>OX402544.1:8753599-18753599 GCA_948098915.1 Lampropteryx suffumata | reverse complement strand
GGTTTTGGTAGCAAAGCGCTGACCATAAAAGAGAACATTCAGAGCATCGTCGCAGGACTATTTCAGGTAGAAATAAATAGTGCCATTAAGTTTACAGTGGCACTGTCTTCGTCTCACTTGCACATACACTTTAAGCCCCTTTTTTTGAGAACTTCCGGCCTAAACTCATCTTTTACAAAACTTATTTTAGACTATTCCCAGTCTCAGTATCAACCACAATTACTATTCTTTGTCTCTGACGAAATCGCATATAGCACTCGTAACATTCTACTAGGTAGGTACTAGATAAATTCATGTCACTCAAGAAATAATTATGAGAAAACGAAATGATGAAATTTATAATTTTTAGCCTAAGCCAATTGTGGACACCATAAGTGAATCTGAGAAGTACGGAAACACCGGGGACAAGTTTTACAGCGCTGGCCAGGCCGTTGTAGGAGGCGCGTCTGGGGTTTCCAACCTTGTCAACACTGTTTTAGAGGTATGTTACGTCCGAAATTGCGCAAACGATTTAACATGAAAGAATGTACCCGCTTAGAGCCGTCCTTATCAATTCAGAGGTTAACAAGCATTATAGTGAAATTCCGTTCAACAGGTCCCTGGTAAAATCTTCAGCAAGATAACTCGAGCAGCTACAGAGAAGTTGAACAACTTAGGAGGCCGACTAATCGGTTTATAGATAGACCTAGTGTACATAAGTGTAATATAATATCAAGTTCAATAAACAAAGAAAATGTTTGTTTTTTATTTTTATAAAAGAGTGAATCTTTTGATTTCTGAATAACCAATTCTCCGGAATGTCGAGTAAATGAAAGAGAATGCTTTTTTTTCTGATTTATTTTAAACCAAAAACATGAATCATACACATTTTAGTTTTTTCTAACAATTATAAACGAAGAAGCTTTTAGGAAGCTACTATTTAGTACGGTATTGAATTTGCCTTATATCGCTATTTTTAAACAAACTGCAAGTATACCTAGCTTAAATGGTAAATGCTTTAGTGCTCTACGTACTTTCAAAATAAATCTGAAGTGCGTAAACTATGAAACACATTAACAAAATCTTTAATAGTTAAATCACAAATAAAAATGCGCCGTGCATCCTTAGTTAACAATGATAGGTATATCATAACCCTATGATAGATTCAATAAACAAATTAAAGTCCTGTTCCTTTAATATGGGCATATGGCCATATGGCCGTTAGTAGCACCCATCTGTTATATTCTTTATGAAAAAGGAAACTATCGTTTTACATAGAAATGAACTGGTCGATGCTATAAACATATGTTATTCGAATATAGAAGAAACAGAGCTTAAAAAAATTGCATCTATCAAAAATTACTTGTAAAGATGTCGGTACATGGTAAACTAAAATTAATATTTTAGTTAATATAATCACAATAATGGGACGATTTTTCTCAGAGCGGCAGTTACACCAGTACACGTATAAATAACAAAATAATACATTTTTTTTGTCAATATCAATGTCATATTATTGCAATAGAATTAGATAGATATAATTAGGTTTTAAAAACTATAAAGACAACAGATTTCATGTATATACATAAGGTAGCTACTGTAAAATGTTGAGGAGTTCCCTTGACTGTCCTTCGCCTTCATCATCAGACCCTTAATGATAGTCACAACTCATCTAGGTGTAAAGTTCTCATCAATACAAATTAATCAAGCCCTAACACCAGGTAAGTGCTGTAAATCGTTGAGGAGTTACCTCGACTGTCTTTCGGCTCCGTCATCAGATCGACTCCATACCTTCATTAAATAGTGTTTTAAAATACCTAATGAAAAAGTTTATAAACGCACTAGTCGCCACTACGATTTTCGAAGGTACCCCTCGATTTCTTTGGGATACCATCATCAGATCCTGGTTTCCTTATCATGGTACCACCCTTGGGATATCTCTATTCCAACAAAAAATAATCATCAAAATTGGTTCACAAACGACGAAGTTATCCGCGAACACACAAAAAAAAAAATATATATGGTCGAATTGAGAAACCCTTTTTTGAAGTCGGTTAATTTGGTTTAATAATAAGTACTTAGATTTGATTTTTGTTTTAATAATGCATAGTCTTATAGAATATATGAATAGGTATGTATGTATTATTTAATTATTATATCTAAGATCATTCTATTTAAGTAAGGTTAGTATAGGTTAATTTTATAATATGTAATCATGACATCATGAAATCATAAAAAAACAATCATATTCTACCACAACAATGATTATTATTACTTAACAGTCAATAACGATTATATTTACATTAAAAATAAGAATAAAATAATAAATATGGATAATATTAGTATATCATCAAATCATATATATCATCAATTAATAATAGTATATGGAAAATAATTTATATTAAATATAGGAGGTCAATTTGTAAATAATGTAACATAACCTGCAGATGTTGAACTTCTAAGTTCAACACACCAGTACACGTTTTAAATAAAGCATAGACATTACTGTAATGTCATAAATAAAAATCTTTGAAATACATTCTTTCTTTCAAACTAATGTAGTTCGAAAACAATGAATACATAATGTAATAAACTTATAATAGAAATGTAGAAAAATCACATAAAATTATATTTTATGTAGCAGATTACATTATATGCATTTATATGCAATTTGTTATATCTAGAATCTATTTAAAATGGAACTAGTTGAATGTAATACCTATGTTTTGAAACCGGTGAGAGATAACCTCGTATTGTATTAATACAGGAGTATTATAGTAAACTACAACACCAAAGACTTATAGGAATATAATAGCAAAAATTGTGTACCACTAATTCATTTTTACGTAAATGTCCATTATAGACAAACAATATTTTTTGGATATACATTAATTCCATTAAATGCCAAGATATAAGCGGCCGTCGAATTTAAACACCATTACTTATTGCATAAAAAGATTTCATAAAACAATGAAATCGATTAATAATCGACAGGTTTTTATAATAACGTGCACCCGAACGTTACTTTTTGTTACACCATAGCTACTTTTTGTTGCAAGTGTTAGTGGGTAACAATGGATAACGAAAGTTATTTAATGTCGCCGTATTATGTAGCGTTGCCCAGCAACCTATTAAAAACAGTCAACATACGATAACTTGCAGTAAGATTCTCACTGAATGTTGCACCTTAACACAGCAACAGAATAATGGCGTGCGATTTTTGTGACCTTATGCAACATGTATTCTTATACTTTGTAATTACAACAAGTTTAATTTATTTCATTTGGGATATGGACGCGATAAATATCCAACAAATAGCAGCAGCTAAAGTTATACAATGTTACATAACGTTTCAAAATGTTCACACAAAAAGTAAATGGATGCACAAATATTACTTTTAGAAGTTGCTTTAGTTAGCAACACACATCACTTTACACACGTTTATCTGTGCAAAGAAACGGTTCATTCTGATTTTCATCTATAAATATTAAGATTTCTAGGAATCGGGCATTACATGTCAATTACAATTATCAATTTGAATATTAATACGATTGATTAATGATCTACAAGAATTTAAGATACAGAGATATTTAAGTGTTTTGATAGACAGAACAGCTAAAATGCTATAACACGAATTATAGCACACTGATTGAATACTTTAAATACTGAATATATCCGACAGCCTAACAGGCTCCGCGATCCAATCCAACGCATCGGTCAAGATATAACACATCGTTCAATACAAAAAAAGCAAATCACTTTTGAATTGTATGTTGACTAGTCCGTTAAACAAGCTATCGGTAAATTGTCCGTTGCAAGATAGCTGTAGTAACGCAGGCGGAATCATTTCGGCGAGCTGTAATTACTTAATATGATAATTAACGCGCCGCTGTTGTCGTAGATGTCATGGGCGCAGAGAGTCGAGATAGTGTTTGTTGTGGGCGAGAACGTGCTCGAGGATTTTGGGGGGAAGATCGTCGAGGGCTGGCGCTGTGTCTTCCTCGATATCGTCGCGGCGGTAGAACAGAAGGTACGGGGTGCTGAACTTCTCAAGCTCGTTGATCTGTGACTCGTCAGCTTCGGTGACCACGTCGTCATTGTACTTGTGCCAGGCGCCATTGTCCTATGATAGCATAAGTAGTGTAAGAATTTATCTTCCGATATGACGAGCTCTGCGGCGCAGCTGAGACGCAGAGAGCTCGGGTCTGGGTGTTTTTAGGTATAATAAGTACCTATATATTTAAAAAAAAACTTTATTAGTAGTATATCAGTCATGTGGTACCCATAACACAAGCTCTGCTTACTTTGGGGCCAGATGATGCTGTGTGAAATGGCATATGCATTATTTATTTTTTACTAGCGACCCGCCCCAGCTTCGCACGGGTGCAATGCTCATACTAAGAGAATAACATTACCTAAGAGATGGACATAATATATATCATCGCAGACTTAGACCTATTTAAGCTGTACAATACTGTAGTACATATTTTGATCTATCTCGTAGGGTTCAGCCAGCGTTTGCAATGTAAGCGCAAAAAAATGAGTTTTTTTACGACATCATATTAGAAACCTCTAAAATTATCAGTGTTTCTCTAATATATATTATGCATGTATTATACGTATCTTGAATCACTCTATCTATTAAAAAAAACTGTAATAAAATCCGTTGCGTAGTTTTAAAGATCTAAGCATATATAGGGACAGACAGACAGCGGCAAGCGGCTTGTTTTATACTATGTAGTGATATTCATACTAATATTATAAACTAGCCATCTTTATTTATTGACAGAATGACACGGAAATACCATGCTTAAATGCCACTCTAGCTAATTAATTGATTATAAGATAGGCGGTAAATTATTAACATGATACATCAAAATCCGCGATTTCGGCCACAGATATTATAGAGCCACAGAATATAAACCCACCCACACACAATAATATAAATCCACACAAACTTTCTCATTTATAATATCAGTAAGATTTTAAGGTCTTTGACTGTCTATTACAGTTTAACAGTTAAGCCGCTTAACTTATCTGGATGAAATCTGGTAAAGCGTAAGATTGTATCTTGGGCGCATGTTACCAAGCAATAAAGTTTAAGTCAGCTGAAATGGACAAATTATGTAATTTAAATCAGTTTTTTGTATGTCTGTGCTATGAAATTCTAAATCAAATAATGCATGAATAATACGACCCAAACTGGTGTGATCATGAATAAATACCATCATTTAAATAAGCACTGGTACACATACAGCACCATTTATCTCTAAACAAGACAAAGCTTGGTGCTATGACAACAAGATACGTTTAAAACCTTTTAAATACATTATTTTCTAGCTTACCGCGGTTTCGAACGCGTAAAAATTAGCTTTAGATGCTATTTTTACACCAAGATTCATTTAAATCTAAACGCTGCAGCCTGATTGGACCAATTCATTTAAATCTAAACGCTGCAGCCTGATTGGACCAATTCATTTAAATCTAAACGCTGCAGCCTGATTGGACCAATTCATTTAAATCTAAACGCTGCAGCCTGATTGGACCAATTCATTTAAATCTAAACGCTGCAGCCTGATTGGACCACAATTCATTTAAATCTAAACGCTGCAGCCTGATTGGACCACAATTCATTTAAATCTAAACGCTGCAGCCTGATTGGACCACAATTCATTTAAATCTAAACGCTGCAGCCTGATTGGACCACAATTCATTTACAAGCATATAAACTTATAAATTGATATCATAGGATAATAAGTAATGGCAGACAATTCTCACAACAAATCTAGCCCCAAACTAAGCATAGCTTGTACTATGGGAACCCGAAGACATAGAATACTTATTCCTTACTTCCCTAATAATATTATAAATGCGAAAGTAACTTTGTCTGTCTGTCTGTCACGTTTTCACGCCTAAACCGCTGAGGCGATTTTGATGAATTTTGGTATACATAAATAAATAATACCGGACATTTCACACAGCATCATCTGGCCCCAAAGTAAGCAGAGCTTGTGTTATGGGTACTGATATACTACTGATGTATACATATATATACATGACGATACATGGGACCTTGGAAAAGGACATAGGCTACTTTTTAGGTAGGCACCATGCGTGCGAAGCCGGGGGCAGCAGCTAGTAATTACATATTTATGATACTATATAACACTGAGTCACAGAATCTGCGATCAGCTACTAGCAACTGAATTGTGAGGCCTGTTAGATATAACTTCTAGAAGTTTAAAGAAGTATTTATTTACTTTGGCGATGGTGTAGTAGTGTCCGGAGTCGAGCGTAGAACCGGCGTGGACAACTGCTGCGTAGAGCGTGTAAGAACCGTGTGTGGCCTGGGTACGTACTGTCGGCAGCGTTATTGTAGGGTTGTAGTACATGTTGTGGATCAACTTCGATTGCACCTGCATCTTAGACTCGAACCTGGACAAAGTTAGAAATACTATAACACTTTTAAACCTATCTAACTTACATTTTAATAAACACGGGCTTTACTCACGTTACCGACACTGTTTCGATTCATCTAGAGAATCTTCATCAGGGTGAGTTTGACCCGCGGTCCGCTCGTTGCCGCAAGACCGATTTGAAAAATTGTACTTTGAAAAATTCTACTACTGGCCGATTTGAAAATTATTTTACCGTTGGAAAGCTACACTATCCCCGGGTGACATAGACTACTTTTTATCCCGGGAAAATAGGTTTGTCTCGGGAAAAATCTTCAATGCAGACGAAGCTGCGCGCGGACAGCTAGTATCAAAATAAAGACACATGACATGGTTAAGAAAGGATTGTATACCGAAATTTATTTCATTCTCCTCTATCATAATGGAGAATGAAAGAGAAAAACATGTTATGCCGATCCCATTTAAAGTGAGATAAGGGAGATTATTATGGTTAATCAATTGAACGTTATTGACCGAGCGAAGCGAATGTCTCCGTTTCAGCTTAGGCAAACATGCTTTCGTATGTCTGTCTGTCCAGATGTTCTCCTCTACAGGTCGCATTTCTCAACCGATTATGTCCGATTAAATAGTTTTTTTTTTGTCGATTCAGTTGGTAGAAAATTTTAAAAATGGCGGTTGAAAACGTAAAAAATATTATATTTCAGTCATGTTCGCGAGATCTACAGCTCACAGAGGCACTAGTATTATCAAGGTAACAGTCGAGATAATGGAACTCACTTGAAGTTCTTCAGAACTAGAATGAGAAACTTCGGGATGTTCTCAATGAGGACACTGCGCTCGGCATCACGAAGCACGCCACAGTCGCGGCACTGGTAACGGTTGTCACCAGTGAGGCGTTCCTTCGAGCAATAGAAGTCCAGTAGACTCTGCACGTTATGCTGTCCCCCAGCCGGCTTGTCTGGGAACGCGAGTTGAAGATCGCGGAATACGTCACGGGAAAGTGAAGTCGAGTGGCATTGGACGCATCGGAGGCGGGTTAATAGCACGCCTCCGAACACGCTGTCGATGTACGAGTCGCGGCGAAGGAACGCCAGTTCGTTTGAACGAGTGCGCTTTTTGGGAAGTGGATTTTCATAATCGGAGTTACTGCGCTTGTATCCGCTCGAGCTTGAGCCTGGAACAAAACAAGGGTTTGATGGGTCAGCCCCGATGCTTACAATACGAAAAATATATGGACCAGACATACCTGCGAAACTCGCATGTATACCTCATCCAAGCCCTAAATATGGCGGACATTGCTAGGGATGTACGTAAGACAATGAAAATTACAAGGTAGCGACTGGCCTGTCAGCTTAGTTGGTAGTAGCTCTGCCTTCTGCGCTGTAAGTTCGATTCCTTCCCAGAATAAACATTTGTGGGACAGGTGTTTGTTCTGTGTCTGGGTGTTACAAAGTATCATAAGTATGTATTTACAAAATATAAAACTAAGCTATATATCAGTCATCTGGCCACCATAGTACAAGCTATGCCTAGTTTGGGGCTAAATGATGTAGTGTGCATTGTCCACCAATATTTATTTATAATTATTTGTTATTGGTGTCGATACACGTTGTTTTTGCCTAGCAAATGCTTTAACTTTCGATCCTAGTAGTTAGTGTCTAAATCCTAGTGCCAACCAGTTATGGAAGTGAGCTGATTTGCTATTCTATTTCTATTTAGATTTGCTATTCTATTTCTATTTAGATTTGCTATTCTATTTCTATTTAGATTTGCTATTCTATTTCTATTTAGATTTTCTATTCTATTTCTATTTAGATTTGTTATTCTATTTCTATTTAGATTTCAATCATTTTAAGTTTTGAATAATACATTTTTCGAACTATTTGCAACATTAAAATTCTTTAGTTATTATCCTAAATTATTTTAATTAATTACGTTAATCCCACGGTTAAAGTTGTTCATAATTATTTCAAAGACGCGATAGAATTAAGGATATTATAGAATGTGATCTATAATATCGTTAATTCGCGTGGTCTACAGCTCACAGAGTCACTTGTTTATTTATTTACTACATCAATGTCATCATTTGAAGATGATACAACTCTACGAGTGACGACACTTCCTCTCTGCGCTTCTCTTCGTCGTTCACAGTTATCTAAATTTAGAGCCATAAAAGGAAATAATATAGGAATAAAAATTCAATATTTAGAGTAGGGTAAACAACCTACTATAAATATTGAAATTTTACTCCTGGGCATTATTTATTTAAATTATTTACAGTTATATTACAAAACTAGTAATAATAAATAAATGTTGCTGGAAATTTTACTCATCAGTATCTAGCCCTCAACTAAGTAAAACTTGTACTATATGAACCTGATAACTGATACTTTAAAAGTTGTAAATACATAAATAACATAATTTCTAACACCCAGATACAGAACAAACATCATGTTCATCAAACAAATGATGAACGAACGATGCACGAACAGGTGATCGAACCCTGAACGAATATCGTCGTAAAATCGAACACTATACGTATAGTTGTGAATAGATACTATTTCAATTTGACATCGTGCTAAAAGATCGGGCCAAAAACATTTTTAAGACGTTAGAGCTTTAATAAACTGAACAGAAAATAAAAACAATTCAATCGTACCTCCACCACTGCCCCCTGGGCGAGGCGAGACCGAGCGGCGATTCGATCCTGAGTCGGCCGCCTCGCTATCGCTGCAGAAATAAAAGCAAAAACATCAAAACCCTTTGCCACGTCGCCCTGAACACTTTGTAAATAAACTGTCTAAAACAGAAATTTGAAGCATAAAAACTGGCGACTGCATGTTACTTGAGGTTTCCTAAGGACATTGTACACGTTACACGTTGTCACGTTGTACATTGTACATTGTACATTGTAGTCTATTTTGTACACGTTCTACACGAAAAATATACATACCCTATTCATAATCACTGCTTCCTATAGGAAAAGTAATGAGGATTTGGTTTTGAAGTTTGATAACATACATTCGTAGTGAATGCAGGCTAAAAACTTTGCAATGTCAATTGCCACCTTCAATCTCAAAGGTGGCGCGCGCTGCAGGAAGTATAATTATATAATTATCTTTATCAGCTGGCCTGTCAGCTCAGTTGGTAGTAGTTCTGCCTGCTGCGCTGTAGGTAGAGGGTTCGATTCCCTCTCAGAAAAAAACATTTGTGTGATGAACATAGCTGTTTGTTCTGTGTCTGGGTGTTATAAAGTATCATAAGTATGTATTTAAAACATATAAGTATTCTATCAGTCATCTGGTCACCATAATACAAGCTATGCTTAGTTAGGGGCTAGATGGTGTTGTGTGCATTGTCCACCAATATTTGTTATTACTAGTGGTGGTCGCCCACTGGTTGAAATTCGACCATTATTAATTTAAATTTAAATAAATATAGCATTCTGCACTCCTCTATTGCGAAAAGTGTGCGAAATTTCATACTCCTCCGTCCGATTGACCCTTTTTGTAATTTTTATGTTGTCGAAATTAAGCACATTATCATTACATTTATTAACTTAGCGTGCAGTAAGGAGGTTCTTAATCGTACCTTGATGGAGCAGTGTACGATTGAGTGGCAGCCCTCCAGCGGTTAGCGGTAGACAAAACCGGTGGCTTAGAGTAGTCGTAATTCTCATCGGACATGTGCTCAAACGATTGCAGCAATTCGAAGAGGTACCTGCAAGGTTTAAACACCTAAATTCACCAAACCGTGCAAATTATACATTGTCTGAACTATTTCTAACGCAAATTAGAGATTATGCAAAATTTTCCCAGCGTCCGGCGTTCGTATGCAGGGTTGGCATAATTAATCATAAACGTGCCAGCGGGCCTAGCACGGCACGAGGAGAAATAGTCTTTCCACCTTTTTATCCACCTGTCAGTGGAAATACACCACCACCTGTCCACCACATGTGGATAAAAACGGGGGAAAGACTATTTCTCCTCGTGCCGTGCTAGGCCCGCAGGGCTCTCATTCTCTCTACCCACCCCTCTCTTTAATTTTGATTATTGATGCAATAAATAACTATGTATATATAAATATATACATGTATGGTATGTATGGTATATATATATATATATATGTGGGAGACTAGTTATCGGTCTCCTTCATTCTGTATTTCTCTTACGGTTTTTCGTAACGCTTAAATGTTTATTCTGTTTGCTGTATAACCACGCATGACAATTAATTTACTACCGTGTAGCTAAACATTGTTTTTTTATAACAGACTAATGTATTTGCAGTGTGCAATAAAGTATTTTCTATTCTATTCCACACGTTGAATAGAAAAGAAAATAAACATTTAAAAACACAATTTTCCTAAAAAGCTTATCTCATTGACTAACAATGAAACACGCTGGCGAGCCGTCCTGTATTTTTCTTCATACAAAGAGAATGTCTGAGAGATGGCTTTCCAGTTAAAACGTTCCCAGCATTTCAATTACATTAGTTGATCCAGCTCCCGTGTAGTTTGGAACAGGCTAGTTCAAATTGTGCATAAAACTAAAATCAAGGACTTTGTCGACAATGGCCCGGGAACCCGTTGGATAAGAGTACAAATAAGCGAGTACGTTTGAAATCTGAAAACGTGGAATTCAGCTGGCGATGCTTCGCTTTAAATCTACTATACTGGAAAGTCAGTTAGAACAGGAGATAATAAAGGACATACAAGCTGGTACGATTCCTTTGGTTCCTACATCTACCCGTCTAAAGCAGTAAGAGCACGTCTGCATCCCGGAAGCAATCACGCCGGATTCTACAAACGCGATGCTCCGATGCTGATACGACATTCTTTCGAGTTCCTTCTTTTGTTGAGTATCTTTCTTCACTAATGTAGATTAAGCACAGGCATTTTAGAGAGCCCACATTTTATTATCAAATAGGTAAAGATTTTTAAGATCTATCTGATGAAGTCAATACAAACATGTGATATTGCACTTACCCCAAAAACTCGGAGCTATCGTGTTGATTGTTGGAAGTGAAGAACGGCGGTCTCATAGTCTCAAAGAAATCGTGCGAGTCCAATTTGGTGCAAACGGAGTGCACGAGCTTTCCAAACAGCATGGCCGCGATCGACCAATATGGATGATCGGTCATATGCAACATCACGTGAGTGCTGAACCTGATGATCAAATATAACATCTATCTATTACACCGCCATTTTCACTAAAATCCCAAAAACTAAGTCCCCAAACTATAATGTTAATGTTTGATTCAATGCAACACAATAATAAAGGTAGGTAAGTAGATTTTGTATAGATTATATGAGTATATATCGATAACGATAATAACGAGCATAAGTTCATTAATTTTGAAGATGTTAGGAATTTTGACGAGGCTGCAACGAACAAAAGATTTAGATTTAGAACTTCCAGCACTGAGATGTAGGAGTATTATATTTCAATGCCTGCGTTTTAATAAGTTCCATTAAGAACTCACGACATCGTGTCGTGCGACGGCGGGAATGCAACAATGATATTGCTAACAGAAATCAGCGCTAAACAACAAGATTCCTTGAATTAGGTAAAGAAATTTTGAACACCATATAAACCTATTTGTAGAAACGCATAACCGAAAAATATATTTTATATTTTTTTCTAGTTTATCCACCAGGATATGTGGTTTCTTTGCACGTTGGGTGGTCGGTCAGTGGTCACGCACAGCACTGGTACTGAATGTCGTGTCGCCACAGTGGAACAATCAGTTAATACTTATCATGATGAGGGGAGGGTGGCAACCCTTTTTATATCCTATCTATATACCGTCAAACATTACCTATGTTATACTGGATGATGTACTAAGGGCTATAATTTGAATACAGACAAGATTTCAATTAGTTCTTTTTAGATTAGAGCACTGTAGAAAAGAGTTTTATGAAAGATATGAAAGAGAACTTTATCCTACTAATATTAAAAACTAGCAAACGCCGCGAAATCGCACAGATGAATATACATCTAAGACTTTCTCATGAATCACGGTGAAAACCGTATCAAAATCCGTTTTAGTTCAGAAAAACAAACAGACGCTGCGGGGGTGACTTGGATGTTACTATGTATATAGCACTGTACCGAATTTGAATCAAATTTGGTATAGATATTGTTCGTGTTTTGCAACAGCATAGGTTACTTTTCATTTGCGTACCACGTAGGCAAAGCCGCGGGCGAAAACTAATCTAAAGTTTGGATGTATGTTTGTGAAAGCAAAACTTTTGTACCGTTGATTCAATCTGCATGAAATTTGATAAGTTGTTGGTTGCATTTGAGTAATTGGCTGGTAAGTATGAGTTTAATCTGATAATGGGTTATTATGATATGGGGTTCTAAGGGAAGCGCAAACAATTTAAGGAATACAAATCTATTGAGTGAGTTATCTTAAAAACGGTTTTGTTTGTGTAATGTTTTGAAATACAAAGAAATAAGAGACCAACAGATATCGGGGGCTTCCGTTAGCGCTGGTGCGGCGGCCGAATGTGCAGAGTACTTCAAAAAGCGCAAATACGCCGGTCTTGATAAGCCCTACATATTGGAGCCATTTGGGCCCGTGGGGAACGCTTTTGGGACGCTGCCCTCTGGTGTGATCTGGATCAGTTGAGCTATCTTTAGATCGTTTTAAATGGACCTTAGATAGCTTAACTGTTTGACATGTATTTAATATTATTGTATATTACTCCAGATATTTCAGTAAGAAATAAGTAATAATAGGTATTTATCTATGAAGTTGCCGTTTTATAGTACTGGTTATTTAAAATGTAATTTTTCTATGGTTCGCTAAGAACTCTGATTTCAAATACATGAAATTTTAAAAACCTATAAAAGAGCTTAACCTGACTGACTGATTCATCATCGCCGAGCCGAAAGCTTAAATTTGGAAGGCAGCTTCCTTTTATAGCAAAACCACCCACTAAGGCGGGATTTTTTGAACTTCAACCCCTAAGAGGGTGAAAAGGGGTGAAAACGAATGTATGAAACTTTTTAACGCGTGGTGCGGTTTACTTGAAACTTGATTTGAATAATTAAACTGAAAAATAAATGGACGTGTTTCAGGATTTTTGGATAACCTTACTTTGTAATTTAAAAAAATCTCCTATGCATCGATAATTAATAATAATATTAATTAAGCATCCTACCAGAGAAAACCATTGAAGTAAGTAATCTAACTAAATATGTAGTACTAGTTAAACAAAATAATGGATGTACTTATAACTGATTATACCTAGTTATGCCTAGTAAAATACAAAATTTATATATTTTTTTGTTATTTAAGTGAATATTATTACAATCTAGCCAAATAAGCTAATGAGTAATTTAGTTTTGACATTGTTTATAAAATAAATTATATTAAGAATGTGTGCAATAGCACTTTTCTTAGTCTCTAGTTAAGGGGAAGATACTTTTTTCTTGTGTTTTTATGTAGTTACTACACAAAATAAATGGATATTTTATATTTTACGTATTTAATAGGTTGGGGAAAAAGTTTCTTTGCATTTTTGAGAAAATTCAAAACATTTTTTAATATAGTTTATTTACATTTAACTAAAGTACGTAGGTATCATTTTGTTCGATAACTTTTTGCCATCTTGTAGGTAGGGACATGATCCCATTGCTATAGACATTTTGGGATTTTGATCAAAATACCGCGACAAGTGGTTTTGGCAGTCCTCTCGTGATCTTAACCTGACACTGCCTAAAGAATTCTGAGGAGACCGAAACAGGTGGAAATCTGAAGGTGCAAGGTCAGGACTATACGGCGGATGTATTAACACCTCCCAGCCAAATTCTCTTAATTTTTGCTGAGTGGCTAAAGATGTGTGAGGTCTAGCGTTATCATGATGAAAAACCACACCCCTTCTGTTGATTAATTCCGGCCGCTTTCTCTCAACTTCTTGCTTTAATCTCATCAGTTGTTCGCAGTAGAGTTCAGAATCGATGGTCCTGCCTGGTGTTAACAGCTCATAATGAATAATGCCCTTCCAATCCCACCACACACACAGCATCACCTTGTTCGAGTTAACAAGGGTTTCGCCTCAGTCTGTGAAGCCTGACCGGCCTTTGACCACGACCTTTTTCGCACGTTCTTGTCGTACGTGATCCACTTTTCATCACCAATTATCAGCTTCTTCAAAAGTGGTTCGGTTTCTTTACGTCGTAATAAAGAATCACAAATTAGTACACGGTTCATTAGGTTTCTTTCAGTGAGCTCGTGAGGTACCCAAATATCAAGCTTTTTTGTGTACCCAGTTTTTTTCAAATGCGCCAAAACTGTTTTGTGGTCAATTCCCAGTTCTTCAGCTACGACGTAACTAATGATATGCCGATCTTGCTCCACTTTTTCAAAAATGGCATCCATTTTATCCGTAATAGGGCGACCAGAGCGACGTGCATCTTTGACATCAAAATTTCCGGATTGAAAACGCTTAAACCAAATTTGTGCTACTCTCACAGACACTGCACTAGGTCCGTAAACATCGCAAATTGTTTTCGAGGCTTGCGTTGCATTTTTACCTTTTTTGTAGTAAAATATTAAAATGTATCAAATTTCTTCATTAGATTCACTCATCTTGACAGTACGAAAAACAAATAAAAATTACACATTTTCCTAATTTGAATTTGGAATTATGTTCTTTAAAATTTAAACTTTTAATAATACCAAAACCAGCCAGATACAAATAGTAATAGTATATAATAGATTTTATTACAAGTTCATACATACTATAATGCGAAAAGACTTTTTCCCCAACCTAGTATAATAACCAATGTCAAGCTAATCGTTTCACGCGTTGTAATAGAAATTTAGATTGCACCTATCTTTAAGTGTTTTATTGTAGTTTTTTGAAACACGTTTCTTTATTTACACGTTATTTATATTGTACACATTTATGTTGTATATAAGGTATAACAACCAATCTTTACGCAAATCACACCTCGCGTTTAAAGTCCGTATACAAATTTTAAACCTCCAATGTCCAAAATAACAACTAGTTTTAATTTTGTAATTTATATTTTATGTAGCTACTTAATTCCATATTATTGTTTTAATTTTCTGTGACATGTTATTTTCTATTATTAATTTTGATTTCTTTTTTATTATACTGTGTGTAGTTTTTAAGTGTTTATAATTTAAATAATGTTTTATGGATTTATAACTCAAATAAATGAATAATAATAATAATAATAATAATGATAATAATTGCACCCCTTTCTAAGGCTTGTATTGGTAAACCCTAAATTATGTATGTATTTATTTGGTATTTTATTTATACAAGCGTTAAAAAGTCCCCATGCATCGATCATTCAGATGCGTCTTTTTACCACATTGTCTAATTTAATAAAAAATAACAAAAAAAAAAACATTTGTGCAATTCACACGTGGTAGAAGAGAAACCTTTAAAAAACAAACGTATAACGTACGTACAATACGTACACGTATACAAAACACCACGGTTGTTGTGATGCTTTTTCTCAAGTTTTGTACTACGCATCCGCGCACAAATACGCAATAATAAACACGTATAATGCTTCCTATCTCATTTTCTCCCACGTTAAATCTATGAATTTATGTGTGTCTCTTTTTACTGTCGCTTTTTCGTTTCATCGACTTTCAAATCACAACGATGCTAAAGAAGTTTTCACTTCAAAATGTCTAATAAAATCAATATACTAATTATACTTTATTACTAATTATATGCTTACAGAGAGACAATGTAAGCTAAATCAATCACTGTTTTTGAGAAAATAATAGTAAAATCAACAATAAAACAAAAGCCAATTTCCAATTAGTGATTAATTAATAATTAACAGGTAAATCGAAGGCCAAAACAGATAAAATTTTATATAAATCGAATCGAAAACAGATGAATTAAAATATTCTGAACCAGTTATTATGTACTTTAACGTTAACGGCCTGCTACATACGAGTAGGAATCAATACGGATTTACATTCTGTCAATAAAGTATCCGGAATGGATGATTTCTTTAGGGTTCAAATATGTTTTTTTGTAGTTAGATTGGCACAACTGTTTTCCATTTTGGCGCAGAGTTTGAGTTGCATCTGTTATTTCGATTAAATACAGTGCTGTTTTTAGTTAGACCATAATTATCTAGTGTGTATTGCAAATTTCATAATGGACAAAAACATAGAACTAAGAGTTTGTCTTTAATTTTGCATCACCAATGGAATTTCGCGTTTGGAGTCCCTGAAAATGATACAGAAGGCCTGCGGTGAATCAACTTTATTAAAAACACGCGCTTATGAGTGTGGCACAAAGCGTTTAAAAACGGTCGAGATGTGATTGATGATTTCCCTCGCTCTGGTAGGCCATCAACGTCTTCAACTGAAGTTAACATCGCAAAAATGAAGGAAATAGTGACTAAAAATCCTCATTCAAGTTTGAGAGAGATAGCCTCTGAACTTTCTGTGTCTCATGAGTCGATCCGTACCAGTTTAAATAATTACTTGGGTATGAAACATGTTGCCGTAAATGTTAATCTAAATACTGAAAATACAAATTTTAACTCGACAATATAGGTTGCAATTTTCAAACCACCCCTTATTTCGTTAGAATACGTAAAAACGTCTCGGGCGACTGTAGTCACCTGGCTGTAAAACCAAAAAAATTTAAAATACTCTGTTGTTTCATTGTATTTAGATCGTGGGAGTATATTTAAATATGATTACTTACATTTCTCTATTACAAATAATTACTTCTTGAGAATCTAATGAATTCTTTCAAAACATATGAACATGAAACCCGGCATGCAACGGCTTTATTGTTTTATGTCGAATTTTTTGCCATCAGGCGATGGACCAAGAATATTTGTAAATATTTCAATAAGTATTTCAATAATTATGTTAAAAAATTAACAAACGCACTAGTCGCCACTACGATTTTCGAAGTTCCCCCTCGATTTATTTCTCTGGGATACCATCATCAGATCCTGGTTTCTTTACCCCTGGGATATCACCTTTCCAAAAAAAAGAATCATCAAAATCGGTTCATAAACGACGAAGTTATCCGCGAACACACATAAAAAAATATATACGGTCGAATTGAGAAAACTTCTTTTTTTGAAGTCGGTTAATAAATGAGAAGAATATATATTAATTTCATTATTTTATAATATTTTAGATGAAAAGAAACTGGTTAAATGGAGATATATAAAATTATCCCAATATAGCAGGACAAAGACGCGAGCTGTGCTAGTGTTTAATAAGAGGTAATAAAATCGCTGTGCAATTAATTAGCAGCTATGCAACAAAACACATCGTTCTAATTAGCTTGGCTCAGGAGTAGATAACGTGTCTAAAGTATGACTATAATTCCACCCATATAAAGTCCCACAACCGATGGGTCGTTACAGGTCGTACATGAGTCAGATTAGCGCAAGACCGAGGTGGATGGCACATATGAAAAAATGTCTATGCCCACCAGTGGGATGAGTAAGGGTGCACATCATGATGATGATGATGCCACCCAAACTTCTCCGTCGTGTCATAGGCCAAAATAATGTATTCAATACAAGGATCACTTTGAAACGTCTCACATACTAGGTGAATTCAGGTGCTGTTTTGTCCTAACTCAGGAGGAATGACGACCTCTGGTAGCGCAGTGTGCCAAGACCCAGAAGGTTGGGGGTTCGATTCCCGCCGCGGGATAAATGTTTATATTATGATCTACAAGTGTCTCGGATCAGGGTGTTTTTCTATGTATAAAATGTATATATTTATGAAAAACAAAATGTTTAAGTATATCAGTCATGTAGTACCACATAACACAAGCTCTGCTTACTTTGGGGCCAGATGATGCTATGTTAAATATCCGGCATTATTATTATTATTTATTATTAAACCAAGCCAACCGTGGCTTAAGGATACTACTTTAGTCCATTAAAATGTTACATTTTTTAGGCCTTAGTGTGCATTTGTCAGAGGACGCAATTTTATTTTTTTAATGTGTAGGGGGGGTCAGTAGAAGCTTAAGTTCAAGTTTGTGGGGTCGGCACCCTTGTCCCCCGGCCGCCATCTTGGAAAAGGGGGTGCAAAGGGTTTTCGCGCTGTATCTCGTAAACTAGTTACCTTACAGAAAATTTAATCAAACATAAAATGTAGCAAATTAAATTTCCTACAATTTTATTTCTATTACTTTTTATCGTCAAGTGACCAACAAAAAAGTTATAAACAAAAATAAATGAAAATTTTGTTTGTTTGTTCTAGGTTTTACAGCGCTCCAAACTTAAACGGATTCTCGAATGCTCATAGGGATGCAATAAAAACTAAAAATTAGGCTTACTTTTCTATCTATATTTTTTTTATTCATACAATTTATTATGATCTTAACATTCCTATGCTATTATTGAACTATGTTTGACCCTTTTACCCACCACCTATGAGGTATAACATGGGCAAAGTCAAATTTATAAAAATTTAATGCATTTTTTAATGCATTTTTTGTCACTGTCTTAGCAAATCGTTTGTATCGCAGAGTGTCTAGAGTATCGTCTTTATTTCCGCCATATAAAAAGACGAAAAAACGTTCGCCAACAACACTGAGTAACGATGACTCGACTTTCTCACTCATAAATAATTTAGTTCCACTTGCTAACTCTGGATGCTTCTGCAAAATTTTTATAAATTTGACTTTGCCCATGTTATACCTCATAGGTGGTGGGTAAAAGGGTCAAACATAGTTCAATAATAGCATAGGAATGTTAAGATCATAATAAATTGTATGAATAAAAAAAATATAGATAGAAAAGTAAGCCTAATTTTTAGTTTTTATTGCATCCCTATGAGCATTCGAGAATCCGTTTAAGTTTGGAGCGCTGTAAAACCTAGAACAAACAAACAAAATTTTCATTTATTTTTGTTTATAACTTTTTTGTTGGTCACTTGACGATAAAAAGTAATAGAAATAAAATTGTAGGAAATTTAATTTGCTACATTTTATGTTTGATTAAATTTTCTGTAAGGTAACTAGTTTACGAGATACAGCGCGAAAACCCTTTGCACCCCCTTTTCCAAGATGGCGGCCGGGGGACAAGGGTGCCGACCCCACAAACTTGAACTTAAGCTTCTACTGACCCCCCCTACACATTAAAAAAATAAAATTGCGTCCTCTGACAAATGCATACCCAAATGTAACTTTTCAATGGACTACTTCTTAAGTGCCAATTCTGATGAAGGATTTATCATGTAAATAAGCTAAACGTGACTTCTGCAGCAACGAAGCGCTCAGATGAAAATGCTACTGAAGTTATCCAAGGACTGACTATGCAGAAATTTGCTAACTACGTTGATCTGTTTGCAACGGCTTATTTAACTTTGCCATTAGCGCTTTACTATTGTTATGGCCAAGACTGACTGCTTAACAGATCTTTAGAAGCACGAAAGCGCTCAGATGTAAATTCAAGTGTAATTACAAAAATAAACGTAAACGAAAAACCAAATCTATAAGTTTAATTTATTAAATTGGCACAGGCAGCGCAGCACCATTATTGATAAGCTGAAAACTCTGGGTTCGAGCTGGTGATTCTGATTATTTCGGCGGACTAGCTTAAATTTGTTATAATACGAAATATCTGTATTTTCCCTACACCGAAGTCTAAATTAGAGTAAGATATTTCAATTTGACTTATGTTTAAAATAAATTAAACGTGTCATATTGTTTCTTTATTGAATTGGTTTTCCTAGAATTTTATTCGATAAAAATTATGACTAAAATGCGTTAAAGCAACGTTAATCACAAGTCAATTTAGAAAGAAATGTCCTTTACGAATGATCCTGTAATTCAGACTTGAGTGCAAACATAATTACTTTATAAAAACTACTAGCGACCCGCTCTGGCTTCGCACGGATGCAATGCTTATACTAACTATACTACGGAATGGTTCAGCATGCGTTTGCAATATAAGCGCAAAAAAAATGTTTATTTTAAGACATCACATTAGAAACCTCTGAAATAATCAGTGTTGCTCTACTATATTATGCATATATTATGAATATAAACCTTATGGCTTGAATCACTCTATCTATTAAAAAAAGCCGCATCAAAATCCGTTGCCTAGTTTTAAAGGTCTAAGCATACATAGGGACAGACAGACAGCGGGAAGCGACTATATTTAATACTATGTACCTAGTGAAAAAGAAAACAGACTTTTGGTATAATAATTATGTTTTAAAAACTAAAAAGACATCCGACTTCATGTATATACAAGCTCGCTACTGTAAAACGTTGAGTTCCCTTGACTGTCCTTCATCACAAGACCTCTTATGACAGTCAAAACCAATCTAGATGTAAAGTTCTCATCAATAGAAATTAATCAAGCCCAAACACCAGGTAATTGCTGTAAATCGTTGAGGAGTTCCATCAAAAGAGTCGACTGTCTTTTGGCTACATCATCAGATCGACTCCAGACCTTCATTAAATAGTAGTGCTTAATGGATTTTAATGAAAAAAATAAAAAAACGCACTACAGCCACTACAAATTTTCGAAGGTTCACCTCGATTTCTCTGGGATGCTATCATCAGATCCTGGTTTCCTTATCATGGTACCACCCTTGGGAATATCTCTTTTCCAACAAAGAAATAATAAACAAAATTTATTCAGCAACGACGAAAAAAAAAATTTACGGTCGAATTGAGTAACCTCCTTTTTTAAATACAAAATTTCGTTTACTTGCATGTATATTTATTTTAGCTATTTTGATTTCAAAACTAAACTACTGAAAAAAAATTATGATATTTGTATGGACCAATCGGAAAGTACCTATATATATCCTCATATAAAACAATAATTTTTCGAATCGGTTCATAGATGACGGTGTTGTGAGGTAACATAATAAAACAACCGAATTTAGACTTTTTTTAAGTGGGTTAAATAAGAATGAAATTTTTGTTACTCCGGCGCAAGTACAGCATCAGGGCCATTATATTGTATTCTGATCTCCCCTTGAATGTACTACGACGATCCCCCATGCAGTGAAAGGGACTCAAGGTCAATGCCGAATAATTTCGCCTTTCGACAACTAAGGGGCGGGTTACACGTTGCCGGTAAGTACTCGTACAATAATAATATCACGGACATTTTCCATTTCACATATTTCAAGTCTTACTGCACCAATTTACAGACGTGTAAACAGTCCATTAGTAACTAACGTGCATGGATAATTTTTTTTTATATGTATGCCAGGTTTTGGAATAGCCTGTAGACGCTGCTGAGATTTGTTATGACTCAGTTCTACGTCAAATCGTTTTTTAATGTTTACTTTTAGATTTCAAGCAATAAAAATAATACCCTACATTTCACACAGCATCATCTGGCCCCAGAGTAAGCAGAGCTTGTGTTATGGGTACCACATGACTGATATACTACTTATTTTACATTTTTTTTGTAATTACATACATAATACACATAGGAACACCCAGACCCGAGACAAATACTTGTAGATCATACAAACATTTGTCCCGCGGCGGGAATCGAACTCGCAACCTTTTGCGTCTCAGCCGCACCTAAGCCCACTGCGCCACAGAGGTCGTCAAAATAAAATCGCGCGAGCGGCAGTAACAGCAAAGCACACCAAAAAAATAATAGAAAACAATAGAACCAAAAGAAAATTCGCAACAGAAATAAATTATAAACAATAAAGCTATATTAAATAGTAGATACCTATGCATACGGCGTAGTCTATAATATCCAGATTAACCTTCTATGTTCACACAGTAAGATCAGGAGTAGGAGTGATTGAGTCCGAAATCATCAATTCAGCTACAAATGTATATAAAATGTAGGTATACGATGATAACTACAGTAGTTAGTTCCTAACGATACATGAAAAAAATATGTGTGTGTTTGTCCATCTGTGTGTCCATCACACGGAACCATGAGAATTGTAGACATAACGATATTTTTTGAAATTCAAAAATGTGTTGGTAAATATGCAAATAGAGTATTTGAGTAGAAAAAACCAATTTGCCGTAATTCACTACCGTCGGTTTCCTGCATCCACTGCTGTACTCAAGAGCCGTCCATCACACGGAACCATGAGCATTGTAGACATAACGATATTTTTTGAAATTTAAAAATGTGTTGGTAAATATGCAAATAGATTATTTGAGTAGAAAAAACCAATTTGCCGTAATTCACTACCGTCGGTTTCCTGCATCGCCGTCTGTACTCAAGAGCCGCCTCTTGAGTACAGGTCGGTCGCTGTCGTCTGGAAGATTAAATAAATACTAGAATTTTGTTGTGATGTTTTTATGTAAGTACCTACTTAAAACCCTTTATCTATACTAATATCTATACAAATATTATACAGAGGAACGATTTGATTGTTTGTTTGTATGTATTGAATATGAAACTACTGGACCGATTTGAAAAATTCATTTCAAATTTCATTTCTACTTTTTATCCCGGGAAAATTTGTTTGTCTCGGGAAAAATATTTAACACAGGCGAATCTGCGCGGACAGCTAGTGATTTATATTTTTAATGTACTGACAGTTTTGTTATCATACCGTTTTATGAAAACTTTAATTATTGTATTTCTATTCTAGGCAAGAAACGCCCAGTAAGACAGCAGCATTTTATGCAAAAAAGTAAGTGATGCGTCCCCATTGACGCCGCGCTGTGATGTTCTTAACAGGTAATATTCTAGGGACGCGCGGCGCATTGATCGGTTTTGACTAACGTTCAGAAACGCTTGAAACTTTCGCCCACGTATACCTAATTATAATTAAGAACGCGCGCTTATTGCGTAAAAAAAGTATGTAGGTGCAAATCTCAGTCGCAAAACAAGGATATTTTTAAACATTAAGCCTACATGAATGGTTAAATTTAAAATATTTTATCATAGTTCGAAAACTAAAAAACTCTAGTCTCACTTTTTTTTCTAGCTCCTGGCTGAATCATTCGATCCTTGGCATCGAGTGTAATGTATAGAACTCTTCAAAACGATCAGAGTAGGACACTAAAAATAACGATTTCTCCGCCGCGAAATGAAGCAAATGAAAGCAGGTGAAGCTAATAATAAATAAATCAATATTGGAGGGCACACAACACCATCTAAGCCTAAGCATAGCTTGTATTATGGTGACCAGATGACTGATAGCATATTTATGTATTTTTATTTATACATATGCATATTTATACATACTTATGATATTTTATAATAGGCGATTAACCAACGTAGGTATAAATGTACGTCTTCTAGGTATTTCATCAAGCCTTCACTCTTGTCTAAACTACGTCATTAGCACTGAAATAATATGATGTGCTTACGTGGCTACGGCGTACAGGCATGGGCACTGGTTATAATTCTTAAGAATACACAAGTCAGCGGCACAAACTCATCAGTGGGGGCAGATAAAATGTATGCTATTTCACCTAGCACAGTGCGAGACAAGGATAGACGAAACGCGAAAGAAACGGAAATAGTGTTTTAATGATTTCTAACCATATGATCAGATTAGACTACGATTTGTGCATAAAACGACCGCGTAAAAATCGTGAACAGTCTTTTAGCTGAAGGGTTCTCATGAAAAAACTACTGAATGTATCTATTCGAAATAAGGTTATTTGAGCTCTTGAATAAATAAACTATGCTTGTATCGGAATCATTTTAGAGTTTACGTGCTATCCGTATGCTACTTAATTTACGTCCAAAGTTGTGCTAAAATCAGTGTCGAAATACGTGCTTTTTGAGGCTTGTATCTTTCAAACCCGAACCTTTTTTTAGATTCTGTTGCGATACAAGCGTAGATTATGACGAGATAAATTTATATCACTCTTCATTTTGATTGTTTAACATCAGACGGTGGAGTGATCACCCTTCGCCGTTTGTATAGAAATATAATCGACTTGTTCACTCATAAGTGGCGTTTCCACTAAGGCACGGAAAATCTAATTTTCGGCAAATTGTGTGCATTTCTTTTAGACAAGAGCTCGCCTAACCACTTTAGGGGAAACACACATTGGTCGAGTGCACTTTTTTAAGGTACTAGGTACAACGTACCTATCGGAAATGGGTTGTCTGCTTCGCGTGAGTAACTGATACGCTAAATATCTTAGTCCGAACCTCCTCGAACAAATGAAAACCTCTATTTTTTGCAGATATGTATTTTTTTGTGGAATACTAACCACACGATGGTCGGTACATGCATTCACTTGTAGTCGTTTAACAATATTTAAACTGTTGGCACAGTTCGTATTCGTATCGCTGAATATTGTAACACTTTGACTTTGTATGCATACCGTCCGAGTTTTGTGTATCATTACCATGTTTAAGTCGGGCTCAAGGCGTCATGTCTGGGATATAAAAACACAATGATTTCATAGAAAAATATTTTATAACTTAGGTATGCTGATATTGAATTTATCGGAAAATTCGGTTACGCTTACTTATTTTTTATTTCTTTGATCACTATGAAGGTAATATATACATACATATACAGAAATAGACAACCTTTAAGCCCCCGTGATTGCATCAATAGTCTAATAATTAGAAGAAACTTTGTTAAATCGACTTTACGAGGTAAATGCTAAGAGCGTAGGCTGTAATCCTTGATTGAGTGTCAGTCTTGAAATTGATTGAAGAAATGCAATTTTTAATGCTAGGATTTGTATTTTTAAGTGTACCTCACTTGAAAAGTAAAAATGAAAGGTAAAGAAATTTTAATAACGAATATTTTGAATCATCAAAGTAGGTATTTATACTCTCTAGACAAACAATCACACGCTTAGTGTAGCTTCATTTTTAAGTAAGAAACCACCTAACAGTACAAGTTATATCTGAACCAATTTATGAAAATGTTTT
The DNA here is from genome assembly GCA_948098915.1 of Lampropteryx suffumata. NCBI lineage: Eukaryota > Metazoa > Arthropoda > Insecta > Lepidoptera > Geometridae > Lampropteryx > Lampropteryx suffumata. The sequence goes on along the minus strand of OX402544.1, from coordinate 18,728,356 downwards.
ATTTATAATGTTGTATGTTTCGAAACTTGGCAAGTTTATGTTATTCGGATAACAATTCAATAATGTTATACCATCGAGCTGTTGTTAGAGAGAGGTGGGATATTTTATGTTACAATGTGGAAATTCCTCTTTAGATAGATAGATAGATACAACATTTATTTGATAAACCAGCACACACGTACAATCAATGGTACCATTGTACATAATGGTAAATACATAAAACTTTAGGTTAGATACTAGGTACTTAAAACTAAAAGTGCGTGTGTGTTGCAATATTAAAAGGGTCATAGCTCAGCGATAATATTGCTTAAAAAGCAAACACTGATTTTCAGCTATTATTACCCTCGAGATGACGAGCCGAAAACGAGCGCAATACAACATTCAGTGTACCTACTGTTCGAGTGTGTATGAGTGAAAAGAGGCGTGCAAAAAGTGTGTGTGTGTGTGTGTGTGTATGAGTGGGTGAATGAATTTGTATTCGTGTCGTGTAGTGTGGTCTCTGCTGATAGCAGCAGTCTCTTAAGAGTCTGGTTAACAAAAGAAGCCCACTTGCATGTGGAAGTTAAGGGCGAGTGTATTAAGTAATGTGTAAGTTGTGCAATAGAACTTAGACGGCAGATTACTTATAGTCGGCTAACGAAGTGTTTTGGAATGTCTGTATTTGATTTTCTAGAAGATACGTTTTGATTTAGATTTAAAGGTGTACTTTGTCTAGGTTTTTTCAATTTATTTATTCGCACTCAATCGTCATCACCTTAAAGCGATAAGTGTATATGCTTCTAAGCATAAACTTCGCTCAAACAAATGCGATATTACACGGTCAACATTTATAAATTCAGAATTCAATGACATTAAAAAATTGGCTCTTTTGAAATTTACACAATAAGTTTTTTGATTTATCGGCCGACTGATCTTATGTTAATTCAGTATGAGATTAACTATAATAGCTTCAGAGTAACTATTACTACATTCGTATAAGTCAATGGTCAACTCCGGTGATGAACTCAAAACAGAAAGCGTGACGCGCCCTCGGAATTCAGAAGATAAATATGCCACTGCACCCATCGAGGTACGGACGTCGCAGTTTAACTTCGTTGATCTGCTAGGACCAACTAAGTTAGCGATGCCACGAACACGTCGAGTTACGAAATTAGCTTATTAATGCATGCACGAGATTAGTGATTACGCTCCGAGCAGCGTGTGTAGGTCACTTTAATTTAAGTTACCGTACGGCCCGGTAGGATAGGCTCTATATTCTATAAAGTCAGGAATAAAAATAGTTAGACCAGACCATATAAACATAGTCGTCCAATATGATATATTTTCTTGTTAAATTTTGTAAGCTACTTTTCTAAAGCTGCACACGAAGTTATAATACTTACTTAGTTCAGACTTAGTTGTTCAGAAGACGCTCTTCCCACAACATCAAGCACTACTTACCACCAACTTTGCAAAGAACTTCTCAGACAACTTCACATGCAGACTACTCTGCTAAATTACTTGTCCCTACTAATAAATTAACGGTATTTCAAACTTAAAACTATTTTGTTTCGAAATCTAGTCAAACACTTGTTTTCAAATACTACTCTACTAAATTACTCGTCCCTACTAATAAATTTATTCCTTTATTTATTTAATAATATATTTATTTATTTAAATGTATTTTAGCTATTTATTTATTATATTATTCCGTGGTGGTTCCGGATTAGAATAGGACCCCTCCATTTCCTCCCGTGGATGTCGTAAAAGGCGACTAAGGGCACACACACCGGGGGATTGGGCAGCAGCACCCCCGAGTACTTAACACTAAATCTGCGGTCACCAATCCGCCTGCCAAGCGTGGTGACTATGGCAAAACCCCCTAATAAATGATAGACACAATCAGAAGTCGGCCCCCAGTTCCCGGCAGTTCCGCTATTCCTGGCATAGGTGGCGGCCACGGTAACGGCGGAACAGGGGGTGCGAAGAATCTCCGACAGAGGTCCAGCTACCAATCCCAACGACCCCTGGCCCTGGCAACATACAACGTACGCACACTAAGGACCGACGAGAAGTTGATTGAGCTGGAAGAAGTAGTAAATAAGTTGCACTAGGATATTATAGGGTTATCAGAAGTCCGAAGAAAGGGAGAGGACACGATAATCCTAAAATCCGGCAATTTATTCTATTACCGGGAGGGCGATCAACTTTCTCAGCACGGTGTCGGATTTCTCGTCCACAAATCCCTCGTTAAAAACATTGTAAAGATCGAAAGGGTATCGAGTATACCTTATACTCAGAATAACCAAACGGTATTCGCTTAAGGTCATACAGGTGTACGCACCTCACTCGAAACGTCCAGACGATGAAGTGGAGGCTATGTATGATGACATTTCAAACGCCATGCAAGCCTCGAAAACACACTTTACGGTTGTGATGGGGGACTTCAACGCGCGGCTAGGTGTGAGGAATGGCGATGAACTGAGAGTGGGGCAATTTGGATTTGGACAGCGGAAACAACGGGGTCAGCGATTGGCCGACTTCATGGAAAAGGAGGGACTCTTTATGATGAACTCCTTTTTCAAGAAGCGGTCGTCCAGGAAATGGACGTGGCTTCACCCCGGTGGACACAAACGCGAGATAGATTTCACCATGACTACAAAAAAGCAAATATTTAATGATGTCTCAGTGATCAACAGGGTCAAAACCAGCAGTGATCACCGAATGGTTAGAGGCTCATTAAATCTTAACGTAAAGCTAGAAAGGTCCCGTCTGATGAAATCTACTCTTCGCCCAAGTCCTGCCCAAATCCAAAACCCCGAGAGCTTTCAGTTGGAACGCCACATCGCTTCCAATGCTTCGCCGAATGCGGATCCGTGGATGAAATAAATGACGGGCTGGTGGAAATTGTCCATGCCGTTGGGTCAAAGTTCTGTAAAACCCAGCGCAAAGGTAGAACCCAAAAACTCTCTGAGCACACTCTAAAACTCGTGGCAGAACGTAGCGACATGAAACTGCAGTCTTTAGTGGACAGGTCGAAATACAGCACGCTTAATAAACAGATCTCTAAGTCTATGCGACGCGATTTACGTCTCCTTAATACTTATAGTATAAAGAACGCAATAGAGCGCACCCAAGGCTCCAAAGTGTTCGCGAGAGTTCTGTCTATTGGGCAAAGCCTGTTGACGAAGCTGAAGACCAATAGTGGCAGTGAAAACCAATCGTTTCCTCGAAGCCAGAAGTTTTACGAGAGCTCGAGAAGTTCTACGGACAACTGTACACCTCATCGCAAAGTCCTACTACAAGCACGACTAGCGATGCAAGAGCCCGCCTAACCCGACACTACACTGAAGACATTCCGGACGTCAGCCTATACGAGATCCGAACGGCTCTCAAGCAGCTTAAGAACAACAAGGCACCGGGGGAAGACAGAATAACGACAGAGCTTCTGAGAGCGGGTGGAACACCGGTACTTAAGGTCCTCCAGAAGCTGTTCAACTCCGTCATCCTCGAAGGAAATACGCCAGAGGCGTGGAACAGGAGCGTGGTGGTACTGTTCTTTAAGAAAGGGGATAACGCCCTCTTAAAGAATTACAGGCCTATCTCGCTGTTGAGCCATGTCTATAAGCTGTTTTCCAGAGTAGTTACTAATCGTCTTGCTCGTAGGTTTGACGACTTCCAGCCTCCCGAACAAGCCGGGTTCCGAAAAGGCTTTAACACCATAGACCACATCCATACGCTCCGGCAGGTTATACAGAAGACCTAAGAGTATAACGGGCCACTTTGTTTAGCGTTTGTAGACTATGAGAAAGCCTTTGATTCTGTCGAAACCTGGGCAGTGTTGCAGTCACTCCAGTGGTGCCAAATCTACTATCGGTATATCGAAGTGTTGAAATGTCTGTACAGTAACGCCACCATGTCTATCCGACTCCAGGACCACAGAACGAATCCAATCCCATCGCATAAAGGGGTGAGACAGGGAGATGTTATTTCTCCGAAACTGTTCACCTCTGCATTGGAGGATGTTTTCAAGCTCTTGTACTGGCATACATATGGTATCAACATCAATGGCGAACGCCTCACTCACCTTCGATTTGCCGACGATATAGTCCTCATGGCAGAATCGCTGGAAGACCTAAGCACAATGCTCAGCGACCTCAATATCGTCTCCCAACAGGTGGGTCTTAAAATGAACATGAGCAAGACAAAAATCATGTCAAATGCTCATGTTGCACCCGTACCGGTAAATGTTGGGAGCGATATAATCGAAGTTGTAGACCATTATGTCTATTTGGGTCAGACGATTCAACTAGGCAAGTCCAATTTCGACAAAGAGGTCAGGCGACGAATCCAACTTGGATGGGCAGCGTTCGGGAAATTAAGGCACATCTTCTCGTCACAGATACCGCAGAGCCTCAAGACGAAAGTCTACAATCAGTGCGTGTTGCCAGTGATGACATATGGAACTGAGACTTGGTCCCTGACTATTGGCCTCATTCATACACAAGCTCAAGAGTCGCGCAACGTGCAATGGAGAGAGCTTTGTTGGGTGTTTCACTACGTGATAAAATCCGCAACGAGGAAATCCGTAGATGAACCAAAGTCACCGACGTAGCGCTCAATATTTGCAAGTTGAAGTGGCAATGGGCAGGCCATATAGCTTGCAGAACTGATAACCGCTGGGGAGTAAAAGTTCTCGAATGGCGACCAAGGACAGGAAAACGAAGCGTAGGACGATCCTGGGGGGGTCCCGATGGACTGACGACATTGTAAAGATCGCAGGAAGTCGGTGGATGGAGAGGGCTCAAAATCGTTCTTCCTGGAAATCTATTTGGGATGCTTATGTCCAGCAGTGGACTTCATAGAGGCTGTGATGATGACTAATAAATTAACGGTATTTCAAACTTAAAACTAATTTGTTTCGAAATCTAGTCAAACACTTGTTTTTAAATTAAATTAGTTTAACTACATACCATTTGTAATAAGTACATTTGATTCTTAATTTAGATACAATTTATCAAATAGTGATAATTATAGGGCGTGAATCCACTTCAAACTTTCCCCTTAAAAAATTTAAACCTTTTTTGCCCCTTTTAGGGTTCCACAAGGACCTACTTAATAAATAAAAACTAAAAAAAAAAACGGTTTTTAGGCACACCTATATTACATGTCAAGGGTTTTTTTTTTATTTTACTACTCTATAGTGTGGTATATCATTGAAAAGGTCTTTTACAGATACTAGGAGATTTTATAAACCGTTTTTGGATACAGATATACCGGCTAAACTGTTGCTAAACAAAATAATTAGATATATAATTAAATTACAAGAAAAGTTATACAATCCGTATTGTAAGGCTTTACTAGATTTTGAGTAACAGCCAGATTTGTAAATATTGAAAAACTTCAAACATGCCTATACAATTTTTGTTTTGCTATCATAATTAGATGGTGTTGAATTGGTTTAAGACCTGATCATTAGTTATTCTTAGTCTTATCACTTCAGAAGCCTTCACATGCGCTTGACCAATCTATTAATAGTAATTTTGAAAAACCCTGAAATCAAGGTATCCAAATCAAGTTGCTAAAAAGTTCCCACAGAATGGGATTACAGCCTCTTTTGTTGCGCATTTTTAGAATGAAAAATACTTCATCAAGCAACTCGGTGAATAACCTAGCATAAGGTGAAAGTCCCATTCAGATTGCTCCAGACATACCTACAGATGCTATATATTGTATTTTGCTAATGTAGTTTTGTATCCCTAACCCCTTTTCATAATTCAAAATTTTCAATGTACGGACTTTTCCATCTTTACAATATTATTATAGAATAGATAGATTACCATTTAAATAATCCTCCCCAATGCGATAATGGATTTAGGGAGCGTACCTACCTAAGCCCGCGCTACAACTGTAATTATATTGTGCATGGAGTATGCATCAAATGCGAAACGTACTGAATATTTGCAATTTAATCACAACATCGAACCTCAAAACCAACAAAACCGTTTCCCTTTGATCGTCAACAAGCGAGGAATTAATGTTGAAAGTTTTATTTTAAGGCTTTTGCCCACTATCCCTTATCATACCATGACCGTAATAGGAACGTGTCAGGCAAAAAAATATTATTTGTATTGAAAAGTATGAAACCATACCCATTTCATCGGTACGGACACGTTACGCGCACAGCGTAACGTTGCCAGACCGCTGCTCGCAGGCAGCTAAACGGTGAGCTTACGGGGAGTATGCGGGTAGTATGACCGTAGTAGACGCGTTGTTGTAGCTTGTAGTACGCTTTGCTTTGTTGATGATCAAATTATGGCAATCTTTGGCAGTTGTCGAAAAGGTAAATTTCTTATAGCCATAACTATTCCAATATTTACAAAACTACACCACAAGACGTCTACGCAACGCTAATAGTTGTTCAGGAATGAACCGGTACCTGCACGTTATTAAACCGATTCCTGCCGGTTTTAATGCGTGTTGCATACGGGCATCATACAGATTACATACGGGTTACATACTGGTTGCAAACTGGTCTAGAACGTTGTCGATTCGTTTCAGAGGGTATAGTGAAGCGTTTCGTGTTGTTTTCCGTGCCTGACACGTTCCTACTACGGTCATGGTATGATACGGGATAGTGGGCAAACACCTTTAGTGCAATATGCTGAATATGTATGTACACATCATACGCTGTGTACACAGACACACTAAAATAACAACACAAAAAGCGTATTCACTATTAGACCAGGGTAGAAGCCTTTAAAAATAATAAAAAGTGGAAAAAAAAGGAAAAGGAAATGAATAAAAGTATCTAAAGGCAATGTACGATTTACATTTTTATTTATATATTTTGAGATTTTCTATGACATAAATGTAATTAGAATTAAATAAATCAACTTTTTAATTGATAAAAATTGCAGCAGTCACATTTTTTTTTAAATAATTAAAAAAAATCGAATTCTTCTACTTTCGATTTTTTGCATTTTAGAGAAGATTTACTATAGTAATAATATATATATATTTAAACACCACCGGAAAGTAGAGATTTCAACGAACAGAAAGCACACCAAATTAAAAAAAAAAACTGATATTTTGACGGGTGAACTTTCGATTGAAAATTAGGGTCATTTTTCGATATTAAGTCAAAATAAGGTGAAAAAAATAATATTAGTTTTATTAGTAAATGGTTTGATTCATGTAAAATCTGTAAATTCATATGAAGGTTTTACGGAACACTTTTTGTACGCTTGTCACTCGGACATGCGATTCGACATCACTACCCATGCCGGTACACGATCACACGATCACGAACGTTTACACGATCGGTAAATCAGAAAATTTTATATAATATTTTAGATAAGTACATAAAACTTCCTAGACGTTCTAGGTAGAAGACCTAGTAACTCGGCTCAATAATGAAATGTAATATCTGTTCGAACTGAGCAAACGATCCGTTGATGTGAAAAAAAATAAGTTATTTCTATGCTCAAACCGAGTAAATATGTAGACGCCTTGCGATTAATAACAATAGTGAAGCCATAGCCGTGGTTTGTTTAAATAATTTTGAATGCGATGACTTGTATGTTCACAACTAGTCGCGGACTTTATTGTGATCAAAAAGGAATATACGTTATCGGATATTCGGAAAAGCTGTTTTAAAATAATTACCTCTAAATAGCTCAATAGATGGCGAATAAATAAACAACAATAATCGAATGTCAGGCATAAATTATAATACGCGGTAATACGCGATAAATACCTGTCAACTATACTAAAGCAATATAAATCCTGATCGTGAAAGTTACAAAAAAAGACACCTTTATTAGTTTTGCAATATCATAGCACATTATTTTGAGTAGTAGACAAAACAATAATTGATTTGTTTATGAATCAACCACTACAATGTTTTACTCATTCATACAAATTTAACCAATTTTAGGGAACCATTTAACAAATGACAACCCTTCGAAATGCGCAATGCGCGAAATACATAAAATTGTGGCTTCACTTTGGTTGATAGCGGCAAGGCGTCTATATATTTACCTCGATCTGAGTTTCTATGGTACATTTCGCAGAACGAAGTTACGCCAGCCGTAATGTCCGTCCAGTGCTCACGGAAATTAACAGCCTAGATAGTTTTTGAGTGGGTGACGATTCCGTCTCAATATAGTGTTTAAAGAATATTTTCTGTTATTTAGATGGTGTTGTGTGAATTGATCAACAATATTTATTTATTTATTGATTCCCTAAGTTTGAAGACGTCTCCTCAGATCTAGCTTCTTAGATCTTTTTGAGAATGTCTTAGGGGAGTAATTAGATGCACGTCTAAACATTATATCCAAATCTAATCCAAGCCCATCGCCGCTCATAGAATCTTAGCCGGTTTTTTACAACTGGAAATACAGATTACAATATAACGACGAGTCTGCAAAGTTCTATCAGCCGCAAACTTCTTCAATTCCTCTAGTTTTGCAAATATTAGCACGACAGATGCAGGTATTTATCAAAAATCCTTTGTGAAGTTCGAAAACGATGGGTGGTACAGGGTGCAGGGTGTACAGAGTGTAGGGTAACTTGGGATAAAGCATGTAAGGTATTACATAAATCCTATCTTTTAAGGCAATTTTTATCTATAGATTTAAAAGTATTGGCCTAACGCGTTTCTGACCACAAACGGGCTTCCGAATTCAGTAGTTATAACAATGAAAAGTGGTCAGGTCCCAAACAAATTCAACATAATTTACTCGTAACAAATTTCGAAATCGAATTGAATATGCAGGTTTAATTTTATGTTTAGGTTTACAAATCTGGCTGTTACTCTTACATTTTATGGACCGACCGAGTGCGAAGCGCGAACGAGTGTCTCCGTTTCAGCTTAGGCGAAAGTTATTTCGTATCTCCGGCGGGCGTCTTTCGGGATGTTCTCATCTACAGGTCACATTTCTCAACCGATTCTCTTGAAATTTTGTGAGCAGGTTCTATAACTATATCGATTTTTTTGTCGATTCAGTTTTTGTTTTTTTTTAAATGGCGTAGATATGGGTTTTGAAAACGAATAAAAGTTATATTTCAGTCATTTCGAAAAATGTTCGCGAGGCCAGCTCGCACAGCCACTAGTTAATAGTTAGGGTTTACTAGCTGTGATAATTTTCCTTATAATTATATAATGCTGCTATTTTGAAAACTTTTCAGTTAAATATTCCGAACAAGCAATATAGCCAGTATGGGGTACACACACTGCACTCTACCAAAAATAATTTTGTCAATGCTGTATATTTATTAGCTAATCGAATCTTTGTATCCAAAAAAACTGTTCGCAAAACCTTCTTAAATCGGAAAAAGACTATCCAACGATGTACCACACAGTGAAGTAGACAAATAAACAAAATAACAACCCCATTTTACATGTAAGGGAGGTACCATCAAAAGGCCTTTTATCAAAATTTTTATTTCGTAACTCAAGGCGTCATAGGCAATACGTATTACCTTACGATAAGACTAACAGTCTACGAATAAGGGCACTTATTACGGTCGGACAGAGAGACGAAATACGTATAAGTCTAGTGGCGATACTGTAAGCAGTTCCTAGATGCACTTCAGAATAAGACGGTACAATAAGAAAGGGGCGGTTCCTCTGTTTTCAAAGCTACTACTCGATGAAGACAGTGTATTGTTTTAGTATAGCCAACGAATGTTGCCACACAGCCGTAAGGTCAGATACAATTAAAAGTAATACGCGATAAATATCGAAAGAAAATAAAATACTAAGTTGGAGTTCACCCTCCATCTCATATTTTAAACTGCATGTGCATACGCGTACGCTTATAGCAACCTTGTGTTGCCACGTGGATTAAGCAGAGTACCCATCCAGTTCATATTGATAGACTCGAACGTGCTTTGCAAACCCTGATCGGGATTTTTCAATGGTTGCGTGAAATACGATCCGGAAAAAAGAGACACCGCAAAAATCGGTTTGGTCCACGCCCGTAACTAAGATTTTATAACTAGTTACATATCAGGATTTTTTTCCACTGTTTTATAAACAGTTATTAAACCAGACTTTTTTTCCATTTTTATAACGAGAACCTCTTAGTCATGTATGATCTCCTGATACACTGGACAAATTAGCGACCGGGACGAGTAGTCAGGAGAAAAAGTTAAATCAGATCGATACCAGTTAGTTAGTTTATGTTAGAGTATAGAAAAAAACGCCCAAGGCGAGCGAGCACAGCGAGCGTGACGCGGTAGCGGCCGCCGAAGCGCCAGTGTACCAGGAGACCATACATGACTAAGAGGTTCTCGTGGTCCAAATTAAAAAATATCCTAGTACCTAAATCACCTTAATTGAGGGAGCGAGATTGATCGCAAAAATAAGAGCACTGCCATGCCGACGACAGACGCGCCCTTCATGTCTGTTTTCAATTACATATATTTGAATACCAAAAATATGTAGTAGTTTTGTACTGCATTGTATCATGGTTTATATAACAAAATATTTAAATATAGAACCTAACAAAATTAAAGGTATGTGTCATTCATCATCATAACTCACAGCCGCATTTCACTCAGTATATTACGAGTGCAACTAAGTAAGAAAAGTAGTATTTTTCAATTCCAAGGCTCCCGTTGTTCTTACAACCCAACTCGATCCTGCGCTACTGACAACCATCTAGGCACGTGACTTCTACTCCATTTAGGCTACCGCAAAAGAACTAAGTAACTTAAGATCTGAGATTATATGAGATAAAAATCTTGCCTACTGAGTCGCCGGTGTAGCACTAAAGAAATTACAAGGTTTCTTGAACAATTTATAAGCTTTGAAGTCGTAATATTTGAGATTCCAGTGTCGTAACTTGGTTAGGGAGCTGACTACTAATAATTCTTATCCTTATTGACTTCGGAAGCCTTCATTGTGCATGGTCACATGGTCTTGGCCAATATATTTATTACCTAAAATAGACGTGTATGTATAAAACATAGACCCATCGAAATAAAACAAAACTAAATCAAATGTTCGATATTGGTAAACTGAAAAAAAAACGTAGACGTGCGACCAAAGCCACCAGAGTTTACTCATGTGGTAGGTTTGTATTTATATCTAACCAATAACATATTCCGTTTCATTCATCCACTGGTCCGAGCGCTTAATTAGTTTTCGCAGATATGCACGCCATGGTGCACAAAAATCTGCGCGCTCTGGGTATTAGTCCCCTCATATTTCAATATAGGACCGCTCGTGGACATTATTAAAGCTTGGAGCTTTAATAATGTGCAGAGCTTCAATGGAAATTCGCTTTCGTATTTCCATTGAATGTTATTTTATGTGTGTATTACAATTATTTGTAATAATTGAATGATTGTAAAATCATAATTTTTTAATACTAGTAACTTAAATTTGCGATTAAATAATCTTAATTGTGGGTACATGTATTAAGATCTAATTAACTTAAGACAACTTGTAGACTTTTTTGGAAATTAAAACATTAATACCATTATAGTATTAGTGAACTGAAAAGCTGAAAACAAGTTTTAGAATTCTGATTATCTGAAGCAACTATCTCTGCATTTTAATTTTCCGTGGAAATGATTTAAAAGGCTTATTCCGTTTATCCACCCTAAAACAGCCACTCTAAGGTATTCAGGAACGCGTGTCTATCTATCCACCCTGACCGGGGTGGATGACCGGAATTCACATCTGATTGTTCTTCCGAAATTTTTCCATAAGTACAGTTTGAATAAAATTATCTATTAAATTGATACTTGCATCCTATATTTTTGAAAATAACTATTATATATAAACTAAATATTTTGCTGTTTACAAATCTTGATGTTGATGGTGATAATTTGATGACTCGCGCTTTTGGGCAGGCAAAGTCTTAAGCCATAACATTTGGATTCAGTAAAATATTTACAGGCAATATTTTGCCATCGTAACAAAGTTATTATGAGTTTCCTTTTAGTTTTTGAAATCTTTTAACGATAAAAATCGTTACCAATAACACCTTCCTGACCAAAACAATCATACGAATACCTCAAACACGGAAGAATAAAAATAATACTACAGTAACCAAAGAACATCTAATTAATAGAACGGCTATGTGAGCGGAGCAGGCGCGCCACTATTTTGAGTAAATGCCTATTTGCACATCCCATCCCATTATGAAAACATCCCATCGCACAGGTTAGTCTTAGATCTGTTAAGCCGCTTGTGAAGTTCAAACGAATCGGCACTGCGAGAAAAAGAGTAAAAATATTACATCGTTTGCAATCATTACTTGCAGATCAATCATGAAGTCCAGAGAGAATTGAGACTAAAGATAGAATTTATTTCTATTGGTCGTAAGTCGCAAAACAGTTTTTTTTAAATAAATATTAGACAAAATTGTGAAAATATGGTAAACTTAAAAATAACTTAAGTAATTTAAATTGTAAACATGTACATTTCCAGCAATTAAGCTACATTGACGCTAGCAATTTATGTGATATGATGATATGAGGGAGAAATGTTTTGTGCGCATCCCTCCACGTTTGCCACTCACAGTGCCCAGCTATTGCTGCACACATTTAATGAGGCAAATACTTCAAATTCAAAGCTACAAGAAGGTTTCATAAACAGTTTTTCGATACAGATATTCGTTTGATAAATATTAAGCTGTGAAGTGGCTATTTATAGCGGTCAGTCTCGCCCACCCCCCCACCCCCTCCCCGTTATTAATTATTTTCATCGACAGCTACAATCACGTGATTTGTTCGTTCGTATGTGGTTTGTGAACTGTGGAGCGATCTTATTGCATGTGTGTGCGTATACACAGCAAAAAAGTGGGGTTCTGACCGTCGAGAGCGATCCCCATACAGAATGCGACAGTTCACCTTTCTAGCAACTATTTAGTATTATGTGGAGGTCATCCAGGCAATTTCTTTGTTAGGATTAGGAAATTTAGGAACGACTAAACAACAAAACAATAGGAAACCTGAAACTGTACACGTAATATCACGTAGTGGTTCTTATAGGGTAAGTACTCACCGCCGGGTGACGAGCAGAGCTTGCATCACGCTGTTCATGTAGCAAGTATTGCCGAGGTTCAGCAGGCCGACCTTGCGATCAGCCGGCGCTGGTGGGATGTAAGCCACCACCTCACGTGGTACGCACACCTTGCGCACCGGCCATGGAGCAGTCTTGAACTGTTGGCAGCCGCGGGAAGCCATGTGGCGCTCCAGGCACAAAATCTAATTCAACCAAATAATCCATTTAAGGCGGTACCCTCAGCAAATGATCGTTTGAATGGAAACAAAATCGGCTTTTAGTCTTCTTGTTAATTGAAGGAATAATAATTATAAGAAATATATGGTATGTATTTTTAGGGTTCCGTAGCCAAAGAAGATTTCTTACAAAAATAGAAGAAAAAACAATAAATTTTGGGGGTTCGAACTAGTTAGAAAAAAAATTTTTTTCATCAACTCCATACGTGTGGGGTATCTATGGATAGGTCTTCAAAAATGATATTGAGGTTTCTAATGTCATTTTTTCTAAAATGAATAGTTTGCGCGAGAGACACTTCCAAAGTGGCAAAATGTGTGTCCCCCCCCCCCCTGTAACTTCTAAAATAAGAGAATGATAAAATTAAAAAAAATATATGATGTACAAATGCAAAGTTCCACCGAAAATTGGTTTGAACGAAATCTAGTAAGTAGTTTTTTTTAATACGTCATAAATCGTAAACAATCAATCAATCTTTAGTTTAGTTTAAGTTGTCTTTTCTGTTTTAGTTTGTTTTAGAGATTAACTTTTTAAAGCGTTTTTTGTTTTTATTTTTTTTGTTTTTTATTTTTATTGTTTTTATTTTGAGTGTACCTTCATATTGTTTTTTTTTATGTGTATGTTGTTACAAATAAATATATTTTCTTTCTTTCTTTCTTTCTTTCTTAAACCCCAATTTACCTTTCGTTCAATCAACTCAAATATAAAACGTTACTTGCTGCTACGGAACCCTTCATGGGCGAGTCCGACTCGCACTTGGCCGCTTTTTGATATTTTGTCTCGAACTTTATCGTTTCACAATGTTTTTATGTTGTTGGTAGTTTTGTATGTTAGCAATGAAATAAGTTCTAAAAAGTTTGAAAGCTTGTTTCCCAAGTTCACGAAAAAAGCTTTTGAGGCGCAGTTTAATCCTTTCATCCTACACGAATAAAATAATTAACTGATGAACTTTTAAAATACTTTTATTTTCCTGATAAACAATCGCACTTTAAGAGCCGCCATAACGCGCCAAGGTCATCAAGGTACCACTTGAAACCATTGATATCAACAATATATAATACAATTACAATACGTTTGATTATAATTATGTAGTATTACTTTTTAAACTTATTGTGCATTCTCGCCGTGTTGTAACAACGCCGTGTTGCGCCCACAAATTTATTGTTAACATATTTTTAGTGCACTCGTAGACCAATACAAACATATATAAGTAAATCTTATTAGTTATGCTGAAGTAAATAACAACAAAAGAAAATACGAATCTAATATTGTAATTAAATTTAAATGTAATTTTCTTTTTACTAAGCTAAATTAACCGTGAAGTCACGTTTACTTTATTTCATTCGTTGTTATCTGTCATTTCTACCTTTCTTCATAGAACAAGATTATATAGCAATTTGAACGAGTTATACGAGATTTTTTACTTTATTCTTGAAAACTTCTTTCAAGACTCAAGGCGGAAGATAGTAATGTCGAGTTTTCACGTAATTGGATTTCATTTCGACCAAAAGATTCCAGACTCAGATAAATAGGGTCAGAAATATGCAAACAACTTATTTTCCTAGTTTTTCCTCTGGCAGTAAAATAACTGAAACTAAATCGTATAGTTGATCTAGTTTCTCATAATTGAATTCCAAAAAGCAACGTTCAAATAATCAACCAAACTGATACATTTGGAATAGCGAATGTATACGCGGTCGTGATCTCACTCAATTAGGTAATTATTGGTGTCAATTCGGTTAGTTCATTTCTAAAATTATGAATTGTCTAAAATATATTTTAGTTAGTCATCATAGCATTTGTAAAACCTATTCGGTTGGTACCCTCTAACTAAATTAGGAACGCCTAATTAAATTAGATAAAATTAAATTAGGATAGGTAAGTTGGTAACAGTAGAATACCAAGTTTCATTTGACACTTCTAAACCTAATTTTTAACTTTTTTTTTATGTATGTTCACCGATTACTCGGCGATAAAACCAGGCGTTTTTGAGTAATCGGTGAAGTTGAAAACCGATTTGAAAAAACTTGTTTTGTTTGAAAGGGTATACTTCCCAGGTGGTCCTATTTAAATTTTATCGAAATCGGGCGAGCTGAAAAATCAACAAAAATCTAAAAAAATTATAAATCGATGATATTTTCGTTTACTACGATACCTCGCTGTCTCATTGGAGCAATGCGTTTATTTGGCCTACCTCAAATTTCATTGAATGAAGTCGGTTTTATTTTTAGTTTTTAAAACGTAATTATAGGTAAAATTAGTTAGGTTGGTGCCAACAGAATTGAGACCAATATCTGTCTAAAATTTGTTAGTAAGTGTTTAGTATCGTTAAGTGCTATGCAACGATTCGATTCGTTCTTAACTGAAAATCCTACCGCATCGCAATTACATAGAATAACTCGCGTCATATTTATGCTGCGTCGCGTCATATAGTATACGGTTATCTTATAACACTTTTATACTAAGAAACTACTTAACTACTAAATACTGAAATCGATTTTAAGAAAATACCTCCTTATATTTTTTATAACTTGTATATGTAATGAGCTGTAGGGCGATTATGGAACTTTGATGCTATCAAAACATTGATACTAATAGCTTTCAGTTACTATTGATAAATTGGTATTACGGATCGCTGCGATTTCTATCGGCTTCTATCGCTAGTTACAATGTGAAGTTGGTGTCAAACTATAACTCGACCAATTTACAAAGTACGATTGTGGAACCGTGTTTAGCGTACTAAGCATTTAAATACATCGTATATGATTGATTGAAATAATGCGTATTGCTAATTAAAATTGATAGACATTGATGCCGATTGCTAATCGAAACTGATAGACATTGATTATATCAAGAGTTCCATAATCGCCCTACTGATCTGATGATAGATCCTGAAGGAAAGGGGTCTTTTTTAATAGAATGCATAGTTTCATTTCTTTTTCTGTTTAGTACATGTATTAGTTCCAAATAAATATTTTAGATTTTTTGTAGTTGCACTTGCTCGAGAATCTGATGATGGAGCTCCTGGCTCCATGGATAAAGGAAGTTTATAAATATTCAAAATCTCTTATTATTTAAATAATATTAAATTGTAGGATTGCATCGACAACCTCAACCGTGATGTACTACCCCCCCGTCTGATTGTATTTAGAAACTAACGAGACCGCATGTTTGCACAGAACAAAGTTGCTAAATCGATTCGGAAATGATGGTCGGGCGCGATTCTGATACCACTGGACCACTACCCCTAATTTACAACATATGTATGGGTTTATGATAGTAGTAGGTATCGGTAGTAATTTAGTTAAAAAAGCAAAGTGACTTTTATTAATGTTTATTTTGAGATTTAAAATACATTTTATACGTACATTTAACCTTCCTTATACATTATTCCGTTGATTTGTGAAAAAATTGTGAAAATTGTGAAAAGTAGTTTTTGAGTTTATCGCGTTTAGACAATCAGACAAACGCGCCGGGGAGTTTCGTTTTATACAAGGGGAGGTCAAAAAGTTCGCGGAATAAAAGGGAAGGGGTGGGGTTTTTTTATTTTTACCTGGTAATCTGCAGGTACTTAATATTGTAGGCAATTCGGGACATTAACATTTTAGTTATCGCTACATTAGCAATTCGATCGCGAAAAAATCGTTAAATATAGATAAAATTGAATTTTGAGCCGTTATAAAGTTCCTTATTAAGCAAGCAGAAACAACTCAAATTATTTTAAAATAAATGTCATCTGTTTAGGGGGCTCCTGCCTTCAAAAACAATAATTTATAAATAGAAAAGCTTATTCAGGCAATGCATGGAATCAATTGAAGATGACAACCGCCCGGCCCGGCCGATAGAGACCACCACCTCAGACATCATCGAAAAAAATGTTTTTTTTTGACCCCCTTCCCTGCCATTCCGCGAACTTTTTTACCTCCCCTCGTATAATGTACTTACCGATTTTAAAATTAAACTTTTTGTTCTTACCTTGTGTGTGCCTGTGCCTTCGCGTCGGTCGTGGCTTCTAACGTAGCCACAACGGCAAATTTTCCGACCAATTCGATCTTCGATAGAGGTCTTATCTCAAATTCTTTACAACGCTGAAGAAAATCCCAACGTGGTCAATCAACAAGATGGGTTAACCGTACTAAAACATACGACTATTATATTATAACTTACTAAAATGTACCAACTTTAGTTTAGTTTAGAATGCTGATAAACGAGCGAAATGAGCGAAATACGTAAATGAGCGAAAATATTTAATAATAATGTACACCATTTGCGCGCGCGATTCCAAACCATAGATAATAAACATTACGTTTTAAACACTAAAAAGACAACCGACTTCATGTATATACACAAGGTAGCTACTCTAAAACGTTGTGGAGTTCCCTTGACTGTCCATCGTCAGACGGTGGTCATTAAGTTTTGAGTGCTTTGTGCCCTGGTGCAGAATATTGCTGGAAAGTCCAGGGTCTGTTTTCGAACATTGTTTGGGAAAGAGGATCCACTATGTTTGTAAGGACGGTATTTTGGTACGCAACAGCACTAGTTTTCACACCTTTCTGACAGAAATGCACATCTGTTAGGTTAGGCCTGAATATGACATTCCCAGCCAAACCATGAATGACGAAGGATAATGCCTTCGCTGGACCCTCGAAATACGGGCGCTTGCTTCTT
This sequence comes from Lampropteryx suffumata, assembly GCA_948098915.1. Taxonomy (NCBI): domain Eukaryota; kingdom Metazoa; phylum Arthropoda; class Insecta; order Lepidoptera; family Geometridae; genus Lampropteryx; species Lampropteryx suffumata. Next base: position 18,710,451 of record OX402544.1, on the reverse strand, counting down.
CACTGCTTATCATTGTGTTTGTTGTAACTTTCTTCGATGTAAAAAATGTTTTCATTCGAAAACTAAATTTGGTGGTATTTTTTTCCCGCGTACAGCCGTATCAAAGCGCGAGATCTTTCCAACCTAATTTTTTTAGGCGTGCATCCAAAAAATATCCGGTCTTTTTTCGATAAGCCCGTAGTCCTAGGTCTTGATTTAACACCCTTTTAACAGTCGGACCATCCAAATGACAAATTGAAGCGGATCATCGACATACGACGACGCTTCGGCGGCCGCTGCCGCGGCACGCCCGCTTTGCACGCTCGCCTTGCGCATTGTTTTCAATACTCTAACATAACCTAACCAACTGGTTTCGATCTGAATTTCATGTCACAAGATTTGTGGACAGAACTAATGGTAAAATAATCCCAATAGTTCTGCAAACAGAACTATTCAAAAGAACAGGTGGGTATACTGAGAAGGTTTAATACCGGTTTAAGTTGTGTAGATGGTAACCAATTTAAATTAATAAAATATTCCTATCGAACCAACCTAAAAGTTGTATCGTTGAGAAAGAAAAATAGTTGATCCCTTTCAGTTGGTCAGTTTAGTTGATTGAAGTGGAAGTCACGGTTTTTTTTTAAATAATTCCATGTTTCACTTTTATTTATACTCTTATATATTTTATTGTGCCTCTGGTCTCCCGCAATACAGGCTTGCCCTAGTGCGGGGACCATCAGTAATTTTGAAAACACTGTGTTTTTATTTTTCTTGGTAAATAAATTAATTTGTATAATAGTACTCGTCTTGCCACGATATGACGTCACCCACTTTGTTCGGTGTAATCTGAAAACCAGCGCTATTTCGTACTTTGTAAAATAGCACAAAACGTACGGCAGTGCCTTTTTAATAAACAGAAGACTAGGTTTAGTACGTGTAGCCATACACGTACTTGTGAGGACTCATTATGGTTAGAAAATGTATAGTTATTCTGTACCTGCTATGTTATTAATGTAACTTGTGTCTGCGTGTGTCAATTAAATGTATTTCATTTCATTTGTTTTTTTTATAACGGTGAATGGCTCAGTAACTTGATTTGTCACTCGTAATTTGTCCGGTGGCCAACCGGGCGCCGGTCGCTAGAAATATGTAAATCCAATTGAATATTCAGCTTGTAACACTATAGTGCATCCTGGCAAGCAATTCCTTTAATAATTGCAATTTTGTACAATTTCATAAAGCTCAGTATGCTAGCGTGGTGCTTAAGTATGCTTTGTCTTTGTCATTCTAATTTCAATAAATAGAGATGGCAGTATATTTAAACAAATTATTAGTTAGGGAGTTGTTTTAAGATAGACCGTCTTGACTTGTTTCTTTTTGTGCGTAGGGCGGAATTGTAATACATTAAGCGTTGCTGCTGGTGCATAATATATCCATACTAATATTATATATGCGAAACTGTCTCTGTCGGTCTGTTACGTTTTCACGGCTAAACGGCTGAACGGATCTTGATGAAATTTGGTAAGAATATGAATTGCATTCGGGGGAAGAACATAGGCTACTTTTTGTCTCAAAAAACAACCTTGAGGGGGGTAAAATAGGGGATGAAAGTTTGTTTGGGCAACTCATATTTTCTTAAGTTAGAGATCTGAAAATTCATATTTAGGCTTTTGGTAAGAAATAAAGAAATACGTGTTCTAACGTTTTTGCAAAATCATCCCCGAAGGGCGTAAAATAGTATGTTCATTCTTATGAGATGTTCCTTAGATGCACAGAATGCATTCCTTACAACAATAAAAATAAAGGTTCTAAGCATACGCGTACGAAGTCTCAGGTAAAAGCTAGTACATTACAGTATTAGCTGAATAGTAACGTGTTACCACGACCCTGCAAGCATTATACATTCGTGATAATATTGAGGGGTCCATTCCCAATCACACAAATATTTGTCCTGAGAGAGAATCATTTGTGGGATAAACATCGTGTCTAATCTGAGTCTGGGTGTTATTAAGTAGCTTAGGTATGTATTATATCAGTCAGTTATCAGTATCGTTTATAATGGTTTCCATATTACAAGCTATGCTTAGTTTGAGGCTAGATGGTGTTGTGTGAATTGTCTCCCAATATTTATTTATTGATTATTTGGTTGTATGTTATGTATGTGTATATACCAATCTGTTTCATTACAGTTTCTCATTTCATCTAATAACTATTAAGATGGAATGTTTATGCAATATTGTGCCAACAATTTACCGGTATAACGATAAATAAATAAAATTCTTTTGAAACGAAGCAGCACTCGTGTAATGAGAAATTCTGTTAACAGTTCGCTGTACTATGACAGTTATGCTACCTAATAAGCTTACCCACAGTTGCCTATTTTAAAACGATATTTCCATCCCCATTCCTCCTCCCCCCACGCTGTCTGGCGGTAGCTACGGACACGGTGTAGTGGAGAATTTGTTACGCCGTGATTTAAAGTATGCTGATGAACACTTTCGTAGTAATGCAGTTCATTTGACTTACGTTTATGACAATCTGATAAATAATTACGTTTTAGAAAGGAACCGACTTCATTGAATGAAATTTGAGCCTATAATATTTTTTTAGTGGAAAGTAGATGTATTTTGTATATATATTATATGGGTAGGCCAAATAAACGCAACGCTCCAATGAGACAGCGAGGTATGAAAGTACATGTAAACATCATCGATGTATACAATTTTAGATTTTCGTTTATTTTTCAGCTCGACCGATTGTGATAAAATTTATATGGGACCACCTGTGAAGTAAAAAAAAAAAAGATTCCGACGAATTGAGAAACTCCTCCTTTTTGATAAAGGTCGGTTAAAAACAGCTCTTCATCAACGACACTCTGTGCATCGTACTCGTAATAAGATGGACGACGGTTATTCTGATAATTAATATTTCGCTGTAAATGTTAATAATATTTAATAAGACTTACCACTTCGCCGTATTTGTCTTTGAATGCAACACGAGCTGCGCCTCTAGTTTTCTTGAGGAGATGGTCAACAGTCGTAGTCAATATATCGACGATATTTTGCAAAAGTTGTCGACTGAACTGTCCGCTATCAGATGCCAAATTTGTCAGCACTCGTCCCACGTGATGGGAGACCTGTGCGGATAAACCAAATTGACTTTCAAATTACGGTTCTGGATTTCGAACTTAATTCTAAATTCATACGACCGGTACAGATTCTATTATTTCCATGAATTGATCAAAATAGTGAACAATTCGAAATATAGGGTATTCAAATGGGAATGCAATTTACACATAAATTGGGAATTCATCTAGACAAGCAAATCTGCGAATTATTTGCAGTTATGAATTAATTATATATAGGTTGTATATTGTATTATTTATATATGGTATTAATATATATTGCATAATACTTTTCCTTTTAGCCTACAGTTAGGTGCATTTGAAATTAAATAAAATCCAGAGTTACTCAGAAGTTCTCGCGTTTGAATAATTGCGAGAGCGAAAGCGCTCGCGTTTTTATAATGAACACAGGGATGAAATTTAACTTTTATTGAGATCTTGCAACCCTGTAATGTAAAAATTTATAATTATTTAATTAATATTTACGAAAATAATGACCGTAATCGAATAGTCAGCTACTATTTCATAAACCCATTTGAGAAATAATGGATATGGGTACAATAAAAGTAATATCAACGAGCAAAAAATTTCGGAACTTGAATATAGTTGAAAAACATTAAGCATGGTATGATTTGAATAGAAATGTCGTATATAGTCAATAAAAATTACGTACTCTATCAAAAGCTTCGGGTGATTGTCTTAAAGAAGCGAGCACGTGGAAAATAACATCGGCGTTGGATTGCCGAAGGGTCGAAGGCTTGTCCATTGCGGAGAACAGGCGATCCAAGTTGTCTACAGACACCTCGATCAGAATGTCGAAGCGTTCATTTTCCTGCACAAATATTTAATTCTCACTGGACAATTAAAACAACAGAATACATATATTAATGATGCACAATTTGGACTACAATATGCATACGCTTGATGCATAATCAATGAGGCGTAGTTTTCAAACTATTTATCATGTTCAATTAAAATTCAATATGTTAACGATTTTATACTAAATTGATCAGCATCATTGTCATCCGATTATAAAACATAATGTATGACTTAAGTAATCAATACTTTAGCTTTACGAGAACTGAAAAAAATACAAAAACCAGTTTTACCTCCAAAGCTTTGATAAAAGACATCACCCAATCGCCGAGTACTGACGTGCCTTGCCACTGGTGTTGGCTTACGCTAAGCCATGAGTACAGACAAGAGAGCGAGGCTCGGAGACCAGCGCACGCCGGCCCATTCTCCCCTTGCTGGACCACCCAGCGTGCTGTAGACATCAGAGCTTCCGCGCTCGTAGTGTCCAGCACAACGAGCACGATCGACGTCGCCACATCAGCGTCGGATTCTAAATAGATGGAATGTTTCGCTACAGTTCTCCCTTTATGTCCAAGAATGCTACACAACGAAAACGACACATGCTTTTTTTTCACGATAATATAAACAGTGATAAGAGACGTAATCAGTGGAATGAAAGAACATAGGACAACTTACGCGGATCAGAAATGTACGAATAAAACTTTTCTAAGACCGCGGTGACGATAGCTGTGCGCGACGCGTCGTCTATGGTGTTTACCATTCGGAGAAGGAATTCTTCAATCGCTTGCAGGGTTTCCCAGCGGTGTTCATCATTTCCCGGCGAACGAGCTGTGAAAACGTTTTCAACAATAATGGGAGATCTCAAAATAACTTAAGACAGATATGAAAATTGGTAATAAACTTTCGATCGATATGAGACGGATGATGTTGAAAATATCTTAAATTTTCGCGTAGGTAAACGATTTAACTATATTGAATTTTGATTTGCTCCTGACAAGTTTTGCACACGAGAAACTTATGATAGCCTATCTAGACGGATAACAATGTTTTACCATGAAACAAAGTGGAAGTATGTACGTGAATAAACGAGTATGTACTCTTTCCGACAACCTTTTAATATTTAATCATCTTGGGTAAAAACATAAAATAAAGTACTAGCTGTTGCTCGCGATTTCGTCCGCGTGAATATCACTTATTACGGTTGGATAAATATTATTATATGTCCTTTCTTGAGGTATAAGCTTACCCTATACTATATTTCGTCAAAGTCGATTCAGTAGTTTAGCCGTGAAGTCGTTGCAAATAGATAGACAGGCAGAGTTACTGCGCGCGTGAATTCGAATTTACCAATTTTATTGCGGAGTTATTTTAAAATTATGATATCTCTTAAGATGTTGATTGAAATCAAGTGATGTCAAGGACAATTTTGTTCACAATGAAATGCTTGTGATTAATAACATATTTATTTGGATAAGGATTGATATGATGTTGATAAAACTCCTTCGCAAATAATGCATTAATTTCGAACAAATTTAATTACCATAAAAAAGGCTATTGTGACAACCAAAACGCCAAAAACATTTATGTCACTATTCATTTTATTTATGTAAGTAGTTCAGTATAGGACAGTCAAAATAGACGTTTTTTTGGTCACATTTGCACTAAATTTCCGATCCAAATTGTTTTTTTTGTATAAGGTTTAGGATCACTTACTGAGCATAAAATCACAAAATGCTGACAGATCCAGGTGACGCTTCAAGCGCCATCTTGAAAAAACGGTTTTTGGCCGATATCTCGGAAACTATGCACTTAAACTGATCTTTAAAAATGGATTGATGCATTTTATTAATTAATCTAATATTTCAAAAGTTGCGAAATTTTATTCTCTACAATAATGGTCTCCATAACTTTTGCCCTAAAGTGCATAATTTCCGAGATATCGGCCAAAAACGTTTTTTCAATAAGACGCTTGAAGCGTCACCTGGATCTGTCAGCATTTTGTGATTTTATGCTCAGTAAGTGATCTTATAAAAAAGACCTTATAAAAAAAACAATTTTGATCGGAAATTTAGTGCAAAGTTAAATGCTATTTTGACTGGCCTAGTATTATTTTATTCGGATAAAATAAATTCAAGCAGGTTAGGTTAGGTTAGGCAGGTTATTCGCTAGTCAAATGGCCAACCACACTTGATAACATTTTACCCTCTATCTAATAATCACATAATTAGTTAGCATGGCGTTAAAATGGTCTGTCCTTGTCATTCTAATGGTAACGAGTAAAGATATCAACAGATTTTAACAACACATTAGCTAATGTGAGTTTATAATATAGACCCTTAATCTTTGGGTGATAACTGTTTCGACGTTCAGGTTCAGGCGCGACAGCGCAGTGTAAATACCTAGTGTTATACCTACTTTAAATTGGTTGGAGTCATCGACATCGAGATTATTCATATAATTCATGCCAATGGACAACGGTTAGTACCAGTTTTCAAAAGCATAAATTCTAAATAAAATGTTGATAGACACCAGACCAAAACTACGGAATCAAACAATCGTGAAAACTTTTAATTGAAAAGTGAAAAACATACTATTCAGTAGATTCATCAACATTCATTTAATTATTATTTAGCCGAAGGGGGCGAAACATTTTACTCAATAGCAATTAGTGCCTTTTAACCCGTCTCTTAATTATCTTATTATCGACGTAGATAGGTGTATTTAACTTCCGTAGTAAAAAAATAATTTAGGTTAGTAACAATTTCATCTTTCATTGAAATGGTAGTTTTGAATTGAATAAATGATGGTCACTTACCCAGGCATTTGACAATATCCTGACAGTTCTTGACAAGATTAAGCGATTGCGGCAGGTAGCCTGGCTGCTCGTTCATCAACTGAATGTACTGGGCCAGTGCTTTCATGTCCAGCTGGTTGTGATTGTTGGTGACGAGTCCGTGCTTCTTCACAGCCATTTTGCCGTTGCTAAAACAAACATTGTGTTGTTTAGAAAAAACAAACAAACATGTAATAAATCATAAAAAAAAATTATTGTATTGTAAATTTGTATAAAATAATTCAAAGTCAAAGTCATAAGATACTTGATTCAATACAATCACAAGGATCACTTTGAAACGTCTTACATACTAGGTGAGGTAAGCCCGAGACGAACTGGCAAGAAACTCGTCTTGGTCCTAGCGCTTTTTTACATGATCCATCTTATAACTACCTTAACTACGAAATACTAATACGAGAGAGTTTATACATTTCAAGTGTGTCGGTTAACTGTCTTAGGGCAGAGCGACATGAGGCCATGCATTCTTATCAATAATATAGTCATTTATATTATAATTATCTTTCTTCAAAAGACTACCTTTTATGTATGCTTTAAATTTCTTAATAGGTAGTTTAATAGCGTTTTCAGGAAGCTTATTATAGAAGCGCACCGTTTTCCCCATAAAGGACTTATTTACTTTTTCTAGTCGAAACCTAAGGATGTGTAATTTTTGTCTATTTCTAGTGTTAATTCTATGAATCCTATACTATTTTGCTGAAACCCATCTCTATTTTTATGTGTATATAACAATTTTTCATATATATATTGTGAAGCTACTGTGAGAATATTAATTTCTTTGAATATTTCATTCAAAGATTCTCGAGGTTTCATTTTATAAATGGCACGTTTTGCCTATTTTTGAATTACAAATATTTTACTAATATCAGTTGCTTTCCCCCAGAGAATGATGCCGTATGACATAGCACTATGGAAGTAAAAAAAAAAACTAGTCTAGCTGTAGCTTCATCAGTAAGTTCCCTCATGAGGGAAACTTTGTGTTCAATTTTGAAATGTTTTTATGCGGCTCTCTGTAATAAGTCGGTCGGTGAGTAAAGTTCTGAGCTTCAACTATACGATTACAAGAAAAGGTGGCGCTGTGACCGTAATGGTCAGAACTAAAATGTTTTAGTACACACTTATGCCTATTTAACAAACATGTAAATATTTTTATTAGTTCTTTAGTTCTAAGAGTTTTTCCTGTTAACTTGCCAATTATAGTTAGTTAATGTATGTTATGTTATGTGGTACACACATGGCGTGTGGCTGTAGCTGCTGCGCTACTCACGATGGCGCCATTGAAAACCAGAGATACAGCAGCCTTCACAGTTCTGTATCATATGCTGAGTGGTAGCCTTTTTTCGTCACTGTACATATACTAGTTTATATTATATTCGCACTGTATTTGATATGTGTCGTTTAATAAATATTTTCTATTCTATTCTATTCTATTCTATTCTATTCTATTCTAAGTGGTGTGCAACTGCAATGGATGTTATCTAGACAAGTGGCTGTTGTTAGCGTTACTCTTGTCGGTTCATCAAAAAAAAGGGGTTTAAATTGAAACATTTAAATAAGTTTAAAAGTCTTTCAGAGAATGGATGAATCGGAATATCTATATTAAAATCACCAAAAACTATTAAGATTTTATCACATGCTATTTTTTGCAATACTTCTTCCATAGCGCATTCATGCAACGCAAAATCAGCATCAGGGGGACGGTAAACGCTTACGAGGACATGCCGCTCTAGCTCGACACACGACACCTCAATAGTTCTTTCAATAGAAAGATTACTTAGTAATATCTTTACAAGGAGCGTAAGCGCATTTTAAGTTATTTCTTACAATAATTAACGAACCACCACGTATCGCGCTCCTGCGTTTATAGCTACTAGCAATATTATAATTTTCGTAGAAAGGAAGTACCTCAGATTGTACCATCCAGTGTTCAGTGATACACATAATATCTACTTTGAAATGATTTAAAAATATTTCACATTCTTATACTTTGCTAGACAGGCCTTGCATATTTTGGTGAACTACTTGTAAACTGCCTGTTTTTCCCATTGTCGACTTGGTCAGTTTAAATGCTGGTCAAATTGGGTACACGTACCTAATTATTTTATACAAATTTACAACACGTACCTAATTATTTAACACAAATTATAACACATACCTAATTATTTTATACAAATTTACAATACAATGACAATTTTTTAAAGATTTTTCAAAATAACTCTTAAAAAAAGGTAAAATGGATGCAGATGGTGTGATTGGCTTGAAACTTGGTTCAAATACTTCAAATACTTAGAATGATAGTTAGATACGTTTTTCAATGTTTTTCAATGTTTTTCAAAAGAACCGCTTAAAAAGGGATGAAATAGGGGTGAGCCCCGGATACACTAGGGAACATTTTGTCCCGCAACACGACGCGCAACACTCAATATACGTGACGCTGCAACGTTGCATAGTGTCCCGCAACATACCCCGCAACATTCTACGTGACGCGGGGCATGTTGCTTGCTCCCGCCTCGAGAGCGAGCGCACGTGTCCCGCGTCATTGTCGTGCCATTTGTCACCGAGTGTAGTCGCGTACGCAACATGCCTCTTAAAATGTCTGTAGTGTGGGGAAATCATACCGTGCTTTCACTTCTGGAGCTATACGAAAGTCGTGGATTATTTTGGGATACTTCACACCGTGATTATCGTAATAAAATAATGAAAAATGACGCGTGGGAGGATATTGCCAAGGCGCTTAAACTGCCTAGGAAAGAATCAGAAACCAAAGTTCAAACCTTGCGTTCGCAATTTGTGCGAGAAAGGAAAAAAGTGAAGTCTTCAAAAACTACTGGTAGCGGACGAGAGGACGTTAAGTCCAGTGCATGGTTTGCGTACGATGCAAGTCTGATATGAGGACTAATAGCGTTCCGTAGTATTGTATCCTGTTTGGCTATGAAACGTCCGATCATTTGCAATAAAGTTTCAAAATCAGATGATGACATTCGAGTCAAATTCACAAACGATCCGTCAGACATTCGGAGATCACTTTGAATATTAACTATTCTTTCTCGTTGTAGTAAGAAATTCCGCATCCACCACCTTCTCTTTCTCTTACGTTTCAACACACTCGATATAACTATTTACGCAGCACTAATAGCCACAACCTCCTCTCGGGCGACATTTCTATAAACACTGACTAGTGTGGCCGACACAATGTTCCGCGACAAGTGTTTTAGGGTTTTTCAAAATAACCATCACAAGAGATAAAATGAGGTGACTAAGGTGGTGTGATTTGTGGTGTGATGTGAATATTTGAGGATTTATCTTTGGGCATAATTTAAAGAGTTTAAACAAATATAAAAGAAATAAAAAAACAGATATACAAACCTTTGTTCCGCGGCGGGAATCGATCCCGCTTAGTGAATAGCACGGGAAATCCCGGAACCAAAAGTACAGGGAAATCCCGGAAATTTGCGTAGTTTTAGAGACCGGGATTTTGAAAACCAAACCAACCCGGTTCTATCGGTTCTTTCGGGAAAAGATTCTTCGCGTTTAAAAGGATGGGTAATTGTGTTATCATCAAAATGCAGTGATCGTAACGTAAACTAATTTTAGACATTTAGAATGTTATTGATTGACTAACCATTAAAATATATACCTATTGCGCTACGCGTTGGATTACTAATAAAATAAATGCAATGCGTATGTACAAATTTTTGTTTGTATGGGAATATTCCTTTTTTTCTTGCATGACTTTGCATGCAAAGGCACGTTAAGAATTAAGATATTAATGTTAATATATTTATATTTTACCAGATTTTAAAATAAATAAGTTTAATACCAGTCTGACTGGCCTCTCAGCACTGTTGGTAGTAGCTCTGTCTACCTTTTGCGATGTTGGTTGTGGGTTGTTTCCCTTTTGTTTGGCCTGAAACATTTCTGTGATTAACATATACCTATATGTATACAATATTTTAAGCCCCCGTAGAGGGTTGTTATATGTTAAACGTGTGTTTGTGTATGTGTGTGTCTGTCTGTGATATCGTAGCTCCTAAACGGATGAGCTTTCCATGATGTGCCATGCATGACCGGCCATGATGTTAGCTGTAATTCAAGAAAATCTTACAAACAAACACGGTAATGTTTGTGTTTGTTTTTTTGAAAGACTATTTTGATAAATTTTAATTTGTATTGTTTCTACTGATCTCATCTCAGTTCGAGGACATGTGTCAAGTGTAGGATAGGAGCCTCTGATGCGCACTTTATTCCTTTCACCACACTGGTTTGAAAGTATGACACGATAAGAAGATCTCATCAATTTAGCTGAAAGTTGGAATACACTAAAAAGGCTACTTTTTATCTAGCTAGGCACCACGTGAGCAGAACCGCGGGTAGATAGATTTTTAGTAGATCATATTCTTTAGATCTTTTATCCAATTGTATCTACTAGTCAATGCAAAACCTATGTAAATTAAACCTATTTTCTGATATTTTAGCCTGAATCATCACAACATGAATGAGACAGACCGGGGCCATCATGCAGACCTTCAAAGAACCTTTTTTTTACTTTACTGTGACATTATTAAACTACATTTTATAATAAATGTGAAGCCCCTATTTGGTCCATTGCCAACTTACTTAGCTGTACATATTGACCAACCACCTGCACGAGAGACGACCAGAACAATTCCAGTCCGAAAGTGGCTAAGTTTTCTAAAATAGTAAAGTATACTTAATATATATAAAATATGTAGTATCAAATGTGAACTATTGACAGAACAGATAGATGAATAATTATTGAAATCCATTCCATCATCAACCTAATCCAATATTTCAGTAATTTTTATCACATTTTAATATATTTTATGTAAACAACAAACTCCAAGCGTCAAAACTTGAATTCAATCAGCTGATTAAAACAACCCCGCCATCTTGCCTCTCACAAGGCTCTTAACTACGTCGCGGCGGTGATTAGTTTTGTCAATTACTTAGTCGTTTCTCAACGTTCTAGGGCATGCAAACCGATAATCGAACACCGATAATTTATCGGTAATCAGTAAATTTTTGTCAGCGATAATTGTCGAAAAATACCGATAAACGGTAATTTCATAAAGGTTTTATGTAATCATTCCTATCACTACCGCGAGTCAAATAAACCCCATTATCAACTCAGACCGAGGTAAATATAGAAAATATGAAAATATAGACGCCTCGCCGCTATCAACCAAAGTGAAGTCACCATTTGTTATATGGTTCCCTATAATTAGGTAAATATGTATGAATGCGTAAAAAGTTGTGGTGGTTAATTCATTTACAAATCAATTATTATGTTTTGCACTACTACAACTAATAACGGTGTATTTTTTTGTAACTTTCACGATCAGGGTTCATTTTCTTTTACTAGTTAACGGGTATTTATCGCATGTTACCGCGTATTATAATTCATGCCTAATATTTCGGATATGTATGTTTATTACATCGCCATTTATTGAGCTATTTAGAGTGGATTATTTTAAAAATGCTTTTCGAGATATCCGATAATGGATATTCGTTTTTGATCACACGATTAAGTCCAAAACTAGTTATGCACAAGTCATAGCATTCAAAATTATTTGAACAAACCACGCTTGTTTTCGATGGTAGCCATTGTGGATTAATTCAACAGTTTCTTATAGCAGTGATTCATTTTATTTTTCTTTCACTGTTGCTGCTTGAGAACTTAAAACTTTGAGAATTTTATTTTATATCAAAATATAATCTATACCTATAAAAGAGCTTAACCTGACTAACTGACTGACTGATTCATCATTGCCGAGCAGAAACCGCTGAAGCTAGAAAGCTGAAATTTGGAAGGTAGCTTCCTTTTACAGCAAAACCACCCTGTTTTTTTGAAATTCAAGTCCTAAGAGGGTGAAAAGGGGTGAAAACGAATGTATGAAATTTTTTAACGTGGTGCGATTTACTTGAAAATTAATATGAATAAATAAAATGCAAAATAAATGGACACTGTGATTCAGGATTTTCCAAAATAACCTTAACAAAGAGGTAAAATGGAGTGTCAAAGTTTGTATGTTTTTAATGGGTAGTCAGGTGATTGGTTTGAAACTTATCAATAAAATTTGGCTACAATTCATTAAAAAAAATGCGGAGCAACAGCAAGTATAAGATAATATCATTGACTAGGGAAATTTTAAAATATATTCTGGCAAGCATCGCGTTTTATGCCAAGTGTGTCAATGAGGATTTGTGTTCCAAATAACCTTAAAACTTACGTAGTATATTTAATAAAAAGGTGTTATTAGAAGTACTTACAAGTGAAAAGTGATACCGTGTCACTATTTTTTAGTTTTCACCGAACTTTTCGCCGCACCAGGAGGCATAGTGTTTTATTTGCTACGATATTTACTGTATGGCGATGTGACGTGTACTAAGAGCAGTGCGCACGGTTTGGGTGTCTGACTGTGCGTGCGTTCTTGTATTAACATAAAGTAGCACGGTTTTATGGCTTCACTATAGTTGATAGCGGCGAAGCGTCTATATATATTTCCCTCGGTCTGAGATTATCAAATAAAGAATTGATGAACCAACAAATTTGCAAAATTCGCTTTGTAAACACGTCGTCTTCAAAATGACTGATTTGATTGGTAAAATAGATACGAAAGTACGAACTAATAAGGTAGTACTTGGACTGTTTTACTACCTACCTTAGTATATTTTACTATAATTATTTCAGAAAAAATATTTTATTTGTTTAGTTTTGAATGGTAGGTAACCATGACTAGTGCTATTTAGATTCGGACTTGATTTTTATGTATAAATTTGTAGTTGAATTGAAATAAATCCATATTATCGAAAAAAATATTATTTTAATTCAATAATAAAAGACGTAAAATGTTCTTGTATACTATGGATATGGACAAAGAAAGCAATTCTACGAGACAGTTATTTTTCTTATATAAATCGGTAATTATCGATTTTTATCGAAAAAATACCCGATAAAAATCGGATTATCGTTTATCGAAAAGTTTCGATAATTGCATGCCCTTGACGGATATATAGGTAAACATTTTCCTGAGCATTTGCTTAACCTTATATGGATATAGATTGTATATTAGGAACAGACATAGGCTACTTTTTATGTATGTACTATGCGAGCGAAGACGCGGGCAGAAGCTAGTTTATTAATAAATGCCTGATTTGTAAACCTTAAGAAAAATATTAGAGTTACAAACTAGATTCTTGTAGTTTAATAGTTATTAGATGGTTAGATTTTTTTTAATTGGTAGATAGACTTAGATGGTTTTTAATTGGTTCGGTACCTGACCACTAGTAATTATTGTTCTTACTGACTTCGGAACCCTTCACTATGCGTTGTCCGACATGTATTTTTGTCTATGTATTTTTATTTATAAAAATACATACTACATACGTACATAATACATACGTTTGGGGTAAGTTAGGTGTCAACTATTGGTTTTGTTGATTTCAGATTTGGACGAGCGTGATGCTGCCCAGAAAAGGTCAGATGTTTAGATAAAGATAACAAAAATACAAATACCGTAGTAATGCCGTCCTCATCAAGGACACCAGAAAAATCTCTGAATATAATGACAATACCAAGTCCTTTCCATAGGGCCTTGTTTTGGCCAACACCTAAAATAGGCGATAAGTAAATATAGATAGATAGCCCAAAGATAGTTTCTCTGTTTTAAGTATTTTCTTAGTATTTTGTTATGAAAACCTACTTTGACTGTGATTTAAAGCCATGTCTAGTATTAGTGCTAAGTGCTGTCTATTATTAGTGGTATTGATTTTTTGAGATGTCATCTTAGTTCCTGTTACAAAGTTAAATAAAATACAAAATTATAATTAAAATATGTTGATAATTAAAATGTTTTTATGAAATAATAGTTCTATGTATTTCTTTAGTAGATTAAAAAAGTTTTAACTGTAATTTGGTAACAAAAATATTGAAATTTGAATTCTGAAATGTATGTTGTTCTTAAAGTGTCTAGCATTTTCCTTTTGCGGTACGCAACCCTGAAACATGTATCTGTAACATAATCATTGAGACCAATCCAATGAAGCTAAACAATATACCTCTGCAGTAAGTGAGGAGTTGGTTATCCCGCAGATTCCAACCGGGTGATTATGTGATTCTGATACTATCAGAACATTGATACTAATAGCTTTCAGTTACTCTTGATGAGTTGGTATTACGAAAGGATGTTTATTCTAACACACGCTGTCATATAGATAGACACTGAACTGAAAGAAACAGAACATACTTAACACCAACACATGAAATAATGCTTATTGCTAATCGAAACTGATAGACATTGATGGTAACAAGAGTTTTCGAGAGCATGAACTTTTCCCGAAAGCTTTTCTCAAAACAGGATATTAACTCAATATAAAATGTTTTAACACCGGTAAGTAATAGAAGTCGGGTAGTTTTTATTGTGTGACTTTGTTAAAAATTTGTTCAATAGTAGGGTAATATGGTTAGATAGCCGACCACCACCAGTTCACGACCGCTTTTTCGTAAAATCTATAATAATATAATAAGAATAATAATCGTTTATTTCAGGCAACAAATAATAGTACTTATGGGTAACAAATATATTAGCCCATAGATAAAAACCTTAAAGACTAACAAACTATACAAAATATAAACTTATTACTATACAAATTGTCAAATCAAATCGCGGTAAAGTACTTTTTGTTTTTGAACGAAACCCAAGACAACAAAACATGTATTTATCTGGAAAGCATCATTTAAATGAAAAATGTTTTTTAAATAAATTAATGAGTGTTCGCCAAACATCTCGATCACATGGTCGTCAAATTACTGTTTCCGACAAGTTTTCTATAAAAAAAATAATTTGAATTTACATGGTACCGCAAGTTGTACTTTGTCATTTTATTCTTTAGGTTAGGGTTTATTTACAGGTTAGATTGCGACCAGCAAAATGTGTTGATTTAATTAAAATGCGGGCACTTTTCAATAAGCATTATTTAGGATGTCTGCAATGGGTCAGCTACCAATCAAGTTTCATACCAAGACGGAACTCTTAACGGGAACTAGGATATTGACTGAGCAAAAATCAATTCAAAGCAAAATAAAATCCTTTGAAATTTCCGATAATTTTTTAGGGTTCATTTTTTATGTGAAAATTCAAACCTATCAAAATGTTGGTAAATACTACTTTGGTTCTTAGTGAAGTAAATTTTGCTTAGTTTATTTTGTAGTCATGTCACTGCTTCTTTCTTGGTCACTGAATCCTTTAACCACTCTGTTTCTGTCACCATCAATCACTAGACACTTTTTAGGCTACATACAGAAAAAAAAACAAAAAAAAAAATATAAGTCGGCACAGAGTGACCAAATAAAGTCCAATAACAGGATTAATACATTAATGATTGAATAAAATAAAAAAATACTAAACGGGAACAACGACAAAAAATAAATACCTACCTACGGAACCAATTTCTGAAAAAATAATAAATGTCGGCTAATTACAAAGGTAGACTATTTTTGGAATTAGCTGAGATTTATTATTTATCTATAATGTGGATTGAACTCTTCTGATTGGTTGTGCGTTTTGTTTGACAACTTCTTTCGAGACCACGAAGTCACAGAGTCGCACAATGAGATGGACAGATAAAACTATGAATTGAATTTCTATGAATATCTACCTACAGCCAAAGTCAAAGTCAAAGTCAAGGATCACTTTGAAACGTCTTACATACTAGGTGAATTTAGGTGCCAATTCATCCTAACCCAAGCTCGAGAAGAATTGGCAAGAAACTCGTCTTGGTCCTAGCGCTTTTTTATATGATCCATCTTATAACTACCTTAACTACGAAATACTAATACATGAGAGTTTATACATTTCAAGTGTGTCGGTTAACTGTCTGACGGCAGAGCGACATGAGGCCATGCATTCTTATCAATAATATAGTCATCTATATTATAATAAGCTTTCTTCAAAAGACTACCTTTAATGTATGCTTTAAATTTCTTAATAGGTAGTTTAGTAGCATTTTCAGGAAGCTTATTATAGAAGCGCACCGTGTTCCCCATAAATGACTTATTAACTTTTTCTAGTCGAAACCTAGGGATGTATAATTTATGTTTATTCCTAGTGTTGATTTTATGAAGGTCACTATTTTGCTGAATCCCATCTCTATTTTTATGTGTATATAACAAATTTTCATATATATATTGTGAAGCTATTGTGAGAATATTAATTTCTTAGAATATTTCTCTCAAAGATTCTCGTGGTTTCATTTTATAAATGGCACGTATTGCCCTTTTTTGAATTACAAATATTTTACCAATATCAGCTGCTTTCCCCCAGAGAATGATGCCGTATGACATAACACTATGGAAGTAACTGAAATAAACTAGTCTAGCTGTAGCTTCATCAGTAAGCCACCGTATCGCACGAACTGCATATGCAGCGGAACTAAGCCTACCAGCAAGCGTTTCAATTTGTGGTCCCCACTGTAGTTTTGCATCAATATTAAGACCTAGGAAGATCGTGGAATTTACAAGATTCATTGCCTCTCCATTTATTTCAATGTTGGACGGGCTATGAATAACATTTGGCAAAGTGAATTTGATACATTATTAGTTTTTTTGGAATTAAGCAAAAGATTATTTACAGTGAACCAGTTAAGAACTAACGATAAGGATTCATTTACGTTATCGCATATACTGGTTTTACCTCTATCAACTTAAAAAATTAAAGACGTATCGTCTGCAAATAAAACTATATCACAAATATTTTTTACAAAAAAGGGTAAATCATTAACGTATACTAGGAATAAAAAAGGGCCTAGTATCGATCCCTGAGGTACCCCTATATCAATAATTGATCCCAAAGACCTCTCACCACCCACGTCTACTTTCTGGACTCTATTGAATAGATAAGACTGTATGAGGTCAATCGCCCGGTTTTTAATGCCATAATATTTTAACTTTGTGATTAGGGTTGCATGACTCACACAGTCAAAGGCCTTAGATAGATCGCAGAATACCCCAACTGCATCCTGTGACTTCTCCCAGGCCTCAAATATATGCTTTAAGAGCGCTATACCTGCATCAGCTGTTGATCGACCTTTAGTAAATCCGTATTGATTACTATGTAGCAGGCCGTTAACGTTAAAGTGGTATAATAACTGATTAAGAATTATTTTTTCAAAGATTTTACTTAAAGCAGGTAATATCGATATCGGTCTATGTCTCAGCTATGTAAGTAATCTACCTACTTACGGAAAATGTTGGTTAGATACCCAATGCTTTAAATTTCTATGAAGATCAGAATCAAGTTGTTTTAATAACGAGTTGTGAACATGTTATCTTCTTCATCATCATCATCATAAACAATTCCTGTTTATTTGCAAATTTTCGGATTTATTGCATTTAATTTTTGTTAACACATTTGACAGAAGAACATACAAGATTCTTATAAAAATAGCAGCTGATCTCAACGAAAAGACAAAAATTTACTTTCTTCTCAGAGGCATCACAATGTTGCCTACATTTACATTTATGTTTGTGTTGCGTGAACTCACAACGATACTTCATTTTGGGGTCACGCTCAGAGTTCAATAAACAGCTGATTTTAGGGATTATTTGTAGATGAAAAACATTGAACTTATATAAGAGGTAAAACATATGTTCACGTAAGTATCGAGAATCGGCGCACCTCGGCATAACATACTAGTTCCGGGGCACGCGGCATATAAGAAAGATCTACTCGAGAGCGTATCCAAATCAATTCGAGATAATGGAATCAAAAACCCTATCAAAGATGGCATGCCCGAAGACACTTGGTAGGTATAACGCATTTTTAAGGCGTCATCCTGATGTGAACCAGATGGGATTAATAATGCAAGAGCAGCAGTGACTGAGACTCGTATAAGATGTTGTTTTAATGACTTGAGGGAATATACAAAATCCATAGATGCATTTGATATATTTGAAGACCCAGATAGGATTTTCTTATGTTCCAAAGAGCGGTATATGATCAAAACGAATAACGAAAAAGAAAATAAGTATTACCGTATTGGTGATATTAACGGCAAGTGGAAAGGTGTACCCTTTAGTGGTGTTTCCATATAATTATAAGACCACCTAAAGCTTTTGTTGATAGTATACCATAATCTTGGGTATTTGGAAGATCAGAGAGTGGTTGGATGAGAAGATCTCTATGAATTTGACTGCAATAGTTTCAATACTTGGGTGACACAACAGGCCATCAAAAAACCTGTTATTCTTTTCATTGATGGACATAAGTCTCATAAGACTTTATCGCTGAGCCAATTCTGTGAAGAAATTGAATTACAGCAGGACCTCTTTAATCCGAGCACCTCTGTAATCCAAAAGCCCCACTCTCGCCTGAGCTTTCTCAAGAACATACAGACGATGACTTTGAACTCGAAGAGAACTTTCCTTTGCCAGAAAAAATGCTATAACGTAAATTGCGAGACTAAGCTCTTTATGTATCATGAAATAGGGTCAGTACGCCAGTTGGCGACCAGTTAGCTGAGTTGAAAGATTCAAGAACCATAATGTATATGTTTTTGTAATTATTTAGGTTTTATAAAAAAAAATTATGATGAAATACACATTAAATATTATTTTATGGCATAAACAACATTATTTTAATGATGATTTGTACCATTTATAAAAAAATTAAAACTGGCTATTAAACTTGGGTATAATGTACAAATTCATTAAAAAACATCACTTCTTTGTCATACATAAAAAAATATAAGATACTTCTTGACATGATATAGCCAATCTCCGACCATGTGGACGAAAAAGGGATTTTCGTTTAGAAGCGTGGTACAGTTCTCGACCACGCAATTTTAATAATTTACATTTAATATTTGACTCCAAATACCTTTTGAATGAATTCTTTGATCTATTATAAAGGTTTACAAATAATCAGAATACTAAAATCCATAAAAATCTTTTAGTTACTTACCGCGAAAGCTGCATCACACCACTATTTTTTTCGCTGATTTCAACGCATTTTTACCAGTTCACGACCGACTACATATTGATCATATTATTTATATTTGCTTTGATTGCGCTGGTGGATTTAAATTTGTTCGTGTGTTTGCTTGGACATTAAGATAGCGCCAAAATGCACTCCCTCAGCGTATGTGTCGTATATAAGCTATTTTTTGCAATTGTTTAGTAGTAGTGCAACGAAAGGTCGAGAAAGGGTCGGCTAACAGGCGAACTGACCCTACCTCCCGACAAACTAAATTATTACACTTTTTAAAATATTTCTTTAAAAAAGTTAAATAATTGTAACGTTTATAGATGAACACACATTTAAAATTTTACAATACTATTAGTTTGATTTTAGAAAAAAATACCCTATAAATTCTCTGTACTATAATCTGAATGCTCGACGAATCCGAACGGGGTAAATTTTCAGAGTTCGGATTTAAGAGGTCCTGCTGTATTCTCTATACCCTAGCAGCAAACACTACACATATCTGACAGCCAGCTGATGTGAGTGTTTTTCATTACAAAAAAAAATGCAAGATCTTAAAAGATACTTTGACAACAATTGACCTGGAAGAGGCAATAATAATAATAATAAGAATGCCGGACATTTCACACAACATCATCTGGCCCCAAAGTAAGCAGAGCTTGTGTTATGGGTACCACATGACTGATATACTACTTATATACTTTTTTTTGTAAATACATATATATTATACATAGAAACACCCAGACCGGAGACAAATACTTGCAGATCATACCAGCAACCTTTTGCGTCTCAGCCGGCCTTTAGCCCACTGCGTCACAGAGGTCGTCAAAATAATAAATGGATACCAAAAATGTGGATTACTTATTATCCTATGAATGAAGATGCTGTGGATTACACGAAATATGTTTAAGACACAATACGGAGAGTTTGTCATTCCAATCAAAATAAAAAGCCACTATCTGGGAAAGACTTAACACTGTGGTCACAAGAAAAAAGGTTGACAATGACGAATTAAAAGCGATTGTAGAATGATACTCAAATTTAAAAGTTAGCAACAAAACAATATTAGTCCATTTCCTTAACAGACACAGAAACAAAGAGATTTTGGCTCGCATAGTCACTGGCAATGATAATAGGATTCTTATACGCGCTCATCATGTTTGAAGCTAATCAGTCATGATCATCATTTTAGAACTGTACTAAAAGTTGAGTCATATTGTTTTAAAACATAATGAAAACGCAATAAATAACTTTTACATTTCTTTTATGCTTCACCTAACATTTTAGTAAATAAGTACACAAATTATACTCACAGTTTTTGCTTGTCTTTAATCATGGATTTTTTTGTAGCTTGCTTTGATTCTTTTTTTTCAGATTTTTCAATTACTGATAGATTTTTCTGTTTTGTAAGCTTTTTAATTGGTATTTTTAAGGAAGGTTCTTTTTTTTTACCTTTGGTTACTGCTTTTTTTTTTACTTCCTTATTAACCTTAGCCTTAGTAACTTGTTGTTTCTTGTGATAAATTTCTACTGGAGAATTGTTCAGTAGCATAGCAGCTATATTTTTTATTCTTTCCGAAACACGCCGTACAGGAAAATCCACTTCAGTCCTTGGTTTGCCTTTATCATTTTTTTTGTTAATTTTCAGATTTGATTTGTTAATTGATGAACGTGTAAATCTTTTAGGTATATTTTTTTCTATATTATTGGGTTTTACTGTCATATTTTATTTCCAACAGTTAATTTATTAGCATGTCACAACAACAGCAATGTAGCCCGAACTGCCTGCTCAATACGATAAAGTTGCTACGCGGGCGTCATGATTCCGCGATACGTGCTACCATGCGGGTAGTTGTAAATACTATGACGACTAATTCTAAAAAGCATCTGTCTGACAGAGACATGCGCGATGCGTGCTGTACGCCTACGTAGCGTAGTTCCCGCCTCCCGCCCTACTGAAACCGAGTGATTAAAATGGCTACCTGTCTTTTTCATGCCTGTATGTACACCTCGTAGTTTAGTAGTTTTAGGTAAAATTTAAATATCTAGATTTAAATTCTCTACTTACTTTTTTATAGTCCGCTGGGAATTATATTATTCACACACTGTACACAAAAACATTCACAACTGATTCTTTCTTGTCAGAATCAATGTCAAAATACATCGTCTTTCGCACAATATTTTTGTTGTAAGTATGTATGTGATGAAAACACAACTGCATTATTTATTATTAACTGCATTAGTCATTATTTTAGGTACAACGGTATTTTTTTCTCACTCGCGACTGATTTAAAGCACATTTCATTTCGTCACTAGAGCAACTTTATTTTCTTCAATGATTAGCTACGTACAATACGTTTAATTCCAGCGTTCTTGCGATTCAATATCTATTTCAAGAAAACAATCACTTCACGATTCTCATATTTTCAAGACACTGGATACCATTCGAATTTTGAATACAAGCACAAGCTGCTGCACAAGATCACAGAAATTGAGTGTGATATTCGATAATCAGTAAAATAATCAACGCATGCAAACATCTGCAAGGTAAAACCTCGCGTAAAATCTGAAATCAGATGTCAGTCGACTCAATGTTTTTTTTTATTAAAAACAAAGGCTGATGCGGTCGAAGTTATTTACTAGAATAGATAGGTAAAATAAAATCAAAGAGAATACACCTCCGTTCAGTGAGCGAGTGCACAGACTACTAGGGTATGAGATGAGCGCGACCAATGCTAATTATTTTTTTAAGGCCTGGACTGTGAATATTTTGGCCGAAACCTAGTGACAGTACATTACTAGTGCTGCCAGCCTAGTTAATTTCAGACTGTAGTTGGATTCAAAACGGACGGATTTCAAAACAGATAACGTTTCCAATATAATTTGTTTAATTATATCAGATAAATAACTTCAAAAATCAAAAATATTATGAATACATTGCTTTATTTATAAGTAAGACCTTCAAAATATACACGTAGTCTTCTTGTTTCAAAAGAGTTAAACCTAAGGCCCCTTTAAGACATAAAATGAATTATTATAGACTATTAAACTAAAGAATTTGATAGTTCCATACCTATACCACCTGGTAAGGTGGTACAACAGAAATTGAAGAAATATATTATGAACCTTTCAAAATTAGTGAGAATATAACTTTAAAATGTTCCATAGTATTTAACCTTTATCCGGTTTTATAAGTGTAGAGTAGGTAATTCGTATTGTTAGTATTGTGGCAGGTACCTAGTACCTAGTGTAATCGTAAAACTTGTATAGTTATTTGAAATAGCTCATTTAAAATATTTTGACGATTACCTAGTAAGTGGATATGGTTCATGAAGTTTTTTTTTTTTTTAATTTTTATTTTAAATTACAATTACATTACATTGTCTTAACAGTACAAACACCAAAACGACAACGGAATCACATAGCACATAAATACTGTGTAGCAGCATCTGAGAACTTCGCCAAACTAGAGCTAAATATATCAATATCATCAGATTCACATAGGCTGTTGATAACACGAAGGGCTCGCGTGAATGGTGCCTCACTCAGGAGGTTCATTCTCGCGATCGGGATCGCCAACAGCCTAGGCCGACGCCACAGCACAGCATTTTGAACTGTTGAAATACAGTTTGTTTTCATGACTCCACTGAAATCCATCCACACCACACCATCAACATGGTCTAAATCTTCCTGCAATCGGTCGCAGTCTGAGCTACTGCTGATCCGTAATAGCAGCTTTAAGTTATCCGCAAATAGTAAGCAGACGGCATCTTTTAACGCTTTAGGTGGGTCATTTATCATGATTAAGAACTCAAGAGGCCCCAAATTGCTTCCTTGGCTTACTCCGAAATTCGTGCAAAATGGGTCTGACAGGTGTCCATCATAATCCACATATTGCTTTCGATCCCTTAGGTAGCTGGCGAAAAATTCTAATAGATCTACTGAGAATCCTATTGCCGCCATCTTTCTAAGAAGAATGTCATTGTCTATAGTGTCAAATGCCTTGCGGAAGTCAAAGTAGGCTACATCCACCTGTACCCCGAGTCAATGGCAGGGACAGCATATGTCATAAAACACAGCATGTTGCTGTCTGTATTTGGACCAGGCCTGAAGCCATGCTGAGCGTCTGACAATTGGCTACACACCTGTCTGTAGACGAACCGGTGCAAAATTGATTCGAAAACCTTTGCGCATGATGATAAAACCGCTATGGGTCTATACCCCTCCACGTCAGGACTTACTCCTCCCTTCGGTACAGGGATCACTCGCGTCAGTTTCCACTCTTCTGGCTAAATGTGTGACTCCAAGGATAGATTGTATATATATGCAAGAGCGGCCCAGCTAATAGCTTTCCATAATCTTTCAGTAAGAAGGGGGGAATCCCATCCGGACCGTATTAATACTTGGGCTTGAGATGTTTTAGGGCTAGTACAACATCGGAAAAGGTGAACTTATCTATAATAACCTGCTGCATGCCACACGCACCGGCAGACTCGATCGCATCCTGGACACACAGCTTAGGAGGATTTTCATTGTAGACGGAGTGGAAATAAGTAGCAAATTCTTTTGCGCAAGCCATCGGAGACAACTGAATACCTTCCCGAGTTATACTTGTACGCCTTACATTTGACCTCTTCTTTTTTATGAAGGCCCAAAATGACTTCGGATCACTAGAGAAACACCTCTGTAATCCTGCTCTGTATTCCTCATATGCTTCTTTTATCATATGTTTTACCAGTGCTCTTTTTTCCGAAAAAATTCTATATTTATCTTGCGAATGGGATTTTTATATAATTTATGCAATTCAGCTTTAATCTTAATCTGACACTTAAGCTCTGCCGTGTACCATTCCGGGTAATAATAACGTTTATTTTGGCTTATGTGCAGCTTGCGCGATATGGAGTTATTAATAACGCTATTAATAACCGTATAAAAACAGTCAACTGCACTACTAGCATCAGTAATATCATAAAAAGTAACCTAATCTATAAGTCCTATTTCTAAATACAACTTCATTAAATCACTATTTTTAAAATTCCATTGGCATCTTTGGTGACTCGACTCCGAAGTACCACTATACTCAGGAGATAGGTCCGAGACTATGCCTTGTAGGTGCACAATGAGCGGGGGGTGCTGCCTATCGATAGGTACTACTGGATATGTACATAGTTAGATACTTAACTCAAATTCACTTAAATTAGACAAAACCAAATCTAGAACTCGATTATTACAGTTCGTTATACTATTTGTTTGGCGAAATCTACAGAATGCGATAAAATATTCAAAATAGGTATTAATATCAACAGAAGCTGAGTACAAATTAAAATCACCCAGAACGACCATCTTACTAAAACGTTAAGCTCCGTATCATATTTATACACCTAGATCTTTTACAAATAGCATCTTATTGTTAATTTATTGCGGATTTCATACTTCTCGATGAACGGATAAAACTTACTACTTGACACTTAGAGATGTTAAAAAGAAGTCGATTTGTTTCAATCCAGCTAGTCCTTGTTCGCGTTTGTGTCATGTTGCAGATCTTCGTGCGGTGGTTATATCTTGCCCGCGTAAATTGGAAAGTTCACCCTCATTAGGCAGTTTGCTAGTTAATCGATCAAGTACCTAATGGTAAAAAGTAGGTGACCAAGCGAGAAAACTTGATTCTCACTTAAACTGGTATGATTATGAGTCAGCGTCATAGCACATGCACTGTTAAAAACTGTTTAAATTGGGTTGCCACACGCTTTCAGCTTTCTAGCGTTCCTGTAGTGCTTACAGGACGTCAGGGACAAAGTTAGTATTGCCTTAATTTGCAAAAATTTTAGGAGCTTCAACTACCGTAATTACTTTACCTTGAGAAAACTTGTATTCTTGATTTTGTTTAATGTTCAATCGGAATACAAGATTTAAAATGATCACTGTGTTGAATTTACCGTTCAGAACTCAACTATTCTGAACTTAACTTACTTAATTATTCAGATTTCCGCTCCATTGATTTTGAATTCCGGTTTCCAGAATTTTGCATCTGTTATTGCAGTTAATTTCTTCATAGTGTTTTTTTTTATCTACATTACAGAAAGTAAAAAATATCACAGAAATAAGTCTGTGTTGCATGCGTTCACAAAATTTAATTATTCAGAAATAAGTTTTATTTAATTATCTCCACATAATAGTGTCAAAAGACAAGTTTGCTGCAGAAATGTTGAAGGTATCGGAGAATCCTACATTAAAATAGAACGGAAAACCATCCTAAAAGTCTAAAGTGACAACACAAACTCCTATAGTTTATCCCAACCGTAGACAGAGAAAACAAGTTAGTTTATCTGTCTACGATCCGCGTTAGCATCCTATAGTTTGTGATCCCAACGCATTGTCTGACAACATTATACAGTACAGATAAAAAGTAAAAATGCTAGGATTATTTATATTAAGATTTTGCTTTATTATTAGTTCAATACCCTGTAGGTAAAGATCTAGTAATATTGATAACAAATAAAGAATTATTATCTATACTCTGGTTCATGTTGTGAGATATATTTTGTAAACAAAGGGGATACCAGAGTTAAAAAATAGGTTATATTATGATAGTTTACTAAATTACGCAAATAAAACGGCAAAGATTTTGTTACTTAGATCTAGCAAACCATAAAATAATTTATGTACTGGCGTTATATATTTTAGGTTTTTCGGGTTTTTACGAGGTCGGGGTTTATATTTAATATTATTAGGATTTTATCCATAATTCGATCTGGCTGTTACCAATACCATGTTAATTTATTGGTAACAGCCAGATCAAATTGTGAACAAAAGCTAATAATATTTGCCCGATAATACGAGTAGTCTGAAATAGCTCTAGAAAAATAAATAATATAAGAGCGCAATGTTTGCTTCGCAAGACAGAAATTATCAGGCCGACGCCTTTGATCTTGCACGAAATGCTGAAAGCTTCATTAACAGCATAAGTTTAAAGTTTGTCTCAAGAAAACGATATTTCATTATTTTTATTATTTAATTGAGATAATAAAAATAATCATCATCCCCATCAAATGATTACCGTAAAATCATGCAAAGATGGTCAGAAATTTCGCAATTTGAACTTCAAGGCTGGGTATCTCATAAAGTTTTTATGTAATAGTAATAAGAAAGTATTAATTATGTAGTTACTAGGTGTATGTTTAACACATATTGAAATGAGGATTTTATGGGGAAGCATACCAATTAAACCCTCAATTACAAAACAATAAATTTATTAAAACACTAAACAAATACTACAAGGTTCTTTACTTTAAGTTAAATGAGTGGCCGCACCGTATATCGTATGAGTCAACGGCACCGATGCTAACGAAAGGTTCGGTAACTCAGACGGTATGCGCGCAGGGGAAGAGCTCACTCTCAATACGATTCAAATGTAGGCCCCCGACCACTAGTGATGCAGAGAGACATTCGAAACGCACCGAGGGCAGAACTGGCAGTGCATTTTTTTTTTCGGACTGTACTGTTGCTGTTAGGTTGTCTGACAACCTGTGACAGCGCTACACGGACTTTGGGCAGTGCATGCGCTCGGTGCCCCTTTTATATGCGCGGCTTGGCGGCGGCGGCGGCTCCACGGGGCGAGGGAGGGGCTGGTCCGATGACTCGTTTACGCTCGTGCTTGTTTGCGTGCACGCTGAGGTGTGTTTGCGTTTTACAATAGTACAATACAAATTCATTTATTTACCAAGAAAATAAAAATACAGTGTTAACAAACTTACTGATGGTCCCCGCACTAGGGCAAGCCTGTATTGCGGGAGACCAGAGGCATAAGATGGCGATTTCCACAAATTATATGAAGATAAAACAAAACAGATAACATTTAAACAGGCCAAGACACAAGGAGGACAATCCAGGAGAAATAAAATAAATATCTAAAATCTAAAAGAAAAATCAAAAACTAAAGGAACACAATAAATAAAGAACACGACCAGCTGTAAGCTATAGTATAGTATAGTATAATGATAATTTCGAAAAGTCTGTGTTTATATATATATTTTTATAATTTTGGACCATTCCTGCCTTTGCTTCTTTCAACTAAAGTCCAGTTTAGAAATTAGGCTTAAAACGTATGATAACTTTATAAACGTATATTGTTGGGTGTCTAAATTGTTTTTATGATGAAGTATCTTGATTTTAGAAAAACAACAAAACAAACTGTTTTAAAAAAACAGTTTTATTTTGAACCTATTTTAGTATTTATTGGGACTTTAAAGTTAGAAGAGATAAAATTTTACAAACGTTTATAAACACTTATTAAAATTATGAATAATCAACAATATACTTATTAACATAGTCCGCCTTACATCTAGAAAATAATTACTTCCACCACCTGCTTTCAAGATCAGGAACCTGTAAAACCGCTCTCTTTGAGCTGAGTTTCTTTGGTGGGACAATGTCATATTTTATGTCCTTATTGGGGTAAAATTATGATGTCAACTTTTTCCGACCATTTCTAGGAGAGCCCACAGCGAACCATACATTTTATGTAGGTATGCTCCTTCGTCATCCTTGGACTGTGCTTGACCTGGCCAAAACTCTCCTTCATATTCCACTACCACATAGTCATCTTTTTTAGTACTTTCGTTTTGGACTTCGTCTTCTACTTCCGAGGAATATTTCAATTCATCTTCCAATTCCATTTTAATAGAATCATCAGCACCCGTCTCATCATCATAGGTTGGAATGGCCGTTTTCCTTTTTTTATGTTTTTTAGTTTGACTTAGATGTTGACCCACTCTCGACTTTTTTCAGCTCTTCAGAAGAGATGCTTTTACCAGCTGCTATATTAAGCTTCTTCTTTCTGCCTGCGTTTGAGCTCCCAACCACTGATTTCCTCTTGTCTTCTAGGAACTGCACGAAAGACTTGCCCACAAGTCAGAAAATCTATGCTATTTGCGGATGTGTCAATGTTTTCCAGGCATAATTGTATTTGCCTATCAGAATAAAACTTATATGGCCTAGCTCCAAGCAACCTGCAAGATATTGCCTTGGATCAATCTGCAAAACGAATAAAATATTGTTAAATATAGTCCAAGAAACCGTTGGACCAATATTTTAGATCAAAGTTAACGAGTAGAATTTTTTATTCGTAAATACAAATATATAAATAATTTTTATAGTTTTTATTTCGTAAAATCATAACTGATAACATACCTTTCCAACATCCAAAACCAATTTTCACTCACTAATCTCCAACACTTTACTTCCGATAAAAGTTTGCGGTAGTTGCAAGTCCTTTCCGAACATGAAAAAAAATACAACAAAAATGTTGTTCGCATGAGTGGTAGCGACACCTTCTGATAAAGACCTGTAATAATATTAAATAGATGGACAAATATTTAGTACTATTCCGCCAATATATTCCCAAAGAGTTAGACATGATGCAGACGCTTCCACCTCCCTCCCATACATAATACTACATACAAAATACTACATGGGCTAGTCTAACTATGGTGATTAATAGAACTAGGATGTTATTAACATATTTTAAAATTATCTATTAATAAAGTAGTTTGAAATTAGGCAATTTTAGGATACATTATTATATGGAAAAAATTTGGTGCTTTTAAGCTACTTTTTGCTGAGCAGGATCTAGCAACACTAAAAGCAATCAAAGTGAGTGAAGTAAAAATTCCAATCCAAACTGATCCAAACCAAGATATAAAAAATGTAAAAGTATAATCAAATTTAAAAAACTTTTTATTTTTGACTACCACTCTACTAGCCCAATTAAAGTAGCTATGCTATGAAAATAAAACTATTTCGAATGAAGTAATTTTAGTGCAATATAATGGATGCTTCGGCATCTAATAGAGCTGATGTCAAAAGTATCGATATGTACGGTTTCTTTTTGAAGCTAGAGGATACTGAATTTCCCGAACCTGAAAAACAGAAAAGTACTACTATCAAGTTTGCGAAACTTCCAGACCTTGACTTTGAGTCAAAAGGTATGCTTCTTCATGAGCTCTTGTCGGTGAATGATTTAGCTCTTTCCACCTGTTCCTCACCAGCGCAGTCATATACGACAGGACCTTTTTCTTACTTTGGCGCTTGTAGCTGATTTATCGTCTTCCTCTTCTCTTTCCTTCTACCGTCCCTTCTATGATGTTGATTATGAAAATGTCATGCTGTTTATGGTGGCAAACAATTTTCCCTCTTCATCTTTAATCTTCTATTTTCTATAGGATACTTTTTTCCTTACTTCTACTCAGAACTTCCACATTTGCTACTCTTTTTACTCAGCTAATTCCTTATCCTGTTCCATATCTCAAACGCCTCCAAGATCTCTCTGTTTCGACATCTCACATCTGTAACATAGCTTTACTCCTAAATGTTACGATATTTTTTTTTGTCACAATGTCATAAGTAGTAAATCAGTCAAGTTTACCCATAACATAAGCACCTTGGGGCTAGATAAAGATGTGTGAAATTATTTATTTATTTTCTTGTCAAATTTAGCTTTTTGAGATGTAAATATCTATCTATCTGAATCTTGTAAACGGCTCAAACGATTTTCATGAAATTAAGTATGCAGGAGGTTTTGAGGGCGATAAATTGATCTAGCTACGTTTCATGTTTCGAAAATGTTGTTTTATCCATTTTCAGAAAGAATTCTGTAAAAAATAATTTGTATTTATGAATACATTCATGACATGAATAAACTCAAACTGTAAGGCATTGGACAAATGCCTTACAGTTTGAGTTTATAATATCACACTGATTTAGAGGTCAAAATAAGCTATCTGTCCTAGTCCTTGAGACATCCAATCTATTGACTCTGTCCCAGGAGAATTGGCCACTGATTGATATCTGCAATACAGTAATTCAGTCGGACACATTTCATAAAGAATATTTTGATATGGCTTCCAAATTTCAAAAAAAGACAAAGCAAGGGAAAAAGCCATCCATTCCTTTTTGCATATAGAAATCAATAGACTATATAATAATAAAAATGTATTTAATTGTATCTAGATAGGGATAGGTACTGTATTAGACAGATAAGTCTCTTTAATGTATAAAAAACAATTGTATATGTAGCATGTTTAAAATAAAAGATCTATTAATAATCATGCTGTGACACATAATCATGCTGCACACTGTTCAAAACAATGATTAAAAATAGATGTATCAAGGATCCTTTGTCTTTGTTCTAAAGTGTTTGGGAAGATGTCAGTTCCATCTTACCTACCTAAGATATATACCATCAAATATATTTATTCCATAAATTACTCAAAAAGTCCATAACTGAAATGTTAGACCATGAAACCAATGTTAGTTGACATTTCTAAAAGTGTATTAGCTTGTTTTAATAGAAAAATGGATACCAATGATGGACATAGTCATGACCACTCAGTTGCAAAATGCTTGTAGCAATATTGTATCATCACACAGATGTTTGTCAAGGGAGGGAATCGCACAACCTACAGCGCAGAAGGCAGAGCTACTACTTAACTCAGCTGAGAGACAGTAAAAAATCAAGAAATACAAATTTTTAATCATAGTTTATTTTCAGAATCATGGCATCATCAAAGTTACAAATTGCAACCACGCTTGCGCCGCATCATTACTCTTGAGGATCCAAAGAGTATGGGTAGTAGGTCTTTAAAATCGGACTATTTATTGCAATCTATACCAATGGAAACTAATATAAGCAAGAGGAAAATTATTTCCATCAGTGAAGATGATGAATACGATCTTCACCCTAGATTCTGTAAGCAATTTAATCTATCAAACCGTAGTTAATTATATTCAAATTCTAATGTAATTAAAACCCTTTATTTATAATCACGAGTAGCTTCTGCCTGTGGTTTGGCACATGTGGTCCCCACATAAAAAGAAGCCTATGCTCTTCCCCAAAGATCTATTTTCTTACCAATTATCATGATCCATTTAGCTCTGAAAACTTGTTAAACAAACCAACAGTCTTTGGAATTTATTTCTAGTATTCTTGACCAGTTTTTCAATATGGCTATTTGTTTACAAGAAACGTTTTTAAAATTGTAGCATATACATACATATGTTAGATTAAATGGAAAATTTTCATGGTTTTTAAGGCTTTACTAG
The DNA here is from genome assembly GCA_948098915.1 of Lampropteryx suffumata. Taxonomy (NCBI): domain Eukaryota; kingdom Metazoa; phylum Arthropoda; class Insecta; order Lepidoptera; family Geometridae; genus Lampropteryx; species Lampropteryx suffumata. Next base: position 18,678,581 of record OX402544.1, on the reverse strand, counting down.
ATCGGAGACTGAGAGTATGACCAATAACCCTTGTCATACAACATTAGATGAGTGTTGTCATTTCGGAGGGCTATGCCCTCTATATATGACCCGTTCTGTTGGCGTTCTCGCCTGTCGAAACATGTATATTGTATGGAAATTGTATGTTAGCTTGTTGTAAGTAACAAGACTGAAACGTCACTGCTTCTGTGACAAAAATAGTAGATTGTTGCACTGAGCGCAAAGTGAGTTATTAATGCACGAGTGTTACGTTGGTGCTAGAGCGCAAGCGAGGCACTGAATTAACGCGAGTGCATTAATTACTCTCTTTAGCAAGGTACGTAATTTACTTTTCTTTCAACTACCAATCTACCTACTGTGATAAAATATATCTACTCAAACTAAAAATATGAAGAATGAAAGTTTTACAATGGTACAAAATGCGCGCCATTTGTTTATTTTTTCACCAAGTCGGTTTTTTTCAGCCGATTTTTATTATCAGCCAGTATCTTTTTGATCGAATGCAATTATTTTATATTAAACTTAATGGGAGATATTAAACCTCTGTGGTAAATTTATATCTAAATAAAAAGTAAAAACAGTTCAATAATGAAAAACAGTGCAATAATGAGATTTCATATAACATTACTGCACTGTTTTGGTTCTAAGCAAAAAGTACGTCCTTTGTGATCGGTTTTGTAGTGATTAATGACATTACTACGTAGTTGAAAGAAAAAGTATTTTGTCTAGGCCCCATTCTCATTAAAATGTCAAAATGTCAGATAATATGTAGTATTTTATATGAATCAATTCAGATGAACGGTATATAGGTTTGAAATGTGTCCCATATTAAAAGTCTTCAATGTAAAAAATAAATTTTATTGTTTTAATTATAAATATAAATAAAATAAATATAAATATACATGTTTTTACTTAATTTAAGCTTCTCTTTATATTTAACAGCTAAAGATGCAAGGAAACCCAGCTCAGTAAAAACATCAAATAGGTCGGTAGAATCAGATTTCAAAGAGCCGAAGCAAGCCACAAAAAAAAACACCAGCCGCCTCAGCAATTTGTCTAAGTGTAAGTTCCTTGATTATAAAATCGCTTTTAATTGCTTTTTAGTTTTAACTAGCTTATCACTGCAGTTTTGTATTTGTGGTACCTCTCATCCAAGCAGTTGCTGTGTGATTGAACCACAAAAAAATATAAACATATGTAGAAATATTCACAATAATAATTTTAATAAGTTGGGTAAAAAAGGAGTGACTAATGAAATGATGAATAGGGCAGGCCATCTGTTAGGGCAGAGTGGAGGAAAATAATGGGTTGTGTCTGCCAATCCCACCTAATAGGATAAGAACAGGGAGATGGTGAAGATTAATATGACAAGGACAGGTCTATTTTGCGAATTTTGCTAATTATGTTATTATGAGATACAGTAAGGCGTCGAATAAAAGACAGAATAATGTTTTTTTTCCCCTTAACCTATCAAGTCCCACTTCTGGGCAAAGATCTTTAACTTCCAACCTTTGCGCTCCAAGGCCGCAATAACAATAAGAATAATATTGGTTGACAATGCTTCTGTGCATTCTGTTCTGTGCCCAAAACTAAGCTGGTATTGTATTATGGTATAGATTTATTTAGATACATACCTTATAACACCCAGACACAGAACAAACAAATAACATTAATCACACAAATGTTTGTCCTGGGAGGGAACCCCATCTGCAACCTACATTGCAGAAGGCAGAGCTACTGACGTAGCTGACAGGCCAGTTTAATGCAGAATGCATACCTAGTTCATACATATTAATTAAATTGCTTATATTATTTAGGTAAGTTTTTCTTGTAGTTATAGCCTACTGTTAATACATTTTTAATGAATTACCTAGATTTATAAATAGTACTAAAATCATGTGAATAAAAACCAGCTCAATTAATGTTATAAATTCAAAATTGTCTCTGTCTGTCTGTCCACTCTTATCTTTTTACGGATTTTGATGAAATTTAGTATGGAGATACATAGATTGTGTCAAGGCACATAAATAAAAATTATAATAAAATAAATTGTCAATTTTTATAAAATAACTAGCTGTCCCGTTCGCTACTTCGTCCGCGCGTTTCAAGAAGAAAAAAAAAGATCTGATTGCAAATTTAAACCATTTTCGAATCCACTTGAACACAAAAAAAATTCATCAAAATCGTTTTAGAGTCGTTTAAGAGGTTTAGGTTTAATTACAAACATACGCACAAAAGATTTATATATATAAAGATTCAAAAAATGGCCTGGGGATGGCCATAATGCTTTTTTTATGTACTTAGGTATACCCGTACAAATGCAAAGCCGCAGTTACCAGTTAATTAGACTGTACAGTTAGTTAGATAACGCGCAATCAGTGAATTCTGATTTATATTATTATTAGAATTTATCTGACACAATGACCGAACTTAGTTGTTGTTACCTAGATTTGCCAGAGCGTATATTAATAATAGTTCAGTAGTTGTAACTATTTATATAAAATATTTATTAAAAAACCTGTCCGAACCTTAAGGGTGTGGTACGGTGTTGCTGTGATTAGAATCAGAAATGCGTTATTGTGTACTACATTTATTTACAAAGAATGCTGCCGTCTACAGCTGACTTGTGGAATGTTACCATCATGGGAAAATTGCCATTTTGTAGGGAATTTTTCATTTTCTTTAAATTAAAAACGAAATAACTTTTAATTGATTTATAAAGCTTTTGTATATCTGTTATTTCAATTCTAATAACAAAACACGCAATAGAATATAAGAATAGATCTGACTGGGTTAATATTTCATATTGTAACATAACACAAGCATTGCTTACTTTGGGACCAGAATAATAATAATAATATCGTACATTTCACACAACATCATCTGGCCCCAATGTAAGCAGAGCTTGTGTTATGGGTACCACATGACAGATATACTACTTAAATAAGTATTTTAATACATAAATAACTTAAATAAGTATTTACATACATATTTTGTATGAGTTCCTCGGCGGGAATCGAACCCACAACCTTCTGCGTCTCAGCCAGACCTTAACCCACTGCGCCACAGAGGTCGTCTAATAGCTAATTATTTTTAAGTTTACTGTTTAATAATTGTAATATATTAAATTAATATTAATTAATTTATAATATTTTATTAATTATTTTAGATTCCAAGGAAACAAACCCAAGTGCCAAATTGAGTAATGTCTGCAATGAAAAGGATCCGAAACCCAGATCTAATTATAGAAGCAAACCATCTAATATTAGTCATGTTCCAGTAGAAAATACCAGATCAAGAAACATTAAAATAAAAGGTAATTAATCATTATACATGTACTAACTTACTTTTTATACTTAAGCCTTATTTACATACACATTAATCTAATAAAATATATTGTTCTAGAATCTGTTAAATCTTCTAAAAGTATAAACGCTTCTAAAACAGGTCTAAATAAAAACATCATAACTCCAAGCGAAAGTGAAAAAGAGTTGTCACTAATAAAATCGAAATTATACAACAGTTTGAAAAGTAGCTCTCCAAAGAAGTCAATCGACAAAGTAAAAGTGATTAAATCATCAACACCGCCTGCTAAGACCATGACACTGAAAGAGCTCCAAAGCAGACATAAGCCTCGACAAGTCATACACGTGCCACTCGAAGAAAAATATCGGAAAAGCGCAGGCGTATCTCCGACCAGAAACACTTCTTCAATTAAACACAATCCCGATGCAACTCCAGCAACTACATATAGAGACATGAGCATAAGCACAGATCCTCTTCCACAAAAAGTAGATTCAGTTACAGAAATGGAACAGTATGAACCGCAAATTTCCTGCAAATGCGCTGATGTGCAAACAGATCTCACGAAAGAGATTTACGACAATCTGGAAATACCAAATGTCACACTATCTACAAGCGAATCAAAGGAGAAATCTCATAGTAAATCATTGCCTAATCTCCAAGTTCCCCCGTTCCAAGTTATGCTCGAAAATGGCACTACTGACACCAGCTATCACAAGACCACTTCGTATATTATTAGCAGAGCCACATTGACTTACACTACGAAACAGAAATTCAATTTACATGTAGTTGGTAGTAGCGACGACGCTTATTCTAATCAATCACCTAGTCCTTTATCGTATCCTATTAATGTAGTATCAGTTTTTAAGAAAGAAATGCAAGGTTTAGATTCTTCTAACGAAAACGTAGGCGATCAAGACGAGGATAAATCCAGCAAGCAATTCAAGAACCGGATAAACGATATCAAGTCGCAGGGTTGTTCAGCTGATAGTAATAAATTAATGAAGCCGTCGGATATAATTAGCAGAATAAGATTTAACAACGGATTGTTGCAGAGTGAGCACGTTTGTGAGCAGTTCCAAAGGGAACTAAATTTTATAGATTCATTTTTTGAATCACTTCAGTATTTAGAAAGTTGTTCGCTCTCAGAAAAATGCTTCAAAAGCGACAAGATAGAAACATTAGTCAATCCCGTATTGTTTGAGTCAGAACTCAACGAAACGAGTTTAGAATACGACCGTTTCTTTTCCAAGTTGGAAAATAACGCGAACGTTGACGACTCTGAAACAATGGCATCCAAGAATCTCTTTCTGGTAAGTGTTATTCTTTGACATGTAAATATTTTGAATGACGGTTCAATGCGCGTCACTCACAATTCGGTATCGGTAACAATTACGGTGAAAGTCGACCGGTCTGACACTATTTGCTAATTATGCTTATTTAAACTTAATTCTCTAATCGCTGACGATATTTTATTGTTTCCATTTTAATTCCAGCTCAACATACTCATTCGTGATGAGCAAAGGCGAGCAAAGAATCTCTTGTTAGTATTGAAAAAACGAGAAGACGCTTTGAAGGACTTCGCAAAGTCTCAGATACTGTATCTGGAAAATAAAAAGAGGCAGGAAAACACAGATATCTCTGCGCTGAAGAAGAAACAACGTGGAGCGTTGATAAAACTTCAGCACGAATGTGGTGAGATGCAGCGCATGCGCAAAGCGCTGCTCACGCTCTCCGAGAGGCGTAAAGTCACACTCATGAAGACCAAGAAAGACCTCGAGCTCAAACTGAATAACAACGTTGACAAAATATCACTAGCTAAGAAGAAACTGAAGAGAAACACATCAGTGGATCGCACCTCGCCTCTCAAATGCTTCGACCTATCTAGCAGCGGTTGTGAAGATAGCTCTACGTCGCGACGGAATTCAGTCGAGACGCTCTCATCGCCCGAGCATGCCCGTTTTAAGCCTGTCCCGAGCGCTGAGAAAAGCATTCAAGCAGGCGAAAGTGTTTTGAGCGAAGCGTTGGTAAACCAGGCGATGGATACGACGCCTGTAGCTGAAAACTTTATCATCGTCGACGGCGGGTACCTCAATATTCTCTTCCACAGCCTATCCCTGCCTCATATTTTCAGCGGCGGTAAACAATATGAGGTCAATGAAGATGCTTTGAGAAACATCGTCAGCTCGTCGAATTCCCGTAACAAGATCGACGAAGACAATGTGGTAGAGACATTGATTGAAAAAATAATAGGTCGCAACTCTGATAGATCGAGCACACCATCAACCGCACGGAGTTTAGTCGAAGAATTCGATCAGTATTACAAAGGCCTCAACGTCTGCGACAAATCTCCGGTAGAAACAGATTACAGAAGTTCTAGTACCATTTGTGAGTTGAGCGATGCGATCGTTCAAGTTGAACCTCAGCTTATTGATAATCTGTCTTATCAGAACACATCGACAATGACGATCGATTGTAACGAAACCTTAGTGAATAATGAGGTTGAACTGGAAATTCCTGAGCCGTGTGCGTGTGAGAAAGAACATGACAGCGAAGAAATTCCTGTTGTGAGCCCCACTACTCCTTTGCCGGTCCCCGCTGCAGCCGCCGACGACGACAGTCCTCATCCAGACCTGCCTTTGCTGCATCCTGCAATAACATCCTCCAATATTACGTTTACAGGTAAGAATACTTCTAGACTATAACAACAAATTTCGCTGACTTGTCTGCTGAAAGAATGTATGTTGGGTCTGGGTGTTTCTATGTTTTATATCTAAAAGTATATAGGTGAAATATCAGTCATGCACCGTTAACAACAGCTCTGCCTTGGATGATGCTGTGTGAAATGTCCGATAATATTCATATTTTTTATTTAAAATTGAAGTTAAAAATAGACGCTTGTAGCAATTAAGGAACGTCCAACAGCGTTTCCAACAAAATGCTTATGAAAGATTTAAAAAAAAATGTGTTTTGGTTTACTGTGAGACTGCATTCCACTTCATTTTAAGAGTATGCCTATTACCTATTGTTTTAAATTAAAACTAGCTGCTGCCCGCGGCTTCGCACGCGTGGTACCTACATAAAAAGTAGCCTATGTCCTTCTCCAAAGTCCCATATATCTCTTTACCAAAATTCATCAAAATCGGTTCACCGATTTAGGCTTGAAAACGTAACAGACAGACAGAGTTACTTTCGAATTTATAATATTAGTTAGATATATGAATGTAATATAGTTACAGATAGTAGCGCGAGCAGTCAGTCGCTATGCGATATGTTGTCGTCGGTAACATCACTCTCAGCGCCGGTGCATTGCGAGGCAGAAGAGCTCAGGCTTCAGCAGCTAGCCATTGAAAGAGAGGTATTATTTATATTGTGTTAAAATCTACTGAATGCATACATTTTATCAGAATATTGTAGTATTGCATAGCATTTTGTTTTTCCATATTAAAACGCATCTAATTCTTATCTAGTCCTGTCGTGAACTTGACTCTAGGTTTATTGCGTTCCAATTATTTGATTTTATCGTCAAAACCATTACTCTTGTACTTTAATCCTACTAATATTATAGATGCGAAGGTTTGTGTGGATGTTGGTATGTACCATCCACACAAACCTTAGCTCAGCATCAGCACCATCAGCTCAGCATTACTAAGAAGTGTCACACTCACCTTGTTATTAATCATAATCTATCAGTCATCTAGTTCTCATAGTACAAGCTATGTTTAGTTTGAGGCTAGATGATGTTGTGATGATTGTTCACCAATATATATTTTGTCTTTCAGATAAAAGAATTGGAACAACAACAATGTCAACTTCTGGCTGTGCGCGAGATTCCAGACAAGCCGCCGCCGCCATACACGCCCCCGATGCCGACAGAGGCTCGCAGAGAACTACCGCGCAAGTTCCACTACAATGACGAAACAGAGGAACGGATACAGATGTACATGATGGACGATGTTGTCGAGGCCTGCGACCCAACTGATGCTTTTGATGTGTAAGTTTACTTTTACCGACGATATCATCAACTCCCTGCCCTTATCCCAATAAGTGGAATCGGCACATTCGGTTCTTTTTACCTCCTTCCTCTAACTCCTTTAGGGTTTTTAGGTGTATCAAAAGGGATCAAGGAACCCTTAAAGGATCACTTCGATGTCCATCTGTGTGTATATCAAACCCTTCCAGGATCGCGTGAAGATGTCTAGTTGAAAGGAATATTATATGCTTAGGTATACGATACCTTGAAGCTGTAAGACAATCAGGCATCTATCTCGTTATAATCAAACATAAAAAACAGTTAAATACGGACATACATCAAACCCTATTATGTATGTACTTCACATTGATGTAGAATCATAATTTGACAAGCATCACAGTCTCACTGTACAAGTTAAGGAAAAAAAACAGTATCGTCCACATTCGTAACTAAGATTTCATAACGGTTGCCTGGTAGAGATCGCTATTAGCGATAAGGCCGCCCAGTGTATTGCCTTAAATAAGTTTAGTTATTGTTATTGTAATATCCCGTGTGGTAGTCAATATAGAGTTTTCTCTCTATCTATCTAACTAGTTATATATCAGGATTTTTTTTCACTATTTCATAACCAGTTATTAAACAAGACTTTTTTTCCATTTTTATAACTAGAACCTCTTAGTCATGTATGGTTTCCTGGTACACTGGACAAATTAGAGACCGGACAGAGCAGAGTCAGGAGAAAAAGTTAAATCAGATCGAAACCAGTTAGTTAGGTTATGTTAGAGTATAGAAAACAACGCGCAAGGCGAGCGAGCACAGCGAGCGTGACGCGACAGGGGCCGCCGAAGCTCCAGAAGTGCCACTACGCATTATCGCAAGAATGATTAATTTCACAATATTAATTATTACGAAAAACTACCAGGAGATCATACATGACTAAGAGGTACTCGTTATAAAATTTTAAAAAAGTATTGTTTAATAACTGGTTATGATACAGTGAACAAAATCCTATTATAAAATATATTATTATATCTAGTTATGAAATCTTAGTTACGAACGTGGACGAAAGGAAAAATCCAATGAATAGTAAAATTACATAAAAATAGTTTTTTGCTATAATAAACCTGAACATGACAATTTATGAACTACAAATTGTCCTTCAATCCACCTTTTATTTTAGTTAGAGCAACCCTGAATTTAGACCGATAGCAAAATAGGCATGATTGTGAAAAATGTAGATCGGCAGATCGGTATCTCAGGCTCGACTTTCGCACTTCACCGTTTTATCATTCGTCATCGTAGTAATCACTCCTAATTACCCATATTTTTCAGACGTTTAACATTATTCTTAATAGGGAAATCAAAACATATGTCCCTCCACTAGTGCTGCCTCTGGTGGATCTTTTTTAAATCTTAGAAGAAACAGGCTAATTTTAGCTCGCACAAACACTTAGCCACTTGAACGTCCGAGCGCGCCAGCTGTCTCCCTCTAGAACGTCCGCCCGTGCGATCGTAATTCTGCGGCGCCGAGCGCTTGGCTCATTTTCAACTTCGTGCGTGATAACTAGATAACTACTACAGCTAGACTTAAATAAAAAATACCATTGAATAGGTAAAACTATACAAATTAAAACTACGTGTAAAAAAAATCAACTGTGAATCTAAATACTGAAAATATAAATTTAAACTTGACAATGTGGGTTCAATTTCAATAAACTCGGCATTTTGTTTAATGTCGATTTTTTTGCCATCAGTCGATGGGCCTAGAATATTTGTAAATATTTCAATAGCAATAATGTTGAGGATTACTTTGATATAACACTAATATAAATAAGACTAATAATAATAAATCAATCTAAACAACACCTGCACGCACTTACTTCACAAAACGCAAACTGACGCAAAACTTTTTTTTTTATATGTTTGTTGCAAGAAAACCGTAGTTTTCTTGGATTCTACCATACGCCAATATTATTAAAGAGTCATCTAGTGACGTTATACAGCAACTATCAGACGCCAGCCAACAGAACTTCACAGAAAAGTCATAGAGGTCCGATGGGTCGAAAAAAATACCCGGACTGTCTACGCAACAAAGTTTTCGGTCGATTTTTGTTCAAGTGGTTAGAGCAATTCGGTTGGTTCATTTTTAAAATTAGGAATTGTCTAAAATATATTTTAGTTAGTCATTTGTAAAACCTATTCGGTTGGTACCATCTAACTAAATTAGGACTGCTCTAATGACAACTCTAATTCGATTTTGACAATTCTTAATTGAATTAACAGATAACATTTTCTTTTATTTATTTGATCGCTACTTGACGCTAGATGGCCTAATACCCGTAATATTTATGTTAGTCTGTGGAGTATGTATTTCTTAGAATTGCCAACTTGGCCAATTTTTACTAAATTGAGTAAATTAGACATGTCGTCAAAAAATTCTTAAATATTAGGATAAGTTAGCAACAGCAGAATACCAAAGTTTCATTTCACAGTTCTAAACCTAGTTTTAGCTAAAATCTGTTAGGTTGGTGCCAACAAAGTTGAGGCCAGTGCCTAAAATTGTATACCTACATAGCGCCTCTCTTTCTGTCGCATATGTTAATATCCTGTTAATCCAGGTCCACATCTATATCTATACTAAGTTTTATCCTAATTGGTTCATCCATTTACTGGGTGATGGAGTACAAAACAAACATCTAACCTCACAATACATTCACTTAGGATTTCACTTTTCACTTAAGTAAGGATTTACCCAACATTACTGGCACTGCTTCAAATATCATTTACATTAACAACTGGCCGAACCCACGGGTACGGTATAAAACACAGATAATCGCCCCCAAAACGCACTGCATACTAAATTTCATGAAAATCGTTGGAGCCGTTTCCGAGATTCAGATTATATTCATATATACAAGAATTGCTCGTTTAAAGGTATTAGATTTGATACCCGTGCAGTGCACTATCTGCGCATGACACAAACTATAAGAAAGCAGATCTCGACTAACGCACAGCAAACTATAATCACTAAAAACCATTTTTCAATATTTTTGCAGATTTCTTAACGACTTCTGCCATGAATCGCTAGCGAGGACGCAGGAAGGTCGCAGCGAGCTACCGTGGGACGCGTGCAACCTCATGCCTCCGAAACCAGAAGAGGACCCTCAGAAATTGGTGAAGGCTACATCTGATGAACTGGACGAGGTGTTAGCGGGTGCCAAACCTACCGTGGTGTCCGGTAAGTTTACCTTATCACACTGTGATCTTTGCACGCAACACAAACAAATAGTTTGTTCAACATAAAAAGTAGCCTGTGTAATAAGTAGCGCCCCAGTGACAATTTGTAATTCGTAATATTATTACTAGTTTATAATATAAATAGTGCTGGCTTACACTAAACTTGCTCAGAAAAACAAAAGCTGGATTATATTGTGTGCCTTGTCCACCAATATTTATTTACTTATTTATGCGTGTGAATTCGTACTCATCATTCAACGAATTGTTCCAGGGGTTCTCTCCAAACGCTCAGACCAGATCGACGACATTCTGTTCACGGAGTGGCGTCGCGTCGAGTCAGAGTGGACGTCCTTACAAAGTGACGAGGCCACTGTTAAAAACCAAATCTTCGAGAGCATCTTCCAAAGGATACTAACCGACACAGTCGATGAGTACAAACGAACTGTACTGTATGAGCCGGACAATAACTAGAACCAGAGATTTTTGAGTGCACCAAGAAATTCCTCATAAATTATAGTTTAAGAACTAAACTCTGAACTGAGATGTTGACTCGAGTGAGATGTTAAAGTCAAGTGTAGTGTATAAATCGTTAAATTACGGCGACAGGCTCACCTTGAGTCCTCAATTAATACGGAAGCATTAAATTATGTCATATTTTTATCAATTTCCTAAAGTTTTACCATACATAATGTAGGTATAACTCATCATACATTTATGTCGAATTATCACTGACCGGGATCCTGAATTTCTCCAATATCTAAAGGTACACATTCAGCGGCCGTGTATAAATACATAAAATCAAGTCTGAAGTAACATTTAACTTTTATAAAATGAAATACAATTATGATTAGGCGGTATATTCTATGACTAGTATTTTAAAAAATTCTAGCGAACCCAAGTTAAAACCGTTATTTATTATGAATACTTGTTGTAATCAATTTAGAATATCGTCTTCTCAGAAATTATACACAGAATTTATTCTTAATATTGTATAGCATTCAACTGAGATGCATCGTCCACTCAAGAGATTATAGCACTTCTGAGTTGTGATACTTGTCGCTTTAAATCACAAGGAATAAGAGATTCGACGGGTCTCCAGTCAATTCAATCCATAACATAGCTTATTATGTTAAACATAATTATCTAAAAAATCCTCATGAGAGATTTTTATTTATATTAATGTTCATCAACAGTGGAAAGTCAAGCTTTCTTTCTGTGCGCTTCAGTCAGTATATAGTTGTTATAAATGTAGGCCAGTCAAGCGAAAATAGCTCATAGATTTTAGGCGAAGAATTACAGTAGTTTCGTTATAAACTGTTATTGGTTCTTGATAGTTTAAGTGAAATTATAGACTCGTTTGATATCTACTTAAATTTTATATTTAGAAACAATTTTAGACGGGTTTGTTGTGAAAAATAGATACCTGTTTCATAAAAAGGTATACAAAACGTAGCGGGTTGGCATTGCATTCAGTGAAATCATCACAGCGCTTTTAGTATTTAATTTGTTTAGCTTTAATAATGACAAAATATCACATAGTTCTTACATTTGACACATTACTACATAAATTATATATAAATACAGATTTTACATTAACATTGATCTAACAGACTGTTTCACAAATGTCCCGGCTCAGTTTTCAGCTGACAAAGTCTGATTTAAATACTAAAGTGAAAAATCACATTGTAAATAATAGAATATATTTTTAGAATGTATTTGTCTTGCCTGATCATGCATTAATTGTTTTAAAAACTACTCAACCTGACTATTACAAGTCACTGGAAGTTTCTATACACATAGAACACTTATTTTTATATGCATCACTTTTTAATAAGACAACAAACTTGTTGTCGCATTATATTTTACTTATAAAGTACCAACAGCTCAAATTACTATTAGTATCTAGTGGAAATCTTTATGTAACGCTGTGCATTTACTTTGTATTAAATGATTTACCTTTTAAGCACAAGATATCTCAATTAATGCAAGCTGCGAGAGACTAGTTACTGATATCCAGCCTAAATTATATATTTAATAAATAAACCTTACAAACGAAAAGTCTCGCACACAAGAAGCATTTTCATTTCCATAGTTCTTAAGAGTATGCAAATAGTATACACTATACGATTTAGATTTTAAAGCCCGATAAAAGGAACCCATAAAGTTTCGCGATATCCTACTGTCAGTCTGTCTGACTGCAAATTTAACAAGATGGCATTGATGTTTTCTTATTACAAATCTATAACCTTACCTACCTATTTTTGCGTGATACGCGCTTGGCCAATCTTTTTTTTATAATCGGACGATATTTTGTTTCTTACACTCTTGTGTATTATATTCAAAAAGTTGTTAACAGGCTTCTCGTGGGCTAACGAATATGTAAACTTCATCTGACACGCTCGAGGATTTCAGGGCGTTTTTATAGAAATCCCTATGGTACTTATACTATGTTTCAGTTTATCTCACATTTCACTAATCTCTGAGGCACGGACACTGGCACTTTGAAATCGTTCTATATTGTCCATGTTTTAGTAATTATCTAATCGTCAGCCTTCAGAAATGATTCCAATGGATTTGGGCCCTTCCTCCTAGGGTTCGATGGAGGTTTTGCGGCTTCGGCTGAAAGAAAACAAAACAAATTAGTTAAGAAAGGAAGAAAAATAATCATGTAAAACCGATATTCGTGCTTTAATTCCTAACTAGCTTCCGCCCGTGGCCTCGCACGTGTGGTACCCACATAAAAAGTAGCCTATTTGTTATTCTAGCCGTGGGGTTCGATTTCAGCCGTGGTTAAATGTTTGCATGCGCCCACTGCGCCACATACGTAAGATACTTTATAAGAGAACAATACCTAATCTATGTTCATCACACAAATATTTGTCCTGGGAGAGAATCGAACTCTCAACCAACAGCGTAGAAAGGAAAACTACAGTCTACTCCCTCCTGTTCTGTTGGCAGAACTATTGGGATTTTTTTACCATTAGTTCTGTTCACGAATCTTGTGACATGAAATACAGATCAAAACCAGTTGGTTAGGTTATGTTAGAGTATAGGAAACAACGCGCAAGGCGAGCGAGCATGCCGCGGCAGCGGCCGCCGAAGCGTCAGAAGAATATAATTTGACATTGAAGCCAGGTGTAAAGCATAGTCTTATTATAAGTCACATAACTAATGGGTAAAAATCCCAATAGTTCTGCCAACAGAACAGGTAGGAGTATATTCAAAATTCAAAATAAGAAAGGCCAGCCAAAACATGACACTGGGGCAATTCGGTTGGTTCATTTCTAAAATTAGGAATTGTCTAAAATGTATTAAGTTAGTCATAGCATTTGTAAAACCTATTCGGTTCGTTCCATCTAACTAAATTAGGAACGCTTAATTAAGTTAGATAAAATTAAATTAGGATAAGTTGGTAGCAGCAGAATACCAAAGGTTAATTTGACAGTTCAAAACCTAAATTTAGCTCAAATTAGTTAGGTTGGTGCCAACCGAATTGAGGCCACTGACTAAATATATGAATAAATATTGTTGGACAAAGCACACAATACAATCTAGCCCCAAAATACCTGCATTCGCTACGAATCTGTCCTACACCGAACAACAGCCAAAATAAGCACAGCTTGTAGGTATTATGGTGACCAGATGACTGATAGTTTTTTTATATTCATGAAATTTGTCTCACTGTGAATAATTTGGTCAAACTTAAAAGATAGGATAATTGTTATTTCGGTTAGTAACGTCAATATTTTATTGTTGCAAATATACGGCCTTTTGGTAGTAGCTCTGCCTTCTGCGCTTTAGGTTGAGAGTTCAATTCCCTCCCAGTATAAACATTTGTGTGAAGAACATGGTGTTTCTTCTGTCTCTGGGTGTTATAAAGTATCATAAGTATGTATTTAAAAATATCTAAGTATTATATCAGTCATCTAGTCACCATAATACAAGCTATGCTTAGTTAGGGACTAGATGGTGTTGTGTGCATTGTCCAGCAATATTTATTTACTTAGTCGTTTGTCAACTTATGTCAAAAGTTAATCACTTTTTAAAATGGTGCTTTTGGTAAGAGAGTAACAGGGTGAATCTTAAGTAGTGATTAAGTTGAGAGGCGTTAATAAGTAAGACCGTAAATGTTTTCCCGGATTTCTTCGTTATTTCATAAAGTAGATAACACAGCACTTCTAAATTTTTCTCGTGTTATTGCATGTTTTATTCAGTAATATTAGCGGAATTTTAATCAATAAATTGTGACTTCATAGTACAAGTATGAACAATTGAATTATAAGTGTATTGTGTTGCGATGTAATTTGAAAGACGAGGAATTTCGTGGAAGTCCTAGCCGGCATTCCGCGATGACGTTTAGAATAAACAAAGGACTTTGTATCAAACTATCACTTGACACTGGCAAAATCGTCAACAAGACAGATGCCAGAAAGAAAACAAGAAATGTTTTCCTACAATAAGTTCCATAAGTTTCTAACAGATGCCAGTGTAAGTTAGCTTCAAAATCTCTTGCTATCTAGGTTTGGTTAACGTTTGGCAGATGGCGCCGTGTTTCGATTTCATGAGACTTTTAAAGTTCAGTATAATATTGGTTCAACATGTTAGCACTGATCCACAGCAACACCTGGCCGGGTCAGCTGGAACTTATATATTTTTAACCGCTTATTCAACGTACTTTATAAGATAACTAGCTGTTGCTCGCGACTACGTCCGCATTTAAAAAAAAAGGAATTGTAGCTTAAATCCTTCCCCAGGATTCTTTTTATCTCCTTGCCAAATTTTATTGATAAAACGCACCACCCATTAAAAAGTTTCCATACGAACATTCACACCCCATTTTACTCCTTTATGAAAGTTATTTTGTAAAATACTTAAACACGTGTCCATTTATTTTGCATTTTAAGTATCCAAACCAAGTTTCTAAGAAATCACTCCACCCGTTAAAAAGTTCCCATACAAACTTTGACACCCCATTTTACCCCTTTGTTAGGCTTCTTTTGAAAAATCCTGAAACACGTGTGTGGCCATTTATTCGGCATTTTATTTATTCATATCAAGTTTCAAGCAAAGCGCACCACGCGTTAAAAAGTTACATACATTGGTTTTCACCCCATTTCACTCTCTTACGGGTTGAATTTCAAAAAATCCCGCCTTAATGGGTAGTTTTGCTGTAAAAGGAAGCTACCTTCCAAATTTCAGTTTTTAGCTTCAGCGGTTTAGGCTCGGCGATGATGAATCAGTCAGTCAGGTTAAGCTCTTTTATAAATATAGATTGTTCACTTACTCGTAGGCCCTTGTGAAGCCTGTGTCACTTCCAAGCACGCCATCCATTCGGTAATACTGATCTTGGTGTCATGATTCACGTCGCAGTACCGCGGTAGTTTCCTCCCGCATCTCTTGAGAGGCTCCACATTGGAAATGAGCTGATGATACGCCTTCCACTCTCTCCTCTCCAAAGCCTTGTTTTTGTCCTTGTCTAACATGACGTAAGTCCATGATGCGGCTTGCTCTTCTTTTGAGGCACCCCATTTTACCATTTCTCTGTAATAACAACATCATTTTTTTACAAGAGTCCATTATTTGTAAATTTGTATAACAGATCACGATGTCCACAACGTAGGTGAATACATTCACAAGTGCCTATACAATAATAGAACACATGAATGCTGGACATTGCACACAGCATCATCTAGCCCCAAAGTAAGTAGCCTTTGTGTTAAGAGAATCACATGACTACTTATATATCTTTTGGTAAATACATATTCATAGAAAAACACCCAGACAAATACTTGCAAATCATACAAACATTGCCCGGGGCGGAAATCGGACCCGCAGCATTCTGTGTCTCAGGCGGGCCTTCGCCCACTGCGTCACAGAGGTTGGAGTACCTACTAGTTTATTCTAGCGGCTTTACCCGCATGGTACTTAGATAAAAAGCAGCTTACATTATTATATTCTTTATATAAAAAATCTCGCGTCACGAAGTTTGTCCGGGATAAACTTTGTTAAAGTTGATAGAGGAAAAACCAGCATTTGCGATAACGTAAATGAATCCTTATCGTTAGTTCTTAACTGGCTTTTACTTAATGCGAAAATAACTAAATGCATCAAATTCACTTTGCCAAATGTAACTCATAGCCCGACCAAGATTGAAATTAATGGAGAGGCAATGAATCTTGTAGATTCCACGATCTTCCTAGGTATATTGATGTAAAACAATGGGGACCACAAATTGAAACACTTGCTTAGGCTTTGTTCCGCTACATATGCAGTTTGTGCGATACGGTGGCTTACCTACTGATGAAGCTACAGCTAAACTAGTTTATTTCAGTTACTTCCATAGTGTTATAAATAAATGAAAAATGAAATAAATATTTATTTCAGCATTTAAAAAGGTAGATTTTTCAGCGTTCTTCACACTAGGCAAGCCTGTATCGTGAAGAACAGAACCATATGACCAGTTATGTCATATGGCATCATTATCTGGGGGGAAAGCAGCTGATATTTGAAAAATATTTGTTAATCAAAAAAGGGCAATAAGTGCCATTTATAAAATGAAACCGCGAGTCTTTGAGATAAAATATTAATAGAAATTCGCTAGGACCAGGGCGAGTTTCTTGCCGGTTCTTCTCGGGCTTGAGTTAGGAGGAATTGGCACGTTTCAATGTGATCCTTGTGTCAAGTCAAAGTCAAAGTCAAAGTCAAAGTCAAAAGATGATTTATTCAATACAATCACAAGGATCACTTTGAAACGTATAACATACTAGGTGAATTTAGGTGCCAATTCATCCTAACCCAAGCTCGAGAAGAATTGGCAAGAAACTCGTCTTGGTCCTAGCGCTTTTTTATAATGATCCATCTTATAACTACCTTAACTACGAAATACTAATACAAGAGAGTTTATACATTTCAAGTGTGTAGGTTAACTGTCTGACGGCAGAGCGACATGAGGCCATGCATTCTTATCAATAATATAGTCATCTATATTATAATAAGCTTTCTTCAAAAGACTACCTTTAATGTATGCTTTAAATTTCTTAATAGGTAGTTTAGTAGCATTTTCAGGAAGCTTATTATAGAAGCGCACCGTGTTCCCCATAAATGACTTCTTTTTCTAGTCGAAACCTAGGGATGTATAATTTATGTTTATTCCTAGTGTTGATTTTATGAAGGTCACTATTTTGCTGAATCCCATCTCTATTTTTATGTGTATATAACAAATTTTCATATATATATTGTGAAGCTATTGTGAAAATATTAATTTCTTTGAATATTTCTCTCAAAGATTCTCGTGGTTTCATTTTATAAATGGCACGTATTGCCCTTTTTTGAATTACAAATATTTTACCAATATCAGCTGCATTCCCCCAGAGAAAGATGCCGTATGACATAACACTATGGAAGTAACTGAAATAAACTAGTCTAGCTGTAGCTTCATCAGTAAGCCACCGTATCGCACGAACTGCATATGCAGCGGAACTAAGCCTACCAGCAAGTGTTTCAATTTGTGGTCCCCACTGTAGTTTTGCATCAATATTAAGACCTAGGAAGATCGTGGAATTTTCAAGATTCATTGCCTCTCCATTTATTTCAATGTTGGACGGGCTAAGAATAACATTTGGCAAAGTGAATTTGATACATTTAGTTTTTTTTTTCAATTAAGCAAAAGATTATTTACAGTGAACCAGTTAAGAACTAACGATAAGGATTCATTTACGTTATCGCAAATACTGGTTTTACGTCTATTAACTTTAAAAATTAAAGACGTATCGTCTGCAAATAAAACTATATCACAAATATTTTGAATAAAGTATTGTGTGATGGTATTGAATAAAGTATCTTTTTCAACTTTTGACTTTGACTAAACTCCTGAACTTCTAAACCAATTTGTATGAAATTTGGCTTCATCATCACAGCCTCTATGAAGTCCACTGCTGGACATAGGCCGCCCCAATAGATTTCCAGGAAGAACGATTTTGAGCCCTCTCCATCCACCGACTTCCTGCGATCTTTACAATGTCGTCAGTCCATCGGGTGGGGGGTCGTCCTACGCTTCTTTTTCCTGTCCTTGGTCGCCATTCGAGAACTTTTACTCCCCAGCGGTTATCAGTTCTGCAAGCTATATGGCCTGCCCATTGCCACTTCAACTTGCAAATATTGAGCGCTACGTCGGTGACTTTGGTTTATCTACGGATTTCCTCGTTGCGGATTTTATCACGAAGTGAAACACCCAACATAGCTCTCTCCATTGCACGTTGCGCGACTCTGAGCTTGAGGCCTGTGTATGAGGCCAATAGTCAGGGACCAAGTCTCAGTTCCATATGTCATCACTGGCAACATGCACTGATTGTAGACTTTCGTCTTGAGGCTCTGCGGTATCTGTGACGAGAAGATGTGCCTTAATTTCCCGAACGCTGCCCATCCGAGTTGGATTCGTCGGCTGACTTTTTTGTCGAAATTGGACTTGCCTAGTTGAATCGTCTGACCCAAATAGACATAACATAATGGTCTACAACTTCGATTATATCGCTCCCAACATGTACCGGTACGGGTGCAACATGAGCATTTGACATGATTTTTGTCTTGCTCATGTTCATTTTAAGACCCACCTGTTGGGAGACGATATTGAGGTCGCTGAGCATTGTGCCTAGGTCTTCCAGCGATTCTGCCATGAGGACTATATCGTCGGCAAATCGAAGCTGAGTGAGGCGTTCGCCATTGATGTTGATATTATATCTATGCCAGTACAAGAGCTTGAAAACATCCTCCAATGCAGAGGTGAACAGTTTCGGAGAAATAACATCTCCCTGTCTCACCCCTTTATGCAATGGGATTGGATTCGTGCTCTGGTCCTGGAGTCGGATAGACATGGTGGCGTTACTGTACAGACATTTCAACACTTCGATATACCGATAGTCGATTTGGCACCGCTGGAGTGACTGCAACACTGCCCAGGTTTCGACAGAATCAAAGGCTTTCTCATAGTCCACAAACGCTAAACAAAGTGGCCCGTTATACTCTTCGGTCTTCTGTATAACCTGCCGGAGCGTATGGATGTGGTCTATGGTGTTAAAGCCTTTTCGGAACCCGGCTTGTTCGGGAGGCTGGAAGTCGTCAAACCTACGAGCAAGACGATTAGTAACTACTCTCAAAAACAGCTTATAGACATGGTTCAACAGCGAGATAGGCCTGTAATTCTTTAAGAGGGTGTTATCCCCTTTCTTAAAGAACAGTACCACCACGCTCCTGTTCCACGCCTCTGGCGTAGTTCCCTCGAGGATGACGGAGTTGTACAGCTTCTGGAGGACCTTAAGTACCGATGTTCCACCCGCTCTCAGAAGCTCTGTCGTTATTCCGTCTTCTCCCGGTGCCTTGTTGTTCTTAAGCTGCTTGAGAGCCGTTCGGATCTCGTATAGGCTGATGTCCGGAATGTCTTCAGTGTAGTGTCGGGTTAGGCGGGCTCTTGCATCGCTAGTCGTGCTTGTAGTAGGACTTTGCGATGAGGTGTACAGTTGTCCGTAGAACTTTTCGAGCTCTCGTAAAACTTCTGGCTTCTAGGAAACGACACTGCCGCTGTCGGTCTTCAGCTTCATCAACAGGCTTTACCCAATAGACAAATCTCTCGCGAACACTTTGGAGCCTTGGTTGCGCTCTATTGCGTTCTTTATACTATAAGTATTAAAGAGACGTAAATCGCGTCGCATAGACTTAGAGAACTGTTTATTAAGCGTGCTGTATTTCGACCTGTCCACTAAAGACTGCAGTTTCATTTCACTACGTTCTGCCATGGGTTTTATAGTGTGTTCAGAGAGTTTTTGGGTTCTACCTTTGCGCTGGGTTTAACAGAACTTTGACCCAACGGCATGGACAATTTCCGCCAGCCCATCATTTATTTCATCCACGGATCCGCATTCGGCGAGGTATTGCGCTTCCAATACCTCGATACTAATCTTGGAGTTCCAACTGAAAGCTCTCGGGGTTTTGGATTTGGGCAGGACTTGGGCGAAGAGTAGATTTCATCAGACGGGACCTTTCTAGCTTTACGTTAAGATTTAATGAGCCTCTAACCATTCGGTGATCACTTCCGGTTTTGACCCTGTTGATCACTGATACATCATTCAATATTTGCTTTTTTGTGGTCATGATGAAATCTATCTCGCGTTTGTGTCCACCGGGGTGAAGCCACGTCCATTTCCTGGACGACCGCTTCTTGAAAAACGACCCCGTTGTTTCCGCTGTCCAAATCCAAATTGCCCCACTCTCAGTTCATCGCCATTCCTCACACCTATCTGCGCGTTGAAGTCACAACCGTAATGTGTGTTTTCGAGGCTTGCATGGCATTTGAAATGTCATCATACATAGCCTCCACTTCATCGTCTGGACGTTTCGAGTGAGATGCGTACACCTGTATGACCTTAAGCGAATACCGTTTGGTTATTCTGAGTATAAGGTCCACCTTGCTCGATACGCTTTCGATCTTTACAATGATGTTAACGAGGGATTTGTGGACGAGAAATCCGACACCGTGCTGAGAAAGTTGATCGCCCTCCCGGTAGTAGAATAAGTTGCCGGAATTTAGGATTATCGTGTCCTCTCCCTCTCTTCGGACTTCTGATAACCCTATAATATCCCAGTGCAACTTATTTACTACTTCTTCCAGCTCAATCAACTTCTCGTCGGTCCTCAGTGTGCGTGCGTTGTATGTTGCCAGGGCCAGGGGTCGTTGGGATTGGTAGCTGGACCTCTGCCGGAGATTCTTCGCACCCCCTGTTCCGCCGTTACCGTGGCCGCCACCTATGCCAGGAATAGCGGAACTGCCGGGAACTGGGGGCCGTCTTCTGATTGTGTCTATCATTTATTGGGGGGTTTTGCCATAGTCACCACGCTTGGCAGGCGGATTGGTGACCGCAGATTTAGTGTTAAGTCGGGGGATGCTGCTGCCCAATCCCCCGGTGCGTGTGCCCTTAGTCGCCTTTTAAGACATCCACGGGAGGAAATGGAGGGGTCCTATTCTAATCCGGAACCACCACGGAATTCCGGAACCACCACAGAATATTACCACGGAAATTTGGCCTACTGTGTGTCATTCGATCAAACTTAAAATATAGTTTTTATCTCGTATTGAGCTCAATATTTTTTTATTGCAAAATATTTTCCTACAATAAGTTCCATAAGTTTCTAACAGATGGCTGTGTAAGTTAACTTAAACATCTTTGCTATCTAGGTAAACGTATATACATATTATTTTTTGTATGATCCTTGTCAATTTTGTTACGGATGCCTAGTCGAGTTGGAACAGATTCATCCCAAGCATCTAAATAATATGTTACCTTATAATAAAGTAACTGATTATTAATATGACAAAAAAGATTGGGAAGCTATTAGCATAGTGCGAGAAATAGATAGACGTGCACGAAGGATAGTGATGAGCAGTAATAAAATACTATACTCGTAGAAGGTACATAATAATTACCGCGAAAAAATCATGAAGAGACTTTTGGCTCATGAAAAACTGATTACTGAATATACCTATCTGATGTGTAGGTATGTATATATATATATAGGTATGTATGTACATTCAAAATAGAGTTATTTGAGCTCTTGAATAAATAATCTATGCTTGTATCGTAATCATTTTCGAGTTTGCAGACTCCGAATGTTATTTATTGACGCCCAAATTGCGCTAAAATCAATGTTAAAAAGACATAGTTTTTATAAAATTCTGTTCCGATACAAGCATAGATCATGACGAAATAAATTATTATGACTCTCTGTTTTGGATGTTCAACAACAGAAAGTGGTATGATGGACGACATTTGTATGGAAAAACAATTAAACTTTACAATAACATAGGTTATACATCAGAATAACACATAGACTACCTATAATTTATAAAGATATTATGTGAATCGTCAAAGTCAAAACTCTAGCTCTATTTCAATAAAAACACCAAAATCACTACATAGTATAAAACAAAGTCGCTTCCCGCTGTCTGTCTGTCCCTATGTATGCTTAGATCTTTAAAACTACGCAACGGATTTTGATGCGGTTTTTTTTAATAGATAGAGTGATTCAAGAGGAAGGTTTATATGTATAATACAAGCCTAATATAGTAGAGAGACACTAATAATTTTAGAGTTTTCTGATCACATTAGACATACTGTGGTATATTTAGTATCAGCATTGCACCCGTGCGAAGCCGGAGCGGGTCGCTAGTTACTAAGAAATCTGTAAATAACTCGAGAAAAATCTATACCTATAAAAGAGCTTAACCTGACTGACTGATTCATCATCGCTGAGCCAAACCGAAAGCTAAAAAGCTAAAACTTGGAAGGTAGCTTCCTTTTATAGCAAAATCACCCACTAAGGTGGGATTTTTTGAAATTCAACCCCTTAAGAGGGTGAAAAGAAGTTAAAACTAATGTATGAAACTTTTTAACGCGTGGTGCGATTTACTTGAAACTTGATTTGAATAATTAAAATGCAAAATAAAAGGACACGTGTCTCAGGATTTTGCAAAATAACCATAACAAAGGGGTAAATTGGGGTGTCAAAATTTGTATGGGAACTTTTAAACTGGTGGTGTGATTTCTTAGAAACTTGGTTTGAATACTTAAAATGCAAATTAAATGGACAAGTGTTTCAGGATTTTTCAAAATAACCTTCATAAAGGAGTAAAATGGGGTGTGAATGTTTGTATAGAAACTTTTTAATGGTTGGTGGGTGTGATTGGTTTGAAACTTATATAAACAAACACAAACAACAAAAAAATGCGATCGAAGTCGTGGACAACGGCTAGTAAATAATATAATAGAACAATGTATACTTCGCAAGACGGCCAAAAACAATCCTATGTTAAGCACATTTCGTATCGCGCTAATCATTTTAACAATATATTTTTTGGCAGCTCAATCGAACGAACGATTTTGATTAGTCCGAACCGAAGACAAAACGTTTCCGTTTTAATGGTAAATACGTTGGAATTCTTCGTTTGTCATTTCATTATGAAGTAACATACCACTTCTAAATTAATTATTTTTAATCGTGTTATTGCATGTTTTATCTAATAATCTTAGCAATTTTTTATTTATTTATTTATTTTAATGCTATGTGACTTCATAGCACAAGTATGGACAATTGAATTATAAGTGTATTAGAGTGCAAGGTGATTTGAATGACAAGGAATCCCGAGAAAGTTTTAAACGGCCATTCCGCGATGACGACGTTTAGAATAGACCGACTAAAACGACCGACTAAAACTTTCCTTTCAAACAATCACTTGAAACTGGCAAAATTGTCGACAAGACAGATGCTCAATCCTCGTTGAAAATATACCATACCTGTGAAGCGTATACAAGATGATTGCGTACGTGCAGCTGAGTATTATAATTATAACATTAGTAGAATTGATCAACAATCTTCAAAGTCCTCAATAAAATTTTCTGTTATAAACTGTTCTAGATGCAACCTTAGATGCATTACGCAGAAGGTATACATACCCAGCACCCGTCCCGTTGGTGGAAGACGTCATCTTCACTACGAAGAAGCTCATAAGATCACGCAGGAAATTTGTCTTCATCGGCTCTGGACAACCTGGTGGCCAGTAGATAAAAGTTATTTAATATATTAGTAGCAAGGATACTTTTATTACTAGAGTTATTATATTTCACTAAGTCCGGTGAATTACTGTATTTTGAATCTTACATCCTTATAATAAATGAACCACCAGGATACCCCACTACTAGGGTGCTACCACAGAATACTTATTATTACAAGGTACTACTAAAAATTCATACAGAAAGTCATACTCATTTACAATCCACTAACTAACAAACGTCCCTCGTACATGCAAATATTCAAATATATACCTATCCTGAAATAGCAACAACAACCGGAGATATAAATTAACACGAATTTAAAAGTAAGCTCGCTATGAGTATGACCAAGTCTGCTGACGTTGCTAAGTTGCAGCAGCCAGCCTTAAATGTAAATGCCTCTGCAACCGCAGAATATTGAATATTGTAAGATCATCGAAGTGCAACGCTATGCGATGTCAGGTGGGCTATCCATACTGACATCGCAGAGCGTTGAACATTGATGATCTGTTAGGAAGTATAGAAAGCTATGCCACAAACGCTTAATCACGTAGATGAACACTTAGTATTAGTATAATACTTACTTAGTATTCAAAAGCTGCAGCAGCCAGCCTTAGATGAAAATGCCACTGTGGCCACCCATTCTAACATCGCAGAGCGTTGAACTTCGTTGATATGTAAGGACCGATAGAAGCTATTATAGAAGCCACAAACACTTGGTCAGGTAGATACCTCGTCATACTCTCATAGCCTTACAATTATGCAAAAATTGTGGTAGCCATCCTCAGCGGTAAATGACACTGTGGCTACCCATACTAACATCGCAGAGCGTTGAACTTCATTGATATGTAAGGACCGATAGAAAGCTATGCCACAAACACTTGTTCACGTAGATACCTCGTCATACTCTCATAGCCTTACAATTATACAAAAATTGTGGTAGCTATCCTCAGCGGTAAATGACACTGTGGCTACCCATACTTACATCGCAGAGCGTTGAACTTCATGATATGTTAGGACCGATAGAAAGCTATGCCACAAACACTTGGTCACGTGTATACCTCGTCATACTGTCATAGCCTTACAATTATGCAAAATTTGCGGCAGCCATCCTCAGCTGAAAATGCCACTGTAGCTATCCATAATGACATCGCAGAGCGTTGAACTTCGTTGGTCTGTTAGGAAGGACAGAAAGCTATGCCACGTAGTTACTCTTACCTCTCATAGGGCTTGCGTGCTGAGGGGCCGCGTCACAATCAGGCCTTCGGTCCTTAACGGATGATCCTGGGATAGGCTTCCCAGTATCCTGATGAACGCACCAGCAGTATCCAGTAGATCGGTAGCACTGTGCTCTCGCGTACCGACCGTCGCCCGTACATTCCGGCACGTATAACGCCGCGTCGCCCGCTTTCTGAACAATAGAATAAATGAATAAATTGATTGAACAGTGTTTTCTTTGATCTCTGTAGGCTTAAAATAGAACGGGTGACCGCATTGTTCATTGAACTATCTAGAACTGTAGGTGCATTGTTTATGAAGTTTTTTATTATATTTGTTTTTCTGTTAGTTTGACATATGTCTTTGGAACTTTTATCTACAGAACTGATTCTAATAAATATATCAATGATAGGTTTCTAGATTACTAGCTGTCCGCGCACAGCTTCGCCTGCGTTGAAGGTTTTTACCAGGACAAACCAATTTTCCCGGGATAAAAAGTAGCCTATGTACCTTTTCCGACGGTAAAATAATTTTTCAAATCGGTCCATTAGTTTAAAACAAAGTTTAAAGCCTGTATTAGGACCTAGCCTTATCTATAATTACATAATTAGCTAGCGTGGGCTGTAAGTATGCTTTGTCCTTGTCATTCTAGTGATAATGGATAGAGATGACAACAGGTTTAAACAACTCTTTAGCTATTTTGTTTAGCTATTGTGTGATTATAAGATAGACCTATATTCTGTACATCGAAAACAACCTTTATACTAAACTAGCTGACCCGTGCCCACTTCGTTGGGCGGTTACAACTTCACAAAAAATATTAGAGTACCTACTAATTTCGGTATTAAAAAAAAATGTTATTCAAATTATTGTAATAATTACAGAGATTAACAAATAACGGATAAATAATTATAGATGGCGCTAGCGGCCACCCGCGGCTTCGCCCGCCCCGTTCCCGTTGATTTTCTAGGATAAACATTGCCTATATCCTGATCCAAGTTACTAACTATAATAGTTTTAAGTTTCATCCAAATTGGTCCAGCGGTTCTCGAGTTATAAGTAGTGTAACTTTTGAAGTGAAAACTTATTTAGCATCGTTGTGATTTGAAAGTCGATGAAACGAAAAAGCGACAGTAAAAAGAGACAGACACAAATTTATAAGATTTAACGTGGGAGAAAATGAGTGATTATAAGTGTTTATTATTACATGTTTGTGCGCGAATGCGTAGTACAAAGCTTGAGAAAAGGCATCACAACAACCGTGGTGTTTTGTATACGTGTACGTATTATACGTTTGTTTTTGAAGGTTTCACTTCTACCACGTGTGAATTGCACACATGTTTTTTTTATTTTAGTCAGACTTTCTTTAATATATTTAGATAATATTGGGCATAATTTTCACCATAATATTCATGATCATGAAATAAACTCTCCAAAGCAGAAAAACACGCATATAAAAATCGTAAATATCCCATTTTTTGTGAAAATTATATTCAAAACCATCATGATTCACAAGTTATATAATACTAGCTGCTGCCCGCGGCTTCGCACGCGTGGTACCTACATAAAAAGTAGCCTATGTCCTTCTTCAAGGTCCCATCTATCTCTATACCAAAATTCATCAAATCGGTTCAGCGCTTTAGGCGTGAAAACGTACCTAACAAACAGACAGACAGAGTTACTTTCGCATTTATAATATTAGTAGGAATTGGACGTCAAAGTTTGTATGAAAATAGTACCTACTAAGGCAAAATCGCGGGGCGTCTACTAGTGCGTAAATAATAGTCAGACCTTTGCATGTGCTCTTACATATATTGAAAACAGTCGCATTGAATTATTAACAGAAGGAACAAGGAACATTGCGTTCCATAAAAAACAAGTTTTTTTTTATAAACGCCGACGCAACAGCGGTCTTCGTACCTATGCTATGTGAATTGGAGAAATAGCATAGTCAAACTAGACGTTATATAACAAAACTGAATACATATATAAATATAAATATACATATACTGTCCTATAACTGTATATATACTGTCAAGTAAACTCGCGCTGAGTTTACTTCATATCATGTGATTTAAAATAATAAATACATGAATAATACGGACATTTCACACAGCATCATCTGGCTCTAAAGTAAGCAGAGCTTGTGTTATGGGTACCACATGACTGATATTAATTACATTCATCAATATTATAAGTTGAAACATCCTGCCTGAAACAAACACTTGCAGATCATACAACATTTGTTGCGCCACAGAGGTTGTCAAAAAGTCAAAATTCGCAAGCATTAAAAATAGGCAACCCTAAGTAGGTATTTCTTTTTTCTTTTTTTGCCAGTATCAAGTGATCGTTTTGATATAACTAGTGGTCGCCCACTGGTCGAAATTCGACCATAATTCATTAATAATAATTGTATTTTTAGGCATAATTTAAAAAAAATATTATCATTCTGCACACCTTCTCTATATAGACTATACCTAAGTGTGCGAAATTTCATAGTACTCCGTCCGCGCCATTTTCGTAAAAACCCCTTTTTACAAAGTTTTTGCTTCACGTATCATCATCATCATTACATACCTAGTATAAAACCAAGTCTCTTCCCGCTGTCTGTCTGTCCCGTTGTATGCTTAGATCTTAAAACTATGCAACGGATTTTGATGCGGGTTTTTTTTAATAGATAGAGTGATTCAAGAGGAAGGTTTATATGTATAATTCATGGGTAATATAGTAGAGAAACACTGATCATTTTAGAGGTTTCTAATGTGATGTCGTAAATAAACACATTTTTTTGCGCTTACATTGCTTATGTTGGCTGAACCCAACGAGATAGATCAAAATAATGTACTACAATATTGAACACCTTAAAAACGTCTACAAAAAAGTCCGCGATGGTATATTTCTATCTCTTTGATAACGTTGTAACAAATGACGACACTGGCCTTAACCTGGCCACCCAGCACAGTTGATAGTAGCTCTGACTTTTGAGGTGTAGGTTGAGGATTCAATTCTCTTCCAATCAATTCTTTGATGAACATAGGTAATATGTAGATGTTCGTTCTTTGTCTGGGTGATATAAAGTATCATAGGTATGTATTTAAAACATAAATAAATAATACAGGACATTACACACAGCATCATCTGGCCCCAAAGTGAGCTTGAGTTATTATTATATTTTTTTAATACTTTACCTAATATTATTCATAGAAACACTCAGACCCGACACACATGTAGCTCATACAAACATTTGTCCCGCGAGACATGCTGGCGGGAATCGAACTCGCAACATTCTGCGTCTCAGCCGGGCCTTGGCCCACTGGTCCACAAAGGTCGTCTATATACTATCTTTGTTACTGGATCCCATGGTAAAAGCTGTACTTAGTTTGGGGCTAGATGATGATGTGTGGTGTGGGTCCATCAATATTTATTTATTGTTTACTAGCGACCCGCCCCGGCTTCGCACGGGTGCAATGCTGATATTAAATATACTACAGATTGTCTTTATATACAACGTTATCTAAGAAAATATATGGTATATTTCTATCTCTTAGAACATAGACTAAGAGATAGACATATACCATTGCGGACTTTTGTGTAGACCTTTTTAAGGTGTACAATACTCGTAGGGTTCAGCCAGCGTTTGCAATGTAAGCGCAAAGCATGAGTTTATTTACGACACCACATTAGAAACCTCTAAAATTGTCAGTGTTTCTCTACTATATAATGCATGTTTCATACATATAAACTTTCCTCTTGAATCACTCTATCTATAAAAAAACCCTATCAAAATCCGTTGCGTACTTTTAAAGATCTAAGCATACATAGGGACAGACAGACAGCGGGAAGCGACTTTGTTTTATACTATGTAATGTTTCAAACGTCATTATGTCATTCAAGTACGTACCTACTTCTACTTACTACTAGTACCTACTTTTACATATTATTAGACAGTGGCTCTCTTTGGTGACGGAGTTAATAAGTCGCCCAATGACGAACCTTAACCACTTTTGGAAATATGTAAATATAACAATATAAAAATTATTAATATTTTATTTAAAATAATTACAGAAAAGTACAGAATAATATACAATGATATAAGATACATGTGAAACCGTTGCGCTATCTAAAAACCGTTTAAAACGATCTATAGATAGCTCAACTGATTCAGATCACTTCCCTTTGAAAGACTGGGACTGGGGACTCTGCCCTCTAGCAGAGACCCCAAGGCACATTAGCATTGCCAATGCTAACACGCTGTGCCAGATAGGAGCCAGCTCTTGGGTAAAAAATATTTATTTCCGACTACTATAAAAATCCATACGAGTTATGATCAAAATTGAAATAAAAACTAAAAAACCACCCCTTACCTAAGCCAAGACTAAAAATAAACTAAAAATAATTTAACACCTTAAATTTCACACATGCAAGTTTGGAGATCTATTTTGACGTATTGAGACATACCTGTTCGTCCAAAACAGCCTGTCTGTCGGTCAAGCAGTCGTTAGCCTCGTCCTCCCGCCGATTCTCAGGGTCTGATCCGTCCGGCGCGAAAGAATTCCGTACTATCCCAGGCAGTACTGGACAGAATACACTTGAATTGTTACACAGTTACAATATACATAGTAGGTATTCTATCAGTCATCAGGTTCTCATAGTACTCATAGTTCTCATAGTATAGCCTGTCTGTACGCTGTCTTTCTATCACTAAAATATCACTAAATCATAGATAATAATATTTAATGCGGTTAAATTATGCACTGATAGAAACATTTGTGAACAATTCATCAATATTTATTAACTAATCGAATTTTATTTAAATTTAAATAAATCTAATGTAATCAAGCACACATTTACTTACATATACATAATTTACATAAAAAACATGCATTTGAAAATTCTCACATGTGATTAAAGGTGAGGGGACGTGATCGAGCAAAATTTCACTACACGTCTCCAAGGGGGGGTTCGAAAAATCGCCAAAATTGCCTCACGTAAACAATCTAAAAATATATTTTAGGAATACCTCCTCTTATGTGAAGCTGGTTTAAATATTATTTTTTTGATAAATATTAAAGTTGGTATATTTGGTAGAGGTCAGTGTCCACCCTCCACACTGTTTGTTTTTCAAGCTAGATGGCATTGAATCGGCTTGGGACCTCACCACTAGTCATTTCTTAACCTTACTAAATTCGGAAGCCATCACTATGCGTGGACAATTTATTGATTTACCCGTTGACAAGATTTTTTGCTGATATAAATCATATAGTTAATATATCGAATGATATAGCTGCTTCATCACCCGATAGACGTGAGAAATAACTGATTGAATAGTATGTAGTTTACCAGCCTGGCTCCTGTCTCATTGTCTCGCCTCGTCTGCAGGACACGAGATAATAACACGACAAAATTAGATCGCGACTGGCATGTTAGTATGTTGGTCCTGTTAAGTGTTCAGCTATGTACCCTAGTTACCTGATGATCCAGGGTCTGGAGGCGGTTCCTCCTCATAGTCAGGCTCGACATCCGGTCCGCTGTCCTCGTCTGCGTTCAACGACATGAAGAAACGGAGAGAGACTATATATTATTATTATGTTTGCACACACATTTACATTTTTACTAAAGCGGCTCTGATATTCTGCACATTGGAACTTTAAATACATTGGAAAGGACGAAGGAGAGTTAAATAAATAAATAAATGCCGGGCATTTCACAGAGCATCATCTGGCCCCAAAGTAAGCAGAGCTTGTGTCATGGGTGCCACATGACTGATATACTACTTATATACTTTTTCTTTGTAAATAAATACATTTTATACATATAAACACCCAAACCCGAGACAAATACTTGCAGATATAAAAATCGAAAACTTCTGCGTCACAGAGTTCGTCACTGAGTTTCTTGTCAATTTTTTTTCTCAGACTTTGCGTAGGCAGAAGTCGTCGCATTTTAAATTTACGACATTTCAAAGCGCAGACATACGAAAGCATTTTCGCCTAAGCTGAAACGGAGAACTTCGCTCGGTCAATAAGGAATAAGGACGGAAGTGTGATAATTTTGTGTTTCAAAAATAATGGTCTGCAACTACCTGTCTCATGTATTTTATACTTGGGTAATGACATTTCAAACAAGTATGGCTTTTGCGTTTTAATAATAACGTCCTTGTCTGTCGAATTTCCCAAGAAAATAATTCCTCTTAATAGACTCCTTTATTGCAATCAAGTTCTCCGTATGCTTGTATATTTGCTCATTATTATTGCTTGTTATTTGAAAATACTAGTACTTGGATGACAGAGCTTTGCTTTTTAGAAAACGTCGTTTTATATTATTACGGTTTATCCGTGTGTACACGTACACACGGATAAAACGACGATTTCTAAAAATGAAACCTAGCTAGATCGATTTATCGCCCCGAAACTTTCATATTAAATTTAATGAAAATCGTTGGAGCCGTTTCCGAGATTCAGATGATATATATACATATATACAAGAATTGCTTGTTTAAAGGTATTAGATATTAAAAATCATATTACAAATTCAAATTATGGTAATATTCATCAATATAGACTGGCCTGTCAGCCTGTCAGTTGGTAGTAGCTCTGCCGTCTGCGCTGTAGGTATGATTTCCTCCCAGGACTATTTGTGTGATAAATATGGGTGTTTGTTCTGTGTCTGGGTGTTATAAAATATATAATTATTCTATCAGTCATCTGGTCACCATAATACAAGCTATGCTCAGTTTGGGCCTAGAAAGTGTTGCATAATAAATAAATATTGGTAGACAATGATCTACCAATATTTATTTATTAATTATTTTATATATTGACCCTAGTTCTTTAAACATCAAAATTTATTGTCACCGGCCACTTTTGCAAATACCTACTGTTCCTCTCCTTCGTGCAAAAGATAACCATAAAACGTAACATTGGCAAAATTGTGGTCACTTCCACAAAAGACACTTAGCAAGAATTGGATATGTTGGGTTTACTCTTGGCTGTCTTTCGAAGCAAGTAATAAGCTCTTCTAAGTATTATTTACTTTTCTCAAGTTATTTCGAGTTTTATTAGTAAATTTGAGGAGCCCGTGACGTCCCAACCCACTGCAAGGCAAAGGCCCAAAGAAAAGGAAGGGTCCTTTTCTCCAATCGTTCTGAGTTGAACGGTCGCTGAGGTCGCTTGACCTGTGTCAAGGTCTTCCAGGGATTCTGCCATGAGGACTATATCGTCGGCAAATCGAAAGTGAGTGATGCGTTCGCCATTGATGTTGATACCATGTCTATGCCAGTACAAGAGCTTGAAAACATCCTCTAATGCAGAGTGTAGTGAACAGTTTCGGAGAAAAAACAACTCCCTGTCTCACCCCTTTATACAATGGGATTGGATTCGTGCTCTGGTCTTGGAGTCGGATAGACATGGTGGTGTTACTGTTCAGATTTTCAACACTTCGATATACCGATAGTCGATTTGGCACCGCTGGAGTGACCGCAACACTGCCCAGGTTTCGACAGAATCAAAGGCTTTCTCATAGTCATAGTGTAATCCCTTTTCTTAAAGAACAGTACCACCACGCTCCTATTCCACGCCTTTGGCGTAGATCCTTTGAGGATGACGGAGTTGAACAGCTTCTGAAGGACCTTAAGTGCCGGTGTTCCACCCGCTATCAAAAGCTCTGTCATTATTCCGTCTCCCCCGGTGCCTTGTAGTTCTTAAGCTGCTTTAGAGCCGTTCGGATCTCGTGTAGGCTGACGTCCGGAATGTCTTCTGTGTAGTGTCGGGTTAGGCGGGCTCTTGCATGGCTAGTCGTGCTTTTAGCAGGACTTTGCGATGAGGTGTACAGTTGTCCATAGACTTCTCGAGCTCTCGTACAACTTCTGGCTTCGAGAAAACGATGCTGCCACTGTCGTTCTTCAGCTTCGTCAACAGACTTTGCCCAATAGACAGATCTCTCACGAACACTTTGGAGCCTTGGTTGTGCTCTATTGCGTTCATTATACTAAAAGTATTAAAGAGACGCAAATCGCGTCGCATGTTTATTGAGCGAGCTGTATTTAGACATGTCCACTGAAGACTGCAGTTTCATTTTGCTACGTTCGGCAGTGAGATTTAGAGTATGCTTAGAGAGTTTTTGGGTTCTACCTTTGCGCTGAGTCTTACAGAACTTTGACCCAACGGCATGGACAATTTCCACCAGACCGTCATTTATTTCGTCCACGGATCCGCATTCGGCGAGGCATTGGAAGCGGTTTTGGAGTTCCAACTGATAGCTCTTAGGGTTCTGGATTTGGGCAGGACTTGGGCGAAGAGTAGATTTCATCAGACGGGACCTTTCTAGCTTAACATTAAGATTTAATGAGTCTTTGATCATTCGGTGATCACTGCCGGTTTTGACCCTGTTGATCACTGAGACATCATTAAATATTTGCTTTTTGGTCGTCATGATGAAATCTATTTCGCGTTTATGTCCACCGGGGTGAAGCCACGTCCATTTTGTGGACGACCGCTTCTTGAAAAAGGAGTTCATCATAAAGAGTCCTTATCCATGAAGTCGGCCAATCGCTGACCCCGTTGGTTCCGCTGTCCAAATCGAAATTTCCCCACCCTCAGTTCATCGCCATTCCTAGCAGCGTGTTGAAGTCCCCCATCACAACTGTAAAGTGTGTTTTCGAGGCTTGCATGGCATTAGAAATGCCATCATACATACCTCCACTTCATAGTCTGGACGTTTCGAGTGAAGTGCGTACACCTGTATGACCTTAAGCGAATACCGTTTGGTTATTCTGAGTATAAGGTATACCACCCTGCTTGGCACGCTTTCGATCTTTACAATGTTGTTGACGAGGGACTTATGGACGAGAAACCCGACACCATGCTGAGATAGTTCATCGCCCTCCCGGTAATAGAATAAGTTGCCGGAATTTAGAACTATCGTGTCCTCTACTTCTCTCCGGACTTCTGGTAACCCTATAATACCCTATATTACACCCCAGTGCAACTTATTTACTACTTCTTCCAGCTCAATCAACTTCTCGTCGGTCGTCAGTGTGCGTGCGTTATATGTTGGCCAGGGGTCGTTTGATTGGTAGCTGGACCTCTGCCGGAGATTCTTCGCACCCCCTGTTCCGCCGTTACCGTGGCCACCACCTATGCTAGGAATAGCGGAACTGTCGGGAACTGGAGGCCGTTTTCTAATTGTGTCTAATTGTGTATCATTGATTGGGGATTTTGCCATAGTCACCACGCTTGGCAGGCGGATTGGTGACCGCAGATTTAGTATTAGGCATTCGGGGGGTGCTACTGCCCAATCCCCCGGTGTGTGTTACCTTGGTCGCCTTTTACGACATCCACGGGAGGAAATGGAGGGGTCCTATTCTATGCCGGAACCACCACGAATAATAATAATAATAAAATAAAGTTTATTTTCTCTTAATAAAAGGTGTACAACTGTTAATGCTACAATAATTGTAAGGACATGTCCTATCACCAATTTTACGAGAGACTGGTGCCTGAGATAGGTTTTGTAAATCACAGCGCTCTTATAAGTCATGTAAAAGAGCTGAGCTGACCCTTATTCAATAGAAAACTATTTAATTTATTAATTGATCATTGTTTCTATTCTGTTGACATCTATCTTCATTTTAAGTTTTGACCTATTATTAATTGTGTGTTTTATTATATCAGAATGATCAGAATCAGTTGACAATTTTAATTTATAAGTTATTCTAAATTGGTATTTATAGTGCCGTTGTATTAATGATATGTTATAATTTCAATTAATTTGTATGACAAATGAAATATATTCACGTGCCTGTACTCGGGCTAGATATGCAGCTCTACTATTGACAATTCCACCTAATGTATATTATAACCATGTCTTATGTGAATAAACGTACTGAATTATAAATGAATTAGTTTTTCTCAGGATATTTCAGGTTTTATTGGGTAATCTTAGCGGATTTTTAATCAATATGTTGTGACTTCTTAACACATGCTATTTGAATGATTTTTTATTTTATTTTATTTTGGAGAACCAACAGAACATTACATAATTACGAAATAATTATATACCTAATAACATAATCTAACGAAGTCTCCACTAATTCATAAACCTATAATGTAGAAATTCGTTGTAATTTTTATACAATAAAAGAAATAATAAAAGACATATTTTAAATAATTGTATTATTTTGAATTGTGATCTGTAGTACGAAGGAATCTAAGGAGGACGGACATTCCGCGATGACGTTTAAAATAGACAAATGACGATCACAGGCGACTTAGTGACGATATTATAACAAAACAAAATCACTTGACATTATCAAAATGATCAAGACTATAATAAATAGATAAATATAGCCATACATTTTAACACTATCATCTAGCCCCTAAGTAAGCTGAGCTTGTGTTATGGGAACCACATGACTGATATCTTTATATTTATAAATCTTCTGTGCGTGTGTTTGTAATTAAACGGCTGGACCGTTAGCACAAATAGCTACTTATTTTTTTCTTTTTAAAACACGCGAATGGGACTGCTAGAAATACTTATAAATATATATATATATATAAGTATTGTACATTCATACATATTATATATAGAAATACACACAAACAAAAAAATAATAATAAACAAATATTGGTGAACAATGCACACAGCACCATCTAACCCCAAACTAAGCATAGCTTGTATAACGCTGACTTATAGAAGTCATCTGGACTTATAGAATACTTATTGTTAAATACATACATACTAATACCTACTATAGACCTTTAAAACCCAGACACAGAACAAACACCTATGGTCATCACACAAATGTATGTCCTGGGGGGGAATAGAAACCTCAACCTACAGAGCTACTTAGCTGAAACACCAGTCAAAATACCCTGCAGATCTTACAAGCATGTGCCCCGACATCTCAGCCGGCCCACTGCGTCACAGAGATCGTTATACCGTTTCGGGAAAGAGAAGAAAGAGGAAAACAAGATAAGAATTAGAGTATGAATTGGTCAAGTTTAAAAGTGCTCACAATCTGGTGCAGGCGGCTCAGGGTTAGCTAGAAGACACTCGACCCACTCGACGCGCGCTATCTCTCCGTCTCTGTTACCATCACAGCCGCGGGCCCAGGCACGGGCACATCGCTTCGGTTTCACCACCTGCAGTTTCAATATTGTACAAACAAACAAAACATTATTCAATAAAATCATAAGGACCACTTTGAATCGTCTTCTTACATGCATTGGTGCCGGTTCTTCCTAATCCCAGTTCAAGAAGAATACGGCAAGAAACTTGTCTGGTCTTAATACTTTTTTGTATGATCATTGCCAATTTTGTTACGGATGCCGAGTCGAGTTGGAGCAGATTCATCCCAAGCTTTTTTGTCATCTAGAATCTGATATTTTATACTTAATATGCTTTAATAGACAGTTTCTGTTTTATTACGTTCTTAAATTTGCCGATAGACAAATCTAACACGAACCTTTAACATTGCCACTGCCCACTGTTGAATAATACTAAATAACTTAATTGGGAACCTCCTCTTTTTTTGCAGTCGGTTAAAAACAATAGCTCACATTTGACTCGTTTGAAAGTAGTTGGGTAAAATACGGCCAAGTTGAAACCTGGGCGTCTAATCGACAATCCGATTTCGATGTATCGGCACGATAGCATTGTTGAAATGTAGGTACGTCGAATTCAGTGGAACTGACAGTTTTTTATGGAATTTAAATTATCGATTTATGTTGTGGGAGATTACAACATCGATTGTCAAAAGTAATGTCGGTAATGCTCTGCCCTCAGACAGTTAACTGACAGATTTGAAATGTGTAAACTACTAATATATGGATAAGATGAATATAAGACGGATCAAACAAAAAAGCGCTAGGATTAGGACGAGTTTCTTGCCAGTTTTTCTCGGACTTGAGTTAGTAGGAATTGGCACCTAAATTCACCTAGTATGTAAGACGTTGCAAAGTGATCCTTGTGATTGTATTGAATACATATATTTGACTTTGACTTTCCGTGGTTCCATCGTTCAAAACGAGTCAAAACGATGTAGGTATACTCGTGTAAGAGTTGCTTTATTTTGTATATCGTTAATATCGGATATATTTGCAAGGCAGTAGAGAAAATCTCTGTCGCGGTGCCATGGTAGACAGGCAGGTCACGACGACTTATATATGAAATTGTCTACCGGACAGGATCCACTGGGCAGGTGACCTAAAACTGGCTTCTTCATCATAATTTCAAGTTGTCAGAGTACTAACCTTTCTAATCAATCTTCTAAGACCTCGATACTCGGATTTCTGTAATGAATCGCTTCTATCGCGATCCAGCTCTCTGAATTTCCAGTTTGCTACAACCCTGGGCTCGAGTTTGCCTCCCGGCTCCGATCGCGCCCTCTCGTGCTCATCAGAGAATATTTTGATTAGGTTTCCGTTGAACTGAACTCGATCTGAACGAGTGCAACCTGAGAAACAAAAACAACATATTAAATAGATATGCCTAAAATTCAACTCTTTTGTACTTTTATATTCGATTCATTTTGAAAGATAGTAGTAGTAGTAACTAGTAAAACTTTGTCTCAATCTTGCTGCGCTTGCACGTCAATCCAATATAAACCTACATAATATATAACTAGCTAACCGGATAGCGTTATCAAAATCTTAGGAATGTTACTTTAAAAATAAAAATGTCTCGAAATTGCTAAAATATATCTTACTTTTTTTATTTCGCTGACCGCGAACAGAGGACCGACGCCGCGTTTGGGATTTACCTGCAATTTAAAACGAAATTTATGTTTTAATCGAACATCAATAACCGATGGTTTTTATTTTGCGTTGAAGTGTGGTCCTATGGTAATTATTTACCGAAATAATTTCCATTAAATTGCCATCATGGCTCACTAACGAGGCGACTAACATCCTGCATGGGGAAAACACAGAACAATCGAATTGTCGTAACTTGCAAAATCTGCAATCAGACAACTTTGCTACAATCGCTCTAATATAATACATGCATAAGTTTGTATGTTTGTCAACCATGACAGTCAGCTTTTCCCGATTTGGATTACAGTTTGGATTGAGACGTATGTACATATTTATTACTCTGAGTACTTAGGTAGAACGGTAGTTAAAATTCTAAAATACTTATATTATAAACATTTTGAGAACATAAAATTTTAGGTATATAACTACCTACAGCTACATACTTATGCTACGGCTAGAGTATAATATATCCTGTAAACGGCTGTCTAATCGCATATGGCGATATCTTCTCCGCAAACTTTGAAATACGAAACTCAAAAATATAGAAAAACTACTGGGAAACTATATGGGAATTGAATAGGTATGTAGGTACGCGAAAGAAGTCGCAGGCTGTTACATTGTTTTAGACCTAGACATAGGCATTTGTTTATTTACTGCATAAGTACACAGTTTTAAGTATTTTCACCTCACCACCTGCTAAACCTTTGTCGATAGAATTAATACCCAGTAATAGCGGGTGGGGTGCGGCCTCCTCACCTGCAATTACTTCTCATGATGACCTGCAGCGCAAAATGCATATCATTGTGCAGGAACAATTTAATATAGAATACGTATAATTTATTATAAACGGACGGGTCTCTCTCTACACGTGATAGGATCCCTCCCTCCCTCGCTTGTGTTCGTGAAGCGGATCTCATAGTGATTTATTTTTGTGCATGTGTTGGGCCTAGCAGCAGCACAGAGCGGGTCCGTCTACCTAACCGGTCCCGGTAGCCGACCAGACCAGTGATGTACCATTAGCCCATTCCAAAACCGGTAACGAATCATGCAG
This sequence comes from Lampropteryx suffumata, assembly GCA_948098915.1. Taxonomy (NCBI): domain Eukaryota; kingdom Metazoa; phylum Arthropoda; class Insecta; order Lepidoptera; family Geometridae; genus Lampropteryx; species Lampropteryx suffumata. The sequence continues at coordinate 18,639,449 of OX402544.1, read as the reverse complement.
CCATTCTAATTGTTAATAGTATTTGAACCGTTTCAAATCAATATGTTCGAAACTGCTTAATAAGCGGCTCAACAATAAACTTACCTACTTTATTGATGCGAAGATCTGGCGCCGGCAGACAGCAGCCAGATTAAATGGCGACTATTATCTTTGAGTCGCTTAATTGAGAAGCCGGCGTTTTTATACTTCCACTTGCGGAGTTGAGATTACACTCTTAAAAACTCATTACTTATTCACTACCCAGTAGCTCAACTTTAGTTTCGCAATATTTTTTTTAACATACGACCAGAGAACGCAGTGTCATAAAGGACTTACTTAATTTTCTGTAGATAGGTACAAGATTTACCTTCTATCATATAGGTAGTCACTCATAATAGGTAATCATAGGTATAGGTAATCATAATCACATAATTAGATAGCGTGGTGTTAAAGTGTGCTCTGTCCTTGTCATTCTTATGTCAATGAATAAAGATAGCAACAGATTTAAACAACACATTACTTAGTGTGTGATTATTACATAGATAAAATCAAAAACTAAAATCCAGCACATAATTAGGGGAAATCCGTTAGCCATTGCATGGCTCGAAGCTTACACGATTTTATTGAATCACTAACATCAAATTGAATTTAACAACATCAATTCATAGGTAATCAAATTTGTGCCGAACACAGCTTTAGGTTGAATATAAAACCCATCACTATAAAACTCGAGAATACGTGTGCATAGGGCTTCTCAGCGTGTTAAAAAAAGAAAAAGAAAAAATATGAGACGGAATCGGGTTTGGTTGCCGGCAGACATCTCGGCGCCTGACCCAAATACAAAACCACACTGGGTACTTTACACTGATGCTTAATTTTAGACAAAGATCCTTTTCAAGTACCTATGGAGCTGTTCAATTGGCATAAATGAAGTACCTAGGCAAAACCATGGATAAATTGTATTACCTAATATACCTAGTGCTACTTAATTGAATGGCTTGATATGGGGAATAAGTTTAATGAATGAAGACCAAGATTGTTTTGCGTGATTCCTCTAATCAAAGTCATCATGATATTGCAGATCAAATACGGTATAAAGATAATAATCATTTCGTACGTGCCGTTTTTAATAAGATGTAGAGATCCAGCGTTTCTTATTCCGCAAACATAATTATGTGCATAAGTACACTATTTATTAAATTTGAGCAGCTTTTTTTCTAATATAACCTAACAGATACTTGAACCAAACAAGTGATCCCGTTAGCCGTATTCTTAATAAGTAGCCAACTTATAAGTAACGAATTGTTTTTTCTTCTAAACCCTTTGTTAACAACTTCATTAAAGGTGGCTGCAGGTAGACACCGGTTTCTATAATATAAAACATCAAAGACGCGAACGCAGTTACCGGCCACACTTCTTAAATACTGTCTGGAGCATTTTTTTCTATCATGGCCAGGACGGGTTCTCTGTGCCTTTGACAGACAAAAAAGTGGACTCCATTGTGCTTCGGCGTCGAGCAGTCTGAGATGGACCGCTGTTTCTTAGAAAACCACTTAAGGATGCCACGAATGACTGAAATTTCCGTCTAAAAGTTGCGCTTCCCATACAATCAATGCTCCTGATTTATCTCGAAACGTTAAGTCAGAGTGAATTTAAATATTAAAGGTAATTACGCGCGCACCTAGTATTTATTTTATCATCAGTAAAATAGTAGATAGGTATTTTAACCAGCGATCAAGGTGTAGGTGTAATTAATTCAATTAATTGTTATGAGTAAAGTTCAAAGTTCAATATTTTTACTGCGTTCGTGTTATATTATACATACTTATATGTACAAACTTTAAAATATATATAGCTTCAACATGAGCCTGGATAGGGCCGCAGCCACAGGTATTTTGGTAAGTGGCGAAAATCAGGACTTAAAACTAAGTTGAATTTACAAATTATATATAGTACCGACCGGCAAATATCGCGCAGAAATGTCGCAGAAAAGTAATAATGTACCTAGCAGATTTCTTGCAGGCGCAACCGGGCATGAGTGGCATTTCAATAAATACATAATTGGCAGAGCGTCCAAGCGCCATGCGCTTGTAATAGCAGAGACTAGAATCAGTAATTGGTAAATAAACCACGCATTAGCGCACGCAGAGGCCTGAGTAGGTACCTAATGAAGTATTGGCACAAGAAATATTAGTTCTGATAAGAGCGCACATCATCGTGCGCGTCTGCCAGCAAGGAGAGTATTCAATTAAACAAGTGTGCCTTCTCTGATAATTTCTCACTTAGTCACTGAGTAGTAATGCAGCTTGCGACTCTTTAAATTGGTTTATTAATAGGAGACATTAAATTAATGGGCCGCTACCACCATTCATCTTCCTTCCATGGCGCGACCGACGCACCAATGCTTTGCGATCAAATGACTATGCTGCAAGATTTTTTAAATTAAAGTACACATGTAGGTCATTGTACAATATAATCTATATCTATATCTATACAATTTTTGTGTTTTGTCCAAGACTTTTGATTGTGGGCTTTTGGTAGGTATACCATCCTACAACAAGAAATTACACCACTGTACTGTGATCCACTGTGTAAACGGTTGTTCTAATTTATCTTTTTACTTAAGTGACAGGATAAAAATGATCTAAATTCTCCGGGGTCATAGTTAGCTATGGGTGTTTTGCAAGGAACACTACTAGAGTCATTTCTATTTTTAGTTTACATCAATGCTCTTTCCAAGTCAAACTTTTTAAGCATTGGTCACGAGTTTGACTGTTACAATTCAAAGGACGTCTAAAGACTGAGTCAACTTCTCAATAATATTATTGATTTATGACAATATGTAGTTATGAAATGCACATTGCAAATTCAATTATAATACCGGATCGTCGTGAAGGTATTCCGAGAAGGTATTACTTTTATGGGGCCATTTCATGTTCCCACTTACTACTTCGGTCGGGTTTCATTATGGCTAACTTATTACGGATGCAAGTCGCGATTCACATGCGCCTTTGTGGAATGTTAAGTTGCTTAGTGAAGGAAATTTTCGATTACGTATGCTTTCGTGCGATTTTTTAAATATTTCTGCTTACATTTATTATTATTTATTTATTATACGTGCAAATGTAATGTATAGAAATATATAGAAAACCTTAGGTACCTACTTAAATTATTTTTAAATACATAGTTAATATACTTAAAACCACCTTGACACAGAACAAACATGTTCACACAAATGTTAGTCCAAATAGGGAATCGTACACACAACCTACAACGGAGGAGGCAGTGCTACTACCGACTGAGCTGGTCAGCTGGAGCTGGAGCTTCTGTCTACTTGTTTCCATTAAATAAACAGATATGTAGACTTACCTAACTATTCAGTTCTTGGCTAGAAACTGTATTTAATGTAAAGTAAATAGTAGGTACTCTTAATTATCTTAATATAGTATGAGTAGTGTCTGTAATAGGTCGGTAAATAATAAGCAACAGTGAATCTTGCTAACATTTGCTTTCGTTGCGCTCGCAGAAACGACACGACAAAGTATGTACATGCTAGGCATATACTTGCATTTTATTGTATTTATATCGGTATGTCTTCGGTTTCAGGTGGCACATAACTAGATTAGAAGTATTTTATCATATAACTTTTGAAACTAAATCTTCTGAAAAAAGTGTCAGAGGACAGAAAAGTAAGTAAGCATTATGTGATGGAGCTAAGTGCAGAATCAAGTCAGGTCTGTATTACTGATCCACACACACATGCTACGTTTTTACCTGAGTTTATTTTCACAACAAAAATTGTTAGCTTAACAAAACCTGACTCATACTTAGGAGAACCGACGACCAGGCTGTAAATAACCTAGACGTTTTGTTATTTCTAGAATTTCCGGTCTCCAAACTTGTAAGATTAAAACTCATAAAAAATGTGAGATGGTAGGTACCAGTAAAACCAACGAATTAAATCATTAACAAGCAGATGTCCCAAATACGGGCAAGTGGACTGCCGCCTGCGTTTGCCTTCAATGGGTCGACTGAATGAGCAGACCATGATAACTTTTGATCTGGTACCTAATGGATTACAGGGACCTACCTGTATGGCTCTGCAGTTGGCGGTTTTTTTAAAGGGACGTGAGCTCGTTTGAAAAACGTTTAGTAATATAGTAGATTGAATCTTTCCTTAGTCATTTTTAAATGATATGCAGATTACTTTATGCAGTTTGGGAGAGGTCGTCGGAAGGTGCACTGGTCGAGGAAGTCAACGGTTAGACGATTAACGGGCGGGCGATGTCCTGCGTAGGTCGACCCTTTGTCTCATCACAATTTCATAGCTTTTTGCATTCTTTAAATAACTTACAGATTATTTTATAAACAACTATTGAAACTAAACGTGTTTCGCGAAAGATATTTTCATACAATCTTTGACGCTTTTCATACAAACACCCCTTGCCTCAAAAAGGACTTTTATATTTGTATCATTTAAGACGTTACTTACCCCCAAATGAAATGCAAATGAAATTTTGTATGAAATGCTGTAAACAATGTTTTTTTTTCCGCAATTTTGTGGCTATCTGCTCGTTAATAGAAAGAATAATAGGGAAAAAAGATATATGGTATGGATTTTTAATATTTTGCCTCCTACATCTTCGTTTCAAATTGTTTTTAAAGTTACTGTAAACTGTAGTATTATAATTTTATTATGTATAAATGTCTAAAATATTAAATAATCATCATCCTCACCTAATGTTGACGTCGTTTAAACATGCAGCTTACACTAATAGGCAGTAAACTAGCCAATTAAAACATTACCCTTTAGTGGAACATCGCAAATTATAAGCGTAGAATGGCGCTAAAAAACTGAATCTTACATATATGTAATTTCTTAATTAGCATAAAATTGATATGTACATTTTTAGGAAACGAAACATGAGTAAAAAAGTAATTAAATAATTTTACTATTTTATATATATTTTTTCTAAATATTCCTCAATTGAGTAAAAGTGCCTACTTTTGAATGAGATGTACGTTCACAAAAAAAATAGGTACGTAAATTTAGTTTCCTTCTTTATTTCCTTTGGCCAATTATTAAGGATTTGTACTGTTATTAATTTATTATATGAACTTGTGGTTTAACATTTTTGTTCTCGAATAAAACATGTAGAGCTATTTTTGTGGTGAGTTTTCCTATTATTATGTATTTGAATGTAACTGTTTATAATTTTATAACAAATATGCCTAAGTCACGTAAGTAAATTAAAAATAGGCTTAGCCGCTTTGTTATTTATTTCGACTAAAATTCGTACACATTTTTTTGAGTTATGAACAAGACGTTTAAATCTTATTTTTTTAAATTAAATCACATCTCTAAGCATACTGCATATGTATAATATGCCGATATTGCTGTATTTGTGCTATGTTTTATCTCGTACAGGGCGTAATTATTCTAGATACTTTGTTAGGTGTTTATATATTCAATGTGAGTTTTATTATATGACGACTTATGTGGTGCAGTGGGCTAAGATCCGGCTGAAACGCAGGTGGTTGCGGGTTCAATTCCCGCGGGACAAATGTTTGTACTTACTGCAAGTATTTGTCTCGTGTCTGGGTGTATTATAAGTATGTATATTTAAAAAAAACATATATAAGTAGTATATCAGTCATGTGGTACCCATAACACATGCTCTGCTGACATTGGGGACAGATGATGTTGTGTGAAATGTCCGGGATTATTTATAATTATTGTTATTATTATGATTCATTTCTTGGTTGAGTTCCGGAAGTCCGTATAATTATTTTTAATATTTCAATTAGAATTGAAATGTGGACATCCAATACAAAGACATATATATATATATATATAGTTATTTATAATGACTTATAAGGTTTGATCTTTAAATATTAGTAGTAATCTAGTAACGGCCAAAATGCGCGACCATTCATGCCAATGTCCTGTATGCTCGGTTAAATAGTTTATGGGTTCAACTGCGGTTTCAATCAGTTTGTATTCGCGTAATAGGTATTTCCGTTTGACTCGGCTTAGGTATTTGTTTTTGTATGTGTTTATTCAGTATTGCTGGGTTTATTCAACTACCTAATACAATAACTAAGTATAGTCACTATTGCGTCGTTGTGTCTGTGTTATTCCACTCGTCCCTTCAATATCAATACATACCTAGTAGGTGCTTCTCCTCTACAATGGACAACATCGTCAATTCGATAATAGGTATCTAACTCCTATTCTATATGCTTAGTATACCACTGATTGCTGTCTTCCGTGACTTCTGGCCCCTAGCGGTCTTGTCACTCTTGACTTGCACGAGGATATGGGTGCAGCACATCAAAATGAGGTAAACTCACCTATTACTTAAAGACGTTGAATCCATATTTTGATAAAATGAAGATCAACCAACATTTTAGGTTTAACAAAGTGATATGAACAAATAATTTGAGCAAGTTTTCCTCCTCTCCAATCAAAGCACGCAAGCGGTTTACTTACATACTCTATGCGAAAGCTACATTACTACATAGTATAAAACAAAGTCGCTTCCCGCTGTCTGTCTGTCCCTATGTATGCTTAGATCTTTAAAACTACGCAACGGTTTTGATGCGTTTTTTTTTTAATAAATAGAGTGATTCAAGAGAAAGGTTTATATGTATAAAACATGCATAATATAGTAGGGAAACACTGATAATTTTAGAGGTTTCTAATGTGATGTCGAAAATAAACACACTTTTTTGCGCTTACATTGCAAACGCTGGCTGAACCCTACGAGATAGATAAAAATAATGTACTACAGTATTGCACACCTTAAAAAGGTCAACAAAGAAATCCGCGTTGGTAATGTCTATCTCTTAGGTTATCTTATTATCTTAGATAACGTTGTATATAAAGACATTCTGTAGTATATTAAGTATCAGCATTGCACCCGTGCGAAGCCGTATCGCTAGTATTTTTATATATTTCATAAATATTAGGTAATTAATAATAAATACTGGTAAACAATCTACACCATTAATTAGCCCCAAATTACTATGGTAAACAGATGACTGAAAGAATACGCATATATTTTCAAATACATACTTATGATCCTTTTTAACACCCAGACACAAAACAAACATAAATGTTCATCACACAGATGTTTGTCCTGGGTGGGAATCAAACCCTCAACCTACAGCGTGGAAGGCAAAGCTACCAACGGAACTGAGAGGCCAGTTTAAATCTATCATGAACGCGTTCTTAAAAAATATTTCAAACGAATTTGTTATGTAAACAAATTCGTTTGAAATATTTTGCAGTGAAAAATTACGAAGAAAACATTGGCGCCACGCATGGCCGCGCTTTTCTTGGAAAATCATGCAAAACAACTTTGTTTTTTAGCTAACATAAATCCTCAGAATTCTACATTTATTCTAAGACCAAAATCACCGATTTTTCATTTCCAGGTTCGGGTAAAATGATTTGGTTTAGCATTGGTTTCATTTGTAGGTTTCACGTGCGTTTGTCAACACTTGCCAGAGCATAATAAATTTGTTTAGCTATTTATGGACTAATCGACAAACCGCAGTTCAATGAAACCAAATCGATTGGTTCTTTGAAAAGGCGTTCTAGTTTAAAGTAAACATTGGCTTTCGTCTGGATCTCTGTTTACGAAACGCGTCTAAGCTATATTATAAACAACGCGGCTTTCGATAGAGCAGATGCTTTGAATCAGTTAGCAAAACAATTGATAAACGATTCAAAGCGCCTCATCTTTGCTTTAACGTTAATGACAATGATGTCCGAAATCGTATTTCGTGTTGTAAAAAACTTATCGAAAACTTACACCAAAATTGCACCCAAGTAATTTTCCTTCGCCTAGAATTGATGGCAGTTCAGGAAGCGTGGAAGAGAAAACTGTTTTAACTTATGTATGTCTAATGCCTCTCACACGGTGATGGAAAATATAGTAATGAATATTCAATTAAACTAAAATGTTCGAAGGTGTATGTTATCACTTTGTCACGTACGAATACTAACTATTTGTAATTTGTAAAGAAATTAGTTATTTGTAGTCGTAGCTATGATGTTGGCTTTCGGGCCTTGTAAGAAGAAGTACCTAGCATATTTCTTTTTGCTCGCAATGATTTAGTTCACTGTCAGATCACTGACTCAACAAATAGGCATGAAATAAATAATAGTTTAAAAAAACTAAAAAACACGCTTTATATAGAAAACTTTTTATACTTTTTAGTTTTAGGATAATCGTTTTTTTTTTTTTTAATTTTTATTCGAATTATTGCATTGTCATCGGTCTTTGACAGGTGTGCAAAATTTGAATGAAATCTGGCCGTTCAAAGTGGGTCAAAATCGCGTCCTAAGGAGTCGGTTACAAACATACAAACATACATACAAGTGAAGCTACTAGAAGGCGTATAAAAAGAATATCACTCTGAGGCGCACTTAAATCATTTCAACACACTAGTAACAATTAGAGATACGATAATAAGAATAAGAAATACGGCTCACCGGTCCTGGTGCAGTCAGGCCTCCCATTTGTGGCCGCGGTGTCGGGTAAAGGCTTGCCGTCGGGCGTGACGCACCAGCATCCTGAAGTCTTGCCGCCAGCAGCACACTGCACGGCTGCGTATGTACCGTCGTTGCGACACCGCGGGATGTACGTCGACCGTTTGCCGTTCTTGTCGTTTAAGGCGTACCGCAGTGAGGTCAGGCAAGATGATTGGTCTTCTGAGATAAAACATGTAGCAGTCAGCCTTCCATAAATTAAGACATACGAACTTCAGGATTTTAGCATTGAAATAGAACTAAAGCATATTTATGCATATATTCATATAATCTTTGATTTTAAAGACCTTCTCCGTCCTTGTCACATGTCACTTTAACGTGACTGCATCTCCCCTGTTGTGACGTCACATATTTTGCAATTATACTCAAATAGAAAAGATTAATTTAAAGATTTTAGTTAGAAATTTGATACATTGGAATACAATATGTGACATCACAAAGTGTAAGATGTAAGACCTTTGTCATATTTTGTTGATCCCCAGCCTCCCCCTTAACGTGTGACGTTATTTATGGACGGCCGCCAAGCCAAATTTTAGCCCGGTATCACCAACTGCTGACCATAGGCCTCTTTTCTTTTCTACTTACCTGATCTGTCTTGAGCGTCTTTTGTCCAGGTCTAACCAGTGACTGTCACGATGTCATCAAACCAACGCGCTTTCGGATAACCTGGATTTTCTCGGCCCGATATCGGCCAAGGCTTTGCTCCACCGGCTATTACCACACCAGTTATCAGGCATTCTCACTCAAACCCAGGCCTAATTATAATCCTTAGAAGCAAGATGATGTCTCGCTCAGTACCTAATGAAAATATTTGCACGTAACTTAACTTACCATCACAAGCTCCTTTTCTAGCGACGGTGACGGGATCCCCTGAGCAGTGGATCTTCATCAGATGACACCGTGATTGATAGGTGTGCCCGTCTGTTCCACAGACCGTGTGTCTGCCTCTACCGAGGTTGGCTTCGCACGCAGCCACGCGGGTTGCGCACGCCTCGCTATTGGAGGTGCTGAGCTGAACAAGGAACTTCATCGATGAGCAAACACCATTAAATTTTAATTAGAATATGTAGGTACTTATTTACTGTTTACGATGTGGATTAATTTTCTGGCCTGTTTTGTTAGATAGTTTATCCGTCCAGTCTTACCCGGCTTTTCTCACTTCTGTATTGGCCTTATCTATTCACTCGCTTTCGTTTTCGCTCTGCTGATATTTGCGTCGCGTGTGGCACGTTATCAATGTCTTAACGAATATAAAAAACCGCAACTTTTGCATATTTTTTATCAGGGTTTTTCAATTTTGAAACTAATTTGGCATTTGACGACCTCTGTAGCGCAGTGGGTTTAGGTCCGGCAGAGACGCAGAAGGTTGCGGGTTCGATTTCCGCAAATGTTTGTATGATCTGCAAGTAATTGTCTCGAGTGTGGGTGTTTCTATGTATAATATTTACAAAAAAAAGTATATAAGTAGTATATCAGTCATGTGGTACCCATAACACAAGCTCTGCTTACTTTAGGGCCAGATGATGCTGTGTGAAATGTCCGGGATTATTTATTTATTATTTATTTTTAGGATTTTGAAGTCCAACAAGGAACCTTTATTGTTTTCCCATGTCCGTCTGTTTATCTGTATGTCTTAATTTGAACCACAACAATCAGAACCCTTGCTACTATCAGAAATTGAGAAATTTTGCGGAAAAAAATCTGCGGCTTCAGACTAAATATTTTATTGGTTTGAGTTTGCAGGTCGATTGTTGGTTATATTTTTTTCTATTTCATCGCGTTGTATCTAAGGCATTTAATTTCATTCGGTTGGTTAGGTCTTTGGAAGATATTAGGTAAGAGGTTTCCTGAACAGATTTTCGATACTTACTGAAATTTAAAAAAAACTTAAGTTTTTTAAGTGGTCTGCTTTAAGAGCTCCTAGTCTTCCCCTGGATAAATCGCTTTTTGGGGAAAACCTAACTAACAATTTACAAAATAGAAGCAACAAAATTTATAAAGTTGGTATAAAAGTAACGATGAAGCTTTAGGAACCATTATCTAAAACAGCTAGTAGGTATCTAAAGCCTAAAATGAGTAGGAAACAGTGATTTGTAAGCCTTCAAAAATGTTGATCTATAGGTACATACATACATACATCCTACCTACTTATATTATGTTTTGTTATGCTAACTGGTAAGGACCTAGGTAGGTACCTACTGACCTAACTACAATTAATATGGTTTGAATAAAGGTACTTAGCTACCTAACATACTTACATAAAATAACTTACTACCAAAATAAACAAATAAAAGACTAGGTCTACCCTATATACATTATTACATTATATACATTAGATAATATGCTGTTTAAATCTGTTGTATTAAAGCTACGCTAGCATAGGTATTATGCGATTATATGATAGATGTTTACCTTTACGTGCGGTGCAGTGCCGTCGGCATAACAAACAACATAAAAAAATAATAAACATAACTGTAACTCATAGATAATCATTATGCTCAGTTCAACAAAACAGGACCAACTATTAAAATAAGAATTTAAAATAATTGAACTATTATTTACAATTACGACACTCGTCCACAAAACAAAAATCTATCGACCGGTCGAACAGTGGATAACTTTGCACTACTTAACATATTGGCATATTAGGGCCGTTGGATGAACGGGCGCTTTTATCGTTGGGCACAGAAGGGATAACCGACCGGGACGTACGTCGGGACAGAAAGCTAAGAACAGAATAAAATACAATAAGGATAAAATCCCGGTGCGCTGCTGTGCCGATGCCGCCGCCGCCCGCGCCGCTGCTTCGCGGTTTCCTCGCCCGCCTCTACTCGATTGCGAGCGGCCGAGGCCGCCGAGCAAAAAGCGCAAACCTCACCCCGCACACCGCTAGCTTAGCTCATTCGATCCGTTCTCCTCACTGATAAATAAAACAGGAGTACAGTAGGTACTTATCAACTGTGTAAGTACCTAATTTGCCTAGGTTAAGGCGTTGGAGATAGATAGTGTGGTGTTATCGATGTGAGTGATGACATGGTGGTGGTCGGTGCGGTCCACCAACCACCAACCAGGGTCTCTTTTACGTACCTAAGCAAATATAAATCGGTCAAAAGTAGTTCGTTCGAATACCTACTGAATTTATTTCAAATTGAATTAATAGAGCGTGAGAATACTTAGAATCGTTATTGCAAATTTAAGAAAGGGAAGACCCCTATTTCGCATAAATGGTATGGTGCTAATCTTAAATAGCATAGCAAGTTTAATATAATGTTCTTCTCGTAAGCGTCTTCAAGCATAATTATTTAAAATGATAATTAATTAGTCGTCGTTAAAACCTCTAGGAATAACTTTTATTTTTTAAACACATTTTGTTATATTATCAGACATTTTGCACAGTTTTTGTTTTGATTATTTTCATAAGACATAGAGTAGCTCTTGACTTTGTTAATTGGTTTATACTGATAAAAAGTTCTTTACTTACTAATCAATGGTTTTGATAAGTAGTGGCCAAAGAGATTTGCACCTAATTCACTTGTAATTTCGTAATATGAAAATATAAAACACGAAAAAAAATATGCATCGGTAATTTTAGTTTAAAATTATTTAGGCTCAGGTACCTACTCACATATTCGTCCCTGTTATCCTTATTTTGAGTAATATTTTATGCAAAGCCTTACTATTATAGTTTATGATAATATCATTTATGAAAATCCGTCGATAAGCATATTTTTTATTTTAAATGTATTTGTGGAAATTAATTATAATGTGAATTCAAAACCTATACCGTAATAACCATGCTTATTTTTATTTTTATCATGCTATTGTGGGCTTCTCCCACGTTATGTAGTAGTAACTAGGTAGTAGTAGTTAGGTTTAGGGTTTCACTTAACAAACCCTAAACCTAAGTTACTACTACACTTAACATACATTCACATAGATAATAGAAACATGCATAACTAATGAAACAGCAGACGGTATAGGTTCCTCTTACACTTTATCGTGTCGTGGAGCGTGTACCTGCTAGTCTTTGTCCGTTCGGCCAATGGTACCAAGCTTTCCAAGTTTACCAAGTCTACCAAGTATCTCGAATTTAAGCAGCACAGAATTGTGACGTAATCAAAACCAATAAATCTTCAACAGTCCCGCTATATTTATGCTCACGAGAAAAGAGAAAGAAAAATTACTGCTTGACATCGGCATTGACATTATGATAATCTTTTATGAGCCAATATAGAAGCATTCTTCGTCTGTCATTTCATGGAGCAACATGGCTCTGCAAATTTAATATTTTTTACCCGTTTTATTGCATGTTTTATTCAGTAATCTTGGTGGAATTTTAATGGATAATTTGTGGCTGCGGGGCCGGTATGGATAATTGGATTGCAAGTGTATTGTGGTGCAGTGTGATTTGAACGACGAGGAGTCCCAAGAAAATTCTAGACGCCATTCCGCGTGTCGTCTAGAATTGACAACTGACCATCGACTAGGACTTATAACAAACAAACTGACTATAAACTATAAACACTTGACATTGGCAGAATTGACATATGTATGTCACAGGACATTAACGAAGAAAAGAAGAAGAAGGGATTCTTCGTTTGTCATTTCATGAAGTAGCATGGCTCTGCTAATTTAATATTGTTTTATTCGTTTTATTGCATGTTTTATTCAGTAATAATGGCGGAATTTTAATGAATAAATTGTTACTACAGGACGGGTATGGAATTAAATGTGTGTTGTGATGCAATGTGATATGAACGACGAGGAATCCCATGAAAATTTTAGACTCCATTCCGCGTGACGCCTAAAATTGACAATTGACCATCGACTAAGACTTTATTAAACAAATTGACCATAAACAAATATAAACACTTGACACTGGCAAAATTGGCATTATTATGTCACATGCCATAAACAAAGAAGAAGAAGTAAAAGCAAAAGAAGAAAATTCACAGTCAAGCACACAAACTATAGGATGCTGGCGCATTTTAAAATATTTTATCGATCTACAAAGGAAAGACCCTGATAATCATTATAAACACATTGATTATATACAATTAGACATTTATTAACAGAAATATACAGAATAATAAACAATAATAAAAAATACAAGTCAAACAGTTGAGCTATCTAAACTGCGTAAAACAATCTATAGATAGCCAAACTGGTCTAGAACATTTGATTATTTCACGGAGGCGGCCTTGAAATAATTTTTTAACGCGATGGGCTCCTGTTACCAACGAGCCCAGGGTCTCGACTGAAATCGCTCAAATAATGTAGGCCCTAACTAGAAAGGCATATTTGCGTCTCATCAGGTCCTCAGCACCTCCCCACATTCAGCTGCCGCACCAGCTCTAACGGAAATCCCAGACTCTAATGGGATGCGGCCAGGGTGTCTACACAAGTATCTCATATCAATGGCCCACCCATCTTCTAAGAAGAAGAAGAAGAAGAAGACAACAGAATAAAACCAGGATAGCGTAGATGCCGGTAGACAAGATGCTTTAATCCCGAATCCTAAGATCCCAACCATAATCGCGTCCTGCACAGGTAATACCTAACTCGTTGAGTAGAATTCAATCAATGTATGAAGAATACTACCTACCTACCTATACCTACCCACCAGTAATAGTCTTGTAATTACATGTTTCGTTTTGTTAGGGAAAGGGTTTCTCTGTCATACCTACGGTAAACATCACCACCCTTTACATTTTAATAAACACTGTTTCGATTCATCTAGAGAATCTTTATCAGGGTGAGTTTGATCCGCGTTCGTTGCCGCTCGAGTTCACGGTTTGCACTCAACGACTCAACGTTCACGGTTAGTGCGAACCGTGAACTTCAGTGGCAAATAACGTCCACGGATCAAACTCACCCTTATGAAGATTCTCTAGCTAGATGAATCAAAACAGAGTCGGTGCCTCCATATGTGAGTAAAGCCTGTGTTTATCAAAATGTAAAGTACAAACCACCCGCCTTACTTATAAACGCCTCTCAACTTGAACATTGTCTAAACACTGCTTGTCACTATGTGTCACCATCTTACAAAAAGAGATGGCACTATTTTAAGCAGTGATTAATCTTGACAGAAGTTTTTGATTTGTATTGTTTGCAGTTTATATATATTAAATTGTTCTTTTGCTTATACCAATATTCATCATATTATTATGTTTTTTGTGTAAGTATAACATGGCTGTGAAAAACCTGCAATTGTGTTACAGCTTTGTATGTAAATAAGTAAATAAATACAAATTGAGAGACGTTTCTAAGTAAAGGGGCATGAGTGAAGCCACAAAACCATGGTATACAACAAGTAAGGTAATAATTCACATTTTCATTTTAAGTAACTGCTATTTTATAGCTGTATGCCTTTTACAGCTTCCAATTTATATAAGAAAATTTGTAACAACATCAACATAAAATAAACATAGTAAAACATGTCACAGATTTGTGTTAATCTACATCTTGTGTTTCAGATATTGGTGGTACTGTTTTTATTGTTTGATGTAGACTGCAAACGTAGTCATAAGAAACGCTCATCGCATCACCATCAACGCAAAACTACTCAGGGCCCTTACACAAAAAGTATTTGTATGGATATGGATGACACAATACGAGGTAAAGTGATTTATTTAATGTTCTAAGTGTTATATAGTTATATTATATGGCTTAAATAAGATTCACTTTCCGTTGGCCTTTACTCCTGATGATCAAGTTGTATGGATATGATGTTGGATATCAAGTTGTCTTGTCACATGACTGAAGTATGAATGCTACAATAAGATCTATCTGCATAAGCTTTAGCATGAAGGAATACTTAGTGTGAGGTTTTTGTCTAAACCCCCTAACTTTCTTTTCAATTCACACAGCACTACCCACCTCAAATTAAGCAAAGCCATATAGGAACCAGATGACTGATACAAATACTTTAATACACACCTAAGATAGTAGGGGGCTTAGACAATACTCACTCAATACAGATGCAGATTACTCAAGACATAATGAGTTGTACAGATTTCAGTGAGTCTGCAAAAAATCTAAGACTGTAGCAGCCTAAGAATTATATTATAAACTAGCTGCATAAACTACCCATGGCTTTGTAGCCTATATAGCATAAACCCATCCCCAAGATTATCTATCTCCAGACTATGCATGCATCTGTTTGTAACAATTAGACAGACAGACAGAAACATTTTTAAATTTAAAATATTACTATGAATTTTGGTATTATTCCTCAGCTCGCCACAAGACATGCTTCCTGCGCCCTGACACAGGGCCCTGTCGAGCTGATATATTGCAATGGTACTTTGATGGAAAGCAAAAGAAATGCTATCGCTTCTATTGGGGCGGCTGTCAGGGCAATGGCAACAGATTCGAGACAGAAAAGAATTGTATTGACTATTGCTATCTGGATGTTGACCATCCAGAAGGTAAGATTGTTACCAGGCTGCCCAAAGACCTGTTCTGGCTGTTCAAACAACATGAAAAGCTGTGATAAATTGCAAACTTCTCCAAAGAACAAGATCACTCAGTTAAAAATGTAACTGATATATCTAATCTGAGTATTGACCACACATAACTCTCCTCTGTGGTGCAGTGGGCTAAGGGCTAAGGGCTAAGGGCTCTGCAGACAAATGTTTGTATGATCTCCAAGTATTTGTCTTGGGGTGTTTCTACATAGAATTTGTATGAATTTACAAAAAAAATGGTTATAAGTAGTATATCAGTCTTGTACCCATAACACAAGCTCTGCTTAACTTGGGCCCAGATAATGCTGTGTGAAATGTATGGAATTATTTATTTATGACTAAGCTTAAGCTTAACTTTATTGATCTGTTAAAAACTATATAAGTTCTGCCAAGGGCTTAAAAGATACTATCACTTGCCTATATTACCTAAACTTGGTCTTTCATATAATTTATTTTTACATGTAAATTTTATAAACTAAATTATTTTAATTTTGTTGATTATAAATAGAAGTTAAACAATATGTTGATAATAATTTATAAATAACGCATAAATAATAAGGTATTTTAGATAGTTAAACTAATTGTTACTTTTTTTCTTTTAGTCAAAGTACCCTTTTTCTGCTCCCTGTCGTTTGACTATGGCAGCTGCTTTGGACAATTTAACCGCTGGGGATGGGATTCGTTTGCCAAGTAAGTGCAATGATTTTTTTTTTAATAATTTACAAGTAAGATTATTTCTTATAAGGAAATAGTTCTAAACTGTAAATTGTTTTTAACTGGTTAAAAAGTCCTGCTGGTTCTCAAGATGGTCAAAACGCAGGTCTAGAACATGAAATATATTGAATAAAACTTTTCTTGACTGGCCTGTCAGCTTAGTTGGTATTAGCTCTGCCGTTTGCACTGTGGGTTAAGGGTTCTAATCCCTCAGGACAAACATTAGTATGATTATTACATGTGTTTGTTTTGTTACTGTGTTGTTATAACATATTCTGTCAATCATCTTGTAATCATACTATTCTTAGTAGGTATGCAGGTGATGTGCGCATTGTCCTCCATTATTTATTTAATTGAAGTATCCTAAATATGTATTTAAAAATATATAACTATTATATCAGTTATCTTAATATGATTTATGCTTAGTTTATGGCTAAATGCATTGTCCATGAAAAACCATTATTAATTTATTTAATATTTATTTCAGGACATGCAAACGTCGGCTATACTCGGGTTGTGGGGGCAACCAAAACAACTTTGAGACGCAAAAAGAATGTATAAAGACATGCCTAATTTCACCTAACAGCACCATGCAACGTTTTAAACAATTTACTACCTGTGTGCCGTTTAATATAGCTGAACTGAATTGACCTTTGTACTCAATTTATTATTCTACATATAGATCTTAAAAAGATGTAGGTACATGACCATCCCATATTTTTACTCTATAACTACAATAACCAAATAATTGTTAGTATAGTATATACCAATAGTTGTAAGATATTTGCTTTATCTGACGACCTCTGTGCCGCACTGGGCGAAGGCGCGCCTGTAACGTAAAAGTTTGCGGAATTGATTCTACAAATGTTTGCATGATCTGCAAGTATTTGTCTCGGGTCTGGGTGTTTTTCTATGTATAATATGCATGCATTTACAAAAATATATATATAGTTATGTAGTACCGTGACACAAGCTCTGCTTACTTTGGGGTTAGGTAATGCTGTGTGAAATGTCTGGCATTATGTATTTATTTAGTATGGTTGATATATTTAGTAGTTCTTATTGTAGCTTTACTCTAAAGACAAGACAATCAATATCTATTCGCTTGTCTAGTTGATTTAAATGTATTAGCGCATCTCTTTGTGTCTTATTTAGTACTAGCTGCTGCCCGCGGCTTCGCACTTGTAGTACCTACAAAAAAAAATAGCCTATATCCTTCTCCAAGGTCTCATCTATCTCTATACCAAAATTCATCAAATTGGTTCAGCTGTTTTGGCGTGAAAACGGGACAGAGAGACAGACAGACAGAGTTACTTTCCCATTTATAAAATTAAGTAGGGATAAAAGTATTAGTATTATATAATGGGGGATTTACACTAGGTCGATTTTCGCCGTGCGGCTGGTCGCTTACCAAATCGCCTCATAAGCCAAATGAGCACCACATTTGTACAGGTCGATAAAAATCTCAGGTGACTAGTCCATCAAAATATCGATCAGAATGGTTACACTGCGTACTGGCATTGAAATTCGTGCAGCAAAACTATTCGTACACTAGATATTACAGATACCGCAGAGCCTCAAGACGAAAGTCTATAATCAGTGCATGTGATGACATTGGAACTCATACACAAGCTTAGAGTTGCGCAAAGTGCTATGGAGAGAGCACTCAATATTTGCAAGTTGGAGTGGCAATGGGCAGGCCATATAGCTCGCTATTCTAATATATTAGTCTTCTGTTTCCTATAATACAAATGATGTTTAGTTTAGGACAAGATGGTGTGGTGTTGATTCTTATATGGTGACGAAACAACACACTTTCATTTGGAACTTGCGATTTTAGTCACCTGTGACCTAGCCGAACTGCCATTTAGACAGTTGATTTTCCCCGCGCGGCGGTAATCGTAATATTATAAATGCGAAAGTAACTCTGTCTTTCTGTACCTTTTTCACCCCAAAACAGCTGAACCGATTTTAATGATTTTTGGCATAGAGATAAATGAGACCTTGGAGAAGGACATAGGCTACTGTAGGTACCACGCGTGCGAAGCCGCGGGCAGCAACTAGTTTATTATAATTAATTTATATTTTGCATTATTATAGTGGTCTCATCTTGACCTTTCCGAGAGACGATATGTTCGTTTTGGGGAGACTTTTACCTAGCAATGACCAAAATAAGTAAGTTGATAAAAAATATGTATACACTAAAATTCCAAACGTTTTTCTAAAAACAATACATTATTTTTCTTGTAATCGTGTCACAAGTTATTTAGAACCAGTGTGGTAAAAGGATTGAACTGCGCCTCACAGGCTCCTTTCGTGCAAAACAATAAATTCAAAAATATATTTGCAGCCTCATGAGCTCGTGTTCTGATCCAATTAAACTTACCTTCTTGCCGATAGGTAAATAGGTAGGTACCTACATAATTCGCTTTAGTTTTTATAACCGCTACTATATTATTTACACCATCGTCAAATAAACACATAAATATTTTATTTCCAGAGCTCAATTGTGTAAAACTTTCATCTCGTTTGAAATCTCGAAAAAATCATGAAGTTACTCGCCTTAATTTTTTGTTTTATGACTATTATTTTGTGTTCGATAAACTTCGCCGACACAGTAAGTAATTTATGAAGCTTGTTTTCAATTATTTTGTGCTATTTAGTTTGTTAGATAAAAAGAAATATTCTCTTGTTCAGACTCCACGCCGGAAGCCAACGCATTACTCATCAAGATATAAAACGGTAGATTTAGACCAAGCTAAAGTTTTAAAAGAATTAGATATTATGCACAACATCTTTAAAAATAATATTAGAAAAATTAAATATAAATTAACAGGATTAATCTCCTCTTAGCATATATAATTTATAATTATTGTAAGATGTACTTGTTTTGCCCCAAATACTTTTTATTTTCAGTGCGACTCTTGTGCCGCCGCCCGAAAAGGCGTCCAAAATCTTCAAGAGAAACTCGTTAAAGTTAGAATGCCTAAGAGGAGATACGTTTTTCGCATGAGAAATTCTTCGTCTCCATACTAGAAAACAAATACCACTTAAAGTATCAAAAAATAATAAACAAATTACATCACAGGAGCTGAGGAACCGGAAATCGAACCCCGTGAAGGCTGTTTATTCCAAAATGCAGATGTCTAAAACAACGACTTTATCGCCAAAGATACAGCACGTGTTGAATCAGTTGAGCGACACAAAAATATTGAGGGACAAGTCAATGTACAAATCTCTGCTAAAACAAATGAAAGAAATATTTTCTACCACTACTATATGCTCTCGGTGCCGTAAATCCTAACTAAATTATTTTGATCGGACGCATGTTTTATTTCACACCAACCATAGGTAGACTTAAAGATTAGGACACCATAGATACAGTACACTTTAGGTAGCTCTGCTCAAATTTTTCACAAAAAGATTTATTTATTATAAACTAGCTTCGACTTTATATGAACACTAGCTGCAGCCCACGGCTTCGCGTACTTGGTACTTACATAAAAATTAGCCTATGGCTTCTTCAAGGTCCCATCTATCGTTATACCAAAATTCATAAAAATCGGTTGAGTGGTTTAGGCGTGAAAACGTAACAAACAGGCAGACAGAGTTACTTTCGCATTTATAATATTAGTAGGGATTAGGGATATAAAACAAAGTTTTAGTTACCTACGCCATTTTTATCTCGAGAACGGATGAAACGATTTTCATGATTTTTGATTTGTTGGATTTGTCTCAGCTGCGAATAACAGAATAACTCATTTGAAAATTAGCAAAATTTTAAAAAAATAAGATTATAAAATTCAAAATTCAATATTTATTTATTCAATAATAAAAGTCAAAGGTTGTATTAAATTTAACTCACCAGTTCAGTTTGATACAACCTTTGACGACGTTCTGTTTATTACCTCTATTTCGTGCAGAGGATAAGCATAACACGTGATATTAGCAAAATAGTGGCCCATTCTACAAAGTTCAATAACCAAGAATTGAATTGAATTGAAGTATTGAAAGTACTTAATACCAAATACTAACCTAATACTAATACGGTAGGTATTAGTATTAGGTAGATATAAGGGTAGGTACCTACCTACTAGTAAAAAATAATAAACAATACCGGACATTATACACATCATCTGGCCCAAAAGTAAACAGCTTGTGTTATGGGTGTGTGTGTGTGTGTGTGTGTGTGTGTGTGCGTGTGTGTGTATGTGTGTGCGTGAAGTGTGTGAAGAAGTTCATTCTGAAACTCTTAGTAGTTCCTCAGTGTCATCATGATAAGGTGTTCAGCCATTCGAGACATTTGGTTTTACATATATAATGGGGCAAGGGATAAATGTTTATTTGCTTATTGGTTCTATTGTATAGAGTTGAGCTAATGTGAAAGAAATGACGACTTGCCACAGCCGTACGGTGCGACGGTTTTGCAAATTTTGTAAGATCTTCTCTTGTAGGCACTTAGGGCAGGATCATAAAACAGCTGATTAACTTACAGAGAACTGTTTGCAAAATGAATAGTTGTCGTACGGTGGGAACCCGGCAGAGTGTGTATAGGTTCGTGTTTGGAAACCATATGGGTTTTTTGGTTAACACTTTGAGAACTGCTCTCTGGACTCGTTCCAGTCTAAGCATCGTAGTTCTAACTGTGTATCCTCAAGTGGTAATGCAATATGATGAAATAGATTGAGCTAGCGCATAGTAAATTGTTTTAGATGAATTGAAATTAAGGACACATCTTAAATTCTTAAAAACAAAGATCAACTTTCTTATTTGTGAAACCAAAAAGTATATTTGCTTTTTCTAAGAAAAGGTGTTGTCCACTATAACGCCAAAATATTTTAAATCTGTGGTTCTTTCAATGTTTGTGCAATCACGGGTCTCAGGAATAGTGACATGATAACATATATGGGCACGTACGGAAATAAAAACTGTTGGTTGAGATGACAGGTTAGCGTAAAAAGGATGAATTTCGTTTTAATGCATGTTCAGAGTGTTCACGGACTTCTAGCCAATTTTTATTTTCGAGCTCTACATAAACGTACTCAAAGTTCGATTATGTAGAGCACGAAAATAAAAGTAAAAAAATAGGGTGGGTCCTAGGACGCTACCTTGGGGGACACCAAAACGAATGTGCTCTTCGTTACTTTTGTAGTCATCTATTATGACATAATGGGTACGATTATGAAAGTAACTTAGAAAGATGCTCAATGCCACACCTCTAATGCCAACCAGTCTAATTTGTTTAAAATAATAGGGATCGAGACAGACAAGAAGAAGGAATAAGAAAGGCCTTTGGAAGATCTAAGAAAATGCCAATACTTTTATTTTTTTATCCATATGTTCAACCACAGTATTTGTTAACTCCAGAACGGCATCCTCGTTGGACATTCCAGTTCTGAGACCGTACTGATTGGGGGACAAAATATTATTTCGTTAAAATAATCAATTAGTCTTTTGTTAAGTATCTTTTCAAAGATCTTCGAGAATTTTGTTAACACAGAGATCTGTCTCGATCGGTCTGTTGTTGGTGACACAATCCCGATATCCATTCTTGAAGATCGGATGCACTACAGCTTTTTAAAGACAGTTGAAAAGACACCCGAATATAGTGAAATATTAAAAACATGGGTACGGGCATTAGAACATTTTTAGCTGATTTTATTATGGAAGTAGGAGTGCCATCCCATCCATCGGCACATTTGTCTTTTAGATTTAGTATTATGTTTTTTATCTCTTTGTTGTCTACGCTAAATAAAACCATCGACTTTGGGAACGATTTCGTGGTATACAAAGCAGGCTGTGAGAGATCGAGGTTTTTATTTGAACATGTGTTGGGTGTGTAGGGTTTTTCTCACGTTTGCAAAGGTGTTGATTCTTTGAAGTAAAAAAAAGGTGGTCAAAGATACAGTTAATACTACGGATATTTACATGCAAAATCTTCAATGCTGCGTGATTAAGACCATCATCAGCAGTAACAATGCAATGTAACAATTGTAAATCAATTACAAAAGAATAAGTACAATAGTCAAAACAAAGAAATACATTAAAAGACTTACACAAATTTATTTAGAAAAATTATACTGTATGTTATTATTAGTAGTGAAAACGTGTATCCTCGAGTAGTGTTACATATAAATGCAGTCGAACCTATTTGTGAACACGCTGAGAATGCTATTGGAGCTGGCTAGGACCCTGCGCACCAGAGATGCTCCCCGCTTACTCATGGTGGTGTAGAAGCAGTCCACGCGCGCCTCGGCGAACATCCCTGACGCGCTACAAAATCGAGCCAGCCCCATCAACACCCTGAACGCGTTATTGTATTGAACACGTAAAGCGCTGTACTGCTTTTGCGTATGATTCACCCATAGGCTGCATGTGTAAAAACTAGAACAGTAGTAGGCTTTGAAGAGAGTGGTTTTTACTTCTCTAGAGCAGCGAGCAAACCTGCGGGCTATCATGTTCGCTCTTACAAACAGCGCCCTCCGTTCCCTCTCAATGTCAACATTATCCTTATCCTACTATCCTAACAAATCAGAGGTAAGGTAATGACCGGTAATGAAAGGTAATGAGAGATAAGGTACTTAAACTCTCTTACTCTCTTTAGAGGAGCTCCATATAATTTTATTGGTGGTAAATTAGATACTGGACAACTTCCTCTAGCTTGAAAAATCATGCATTCACTTTTATTAACATTGTATCTTAGTCCATGCGCTCAACAGCACCATGTCGTCTGCGTACCTAATGTTGTTGATGCAGACACCGTCCGTGTCACCGTGATGTGACAACCGACACGCGTGCTGCTTAGCTCACCCATGAGCGCGTCCACATACAAGTTGAAGAGCTTTAGAGATGTCAGCCCCCCTTGCCTCACTCCACACTCCAACCTGTATGCCTCCGAGTAAACGCCTGACCATCTCACCACATTGACTTGGTTTTGATACCAGAACTTTAATATGTCATTAAGTTCTGGTGGCATTTCCAGTTCATTTAGCTTCTGCCACAGTAATTCATAGCTAAGCAGGTCGAATGCTTTAGATAGTTCGAGGAAACATGCATACAAAGGATTACATTTGAGGCAAATTAGAAACTACCATTATTTATGAAAATATAATTCTCTATAATCGCTTTATTAGCAGATATAGAACACCTAAGTTGCTCAGAGTGATTTGTTTGAAAGTGTGTGTGTTTGCTTGTGAGTTAAATTGATGGTTTGTGTGTGAGTTTGTTTGTGTGTTGGGGTGTTTGAAAGAGTATAAAGTGATGTGTGTGTGTGTGTAACGTAACGATGTTCTATAGGGACGCAGGCATAGGTATATAATATAAAACGTGAACCTGGAGATCTCACCTAGTCACTTCTGGCTTCTTGCTTTGGCCAAGTAGGTTTCGTCAAGAACTCTAATAAGGGGACCGTTTGTCTCTTTTTCTCAAAAATATTTTACCGTGGGACACCCAACAGAATTTATAGGTATTCATTTTCCTTCGCCGACTTTCTGGCTAAATAAAACAGAAATTATAGATAGAAGAAATTTATAAATTATACATAGAAGAATAACATTTATTTAGGTAGGGAAGGTGTCTATAGATCTTCGGTTTTTCGTTCTTTTGTTCTTGCCTGCGAATATCTAAATTCCAGACCTACATTTTATAGGCGAGCTGTCGTACGAGAGTGTACAAAATGGCTAGTATTTGTAGCGAAGACGCTGCACGCTTTAACCAGCGGCATGCACGCTGCTATTCCGGCTCACTTTGAGCTAGCTCGCCAATCGCCAAAACTGCGAGTGAAATACTTAATTCATAATATATCCTTACTAAAAGACATATTGAATTATAGCTATTTTCCATATACATATGTATTTTTTTACACAGTTCGTCATTATATTTTTATCTACGCATACGTCCCTCCGTATTAAAACGCATCACCCTTCTTGTAACACGAAAATCATGTTCTCTCCGCATGACATGCCCATACCACGAAATGTTTTTTTATTCAATAAAATCACATGGACCATTTTTAATCGTCTTCTTATATACTTGGCGAATCTAGGTGCCGGTTACTCCTCATATTTTACGTCACTGGCGCTTATTTAACTTCCTCTAATACCTATATTTATTCCATTATATGTATCCATATTTATCCATATACATATCTATATTTATTTTATCCATCCTCGTCACTCCGCACAATTATCTTGACATTTGCATGTCCGTCGCTTTAGTTGGCCAACATTATTTTCGAACAAAACAGGTCTAATGATCGTCTTGTAGATTTCCCTCCGCGGATCACCCTTTGATCCTGTGTTCTGCCTGTCGCCATTTCATCAATCCTTCGTTATGTTTTTGACGTCTATCTCGCCGTTGTTTTGGATGAGTGAACCGAGGTAACGAAAATCGGAGCATACTAGTACGAATAGGTACTCCATCTAACGCAATGGAAGGGAAGGTGGCGAGACCGCCGAAATCGCAAAACAAATTCAGTGTTTTGGTCCTGCTTATTTTCAGGCCAACGTTCTCCAATATTCTCCAGTATTTTTAACACAAGTTCCGTATATATGTCCGTCCTCTTGATACCTCTTGATCTATCTCCATCCCAAATTTAATTATGTTCTGTTTAGACGTTTAGCCGTGACAAATATAACAAACAGACTCTTTTGAATTTGTAATGTCTAGTATACTTACTAGATATTACAATCAAATTGATATTATAAATCAAATGTACTTGTACATTTGATACAACTGCGGTGTGCCTACCTACTTACCTACCTAAGTACTTTTTGCTTTTAGTATTTCTGTAAAAACAAAAAATGACGCTTTCATGACAGATGAGAGATGACTGATCAAGAATGTGTCGAGAAAATTGATAAAAAATCCTAAAATATCGTGAAAACTTCACCGTGATAAACAAGAAATTTTTAAAAATTGGAAAAATATCTAGTCATTATGTCATCCGCTAACGATTTCCGTCCGTATTACATTCTCATAAGAAAAGAGGAGGAGAAAGGTGACAAGTTCGCGCGGATAAACATGGAAGTAAAGCATCGGGCTATTTCCGAGCCTATAAATCCTTTTATCAAGAAAACTACTTTCACGCAAACTTACCCGACTAAACTCATCCCAGCTGCGCCGCGCAAGGCTTGCTGCTTCTATTGCACATAACCCTTACATCTCAAAATTATGCAAAACACCAATAACGTTAAGAAAACTACGTTGCTTGATATATTATCCATCCTATGGGCAAGATGCTTAGGCGATTCTCTTGGCCTGGTAATGAGGATCGTCGCATGCCACAGACTGTCCTCGAACATATACATCTTCTGCTTGCAAGTGCTCCGATATTTGTCAGATTATCTTAACATTGAGTTTGCTGATCTGAATAGAGATAAATCTCAGACGAAGATGAGTTTTGTGTCTGATCCAGGGCCGCTAACGTAATTTGGAATTTTGTTCATGTAATTTGGAAAAGTAAAGTTTATCACGACCACGATGTCTAATCATTCGTTTTAGAATAAATAAGTATTGGTGGACAAAGCATACAACGCCATCTAGCCCCAAACTAACTAACCATAGCTTGTATTATGGTGACCATAATGACTCATAGAATACTTTTATATTTTTAAATACTTATGATACCTACCTACTTTATAACACCCAGACGCATAACAAACGTAAGCGTAACGAAAGCGGAGCTACCGACTGAACTGAGGCCAGTCTATGAAATGATGTAGGTATTCTGCGATTTGACTGTAAAAGGACGCATCGAGTTGTGTAAATCGCATCCTATACGTCAAACACGGCATCTTTACCGCGTTTTTGTGCATAAATGAAATATTTTTCTAAAAAGTTGACTATTTTGAAAATTAGAATATGGCTGAGCTTAAGCCTGCTTCTTAGATAATATAAAATTTACTTTGAATCAAAAATACGCAAAGACAATTTTTTTATTTGATCAAAAAGCAAGCAGGTAATGTTGACACTATTGTGGTTTCTTTACCAACCTTCATATTTCAAGGAATACGACGAGTTATTAAAAGACAAGGTAATGATACCCTTTTAATACTGATGTGCTTATTTTTTTAAATGAACACTAGAGA
The DNA here is from genome assembly GCA_948098915.1 of Lampropteryx suffumata. Taxonomy (NCBI): domain Eukaryota; kingdom Metazoa; phylum Arthropoda; class Insecta; order Lepidoptera; family Geometridae; genus Lampropteryx; species Lampropteryx suffumata. The sequence goes on along the minus strand of OX402544.1, from coordinate 18,612,639 downwards.
CACACTACACTTTAAAACCGGCGATGCCTCGGATGTGTCCAATTACAGGCCCATATCTCTAGCCACGGTGGTTGCACAAGTGTTGGACAGTATGCTTGACAAACACCTAACAGAGCACTTGAATATTCGAGAGGAGCAGTTTGGGTTTAAACCCGGTCTCTCAACTGAAACTGCGATCCTGGGCCTCAAGCATACTGTCCAATACTATACAAGCAAGAAGACACCAATATTTATGCCTGTTTTCTGGATCTGTCTAAGGCATTTGACCTGGTGTCTTATGACATCCTGTGGGATAAGCTGGTGAAAGATACTACAATGCCCAGTGATCTCATAAATGTTTTTAAGTTCTGGTACTCAAATCAGAAAAACATGGTTAGGTGGTCAGGCTCGCCCTCTGAGGAGTACAGGTTGAAGTGCGGGGTGAGGCAGGGGGGATTACCTCTCCAAAGCATTTCAATTTGTACACCAATCAGCTGATTGCTGAGCTCAGTAGTACCAAGATAGTTTGTTCTATCCATGGACATAGTGTAAATAATATCAGCTACGCAGATGATATGGTTCTACTGAGCCCATCAATCAGTGCCCTGAGACGGCTATAAAAGGTTTGTGAGACATACGCAGCGGCCCATGGGCTCAGGTATAATGTAAAAAAGAGTGAGTTGCTTCTCTTCAAAGCCGGTATGAAGAGCTACTCTGTACCTCCGGTCTCGCTTTACGGTACCCCTCTCAACTGGGTCAAACATTTTAAATACCTGGTTCACTGGGTCACTGAGGATATGTTAGATAATGTAGATGTTGATAGGGAGCGGAGGGCGTTGTCGGTGAGGTGTAATATGGTGGCTCGTAGATTCGCACGTTGTACTGCGCCAGTCAAAATAACACTCTTTAGGGCGTATTGTATTTCTTTCTACACTTGCAGTCTGTGGGCCATATATACACAAAAAGCCTACAACGCCTTACGCGTCCAATACAAAAACGGCTTCAGGATGTTGTTGGGTCTGCCGCGGTACTGTAGCGCATCAGGTATGTTCGCGGATGCTCACGTGGATGGGTTCTACGCGATCATGCGCAAGCGGGTCGCATCCCTGGTGGGCCGCATGCGCCGTAGCTCCAACAGCCTGCTGACCACCGTGGTGCAGGACCTCCGCTCCAGTATTGTGGGCCACTGGATGATTATGCTGAAACCGGTATCATCGCTGGTGGCTCAATAGTCTGTCTAAGACAGACCTGTAGGTAATAGTTTTTATTTTATTAAGTTTCCATTGTGTACCTAATTGTATTTTATCGTGTATCGTGTGTGTATTTTATGTATTGTGTTCTATGGACTATGGGTTCGAAATAAATGATTTATTATTATTATTATAACTATAAAATGGCAACTCTAAAAGGTCGGTAAAGTTGACACCATGTTTCATCAATTTTTCAGACAAAATCTTTATATCGAATAGGGCTGTCAAAAATAAAACAGATAGGTGGGAGAAAACTATGCTTATATTCATATGAAAACTTAAAAATAAGAGTCATCATCATCATTCATTAATACGTATGCGTCAGGATTTTCAGATACCTGTAGTAAATCTACTGACTTTACGATGTTATGTTCTGGCACAATATCTGCGTGTAGGTTTTGCAAACTTTAAATTAAACCGTCTTGTTGACGATTTGCCTCGTAATATGTTATTATGTAACTTTTTTTTATGGTCATTCTCTACGATGACGCCAATATAAAATTCCAATTTCCTCGAATATAATACTGTGAGTGTTAGATTTAAGAGTCCTAACACCTAACACTTGATGGTTATCAGACTTCCCTCTTTCTCTCCTCATACTAGTTTGTGTTTGATCTGTGTCACTATCGCTGTTACTGTCACTCAAATCACCTAGAGTATTAATTATCATGGCAACATTAAATTCAGTACATTTTTCAGGTCTAATAAAGTTCTCATTTCCATTTCAGTCCGTGCTAAGAAAACTTTTGTAGTTTTGAGAACTCCGCTGTCACACCTATATTTTTTGATTCCTGATTAATTAAATGACGAGGAATTCCAAAGGGTTTTTGTGCTTCATTAGAAGCCATCCTTTTATTCATAACCATTTCGATAGCGATAGCAAGCATATCATTGGAATAATTTTTGTAAGGCCTTGCACCAGGTCTTCTCCTAACGCGTTTTTTCGTAGGCGGCATGTCGAACCTAAAACATACATAAAAACTTTTAAAAAGCAAGTAAAAACTTGTGAATCGGTGCCATTAGTTTGTGTGTATGTTTATTTGACGATAACTTTAGAACATTGAATAATATTTAGGTACGTCTAGTATCACGTGGCTTCAGCTTGGACCAAAATAATCAACTAGTTTATTTAATACGCATCTCCAGTGAAAATAACAAAATTGCAATTTTTCAACAGAGTGAATAGGTAGGTACCTACCAAAATTATGTTCTTATGTCACTTTTAACATATTTTTAAAAGTGACAGCCCTACCTATCGGTAAAGATGACACTGGAACTGCTTTGGCAACTGTACCTAACCTATATTAACATTACCTCTGCAACTATTTCACAAAATATGTACGGAAAGCAGTTTGAGTCGACGTCTATGCATTCTAGACGTTTTTTTACAGCAGCAGCGGTTTCAAAGCTACAGCGACAGTTTTCCAATCAAACTGTACGCTCTCACACACTCATGCTTTACTAAATCCGCTATATTTTGAAAATCGACATTGCTACCCACTTGAAAAAATTGTAGTGTTGCCATTAATAATCTTGAAATCCTACTAAACCATTGTAATTACTTTTAGTTGTGTGTGCGGTATTTGAGAAATATGCGATTTATTGGCCGTGAGTAGATCATGGTAAAGATGACATGTAAAAGTAATGAAGCCACGTTAGACTGCATAATCATACAATAGTTTGTGTATAAATCTGTCTCTAGGTTGGTAAACGAGAAATGCACAAAAGAAGGGTATCTTTTGGGTTTGTCTACCTTCTGTTTGTCTGGAAGCAATAATAAGTAGATATAGCTGACTTCTCTCGTTCAGCGAGTTAGACAATCTGGGTAGTTTACACTGATTGATACGAGTTATTAATCACGTAGTCTGCTCAGGGTGATATTAATTAGCAACGAGCAATGCTGTGACACGCATAGCTATTTATTTATCGTCATGAACAACTTTGGACGGAACTACCTCCTAGAAATGACGAGTAGGTAGGTATTTGAGTAGGAAAATATCATCAAATGCTCTACTACAGTCAAATGCATTTCTGTGCAGTTACCTACGCCCAAGTCTCGAACATCGACTTAAAGTTGCTTGCGTTTCGATCTTTGATAGAACACATTTCGGAGAATGTGCAAAAGATTTGCATGATCTAATCCCACCATCTCCTTTTCACTACAGGACAAGCAGACGTACCGCTCAGTACCGTTCTTACCTTGTAAGTACCACCGTTACAAACAAAGCGCTTTGCTTCCACATTTATAATTGGTACTGGCAAGGATTGGAATACTAAGCCGTCTTCTGCCTTTCCTGAAAACTACAATCTCTTCAAGTCAAGAGTGAATCTTCTTCTAGACATTCGTGCTTACTACCAGGCGAGATCGCGGTCAAAATAGGTCTATCGATTTAAAAAAAAACATTCTCTCCTAGCTTTTCCTAATCTGTTTAATTGTTAACGCCCGGCGGCGCGGCGCTCCAACTTGGTTTGTGTAGCAATAGCAACTACGCGTAGGTAGGTAGGTACGCGTATTCTCTACACTGCTCCATCTTACGACTACATACGATCGACAACATAATTTTGTAAGAAAGAGTGGAAACTATAATTAAATCGTCTAGGTCTGCTACTGCTATTGCTGCTAATAGGTGCTAGAGCTTATTTTTACAAATAATATACTTTTTAAAACATAGGTACTTTGATCCTTTTTACTACAATGGTTCCAAATAACTAGTGACACGATAAGAAGAAGACGATTATAAACAACTCAAATATTAGTCCAAATAATAATAAAAACGCGGGAATAAAATGAAAATGTCAAAATATGTAAAATAAAAATAACATCAGATTGGTTATTAGTCACTCGTGACTCGTCGTGCGTGACACGGTTCTTGGTCCGTAGCTAACCTTAGAACAAAATAGATTTGTTTGATTGAGTTTGAGATGTGTTTCGATAGTTTTCATCTGGATGCCTCACACATCGCGTACTGTAAACTTAACACGTAGAATAACTAGAAGTTACTTTATATTATGAGTGCTATAACAATCAGTGATATCGCGATAACAAAGCGCCGCGCTTCTACACAAATGTCGTGATTAATAACGTGTCGTAAAAATTAAATAACAATGGAGCCGGCAATAGAAAATAGTATCCATGCTGAAGCACATACACTGTTAGATCACAGGACACCAAAGGTAAGAGGTGCGGTTGTAAGTGCGGTAAGGTACCTATATAATGCATATCTATGTTACAAAATAATATTGCTTCAGTAAAGTAGGTTAGTACTCAGGCTCAGTCAAGTATTTAAAGCAATGCGGCTGAAAAACTCATGACCATGTAGATAACAGGCAGGTAGGTACTGTAATCTACGACCAATAGACAATGCCTGGTTTGTTTTAGTTTGCGACGAGTATGTAGTACCTACCTACCTACAACCTACATAATACATATACCTACCCATAGCTTTAGTTGGTTGTACCTTTTTATGTCATGGTTTACGAGCAATGATATTACATTACTCTATGTAATATCATTGTTTACGAGACTGCGTGTACGACGACACGTCATGGCGGATTTACACTAGGTAGATTTTCGACGTGCGGCTGGTCGTTTAACAATTCGCCTCAAAAGCCGATTCGCCCCATTTACAAAGTTAAAGTAGCAGGTGACTAGATAATTTTGCATCAAATTGTCGATCTTAAGAGTCGCACTGTGAACTGGCAACGATTTGTACACTAGGTATACGGCAGCGAACGAAACATCACACCTTCAAGAGGGAGGCGTTCGCCAGCGACGTGCAGTGCAGCTTCACGGTCGGTTTACCCACTCGCCACATGTGTCCTGTCGACAAAAGTCGAAACCTACTTTGGAACTTGCGATTGTTTTGTTTCGGCTTTGTTTAACCGGCTTCCAAAAAAGGCGGATGAGAATAAATTTATCGCATATTAGTTATTAAGTACTTTGGTAAATATAGCTAGGAAATATCTATTAGTGAAGTATATACCTCAATGCTCAACTGGCTTGACAACGGACTTTGAAGATACCCTACAGAACTCTTTGACGATAAACAACGTATCACGTATCGCAATATTGGTGATCTCAGGCAACAATTTTATGCATTCTTGTCACAGTTAATCAAACAATGGTGGTTGAAGATACCCTGTGAAAGTCTTCAACGACAAGCAGCTCATGTATTGCCATTAAGGCATTGCCTTGGTGATCAATGATTATCAGACAACAGCTTAATAGGAATTTGTCAGTTGATCAGACCATGGGCTTGACCTTGACGATGAAAGTACGGACGGAACTCATCGTTGACAAAAATGTAATTTATTGCAATTAGGAATGATATTGGTTATTAGATATCACAGGTATTAGTTATGAAGCCATTTTCAGTTTTTGTAAAAATATATTATTATAATCTATTGAAAACTTGAAAAATTTTACAATCGTTTGCTCATCATGCCTTAATCACATGCGGCCTAGCCGAATTGCCATTTAGGACGTCCATTTTCGCCGCATGGCGAAAATCTTGCAGCTGGTCACTGGTGTATTAAAGCCTCCGTGACGCGACGGAGGTTTTCAGGTATCTGATTTCGCAAATGATGATCCTCGATACTCCCACACAAGCACAATCTCATTCATACTCGTTGTTACCCCAAAGCATAACTCTCTTACTACTACAAGATAGGGTAAAAGTTATGGTCATAGTGTGAATTGGCTCTCAGAAGACATGCTTCGAATATTAACAAAACTTTGGAGTCCAAAAGGGCCTAGGATGATGAACGTAATCAACTAATGTTTCTAAACGACCAATCGGTTCGTTTGCGAGCATTGCCTTTAATTTTATAACTTGTGTCGTGGATGTCATTTAGTCCCTAAGTGGTATGACATTTTGTCCATAGCATTATGAACAAGATGGATTCGTTAATCTCAGTTAAATTAAAATTATTATTTTTTCTAAGTAGTTTGTTTATCTTATAAATATCTAGAATTCAAAGGTATAAAACCAAAGATTACGGGTGTATAATATGAGTCTGCTGTGAATTGCTAATTATGACCCAAAATAAAAACAGTATGTCATTTTGTACGTACTTCCCCTAATCGGTACCTATAACACAAGCTCTGCTTACTTTGGTGCTAGATGACGCTGTGTGAAATGTCCTGCATTCTTATTGTTATTGGCCAAGCGCATGTGACCAGTGGTCGGATCTCAAACCAATTCAACACCATCTAGTTCGCATAATAAAGGAATGTAGTATGGAGCCCCAAATAGCGAGCTGGACGGGCCGGTAGGAGAGGGACACTGAGGGAACTCTATTAATAATCACCACATGAAAATCTGTTTCGAAAAACTGCTCTTCGTGTTCTTTTGAAAGACCTATCTAACGATATTCCAAACGATGGAGTAGGTAGTCAAAAAATACATCCCTATGTAGGTTTTTTATGTAGGGGTGGTACACTTAAGTCAGTTTATATCGTGACCATGGCGCATGCAACTGTGCCGAAATATCAGGAAGAAGAAAACTCACATCATGGTAAATATCCTGATTAGAGTGATAATTATATAAAGAATCTATCTTTACAGCAGACTGGCCTGTCGACTCAGTCGGTAGTAGCTCTGCCTTCTGCACTGTAGGATGTGGGTTTGATTCCCTCCCAGGATAAACATGTGTGTGGAGAACATGGGTGTTTATTCTATGTCTGGGTGTTTCAAATTCATAAGTATGTATTTAAAAATATATAAGTATTCTATCAGTCATCTAGTCACCATAATACAAGCTATGCTTAGTTTGGGACTAAATGGTGTTGTGTGCTTTGTCCAGCAATATTTATTACCAGCTGCTGCCCGCGGCTTCGCACGCATGGTACCTATATAAAAAGTAGCCTATGTCCTTCTCCAAGGTATCTGTACCAAAATTCATCAAAATCGGTTCAGCTGTTTATACGTGAAAACGAGTTACTTTCACATTTATAATATTAGCAGGAATAACATTATATGCTTATGGATATAGCATATAATTTTGCATATAATTTTATTCCTACTAATATTATAAATGTGAAAGTAACTACAGCCTAAAATCTTATGCTACTAGTTCTGAAAATGACAATACTTTCATGCAACCTTTCATCCCCCTTTTCGACCCTTTACAACACTTTTTTCCAATTAAAAAGTAGCCTATACATTTCTCAGGCTTTTGACTATCTGTGTACCAAATTTCATTTAAATCGGTTCAGTAGTTTTAGCGTGAAAGCGAGACAGACAGACAGACAGAGTTACTTTCGCATTTATAATATGAGTAAGGATTTATTATTATTGATAGACTGATAAAATTGGCCTAAATGGATTAAAAAAGTGTAGGCTTCGCAATAATAAAAATTGGGCTCTTTTTACACGGAAAGTTTATTTGAAAGTGTAATTGATGACAATAATAGCAGATTATATACTGAAGATTATGACGGGTAGTATATGGCTTTACTAGATTATAAGAAACAGCGTGATTTAAAAAACAAAAACAAATATGAAAGTTCTATACCTACTAAATTATTTTCTTTTGATAAACTATAGATAACTTATTCTGATATTGATATTGAATATATTTTATATTGAATGGGTTCGAGACCGGACTACTAGTCATTCTAATTACTGATTTCGGAAGCCTTTACTGCGTGGCCTCGCCCGCGCTTGGCAACTTACAACCAACAATTTCATAACCTTAAGTACGTAAATAAATTTTCCGTTGCAAGAGATCCCAATTTTTTACCCTTCTAAAAAATGACAGCCAGTTCACAAGATTATATTAATTTTGCCCCCTCCTTGGGGTCTAGCCAAATAGCTGTCGCTTTGATGACCTGCCCGCTCAGGCCTTTGCGGAGAGATCAAATTGTATGACAATGATATCAGCTGTCGCGCGACTTATCACAATCTAGTATCATAACAAATTTGATATCTCCACACCGGCGTGAAAGCCAACAGATAGTGGATCTTATCATCACCTCACGCTCAGTTTTCCTTTACGCAAACGTTTTTGCGGAATTATTTAGATATATGGAATCGAAAGTAGCAGCCAAGGTGTCTTACCAAAAGACATACTCGTAAAAAATAAGCTATATAGCCCTCTCGTGTCCAGTCCACGTGTAGTATCCCCTTTTTTTACGTTTTCAACCCCCACATCTCCGCCATAGAACCTGCTCACAAAATTTCACGAGAATTCGTTGAGAAATGCGACCTGTAGAGGAGAATATCCGGACAGACGCCCGGCCGGACGCCGTTCGGACAGACATACGAAAACATTTTTGCCTAAGCTGAAACGGAGACACTCGCTCGCGCTACGCGCTCGCCGGTCAATTATAGTTTGTTAGGGTTCCACCTGGTACCATGTGCATACGTTGTAAGAATGGGCGATTGTTAGTGCTTGGCCAGACTGCAAACGCGGGCGCGGGGCGGGCGCGGCTCAAATGAATTTCAAACATATGAAATTCATTTGAGTTTCCGTAGTGGACACGCGGGTGCGGGGCGGACGCGGGAAGCGGCGCGGGCTACCTGGAGCGGGAAGCGCACGGGCAACTCACTCCATACCTCGTTCATACAAGTGGCCGCAGTGAGAGCGTGGGGCGTCAAGCGGCAAACCGCGCGGGAGCGAGGATCTCAAACTGTTTCGAGCTAACCGCGCGCGTTCTTGTGATGGCGTCTTCACAAATTAATGTAGAAGAATTAATAAGTGCTATTCAAGCACGACCTGCACTGTGGATGTCGAAACAACATCAATACAAAAACATTAAAGTTAATTAAACATTGTAGAATAAAATAAATCGAAAAACTTTGGAGGTTGCTAAAAATTACCATTTAATGTAAGAACTTTCCAGTAAAAATAAGTCTTCGTCATCCATATTATATTTTGACAAACACTGGACACGACAACACGCGGCACGAAGCCGCGCTCCACTGCGGAAAGGCACAAACGCGCGCGTTGCCGCACCCGCGCCGTTGCCCGCCCCGGGCTGCCAGTCTGGCCAAGCCCTTAGGGTTTTTGAATTTGTGTAAATACTTTTAGGTAGGTATTCATTATCTATAACTCGATTTTATTTTAAGCTAGCAACTACATATTTGGGAGTTTTACATTGTCATCTTTTGTCGGAAGTTGGCACCTGAGAGTTTGTCTATGGCGTTGGCCAATCATAAGGCATGTAATCTGCTCGCCAATAGATCTGATTGGCAGCTGTGATTTGTTGGCGGCAGGGTCTTTTTTTTACTACTTATTACTATTACGTACGTTCTATTTCTAACTCAGACCAAATGGTGTATAGACGTAGGGTCATGCATGAATTGTTGGAATATAACAAAATAAATCTATCTCACTCTAACATATAGTTAGCGTGTCTTGCTCTTTTATACGTATAAGTATTTAGTGAAACAGTACTTTATTGTTCTCAAGAGGATCTGGTTAAATAGGCATAGTTCCTATTTCTTTTGAGTAGTCCGGTTAAAGCTCTGGCATAGAGCACACACACCTCTCCTACAAATAATAACGATTAATTAAATTCAGTTATATCAAATCGTTAATTACGTGTTTCTTTTGTCACCCAAACCCCAATAGGTTATGGGCCCAGAATTTAGACTAATTAAAAAGATTCAGTAAAGTTTTTATTTAAATTAAAAGGACACTTGAAGTGCATAGTGTTAAGGGACTTGTAGCCTGTGGTCGGAGGCAGTGAGTTAAAATATTTTAGTATTCTAAGTGACTTTTTAGTGATTTGATAAAATGGATAATTTCAAATTAAAAAGAAATATTAAACCGTTTGACGGGGACAAATATAGTGTGTGGAAACTTAGAATACGTAATTTATTAAATGAACTTGAAGTGCTTAAAACTATTGATGAAGAAGCTCCCAAGGAACCGGACAATGAGTGGCACAAAAAGCAGAGAATCGCTAAGAATACGATAATAGAGTATCTGTCAGATTCTTTGCTGGGACTTACTAGCGAAGAAAATACTGCGAGACAAATTTTCTTGAAGCTGGATTCGATTTATGAAAGAAAAAGCATAGCGACTCAATTAGCCTTGAGGAAAAGATTATTACATTTTAAGTTGAAAGGAGAAAACCCCTTGACGAAACATTTTCAAGAATTTGATGATTTGTTAATTGAATTAATGGCTGCAGGTGCAAAACTGGAAGAAGTAGATAAAGTAACGCATCTATTTATGACTCTGCCTAACAGCTATGATGGTGTCGTCACAGCAATTGAAACATTGGCTGAGGAGAACCTGACTCTAACCTTTGTCAAAACTAGACTTCTCGATCACGAAATAAAGTTAATCAGTGAAAGACGCGACACAAGTATGAAAGTTCTTCAGGCGGAATCGTCAAAATTCCAAACATCAAAATCTTATTCTGAAAATTCCAACACGAAATGGAACCCGAATCGTGGACAGTCAAATAAAATTTCATTCAAAGCAAAACTCAATAAACTAAAACATATTAAATGTCATTGCTGCGGAAAGAAAGGTCACATACAAAAGAACTGTTACTTTAACGAGAAGGGCAAACAACGTTCTGAAATGAACAGAACAGTTCAGACTGTAAATATTACGGATACTAAAGATCCTAATATCTCGGGATTTGCTTTTATGGTTGGAGATTATGAAAATGAATGTGTACGTGATCAAAACGGCATTACGTTTATTTTGGACTCGGGTGCCTCAGATCATTTAATTAACAGAGAAGATCTGGCACAAAACTTCACGGAACTGAAAAATCCAATAAATATATCAGTTGCGAAAAATGGAACGTACCATACATAAGAGCAACGAAGAAAGGCAATCTTCTAGTAACCAGCAACTTGGGTGTAAAGGGGACGCTACAGGCTGTCCTTTTCTGTTCTGAAATCCCTTACAACTTGCTCTCAGTTAAGAAGATGCAAGAAGCTGGAATAACCGTTGTTTTTGGCAGTAACGGCGGTGTGCAAATATACAACAAGGGTAAACTGGTAACAAAGGGTGAGATTTTAAATAATTTAATTGGTATAAAATGTTGTGCTTGACAAATGTGCTCTAAATGCTGAAAGCTCATCAAATAGGGTCGTAAACAATAAGTTTGAATTATGGCATCAAAGACTTGGTCACATTGGCAAATCTAAGTTTTTGCAAATTAAAAGTAATGAAATGTTTTGTGACAATGAGCAATTAAATCATGTTACACCAAATGATAATCTATGTGAAGCTTGCATAAATGGAAAACAAGCATGTTTGCCATTTAATAAATCAAAGTCAAAAAAAATATTAAACGACCTCTATTTAATGTGCATACAGACGTGTGTGGTCCCATCACTCCTTCAACACTTGACGGCAAAAACTACTTTGTGATTTTTGTCGATGAATACACTCACTACTGTGCGACATACTTAATAGCCCATAAATCAGACGTTTTTGCTACGTTTCGAGATTATGTTGCAAAGTGTGAAGCTCATTTCGGTTCGAGAATTGTCAATTTGTATTGTGATAACGGTGGTGAATATTTGTCAAAAGAAATGAAAGAGTATTGTGTTGTAAAAGGTATAAGCTACCACTTAACAGTGCCGCATACCCCAGCTTTGAATGGGATTGCTGAAAGAATGATAAGAACTGTAACAGAACGAAGTCGTGCAATGGTATCTGGTGCCAAACTAAGTAAAACGTTCTGGGGGGAAGCTGTGTTAACGGCTACATATCTGATAAATATCAGCCCCACGAGAGCACTAAAAAAGGCTAACACACCATTTGAATTGTGGCACAGTAAAAAACCACAACTAAAATATTTAAAGGTTTTTGGCTCAACTGTTTATTTTGTTAATAAAACAAGAAAAACAAAGTTCGATGAAAAATCGTTAAAGGGCATATTGGTTGGTTATGAACCGAATGGTTATAAGGTGTGGAGTGTGGTAGATGAAAAGTTTGTGAAAGTCAGAGATGTGATAATTGATGAAATTAATTTTTTCTCAAGCAGGCCATTAAAGCCTGGGGGAATATTGGCTGAAAATAGCAATAGCCCTTGTGACTCTGATAAGCTCATAGTAAAGAAAATGAGTGAGCAAACTGATAAAATACCTGTGTCATTAGGTCCACCACCTAATAAATCTGTATGTGAAACAGATGTGTATGACTCTTCATTTCAAAATACATTGACTTCATCTCGAAATGAACTGGCTTCTAATGATCAGAGAAGGAGTGATAGGATTAAAATCTGCCCACTGTATCTTATGACGAAAATGAAGATGATATTTCTGTAAACTATTTGTTATACGCAAAATCTTTAATATGCAAAATACCTACATCATATAATGAAATCAAATCCAGGGATGATAAGCTTTAGTGGGAAAATGCTATAAGTGAGGAAATAAAATCACTCACTGAAAATGAAACCTGGACGCTTGTAGAAAAACCCGAAAACAGAAATATTATTGATTGTAAATGGGTATTTACTATTAAAAATGATGAGTTTGGAAAACCCCTAAAATATAAAGCTCGTTTAGTAGCTCGTGGTTTTAATTGAAAAGAGTTTTCGATACTCATCAGCTGATCGATGCATTTACATTCTAGATGCGGGTGATATCTTAAAAAACATTTATGTTGTACTTTATGTTGATGATCTAGTAATTTCAACTGCTGATATAAATGCCATGAAGAGTTTTAAAAACTACTTAATGAATAAGTTTAAAATGGTTGACTTAAAAGATATCAGATGTTTTCTGGGAATAAAAGTAGAGCGGTGTAACAACAAGGTTACCTTAGACCAGAAAATGTATATAAAAACAGTTTTAGAAAAGTTCAATATGAGTGACTATAAAACTGTCAGTACACCCTTGGAAACCAAAGTAGATTACAAAGCGTTAAACTCAAGTGAAGTAACAATGGCTCCTTGTAAAAATCTAATTGGGTGCTTGATGTATATAATGGTATGCACTCGCCCTGACTTGAGCTTTAGTGTAAACATCTTGAGTAGATTTGCTAACAAAAACAATCATTCACTGTGGTCGTACTTAAAAAGGGTATTACGTTACTTGAAAGGATCAATTGATCTACAATTAACTTACGTTCGCAGTAATAACTATAATCATAACATATTAAGTGGCTTTGTTGACTCTGATTGGGCAAGTGATGAAGTAGGCAGAAGAAGTACTACGGGTTATTTGTTTAAATTATTTGAACAATGTACAATATGCTGGAATACAAAGAGGCAACTTACAGTGGCGGCTTCGTCCACTGAAGCTGAGTACATGGCTTTATTTGAAGCGGTAAGAGAGGCTCTTTGGTTAAAATCATTAGTGACCAGCATTGACAGTGAAATACCCAATGCAATTCCTATCTATGAGGATAATAATGGGTGTATAAGCATTGCAAATAATCCTCCAAGTCACTAAAGATCAAAACATATTGACATAAAGTATCACTTTTCTAGAGAACAGGTGGAGAAAAATGTTATTAAAATGATTTATGTTTCCTCAGGTAATCAGTTGGCTGACATCTTAACAAAGTCATTACCGACAGTCCGTTTTTCTGAAATGAGAGAAAAACTTGGGGTGTTGTAAATAAGTAAATAAGATACCATAACTTTAAATTCAATTTATTATTGATGAATTGGTCTGATTAGGTTTTCTGGGTTTCCCTAATCCTGCGCATCAAATGGTGGACCAAGATAATTTGTACTCCCAGGTAAATAAAGGAAGGTGTGTGATATTATTTTTGTAAATAGTTTTGAATACTTGTTTTGAGAAAGAGGATTAATTTTGAGGGGGCGTGTTGGAATATAACAAAATAAATCTATCTCACTCTAACATATAGTTAGCGTGTCTTGCTCTTTTATACGTATAAGTATTTAGTGAAACAGTACTTTATTGTTCTCAAGAGGATCTGGTTAAATAGGCATAGTTCCTATTTCTTTTGAGTAGTCCGGTTAAAGCTCTGGCATAGAGCACACACACCTCTCCTACAAATAATAACGATTAATTAAATTCAGTTATATCAAATCGTTAATTACGTGTTTCTTTTGTCACCCAAACCCCAATATGAATAACCAAAGTGAAGCCTGAAAACCATGCTCCTCTGTGTAAATACACACACCCACGCACACACATCTACCCAAATCGTGCTTCTTGCTCTTAGTATATGCATACATACTTGTATTGTACTATTATGTATTTTGTCATGTGGTCAGAATACATAATGTGGTCATGTGGTCTAGAAAACATATTACTTACAAAAAAACATTTACATATTCCGTGACAAAAAAGTGTCACAGAATCACATTTTACTTGAAATAACACATTTGTTGTCAAATATAAATCGTAAGTTTTTAGGGTATTTTGTACAACGTATTTTGATATTTTTCTGCTCGTAAAATATGTTTTTTAAAACCATGATATTTATAGTTGTACTAGCGACCCGCTCCAGCTTCGCACGGGTGCAATGCTGATACTAAATATACTACAGAATGTCATAAGTGTTTCTCTACTATATTTTGCATGTATTATACATATTTATAAACCTTCCTCTTGAATCACTCTATCTATTAAAAAACGGCATGCAAATCCGTTGCGTAGTTTTAAAGATCTAAGCATACAGGGGCAGACAGACAGCGGGGAGCGATTTTGTTTTATTCTATGTAATGATAAGAATTAATATCACTATGCGAATATAACTTCTTAAACTATCATGGTTTTGAACATAATTTTGACTCAAAACGGGATATTTACCATGATATATGAGTTTTTCTGTATCCCGATATTTATGCACAGTTGCATACGCCATGATCACGAGATAAACTGAAGTCTTTGCGAGTGGGTGTTATTGGCAGACAAAACGGTCAGTAGACTCAGTATTTTACTGCGAACAGTACCCGTACTACGGGTCCTCTTTATAGAACTCGAATCGGACTTTTCGTTTAGAAGTTGCGACGGTTATAAAAAATAAGAAAAAAATAAGAAAAATGTCGCAACGTGAGCAAACAGCCCTAACCTACACTAACACTGTATCTTTAAAAAATTTCTAAATTCACCCGTAAAGCCGTATGAGTAAAGCCGTAGGTCGCTAGTTTATTACCTAGAATAGTAGTAAGTTTATTACCTACCTAGTGGTTGCAGAATACAATATATTTTAATATTCATAAATTAACAGCGTGGCTTGACCTTAGAGGAAATCCACCAATCATTAATAATGATTCTATTTCGATGGATGATGCTTAACAGATTTACTTCACGAGCTGCTCGATGACGTTGCAAACATTTACATCCTGGCGATTATGGAACCCTGATACTATCTAAATATTGATAGATACTAATAGCTTTCGGTTACTATTAATAAATTGGTGTTACGAAATGTTGATGTTGATTGTCAGACTTGCTGTCGTATTAATATAAACCTCAGACCAAATAAATATAAAGACCGAACGCCGCGATTAACCAAAGTGAACCCTCAAAACCGTGCTATTTTGTGGAAATACACGCACCTTTGCACACACATACGAGTACACCCAAATCATGCTCCTTGCTCTTAGTACCAGCTATTTTGATAGGTACCTACTTATAGAGAACAATAAACTTATTGAGTACCTACTCTAGATCAATGCCAGAGGGCAGCAACCCCAAGCCACTTGTGACATATCCACGGAGAATGGCAACGCTAGGTTAAATAAGAGTCAGCTCTCGCGTCACGCGATGTTTGTGCCAGGAGTCACGACAAATAATTTTAAAACCATCGCGTTATTCAAATTATTTCGGCTCTTACATCGGTTTATAATTTATTTCAGCCATTATTAATGAATACCTACTTACTATATAAATAAATAACGGACATTTCACAAAGCATCGTATTGCCCCATCTAGAACCACATTTTTTTGTAAATACATACATTATTATACATAGAAAAACACCCAAAACTGGAGACACATATTGGCAGATCATTTAAACATTTGTCCCGCGGCCTGAATCGAACCCGCAACCTTCTGCGTTTCACGCGGGCTTTAGCCAACTGCGTAACAGAGATCGTCAATTAATTCATTATAGTCCAAATACCCACACATTATAATTTTTTATATTAAGTAACTTTGCAATATTGTGCCGCCATTGAAAATTTTGATTTGGCGAATCGACAGACACATTTGTACCAAGGTAAGTAAATCTAATATTGTTTGAACATGCTATTTGTGAAATGCGCTAAAGCCGAGATCTGTTAGACCTACTTATAATATTTAAATAAAGTTAGTTAATTCACCTTCTTAATTAATCTATCAGGACAATGTTATTTCGTCCGCCGTTGGATGTCAGCAAGGCGACCCCTTGGTCCAACCATTTTCTGCCTTGCCATTCATCCGATTATTCAACGTCTCCAATCTAACTAAACTCAATGTTTGGTACTTGGATGTAGGAACTTTAGGTGGAGATATGGACTCTATTTTTGTAGATCTAAAGCTCATCATCAGAGATGAATTTCGACAGATTGGTTTAGTTAGATTTTTCAAAATGCGAGATTTATGTTTCGAAAACTTGTTTGGATAAAAATACAATAGTTTGGCCACAAATATCACTGTTGTTGATAAATGTTCACCAATTCTTCTTTCTTTCTTCAAGTGTTTTCCGACCTTAATTGATAGGTACTTAATAAAATTTTAAATTTTAGCAAAACCTCGGAAAGATGATTCAAAATCATATTATGGCTTTTACAATTATCATGTTTTGTCTTTTTGTTCCAAAATTTACTTACGCTTTAAGATGTTGGCAACTGTGGAAACACAGCGAGCTGGTGGAAGGCTTAGACAACATAATAAAAGACTCTTTATCGTCGGTTTTGAATATATATCTGGATGGCTGCAGGCCTTCCTTCCTGTCAAATTGGGAATTGGCATAGGCTTATTCGCAAAATTTCAAGTGTGCCCTACCAGCGTTCTTGTCATCAGAGGCTAGAAACGCTTGGAACAGTGCTTGCCCTAATTCCGCTCCCCCCAAGAACTTTTCGGTCCAACGGCAATGAGCCTCTAGGGCCTCTATGTGAGCTTACATGGAATCATCTGTTAGAAACATCCTCAAGATAGCGTAGATAGCGCCCGTCGCCTAGCCGTTTCGAAATGGGAGTTGGGACATTGGTTACAATACAAACACTACCATCTTTAACATTGGTACCTTATTAGATCCTATGATATTTCGAGTTGCAATTTGTCTGCGGTTGGGTCCGCGGTTTTGCGCTCCTCATCGGTGCCAGTGTGGTACAGCGGACCAGCTTGGTCACGCTTGGTCTCCACGGGTTATCGTGTTATATTAGGGCCGCCGGTAGGATAGCCCGCCACGCAAGTCTTAACGATGTCATTCGTCGGGCACTTACCAGCCAGCGTCAACGTACCAGCTGTTCTCGAACCAAACGGTCTGGTACGTGATGATGTTAAGAGGCCTGATGGTATGACTCTTGTCCCTTGGGAGATGGGTAGGACATTGGTGTGGGATGCTGCTTACGTAGATACCCTGGCCGCATCCCATCTGTCGGGGACTTCCGTAAAACTTGTGTGGCGGCGAAATGTGCCAGTCTGGATAAGGCTCACATATTTGAGCTTTTTGGACCCTGGGCACGTAGGGAACAGGAGCCCAGCGCTTTTTAAAAATTATTATAGGTGTTTGGTAGATACATTGCGTGACCCAAGAGCTGGCTCCTATCTAGCTCAGCGTATTAGCATTGCCATTCAAGGTGGCAATGCCGCCAGAGTCTTGGGAGCGCTGCCCTCTGGTAGTGATCTGGATCGTTTGAGCCATGTATAGATCGTTTTAAACGGTCCTTAGATAGCTTACCTGTTTATTGTATATTATTCTGTACATTTCTGTTACTAAGTATATCTAATAATAAATGGAAGTTATACCGTTAAATGTAATTAGAACATAATCACAAAAATTGGCCAAGAGCAAGTGTTTTTTTTTGTTATTTTAGTGAACAATGTTGATTATACGCTAAATAATATTACAATCTAGCCAAATAAGCTAATGAGTAATTTTGTTTTGACATAGTTTTATAAAATAAATTATACCTAAGAATGTGAGAATGTGAATGTAAGAATTTAGGGGGTGAAACATTTCACACAGCATCATCTGGGCCCAAAGTATGCGTAAAAATAGGAAAAACAGAACTGCTGGAGCAAAAAATAAAACTTAGGTAAAGTATTTACAGAGATAAATAAAAGTAGGTAAACATTGCTTCTAAAAAATAAAAACTATCTAATAATAAAAGGAGCTAATACCAACACTAAATAATATAAAAGTAAGCAGAGCGATGTTGTGGGTACCTACCACATGACTGCTTTAAAACGCTTCATACATTAGTTTTCACCCCTTTTCATCCTCTTAGGGGTTGAATTTCAAAAAATCCCGCCTTAGTGGGTGGTTTTGCTATAAAAGGCTACCTTCAAAATTTCTACTTTCTAGCTTCAGCGGTTCGGCTCGGCGACGATGAATCAGTCAGTCAGTCAGGTTCATCTCTTTTATAACTATAGATTACTAAGTTATTTATGCAGTTGGTGTAGGTATCTAGAAAACTGGACCGAAATTGCAAAATATTTTAGTTTTTCCTTGATTTATACACTTATTGTATTCTAAATTTGAAGCTTCTATGCCTGCTAGAAGTGCCTAGAGTTTTGATGATCGTTCAGTCAGTCAGTCAGTTTTGTCAGAGTGTCAGTTTTGTCATTGAGTGACAAAATTAAGAAACTTTGACTAAGTACCTAGATTTTATTCCTCAACTACTGGTTCAAATTGAATGATATTTAAAAAAATATGCATATATGTACACACATACTTAATGTGTTTATACAATGCCTGCTTGGTTACTAAAAATTCAGGCTTCTAGTTTTATCCACAACGAAGTTATAGGGTGGTTGAAAATGGCCTGAACTGTTTCGAGAAAAGGATTGTACGGCCGTGCCGACTTTTTGCTCGACTTGGCGGGGGCATTGCCGTGCCCACAGATATAGGAGCACAATGTTTAGGTACTCCGCAAAAAGGCCAAAATAATCTTCCCATACCTTGTCTATATTCGTCATTGTAAAAAAACATATGGACCATTTTACATATTTCTTGTACCGTAAACTGCTGCAACTTTGCACGGAATTTGAAGTTTTTTATGAATATTTCTTAAAATATTTGTAATCTGTGTTATTTTTTAATTAGTGCACAATTTTGAGCATAATGTCGCATGCTCTAAGGTACGGTGGCTAAACTTCTCTTCGTGGGTTGCCGTATAAGCCGTCAAAGTTCAGGCAAAGTTGTGGCCAAAAACTTCAACTTTGCCTAGAAGATTATAAAAATCCATACAAACAGTGAAACAGAGTTAGGGTTGTGCTAAAATTGAAGTTAGCTACTTAACCTTATTTAAAAAAAGTTAACGTTTGTTTCTAAGAATACCTAGATGAATTGGAATACTAATAACTACTAAAATACTTACATTGCATTTATACTTAATACAAAATAGTACTATAAACCTAACCTAATAAACGTACTCGTATACTTTAAACCTGCGATAAATGTTTACTTGGAATTAGAATTAAACACTTTGACTATATTATCTAATACCTTTAAACTAGCAATTCTTGTATAAAGGTACCTATGTAGGTATATAATCTGAATCTCGGAAACAGCCCCAACGATTTTCATGAAATTTAGTATGCAGAGGGTTTCGGGGGCGATAAATCGAACTAGCAAAGTTTCATTTTTAGAAAACGTCGTTTTATCCATGTCTTATACCGAGCATAGCTCGGTCATCCAGGCACTAATCATTGTATCTTCATTAAATATATTCAACACAATGAACAAGATAAAGGAAGAAGATAAATTGGTTTCCAATTCATTATTGAGTAGTAAAATAATATCCTTATTACTAATTCTATAAAAACAAATACCTAACAAAAAATCGCAAGTCTGCAGAAGAAATCCGTCTACAACTACATTCACACACAGAACCGAATAGAGAATCTTCTCGTTTTTGGAAGACGTTAAAAATTGTGACAACCCTAGCCCTAGGCAATGTTGTGTCATTTATGTTAGAGGAACCCTTTGCAACATTGCCTATTAACTTCCTAGACGTAAATAAGCAATTTCGTTAAAAATAACAGCGGAAACAATAAGAAGAACATATTTTCTTATCGCGTAGGTAATCAAAAGGTTGGAATACTCGGTATTCTACAGAAAAATCCAAAAGTTTCGGACCCCACAAATCCACACACTGCACCCGTGAGGTTTAACAGCAGCCTGACAGTAATATTTTAGTTTTATCATGTAAAATAATATTGAATGGTGTTGCTAGGGTAATGATCGGATTTACCTGATTATTGTAAGCAGGAAATAGATGATATTTAAAAATCTATTTGGATTTTTAACAATTAGGCAAAATTGAGACTAGTTGAAAAAGTTGCAGCAGTTTACGGTATGTAATTCAATGTTGCCAACATAAATGGTTTTCAATATTGTAAGGGAGATTCTTGAATCAATAGACGATAATAATAAATTATTTCGCCAGTTAACTCCTACTAACTCTTACTTTTGTAATAAAAGTGACGAAATAAAAGCGAGACTAGATTAGTTAGAGAGATAGAGAAAGATATATTACTAAGCTAAGCTTACCCTACATAGAACACACGTCTTAGTTATTTAATTAAAGTTTTGCAAATGCTATGGGTAGGTTATGCCACCTCCATAAGTACCAAAGTACTTAACCACTAATTTTAAGCCTTCTTCTTATCGTGTCACGATAGTGGCATCACTAAATAAATAATGTCACAGATTATTGTCACACTCGGCACATGTCTTCGAACTTTTAATTTCTTCGACATGCCGGTTTCCTCACGCTGTTTTTCTTCACCGTTTAAAATACTGAACTGTACAATCCATTAGTGTAGTGCTCCATTCGACCAGAATCGAACTCACGACTTTAGAATCGGAAGGCGGGGTCACTACCACCATTGCTCAGGTTTAAGTAAGTTTACCTATAAAAGATCTTAAGAAAATTATTTATGTAGTATTTTATAAAGTTCCACACCTGCTTTGTGAAAAGGTCTCACGCCGTTTATGCCCTCATTTTCTCCGTATACCTAATAACTCTACCTATACATTCATTTAATACTAGCTGTCCGCGCGCAGCTTCACCCGCGTTCAAGAATTTTCCCGGGATAAAAAGTACTTAACCTTTTTTGAAGTGAAAACTTCTTTTAGCGCGGTACGCATATTTTTAGATGAGGTAAAACCTCTGGATTCGCGACCCCGTACCGAGACGCAGCCGGCTGCCGCGCTCGCCCCATTTGATTATAAACCTTAATTCACATAATTTACAGTCTACTTTTGTATGGAGAAGTTTACTGAGTTAGGTTTTTTGATATATTATCTACATTCTGAACAAAAAATATTGCATCATCTGTGTTCGTTTAGTATTTGATTGGCAGTCGCCATAATTCCTGATTTTGAAGTGATTTATTACTAAACTCTAACTTGTGTGTTATGTCCGGCATTATTTATTGAAGTGATAACTTTTTATCGAAGGGTAAACCACTTCGTTACGTAACGCGTTACGGCCCCAGTCTGTCTGAATTCCCTTTCTCTCACGCATACGGCAGCGGTAGGCAGGTTGCTACTCTCTCACTCTAACCCGCAGCGCTAGATAGATTAGGTACCTAGTTTAAGTTTTATACCGAGCAAAGCTCGGTCATCCAGGTAAGTAATTACAAAATGATCACTGCCGAAGTTCTCTTGTGTTACTTGCCTTTTGAAATAACCGGTTACCTATACCGTAACGAATCAAGTAATTGCAATCCCTTAGGATCAGATTTGCAAGACCAATAGACGAAATTGAAATAGAAAATAATAATTATTATAAATATTTACGGTATTTATCGCGTTTATTTACCTATTAAAAAACTTTAGAAAAAAATATTTTCGAAAATTATTCTATAGTTCTCTTAATCACAGATCCAGATCCAGAAAATATTCTATCCCCGGCCCATTGTGTAGTTCTTACAGTTGAAGCACAATAAACCGATACAACATACTCTAAATATTTTGCAAAGGGTTGCGGGTTCGATTCCCGCCGCGGGACAAATGTTTGTATGATCTGAAAGTATTTGTCTCGGGTCTGGGTGTTTCTATGTATAAAAAAGTATATAAGTAATATATCAGTCATGTGGTACCTATTACACAAGCTTTTCTTATTTAGTGCCATTTATAAGATGAAACCACGAGAATCTTTGAGAGAAATATTCAAAGAAATTAATATTCTCACAATAGCTACACAATATACCTATATTATATGAAAATTTGTTATACACACATAAAAATAAAGATGGGATTTAGCAAAATAGTGACCTTCATAAAATGAACACTAGGAATAAACATAAATTATACATCCCTAGGTTTCGACTAGAAAAAGTTAATAAGTCATTTATGGGGAACACGGTGCGCGTCTATAATAAGCTTCCTGAAAATGCTACTAAACTACCTATTAAGAAATTTAAAGCATACATAAAAGGTAGTCTTTTGAAGAAAGCTTATTATAATATAGATGACTATATTATTGATGAGAATGCATGGCCTCATGTCGCTCTGCTGTCTGTCAGTTAACCGACACACTTGATATGTATAAACTCTCTTGTATAAGTATTTCGTAGTTAAGGTAGTTATAAGATGAATCATATAAAAAAGCGCTCGAACCAAGACGAGTTTCTTGCCAATTCTTCTCGGGCTTGGGTTAGGATGAATTGGCACCTAAATTCACCTAGTAGGTATGTAAGACGTTTCAAAGTGATCTTTTGACTTGACTTGACTTGACTTACTTCGGGGCTGTGTAAATTTGTCCGGCAATATTTATTTATTTATTTATTTAATATACGTACCTACTTTTAATGCATACTTACCTATAAAACACAATACTTCGTACTTCGTTAATGTTGAAGGTGACGTGTTCATCAATAGCGCAAGTTTTTTTTTATATTGGCAGGTTTCTTTTACTGTTATATTATATGTCCAAAAATGTGCTATGCTCATGGGTTTACTGTTGATTTTTGTTTAATCTCCAATTAATTTGACAAATATCAGGCACACAGTTGTGCCTCTCATCACGTTTGATGCAGTTATTGCTAGCAATAATTAAACTCGCTTTGCATACAGTTCTCTTCACGCACCTCCAAACACATGAACCGTCTTTGTTTTTTCGGTCTTTGTTGTACTTAAATCCTGCACGAAAAAGTACCGATTTTCCTCCTTGGGATGTAATAATTTCATGTCCAGCTTCAATGCTAAACGAACCTGCTTGTGATTCACTGCCTGAAAAATTTGTTACAGTTAGACATCTTATACAAACTTTTTATATAATTTTTATTTTTTAAATTACTCCAACTTACAATTCTGTAGAAAAAATATTAAATATTAGGTACATGTAGAAGAATCTTGGCAAAATTAAGAAGGTACTTTGACAACCGTAGATTTTTTTGATTGCACTTTGTCTCGCCAAATTATAAAAGGATAAAATGCACGTGGTATTTATTTTGTGATGGAGTAACTCTGTTATCAAATATGTACCTATTAAGTATATCAATTTTAAAAAAGCAAAAAAGTTCAAAACATACTTACAATACACAATACACCATAAACACTAAAAACCTTCCACATTTTAATATTATACGCAACAAATATAATAGGTTATTCTTTAAATATAAAATATGTACTTAATGCACTGTTAACGGCAGCTTAGTATAATTAACACTAACGTCAATAAAAAAACATGACGTCCTAACGGTTTTGCAACATGAATTCGAAAGAGACAGCGCTATGACAGCAACAAGAAAACTGGATTACGCGCAAGCAACGTCATAAAAGATAGCATGACTTTCACATACGTCATCGACTGCGTCCCCCTTGCATAATTCCGCACCTTTCAATCGAAATCTAGGTAGATGAGTCTAGCTACATGTCAATGTTTATTTAACTTTTTTATAAGGTCTTTAGATAGGCGATACTTATTCTGGTTTCAATCCATTTTTGTTATGACTGTACTTATATACTGTACTGACTGTACTTATATAGGCCCGCGAGTTGACGACATAAAAATTAGGTAAAATCGGAAGGTGCCAACTCGCGGGTTCACGCGAGTTTCAGATCTGAGAGTTGACGAATAAGTCCACGCATGGCACCTACATAAAAAGTAGCTATGTCCTTCTCCAAGGTCCCATCTATCTCTATACCAAAATTCATCAAAAACTGTTCAGCGGTTTATAAGTGAAAACGTAACAGACAGACAGACAGACAAGAGTTACTTTCACATTTATAATATTTCTAGGGATCAACAGTTTATTTTTTTTTCTTTCTAGTTCTGAAAACGACAACACATATAACCTTTCATCCCCCTTTTCAACTCTTTACAACAATTTTTTCGAATTAAAAAGTGGTCTATGTCCTTTCTCAGGCTTTAGACTATCTGTGTACCAATATAAGTATTTCATTTAAATCGGTTCAGTAGTTTTGGCGTGAAAGCGAGACAGACAGACAGAGTTACTTTCGTTTTATAATATTATATTAATATTAATTAGTAAGGATTTGAGCTTTAATCGCTCTATGTACCTATCTATCTATCAAAATAGCCACACCGCCATTGATCTATCTTTTCTAAAAACACTATAATTTACTTATTCGCAGGCTAGTATCAGAATTAAGCCACGTTTCACTTAATACACAAATACCTATTTTTGCTTGACAGAGTAAAATTACGAACTGTTGTTCTTTTATCATCAAGCTCTGCGAGTTCCATTGACTGTTCAACAGAACCCACTTTTCAATTTAATTCAATAAATCTTTATTCAATAAAATCACAAGGACCACTTTGAATCGTCTTCTTACATGCTAGTGAATATAGGTGCCGCGGCACCTAGATTAGGATTAGGATTAGAGGATTGATTGAGATTGATTGATATGAGGATTAGATTAGGATAGGAGGAATCGGCATGCCGTTTCATCCTAACCCCAGTTCAAGAAGAATCCGGCAAGATACTTGTCTGGTCTTAACATTTTTTTATATGATCCTTGACAATTTTGTTACGGATGCAGAGTCGAATTGGTGCAGATTCATCCCAAGCTTTTTTGTCATCTAAATAATCAGATATTTTATAATATGCTTTAATATGCCACATAGCCTGATGCCCGGTCGCAGTTACATTGGAAAGAGATTCATCATAATTACGCTCTAAAAACTAATAAGAAACCCGATTTCATTCATTTATAAAATATTATCGATAAAAGTAAGTACTTATAAAATTTTTAATTTTTTTTAAAACCGCTCGCCCGGTTTTGATAAAATTTAACCTGGGAGGTATGTATACCTACCCTTCGCAACAAAATAGTAATTTTCCAAATCGGTTAAGACGTCTTTGAGTAATCGGTGAACATACATTATTGTAATACAAGCATAGATTTTGACGAGACAATTGATATTATTATTAAGTGTAGTAGTTCAACATTAGACGGTGGAGTGATTGATCTGAGGTAGGTAATTCAGTAAGTAGGTAGGTAGGTTTCAGTTCAAATGGAATCTCAGAATAAGTACACGCATAGAATAAGGACGCTCTGCGACGGCGACGAGCGGCTCCGGCTCGCCAGGCAATGCCACCTACGGCGTAATTTTATCTACTGTCTCGGCCGCTTCTATCTTTATTTTAGGTAGGTACTTGAAAAGACTTGCCTCTCCAGTTGATGGAGTGGAGAGGCCAGTCTTTTCAAAGATACCTACATTCGATTACTACCTACCTACTACTTTGTGCATTCGATTCTCTCCCAAGATAAATAGGTATTTGTGTAATCAATGTATATGTATATGTAGACATTTGATCTATTTCAATGTTTTAATACCTACCTAAGTTATAAATTACAAAAGAGCCGTCGGATATGTTGATGGATGATACAAATACCTACCTACTTTACTTTGCCATAGGTGATACTGGATGATCTAAGACAATAATAGGTAGGTAGAAAACTAGCCAGGACATACCTACTGACACTATAGGTAGGTAGGTACTCAGTATTCATGAAACAACAAGTACATAGATAATGCTGAGTAGGTAGGTTGGGATGGGTATAAAGTAGGTATCTTTTATATACATAAATTTATTCTAGAAATATATTTAGTTTTTGTCAAACTACTTATGCTTAGTTTGGGTCTACATGGTGCTGTGTGAATTGTCTTCTAATATTTATTTAATTTATAGCAAACAATTTGCAATTGTTTTAAGACAGCTTTGCCTGCAATTGGCTTTCTGTTTTTATTAAATAATAGCTGCTGCACACGGCGTCGCGCGCGTGGTATGTACCTACATAAAAAGTAGCCTATGTCCTTCTCCAAGGTCCCATCTATCTCTATGCCAAAATTAATCAAAATCGGTTCAGCGGTTTAGGCGTGAAAACGTAACAAACAGACAGAGTGACTTTCGCATTTATAATATTATTAGTAGCGATTTAAGCGAAACAAGCAATTTTCCTTATCAATAAACAAATCAAAAAATAAATTATCTGTTGTAGATTTGTAAACTTGCTGAAACATCGAAATATTCAAGTTAAGTACTAATACATTTTAAAGCATTGAAATTTATATCAAAATTACCTGGAAAATAGTACATTATTTTAAATATCGATATTATTTAAGTACGTAACAAAAATATAAATTTTATCAACCATTTTATCTCAATGTTAGGTAAGTATTTCTTATTTTAAAACAAGTTTTAAAAAGAGAAAATGACTGTAGCTAAAGCTTTTAAAATAATGTTTTTGATTTTTATTATCACTTACTAAAGTAGTGAGTTACTAAAATATTTATATAAAATTAAACCTTTTTGACAATCTATTTAAAATTTATAAAAATACGAGTAATTCCAATATTTTTTTTTTTTAAATTCACAAAATTACCGCCAATTTAAAGTATCAAACGGATAATACGTCAGAGCCGCCGGCGCCGTTCGACTTTGTGTTTGATAGGCGGCGGAAGTATAAAGAGTGCCGCCACTTTGTCTTGCATGCCGCCATCATTTTCGTTGATTTGGTTTTGAAGCGAACACGGCTGTAAAATGGTGGAACAGAGCAGTGATCTGACGAGGAAACTCCTCAAGCTGATGAATGATACCGGGTACCCTCTGGAGCAGCACAACGGACAGCGCAGGTTCGGTCCGCCACCAGAGTGGACCGGCCCACCTCCGCAAAAAGGATGCGAAGTTTTCATCGATAGGCTGCCCAGAAAGATTTTCGAAGAAGAGCTGGTACCTATCTTCGGGAACTGCGGTAAGATCTACGAGATGCGACTCATGATGGAGTTAACTGGGTGCAACCGAGGGTTCGCGTTCGTCACCTACACCAACGGAAACGATGCTGTTCGCGCCATTAAAGAGCTCAACGGATTAGAGATTAGACCAGGCAGGAACATCGACGTCGTTAAATCCGTCGACAACTGCCGCTTATTCGTTGGCTGTATCCCTAAAGATAAAACCAGAGAAGAATTGTACTTGGAAATATCTAAGAGTGTTTCGGAGATTGTGGAAGTAATTCTGTACAAGAACGGCTTTGATCCACGGCTGAACAGGGGTTTCGCATTCGTAGAGTTTGCGTCTCATCGCGCCGCGGCGATTGCGAGACGAGCTTTCGCCCCGGCTTACGTCAAACTCTGGGAGCACGAAGTGATCGTAGACTGGGCAGATCCAGAGCCTGATATCGATGACGACAAGATGAAAAAAGTAAGTTTAATTATTTTCTTTATCAGATTTTTTTGCCATGAGAGTCTTTGATATGTACGAGTAGGCACTAGCGGATTAATCTGCGCGGTTTGAACTGTGCTAATCACTTTGTAATTTTCAACACGGTTTTTCCAGCTAGTGCGTACACCTACGTCTGATTCCATGTTCCACAGAAAAGTGCGAAAATATTCATCGCGAAATAATTTAGAACTTTTTAAGCACAATATTTTTCGATATCGTGGCTTCGGTATCTACTTCGCTTAAACCTCTATGCACGCTAGGCCTCATTGTTTGTATCATATACTATGGACTTCTGCGCTTGCGATTGGTTTCATATTGCCTATTTATATCAGAGGTCATGGTTGGCTGAAATCTTGTTTGTACTCAGTTTTTTGTTTTGTACGTTTAAATTACATACTTTTACTCCTACCTACCTTTGTTGTACTTGCATGTGCCTTGCCTTTACAGGTGAAGGTGCTGTTTGTAAGAAACATTTTAGTCTGGACCCCACTTTGCAAGATTATAACAATATTTGAGGCAGCGATAAACAACAAGCTTGAGCGAATTAAAAAGATCTATGATTATGCTTTCATACATTTCTATGATCGTGACCATGCTGAACTAGCAATGACAAAGTTGCAAAACGCAGAGATTGATGGTAGTAATATAGAGATCAATTGGGCGAAGCCGGTCAATCGTGTACTGTACAAAATTCAAAAGCAGAGGAGAGGCAATGCGAAGTACAACAAAACTTATGACATAAATCAAACCATGAAACGTTATAAACAGCACTTGGACATGAAAGAGTATGCAAACTCACCCAAAAAAGATGAGGATATCGGGTCTCCATGTGGTTCTGCCACTGAGACTGAGATAATGTTCCCGCAGGGTGTTGCCAATGATATATACACACTGGCTCCATCTATGCTTGATGAAGTGTGCCAATGGTGCATATTTTTATTAGCTAAGAAACTAATTTTATTTATCTACCAAATTGTTGTTTGACCATTGTTCTAGTACATGCTGAGCTATGTCCATTTTTGTTGCTATTTTTCATTTTATTTTGTAAGATTCATTTATAAATTTTTTCATCAATCTGATTCTCTTTCAGTTACATGTGGGCTGCACCAGTTTATGAATACCAGATGCACATGGACCCCAGAGGCTATGAGGTCTGGGTGGGAAAGGTAGAACTACCACATGTGGGATTGCCATTACTAGATTTCCCCAGAAGCATTGGACCCCTCATCACTACAAAATGCTACAGCATGCAACAGGCTCAAGTCCAAGCTGCAGAATCTGCTCTGAATGTTATACGGGTAACTAATATTTTTTATTATATTCTCCAAATTATAATTTTTCTTTTGAAAAAAAAGTCTAACTGGCTTGTGTAACATTTAGGTACTGTCAAAATGTCAAACCTCATCTGATCTGCTTAGGCAGCTTAGGCTTATTTTGATGCACTTGGTTTATACCTAATTCGTAACCTAACCTAATGATTTTTCAAATTTATATTACTTATGAAATGTTATTTTTCATTAAAATTCCAGATGCTGCAAACAGATCAGATCCAGCAGGCTTTTCAGATGCCACAGCAGCCGGTACACTCCACCTTCGTCCCAACAGTGCCTCCCTGCATGGGCCTCCAATACAACTACATAAATGCTTGCCCTTTGCCACCAACTCCCTATCATACCTAATTTGTGGAGAAGTTACTGAATGGGAACTACCCACAGCAACTCTAGTTAGGTAAATCTCTCAATTTGCTAAGAAAATCGAAGGAATGTATTTTATAGTAGGAACTCTAATAGGTATAACATGATTTTTTACCTTATTTCTGAATAATGATTTGAAATTAATGGATTATTAGTATACATAAATAAATAAATAATGCTGGACATTTTGCACAGCATTATTTAAAAAACGTAAGTAAGCAGAGCTTGTGTTGTGGGTGACACACATGCATGACTGATATACATTTTTATTCTATTTTCAACAAATTTTCAAATTTTTTGATTAAGAGAAAAAAAAAAAAAAAATTAAAAAAAAATTCCTCATTCAACTTCATTCAAATAGGTACAGTTATATTTTTAACAGTCAATACTCAATCTTATATACCTAACATATTATATTTAACTTGCAATAAGTATAGTCTGTCCTTGTCATTCTAATGTCAGAATAGAGATGGCAACAAATTTAAACAACACTTAACTAATGTGATCCTTTCTATTTATGTTAAAGCACATTTAATCACAATAGTATTTTTTTTCTTTTATACTATTTCAGTTGTTTCGCTGAAGTAACTAAAATTTCCTAAAACAAAAACGATCTTATTTTGTTTGCATTAAAGTCTGAATTAGATAACATTTTTTGGTGACACTTCCTAAATTAACGTGTAACTGACGTGTTTTAGCTCAATTTAGTCAATCATGTAAGGAGGTGTTGATTAAAACTGCGATTATTTTCCTCTCTACACCTCTATACATTATTTTCAATAAAGGAATTAATTGGAATAAAAATTATAGCAATAAAACAAAAAATCATTTTAACTTATTTTAGAACGGTGATTTAAACTGGGTACTCTAATTTGAACTTTATATGTAGCGTAATAAGGTCGTCCATATTTTAGAAAATTTTTGCTAGTCCGGCGAAACAACAGAATTGCCAGCTGGCATTTGTATTCGTTATGATGTCAGTCGACCTCTGGCGCGCTGGGCGAAGACCCGCCTAGAATCGCTGGGTTCGATTCCCGCCGCGGCAGAATTTGTATTATCTACAATTATTTGTCACGCGTCTGGGTGTCTAGGTATTACGTAATAATATGTATCTACAAAAAAAGTAGTACATATGCCATGTGGTTCCCATAACATAAGCTCTGCTTCGATTTTTTTAAAGCTCTTAGTTTCAACGATACGGGCACTAACCGGGTTCTGTTGATAACTCGTGCGGCGCGGCGTGTAGGCACATAAAATAAGCCAGTCTGTATTGTGTCTTACAAAAATGAACTTTAAGTGAGTGCAACAAAGCCGGCCAGCAGCGCCGCGCCATCAGTCCACATTATGTCATTGTCTTTTAAAGCTAGTACAATTTTCTTTAAATACACGCGTGTATTGCGCCCAGCAGTATCAGGCTGGTGACAGTGGCAGTTAGTAGCCCGCGCACTGACAATTCGCGCGCTCGTCTCGAGTCTCGGCGCACGCGCAACTATGTTATAGTGCGACGACTTTCCTAATACGGCTGTTGCAACGTTGTCTAAAGTTTTAAATAACTACTTCTCATTTGTAATATTACCGCCTGGAAGCAAGATGGCGGAAAAATCAGAGGTACTTCTGCATTATTTTTAATTTTATTTGTCAAGTAAAGCGATTTCGAATTGCGTTTGCGAAAATATTACATTGATTCGCTGCATTTATGCATATTATAATTATATGCATTATATTGATTACCTATCCACTGACATATTTTTCTGTAAGCGTGCTGTTGTTACAAAATTTATTTTGCATGTCATAATAGGTACTTATATATTAAAAATACATTTGTTATTACTTACTTTACTACATAATTTTATTTCAAAACTTACCTCTGTAAACTACCTAAACGTATATTTTGTTACGTATCTACCTACGTCGCGTAATTATTTACTTACGTTATTAATTCAGCAGCAGAATAGGTACCTACGTAAGTACCTACGAATTTTTTTGGCTACGTCTTATTCGAGTCTAAAAAGTTGAATTTAATTATACAACAGTTTTGTATGCTTAATATCATTAAATACATTTTTATTTGGTTGGGTTTAAAAGTTAAAACCCACATACACTTGCACAGCCTTGACATACCTAACTATTGCGTGTCGGATGAGATCCATTGATATTTTGTTTCTCAGTTATCCTTATTATGATTATCATAAAAACCATGTTTTTGCGCTTGCCTAGACTACTCTACAGTAACTGTTATACTACAAAGTAGATATATTGGGCCCAGATTTTGTAGTTTTTGTAAACTACAAACTACAAAATCAGGGCACGACAAATCTCGTAAATCATGATCTGCTTTAGTTAGTATTAAAGTGTAGTAGGTAGTAAGTATTCCAAGTTCAATTCTACTCGTAGTATGAAAGTAATATTTATAATGACATTTGTCACTAAATTGACGTGTGACTGTGACGTGTCTTTACGTTTTTTTAGTGTTTATTAGAACGATCTTTATTTTGCCCAAGACCGAGTCAAATTTTAAATAAAATTGAATTACCTACATACTATACCTACTACTAATTCATTAATTGAACAAAATTCAATTATTCAATTAGTATCTAATTCAAATTAAAAATTTACATTTCATTTATTTACCTAAAAATTGATAATTTTCTGGTTAAAATTTCGAAAAATACGAACGATCTTTATTTCAATAATTAAACAAAAACCATTTCGTATTTAACGAAATTTTGGCTAGTCAGTCGAAATAACAAAATCGCAACCGCTGCCTCGATATCTGATATTTCTGAAACTGTCCTTATATTAATATCATTATCATTACATAGTACAAAACAAAGTCGCCTTCCGCTGTCTGTCTGTTCCGATGTATGCTTATATCTTTAAAACTATACAACGGATTTTGATGCGGTTTTTTTAATAGATAGAGTAATTCAAGAGGAAGGTTTATAGATATAAAACATGCATAATATAGTAGAGAAACATTGATAATTTTAGAGGTTTCTAATGTGGTATCGTAAATAAACACGTTTTTATGCGCTTACTTACATTGCTAACGCTGGCTTGAACCCTACGAGATAGATCAAAATAATGTACTACAGTATTGTACACCTTAAAAAGGTCTACACAAAAGTCCCCAATGGTATATGTCTATCTCTTAGTCTATGTTATTCTCATAGATAACGTTGTATATAAAGACATTCTGTAGTATGTTTAGTATCAGCATTGCACCCGTGCGAAGCCGGGGCGGGTCGCTAGTTACAAATAAAGGTTTTTTACTGCAGCTGCAAGGGTAGATAAATGTCCTTACATATTAAAACATTTCACTCTGTAATAAGTAGGTAAATTTGTACGAAGTGCACACTTAAGTTTCAAGGGAAAATACCTGTGAGAAGGTTCTTTGACTTATTTCACTCATTTGTTTAACTAAGAGGTAGATAGTCATTTAGGTAGGTAGGTTTAGGTATAAAACAACTAATAATTATAATTATGAAACTATTAAAACTTGCAGCTAGTAAAGTAGGTGCCTAGAATTATATTGGTTATATAGGTATTTACTGAAGTGCCTACTGTTTTTAAAGAGGTTTTACTTTTGTTTTGGCCGAACAAAGAACATTTGTACAGAATTATGTTCCAGCCTCTGCTTGCGGCTTCGCACGCGTGGTGCGAAAACCTACATAAAATGTACAAACAACAAAGATACAATCACCTTACCAAATGTCATCATTATCCGTTCAACCGTTTAGCCGTGAAACGTTGACAGCAGAACAGACACACAACAGATACACTTTCGAATTTATAATTTTACTAGGTTTACGTGAACAGGCTCCTACTACTTGTTCTACGAAGCTATTACATACATACAGTTTGAAAACTATAGAAATCACTGCAAGTTACGTGATCACGAAAGGAGCCTGTGAGGCGCACTTTAATCCTTTCACCACACTGGTTCAAAATAATTAGTGACACGATAGGAAGAAGAAGAAGAATCATGATCACATGAAAATACAACTGAAGTCGGCGCGTGCGCTATTGCGCCCAATAGGTTACGATTAGGGCTTGATATTAGAGTTCATTATTATCCATAATATCCGAATACCAAAATGTGACGGATAATGCAAGCCCTAGTTACGACATCCACTCAGGTCTAGCGCGCACGACGAATTAGTACGCGCGGTTTTAGCCGCGCCATTCGGATGTATATATTTTTCAACGCGGTTTTGACCGCTCTAGTGTGCGTCAACATATATTCTATGGTCTAGAATAACGCAAAACAAACAATTTAATTAATCGACATTGCGCGCTAGGCCTTACCAACAGGTTTGCCGGTTGTAATGGTTTAAAAACCAATAGTTTGCAATAAAAAGATAATGTGATTTGTTACCTATTTATTAGCTGTGTTAATATTTCCCGTCTATGATTTTGATGTATGATTTGTATATTCGACATATTACACACATTACAAATATGTTCTGTAATATACATTTTGATAAACACGGGCTTTACTCACGTATTATTTTGTCGATGGAGGCACCGACAATGTTTCAGTTCACGGTTCAGTGCGAACCGTGAACTCGAGCGGCAACGAGCGGACCGCGGATCAAACTCACCCTGATGAAGATTCTCTAGATGAATCGAAACATTGTCGGTGCCTCCATCGACAAAATAATACGTGAGTAAAGCCCGTGTTTATCAAAATGTATAGTACAACTCACGAAAGTTTTGAAAGTGAAATGTT
Source organism: Lampropteryx suffumata (assembly GCA_948098915.1). NCBI lineage: Eukaryota > Metazoa > Arthropoda > Insecta > Lepidoptera > Geometridae > Lampropteryx > Lampropteryx suffumata. Next base: position 18,578,228 of record OX402544.1, on the reverse strand, counting down.
CTGTAATGTGTGTAAATCTGTGTATAAATCTTTTATTAAGCATTGATTGTGTACGCTTCGATAGCAAGGTCCCAAGCGACGTGCTGGATTAGCCGATTGGATGTAGTTGAACAAAACAGTAGTTACCTATCATAAAACTTAATAAAAAGTGTCCGATTATCTAGATACAAGCTTGGGATGAATCTGTTTCAACTCAACTCGGAATCCGTAACAAAATTAGCAAGGATCTTACAAAAATCTTGACCAGACGAGTTTCTTGGCGGATTCTTCTTGAACTGGGGTTAGGAGAAACTGGCACCTACATTCACCTACCATGTAAAGATGAATTTAAATGATCCCTGATACTTTTTGTAACTTAAGTAAGGTAGGTTGCCCCTTTATCGCTATAACACAACACTGGTAAATTGTAAGATTTGTCAGGTATGTCGCGGTATGCTACTTATCGTAAGTAATCAGAGCGTTGCAAGTCTTATTATCAAACTCTCTAATCAAATCATCAACGATTCAATGCAATATTTTGCATTTTCTATATTGCTGAACTATTTCACACAACACCATCTAGCCCATAACCAAGAAAAGCTTGTACATTAGATAAAATACATGTTCTTCGTAGGTGATGGTAGGTGACCAGATGACTTATTATAATAATTTTATATTTGTAAATACATAAACATCAGCGCGTCTTTTCCCGCGTAGTACGTTGCTAAAAAGCAGACGATACGTAAATCATGGTTCAATCCAGGCAAATTTATACCTATAAGTTAGTTTCATACATATCTCTTATGATATTATTTGGTTTTTGTCAAGTGTTCAATATCAAGTTATTCATTTTTACTGTTATCAGCTGATAAAAATGCCTTACAAACTCAAGTACTTAGACATATTTCAAGGTGTTTTTTTGGGTTATCATCATTGAGATAAATTTGAGTTGAGGGTTTGATTCCCTCCCAGCCCGAACATTTGTGTGATGAACACAGATGTACCTACATAATAATAATATGTTGTGTCTGGGTGTTATATAATATTTGAATTATGTACTTAAAATTATTTACGTATTGACTTGCGTGTCAGCTGTTCGTAATAGCTTTGCCTTCTGATAGAATACTAAAATATTTTTTGAATTATAACAGTCCTCTGGCCACTGTAGTACATGTTATGGGCATTGACCACTAATATATAAGAAACATGTGTTGTCACAGTCCCTACAAAAAAACCGTTAATATCTCCCGGGCCTTCTCTGTTGTCCCTATCCATGGTTATCCTTACTAATATTATAAATGCGAAAGTTACTCTGTTTGTCTGTCTGTCCGTCTCGCTTTCACGCCAACACACAGATAGTCTAAAGCCTGAGAAAGAGCATAGACTACTTTTTAATTGAAAATAAGTATTGTAAAGGGTTGAAAAGGGGAATGAAAGGTTGTATGAAAGTATTGTCATTTTCAGAACTAGAAGCATAACATTTTAAGCTGTTGATCTATAGTGAAAGTAACTCTGTATGTCTATCTGTTACGTTTTCACGCCTAAACCGCTAAACCGATTTTAATGAATATTGGTATCGAGATAGATGGGATCTTGGAGAAGTACATAGGCTACTTTTTATGTAGGTACCACGCGTGTGAAGCCGCGGGCAGCAGCTAGTAATTAAATAAATTGACGCTGTTCTGTAAAAACAATGTTCCAAAGATACCGAACCCTCCAATATTCGTCATGTGACTACATTGACTAGTGGTCGCCCACTGGTTCGAACTTCGACTGTGGACTGTGGTAATTATGGACTTCTTTTCTATATAAACTATAAGTGTGCGAAGTTTCATACTCGTCCGTCCGCGCAATTATCGTAAAAGGGGTACAAAGTTTTTGCTTCACGTATATTCTATGTATATATTTATTACGTACGTATACGTATACCTATTTCTATATTATATTCACGTATTTATATAATATAGATACCTATTATTTATTAAGTAACTACATCCTAGTTACTTAATAAAAAATAGGTATCTATATAATATAGATACCTATTATTTATTAAGTAACTAGGATGATCCGGTGTATTTCGTATCACCTAAAATGTATTTGATTGTCATGATGTAGGTATGACATTTTCAACGCGTATTTTCCCTAGTGCGTGGTAGGCCCGTCTGATTCCATGTTCCATAGTATAGCGCGAACAACTTCGGCGCATCTGCGCGAATGCGAATGCGAAGATGCGAATTAATCTTAATTCCCATTGCTTGATAGGCCTCACTCAAAGTAATTACCTACCTACTATTCTGGGTTACATTTAGTAGATTTTCTCATTTTTCTTACCTGCCTGATCGGATAACGTGATCGATGTGCGTGATGTGACTTAGATCAATTAATTATCCGATAGGTAACAATTTTTGTGGTAGGTGGCTAAGTTGTTTTAAATGATTAAATACAAGTGATATTTAATCTGTAGCTGTCGACCTAACACGCACTACCGAATTAAACTACTCTATTCTTACGTCTATTCTGCAGTCATTTGGCCTCAATTCTGTTGGCACCAACCTAACTAATTTTAGCTAAAATTAGGTGTGATGTTGTTGTGTGTGTTTTCTGTGAAATGAAGCTTTGGTATTCTGCTGTTGCTAACTTATCCTAAAATTTAAGAATTTTAGATGACATGTCTAATTTACTAAATTTAGTAAAAATTGGCCAAGTTGGCAATTCAAAGAAAAACATACTCCACAGACTAACATAAATATTATGGGTATTGAGCCATCTAGCGTCAAGTAGCGATCAAATAAATAAAAGAAAATGTTATCTGTTATTTCAATTAAGAATTGTCAAAATCGAATTAGAGTTGTCATTAGAGCATTCCTAATTTAGTTAGATGGTATCAACTGAATAGGTTTTACAAATGCTATGACTAATTTTAGTCAATTCCTAATTTAGAAATGAACCAACCGAATTGCCACCATTAATTGATTTTCAACGCGGGGTTTTCCGCTAGTGCGTGCGTCTACGTCTGATTTCATGTTTCCACAGCAAAAATATCACTGCGGATTAATTCGCAGTGAGCCCAGTGATACTAGGTAGGTACGTGTTGTATCTTTACCTAAACATGGCATGCTCGCATCTTTGCTCGCCAGCTTAAGTCACATGCTACTCTTGGACATGAGATTGGCCTAGAAACTTTTTTCCGTATTGACATCGGTTATCATCTAATCCAATTCGTTGCTGTTCCGATTGCTTTTCGATAATAACCAAAATATAACTTCAATGTATCTTTAGCGACTTCGCAAAAGTCGCCGTTTTAGGAGAATAACAAAACACGTCAAAAGTTGTCGATCAGCTGCTGTTTGATCCCAATCTAGCGATTGTAATAGCCCTCCAAGACTAGAAACAGGTACATGGAACTTCTTACTCAATTGATTCGCGTCATTTCGCAGGTTGCCTGACCTTGACACAGTGCTGGCATGGCACTAGTCTGTAAATCTTAACACGTAGTAGATACCTACCTAGTTGTTTGTAGCTGCGGATTCGGTTAAGCGATTAATGGAGCTAGGTATTGCGACATTGCTGTAAACTGCGTATGTTATCTGTCTGTACTTAAATATGTCGATTCTTGAATCTGAGTAGATACAGAATACTTATTAATACAAGTGGTCTTAGCCCTATTGCATATTGCAAGTAGGTACATATTTAGGTAGGTACTCCTCTATTTTGCTAGTGCAGGCCAGTCTTTTGTAAACGTGTCCAGCTCGTCTCTTTACTGTCGCCGCGGTTTGCTTCCTGTCCCGCAGGATACAGTCTGAGGTGGTTTTTGCCGACAACTAATACGACATGCAACGGACATGGCCTGCCCAATCCTATTTAAGTTTGCCTACTTGTGGCCTAACATGTGCGATTTGTGTTCTGGGGCTAATTTCACTATTTTTATGCGGTCCATAAGTTAGAGGAATGGGATGGACATTCGGACATTACATGCTCATAATAGTATATAATAAAACTTCGTTGCGGTAGTATTAAGAATTTCTTTAATTTCTAGAATCCAGAGATTCCAGACACAATAGATTATCTATTGTTCCTGTTTCCCAAGAGAGCTGGTTGGTTTTCGGAGGTAACAAGAAATAGTATATATAATTTTATTATAATTTTGGGTAATTTTATGGTGATACCCTGACCAAATTACCGTTGCCATCTTGCATGGTTTTTTTACGATTTTAGTAAGTACCTACCTACTTAAATGATGCACAATATGTATTCTCAAGTTTTATTTATTTATTTTCATAAATTACTTACGATATTCTACCGATATCCCGCGGTTCTGCCCGCATGGTAGGTACTACATAGATAATAATAAAACAGTTCAGGCCCCAACCCATATGTTATACATATATTATAATATTATAATTTAACATTTAAACATCTATGCATACCTTCACATTTATGATAGCTAATGCCTGGCTTTGCCCGTGTGTGATAAAAATAGCCTTTTATGTAACTTCAGGTCCAAATCTTGACCAATATGTAGGTATGTAGGTACTTTTACGACTTTTTCAAACTTTTTGTGTTCACTCGTATAACATCACTTAAACTCCTTAAGGTAATTCACTCAGGGTATCACAGCTATTGCACTCTGTTTTACAAATTTTGCACTGATCCTTGATTTTCACTCTCATAAATAGCAATCTAATCGTTGGCATTGAATAATGTGTTCATCTCTATTTATGGACATTTGAATGAAGAGGACAGACATTCATTCATCCATCTTTATGTTGATCGATTGTTTTTTCGTACATCTAGAAATGACTAGACATCGTAATATCGTTAGAAAGCTATACCGTTACTATATACTTAAGTATAATTTTCACATCGACGGATATTTAGAGCCGATTTTTTGAGGCGAAAAATGGTGACCTTCATAGAATGAATACTAGGAATAGACACAAATTATTCATACTGAGGTTTCCACTAGAAAAATTAAATAAGTCCTTTATGGGGAACCTTCCTGAAAATGCTACTAAACTTCCTAATATGAAATTTAAAGCATACATAAACGGTAGTCTTTTGAAGAAAGCTAAATAAAATATAAATGACTAAATAATAGATAAGAATGCATGGCCTCAAGTCGCTCTGCCCTCGGACAGTTAACCGACACACTTGAAATGTATAAACTCTCTTGTATTAGTATTTCGTAGTTAAGGTATTTCGTATTTTCGTATAAGATGGATCATGCAAAAATGCGCTAGGACTAGGACGAGATTCTCTTCTCGGGCTTAAATTCACCTAGTATGTAAGACGTTTCAAAGTGATCCTTGTGATTGTATTGAATAAAGTATCTTTTGACTTTGACAGACAGACAGACAGACGGACATAGCGAAACTATATGGGAAACTCTAAACAGGAATTATTATTAGTCTTAGCAGGAAGCTGAAGGAACTTCCTTGGATAATGTTTGATATATATCTTCATCACCTTGTGTTGATAACCATAGTTATAAACTAAGGTAATTTAAATTCTATGTATGTTCTACGTTGAGAAGCACGTCACGTATAAATCGTATAATAACCGTTGCATATACTATGCACCTACCTACTTTATGACCATTATCCAAGGAAGTTCCTTCAGCTTCTTGCTAAGACTTATAATAATTCCTTCCTTTATAGAGTTGAAAAGTTTACAAGGGACCCATTAGTTTCGCTATGTCCGTCTGTCTGTCTGTCTGTCTGTCCGCCTCTAATCTGAGATCTTACTCGCAGACTATTAATTCAATCGTAATGATATTTAGAACGAACGGTGAGTTTTTAACTTTGTAAAGCCCTTAGTGGCCCTTGAAATTATAACGTTGGATAATATTTTTAAGGTGTAAAAAAAAGTGCGTTCTTTTTTTTTTAAAATAACAGCGTGGCATACCGTAACACAGACATTTTATGAGGTTTCTTGAACAGTTCGATATATATATTCGTTTCATAAGTATGAAACTTTAAAGTGGTCACGGAAGCGAGGTAGGGAACGAAAGGGTGTTGATAGAAGCTTAAAACAAAACGCCTATACATTTATTTTTGGTTTTTCTACCTAAATGCTATTGAATCAGCTTGGGAAGCCTTCAATGTGCGTGGAAATTGAAACATGCGCTTGGTCAATATATTTAACTAGTGCTCGCCCATTGGTCGCAATTCACCATTATTAATAAATAATTAATGTATTTACTATGCATAAATTCATGTCTTAATTTTATTCTAGTTTATTGACAAAATATAAATACATATTGGTGAACAATGCACACAACACCATCTAGCCCCAAACTAAGCATAGCTTGTATTATAGTGATCAGATAACTGATAGAATAGGTACATAGATATTTTTAAATACATACTTATGATACTTCATAAAACCCAGACACAGAATAAACAACCAAGTTCGTCATACAAATGTTTATCCTGGGAAGGATTTGAACCCTCAACCTACAGCGCAGAAGGCAGAGCCACTACCAATTGAGCTGACAGGCCAGTCAAAAGTACAAAGAAATTGTGGTACAAAGAAGCTGGTACATTCTAAAATTTGTATATTACTATTGGTTTGCATGATAGGTATTACCACGGTATTACGCTACAACTTCTCACCGTGTCACTAGGTATTTCGAACCAGTGAAAGGATTACAGTACGACTCACAGGCGCGATGGTACAACTCAAGATACCTAGGTACCTTTAACTATATCCACCTACTTTCGCCATTTTCTTCAAGCCGGGTGGTTCATTATGCAGGCAACCACAAATTATTATTAACGTGGTTCCTCGCCCCTTGACTTCGTCAAAAATGTAATTAAAATCCAGTTCAGGCCAGTTCAGCACCGCTCGGTTCGGCCAGGAATTCGGATCTGAACCAGCCATGGGTTGGCCCAATCGAAGTGATCCACTTAGCTTTAATTGACACTGTGCTATATCTGATGAAAAATTGGACACGAATTTATTTTTATAGTGTATGTGTAGATCAGTGTGACTATTATATAGTTATAGTATATTGGCTTAAATGAGTGTGCATACTTACGAATAAGCCAAATTATAGGTATAAATGTACATCTCTGTTTACAAACAAATAAATTAAAAAATATTATTATTATTATTATTATTACTTTGTAGGTTCTTTGGTAAATACTTAAATCCATGAATTATATCGTGCATTATATATATATACTAGCTGTCTCGTACACGACTTCGTCCGCCCGTTTAAAAAAGAAAAAAATATACTTATCTAATTGTACCGACTGCAGCGCCATCTGCCGGGCTGATTTGTGAATCTAAACCATCCAGGGCGCCATCCAAACGCATACACATTTATGTACGTACTATGCGTGCGAAGCGAAGCCGCCTGCAGAAGCTAGTATATATATATATATATTTTAATATATTTGGGTTCCACCCATACTTCAAACGAATAAAGTATAAAGAATCACTTTTTTGTCCGTCAGTATGTTTGTATGTGTGTCTGTATGTATGTAGTATGTATGTTAAGGTCCCTTCTCTCAGGAAGTTTTCAGATCCCTTTTCTTCCGTATTTTTTGATTGCGTCGAGCAATAAAAAATACGCTCATTTATGCCGCACTTGTCGAACTCGCCAGTAAATTAAAATTAAACTTCCCGTTGATCTAGTATCATGAAATTTTGCAACCGAAATTGACAAATTAATCCAAAAACCGTTAATCTAATACCTCTAAACAAGCAATTCATATATAAATGTACATATATTATATAATCTGAATCTCAGAAACGGCTCCAACGATTTTCATGAAATTTAGTATGCAGGGGGTTTCGGGGCGATAAATCGATCTAGTTAGGTTTCATTTTTAGAAACCGTCGTTTTATCCGTGTTTTATACAGAGCAAAGCTCGGTCACCTCGGTTTGTTCTTATATCACATCAAAGTATTTACTTGATATTACAAATTGTATAACAATATCCTGTGCTTTCATTGTTTATGACGGTACCATTAGACTAGTAATAGTAGCCGGTGGTGAATTAATCACGATGCTGAAAAAAGTAAAAATGTTCCTACTACCTCGTACGTTACCCTCTCAGGTTCGGCTTTCGCACATGACCGATTTAACCACGGCTTCGTTCATATTTATTTCTTTAAAAAAAAAAATCTGGATCAGTTCAGCTATCTAGATCATTTTTTAACGGCCCTTAGATAGCTCAACTATTTCATATTAGGTATTGTATATTCTGTACATTTCTTTATTTTAGTTTAAATAATAAATAAATAATGCCGACTATTTCACACAGCATCATGAAAGCCCCAAAGTAAGCAGAGCTTGTGTTGTGTTACCACATGATTGACTACCACTATTTATATACTTTCATTCTTATGTAAATACATACATACCTAGTCAGGTCATAAATTCTGTCACAAACATTTAACTGAATAAATCATATAAATTTAATCGATTGTTTTAAAGTTGTACATGAAGAGAAAGATAATTAAATGTAGAATACAATTTTATTAATATCATTCAAATTTACCACCCCAATTTTGAATACAGGCTCTTAGCCGACGTGGCCAGTCGTCGATTACAGCACGCACCACATTCATGTATATTTCTGCCGCACGGAGAGTTTCCAAATTTTGATGAGGCTTAGTGCAGACTTACTCCTCTAAATGCTGCCATATTTTGTAGTCCATTGGATTTAAGTCTGGGCTAGACGAGGGCAGTCTTCGTGCCAGATAAACCGGCACGAAGTGCCGGGTGGTCAGCCAGTTTTGAGTGCTTCGTGCCCTATGAGCTGGTGCAGAATCTTGCTGGAAAGTCCAAAGTCTGTTTTCGAACATTATTTGGAAAAGAGGTTCCCCTATGTTTGTAAGAAGTTTTCACACCTTTCTGACAGAAATGCACATCTGTTAGGTTAGGCCTGAATATGACATTCCCAGCCAAACCATGCATGACGAAGGATAATGCCCTCGCTGGACCCTCGAAATACGGGCGCTTGCTTCCGCTTGCTTCACTGCTGTGGGCGTACACTTTATCATTTTGTTTGTTGTAACTTTCTTCGATGTTAAATTTTTTTTCATTCAAAACCAAAATTTGGCGGTGTATTTTCCGAGTACCGCAATATCAAAGCGCGATATCTTTCCAACCTAATTTTTATTAGGCGCGAGTCCAATAAATGTCCGGTCTTTTTTTGATAAGCCCTTAGTCCTAAGTCTTGATTTAACACCCTTTTAACAGTTGTTCTGCTTAGTCCCACCTGAAGTGAACAGAATTTTTGAAGTGAAAACTTCTTTAGCATCGTTGTGATTTGAAAGTCGATGAAACGAAAAAGCGACAGTAAAGAGAGACAGACACATAAATTCATAAGATTTAACGTGGGCGAAAATGAGATAGGAAGCATTATACGTTTTTATATTCCGTGTTTGTGCGCGCATGCGTAGTACAAAGCTTGAGAAAGGCATCACAACAACCGTGGTGTTTTGTATACGTGTACGTATTATACGTTTGTTTTTTGAAGGTTCACTTCTACCACGTGAATTGCACACATGTTTTTATGTTTACGCACGGGATATCGCTTTCAGGATTCGCTCTCTCACTGCTTTGACGACCGCTGCTATCCGTGTGAGGTCGGCTGCTCCTTTTACGATCTTCGAGGCTCGAATCTTCACTGAATCGTTTGATGGTTCAATGAACAAACCTTAATGTTATTTTCAAATTTTGTTATGTTATTTTCAAAATGTTGAAAATCTCTGTTGGCGCGTAACCACAGCGGTGCAACGCGATAACCGCGACTCGATCTTCGTCCATGCCATTTTGAAAAATGAACATAATTGAATTGATTTTTTATTTTTAGAATGCTCAAATGTTCTTTTTTCAATATCAATAAAATAATTCTAGCCAGTATTCGAAATTTAAAAATAATAGGGTTGTGACAGAACTTGTGAACCGACTAAGTAATAGAATAACCCAAGACTTAACACTTACAAACATTAGTCTTGTGGCGGGAATCGAACCCGCAACCTTTTTAGGCGGGCCTTGGCCAACTGCGCCACAGAGGTCGTCATAGTTAATAATAGAATCCGAAACGGCTGGACCGACTACGATGAAATTTTTAGGAAATCTTCAGAACTTGCCTAGCGGGTGGTTTTTTTTTCTGCTTCGATCTTTGGTATGGATATAAATTGTATCATAGGAACGGACATAGGCTATTTTTTATGTATGTACTATGCGAGCGACTCCGCGGGCAGAAGCTAGTGGATAAATATTTATTTAATAAGCACATGGAAAATTGCAAAAACAAAACCATTTCTCTGTCGGGTTACCTTTGTTTGCCTTACCTTATTTTCTTGCAGCTAGCTTGCTTCTTAAGTTCTAAATAGGTAATTACTAATTATGTTCCTGGCAGCCCCGGCTATTTGAAATAACTAGTTATAGTTTAATTAAACTCATATATGTAGCCAACATCTGTCTCTCTTTAGGTCCAACAAGTTTAGTGATGCTATTTTTCATATAGATCCAATAAGTGTTGACCTTATCTTAAATGTCATCAAGAGATTAAAATCAAATGCTGAGGTGTCTGATCTTATTAACCTGAATATGCTCATTATGACCTTGCCCATCACTCTTGAAGCAGTTGCGGCTTTGATAAACACTTCAATTATTACATGTACATTTCCTGATGTCTGGAAAACAGCAATCGTGCGTCCTCTACCTAAAAACTCAAATCCCGTTGCACTGAAGGACCTCAGGCCAATAAGTATATGACTGTGTTAAAAATTCTAGAAAAAGCTGTTTGTGCACAGTTAACCGACTACCTTGAGGACAACTCTATACTTCCTGAAATGCAGTCAGGCTTTAGAAAGGGGCGAAGTACAGTAACCGCTCTTCTCGATGTAACTGACAACATTCTCTGTGCGCAGGATGAGGGTATGTGCACATTACTAGTACTCCTAGATTTCTCGAGGGCTTTTGACTCTTTGAATATTGAACTTCTCATCGCCAAGCTTGAATACTATGGATTTGATAACAGTGCTTTAAAATGGTTTGAAAGCTACCTCACAAATCGTAGCCAGTACGTAAGCCTAGTATCTGGTTCTTCTACCAAGCAATCCGATAAGGTGCTCCTTGGCCGAGGAGTACCGCAGGGATCGATTTTAGGTCCAATACTTTTTATCTTGTATTCAGCTGATTTGGGGCAATGTATAAAACATTGTCAATTTCATTTATATGCCGACTATACACAAGTTTATATTTTCTGTGAGCCTTCTGAAATCGACAATGCCAGCACTAAACTCAATGCTGATCTGGAGAATATTGCTCTCTGGTCACGGAAAAACGGTCTCTTATTGAATCCAACAAAAACGAAGTACCTAATTTTTGTAGTAAATATCACTTGGCCAATGTAAGTCCATCAGTAGCTGTTACGGTTATGGGTGAGGCTATTGAACGGGTCTTTAAAGCAACCTTAACCATACCTTAACCTTAACCGTAACCTTAGACTTCAACTGGATTGCGCCCTTCGTTTTGAAGAACACATTGCAGAGTCTGTCAGAAACTGTTTTTATAGGCTAAAAGTACTGTATAAAATGAGGTCATATATATCGGAAGTACTTCGAGTTAGGCTGGTGGAGTCTTTGGTGTTGTCTAAGCTAAACTATACTGATATTGTTTTTAGCCCGCGGCTTTTGGCTAGGACACAAAGACTCCTTCAACGGGTACAGAATGCCTGTGCTCGTTTTTGTTTCGACATTCCATTTAGGGGTCACGTGAGTCCATTTTTGAACGCTCATTTAATATTAAAAATGAAGCATCGTCAAAAGCTTCACTCAGCGTGCCTTCTATTTGGGGTTATGAAGCACAACACGCGCGAAAAATATTGAAAATACTTACCATGTATCTTTTATATTCTTCCTTCAATTAAAGAGCAGATGCTTAGGGAACCGTCATAAGAGATCTATTACATTTCGACCGATTTTTTTTAAATTAAATGAACATAATGCATAAATGCGTTCTTATTCTGAAAAACTGTAACTCTTCGACAATTATAGCTTATTGTATGGTGGAGAGTGGTAAATATTACCCTTTTCATATTTATTTATACTAGTGGTCGCCCACTGGTCGAAACTCGACCATAATTTATTAATAATTAATGTGATGATAAGAGATCCTTTTAGAGTTCGTCGATAAGGTAATACAAAAGTATGCAGAAGCTCACGAACAGAGGCTTCATTACCATGTGAACGTCGAGGCAATCCAGCTCCTAGACATCACCGACATTGTAAGAAAGCTCATACGGAAAAAGCCATTTGAGTTATTGTAGTTTAACAATAGTGAAGTGATAAGTAACTATATAAAACACAAGAAAAAAGTGTCTTCCCCTAACTAGAGACGTTAAAGTTAAAGTTAAATTTATTTAAGTTATACTTTTACGTATAATTTATGGAAACGTCTTAAAATTTAAAAGTGATCTTGTGATTGTATTCAATAAACAATCGCAAGGAAAATATTTGAATTTAAACACAATATTTTACAACAAACGAGACTGTTGTTGATTGCTATAAAAAGTACCGTTTAAACTATTTTCCCCATTAAAACGCAGCAAAAGTAAAGCAAAGTGCCGCCTTGTTGGAGATAAAGCACGCTTGAGTTCCGGAAGTTTTTGTTAACTTAGGACATATCGTAGGGCTAGTTGACACTACTATACATCAATTTTTAACCGGATTTTAAACAAGTGCTTTATTTTAATTACCGATGTTTGAAATTTAACTTATATTTTATAATGAACAAAAACAACCGACACCGTTTTCTGTTGAATGAAAACGTGGATTGCCGGAATAGATAGCATTTATCAATGAACAGCTCTTCAGAACTATCTTTTAAGAATTCGTAAAAACATTAGCAGCCGAGTAAACAGATAAACATGTAGAAATTACTAAGATGCATTATGAAATGTAGACGTAACGAACGTCGAAATAGTGTACAGTATATAAATATGTACGCATTGTACTTATTTATGGTCGTATTGTCAGGGTATTTTATGGGTACACTAATAAAATTTCTCTAACACAGCAGAGAACATTTTGTTGAGTGAGCCGAAGATACTGAAAATTTAATGGGTTAGTATACAAACCGCAAAACGCTTCGCTACCGCGTGCTAACTTTAGCTGTGGTGACATGTAGTTGTGCTTTTGGAACTAAAATTCGAGCTAATTCGGATTCGAACTAAAATTAAATGGACCGATTTTCATGATTTTTGATTTGTTGGATTTTTCTCCGAATAGCAGAATAACTATTAAAATAATTTTCACTCAAAACGGGATATTTACCATGATATATGAGTTTTTCTGCTTCTCGATATTTCGGCACAGTTGCATGCGCCATGATCACGAGATAAACTCGTTTATCAGTTTATCTCGTGATCATGGTAAATATCCCGTTTTGAGTGAAAATTATGTGCAAAACCATGATAGTTTTAAAAGTTATATAACTATTAAAATAATTGAAAATTTCCATAACTAAAAAAAATATAGATTGAAATTGGCAATTAAACAATTTAAACAACAAAATTAAGCAAAGTTTTTAAATGTGATATATTTTTCTTTTTAAAACGCCCGGACAAAGTCGCGAACGGGACAGCTATTAAGTTATAAAAAAAACTACCCAATATTAAAATAAATTCACCACGCTCTCTAAAGGCTTCCGAACGAGAATTACTAGGTTCCAAACGAATGCAACACCATCGAATTCGCAAAATAAAATAATGTTGTATAGAGCTTGCATGGATCTCTTAAGGTTTAAGGATAATATAATTTAAAACTCCAACATATAACTGGCCTGTCAGCTCCGTAAGTGGTTGCTCTCTCTTCTGCGCTGTAGGTTGAGGGTTCGATTCCCTCCCAAGACACACATTTGTGTGATAAAGATGGATGGTTGTTCTGTGCCTCTGGGTGTTATAAAGCATCTTATGTATGTATTTAAAAATATGTACGTATTATATCAGGTGTCTAGTCACCATATTACAAGCAATGCTTAGTTCGCGGCTAGATTGTGTTATGTGCATTGCCCACCAAAAAAATATTTATTTATAACAGTACTGAAACGTTGTATATATACAGAGCAGAATCTTCTATCCTCTGAATACTCTGCTATTATAGAATACTTGGAATAGTTCTTTTTAGGTAACACAGTATTCATCGCACAGTGACCAAAAGTGACCATACGTGCTTCTATGTAAGTACGTATCTAATTTGCGTCTTGCATTTGAACATCCACCCTTTTCAATTTAAACACACGGGACATGTAATGGGACGATTACACGTAACGAGTACAGTGGTGTATGTGGCGAGACAGTTAAATGATACTATGCTGAGGGAGAGATGGGCGAGTAGGTGTTTAATTTAGTTTGTAATGCAATGAACCGAATAAAATGGATCGTAAAAAGGAATTTATTTAGACTTCCAAAGCGGCTTCTACACATAATAGCATTGTATTGATAGCATATAATGACGTAATCATATCTAAGTTGACGCCGTGTAATAGGTTTATACATATAAATTAGGACCCTCAGCATTACGATAACGTTGACGATTATGATTAGTCCATTGTGCCCTACTGCTGGACAAAGGCCTTCCTTAGAACTCTCCAGTTATTTCGATTTTAAGCTCTCAGTATTAAGTTTAATTAAATGTTGTGTGTAGCTTGTTCTCGAACCTAAACATCTATATATATAGTAAACGTTGCCAGCCTTGTGGGCAATTTACCTATGTACAAAATATATATTACCTATGTACAGAATTCAGTTCACTGAATTCTGTTTTGTATCTATAAGTAAAAAAACAAAATTTATTTACAGAAATGTACAAAATAATATAAAATACTCGTGACACTGATCCAGATCACTGCCAGAGGGCAGCGTTCCCAAGATACTGGTGGCATTACCACGTTGAATGGCAATGCTAATACGCTGAGCCAGATAGGAGCCAGCTCTTGGGTCATGCAACGTATAAGTAATTGTATATTAATCTGTATATTTCAGTGTATCTATAAATAAGTGGCTGATATATGTAAATATTGACTAGAACTGGATAATTCTACCTAATAGAAATGGTGCGTCAGTCCACTAGCTACTAGTGAGCTGTTATCTGTGCCAATGACAGTGCTTACGTCATAGGGTCGATTATAATTATTTCTCTGATGAAATGGCCTAAAAAATACATTAATACATTAATATAAATAAATAAAATAATCCTTATGATTCTACTCAGCATCATCTAGCCCCAAGGTAAGAAGAGCTTGTGTTTACTGTGAATGCTCTGCGCGTCAAGTATAATAATGGATTGAGAATGCTACTGGGGATGCCTCGTTTTTGTAGCGCATCAGAAATGTGCGCAGAATCTTGTGTAGACGGATTCCACGCTATCATGCGGAAACGAGTTGCCTCCTGGATGTGCCGCGTGCGAGGTAGCACCAATAGCCTCCTCGCTACCATACTGGACAGGGTTGACTGTCCCGTCGTACGCAAATGGAATGCCTTACATATGGCTTCCAGAACCGCTATGTTTAATGTACGATAGGGTTAAGAAGTAGTTTTTAGGTTCTTTTTAAAATTGCATTCTTGTATGGACTTGTCTGAAATAAACAAATTATTATTATTACTCACTGATATAACTTGCATACTCTTTTGTAAATGTATACAATACAAAACGTTTCTATTTCTGAAACAGTTTTTAACTATTTCATACGTGTTGAGCATCTTGTAAGTCGAAGTATACTTGTGTTAGATGGTCTCGCTTATGTTAGGTAGGTATAGTTACATTATAGTCACGAGTATATCTTATGTTAGGTATAGTTACATTTTAGGTAGGTTTTTACAAATTACAAAGTAGATACGTACGTACATGCTTAGTGACTTTAACATAATTATGAATCAAAAAATAACTATTGGCCTCATACACAAGCTCAGAGTCGCGCAACGTGCTATGGTGAGAGCTATGTTGGGTGTCTCACTACGTGATAAAATCCGCAACGCAGAAATCCGTAGAAATACCAAAGTCTACATAGCACTTTGCACATAGCACTCAGAATTTGCAAGTTGATGTGGCAATGGGCAGGCCATATAGCTCGCAGAACTGATAACCGTTGGGGAATAAAAGTTCTCGAATGGCGACCAATGACAAGAAAACGAAGCATAGGACGACCCCCCGAAGAAGAACCCGAAGGACTGATGACATTGTAAAGATCGCGGGAAATCGGTGAATAGAGTGTGCTCAAAATCGTTCTTTCTGGAAATCTATTGGGCAGGCCTATGTTCAGCAGTGGACTCCTAGGGGCTGATATGATGATGATGAATATTTTATAGCAAATCCTTTTACTTTTTCTAATCCTCCTACTAAAAAATAAATAATAAATATTGGTGGACAATGCACACAACACTATCTCTCCAAACTAAGCATAGCTTGTATTATGGTGACTAGATGACTGATAGAATACTTATATATTTTTAAATACATACTTATGATACTTTATAACACCCAGACACAGAAAAAACCCCTATTCATCACTCAATGTTTATCCTGGGAGGAAATCGAACCCTCAACCTACAGCGCAGAAGGCAGAGCTACTACCAACAGAGTTGACAGGTCAGCTAGTGATATTAATATGATATTTTATTATATTGATCAACCTGCAGATTTGTAACACATTGTCTTTCCTTTGTTTCAGAAACTCCCTTATCCAAAGGCTGTAGGATTCATAATCACAAATGAATTCTGTGAAAGATTTTCTTTCTATGGAATGCGAAGTAAGATATTTCTTTAATGTTATGTTAATTATACGTTTTGTAGAAGTGGGACTTAACTTGACTACAATTAGTTATATTGTTTTGTTCGTTGCACAATTCGTGATTTATTCTTGATTTTACGTGTTATAAGACATAACAATGACCGTAATGCCAAGACTTCGTGAAATAAACGAACATCGTCATTCAAACGTTCGCACCCGCTATGCATAGGCCCCCTTTTTAATCGACTTCAAAAAAAGGAGCAGGTTCTCAACTAGTTTTTTTATTTAAATTTGGTTAAGTACCTACCTCACAAATCCGACATTTATGAACCGATATGAAAAAAACTTTTTTAATTTTAAAGGATACTTCCCTATTGGTCCCATAGAAATTTCATCAAAATCGGTTCGGTAGTTTGGTTTTGAAATCAAAATAGATGGCAAAAATATGTCATCCAAACGAAATTTCGATTGGTATTATGCTTTCCTGTGGCTTCCCTCCCAGTGATGTTTAAGAATCTTGAAAAATTCAAAGGTACTAAAAAGATGACCGCTGTGGCGCAGTGGGCTAAGGTCCGGTTGAGACGCAGAAGGTTGCGGGTTCGATTCCCGCCATGGGACAAATGTTTGTATGATCTGCAAGTATTTGTCTTGGGTCTTGGTGTTTCTATGTATAATATGTATATATTTACAAAAATAAAAATATATAAGTAGTGTATCAGCCATGTGGTACCCATAACACAAGCTCTGCTTACTTTGGGGCTAGATGATGCTGTGTTAAAAATGTTCGGCATTATTATTCGGCATTATTATATAAAAAAAGTCCTCAATTCGGTTGTATTTTTATGGGTTCAAATTTCATAAGCCAAGTGGGTCCCCGTAGTCTTGGGTCGGGCTTTTCCAGGATGTTCAGTTTGCAAAAACTTTCTTCCTATTCTACTTGTGTTCAAAATGACAGCTTTTTGTAGCAAAACATACGTATTCTTGGGCAGGTTCAAGTGCTCTAGAGATTGGAAGAGTTGTTAAGAATAAGGCCAGTTGATGACAATCCTATTGAAACCTTTTGCAGATGCCACATTCGAGTTATTTTGTTTTTAAGGTCAATATATTTACATTATTACTATTACTAGTGGTCGCCCACTGATCGAAATTCGACAATAATTAATAATAACTAATGTAGGTATTTTTAATGTAAAATTAAAAAAAATTGCATTCTGCGCTTCTTCTCTATTTAAACTATACGTGTGCGAAATTTTATACTCCTCCGTCCGCGCAATTTTCGTAAAAAGGGTAACAATTTTTTTGCTTCACGTATTAATATATAGATTATTATTACGCCTGCACGACTCGTGTAATACGAATCAAGTAAGACGAAAAATAATCTAGCCACCCATTTGTCTATGCATTTCTGACCCACTTAAAAATACAGGTTAGGTAAGGTACGAGGCTCTTTATCAGTGTAACTCGTAAAGTTTCGTCATAGAGCTGTTTGCTTATGATAAAATTGACATTATTTATCGATTAATGTTTTCCAATAATTACAATAATATCTTTTGCTACAATTAATGTCGGTTAAAACAATAAAATACATATATAAGGGATTTTTTACTAAAAAGTAAAAAATCCCTTGACTGTCCTTCGTCTTCATAATCAGACCCCCTACCCCTAATGACCGTCACAACACAACTCATCTAGATGTAAAGTTCTCATCAATACAAATGAATCAAGCCCAAACACCAGGTAATTGCTGTAAATCGTTGAAGAGTTCCCTTGGGGGAACTCCTCAACGACATACAGCAATTAGCTGACAAAAGACAGTCGACTGTCTTTCGGCTCCATCATCAGATCCAGACCTTCATTAAATAGACGTGCTTTAAAATACTTAATGAAAAAAAATAACAAACGCACTATTCGACACTACGATTTTCGAATGTTCCCCTTGATTTCTCTGGGATTCCATCATCAGATACTGGTTTCCATGGTACCCTTGGGATGACAATGATACACACCCTTGGGATGTCTCCTTTCCAACAAAAAAAGAATCATCAAAATTGGTTCATAAACGACGAAGTTATCCGCGAACACACATAAAATAAAATTAATATATACGGTCGAATTGAGAAACCTCCTCCTTTTTTTGAAGTTGGCTAAAAAGAAAAGTAACTGGGGCTCTAAATTAATTTCTATACTAACTATTCCTAATGGTAATTCGCTCCACTCTAAACTCGGAGTAAATTGCTAGATTAATGGTCTATTGTAATATGAACATAAATGCTCGTATATACTGAACAATACCTAATGAATACTTAGATGAAAGAATAAATAACCACATCAAAAAGTTAATACCGTGTCAGCGATACTGCGCAGATGTCTTTTTCATAGTCTTCTACAGTAACATTATTATTTTGATGAGCTTATATAATGCTTATTATCTTTTGTGAAAGTTTGTGTTGTTGCATGTCTGTTAGTGTACGCTGTATGTAATAAATTGCTGTTGGGATCTACATAATCATTTGTTTATTATGTCTGTCTGAAGCCTGGATGCCTATCAAAAAGTGTAGCCTATCTACATCCTTCTACACAGTATTGTATACAGCAATTCCGGGTCGGAGGGCAGGAAAGTCATTCAATTATCGAACTTTCCATTTCGTCTGAGGTTAACAGACAAACGCAATCTCAATTCAATGCGTAGCTATTACTGTGCAGCCTCGAAAGCATGATCTTTATTCCATTGTAGTATTGTTGTCTTTGTTAGAGCTAAACACAACAAATGCACGTCTAGCTGAGGTAACATATCTATCAATCTAAGTAAGACATTATTTACACGGTGATTTAGTCGTAATTCGTAATTTAGTCATACCAATCAGTTCCACCTGCACCGTATACAAGATTACCAGTTTTCTAAATTCCATATCAAAAAACCTAAACTAAAACTAAAAGTTTAAGAGGTTAACTTTTAGTCCGTACTAAAGTTTTATCAAAACGATTTTTTTAAAATCTTAAACTAATAAAAAAACGTGTGCATCTCGGGACGCCCGACAGAAGTGATAACTTAAACTAATCTAACTAGCGCTGAGGGTTAGAGTGAGAGAGGAGGAGCCTGCCTGCCGCTGCCGTATGCGTGAGAGAAAGGGAAGCTAGACAGACTGGCGTAACGCGTTACGTAACGAAGCGGTTTACCCTCCCATAAGAAGTTATCACTTCAATAATGGTGTTTAAGGCCTTCTAAATATAATAAATCACCCATGTAGACATCATTGTCCTCCTAAGAGGAATTAACAATACATTAATCGACTGTATTGAAGCTACACATCAAAAAAGTTTAAGCAACACCTCATTTTAACATTTATACATTTTTGAATATTTGAAATTTTATAAACTTTATTTAATTATTTATTTTCTTATCTTATCTAATGTTTATTGTTTGTTGTTTTTAGTGTATATTCGATAAATTGTTTATAAGAAATTATGAATATAAAAAGTAGGCTTTCCTATCAAGTAAAATCATGTCCCATTTATTAGCAGTTGGATAAAAACACATTGAAATTTGAGCTGGGTTTTTTGCTGTTGTTCCAAAGAGGAGTCCTGAGAGATCTCGAGGAGGTTCCTCGAGATCTCTCAGAACTCCTCTTTGGAGCATATTCCACACACGCTCAATGGGATTTATGGCAAGCGACAGAGCCGGCATGGGCGTACATTGCATTTTTAAGGGTGGGGCAGAAGTAAATAAACTCTATAAGTAGTCAGAATTAAAAAATGCTTTTTATTTGGTGACCTTATATGTACAATAACCTGCGAGGGTAAATCTTTTGAATCTTTTAAATTTATTTTAAAGATTTATTATGTTTTCATTATTGTTCTCTTGTTCTCCTTAAATAATGCATTGGATATCATTACAAATTACATACATATTAAACATTACAGATATTATTATCTGTAATGTTTTATAAGGGAAGTATGAAATCGCCGTTTTGTAATAAAACATTTAATTTTCTATGATTTCTATGATTTACCCACATTATATATATACATTTAGGCCATCTCATAAGAAGATCATCACCTTTGCGATATAACTCAGGAGACATGGGCGTCTACTCTGGGAACCGACTTCGATATATTGAAACTATAAAGTCGTTAAATTGCACGTCGAATTCAGTCGAATTGACAGTTGTTTCGTTGTGAAATTCAAGTTAACGAATCGTCTGTTGTGGAGGACTACGACATCGATTGTCAAAAATAATGTCGATCGTTCCATCGCTCAAAATGAGTCGAAACGACGTAGCTAAGAGTAGGGTTTTGCACGATTATTGACCCGATATATCGTTAATCAATTTCAAGAGTAGGCCCCCTGGACTCAACAAACTGTGTGAAGGTATTCTGTACCGGGAAAATACTCTCAGTTAGCAGTACAGAAAGCCTAAAATGAAAATCATTATTTTTACCATGCAATCGATCGACAAAATCGCAGAAAAATTGTTATCGGTTGGGGTGAAGTCCGGCGTTTATAATGCAAAAACGTTTTTTCTCGAACAATATGAGGTATTGGGTTATCGTGGAGCTAGAATGGTAAGGATCGGTTGACGAGTCGGGGCTGTTTCTCTGCGAGCTTCGCCAATATTGTTCGCAGTTCTGCATAGTAGATGTCTACCGTTATTGATTAATCGGATCTGAGAAAGCTCTATTTAATAATACCGTGAAGTGACCACCAAAAGTTACCATAACCTTTCAATGGGTAAGCTTCGCATTAGTTTAGGGCATTGTTGCGGCGTTGGACCACCCATTGCGTTGTTCGGTTACGATTATCGTACATAAGCATCCACTTTACGCCGCACGTCACAATCAAGTTCAAAACTCCTTCGCTTCTGTAAACTTCAAGGTGTAAACTTTGGTGCATACATTTTTTAAGTCTTTTTTTTGCCGGTTTGCTGCAAATGTGTCAATATTGTGGGTAAGCTAACGTCAACCATGCGGCCAATTCCTTGGTAGTTTGGTTGGTAGTGTGGTAAAGGCTTCTACTATCACTTTACATTCATCTTATAAACCTTAAGGCTGGCCTTCCTCGTGGTTCATTCTTAAATTAAGTTTCCACTTGGTTTAATCGCTTTAAAAATTACTCGTTATAACGTCATATATATTTTTAAATCAACTATAAAATAAAGTATCGTGTAAAAAAGTTTAAATTCCACACTATGTAATTTCAATTGAATATGTCAGTATATTAGATCGGCAATTTCATATATAATCCTCTCTTTTTAAGGTGTAAATAAACTGAAACTGAATTTCACCATATTAAAAATATATTTCATTCTACTACATTTGTGGCTTCGAGTCAGGGGACCGGGTGGGACAGCGCCCCACTTTACCCCATCTTGGGTACGCCCATGGAGCCGGGCCACGGTAAATCGTGTATATTTTCCCTGTCATTCGTGAGCCCGCCTGGCTGTCGCATCCGGACGGGCATTGTCATAACAGGTCCAATTATTTGTGAAAATGGACGCACAGACGTCATTTTCAGCATCTAGATTGACATTTATGAAAACGAAATCGGGTTTATAACAAATAGCATCTAGCTATCCCATCCAAACCATTACTGCCGAACCGCTCTGTATAGGTTAACTTCCTGCACGTAGTCCTGCTCATATATTGCAACAGTTTGCTGTTTGGCACTGTTTGTGAAATCAGCAGGACCATCAGCATTCTGCAGCCTTGATACGATCTCATGGGTAGTTAACTTTAGTTCACGTCTACGTGGTACCTGAATGTATTGATATTAATGACGAGTAATGATACGTTCTCGGCTAAGGTGCTGATCAGACGGAAAATATGTATCACGATAACGGCTCCAGTAATCCCAAATCACACTTCTATGGGGTTTCACCAAAACAACAGCTGAAAGACTTGCTCAATTCCATTGGGATCAAATGCCTCAGGAAGATATAAATAATCTTATTGAATACATGAATGAAATGATAATATTGCATTAGTCGCATACGCATAATGCATTGTTTATAAACAGTTAACCTAGTTGGATTCACTAAAAACAACAATGAATCAATACTACTAATAGAATAGAAAGAAATAATTAAAATCTGAAAAACTTAAAATATTGGGTTAGAGTTTTTTGTTTATATGTACAATATAATATACCTATATATACTGTATAGTAATGGATTCTATTGATTCTTTATATACTTATGTATGTAAGCAATACCTTTGTTTATATACCTGTGGTGTTATTGTACCACATTTTGGTACAGTGCAGTGGTGATTGCTGAGACGACTGAAGCGTTCAAGCGAGTAAGATAATGTAAATACACAGTAAATCAATTTACTATTATACGTATATACTGTTATATGTTATATACCGCTGCCGTATACGTGAGACTCAGGCTCTCTCACAGGCAGGCAGGCAGGCTCTCTCACTCTAACCCACACCACAGCGCTAGTTAGATTAGTTTAAATTATCACTTCCGTCAGGCGTCCCGAGACGCACACTTCTTTTTTTGTTACTATTACCTATGTATGTGGTAGATTTTAGGACAAATTAAAATATTTTCTTTCTTCTTTCTTTGTTTTGTTTGACTTATTTGACCCCTTAAAGCGGTTGTTGTGACTTGACTGTACCCTCTAGTTGACTGTACTTGACTGTATAACCTCGCGGATTTTTGTGGGATATAAGTACAATGAACATGTAGTACTCACATTATTTTATGTATCTGTCTAAATTGTTTTTGAAAATAAAATACAACCCATTTTGCTTTCTAAAGTGAAATAATTTTTAACATCTATTAAGTCGTTTTTGGGTTTCGCTTTATGATTATACTAGCGACTCCCCCCGGCTTCGCACGGTTGCAATGCTTACCTATACTAAATATTCTACAGAATGTCTAATGTGATCAGAAACTTCTAAAATTATCAGTGTTTATCTACTATATTATGCATGTATTAAACATATAAACCTTCCTCTTGAATCACACTATATATTTAAAAAAACAGCAACAAAATCCGATACGTAGATTTAAAGATCTAAGCATACCTACATAGGGACAGACAGACAGCGGGAAGCGACTTTGTATTATACTATGTAGTGATAAGATAAGAAAATTAGACAGGATCTATTTATTCACTTAAAAAAATTACTGACGGTTTGTCACTAACGGATATTTGCGCAGAAGTTTAGGAGATGCTTGTTTCAATGCTTTTATATAGATGAAGGTGTGTTTTTTATTTTTAAATTGAAACTTTTTATAGCTATCCTCTCGCTGTACCTGCGAGACAAATTGGGCTACTCCGACGATGGCGCCACCGTCATATACCACGTGTTCACGATGTTCGCCTACTTCTTTCCACTTGTTGGCGCCATGATCGCTGATGGGTGGCTCGGAAGATACAGGTAAAATGACGTAAATCCATTCATTGTATAATAGATACTTCTGTAGATATAGGAATAGGCAATGATATTATATATAAACTGAGGTAGATATGTTCTACCGAGATCTGCGCGGCAAGACAAACACAAGCTAATCAGCTTGAGTGAACTCAGTCCGTCCTGCGTCTGGCCGCGACGCGCACGTACACGATGCGGGATTTTGGAGATAGAAAAGAAACAAAAATGCCATGTTGTGTATTTCGAAAGTGCAATAATTATACTGGGACTGTAAAAAACAAAAAGGATGTGTCTTTTCATTTGTAAGTACTGTTTAAACTATTTAAAATGGAAAATCATTAATTTATTTTTTCTCAAAAATCATTGCCGCGGCGGCGTTGCCGCTTTGCCATTTACACGAACGAGACAAGGACAGCGTTGTATTTAGTAGAGTGAAGAGTGACAGAGAGAACGAGATAATGGCGTGCGGTGTTGTCGGTTCGAACGACGCTAGAGGAGGTTGGGGTAATTAGGGGGTGATCTATTACTGGAATATCACATCGGCTTTCCTAGCTTGCTGCAATAGGTATTTTTTTCACCACTGTTATCCAAGTATAAAATAAAGACCATAGTAGATAAAAAAGATAACATTTGACTTTCAACATTTACTTCTTTCTATTTTGTTTTAGATTTCCTAAAGACGGATTAATAAAAGAGAAATGGGTACAAGTCGTTAGAACCCAAAGAAGAGAAGATGAATGGATGGCAACGACATACTCAACAATATGTTCCAAGCACTTTACGGAAAGTGACAAGTACGTCACGAAAAAAACTCCGTTTATTTGAAGGCATTTAATAACGATTTTCTACCCGCATTTTATGTATGGAAACGTTTACAGTTTAATTCTTTCCTATGGGAACTGTTTAATGGGATAAAAAGCAGCCTATTTGATTAGACAGGCTGGGATCTACATCTATGCAAAGAGTGTATGTGAAGAAGTAACAAACATCCATCCATCCATCTATCTATCCAGTCAAACTTTTGTACTTATGATATTAGTTAGTAAGTTATTAATAAATAAAGTAAAGTAAATGTTTTTATTTCATTTGTGTGATAAACGACTTAAAATTAAATTAGTGTGATTACAAACATAGGTAAGTAGGTAGGTACTTAAATAAACATTTTTTTTAATTTACTGTTTTTTTGATGTGCGCCTGCTGTAGCCATTTTTCCTAGTTCACCCTAGCTGCTAGCCGACGCAACGTCATAGGCTGTCATTGGCCGTCAGCCGGCTGGCTTTTCATGTAAGGTGTGAAAAGTATGTTATCTTTCAACTACGCAGAAATGTTATCATTAATCACTACTAAACCGATCAGAAAGGACGTATTTTTTGCTTAGAACCAAAACAGTGCAGTAATGTTATATGAAATCTCAATATTGCACTGTTTTTACATTTTATTTTAGATATAAATTTACCACAGAGGTTTAATATCTCCCATTAAGTTTAATATAAAATGTTCGATCAAAAAGATACTGGCTGATAATAAAAATCGGCTGAATAAAACCGACTTGGTGAAAAAAAAAAACAAATGGCGCCCATATTGTACCATTGTAAAACTGTGATTCTTCATATTTTTAGTTTGAGTAGGTATATTTTATCACAGTAGGTAGATTGGTAGTTGAAAGAAAATTAAATTACGCACCTTGCTAAAGAGAGTAATTAATGCACTCGTGTTGATTCAGTGCCCTCGCTTGCGCTCGGGCACCAACATAACACTCGTGCATTAATAACTCACTTTGCGCTCGGTGCAACAATCTACTCTTATATCTCTCTGACAACGGGGTCCTATAATATCTCTGTGATCTTTTAACCTACTCGCGATAGAAATAAAGTTCCATAGGTCCTATGTAGGTCCTATGTAGCTATAGTAAAATATCGTCATGTTTTAATTGCTTTTTAATGAGTATAACGTCTCTATTAGTAAAACCTCATTGGGATATGTATATTGATCTTGGAATCTGGAGCGTTTTTACGATTGCTGTTATTGACACGATTCGCTCAAAAATTTCCATAATTTAGAGGACGAACATAAAAGTGGTTGAGGCGAAAGGCCGTTGACCTAGAATCATTAAATTTGGTTTCACAGCACAAGTAAAGGAAAAATAAGACGAAAATTGTTACAAACTTAAATTTGCAGTTAGGGAATTGACTGTGCCGTGTATATACACGGCAAAGTCAACGAAGTATGGGAGTATTTTTTTAAACTTTCTGTTTCCGGTTTTTCATATTTTTTGTTATCGCGCAAACGAACAAGGGCAATAACGTATGCTACTTTCATACTTCACACAAGTTTTATATATAGATAGCTAGCTGTTACCCGCGACTTTGTACGCGTATGCTCAGAACCTATATTTTAATTTTGTAAGGAATGCATTCTGTGCATATAAAGAACATCTGATAAGTTGAATTTTACGCCCTTCGGGGAGGATTTTGCAAAAACGTTGAAACACGTATTTCTTTATTTGTTACCAAAACCCAAAGTATGATTTTTCAGATCTCTAACCTAAAAAATATGAGTTGCCCAAACAAACTTTAATCCCCTATTTTACCCCCTTCAGGGTTGTTTTTGGAGACGAAAAGTAACGGATGTTCTACCCCCGAATGCAATACATCTTCTTACCAAATTTCATCAAGATCCGTTCAGTCGTTTAGCCGTGAAAACGTACCTAACAAAAATTACGTTTTCTAAAAATGAAACCTAGCTAGATCGATTTATCGCCCCCCAAAAACCCCCTGCATACTAAATCTCATGAAAATCGTTGGAGCCGTTTCCGAGATTCAGATTATATATATGCATATACAAGAATTGGTCGTTTAAAGGTATAATAAAATAAATATTATTACGGCGTTATAATATTTATATTTATATATATATATATATATATAATATTTATATTTATATATATATATATATCTAATACCTTTAAACGACCAATTCTTGTATATGCATATATATAATCTGAATCTCGGAAACGGCTCCAACGATTTTCATGAGATTTAGTATGCAGGGGGTTTTTGGGGGGCGATAAATAGATCTATATATATATAGGTAGTAATCTATAATATATATATATATATATATTATAGATAGATTACATAGATATTGGCCTCAATTCCGTTTAATTTTAGCTAAATTAGGTTTAGACTGTCAAATGAAACTTTGGTATTCTGCTGTTACCAACTTATCCTAATTTTATTTTATCTAATTTAATTAAGCGTTCCTTATTTGGTTAGATGGTACCTACCAACCGAATAGGTTTTACAAATGCTATGACTAACTAAAATATATTTTAGACAATTCCTAATTTTAGAAATAACCAACCGAATTGCCACCATTCTGCAAACATTAATCTTCATACAACTAGCAACAAGTATACCTATCAGATACTTTTCGAACATCTTTGAATAATTCACATACTCACCTCTATAATTTCGAAATTTTTCCATAAATAGCCGGTTTGCTTACATTAACATGCACAGCTGACATTTTTGCGAAAATGTTTAAATATGTTTTTTATGGTTTGCATTGCAGGTATTTTTTATTTGACATTTTATGAAGTAACTTATTATATTTAATTCGTTAAAATTAAATATAATAAGTTACTTCATAAAACGCTTCGCTAAAATTGCCTTGCAAAATATATATACCTAAGGCAATTTTAGCAGAATTTAAATAAATAAATTGTGATTTCTTAGCGCATGTGTAGATAATTTAATTAAAAGTCTAATTATGTATTTTGTGATTTCTACGACGAGGAATCCCAGAAAATTCTAGACGGCCAGGTCCGCGATGACGTTTAATAGACAAATTCTCGACTACGACTTTGTGACATTATTATTGCTTAAAAATCGAAACTGAAGTACTTGATATTGGAAAAATTGTCATCAAGACAGATGCCGTTATAGTAAGAAAAAGAAGATGGTTAATTAAAATCTTAACTTTTATCAAAATTTGGTTTTCGTTGTTAATGTAGCTATAAGATGGATCATGCAAAAAAGCGCTAGGACCAGTGGGGCGATTATGGAACTTTGATACTACCAAAATATTGATACTAATAGCTTTCAGTTACTATTGATGAATTGGAATTACGGATCGCTGTAATTTCTATCTGCTTCTATAGCTAGTTACAATGTTAAGTTGGTGTCAAACTATAACTTGACCAATTTACAAAGTTATGGTAGGAACCGTATTTAGCGTACTAAGCATTTAAATCCATCGTATATGATTGATTGAAATAACGCCGATTGCAAATCGAAATTGATGCCGATTGCTAATCGAAACTAATAGTCATTGATTGTATCCATAATCGCCCTACTGGACGAGTTTCTTACCGGTTCTTCTCGTGCTTGGGTTAGGAGGAATTGGCACCTAAATTCACCTAGGATCTCTTTGAACGTCTTACATACTAAGACGTATCAAAGTGATTGTATTGAAAAAAGTATTTTTTGACTTTGACTTTGATTTTGACTTTTGCTTACCGACAAATTTAATTAAGTAATACCCGAATACTGAAACGCGTCTTTTGTGACATATTTAAGACCATATCAAACGTCAAGAGACCTCGTTACCCTTTGAAATTGTAAGAGGAAAATTTCGTTATCTTCGTTTCGTAACCTTCTTTATGTAGTAATTTCGTATTCGGGCGTAAGCCGATAGAAATAAAAAACGTTTTATTTTAGGTGACACATTTACGTGTTTCTTGTTTTTGATTGGCATTTGGTATGTTGACGACCTCTGTGGCGCCGAGGCCCGGCTGATACGCAGAAGGTTGCGGGTTCGATTCCCGCCGCGAGACAAATGATTGTATGATCTGCAAGTATTTGTTTCGGGTCTGGGTGTTTCTATATACATATAATATGTAGGTATTTACAAAAAAGTATGTAAGTAAGTAGGTAGTAATCAGTCATGTGGTACCCATAACACAAGGTCTGTTTACTTTGGGGCCCGGTGATGTGTGATGTCCGGCATTATTTATTTATTTATTTAAGTATCACTCTGCTTTAGCTCCTATTATTCTGAGATCAGGTGAGGCTAGGAACTCCGAAACCGGCTCTGATATGAAGGTTTTTGTTGCAGAACGATTTTTTACCTTTCAATGGTGTACGCAACTGGAAGCACTCTGATATCCTTGACTGCAATGCCACCAGTCAACTTGCCCCAACTGTAAGTATTTAGTGGATACTTCTCTATACAACGCAGATGCACCGCGGGTTAAACCGTGATGAATTTGCAAACCTGTCAGCGAAACGCCGCGGAAATTCACGAAAAATTCGCTGCTCGGGCGAGGACTTCGGTTCTTAGGCCGTTGACCTCGGTTCTTATTAGGGTCCTATCAGACAGAAAGCGGTAACGCATTCGAGCGTTACCCGCGCTCAAGAGTGAGTTGGTTGTCGACGCGGTCAGAATCCCTGCTTTATCGTTGTCAGACTGAGTAAGTCTATGTAACGTAATACAACACAATGAACGCAGAACTCGAACGCGAAACGCTCGAATGCGGAACACTTCGAACGCGGAACGCTCGCGCTTGTGATCGCTATCTGTCTAATTAGTAAGAGACTAATTGACTACAAGATCGAGTGACAGGTTAAATTACAGAAATGTGCAGAGTTTCTTTAAATATAATGAGTTACAATGGCCCTGATTGTGTTGTTTCACGAGACTAGTAATCATTATCAATACGAACGACCTTATTTTGCTTGCACCAAAGTTTAAATCAGAGTAACAATTTTAATAACAGATCTAAAATAAGTTAATATTGACATTTTATTTCTATATTTAATATTTTTTTCTATGATTTTCCACAGTTCAACAACAACTCTTATCTTTATCTTTAAAATGCGTTGAATCCCGTCAATCACACGTCAATTTAGTGAATTAAAGAAGTGTAATTTAAACATGTTACTCTAATTTAGACTTTAGTATAACCAAAATAAGGTCGATCGTATGTTAGAAATTTTAGTTAGTCCGTTGAAGTTACAGAATCGGGGCCAATGTCAATAAATGCCTAATAACTAAGTCTACATTGATGTAGCCGAGATCAATCGCAATCTTATCCTCAATTTCTATATATACCTACCATGTAGATATAGAATGTTGGTACTATAATTTATCTATATGTCTTTTATATATATTTTCATATAGAATAGATTAGAATAATGATTTATTTGACACACAACACGAAAAAATGCTACAGACCGAGAGAAACAAACAAGTAATTGATTAGAGTAATGTTTAAGTATATATATTATATAGTGTTTAAGAATATTTTATTTATGTTTATGTATCATTTTGTA
Source organism: Lampropteryx suffumata (assembly GCA_948098915.1). NCBI lineage: Eukaryota > Metazoa > Arthropoda > Insecta > Lepidoptera > Geometridae > Lampropteryx > Lampropteryx suffumata. Next base: position 18,547,774 of record OX402544.1, on the reverse strand, counting down.
GGTTTGTATTAGTAATCACAATATCTGTTTAATGTACGCCGTTCATTCTAATTCATACATTCCTTTCCATCCAAAGGTTGCCAGGGAGAGAACGCTCTCAAGCGATATGGCCGTTTAAATTGTTAGTTTGCATTTTATTTCATAAGGAGTACAATAAAGATATATTTTTCTATTCTAGAGTAGGTAGGCCAAATTGTACGTGTTGTGATTGTGTGGAGTTAACATTTTTCGCTTGAGGTGTCAAACAGGTCCAGTCTCAGCTTTAATGCCACCCCTATGGGACATATCCTACTAATATTTCAAACGGAAAAGTCGGTGTGGATGTTCCTATGTATGTATGTTTTTTGTTTAATTACGCCGTAACGATTGAACGGGTTTAGATAGACTTATTATAGACTAGATGGTGCCCGCGACTTCGTCTGCGCAGGATTAGTACCTCGTGAAATACTAACGGTTTTTGCAGCGCACGCCAGAATAGCTCGCAGATGGCTGATTTTTTCCTACTTACTTGACACTTATCGTAATATTTTGCACAATTCACACAATATCTTTATAAATTATAGCCTATGTGTTATTCTGATTTATAAGCTATATTATTGTAAAGTTTCATTAAAATCCATTCAGTAGGTTTTACGTGAAAGAGTAACAAACATCCATCCACCCATCAATCAATCCATCCATCCATCCATACTTACAAACTTTCGCGTTTATAATATTTGTAGGATATCTGAGACCTGCAGTATGGCGATTATGGAACTTTTGATACAATCAATGTCTATCAGTTTCGACTGGGCATTATTTAATAGATTGGTATTGCGTACGTTCGGTTTTTACCTCAGTTTCTATTTATATAACAGCATGTGGTACAACCAACATCAAACTTCTGTAATACCAATTCATAAATAGTCACTGAAAGCTTTTAGTACTTAATCAATGTTTTGATAGTATCAGAGTTCTATAATCTTTATAATCTTTCTATAAGAGGCTTTTTGTGTAGTTAACACGAAGCCGGAGCCAGATTCTAGTTAGGTGATGGCTTTAAACGGATTATTAACATCGCCACAAGAGTTAGCCACTGACTCCATACGATAGTTGTAGTATGTAAATAAAATAATATAAGCCTCTATTGCTGTATGCTACATACATACAAGTTGATAAAATAGAAATGCCTATTAGTTATAATACTATAAACTTACACTTAATTTGTTTATACCTAATGTTATGTATCGGCAAGTGGTTTTTCTGCAACAGCTTGTCCTTTGACAAACGCTTCTAAAAATTCTCTAAATATTTCCAAATATTTCCAATATTTCTTGCTACCCGATTCTATGCTGGGCCAGCTGTCTTCTTCACATCATGTAGTATGGTACTACATAGTATGTATTTCTATTTGTGTTTATTTTTAACGGACTTAAAAAAAAGGAGGTTTCTGAATTCCGTATTTTTTTTATGTGTGTTTCCGGATAACTTCGTCGTTGAAAAGGAGATATCCCAAAAGTGGTACCATGATAAAGAAACCAGGATGATGGCATCCATGAAAAATCGAAGAGAACCTTCGAAAATCGTAGTGGCGACTAGTGCGTTTGTTAATTTTTATCATTAAATATTTAATGAAGGTCTGGAGTCGATCTGTTGATGGAGCCGAAAGACAGTCTAGACAGTTAATTTGTATTGATGAGAACTTTACACCTAGATGTGTTGAGATTGTAAATGTCATTAGGGGTCTGATGATGAAGACGAAGGACAGTCAAGGGATTTTTTACATTTTAGTTACCTGTTTGAACTCGGTTTTTTTTGTTAAAAATTATATTTTCTGTTTACATAAAACAGAAAATATAGTTTTTAATAAAAAAACATTTTTTTTTAAATTTTGATATCTTTTCCTGTACGCTAAACGAAATCGGTCCAAAAGGAAAACCAGCGCAGATTGTTGACACTGCAATCTCCATAATACTGAGTTAGGGTCCATATTGCGGCAACCAATTATGTTAGATGTATAGGTTATTGTATATGTCTTTTCGTCTATTGTCATATGTTGTTGCAAATAAAAACTTATTCTATTTTACTTACCTAGCATGTATGTAGCATTAGTTATATCCTAGTTGTAGAATGTTATCGGTCAAATATTCGTCCTTTAACACTTTTTTGTTTTTAGATAACAGCCGTGGTGTGACCACTCCTAGCCAACTGTAGATAAACTAAAGCCATATTCCCAATAAAATCATCCATTACCAGCACCCATCAGCTTATTTCTTTATATAAATCAGAACAGGCCGTTTCCTTTATCATACAAACATTTACTGACTGATGTTAATAACGGAACACACGGTGATCTAAGCAAAACAATCGAAATATACGTTTAGTTTGTATTTGGATATCGCGCCATCGGTTCTTGCTTAATTTCAGAGGTATTGTTCCAGGGAGTTCTCAATATTAGCGCTGCTGCTGATTGCCTTTGGGACAGGAGGCATCAAACCCTGCGTGTCTGCCTTCGGAGGCGACCAGTTCAAACTACCCGAGCAGGAGAGATTTCTCGGCTACTTCTTCTCTCTCTTCTACTTCGCTATCAACGCAGGCAGTCTGATCTCGACGTTCCTGACGCCGATACTGCGGGCTGACGTGCACTGCTTCGGGGAGTCCGACTGCTATTCGCTGGCCTTTGGAGTGCCTGGAATCCTTATGGTTCTTTCTATAAGTTAGTAACCATGTACTTATTCCAAAGCTATGTATATAAAGCTATGTATTATGTATTCTCGATAATGCGGTGGTTGAACGTAATTACGTATCGAGTCATTTTACCTTGTTTAGCAGGTTTCTTAATAAATTTGCCTGAGATGCAGAAGGTTGCGGGTTCGTTTCCCGCCGCGGGTCAAATGTTACTATGAAATAATTTTTACATAGCAAATAGGTATTTGTCTCGGATCTGAGTGTTTTTCTATTTATAATGTAATGTATCTATTAAAAGTATTGAAGTAGGATCAGTCATGTGGTACCTACCTAAAACACACAAGTTCTGCTTACTTTGATGATGCTGTGTTAAATGTCCTGCTTTATTTATTTATTAGGTGCGATTGTATTCTATCAGTCATCTGGTCACCATAATAATGAATTGGTTTAGGGCTAGATGGTGTTGTGGGCATTGTCCACCAATATTTATTGATTTATATGTTCAGGCTGATACCTCCGTGGTAATTGACATATTGCTTCTTTTGCAGTATGTTTTGTGGTGGGTAAAAGGTTGTATATAATCAAGACGCCAGCTGGCAACATATTCGGGAGAGTCACCACTTGTATAGGGGTAAGTAAAATAACTTTACCATCCCATCCTACTAATCCCTAGTCCCTACTAATATTATATATGCGAAAGTAACTCTGTCTGTCTGTCTGTCACATTTTCACGCCTTAGCCTTAATCTGCGCTTAAACCGCGCTATTCTATTTCTGAAGTACGCGGTTTTTTCACTAGTGCGTGCGCCTACGTCTGAATCCGTGAAATAATACAGCTTATGCAGTTGCAAATATTTTGACCTTTTCTAAGGTCAAACTGTTATTATCTGTGGACCTGTTATCGGGTGCCTGTTGTGTGTGATGCCACTTTAATTATTCTTGGTTTTCTCAAAATATGTAAATAAACTTTACCCGCGTGGTATACATAGATAAAAAGTAATCTATATGTTATTCCAAATTTAAATGTATATCTATACGAAGTTTCATTCAAATTTATTCATGCAAGAAAGGCAAGCAACTAACATTAAAACAAACTTTAATTTGTATAAGTAGCATTAAATATAATTGGTGACGCAGTTTATAAAAGGAAAATATTATGAATAGCATTTAACGCAAGAAAAAATGTGTCATAGGAAAACACAGGTGAAGTCATTTAGGGCTAGCACGTAGGTACTAGCGAATTCATACGCGCGGTTTCAACCGCGCTATTCTGGGGTATGTAATTTTCTACGCGGTTTTTCCTATAATGCGTGCTCCCGTCTAATCCTATGCTACAAATAGAGTAAAAAGAATAAAAAATGCAACTAAAAAAAATTGCAGCTAAATAAACAAAAAAAACATCATTGAATAAAATTCGAGCCTATAATAAATAGCGTCTCTTGTTCTACCACTATTCAATACATATGTATATCACCATAAATTAATCAATTAAAAGTTCAATACCAAATTTCTTCCCCTATTTATTCTTCCAATTGAAATGGAACCACACTTGAAGTATACCCTCCCAAACAAAAAGAGTTTTTCCAAATAGCTTCATAAATGACGGAGTTAAAATGTAACAAACATAAAAAAACAAGCGAATTGATTGCCTCCTCTTTTTTTGAGGTCTGTTATAAATAAAATGTTGGCTTATACCTACTCTTCTACTCGTAAAAGTCTTAAATCAATGGCTTTTGTCGCGGCGTCCGTCACCGGGACATTAGCAGTTTTGATAAGGTAGCGTGCAGATTCATACACGCGACACAATGTCAGCAAAGTATGTTAATAGTACTTACCGTACTTAATACGTTTATTCATAACATGAATCCACTCAGTGAAGCCCTAAGACAGCGAGATGGCGCCGTGTTAGACCCAAAAAGAGTGGCGCGATGATCTCGACACTTTTGACAGAGCTTGGGTCAAAACAGCTCGAAACCTAATAAAGATAATAAATTACCTACGGTTATAACGTCATTCATTTATTTTAAACCGGCTTCCAAAAAAAATATTATTATTATTATCAGAGGTACCTGCAACCTGCAACCGAACCGACACCGCATGTACTGATTCGTTTTTCCTGCGGGTCCTGTCGGCAAGCTTACATTAAGGCTTACCTAAATGCACGAAAGGAGCCTATGAGGGGCTCTTTAATCCTTTCACCACACTGGGTACAAATAACTAGTGACACGATAAGAAGAAGTTTGGTGAAAATCTGATGATGGAAAACATAATTAAAAAAAAACATGTGTACAATTCACACGTGGTAGAAGTGAAACCTCCAAAAATTTTAGAACCAAGAATATAAGAAACACTGTATAATGCTTCCTATCTCATTTTATCCCACGTTAAATCTTATGAATTTATGTGTCTGTCTCTTTTTACTGTCGCTTTTTCGATGCTTCGACTTTCAAATCACAAAGATGCTAAAGAAGTTTTCACTTCAGTGCAAAAACCGAAACTCCTCAACGCATGAGAACATCGCAAATTTGGGTACTTATTACTGGTTTTGATATTCAGGGTGATGAAGCCGGTTTTCAGTTTTTTGTATAAATATTTATCATTTGGTCATGAAATGATAAACCTTATTTACCTACTGCACACAAATGACATATGTAGTTCTTAATATCTATACCGTAGCGTAAATCTTCGTACAAGAGGAGATGTCTCATGTCAACGCGTAAATTAAAGTGTAGGTACTTAACCTGCCACTCAATACTAGTGGACACTTGACTTTATTGATAATATTTTAGCACAGGGACATTACAATATTAGTTTTTATAACTCTAGGTTAGAAACACACTACAGCAGTACTAAGATACAGTAGTATAATCAAAATCAGGTTCCTTCAAACTCACCAGCTTTCATTTTGTTAAACACGGGTTACTCACGTATTATTTTGTCGATGTAGGCACCGACACGGTTTCGATTCATTAGCGAAATATTATTTCCCGTGGTACGAGTGAACCTTTTGTGGGTACCTTCGGCGGCCGCTGCCGCGGCACGCTCGCTTTGCTCGCTCGCCTTGCGCGTTGTTTTCTATACTCTAACATAACCCAGTTGGTTAGGTTTAGGTTAGTTAGATAACTTTCGATCTGATTCAACTTTTTTTCCTGACTCTACTCTGTCCAGTCGCTAATTTGTCCAGCTGGGAATTTGTCGAAATGCTCCTGACAGACCTAAACTAGTATTAGTAGTGCCATTGGTAATGAGGTAATCCATGGGAGATTTTATAATATGCGATTAATCAGCCAATAAGAATAGTAGTGGCACGGGAAATTAAAATTTCCCTTCACTCTACTAGTAGTGCCAAGCGGTAGTTCCTAAGAAAACAAGCCAACAAAACTATAGTACAACTCACGAAAGTTTTTACCAGATTTCGTCTGCGACTTTTCCCAATTGAAACATTGATGCCCTCTATGCAGCATATTGGGGCAGTAATATGAGGTCTTCTTTTCTTCTTATTTTCAAAAGTTTTATGGGGTAAAAGTGGTCTTTAATTATTCCAAACTATTATTATATATTAATATTATTATTATACTACATACTTTCCAAATTTCATCCCAATCCCTTCAGTGGTGAGATACGTGGAATAGGTACCTACTACCTACCTAACAAACATACCTACTCGCAAATTTCGCATCCATACTCCATACTAAAATAGGTACTAACATAGTTTAGTTTAGTTTATTTATTCAAAAACAATTTTTACATCGTGTGTCAATATATCGTACATAATATAATACAATTAAATTAATAGCATGCAATTACATATAGGTACTTAATCAAATTCATCTTTGTTACTTACATCATAATTACTTTCTTGTGATAAACTCGTGAATTGTGTAAAAACACCCCAAAAGGTTTCAGCAAAAGTTTTCTTAAATTATTCTTAAAAATATTTGGATTGTCAATTGCTTTCATTTTAGTAGGAAGAACATTAAACAATTTTACTGCTTGATACCTACTGCCATGCTTTACCACATTCAGCCTCGGATATACCTCGAGCTAGGTCTTTTGTTCGTGTCATGAGTCTTCTTTTATACTAATACTTACTAGTACCTACTGTCAACCTATGTGTTGTTTGTTTCTCCAAATAAATATCTTTATAATAACAATCATCGTTAGCAGTTTAACAAAATGCAAATTCATTTACAGCACGCAGTGGTTCAGTCCTATAAGAGCAAAGAGAAGAGGGAACACTGGCTGGATAATGCAGACGACAAGTACGACAAGGGCCTTATCGAGGATATCAAGTCTTTGCTCAGAGTACTGGTGTTATTCATCCCCCTGCCTGTTTTCTGGGCACTGTTCGATCAACAGGTAAAACTTCGTAAATTTACTATATCTAGTTTGGTTAACTTTTATATTCATTTATTACTTAATAATTAGATACGTTTTAAAAACTAAAGAGACAACCGACTTCCTGTATGCAAAAAATGTCATGTATACAATTTTTAGATTTTTGTTGATTTTTTAAAACCGTTTGAACGATTTCGATAAAATTTAAATGGGTCCACCTGGGACGTATATACACTTTAAAACAAAAATCGGTTCAAAAAAAAATGATTCCGACGAATTAAGAACCTCCTCCTTTTTTTGAAGTCGGTTAATAAAACCAGAGAGGAATGGAATTTTATAGTCAAACTCCAGTAAGTTTGACAATTCATTCCATTTTATTCCAATGTATTTGGTCACTCATAAATACGCTACAAATCACTAAACAAACATAATTATGTTTACACCTAAAAGTTGGCAATAAAAAAATCGAGGTCGTATTTTGGAACAAAATTCAAATAATTTTTTAAAAAAACGGCATTAAATTTTGGGAATTTTGAAAATTGGGACAGATTTTCATATAAAATTGTTATAAAATCGATGGTATGTTCTCGATGTGTTTTTAGTTTTGTTCTGAAATGCGGGAATTTGTCTTAAAAATGTATTCTATCGTATTCTTATGATTTTGCAAAGATTTCATGTTCTTTTCAACATAAATACTGTGTTTTTGAAAGCCTATTTGAACATATTTACATGATTTTCCAGCAAATGACTAGGTAAGTAGTAAAATTAAGGAATGTAAGAAGTACCTTTAACAAGGTAAATATTATTAACATTGGTGTCCGATAGATTTTTAGCTATATATTCTATGGTATTTCTATTCTATATATAATATATAATCCTATAGTGTATAAATTTTGTGGATTATGGGTGTTAGAAGACCATAATACCTATTTGTCTTCTATCAGGGTTCAAGATGGACTTTCCAAGCGGACCGTATGGAGCAAGACATCGGAGCCTGGACCCTAAAAGCTGATCAGATGCAAGTTCTGAACCCGCTACTCATTCTTGTCTTCATTCCTCTCTTCGAAGTGGTGAGTCGTGGGCTGACAGCTAAGCCAGTCATAAAATCAGTCTGCTGTTACTTTGTGGCACATGACGATGACAACATAATCCATTATAATCCATTGTTTATCGCACAATACACATTCTAAAGCATTTTATTATACCTACCTACGATATCTTGAAACTGATTTCTTCCGTTGAAGCTTGGTAATGCTTTATAATAATATTGAATGTTGTAGAATTCATAGTTTGTTATAGCATCTGAGTAATAAATTCCTTGATTTCTTACGCAGGCGATTTACCCGTGCATGACCAAATGCAGGCTCATACGGAAACCATTGCACAAAATGATCTGGGGGGGACTTTTGGCGGCAGTTGCCTTTGTAATTTCAGGGATCGTCGAACTCAACCTGCTGGTTTGTATTTATTTATGCTATCTATAAAGGTACGTAGATAACGTTCAAGTTTTATTAACCGAACGTTCAATTGCAGCCAACGTACGGCAATCCGCTCGTCGAAGGTTACTCTCAGCTCCGCGTGTACAATGGATTCAACTGTAACTACACTTTCACGTCTTCGGATAATATGAGAGCGGACGCTAACATCGGACCCTTGTCGGTGTATGAACACATGCATGTAGATGTCTTAGCACACCCAAATATGTCGTACACTCTACGAGGAGTCGACGGCGCATGTATTGATAACCCTTACACTGGTACCTTAATGTTGTCAAGCGCAACGGCAAATTCTTTCTTCATCTCAAACAAGGAAGTGCACGCCTTCGTCGATGACGTCGACAAACTGATCGACGGAGTGGCTGTCAGGTACGTACCTAACGATCACAACTCGTCGCGCAAGCTGCAATCTTTGTAGTATTTACGGTAAATGTCATTCCAAAACGCGAACGACCTCTTTTCCTTTTTAGAGTTCATTATGTTGAAAGCTTTGCATACGTTTAAGACTTTATCATCATATTCGGTCATCGGTGGCCATGTGACGTTTCCTCTGTATGTATTTGGTGTAGGATCACCCGTCTTGGCGAAATTGGCCCACAGCTCTGTTATTTTCTTAATAAATATTCTATCTTTGTTAGTGTTGTTGCGGCATACCTTTGCGTAATTCTCCCACGCCGGCTCGCATTTCAACAGGTAGCATATCTCATCACCGCTAGCAGCTCCTTTTATCCTTTGATTCGATCCGGATATTGAATTTGCTTTCACAATATTGAAATTACCGCTGTGAGTAAATTTGTAAACGTAGATCCTACTCTCTTTGTTCTGCAGAAGATTTTGAATAAAATTGTAAATAGGGTACTTTATGAGATCGGAGGTGTATTGCAAGAACTGTTCAACAGATTTTTCAGAAATCCCATCCTTAAAATATTTATTTGAAATTTTGTAAGCGATTTCTTTATAAGTTGATGACGTATATGTGTAAGCGCATTTTGTTGAAAATGGAACCATATATTTAAAGTAAACAGCAAACGATTTCAGATAATGTGGATTATGTAAGAAAGGTATGACTTCTGATATGCTCTCTTTGCTGTTGAAACCGATTAAAATAGGCTTGATAAGATTATCTTTCTTATCATTGAAATACTCTTCAGGTCGTTTCGTAAGCAATGAGAATTTGGATTCAGTTTCAAGAATCGGTAAGAAAGGAATCAAAGGTTTTTGAGAGTTAATAACTTCAATGTTGCTGTAAATCTTTAGAGAGGCCTCAATAATATCTTTGGTTGAAGCTGACTTGATGTCCTTGTGGCCCTTTCCTGTCAGTTTCTCTTGTAATCTGCGTTTTTCTGTAGTGTGGTCACCTTGAAATAACGGCGTAGAGAACATACCACCGCTTTGCAAAATCGCCTTTGAAAACAAATTTTTGTATTTAGTAGTCATCAGTAGAGACATAAATGTGGCCGCACTACCGCTGCCCATAACAGTCAAGTTGGACTTGTCTCCTCCAAGTTTCTTTATATTCTTCCGAACCCATTTCAAAGCCATTACAATATCTTTTAGTCCCATATTTGCATTCTGGTCGGTTTCATTGAGCTTTAAAAATCCAAAAGCTCCTATTCTATGCGTTACCGTTACTAAGATGACGTCTTCGTCAATAAAAAAATCTGAGCCGTGTATGTGGCTAAAGCTTGAGGTGAATGCGTACCCGTGGATCCACACGACAACTGCTTTAAGTTTGTTCCCGATTTTGTAGAGACTCGGAGTAAAAATGTTCAGATGAAGGCAGTCTTCGGTGCCGTACAAGCCGTGCTTATGAACGATGTGCGCCTGAGCGCAAGCTCCATGGTACTCGGTTCTAGCATCGAAAGGCTTTTTCCATTTCTTCGGAGGTTTTGGGTCTTTGAACCTCAGTTTTCGAACTGGAGGCTGAGCGTACGGTACGCCATAGAATGCAAAATATAATTTCTCATCGAATAAAGTTACCTCGCTAGTGCCCTTTAACGTTCCTTGATTTAATTCAACAACAACATCGTATGTGCTCACGTAAAGTAGTTGGGACAAAGTTAAGCACAAAATATTCGATATTTTATGCCATAGAACCATTTTCCGAGAAAGCTACTCATCGTATCCGGTTGACGAGTGCAAGTTTTTAATTAAAACCTTTGGCAATGCTTGTTTTGCTTTTGAAGATTGTTCTTCAATCGAAACGAAAACATGTTGTTAATATTTTTTATCTAAAAAACAAAGAACAAAGCATTGAACTACAGAAATGATTACGGAATTGCATGGTATGATATGGACTAGAGGTACTCGTACGTTACCTAAACCTGTAGTTCAGACTGCTGCCCGCGGCTTTGCCCGCATAATACGTAGATAAAATGTAGCCTATAATGTTAAGAAGCCTATCATAAAATGCCGCAACACTGAGTTCGAGCGTACGACGCATTCCTTTTTGTTATTTTGTGTTTTATGTAGTTGTAATTACGCTCATTTAAAATTATTTAATTTATTATTAAATAATAAAAGTTTATTTCATATGAACCAATGTTTATTCTGATATAAGTTTCACTTAATAATATTGCTTTACTAATAGTTCAATCCATGTCAGCTTGCTTGAAAAAGTGCCGTCGGGCATTATATTGATAACTTGCTTCGTAATTTTGGCTTTAAATATAAAAACATAGATAAGAAAAAGATCCGAAAATCGAGGCCGCTATGTACTAAACTAATAACTATTCTCTAACATGCAATAAGTCAAAATTGACGAAGAGTTAATGTACTAGGCCCTTTAACTCAGAACCACATAGTTACATCTACACAGAGTTTCATCTAAATTGGATCAGCCATAATTGCACGATTGATTAACAAACCATTCAAACATTCCATTCCTTGACGAGCTCTGTGGCGCAGTTGGCTAAGACCCGGCTGAGACGCAGAAGGTTGCGGGTTCGATTCCCGCCGCGGGACAAATGTTTGTACGATCTGCAAGTATTTGTATCGGGTCTGGGTGTTTCTATGTATAATATGTATGTATTTACAAAAAAAAAAAAAGTATATCAGTCATGTGGTACCCATAACACTAATGTTAATGTACTATTAGTACATACTTTATAACTAGATGTCACTGCTAAAAAGTGACTAACCATCGCCAGAAATGTCAAATTTACCCGGACTGCCTGCCTGCCTCTTTGGTTGTTATTTTTGTGCACGTTGCACAATCCTTCGTTGTTTTAATTGTCTAGATCGCGCTATCGATGTGTTTTGGAAATTTAAGGACTCAAACTTGTATTGAATAAACATGGCATCGTACTTTCACGGGGAATTCAATAGATTTTTTTGTTATACTAGAAGACCTCGGTAGCTATATCATCTACTCGTCGTCCTAACGAACTGGATAGATGAATCAAGCGCGTCCTGGCACTGAGTTAGTACCACGGCTTTTTGCATCAACGCACTCTAGTTTCTCTAGAAAGTGGTGCATCGCCACTCAGTGGCACCGGGCAGACTCTAACTAAACCTGTGGCCTGACATAACATGGTCTATTTTGGCATAAGCTAGTAAATATTAGAAGAATAGGATGATTCAGTTATTACCAGCCATTGTTTGAAGCATATTAAATAGCGTAAGTATCTCAAGTATGTCACTCAACAAAATTCATTTTCAGGTTTTTAGTGAACAGCGATCAAGCTGTACCAATAAATATCGTTGCCGCTAACGGTAACATGACATATTTGTCGCTAAGTAGTGATGACATGACTCAAAAGAAGATACCCAAAGGGCTAAGGGACGTGGTGGTGGATGGACAAACCGTGCTGACAGACTTTACGTTCCGAGTCGGAGCTGTTTACACAATCAACGTTTACAAGGACAGTAACAACACTTTTGTGAGTAGACATGCAATATAACACTTGTAAGATAGTGTGTTTTATACCATCGTACGACTAGGACTCCGTGTAGTGCGTGACAAAAACTACAAATCAGTCCCACAGTATCCAAACAGATCTTTGAAAACGAGACTGCATCAGAAAACAAAACCATTCGCTTCTTTTTAGCCGAACTTAATCACATATTGGTGGCAATTCGGTTGGTTCATTTCTAAAATTAGGAATTGTCTAAAATATATTTAGTTAGTCATAGCATTTGTAAAACCTATTCGGTTGGTACCATCTAACTAAATTAGGAACGCTTAATTAAGTTAGATAAAATTCAACTGGGATTAGTTGGTAGCAGCAGAATACCAAAATTTCGAAATACGAGCGATTTTATTTTGTTGCACCAAAGTGTGATATGACGTGTGAATGACTTTTTTGAAATCGCCGTGTAAATTGCCGTGGAATAAAACTGCGGACAAAAACTATTTTGTATTTTGAAAACTGTTAATTAAAATGTTACTCTTTGGACTTTTGTATAAGCAAAATAAGCTGGTTCGTATTTTATAACATTTTAGTTTGTCAAACAAAATTAAGTAATTAAGTACTATTTATCATCTGTCCGTTACATATAATACTGATTAGTAATTAAAATTCATCACGGTGTTAGCGAAAAGTATTTTAACCACCAGTTTTAGCTCCCCTTATCATTTAAACACAGATAATCATATAACTGAAACCTTGGTACGTAAGCCTATATTTGCTGATACAACAGACACATCACATAAGTTTAAAATTAGTAGATGATACCTTAGACTAGTGAAACTCTCTCTCGTTCGGGCTATGTATGTATACCTAAGGGTTAAAAGTTTCTAAGAAAATATCTAGCAAACTTCTTACCCTCCTACGCTCCTACTTGGTTGGATTTTGGTAACTCCTTCCATCTAGAAAAGCAGATTCCCTCCAAGATTTTACTCAGGATGTCTGATTATTGTTAATCAGTCACGTAACTTTGAATAGGGCTGTATTAGCGATGCTTACGAGTACAGTCGTCAGCAGAAATGCGCATTTCAAAGCATTGAAAACGGCAGCACAGTAGTACAACAGAGAAATATTCTCGCTACGATAAAATCATGAACTTATGTTATAGTTATACATATTTTTTAAGTGTGTATTTCTCCTGTATATCTTCATTTCAAGGACGTGAGTCACGTACGTGACACCATTTTGAAAGTAGTAAGATATGCTCTTACTTATTCCGGTGCAGCTGACTGTACGTACTTATCTATAGATACTGGCCATGACTCTGTTCGTAAAATACGAACGATCTTATTTAGTTGCCTATATCTGAATTGTAGCCGCACTCAGTCCTTACTCTTTCGTGTAGTTAGTAACATTTTAAATGACTTCTTAAATTTACTACATTGACGTGTAGTCGTGTTAGCTTAATTACATGCCATGTAATTGAATTTGAATTGAAATATACTGAAATAAAGTAAAAATCAAAAAATGAACACATCATTTTTCTTAATTTAAAACTGTGTGAAAATATTACTCTAATTTGGATTTTGGTGTAAGCAAATTAAGATCGTTCATATGCTACGAAATTTTAAACAACAAATTCACGACCACTGTCCAATTTTAACATTGTAAAAATGAAAATAAGTTCGCAATCTAATTTATGATGTTTTAACCAAAGGTAGCGAACGCAGTAACGATAACACCTCCGAACAGCGTGCACATCTTATGGCTGATCCCGCAGTACGTCGTGATGTCGATGGGCGAGGTGATGTTTTCCGTCACCGGACTGGATTTCTCGTTCACGCAGGCACCGGCTTCGATGAAGTCTGTGCTGCAGTCTGTGTGGCTGCTGACCGTAGCTCTCGGGAACCTCATCGTGGTGTTTATCGTAGAAGGACACTTTTTGGACGCTCAGGTACTTGGAAACATCCGTGCAAATATTAAGAATTCTTGTGTTTGTTTTTTGCATTTTAGGGAGAAAGATTGTATCTTGGGGAAGGACATAGGTAACTTTTTGTGCGAAGCCGCCGGCAGTTAGTTCTAGCACTTTTATTTTTACTACACACAAAACATTAAATAGATGAACAAAAATTTAGTACTATTCCGCCAATCTATTCCCAATGAGTTAGACACGATGCAGACGCATGCACCTCCCTCCCACCCGCAATTGAAAAGCCATGCAAAGCGTTAGTAAAAGCGCAAGCACACACAATCCACACATGCAACCTCAAAATGAAATTCGACGCGTGTTTCGCCCTCCACGAGGCATCCTCAAGAACACTTGACTCACTCCGCACCCTGACGAAAAACGACTATGCTCTGCAGACTTGTTGATTCGACAAACGTCAGAACGAGACTGTACATACATACATCTTCAAAAGATTGGCGAGTGAACTAAAGTGTTCTAACATAGATTTATATTCAACTAGCAGATCCAACAGACGTCCTGTCCAAAGGAAAATCCAGTACAATCCAAACTATCCGTTCGGTAGCAGTTTTCAGTTTATCATTCAGTTTATCAGTTCAGCGTACTGACAGAGAAAATGGCGGGGGACTTTGTTTTTAGGTAGGCACGGAAACTTTAAGTTACGTTAGTAACATAGAGTTATTTTGAATGGGTTACCCATAAGCCCATAACTGACGCAAAACGTTACTTTTCTAAGATTATACTAAGAGATCGACTAAGTAAAGTATACCATACCAAATCTCTGATTCAATCAAACATTGACAGCTTTCAGTTATGATGACTTGGTATTACGAACGTACGTAATAAATGCCTATTGCTAATCGAAACTGATAGACATTGATTGTATCAAAAGCTCCATAATCGCCATACTGAAATCCTCAAAGGACACTAAGCTTACGTGGGTACTTTTGCATTTCCTGCACATTTATTAAGAGATTGAGCTGCTGATCGTTCACTGATGGGGCCGTGACGGCGGCCTGTTAAAACGATACCCTTAGCAGATGACCTTTTGACCTTTTAATAAAATAATTTCAACATTTTGATTGACTGCAACTTCTTTTCAAATTATTCTGTAAAAGTTATTGTTTATTCTGTAGTTAATTATGATATAAAGTCTAACATTTTAAACATAAGCCATATTCTCATAAAGTCGGCGTCTCGCTTTAACTTGCAGCTCCCTATTAAATATATTAAAACATGCCGCAATGTAGAATTAGTTTGTTTTTTTTATTTTTTTCTCATAAATAACGCGCCGTCAAAATGCGTAACGGCCATTTGCTAAAGAGCCGCCTTAATCCGTCACAGAGGTTTATTGTTAACTAACTCGTACACATACTAAACGTGTTAACATTTTGTTTGCAGTGGAAGGAGTTTTTCCTATTCGCGGGCTTGATGACAATCGACATGATGATATTCTTGGTTATGGCACTGCGCTACCGCTACGTCGACCACGCGACCAGCGAGCCAGATCTGGCAATCGAGGAGATACGGCTTCCAGAGAAACCGCAACCAATAAATAATTAACTGACTAATCCAAATACCCTATAATACCCCTTCTTTGTTATGGTTATTGAAATAAACTTTTTACGGTAGTCGTGGATTTTATTTCATTCGTGTGTTTATTTTAGCCGTAGATGACCTGTCAGCTCAGGTGGGAGTAACTCTGTCTTCTGCGATGTATTTCCTTCCAAACCAAATAAATAAATAAATAATTGTGGGCAACGCACGCAGCACCATCTGGCCCTAAGCATATATTGTATTATGGTGACCAGATGACAGATACTTATAATAGGTACCTACTTCTATAGTTTTATATATATATACTGACCTATGATACTTTATAAAAACCAGACACAGAACTAGCACCTGTGTTCAGCACACAAACACTGTTCTGGGAGGGAATCAAACTCATAACCTATATCGCAGAAGGCAGAGCTTACTACCAACTGCGCTGACAGGCCAGTCTATAGAGATCTGCTAAGAACGATATTAGTCTTTGTTACACGCTTTATGAAGTGACATAATTTATACTATTACCTAATAGGTTTTCTCGTGGATTATTTTTGGTCGTTTTGCGAAGTAAACATTGTACTCTTATATAATATATATAATATAATAGCGACCCGCCCCGGCTTTGCACGGGTGCAAAGCTGTTACTAATTATAATGCAGAATGGTTATCCCTAAGAGATAGCCATATACCATCGCGGACTTTGTTCTAGACCTTTTGAGGGTGTACAATACTGTAGAACATTATTTTAATCTATCTCGTAGGGATCAGCCCGCGCGCAGCGTTTGCAATGTAAGCGCAAAAAAATGTGTTTATTTACGACACCACATTAGAAACCTCTAAAATTATTAGTGTTTCTCTACTATATTATGCATGTTTTATACATATAAACCTTCCTCTTGAGTCACTCTATCTATTAAAAAAACCGCATCAAAATCTGTTGCATAGTTTTAAAGATCTAAGCATACATCGGGACAGACAGACAACGGGAGGCGACTTGTTTTATACTTACTATGTAATGATTTTTCCCGAGTTATTTCGGATTTTATATGTAATGTAACTAACTGCTGCCCGCGACTTTGCACGCGTGGTACCTACAAAAAAGTAGGGATTTATGTGATTTATTCAAATAAAGTCAGAGTTATGGACTCGCCTGTAAATAATTGTTATTAAAGTTTTGTGTTTCTTTGTGATTCGAGAAAAAAATATCCGTATACTTACGTATTCCCTACTAATATTATAAATGCGAAAGTATCTCTGTCTGTCTGTCTATCTGTCCCGTTTTCACGCCAAAACAGCTGAACCGATTTTGATGTATTTTGGTATAGAGATAGATGATGCCTTGGAGAAGGACATAGGCTACTTTTTTTTAGGTACCACGCGTGCTAAGCCTCGGGCAGCAGCTAGTTATTTTATAAAGAGACACCAATTTTTATAAGATAACAAATGACGAACTACACTACATACGACTTTCTGACGTCTTACTATAAACAATATAAACACTTGACATTAACCAAATTGTCATCATTATGACACATGCCAATAACGAAGAAGAAAAAGAAGGTTTTCTCTTGTTCATTTTTTATTGGGTTATCTTTGCGAAATTTTAATCAATGAATTGTGACTACATAGCACAAGAGTCGACAATTAATTTACATATGTGTATTAGTCATTAACGATTTTAATATCACAGCAATCACATGATCACTACACTCTTATAGTCAACTAATAACTACTTAGGTGTCTATCCATTAAAGATCTGGGTATAAAGTTAGACCCAAAACTCACGTTTCATGATGATAATGCGAACTCGTACAGTAACCTTAAAGATTTGTTAAATGAACCAAGGCAAGAGCGAAATCTCCTATGACAAGTTTTCTTTACTTAAAAGGAGGTTTTATCATTGTTTTAATTTATGTATTTTTGGAAACGAAATAAACATTTGTATTTGTATTTGTACCTGCTTCCAATGATTAGGCTTTGTCTCCTGAAACTGCAAATATTTTACTAATCTTAACGCTATCAAATTACTTTACACCACGTCTGACTAACTAATCCAAGTTAGAATCAAGCGCAAAGTGCAAAGAATCAAATTAGAATCTATTTGGAACCTCATTAAACTATATAGCTATGCATTATTGATAGAAAAAGTACAAAGAGGTTCCTTAGTCATCTGTTTGCGGATGACTGGAAGACGATAAAAAGACTGTGCCTTACCTATTGTGAAAATAAATGTTTTGTGTAAATATAGCTATAGGTACTAAAAGTATTATTCAGTGTAGATACCTATAAGTCCTTTAATTATTAGACTTTTTATTTTTTAGAACTAAGTGTTAGGTGCCTACTGTACAATTTAGGTAGCTAATATTATATTTAAACCAGTTAATATGGTGTTTAGTTCACATTTTAGAGGTACATGTTTATAAATAAATAAATATTTTTTTTATGGTTTCAAAGTCATAACGCACCATACTAGTGAGAGATTATCAGAGGCAATTTAGTTCCAAATTCACAACTAGATGTCACTGTTAAATTGTGCCAAAAGCTGAATCGCGCTATCGTTGCGTTTTGCCTTTACTATGCCACTTGTTCGTTGGCTTTGGAGGCTTTAAGAGCCTTTTAGATTACCACTCAATAAATATATTAAATATATATTTAACAGTTTAAAAGTGCATTCTCATTTGAGACTACTTGGGAGCGACCCGTTACATGGTCCTTACGAGCGGATTTCACTAGCCCCTATTGGAGTGCTGGCCTCTTCGTTTTTGACTGGCATAGAAACCAGTGGTGGATTGCCACTGAAGTGCCATACCCACACCGAGGTGTGAAAGTGTTGTTGTACGCTGCCGGCGCCGTTGGCTGTTGGACATACTGGTGAGCGCGCACGCAGCCGAGGTGCACTGTGGTGGCGCGAGAGGGCGCTGCAATCGGAGTTAAGCAATTACTGGAGTTCAAGTTGTGGTTTGTGAAGTGCAACCGTGAGTACATTGAATTATTTGGAAGTGTAGAGCAGTGTAGTGAATTTATAGAGCAAGGAGATTATAGAGTTTTTTGATAGAGATTTTGGACTTTAACTTTTTACTGATTATTGGACTTAAAAAAATTGTGAATTTAGGACTTGTAATTTTTTCGTGTGCATGTTAGTTTTAAGTATTAAAACTCTGTTGAGACGGGGAATCCATGCCCAATTTTTAAAAATTGGTTTATAATCTCAAACACTTGTAAAAATTTTACTTTATTTTTTGGACTTAAAAAAAATTGTGCATTTTAATTTTAACTTTAAAAATGGAATCTTTGTACAAATTGCAAAACGATACAACGTTGCGTATTGATAAGGCAGCAATTAACTTCAAAAAGTCGCCTAAAGAACGTATAACGCGTGCTTATGTTGAAGTTAGATTAGAGTCGCTAGAATGTGCATGGAATCATTTTGTAAAGAATCATGAAGACATTGTACAAGGTGTAACAGAATTAAATAAAGACGATAAATATTTTAAAAATTAGTTATATGAAAACACTGAAGAGTCATACGTTAAGTATAAAAGTACATTGAAAGATATTTTAGAGAGCTGTGGCTCAATCAAGTTCCAATCAAAGTGTACAGTCCAAGAATGATAGTATTAAGTTGCCGAAAATGTCAATTCCCACATTTACGGACATTTATGCTCAGTGGCCCACTTTCAAAGATTTGGTTGTTTCACTTATTCATCAAAATCAAAGTTTAGACGATGTAGATAGGTTGCACTATTTAAAAAGCTTGTTGTCAGACGAAGCCGAACAATTAATTCGGAATATTTCGATAACATCAGCTAATTATAAGGAATGTTGGTCAATTCTCTGTAGTCGGTTTGATAATAAAAGATTTATATCCAATTGTGGCTGAAAACTCAAGTGCCATTAAAGGTTTTTTAGACACTACGATGGAGTGCTTGAATGGTCTAAAAAATCTCGGTGTAGATGTTAAGTCGTGGGACATCATAGTGATTCACATTGTTAGCGTCAAATTAGATGTTGAATCCCGGAAACAATGGGAAACTAAAATAAGCTCGCATGATAAACTGCCCACACTTGTTGAATTCAGAGATTTTATGGAAGCCAGATCTCGAGCGCTAGAGGTTTTAGATTCAAATGAAAAACCTAGACCACTTCTAAATAAACCAAAGGTTCATCATGTAGTTAGCGCCGACAACGAAGCAAATGCAACCGTGTCATGTCTCTTTTGTAAAGAGAACCACAAGATTGCCAATTGTAAACAGTTTGCAAGGGAGAGTTACGAATCTAGTCATGGCTTTGTTCAAACCAAAAGGTTATGTTTCAACTGTTTAGGTTCCAACCACTCCATAAAGTTTTGCCGTCAAAGTTCTTCTTGTCGCGTGTGCAAGCGAAGACATCATTCGCTATTGCACCCTAAAGTAGTTTAAAACTCAGCCGTGCCAAGCATGTCTTCCAATGCAACGGCTGAAGTTAAATAAATAAATAAATAAAAAATCGTTTATTGCCTTAGTAAATAGGTACAAAATTGGTAAATATTCAAAATATCTTAAAAACGCTAGGCTTACTAAGGTCAATGGGTGCAAATTCAGCATCTGCTGTTAATAGGTGGGTAATAGATAGGACCTACCTACACAGCGCTGTTTTTTAATTTGCCCTATTCGGATAGTTCTTCACCGAGAGTTAAGAGCAAGCGGGGTTACAGATTTTAAAAGGTACATTTATGTGTGTATTATGTTAAGTTAAGTCAGCGGTGTCTGCCATTCAGACATCGTTATCAGAGGGCGAATCATCTTCGTCATATATAGCTTCTCACTTTTCTCATAGGTCAGTACCTACACAAGTTTTGTTGGCTACCGCTCTTGTTGAAGCACAAACAAGATACGGGTCTACACAACTGTTGAGGGTGTTATTGGATCAGGGATCCCAGGCATCATTCATAACCGAATCAGCAGTACAACTTCTTGGACTAAAGAAGACAGCGACCAAAACGGTCGTATCAGGGATAGGGGGTGAGAGAAGTGTTGCCTCCAGGTTTACAGTCACAGTGACGATTCACTCGCGCTTTGATCCCAATTTCAGTGTCCAAGTAGAATCATTCGTGTTAGGTACAATCACATCGCTCCTACCTCCTGAAAAAATTGTAGAACTCAACTGGCCTGAGATACAGCTCACTTTAGCTGACCCAGAGTATCATACACCAAACAAGATTGACATCTTGCTTGGCGCAGGTACTTAGAGAAGGATTGACTCAAGGTCCCCCAGGCTTTCCCGTAGCCCAGAACACAGCCTTGGGGTGGATTTTGTCTGGTCAAGTCCCATCAAAGTCTGACTCGAATATTCATTGTCATCACGCCAACATTAGCCTGCTAGATCAAGCTGATGAAAATACACTGCTGAAGCAGTTTTGGGAGATCGAGTCAGTGATTCCCGGATCGCCAAAGATCCTTTCTGAGGATGAGCAGCGATGCGAAGATATCTATTCCCAAACCACTTTCAAGGATGAAAGTGGTAGATATGTTATAAACCTTCCGTTTCACAATGTTGATCCACAGTGTCAGTATAGAGATCTAGCTGTAAAGAAATTTCAGCTTCTTGAAAACAAGTTCAAGACGAATCCAGATTTGAAGAAGCGGTATTCCGAGGTGTTCCACGAATACATTAATCTTGGTCACATGGAACGCGTACGTGGTCCCAAAAGAGCGAAAGCGGTTTACTTACCTCATCACGCTGTTGTACGTGAGGACAAGTCGACAACCAAGGTTCGAATTGTGTTCGACGCTTCAATGAAGTGGTTAAATGGGATCTCTCTGAATGACGACCTGTTGGTTGGTCCCACCTTGCAACCGCCACTGCGACACATCATTATGAAATGGAGAATATACCCCATCAGCTTATGTGCGGATATAATTAAAATGTACAGACAAGTGAAAATCTTACCTGAACACGTAGATTTTCAAAGAGTAGTATGACGCGATAATCCCACAGATGATATTGAAGATTTTCGTATGCTGCGAGTTACCTTTGGGACGTCAGCAGCTCCTTACCTTGCTGTGAAGACATTACAGCAGGTAGCCATCGACGAATGTTCACACTGTCCTGAAATAGCTGAAAAAATAAAACAAGAATATTATGTTGATGATCTAATGACAGGATGTCAGACAATAGAAGGACTAATGCTGAAGAAGAAAATGACAGAGGTACTTACTAAAGGTGGCTTCCAGTTGCAAAAATGGATCAGTAGATGCAAAGAGTTAAATGACATGATGTTAGAAGATGAAGGGGATCAGGAAACAACGGAAAGGGATATTAAAACGGATGACGTTATGAAGATATTAGGAATTTCATGGGATCAATGATCATGATGACTTCAGATATTCTGTAAAACTTCCTGCGCAACAGTTTCCTATCACAAAGCGACGAGTAATTTCAGACATCTCGCGCCTATTTGACCCGTTGGGATGGGCTGCACCGTGTGTTGTCACATCTAAAATATTTATTCAAAAGCTATGGCTTTCGGGAATAGGTTGGGATGAGGAGTTGCCGTCAGAGTTGTTGATAGAGTGGCAAACTTACCGACAGAATCTTGAAGAGACGCGTAAGTAATCCGTAAGTATTCCGTAAGACGCGTAAGTTAGTTTAGCATTCCTAGATGGATTTATAAGTCAGTTGATAACTTCAGTGTAGAATTGCATGGTTTTTCTGACGCCTCTGTTGCTGTTTATGCTGCGGTTGTATATGCCAGGGTTACACACTTCGATAAATCCATCACAACTAGTTTAGTCACTGCGCGTACGAAAGTTTCCCCAGTAAAACAGCAATCCATTCCGAGGCTGGAACTGATGGGTGCGGCACTGCTGGCTGAATTGTTATCAGAAGTGTCTGTAGTTATGAAGATCCCGCAAAATCTGGTTCATGCTTGGACAGATTCATCCGTCGTTTTAGCGTGGCTAAGCAGCCACCCTAGTCGATGGACTACCTTTGTTGCGAACAGAGTTTCAGCCATTTTGTCTCAGTTCGACAATTCACACTGGGCACATGTCCAGTCTTCTCATAACCCAGCAGATATTGCGTCCAGAGGGTTATCTCCGCAAGAGCTTTCTTGCAGTGTTTTATGGGCTCAAGGTCCACTTTGGCTACGGAATAATGTCATAGAGTACACAAGACCGAAAGCCATATCTACAAATATGAAACAGAGATCGGTTAAGGCTCACGTGGTTACTGAGAACTCACCGGAAGATCCCTTGTGGACTAAATATTCTTCATTGCAGAAACTTGTAAGAGTCATAGCTTCCTGTCGTAGGGTTTTGAGATGGAAGGCCCAAAAGAATGGAAGTCGAAGATATGAGTCGTATTTAACATACGAAGAGATAAAAGAAGCAACAAAGGTTTGTATAAGACAAAAGCAGGAGTTTGGAGAAGAGATTGCAGATGTTAGGAAAACAGGTTAAGACAAGAAGCAAAATTAAATCTCTTTGTCCAATGTTAGATAGTGATGGGATATTGGGTGTTAGTGGTCGCATTCGTAATGCCACTGTAGATGAAGCCACAAAACATCCCATCATTCTACAACAAACCAATCACTTTACAAATCTGGTGATTAGTGAAGCCCACAAGAAGACGCTACATGGAGGTCCTACCTTGGTCTTAAATCACTTGCGTACCAAGTATTGGATAATTGGAGCCAAAATTTTGGTAAAGGCTTTTGTACGCAAATGAGTCACTTGTAAACGGTACTCGATATCGGCTCAAACCCAGTTAACGGGTCAGTTACCGTCAAGTAGAGTGACACCAGCAAGACCATTTAGGCATAGTGGGGTTGACTTTGCTGGTCCGGTTAACATCCGAGTATCGAAAGGTCGTGGTAATCGTTCCTATAAAGGATATATCTGCTTGTTTGTTTGTATGGTTTCTAAGGCCATACATTTAGAAGCCATAAGTGACTTGACATCTCAGGGCTTTATTGCAGGGTTCAGAAGGTTTCTTGGACGTAGAGGTGCTGTTAGCGATCTTTGGAGCGATAACGGCACCAATTTTGTAGGCGCCTCCAAAGAACTCAAACACCTTGTCGCTGCAGAAAAGTCTTCTGTAGCTGTAGGTATTATGGAATGGCTAGGTAACAACGGAACAAAGTGGCACTAAATTCCACCTCATGCTCCTAATTTCGGAGGTTTGTGGGAGGCTGGAGTGAAGTCCACTAAGTTTCACTTAAAACGGGTGATAGGCAATTCGACTCTTACATATGAAGAAATGTCCACAGTTTTGATCTAAGTCGAAGCCTGCTTAAATTCACGACCGTTGTCTATGATGCCTGACAATATTAACGACCCTACTCCCTTAACGCCTGGCCATTTTCTCATAGGCGAGCCTCTGATAACGGTGCCCGATCGGAATTACGAAATTTGGCAGGTTTCGCAGCGACTAGTGCAGAAATTTTGGAGGCGATGGTCTAACGAATATTTAGTTCATTTAATGCAACGTCATAAATGGAATAAACATGTTCCTAAACCAAATATTGGAGATGTTGTACTGGTCAAGGAGGACAATGTACCTCCTGCTCGCTGGTTGTTAGGTAAAGTTGTTCAAAAACACCCTGGTTTGGACGGATTCACGAGAGTCGTGACTTTCAAATGCAACGGTTCTTTATGTAAGCGTCCTGTGTCCAGGCTATGTGTTTTGCCGGTCACGGTTTAGTCATAAGTTCTATTTTTATTAAAATGTTTAAGTTTGTGCTATACTCTGAGTTGATGTTGTTGAGTTTTTTAGATGTTGGTTAGTTGTATATATACAGTCCACATTGTTTTTAGTTTTTGTTCGCTATTGAAGCAACTTTATGTAAATTTTGTTAGTTTATGTACTACAGTCCACCACTTTGTTATTTATACTTATGTCCACATTTATTTAAGTTAAGAACATAAACATATGTTCATCGTGGGCGGTATGTACAGTTTAGGTAGCTAATATTATATTTAAACCAGTTAATATGGTGTTTAGTTCACATTTTAGAGGTACATGTTTATAAATAAATATATAAATAAACAAATATTTTTTTTATGTTTTCAAAGTCATAACGCACCATACTAGTGAGAGATTATCAAAGGCAATTTTAGTTCCAAATTCACAACTAGATGTCACTGTCAAATTGTGCCAAAAGCTGAATCGCGCTATCGTTGCGTTTTGCCTTTACTATATAAGCCACTTGTTCGTTGGCTTTGGAGACTTATGAGCCTTTTAGATTACCACTCAATAAATATATTGAACAGTTTAAAAGTGCATTCTCATTTGAGACTACTTGGGAGCGACCCGTTACACCTACTTTTACTTTTTGTCTGCACATTTTTGTTTCCTGCTGTTCCGTGTTCCTATTTTTAACGCATTAGATAATAATAATAAATAATATATATTGCTGGACAATTCACACAATACCATCTAGCCCCAAACTAAGCATAGCTTGTATTATGGTGCCTTTGATGAAAAATATATACCTAAGTATTCTATCAGTCATCTACTGATAGAATACTTAGGTATATATTTTTAAATACATACTTATGATACATTATAACACCCGGACACATAAAAAACACATATGTTCTTCACACAAATGTTTATCCTGGGAGGGAATCCTTCAACTTACAGAAGAAGGCAGTAGTCGCAGATAGTATAGATAGATAGGACATTTTATCTGAGAAAGGAAACGGCCAATTGAGATTTTATAGAAACTCAAAAAAAAATAAACAAACTAGTACAAAACTCGCGAATGCTAATAAGGGATGTTTGCATATTATTTTAGAAGCTCGGCGTCATACCACACAACACATAAATCAAATAGGGAACGCTTCTATAAATTCACTCGAAATCTCAATGGGCGCTAAATCAGTTCCGTACGACACTAGCTCATCAGTAACGGGCCATTGCATTGAGTGTGGGGCAATTTGTGTGTTGTTCCCAGGCCGGCTTGGACTAGCGCAGCGCGGCGACGTACGACGCCGGGCGTGCGTGTGTCAGCGGTTAACCCCATTGTCACGCAAACTCAACGAGGGGTGTTTTACTGTTTCTCAAAGTATTTCTCGAAATACTTGCATATTTTATTGATTAAAGATAGGTATGAGGATCCGAGGGACTTGAACAATCCTTCAAAACATTTTCATCAAACCGCTGATGGCCACAGCAAACCATTAAACGGTGAAAATTTAACCTCATGTTGGCAAATCTACTGTAGGTACCAGACACATGGCTTTTCGACTTGTAATTTAAACCTTTTCAACTGCTGCAATGAGGCAAAACCAAAAACTATATAGGTATGCTAAAAGCGCACATTTTTTACTAATAAATAGGAGCAGTGATATTTATAAAATAAACGAATGAAATGTTGAGATCCACTGTTCCCATTGATGCGCTGGATCTGTTGACGACTTGATAATAATTGCGAAAGTCCTTATAATAAATGCCTAAATACAACAAACATACAGACAAATACGGGCCTGGGGGACAACAATGAAAGCTATTCGGTTTCCTGTCGACTATTGAATATAGACAGACTATTAACTACGTTTTTCGTTGTTTGTTAGGTCGTTGAAAACCGACTTAATAAAATTTAATGAAATTTAAGCCTGTACATTTTTAGTGAAAAGTAGATGTATTTTGTATGTGTATAATATGGTTAGGCCAAATAAACGCACTGCTCCAATGAGACAACGTGGAATGAGTAGGTAAACGAAAATATATTCAATGTAAGTATACAATTTTTAATTTTTTGTTGATTTTTCAGCTCGACCGATTTCTTTAAAATTTTAATGGGAAGTACCTATACAATCTGGGAAGTACTTACCTATATCCTTTCAAAAAAAAGATTTTTGTAAAAATTGACGAATTTGAGAACCTCCTCCTTTTTGATAAAGTTAAAAATTAAAACAAACAAATTAACAAATTAAATGTTTTAATTAAATAAATTTTGATACATACTTAGGTTCAAAATTTAAAAATTCGACCAACAAAAACGTCAATCTAGGTGTAAGCCATTCTTTGCAACCATACATTTTTCATGTTCAGGGCTTCAAAGTCTAAGTAGTTTTTTTTTCCATTGTCTTCCTTTCTTTCATGTCTGGTGGATTCGGTGAAGGTGCATATACTGTCTGCGTAGCATGAATCCTAACCCTATTGACAATGATTTCACCCCCGAGAGAGTATAGAGAGTATTCGTGTATAGAAAGCATACATTTTATTGAGAAAGAAGTTGTTCTTTTTTCGGAATTACTTCAACTTCTACAACTTCTTTCTCATTTGCTACCTAATCGTCATGGTACCTAGTACCTACGCAGGATGGTGATGAGTAAGTTTTTTATAATTACCTCAGCACGATGGATTGTTACGACTGAAATCATCATCATTGGCCTTCGTTCATCTGTTGAAGATGATTTAGGTGGCGTCAGTAAAGTTACAGAGTACCTGCCTAGTTAATTGTAATTGAAAACTTTCGTTCATGGATCCACTCCAGCAAGCTGAGGTGGGTGAAGTTTCTTCTCCACTGACGTCATTCTGCCTGGGATTATGTTTGATAGCGCCTAACTAACTTTGATAACTAACCTCTCGACCTTGCCGACAGGTCCCGCAGGAAAGACGAATCAGTACATGTGGTGTCGGCTCGGTTGCAGGTCATAACAGCTGGCATCGAGCCGGGCTTGTTTCAAGTTTTCCTTCTCTTTTGCTACCTTTTCTGTTAGTCAGCAGGGGGACTAACCCCCAATAATTTGAAGACTATCGCAGTCGTCTCCATCATCAGTTCCACGTAGAAATCCTCACTCGAAGTGTTATATAGTTCAGCGTAAAATACCAACCCGATTTTTAAGTCAGATGCGGGTGCTAAGTCATTTTTGATGATCCTCAGCTGAGCGTTATGGAGTACAGCGGATGGTAAAAGTAAAAACATATAAAATATAATTTATTTTTGTAAGATACCAAAACATTCCTAAAGATATCTAAAAGTCAAAGGCACCGAAGTCGTAATATCGTGACTGGGCAATAGAATTATTGATATTGATAATGTGTTTTTCTACAGATTAAGAGGTAAGAAGCAGGTAAGACTAAGCACCAAATAAAATAGTGCTCGAAAGGAGCCTTCGAAAGAAAGAACAGAACAGTTCGAAAGAACTAGTAAAACAAAAAGAATAATAAAATAGGGACCCTATGCTTGACGAAATGATTAAACCGTTTAACTGGCAGTGAAATTGTACGTTTCCCCTCTAACATTATTTATAACAAGTTGGCGACACGGATTAATTAAGTGCAGTCAGAAAAACAGTTTTAGGAGAGGCGTCAGTCAGTCATACAGTTACTTCAGTGAACACACTTGGGAGTGCACACGACCGGTCGTGTGTCGCGGGGTAGCGCGGCCGTGCGACCCGGGACTCGCGACCACGTGTTCACTGCACTGTACCTACTGGCTGTGTGCATCCCCGGATAATCTCACAAAGCATATGCACGCAAATAAATAAATTAACCATACAAACATTTCAATAAATGCGCTTTGCTTTCCTTGTGGACTTTAAAATTAATACTCATGAGAAAACCAAATTGGTTTGTACGAATAAATATGGTTTATAAACCAATTTGTAGTGTGGTTTTATTTTAAAATAAGTAGGTCCTACCAAAGTTAACAAGAGTTTATTTGAACTTAATTATTTTTATTAAAATGGAACTCGCGCAACTTTATTTGCGATATTATTTTTTAATCAAACTTTAACCCCCGGTTGCACTCCTTTAAGTGTATTTCAGGCATTCTTTTCTACAAACCTACACCTCCTAGACCTCGAATTTCATAAAACAAAGAAAGTGGTCAGGTTAGGTTAGGTTAGGCTACTTCTTTCTTACCTTTGATTTATCATTACTTTATTGGTACTTATTGATAGACCGATTCAAAACTCCGTCATCGTAAATCGGTTTATGGAGGTAAAATGGAGTGGTGATAACAGGTGGGACATGGGAACGACTGAATAGTAGCCGAAGAGTCGATATAGAACAGCGGGTCGATATGGTTGGACGGAATTATCATCGACATTAAAGTCGTGAACCGTGGACGGTTGAGACAAGCGATACTCAGCATTGTGTGAAATCGGCCTGTGGATGAAGATGATGATATACTGACTGACCTGTCAGCTTAATTGGTATTAGTTCTGCCTTCTGCGCTGCAGGTTGACGGTTTGATTACCTCCCAGAATAAACATTGATGATTGTTCTGTGTCTGGGTGTTATAAAGTATCTTATCTAAGTAAAAATATATAAGTAGGTATAAAATCAGTCATCTAAGCTATGCTTAGTTTGAGGCTAGATGTTGTATGCATTGTCCGCCATTATTATTATTACTTACCAATTCTTAAAATAAACAAAGACAGTTTAAATCCACTGTCATCAACTAAGAGCATAGATAAGAGCCTTACCATTTCTTACTCTTCAACGAGTCTGCACTCAACAACCCACAATAAAGTAAACCGACAAGGGATCTCACGCGAAATACTATCAAACATATTGTGAGGGGCGTGGCGGGTCGCGTGCGCGGCACTCGCCTGACTGTCGCAGGTTCGACGCGCGACAAATCAATTACAGGGTCTGCCGGGTCCAAGGGCTCGCCAGCCCATTACTTCCGAAGCGAAATTAGCACTAAATTATAGTCGCCGCTGAAATTACTTGTTTATAAAAGGGTGACTAATTTGTTAGCTTGGCAATTGTTAGATATCTAAATATACCCTTCCAAAGGCAATAATTTCTCGACAATTAGTAAGGACCAATGTAGAGCAATAACTTTTCCCAAATTGGTCGATATCATTATGTATGGTGTGACTGTACTTCAATACAATGCTACATCTTTCCACTGCTGTAAATTTCAAATAACTTATTGATGTAGTGACGAATCCGCAAGTACCTAGGATATCAATTTATTTGCTAGTGTAAGTGAACTTAAAGCCGTGTTATTACTGACAATAATGTAATTGCTCAATCCTGGCAAATACTTGCCAATTATGATGACACGATAACATCAGGCTACTAACGGCAATGGCATTTGTAGTAGGTAGTTGCTCAAAAATTTGTCAAGAGCCTCATGTTTCTCACCGATTATTAAAAACTTTTCTTTTCGAATATGGGTTTACGGAAATTGAGCTTTTTACTAAAACTTATTGATAATATCTATTTCAGCCATGTCCTTGCCAGAATCCTTTCCTTGTTAAATCATTGCCAGTCCTACATTCAGCCCTATTGAATGAAGGTAGGTATATAACCGAAACAGAATAAAGATTCAGACTCACGAAATAAAATAACATAATAGAAATAAAATATTTAAATCAGTTTGCCGAAATAGCTTTCAGTTAAATGAATTCAATGGAGGGTTCATGAATCCGTTTGTTTGTCCTGGACGAAAGCCGTGTTCAGCGCCTTGGAAGAGGACCCTGAAGTTAACGAGCGCTGTCAGAATCAGGACCGAAATTTTCCCGCCAATAAGAGAGGTCCCACATTCAACCCCTGAAACACACCCCCGCACTTTAGATTAGCGGTTCAGAGGTAAAACGAAGAAAATTTAGAACAATTGTTCTACTTTTCTGTTACCTAAGTATGCGCGAATACCATAAGTATCTTTGGTGGATACTTAGATGACATTTAGTTTTTCATAAAATATTTAAGCATATTGGGGACTCAACGTTTGAGTTGGTCTCAAATGCAAATGGTGTTTCAGTATTCTGGTAATTCTTTATCAACTGTAGAAATCAATAGGTATGTGACTTATACCTAAGATATTAATGTGGGCTAAATATTTGGTTACATACGAGTAGTTCCTTTATTCAGCACCCGCGCGCTGCGAAGTTTTCGTTGAGTTACCTAAACTGTAGTAGGTATAATTACGTTCCAAAAACTAAAAAGTTTTAATTCATTGAATCAAATTTGAGCCTATAATAAATGTTTAGTGGTAAAGTAAAGTAAATGTATTTTGTTAATATATAATATGTGTTGGGCAACTAAACGCACTGCTTCAATGAGACAGCGAGGTTTCGGAGTAAACGAAAATATCATCGATTTATACAAGTTTTAGATTATTGTTGATTTTTTAAAATCCGCTCGATCTATTGCGATACAATTTAAATGGGACCATCTGGGAAGTATACTTTGAAACAAAAAAGATTTTTCCAAATCGCTCCAGGCGTCTTTGAGTAATCGGTGAGAGTATGCTAATAAAAAAATAAAAAAATGAATTCCGATGAATTGAGAACATCCTCCTTTTTTGAAGGCAATCAAAAAATAACAGGCATTTCCCGGGCACGTACTTCTCTCTGAGCCGTGCCCGTTGAGGCCCCGCCTTCGTTTGCGGCTTTGAAAGCACCCTCTCCAATCAGTTGCAGGGTTGACACTCACACATGGAAGAGCATCTGCACCCTAGAGTCCTAAAACAACCTCTATACACTTCAAAATACGGATTACGTTTAGCGAAACGACTTTATTATACAAGTCATGGAGAATAAAATACCACCCCATAGTGGTATAAAATAATACAACGCACATCGAGGATGCTCAGTCCTTTCTATATAGAGTTGATGTGTGCTTGTGACAGCACAATAACCGCCCTGTTAATTATCTCGTTAATACGGAACAATGTCCGGTACTCGCGCTCAACTAGCCGACTCTTCAACATCGCCGCCACTCAGGTATGTAGGTAATCTCTCGATTAACTGTGGCGCAGTGGGCCAAGGCCACTGCGGGAAAAATGATTGCATTTGTCTCGGGTTTGGGTGTTTCTATGTATATGTATTTTATTAACTGACTTTAAAAAAAGGAGGAGGTTCTCAATTCGTCGGAATATTATTTTGTATGTTCACCGATTTCTCAAAGACGCCTGAACCGATTTCGAAAATTCTTTTTTTTGTTTCAAATGGTATACTTCCCAGGTGGTCCCATTTAAATGTTATCTATATCGGTAAAGCGGTTTTTTGTAAAATCAACAAAAATCGAAAAATTGTATACATCGATGATATTTTTAACCGACTTCAAAAAAGGAGGAGGTTCTCAAATCGTCAGAATCTTTTTTTTTTGTATGTATGTTCACTGATTACTCAAGAACGCCCAAACTGATTTGAAAATCATTTTTTTGTTTCAAAGTGTATACATTCCAGGTGGTCCCATTTAAATTTTATCGAAATCAGTCCAGCGGTTTTTAAAAAATCAACGAAAATCTAAAAATTGTATACATCGATGATATTTTTACAACTATGCAGTCGGTTGTCTTTTTTGTTTATAAAACGTAATTATGTATTTACAAATAAGGTGTATAAGTAGTTTATCAGTCATTCGGTGCACATAACACAAGCTCTGCTTACTTTGGGGCCAGATGATGACGTGTTATAGAAAATAAGTATATTCGGACAAATTCATTTAATAACATAGAACCCTGCTGTCGGTTAAATTAAAACCATGTTGTTGTTTATTTAGAAAAACATTGTAAAGTGAATTTGGTAAGTTTGTACCGAATAGTGATAGGTACCTAACAACCCTATGTAGTTAGTCAGTTTATCTCGTGATCATGGCGCATGCAACTGTGCCGAAATATCGAGAAGCAGAAAAACTCATATATCATGGTAAATATCCCGTTTTGAGTGAAAATTACTATGTAGGTTTGTCGTGTTCATATCCTATCTATACAGAAAACAAATGTTACGTTACGTTACGTTATGTTACGTTCTGGATTCATTATTATCGTTGGTACCTTTGGATACGTATCAGAGAAAAACAACGATACAATTAAAATAGTTATATCTCAACAATGAAAACTAGGCGTCTTTGAGTAATCGGTGAACATACATAAAAAAGAGATTCCGACGAATTGAGAACCTCCTCCTTTTTTTGAAGTCGGTGATCTTATCATACCTACTCTAAAATTACTATGCAAAATACTTGCTTTCGATCAATACAGAATAGACCAATAGTCCATTAACATTTAAATGTACATAAAAATATACCATCTAAATGAAAGTGCCTTATTAAAGAAAAATATATTATTGAAGTTCGGAAACCTCTAGCATTTCGTTAGCAAACTGTAGTCTCTTATTATGTTCACAAGGCTGCAATGCCTGTAAAATTGCAATTTTGTGGGTGCAATTTGTGTTGAAGGGGGTAAATGTAGATCCATGTGTAGAATGCAATTTAGAGGTGATTTGGGCACATTCCAGAAACTAGACCGCTTTCGAGTAGGCAGGCCAGGTTACTCTCGAATAGACACTCGTACACGCTAACTTTGTAAAATATGCGAAAGTCATGATAATGCTTTTAGCCGACTTCAAAATAAGAGGAGGTTCTCAATTAGTCGGTTTTTTTTTCTTTTTATGTATGTTCAGTGATATACAAAGACGCCAGAACCGATTTGGAAAATTATTTTTTGTTTCAAAGGTACCTTTGAAACAAATTTATTTTCTATTTTTTAGTTTGGTTTTCTATATAAAGCGTGTTTTTTAGTTTTTTTAAACTATTATTTATTAGTTTTTTTAAACTATTATTTATTAGTTTTCAAAACGTAATTATATTTCAGCAATAACCATCGCATAAACTACTCAGCTCTGAAGTTCGCTTACGCGGACGGCTCTGACGACGAGGGCCAGTCTCTGACTACGGAACTGCCGTCGTGCGTGTACGCCGCCGCTAGGGGACGCTTGCAGCTTCCTCTGGCAGCCTACGTGCATCAACATACACGGAATTTGCACTCAGGTTAGTTTTGCTGACAGTAGTTCAGTAACTTCGGAAAAGAGGTTTAAACTGTCATCGAACATATAGTCCAGGATCCATGGTCCATTTTTGCTTTTGATTACTATCAAGCTAATTTTCCGTGGGTAGCTTCATTTTCATGAGACGCCCAACAATTTCCTGTACGAAACTCCCGATTGTGGTAGCTACAGAGTAGCAAGGATAAAATATGTCGATTTGATGATTCTCAAATATTTATTACTCACTGGTTTTTTTTTTTGTTATATCTCAAGATAATTAGGTATCTAAATTATTTGAAAAAATATTTGTCCTACAAAATCTATTGTTTGATCAAAGAGTCCCCTCCTTCCAACATGTATCGATAACGAGGTCATCATAAATGATTACTAACCAGCTGATCATTATTTTTTTACTTAGTTATTTTTTATATAATTTAACAGTCATATTGTCCTACAAATTACGTGGTACGTTATCCCGGCCCTACGCTCAAAAGTAGTAGTACAAATCTTTGATCTTCAATTTCTGATATAGTCCTAACCCACTGCGAAGAATGACACACCGAAATTTTTAGGTTCTAAGATATACCGGTTACCTTTCGATATTATCCATCACCGTTTGAGAGCACTATTGTGCAATAACATTTTTCATAAGTAAAACTCAAATTGGTGCACGACCAGGTTCGAATCATCGACCTTATGAACAGAAGGCAAGGTCTACCACGATATTGAAGATATTTACGCCCTCTGTGGCGCATTGGGCTAAGGTCCGGCTGACACGCAAAAGGTTGCGGGTTCGATGCCCGACACGGGACAAACGTTTGAATGATCTGCAAGTATTTGTCACGGGTATCAATGTACTTATAATATGTATGTATTTACAAAAAAAGTATGTAAGTAGTATTTCAGTCGTGGTACCCATAACACAAGCTCTGCTTACTTTGGGGTCAGATGATGCTGTATGAAATGTCCAGTATTATTTATTGATTTATTGAATGGGTCGTTTTCTAAAGCTAAAGATGATTCTGCTTAATACGTTACGTCTGTACGTATGTTGACAGACGTGCTGCTGGAGACGCCAGCGGAGCCCGAGTACCAGTGCGGAGGTTCCCCATACCGAGTGCAGCGCGCCGCCGCAAATGTGCGCGAGCGCCGACGGATGCTGAGGTCCGGACCCAATGGGTACCATGACAGCTATTTTACTATCTTCATTTAGATATGAATAAACACTCGCGGTTTACTAAGATTAAAGAACTGCCTACATAGATCAAGAGTTTAATGCATGTGTAGGAATATGAATGAATGATGTACATAAGTAGGCCTCCTTCCAGCAGTTGATGATGTCAATATAGGTATACTGATACAGGAGTTAGAGAAGTTATGTGTTTTATAATTTACTCTGAACAGCAAAGTCTAGTCTTTGATTACATTGTTTAATTACGGGCTATAAAGCTAAAATGTGTGCATTGCGTTGTGACTTTAGCAGTATAAACTCGGCGTTCGATGAACTGCGAGTGCACGTGCCCACGTTTCCGTACGAGAAGAGACTCAGCAAGATCGACACGCTACGGCTTGCCATCGCCTACATCGCGCTACTCAGAGAGGTGAGACCCCGTGACGTAAACCTTTCATTAAGGCCAAACAGAGAGAAAACGTTTCTTCTTATTAAAATTTCTGGATCTTTTAATAACCTGTTTTATGTTTCATTCAACGCTAATTAACTATTGACTCTGAATTTTGATTATGTATATGAATTTAAACTAAATGATTTGCCAGTAAACCCTTCTATATACTTCCTGGAAAAACGAATAGTAGCGGGATATGTGAAAAGCAGGGGACCACAAATAGGATGGAGCAGTAATT
This sequence comes from Lampropteryx suffumata, assembly GCA_948098915.1. Lineage (NCBI taxonomy): Eukaryota > Metazoa > Arthropoda > Insecta > Lepidoptera > Geometridae > Lampropteryx > Lampropteryx suffumata. Next base: position 18,512,329 of record OX402544.1, on the reverse strand, counting down.
TAAACTTTTTACAGTACTTAGGCAAACGGTCCATAACATTGTTTTAAAGTTACCCGTACATTTTATTCAGGTCTTAGATGCAGACTACGATCCGTTGACCTATGTGGAAAAGTGTCTCCGCGGTGAGATCAAAGCTGATCGCGCGCATTGGAATACTAGCGGTAATTTTAGAAAATATGTTTTACTTATCTACATAACTTAACTAGTTTTTACGTGTAGCGCAAGTTTCGAGAAACTCGCGTCTATGGACTGTTACTGGTTTGAGAAAAAAAAACAAAATTCATAACAGAATTAATAAAGTAACTGCTTGCGGTTGAATGAAAAATGTTAAAACTGATGGTACCCATATCGATTTATTAAAGAAAAAAAATCCGCCGTCTTGAAATTTTTATTTGAAGCCAGTTTAATAGAAATCTATAATAATAACCTAATCGTGAATCATGATACCCATAACGATTTATTAGATAAAATAATTGGCTGTCAACTTGAATTTTAAATAGGTTCCACTTTCTAATTTCACTCAAGAAATACTTTTAAAATAATATTTTTTAAACCCGTGTCAGCCGCCCGTATTTTGAAATGTGGCATTTATGGATTGTGTATGAAAAAAACAATCTTTTTTTAAATCAAGAAATCATTATGATTGCTGTAAAAGTATCGTAGAATTATAGGATTTTTATCCTACTCCCAGATGGCTAAACTTTAGAATAATTATAACAAATAACAGCCCCGAATCTCACCGCGAAATGGTAGAACAATGATGTCAATGAGTCAGTGAATCAGTCAGTTGTAATCGAGTTTTTATCGAATAATTAGCGTTGTTATTTACTCATGCCAATTGAATAGCCTGATAAAATAATTTCTAGGCACCTGGCGCTAGGCTATATTTTATCAACACGAATTAGAAGAAACTAGAAAGTCGTTTCCTGACTGTCAGACTAATGGCATTTTTGTTAACTACAGAAAAAAGTAAGAAAGATAAAAAAAAAGATTTAATAAAATCATTTCAATCGATCAATCAAGGACCATTGTGAATCGCCTTCATATACGAGTTAGGTGAATCTAGGTGCAGGTCTGCTCAAAAAACTTCGGCAAGAAACTCGTCGGGTCTCAACGCTCTTTGTATCCTTCCTAATTTTGTTACGGATGCAGAGTCGAGTTTGAGCAGATTTGTCCTAACCTTTTTTGTCATTTAAATCATCTGATATAAAATATTGTTTCTGAAAAGTAAATTTTCCTCCAATTATTAGATCTAACAGCGAGACTGTCGTGGATCAACTGGGAAAACCTGGGTGTAAATCCGCAGCGCCGAAGCGTCCTCACTTCTTTGGCTCTTAGCTCAGATAACCTTCAATTTACGCACAATTAGTCAATTCATGGAGTTAATTTATCTACACAAAAGGTTTTATGTAGTTTTAAGTAGGTTTTAAGTAGGTATATTAACACAAGTCTTATTTATGAATTTAGGTGTAATTTATCAGGTAAGATATATTAACCTTACCTTATCATTACAGCTTCAGTCATATATTAGACTTTATTAATAAATGTTATAAATTATTATATTTCTAGAATAACGTGCAGTGCTATTTGTCCGATTGTGTAGTTATACCTCCGCCGAGTATTCATCAGTTATAAAGTGTTACAAAATCATATTTATTAAAGAAATGTTACCTAGGTACTATAAATAAATACATATTTAAAGACTATGCACATCGCACCATACTAAGCAAAGCTTATATTTACCATGAAACCAGGATGATTGATTGACTACTTAATGATAAAAGTTTTTATTAAAAGCGTTCGGACATTGAAATGAAATAAAACATGCTGTATAAATAATATTGCAACAATTGTTTTTTATAATTAAAAGTACGTTTGATGTCATTATTTGTGGAATATAATTTCGGCCAAATTATAGCCGTGTATTCAAGTGGCAAATTTGCCCGATTTACAAAAAAAAAATACGGATACAATAAATTGTAATTGAACTTTGTATGGATGTTGGCCCAATACGTTTCTGCCAATTAGATGTCGATAGACCAAACTCTTGCGCGCGATGAGGAATGGACTATCTGTGTCTGGTTAGGCGAACAGAACACTGATTTTGATAATAAATTCTAATAGTTTCAAAGTGTTGTTGTTTCGTTTAGCGTGCCATAATGTCAAGACTAAATTTGACAGCTGTAGTTTCTCCTAGATAATCGCTACATACTGTCAAAGTTCGAGCGCCTCTAAAGAAAAACCCTTTACAAGTAAATACATACCAATGATAATTTATAACACCCAGGCAGAACAAATATGTTTATCACACAAAATGTTTGTCCTGGGTGGTAAAGGCAAAGGCAGAAAAGAAAGGCAGAGCTACTACCAACTGAGTTGTGAACGAATTAGATAAATAGGTAAATAAGTTTCCAATAGTAAGTAAGTACCTATGTGTATGGTTGGTAAATTATCAATAATAAATGTTTTTGTACTTGGTACTTACTTTTTAGTTGCGGCTGATTTTTATAAAGAAGAAAATACTTACCGTAGTACTGATACACCGTAAGTATTCTGAAATACCTAAATTGCTAGATCCAAAAAACCAAATATAATATAAAGTATAAATATAGTCAGGCACCTGGGTTGAACGTGCCTATAAAAAAGACACCCAACAACGAAACTGAAAGTAGATTGCTTCCTATCTAATTAGGTAGTTTTATATGATTGTAGCAATTTCTAATATATGTAAATAGGTGCAGTTTTGCGTTTACAGTTAATAGTCTAAAGTAAATAATAGTAGATTGTTGCACCGAGCGCAAAGAGAGTTATAAATGCAGGAGTGTTATGTTGGTGCCCGAGTGCAAGCGAGGGCACTGAATTAACACGAGTGCATTAATTACTCTCTTTAGCAAGGTGCGTAATTTACTATTCTTTCAACTATTAATCTACCTACTGTGATAAAATATACCTTACTCAAACTAGAAATATGAAGAATCAAAGTTTTACATTGCTGCACTTTTACTGGACTGTTTTGGTTCTAAGCAAAAAAATACGTCCTTTGTGATCGGTTTTGTAGTGATTAATGATAACATTACTACGTAGTTGAAAGAAAAATACTTTTGTACTACTTACCGTAAATAAAATGCAACATTTTATTTACCTAAAACGAACTATTAAGACCTACTTAATATTACAAAATATGTTTATATACCTAGATGTTTGTTTATTAATCGCGCAATTATGGCTTAACCATTTTGGATGAAACTTGGCATGGATAAAGACAGAAAGTCTACAGACTTGGAAAAACATCTATGCTACTTTTTATATATGTACAAGTCGGGAGAAGCCGCGGGCAACAGTTAGTGTTTATATAAAATTGTGCAATATTTAGTTTGTGAGTTTTATATCTTAAATTTATATTAGTTTGTAAACTTATCTTTGTGTTAGTTTCGTTTATTTAAGTGTACTTACTAGTATTTATTTAATAGCAAAATATTTACTAGAAGCGAGTAGGTACACAATGGGGGCAATTCGGTTGGTTCATATCTAAATTTAGGAATTGTCTAAAATATATTTAGTTAGTCATAGCATTTGTAAAACCTATTCAGTTGGTACCATCTAACTACATTAGGAACGCTTAATTAAGTTAGATAAAATTAAATTAGAATAAGTTGGTAGCAGCAGAATACCAAAGGTTAATTTGACAGTTCAAAACCTAATTTTAGCTAAAATTAGTTAGGTTGGTGCCAACAGAATTAAGGCCAATATGTTACAAGTGAAACTGTAAGGCACTATAATAAATAAATTAAATAATCTCTTCAAAATATGATCTTTTTATTTCATCCGCTCTTTTACAATTTGCATTTTCAGACATTAATTATATTAAATTGCTTAATCTTATGGCGGTTGCCGAGACGACTCGCCGAGACGCTCGCCGAGAGTTTAGGCCGTTGAGGCTCTCGACGAGAGCATACCTGTACACCCTCGTTTTTTCATGTGTTCTGAAGATTCCCACAGTAATGGACGTAGAAATTGCTGCTGCTGCAATGAGCTGTTATATTTTTGTATACATTTACTAAATAAACAAGTGTGTACATGCTCGCTCTCGTTTTCCTCGCGAGACCCAACGAGATCCTTTGACTCGGGCGCAAAAAACCGACAAGCGACCGAGGCCGACCGAGGCGAGGCGCGAGAGAGCGAGACAAGGCGAGAGCACCATGTACATACTCGCTCTCGGCCTGTCTTGCGGTGTCTCGGCGAGTGTGTACAGCCGCCAGTACAGTGTAGACATTTTAATAACTAACATAGGTCCGTATTTCAGAACAATACTGAAACTTAGAGACAAAGTTTTGACATTAAATTATGAACTGTTGGAAAATATATGCTTTGTTATCGATCTGACGCTGTAGGCATCCGTAGGTTAGCCGAAGGCTAACTGAATCTAAACTTATTCTTATAAATACTTATGGAAGAAAAAATACAGCACCCGTATTTTTAAGAGGTTTAGAGAATAAGTATAAATTAATGTTACTTGTTTAAAAAAATTCTCACAGCTCTATGGAAGAATTAAGTGGTACCTACTTAAAATATAAATAAGGCGGTTCCCTAAGCAAATGACCTTGACGCGTTTTGACGGAGCTAATATCGCATTTTTTATATTAGAGTTAAAAAAATTGAACGATTTGAATTCTAAAATAGCATGACGAGGCTGTAGTGAAAAGGATTACTGGATGATGTCAACGAAAGTCATTATTCTGACAAACTTGTAACACGTGGTGCGTTTGGTTCAGCTTCAGTGACAATCAAAAGCGTCGTTCGACAAAGGTGGTAAAACACGTCGACGGAAAACGCTGTCCAAGTAGGTACAGCAGAACAACAGTAAGGCTCGGTGATAAAACCAAAAACAAAACATAAGAAGCAGGATCGAGAAAGGTGAATCAGGGAACTTTTTAACGGGAGGTGTAATTTCATAGAAACTTGGGTTGGATACTTAAAATGCAAAATAAATGGACACGTGTTTTAGGATTTTCTAAAATAACCCTCATAAAGAAGTAAAATGGGGTGTGAATGTTTGTATGGAAACTTTTTAATAGGTGGTGGTGGGTGTGATTGGTTTGAAACTTATCAATAAAATTTGGCAAGGAGATAAATTGCATCCGGGGGAAGGACTATATAGTATTAAGCTACGATTACAATAAAAACGCGAGCGGAGTCGTAGGCAACAGCTAGTAACAACATAAAATTGTAGATAACCTTCCATAAATACTTTTAAGAATTTTAGATTATTATTTGACTTGACGCGCAACATTTGCGCTATTTTGCGCAAAAACATGCGGCCCGACAGTGGAAGGGTTGGGGCTGATTTATTGCTAATAATAGAGATAATTATTATTAAATAATGAAATAATTGACTCCGTTATTAACCTTAAAATATTGATCAACAGTTCTGACAGCGCCGTAATCAAATTTATATTTACGTCAGTAGCGTTCATCAGAGTAGTCTTCTGTTGATCATGTGCCTGATTGGTGGCATTGATCGTATTAAGCCTCTGGTTTTAGTAGAAAGTCTTACTTTTGTAGTAGTATCCTTACTAGTTCGACTATGAGATTGATCGCCTCATCCTGCAGGATCAAGTCGATTTTAGTGTAAGTATATAGTATATTGTTTAGTAAGTTTACTTTCCGCTTTCCCATATGTTGACACCCAATTCTACCCCTTTGTTAGGGTTATTTTGAAAAATCCTGAAACACGTGTCCATTTATTTTGCATTTTATTTATTCATATCAAGTTTCAAGCAAATCGCACCACGCGTTAAAAAGGTTCATTCATGCGATTTCACCCTTTTTTACCCTCTTAGGGGTTGAATTTCAAAAAATCCCGTCTTAGTGGGTGGGTTTGCTGTAAAAGGAAGCTACCTTTCAAATTTTCAGCATTCTAGCTTCAGCGGTTTCGGCTCAGCGATGATGAATCAGTCAGTCAGTCAGGTTAAGCTCTTTTATAGGTATAGATATGTATGACATAACATCCACATATAACAAAATATAACCTTTATGTTCGGTCTCCAATGACAACGTTGGTAATGATAAGTACGAATAAATTGAAAAGATTGTACGATTTCTGATGTGAGATTTCTGAACACAATTAATTATGTATTATGTTTATAACAGACAATAATAAAGCATAACACCTGCGCGCCTAAAACGACTGCCAAGCGGGAGTGTCTGCCGCGGGGCGGACGCTACCCATACTTTATCTATGGCGCTTTGCACACCTACGCGATAACAATGCGTCTGCAGTGTAAATATCTTCCTTTTCTACTTAGCTCGTAAACGCTCTTTATGTACATATTATATTATTTTACTTACGTGAGGATATGTAACGGATTATACTGCTCAACATAAACAAGCTGCGTCTTTAACCATATTTATGGTATTCCATTTTACTTTCGTATCCTTGACTTCATACGGAGTTTCCGAGCAGTTTAATCTGAACACCATCACAAATTTCTACCACATTTTACGATGTTTATTTATATTCATAACTTTTCATTGTAAAATCTTTGTTTACATTTTAATTAATCAAAATTGAAAGGTATTATATTGAAATTAAACTTTATTCTTATTTTAACACGAACGTGGCTTACTCATAAGCGTGGGCTCGATTTTTATCTTCTTCTTCTTCTTCTTTTTAACTTGATATACTTTGTAGGCTTTATAGAATCCAAACCCTGCTCTAGTAGTAAAGTTTCTTAAACTTCATAACTTCAAAATAAAAAAAATAAAAAAACTTTACTGCCACTCAAAGGTTTTTTACTCGTACGATATCATTCTCCTTATAAAACTATTTCATTAGATTTAATGGGTCCTTTTCCAATGAAGGAAGCTGTCAATATATTTCATAAATCTCAAATTAGCGAGAGGTCTGCTAATATTACAATGAAAACTTTCATAACACTGTCTGGCTGAAACTTGAAATTCAAAATCCGTGATGGATTTGATATGCGCGATTTGCGCAGAAAATGAAGGGAGGACTGAAATATGTCACTCGGATCAGAGTTTTGAGACAAAAATGATGAAAAATATTATCTACTAGTGGAGAGAAAAATGGAGAGTCTGAGCCAATTCTAGGCAGGGAAACGCTACGGACCCATATCAATTAATGGTGACGAGGATCTTATATTGATGAAAAGAGGACGTCCCCATCCATCCAAAAAATACCAGAGACGGAAATAATCTTAATCATGAAACTATGTGTGGAACTCTCCGGTTAGTGATACTCTAACATCTTCTAAAAGCCAAATGAAAGAAACGTACAAACTTTTAAATTAGCAGATCTATAAAATAACGGAAACTTCTTTGAATTATTAATTTTCTTTTTATTTAATGTGTGATATTTGTATAATATAGTAACTGTGCTTATAAACTTTATTTTTATTTCAAAGCAGAAAGCTTCTCTCAGTATATTTTTTTAAATTTCAACTAAATTTATTAAATTAATTGCAGCTTATAATCCTCTTTTTATAAAAGGGGATTGTAATGCTACAAGAGCGGGACGCACGCGTCTAGTGGTCAGTCGTGTGTATGTGCAAGAAAGCTACATTCCTTATTATTTTATTAATTATTTCGTTCCACTATGACTACAACAGAAGGTACCTAATACAGAACTGTTTATAGAAACAGTGAGAGGATATCCTATTTTATATGATAAATGAATCGCGCAGGTGTGTTCGAGTCGCAGACGCTCCCGCATCGCGTCCCGCTTCCTGCGTTACTGACGCGAAGGTTTGGAACCTTAAGAGAAAAAGCTGCAGAGAAAAAAAAAAAAAACCAGACCAGACATAATAAACCCTGAATTAATACTGATATTCTGAAATTAGTTGCTATTAAGTAATTTATATGGAATATATAGTTCGAATAATAAGTTCTCTGGAGACAAACCTGACTACGAAATATAGAGGCCAAAAATGAATGTGTAGCCCTATCTAGAAAATAGAAGCCAATGCGAAGCAAAGTTGCTTGACTTTGGTGACAAAGCTTTTTACTCATATATTCTTCGATGCACTACACCAGAAGTTAGTGTTCCCTGCAATTATATTTAATCGCAGTTTACAGAAAGTTATCTTTCATTTGTGTTATTCGAAGACGTTCCAATCTATGACAGATGTTTTTTTTTAAATAACGACAAGAGTATGGTTGTTAGAGTATGCTTTTCAAGTCTGAAGCTCCTTACAGCTTGTACCTTAGGTACGGTATGGTAAGTAAAAGTGTACAGAGGAAACCCACCTATTTCACAAGCCCTTCGATGTCCTGAGAGGAGAGACGGTTCCGTGGCGATCTCACTGACACCTACAAAATCCTTCCTCACGTATACAATTAATTCATAGGATTCATAGGAATAAACAGTGCTAGTGAATTATAAGATATCTCAACATTGGAATATGGATAAGTCAGCATATAAGCTGTCGCCTATAAACAAATTACAGAATTAACAATAACTTAATAACAGTTTAAAACGAGGATGTTGCAGACAATAATGATTATTTTTTATTTATAATTAGTATTTCTTCTGTTAATGAGTCACTAAATAGCGGCAAAATTAGACACATTTATACACAAAAGGTCATTTGCTGAGGGTACCGTCTTAATTAAGTTACATAACATTTTTGGATATTTGAAACCTAGAATGACTGGTTTAAAAACGATGACTACAGAGACAGTCCTGGAAACCGCATGCTCGCGGTAAATATATCCTAAGAATATTTATCTAACTAATAAAACCAGACTATAATTTTGTCTTTCGTAGTCGTAATTGGCTATTTTCAGTAGCAGCATTACAAATTCCAAGACCAAAATACAATTTTTGGCCTTATTTTACCACTGCAACACCAAATCGCTAAATGCTATTTACTGGTAATAACTGAGATCGAACATACGCCTATCAACGAATCAAGTGGACAAGCGAGTAAATGTTGAAATATTAAATTTCAATACCCACTTACATCGTTTACGGCCAGTCTTCATCGCGACCCATTGTGTTATGAACGGTGTGCCAAAACACGCCGTCTCCCATTGGCCGATGGGCGGAAGGAAACAACACGTGCCTCACGAAGGTTCTACCGTGCGTCAATCCGAGGAAGATCTTCCAGTTCTTGCGTCTCCCGAAGTCGTAGGGATGCCTAAAGAGTCGTGTGAGGGTACGCGTTCGTGCATTTACGTGCGATTCGATGCTGGTCTCGCCTTGGCTTATATGCCGTCCGTGCATGATTGTTAGAGTTCCGAGCGCTAATGTCACTCCGACGCAGGTGATGGCCATGAAGAAGACAGCTTGTCGTTTCCATGCATGCGCACAGATACGCTGAGACTCTGTTACTGGAGGTACGGGCAGGTCGTGTTCCCGTGGGAAGTTGAACGCGTCGTATTCCACAAACTCCTTTATGGGAATGATGGCTCCGCTCTGATTTATACGCACGGGATGCCCGATTAGATCTGGATCATTGTTCGGTAAGAGGCCACCTGAAAGGTTAATAACAGATTGTACTTTTTAGGGTTACGAAGACCACAACGAACCATTATAGTTTCGCCAATTTCGTCTGTCTATTCGCCCCTACTGAGAGCTCAGAGCTGTCTGTCTACCCGCCCCTACTCAAGACTATAATTCTTATAGTGATTAAATGTTGCACGGTATAGTGTATATACGTATAGTGGCCCTGATAAAATTATGAAATAAAAACTTATCACGGCTTACCGTATACAGCCAATTGGCTATTATATATATATATCTAATATAATATATAATTAATATGAATAAGTATATTATTATATTATACTAAATGTTTGGGCCTTGCCAGCGCGTTTAAAAAATATATCTAATTTTAAATCTAAACCATTCTCTAATTTTATTAAATTAATACTTAAAAACACAAAAAAATCGGTCCAGCCGTTTTAATTACATTAGTTTAATTACAAAATACAAGAATTATATACATAAAGAATTTATATTATACGAATTTCTTGTAGTTACCAAACTAAAGTTCTTTGTTTTTTTAAGGCTTACATAGCAGGCGGGCGTGTGTGGAGTCAGGAAAAATACAAAATTATTATCAAACACTCACCTGTGTCGTTTACCCATATGACTTGGTATCCAAGATCCAGTCCAGCGATTATTATAAACGTAACTCCGGACAGCATGAAAACCATGTACAGGTAGAAATATCTGAAAGCAACACCATGGTAAAATGTTAGTAAAATGCAAAAACCGTTAATATTACACGAAGTACTAATCCTGCGCAGACGATGTAGCGGGCACCAGCTAGTAGTTTATATAGAGAAGGAGTGCAGAATGCTAATATTTTTTTTAAATTATGCTGAAACACATTCATGATAAACATTCATTATTAATTAATTACGAATTTCGGCCAGTGAGCGACCACTAGTTATTATAATTCAAGGTTTGTTAAGCACGGAGCCTTAGAAATAGTTCACGAGCGTCGTAAGATTACTCGTATGGTTTTGCTAGTTATATCACATAGTGAATGTAGAATATAATTAAACCCGTTATTTGTCTAGCACCTTAAGTCTAGCGACACATCAGCCGAAGGTACGGCGACGAAAGTTCAGCGGCTGAAATTTCGGAATAATCCATTGGTATGAGAAACCAAACGTTCAGATCGCGGCGACGTGACGGAAAATTACGTGTGTTGTTGTCAGTTGGTGTCGGCACCTTGTGGTGTACTTTTTAGTAACCGAACATTCAACTACGCGTGCAGAACTTTCGGTCGCGTTACGCGTTGCGTGATAAGTCGCTTGCTATGCAAAATACATTGAGCGTTTTGGCTGAAATAATCGCTCGAAGGGAGGTTCGGCACTACGCTGAACGCGACGTAATTTCGGCTGATGAGTCATAGGAAACTTGAAAACGACTGCGAGCGTATTGAACCGAACAATCGGCGCCGTTCGTTCCGCAGATGTGTCGCGACACTAAGATCACCAGCACATAACATCACCGTTACATGTACGCTACTTTGTTTAGTGGCTCTCCACTACTGTAAGTTATCCATCTTGTTTTGAAGTGAGTTGACGAGTTGATGAGTCGACGCTGGTGATTTTCGTCTACTCACGGATGTTTCGCAACTTAGAATGTTTCCTTCTACCAATACGTACCCAACCCATTTTAACTTTTGATTACAATAAAGAAACGCTAACACGGGCAATACCTCGCGTTATGGAGCAATTTTGGAAAACTAGTAACTAAAAACGCTTTAGATACTGTAAGGCAATATCATCGCTGATCTAGATACTGTAAGGCGTAAATAACGCAACATCACGCTTACCCTGTGTCGTCAATTTGAACTTTATTTGTACGGAGATCAAGATGTATGATGTGGCACCAGACAATGCCAATATCTGAACCACCGGCCGTGACGTCTGTCTTCTTCCCAATCAGTTCAGAACGGGTACTGCTATCGTATAAATCGATTTCAAATCAGTACAGCGCTGCCACGTCGTCTATTGACTGTATGTAAACTTACACACAGGTATACACACAGTCAATAGACGACGCCAGCACTGACGTCAGTGACTAACTCAATGTAAATCGGCATTTACGTTCTGTAATTACGTTAGGTGCCGACTCCTGCTAAATGATTTGGTGATGTATGTTATAATGCAAGGGTTCAAAAACGAACATGATTCTGGCAGAGATGTGGTGATCACCTCACGTTGTAGTAACCGACACAATTGTTTAGCCACGGACAGTGGTGGTCCATTCCTAGGATGCAACGGTCACAGACGGAGCAGTGGTGCGTGCGTTGTGGCTTTGGCGTTATACATTTCTTGCATAGACTGGCAGCATCAGATGTATGGATGTTCTGTAACACAAAAGGAAAGATGTTTTAAGTTATCACAAACTATTTTGTGAGCATCAACACTGTTTCTATTCTAATCTTCATCATGGTGGGTTTTGATCCGTGGATCGCTTGGGAATCGAAAGTGTCGGTCCCGTCGACAAAATAATACGCGAGTAATATATTTGTTACGAACGAAAGTGTTACGAAAAGGATAACTTGTTTTTTTAAGTAATTGGCTTAGGCACAATCCGGAATATCAGATGTAGGGTCACTTGGGCCATGTTAAGAAAGATTTGGTTACTTTTATTTGTACGCTTAGTTTTATTTAAGGTTATATCATCGACCATCAAAGTACTAAATCTATTCTGAGCAGAAGTTAATAGATATTTGACTGGCCTGTCAGCTCAGTTCGTAGTAGCTCTGCCTTATGTGCTGTTGGTTGAAGGTTCGATTTCCTCCCAGGATAAACATTTGTGTAATGAAGATACCACCACCATATTACAAGCTATACTTAGTTTGGGGCTAGATGGTGTTATGTTGAAAAATACAAAGTACTTTTAATTTACAACTAGCTGCTGCCCGCGGCTTCGCATGCGTGGTACCTACAAAAAAAGTAGCCTATGTCCTTCTGCAAGGTCTCATCTATCTCTATACCTAAATTCATCAAAATCGGTTCAGCGGTTTTGACGTGAAAACGGGACAGAGAGACAGACAGACAGAGTTACTTTCGCATTTATAATATTAGTAGGGATATGTTAAATCTGTCAGTTGGGTGTCAGAGGGCAGAGAATCATGAGGCCATGCTTTCCTATACATATACATAGTCATTTATACTACAATATGCTTTACTTATAAGATTTGTATTTTCAGGTATTTTTTTATACAGGGAATTCAGGAACTAGTATTTTGAGCCTGAACGAGGAGATTCCGACCATGAAAATTAACAGTTGTGGGGGTACAAATCCTAAGAATTAATATTTTCAGATTTTCATACAAAAACATTCAAGAAATAAAATTGACAACCCTTACTTTGTCAACAATGTTTCTAAATGCGTTACCTACCTACATACAGTCCCTAGGTTGGTGTATGTAAGTATCTTTTGACGTAGGTACCTACCTACATCACATACTGACTGCGGTATTCACACAAGCCATGTTGTTTCGTTTGTAGCACAAAACTAAGTAGATATTTATTTAGTAACTATCTAGTAATCCAGCGGCTAATCTAGTTAAGTATTCGTCTCTTGAAAAACAATGTTTTTAACTTTATGGTAAAAGAAGTTACATACCGTTTAATGACTTGTTCTAGGCGGATCCATAAAATTTTGAAAATTGTCAATAACAAACACCACATTACACGATTAGTAGCTACCTATTCTAGGTACTACCTCCTAGGTATCCAACACAAAGCACTTATGATTGAGTTAAAAAAACACATGGTCACTCACAATGGTCACAAGAAACGGAATGACGAAACTCTTTACTAGAAAGTAGACCGCACGAAGTAGTACAACAAAACACTGAGCTAAAATCAATTCAAAGCAAGCAAAATAAAATCTTTTGAAATTGCCGACAATTTTTTAGGGTTCATGTTGGTAAATACTATTTTGGTTCTTAGTGAAGTTATTTTGCTTAGTTTATTCTGTAGTCTGCTTGCTTTGCACTGCTTCTTTCTTGGTCACTGAATCCTTTAACCACTCTAGTTCTGTCACCATTAATCACTAGACTCATGTTAAGGCTACATACAGAAAAAAATCCAGTGACAAAACAAATTAACTCAGCACAAAGTGACCAAGAAAAAACCAATGACAGAATTAATAAATAAATTAATGAATAAAATAAATAAAGTCTTAATCGGAACAACGACTAAAAATAAATAACTACGGAACCAATTTCTTACAAAATAATAAATGTCGGCTTATTACAAAGGTAGACTATTTTCGGAATTAGCCGAAATGTATTATTTATTATGTGGATTGAACTCTTCTGATTGGTTGTCGGTTTTGTTTTACATCTTTGATAAAAAGCCGCGAAGCCACAGAGTCGCACAATGAGGTGGACAGATAAAACTATGGGAAAATATGGGATAGACAAGATTTTTCATAGAAATTCAAATTATTAGATACCTAGCCTAGAAATGTTAATAAGAAATATATCTACCTACCTAAGAAAAATGTTGTAGGTTGGGTACCTAATACTTTGAATTTCTATGAAGATCTACCTACCTATGTATTCTGCCTACTTACGAAAAATGTTGGTTAGATACCTACCTACCCTATGCTATAAATTTCTATGAAAATCCAAATCAAGTCGTTTTAATAAAGAGTTGTGAACATGTTATCATCATCATCATCATAAAAAAATCCTGAGTTGCAGATTTTTGTTTGTCAACAAAAACTAAATGCAATAAATCCGAAAATTTGATAGAAGAATAAACAAGATTCTTATAAAAATTGCAGCTGATCTCAACAAGAACACAAAAATTTACTTTCTTCTCAGAGGCATCACAATGTAGGCAACTTTTATATTTGTGTTGCGTGAACTCAAACGATACTTCATTTTGTGGTCACGCTCAGAGTTCAACAAACAGCTGATTTTAGGGACGTTACCATTTGTAGTAAGTGCAGTTTTGAAGCAAACTTTGCTGCTCATTTCTTCAATGAAAAACATTGAACTTATAAAAGAGGTAAAACATATGTTGTTCTCGAAAGTATCGAGAATCGGCCCACCTCGGCATAACATACTAGTTCCGGGGCACCCTGTAGAAGAGTACCATGTTCCACGTAACAAGCCTATTTACTTTAACTTTTTTTAATATTTATAATTCTACTTGCAAGCTATTGCTACCTTTGAGCAGTCGGATTCAGATGTATCACTATTGCCTATTCTTTGTTGAGCATTTAAGTGTGCTCCAAATCACCACTAAAACTTTTATAGGTAAATATAGTTTCTACTTGAAGCATGTGGTGCACATGTGGTGTACCTATCTACATAAATATATCTACACTAGCTGCTGCCCGCGGCTTCGCACGCTTGATACCTCCATAAAAAGTAACCTAATTCCTTCTCCAAGTTCCCATCTATCTCTATTCTAAAATTCATTAAAATCGAATCAGCTGTTTAGGCGTGATAACGTAACAGACAAACAGACAGAGTTACTTTCGCATTTATAATATTAGTAGGGATACCTATAAGCTAATCCTGGTTACAGACTATATAGATACCAGGTTTCATGCAATTTGTCCAGCCATTGCAGTATATTTGAACCAATAACTTACATCATCCAGGTGGTATATGATAGTATGTACTTACACATAGAGGATATCCAGGTGGAGTGGTAACTGCCATATAATAATGAAACAGGATATTTGCGAGTAGCCAGTTGCCGAAGATAACCAGGAAAACGGTCACATTAGGACTACGCTCCCACCAATATGGTAAACCGACCCAGTATGCGATGGATACCACGGCTGCTGTCAAAACTGATACGCAGAACACAAACACCTAAAAAAAATGTAAAGTTTTAGCAATATACCCATTGCCATAAAGTAAATTGCCGTTATCTATCTTACAAAGTCCCATGCTGGATTGGTAAAAATCTGATAAAATTTAAACAAATCTTAATTTTTTTATTATAAATTCGTTTTTTATTGTTTTTTATAATGAAATCATCCTAAGCTGCCAAATTCTGTTTCTGTTTAAAGATATTTATTCTCCAAAGAAATTTACATTTCACTTAATGAGATAATTTAAACTAACATAATAGTTAACTTATAAGTTATAAGCTATACAGTGAGCATGCAGAACGTTTGTAAGATTTAGATTAATTATAATGTGTTTCATACAAAAACACTTCAGGTTGCAGTAGATACTTTTTTAGATACTGGGCAAGAACAGAAAACTGAAAAGGAGTTTTGTGTTTTTATGTTTAGCGTAATAATATTGTCATAGACGTAGGTCATGGATGAGTTAAGTGTTTTGTAATAATTATATTAGAGTGGGTACTTAGAGAAAAACATAATATGCATATTTACAAAATTTATGATGGTGGGAATATTACAATGCATTATTAAATGTGAATTATGATAGTGGCAACACATAAATAAGCAAGACAAGGATAATAACAGGTAATAGTACTGGATATTACCAACTAAGTAAAATTTTACAAGCAAGTAATTTGTTTAGCTTTTAATTCAATGTGATTTGATTTCTCTTAAATAATTATTTTGGTAATAAATAAACTCTATTACATTTAATTCAATGACATTGAAACTATCTTACTTGATTTATTTCAATGTTTTCTATAAAAAACATGTGGTGTAAATGAATAAATCAATCAATAAATCACTCAACCCTGGCATCATGCAATGAAATTTATTCCTAGTTTATTTTAGATTCCTTGACAATAATGTTGTCACAACAACATCAAGTCATTTTCAGCAGAAACAACATAAAATATTGTGTAGACAAACTGCTGCACCATACCTTGCAACATAGAGCAATTATAAGGAACTAGTTGCTCCAGCTTGGACCATAATAGTTGCTGAGCCACTATTGCTCATCATAATAGTCAACTTTTTCACATTAAGTACAGTTCTGAGTAGTTTTATACATGAGTTCCTGAACCACATTAACTGCCGTAGAGCATCCTATGTGCAGTTTAAGTTAAAGGAAGAGGCATAAGGGTGAATATATCAAGAAATTATTTTGTTTGAGATTGAGACCTTGATATAAAATTCTATTCCCATAATTCACTGGACTTTGATAATGAATAACTCTACCTTTTCAATTTATAGATACGCTACTGCCACTGAATCTAGGCTTATGTGAAGTTAGTAATAACTTCAAGTAAATTTTCCTTTTTCACTCTAGTAGGTATGTGTTTGCTGTCTCATACAAACATTCAGAGAGCCTGTGTTCCATGTAAGACTTGATCCATTGTCAGTTGTGTACTACCTATTTCATGCCATTAAATATTTACCTTTCCCAAATACGTAGCACAGTTGTCCACAAACCAATGCAAAGGTTCCAAGAGGAAGTCAACAATGTAGTTATAACTCATGTGTTCATTGTAAGTCAAGCAGCAACACACAAATGCGATTCGGGACATCATTAAATAAAGTCGTAACCTGAAATCAAAAAGCAAAATGTAAAATAAGGATTTGCATTACATGACATTATTTTGTTAAGTAATTTAGTTACCCACATATTTTTTTTATTTTGTGTGTTTCTTACCTGGCCATGGTCAGGATATTTCGCAGTTTGTCTATACAGCTTCGAACTCCTCCTCCCTTGAATGGATTCTTCCACCTTATAACCACCATGGCTAATTCGCCTCGTACTAATTAATCCGATGCCCTTGCGTTCGGAGCTGGTTAGTTCTTCACTCAAAATAAAATTCTTTATCAAGAAATCAACAACACGAATATGGTTGAGAGCGCCTATACAAAGCGGCTTGACATCGTAGGATTTCGCTTTTGAAACTTGAAGTAGGTAGGTAGGTACTAGTGTAAATTAAGATAATAAACATTTAAATAGGTTTAAGCACTTGTTGAGGTAGTTAATTAGATCAAAATAATAACATAATTCCAGTAGTGAATAAGTATTGAGTAGGTAGGTAAACCTACAAATACAAATTATTTGTTTTCACTTTGTTTTGTACTTCAATTAGAATGCATCAGTATGTGGACTAAATCCAAATCCATCTACTCAAACATGCGTTGTGCGTTAGCATCATATAGTTTGTTTGTGTACTCAACTATTAGAGTGCTTTGCTTTGCTACACGTATGCTTCTCTATTTTTGGTATTTATACTTTATAATTTTGCATACAAATAAAGTATGTATGTGAAAATACTTTATTTACACCCTGAGATGCGTAAAACAAAACAAACACTCAATAAAGGTAGTACTTAACTTAACTATTAAAATCAAACGGATGAAGGAAATTATTTATAATTACTGAACGAAATGTTAGATGTCAGATGTGATGTCAATGTAACAGGACAGGACAAAGACTTAGTTAAATGGGCACTGTTCCCTTAGCCTACTCGTAAGAGAAAACAAAAAAAAGGTAGCAGAACAGGTGACATCCTGACATTTGTTTGGCCCAGATACCACTATCGATTTAAATTATATACTCACAAAATTTGTCCGTTGCTTCTTTATTGACTTGAGCTTAAATTATAAGACAAAATTAAGATTTGAATGTTCTACGACTAAACGACGGAATCAAGAGCACAATTTTTTTGAAAAACTATGTACTGTACTTACCGTTACTTATTGTGTAGCCAATTAAGTTAGTAAATAATTTTAGGGTACCTAGGTCTAGGATAGTTAATAATTTAATAATATATGTTTTTGTACGTTGTCTTTTTCTATTTCATCATCTTTTATATTGTTTAATGAAACGTAGATGTAACGCTTTGGATTTTTCTGTAATGTTACTCTTATTTAAATAAATAAACTTGAAACTTGAACTTAAACTGTTGAAGTTTAATCTCATGTTGAAGTTTAATCTGAAATAAACTCACTAAAATTCACCTTCTTATATAAGTACTTAAAAAAAAAACAAAGTTAAATTTCTTGCTCTAAATATCAAATTTGTAAAAAAAAGATCGCAGGAATTGTGACTTACCTACATGAAAACATAAAGGAATTACTTACCTATTAGAATTATAACAATGATTTAAAGTTTTTTTCTCTAAAATTTGTCCTGAGTGTGGACAATATTACTTTAATAGTTGAACTGAATGAATAAAGGGATTTTAGGCATTGAGAAAAACCCACTTAGATACATCTTAGAGAAACATCGATTAGACCAATCGATAGAGAAAAAAACTAAACATTATTTTGAACTTGTAAAACAGCTAAAAGTGGGCTTAGTGATTTTCAGATCTAAGCCATTTATATACAAACTAAAGAAGGAGGCCATCTACCAGGATTATTAATCCATTATTTAGATGACTAGTAGACGACGACGTAACATTTTGTTCGACACAAACTAGAAAAACCCGATTATGGAGCTGCAAGCTGGCCAAATCAATGAAATTCTAATTCTTCAAAACATCAGAATAATCAAGAAACGCTTTCACTAAATTTATCAATTTTATTATAATATTACATAATAAGTATTTATTTTTAAGAATAACTATTTTATTTTTTGATGATGGTGAAGATGTAATTTTGTTTTAAAGTTTTTCAAAGTAGGTATAGTGTTCACGGCTGTAAATACCCCTATTTGATAGTTTTATTTCGGACAAATAGTAAATAAGACGTTTATAAAATCAGTCATTCTAGTAAAAGGTATTTTTGAGTTTTGTGCCTACATAAAATATAATCTAATACAACACAACATAAATAGATACCTACCTACTTTATCAAAAAATAAAATTATTATCTTCATTAATTAAAACTAGAAGAATGTTTAACTTGTTTTACTTTAAATAATTTAATAATGTCTATAAGGTTATACTTAAATAATATATTAGGTATAAGTACACAGTAAAGAATTAAAAAAAAAGATACTTTGTTTTAATTATCGAATAAATATATTTACAAGTTTTTTGTGCCATTGTACTTACCTGCCCCTCAGACACTTCATATTTTCAGTCATTGTACAAATCAGTCTCTTGAGATTTCAGACATTATGAGAAAATTACGTTTTAAGAATTTTTCTTTCTGGAATAATGTATATTTCAACATTCAGTCATACTAGACCGGCCCCAAAAAAGAGAATCTAAAAGTTATGGAAAGAGAGTTCGTCGAATGTATTAGGTAATTGTACAAAGAATTGCCGTCTTTGTGGAATGGAATGATTTGATTTGATTGATTGTTGTCTAAATACAAAGAGATGTTTCCACAGGCAAACAAAGATGATTTGAAGAAAAGCTTCAATTCTTTGAGAACTAACTTTAGTTACCGGAAGGAGCTTAAGAAACACCTTCAGCAGTCGATGAAATCCGGATCTAGTACCTACAGATGACTATATGGTATAAAATTCCGAATCCATAAAAAAATTTTTGATTGGCCCCGTTAGCGATCAAGATTATGGCGGCATACACCACCCTGGCATACATTGTAGAAGAAGAACAAACACTGCTCCGAATGTTGTCGGTACCAGCTGCCGATGTCGTGCGTGAGAAGTTCTCTCACGCCGCGCCATATAATTATTATTCTGCTTGCTCACCCTATATCCCGAATCTACCTACTGCTAGGCTGCTAGTCCATCTACGTTTTTGTTTAGACTCTTCTACCTTTTTAATTGTAAAAGAACAAAAAACTGGCATTCAAGTTTTCACTCGCCGCCATATTATAGAAGTGCTAGAGATTAACCGGAGCTAAGCTAACGAGTTAATTAAAACCGCGAGGTTCTTGTGAGGCCCGCCCGATGGAAAGTGCGCTGCTCGACGTCGCAGCCGCGCGGGCGATCGTCCGCAGCGCACGTTACAAGGGTGCGCCTGGCACTGGCAAAGCGTGACGTCACGACTTCCAGATCTTCTAACTAACGCTAGTGATCTATGTACAGAATTGTAACATCACACTACTAGGAGATACACTTCCAACAGATTGTACTTGTTTATTCCACAGCCTTGGAAAACGAAACAGCTTCAATAGCGCGATCTAGATTTTGTGCAATTATTAGCATTATAGCAGTATCGCATTCAGCTTTTTGCATTTTTATTAGTTTTTTACAGTTATTTCCCATTAGTTTTTGTTTTTACAGCTCTTCAAATATTTAAATTACTGAACAAAACGAATTTTAAACTGAATATAGTTAATGAATGTACCATTCTGGCGCCCTCTAGCAGGAGTTTGTAAAATCAAGTCGTACGCTATCATGTCACGAAATATTAAAACCCACAGAAGAAAACTTGATTTGCCTGAACTGTCTACAATGAAAAATAAAACCTGGTTGAACAAAATAAAAGGAGCCTGCTATAAACAGGCATCGACATTTAATGACGCTATATTTGTGAATTGAGACTGGATTGGATTGAAGTACGCCTCCGAAGCTCCTTTCCTACACTTGGCACCATGTCTTCGAACTTTTTTGGATCTACATCATGCTCCTCGCGATATTTTCCTTCGTCGATTGAGAGTACTGGTATTAACGCACATACACTATTAAATTTGAAAAATTCATTGGTGCGCGACTTGATTCGAACGCACGACTGGGACTATCACCAGTACTCTGGGGCTGAGTCCTGATATCGCAAAAAGAACAATAGAAAAACTATTGTGTTTAATAATTGGTTTTCTACAGATTTGCATGCTAAGTAGGTAACGAGCGCTTCTTGCATGCTTCGTCAGAAGCGTGTTTTGCATAATTACTTTAACACTGGTCAGTGTCAGTCACGCTAAACAAGTTTAGGAATTTTATAGTAAGTTTATATTTATATTTTAGTTATATTACACATTAGTGATTAATAAAACATTTTTTTTTAAATAAATAAATAATCCCGAACATTTCACACAGAATCATCTGGCCCCAAAGTAAGCAAAGCTTGTGTTATGGGTACCACATGACTGATACACTACTTATATACATACTATTTTTTTTTATACATAGAAACACCCAGACCTGAGACAAATACTTGCAGATCATACAAACATTTGTCCCGCGGCGGGATCGAACCCATAGAGGTCGTCATTAATACAATGCAATGCAATACACAAGAAAAAAACGATTCCATTGTGTTTTAATAAGCATAACATGAAGGTATTATAGGTAAGTACTTGCCTTGTCTTACCAAGTTTTCGCTTTCAAAACATTCGTGAGTTGTACTATACATTTTGATAAACACGGGCTTTACTAATAATACTTGAGTAAAGGCCGTGTTTATCAAAATTAAAGTTTGTCCTTTCTGATAGTAAGGCGATCGCGCTATTTTTCAACGTATTTACCATTGAACGGAAATATATTGGCAGCGATTCTGATGAGGTTCTGATTTGGTTAATCTGGATGTCAAAATGGTACCGTGCTATTTTTTCTGAACGGTTTAATCGTTGAATTTACCAAAATAGATCAAAACATAAAACGGAGTTTACAAAGACAATAATAAATCCTATTAAACTTTTTGTTCTTCTTTTGGTTATGGCATCTGTACTTAATCCTCTTGTTATCTTTGATCGATTGAGTGATTATTTTGTAATATTTACACTATAATAAGAAGTGGTTAATGTTTGTAAGTTTGTTTGCGCGTATGTTCGACGATAGCCGTCAGTGGCGTAGCTACCGGAGGGCTAGACGGGGCAGTGCCCCAAGCTCAGGGGCCCCTCGGACTCTGACTTACAAACTATAAATTGAACCAGTGAAAATTTCTGGTTTATTTATATGTAGGTATTCCGAATGTGGGAATTCGGAATACCTATAAATAAACCAGATTCCAATTATGCATCTAAAACTTTGCGAAAATGCAACATTGATTTGGACGAAGCAAGTAGAGCTTTACAAGAAACAAATGCAAAGATGCAAATTTATAGAAATGACTTTGAATCATTTTAAGAAAATATGGCATAGATCCCCATTTCAAAGAAAAAAGGCAAAAGAAAAACAAAAAGCATTTTGATGAATTCAGATTACCGATTTCAAAACTGGGAAGAAATATTTAAAATTACTATTTTCATTAATGTACCTGCTAGACACAATAATAACTCAGTTAAATGCACGTTTTACTGGTGTGAGTGCAGTCAGTCAAATATTAAATTTTGTAATACCAACATTTTTACTGGATGTAGATGAAACAACTTCATTACACAAGTGTGACCAATTCCAACGTATATATTCTGATATAATAGACCCTAACTTTTCCCTTTAATTTCTTAATATTTACCACCTGCTTTTACCTGAATTAACTAAGGCAAAAACATGGACTATTCGCAAATTCGGAAAATAAAAAATGAGCAAATATGTAGTGTAGGAAGGTGATCTAACAGAAGTATTTACAGCAATGTTACTGTTCCATACAATTCCTGTCACTTCTGCAGAGGCTGCAAGATCATTTAGCATTTTTTTTATAACGATTTGAGGAATACTATGGGCCAAGCTCGACTCCGACATTTATCACTAATAGCAATCGAAAACAAAGCCTCATCATGTTTCGATTTAACCGAAGTCATAGATTTGATAGATGATAGATAGATAAAAACTTTATTTGACACAACATTACACATACACAAAATAAGGTACAAAATTAAATACTACACTTAACTACTAACAATACAAGAAAAATAAAATATGTACACGAGTTATAACTAACACACAAAGTAGTTAAGAAGCAAGGAGCAAGAAGGTCTGTGTAGTAGATATGCCAAAAAGGACCAGTCTCAGCTTAGTGTTACTCTTCGCCATTAGGCGTAGGGCAACGCTGGTTTTCAGACTGGGCCTGTGTAGAAGTGACTCCACGAACAGAGAGTAAGAACACAACTGTACCTAATTAAACGAAAGAAATAGCAAATACACACATAATTTAGAGTAGTAAGTAGGTAATTTATACAATTAACTATGTAATAATCAGTATAAGAATAAAAAAAATAGATTCGTGAGACCGTCATAAGCTAGTAAGAAATACCTTATACACATAATATTCGCGTAGTAATATTACTAGTACATATATATATATATATAGTAAGTAATTAATAAATTTATAAAAGTGAGAAATAAAAAACATGACATCGCTAAAAAAAATTGATTTTAATGTGTTACAATAAAGTAAAAAAAAACGTTTTTAGTAAGTAGGTATGCTTAGTTTTATTCCATAATACCAACACCTATATTAATTAATTTATCCAATTATAAATTTCTAAACTCTGCGTGTAGAACCAGGGCGTGCCCTGTATTTAAATATATTTATATTTTGACTTGTATTGATAAAATTTTAAAGGTTTGTTCCGTATTCGTCGTGTTCCGAACTCGACCTACGCAAGATTTTTCGTAAGTCGTAATCCAGATTCGTCGTAAAAAGTATAGTCGATCAAGAAAGTGGTGTTGTTGGTTTATAAATCTCTACTTTATTAGGATTCCGTACCCAAAGGGTGCTCAACGGGACCCACAAACTATAGGATTGACGGGACCCTATTAACGTGCCTCCGCTGTCTGTGTGTCTGTTACAGGACTATATTTTTTGAACGGTAACAGGTAGTTATCTTCTTTTATTTTCATAAAATAGTTTTAATTTATTCATTAAAATATTATTATTAAATAATATTATAACCAAAGTACCTTTGGTTTTTAATTTGATTATGGAGTCGACTGTATTACGACGAATCTGGAGTACGTCGTATTCGGAACACAACGAATACGAAACAAACGATTTAAAATAGTTTATGTTGGGGCCTTAGTTTATTTTCTACCCCTGGGCCTTTGGTTACCTAGCTACGCTACTGCCGACCAACATTGAATAATAATGGAAAGGCAATGAATCTTGTAGATTCCACAATCGTCTTCATATTGATGCAAAACTACAGTAGGGACCACAAATTGGAACACTTGCTGGTAGGATTATGCTTGTGCGTTGTTTCCTACATTCTAACATAACCTAACCAACTTGTTTCGATCTGAATTTCATGTCACAGGATTCGTGAACAGAACTACTGGGAATTATTTTCCCATTTGTTCTGTGGACAGAACTAATGGTAAAAAATGCCAATAGTTCTGCCAACAGAACTATTTAACAGAACAAGTGGGAGTAGACTGGAAAGCAGCTGATATTGGTAAAATATTTGTTATTCAAAAAAGGGCAATACGTGCCATTTATAAAATGAAACCACGAGAATCTTTGAGATAAATATTTAAAGAAATTAATATTCTCACAATAGCTTCACAATATTATATAAGTATGAAAATGTGTTATACATACATAAAAATAGAGATGGGTTTCAGAAAAATAGTGACCTTTATAAAATCAATACTAGGAATACTTAGACACAAATTATACGTCCCTAGGTTTCGACCAGAAAAAGTAAATAAGTCCTTTACAGGGAACACAGTGCGCTTCAATAATAAACTTCCTAAAAATGCTACTAAACTACCTATTAAGAAATTTAAAGCATACATAAAAGGTAGACTTGAAGAAAGCTTATTATAATATAAATGACTATATTATTGATAAGAATGCATGGCCTCATATCGCTCTGCCCTCAGAGAGTTAACCGACACACTTGAAATGTATAAACTCTCTTGTTGTAGTATTTCGTAGTTAAGGTAGTTATAAGATGGATCATGTAAAAAAGCGCTAGGACTAAGACGAGTTTCTTGCCAGTTCTTCTCGGGCTTGGGTTAGGATGAATTGGCACCTAAATTCGCCTAATTTGTAAAACGTTTCAAAGTGATCCTTGTGATTGTATTGAATAGGTATATTATCTTTTGACTTTGACTTTTGACATTTCATTTCAACGGCGAGGTCTCGCACAGTGTTGCCAGATTGCTAAGTGAATATAATTATTATAATTATAATAATAATGCCGGACATTTCAAACTGCCTCATCTGGCCCCAATGTAAGCAGAGCTTGTGTTATGGGAACCACATGACTGATATACCTACTTACTACTTATATACTTTTTTTTTTTATAAGTACATACATATTATACATAGAAACACTTAGACCCCGAGACAAATACTAGCAGATGATACAAACATTTATCCGCGGCGGGAATAGAACCCGCAACCTTCTGCGTCTCAGCCGGACCTTAGCCCATTGCGCCACAGAGGTCGTCTATCCCCCAAACTTTAAATCCAAGCATGAAATCCCCCCGAAAAACAGGTAATTCCTATAAAAATTTCACAAATAATTTATAATTATTATGAACTCAACATTAAACGTTTAATTTTTATTACTTACCTTGACTAACCCAGATTAAAGTTTGTATTACAAAATAAGAAAATAGTGGACTTTAATATTTGACAATTCAATTTTATAAATACTTACCTACCTAGACATAATTAAAATTAGAGATTCAGTTTAAATTTATGAAGACTGAACTGAAATGAATAAATGAAAGAAACCAGCGTGGCTGTAATTGCATGAATGGAATGAATGAATTCATTGTATTCATGCAGTTACAGCTCTAAGTATATTACTATGTTTATGATGAATATAGTAATATACCTACTTCAATCGAACGAACAAATTATCGAATGAAACTATACCAATCTTAACCAGGGCAAAATGGACATCTACAACCGACGAGTGACGACTGAATCACGTACGAAGTGTTAGGCTAATATGATGGATGATAGGTATTCATTGGTTCCCTCAACAAATCAATTCACATCAAATAAAGCTGCGTTCTAAAAACCTGTAAGTACCTATCATCATTCATATTTTCCTCTCAAAAATCCCCCAAATGGTTTTATCCCCCCTAAATTCCACCCGGAAACCAAAAAAAATTATAAGAAATCCCACCCACCTGGCATCATTGGTCTCGCACATGGGCGACAATCTTTGAATCTTTATATTTTGCTATCAATATCAAATCAATCCAAACATACAAAACAAGCTAAAACAAACAAACAACAAACAAGAGTACTGTTACAGTTTTAAAGTTGAGTGAAGTTTTGCGTTGATTTTTAATTCTGTAAGTAACTTTTATCTTCTCAATTCTCAATCTTGTTTAAAGTTTATAGACCGTTCACCTTAAAGATGCCCCTGCCTTGGGAATTGGCTGCATTGCCTACTCAATTTAAATGTTAAATTATTTATTGATTAAATTTTTCTGACAGTAATTATGGTCGAAAGGAACGATTCCAGACTTATCATTATCTCTTGATTAGGGATGTGACATTGTACATAAAAATCGATTTTTAATTAATCTATTGTTTTTTTAGCAGGAAAAATCAATTAATAAATAATCGATTTTTCGTCAAAAAATAATCGATTTATTTATATTAATCGATTCTTCCGTAATTTGTTAATTAATTTCAATATAACCGCCATAAATATTATATTTATCATAGTTTCATTAATGAAATATAATATAACAGAAATGATAAGTTTTTAAATAATAAACATTATAATAGGTTCAAGTTAAAATTATTTATTTTTCAACAATAATTAACAAAATTAAACTATTCAAATAAAAACAATCTAAAAATCCGCATGCAATGAGATCAGGACTAACAACTTAGGTAAGCGTTTTGATAATTTTCGGCTCCTGGTCTTTGATAATATGGCGTAAGCTGTTCATCAGAACATCTCTCTGCTGGAGCCGAAGAAGCCGGTACCTAAAGGTTATACGCCAACTGTGTCAGTTGGGGATAAGCTGCCTCATAGCTTCTCCTGGATTTTAAAGCGTCTTCTTTTAATCCTATTACAGGCGCTATGTACAAAGTTAAGCTTAATTCAGATGTCTGACTGTGACTTTGACTGTTTCTCATATTCTCCACCAACAGCTTGTTGTGGGTTTCCCAAATGTCATAATTATCAACATCATCAGCGGTCGAAGTTATTGACTGTGGACAATGCTCTGGTTCTCGGTTTTCAATGGATCGCTTAGTGTCGCTTATAGTTCTTGCCAAAGATGCTCTTGTCTTTCATATGCACAGAAGGGATGCCATCGTAGATGCACAGATGGCGTTAGTGTAATATTATGGAGATGGTATTCATTGGTAGTTCGCACTCCGGGCTATAGCAGACCAGACTTAATGTCGAGGGGTAGCAGATGAAAAATCGATTATGATTGATTTTTTAATATAAAAAAATCGATTATTAATCGATTAATTGTAGAAATAAAATTGCGAATAAAAATCGATTTTTACCTGAAAAAAAATAGATTTTAATCGGTTTTTTCTATAATCGATTATTTTTCACATCCCTACTTTTGATCCGAATCTGTGCTGCTGCCATTTCTTAGTTAAATTATAAATTTATCAGTAATATTATCCATGCAGTCATCGCGTTTATATTTTAATTAGTTGTCAGTAAATTCTAATCTCCCATACTAAAGGCATTGTGGCGGAAACTGGTATCTTCATTTTACTAACCTGTCATGGCGGCGACGCGAGATCGCACTTGATTGGGTGGAATTAGACAACAACAGATTGACAATCAATAGTGCCAACATCACGGCAGAGGACAACTTACGGTGAATGGACAATAGCTTAATCATGCTAATAGACAATATAAACACCTGACACTCGCAAAATTATCATTAATATGACACATGCTATAAACGAAGAAGAAGAAAAAATAAGTACAATCTCCGTATATTAATTCATTATCATCACATTCACCTATACGCACATAAATTAATTCTTTAGGGAAATTTTCCAGCTTCAAGCTGTTTAGCGGTCTCTATCAAAATCAATTAACATTGAAAATCTAAAAGAACCTTTAGAAGTAGTCTACGATTCTTCGTTTGTCGTTTCATGAAGTAACATAGCTCTGCTAATTTTAATATTTTTTACTCGTTTTATTCAGTAATCTCGCTGGAATTTTAATGAATAAATTGTGACAAGGACAAGTATGGACAATTGAATTATATGTGTATTATGGTGCAATGTAATTTAAACGACGAGGAATCTCAAGAAAATTCTAGTCGGCCATTCCGCGATGACGTTTAGAATTGTCAATTTTGACCATCGACTAAGACTTAAATTGACTTTAAACAAACATAAACACTTGACACTGGTAAAAATGACATTATTATGTCAATGTCACATGCCATAACAAAGAGGAAGTAAAGAAGTGCATCGTTTACACACAATACATTGCATCTATAAAATCACAATCACAATTATAACGGCCTAGTATATTATAATTATATAAAATTCTGTATCATTAGTAGAGCTAAGATAATAGATTGAATGGTCAACAAGTTGTCTCGAAATGGCTAAATCAGGCCAGCCATGCTCTTCGTACAACACAACACAGCAACCACAACCCCCCCTGTCTGACCTGTTTTAAAATTCCCGTGGTCATTGATCGGTAAGGAATAACATCTAGAAGGCCATTTGTCAGTCATGTATGGAATCAAGGAAATGATAAGCCTCAGTATATTGCAGAGTGATGTTTAATTGTTCAGTAAATTCAATTTGGTGTTCTTACAATCCTAATAATCATTATTAAAGACAAATTTACTTGTGTTTTAAAACTTTAAGTACTTACATAGACATTTTTGACTAAAATCAAGTATCTACCTAACTACTTAAAGTACAACACTATCATCATGTCAAATATTGCATACTCTGCATGATAATGCTATTGGTCTCATCATCATAGCTGCTGTACAGGCCGAGCAGCCTGAATATCTAGGTACTGTGGTGCCTACAAAAGTAATTCAGCATTTGTGTGAGTTTACAGGATTATAATCATTAAAACCAACCAATATGTATAAAATGTTGAATAAATAATCTGCACATATTTATTTTCTTTTTTTTTTATCATGTGATGAGTGAGGTACTAAAAATGTATAAATATTTTAGGCCATAATTAATAATTTTTAAATCTTCCATGCTTGTATTGGGTGCATTGAATTTTATTCTCTACCAGGATGGACAATGGACATACATTGGCTGCCACTGTGCGGGTCACCAGCATCTTCATGGACCCACAACAAAAGTAGATAATTATCCATACAGTCTCGGCTTAGTTGGTAGTATCGCTGCCTTCTACGCTGTAGGCGTAGAGTCCATAGTAGAGTGTGATGAACAGATAATTGATCTGTGTCTGGTTATTATAAAAGTATGTACCTACATGTATGTTTCTACAAGTATATACTTAAGTATTCTATTGGTCAACTGTACACCGTCATTTATTACTTAAAGGATACTTTCTACACAAAGTTATGGGTGTCAAAGTTCTATGAAGCTTTGAAGGAACTGATTTATCTACTTGCAACTTGCTGTTAGTTCAATACATGTGTATTCAAAATTTCAAAATGATAACCCACTATGGTTGATAACATGTTTTGGAGTAAAGCCTATTATTGATGGAATGTTTCTAATAACAAAGAACTCCCTCATCACTGTACTTGTTTCTCAGTTGCATCAGGCACTTTTATAAATTTCCTGAAATTATGTGAAAGATCCTGCACTAATTTGGTAAGTGTCTGGTAGAGCAGTTTGGTGGAGCAGTCCCGCTGTCATCCACTACAGCGTCATAAGATCTGGCCATATAAATACAGCCTGTTTCTAAGTTTCGGTTAGTCTGTTTGCTAACCATGAAGGAAAAGCTAGCCATTAATCTTATTGGTCTTTAAAATAAAATCACAAAAGTAACATTAATGAACTGGCCCCTCAAACTTTAGAGAACATTCAATTTAGTCAAGTCAATTGAAAATGAGTAATAAGACTGTTGGTGTGTTGCTGCCACAGCCACTTGATTTAATCATCTGACTTTAGATATTGAACAATCAGGTCTTGATCTTCATCTGAGTCACTTTGCAATATATTTTTTTCTGAGTGATGTTACCTCATCACTCACATCACACAGTATTGATTACTACAATTTCATTCTTCTCTGGGGTATCAGCAGCAATCATACTTTGACCCAATATTTGAGAATTTCGATTCGGTTTTCATGGTTCTGCTTTGATAGGTAGGCTTTTACGACCAACGTTGGAACCAAGTTGACTGGCGCTGGTCTTCGGTTATCGATCCAGTTGGCTGTTGCTTTGTAACTATTGTGGATATACGAGAGTCATTAGCTCTAGATCTCGGTAGGTAGCTGCTCTTTAAGAAATAAAAAGCCACATCATGTAGGTAGGCATCATTACCATGCATTTGTTGTTCTGTTTCATACACATCCTAACATCCACTACCTATTTCAATTAATATTTAGTTGTTATAAACATAACGGAATTACACTTGTTTTGTGTTATTACATCATCTTGAAACCCCAAACTAAATCAATATCTGAATCTGAATAAATAGATTTTTTGCAGTTAAGGATGTGAATGACCAGTGGTCGGATCCTAAATCCATTTAACACCATCCAGTTAGCAACAAGAATTTAGTATTCAAATTAATTAATAATTTATTTTAGTAAAGAATTAACATTAACCTATTTGAAATCATGGCATTGCCTGTCTCTTATTTTTTTTATATTAATAATAATAGTATATAAGTATAATATAGGTATAATTAAAAATTTAAACAGGCACTTATTCTTTTGCAATCATAATAACCATGAGGTAGGTACATAGGAATTGTAATAAAAAATGTTTAGGTAGTTGAACATATCTAGTGATCTTAAACGGTGAATATTGGCTTAAGATGTACAAATCCTGCTTCAGTAAGCAGGATACAGCTTAAGTATTTTGCATTTAACTGACTGCAGTTAAATGCAAAATACTCATTAGTAAATATAATAGCTATCTGGGTCTTAATATGGCCCTATTCTATGTAATAAATTATTACTAATATAGTCCGGTCAATTTAGACATAAAAATAGTGGTCAAATAACAAAAATTCCCGGAAAGCCAAATATTGGTGGAGAGCTGGGGTTTACCATTACAAATAAAGTTTTAAAAGTCCCCATCGATCCTATGTGTGCTTCAAAAGTTATTCGGGGTCAAAGGTCAATTTGAAATTTTTTGGATTTTTTTCGAAAACGGTAAGTTTTATCAAAAAAAAACCTCAAACCAAAGTTGTAGATCTTAAAATTCTCTACAAAAATGGTCCATATGATTTTTTTCCTAAGAGTTACCATTCGTGAGATATCGTGATTCTAAGAGTCTCACTATACATGATATGCACATATAAGCCACGTATATACATATCAGGCACTTAAGATAAGTATAAATACCTATCTGTGTCTCTTTTATGTATACTATCCTATCCTGAAAACATTTATTGAAAAGACAGTCAGTCCCTAACTGAATCCCCTCTACCCACGTGGCCTTGAAAAACATCTGGCTATTCTCTGTCTCTTTCTACTGTCCGTATTCGAAAAAAAAGATTTGATTGACTGCGCTAAAGTATTTACAGAAATTGATTCCAGGCCTCAACAATAATTACAGAAGGAATTCGCTTTCTTCTTGCGGTTTATGGAGCTCCAAAAAAAATTACTTGCATTGATAAATACCGTAACTTAACTTTTGTAAAAAATACGCGAACAAGAAACACGTACAACTACCATGTTTTCCTCCAATATCGGCATCTGCTATTCAACACTTGTATCGAGTACACTATGAAGTTCAAACATGGCTAGGCAATCAACTGAACCCAGAAGACTGGGGTTGGAAATTGATAAATGTACTACTGGAACCGATTAAAACTTTACTCCCACCTGCTCCAGAAAAACTCCTCAACACTATTTTAAAAAAGTCGG
Organism: Lampropteryx suffumata; assembly: GCA_948098915.1. Lineage (NCBI taxonomy): Eukaryota > Metazoa > Arthropoda > Insecta > Lepidoptera > Geometridae > Lampropteryx > Lampropteryx suffumata. The sequence continues at coordinate 18,480,231 of OX402544.1, read as the reverse complement.
GTTGCTGTGTTCTCCAGCTTGTACCAATTGCCAAGGTCAGTCTTGCTCAAATGTCCAGTTGAGTACAATAGAGGAAGATTCCTGTGATTTTAATGAAGAGACCAATGACTCTGCCACATTTGAACAATTTATGAACATCCAGCAGGAGGAAGAGGAATAAGAAGACAATATCAATAATAAAGTAAAATCTAGAACTTGACGGGTATTGTTCCTTTATATTATCCTAAAATTGTCATGACAGTTAGTGGAGTAGACCTACACGGGAAACCACGGTAAAAAAAAACGCGTTGAGCACACTACCTCACAGGTGGAAATGTGTGCATATCATATGTAATGTGACTCGCGAAAATCGCGATATCTCACGAATGCTAACTCTTAGGAAAAAAATCATTTGGACCATTTTTGTAGAGAATTTTAAGATCTACAACTTTGGTTTGAGGTTTTTTTTTGATAAAACATACCGTTTTCGAAAAAAATCCAAAAAACTTCAAATTGACCTTTGACCCCGAATAACTTTTGAAGCACACATAGGATCGATGGGGACTTTTAAAACTTTATTTGTAATGGTAAACCTTAGCTCTCCACCAATATTTGGCTTTCCGGGAATTTTTGTTATTTAAAATGTCTATATTGACCGGACTAAATAACCATAAATCCAAACAATAAAGCTACAAACTACTTAGTAAAAACATTGAAAGAAGGTCCTACATAAAGGTAACTAGGTACTAATTTAAATAATAGAATTTTAGTATTAAATAATGACTACACTGATATTTTTATTGTTTGTGAACCAATTTATTTCTAAAAAACTAACTGGTTTATTTATGATGATACAATAACAAGACATCCAAATTAGAATAACAATTTTAAATTAGTTTTAAATAACTACAAATAGGATATTACCTCGAATACAATAAATACAAGTTTAAATAATGGAGTAAATAGATACACAGGTACATTAGAAAATACCTAGGTTCATAAATATGTCTACTACTTGACTAGGAGTACAGTATAAAAAAATACATAGATGCAATCAATAGATGCTTTAAATAATGACTGATTAATGGATTCACTATTAAACAAGAATGTGGCCAAGAAAGTTGAAACATCTTCTCTGGCCAAATGAAATGCATCAGTTTATAGTTTCCAGCATCCCATTTTGTCAGAAGTTTTATTGCTGTTTTGATGATGGACGTGACTTGTAATCTTCTAAACACTTGGCAACTATTTCTGAGACTTTGTTCATTGCGGTTACAGAAATTCGGTCATCTTCCATAAGATTACCCATGCAGTTTTTGAGATAGGCTTCAGAACACTCTTTTCTATTTTTGCGGGCTTTCAGCTTCTTTTTATCAGACACACCCACTTTAGGCATGTTCTTTCTCTTTTTTTTTGAATCAGTGCCTCTTTCTTTTCCGGGACAAAGAGAGCTAGCTTCTTTTCGTGGCTTTGCGCTTTTCTTAGCAGATCTCTTACGTTTCTTGCTAGTTGCTATAGCTTCCGGTTCCTGTTTGTTTGTGGCTGCTACACCTTCACTTGCTTGCGCTTGTGTTTCTTTGACCGGTACATCATTCATCATGAAAAAGTAAGCGACGTTCACCTTAAAACTAGTCAATGCTGCCGATAAGAAGTCAATCGATATCTAGCCTAGCCCTAGTTGCCTTGCGCGAACACCCCTCCCGAGTTTTGCACAGATTTTATAGACTTTACAATGTTTATGTTGCACTGAGTAGCTATCTTACATAAATATTATTTCAATTTTTTATCACAATCTTTCGTCAAGTAAGTATTTTAAATTTACAGATTTCGATTTTCCATAATTATCTAAGTAGCTCGCTCGTGCTCGTGCTTCCTCTTCCTGTCCAGTGATCCAATCCAGCCAGTGTCCTCTGTGTCCTTCGCTTCCAGATTCCACCTGAGTGTTGCCAGATAGTAGGGAAGGAGCGTATTTACTCGACCAGGTTTTTGCACCTGGTTTTATTTGCAAGTAACGTAGCCCTGATATTGGCAGAAATACCTGCAAGACTTTGAAGGTATTATTTACCACTTTGTGGTTAGCATGGTGCTCACCGTACTCAGACGGCCGCCCGGAGTGCCGTGCCGAGCGCAGGCGGAGATGAACGAACGCAACCAACATATTCGAGCTCTTTTTTCGTAAACACGATTTTGCTCCATATCACAAGAACATACGGATCAATTTCCTATGCAAGTATTTTTGCTTTTACTTATGTCATGGAAGTATTTATTGTGCATTAGCAAATGTGCTCCTTATTCGTAAAGCTTCCAATACATGTTGGCCGAGCTAAAGCCAATGGGAGCGAAGGCAAATCTGTGCAAGATAAGTACTACAGTCCAGACGTTCGGCAAGTCTACGCAAACTATTGCAAGCGCCCAATGTAGACGAGTTTTCTGTGAAGCTGCCCACACGTTGTGGTAGCCGTCAGTTCTTGTTGTTCATTCGAACTAAGTGGTCATCAAGCAAGAAGTTGAAGTTGAACAACCGACGTTTTGTTTAATTGATTCGAACCTGTTCGAACAATATGGACGTAGAAGTTGTTGCAGCTGCTGCTATTTATTTGATGAGCACGTATAATTATTACGTCAGTGTATACCGGAAGAGAGTTGTAAAAAAGAAAAGACAAAAAAGAAGGTGGTGGATGCTCAGTACTCACAGAAATAGAACAAAGTAAAATTATCCTACTAATATGGCTAGATGATGGTGTGTGGATTGTCCAGCAATTTTATTTTATTTACCTACCTGTCTCAATGACCTTTTTTTTTGTAAGTACCTACCCACCCACAAATTGTTGCAATTTAGTGTACTTCATATAAATTTATTTTTTCACAGACAAGGTATGGAGAATCAGCTATGTGAACTTCTGAAAGAACCAGAATCAAAGGAATTTCAGAACTTTGTTCGAATGTCTGATAGCGATTTTGAATATATACTCCAGAAAATCTCTCCAGTAATTAGCAAAAAAGACACCCGACTTCAAAGAGTGCATACCAGCTAAAATTCGACTGGCCGTGACATTAAGATATTTAGCAACTGGAGACAGTTACAGAAGCTTACATTATACATTTAAAATATCAAATAATATCTTTAATAATTCCTGAAGTTTGCGAAGCACTCATTAATGTTTTGAAGCATACTGTAAAGGTAAATGAAATATCCATATTATTTTGATATTTTTTTATTAAATTAGAAAACAGACAATCTTTTTGAAAAAACCATGTCAGCAGCTATTAAAACTAACAAATTGAGCATTATTTATAACTATTACCAACTGCTTTAAATTAAAGCTTCACGCAAAATTGGATTGAGTTGTGCTGAATCAATGGCCTCATCAGATAAAACATGGATTTGGTTTTCTGATAGGTTAAATGGTGGTTGTTGGATCTGTTGGTATCGTGGTGAAGACATCGTAGTCTTGTTCCCAAATAAATTTGTTTGCTCTGGTATATGTATTATTGGATAACCATGGGAAGAAAATGGCCGTGGTGGCACTGATCCAGGTGGATCTGGATAGAAACTTTGAGAGGTTGAAGGACGGCCCATTTTAACCTGTGATGTAGAAGAACCAGAACTCATTGCATCGCGATTTCGTATTCTTTCTGCTAATAATTTGTCCAGTTCGAACATGACTTCCTGCTGCTCATAGTCTGAAAAATATTTTCTCAATTTTGGAAGCTAGTAATTTTCCATAGAGATCGCACATATCTTCTTTTTGTGTTGATTTGTTGGCTAATGCTGTATTGAGCGTATTTAATGCATTCTCCATTTGTTCGCTTGCCCTTTGAAGCTCTGGAGGGTTGGAAGAACGGCGCTTCAATACAGTTCTTTTTGGAGGTGGTGGAGGTCCTGCATAGTAACATTTGAAGAGCTTGAGCTCTGCTCTTGTGTAGCGTCAATGTGTTGGTCTGTCGAAGTAAATTCTTCTTCAATTGCTTGTGTCTGAAAAAAAATTACAAAGTTATAAGTTTAACATCTACCTCTAGTCTAGACTGTTTGCAACCGCTTGCAGGCTCAACTGGTTATATTAAAAGTATTAGTTCTAAAAGTAAGTAAGTTCGTATGAGTCAGTGGCCAACTCTGGTGACGGAGTTAATAGGCCGCACAAAGGCCTCCGTCATGGCCAATTAGTTCTAATTAGTTCCTATATACCTTGATTGTATATTATCTTTGTAAATAAAGCCATATTTGTCATGTGTATATTAATACTTATTTTTTGATTTTTCCAGATACCTACATCTCATGAGGAATGGCTTAATGTCGCAAGAGGATTCAGATTCCCACATTGTGTAGGGGCACTAGATGGGAAACACATTAAAATACAATGTCCCCCTAAAACTGGTTCAGAATATTATAATTACAAAGGAGACTTTCGTATTGTTCTATTAGGTCTAGTAAATAGTAATTACTGTTTTTTGTTTGCTGATGTAGGTGCTCAAGGCCGTATTAGTGATGGTGGTGTTTTAAGACAGACTGTATTATGGCAAAAAATAATTTCCCTCCACATTGCCCACTCCCAGGGACAGATATCGAATTTCCATATGTTATATTGGGTGATGGTGCATTTGCTCTTCATACAAATCTTATGAAACCATACCCTGGAAATCATGAGACAGGCACCCCTCAGAGAAATTTTAACCTTTTAACTTTTAACTAATTTTAACTTTCTAGCTCTCGCGTTGTCGTTGAGAACACTTTTGGTATTATGGCTAGCGTTTTCAGAGTATTCAAACAGCCAATTGCCCTGGATGTTGAAAAAGCATCTATTGTAACCATGACGTGTGTTCTATTACATATTTTTTTGAGAAAGAGCCGTACTCGGAATATCTATACTCCAGCAGGAGCACTGGATACATATGTTAATGACGAGTTAGTTCAACCTGGTTCTTGGAGGCAAAGAGATCATTCTGGATTCTTTCCCTTACAAGTTTTACCCCGCAGAACTCCAAAAAATGCAATAGAAGTCAGGTCAAATTTTTCAAATTATTTTCTTCAAAACAGGAGTATGTTTGTATAAGTACCTACTTCATTATGTGCATAATGAAACTACCTACCTACTGTCTATATAGTTATTCCATGTTCTCTTAATAAATGTTACATTATGTTTAACTGCAATCATTTCTTTAAGCTCCCTAGATATTTTGTTGTACTCCGTCCTATCAGCGTCAGACCTACTTTCATGCAATCGTCTTCGTGTTTTACGTTTTTCTTCTAGCTTGTAGCGTATGTCCAGCCTATCGAGGGAGTAGAGCGCCACGCAGCAACTTGTATAAGGTTTGTGATGTAGAAGGTTGCTTCATCTATATCTTCTTCTGTCTTGAGTTTAATCTTCAGGTTTGTTTCTTCCTCTAGGTATTCAGCAAAGGATTCCCAGTCTGTTTTTCGGTTATATAGTGTAGCTCTTTGAGTTCGGTGTATTGCAGTCACGCTAAATGTAGCTATGACCGGTGTGTGGTCGGAGACACTGTCAAGTGATGATTCGATATCAAAGTATATCTCGGATAAGCCTTTTATAATGAAAAAATCTAGGAGATCAGGTATTCTGTTAGCATCGGTTGGCCAATAAGTTGGTTTGTTCGTTCCTAGAGTAGTGAGTTTAAATTTGTCAACGCTTTTCTTCAGTTCCCTTCCTTTAGTAGTGGTCAGTCGTGATCCCCAGTAAGTACGTTTGCATTTCCAGTCGCCACCACTTATAAATCTGCTTCCCAGGTTGTGGAAGTAGCTATCGAGCATGTGTTGCTTCAGGTTATGTTTTGGTGGGCAATAAATGGCGCTTATGTTAATAGGCCCCATATTGTGCTCGTTTATGGTGATGTGGTTCATCCAGTCCTCCTGGAGCACGCTATGTATGTGATGTTTAATATTGTTCTTAATTATTATCGCAGACCCTCCATGTGATGTGCTGTCTGGGTGGTTGGCATTATAGAAGCAATAGTTATCAAATCTAATACCAGTTCGATCGTTGAGGTGAGTTTCCGAAATTAGTGCAATATCCACTTTGTTTGCTTTTAGTAGTACTTCAAGTTCTTGTTTATTTGGCGTAAGGCCATTGATATTCCAGGTAGCGATACGTAACGACATCATTGTGGTAGTTTGCTGATGAGTGTCATGATGAGGTTCATCATTGTACTGAACTGTGAAATAAGTTGGTCCATTCTTTCAGTCTGTTTTTTTATAAGTTCTTCTAGGTAGTAGTACCGATGTTCTTGTGTCTGGCTATAAATTCTATCATTTCTCAAATGATGTGTTCTTTCTGACTCTCGGTCAGCGTGATCTTTTGTATTTGTTCTTTGTGACTCGGTATCGTCAGCGTGTTTTTTTGGTAAAGGTCTTTGTGTTTCTCTGTTCGGTTTATCGGTTTATCTCTCGGGTATTTATCTTGTGGTTTTTCGATGTACTCGGTGTTTTCTGAGTAGTTATAAGCCTATTAATCCCTTAGTTCTTATATGTTCTATTAAAGTCTTGTATTTATCGACTGAATTAGAGGAAATAATCAATTGATTTTTTGAAACTATTTTAAAAGTGTAGTCGTCCTTTTCTATGACTTCTTCTACAAGTTGTGCTAATTTCGCCAAATCATCGACTCCATATAGGATTATTGGTGGTTGTTTATTTGTCTTTTTGGTTGTTTTTTGTTCCTCTTCTACTTCTAGTAGTGAGAAGCTGTTGCTTGTTTCTATATCTGGGGCGTTATAATGATCAGTGTTATGTATTCTTCTGTGTTCGTTTACGTTTCTTTCTCTTCGTTGTGTTCTTTTGGCTTGGCTCAGTTTTGGTTCTTTGTCATCCTCAGGTGATCGGTTTCTTTTTTGGTGCGCTACTCGTTGCCATGGTACACTTGTATTGTACTGGTTTGTTTGGTCTTTTCCTGCTGATTCAGTGCTATATTTTCTTTGGCTTCTGTCCGTGGCATCGCTAAGAGAAGCTGATCTTTGCCGGTTGAACAGTCCTGGGTGGAAAAGCTGTTGCGTTAATACTTTAGGCCTGTGTGGCCCTACTCCTTCGACCGTCTGATTAAGCAATCCTTTGCACCAACCCCCCCCCCTTATTAACAATAACACATCGTTCCAGCAGAAATTATCAACATTATCAACATATAAAAGAGATAACTACTTGTTATGGAAAATAACTAAGAACTTTAAACGGCCAAATCTTCACGTTCCACCTATTAGAAAGTCGCCCGAAGACCGTTGGGCTAGAACGGGAAGTGAAAAAGCAGAACTATTTGCCAAACACCTAAGCGACGTCTTCACTCCTAATCAGTCCACAATGGAGAGTTCGAAGAAGAAGTGGATCGAGTTATCAACAGTGACCAACAGCTATCCCCATTGTTGACACTTGTCACCCCTAAAGAACTTGCAAAGATCATACGAAATCTCAAAAACAAAAAAGCCCCAGGTTTTGATTTAATAACAGCTAAAGTCCTCAAACAACTACCAAGAAAAGTCATAGTTTTCCTGACAATGCTGTTTAACGCCATCCTTAGAACACACTATTTCCCAAAACTCTGGAAAATATCCCAAATTTGCATGATTTCTAAGCCTGGGAAACCACCTATAGAACCCGGCTCATATAGACCTATCAGTCTCCTACCATTACTTTCAAAAGTATTTAAAAAAATATTACTGACCAGGCTTAAACCAGTACTGGAGGAATCTAAAATCATACCTGATCATCAGTTTGGATTCAGAGAAAAACATGCAACTGTAGAACAAGTACACCGAGTGGTTCACAAAATCAGGCAGTCATTAGAGAAGAAAGAGTACTGCTCGGCGGTGTTCTTAGACATCCAACAGGCGTTTGATAAAGTCTGGCATAAAGGACTCATTTACAAAGTAAAAACTTTACTACCGAACTCATTTTACATGATTATAAAATCTTACTTGACCCAGAGAAAATTCCAGGTCAAGTATGAGGAAGACTATTCGAACCTGTACGATATAACGGCCTCAGTCCCGCAGGGATCGGTTCTCGGCCCGGTACTTTACTCTATATTCACTGCAGACCTACCAGAAACAGACAACGTTGTAACGGCAACATATGCAGACGATACCGCATGTCTCGCTAGTGACAAGGACCCAAATAGACCTCGCAGAGACTGCAGGAACAGCTTCACAAAATAGACTTGTGGCTAAAAAAGTGGAGAATCAAACCTAATGTGACAAACACAAGTTACATACACGCTCCGGAAAGGGGACTGTCCACCAGTTTGTATGGAAAACAAAACGCTACCAAGCAACAACACCGTCAAATACCTGGGATTACACTTGGACAGAAGATTAACTTGGGACAACCACATAAAAGCCAAAAGAACCGAAGCCAATATGCAACTCAAGGGATTCTCGAATATATATATGCAATAAATCGGCCAGGATTGAAAGTTCAATGATTTTCGGCCATGACGGGACCCTTTTAAATTAACGTGCCTCCGCTGTCTGTGTGTCTGTTACAGGCGTAAACAGAGAAAACAATAGACACATGGTGAACGTGCCGCGTGTGAGATAGAACGATAGGTGGATGGTGTTGCCACATTAAAACTTTTACCCTAGTCCTAAGTAATCCTAGATTTATTAGAGACGTTGTGTTGTAGTAGAAATGTCTAGAGCTTGTGTCTCTATTACAAAACTCAAACTTTTATAACAGATGTGTGATATAGCAAAAATATAACAACATTTGTGTACTTTATTGTTTATTATTATTAAAGCTAAGCATAACATTACAGAAATAATAAACCATAATGATAATACAAAGTCAAGGTCAAAAGATAAATTTTATTCAATACAATCACAAGGATCACTTTAAAACGTCTTACATACTAGGTGAATTTATGTGCCAATTCAAAACCCAAGCCCGAGAAGAGAAACTCCTAGTCCTCCTGGTCCTAGCGCATTTTTGCATGATACATCTTATAACTACCTTAACTACGAAATACTAATACAAGCGAGTTTATACATTTCAAGTGTGTCGGTTAACTGTCTGAGGGCAGAGCGACATGAGGCCATGCGTTCATATCAATAATATAGTCATTTATATTATAATATGCTTTCTTCAAAAGACTATTTTTTATGTAAGCTTTATTAGGTAGACTAGTTGCATTTTCAGGAAGCTTATTATAAAACTGCACCGTGTTCCCCATAAAGGACTTATTTACTTTTTCTAGTCGCAAAGTATTGATCAGTATTGTCCAACCTACAGAATAAAAACTCATAAATCAAATATTTGCTAACCACCAATGCATTAGGATACAGAATGGTTAATTTATTCATTTTAAACGATACATTTTTCTCAAAATGGGTGCTACAATATGTCGAAGAGTTTTTGGGTGCCCAATTTTTTCGGCCTGTGGCTTCAACCCGCAAACGTACATTATGGAAAACTATACAAATTAATAGCGAGATGTTTTTTTACAATTTGAGAATCATTTTAATCTATTTATTTATACAGAGCGGTATGATTATTCTCGTTGACAGGACATTATTTCACATTAAATTGACTTCAAAATCTATGAAAGGTCACCTCAGACCGATTTTAAGTAGCTTTCAAGGTTAAGGTGGCTGCCCTTGCTATCATGAATTAACTTGTCTCCATATATTCATCTATACAACATCGAACGATACTTACGTTAAATTGAATTATTAATATTCATACGATATGTAAAATGTATGTACCTACCTGTATGTATGTAGCTTCTGGGGAATGTTAAGATCGAATGCAGGCAACACAAATAAATAAATTATTTGTTATGATTTATGAATTATACTGTAGCGAACAAACACAAACTATAGGATGCTAACGCATCAGACGGGGCACTCCCATAGACGAAATTCTGTGCAATACCTGTTCACTCTTATCCCATATGACAGATAACTTTTTTATTTTGAATGAACCTTTTAGCATCAGCAAGGTATTCATTCTACCGAGTATATTTTTTTTGCTTGCTTGCATACAATTGCTTACTATTTTAAAATATTTTATTGATCTACAAAGGAAAGACCCTGATAATCATAATAAACACATTGATTATACAATTAGACATTTATTTACAGAAATATACAGAATAATACACAATAATACAAAATACAAGTCAAACAGTTGAGCTATCTAAATTGCGTAAAACAATCTATAGATAGCCAAACTGGTCCAGAAAATTTGATTATTTCACGGAAACGGCCTTGAATTCAAGAAAGAAAGGCATATTTGCATCTTATCAGGTCCTCAGCACCGTCCCACATGCAGCTGTCCTCACCAGCACTAAGAGAAATCCCAGACTTTAATGGGATGCGGCAAGGGTGTCTACACAAGTAGCATCTCATATCAATGGCCCACCCATCTCTTAAGAGACAAGAGTCATCAGGCTTCTTACCATCATCACTTATCAGACTGTACAAGCCGAGAACAGCTGGTATGTTGATGTTGACATTTGGATTAGGTGTAATCTGCTTAGGAGTAGGTGTGAGCCAAATGTTGTAGTTTCATGGTGTGTAATCACATGATGATCACAGTACTATCTAGAAAAAAAAATAGAAATTTAAGCAAACATAACCAAATGCAATAATGTTGAGTGTTTAACATTCTATGTTGTTTCTATTGGTGTTTTTATGTATAATATGCATGTATTTACAAATAAAGGTATAAATATAAAATATTGCTGGACAATGCACCCAACATCATCTATTTATGGTGACAAGATGACTGATAGAATACTTATATATTTTTAAATACATACATTTATGATACTTTATAACACCCAGATACAGAACAAACACCTATACTTTTCACACAATTGTTTATCTTGGGAGGGAATCAAACCCTCGACATATAGCGCAGAAGGCTACTACCAACTGAGCTGACAAGCCAGTCGATTATGTAGTATATCAGTCACTTGGTTCCCATAACACAAGCTCTGCTTACATTATCATTATTATTAACTAACCTAACTAACCTTTTTTTTTTTTTTTTTTTTTGACCTAGGAAAATTCTTTATGGATACCACCTGCCCGGGTTAGCAAGGTGGTTATGTGGGAGTCTCCGCCTACCTCACGGCGGCATACCCACTAAAAACCTGGGATGAGTCCCTCTTCCACCTTTGTGGGACAAGATGGGGTCGCGTTAGCATTCAACCATCTTGCCCCGGTGGTTGGCCCTAAAAAGGGCCCTTACTCCTCTATAGAGGGGTGAATTTGCTCATACCAAAAATCACCCCTCGTGCCCTCATGCAGGGGGGCCGTGCAGACCGTTAGAGAGTCCTCCGATTCTCCAACAGTAACCCCCCCTTGCGCCCTGAAAAGGGCGTCCCGCCTGCGCGAGATGCGCTGCACGAAGCACCGCACGAAGCACCGCCCCACTCGGAATCCCGCAAGGAAACTGATCCATACAGCCGACTCGCGGAAAACCGGGCAGGACGACGCAACACTTCCTCCTTTGGTGTTTGGTCCGCGCCGGTAAACCGGTAGCTCCCATTTCTGGGAGCCAATCCCCTATCCGCCACCTGGGGACGCGCCACGTCGGGGTTCACATCCCCGCCCACTAGGACAACCTAGCAGGTCCGTGGAACCTAACTAACCTAACCTTTTTTTTTTTTTTTGCGGCCTCTTTCCGAACCATGACGGTCTCACAGAAAGAGGCCACGGCCCTCCGCGCCGTCTCATCCGCCAGCATGGCCTCGACCACGGCTGGCAGAGAGAGATCCTGCCCGATCCTAGCGACCAGGGTCCGCCGCTCCAGACACGCTGAGCACTGCTCCAGCGTGTGCTGCGCGGAATCCCTGTCGCTCCCACAATGGTGGCATTGTGCTGTCGATTCCCGACCGATCCTACTCAGGTACTCACCGAACACGCCGTGTCCGGTAAGTACCTGAGTAAGTCTGTAGGTGACGTTGCCGTACCCCCTCCCCAGCCAGGCTTCGAGGTTAGGCGCGATTGCGCCGACGATACGCTGACGCGAGCATCTCGGCTCCTCGAGCCGCTCGCGCCATCTACGGAGCGCACGTCGACGCTCTTGGGCCCGCACTTCAATAGGCGCGATTCCGCTCCCGTCATCATGTCGAAGACGAACGTACACACGTGCGTCCGTCTCCGCTAAGATGTCGAGCGGCGGGAACCGCGCCAAGATGGTAGCCGCCTCAAAGGATATCGTTCGATATCCCCGTGCGATTCGAATGGCTATAGTGCGCTGCAGGCTGCAATAAAGCAGTCTGTAGCGCCTAACACCCGCCAGTCTATCAGACCAGACGGGTGCTCCGTAGAGAGCCATCGATCGCACTACCCCCCCGTAGAGGCGACGAACGCCCTCCCGTGGTCCCCCGAGATTTGGCAGCAGTCTGTGCAGAGCACCCACCACCTTCTGAATCCGGGGGACAGAGCGTTTGAAGTGCTCCCCGAAGTCCCAGCGACCGTCCAAGGTGAGGCCCAGGTACTTGAGGTACCGCCCCACCTGTACGTCAACGTCACCTACGCGAATCGACAAGCTGGGTGGTTCCCTTCCCCTCGGAAGCTTGTGGAACCACAGCGCCTCGGTCTTATGAGGCGCTATCCGAAGACCCAGCTCGTGGATCTTGTCCACGACACATGCCACCCCAAGCTCGGCGAGCCCTTTGGTCCCGTCGAAGGAGACCCCGCCGGCTAATACGAGAGTGTCGTCTGCGTAGCAGACAACTCGTACGCCGACAGGGAGTTCAACGCGCAGGACCGCATCGTATGCGAAGTTCCACAACAGCGGGCCCAAAACGGACCCCTGCGGAACCCCACAACTCATCCCCCTCTGGTGCAATGTACCGTCCCCGCCCACATACTGCACACATCTGTCTCGCAAGTAGGTCCCAACAATGCCCTGCAGGTAGGGGGGCACTCCGTGAAACACGAGGGCCTCCCGGATCGCCCTCCAGGGTAGGGAGTTAAAGGCCTTAACGATATCCAAGGATACCGCTAACACCCTCCCGCCTCGGGACACTACCTGGTTCGACAGAGACCGAACCCGAAGGATCGCGTCCACTGTCGAACGGGCCCGCCGGAAACCATACTGGTCATCCGACAGCTTGGGACCTTCCTGCCACAGATGTGTGCATAGACGATCGGCAATTATTCTTTCGAATAATTTGCCGGCTTCGTCTAGTAGGCAAATGGGACGATACGCAGAGGGAGAATCTGCGGCCCTGCCGTCCTTCTTCAAGAGGACCAATCTTGCCTCCTTCCACTCCTTGGGGAACACACTGAAACGAAAACAGCTGTCAAACAGCCGTCTCAGTCTGTCCCCCAAGCCGGCGGATAGAGCCAGCGCCCAGGCCCGACCGGGAATCCCGTCAGGCCCGGGCGCTGTGTTACGAGCCCTGAGGCGCCTTACCGCTCGATCCAACTCCTGGTCAGTGACCCCCAGTTCATCGGACCAGATGGTCGGTTCCGATGTGCCGGGGGGCAAGGGACTGTCCTGGACCCTAGGGAAGAGCATATCAACGACACTTCCCACAAACTCGGGGTCCAGGGTCTCCGTCAACGGAGGGACCCACGGTCTGAGCTTGCCCAGTACCATTTGGTACGGGCGCCCCCATGGATCCCTGTTCAGTCCCTCCAGGAGTTCACTCCAAGATCGAGCTTTAGCGGCTGCTATAGCCGCCTGGAGTTCTTTGCTAGCGCCTCGGTATACCTCGTAAACTCTATCCACCTCTTCGGCAATGGCTCGCCTTCTTCTCCGGGTCCTAGTGTACTGGCGTCGGGAGCGCAAGCAGATCCCCCGCAACTGCGCTATCTCCTCCGACCACCAGTACACCGCCCTGCGCTTGGTTGGCTTGGCTCGGGGCATCGAGGCGTCGCATATCGACGTCATCGATGCCCGGAACCAAGCAGCCTCCCTCCCAGGATCGGGCAGATCCTCTCCGGCGGGGCCTTCCGGCCAGGCCGCGACGATGGTGGCGGCTTCGAACAAATCCCTGTCGAGCCGCTTGAGGGACCACCGTCGCGGCGGGCTGCTACTGCGGCGGGACACACGTGCGGGAGGGCGGAGTGCCACACCGAAAACGATGTGGCGATGGTCGGATAGTGTGACCATCTCCTCCGCTACTCTCCATCCCGTCACCAGGTGGGTGGCAGAAGGAGTCGCCCATGATAAATCCACGATCGACTCCCCCTGCCACCGCACACACGTGCTTACAGACCCCCGATTTAATAATCGGAGGTCCATACCCGCCGCCCATTCCACCACGGTCTCTCCCCTAGCGTTGTCCTGAAGACTTCCCCACGCACGAGAGTGCGCGTTGAAGTCGCCCAAGACAAGGACGGGACACGTCAGGCACCAGCGAATGCAGTTTCCCACCGCGTCCAAGTACGCCTCGTACTCGACGAGGGTACTGTTGGGAGAGACGTAGCAGCCCACAACGGCTAGACGACCCCATTTCGTGGCCACGAAACCCTGTCCCTTCTCAATAAGGGCACAGGAGGGGCCATATCGTCCCCGAACCAGCGAGGGTGGTCCGGTACGCGATAGGGCTCCGCAACTACGGCAAGTGCAATTGACCACTGCGCGAAGGTTTGCAGGACTAGGTCCTGTGCACCCCGACAGTGGTTCAAATTGCACTGGAGGACTGTAATGGTGTGATCCATTACAAGGCCTCCATGGCCTCCTGGGGCGGCGGGCTTTGGCCCGCCCTGTCTTCCGGTGCTGGGGCTGAGCGGGGAGGAGGAGGAGGCTGATGCGTCTTCTTCCTCCCCTTAGGAGGGTTGCAGGATCTGCTACCCATCCTGTGGTCAGCCTTACAGCCCTTGTCGGAGCACAGCGGACACCGGTTCGGACGCGTGCACTCGCTAGCCCGTTGGTCGGGTTCACCACACGCGTAGCACAAAGTGCTGCGGTCCGCTGTGCTCTGACACATGCTGCGTACGTGCCCGTACTCCAAGCACCGGAAGCACTGGAGCGGTCTCGAGGTCAGATAGTCGACCCGAGCAGACACCCAGCCGACGACGATGTGCTCTGCCGCTGCTAGCTTGCGCACGCAAGCTAGTGGACAACGGACCCATACCGTGCCCAGGGCAGTGGATGAGCGGCGTATGTCGCCCATCCACACATCATCGGTCTTGCAGCCTCCGGCCTCGGCGACCGCGATCAACACCTCACGAGGTGTGACGCTGTCGTCGAGGTCCTTCAGCCGCAACTCCCCCGTCTTCACCAGGCGTGCAACACGCACACCCAGATCGGCGAGGGCCACGCGCATGCGTTCGGCCAGGGCGTCTGCTTTGGAGGTGCAGTCAGGCCCGGACACCTCCAAAATGAGACCGCCAGTTATTGCTTTTTTGGAGCGGACCTGGTCCACTCCAACATCAGCCAACTTAATCCGGGCCTTGGCGGTCGCCATCACCGCATTTTTTAAAGAGGTGGTCTCCTCTGGCGCCCTAGCGGCCGGGTTCCCCCCGACCATACTGGTATGTGAGTCCAGACTTGTACTTAAAGAGCACAGGTCCCGACTCACACACCAATACTCCCCTCGGCGAGCGCCAGACCTTGAGATTTGGTCCCGTAACCTACCCCGTCCTTTTTTAGAGAGGTGGTTTCCTCTTTGGCGCCCTAGCGGCCGGGTTCCCCCCGACCATACCGGTATGTGAATCCAGACTTGTACCAAAAAGGCACAGGTCCCGACTCACACACCATTACTCCCCTCGGCGAGCGCCAGACCTTGAGATTTGGTGACATTCCCCCCCGGTAGAGATGACCTCTGTCCTTTTTTTGAGAGGTGGTTTCCTCTTTGGCGCCCTAGCGGCCGGGTTCCCCCCGACCATAACGGTATGCGAGTCCAGACTTGTACCAAAAGAGCACAAGTCCCGACCCACACACCAATACTCCCCTCGGCGAGCGCCAGACCTTGAGATTTGGCCCTTCCCTGGACCGCAGGTGCGGTCCTCTCCCCCTGCCTCGTCTCACGGTGCCCTCTGCTAATCAGAGGGACACGTGGAGAGATCCTCCGTGTCGGGTTATTGGCCACCGTGCGATACTTCCTTAGCGAACTAAAGAAGTATCCCACGGTGTTACCAGGGTGCACCACGAGGAGGTTACCCGACCTTGCACCCCAACTAACCTTTTTTTTTTTTTTTTGTTCTCGGTGTGGAAAATCCTCATGGATTCCTCCACAAGCGGGGCTTGTGGGGGATATGTCAGACTCCTACTGACTAAAAACCACACCGGTGTTTCCTCTCACGCGTTATACCGAGGTTACGGGAACTGCTATTACATCCGCGACCCCGGTTGCGTTGATCTATGTTGATCCAGTCTCAATTGTATTTTACTACAATGCCTTCTCAGGGGTGCGCAGGAACACTTCACTACGCACGCCACCGTGGGGTATTTTAAACTCGGCGGTAGACTCCCCCGAGCCTACCGTCGAAGCCCCGGTTATGGAGGTTGGTGGAGGACGTTGAAGGGCCTTCGCCTTCTACGCCCTGCCCTCCTGACTCGTATCTGGAGATCAGAAGAAATCTCCCTTTCTCGCTCCGCTACCTCCTTCCGTGACATGACAATTTCACAGAAGCATGCCACCTCTTCCCAGGACGTCTCCTCTTCTCGTCTCCTCGAGCATTGACTTGATCAATGCTGGAAGGGAAAGGTCGTCTCCTACCACAGTGACGAGAATACGGCGCTCTTCGTCCCACGGGTCGTGCGGGTCTCATCCTGGATGGGAGGTGGGCTTTTGGGGCCCACCTCCCATCCAGGATGAGACCCAGGTACCTCATCTGGGTCCAAACCCGGACGGAGACCCCGTCAAGTAACCCTGCAGTAACAACAACCTCCGCAAATACAGGGGCACTCCATGGTACCGGAGCGCCTCCTGTATTGTTCCATGCGGGAGGCTGTTGAAGGCGTTGGCTATGTCAAGAGACACCGCCAAGGCCTTGTTGCCCTCGCTGACCGCCTGCTGCGTCCACCCTTTGAGCCAGAGCAAGGCGTCTATTGTAGACCGCCCCGCTCTGAACCCATACTGGGCCTCGGAGAGTCCTGGCCCAGTCCCCTCCAGGTGCAAGATGACACGGGAAGCTATCACTCTTTCAAGCAGCTTGCCCGTGTCATCCAGCAACACGAATGGCCTGTATCCAGAAGGAGAGTCGGCGGGTCGACCCTCCTTCCTTAACAGGCACAATCGGCCATCCTTCCACAGCTTCGGGAACCGCCCCGACGCGAGGCACACGTCAAAAAGTTCCCGAAGCTGATCGCTCATCTCCTTTAGAGCGATCCCGAGGACTCGACCCGGAACCCCGTCTGGACCCGGGGCAGTCCTCTTGCCCCGGAGGTGGCCAACCGCCACCGCCATCTCCGTCTCGGATACAGTCGGGATGGAGGCCGGTTCCTCCGGGTCCTCCGGGAAGGACGGCACCATCGTTGGAGGGGTGTGATTAGGGCTACTGTCAGGGAATAGCCCCCCCAACACCCTAACCAACGCCTCCGGATCAAGCGACCCCGCGACTGGGGACGTCTGGCCCCGGAACTTTTTCCGGGCGGCTTTGTATGGACGCCCCCAGGGGTCCCTGTCGAGGCCCTCCAGGACCTCATCCCAGGCTTGGGACTTAGCTCGGGAGATCGCCAACTGCAGCTCCCGCTTTCACAGTTTCCCGCAGTTCGGCATCAAGGCGACCAATCGTCCAGCGCGGGAAATTCGCCCGCACCACGCGCCGAGATCCTGGGTTGTCGGAGTGGAGAAGCTCGAACCGGATGTATTTATGATCCGAGAGATTCTCCACTTCCGACATGACCCTCCAGGACTGCACACGTGCTGCAGCAGCCGGGGAGGCGAACGATAAGTCCACCACGGACCCCCCGTTATACTGCACGCACGTGTGGGCCGACCCTCTGTTCAGCAGGGTCAGTCCTGTGGCAACCGCCCACTCCCTAACAATCTCTCCGCGAGAGTCAGTAAGGCGGTTGCCCCAGTCCCGGGCTTTTGAGTTCAGGTCGCCCATTAGAAGGACCTGACGCGGTGCCTGTCTTTGCACCGCCGCGGCTAGGAGGTCCATAAAGACCTCCAGTGCTGCAGCGGTTTTGTTGGGGGAGAAATATACGCCAACGACGGCGTACCCTCCCCACTTGGCCACCACGTACCCAGAGCCCCTCTCTTCAGCTAAGAGAGGGACGGCTGACCCCGAACGTCCTATAATGGCCACGGAGCCGTCCAGATCCCCCACCCAACAGGAATGGGGGGGGACGTAGTACGGCTCCGCAGCAACCGCTAGGTCTATCTGCCACTGAGCTAGGGTCTGCATCAGAAGATCCTGGGCCCCAGCGCAGTGGTGGAGGTTCGTCTGGAGGAGGTTGTGATGTCGGACTTGATTCATTAATCAGACATCACAACCTCCTCGTTTGCCGCTTGGCGTCCAGCCCGGGTCCTGTTTGCCATCCCTTTTGTCTTTGGAGGGACACACTTGCGTCCCCCCATCACGGGCCCGCAAGGCCTCTTCGACTCTGCGCATATTGCGCATCGCGGTTCGGCCTTACCGCAGGCGGCCGCCCAATGACCTGTGTCTCCACACCGGAAACACTGGTCCCTCCTGTCGGTCGACTCGGTGCACAGGGCACGGGTGTGCCCTAGTCCCATACACTTATAGCAGCGCATTGGAAGCGCCTCTAACGCCACCACTCGCACTGAGCTCTAGCCAATTAGTATTCTGCCCTTATCCGACAGCACTTTGGCTGCCGAAACCGGGCAGGACACCAGGATGGAGCCAGTGCCGTAGGGGCCGGGGTGGATCTCCCGGGCCACAACTAGCCGGACGTCGCAGGATCCGGCCTCTGCTACCGCCTTCGCCACCTTCTCCTTCGTGGCGGCATCGTCCAGGCCCGTGATCTTAAGATCGGCGGTCTTAGTGGGCCTGGCGATGTTTGCCACCTCCGAAAGGACACCGCGGAGCTTCTCCGCGAGTCGATCCGCCTTCTCGGAGTTTTGGGGGCCAGGAACTTCCAGCATCCTTGCTCCCGTGGCCGTCTGGCGGAAGCGGAGCTGGTCGATACCCAGCTCCTTAAGGTCCACCTTCTCCTGCGCCATTTGGAGAAGGCGCTGTACGTAACCCCCTTCTCCGCGGCTTCTGGCTGAAGAGCCAGCACAACCGCTGCGGATTTAGGGTGTTTCAGGGCCGTCTTTTTAGGCTTGTCGGCCGTTTTGGCTGCCTGCCTCTTGGCAGGAGCCTGGGCTGCGGGGGCAGCACGTGCTGAGGACGAGGGAAGGGAGGACTTCCCCTTTCCCTTTCCTTTCCCCTTTCCCACCACTGTGGCCCAGGTTTGCTCCTGTGGAGGAGCCTGTTCTGAGCCCTGGGTAGAGGGTCCCTCATTGCCAGCGGCAGTCTTAGCCCCTTTCGGAATGAGATTGCGAGCCGGCTTAGTTGCCTGCTTTGGTGACGCGGTTACAGCCGCTGCCGCTGCTGTCCTCTTGGCATCCACTCTGAGGGGAGGCCGGACCGGCGGTGCTGGCACAGGCTGATCCTTAAAACCCGAGAGTCGGGCGTCCAGCATGTTCCCTAACTTTATAGTTAGTGACCGTTCAACCTTCTCAAAGAGATCGGCCGTACCTAATGGAGTGGCCTCCGTCTCTGCAGCGGCCGTGGTGGCGGCGGTGGTTGCGGCCGTCCTGGCTTCTGTGAAGCCACGACGTAGCGCCTTTAACTCTGCCTTCATAGCCTCTACTTCCAGTTTCAGGCGGCTATTGGTTGCCCTCAGCTGTCGCGTCTCCTCGGCTTCGCTCCTGGATGCAAGGGCATCCACGACCTCCCTCAAGATCGACGCGGAACTCTTGAGGCGACCAATGAACTCTCCTTTGAGGTTCCCAGACTTCCTGGCAACCTCCAAAATACAGGCGAGCTTCTCGCCCGCATGTGCCCTCAACTCCTGCGCGTTCAGTTCCGTGACGTCAATCCCCATCGTCACGGCATCCGAATCAGCGCCGGTATCTGTAGCGGAGCAAGAAGCCTCTTTAGTAGAACCCTTCTTTAACTGCCTGCGTTGAAGGATCTCTTCTAACTCGCCATCCGACGATACAGGCCTAGGGAAGTCTTTACGGAAGGATAGTCCCGCCGCCGTGGTCTTCCCCCTCCCTCTCCGAGCCGTGCTGACTTTAACGGCTGCCGTAGCCTCAGTCTCCGTGTCCGAGTCAAAACACCCGGGAGCGAAGAACAAGGACGACGACGGCCGCTTCCGTCGACTGCCCTCGGCGATCTCAATATCGCGGAACGAAATCGGAGTTTCTGCTCCCGAAACCTCCGAGTCTCCTCCATAAAGCGATACTTCGCCACCTTCTCAGGGCCAAGCAGGCCCTGAGAAGGGCCTTTAAGGAAACGCCCGGAAGCGTCCCGCGCTTGTTTTGAAGGCTTAGCCTTCACTATTGCCGAAGCAACCACCTCCATCTGTGACGCCGAAGCGTCCGCACCAGACACCTTTGCAGGCTCTGCAGCAGCTCCCTCAGTGCGGCATTCAAGGCGACCGCCCTCCTTTTGGGTTTTAGTGAACAAATCCATCAAAATTCCCACGAGTACCGGGGAAAGGTACTACGACCCGGACAGTGCCCACGTGTATCCGGGAAGGGTTAGGTGGACCTAACCAAGGCCTACGCCTAGGTAGCAGTAGCGACTGACTTTACCGGCCAGCCATCCTCGTAAGAGAAAGGACCTCGTGCTGCCACCACCACTTGTCCGACGGGATTTTTTATAGAGGTTAACTCCTCGCAGCCCGGGTGACCAAGCCAAGACCATCGGTCCTGTTCAGGTAACGAGACATGACCGCTACCGTTGCAGGATTACGATTTCGAGCTGGTGGCAGGAAAGACTAGTCTCCCTCTGCCTGCCCGACGGCGGGGTAAGCGCACGTCGAGCCCAACTCTGCCCTCCCCAAAGCGAAGCACCGCCCCACTCGGAATCCCGCAAGGAAACTGACCCATACAGCCGACTCGCGGGAAACCGGGCAGGACGACGCCGCACTCCCCCCATTGGTGTTTGGTCCGCGCCGGTAAACCGGTAGCTCCCATTTCTGGGAGCCGATCCCCTATCCGCCACCTGGGGACGCGCCACGTCGGGGTTCACCTCCCCGCCCACTAGGACAACCTAGCAGGTCCGTGGGACCCCAACTAACCTTTTTTTTTTTTTTTGACCCGGGAAAATCCTTTATGGATACCACTCTCACCCGGGGGGGCGAGAGGGTTATGTGGGAGTCTCCACCCGAAGGTGGCATACCCACTAAAAACCCGGGATGAGTCCGTCCTCCACCTGTGTGGGGCAAGATGGGGTCGCGCTAGCATTCACCATCTTGCCCCGGTGGGTGGCCCTTAGTAGGGCCACTGCGCCTATGGTGGGGTGACCTTGCTTATATCAGGTCACCCCACAGACAACGAGTGGGGTCGTGCAGACCGCTGGAGAGTCCCCCGACTCTCCAGCAGTAACCCCACTACGGAGGAGGGAGGAGGTGGGCGAAACGCCTCCTCCTAACTCCTGTACGTCTGCGCCGGAGCGGGTCAGCTCGGGCGTCGTTCTCTCTGATCCGCTCCGCGGTCTCCTTCTGCGATATGACTGCTTCGCAGAAAGAGACCACCGCCTGCCACGATCTTACGCTGCCGAGCATGGCATTAACCAAGCTCGGCAGAGAGAGATCGCGACCCACGAGTGCCGAAAGTGTGTGTCGCTGGGGTCCCCATGCGGCACACACCTCCAGCGTGTGGAGCGCCGTGTCTTCCGGCGCCCCACACTCTTGCAGGCCGGGTCGGCCTCCCGTCTCGCGATCTGGTGCAAGTACTTTCCGAAACAACCGTGTCCGGAAAGCACCTGCACCAGTTGGAAGGTCAGCGACCCAAAACGCCGGCCAACCCACTTCTGGAGGACCGGGCGGATCGCCTCCACCGTCCACTGCCCAGGGACCGGTGGCGCTAGGTCCTCTGTCCACCGCCGCAACAGAGCGGCCCGCGCCTGCCGCCGCATGCTGGCGACTTCATCCCACGCTGGGGGGTCTCCACCGGATCTCCTCGCCGCCACGAAGTGGTAAACTTCGGCGAGGATCTCCGCTTGGAGCTCCCAGGGGGGATCTCCGGCCAGCACGCACGCCACCGTCCAGGACACCGTCCGGTACGCGCGTATTGCCCTCGTCGCAATGACCCGCTGCGGACGTCGCAGCAGGGTCCTATTGCTGCGGACGAGGGCGTCCGCCCAGACCGGTGCCCCATATAAGGCCATACTCCGGATTACTCCGGGGTATAGTCGGCGGCATGTGGCGTTCGGGCCACCTACGTTGGGCATCAGCCGCCCTAAGGCGGCCGCGGCTCCCACGACTTTTGGGGCCAACTGTGTAAAGTGGGCCCCAAAAGCCCACCTCCCATCCAGGATGAGACCCAGATACCTCATCTGGGTCCCAACCTGGACAGAGACCCCGTCCAGTAACACCCGCGTGCCTGGAGGGGGTCCCCCCCGAGGCCCATGGAACAATAGGGCCTCGGTCTTGGAGAGGGCTATGTTGGTATGTAACTTCTTTTACCATAAAGTTAAAAACATTGTTTTTCAAGAGACGAATACTTAACTAGATTAGTCGCTGGATTACTAGGTAGTTACTAAATAAATATCTACTTAGTTTTGTGCTACAAACAAAACAACATGGCTTGTGTGAATACTGCAGTCAGTATGTGATGAAGGTACCTACGTCAAAAGATACTTACATACACCAACCTAGGTACCTATCTAGCCTAGCTTAGCAGACAATTTGAACTCACGCGAAACTAGGTAGGTAGGTATGTAGGTAGGTAACGCACTTAGAAACATTGTTGGCAAAATAAGGGTTGTCAATTTTATTTCTTGAATGTTTTTTTAAGGAAATCTGAAAATATTAACTCTTAGGATTTGTACCCCCACAACTGTTAATTTTCATGGTCGGAATCTCCTCGTTCTGGCTTAAAATACTAGTTCCTGAATTCCCTGTATAGGTAGTCTATAAGTGTATTTATGTTCCAAATGGGAGGTCTTCTTACTTTTGGATAAGTTGTGTGAATACTTTTAAGAATGTGTTTCACCAGAGGATGGATATTTATATAATGAGCTTTTAGTGGGCATGCGAAGGTAATCACAACTGATTTGTGGACGTTTATAGTCTTAGGTGCAATTTTTACCACTCTGTGTAGGTAACATAAAAACTGAGCTACGTTTTCAGGGGGTGGATCATATACTGAGTAGTTATTTTCAGAGCACCAGTTCTGCCACCTGGTCCAAGCCGATTTATATGTCTTTTGCGTTGATGTGCGCCACGAGGAATTAAGCAACAACAGTTTTGTTGTCTGTTAGCAGCATCACTGAAGATCCTTCTAACTTCGGTCCTTTTTGGATTAAAACATTGTATAAGGCCCACAGCTCTTTTTTGGTGGTGTGCCAGTTTAATTGATTTTTGTTCCATTTTCTGTTGAGATGCCAGGAGTTTACGGTTGCACCCCATCCTGTGTCTGCTGCATCTGTTATTATGAATACGGTGGGATTGATGTGAAAGATTTGAGAGTTCTCTTGGATGTTTTCTAACCACCACTTCATTTCCTGAGTCACATGAGTTGGTATTGGGTATTTTGCAAAAGGATTGTTTTGAGGTAGGCGATTTACTTCTATTTGGATGAGTCTGCAATGCAGCCTTCCTGTGGGTACTGTGAAGGTCGCAAAGTTTAGTCTTCCCAAGATAGCTTTTGCACTTTTCCAACTCCAGAGTTTCTGTTTTAACAGAGTTTTGAGAGCTTTATGTATGCGCCTTGTCTTGAGGCAATACTTTTGTGTTTTGTTGAGTGTCCCAGGTTATGCCGAGAAAATCTATGTGTTGGCTGGGAGCAATTAGGGATTTGTTGAAGTTTATGCACCAACCAAGATCTTGCAGATGATGGATCAGGAATTCGACTTGATGTTGAAGAGTTGTCTGGTTTTGATTTACAACTAGGAAGTCTTCTAAATATACCACGATTCTCAATCCACGCTCTCTGAAAAAGTGTGCTAACCAATTAGTGATTTTCGCAAATGCACTTGGTGCAGTCGCAAGACCGAAGGGAAGGCATGTCATCTCGTAAAACTGGCCTTGATATGCTAGTGATAATAATTTGTGATGAGGTTTTACAATAGGTATGCCTGAGATAAGTCGATTATTATTATAAAATCATATGGTCTTAAGAACAATGGTATCTTGAATAAATTTAGCAAACGAAAATTATGTGGCTTTAAGTGCGAATTTAAATTTTTTAAATTAAATATTGCTCTGTAAGAATTATCCGGTTTTCTTCGAAGAAACATTTGGGACACAAAATCCCTCACATCAGTGCTTTTCACGACTGCACTCGAGTTTTGCAGGTCTAGTAATGATGCTGTCATCACTGGAAAAGCTTTGGTTTGGAAGCGCGCTGCATTAGATGGCGAGACAGGTTTATCAACGGTGGCTTAGAACAAAAATGAATGCGATAACCTTCTATTATTGATAGTATAGATTCTGGAGCCCCATGTCTCACCCAAGAAGACAAATTACTCCTAACCTGCCCTGCTCGAAATTTACTGTTTGTTTTGCCCTTTTGTATAAGGGTGCCGTTGGGTTTGTTTAGTTGGAGCAGTTTCTGCTTTTCTAAAGTTCGTCCTCGGCTTGTCTTTGAAATTTGTTGGGGCGCTGAAAGTTTTTCTGGCCGGAGATATTTGCCTTAGTTGCTTCCTTTAACCGACTGTCATATTTTTGTTTATGGGTTTTCTTGAATTTTCAAGAAAAAGCTTATGCACGCCTCCTTGTTCCTTAATTAGGTCAGACAATTTCGATTCCGAGAATAGATGAGTTGTCGACGGTGGGATATGAAGCGTTTCGTATAGATATTTATTGCGAGGTTTGTAAAAGGCTCGTCTTTGTTGTATGGTCTCGGCGCGTCTTCCACACACATACTGCAGTAGAGTATCTGAGGTTTTCCTGAATTCAGAGTCAGGGGCTAAGAAATTTTTTCCTATAAACGGTTTTGCTTCTGGTGGGCTATTATCGTAAATATTTTGAAAGTTCTGGCGCTGTTTCAGGAGCCCATGTGTAACTGCTCCAAGGCATAAATCTAGTTTTTCCAGGGTGAAAACTTGTTGCCAGGATGGAGTTACGCTAGATAACAAGCTGTTTATTTTCAGGTTTGAAAACACTGGGGTTGCTTGAAATTTTTTCTGGACCTCAGTATATCTTATAGTAGTCCAATTTTCTGAATCTAGCCTCTGACAGTCTGCACCCTGTTTAGCCAGTGTAGGGGAGGCTAACGCAATCTTTGGCTCAGTTTCAATCGTTAGTGGTTCAAAGTTATATGTTACCAAGTCCTCTCTTGGTTCGGGTATAGTTTCATTAATATTGAATTGTGGAGCCTACCATGGAGGTGATTCTCCGTCATCAGGGTCTTTGTCTTCATATGAAACGACCTCGCATTCTTGAATGTCATCATCTTGTGAGCTGGAGACTGTTTCAAATGACTCGTTTAAGTTACTGGTTTCATCTTTTTTTGACTTTTTTGGTTTAATTAAATGTTGTTTAAGTTCATTGACATTTTCAGTCTGTTTGGCGGTCATATCAACCAATTGACTAAACATTTCGTTTTGTCTCTTTAATATATCTACGAGTATTTCGTCCCTATTCGAGCGTTTTTCCGGCGGACCTTCTGTTGATACAGTATTTAGTGCTCTCTTTCGCTTAGGTGACGAAGAATAAGAAGAATAGGAATTTTCTATCATTGATGATGAAGCTGCTTGCCTTGACAGAAGTCTTGGCTTTAGGTGTTTGACAGTGTTAGTAAATTTAATGTAATATTCGCCTTTGTGCATTTTTTCCAACTTCGCATGTGGCGCATATATTATGGATCGTCCTATCGGCCAACTGATTAGCTTTCTTTTGATATATTTGAACTTCCGTTCACTTATAGAGATAGCGTTTTGGTCGAAGATTTGTATTAGGTCAATCGTAGGTACCGCAAAACGTAATCTACACTCAGTGTCGGGTGAGATTATGTCTCCGAATAGTTCTTCGCGGGTGAATAGTGTTACCTCCCACGACCTCCAATCCCTGGGATAATATTTATCCAAAACACTTTTAAGTTTTCGAACTTTGTAAGTGACATGTTTCACACTGAAACAAACAAGTGCAGTCAGTATGACGTGACTCTATGCAACCGTCACGTCAGCTGAAAAGCCGACAACTAGCAAAGCTTAACGCTACCGCATCTAGTCTTTTGATAAGAAAATGTACTAGTTCTGAGCCGTCCTAAGAGCGGGCTGTTGCATCCTATTATTATTAAAATAAAATGTGAATAAACGTAACGGACCTGGGTTTTCGAAATTTTTTTCGAGGTTAGGTTCACACGTCGTTATTGCACGATGTTCAAAAGCGTACTGGCTTTGCAAGGCAGCCGGCGCTGATTCAAGGAGGTCGAGTAAAGAGGTTGTGTATGTTGACAGTGACATCTAGCGACTTATTGAGTAAACTATGTAATACCTAGCACGATATTCAATGGTGTTAATCTCAATCAGTGCTTCCAGATTAGGCGACTTATCGCCCTTTAGGCTATCTCGACCAAAAAATGCGATCGGCGACTGATTGCCGTTTAGGCTATTTAAGATATTAAAAATTATGTTATTAGGCTACATCCATCACATTTTTTTTTACAATTACAATAATAAGTAGGTACAAAATGGATAAACCGGAATGTTTATTTCATTCAGACAATGTCAGTTGATGAGAATGTCATTTATTTTTTAATAGAGTGAGAATTGAATGAAATGGTGGTGGTAAGTTGGATGCATATTTCGCGGCATTTAATCAATCAATTTTAATCAATGAATGGAGGAATCCTTGATAATGTTATTTTGTTAGCAGTCGACGAATAACATATATTTTTTATAATAAAAGCTTTAAACCTACATAATAGAACCATTAATGTTAATACAGTTAATAAATCTAGCCGTTTTTACTATGTTGCTTTATTGTTGTTGAAGTGAATACTTCTTTTAGCGCGGTATGCATATTTTTGGTTAAACCTCTGGACTCGCGACACCGTTACCGAGATGCAGCCGGCTGCCGCGCTCGCCCCATTTAATTATAAACCTTAATTCACATGTTTACAGTCTACTTTTGTATGGAGAAGTTTACTGAGTTAGGTTCTTTGATATATTATATACATTCTGAACAAAAACATATAGGAATATTAAATGTATTTTAAAGTTTCTAATAACTAATAAAATACAATTCATAAATAAAATGCAATTTATAACCCAATAACCCAATAACCCTAGTACCCATCTAAAAAATGTGCAACCCGTTTTTTTTATTTTATTACTGAGACTCTACAGGAACATTACATGCTTACAGTATTCACTTTCAATATATTCATTATCAAGGATTAGTTATGTATGTTTTATTTCCTGTTGAGTCTAAGCAAAAAATAGGTTATCATAGTATTATTACCCGTATTAGGCGTATATTACGTATTTTTTAAACTTACGCGATCAGAACACATTATTATAATACACGACAGAGTGTAAACCTGTCGAAACGTCGGGAAAAAATAAGTAAATAAACACGATAAATACCCGTACGTATTTATAATAATGTATATTACGTATCTTTGAATTAAGCAATGTAGTCTAATTTATAAAATAAACCTACATTTTGGTATCAAAAAAATTGGTCGATTTTAGGCTACTTTTTGTATTATTTTTGGCGATTTGGACCGAGCTTCATCTGGCAACACTGATCTCAATGTGGGTCAAGCACAAACTATAGGATGCTAACGCATCAGACGGGGCACTCCCATAGACGAAATCCTGTCCAATACCTGTTCACCTTATCCCATATGACAGATAACTTTTTTATTTTGAATGAACCTTTTAGCATCAGCAAGGTATTCATTCTACCGAGTATATTTTTTTTGCTTGCTTGCATACAATTGCTTACTATTTTAAAATATTTTATTGATCTACAAAGGAAAGACCCTGATAATCATAATAAACACATTGATTATACAATTAGACATTTATTTACAGAAATATACAGAATAATACACAATAATACAAAATACAAGTCAAACAGTTGAGCTATCTAAATTGCGTAAAACAATCTATAGATAGCCAAACTGGTCCAGAAAATTTGATTATTTCACGGAAGCGGCCTTGAATTCAAGAAAGAAAGGCATATTTGCATCTTATCAGGTCCTCAGCACCTCCCCACATGCAGCTTTCCTCACCAGCTCTAAGAGAAATCCCAGACTGTAATGGGATGCGGCAAGGGTGTCTACACAAGTAGCATCTCATATCAATGGCCCACCCATCTCTTAAGGGACAAGAGTCATCAGGCTTCTTACCATCATCACTTATCAGACTGTACAAGCCGAGAACAGCTGGTATGTTGATGTTGACATTTGAATTAGGTGTAATCTGCTTTGGAGTACGTGTGAGCCAAATGTTGTAGTTTCATGGTGTGTAATCACATGATGATCACAGTACTATCTGGAAAAAAAAGAAATTTAAGCACACATAACCAAATGCAATAATGTTAAGTGTTTAACATTCTATGTTGTTTCTATTGGTGTTTCTATGTATAATATGCATGTATTTACAAATAAAGGTATAAGTAAAAAATATTGCTGGACAATGCACACAACATCATCTATTTATGGTGACAAGATGACTGATAGAATACTTATAAGAGTACCTATATTTTTAAATACATACATTTATGATACTTTATAACACCCAGATACAGAACAAACACCTATGCTTTTCACACAATTGTTTATCTTGGGAGGGAATCAAACCCTCAACTTAGAGCACAGAAGGCTACTACCAACTGAGCTGACAGGCCAGTCGATTATGTAGTTTAACAGTCACTTGGTTCCTATAACACAAGCTCTGCTTACGTTATCATTATTATTATTATAATTATTATTTAATGATTTTGGTAAGATAAGTAGGTAGGTAGGTACTGGTGATTATAGCAGAAGAACACCAATAGACAGACATTTCGGTACCTAACAGCAGATTACGTTGGATAGGCATGTGCTCTCGAGTTGAAGCGAGAAATTTCTTCTAAAAATGCTTTCGACACACAATCATACTGCTTGCGAAGATCTTGAAAACTTCAGGTCTAGAAGTCTTTTATTCCAATCGAAGTCCAGTCCAAGAGTCCAATCTCTCTTTTCGGAAGCATAAAAAAACTGACGTCCTTTCGTTTACTAACACAGCTCACAACACAGCACTTGTACATTACTGCGAGATTAAAACAGGTTCAGGAATTGAGAGGATAAATATAAATTACTTCCAGAATTTAAAAATCAACGTCATTTAGCTTTGAAACTACAACAGCTGTTGCTTGTTAGTTTGGTTGGTTGGTCAAGCGAAGGCTCGAACGAACACCTAAATCACTAGTAACGGATTTCGATGCGGTTTTTTTTATAGATAGAGTAATTCAAGAGGAAGGTTTATATGTATAATACATACATAATATAGTAGAGAAACACTGATAATTTTAGAGGTTAGCGTATATTGGTTTAATCGACTACATGCCCCGTAAGTAGGTAGTTATTAATGTAACTAGCGACGTGAAATAGCGCTCACGCCTAATTGCATCTATAAAATGAATTAAAATTGTAATCACAATCACAATTATAACGGCCTAACTACTTAAAGTACAACACTATCATCATGTCAAATATTGCATACTCTGCATGATAATGCTATTGGTCTCATCATCATAGCTGCTGTACAGGCCGAGCAGCCTGAATATCTAGGTACTGTGGTGCCTACAAAAGTAATTCAGCATTTGTGTGAGTTTACAGGATTATAATCATTAAAACCAACCAATATGTATAAAATGTTGAATAAATAATCTGCACATATTTATTTTCTTTTTTTTTATCATGTGATGAGTGAGGTACTAAAAATGTATAAATATTTTAGCCCATAATTAATAATTTTTAAATCTTCCATGCTTGTATTGGGTGCATTGAGTTTTATTCTCTACCAGGACGGACAATGGACATACATTGGCTGCCACTGTGCGGGTCACCAGCATCTTCATGGACCCACAACAAAAGTAGATAATTATCCATACAGTCTCGGCTTAGTTGGTAGTATCGCTACCTTCTACGCTGTAGGCGTAGAGTCCATAGAGTGTGATGAACAGATAATTGATCTGTGTCTGGTTATTATAAAAGTATGTACCTACATGTATGTTTCTACAAGTATATACTTAAGTATTCTATTGGTCAACTGTACACCGTCATTTATTACTTAAAGGATACTTTCTACACAAAGTTATGGGTGTCAAAGTTCTATGAAGCTTTGAAGGAACTGATTTATCTACTTGCAACTTGCTGTTAGTTCAATACATGTGTATTCAAAATTTCAAAATGATAACCCACTATGGTTGATAACATGTTTTGGAGTAAAGCCTATTATTGATGGAATGTTTCTAATAACAAAGAACTCCCTCATCACTGTACTTGTTTCTCAGTTGCATCAGGCATTTTTATAAATTTCCTGAAATTATGTGAAAGATCCTGCACTAATTTGGTAAGTGTCTGGTAGAGCAGTTTGGTGGAGCAGTCCCGCTGTCATCCACTACAGCGTCATAAGATCTGGCCATATAAATACAGCCTGTTTCTAAGTTTCGGTTAGTCTGTTTGCTAACCATGAAGGAAAAGCTAGCCATTAATCTTATTGGTCTTTAAAATAAAATCACAAAAGTAACATTAATGAACTGGCCCCTCAAACTTTAGAGAACATTCAATTTAGTCAAGTCAATTGAAAATGAGTAATAAGACTGTTGGTGTGTTGCTGCCACAGCCACTTGATTTAATCATCTGACTTTAGATATTGAACAATCAGGTCTTGATCTTCATCTGAGTCACTTTGCAATATATTTTTTTCTGAGTGATGTTACCTCATCACTCACATCACACAGTATTGATTACTACAATTTCATTCTTCTCTGGGGTATCAGCAGCAATCATACTTTGACCCAATATTTGAGAATTTCGATTCGGTTTTCATGGTTCTGCTTTGATAGGTAGGCTTTTACGACCAACGTTGGAACCAAGTTGACTGGCGCTGGTCTTCGGTTATCGATCCAGTTGGCTGTTGCTTTGTAACTATTGTGGATATACGAGAGTCATTAGCTCTAGATCTCGGTAGGTAGCTGCTCTTTAAGAAATAAAAAGCCACATCATGTAGGTAGGCATCATTACCATGCATTTGTTGTTCTGTTTCATACACATCCTAACATCCACTACCTATTTCAATTAATATTTAGTTGTTATAAACATAACGGAATTACACTTGTTTTGTGTTATTACATCATCTTGAAACCCCAAACTAAATCAATATCTGAATCTGAATAAATAGATTTTTTGCAGTTAAGGATGTGAATGACCAGTGGTCGGATCCTAAATCCATTTAACACCATCCAGTTAGCAACAAGAATTTAGTATTCAAATTAATTAATAATTTATTTTAGTAAAGAATTAACATTAACCTATTTGAAATCATGGCATTGCCTGTCTCTTATTTTTTTTATATTAATAATAATAGTATATAAGTATAATATAGGTATAATTAAAAATTTAAACAGGCACTTATTCTTTTGCAATCATAATAACCATGAGGTAGGTACATAGGAATTGTAATAAAAAATGTTTAGGTAGTTGAACATATCTAGTGATCTTAAACGGTGAATATTGGCTTAAGATGTACAAATCCTGCTTCAGTAAGCAGGATACAGCTTAAGTATTTTGCATTTAACTGACTGCAGTTAAATGCAAAATACTCATTAGTAAATATAATAGCTATCTGGGTCTTAATATGGCCCTATTCTTCTATGTAATAAATTATTACTAATAACCATAAATCCAAACAATAAAGCTACAAACTACTTAGTAAAAACATTGAAAGAAGGTCCTACATAAAGGTAACTAGGTACTAATTTAAATAATAGAATTTTAGTAATAAATAATGACTACACTGATATTTTTATTGTTTGTGAACCAATTTATTTCTAAAAAACTAACTGGTTTATTTATGATGATACAATAACAAGACATCCAAATTAGAATAACAATTTTAAATTAGTTTTAAATAACTACAAATAGGATATTACCTCGAATACAATAAATACAAGTTTTAAATAATGGAGTAAATAGATACACAGGTACATTAGAAAATACCTAGGTTCATAAATATGTCTTAAACTACTTGACTAGGAGTACAGTATAAAAAAATACATAGATGCAATCAATAGATGCTTTAAATAATGACTGATTAATGGATACACTATTAAACAAGAATGTGGCCAAGAAAGTTGAAACATCTTCTCTGGCCAAATGAAATGCATCAGTTTATAGTTTCCAGCATCCCATTTTGTCAGAAGTTTTATTGCTGTTTTGATGATGGACGTGACTTGTAATCTTCTAAACACTTGGCAACTATTTCTGAGACTTTGTTCATTGCGGTTACAGAAATTCGGTCATCTTCCATAAGATTACCCATGCAGTTTTTGAGATAGGCTTCAGAACACTCTTTTCTATTTTTGCGGGCTTTCAGCTTCTTTTTATCAGACACACCCACTTTAGGCATGTTCTTTCTCTTTTTTTTTGAATCAGTGCCTCTTTCTTTTCCGGGACAAAGAGAGCTAGCTTCTTTTCGTGGCTTTGCGCTTTTCTTAGCAGATCTCTTACGTTTCTTGCTAGTTGCTATAGCTTCCGGTTCCTGTTTGTTTGTGGCTGCTACACCTTCACTTGCTTGCGTTTGTGTTTCATTGACCGGTACATCATTCATCATGAAAAAGTAAGCGACGTTCACCTTAAAACTAGTCAATGCTGCCGATAAGAAGTCAATCGATATCTAGCCTAGCCCTAGTTGCCTTGCGCGAACACCCCTCCCGAGTTTTGCACAGATTTTATGGACTTTACAATGTTTATGTTGCACTGAGTAGCTATCTCACCTAAATATTATTTCAATTTTTAATCACAATCTTTCGTCAAGTATTTTAAATTTGCAGATTTCGATTATTTAGCTAAGCTAGCTCGTGCTCGTGCTTCCTCTTCCTGTCCTGTCCAGTGATCCATCCAGCAGTGTTGCCATGCCAGGTGGAGCTTGGTCCAAATTTTTTTTTACCAAAATATAGGTTTATTTCATAAATTAGACTACATTGCTTAATTCAAAGATACGTAATATACGCCTAATACGGGTAATAATACTATGATAACTTATTTTTTGCTTAGACTGGAAAGGAAATAAAACATATATAACTAATCCTTGATAATTAATATATTGAAAGTGAATACTGTAAGCATGTAATGTTATTTTTCCTGAAGAGTCTCAGTAATAAAATAAAAAAAAACGGGTTATACTCCGGGAGTGCCGATAAAAGTGAAAACTTATTTTGGCGCGTTAGACATTTTTTAGATGGGTACTAGGGTTATTGGGTTATGAATTGCATTTTATTTATGAATTGTATATTATTAGTTATTAGAAACTTTAAAATACATTTAATATTCTATTATGTTTTTGTTCAGAATGTAGATAATATATCAAAGATCCTAACTCAGTAAACTTCTCCATACAAAAGTAAACTGTAAACATGTGAATTAAGGTTTATAATCAAATGAGGCAAGCGTGACAGCCGGTTACGTCTCGGTAACGGTGTCGCGAGTCCAGAGGTTTAACCTCATCTAAAAATATGCGTACCGCGTTAAAAGAAGTTTTCACTTCAACATAGTAAAAACGGATAGACTTATTAACTGTTTTAACATTAATGGTTCTATTATGTAGGGTTAAAGCTTTTATTATAAAATAAATATATGTTTATGCTAACAAAATAACATCACCAAGTATTCCTTCATTAATTGATTGATTAAATGCCGCGAAATATGCATCCAACTTACCACTACCATTTGATTCTCTTCTGACTCTATTAAAAAATAAACGACATTCTCATCAACTGACATTGACCGAATGAAATAAACATTCCGGTTTATCCATTTTGTACCTTCTTATTATTGTAATTGTAAAAAAAAATATGAAGGATGTAGCCTAATATCATAATTTTTAATTTCTTAAATAGCCTAAACGGCGAACAGTCGCCGATCGCATTATTTGGTCGCCTCGCCACCTGTCGAGATAGCCTAAAGGGCGATAAGTCGCCTAATCTGGCAACACTGCCATCCAGTGTCGTTCGCTTCGAGATTCCACCGAAGTGTTGCCAGATAGTTATGTGAATATACCATAACCCCAAACTTCGTATGAAATCCCCCCCGAAAAACAGGTATTTCGAGAAAATAACCCCCAACCAAGCATAGTTAATAATTTTAATTATCAATTCATCATTAAATATTAAATTTTAATTAATTACTGACTAAGCCAGATTAAAGTTTGTTTTACAAAATGATGAAATAATTATCTAAATTTTTATTTACTTATAAATACTCAACTTATATTCAAAGCGACAGTGCTGCCGGATGGCTTAGTGAATATCCCCCAAACTTGGCATAAACAACCCCGAACGAAATATAGGTATATCTTAATTACAAATTCAATATATAAAATAAATTAAACACCACTATTAACCCAGAATCAATTTTTTTTAAATTATTAATAGTTTAAAGAAAAACGCTTTATATATAACTAGCGACCCGCCTCGGCTTCGCACGGGTGCAATGCTGATACTAATTATACTACAGAATGGTTATCCCTAAGAGATAGCCATATACCATCAAGGACTTTTTTGTAGACCTTTTGAGGGTGTACAATACTGTAGTACATTATTTCGATCTATCTCGTAGGGTTCAGACAGCGTTTGCAATGTAAGCGCAAAAATATGAGTTTATTTACGACATCACATTGGAAACCTCTAAAATTATCAGTGTTTATCTACTATATTATGCAAGTATTATACATATAAACCATCCTCTTGAATCACTTTATCTATTAAAAAAACTGCATTAAAATCAGTTGCGTAGTTTTAAATATCTAAGCATACATAGGGACAGACAGACAGCGGAAAGCGACTTTGTTTTATACTATGTAATGAAACCAAACTAAAAAATAGTTTTTTTTTTAAATGTACGTAAGAAAAAAATGTTTTATATAAAAAAAAAGCGTGGGGTGCATGGTGTCAATACCTAGTTATAAATATTTCATTGACAGATTTGAGAAGAAGGATTATCATTTCGATAATATTTTAAAAAACACCACACGCTTTTTTTTAAATAAAACATTTTTCTTACTTACATATATTAAAATTTATTTTCTATATTTTAGTTTGGTTTCCTACAAAAAGCGTGTGCACGACAAAACCCTAGAGACTGAATAGATTAGATAATATTGATGTTTAAGTTTAGACCTGTGTAAATTAGTAGATTAAGTTATATTATTAAGTTTAAAAAGTAGGAAAAATAGCTACTAGGTAGGAAAGCTTCCTAATAAGCTCCACATACAGTAGGTAGGTCAAACAATAAAATATAAACTGCCTGTTGTTTCAATACCCACAAACAATAAAGTAAATTAGTAAACGATTTAGGTAGCATCTAGGTAGACATAACCGTAGCATGAGTAGGTACTACAGGTAGGTACCTGTCTCCGAGCCTCTGGCACGTGTAGGATGACCTTGAGCCGTGCGCAAGGACACGGCTCTAGGTAACCATTGGCTGGAGTAATAGCTATATTTTAGTTACCTAAATTCTAATTGGTACGCTCGAATAGACAGAGACATATCGAGCAGGTAACAGAATATAGCAAGTATTGGTTCTTTTAATAAAGGCGCTTGGACGACGACGCGTTGGCAGGGAGGGTCAAAAATTGTATATATATTTCGGCGAGACCGAGTAAAAATCAAGCATTAGTCTCCTCAGTGCTCTGGGAAAAATATACGAGCGACTCCTTTTGAATCGTCTCTGGTCCCATGTGCACGAGCTCAACTTCTTACCCGATGAGCAGTTTGGCTTTCGAGCTAGACACTCTTGTCCTCAGCAAATGCTCCGCATCACGGAGCCCGTGTTATCCAACTTTCACCATACCTGGCCAGCAGGTACGGGAGCCATCTTTCTCGATGTGGCGAAGGCTTTTGATAAAGTCTGGCACAACGGCTTGATCTACAAGCTGTCCCAATTCGGTGTCCCAGACAGACTCGTGCTCATCTTACGAGACTATCTTCAAAATCGAAGCTTCCGCTATCGCGTGGAAGGTGCACTCTCTAGCCCTCGGCCTGTCCGAGCCGGAGTCCCTCAGGGCTCTGTCCTCTCCCCCCTCCTTTTCACGCTGTACACCAGCGACATCCCTCGACACCATCAAGTCGAGTTTGCCCTATTCGCAGACGACACAGTGATATACACATCTGACCGGAATGCCGCCCGGGTGTGTATAAGACTGCAAGCTGCCGTTAACAAACTAGGTGCGTGGTTTCGGAAATGGCGCATAGAGGTGAACCCGATGAAAAGTACAGCAGTGCACTTTTCGTTGAAGTCACCCCCTCTCCGAACCATTACCTTGTTCGTTAAACCCATTCCATGGGCAAAATCTGCCAAATATCTTGGCGTGGTCCTCGATAGACGTCTGTCTTTCAGAAAACACGCCACGTTAGTCCGAAACCGCGCTAAATTCATCCTACTCCGACTAAATTCTCTCCTAAACAAGCAGAGTAAAATGTCCCTTAGAAGTAAGGTGACACTTTACAAAATTTGTATAAGACCCATCATGACATACGCTTCCGTAGCGTTTGCTCATTCCAACTCAGTTAAGACCCTTCAGGTAGTCCAAAACCGTTTCATGCGCAGAGCCACTGGTTCACCATGGTATGTGCGAAACGTCGACCTACATCGAGACTTAGATCTCGAAACTATAGCCGAGTTCATGAAGCGCGCCTCCCGGCGGCATTATGACTCGGCTCCCCACCATCCGAACCCACTCGTCTCTACGATCCCTGATTATCCGATTGATCCACCAATCAAACGTTCTCTCCGTAGACCAAGACACGTTCTTGGTGATCCCGATGACCTGATCACCGCCGCTAACGAGGCGGCGACCCAGTCATCCAGTTCCGACAGAGTAAACACTCCACAGATACACCGTCCTCGCCGGCGAGGTTGAAGACGTCTCTCCGTTCCCGCCCTAGTTGGGCCGTCCCCCCAGGCAACAGCCCAAGCCGAGGTCCGTACCTAAGTGGTGCCCTTGCGTTTGTTGCCAAAAAACCTAAATATTTTTAGGTCGAGCGCCATCTGCGCTCGCCAAAAGTCCGTGTAACGCTGTCACAGGTTGTAAGACAACCTAACAGCATTAGTCCAGTCCGAAAATAAAAAAAAAAGTAAAAATCAGTTCAATTCGTGCATTTCAACAAGAACAAGCCGTAACGCTGCCCCACCGCCAACTCGCCGCCTCGCCCCGTGCATTAGCCCCTGCATACTGGAGTTTTATTCTACCTACCTACCTACTACAGCGGAATCAAGCCATACAGTCCACTACCTGCCACCCTGCAAGCTTCGCCTTTGGTCAGCGATCAACCCACATCAACCACAACCCGAACAAAGCATGTTTTTTAGTTTTTTTAAACTATTATTTTTAGTTTTAGGTTATCTAATCGGATATTTTTATTCGAATTATTTCATTGTCATTGGTCATTGACAGGTGTGCAAAATTTGAATGAAATATGGCCGTTTCATGTGGGTCAAAATCGCGTCCTAAGGAGTCAGTTACAAACATACATACATACAAGTGAAGCTAATATAAAGCGTATAAAAAGAAAAGTATTTTTTAAACTACCTAACTTATTCTATTTAGTTAAGTATATATAACATCATTCTCTCCTTCACTAACGCTTGTTGTTGCATTATACAGAGTAAAATTCGATAGTATTCGTGAAGAGTAGAATAGAATAGAATAATTATTTATTTGACACACAACACGAAAAAGGTTACAGTCATAGAGAAACAAACAGGTAAAAGATTAGAGTAGGTAGGCCAAATAACACGTATGATAAGAGAGTACATTTTTCGCTTGTGAATGAATGAAGAAAGAATGAAATGAATGCATCTAAAAAACAAACCATGGACGTAAATTTATTCAACCCTTATTCAACAAATCACCTTGCATCACAATAAATCTACGTTCTAAAAATCTGTAAAATACTTTAGATTTGTAATCTTTGAAGTACCTACACCCAAATTCCCCTCGAAGACCAGAAAAAAACCCGAATTAGCAGGGAATCCCCACCTTAAGGCGAATTCACTAATATATTAATAATCCTCTTGTACTCTGTTAGTGGCATGTGTCATACAATCATAATAATCATTATACAGAGTAAAATTCGATAGTATTCGTGAAGAGTAGAATAGAATAGAATAATGATTTATTTGACACACAACACGAAAAAGGTTACAGTCATAGAGAAACAAACAGGTAAAAGATTAGAGTAGGTAGGCCAAATAACACATATGATAAGAGAGTACATTTTTCGCTTGTGAATGAATGAAGAAAGAATGAAATGAATGCATCTAAAAAACAAACCATGGACGTAAATTTATTCAACCCTTATTCAACAAATCACCTTGCATCACAATAAATCTATGTTCTAAAAATCTGTAAAATACTTTAGATTTGTAATCTTTGAAGTACCTACACCCAAATTCCCCTCGAAGACCAGAAAAAAACCCGAATTAGCAGGGAATCCCCCCATCTGGCAGCACCTTAAGGCGAATTCACTAATATATTAATAATCTTCTTGTACTCTGTTAGTGGCATGTGTCATACAATCATAATAATTAAAATGTTCAGTTTTAAAGTGTTGAGATTGTCTAAAGTAAGAAGTCTCAACGTCATATATGTTGTCATTCGTCATTTGTTATTCTATAATGATGTTTTTTCAACGTTAAATAATTATACCTACGGACAATTTTTAGTTGAATCACAAAGCTTTTATACAAATTATTCACACCTCAGTCAACAACTCTAGCTCTGTTTATATATTTATATACAAAATCACCAAATGAACTAATTAAACCCGAAATAACTGGATAAATATTTA
This sequence comes from Lampropteryx suffumata, assembly GCA_948098915.1. Classification (NCBI taxonomy): domain Eukaryota; kingdom Metazoa; phylum Arthropoda; class Insecta; order Lepidoptera; family Geometridae; genus Lampropteryx; species Lampropteryx suffumata. Next base: position 18,441,203 of record OX402544.1, on the reverse strand, counting down.
TATAATATAAACAAATTATATATATGAGAGCGCAGGAGGGCCTTCATCAGAATTCATTATACATGTCGTGAACGTAGGTGAAGAAGCAAAACTAAATCATTATTCTCTTTGTAACAGAAATGGTGTAATTCATTCAATTACTCTTACTCATAGAATATAAATCTTCCTAAAGATTAATCATAATTTTTAGTACTGAAATCAACAGTGGTTTATTCCCGATTAACTTTGATTGGCTAAATATAAAGCGATTCGTCGCAAACGTAGTGCGCTGGCCCCTTCTCGTCCAAGAAGTGTCAAAAACCAGATGGATGCCTCGCTACCATCGACACGACGCTCTAGAGTGACATTCGCAGCCGCCTGTCACTCTTGTCGTTGGAAATCACTATCGCGCCTTCATATATATATTTAGATTTAGTACCTACTAGCTGTCCCGTTCGCGATTTCGTACGCGCGTTTTAAACCATTTTCAAACACACAAAAAAATCATCAAAATCAGTCCAGCCGTTTGTCGTACGCAGCAGGAGCTTAATTACGAACACACACACAGAAGATTTATGGATACTTATATATATATATATATTTAGATATAAACAAAACAATTTCATTTCCAAGCAGCACTAGTGAAATAAAACAAAATGAATCACTGCTAGAAGAAAAAGTTGAAATAATCCACTACATGGCTACAATCGAAAATTAGCGTGGCGTGGCTTGTTCAAGTAATTTTTAATGTGATGACTTATACATATAGTTGTAGACATTATTGTTTACAAGAACGGATATTATTAGAAAAAGTTAATATATTAAAATCAATTTAATAAAAAAATTTTTTTTTATTGCAATATAACCGAAACGTCGTACATCAATTAAAAGGTACACACACGGTTTTACACGGTAAATACCCGTAAACTAAAGCAATATCGTAAAAGTTAAAAAAGTAGTTTTGTGTTGTTAGTTTAGTTTAACTAATTACATAATTAGTTAACTTAGTGCACAACATAATTCTTGATTTGTTGACCACCACCAAACCAATAAGTATCTAAATCATTAATTTGCCCAATTATAGGTAAATACTTAACAAATGGCAGCCCTTCGAAATGCACGAATACAGCGCGGGGTTTTTATTTTATATTATACTAGCTGACCCGGCCCCACGTTGCTGTAGCTCAGTAGTTTAATACGTTGAACCCATACGCTAACCTCTAAAATTATTAGTGTTTCTCTACTATATTAACTGTGTATTATACATATAAACCTTCTTCTTGAATCACTCTATCTAATAAAAAAAACCGCATCAAAATCCGTTGCGTAGTTATGAAGATCTAAGCATACATAGGGACAGACAGCAGCGGGAAGCAACTTTGTTTTATACTATGTAGGTAATGTTTCGGTCTAAGGAGACCATCTCTGAAATAAGATCTAAGCATACATAGGGACAGACAGCAGCGGGAAGCGACTTTGTTTTATACTATGTAATGTTTCGGTCTAAGGAGACCATCTCTGAAATTGAAATCGCAAATCCATTTTCTGGTTCAGACAGGTCAGTTCAGACCTGTCAGCTAAGTTGATAGTAATAGTAGCTCTGCCTTCTGCGCTGTAGGATGAATTTGTGTGATGAACATAGGTGTTTGTTCTGTGTCTGGGTGTTTTAAAGTATAAAGAAATATTATAGGTAAAGTATGTATTTAAAGAAATATTATAGGTAAAGTATGTATTTCAATATATATGAGTATTCTATCAGTCATCTGGTCACCATAATAAAAGCTATGCTTTGTTTGGGGCTAGATGGTGTTGTGTGCATTGTTCAGCAATATTATTTATTATTTTATTATGTTCATGTTGTTGCATCCACGGTTTAATAGCTGTACCCTTGTAAACTTTACACCTTGGTTCAAAATAAAACATTTTAATATTTTAAATATTGTTTTTATTTTAAGGGTTTCATAGTTGAAAATATAGAATAGCTACTCAAAGAAATAACAAGAGGTACCTAATTGATGATATGAAATTAATTTGGAGCGACTTTCAATCCATAATTTTTTCAACTTCTAATAAGTATCTACCTATAGGTTAGGTTAAATAATGTAAGATTTATAATGTATCTGAACTGAAGTGAAAACTGAGCAGTATTGAATACCAAACTAATAATTATATCTTATATACTATTAGTATAATATCTTTAAATTATTGAATAAATTGAAAATATAGGTAAGTACTTTTAAAAGTTTTAAGTGTTAGGTGGTTAGCCAAGGTAGCAAATTGCTGCCAAGACTGATACTTGTAGCATAGATAAACTTGCCAAAAATCGCCAAAAAAATTTATAGACACCTTAAAGTACATTAATATTTACACTAAAAGTGATCATTGAATATTAGTACCTCTATAAGGGAACCTCCTGGTCAAATGACCACAATAGGTAAGTTAAACATTTAGAGAACATAATTCACAATGCGTGAATTATGTTCCTTACCTTTGTGTGATTTTTATATCTACTGATATAATAATGTCTTAATAATTTCGAAAGCTGCATTGTTACATTAGTTATAATTTGTTACCAACCGTTAAACCTATAGACAGGTATTGATCAACAAAATAGGTCAAGATGAGAAAAAATATCTCTTTATATTTAAACCTAACGACATAGTTTTAAATTAAATCACAGTTATCGATGTTTCTGAACATTTAGTTCAGGCATTACAGGCATTTTCGTAAACGTTATTTTATGAAAATAAAACAACTATTTTTAACTAACTATTGCGAATATCCTAATACATAATAATTCAAGTGAGATCATAATCTGCATTTTGCATGACATCAACGAAGGGAATGACAGTGACTTATGTAGGTAGGTACTATGAAAGCCTAACCTAAGCCATTTGTTGCATTACCATAATAAAGGATTAGGTATCAAGAAAGTTAGGTTCCTATTATTTGTGCTGCGCAACACGTTAGTTATATGTTCGTCACATTACCTACTATAGACTTATCTTCTCTCCTATAATCACTTAATTAGTTAGTGTAGCGTTTATGTATGTTTTGTCCTAGTCATTCTAGTCAATGAATAGTGATGGCAACAAATTTAAACAACTCATTATCTTGTATGAGATTATAAGGATAGACCTTAACTATCTATCTAATATCAATGAATATAGCAACAGGAACAGATAAAAACATAATTTAACTAATGTGTAGTTATATATATTTACAGTATATCTCAATATCATTTATTAAGTAATGAAGCTGTAAAATCTTTATTCATTCGATTTAAAATCACAAATACAAGCCACATTTTAACGGCACATTAGCTGATTCTGTGATAGACAACGAGACAGGAAATATTTAAGTATTCAGCGAACAGAATTACTATAGTAGGTGCTAGAAAACCTAACAATTCATTGCATTAGGATAAAATATGATACTAGGTACTAAAACCATGATTATATATTATTTGTGCTGCGCAACACAATAGACATCTGATTCGTCACACTAAACTATAGACCTACCTCCTATCTCATAACCACACACCATCAAGTACCTAAATGTACACACATTGACAAGTACCTACAGACTATACTTGAACGCCGCAATAGCTAATTATGTGATTATGAAGATAGAAGGCGATACTTGCAACACGATTCTTTTTGTAAATACGCAAGTATAGTACCGATGCCGGTCCGCGCCTATGATAGGGTATTATTGCAATGTGCTTTTAGCATAGTTATAATTACAAACTAGAAACTAACAATGAAATTATCCCACTTATAAGTAGGTGACTGATAAGTTGAACCGCTAGAAATTATAAAACGATGACCTCCAAGCTGATACAACGTCACGTTTTATATTTTTTTCACAATTACATACATTAATAAACAGTAGGTACCTAACCAAGTAAGTCTTAAACTAGCAGACTACTTACATGACTAATAATGTGTCACAAATGTTGCTTTATATATGTATATATAGATGCATTCCATTTTGCTATAATAAGTACATGAAACTGCGAGAAAGTTGGTCAAATTGAAGTTATTATGTCCATAGAAAACCAACGGATTTGTAAAAATCCAAAGTAATAACAATAAGTAACGGGAAAACACGTATTTGTAGAATTCATAGAAAACTTTGTAGAATTCACAATATTCGCATCTAATCTAATAAATAATTCAAATCTAGATTCAGAAGCTAAAGGTGAGGCATTTAATAATCCTCATTTTTGTGGCTAGTGGGTACCAAAACAATGTTTTATACGGAATGTTTTGTTACGGGCTTCGGATTATAATACTACTGAATACCTAATTTATGCTAGAGGCTACGCTAACTCTGCACAAAACAAAAGTTGTTGGTAATTGAAACACCAAAATCATTGTGACTGATGTTAAAGTATACTATAAACATTTTTTTTGGTATTGCCCATTTATTTCATTGCGGAGTTAGCGTGGCCAGACTCTATGATATTATGGAGACCACGTTATTACTAGCTAGTTAGGTACATCAAAAATTGGCCCCCAGTATCAATTTCTCAATTGCTTGTAAAACTACATTCTTTTTTGGCACAAATATATAAAAAAATGTAAACATCTAACTAAGTAAACGTTTTCATTCAACCGGTCAACTATTGCCATGAAACTTTTACTTAATTTTAATCACATTATAACCCTGCACTTTGTTGATAGATTCAGTCGACAATAATGAATAGGAGCTATGAAATTGCCATTACTATGGAAAATGGATTTATCTTTTTTTCACGTCCGAGAGAAAAAAAAAAATAGTTCGGCTGTTTTTTCAGGACAAATATGCACTTCAACTTCTCTTAATTAAACTTGAATTAATTATAATAAAATCGCTTTTACAACTAGTGAGAACCCTAATTTATAGTACAGTAGTATGGAGACCGTGTTATATTATAACTAGCTAGGTAGGTACATCAAAATCAACCCCTTTATCTATTTCTTTTGTTTGTACTCTTAACACCATGAAGTATTATTTGGCACAAAAATATAAAGGTATCTAACTAGGTAAAAGTTCTACCTCAACCTATTGGCATTAAACTATTGTTTTTAATAGTTTAATCCCAATAATTCACTACGTTTGCTTCTTAGAGAAACAACGCAATACTTGTACAACCTAGGTTTTAAATATCTCTTTTGGGACTAAAGTATAATAATACTTTTAAAATCTAAACAAAATATTTTCCGTATCGCTATATAAGCTATATAATACATCTAGGTACTTTTGTAAACAAAAAATATATTCCATAAATAGTTAGTTGTCTTCAAAATTGATTGTAAATATCTAATTTACATAACTTCCAAATTAAATATGAAACAAAACATATCAAACTTCAATGTTTGGTACCTACCTAACTTAAAACCAAACGGCAAATTCAAACTTCGTGACCTAATTCTTCCCAGTTATAGTGACATTACACTGACTGCTGACGGAGTTATAGGCGGCCGTCACGATGTCAGTGGAATGATTTATATAATACAGTGTTGTTTCATTAAAATTACTGTTCCAGGAAAGGTTTTCTTATTTACAATATTCTGTACACATACGTGTAATAATCCATTGCATCCAGAGTACGTAGAACTGCCGTCATACGCTTCGCCAAGTGTTTTGTGGACAGCATCAACATCTGAAAGTAAATTAGGTGTTTTATGTTTATTGTGTGTATCTGTGTTTAGCGTAGTTTGGATGAACATGTTTTGAGACACAAGTGTTCGAAAGTAGCTTCTGAGAGCTTCATCCTTTCACCACACTGGTTAAAAATAACTAGACACGATAAGATTTTGTTTGAAAGGTAAGTCATTATTCAAGTATATCTGTTCAGGCATTTGAAGATCATCATCTATTTCTAGTTGATGAAGGGTCAACCAACTTGCACAGATCTGCGGGGCAATTATGGACTTCTGATACTATCAAAACTTTGATATTAATCACTCTCAGTTACTATTGATGAATTGGTATTACGGAAGGTTGAGGTTGATGGAAGGAGGATTTTATTCATATGACAGCATGGATGACAATCAGTCATCCATGCTGTCATATGAATAAAATCCTCAGATCAAATATGAAGACGGAGCGCCGCAATCATCCAAAATAAAGTCTCAAAACCGTGCTTCTGTGTGTAGATACCCGCACTTACGCACACACATACACTGAAATCGTGTTTCTTGCTTTTATATATATATCAAATAAATGATTTTTTTTTGTTATATGTTTTATTGACCACGACATGACATAATACTTAATAGTATAAGTATGTATGCATATACTAAGAGCAATGAGCACGGTTTAGGTAGATGTGTGTGCGTGGGTGCGTGTATTTACACAGAGGGGCATGGTTTTGAGACTTCACTTTTGTTATTCATGGCAGTCTGAGTCACTTGGTCTGAGATAGATATAGAACGTACGTAATAGTAATCCATCTTGTCAAAACTGGTTCCAATTACAATCAAACTTATTATTGAAATTATGTCGATTGCTAATCAAAACTAATAGACATTGATTCTGTCAAAAGTTCCATAATCGCCATACAGATCGATTCGAAGTTTGGTGCCTCTTTGGTTTCCAATGATATTGCAAGAACATTGTAACCTTAACTTGATGCAGCATCACCTGGGGTCTGCAGGATACCCAACTCCTCACCAACAGCAGGGGTATTGTGAATGTGCTTATTGGAATGGTTTCGACAAATAGGGTATGAAATAACTAGGCACAGGTCTAGCTTGGATGTTGATTGTTTAAACAGTTGATTACTGGTGGTGGTCTCAGAATAATAAATATTTGTAGACAACAACAAACAAAGCATAGCTTATTCAATGGGAACAATATGACTGATAGAATACTAATTTATTTATTTTTATATACATATATAGATACTTTATAGCACCCAGACACATAACAAATACCTATCTATGTTTATCACACAAATGTTTCTTCCGAGAATCAAGCCTTCAACCTAAAGCGCAGATGGCAGAGCAGCTACCAACAGTGTTGTGAGGTCAGAATTTCAACAATAAAAAACTATAAGTCTTTGTATGCGAATTTGTCACAAAAGTATACTGGCACCCAGAGGAAAGCCTATATTTACCTGTATCTCAGTCCTGAGTGGTAGTATTGCAATGAGCCACCACAACCAAATGGGCCCGTTCGGGTTGTCCCACCACTCTCCTTCAAGGTTCATTTCCGGGAAGGGCCCGAAGCAAGTGGCGATGTCAGTGCGGAGCGCTATGTCGAGCGAAGGCAGCCATTGCTGGACTTTGGAGCTGATTTGTTGGGCTAGCAATTGGAGATCGAATACATTGACATCAGCCATTGGGATGATATCGGCGTGTTCTTGGATCCGAGCGTAGGGGCATCTGGAATGTTCCCATCTTTATGTATCCATACTAATATTTTAAATTCAAGTGTCTTATTTGTCTGTTTGCTTGTTACCTTTACACAACCAAACGGCTAAACGAGTTTTGATAACAGGTTCACATCTACAAAGTGGAGTTATAATGGCGACATTAAACATATCCAGTTTTGTGTTTTAGAGTATATTTTTATTTAATTTAAAGATAAGGTTATCGATTTAAAACAATGTATTTTATTATCACAACTTATATATAAATTTGGTGCAGCCATTAATTGCTTGATTGAGTAACAAAATACATCCAATCATCCACACAAACTTTCACGTCTATATATACTTGTAAGTTGAATTATATTTCCTGACAAAATGTCACAATTTAGATCTTCTGTAGAGAAAATGATTGTCTACTGTTGCCCATGCTTCCCGTAAGTAGATACATACCCATTTATTATGACTTTTTCAATGACACGGAACCTGGATATTCCCACGGTCGACAAGATGGACTTGCCATCTTCAAACACCACACAGTCTCGAACCTCCACTATCTAGAACATAAATAAATAAACCATTGGTGTACAATACACAACACTATCTAGCTTCAAACTAAACCTAGCTTGAGAACCAGACATAGAATACTTATTTATATTTAAATACATACATAATATATGATAGTTTTTCCTGGGAGGGAGAATCGGACTTAAAACCTACAGCGCAGAAGGCAGAGCTACTATAAACTCAGCCAATAGACCAGTATTGAAGTGAAAACTTCTTTTAGCGTGGTACGCATATTTTTATATGAGCTAAAAACTCTGGATTCGCGACACCGTTACCGTCTGGGCGAGAAGCAGCTGGCTGCCGCGCTCGCCCCATTTGATTATAAACCTTAATTCACATGTTTACATTCTACTTTTGTATGGAGAAGTTTACTGAGTTAGGTTCTTTGATATAGACGCAGCCGGCTGCCGCACTCGCCCCATTTGATTATAAACCTTAATTCACATGTTTACAGTCTACTTTTGTATGGAGAAGTTTACTGAGTTAGGTTCTTTGATATAGACGCAGCCGGTTGCCGCGCTCGCCCCATTTGATTATAAACCTTAATTCACATGTTTACAGTCTATTTTTGTATGGAGAAGTTTACTGAGTTAGGTTCTTTGATATATTATCTACATTCTGAACAAAAAATATTCGTTCAGTATTTGATTTTCAGTCGCCATAATTACTGATTTTGAAGTGATTTATTACTAAACTCTAACGCGCTAAAATAAGTTTTTACTTCTGTCGGCACTCCCGGAGTGCAACCTGTTTTTTTTTAAATAGTGTAATAGATATAATTTTAAGCCATTATCATCATCATCGTTGGCTTTCGTTCATATGTTGAAGATGATTTAGGTGGAGTCAGTAAAGTTACAGAAGAGTTAATTGTAATTGAAAACTATTTTTCATGGATCCACTCCAGCAAGCTGAGGTGGGTGAAGTTTCCTCTCCACTGAAGTCACTCTGCCTGTCTGTTTGATAGCGCAGGCCTTCCCAGGTACTCACACTAACGGCTGGCACCGAGCTGGGCTCGTTTCAAATTTTCCTTCTCTATTGCTAGCCCTTCTGTTAGTCAATAGGGGGACTAACACTAATAATTTGAAGACTATCGCAGTCGTCTCCAAGCAGCACTCATCTGGGATCAGTTCCACGTAGAAATCCCAAGTGTCATATAGTTCAGCGTAGCCATTAAGCTGAGGCATTTTTGATGATCCTCAGCTGATCGTTATGGAGTACAGCCGATGATTAAAGTAGAAAACTTCAGTTCAGTTCAGTCCTTGGTTAATGACCTTTGTGGGAGGCGGACCACAATTTTGTCAACGTCACGTTTTGTGTTTGTCCTTTTAATTTGAAGCCATAGGTCTATCAAACTCAGGTATCTCCAAAAACTTTTCAAAAGCAGTTTGTTTGAAACGTTTTTTAGAGACTATTGACTATGGTATTAAGTACTAACCGTGCCATAGTTGGCGTAGGTATCGTCACCAAGAGAAGCGAGCATTCCAAATCTACGGGTGCCCGAGTCTAGAACACCTTTGATGACGTTCCTGAAGTCAGTGTCGAATATCATCAGCGGGCAGGGGATACTGAAACAAACAAACAGCATTAAGTTGGATCATCACTATTGCTGATTTCGGATATCGGGCGTTGGCGAAGAGTCGAATATCCGGATAACCAAATCAAAAAGACTTAACTGCCATATCTTATGTATGGAATATACATAAGATATAGTAGTTAAGAAGAGATTTGTTGGTAGTTGTAGTTAGTACTAAATACACACAAAATACACGTTACGGTGGAGAGCAAGCGACAATTTCAATAAATTGAGTAGGTAAGTGTTTTAACTTAGATCTATTCTACACTAGTGTAGGCTCAGCACTATTTATTTATATGAATATTATTTATCATCATCATCATTCAGCCCGATTGCACCCACTGCTGGGTATAGGCGACGTCGTGTTCACTTAATTTTAAACTTACTTAGTTTATATTCGTACATAGCAATTAGCAATAGTAACAGTGGTAACTCTAATCTAGTTCTAATCTAGTTGTTATCAGTTGTAAATATTTATATTTTGTTTTTAATATGTGAAAACCTGTAATGTGATTTCTTGTTCTATGCTACTGTTATATTCCGTTAAAAAAAGCCGTTGGGTTTTCCAATAAATAAATATCCCGTTTGAATCAATTCAAGTTGTATTCATTGGATCATTGGACGTCCGTTTTGTAATTGCAAAGAGAGATAAGCAAAGGTGTATTTTTGTCGGCATTACTCAGCACTTGTCCAACGCTTTCATTGTTACACAATTGTTAATACTAGTGGTCGCCCACTGGTCAAATTCGACCATAACTAATAAATAATTATAATTTTTTAAGCATAATTAAAAAAAAAATAGCATTCTGCACTCCTTCTCTATCTATAAGTGTGCGAAATTTCATACTCCTCCTTCCGCGTAATTTTCGTAAAAAGGGGTATAAAGTTTATGCTTCACGTATTAATATATAGATATAATATAAAGTAAATATATAATTTATTATTAATAGGCTGGATACTGAATAGTAACCGGATCTCAAGATATTATTATTAAGTTTGTGGCGAGTCATTAAATTTGTAGATAACCTTACAAATAAGCTTTAGATACGAAAGTATTTGTGCATGTTTAAGCCTGTGGTTTAACATCTGCCATTTTAATGTTTCTTCAAAATGGCGGACATGCCATTATGTAATCATGTAGAGAGGAAAACATGTGTAAAATTGAGAGACTGAGATAGTTTTGATATGTTTAACAATTCTGAAAAGGCATTATTTATTTATAGGAGAAATACGATTAAATACTTACTCAGGAAACGCCACAGTGCACGCAAAGATCGGTATGAAGTCCGGATCGATCTGTGGCTTTGCTGCGATCGTGCCCAGGATAGCGCACACGAATTCTGTGTCCTCATTCTGTGAACGAAACACATCAAAATAGAGACAACAGGCATATCTGGCGACGGAGCTAATAAGCCGCCCGATGGCATCCGTATTTATATACTAGCAATTATACACGACCGAGACACCACCGATGCGCTCATATGACTTGGGTTAAGAAGAATTGGCACCTTAAATTCACTTAACATGTAAGACGATTGAAAGTGGTCCTTGTAATCTGATATAGGCCAACGATCCGATTCGAATGACCTGGCATAACCCTAGATTTCCAGTTTGTTCATCAAATCCTACATGAACAAATTCATGCATTATCAATTGTTTGAATACGACGCCTCGCGGTTACGATTCTATAAACATGATAGGTAGATGATTGTGACTGACTTCACAGCTCAGTCGGTAGTAACGCTGTCTGCTGCGTTGTAGGTTCGATTCCCGAATCGAACAAACATTTGTGTGGGGAATATACATAGAGGTTTTTTCTGTGTCTGGATGTTATATTGTACCTATGTTAGGTATGTATTTACAAGTATATAGGGTTTCTATTAGTCATCTGGTTTTCATAGTAAAAGTTTTGCTAAGTTTAGAACTAAGTGGTGTTGCGTATATTTATCCAGCAATATTTATTTAATCTTAACTAATATTATCAAGAGAAGACTAGATTTTTTGTATGAATCTTTGTAATGGATAACTCAAAAACTACTTGACTGATTTAAAAAAATATAACCATAGATAAGTACATTATCAGCATGTTACGACTGTATTTTATTTTCATAATGAGATTTTAGAGATCCCTAAAAATTACAATTATGAACTCAAAGTACGGTATTGAAAAATAATAAATCATTGATTGGCGTGCGCTATGAAAACTATTGATGATAATTAAAATAATATACCTACTACTAAAGTTCATACAAATACAAGTACATATTAAACTATTTTAGTTAAAACACAATAACCGCTTTTGATTCAAATTAGTTAATCAAAACACAGGTAGATAGATAGAGAACAACTAAAAATATTCAAATTTGTTTATTCTGTAAGCCGTGGACTTGACTATAATTATTCAACATATAATAACTCTAAATTGGACCAGTGTGAAGCCGAATGGGCTCCATAGTTCTGTTGAAGTCCACTTACACTGCCATCTGTTACAAACTTATTTAACTTATTGTTGGAAAACATTTAATTAGCTATAAACAAATATTGAGGTCATAATCGAGACAAAAGTATTATATCTCTTAAGCTTGACCAAAATTACATACAGTAAGCCAAATTTCATAAATTTTGGTTACGTAGTTCCGGAGTTTATCCAAGACAAATATAGGGACGAGAGATTTTCTTTAGAAATATTACATTGTTTATTGTGCACCACAAGCCAACCTACACACCTGCGCTAAATTAAAGTCATTCAGCGACGACGAGCACAGAGGACACGTGTTCCTGTTCTGCAAAGTGCGCTTTATGCAGCATCGGCAGAAAGTATGGCCGCATGTCGTCGTGACAGGTTGCTCCATCACGTTGTAGCAGACCGGGCACTCGATAGTCGACGGGTCTATCCACGCAGTGAGGCTTTGCTGGCGGACGGACAGGTACAGCGAACGGATGAGACGCCGCGGATCATGCGTCTTACTTAGAACTGAGATCACCTGGAAACATGCATTATCTGTTATCATTGAGCTGCTACAAGAGCTGCGATTCAGAGGATATGTTCCTTAGATCTACAAGCGTACTACGAAATTAACTTACGAATTCAATTCCTAAAAAGGGTTTAAGCTTAAATAAAACAAGTATAAATTAAAAATTGTATAACGCTAAAAAGTACATCAATAAATTCAGAGGTTGATATTGTTATTGATATTGACCTCTGCTGTAAGTTAAGGAAGAATTGGATAGTGATGCTGCAGAATCAGGTCTTGATTACTAATCACAATCAATCGAAAAAACAAAATGTAAATGTAATGTATTCATCCGTTTGGAAACGACGCTGCAGAGACACATAAACGAGTATATACGATTACTCACGTTAAACTTATAACAGCATTCTGTTTGCTTCGGGGGTTGCAAATATTACTCAAACAAAGGAGCAGAGTATTTCACTAGTCAGACCATTTTATCATAATACTGGGTGGGCCTTAACTGTATTGGCATTTTGTTTTGTTAATTTCCCAAAAACGCGCGGTCTGGTTTTGGGAGGGGAGGTGTCATTAGAACCGATTCATGGAGTTTAAAGTAGCCATGGAGCCGTTACAGGACTGTAGCGTGAGTTTTGTGTTCGCCCCTATTATGAAAACAATAAATCGGTGACTATTGCGCGCCCTTTGTACTCGTATCGAAGTAAGCACGGGACATTAGTGAGGCACCCAGTGCCGATGTACTCCATAAATGGATACAAATGTTCCAGGCAACTAGTTCGACAGTGATAATTATTAATTCTGTAAGGGCGCCAAAGGTTATTGATCGAGTTAGTGAATCGGTTACGAAAAATCCACTAAAACCAAATAGGAAGAGAAGGTAGGTTTTGAACATAAAGAGGACAAGTTTACGAAGGATTTTGAAACTCGATTTGCATCCGAACGGCTTACAAGATTAAGCTTGTCCAAGAATTGAGACCCAATGATCCCAATCTTCGACTAAACTTTGTGATCGTGCTGGACCGTTATGATATTTTTTTTACATATACCCCGTAGTCATTATACTCATAAGTAAAAAAAAAAAGTTTTCATGTTAAAAAGTAAATTCGTCGGTTCTGGTCCGACACCAATTCCAGAAAAAATGATGAACGGCCTTTATATAGCCCTAAACTCGTTGTATGGGCTGCAATATCAGCATGAGGCATTGTTGGGCCATACTTTTTCACTGACGACGGGGGACATGTGTTGACGACGACGGGGGACTTATGTTCTCGGCAATCTTGAAGCTCTCACCAGCTTCAAGATTGCCGAGAAGCCAATAGAAGTCACTTATACAACATTTAAAATATTTAGAAGATTTGCAGTTTTTTAAAATGTAATATTTTAAATGCACTCATAATTAAGGCCCACTGTAGCTCGAGAATACCACGAAGCCTTAATGTTATTGATATAAGAAAGAATGCATTCACAAGATTTCGTGAAATAAATACCTGTGCTAGTAAATCGTGCGCCAATTTTGCGGTTGGCTCTGAGGAGGCAGCGACATGTGCAAGATGGGCCGCTGAGTCGTGATAGTGCCCTGAACACACCAACTCCCGCGCATATTCGAACCGCATCTAGAACCAAACAAATCACGTTATTATGTAACTGGCTGACAACCTGTGATTACGTACGCGCTTTTATGAACAACCTCATTTCTCATAACCCCTCTTTTTGCCCCTTTCCAGGCCTGAATGGACATATCTCAGCGACTAACTTAGAGAAAAAGCTAACATAAACATTTGCGGCCCTATTTAGAAACGTCTCAATTTCTCTCAAAAGTTAATTAGTATTAAAAATAGTGCCATCCCTTTTTGTAAGATAGTGACAAAAAGTGACAGGGCGAATCTTAGGCAATGATTAGGCTGTTTCAAGTTGAGAAGCGTTTGCTCCTGTCTGTTTGCACTGATGATTTAAAAAGATCCGCCAGAGAAAGCACTACTGAGGAATACAAATGTTTTAATTCCCTATTAAGAGTAACGTTAACATTGTAAAAATGGAATTAAGGGAAGATGCATGAAGAAAAATTTAAATTTAAAAAACCTGTTCTACCTGTTTCAGGTAATAAAAAATGTACACGTAGAAAGGTTACCTGTCGTTGAAAGTTCGTTTTATTTATTGTCAGAGATTTAAATATTTGATGTAGATGTATATGTCCGGTATTACTATTATTATTATTATATTTGTTAATGATCTTTTTTTATAATGGTAAATATTTAGATTAGAGGAAGAAGAAGCGAAATCGGTCTAGCCCTTCACGCATGATGCCGTGATCAAGGGAAATAGTGATTCAATAGGCACTCTCGGTGAAGTACTATCCTAGTGGGGCAAATTGAAAAAACAGCGCTGTGTAGGTAGGTATACCTATCTCCTACCTACCTATTAACAGCAGATGCTAAATTTGAACCCATTGACCTTAGTAAGCCTAGCCGTTTTATCATTACATAGTATAAAACAAAATCGCTTTCCGGTGTCTGTATGTCTGGTTGTATGCTTAGATCTTTAAAACTACGCAACGGATTTTGATGCGGTTTTTTTTAAAAGATAGAGTGATTCAAAAGGAAGGTTTTTATGTATAATACATGCATAATATAGTAGAGAAACACTGATAATTTTAGAGGTTTCTAATGTGATGTCGTAAATAAACACATTTTTTGCGCTTACATTGCAAACGCTGGCTGAACCCTACGAGATAGATCAAAATAGTGTACTACAGTATTGTACACCTTTAACCCGACGAGGATTTTGTTTCAGGTACAGTTTTTTTTCTTGCAATCGCAAGCGGTCGAGCTTTTCAGTAGCTATAGTCATTGAAGTACCCTCCACTCTACGCACCTCCGCTTAGTCGGGCGCTGCATGCGCAAGGAGGTAGACGTCGTCGAACGCAAATTGGGTAATTATGACCCTTCCACAACCGCGACGTAGTACTTTTATGCCATTTTTCTATTTATTATTTTATTTAATATTTTGTGATTTTAGGTGTTATTAGTCAACATGAACAACGAAGAGTTTACGTTTACGCTTAGCCTCTCCTAAGCGTAAACGTTGTTAGTATTGTCATAGTATTGTCTTGACATATACAAATTTGCAAATTACAGAAAGAAGAGTAGCTTGTCAAGTAGTTGCAAATTACTATTTCATGAAAATAATTACGTTTTAAACACTAAAAAGAAACTGACTTCATTGAATGAATATTGAGCCTATTATACATTTTTAGTGGAAAGTAGATGTATTTTGGATATACATATATAATATGGGTAGGCCAAATAACCGCAACGCTCCAATGAGACAGCGAGGTATGAAAGTACATGAAAACATTATCGATGTATACAATTTTTAGATTTTGGTTTATGTTTCAGCTCGTCCGATTTTGATAAAATTTATATGCCTTTGAAGTATAACCTTTCAACAAAAAAAGAATTTTTCAAATCGGTTAAGCCGTTTTCGAGTAATCGGTGAACATACATAAAAAAAAAAGATTCCGACGAATTGAGAACCTCCTCCTTTTTGATAAAGTCTTTTAAAAATGAGCACTTGTGAATTGAAGGCTTTTATAGGCTTGTTGTACACCGCTGGATTTTACCGATCAGGGAGGCAGAACACAGCTGATTTTTGGGCTTCAGACTGAATAGGCGTTGAAATTTTTTGTTTGTCAGTGGCACGCCAGCGTTCATTTTGTTCAATGCTGTCTTCATGTCAACGAAAGGTGGAGTAGACGATGCAGATGAGTTGTTAGGGGCATATAATGTTAGCCGCAATTTGAAAAAATGGCCTCTGACAGTGTTTGTCAAGAACACCTTGTTCCGTTCTGTCAACAACGTGCTGCGGCGAGAGATGATTAGTAGCTTATTAGACTGATTAATAACTGATTTTGTGATAACACATGGTAGATCATATAAATACCTTCCAAAAATGACTAATTACTTATCATAATATTTGTGTGTTTATTTTTAAATATGTAACACAGAGTCCTGCTGATGTTGATTAATATTAGACTTTCTGTATAATTGCAATAATAAAACATTTATACGCATAATGATGTTTTTTTTCATGAAAATCCTTAAATAACAAATTCGTAAGTAAACTTCTATTCTATTACTCTAATACTCTATTCTTTGTAAAAAAAATGGCAATTAATACTATAAAAATAATAATTAAATACAGGGTCATCAGGACCCTACACATCCTCGATGTATCCTTTTTATACCACATCCTCGCCGGGTTAATAGTTCTACAAAAAAGTCCGCGATGGTATATGTCTATCTCTTAGATAACGTTGTATATAAAGACATTCTGTAATACATTTAGTATCAGCATTGCAACCGTGCGAAGCCGGGGCGGGTCGCTAGTGATATATAAAATATTTACCAATATTGTACCATCTACTAAGGCAATAAACGATTTTTAATTTATTATTCATTTATATATATATTTGTCAAATACCACTCACTCGTTCATCACGAAATCTCAGAAACCATCCAACGGATAGGAATGAAATTTAGTATGCAGCTTCCTCTAGTGCCGGAGGTGCTCGCTAAGAAAGGTTTTCAAAAAAATCACTCGCGATAATGGTCAAACCGCGATTATGCTTTGTAATTTTTCCAAAACATTCATTGCTACTTTCTTGCTAATTTTTATCTACCACGCGGGCAAAGCCGCGGGAGACAACTAGTATACTATATTATATAGAATTAGTATAAAACGGCAAATTCATAGAGAAATACTTATGGTGTTATAAATCTTATCTTATAAAAACACTAGGTAATCATCATCATCTTCCTGCCCTTTTCCCACATTATGTGGGGTCGGCACAACATGTATTCCTCTTCCATTCTCCTCTATCAGCCGTCATCTCAACACTCACTCCTTTCTTACTCATGTCATCCTCCACACAACCCATCCATCTTTTCTTTGACCTACCTCTACTCGTAAATCCTTCAACATTCATACCAAGCACTCTCTTAGTTATAAACACACTAGGTAATGTGTTGTTAAAATTTGTTGCTATCTCAATTCGTTGACATAATAAAAAGGATAGAGCAAACCACCGCGCTTGCTAATAATGTGATTTTGAATAAAGGGTTTTTCTTAGGATGGTAGAGCTTGTAATAGCTCTTGCATAATCTATATACATTTAATGGATAATGATTGATGACTCAACTCAAGGGTACCAGTGTTCGGTTATCATTTATCCAGTTGTTTATCTTTATGTAATCCAATAACAAAAGCATTACATCGGTTGACACGATTGAATGACGTGACAAGATAATATATGACGGGTATCTTTGTTTGTTTATTACTTTTAAAATTAGCCAAGTACCTATACACTTGATACTCAAATTTTACTAAGGAATTGATTGGAATTGCATAGTTATGGATTTCATGATACAATGTCTATCAGTTTCGATTAGCATTAGGATTATGTCAATCATTGATTTGATTGTAACTGGAACCAGTATTGACAAAATCGGTAATAAGTAAGTTCAGTTTCTATTCATATGACAGCATGTGTTACAATCAAATCAACATCGATCTTCCGTAATACTAACACAGTAGTAACTGAGCTTTTAGTATCAATAAATTAATTATGGAGGATAATGCACACAACACCATCTAGCCCAAAACTTAGTATAGCTCGTAATATGGTGACCAGATACTGATAGAATACTTATATATTTTTAAATACATACTTATGATACTTTATATAACAGAAAAGAAACCTATGTATGTTGATTACACAAATGTTTGCCCTATGAGGGAATCGATCCCTCAACCTACAGCGCAGAGAGTAGAGCTACTACCAACTAAGCTGACAGGCCAGTAATAATTTGATAGTATCAGAATTCAATGCCTGATGCGGTGGCGCAGTGGGATTAAATGAGTTATTAATCATCTACTACTTCGTAGGAGTCAATGACCTACTATGACAGCTTAACAGATATCAATACGATCCAAAGACGGTCGTACATTTCTTACTCTATTCATATATTTAACGACTTCTGTGGCGCACAAGGTTGCGGGTTCGATTCGGCAGTTAACCGACACACTTAAAATGTATTAACTCTCTTGTATTAGTATTTCATAGTTAAGGTAGTTATAAGACGGATCATGTAAAAAAGGGCTAGGACCAAGACGAGTTTCTTGCCAGTTCTTCTCGGGCTTGGGTTAGGATGAATTGGCACTTAAATTCACCTAGTATGTAAGACGTTTCAAAGTGATCTTTGTGATTGTATTGAATAAAGTATCTTTTGACTTTGACTTTGATTCCCGCCACAGGACAAATGTTTGTATGATCTGCAAGTGTTTGTCTCAGGTACAAAAAAAGTGTATACTTAAGAGCAAGAGCTTCAGTCAATGCTAAAAGATTTAAGCACAGCAAGTCTTGAGGTGGGACTGGCCATGAATCGGTCAAAGACTCAAATCATGTCAAATAGTCAAACGTAATGCCAATGTCGATGTCAAATAATATAATACGTCGATGAGTATATCTACTTAGGCCAAGTAGTCTCCTTCAAATGTAGGCAAGACAGAGAAATTACTAGCTGAGAACGCATGGAAGAGCTACTGGGCCATGAAACAGCATATGAAGAGCAACCTTCCAATATCACTGAAGCGCAAACTCATCGATACTTGTATCTTGCCCATACTGACATACGGTGCTCAGACATGGTCTTTGACAGAATCACTTGCCAGAGAGCTATGGAGCGCAGTGTTTAAAAGAACTGATAGGGTCGGAAATACTGAAATCCGATCGAAAACGAGCATAGCGCATGTAGGTACGAGGACTGCACGTTTGAAATGGGACTGTGCAGGTCATGTGACTCGAATGCATTCAGAACGTTGGGCGAAGCTCGTCACTCAGTGGGTGTCAGATAGTCGAAGACGACGGGGAGACCCAGGAATAGATGGCGAGATGACCTAGATGCATTCGATCCAAACTGGCAAACTGTAGCCTTGGAGCGCAAAGAGTGTAAGATAAAGGGGGAGCAGTGGGACACTATAGGTTATGGAAAAAAAAAGTATTATATCAGTCATGTGGAACACATAACACATATCTCTGCTTACTTTGGGGCCTGATGATGCTGTGTGAAATGTTCGGCAACATTTGTTTAAACATTTTCTACATAGAAAATCACCAAACATATAACGTATGGTTGGTCTTTGTCATTCTGATATCTGTGAAAAAGATGGCCTTGAAACAATAAATTACCTAATGTGTTATTATAGGAGAGACTCTACATCTATGGTAAGTTTCATCTAAAGTATCATATGTATTTAAACATGTAGCAGTAAATCATTTATTTAATCTGTTTATATTTTTCTTTCATATTATATTTTTGTAAGATTTTGGCCACTTATATTGAATGGAACTTATTATTAACTTCACATCCAGTAATATATTCTCACAGGGTCTTGTGAGCTATGTTCACGGCAGAATAACAGCGTTTACTGCGAAAACAGTAGACATCATGCTGAGTCGGGGCCAACTTGCTGCTGTAGCATACACATACACATACCAATGCATAATTGTACCAATTTTTACATAATGTTATTATTGTACATAATTAGTATCATGTGTCTTTTTTTCTAGTATTCTGTGTGTGGTGTGTTAAGAAGCAAATAAATGTCCGTCTATGTCTATATGTGTTCTATCAGACATCAGCCCCAAACTAACCATAGCTTGTATTATAGTGTCCAGTAACATAATACACACTATGCGTAGTTTAGAGCTAGATGGTGTTGTGTGCGGCTACCTATATTTGATATTTGTGTTAGATTTGTCGATTGGCAAATTTAAAAACGTAATTAAATAAAAACTGTCTATTAAAGCTTAATATAAAATTTGTAACTATTTAGATCACAAAAAAGCTTAGGATTAATCTGCTCCAACTTGACTCGGCATCCATAACAAAATTGGCAAGGATCATACAAAAAAGTGTTAAGACCAGACGAGTTTCTTGCCGGATTCTTCTTGAACTAGGGTTAGGAGGAACCGGCACCTAGATTCACTAGCATGTAAGAAGACGATTCAAAGTGGTCCTTGTGATTTTGTTGAATAAAGAAAGTTTTGTATTGTATTTGTATTTATTTTATAGAACGGCAACTTCATAGGTACCTAATTATAATACCACATACCTGCGGGCAAGCAATCATACGACGCAGCGATATTTCTTTATACCACGTTTGTGTAGGGTGCATTTTAGGCTGCTTACGGTACATACGTGAGCGATGCGCATACTTCCGGACTCTACCTGTAAATTTTATAAAAATAAATAATACCGGACATTTCACACAGCATCATCTAGCCTCAAAGCAGAGCTTGTGTTATGGGTACCACTTGACTAATATACTAGTTATATACTTTTTTGTAAATACATATTATACAGATCATACAAAATTGTCCCACGACGGTTAACGAACCCGCAACCTCCTGCGTCTCTGCCGGGCCTTGACCCATTGTCACAGAGGTCGTCATATAATCATCAATAATTATTAATTATATGAAAATAAATGAACGAATTATCTCGGATCATATATAATTACAGGTAAAACGAAAAGCGTTGAAATATCTATATAGAATCATCAGTACTCTGGTAATGCAGCCATAAATAAAACATGTATATCCTATAATCAGATAATTAGTTAGCGTGGCGTTATGGTATGTCCCTATCACCAGAGATGTATAAGATACCCTATACAAAGTATCTGAAATACAAGATGCAAGATACTTAAAAAAAAGCATTTCAGATACCAGATACAAATAATTTTCTAAAAAGGTACCTGAAATACTAGATACAAAATACCTATCTTTCAAATACTTTTTGGATATACTTATAATACTTTTGTAAGAAAACAACATTTAATTGAACTTAAGTTTATTTGTTCGAGAAAACAATTTTCGAATAGATCGCGTTGATAACAAGGATCAGGCAAATGTGACAAGATAAAATATGAAGATATTAAAATTAAGACTTTTAATCTTTATGTTTTAGTTGCGATTTGAGTAAAAGTAATTCCTCAAACATACTGTCGCTCATCTTCCTTCGATGAGGCCTCATGATCATGCCCCTAAAAGAGAAGAGTCGCTCCACAGGGGCAGAGCTGGGCAAACAGGTGTTATATTTTAGGAATATTTTTTTTATTGTAGGTGACGGTGGGATATCTTAGCCGATGACATTTGTAGAAAGATAGTGTCGCCATCTGTCATTTGGTTCCCGACAATATCGACAAAATTTTTATTCAGTTGCGTTCGGAAAGAAAAACTGCGAAGTTTATTTTAGTAAAAGTATCTTGGGGAACAAAGTATCTTCAAAATACTAAGATACCAGGAAAATGTATCTAAATATAAGATACAAAATAAAAAATAAAAAGTATTTCAAATACAAGACGTAAATACGTATTTTGTATCTTGTATCTGTATTTCAGATACTTTTATCTAAGATACGTCACATCTCTGCCTATCACTCAATTAATAAGGACAGCAAAAGTTTTAAACAAATCATTCGCAAATGTATGGTTATACGATAGTGTCATTTGCAAAAAAAAAAATGTATTTGATATGATTAATGCTAGCCTCGTAACGCAAGCGTTTTATTGTAAACGATAATAATAGAGTAATTACTCATTAGTAAGGATTTGTCAAAGAAAATCTATATACTAAAGAGCGACTTCACTAACGATTTTTCGTTTGTCATTTCATGAAGTAACATAGCACTTCTAAATTGATAATTTTTTTTCTGGTGTTATTGTATGTTTTATTCAGTAAACTTAGCGGAATTTTAATGAATTAATTGTGACTACATAGCACAAGTATGGACAATTGAATTGTGAGTGTATTATGGTGCAATGTTAGATATTTAAACGACGAGGAATCCCGAGAATGTTCTAGACGGCCGTTCCGCGGTGACGTTTAGAATAGATAAATTATGTTCGCCTAAGATTTTGTCTTGTTGACAATTTTGCCAGTGTCAAATTGAGTGTTTTATAATATAGTCATCGAGTCGCAGAGTCGCAGTTGATCGTCATTTGTCTAATCTAAACGTCATCGCGCAATGGCCGTCTACAACTATCTTGGGACTCCTCGTCGTTCAAACCATGATGCAACCAAATACTAATAAGAAGTCCTAAGACTTAGTAAATGTACTAGGTACAATTTATTGATTTCAATTCCGCTAAGATAGTGATATGTTACTTCATGAAATGACAAACGAAGAATCTCTTGTTTTTATCTAATAATAATAAAAATAGTGGACATTTCACACAGCATCATCTAGCCACAAAGTAAGCATAAATTGTGTTATGGGTACTACTTGACTACTTATTATATTGATATACTACTTATATACTTTTTTTTAAATAAAGACATAGGTACATATTATACATAGAAAAACACTCTGTTGTCCTGGCCTGGTCCTTATTAATTGACATTATGATGTCGCAGACAGACCATACTTTGGCGCAACGATAGCTTATAATTAAGGGAATTATGGGATTCATTAAGACTGGCATGACAGATCAGTTGGTAGTAGCTCTGCCTTCTGCACTGTAGGTTAAGGTTTCGATTCCCTCCCAGGATAAACATTTGTATGATGAACATAGGTGTTGGTTCTGTGTCTGTTATAAAGAATCATAAGTATGTATTGAAAATATTAGTTATCTGATCACCATAATACAAGCTATGCTAAGTTTGGGGCTAGATGGTGTTGTGTGCATTGTCCACCAATATTTATTTATGTACAGAAAGTAATTACAGATAATCTACAAAAATTTACAAATTAATAAGGTTCTTGTTATTTATGTGTCAACAGGAAGGAGCGCGGTTGCTGTGTAATAAAAATGTTATAATTTAGAAATAAATCAATAAATAAATATTGGTAAACAATGGACACCACACTAAGCATAGCCTGTATTATGGTAACCACGTGACTAATACTCATATATTTTTAAATACATACTTATGATACTTTATAACGCCCAGACAAAAAATACACATGTTTATCACACAAATAGTTGCCCTGGGAGAGAATCGTACCCCCAATCCATAGCGCAGAAGGGACAGTTATTACTGGTCAGATTTAGTACACCAAAAATCAGATGCAGCTGAATGTTATTTTTCAATTGTGTCGTATTATTTATGCCTTTACAAGTCATGATTACATACATATTGTAAGTTTTTAGTGTTTTTCTATTGAAAGCAATAAAAAGGCTTTGCAATTGCTAAACTTAAACATCAAAGCAAGCGTGAATACACATCTATAGCAGAATAGAGGACAATAGATGATGCATTTGTATAGGCCACATTGTTTCTTCTATCGGACCGTCTGATGTAAAATAATCAGCTTCATGCAAACATAAAACACGATATACAATAAACTGTAAAAAAACGGTCCTACTGTATGGAGTAGATAAAAAGTAAAACGTGTCCACTTTAATTATATAACCGTTATTAAGTAGGGATGAACCGAATATTCATTTTATTTTCGGTATTTGCCATATCCGACAAATTTATCAAATATTCTAATGAAATGTCGAGCATTCTCTGGTCGATATTATTGGATTTAAAGGCTCAGGGGCTGTCTGAAGTAGTAAGTACTACATTATATAACTGTTTGATGCGGGCACGTTAGCGTTACTACTATAATTATAAGTAATTTTTAAATGCTATATACTTAGCGCACCAAATCGAGTCAAATACTAGATTCGGCAAACTTTTTATCGAACGTTCGAACGAAGTCATATTCGATGAAAACCACATTCAGCCCATCACTATAATAATGTACGACTCGAGTTACATTACATAACGCAACATTGAGCTATTCGTGTTATGAGAAAGATGTGACATTGATTTTTGCTATAATTTCATTAGCCTAGTAAGTCATAAGGTTTCTTAATTAATAGTTGCTATTAAACTAACAAATGACTGCTTGATAATTCCGCGAGGTTAATTAGAACACTACTCCTAAATACCTACTGAAACAAAGTTATCCTTTAGTCAGAGAAGATTTAAGCTCTTCTTATTGGTTAAATCATGAGATTGCTTGCACTAAAGATTGCTACTAGCTCATACGAAATAATACGGCATACAGTTTATTCCAGTATATATTTTAGATAGTACGTTATATATAGGTATTTAAAAACTTAAATAATTATTGTTTACTACATACTACATAGCATATTATGCAGTATAGTATTTATTTTTTATAGAATGCTGTATACATCTATAACAAGATGATTTTGTTATTTCACTAGACTGACAATTCGTGTAAAGTACGAATGTCCAAATTAGAGTAACATTTTTGAATTCTAGTTTTAAAAATAGTGAAAAGTGAATTTCGTTCCTTTATTGAATTTTGCCGAAGTTTTATTCAGCATCAATTATATAGCGAAAAAGAGCTAGAACACGTAAATTTAGTACATTTAAGTAATGTGATACATTAATTCAGACTTTGGTGCAAACAAAATAAAATCGTTCGTATTTTACGAATTTTTACTTAGTTAGGTGAAACATAAATCTGGGCCAACAATTATGTCAAAGTCACACGAAGTTATAAATAAATACGACCAAATGCCGTACAATCTAGTCTTGCTTCCCCTTAACGAAAAAATGGTATACCCTGACGACGGAATTGAGTAAAAATAACCGCGGAGAATAACAGAAATCTTTTTATCCTGTCACTAGTTACTGCGATCTAGTGTGGTGAAAGAATTACAGAGATACTCAGAGGTTACTTTCGTGTGGGATTATATCAGATGATTGCGTGTGTGTATATCGCAAGCAGATAGTCGGCGAGGTTCGTCTACTTACAAATGCGCAAGATTACGCGGAGTTACGCAACCTTGAGTCAAGGTGAAGGCTTTGTTATATAACTGTTAATTTATTGATACGAGGATTAATTAAGTTCGTTATTACTCACTTCTGTATCAAGGGTTGCGCAGTAGCATAGCAACCGAACTGCACAACCGCGACGTAACAATTTAGCGGTAACTTATGCTGAAAATTATGTAAAGCGAGCGAGCCTTGGCCCTCGTTGCGGTTGGAATTATGAAGTTCTTAAAGTTTTATAACGCAGACTTACATTAACGATTCTCGTACTAAAATCTCTGATTGTGGCTTCCCATGGTGTTTTTCATCCATTTTTAATGAAACAATGCTATAGGTACTAATACAAATGTTTACTAGATGTGGTTCACTGACCCGTAGCGCCGAGATATTATCGCACGTCATTGTACCCTATCGCGCAATTGCTCGGAAGTCAACGGATAGATTAGATATGCACAGTTTAGACTGGTAATTCCGGTCGTTGAAACCTTTTAATTAAGAATGAAGCTAAATAAATTTAACTCGTATGTGTTAAGATTTATTTTAAGGATGATGTCATTGATATGACTTCGACATTTGACAGAAATTAATTTAGTATGACGTAAGTTAACTCCTCCGACGCGCAAGAGTAGCGCAATGCCGTTAGCGGCATCGCGTGGTCGGTTTGCGACGATAATCGCGCACCGACAAGGCTATTATGTAAATCGGCCGTTTGTTTGGTACGTTGTTGTTGCGTAACACATTGTCGAAGCAATGAGACCGACCGCGGCTGGGTCGCAGGTTACGTTACTCTTATTGAAACTACCTACATGGAATAAACAATACGGTTAAGCCTATTATTTAGGGTGTATGATGTTGGTACATAACGACGGTCATGTAACGCCCTTGTATTCTAGATTTATATAATTCTGATTTACGTCTGGCTTCGCAATACGATACACTACATGTATAGTATTCGGTAAAACTATGTCTCGACTGATTTCTCTAACGTTGATAAGCTTAAATAATATTTATGTGTACCTAAGTATAACCTCATTTCAGCCTTTCAGCTCAGAGGGTAGTTAGATTTTCAAAAACTGTTGTAGATCATCTCTAAAGATGAACTATAGGTAAGATCTTACCTTACCTATAGCTAGTATCTGAAGTAGTATCTGATATTCTATATCAGATTACATAATTTGTTAAAAGGTAGAAAGGTTTCAAACATAATAAAAAACTACTTAAACTAAAATAAATCGCTTATGTAGCAATTGCATTAGCTTATCGCATACAAAACAGTCACAAAAACTGGCACAAAACGTCACAAAACGACATGCAAAACGCAAAACATACAAAACAAATATACTATAAGCATCTAAGTGATCTAGATCAGTCCAGCTAAAATATAAATGGTTTAAATTCCTTATATAGGTCAACTGTTTCCCATGTATTTTATATTATTGCATACTAAACAATTAACAAACAAGTACACAAGTTAAGCTAGATATTTACTCAAAACAGAATGATGAATGTAATGTCATAGTCAAGTTTAGTTTTACCTATTAGAAAACATGACTGATATTGTATTAATATGAGCATATAAGTAGCAATTCATAAATGAGCAGCGCATAACATAAGTAGGTACATAAAACATGCAACAAACAAAATAAAATGCAATTTGCTCGATTACATGAAAGCGGTTGCGAATGATAACTTAGCTGACTAATATTGAGGTAACCGAATCAGCTTCTCAAAACTTATGTCACTCAAATAGATTACGAGATTATGGGGATATAAGTAAGATTAGTAATAAATTTATTTTATAACTCACTAATATATTAGATTCAAATAAAGATTCACGATTTTGAATGATTGAGAATGGTTTTGATTCGATTGTTTCGTCGGACTAGATGAAATTGCGTATAATACGTAACAAACTTCAAGTTACAGTAGCGTTTTTAAATGACAGCTTCAAAATGAGAAACATTGTCCTTTTGTTCTTTTAATGAATTTTATTTTATTTTCCGCAGTTTTCTTCAACACCATTCACGGGTGAATAAAACAAGCTAAAATATCACAATCACGCGTCAATTTAGTATGTTCAAAGAGTGTTATTTAAAAATGTTACTACTATCTAGACTTTTGTGTAAGTAAAATAAGATCGTTCGTATTGTGTGAATTTTTATTTAGTCAGGCGAAACAACAATAAAAATCAGGGCAATTGTAAATGTCTTCTACTCGTGAACGGCTCGTGGATCCCGAATAACCTACTGTGGTTACGGCGTAAAGGAGTATCAAAGGATTGCGATGAATTTTGGCAAGCATCTAATTAATGACAAATGTTTGTATGATCTGCAACAATTTGTCTCGGGTCTGGGTGTTTCTATGTATAATATGTATATATATAGAAGAAAAAAAAAGTATATAAGTAGTATATCAGTCATGTGGAACCTATAACACAAGCTCTGCTAAATGTCCGGCATTATTTATTTATTATTATTATTATTAATAGAATGGTATAACAAAAATATTACTTTTACCCCATAAATCTGCCCCATATGGTGCAGAGGGAGAATCTATGTTTCTATTGGACAAAAAACGCGAGCTTAAAGATAAGATCATTCTTCTCCTTTTTCTTCGGCGCGCGCCTACATGCTTTATTTATATACATCTAGTTTATAAGGAGTGTATGTCAGTCAGTAGTGGGTTTGTGTATTAAACTTTTACATGAACAAATTAATTAATAGAAAATCTGAGAAATCTTTAGGTGTGTTCATAGTGTAGCTTGAACAAGTAATATGGTATGACGTGTTAAAAGCATTTTAGTATATATTGACAGATAAAACGAAAAAAAAATAACGTTTTGTAGTAGTACGTGAGTTGCTTACCTGACGAGACGGACGGGATGAGAGAATACTCGGACTCATTTGAAGCGAGCATATTTGAAGACAGGCCTCCGATTCTACAAATGAAATAGATTTACAACTTCTAACATATGTATATTTGATTTATTTGACGTTGTTCTAATTTACTTGCCAACTTCAGTTAACTTTGTAATGATCTAGCAAATAATCATAAAGAAATGTATCTATCTCATGAAGTCCTGTATGATGTATATTACATCGATATAATCGACACCGATGATTTAAAATCCAATTCTCTGCACTTCAGACGTTTATCTAGACGTATGACAGACAGACAGATGGACAACGAACTGATCCTACACGCTTCTTTTTCTTATAGTTACGGAACCCTAAAATCAAGCCTCACTATGCATGAGATACCCCTAAAAACATTTAGAATTCGCATTTATAATATAGGTACGATTTTTATTTTATACCTTTGTATAAAATAAAAAGAAAGACTAATAGTCTATAGCAAGGGCTTTGATTAGGGTCGGACAGACAGACAGATAAAACGGACATGGCGTAACTATACTGGTTCCTTCCGAGCTTTGGATAAAGGATATTGAGTTCACCTGGTATATGTATGTCTAGACATCATTTTCTCGATCAAATCTCGAACTAGTATATTACTCTCGAGGCTTTCTGGTTGCAGGGCACCGCAAGGACAGGCGCCATTCCTCTTAATGCACCTGAAGATATATAACAATAAAATAAATACTAGAATCTATATAGTGAATTTGTAAATCTGCACCAACGGACTAATTACAATTTCGGAAAATACAAACAATCTTATTTGTATCACTCGTTCTAAATAAATATTGCTGGACAATGCACACAACACCATCTAGTCCCAAACTAAGCATAGCTTGTATTATGGTGACTAGATGACTGATAGAATACTTATATATTTTTAAGAAGTGTTTTTGCTTATTTAGGCATTTAAACCGGTGAAGAAAACCGTGGTTAATTCTATTAAAATGTTTGCAATAATAGTAGATTGTTGCACCGAGAGCAAAGTGAGTTATTAATGCACGAGTGTTATGTTGGTGCCCGAACGCAAGCGAGGGCACTGAGGGCACTTTTCTTTCAACTACCAATCTAGATACCTACTGTGATAAAATATTCCTACTCAAACTAAAAATATGAAGAATCAATGTTTTACAATGGTACAAAATGCACGCCATTTGTTTTTCACCAAGTCGGTTTTATTCAGCCGAATTTTATTATCTGCCAGTATCTTTTTGATCTAATGCAAACATTTTATAATAAACTTAAAGGGAGATAT
This sequence comes from Lampropteryx suffumata, assembly GCA_948098915.1. Taxonomy (NCBI): domain Eukaryota; kingdom Metazoa; phylum Arthropoda; class Insecta; order Lepidoptera; family Geometridae; genus Lampropteryx; species Lampropteryx suffumata. The sequence continues at coordinate 18,411,726 of OX402544.1, read as the reverse complement.
TAAACTTCTGTGGTAAATTTCTAAATAAAAAGTAAAAAACAGTGCAATAATGGAAAACAGTGCAATAATGAGATTTCATATAACATTACTGCACTGTTTTGGTTCTACGCAAAAAATACGTTCTTTGTGATCGGTTTTGTAGTGATTAGTGATAACATTACTACGTAGTTGAAAGAAAAATAATAAATTACATTTTAATTTAATTAAAAAATATTTTTTACATCATCAAGGCCAATGATTATACATAACTAGGTACGATTTTGACCAAACATAGAACATTTATGAACTAAATAACGAGAACAATTATTATTTATTATTTTTGCGCTAACGTAACTGAACAAGTATTAAATCTAACTGAAGTAGGAATGAGAATTCAGCCGACGTAACTTTTATGTTGAGTATACAACCATACCTACCCTCCCTTGTGGTCGTTTGAAGACGTTTTAAAATAACTGAGAAACAAGATCTCGCTTCCCTCTATAACAGTCGGGCTCGCACGACCAGATTCTGTACCAGAACTTACAAAAAATACTACATTTCGTTTATAAATACTATAATCTTGTATAATCTTAAGATATATATTTCTAGTTGTATTTTAAACTACATTAGGATGTACGGATTACGGAACCCTTGACAGACTTTCTCGACGAAACGAATATTTAAGGAATTGCATTTTTATTGCATAGCCCAAATTATTTGAAAAAGTATTTTTAAATGTAAGGTATCACATCCCCCAAATCGGCTGGCTACTGCGGCCCAGCGATGTATTGTACACATAATTGCATCACAGAGTGCTTGCTTACACAACGTGTGTTTGAATGAGGGTTTCGAAAGCTAGCCAAGAGCTTGCGCATGCACTACTGTAGATGAATTATCAGGCAATTAAGTTGGCCCCCATTTATAAATAATAATAGAACCTGTTGAGATAAAACGATGCAAACACTGAGAAAACCCTACCGACCTTAAACTTGTAAACAACAAAGTAAACGATTGCTCGAAGGTCGCAGGAAAATCCCGTGCAAACCGGCTTCTCCAGGAACAAGACATTTATGTGACATTCACTATCTGTCGGTACTCATAGGTAAGTAGGTACTTAGGTATTTCATGATCATGACAAGATGTTTGTTAGCTCTGTGAGCTAAGATGAAAATACGTACATGGTGCAACGGGTGTGTCCACAGCGTCCCGTTACTGGCCGTTTGGGAAACAACTTGCAGTCTGAACACCACATTTTGTCTTCGTGGATATTTTTGATGTTGCGTGCATGTTTGACGACCTTGCCCGCCACATACACAGCCAACGATCTCGGCGGGGGCATCTGAAGAACAAAATAATCTCGTTTGGTAAATAAATTATCTACATACCACTACATGACAAAAATCTCTCGAATGACCGTGACGTTTGAGATACATTCGCAAACGACACGGTCATTCGAGATAATGAAGTTAAATCTAAAAAAAATGTGCTTTAATTCGCTCTTAGGTTACTGGAACTGGCATAAATTGACAAATTGAAGGGTTATATAATTGAAGTAAAAGACAAATTAGTTTTTGGCACACTAATGCATATGAACTGTATTATTACCTTCTTTTTTCTCCCTAAGATTTATGTAAATAATCGGTGAATGTGACTTCAGACTCGTTTAAAAGTAATTTTGTTGCCAAAACATATTGTTCCTCGAACCGACCGACCGACGCGATGGCAACAACGACATGACTATTGGATTCTCTTTGGACGTGACACTAACAGCAACAGGCGCGGCGGACGCGTCGTTATTGAAAATATTATGACAATAAGCGACAACATCTATTTCTGGGTATGTATGTTTATCAATATGTCGATGGCAGCGCTATATTAGGTATGTATTTGAATTATTCCGATTGAATAATACATTGTTATAATTATAAGATCAAACAATTAAAGTACCAAAACCGCACTCACCTCCACGCTTATAGTAACAAAGAGGTTTGGAAAACGAAGACACTATTATACACTAAAGTCCACTGAATTCACTATGCAGTGTAAATCCCGCGCGAGTGCATCGGCTGCAGCTCTCTATGCGGGCGTTGAATCGTTGAACTTGGCCCAGTGAGCAAGCGGACCGGTCCGCAGTGGCTACGAAACGAAGCGCGAGCGCCCGATGCGACAGCCGACCTCGATGGACGGGGGGTTTCTGCAACTAACAACTAACACGCGCCCAGCCGCGATACGTTCCACGGCGGCGGAGCTCAACGTCTCGCACTGCAATACTCCGTTATGTGAACGATTTACCAATATCCAGGCTGATAACAATGGGATCAATCAAGCAACGGTTTACTTCGTTACTTATGGAGCTAGTTTTCATTATTATTTTCGCACGGGAACGTGCGCCGAGCAACGATGCGTTTCGTTGCGATTACTTCATTGTTAAATGCGTTCGCCCACTTCTTGTTGTGAAGAATGAAGGTGAAAACGGTTTTGGAGAGGTACTTGTATACCTATTTTGCACCATCGCACGATAAATAAAGAATTAGTACTTACAGCTGCATAATAATTTGTAATTAAACGGTTTAGTAGATGGCGTGCCACAAGCTATCATTACCTACCTATTATGTTTGATACATCAATGCTTTTTACCCTTTGTATTTCTGTCTGTATATGCAACCCTGTTACTTCAATTCGCAACACATTTAACTGACCAAATTGTAGTGTCCTAGAAACTTCAAGAAACTTAAGTATCTCTCGTAAGGCTACGTTATATAAATATGGTGCCGAATTATGTATGTATTGTCGATTACGAGGCTTGGTTGGCAACGTCTTATTTTGCGTAGGTGACTACCTACACGTTCATCGAATCTTCGTAAATATTTGGACCGTGTCTCTTAGCTTCTCTTCAACTAAGTGCCATGTCAGTTCAGGGTTGGTCAGGGTCAATACAATATCATTGTCATTACAAAAATACACAAACTCATAAGTATGTTTATCGTGTGTCGTGAATAACACGGTGGTGTCTAAATAAACCAATTTGATACTTAGTTGTTTTTTAGAAAGCATAATCACAGTAGGCACCTAAATCATATTACAGTAATAGAGTTCTACGTGTCTTGTAACTTAAAAGGAGGCTCGAAGGCTTGGAGTCAGATGCCCTAGCCTGCTGAGACCATTAGGTCCTGCCATTCTTGTTTTGTTGTTAGTTATCGAAAAAGTTCAAGTACCGGGTTATCATAATTAACTTTAATTATTGGTCATTGGTTGTGTGTAAGTATTAATTATATAATTAGGTACAGGTTAACTCAAGTTAATGGTTGCATCGGCTAAATTCTTAAACTAGACAATATCCAAATGCGATTATCGAAGTTCATTTCGTCATTAAAGTAACGCTGCGTGGAGTAAAATATTATAATCGGGAATTTATAGAACGAAAAGAGACAGTGACATGTCAGTAGCCCAGAGATTTGAGATTGTAATAATATTGGATAATCTGATTGCTAGTGGTCGGTTTTGATAGTTGCGTAAATATAATAACTACTTTGCAAGTTAATTTGTAAACCATACCCACGTGCTATTCAGAATAGATAATTTGACTATTCATTAACCAGTAAGAACAGCATACAAATAGGTCTATCCTATATTTTATTTCCAAACAATGAAAGGAATGTATGAGTTCGTCTAAATATCTGAACAATGCCAATGAACAATCCGATAGTAAGATCATTCGTAAACTATTTTTTGTATGAGAAGAGAAACGGTTCATTTTCATAGAGAAATCATCTGGCGGATGGTTTATTTAATAGATACTAGTTGCTGCCCGCGTGGCACCTATATTTACAATCTATCTCCTTACCAAATTTCATTAATATCCGTTCAGCCGTTTAGCCGTGAAAATGTAACAATCAGACATTCGAGTTAAATGGGTATTCAATTAACATTAGTATGATTATGGATACACATCCGGATAGCATACGTTAATTATTTTTGGTATGAGAAAGGACACAATTTAATTCTTGACTTGAGTGGCCTTCGTAGAAGGAACCACAATTTCGTTTTATAAAATGCTCCGTTTTATGCTTATCATTTGCACGAAGGGATCAATTCTCATTTTCATAGAGAAATCAACTGACGGATTAACACTGACGGATTCTTTTACCAAGCGAGCGAACATATCAGTAGCAACTAGGGCGATTTGGGTATGTATGTTTGTTTGTTGACGTTACGTTAACTATCGATCCGTTGATCCGATCTGCATAAAATTTCGACAAACTTCGACAAATTTCGGCAATTCGACAGACTGAAATTGAGGAATAACTTGTTGGACATTGGAATTGGATTGTACAAGGGCTTAAATTAATAACCCCCATTAATATAAGGGGTTAAAAATGAGAAAAAAAGATTATGATATGAGTACTTAACATGAAGTGTCATATGAAAATGCTTTATTTGTACATTCCAATACCACTGTTTTTTTTTATTCTAAGATGTATGATTTTTAAAACAGAGCGTAAAAATTTAACCATTTAAAATTGCGCTGCTATTAACTAGTTTCGTTACTTCATAAGGTCTAAGCTTATATTGTGACTTGACGTTTTTTGATTAAATTTGAAATATTTTAATTTTAGAAGTTTTTATTTAAAACACTGTAAGTACATAAAGTAGGTAAGTATTTAATTCACTTTCAAAACTTTCGTGAGTTGTACTATACATTTTGATAAACATGGGCTTTACTCACGTATTATTTTGTCGATGGAGGCACCGACATTGTTTCGATTCATCTAAAGAATCTTCATCAGGGTGAGTTTGATCCGCGGTCCGCGAATCGAAACAATGTCGGTGCCTCCATCGACAAAATAATACTTAAAGCCCGTGTTTATCAAAATGTAAAGTATGTAATTGTGGTCAACCCAAACTGATCTGATGATGGAGCCAGGGTGTCGTTCAATGGAACTTCGTAATGATTAGTGATAAAAGCTTTCATTTATTTATACTTTTTCTATTATGTAGGATCCTAGGTAGGTACTAATTTTTCGAACGACCGACGACAAGATACGGACATCGCGAAATTTCAGTTAGGGGCGAACTACGAGTTCTATAAGAGTCGGACACTTATGGGAACCGAGCTACATGTATCAGACGGATTGTGGTTGCTTACAATGGTTCTTGCGTAAAGCGGAGTAGGGGGGGTGGCGTCGTGCGGCGGCAGCGCGGCCGGTTTACATAACGTGACCTACTGGCACACTGACTCTGCACCGCGGACCCGCTCAGCCTGCACTGAGTACTTAGCCTGGCCGAGTTATCGTAATCAAACTATTGCACTCCACTGTGCTACAACTACAAGTTAACGCATGTTATGAGTGAACAATATATTCCTATCGATTTTTAACGCACCCTACATGTAGGTATGTAGGAGTTGTAGGCATTATCTATGATCAAAATGATCTATGATGGATACTACTTGTGTATAAGGTAGGAATCGAAATTATCAAGATAAAAATGTATTTTTCCAGTTATCAGGTAACTATCCGATTATTAAGAAATAGATAAAAAAATTAGTAAGTCTGTATGTAACTGGTATTTGGCTATTTACCTATGATGTATTTAAAAATAAATGTCAATACATATGCTTTGTCATTTCTCCATTTGATTTCTAAGATTTGATTGCACTAGTCCAAATGATGAAAAACATTGTTAAAGTGGCAGCAATATTCACAATAGCTATTATACAGAATGTGAAGTAGCCCGGGTTCCGATACTTAATATGAAAAATTGAAGACTACGAAATACAACAAATTAAATATTTACGGTTTTATTGATCAACATTATATATTAATAGTTTTTGCTCTGGACCCTGAAAGAAATTACTTAGTTTGTATGAGTCTGGTTTCAGAGCTATTAGGAAGCCCATGAAAGCCCATGAAAATGCCACTATGGTGACCATAAGAAGGACTATGTTCGCTGGATCTGTTAGACATTAAAATTTGAAATGAGCCGTATCAAAAACTATGAGTGCATAGACTGGGCTGGGCAAAAACACAAAAACTATGAATACAACATAGACATACAATTCTATATTGATGACTGCCAACTACTTGTCACACAACAATGTATTTGTCAATTAATTCAGCTTCATAACATTCCTATCTGCAGGGTACAGAGGTGGTTTAGCTGGGGAAGCAAAGTTTTATGAATATATGGTATTGTACGGTAAGTAAGGTAAGGTATGAGTAACAAAACTCATGCAAATAGAAATACTTACCAACTAGTACATATACAAGAATATTAACATTTTGATGTTTGTACCTAGGCCAAAAATGGCATGTTAACATACCAACACTAGTATTTACCTATATTGTTTTCAGTATTTTAATTATACATAATTTCTTTAGTTGTTAATGAGTATTTATTTTGTACTCTTAATGTTTTGCTTATGTTGCAACTAAAACTAAAACAATATGAATTCTGATTGCGAAGGTTTTAAAAATACAAAGTACTTGCATAATTTTTTTGTTATCCTTATTTAGCTGTTTTGGCTTTTTTTAACGCATTTGATATAATACTGGATTATAATTGACTTTGTATTTTTAATGTGTAAGTAGTGTTATTTTCAAATAAATAAATAAAAATTTGAGAGTTCAAATTCAAATTTCAAAATAAATCAGATGAAAACAACATTGTGTTGGTGGAGTTGGTAGTATTCTCTTAGCTGGCTTGTATAAAAAAATCGAGTTATAAAATTTTTATTTTGATGCATGAAGCTTGTTTACATTTACAGTGCTACCACTATGCGCTAAGCTATGATCAATAAATCGCGCCCACAATGTAAGTACGTTGGAAAATTAAGAGTAGAATTATTTTTTGGATTAAGTACTACCATTATCCTTTTTAATGTAACTACCTACCTACGAATTTAAAGCCTTACATAATTACTTACGTAATGACCACATGGCGAAGATGCCCTGACAGTTCTAAACCTACTTATTAATGAACCTGGCGATGAATTGAGTAACCTAGATGACTAAATTACGAAAAATATCCAAACTCAGGTAGCAGAGCAAAACAAAGTCTAGCTATTATTTATGATACCTAGTTACCGGCTGTATTTTTTATACATTTTACACTGTAGCTTGTAACTGTTAGGGCCGATCTCTTACCTTTAGAACTACTGGAAGTGCAGTTGGGCTACCATGCCCGCTGGGTGGCTGCCACATTATTTACACTAAGATTACTTAAATTAGAAAAAATAGTTGGCGCTAAAATAATAATAAATAGACAGCGAGCGACAGACGGACGGAACGGACGACAAACCAGACAGGCCAGACCACAGACTATGAGGTGAGGATTTTAAAATAAAAGATATCCATAGAGGCAAGCCAATACTCCGCTTTCTTCACTCAAGTTTTATAAATTAATTATCATATCAGCTATGTATCAGTGTTAGTTGTTATGCTACGAGATTGAGCCATGGGTATGTACATTCTTCATTTGTCATTTTATGAAGTAGCATAGCACATCTAAACTAATTATTTTTTCTCGTGCTATTGGATGTTTTATTCAGTAACCTTAGCGGAATTTTGATATTAAAAATAGTGACTTTATAGCTCAGGTATGGACAATTGATAAGTGTATTATGGTGCAGTGTGAATTGAACGACAAGAATCCCTAGACAGTTCTACACAGCCATTCCGCAAGGACGTTTAGAATAGATAAATGACAATCGACACTCGAGTCAGAGACTTTAAAATCAAACAATAGTAATAAACAATCACTTGATTAAAATAGAGCTAGAGTTATTGACTCGGGTCTGAATAATTGGAATAATAGCTTTGTGTTTGTGATTCGAGCAAAAATTCTCTGTAGTTATTTTATAGGAAAAGCACCATTTTAACAAATGGCGAACGAGAAGATGCGACTTTGTGCCAATACTATAAACAATATAAACTGTAGACAGAGAAACTAATCTCTGTCTACGATATAAACACTTGATACTGGCAAAATTACCATTATTATGACACATGGCATTACGAAGAAGTGCCCTTTTTACCAAATTGCCAAGGATGGGTTATGTTTGCGCGCGTATCATGTATGTATATTTGTAATTTTTTTTATTACTCTTTTATTTCTATTTTACGGCTGGATGGATTTCGATATATTCAGGTTAAAAACCTAAGTGTCCTTTAATAGGTGTTTGAAAAAAAAACAAAATGGTGGATTTTTGGTGCGAAAAAGTAATACGTTGTTAATATTGTTTGTCTAATCAACGTCATCGCGGAAAGACCGTCTACAATTTTCTTGGATACCTTGGCGTTCGTACAAATCACATTGAAACACAATTAAATTGCACAATTGCTAAGAAGTCCCAATTTATTGTTAAAATATATATAAATATATATATAAATATAAATAAAAAATATATATGTAAAAATATCGGCAATGATTATGTACCTACCCAATAAAACATGAACTAACACGAGACAAACTAATCAAATTAGAAAAACTGTTATTTCGTGAAATGTCAACTGTAGAAACGAAGATTTACTTTAACAACTCTAGGATATACCTACATGGATCCGATGCTCATCAGTGTACACTTAACTGAATTATAATTATAATTTTCTTTATAATTATAATTCAGTAAAAAAAAATATAATTTTCTCTTAGAACTTTATTTTGAAAAGTTCTACCTACTTAGGTGTGGATGGATTAATAAATTATATATTCGCTACGTCTCAAACTATCACTATACGAAGTGTGCTGATAGATCATGTGTGTGAGGAATGCCTTGAATCTCTTTGATTGTTTAATAGATTCTTTGTTTGGCACACTAACTAATAGGATACTAACACATTTTGTCAGTGTCAAGTGATAGTTTGGTTATAAAGTCTTAGTCAATCGTTGTTTGTCTATTCTAAACGACATCGTGGAATTGCCGTCTAGAACTTTCTAGGCATTCTTCGTAGTTCAAATCACATTGCAACATAATACATTTAGGTAGGTAATTAAATTAGCTATAGGTACTTGTGCTTTAAAGTCACAATTTAGTGATTAAAATTCCACTAAGATTACTAAATAAAACAGGCGATAACACTAGAAAAATATCTTAATTTAGAAGTGTAATGTTACTTCATGAAATAAAAAACGAGTAAACTCGCCCACAACAATGTCAATATAATGACAACAACTTAACTTGAACAAAATTGAGACTTGAGATTCTTCGTTTGTCGTTTCAAGAAGTAACATAGCACTGCTTATTTAATATTGAAGTGAAAACTTATTTTAGCGCGGTACGCATATTTCTAAACCTTCTGATTCGCGACACCGTTACCGAGACGAAGCCGGCTGCCGCGCTCGTCCCCATTTGATTATAAACCTTAATTCACATGTTTACAGTTTACTTTTGTAAGGAGAAGTTTACTGAGTTAGGTTTTTTGATATAGACGCTGCCGGCTGCCGCGCTCGCCCCATTTGATTATAAACCTTAACTTACATGTTTACAGTCTCTTTTTTAAGTAGAAGTTTACTGAGTTAGGTTCTTTGATATATTATCTACATTCTGAACAAAAAATATTGCATCATCTGTGTTCGTTCAGTATTTGATTTTCAGTCGCCATAATTACTGATTTTGAAGTGATTTATTACTAAACTCTAACGCGCCAAAATAAGTTTTCACTTCTGTCGGCACTCCAGGAGTGCAACCTGTATTTTTTTTACTCTTTTTATTGCATGTTTGATTCAGTAATCTTAGCGGAATTTTAATGAATAAATTGTGACTACATCGGACAAGTATGGACAATTGAATTATACGTGTATTATGGTGCAATGTGATTTGAACGACGAGGAATCCCAAGAATATTCAAGACGGACCTATCGCGATGATGTTTAGAATTGACAATTGACCATCGACTAAGACTTTAATAACAAACAAATTGTCTATAAACAAATATAAACACTTGACACTGGCAAAATTGACATTATTCACTAATAAAGTCACTACTCACATAAATTCATTCTGCCTAATATGGCAATATAAGACAAGACGTACCTAGCTGATATAAATTTGGTGTTTCATCACTACATACTCGCTTAGATATTTTCTTAGATGTATTCTGCATAATATGGCAAAGACAGTTTCAGACGTAACTGATCTAAATTTGGTGGTTCATTCTAATATTAATGCAGAACTTCTTTATAGAGTAATAGAAAAGTTTAAGTTGCGCACATATGGTGTACTTATTTATCAGACTTTTATGTAAAATATTTTGTACTCTATGTACTGTGTAGTGCGAGGGATTCATGATAATGTGCACAGACATATTGCCAATGTAGTTGTATCAATCAACAAGCAAACTGTTTGTCTATGTCCCATTTTCGTTCACAAAGTGCGGTAGACATATTTCTTTGCTCTTGTAGTATGCTACAAAATTAAATGGTCTGTCTTTTCATGATAACATACGCGCGGTGGAGAATGCACATAATCGCTTAGATATTTGTATTATTCCCTACAACCCACCAGTGTTGAATTTAGAGGATTATTTTCAAATACTAACTTTAACCCATAGAATTTTCCACTCAGTTTGTCGTTGACGGGTTTATTAGTAAAATGCAGTAAACTTCTGAAACAGGCTTATACGTGTGTGCAGAAAAACTTGCAGTTATTACCTAGCTACAGTTCAATAGCTCCTGTGAAGAAAACAAAACTTCTTTTAGCACAATGGACGATGATGGTGATGATAAGGATGATACGAAAAGGTAAACATTTTGCCACAATAAACTTATCAGTACCTACCTTACAAATAGAAATTAGTTTTGCTGCCTGTGAACTTCAAAGATTGAAAAAGTTACCTTTAATTGTTATGAAATTGGTACTACCTATTAGAGCTGCATTGTGATGTAATTTAATTGAAAATCCAGTTTATTTTACCTGAAGGTGCTGCAAGCCGGGGCAGTATATCTACAAAATCATCATCTGCCTGCTTTTAATCTATACTAATATCACAATATCAAAAGTGTTTCTTGTCTGTCCGTTTATAAATTTTTTTGTAAACAGGTGAATGGATCATTATGAAATTTTGTATGGAGATAGATTATGTTTTAGGGAAAGTCTTCAGACTAATTTTTAGGTACCACCCATATGAAGCCATGGGCAAAAGCTAGTCCAAGTTATATGTATATACAGAATACTCGGATAAAACCACCTTCAAGGGACCAGCATCATTTTGACGTACTAACCGGACTGCGCACATTTCCATATTTATTCTGCATTTTGGCAATTTTTTTCCATTTCAAACTATAATCCAATCTGATCTCTATTGATGTCTAGTTTGTTTGATGAGATGCAACCACTGAATAAATCTGAGTAAACCTCTATGATAGGTTTGATAATCGGTCATTATCATCTTGAAATCTGAAGACTTCCTGTTTGTTTTAGCTGGGCTGCTAGTTTGTTACGATATGTGTCTATCCATAATTGGTAGTTATTGCTGTGGGACTCTATTTCTTGTGTTTTCAGTGTGTGTCTAGTGTGTTAAATTCTATTTCAGTGTTTTGCTTTGGAATTGTTCTTGGATCTTGATTTTTCTATGGCTTGTCCCATAGCTGTATCCCTTAAGCCCATTAAAAGATTGACTATTGTCTGCTATTTAGCCATTGTCTGTGAGTTGAGATTTGTCTCAATCAGCAAGTATATGCTGTAAAATTTTGATATTAAATTGTATTTGCTTAGTTCAATTGTGCTCTTGGCAGGTGAGACAGTGGTCCAGTTTTATTCCCCAATTATTTTGTTTCTTGGGAAATTTGTACATTCCAATTTGTATTTTACATAAAACTATAGTAGAGATTTAATTATAAAACTGGCACAGGTTTTTCTTTTGACTTGCATGGATTTATTCTTATTAGCTTTTATAAAATAAAAATAAATTAATTAGGAAAATTAATTAATTACAAATGATCATGGCAATATTGTAAATAATTATTGATTTGATTAGCTTGTCTATTGCCCCATACAATTTTATTATTTAAATTATTATTATTGATTGAAATTAATTTCTTACAAACTACCTTGAGGTCACATGTTACTAACAAAGGAAAGTGGTCCGACCACACAACATACCTTAGTGTCCATAACAGTGTCCCATGCAGACTGAGTCACAACACAGTAGTCCAACCACTGGCACGAGCCATGCACCATGCAATTTATATATTAATTTCCTGAGCCATTCCTTGATGAGGGTTACAGGTGTTTAAAGATTTTTCGATGGAATATTAGGATCGTATGAGGCCGTAGCTGTGATGTCATCTGTAGTTGGCATGTCTTCAGAGAATATTAAGTAGAGGATTGTGTTCAGGATGCTTTCACAATGCAGGCCTCATTTAAATTGATATAATATTGTTATATAGTAGTTTATTGTCTAGAAAGTTCATTGCTAATTAGAAATACTGCAGAATAAGGGCTTAAATTCGCTCTCTTTCTCAAACTCTTGGGAGTTTCACTTACAGTCTCTCAATTTTGGCTCCTAGGATGATAGGTGAGCAGCTAAATGCTGAGTCTAAGGTCCGGAGTCTCTAGAGTGCCTTAGAATTACGTGATCTAATTCCACAATCTCCTTTTCATAACAGGACAAGCAGACGTACCGCTCAATATCATCCAAACCTTGTCTGTCTACCACCCTTATTAACAAAGCGCTTTGCTACCATATTTATGATGCTAACAGCCAAGGATTAGAATGCTTTGCAGTCGTCTGTCTTTCCTGAAAATCGTTTTTGAAAATTTAAAATTTCTTGATTGTATAATCTGGGTCTCTTCAAATCAAGAGTAAATAGGTGTCTTCTAGACCTGCGTGCCCCATCGGCGGCCACATAGTCGCTTAACATCAGGCGAGATCGTGGCCTACGTTTGGCCACGATCTCGGTCTATCTATGAAAAAAAATACTACATCTAAAAATACTAGTACTACGGCTGGAGTACAATATGTCCTGCAAATGCATACTGTCTTACCAGGTATGGCGGTATCTTCCAGACAACCTCTCACAGTACTTAACTTATTCTTGAAGGATTAGAAGTTTTGATTAACCAATTGCGAGGGTCAGCAGGTTTTGTAGTCACAAGCCCATGAACTAATTGTAAAACTGTATCTCTGAGGTTAGTACATCCATGCATCAACAGTTACCTGCTTCCTCAGGTGTTATATATCTTATATTTTTTATGGCGTAGAAATGGGGAGAGATTAATTAATTCCTGAAAAGGCATATAAATAGATAGATATAAGTTGCACGCCAGAAAACATTGAACTACAGTTCAATAAGACAGTCATTGTCAAATGACAACCCTCTAAACTAAATCTTCAGTTTAGTTCAGATAAGCCAAGTAAGAATGAGCATATTGGTGCATATTATCTACACTGATGATACTTGAACACCATATCACATGTGTCTCCATATCATCTTTAATACTGTATTTATATAATATTATCTATAGGAGAACACGAAATTTGAGCGAGAAAAAAAGAAGAGACCAATTCAACATGTTAGTCACCGAGCTGAGCTCTTTGATAACAAGCAACAATAGAAAAATGGACAAATCGACAGTACTGAAATCTACCATATCATTTTTGAAAAATCATAATGGTAAGTCTTGAGTAAACCGCCTAAGCTGTCTCGGCAGCTGCCATGGAAATAATTTTGAATATTGTAACAAATTTACATAATTGATTATAGAAGAAACAGTTCGATCTCGTGCCCATGACGTACAAGAGAATTGGAAGCCAGCGTTTCTCACCAATGAAGAGTTTACATATTTGATTCTGGAAGCTCTGGAAGGATTTGTACTGGTGTTCTCTGCTAGTGGAAGAATTTATTATGCATCTGACAGTATATTTCCTTTGCTGGGGCATAACTCGGTAAGTTATATTATAATAATGTTTAAAATATGTGTTTTTTTTTTAAATCATTTTTATTATCTCTCTTTTTCTTGTCGTGCTCTTTCATGCCCGCATTTTTAATCGATTTTATAAAGATTATCGAGCTTTGTGAACTTGGCACCCGACTTTGAAAAATCAAACTTTTTTTTATTGATTCTTATAGATTTAGGTAAGTAGTTAGTTGTAGAAAATTTTTTTTTGTTTGTAGTTGCACTAAAAAAAAATTTTAGGACTTTGAAAAAATCTTGGCACCCGACTTTGAAAAATTTTAAAAACAAACTTTTTTTTATTAATTCTTATAGATTTAGGTAAGTAGTTAATTGTAGTAAAAAAATTTTTGTTTGTAGTTGCTCTAAAAAAATTTTTAGGACTTTGAAAAAATCTCGTCTCTCAGTTTTTTCGAAACTCAAAATTAACTGTTGATTGTTGAACATAATCGTGTGTATGTGATTGTAGTGACATAACATATCGATATTTGTCTTAAAAAAAATCGAAAATACCGCTCCCACATAAACGAAAATATTACTACAAACGAAAAAAACTCTACTACAAACGAAAAGAAGTCACTACAAACGAAATGAACGCTACTACAAACGAAAAGAAGTTACTTAACGCTACTACAAACGGAAATATGTCACTACAAACGAAATAAACGCTACTACAAACGAAACTATGTCTCTACAAACGAAAGTAAGTTACTAAAAACGAAATTAACGCTACTACAAACGAAAGTAAGTTACTACAAACGAAATTAACGCTACTAGAAACGAAAATAAGTCACTACAAACGAAATAAACGCTACTACAAACGAAAGTAAGTTACTACATACGAAAAAAACGCTACTACAAACGAAAGTAAGTCACTACAAACGAAATAAACGCTACTACAAGCAAAAATAAGCTACTACAAACGAAATGGACGGTACAACAAACGAAAATAACTTACTAAAAACGAAATAGACGTACGAACGAAATGGACGTGTAGTAGAGTCCAGAAATGGACGCTACTACAAACGAAAATAAGTCACTACAAACGAAATAAACGCTACTACAAACGAAACTATGTCTCTACAAACGAAATAAACGCTACTATAAACGAAAGTAGGTTACTACAAACGAAATTAACGCTACTAGAAACGAAAATAAGTCACTACAAACGAAATAAACGCTACTACAAACGAAAGTAAGTTACTACAAACGAAAAAAAAGCCACTACAAACGAAAGTATGTTACTACAAACGAAATAGACGCTACTACAAACGAAAGTATGTTACTACAAACGAAATTCACGCTACTACAAACGAAAAGAAGTTACTACAAAGGAAAGTAGGTTACTACAAACGAAATTAACGCTACTACAAACGAAAAGAAGTCACTACAAACGAAATAAACGCTACTACAAACGAAACTATGTCTCTACAAACGAAATAAACGCTACTACAAACGAAAGTAGGTTACTACAAACGAAATTAACGCTACTAGAAACGAAAATAAGTCACTACAAACGAAATAAACGCTACTACAAACGAAAGTAAGTTGCTACAAACGAAAAAAAAGCCACTACAAACGAAAAAACGCTACTACAAACGAAAGTATCTTACTACAAACGAAATAGACGCTACTACAAACGAAAGTAAGTTACTACAAACGAAATTCACGCTACTAGAAACGAAAAGAAGTTACTACAAAGGAAAGTAGGTTACTACAAACGAAATTAACGCTACTACAAACGGAAATATGTCACTACAAACGAAATAAACGCTACTACAAACGAAACTATGTCTCTACAAACGAAAGTAAGTTACTACAAACGAAATAAACGCTACTACAAACGAAAATAAGTCACTACAAACTAAATAAACGCAACTACAAACGAAAAAAAAGCTACTACAAACGAAAATAAGTCACTACAAACGAAATAAACGCTACTACAAACGAAAGTATGTTACTACAAACGAAATAGACGCTACTACAAACGAAAGTATGTTACTACAAACGAAATTCACGCTACTACAAACTTTTTTTAAGTAAAGTAACAAAGTACTTTCGTTTGTAGTAGCGTTTATTTCGTTTGTAGTGACTTATTTTCGTTTGTAGTAGCGTCCATTTCGTTAGTAGTAACTTGTTTTCGTTTGTAGTAGCGTTTTTTTCGTATGTAGTAACTTACTTTTGTTTGTAGTAGCGTTTATTTCGTTTGTAGTAGCGTTTATTTCGTTTGTAGTGACTTATTTTCGTTTGTAGTAACTTACTTTCGTTTGTAGTAGCGTTTTTTTCGTATGTAGTAACTTACTTTCGTTTGTAGTAACGTTAATTTCGTTTGTAGTAGCGTTTATTTCGTTTGTAGTGACTTCTTTTCGTTTGTAGTAGCGTTAATTTCGTTTGTAGTAACTTACTTTCGTTTGTAGTAGCGTTTATTTCGTTTGTAGTGACTTCTTTTCGTTTGTAGTAGCGTTAATTTCGTTTGTAGTAACCTACTTTCCTTTGTAGTAACTTCTTTTCGTTTGTAGTAGCGTGAATTTCGTTTGTCGTAACATACTTTCGTTTGTAGTAGCGTCTATTTCGTTTGTAGTAACATACTTTCGTTTGTAGTAGCGTTTATTTCGTTTGTAGTGACTTATTTTCGTTTGTAGTAGCGTTTTTTTCGTTTGTAGTAACTTACTTTCGTTTGTAGTTGCGTTTATTTCGTTTGTAGTGACTTATTTTCGTTTGTAGTGGCGTTTATTTCGTTTGTAGTGACTTATTTTCGTTTGTAGTAGCGTTTATTTCGTTTGTAGTAACTTACTTTCGTTTGTAGTTGCGTTTATTTCGTTTGTAGTGACTTATTTTCGTTTGTACTAGCGTTTATTTCGTTTGTAGTAGCGTTAATTTCGTTTGTAGTAGCGTTTATTTCGTTTGTAGTGACTTCTTTTCGTTTGTAGTAGCGTTAATTTCGTTTGTAGTAACATACTTTCGTTTGTAGTAGCGTCTATTTCGTTTGTAGTAACATACTTTCGTTTGTAGTAGCGTTTATTTCGTTTCTAGAGACATAGTTTCGTTTGTAGTAGCGTTTATTTCGTTTGTACTGGCTTATTTTCGTTTGTAGTAGCGTCCATTTCATTTGTAGTAACTTCTTTTCGTTTATAGTGACTTATTTTCGTTTGTAGTGACTTATTTTCGTTTGTAGTGACTTATTTTCGTTTGTAGTAACTTACTTTCGTTTGTAGTAGCGTCCATTTCGTTAGTAGTAACTTGTTTTCGTTTGTAATAGCATTTTTTCGTATGTAGTAACTTACTTTCGTTTGTAGTAGCGTTTATTTCGTTTGTAGTGACTTATTTTCGTTTGTAGTAGCGTTTATTTCGTTTGTAGTAACTTACTTTCGTTTGTAGTAGCGTTAATTTCGTTTGTAGTAGCGTTTATTTCGTTTGTAGTGACTTCTTTTCGTTTGTAGTAGCGTTAATTTCGTTTGTAGTAACCTACTTTCCTTTGTAGTAACTTCTTTTCGTTTGTAGTAGCGTGAATTTCGTTTGTAGTAACATACTTTCGTTTGTAGTAGTGTCTATTTCGTTTGTAGTAACATACTTTCGTTTGTAGTAGCGTTTTTTCGTTTGTAGTGGTTTTTTTTTCGTTTGTAGTAACTTACTTTCGTTTGTAGTAGCGTTTATTTCGTTTGTAGTGACTTATTTTCGTTTCTAGTAGCGTTAATTTCGTTTGTAGTAACCTACTTTCGTTTGTAGTAGCGTTTATTTCGTTTGTAGAGACATAGTTTCGTTTGTAGTAGCGTTTATTTCGTTTGTAGTGACTTATTTTCGTTTGTAGTAGCGTCCATTTCTGGACTCTACTACACGTCCATTTCGTTCGTACGTCTATTTCGTTTTTAGTAAGTTATTTTAGTTTTTTGTACCGTCCATTTCGTTTGTAGTAGCTTATTTTTGCTTGTAGTAGCGTTTATTTCGTTCGTAGTGACTTACTTTCGTTTGTAGTAGCGTTTTTTTCGTATGTAGTAACTTACTTTCGTTTGTAGTAGCGTTTATTTCGTTTGTAGTGACTTATTTTCGTTTCTAGTAGCGTTAATTTCGTTTGTAGTAACTTACTTTCGTTTGTAGTAGCGTTAATTTCGTTTTTAGTAACTTACTTTCGTTTGTAGAGACATAGTTTCGTTTGTAGTAGCGTTTATTTCGTTTGTAGTGACATATTTCCGTTTGTAGTAGCGTTAAGTAACTTCTTTTCGTTTGTAGTAGCGTTCATTTCGTTTGTAGTGACTTCTTTTCGTTTGTAGTAGAGTTTTTTTCGTTTGTAGTAATATTTTCGTTTATGTGGGAGCGGTATTTTCGATTTTTTTAAAGACAAATATCGATATGTTATGTCACTACAATCACATACACACGATTATGTTCAACAATCAACAGTTAATTTTGAGTTTCGAAAAAACTGAGAGACGAGATTTTTTCAAAGTCCTAAAAATTTTTTTAGAGCAACTACAAACAAAAATTTTTTTACTACAATTAACTACTTACCTAAATCTATAAGAATTAATAAAAAAAAGTTTGATTTTTCAAAGTCGGGTGCCAAGATTTTTTCAAAGTCCTAAAATTTTTTTTTAGTGCAACTACAAACAAAAAAAAATTTTCTACAACTAACTACTTACCTAAATCTATAAGAATCAATAAAAAAAAGTTTGATTTTTCAAAGTCGGGTGCCAAGTTCACAAAGCTAGATTATCGAGTCATAATCGCACAATTATGAGTGTTAATATGTGATTGATTGTCATAGTCATCATTGACATGATGGACAGATATTTTTGTGAGGTTTCCGTGTCAGTCTATTCTAAAGGACCCTCTGACGTGTAGCAAACAGGTTTACCAGACGTAAGGCAAATATATACCATGCACCAGTATTTAAAACGAATCAATATGTTGAATTTTCCTGAAGAAGACGTGTTAAGATATAAGTGTTCTTTATTTCAGGTGGATATCGTTAATAAAAGTATATTTGACCTAACCTTTGAAGATGATCGACACAATCTATACAATCTGCTCCAAAGAAATGCAAGTTCTACAGAACATATGCCAGGCTTATGCACAGGTGAGGTCTTTACTGGCACAACTATTTAAGCACTAGCTGACCAGCTCGCGAATTCGTACTTGTGTTATAGTTTTAAAATAAATGTGCTTATCAATATTTTTCTTACAGATTGTAACCCCCTTTAAGCCTCTATTTAAAAACCTTTAAACACTGGTCCATTTTTAAAAAAAAATATAATAATATCCTTATTTAGCAAAATCAAGCAAATCGCAACACACGTTAAAACGTTTCTATACAAACTAACTTAATTTTAACCCCTTAATTTGCCTTTTTTTAGGAATTATTTATTTAGATTTTCAAAGTATCCAAATCACCACGCGTTAAAAGTTCCTTTGCAAATGTTAACCCATTTTTTTCTTCCATTTTTAGGGTTAGGGGGTTTTAAAACATACCGCAGTATGTAACTTAGAGAACAAGTGAGCATAAAGTTAAAGTCTTATTCAAATTGCTTCAGTAATTTTTACATTAATCGTGTTCTGCTAATACATTTTGAGTCTCCTATCTCTTTTTCATAATAATATTTTCAATGTACGACCTCTTCAGTATTATCATAAGATAGATAATCCTCAGACCAATATTTATATAAAAACGGTATCAACCAAAATTAAGTCATCATTTCATGTTTCATGTTAAATGTTTTCCCTTAATTGGGTAAATTTGTGTGAATGAGTAAGATATTGTGTTGGTTGATTTATAAACAAAGTATGTAATATTAAATAATAATTTGATTTATTTTCTCTTACAATGGTTCACAATTAGTACTTATTTTTTAAGTATTACAATTTGTAGACCTGTGTTACAATTACATTGAGCACCACTTATGATTACTTATAGTGTAATACTAATAGTGCAAGCGTTAATAACAAGTGATATTAGAATTTTAAAAGTATACTAATAATATTATCTAATATCTATATATATTAAAGAGCTTAACCTGACTGACTGATTCATTATCGCCAAGCCGAAACCGCTCAAGCTAGAATGCTGAAATTTGGAAATTAGCTTCCTTTTACAGCAAGACCACCCACTAAGGTGGGATTTTTTGAAATTCAACCCCTAAGAGGATGAAAAGGGGTACTTATAAACGAATGTATGAAAGTTTTTAACGCGTGGTGCGATTTGCTTGAAACTTGATAAGAATAAGTAAAATGCAGAATAAATGGACAAATGTTTCAGTTTATCAAAATAACCCTAACATAGGGGTGAAATGGGGTGTCAAAGTTTGTATGGGAACTTTTTACCGGGTGATGTGATTTCTTAGAACTTGGTTTGGATTCTTAAAATGCCAAATAAATGGACACGTGTTTCAGGATTTTTCAAAATAACTCATAAAGGAGTAAAATGGGGTGTGAATGTTTGTATGGCAACTTTAATGGTTGGTGGGTGTGATTGGTATGAAACTTATCATTAAAATTTGGCAAGGAGATAAATTGCATTCTGGAGAAGGATTTAAGCTACAATTCCTTTCATAAAAAATGCGGACGAAGTCCCATTCATTTCATAAAGGAGCACGGTTTAGAGGCTTCACTTTGAGTGTCTGCTATTTCTGTCTTTATATTTACTTGGTCTGTCATAATCATAACAAGCAAGTATCTGATAATTTTTATTTATTTATTATAATATTTTATTTTAGTTAAGGCGATGGTTGAATTTTTTAAATTTTGTAAACCTGAACTTTATAAAATCGTCCATTGATGCTATAATTCTACTAATATGCGAATACACGAATGCGAAAGTTAATGTGGATATTTTATGTTTTTATGTTTGCTTGTTGCTCAATGACGTCCGCGGCCAGAAGCTCCAGTTTGCTATATTTCTCGTAAACTTTACGTCGGAAACGTGAAGTTTCCCACCTTAGTAGGTGGTCTTGCTGTAAAAGGAAGCTAATTTCCAAATTTCAGCTTTCTAGCTTGAGCGGCTTCGGCTTGGCGATAATGAATCAGTCAATCAGGTTAAGCTCTTTAATATATATAGATATTAGATAATATTATTAGTATACTTTTAAAATTCTAATATCACTTGTTTGCTTCACTCCGTCTCCTATAATTTTACCTATAATCATTCATCATTATAGTCATTCGTCATTGAATCATTATAGGAAAAGTTAAAGGTGGTTAATAATTGTTATAATTGAGTATCCGGCAACTAAATTATGTTGAACACTTAATAAAGTCAATAGACGTTTGTGGTGATGCTGCTGTTTCGGCGGACTACCTAAAAGTTCGTAAAATACGAAATATCTTGTGCAAACGACAAAGTTCAAATGAGAGTAATGACTTTAATATATGTTAAAATTTACATTTTGTTCCTTTGTTGAATTGAGTTTTCTAGAATTGATCTCAGTTTTATTCAACATTAATTTACATGGCGTCTAAAATGAGCTCAAATACGTCAATTCGGTAAGATTTAGAGGTTTCATTTTAAAATATTACTTTAATTTAAATGGTGCAAACAAAATAACATCGTTAATGTATTTATATATATAAATTCTAAATTATAAATATCAAAATGTTTATAAAATGTAAATCCGTTATTGGTTGTATGCTATGTTATAAATAATGACAGACATTTCACACAGCCTCATCATTTTTGAGAAATACATAATTAAAAATAAATTTACGATATATTATTGATTCCACCGAAACAACAGAATCAAGACACAATCAAGGATATTATAATAATGTAGACAAATATTTTGGAATAGAATAATCCGGTGGTACTTATTTTTTACGTAAGTCGGCTCAGCTATTTAAAGCCATACTCAGAGCAAATTACCCTTTGTGTGGGAAAACATGCAATTTAGAAGAGAAAAAAAATATATCGAGGCTGTTATGTTCGCCCGGTGTTCGTAAATTGAAAGAATCATAATAATTCTATTTTCAATATTTAGCCTTCAAGATTCACGCTACAAGTAGTTAATCGCATCGCTGTCGCTGTCATTGGTATCGCTTTAAGTTATTGCTTGAGTAGTCATTTACGCTTTGAGTAAATTTAGAATAAAAATACCAAGCTGTGCTAGTCTTCAATTGAAAAAAAAAATGAATTGCTTAAGGCTTAAGCGAATTATCTTAACGCATTTGACCGCGCTTAAATCGTATTTTTTATCAGAAAAAAAACAATGATTTCGAAACACGGCATCTGACTGACTGTTAGGTCCTTAATAAACAAGTTTAAATAATAGCCAACAAACATGGTATACACATACCCAGGTATATAATTACGCAACAGCCACGACAATATAATGTTTAATTAATTTGTATCATTTAACTTCCGATACACTTTTATCGATTTATCTTTGAATTTTTGCTTTATGTGCGCAACATTGCTGATTATTTGCTTGATTTATCGTCAAGTTTCAAGGGCGTGGAAGGAAATGAAGATCATACGCATATTACGTAATTTGACAGCAATTTAGCCGTCTCTCTTCGTTGGACGCTATTACGGTCCACTCATGGAACTCAGGGCCGTTGTCGACTAGCGTGATGTTATCTTGTTATCAAATCTAAATGCAAAGGATCAAATACAATGACGTTCAAATCTAGAGTTAAATAACCGTAAATTATGTTATATTAGTGCTAAAAGGCTCTGATTAGGGTCACGGAAACACAGACAAGTAAGAACGATAAAGAATCCTAGTTGCACTTCAGAACCCTAAATAGCAAAGCAAAAGCATTATTGTTACAAATAATTTAGAAACATCTTAATTTCTGTGCAATTACGCTGTTTATTTGAATGATCACCAAACATAAAATAAAGCTGATAACATAGCTGGTAACATAACCGTAGAAACCTCGTCGAGCTCCTAAATTATATATATCCTTACTAATATTATAAATGCAAAAGTAACTCTGTCTGTCTGTCTGCTATCTCGCTTTCACGCCAAATCTAGTGAACCGATTTAAATGAAATTTGTTACACAGATAGTCTAAAGCTTCAGAAAGGACATAGGCTACTTTTTAATTTTGATGAATTTTGGTATAGAGATAGATGGGACCTTGGAGAAGGACGTAGGCTACTTTTTATATAGGTAGCATGCGTGCGAAGCCTCAGGCAGCAGCTAGTATTATATAATTTAGGAGCTCGGCGAGGTTTCTACGGAGAGTAGGTAATTAGTGAAAAAAGTGCAGATTAATTCATAAACTCGATAGATCGCTTATGAAATATTTCATTGATCTAGTTCTAGTTTTATATATACAACTATGACCCTATATAGAGAAACCAACTTAAAATATTTCACACGGTCGTTTCCGCATCATCGGTTGGGCAAAGTACTGAAATACTCCCATTATCAGCTTTGAACAGCACACTGCGTCGCTAAGCGTGCAAATCGCGTCCAAAGTAAGTCCAAAATAAGCGTGTTATGCATAATTTTGCCATCCGTAACACGTTTGCGAACGCAATAGGTCAACTCTATACATGGCATGCGAATAGAGCTCTTACACGATATTGTGGAATGCAATATTTTAACACGAGTAAGCATCAGCATCGCTTTGTAAACTTTTACAGTTTATTGTATTTCACAGCCTTTGTACCTACTGCTTATATGAAGTAATACAAAATATTAGTTTTACTTTATGGTGTAAATGCTTGACTAAAAGAAACGTCTTTCATGCCAACGAACAATTCAATATTTATTTTCTCGGTTCAAAAGAAAACTAATATTTAAAACCAAGTGATAGATACTTTGGGTACAATGACCTGCGTAGGACTAGAATACAATTGGTCCAATTGGAACCTACGCTTATGTACAAGAGCATTGACCTGAATAAATCTCACAGACACAATGACGTATGTTGAATTGCAAATGCTTTTATTATTTCTAAGATATAAATTATGTGCATATGTTTGTTAGTTAGTTCAAATTGGGAGTGTCTGCTATGTATTCATGTAACCAAAGTTATTTCGAATTTCAGAAAATGAATTGCTAAGGTTCCAGATACACCTCAGACGGGGAAACCAAGATTTCAGGAACAATGCATCTTATGACTTGGTCCAGTTCTATGGACATTCCCGTAAGTTAAAATGACGTCAATTTATTTTCAGAAATCCAGGCGAGATTTCAATAGATCATATACAATACGTATAAGAATCATGTTTTGACTGGTCGCAGACTTGGAATTACTTGGTCTTGGATTTGGTCTGTTTCTTTCGGAGACATGAGGCGCATTAATAAATGCGCCTACAACAATATTAAGATAATATCCGCAGTTAATTTTTTTATGAAAATATGACTTCTCAACCGATGTTGCCAAAAAGTTCAGTAAATCACAAACTTACAAAAAATAGTAGCCTTTTATATTTTTCTGAAACATCACGGAAACAAGAGAACAATGAAAAATCTTTCGTTACATTGAAAAGAACATACCTTTGGTTGCGTACAAATTAACTACCTCACCAACTTGAATTTGTCCTTTGTTCTACTTTATAGAACCGCTTCTTTAAAGTAGAACACCAACTAAGAGGCCGTTGAAACTAACCTTTATAATTTTAAAATGTTGCCTCACTCGTTAAGTTTAGCGTGGCGTGCCGCGTGGAAACCATAATGTTATGTTTGTCGCTAACATCCAACTAAAAAAATGTCGCATAAAAAAATATTCTTTCGCGTTTTATTTCAGGAACTAGCCATGAACCAGTTAACGATGATCCAGACATGATGAACTACCAGCAGGATCTTGACTCCAGGTAAAGAGTATTCTTCAAAGTCTTTCAAAAACGCCTTTTATTCTTCAAAAGAGAATCTACATAGGTTTCTAAAAGTTACGGTTTCGGCTGTGAGTTAAATGTTAGTCGATTACGCGTTATATTTTGTTTGACTTCTGCGGCGCAATGGGCCTGCATGAGACCTAGAGGGTTGCGAGTTTAATTCTCGCCGCGGTACAAATGTTTGTATGATCTGAAAATATTTTTCTCGGGTCTGGGTGGAACCCTTATAGGATCACTTTGTTGTCCGTCCCTTCGTACGTCCGTCCGTCCGTCCGTCTGTCTGTCTGTCTGTTTGTCTGTCTGTTTGTCTGTCTGTCTGTCTGTCTGTCTGTGTGTCAAGACCCTTTATCTCGGGAATGTGTGGAGGTAACGAGTTGAAATTAAATAGATATACTCAGGTCTAAAGTCTCTTGAAGCTGTGAAAAAATTAAACTTCTAAATTAACGTAAAAAAAAGATACGGCCGTTTATTTCGCAAAAAACGTAAGTATATTTTCTCAAGGGAATCAAAATTTATAAGGTATTTTCTGGTGACCTCGAACTATGAAATTTGGCAAGTAATACCGCCTATACTTCCCTATAATTGTAGTACCGTATACTACAAGTTATACTGCCTCGCGCTCACTCCTACAACTAACCATGTCTGGCAAGAGGTTGGAACTATCAAAAATGTCTGGCTAATGAGGAAACATCATCTAATTATTACCCAAGTATTATATATAAAAATCAGCTTTTATACTATACCGTAAGTAGGATTATAATTTAATGAACATCAAGGGCGTCTGGCAAGGGGTTGCCACGATGTTAAGTGTCTGGCAATTCATAATGTGATTTTTAATAATATTCTGATACCAAAAAATCAAACTTTATTATTTGATGAATTTAGAACGGTATTTTACAAACCTTCAGTACCGGTTACCTGCCAAAGCCGCTGTAACCCAAATTTCATAATGGTGCATCGTTCTTACCTGTGTTGGGAGCATGCGCTGACAAACTTTCAGCTTTTATAAAATAACGAAGGTCTGGGGTTCACGGGCTCTTAGACTATTAGGGAAAAATTTGAAAACTATAAATTTGTAATGAAATCATAAACAAACAGGGTCTTTATGCAAGGAACGGCGGCGGTTCAAATTTTGAATTGAGTTAACTGTGTCATGCGGAGTATCATATGAAAGGGCATCGTTGGCACAAGCCTATACAGATTTTTAAAACCCCCCACCCCCCTGGTACCACTCCCAATTTGAGGAATTACCCCGTTCTCGAGATATTTGAATAAATGTAACCTAACCTCAAAAAAAAATATTGATACAAATCTAGTTTAAATTACCAAGGGGGGGAGGGAGAGATCGCTTCTGGCGCTTCGGCGGCCGCTGCCGCGGCACGCTCGCTACGCTCGCTAGCCTTGCGCGTTTTTTTCTATACTCCAACAATAACCTACCTAGTGGTTTGTAATATTTTTATTTACGTTTCATTTGCATCAATTTTGCACAACATGCCACAGACAAACCGACAACGACAAATTTGGTTATTATCTGTAAATTTTTACATTTTGTTTCACATTTTATCAGATTTGAGGTTAGAAATTAGAAATATTTTATTTTCTCGAAAACTAAGGATTTCCGCAAGTTAAAAGTGGTAAATATGTAATCAGGAAGCAAAACCCTACCAGGGTGCACCCTACCTTATTTCGGTTTTCAGTCGATTTCATGCCATTTGGCACTCTCGAACGCGATTTGCGCGCCCTAGTTGACATCGGCTAACTCGATCTAATTTCGTTCTCACGGTACCCTTGACGCCAATTTGACTTGACGTATAGAGATTTTGAGAGACAAAAAATCAGAAAAAATATGCGTCTTTTTCCACGATAAAAAATATTTATTTGAGGTTTAACTAACTGTTTTAATTATGTTTAGTTTAACTGAATTATTTAATTTATTATTGATTGTAAAAATCGGACGATTTCAAAGGTTTTTACCCTCCAAACATGCGATCCTGGCGGGGAGTAGTGAGAAACTTACTAACTAGCAATCCATGAAAAAATTAAGATCGACCAATTTCAATCTCATGGCACCGTAGACCGGAATTTGACATTACATATTGGGATCGCAATCGAGTTTGCTGTCATTTTTTCACAATTTACAAATAGTAACTTTATAGCGACTGAGCGAGCGGGTTTTGGTTGTATTTCTAAGTTACCTATTTGCATAATTATGGCGCGTTTGGGCCTTTGGTTTAATAATTTAGAGGATGATCACAGAGATGACATCCAACAAAGACGTTACACAAGAATAATAGCGTGCTCTTACCAAACCACCTTTAACATGACCGACGAAGAGTTTAGAAAGTGTTAATATCAAAAAGAGTACCTAATGACTCCCCATCGTAGGTGCTCATCCAGGCTCTCCTGAAGTATGCTACATGAAACTACATTGCAGTGCGCGAAACACTGTAGAGCGTACAATAGGTGTGCTCAAAAATAAGTGGCGATGCCTGTGTGCCACTAAACTCTTCATTATCATCAAGACATAGCTGCTAAAATGATTAATCCTTGCTGCGTGTTGCACAATATTTGCTATCAAGCACGTCTGCAACATGTTTGTGTAATGAATGATGATGATGCTAACGAAAATATACCACCCATGGCCGAAGACTAGGTTTGAAGGAAGGAAGTTCTCCCTGACCAAAAGGGGCCTGCCTCCGCTGAATTGAGATGGGGACTTGAAACTCGTGCTCACCTAGTTCGGAAATTAGGGGCTGCACGGGGACTTCACAAGAACATCTGCCCCCTGGACGTGATTTTTCATGGTCTGTTTAGAAGACTATAAACCGAGTGCGGACCTAAGTCTGCCGCTGTAGAGAAAGCATGTGCCTATCGGGACTATACTTGTACACAATGCGTTTGCGGAGCTCCCATCCAAACGATGTCACATTTACTCGTTTACCCTTTGTGCCCTTTCACCTGCACAAGGGATTACCTAATGGTAGCCACGAACGCCACGGATGATGGAGTGAGGGTAGCAGTATTTTATATAAAATTCATTTAATTGTATCATTGACACGCTAGAAGAAGACGGGGACTTCGTCTTAACTTGTGTAAATTTTAACACATCTATATTACTTAATGGTGGTAATAAAAATATTTTTAAACATATTTACATTTATTTTCCTTAAATATTATGTTACTAGCTGGTGGCAGCGACTTCGTCTGCGCAGGATTACTACTTCGAGTAGCTTATTTGCTTCTCCATTGTCCTATCTATCTTTATCCCAAAATTCATCAAAATTGGTTCTGCGGTTTAGTTGTAAAGGCTTAACAGACAGACGGAGTTACTTTGAGAGACCCTTGGCCAAAATACTACTTTAAATACCAGAAGCGATAAAAGGATCAATTTGTTACTACCAAATGTGCATTAGAAATAAATTATCAAGTTTTATTGTATTTAGGTTCACTAGCTCGGCGATAATAGCTTACACATAAAAGGTAGATATAACTTCGTCTGCGCAGGATTACTACATCGAGTAGCTTATTTTCTTCTCCATTGTCCTATCTATCTTTATCCCAAAATTCATCAAAATTGGTTCTGCGGTTTAGTCGTAAAGGCGAAACTGGTGGGGCTTCTTCAAAGTGAATATGCAGCTTGATCTTATATAAATGTATTTATTGTAGTTCTTCAGAGTTAAATATGTGATTAAGGTATAAAAGATAAGATTACGATGTCGTCGGTCGCCGCGGCCATTAAGTGAGTGAGAGAAGGGAACCGAAACGGCGTGCGCGCCGTTCGTGTCACAGCGGCGCCACTAGCGCCGCCACTAGTCATGGGACTGGTTTTCTAGTGTTGCCAAGACCGATTATCGACCGATACTTTAGTCGATGTCGCGCTGCGACATGCTACCCGCCGTTGAAGTATCGTCTTCAACTTGATCCATGGGCAGGACGCAGATTTTTGTGAAGTCTCTTTTGCTGATTCCAGTGGCAGTTTGAATTTCAGCCACTCTGCTGATATTGTCTTTCTTTCCTGGGTAGACATTTGTTATTCTGCCCGACAGCCATTTCATTGGAGGCAGCTGTTTGTCTTTGATGACCACAAGGCAGCCTGGCGTGATGTGGCCCTGAGACTGTTTCCATTTTGTTCTAATTTGAAGTTCGCTGACATATTCCTGCTGCTACCTTGTCCAGAAGTGTTGGCGGAGCTGCTGGATTCTCTGGAACCCGTTAAGTCTTGTGAAAGTGTTGTGAGCGGTCCAGTATTTTTATCTGGCCCCCTGATGTTGTGAATGAATCTGAGCATGTAAGCAAAAACTCTTTGCATTCTCTT
The DNA here is from genome assembly GCA_948098915.1 of Lampropteryx suffumata. NCBI lineage: Eukaryota > Metazoa > Arthropoda > Insecta > Lepidoptera > Geometridae > Lampropteryx > Lampropteryx suffumata. Next base: position 18,382,761 of record OX402544.1, on the reverse strand, counting down.
AAAGTTTGAGAACCTGTGAAATGGAAATGTTTCTAATCTGTTGGTTGTTCCTACCAAGCATACAGCTTTTATTTCTGGTAATGTGTTATCATCATTGTTCTGTATTTTGTTCATTAAGTTAGGGCAGTGTTCCTCTGATTGCTTTAGAAATTGTGGACCGTTCCACCACAGACTGTTCTGTACTAAAGCAGAGGCAATTGAGCCACGTGATATTAAGTCTGCAGGATTTTCCTGGGAGGGAACGTGCCTCCAAACATGGCTACTACAAGTGGACTGTATTTCTGCTATTCTGTTCCTTACGAATGTGTGTAGCCTGTTTGGCTGCATGCCTAACCAACCCAAGACGATGGATGAATCGGTCCAAAGAAAGCAGTGATCGAAACTGACTCTCATTGATTGTGTGATTTTGACTAACAACTGTGTACCTAGTAGCGCCGCACAAAGCTCCATGCGTGGAATTGTGATTGTTTTCAAGGGCGCTACCCTACCTTTAGCGCATAGTAAGTGTACAGCTGTGCTGTTCTCATTGTTTGATCTGATGTATGCACAGGCTCCGTAAGCACTTTCAGATGCGTCTGTAAAGATATGTAATTGTACATTATTTTGATCATGAGTGAGTACCTGCCTAGGCACCTGTACATCGTTTAAACTAGACAAGGTCCTTACAAATGCCACCCATGTATCCCTGATATCATCTGGTACCTGCTGGTCCCAGGAAAGCTTTGGAGCCTTTGGAGTGTGATCTTGGCTTCCAAGACTGCTGGTGCTACTAGACCCAGTGGGTCAAAAATTTGTGATATTACTGATAGTATGTTTCTTTTTGTTACACAAGTGTCTGAATTAATTTTTGTACCGAAACAAATAGTGTCTAAGCTATTGTTCCATGTAAGTACCTTTATTCTGTGGCTAGGGGGTAAACTTAAATTGCTGTGATTATCATTTGTCTCGGCTTGATTTGCTTCAATAACCTGCTTGTTGTTGCATCTCCACTTCCGTAGTGGAAAGCAGCCTTTGTTCAGAGTTTTTGTTAGATTTGTGTATAGGTCAATGGCCTCCCTAACTGTGTTTACACTGCTTATTTGATGGTCTACATAGAAATCCTTGGCAATAACTTCCTGCAATATGGGATCGCTACACTCAAGAGAAAGTTGCTTCAGACAGCGTATTGAGATGAATGCTGAGGCTGCACTGCCATATGTGACAGTGTTCAGTTCGTAGGCCTTTAATGGAAGATGTGGGTGATCCCTCCACAAGATGTGCTGCAGCTTTCTTTGAGTAGGGTTTACTAGTACTTGCCTATACATTTTCTCAATATCTGATGTGATAGCTATGTTAAACTGCCTAAATCTTAGCAAAATAGACAATATGTCATCTTGTATGGTCGGGCCTACCTGTTGGAGGTCATTGAATGAATAACCAGTGGTTGATTTTGCTGAAAAGTCAAATACTACCCTTAATTTCGTTGTAGTACTTATCTAGTTTAATTACTGCATGATGAGGTGCATAGTATGAACCTTGTTTGTCATGATGAGCCTCGCTCATGTGTTCTAATTGAATATATTCATGGATGAATTTGGTGTATGATACCTTCAGTTCAGGGTTAGTTTTGAATTTTCGCTCTAGTGACAGAAACCTCTGTTTGGCTAGTGTGTATGTGTCACCTAATAAGCTTGGAGACAGCTTCAATGGGATGTTGACTACAAATCTGCCATTGGCTAGTCTTTTAGTGTTCTTAACAAAGTCAGTTTCACATGCTAATTCATCGGTTGAGTATGGAGATGTATTGTTATTAATTGATTCTATTTTCCAGAATTTTTCTAATTGGTCTTGAACTGATAATTGTTCTTGATTGACTGTACCTTTCTGGGTGACGCCACACAATAGGTCACAGCTTGAGTGAGTTCCTCCTAAGACCCAACCAAAAACTGTCTCAAATAAGGTTATGTTACCTACCGGCAACTCTATTTTTTTTGGTTGTAATAGATGCCAGAAAATGCCATTCTCTATAAGCAGGTTGATGTAGGAGCAGTGATTGAATTCTGAGTCAGCTAACCTTATACCCTTTGGTATGCCTAAGCTATTCCTATCTATGCTGCTCTGAGGCCATGCACCGGTTATGTCCTTGATGACCAAACAAATTAACTCGATACTGAAATCAGAGTAATTTGATGATAACTTTATGTTGCACATTTTGTTCGCTGTTGTCCCAACACTATTGAGACAGGTGAGGGGACTGACCACATCAATTGTTGGTATGTTATGTTTTTTACAAAAATATTCAGTTACTAAATTGACTGAGCTGCCAGAGTCTAGTACAGCACGTACAGGAACAGGCCTATGATGGTCTGTATTATGAACCTGAGCTACTACCGTCGGTAGAAGACCCTGCGGCAATGACTTGCACAATAGCACAGCACTGGCATTATGATCACTAGTTATTTCATGTTCCGTTGAATTTTATTCTGAGTTAGTGTGCAGTAGTGTATTGTGCTTTTTGTTGCAATGTTTGCATGAGCCATATTTGCATTTGTTTGTTGGATGGCCTTTATAAAAGCAATTTGCACAAATACCTAATGATTTTACCTTGCTTTCCTTGTCTTTAAGAGACTGTACGGGGAATACGTTGAACAGTGACTTAGTACGGTTGCCTACTAAAAGTCTTTTATTGTTGTACCGCTCACATACCAAATCCCATGCCACTTGTTAGTTTTGTGCTGAGAATTCAATTGATTTGATGAGTGCCGCACTACCCTCTATGTATGACCTCAAGTAATAAAACTTAGTTATGTCCGTAATGTTTGAGTTATTGTGTATCATTGAATCATACATGTCCCGAAACTCCAATAGGCTATATGTACCATCGAATTTGTTTAATTTAATTTCAGGCAATTTTACACCTACCCTTGCTTGCCTTACCTCCTGCTCTTGATAGTGATCAATGGCTGGCTCGCTCTTACCAGATGGCTTGGTCTCACTGGTCACCTTCGCAGAGGTAAACCTTTGGATTATGGCCTTTGCCCGGACCATAGAGCTGTAGTATTTGCTCTCAAAATTTTCCCTTATTGTGCATTGCTCGGTACTAGTAGGGTCATCCAAGCCCATCTCAACCTGGAATTGCACATCATTGAACTCTGTTAATAATGGTTCCAACTTAGACTGGCGGATCTCAACTTCAAGAATGATATCAGAAGTTAGCTCTTGGTCTGTGGGAATGCAATTGAGAAATGAAATAAAGTTTGTTAAAACGGGCTTTGATTGCTCCCCGATGATGGACTAATACTTTCATTTCCTTTTCAGACATTTTTGATCACTCTGTGTAAAATATTGTTGCTGAAATAATTTGTAACTAGTTAAGCTTGGGAGCATTTATATACTTGTTGGACTTACTTGGGTTTTAATGCCTACTGTAAAGCTGAAATAAATTACAGATATGAATAGTAATTTTGCAAACCAATGACAGGTTTTTTGAACTGATGTCTTTCAATTCAAAATGCTCGAAGTAGTTGCCACGGATGATGTGACGAACCCACGTTTCTATGAACGAAATGCGTGGATATGCTAGTAGCAAAGCCACGTGGCTATTTCTATGCAAACTCAGTGGAAAATTATTTAATTTGTGCACCATGCGATGCGAGACTGTAGCTATGTCTATGTACTTCACTATGCAATCCCGTCACTGCGCGCAAAATAAAATGTATGATAGCAAACTGAAAAACCATGCTAAGTGTACAATGAAAAAATAGCTCAAAGCCTTGTGAATGACTTGAAAATAGCGCGTTGCTTGGCGTGCATTTAACCTGGAGTGTGTGTATGAAAGCACCTTGCAGGTATAATTGAAATGTTAGGTATTTTGTTATGTGTAGGAGTGGGTGTAAAGCAGAGGAATAGGACTTAGCTGAATTCTTTGTAAGCGTTGTGGCGTGGCGTTCCCAATATGGCGGTTTGCCTTTTGTTAGGTATTTCGATGTTGAAAATCCAGACAATATCCAATTGATGCTCCTCGCTCAGGATCCCTGTTTGCTCCTTGTTCGGTGGTTGAATGACTCTCCGGCTCTGACGATGTTCGATTTTACCGTCATTTATCTTCTTGATTGGAAATATCAATTTGCCGTGATGGGCAAGGTGGCGTCCTTTTGATAGACAACGTTCTCGTCGTAGCTGATCCGTATTTTGAAGGCTCGTAGGACCAATGTTGGGGGTTCTTCAAGTGAATATGCAGCTTGATCTTATATAAATGTATTTATTGTAGTTCTTCAGAGTTAAATATGTGATTAAGGTATAAAAGATAAGATTACGATGTCGTCGGTCGCCACGGCCATTAAGTGAGTGAGAGAAGGGAACCGAAACGGCGTGCGCGCCGTTCGTGTCACAGCGGCGCCACTAGCGCCGCCACTAATCATGGGACTGGTTTTCTAGTGTTGCCAAGACCGATTATCGACCGATACTTTAATCGATGTCGCGCTGCGACAGTAACAGACAGACGGAGTTACTTTGAGAGACCCTTGGACAAAATACTACTTTAAATACCAGAAGCGATAAAAGGATCAATTTGTTACTACCAAAGTGTATTAGAAATAAATTATCAATTTTTATTGTATTTATGGTTCACTAGCTCGGCGATAATAGCTTACACATAAAAGGTAGATTTAATGCTGTCGCTGGGTTTTTTTAGGATTATTTAAGATAAAAATTTCCATTATACATTATATACGTGTAGTCCTACCGGTTTTTGTAGCGCACGCCAGAATAGCTCGCAGATATAGTTTTTTAGATAGAATCGTTTTTTTTCCTACTTGACACCTATCGTTATATTTTGGACAATTCACACAATATCTTTATAAGTTATAGCCTGTGTGTTATTCTGATATATAAGCTATATCATTGTAAAGATTCATTAAAATCCATACCTACAAACTTTCGCGTTTATAATATTAGTAAGGAAAGGAAGTAGGGATATATAATAATAAACAACCAACTTATAAAAAAAATACTATTATATTGACAGGCATTCGACCGAACATTAGAGAATTGCATTTGCAATAAAATTATTTTAAGTGTTAAAATCTTATCTCCTTGGACTCCTATTGTAGATGTCAAACCCACTACTGACGCAGTGCGAAAGAGCCCCTGCAGCGGTAGTTTCTGCCTGCCCCTCTGTCTTCTAATGGGAGCAAACATATATCGGTCCCGGTCCATCATACTCCTCTCAGCACGAGCACGCTGTTTTATACGGGTGTACCTCCTCAATGGGAGCATCATTCCACAAAATTAGAATTCCTCAATGGTGATCTCCATGATCATTTCACTTATCCGGAGGGTTCCTCAACAATGACCATGGTGTTTAAGCTAGAAAAAATAAGTAAAATTGTTATAAATGTAGAGTTTTACCACATAGCATTAGATAAAAACAGAAATTCGTAATCACAAACCTTTATATAATTTTCAAAACCGATCCAGGGCTCCGCAATTCGATTTTTGGACTGAAATCACAACTGTTGATATGAAGGCCGAGATGCACTCATGCTTCGCTGTAAATTAACGCAAATAAGCTGGCAGCTAACTTACCTTAATTATTTTTGTACAATTCGTAATAGTTTTACAAATAAATCCAAATGTGTTTGAAAACCAACGACTAATCTGACAGTTCCATAGACAATTACGCACCATAAAGTATTTATTTAGCAAAAACAATGTCCCCCTGGCGGGCAGTAGTGAGAGACTTACTACCTAGTGTTGTGCCTTTGACGTTTCTTAAATAGTAAAATTTCAATCTCGACTTTGTTCCACGGTGCCAATTATGCGCATATTGGAATTGGAACTGTATTGGAATTTAGTGAGATTGAGATTGTCATTGGAATGGCCGGTAGACCCCCAGATTTGAGCATTTTCACCCTCCAATTCCTGTATCCAGATACTAAAGCCAAGCCTGGAAACCTATACCTATACAGTAGGCATCTAATAATTTCAATTTTAATTGCATGTACGTACAATTTTGTACGGAACCCTCGGTGGGCGAGTCGACTCGCACTTGTCCGGTTTTATATATTTTCTGAACGGCTATGACGCCCTCTACCCGTAAGGGTATCCTTTAGATTATGCACTCTATACGCCACACCTTTTAGGGATTAGTATAAATACCATGTAAAGTTTAGTAGACATGTCACACAACACTATTTAGTCCCAAATCTAGCAAAGCGTGTACTATTGAAACTAGATGACCGATATAACACTTATGTGTATACTTTTAAAGGAAGATCAAATAGTATGTGTTTGGTCACACGTATATAATACACATATGTCCTGGCCAATAGAGCTTTGAAACCAGTCGTGTAGTTTCTGATGGACTTTTATTTTCTTCTAGCGTTATTTTCATTTGTATCGGACGACTGCACACTCCTCAGTTGATCAGTAAGGTGTCACTTGTTGACTCGAACCGAAACGAGTTCACATCAAGGCACAGTCTGGAATGGAAGTTCCTGTTTTTGGACCACCGCGCGCCTCCAATCATTGGATACCTGCCATTTGAAGTACTCGGCACTTCTGGCTACGATTACTACCACTTTGATGACTTGGAAAAAGTGGTCACTTGTCATGAGGCTTGTTAGTATGTTTTTAATTTTATTCTGGTAGCTAATTAAAATACTCTATTATGTTTAGAGTTATACTATATAATTAAAAAAACACGGGTTTTTACTAACGCGAGCACTGGTGGTCTAGTGGTAGTCGCAGAAGGCGGGGCTTCTGATCGCAAGGTCAGATCTCATTAAGTGAATTTTAAATTCTTTTGAGATAATAAATTTCTTTAAACCGAAGGTCGTGTGTTCGAATCCCGTCGTAAACTAAATATTTTTTGTTTGAATAATTTAAGTGCACTATACAAGTGCACTATACCAGTACTCTCAAACAGTGAAGGGAAACCTCGTGAGAAAACCTGCATGTTCGAAAATATGTGTCCAGTGTACGAAAGGAGCCTTTAAGGCGCCTTGAATTATTTTACTACACTGGTTCGCGATAATTAGTGACACGCTAAGAATAGTAGTAGTAGTAGTAGTAGTAGAAGTAGGAGAAGAAAAGTAGTGGTCAGCCAGGGACAGGAACATCACTATTATATAATAAAACAATGTCTTCGCCGCTGATTATGTTGCTGTCTGTATGTCTGAACACGATAGATTCAAAAACTACCGAACTGATTTTCATACATGAGTTTTCATACAGATTCATGAAGATGGTATTGGTGTATAGTTCATTAAGGTTTTGTGTAAATTGGCTGAAATATGACGCTAATATAAAAATACTAATTTACACCATACAAAAAATAATTTGCAAGTGGGACCGTCTTTAATTGAACAAATTATTTGTATTATGTACAGTGATGCAGAAGGGAGAGCTAACGTCGGGGTACTACCGGTTCCTTACTAAAGGACAGCAATGGATCTGGCTGCAGACGAGATTCTACATCACATATCATCAATGGAACTCAAAACCAGAGTTTGTGGTCTGCACTCATCAGGTTATCAGGTATGTACTTATTTTTCAGGTAATTAAATCCAATAAATAACCCATAGTATCGCTATGTCCGTCTGCATTTCTGTCTGCCTGATCAGCCGGGCTATTATGGAATTCTGATACTATCAAACTTTGAAACTTATCGTTTCAGTTACTATTAATGATTTGTATTACGTATGCTTGATATTGATTGTCATACATGCTGTCATATGAATAGAAACATCAGACTAAATAAATATAAAGACGGGGGGCCGCGATCAACTAACATAAAGGTTCAAAACCGTGCTTCCGTGTGTACACACAAAAACACACACACACACACACACACACACCCACCGAAATCGTGCTTCTTGCTCTTAATACATGTAAAGGCGTTTCAATAAACTTCGTTCAAAACTTTCGCGCTTTAGTTAAATTGCGTTCGATAATTTTGTACAAAATAATGTTTTTTTATGTAAGATGTTTTCTAGACGACGACATGATAGAAGACTTCGAATAGTACAAGTATGTTTGCATATACTAAGAATAAGGAGCACAGTGGGTCGATGTGTATGCGTGGGTACATGTATTTAAACAGAGGAGCATGGCTTTGTGACTTCTCTTTGGTTATTCACGGCCCTTTGTCTATATATATTTATCTGGTCTGAGATAGAAACCGAACGTACTGTTATATGAGATTTGGGCTGAGTCTTTTTAAAAAAAACTAAATTTTAAAATACACTATTTTATTATACTTATTTAATTAAAATAGAAATAGAAATAGTAATTGAATTGAATTTATTGGAAATGGTAATTGAAAATAGAAATTGAATTTGGAAGACGAGTGGCTCTATTAAGAGCTTGATTCAAACTGAGTAAATTCAAGCTAAAAGCGCTTACTGGGTGGTTTTAGCTTGCTTATTTTACAATTTAGATTACAGTAGAGGGTTATAACAAGCCCCCGTTTAGGTAAAAATGTATGGTACTAAAGTACCAAGGTTTTTAATTAATTCTAATTCGAGGTGGAGAATTTGATTGGGAATCAAGATTCTCTGGACTATTTTCAAGTTGTGTTGGTCTGAACTTATGATAAAAAGTAAAACATTTCTTACTACAAAAGTAATAGATAACAAACATTATGAATAAGATTACAAATATGTATGAAACTAGGGAATGTGGTGTTAATTGTGGAACAGACTCATTTTCCAATTTAAGATTTTCAATGATATCTAACATGTTTTCAGCTTTATTATTTTATTCTTTTAAGTTATTGGTATTTAATTTAGATATTCGAATTGAAGTCTCAGTATAATTTTATCTTTTAAATTTATTCAGATTGCAACATGCATCATTTATCAAATTAAAATCGGAATGAACATGACTAAACTGATATTTAGGGTGAGTTTTTCCAATTAACTTCACATCCTTACAAAATCCAATACAGTTTGGTTTTAAAGATAAGATGTTTCTAAAACAGTATGCTCTGGAATTTCATCATAATATTCAATATTTAATGTTATGATATGGTTCCGATTGTGTAAACATCCATCTGTTATTTCCTAAGGATTGCCAGATATTAATATGTCCGTATAGGAAATTCGTTTTACATTGTTCCGGAAGTGAGTTCAGGACTCTGGTCATAATTTCCGTTTCACAAATAGGATAATTTTGGACACTAAAGACATCTATTTGTTTGCACAGGTACACTTCGTTGTTGATAGTTTCACAATCGTCGACATTGTTTAATGTTACATATTTAGACTTATCTTCATTGATGGGTATATGATATTGATGGGTGTAGTGTATTTGTTTTAGCGAATAAGATAGAATTTATTAAATCTTCTAATCTATATGATAAACTTAACATACAAGATTGAAGTACACTAAACATCTCATGTATTCCTGATTTAAATAACAATGAGTTCGTAACTATAGTCATATTATTAGCATAAGCTGATAAATTTTCAACCATCAAGTTTAATTGCTTTTCATTTTTGTTTATTTCTATTATGGAATCATTAAGTCTTAAAATAGCTGATTTTGAGATAAGGATGTTTTCTTTAATTAAATTTAAAGATATTTTATTGTTTTTCTTTCAGTATTTGAATGGCATTACTATATTGAATGGCATCATCTTCGTCCATGGTTCCGAATATTTGTTTAAAAACTGTACCTAGTCCAGAAATCCATGCAGATCTCTTTGATTTATTAGATGATAGTAGGTGTGATATAGCATCAAAGTCTCTAGAGATATCGTTGTAAGTTGAAACCAAAGGTTGAAAAGAATTTTGATACTCTATGTCATTTATAGCATCGCTTCTGGCGCAAATATATTGAGCCGAATGGAGTACGTTTTTAATATTGTCAATGTCTGGTTTTATGTATTCTATTTCTGTTGGTGTAATGTAAATAGTCACTAATTAATTTTACAGATCCTGAAGGGTTGAAATAGATGCCAGGGCTTTTCGTGATGGAATCGATAGCGATGAAGTCTTGGGTACGCGTAAGACCGTGACAGAATTCTGCCACGCTGTAAGAAAATAAACACTAAATTACTTTAAAAAAACTAAATTTAACTATCGGCTACTTTTGTTAAATTCTCTTTCGAATTAAGTAGCTATCTATGCTTTAACCATATACATCTTAAAACCTAGGGATCCGTACAGATCATAACTTATAATATCTTTCCACTAACTACTTATATTTCAACTAGTTTATTAGTACCTATTACTATAGTTTATTTATAACTATTTAGTAATAAAAGGTGACGAAGATGACTGGCTAGCTCTTAAGACCTAGGGACCTCTACGTCAGCTAATTTTACTTCATCGAAATGATGTTTGACGTGACGACGGTTAATCAAAAGAGATAAAGAGTGATTACCGTGAATTTTAACGACTTTATAAGGTCCTTTCCAGATTGGCGATAATGCTTTTCTTAATCTTACGTGATTTTTAAGATATACCATGTCACCAACTTTATACGTAACAGGTCGGGATCTTTGATCATAAAATGTTTTCGATGTTTCTTTTGATTTTGCAATATTTTCGAGGGCCTTCTGACGGGAGAGTTTAAGGCGATGATTTAGCACTTATTAATATATTCGTAGTAAGTATCCGTGGGGTTCACTTCATAGATAGAGTCAGGGAGATAAGGTTTGTGACCAAAGAGTAGTTCATAAGGAGTGAATTTAGTAGTGGTATGAACATTAGTATTATAGGCTAAAATAGCAGTATAAACTTATGCCAGTTAGTATGATTTTCATTAGTGTATGATTTCAGGTATTCTTTAAGGGTTGAATGACTCCTCTCTAAGGCACCTTGTGTTTGAGGGTGGTATGGTGTAGACCATAATTGTTTGATCTTTAGGAATTCACATGTCTTCTTGAATAAGTCAGCGGTGAAATTAGTACCTTGATCGGTAAGTATCATTCTAGGTATGCCGAATAAGGCAATGAAGTGAATGAGACATTCGCAAGAATCTTCAGCCGTCACGTTACTGATGGGATAAGCAAAAGAAAACTTTGTTAAATCGTCTTGAATCGTAAGTATGTATTTAAGATTGATTAGGCCAGCTTCGGAAAGCGGTCCTACGATGTCTAAACTAATTCGTTCGTATGGTGCAGTTGACGTAGATGTTATTTGCATAGGAGCTCGGTTAGTTTTACGTAACGCTTTGTTTGTTTGACACTGAGGGCATTTTTTGACGTAAGTTTCTATATCTGTTCTCATTTTTCTCCAGTGATATCTTTCTTTTAGACGATTATACCAAAGTGACCGGCTATGGGTAAGTCATGATTTTCTTTTAGAATTTTAGGAACTTCGCTTGGTGTGGGGAATATCATCGAGTTTTTGTAAACTTTTATGATGATATTGGTATCGTGAAATAGGAAAGCTAGAAAATTATAAATTTTGGTATAATATAATTTGACAAAAGGGTCCTTAAATCAGAAACGGCGATTTCTCGGTTTTGATAATTGTTACTGAGTAGTTTACTTTTAAGTGATTTCAGGGACTGGAAGAGTTCGGGGTATTGTATAGTATCAAAATGATTGACTTTAGTGAATAGAAAATGATATGTTTTAATTTTTGTTTTCAGATCCAGCGAGGAATACAGAGTTCGTTCATTCTCCAGGAACTCTGATGCGTTGTCAATATTAGCAAGGACTTGTTCGACGTAAGGATTGGCTTCATCGAGATCAATGGATGTTGGCATGACAACGATTTTGGAATCTGAGGACAATAATGGGTTAGTATACTCGTGATTTGTAGTGTTGTACGTATAGTCTTTATTAGTCATAGCTTTTAAGAAATCAGGGTACGAGTTTTCTTGGAGTTCGGAATTTGGTTAATTTACAGGTAAATTATTTTCATTAGATAGATAGATAGATAGATAAACACTTTATTGTACACAAGAGAACACACAAAAAATAATGATTAGCAATACAGTTGTACAATGGGCGGCCTTATCGCTAAAAGCGATCTCTGCCAGGCAACCTTTGGATGGACAGGATAGACAAAAAACCAAAAAGTCGGCGGTGTACAAAAAAATTTACCTATACTTAATCTAATACATAAAAATACAAAATATAACAATAACTATAAAAATGCGAAAAATTACACAAAGAAAGATGACATACATACCTACCAACAAATAACTTTCTATAGTGATAGAAGCTAACAACCAGTTAGCAGTTTCCAGATAAAGACAGATAAAGGTTATGGACTTTGATTTTAAATATATGAATATATTTAGATAAGCGAATAGATAAAGGTAAGGAGTTCCATAAGTGTACAGCTTGATAAGTGAAGGATTCACCATACATAGCTGAACTATGAACAGGAGTACGGAGTTGGAGAGTGTCAGACGAACGCAGACCACGATCGTTTGACTGGTGCAGAAATATAAAACGTTCCTTTAAATAGTGGGGAGACGAAGACAGATAAAGGATGTTGTATAACAGCGTCAGGATATGAGCATTCCGGCGAAAACGAATAGCTTAATATAATTTCGCATGAAGCTGAATAACGAGCTTCATGCGAAATTCTGAAACATGGTCATATTTACGCAAGCCAAATATAAACCGAATGCAGAGGTTTTGAAGACGCTCAAGTTTGTTAAGATGGACTTCGGATAGATCAAGATAGCTGGCGTCTGCATAATCTAATATTGGATGGAGCAGGGATTGTGCAAGCATAACTTTGGTAGCGGTTGGCAGAAAATTACGAAGTCTTCGTAAAGACGCAGATGATGCGAACATTTTTCGACTAATTTCATTAATCCACGGCTGCCATGTCAACTTAGTGTCTATTATAATACCTAAATTTTTAACCGACTGACTGATCGGAATATGTGTACCATTAAATATTATAGGCGAGAGAAGATTATGATTAAGTTTAGCAATTTAGAACTATCTACCAATTATGATGGCCTGAGTTTTACTAGGATTGACAGTAAGTCCGTAAGACTTACTCCATTCACAAACTCTGTCTAGATCAGAGTTAATCAGACGAATGGCTCCGTTGACATTATCTACAGTAGTATGACAGTATATTTGAAGATCATCTGCATACAGGTGGTAGGAAGATGAAAGATTTTGCGTTATGGAATTAATAAAAATAGTAAAGAGAAGAGGAGAGAGCAAGCCGCCTTGGGGGACGCCAGCAGTGAGGTTACACCATGAAGAGAATGTGTCCTCAACACGAATGCGCTGCTGCCGATCGAATAAGTAGCTACAGAACCAGTCAACTGCCGACGGAGATATATTAAGAGAGCTAAGCACACCCAAAAGAAGATCAAAATCACATTACAAAAAGCACTACTGAAGTCGAAGAGTGTAAATATAGTGACCTTTCCACTGTCCATTCCGAAACGAATGTCATCGGTAATTTTTACTAAAGCCGTAACGGTGTTCTGGCCTGGACGGAACCCAGAATGGTAAGAGTTGAGAAAGGAGTTCTTAGAAACAAAAATACTTAGTTGTTGGTGGATAATTCGTTCAAGAACTTGTTAAAGGAAAGAGAGGATAGATATAGGTCGATATTCAGAGAAAGATGAAGGATTCGATTTCTTAGGTAAGGGAATAATCTGAGCTTCTTTCCAGGCCAATGGAAAGGTGCTTGATGTTATGGATGCATTATGGAGGCATTAATGACGTGTATAATGTCGTCAAGGATGGGAACAATCATGTTACTGTTGTGCTAATGCTGTCACTACCTACAGCGCTTGATGTGATAGCTGCTATGCTCTTCCTAACATCACCATCGACAAATTGACAGAAATGAAAAGAGGGAATGTCTGGAATTGGCAGGGAAGAAAGATAGTTTAGAGGGTTATGTTTAGAAAAAACATCAATAGGAGAGGAATTTGAAAAATACTGATTTAGACGATTTAAATCTAAACTAGGAGAGATTTCTTGTTTAGAACTGCCAATTCCTAAAGTTCTTAGAAATTTCCATATTTTGGATGGATCACTATCGCCTACAGAGTCATGAATGTGTCGGCGTTGCGCGTACACAACCTGTACACAACCTGTTGCAGAGATTTCGACGATCGTGGTATTTAGCTATATTTTCATCAGTGGGCTTGCACCTCATGCGTACCTTAGCAAGATCTCTCTTATGCATAGCCGAGCGGATTTCATCAGTGAGCCATGGAGCTGGCAAATGTTTGATCTTGATGGCGCGCATGGGGGCATGCGCGTCATAAAGTTTTGTGAGTTGATAGTTAAAATACTTCACCATGCCATCAACACTACCACTATCAAATAGCTCAGCCTAGTCGATCTGTTGAGCATGCTTGCGAAGGCTCTCGAGGTTCATTCTACCAAAGTTACGCTGCACGATAATTTTGGGCTTGGCTTTTGGAGGGCGGACTTTGTAGGATAGGAAGACCAAATCGTGATAGGAGAAAGAGGGAGCTGCAGTTTGACCGTGCTTAGTGACATTATTTGGAGAGGACACGAGAATGAGGTCTAGAAGAGATGGGATACAATGTGGAAAAAAGTGAGTAGCTGTTAGAGGAAGTAAGGTCAGATTGCTGGCTTTAATGACATTTTCAAATTGAATGGAGCGGTAGTCCTGCTTGAGAAGGCAGATATTAAAGTCACCCATAATAATGGTGAGACTATAAGCGGGTGTAATGGCTTCCAAGAGTCTTTCGAAGGATGACAAAAAGTTATTGTTAGAGTTATTGCTAAATAGACTCCAAGTAAAACCTTCGTGCGGCACATAATAATTTCAATAAAGATGTGTTCGCCCATTCCAGATGATGGAGGTTGAGGAGACATGCTAACTAAAGAGAAAGGAAGATGAGCTCGTAAATAGATCGCAACTCCTCCAGCGCGTCCATCATTGCGGTCGTTCCTAATGAGTACGAAACCGGGAAGTGAGTAGGAAGTAGTGGGTAGACATGGTTTTGACCATGACTCGGAGACTAAAACAGCGTGGATATTATTATGAACAAGAGACGCCAGAATATGAGGATAATGAGCCGGAATACTCTGCGCATTAATGTGTGTGACATTAAAATTCTTTGCAACTTGGAAAACTGGGTCTCAAGAGTTTGGGACAGGGAAGGAATACTACAAAAACTCTGGTCACCGCTGCTGTCGTCGTCACTGGTTGAAAAAAAAAAGAAAGTGTTCGCTATCATCATCACTTGATGACATGTAGGAACCTATTAATAAATCTAAAAGTAAATAGTAATATACCTATGGACCTACCCACTAAAATAAATACTAACTATAAATAAGTACCCAACCTATAATGCAATATCTTAATTCGATATTGTTTTATACCAGTGCACCTGCCAACCGTGTTGGAAGAGTCTCAATGAATTGTATGTAACTATAACTATGAATTACACAGTTAAACAATATAAAGAAAAAAAAAGTAATACCTACATAAAATAAAAAATAAAAAAAAATCAAAAGAAAAAGAAAACACAATTACATAATTACAATAGGCAAATAAGTTAAAGCTAAAGATAGACAAAACCTGAACGCAGAATATAACAGTCATATCCGTCAGAATAATTTCTGCCACTGACAGCCAAGTAGCACGTCATAATTATAAATAACAAAACAAAATATTTTTCAATACGAAATAAAAAGATATAGTAATAAAGTAAAGAAAAATATAGTAATAAAGAGATAAAATCTGTAAGAGGAAAGTGGGTGTTTTGCAAATGTGTGTGGGACATAGAACAGGTCACTTCCTGGACGTCACAGCACGCTTGAACTTGGTTGCCGCAGTTGGCTTTGCAGTTATTGTAGCTGACGTCGACGCAGTCACTGCCGCCGGCGCCGCCGGTGCGACCGCCTGCGAACTTGATAAATTATCAAGGTCGGCGATACATCTAACGCGATGCCTGGCGTCGTCTGGTCCAACCACTTAAATGTTGCCCTCCCGAGTCCAGCTTTTAGAAATTCCAAAACGATGTCTAGCCTGCATGAACACTTCATGGCGAGCCCTAGTCAGAAACTCCGAAATAGTTAGACCGGAATTCTTTAGTTGTGTCTTGGCAAACCATATCTTGTCACGAACAGACACATCTGGCAGCCTCACAAGAACAAGTCTAGATCGGTCAGATGTCATGCGGCCCATCCTATGGCATCGATTAATGTCAGCAGCCTCAAAACCAGCCAACTTCAGCCGACCCACTACAAGTTTAACGACAGTGGCAGTTGTGTCTTCATTCTGCTCTTCGGGTAGTCCATGCAGAAGCAGATGCTTGCGACGGCTCAGCATTTCACGCTGATCAACGGCTTGGGCAGTAGCCTGCATTTGGTCCTGCAGTGCTCTAAGAGCCGTCAAGACAAAAGTCTTCAAGCCTGAGAACTCGCTGGCCAGAGCTGCCACAGAATCTGAAGCCGGAGACTGCATTTTCAGCTTACCTTCATAAGCAGCCATCTGTTCCGTGAAAAGGGCCTGCATTTGAGCCATAGTGCCTTGAATTTCCTTTATATCCTCCATATCAGTGACAGGAACAATGTGTTTTATTTAGAGTTAAGTGCTGAAGGAAATAACACTTTATGGCAGGTACTGTACTTTAAGCCTTAGACTTGTACATAAATAACTATTTTAAATAAACAAATACTGTATTGTAGATAAAAATTAAAGGAGATCAAAAATTAATAGGTTTTTCTTTTTTCACACCTACCCACAAAAAAAAAGATATAGAAAAAAAAGATTAGATATATTACGGTTCGGAGAATCGACGTAAGGATCTAATCGTGAGGTTGAAGGTAAGTCATTAGGATTAGTTTCAACATTGTTTTCAGGAATCAGGGGATTTGTAATTCGGTCTGGTAAGTTTAAAGGACTGAAATCAATATCGAGATCAGCGTTAAAAGGACTTATGTCATCGAGATTCAGGGGCTCAATTTCGTCTTGTA
This sequence comes from Lampropteryx suffumata, assembly GCA_948098915.1. Classification (NCBI taxonomy): domain Eukaryota; kingdom Metazoa; phylum Arthropoda; class Insecta; order Lepidoptera; family Geometridae; genus Lampropteryx; species Lampropteryx suffumata. Next base: position 18,365,879 of record OX402544.1, on the reverse strand, counting down.
TAGGGTTGACAAGATATCGAGAGAGAGCGACAGCTGCCGTGTTGAGTTTCCTTTTTGGTAACCTATTTGGTAATCGTATTCAGATAATTTCAGGCGCCACCTTTGTAGTTTGCTGCCAGGATCTTTGTGATTCATAAGCCACGTGAGAGGCCTATGGTCAGTGATGATATAGAATTTGCGTCCATACAAATATGGGCGGAAGGTCAACCAACCAAAGAGGACAGCTAAGAGTTCTTTTTAAGTGTCCGTGAAGCGTAATTAAGTGTCGGTGAAGCGTAAGCTTTAGGTCTTTCTTGACCTTTTGGCCCTTGAGAAAGGACTGCGCCTATAGCGTAATTAGAAGCGTCACATATAAATGTAAAGGGAATAGAAAAGTCTGCGTATATAAGGACTGGAGCAGAGGTAAGTTTATTTTTAAGTTATCAAAAGCGACTTGTTGTTGATTTTCCCATGAATATACTACACCTTTTTTAAGAGTTGAGTCAGTGGTTTAGCGATTTTTGAGAAATCGGGAATAAATCGACGATAGTGTGAGACGAGACCTAGGAAGGATTTAATGTCTTTAGGACATAATTTAGGAGTTGGAAATTGAGTTACCGCTTTTTTCATTTCAGGATTTGGTTTGACGCCTTTTTCGGTTATGACGTGGCCAAGATACTTCACGCCGGAGGAACTCACACTTATCAGGCTGGAGTTTTAGATTGAAATCTCTAAGACGTCGGAAAACCATTTCTAAGTTTTGGATGTGACTCGGAAGATCATGGGAATAAATTACGATGTCATCCAAGTACACAAAGCACCGGATGTCTTGAAGGCCGGCAAGGGCAGTATTCATTAGCCTTTGGAAGGTTGCAGGAGCATTTTTTAGCTCGAAAAGCATGCGGGTAAACTCATAAGTGACCTTGAGGTACGCTGAAGGCTGTCTTGGGTGCGTCTTCTTTGTTCATAAGAATTTGGTGAAATCCTGAAGCTAGGTCAAGAGTAGAAAAAAATATTTACTTTGACCAAGTTGATCTAGGATCTCAGAGATTTGTGGGATAGGATAACTATCACCGACGGTGATGTCATTGGGTTTACGGTAATCGATGACAACACGCCATTTGCGTTGTCCGGAAGCGTCTAATTTCTTGGGGACTACCCAGATAGGAGTCGACCAGGGAGACATCGAAGGATTTATTATGCCTTGATCTAGCATTTGGTCGATTTGTTTTGACACTTCTTGTTTATGCACCTCGGGGAAGCGATTTGACATGGATGGGATTCTGTGGTGTCGTTTTTATTTCGTGTTTTACTGCATTAGTATGCGAAAGTTTATCCCCGGTGACATAGAATATGTCTGAATACTCAGAGCAGACGTCATGAAGAGCATTGGCTTCTTCAGAATTAAGATTATTTGTTCTATGAAGATTTAGAGTTTTGAAGGTAAGAGTCAGTGTTTTGATGTTGGTAGGCTTTAGTAGAGTTAACATGTTCATAGGTCATGTCATTTGAATTCAGAGGAACAAGTGTTATATTCAAATTGGACTTTAGAGTCGAGAGGGGTTTCGGAGGTGTTAATAACTGAGATGTTTATCCTTTTGTTATCTTTTACCCTTACTAAGCAATTAGCAATCAGTAAGTTTTTGTACTGATTTTGATCTAGGACAAGACCTTCTCTGATCTTAGGGTTAGAAATGGAACACTCAATCATTGTTTCCGATCTAGCAGGTAGGGAATAGACTGGTTCATAGATCATAAATGGGATTTCTGTTTTATCGAATTTGAGTTTGTTTGTGTTGTAGTCGATACAACAGCCAAAAGAGTTGAGCATATCTGTTCCAATGATACCGTCAAAAGAGAGATGTATTTCGTTAATAACATGGAATTTGTGAGTAATAAATTTATGAGTGGAGTCTGTGAGGTACATTTTTAGAGGAAAATGTCCAAGTTTTCTTGTTGAACTTTGGTCTCCGGGATCGATTCCTTTTAAATGGATAGGTTCCTCGATCAGTTTGGGAACTTTTTTGAAGCATGAAGATTTAAGAAGGCTCTCTGTTGAACCAGAGTCTACCAAAAGAGACAGAGGGAGATCTGAAATTGTTGAGATTATTTGGACAATAGGAAGTAGGATTTTGTTAGGGTTAGTAGTGATTTTAAAAACTTGTTTTTGATTTGTGGATTCAGTGGGCACAGTGGAAGCAGTGGGTTTTACAGGAACAGAGGATTTGGTAATTTGGATTCGGTGGAGACAGTGGATATAGCAGAACCAGTGGGTTTAGTAGATTTGGCGTCAGCCAATACAGTGAAAACAGTGGATTTAGTAGGTTTGGCGTCAGCCGATACAGTGGAAAAAGTGGATTTAGTCGGTTTGGCGTCAGCCGATACAGTGGAAACAGTGGATATAGTGCGTTTAGCATTAGCCAATACAGTGGATTTTGTAAGTTTGACCTTAGCCGATACGGTGGATACGGTGTCAGATTTAGTAGGAAAGTGGCATGATTTCGCATGACACCTATACGAGCCACTTATTCGTTTTTTGAAACTTCGTTCTCACTAAGGTCGTCGTCGAACTCAGTTTCTTCTACAAAGTTCACCTTTTGCGGTGGACGGGCGTTCATTTTTAGCGCGATTATTGTATTCGCGTTTCCTACAGTTTTCGATTGAATGTCCCGGGTTCTTACAGTACCTACAGACTTCGTCGCTACGATTTTGGTTAGTACCGGGACTTTGATTTTTTTGGATATCGCGATTGAAGGTTTTCGGTTTGTTGACCGAATTATTAGTTTTACCTTCCGGTCGTCTATACATAGACTGTTGTATTTTCTCTTCCGAGATGGCCAAGTTTATGGCCTCGTTTAGGCTTTTAGGAGCTCTGCACCTAACAATTGTTGAAATTCGTGGGAATATTCCCATTGTAAAGTGATGGAGGGCTAGATCCTCCATTGCCGCAGTGCGGCTGGCTACTTCTTTCACCTTAGTATTTTGTAAGGAAATCTCGGTTAGTAACTGAAATAAGCATGTTTCGATTTTCAGGGCGAATTGGGACACTGTTTCCTGCGGGCCTTGCCTGCTCTCTTGTAGTTCCGTGAGCAAATGCGAATAATGCTCACAAAATTGATTTTTAAGAAAGTCCCCCGCTTTACCTCTTAACTGGCTTAGAATATATTTAAACAGGATGGGCGTATGTACATCCGTTGCCATTTCATGAACATTATCTCCGTTCGTGACGAATGAGTTGAGAGTTTCTCTACTCCCGTCGTATGCGTTTACGAATTTGAAGAGGGTGTTGAGGTCAACCTCAACCGATTTCGGTGTAGTGTCAGATTGTTTCGACATAGTTTTTGATTTAGGAGATGGTAATGGCGAATTAGATTACGGAAATGGTAAGTTAATCAGTACTTGTAAGAAGTCTTTTGTTTCTCTAGACTCTGTGGTCATAATAGAATTCGATTGTTTAGTCTGCCAGCGTTATCTCTTCGTACTGCAATTTGTTTACACTGCACTGATAACACTGAATTCACCCGCTCACAGATAAACTTTTAGTTTTTTCACTTTGGTAGAACGAGGCGTTTCCGAGGATTTTCACTTTTAAATCCCTTAAGCTGACACCAATTTTATATTAGTCTTTTAAAAAAAAACTAAATTTTAAAATACACTATTTTATTATACTTATTTAATTAAAATAGAAATAGAAATAGTAATTGAATTGATTTTATTGGAAATGGTAATTGAAAATAGAAATTGAATTTGGAAGACGAGTGGCTCATTTAAGAGCTTGATTCAAACTGAGTAATATTCAAGCTAAAAGCGCTTACTGGGCGGTTTTAGCTTGCTTATTTTACAATTTAGATTACAGTAGAGGGTTATAACAGTACGTAATAGTAATCCATCTTGTCAAAACTGGTTCAAATTACAATCAAACAAATGATTGAAATTATGCCGATTGCTAATTCAAACTAATAGATATTGATTGTGTCAAAAGTTCCATAATCGGCATACAGAGCCCTTGCTTGCGGATGTTGGTTTTACCGTGATAAAAAGTTGCATTACATTTAATTTTTAAGATGTAGTATGTTAACTAAAATCCAGCGTATATCACGCGCACACCAAGACGCAGCATTTGAATACTTTCTCGCTCACACATTGAATTGCTGATTCTACAGACGAGAGGACTGCCTCCACCATAAGTGCTACAACATATATTATGACATTTCCCCTATATAAGCAGAGCCCCGATCGACGATCTTGCCACCTTTGAGAAAGAATGGTGGGCGATCTCGAAAAATAGAAAAAGTTACACACTGAACTAAATCCACTGATTCAGATTGTCACAACACTACAATACAACTGATAACACTTCAAAACTATCGCACTTGTATCACTTGTTAAGCTGAGAGTAGACTGACTGCATCCGCAAACCACCGCCGCATTTATACGAGCGTCGAGTGCGAGATATAGCTATCTCGTTCGCTCTTATGCATTCGATACGCGTTCTTTGTAGTGCATCCACTCGATACCAGATGACGTAGTAGGTGAATATTTAATGCGTATAATATATTAAATTAAAAAAAAAATAAGACATGATTGTTTGGCTTTCAATTGTTTTTACATCCAGCTGCATATCCAAAATTAGAGTCATTTTTGAAGACTTTCCGACCTAGTACTAAACGCAGAAGCAAGAGAGGAGAAGATGATTTTTTATTCTTCGATCCTAACGTGTGCCATATCCCTGGATGATAGGTATTTCGAAGATATTAAGAGGATTCAACTTAGAGGTGATAACTTTTATGTAGGTAGGTACCTCTACATTACTATATATATAAAGTAATTATATTTACAGCCATGCCGACGTAATCAAAACACTGAAAGAAGAAAGCGTGGACCAGACTGAAGACGTGAACGAAACAACAGAAATTGAAAAAAAAATAGGAGATCCATCTGAAGATCCGATTCGGCCCATGCCACCACTTTACCTATCGGAGCCGGCCAGCGATGCCTATGCAAACACTTACCAGCCCATTTCACAGGTATAGTAACAGTACATAATTTTGACTAGCCAGTATCATAGGAAGTGAAAAAGAAGTCAGTCAGTACCTGTCGTTCTATTGCAGCGTTAGTATCGCTGTCGCGAGCTGCTGTGCTTGGAGATTTTTAGCACCTAGCATCTTGTGAGATACTTTGAGAAAAATCACATTTACAGATATTCAACATTCCAAAAAATGTTTTTTTTGTAAACTTCCTCTTGCTTAAGGGTGCGGTATTAGAAACATGAGTAGAATTATCCGTAACGTATACGTTACGGATAATTCTACTCGTGTTTCTAATTATCCGTAACGTACCGTATTATTCTACCGTATTATAAATTATGTGAAGAGAGAAGAGAACATTTCTATTCTCTATCTTCTATTCTCGAAGTATTATGAAAATGAAAACTTTGTCTGTCGAAAAGGTATGAAATAGGTTTTGATAAGTTAGCACGAGCTGATTCAAATGTGCTCAAATAACAGGTATTTTGGTTTCTCTCAATAATAATAATAATAATGCCGAATTCTGCGTCGCCAGGTTTATTCACTATGATGTTCCATTGAATAGCTCCGAACTCCATCATCAGATCAGCACCTTAAAATATCAAAGTTAACGAAGCGAAGCGATAATAATATTTCGATAATTATAAATAAAGTAAAATATATATTCCTTCAGTAATATATACTTTAACATTCAGATTCAAGAGAAATCGTTCAGCCATTTAAAAATGATCAGCTCTTTTCTATTTGATAAAGAGATGTTGGCAACTTCCACAGGTCTGATCGATTCGAAATTGGATATCCTTTTATTTCAATAATATTGTAAGAACATGGTATCCTTGATCTGCTGCTGCATCATCATTCCTCATCAACCCCTTGAGTTGCGAGCCTAAATTTAGACTTTTAAATACAATTCCCGCGCTAGAACTTTCGGGCCAGTTGGGAGTCAACTAAATTTTTACTACCGGTACAATTGTACCAGTAAATAGTGGATTAATATATAACAGAGGTATCGTTTATAGGCTCATTGGAATTGTATCAATGGTTATAGTAACATCTATAATGGTAACATGTATGTGTTTATATTTGTGTCACAAGTTATTTATGAAATCGAAATTTTTAAAACCGTTGGAGGCTTTGAACCGGCGAAGAACCGTTGGCTATGGAGTGGTATGGGAAACGTTCGACGCGGATTCTGCAGAGTGTGAATTGTTTGGCCGCGATGTCGCAGTGGACCCGTGAGCAATACGCGTTCGCTGTAGAAACGTATTTCAAAAGCAACGATTTGTGTACCGTTGGCCGTCAACTGGATGTACAGACGTTTATGTGACGGCTGCAGTGTAAATTTTATTAGAACGTGCGTGCAGCAGTGCTGAGCAACAGGTTAACCGTAAACAAATAACATAGACCGCCGATAAAATATCGTGCGAGAAGTGAACGTTATTCCTCAATCATCATTGCAGCGCACCGCTCGGAATAATGTCAAGAGATTCCGTGAATATGTACGCCGCGACAAAAATATTTAGAAGGCCTATTCTTTAAAAAGTAAAATCATGTAAAGTTTGCTTTGGTACTCAATACGTAATTATTTTCACAACTAACATCTATTTGTTTCATTTAAATCGTAAATCTGCTACCCTGTACAAACAAATCGCTTTGCTATACCGCACCGCACTTATACATTTGTATTAAGTACAAACCAAATCGCTTTAGTTGGCACTGAGTTCTTCGTTCGCTTTATCAACTAACTAGCTGAATGTTGTTTGTACTAACATTTCAGGAAACTATGATGAGCCCGAAAAGTAGTATTAGTGAGTTCCAGCCGCTGACAATGACGGACATATTGGACACTTTGTTATCGAATGAGGATGCACCACTAGATAAGACGCCCTTAAATGTTGCACCCCTAGATAATACGCCGTTGAATGTTGCACCACTGGATATATCTCTGCAAAATGATTTGGTGCTACCTCCGGAGCTACCTCCGTTGTACACGACCGACTGTGTTTCCGATAGTGTCGTTGACTGTATTCCTAAGGTGCGGATTGTACAGAAATGGAGTAAGGTGAAGGCGCGGCGCAGGTGCAGATCAGGCGTGGAACAGATAAAGCACGGACGCGATTTAAATTATATCAAAGAGGCGAAGAGACGCCTCAACGAGTCATTAGACAGGCTGACTTTATTTTGATAGCATGTCTTCCTCTTCAGACGACGAAGATGCGCTTGCTTTGCTGCAACTCATTAATGTGCAGAGACACCGAAGATATTGGGTGCATCCTGTGTGGAAAATGTAACAAGAGCATAGATATTTTAAAATAATGTAAAAATTATGCGAATATCCTGATTGTTTTCCTACAGTGTACAAAATGTCACTAGAATGTTTCCACATTCTTTTGTCGAAAGTAAAACACGGTCTTCAGAAGAAGCATACAAATTGGAGAGAACCGGTCTGTCCCGAAGAAAGACTATTGATAACATTAAGGTTAGTAAAATATCTTTTGGATTTTTATATACTTTTATTCGTTTCGCAACAGAGCCCGATGGAGCAATAATGTTTCTCTTATTCTTTGAGTAACTACATCTGATGTTGTTCCATCGGTCTTTGCAATCTTTAGCTGAAACAAAAACTAAAATTTATGGTCATATTCAGAGATTCAGATATTCATATGGTCGTATCGTATGCATATCATAGTACACGCGTAGGACGAGAGCAATACGATACGAGCACATCATGTTCAAACAAGTCAAGTCATTTCAGATATATTCGTATGTTTTGCAACTGTAGTGCGGACTTGTTTGAACATGTTTGTGCTCGTATTGCTTTCGTTCTAACCGCGCATAACACGCTTTCAAAACAACGTCGTGTGCTAAGGGGCTTAGTTTCATTTTTGGTCAAGCGCGATTCAGTTTCAGGTACATTATTGTAACTTTATTTTTTACAGATACTATGCAGATGGATGTTCGTTTAAATCACTTTCTACATATGTTCAGAGAGGCGGCACTACCGTTCAAAAAATCGTACCTGAAACATCACGTGTACTGTGGAAATATTTACAGCCGGAATATATGCCAACACCCACAACACAAAAATGTCTTGAAGTTGCTCAACGTATTTATACATTATGGAATTTACCAAATTGCGTAGGAAGTATAGACGGAAAGCATATAAGAATTAAAGCACCCAAACATTTTGGCTCAGCTTATATAAATTATAAAGGTTATTTCTCTATCGTATTGCTGGGAGTAGTAGATGCAGATGACCTGTTTTTAACGATAGATGTCGGTGAATACGGCCGGAACAGTGACGGGCGTGCATTTCAAGTTAGTTACTTTGGGCAAGCTATGGGACGAGGAAGCCTCAATTTACCACACCCTACTCTATTGCCTCGAGAAACGAATATGGTGCCCTATTATTTTATTGCTGACGAAGATTTTCCTCTGAAGAAAAACTTAATGAAACCGTTTGGCCGAAATCAGTTAACAAATGAGAGAAGCGCATTTAATAACAGATTGTCTAAGGCACGAAAATCAGTGGAATGTGCCTTTGGTATGATAAGGACAAAATTTAGCGCCCTTAGCACATCTGTTTGCTGCGACCCAGAAAATGTCGATAACATTATAAAAGCTATGTGTGTTTTGCATAATGTTATCCGCAAATGTGATGGGAAACTCGCGGTTCCACGTTTTTATAACTGTTTAATAAGAACAAACATTAACGTGCAACAAACAATGGAAGATCCAAAAATCATCAGAGAATATCTTACAACATACATGACAACTCGATCTCCAATTCCATTTCAAAATAGACATAATTAATAAATAAAAATATAGTACTTATAGTACTATAGTACCTGTTGCACCGACTTTTAATCCTATTTCTCTCCATATTTTATCTTGTATGTACATTTTTATTACTGTTCTCCGGTTTATTATATTCGTAAAGAGCTGTTCAACTATCTCGCAGAACTGTACGTTAAATTCACTATCGTCACGCATTTTTTTGCTCCTACTGTATAACAAAAGAACGTGCTGCTTGCGCGCCAGTCCAGTTGCGCCTCCTACCGACACGGAACAGGTGAAGAAACGACGTGCCTGCACCACGCCGCTTGAGTATAATTCACAACGTGTCGCCTACCTACATTTTGTATTGAAGCGGCAAGATACCTGCGCCGTGCCTTCATCTTACGCCGTTTCTGTATAAATTGCGCCTAAAGTCGCAAAGGTAAATATTTACAAATAACGAACCGCCTATACTGGGCCTATACTTACTTGAACACTTTACATTGCTCTATTGATACACTCAGGGCATATCGCTCAAGAGTCCAGGCAGATCCCAATATCGACATTTGCATTAAAGTTTTATTTCTAGAATAAATTAGCGTCACGGGAGGGTCGAGGTAGAGAGAGAGGTGGCGGAGACGCAAAGTGTGTTTCAACTCCGAGCCATTTCGTATGTTTGTTTGAATATTGAATTTGTTCGGAAAGAAGGTAGCGTAACGAAATCCCTGCAAGCACTGTTGTAGATACGAGTATTAGGAAACAGATTAGTAATTGAGTCAAATATACCCATCCTCTGACATTTTGTGTTTCCATCTGGAGCCCTCGGAAGACTTGTTAATTTGTAAGGAAATTCTAGATGGGATAGTCTACTTTTACTGTAGAGGCTTTAGACAAGACTGCCTTAGCTTGTACTGAGAATGTATTTCACCATTGATACCACAGGCTCAACCGTATCAACGCTGCAAAGCCCCGCCTCGCTTCCATTTCGCAGTGAGCGCGCTCCCACAGTACGTTTCGTATCAAACTGTGGGAGCCTAGCTATCCCATTATAAGTACAGTTGATGTGTCCGCGCTCACACTTCCTCTCTTATGGTTTTTGAATGTTAAAAACAAAACGTTCTGAGACATAATTATTTATTAGTATTTTTAAGTAATGGTTATTTATTAGTATAACTTTCCACGAGCCCTTTTGGCTTTGTCAGAGTCGAAAAATGATTGCTGAGAATGTTTTTTTTTTCGATTTACGACAAGGTTCCATCCTATTCAGGTAGCGCGTGTATTATACTCATAGCTATCCAAGTTAAATGTGGTATCTTCTGTCTAATCGAATTTAACTAAATAACATAAAGCTCAATGAAATGAGTGAATATTTAGCATCGAGATAAACTACAGTTCTACGATATAAGTCTGGTGCCTCAGCTAATTTCGTCTTTCATCGGAAATACGAACGCCCGATGGTGATATTTATCTGGAGCTGTTAAAACAAATATGTATAATTTATTTAGTTCGTGAATCCGGAAATTATTACTAACCCCAACAAAAACTTAGATGTGAAAAAGAGGCCAAGATCGGTGCAAACTGCGTTTGCATTTGACGGTGACGTCGATAAAAGAGTTTAGATCTGAACTGAAGCTATAGGAATGTACAACGTTATTCAATTCATTTTAAACAAAATTTGTAACGTTTAGTGATATTGAAATGTATAATTTGGTAAGTTTGAATACTTAGTCAATACTTACGAGTAACGTGTAACAAGTTTTAATTTGTACTTTGCTAGTTGTTATATTGATACTAGTTTACTTACAAACTATCTGGGTATTTAGTTGAACATGAAACTGCAAAATTGCTAGAGTAGCTCGAAATGGTTCGTGTAAATATTCACACTGCCTTGTGCGTCGCACGTTTCATTTCCGAACTTGGCTGAAACACTAATGTGTTTCTAGATAATAGTTCGAAAAATAACATAGAAACTTTACTCAATGAAAACCCAACCGAATGAACTAGTTTATTTTTACATTGTATTTTCATTGCAGGAAATTTCCATCTATTTCAAATCAATATGATATCTACAATCAAACAAAACTGACACTCGTTAACTTAATATGTAAGCTTTCCTTTTTTTAGTTTAAAGTTAATTTGAGTATTTGAGAAAAAAATCAATTACAGCAAACTGACTTAAAATACAGGATGACTAAATCAATAAAAAAATACGTATAATTGCTATGAAATGTGAAAATTAAAACAGCTGTATAATACATTCAACTTTTGGAATTGCACACATGCTACCGCTTTTGCGCGAAACTCCTGACGAGTTACGACCCGTTGGACAGCTGGACATTGTTTACATAATTGTACTATTTCGAAAACACGAACGTTGCCGAGGCGCCAAGCTTTCATCAGATAAAAATTTGAATGAAATCGTGGTGATTATCAAGAACAAAAGTTTATTCACCTTTGTTGTAGTGATGGTCAAGGCGACTCGGTTTATAAATACAGGTAAAAGTTGTATATATTAACGGGGTGAATGTAAATACTAACTTTTCAGGAATGCGTAATAACCACAGTACCGGAGATCGAACTGTCGACGTTGGAGCTAGCCTTCGAAAATTCCCCTAGTTCGATCCAGGAAGTAAGTTATAACTATGAAATCAAATAGCTCGTGTCGTATTGTCGCATGTCGGTGCTCAAAGGAATCTTGACATTCTTGTACTTGGATTCGCTTGCTGCATCTACCATCACATCACGTGACTCTACATTGTAGCATGAAGAAGCAATCGACACAAGACTGGCCTTACATCTCAGTTGGTAGTAGCTCTACCTTTTGTGCTGTAGGTTTGTAGCTCGATTATGTATCTTATTACGCAGAAAAACATTTATGTTTTATCTGTGTCTGAATGTTATATATAATGCATTATGATATGCGTATACATATATTTAAAAAAAACGTGCCTCACTCAGATAATAAGCAACATTAACATTATATCCTGAATAAGTAAGTATACATAAATTAGTATTTCCATGTTTCTATGTATAATATGTATGTATTTACAAAAAAAAGTATATAAGTAGTATATCAGTCATGTGGTACCCATAACACAAGCTCTGCTTACTTTGGGGCCAGATGATGCTGTGTGAAATGTCCGGTATAATTATTATTATTACTATATAACAGCACATTTTATACACAACAATGTAGGTTAAGCGCCCAGCTGATGCGTTCTCCTTCTATATCTCCTTTTTAATTTCTCGTCCCACAAACGCGCACACTATTGGCTGGCAGTACCAACCTCTCGGAAAATGGTAATATTTGATGGCCACCTCTACCAGCGCGCGCCCTCGTTGGTCAAATCAAATAGCGCCTGCTGCCTGTTACACAATTATGCCTTGTCACAAAAAAAAACACACTGATTGCAAGAAAGCGAGAGAAAAGATATACCTAAAAAAAAACACAAGATAAAGTGACAGACAAATTATGCATGTCTGAGTAACTTAAGTTTGACACACATTGTTGCCTGTTGTAACAAAAAGGATGCACCTCATTTCACCTTCACCTCGACGTGAAGTAATCTGCTTTTTCCCGTGTTTTGTGACACTATCGAAGTTGTCCTTAGATGAAGCACTTGCTCGAAGGCGCGAAAATTTGAAATGAGCACTTGAATGAAATGCTGCTTTTGTATTCAAAATATAGTTTTAAGGCATGCTTTGATGTGAAATAAAGGTTAATTTTAAGAAAGCTTATTATAAAGTGAAGTGCTAATTTTACGAAGCCTATATTTGTGTATTGCATATATAGTTATAAAACATGAATTAATAGGTATGAAAAGTACCATAATTTATTTACAGATCAACGCATAGAATAATATGCATTAATATAAAGAGTTAATAATTAACTTAACTCTAACTCTACTCTAATAAGTTTTAAGTTGAAGTTATAATTTTTTACGTACTAATGCATTGTAGGTATTTGTTCCAACAATGCAACTAACGTACGGCTTTCTATAAACGTGTTTTGGTTTGTGTGCGACTTGAGACTGCTCAAAGAAAAATTCGCTTTTGGATAAAAGTTGACCCTGGCCTTATTGCATCTTGTCTCTTGTCTGTTCTTCCATAGGACCTTCTTTTCAATGAGTCTTATGGCCTTCACAGTCGGAAACGATTTCCTTAATCAAACCAAGGTTGGTGCAAGCATTGCAACGAAACCATTCTGCCTGTGATTGACTTTACTTGGTTAGGGCGATAATGCTCGCGTCTTATTTTTGTGTTGTACCTACTGCTTCCAGCTTGAGTCGGTGAAGTCGGCAGCAGCTGGCAGCACCACGAGTAACGTCGCAGCGTGCGTAGACGCTGAGGGGTCTGGCGCATCATGGACGCGAGCTCTCACGAGCTACACTGCTGGTTCCGACACCGCCTCGCAATCCAGAGACGCACGGTCGCCCCAGAGGAATCCGGAGCTAGAGGTAATACGCTCGCACTGGTTGAGCATTTGTGTAATAGCCGTATTCGTCCTACCTTCCGATACTAAGGTATTCCGATAAGAAGGTATCTCTTTCTAGACCCCCGTCTAGAAAGAGATGGCGCACTTTTAGTTTCCCTTCACGCTTACGCCGCTGCGAATGGATCTATTTGTATGGAAATGACAGCAGAATGAAACGTGACTGACGTTTCAGTCTCATGATTTATCACAAACTGGGGTCATAACCATACAATTTGATCTTTCCGCATACGTCTTAATTCGTCAACCTAGATCTTGAGTAGTCTCCCAGCACTGTTGAACGGTGAAGGAAAGCATCGTGCAGAAACCAGAAAGTGCACGAAAATATCCTATGAGGCGCACTTTGATCTATTTACCACCAAACCACCGATTCTAAATAACTAGAGATACGGTGAGAAGTAGTTAATAATGAGCACTAAATCATTATCACAATTTAAATGAAACTTTGTATAGATAGATTTGGACCTGGAATTACCATACGGAGTAAGCCGCGAACAGAATTTGTTTTATAACTTCGAAAACTATCATGGTTTTGAACAGAATTTTTACTCAAAACGGGATATTAACCATGATATATGAGTTTTTCTGCTTCCCGATATTTCGGCACAGTTGCATGCGCCATCATGCGGCACATGCGTCACTAACAACTCGATTACGACACACAACACTCACGGTATCTGGACGCATAACTGGTACCTCACTTTTACGGTTTCCACACATTCTCACCTCAGGGTTCCAGGCTCCAGACAACCGTCTTCTCGATTGAAATTCCTGTGTTAAGTAATCTCTATTGCCTCTTGTTAATATCCAGTTTTTATTGAAAATTAGATAAATGCCAACCGCTTTGCATCCTCATTCTTCACAAAGTGATTGTTCCTTGCAATGTTCCCTACAATATACAAACATACAGTGGTGGTCATATAATTAGAAACACGTAGTCACTTGATATTTTTATAAAGTAATTAACATTATTATAGCATCTAATAGGTCAACATTTTCAGTGCTTCACAGTGTACAGTTCAGTGTATAGCTCTAGTTTAAATATAAGCAATAATATTTAGATAACAATGCCGAAATTAAAAAGAAATATCCGTGAAACAAATAGTATCAATATCGTTAGAACTGGCAGTGGACAACTATTTAGAAACATTGTATGACTTAGTTCGAAAATTTAATTTTAATCTAAAATACAATTCATACAAATGTCAATCACATTGTGCATTTTGCCGCCGTTTCTTTCGTTTCTTCTTCGTTGTATCAAACTGAACTAAACACTTTAAATCTTTATTTTGTTCATAATTTTGCAAGGTTTTAAATGTTTAAATAGTTATTCTGCTATTCGGGGCGGAGACAAATCTAAAAATCTTGAAAATCGGTCCAGCCGTTCTCGAATTATAAATTGTGTAACTAACACGACTTTGTTTTATATACATATATATAGATTATATAGATTAAATGGGTAAAAATAAGAGCTGCGATGAAACAACGAGTAAAGTTTTAGTGAATTTTCATTTAAAATATGAATGGAGGTGCAGAAAATCACCGGATATTTGGAATGTTATTTAACGATGATAAGATAATATTTAACGTGCCAAGTAAACTTGGCCAAGGAACACCATAATTCAAGAAAACCGGCTTAAGATTCGATTAGCTAAAGCGGACCTGTATAACGGATCGAATGTTATAAGAAAAGAGGTATTTTCAGAAGACGATCCTCGACACGTGTCCACTGTTTCGTAGATGGTTGAATGAAGGAAAATTGTTAGGAAGGATTGCTAGATAGTACCTCTACGAACCAGGCAAAATAAAGAAAATCGTCTAGCATTTGCTCGCAAATATGACAGTTGGACTATTCATCAACGGAAAAAAGTTTTGCTTTCAGATAAAAATAAAATTAATTTGATTAATTTTGATGGAAAACGATGTGTACGACGACCAATAAACCAGGTTTTGAATAACAAGTACACTGAAAACACACTGTTAAGTACGCTGTTGGAAATATTATGGTGTGGGGATATTTCTCATTAGATGGCCACCTACTGTATGTAGCTTCATCAATGGTGCTGGGCAGGGCAGTGAGGCATCTGAAGTCAGATCCTGGCTGACACTGGACTCTATTAAACGTATATCTGTATAGATAAAACTGTTTAAGAAACCTCGTAATATCATTGACTTATCTAGATGTATGCAACAATACAATACAAATCTTTCTTTATTCAATAATATCAGAAGGACCACTTTGAGTCGTCTTCTTACATGCTAGTGAATCTAGGTGCAGGTTCCTCCTAACCCCAGTTCAAGAAGAATCCGGCAAGAAGCTCGTCTGGTCCTAACACTTAACACGATGGGGTATAGTATATTATAAATAAAAAAACCTATCTACATGTAGGGGAAATATTACAAAATCATTTTTTATACTAATACGTATTACCGTGCAGAATTTCATCACTAATATGACTAATAGTATGCGATCAAGAGCTCTGATTAGTGAGGGACAAACAGACAGACATATCGAAACTATAGTAATTATAAATTATGGATGTAACGGCTACAGAATCCTAATAAAGATAGTCACTTTAATTAAATTGTTACTTACCAACTTAACTGTTAGGAAACATCCTATCCATGACGACGTAACGGTTAAGCGAGCATGGATGAATATCGTTCTATCTACACAATCTATGGAAATATCATTGGCTACTTTACTTTATGTAGGTACCACGTGTGCGGAGCATGAACCTAGTATTACCATAAAACTGCCAATATACCCAGCACCGATGCGCACGCCTAGCCACTAGGTCACTTCATGAATCGTATCCGCAGACTCAGCCCACGGAAGCATCTCTGGTGTCGCAGCACGGCATGGGCGCACAATACCTCGACCCTGCCTGTAGCTACAGCAGCGTTCCTGTGCCAGATAACATCCTGCCAGTACCGACAATGCAGCCGACGCCGGTGCTAGCGAGGACTGACCAAGGGCAGGTGCAGGTCCGTTGTCGACTATACTAACAAAACAGCTAATTAAGTATTGGAACGAAGTTCCTTATCGCGGGTTGGCGAGGGGGGACCTAGCCGAGAATAAATGTAACGCGTTACGAAAAACCGTAAGAGAAAGAGAGCATGAAGGAGACCGATAACTAGTCTCCCACATATATATATATGTGATTGAATGTTCTGATGAAAATTAATAATTATCATTTATATTAAAATATGTTACCTCATTACGTTTCATTGTTATGTTAATAGCCGTTTGTACCAAAGTAACTATGAGTAATATTTTACGAAATCAAAATTTGTGATACAACATTTCTTGTATGATTAACACAATCTTTAAAAAACTAATAATTAATTTTATGCCAACCCTGTATACGAAAGGGACTTCGTTCCAAACGTGTGTCCCGCTACTAGTTATTTTTTTTATTATACGTGTAATAGGGAAACGGAATTTATACTTTACAAGCTGCCCGCACGCGTGGTATCATTAAAAGTAGCCTATGTCCTCCATTAAGTCATCAATCACAATCTCCTTACCCAATGCCATCAATATAAATTCTGCCGTTTAGCCGTGAAATGGTAGGTGACAAACTAACAGACAAACAGACATTCATCTATCATATCAGCCCTTAGGAAGTCCACTGCTGGACATAGGCTTCCCCAATTGATATCCAGGAAGAACGATTTTGAGCCCTCTCCATCCACCGACTTCCTTCCTTACAATGTCGTCATTCCATCGGGTGGGGGGTCGTGCTACGCTTCGATTTCCTGTCCTTGGCCGCCATTCGCGAATTTTGATTCCGCAACGGTTATCAGTTCTGCGAGGTATATGGCCTGCCCATTGCCACTTCAACTTGCAAATTTTGAGTGCTATGTCGGTGACTTTGGTTCTTCTACGGATTTCCTCGTTGCGGATTTTATCACGTAGTGAAACACCCAACATAGCTGTCTCCATAACTCGTTGCGCGACTCTAAGCTTGTGTATGAGGCCAATAGTTAGCGACCAAGTCTCAGTTCCATATGTCATCACTGGCAACACGCACTGATTAAAGACTTTCGTCTTGAGGTTCTGCGTATCTGTGACGAGAAGATGTGCCTTAATTTCCCAAACGCTGCCCATCCGAGTTGGATTCGTCGGCTGACCTCTTTGTCGAAGTTGGACTTGCCTAGTTGAATCGTCTGACCCAAATAGACATAATGGTCTACAACTTCGATTATATCGCTATCAACATGTACCGGTACGGGTGCAACATGAGCATTTGACATGATTTTTATCTTGCTCATGTTCATTTTAAGACCCACCTGTTGAGAGACGATATTGAGGTCGCTGAGCATTGCGCCAAGGTCTTTTAGCGATTCTGCCATGATGACTATATCGTCGGCAAATCGAAGGTGAGTGATGCGTTCGCCGTTGATGTTGATACCATATCTATGCCAGTAGAAGAGCTTGAAAATATCCTCCAGTGCAGAAGTGAACAGTTTCGGCGAAATAACATCTCCCTGTCTCACCCTTTTATGCAATGGGATTGGATTCGTACTCTGGTCCTGGAGTCGGATAGACATGGTGGCGTTACTGTACAGACATTTCAACACTTCGATATATCGATAGTCGATTTGGCACCGCTGGAGTGACCGCAACACTGCCCAGGTTTCGACAGAATCAAAGGTTTTCTCATAGTCCACAAACGCTAAACAAAGTGGCTGGTTATACTCTTCGGTCTTCTGTATAACCCACAGAACATAAAGAACAATAGAAATAGCATGATTACTTTTTATAAGGAGAACCAGTGTAGCTAAACTCACACATGTAGAAATAAACACACTTAGAAATATAAGTTATAATTGGCTGAAAAAGAACGTTAAAAAGGACCAAACCATAAAACAAATGTTATTGATATAAAACCTTAGTTCCATCAGAACAAGGTTCAAAACGCAATGAATTAAACAGTACTAAAATGTAAGTCTACTTACCAAGAGATGACGCTTTTGCGAAAGATTTTTGTTTTAGTCTCTAACAACAAGTAATATAATTGATAATGCAATGGCTGTTATTTGATTGCCCACTAAACATAGCTACTTCCTTAGTGATGTGCCAAAGGATACAAGACGAATGTATCGATATCGATTATTATATCTACCTACTGATGGATATCAAAATACGAATACGATGGGTACGTCAGGTTATATTTGTGGTGGGCCAAATAAACAGCTTTTCTATATTTTAACACAATCACACGCTTGTGTTTCATTGGCGTTGAGGAAGGATCTGCTGATAAACTTTGTGTCTGTAAATTTTAATACGTTTCATTAGATTTCGATATTACGTAATCATAATATAAATGAATTTAATTATTTATAATAAAACGTCATGAATATAAACAATATAATAACCTGAAAAAAAACAACATATTTAGAGTCTGTATAGCTGTGTCAACCATGTATATCTTTCCACTTTTTTAATTACAAAATCTTGGTCCTTAAAGTAGTCTGAGCAAATTGTGCTTGTTTTTGTAGAACCAATTTTGTTTCCGAGTTGCATCAATCCATTTTTTTTAATGTTTGGTGCCTATTTTATATTTTTTTATGATTTTTTGAGTTACGTTTACCCTGACAAACTTCAAACACGACGGAAGTGAGCGAAGCTTGTAGTGCGCGGTATTCCGCATACTAGGTGTTACGCGGACCCCGCCTACTTACTACTTCTATCGTTTTTTCTGTTCTGTGGTATAACCTGCCCAAGCGTATGGATGTGGTCTATGGTGTTAAAGCCTTTTCGGAACCCGGCTTGTTTGGGAGGCTGGAAGTCGTTAAACCTACGAGCGAGACGATTAGTTACTACTCTCGAAAACAGCGTATAGACATGGCTCAACAGCGAGATGGGCCTGTAATTCTTTAAGAGGGTGTTATCCCCTTTCTTAAAGAACAGTACCACCACGCTCCTGTTCCACGCCTCTGGCGTATTTCCCTCGAGGATGACGGAGTTGAACAGCTTCTGGAGGACCTTAAGTACCGGTGTTCCACCCGCTCTCAGAAGCTCTGTCGTTATTCCGTCTTCCCCCGGGTGCCTTGTTGTTATTAAGCTGCTTGAGAGCCGTTCGGATCTCGTATAGGCTGACGTCCGGAATGTCTTCTGTGTATGTTGGGTTAGGCGGGCTCTTGCATCGCTAGTCGTGCTTGTAGTAGGACTTTGCGATGAGGTGTACAGTTGTCCATAGAACTACTCGAGCTCTCGTAAAATTTCTGGCTTCGAGGAAACGACACTGCTACTGTCGGTCTTCAGCTTCGTCAACAGGCTTTGCCCAATAGACAGATCTCTCGCGAACACTTTGGAGCCTTGATTGCGCTCTATTGCGTTCTATTATATTATATTAGAAGTATTATAGAGACGCAAATCGCGTTGCATAGACTTAGAGATCTGTTTATTGAGCGTACTGTAATTCGACATGTCCACTAAAGACTGCAGTTTCATTTCGCTACGTTCTGCCATGAGTTTTAGAGTTTGCTCAGAGAGTTTTTGGGTTCTACCTTTGCGCTGGGTCTTACAGAACTTTGACCCAACGGCATGGACAATTTCCACCAGCCCGTCATTTATTTCATCCACGGATTCGCATTCGGCGAGGCATTAGAAGTGATCTTGAAGTTCCAACTGAAAACTCTCGGGGTTTTGGATTTGGGCAGGACTTGGGCGAAGAGTAGATTTCATCAGACGGGACCTTTCTAGCTTTACGTTAGGATTTAATGAGCCTCTAACCATTCGGTGATCACTGCCGGTTTTGACCCTGTTGATCACTGAGACATTATTAAATATTTGCTTTTTTGTTGTCATGATGAAATCTATCTCGCGTTTGTGTGAAGCCACGTCCATTTCCTGGACGACCGCTTCTTGAAAAAGGAGTTCATCATAAAGAGTCCCTCTTTTTCCATGAAGTCGGCCAATCGCTGACCTCGTTAGTTCTGCTGTCCAAATCCAAATTGCCCCACTCTCAGTTCATCGCAGTTCCTCTTACCTAGCCGCGCGTTGAAGTCCCCCATTACAACCGTAAAGTGTGTTTTCGAGGCTTGCATGGCATTTGAAATGTCATCATACATAGCCTCCACTTCATCGTCTGGGCGTTTCGAGGTAAGTGCGTACAATTGTATGACCTTAAGCGAATAGCGTTTGGTTATTCTGAGTATAAGGTATACCACCCTGCTCGATACGCTTTCGATCTTCACAATGTTGTGGACGAGAAACCCAACACCGTGCTGAGATAGTTGATCGCCCTCCCGGTAGTAGAATATGTTGCCGGAATTTAGGATTATTGGATTTGTGGACGAGAAACCCAACACCGTGCTGAGATAGTTGATCGCCCTCCCGGTAGTAGAATAAGTTGCCGGAATTCAGGATTATTGTATTCTTTCTCTCTCTTCGGACTTTTGATAACCATATAATATCCGAGTGCAACTTATTTACTACTTCTTCCAGCTCTATCACCTCTCGTCGGTCATCAGTGTGCGTGCGTTGTATGTTGCCAGGGCCAGGGGTCGTTGGAATGGTAGCTGGACCTCTACCGGAGATTCTTCGCACCCCCTGATTCACCGTTACCGTGGCCGCCACCTATGCCAGGAATAGCGGAACTGCCGGGAACTGGGGGCCGTCTTCTGATTGTGTATATCATTTATTGGGGGGTTTTGCCATAGTCACCACGCTTGGCAGGCGGATTGATGACCGCAGATTTTGTGTTAAGTACTCGGAGGTGCTGCTGCCCAATCCCCCGGTGTGTGTTCCCTTAGTCGCCTTTTACGACATCCACGGGAGGAGATGGAGGGGTCCTATTCTATGCCGGAACCACCACGGACAGACAAACAGACAGACACTTTGCAATTATAAATTTGAATTTATTGTTTATGTAGTAATCATATATTTATCGGTTTTCGGATCGGTGGTTTTGCAACAACCGTGGTCTCGGGTTGACTGGATGGAATATAAGAGATCATTGTACCGCCGAGTAGTAAATTAACAAATAAATAACAAATAATGCAGGGTATTTCCCACAGCATCATATAGCCCTAATGTAAGCCGAGCAGTGTACCCTCACTTGATCTACTGGTTTCGAAATTTATATCGTCGCAAGTTTTTGTCTAGAACGCTTCTAAAGTCACCAGAAAAATCATAGTAACAGTAAATTAAAATTCATCAACTTATTTATGTATATAACGCTATAACATAACTCCATTTATAAACTACGTCACATGCGCATTACATTCAACAATCGCTTTTTAATCTGTCTGTACGCACTAGCAGGCATTTTATAACAATGCAGGGGTGGCTAGCTTCATCCCGGGATTATTTCTGTTTATTGTTTCTTATAAGTACTTTATTTTATTAGTATTTTTACGTTTATTGAAGTTGAATCACATGTCAAATAAACATTATTAAATAATTCAGCTTCTGCCCGTGGCTTGGCACGCGTGGTACCCACAGAGGTGGTCATCAAATTAGAAACACCTAGTCACTTGATATTTTTGTAAAATAATTAACATTATGATAGCATTTGATAGGAGGTAAATTTTCATTAATCTCATGTTTAAATACAAGAAATAATATTTAGACAACAAAAACGTAATTAAAAAGAAACAGTGAAACAAAAAGTATCTTAATCGTTAGAACTGGTAGAGTGGACAACTAATTAGAAACATTGTATGACTTGGTCCGAAAATTGTTAAACTAAAATACAGTTCTTACAAATGTCAATCACATTTTGCATTGTGTCGCTATTTCTTACTCATTACGATAAGTTACTATAAGTATTATTAAAAATGGGTAAATATAAGAGCTGTGATACAGCAAAGGGAATGTTATAAGTAGTGAATTTTCTTTTAATACAAAAACGGAGTTACAGAAAAATCGCCGATTATTTGGAATGTTCCGTAAAGAAAAAGACAGTTAATCTAAAATCTACCTCATCATTTCCACTACCATGCTTAACATTAAGCACGGTAGTGGAAATGTTATGGCGTGGGAATGTTTCTCAGGATACGAGGTTGGTCCCGTGATAATGATTGAAGGGCAGATGGATCAATATCAGGACAAAAAATATCTTAGAGGAGACAATGATTCCATATTCCGAGGAAAATTTGCCATTAACTTGGATATTTCAGAACGACAATGACCCAAAGCACATAAGCATGCAGCGTTAAAGCGTTTTTCACAGAACAATCTGTGACAGTGTTAGAGTGGCTTGCCTATAGTCTAGATTTAAATTAAATACAACATTTGTGGCACACTTTAAAGGCCAAACTGTCGCACAAACATGTTACCAATATTCATAGACTTTACATTGCATTTGAAGACGTTTGGTGAAGTATTCCTTTAGAATACTTCACCACCTGTAATAAATTGTATCAATGTCGCATCGCTACAAAGCTGTGATTGATAACAGAGGCTACCCCATCAAATACTAATTGTCAAATTATTTAAGGTTTTGTTCAATTTAATAATGATTTTAGTAATGTTTTTATTGTGTTTCTAATTAGTTGTCCGGCTAGTTTGTCGTATTTTATTTTGACTTTAATAAAAAGTTTCAGTTTAGGAAAAACAACCGTTGTTTTCAATGGTATAACACTACAATATAATATCCGATACAACGATTTTAATGTGTACACTCGATAAAACGTTAAAAATTAGTTATAAAGGTAATTTGCAATGAAAATATAAACCCAGGTCAGTGTTTCTAATTGGATGATCACTATTGTACATAAAAATAGCCAATTACAAATACGGAATTATGGTCTAGTAGAACGTTTCGTGGCTTCATTCGTGTACAAAGTTTCATAAAAACAATAACATATAATAGGTCATATTCAGATTATAAAAATTAATAAAACGCTTTAATTACATACATAGCTGAAAATATTATACGTATTGGCTTATTACGTATAACATTTTATATCTTAACATAACATACCATACCACATGAACAATAGTAACAAGAGCATCGCTATACTGACGTTTTGAGTACAAACATCCAAACATCTGCATTCATAATATTCGTCTGATTGGGAATCGTGGCAGGAGCAGCTGCAGAGGAAACACGAGGAACTACAACAGATGATCGTGCGGCAACAGGAAGAGTTGCGACAAGTCAAGGAACAACTTATGCTAGCTAGATTTGGCATGCTGCAACCTATGAACAACGTAAGTAAAACTAGCCATGGTGTAGAACTGTAGACGGATCAAGGAAAAGATAAGTTAAGAAAAGTTAGATGTACAGTTTGTAAGAGACTGTTTGGGAACTAACATGTAAATTCTGCCACGACAACCCAGGTTCCGAATCCATACTCGACAGAGGAAATGCAAAGCCAACTGCTTATGCCGCAAATAGAGTATGCGAATGCTGCTCCTAGTCCTGCGATAACGTACTCGCAACAGGCATCGGTGCAGCAGCCGTCGCAACCGTCGCTGTCCCCGCAGCCCCTGCAGCCACTGCAGCCGACGCAACAACCGAGCTCACCGCAACCGCCGCACGCCACCGAACCGCACCAACAATGTGAATGATGTTTCAATCATGCTTCGACGTGACTCTAAGAGAAGAAACATTCGGACGACGACGTAAACATTATAAATCTACGTAGCTGGAGGTAGTAAGTCGCGTCGCATAGTTATCGATTACACGTGACCAGTCCAGTGGCAAAACAGTGTTCATGGCCGAGAGCTCTGTCGAATGAATACTTTCGAGTGCATAAACACTTACTCGCCTTGGTTTCTTTTTACTATTTCGCTACAATACTGGTTACGTGTAATCACCCTATTAATCCACCAATAGTATCAATTTATTTTCCTAGCCTTGCTCAGCATAGCGATTCTATTTTTCGATATGACTGGCCTCTCATCCAGTTGGTAGTAGCTCTGCCTAAGTAGTAGCTCTAAGCTGTTGTTTGCGGGCTCAATTCCCTCCGAAGACAAACATTTATGTGATAAATATAGATGTTTGTTCTGTATCTGGGTGTTATAAAGTGTCATAGTATGTATTTAAAAATATATAAGTATTCTATCAGTCATCTGGTTACCGTAGTTGCTTAGTTAAGGGCTAGAAAGTTGTCGCATAACTCGCACATCTCTGATGAAAAAGCAGCCCTGGGCTGTGTCCACCATAGAGTGGACGTGTGCGAGTTAGATGAGCGCGAGGGTAAAAATAATATTGGTAGATACAATATATTGGTGGACAACTTTTACTCAACACCATCTAGCCCTAAACTAAGTCAAAGATAAGCTATGGAACTATGTAACAATTTCCATCAAAGCTACGCGTTGTGTCGGAGCTGGTAAGATGTGCTTTGCGAGTTAGCTATGCCAGAAAGACAACGCGAGCTAAGCGATACTACATCGCTAGTATCGCTACATCGCTAGTAGTAGGATAGCGGGGCGAGGAGAAAGGAAGGTGCTAGCATCTTTAGCTCGCGTCCGTAGCTCCTATCCTCACCTTGCATCCCTTTATATAAAAACATAACTTCGCTGAACCTTTCTCCACCAGTCCAAGCTGAGCTAAGCAATGAAAATTAAGCAATTCTATTGGTGGGTTTGACACACATCTATATCTTAGCAACGTAGCACATCTCTTTGATATCAAAAAATAACTTGAATGGATTAACTGGTACAGCAAATTGATTCTTCGTTTTACATTTTATGAAGTAACATAGCTCCTATAAATTAATTAGTTTTTGCGTTATTTCATTGTTTATTGAGCGAATTTTTAATCAATAAATTGTGACTTAGTTGCACAAGGGTAGACAATTGAATTATAAGTGTATTATGTTGCTTTATGATTGGTACGACGGGGAATCCAAGAAAATTGTAAACGGTCATTCCGCTTTGATGTTTAGAATACACAAAATGACGATCGACTGAGACTTTGTGACATTATTGTAACAAAACAACACTTACACAATCACACTCGACATTGGCAAAACTGACTTTATAGGAAGAGAAAAAGAAGTTGAGCTATCGTCATTTTATAGATTCGTTTTAGATACATACGAGGGGAGGTCAAAAAGTTCGCGGAATGGCAGTGAAGGGGGTCAAAATGAAACAAATAATTATTTCTAGTTTTCAATATTTAAACCTATGCCTGAGTTCTTGATGTGATCATCGTATATACTTTTCATCGGTGATGTAAGATAAGTAGACAGCTTTTAAGCATCAAATAAAGCTGTTTGTCTATCTCGTTTTTAGTAAAGTCTGGAACACAGGAGTCATCGTTTGTATTAATAATCAGTGAATCCTGTTAAGAAAAATATGCATATTCCTAAAAAACTACTTGGTCTTCAGTCAATCATAGGGTTCATATACAGAATATACTGTTATACAAATACCACATTTATTATCACATCTTACGTTTATAGTTATGGATCCACGACATTTCTCCACATTTCTTTATAGTACAATTGCGCGTTTCCGATGGATATGTAATAATTCTTCTTGCGACATAATTATATTCAATACACATTGAAACCTATTTAATGTGTATTGAATATAATTATGTTACCCTATCAAAAGATTAAGGAAAATATCTGATCAATTAGACATATATAATTGACATTGAATGATTACTTTCTAATGAGATTTGATAAACTATTGCATAGAGGTCGGTAATCGGACTATAAGAACTTGGGATTCCTTTATGTTTCGATGAATCGAAGCAGGTGAACTGGTCATCGTGGTTCGACCATGGAGTCCAACTACTTTGCCTGGTATGATTCTAAAATCGAACCAACTGGAAAAAAAAGTTCAAGTCCGATTGATCGAACCATGCGGTCAAACCACGTGCCCAGAAGCAATAATAATATCACGGACTAATTGTTTGGTTAAAAAAATAATCAATTATAATTTATTATAAATATGATTAGTCTAATCCAAATCCAAATTTACTGTCTTTGTCTATGCCTACAGATTTTATGTTGTCAAGAGTAGTCACCAAGTGTTTAACAATTGAATGCTTAACTAAATCATCATTTTGTCTATGTTCTAAAAAAAACATTGAAATGGTTGGTAATTTTTTAGGTGACTTTAGAGTTTTATTTTTAAAACCAATTATATTGTCAATTGATTTATGATTCGTGAAATTCTTTTTGGTATCTTTTTTTATGATAGTCCATGTAGATTTATTTATATTTTTAGAGGTAAGAACTTTCTCTCGTACATTCTTAGAACAGAGCACTTAATAGTTCTACATGTTATATTAGTTACATATTAAAAACTAAATATGTAATTAAATGCACATCGGGCAGCGTATGGTCATTGTTTTTACGTAGCGACTATATTTTGTTTGATTGATCTGCAAGTATTTGTCTCGGGTCTGGGTGTTTCTATGTATTATATGTATGTATTTACAAAAAAAAAGTATATAAGTAGTTTATCAGTCATGTGGTACCCATAACACAAGCTCTGCTTACTTTGGGGCCAGATGATGCTGTGTGAAATGTCCGTATTATTACTATTATTATTTACCCCACAACAGCAGAACAATAGAAGGTTTTTTTCAGTTTGAGTTTAAACATTTTTCAAAAGATCCATGCTAATATTATAAATTCGAGAAAATCGTTAAGTTTTTTACGATTTCATGGATCTTGATGATTTGAAGGAGATAGATCGTCTCTTGAGGAAAGACAAAAGCTTCATATAACGTAGGTTACCACTGCTCCTTATTACCATGCATTTGGGCCCAGTGCTTTTAACCTATTTGTTATATCTTTTCGTCATTTTAGAAAATAAGTTCAGCTTTTTTATTTATAATTAGCTGAACTTGCTTTGTTACATAGTTCGACACATGTAATTTATATCAACCAACACAATAAAAACAATACATACTTTCAGAGAGATCTCAATCAAATCAAAATATATTTCTATAAACACAAGCTATATAATCCAGCAATATAAAAAGGGCTGACAAGAGCACTTAAAATAAGATGAAATAAAATATCTTTATTGATTATGGAACTGTACACATGTAGCACGTGTACTTTACTGTAATTTAACTGTCATTTATGTTGGAGTTATTGTTATGCTAGGTTGAGGGTTTTTTTTGGTAAATTAAATATCATTTATTAAATGATTATGCAAATGCAAATATTAAATGCCTTTACAAGGAAATATTTGATAAATTATACCTTTACTATAAAGGTGGAAAAACAATGTTTCTTCTAGTTTTTTTATATACCACATCGGCTCGATGATTTTAGGACGTGGCGGGGTATTTTAAATATTTGAAGCATATTACATTATTTCATAATTACTCGTGCATCTGATTCGCATCTGACATTTTCGAGGATCTGAATATGTAGAGATCTGAGTGTGTCTGAATAACAGTTTATCGCGTGATTTTTTTATTATATACTACAACCTTACGGTATTACTTTTAGCCTCACAGCACAGATGGTAATATGCCTTCTGCATAAGTTGTCGGTTTATAGATTGTGTCTGGGTGTTATTTACTATAATATAAGTGTTTTATTAGTCATCAGGTTTCCATAATACAAGCTATCTTAGTTTGGCACTAAATGGTACTGTGAAATAGTTCACCATATATTTATTAACATCCAGCTAAATACGCAATCGCATTATTTATCATAAAGAAAGTATGAGTAGTTATTCAGACTAAAATGTCTTCTCTATTATTATGATAATTATATATTATTAACTTGAGTAGAACTTAAAACGCACACTTCTTATTTAAAACAAACGTGCGCTGTTTTATGTAAATCTTACAAACTATACATGCTAGGTATATTCAAACCAAATATTAATGGTAGCTTTGTGTTAACTTTTCAATACACAGCTCTCAAACCTATATTAATAAGAAATTATTGTCCTAATGTTTATGTGTGTCTAAGTATAATCAGATTGTTATTATGTGGTAGGTTAGGAGTAGGGTAGACCGGGGGCAATAGTAACACTTTTTGGTTTTCGGACGATTGTACTAAATCAACTTGGGTATTTTACTATATAGATTATGTTTCTAGGAACCTAAATTCAATAGCTACAAACCATTTTGTTAAATTTTACGTAGGGCTTACAGAACAATGGGAAAATTAGGTACTTGTACTTAATTTGGTACACTTGTACCAAAAATTTAAAAGGAAAAAAAACAAACAAAACGAATTATCAAATCATAGCTATAATATCGTATATTTGTTATTTTGGCACTTGTTAATCAGTCTTTATAATTAGGAACTTAAGTTTTAGGAACAGTTCTACAAAATTCTCAAGATAAAACTAAACAAATTTAAATTAAGTTTTCTCCACTTTAAACACAAATATATTTATATATATTTTGGCATATATTTTGGCATAATCACTCTGGTCTAAGCTTTAATTGAGAGTTAAGAAATAGCTTATAATATCTAAAATTATTGTAAATAATTGACAGGTTTTATTTTCTATGGAGTTACAAATTGACCCCTGGTACAATTGCCCCTGTTAAACTTTATGTTAACATTAAGTAAAATCATTATCTATCCAGTAACATTGATTGCAAAGATGGTGAAATCCACTAAATCATATTGATATGACGACAGAGTGTTAAAAATAACAATATTAAACTATCTCTTAATTATAATTTAACCTAATTTGCACTCATTTTTATACCTAATTCTATCAAAATTATAATTATATGATTGAAGATATTTTTTTAATATTAATTGTAAAATTAGAATTTTAGACTTCCAAGTAATTCTAACATTTCAGTGAGGTACCCATCAAAATACAGTTAAGTACCTAATTAGATTCGCAGTTATGGCAGACATAGTTTGCTTCCTGGGGTGTACATTCTTCGTGAGCCCACATTTTGCATTCAGTACATTGAACCCACGTTTCATTAGGCCTACTGGCAATATATGGTTCCATGCAAACAACGCAAAAACATTCCTCTTCACTACTTTCACTTGCATCATCTCCTGGCTTATTTTTTATTGTCGTTGGTTTGGTTGTTTTGCCTCTACCTTTTCATTTTCCTTTCTTGTTCTCTATATCTCCAAGATTCTTTTTAACTTGTTTCGATCTTTTCAACCTTTCTGCAGTTTCTTTCTCTATTACTTCCTTTTCCGGAGTATCTGTGTAAATAGCGGTTTTTCTTATTTTTCTTCTTCGGTTAGTAATTTTACGAGGTGGTGCCTTTGGCAATGGGCGAACTACATCAGGGGAAAAATAATTTGCATTTGAAGTTGACTGTAGGCTTGGGTCTACATAATGTCTCGACGATGAATGCAGTGGTGATTGATGTGGGGTTATGATCCGTAGTGGTGATCTTGAACTTCGCAGTTCAGGAGGGTTTTCAAGTTCTATTTCTGTAGACAGTGGATCTGATTGGTTTTTTGGGGAGCATTGAGATTCTTCTTCTTCGACGAAGATAACCGGGCTAATATATGTCCATCCAGGCTCGATTTCTCGAGACAATGGGTCTTCTTTTGCTACCACTATGGGATCAGTGGGCAAATGAGAAACTTCAGTTGATTTTTCGCTTGCCGAAGGTTCTTTTTGGATCTCCATAGTTGTCACCCCATAATCGTGTGTTTGAGAATGTTCCAGAGGAATCGAAGTTTGCTGCATAATAGGTGTCAAGACTGGCAAGGTTGTCTCAGTTGGCTCTTGTGAATCAGTTACGTTAGGTAAAGGTCTATCTGTCACAAATGATGGTCCAAAGTCTGCTTCATCAAAAATATTACGATTATAGGGATAAATTCCAGTACACTGAAATCCCGCTTGTATGTTTCGTGGTCTGCAGGCCAGAGGTAGCGACAAGGTTTTCCTTTTAAATTTTTGGACAAGCCACAATTCCCGGAATGTGATAAATAGTCATTATTTGACCAGGATTATTTCTCATCCACGCATCACAAGCAGTGTTTACTTGTTTTTTCAGAGGACCGAAATCACAAATTGCAGCCGGTCAAGCGGCTGCAATTTGTGAGAGCAGTGTGGCGGAAATGAGAGCATGACTATGCCCTTCTCTTTACAGTAGTTTAAGGCTGCAATCGATATATGCGATGTATGATTATCCAAAAGAAGCAACACTTTTTTGTCAGGAGATGACCTCGTGAAGTCGTGAAAATGTTCCAAAAACTTCAGGAATTGAGTTGCTTCCATCCAACCCGATACGTTGCCAGCTCCAGTACAATCTGGAGGACCATCTCGGATAAAATGATCATGATATTTCAGGCGGGGAAACACAAACATCGGAGGCATAGCATTTCCCAATGCATTTATAGCCGTGGCTACTGTTACTAATGTTCTGCGCTCCGCCGAAGTGAGTTCTCCTACCTGCCGCGTTCCCCTTCTAGTAACTATACGACCCGGTTTTTGAACAGTAGTTATGCCAGTTTCGTCCATGTTATAAATATCCACAGGGTCCAAAATTATGACGTTCCATGACTTTGCTTAGATTATCGAAAAAAGCATTTACGTTGGTCCTGTTAAAACTTGTAGCCCGAGCAAGGCTGGTAGCTTGAGCACATCTTACAGAAAGTTCCTGATTTCTCTGCATAAATGCTGTAAACCAATCTGCACCTGCCATTTGGTTTTCGTCCCAGAATGGTGGTCTTTTTAAATCGTACTTGACAGTCAAATCAAAAGCTAGTCGCCTTACTTCCTTTGGTGTTAGCCCAAATTATATATTTGCAGTTTTTACCAAATACTCGGTTATGTTTATTTCTTGTTCCTGTTAACACTGTTAACACTTTTGTTGCTGGATTATATCCCATTATGATGACAGCTTCAGGGTTGGATTTTTTCTTATTAATAAAGCGCATAAGAGATACATGGCAGAGATCAAACATTTTCGCAGCAGCTCGTATCGTTTGTTTTTTCTCCACAATCTCAAGGTATGCCTGTTCGTAAAGCAGAACACTTTTAGACGCCCGAACTGTTTTCCTTTTTCTGTCCATGGCATCAAAAAAAAGTTAAATTTAAGTAAGTACCTAACGCTAATTAAACGCGTTAACTAATTAGTTAACTTAAAATTAACTTATATTATACTTAAATAAATTGTATTAGGGGTCATTTGTACCACGGAGTTCATTGTACCGTTACAACTGTCCCCAGAGACGACGGTACAATTGACCCCAAGTATAGATTTTGGATAAATAACTAAATACTTCGGAACACCGTTGAGCTTTAGACACACAATGGCTTCAATTCTGTTGGCACCAACCTAACTAATTTTAGCTAATACTAGGTTTAGAACTGTCAAATGAAACTTTGGTATTCTGCTGTTACCAACTTATCCTAATTTAATTTTATCTAATTTAATTAAGCGTTCCTAATTTAGTTAGATGGTACCAACCGAATAGGTTTTACAAATGCTATGACTATGTAAAATATATTTTAGACATTCCTAATGAAATGAACTAGAAATGAACCAACCGAATAGCCACTAATATTGGGAATTCTAGGGCTGGATACCTAGGTAAACGCGTGGTTAAAATATAATAACATGAAACACAGTAACCACCGAGTGACAGAGCAATCAAAATAGCAAAAAATTACCTTGGGTGCATGAAAATAAACAAATGCTCCTGCAGACGTCCGTTTCGCAGCGAGCGCGCTGTCGACTAGTGAGCAAGTCGCGACACATAAGGCGCGTATCCCCGGCTCACGCACACACAACAGGTTGCCTAGTAGTTGAGATATTCACAATGGTACTATTGCCACGTGTTACTAGTGACCCCGGTCTACCCTACTAATGTAACTGTATACAATAGGTATTCTTTTTTAATTCTACTGTTTAAATGATATAGTATGTGATCATACATAACATATTACGTTTATATTTTATATAGTTTATGTAAATATATATTTGTTTTTTGTTCGAATATGTTTGTATTCTGTATTTTGTTAAATTGTTTTGTTCCATATTATAAGGTAAATAGTCTCACTATTTACTGTGAGAGTGCCTGAAAGATTTCATTAATTAAGTTTTCGTTTGTTCTAAAATATAACGCTATGCTATGTTATGTTAAAAATTTGTTTTATTCCATAAAGTTTTGTTTAATATAACGTGCGCTATTTATAACATACAAAGTACCTAAATCTTATTCTAAGCATAGTAATATTACATAAACTAATATTATCACTTCGTTTTAAAATGTTCTATCTATTAAGATCTAACTACACTTTTACGCCGTTGCACCTAGATGGCAGATAGGTGGCTAACTACGCGCCTAGACTTCAACCATGTTTTAAAAGTTACATTAGAAAATGTAACTTTTACAATATACCAAAGCGGACAATCTTCATTCATGTCAAATTTATGATACTGTTAAACTAGCTACTCACCTATCGTATACAACCACTTGTGTAATTGTCTTTCCTGTGTGTCATTCTCACATCAATAATAAAAATGGAAACAGATTTCAAAGACATTCATCTATTAGTTATAATTATAATTAAGTTAGAAAGGAACTAATTATATAGTATCTTGCTGATTGATTTATGTTTCATTTGATGACAATTATTTCCAAAGCAAACTTTTGTCATTATGAAACAATAATATTACGAGTAAGTATGTTGGTGTGGCGAAAGAGTTTTATATACTTACCCTATTTTATTTTTATTTTTGCTCTATATCAAAAATCTAAAGTAATAAATATTATGTTACGACAAAAACTTACTTATAATGTTATTATGTATAATGAAAGGTGTGATATTGCTATTTTTAAATTGAACGTGTAATTTAATTTAATTGATAATCATTACGAATAGCGTCCACTACCTATGGATGCGTCGAATCACATCACATGCTACGCCCCGCCCGCTGCAGTGTTTTTGACATATTTGACACACGAATTCGAGCAGCAAGCCGCCGGCCGGCCGCTTCGCTGCTGCTTTTCGCGGACGCTAGTGGTATATTAGTGGACGCTATCCATCACATATCTTTGTAGCTTACGATCATTTATCGACGTGAAGTTTGCGATTTCTTCACACTAGTTTCCAAGATTTAGCAGGCATTATTGCACTATTTATATGTATATTGTATTTGTAATGTAAATTAATAAATATATTGTATTTTTCATCATATTTAGAGTTCGAATACACATACTGTTGAAGCTTTCGCGTGGATGTTAGACGTAGTAGCAACTTATCGCTGCTGAGATGCTGTGTGCTGCCAACGTCAAGGCGAGTAATAACGCGCCCTTTCAATCGCTATTAAATCGCTAATAAATAAATCGCTTTTTAGCTCGTAATTCAGTAAAGTAGTTCAGTAAAACATGCAAAGTATATAATAAGAAGCTTTTATTCGATCTCTAAAGGAAGGTGTTTTACCAATTTTGTAAGCCTATAGTAATCTGTAGTAGTCAGGAACTATTGTAAAAGTGATCCATAATAGTAAATAGTTCATATAATGTAGGTTGAATTCTTTATTCTTAATACTAAGTTAAGTACGCATATTTAGTGTAAATTTCAAATAGTAATATTGAAGCGTAGGTCTTAAACATTTGATGCCCTTAACATTTGATTACATATTCCTTAGTAAAAATATATGTGGTTTTATAATGAAAAATTACGTTTCCTGTCACTAAACTTTGATAAGCTTTAAAATACTATCGCTTCGATAATAAGTTTGGAGTAGAATAAGTTGACAAGCAGTTTCGAACGATACAGGCTAGATAATGCCAAATAGTTATCTGAAGTGATATTGTCTAGTTCTGCGTTTGATGTTGTCTAGGTACCTTATATATAGATAGTCCATAAAAAAAACGCATATTTTAAAACGCTGATGTTATATACTTATTTGAATCATAACTTAAATTGGTGACAAATCACAAGAAATTTAACCGCATATTCGAGTATAACTTCTTATAAGTACATACACGTGATACTCTTAGTAGATTATTAACTTCATTGTTTTAGTAGTTAATAGGTATTTAACTATTAATTTATTCCCATGTTCAGTCAGTTCAGTTCAATCAGCCAAGTCAAAATTATTGCAACATAACGTCGTAAATATATTAAAAGGTACCACGCGATAAATACTAAAACAATATGTCGCGCCGCGAGACAGATATATGTTATTTATTATGATCTGTATTTTTCTCGGGGTCTGGGTATTCTATGTATAAAATGTATGTATTTACAACGAAAAAAAAGTATGTTAGTAATATATCATGTGGTACCCATAACACAAGCTCTGCTTACTTTGGGGCTAGATGATGCTGTGTGAAATGTCCACCAATTTTATTTATTTACAAATACCTAACGACAATTAAAAAGAAAGGTACATCAATTAGTTAGTAATATTCCGACACGTTTTGAATTGTGGGTTTTTATTAGGACTACCCTACATAAATATAAATAATTATCCAAATAAATAAATAATTTGTGTCATCTATATGCTATTTTATTTCATAACACATTTTTTTAAATTTAATTCGTAATAATTATAAAATACCTAAGCTTTCTTAAATTTATTGAATCATTTGATAACTAGCACTAAAACAACTTATGTCCTAATTTAAAGCAGCTTGCATTCCGAACGTTCTTCCATCTAGTACATTGCCAGCAGTAGTTCTCAACAAATCCTTGTACAGCAAGTGTGTATTGTTATTGTTGGGCAGCAAGGGCCACAGCATGAGCCTCCACACCATACTTACTCTATTACATCTTTATAAAAAAATATTGTAAGTTTTAGCCTATAGTTATCTATCTATCAGGGCGTCAACTCGTCGCTCACAGGTCCTCTTATGACATGGTTTGACCCCGGCTCAGCCGCCAGTAAAACCCTTTCATACCAATAAGCTCGCTGTGTGTGCCTTTTTCCACGATGCTCCCTAAAAACATTAATAATAGTTATTCTCACTAAGTACGAAGTACGAGGTGACTCTCCTTTATTCAGAAACGGTCAAAACCTCAACGTAAACCTGTGATATAGTTCGAGTATGTTTGTACCTTTATGAAGCACGCAAATAAGATCAGCGTCTTTGATGGTAGATAGGCGATGTGCTATGGTGACGCAAGTGCGTCCTTTGGCAGCTTTTTCGAGAGCTTCCGATACAGTCTGCAAGAAAATTCAACATCAATGGCACGCAGTAACTTGGTACCTAATTACCTAAGATAGTAACATTTGGTAGTTTATCCAGGTATATTATGTGTGTCGGGTGCGGCAGCTACATCTCGTCTTCTATCGTCTCGAATGAACACTATGTTAGCTGGATCATCGGCCAGTTAGAATTGAGAAGCCCGAGCTGCCCCAAGAGTATCAGTTTTTATTTGTCATATTATCATGTTAAGTTAGCAACCCTATCATATTATATACCTAATACATAAACAAATTAAAATTAGCATATTAATAAATGCTAACATAATCAGGCATGGTAAGGTGCCGATAGCCATCAGGTCAGGGAGGGAAGTAAGATAATATCTCACGCATTATGACCTCATCATTAATCTGGATATATTTTCTGTTCTGTGCCTTACCCGTTCGCTGTTGGCGTCGAGCGCAGATGTGGCTTCGTCTAGCAACAGCAGGCGAGGTGAACGCACGAGAGCACGCGCAATGCACACCCGCTGCTTCTGCCCACCCGAAAGTTGCGCGCCGCTCGCGCCTAGGTTCGTTTCGTAGCCCTGCGGAGATAATACTATAAAAGTACCAATAGGTAAACAGAGCTTAGATCTCATGTAGAATAAATCAGGTAAGTTATACATGCATTCAAATTGAAACATTTAGTACATAATAATTACTTCACATTTAGTCACGATCACAGCACTGTGTTTTGATAATCTGGTTCATTTTCTTTGATTTATTTGGTAATCCTATCTTTTTGAGAATCTCTGCATGTTTTATCTAATCCGCCACCAGATTACCGTACAGTCGGTATTCATAGGTTAGTTAGGCTGGCATAGGTACCTTGGGTAGTGAAACGATAAAACTGTGAATATTGGCAGCCTTGGCTGCGGCCACGATCTCGTGCATGGTTATCTTGCGGTTGTTGTCGCCATACGCAATGTTCTCGGCGAGAGTGCGGTCGAACAGCACCGGCTCCTGCTGCACCACGCCTAGCTGTCGCCGTAGTCTTGCTAGCGTTAGATGCGAGCGAATGTCGCGCCCATCAAGCTCCTAAGACCAACAAACTGGCATCAACATTTACCACTGTTATACGCAGGTGATATGGACACAAAATGAAGTGTAAAGGTACTACGTATCTCCGAATGATGGATGAGTGACGAGGCTTTCAAACACGGAGATGATAAATCATTTTAAAAAACCCCACCATGTCAATTTGGTCGTCATCATCTCTACCGGTTGACATAATACGTTTCGTGGAAACATAACTAAAGCATGACCAGAAAGCAGGCTCTGCAAGCTGGCAGTGGGTATCAGGCTGATCCTACCGTGAGGTAGGTAGGTACGTACTACCATTCGCTCGTTGCACCCACGTGTGCACCCTATGGGATCCTATATCTGTTTATATTCTGAATCATCTAAGTACTAGGTAGGGGGAAGTGGGGCAGATTGATACACCAAAATTTTAAGTTCCGTAAAATGTGTATAAACATATTTTTTCCATTAATTTTGCATTAAACGTTTAGCTAAATAATAAAATATTATAATTTAATAGTTTAAAACTGTTTAAGTTATCAAAGAAAATAAATAATTAATGTTTAGTAAAAAATGCCTTTTGTATCAATCTGCCCCACTAGCGGGGTACTTTGATACACCACGTGGGGCACTTTCATACAGGGTGGAAAATCTATGAAAATGGTCAAATTAAAACACTTTTACATTGATTCTACTTGTTTATTGTGATGAGATCATAATCAACCTTATAATATAAGTTACTTATGTAATAAAAACATCTTAGCAGTTTTTAATTCTTTTACTTTCTGTTTTCTTAATTTTTCTTTTCGTTTTTTTCTTTTTCATCGTGAAGTATCTGTAGCCTATTCTTCTTTTTGTTGTTATTTGTTTTTTCAACAAAGGAGTTTTTTATAAGGACGAATAGCTGCAGAAGATAATGTGTTGTAGTCTGAAGGCCTGATGCTCCAGCCTTTGGAGAAGGTAAAACGTGGAGAGATGGAATTACGTGGACGTTCGCAGATCTATCAAAATCACTTTGGTTTATACATTTTGATAAACACTGGCCTTTCTCACGTATTATTTTGTCGATGGAGGCACCGACAATGTTTCTATTCATCTAGAGAATCTTCATCAGGGTGAGTTTGATCCGCGGTCCGCTCGTGCGAACCGTGAACTCGAACGGCAACGAATGTTTTGAAAGTGAAATCTCTTTAGTTATCTAGAGTGTCATATTGTGTATCTTCTCTGTCACAGGTTTCATCAACATCTTCATCATTTTGATCTCTTTCTACCTCCACAAAATCTACATCTTGACTCTGTATTTCCTGAATAATTTCTTCGTCTTTGAAACTCTGACTGTAACTCACTCTGAAGTTGTAAAGTTGCGGGCTTAATACCATACTTGTCAGCTGCTTTTCGTATAGATAATACCCTTAATTTTACTTTAGATATGGCAGACTTGATATTCTTTTAATCTATTTTACTTTCTTTGGCTTGTACGTGCGCACCATTTTCTGATGACAACAAATTAATGAGGCACTGTAATACAGAGTCGGGGCACAATGACACACATCAATGTGCCCCGCACTTTGTTGCATCAAAGTGCCCCAAACGACATTTTTCAATATTCATATTATCATATTAAAAGTAACTTTGATTTTAAGTAAAATTAACAAAAATCATAATAATTGATAGTTTAACTTAACTTTGGGATATAAAGATCCTCGTAGATCCTGCATATCGCGTAAGAATTTACTTATGAGTGCTCAAAGCACTTTTTGACATGCCCAAGGCCGCCCATTGACAGACAGTCGGTGCGGTTACAATAGATGCCTTTGGAAGTTTTTCCGAACGTTTTAGAGATGGCGCAACTCAAATCCATTTTATTATTCATTTATTAGATAAGGCTAGTGTATCAATGTGCCCCTTGTATCAATGCACCCCACCTCCCCCTAAGTGTTCTTATCGTGTCACTAGTTAAATAGTTACATATTTTCACCACTCTGGTATTAATAGAACCCGTGTGGTGAAAGTATTAAAGTACAGGGGCTTTTTTCATGCACCTAACACATGCTTCTGAACATTTCAGGTTTTCCAACATGCCGGTTTCTTCATGATGTTTTCCTTCACCGTTTGAAAGTAGGTACTGTTAGTTGATATTAAAGTAGCTTCGCTAACCAAACCGATAAGCCGACGGTGGCAATATCGGGAAGCAAATGCTTATAAAATTATATAGGTCTAGGTATGTCTACCTACTACACGCATAGGATGGAATAAATGGAAAAAGAAATGATCACCACTTTATTAAACGAGACTAGACAGATACCTATCGAATAGGTATAAGTATTAAGTAGGTATGGGGTTCCTATTGTAGTATGGACGTTACATAGTAATTATTCTCAATTTGCTATTCAGAAGGTTTACAAGGCATTTGAGTGCATGCCTTGATTCTTATTTCACGTTCTCGGAGCCTCCGTTCCCTCTCGAACTCCTTCATTCTTATGATGTAGTCTGCATGCTCGCAGTTGAGGTAGTTATGCTTCTCATATGCACAGCGATATACGAATGGCATATGTTTGTATCGGCAGACTTGGTAATCCAGTAAATAATGAGCACAGAAATCACGGTAGACGGGTGGTATTCGTGCAGAAACTAAATCTGCCTCGCAAGCCCACTTTTGCCTTTCTCTTCTACTAAAAGCGAATCCGACGTTTGAACCAAAAGTGGGAGTATCGTTCATCTTTAGATCTAGATGCCGAGTTTTATGAGTCCCCATTATTTGACCCATGATGGTTTCCTATTGAAACTTTACCCAAATGAAATAATTTCGGTTATTTTAGTAATAAAATAATTGTGGAATGATGGTAAATACGATTTTCGATAATAATAGGGGGATATTACCTACTAATGTTTTTCTTGATTGTAATTTTGACAAGAGTCAATGAAATGTCATTAACTACCTATCTGTTATTACGTAAAACGCGACAACCATCAATAGGCGTGAATTGCGCAATCACTGCTGTCAAATACAGTTTTTGTACGCTAACATCATACACTATAAGCGTATTTTCGCCTGTGGGTAAACGACAAGCTAGTAAT
Source organism: Lampropteryx suffumata (assembly GCA_948098915.1). Classification (NCBI taxonomy): domain Eukaryota; kingdom Metazoa; phylum Arthropoda; class Insecta; order Lepidoptera; family Geometridae; genus Lampropteryx; species Lampropteryx suffumata. Next base: position 18,326,469 of record OX402544.1, on the reverse strand, counting down.
ATGCAGCGAGTAGTTTCTGTAACAAGTGTGTGATATGTTTTTAATGTGTGTTGTGCATTTTACAAAGGTACATAACTGATGTATAGCTGTGTACGTACACGCTGAAAGGCTGGCGATGATGATTATTAATGACTTACTATATTGCCTGTGTCGGGGTCATAGAAGCGCTGCAGTAGTTGAAGGATGGTGGATTTGCCGCAGCCGGAGGAGCCGACGAGCGCCACCGTCTTACCCGCCTCGACCTTCAGATCGATCCCGCGGAGTACCTGCTGGCTAGGACGCGTCGGATACGCGAACTCCACGTCTTTTAAGCTAAAGTTTCCTGATGCCACCTAAAATGGTATGTTTAAATTCTGTTCAGCAAAGTGCACTTAGGCGCAACCAAAGTTCGCCTTTCGAGGCGCACTTTAACCATTTCACTATTAGCCAAATAGGCCAGTCAAAATAGCATTTAACTTTGCACTAAATTTCCGATCCAAATTGTTTTTTTTTATATGGTTTAGAATCACTTACTGAAAGAAAACGAAAGGTCCTATAACTCAAAAAGTATGGACATTAGATGAAAAAGTTTGAAACAAAAGTTGTAGAAAATAAACTGATCTTTAAAAATGGATTGATGCATTTTATTGATTGATCTAATATTACAAAAGTTATCGGCCGCGATAGAAAAACCGGTTCATTAAATAGGCCATAAATCGTAAACGGTAAGTTTTACAAAAAAGTTTACAAGAAACAAAAGATGCGAAATTTTATTCTCTACAATAATGGTCCCCATAACTTTTGCTCTAAAGTGCATAGTTTCCGAAATATCGGTCATAAACGTTTTTTCAAGATGGCGCTAGAAGAGTCACCTGGATCTGTCAGCATTTTGTGATTTTATGCTCAGTAAGTGATCCTAAACCTTATAAAAAAAACAATTGGGATCGGAAATTTAGTGCAAAGTTGACCAAAAAATAACGTCTATTTTGACTGGCCTAAAACTTTCCTTCATAGGTAGGTAACTAGAAATAAAATTTAAATAAATTGAAAATGAAATAAGTTTTGTTTGAATCGTGCTTGCCCAGTCATGTTTATCCTTGACTCTGTCCTCGGTTTTGATTTTCGGTTCTCTATTGATAATTGATAATATCCTTGCTCCGCATGCTTTGGCCGAGTTAAAGCTGGGGGCGTAGACTAAAGACTGACCCAACATGTATGCTCCGTACATGACAGCTTCGGTGACCCTTGAAAATACAGTAGATAATATATAACTATTATAGTCAGCAACAATCAATTCTAATCAATTTCTATAAAGAAGTACATAAGGTTTGTCATACATATATGTCAAATTTATAAAAGCTCTTTCAATATACTTGTATAATACTCACAGAAGCACAATTTTGTATTCAAGCTCTCCAGTTGAGACCAAAAAAGCGCCGTAGACTATAGCACTGCAGTAGGAAATGAATGGAACGTAGATACCCATGCCGAGAACCAGACCTCGCCAGCGGCTCTTTTTTGTGACAGCCTTGCAAGCATCAACCAGGGCGTCTTCGAATTTATTTAGGAACAACTTTTCTACGCCTGCGGAGAGCAACATTCAGGTAAGCTTTTTTATGTATAATATTTAATCACTATGTCGCATAATGGCGATCGATGATAGGAGCCACTTTGACGTACGAAGTACCTAAACATAATGTGAGCTGGTATCTATCATCTGATAAAGATGATGAGATGTACACTATGTCTAGGTAGGCTAAAAAATACAAGTATAGCCTAGCTAGAATAGAAGTATTGCTTACCTAAACTCTGAACAGTTTTGATGCTGACAACAGCTTCAGTAGCGATTGAAGTAGCAGACTCCATAGCAGCTCTCTCGTCTGATTGCGATTTTTGGGATATGATTCCTTCTAGCCAGATACTGCCAACCATCTAAAATATTTTGTTATTAACACAGATCACAGAAGAAACATATAGCATAGCAGGACGTTTTAGGCAAAATTACTTACAAGAGGTAGAAATACTGCTGAAACCAAGGCCAACTTCCAGTTATAGCTGATGGCCATAAAAAATCCAACTGCTACAGAACTAAAACCTTGCAGAATCAGGCCAATTCTCAAACCAGTGGCGCCCTGTACTTCTGCTGTGTCTCCGCTTAGCCTCGCACAAACTGCGCCAACTGTGTTGCATTCCTTATCGAAAAACCCGACTTCCTGTCAACCAAAGTTTAATAAACACCTTTTTTTACCCACCCATATCATCAAGTAGCTTTCCGCCTCGCGGTTTCACCCGCGTTGTAAATCATAGCCTAAGCAATCAGAGATGGTTGCAAGCAAGACACGTTGTGGCATATACATGTAACTTAAAAACAACTATTACCTGTTTTAGCAGAGCTGAGAAATACTGGTACCGCAGCCGTGTTGTCATTTTTAGGCCAGCACTTGTAAAAGTGGTACTCTGGAGACACATAGAAATACCAGCCACAGCTGCCACTATAATGAACAGGCCCGAGTAAAGATCGGCCAGGTACAACATTTCGTTGTGGTCAGGCAACACAAAAATCTGAAAATAGACTAATTAGTATAAGTAGGTACAGTTATGACAGCAAATCTAAGCTTACGTGATCACAGTCTCTCTGAAAGTTTAAAAGAAACAATATCAGACACACTACAAAAGTAAAAGAGTAAGTGACTTTTACCGAGGCTTAATTTACGTAAGCCTAGATCCGTTATTAGTACCTGTATGGGGTATCTAATGTACCTACTCGTATGATGACAAGAGATGATACCAATTAAAAGAGTAAACTTTTTAGGAAAATCACTTACTCCACTTGTGTATCCGAAGAGCATTGCAAAAACTGGAAAGCAGGCACCTTGTATGAACGCAGCTATTGATCCAACAGTTATATAAATCCATTCCGGAGAATTCAATTTCAGAAGATCCCAGTCGCTTATTGATTTTATCTCCTGTGACAATACATGACAATCGAATTACTTTTCTATAGATAAAAAGGCAGCATGAAATAATAAAGTCACCGAACGCCCATTTTTTAGGTACAGAACATACTTCATCATCGGCTTTATCTTCTTCTGATTCACAGTCGTCATTGTAAACAAAGTTTGTGTACGCCGCGGATACAACTGATGAAATAGACCCTCGAGGCGTCATCCAGTCTCGTGAATCTGTGGAAGAGTTGATATTTATACGTACCCTAACCAACCACACTGTCACTAATTTGTAATTCTAGATTCTTAGAGAATGACCAAGAGTCTCTGGGTCTACAATATAAGATCCTCGCAAAAGTGTTTACCTCTCTTAGTAGAGTGATGTCTATGCAATTTTCGTGTGGATCGCCGTTTTACATCAGTTTTCGGAGTCTGGAGCGTCGTTTGAACTTCTACATCGCCCTCACCGGTCTCTTCCAGTACAGACTCGATTTCTTCAGGGTCCCTGTTTTCATTGCCTCTCGTAACCAATTTATGGTAAAACCCTGGTAAAATACATCATCTTTGTTTTAGGTATATCGCACTGTATGTGTCTTTGCGATATAAACATTTTGACAAATTTGGATTGCACTGTAATACCTTGATTCTTCATGAGTTCATCGTGGACTCCTTGCTCAACAATAGCCCCTTGATCCATACAGATGATGCGATCTGCGTTTACTATTGTTGATAACCTATAATGTAAAGTAAGGATTCAGATCAAACCGTCAAATTCGAAGTCTGTTCGTATGTGATACCACTGGGTAAGCAACTATGCTTGACAACAATTCTAACCTGTGCGATACCATGATGGTGGTGCGGCCTTCGCTGGCGCGATCGAGTGCGGCTTGCACCTGTCGCTCGGAGTGCGGGTCTAGAGCGGAGGTGGCCTCGTCCAGCAAAAGCACTGCTGGCTCACGAAGCAGTGAGCGTGCGATGGCCACTCGCTGCTTCTGCCCGCCCGATAGCGACGCGCCACGCTCCCCTATCACCGTGTCGTAACCCTGCATATAAAAACGAAAATGCACAGTTTCTCTCGGTTTTTCCTTTTAGTCACGAACATTCTGTTCCTTCCAGTCCAGTACTAACGTTTGGTAGGTTTGTGATAAATTCGTGTGCGTAAGCCATCTCTGCAACTCTGTGGACTTCGTCACGCGTTGCCTCGGGGCATCCAATCGCAATGTTGTCGTGTATAGTGCCTCGGAATAGTACCGGCTCTTGGCCTACCACACCTGAAATGTATAAAAAGTTAGCCAGAATTCCATACGTTTGCTTTTGGTTTTTAAATCAACCTGTATGTTACATGGGTATATACCTAAGATTGATCGCAGCCATCCAAGGTTAAGGTTCTTTGTTTCTTTTCCGTCTATTTTGACAGACCCGGTAGACGGATCGTACAGTCTTTGGAGCAATTGGAGGACTGTTGATTTACCGCAACCAGATGATCCCACCAAAGCCACACATTCACCGGCCTTGATATGCAAAGATAGTCCTTTGAGAATCTGAAAATGTCAAAAAAGTTGTAGTATTCTTTCAAGAATTTAGAAATAGTCAAGGATTTGCACATTTCTAAGTTACCTTGGTATCTGGTCTCGAGGGGTAGCTAAAGTGTACTTCGTCCAGGATGATTTCTCCCTTGACCCTACGAGGCGATAATCCGCTGGGATCCATGCTGTCGATCTTTGGTTCGCGGTCCAGCAGTTTGAATATGTTAGATGCAGCACCGCGCGCCGTTGCAAACATCTCCGCGTGCGGCACGCACAGTGTTATGGACTGTGTTGCCATGTATGCACTGAACAATATCTAAATAGATAACATTTTTAAAATTAAGGAAGCAAACAGGACAAGATAATAATATACCGTTAGGTACTCGCTGATTCCTTAAAGGACCTTGAAAATTAGGAGCATGAATCAAACGTCAGGCGTAGGTATTATGATATTTACTTTATCATTGTATTGCGTAATATTTATGAGTCTCAGCTGCTCAATAAAGCTCAATTGTCTTCAAGTAGGCATATATCTGCTCTGTCAAAGCGTTTATTGATAACTTGATATGTTGATTTGTGATTTTTGATGACGAAATATCGCATAACCTGTTACAAAACTATTATCAATATAATAGTTTCCGCCTTTTTAAATGTATGTAGGTAGCCTACAAATAAACAATCAGCTATTTTGGTTGAAGCAACCATCAACTACTCACACTCAACACAGCGCCAAAAACGTAGCTACGTTCATCAGCCTCCTTGTAGAAGTCCCTCAGGACAAGTCTGGTACCGTAGGTCAAGCCTATAGCATTTAATGAGTAAGTGAGCACCCAGTTAAAGCCGTTGCCGAGTCCTGTGAAAAGGCCTCGTCTCTTTCCATAGCTCTCGGCAGGTTCCAGAAGTTTCCGGTACCTGCATGTTATCATTAATATATTAACACATGTCATGACTCATCGCCAAGTGTGTTCGTAACAGAGATTTTAGAGCGCTTGTTCGGAATATTATTGCATCATGAAAAACATATTTTTTTTACTGTCTTATATTTATGTGTAGTAAGGCTTTTTAAATTCTATGACTGACGCTATAAATATATTTTATTAAATAATTGCTATGAGCGGCGACGTGCTTGCAACCTGTCAGTTACGGAATACTTATTACTGATGTGCAAAGCGTGGGCATGTGCTTGGGCCAAAATATAATGTTTGGACGTCCCCTTTGGTCATTCTCAAAGATCTATGTAACTTTAGATCTAAGGTGTCTATCGAGCCAGAGTATTACAATCCATATTTGAAATTGTTTTTATTTCTTATAAAACTGAATCTAAGACAAGCCAGACGCTAGTGACTGATAATACTTACATAATTAACTTTTATACCTTTCTGTTTCTTTGTGTTCTCCAGCGAATGCTACCACAGTTTTTACAGACTTCAATACTTCTTCAGCTTGCTTGCCCGCTTGACTATACGATTCCATTTCTCTGATAGACGACTTCGTTTGATACTGGAAATCGATTATAATAACCGTTTACTAACTATTTAAATATAATTATGGATTTAATATAAAAAAATACAGTTCTAAATGCCTATAGAGTTATGGCTGATGTGAACGGTACGCTGTACATAATTGCATTATTGTGCAAATTGGAATCTGCTGCAACCAAGACGTGTGGTGACGGTTCTAAGGCCTAACGGACACTGCAGATTAGTTTTTTTCGCGGCTTTTCAGTGCGTGTGGAAGTAACCGCGGTTTGAGGAAAAACCGCGGCTCGCAGCGGAAAAAAACGCCTTTGGCGGAAAATCACCTTGCCCGGCGGAAAAACCGGGTAGCGGATAAAACCGCGAGCGACGGGGATAACAGCGAACAGTGTACTGCCGAGAATTCACCAGGCGTGATAATTTTCTCTCATAAATAATTGTCGCGGAATAATCCGTAATACGCGCTGGACCTTAGATAAGTAAGATCTAATGTTACAACAACTAGACAGATTAACTTCATCTTTTTATCAGCTGCAATCTGAATTTTAGATAAACAATTTACATACCGTCATACTTATCTTAATCCTCGCAAATTACTTACTATCAACCATTTCCTACGTTGTAGGCAGGGACCGTACAACCCCGATTTCGAGTTAACTGCATAAAAAGTGTAACCCCTTCATTGGGTATGCAGACGATGGGGTTACCCTTTCGTTTGAGAAACCTCTTCCTAACACTGTAACCCGTTCATTTGGGCTTTCAGTCGATAGGGTTACCCACTCTGAGGGTCTCTGATTGAAAGAGCCATTCCATCTCACGCTGTGAGGTAGGGAATTTGGAAAAAAAAAAAAAACGGTCGAAGAAACGTTCGCCCGATTGCTTTGTCCGGTAAGGTTGGACTAGAAAGGAGATGCGTAAAAACTAAATATCAAAAAAAATATAGTAAAGTTAAGTAGGTAAAGTTAAGTGTTTTCAACTCAGTATGTATGTAGGTATATCTATCTTCAGTGGTATGGTACCAGACGACCTCTGTGGCGCAGTTGGCTAAGACCCGGCTGAGACGCAGAAGGTTGCCGGTTCGATTCCCGCCGCGGGACATATGTTTGTACGATCTGCAAGTATTTGTATCGGGTCTGGGTGTTTCTATGTATAATATGTATGTATTTACAAAAAAAAGTAGTAAATAAGTAGTATATCAGTCATGCATGTGGTATCCATAACACAAGCTCTGCTTACTTTGGGGCCAGATGATGTTGTGTGAAATGTCCGGGATTATTTATTTATTTTATTTTATTTATTTACCTACACATGTTATTTGCCGATCTGATACATTCTACGTAGGAATTCTTACCAGTTTCAATTATTATAATTCATTTAGTTTATATGTATGTACCTACTCATACTTACTTATTATTAATATTTAAAAGCATTACAAACAACTGAACAATAGAAATATTTTAATTTTACTAATCGTAGGCACAAAATCAATGTCTATTAATATATTTAAATTTTGAATTTTGAACGAGAAGGGCGAGCGAGCCTTTGACGTCGTGACGTTACTGCACGGGGTTAGCTTAACACCAGCGCTAAGTAGGTAGGTTTACACTACCTAAGTAATTGGCATTATGCTGAGCTGACCTATTTTGGCGCGAAATAATGATTTTTATCACACTATGTTGTAAGGTGCGTAAGGCATCTTTGTAAATGGCGACCTACCCTACCTTTTTATATTTGATTTTGAATTAGTTTGTTGGTCCAAATAATTTTTGAAATAAGGTGTGCACTTAATGCTTGCAATGTACCTAACACAATGTTGTTTTATCCGGATAGTGATGATTTGTTGTTATAAAAAAATAAATAAAACACAATTTACAATTAATAATCAAAAAAATACAAAATTCGGAAGCAATACCTACACCGAACTACCTGTTCCGTGGTGGTTCCGGATTAGAATAGGACCCTCCATTTCCTCCCCGTGAATGTCGTAAAAGGCGACTAAGGGCACACACACCGGGGGATTGGGCAGCAGCACCCCCTGAGTACTTAACACTAAATCTGCGGTCACCAATCCGCCTGCCAAGCGTGGTGACTATGGCAAAACCCCCAATAAATGATAGACACAATCAGAAGACGGCCCCCAGTTCCCGGCAGTTCCGCTATTCCTGGCATAGGTGGCGGCCACGGTAACGGCGGTACAGGGGGTGCAAAGAGTCTCCGGCAGAGGTCCAGCTACCAATCCCAACGACCCCTGGCCCTGGCAACATACAACGCATGCACACTGAGGACTGACGAGAAGTTGATTGAGCTGGAAGAAGTAGTAAATAAGTTGCATTGGGATATTATAGGGTTATCAGAAGCCCGAAGAGAGGGAGAAGACACGATAATCCTAAATTCCGGCAACTTATTCTACTACTGGGAGGGCGATCAACTTTCTCAGCACGGCGTCGGATTTCTCGTCCACAAATCCCTCGTTAAGAACATTGTAAAGATCGAAAGCGTATCGAGCAGGGTGGTATACCTTATACTCAGAATAACCAAACGGTATTCGCTTAAGGTCATACAGGTGTACGCACCTCACTCGAAACGTCCAGACGATGAAGTGGAGGCTATGTATGATGACACTTCAAATGCCATGCAAGCCTCGAAAACACACTTTACGGATGTGATGGGGGACTTCAACGCGCGGTGTGAGGAATGGGGATGAACTGAGAGTGGGGCAATTTGGATTTGGACACCGAAACGGGGTCAGCGATTGGCCGACTTCATGGAAAAGGAGGGACTCTTTATGATGAACTCCTTTTTCAAGAAGCGGTCGTCCAGGAAATGGACGTGGTTTCACCTCGGTGGACACAAACGCGAGATAGATTTCATCATGACTACAAAAAAGCAAATATTTAATGATGTCTCAGTGATCAACAGGGTCAAAACCGGCAGTGATCACCGAATGGTTAGAGGCTCATTAAATCTTAACGTAAAGCTAGAAAGGTCCCGTCTGATGAAATCTACTCTTCGCCCAAGTCCTGCCCAAATCCAAGACTTTTGCCGGTGCAAAAGCCCGCCTAACCCAACATTACACAGAAGACATTCCGGACGTCAGCCTATACGAGATCCGAACGGCTCTCAAGCAGCTTAAGAACAACAAGGCACCGGGGGAAGATGGAATAACGACAGAGCTTTTGAGAGCGGGTGGAACACCGGTCCTTAGGTCCTCCAGAAGCTGTACAACTCCGTCATCCTCGAGGGGACTACGCCAGAGGCGTGGAACAGGAGCGTGGTAGTACTGTTCTTTAAGAAAGGGGATAACACCCTCTTAAAGAATTACAGGCCTATCTCGCTGTTGAGCTATGTCTATTAGCTGTTTTCGAGAGTAGTTACTAATCGTCTTGTTCGTAAGTTTGACGACTTCCAGCCTCCCGAACAAGCCGGGTTCCGAAAAGGCTTTAACACCATAGACCACATCTATACGCTCCGGCAGGTTATACAGAAGACCGAAGAGTATAACCGGCCACTTTGTTTAGCGTTGTGGACTATGAGAAAGCCTTTGATTCTGTCGAAACCTGGGCAGTGTTGCAGTCACTCCAGCGGTGCCAAATCGACTATCGGTATATCGAAGTGTTGAAATGTCTACAGTAACGCCACCATGTCTATCCGACTCCAGGACCAGAGCACGAATCCAATCCCATTGCATAAAGGGTTGAGACAGGGAGATGTTATTTCTCCGAAACTGTTCACCTCTGCATTGGAGGATGTTTTCAAGCTCTTGTACTGGCATAGACATGGTATCAACATCAATGGCGAACGCCTCACTCACCTTCGATTTGCCGACGATATAGTCCTCATGGCAGAAATGCTGGAAGACCTAGGCACAATGCTCAGCGACCTCAATATCGTCTCCCAACAGGTGGGTCTTAAAATGAACATGAGCAAGACAAAAATCATGTCAAATGCTCATGTTGCACCCGTACCGGTACATGTTGGGAGCGATATAATCGAAGTTGTAGACCATTATGTCTATTTGGGTCAGACGATTCAACTAGGCAAGTCCAATTTCCACAAAGAAGTCAGCCGACGAATCCAACTCGGATGGGCAGCGTTCGGGAAATTAAGGCACATCTTCTCGTCACAGATACCGCAGAGCCTCAAGACGAAAGTCTACAATCAGTGCGTGTTGCCAGTGATGAGATATGGAACTGAGACTTGGTCCTTGACTATTGGCCTCATACACAAGCTCAGAGTCGCGCAACGTGCAATGGATTGAGCTATGTTGGGTGTTTCACTACGTGATAAAATCCGCAAGGAGTAAATCCGTAGATGAACCAAAGTCACCGACGTAGCGCTCAAAATTTGCAAGTTGAAGTGGCAATGAGCAGGCCATATAGCTCGCAGAACTGATAACCGCTGGGGAGTAAAAGTTCTCGAATGGCGACCAAGGACACGAAAACGAAGCGTAGGACGACCCCCAAAACGATCACGGACGACGAAAACGGACGACGGCTCAAAATCGTTCTTCCTGGAAATCTATTGGGGAGGCCTATGTCCAGCAGTGGACTTCATAGAGGCTGTGATGATGATGATGATGACCTACACCAAAAAATACATACAAATGACAATAATACACAAATAAATCGGTGCATCAAACAATCACGCCATTTACCGTAAGTCCAAAGGAATGAAAATAAAAATTTACTCTAGTCTGCTAATTATAATAACCAAAATCGATTGTTTATCAATCCTCTTCAACTCTGTAGCATATTAGATCAAAGACGCCGCCTCGCCGTGCTTGGCGGTGGCTCGGCATGTGCTAGTCAAAACATGATATTATGAACCTAATACAAAGTTAATAGGAATCAAATTACAATGTTTCGAGTTGCAAAGTATAACCGTGTTTTAATGATCGAAAGGGTAACCCTGAGGATTAGGTTTTTGAATAATACCAAAACCCATTACTATCGAAAACCCTATGATCAGGTAACCTAAACGAAAGGGTTTTGAAGGAGCTTATCAAACAATAGTGTAACCCTTATGAAAGGGGTTTTATAATAAGCTCTTGGAAAAACCCTATCCAAAACCCCTTCAACGGGTTACCGAATCGGTCCCTGGTTGTAGGTAAACTCTTAAATCACTTTTAACATAGTTTGTTCAATACCTAAATCAAAGCTCTTGAGTTTATGGATCCGGAATATTTGATTGTTGGATTTTAGTGCTTACATTTGACATCAAGATAGAAACGGCTAAAGATAACGGCATCACGGATATGCACGCGAGTGATAGCTCCCAACCCAGGGGGAAAGCGGTGCACAGACATAGGATGCTGGTCCCCACAAGGTTGGCCACCACTGCAAGTTTTTCACCCATTCCTTCCTTCAGCTTCATGAGGTTCCTGAAACCAGTTAAATACAATAATACAAAACCTTTATTTACAACGTTCATACATGTACAGATCCAAAATGTTATTAAAAAGTACTTTAGTATTGAATTTGTAGGTACTCAATAAATGGATGTGTGCCAATTAGCATGGTCATAGTCCAGTGACGCGACGCGAGTTGTCATGCCCTATACTGCATACATAGATATATAAGTACATCAATTACTTTATAATTTAGTACACCGCCTATGGTCAGTCTAATAAACTCCGACAGACACGCACACGCAGCTCAATTGAACCAATTGTGATCTTAAATTTTTCATTGTTTCAACATTGTCACTAGGTTCAATAAAAAAAACTAGACAAGTACCAGTCTGACTCGCGCACTGAGGTTTTCGTATAGAAAAAGCTTAAGCTTAACTTTGTAGTTGAAAAATATAATTCCATGTATGTAAATGTAAGTTTGCAATCGTTATATTTTTTATGCGATATTTTATGTAAATTACAATATCGCGTAAAAAATAGATCTACTCTTCGCGATTTATAAATCTCTTCTTATTATACCTTCATAAGGCGGTTAAAACAATTCACGATAGATCTACACCAGCTCTGGCGCGTTGGCACGAGTGTGTGGCTGGCACACTCGCGTAAAAGACACAGTCAAAACCCTCAACTATAAACATAGTAATGCTTACTGCGCGGAGGCAAAATATTTGGCACTGTGGTGGTACCCACCACCATATAGCTAAAACTGAATTCCACCTTAGATCGGTAATGCGCTTCTCAATGCAAGCTTTGTAGTTTTCTTATTGATTCAAATTTATACTTACTCAGACATACTTGAGGCCAGATTAAACTCCGAGTCTGTGTCAAACCATGTCATATCTTGGCGCAGAACAGCGTTCAGGAACAACATTCTAATCCGTGTTATCTAGATAAAACATGGCAAAAAGTAAATAATCGCAACTGTACCATAGCTAACCTACAACACTCACCATAATTTTTTTTGCCTTTCGGTTTAACGACTAGTTCAATTCAGGCCCACTATACCGAGTACTAGGCGGTAACAGAGTGGTATCCAAGGGATGCTCAACCGCCATAAGACAAACCACCCGCCCGATGATCAAGTCAACGTTGTCAGGAACAATCGGTGCAATCGGGCTGAATTATCATGATACCTACTAGCACTAGTTATAAGTTTTTGCGAGTGAATACACGTAAACATTTCTCATGAATCTCTCCGTTCATTTCTCAAAACCGTATGAAAATCCGATAAGTAGTTTTTGAGTTTACCGCGTTCAGACACACGGGGTGGGAAGGACTTTGTTTTATAATATGTGCTGATATATTGGTAAAAGATATGGATAAGATAATAGTAGCAGGAGCTGCTTTCTGCTTCCTTTCAAAATCACTCCGCTTATGAGCTCAAACCTAGTAATTTTTTAGATTGTCAGACATGACAGACAGTTATTCAATCAAAACCTTTCAAAAGTGGTTTGAAACAATTTAAACATCTGCCTTACTTAGAAACGTCGCTCAACTTCTGACAAAAGTTAATCACTGTTTAAAATAGCGCCATCCCTTTTTACCCATGGAAGGGTATTGTTTTTCGCGCGTATCTTGTATATACGAGGGTGACACTGAAAGTACTTAGAAAATCTAAAACTGAACAAACAAGCAAGTTATTAGTTTTATTATATCTTTTCAAAATAGTGTCAATTTACATCAATACATCGCTGCATCCGATATAACCACTGAGAAAAGCACTTTGCCCACTCGTCCTTAGAGACCCCTCTTCGACGGCATTTTGAAACGCAGCCACTGCTTCCTCGGCGTTCATAAAACGTTATCCTCGAAGTTTTTCTTTTATTTTCAGAAATAAATAAAAATCGCAAGGTGCTATGGTCGGGGCTATAGGGCGGATGACCCAGTAATTCTACGTCTGACGTCGTCAAGTAGTCGATTGTTTGCTTGGCGGTGTGCGACGAGGCGTTGTCGTGGTGAAGGAGGATCCTACTGCGAGGTCGTTTCTCCCGAACTTTTTCTAAGACAAGTGGCAAACAATTGTTAGTGTACCACTCTGCAGTAACTGTTTTTCGATCCTCTAAAACAATTATTGCGTAATGACCTGTCCTTCCGAAGAACGAGGCCACCATCTTTTTTCCCACGCTTCGACTTCTCTTCACTTTAGTTGGCAACTCCTCGGAAGGAAACACCCAGACAGCAGACTGTCTCTTAGTTTCGGGATCATAGCAATAAATCCAGCTTTCGTCACCCGTAAGTATGTCGAATACAGCATTTGAGTCACCTCCGTTAAATCTTTGAACCATTTCACGACACCAATCAACACGACGGAGTTTTTGAGCCTCTGTCAAATTATGAGATATCTACCGGGCACAAAGCTTCCTGACCGCTAAATGTTCATGGAGGATTTTGTGCACTTAACTCATACCGATGCCTAAGCTTGTCCGAATCTGCTGATAAGTCACTCTTTTGTCAGTCTCTATCATACGCCGCACAACACTGACCTTCTACGGCGACGACTGAAGATATTCTGAACTGAAGTCGTCGTCGTAGAAGATCGTCCTTCACGCAGATCATCGGTGAGATTAGTGCGACCACGTTTTAACTCATTAAACCAGTTGTAAACAGTGGCACGAGATGGACTTCATCGTGAAAGGCCAATCGAAGTCTATCATAACTTTCTTGTTGACTTAAATGATATCGAAAGTCATAAAAAATCATTGCACGAAAATTTTCTCGCGTTAAATTCATGCTAATGACACAGGCAATTTTCAATTTGCTGCCAAATCGTAAACAAATGACAAATGAATAAAATACATACCTACACAATAATATTTTGCAAAGAGTACCAATTTCAAAATTAGAACTTATTATTTTATTATTTCGTTTACAAGTGGCCAGTTCTAAAAACTTTCAGTGTTGCCCTCGTAATATATGTAAACCTAAGTATTTGTAAATTTCTATATTACCTCGTATCTTCCAAACGGCTGGATGGATTTCGATAGTTAAGGTTTCGTCATATTCGTCTTAAAAACCCAAGTGTCCCTAAATAGGTATTAAAAAAACACGAAGCTTACACGATAACGTACCTGTTTGAGAGCACTCCAACTGATGAGCCCAACTGAGAGAATATTAAACAATATTGATACACCGATGCTCACGAACATGCCTATTGCCATAGCCTTGGCATCTTCCATCAGAGCTTTCATGTTTTCTTCATTGGATGCGTTGACTCTACGAAAAAGTAAACAAATTGACCAAAAGCATGTGAGCGCGCACAGTTACAGCTTCCGAGGTCAGCAAGGCTAAGAGTGATCAGTAGTCAAGACAGACACTAATTCAACATCATCAACGAGTAGTCAAATAAATGAATTTAGTATGAAACATTCATAAATTGTTTTAAAGTTTACAAACTCATAATAAAGAAAAGCTTCGCTTTGCCTTTGTATAGGTAACTTCGTTTGACATTCTGTGATGTACCATAGTTCTTCCACCGGTAATTTTTGTACATACTCGTACCTCGACGTTACCATCTAACCTAAGACACAGAAGGTTGCGGGTTCAATTCCCGCAGCGAGACAAATGTTTGTGTGATCTGGAAGTATTTGTCTCGGGTCTGGGTGTTTCTATGTATAATATGTGTGTACTTAAAAAAAATACTATATACCGTTGTGGTCATATAATTAAGAACGATTTGAAGTTATAAAAGTTTTTTATTTAAATCGTGTCATACACTGAGATGTGTACCTTCTGAGAAGCAACTAGTTATGTCATAAAATAGCCATATTAATAGAGCAACGTGGCTTAGGAATAATGAATAAAATCGCAAACTATTTTTTTCACATTTTATTTATTTTACCAAAGTAACACATTCAAATAGTACTGAAGCTGGACAAATAATTAAGAACGATTTATTAAACTGCTCGGGAATTGTTTTGTATGAAACCTACATTTAAAAAATCACATAATATGCAGCGCAGAAAATTTAAAAATTAATTTAATACATTTTTAATTAAAATTAATAGTTAATAGCATATCCACGGCTTTTAATTACTGCTTTACACCGGCGAGGCATTGACTCTACTAATTTTTGACATATCGCAAGAGAAATAGAGTTCCATTCTTCTAAAAAAACGTCGTACAGCTCTCTCTTAAATTCCCACACTGTGTATTTGAAACCTTTTTCTTTACTTCGAACCACAGATTCTCTATTGGGTTTAGATCTGGGCTGTTAGCTGGCCAATCTAAGACAGAAACTGATTGCGCTGTAAGAAATTCCTTTACGGTGCGTGCAGTGTGCTTTGGATCATTGTCATGCTGGAATGTCCAAATAGTAGAACGTCTTCAGCATAAGGTAACATTGTTTCTTCCAGTATATTTTTGTATTGGAACTGATCCATGTTACCTTCTATCAACTTTACAGGTCCAACACCATGTCCAGAAAAGCGCCCCCAAATTTTCACATTTCCATCACCGTGCTTTAATGTAACTTTCGTGTACTTAGGGTCGAATGCTGTATTCGGGGGACGTCGTTCATATCGTTTTCCATCAGAACATACTCTGTTTATTTTCGTTTCGTCAGAAAAAAGTACATTTTTCCACTGTCGCACAATCCAGTTTTCATACCTTCTCGCAAATGCAAGCCGGGCTTGTCTATGGCAAAGTTTCAACATGGGTACCTTTCTTGCTATCTTACCGTGCAATTTTTCTTCTACCAAACGTCTTCGAATAGTGCGTGCTGAGATTGCTGAAGGGTTGTTTTCACCAAAATATTCTTTTCTCAGCTTATTGGACCCTTTAAAAGTATTTATTTTGCCATACAAACGATGTTTCGGTCATCTCGAGGAGTTGTTTTTCTCTGTTTAGGTTCACGTGGAACATTCGAAGCAGTTTCATAGGTAGCAAAATGCTTTACAGCGTGGAAAACCATCGTTTTTGAACATTGCAGATGGTCGGCTATCTTTTTATAAGACCAATTCTTCCGGCGAAGTTTTATTATTACTTCCCTTGTAGATTTATCACAACTTTTATTTTTTCCCATTGTTTTTTCATAAGAAGCAATCACTTTTAATCTTTTACAGCACTAAATAGCGCCAAAATTATAATGAATGGATGAAATTAATTTTAATTAAAAAAAAATTACTTTTTAGCACATTTGTGACAATTAGATTATAATGTTAATTTATAACATGTAATACATACAATGAAGAAACCAATAAAATTCTAGACGGCCATTCCGCTATGACGTTTAGAATAGATAATAATGACAATCAACTTCGACTTGGTGACAATATTATTTATAACAAAACAAATTAACTTTACATTGGCAAAATTGTCAGCTAGCAAACTACTTCTTCTTCTTCTTTGATTATGGCATGTGACATAATAATGTAAATTTTGCCAGTGTCAAGTGTTTTTATTTGTTTATAGTCAATTTGTTTGTTAAAGTCTTAGTCGATGGTCAATTGTAAATTCTAGACGTCATCGCGGAATGGCAGTCTAAAATTTTCTTGGGATTCCTCGTCGTTCAAACCACTTTGCCCCTTAATAATACACATATAATTCAATTGTTCATACATGTCATACATACTTCATGTAGTCGCAACTTATTCATTAAGATTCGGCTAAGATTACTGAATAAAACATGCAATAAAACGAGTAAGAAATATTAAATTAGCAGAGCTATGTCATGAAATGACAGGTGAAGAATTCAACTTCTCCTTTTTTCCTATAATGCCATCTGCATCATAGGAATAAAAGAAGAAGTTTGTATAATCGTTGACACAGTTATTTCAAAATAGCTAATTTGCCATCATAAAATGTTAGACTGTCTGTTTCAACTTATCCTTGTAGGTATTTATAAATTAATAAAACATTTACAACATGTGCTAATTGCTGAAACGAGCTATCAAGTCTTAGAAAGATAAGACATATTTACCTTCAATAATAAGTGATAGATATACTTAGAAAGACTCTTGTAATGCACCACTATGTAATGACTAAACTTTGCGAGGAAATCTTAGGATGACAAGACAAGTATATACACCCATATTCCGATTGTAAGGTGAGTACATAGGGCATACTTTTGAAATCGACAATTAATTCGCTAGGTATCCAAATATAAGTTTCAACGGGGAATCCGGCACGCCTTAATCTGGAGGGCTCTACTGTCTTTAAGTTAGTGATTGCATAGCAAGGAAAGAACAAATAAATAATTCATTGCATTGATGTTTTTAGATGCAACATCAATTGACATCATCTAAAAACTAGGCCACTAGTTAGATGCGGCATTACAAACTTGTGATTGAGTCCATACCCTATACTATTTTTTGTTTATGAAGTCTAGCTTCAGCCCGTGATTTCGCACGCGTGGTTTTTATGTAAAAAGTCTAGCTTCTGCCCGGGACTTCGCACGCGTGGTTTTTTTGTAAAAAGTCTAGCTTCTGCCCGTGACTTCGCACTCGTGGTTCCTATATAAAAAGTCTAGCTTCTGCCCGTGACTTCGCACTCGTGGTTCCTATATAAAAAGTCTAGCTTCTGCCCGGGACTTCGCACGCGTGGTTTTTTTGTAAAAAGTCTAGCTTCTGCCCGTGACTTCGCACTCGTGGTTCCTATATAAAAAGTCTAGCTGCTGCCCGTGACTTCGCATGCGTGGTTTTTATGTAAAAAGTCTAGCTTCTGCCCGTGACTTCGCACCCGTGGTTCCTATATAAAAAGTCTAGCTGCTGCCCGTGACTTCGCACGCGTGGTTTCTATATAAAAAGTCTAGCTTCTGCCCGTGACTTCGCACACGTGGTTTTTATGTAAAAAGTCTAGCTCCTGCCCGGGACTTCGCATACGTGGTTTTTATGTAAAAAGTCTAGCTGCTGCCCGTGACTTCGCACGCGTGGTTCCAATATAAAAAGTTACTTATGTCCATCCCCAAGATATAATCTATCTCCAGACCAAATTACAAAAAGACCCGTCCAGCCGTTGGGCCGTGAAAAGTAACAAAGTCACAAACGGACGGACAGACAGAGACACATTCAAGTTTATAATTGATCGAGCGAGCGAATATCACAGTGGCAACTTGGACGATTAGGCTGTGTTTGCTTGTATGTTTGTTTGTTCGACGATAACTTTCGGACCGTTAAGCCCATTTTCATGAAATTTGGCGAGTAGATAGATTGGAAAACCAGATTTATGTATTAAATCGAAAAAGGAGTTGTTAAGATATGGGGTTTCCAAAGCGAGGAAAATAATAAGATTATTCAAATGCTTGGGATGTATAGTTTTTACTGTACCGAAGTTCACAAGGGATTCAATATAGTTTCGCAATGTTAAATTTTCCACGGTTAATCGTATATATGGCCCCTACAAAGTAATGGAATGAAAACTGTGAGAAATGATTCATCGGGGTAGGTACCTCCCCTATACATATGTAAAGTCGGATTGTTAATTGTTAATTTTCCTACTACATTGTGTAGCATACCGTTGGATAGGTCTTCCAAAGATATGGGTAGGATTCTGAAAGGGTTTTTCGATACAAATATTCAAATGAATATTTGTATTAAAAAACCCTTCAAGAATTTTAAATATTACCTAAGCTTTGAAATAATATTTTTATAGACTTTTATGGAGCCTCTCAGGGGCACTTTTGTCCTTTCAACACACTGATTCGAAATAAGTGACGAAGTGACACAATAAGAAAAAGTAGAATATGATGAATAGCATAGATATAATATTATCATATTAGTAGAATATAATATGATGAAATTAGAAGAAAAAATACGGTAAGTGTAGATTAAACCTGGCATACCTGGCAACCCCATAGTTGCGCAGTTGTGCAGTTGTGAAAGTAGGCAACCTTTACATTTTCAATTCTGTTGGGAATATTTTTTTGACTAGTATGCAATTTTTTTTAAATAACCAATGAGGAAAGTAGATTAAATAAATTTGATTAATAATTGTATTATTTAATATTATCCGGGCGCAATTTAACTAGGCTACCTATTTGCAATATGTTAATGTGAATATTATTTATCATTTATTTCTTATCACTAATAACTAATAAGTAACAGATGAGGGTATATATTTCTTATATCTGATCTTAGACTATTACTAAACTGTTGTAGTTTTGCTTACTAGATGGTATTGAATTAGTTTCGGACCTGACAACTAGTCATTCTTGTCTTCACTGACTTCGGAAGAACCTTCTGGCCAATTTATTGGGATATAACGTAAAAACAAAGCTACATTTACATAAGCTACCATTTGCTAGACATTCGTTGACATCATAGGTCTGAACGGTCGATTCCATAATGAATTTGAATAAGTTTTAAATGATGCTTTAGTATTTTCTTGATTAAAACATTGTACACAAACGTAATTATGATGACAGCGAGATGATTTCATGATGGAACCGGGGCGCTGTTCAAAACTCCTCAACAAATAAACTTGGCATACCTGTCAATAATGACAGTTATGTAGGTATT
Source organism: Lampropteryx suffumata (assembly GCA_948098915.1). Lineage (NCBI taxonomy): Eukaryota > Metazoa > Arthropoda > Insecta > Lepidoptera > Geometridae > Lampropteryx > Lampropteryx suffumata. The sequence continues at coordinate 18,306,681 of OX402544.1, read as the reverse complement.
AAGCTGATCTGATAATTGAGTCAGAAGCTGTTCCATTGAACATTTTAGTAAATCTGTAAAATATCTTAGTAGATAAAACACTTCACTTATAGTATTTAATGTAGGTACCTAGGTACTAACTTACCGAGCATCCCGAGATCTCAGTTACGTAGGTACCTAGGTACTAACTTACCGTGCATCCCGAGATCTCAGTTACGGGGGAACTAATATTAGTATGGATATCTTTGTTTGGTTGTTTATTATGTTTTAACTGCTAAATGGCTGAATGGATTTCGATAAAATTTTGATGAGGAAGTAGATTACATCTTTGAGAATGACATAGATTACTTTTCATGTAAGTAGCACATGTGTGAAGCCGCTCGCAGCAGCTAGTAAGATTAAAAAAAACAGCAACTTACAGTCTCCTCCCCCCTCCGAAAGCTGTAGTGAGCGGCAGGAACGTAGACATTCGGTCTTGGTATTTAGTACGTTCCACGAATGATGTGGTGAGCTCTCCCACTTGCGCCAGATTGTAACACACTCCTAGGCCACTGAGTATCCCGAAGACAACGCCGAATATAGTAGCTGTCAGCTCTAGGCATGTTCCATATCGAAACTAAAAGGTAATCACACAGGAAATAATAAGATACTTAATTCGTTTTATGTAGGTAAGGTATCTTTATTTATTTTATTTACGTGTATGCGTCCATGCGCTTTAAGAATGATTGGAGGTCTTAAGCCAATTCAGGAAAATCTAAAACAAAATAATTTGGTATGGAGCTGGCATTGTTTTTTTTAATAAGCATTCCACGTTGGACTTTGGAATCATTATAATTACGTTTTAAGTACAAAATAAATTGTGCGTGGAGTCCCTCCGCGCGGAAGAAGTGAAACTTCGTAATGTGGAAATGAAAATAGGAACGGTTAACGTTTAACGCAACCTTGTTGGAAGTCGCATAAGAAGTTTCACTTTAAAAAAAAAACGACTTTATTTAATAAAATTTGAGCCCATAAACATACAATCTTTTTTTTTTAGGTCGGTTAATAAAATGATATTTTACGCTTAAAAAACGGATAAAAAATAGCTCAACTGTTTCACGTGTATTTTATATTATTGTATATTATCTTGTACATTCTGTAATTATTTCTGTTAAAAAATGATATTTTACGCTTTCTAGTTAACACCACTGGAAAGGCACAGGAAAGGAAAATATCGAAATTTCGTTTACTTGGATGACATATTTTATCTAGCTATTTTGATTTTAAAATCACGACCAACCGATTTTGATTAAATTTCTATGGTTCTATGGTTTCTATGGTATGGTAATCGGGAATCCTTTCACGTGAATAAATAAATTTTCAAATCGGTTCATAAATGACGGAGTTAAGAGGTAATAAAAAAAAACATTTGAATCAATTGAAATCAATTAAACGCCCTCCTTTTTTTAATTTAAAATTGAACTCCGAGCACGACTTCATTCGCCTTACTTTGACAATAAGCACATTTTTAGAGTAAAGAAAAACCTATGAATTTATTCTAGATTATTTATAGTATCACAACAAAAGAGACACAGTAGCATACCTAACCTTATTAATCATACAGACAGGTCTAAAATTAAGTTCTGACCACACTAAATCATACACAAAATAAATTACTTAGTTGTAAACTCAATACTATTAAAAATCTAATATTGCCAGAAGGGAGACAAATAAAAAAAACCTGTAAATAAATAAAATAAGTACAAGTATATTTACGAGTACACGAGTACCTTAATTAGAACCACTAACATTCAAGTTTTAAAATATAAATAAAAAGGTACTTACTTGAAGATGATTTTAAATAAAAAATATTTATTTGTCACAAAACCAAAGTGCACGAAAGGAGCCTCTAAGCAGAGCACTTTAAGCCTTTCACCACACTGGTTAAAAATAACTAGTGAAACGATAAGAAAAAGAATCATAAAACCTACACTAAATAAATACAAAGTTGTACATATTTACAAATATCAAAACGTGTTCAAAAGGTATCAAAAGGTTTAACATCGTAATAATAATTTAAATGTTATGTAAGTAATGTACTAATCATTTAAATCTGTACATGTGAAACTGTTGAGCTATCTGAAGACCGTTTAGAACGATCTATAGATATATCAACTGATCCAGATCACTGCCAGAGGACAGTGTCCCCAAGACTACGGTGGCATTGTAACGTTGAATGGCAATGCTAATACGCTGGAACAGATAGGATCCAGCTCTTGGGTCACGCGATGATTCTACCAGTGTTAGATACTAATGAATCCATTTTAATAAAATTAAATTGCACATAACAATCTTTAAACTCGTAAAAAAAACTACATTGTCACTGGTTGCAAGTACTTACAATTGAGATGTATGAAACGTTGTTTTCGATCTCGTCAGCTTTTCTAAAAATAAAAAAAAATATAAATAAATAATAATAATAATAATAAATTATCTATCATATTAAAAAATATTGGTGATTTTGTTTGGGAGTATGTATATATTGTCGGTTTTATGATACGTAGGTATTTAAGGGTTTAAATTTATAAAAACTTTATATGTAATTGTGATGGTGGTAATTCTGTTGTATCGCCAGACTAGCTAAAATTTAGTAAAATATGTACGATCTTATTTGGTTTACACCAAAATTGCAAAATGTCTTTGGCCTAAACAAAATAAATTTGTTCGTATATTACGAAATTATACCTTATCCGGTGAGACTACAGAACCGCGACCGTGTGCTCCCAAAAAAAAAACACTGATATCGCTCGGTACATAAGACACATATTCAATTATGTATAGGTGCCCACATTTAATGTATAGAAATTATATCTTCGCACTTAGCAGAAAAGTAGAAGGGCTCCATAACGTCGATCATTTTGCTACCTACCTACCAAAATGAAACAACAAAAAACATTTCAAAAATAAAACTTATAAAGCCAAGCATACTTAATTAAAAAAAAAGTCTTACTCTTTCTTCGATTTTTTGGTCCCCATCTTGGAATGAATTTATGATAAGGTTTCAGAAGAATACACGAACGAAATATTTAAATGATTGCGCTGTGTTTCCTGTGCTGTATCCAAAGCAATCTCGAGCACGCCTAGGAGTGCTCTCAGCCAGGGAGCGTCCAGGACACTGGTTTCAGTGCAGAGCCGAAGCACATGTACGCAGTTTTCACACTCACCCGATATTTATACATCTCACAATTGCTCGTTTTATCTTAATCAATGCAAATTTACTGTGTAACTAGGAATTGTACACGCATTAGACATATTGACAAAGACAAAGCCTTTTAATTACCTAGGTTAGATAATAATTGTACCCACGAAATTTCCCTTTGCTATATTTAGATTACTCATTTTTTAAATCTTCCTACCTTCCGATTCCCATCAGAAACTTTTTTCATAAAATATGGTATCTCTCCTGGGGTACCTAAACCAAAAGTGCGAAGACCCCTTTAAGAATAGGTGTTAATTTCTTTAAGTGCTTGTACATTACTAATCTTATTAGATGGCGGAACCAGCTGATTCCCCCCGAATTATTGTGTCCTACCCTGTTTTACAAACGTTATGGGACAGAACTCAGTGATTTCAGTTTTTCATCAAACAGCTAGCGACAATTTCACAATGTAAATCCTACGGGAATTAGCGGAACTAAACAATAACTTTTCAAATTAACTCCCTCTGTTGATAAACACGCGAACTTGTTTCATTTTGACCGGGTAGCTGGAACTTGCATAATAGCGGAACTGTTTAACTCTCGGCCGTCATAAACGATTAAGGCGCAAATAACAATTTAGTTTCATCATTCATTCATTTAGTTATTATTTTGCATGTACTAACTCGTATGTTTTTGTATGTAATGGGTATTTATCACATATTACCTTTGAATTTATTCCCGACGTCACAGTTTGTTGTAAAAACAGAGGTCGCACACTGACACAAAAAATATTCGCGATGAATACCTACCGGTTCACTACTGAAACAATAAGAATTCTGATCGCGAAAGGTAAGGTATCGCCACACATAGTTAACGGATTTTAATGATTCTATTATTATCCTCTATAATGGTGTATCTGCGAGGCTGTTCTAAAAAGGTTTGGGGAGGTACTGATGATAGAAAACATGATAAAAACCTGAAACTCCTCAACGAATAAAAGCAAACACATTGTAAATTTAGATTACTCGTACTTTGGATGGTATACCTAGTTCTTTCTACCGTGCTATTTCATAGTTATTTTGGCTTATTCGTCAACTCGCGGATCTGAAAATCGCGTGATCCCGCGAGTTGGCACCTTCCGATTTTTATGTCGTCAACTCGCGTGATCGTGAATATCTGACGTATTCATGTACAGTCCTCTACAAAAACGTTTTAATAATTTAATATATGTACCTACTTTTAATTTACCTATAAGACACAAAACTCTTATAGGAGTATTTAAAATAAAAGAGTAAAATAAAAAGTTCGAGTTTAAAATAAAAGATTTTGAGATACATATAATATGATACAACATGACATAAATATAAAACTGCTTATTTTCATAATAATAATCAACAATATCACAATGACTCAAGAATTTGGTTTACTATGTAAATTATCTAAAACTAAGTAAATTAAACAAATAAAAATCAACTTATTATAAAATGTAAGTGAAGCAAAATCGCTCATTAACGTCTAAATATAATAAAAAATAGTAATAAACAAGTATAGCATTTAGCTTATTATCAGGTACTTAGTAATAAAATCAATCACACTCACAGAAAGTATAAAAATCATGGACCATGTTTTGTTATAAATGATTTTTGTAACAAACTTTACTATTTAAAACTAAGCTAATATATAAAAATAAACAATCACAAGATTAGAAGTGCGATACCTAAATCAATACTTATAATTCTCTAAATCTCATATCAGGGTTTGTTATAATGATTTTTATAGCAAACTATACTATTAAAAATTATGCTAAATGTATAAAAATTAAACATCTGAAAATTAAAAGTTCGATACATAAATCAATACTTATAACTCCGTGGATAAACTCGTGGTGAAGGTGACGTGTTCATCAATAGCGCAGGTTTCTTATAATTTTACTGTTATATTAGCCCCCTTTAAGTATAATGTTTGATAAAAAATATCTTCTTGTTGTAAGATGGTCAAAAAATGGTTTACTGTTGATTTTTGTGTTTACAGTAGAATGCCAGCTCTCGACCATATTTGTAGTGCGGTGATGCATGTTACTGCTAGACCATTTGTTGGAAAAAAATGAAGGCTCATTTAACCAAGTATTTACAAAATAATCATTAAATTTGAAAATATTTTCATGTTTTGGACCCTGTGACATAACGTACAACCAACCACTCTCAATAGCTTCTTTGGGCAAATGTGCCAAAACAACACAACTCTTTATATGTTTTCTAAACAGTGCAGATTTTGTTATTCCCATTTTGTCAGCTTTCCGTCACAAACTTCGTGAGAAATGAAAGAAACACCCGCTGATGCTCGTTTCAGGAAATATATCTTTGATTGTCAACATTGCAGTCTTCTCGAAGTCAAGTATAATGGTTTTTGGGATTAAATTGAGGAATTTCACGCTTGATAAGACGAAACAAAATGTCATAAGTTACTCGTGTTTTGTTGGCCAACAACGCATATATCACAGGTATAATGCTATTATGAGTTTTACTACTTCCTAAATCTACATGTATTGTGTACAACTGCTGAAAAGGTTTTAAACAAAACTTAAAAGTACCATCGCATAGAACGGTCAAATTAGGATTTGTTAAGATTGTTTTACCATGTTCACTAGCGAATACTAAAATTCTATTGGTTGTATGGTAATCAGCTAGTAAAAAGTTTGTAAATCTGTCAGGCAAAGCAACTTCCCTTAGTGACTTAAAGCACAACTTTTTACCCCCAATGACTCATTTCGTTTCCGATAAAACTTGTTTTTAACATTTTTAAATACAGGTTTTTTTTTTTATGAGGTCGACACCTTTATCTTTAAGTGATGATACAGCCTGTCGAAACGCATTTGGTATATGAATAGTACAGTCACTTTTCACTTTTTCTATGCACTTATCAAAGTTAATTTCCAATTCATTTGACACAATATCAGGCACACAGTTGTGCCTGTCATCACGTTTGATGGAGTTATTGCTAGCAATAATTAAACTCGCATTGCATATAGTTCTCTTCGCGCACCTCCAAACACATCTTTGTTTTTTCGGTCTTTGTTGTACTTATATCCTGCACGAAGAAGTACCGAATTTCCTCGCTGGAATGTAATAATTTCATGCTCAACTTCATTGCTCGACGATCCTGCTTGTGATTCACTGCCTGAAAAATTTGTTACAGTTAGACATCTTATACGACCTTTTTAATAAATGCCTAAGAATATAAAATTATCCGGTTTTATTTTATATTTAAACTAAGTTATAAATTACTAATACTCGGTAACGAACCATACAGCGAGTATCTATTGTAAACAATGATACTAAATTAATAGCTTATAAATGAGAATTTACTAAAGAAAAATACCTATCTATGTATACTGTATTTACTTGACCGGAAGACAAATTATAAACAAACCATAAAAAAGGTTTATAGAGGTGTAAAATTTTTGAATACCATATATGTCATTAATCATACAAAAAATTCGAAATATTATCACGCCAATATAAAATTCTGTAGAAAAAATTACAAATATTATATAAATAGAAGAATCTTGTCAAAAGTAGGAAGGTACTTTGACAACCGTAGACTTCTTTGATTACCTACACTTTGCTTCGCCAAATTGTTAATGGATTAAATTCACGTAGTATTTATTTTGTGATGCAGTAACTCTGTTATAAAATATATAATATTTTGATTTTAAATAAGCAAAAGTTAAACTATTATAAACTTACCTCCACAATACATCAAAAACACTAAAAACTTCCACATTTTAATATTTTTCACTTCACACGCAACAAATAAAATAGGTTATGTCTTAAATATTTCATGTACTTAATGCACTGTTAACGGCAGTTTAGTATAATTAACACTAACGTCACTAAAACAATGACGTCCTAAGAGGTTTGCAACAGGTATTAGAAAGAGACAGCGCTATGACAGCAACAAAAAAACGGGTTTGCGCGCAAGCAACGTCATAAAAGATAGCATGCGTCATCGACTGCGTCTCCTTTGCCTCATTCCGCACCTTTCAAATGAAATCTAAGTAGATGCGTCTAGCTACATGTCAATATTTATTTTTTATTTTTTTATAAGGTCCTTAGATAGGCGGTATTTACTCTGATTTCAATCTATTATTGTTATGACTGTACTTTATATGGGCCCACGGGTTGACGACATAAAAATCGGAAGGTGCCAACTCGCGGGTTCACGCAAGTTCCAAATCCGCGAGTTGACGAATAAGTCGTTATTTTGAACCAGTGTGGCGAATGGATTAACGGCTTCTTTTGTGAACCTGGCACAAGTCTTTGAACTTTATACGTAAGTAGGGATATAGTTTAAAGTACAGGAGGGACCTATGTGAGTACTTACCTACGAGGAATAGTTTTTATATTCAAGAATGGCACGGTTGGAGGGGGTGAGTAAGCACATTAAGAGTGAACAAGTCGATTATCTTTCCATACAAACGTCGAAGAGTGATCACACCACCGTCTGATGATGAACAACCAAAACTAAAAGTGATATAAATTTGTCTTGTCATAATCTATGCTTGTATCAATACAGAATTGTGAAAATAATATGGGCTTGAAAAATACAAGACTAAAAAAAATCGTTTTTCATCACTGATTTTAGCGCAACTTTAGGTGTGAATAAATAACAAACGGAGTCTAGAAATCTTTACCCTTCATAAGGGCCCCCAAACAAATTTTTATACGGGGTCCCGCCAAGGCACGCTACACCACTGCTATCTAAGCAAAAAGTAGAGGTAAATTGACGAGAGGTGTCCTGTTTTGGAATACAATGCGCCCGTCCATAAGAGTTATGTTGAATTAATTACCCTGCATAATTCGATTTTTTAAATTTACAAAATTTAAATGGGTAAATTTAAAAAATCGAAACAGAAATATCTAATACCCTATTGTATAGGGTATCAGATATTTCTGTTTCACTTTCAAAACATTCGTGAGTTGTACTATACATTTTGATAAACACGGGTTTTACTCACTATTATTCTCTGGCAACCCGTGTTTATCAAAAAGACAATTCTGTTCCCAAAAATTACAAAAAAAACTTTGTGAGAAGAAATTTTACAGCGATGAAGAAGTTATGGACGACTTTTGTTCGTATTATATTACGATAAATAAAAAAATAAATGTTTGTCTTGCAGAAGAATATACTCGTATTAAAAGACGACCTCTGCGCAGTGGGCTAAGTTCCGGCCGAGATGCAGAAGGTTGCGGGTTCGATTCCCGCCGCGGGACAAATGTTTGTATGATCTGCAAGTATTTGTTTCGGGTCTGGGTGTTTTTATGTATAATATGTAGGGTAGTGGCACCAAAAGATTAACGATTAAGCGTTTTTGACAACTTTGAGTAGCTTTTCCTCCTTTACTTTATGATATTAATTGCTTGCCAGTATTTTTTAATAATTACTTATATACTCAGGATTTGACTGCTGAAAAGGAAAATTACTGTCTACTAGTTTTTTTGCAAAATTACTATTTGTCAAAGATTTTGGTTTTTTTCCCTATAGATGAACGCCGACCCCTCATTATGAACGATTTGCCTCCAATAATTGAACTAACATTTTAAAAGGAATTAAGTTTTATAAATTTAGATTTTTATAAATTAGAAATGATTTCTGCATGCCTTTTCGTGATGTTAGGGTGCCTTTGCAAAAATAGCGGCAACCATTTTTTGCCTGGTTTCAGGTTCGAACCTTTAATTTCATCATTTGCGTTTACAGGAAAGCCAACTTTGGCCAAATTTAAAATCTAAGTAGCAATTTATCTTCTTCATAATCTGATAACAGTTTATTTGGCCCTTTTCTACCCTTTATGTGTAGCCTACCCTTTGGGATATTAAATTGAAGCCTGGTTTTGCTTAGCGAAATCTGTTCATTTTAAGGAACAACGCCCTAAAGTTGAACGAATAAAATGTAAATATATTAATAAGTTCAAGTTTTGAACATGATTCCTAAAGTTGAACAGATTAAGATTTCTTACTTTCATACTTCACACAAAAACCATATGTTCATCTTTTGGTAATTAGCTACATATATTAACTAAAACTAATTTGAGATATTTTATTTTTATGTTAAAGCGATATATTTTAAGTTAAGATTGTAAGGTCTGTAAAATTATGCTATTTCTCCATTTAGTTGAATGGGTCAATGGACCGGTCATTTTTTGGGTCAAGCAAATAAAATTGTACCCAATACTTGAACAGTCAATTTCTTTTTCAAAAAGCTTAAAAATGATAATTTGTATAAATATAATCAAAGCTTGATTTATCAAGTTCTTATTTCGTATAAAAACCACTCAAATCGATCTTTAATCTAACAAAATGCTTAAATTGGGTTTTTATCGGGAACCACTCGTACAACAACTCACCACGAGCGCGTCAGTAGTAAAACTTTTGATGTTTTGATTGAAAATGACGGACAAAATATTTCCATATGCGAAAAAAAATTAGCGAGTTTTTTTTTTTTGTAATTTTGTATTGTCAGTCAACTTTTGGGGGTCAGTCAATTTTTGGTGCCACTACCCTATGTATTTACAAAAAATATATATATAAGTAGTATATCAGTCATGTGGTACCTATAACACAAGCTCTGCTTACTTTGGGGCCAGATGATGCTGTGTGAAATGTCCGGTACTATTTATAAATAGGAAAAAATACTTATTGCATTATTTTAACTCCATGTGCCTCATTCTGCGAACTGAAAAACGCCTTCTTGTATCAGTTGAAGACGTGAGTGAATTATGGTGTTTTGTATTTTTTTAAGTGATAACTTCTTATGGGAGGGTAAACCGCTTCGTTACGTAACGCGTTACGGTGCCAGTCTGTCTGGCTTCCCTTTCTCTCACGCATACGGCAGCGGTAGGCAGACTCTTTCTCTCGCACTTTAACCCACAGCGCTAGTTAGATTCGTTTTGGTTATCACTTCTGTCAGGCGTCCCGAGACGCACACGTTTTTTTTTGTTTTTGCCTTTTATAGCCAGCTTGAAAATGTTCTGCTCTAATTATAAACGCCTCTCAACTTAAACACTATCTAAACACTACTTAAGTTTCGCCCTCTCACTATCTAACAAAAAGGAATGCCACTATCTTAAACAGTTATCATCTGGCCCCAAGGAAAGCAGAGCTTGTGTTATGGGTACCACATGCATGACTGATATACTACTTAAATACGTTTTTTTTTAATACATAAATTTTATACATAGAAACACCTAGACCTAGACCTAGACAAATACTTGCAGATCATACAAACATCTGTCCCGCGGCGGGAATCAAACCCGCAACTTCTGCGTCTCAGCCGGACCTTAGCCCACTGCGCCACAGAGGTCGTCAAATTTTAAACAGTGATTAACTTTTCACTGCAGTTGAGAGACGTTTATAAATAAATAAATAAATATTGCTGGACAATGCACACGACACCATCTAGTTCCAAACTAAGCATACTTAGTTTGTACTATGGTGACTAGATGACTGATAGAATACTTATATATTTTTAAATACATACTTATGATACTTTATAACAACGATCAGACACAGAACAAGCATCTATGTTCTTCACACAAATGTTTATCCTACCTCAACCTAAATAAGGTTGATAATGTTCATCTACATACCTAGTTTGCTGGCACAGATGGCATAGTATTTCTGCCAGCATAGGCTAGCATAGCAAAAAAACAAGCATACTATGCCAGTATGCTTGTTTTTTTGCTTTAGGCTTGTAAGGAGAGAATAAAAGTCAAAAAATGGTGCTATTTCCTATATTTACCTATAACCTGTTTCATTAAAGAAACGAACTCGGCAGTTTTAGTGGTTTTAGTCCTGTCCTATCACTCACACTCGATACAATACAACACAATAATAATACTTATCTTCTATTTATGCGATTGGTCAACCAGCCATATAATATTTATATTGAAAGAACTCCACTACCTAACCACATCCCAGCTCCACCATTAGCAGTATATTGGAGACCAGAGTATTCGACTTGTTAGACAAAACAATGAGGTCAAACGAGTTTGCTAGTAACCATTGCAGACCATCCACACCCCGGATCCATCTATCTACTTTGGTATTTACCTAAACTGAATTAAATAGAATTCCGTAGAGTGCATCCAATCTCACGGTGTTCCTTGTACCTATAGGTACCTTGTACCTTTCCTTATACCTAGGGCTCGTATTTATAAATAAAATAGTTAAATAATGCCGGACATTTTACACTGCATCATCTAGCCCCAAAGTAAGCAGAGCTTGTGTTATGGGTACCACATGACTGATACTACTTATATAATTTTTTTCTAAACGCATATGTTATATTAGGCATAGAAACTCCCAGACCTGAGACAAACATTTGCAGATCATATAAACATTTGTCACACGGCGGGAATCGTACCCGCAACCTTCTGCGTCTCACCCGGCCCTTGGCCCACTTCGCCACAGAGGTCGTCAGAATACGAAGCACAATGTTTATTATTACTTACTAAGGCGCTGCGCAAACGAAGACACTTTTAGTTGCCGACACGGCACAACATCACAGGGAACCGTAGTTGCTGTGTCCTGTAGCGGTGATCGGACACAGTCGCCCGTTGCTACTACTAGCCACTTGCTTGTACAATTACAATACAATTCGTTTGCGCAGCTCAGCTGACATTGGTAAGGAAATTTGTTAATGTTGCTTGTGTCTTCAATTTACCACTTTTAGTTTCCAGTTACCGACACCGAACACTTTTTGATCGTCAATGAGTATGTGTTAAGTGGGAGCACTGGACACAAAAAATGTTTACGTATGCGCAGGGAGTGGATTATTTCATACTGGTTCTATAGAAATCAAATATTAATCGGTAGCTTGTATCTGACACAAGACACAAAAGTGTCCACGTTTGCGCCCTGCCTTACTTAGTTTACACACATTTAGTAGATAGTAAAGTGAGCGGCTTGCAATGCTGCCTGCTCAAAGGCCTCCGAAACTTAATCTGGCCTCCTGCCTGAAGTAGATGCCTGAAGTACCTATCGTACTTCACCTGATATGTTTAAGTTTTAACCAATTCCATGTCCATGTATTTCTACTACATTATCCAAACACACTTAGTAGTTTTCAATAGTCGCATCGACAATGCCAAGCCGACTATACCAGGGAGATAATATTTATATGAATACTTGTCTTGATCTTGATACATCCTTACGACAGACGCAGACTGAACCAAATAACGCAGTCGCTAATGCTGCTCGTATTATACAAATTGCAAGCAGCACCTATCCAGATAATTAAGCATCAAGATCTAGGTTTTGAAAGCATTAAATGCATTAATACCAATGCGTATAAAACACATAAACAATAAATATCCACGATTTTATCGATTATTTAAATTTAAAGAAGAGATTTTTTTTTTTTTCAGAGAATAAAGGAAATATTTTCTTATAAACACTTATGTTTCTGATAATCCCAATGAAATAATTATGACATTATAGAGCATGTTGGATTGTACCAGTAGTAATACATGTATTATTCCTGGGAGAAATACTTTAAAAGCAATAGATGGACCGTCAACCACAGCACTGAAGAGATGCGCGGAAGAATTCTCCATCTGCACATTCGTCAACTATATGTACTATGCTTGGTTTGGGGCTAGATGGTGTTGTGTGCATTGTCCACCAATATTTATTATTGATTATTATTATTATCAAGTAGCTGTGTCGTCTGTGATTTTGATTCTGTTAGACATAGAGTAGAGTACAGTTCTTGGCTGTTGTTATGGTATATCATCATATCAATAGCAATTTACAATTCTTATATGGTTACACAGTTACAGCAACATAAGTAGAAGATGACACATCGTAGGAATCACTGAGCAATCGACGAAGGCCTTTGCCGATCAGCAGACACCAGGCATATTATTACTAATTTTTATTACTTATGTAATTGGTTCACACAAAACAAAACATCACGTTTTCTGATAAGCGCGCCGTTTTGTTAAACAAATGATTATTTTGTATACATTCCTACTTGTATACAAAATATAATGAATATAAAAATCTATTCTTTAGCCCCACACGTGACTGAAAGTATGTCATCTAAATATAATTTACTTACCAATAAGTTTGGATGTGCCATATTCTACCTGCCAGACTGTACAATCTGCCCGCGTCAGAAGGTTAAGGTTACCTTGTGCATTCTTTCAGTACGTATCTTCTTTGGCCTTGTAGGTCTACTTGGATCCACATAATCCCTAAAACCTAATAAAAAACCTAAAACTAAGAACAGGACCGACCAGGGCATCGATGCTGTAGTCTTATCACATAGAACGTACCGTATGATCTGAATCTTGCATTTCTTACTTTCAGGAAAACTATCACCGATGAGTTCTCGCGGCAGCTGATTATACTCCACATCAGGGTATTCGCTCATTGTGGAGACGCGAGGCACTTCGGCCACAGACCAGACGTCACGTGTCGGCTGCTTTGTGCATACTGAGGTTGGCGACGAGGAAAACGAAACCGGCGTTTCTTAGAACACAGTGACAGGCTTTTTTGCTCCACGTGGTGGTTTTACGTATTATTATGCAATCGTCAAATTCGCAGATCATACTGTTGTCATTGACTATAAAACACCGACGTCCAATTTAGTAGTTATTTCTAACTAAATCGGTCCTTGTCTTCGCTTGAATCTATTGCTAACAGTAACAACTGATACTTTCCTAGTTTGTAACAACCTTGATTTGCTTAATATAACGCGAGTAGGTCTTAACATAGGTAATTTATTAAGTAGGTACTCTTTCATTGTATTATTTTCATTGTCACAATAATTAGGTAAGTATGTACCTACTTTAAGCATGTTCGCAGCGAGAGAGATAATATGACGTGTATGGAGTAGGTAGGTACTATTTCGTATTCGTTTTTTGAGAAGGGTTAAAACTGCTTGAAGGTAGTGTTCGTAGCTAATCCTACTCTTAAGCAAACCCTTAAAAAATCACATGAGTCAAGTGGTTTATGGAAAGTTGTCAGTTTTAATATACATGTATATGTATTTGTGGTTATTACTTGTGGTTTTTTATTCTTTGGCGCTCTATGGTTTTTTAAGGTTCATAAAGATGCTGGAAGACACAAATAGGTTTCTACATAACATCCTGACATAGTTAGAAAGCTCTTTATCCTGTGTACAGCGTATCTAAAGCTTAATAAATAAATTGCCGTCTAGTCCGGACTAGGTTGAACCTATTGCTAATAAACAATATCTAGCGTGAACCACGTGAAACTTTGAAGTCAACAAGAGTGAAGGTTTTCATTAAAATCAATTTGTTAGCATTCGCATCGCTGAAAATCTGTCGGTCGTTTGGGTGACGTCGGTACTCACACAATTAGGTCAAGGAAACCTTAACGTTGAATGATTGAGCCTATCATTGGTATGACTAGGTATTTGAGATACTGATATTGTATAATTACGTTTTAAAAACTAAAAAGACAACCAACTTCATAGAAAAAGAAAAAAAGAGTCGAATTGAGAACCTTTTCATTTTTTGAAGTCGGTTAAAAAGAATCATCGAAATCGGTTGGCGTGATATTGAGTTATTCGTCCATTTGTCGCGCTTACTTAATGATAATTTAAGACTTATATGGTTTTCTCATGGATGTCAATGTCAGAACTGGACCAAAGCACTAGCTTTCAAATAAAAAAGAAATATCAAAATCGGTTATCCCAGTTGAAAGTTCTGACAAACATAAAAAAAAACAAAAAAATACAGTCGAATTGAGAACCTCCTCCTTTTTTGAAGTCGGTTAAAAATATGCTCGTATCGAAAGCAAAATTCACAATTCACTGGCTTTACGTAAGTATACTGTCGGTAATTGATTGCGAAAGGACCCAGCTGGACTTTTAAATGGAATAAAAATAGAAGTAAAACACGGATACCGTACAAAAGAAGAATGAAATTGAATTGCAATTATGAAGTATGGAAAGACTGGAAGCCTTGTAAACGGAAAAAGTTTACACTCAAAGGGAAAGCCAGCTTTTTTCTCTGCTCGCGACGTAACCTGTTTTCCAATTCAAAGCGAAAATAGCTTTATACAATACAAAATTGCTTATGTAATCATTTTTAAACTTTATCTATGTATAACTTCTAAAACTACACAATAAGGAGTGATCCAGCTCATGTCCAGCATGTCCTACTTAAAAATGGATATAACTTCGATCTTTTCCAGTTCGAAAAAGGCCTAAACCCCACAAATGAGTAGTAGAACGAAAGCCTTCATTTCTACCGTACATCAAAGGAGTGACGAACAAAATTGTGTAAGTCCTGCAAAAATTGTCCATAAAAACGATTTTTGCTGCTTTAAAGAAGATCTGACACTACCTGCGCTCACCTAAAGACAAGATTCCTCTTGAAACACTAGGAGTGTACAAGATTAACTGCAGCTGTGGGAGTTCTTATATCGGCCAAACAAAACGTACCATAGCTTGTCGAGTGAAAGAACACATCCGGGCGGTCAAAAATGTGGACGCAGAATTCGGCCATAGCTACACCTACTAGAATCTAGCGCAAACCACTGGATCGAGTAACACAATCCACAGGTAATGTCAACTAAACAACATTACAAACCAAGATTGGTACGAGAGGCAATAGAGATTACCATACACAAGAATTTCAATCGAGAAGACTGTTTTTAAGGTTTAGAAATCTTATATTAGTTTCTTATTTTCACTATCCTACGTTTTAATAACTTTTCAGGTCCACTCAAACAGTGGTGTAGCTAGAAGGCAAGGCGGGGGGAGGAAGACGACGATACTTGACTCTTCGATGATCAATTCAAAGCTTAATATCTATCAAACGAACACTTGTATCGAACACCGTGTTCAAGTAACACTTGGACAGCCAGATCGACTTTTTTTTATCATCGAAAAACCTACGTTTGACCACGATCTCGCCTGATGCTAAGCGACGATGTGGCCGACGAAGGGGCACGCAGGTCTAGAAGACACCTATTTATTCGAGACTTGAAGAGACCTAGATTGTAGTTTTCCGGAGAGACAGACGACGGACTTCGGAATTCTAAAAGTAATACTAGTTGCAGAACGATAGTAATATTCATTTGCGTTTTGGTGGTACGAGACTTTCCATATAAATCGACGAACTAACATATTCCGCCCGAGACCGAACATCTCAATAATTTATATCACATAACTAATGTCGTGACATCGACCGGGTGTCGATAAAAACTAAATAAAAACTAAAAAGAAAACCGACTTCATTGAATTAAATTTAAGCCTATAATACATTTTTAGTGGAAGGTAGATGTATTTTGTGTATATATAATATGGGTAGGCCAAATAAATGCAACGAAAAAAAAAAATGATTCCGACGAATTTAGTACCTCCTCCTTTTTGATGAATTCGGTTAATAAAGTACTTTAATTGTACTCGTATTCGCATATATCTCCTTATTAAGCAGTTAAGCAGCTCCCATGTTAAGGCTGAAGCTACCCGCGCCAGGCAATAGGAGCGCGGGCAACGAGTAGCCGAACGAGACAGTGGCCTCAATTCTGTTGGCACCAACCTAACTAATTTTAGCTAAATTAGGTTTAGACTGTCAAATGAAACTTTGGTATTCTGCTGTTACCAACATATCCTAATATAATTTTATCTAATTTAATTAAGCGTTCCTAATTTAATTAGATGGTACCAACCGAATAGGTTTTACAAATGCTATGACTAACTAAAATATATTTTAGACATTTCCTAATTTTAGAAATGAACCAACCAAATTGCCACCTGTGTAGTCGTATTTATCAGCAAGTTTATGGTCAGAAAGTGAAACCATTCCACATAAATCACATCACCATCTCACCTGAAAATGGTACATTTGGGATAGATAATGACGTCATTTAAAATAATGATAAATAAATAAAATACGAGCAAAATATTTTTTGTACAAGCACGTACACCTCAATTTGAGCCAATTTAGCACTTTACGCCGTTTACTTATATCAGCGAATTAGCCGGACGATTATGGAATTCATTGACTCACAGTTTTCAGTTTCTATTTCAGTGAATTTCAGTGAATTGGTATTATAGAAGGATGATATTAATTGTCAGACATGTCATAAAAAATAGAAACCGAACGTCCCTATTACCAATCCACTAAATAATGCCTATTGCTAATCAAAACTGATTAACATTGATTGTATCAACAGTTCCATAATCGCTATACTGTTCGCGAACGGTTACCTATCAAACCGCGCGTCTCTCATTTGTCATTTATCATAAGTTCAATTGTAATATATCAGTTTAAATTTACTTCAGAGTTTTACTAATATAAATGTACATTCCGTACATCCTTTATTTACTCTAATAACCACTACACCTAATAAACTATATATACTACTAAATTCATTTAAAACAACATAACATATTTTAATGCGCAGCAGGGCCCAGGGCAAATATGACCTTCACTCACCATTGTGCTGGATACACACTTTAATGCCCACCCAGCACTAGTTTTAAGTAAAGGCCAGAGGAGCTACGTCACGAGCATAATAATATAAAGTAATATATTTGCGTGGGTTATTCATCTCACTTCCTGGGCATCCTCGCGGGTGATACAACTAGCTTTAAATCCATACTAATATATAAATTCGAAAATATATAATGTTTATGTCTGTTTGTTGGCTTTATCTTGGGGGACAGGAGCTTTTCATGTTATTAACACGCGTGCGAAGCCGCGGGCAGCAGCTGGTATTTAATATGACTATAAGAATAGATGCCAGATATAATATATACATAAAAATGCATACATATCATATTTATTTGACTAATCATAAATTAATTCGTTCTTATGTAATTAATAATTAACTCAGGTATTATGGTGACCAGACGAATGATACAATACTTTTATATCTATACCTATAAAAGAGCGTAACCTAACTGACTGACTCGCCGAGCCGAGCCGAAACCGCTGAATCTAGAAAGCTGAATGGATGGATGGACGGATGGATAATAATAATAATAATAATACCGGACATTTCACACAGCATCACCTGGCCCCAATGTAAGCAGAGCTTGTGTTATGGGTATCACATGACTGATATACTACATATATACTTTTTTTTTGTAAATACATACATATTAAACATAGAAACACCCAGACCCAAGACAAATACTTGCAGATAATACAAACATTTGTCCCGCGGCGAGAATCGAACCCGCAACCTATTGCGTCTCAGCCGGACCTAAGCCCACTGCGCCACAAAGGTCGTCAAACTACAAGGATTTAAACTACAATTACTTTAAAAAAAAATGCGGACGAAGTCGCGAGCAACAGCTAGTTGTAAATATATACGTAACATGTTTTACCCACATACAGAACCCTACTATCTATTGTATGGAAAAAAATGTGTCTTATTTTTTCTCTATTTTGTGACTATCTGCGCGTTAATCGAATAATAATTATAACAATAATACGGTAAGTATGTGTTTTCAACTTTTTGCCTCGTTCAACTTCCTCGTTCCAAATTGTTTTTAAAGTTATTTTTATGAAATAGGGAAATACCTTATTTCATAACAATAACTTTAAAAATAAGTCGTTTTAACTTGCAGCCTACACAAATAATACGAAAATAAACGAAATAAAACATCCCAAAATATCTTGAATGGATCTGTTACCCGACTGCGAAGGAGCGTAATGTTTTGGAGTGTCTATGTATACGAGTTCATTTATCTGTCGCTGTATCCCAATGCAAGCAGCTGGACCGATTTTGACAAACGAAATGTCGTTGAATTCGTCTGAGTCACGAAAGTAACTTAAACAATATAAAATGTAAAAAAATCTCGTATGGTAATGACTGTAAGAAGCGATATTTTATTTGGATGAACAAAAAAGATACCTATGTATAATAACATGTCATTATTTAAAAAAAATCCTGAACTGAACTTGCTCTAACGCTGACTATATGAGCGCAACCTAGCTTGCTTATACAAATATTTTTTAGTATGTATGATGAACTATGATTCAATTGGAAACTGAGATCCAACAATCTATAAGCCGTATTGTAGCTGAAAACATGGCCTCATATACTGTCAATGAGGATGAACACGTACATAAATAATAGCCGTGATCATCGGGCTCTTGTTCGTGTACTTAAAGACGATGATTCAGTAAATAAGACCACTGACAATGAAATGACAAACAATCAGTTCGCTATTGCTGTCACGTCGCTCAATAGCATATAATATGAGCTGCATCTTCAGCTGTTTCACATAGATATATCTAATTTTTTTTTCAAGACACGTCGATCCTTATCCACTTCTGGTCCTTGTTACCGGGGAGATGGCATTGGAAAAACATTTAATTTAAAAGTATTCACTGAGCAAATACGATTATTGAGTACCACAGATACAGGAAAAACCGTGATAGTTACTGCACGAACTGGGGTAGCAGCTAAACTCATCAGTAGCAGGAACTTGCATACCATGCGCTTTCTATAGAAAAAGGTAGACCTGAAATATGATGTCCCTTCACTGGCGAATATATCGCCAGTGAATGGACTTAATATTTCAGGAATAAAATCACCAAAATTACAAATAAACCCTGAAATAACTCCGCAAAACGTCCAAAAATGATCGACGTTAACGTAATTTCGTGGTCTTATGCAGCTGCTGCCAGTATCTAGTATCTAGAGTCACTGATGGCTCCTGCTTCTGACAGCCGTCTAACTCAGTTAGTGAATTAATCAATGATAACTGTTAAGTTTCTGCAAATTGCCACTAAACATTACACAGGCAGGAGAAAATACCGTCGTATCTATTATTTATAACAATCGTGTCTGATAATTGTCAATGAGCCAACTTGAGATATTAGATGGTGGTATGGTCATAAGGTCTTTATATCCTATAATAACATAATTAGCTAGTGGCCTCAATTCCATTGGCACCAACCTAACTAATTTTAGCTAAAATTAGGTTTAGAAGTGTCAAATGAAACTTGGTATTCTGCTGTTACCAACTAATCCTAATTTAATTTTATCTCATTTAATTAAGCGTTCCTCATTTAGTTAGATGGTACCAACCGAATAGGTTTTTCAAATGCTATGACTAACTAAAATATATTTTAGACAATTCCTTATTTTAGAAGGCTTATTCGTCAACACGCAACCTTCCGATTTTTATGTCGTCATAGCAATGTACCAACCGAATTGCCACCAATGTGACGAGAAACTTAGGGTCTTTGTTTTTGTCTTTGTCATTTTAATGTCAATGAATAGAGACGGCAAGTATGTGTTTATATGATAGACCCTAAGTTTATAGTCCAACTACAAGACAAGTAGATTTTTATAATAACCACAAAGTAAGGAAAATCTGTTAAAATGTATCAGATAGACGTGATCGTCATCTCAAGAACAAAAATCAAAGACGTAATACTTAAATAAATAAATAATAAATAATGCCGGACATTTCACTCACCATCATCTGGCCTCAAAATAAGCAGAGCTTGTGTTATGGGTACCAACATGACTGATATACTACTTTATACTTTTTTTTTGTAAATCCATTATAAGTACATAGAAACACCCAGACCCGAGACAAATACTTGCAAATCATACAAACATTTGTCCCGCGGTGGGAATCGAACCCGCAACCTTCTGTTTTTCAGCCCACTGCGCCACAGAGGTCGTCAATGTGTGACAAATGTGTGTCTTGGGAGGGAATCGAACCCTCAACATACATTGCAGAAGATAAAGCTACTACCAACTGAACTGACTGGCCAGACAAATTATAATGGACAGGATATAATGTTAATGTTGCTATTACCAACGTGAGATGTCAGATGTTCCACAGCTTTTTTACATTTTTTTAATTTATCATAATAAAAAAGTTTACAATAAAATCTTATGCGACTACTGTAAGGCTCGCTTTTTTTTACTACCCCATTGTGTTGTATTGGATGTCTTTCAAATATATAACGAGGAGTTTTATTTCTTTGATAAACATAGGCTTTGATAAGTCCAGTGCCCACCCCTTGGGGGAAAAGTCGAAAAAACTTATATCCTGAAATTATAAAGAAAAGTTTAACAGCCTGTAAACCTGAAAAATATTAATCAAAACTCCATTCCAAATTATTTTATACTGCTAATTAGTTGCTGTTGAATTGGTTTGGGACCTGTCCACTAATTATTCATATCCTTACTAACTTCGGAAGCCTTCGCTGTGCGTTGTCATTGTATATTATTCTGTTATTAATAAAAATAAATTTCCGTTATTAAAAGACTTTAAATTAATTGCGTAACCTTAAGTACGTAGGTATATGTAGAAACAAACGGCTTCATCAATAGTAGAGTTAATGTGGGAACAGACTGATTAAAACCATACCTAGTACTTGATTACTTCCCTACTTCCTTTATATACATTTTTTTTCTTTAACAAATGAAGTAATGTTATTAGAAGGACATAAAAATAACCACTAGTATTATGTAGGGTAAGCAATATAGCTATTAGGCAAGTATTCTGGAAACTGCGGTAGTTGGCGGCAGTGGTGTTTTATTTACCCAAGCTGCTGTGTGCTGCTATCAATCGGGCAAACTCTTTCGGTGCTATTGACGGATCAAGGACTAGACCAGACAGAGTTTGCCCGACTCCGCAAATTGCTCAAATCCACTATTGCTAGCTTTCACTATTTAATCGCTGTAGGTACAATAAAATCCTTGATTAAATGTAAAATAAAATTTACTACTTGGCTCCTAACACTTTGATACAAAGACACAGATGTCATAAAACATCTTTGTTAGGTGTCCTTCATAGGTATGGGTAGGTATCCACACTCAACCACATACACAGATTTTACAGGACGCTCTCAGTTTCTTTTTTAGTGGTACCTACTCGCTTTGTTTAACTTATGTGTATTGAAAAGGCCTCCATATTTGAGCCTTTTAAAGTCGAGACCCTAGGCCTGTGGGGAACAGAAGCCCACCGCGTTTTCAAAATGATTCCACGGAGTCTGGTAGAAACATTCCATGACCCAAGAGCTGGCTCTTATCTGGCCCAGCGTATTAACATTTTCATTCAATGTAG
This sequence comes from Lampropteryx suffumata, assembly GCA_948098915.1. Classification (NCBI taxonomy): domain Eukaryota; kingdom Metazoa; phylum Arthropoda; class Insecta; order Lepidoptera; family Geometridae; genus Lampropteryx; species Lampropteryx suffumata. The sequence continues at coordinate 18,284,441 of OX402544.1, read as the reverse complement.
CAATGCCGCCATTGTCTTGGGTACGCTGTCCTCTGGCAGTGATCTGGATCACTTGAGCTACCTGTAACTCGTTTTAAACGGTATTTAGATAGCTCAACTGTTTCACATGTATTTAATATTATTGTATATTATTCTGTACGATTCTGTAATTATTTTTAACTTATGTGTACTCCTATTAAACTTATTATTATTACCTACTCGGCTATTTGAATAGAAACCTGCTTAGTAAGTAAATTTGTTTTACATTATACATTTTCATATATTTTTATTATGTTTAATTAAGTACTTGCTCGTACATACCTACCCAATTTGTAATCTATTTTAATGTTCATAATAAATCATTATTTGACTTTTTTATTTAACTTTAAGGTTAAATAAAAAATTAAAATAATGATTTATTATGGCACCTATAAATATTTTGCGAGCAATATTCAACGACCACTATTGCTCATATGAAATCAATCAGTTCCTAGTAGGTAGGTATATTAATGCTATTTTGAACGAATAATTGAGGGAATTTGTAATTGGTGATTATGTTACGAACACGAACATGTGCTCCGTTATTTCAATTTCACATAAATATATTATAAAGAGGAGAGATTTGACTGTTTGTTTGTTTGTATTGAATAGGTTCCGAAACTACTGGACCGGTTTGAAAAAATATTTTACCGCTGGAAATCTACACTATCCATGAGTGACAGAGGCTACTTTTTATCCATGGAAAATTGGTTTGTCCCGGGAAAAATCTTAAACGCAGGCGAAGCTGTGCGCGGACTGCTAGTTTCACATAAAGAAGTAAATGTAGGTAGGTAGATATTTATATTAGGTAGATAATTGTAATGTATGAAAGCACAGTAGGTACAAGTAGATAAGAAGGTTAACAACGTAATAAGATTTAAATAATAGAGATGTCCTTATATTGCTCCATGTCCATTTGTAATTTATTATAAAAAGTTATGCCCAACTGGAAACTTCGATTTAAAGAATATACTACGAGGAAGGACCGCCTACCTAATAATAATGAATTGAAAGTGATAGTGGAAGCCGATTAATACCAATCTTCCAAAGAGTTAGCGGCTTAGTTGGACATTAGCTTGCCCACATTGACTCATTTGCACCAAATCGGTAAAATAAAAAAACTTGAAAAATGGGTGCCAAATGATTTGACTGATCTGCAGAGAGAACCGCGCGTTGAAGCTTTTTTATATACACAGTTAGTTGAGTCCCGATCTTTATCTAAAACTCTAAAGGTTTCAATGGTTTTCCTTTGACATGGCAGAAATGTGTAAATAATAAGGATGTAATGCTACTATGATTAAATAGGATATAATATTAATATATTTACTAAATATTACAAAACGGCAATTATGTAATCTAATAGTTTCCACCGATATTCATTTATTTATTTATTTTCTAGTGTTTACCTTTAACAAACATTCAAGCTAAAGTTTTAACGTTCATATAACAAAAAATACAGCTGATAGTACATAATGTGTGTAGTGTAGGTAGTTAGGCACCTACTCGTAATGTGTGTGCTAAGCGAAGAAAAACCACAAGTAGGTACAGTGAAAGCGGACACGCAAACAGACGACCCTATGTGATAACACGTATATATGCGCTCGTATGTGTTGGACCTGCGCGGGGCTACTTTCGACCTCGACTCGATCACACTTTGATTAGTTTCCTAAAATTCTACTGAAATATATGATTTTATAAGCATTTTGACGTGTAGATTTGAAACTTCATGTTTTTATGATGCCGTTGGAAAGGCGAGTAGCATTCCTAGTAAAGGCCTACAGCCTAGGCACAGAAGAAATAATGATATTATATATCTATGTTTAGGATACTTCTTGATCGCGTTCACGCTTTCTTTTGTAGTTCTGCATCGCATTAGTCAACTCCGAAACAGCTCCGAAATAGGTATTTGCGTGTAATGCTGTTTACGGAGATGATTTTAGAAAAATAGGCTTATTACTACTATAGATACTAAATGTTATCTTTTTTGTTTTGAATTCAGCTGTTCCTAGCATAATATTAGATTGTTGATATTTATTTAAAAATATCATAACTATTATCTTAATGTGTTTTATTTTAGGTCAGCTGATCCAGATCACAGACAGCAGCGTCTCCAAAATACTATACGACATTGCCACGTTGAATGGCAATGCTTATACACTAGACCAGTAGGAGGAGCTCTTAGGGGCGTCTATGGTAGTTATCGCTAGAGACCGTGTAGGGGAATAATAATAACAATAATAATAATGCCGGACGTTTCACTGAGCATCATTTGGTCCCAAAGTTAGTAGCGCTTGTGTTATGGGTACCATACCACATGACTGATATACTGCTTATATACTTTTTTATATATACTTACATATGGTATATGATTGCATATAAATGTTTTTTAATATACATAAATATTAAATAGCTTTGCAAACGTGGTACCTACATAAAAATAGCCTATGTCCGTCCCTAAGACACGATTTAGGTATATAAAGTCGTTTAGCCGTGCAGAGGTAACAAAAAAACAAAGAAACAGACGGAGATACTTTCAAATTTATAATATTAGTCAATACTAATATTATAAATTTGGAAGTATCTTCTTTGTTTTAATTTTTTTATTAAATTGTTCTAATCGAGATCTCCAGAGACTATGGTAGAGCCTTTCAAACCCGTCCGCTGATAACAAGTGATATTTCAGACTCGAAAGTGATTTAGATATTGTGGCCATTGCGTGCTTTATGCTCGCGTATCTCGTTTTATCTTACAACCATCTAGCAGGGCTAGATTCATAACTAAATTAAGTATGGTACCTACCTATTATGTAAGTACCTACTCGTATCCTACACCTACATTTCCTGTATCGATACAGGTGAGGCGGTCTGTTTCTTTGGTTTATAGTTACATAAGGGTCGGTTCAGGAAACTTACTAGTGGAGTAAATAACCCCTAAAAATATTTAATAATGCTTGAAAAAGGAGAAACGATTGAAACAATATCATGTTTGTGTTATAAATTGGCCAAGAGCCGTGAAGGCTTCAGAATTTAGTAAGGATATGAATGACTAGTGGTCACCATCTACTTCAAAACTATCAAGTAAGCAAAATAAATATTATTTGTACTTATGTAAATTTTCATACTAAAAATATATATTTCTTCTATTTAGGTTTTTTAAGGTTTACAACTCAGTCCTAATCTCTTTTTAATAGAATTCGATAAAGTTTTGGTAGAGATAATAATTTCTCAAAATTATATTTGTATAAAAAAAAATATCAAGAAACCTCGAAGTATATTTGAAAAAAAAGACAACCTAAAGATATTCTACATAATGGGATAGTAAAATTTAAAAAAATACTCTCAACACAAAAAAAATTTTTTAAAAATTTTACTTCTTAACTTTTAGGAGCCACTACTAATACGTAGGTATTACCGTGCAAAATTAAATCAGGATTAACGAATTGCAAGCAAGAGCTTGTTTAATTAGGTGCGGATAGTCAGACGGACATGTTGAAACTATAAGGGTAGTAACCCTTATGTGGACTTCGGAACCCTTAAAAGGGTATCTTTTAAGTAGGTTCTTAGATAAGCATGTAGGTAAATACCTGCTCAGAACGTAAAATGAAATGCTGGCGTTTTACTAAACAATTTTCTTGTAGGTATAATAAATAAATAATGTAAATCTCTATTAGCACAAATACCTATCATGTCTTGTATAGGTACCTTATTACAATTATGCTTTATCACCGATTTAAAAGTTAAGCTAAGTAACGTAAATACTAAATCAAACTAATTAGGCACCCACTAAACCTATCTAAGGTTTCTATGAAAGAAAGACAATTATTGCTTAAAACGGCAATAACATTAAAAACGTCCGTTTATCGAGTCAATATCTAATGTTTAGCTACCTATAACAAAGTAGTCAGTACCTACCTCAATGGAAACTAAGTTATCGTTTCCTTCAGCAACATGCGAGTAGATAGGTAAGCATACTCGTACTAAGCTAGTACAATGAGTTGGCCTTACATTAAATCCGCGCACCGCTTTCCCGCAATTATTCGGGGAACGGACACTAGCCCCCGTTATCAGTAGCGCAAGAGCCTAATCACTTTCGTTGCAACCCCGCTATGGAGGTCGGTCGGCGAGCTATCAGGCACGCAGTGAGTCGCGCGCAGTGGGTGCGCGCAGGCGTCCGCCATGTCTGCCGACCCCGGCCGCGTCGCCGTCCCCGCCCTATCGCGCCGCGTCGCACTCTGACCGTAGCCAGCCAGCCAGCCAGCCAGCCAGCCTGCCAGCCAGCCAGCCAGCCCAGCGCCTCGCCGGGCATGGAGCCCTGCTGCACCCTCACACCTGCCGAGGACCTAGTGGGCGACCAGGTACCGACACATCTAGCATCTCCGACGCGTGCCGCCGTCGCCGCGCGCCATTAACAAGGTGTCCGCTGAACAAACCTCCTGGTGTCTCCCGAACCTATTCGCTAGTGAATTTCGCATTACGGTGTACCCACGGGATGTGTCAAACAAATCATGATCCGGAAATATATGATTCGGTTTGTAGTACATTTATTTACATTACTCTTGTTTTTTAAATCTAAATCTAAAATATTTTTGTTGTGTTAATAAATTAATAACTTATTACATTCTGATAATGATATTATTAATAATAGCTTATAAATAGTTGAACCATTATCCGAGAGTTGTCTTCAGCGTAATAATATCGCGTGCCGGTGATTTTGTTTACTTGATTCAGTGCATGCTTGGTTTTCGAGGACAAAAAGAGGAGTGTATATAGGTTGATAAATCATGTTTACTCAAAAGTATCATATTTATGGATGAGAAGAGTGGTATAGTTTTGTGATATCAAATTTAGTTTCATTTACTGTTAATAATACACAAACAATTAAAACATAACTATTTAGCGATACGGATGTTAGAGATGATGAAGATTTCAATTTAAAAAAAAAATGATAGGCAAATATTGATTATGAGATAAAACATTTGTTTAAAATTATTATAATTTTCGTTTAACGAAGCATCAGTATTATATACTCCAAGCAAGTACTATTCATTTATTGAATTCTTTTCAATGATTTAATAATAAACTAAATTTTGAATAGTAGTATAGTCCATAGTCCATAATGTCGAAAACGCTTATTGTTTAATATATATTTTTCGATACAAAAGATATAAACGCGCCGCGGCTCATCGCGCTGGGCCGGGCCGACTTGCGGCTGTTGGAAAACTACTTTTCTTACACTTAAGGCAGGTACGTAATTAACGTATTTTAAATAACTTATTAAAGCTGTTACCGCAGCATCGTGGGAATTTAGTTTACTATTTTTTAAAACGTTATTTTAAACACAACCAACCCAGTGCTTATTTGATATACTTATACCTATTGTATTTACAGATTTCGAAGTCTATTTTATAAATAACTAGATGGTCCGGTTAACTACGTATCACTTAATATTTATTTGATTGAAAGCACCCCAGTAATGAGTCACCCTATCGAACGCCGCAAAACAAAAAAAAACAAAAGGCCGAGCCATTTTCGAGTTTTTTTGCGGGATTAAAGTACGCCAACTGATTTATACATAGATATAGATATAGATAGATATACAATATTATAAAATACATCTGATTTCTTATAGATTAATTATCGAATTATTTAGTTTATTGCTTATAGAGTTTTATGTTTTATAATTTGTAATTTTTACCATTATTAAAACTCTCGTTACTTTCTCGTTACAAAATAAAGCATGTTCCGTGAGCATTCCTGTGTTACAGTATTACTGTTACTGTCTGTACCAGTGGAATGCAAACCTATCATATGAATAATCATGTGATGTTTAAAATTTTAATTAGTGCCAAAATTTTGACATGGTGTCTTATACAGTCCAATCAGAGGATACTTATTCATGATTACATGTATATATTAATGTATATTTATTTTGTCTTATTCGCACTTCTTTTTATCGTTTCACTAGTTATTTCTAACCAGTGAGGTAAATGGATTAAAGTGTGAGATCAGAGATTCCTTTCGCGTTCTGGGCACATGTATTCGAAGTACTAATAATTACTACTTGAATTACTGCAAACCATTTTATACGACATCCGCACGCTTACACACTATATCATCTTGATGATAGCCACAAATTGCTTCTCCTTTCTCCAGTTTTCCTTTTCAATACTCATAAAGTAAAGCCCCTGAAATCTACTCTCTGCTATTGATAGATATGTTTAATAATACCAATACTATTGGCAGATAATCCACAACATCATCTAACCTAATCTAACCTTCCATAGCTTGTACTATGGAAACCAGATGCTTGATAGAATACTTATATATGTTTAAATACATACTTTGTAACACCCAGACTCAGAACAAACACCTATGTATGTTCATAATCAATAATTTGTTAGGTATAGTCTAGCTAGTTTGACGAGTAAATTGTACCTACTATACCTATTATATATTGGTATCTATTATGTGGTATGTATGTACTTATATTTTCTCTGCACCTAATAGTACGATGTAGCATAGGAGGGTTCATCTATTTCAGAAAGTCGTGTGCGATGTCATGTAATGTGACATTCAAAACCTTATTATAATATTTTCTTATTATTATATTAAGTTCTCCAGTCTTCGTGAATTGGAATTACTCTAGTCTTAACTAAAGCTAAAGACTCAATCTGAATCCCTCAACATTATAGAACGTCAGAAACAGCTGCTTAAGACCATTATACGTTTAACACTGACATAAATTACCATAGGCATGAAATAACAGTAACCATTTACCACTTGAATTAATAAATCAATATATAACGAGAAATAAGAGACCGTTCATTGAATGATATCCGACTATTGTGACTATATGATGAAATATAATTTACATGTACATACCAACATAACTACTTACAACAGATAAAAGTCGACCGCTCGGAGGATCCAGCAAAGTTGTATAAAGTTGTTTAGAAAAAACATTTTTTGTCCAGCCTTTTTTGATAAGGTTTAGAATTAAAAAGGTATAATAATGCATAATAATTAATAATATAGACAATAAAATACTAAGCTTCCTATTGTTTCTTACCTACTGAATAAAACAAAAATAACGTTACTAAAAATAAAATAAAACTTAAATTAACGTTACGTTATTAAATAAAATATTAAATAACGTAATTAAATAAAATAAACGTTACTAAAAGTAAAATAACCTTACGTTAGTATATATTTTCTTCCAGAAACTGAGTTTGGAAACACCCATATAAATTATGTTTTAAAATAAATATATACCTACTATTTATCACTCAATTGTACATCATTGTACATTCTATAATTTATGGTATTTATTTTTTATGAAGTCTGACTAACCTAGGTTTTTTGCCAAATCTCATCTGGCCACCATAATATAAGCTATACTTTGTTTGGGGCTAGATGGTGTTGCGTGAATTGTCTTCCAATATGTATTTGTTTAGTATTTATTGATACAAGTTTTATTTACAGAAATACAGAAATACACAATAAAATAAAATAAATGCTATCTAAGGACGATCTATAGATAGCTCAACTGATCCAGATCACTGCCAGAGGGCAGCGTTCCCAAGATACTGGCGGCATTACCACGTTGAATGGCAATGCTAACACGCTGAGCCAGATAGGAGCTAGCTCTTGGGTCACGCAATGTATCTACCAGACGCCCTGAAATAATTTAGAAAACGCGGTGGGCTCCTGTTCCCCACGGGCCTAGGGTCTCGACTCCAAAAGGCTCAAATATGTAGGCCTAATCAAGACCTGTATATTTGCGCCTTTTGAGGTCCTCGCACATTCAGCCGCCGCACCAGCTCTAACGGAAGTGTCGACGCAAGTAGCATCCCACACCAAAGGCTTACCCATCTCCCAAGGGACAAGAGTACCATCAGGCCTCTTATCATTATCACTTATCAGACCGTTCGGTTCAAGAACAGCTGGTACGTTGACGCTGGTAAGAGCCCGACGAATGACTTCGTTAAGACTTGCGTGGCAGGCAATCCTACAATCCGGCCCTAGAACACGATAACCCGTGGAGACCACTGGTCGACCGCTTTACCATAATGGCACCGATGAGGGGCGCAGCACCGCGCACCCAACAGCAGACAAATTGCAACTCGAAATGTTGTCGGATATAATAAGGTGCCAATGTTAAGTGATGGTAGTGCTTGTAACCAATGTCCTGACTCCCATTTCGAAACGGCTAGGAGACGAGCGCGATCTACGGAGCTTGAATATGTTTCTAACAGATCATTCCATGTAAGCTCACATAGAGGCCCGTTGCATTGCCGTTGGGCCGAAAGGTTCTTGGAGGGACCGGAATTAGGGCAAGCGTTTCTTACCTCGTCCGGACATTACATTTTATGAGTGATGCCAGAACTAGCCGGAAATGACGGAATTCGATTTTTTCTACCAAATTACTAGTGCTGTAGACAGAAGACAAGAACGCTGGCAGGGCAACACTTGAAATTTTGCGAATACCTAAGCCTCCCAATTTGACAGAAGGGAAGCCTTTAGCCATGCCATGTATTTATTTATACATACGTACACTTAAAATCGAAAAAGAAAAGTATAAAATAAATGACAGACTGAACAGTTATGATGTTTTATTGTCTACCAACAGCCGAATATTTTGAATTAAATTAGCATATCGACTCACTCATTTTTATCTATTATAAAGCTTTGAACCTAAATACCATAGTTGTATCTGTAATAAATTTCGACTTTAATCGGTTGGTTTTCTCTAAAACATTTTGCGATTCTCTAAAACAAGCTACTTTAGAGAATCGCATTTATGTAACGACGAAGTTCTAATTCAAGACATTTAATTTAAATTATGACCGAAATCGTTGATTTTACTAAAAGATAATACAAACAAACATCGCCTTTAGTCGATGACTATTGTGATGAAAATATATAAGAATACATTTTGATAAACACGGGCTTTACTCACGTATTATTTTGTCGATGGAGGCACCGACACTGTTTCGATTCATCTAGAGAATCTTCATCAGGGTGAGTTTGATCCGCGGTCCGCTCGTTGCCGCTCGAGTTCACGGTTCGCACTGATTATTAGAATAGACTATATTTTATTAGATACAATTTTCATATTAGAATCAAGTATATTTTATTAGAAACTATTTTTTATTTTTTTATTAAAAAACGCAAACTTAATTACAAATTGAAACTTATTTAAGGCCTGTGGAATGCGTAATTTTATCAATTCTCGTTTACATGAAAAAGGTTTTGAAATATTATAACAGGCTATATGTTTTAAAATTTGCTGATATCAACATTTTCATTTTTAATGCTCTATAGAGGTGCAATGGGTATTTCTACATAACCTTAAGTCTTTTTTTTAAACGATAGTTAAACGATAAACAATATTATTAAAATATATGGTTAAAAACGAATACGGACACATAATCGGTCACCACTCCGGACACAACAGTAATGAGCCGCTGCAGCGCTGGTCTTCTGTGGCGCCGCAATTTGTTTTAATATAATTATATATTCTATACAACGTCTTATCTAATAAAAGTGTCTTAAAAAGATTGTTAATAAATCGCTAATTATTCGATAGTTTGATGAACTCTGGTAGTTTATTAAATAAATATGGACAAACAGCGACCGATTTTCATTCATATTTTCAAAGGGGGTTTAAAATTGGTAGGTTGTTAAAATGGTAACGGAAATAAATTGTTGTACGTAGCTCCCACTAGATATCTGATTGCGCGTTGTATATATATTCGTTCTGCATCGGATATAGTTTCCCACAAAATTAGACCATAAAATTGAATTACGAGTAGGTGTATATTAATGTAAGCTTTTTTAAGCTATCTGGAGAAGTGATTTGTTTAATAGCATATATGCCTCTCGTCATTTATGTACATGTTGTATTAAAATGCTTCGGAAAAACGATCAACGATATAATATCAGGACAATTATCGTGCAAAACCTTCTTCTTCTATTCTTTAATGGCATGTTTCATATATGATGACAATTTTGCGAATGTTAAATCATGTCAAGTGTTAAATGTTTAGATTGTTTATAGTTAGACGTCACAAAGTCGTATATTGTCGTTCTTCGTTTGTTATTTAATTAAAATCGTTGTTTTTTTATCTAATATATAAAATTCTTCTGTCACGGGGTGCGTAATCGAACTCCTATATTTTTATGAAAATTGAATAAGAGTACCTAAAAACATTAGAAGAATATTATTTACGTATTTTTTTAACTTCTGTCTCTGTCTGCCTGCATATGATTGGTGTAAAAATTAGTGGAGCGATTTGGACTTAATAAATAAATATTAGTGTGCAATACAAACAACAACATCTAGCCCCAAACTACGCATAGCTTGTATTAGGGTAACCAGATGACTGATGTACTTATATATTTTTAAATACATACTTATGATAATTTATAACATCCAGACAAAACAAACACCAATGTTCACCACACTAATGTTTGCCTTTACTTCAAACTTTGTTTATAAAATAAATAATAATAAATAAATAATCCCGGACATTTCACACAGCATCATCTGGCCCCAAATTAAGCAGAGCTTGTGTTATGGGTACCACATGACTGATATACTACTTATATACTTTTTTTTTTTTTTTGTAAATACATACATATTATACATAGAAACACCCAGACCCGAAACAAATACTTGCAGATCATACAAACATTTGTACATTATAAAATGTAGGAAACACGTGTATTACCAGATTTCAAAATATACCATTTAAATACCATTTAAATACATCATTATTAATTCGAAATTCGAAAATAAATTCACACACCGCGCACCAAACTAAAACGCGCGGACGAAATCGTGAGTTATAGTTATAAAAAGTAGTTAAAAAAATTAGGTGTTGCCTAAGGAGTAGCATTGTGGAATATACTACCTACTTGCGATATAGATCTGTGCATTCTGTTGATTTTGATTTAAACGGTATTGTTAGATAATAATTAAATTAAATTAAATTAAAATTTGTTAGATGACAGATGTCAGTAAGACTAGATTTAATTCATTTAGTGGGACAACAATTAAATTCATTTTATCCCGTAGAACACGAGTTTGTATAAGAGAAGGTTATGATTCACCGAGTCAAAGGCAGATAAGGCAGATCTAAAAACACTGCTACTTTTTTTGCCATCCAGCCCCTCGGCAATTGCTTCTATAATCTTTTCTGCTGAGATTGTTGTGGAGCGACCACTGTATAAAACTTTTATAACAATTATGGTTATTTACATAATTTACATCCACTAACAATTTACAATGATTTACGAGTATTTCTCTTCTCGATATTTCGACACTAATTTTTAATTTTTTCTTTATTAAACACCTACTCAGTATGCACTACTGATAATTAGTAGGTAATTAAAAAGTTTTATAGATGAAATGAAATGAAATGAAAAATATATGAAATGAAAATTGAAAATTATCTTTAATAACAAGGGTTTAAAATACTGTGGCCTTAGTGACCAGACCAATTCTTTATGACATCCACTATTGGATTTATGTTCGAAGGTACCACAGGATGTACGACCAATTCTTGCATAACTTTCAAGTCACTAGACTATAATAATAACCTACTTATTTTCCAAGCATTATCTTCAAAACGAAACTATTTTGCATTGCAGTATTTTGTTAGGGGTATTTATTTTACCCTTCCTTTAATGACATCTGAATATTTTGCAAATGGTGGTGAATCTGTTGTTTTGCCAGATTACCTAAAATTTCGTTGAATATGAACAATCTTATTTAAGACAAAGGAATATTTTAAAATATATTTTTAATATAATGTTAAAATTTCCATTTTATTCCTTTATTAATTTTATTTTACTAGGTTTTTCTGCAGTTTTATTCAATACTAGCACACGGCGCCTAAAGTGAGCTAAAATCTTCAGCCAAACGGCAATTTAGTAAATTTTAGAAATGTCATTTATAGTAGATAGTTGCACCGAGCGCAAAGTGAGTTATTAATGCACGAGTGTTATGTTGCACTAAATTAACACGAGTGCATTAATTACTCTCTTTGGCAAGGTGCGTAATTTACTTTTCTTTTAACTACCAATCTACCTACTGTGATAAAATATACCTACTGAAACTAAAAATATGATGAATGAAAGTATTACAATGGTACAATGGTACATGTGCGCCATTTGTTTTTTTTCACCAAGTCAGTTTTATTCAGCCAATTTTTATTATCAGCCAGTATCTTTTTGATCTAATGCAAACATTTTATATTAAACTTTAATCAAATCTCATTATTGCACTGTTTTTCATTATTGCCCTGTGTTTAAAAGTAAAACACAGTGCAATAATGAGATTTCATATAAAATTTCTGCACTGTTTTTCGTGTTCTTCGTGATCGGTTTTGTAGTGATTAATTATAGCATTACTACGTAAGAAAAAAATATTACTCTAATTCAAACTTTGGTGCAAACAAACAAACAAACAGATTGTTCTTATTTTACGAAATTTAAATATCTTGAATAACAAATTAAAAAAAAACTTTATTCCAATAAAAATGTTCACACCCCTGTTACTCGTAGCTTTATCTGAAAAATATCAGAAACATTTCTAATTACAAGTATTACCTACTTTAAACTTAACCTGAAACAACTCGAGAATAAATAATCAATAAACAATAAATTACTATTAGAATAGAAAGGCAATGTTTGCTTTGCAAGATGACTTAAAATAATCTTGGTATGTAAAATCTTAAATAACAAACGTCTGTTATCATAGATGATGCTGTGTCAAATGTCTGGCATTATTATTATCATTATTAAATTGTTTAGCAATGTCTATTATTAAAGTCTCTGTTATTCCTACAAAGCTTTTATTTGTGTTCCCTTGATCTTTATTTTTGCGGGTTCTTTTCCAGGATAAGTAGTAATCTATAATACTCTCGCGACCAAGATGGAATTCAATTATAGGTACCACATTTATCAAAATCCATTGAGGCCAGCAGAGGCCACAAAGGTTTTTAACTAGATCTCTTCCATTCATCCGCAAACACATCACATTCTGGGTTGGCAGCTAGTTATAATATAATATATCTGCTGGCCGCTTTGCTAGCGTTGTTCATAAATAAAAAGTAGCCAATATGTTATTCCAAGTCTAAGTTTATACTAAGGTTTTTGCAAATCGTTTCCACCGCGCCAGGAATAGACTTTCGCATTAAAGTATAACTAATGTATATTGTATGTATTAATAATACGATATTATAATACATAGGCTCGAAAAACATTCTCTTTCCGGATAGTTCTATAAAAAAACGTGCAGGAAACTCATGTGATGATTTTGTTTGGTTCATAGATTGTACCTGGCGGCGGCCGCTGGGGAGCCCCACACGCCACCGGGCTCCTGGACTCCTGGTTTCAGATGCAGGTCAGTGACAGTATTTATCATTTATTAAGGAAATAAATAAAAGATTAAAAAAAATAAAAAAAACACGCTTTTGTAGAAAACGAAATTAAAAAAATCGGTAGCTCGATTTGCTTATTTTTTTATATAAAAAATTCTCTTTGGTATTCGTTAATTTGTTAATATTAGATAAATAAGGTTAAAGATAATGATTGGAAATTGAAATTAACATCAATTCCTGCTTTATCTATAGATGAACATTAAATAAATTAACAAATCTTATTTTGTAAATTAAATAATGAAATAGTCTTATCAAATTAGTATATTGTCATCGGTCCTCGATTAATCTACAAATTTTGAATGAAATCTGACCGTTTGAAGTGAGTCAAAATCAAGTCCAAAGGAGTCCATTACAAAAAAAAAATAGTGTAAAAAGAAGGATTTTCTTGGCTTGCTCTCAAAAATGCAATTGATTTGCGCTCTTCAAGATTAAATTTCATACATTAGTTCACCGTAAATTACTGTACATTTTAAATCTAAGTTCAGTTATTTACAAAAACAATTTCAGAATTTTACAGAATACAGTAATATAAAATACATGTGAAACAGTTGAACTATATAAGGACCGTTTAAAACGATCTATAGATAGCTCAACAGATCCAGTTCACTGCCAGAGGGTAGCGTTCCCAAGACAACAGCAGCTTTACACGTTGAATATCCTGATACGTTTAGTTGAAACGCTTATACGCTTTGTAATTAAAGAGGACTGTAATCCCCAGATTTTCCCAAACTTTACACATCTCAAAATCCTCCTCTAGTTACCTAATTATATCTTTTGAGAAAGTCTAAAGGAGGTAATCAGAGGCACATCCAAACATATTTGCTATATGCCCACATTTTGCACAGTACGTTTGATCGGTTTTGTAAAAGCATTCAAGTTACTTAAGAGGCCTATCACAAAATCCCGTAGTACTGAGTTCAAGCGGCCAACACATCGCATTATGTAATTTATGTAGCATTTAGTGCAGTTACATATATTTAAAGATATTATATATTTAAAAAAACATTTTACTGTACATTTTACTTAATGTTTTAAGGAGACAAACAGCTAATTCTTAACGTTTTTAATAGTTTTAAGGATTTGAATAAGATTTTTTTTGTAGATATTTCATACACATTTATAGATTCAGAAGCCAGTTTAAACTTAACGACTATTTAAGTGATATTTGCTTAGTACAGTAGTTTAATCCATGGGCTTAAAAAAGTGCCGTCACGCATTTTATTAAAACCTGTCTTACTGTACATAATATTTTATGTCAAATGTAAATGTAGCCAAATGTAATAGCCCAACCAACATTGAAATGAATGGAGAGGCAATAAGTCTTATATATTCCACGAATTTCTTAGGTCTTAATATTGATGCAAAGCTACAGTAGGGACCACAAATTGAAACACTTGCTGGTAGGCTTAGTGTCACTATATTCAGTTCACACGATACAATGGCTTCCTGATGAAGCTACAGCTACACTAGTTTATTTCAGCTACTTCCATAGTGTTATGTCATTTAGAGAATGATCTCTAAGGAAAATCACCTTAAAAAACAGCAGTTCGTGCCAATTACAAAATTAAACCTCTCGTGGTTTAATTTTGTAATTGTAATTTAAGGGAAACATTCAAAGAAATTACTATTCTCACATTATCTTCACAATATATGCATGAAGATGCATTAAATATAATAGTGATATTCATAGAATCAATACTAGGAACTGAAACAATTTGTAGATAAGTTTCGACTAGACAAAGTAATTAGATCCTTTATGGGGAACGTGGTGCGTTTCGCGGAGAGACTACTAGAGACCATGTGTGACCGGAATTCTAGCTTGTATTTCGGATATCGAATTAGCATTGCCATATAACGTGGCAATGTTCACGTGGATTTTTCATAAATATTCCTGGTAATTTTATAAATAGGTCAGTTTACAATAATAGGTATATAGTTAATATTTTGTGTACTTTGTAAATTTGACGTATGATATTCTGTTGCTCCGCCGCATTAGGTGAGATTTCGTAAAGTGCGATCAATTTTATTTATGTTCAAACTTCAATATAAAAATATGATATAAAAATATCACAATCTTATTAAGTTCTAACAATCTTTTTAATAGAGGGATTAGTAGATGCTTATGCAAATAGCGTAAATTGCACATTCCAAGAATAATTCAAACTGCGCGTTGAACTCTTTTGTATGAACTAATTATTATTTGAGTGCACTTCATTCAACTAGCTATCGACACAGTTGACTTGATACAAAATTGTATGAAAGCCCAAATAATGGACAGATTAGAGCAATTTACACGGTACATAAGTTGTGGAGACGCTATTGTCGGAGCCCACGGACCGTGGCGCGTATGGGAATCGCTGATATTCGATAAGGGGAGCTAATAAGTGTATGATAATATGCCATCTTCTGAAGCGTAGCGCGCCAGGATACTATCCTGTGAGGGAATCAAGGGTTTCCAGTATGTGTCAAATGCTTTATTTGTTAAAAAGATGTGATGTAAGTAGGTATAGGTAGGTACTGAAATGATAACAAACTGTCAATATCATATCGATAGCGGTAGTCAACATTTTTTAGTTTCGTATTTATTGAAATACCAAACTGAACTAAGTTGCTTAAGCCGAAGTCAACGGGTACTTGTTTATATGAGAAACAACTTTATTTCAGTAGAGAAGATCACTTAGTGAGAATAATAATGTCTAATAGCCATACACTAGGTATAGATAAGAAGGTTTATGTTTATTTCCTATTGACTTTGCTTTTATTAACCGGCTTCAATAGACGAATGATCTTAATTCGACTTTTTTTTTATAAAGTTTGTATGTTACCTGATATCTACGCCAATTATTCACCGATTTTTTTTATCTTATAGAAATTCTTTCGAGGTGGTCCTATATAAGTGATGATGTGATAACGAACAACATGTTAAAAATCCGAAACTCTTCAACTCTTCTTCTTCGTACTTTGAATAAGTGCTTCGAAAATTTGTCGCTTGAAAAATATGGTAATGGAATACATACTTATTTCGGTACCTTTCAGTAGTCAACTGACTTGACAATGGTCAGAACTCTTCAACGACAAACAATTCATGTGTCGCAATTTAAGTACTGTATTGGTGACCTCAGGCAATTACTTTTATACTAGTCAGTTGATCAGACCATGGACTTTGTAGGTACCCCACGGAACGCATCGATGATAAAAATAACAATATATCGCAATTTGAGTAGGTATTGATATTAATTTCATATGTTAAGTTTTGATATGCAGTGTTAAGAAGCCGGGTTTCCGTTTTTTTGTAAAAAATGTATTATTGACTTGGAGTGTAGCAGTTAGGTTCCTATCATTAAATAAATAAAAAAGTTATAGATTTATCTGACACTCATAAAATCGATAGGTACATAATTGAGGAAATGCTCATGCTCCGTTGTAGCAACTTACTATCAGTAAGTGATTATACACCGGGCGAGTGTTGCATTTTTTGCAACTGTTTATAGTAGACTAGGAGCTGTTGTGATTGTGCTCAACTCAATTGTAATTATGTATATGTCTTATTATTTTTGTTGTTTAGTGTAAAGTGTTGTTACATAACTGTTCAATTAATGTTGTAAAGTGTTTATTTATCGACTACTTAGCGACAGGGTTAAAAGGGAAACGGAAATACCTATTTAAAAAAAACGGGTACCATAAATCACATTTGGATTCTTATCTTTTTTACAAATATGTTGAACAGCACACTTGAAGTTGTGAATTTGAATGAAAACTTACTACTAAAATAACCTGAGTTGTTTATAAATCGATATTGAAACTTAAAAAAAATATGAAATATTGAATATTTTCAATTTGCAGCCTATAACTCCGAGTCTACGTTGGCCGGAAAGCTAGTTTTTTAGCGGCTTTAATGAACGAAACGTAACTTGTAACTAAACGTTCTGAAACGTTTGATGAATGTTTTTTGTTTCAATAGCGCTAGTAACACATACATGTTGTATACTTATCATACTGTAACAATGTACCTAATACATAACTCACTACACACATCACCTTTTAGGATAAGACAAACAAGTAGTCTCAAAGTCTGGTTTAAGAACGGATATTAGGGATCATCAGTGTAGGGCCATGCTACGATTGCTGTGGCATGAAAAATAGGGTTTGACATTAAATTGGTATATAGGTACATTAAATTTCGTGTGTTCATTATTGAGCAGCCAGATAAATCAGTAAAAATCCTACCTGTAAGATATAAAAATAAGACAAACGTAATAATTCCATTTAATAAATATGGTATATAATTTATTAAAACAAACGCGTAACTAAATATAATAAACGGGTTCTAAATTCAGAATATTAAGTAATATTCAGCTTAAATTTTTCATAACATAAAACATAGTAAGTTTCTTTCGTGTACCTACTTATGAAATTATAATAATTCAAAATGTTTACAGCATTTCATTTGTATCCAAGTTTTTGCTGTCATTAACATGTTCAGAGTGGGCCGGTACTGTGCATCGTGCGCTAAACGCACCATTAGACCTGCGCGCACTGTGACATCAACCATTGTTCTGCTTCCTAGTTACGTACATCATAATATACAGTACCTAGGTATAGACAGGATATTTTTGTATCATTTTGACCTAAATACACGTAATGGAAGCATACAATTATAGTTCTATAAGACTTCTTGAAGACAACATCGTCTATGGCGGCGCAATACAAGACAAGCGACGACGAGAGCGAAGCGAAAGCTAATTTAGATTTCACTATTAACTTGCATTAAAAATATGTTTATGGGGTCTGGTAGAAGCATCGTGACCCCCGAGACTGGTGGCATTGCCACCAGTGTCTTAGGGACGCTGCCCTCTGGCAGTGTTAGACCGTTTTAAGCGGATTATAGATAGTTCAACTGTGTCACATGTATTTTATATTATTGTGTTATTCTGTGCATTTCTGTATATGTATTAATTTAGACATTTGCAATTATGTATTTATTTTGTTTAAATGTTTGTTGTGCATCTCTCGAGAAAAATATAATTCAGTCGGAAAAATCCCAAACACTAAACAACCCATAAAACATTACACACTTGAGTGGTTTTACTAAGTTGCGTAAGCGCAACGTAAATGAGATTCATATGGTGGGGAGAGGGGTCCAGGGCAAAGAGGGGAGGGGGTATAGTGACAGGATTCACGGTTCAACTGACGAGCACAATGATTGTGCTCAATACGTGATCGATTATGTAGCTATGTAGATACAATAGCTATAAAATGTACCTACAGATGAGTTGAGCAGATTTTCCATGGTCCTTATAGCTGTTTTTTTCAATGTCTTCTTGCGTAGAGGAAGGAAAATCAGCATGTTACAGTTTTTAAACGAGTATATACATATATTATACCATTTGGCAATGTACACAACCAAAATAAACATAGCTTGTTATAGAGTGACCAAATGGCTGATAGAATACATATATATGTTTAAATACATACATATGATACTTTGTAACACCCAGGCACGGAACAAACACCTATGTTCATCACACAAAGGATTGTCCTGGAAGAGAATCGAACGCTCAATCTACGGCGCAGAAGGTTCACTTACTATCAACTGAGCTGACTGAGCCAGTCATATGATTCTGAACATTACAAGTATAGATTTTCTATCGCTTTCCATAGTAATTCTGGAACACCTTTCATGCGCAGTTCTAAAATTTATCAAGCTCAAAATCCATTCATTCGCCAGATTACGTGAGAGAGCAATGCTTACCTGCCTCTTCATCTTATTATGTACTAGCTGTTGCTCGCGACTTCGTCCGCATTTTTTTGTAAGGAATTGTAGCTTAAATCCTTCCCCAGGATGCAATTTATCTTCTTGCCAAATTTTATTGATAAGTTTCAAACTAATCATACCCACCACCCATTAAAAAGTTTCCATACAAACTTTGACTCCCCATTTTACCCCTTTGTTAAGGTTATTTTAAAAAATTCTTAAACACGTTTACATTTATTTCGTATAAAGTTTCAAGTAAATCGCACCACGCGTTAAAAAGTTTCATACATTCGTTTTCACCCCTTTTAGGATATTAGGGATATCTCTTAGGGATTGAATTTCAAAAAATCCCGTCTTAGTGGGTGGTTTTACTGTAAAAGGAAGCTACCTTCCAAATTACAACTTTCTAGCTACAACGGTTTCGGCTTTGCGATGTTGAATCAGTCAGTCAGTCAGTCAGTCAGGTTAAGCTCTTTTATAGGTATAGATTTCCACTAAACAAGATGGGTTTACTATATCTGTAAAAATTATCAATACAAGTAAGACTACTCGTATATTTAATAGGTACTTAGGGTGCATTATTACCATTACATCTATATATTATATATACATATACTATATTAATACGTGAAGCATAAACTTTGTACCCCTTTTTAAGGAAATTGCGCGGACGCAGAAGTTTGAAATTTCGCACACTTATAGTTTAATATAGTGAAAGATTGCAGAACGCAAATATTGTTTTAAATTATGCATAAATAATACATTATTTATTAATTAATTATGGTCGAATTTCGACCAGTGGCCGACCACTTACTAGTATATATAATTACAATAAGGTGATCCACCGATGACTAGCGGTATAGTCCGCGAACTATTTTAACGCGTACCTACACGATAACTTGTCCTCAAAACGGGATATTATCGCAGCATATCAAAAAGTCAACAAAAGTCAGCCTCGCTTACTTAGAATACTATGGTACCAACCTACTTATCAGAACGTCAAGTGTTCCTTATGATTGTGTACTATAGCTACGGTGGATAATATTAGCGTCCACATCCACCAGAGACGCTCATAATTGCTTTTGAAATTTTGCTATATTGAAAATATTCTGAGACAAAATTTCACTCAATTAAGTCACTCGACAGACTTTTAGAAAAAAACGGTCAAGGGCGAAAGTCGCGCTAGATAAGGTACTGTACCTACCCACCTACTTGATTCACCATCATGGTTCTGATACCATTGATTACAATTACCAGTTCATCACAGTTATAACTATACCGTTATAAAAGATATGTCGGATTGAAAACTTTACTTTGTAGTTGAAAAAATCAAGATCAATTTTGTATATGTGTGTCTGATTAACAATTTACGGATTTTTTCTATTACTTGTTTGTGTTGTGAGAACTTGCTTCTAAGCAAATTCCATGTTTCAAGGTTATTGGGAAGTTCGCCCTATAAGTTTTGATTTACCGACGAGTGTCCAAATATGCAGTGTAGTTGGCCGTATTTTTAGATCGCCTTGACATAGTTGACATGGACATGATTTTAACAGTTCTATACCTTGATATTCATTTCAGCTCGATACCACGCGTCCTTAAGAAAAAGGGTCTTGTTTTTATCACCTTGTTGTCCGCCTGTCTTAGTGGCAAAGACAACAAACGGATGGGCAACGAAGTGATCTATAGGATAATTTTTTTATGGGGTACGGAACCCCAAAAAGGCATAAACTCCGCTGTGACCACTTACTTTCAGAATCCAGCTACACGCTCTTACTTGCCCAAAATTGTAATGCATACAAGAAAATTAGGTGCCGGTAAACCACACAAATCGCTTTGCTTTCGTGTGAACCTTTAGTGTACGCGCATACTAAGTATGCGCGTACACCATTAATTATTTGCACTGCACAAAGTGTTAGCGCACGTAAGATGGAGCGTTTAGACGGGCTCTCACGACCACAGGAAGTTCATCTGCAGAAAGTGACATGTTTATCAAACATCGCTATCAAAAGCCGTCAGGGATTGAATCGATACGAGAAAGCTCAGACTAATTGGACTTGCGCACTTCTCCGATAGCATAAGTCCAGTTCTCGGGCTCATTTATCACAGTCACTACGTTACTAACTGATACTTAGCTGTACCTGCGTACAAATGCGTGTTAACTTAGCATTTTTCAGAGTAAAGCTTAAAACTCAGTCGCGCGCAAACTCGCGCAATCATGTATTTTTTTATCATGTAATGCAATTTAGTAAAATAATAACCAATATTCGCGTTTTTGCTCAGCGTGGTCAACTTTTTAAAATTATATTTATTCCGTTGATCGTGTTTCCTATTACCTGA
The DNA here is from genome assembly GCA_948098915.1 of Lampropteryx suffumata. Taxonomy (NCBI): domain Eukaryota; kingdom Metazoa; phylum Arthropoda; class Insecta; order Lepidoptera; family Geometridae; genus Lampropteryx; species Lampropteryx suffumata. Next base: position 18,262,884 of record OX402544.1, on the reverse strand, counting down.
TTATCACATATACTATAGTTCCATAAAATGTTTTCAGGGTACTCAATAGCTACTGACAAACAATAGCGAGTCGTGTTCTGTTCTGTAATGTGAAGTCAATAGTTTCGTTTACCGTGCCCACTGTACATGCACCGTACATACTATACAATCTGTACATGCATTAACTTGAGGGTTTATTGCTCTATTTCTGGACCGTCGAAACAGCTGTTCACACCAAGGACTGCATTCATTATTACTCTAGAAATTGCCATTTAATTCCGATGAAGTGTACTATTATCATCACCATTGTGTGTGCTTATTATTATTGTAAAGAATCGCTGATAATAAAAACCGTCCACATATAAAAATAATATTTTGTAGGAATTTCCTCTTAATGGCGAGGCACATTATGACACTCGTCGCGTGCGTCCTATTTGTGTCTACGTAAGTATTTAGCAACAATGTGAGCTAGGCAATAACGAATGCCTAAACGTCCAGGCTGGGTATTACAAAGAGTACCGTGCGAAGACAATCTAGGTTAGGGCGACGCGACCCCAAATCGATCTTGCAATCTCAGTCGTGCTCCATAGATGTGAGCGAGACCGCGGCGCGCGCGCGCTGACCTAGAGTAGCAGGTTGAGAATCCGGAAGGCACGCAGAAACCGGCTCCACAGTGCATTTTTCCGTTCAATGGAAAGCTCAGAGTACACTTCGCAACCGCTGCCTTATTTTTGGTTTTGGGTAGATTTAAGGTTTTCGCTTTTCAAGTCCCAAGACGGTAATTAAGACACATTGCCTGTTTTATCTCTCAACCATCACTTAAGTGTTTAATGAGCACGCATTCGTTTACCAAGCGATTACGAATGCATGCATTTTGAGTATACAAATTGCATTACTGTAGTGTTTCTTTGTCGGCGTATCTTAACCGCTCTACTGAATTAACAACCTTTGGTTTTTATCGTAACACCTACACGTTAATTGTAACCAATTTTAGCTAACATATCACTACCTACTTCATTTTCGGTTAAGAATGATAAGAATCGTATTGTATACTTTAAGTATGTACCGGTTTGAAACCGGACGACAATCAAAGCATTTACAATTGTCGGATGAACCTGAGCGCGGACGTCCAGTCGATAAATGTATGTTCGTTTAGGCTGTTATCGCGTAGCCACATTCGCACGCAAAGGGCCGTTCCATTTACCCGCACGCGCTCGTTGCCTCTGCGCTTTCTACCCTGCGGCGGTGGTTGCCACCAGTCGCCGCATTCCGGCCCGCGGCTCGACTCTCATCCACTCTAGCCCTCGCGGCACTTCTAAACTTATTAGATTACTGCAATATTTTACAGCTGATCAACACGTGTTGGTGTTGCGATAGAATAGAATTTCTAGGACCTAGCTACCTTTTCTCCAATTTTGAAGTAATGGAGCAATACATACCAAGAATGAACTCCCAAGCACAAAATAACCTAGAGCCAGTGTTTCATTTTAACATTCATGATTTTATGGCGCCGTACTGAGATCGGTGTACCCTTATATTTTACTTACTTATCATTTTCCTGCTGTCCACTTGTCGAATGCCAAAGAATGTGAACTTACAAGTCTACAATGTATATTTTGCTGTAGTAGCTTTTATTGATGTAATAGGTAGCACATATACTAACTAGAAAGCCTAGAGGGCCAGAGGGCTTTGACTCTAGGTTTTAATGAATCAAATTACTGTAAAATTAGACAATTAGGTATTTCAGTTATCTACATGTACGAAAAGTGATTGTAGAAAAGTTATTGCATTCGATACTTAAATTAAAATTAGTTTAAACCTTATTTAATTTTATGCTATGCTCTTCCATAGTCCTAATAGTTATCGTGTGTCATCGACTTCATGCCTTTACTATAGTATTTGCTTTAGATATCTCCTATTGACATGCTCAAACCACTTATCGGTCGAACAAGACTACGAAATGTCGACCTATAAATAACCAAAGATTTAAATCGTCCTAAACGCTCTCCGTTCGTTCAAACTCGATTTTAGCTTTGCATAATTCTTGTTAGTCTTTAATTGACATGTACGTAAGTTTATTATGCGAATACTTGCGTCAACATATAACTGTATTTGTTCAGGTATTGCAAAATGAAGCTGCTAGAACAAGCTTCTTTAAATTTAGATCAATGAGCCCCGTGCCAGCCGCAAAGAAGCATACAAAACATGAAAGACATGAAATTCTAATAGCACTGTAGGTAGTATTTTTACATTGCTGTAGTAGCCACTAAGGGTTTCAGTGGCTATATACTGGGGTTGTAAAGGATCCCAATATCATACTGCCTTCTTGCTTTTTTGTATTGTGAAACTAGTACACTGGCAATGCGTATGACGCGATACGCGTCTGTAACCAAGGAACTACTGACATCGAACACAGCACAAGAAGAACAGCTCACACTTTTATAGAAGTAATTTGAAAAGACATTGATATATAGATTGAATAAAATATACAATTTTTCAATCTGTTTCCATGTTGTATCAGTTACAGTTTTAAAATGATTAACGTTTTTAAGAACTGGCGAGAACACTGATGGTCTGGTGCTAGTGGCCCCGCCTTCAGTTCCTTAGGTCGTGGGTTCGAATCCAGTCGTGGACCAATTGCTTTTTCTATTAGAAAAATCAAATTTTGTGCGCTACATCAGTACTCTATAACGGTGAAAGAAAACATCGTAAGGAAACATGTCGGCATGTCATGGAACATATAAAGTTCGAAGATATGTGCCAATTGCACGAAAAGAGCCTCTGAGAAGCACTTTAATCACCATACTGGTTCGATATAACTAGTGGCACGATAAGAAGAAGAAGAACTGGCGAGCGACTAGGCCGATCTTATAAATCACACATTAGCTCATATTACATACATATCACTCATATTCTGTTGCTATCGTCATTTGTGGACATTAAAATAATTACGTTTTAAAAACTAAAAAGAAAACTGACTTCATTGAATATAAAAAATATCATCGATGTATATATTTTTTAGATTTTTGTTGATTTTATAAAAACCGCTCGACCGATTTCAATAAAATTTTAAAGGGACCACTTGGAAAGTATACCCTTTGAAACAAAAAAATATTTTTCCAAATCGGTTCAGGCGTCTTTGAGTAATCACTGAAAATACATTTAAAAAAACGTGTCGACAGAAGTGATCACTTAAACTATTCTAACTAGCGCTGTGGGTCAGAGTGAGAGAGGAGGAGCCTGCCTACCGCTGCCTTATGCGTGAGAGGAAGGGAAGCCAGACAGACGTTACGTAACGAAGCGGTTTACCCTCCCATAAGAAGTTATCACTTTAAAAATTCCGACGAATTGAGAACCTTTTTTTTGAAGTCGGTTAAAAATAATAAGGATATACCATACTATAACCCACGCTATGGATGTAATTTTAAGCTAGACAGTAAGTATAGGACACTTTAACGGTTCTAAATAGAATGATAGTGCGGTCCTCGGCTTGGCCTTTCTTTCTAACTGCTGATAGCCAGCGCCGCGCGACCAATAACTCCCAAGCCCGATATGGTTAGTTTTTCGAAAAGCACCTAAACATCGTTGTGCAATTACGAAACATAGCTAAGTGTCGGTGAAGTGTAGGTGTCGATGAGGAGATAGCGGGATGTACGCTGATGTTGGAATTCCACTGCAGTCGTAAATTACTAACGTTAATTTAGTGATTGCGTCACAAAACTGCTATTTATTTTGGTACAGCGTTAATGTATGTTGGGAAGAAACTGTTACATAGTTAGGGTCGTATAACATTATAGGTAGGTAAGCTACTCACAATGAACTATCACAGCGAGGAGAAATATATGCCTTGTAAATGATCTTGATTATACTTTGTAGGTAAATATTATTTTTGAAAATAAACATTTTATATGTTTAATCGTAATTCGTAAAAAGTTTGGAGGCTTATAAATGTTTAGATATTATTACACGATTGAGTTGTTACTCAAGCGTAATAAAATCTCTAGTTACTACTAGAGATTAGAGACCGCTGGATCAGTTGAATTATCTATAGATCGTTTTAAACGGTCCTTAGATAAATCCACAGTTTCACATATAGGTATTTTATATATTATTCTGTACATTTCTGTAATTATTTTTGTTGATTAGAGTCTTGATTTTATATTACATTACTAAAATCTGTTAAAATTGTCATTTAATTCCTTTTTTATTTTATTTTTCCTAGGATTTTCTGCAGTTTTAATCAACACCTTTTTACTAGATAACTTAATGAATAAATTAGCTACAACACGTCAGTCATACGTTTATTTAAAAATGTAAGAAGGGTCATTCATAAATGTTACTGTAATTCAGACTTTTATGCTAACCAAATAAGATTGTATTTTAGGAAATTTTAATTAGTCCTACGAAACTAAAGAGTAGCCATTGGCTACTATCCTATGCTTACATACATGCCGTCATAAAATCAATCAGTTTAATCATTTGATTCGATACTCGGGGAAACAATATAAGAGAGTAACGAAAAAAGAAAAGGATAAAAGCGGAATTAGTCGCAAAAAGAGAGAGTCAAAGACCGAAGAAGTCATATCTCGAAGACATATTAAGATCACAGAGCGCCTAAACCTTATTTTCGGACCACGCGGTTATATTTAAAACACCATTCATTTAAAACCGGTTAATTGTGTCTTTATTTATTGGTATCTGAGAATATGAAAATAATTTACCTCGAATCAGTAAACGATGAAATAACAAAAAGAGAGCCATTTTTCTTACTGCAAGTGTGACCTGAATATTACGCAAAAAAAATGTTAAGAGCATAAAATGAGCAATTTTATAAACACCCAAGTATTTGGGGCACTGTGAGGTGCGCGTGATATTGTGCACGTGAAAAACCCATGCTTTGATATTCAAGTAAAGTATTTACTGTATAATAAGTAGCTACTTATAACTGTGTAATAAGTATGTACGATTTTTGGTTGTAAAGAAGCGACATTTGCACTGCGCCAAATTGTCCTCTAATTAGTAGAACGCTACGCCTAAAAAACAGTAATTATAAAACATAGTAATTACGAGTAACTAATGCCCTCAAATAAATAAATCAGATGCGGGTCCAGACGGCAAAGTCGACAGCTTACATTAAGGCTTACCTAAGTGCACGAAAGGAGCCTCTGAGGCGCACATTAATCCTTTTACCACGCTGGTTAGAAAAAACTAGTAACACGATAAGAAGAAGATGCAATTGTTATTGCATTGTGTTGATAAGTAAGTACCTAGTTTCACTAGGTATATATATATATATATATATAGCCCTGCTTACTTTGAAGCCAGATGATGCTGTATAAAATGTCCGGCATTATATATTTATTTATTTTATTGATTTCGTTCAGACTAGTAAAAATTACCTAAAATATGAATTACCGTATTTTGTTCTCACCAAAGTGCAAATTAGTGTAACACTTTTAAATGACACATCTTAAACACATCTCAAACTCACCCTGATGAAGATTCTCTAGATGAATCGAAACAGTGTCGGTACCTCTATCCAAAATAATACGTGAGTAAATCCCGTGTTTATAAAAAATGTATAGTACAACTCCGGAAGTTTTGATAGTAACACCTAAATTTACACTTAAATTTTATAAATTGATGTGTGATTTACGTATTTTAGCGCATTTGACACATCATGTAAAGAGGTGTTGATAAATACTGCGGAAAATCCTAGGAAACTCCATTCAATAAAGAAACCAAATGTATGTTTTAACGTTTTTTAGAACGGTCATTTAAAAGTAACACTTTCAAACGTACTCTAATTTGAACTTTGGTGCAAGCAAAATAAGGTCTTTCGTATTTTAAACCTACAGAATCAGATGCTAAAACCACCTCTTACATAAAAATACATAACAATAATAAAAATCCTCTTATATGAATATCTGAGGAAATGTGTAGTCAATAATTGTACAAGGTGTTCCAGAATAATGTATCTACATAAATTATAATAACAGATAGGTATAGGACAAGGTATTTATAAGATGTATCATGCAAAAAAGCGCTAGGACCAGACGAGTTTCTTCCCGGTTCTTCTCGGGCTTGGGTTAGGAGGAATTGGCACCTAAATTCACCTAGTATGGAAGACGTTTCAAAGTGATCGTTGTGATTGTATTGAATAAAGTATCTTTTGACTTTGACTTTGACTCATTGAGAACCTACATATAACCGTACCAAAGTATCACCCTCTATTCTACAATCACAAATTTAGCTAGGAGTGTTTTGTCCTTGTCATTATAATGTCAATGAATAGAAATGGCAACAGATTTAAACAACTCATTAGCTAGTGTGTTTTTAAAATATATACCCTTATTTACCTATTGAGCTTACTCTAAGAATAACTGTATAACAAGTAAGTAAATTTTGAAAGATTTAAGAGTTATTCAATTGCAATATTTCAATATTCAATAAATTTACAAGGACCACTTTGAATCGTCTTCTTCGGAACCAGCACTATAATATGATGATAATAATAATGATAATATAATATATAATAGACAGTTTCTGTTTAATTATGTTTTAGATTTGCCAATCGACAAATCTAACACGTCACCACGTCGACAGTTGAGATGCTTTTACCTACTAAGTTTTATGTCGCGTATTGCTGAATAAATTAACGAAACCAAGTTTACCTCATAAAACGATGTGTATGTTTCAAAAGACCCTTAATAGTATGCATGCTAAGTAACGGGGTTTAGGGGTAGCCTGTGAGGACAATACTTATATTTAAAACATAGGATAAATACTCTACTATGAAAATAACGTACACAACATACCTACACATAGGTTATATTAGTCAGAATTTAAAAAGCTTATATGCGGACTAAGTCGCAGCAAACAAGTAATAATACCTACATACAACGCAACCAACAGACCCTGGTTTATCTTAATAATAACCTGCAAGCAATAATTTTATCTAAGGGATTCACGATACTAAGTTTTTGCTCAAAATTTCCGAACAAAGACCGTCATTAAAGATAGTATCACCATTCACATACCCTTAACTGAGATTCATAGGTGTATACTGTACTGTATAATGTGCGACGTACATTGCTGCATCTCAAGCGGCCTCTCTTAGCGCATTTATAAGCTCGCACGCTGTTGGTCACGCTGCACTGCGTAGTAAACGAGGAGGCATGGGCATAGCGCTGCTGGCTGGCAAGTAGGAGACAGCTTGGCGCGCCACTTTTTTTAAAACGTATTTTTCTTAACAAATGTCTGACTGTGAGTAGGCGGGGAGCTGAAGAGGAAACTGACTTTCTTTTTTATGGCCTCTGTGAGTACTAAATTCGAAGAGCGTACTACCAACCTGCTATACGACTTGAGGTTCAGAATCGTGTTGGTAGATAGTGAAACTCAAAAAATTATAAGTATTTGAATTTTATAATATAGAAATGCATTCTTACTTATATTTATTTAACCGTATTATTGTCAACCCTATACTATTTTATAAGACAATGAATTTTTATATTTTTGGTGTTGAGTCATCGCGACTACTAATGAATTACGCAATAGCTAATACTAGTTCAATAATAATACAAGTAATAGCTTTAAATTATAATATCGTATGATGACTCATACCTGGAACTAAATACCTAAAACGAGCTCGTGATACGAGGTAGATAGACACTTTAAATATAATCAACTCTTCCGTAACGTCTCATGTCACGGCTGGCTCAACACATTTACCACAACCGATGCATAATTATATTAACAATATCACTTTTATTTTAAAACTTTTTTATGAAACTTGTATAATTATTATTATTATCTCTGTAAAAAATTACAGCTTTTAATAACAACCTTAAATAGATATAGAGTAGAAGTAGAAGCTATAGTGGTGGAGCAAAGTTGTAGGTTAGCTAATCACTACAGGGTTGCCTCACGTTAGACATGCGCTGACGGGCCAAGACGCCAGCCTGCAGGTGGTACTGCCGGTATATGTACTCCTTTGTCATAGCCTGTGCCGAAAACATGGCACGGCTTCGTAACAGAACTTCGCTCTTCGGACCCCACTGCGGGTCTATTTTGATCTGCTGCTGAAACCGCTTTCTGATAGACGCAACCAATAATTTTAAAAGCGTTATCAATACAAGCAACGTTAGCAACGTCGCGAGTAGGCCAAACCCTAGCTGAGAGCCTAGAGAGTCTTTCCAATAGTAATAGTCGTAGAAGAGCTCGTTGAAGAACACGTATGCCACCACAAAGCTGGACAAAAGCCAAGCCAGTTTCATGCAATTTCTAGGCTGGATGCCTTGCATGAAGTGCACATCCTCCGAAAACCTTTCCACGCCATACCACACCACGAAAACTAAACATTCTATCATTGCCAAAAAAATTGTCATTAAATGAAATTTTCTTCGGAAGGTGAAAAAGATATACACTCCGGATTTGCCAAGTAAGGGAGTCGACAAAATAAATGTAGCGACAACACTCGCGAAACAAGTCAAGCCGGGATACTTGCGCACTAGCGCATAGCGGTCTGACAGCATCTCTAGCAAGTGCTGGCAGATTATAATGTTTGTGCTCAGTCCGAGCACGGCGTTGCAGCTATAGCTAAGTATGAGCCAAAAATAGGTGTAATCGTATTCTCTTAGTAGCGTTGGGGTCTTTTCAAAGACGAGAGCCATCGCATAATTGAAAAAAACACTTGGCCTAATGCCCTGTACGTAACTGAAAGGGCACGACATCATGGCGACTGTGCAGACGGCGAACGTGGTGAACACTGCGCAGATAGCCACCGAGATCACGGTGTTAGAGTAACACGGCGCACGGAAGGAGGTGGATGCGCCCAGGTTAAACGACAAACCCGTTCCGATGTTTAAGGTGTACAGTACATGCTGTATCATGTGTGATACTCTGTAGTTATGCTCAAAAATATGGAAATCTGTATCCATAGCCTCTTCGTAAGATGAGACGATGCCCTTCTGCATCATTGATCCTATCATCAAAATAATGTATCCTACGGCGGGGTAAACTGTGATAATACCCAAGAACCATTTCAGAGAATGTTTTCTTCTAAAAGAACTTAGAAACAGGATAGCACACGCCATGGCAGACGCGAGGCAAACACGCCACGCCACGTAGTAGTATTGATTTTTTTGACCAAGTATGAAATATCGCCAGTATTGGTACTCTGGAAAAGTTTGGAACAGTGTGACGCAGTGTTCGTGGGCTTCATCTCTGAACTTAACACAGTCTTGATTCACGGTATAGTTGAATGCGAGAATACCGCAGTCGTTCGTGGCCCACTCTCCACAGACATAGTATGGTATAGGAGTCTCGAAACTTATCAGAAAGTAGTGTATAGTGAAAGATACAACTGTGTGATTGTATATCATGATGGTAATTTGCCAGAGGAGTTGCATGTAGCCGATGTGCGATAGACACGGGCGTATCCTCCATACTTCTAGGCAGTCGCGCGCCGTGAACTGGCTGACTATGAACTCCATGTAGAGCAGAGGTATGCCGATGAACATGTACGTAACCATAAATCCGATGAGGTAGCCCGTCGCACCGTGGCTGATGGCCGCTGATGGAATCGATATATACGTCGCAGTTCCGATCGTTTGACAAAACAACGCCATTAAATACTGCGACCTGGATTCCCACTCAAACTTCTTCTGGTGATCTAAATACACCATTTTTGTGTTTATCTCAATATTTTTAAAATATTATGCGATGAATTTTATTTTCTGAATAGTCATAAGTTGACCAACTAGATATGTGAGTCATCATGATTTTATAATGTCAACGTAAAAAAATCGCTGTTTACCCTTAACACTACGGGAAGTAATCTCGTCATGCTAACTCTAACTCTATATCCATAGATTATTTATCTATGTTTCTATGCATTATATGTACTTATGTATTTGATAAAGAAAAAAAAATTGTATATCAGTTATGTGGTACCCATAACAAAGCTCTGCTTACTTTGGGGCTAGATGATGCTGTATGAAATATCCGATAATATTATTATTATCATTATTTCTATGTATATCATTATAAACTGGGTGTACGTACTTGCTAGGTACTTATCATAGGGTCTCGCATTTGTCTTTGCCCGAACATAATCCATATTCTGCGGAATGGGTCTCGGGCAGGTGTCTGCTAGATAATGAAATTGCAATTGATAAACAGCTCTGCAGTTTCACTTTATATTCGATACTAGACTTGAGTAGGACCCGTTCTTCTTGTAACCAAGTAAAGGTACCTACATACTGTCTAAGTTTTAAAACCTAACCTAAGCGTCGATGTCGCGTTATTCAACACAGGATAATAAACATGTTCTTATTGTCTCATTTCGCATTTATATGCTGCAGTGTCTTTCAGATTTTATTGTATCTACCTACTCTACTGTTTGTAAAACCAGTAGGAAATATCACCCCTGAAAGATGGTGAGTTTGTCCAAAGATACCAAGACATTATAATGACCAAGACTTCAAGACTATAGAACAGTCCTCTCACCGAAATAAATGACGTTTTCTGTCGCTTTGTGTTAGCATTAGTTTTTAAATTACTTTTAGATACCTACCACGATACCTAAAAGTACCTATAGACTTTGTATGACCCAGCGGCCAAGTCTATGGTGACGGAGTTATAAAGGGACACCTAGAGGATTTAAAGGAAAGGAAATTTCAAGAAACTGAAATGTGAGGGGTTATTTTCAGTTGCCCTTAAAAGGCCACGCACACTCCGCACATAAAGCACGAAGCTACAAGTACTACATCGGCGGGCAAATTCGTAGAGATGGCCGCGCCAAACGAGACATAGTTAAGCGATAAAAAGAGAGGTACTATGTAGGTTTATATAATGTTAGGAGCTAAAAACTTGTGTGAGCCTAATTGCACTTTGTTACGTCGTGGCAAGAGTCGCTATTTATATAAATGTTATCGTGGAGTCCTTCTGTACTTGTACTAAAAGATACGACAGAAATTAAAAAATAAACCGTCGAACGTGCCTCAGTTTGGACTCGCCCTTAAGTACGTCGCAAGGCTTTCTTGTCCCACACTGGTCTGCGGTGATCATAACTGCACTGCACTTACTATCCCATTTTAAATTTTAACGATACTCTTTGCACATAGATTACTTTATAGACACGGTAGATCGAATAAGTACCAAGCTATAAGGTTTTGATTGCTTTAGATAATAAGGTTTTATTCGAAAACTAATGCAATGTAGAGATACTTTCGCTACTAGAAAATAAATTATAATAGTTTTATGCGTAGTAAATGTTTCTACAAATATTACTTTAGATATAGTTGAAGTGATTGGTACAATTTTTTGATCCATGGATTTCAATTTGTATTATTTCATGTATTATTTTCCAAATATTATATAATACCCTTGTAAAGGGTGGTCCAAACAGTGTCAATGCATACATAATACAAGTGAAAAGCGCTAACTAAGTCGTTATATAACAGATCTATCAGATGAACCTATTGTAAGGTCAGTCCTTGGATGGGTGCCGAAGTGGCATTTATGAGCACTTCAGTGCTTCGGCCAATGCTGTCGGTCTAAGCTTTCCATAAAATTGTGAGTCTTAATGGAAGCCATTGGGCGGTCTATTAACGGAGTTACTAGAATTGACCACAATTTAGTAGTATTTCACCAAAGTGAAAAGTTAACTTTGAATGCCGTTAAAACCGAAGTATGGGTAGTATTTTTTTTCTGGAACTAATCTGTCATTAGCGTTTCCAAAACTCTACAAACTGTTTGTTACAGGCCTAACGCAAGTGCGTTAGGCCTGTAACAAACAAACATCCACAAAAACTTCACAGTAACAAGTATATTAAATAGATAGGTATCTATTAGGTATATTATTAGGTACCATATGATCTTAATTTTATAACGTTATGCATACGTTAAAACCAATCAATATGAACCAGTCTGGGTTGTGTACGTACCTACTACAGCTAGTAGCTCTAAAACCGATATCGGCGAAAAATATGCATCTATTATTTACACTAACATTTTTTATCTGTCAGCACTATCTTATCAATATTTCTGCAATGTATGTACTAACGCAACGTAGGTACAGATAAACTTGGAAACCCGTCAACTATTTCGCGAACCCCGCCTTTGTTTGCTGACCCACTTATGACTTGCTAATTTATTTTCAGACCTAAGGCACTTATTGCACTATAAGGAGCCAGAAACCTCATATAATGTTAGTAAAATCTGCATTAACGTATTACATTAAGTATTATAGGTTACAAACATTTTTAGCTTTCACTGGTGCCGCACCGCAAAATATTTCATTAGTGCCCTTCAAGACCTTTCGATTTTCAAAAACTAGATAAAATCAAAGTCGCAAACGTAGTTTCCGCTTTTACTATGTAATACGTCCGGCATATAAAATACAAATAAAGGTATTTCGACTAATCAAACCACGTAACTTACTTACGTGATTATTTTATCTACGCTGTTATGAATTGTGATTCATGAATGTGATATCTACTCCTTAAATCTACATATTAGATCTTATTTTGGTGTGATAATACTGATTGTAGAAATAATAAGGTCGATTCCAGTGAAATGAACTCTTCTGGATACGCTGTTCTTCTGGATACTGGGCCGTTAGCAGTCATATCAACCCTGACCTTTGCTAATGGACTGCTGCACCGTAGACCTACATTTTGACTCAAAACGTTAAGTTCCAAATGTTGATTGTTTTTCACCTTATCCAGAGTGACCACAATTTATACAATTTTAACTTATTATCCTTATAAGCGAGTAAGTCGTGCCGCGTTATCGTACACAGTATCTTGAACAAACAGTCGGCTCTGGGCCACGACGGTATTGATTTTGACTGATAGAGTCGATGCTTCGAATACTCCACGCTGTTAGCTAAGAAAGCTTTGGAGATTACGAGTAGATAGGTATCTTAGACTGATTTCAAGCTAATTGAATCATTTTGAAATTATAATAAGCCTTCAATGTCGACTACTCAGCGTCGCAAACTATCGTCCGATAGTAGCAACTGTTCACATTATGTTCTTTGAAACTATTTCGTTATCATGATTATAATACGCTTTAGACGCATTACAAATGATAATAACAAACACAATGAAGTGAAATACCGTATGCCTCTGAAGAGAATTGAAATCGTGACTAAAACTAGACGATGCAAAAGTGAACCTAAAGAGAATTCCATCTAAGTTCAATTTGCATCGTGAATGTGTCAAGTAACATTTCACTATCGGTACTGCTATCCTTTTCTTCTGGTGGTAGCGCGCGGTGTGATTCGCTATTTCATGCAGAACAAACAGCACAGCTGTGGAAAAGATATCTGTCCTTGTTTAACATGAAGCGACCTATGACCTAGGTATCGATTCAGGTGAATGTGGCTACCACAGCAAATCGATTAATTATCTAGCGGACATAGTTATATAGGCTTGAACTAAACAGGTAATCTTGGTATGCTGTGCTAGTTCTAAATTGTTGCCCGTCAACGTTCTTATCGCAACGTAGAATAATTGCAATGCATATAGAATTAATTGAAATTTCCTTTATCAAAGCTTTTAGTCTTCGAGACCAGAATCTGAACAAACCGATGGTTTTTTTCAAACCTGGTTAGAAACTTCACGTTGTCAAAACCAAATCAGTTTTATCCAAAGGCCACTTTGAATAGTAACTATAATACTAGATGAGTTTTTTTGCTGAATTATCATAAGCCATATATTTCCTTAATTCATTGTAGACCATCTGCTGTCGTCGGCTTTGTCCGCGTTATACGTTGATAAAAAGTAGCCTATATGTTAATCAAGACACATCTATGTCTATATCAAGCTTCATCTAAATCGGCCCAGCCTTTATTGCGTCATTGAGTGACATACAAACATCCAAACATTCAGATTTTAAATATTAATATGAATGGATATGTATCCTTTTAAAGTTGAATGTAAGTCATAAAGTCTTTGACCCCACGACAGCGCGTACTAATTACGGGTCTAATATTTTTATTCGCAGATCTTGCAATGGTCACAACGATAATTTCTCCGACATTATAATTTTTTCCAATACAATCAATAGTTTTAAAGGCAATGTTCTAAATGTTTTCGTTAATAATAATTAATAACGAAGTGTTATTTTGTGTTGTATTTTATCTATTCGTTTTTTTCTGTTAATTTATTTGCTCGGTTATTAATAATTTTTTGTATAGAGTTAAATGTCCACTTTCTTTTTCTTATAAAGTTACTGTGGAAATTTTACTGGACTATGTGTCATAAACTTTGTGTTACATATAAGCATAATACTATCCGTTTGTTTCCCAAATAAAATTAAATAAAAATAAGGGTCAAAATGCGAGAGGACGTAGGAAGTGTGAAGCACGTGAGAAGTGAAAACCTCGCTAGCACACACACATCATACATAATAATATTATACAAAATTATTAGTGAAAAAATGTTACACTAATGCTATGCATGACAATTACGGTGTGCCAATTCTTTAGTCTACCCTTACGCTGCCTTCCACTACAACTGCGATTTTACTACGTTCCCTGTTCCCTAATTTAATTACCCATCACCGAACAGGGAACGCAGTAAAACAGTCTTAACCACGAAGAAATAGTTTCACTGAAAACTGGTAGGTATTTGCTTTCCAACATGTAACGCGGTCCACAAAAGCGGAGCAGATATGAGCTTGATTACTTCTAGATTCTAGCTACTATTAAGTAATTATATTTAAATAGCTGCTGCCCGCGGCTTCGCGGGCGTGGTACCTACAAAAAAAGTAGCCCATGTCCTTCTCCAAAGTCCCATATATGTCCATACCAAAATTGATCAAAATTGGTTTAGCGGTTTAGGCGTGAAAACGTAACAAACAGACAGAGTAACTTGCGCATTTATAATATTAGTAGGGATTATAAACATTCGCTACGCTTTCTTATCTGATAACAATAACACGGGGTATCAAACGAGTGTATTTTGCCGACCTTACATATAGATACATAATATTCCTTCGTAACAAGTGGGACTCCTTCCCCAACATACTTATCGGATAGGATAATAATAGATTTATCGCGAGCTCTGATGTAGGTATGGTACGTATATAGTTGCTAAAGGCAATATAGCTTTGCACCTGCCCTTTGCTGGGTTTGGATATAACGCTCATTTCACAAGAAATTTAGTCAACGTAATATTGTAAGGAATACAGTTTTGTGCTTTGGTTGCCACTCGTCCAGCTTCTTCTTTTTCAATAAAGGCACCGATTAACTAAAAGATGCGAAGTTGCATCAAAAGCATGGGTGAATAATTTTTATACATAAATCTTCTGTGTTATATGCTACCAGAGAGACAATGTTAGATGATCCAGTTTTTATCTTTTATGTTAGGAATTACTCAAAAGTCTTCAAAAAAGTTTGTCATGCGGCTAAGTCACTGTTTTTGAGAAAAATAATAGAAAATTCAACAAATAAAATAAAAGCAACTTGGAATTAATTAATAATGAAACAGGTAAATCAAGGGCTCGCAATATACAGTTCAAATTAAATATAAATGGTACAATTTTGACAAAGGAACAGGATGTTGCGAATGCATTTGATAGTTTTTTCTCAGATATACCAAAAATAGAGACCAAATCGTTAAACTCTTCAGCCTCCAGAGCTTCCGTTCTATTAGAATTTAGTGTTGCAAAATGTAAGAATGAGTTTAGTTTTAGCTACATTAACGAGGCTAGTATTGTAAAAGCATACAAGTTAATTAATATAAAAAATACAGAAGATCTTTGGGGAATGTCTACAAAGGTGCTGGGTGTCATTATCTTAGATATTGCACCATGTTTAGCTTATATTTTTAATAGATGTATCGACGAGGGAGATTTTCCCGATCTCATGAAACACAGTAAACTCATTCCTATGTTTAAGTCTGGAAGTGAAAGTGATCTCGCTAATTATAGCCCGATATCGATATTACCTGCTTTAAGTAAAATCTTTGAAAAAATAATTCTTAATCAGTTATTATACCACTTTAACGTTAACGGCCTGCTACATAGTAATCAATACGGAATTACTAAAGGTCGATCAACAGCTGATGCAGGTATAGCGCTCTTAAAGCATATATTTAAGGCCTGGGAGAAGTCACAGGATGCAGTTGGGGTATTCTGCGATCTATCTAAGGCCTTTGACTGTGTGAGTCATGCAACCCTAATCACAAAGTTAAAATATTATGGCATTACAAACCGGGCGATTGACCTCATACAGTCTTATCTATCCAATAGAGTCCAGAAAGTAGACGTGGGTGGTGAGAGGTCTTTGGGATCAATTATTGATATAGGGGTACCTCAGGGATCGATACTAGGCCCTTTTTTATTCCTAGTATACGTTAACGATTTACCTTTTTTTGTAAAAAATATTTGTGATATAGTTTTATTTGCAGACGATACATCTTTAATTTTTAAAGTTGATAGAGGTAAAACCAGTATTTGCGATAACGTAAATAAATTCTTATCGTTAGTTCTTAACTGGTTCACTGTAAATAATCTTTTGCTTAATTCAAAAAAAACTAAATGTATCAAATTCACTTTGCCAAATATTATTCATAGCCCGTCCAACATTGAAATAAATGGAGAGGTAATGAATCTTGTAAATTCCACGATCTTGCTAGGTCTTAATATTGATGCAAAACTACAGTGGGGACCACAAATTGAAACACTTGCTGGTAGGCTTAGTTCCGCTGCATATGCAGTTCGTGCGATACGGTGGCTTACTGATGAAGCTACAGCTAGACTAGTTTATTTCAGTTACTTCCATAGTGTTATGTCATACGGCATCATTATCTGGGGGAAAGCAGCTGATATTGGTAAAATATTTGTAATTCAAAAAAGGGCAATACGTGCCATTTATAAAATGAAACCACGAGAATCTTTGAGAGAAATATTCAAAGAAATTAATATTCTCACAATAGCTTCACAATATATATATGAAAATTTGTTATATACACATAAAAATAGAGATGGGATTCAGCAAAATAGTGACCTTCATAAAATCAACACTAGGAATAAACATAAATTATACATCCCTAGGTTTCGACTAGAAAAAGTTAATAAGTCATTTATTGGGAACACGGTGCGCTTCTATAATAAGCTTCCTGAAAATGCTACTAAACTCCCTATTAAGAAATTTAAAGCATACATTAAAGGTAGTCTTTTGAAGAAAGCTTATTATAATATAGATGACTATATATTATTGATAAGAATGCATGGCCTCATGTCGCTCTGCCGTCAGACAGTTAACCGACACACTTGAAATGTATAAACTCTCTTGTATTAGTATTTCGTAGTTAAGGTAGTTATAAGATGGATCATTATAAAAAAGCGCTAGGACCAAGACGAGTTTCTTGCCAATTCTTCTCGAGCTTGGGTTAGGATGAATTGGCACCTAAATTGACCTAGTATGTAAGACATTTCAAAGTGATCCTTGTGATTGTATTGAATAAATCATCTTTTGACTTTGACTTTGACTTGTGTGTATTTGAAATTAAACTCCTCCTAAACGGCTGGACCGATTTTGAAGTCATTTTTTGTGTGTGTTCAAGTGGATTCGATAATGGTTTAGCTTTACAATTAGTTTTATTTTTAAGCGGCCGGACGAAGTTGCGATCGAGACAGCTAGTAAATATATAAACAAATAATGCTGGATGTTTAGCTCGAAAGTAAGCAGAGCTTGTGTTACGGAAACCGCATGACTGTTACACAACTTATACACGTTTGTTTTATTGTAAATATGTATGTATAATATTTATTTATACATAGATATCACATAGGATTCAACGTTTAAAAGAAATAAAAGTGTGCATGAGTGAATTTATTTTAACTTTTTTGTACAAAGGGGCAATTTCATTTATTATTTATTATTTATATTAATGATTTATTTATCTATTACTAGCTGTCCGCGCGCAGCTTCGCTGGGTTGAAGATTATTCCGGGACAAACCAATTTTCCCAGGATAAAAGGTAGCCTATGTCACCCGGGGATAGTGTAGCTTTCCAACGGTAAAATATTTTTTTAAATCGATCCAGTTTGGAACCTATTTAATACAAACAAACAAAAAATCAAATCTTTCCTATAAATAATATTAGTATAGATTATAAATTATCAGCCTATTTAAGTGTAAGTATGTTTTCCTAGTTAGTCAAAATGTTATCATATTTTTAATTTCAGAAAACACGGATTACTTCATAAGTATAATTTCTCCGGCTATTAAACGTATACTATTACTTAAATATTTTATAATTATAACTTACATATAAATTGATTAGATAAATCCGTTACCTTTCATGAATATACGGCCATAAAAGTTTTAACTGACGATTGTACTAGTAGATAAGGTTTGCGTTCATACAAAGAAGTAATTATTATTGCAATAATATTTTAACGGTATTTTAACTAGTCACCATTCATCTCTTTTGAGATACCTTGCCTTATACTGTCTTAGACGCCACTATTACTTAGACTAATAAAGCAAAAATCAAGATTCAACAAAATCCAAAGAAAATTCCGAAGAACTTGAAGTAATACCACGACGATTAAATAATTCAATTATTTGACTAACCTATCAGCTCAGTTGGTAACGTGGTAGTAGCTCTGCCTTCTGCGCTGTAGGTCGAGGGTTCGATTCCCTTCCAGAATAAACATTTATGTGATGAATACCTATCAAAGTCAAAGTCAAAAGATGATTTATTCAATACAATCACAAGGATCACTTTGAAACGTCTTACATACTAGGTGAATTTAGGTGCCAATTCATCCTAACCCAAGCTCGAGCAGAATTGGCAAGAAACTCGTCTTGGTCCTAGCGCTTTTTTAAAATGATCCATCTTATAACTACCTTAACTACGAAATACTAATACAAGAGAGTTTATATTATATTATATAGAGTTTATATTTATGTATAGGTGTTTGTTTCGTGTCTGGGTACAGACAGACAGACAGACAGAGTTACTTTCACATTTATAATATTAGTAGGGATCAACAGCTTAAAATTGTATGCTTCTAGTTCTGAAAATGACAATACTTTCATACAACCTATCATCCTCCTTTTCAACCCTTTACAACACTTTTTATTGAATAAAAAAGTAGCCTATGCTTTTTTTCAGGCTTTAGACTATGTGTGTACCAAATTTTATTTAAATCGGTTCAGTTGTTTTCGCGTGAAATCGAGACAGATAGACAGACAGAGCTACTTTCGCATTTATAATATTATATATAATAATATTATATTATATTAGTAAGGATTGTATCAATCACCTGATTCCCATAGTACAAGCTATGCTTAGTTTGGGGCTAGATGGCGTCGTCGAACCTTATGATAAGGTTACTTTTTATCTTATAATCACATAATTAGCTATCGTGGCGTTTAAGAATGTTTTGTCCTTATCATTCTAATGTGAAAGAATTTTAAAGATGGCAACAGATTTAAACAACACATTAGATAGTGATTATAAAACAGGATTTGATAAATCGTTCGACATGAAGTCGAATTTGCTTGCCTATAAACTGAATTTGCCTGCCTATAAACTGAATTTAATGGGCATAGCTAAATACAGAAAGCTATTGTTTTTCCCCGTAAAAATGACATAGCTGCGATTATTGAATGCTTGCGAATTATGGTTGTTGTCAGTCGCTGGCTATTCAAAATAATGCGTTCAATATTCAAAAAAAAAATTCTGAATATTGAACTCATTATTTTGAACATAATAGCTTGGACAACGCTGAACAGCGATATTCGTGCAGTATATCTATATATTAATACGTAAAGCAAAAACTTTGTACCCCTTTTTGCAAAAATTGCGAGGATGGAGGAGTATGAAGTTTCGCACACTTATAGTTTATATGGAGAAGGAGTGCAGAATGCTAATTAGAATTTTATACATTTATAGAATTGATTTTCCTCGGGTTTTCCGCTGTTTGAATCAACACCACTTACATGATGACTAATATGTAAGCTTAAACATGTCCATCACACATCAATTTCGTTTTTAAGAAGTTTTCTCTTAAAATGTTATTCTAATTCAGACTTTGATGCAAACTTATAATATTTGACTGATAAGGCCAATCAGTCAACAATTCGTCAGCTCAGTTAGTAGTAGCTTTGCCTTCTGCGCTGTAAAAACATGTGTGGTGAACATAGGTGTTGGTTCTGTGTCTGGGTGATATAAAGTATCATAGCTACGTTCTTAAAAATGTATAAATATTATATCAGTCATCTGGTCACCATAATACAAGCTATGCTTAGTTTGGGGCTAGATGGTGTGTGCATTGTCCACCAATATTTATTGATTTATTCGGTAGGTAAAGCTACAGAATCCGGGCCACTTTTAATTATCCATCAATAATGGTTTTTGCACTGTTTGATTATCTGTTATCGGGTCTGGGTGTTTCTATGTATAATATGTATGTATTTAAAATAAAAAAGTATGTAAGTAGTATATCAGTCATGTGGTACCCATAACACAAGCTCTGCTTACTATTGGGCCAGATGATGCTGTGTAAAATGTCCGGTATTATTATTATCCAGAAAAAAATCAGTACTTGGACTTCAATAGATTTCAACATCCAGTCGGATTACTTTAGATTGGCTATTGATGAGTTTCGATGTGGCCAATTTGATTGCTAATCTGCTATCGCTTGCCCTGACCGCCTGCCCCCGCCCTGGGCACCAGCGTCATCAACTAACCTGCGGCAGTCGCAAGGTGGGCCACTTTCTATGAGACTGCAATCGACGCTCACTATATTCGTTTTACCTATTCAAAATTACCTTTGAACGGGAGTTCAAAAAGTATGTTGGTTGACTATTCTGTTCTTTCTGTGTTATAAACATCGAGATAAATAAGAAATCTATGGTTATAAATGTGTTTTAGAAGTTTCAGGTTACCTATTATCTGCTGAACTTGAGTGCGCTGTTCACGGAAAGCATTGGTTTTTGTAGAACTTCTTTTCTATACTTCGATACTATACATTGATTTACATTCGTTGGTTTATCAGCGCTGTCAAAAAACAACGCGGTTATAATGATTAGCACGATACAGAATCTGCATAGCATTTGCATTAACGTTCAAATTAACGTTCAAACGTTGGCCAAACGTTCAAAACTAATCAATCTTACCCTTATTGACTTCAGATACATTTACTGTGCGTGATCCGACACACCCTTGGCCAATTTATTTGGTTTAAAAAGGCTGTTGTGTATATGTTATAATAACTTCACTATGACCCGTCGCTAAGTGCCACACTCACAGCCCCATAGATTGACAATTGTAGCCAACGCATACTGGATCTATAACCGTCATTGTGACGTTCAGCGGTTCTTAAAAAACCACACTTTTATCACCGATCAAGCCACCTGCCGCCGCCGTCTAGTAGTAAATCTTCATTATTGTCCGTTTTTTACCAATTTACTGTTATAGCCGTTCTTGGCTTCGATAGCTCGAGGCGCAACGTCTTCGTCTACTCATGGACCAAATTATGATCAATAAACGAAGTAACAATGTCTTAATTTTTTATTCTTGCAATTAGAATATTTGGGGACTCAGCGATTCATCGCAAAGTAGATACATTAACTATTATGGCAAAACGCAAAATCACTTAATTTTTAATTGAACAGGCAAATACGGTATTGCAGCAACAATAACGTGTAACTACCTGCATCGGCTATTCAACCTATGCACAGTACGCGGTACTTTTACCTCTTACTAAAACGTTCCATATTGAGAGTCGTCTAAACCCTTTTCGGTCGCATTTAATGACGTCCCTAGTCACCGTTCCAACCTGTTTGATGGATAGCAACTAAATCAGATCTACTCAACCTAAGGCCCACTGCTGCTGTGCCCACAAGCTTGAGCAAAACATCTAAACAAAAATTACCCCCATAATATAATAGTAAACATAATATAAACCTATTATATTTATAGGGTTTACTTTTTTAAACAATTTGGAATTTAAATATATCAATTAACTAGGGTTTTTTATAGTGCGAGAGATTATTTTTAGTGAAATTAAATTAGTACCTAAGTATATAATATTAAATGGAAATGATTAACAAAAGCAATAAAAGTGTCACAGATAAATATATAATAAATATGATAAACATGATGATTCTCATAAACATAGACAAAATACATTGTAGTAATAATAATAATAATAATAGTCGGCACAGGACTTTTTGTCTTATAGAGCATTGAAGCATTTTTTCTGTTGTTTATTAACCAATTAATTGTCTTTCCGGTTGTCAGACGGGTGATACAAGCGCGACACGTGCGCATGTTTAAATTAAATGGCCGGGATATAAAAAAGGTGCAAGTTGCTTTTAATAAAACTATTTTTTAATATCTAGCACGCTGGATATATTACCCAAAAAATGCGTATGCTACAGCGCAATTGAGTAGTAAGTGCATATTATTTATCACTTAGTGTTTTAGGAACTATATGTCATCGTTATAAGCAAGAAATGTACAGCCCTTGAAAAGCGAAGGTTGAGCTTTCCTGAACTAGATGTTTTGTATAGTAAGTAAGTCTCGAGAGTTATCATGGACGAGAAAATTGTAGATCTTATTACTCAATTTAGCCAACTAGTGGCGGAGTCTGTTTTTCATAGTGGAGCTACCTAGTTCGAATATGATATTGTAAGTATTTGTAACTATTTGGTTTAGTAACTGTAAACCTATCTTCTAATCGCATATTGAGTAGCTAATGTGTTGTTTTCATCTTATTATGTTGCCATCTTATTTATTAACATTGCAATGACAAGCTCAGACCAAATCTACTTATGCCAAGCTAATTATCTCTTTTCGAATTATGTTAGAATCTTTATCCTGACTCAAACTCAAACTCAAATATGTTTTTATTCATTACAGTCACAAAGATCACTTTGAAGCGTTTTACATACCCACAGTTCAGTGTGGGTTAGGAGGAACCCAATCCCGAGAGATCTGACAAAAAACTCGTCCTGGTCCTAGCACTTTGTATGATGCTTCTTATGACTAGCTTAACTACGAATGCCGAATAAAGGTTACAATAGGTTATACATTGCAAATCTGTCAGTTAACTGTCAGAGGGCAGAGTATGCATAACATGAGACAATACATTCTTAACAACATTTGAGTCATTTATATTATAAAACGCTTTCTTCGCATGAGTAACCTTTATGCAAAAGAATTAAATTTCTTAATATGCAGTTTAGTTGCATTTTCAGGAAGTTTATTATAGAAGCACACCATGTTCCCTATAAAGGATCTACGAGTATTTACATTTTCTAGTCGAAACTTAGGGATGTATGATTTGTTTCTATTCCTAGTATTGATTCTATGAATATTACTATTTTGTTCTAACAATTTATATGACTTAATACTACATTTTCATAAATATATTGAGCCGTTAAACTGTGAGAATAGTAATTTCTTTGAAGTTTTTTCTCAAAGACCCTCGCGATTTATTTTTGTAAAGGCATGAGCTGCCGTTCTTTTTAATAACAAAGATTACTTGTATATCCGCTGCTTTCCCTAGAGAATGATGGCACTGAATGACTGATTCACATATATACAACGCACATCACTATAAATCGCTGGTCCTAGAGACTTGCAGTTGGGATGAACCCTCCAAGATATAGATACCCATCTTGGAGGGTTTTGAAGATTAATACACACCAAGATAAATATACCCCCTCCAAACTATATTTAAAATTTAAGTTGTTGAGATGGGGTAAAAAGGTTTGTATGAAAAATCGTATTCCTAGAACTTGAAACTTCCTAAGTATAACTATTTTTAATACGTTTGATGTCTTTGATAAAATGTTTTGAAAAAACGACACCTGAAACGGTGTTAAAATTAGTAAAGAAATTTATAACGCGCGATTTGTATAAAATTTTACATTACTAGAAGACACCTATTTTATTATATAGGTGTCTTCTAGACCTGCGTGCCCCATCGTCGGCCACATCGTCGCTTAACATCAGGCGAGATCGTGGTCAAACGTAAGTTTACCGATAATAAAAAAAAAATGAAAATAGCACTACGGTCATCCATCTAGGTACGACCGCTTCTTAGCTTCGGAACGACTAAGCCAGCTGTGCCATAAGCGCTTCATGAAATCATAGGTGAAAATAATTTCAATACAGACGCGGACGAAATCGCGGCCATTGCGATCATAAGTTAATAAGTGTGTAAAATTTACCGAAAACCACACAAACCATGTCTAATTAGACGAAGCTAACAATGAGCTGATGCATTACTAAAACAACAGTGTTTGTTTTAGTATTAACATTATTAAATCATCAGAAACAGATATCTCCGTAACAGTAGGTCGTGTCGCTGTCGTCGTCGTGCATCTCGCTTCCTTCACCAAGTAGGTACTTACAAGGTACTTACTTATGCTGTTTACTTACTTTATTTATATAATCATTTTGTTGCCCACTTTCATTCGTCGAGGTGGTTCGATTCAGCCAATTTTTACATTTGACTAAATTTAGAATAAATACCAAATAAAAAGTTAATACAAACAGGAAACTAGCATTTTAATTTGCGCTTATACCCCAGATGATGTCATGTAGGTACAGTCGTCGACAATAACCATAGCTGCCATGTAAAACGGTAGTTTTATTGTCATGATGCTATCTGTCTAACATACGGAAAGTCGTAAACGCAATGTTACATTATTCGTTATTTTTTTATTTTATAACTTTATGTTAAAATTATTCTTGATGGATTATCAATTTCTGTAAATTAACAAGTACAACGGTCTTACATATAATAATGTAGTTTTATCCTTTATCTCATAATCACTGATTAGCTAAAGTATGGTCTGCCTTGTCTTTCTAAAGTCAATAAATAAAGATGGCAACAGTTTTTTTTTATAAACAACCCGTTAGCAACACAATAACTAATCTGTGAATATTAGATACACCCTCTTCATCCCATTTTTGGAGGTTATATTAACACGTTCAAACCTAACTCAAGCTATTCTCTATTTATTTATATAGAACATAGGTACGTAGGTACATAGCCTACATAGGTTATATTTATATAATAGCAATCTTCTGTGCGTGTGTTTGTAATTAAACTCCTGTTAAACGGCTGGACCGATTTTGATGAAATTTTTGTGTTTTTAAGTGGATTCGAAAATGGTTTAGATTTACAATTAGATATATATATTTTTTATAAACGCGCGGACGAAGTTGCGAACGGGACAGCTAGTATTTTATAGATTTTAATAGATTTTTTTGAGGTACCTACTTTAAAAATAATAGGTCTTCTATAGTAATATTCTGTAGTACTATAGTAAGAACGGCAGCATAGGTACAAACTTAATAATATGCTTTCGCTTGTGTTAGCGGGTGTACCAACACCGGTTGGTCGCGCGTCGCGTGGGCGTACGCGCCGTTTCCCATGTCCCGCGACCCCGACAGTTATACCAATAATGTCGACAGCGAGATGCTGCACCAGCGTCTTTCCACAGCAAACGTAGTTTAGGCATATCAAATTCTTAAATATGGAACCAGAAAACTGTCTCTAACACTTGCTTGAGGCAAACGGTAGCGGTGTCCCCGGCTTATTGGTTTTCGTAGACCATGCTACGCGACCCGAGCGAACCAACTATTGCAAAACTGCTCTCTGCAAAAAACAGCAATGCATGTAGTGGGAGTGACACATGCATAAGTAGGCTGTATTATTATTTTCAGTCCATAATTTAAACCACTTTAGGGTCTCTATATACCAAAGTATATCAGAGCGGAGAGGTGTAATATCGACTGACAGATTCAATAATGATGTCATCTCAAGCAATTTTGATGTGACTCCAATGATTAAACCAACAATCTCCTCTTTGACTCAATTATGTGGATAGGATTCTCACCCTAATAGTTGTAATAAATAAAAATAAAACATCACTTTTAGTGGCGCGTACTCGACATTCGCACGCATGTGTTATTTGCGTCCGATAGTTATCCTCATTAGTTATTCCATATAGCTCCCTAATTACTTTAAAGCCCGATTCGCATTTAATCATTTATCAGTGGCTCTCAACGGCTTATTTCTTTATAAAAATCAGAATGGACCGTTTTCATTCCATTCCCAATATTTTGTTGACGCATGTTACTAACGTATGTGGGCTCCGTACATGTGTAATTATTGTTTTTGTTGTTAACATATTTTGTCAACAATATTTACAAAGAACGAAAGGTTCTCAACTCATATATTTCCACAGTGTCTGTCTGTCCGACACTTGCTCGCAGACTGTTCGTCCTATAATTGAAATATTTTACGTTAATAACGTATCCGTAGGTATAGGAGCCAATACCTAAAGTTATGCATAAAAAAAAATGTTTTATTTAAACAGAACGTAAATCTTGAGTTTTTTGTTCCTACCTCTCTGAAGAGATTTCGTGAACAATTTTCCGATACAAACACTTATTTGATAATTTTAAAGCTCTGAAGTGGTATTGTTTTCTGAAATCCCAAGGAACCCTTATAGTTTCGCTATGTCCGTCTGTCTGTCTGTTTGTCCACCCCTAATCAGAGCTTTTGCTCCCAGACTTTTAGTTTTATCGTTATGAAATTTTGCACTATAATACGTATTATTGGCCTTAACAAAGTTATGAATAAACCTTTTAATTAAATGGTTTTTCCCTAAAACTTCAGGTACGTGAGGTTTAAGCGGGCAAAACACCTCTTAAAGCGAGTTTTTATATTGCTACATCTTCAGTGTGAGGTATCGTTTGATAGGTTTTAAGTATATATATTCATTAAAGTTTTGAGGTGGTAAATATTTAATAGAGTCCAGTCCAAAGTAGCCTAAAGCCTAGTATTGTAGTATTTTGACCTGACTATTAGTCATTCTTATCATTACTGATTTCAGAAGCTTACACTGTGCGAGGTGCAACACGCGCTTAGACTATTTATTTTGCATGAAAATGTCAATGTTAATTGCTCGTAGCCAACAGACCCAAAAACAAAGAAGCATGAAAAATCTATTATTGTTATCTACATAAGGAAAGCCTACGTCTGTAGTGGTAGCCCTATCAGATCGTGTGAATCAGTTCGCTTTTCACTTGAACGTCAAGATGCTCAAGTGCTCGTCTCTTCACCTCGAGTATTTACTGTTCCGATTTTGTAAAGAGCTTTTTGCTCTAAGAGCCGTAGATATGTCGAAGTATTCGTACTTTTGTTTTTTCCCTCATCGACAAAGTTTATATGCTCGGCCGGTCAAAGCGATGCGTGACTAGAATTACCCACAAGCTAATCCAAATTTTTTGATTGAAAGTGACAATGTTTGTCGCAAACGGCATTCTTCCGTCGCATTATTGTAATAATCCTATTATTTATATTATAAATACGAAAGTTTGTGTGTATGTTTTTGACTGAATTACGCCATAATGGAATTTGAATGAAACGTTCGCGAGAGCGTGAGCAAACGAATCGCGGATCAAACTCACCCTGATTTTCTAGAAGAATCGAAACAATGTCGGTGTTACAAAATATCGACAAAATAATACGAGAGTAAAAGCTCATGTTTCTCAAAATGACTGAAACTTGGTATTGATATAAATTTGGACTCGGATTAACATATAGGCTACTTTTTATATCTACGTTCCACGCGGGCTAAACCACTGGCAGAATCTAGTATGTATGTAATACATTGTGACCAAAATACTTTATGTGATAAGATCGCCTCTCAATAACCAGATTTCGGCTTTGTTTTGAGCAGCTTTGTTTGAAGTCAGACAAATTAGAAAAATAACACATCGACAACAATAAATGAATTGGAACAGATATATTTAAACGTCAAAGTACGTCATGGTATGATGCACATACTTAAAACATATGGGACATTTTTATTTCCTGAACAGGTTTGTAAAAAAATATATGAAACCAATACTTTTTATGTGTCGCGCAAAATATCAGTTATTTCAATGAAATATTCAAATCTTTACGTCCGTTAAGGTTATCTATGTACTTACATGTTTTTGTATACCTCCAAAAGTAGTTTAGTTGGTATGCTGTACGGAATGCAACGACAAAAAAATATCCAAAACCGAACCTACTTAATTCTGTCTGTGTTAGAAAAGTAACATAATTATTACCTAGCTAGACCATTTCTTAATTATTGGTTCTGTGTAACTGCAAAAACTAGGCCTGAATAAGGCCCGTCCTAATTATGTGGATAGATAAGTTTATTTTTAACCTGCTCATTCTAGTTATTTCTAGGGTGCTAAATAGATTAAAGTAAATATCCACAATTTAAATTTTGCAGTAGTAAAAAGATACTCCTTAACTTTTGCCTAGGAATTAAGAAGACTCCATGAAACTATCAAAGCCAAATTGAAATTCTTTAGGTGCGTAGCACTCTGTTTATTATAACTTGACAACAGAAATTTTCCATTTCTACTGGAATTTGTGGAATTGTAATTGTGGAATGAATTTCAACTTCACAATTGGTGCCAAACCAATGGTGAAGTGAAGAAGAAGTAGAAATGAAGTATTATAGTATTATAAATGTGATTTTCATGCAATAATTTCACTTTGGAACTATAATCAGCACGCAGGTTATGGTAGGTGCTACTCATTTTTAACTATCGTGTTTTGAATTATTCTGCCTTGTCCTTTCAATATCAAGCAAAGTTTTATAAAAAACCATGTATTTAGTAAAGGTTCGCTTTTTCTGGTAATATTCTTCTCTGTATGCCAAGTGTCAAGTATCTAGTTACAGTGTTTAAGTGAATACTTCGATAGATCTGTGTCTTTTCAAACGACTTCAAGAAAGGAAGAAGTTCTCAATGCGACAATTTTTTTTTATGTATTTTACCTCATAACTCCGTCATTTATAAACCGATTTAAAAAAATCTGATTTTATGTTAAAGGATATACTTCCCAATTAGTCCCATATAAATTTCATAAAAATCGGTTCAGTAGTTATGTTTTTAAATAAAAAAAACTAAAAAATATGTCACGTGGATGAAACGAAATTTTTATATTTTGCTTTTTTATTAATTAAGTCGGTGGTCTTTTTAGTTTTTAAAACGTAATAATGCCTTGTACACTTTGATTAACATGAGGATTAACTGTGACTTTGACGTTATTTGACGTTTAACGTTATTATGCTGGTGAAATTTACATCGTAATAGGATAACAGAAGAAGATTAATTTAGCACAAAAAACTGTCACACATCAAGTTACAACGTACAAATTGTGTTGTCGAGAGTAGAGGCACTGCCCGTTAGCTCGCGGTGACATCATCGCCCAGTCACGCTAACACTACCCGCCAGGGGGTACCTGGGTACCTATACTACTGTTGCGAGACTATAGGTTTTTTCAATGAGACCGCTTTAGATTGTATAAAAGTAAATAATTGATTATTGTGTTGATTAACTACCTATTGATAATCGTTTGCTTTGCTAGAATTGCAAAGCTCTCGTCAGTGGGTAAGGTTATGTAACAAGAAATTAACATTTATTTTTAGACATTTCTTTCTAATCCCAAAGCAAAGCTTGTGATGATGATGATTTGATTTATGTTACACAAATGACTGAATAATTACCTATGATACTTATAATACCCAGACACAGAATAAACTACTATGATTGTCCTGGAATGCGATCGAACGCACAACTTCTAGCACAGAAGGTAGAGATACTACCCGCTGAGCAGAGAAGCCAGTCGATAGTGCGGTTAAAGATTTAAAGTGCACATCAGAAGCTCTTTTCGTGAATTGTATTGTTACTGTATTGAATAAAACTGTTCAGTTTTTTTTTACAAATTAGGTAACGCTTGTGACTTTGGTCGCGTGTAATCATCGATTATTATTAAGTAACTATATCTTTATTGCTACTATCGTAACTGCTTCGTGCACTAAACAAACGGTGCATCGATTTTTACTTCGTGTTTGCGATCTAACTACTCAGTCCCTTCCTGACAACCAATGTGTGACTGTGGACATGATGCTTGCTTGTAGTAGAAACTCAGAAACGTTTTGCTCTACCTTCTGATAGCTAACTGACAGATTGGTTTATAAACCCAGTTTATAAACCAAGGGTATAATACCTACTATTTTTACCATTTGATTTGAAAAACAAAGAAAACCAATGTCAATCTTAACATTACTACCATCTAACTTTATCTTCCTATACAATCGGGTAAAAAAATATTGGTGTACAATGCGCACAACACAATCTAGCCAAAACTAAGCATAAGTTGTATTATAGTGAGCATATGAGTGATAGAATTATGTATATTTTTAAATACATACTTATGATACTTTATAACACCCAGCCAGAGATACAGACACTTACGTTCATCACACAAGTGTTAGTCCCTGTAGGGAGTCGAACCCCCAATCTACAGCGTAGAATACAGAGATACTACTAAATGAGCCGACAGGCCAGCCAAAAAGACTGCACGGTCCGCAGAGAAGCGACGTCTTACTTAATGCCTCTGAATTTAAGAGCTAGTCGTAATTTATGACCCCATGTTAATGAGGTATCAATATTGAAGGTACCGCTATGCCCATTCACAAAATTATTGCGGCCATGTGTTTTTACAAACAACCTACCTACTGTGCTGACAATTTAGACTCTACCAGTCAGTATCCATTGGATAACAATGTTTGGTACCTATCATGGTTTGTTCTTTATTTAACTTGAGACAAATTAATTTAGTGTATTAATTTAGGGTAGGTATTTTTTTTGTTAATATTCTAAGATTTATCAACTAGATGATTACATACAAATTACAAAGTAAGCGTTTTGTTTCTGTTATAATTATAAGGATGCACCTTTAAAACAATTAAAATGGAAGCTCCGATCGCCATGTTGTTTTCTGGAATAACGCAAATCTTCAAAGTCACCTTCTCTAGAAATCTCAGCAATATTACAATCATTAATAAAACAATACAACATAATTTAAAATCATGCAGTATCTTAACAAAAACCATAAACGATGTGTTTATGATTATCCAATTAAGTAAGTCAAGCGTTTGGATCGGCGAGCCACTCTAGCCGTTGTTGTTACTAATCAAGTTGACGGATGTTACCTACCTACCGGTTTCGGCAGCATAGCATAGCATAGGTAGTACCAACCAGTTCTTATGATGGCTCTGTAGATGTGCCTCTAAATATAATGGTGACACAAATTGAACTTGATCCGACAATCGAACTGTTGCGCTGTTAAGTCGAGCTTTGTCATAATATTTATTCCGAGCTTTTATATCACGTTCGAAATAACCGTATTTCTCATTAGCTGATTTATTTGATACATATTTCTAGTATTTTATTCGTTGCCTACTTCCATGATAATAGGAGTTTTTACGAATATCATATTAAGTAGGTAGATATCTTTTTAGTTTTAAATTTTAATCAATAACAATACAGTAGATAAATATAATTAGGTACATTACTTTATCTTACTTTGCTAATTGACACATATCTTACTCAAAATAATTTCTGTTTACATAATGTAATATAATAACTGTACTGAATAAATATTTCACTTTACTTTTTCAGTGATAGTAATTTGTGTGTTATGCTTGTGTTCAGCATGACATAGGTAAATTGAGAGCTGTTTTCGTGATTAACCGATCAATTGTCTGTCGGTCGTGACTGATAGAAAGATACTCGTAGACAAAGCGAGCCAGACACGCGTTTGTCACAAGCTGTGCTGAGCAGTGGAACCATCGCTCAACAGCCGCCGCACGCTGTAGCCCCGTAGGCATACATACTCGGACCAAACCGCAATCAATTTTCATAATGTAATTGTCAAGTGCAAAATTATGCGCAGTTAAAGACTCTCATCCATAAACTATGAATGACGATGGCGAATGTAACTTTGTACCCATTGAAGACCACCGAGGTCAGCGACATTCCCTTAAACTTAAGACGTTATCGTCGACTTCCTTTCTGGAGAGGTAAAAATTCACAATTGCTACTAATGACAGAATCGTGAGCAGCATACTCGCCTTAATTCCATGATAGGATCTAGGCATACTGTGTTTCCGGCTGCGTGGGCGTTTCAAAACAGCTTGAAGACAATCTTTGCGCACTCTTACGCACTCCACTACCTCTGGCGTGGATCTCGAGAGAATCTAACTAAAAAGTTTCGACAGCGTGACTCATAAAATATAGTCTCTAAACTCAAGACGTGTTGGCACACTTTTGTTTGAGTCAACATGAATATTTAATGCTTTTTGGGTTTTATTGAGAGAGACACCATTCATTGAGACAAGTAACGGGCTAATAGTAATCTCGCGACTTGCCAACGCCATTCAACGCAGCGCAGGTACCGTCGCGGACAGAATTGAATACCTCGTTTATAACTTCGAGAAAACTTTAAAAAAAAAAATTACATAAAAGAAATGTACAGAATAATATACAATAATATAAAATACATGTGAAACAATTGAGTTATATATCTCAGGACCGTTTAAAACGATCTATAGATAGCTGAATTGATCCAGATCACTACCAAGATCAGCGTTCCCAACTTTTAAATATAGGCGTCTTGATATTTTACCATTTCACTATCATTGTATTTGCTGGAGGTTTATTGTGCCCAGAAAGTTATTACTTTTACTTTGTACTACATAGATATCTACTATAATTTTGTACTGTACAGCTACGAGGTAGGCAGTTGCTTAATTACTATTTTGTACTGTACAGCTACGAGGTAGGCAGTTGCTTAATTACTATTTTGTACTGTACAGCTACGAGGTAGGCAGTTGCTTATTTACTATTTTGTACTGTACAGCTACGAGGTAGGTAGTTGCTTAATTACAATTTTTTTAGCAGATTTTAATTAAGTACTTTTTTCGATAAATTAGTTTTAACAAATCCGATAGTTCTGATACTCCTCGGACTGTCACTCAGCTCAAGATTTATATTGGGCATTATTCACACGACAGTTATATAAATAAGCAATGCTGATAGTGCATACAGATATTATAAAAAGTTGACCATCTATTTTGATTCATACGGATTACGGTTCAAATAATAAAACCTACACAAACAGCAAAGTTTTAGTACTTAACAATTTAATTGTAAACTTCTAATTATTGTTACACCTACGAGGGAATTATAAAATTTTGATATGATTGTACGAGTAAGTTGTATGTGTGTTTATGTAGTGCGCATGTGTGTATGATATAACTCGTTTTATCCGCGCTCGATTTGTA
Source organism: Lampropteryx suffumata (assembly GCA_948098915.1). Taxonomy (NCBI): domain Eukaryota; kingdom Metazoa; phylum Arthropoda; class Insecta; order Lepidoptera; family Geometridae; genus Lampropteryx; species Lampropteryx suffumata. Next base: position 18,229,712 of record OX402544.1, on the reverse strand, counting down.
TGTATGTAGGTGAGCAAATGTTTGCTGTGTGTGTGAGAGCGCGTGCGGCGCATTCCAGCGCGTACTCATTCATAAGAACTGACAGCAAGATTTAAGTAAGTATACTTTGACTATTCTTTTTTCTTTTATCATTACTTTTATTTGTCCTTCTAAATGATTGTTCGAGACGCGATAAAGGACTATTTATGATACGATATTTGATAAATGCCTGATCAGCCACTCTCTAGACACATGAAATCATACTAATCATGTTCCTGCCCATATTCCACGGTGTCACATTGTACATTGTATTCTTCTTCCATAACCTTCCATCAGCCTTCCTTCAATCGCTTACTTCTTAGTACCTATGTCAATATAATTTCAAACTGAGGTATTTATTTTTATATTAGTTTATTCGGTCAACTGCTGGGCAAAGGCTTCTCCCTCATTCTTCCACGTTTTCCAGTCCTATGCCAAGTCTTGGCAGTTTTTGCGGAAGCCATCTAGATCATCACGCCAGGGCTAGTAGCTACAATAAAATAGTTTAATAGATTTATTGAGGTAGTAAAGATGCATATAATGAATGTCCGTTCATACAGCTCCGTTATCCCAATTTTTCACGGAACAATCACTATACATTCCACCAGTAGATACATACTTAGTTAAGGTATAATAAATGGAAATTTATTTAGAATTATTCAGTGCTATGTTTATTTCTGCCCTCGTTCCGCCCAATCACTGCGCAGGGCGGGCGGTATGGGTGGATCGTCACGATAGTAAGTCAAGTCGATAAATGCGCGCGCCGAAATAAACTTTCCGAGATACTAAATTTCTACTTAAATACTATTAAACTAAATTTATACATCTTATAATTCTTTTTCTCGTACATACTTTTTATATATTTTTTCCGTACGATCCTGTTCAATGGCTTTCGTGTCAAATTTTATTGTGGAGACATTATGAGTGGTGTTATCTAAATTGATTTATATTATTAAAAAATAGTACTGTTTATTGCCCAAATAAAATAAAATATACAAATACAAATATATTTATTTGGAGCAAAAATAACAAGGTAACATTAAAACATATAAAAACGATACTGACCGCAAAAGTATACACCAGCCAGTATCGCCCTCATGTATAAATATATACATGATTTTCTATAACCGATAAGCTTTAAGCTTTATTTATTTATATTTATTTATTTATTTAGGGATAATAAACAGCTACGATATACTATTATCTACTAAATATTTGTCAAATACCACTTACTCATTCATCACGATGAAATCTCAAAATCTCAGAAGCCACGGAACGGATTGGAATAAAATTTGGTATGCAGCTTCCTCTAGCGCCGTAGGCGCTCGCTAAGAAAAGGTTTTCAAAAATTCACTCGGGATCATGGTCAAAACGCCAAAAACTGCGATTAAAATTTGTAATTTTTCCGAAACATTAACTCGTTCAATTATTATCTTGTTACTTTTTACCTACCACGCGGGCAAAGCCACGGGAAACAGTTAGTGTTAGATAAATGGTAACTTAAATATAGTAACAATATTAAACACCACATATTTATATTATCCACATATTTATACACAATCGACAACAGGCTACAGTCTGTAAGAATCACACTGCAGATCCACAAATATAATTATTGATTGATATAACAGTATAACATGTCTTTTGTATTATTTTCAGAAGAAAAATACTAGCGAGGAACTAGATATACATCTCCATGTTCGTATTCACTTTATGTGGGGTCGCCACTGTCTACCACTCTCCTCTATCAACAGTTATTTCGATATGAGTAGGCCACAGTATAAATAGTAGGTATAGTAAAGCTAACTCCTATCTGGCTCAGCGTATTAGCATTGCCATTCAACATCGCAATGCCGCCAGTGTCTTGGGAATGCTGCCCTCTGGCAGTAGATGAATCACTTGAGATATCTATAGATCGTTTCAACGATCCTTAGATAGCTCAACTGTTTTACATGTATTTTATATTATTGTATATTATTCTGTACATTTCTGTGTTTATATCTGTAAATAAATGATTTGGTATAGTATTCTTTAATAATGTTTGTGCATCTTTTCATTATGTAAGCTCATTGAGTTACTATCGGACTTAAAAACGTAGTCTTTGATCGCCTATCCAAACTTGTACTGTAAATTCAAGTCTGTGTCTGTTCGTTTACTTGTTAAGTTTTCTCGGCTAAACGGCTAAATGAATCTTGATGAGATTCGGTAAGGAGATAGATTTTAACATAAGGAAAAACAAAGACTACTTTTATACCATCAGACGTGAAAAGGCGCGGGTAGAAGCTAGTAAATTATAGTTTTCAAAAGTATCTGGGTGTCTTATCCTTCCGTTGGCCTCTGGCTGGTATTAAAACTCTCTGTATTTCATTCTCATTCCCCTCATTATATTGATTAAGTATATTGATAACTACCTGTTGCTTGCGACTTCGTCCGCGTGAATATTAGTTATCTCGGTTGGATAAATAATATTACTATGAACTTTTACTATCTTGAGGTTTAAGGTTACTCTATACAAAATTTCGTCAAAATCGATTCAGTAGTTTAGCCGTGAAAGCGTTACAGATAGACAGACAGGCAGAGTTACTTCTGCGCGCGTGAACCCGAACATATCTATTTTGTTGCGGAGTTATTTTAAAATTATGATATCTCCTAAGATATTGATTGAAATCAAGTGATGTCAAAGTTAATTTTGTTCACAATTAAATATTTGTGATTAATATAATAACATATTCATTTGGATTAAGTATTAATATTATGTTGATTAAACTCCTTCGCAAATAATGCATTAATTTCGAATAAATTTGATTACCATAAAAAGGGTTATAGTGAATCAATCTTAAAAGATGCTGTCGCTGACTTTTTTTCACAACTTTCAAAGAGTAACAATTCCATTCATTCCATACATGATTTTCGCATAACTTAAACCGTTTACGCAGCGCACGCAACGGAAGCTCTCAAAAAGGTATAATTTTTCCCGATTTTGCAACATTTTCCATTGATGCTTCGCTCCTATTGGTCGCAGCGTGATGTTATAAAGCCTAAAGCCTATCTCGATAAATGAACTATCCAACACAACATAATTTTTCAATTCAAACCAGTAGTTCATGAGATTAGCGCGTTCAACCAAACAAACAAACTTTTCAGCTTAATAATATTATAAGTATAGATATTCTAATTGTAGGTAACATTGGTAAAATCTCGGGCCAGAGTGATCAAACTCTATGATATTACGAGGTTTACTAACCAAGACTTTACATTATGTTAATTGGTACATAAATGTTTTGTCATCACATGTTTTTCAACAATAAAACGCCCCAAGCTTTGGATGTTTCTTCAAGTGACTCACAGCATTACGTAAAGCTTGCATAATAAATTCATAAAGAACATCTCAAAGCTAATTTAAATTAATAGTTAATAGTTTATTAGATAGATCTGGACATAATTTTCAATACATAGGTGAATAAGAGTTAAACTAGCCTTACATCTCAGTTGGTAGTTGCTATGTCTTCTGAATTGTAGGTGTGGAATCGATTTTCTTCCAGGACATACATTAATAAAAGGAACAGAAATTTTTGTTGTGTGTCCTGGCATCATAAGTATGTATTTAAGATTATATAAGCATTCTGGTTCCCATACTTAGTTTGGAGCTGGATGGTGTTGTGTGAAAATTATTCATCAATATTATTATCATTACTGTGACAGTAGATAGTGATTATGTAAAATACGAATGTATGTTGTTGAATTTTAACTAAACTATCGAGCTCCCTTTCATTTTAGTGTAGATACTTAATAGGAAAAGGACAGCAATAATTATAGTTCATTTAGTTTAAAAATGCAAAAGCAGACATTACATTATTTAATATGCAAGTACCTACATGCCCACTATGGAAATAATTCTATGCATGGCGGACGGTTACTAATCCTGTGATACCAATCGTATTGGCACTGAGCCTACATGAACTACTTATACAAAACTAGCTGCTACTCGCGGCTTCGGACGCATGGAACCTAGATAAAATTCATCAAGATTCGTTCAGCCCTTTAGCCATGAAAAGATACGTAAGAAAGTTATCTACGCAAGAGACACTTACGGATTTACTTGTACAAAATGTGTGAATGTATGGATGAGTTTTTCCGACCTGACTAGTCACCTTAATGTGAAATTGCATCTCTCTGTGTTCATAACTGGAATTGTATCCACGATGTAGTGAGACTCGTAGGTACTATAATGCTGGTCACCCAATGTGAGCATGATAAGACAGGCATTATAGCTTTACTACTCAACGTGTCTGTTATTTTATCCCTCTACCCCATACCGCTTTATAACTTTATATGTGGATGATACTCAAAATTATACCAAACATCTTCGACTTACATCTCAAATTAATGTCTGTCTCTCGCCGCCTCTCACCTCTTTCTCAGCTCATTCAATTTGCGTCAGAGGACAAGTTATACGTTTTTTATTGCCAGTGGCAATAAAACTGTCGTTCGATTATTATGAGGAATTATTTTAGATATAGAAAAGAAATACATAAAGCAACACTCGTAAACTTTTACCGACCAGTACTTACTGCCTACTCGTCGTGTTCTGTTTGGGATTTACCGCAAGAATACGGGCTCTTGCCATTGCAACAAAGCTTTGTTGAATTTTCATATATAGGCGTCTTTTTCACTTTTGTGGAATTGAGCATAGATTAGACATACTCGTATACTGAAAATCTAAGTGTGTCTCAACATGGACGAAATTTGAGATGGGCAGCGGTGACGCGACGAGCGTGCCTCAATCCATTACAGGCCTCCAGTCAGCCAGGGGGCAGAGGGGGCAGGTATACATCCATTAGCTAATTATCCAACGACCCCTTCTTGCCAGATTGTAACCGTATTATTTCTTCAGTTGCTAATTGCCTTCTTTAATGACGTGTTCCTGAGATCATTGAAATTAAGTGGGATTCTATGGTACGAGTCGTTTGATAGTTTTAAAATGTAATTTATGGATGAAGGTGTTTCTAAAGCATCCATCAGCAAGCACCTTTGGCATAACGAATTTAAGCGCGGTCGTCTAACTTTGGGGGATGAATAAAGAAGTGGTCTTCCTTCGAAGGCTGTTACCGAGGAAAACGTGCTAGCAGTGAACATTTTAATTAAAGAAAACAGGCGAAATACGTACGAAGACATTCAGCATATACTGCAGATTGGATCAGGAAGCGTTTACAAGATTCTACACGAGCACCTTCGCGTGAGAATGATAGTTTCGCGCTCGGTGCTGTACAACCTCACCGAAGCTCAGAAGCAGGCCCTTGTGGAATAGTGCCGTGACATGATTAATAAATTTAAAGCAGGTTCGTCTCAGCACATTTACGATATTGAGACAGGTAACGATTCCTGGATGTATCAAAACGATCCAGTAACAATGCGTCGGTCGACAGCTTGGCTGTTTCAAAACGAACCAACGCCTACCAAAGTAAGCTATCGAGAACCGCTGGGAAATTTGTGATCGCTAGTTTCTTCACTTTGACGGGGTATCTGATGTCGATTCCATTACAAAATCAAAGCAGCATTAACGCCGAAATGCCTTCCAGAAGTTTTCACTGAAATGAGCACTAAGCGACAAAACACTGGGCCCGCGGGCTACTGCTTCACCACGACTACGCGCCCGCGCACTCAACGCTCAAAACAAGGGACTTCCTGGACATCACACCGGTCAAAGTCTTGGGTCACCCTCCTTACAGTCCTGGTCAGTCACACACGACTGACTTATTTTCATTTCCAAAAATAAAAAATCATCTGAAAGAGATACAGCGTTTTCATCGCCGTAAGATGCCTTAACAGCGTCAGAGAAGGCCGTAGAAGAGGTGTCCGCGGCGGACTGAAAAAAATGTTTCTAAAATTGGTGCAGACGCAATGAAACTTTTTAAAGAGCGCTTTTCTTTGAAAGATTTAATAAAAATAATGGTATCCATATTAGTTTTAAGTTTTTCAGTTTCTCAAAACATTTCACGATTTAGAAAAACGCATATGGCGAAGCTCAAATAATGTTATCGACCAGTTTCAGGAATTCTTTAGTCGATTGATTTTCTTCGCAAATTTTTTTCGACTAATGCATAAAGGTGAACGCATATATGGTGGAGTCGATCGTGGGTTAGCCATATTCGCACTCACTTTTATTCGCTAAAACTAATTTAGTACTGATATCTACTCGTAATGATTATTTAAGTTATATCAAATACAACATACAAGTCTTCAATATACAATGATCTTACGATAGGTCGGTAGGACGGTATACCCACCGAAGTTCCACCGGACCGTAGACCGGTTCAAACTTGAACAAAAGACATAAACGCGTTCTCTTAGCAAAAATTGCACTCATGTGCATGACAGACCACGGAGGATTCCGATAAATGCGAACTGTGGAAGCTCGTTAAAATCACACCTCGCGATAGTGCGACGATGTTCATACCGCAAGCCATCAAATTAAAAAGTTAAACTCGCCCCCACAATCGTAACATCGTCTATCTTTTAATGAGGTAATGGAGAGGGGACCGGACGCCCCGTGCCGGACACGCGATCGACCCCCGGCAATAATTTCATTATTATAATAAAATGGAGTCAAATGTGTAAACGATGGCACGTGATAGTCGACCCTTAACCCCGGAACGCCAGCCGCTGGACGCTCGTACAGACTCGTTAACAAGTTAGCAAGTTAATGTACCTACCTCCACCCATTGGACTTCACAACCTTCGAAGACGAACACCATACTGAAAACATTCGTAACAACAGCTACCTCTTTTAGTTCCATAGTTTGATATTGAAGCAAAGGATTATCTATATGAAACGACCTGGAAGCGAAGTTTAATCTAGCTGGATCTAGTGGATGTTTATTTAGCACAAGGATTTCCACACAAGAGCGAGTTACTTCACTCTCACTCATAATACAGTTTTAATCAATTCGGTGTGATTATCTGTAGTAGATACTAGAAAACAGTATACACAATAGTTTTAACTGGCATGGCTCTTCTATTTCAATTGCTTGAATCAAGCCGCACTAATTCCTGACCTTGCAATGAAAGTTATTAGGGTTTTTAATTTGATAAATATTTTGTACAACCACGGTTTCTTGTATAACACCATAATGCTTCACTTAGATTCTCTATATGAGTATGAAACCTAAAGTATGGGTTAGTATTTAGGTTTTTATATACCTAAATGCTGTGATGTAAACCATTTCACCATAATCAATAAGCCACGATTAATTTATAAACGATGAGTTACTCATACTCTGCCGAAACTGCTCAGCGGGCTCAATAAACATAATGGGCACATTCATTAATAGCTGACCGCTGACAAACGGTGCCTTTGCCTCCCGAACCCCGCTCCCATTCCCTCTTACCCCATCCATTACTAGTCCACCACCTCCTCGACCCCTCCGACGCGACGGCCAGGTGTAAAACTGCCTGGTCACGGAAGCGCAGACATGCAATGCGGCTAATATGTTTTTATTATTAAAGCTATATGTATTGCTCATCCCTCGACCCTAGTAGGATGACCCATGAATATTTATTCAGTGATTTGTTGATAGCGCTGCTGGTCAAAGTGCTAACGGCTAATTGGAAAGCATGACTGGTTATTAAAATCACGAGGATAAACAATAAAGTGGTTCGAAAGATGGTTCATTTTTGAAAAGGTTCAAATCAACCACATCAGGAACATTGAGAAACTGAAAGTGTCGAAAACACATGGTCTAATGGGTCAAGTGTGACATGACCTAATCTTGACCAAAACAAACTAATGCACCAGTGTGTAACAAATTACTCGCCTACTATAAAACAAACTTCATGGTATGTTTCCAATACTTACGTCAAATTATGAGTCGATTTACGCCTATTGTTTGTGTGTCAAAACGTTGTCACATCGCACCAAGTCATATGGTTTTGTGCTCTTTGTTGTGTCAAATAAAAACCTGATTTTACCATAATTTAAAATGCCTTCATGTGTGCTGAAATCTTGTAAAAACAATATAAAGAAGTCGAATAAATCACAAGGTACCACGTACCACCAGTAAGTACCTAATCTATCAGCGGAAAACTACTCATTATATTTACCTACTTATTATATTTGAACTGTACCTACTGCGATTATTTAGATTATAATACTCTCATCATCTCAGTATATTACCTGATCTAAGTGTATATATCATCTAAAACTCGGACATACTCATTGTGAACACGATGAAGATTTTTGAAACACGATTAGCTTTAAAATATTTTTTTGTGAGTTTACTTACATTTAACTATTCGTACCTTATACAAGCCTTAGGTACTTATGGGTTAGAGGTCAACCCCGGCGTACGGAAATCATAGGCCTTCGCTTTCGTTATGTAGGGTATATGCTATGCTATGCTAAACTAAAGCCATATATCATGTGATTTCCAAGGTTTCCGTCATCTGAATCTAGGCGCCTGGAATGGATTGAAATCATACAGCAAGAGAGAGGCGAGCCTGACTGGATACCCACCAAGCACACCAGGATTTGTTCCGCTCACTTTAGGGATGAAGACAAGTATAACGCTGCAGGCAATCGAACATTTATCAACAAGTCAGCAGTTCCTATTGTACCCGAATTGAAGGTTTTCGAGGCAAGTTACATGATATATAAAGTCTTTAAAAGAAGTTATCTCAGAGTCCTATCTACTTAATTAAAGCACTGGGTAGATTTTGTTGCTGTAGTGTAGTATACTGACCCCACTTTCAAATACTTTAATATTAAAATTTCCCGTACTAATTCATTACAGAGTCGTCAAGAACCTTTTCATTCGGTTAAATCGAAAGCGAACAAGAATATCAAAAGAGAAAAGTCTAGCTCTCCAGTTGAACTGGATTTAGCTACAAAAACTGCTCTCGAGGGCCGCATACAACAACTTCTGATACAGAAATCAACATTACTCAAAACATGCAGGTCTCTCAAGGAGCGATGCTTTAAGCTTCAAAGGAAGTTATTTTACATGGAAATGGAATCTGGAACAAAAGGTCTAAAAGATAACTTTGGAAGAAGTGTTTTCGGAGAGAAACCGATGGGTTGGATGGATAGCGAAATCTTTGGCATATAAATAAACGTGCACGTAAATTTCGAGAACACTTTTCTCGTAAGCTACGTGCTCGTAAACTTTAGTTAGTAAGTTAGGTAGTTATGTCGCCAACTCGGTGTAAAAATTACCGCCTAAGTATTATTTAACATCGCGATCGCGACAACTATCTGCAGATCACGTTACTGGGTATAATAACTTGAAAGCTTATATACAGGAAAAGTGCCCACAGCGTCAACTTTAGTGCCTTCCTAATGTGACCACTTATCTTTATACTATCAGCGTAAAATGTACTTGCTGCCGCAGACTAAATTAATAAGTTACGGGTCCCTACCAACGTAGAAAGTAGGTTATCGGCAGGCGTAGTTTTACCGAGACTTCTAATACTGCCTACTGACTCCTTGCGACCTTCTTGACGTCTTGACGAGCATGGTTACACCTCGACTTCGCAGATACCTTTCTATATCTTGTGCACGCCTCGAAGTTATTCCTGTCCAGTGATACTTGTGTTGTCGGAAGTGTATGAGTTATAATGAAACTTCCTTGTTCATGTTAAGTTTAAGTAATTTTCCTGTTTAGTTGCGTTTATTTACTAATTAGTTACTATAATAAAATGGTTGCTCATGATATTTTTTTTTGTAAATTCAGCACACTGTGTGCCAAGCACTTATGCCGTAGGCCGAATGCAATTAAGTATGCCTACTGTACTCGACGAGAACAAAAATGAGACAAAGATGCGTTTTACCTTTTATGAAACAATAACTCCGACGAATCGGGACACTGTCGTTTTAATACGATGCAGAATAACTGACAGTGCTAGTGCTACAAGGGAATAAAGGTAAACATGCTTTATCGAGTGAAATGTACCTTCTTTTGCAACAAAACAAAGTTGAACGCTAAACTCCCCTACCACAAAATACACTAGGTACATAATATATTTTGGTTTATTGTTTGTAGCACCAGCTACCCTTCCAAACCACCCCTGATGTCACTTTTACAAAAAATTATGGGAAATGTAAACATAACTCAAATTACTATACCTACTTACCTACCTTTTCCTTGTTCAATTAATTACCGTGGGATTATAAAACAAGCAGTAAACAGCACAAACATTAAATAAATAATAATAAATATTGGTGAACAGTTCACACAACACCATCTAGCCCCAAACTAAGCATAGCTTGTACTAAGTACTACCAAAAAACTTAAGCGAATGGGTACATAGTATTAAATTATACATAAATTAAGTCACGTTAAAAAAATTGTGATCATAATGCACTATGAAGTATGGAACAAACCTCCTGTGCTAGTTTGTAACTGAGATACGGCGAGGTAGCTCTCCCTTCCTTATACAAAACAATCATTTTAGTATGCAATTGACGTGAGTGTCGTAAACATTCAAAGATTAACAATATTACAATATTAACAGTAGTTAGCTGGTAAATTACACTTAAATCTAAGATTAAATCTAGGGTTACAATGATTTACTTTATTATAACTAATAGGGTTTCTGTGGAATCATAGTCGAATTGGTGTAGCAACATTTCTAATGTTCTTCTACAGACATGCCTGGTCTTATCTTTTAGTAGCAAAGATGTGCTAATAAAAGCCCTAGAAAGTATGCAAAACTCTGCGCAAAAGAAGTTTTGCAAGCAGGAACTTCTCTCTCTGTCTCTCAACTGTCTCTCTGTGCTCTTCTAGATATCACTCTTTCAGTATTGTATTGCTAACATAAGATGCAATACTCGAAGATGTCAACAACTGTACAATAACTGTCAACATACTTACATATTTGAAACGTACACTTATGTTATCTATAACATCGAAACACAGAACAAACAATCTGTTTATCACACAAATGTTTATCCTGAGAGGGAATCGAATCCTAAACATACAGCACGGAAGGCAAAGCAACTACCCAGTGAGCTGAAAGGCTAGGCACATTGACAGTGTCAATAGCTAACAGATATTCGTCCTACATCATTTGTGTATTCTGTGCTCTAGGTACGAGTATATAAAGTATTTTTTTTAAATATATATAATTTATACTAAGCACATTCACCCCCTAGCAGTCAGCGTGGGCGGCGTTACTTCTATCGATCCGCCTAATGCCGTCCGCCCTGTCGTCGGTCGCCACCCGCCCTATTGCCGCCCAGCGATAAATACTCCACTCGGTGCCAATGTAGGCCCACCAGCTATAAAATGTTATTATTATTACTTATTGTCGCCATAAGTTTTAGTAGTTACCAGTAGTACCTACCTACCTAAATAAATAAATGTGGCTGACATATATCATATAATGGTCGACAACAATATCATATTATCATACAATGGCCTTTGTCTAAATATAGCTGAACTATATTGTTCTAAAACGGCTGTTTTACTTGTTAATGCTATATTCTACGTATAAATCCAAGAAATGGGTACTTATTCAATTCACGAAACATTGTATGAGCATGTTTAAAAACGAACTGAACCGGATTTAAAATAAAACCAAAGCAGTCTTTTTTTTACAGCCGAGGCTATGTTTAAGAGGGTTCTTACTTAGGTTTACCTACTATAATTTAATTTTGGTCCTTCTACGCATATAGCAGATACAGTTGATACAGTTGATTTCCGCATACCATGCATATTTCTATTCTATCTATCATATCTTACATATTTTCATAATTCCAAACTAATAACGGCCAAGTATAAATACTTATTCATAATTTTTCCACGTCCGTTAATTCTCTTAAATAGCATCTCTGAGTTTGCTCTGAGAACACAGCTTATTTAATTGTTCCCAGTGTACACTTAACAAACGTGCGTAGGTGGTGTTAGGGTTCATACTCACAGTCCGATGTTAAAACGCACGCATTCACCACCTTTGCAACTTGCATGGAGTTTTAGATTCCTTGGAAGAATTCAACAAGAAAGTGGAAAGTGTGGTTACACTAAAAAGCTTTTAAAAACGACGTTCAAAATCCCATAGCAACAAGGTATATGCACCTTGAGTATTGGTACGCTAACTCTGCCGAAGTCAAAAAAATAGTAGAATTTTAAAATCTATACGTACATGGAAACACCAAAATCAATCAAAACTATTCAAGAAACATCAAAACATCAAATCCCATTTGATCGAAAATAACTGATACCAAATACAAATCTTTATGGGGTTGCCCATTTGTTCCATTGCAGAGTTAGCGTGGCCAGACTCTTGATAGAGATAGAAGAAAAAAAATACTTTATTGCGCACCATAAATACATTGGACAAGTAGAAAAAAATAACAATGTTTTGGAGGTCAGTACCATGGAAGGTAGTACAATGGGAGGTCTTATCGCTATGTAGCGAACTCCGCCAGACAACCTTGGTATGGATTGAACTAAATGTAGCTGAAAAAAGGGTGATGATTATAATAATAAAAGATTAATAATGAAAATAATGTGAACATACAAGTTAACAGGTTAAGAAAAAGATACGTACGTCGATACTAATACAAAAATATATACAATAATAACATTACAATATATTAAGTACAACCTTATAAAATAAACTAAATAAACTAATACATACATAACCTCACCTAAATCCAAAATTACATAAAGAATCAAGCAACAGTTATTGACAGGACAAAAAGTGTTTCCTAACAATAGTCCTGTCATTAAAACAATCATGTGATTTGGCCCGTCACATAGCCTTAGGCAGTGCGTTTTATAGTTTAACAGCTTGTAGGTACTGTGAAGGAATTAGCATAGTATGAGGACGTGTGGACAGGTATTGCGAGTAGAAGAGTGTCAGAGGAGCGCAAGGATCGAGAGCAGACTCTATGTAGACTCCATGTCTCCTTATGTAGGTAGAGTCTACAGATACAGACTGAAATGAAACAGACGTAAAGAAGGGGCCACTGCGCCGTGCTGCGGGCAACGGCGCCAGTGATGCGGCGCGATTCAGTCAGATACCGTGCCATGTGGAACAAGCTTTATGCACGTAGTGATATGATGGGTGGTATTATGGAAATGGAGCGCGTGCCGCTCCGCAAACAATGCTGTAACGGTGCCGCGCAGTAATTTTAATTCTTTTCATGTGAGGAACGATTGTTGTAAAGCTCACGTCACGGCATATGGGGGGTTGTTCAGGGGATTTGTGTTTCTCGGAAACGTGGCATGAGTTTTGGGTTTGTATCAGTAATTAATTTGCAGCTTTTTAGATTTACCGGCAGCAGGTATGTATGTGAGAACAAGATATTTCTAGGCGAATATTCTTTTTAATCAGAAAAGCTCCGCCTTCCGATTGGCAAGAATCTTGGTCTATGGCTTATGGTTAATCCCTGATGGCTATTTGTTAGTTTTTAAAAGTTTCTAAATCAAGGTTGGACACTACGATCGATCGAGATGTTCCCGTCGATCACCTGAACTATATGTCCTATAAGCATAAGCACACGGCACTTCTAAATTAATTTTTTTTCTCGTTTTATTGCATGTTTTGTTGAGTAATCTTAACGGAAGATTAATCAAAATCAAATTGTGAATTTATAGCACAAGTGTAGATAATTGAACTTAATGTGTATTATTTTGCAATGTGATTTTCAAGACAAATAATTTCGAGAAAGTTCTAGACGGCCATTCGGCGATGACGTTTAGAATCGATAAATGACGATCGATTGCGACTTTGTTACTATAATAAAGCAAAACAATCACTTGATATTAAAAACATGCTATAATTATGATATAATTATAAATTAATAAATAAATATTGGTGGTCTATGCACAAACTATGCATAGCGGCAAAATTGACAAGACAGATATCAATACAGGAAGAAAGAAAAATCGATCAGTCCCTAATATACCTACCTACCACACATTCTATAGTCAGAAAAATGTATTAGCGTATCAGCTAATTAGCATAGTCCCTGGAGTCCAGGAAATGGTAATGTTATGTTGAATACTTTGACACCTCAATCGATCGTAGTGTCTCACCTCGAAATTGACAAAAGTTCACTAGGCTAACAGTGAGTTTGCTCACCTCTTGACCTAATATTTATTCTATAATCAGAAAAAATATTAACCTTTCAGTTATAAGCTAATTAGAATAATCCCTGGACTTCAAGGGAAGGTTACGTTATATTAGAGTACGAATATGTATGTCGGCGCCTCGGCCTCGACTGCCCTTTCTGTGTAAGTAAATTTTCATTTCAGTCCGCTTATGTACCTACATACCTCAGTATCCCTTTTATGAGTGTACTTATTGCCTTTCGTCTCCTAGGAGGAAGGAAGTAAATTATACATATTTCATTTGTAAATAACTGCCCACTGGTTTGCATGTGACCTACATAAAAAGTAGCATAGCTCGTCGCAAACTCACAAAAATTTGTTAACATCGCAGAATAACCAAAACAACAAAAGGTACGATTGATGCGAAGTTTCGTATTTCCTATTTTTCTCTATGAAGCCGAGACGTGAGCCGAGACGTGAAGCCGAGGCTGAAGAAAAGGAGAAAAGTCGATGCACTAGAGATGTGGTACTGGAGACGTCTGCTGTGAATTCCGTGGACAGCTTACCGCACCAATGTATCGATCCTAAAGGAACTTTACATTAAATAGAGATTTCACTATTGTCGACTATTCAAATATGAATATTCTTTGGGACATAACCCGAAATGAAGACTCACATCTAAGAAGATGTGAGTCTTCATTTCGGGTTATGTCCTTGGACTACAAGAGTAGTCCAAGGCAGAAAGAAGGGCAAGAGATGCTGTGGGCCCTCACCAACTAGATAGGGAGATCAGATTAAATCTGTAACTAAATCCACCATGACCAACTCCTCCCACTATGCCTCCAATAGAGCCGAATGGAGTACGTACGTATAGCAAGAGCCGCCATCCATCAGGACCCACTCATAACCACGGCTACTCTGTCAAGAGTTCCCGATTGAGAAGAAGAATGGTATTCTAGGTGACAGACTACCACTCTATCCTATATTTACATAATTAGCTAGCGTGGCGCATAAGTATGCCCTGTCCTTGTCATTCTAATGTCAAAGAATAGAGATGACAACTGATTTAAACAATTCTTTAGCTAATGCCTGTTTATAAGATAGACCATACATCTGTACAATATTTCATCGTACTCCGATCAGCCGTTACGATGTTACAGACATACAAATATCCACACAAACTTTCGCATTTATATTATAAGTAGGGTAAGCACTTATCTAGCTTACCCACCTTCCTAATTGTTATAAAACATGATAGCCAAATAACTCAACTTTCTCTACTCATGTTCCTTTGTTAGATCATATTTCTTTTGCCTACGGAACCCAAACACGTAGCAACTTCTTTCTCAATATAAAGCTGCGAATATAAATTATATTAGTAGGCATATCTATCATACTGGATAGGCAGCTAAGCAAAGCACTTGCTTCATTCAACAGTCGAAATAAATAATAACAATTTAATAGATTTGAGATACAATCTAGCGAGTGCGTTTCATCACAGGCGAGTGCGAGACTGGTGGCTGGTGGTTCTGCGATCTGACGTTCTTTCATTTCACAATATCTAACTGTCTGCTCGGAACAAGCCGAGTGATTTAACTCACCGAGCTATTTGACGTGAGCTAAGTCCATGGAGCGCCTAATCGAAAACTCAGTTTGGCATTACTACGTAAACGTACGTACTGACTGAGGTAGGCACAAGGCGTGCCATTTATTCTGAGGGCATTATGCGGTTGTGCGTATATTCGCAGGATGATAATCGTCTGCATTGCGCTTGCCAAGCGCGTGTCGGACCACGCACTGTGAAACTTGCGAAATAATCAAGGATAAGAATTATTGATTGGCGGTCAGTTCTCAAAGTAGGCAACACCATTAAGTAACCCGTTAACACGATACCCTGGGCAAATTACCTCGACGCATTTTAAAATTGCTCAAACTGCTATTTCTTTATCAGGAAAACGAAATTTATTACAAATCTCGGGCTTTAAGGGTAAAATAATGGAACATAATGTTATATTTATATTTAAGTAAGTTTCAGGTAGGATAAGTTTAATATATTTAAAAATAATATACGTGGACCTGGTCCACGTGTTTTCCCTAAGGTTAAGGTCCCTGTGGTTAAGATATTTATTTCTTAAAGAACAAATTTATTTTTTAGAGCATATTTGTTCATAATGTTTACAATTATGTATGTACGTACATAAAGTACTATTTCGTGTGCTTACTTACTCATTTCTATAGATAGTGTACCTACCGGTGAAACGCCCGAGGCAAAGAGCACGTGAACGAGTGCGAACTTCTTAACGGCAGATTAGGTACAAATACTGAGAGCCTAAACTATTTCGCATTCTAAATAATAAAATTATTTGTGAATTATCATGTGCTACCCTACACAAAATACTAGACTAAGTTTCGCTTATGGGCCTGTAGATTTCTTTTATTATGACGATTATTGCCAAAGATCCTCAAATATGACGTGAAAACTGCTAACTACCGTCAAAGCATACCAAATATTAGCGGTATCATAAGATACATTACATAAACAAGCTTTTTCTAAGATACAGGTAGGTCCCTAATTGGTCCACCATCAATAGAGTCGGTGTGTCCGATCTACAAGCGGCTTATCTGTGGCGGTGTTGCTTAAGCTCGTCTAGCCACGGTGGAGGAGCTACTTCGCAATCGTTCGATCCGCAAAGGTCATGGAAGGAATTCGCGCGGTCCGGCGTCTTGCAACACCCTGCACTGTTCCAAAGAGGTTCCTACTCCCAGGCGGTACGAGCTCAAGCTACTAAGAACACTGCTAGTCACGACACGATTTTTAATACCTACGATTACTTGTCATATTTAGTTAGGTAGGTTAGGGTTAGGCATCGGGCAATGGACGCTAGTTTTGGCAGTTAAGTTCCTACTCTGTTTCTCGACATCATTGTGGAGGTATATTCA
This sequence comes from Lampropteryx suffumata, assembly GCA_948098915.1. Lineage (NCBI taxonomy): Eukaryota > Metazoa > Arthropoda > Insecta > Lepidoptera > Geometridae > Lampropteryx > Lampropteryx suffumata. The sequence continues at coordinate 18,212,700 of OX402544.1, read as the reverse complement.
AATTTATTATGTAGTCATTTTTTAATCTTTGGGATGCAGTATACGAAATACTGAAAAAGTGCATTTGACAGACTACATTTTCTTCCAACTTCATACAAGAATCCTCCTGCCTCCTCCTTAAAAACCCTCTGCGTATCAGGCGTACCTACACCCATTGCGCTACAGAGGTCATACCTCAACCATATTCAAATCAGACAGAATCATGGTGTTATCCGCTGCAAAGGCAGTAATATTGAGTGGGTTATCGAACTTCTGCGTCTTCTTTTTGTATCGAATCAAGTTCGTTCATTTTGCTATTTTTACCCAATTCCAAAACAAAATATCGTGTCGTCTAAGGTGCGAGTAGGTTGCCTCGGTAAAGCTTGGCGCTCGTTCGCTGAGGTTAAATGCACGTTCGTTATTCGAACATTGATACGATTTCGTCGTGAGTTTCACAAGTAGTTATACGTTTTAAACGTTGATTACTTACTATAATCAGAGAATTCGCAAAGCACTCTACAGTTGACAATCGGACAGATATGTTGATCGTAAATTAACGGTTCTTTTACCGATATTAAAATAGGTTATATATCTAGATAGACTGTGTTAGTAGATATACATCTACGTAGATGTAAAGGAGGTGTTTATGCCTGAGGCCTGGATTTTACAAGATTTAAAAGAAAACAAAATATCCTGTGGTCTATTTTGGCAACTCATTTCCTTCTTACAAACACGTGCTACGATAAAAGGCTCTGCAAAATAAGAAAAAGGGTCGTAGACAGAAGCTTGAAAATAGTTCCTTGCAATACTAGATACAAATAGTAAGATAAGTAAATATACAAATCTACATCTCTATATTAAGAGTGAACAAGTCGATTATCTTTCCATACAAACGTCGAAGGGTGATCACACCACCGTCTGATGATGAACAACCAAAACTAAAAGTGATATAAATTTGTCTTGTCATAATCTATGCTTGTATTCATACAGAATTGTGAAAATAATATGGGTTTGAAAGATACAAGACTCAAAAAAAATAGTTTTTGATCACTGATTTTAGCGCAACTTTAGGTGTGAATAAATAACAAACGGAGTACGCAAACTAAAAAAATTTTTACTATACAAGCATAGATTATTTATTCAAGAGCTCAAATAACTTTTTTTTTTATAATTACATTCAGTAGTTTTTTCATGAGAACCCTTGAGCCAAAGGTCTATTCATTATTTTTACGCAATCGTTTTATTTAGAAATCATAGATTAATCTGATCATATGACTCGAAATTATAATCACGCTATCTCCTTACTGCTCTTCTCTATCCTTGGTGCACGTCTATCCTTATCTCACACCAAGCTAGGTAAAATAGCATGCATTTTAGCTGCGCCCACTAACGAGTTTGTTCCGCTGACTTGTGTATCCTTAATACGTGAAGCAAAAACTTTGTACCCCTTTTTACGAAAATTGCGCGGACGGAGGAGTATCAAATTTCGCACACTTATAGTTTATATAGAGAAGAAGTGCAGAATGCTAATATTTTTTAATTATGCATAAAAACTACAAATTATTATTAATTAACTATGGTCGAATTTCAACCAGTGGGCGACCACTGGTTATTGTAGATACTTATATAAGTAGTTACTTACTAGATGTCCCGACTCGCGACTTCTTCCGCGTGTTTTAATAAGAAAGATATATAATAATAAATAACATTTTAAAGCACTCGAAACAATCTAGCTGTCTGTTCGTGAATTATCAGAATCGGTTTAGTAGTTTCAAAGAAAATCTAAAAAAAAAGTAAAAATCTTCTTTACTTTTATGGAATGTTATATACCTACTTTTATAAAATTATAGACCAAGTGTTTGAACGCAACTTCTTAGTAGAGTTCTAGACCATTATCTAAAAAGTAAGATTATTATGTTAATCCACGCGTTTTGATGTTCCCATATAAATTTGCACACTTTTTAAGGGTTTTATTTAAAATCTTTTAAACACGCGTCAATTTATTTTGTATATAAGGTATTCAAACATAATTTCAAGCTAATCACACCACGAGTAAAAATATCCCTATACATATTTTTAACCCCTGTTGCACCTCTTTATAATGCTTGATTTGAAAAATCCAGAAATTTATATTTATTTTGGATTTAAGATGATGTAAGTATTTACAAACAAATTTTGAAGCAAATCACCCCACGTTTTAAAATATTACTCATACACATTTTAGTAGAAGCTGGATGCGTCGAACTGAAGACAGGGCGCAATGGCGCTCATTAGGGGAGGCCTATGTCCAGCAGTGGACTGCTATGGGGTGATGATATTGATGACCCATTTTAAACCCCTAAGACATCCTTTTTTAAGGGTTGTTTTGAAAAACCCTGAAGCACGTGCTTATTTACTTTGTATTTCAGGTAAAGAAACCAAGTCTCAATCAAATCACACTTCGCGTTAAAAAGTCCCCATACAAATTGGAAACCCCCATTACGTCCTTGTTTAGGGCTTGTCCAATATAATAGTTTATTATTATTTGTATCAGAGCATATCTAAGCTAAATTTCAGAATTGTAAGTTCAAGGAACTTGATTTTTCATACAAACGTTTTCACCCTTTTTCACCCTCTTAGGTGTTGAATTTTTAGAGAGCGCCTACACCCCTCAAAGAATGCTCGTCCTAAATTACAAACCTATAATTCTTGTAGTTTTGATAGAGTGAGTGAGTCAGTGAGTGGACTTCTCCTTTATATATAGACTAGTTGTCCCGTTCGCGACTTCGTCCACGCGATATAAAAAGAAAAAATATATCTAATTGTACCGACTGCAGCGCCATCTGCCGAGCTGATTTGTGAATCTAAACCATCCAGGGCGCTATATATATAAAGATATATATAGAATTATATATATAAAGATTACAAAATACCTAACATTAATAAATACCTACCAATAGTCCCCTCCCACATATTTAGATAAACAATAGAAAGGTAAATATAGATTAGCTATTGGACAAAGCCAACTCACTTATCTATATCTGTTTGTATATACTTTCTTATCACATGCGCACTAATAGGAAATCACCTAATCACTAAAAGGAATACTAAACATGCAAGACCGCTATTTATGTATATCTTCGGGTTTGAAAACCCAGGTGCGTGCGTTTGACTATACTACTAGCTTCTGCCGTCGGGTACGCGCGCGTTCTACCTAGCATGAAAAGTAACCAAATCCTTCTCCAAGATACAATCTATCTCCTTACCAAATTTTATCAAGATCCGTTCTGCCGTTTAGCTGTGTAAACGTAACAAACAAACAGAGCAATTTTTATAGAATCCTACTAACAGTCTTTATATATATAAATCTTATGTGCGTGTGTTTGTAATTAAACTCCTCTTAAACGGTAAACGAGAATAGTTTAGATTTACTATTAGATATATATTTTTTGTACGTTTCGGACGAGGTCCGGAACGGGATAGATAGTAGTATATACACTCGAGATCAATGAATCCGGGTCACTTAAAGAAACCTATAAAAATCGGAAACTAAGAGTGCTAGCTTAATGAAATAAATTGTGTTTAATAGACAATTAAATACTCCTTAAATTAAGGTATTAAAACTTTTTAGTTATTGTAAAGTTATGAGATAAAAAAATGAAATTTGAAAAAGGGAAACTCGAAGATGGAACTATGAAATTACTGCATTTCATTTTGCTTTTGTTTCTAATCTGCCATTTAAGTGGGTATATAAACCAAAATGATAGTGTTCAATATTTATTATTGAAGCTGTAATCGTGTCGCTTACACCTGAATAATGCACCAGAATTCTCACAATGCTGGAAACCGGCCGGAGTCAGCGCGATACAGCCAGTACTCTCAATGTGTTTCTGTCAACAGCACAAAGTGTTCTCCGACGTTACGAGGAAACTGGCTCTAACCTACGCAAACCAGGAACAGGCATAACCAGGTGTACCACAGCACGAGATGATCGATACTTGGTGAACATCAGGCTTCGTTACCGCATTCTCACTGGAACTAAACTTACAAATCAGTTTCGACGCCTCGGAGGAAGTAACCCAAGCTCTTGGATAGTAAGACGACGACTTGCGTGGTCATCGTTTTTCAAGACTAAGATATGCCCAAAACCACATAAATTAGACTATTGAAGATTGGTCAAAAGTTATGTTATCCGACTAATCAAAGTTTATGCTCTACAAGACCAGGGGAAAGATTTAAGCAAGCATGCATCGAAGAAAAAGTAGCCGACGGTGTTGGATCTCCACTTGTGTAGGCCGGAATTTCATCTGAGAGTCACACAGAACTGGTGTTCATAGAAAACGGCTCTTTAACTAGCGTAAGATATGTGGCAAAAATCCTTAATTAATACGTTGGGCCATTTATGGTAAATTTGGGTGAGGATGCTATGCATGACAATGCCTGACCTCATACAGGTTGGATTGTGAATGACTACCTTCAAGAGATAAAAATTACTCGTATGGAGTGGCCAGCACGCAGCCCGGATATCAACCCAATCGAGCATGCCTGGGACGAGCTAGAGAGATGCGTAAAACATAAAACCATCCCCCAATCACGTTTCGTGATCTCAAAATTGCTCTCACAGATGAATGAGAGAATATTTCCCAAAATCGTATAAGGAACTTGGTGTACAGCATACCAGCATGCCGCGTAAACGCAGTAATGAAAGCATGAGGATGCAATACAAAGTATTAAAATTCATGAAAATCGTAATGTTGTTCAAAAATGTAATGTTTCCTATTTTTGTTTTTAGGCGAGATCAGCAGTTTTTTTTCTTTATGTAAATTTTTGTAAATAAAATGTAGTGACTGATAAATGTTATAACTTTAATTTAAAGGGTATTATATTGTCTATTAAACACAATTTATTTCATTAGCATTCTTAGTTTCCGTGATTTATAGGTTTCTTTACTCTCGAGTGTATAATGAAAATCCAAAACGTAGCGATATCTCGTTCTAATTTTTCCTGCGGTGCCATCTAGTTCAAAATATTACTGTGGAAGTTAAGTATGGAGTGATGGATAGTCTTACAGCAGACTATTGAAAACTATACTTTGCATCATCTGCAAATATCTTTTCTGTTCCCGGTTGACAGTGCGATCAACAAAAGCCATTGAAATGTGTTTTGACACACACTATAGGTGCCGGTGTGATCCCTTGATATTTATAGAAAAATATGATGCTATATCTGTTAAAAAAAGATATATTGTTGACTATTATTTTAGGCTAAAATACAACACGAGCTGAATTCATATAGAGAAACACTCATAGTTTCATAATGTCCGCCTTACTTCTGGCTGTAAGTCTGTCCCCCAATCATAGCTTTCGACCGCAGACTATTGGTCTTGTCGTAATGAAATTTTACACATTTATACGTATTTGTGGCTCCTTTAATGTTTTGAAATTGAAAGAATAAAACATTTTGCGTAAATCTATATGTAAAGGGTAGTTATTGTATTTTAATTTTACTATTTCCTACTTCATTTTGTGTCATATCGTTGGATAGGACTATTAGAGATATCAGAAGGTTTCTTAAACAGTTCTTCGGACAGATGTTCGTTTGATAAATATTAATTCATGTTTATACACAAGTTAGCTACTTTAAAACGGTGAGAAGTTCCTTTGGCTGTCCTTCGTCTTCATCATCAGACCCCTAATGGCAGTCACAACCCATCTAGGTGTAAAGTTCTCATCAATACAAATTAAAGAAATTCAAACACCAGGTAATTGCTGTAAATCGTTGAGGAGTAAAATCCCTCGATTGTCATTCGTCTCCATCATCAGATCGACTCAGGACTTTCATTAAGTAGTAGTGCTTTGAAATACTTAATGAAAAAGTTAACAAACGCACTAGTCGCCACAACGATTTTCGAAGGTTCCTCTCGATTTCTCTGGGATGCCATTATCAGATCCTAATTTCCTTATCATTACCATGATAAGGTACCTTGGGATATCTCCTTTCCAACAAAAAAAGAATCATCAAAATCAGTTCATAAACGACGAAGTTATCCGCGAACACACAACAAAAATAATATACGATCGAATTGAGAAACCTCCTTTTTTTTGAAGTCGGTTAATAAGGACTAGTAAGGCTGATTTGTGAACCTTAATAAACATGAAAGCTCCATACCAAATTCATTTATTTTGCTAACTGCATAGTGTTCAATCTTTGTTGAAATTGTTTGAGAGCTGACCCCTAGTCATTTTTAACCAACTTTATCAAAAAGGAGGAGGTTTTCAATTCGTCGGAATCATTTTTTTTTTATGTATGTTCACCGGTTATTCGAAAACGGCTGAACCGATTTGAAAAAATATGGTACCTTGGGATATCTCCTTTCCAACAAAAAAAGAATCATCAAAATCAGTTCATAAACGACGAAGTTATCCGCGAACACACAACAAAAATAATATACGATCGAATTGAGAAACCTCCTTTTTTTGAAGTCGGTTAATAAGGACTAGTAAGGCTGATTTGTGAACCTTAATAAACATGAAAGCTCCATACCAAATTCATTTATTTTGCTAACTGCATAGTGTTCAATCTTTGTTGAAATTGTTTGAGAGCTGACCCCTAGTCATTTTTAACCGACTTTATCAAAAAGGAGGAGGTTTTCAATTCGTCGGAATCATTTTTTTTTTTATGTATGTTCACCGGTTACTCGAAAACGGGTGAACCGATTTGAAAAATTATTTTTATGTTTGAAAGGGTATACTTTACCGGTGATCCCATATAAATTTTATCAAAATCGGTCGAGCTGAAATATAAACGAAAATCTAAAAATTGTATACATCGATGATGTTTTGATGTACTTTCATACCTCGCTGTCTCATTGGAGCTGTGCGTTTATTTGGCCTACCCATATTATATATATACAAAATACATTTACTTTCCACTAAAAATGTATTAAAGGCTCAAATTTCATTCAATGAAGTCGGTTTCTTTTTAGTTTTTAAAACGTAATTATAATCCTTATTGACTTCGGAAGCCTTCATTGTGCGTAGTCACACGTGCTTGGTCATTTTTTTTGAAGTCGCTCAGGCAATAAGATTCTGTCAGTACAGATAACCGTTCACATGTTTTTATTGACACTTTATATACAGAAATATATCCCTACTAATCTAATATATAAAATTTTCGTGTCGCAGTGTTGGTTACCATACTCCTCCGAAACGGCTTGACCGATTTTTATGAAATTTTATATGCATATTCAGTAGGACTGAGAATCGGCTACTATCTATTTTTCATACCCCTAAGTGATAAGGGTTGTCCAACCCTAAAATTTTTTTAAAATTTTTTGGACAAATTTTTATTTTTTATTTTTTTATAATGTGCTATTAAAAAATACATAAAACCCTAAATTTTCACCCTTCTATCAATATTCCCTGTTTTTTAATAGTTGTTTTAGTAATTTTTAATCCCGCTCGATAAATGATCAATTTCAATAAATGGCGGATCATTTCGTTAATGGGGATTTTGCTGTCAAATTGAAACTTTTTCAGATGGGTATTGTGTAGGGGTTTTTAGGGGTTGTAAGGGTTTTTAGGGGTTGTAGGGGCTTTTAGGGGTTGTAGGGGTTTTTAGGGGTTGTAGGGGTTTGTAAGTGTTTTTAGGGATTTTAGGGGTTTTTAGCGATTGTAGGGGTTGTAGGGACATTACCTTACGTAACTTAACCAGCACAAAACATAACAATAATGTATCCGTAACTTTATTAATCTCTGTTATAATTACATTAATGCTAAATAGCTAGCTATATTTTTTAATAAACTTTAATTTTTTTGTGAAATTATAACCGCCCAGCGAAGTGGGCACGGGTCAGCTAGTATTATATATGCAAAAGTAACTCTGTCTATCTGTCTGTCTGTTACGTTATCACGCCTATGCTGCTGAACAAATTTTGATGAATTTTGGTATAGAGATAGATGGAACCTTGGAGAAGAACATAGGCTAGCTACGTTTTATGTAGGTACCATGCGTGCGAAGCCGCGGGCAGCAGCTTGTATAAAATACATGTAAAACAAGTAAGCTATCTTAGGACAGCTCAAAACGATATATAGATAGATCAACTGACGGCAATGGTAATACGCTGGGCAAGATAGGAAGGAGCCAGCTCTTTGGCCACGCGTTTCTACTAGTAACGTACCCTTTGTTAATATGTAGGCAGTTACTCACTTACCTAAGTGATCCTGAGGTATATTTTCCGAGATCCTCGCATGGGAAATATAACGGTTTACCTTGTGACAAAAATGAGGTGAACATAACATTCTCCTATTGCAAGCCACCGGCAGCTCTGTCCAGCTGCACCTGGAATGCATAACATGATAAATCATAAAAACATCTTAAATTGAAAGTGTCACTATATATAAATAAGTACATAAATCACTCGTCGGGACTGGGCGATAATACAATTCAGAGCTGTGCAAATAAATGCGTTTTGCATCCATGTTTATGCAACAACAACGCAGTCGCTTCATAAGTGATTTCGAATTTAATTTGATTTTCATTCAGAAAACAACAATGTTCTGAAAACGAGTTTTCGTATTGTAGATGATATACCTACACATACACACACACACCTCCATTCAAAGTCAAAGTCAAAAGTCAAAAGACACTTTATTCAATACAATCACAAGGATCACTTTGAAACGTCTTACATACTAGGTGAATTTAGGTGCCAATTCATCCTAACCCAAGCCCGAGAAGAACTGGCAAGAAACTCGTCTTGGTCCTAGTGCTTTTTTACATGAAAATTCCTCCTTACACTTTACATATACACATCCGTTTTCAACACTACACTCTTGGTATCATTTTCATTTTTCTGTGTAGGGGTCCACAATGCCCCACATTTTTAAAGTATGTATATATTTTATCCAATCTAATTTTGTTTTTTTTTATTACTTTCGAAGGTGATATCTAACTTCTGCTTACAAAAACATGGCAAGAACTGTCGCTCTTTCCATGTTTTTGTGGATATATCCTTGTTAATACTCCTAAATATATACATTTATTTGATTGGATTTGAACAAAACATACTCACATATCACTAATGTGGAGAATCAATGGACGAACAAATCATGGAATTATCTACTGAATATAAAAAATATTTCACATTAAAACATTCGTGAGTTGTACTATACATTTTGAGAAGCGAATCGTAGTAGACGCAGTGCGCATCGCGATCGTGAACGCGAGCAAGCAAACCGCGCGGGTCAATTTCACCCTAATGAAGATTCTCTAGATACATCGAAACAGTGTCGGTGCCTCCATCGACAAATAATACTTGAGTAAAAAACCCGTGTTTCTCAAAATATAATCTATATATATTATTAAATGATTGACTAACGCACACAAGGCACAGTGTAGCTCGTTAATAACTAATTAGGGAATCGCTGTCCTGAAAGTCAAAATTACCCACACTAACAAAAATATTGACAAAAAAATTCCTAAGCTTCGTAAATTATTCATTTCGTGATAGAGTATAGTGAATAAAATCATCCCAAAAGCTCTCGTGCTCGTCACCTGCGCAGAGTCATAGAATAAATAATAGTGTACCGCGTGGGCGCTATTGTATGCAAATGTAGCGCGCCGCATATCGGCACTAGGTACTCGCCGCGCCAGAGAAATGATTGACAATTTTCTAAACTGTATTTGTTCCTCTTCTCGGCTATATCGTTTTAATAAACCTTTTAAAATATGATTTAAAATACTATCTAGGGCTTAAATTAAATGCACTCTACGATCCTTTTATGAGCGTGCTAGGTATTTTTTTATCATCAGGAAATAATAAGTAGATATCTCTTCAAACGTGGATGACAGTCTCATGGTGCTTGCTCACATTGTAGCGGAGAATTTTATCGTCGAAAATCAAGCGAATGGCTTGACTTGGGTTTCAACATAATTAGTTTTGTTCAACTATAAAATTTAAAAGCTGCCTCTATTAAAAGTATATTGAGATATTCGTTTATTTACATTATATTTATATACATTTGAGTGCTTATTATTATTATGTACTTACCGCACAACCTATTTAATAACTTATCTAGAGTTTTTCTACCTTAATTGCACCTATTGAGGGTGGGCGCTGATACCTATCATACAGGATTTTGATATTAGTATAGGTATCAGTTGTATCACATTATGAACCTTGTAACTTCCTTAGGTTAAGAAATTATGTATATCTCTAACGTGTAGTTATTGTAAAACTAAGGTGCTCAATGAACAATAAACAATAAAACAATTTATTGTTCTATCCAAGATTGAAAAAGGTTGACGACATTGTTAAAACTGCAGATGATAGATACCTACAAGGTTAGATTTGGCGCAAGTCCAAAGCGAATGGACAGAGCCGTTGATAGACCTTTAACATGCAATTGATACGAGACAGACTACAAATGATGATGATGACTGCTTTATCAACAAATGTAAAATGTTGACGATCGCTAGCGCAGCCCTATTATCCTACACACGGCCAAATTGCCCCGTGTCATACTGGCTAGTCAGTTCGTGACGCGAGATGCATTGAATAAACCCCGGACATTCCAACAAATCATCTCACAGCTCACGACAACATCTTATGCATGCTCTTACAATAAGTACTTGGAGAAGTCATATTCATTTACTTAATCATTTTTAGTATCGAATTCTTTCAATTTTGCATAAGCTTAGGTACTAACCTACTCTGTTTCAAATGGCAAGTATCCAAGAGCCACTATTAGTCACTAAACTAAACTTGTACCTAACCAGTAGATATATATTTGAATAAGATAAACATCAAAATTTCTGAAGGACTCGTGCAACAGTATGCACGAGCTTTGAAAGGTTTAAATATTTGCATATGAATACCGTTTAGGTAATACCATTTAACGATATTACCAGGGATCTAGAGTGGGCCAGCTAAGCCAAAGTATTTCTAAGGTATTATTAGGACCTATCAAATAAACTAAGTACTAAAGGACCTAATACTATTACGTTTACAACGTATTGTTTCAGACATCTGAACTAGAGTCGTTGCTGTGCAAGCAGGAGGGCGCCACGCTCGCGCCCACCCACATGGACCTGTTCGATGGCGGCCCTTCCTCCCGCGACGATGCGTACCTGCGACCGGCCCTCTGGGAGGACATCGCCTCCTCGATCAGGAACATCGACCCTGAGAACGCGAACATGCTCGCGCCGCTGGGCGCCACGCACGTCAAACTGGAGGCGGACGAGCTGCTGGAGGAGTGCGCCACGCCGCTGCTCAGTCCGCTGGAGATCAAAACGGAGAGGCTGTGCGCGCCACCCACGTATGCGCACCCGCAGCCACCTCAGCTGCAGCCGCAGCCGCTGCCCTTCGCCAAGTATCCTCCCTCGCGCCTCGTCTACATGTCGCCGCTCACGCCGCCCGGCTCCGACCAGGGCAGCCCCGGCAACACCATGCAGGTAATCTCAGCCGACTAACTCAGACTACCTACGCTACGCATTGCCGCTTGCGAACATTACGAGTGCGACAGATCCTCCCGCTGCGCGATTGCCCTTCCTTCAGGTGTTTTGTTGCAGTTCTTTATATTCGAGGTCAAGATTTACAATCAAAATGATATGGAGACTAATATGACGGACTGCCCGCATAAATGTTTACAAGATTAATATTATTGCAATGTAAAACCGTGGTGAACAGCATTTGGTATTCATGTTATTATGAATTCGCTAGCAGCGCTTATTTTTGAATACATTGTAGTTTACAAGAATGGGCAAACAATGAGAGTGTTATTCGCAGGGAGGGCAGCGCCGCACGCCTCCGCCGCCATACCACCCGCCGCCGCTGATGAGAGCGCCGCTTGTGCCGCACCAGGGCCCGCATCCGCACCACCATCACCCTCAGGTATCACTCCTTCCTATGCTCGAAGCAACTTTGTGTGAAACGTGCAATAACCGCGAAAAATACGTGCCGTGTTTAGGCGATGCTGCAGCAGATGCAGCTGACGCCGCAGCCGCAGCCGCAGCCGCAGCCGCAAGGTCAGCAGGTGCAGCAGGTGCCGCATCACGCGCGGCTCGCGCACCCGCAACCGCACCCGCACCCGCACCCGCACCAGCACCCGCACCAAGTCAAGTACAACCGACGGAACAACCCGGAACTTGAGAAAAGGAGGGTGCATCATTGCGATTTTATTGGTAAGAGCTCCTGACTAGCTCTTAAATAAAAAAAAATGCAGAACGTTGGGTCCTTGGACAGATGTTAATATTGACTGTGCCTGGACTAAACCTTTGCAGGGTATGTTTTAAAACATCAATAGGTTACGTTGAGGTTATAACTAAGCATATACCTAGTTATTTAGTTGATCTTGTTATTTATGCAAATTAAAATTCACCGTGAACATTTACAGGTTGTTCGAAAGTCTACACAAAAAGTTCACACCTCAAGGCTCACCAGCGTATACACACGGGTAAACATATTTTGTATTTGATATTTCTCTTAAAAAAAAGCTATATGCGAGTTATTTATAAAATGAAAGCCTAAGCGACTTAAAGTATTGTTCTTAAACCAAGAAAGAGACGAAAGAGTGTGAAGAATGTCTATTCGGATCCGATAGGTAGGTAGGTACATGTAACGAGTTTGTGGGAAAATTATAGAGCTATAAAACAACATTAAATCAAAAACTCGCAATTTCCACGCAGACTGTGGCTTCGCTTCGCGAAAGTAAGCGTCACTTCATCATAAGGCAAAATGACATTGTTTGTAGGTACTTACCGCAGGATTTTACTGCATTTCACTTGTTCAATTTATGTGACACAAGCTTTTTTACGTAAGCTAACTTTCTATCACCGGGGACAAGGAAATCTTTAGAGCCACTTCACATCCCACGCAAAGGTCTATTCTTGATTGGACAAGTCAGCTGTTGTTAGCACGAAAACAAGAAATTTTACCTTTCGTAAACTAGGCTCTCTTCTTATAAGTTCCGTTATTGACTTGTAAATAAAACAGCATCGGTTCAAACATTTATAAGAACTTTTCTATTTCAAAACTAATTAAAATAACTATAAGGCTAGCTTACCAAATGCTTACCAAGCTCACAAAGCTTACTAAAATTCATTAATATAGGTAAGTAAGTATTCATTAATAATTAATTAACATTCATGGTAAAAAAACTGTCGTCAATTTCTTATAAAACTCGCGGTTCTCATATTTCAATGTTATGTTTACTGTTTTTTACCACTACCAGGATTGTATGCATCGGGTTTGTATGCTCGGGCTTGACGACTTCTTTTAACGACCCCACAGTCCGCAAAGTTTACACCAGGGTTGGCCATTGCCTCATACGAATGTAGTAGTTAATAGTAAAGCAAAACACGCTCTTTTGTTTTAATTGTAAACCCCTTCGGTAGGAGAGAAACCGTATACATGCCAGTGGCCTGAGTGTGAGTGGCGTTTCGCCCGGTCCGATGAGCTGACCCGGCATTACCGCAAGCACACCGGGGCCAAGCCGTTCAAGTGTACCGTTTGCGAGCGCTCCTTCGCGAGGTCGGATCACCTCGCGTTGCACATGAAGCGGCATCTGCCGAAGACGTCCAAATGACACGCGAGGAGGGGCGGCGACCAGCCGCCCGCTGCCCAGGACACCCAGGTAACTAACCTAGTCTTAAACATGAATCGCCTTGAACTAAATGGCGAAAGTGATGATCATGAGCTGGACTCTGATCGTGAATTAATCTCATCAAACGTATCCAGATGTAACTGAGGTGTCAACATGGTTCTGAAAGCGCGTGATCATTAAATGACATACTATCAAATTTCAGGAAGAGTGCAACGAGAACATCTTTCTGGAGTGCGAACTGGACGCGAACCTGATGGAGCCTTTCTACGGCGTGCTGTGACGACCACTCTCGTCAGCAGCGGAATCTTTACTGTATATTTTGTAAAAGCGAAGTCGAATCTTCATAAAATTCGGACAAAGTTGCACAACGTCTTACGACGACACATTGCTGGTGATATCACCTCCCCAGTGAACTTCAATGCACATAATATAAAGCTTAATTTTAGGGGGCGATGTCCTACATTGAATTTTGTCAAGGATCAGTTAACCATAATGTAAATTATTATTATCTTATCATTGATATTAAGTTACATTGTGTACAAGGTTCAACAGCATTACCAATGATATCGCTTTACATATATACCTATGTTATTATTATTGTAATCGTTTTGCTGAACGGAGTCATCACTATAGAAATACATTACCCGATTTTATAGATTTGTAGGAGTAATTGTGAAGAATGACAATTATTATAACGGAGCTAGCCGCTAACGACACCGTTGCTCAGAAATAAGACATTCGAATTACACAAACGTTGACGCTGAGCAGTGAGTAGGCAATTGCTCCTCATAAATGACACGGCAGTCAACAATCAACGTCAGTACGTCTAAGTACCCAGAACAAACAAGAATTTTAAGTAGATCATGATTTGTATTCAACAGTCGCCTGCATTTGTCATCTGAATCATCATAATGTACTGAATGTAGTCAGACACAGCCACAGGAATAATCTGAAAACTGCAATTTAAATATCCTTCATACATTTAAATTGTATATTGCTTTTCGACTTATTCTTGCCGCCTCTAGCTTGCTACCGACTTATGCCGTGTTTCTATAATATGCCGACACCCGATAGCAGCGTTTTGTACATTTTACTATGAGAATAGAAACACAAGTTTTATTTTCATAGAGAAATCAGCTGATGGATGCTAACGGATGTATTTATTTTATAGGATACGGGTTTGAAGTTTTAAGTTATTAGGCATTTATGTATGTACCTATTACTTATTAAATAAAGATTTGCTCACCGCGCAGCGAGCCGGGGTAACGTTGTCGTCTCGAAAGCACCGCGAACAAGCTCTAAGTATTCATTAGTTATGATTAGTTAATTTATTCTAAGGTAATTTTTAAGAGAGCGAGGAATATCCAAGATATTATCTTTAATGTATAATGAAATCAATATCCGTAAGAAGTTTAGTATTAGTCTTAGCGTACAGATGTGTTTCGGATGTTGCGATCTGAGACTTGTGCTTCAATTTTAATCAGTTGCCTTACTGTAACAACTTACTGTATTGCCATCTGTTTTATAACCATAATTTAGGTATATTATGTCTGTGAAACCTGTGATCAGTTATTGAGATGCTCCCAAGCCACTACTACCTAGTCCAAATAAGCTGGAGTGATGAGACATTGATTTAAGAAATACAAGCGATCACCTATTAAGATAATGTAGCGTTACAGAATGGTCTGTCCTTGTTGTTCTAATATCAATGGATTTTGAACACCACAATGAACACCACAGTAGCAAATATGCGATTATGAGATAAATCTTTACTCTGTATTCTAGTATTGTGTATCATTTTGCTACTTGTACCTTCTTCCTAATCGGGTCGCTTCATTCGAACATTTAATTTTTAACACTTTCTAGTCTCAATTTATTGAATTTTTACATATTCACATACTTAAAAGTTTTTTTGGCTGGTTCAAGTTATTAATTATACTTCTCGCTTGTATCCAGTAGTAACTCGATACGAGTTACATTAGACATACAAGTAAGCTTTTGGTACCAACGTGACACAGTTTTTTTAAATTGCTACTATGCTATTTTAATATATCAGGTCCGAGTCAGGCCCGCACATAGAAAATAAGCATATTATTTAAAATGATTATGTACATAATTATCTGTAATTCATGACAATCAGTCTTGTTTATAGGTTTGAATGAACAAGTTAAAATTTTCGTAAATATAACTAAACAATTGAATACAGACATTGAATAAATTAAACTATTTTCTTGAAATATAAATTCTAAGTTTGGCTTGCGTCCCATGTCTTATTAGAACCAATATAGTAACACTTATAATAACATTATTATGCTATTAATAATACATAATTACGTACCTCGAATATACAAAGTATCTTACGATACGTTGTGTCGTATTGATGTGTGTATTTATAACATAGATGGAACCTAGGAGTAATATAGCAGCCTTATTGCCTCCGTCCTTATGTATTTTAAAATAAATGGCCTAATATGTGCCCATTAAATAATTAATGTAATATATCTACTACCATAAACATTACCATAGTAATTAAAAAATTTGGTTTGTTCCCACTTATACTATTGATTAAACAGAGTGTGTTTTAAATACCTTTTACCAGGGTATTTATTTGCATATGCAGGAAATGTAAAATAGGTATACATATAAATGTGAAATGTAAAATAGGTACCATAAGCACGTAAATTAATTTAAGAAAGTCAAAGCAGGATCTAATTCATTAACGGCATTAGATTTTAATTTGTTATGTGCCCACAGAATCATTTTTCATGGTCCATATGTTTCTTTGTGTATGTATATATATATTGACGACCTCTGTAGCGCAGTGGGCTTAGGTCCGGCTGAGACGCAGAAGGTTGCGGGTTCGATTCCCGCCGCGGGACAAATGTTTGTATGATCTGCAAGTATTTGTCTCAGGTCTGGGTGTTTCTATGTATAATATGTATATATTTACAAAAAAAAATTTTATAAGTAGTAAGTATATCAGTCATGATGTGGTACCCATAACACAAGCTCTGCTTACTTTGGGGCCAGATGATGTTGTGTGAAATGTCCGGATTATTTATTATTTATTTTATATATATATATAAGGTGAGAAGCCGGAGTGGGTTGTTAGTATATATGTTATATATATATATACTATATATATATGGGAATTACTTGTTCCACTTAGTTTGACATTTGCAATTATTGTAACTAATGGGAGCAACTTTTAGCCAGTCTGCTCTCACTAGTTCTGTTGAAGAGACTGATTGTGTTTTATAAATTGTACCAGGTACAAAAAAATCCCGCCTGTTATAGCAAACCCGTGGGTGGTTTTGCTATAACAGGAAGCTACCTTCCAAATTTCAGCTTTCTAGCTTCAGCGGTTTTGGCTCGGCGATGATTGTACCGGGTACAATGTATAAAAACACAATCAGTCTCTTCAACAGAACTAGTGAGAACAGACTGGCTAAAAGTTGCTCCCATTAGTTACAATAATTGCAAATTTCAAACTAAGTGGAACAAGTAATTCCCATTAGTTCGATTACTACACCAAGGAATAGAACTAGTGGGAACAGACCAAAAATTTGCCTATATTTTTATCTATTTAAATTTGCCATCAATATTAGTCACTAGAGTTTGTGCTACCTAAATGTTTATCTGCTAAAATGTAATTTTACGTGCCTTAATTTTAATGCCTGTGTTTATAGTTTAGCTCAAGAACCATTTACATACATTTTTTAAATCGATGTTTAGTTTTCGATCTGAGTCTGAGTTTTGTTCTAAAGTACAGCCATAAGTCATGCTGCTTATCTACATGAATGGTCGTCGTAAACTTGCCTATATGCAAACAAAAGCTATATATTTAGCCCCTATCCTATATTCACATAATTAACTAACGTCGCATACTTAATGCTCATTCTAATGTCAAGGAATAAAGATGGCAACACTTTTAAACAATGCATTGCTAGTATGTTGTTTAAATCTGTTGAATATTTATTCTTAGACTTAAAAACGACAAATATATAGCATACTTAAACACCACGCTAAGAATATATGACTAGCTGTTGCTCGTGACTTCGTCCTCATCTTTGAATAAAATTGTAGCTATAATCCTTCCCCAGGATGCAGTTATCTCCTTGCCAAATTTTATTGGTAAATTTCAAACCAATCACACCCATTAAAAAGATTCCATACATTTCACATTCACACCTCATTTTAGTCCTTTATGGGGGTAATTTTGAAAAATCCTGAAACACGTGTCCATTTATTTTGCATTTTAAGTATCCAAACGAAGTTTCTAAGAAATCACACCAAACGTTAAAAAGTTTCCATACAAATTTGACACCCCATTTTACCCCTTTGTAATAGTTATTTTCAAAAATCCTGAAATACGTGTCCATTTATTTTGCATTTTATTTATTCAAATCAAGTTTCATTCAAATCGTACCACGCGTTAAAAAGTTTCATACATTAGTTACCACCCCTTTTTACCCTCTTAGGGGTTGAATTTTAAAAAATCCCGCCTGTTATACCTGGGGGGGGGGGGGGTTTGCTATAACAGGAAGCTACCTTCCAAATTTCAGCTTTCTAGCTTCAGCGGTTTTGGCTCGGCGATGACGAATCAGTCAGTCAGGTTAAGCTCTTTTATACGTATAGATTAGCCCGGGGATCCTTAAAGTCTGGTAGAGTCTTGTCTGGGCTGGTAATTTTAATATAGATGACAACCGATTGAAAAAGCACATTAGCTGATGTTTATAGGATAGACATAATGTCGTTTGCTACTGAACTAATATTACTTTAGTATAGCTTCGGCTATGATTCAGAGACACTAAGCGTGAACGTACACTTACGGTTGTCAAAATGTAGTGCGATTTGACGTACGGATTTGTTATTTATGCCGTCGACCTTACAGTACAACATGACTTAAACATTGTTAATGGCTAAGAACTAGCGCGCACTGCACATAATTACGCGGCCAACTTTCTAGCGCTATTCTGTGGAACATGGTATGAGGGGAAAAAACCGCGTTGTAAATTACATACTTCAGAATAGACATAAAATAGCGCGAAAAAAATCGCAGTGAAGTAATTCGCAGTGTGGCTAAGAACTAGCGCGCACTGCACATAATTACGCGGCCAACTTTCTAGCGCTATTCTGTGGAACATGGTATGAGCGGAAAAAACTGCGTTGTAAATTACATATTTCAGAATAGACATAAAATAGCGCGAAAAAAATCGCAGTGAAGTAATTCGCAGTGTGGCTAAGAACTAGCGCGCACTGCACATAATTACGCGGCCAACTTTCTAGCGCTATTCTGTGGAACATGGTATGAGCGGAAAAAACTGCGTTGTAAATTACATACTTCAGAATAGACATAAAATAGTGCGAAAAAATTCGCAGTGCAGTAATTCGCAGTGCGCGCTAGGCTTAAGTACTCTACATTTATCTTTTAACCAATATATAATAAGGTTATTCTTATATTCATATCTTTTTACCTAAATTATTTATATTATTCTATGTGACTTGTTTAAATCTTGCCACACTTTCTTGCATTTAATTTGGTAGTTACTTATTTTATTATAATTAAATAATGATACGCCTTTTATTTCGGCACAAAATGGTATTTAGTTAAAGTTTTAGGTTACGATGTCTTCATAATTATTATTACCTTAATTAACTTGTTGATAATGACTGTAAGATAAACAAACAAAACAAATATATTATCCATATTCTCTAGTCTAGTTACCTACACGAGAAAATATAAGTTTTGAGACATATATATATTTTTGAATTTAAAGTAGGTAATTATAACTTATTGAATGTAGAGTGCCTTTTGATAAGGGTCCAACTAAAAAAATGAGCCTTATCCACTTCACCTTTACAAATTACAATGTTGTATTGAAAGAATCAATAAATAATACACTACATTTCAATTTACATTCTCATCAGGAATGAGTAAAGATGCTTTTAGTATTAAGTTTAAATCAATATGCTTTCGAGAGAGGAAACCGAACGATTGCCATAGACGTGTCTAGATGCCATAATATTATTATAATAAATATCTTGATTTTACTTAGCTCATATGAACCGACAGTAGCTGTAAGCGGTATTTCTCAAAATTGCACTTCACCATTCACTTCTGCTTCTTTCCTATGAGTACTTGTCATACCTTTTCAATGATTGAGTTCTCTTTATTATTATTTTTGCAAATGTAGATTTACTTTTAAGTAATATTTAAGTATGTTGACTAAGTCACAAGATAATTTATTACCAATGACATGTTTTTAAATTCTTTTTATATGCCTATTTTTTATAGAGAGCAAGATGAGATATTATATTGATAAAATAATTGTACGGCCATGTGTTTAACTGAATGTATAGTTTGTAGATATTGTCGCAGTGTGATTTACTAACATTTTGTTTTTTTTACGTTATTTTATTGTTTAAGTTTTCATGGTGTTTGAAAGAAATTGACAAAAAAATATTCAAGAATACAGAATGATGCCATAATGTCACGTACACACTGTTTACTGTACATAAGGTTGATTGGATCTTATATCGTACCTAAGTATTTACTCTATTACCGAAGTTTTTTTTATAAGTATTGGTTTAATCCAAACAAGGTTTCCAAATTTAAGTTTCCAAACTTGTTGAAAACTTAACTTACTTGCTAACCTATGGTTACATTCAAATCCACAAATATACAATAATTGTTATTTCATTAGAAATATTAAACAAAACAGTACATCTTGCGATCGTTGGATCGTCAAATATTACTGAAAATGAACAACATACACACTTTCACTATAATTTGATTCATTGTCTGTACCTACTAAATTTTAGGTCGCGAAGGTAAATATAAGTTTAGTGTCTACCATCTTTACAGTTCAGGACAAATTAAATTTAATCACCTTTGAATGTATCGTTTTATTTATTATCCCTTGATATCGATGGTTAGCGTAAATCCAGTCTTTATTAGTTTTATAGGTCTAGGTTGTATGATGGGTCAGTCCACCACGACACATTTAACAGATATAAATTTTAAAACTATCATAGTTTTGAACATAATTTTCACTCGAAACGAGATGTTTACCATAACTATGTGTGATTTTCTGCTTCTGGATATATCGGCACATTGCATGCGCCATCATGAGATAAACCAATGACTTAATATCGGAAAATATCGGGAATCAGAAAAACTCACATATTATCTATACTAATATTATACAGAGGAAAGATTTGATTGTTGTTTTGTTTGTATTGAATAGGCTCCGAAACCACTGCACCGATTTGAAAAATGCTTTTAAAGTTGGGAAGCTACACTATCCCCGGGTGGCATAGGCTACTTTTTATCCTGGGAAAATTGGTTTGTCCCAGGAAAAATCTTCAACGCAGGCGAAGCTGCGCGCGGACAGATAGTTGTAAATATCCTGGTTTGATTGAAGACAGACGTAAGTGATGAACGACTTTTCTTATGGCCGTGTTGAGCTGGCTAATTCCGATAGCAAGGCCAAGGTTTTATGCTCTCCAATGCAGCCAGGTCGTTTTAAAATTCAAATGAAATAAATTCAAAACTGTTTCATTGAATAAACTTCACTTAGAAATAAAATAAATTTAAGGAAATAAATATCATGACAGTGCCTTGTCAGTCTCTATATTTATAATTCTACTGTACGTGTGTATGTCACTGAATTCCTCCTAAACGGCTGGACCGATTTGAATGAATTTTTTCGTATGCGTTTGGGTGGCTTCCTGGATGGTTTAGATTCACAAATCAGCCCGGCAGATGGCGCTGCAGTCGGTACAATTAGATATTTTTTTTTCTTTTAAAACGCGCGGATGAAGTCGCGAACGGGACAGCTAGTAAATATATGAAAATCTAATGTATGTTCAAAAAATATGCAATTGTTTAAATAAATAGCGATAGGTACTTAAGGATACACAAGTCAGCGGCACAAACTCGTTAGTGGGCGCAGCTAAAATGCATGCTATTTAGTGTGAGAAAAGGATAAACGTGCACCAAGGATAGAGATGGGCAGTAAAGAGATAGCGTGTTATAGTTATAATTTCGAGTCATATGATCAGATTAATCTATGATTTCTAAATAAAACGATTGCGTAAAAATAATGAATAGACCTTTGGCTCAAGGGTTCTCATGAAAAAACTACTGAATGTAATTATAAAAAAAAAGTTATTTGAGCTTTTGAATAAATAATCTATGCTTGTATAGGAACAATTTTTTAGTTTGCCTACTCCGTTTGTTGTTTATTCACACCTAAAGTTGCGCTAAAATCAGTGATGAAAAACGATTTTTTTTTAGTTTTTTTTTTGTCTTGTATCTTTCAAACCCATATTATTTTCACAATTCTGTATTGATACAAGCATAGATTATGACAAGACAAATTTATATCACTTTTAGTTTTGGTTGTTCATCATCAGACAGTGGTGTGATCACCCTTCGACGTTTGTATGGAAAGATAATCGACTTGTTCACTCTTAATAATAATATTAATAATAGAAATATACACTGATGGACTTATTTAGAGGAACGCTTCAAAAATCAAAGAAAAATACTAAAATATGTACTAAAATTTCTTAGTACAAACTGGCCACGTATACATTTAATTTGAAAAAAGAATTACTACAATTCGTTCTTAAATCTTTTGTTTCTGGCTTTCATATGTTTTTCGCGTATTTGTTATTTTCTCTAGTCTATTGGAATAATTTTGCGTATGCGTATGCGTATTAATTTCATAAAATCTGTCTTTTTTCAAGTTTTTTTTAACAAAAACGTATCGCAATAGTGGTCCTTACACATCAATGAATACCTGAAGGCCCAATGCCGGATCTCAGCATAGCTCAGGTTTCCAAAGCTGTTACTTCAATTGAAAATGGTCGCAGTTATAAAGAAGTGGCTCAAACATTACGAGTTTCAAAATCCGTCATCTTTAAAATTGTTAAACGTTACCGGCAGACTGGAGAGTGCGCGAGACTCGCAGGGCAAGGTCGTAAGAGAGTTACATCAGCGAGAGACGATCGATTTATGGCGAACAGTGTTCTGAGAAATCGCACTTTGACTTCTTCTGAAGTCAAAATCCGAAAAATAAAACAAATCCGATCTGTCTTTATTTTGTTCCGTTCCTCAATTATGCAGTTAGGCTCGCTAAAGTTTATATAAATAAATATTTTATAGGGCAATGTACACGCGACTATAACAAGGTCCAAAACGACGTGTTGGATTTGTCGATTGGCAAATCTAAAAACGAATCTGCTCCAACTCGACTCGGCATCCGTAACAAAAGTGTGATTTTATAGAAATTTATAGAAAATAGAAAATAATTTATATCTGTAACAGGTTTACAATATAAATGACTTAGGTTGAGATCTTCTTGAATAAAGTAAAGTAAAGTATAGTAAAGAATACTTGTGTTACAAGATCCTGCTCTTCCATAGCCGTACAATTAAGGTTACAGATTTGTATATACTTAGGTACCTACTATAAAACTAGTGGCTTTAGATTAGTTTACAGGAATATATACCTATTTTATTAGTTTTTAAATTTTGATAGATATTTTATTCTAAACGAATATAGATAAAAAGTATACCTAAGTAAACTAGTGAATATAATGCCTGTGTGTATTTATTTGCTGTACTATGTGTATTTGAGTGTGAGTGAGTGCGTGTGTTTGTGTGTGTGTGTGTGTGTGTGGGTGTGTGTGTGTGAGTGAGTGTGTGTGTGTGTGTGTCTTTGAATAGAGGGGTTAGAGTGTAGTTTCATGTCTACTAGGTAAAAGTGTGGTAATAGGTACCATCTTAGTGGTGTTAGGTGATAACATGTAGTAGCGCTTCCGTGTCCTAGTAGCTTTTTGTCTGCAGCCAATTAGTCAGGGCTTTTTTACTCTCATAATATGGTATAGAATAAATGTTTAGTTTCTTATTCATTACGTTATATAGGTGGGCAGATTGGATTGTATACTGGTTACGGGCAAATGAAGTTTTCGTTCCAATAGTATTTGCGACCTTGTCTTTTCGTCTACGATTTACGATGTTAGGATTATAAGCTAAAGCTATAAGTTTTGTGCATTCTTAGAACCACTTGTAGGATTTACAAACGTCTGATAGACAATGGTTGCGTCATAGAGTAAGGCATATTCGTTAAGAATCTGTATAATTTAATATACATTACTTTAATTAGCACTCGATGAGCTCTTTCTATTTCGATGAATTTAGTTTTTGCTGCTCCTCCCAGATGGAAATACAATATCCCATCACGGATTGAGCTAGGCAATATAAATTTCTTTAATAAGGTTTTTTGAGCAACGTGTCTTAAGGTTTTAAAAATCCATATAAGTTTTCTTATCCTGTTACTCAAGGCTTCAACTTGATGATACCATAACATATTCTGATCTATTATAATAGCTAAATACTTATTGAGGAGACTTTATTAATAAAAGACTAAAGGGGCAGTTACAATGATCATTAATTCCACAATTACGTACGTTGAAGTCTGCTCCTGGTTGAGTCCTATTGTAAATAGTGTAGCACATATAATAAGTCTTAAAGAGCCAATTTGCAATTTTAGCTAAGTCAATTTAGCTTACAATTTTAGCTTTTATTGAATAAATAATGTTTTGATTTGATTTAATTTGATACAATCATACAATCACTTTTAAACTAAATACTAACGTAATGCCAGTGACTACAGCAAAGAAAAATAACCTAACGAAAACCTAAAAAAACCTACTGAATCCTCTACAAGAGAGTCTCTTTGAAGACCTGATGGCTCACGATTCACGAGCAGATTACAGGCCATTGATGCAGTCAATTCGCACTTCGTAAACGCCGCGATTAGCTGCGGCGCGACCGCTGCCGATGTACCTGCTTCTTTGCTTGCATTGACTAGTGCGCGTCCTTCAGCGGACCGCTCTATTAGACTTCGCCTCTTTACGCCATTTGAGGTATATAACATTATTTCGAGTGGAGTAGCACATAAGCCCACTAAAGACATTTACGAGATGTCGAGAACTCTTATGATCGCAGCCGCCGAACATCTGTCGCCCTATTCTTGCAGTGCTTTTTAATATTTGTCTTAGGGAAAGCCGATATCCACAAATATTTAAAAACGTAAGAGTGTCGCCACTTTATAAGGGAAAGGGAAAGAAAGAAGACATAAATAGTTACCGACCTGTCTCTATTATTCCCTGCATTGCCAAAATTTTCGAACATGACCTCAGTTCAAGAATTACAGAGTACCTGTCGGCAACGAATTCTCTTTCAGATAGGCAATATGTCTATCGGGCCGGCAGGTTGACGACGGATGTAGCTCACGAGCTGGCGCGGCGAGTGATGGAGGCTCGGGAGCAGCGGCAGCAGGTAGCGGTGATTATGTGCGATCTGTCTAAGGCCTTTGACGTGGCCGACCACAATGTTCTAGTCGCTAAGATGAGACACTATGGTTTGGATGGATCGTCCGTAGAGCTGCTGACAGACTTCATGACGGACCGATACCAGACAATTGTTGGTGATAAAGAAGAAATACCGTCAAAGCCACTTAAAACGTGTTGGGGTCGCCCAGGGGTCATCTCTCTCTCTAACATCATGTTTTCTATCCTCCTCAATGACTTGCCCGACTGCATAGACGGTGCGCACACGTTAATGTACGATGTCATGTACAGATGACGTCGCGGCTGTTGTCACTGCACCCTTGCATGAGTCGTTTCATCGTAATGGTTTTCTACTAAATGTAAAAAAAACTAATTTCATGCATTTCAATCTTGCTGGCCATTATTGTAATCCTTTGTGCGTATCCCTGGGTGGCATGGTAATAATCAACTGGATGAAGAGCTCACATGGGAACAACACATTCACAAACTATGCGAGAGGATAGGCAGCGCTTGCTTCGCGTTGTGGCGCATTTTCTACGACTAGCGACTATCGCGACTATATATGAATACTTCTTTTTCTGCTTCTTCTTATCGTGTCACTAGTATTTCGAACCTAGGTGTGGTGAATGGATTAAAGTGCGCCTGGGAGACACCTTCGTGAGGACTAAAGCAACTTTAGCTTCTAAGCGCCTGAGTGGTTTGGTTCTCAATTACGAAAATTTGCTTGATCGATGGCCACAGACTGGGAGTAGTTCGCTGGAGCCTTTTGAAAGTCTCATAGCGAAGAAGCACATAACAATACTGTCTTGTAGGTTGAAATTGGGATATCTCACCGTTTGAAAATAGGCCACTGGGTGAGTGTAACATAGCAAGGCGGCAGGTCACCTTTGCGCGCTAAATGGAAAACGGTAACACCCCTAAATGGTTGCACAAACAGACGACCGTTATCACCCACCTTATTTATACATGATTGACAAGTTGACTCGCATTTTCTGAGCGTACGCATCGCGATTAGGACGAACCACGGGTACAGTGACCTACTTACCTAAACAGTGTTTCAAAGTTAGTCTAGTCAGCAGTGCCAAAATGATTAATCCAAAAGCAAAAATGACTTGTTTGATATTGACGGCAACAGTAATAGTGGCTGTAGCAGCGAGCACAATATATCATGAAGAAGAGTTCCATGATGTAGACTCTGATGGCGAAGAAGAAATTGACGCAATTGAAGGCCGGAAGGGAAAAATTCGTGAGTATCTCCCCAAACCAACATAGATTGATTAAGCATGAATCATCTACAAAGCAAAAGTTTTTAACTTAAGAAAATGCGATACTGAAAGCATACTTTTTTTAATTGTGTACCTAAACTATGTAGTACCTAGGAAGTAGAAAGGCAGAACGAACCTTTGAATGTTAGCAATAAATCGCTTGGCGATTATCATTTCGCAATTCGCATTTTTGCATCCGCACAATTCGCGTGTGAGGAATTTTTCCATTAAAGCGGAGTGGGTAGAAAAAACTAAAGGCTTCGATTACATGAAACTGCACCTTATAGATAGGTACGTGGGCCTTTGAGTAGAGTCGATCCCGTCCATAGTAGATCTCAAATAAATTCTCCGTCTTAATGTCGCTTAGCGCAAGAACGACAAACAACTAAACGCCTGCTGTGCGTAAAGTAACCTACTTATTTATCATACCTACATATAACAAATATAAATTAAAATTAAAATAAACCACCGACAGAATAAATCTTGAAAACCTACTCATTGAGAAGATTCCAATGAGCTCAAGCACGATACCTCTGCTGTAAGTTGGTAAGGGGTTGGGTATCCTGCAAATTCCAGGTGACGCTGTAGCATCACGTCAAAGTTACCATGTTCTTGCAATATTATTGACGTAACAGAACACTAAATTTTGAATCGATCAGACCTGTGGATACTCAGACACAGACTCAGACTTTCGACGGAGGTTAAAAGGCCAAGACCAAAACAAGAGGTAAGACTAGCATTCTGTTATATTGATCTCATCTGTCGCTTTTATGTAAGTCTTCAAAGTCTCGCAACTATAAGAGGAGTGGTTCAGGGATGTAGTGACTTATGGCTCGTGTCGTGGTCCAAGAGTAGAGCACGACTCCTTCTGTATTTTGCTAGTTTCTTAGATTTTCGTTTGCGTTTCGATTCGTTTCGTTTCGTATGGTTCGTTTGGTTTGGTCATCATGTCTTTAGTCTTTTTAGTTGGAGCAGCTGAGCTGCTAGCTGGTTGGAGTCGTTGAGGTAGTCGCTTTTTGTATTTTGCGATAGATAAATAAATAATGCCGGACATTTCACACAGCATCATCTGGCCCCAAAGTTGGTGGTACCCATAACACAAGCTCTGCTTGCTTGTGTTATGGGTACCACATGACTCATATACTACTTAAATACGTTTTTTTTTGTAAATACATACATATTATACATAGAAACTCCCAAACCCGAGACAAATACTTGCAGATCATACAAACATATGTCCCGCGGCGGGAATCGAACCCGCAACCTTCTGCGCCTCAGGCAGGCTTTCGCCCACTGCGCCACAGAGGTCGTCAAAATGATGATGACTAACTGTGTTCATTTGTACAATACACACAAGTACAGTTCGTGGAAGTCGAGGAAGTACACGAACACCCGTTCGTGTACTTCCATGTGGTTTATGAACCATGGAGTATTCGCTATGGTTTTGAGCATCATATTCTGGGTTCTTTGCATCATGGTGATATTAGAGTTGCTAGTGCAACCCCAGAGTTAAATACAGTACATCCACATTGGTCTTAGTATCCCTTATTATTAACAGTTTATGGTGTCTGGATAGTTTTGAGTTCCTACCCGATATCCATACTAGGTTTCCGAATGTCATATTAACGTGTACTCTCTTGGTATTTACGTGGGGTTGCTAGTTCATGTGATTTTAAATTCATTCATGTTTAATTCATATCCAGCACATGATGCGAGCAATGGTACAGTGACTAACCATGTCATCATATTGTTTCAGTGTTCCCATTCGTCAGCATCGTCCGGTTTGCGAACACGGATTGCTCATCGACCAACACAATGAACGGGATTTGCCTGGCGCGTAGAGAATGCAACAACCTTAACGGTACTATCACAGGGACTTGTGCGTCTAGGAGAGGACGGTGCTGTGTTGGTAAGATTTGGCAAATTATGGAGTCTATTCCGATACCCTAAGCTTTTGAAAATTTTGCTTATAGCAAGTCGCATCTTACCTCTCTCGACTTTGTACAATCGTGACGAGGTCAAATTCTAGAAACATTCAACATGTTAAAATTACATTAATTTATCATTACCAACATCATCATCAGCCATTACATATTTATAATTACAAAATAATATTTCATTCCGGATGGCCCTTTTACGGTAGGTACCTTAACTGATATATGATCAAAACATCATTACCTACGTTATACAAAGCTTTAACTACCTATTTTATTCCACAGCTAAAATAAGCTTATCGATACGCTAGTGGATCGCCTAGTTGGCGATTATGATAGCAGTTGAATTTTTTACGTGACTCTATATTCCAGACGCTACAATACCTATTACACTGCCGTACCTACCTACTATCGAGCCCAAGTAAAAGGGTCCATCCAGATAATAAACGGACGGACACCGGCGCGCCGGTGAAAGTAACATAATTTTCAAAAACTAGCACAAAACATTACCTACAAATGTACGAGTATTTGTGATAACGATCAATTCACAAGTCCAGAAACAGTAAAACAAAAACTGTTAGACATAAATACTAGTAACTAACCTTTTTCAGTGTCTCGATCGTGTGGAGCTACTACGAACGTAAACAACACCTACTTCTCCAGTCCTGGGTATCCCGCCGCTTTCCCAGGAGGACCGGCATGCAACCTCATTGTGAACCGTTGTAACAACAATATCTGCCAGGTAGATTACATAAATTAATGGTACCTAGATTAATAGAACAATAAGATCTTTTTGATAAACAAGTGTTTTACTCACGTATTATTTTGTCGATGGAGGCACCGACACTGATTAATCTAGAGAATGCGAACCGTGAACGCAAACGGCAACCAGCGGACCGCAGATCAAACTCACCCTGATAAAGATTCTCTAGAATCTAGAATCTAGACAAACCGAAACAGTATCGGTGCCTCCATCGACAAAATAATACGTGAGTAGGTACCTAAAACCCGTGTTTAGCAAAATGTTAACAATAAGATATAAGTACCTGTTAGGACATATGGTTTGGAACACCAAACAACAATATTACAAAGGCGTATAGGATACATCCAAGTTTCCTACATATAAATACAAATAGAATACAATTCTTCGATATCAAGTTAGGTTAAAATCAATATCGTTTCAGCTGCGCATCGACTTCTTGGACTTCGTAACTTCCCAGCCTGACGGTGACGGTAATTGCATCACCGACGCCATCACGATCTCGGGAGGGAACACTGTGGTACCAGTTCTCTGCGGGGACCTCACCGGGCAGACCCTTTTTATAGACTTCAATGGAAACGCTGCTATCACGATAACAGTCACGGCATCACTTGCGACGACATTTGCTAGGCGATGGAACATGAGGCTCATCCAGCTCGGTTGCGACTGTCCCGGCATTGGTAAGCTGGCGCTTTTGAGTTGGTTATCCGAATACAGCATCTCATGACCAAGAACTTCACAGAGTTGAACTAGGTATTCTATACTGGTCACTAAAGCAAATTTTTTACTTGTGGTGAGATGATCTGCTGCTGCTTAACAATAAATAATGACATGTTTGTATTTTTATTACATATTTTTGTCCACAGCCCCAAATGGCTGTCTACAATACTACACTGGCTTGACAGGCACCATAAACGGCTTTAATTACGGAACTGGTTCCAACATCGCTCTTAGCGCATCCTTGGTTACTGGCACTCGACAGATTGTTAACTTGAACTACGGAATCTGTATACGAATGGAGGCTGGATACTGCACAATACAGTATGCTCAGGTAATACCTAAACTTATTCACATTTTAAGTTTCACTATGCAAATGTACCTTGAAAAGGACAGTACTTTGTTATACTAGTTATATATACCTACCTAATCTACACGCTATGAGAAGTATGTTTGATAAAGTATATTTTTCTACCTACAGACAGATCCATTCTCGTTTACCTTGACGGGTGACGTTGAGGGTGTTGACAACACTGTGTTAGGCACGGCATTGGGTGCAGTCAACGGCGTCCAGTGCCAGACTGACTTCGTAGTGATTCCCAACCCGATAGTGGTAGCTACTGGAGTCCCTGCGACCACAGATCGCTTTTGCGGACTTGGCTTCGTCAGTGTACAGAGTAAGTTCATAATCGGAATTTGTTAATGCAGACGTTTGAATTGCTGCCTATCCTATCCGATGCGCATACTAACGCGGCGCGGCGTCACTGAAGACCAGCGTTATAAAAGCGTTCTAAACCCTATTTACCTATAACACATGCTGAGTGACGACCAATTTTGCTGTCAATTTACTTGGTAGATCATAAGTACTTATAATATGATAGCATAAGACACGAAATAAACTTTTCTTTCTTTCTATCAATATTTGGCACGCCATTAGTTTACATTACTTGTTTTTTTTTATCTTGTTTTAGATTAGTTATGTAGGTAGTAAGCATTATTTAAGCTTGTGTTCACATTTTTCTTGTCATCTCCAATGTAACATTTATCTCTATATCAAAATTCATCAAAATCGATTCAGCGGGTTACGCGTGAAAACGTAACAAACAAACAGACAGACAGACAGAGTTACTTTCACATTTATAATATTAGTAGAGATTTATATCTAATCTAAGTTCTGAAAATGACAATATTTTCATACAACTTTTCATCCCCCTTTTCAACCCTTTTTTCCAATTAAAAAGTAACTTATGTTCTTTCTCAGGCTTTAGACTATCTGTGTACCAAATTTCATTTAAATCGATTCAGTAGTTTTGGCGTGAAAGCGAGACAGACAGACAGAGTTACTTTCGCATTTATATTAGTAAGGATAGTAAGGATTTAAGTTAAACGTGTATAGCTGTAGGTTTTCCGTAAAAAAAAAAAAAAAAACAAATCCTTTAGCTGATCCTAATGTATGTACTATTTATATTCCAGCTGGAGCGAAACCCTTCGTTCTGTACGTGGTGACGGATGGAACGGAAGGTGCCACGGCGTTGACACCTCCTGACGTAGCCAACAGAGGATTTTCTCTAACATACACACAAGTTGCCTGCTAAGTATAGCCTAGCCTGGATACGTGCCCCTGCATTAGCGCATTGTACGCGGTCGTCAAACTATTGTCTTTGTTCCTGTGTCGTTTGATATTAGGTATCTACGTTTTAGCGATGTCGTAAGTAATCGTGAGGCAATGATAAACTGGTAATTTTAGGGCAGCCAAGAGCCGATTCTATTCAGACATCCTGCGACGTTCCATCAAGGGAGCCGCTGAGATTATAATGCTACTTTTTTAATAGATGTTTTATCTACGAGTATTTATGTATTTATGTACGTCTAGTACGGGTTTTCGTAATTTACGAAAACATAAGTTAGTTTAGTTCCATACCTGTAGCATCTCTAGCGGTAACTATGAAATAAAATCAGCAGTACGGAGATATTTGTTTCTTTTTTCAGCAAATCAGTCATCGTCTAAAATTCATTCAATAACGTTGAGTCGTATAAGACCAAGCAAGCTGTATAATAATAATAATAATAAATAATATATATTGCTAGACAATGCACACAACACCATCTAGTCCCAAACTAAGCAAAGCCTTGTATTGTGGTGACTAGATGACTGATAGAATACTTATATAATTTTAAATACATATTTATGATACTTTATAACACCGAAACACGGAACAAACACCTATGTTCTTCACACGAAATGTTTATCCTGAGAGGGAATCGAACCCTCAACCTACAATGCAGAAGGTAGAGCTACTACCAACTGAGCTGACAGGCCAGTCGAGCCATAAGAACTCGAGCTACCGATAAAAATAAAATCTATTCGTTTAGCGAGCCCACGAAAACTGTTATAATAGGTTGGAAAAAGTTTCTTCGCATTTTTTAAGAAAATTCAAAACATTTTTTAATATAGTTTATTTACATTTAACTAAAGTATGTAGGTACCATTTTGTTCGATGAACTTTTTGCCATCTTGTAGGTAGGGACATGATCCCATTGCTATAGAAATTATGGGACTTCTGATCAAAATACCGCGACAAGTTGTTTTGGCAGTCCTCTCGTGATGTTAACCTGACACGGCCTAAAGAATTCTAAAGAGACCGAAACAGGTGGAAATCTGAAGGTGCAAGGTCAGGACTATACGGCGGATGCATTAACACTTCCCAGCCAAACTCTCTTAATTTTTGCTGAATGGCTAAAGATGTGTGAGGTCTAGCGTTATCATGGTGAAAAATGGTGGTCGTCTTGTCGTACGTGATTCACTTTTCATCACCAGTTATCAGCTTCTTCAAAAATGGTTCGGTTTCATTACGTCGTAATAAAGAATCAGAAATGAGTACACGGTTCATTAGGTTTCTTTCAGTGAGCTCGTGAGGTACCCAAATATCGAGCTTTTATGTGTAACCAGTTTTTTTCAAAAGCGCCAAAACTGTTTTGTGGTCAATTCCCAGTTCTTCAGCTATGTCGTAACTACTGATATGCCGATCTTGCTCCACTTTTTCAAAAATGGTATCCATTTTATCCGTAATAGGGCAACCAGAGCGACGTGCATCTTTGACATCAAAATTTCCGGATTGAAAACGCTTAAACCAAATTTGTGCTACTCTCACAGACACTGCACTAGGTCCATAAACATCGCAAATTTTTTTCGAGGCTTGCGTTGCATTTTTACCTTTTTGTAGTAAAATTTTAAAATGTATCGAATTTCTTCATTAGATTCACTCATCTTGACAGTACGAAAAACAAATAAAAATCACACATTTTCCTAATTTGAATTTGGAATTATGTTCTTTAAAATTTAAACTTTTACATAATGTTACCAAAACCAGCCAGATACAAATAGTATAGCCAAAGAGATTTTATTACAAGTTCATACATACTATAATGCGAAGACTTTTTCCCCAACCTAATAGTTTCCATAATTTGTAAACCTGTACTAGACGCACTGTATTTGCCAAAGCGTTCATTAAAAAAATTCGTAATGACTCAGACCTATATACGTACAGTTGTAACCAAAAACTCAACACGATTCTCAAGCTGTCTATACTCAACTAAGAGTCAACATCATTGGCCTTTGTTTATCTGTTGAAGATGATTTAGATTGCGTCAGTAAAGTTACAGAGCAGTATATTGTAATTGAAAACTGTCGTTCATGGATCCACTCCAGCAAGCTGAGGTGGATGAAGTTTCTTCTCCACGTCACTCTGCCTGGGATTTTGTTTGATAGCGCAGGCCTTCCCAGATACCCACACTAACCTTGACCTTGCCGACAGGACCCGCAGGAAAGATGAATCAGTACATGCGGTGTCGGTTCGGTTGCAGGTGCATAACGGCTCGCACCGAGCCGGGCTTGTTTCAAGTTTTCCTTCTCTATTGCTAGCTCTTCTTTTAGTCAGCAGGGGAACTAACCCCCAATAATTAGAAGACTATCGCAATCGTCTCTATCATCAGTCTCCAAGCAGCACTCATCTGGGATCAGTTCCACGTAGAAATCCTCACTCGAAGTGTTATATAGTTCAGCGAAAATTACCAACCAGATTTTACAGTCAGATGCGGGTACGAGTATAGACAGCTTAAGATTTTTTTTTTTTACTAAATTGTAAATAGAAAATATGATGGTCAGTGTGGGTAAAATAAATAAATAGGTATAATTTAAAGTGCGTTTTATTTAAATAACACTTGTATAACACATAGCTATAATTGTGAAATTATATAATATTATTGCTACTATAAAAATATTTAACAAGTTATTAATAAAATTAGGACCTAGATAACAGAATTGTACTGTAGGGTGTTCACAGTTTCAACTAAGTACCAATATTAAGTGTATATCTAACATTGCTTGAGAAATTAAATACATTAGTACTTACCTACTTTCTATAAGATAGAGTAGTATTTCAAAGCATTAAAGGCTAGTGGTACGAGTACATACTGGGCTGAAGAATTATTGTAATATAATTTGTCTAAGAAACAAAAAATGTCTCAACTATTTTCTTACATTTTCCGGCCGAGCATGAAAGCATGAAACCCTTTTCACTACAAAATAAGAACGTTTTTTAAACGCTCAAAAGCTGTATGTGAAAATATAGTACATATTTATTCACATTTATCTAACCTAATCTACAATAATTTCATTAGATTTTATTTAATAACCTTATATCGTGTACTGCCGAGCGATTATGGAATTCTGATACTGTCATAACATTGATACTGACAGCTTTCAGTTAGTATTAATGAATTGGTTGATGTTGATTGGCAATTGAATAGAAACCTCAGATCAAATAAATATAAAGATGGAGCGTCGTGAAAAACGAAAGTGAAGACTCAAAAACGTGCTCATCTTGTATAAACACATGCACCCACGCACTCAATTCATGATCCTTGCTCTTAGTACATGTCACGTCGTCTTCCGGTGAACATCGTATAAAGCCCTCACGCTTTAGGTCAAGTGCGTTTAAAGACATTTCGTATACAAAATTGCCTAAAAATTTAAATTTACATTTAAAACCAGGTGTTATTTTTAGTGAAAAGTGATTCTATGATACTTTTTGGTCACGTAATCACCGCGAAATAGAAGGAAAAAATAATCTGTCTTGTACGATGTTTACTAGACAACGACATGGCATGCACCACAGAATACTTATTAGTTCAAGTATCTATGCATGTACTAAGAGCAAGAAGGATGTTTTGGGTATATAAGTGCGTGGGCGCGTAGGCGCGTGTATTTATCCAGAAGAGCACGGTTTTGAAGCTTGACTTTGGTTGTTCGCGGCACTCCGTCTTTATATTTATTTGGTCTGAGATAGAAACCGAACGTACGTAACGCTAATTCATCTTCGCAAAACTGGTTCCAGTTACAATTAAACTAATGATTTAAATTATGCCCATTGCTAATCAAAACTGATAGACATTGAACCGAATCAAAAGTTCCATAATCGCCATGCTGGTTTCATAGACACGAACGTATTAATCTCATAGGCCTGTGTTTATCTAGAAATTAAAATATAGTTAACCGTGTAAATATGGACTTTATAATATAACATAATAACATAATTATACCGAAAAACGCGTGAAGGGGACCAAGCACAGTGTTGAGTTGCACGTACTAAAAGCGCGTGGATAGTGGCCTTAGTCCAGTCCAGACGAAAACCGCCTGACATAAGGGACGACGGACCCTAACTAAGGACTAAAGAACCCTAAAAATCGTTTTTAAACAATTTAATGTTAATCACAAATCAATGTAAAATCTTGCCCTGACTTACTGACTAACACTGGGACAACGAACAGCCTAAACAGCTGACCAGCTTTATAGGCTTTCCGTTATCCCAATGTTTACAGACTTGTTAAGAATAATTTTACAATATTTTCAGACTTGTTGAGGGTCATTTTACAATGTGTAAATGCTCACTAAAGATATACTTACGCGGGATATATTTTGGTTCAATCTGGGGCAATGGCTACGTTTTTCAATCGCTTCACGTTGTCGTAACGTCATAATTGATAAGTATGGTCCAGGAGCAATTTCAATTCCCATGTAAGCCCACCTTCAGAGAGGAATTCCTTAACTTCATCTCCTAAGTAATTTAAACAGAATTACACGTTATTTTATAGACGCCTCTAAAGGTATACAATAAATAAATATTTATTTAGTTAATAAAATTGTTTTTTGACAAAAAGGCAAAATTAATGTTTAAAAACCATAAGCGATTTATGAACCGCATATATAAATAAATAAATATATATAAACGCTAGACATTTCACACAACATCATCTGGTCCCAAAGTAAGCAGAGCTTGTGTTATGGGTACCACATGACTGATATACTACTTATATATTTTTTTTTGTAAATTCATACATATTATACATAGAAACACCCAGCCCTCAGACAAGTACTTGCAGATCATACAATCATTTGTCCCGCGGCAGGAATCGAACCCGCAACATATTGCGTCTCAGGCGGGTGTTCGCCCACTGCACCACAGAGTTCGTCAAATATTTAGAACTATAATCGAGATTTGAGCATGGATTTTATAAGTTGTTTATTGAAAATTGCCAAGAAATCAATACTAAAATCTCATTTCAAACTCAAGTACTTATCAACAGTTCTAGAATAATCAAGAGCTACGTACAGTGTTCCATTTAGTTGGCGACAGTAGCGTGAAGCGATTGCACCTTCCCCATATTATTCGCAATAGCGTCCTTGATATTATAATACCAGGTTGCAATATCCGTGTTGTTTTTGAGATCCTCGAACGCCTGGCAGCCTTCGATGCTGCTAAGGACGCCGTAAACCGTGACGTCAGCAAGGCTGGGCTTGTTTCCGCCAAGGAAAGTTGTTCCTTTAGCTTTGACAGCGGATGACCACTCGCGGGCGGCGTCGTATAATGACTCACGGGCATCTTCTTTGATGTTATGCCTGAAAATGATCATTACATAGTATAAAACAAAGTCGCCTCCCGTTGTCTGTCTGTCCCGATGTATGCTTAGATCTTGGAAACTATGCAACGGATTTTGATGTGGTTTTTTTAAATAGATAGAGTAATTCAAGAGGAAGGTGTATATGTATAAAACATGCATAATATATTAGAGAAACACTGATAATTTTAGAGGTTTCTTATTTTGATGAAATGCTTTTGATGTGTTCAAGTGGATTCGAGAATGGTTAAGATTTGCAGATTAAAACGCGCGGACGAGACAGCTAGTTTTATATATAAGTATTTTAACAGTCATCTGGTTTCCATAGAACATAGTAAGTAAGAGCTATAATGTCCGTACAGTAGCTCCCAAACAGATGAACCGCGTTAGATTTAGTTTTATTAATCTTACTTAATTGTTAATTTGATTCAGGTTTGTTTAATTTTGCACTATTTCCTATATTGAAATTAGATATTAGCTTAAATGCATTATATTCAAATACGAATAATTGTGCAAGACGTCTACAAGAAGAAGTCTACAACTCCGCAACTATGTGGCCACTTAAACGATCTTATAGTGCTTAGGACAGTTTTAAGATGTAGTATGCTTGTCCAGCACCATCCTAGCAGCTGCGAAGACTACTTTCATACGAGTCATTGGCCAAGTCAGTTGACAGAGTTTGTAACCTGGCAGCATAAGCAGTCTAGAAGTCAAAGCCAGCGAGTGTGTACAAGTGGAATTATTTAAAGAAAATACTCATAAACAATACCATCTGTGACTGGCCTCACAGCGTTGGTAGTAATTCTGCCTTCTGTTCTGTAGGTTGGCGGTTCAGGAGCCACATTTGTGTGAATAAAGGTGTTTGTTCTGTGTCTGCTGTCATAAGTATGTATTTACAAGGTATAGAAGTATTATATTAGTCATCTAGTTTCCATGGAACAAGCTATGCTTAATTTGGGGCTCATATTGTGAGTCGTTATTTTTACCTTTTCTTAAGCCGTTTAGCAATGGCCCACATAGCTGCGGCACCTCCGTAAACCATCAGTGTGCATTCCCAGGAAGGGAAGGCTTGCCGCCAGCCGCCCGCGCGCTCGAACCAACGGAAGGTCTCGATAGCCTCGCTGGCACTGCGGTACACGTTTGGCGACAGAGTGTGCACGAGAACGTTGTCAGCCCACTCTCGCCATTTGCGTTCTTCCCTGGAAACGCCAAATCATACTCTACTAGCTGCTGACCGCGGCTCCACACGCGTGTAACCTACATAAAAAGTAACTGAAGTCCTCCCACAAGATACAACTATCTCCGGATCAAACAAACAGACATGACCGGCAGAAACACTTTCGTATTTTTTATATGGATTTATGTAAACATAAACTGTAAAATAATGCAAGCATTATCATTGTAGGTATGTAGTTAGTTTACCAATGTTTTTGTTATAGGTAGATAGTGGTTCAAATCTTTTTCATGCAGTTTATGCATAAAAGGTGACATTGGCGAAATCGTTGTCCCTTGTAGAAAATTATTAACCAAAATTTTACTGTCTTACAGCTATTGCTCCGCCTCTTCATTTCCAAAAATGTTGTATAGTCTACTGAAGAGTAGACTATAGCCGTATTATTCCAGGCTATTAATATTATTAGTATACATATACTTACTATATTTTATACCAATCACATGGTACGGCGTAATTGAATAACAAGTTTAGCGCTAACAAACTTTAGCAATTTGATTAGTAAGTAGAAAGCAGGATTGTTTTCCCAATTTAGGAAAATATGTTGTAGAACAATGAACAATTTGTGAAGAAAGGAACTTTTCTTACTTTTCCTGGTCCTGTATCTTTGCATTGGCTGCTGGTGCATCACTCATAACAAAGTATCTGTTGGCAAACTCGATGGACTCCTTTCCGTCTTTGACCACTGTGTGGGCGGGATAGTATTTGATGACATTTGATAACGAGTATGATGGATCGAAGAAGTATGTCTCTAATATTGATATGATTGCTGTGCTGTCCATAAGTTGCTGTAAATGTTAAAATTTAATTTAATATGGGTTTTAAGCTCATAAAATACAAATACATACTAACAAATTGTATATGGTAAGGCTAACATATTGTTTCTCTAATAGTATATTGCCATGCAAAAAGTATGTATCTCATGAGCACTTATATGCTTCAGAGGGCAGCTTAAGCAGTCAGTCCTAGCATTTTAAAAGATGTTGAGGCCTTTGGGGCCCCCTTACTAGAATTGGCCAATAATAATCTTACTCAAGTAGGAAATCAAATGATGCTATCTTAACTGACTTAACTAACCTGGTAGCCATCCTCTGTTTGCACAAGCATAATTGGCACTTTCTTGTATTCCGACCACTTGATGGCCTGTCTGAGGACAGCATCAACTTCTACAATGTCATAGCTGATGCCTCTAGAGTCGAGGTAAGCGCGAACTTTACAGCAGAATGGACAGGTCCGGTATTGGAACAGAACAATATGCACATCATGTGTGTACGAGTTGCTGGTAATCTAGTAACAGTAATTTGTGTAAAGAAATTGACATGACATTGTAAACAATGTAAGCTGAAAATAGCAGGTAAGATTTCAAGAGGATAAGCAATGAAATAATTATCTTACTGCCACACTTAGAGTCATAATTGGTTTGTTAAGTAGCTCCTTAGTACAAATTTACTGAAACTTATTGTGGCAGCTACACCCACTGATTTTGAAAGAGTTGACAACTGTGTATTTGCCAACTGAAATAGAGGTCTATCGTAGAATTACATATTAACTATATTTCCTAAAAAAATTAAACAAGTTGTCAAAGACATCAGAATATCAATCTATATATTAATATGTGTATAAATCCGGACTGTAATTTACGCGCGCTAATCACCATACTAAGCGAGGAAGAAAGCAGAGATGTGGGCTGGCGTGGCGGGTTGCATTGGTATCGTAAAAAAACACTTTCTAACCAGCCGATTTATTGTCAAAATAGGTCGTTCTAAGCAGTTGGTCGCTTAAACCGGAGTCGTACTAAACGTTTTCATAGTAAGTACATCTGTATAGAACCTAACTTGTGTTTGCATATCCATCGCTAAAAACGGTTAGGCATTATAAACAAAGTCGTAATAGGCGAATTCTACTGTAATTATGGTGGAATTTCAACCTTAGGGCGACCACTAGTATTAATAATTCCTTATTTGTAAATTATTAAACATTACATGTAGTAACGGAGCAACAGACCAGTTTGAGTAAAATGTTATGTAAGCACATCAATACTATATTTAATTATGACACAAACCTATATCTCTACTCTGTAGTGCAGTACAAAGGGTTGCTAACCCTTTATGCATGTGTATTAGAAGTTACACCTCTAAGTAAGTAGATGCCCTAATTTCATATGCAAAACAAAGGTTTTATTAGAAGTTACTCAGTATGGACTCCTCTCTCTCTGTCACACTACAAATAATCTAGGTATGTAAAAAATTAATATTCCTTGTGGTAGCAGAAATTAGTAAGTACTTATGATTTTTTTTTATCTTCAGGTACCCAGATCCACACACCTTGAGCACTTACTGACCGTAAGTAAAGAAGTTGCTAGTGTTACCTTGTAATGAGGTTTGTAGTTGGGCAGTTCCTTCAAGAAGATATACGCATTATTATCAGCTGATGCCGTTTGTTTCTTACTATTTACTTTGTAGTGTGTATAACCTCCATACCCAGCGCCGATAAGGACACCAATGCTAGCGCTTACTAAAGTGAGCTTCACAGTCGACCTAGGCCGATGTTTGGTGGAAAAATATATTTTACTCAAATTGACATTTTCCTTAATTGAAGGAAGCACAACTTTTCGAATTATTGTGTGCGTCAGACGCCACATTTTCATCTGAATTTCTTTTCAATTTACTCTGTCTGAACGTTTTCGTAGTTTAGTATTCCCTGACTTTTTTCCGCACGAAACCGGGCAACGCCGGCGCTGTCGCCTGTCGTCATGTATGTCAGTAGGCTTAGGCATGGCCAAAAAATATCGATATATCGAAATGTCGATATTTTTCCATAAAATAATCGATATTTTTAATCGCGATATATCGATATTCGATATTTATTTTAGAGTATCGAATTCACACCAATATCGATTATTTTTTTAACGTAACTTTGGTTTAGTGTTTAATGTTACTAGATACTACTTGCATACTCCTCGCGCATCGTTAACCTTAAAAATCCCGCCACAATCTTTATGAAATACAATATAACATTAAGACTATTGGCTGCGTGCACGAAAATACGAATACTGTTAACTCTTCAATCTCGACATCAATATGTCAAAAAAATTATGACAGCCGGTGCGCCTTAGACATGATGGCGTCGAATATACTGCATTGTACAAAATATGTAATATCTCTACGACCAAACCATACTTTATAATTCTGTAAACAACAATATACTAATTTATATCTTAAATTTATATATTTCCTATCTATCAGACATCAAAATAAAGTGTTTAGTAAAATACTATATTCGTATTACAAGTTTAAACTTTGGAAACCATGTTGTAGGCTGGATTACAATAAATAAATAAATACCCTGATAAAATCCAATGAAAAAGGACCTATGCTGTCTAATTATGTGAACAATTTGACAAAAGAGTTTGAGATGCTTACAAGAATACCACTTGAATCCGAAATATGAATGCTTTGGGAATATGTATGAATAATCATGCGAAAACTGACGATATATCGATATATTTCTTTCGATAATTATCGACACTTTAAAAATATCGATACGATAAATATCGATATATTTTATTCACTTGCCCATCCCTACATGTCAGTCGGTGCTGTGCTGCTGCTGCGCTGCACAGCACTGCCAGCTGGTTTTTTTTAAATTTTTAGATGCAAGTCTTTTTGAACTTTTTGTAGTCACTTTGTAAGATGTTGCCAGAACCAGCTCGGTCAATGTCGCAAATGTCTTTTTTTGCTTAGCAATAGCGCGCATAACGAGACCTAGTAACCTTTTACGTCCAAATTTTATGAGATGTATTGTACTGTTTTTGTTTTTGTATATTTTTTAAGTGAAAACTTTAGCATCGTTGTGTTTTGAAAGTCGATGAAACGAAAAAGCGACAGTAAAAAGAGACAGACATTCATAAGATTCATAATATTTAACGTGGGAGAAAATGGGATAGGAAGCATTATACAGTGTTTCTTAAAAACAAAGAAAAACACCCAAACCCGAGACAAATCGAATCGAATCGAACCCGCAACCTTCTGCGTCTCAGGCGAGCCTTCGCCCACTGTGCCACAGAGGCTATCAAAGAGTGTAAGCAAGTCAAAGTTTAGTGGAAAACATTCATAACTATAATTTAAGAAAATCTGTTCAGCCTTTTGAACTTCAGTTAATGATAAAATTTTCTAGTTCATGAGAGGAAGTGAGTAACCTCTACAGGTCTGATCACAGAAATGAGTGCAGATTAAAAAAATCAACTTCCGCCAGCTGTATGGGAACCGCTGTCAGAGAAACATTATTAAATGGCACTTCTAAAATTTACTTATTTGACGTATTATTGGCGTGTTTTGTCTCATTTTAGACTTCAGATTAAATTTAATTTGGTGTTGTTAAATTCAATTTCGGGATATTTTTGGCCGTTTTGCGGAGTAAACATTAAGCTGTTATATTATTTATTTACCCCGAGTTATCTCGGTTTTTTTTGTAATAATGCTGATTTTGTTCAAGTAAAGCTAGAGTTATTGGCACGGGTGTGTATAATTGGAATAAAAGTTTTGTGTTTCTTTGTGATTCGAGCAAAAATAATCCGTATAAATATTTTATAAAGACACACCAATTTTTATAAAATAAATGACAACATACGACATTGTGAATGGTTAGCGATAAAGTCAATGGACAGCTTCAACTTAGTAGAATTTTAAATCAGCATTGTTGTTTCAAGTTGCGTCACTCACTTTCGCGCGGATTTCGAGCGGTCGGCTGCTTGAGTTTGATTTTAAAATTTGGTGTAAAAAATGTATGTAAATGTGTTATTTTATAGTTATATTTTGTAAATAATATATCTAGCTTTAAAATAAAAAAAACTAAACATAGAAATAAACATAGAAATTGTTTTTATTTTTAAATTATATCCTGATGTAGTACTACCTACTACCAACCTACTCATTTTAATTGTTTTAACTTTACATAAACATCATTGAAATTTTATTTGAGGAAATTAAGTAACTATTTACTTTAAGAGAGAAATTTTAAGCAGAATCCAAATAGGTACAGATGTTATTAGGTATTCCTACAATATCTCAATATCAATGTGGTGGCCACAATTTATTTAACTGAAAAATGCCTGATGAAAAACTAAGCAAGCCTTCACTATCAAGATTTCTACGACCCGATAAGTTTGACATCGAGCCAGATGTCGCGGACGCCGATGCAAAATGGCTACATTGGAAATCGACATTCGAAAGCTTCTTAGCAGAAGAGATTACCGAAGATGTACCAGACTTACTTAAGTGTAAGCTGTTAGTTAACCATTTATCGGCATCGATTTACAAGCATATCAAAACATGCTCCACTTATAAAGATTCGATGAAAGTTCTAGAAGACATCTATGTCAAACCGAAAAATACTATCCTAGTTCGACACATTCTCTTCAATCGCAAGCAACGAGCCGACGAAACTATCTCTGACTATGCTAGAGCTCTCCGACTTTCCGCGAAAGATTGTAATTTCGAAAACGTCAAAGCCCAAGAGCATGAAGACCAAGCGGTTCGTAGTGCTCTCATATCCGGCTTACTATCACGAAGGATTCGTGAGCGGTTACTAGAAAACTCACTCTCTCAGAAGCACTTATTCAAGCCGTAGCTATGGAAACAGCAGAGAAGGATGCAGTTGCTATT
Organism: Lampropteryx suffumata; assembly: GCA_948098915.1. NCBI lineage: Eukaryota > Metazoa > Arthropoda > Insecta > Lepidoptera > Geometridae > Lampropteryx > Lampropteryx suffumata. The sequence continues at coordinate 18,169,245 of OX402544.1, read as the reverse complement.
GGTATTAACTCTCCGCAACTTACGGGACAAGGAATCCGAAAATCAAGCGGCAGCTTCATCGTCACGAACTTTTCAAGCCACTCCGACCACGCCACCTCCGGCTAAATCCTGCTTTTTTTGCGGCGGGAGTCTTCATCCAAGGTTCAGTCAGATGTCCAGCCAACAAAGCCACCTGCAAAAAGTGCTCAAAGAAAGGACACTTCGCAAGCGTCTGTAGATCAGGCAATATTAACTTGAACTCCACGACAACGGTTGAAGATCCTACGACTCCTAACAACGACCAGTTCTACAGTGGAGCTATTTTTGCTGCCTCTCCTTCGAGCCTTAGGAGTCCGACAATTCTAATTATGGTCAATGAAAACAAGGCTGAAGCTCTCGTTGATACAGGAAGTTCCCTATCTGCGCCGAAATAAAACCGGGGTTTCTTAAGGCCAAGGGTAAATTGATAAAAGCTACGTCGCCGTTTGAACGGATCAACATAGATTTTAAAGGACCACTGCCTTCTAAAACAGCCAACAAGTACATACTTACGATTATTGATGAGTACAGTCGGTTTCCTTTTGCATTAAGGATATGACCTCAGCCACCGTCATTACTTGCCTGAAAGATCTTTTTCCGACATTTGGCCAACCTCTCTATATTCATAGCGATAGAGGGTCGTCATTCATGTCCGAGAGTTCAAATAATTCCTACAACAGTCAAACATAGCCTCGTCCAGAACGACGCCCTATAACCCCCAGGGTAATGGCCAAGCAGAGCGACTAAACGGAACGCTCTGTCGAACTTATTCAATTCAGCCTTCGGTCAAAGGTATTATCGGTGGAAAATTGGGAAGTAGTACTAAAGGACGCATTGCATTGTGTCCGATCCCTCCTGTGTACAGCAACAAACGCTACTCCGCACGAAAAACTTTTCATATACCCTAGAAGATCCCCGAACGGAGATTCGCTGCCATCTTGGCTCACGCCGGGACCGATCCTTGTTAAGAAGAACGTCCGCTCTTCAAAAACGGACCCTCTTGTCGAGGAAGCCGAGTTCCTAGAGACCAATCCCTACTACTCTCTCATAAGACGGGATAATGGAGAAACCTCAACGGTATCAAACCGTCAATTGGCCCCCTTCTCCAGTACTCCTGATGATAGCAGAGACGATAACTTTGAAACGGCCTCCGAAGATGATAACCTTCCATCTGAAAATAACTCCACATCTCCACCTGAAAATATCGCTCCTTCGTCACCGCCTCGTTTAGAAGAACCATCGACGTCCTCACCAGTTCTTCGGACTGGACTCCCCAGGAGATCTAATAGAATGCGAATATTACCCTCCTACCTGGCAGACTTTGTGGTTGATGAGAGTGAGAGTGAAAACTGAACCGGGGGAGAATGAGGTGATATGCGACCTCCGCACCGTATACGATCTCCATAGTGCTGTCAATACCAAAGGTGTCAACTGTCATACTTTGTTATGAATGATCATTAGGTTTGTCTAGTGGAATTCTTTCAGTTAAATAAAACCAATGTTTCTCTTGGTTTCTCGTTTATTTCGCCACACCTATCATAATTAAAAATAAGATTTGGGCTAGTACACACCTACATAATGTCAATAAATTAGAAATAAACAAAATCAAATGTCTAAACAATGATAATAATAACACCAGTTGCCACATGAGGCGACAATCCACTCGGCCCACTACTGATCATCAGGAAACATGCCTGATGCGTTGCAGTATCTTGGTAGCTCTAACAACATTCGGAATGCATTGAATACTGCACGCGCAAAGCATTGACCGTCGTTTGCGCATAGTTGACCCTCCAGAGTGCATATTGCATAAAAAGACTGGCAAAAGGCTTTAAAAAGCACCACCTTTACTACTCCCGAACACTGCGCAAATCTACGAGCCAGCATGTTGTTTTTACAGCCTAAGCTCGGCGTTCCCTCTCAATATCCTTATCGGGGTAACGTTATGTTGTTAATGAATTGAACTTATGTTGCCATCTATAGAACAGCCAACATCGATGCCGCAGAGTTCCTCTATAAGCCCATTTACGAACAGATTAAAAAGCCAAGGAGAAGTCAACCCTCCTTTTCTGACTTCACACTTAAGCCTGTACGGGCCGGAAGCTACTTCGGCCCACCTCACAATATTAACTTAGTTATTGTACCAATAATCAAAACCACCAATGAATTATTCAGGGAGGCTAGTTTCAGTCTACATTTTATGCCAGAGCATATCATAGGACACTAAGGCGCGTCGCTCACTGGTAGGTCGAGGCGCGGTCGCGGCGGCGTCGCGGCACGGTCGAAGCGTCGTCTCTATGTGGAGTCGAGGCGCAGGCGGCTTTGCTTCCTTCACACATTCCATATTTACTTAAAGTCATTATTACAATGGCACTCGTACAAGTCATTAATTTAAATAGGAATAAAACTTGGATACACCCACCCATATTAAAGCACAATGTCTTAAATATGGGTGGGTGTATCCAAGTTTTTTCAGAAGAGGAGCATTCAGAGCTACACGTGACTGATGGAAGTATCCCGACAAGTTTAAAAAGTTTTATGGGATATCACATGGTACCTTCGGTTTACTGTTGGTAAAGACGAAAATAAACATTAGGAATGTAGGTAACACTTTCAACAGTAAATAATCAATATATAATATGGAAGTTATCACAAAATTTACTTTTTATTTGAAACAGACGCCCGCGCCGTCTGAATCTCGCCCGCGCCGCAACTCTAGTAAGTGAGCGCACTGGCATATATTCTATAAGAAAACGTAGATGCGGCGCGCTGCTTGTGCGCCTGCACCTCGACACCCTAGCTCGTGTCGGCGACCCCCCTAAGTCGAAAGCTTTGGGCAGACCTAGAAAACAGGCGTGTTCCGGGGGTTTCCTGTCTGTATAGAACCGAACAGTGTGCTTGAGGCATGGGATCGCAGCATTTGTAGAGAGCCCTGACCTGAAGCCAAACTGGGCATTTAGAAAAATTATAAAGAATATGGTGTTCCCAATATTGAGCCTTGTGGGACTCCAACAATTTCAAAAATGGTTCACTTTTGCATAATTCATATAGGGGTTAAAATTATCGCAAATAGTCTATCACCCTATCACCTCCTAACGGGTATACGTCGTATTACCAATAACCCTGTATATTGGTAATAAACTGAATTTGAGTTTGATTTAAATTTTTACCTTAATTTGATAATTGGTTATGTTATATTTAATTGTTTTTAAAATAAAATTGCCCATTTTTTTCCAAGTAAGGCTAAACTGCGACCTGTTTCTAATAGCATGTTTTGGGTGCATCAACGACCGATGTGTCGTCGAGACCTCATTAGGTACACCTAGAATGCCTTAAAGTCGCCTAACCTGGTAGCACTGAAAGTGTGACAATCCCGCGCGTGCCTACACGATAGTCAGCGTCCCGCGCCTGCCCGTACCGTACTGCGCTGTAGAAATTAGCTCGATCGTTGTCGCAAAAAAAAATCCACTATTTCTATAAACCATTGGTAGTTCATTCATTCAATCATTGCGATTCCTGTACTATTGTTTTCGGTGTAGTAGCTAGTGAAAAATTACTAGGTAGTGAAATAACTTCTTTGCTTTCGTTCCTAATGTTCGGTTACTTAATATAAGCAAATATTATATAACCCGTCCTAAAACCTAGATAAATCTAGATAAACCGTAAAAAAAATATATGTTTTGACGGTTTCTATGCGTTAAATAATCATTGGTTTTGCTACGGTTTTAACATAAGATTTTGTTTGACTATCGAGATAAATAAGAAAATATAAGGTTTTGTTATAACTATGGTTGACCCTAAACGGGGTTTGGGCAGTTTTTGACTCTGTACCCAGAGTATACCTACCTACATAGTCTCTTTGCCTACCAAGACATCTGATCTGATCATGTGTTAGCATCCTATAGTTTGTGCATCTGATATTTCTATACAATATTGCTAGTTTGATGTATAAAAATTAAGTATTCCAAAAGTATTTTCTCAATTACAAAATAAGAGTTTTGCTTATCTGAAAAAGTTAAGATGATATTATTTTTAGTTCTCTTTGTTGTTTGTTCGAATCATTTATTTGTTTGAGATTTGTTTTGTTCATACTCACTCATGCATAGATAAAATTAATTAACCGAACAGCTCATCCCATCCCAGTCTTCAGTCTTGATGTCGATAAGTTTAGTATAGAGTTTTATGCTACTCGCTCGCTCGACCATAGAGGCAAATAATATAGCTGGATCTTAGCTGGATGGACTGGACTGATTTGTCCGCTAGGAGTATAGTGCTCTGTGCTCTGTGGTCTTGTCTGCGCCATCGGTCTGCGCCTATAAGATTTTTGTAATTTATCGAATTAGTTGTAAAAATAAGGTGTATTTTCAGTGTAATTACTTGTTATCTTCTCAAGTTGAAAGTGCAGCAGAGTTTCAGTTCTTTTCTAGATAGTTCGGTAGATCAGGCGCCATAAGTCAGGTAATATAGTGATATCTTTGCCGCGTTAGAAGCACATACTAAATATTTTTTGTGGTGTCAGTAAATTGCGTGGCGCCTTTCTAAGATATGTATTTATAGAAAAGTGGTTATGCCCGAAGCATGCCATCGACATCGCGGTCGAGGGGTGCCGGGCGAGGGCCAGACGGCTCACCGCGGACCCCCGTCACAGCACCCATGTCGGAGCGGCAGCAGCTGGCTCTAGTGCTGCAGATCTCGTCACAAGAAAAACGTGCAGGTTTGTCATATCCCAAATATCCCGTTTATAACATAATACTTACACTTGCTTCGAAGAGTGAATTGAAGGCTAACGTCGCGAATTTATGCTTACATTTAGCCGCAGCTACCCCAGCTGCTGAAGAGAGGAAGAGGACAAGACAACAACGGAATGGAAGAGGTGAAACTCCTCTTCATGTTGCATCCATCAGGGGTGATCATGATCAAGTCAAGAAGCTCCTTGACCAAGGCCAAGATGCAAACATAGCCGACTTCGCTGGTAAGTGTCATCTAGTAATAGATGTAGTTCACCATTTCTTTAATACACTAATACCACAATGGCGATCAAACAGAAAGCTGGAAAACTTTATTCAATTGGAAGTTTGCATAAGTTTGGAAACTAACTGGATAGAGAAGTGGCAACTAGCGATACAAACTATGAGGACTCAGTATCTAATGACCTACCACAACCTTTGAGATGGTGGGAATGATTCCAAATATGTGAATCAGTGTATCTTTGTGTACACAAATTTTACACCAAAAATGTTTCATTCATAGACCATAATTGCATGACCTACTATTTCATATCACGCTTTATTTTAATTTTACATTATAATGATTCTAAATACTCAATTTAGCAAAGAAATATATTTAGCATGAAATGTGTTTCATTCATCAATACATTATCTACGTTTGTATCTCTGTGGTCAGTATGTTACTTTTGCTGTGCACTTAAATGTTGTAGATCACTATTAGTATGCGTATTGTTAAGTTTAATTGATGTCTATTGAATTATTTAAATGTGTTATGTATTCAAAGTGGAATATTAAATCAAATATATGGCACATAGATAACAAATATTTGATTGAATATACAAAAGATATTTTTGATGAATAAAACTTTATTATGTCAGTTCAGTTTTATTATTAATTACTATTCATCATTGATCAATCAGCATGCTGATACGTAACATGTGAAGATTATCTTAGTGGAAGGAATCCTCAATCCACAATCACACACCTTAATTTGTTTGATAATATGCAATCATAGTTTTATACTGTCAAGTCAATCCTACTAATAATATAAATGAAAAAGTGTGTCTGGATGTTTGTATGATTATAATTTTCGTTCTGGCTCAGCCACTCCAATCATTGGATTTAGATGAAACTGCGTATAGATTTAGTCTGTATCTGTAACCTGGAGAGGCATATAGGCTACATATTTTGTAAGTACTATGAGTGTAACTCCGTGAGCAGGTATTATCTCCATCACCATAACATACAAAAGAAACAAAGAAGTAATATCAGTGAACCCAAGCAATTTATTACAAAGTTAGAACTTGTATTGGTTGCCTAATTTTATTTATGGGTGTGTTCTGTCCTTCACTGTTATTTTTGGGAATTCAAATTCAAGTATTTTCATTTAATACAATCAAAAAGGATCAATTTGAAATGTCTTACATACTAGGTGAATTTAGTCCGAGAAGAACAGGCAAGATCCTTGTCTTCGCCCTAGCACTTTTTTGTATGATCCTTATAATTATCTTAACTATTAAAAACTTATACAAGATTACAGTAGTTTAAACATTGCAAATCTGTCATTTAACTGTCTGAGGGCAGATCAACATGAGGCAATGTATTCTTATCAACAATTTAGTTATTTATATTATAATACACTTTCTTCACAAGACTACCGTTTATGTAAGCTTTAAATTTCTTAATTTGTAGCTTAGTTGGATTTTCATGATGCTAATTATATAAGTGCACCGTGTGCCCTATAAAGGACTTATTTACCTTTTCTAGTCTAAACCTAGGGATATATAATTGGTTTTTGTTCCTAGTATTGATGTGTAGATGAGATGTGAAGACCATTATTATGCTGAAACCAACTCTATTTTTAAGAACGAACGAAATAATAGTTTCTCTAAGAAGTACATAATGAATAAGAATAGAGGAACAAACCTCATAACCCGCGTAGTTTTGAAACTATAGACATTTTGAAGTCATCATAAAAACTTATTACTTTTACTCTCGTGAACTACTTCGAAAGTGACATCGATTTTGATAGAGATAATAATACAACTTGGTGCGGGATAATTGGTGGTGCCAACTCTTAGAAAATTACCACAAACAATGGTCAATAACGAAAAAACATAATATTGTGCAGTAAGTGAATGTGTAGATAATATAAAGCAGAGTTCATATGGCCGGAGGAGGCAAAACTAAACAAGTACATAGCTAAGATCTTATATAGGCGTGCACCTTCTTGCACCTTTTCTTCGTGTAAAGTGTGAGGTAACTAAGTAGGAAAATTATAAGAACTAAAAAAAAATTCTGTTTTTAGCAAATTTTAATGTATTTTTTTCGATATTTCATACTTTCGAGATTATCGATATGACATATTTTTATGAAGAGACTTCCTTATTAAATTGATTTTCTAAGGATTTTAGCAGTTTTATTCAATACAACTTACATGCCGTATAAAATAAGCTAAAACACGTAAATTTTATAAATTTAAGACATTAACAAAAATCCAATTTAAACTCTAACTCAGTCTTTTGCAATTGAAATAAGATCGTTCGTATTTTACGAAATATTAATTAGAAACAAAAGAACAGGACCATTAGCGTACAAAAAGTGTTTTTGACAGCAGCAATTCATGCGATGCGATGCGATTCATGGAAGGGCGACTATTTAAAGGTGACGGAGGCATATAAGCGGCCTTTTTAATCTGCCACTAAAGTTAAAGTACCTAGTAGAATTTATTTGACAGTTCAAACTATTGATTGGGTATTGAGTGGGTAACATATTACGTATAGCTAATGCCGTAAAGATCTAGATCGAATTACATGTTTTTTTTATAAAATTATATGTTATATGTTTAGTCTTAATAAAAATCTTCAAGAATCAAACGAGCTTACTTTCTCGAGAGACGTTCGATGATTATTATGTTTTTGAGAATTTTGTAAAAAAATGTGCGAGGTTTTTTATACCATTTTACTTTATAGAGACCTAATTATGTAGGTTCTTATCTATTTTTGGATTAAACAGTGTTTAAAATAATAATATACTTATTTTCAGATTGTGTAAATGATAAATCCTATGCTATGCTAAATGTGTGCGCTTAATTTATATCATGGGTATCTCGCATACCCATGATAAAAATGATGCATTATTTGTTGAGTTACAAATTCTAGGATGGACTCCTTTACACGAAGCTTGCAGTTATGGATGGTACCCAGTAGTAGAACTACTTGTTAATAGTGGTGCTAATATAAATGCGAAAGGGTTAGATGACGACACTCCACTTCATGATGCCACCACTTCAGGAAATCTCAAGATGGTTCAATTTCTTATTGAACATGGAGCAGACCCCTTTGCCAAAAATACGAAAGGGAAAATGCCATCAGATTATGCAGCGCCACCTATTTTTGAATATCTGGAGTCTTTATTAAAAGGTAAATGCTATATTATAAAACCGGCCAAGAGCGTATCGGAATAATATGAATTTAAAACATTCAAAATGTAATCCTATTGCGCCCTACCCTATAACCTACCCAAATATATACCACACTATGAGATTGTAAAAAATCGAATCAAGAGAACTTGTAATTTTTGAAGTGAAAATTTCATTTAGCGCGGTACGCATATTTTTAGATGAGGTAAAACCTCTGGACTCGCGACACCGTTACCGACACCGCGAGACGCAGGGCTACCGCGCTCGCCCCATTTGATTATAAACCTTAATTCACATGTTTACAGTCTACTTTTGTATGGAGAAGTTTACTGAGTTAGGTTCTTTGATATATTATCTACATTCTGAACAAAAACATAAAAGAATATTAAATGTATTTAATAAAACATAAAAGAATATTAAATGTATTTAATATTCTTTTATGTTTTAAAGTTTCTAATAACTAATAAAGTACTATTCATAAATAAAATGTAATTCATAACCCAATAACCCAATAACCCTAGTACCCATCTAAAAAATGTCTAACGCGCCAAAATAAGTTTTCACTTCTCTGTCGGCACTCCCGGAGTGCAACTCGTATTATGTTTTCGCATCACTTTGTATGGCATGTTATTTATGAAGGTATCTTAGTACCTATGAATCAATATTGACGTAGCTTCATTTTACCGGAAACAGCAGGATGGATGGTTTGGTAACGAAGTTCTTACGTTCTTTTTTTTTACTGGAAAATTAATGTTTATAAAATATTTGTTAATTTCCGCTGAATATCTGATCAAACATAAACATACGAAAGCCTATCGAGTGTACCTAGGTCGGTTTGGTTTCAAGTGCTGAAAAACCTACGGACTTTGTACCTACTTACCACTTCATACACAATTAAGTTTTTAGAGTTGATGTGTATTTCTGAATAACTTACTTCATCTTGATTAATGGATATTTTGTTCAGTGAATGGTCGTTATTTAATAACTACCTATGTTATGGTACTTTAATTAATAACTAGGTACCTATGTTTTAATTGACTACATCTTGGGACCTTCTGAAAAAAAAATGGTTGTCGCATCTGATAACGCGAAAACGTCACGTCTGATATCACATTAAAAATATTTATTTTAATTCATAACGGGCCGCGATTGGACTTTGGACAACATTAACACAGCGGGTGGTCCAATTTTAGAGAGGCCTATATCCAGCAGTGAGACAAGTCAGGCGGTGAGTGTTAATGATGATAATGATTAGTTATTTAATGTAAACGATATCTAGCAGGGATAGTACGGTAAAGACTTATAAACTTCGTTGTACCACAGATGTTGAAATAGTTACCATAACGTGCCGTCGTATCGTGCGAGCGAGAAAGAAAAACAGTGTCATGTTTATGCGAGTGAGAAGGAAATACCCGCTTGCGTCACCGGGCCCGCGCGCCCCGCATATCGTAAAATCAACACGCGCCGACCATTGGAATTAGACCCTACTTGTGTATATATATTTTGTGAAGTCTGAGTCGGTGCTATGAATAATGACACATAATTTGTATGAGTGCGAAGCCATATTACGAAATAAAATGGTTCAAAGCTTACAACTTAACAAAAAATATACCATTTTGTATACAATGATTTTTAATTTAAAAATGAAGAGGTAAACTATGTTTCAGGTGTTTCAAATGTGTAAATAGATACAATCAGAAGCAGAAATAAATAAAACAAAACATTCCATCGTACAAAAATATTTATTTAGTTTTTAAACCCCATAACAATATTGGTTTGTATCTCGCGGTTTTTTCTCGCTGGCGCATAATTCTTATTTTTATACAAATCTTACATGGATAGTTAAAATATTAGTGATTTCTGAAAGCTTATTTCAGCCCTGAAAAATGGATATATTACAGTGAATATCTTAAAAAAAGCGAATACATCAAAATATGGGAAAATAAACACCAAAACACCGCCACCACCAAAAAAACGCAATGGACTGTGCTCGTTATTACATCCAATTTGACGAAATAAATCACTGTCAACACAAATCTATATCGTAAACAGATATTAACTGAGTTTATCTTGCGTTGTAAACACTCAAAAGAACACAGAAACTATTTAAAATTACAAAATAAGTCGCAATCAGGTACTACCTACCTCTTTCGCGAAACAAACCGTAACCATCGACTAATTTCATTATTTTTTTCCATAGTTTTCCATGAATTGTTTGGTAGGTTGGCATACATGAACTTGAAGGCAAACAAACTTGGTACGCTACGCCAGACATGAAGCCAGTGCGGTGCGGTGCGAGTCATGCGCACGGCGTATCATGCCTAACACAAGGATCTGGTTTTGACTTTTGACACGATTGCGGATTGGCGTGTCGGTCTGTCATTGATCTGTGTGTTCACGTTCCGTTATACGCATTCTGCATTCCAGAAAAAAACGGCTGTACTTCTCGACCGTATTATTTATGTCTATGATACCAGCCCGTCCAGCTGTTATGTTACTGATCTATTTTTGATTAAGTCAATTTAGCACTATAAAGTAATCGATAGTGAAAGCTTTTCTATCTCCAAATAAACCAGATTTGTCATTATGAGCGCGCGCATTTATCCTAAATCAGACTGCGTTGCTACAAACAAAAACAAAAAACTAACTAACTAAATAAAGATACATTTCAATGTCAATAATAATGCTTGATATTAGCGACCCACATTGTCAGTTTTTTAGTTTTATAAAATTAAATCACTACTATTTTGATGTTGGAAATTGTTCAAAACTGATATGCCTATTGCACAGAGTTACAACATTTTAAAGAAGGGCTTAAATATTACTAATTAATAATTATAATATTATAATATAGGACTCCATTTATGAATAGGAGTAGATTTGTTAAGTACTTACTCGCATTTTAGTTAGACTTCTGACAGACTACCTGCTAGACTGCTTCTTAGAAATGTCATAATAACAATGTTTTTTTTACATAAAAATAAAGCATAAAGTTATAATAGTATAACGTTACTATTGATGAATTGGTATTACGGAAAGTTGATGTTGATAGTCAGACAAGCTGTCTAATAGAAATCTCAGACAAAAAAATATAAGTAAAACAAAACCGTGATCCTCTGTGTAGATAAACACACCCAAATAATGCTCCTTGCTTTTTGTGCATGTCACGTGATTGTCTATAGTACACATCGTATAATACCCTGGCCAATTAGGTTAAGTGCTTTTCATGACTATTCTTGTGCAAAATAACCTGAAAAATTACGAAATAACTAACTAAATTTATTTTTATAAAAGTTGTTATTCAAGTGAAAGTGATCCGTGACTCTTTTTAGTCACGGAATTACCAACAAACAGGTTTGGGTGCAAGCTGCTAGGAGCATGGTTTGGGTGTATGAGTGTGCGTGGGTGCGGGTGGGTACTTACACAAAGAAGCACGGTTTATAGGCTTCAGTGTAGTCTATATTCTCTATATTTATTTGGACTGAGATATAAACATACGTAATACTAAAACCCATCTTGAAAACACTAATTCCAGTTACTTTCAAACTAATGATTTAAAATGATGCCTCTTGCTAATCGAAATTGATAGACATTGATTGTAACAAAAGTTCTATAAATAGCCATCTTGGTAATAAAATAATAAAGAAACCTTACTGTGAAAGCGTTTAAGTGCGTTGTTAGTCTGACACAATCTTGACCAAATTATTTTTGATGAGATAGTTTTATGGTTCCAAGTTAAATTAACAACGTGAGTTTCGAATCGCATCTTAGCGAGTTTAGTTTTTTCAGAAGTAGATTCTCTGCCGCGGACGGACCCCTGCGTAAAACGAAACGTTTTGGGGCGTGTTGTTTGCCAGCTTGGGACTTTATAGATAACAGTGATGCCAGCTTAGCCGTTTTTTAAAGAGACTTGGCTACTTTATAGACAGGAGCCAATTTTTAAATAATTGATTTACATTCTAAATGATGATAATCACGTTAAAGAGCTAAAAGATAAGCTAACATGTATTTTAAATCTGATGCCGTTTCTTTTCATTGCCTTTATAATGATAAATTAATGTATCAAGCATAATATCAACGACAAGAGAAACATTAATAAAATTGTAAGTAAAAAATAATAATAAGCTATTCATTTGGTTTTTGGCTATTTCCAAAGTAAGCGTTTGAATTAAGGGAACTACATGACTGATATTTCCGCATATATTATTTTTTTAATTTATACATATCACACATAAAAAAACACCCAGTCCCCGAGACAAATATTTTTAGATCATACCAACATTTGTTCTATGGCGAGAATCGAACACGCAACCTTCTGCGTGTCAGGCAGGCTTGATATTCGAGTATTTTGTTATTACTTATCACGTAAAAAAGGCGATATTAGAATAAATTAAATAATATATTAATTACCCTTATTTAAATCTTATTAGTAATTTTATTTCATTCACATGTAGAATACGCATTTACGAATAATTATATCTACCTACTAGTAAAAGTATGTATTTACTAGTAGGTAATGAAAATATAATTGATAGTGGCGCAGGTATCTAGATAGTTATTTATGAAAAATAATCCTACATACCTAATAACAATAAGTGGGCAACAGCTAGTGTTGAATATTAAATATACGCGGACTTGTATCTAGAATGTTTCAAGGCGAAATATTTATGGACCTAGCCAGCAGACAGAACTCAGTTGGCAACACTTGGCCCGAATGGCCGCTTCTTGATGACTGACATTAATATTTGACAGTAATATCGCGCGACGGTCTCGCGGACCGATATAGCACAAAGTTTTATGTCGATTATTATAGTGGAGAAATACGTAAAAACATACAAAATAGGGGCCGACGACGTGAAATGCAAAGGAGGACGCTCTCGCATAAACAAGGGGAGTGTTTTTATGCATAGTTTTAATTAAATTTTACGTGTAAAAGACGCACGCCGCACATTAAATTCACGATCGTGCTATGACCCCTGAGCTGTATAAAACTCCTAATAATGACCTGACTGACGTGACAAAGTGAATTTTCTTAAAGTAGTCATTCATAGTAGAGACAATACTACTGGTAAAAGTTTCTTAGAACTAGGTAGATACTTTCGTTTGGTCTCTGTATTATCGAAGACATTACTTTCCTACCTACTTACGGTATTTGCGTTAAGTTTACATCGTAACAGTAACGAAATACCATAATTTGTTCATAATCTTTGTAAAGCTGATAACAGATGGTTAATTTTATTAAATCGTAAAATTTATTTTGGATAATTGTGTATTTATTACCATTAAGTAAGTACTTATACTACTGTGTTAACTTTTGGGTAAGTTGTAAAGGAAATTCTTTGAAAAATATACTTTCTTTGATTCAGAATATTTCAGTCAGTTCATAAGGTACATATAAAGTTGATGATGATAATGATCTTATCACCTTACAGGAAAGGTTATCACCTTCTTTCTTGCTATTAACTACAACCCGTAAGGTTGATTTTTGGTATTAAAGTATTATTTAGTATATAATAATTCAAGTATAAAAAAACTGTCCAGAATTTGCAATGTGGCTAATTATGAATGATCCATAATTTTTCCATTTGTATCAGTGTAATGTGTTGTTAAAAAAAGTTTATAACATATAATTTCGAGCAACATTACTAACAGCATACTTTCTTTTGTTGTGTTTACATAACTTACAGATAAGTTTTAAAATAAGTGCCTACCTGTAAAAAAGTTCTCAGTAAAGTTTCAAACTTTTTGGTAATAAACATTGGTAGACTTATTGTTTGTAATACTTGCATTGAAAGAAAAACTTTGTTAATTGTCACTTTCTGAACAAAGGTCGAAGGTTTCAGAGCAATAACAAATCATAAAACCAAATGTATCCTATTGAAAAATTAATTGAAAGGAAACCCTAACAAATACAACTTTTCTTTTGGAATTTTAGCAGCAGTATTTTTTTGTTCGATTTTTAAAGCACAAAGTAAAGTAAATTAGGAAAAACTGTTGCCTGTAAAATAGCTATAACATTAGCTACCACATGAGAGGACTCTTATCATAATGTTATACCTTCCTTATTTTGTATTAAGTAACTTTGAAATTATTCACTTTTGCATTTACAGATTTTGTTAATAATTCAATGAGATAAGTGGTTATTTTCATAAAAAGTGATCATTCATTATCTTAGATTGTTTTCCATCTAATCGAAGGGGGGAACCAAGGCGATATCTACTACAAGTTAAGGAAATTGAAAAATAAATTATCCTATAAGTACTTTAGTGATTCATAAGGCTTTGCTTCTTGTAAAAACAATTTCTAATATTTTCTTTGAACCAAGTAAACAACAAAGCGTAACCTTAAGAATCATCTGAGGTCTTGATTTAAGGTCTCCGGTCAACTCTGATCTAATTATCACTTTTGTCTGACTACTCAGTGCTCTACTGTTTCCTCTTAAAAAGCAACATTGTATTTTCTTTTCTACAAACTTTTTTGCTATGTCACTGTTTCCAGTTTAAACTCAGAAACAACATTTAGTTTAATTGTTTTTTGAGATGGAGTTTTAAATGAGCTCCATGTAGAACTTCTTGAATTAAATAAATAATAATTCAACGTTGTTCAATGATAAAAAAACTGTTTGGAAACAATAGTATAACCAACAGATAATAACGCGAGAGCTACCCACGTCGGCCGCGCAAGTAATGACAGCGCAAAGAAGGGAAATGCTAGTGCCACCACCGACTGCAGTAGTAAGAGGAGTACCATGGAGACCCTAGCGGCGGCAGAACACTTTGATGGGAAGGACCCCATCGCACAGGAAAAGGGCAAGTGGCAGAGCTTGGCATGCATTGGATGGCTTTCACTGGGCAAGCTTGTGTAATGGTCACATCAATGTTACTTTTATTTTTATTATTTTAGTTGGTCTCGTCTTTTTAATTTTTTTTCTTTCATCTGATCTCATTAATATTAAGGTGTTTTATTTTATAATAGAACAATAACACCCTTCGAATACACCCAACACATTTGTAGTTAAATCAGTGTAATAATCTATTTCAGAAACCTCCCAGGTAAGTAGCGGCGTCGTGTCTTCCACTCAGGATGATTCTTCAGGCCATAAACGTCCTTACCAAGAGGAAAACCAAGAGCCGGACCCGCTTGAAGATGACTCTGTCAAGCGTCGGAAGAAGGAAGACAAGGAGCTTATGGGGAAACCTCCGCCGCCGCGGAGTGGCCCTGGACGGTAACAGTCATTATTAATACATTCATTGCGTGACGGAATCACATTATATAATAAACTTTACATAACAGGTCGAAAAGACTCGTAGAAAAAAAAATTCAACCCTAAAGAAGCGGCGCCGTCTAACTTCAGAGTGTATCTTAGTAAGACGATCTGTATGAGTTTCGTGTAGGTATTCTAAACCTTATTTATATTTTACGTTGATGAGATGAAGACCTAGTTTGTTCGTAATCTATTAGTTCAAACGCTGTTGTAGCACTGAGGCACATTTATACACGCGCCTCGGAACAATTACACTCGAGAAAGTCTATAACTTCGTATTAATAAACTCTTCAACGAATCCATACATTTCGTCGAAAAAATTGTTCATTTTGATTTATGTGGCGCTTTCTATGTATTTTTATTTGTCTACGACTTTACATAGCCAGTTTAACATCTGCATGATTTTAAATAAACGAAATCAGGTCACTAACACAGAATTGAATTTAATTGAATCAGATTCCGTCATGCAATTCACAAACGAGAGGGCGAGAGAGATTTTATTTGCACCTTTATTTTTTCTTTTTACCATGACGGTTTGTGGTATTTTGTTTGAATGTATAATTTGTTACATGTTAGCATATTGACCGGCAGTAAGCCTCCCGGACCGGCGAGCAAGACCGGAGCGACGCCACTTGGCAAGGGCTCACAGGGCGGGAAAGGCTCAGGGAAACAGCAGTCACAAGGGAAAGGCCATAAGGACAAGTCTAATTCGCAGGGCTCGCATGTAAGTACACTCAAGGACAACGCTTACCATCCAAAGTCTTGGCTTGTATAAAAATGGTAACATTCAACAAAGATGGTGTCTCACGAAATATTCTGCGGTGACTTTTATGTCACTGTCGTAAGATTCAAAATCTAATTATTCACCTGGTTGAATTGAATTGGTTGAATAGTGCCTTGAATCTTAGAAGATAGTTTCAATTAAATAATAGTTATATGATTCTGATTTAATAAAGTTTAAGTTATATGTTTAAGGTAAATAATTAAACTTAAACTTATATGGTTGTATGTTGAATGTGTTGTACGACTTTTCAAATACTCTAAATAATAATAAGATATACCTTACTAATGGCTTGAAGTAAAAACATAAAATTAATAAATATTGCTAGACAATTCACACAATATCATTTAGCTCCATACTATGGAAACCAGATGACTCATAGAATGCTTGTATATTTTTAAATACATACTTATGATACTTACAACGGCCAGACACAGAACTAACACCTGTGTTCATCACAAAAATGTTGTAATTATAACATATGCAAAAATTTAAGTAACATTATTAAACAAACAAACATTTCAGAGCAAATCATCAGAAAGATCGAAGTCGTTGGGAAACAAGAACGATCGCAAGAGTCCGATTGCCAGTCCGAAGTCGCACCATCACAAAGAGTCTGCAGATAACGATGACGACCAGAAAGCTCATGAAGCGAGCGCGCCTAAAGTGCCACCGCTAAAAATAGTGATCCCAGGAGGATCCGGGGCTGGCGGGCGTAACGAGCAGGAAGGTGAAGGTATGTAACATTTGTGTACAAGGTGATGGCATTCTATAATACACTATTTTGTATCTTCAAATGAGACGTGGTTGAGCTGTTGCTCCCATGTTCGCTGCCGTTTTCCCTTGTAAACTGATGCTACTTAATCGTTCAGGTAAATGTTCAATGTTTTAATATTGTCCAGTAGATTAGTCGTGTTCTAGCGCTTGTGTGCTTTTCTTACTTTATGCAGTCGGTACTGCCTAGAAAAGTCTGTCGTGACCTAGGCCTTCGGGCGTTGGCCTTGTATCATTGTGCATGAGGCTTATATAAATAAGAGAATTACGATTTGCGAGCGAGTTTAAATCGAAGCGGGAGCGCACCGACCAGTCCTTATTTTGGACAGCCAATAACAAAATGAATATACAATAAAACATGGTATAAATGCAGTGTCTGACCTTATTTTAAACGGTCGTACTTGAGTACAAAATGACGTGTACTTTTAAATGAGTACACAATGCGCTATTCGCGTCTGTGGCGTATTACTCGCGGTGAGCCCGCAAAACCTTGCTAGCAAATGGTAACTCGTTAAACCTTGAAAGGTGACGCATATATACGATGCAAGTGACTGGAGTGAGTTACACGGGTCGCTGGATACGCGCACTTACACGAACGTTTACGCGATCCAATAAACCCATGCGTGTGCTTGCAGCATTATCGTGTTTAAGCAGGAAACTAGCAAGCTACATGTTCGTTCATCTATTATAATTAAAACATTTCAATGAACTTACAAAATGTTACTTTGGCACGCTAATAATAATATAGCGCAGCTGCAGAGAACTTATTTATTTACATTAAATATTTTGAATGGCATTTCAAAGAAGCATTCAATTCAATCGTATTAATAGACCTATCTGCATACCTAAATAATACGACATGTAAAAGTAAACCACTTTATATTTGGCATTATTAGTACATTTTCACTCAAAACGGTATATTTACCGTTTTATGATATACGAGTTTTTATGCTTCCCGATAGTTTATCTAGTGATCCTGGCGCATGCAACTGTGCCGAAATATCGGGAAGTAGAAAACTCATACCTATATAATGGTAAATATCCCGTTTTGAGTGAAAAGTATTAGTACTGTTAATAATTTGAGATAATAGTGATAATGTCAGTGGTTATGTCCCTGGATATATATGGCCGCGTCACGAAAGTTCTAAAAACATGCGCTTGCATGCTGTGTTATCTTAGAATTAGAACGTGTTTTATTATAATGACTACATTAACGGAATCTGGCGAATGTTAGCATTGTCTGTCTCTTTCTATGATTAATTATCCTTGTCTCGTATAATGCAAGTTGTAACGCAAATAATTCGCTGAATCCCGCAAATGTGGACAGCATGTGCAAATATAATAAATAATTATTGGTGGACAATTCGCACAACACCACCTAGACCCAAAATAAAATGGCGACCACCAGGATCCCCTAACCTGATCCCCGTGAACGCATCGGTTCACCAGAATCCCATTGAAATCAAATTAAGATGTTATCAATCACACTAGATGTTCACACTCAATCGCCAGACGAACTATATTCTTCTGGCGCTTTGGCGGCAGTGCCGTGTTTTCTGTACTCTAACATAACCTAACCAACTGGTTTCGATATGATTAATTTATTTATAAAGAAACGCAATTGGAATTATTAAACAATGACATAAGCGTAGGTAATTTCTTAGAAATTGTTAAATAAAATATTTTTTTAAAACGGTGTGATAACATCTTTAATCTTAATTTTATTTCAAGGGGATTCTGGTGAACCGATGAGTTCAGTGGGATCCCCTGGGGGATCTAGTTAGGGGATCCTGGTTGCCTACTCTCAAAATAAGTAATGCTTGTACAATGGGAACCAGATGACTGATTGACACAGCAAAAGTCTATGTTCCTTCGCAAAGTTTCTGTCCTGGGAGGGGGGTTTAACTACAGCATATAAGTAGTAGTAATAACATCAGTTCATTCAGGTCAGCGAGGCAGCGGTAAGGGCCGCGGCAATGCTTCGACTCTGCCCTACGTGATCCCATGCACAGCGGACACCGGTCAGACTTCGGATAGTTCCGATGGTAATGATGATAAAAGGGTTGGCGAAGGCGGCAAGGTAAATATACCGAAGGTATGTTGTACACCCCTCTCCCAGTATAACATATTTTTTTAAATATGATTTCCTTTTTAATTTCCAATTATTAGAAGTTATACGGTAGATTACATAGACAAGATATAGTGGTTAGGCTTTGTGTAATTTTTATATATTATGTTTCCATTTGGTTTATATATATTTTGAGTTTGATTATATTTTGGTTATTCATTGCTTTGAATTTTAAGTTTTTTAGTTTTAGGGATCCCAAGCTTTTAATGCACTATACAGTCGCAAAGACATGGTAGACTATAGTGAATATGTACATAGAAATTGCGTAGTTTAGTTAAAATCAGTATAAAACATATCTAATGCGATATTTCAGTTACTTTACTTAAAAATATTCCAATATAGTAGAGTTAATGTAAAATTATTATTTTAGTAATCCTACTAATACTATAAATGCAAAGATTTATTGTATATGTTATATGTTTGTAAGTTTGTAAACAATTATACTGCAAGAGCTTAACTAATTTGGATAGATGTATTCTTGGATCTGGAATAGCTTATAGGCTTGTTCTTTGGTAGGTATAACACGCGTGCGAAGCCACGAGCAGAAGCTAGTCATTACTAAAACAGCTATGGGACCCATAGGAGTTTTGTATGCTTTTTGTTATTTTCAGTTTAGTTATTATTGAGTGAATACATTATAAATGTGGCCTCATTTTAAACAAAGCATCAATATGTTTCAGCCCGGACAGAGAGTGCTGCGTTCACACAAGATCATCGACGACAAAGCCTCGGCACACGCTCATAACACCAACAAAAGTCCACTATCTTCGGTAACAATCACTTATTCATACCGTATTTGGTATTCAAATATAAACGGAACATTTTAATATAAGCTATTTGTTACAGGGACACGATCACGATCACGGGTCTTCATCAAAGAACGATCCAGGTAATGTGATTCAACTTAATATACAGATAAAGTAACAGTAATGTCTGCCGAACTGAATTGGTAAAACTAACCATTTACAATGATTTTAGTCGCTTTATAACTATGTATTTGTGAGTCTAAAAATATATAACTCATTATATTTTGTATCAAAGCGGCCACTCTGTGAAGTTTAGTCTTCATAAACTGATAAAAAGAGCTATTTAATTTAGCTTATTTCTTTTGGGCGGATGTTTTCCATGGTTACTTACAAATGTTTGATCCAAGTCTGATGTGTAGCATAATAATGTCCACAAACCTACTGACTGGCCTGTGAGCTCAGTTGGTAGTAGCTCTACCTTCTGCACTGTAGGTTGAAGGTTCGATTCCCTCCCAGGATAAGAATTTGTGTGAAGAACATAGGTGTTTGTTCTGTGTCTGGGTGTTATAAAGTATCATAAGTATGTATTTAAAAATATATAAGTATTCTGTCAGTCATCTAGTCACCATAATACAAGCTATGCTTAGTTTGGGACTAGATGGTGCATTGTGCATATTTATTATTATTATTATTATTTATTACTGGACTGAAAAAAGCTACAACTTTATTGTGTTGGTGAGTGAACATAAAGCAGTCTGTTACTTTATATGCTTATTAGTAAATGTTAGTGGTTTTAATATTATGGTAGCGAGTATTTCCGCTCCGTCTGTAGAATTGCACCCTCGGAAGAGGAAGCTCAAGGCGTCGAAGGACCATCATCGCGAGTCCAGAAGCGAGTCTGCGCACGAGAGCAGTGCCCACAGCATTCCACACTCCAACCCTTATCAGATGTACATACACATTCGCAAGCAGGTATCTATTATCCAATTTAATGCTATTATCCAATTTAAAGATGCTCTTACACGGCCATTTTTATGTAGTTATTGCCTGACGAATGTGGAGCACTATTTTATAATGGCTCAATTTGAACTGAGCTATCGGATGCAAAATATTCTTTATTTAATAAAATTACAAGGTGGTGGTCCTTGAATCGTCTTCATTCATAATGAAAAATCAGTGAATCTAGGTGCCTGTTCTTCTTATCTCCAGTTCAGGAAGAACCCGTGAAGAAACTCGACAAATCTAGCCTGACTATCTTTTAACTATCTATTTTGACTAGCCTGTCAGCTCAGTTGATAGTTGCTCTGCGTTCTGCGCTGTAGGTTGAGGGTTCGATTCTCTTCCAGGACACACATTTGTGTGACGAACCTATGTTCGTCACACAAATGTGTGTCCTGAACAGAACATCTATATGTTTGTTGAACAGAACATCTATGTTTGTTCTGTGTCTGGCTGTTATAAAGTATGTGTTTGTGTTTCAAAATATATAAGTATGCTATCAGTCATCTGGTGACCATAATACAAGCTAATCTTAGTTTGGGGCTAGATGGTGTGTATATATTTATTTACCAATATCGATATAGATAATATATATAATAAATATAGATAATAAATAAATATTACCAATATTTATTTATTATCTAAATCTCATGGGACCTTGCTATAGAAGCGGACACATTGTTACACATAAAAGGTTAATTAACTTTAGCAAGCTGGAACAGCAAGTTTATCTTTATTTCGAGTTACCATTATGTTCATCTCGTTTTTTTTTAACAATTTATTTGTTTTGTGAACGTTATTATATTTTCATTTATATACTGACAAGGCACTGTCATGATATTTATTTTTAGAAATCAACAATCAACACCTTTACCTAAAGGTGTTGATTGTGTCATGAGCATAATTATTGTAATACCAACAAACCCGTTGATAGGTCTATAGATTTTGCACAACTATGTTTGAAAAATTAAACTACTAGGTGTTATATAAGTGTATGACCTATAAAAATAGTAGTAGTAACCTAAATATAAGTCATCCGCAACCGACTATGTTCGCCAAAGACTGAGAACTGTCTAAAACAATTCATATTTGCAGATCGACCGTCGTCAGAAACTACTGTTTCCCGTGAAGCCGAAGCCGCCGAAGGATTTCAACAAGTACCTGATGAACCGATGCACTTACACTCTGCAAGGCAACGTGAATCCAGAACCCGCGGTCGAGATCCCGCATAACATGCCGCCGCAGATGGTCACAGAGTTTCAGATGCAGGATAAGGAACGGTAATGAAAACTAATCATAAAACAATATAAGTATCTGATAGACCATTGTACATGCAGAAAGACCATGAGAAACCCTAGGGAACTGTTATAACAAAATTAGCTGTAGCCTTAGTAGTAGTTATAAGTTTAAAATACCCAACAAAAAAAATCCATAACTTATTTATTGAGACTATTCTAATAAGGCCAAACATAGTACCTATGCTAATATCTAAAGAAGAGTTGTGTATCCTGGAGACTCTAGATGATGCTGCAGCATTAGGTCAAGGTTCTTGCAATATAATTGAAGTAAGAAACAAGATACCAAATTTCGAATAAAATTATAACAGCACTCTGTTTGCTTTGGGAGGTTAATAAAAATACAATTTGTTCCCAGGACACGGCTGCGTATACAACATCTAGTCGAAAAGGAAAAACTTGTGCTGGCTGTCGAACAAGAAATATTGCGCGTTCACGGGCGCGCCGAACGCGCTGTGGCTAACCAGGTACGCTCAGAAAAAGAACATTAGTAAAAACAGCTAAGCAGCTCGACAAGTCTCTAGAATTGGTGTCAACAAATCATTACTTGAAGTATGAATTCTTATCACTAGTGAGACCCAAGTTTGGTTATTAAGCAAAGAGCATGACCGATCTGTACAGGAACGTTGTAAAGGTGCTTAAACTCTACTGATTTCATGATTAATCAAACATATAAAAACATTACAATGACAATTCCCATGTGAAAAGACATCTGTTTGTTTTCAGTCTCTTCCTTTCTCTGTGTGCACAATGCTGCGTGACAACGAAGTTTACAACGTGTTGGCTCCAGAGCAGGAAGAGAAACGCAACGCGCAGCGCTCCCGGTGCAACGGCAGGCAGATCAACTCTTGGCTACAAGAGGTTGACGACAAATGGGAGAAGATCAAGGTACGTTACACGCTAACTACACTGACCTATATTAAAAAACCTTTTTAAAGACTAATATTTATCAATCAAATAGGCTCTTGATTCGTTTTTCGATACTAGATTTTCGATATTAAGAAACCTATCTAACGATATGAATCTTTCAGAGATTTTTTTTTTTTATCATTCTGCCCCATCCTTCCTAGGAACGATGTAGCCCTCAAAACATTTTTTCAAAGTTTTGTAGGTAACACTAATACGTAGTACCAACCAAAATTTACAAGTGTAATAATCTGTGAGCAAGAGATCTGATTAGGGGAGGACAGACAGATAGACAGATGTGGCAAAATTATATGTTTCTTGTAAAAACTGTCTATAATCTTTACTGGTAACAATCATAATTAGATAATATCATTGATATAAATAAAAATAACAGAATAATGAAATTAAAAACTTTTAACTCCAACAGGAAGGGATGCTTCGACGTCAGCACACGGAGGCACAAACTTTACACGCAGTCCAGTCCATGGGTTGGGAATGGAAGTTGAAAGAACTCGGCATTTGCGACTACAAGACGTCGCCGAAGATCGACACAAAGCATGTACCACAAATACATGTGTCAAATTTTGACTTGCCCGCTTGAATTTAAGTTCAAATTGCCTGAGTTTCTTGTCACACCAGCGGGGCGATTATGGAATTCTGATACATGCTGTCATATGAATAGAACAAACGTACGTAATAGTAATCCATCTTGTCAAAACTGGTTCTAATTACAATCAAACTAATGATTGAAATTATGCCGATTGCTAATCAAAACTGATAGACATTGGTTGTGTCAAAAGTTCCATAATCGCCATACAGATCTTACCTTGTGCTGACTTTTATTACCTACGCCTATTTTCCATCTAACGTTATAACATCAATTGGTAAGGAGAATCAAGCGGAGCTACTAATTTGGATTTTATGTCTATAAATTCAACTTTATTAAATCTTTTACAATCTCCTTGACATCTACCACCCGTTGATGATTGTAGACCATCCTTCATAATACATAGTGTAACGTAACTAGCCGGGCGGTAGAACTCATTTGACTTAACCCTTGACTGGTTAAATTAACCTTCAATACTTTGAAATACTTTAAAAATGAAAGTATATCCTATTCAATGCGCATTAAATTTCTATTATTCGAAGTTAATTGGGCATTATATTATTAATGCCCAATTGAAAATAATGATACAAAATATCAAAACTTTTGACCGGTTGAATCATACAATACTTCTAAAAATATTTTTTCCTTTTTAATAAAAAACAATACCATCAATTAGAAAATATCAAAATGCATGACATTATAATTATTCACATCGCCATTTCACAATATTAGATTTTGATTCAGGAATCACAGTATCTATCTACTCAAAAAGAATGTATTATCAGACGGTAAGTCTGATATTATAATGATGGACATCCAATAGGGATGCAGTCCCTATTCTCTTGGGATTTTTCATAATTGTTTTAGGAATAGGAAAATCACTGAAGTGCTTGTGGCATACCTAACTTATGTTAGCAACCTTATGCGAGGTAGCTTTTAGATGGGTAACTGCAGTGGCATTTTTATCTAAGCACTTCAGTGTTTTGTAGCTTAAGCTTTCTATCCTAGATTTCCAAAACACATAGTTGTAGTAACTAAATGTTAAATACCAGCAGGTAGTACTTAAAAACGTAGTTCTATATTATTATTATTTATATTATAATAATATGTTATAGTAATATGTATTTTCATATTATATTAATTTATTGAATTTCATTAACAAATATCAAGTATTTCAATTTCATTGTCCTAATCTAATATTTTAGCATTATAAGTGTATTTTGTTTTGCTTATTGATATAAGTTGGTTATAATTAAATTGTAAGTTATTCATGTTGTATTTATTCAGCCATTGCAGTAGAAGTTTCAAAGTAGAACGTGGCTAACAATTATAATGATTGTGAATATTTTTGTGTAAAAAAATAATGGGATGTGAGAAAGTAGCTATTTGTAATTTTCTTTTTAGGGCAGGTAGTAAAAAATGTTTTTTCTCTAAAAACTTTTATGAAAAATCATTTTTTATTTTATTGACGCCTAAAAAACATGTGCATGTATTATGGTTGATGATAATTATCACGACGGTAAAAAACAATGCTTTGCTTGATATGTCCTTTACGTGAATGAATTGTGTGATTTTAGAAAATATAGGTATTTATCTATTGTTATATTATATAGAACAAATTATATGTTATTTGTGTATTAAATTTTATGTGCTAAAAGTTATTTATCCAATAACCATCATCGGTTAGATATACCGACACAGAAAACATCTGTTTAATGTGACTGCACCAAGAAACTCTTTAGTACTTACGTAAGCGATTACGTTACTTACCTTTTCATGGTTCTTATAAAATTATCCACCTAGGCAGCGGTTAATGCTTGACCCATGGTGAGCGGTGTGCTGGCTGACGTTTACGTTGGTACAAAAGCTATTATTATAAAACGTACAGACGACCGGACGACAACACAATTACATGCCCGGGAATTAAGAAATCATTAAGTACGCACTCACCATCGGTCGAGCACTAGTTACATTCCGCTTTATACCTACCTAGTTCTTAGCGTTGGTGTTCAATCTTATAATAAAGCACTAATTAATATTGCTATTTCAAGGCACTTCAGCCATAGGTGTATAATTGTAGTGTTGCTATGATTAAATAAAGGATCTCAATGTGGACATGACTTTTATTTCAATTACTCTCAAAGTATTTATGATTAGGTATCATATATCATATCATAGTGATTCCAAGCATTCTCGCTATAGCAAAAAGTATTCCATTTTATGCCATCATTACGTTGGTAACAAAAAGGACGGGAAATTAGTAAAAACAAAGAATATTTATATTGCTCAATATAACAAATATAAAATACTACTTTTTAATATAAATAAACATTTTCTACAGGCAGGTCTACAAATATGTAATTATTTATTTAGACTAGACAACTATAGTCCATGATTGTAGAACTGACGATAACTGTAACGTAGAACCAGGTACGTGATTTTATCGTGTGTAAATAAACATTCATAAAGCGCTTTCTGTGTCATCACCACGACACGCTCAGGCACGATTTCTGAGGATCATACACATATTAGTCTCTTAGTGGGAATCGAACACGCAAGGTTAAAATAACGATTGTATTTATTAAATTATGAACCATTCAAATTGAATATCTTTTTTTACCTAATAGAAGTAGGAAACCTTTTTAGGAGGTGAATGTACTAACTTATTTCTTTGATTTACACTATACTCATACACAACGTTATCAGAAGCAATTTCTTATTCCCTATTTCAATTTCCGATGACTATTTTTCATAGTAAGGGTACTTTTTTTATAAAATAACGATGCCACATCAAAGCCGTGAAGAAGGATAACGAATACCACGTGATTATGTATGATAGGTGTTCATTTCGTAAGGTGACTCTGGTTTGGTTAGGTATAGGCCAACCTTCCGGTGGATCTGGGATTCCCTTCGCGTCTAACCATACTGGGTGGCATCCAAGATAACTACTCATCTGCTCCAGGTCCCTAAGAACAAAACAAATCGTTTTAGTTAAGTGGTTTTACAGAAGATGTAAAATTAAATACTTACCTAAGCAATGCAAATAAGTACTTGAATCTGAACTGTTTCTAGTTTATGTTATGTAAGGGGCTCCTATATATGGGTAGTACATTACAAAAACTCACCTGTAAAACCAAGAACCTTTCTCGGGGTGGTTTTTAGGCATGAATGGTGCCCGTGTTTCAGTTAATCTCACTATACCAACAAGTTCAACTTCGTTATTTATAAGGGATACATTGCGCTTCTCTTTAGGCTTCATGCTTTGATGGATCCATCCCCGATTTACAAGGATGACATCTCTGAAAACCAATAAAAACTAGTGACATTCTATGCTGTTGTTTTTCCAATTGCTTGTGACCACTAATTGTCTATCAAGTTGTAACTAGCAATAAATGTCCTCAATTATTTTAAAAATTAACCCTTTCTGACAAAACATAAGTTCAATAAGAGTTCAATATACATGCATGGCTAAGTAACCTGTATAATCATACCCTGAGTCAGCGAGCATAAAAGGTGTGACAACAAGACAACCCTGATTTTTTTTTGGATCTGAGATCAATGATCCTGCTTTGGACATCCCTGAAGTCTCATCAATCATCGCTCTGGGTCCAATAAGAATTTCTTTGTCGTGGACGAATTTGCCTTTAACTTTTACTGGTTTGAATTCCATCTTTTCCAACTCTGTAAAACTAAAATACATAGCTTATATTATTTACTTTTATGAAATTAGTTATACAAGATTTAAACAGTAGTAAACGTTGAGCTGCAGATATTAACACCATATTTGTTGCAGAGGGCTGTTCGAGCAATTTATAAATTGGACGCCGTTAAACAGCAAGGATCCAATCCACACAATGTCACTTTTAAGTTATGGCAGTTTGAAGTTTGAATGTGTTTTGTCATTCTTGTTTTACTTTTACTAATGTTTGTATCAGAGTCAACCTGTAGTTAACTTTCCGTCTTAAGCAAATATTTTATATCTGTTGGTTTTCACTAACAATAAATATATATATTATATTAAGAGCCCATGACGTCCCACTGCAGGGCAAGGGCTCCCTTCCTTTTCTCCAATCATCCCTGTCTAAGGCCATTGTGGGCCAAAGATAAGATATATAAATAAATATATACAATAAATAATTAGGTAATACAGCATCAATTCACAAACCAATGCATCATTCATTCAGTGATGGTGCAGCATAGATAAAAATATGTATAATGCTATCTTAAAGCAACAAAGTGTACTGTCTCCCTTCTTTTTAAACCAAGCTTATACATGCTGATAGGATAGTGGGTAAAAAAGAAACACAGCACTTCTAGGACAACGATAGAGAGGACAACTACCAACCTGATCTTCCTTATTATTATTTTATTTTATCTCTGAAATTTATATACTTACATAATTTGTGAATTAAATTTAAGCAACAAAGATTGGTAAAAATACATTAGCTGTTGGCATCGCTAAAAAAGATAAATAACTATAATAAAGTAATTCAATACAAAAAAAAATGTATTTTGGATCTCTAAATTTATTAAGGTAATGGTAAAAATGAACACAAATGAGTTCAGCAGGAATGATCCAAATTGTTGTAAATGTTTAAGATATCACAAAAAACAATTCATAGTTATTATTTAATTTGTTAAAAATACTAGACCAGTTTCATTGTTCCAATACAGATCTAAGAAAATTTTCTTAGACTTGTATTGCTATTCATTTAAGGATTCTTACTGTCAAATTAAAACATGAAGCTGCCCTACATGTAGTATGGTATGAGTATAAAATAAATGTAGGTTGTTCTGTTGTTTTCGACTAGGATCTTTTTGACTGACCATAAAGGTTGGCTTTAGGAACCATTTGGCACACCTAACTAAATTAGGGTTGTTTTGTGGATTAGACTTTTTTGTGAAACGGACACACCATACATCAAAATATGTAATAATTTAGGAAAACTATAAGCTCCAGATTTATCTATGCCTACTAGTAACCAAGCAATTATATTATATCAAAATATAACATTGTAAGCGCGCGCACCTTAAGATTTATAAACTCTACTCAAACTAAAAAGCATGTACAATTCAAAATGATCTTTGAATTATTTAGAAATAAAAAAATATTTAAAATTTGTTTTGATGACTTGATACCAATAAATGAATGCTCAATTATAAGAATTGCTTTTATTTAAAACTTACTCCAAAGGAATGTCAACAGCTGTAGAATTACTTGTAGCATGTAGCTTATCAATAAGGTTCATCTTCCACTGGAGGCGATACACTTGCCAACAGCCTAGACCAAATGAAGTTACAGGAAATGCCTGAAAATGAAAAACATACTCTCCAAGGTTGTTTCTCAAACTAAACAAACACTCAAAAGAAAACAAACAGACAGACAGAGATACTTTCGAATCTATAACATTAGTTTAGATAACAGTCAAGAACTGAAAAGTAACCTTACCAATAATAACCATTTGAAAACCTCCACTGGCTCTTTCTTCTTCTGGGATCTATACTGTATAAATGCGTTGACATTTCCATTTTTCCACCTGACTGTACTCTGCTTAATGCTTTTGGGGGAATGGTTGAAAGATACTGCAATAACCCTTTGTATTTTACTTATGTTTCTAAGTAGTATCGACATGTTTCAGATACCTGAAAAACGTCGTGAATAGTTCATAGAAATATGATAGGTACCTACATGCAATGTCTAACTTTTCAGTTACATTTCATTCCTTACTTTTCGTTCTTAATCCCTCTCAAACATTACTTTCCTTTCAATTATTCGAGTTCATCGAGTTTCGAGTTATATCTAACAGAAAAATATTGCTAAACACAAACCAAAGACACAGACTCAGACTACCTATTTAGATCTAAATCCCGTAGCCGTAGACCGAGAAACTAAATACCTTTTTCTTTTGGTCAGTGGTTGTTTTTCAAAATTTTGACAATGTCGATTATTGTCGATGTCAACAAGATTTAATTATGTAAGACTCGAGCGAGGTGTATAATGGGAGTATAAATCGGAGGGAAACTTATTTTTTTTTTATCTACCTAGGTGATTGTTTCAATAAGTCTAAAAAATTAAAGATGTCAACAAGCAAAGACAACGAAATTTTATATGCAATAAATTATAATTACTTAGTAGATATTTTTATTAATAAAATAACTAAATAGTGATTTATAATTTGGGTAAACTTTAGTATCTGGATACAGGAAAAGGTGGGGAGGGGGGAGGGGAAACAGGAGGGGGGACTCCCCCACCCCCCTGGTACCACTCCCAATTTGCGGAATTACCCCGTTCTCGAGATATTTGAATAAATGTTACCTAACCTCAAAAAAAAGGGGGGTAGGGGGGGAAACAGGGTGGGGGGGGACCCCTCCTACCCCCCTGGTACCACTCCCAATTTGAGGAATTACCCCGTTCTCAATATATTTGAATAAATGTAACCTAACCTCAAAAAAAATCTTGATGCAAATCTAGTTTAAATTACCAAGGGCCCCCCCTTGGTCCCCCTTGTAGGAGGGAGAGGTCGCTTCTGGCGCTTCGGCGGCTGCTGCCGCGGCACGCTCGCTACGCTCGCTCGCCTTGCGCGTTTTTTTCTATACGCCAACCATAACCTACCTAGTGGTTTGTAATATTTTTTTTACGATTCATTCGCATCAATTTTGCACATTTTACACAATTTTACGACAAATTTGGTTATTAGCTGTCAGTTGTTACACTTTGTTTCACATTTTATCAGATTTGAGGTTATAAATGTTTTATTTTCTCGAAAACTAAGGATTTCCGCTAGTTCAAAATGGTAAATATGTAATCAGGAAGCAAAACCCTACCAGATTTGAGCATTTTCACCCTCCAACTCCTGTATCCAGATACTAAAGCCAAGCCTATAATTTTACAATTTTATTTTATTAATGTTAATAAATTTACTTATAATGTAGAATGTATAGGGGATCAACACATGAGACAGAAGTTATTTAGAGGAGAAAGGACGAGAGATTCCTAAGGAGAGTAACATTATTTTTTAATCATCTATAGACCTACGTTTGATCACGACACCTATTTACTCGAGACTTAACTCATTCACTGCCACCACGATTTTCTTGAAGTTTATCGAGATGCCGCCGTATAAAACCGCGGACACACCAGGCGTGCTCGCGGCATTGCTTGGAAAAATAGATTTTAGTAAGTAAATTTATTATAACGTAATTTAAGGTTCTCAAACTTTTTTTACTGAAATTCCCATAAATGAATAAAGTTTTATTGTGAACTGTAACATTGGCATTGTTAACAGTGCAAGTACATTTGTTTTAATAATATATTGAGTGACAATCATATTTATACATATTTTCAGTCTTATATGAGTGAATTCATCTAAATTATTAAACCGATAAAAAGCTTTGAACTGCAGAAAGTTTGTTTACGTTATTTATCTCGTATTATCGTAATGTTGGTTGATTGGCCTTACCTAATTACATAAGTATGAATTAAATTCAAAATATTCAAATGAAAGAAATTGATTGCTTATCTTTTTTTCAGGAAAAGTTAAATTAGTACCGGAAACGGAAGATATTAATGATGACAACATTTTTAGCGAGACAAATGAACAGCAATTGATTTTTATATAATAGAGATAATTTTACTGTACGTGTGTATGTCACTGTGTGTGTATGTATAATTATATAAAGATATACATCGGATAGGTACGTTTTTTTTTCATTGCTGGCGTATGGAGTTGTATAAGCGACTTCATATAAGTAGTATATCAGTCATGTGGTACCCATAACACAAGCTCTGCTTACTTTGGGGCCAGATGGTGCTGTGTGAAATGTCCGGCATTATTTATTTATTTATTATTTATTCATACATGACACAGTACTGTATACGGTAAAAACAACGGTCCGATAAATTATGACATTCCGTTTTGTCATCAAATACTGGTTAAAAATCTCATATCGCAAGCTTATAACTCTGAAATTAGCGAAGCGTTTAATAGAATAAAAAAGTTTGGGAACCTAAGGGTAGCTTCAGTAAGTGAACACACGTAGCGTGTTCTCGGCACTACAAAATACCTATTTTTCGTAAAAAAAAATTACTAGTTTTTTTAGGGAACCGCTTCAATATGCCATAGCCTAACCTTTAAAAATGATGCACTAAAAATTTGAACAGAAAATCTGGCCTAGTTTTGGAAATATAACCGAAACATTCAAAACACGCCTGGCGTGTTCTTGGCGTAGAGACTTAGATTAGCCTGACTACGCGAGGCGTGTCAGTGGCAGTGAATGTGTTAAAGAGACCCATATTGTAGTTTTCAGGAAAGACAGACGACGGTAAAGCATTCCAATCCTTGGCTGTAAGCAATAAAAATGTGGAAGCAAAGGGCTTAGTTCGTAAGGGTGGTTGACTAACAAGGTAGGTAGGTATGGTTGTTATTGAGCGGTACGTCAGCTTGTCCTGTTGTGAAAAGGAGATGGTTTATTAGATCATGTAATTCCTGGGCACATTCTCCGAAATGTATCCTTTAAACGATCGAAAGGCAAAGCAACTTTACAGCGGTGCTCGAAACTCTGGAACTAAGTCTCAGCATTAAGCTGCTCACCTCAATACTCTGTGCTCGATCGATTCCAAAGCAGACAGTTGGATATTTGTCTGAACCATCCCATAGATGCCAGCAATACTCGAGCAAGCCATGAGCAGAACTGGCAATCCGTAAGCTGGAAGCTTACTAATAAAGCTGGCGTGCTAGACCCTATCAAAGGCCTTTGAGATGTCAAGTGAAACAGCTAATGCTTCACCGTATTTATCTATGGCCTCACTCCAAACCTGCGTGAAATACGCAAGAAGATCCCCAGTACATCGCTTTGGCCGAAAACCATATTTTCCGATCATTGAGGAGATTGTTGTCTTCAAGTTATTTAAGGACTTCGGACACGTTCGGACTATTTAGGACACGTTCCATACATTTGCATTGTTTGCATTTCAGGAGGTGAAAATTCCGAAATTGTGCGGTAATTTAATGGATCACCGCGACTTTCTTTCTTGGGCACAGGTTGCACATTAGCAAGCTTCCAGGATTTAGGGAGTATACCAGTTTTCAGAGATAGGCGAAAATGTCTTGTGAGTATGGGAGACAACTCAGGGGCACAAGTTTTCAACACTACAGCCGAAATGCCGTCCGGGCCACTAGCTTTGTTCACGTCAAGACTCCGTAACGTTTAGAGCACATATTTTTGATGGATGCGAATTTCCTGCATTGTCGCTTTGCATCGAAGAAGGCAAGGTGGGGTTTTGTTAGAGATGTCCAGACGTGAAGTTTCTGCAAATTGAGCAGCAAAAAGATTTGCTTTCTCGATTGCAGTGTGGGCTAGAGATCATCTGGTTTTAGTAGTGGAAGGAGAGAAGGCGGTAGAAGTTCACTTCCACCGACTTGGCCAAGGACCAGAATGTTTTTCCGCCAGCTGAATGTGTCGCACAGACACATTCAGCCGTATGGGTATACGGCCAACTCGATTAAAGCAAGCATAAAGACTTCATCACCACATGGTGATCAGAGGTGCCCAAAGGAACGATCCGGTTCGTTAGTCAGCAACAGGTCCAACCAATTGGCTGTGTGGCCCTAAACGTCTGGTACCCTGATAGCCTCGATCAATATCATACAGAGATAGCCGCAACCTTGGACAAGAGAAAAAGAAAAAATATTGTTCTACTTTACCTTCATCCAAACCACATTCACATAATTATGTGTTTCATATCAGGGAATAGGCAATTGAAGGAATAATACCTACCTACTTAGTTGTATTTTCAATATTTTGCCTCGTGCCTACTTCCTGGTTTATGTTCCTTTTAAAGTACTTAATTGTTAGTTTTATATATTCAATTTTTTTTAGAATTCCTTATTTTTATGTTTTCTGATTAAAAAAACGTGATTAGAATACGTGTCAAGATGATTTGATCAGAGCAAGTTTAAGGCGACTCTGATCAAATCATTATACAAATAGGTAAATATATCCTGATAATAAAGCTGCCAGGTGAGCTGGAGCTAAAAGAGATTAGTACCCAATTTCAAATTACAAATTTGAAAGTTTAACTGTCTGTCACTTTGTTTGTTACCTTTTCACGGCTAAACGTAGCCTAGCTAAAATATTCAAGGATATAGATTGTATCTTGTAAAAATTTAACAAAGTACCTAAAATAAGTAAATCTTTTTTAATAATAGCATAGATATACGCACAATAATTGGTGATGGTCTAAAATTTAAACGAAAATGTTAAACTAGCAACTCAGTTTAAGTAGATATCTGGGACATTTAAAGACGATGCTGAGCTGAGACCTACCGAACCTGCGGTTTTGCCGTTGTACTGAACAAGTAAAATTTACCTACTTTGTTTAAATCCTTCTGTCACAATATGCACACGGGAAGCCTGTAGTTCAAGTACACCAAAAACTCGCTGGCCACTATACGCATCCAGTATAATAATATTTTAAGGATGATGTTGGGGCTGCCTTGCTTCTGTGCTTCAGGAATGTTTGCTGAATACCAAACTGATAGCTTTGAAGCTTTGAAGCTTTGAAGTCTACATCCCTGATCCGTAGAATTCGAGACAGTCACAACAGCATCCTGAAAACTATACTGGATAGGTACTCGTCGCTGATGTGGGCAAGGCTGGTACTCAGAGTGATCCCAGAAATCTGTCCGGTGCTCTGGTGATCGCTCTGTGAACCAGCGTCTCCTTTTTACTTTTAATTAAGTATTTAACTCGCTGCTGCCTGCGGCTTCGCACGCGGTACAAAAAAAGTAGCCAGTCCTTCCCCAAGGTCCTATCTATCTCTATACAAAATTCATCAATATCGGTTCAGTGATTTAGGCGTGAAAACGTAACAGACAGAGTTACTTTCGAATTTATAATATTAGTAGGGATATTATCATAGTAAAATTTCCTCGATGTTAGCATAATTTATTTGAAATTAATTTATAAAGAACATCTCATAAGTTTATTCCCCTATTTTACCCCATCGGGGATTATTTTGCAAACACGTTGAAACACATATTTTCTTTATTTCTTACCAAAACTTAAACTATATGAATTTTCAGATCCGTAACTTAAGGAAATATATGATCTGCCCAAACAAACTTTCATCCCATATTTTACCCCCCCCAAGGTTTTTTTTGAGACATAGAGTAGTCTATGTTCTTCCCCCGAATGCGATACATCTTCTTACCAAATTTCATCAAGATCTGTTCAGCCGTTTAGCCGTGAAATTGTAACAAACAGACCGACAGAGACACTTTCGCATTTATAATATTATAGTATATATTGTCTTACTAACTCCCTTTGTTCTTTGTATATGTGCTACTAACCTCTATGGATCTAAGTTGTCCGAAATAAAAAGATTTAAATTTGAATTTAAAAATACTTACATGTACGGACCTACATAAGTTCAAGGCCTAGTAATAAACGCAAAGCTATGATGGCAACATTGAGGCATTGAAGCAGATCAGTCTCCTTGTCTCAAACCACTCAAGCAAATCAAGTGTGTTTTAGGTATACATAAATAATTCAAGAAATAGATGTCACTGTCACTTGGTCAGTGTGTCACATTGTGGGTCGTTGACACCGCTTTGTAAATTTTTATTTCTATCATGTCAAGGTTAACCGCGACGTCGCGGGTAGCTTTGAGCTAGGTAGGTATGGTAAGGTTGTAAGCCTTGAATTTAGAATAAGAATTTAGAATTTCATACCTTTCTATGGGAGACAAGGAGAAATATACCTGAACAGTAGAGAACAGTGGATATTAGGTTACTGACAGTTCTATGACGCTTGTATACTTAAACTAACAATAGGTAAAAACAATGGATAACCTCAAATTGAGTTATTTACCTATTCATAAACATTTTAGATAAGTACCTGCCTACCTACATTACATTGTTAGTAACGTATGGTTCCAAGTCAGCTCAATATGGAACACGTCACATGAAGTTGTTGCCATAACCGGCCCAATATTACATAGAAAATAACGCTTAAAAATAAAAACAAGCCTAGGTACATAATTATGTAAGTTCTTACTTACATACCATAACTTAAGTTTAACTCAAGTTTACATAGCTATGTTTAAGTAGGTACTAAGGTCCTTTTATGAAATTTCCGTTTTGTATAATAATAATAAT
The DNA here is from genome assembly GCA_948098915.1 of Lampropteryx suffumata. Lineage (NCBI taxonomy): Eukaryota > Metazoa > Arthropoda > Insecta > Lepidoptera > Geometridae > Lampropteryx > Lampropteryx suffumata. The sequence goes on along the minus strand of OX402544.1, from coordinate 18,133,421 downwards.
AATGCCGGACATTTCACACATTGTGTTATGGGTACCACATGACTGATATAGTACTTAAATATTTTTTTTTTCTTATATACATACATATTATACATAGAAACACCCAGACCCGAGACAAATACTTGCAGAACATACAAACATTTGTCCCGTGGCGGGAATTGAACCCGCAACCTTCTGCGTCTCAGCCAGACCTTAGCCCACTGCGCCACAGAGGTCGTCAAAGGTCGTATAAAAAAGTAACATGTGTTTTTTTTAAATAAGTACTTAAGTACTTAATCTTATTTCTGTTAATCGAAGTATTAAGCCATGTTATCGATGGATCTTGAATTTTTATCTTGATAAGAAATCGTTTAATGCTAATAACCTCAATATTAAACTGCTGTTAGAAATGTTTAAAACAATAAGGCGTTCAGCAAAACTTTGATAGAATTCTTTGGAACGACTAAACACTCGATAAAGGACGTATGTGGTAAGTATATAAACCTTTAATCCACACACACCACACATCACACTGGTTCGAAGACTCGAAAGTGACACGATATTAAGAATAAAAGAAGTACCTACGTACTTAATATACCTACCTACCTTGCTGAACCTAGGATACATTTATACATTTTATATAAATAGATTTTTAACTAGGTACTTACACACTCTCACTTGCCATTTTACCGACAGATGTTAACAAATGAGAGAGAAACGCCGAACAGATTGTACCAGTTTGTGCGTATCGAGTATACCAGTACTGAGTACCTACTAAGTACTGAGTAGGTATACTGAGTATACCTGTACCTGTATACGTATACCTAGTACTCGTACCTATTATAATAATAGGGAAATAGGCCACAACTCATTATTTCATTTACATTGAAACGCGCGTCGAACTTGGATTGCACTAGAAAAAGAGCGCTAAGACTTGATAGCACTAAATCTTCAATCAGCGGTGCGGTGCCAGGTTAGATGTTAAATCGCCACATCCGGGGCGATTATAGGAACGGATGTCCTTAATGCGTCCCTATACGGCTGCCTATCTTTAAATTCATTAATTTTAGGCTACGTTTTAATAATACAAAAATAGGGCAATATTAAACTACTTTCTACAAAAAAATACGACTACTCCTGGACCGAGCTGGATCTGGCAACACTGCCTTTAATCTTTTTGCGTTTAGCTATCGTTATACCTGATAGACCGGCAAGATTATTATTGTTGTTACCCGCACGCAGTTCACTTCAGAAGCAAGCACCACGATGGCAAGCACAGGTTTTACGGTAAGTATTTAACTATAATTAATTTTCTTCTTCTATTTTTTATATTCCATGTTCTATCCAAAATTCTGTGTGGTAAAATCTATTAAATATTCCTATAATCATTATATCCAAGACCGCAGAATATTACTTACCTACATAAAGGTCTTATGACATATTTTGTGATATTTAGCATAAACATATGGTTGGATGACCTCTCCTAGCTGCTGAGGCAAATTAAGATATCGTATTTTTCTTGATTACCTACTTACGTACTAACTTACCCAAGTACTACAATGTAAGCAATTAAGAACACGTGTTGAGTGTTGTTCTTTAGTTATTATGAAGGTTGAAAGGGTTAAAGATATGTATTTAGAACTGCATTCATAGATTTTGAAAAAATATATTGTCAAACTATCATAAAATTTACAAGGTTGACAAGTACTAGTAATTAATATTAATAAATCTTTGTTCTGTACGATAATAATTACGTTTTCAAAACTAATTATTTACTGAGCGGGTACCTAGTAGATGACTTCAATAATTCATATTAGTTCGTTTATTTGAATACTAGCGCTGTTGCTCGCGACTTCATCCGCATTTTTTTTTAAAGGAATTGTAGCTTTAATCCTTCCCCAGGATGCAATTAATCTCCTTACCAAATTTTATTGATAAGTTTCAAGCCCATCACACCCACCACCCATTAAAAAGTTTCCATACAAACATTCACACCCCAATTTACTCCGTTATAAGAGTTATTTTGAAAAATTCAGAAACACGTGTCCATTTATTTTGCATTTTAAGTATCCAAACCAAGTTTCTAAGAAATCACACCACCCGTTAGTTCCCATACAAACTTTGACTCCCCATTATACCACTTTGTTAAGGTTATTTTGAAAAATCCTGAAACACGTGTACATTTATTTTGTATTTTATTTATTCATATCAAGTTTCAAACAAATCGAACCACGCGTTAAAAGTTTCATACATTCGTTTTAATCCCTTTTCTTTCACCGTCTTAGGGATTGAATTTAATAAAAAACCGCTTTAGTGGATGGTTTTGGTGTATAACGAAACTACCTTTCAAATTTCAGCTTTCTAGCTTCAGCGGTTTCGGCTTGGCAATGATGAATCAGTCAGTCAGTCAGGTTAAGGTTTCTTTTATAGGTATAGATTAGTTTATTTGTATTTATTCTTTATTATGGGGCTACCCATTTTTGGGCAAAGGCCTCTTCTGATTGATGATTATGTAGGTATACTAGTTCTTGAATATTGTCGTAACTCAACTCGACTCAACTAGCAAGTAAGACGATTAAATGTGATCTTTGTGATTGTATTGATTGAAACAGTTTTGAAATTGAATTGAATTATAGTTTATTCATATTCCGGTCGGGTGTGAAACAATAAGTCTGTCTCAAGCAATCCGTTGAGCTCCAATTGATGAAGGAATAAGTAAGACATGGGTTATCCAAGAACTAAGTTTAGAGAGATGTCTACCACTAAAACTGATTTTGACCCGATTACTCTCAAAATGAGACTAGTCTTGTAATATTTAGCTCGTCGTGGCACTATTTCCGTAAGTGTGACCATTTCCAGTCCATCTAGCAGTTACAGGGCAATTTGATAACTTAACTTTGACGACCTCTGTGGCGCTCTGTTGCGGGTTCGATTCCCGCCGCGGGACAAATGTTTGTATGATCTGCAAGTATTCGTCTCGGGTCTGGGTATTTCTATGTATCTATAAAATGTATTTACAAAAAAAAATTGTAAGTAAGTAGTATATCAGTCATGTGGTATCCATAACACAAGCTCTGCTTACTTTGGGGCCAGATGATGCTGTGTGAAATGTCCTGGATTATTTATAATTATAACTATTTCTACAGCAGTGGTCAGAGTGGCTGGTTCAATTCAATGACGTGCAACAACTGAGGCAGGCGCAGCCAACGTACGTTATCTCCCAGGGGGTGTATTTGATAGCAGGACTAATCACACTTATACATGGTAAGTTTAGTTTACGTGAAGTAAAATATTTTCACACTTCGATCCTTCCTTTCACCACACTGGGTCGAAATAACTAGTGACACAGTATGACACGGTGACAACTTGGATTGTTTATCTATGTATATTCATATGGTTGGTAAAAGCCCCGGAGACTACGATTTCTTTGAATAAATTTGTTCTAATGTTAATTTGTACTAATCCCTACTTCCCTACTGATATTATAAATGCGAAAGTAACTCTGTCTGTCTGTCACTTTTTCAAGCCTAAACCGCTGCGCCGATTTTGATGAATTTTGGTAAAGATGGGACCTTGGAGAAGGACATAGGCTACTTTTTAGGTAGGTACCACGCGTGCGCAGCCGCGGGAAGCAGCTAGTCCTTATCCTTACTAATATTATAAAAGCAAAAGTTTGTAAGTATGTTTGTTACTCTTTCACGCAAAAACTACTGAATGGATTTTAATGAAACTTTACAATAATATAGCTTACACATCAGAATAACACAAAGGCTATAATTTATAAAGATATTGTGTCATCATCATCATAACAGCCTTTATGAAGTCCACTGCTGAACATAGGCCTCCCCAATAGATTTCCAGGAAGAACGATTTTGAGCCCTCTCCATCCACCGACTTCCAGCGATCTTTACAATGTCGTCAGTCCATCGGGTGGGGGGTCGTCCTACGCTTCGTTTTCCTGTCCTTGGTCGCCATTCGAGAACTTTTATTCCCCAACGGTTATCAGTTCTGCGAGCTATATGGCCTGCCCATTGTCACTTCAGCTTGTAAATTTTGAGTGCTATGTCGGTGACTTTGGTTCTTCTACGGATTTCCTCGTTCCGGATTTTATCACGTAGTGAAACACCCCAAGTATGAACAATTAAATTAACTGTGTATTATGGTGCAATGTGGTTTGAACGACGAGGAATCCCAAGAAAATTTTAGACGGCCATTCCGCGTGACGTCTAGAATTGACAATTGACCATCGATTAAGATTTTAACAAACAAATTGACTATAAACAAACATAAACACTTGACACTGGCTAAATTGACATTATTATGTCACATGCCATAAACAAAGAAGAAGAAGAAGCAAAGATGGCAACATATTTAAACAACTCATTAGCTTGTCGGTACCACAGAGTACTTTGTTATGTACTGAAAGTCGGTAGGTAGTCGGTAGTCTTACATTATATGTACATACTGTAGATACTTATTTATGTTTTTTATATATTTTCTTGATCTTATTCTTATCTTATTAGTTATTTGAACTAGTGTGGTGATAGGACATAAATGTGCCTCGAGGCTCCTTTCGTGCACTTGTTAAATGTTTGGGCTAATGTCTCCAAACATTTTAGGTTCTGCGACATGCCGGTCTCACGATGTTTTCCTTCATCGTTTGCGCGTGCACGACTGGATTCGAACCCACAACCTTAGGATTGAAAGGCAAGACAACTACCACTACACCAGAAATGCTCCTACAAGAACTTTCTTGATTAAGACATTGTACACAGTAGTACCTATGCACCTACATTGTTTGTTATCGTGACAGCGAGCTGATCTAATGATGGATCTATTCCATGGACATAATGAAGTATTGCTGTCCCCTAACAGGGTTTGAGACTAAAATAGTGTAACAACATAAGTGCAATAAATATTTCTGATTCTATAAAAAAAAAAAGGTAAAATTTAAGCGTGTTTAAGCGCATTTAAATCAGCTCGTGCTTACATACCTAGTAAAAGGTATCATTGAAATATACTTTCTCCTTCTAATGTAAGCTCGAGCTAGCTAGTAAATCAAAACTTATGCCGTCACGTTACTACACGTTACACTACACTACTACACACTAGGTACTACACGTTCGTCTCGAAACATGAAATTCGGCAATGAAGGTCTCAGAAAAAAAACAGAAATCCGTAAAAGACCCGCCACGGAACTAATGTTTGTATGATCTGCAAGTATTTGTCTCGGGTCTGGCTGTTTCTATGTATGATATGTAATATTTACAAAAAAAAGTACATAAGTAGTATATCAGTCATTTGGTACGCATAACACAAGCTCGGCTTACTTTGGTACCAGATGATGTTGAGTGAAATGTCCGGCATATTATTTATTTATTCACATTGGAATAATGAGGACAAAACATACTTAAAGCTAATTATGTGATTAAAGAATTGAGGGTTACTCTTTGACCAATTTACTTGGATTGTATTGCTCTGCATTTAAATTGCCTCGTATCCAAACGAGATCAGTTCTTCCACCCAGGTGAATTCCAGCCCAAACCATGATCGTTCCGCCTTGGTAAGGATGAACTTCCTGAGGATTTTGGAGTCGACTTTGGTCGAGACTCATAGGAAAAAAGAACACGAGCCTACTGATTGTCGGTCCATCGCATATGTGCGTTAGCCCACAATATACGACTCCCTCCATTTCCACGTAGCAAAGCTGGATCTCTTAATGGTCTGCGAGCGTGGAGATTGGCTTCATGTAATCTTCTCCTGGCAGTTTGGTCAATGATAACCACTTAGTGCTGGGACTGGAGTCTTCCTACCAACTGGCGAGCTGTAATCTGGGGTTGCATTCTTGCACCAATTTGCAGAAATCGATCTTGTCTCTGGGTAGTGACCCTGTATCTTCCTCGGTGACGTTCGGCTACATCTCGTGTAGCCCTGTAGCGTGCCCATAATCGGCAAATTACACTTGGCTGTCTGTTAACAGCGTCCGCAATATCGCGTTGACTCCGTCTACTTTCAAACATACCAACAGCCCTAAGCATCTCTTCCCGCGATAAATGACGACTTTAGAGTTTCGGAAATGTCGGTATAGTCCATTAAAATGTTACATTTTTTAGGCCTTAGTGTGCATTTGTCAGAGGACGCAATTTTATTTTTTTAATGTGTAGGGGGGGTCAGTAGAAGCTTAAGTTCAAGTTTGTGGGGTCGGCACCCTTGTCCCCCGGCCGCCATCTTGGAAAAGGGGGTGCAAAGGGTTTTCGCGCTGTATCTCGTAAACTAGTTACCTTACAGAAAATTTAATCAAACATAAAATGTAGCAAATTAAATTTCCTACAATTTTATTTCTATTACTTTTTATCGTCAAGTGAAAAGGCAAAGTCAAATTTATAAAAATTTTGCAGAAGCATCCAGAGTTAGCAAGTGGAACTAAATTATTTATGAGTGAGAAAGTCGAGTCATCGTTACTCAGTGTTGTTGGCGAACGTTTTTTCGTCTTTTTATATGGCGGAAATAAAGACGATACTCTAGACACTCTGCGATACAAACGATTTGCTAAGACAGTGACAAAAAATGCATTTAATCTCTCTTCACTTCCTCCAACACAAGATGCAGCCCGTTTCCACAGTTTCCGAGTGTATCACCAGATTCAGTTATGGCTCGGTAAATATTGTGATCCAGAAGAATGGGGCTGGAAAAAGCATGGAAAATTTTGGATGCCAATCCAAGCTTCCAAGCCTCCAGCACCCCCCGAGCTTATGAAATTAATCTTTTGTAGATGCAAAGGAAATTGTGGAAGTGCGTGCGGTTGCCGAAAAGCAGGCCTTAAATGTTCACCAGTTTGCCTCCATTGTGGTGGTGAAAGCTGCAGCAACATCGTGGACATATCAACATTACTTGAAGAAAATGAATTAGAAGATGAATAATTATGAATGAACTGAAAAAAAGTTATAACCTCCAAAAGGAAATTTGTTACAAAATTTTCATTTATTTTTGTTTATAACTTTTTTGTTGGTCACTTGACGATAAAAAGTAATAGAAATAAAATTGTAGGAAATTTAATTTGCTACATTTTATGTTTGATTAAATTTTCTGTAAGGTAACTAGTTTACGAGATACAGCGCGAAAACCCTTTGCACCCCCTTTTCCAAGATGGCGGCCGGGGGACAAGGGTGCCGACCCCACAAACTTGAACTTAAGCTTCTACTGACCCCCCCTACACATTAAAAAAATAAAATTGCGTCCTCTGACAAATGCATACCCAAATGTAACTTTTCAATGGACTAGTAATGTTTTTCACAAAAATAAAAATCGATACCTACATGACAAAAATCACTCAACACTTTTGCTAGCAAACCCCTTACTCTGCGACCAACTTAGCTTTTCCCTCCTTATTTTGAAAAGTTTTTACTTTTTTGTTACAATTTTTTGAATTTAGAACAAATAATTGAATACTCTTTCAGCCTACATTTATAAATTTTAGTGGCCAGTATTTTTTTTACGAGTTTTAACAAATTATAGTTCAAGTAGTTTGCATGTTCCCTAGACTTTGGTGGGTAGTTTAGCTTGCTACATACCATACCTATATATTGATTTAAATTCATACTTATGATACTTTATATCACCCAGACACAAATCACCTATGTTCTTCTCACATAATGTTTGACCTGGGAGGGAACCGAACCGTCAACCTACAGCGTAGAACGAGTTACTACCAACTGAAATGGGAGGCCAGTCAAATTAATACATTATTTATTTAATAAAATCACAACGACCACTTTGAATCGTCTTCATACATTCTAGGGAATCAAGAAGAATCCGGCAAGAAACTCGTCTGGTCTTTTTGACACTTTTTTGTATGATCCTTGCCAATTTTATTGTGGCTGCCGAGTCTAGTTGGAGCAGATTCATCCCAACCTTTTTTTGTAGTAATCTGTTATTTTGTAATATGCTTTATGATTCAGTTTCTGAGTTTTTAACACGTTGGGAACTTGTTATAGACGCGTACTAAACTATACTATAACGCGTACATTGCCCTATAAAAGATTTATCAACTTTAGCTTCAGTTTCTGAGTTTTTAACACGTTGGGAACTTGTTATAGACGCGTACTAAACTATACTGTGACGCGTACATTGCCCTATAAAAGATTTATTAACTTTAGCTTCAGTTTCTGAGTTGTTAACACGTTGGGAACTTGTTATAGACGCGTACTAAACTATACTGTAACGCGTACATTGCCTTGCCAAAGGTTTATTAACTTTAGCTTTAGTTTTAAGCGAGTAGAGTAGTAGAAGCGAGTTTATTTTTATTTCTCGTATTGATATTATTATTTGCTAATTATTTTAAACAATTGAACATTTTTGTGAACATACTTGAAATTTTCATATGACACGGCACTGTCATATTTATTTTATTAAATTTATTTTTAAGTGATTCTATAGGGCCAATGTTATAAATTACTCGAACAACCCTCTTCTGTAACACAAATATGGTGTTAATATCTGCAGCTAGGGTTGCCAGATACGGGCTTATCATTTCCTGGACATTTCTGGGGTTACAAACGGAGTTGGAGCTTTAGAATCCAAATTCAAATGTTCTACAAATACGAAAATACAAAACTACAAATGTTCGCTGTTGGACGGACAATAGAAAAAATATTACAAAATTACTAGTTAGGTACTAACCTATTTTAAAAGGTAAAAATTAAAATGATTTTAAAAACATATTTATTTTTTATAAAATCTATAGATATTAATTATAATTAACACACTGTAGGTAAGGTATACATACCATACAAAATCACATTTTAGTCTTTTTATATCGAAAAAAAATAATTAATTAAATAAATCAACTTCAGGTATTCTCAAACATAAATTTCTCAATAAATTCTCAAACACATTCGTTCGGTTCGTTCACATTCGGTTTAACCAAACTTGGGTGGTTCTACCCGAACTTTGCGACATTCGACAACTGTTTTAGCAAAAATAATAAAAAATCAGTAAGAAAATCAGAGGCATTTTTTTTTGTTTGTTACTTTACATAGAAATTAAATGTTTTAGTTAAATTCAATCCAAAAATAAATGAAACCAGCATTCTTCTTAACATCATCAGAATTTCAACTTCGAAACATTGAAATATTTATCTACAAAATAACTATTTTAATTTTTTATCAAAGTGTCAAATGTCACTAAATCTGGTATTTAAAATTTACCAAGGACAGGCTATTGTGGAAAAACACCAAGGATTCTGCGTTATTTAGCAGGAGTTCAATACGTTTTTTTTGTAGTTTTCCTACCTCTGAGAATAGTTGCTCAGAATATAATGGAGCTTCCAGGAGGTGAAAAAAATATTCAAATAAAAAAAAATAGGCAGCAAATCATCATTTACATATCTATCTAGTTCTGATGCAATTAGACGCCTCCGTGTCAGTAGTACTACTAAGAAGTACAACTAGTAGTACAAATGACACACCTTTGTATCTCTAGTACTACTACAAAACATACAAGTAAATTCACCCGAATTTTGGAATTTTAATTAAAACGTAAGTTCAACTGGTAGTACAAATGACACACCTTTGTAGCTCTAGTATAAAAAAAAAACAGAAAACTTGTATCTTTAGTATAAAAAAACAACAAAAAACTTGTACCTCTAGTATAAAAGAAACAACAGAAAACTTGTATCTTTAGTATAAAAAAACAACAAAAACTTGTGTCTCTAGTTTAAAAAAAAACAACAGAGAACTTGTGTCTCTAGTATAAAAAAACAACAGAATACTTGTATCTTTAGTATAAAATAACATAAAACTTGTATCTTTAGTATAAAAACTTGTATCTCTAGTATAAAAAAACAATAGAATGTAAACAACCATAAAAATGGTGAATGCACGCCCTTGTTTTTTAACTTAACGTAATTTTTAGAAAATTTTTAAAAATTAAAAAAAAAAAGAATAGAGGCTCGTTAATTTCCCCATCAACAAGCTGCATTTGAATCTGCATCCTTTAACGCTTTTTTGCTGGTTCTAATGTTAAAGAGTTCACAGCGTTAAATTCTGCATCCTCCTTCATAATTTTCAAAACATGTATAATTGTTGGTCTTCTTTTAAAAAGTTTATTAAATTGACCCTTCCATCCCTCACAGATTTATTCAATACAATCACAAGGATCACTTTGAAACGTCTTACATACTAGGTGAATTTAGGTGCCAATTCATCCTAACCCAAGCTCGAGAAGAATTGGCAAGAAACTCGTCTTGGTCCTAGCGCTTTTTTATATGATCCATCTTATAACTACCTTAACTACGAAATACAAATACAAGAGAGTTTATACATTTCAAGTGTGTCGGTTAACTGTCTGACGGCAGAGCGACATGAGGCCATGCATTCTTATCAATAATATAGTCATCTATATTATAATAAGCTTTCTTCAAAAGACTACCTTTAATGTTTGCTTTAATTGTCTTCTTCAATTTGTGCTTCTGGGAGAAGCGGCAACACCATGCATAAACTGTCAATTTTGTTCAAATTCCGTTTCGTAATAATTCATGAACTGAAATAGTTTTAGCTCTAGATAACTGGTCGAAAATATTTCTTTTCAATAGTTCGTATAGCTGAGGTAAAACAGTTTCACTCAAGTATTTCTGTCTTGGCATCTGGTATTTAGGCTTTAATACTGCCATCAACCGATTAAATCCAGCATCTTCTAGAACCGATTTTGGTTATCCAACTCTATCATTTCTGCTATTGCTTTGTGAATTTGTTGAGCCCTTGAATCATCTATCCTCTACTTAATTTCAAATGAACCCGCAACAGACACTTGATGTAGGGAAGACACCGTCGTCGGTGTCGCCGTAGGTGGGACAGTTGTGTTCGATGTTGAAGCACTAGTTAAGGTGGGGGCGCCGCCCCGAGGTTTGGTAACTTTGTGGAAAAAAACTATTGTTTACGAATTTCAGTAGGGACAGTATAGTGTAATTACTGGCCACGGGACCACACGTGAAATTCCGGGACTTTCACGGAAATCCCGGCCATCTGGCAACCCTATCTGCAGCACTCCCCCAGAACAGAACTCCGTAAGACATAATGCTATGAAAGTAAACGAGTTTAGTCTAGCGGTATTTACTTCGGTAAAGTGACGGATCTTTTTGACAACGTATGCCGCAGAGCTGAGTCTCTTCGAAAACGTATTTATGTGCGGGCTCCATCGTAGCTTATTATCTAAGGTGATGGCTAAGAACACTGAATTGTCGACGAGATCAATCTCTTCGTCTTTAATTTTTACATTGACTTTCATTTGTTTAACATTGGGCAGTATAAAACTTTTTTTATCGTATAGTAATAGGTTGTTTACATTGAACCATGTTAAAACTTTAGAGATTGAATTGTGTACATCTTTAGATATATTAAGTCGTAGCTTTAATTTAAATAAAAGTGACACTGACATGTCATCAGCAAACAGTACAATCTCGTGATCATACTTTACATGTGTAGGTAGATCATTTATGTACCTAAATTAAAAACAAGAATGGCCCGAGTATTGATACTTGTGGTATCTACACCCAACTTTACCATTGACCCCGGAGGACGATGTAGTTTCGATGAGGAGGTAAATGGATTGTGATCACAGCTACAAGCTAGGTGGTGTGATCACAGCTACAAGCTAGGTCCACCACCCCGACATAATACTTACTTTGCGAAGCCGCAAGGAGTAAAAGAGGAAGGAGAAATAGTTATAGAGCCTCTTTTTTTATTCTCAGCTTTAAAAAAGGGCGGGCGCTGGCCATACTTTTGGCTGGGAACTGTACTGCATGGGATCTACGCGGACAATTTCTGGCACTTCATATTGCCAGAATACGACAACTTCTGGCACTCCCAAACTCCAATTATCTTCCTGGGTGGCAGGTTGCCGCTTCATATCATACTTTTATGTGAGTATAGTATAAGTTAGTTTACAACACATTTGCTTATGTAAACTAGTGTGCTAAGCCAGCCATTTTTTCAGATCCCGCTTTTATGTACCACGCCGCCTACGCTGTATCCAAGCTAAACTTGCCCCAATACGCCGAAGCGTTTGCAGTAGGACTAGTGACGGTTCTCATTGACCTGCCGTACGATATCGTAGCTGTAAAGTTCGTACACTGGACCTGGCACGACACAGACCCTAACATCTTCGACCGTCACTATTGGGTGCCGTGGAACTCCTACTATTTTCACGCCACTTTCACTGCTAGTTTTTACTTCATCTTCGTTGCTAGTAGGAGATGGTTCGCCCCTAACGTTGCACAGTGGGAGTCTGCCGGGTAATCATACATTACTACAATAATTAACTTCCTTGGTAGTTCTGATTCGTGTCCTAGAAAACACATTGCGACTTACATTTTTATCCGACTCTTGCAGCAAGAAGATTGAATGGAAGTCCCTCGCGTTAGCCACCCTACTGGGCATGCCTGGTGGTGTGCTGCTGTTTGTGCCGATCTACCACCCGCTGCACGACGTCTGCAAAATCCACACTGAAGTGACTTTCTTCTTGCTTTTCGCTATCTACGCTGCGTTTACTATCCAAGGACTATTAGCAGAAAGGGAAAAATCTAAGGCAAAGTAAGCTTTAGCATAGACTATATACCTTACAAGGTCCTTAGTAGGTCCTTAGACTTACCTAACTAATCGTAAAACAATGCACTTTAGAATTTGGTTTATCTCAGGACAGGACTAAACTCTAAGTAAAAGCAAAATGGAGGCATGAATTCCTGTGAGCAATATATAGTCATTTATATTCTAATACGCTTTCTTTACAGGACTACTCATTATGTAAGCTTTAAATTAAGTCTACTAACAGTATTGTACCTATATCTCGAGGATATTAAATTTTGTAAGTGCATAATCAAAATTCATGTTAAAACGCTAAAATATTTTCATAATTTCAGGCTAACAACAATTGACTACATTCTGATTTTGCAACTAGCGATCCATTATATTACTTACTGGTCTTTCGTGGTTTGGTTCAACCCTGAGAACGAGGTGTCTGTAGGACTGCACGAGCCTGTCGGACCCTGCAATGAAATGGCTACACTAACCACACCCTTTGGACAGGTATAAATTCTATATAAAAACAGGTATACTCGTAAATAAACTAAGGGTGATTTCTTACTTACAAATTTTTTTTATAAATTCAATTCCATAAATTGGGTCATTTTCATTTTCATTTTCTTACTCCTATAGCGATAGTTTTGAATATTGGCACGAATGCTCTTGACTATTATACTACAATGGCCTCAATTCTGTTGGCACCAACCTAACTAAAAACCTTTAGCTAAAATTAGGTTTTGAACTGTCAAATTAACCTTTGGTATTCTGCTGCTACCAACTTATCCTAATTTTATTTTATTTTACTTAATAAAGCGTTCCTAATTTAGTTAGATGGTACCAACCGAATAGGTTTTACAAATGCTATGACTAACTAAATATATTTTAGACAATTCCTAATTTTAGAAATAAACCAACCGAATTTCCACAATTAGCTGTGTTTGCATCACTAGGTAAGTTTGTAGTGTGCTCCTCCATTGTGAAAGAACAGGTTATTGATAAGCGCATCGCTCCATAAAACTACTCGAAAAGATCTTATATACCTACCTATAATTACCTACTCTTCAAATGTTCTATGCTATAATTGCATACATAACTTCGTTTTTGATTAATTGTTTATTGTTGTTGTTCTGTGATGCATTCATCAAAAGCCTTATTTGAGCAACGAATATCTGTATTGACAAACTTTCAAGAAACTACCCCATACCCCGCGCTTAACATGTAGACGAAGTACCCCTAAAACCATTTTTTCGATGATTTAATTTTAGGGGCTTTTTAGGCACTAGTATGTATAACCGTGAAGTAAAGTAAAGTAAAGGAATATTTTATTGCATCAAATATATGTATGTAAGGTACATAGGTGTCGTATGTTAAATGAGAAACAATATATTTGTACCGGTACGGCGTGCAATATTTTTATACAATGTTAAAGTAAAGAAAAATAAATTAAAAATGAAAAATAATAATGAAATTTAAAAATAAAATTAAAATTAAAATGTCAAAAATACAACTTATCCTATTTGCTGCCTACGTGCTTAAATCATTCTTCAAAGACAATTTTGTTTTCTGCCATAAAGTCACTTATTATACAATAACATTTAAGTTCCAAAATGGTTTTTAACTTTTTATTAAACTGTGAATGTGGTAGTTCTCTTTGCGTTTTGGGTAGTTTGTTATAAATTGAAGGCGCCATGCAAAAAATACTTTTGTGCATCAAAGCAGTGCAAGATTTAATCACTATAAGACTAAAACGAACAAGAGCTCTTAATAGGGGCAGACAGACATTCGGACGACGAAAGTATAATAAGGATTCTAGACATCAAAATCGCTAAAAGAGGGTCAAATTGGTTACGTCAGTTGGGGCTGGGATCAGTGACCCAGATTAACAATAGTTCTTCAATCATCGCAAACCTCAAACTGATGGGGATTTAGACCGGCTCCCCATCCTCTAACCGGTTTACTGCGTAACACGGACCCTCCAATGATAACACAAACACCTCTTGCATAGGTCCAGACGACGTGAAAACTTTCGGTTGCGCGATCTAGAACTTCTTCTAAAAGCATTGAAAATACGGTGCCGATAATTTCTAAATCAAAATAGCTACATGAGATCCGCGAAAGGTTTTTTGTAATCAACAATCCGTCACATTTTTTTTATTGTAGGTTGAGTTTAAAGTCAAAGTGTGTTCTGAACTGGGAATAACAACAAAGTGACGCCATCTTACAGATTTTATGCATAGAACGGGTAACTGTTTTCTCGGATTTCCACGAGTTGCCACGCTTTCCACAGCTGAAGCTCGCTTAGGGCAAAGCTCCGAGCACCGCTGACTAAAAGGTTCCAATACTGAAACACAGATGGTTTTGTAAGCCTTTTTTACTTAGGTCCCATGTTTAGAGTTATGTATATTTAGAGTATTCTGTGTGGTAAAATTAAATGCTTGTTTTTTCAGACACTGTCCAAGCGTAAATACTTCTGTCCTGAGAATTACGATGAGGGTTACTTTGACTTCCACTGCGTGAAACAGAAGCCTATAAACGGAGCATCGTGGTACACGATCTGCGGAACTCCATTTGAGTAAGTTATTCATTTGTTTTCTTAGATATCTCTATCATTAGAAGAAATTTGAAACTTTCATTCACAGAATAAGTACTTACATAGTTTTTTGTATCTGGGGTGGTTGATGCCAGTACTACATAACCCAACCCTTTTCCATTTCTATCAACAGATGTCGACACTGTTAAAATAAAACACGGACACCCTCGGGTTCTCGTTTTAACTATAATAATTTCAGACCTTTTGCCGACAGATGTCGATACACTTCGATAAATAATTCAGACCAACTTTGAAGCTATTTCTGAATTAGGTATTGGAACTGATGCAATTACTTTTTCTCTTAAATTTAGAGATTTAGATAATTATCTACATTTGTTAGCGCTACGGCGTTGTGGGTAGCGAATAGGCTTAGCACTCCTATGGTCTGCAAAAGACGTAGCTCGTAGCACAGAAGAAATTTGGGCAAGTCCTTGGAAGAGGTGATTGACTGGCCTGTCAGCTCAGTGGTTGTAGCTCTGCCTTCTGCGCTGTAGGTTAAGGGTTCGATTCCCTCCCAGTATAAACATTTGTGTAAAAAACATATGTGTTTGTTCTGAGTCTGGGTGTTATAAAGTATCATAAGTATGTATATTAATAATATATAAGTATTATATTTGACGAGCTCTGTGGCGCAGTGAGCTAAGGCTCGGCTGAGACGCAGAACGTTGCGGGTTCGATTCCCGCCGCGGAACAAATGTTTGTACGATCTGCAAGTATTTGTCTCGGGTCTGGGTGTTTCTTTGTATAAAAAGTATGTATTTACAAAAAATAATGCTGCGTGAATTGTTCGGGACTATTATTATTATTATTTTTATTATTTTAGTCACCATAATACAAGCTATCCATAGATGGTGTTTTTTTTGTCAACATTGTCCAGCAATATTTATTATTATTTATTTGATAAAGTATCACAAGTATGTATTTAAAAATATGTAAGTACTGGCTGTCCGTGCGCAGCTTCGCCCGCGTTGAAGAATTTTCCCGGGATAAAAAGTAACCTATTTTTTTTTATACCTTCCGTGAGCCTTAAGGAGAGTACAAAAAAAATTGCCGAATTGGTCGAGCAGTTCTCGAGTTATGCGCTTAAGAACATTCATTTTGTTTTAAAGATAGATTCTACCAGTTATCTGGTCACCATAGTACACTAGATGATTGGGCTAGATGGTGCTGTGTGCATTGTTCACCAATATTTATTTAGGTTTATAATTTATAACGATGACTATGGGTCATCGTTATAAATTTTAAATCAAGGGGAAGCCCATGAATTGCGCCATAGGTACGCTAAACCGTGATATTGACTAACACACTATAAAGCACTGGAGTGCGAATGAGATAAACATATAAAGCACTGGAGTGCGAATGAGATATTGCGCATCCATCTCTTTCCTAGACTCCCTTTCCTGTCTGGTCGATGGGGACAGGGGAACAGGGGCCTGAGGGGATGCAATCGCTCTCCAAGAGTAATTATTGATATTTAATTTAAGCTTGGCGCTCATACCAATATGTGCTCGCTATGGTTAGGCGTAGAGGGTGCTACGATATCAGAAGGTTTGAGGTGGTTCCATCAGTAGTAAAAATGTCTCTTTTTGTGGCTATTTACTACCTATAATAATAATCACAAGAAAAATATTGTAGATACGAGAGTTTTCAATCAACTTTTTGTTCAAAATCAAATGTTTGCCTTTAACTTCGTTTCAAATTGTTTTTAATGTTATTGTTAGTTCTGTAAATTAATTATGAAAAAAGGTCTAATCTTAAAATACTTCTATAATTACCATCTTCTAAAGTAAACGTCGTTTGTACTTGCAGTTTCAGCTTACACGAATAATAAGAGCGTATACTACAACATTGTCCTTTCAACTATTTATTCTAAATATGCTTTGATTTTTCTGATAATAATCGTGGGTTTACCGCGTTCTAATAACGTCAAAGTCATGGTACCGCTTTAAAACCATCCTGTTGTATCGTTTCGTGTGGTATATAATAAGTACATACTTTCAAAGCGATCCTTGTGATTGTAGTGAATAAAATATCTTTTGAATTGACTTTGATCACGTTGCTTGTTTGTAGTACCAGTAGGTACTTACCAAGTAATTTATACTAGTATCTTATAGTTTCTAATGCACTCAGATTCCTTAATAATTACTCAAGTCGCCCCTTACATAGATTTGACAAATAAAATCTATACTGATTCAATCAATCTTTCATTGTCATTTAGCACATGCCCACGCTCTGCACACTAGTTAATATTCCGTACATGACAGGTTGCAAACCCACCGCTGTTTATAGTATCCTTTATGTGTGATGGAGATTATAGTTGATTTGTTCTGAGATCTGGGATATGGGATAACTAACTTAAAAGTTATAGAAAGGAATCTAAAATGGCGGCTTGTAATTGCAGTTAGAAAACAATAAGTACTAGATTTCGCCTGATATTCCACGCATCCATTACATGATTATGTATCTTAAATATACAGATTGACGGCCTTGACAACCTTTATGGCGCAGTGGGCTTGCCGGAGACGCAGAAGGTTCCGGGTTCGATTCCCGCCGCGTGAAAGCATACAAACATATGCTTTTGTCTGGGGTTTAGGTATTTTTCTATGTATAATATTTCTATTCATTTTTTTTGTATGTTAAATACATAGAAACACACAGACCCGAGACAAATACTTGCTGATCATACAAACATTTGTCCCTCGGCCGGACCTTGACCTACTGCAGCCCAGGGGATTCAATAAATTGACGTATGCGCAAGTAACTGACCACAGTGAAGGCTCCCGAAATCAGTGAGGATAAGAAAGTCCAGTAGTGGTCAGCTCCCAAACTAATTTAACACCCTTGGCAAAGCAAAAAAATAATTTTTTTAACTATTTTTTAACATGTACAAATCAGCCTGTTACTCAAAACCTGGTAAAGCGTTAGTACCTGTGATAATTTTCCTCGTAATTTCATCATATATCTAACCTCTTTGTTAATCTTTTTGTAATTTTTGTTTTGGGTTTCTCCAAACTGGAGTCTGGCCGGTAGGGTGGGCCTGACCTCTATCAAAAATGGCTAGTTCAAAGATCAAACGAATATCTGAACCGATAAACTATTTAATAAACCTCCTTAAAAGTATCCTTAAAATACCTACTTAATAATATGTCACACGATGGGGTAGTAAAATAATAAAAAAATCAACCCTTCCTTCAAACCTCTTCGTACCTGAACCCGATAAATTCATCAAGTTGTCTGCGAGGAAGGTCAAAATCAAAAGATACTTTATTCAATACAATCACAAGGATCACTTTGAAACGTCTTACTAGGTGAATTTAGATGCCAATTCCTGTAACGCAGCTATTACTTAGTATCAATATTTTGACAGGGTCAGAACTCCATAATCGCCCGATGATACAGTCAAACACAAATTACACAGTTTGTAATTCGAACTCCTGGGTTATTTCTTTGCTTAGTTTGGGGCTTGATGGTGTTGTGCTGACTGTCCCTCTGGCAGTGAACTGGATCTGTTGCGGGCTCCGTAGTGTTTGAAATAACATCGTTAGTCGTGATCGTATTTTCCATATCATTTTCAGTTTTAATATTAGGTTATTCTTTTATCACTCACCAGAACAGCATTACACTTATAGTAGGTAAATTATGTAAAATGTATGTGCTATACTTTACTTTCAAACGGTGAAATAAAACATTGTGAGAAAACCGGCATGTCGTAGAACATAAACATTTTGAAGATATGTGCCAAGTGCAAGAAAGGAGCCTATGAGGCGCACTTTAATCCTTTCACCACATTGGTTAAAAGTAACTAGTAATACAAATTACTAAAAAAAAATGAAAGAAGAAGGTAAATCATTAAATAAATCAATTTTTTTGTTATCATCTCGGAACAACCTATAGGTACGTAAAAAAACTGAAGCACCTCACTACTCACTGAGTTGAAAGGAAAAATAATAATCTATATATATAAAAACGAATCTGCTAGAACGATTTCGCTAATTCTTTTTTTGTTGTTTGTTATTGTCACGAGAAGGATCTTATGAAAGAATAAAATATAGTCCATTAAAATGTTACATTTTTTAGGCCTTAGTGTGCATTTGTCAGAGGACGCAATTTTATTTTTTTAATGTGTAGGGGGGGTCAGTAGAAGCTTAAGTTCAAGTTTGTGGGGTCGGCACCCTTGTCCCCCGGCCGCCATCTTGGAAAAGGGGGTGCAAAGGGTTTTCGCGCTGTATCTCGTAAACTAGTTACCTTACAGAAAATTTAATCAAACATAAAATGTAGCAAATTAAATTTCCTACAATTTTATTTCTATTACTTTTTATCGTCAAGTGACCAACAAAAAAGTTATAAACAAAAATAAATGAAAATTTTGTTTGTTTGTTCTAGGTTTTACAGCGCTCCAAACTTAAACGGATTCTCGAATGCTCATAGGGATGCAATAAAAACTAAAAATTAGGCTTACTTTTCTATCTATATTTTTTTTATTTATACAATTTATTATGATCTTAACATTCCTATGCTATTATTGAACTATGTTTGACCCTTTTACCCACCACCTATGAGGTATAACATGGGCAAAGTCAAATTTATAAAAATTTTGCAGAAGCATCCAGAGTTAGCAAGTGGAACTAAATTATTTATGAGTGAGAAAGTCGAGTCATCGTTACTCAGTGTTGTTGGCGAACGTTTTTTCGTCTTTTTATATGGCGGAAATAAAGACGATACTCTAGACACTCTGCGATACAAACGATTTGCTAAGACAGTGACAAAAAATGCATTAAAAAATGCATTAAATTTTTATAAATTTGACTTTGCCCATGTTATACCTCATAGGTGGTGGGTAAAAGGGTCAAACATAGTTCAATAATAGCATAGGAATGTTAAGATCATAATAAATTGTATGAATAAAAAAAATATAGATAGAAAAGTAAGCCTAATTTTTAGTTTTTATTGCATCCCTATGAGCATTCGAGAATCCGTTTAAGTTTGGAGCGCTGTAAAACCTAGAACAAACAAACAAAATTTTCATTTATTTTTGTTTATAACTTTTTTGTTGGTCACTTGACGATAAAAAGTAATAGAAATAAAATTGTAGGAAATTTAATTTGCTACATTTTATGTTTGATTAAATTTTCTGTAAGGTAACTAGTTTACGAGATACAGCGCGAAAACCCTTTGCACCCCCTTTTCCAAGATGGCGGCCGGGGGACAAGGGTGCCGACCCCACAAACTTGAACTTAAGCTTCTACTGACCCCCCCTACACATTAAAAAAATAAAATTGCGTCCTCTGACAAATGCATACCCAAATGTAACTTTTCAATGGACTAATAAGAAAGTTGCGTGGAAAATTAGAAAACTTAACGACGATATTAACTTTTCTAATGTAACCTTAGCGCTTCTGACATAACTGTCAGTCGTTTGACAGTTATAGATTATACCAATTCGAATTCAATATTCATAGTTAAGACAGGACCACGTCTGTCGGGTCAGCTAGTAAATAAATTATTGTGGATAATGCACACGACACTGTCTAGTCCTAATCTAAACATAGCTTGTATTATGGAGGAAGATTAATATTTAAATACTTTTAATGTATAAAGGTAATAGTGAGTAGATGAGTAGTACCTGCCATTTGCGCAGTAGGCTGTAGGCTCGATTGCTTCAAATGTCTATGTCCCAGTACAAATGTACTGCGACATAGACATGAGACATATTGTGTGTACATAAATATGTATAGATGTTTCTGGGTGTTATACATAAGTATTAAGAACATATAAATATTCTATCCATCATCGGCCGGGAGTTATGGAATTTTGTATCAAAACATTGGACTAACAGCTTTGAACAGCTATTGATGCATTGGTGTTGCGGAAGGTTGACCGATCGTACATAATATAAATCCCTAAAGTAATACCCATTGTTAATAGCAACTGATAGACATTGATTGTATCGAGAGCTCCATAATCCTAAAAATTCTAAAAAAAAAAAGAAAAGAATCTGAAGCCTAAAAATTTATAAATATACCCTGACCCGGCAAACTTCGTACCGCCTCAGAATCAATAAATAAAAAAGCAAGCATTTTTTTCATATTAAATCACCTTTTAAACCTTCCCTGAACTTCCACAAATAATTCGAAACCAAAATCAGCCAAATCAGACCAGCCGTTCTCGAGTTTTAGCGAGACTAACGAACAGCAAATGATTGTTATTATATAGATAAGTATTCTATCAGTCATGTGTTCCCATAGTACAAGCTATGCTTAGTTTGAAGTCAACAAACTAAGCATAAGCTTGTGTAGATTGTCAAATTTTTTTATATTTTTTCTACGAAACTGGTACCCATGTATCTCATGTTACCATTGTAGTGTATCCAAGTTGTTTGTTTTAGAAACCGCGCTGAGTACATCACGGTGATCTCCGCAGTACTGATCCTGGCAGCATCGGTTTTCTACAGCCTCTACTTTAGAACTTACCAAGCCGTTCATCCTACGAAGAAACAGAAAACTAAATAAGCCTTAGTTACTTAATAAGCCTTAATTATAACGTACCTACGCATACTCGGGTAATTCCAGCAATTGCTGGGCAACTTGTCGATCGATCCATCTTGATCAATAGTTTTTCTAAAATGCTTCATATCGCTTCTTATCGTGCAGCGGTATTTCTTCTTGCTTTTTCTAATTACTATCTTATTCTATCACCCGCTTAATATTGTTATTGGCGTAAATTGTTTGACGTCATAATTGGTATGTATTGGTTAGGATTGAGCAAATTTAATTGCCCGTGTAAGTGTATCTTTACGTCCGAGTGATCTTTACGTTTTCATGAATTTTTGTCTGCATTTGTTTTTCTTTAGATAGGTACCTAGATAATAAATTTTATTGGATTTTAACTAAAAGTAATGTGAGTGAGTTTTATTTTATTTCAGATTAGGTTTTGCTCGTGACTTCGTCCGCGTAGCAGTCGAAAATGATTCTAATAGGATTAAATAAAATGCACAATGTGTCATGCAGGACACATTTGCTACGTACTAGTGTATTTTGTCTGGCACCAAGTATATACAATAAGATACCGCCATCGATTCGAACATTACCATAAAATGTTTTTCATGGGGAGTTAAATGAAATACTGTTGAGAATAGCGTACTATAATCTATACATTTTGATGGTTTTTGATGATATTTTTATCGTGAATATTATTAATGTTTGGGTAAATTTAGCTAGTAAGGTCTGAGAACTGTCCGGCTGTAAAATTGGTTAGAGAGCCTTCACTACTTCAGGTAGTCCCGGTTATTGTGTAAGCTTTCAGACCTTTCAGGCTGAGGCAACCGTACTGCTATAGGCTTTGTCCTCCTAATGCTAATACAGATTCTCATATTGGACCAGACATTTATAGTAGATTCCATTTGCTAGATGTTCATCTATAATGCCAGAAAGCCTTTTCACTTGTCATTTTTTGTCTTCTGATAGGCTATCCCTGTATTTTACCCAAATAATGCGAATCTGACAGAATGCCAGCATAATAGAAAAAACTTCACGCATTTTAATAGGCTAGTCACATAAGGCTGCTTCCTCTAGCGCAGAATCCCAATATTTATCGTCCTCTAGCAAGCCAACTTTCATGCAAGCTAATTGATAAGTTGGTTGGAGGACACCGTTGACAGTCTTCAAGTCATCGAAGGATGATGGACCCCTAACCTCGTGCAGAAGAAAGCGAAGATGGTAACACTCTGTGTTATTTGGGTGAACTGTGTACACTCTACCTAGAGCGTGTTCTGTGTGGTTTTTTCTCTCTTTTCCTTCTCACAAATTAATTTTTTTTGCCATATGAAGTCCCTTCACATTTTATATAGAAGGGTTTCTTCTTCTTCTTTGTTAATGGCAGTTAACATAATAATGTCAATTTTGCCAATTTCAATTTCAAATGTTTATATTTGTTTGTTAATAAAGTCTTAGTCGATGGTCAATTGTCAATTCTAAACGTCATCGCGGAATGGCCGTCTAGAATTTTCTTGGGATTCCTCGTCAAAATGTGATGAAAATCAAAAGCACTTTTGATATCAAACTCGATGCAAATCACTACCAAAATAACTTTCTCCCCTTTTTAACCCCATTAGGCGATCAGTTTAAATAAAATACGACAGTTTAGCAGGTTATGAAAGTACCTAGTCACGCCACATGAACTTTATTTCGGCTATGTCAGTCACAAGATTCCCTGTTTCATTCTCCAATATTTGGGTTGTGGGTTGGTAACCTTTTTTTACTTGTGTTACTTCCTGGTAAAATTTTCTCGGCTCATTAGATCGAATAAGCGTCTCCATGTTTTTCACCAGGCCATCCAGGTGCTGTCTTCAAGCTGTCTTTATCTTTTTCTTTGCCTCCAGCCTACACATTTGGTATGGTCATCTTATTCTGCCAAGATCCTAAACTCTTTTTTATTATTTATAGCGGTTTCACATTCTAGGTTCCACCAATTGCACCGTTTTTTGTGCTTTGCTGTCCCTAATACTTTAAATCCCACATCTTTAATAGTGTGCTTTAGGCTTTCCCACCCTGAATCTATGTTATCATCTAACTCTAAATCTTTGAATCTATTATTCAGCTCCAATTGAAATTGTTCCCTAACTTCTTTGAGTTTCAAATTTTCAACATCTATTCGTTCCTTGGTTTTTTAGTAACTCCTTTGGTGATCTTAATTTTACATTTAATTTTTATGCCCCATAGGTAATGATCGCTGTCACAGTCAGCTCCTCTAAACGTTCTTACATTTTGAATAGTGCTTTTATGACGGTCATCTATAATCACGTGATCTATTTGATTAACTGTATATTTATCTGGGGAGCGCCAGGTGCCTTTGTAGATGTTTTTGTGAGGAACCATAGTGCTCTTGATAACCATAGATTTGAAGATGCAAAACTGATAATTCTAACACCATTGTCGTTACTTTGATCGTGCTTACTGTGCATCCCGATTGTAGGTACATATATTTCCTCACGTCCAATTTTCGCATTCAGGTCTCCTAAGACGACTTTAATATCATAGTCCGGTAGCTGGTCGTAGACTAATTCAAGATGGTCATACATTTTTTGATTCAAATAATTTTTATAAATTTAATAAAAAAAAAAAAACTGATTTTTCTGTGGGCGCGTATACATTGACCAATGAGATGTTTGCGAATCGGCCTTTAATACGGAGCACAGATATTCTGTCTGATACAGCATCAAAACGGATTACATTCCCGATCAGATTTTTGGTCACTATAAATCCGGTACCATATGTATGATGACCAGCGTCAGAACCACTATAGAATAATACAGCATTATTATCTATGTTGCACTCTCCATTCCCTGGCCACCTAACCTCCTGAAGTGCTGCAATTCCAAAGTTATATTTTCGCAGCTCGTTTGGTATTGTTACTTGGTATAGTGCTCCAGGTCTATAGAGAGAGCGCACGTTCCATGAAGCAATTGTCAGGTCCGTTATGCCATGCCGTGAGTCGTTGTTTTTGGGATCAGATCGTATTTTTCTCATTTTCGGTTTCGTAACATTGTTTATTTTTCCGTGGAAGGGTTGTTAACCCGCCGCACTACCCCCAGTAATGTTGGAGGACCACACCCATCGTTGGTCAGCGAGTCCATCGGACTTAGCCGGTAGCTTAGCTAGGCTGTACAACCGACCGTCCCCCCATCCGCCACCCGGTGGACGCTCCCCAACGCCGTGAGGGCCGGCGCGAGGCCCTCACGGCGCCTCATTAAATTACCTACCTAAATTAAGGGAATTATTGCAATAGGTCAAAGTTATGGTCGTCTAAATGAATAGGCAGTAATATGAAAAATTTAACTTTTATTTACTATGTTAATGTTATACCCCCTCAATATATTGTGTTACCCCCCTGGACCTAATGACCGCTTGTAAACGGTTTTTCATTGAAATAATGAGTTGCCTGATGGAATCCTGTGGGATTTCCACGGGATTCCATCAGGAAAATAACATAAAGTTATCAAACTATATATTATATAAATGGTGTTATTTCAAGTAAAACATGATTCTGTAACACTTTTTTGCCAAAAATATGTAATTTTTTTTGTAATATGTTTTATAGACGACGACATGACACACTTAATAAGTGCAAGTATGTATGCATATACCAAGAGCAATGAGCATGGTTTGTGTAGATGTGTGTGCGTGGGGTGCATGCAGTTACAAAGAGGAGCATGGTTTTGAGGCTTCACCTTCCATATATTTATTTAGTCAGAGATAGAGATAGAACGTACGTTACGTAACAGTTCCATAATCGCCATACAGGTCTTCTATCGACGCCGGAGCTGGATATCTTCCTCGTACCCGCCGTTTTAGCTCATCCCACATATGCTCGATTGGGTTCAAGTAAGGACCGCTAGACCACAAGTACTCTCAAAATAAAGATTGAATAATTACGTTTTAAAAACTAAAAAGACAACCGTCTTCATGTATATACACAAGGTAGCTACTGTAAAACGTTGAGGAGTTCCCTGGACTGTCCTTCGTCTTCATCATCAGACTCCTTATGACAGTCACAATCCATCTGAGTGGAAATTCTCATCAATACAAATTAATCAAGCCCAAACAATAGGTAATTGCTGTAAATCGTTGAGGAGTTCCCTCGACTGGAGGAGTTCTTTCGGCTCCATCATCAGATCGACTCCAGTCCTTCATTAAAAAGTAGTGCTTTAAAATACATAATGAAATAAATTTACAAACGCACTATGTCAAAAATTTACAAGTCGTCACTACGATTTTCGAAGGTTCCCCTCGATTTCTCTGGGATGCCATCATCAGATCCTGGCTTCCTTAGCATGGTATCACCCTTGAGATATATACTTTCCAAAAAAAAATCATCAAAATCGGTTCATAAACGACGTTCATGTGTGACGAACACACATCAAAAAAATATATACGGTCGAATTGAGAAACCTCCTTTTTTTGATGTCGGTTAAAAAGTGTTTTATAAGTGAACTTCATTTTAAGATTGTATTTTGCATAATGTTGTTCCAACATTTAGTTGCCAGATAAAGGAAGCTACCGATAAATGCTGCATTATAGTTGTAATAGAGGAGTACTGTCGTCAAGGTCGAGAGATTAGCGTGGGTACCAGGGAAGGTCTGCGCTATCAAACAGAATCCCAGGCAGAGTGGCGGCAGTGGAGTGGTAACTTCACTCACCTCAGCTTGCTGGAGTGGATCCATTAACGAAAGTTTTCAATTACAAATAAGTGCTCTGTAACTTGACTGACGCCACCTAAATCATCTTTAACAGATGATGAGAGGAGTACATACCTGATAGACCCACCGCAAGGCTGTGCGGGTGTTATACTAGCAAACCTAAGTCTCGAATGCAAATATTCAGTCTTTTTGAATTTAATAATATCAAATATCAACCTTCCTAGATGCAATTCTTATCGAGAAGCCATATATAAGATGAACATGTTATTCCGATAAGGAGTTATATGACTGCGGGGCGGGACGTTAAAACGAAATCGGCAGCATGCCTTCCGCACTCGCTGCTCTCTCACGTTCGCTCGCTGAGTCCTAACAAGTAGTCAGGGATCACAAACGACGACCTTTGTTGCGCAGTGGCCGAGATGTCCGGCCGAGACGCAAAGGTTGCGAGTTCGATTCCCGCCGCGGGAACAATAAACTGCAAGTTTTTGTCTCGGGTCTGAGTGTTTCTATGTATGATATGTATGATAGTATACCTATAGAAGTAGTATATCAGTCATGTTATGTACCCATAACACAAGCTCTGTTTATTTTTTTGCCAGATGTCGCTGTGTGAAAGGTCCGGCATTATTTATTTATTTTGTCAATATACAAACAATATCTCCATAATGTTACACACCATGATAATTTTAAATGTAATATTTCCATAGTTTTGCCTAGACAGGATTAGGCTTAGCACACACTGCTAATTATTTACGATTTTTATTTACAAAGTATATGTAATTTTTTTTGCTAGTGCGTGCGAATACGTCTGATTCCATGTTCCACAAAAAAGCGCGAAAAAATTTGCAGCGAAATAATTGACAGTGTGCTCTCGGCCTAATGTTTCCCATAAAGCGATACCAGATTCTTCTGTCATCTGATTATGAATTTTGTAAAAAAGCACCATAAAAGCAACATTTCACTAAGTTTAGTACGTGGTTCTTGAATCTAAGCTGGGTATCGAAGATTATACCTCACTTACCTGACCTCTTGCCTCCCTCACCTGACCTACTGGTGTACCATTGATCTTAACATCAGGAAATCACTGTATTCTTTGAAGTTAGTAGTACCAAAAACCATATATTGAGACTGGGATCTAAAAC
Organism: Lampropteryx suffumata; assembly: GCA_948098915.1. Classification (NCBI taxonomy): domain Eukaryota; kingdom Metazoa; phylum Arthropoda; class Insecta; order Lepidoptera; family Geometridae; genus Lampropteryx; species Lampropteryx suffumata. The sequence goes on along the minus strand of OX402544.1, from coordinate 18,105,941 downwards.
GAGTGTCATTTTAAAATGTTACTCTCATTCAGACTTTGATTCTAACAAAATAAAATTGTGTTTTAGTAAATTTTAGTTAGTCCTACGAAACTACTGAATTATGGCCATTATCTACTATACTCAGGTCTACTTTAGAATAATGAGGGATATTTATACTTTTAATCACCTTTATTGATATGTTTGTGACATAAACAGTACAGATTACATGTCTTACTTTCTAAACATTTATAATGAGAATTAATTATTAATTAGTAGGTATAATTTTGACTGAAGTTCTTCAATGCTGCCTCCTCGAAAAGTAGGTAAAGTTATAAGGTCTTAAATTAGACAATAGACAGTGGGTAGTGTTTTATCATTTATTGAAATGTTAATACATTGTCAATATAATTCAAATAAATAACTATCCTCATAATAACCAGTGTACCTACAACCTAATTTATATTTAAATAAACAAATTAACTTAAGTACCTTTAGGTAAACTAAAATTTATAATTTAACATAGGAAATTTTGGTTTTTGTTGTAGGTACGAGACTTACGTTACGAACTTGTGCTTAGTAAAAAGTGCCATTTCATTACACAAAGTCCTACAAAAGAGATAAGTTATAATAGCACAGATATCTAGTACATACGAGATACACCTACTTGAACCAGATGATTCAAAGACAATAATAACTGAATTAAGAACTATTGCCGATTAAACACGTTTGTGCCTGTGTCAGTGGAAACATCTCTTACAAGTTAGTTAACTAAACAGCTACGAAACTACTCACAAAAGCCGTAAACTAATACAAATGAGGCATCTAAGCCACTTATCGAAATAACTCACAGTGATTATACACGACACATTAAATAAAGGAACGTCTAGGTAAGAACCGTCTCAGATCATACCAGGCCCATTGCATCATAGCGAAATGGTACATGGTAACAGTTACGAGTAATTTTTCCAATTTTCTATTGGTGGTATCCATAAAAGCTTGAAGCATAATGCACTTTCGACCTACTTTCCCCTGCCTTTTTGTAATGTTTCCATAATCGTAACCGATATTAGCTACCATTTCGCTAACAAAGCAGGCTGGTCTTCTTCCCCCTTCGACTTAGATCAACAACATTTAGGAAAGGTGATCAGAACAGTAACGCGATTCAAACTGTCGCGTTACTTTTGTTGTTATATTGGTGCTTAAGGAGATACCGTCTCTCATAATCCTCACTTTGTCATCAAAAATTGCCCAAAAATCTTTTAGTTTGTAATGATAGTCTCTAATAATGTAGTGACTTTCAAAAGGCTGATCTGCATTGGATGGATGCCAGTACACCAGTGTTGTTGATCTAAGCCCAACACTTACACAATATTCAATCACAGATGATTCTAAAATCGCTTTATACTCAATATCCTTTCTTATCTGTTCCAGTGAACACACTTAGCTAACATGGAATGATAAGGTTACATAGACAACTTCAACTTCCTAAGTAGGTACGTATATTATAGAATATATTAATTGCGTTCCAAGCAAAAATATTCAGGTAACTCGCAAAAAAAGTACTTAACGTAATTGTATAAAATATTGTAACTCAACTAATTAATTATATAAAATAAAATATTTTTTCTTATGGGTACAAACTATCTGTATGCGATCGTAACTCCCGGAAAACTCGTAGTACGGGCTTCGGCGGTGACGCTCGATTTCCTCTTTGGCTCAACGAGAGATTTTTCATTGGATAACCTATTAACTTAAATAGTAATTGTTGATAAGGAGCTCAGGAGCTGATTATTTGATCGGACTTATTTACTTTCCAAATGAATTTTCCAATATGCATAGTCGTCATGGACACTGAACGTTCGTTTAAAAACGCCTTGCGACTCCGATCATAGGCGCTACCTTGTGATACGGTGAGGACGGAACTTGTGAAAGTTTCGGTTCAATGTAAATAAGTAAAAAATATATAAATGCGTAACAATTAAAAAGGAACACAATGGGTAACCATGGTAGGCTTAGATGGGTCTCGTCTTAAAGAGCTCTTTGATGACGCCTGGGTCAGCGAGCGTGGAAGTGTCGCCGACATCACGGTCACCCAAGGCCACCTTGCGCAGAAGGCGACGCATGATCTTACCGGAGCGTGTCTTCGGCAGCCCTACCGCGTGCTGCACCACGTCAGGCGCAGCGAACGATCCAATCCTAGAACGCACGAGCTTCTTCAGCGCGTCCACGAGAGTATCGGTGAAATCAACCCCATCCGCAAGAGTCACGAAGCAGTAGAGCGACTCCCCCTTAACCGCGTGCGGGCGAGATACCACGGCAGCTTCAGCCACATCGGGGTGCTCAGTTAGCACGCCCTCCACCTCGGACGTGGACATCAAGTGCCCAGAGACGTTCAGCATGTCGTCAATACGGCCTGTCACCCACAGGAAACCCTCCTCGTCACGCTTGACACCTATTAAGGAATATACTTACATAGATTACTTTTTTTATAAACATTACAAGTAAAACCTTATAAAACTACCAGTAACAAAAGTAAAATATAAGTATCTGCTGCGTGTCTCAGAGTAATATGCTGCACCTAAGAACAAACTACTTAATAAAAGGCCTTACCGTCGCCAGTGCAGTAGTAGCCCGGAAACTTAGAGAAGTAGACCTTCTCGAATCTCTCTTGGTCGTTGTACAGGGTGCGCATCATGCCGGGCCAAGGGCTAGAAAACACCAGGTATCCCTCACCCTCGCCCTCGATCTCTTTTCCGCTCTCGTCTAGAATCTTCGGCTCCACACCGAAGAACGGGAAACCCTGAAGAGTTTTACATATTTCAGGTACTTTTGAAATATTCTACCTCGGCTAAGTACCTATAGGTGGGTTAGTAATAGATACTATTATCTATTACTAAACTAGTAGTTAGTATCGTTTTGTACGTAGGTAATCCTAGTTCAATTATAAAGGATAGAATCATCTTATTAATCGAAAGTGGGTGGTTTTTTGATTGGGACCACATATTCGTTATTAAACCCTTAACCTATTCTATTAAAAACGTCACGTTTTAAGGTTTCCGAAGTCCATAAGGAACCCTTATAGTGTCGTTTCTATAGTTTCGCTGTCTGTCTTTCCGCACTTAATCTTGTTCTTGCACGCAGACTATTAGAATTATCGTAATTAATTTTTACACGGTAATACGTATTAGTGGCCCCCTACAAAGTTATGAAATGAAAACTTAAAAATAACGGTTTTTAGGGATAGGTACCTTCCCTACATGTAAAGTGGGTTTGAGTTAAAAAATTTACTACCTCATTGTGTGACATGAGGTGAAGGGTAGGAGGTTTCTTAAACAGTTTATCGAAACAGATATTCGTTTGCTAAATATTAAGCTTAGAAGTGGCTATTTTTGATAGATGTCAATGTCCCCCTTCCGACCAAATTGCTGTTTAGAGAAACCAGAAAATTTTGCATATTAAGTTGTATAATGTAATTACAAGGAAAATCTCGCATGGGTAAGGGCTTTCTAGATTTTGAGTAACAGCCTAATTTGTAAATCTTAGGAATATTCAAAAACACCGATACATTTTTACGTAGATATAGAGGGGTTGGGATGGGTTTGGGACCACAATTCTTGACCTTACTGATTTCAAACCCTTTTTTGTGTGTGGTGACATGCGCTTGGCCAATTTATTTGATAGGGACCACATATTAGCTACTAGCTGCTGCCCGCGGCTTCGCACGCGGTACCTACATAAAAAGTAGCCTATATCCTTCTCCAAGGTCCCATCTATCTCTATACCTAAATTCATCAAAATCGTTTCAGCGGTTTAGGCGTGAAAACGTGACAGACAGACAGACAGACACAGTTCCTTTCGCATTTATAATATTATATATATACATATATATATAATATATATACATATACAGTAGGGATGACACGTTTTTATGTTATAGCATGTTACAGCATAGATTTATGTAACCTTTGCACGAAGCAAACCTACATAAGTAAGTACCTACGTAGGTACTGGACTACCTACGATTTAAAATGTCCAGCCTTGATATCACCCAAATGACATGACAGTACAAAAACGATTGTTCAGCCGCGGCTGCGCAACATAATAATGTAACCTTATTAGGTAATTTGTCAAAGTAAAACTAAATGACTGGGCTACTTTGGCTTTAACCTACCTATATGTGTAAATGATGTTAATTTATTTACATTATAATATAGTATTATAGAAGTACCCATTGAGTTTTTCTTTTATATATAAATTCCATATTTAGAATTCTTCTAGTCATAATTTTAATAGTTTTAAGCCGTTTTACTTTCCTTTGTTTTATGTTAAGTTTTTGCTGTCACTAAACAATTTTTTTTTAATTATAAAACCGTACCTACAGGTCAGTGAGAGGATCCGATAATAGGGATATACAGGAGATACATTTTGTACCTTGCACTGATAGTATATATAACGTGCAAGTAAGATCTAGCTAGTGGCACTCAGGCAAGTGAGTATTGTTACCGCTGCTCCAGGTTTCATGGGGGTTGCCCCTGGTAGGGTGGTCAGCATATGGCCACCGGTCTCGGTCTGCCAGAACGTGTCAACGATGGAGGCGCGACATCCTCCTACAACGTTGTAGTACCAATGCCAAGCTTCGGGGTTGATGGGCTCGCCGACGCTGCCCAGCACACGCAGGGTAGATATGTCAAACCTATAATATGCAGTTCTTCAACATTGTTTCGGAGCTAGAGAGAACTAATCGATCTAATAAAAAGCCCTGTGAGATTTTGCAAACAAAATCTTTCTGCAAACAGTTTGATTAAATTTATTGCTAAATAAATCAAGTTTAAACAAAGGCTATTGAGCCGCTAGGTCACGATAGCACGAATAGGACCAACTATCGTCTTACCTAGAAATATTAGAATTTGATTAATACTGACCTAGAGACGTATTCTTCTCCATACTTCATGAGAGACCTGATTGCGGTCGGAGCTGTGTAAAACTGGGACACCTTGTATTTATTTATCACATCCCAGTAGCGGCTCGGGTCAGGATAGAACGGGGTGCCTTCGAACTATAAAAGCAATGTAAAATTTTAAACAAATTAAAATTGTCGTAAATGACAATGGTAAGCGTTTATTATATTTGTAAGCACCAAAGGCATCTGCGTGTTTTAATAAAACCATCGGTGAAGCCAGTCTGACAGAGAGAGCAGTGGGGACAGGTAACTTCTCATGTCTCAAAAACGCATGAAGCACGTCAACGCCAGAGTTCAAAATCATTAAAATAAAGCCAAAGTATTTATTTTGTAAGTAGTTGGTAAGTATTTCGATGGAGTCAGATTTAAATAAAAAAGCAAATTATATTATGACAAAAAAGGTACAAGAACTAGAGACAAAAAAATATTCTAGGTAGGTAAAGTCATTTAGTGAACCTATACACGTCTAACGTTAGGGTCACTATACGAGTAGGTACTTTGACTGTACCGCACAGAAATTAACAAGGTTTGTATATACATAGTTATGTACAAATAGGTTAGGTAGGTGATGAGGTAGGGAGATGTAAGTACTACTATAAAAACTACATCAGGACAGAAATATAGTAATAAATAGTCAGGGCCATTTTGAATGTGAATAGATACAGTGACAGTGAATAGATCTTTCAAAGGACAGTATAGATAAGTAACAAGAATTAAAAAAAACATAAAGCAGACGGGAAATAATTAAAAGGCGTAAGACATCACTAGCCATAATAATTATTGCTTTAGATCATAGGTACCTTATGGTGTCATCATAATATGTTCGAGTAGGTACTTATAACAAAAGCAGACCATAAATTTACGAAACATTACAAAAACACGAGTTCGTTGTTTGATCTTACCTGCTTTCGTCCATTGCATTGGTAGCACCATAGCACCCTAAGAATGCTTCTAAATATAAGTGCTTATGTAATTCGATAATAATAACATGTAGGTATTCTGTGGTAAAACTAGTATCTACATATACTGTGATGATTGCTAATAGAAATACGCTCGAGTCCAAAGTAATTTAGAAAAGGTTTCCATCTGCGGCGGAAAGTTGGTGCCAATACCTATAAGTAGTTTTTACTAAGACTTCACCAACTCATTTCAATGTCAATGACTTTACCAGCCAAGGGCATTGTCCAAAGGTCGTCTTATATGCCATAGCTACGTTTTATAATATTTTATTACATACTTTTTACTTAAGTACCAGCGCGAACCAAATTTAACACTAACCTACTGTATCGTTATAATAATTGAGTTGGATAACTAAGACAGAACTCACGGCAATACCTTAGTTAATCATTGACCTTGTCACGTAATCATAGGTACCGTACCTAAGAGCACTTGCGTGACACAATATCTTAACGAAGCTTTGTTTAAGGTAAGTACTTGTATTTTAATGCCTTCTATTATCATCCCATAGTAAGCACGAGGCGTTTTCAACGAATCACAAAGAATATCGTATTCTACTCTTTCCTGAGAAACTAACATGAAAAACTACTCTCCACAATCTAACATAGATCTTCACAAGCTGAAATTGCACAAAGTGACCAAGAAGCGTAGATATCTAACTCGTTCCCAAAATATCAACGAAGTTAATCAACTTTGTGCGCAGGCAGGCAGGCATTTTCATCTGAACGCTTACGTGATTGCATAGGATATTGTAATTTAAATCGAAATGTAAATCGATTTATTAAAGATGTAAGGCCATGACAGAAGGATTTCTTTAAATGGCGTATATAAAACTCCGTCGCCAGAGATAAACACTGGAATATACGATAGCAGTAGTGTCAAAAAATAAAGCAGTTTGAAAACGTTTGTGCTGAAATAATAAGTGCGTGTATAAAATTCAGTTGCTGCAAATAAATTGGTGATTATGTAAACAACTTCAGTGCTGAATGACATTCAGCGGCTCATAGTACTCAAAACTTGAAGCCTTTTACAATGTCCTAGATCGTATAAATACCAGCACAGAAGTGGCTCCGTTGGCCAAGGGCGCATACACCGAGTAGGTGTGACCAGTGATCCAGCCAACGTCGGCGGTGCACCAATACACGTCACTCTCGCGGTAGTCAAACACGTAACGGAATGTTGCGGCAGCGTATATGAGGTATCCAGCCGACGTGTGCAGCACACCTTTGGGTTTACCCGTCGACCCACTGTGGAGGGAAACCTTCCATTAGCAATAATCTGGGTAAGTAACATTGTAAGACACACGAAGCAAGGGAAAAACCATGTTTGGAGAACATTCTAAATTACATTCTAGTTAAGTTATTTGCACCGTAAGTACCTATTATCTAAATTTGTATTTATTGCCAGGTTGTCAAGGAATTAAACATAACAAATGTTTAATTCCTGAAAATAAACTGAAAATATAGGTTATTTATATATACATGATTTAAAATGTTATGGTTAAGCCGTGGTTAAGCCGTTCAGCATGGTATATTATGACAGGTCCGCCCGAAGTAGGTACTCTTTACCTATGTGATCCTAGAAATAGATGTTTCGTTAGTGGCGAAAATGAATTAAGGATTGCATTGCAATGCGCTAATTAATATTTTTCGTACTGGTAAAGATAAATAGGCCAAGACATATGTATTATCAAATTTATGCTGCACTTACTTAAATCATGCCAACAATCTAGTATGAGGACCTAATTTAATATTCTTAATTTATGTGAAAATGATGCAGTTTTTATTAAATTTTATGCATCTATGCATCCCAATTTCCAAAGCAAACTTACTGAAAATCCATTTAGATAAGCCAATACTGTGGCCAAAATAGCTCCCAAAATTTGTAATATTATGAGCAAAGGCGCAAAACAAAAAATAAACAAATAGAAAGTACGTTTTTATGAACTCGATAAGAGGTACAGCTACCTGGTATAGAGCATGAAGAGCGGCTCTTCAGCACCAACCCAAGCCGGGGGACAGATCACGGATTGTTCCTCCATCAGCTCATGCCACCAGATATCGTGCTCCTCGTCCCAGTCATGCTGTTTTGGGAAATTAGTGCATTGAAAGTTAAATTGAAATTTGAATTGAAAGTCAATGACTAAAGAACAGATATGACGACGATATTACCTTAGGAGTCTCATTGGTAGCATTCTCATAGCCTGCGGTGACACGTCCCAGATGTGAAACGCAGATGCAAAGGGCCACTGTATGGTTGAACTTAACCGCGCTTTTGCGCATGGCCTCATCGACGGTGCTCTTTAGATAGAGGAGCTTCTCACCGCGCCAGGCTCCATCTGCGGTCACGATTAGCCTGGCTCTGCAGTCGGCGAGCCGCTCAGCTAACGAATCTGACGAGAACCCTGCGAACTAAACATAAGCATAAGCATGAAATAAGCATATACGCAGCACAGCAGCCGGTTACTGGTATGTTTGTACTAGTGGATAAAACAGAGGTTATTACAGCTTGTTCGGGATTTGCTCCCTGACTCGAGCGTTGGAATTTTGCATCCGAAAGGCGAAACGGAAATCAATCTTACACTCTGCCTTGCCCATTAAATGCCACGACAATAGACCGGGAACTGCACTTATGAATTAAATTTGATAGAACGTGAATTAGATAGATATTTACGACGACTGTGTGAACGGCGCCGATCCTAGCACAGGCCAGCATAGCAACGACCGTCTCGAGGATCATGGGCATGTAGATCCCGACGCGGTCGCCGCGACCGATGCCGCAGTCGCGGAGCGCGTTCCCGAATTGGCATACCAAGTTCAGGAGCTTCTTGTAGGTCACTCGACTGTAGTCATCCGGGTGGTTGCCTTCCCTATGAAAATAAAATCTTCACTACCGTATTCCGCTCAGGATCACCGTTAAAAACACGTTACCCAGGTAGGCTCTAGGCAGCGAAGGGGCATAATTCGAAAAGTCATTCAGCAGCGGTGGGGTTGAGCCAACTGCGGAAAGACTTACAAAAATAAATACCCTAGTGTAGGTAAGTCATGATATATTAAATACCTACCTATCAATTTTCTATGTAAATCAAGATTTAGATACAAAATATTCTGCGCAATTTAAGGTTTATCGGCGTGTCAGTTTAAACAGTTTAGCAGTTAGATAAGTACCTACCGAAGTATCTATAAAGTGTTATAACAGCATCAGTTACATAACATTTGTTTTATCACTTGTCTATTCTAATTTTGGTGGTTGATATTCATTTGCGCAATATTCGCGCCTCGATGGCAAATAAAATGTTTTTTAAGTAGATTTACCATGCAATCAGGTCAAAAACTACGTCAATAGACTTACTTAAACATACATTGAACCGCACGTAGGTATCCACATAGGTTTTATCTACTAATATTATAAGTCGTATTCTATCAGACATCTGGTTCCTAAAGAACGTGTACCTACAAGTTTTGCATAGATTTAGGGCTAGATGGAGTTTTTTTGAAACAACTGAGCAAGCAAACAAATATTCGATATCCAGACGATATAAGTAATAGAATCTTGCTCAGTAATTCCACTGGCTCCAGTGATCTTCGAGCTTAAACACAGTAGTGCTTGCGCACTACTGTTTTGAGACAGAATATCTGGCACTGTGGTGATATGTGATACCTACCCACCAAGACGGACTATTACTGAAGAGTGCTGTGCGAAATGCACCTCCGATATAAAGATTGTTCTAATTTCATAAAACCGACCGCAACTGTGCTAGATTATGACCGATTGCCATCACATAGGTTGTCGTCAAGAAATTCGTTGTCACAATATCCCAAATCTGTCATAACTGAAAACACAAGTCGAATTGCATGCGGGAGTTTATACAACGTAGAGATACGAGTTCAATGGGAACATTATTAAATTAAAATAAGTGCCTCCGGTTTGCGGTTCTATTAATTGACATAATGATCTCTTTCCTAATGTCACAACACATAACATGCTAGTCATAAACGTTGGTAGTGCTAATGATACGTTCACATAATTATTTACTGACATAAATATTTTCAGGTATATGTTAGACATACCATTATATTGTAATAGCCGTTTCAACACCTATAATAATATCGTCTAAAATAATGTACTACAGTATTGTACACCTTAAAAAGGTCTACACAAAAGTCCGCAATGGTATATGTCTATGTTATTCTCTTAGATAACGTTGTATTTAAAGACGCATTGCACCCGTGCGAAGCCGGGGCGGGTCGCTAGTTGTTTATATTTTTGAAGTGATAACATATTATGGGAGGGTAAATCGCTTCATGTGGGGTGGGTTAGAGTGAAAGGAGCCTACCTACTGCTGTCGTATGCATGAGAGAAAGGGAAGCCAGACAGACTGGCGCCGTAACGCGTTACGTAACGAAGCGGGTTACCCGTCCCATAAAAGTTATCACTTAAAAATTGGTGGACAGTTCACACAATATCATCAAGCCCCAAACTAAGCAACGAAATAACCCAGGATCTGGCTGTAATTTGTGCTTGACTGTACCATGTACGAGTATGTATATGTACATCTAGGTACGTTACCAGTTGAACAACGGTAATATTAAAATTTTTGCAATTCGTCAATTCGTATCCATAGGGTAATCGTGTTTTCAAATTTTAGATTATATTTATTATTTAATTTTAACATAAAGATTTAAAGCATCTTGGAACGTAAATAGGTGTTTGAAATTACATATATATTGCAATGTATTATTTAGTTTGTTTGAAAAATTCGAAATTGGACGAATATGGGCTTCAATTATTAGCATAACAATTGAACGTGGCAATGTCGCCAATGTGATGGGTACGCTGCCCTCTGGCATTGATCTGGTTGGGCTATCTACCTATAGATCGTTATAAATGCACCTTATATAACTCAACTATTTCTCATATATTTTGTAATAGTTGCTGCCCGCGCGTGGTACCTACATAAAAGAAGTCAATGCCCTTCTCCAAGGTCCCATCTATCTCTATACCAAAATTCATCAAAATCTGTTCAGCGGTTTAGGCGTAAAAACGTGACAGACAGACAGACAGAGTTACTTTCAAATGTATAATATTAATATAAGTAAGGATTATTGTATATTATTTTGACGCGATTTTGACCCACTTTAAACTGTCAAAGACCGATGACAATGCAAAAATTCGAAAAAAAAAAACAAAAAAAAAAAAAAGATTATCCTAAAACGAAATAGTAGAAAATAAATAATAGTTTAAAACACTAAAAAACACGCTTTATATAGAAAACCAAACTAAAAAATAGAAAATAAATTTTAATAAATGTAAGTAAGATAAAAATGGTTTATTTAATAAAAAGCGTGGTGTGCTTATTATATATATAGATAGATAGATAGATAGATATATATATATAGATATTATCGAAATGATAATCCTTCTTCTCATATCTGTCAATGAAATATTTATAACTATTGACACCATGCACCCCACGCTTTTTTTAAATAAAAAAAAAAATACTTTCTATTTTTTATTTTGGTTTTCTATATAAAGCGTGTTTTTTTGTTTTTAAAACTATTATTTATATATGATTATTACTACCCGTTCATTTATATGCCATTTTAGTTCTACGTTGTACCTTTATTGAACGAATACTGCCAGAGATTATATATTATCGCCTATGGGCGGCCTTACCTCCGTCACTAGAGTTGGTCGGTACATACGAAAGTAGTACTTAATATTAGCGCAAAAATTCGAAATGATGAATCTATAAAGATGAGAGCTTTATAGTGAGCCATTTGGGCTACCGTAGTTGACTATCTGTACACTCAATTTACCTACATACCATCTTATTAGAACGAAGAGTTTAATATTATATCTGTCTACAATGTCTGTGTAAACCTCTTCTCGATGTAGATAACTAGTTTTCCTGGCAGAAGATAACCTCTGTATCGCATTATCTTATCATAATAGGTAGGTTAGTAGGTACCTACTTAGGTATTTACTTATACCTACACAATGCAATGGAGACGGCGTAGGAACGTCTTTTATTTAACTGCATAGGTTAATTGGCCTTACAACTCAGTTGGTAATAGCTCTGCCTTCCGTGCTGCTGATTGCGGGTTCGATTCCCACCTAGGACAAACCATGATGCACACTTTTGTTTATCATTAAGTACGTAAGTAGGTAGTCCATTAATTATATAAGGAGCTCAGTACTTTGAAATTGTACATGCTTTGCTTAGATTTGGTTTGATGATGTGTGTTTAGAATTCCAATATATATTCATTACTAGCTTCTCGGCTTCGCGGTAGTAGGTAGGTACCTGTAAAAGTAGCTCGTATGATAAATGCTAATGCTATTCCATGTCGCAGGCGAAATCTTCCAGAACGTTGTGATTGCGTCACACACAACAGACATTTATAAACATTCACACTTCCCAACTTTCGCATTTGAATTATTAGGAAGATTTCATTTTCTAATAATAGATATAAGCAATAACTATCCACAAAACATCCAGGAAATGTTCACCTATCTTTATGTTTTTACGCCATTTGTTTAATTAGAGGGACAGGTTAGTGAACTAGCTGCCTATTAGGAAGTCGCCGTATTTGAATTTTCCACAATTCAAAATAAATCTAGACACAATTGTACATAAATCTCAGCGTACAGGTGCGAAAGAGAGGCTTGCACTGCACATGCGTTTTGGAGTTCAATTTATTGATTGCAAGTCCAGGGAGCGACGGTTGGTATGTAGGTCTTTATAGTTGCCTAGTAACGGAAATAGGTACTTACCTACCTATAGGGTGCTGTTAGGGTAATGTACTGTGATACTGGCTTGGCAACACAACATGGCGCCGCGCCATATTGATTGCGACAGCTTACCAAAGCATAGAGTACTAGGTAATGTTTAATAAATTACAATTGTATTCAATCTTTTTACAGATTTAGTTACATGCATTCCTTAAAGCATAGTAATATTGTTATTTTAGAAATAAGAAATGCATGTAACCGTAGAAAATATAATCTATACCTCTATAAGAGCTTAACCTGACTGACTGACTGACTGACATAGGCGAGCCGAAACCGCTAAAGCTAAAAAGCTGAAATTTGGAAGGTAGCTTCTTTTTACAGCAAAACCACCCACTAAGGCGAAGTTTTTTTTAAATTCAACCCCTTACAGGGGTCAAAAGGAGTGAAAACGAATGTATGAAACTTTTTAACGCGTTTTTCTATTTATTCATATCAAGTTTCAAGAAAATCGCATCACGCGTTAAAAAGTTTCATACATTCGTTTTTACCCCTTTTTACCCCTCTAAGGGGTCCCGCCTGAGTGGGTGATTTTGCTGTAAAAGAAAGCTACCTCCTAATTTCAGCTTTCTAGCTTCAGCGGTTTCGGTGTATTTACAAACAAAAGTGTATAAGTAGTATATCTGTCATGTGGTACCCATAACACAATCTCCGCTTACTTTAGGGCCAGATGATGCTGTGTGAAATGTCCGGCATTAGGTATTCATTATTGAACGAGCGAGCGCCAAGCGCGAGCGAGTGTCTCCGTTTCAGCTTAGGCGAAAATGATTGCGTATGTCTGTCCGGCCGGCGGCGTCTGCCCGGATGTTCTCCTCTACAGATCGCATTTCTCAACCGATTCTCGTGAAATTTTGTGAGCAGGTTCTATAACTATATATTATTATTTTTCGATTCAGTTTTTAGAAATATTTCAAAATGGCGGAGATTATGGGGGTTGAAAACGTAAAAAAAGTTATTTTTCAAACATTTCGAAAAATTATCGCGAGGTCTACAGCTCACAGAACCACTAGTTTATTTATTTTAACTAACTATGTGATCATGATACATTTAATATAGTAGGTATGGCAAATGGAGCATGCAATCAATTACGCTTACGAGTAACTTCAACGCCTGGTTGAAGTTACTCCTATCGGCCGCCTTGACTTTAACCTTTTCTCAAATATGTAGTGGATAACCTAGAAACCATGCCGATTATTCTTGTTCACCTAGAAATACATAACCAAGCAATAGCAACCACTTAGTGTTACTTAAACAATTATAGATTCTAGACAAAGATCAGCAGATAAAAATTTGAGATACCACGGTGCGCTTTTATAATAAGTTTCCTGAAAATGCTACTAAAATACCTATTAAGAAACTTAAAGCATACATAAAAGGTATTCTTTTGAAGAAAGCTTATTATAATATAAATGACTATATTATTGATAAGAATGCATGGCCTCATGTCGCTCTGCCCTCAGAAAGTCACCGACACACTTGTGTATAAACTCTCTTGCATTAGTATTTCGTAATTAGGGTAGTTATAAGATGGATCATGTAAAAAAGCGCTAGGACCAGGTCGAGTTTTTTGCCAGTTCTTCTCGAGCTTGGGTTAGGATGAATTGGCACCTAAATTCACCTAGTATGTAAGACGTTTCAAAGTGATCCTTGTAATTGTATTGAATAAAGTATCTTTTGACTTTGACTTTGACTTTGAAATAAGTGAGTATGATTTTGAGTGTACCTACAGAAGACATTATTTAACTTTTAATTTCGCTATGTCTGTCTGTCGGTTTGTATGTCTGTCTATCCGTCCCTAATCTTTCTTCCTTATAGTGATGAGACATGGTAATACAGTTTTTGGATACGATATAGGTACCTTTAAAAACAAAGAATCAAAGATTTTATTTTATAACTTTGTAAAGGTCACTATTACCTTTCACCATGAGGGTATTATGTTATGTCATTTATGGTGGGGTTAGTTTAAATTTAATTTTAATGAGGTATCTCGTCTAAGAGGACTTTCAAATATGTTATGTTGGTTGAACAGTTTTTCAATAGGTACATTATTCGTTTGATAAATGTTAAGTGAAATATTATTAAAATTTATGTAGTAATTTATGTATAGTAAGTAATGTACTTCCGATAGATCTAGTGTCAAAGTCAACGCAATAATTGTAACGGATGGTTAAGTGAATATTATTTTTGGTCATCTTACGAAGCAAACATTGCACTATTAAATTATATACAAATTTCTCTCGAGATAAATTTTGTTTTATTAGTTATTAATTGTAATAGTAGTCAACGGAAGAGCGTTAGTAATAGGAACCACCCTCCGTTTTATCGTCGGTTAAAAATAACAAATGACGAACGACAAGATTGAGAATTGTCATAAAGTCGTATCTTTTCAAGATACGACTTTATGACAATTCTCATTATTATGACACATGCCATTAATGAAGAAGACGAAGATGGTAAAATAACCATGATGTAATGAATATCAAAGAGTAGGTTAGTTTGGTAGGGCACGGTGTCCTCTCAATCAGTCCATCGGGTGGGGGGGTCGTCCTACGCTTCGTTTTCCTGTCCTTGGTCGCCATTCGAGAACTTTTACTCCCCAACGGTTATCAGTTCTGCGAGCTATATGGCCTGCTCATTGCCACTTCAATTTGCAAATTTTAAGTGCTATCCCAAGTAACACATCAAAGCAGTATAACGGCCGACTTACAGCATTTCTGTATCATTTTCGCATTTTAAGTTAGTTCTATATTAGCATTACAAACGTTTATACGGCTACTGTAATGCTTATTTGGGCACAAATTATACGCCTTTAGATCATAAATAGGTTCACTAGAGTTGTTCAATTGCATTACAGGCGCATCATATTAGCATTATTGTGGTCAAATTAAGTATCAATAGCATTAAACAAGCATTATTATGGTCAATGAAGCTGCCAATCGCATTACAGAAGCATTACGATAGCAATATTTTGTTAATGAAGATGTCAATTGCATCACAAAAGCATTAGATTAGCATTAGAATGGAGTAAAATAATTATTGGAGGTGTTTAAGTGGTCACAGTTAGAACCTAATTAAACCATACATCATAGCAAAAACATCTCTATTACCACGGAACAAATGTTATAATAAATTAACGTTGTAATTTTACTACTTTGTCTCGCAATATAATATGGATGAAGACTGTCAAAACTGAGTGAGTGACACCATATTTGTTCGCATCGAAACAAAATTTAGATATAATACTAGTAAGTAACTCTTTTGTTATTTCATTCCTTCAAATATTACTGCGCTATGTAGTTTAATGTAAATGTCTATATAAGTTTCTTTGAAAATTTTTACGCGACTTCGATATTTTGTGGTTTTGATATAAAATGTTACATAAAGATATGTATGAAATAACCAAAACAATTGTGTTTTTGTACTATAGAACGAATTTTGCATAATTAACTTAATAGTTTTTCTTGAGCAGTATTCAATTAAGTTGTATCAATATTATACAGGTCTAAGGCTTTTATAAGTAGATCCGAATGATAATATTTTTTGGTTATAAAATATTTACAAAATGGTGTCGGTCTAGAGCAGCCCGGTGAGCCTTTAAAAAATGCTAATTAATGCCGTCAGCAGTATAAACACTCACACATGAACAATTATTAAGGTAGAGGCCAGAGAGAAAACTTTTGTTGAATCACTGTAGTGCCATTGTCTGTAAAGGAGTTCTATTTGGGTTCACCGGTATATTAGTAGACTTGATGTAGACTGAAATAGTGTCATTACTTGAACGCAATTTTAGGGGCTCTTGAGCAAACCAATAAAACCCATTTCAAATGTTTTGTACCTTTAATGTAAAAATATTTACGTGTATTAATTAACCTGGTAAATGTTAATTAAATTTTATTCAGACATCAAAAACAAGTTTGTTTTTGCTGCTTAAAATTTAATTGATCTTAACAGCTCATTGCTCAGCCGATTTGGTTTGAGCACAACGACGACGCGACAACTCGTTCAAATCTAGGGGTAGGTAGGATAATCAAACTTTTGTATGTGTAATACAATAATTATATTGTTTCCAGAGATCAGGAAAATCAAGGAAACTTGTGTACGGATTATAGTAACGTTACAGCTGAACTGAACAAACCACTAATCATGCAAACCCTGAAGATAACGAAAGTTTTAACTTTAAGTTAAGTTAAGTTTTTTTTTTAAAGTTTTACTCAAAAAGGTTTTGGAAAAACCACCCAACTAGTATATTATTTATACCTATAGTATGTTACTATAGGTATAGTATTCTTATTTAACTAAAATTCGGAGTTAATTATATTGAATCACGCTTCCAAAGTGTTATATACAAACTTTGACGACCCGTTGCACCTCTTTTAGGAGTAGTTATATAAAACCTTCGGACACGTATTTCTTTATTGCTTTGAAGGGGGAGTTTCAAAAATTTTGATTTAATTAGACCACGCCTTAAAAATCTCCTTTTTGTTAGTTACACAAGTTTGGACCTCTTTTAGAATTATTAAATAAAACAACAACCCACCCCATTACAAATGTTTTCTAAAAACTTTGACACCTTATTATATCCCTTTTATAGAATAAATTAAAAAACGTATCTACCCAATATTTTAAGCAAAACACACAATGTTAATATAATAATAATATAGTTAATAAGTGCCAATATAAACCAATTTTAACCTCTTAATTTTAACCTGCAATGGGGGCACTCTTTTTTAGGGGTAGTTCGGAAAAAAAAAAACATCTTATTTCATTTGGTTTTGGTTTCTAGCTTGTAAGTTTTGAAATATTATTTTTCATACAAACGTTTTTACTCTCACTTTATAAAAATAATCATCCTCAAATTTAAAAAAATGTGTGTCTTATTTTGTTAGTAAAACTTTCAAAACTTTGCCTGTGCAACTCTTTTTATACTCTTAAATAGACAGTTTATCCCGTATCTGGAAAATAAGTAGTTTTCCATAGGCTTTGCGACCCCGTTGCCACGTTGCTAATTATGAACAAGTATCCAATTAATAACTATACAATTTTCATAACTATTATGATTATGAATAAAATACTTATTATATGATTACGGAAAAAGACACGCTAGCAGTTTGCCATTCCTTGTAGAGTGCTTATAGTCCATATCTAAAAAATAGGTATGTATATTATGTCACTTATAAAATTTACACACCTCACGCTTCCCCTTTAAGCTTCAAGAGTTAAATTTATAAATAAATCCTGAAATTTATGATTCGTTTTTATAAATAAAAGTTAACTCAAGTTTGGAATCTATAGCGTTACGTGTTAATAATCAATGATTCAAAATGTTTTGTTCGACCTTTTTACCACTATAAAGTGTACAAAATAATTTTATTTATTTTGTATTTGAGGTAAACAAAGTATACAAACCAATTTTCAAGCAAGTTACGCGATGTAAGGTGCATACAGATTTTGACACACCCATTAAATCGTGTTTTAATGGTTGTTTTCAGATAGTGCTGTCCTATTAGAGGTTTCACGGTATAAAAGATAAAAGATAATAAGCATATTTGGTGTTCTAAAAATTGTCTCAAAAGTCTCATAAAGTCTAGTGCACCGTAAGTCACAAAAATCTGCTTTTCGCCATTATCTCGGTTTTTATAGCTCCACTGATGTTAAAATGATTGTAAAAATTGTAGAGCATAAAATTTGCGAGAGATAACCCTAATCTTTCTCACAAAATTATAAACAACACAGACTTTACTTCTTTACGATTTAACATAGACTAATTGTTTGACCACCACTTCTTCATAGAGCTCTTATCCCGTGTCTGAAAAGTAAGAATTTTCTCTACAAACTTTGATACCCTGTTGTCCCGTTGCTTGAAATGCATAGGTAAGTAGTTGATAAATATTCGGACTTTAAAATTATAAATATCGTAAAAACATGCACTTGTAATCTGTTACACTCTTTAGCAGAAAACTTAGATCGTGTCCGTGTCTTAGGGTTTAATTACCCGTTGTCCCCACGATTATTCGGTAAATTTTATAATGATACAGACTTCGAGAATGTAACGACGCGTAAATTAGACCGACGCAATGAGTACCATTCTAGTCTCCATAGAAAAGTGCATATCTTGTGGCTATTTCCCTTGTCCTGCTGCTAATTATGAATAAGTTTATACTGTTCCAGGCTTTAAAGGTGTAACAATTTGGAAAAAATAGCCAGTAGCAATTAGTTTATCCTGTACAACGTCCATTGCTTGGTCTTGGCCCATTGCTTTTTTTATATATTCTAGAAGCTGTCCCGTTCGCGACTTCGTCCTATTTTTAAAACAAAGAAAAAAAAATATCTAATTGTACCGACTGCAGCGCTATCTGCCAGGCTGATTTGTGAATCTAAACCATCCAGGGCGCCACCCAAACGCATACAAAAAAATCATTCAAATCGGTGCAGCCGTTTAGGAGGAGTTCAGTGACATAACCACGTACAGTAGAATTATATATTATATATAAAGAAAGATAATGATCCGGACTTCAATATTATAACGATCGGGATAAACACACACATGATCAGTTTAACTTCTTAGTAAAGTGCTTACCGTGTCTCAAATGTTTTTCCTTTTTTTAAACTTTTCCTACAAACATTGATACCCGCTGTCCCTTTGCTTGAACTGCATAAGTAGGTAGTTTAAAATGCTCCCGACCCAGGAACCAATGCAGGTTGCGGTATCTGATGTTGAGTTCGACTCTTTTTTTCATTAAGTGTGTTTTCCAGGTGAGTCTCCTATTCAGGTGCATCTCTAAGTATTTAACTGAGTCTCTGTGTGGTAGTATGTTTGCTTGAAGTTGGACAGGTGGACAGTTCCCCGCGCGGAGAGTGAATGTGGCGTGTGTGGATTTGGAGGCACTGGCTTTGATTCTCCACTTCGCACGCCATTGCTCTATTTTGTCTAGTCCTATTCGGAGGTGTTGTGAGGCTTGGACCGGGTCCTTGTTACTTGCCAGAACGGCAGTGTCGTCGGCAAAAGTGGCAGTTATCACACCTGGTGTTTCTGGGAGGTCTGCCGTGAAGATGTTGTGTAGGACAGGGCCCAGTACTGATCCTTGGAGTACACCTGCTTGTACGTCTTGAATATTTGATGTATATTCACCATCATTGACTTGGAAAATTCCGTGAGGTAAGAATTTAGTATTCCGTAGAACGAATGCGGGCAGGTTTTGCACAGGAGTCCTTTATGCCAAATCCTCTCGAAAGCCTGCTGTGCATCTAGAAAGGCTGCTGAGCAGTATTCTTTTAGTTCCAGGGATTTTCTAACCTGATCAGCGACCCTGTGGACTGGTTCGACTGTACCGTGCTTTTTTCGGAAGCCAAATTGGTGGTCGGGAATTATCGATATTTGAGCTAGTACTTTAAGCATGAGTGAAAGCATGACTTTTTCAAAGAGTTTTGAGATAACTGGTAGCAGGCTAATCGGTCTATACGACCCGACCTCATTAGCGGGCTTACCTTCTTTGTGGATCATAATTATTTGTGAGATTTTCCAAATACTGAGGTAGTGACCAACTCTTAGGATTCCATTAGAGAGTGAGGCAGTATTAACTAGAATTATTAAAATTGGGCAGGAAACAAGGTCTCATAGTAAAAGTAAAGGAAAACATCCGAAATTATTATTATATACCTACATAGTTATATTACATTTAAAAAGTAGTTTGCGATTACAAACGTTTATGACCGTGAGGTATATATGGGCACATTTTTTCAACTACAAGGGTAATTCCCTATAAGCCCACTTATCTTTTTGTTACAACTATGTTAGGCGCCTTCATAGTTTGTGACGGTGTAGTTGCTTTTATTTGAACCTATGGTAAAAAAACCTTGATGGGAAAAAAATAGGTATGTAGATAAGTAAGTACGCGTCTCAGGCGCGAGTATCGCATTTGGCCGTTTTTTTCTACCTGGCTAAATATAGTTGTACCTATACAGTGTCGTCAAAACAACTACTGTGCATACAACTATTTATGTACCTGATTCGTTTTGTTATCTAATCTTTTAACCATACCATTTATTCTGATGCACGATTGTAAAGACTGGGTGCTGCCCGCGGCTTCGCGCATGTGATACCTACATAAAATTATAAACTATGTTTGTCCGTAAGATACCTACAATCTATCTTCGTACTAACTTTAATTAAGATTCGTCTAGCCGTTTAGCTGTGAGAAGATAACAATACAATACCCTATCGTAGATGAGGAGCTGGATTAACGTCTAGTCTAGTTTTATCTACGTACCACACGGGCAAAACTGCGGGCAGCAACCAGTATATTATATTAGTAGGATATCGCTAACGGAACATCTATACCTATAAATGAGCTTAACCTGATTGACTAACTGATTCATCATCGCCGAGCCGAAACCGCTGAAGCTAGAAAGATGAAATTTGGAAGGTAGCTTGCTTTTACAGCAAAACCACCCACTAAGGCGGGATTTTGGAAATTCGACTCCCTCGAAAAGGTGTGAAAACGAATGTATGAAACTTTTTAACGCGTGGTGCAATTTGCTTGGAACTTGATATGAATAAATAAAATGAAAAATAAATGGACACATGTTTCAGGATTTTTTTAAATAACTCTAACAAAGGGGTAAAATGGGGTGTCAAAGTTTGTATGGGAACTTTTTAACGGGTGGTGTGATTTGGATACTTAAAATGCAAAATAAATAGACACGTGTTACGGGATTTTTCAAAATAACCCTCATAAAGGAGTAAAATGGGGTGTGATTGGTTTGAAACTTATCAATAAAATTTGGCAAGGAGATAAATTGCATCAAATGAGGATACAAATGCGGACGAAGTCGCGGGCAACAGTTAGTAAACCATAAACCTTTAAAACCTTTTATATAAACCTTTTGTCATTGTATTATCTTTAAACCCATTTGAATTTATCCCTAGTGGAAGCTAAATATTTCTAATGATTCGGCTCCTCCGCGCTAGATGCTTAAATGGAACACTCCTCGTTTGTATCATTGTATTCTTCTTAACCCAATGTTTCATTCAAACCTTGGGAATTTGAAAGATTATTTCTTGAGACCACAGTAGGTAGGTTACTACCTAGAGTAGGTACCTACCTATCGGAAGGTAACTTGAGGTCACGGTTGATATCAAGTTTTTTGTTAACTACCTATTCTATTTTGATGCAGTATAGTGATAGTAGGTGTAAGTAAAGGGGTCGACCTCGCCTCGGTAATCTGAATTTGCACTTCAATGCTAAAATATCAATAAAGTTAAACGCGGACATTTCGTATTGTGCTTATCATTTTAAAACATGTAACTTTTTTGGCAGCTTTTTCTTCTTATTTTCTTCCTAGAATGACATCTGTCTTGTCGACAATTTTGTCAGTGTGAAGTGATGACATTGTAATGACAAGGACAGACTATACCATAAAGCCACACCAGATGTGATTGTAAAATAGAGAGTAAGAAATTCGCGTGTAGCATTTATATTCTCTTAAAAGAAATTAATTAAACATTTGCTTAACTTTTTTTACCTACTTATTTGTTTTGTTAGTTACTTAAACTTCTTTTTTCTTCTGTATTTTGAGTTGACTGCTATCATTGTCGACTGAATAAATGTCTAAAAACCCCTACGAACCCCTACAAATCCCTAAAAACCCCTACAGTCCCTAAATCCTCTACAACCCCTAAAAATCCTACAAACCTCTACAAATCCCTACAACCCCTAAAACCCCTACAACCCCTATAAACCTCTATAACCCCTACAATCCCTAAAAATCCTACAAACCCCTACAACCCCTACAAATCACTACAACCCCTAAAACCCCTAAAACCCCTCCAAACCCCTAAAACCCCTACAACTTCTACAAACCTCTACAACCCCTAACAACCCCTATAACCCCTAAAAAATCCGACAAACCCCTAAAATTCCTTACAACCCAAGGTTAAGTTTGTTATGTCTATCTAGCACCGTTTAGAAGTTATGAGCGCTTAAAGTTTTGAGGGGGCAGAGAAGGGGGCAAGGACGGGGGTGGGTAACACAACTTTTTTACGAGGGATCCTCTACGAGGGATCCTCTGTATGATTCCACCAAAATGTACTACCCAACATGAAGCCATCTTGGTCTGCCTAAAAATGGGGGTAGAAGTGTTTTTTTTGGGCATCTTGTATACGAATGTAGAATTTTCATGGTCTCCGAAAGTTTTTTTTTTAGGATTCGGATATTGAAAAGGTTCTTGGGCAACATTAGTTGGAGCACCAACCCTCTTCGACTTTCCAAGTTTTTTAGTTTCCAAGATAATGTGGGGATGGGGGGGCAAAATGGGTGGCAAGGCCCCTCCTTGCTACCCATTTTGCCCGTTAAATAATCACAAATGTAATATGACTTCAACGTAAAGGCTATTGCCAATAAATTACGATGAAACTGAAAAACTTTTGGATAAAATCACCATAAAATACCATTTAATAAATTAGTAAATAAATTAAATACCATAAATGCATAAATGCCTTACCAAACCTACACCTACCTACCTACCTCATAATTATATTATATATAATTATGAAATAATAATACTAAAGAAACTTTTGAAACTGAAATATTTCATATACCCATATTCCGAAACAACTATCGCAGAATTTGAACTATTAAACGACCGCGCCCTGATTCCAACGGGAATAAAACCACCCCTTGACCTATAAACTTCTATCAGATGGTTGACCTACATTCATAAAAAGTTTTTTTGAGTAGGTCCATTCAGCTGTTAATAACTACCTACCTACCGGTAATAATTAAGAATTGCTTGCCACCCGTACTTACCTCGATACTATTATAGTTACCCAATGTAGACTGTACTATGTACCTATAGTCCCTATAGTACCTATGGTATGCTACCAGTACTACGGTAGGTATATTTCTCATTTCATAAAATCATAAAAAGCATTTCTGGTGTCCTTAGTAGTTGAATAAACATATTGCAAAATAATCAAGAAAAATATACGCATTTCGCTATGCATGCTCTGGCTGAAGTCGAAGATGCGCTTTCGTATTGTTGCATAACCGGTCCACAGATGCCTCAATAGACATACCGCAGCAAAATCGATAAGTTCGCGCGCTCTAGTTCCTCACCGCTCAGCTGTTCTGAAAATCAGATTCTGGTTAGCACTAGTTTCCCTTACCAGTAGAACGCTACTCTCTCGCCGTGCCCGTTCCTCACGTGCCGGTCTAGCACATTGAAGCAGACGTTGGTCACGGCTCCTTCCATCCACTCCACAAAGATCTTCCCCTTGTTTATGTCAAAATTGTAGGACATAAAATTTCCCGGAGTATATGGGGTTTGCCAGTAAAACTCGTTGGCGATGTCGTTCCAGAATCCTTCAGGGTCATCGAGAGACCGCTTGTGGATCTCCTTGTACCTCTCGAAGGAGGGTAGTCGGGATTTGTCGAGCACAAAATCTGTAGGATAAAATGTGTGCGTCATCGTTCCAGGATCCGGTTCCTTGTCTCTCATCCAGATATATGGGCGTGCACTATACTACACAGGACGCGTCGTGAACAGACAAGATGCGTTGCGAATTGGATAATAGTTTACCGGCTCCGCGGCGGCGCAGAGATTAGTTGATTATTGATTCAGCAACCGAGCTGACCGCGAGCGTGCGTTCGCGTACACCGTATGCTTGACAATGCTTTCAGCAACTAACGTTCTCTGTGTATGTACCTAGCGTGTGACGCACGCGTGGATTGCGCGTGCGCGACCGCATACCCCTCGGCGCGCGGCAGCCAGCGGCCTCATGGCTCCTACGAATCTAGCGAAATAATCAATAGGTTAATTTAGTACCTAGCTCGCCCAACTGTGCTGAGATCTCGAGATGTTTTGACTGAATTACATAGATACATAACAATGTATGTACTTATAGCCGGAGTTTATGACATTAAATAGGCACAAGCATGCTACACAAGTGCTTAGGTCACTAGAAGTAACCCTATCAAATTGTATCTAAGAATCATGTTGCAAACATCGTGTGATGATGACTCCGATGTTTTGTTTCAAAGCCAAAGTAACCCTACGGTAAACTATTGGTTATTGGAAGGTGTGCTAGCTAGAGCTGGAGCTAGCCGAAATTTAATAATATGTATGTACTTACTATCCAGATCTACATAAATAGGTCAAGGCCCAAAGACATATCGCAACGCGTTACCGATTATACTTAGGAACTTAGATTTCTTTTATGTTAATTTTAATACATTACCATAGGGATAAAATTGTTCATAGTCGTTCAACCTACTTATGCACACATCACAGGCTCTATTCGAATCGATCGATCGATTCGATCTATTCGAACCTTTTAGGACTATGACATGCCGGTTTCTACGATGTTATCACGATGTTTTCTTTCGTCGTTTTCAAATAGAATAAATAATAATAATAATTAATGTCAGACATTTCACATAATGTCACATCATCTGACCCCAAAGTAAGCAGAGCTTGTGTTATGGGTACAACATGACTGATAATAATAATACCCGATGGAAGCCCATCGCGATTAAAATTATTTCACAGAGCTTGGTCGAAACATCGCGTCACCATACGCATGCAATAGAAAGGAACAATTTCCTTTCTCATACAAAAATTAACAGATGGATAACGGATGTTAGCGTAAAACGAACAAACCCCTTATTACGTAACTAGCGACAACTAGGCATGAATTGCGCTATCTCAGATGTCAATCATACGTTGTAGGTACATGAATACCAATATCTTTGATTTAGACGTATTTTCGTGTGCAGGTGGGCGACAGGTCAGTATATAAAAAGACAGCAGTTGGCTTCCCCAGTACGGGTTTCAGTTGCGATTTTATTCTCAGATATTTCCGTAGCTACTGCTACTCAAGGCATGCTACTCAAAATTTGTAGTACTTACTTATGATAAACCCAGAATATTTTTTTTGTTGCTCAGGACCACTTAGTCTTGGAGACAGAGGGTCTATCTTATAATCAGACACTAACCAATGTGTTGTTTAAATCTATAGCTATCTTTATTCATTGGCTTAAGAATGACAAGAACAGAGTATGCTACACCTGCTACACCAGCATTCTATGTGGTTATACGATAGAGGGAGAGTTTCTATAATAGGACTGGGGTGTTTTGTTGAAGGGGCTAGTAGCTGAAATATTTAGACGGCAATGTTTTTTCTAACCTTAACCATAGAGAAAATAAATAAATAAATAATGCCGGACATTTCAAACAGGATCATCTGGCCCCAAAATAAACTAGCTCTGCTTACTTTGGGGCCAGATGATGCTGTGTGAAATGTCGAGGATTACTTTATTAATTTATTATGGGTAGGTACAAAACACTGACACGGACTGATGTACTACTTATATACTTGTTTTAAAATACATACATATTAAACACTAGCTGTCCCCTCGCAGCTTCGCCCGCGTTTAAGATTTTTCCCGGGACAAACCAATTTTCTCGGGAAATAAAATGTAGTCTTTGTCACCCGGGGATAGTGTAGCTTTCCAAGGTTAAAATATTTTTTCAAATCGGTTCAGTAGTTTCGGAGCCTATTCAATACAAACAAACATACAATCAAATCATTCCTCTTTGTAATATTGAAATATTGAAATAGTAATAATAAAATAATAATATTATTTTATATACTAGCGACCCGCCCCGGCTTCGCACGGGTGCAATGCTGATACTAATTATACTAAAGAATGGTTATCCCTAAGAGATAGACATATACCATTGCAGACTTTTTTGTAGACCTTTTGATGGTGTACAATACTGTAGTACATTATTTTGATCTATCTCGTAAGGTTCAGACAGCGTTTGCAATGAAAGCGCAAAAACATGAGTTTATTTACGACACCACATAGGAAACCTCTAAAATTATCAGTGTATATCTACTATTTTATGCATGTATTATACATATAAACCTTCCTCTTGGATCACTCTATCTATTAAAAAAACCGCATTAAAATCAGTTGCGTAGTTAAAGATCTAAGCATACATCGGGACAGAAAGACAGGGGAAAGCGACTTTGTTTTTAACCGACTTTATCATAAAGGAGGAGGTTCTCATATCTTCGGAATCTTTTTTTTTTATGTATGTTCACCGATTACTCGAAAACGGCTGGACCGATTTGGAAAATTCTTTTTTTGTTTGAAAGGGTATAGGTGATCCCATATAAAATTTATCAAAATCGGTCGAGCTGAAAAATCAACGCAAATCTAAAAATTGTATACATCGATGATGTTTTCATGTACTAGTTTCATGATACCTCGCTGTCTCATTGGAGCTACTAGCAGATCATTCAAACATTTGTCTCGCGGTGGGTGTCGGAGCTGCAACCTTCTGCATCTCAGCCAGAAATTGGCCCACTGTGCAAATAGAATCACTACCAGTAATCAGCCTCCGCTCTTGTTCTTATTTAGTGTACAGCGAGATTGTGTTTTTGTGCACTTTGGTGTACGCCTTCATGTAATAATAATTATAATAAATATTGCTGGACAATGCACACAACACCATATAGTCCCAAACTAAGCATAGCTTGTATTATGGTGACTAGATGACTGATAGAATACTTATTTATTTTTAAATACATACTTATAGTAATTTATAACACACAGACACAAAGCAAACACCTATGTTCTTCACACAAATGTTTATCCTGGGAGGGAATCGAACCCTCAACCTACAGTGCAGAAGGTAGAGCTACTACCAAATGAGCTGACAGGCCAGTTATTATGAAGTAGGAATTACAAGACCTAGTATTTAAACATATTCATCGGCTGTTGCACTATTGTGAGTATTAGCACCTACGAGTTACTAATGTGCGGTCTATGACTTTGACAAATGTTGACGATTGTTTACACCTTCTAGTATTCTTCGTGTCATATCCCGTAGTAACAAAGTTTTCTACATTCTTCGTTTGTCATTTCATGAAGTAACATAGGAATTCTAAATTAATATTATTTTCTTGTTTTGTTGCATGTTTTATTCAGTAATCTTGGCGCAATTTTAATGAATAAATTGTGGAAACGTGCGACAAGTATGGACAAATGAATTATGAGTGTATTATGGTGCAATGTAATTTGAACGATGAGTAATCACGAGAAAATTCTAGACGGTCATTCCGCGATGACGTTTAGAATTGATAATTGACCATCGACTAGAACTATTAACAAATAAATACTTATCAAACAATCATTTGACACTGGCAAAATTGCCGCTAAGACAGATATTATAGGAAGAAAAGAAGAAGAAAGTTTTCTGATTTTTTTTCGTGTTCTAATGTTTTCTTGGTAATCTTTTTCATGTTAATCGATAAATTGTGTTCTTAGCATAAAATATCGACGGCCATGCCGGCCGTCCAGAATTGTAATGACGTTTAGAATAGACAAATGAAGATAGGCTATAACTTTGTAACGATTTTTAGCAAAACAGATGCCATTATAGGAAGAAGAAAGGAATTCTTCGTTTGTTATTTCATGAAGTAACATAGGTCTGTTAATTTAATTTTTTTACTCGTTTTATGGCTTGTTTTATTCAGTAACCTTAGCGGAATTTTAATGAATAAATTGTGACTACATACGCCAAGTATGGACAATTGAATTATATGTGTATTATAGTGCAATGTGATATAAACGACGAGGAATCCCAAGAAAGTTCTAGACGGGCATTCCGCGATGACGTTTAGAATTGACAATTGACCATCGACCAAGACTTTAATAACAAACAAACATAAACACTTGACACTAGCAAAATTGACATTATTATTTCACATGCCATAAACAAAGAAGAAGGAAGAAGAAGAAGTTTCGTTATGTCCGACCGTCTGAATCTGTATGTCTGTCCGGTTCTAAGCAGAGCTCTTACTCGGAAGAATGTCCGAATTCTGATTAAATTTGCACAGTATTGGTAACCTACAATTTTTATCAGAATCCTTGTCCTGGCTGTCTGACTGATTGATTCGTTCTATAGAGAACACACAGCCCCTGGTTGTATAGACTGAAACTATGCAAAATTAAATCCTTGGTGGAATGGGATGAAAACCTTGGTATGAAAAATCGTATTCCTTGAACTTCCAAAACTAAACAATAACACAACTTTTTAAAACATCGCATGATTTATTTGAAACTTTGTATAATATTTCCCAGCACAGAGTTTACGACTTAATAAATGTAATATATTATTTTTTTTAAACTATCCCCTCAGCGTTGTGTCGTTAGTATTTTTATTGGAACTTTTTAACTGGTGGTACGATTTGCATAAAATTTTATATAAATATTCATCAGTACAAATGAACTAATATAAACGGGTTGCAATGGAGTGTTGTAACTCGTCTCCGCTGGGGTGGCTGTGGGGAGACCCTGCTAGAAAAATTTGGCCCTGGGCTAGGGAAATTAATTTTGTTTTTTCACTTCAAATCATTCAGTGCTAAATACAATCATAAAATATTGAATCTGAACTTATTTCACAAACTATAGGATGCCAACGCATCAGACGGGGCACTCCCATAGACGAAATCCTGTCCAATACCTGTTCACCTTATCCCATATGACAGATAACTTTTTTATTTTGAATGAACCTTTTAGCATCAGCAAGGTATTCATTCTACCGAGTATATTTTTTTTGCTTGCTTGCATACAATTGCTTACTATTTTAAAATATTTTATTGATCTACAAAGGAAAGACCCTGATAATCATAATAAACACATTGATTATACAATTAGACATTTATTTACAGAAATATACAGAATAATACACAATAATACAAAATACAAGTCAAACAGTTGAGCTATCTAAATTGCGTAAAACAATCTATAGATAGCCAAACTGGTCCAGAAAATTTGATTATTTCACGGAAGCGGCCTTGAATTCTAGAAGGAAAGGCATATTTGCATCTTATCAGGTCCTCAGCACCTCCCCACATGCAGCTGTCCTCACCAGCTCTAAGAGAAATCCCAGACTGTAATGGGATGCGGCAAGGGTGTCTACACAAGTAGCATCTCATATCAATGGCCTACCCATCTCTTAAGGGACATGAGTCATCAGGCTTCTTACCATCATCACTTATCAGACTGTACAAGCCGAGAACAGCTGGTATGTTGATGTTGACATTTGAATTAGGTGTAATCTGCTTTGGAGTAGGTGTGAGCCAAACGTTGTAGTTTCATGGTGTGTAATCACATGATGATCACAGTACTATCTGGAAAAAAAAGAAGCACACATAACCAAATGCAATAATGTTGAGTGTTTTACATTCTATGTTGTTTCTATTGGTGTTTCTATGTATAATATGCATGTATTTACAAATAAAGGTATAAGTAAAAATATTGCTGGACAATGCACACAACATCATCTATTTATGGTGACAAGATGACTGATAGAATACTTATAAGAGTATATTTTTAAATACATACATTTATGATACTTTATAACACCCAGATACAGAACAAACACCTATGCTTTTCACACAATTGTTTATCTTGGGAGGGAATCAAACCCTCAACTTAGAGCACAGAAGGCTACTACCAACTGAGCTGACAGGCCAGTCGATTATGTAGTTTAACAGTCACTTGGTTCCTATAACACAAGCTCTGCTTACATTATCATTATTATTATTATTTAATGATTTTGGTAAGATAAGTAGGTACAATAAGTACTTACTGGTGATTATAGCAGAAGAACACCAATGGACAGACATTTCGGTAACAGCAGATTACGTTGGATAGGCATGTGCTCTCGAGTTGAAGCGAGAAATTTCTTCTAAAAACGCTTTCGACACACAATCATACTGCTTGCGAAGATCTTGAAAACTTCAGGTCTAGAAGTCTTTTATTCCAATCGAAGTCCAGTCCAAGAGTCCAATCTCTCTTTTCGGAAGCATAAAAAAACTGACGTCCTTTCGTTTACTAGCACAGCTCACAACACAGCACTTGTACATTACTGCGAGATTAAATAACAGGTTCAGGAATTGAGAGGATAAATATAAATTACTTCCAGAATTTAAAAATCAACGTCATTTAGCTTTGAGTAGTTTCAAAGCTAAATGACGTTGATTTTTAAATTACAGCTACAACAGCTGTTGCTTGTTAGTTTGGTTGGTTGGTTTGTTTGGAATGATTTGATGTCGATAGCAAAATAGGAAACAAACACGCCTTGATCGGGCAGGAAAGAAGTATGAAAGAAGGGGGAGAGGAACTGTTAACTATGTTAGTACTATCGTTCTATATAGACTATAAATCGGCCAGGATTTATAGTTCAATGATTGCCGGCCATGACTTATTTCTATATAGTTTGACATGTCGTCATAGTAACGTACTATATATAAATAATTTGACTAGATTTTTAACAGACTTCATCAAAAAGGAGGAGGTTTTCAATTCGTCTCAATCTTTTTTTTTTTTTTTATGTATGTTCACCGATTACTTGAAAACGCCTGAACCGATTTGGAAAATTCTTTTTTTGTTTGAAAGGGGGCAGGTGGGCCAGGTGGGCCAGAAGGTGGGCAGTGGGTGGGCATTTAAATTTTATCAAAATCGGTCTAGCTCAAAATCTTGAAAATGAACGAAAATCTAAAAATTGACACGAACATCGCGATGTTCGTGTACTTGGATACCTCGCTGTCTCATTGGACGGTGCGTGCCAAATAAACGGTGCGTTTATTTGGCCTGCGTTTATTATGACAAAATAATACGTTAGTAAAACCAGTGTTTATCAAAATATATAGTTAATATATCATTTTGATGTAGTTAATATATCAAAATATAACTCACGAAAGTTTTGAAAGTGAAAGAGCATGTGGGAAAATTATAATCGTTTGGAATGATTTTAACATAGATATTCCGATCCATCCATTCTCTGACAGACTTATAAACTTTAAATGTTTCAATTTAAGCCCTCATTTTAATGAACCGACAAGAGCGACGCTAACAACAGCCACTTGTCTAAATAATATTTATTGCAGTTGCACACCAGTTCATAAGTGTGTAGGTACTAAGACATTTTAGTTCTGACCATTACGGTCACAGCGCCAGCTTTTCTTGTAATCTTAAAATTGAAGCTCAGAACTTTACTTACCGAACTATCACAGAGAGACGCATCAAAACATTTCAGAGTAGAATTGAACTGAAAGTGTATTTCGTACCATTCACCGATGATCCAGAGGACTGGGCTACACCAGGGTATGTATGTATAGAATAGGAATATATTGTACAAATTATATTCCAGAGAGATAATGTTAGATGTTAGATGATCCAGCATTATCCACATGTTAAGAATTACTTAACATGCAAAGGGTTGCGGGTTCGATCCCCGCCGCGAGACAAATGTTTGTATGATCTGCAAGTATTTGTCTGGGTGTGGGTGTTTCTATGTATAATATGTATGTATTTACAAAAAAAAAGTATATAAGTAGTATATCAGTCATGTGGTACCCATAAGCCCATAACACAAGCTCTGCTTACTTTGAGGACAGGATGATGCTGTGTGAAATGCCCGGTATTATTTTTATTATTATTATATATTTTTTCTTAGATCACTTATCTCTCTTTCAAAGCGTTGGGTTGCCAGTCTGCCAGTTGGGTATATCGTCTCGTTTATTTAGATTTTGAAACTCTTCTGGTGGTATTTTTAGATATTTCAACCCGTTGGTTTTTGCTGTGGTCCATGCCACACAATATATGATGGTTTGGAGAGTTTCAACATCTGCTTCGGTAGTTACATTTTCGGGTAGGATCACTTCATTAAAATTACTGACAATCCTTCCAAGGTTTTTTAACGCTTTTTGTTTTGGGATAAAGGGTTTTTTCTCCGGACAGTTGTTGCTAAAGTATTGTAGAGCTTCTTTGAATAATTGATCTATATCTTGGTTCCTATCTTCTGCTGTTTAAATTTGTTTGTGTCGGTGTGGGTTCGTGAATGTCATTTAAAATACTTGAGTATTGACTCAAGTTTCAAGACTCAGGTTTCCGGTGCATCATACCAAACTGTTGTGTTAAAGTCTTCTTGAAGTGGATCGTAATTCGTGTTTGTGTTTGTTACTAGAGTCCTAATTTGTCAGCGATCCCCTGTCAAATATGATTAAGTCTATTCTCATCAATGTATTCGTTTGCTATATTAACACGTCTTTGGTCGGCAACACGTTGTTCACTTACATGAGCAAGGTGAGAGAAAACACTGATGAAGTTTTGGTGCAGAGGTTTCCTATATGCAGTTTTATAAGTTTCTAATATACTTATTTTATAATACGCACGGTTACATATACAGCACGGCTGAACTCGTCAGCTGCATTTTTGGTGCTGCTACGTACTGTGCCGGCTGGAGATGAGTTTCTGCTTGGTCTTCTCAGCAGTCGTAGGTTGTACCTCCTGTTGGGCTCACTTTGTTCAGGTTCTTCGGCAGAGGGCTGCCTATTGCCCTCGCCGCTAATGTCTTGCGTGCTGTGACTTCCAGCATCGGCTCCAGACGTGCCCCGGAGATCCCCCGGGATGCGACCATATAGTACATTCTTACTTTTCTCCATCATGATGGGTTTGGCCATTTCACTTTTTTGTCACCCGCTAGGTTATTTCATTGTGAGTGTCCGCCCCTCACGTGGCTTAGGTCAGCACGGACGTAGGGTTGGGCTTTAAGGGGCTTATTATTATTATTATCCTTAAGTCCTTATGACCCTAATGACTATATTATTGACTAGCTACTGCTAGCGGCTTCGTACGCGTGGTACCTACATAAAAAATAGCCTATGTCCTTCTCCAAGGTCCCATCACCTCTATACCAAAATTCATCAAAATCGGTTCAGCGGTTTACGCGTGAAAACGTGACAGACAGAGTTGCTTTCGCATTTATAATATTAATAATAATAGGGATTAGAATGGATAGCCTGATTCTGCCCTCTGACAGTTAACTGACAGATATGCAATGTATAAACTACTATTACCTTGTATTCGTTTTTCGTAGTTAAGCTAGTTAGAAAGGCGGGAACCTCGAAAGTGGAAAGGCGCGAACTCTCGAAATCTTTTTGTAATTTAATTGTAATCTCTGTAAATATATAATTTTTTTCTTTGTAAATAAAATACAAAGCTAGTACTGGTACCGGTAAGCCATGGGGAAAAAGAGGAAGAGGTGTGAGCAGCCTCCACCTCCGGATGAAGACCGGTCGGAAGGGTCGACCTCAGACTCCGACTCGGTCGAATCTCCACAAGCTGATGAGGTCAAAAAAAACAGTAAGGAAAAGGACAGGTATGAGATTTATAAAGTTCAAGGATACATACGAAAATACCCGGATAATTCCAACAAGTCGGACGGATTCATCGTATTCCTGACGCACACTGATGACGGTGTTGCTTTTAATGACCGTGACCGATTAAAACTTTCCAAAGCATTGCGTGAACATTGCGTCTCTGGAGTTTTACATCTGAGATCAATAAATAGGTACAAGATAGGAATAACATTTGACCTATCTAACAACGCCAATGTTTTTATACAAAATAAAAAACTACTGGAACAGCTATCACTAAAAGCCACCATCCCAGCAGGCGACACGGAGGTAACAGGTGTTCTGACATCTGTTCCCACTGAGATGTCAAATAAGCAAATTTTTTCGCTTATTGGCAGCTCCAAAAATATAATACAGGTCAGAAGATTTATGCGTAGGGTGAGAGGTGAGGGTAGTGTCTCGTTCCAGCCAACCCAAGCGGTTGCTGTTACATTCGCGTCGACTCAGCTCCCCGAATATGTATACTTGGACTCTTGGCGACATGAAGTGAAAACATACATACCCCCTGTAAAACAGTGCTTAAAGTGCATGCGGTACGGCCACATTGCTAAGTTTTGTCGCAACACAGAGGTCTGCAGCATCTGCTCCGGCACGCATAACTTCAAAAGCTGTAGTATTGAAACTAAAGATGCAAAATGCTCGAACTGCGGTGGCAATCACATCGCAATATCTGCTGCTTGCCCTATTAAAAAGCAGAAGGTAGAAGAAAATCAAATAAAATCTCGATCTGCCACATACTCAGAACTTTTCGATTCTAAGTCTTTCCCAGCACTGTCAGCTAGGACACTTGATGTACAGGTTAATAATCTCATGAAGTCTGAAGTTTTTATTAATATTTTAATAGAAACAATCACTAAAATTATAACAAACAAAGATGTCCCCATAAATTCAGGCTCTATTAGAGATACCTTAAAAAAAACTCTAAGTAACAAATTACCTCCAACATCATAATGGATTTTTTAAATATTATTCAATGGAATGCACAAAGTCTAAACAGTAACAAACATATATTTACAAACTTCCTTTATTCAAATAACATTCATATTGCAATTATTTCTGAAACATGGTTTAAACCATACCAAACATTCAAAATAAAACATTATAACATTGAACGTAATGATTGTGGAAACAATCATAATGGTGTAGCTATTCTAATTCACAATAGTATCGCATATTCTAAAGTCAACACATTTTTTGATGACTCACTACAAAATATTTGTATTAAAGTAACAATTAATAAGAAAGTTATGAGCATAGTCAGTTTTTATAGCCCAACAAACTGTAGTCCAGCCTTTAGTAAAAGCAAATTTGACGCACTAATCAAGTCTATTCCTGGTCCATTCATATTTGCAGGAGACTTCAATGCACATCATACCTCCTGGGGTTGCAGTTCTGACTCTCCTCGTGGTAGAGATGTTTTGGAAGTGATTGACGACAATAACTTAGTTTTGTTAAATGATGGTCTACCAACGACGATTGGTTCGTTGTCCTGGCGTCCGAACGCATTAGATTTGTCGTTGGTTTCGCCATCATTGGCGCTACATTGTGACTGGTCTGTTTATGATAGCCCAGTCGGCACAAGCTATCATCTTCCTGTAATAATTAAAGTTTTATTGAATAACAATATCACTGGTTCGGATCCTAGTTGTCATAATTTGAGACATTTACCAATCTATCCAAATTACAAACTTACAGATTGGAAAATGTTTAGTAGTTGCATGGATAAAATGTTGGTTGATTTTATAGTGGATACTGAATGTCCGCAAGATTCCTATTTAGATTTTTGTAAAGTATTGCGTACGGCCGTTGATAGGTCTATTGTAAGCAGAAATTCTTCTGTTGTCAATGTCACTGACACTGACAGTCAACAGTCATGTGTAAATAAACCTGGTAAAAAACCTTATCTGCCTTGGTGGAATGAAAAATGTTCAGCAGCTGTTTTGAAATCCAAAGAAGCATATTTAAATTTTAAATTCAATCCAACAGAAGAAAGCTATTTGGAGTTCAAGAGACTGCGAGCTCATAAGAAACTTACAATAAAAATAGAACGACAAAAAAGCTGGGTCTCTCTTTGTGAAACTTTCAATCGATGCACTCCATTAACCGTTGTATGGAAGTTCATGCGTAAATTTAATAAATCTTACTATAAACCTATTCAATATGAAGACGACTCATGGATTTGTGATTTTTTATCCAAATATACTCCTGATTTTGTACTACCTAAATCGAAAACACTTAAATCAAATAATTTAAATTCTAATAATAGCTTTCTTGTAGACTCTTTTTCATATAGTGAATTAACTTCTGCCATTTTCTCTAGGAGGGATACTGCTTTTGGTCTTGATGGAGTTCCATTTATAATCTTTAAGAAAATGAATAGAAACTGTTTGACAATTTTTCTCCAAATTTTAAATTTACTTTGGCAAAATAATATAGTACCTCACAATTGGAAAACTGACTGTTTAGTACCAATTTTGAAACCCAATAAACCCAAATTATGCCCTGAATCTTATCGTCCTATTGCGCTCACTTCATGTGTCGGTAAAATTTTTGAGCAATTGCTAAAGCAACGTTTGGAATTTTATGTAGAACATCACAAACTTTTACCTTCCAATCAGTTCGGTTTTCGTAGAAATCGTTCTGCTCGGGAGAGTATTTGTCAATTACAACTTGATATATGTCATTCCTTGGCTGCAAACAATCATCTTGTCGCTGTTTTCTTTGACATTTCAGGCGCTTTTAATAGCGTCAATATTGAAATTCTTTGTCAAGAACTGCTATTACTAGGCATTCCTGAAAAAATTATAAATTGGATCCAATGTTTTTTCTCAGATCGAGAAGTTTTTGTAAAATACAATAAACATCTCTATGGTCCAAGATATTCTTCTGTAGGTGTATCTCAGGGTGGCATTCTGTCACCCTTAATTTTCATTTTGTATATATTTCGTTTAAATTTAATATTAGGTTCACATGTTAAAAATCTTCAATTTGCAGATGATTTGGTTGTTTATGCGTCGGGAGCAGATTTAGCTCCTGTAGCTGAAATTGTCAATGACGCATTGACAAAACTTGAAAAATACTTTTCTTATTTAGATCTTGATGTTAATTCGTCGAAGTCTAAGGTAGTGGTTTTTGGGAAAAAATCGAATAACTTGCCAGCGATTTATTATAAAAATGCACCTTTGCCAGTGTCTCTTGAAGTAAAGTTCTTGGGAGTATTATTCTCCCATAATTTATCCTGGAATAATTACTCTAAACAAATCATTTGCAAAGCTCAAAAAGCTCACAATGTAATAAAGTCTTTGTCAGGCTCTTATTGGGGAGCAGATCCAAAGATTTTATTAACATTGTATAAATCTTTAGTTCGTAGTCATTTTGAATATGGCTTCGTTTGTTATGCTGCCGATGTAAAAATTGTAAATAGAATGAATACATTTCAAAATAAATGTTTGCGTTTAATCACAGGGGCATTTAGGAGTACTCCTATCAATGCTATGCAGATTGAATGCAGGCTTCCACCAATTAATATTCGTTTGAATTACCTAAAAGAAAGGTTTATATTAAAACTTCATTGTGTTTCTGGCAACAGTCTTTTGACTAATCTGTCCGGAGCCCAAGGGGTTTTTAAATCTTTTTTTATGCTTCAGGGCTTTCAGAGTTTTAAACAATTTCTTCAAAATTTAAATATATATCAGGCAAATCATACCTTACCTTGCTATGAAGGATCTTTTAATAGTAAATTCCCAGAAATTAATGTAGTAATTGATAATGCTTTGTCAAGTAAAGAAGAAGTGTGCACAATGCTGTCTGAATGGACAGATCACAAGTTTGTCTATACGGATGGAGCCAAAAACGATAACGCTGTGTCTTTTGCCATATTTGAATCGTCTTTGAATATTGGTGTTGGTCATAAAATGGATAAATTCGCTAGTATTTTCACAGCTGAAGCTGTTGCAATCTTGAGCGCTTTAAAACATATTAAAAGTCGTAACTTGGGACACAATAAATGGGTTGTTGTTAGTGACAGCATGAGTGTTCTAAAAAACCTGGCAAATAACAAATTGCATGCTGACACTAATTACATCATTTACTTAATAAAACAGCTATGGGTGGAGTTGTTAGACTTGAATATTAATGTTAGCTTCGTGTGGGTGCCTTCACATAAAGGTGTTGAAGGAAATGAAAAAGCAGATTATCTAGCTAATACGATAGTTAAGTTTTCAAATACCATATCATCTAATATTGAAAGCGGTGGTGATGCAGATGTCTTGTTACCATACACAGACGTTGTAAGTCTCCTAAAACAACGGATGTGTCATGCATGGGGAAGACATTCGTATCACTATACGCAAGTCGAAAATAAAGGTTCCTGGTATGCAACTCTCGATGTCCAGATTGATTCTATACCGTGGTTTTGTAAGAGTAAGATTTTCTTAAATAGAAAATTTTATTCTACAATCTGTCGAATGCGCTTTGGTCACTGTCGTTTGAACTATCATCTCT
Organism: Lampropteryx suffumata; assembly: GCA_948098915.1. Taxonomy (NCBI): domain Eukaryota; kingdom Metazoa; phylum Arthropoda; class Insecta; order Lepidoptera; family Geometridae; genus Lampropteryx; species Lampropteryx suffumata. The sequence continues at coordinate 18,067,477 of OX402544.1, read as the reverse complement.
ATCGCTTAAAGCTGGTTGACTCTTCTGATTGTGAGCATTGTCAGTCACGAGAAGTTCAATCATTAAATCATATATTTTTTGATTGTCCATCATTCAGTATTCAGCGCCTTGTACTGATAGATGGACTCCTCCAAATTTATGGTGATCCTGATTTGGTCCCGCGTTCCATTCTGGAGCTACTTAAGAATGAGTCAACCTATATAGAGTTGTATAAGTTTTTATTTAGTATCTTAATAGATATATAAAAATGTGCAAAATGTACATAGATAATATAATTATAAATGTAAGAGAATTTATAAATGTAAGAATATTATAGTAATTAATTATTAAAAAAAAAAATAACAAAAAATGGGAAACCAAAAAAAAAAAACTTTTATTTACAATAATAAATATGTACATAACTTTTTATAATATTATTAGCAAAATAAAATACTTATTCAATTAAAAAAAAAATCGTTCAGTTGTATCAAAGTATTTTGATGAATACATAAACATTGTTTATGAAACTTACGAAAGACATAAAATTCACCCTTGAAACGGATGAAATTATTTTACGCAAGACAAGGCAGTATGGTCTCTAGACTTTAGCCTGCTCATATGAGCGAAGAAAAAAAAAAAAAAAAAAAAATTAAGCTAGTTATAAAGGCTTTTGCCCACTACCCCGTATCATTTCATGACCGTAATAGGAACGTGTCAGGCAAAAAAAAAATATTGGTATTGAAAAGTATGAGACCATACCCACTAGACCGTCTCGTAACCGACCAGCACCGTCGCGTGCCATGCACGGAGCGTCAACAATTGTCGGTGAGAATATTTCATCGGTACGGACGGCGCGCGACGTTGCGAGCTGCCCGCAGGCAGCTAAACGGTGAGCTTACGGAGAGTATGCGGGGAGTATGACCACAGTAGACATGTTGTTGTAGCCGCATTGCTTTGTTGATGGCAAAGTGATGGGAATCATTGCCAGTTGTCCAAAAGGTAAATTTCTTATGGCCATAGATAGATAGATAGATAGAAAATACTTTATTGCACACCACAAATACATTAGACTATTATAATAAACAGATTTTAGCTACACGGTAGTACAATGGGTGGTCTTATCGCTAGATAGCGATCTCTGCCAGACAACCTTGGGATGGATAGAAATCAATATAGCTGAATATGGGGTGATGAAAATAATATAAGTGATTTATGATAAAAATAAAATGTGTACATACATATTTACAGGATAACAAAAAGTGAAATACAGCAATACCTAATATTGCAAAAATAAATAAATAATATTAAATACAATAGGATAAACTAAATAAACGAATACATAATTATATATAAACCTAAATAATATTAAGAAATAAGCAATAGGACAAATAGTGTTCCCTGGCCATAGCTTTAAAAATAGCATGTGATTTAGCGCGTCTAAAAGCATCAGGCAGTGCGTTCCATAATTAAGCAGCCTGTACTGTGAAAGAATTGGCATAGTATGAGGAAGTGTGGACAGGTGGTGCAAGTAAGAGAGTATCAGAGGAGCGCAAGTTTCAAGAGTGTGAGAGGTGTAGAAATTGGAAACGTTCTTTGAGATAGGTAGGTGATTAAAAAGTGATTAAAAAGGATTTTATATAAAAAAAATCAAGAGAGTGCAAACTCCGACGAAAGTGTATTGGTAACCAATTAAGCTTTTTTCGAAATTCGGAGAAATGGTCATACTTGCGCAACCCAAATATAAATCGAATGGAGAGATTTTGAAGGCGCTCAAGTTTGTTAAGTTGCTGTTCAGTCAAATCTAAGTAGCAGGCATCTTAATAGTCTAGTATAGGAAGAAGGAGTATGCGAGCAAAATTTTAGTGGCGATTGGAAGGAAGTTACGCAGTCTTCGAATAGAACTGGCTGAGGCAAAAGTTTTACGACTGACTTCGGTTAACTGTTGTTAACCGAAGTATAATTTGTCACCGTCTCACTCTTCTTTATGTGTAGGTACTCTATCAAAAATACTATGAGGAAGGCTGGACCAGCCAATTCTGGATACCATCCGCGAACCCCCAATGACAATCGCTTAGGTTTTCGAGGGATTAATGTTAAGACCGTAAGCCCTACTACAATCCAAATACGACTAAGATCGATTGATAACTGTTATAGCACCAGGCAACAACATATAAACAAATATTTCTACAAATTCAATACAAATATTTCTTAAACAAAGACAATTCCTAATTCTAGAAATGACCCAACCGAATTGTCTCTACTGGCTAAGTCTGCCAAGTACAAAATACACATGAAGGTTTCTGGAATTTTTACTTCTTCTACTTAGGTTTTATGAGGTTTAATGGGCAAGCCTACTTCTTCAGGAAACCTCATCAATACCTACCTGGCGATGGCTACTGGATATTTTCGGTGGATAACAATAGAAATACTGTGTGTGGTTTTGGTTATTTCGAGTGATCCTTACATAGTAAATAAGATTTCTCTAATACAAAATAAAAAAAAACTGTAAAAAATTCAGCGTCGTAAGGGACGCTTACTCAGGAAATATAAGCTTTAGGTATTTTGATATTCCCAGAGTTAAAGTTTCAAATAATATTTGTAGGTTCTTTCATCGTATTTGTTATGAGTACATTTGAAATACCTAGTACTTAACTTATTATTTTTAACCGATTTTATTAAAAAGGAGGAGGTTCCCAATGCGTCAGAATCTTTTTTTAATTTTTTTATGTATGTTCACCGATTATTTAAAGACGCCTGAACCGATTTGAAAAATTATTTTCTTTTTGTAATGGGTGGCCAGGAATACTTCCCATTTAAATTTTATCGAAATCGGTCGAGCGGGTTTTAATATCTATCATCAAAAATCCAAAAATTGTATACATCGATATTTTCGTTGCGTGCAGTGCAGATCAGTGCGTTTAGCACTACCCATATTATATATAAACAAAATAAATGTACTTTACACTAAAAATTTCAAAACAAAATAATTTTATGGTCTCAAATTGTATCCAATGAAGTCGTTTTTATTTTTAGTTTTTTAAACATAACTATCGCATATTATATTAATATAAAAAAAAAACTGTTTTTGGTTCTCCTGTAAGTCGTGTTCTATCCTTTACGCTAATTGAGATTTACGTCAACGAAACAACACAAGTGTGGTGTGCCCCGCTACCTCACCTCACATCAAAACATTTTTTTTCTCATTTTACCCCTTCCCACCTGACGCCTTGAGCGAGCGCTCCACTCACTCTACCCTAGGGTTTGCGCTACCAGTAATGTGAATAGTTCGCTAGTCATCTCAAAGCAAAAAGGTAGATAGGCATAGGTACCTACCTCATAAATAAATCCTAATAATATCAAATGCGAAAGTATGTGTGGATGTTTGGATGTTTATGTTGCGTCTCAATCACGTAGTAACGGCTGAACTGTTTTGGATAAAACTTGACATATATGTAGTCAGTGGTTAACCATGTCATGTCCTCTAACTACCACAATATCGCGGTCTACACTACAATATTTTTTCCTCGACGCGTTTGATTAGTATAATCTTTCACACTTTCCAGCACGTTGGAAGATAACAAGGGATATTCCTCTACTTAAAGACTCTGGATCAGATGTGACGGAATACCATCCGGTGGCCATTCTGTCAACGGCGGCGAAGGTCTTTAAATCAGCCGTGCAGCGCAGCATGCAGGAGCAGGTCTCGGCACGGCTGTCCGACGCGCAGCACGGTTTTCGACCGGCGCATCACCACCGCAGCACCTCAACGAACCTCCGTGATTCCATGTCCTACCGCAAGTCGACGCCGCCTACTTCGATTTCAAAAAAGCGTTCGATCTAGTCGACAACGACATCATGCTTCAGAAGTTGGCGACGATCGGTTGCACCACCAAACTGCTGCAGTTCTTCGCGAGCTATATAAAGGACCGGCGACAGTATGTCGACTACGCGGGATGCAGATCAGAGGCTTACTCTACCATAACCGGCTTGAGTCAGGGCAGTAATCTGGAGCCGCTAGAGTTTGTCATAATGATGAACGACCTGCCGACCGTCGTCAAAGATGCCAAATGCTTGTTATTCGCGGACGACCTCAAGTTACTCTTGCCCATCAAGGACGAAAAAGACTGTATACGCCTTCAGCGGGACGTGGGCCGAGTGATAGAGTGGAGTAGGGCAAATTAATTCCAGTTCAATAACAGCAAATGCACTATAATAACTTTAAGTCGAGCTAAGTCACCACTCTAGCACGACTACCAGTTGAAGGGTACTCAGCTGAAGAGAGTCAACTCGGTGAGGGATTTAGGGGTTCGTCTGGACGATAAGCTCTAATTCCGGATGCAGGTGGTCAACATCTGCAAGAAGGCAGAGATCTGTAACATATTTGAATAACAAACGAACGAAGCTACTCGGAGACAGCAGAGTTTCCGTAACTAATATTACTAATACCTAGCTGGTTCATACTTAGTTAGACTACAATACCACTACATTACCGAATTATTGTTGGAAGTTTTGCTGAGTAAATATTGTGCTCTTGTATTATTGAAGTGAAAACTTCTTTTAGCGCGGTACGCATATTTTTAGATGAGGTTAAAACCTCTGGATTCCCGACTACGTTACCGTCTGGGGCGAGACGCAGCCGGCTGCCGGGCTCGCCCCATTTGATTATAAACCTTAATTCACATGTTTACAGTCTACTTTTGTATGGAGAAGTTTACTGAGTTGGGTTCTTTGATATATTATCTACATCTGAACAAAAAATATTGCATCATCTGTGTTCGTTCAGTATTTGATTGGCAGTCGCCATAATTACTGATTTTGAAGTGATTTATTACTAAACACTAACGCGCCAAAATAAGTTTTCACTTTTGTCGGCACTCCCGGAGTGCAACCCGATTTTTTTATTATATCTGAGCTATTTCGGGTTTTATTAATAATTTTGGTGATTTTATTCAAATAAAGCTAGAGTTATTGACTCGGGTGTAAATAATTGGAATGAAAGTTTTGTGTTACAAATAATACAAAATATTTATTTCTTAAAACTTAATATATGATACATTTCATGGGTGTGGGATCCTCTTTTAAGTATATTATATACCTGTGTTAGAGGGTCTCGCTCTTCCGTAGTACAGTTATATACATTAAATTAAGTTAAGCAAATAAATAAGATAAAACAAAATGTAGGTTCAATTAAATTAATGTTAGTTACATTGATTAGTAGTACTTTAGATAATATATAAAGTAAGTTAAGTTAAGTTATGTATGTACATTTACATTGATTGTGTGTACATACATATATGTGTGTAGTGTTTAGGCGCTCCTGAGCACCGGTCTGCCACGAGCATGGGTAATTCAGGAGAGCCCAAGTGAGTATGTATGTGTGAGTGTGGATGTATGTGTGTGTGTGTGTGTGTGTGTGTGTGTGTGTGAATATGTGTGTGAGAATGTGTGTGGTAGTGTGTATATGTTTGTGTGTGTGTGTTGATTATACGAAACAATTTCTAGGAGTTTTTCAGTTTCCTCGTAGTTTAGTGTTAGTAGCCATTTACTTAGGGAAGTTTTGCATTTATAATTATTTATAGGGTAATTTTTTTTTTTATTAATAGTATTGTAGAGGTAGGCAGATTGCGTGGCATATTGTCGCGACGCAAATTGAGACCGAGCCGTAACTTGAATAGCTACTCTACCTTTCCTCCACTTATTCAGTATTCCGGGGTTGTATTTAAGAGTTCTGTGTAACTTCAGAACTGCGTTTAAAATGTAGAGTTTCCTGACTGATAGAAGACTAGCATCTTGATAGAGCATACCTGTAGGGTATCGGTAGGGCTTAAAATATATAACTTTTAATAGAGACCTCTGTGCTCTTTCTAGTTCCAAAAACTTTGTCTTAGTAGCTCCTCCCCAGACTGGTATACAATAACATTGAATCGATTCTGCTAGAGATCTGTAGATTTGGTTTATTAGGTTTCGTGATGCTACATGACGTAAAATTTTAAAAATCCAGATTAATTTACGTACTCTATTCATCAGCAGTTCAATGTGAGCATGCCAGGACAAACGTTGATCAATCATGATTCCTAGATATTTTGTTGTTGTTACCTTAATGATGTTAGGGCAGTCACATGAAGCTTGGATAGAGTTACATTTGTGTATTTTTAGGCTAAAATCGAGATTGGGTTGGCTGTTATTATATTTCGTAAAAGTCATAAAGTTAGTTTTGGAGACATTTAAGGTAAGTAAATTTAGGCTAAGCCATTTAGATATTTTAGAGAGTCCCTCTTCGGTGCTTTTTTTAATGTCATCCCAGGATACACCAGTAAAGACGACAGCAGTATCATCTGCATATGTGTTTCTTTGTGATTCGAGCAAAAAGAAGCCCTATTATTATTTTATAAACAGTCACTATTTTTTATAAAATAACAAACGTCAAACGACAACATAAGACTTTATGACGTCTTACTATAATCTAATTTATTCAATCTAAACACTTGGCATCGGCATATTGTCATCATATGACGCATGCCATTAACGAAGAAGAAGAAGAAGAGTACATTACCGAAAGCGAAAGGTATCGTGGTAGGAGTTAAATATGTTTCTATACACTAAAAACAAAATGAATTATTAATATTTTCAAAAATACTCAAATACCCAATGATATTATATATGCAAATACCCATTTAAATTGACAGCAGTAGGTATTATAGAATATGTAGAAGAATATGTTCATCTGGACCATCTTATTTCGCTTACACAAGTTAACAGTAAATAAATTGACTACAGAATAAACTCATCATGGAAGAGAAAAATATATTTGAAAGAGAAAGAAAAAACCCAGCAGTTCCACTCAAACTAAATAGAAACATATTTAACTCCTGCATTCTTCCTTGAACCTGCGGCTGCCAAACTTGGTTTCTTGCTAAAGAAAATATCAAAGGACTCGGCATCCTCAACAAGGTGAGGCGATACTTCACACCTGGACAGCTTTGCACTTTATACAAAGCTCAAGTCTGGTCGGGTATGGAGTATTGCTGTCATCTATGGGATGGTTCAGCCAAACACCAGCTGGCTGCCTTAGACTCGATCGAGCGTAGAGCATTGAGGATGATGGGTGAACAGCTTAACGCTGAGACTAAGTTCCAGAGTCTCGAGCACCGTCGTAAAGTTGCTTGCCTTTCGATCTTTTATAGGATACATTTCGGAGAATGTGCCCAGGAATTACATGATCTGATTCCACCATCTCCTTTTCACAACAGGACAAGCAGACGTACCGCTCAATACCATCCATACCTTGTCAACCTACTACCCTTACGAACAAAGCGCTTTGCTTCCACATTTATAATGCGTACAGCCAAGGATTGGAATGCTTTGCCGTCGTCTGTCTTTCTTGAAAACTACAATCTAGGTCTCTTCAAGTCTCGAGTAAATAGGAGTCTTCTAGACCTGCGTGCCCCATCGTCGGCCACATCGTCGCTTAACATCAGGCGAGATCGTGGTCAAACGTAGGGTTATAGATAATAAAAAAAAAAAATACACAAATAAAACAATAAGTTAAAAATAAAAATGTAGAAGTGGGCAAGTTATACTATCAAAATAAAATGGGAAATGTACTAAGAATATCATAGACTCGTACTTCTTAAGTAGGAAAGAGACCAAGAGCTAGACACTTTCGAAGATGGGAAAACGACATAAAAGCTACAGCTGGAGCATAATGGACGAGGAAAGCTCGTGATCGGGAATTATTCAAAGGCCTAGGGGAGGCTCATGTTGAAAAGCAAAACGATCCTTAGCAAATTTCAATATCAAATCTATATTTAGAGCATTTAGAACTAGTTTTATACTAGTTTTAAGTTTGTCAACAAAGGCTATTTGAAATTAAAATTGAAAATGTACTAGGTTTTATCTAAAATAAGATAAGCATTTATCTAGTGCGTAAACTGTTCTATAAATCTACTTCCACTACTGAGCGAAGGCCTCTCACGTATCACTCGCACATATCTCAGTCCTGTGTCAATTCTTTGTACCAAGGTTGTGGAAGGTAAGTGTCTGACGTTTTCCACTTCCAGGGATCTATTTCGTGGTGACCTAGGCCCTCTTTCAGGTTGCATACGGGGATGATCATATTTAAGATTGGCAGACTTGATGCCTACGACTGAAATGCCTGTTTTTGAGCGTAGCCAGGCGCTCCGAATACCTACGTTAGATTCTTTCACACCTAAAACGAATAGGTTCGCATTCGTTTCGATTTTAAGTAGGTATTAGGTTGTACAGTATGTCGTATGAGTCGGATTGACTGACCTGGCCTGTCAGCTCAGTTGGTAGTAGCTCAGACTTCTGTGATGTAGGTTGAGGGTTCGATTGCCTCCCAGGACAAACATTTGTGTGATTAGCATTGGTGTTTTTTCTGTGTCTGGGTGTTATAAAGTATTACAAGAATGTATTTAAAATTTTTTATGTCATCTATCAGTCATCTGGTCACCTAATAATGAATTATTAGATAATAATGAATTGTTATTATTTATTATTATTAGAAATAATAAGAATAATCTTATTATAAATATTAGAAATCAAGAACTGGGTTGATTTCAAAGTACCTACAATTCTAAACGTATGAGATATATGCTCCCGAAGAGTATACCATTAATAAATATATAATTTAGAAGATTTTGTTTATTTCCACAATGATTTTTAAAATACATTTCACAACATCGACATTTATTTAAACATTTAATATAAAACATTTAAAGCTGTGGATAGGGACTACTAGCTCTAACACTTGACAAATACGTCAATTGAGCCTACGTAATTTGAGCAAATATAGAAGAGTCTTACTCTAGTCTTACTTATTAGCCTCTATTCTAAAGCATGAAAATAATTTTCAAATAAACACGCAAAAACAAATTCGTGGTATCATTCTATATCTACACATAACACATCAAAAAAGTGTAAGCAACACCAATAAGTTTTGAATATTTTTATCAGGTTTGAACCCGAATCGTGATTCTACACAGAACAACACGAGCTCGATTTCCCTGACGGATCTGTGGGCATCTGATTGGACGACGTGCACGTAGACCATACTCTCGCAGTCTGTTTTGCACGGTTTGGGGACAAACAGCGGGACTATCAGCATGTAGTAGTCTTGATGCGATCTCTTTGTCAGTCGGCTTTAGTTCACGTCTACATGTTACCTGGATGTATCGGTCTTGACGACGAGTGGTACTACGCCCTCGGCCTGAGTGCTGTTCAGACGGATCAACTTGTCACAAATTTTTACAAATTTTTTACAAATTTTTTTTTGTTGGTTAAGTAATAAAACCGCATCTATGAAATGCTGTTAAAATGGACAAAATAATGTTTTTGTTTAAAAACATAATTTACTGAAAAAAGCCAGAATTTATTCATTTATCAAAGAGGTTGACTATTCCAAGAAGGTTTGATATGAAGGTTTATTCCATGAAAGTTTCAAACGAAGTAAACAAAATAATACTAAAAAATGTGTGTTTCTTAGACTTTTTTTATGTGTGTAGTACTTATAGAAGAGCCTTAAAATTTAAGAAATTCGAACATTGTTAGGTTGTTAATCTAACTGGAAACAATTCTTACATTTTAAATTTTTGTTTCGCTAATATACAAATATAATTCACAATTTCCACTACTTTGGTCCTAAAAAACACTTACAACAAACACTTAGTGCATAAGATGATAACTAACTTTAAGAGTTTTAATATATAAGATGACATCTAACACTTAACATTTTAATTTATAAGACGACAACTTATGACAACGAAAATGAATATTTTCAATATCTCAAATTAGGGAATTCATCTTCGCTATTCACAATTGGTGGGCCTGGAGGCTTTGTTTCTCCGGGCTGTGGATCTGGGTCTCCAAAGATCTGTCGAGATATACCATAGCGGGTAATCCTATCATTATAACGCACATTAAGGTGCAGCCGCCTTTGGCGTTTATCTCTCTGTAGGTACTCCAACGCGCTGTTGTCTTCTACTACGACTTCTTCTTGTTCCAGCTTTGTTTTCTCAAGTGGCACTAGCTTCTCCCATTTAGTGCTGTCTTCCCCTTCGCCAGGTAGACGAGTATTGTAAATCGGTTCCTTGGTCAGTCGTTTGTTTTTAGCCCTGTATTCCTCAAAAGTCATTTGGCGAATATTTGGTTTCTTGTCTGCTTTTACAGATTTCTGTAGAAATGTGTCCGTGCTTGCCTTCGGTAATAACACTTTCTTTGAAGAACCCGGCTTGTCATTAGGATTAGCATGTGCTTGATCTTGACTGGGCTTCTCATTATTCTGGATTGGTTCTATTGTTTTAACTTGTTTCTTTGGGTTTTTCTTTGTTCGACGTCTAGACTTTTTTTTTTGCGTGTTGAGTGGATCGTCCAATGATAGAAGATCAAATCTATTTTGTACGCCGAGACCGGTTTCATTCTTATTATCCATGACTACTGACTGATGTATCTCACGAGGGTTTCTTTAAGCAACGCGATCTATTAACAAAGGAAAGGTACATGGTTATCAAACTCTCGCAGGCAATGTATGGAGCAGCGTAGCAAGTCGTGAGCTCAAACACTGCATTCATTCATTTTAATAAATAACGCCGAACATTTCACACAGCGTCATCTGTGTGAAATGTCCGGCCCCAAAATAATCAGCTGGTGGCATGGGTACTACTAATAAACCTACATTTTTTTTAAATACTCACTTACAAACATAGAAACACACAGACCCGAAACAAATACTTTGCAGATCATACAAACATTTGTCCCGCGGGAATCGAGCACGCAACCTGCGTCTTTGGCCCACTGCGCCACAGAGGTAATCATAATCATCTTCATCGTACATTTTAAGATATATTCTGTTTTGTTTAGAGATAGTAAGGAGAGCCTTTGTCTGGCAATCTCGGAAATCTCGTCTCGAACTTTTATGGTAATTCTAGAAACGATTTACGTTGGCAGCATTATGTGAATGTCAAGGGTTGAAAGATTAAATCGATACTTATGCAATGTTTTGGGTATTATTTTGCTTTATTTTGCTTGTGTTTACATAAAATAGCATTAGGAGTAACGAGTAAACAGAGCGTTTGCATTTCCGCTGGAGCTGAGTAACACAACAAGATTTTTTTTACATTAACATGGTTTATTACCAAACGAACATTTACATTAGCTGGGCGAAAGATTCAATTCGCTCCTTGTGGGTTTTTTAATCAGCATAAAGAAACTACCTAACTAGAGCCTAACTAACGAGTTACTTATAGTAAAATATAGGTAACCTACCTAACTAATAGCTAGATAATATTTTAAAATCCAGTAATGAGATACTTACTGCTAAATCCAGATGCAGGATGTTTTTTCTCAGGTGCAGCGATAGTATTTTCTTTAGAACTACAGATAACAACCGACTTATTGCACAACCAAACGCGCCGCGCGGTGCATATGATGGTGCATCAGGTTATGACGTGCGTCCGGGAGAATCTGAGCCTGGCCGGGTCCAGACAGGCTATAGCGCATGCGCGGCCCGGAAAAATTCAATAAATTTGAAGGAAGGTAAACACAGAAATTAAACGGAATAGTGTTTATTTGACAACATGGGACAGATCGGAAAACTTGTTATTAAACATTAAGATAAGACATAATAAAACAAAATACAGGAAGAACAGATTGTCAACTAAATAGCCAACTTTGCCAACTTTGTAAGTAAACACGAAATTAGCCATAAACGAAAAAGTTCTATGTTTTTATACGCTTTATATTAGCTTCACTTGTATGTATGTTTGTAACCGACTCCTTAGGACGCGATTTTGACCCACTTTAAATGGCCAGATTTCATTCAAATTTTGCCCACCTGTCAAAGACAATGCAATAATGCGAATAAAAATTATAAAAAAAAAAGATATGTCCGATTATCCTAAAACTAAAAAGTAGAAAATAAATAATAGTTTAAATAACTAAATAACACGCTTTATATAGAAAACCAAACTAAAAAAATAGAAAATAAATTTTAATAAATGTAAGTTTTAAATATTATTTTCACTGTTATTCCTGTGTTATCTTTTTTCGCCCGACTCCTATATTTATCTTAATCTTTAGAGCCCTATTAAATTTAGATTTAGCCATTATAACTAACCGTATAACTCAAATAATACCTACTTACTTTTGTGTCGAAACTGACATACCTATGCAATTTGAGCGCCGTGAATACGAATCCAGATCATTTGATCAGGGAGTCCCCTTATTGATGTACACTTAGTGGAAAAATTTCGGCACGGTCGGCACGGTCGAGAGCTTACATTACCTAAGTGCACGAAAGGAGCCTCTGAGGCGCACTTTAATCCTTTTACCACACTGGTTAGAAATAACTAGTGACACGATAAGAAGAAGTGGAAAAATAAATGATTCGTGTAATTAAGAGCGCTATCACAAAAATATGCGCAGTTGCAAGGTTTCCGTCGTTTAAATATGATACATTACCTTAAAGTCTATACCTAACTATTACATGAATAATATCCTTTATTTCATTTTCTTAAATAATAACAGAGCAAATTTTAGGAATTTTACTTAATTATTTAGTAATCATCATTCTCCTGGTGCTTGTTTCGGCAAAATCACACAGAGACCCGCAAAGAGCCCTTTTTGAGAGCTCTAATTAGCAAATTCAGTTGACAATAAGCCACAAAAAAAAAATGTTTGGTACTAAAAACATCCTGTTCTTTCATAATAACAGAATAGATTTTTATTGTTTAACATGAAAACAATGAAAAAAAAATTGCCTTTAATTTGATTTTCAATCAAAAAGGCTTTGATAAAGTCTGAATATCTCCGGAGTTAAACACCACATTGACAAAATATTGATACCAAAATAAAATTCAACATTTACTTAAACTACTACTATATGTTTTTTTATTTTATATCAATGCTATTTTTTTAAATTTAATAAATAAAACGACGCACCGATGCCGCAAACTCAGTACCACGCGAGCGCTTGCTACGGGCGGACCTTCGTTGGTTGACCTCGCGCGCATGTGTGCGTCGTAGCCGCGTAAGCGCTGCTGTTGTGTGCGTGCTATGCTTGGTTGTAAACTAGGACCGTAGGATTTTGATCGTTGTGAGTAGGTATCCGTTCATACAGTCTCAATGTATCTTAAGTTTATATAAATTGTTTACTTATTTCAATCATACCCAATTCCTAATAAAAGTTATTTTGATTCTAGTTGTGTGTTATGATGAGTCGATAAATATAAGTACCAATGTGTAAAAAACGTAAAAGACGAAACATTGAATCTCTGATGAACGCAAGAGAAATCGGGTATTACTTTCGTTTTGATATTTGATAACTTGATTAAAGGATGAATCATGCTTGACCGTGCCGTGCCTAGACTTCAAAACTTTACGAACATTTTATATGATGCAATGTGGCCTGTTTATTAACCCAAATCACGGTTACTTGGGGGCTTTACCTGATTGCTTATACAGTAAAGGTCTTGTGTAAGTTGCTACAGGTGTAACAATAAATCAAAACCATGACTAGTTTTACCAAATACAAGGCCAGCTTCATATAAAAATATTTGTATATTGACATATGGACTGGCCCATATCACCCTGTAAATGGTTAGTTATGAAGATATATAGAGACAAAATAATTTGGCAAGAAAAGATGCTACAGGAGTTGCAGACGTTTTACGAAAGATGTGTGCTCCCTAAATTATTGACTCCAGGAAAGCTTGGTCAATGCCATTGCACGAATTATATTACTAACTAGCAGTTTCATTCAAACGGTGCTAGTGATCCAATAGTTGTAAGCGAAAATCTGTAATCCTTTCCACTCCTATATCGCAAAAGAAGGATGGTTGTAATGTATAAAATATAAAATAAATAAAATATTTTTGTTTTCAAAGAAATCTATTATTCCTGTACTTACACCTGATTGATACAATACATCTTTAGTAAAAACGCTGATAAGAACATGATAGAATTGCCACAGAATAACTAATAGGTATTAACCGCTAAGACGTACCACCGGAAGTAATTGCTTCTAGTTTGAATAATGGGCGCTAATTTTATTATTCACAAACATTGTTTGAGCTATAGAACCGAACTATTGGTCATAAAACACGTAACCATAAACTTAACGCACACAATTGCGCATGTATAAAGACGACGTTTGTATTTCGTCTATAGTGTCTGTGCAGTAGTAAGATCTCAGCCTTTGTTTGGAAAAGTGGTCTAATGTCCGGGGCGTGCTAAGGATCAAGATCGTTTAGTCGACTCGTTTGCAGCGCAGTACGTGCCTCACCTACACAGAATACAATAATAGTAATAGTAGGCAGCTGAAATATCTAACTTTGCGCGGCGACAAAATGTGATAGCGCTCTTAAATGGGTTGATATTTTCAAAGGGGGCCATCTTTATTCGTGGTGTAAATATAATACCTACCCTGTAATTCAATCATAATATTGTAAATACTTATTTTTATGTTATTAATCCTACATTTATAGAATCTTACAATTTCTGTAAGAAAACAACAATGAATTTGTAGTTATAAAGTTTTTTTAATCAATAATTAGCGGTCATCGTTTTTATTTAGGCAAATAAATGCTAAATTCATCGAGAATGTTGTGATTACAAAACCGTTACAATGTTACTGAATGTTACAACGCTGTAGTATGTGTGTGCTTCAACCAGTGTGCTGAAAGGATTAAAGTGCGCCTCTGAGGCTCATTTCGTGCACTCGGTACATGTCTTAGAGTATTATAGGTTATACGACATGCCGGCTTCCTCGCGATGTTTTCCTTCACCGTTTTTCGAATAGATTAATTAATTGGTGCACGACCGGATTCGAACCCACGACCTTAGGTACCGAAGGCGACGACGCTGTCTCGACGTGTGACTTGAAATAATATTAAAACTACTAATAATTAAATGATTGATTGATTGAGTAAAGAGCACTATTTTATACTAGCTGACCAGCCTGCGAATTCGTCGGCGCGAACCCTACGTCAATAGCAATAATATAGCCGAAGGTATCTAAAGTTACCCATAAAAGTCATAATTGTGAGTGCAATGTGAAAACTATTAGGTAGGTACCTAATGATACATAAAATAATGTACTCCATGTTTATGTGTGTAATGATGAGTACTCACTATAACACATAAAAAAGTTAGCGAAATATGTCTCTAAGTGTGTAGGTAATTAAAAGTCACAATATATACAAAACCTTGTACCGCTTTTTAATTCACGTTTTAAGAGTTAATTTGGAAACCCTGAAACATAATGTCTAATAATTTTATATAATATAGGGCACAAGTTTCAAGCAAATAGCTTAATCAAGTGTTAAGGAAATCACACCATCAAAGATTTTTTTAACAATTGAGATGGTATTTAGGCGCAAAAACTTTTGCAAAAAATATTTTCTTTATACAGAATTATTAACTTATAATATACCTAGTAATAGTATGGATGGATGTTATCAAAATGTCAAAAGGCAGTAAGGTTTTAGGACGACAGCGTGCCCAAAAGTCCGCGCCACCACTGAAGTCTTACGGCAAAAGCGGGAACTAAATTTGACAGTTCCGCTATGTTGTCTGTTGTCAGCACAAACTATAGGATGCTGCGTGCATCAGGCGGGGCACTCCCATAGACGAAATCCTGTCCAATACCTGTTCTCTCTTATCCTATATGACAGATAACTTTTTTATTTTGTATGAACCTTTTAGCATCAGCAGGGTATTCATTCTACCGAGTATATTTTTACTGCTGGCTTGCATACAATTGCATACTATTTTAAAATATTTTATTGATCTACAAAGGAAAGACCCTGATAATCATAAACACATTGATTATACAATTAGACATTTATTTACAGAAATATACAGAATAATAACAATAACACAAAATACAAGTCAAAGAGTTGAGCTATCTAAATTACGTAAAACAATCTATAGATAGCCAAACTGGTCCAGAACATTTGATTATTTCACGGAAGCGGCCTTGAAATAATTTTGAAAACACGATGGGTCCTGTTTCCAAAGAGCCCAGGGTTTTGTATCAAAAAGGTCACATAATGTAGGCCTTATCAAGAAGGGCATATTTGCATCTTATCAGGTCATATTTGCATCTTACAAGTATCACTTTGAAACGTCTTACATACTAGGTGAATTTAGGTGCCAATTCATCCTAACCCAAGCTCGAGAAGAATTGGCAAGAAACTCGTCTTGGTCCTAGCGCTTGTTTATAATGATCCATCTTATAACTACCTTAACTACGAAATACTAATACAAGAGAGTTTATACATTTTAGGTGTGTTGGTTAACTGTCTGACGGCAGAGCGACATGAGGCCATGCATTCTTATCAATAATATAGTCATCTATATTATAATAAGCTTTCTTCAAAAGACTACCTTTAATGTATGCTTTAAATTTCTTAATAGGTAGTTTAGTAGCATTTTCAGGAAGCTTATTATAGAAGCGCACCGTGTTCCCCATAAATAACTTATTAACTTTTTCTAGTCGAAACCTAGGGATGTATAATTTATGTTTATTCCTAGTGTTGATTTTATGAAGGTCACTATTTTGCTGAATCCTATCTCTATTTTTATGTGTATATAACAAATTGTCATATATATATTGTGAAGCTATTGTGAGAATATTAATTTCTTTGAATATTTCTCTCAAAGATTCTCGTGGTTTCATTTTATAAATGGCACGTATTGCCCTTTTTTGAATAACAAATATTTTACCAATATCAGCTGCTTTCCCCCAGAGAATGATGCCGTATGACATAACACTATGGAAGTAACTGAAATAAACTAGTCTAGCTGTAGCTTCATCAGTAAGCCACCATATCGCACGAACTGCATATGCAGCGGAACTAAGCCTACCAGCAAGTGTTTCAATTTGTGGTCCCCACTGTAGTTTTGCATCAATATTAAGACCTAGGAAGATCGTGGAATTTACAAGATTCATGAAAATTAATTTCTTCGGTGAGGTTTGGAGACTGTAATATACTATAGGACGGATTGTTTCTGTAGGTTTTGATCATTGTAAGAGCTTACCACCGATACAAATTTGGCTAGCGTCAGTATGTACCTACCTCAGTGTCGCCAAATAAATAATAATAAATAAATAATACCGGACATTTTACACAGCATCATCTGGCCCCAAAGTAAGCAGAGCTACACAAGCTCTGCTATGGTACCACACGACTGATATACTACTTATATACATTTTTTTTGAAATATTTACATATTATACATAGAAACGCCCAGACCCCTATGGATCGTAAACAGCTAACACAGGCCTATCTACTAATTTATAGAGTTATAGAAGCATTTTCTTGCTATTGAGTTTAATATTCATTTCTGTTTTATCTGTGCAGCCTAATTCCGCGAGTGATGTGACGCAAAACTCTGTTTGTATTCTTTTAGTAAATCAATGAGTCTAACATTATCAGCTTCGTTAACATTTGTTCCAAATCGAATCTGTGAGACATCAATGTCGTTGCATGATGAATCCTGTGTCGATGTTACAATCCTTCTAACAACCCAGACTTGTGTTGCGCAGCCAATTACTACCTCACTACATCGAGCAAATGGCGAAAACATTGGTGTAACGTGTACATACGTTATGCTATTGGATAAACGCCCCCATGTACTGAAATCTGTTGGTCCGACTTGCCTACAACCTTATTATCCACTAGAATATATCCATCTGATTCTGGTACCGCGCACACCATGATAGATGCCTCTTCCCATAAGAGAAGATCAACTTTAACTAGACCTTTTACACTATTGATGGTATCAACTTTAATTTGAGTATCTGAGAACGGCATCTTATTGGCTGCATTAATGAGCTTTAAGGGTTTTGAATTTTATATACCTCTATATGGGGTTGTTCTGTAATTGTTTCCTCTATCAAGTGTGGGGAATCTAAATATTCATCAGCACCTATATTATTATAATATTCGTCACCCTACAATCGACCTGTGCTTGAACATTAGCAATAACCATATCTACGGCTACACTACCTATCGTTTGGACCAACTCGTTTCCAAAACTTCTCAGAATTAAAGCATTGCCATCTAGTTTCAGTTGTAGACTGGCCGCTAAGGATTCCCTGATTACAGTCACATCGCTACCAAAGTCTATAAAACCTTAACGTTTTGCTCATTGACTTGGACCTCCTTATAATATTTAGAAATATTAGAATAATATAGTTATTATAGAGTTTTAGAATGTTTAAAGCTGATCCGGATGAGCGCACTGTAATGATAGGGCACTGGATTTTGTTGTTCTGTCTGTGATACCATGAATTATGCAGTCTACTGCCCGTTTGCTATTGAGTTCAATTGAGTTTGTAGGGATAGCAGCGCAGCTTAGCTAAGCAAAATATAAGCAATGCAATACTTCCCGCGCGCTGGCTACCTCAGTCAACTCCCGACAAGCAGACGAATAATACATGTACCTACATGAATACGGAATAGACGCTGAGTGATTAACAACTAAGTATTTCATTTATAAAAATAACATATCCAAAGTTAGACAACCTTCTGATCTGGAGTCCGACGTGATCGGAAGGTACATATACAAAAAGTGATAAATACAACGTACATTGGTGACCTTCCGACGTGATACTTATGAACTTGTGAATTTAGAACTTTGGAACAAAAGTGAACATTAAAAGTGAGTAGTAGGTACATAGACTTATCGGGAGTGACTCCTCGCGCGATAAATAGTGTTCCGTAGTCCGCGAGTATTGTAACGAGAGCAGACCCAAAACGGCGACAACCTCATAGTTAAGTTTTTACTTAACGAGGACTCGATCGACGAAGTTTTGAAGAAAGTTATTAGAACATCGAAGCGTGCAGCGAAGACATGCAGAGAGACGACAGGTTACGCAGATTTTGTCCTGCCCAGCAACAGAAGCCCTTGGGAGAAGCCGGTCATCAGAGCGTGATATGGCACCGTACGGCCGGGGAGTGGTGACCCGCGGTCCTGCCAAGGAGGATCACGCAGCGAGGTGACATACTTTTATGGGAGCCAGCGACATCTGAGGTTCATTCAGTCCTACTGAATGCGGAGTTTGAACCTGCAGATACACTCAAGATGGATTTGCCCGGTTGGAGACGTGCTCGCCGGAGGATCAGTGCTGGATCTGGAGATAGCTCAGTCCCACTGCAACGAGTGATTGGCATGCAAGTAGAAACCTGCGCTAAGATAATGGATATGGCGGCTATATATTTATTGAGAAGGTGCTGTGTGCTGTGGTGCTGTAGGACTGGACGAGGCGTACCTTCAAGCGTGTGCAAAGTTTTTTTTCTCGTTGTTTTAAATTTAGTTTTTTTTTATGTTTGGTATGAAATGGGTCTTACGAAATGTTTATGTGAAGAATTTTTTTTTTGTTTTTGTTATACATTACCGTATTTTATGTTTTATTATTGGTATATGTTCATGTATAATATTCTAGGTATATTCTCTCGCACAGGAAACGGAGGATATCATGTTACCGAGTTCTTTGAAGTAAATTGTTATGAATTGTCAGCAGAGCGTGCAAGACCGTACGGAAAAAGGTGCTTAATAGAGATAACACAGAACGGTAACATATTTAATTGTAATTCATGCATAAAAACTTACGTTAAAACTTGTAGCCAGCTAAGGCGATTCGCGAAAAGTTTTTTGTAAGTGAAGATTGGGAGACATGCATACATGAGTTTATGCGGAACGATATGTAAAGAAGATCGTTATGTCCTACTTATGATGGCCCCTATCACATTTTAGAAAGGAATGGTAAAGTTTTTAAAGGTAAAAAAGTTTATGTAGCATTATATAATTGTGAAATCACTCAGTCATAAAAGGAAATGAACTTTTTTTTTGTCATTTCAGTTCAACAAACAGATAGTAGAACACTTTGTTTAAGTACTTACCTAGTTGCATTTTTGATAATAATGGGTTATAGTCAGTATGTCATCGCATCATTACCAAATGGTCCGCCGGTTTTTGCGTGCCCCAGACCGCTATCGCCGGATCGGTACAGAAGAATGAGTTTATTGTGATGCAGTCGCAGTATCAGAACCCATGTTAAGTAATCGGTATAAGCAGTGGTTAAGTAAACAAATAATTAAGTAGTTAAACATTTATTATGTATCAAAATTTAAGTATTTTTTGTTGATTTTTTATTGTGTAAAGCCTTATTGGGTAATTTTTGTTGATTTTTATTGTGTAAAACCTTGTTGGATAAAAAAAAAACTTTAATATAAATTCATTACTTTAATTGAACGGAACCCAAGTAATTGTAAAGTAGATTCTATAAATAGACTAGCAACTTTGTAATGCAAGATCGCGTGCGTCATGACTACACAATAGTAGGTTACGCCCGCTATCTTTGCAACGCAGCACATTGCTGTGTGCCTCGCAGCATGAACTTAAACATTTTATAACTTGTATAGTTTTAAGTAGTAAAGACGATTTTTTGTGAAAAAAATTTTTTTTGGAAGGGGATGATTGTAGGGATAGCAGCGCAGCTTAGCTAAGCAAAATATAAGCAATGCAATACTTCCCGCGCGCTGGCTACCTCAGTCAACTCCCGACAAGCAGACGAATAATACATGTACCTACATGAATACGGAATAGACGCTGAGTGATTAACAACTAAGTATTTCATTTATAAAAATAACATATCCAAAGTTAGACAACCTTCTGATCTGGAGTCCGACGTGATCGGAAGGTACATATACAAAAAGTGATAAATACAACGTACAGAGTTCAATTTCGCATTGATCAAGATGAGCAAGCTTATCGTAAAAGTATACTTCCATCTGTTCATTATATTTAAGATTTATACAACATATATCTTATAGAGATTGGCCGTAGTTACGTTCATGAAGAAAAGCATTGATAAGTTGTAACTGACATTCTTGTCAGGAGAATAAAATAGAGTTTAAGCTCTCATATCACGTCATGGCCAATCCCTGAAGTTTATGTAATGTGAAATGTGTAGTTGATTTGTCGTCCCAACCGTAAATGGTGGCACACTTACACTTTTTAGCCAAACGTCGATGCGCTGGTTTTTCAATGACGTGTCAAAATTGGGAATAATGTATTTAGCATCATTACTCTTATTGTTAAAAGTACCACTTATTTGACGGTTGTGATGACAAATTGTTTAATAATTTCGCAACATCACTACTAGAAAAATTAGAATTAGACGTATCTACGAGGAGGGTATTTACATTTTGTCTAACCTTGCTACTGCTTCTCGGTCTTGAGGCCTCGGTTATTCGGTTCCGAAGTCTGATCAGCATTGCTCCCACTGCGACTGTGCTCCAGACGTCAGAGCTCTTCCCGCGTTAACCCTTCCAGCGCCTGCAGACGTTGCCGTAACTTGTGTAGTTTCCGTCCCTGATGATGCAGACGGCCAACACTAGGCCGTGGCGACCGAATGTTCTGGCGACTGCGGTTACGGCGACTTCGGTGGCTACGGCATACGCGGCTTTGACTACGGCTTTGCCCGTCCGTGCGGAGAGCGGGATCTCGGGCAGGGCTAATCATGTACCGCCGGTCACTGCTCTCTTCTTATTGCATGTTTGTTACCTCAGACAAAAGAGAAAAAGAAAAACACTGAATAATGTCTCTTTAGAGAACAAACATATTTTTTTTTATAAACTTGCCACGTGTCACTTTATAAATGGTTTTATTATACCTAGTCTTATTTATTTTATTATTCCGGTTACTAATGTTAAAACGTGATTAATATTGAAACATAGGTATATTCTATTCTTATATTCCTATTACGTACTTATGTATCATTACTTATGTATTATTATTAGAATATACTTATGTAATAGGAATATAAGAATAGAATATACCTATGTTTCAATATTGATCACGTTTTAACATTAGTAACCGGAATAATAAAATAAATAAGACTAGGTATAATAAAACCATTTATAAAGTGACTCGTGGCAAGTTTATAAAAAAAAATATGTTTGTTCTCTAAAGAGACATTATTCAGTGTTTTTCTTTTTCTCTTTACATTACGTAATAGGAAGATAAGAATAGAATATACCTATGTTTCATTAGAAACTGGAATAATAAAATAAATAAGACTAGGTATAATAAAACCATTTATAAAGTGACACGTGGCAAGATTGAGTTGTAAGACGCCAAAGCAAAGTCAAATTAAACTTTGAACTGCTCGGGCGAAACTTTATAATTAAAAATATAATGGACGTGTACCTACCACTTCTGATCTATAGTAAAACCTTCTTATTCATTGCACAAATACTTTATTCTTGCTTCACAATACTTTTCTAAAATTAAATGCACTCTAACAAAATAACGGGTATTTGGTAGGGTTTCCGTTATTATTATCGACTGCTCTCGTTCTCCGCTCAGCAAGTCAAAATCAAAAGTCAAAATCCCCTCTCTTGCTTCTACCGGAAACCCACCACCCTACAAAATGTATTCTTCACCGGAAATCCATAAACCAAACAATTTACCCGAAGTAAAATCAAACATCAGCCTGTTTCTAAACAGGAAGTCAATATACGTTATTTACTTTACACAAACCTTATTTTCAAAATTAATCCATAGAAATAATTGATAATAAAGAAGTATCAAATAAGTATCCAATAATTACCATAAATGGAATGAAGCCACAAACTATAGGATGCTAACGCATCAGACGGGGCACTCCCATAGACGAAATCCCGTCCAATACCTGTTCACCTTATCCCATATGACGGATAACTTTTTTATTTTGAATGAACCTTTTAGCATCAGCAAGGTATTCATTCTACCGAGTATATTTTTTTTGCTTGCTTGCATACAATTGCTTACTATTTTAAAATATTTTATTGATCTACAAAGGAAAGACCCTGATAATCATAATAAACACATTCATTATACAATTAGACATTTATTTACAGAAATATACAGAATAATACACAATAATACAAAATACAAGTCAAACAGTTGAGCTATCTAAATTGCGTAAAACAATCTATAGATAGCCAAACTGGTCCAGAAAATTTGATTATTTCAACGGAAACGGCCTTGAATTCAAGAAAGAAAGGCATATTTGCATCTTATCAGGTCCTCAGCACCTCCCCACATGCAGCTGTCCTCACCAGCTCTAAGAGAAATCCCAGACTGTAATGGGATGCGGCAAGGGTGTCTACACAAGTAGCATCTCATATCAATGGCCCACCCATCTCTTAAGGGACAAGAGTCATCAGGCTTCTTACCATCATCACTTATCAGACTGTACAAGCCGAGAACAGCTGGTATGTTGATGTTGACATTTGAATTAGGTGTAATCTGCTTTGGAGTAGGTGTGAGCCAAATGTTGTAGTTTCATGGTGTGTAATCACATGATGATCACAGTACCATCTGGAAAAAAAAAGAAATTTAAGCACACATAACCAAATGCAATAATGTTGAGTGATTAACATTCTATGTTGTTTCTATTGGTGTTTCTATGTATAATATGCATGTATTTACAAATAAAGTTATAAATAAAAAATATTGCTGGACAATGCACATAACATCATCTATTTATGGTGACAAGATGACTGATAGAATACTTATAAGAGTATATTTTTAAATACATATATTTATGATACTTTATAACACCCAGATACAGAACAAACACCTATGCTTTTCACACAATTGTTTATCTTGGGAGGGAATCAAACCCTCAACTTAGAGCACAGAAGGCTTACTACCAACTGAGCTGACAGGCCAGTCGATTATGTAGTTTAACAGTCACTTGGTTCCTATAACACAAGCTCTGCTTACATTATCATTATTATTATTATAATTATTATTTAATGATTTTGGTAAGATAAGTAGGTACAATAAGTACTTACTGGTGATTATAGCAGAAGAACACCAATAGACAGACATTTCGGTAACAGCAGATTACGTTGGATAGGCATGTGCTCTCGAGTTGAAGCGAGAAATCTCTTCTAAAAATGCTTTCGACACACAATCATACTGCTTGCGAAGATCTTGAAAACTTCAGGTCTAGAAGTCTTTTATTCCAATCGAAGTCCAGTCCAAGAGTCCAATCTCTCTTTTCGGAAGCATAAAAAAACTGACGTCCTTTCATTTACTAGCACAGCTCACAACACAGCACTTGTACATTACTGCGAGATTAAATAACAGGTTCAGGAATTGAGAGGATAAATATAAATTACTTCCAGAATTTAAAAATCAACGTCATTTAGCTTTGAAACTACAACAGCCGTTGCTTGTTAGTTTGGTTGGTTTGTTTGGAATGATTTGATGTCGATAGCAAAATAGGAAACAAACACGCCTTGATCGGGCAGGAAAGAAGTTTGAAAGAAGGGGGAGAGGAACTGTTAACTATGTTAGTACTATCGTTCTCTATAGACTATAAATCGGCCAAGATTTAAAGTTCAATGATTGTCGGCCATGAATGAAGCTAACATATGTTAGTACTCTCGTTCTCTATAGACTATAAATCGGCCAGGATTAAATGTTCAGTGCGTTAGCATCCTATAGTTTGTGGTTCAGTGATTGTCGGCCATGGTTGTCAGTGGTCGTCAGGAGTGCTTGCGGTGTGTATCAGTTGTGGAATTGTTGGTTGTTTTATGAGAATTAAGCATCGTTATGGAACTAAACAGCGTAGTGTGTTGAAAAGTGCAGCCCGTGAGGTGATCCTTAAAGTGATTGAATTATGTAATTTGGAACATAAGAATAAAGAACTACACTCGAGAGCATAGAAATCGCACATAGGGGAATTTTCCTGCATTTTGATTTCGACACTTGTTTTTTTTTAATTAAAGGTTGGTTGCAAATATAACTTAAATTAAATTAAAGTACACACTGTTAGCTTCCTAAAAACTCATAATGTCTGGCCTTGACCTTCCAAATCATAGCAGTGGCGGCTTAACAATGGAATGGCCTAAATTCGCTCGTTTCAGGTAGCGCGGCTTGTGGGACTTTGAGCAGGTATAAAACGATAAGGGATGATTGAAATAACATCATTTGCATACCAACTCCCAGTCAGAAAGGTCCTTTAACGAATACGTCATCTCTCTAAACAAGAAAATGGATACCACACTAGAAGCAGCGTCTCAAGTGGTTGCACTAATTGAAGCTGGACAGAACCAAAGTCAAGTGGCTCGTCAATTAAATTTGAGCAGTTATGCTGTTCGACGTGTATACCAGCGACATCAGCAATCTGGTGGCTATACCAGGCGACCAGGAACAGGCCCAAAACGTGCGAAAAAAAAGCGCGATGACCGTTTTCTTGTGAATACATCACTACGAAATCACCGGTTGAATGCAGTTCAACTCGGACAGCAGCTCCAGGAAGTTAGAGAAGTGGAAGTCAGTCGGTGGACGGTGAGAAAAAGACTAGCCGAAGGAGGTCTGACACCGCACAGACCAGCAACTGGCCCAAAATTGACCCCAGCGCACAGACAAGCACGCCTTCAGTTTGCTCGAAATCACGTTAATTGAACTATGGATCAATGGCAGGCAGTCCTCTTCTCCGACGAGTGCAGGGTGTGTCTCCATGGTAACGACGGACGGGGTAGAGTCTACCGAAGATCCAGTGAGCGTTTTGCTTAATGCTGCATCTCCGAACGGGTCGCATACGGCGGTGGTTCGTGTATGTTCTGGGGAGGCATTTCGGCGAAAACTGAACTTGTCTTTATCACAGGGCCCGATACCGACCGTCGATCGCGTGGATTGACTTCCCAACGTACGTCGAGGAGATCCTGCAAGAACATGTTGTGTTGTGAAAACTTCCGTTTTTATGTAGGACAACGCTAGACCACACACCGCTGCTATAGTACGCCAGTACTTGGAGGAGGTTGAAGTACTCGTTATGGAGTGGCCTGCTCAAAGTCCAGATCTCAATCCCATTGAGCACTTATGGGACGAACTAAAGAAACGAGTAAGAGCCAGAAACGCAGTGCCTACGAGTCTCAGAGAGCTCTAAACCGCGATCAAGGAAGAATGGGACAGCATACCGCAGGATATCGTAAAAAAATTGATTTCTTCAATGAAACATCGAAAGGAAGCTGTTATTCAGGCTAGGGGAGGCAATACCTCGTATTAATAAATCGTTACATTCAAAAATTTATTGTTTTTTTAACCTTTTATACCTGCTCAAAGTCCCACAAACCACGCTACCTGAAACGAGCGAAATTAGACCATTCCATTGTTAAGCCGCCACTGCTATGATTTGGAAGGTCAAGGCTTTAATTTAAAAAAAAAAACAAGTGTCGAAATCAAAATGCAGGAAAATTCCCCTATGTGTGATTTTTATGCTCTCGAGTGTATTAATCCACAAACTATAGGATGTTAACGCATTATTAATCCCGCTAAATAACAGGTAAACCTTTAGGATACCATAGCCGCTCATTTTTGCATATTTTATGGGTAAAATATTGTTGTCAATAAGTTACTATAAAGTTCTTAAGGCTATTATTAAAATAACATGTTTCTCAGATGAATGGTATTTTTCAGAAAATATCAAAAAATATCATTTGATTAAACGCAAAAACTTAGACATTTTGCTTATATCAGGTGTTTGCGTGAAAACGGTTTCTCGAATCACCAATGAAGGAAAAGATGCTGCAAGTTCTTCAAAGAAAATTGTCAACCCCGGAAAAACTGAACCGAAGCCGACCGTAACCGAAAAAGATTGATTTGGATGATTTTCACTTATGTACCTTCGTCAAAAAATCATTTTTTTCTACGTGGTTAAAAAGGAGCTGCCGACGGTAAACAAGCTGCGTTTGGAAGTAATACAACACTACGAAGAATATTGAAAAAGTTAGGCTACCGGTTCAAACGCTGTCAGTCTAAACGCAAAGTGTT
Source organism: Lampropteryx suffumata (assembly GCA_948098915.1). NCBI lineage: Eukaryota > Metazoa > Arthropoda > Insecta > Lepidoptera > Geometridae > Lampropteryx > Lampropteryx suffumata. The sequence goes on along the minus strand of OX402544.1, from coordinate 18,040,639 downwards.
GAAGAAGCGTTATGATATTATGGCATGGCGAGCCAGATATATTAAGAGTATGAGAAAAAGTAGATTAGTAGACAAGAGACACGTATATTCATCCTACTTATCATGCCAAAAGTTGCTGGCAAAGCGCAGATGAAAATGGACTTTTGGTCTCAGATTCAGCTGGAAAGCGATTCATTATTGCGCATGCTGGATCAGAAAATGGATTTGTGCCGAACGCGTTGGTGATTTTTAGATCAAAATCGCAATCTGCAGACTATCATGATGACATGAATGCTACTAATTTTCTGAAGTAGATGAATGAAATGGTGGAACCAAATCTACCTGAAAGATCTTTGATGGTTATGGACAACGCACCTTACTACTACTTACTTTTGCAGTAAAAATAAATATCTAAAATAAATATCTATAAATATATAAATATCTAAAAATAACGCAGATAAATAAATCGCCGATAATATCAAACCTGAAATCTGAATAGCAACAATGGTTAAGAGAAAAAATATATTTTTTGAAGAAACCTGCACAAAACCCCCGTACCATTGCGACTTGAATCAAATAGAAAAAAATGATAATATTTTGTTATATTTACTATACTATCCCCGTACTACACACACACGTATACTTGTATCATGCAAAAGGTTTTCTTGCTTCATCTGCCAAACAACTGCCTAAATATTATTGTTCAAACCATATTGGAAAATTGGTAATTTTTTACCTTTCTTACTGGCAATATTTAGTTCTGCGATGGCAGCGCCGCGTCTATCGAACTTCAGTGGTGGTGCGGACTCTATTTCTCTATGATCTCATCCAAAGCATAGTTTAATACACTACGTCAAAGTCAAATACTGGATCTGTCATTTGAGGTATTGTCTTTGTCACAAACTATAGCTAACGCATGTCTTTGTTGAGGTTTTCTGCTTTAATTTAGGTAATATCTCTTATAAGCCCCGCCCCCGAAGATCAGTCCAGTCTGCACGTCGCTCCGGGTGAATGGCTCTTGCGATTACGCACTTTTCAGTGCGCCTGCTCATCGGTTTTTTGTTTCGGCGTAGCTCTCTAAGAGGGCTTTGTCCTTTTCAAGACAATCCTGGCAATCCTGATCTTTCTTTCGACTTGAAACACGCTTACTGGTCAACTTGGGGATACCTAACAGTACCAAGGAATTAACCTTCCTCCTTCAGACGAACGCTACAATCCGGCTGGGTCTGGCACCAAAGGCCTTGAGGTCTCTCTAAGTCGACGCCAGATATCGGTTAGGACACACCCCTTTTGTACCGTAAGAGAGACAAAAGGGACACATTATTAGGTAGGACACTAAGGCCTCACCCCCTCCCCGTCCGGGTGTACCCCCCCGGCGAGATGGGCTCTAAAGCCCAAAAATTGGGGCATTTGCCGCCTCGCATGGAGACCCGTCATATTTCCGACATACATATTATGTATCCGACATCTCTTCCTCTGACGAAGACTCCAGTTTCACTGTTGTCTAACAAAGAGGAAGCGGACTACTACCTCGTCCAAGGAGCCTCCAGGCAAAGAAAACTCCTGCCCCTATGGCAAGCCCTCGAACGGCCACTAAACCCTCTACCTTGAACCCTCAGGCGAAGCCCCCAGCGGTCACTCCGACCCCATCCTCTTCCGCGGCGAATACTTCCGCGAAAAAGAAAAAACCCTGTCACGTAAAGTAACAAGAAGTAAGACAAGTGGAGAGAATAAGAAAAAACATCTGTATGTCTTACACCGTTCGGTTTGGGAAATACCGCACTCTCTTTTGGCTGTCTCGTCCACGGCCTTCCGCCGTGCATTCCAGGTAGCGTACAGGAACAAGCGCACGTTAGCAGGAAGGGCAGTGCTACGTCCAGTCTTCCCGTCTTCTCTCGCAGCTAGGTTAGCTCTCTAAGCTGAGGGGTGTTCCTGGAATTGCAAAACTAAGGCATTACGATCACGCAACGAAAGGTGTTTCAGAAGAAAGCCTAGGGATCACACATTACTCCGCACTACAAATCAGTAAACTCCCAAGGCGAAAAGAAATAAAGGCGGCGTTTAACATTAGCTAGCACAGCAATAAGAATAAGGTCAGGTGAGAATACCTAAGGTCTAAGGTTCAATAAAGACTTAAAACACAGCTTACCCAGTATTGGGAACACAGTTGGCACTGAATATAGTTTGAAAGTTACGATTTTGAATAACGTAACGGGTATTGCGCAGAAAAGTGGGACAAGGTTTTCTCTGTTTGCAAGACAAGGAATATCCATTTCACCCACGCCCGCAGTACCAAGGACGGCATCAAAGTCCAGGTACAGACATCTCATGACCACCTCGCCTCACCTCCTTCCTTCGGGAAGAAAGCATAGGTAATCACACCTATGCTTTAGAGGATGAACGCCTTCTCCGTTTTGGAATCCGCGGCCTTCCCGCAGAAATCAGCATGGACGGAATCAAGTCCGATCTCCTTGCGCAGAACTTCCCTGTCAGGGAAGTTCATCGCATGGTGAGCAGCTCGTCCCGTAGAGCTCTTGCTTTTAGATTCACTACATTTTATTTCAAAAAAATTACATAAAGAAAAAAAACTGCTGATCTCGCCTTATAACAAAAATAGGAAACATGACACTTTTGAACAACATTACGATTTTCTTAAATTTTAATACTTTGTATTGCCCTCTTGTGCTTCCATTACTGAGTTTACGCGGCTTGGCATGCTGAACACCAAGTTCCTTATAAGATTTTGGGGAATATTCTCCTATTCCTCTGTGAGAGCAATTTTGAGCTCACGAAGCGTGATTGGGGTAGGGTTTCGCTGTTTTACGCATCTCCCTAGCTCGTCCCAAGCATGCTCGATCGTGTTGATATCCAGGCTGCGTGCTGGCTACTCCATACGAATAATGTTTATCTCTTGAAGGTATTCACAATCCAACCTGTATGAGGTCTTGCATTGTCATGCATAAAAAAGCATCCTCACCCAAATTTACCATAAATGGCCCAACGTATTAATTATGGATTTCTTCCACATAACTATCTTATGCTAGTTAAAGAGCCGTTTTCTATGAACACCAGTTTTGTGCGACTCTCAGATGAAATTCCGGCCCACAGAGGTACAGACCCACCACCGTAAACTACTTTGTCTTCGATGCATGCTTGCTTGAATCTTTCCCCTGGTCTTCAATACACACTGTGTCTTCCATCGTGCTTGTAGAGCATAAACTTTGATTCATCGGAGAACATAACTTTTAACCAATCTTCAATAGTCCAATTTAAGTGGTTCTGGGCATACTTTAGTCCTGAACAACGATGCCCACGCTCCTCTCCGAGTAGTATTAAGGGAGATGTAGGCAATTGGAGTCAGTTGGCAATTGTGATCACCCGAATAACTAGAAGACCGTACCATAGAGGATGATTTCAATGACCTCACACGCTAGCTGTGGTAACACGCGCGGTCAACAGCTCACTCGGTACGCGCCACTCATTAGCGAGTAACAGAAGTAGGAAGTTATCGCACCCTTCAGTCTAATTTTTCGAGTGGACTAATTCGAAGGTAAGAACCAAACTACAAGTACTTACATTGGCCCCAATTGCTAACTGTTTGCCAAATCTTTATAGATGCCAAAGGTTCGTCCTAGAAATACAAGTAAGGCTAACTGGTCTATAGCCAATCTGAAAAGGCCGTGTAGCTCATCGGCGAACAAGGTTATTCAATGAGAAAAGCCGCAATTAATGATGAATGATGAACATCTCATATTCGAGTCTTCAGAAGAGGTACACGAAAAAAACAGATAAAGTATCACGTCTCGGACGTACTACTGTCTTCACGCCTGAGGTGGAACAGGAGTTCGCAGATACAATTAAGAAAATGGCCCATGTGTTTTCCGGGTGCACAACAAACCAGATAAGAAAAATGGCATTTGAATATGCTGAAACCCGGCAGCTGAAACATAACTTCAACAAGTTTTCAAGAATGGCCGGTCGTGTTTGGTTCGATGGATTTGTTAGCAGAAATAATATTTCTGTGAGAAAGTCTGAAGCTATCATCAATAGGATTACGGCGTTTAACAAAACTGAAGTTCAGTTATTCTTCATGCTGCTAGAAGAACTAATGGAAAAAAACAAATTCCTGCAGAAGAACATCTACAACTGCGACGAAACTGGGATTTCTACCGTCCAAGACCCTGGAAAAATATTGGCTGCGAAAGGATAGAAGAAAGTGGGATCTATAACTAGCTGGAAGAGAGGAAAAAAATATCACTCTGCTGTGCACTATGAGTGCAGCTGGTGGATACATTCCACCGATGTTTATTTTCCCAAGAAAGATATTGACCCGACCCTTGAAAAGGATGGCCTAGCAGGAGCTATTTATAAATGCTCAGACAATGGCTGGATCAATGAGGAACTTTTCCTTGAATGGCTCAAACATTTTACTCAGAATGCCAAACCTTCTGCAGTAGAACGGGTCCTGTTGGTTCTAGATAATCATGCAAGCCATATTTCACTGCCCATCCATGAGCATTGCAAGAAAAACTACATTCTTATGCTGTTCCTACCGCTCCACACCTCGCATGCAGCCTGAAGAGTGTGTGTTTTCATGAAGAGCCGTCTTGCAGAAAAGATAACGCCTTATGATGTATCATCCTTGGTTATCAAAGTATACCGTAAGCATAAGTGTTGCCTCTGTCAGCAAAGGCGACACGTGTTTCAAGGCAACTGGAATATTCCCCATAGATTCCAAAGTGTTTTCAGAAGTAGTCTTTGTGGCAGCTGAAGTACTTCAATCAGAACCTGTCGTTATTCAAAATGCTGCTGACTCCATTTCAACACTAACTGCTGCTGGACTTGTTGATCCCATCTCAGCACTAACAACTTCTGATGTAATGTAACGTCAAAGTTCTGTGCCAAGCACATCTAGACAATTTTACCCAAAAACTCCTGAACGAGCGATTGCATCAACGCCTCAAATCGAAATGCCACCATCATCTGAGATCCGGCAAAGAATTCAGGAATTCATCCAGATGCCTAAGAAAACACCTGTCCTCAAGACACGACAAGGAAGACAGAAGCAGCATGCAACAATTTTAACATCACAATAGGAAAGAAAATCAAGCCGCAGAAAGTGGGTCCTGAGAAAGTAAAGAAGCAAGTTCTGCAGGAATCTAACGATACTTCGACGTCAGATGTAAATACTGATAACTTGTGTCAGAACGACGAAGACGATGATGCAGAATCTGGCAACCAGTGTCGTGTGTGCGGCGAATTCGGGCGAGATAATGAAATGTGGTTTCGATGCACTTCTTGTGGGCTTTGGGCTCATTCAGATTGCACTGGGTGGGACTTTGCCTGCAGTTATGTGTGCGATTTGTGTTGCCATTGTCAACATCCTGATCACCATTGCCAGCCGAAGTGGACAATTGTGATCAAACCTGTTTTTTTTAATGATTATGGTTCCTAAAGTCAAAGTGATTAAAGTTGATCTCAATTAATAGTCAAATATCTAAAGTTAACAATAGGGCTTAAACAATAAATAGTTATCTTATAGTTTCAGTTTTATTTAAATCTCCGCTTAAGTGACCCCCATTACCTACATCTCCCCTACTCGTAAAACGCTTCGATAGCGCGTTCTAGCCTACCGCCATTATACCTACTAGCGCTCTCTAGTTTGAAAACAGAACTAATAATGCATAGGTACTTCTTGGTATTATAAAATAACTTACACTTATAATATTTCTAATCTGAAAATAAATAAATAATTATCAAGTAATTATAAGTATATATACCTACTTATGTACCTACATAAATTAGTACCTATAGTAGATATGTACAAAGATGATAGATATCATAAATATCTAGATCGCAAGGCTTTCTAAGGGCTATCTAGTTATTCCTATTTATGATATTTACAAAAAGGTAATTTAGGTAACTTCAGTATAGCTTTTAAAATTAATTAATCTTGCTTGTAGATGTTTCTACGTGTATTTTATAATCGAACTAGATCATGACGCAATCTTTTTATATAGAAATTCTCTTTTAGGGTTCCGAAGTCCAACAAGTCCAACAACTCGTATACCTACTCTTAGTATCACCATGTTGGTCGCCAAGTTATGAAAAAAAAACAGTGAAAATAAAGAAATGCTGCCCAAATTGAAAGAGACGTATTTAAAAAAATAAACGGTAAACAAACAAAAATATTAACGGTTATATTTCTGTTCCTATATAATTCTCTTACAGAAGTACATTTACTTTACTGCTAGCTCGATAACAACCCTCGAAGGACGTCTTCATCCCCCGAAGTTAGACGACCGCGCTTAAATTCGTTATGCCAACGGTAGATGGTTGCTTTAGTAGGGCCTTAATCCATAAATGCCATTTGAAAACGATCAAATACTCACCAAAAATTCGAAAATGTTCTCGACGCAGATACATTTATGAAATAAAACCGATTCAAACGATGTTATTTTTAATTGCAAATCATTTTTATTTTATAATTATAATCAGCTAGGGCTACATACAAAAAAACTTTTTTTCGCATTACTTTCTGGGAGGCCTGGTATTATCGCAATCGTATGATTTTATTAACGTTACTACAGCATAGAATGTTTCTACGGACTTTTGTATTTAATTTTCTTCTTGACTACCGTGTCACTGGTTATTTCGAACCAGTGTTGAACAGGATTGAAAAAAACATGTGTGCAATTCACACGTGGTAGAAGTGAAACCTTCAAAAAACAAACGTATAATACGTACACGTATACAAAACACCACGGTTGTCATGCGTTTTCTCAAGCTTTGTAATACGCATGCGCGCACAAACACGTAATAATAAAAACTATAATGCTTCATATCTCATTTTCTCCCACGTTTCATCTTATGAATTTATGTGTCTGTCTCTTTTTACTGTCGCTTTTTCGTTTCATCGACTTTCAAATCACAACGATGCTAAAGAAGTTTTCACTTCAAAAACATTAGTGAACGCGGAGATTCGAACCCTCGACTTTTGGATCGGAAGGCGGGGCTGCTACCATTAGGCACCTATGTTCGTATATTCGTAGGATACAACATGACTCAACCCTAACCCTAATTAAAAAAATATAGTATGCGTGATCTGACAGAACTTGGATGTAAAGTGTATGTTTTTAAACACGCACTTTACACGAGGCACATTTTTTGTGGACGAGGTAAAATGAAAACCAAATCAAAATTGTATATTTTAATATGTTTAATTTTCTGTTACATAAATTACATTTAAATAATATGGGCAACATTATAGGTGAGTATATATTTAGTCCAGTCTTTTTTGAGAATACTAGTAATAATAATAGCACTCAAACAAACAGTTTTAGAGAAAATGGAAATCAGCTTTTTAGATTGTTGTAAATATTTATTTATTGATTTATTTATATATTTGTTTTCCATTTCTCTAAAACTGTTTAATTATACATAATAAATAAAACATATACTAACGAATACAATGAGTCAAAATACATTCTAGTTTATAATATTTTGATGTACTTTCGAGTTATATAAATAGCAGATGATTGAATTTATAAATTTTACCTTAACACACAATATTAATTAGGTAAGTTTCTAGTATTGTCCACCAATATTTATTTATTATTCATGTACTGATATTAAGAATGTATCTATGATATTCATATAAATCATTATCATCATCATAACAGTCTTTATGAAGTCCACTGCTGAACATAGGCCTCCCCAATAGATTTCCAAGAAGAACATATATATAATAATAGTACTAATATATATTAATAACATATATATAATCATATAAATAATAATACTCTAATACCTACTTTACTTTAAACTACTTAATATTAAATAGATAGACAAATATTTAGTATTAAACCGCTAATCCTCAGTTTTGTATAAATAATATTTTATTTGCCATATTTCATATTTCTGGACAGTTAAATCTGAACCAATTTACTAATAAATTACTTGTGTAAGTTGTAAGTTATTTTATCACAATATACATATGTTTAATATTAAATAGCCACTCAATAATAACAAACTAAGGAATTGTATTTGTAATAACGTAAGTACTCATACTCCAGAACACTGAAGGGACAAATATTAATATCAAATTGTGTTATCAATTTACTTACACAACTTCTGTGGGTTGTAGGTACTCTATACGTTTTGAGAAACACAAATTTCTAACTCGTATTAACTAACGTCTTATCTTTGATTCATCTAGAGAATCTTCACCAGGTTGAATCATCATCATTATATAATAATTTAGATTTTTAATTTCACCATTATAATTATCATCATTAAATTATTCTTAGCATACTGTAATTCAAAGACTTCAGCATACCATTTAGCAGTTCAATTAGCGTATTTTTTTGTTAAATTAATTATGCATTAGTTTCTGTCCGTGTCTTCGCACGTTACCATACCTACATAAAAAGTAGCCCATGTTCTATGTTCAAGATCAGACTACATCTTTCAATTATCATCAATTATCATCCAAATTTGCCCAGCTGATGCAGCGTGATTAAACCACATACAAACATCCACAAAAACATTCGTATTTGTATAATTAGTAGGATTCTTATAGGTAAGGGTAGTTACTGCAGTTTCTACTCTCAGAATCATAATGCGACTGCATCCAGTGTTTCATTGTTCCAGAGTATTCTGGCCTAAGTGTGTTTATCGTTTTATCAATAACTGTTAATTTTAAATTATTATCACATTCGATATATTACTACACTAAGTTCAGAAATGCATTTACATAACGATATACTGAGATATTGTCATAAGTACCCACGGCTTATCTACCCACCAATAAATAACGTATCGTATCGTAAAAATTTTCATATTTTTATACATAAAATATGAAAATCTTAACACCACATAAATGTATCCTAGTTTATTTAGATATGTATGCCCGAGTTCTCATTACCGAGCCATTGACCCACACGGACTTATTAAAACATAAAACAATGGAAGATTGCACTACTAATAATAATAATAATAATAATAATAATGCCGTACATTCCACACAACATCATCTGGCCCTAATGTAAGCAGAGCTTGTGTCATGGGTACCACATGACTGATATACTACTTATATATTTTTTTTTGTAAATACATACATATTATACATAGAAACACCCAGCCCGAGACAAATACTTGCAGATCGTATAAACATTTGTCCCGGGAATCGACTTATAACCAGGCCTAGGTATTCTTGATAGTTTATACAGCGTCAAGTAGCTTTATCTTTACAGGATGTATACCTGGAACAGTTTTTGGTTGTCATGCGCAACAACATAACTACACTCAGCTCGTAAAACTATGTATCAGACTCATAAGTGCACATGGCCACAGATTAGTACACATTCACGTTTCTATCGCAAGGCGTAGTTTCCGGCCACAGCGTCACCACAAGACGGTTCGACAGTAGACGACGGCTGCAAGAAGTGGTGAGGGCTATATATTCCCATTAATCACATCACCACAAGAAGAGTATGGCGAATATGGAACTTTTGACACAATCAATGTCTATTAGTTTTGATTAGCAATCGGCATAATGTCAATCGTAAGTTTGATTGTAATTGAAACCAGATTTGACAAGATGGATTACTATTACGTACGTTCTATTTCTATCTCAGTCTAAATAAATATATAGACGGAGACGGCCTTGAATAACTAAACTGAAGTCTCAAAACCACGCTCCTCTGTGTAAATACACGCACCCACGCACACACATCTACCCAAACCGTGCATTCTTAGTATATGCATACATACTTGTACTTACTTGTATTAAGTATTGTTATGTCGCGTTCAAAACATATTACAAAAAAAATATATACATATTCCATGGCAAAAATGAGTCACAGAATCATTTGAAATAACACTATTTATTTAACATAAATATAAAAGCAAGGAGCACGATTTCGGTGTATGTGTGTGCGTGGGTGCGTGTGCGTGGGTATTTACACACAGGAGCACGGTTTGAGACTTTATTTTGCTTGATTGCGGCGCTCCGTCTTCATATTTATTGGATCTGAGGATTCTATTCATATGACAGCATGTATGACAATCAACATCAACCTTCCGTAATACCAATTCATCAATAGTAACTGAAAGCGATTAGTATCAAAGTTTTGATAGCATCAGAATTCCAAAATCGCCCCAGAGAGCAGCACGCAGAGGGGTCGTCCTGATTTCCCCACGATATGTATCAATCACATAACGGTGCATAAGACCAAATTTAGGGTCAATAGTCACGTTTGGATGTCATAAGTGCCACGTGTGACAGCTAGGTGATGCGGTAGTGAGATAGTAGACGACGGTGCGATCCGACGAGTAAGTATGTGTCAAACACATCACAGTGTACAAGACCATCTAGAGAGTCCATAGTCACGTTTGTCGTCCGTGCCACGTTTGACAGCTAGGTGGTGAGGGCTATCAGCCTGCGGCGTCGAAGTTTCCTGCCACAGCGTCGCCAGAAAGTGGTTAGACAGTACACGAGGGCTGCGAGGAGTAAGAGGAGCGCAGCACGCTGGGAGAGAGGGGGGGAAGGGGGATCGTCTGGCACCCCTCGCGATGGAGCCGCCCCCGCGCCACGCCATGCCCGCGGTGCCGGCTCTGTGCCTTCCAAGTCTGGCGCACCTGTAATACAACAAAGGTAGTTAAAATCTAAAATATTTTCAACAGCTGTCCGCGCGCAGCTTCGCCCGCTTTGAAGATTTTTCCGGGACAAACCAATTTCCCCGGGATAAAAAGTGGCATATACTACCCGGGGATAGTGTAGCTTTCCAACGGTAAAATAATTTTTCAAATCGGTCCAGTAGTTTTTATGTTTATTCGTTACATACAAAAATACAAATCTTTCCTCTTTATATTAGTGAAGGATCTACTAACATTATAATGGCTGCAACCGAACCGACATGTACGGATTCGTCTTTTCTGCGGGTCTTGTCGGCAAGGTCGAGAGCTTACACTAAGGCTTACCTAAGTGCACGAAAGGAGCCTCTGAGGGGCACTTTAATCCTTTCACCACACTGGCTAGAAGTAACTAGTGACACGATAAGAAGATGAATAATGGCTTATGATATGATTAGATTAGACTATCATTTCTACATACAACGAACGCGTAAATATCATGAACAGACTGGCCCAAGGGTTCTCATGAAAAAGCTGATCAGCGTATCTATTAAAAAAAATATTTGAGCTCTTGAATAAATAAACAATGCTTATATCGGAATCATTTTGGAGTTTGCTTACTCTGTATGTTATTTATTTACGCCTATAGTTGCGCTAAAACCAGTGTTGAAATACGATTTTTCTAAGGCTTGTATCTTTCAACCCTGTATTTTTTTGTAACTACGATTCTGTTCCGATACAAGCACAGATTATAACGATACAAATTGATATCACTATTAATTTTGGTTGTGTAACAGTGACATCAGACAGTGGAAGCAGTGGGTTAAGGTCTGGCTGAGACGCAGAAAATTGCGGGTTCGATTCCCGCCGCGTGATAAATATTTGCATGATCTGCAAGTATTTTTCTCGGGTCTGGATGTTTCTTTGTATAATATGTATGTATTTATAAAAAAAAAGTATATAAGTAGTATATCAGTCATGTGGTACCCAAAACACAAGCTCTGCTTACTTTGGGGCTAGATAATGCTGTGTGAAATGTCCAGGAGTATTATTATCTAATACCTTTAAACGAGCAATTCTTGTATATAGAAAGAAAGAAAGACATTTATATGTATATATATAATCTGATTCTCGGAAACGGCTCCAACGATTTTCTTATAATTAAGTATGCAGGGGGTTTCGGGGGCGATAAATCGATCTAGCTAGGTTTCATTATTAGAATACGTCGTTGTTTACCGAGCAAAGCTCAATCATTCAGGTACTTATTATTATAATGGGCTAATTTACACAAAATTGACGCTTACACAAATACTGTTTATATCTTCGGTCTGATCCCTTGTAGCACATTGGAGAAATATATAGATTTGTTAAGTGCATACATACCGATGGTGCGCGGGTCTGTGGGGGGATGACGGGGCGCGAGCGTGCGCGCGGCGGGCGCGGCGTGCACGGGCCGGGCGGGGAGCGGCGCGGGGAGCGGGCAGCGGGGCGCGGGGAGGGGCCCGCTGCCGTCGCGAGCCAGCACACGCGAATACACATGTAGCCGACCACCCGCTGACCGTTTCGGCAGATCTATACACAACATTACTGAAACTCTCCGGCACCGGTATTGGTGGTTTCAAAGATGGATAATTTTTAAATAAATAAATATTGGTGGACAATGAACTCTTCAAACTAAGCATAGCTTGTGTAATGGCAGGGTAAATATATATTTTTATATACATAGTTATGATAATTTTAGGTTACGCCGATGATATGGTAATGCTGGCTCTGGTGTTCCAACCACTAATGTACCTTCCGTCTTCTTAGATGGCGTAGCAGTCCCAAAAGTGGTGGTTCAAGTACGGTTTGATTGTGGAAGATGATTCTCAATCTGCGGCTGAGCTAGCAGCAGCTTTTGACGTTAGCATCAAAACAATATTGAAGAAATTGGCAAAATAAAAATGCTGTAAATGTATGCCACACGAACTAAATCGATAGCGCGACTTACGCGTTAAGGCGCGTAAGATGCCTAGGATTCCCACCATACCGAGTCTCAGTCTTTTACATATTATACCCAAAGTATTAAAGAAGTGGTGTAAAATATCTCCATAATATTTATTTATTGTTTCCTTGTCGGTTACTTTTACACAACGTTTGTAACAAACATATCAAAAAAAGATTTAGCGAAATCGTTCACGCGTGATGCCGTGACCAAGGGAAATAGGGATTCATTTTTATTAACCGACTTTATCAAAAAGGAGGAGGTTCTCAATTCGTCGGTTTTTTTTATGTTTGTTCACCGATTACTCGAAAACGACTGAACCGATTTGGAAATTTTTTTTTTGTTTGAACGGGTATACTTCACAGGTGGTCCCATATAAATTTTATCAAAATCGGTCGAGCTGAAAAATAAACGAATATCTAAAAATTATATACATCGATGATGTTTTCATGTACTTTCATACCTCGCTGTCTCATTGGAGCGTGGCGTTTATTTGACCTACCCATATTATATATACAAAATACATCTACTTTCCACTAAAAATGTATTATAGGCTTAAATTTCATTCAAGGAAGTCGGTTTCTTTTTAGTTTTTTAAACGTAATTATAAAAAGTATATAAGATTTATATCAGCCATTACATAAGCTATGCTTACTTTTGCGTCAGTTGATGCTGTGTGTGTCCGGCGTTATTTATTTATTTATAATTTTTAAAAGATTGATTAAAATTTTTAACGGTTAATCATAGATCTCATACAATCGCATGAACTTTTTAATATGGTCAGTTTATACTAGTAAATTTTTCAGTCGTGTATTGCGTACGAAAAAAAATCTCATCTTTCATTCAATCACGAAGACAAGTTATGGACCCCGAACGAAAGAAATAAATCCGATGAAACTGCATGGTAGGCGTATGCGTCCAATTTCGTGCGTATGTCGTTCGGATCCGTAGTTTCGGATTTACATCTTCATGTTAGATGCTTAAGAAGCGAGAAGAATATCTCACTCGCAGATGACGTCATCTACTCACCCGAACTTACCCGGTTTCTGGACGTGCATGAGATATTCTGAGCATCAGCTCCCAGTAACATACTTAATTTCGTATATGCAATATTTACTTTAAAACATTGAAGGGTCAAATAAAGACATTACTATTGAGAGGCTAAGAACCGGTTTTACGAACAAAGCACTAGTAGCCACCTCATTAGACATATAAATATTTTATTGAACAAGCATTAACCATTAATTGCTTGTGGTCTCAAGCCGGTGTCTTTCTGCTATATCTGTGTTTGGCTGTATGGTGTAACGTCACACGGGCGGCAATACTACTAGCTCATTCACAGCGCGAAACCGGTTCTGACGACGCTTCATACGACGAGTCTCATTCGCATTGAGGTGGCGGGCCAGTAGTCTACCCGAGCTCAAACTGTCACCACGCCACTTTTCCGCGCAATAACCGTTACGTTATTCATAATCGTAACTCTCAAATTATATTCAGTGCCAACTGTGTTCCCAATAATGGGTAAGCTGTGTTTTATGTTTTTATTAAACCTAGACCAAATTCTCATCTGACCTTATTATTTTTGCTGTGCTAGCTAAAGGTTAAACGCCGCCTTTATTTCTTTTCGCCTTTTGAGTTAACTGAATTGTAGTGCGGAGTACTGTGTGATCCCTACGCTTTCTTCTGAAATACCTGTCGTTGCGTGATCGTAATGCCTTAGTATTGCGATTCCAGGAACACCCCTCAGCTTAGAGAGCTAACCTAGCGACGAGAATACTAAGAAGTGACTGAACTGAAGACGGGAAGACCGGACGTAGCACTGCCCTTCCTGCTAACGTGCGCTTGTTCCTGGACTCTGCCTGGAAGACACGGCGGAAGGCCGTGGACGAGACTGCCAAAGGAAAGTGCGGTATTTCCCAAACCGAACGGCCAAAAACATGACCTTGGCGTGACCTTTCCGACCCTGACTGACTTCGAATACACTTTTTAAACATTTAACTGTCTTTCTTTATTATTCTCTCCACTTTTTCTTACCTTTGTCACCTTACTTAACAATGGCACGCCTCTCAGAGCAAACGAGTTAGAGTTAGCAATTGTGAACATTATTAAGTCACGGATAAGGTTGTATCTCACCTGAACGTATTATGTGTACATCTTTGCTTCATAACGACAGTGTTGCTGGTATAAACTATCAATTATTAACCGTATCAAGTCACGGTTAAGGTTAAAACTCCCTGAACTGAACTGAAGGCCTTACTTATAAACGTCTCTCTTTTGTCAAAAGTTAATCATTGTTTAAATAGTGCCATCCCTTTTTGTAAGATAGTGACAGGGCGAATCTTAACAGTGTTTAGGCAGAAATTGATAGGCATTTACAAGTGAGGCCTAGGTGTACCTAAATTTTGATTCAGCTTTGCGCAGTGAGGACGGGGGTGTCTAGTAATGTAACTATGAACCGCAAGTAATAATAGTAAGTGTGAACTGTATCTAATTTTGGATAAAGTTGAAAGTCACCTGAAGGTATGATGTGTACATCCTTGACTCTTTGCTTGCGTGGTGTAGCCGCATCGCGAAGTGAAGACGGGAGATGTCCCGACAGTGCGTATTGAAGCGCTGCTAGTAATAGCCAATGGCAGTTTTTCGCTGTGCCGCCTTCGAGACACGAAGAGTCGCCGTATACAACTAAACGACCTGCCTGAAACCGATAGATTATTAATGTTTATATGTATAGATAATTATATAATGTTTAACTGGCCTGTCAGCTCAGTTGGTAGTAGCTCTGCCTTTTGCGCTGTATTTTGGTTCGATTCCCTCTCAGAATAAACATTTGTATAGGTGAGCATAGGTGTTTGTTTTGCATCTGGGTGTGTTCGTGGTTGCGTGTATTTACACAGAGGAACATGGTTTTGAGGCTTCACTTAGGTTATTCACGGCCCTCATGTCTAAATAATTATTTGGTATAAGATAGAAACCGAACGTACGTATAAAGTATAAAGTATTTTTATTTCTGTTTGTACAAATGAGGGTATGTATGTATGTACATATGGGCATATTTTTACAAATGAGATACAAAACAAGTAGGTAAACAAGTAGGTATTATAAACATAATGATTAATGCTATTGTGTAGAACTTATATAATTAGGTATAATTACTTATTATAACAATATTAAAGTGCCCTAGCTCCCACCATAGGAAAACCTGTGTTGTGAGTAGCTAGAACTCTTTCGCAAAAAAATGTGTCATTTGTATTCATACAAGTGTGAATATGTATACGCCTTGAGAGGGTGCAATACATCAGAATATTTTTATTTTTTAGTTATATTTGTTATTAGATTAAATACCTGTATATACTGTATATACCTAGGTATATACAGTTAAACTGGTGAATCACATAGTAATTATGAATAAAATTTGTTAGCTATAATTGTAGTACTTATTTACAAATAAAATTAAATTGACTGAAATAAAATACTTATGCACACAATTACTAATAAAGTATGGTAAGCAAGTCTTCCGTTTTTGAATATGTTTGAGTTTTAACCACTCCGAAACAACCTTCATACATTTTTTTCTAGTAAACTTGAAAATGTTCACGATATTATTAATTTTGAAGTATAAATATGGACCTAAATAACAATAACTACGTTGTCTAAAATTTGTACGTGTTTTCGGTGTCTTCCACGTTGTCCTACGATTGCCGTGAGTAAGAGTTAATGTTTCAGGTGCAATTTTATGAAATCTAAGGGTTGTATATAATATATATAGTTGCCTAACCGAGGGGTGATTAACATCTTGGTAAAGGAATCTAGGATAGAGGAAGTACTGGTTGCTTTTCAAAAATGGTTTTCTGCAAACAAACTTATTGTCAATATTAAGAAAACAAACATCATGTTGTTTGAATCTACGGTAAGAAATAACGATCGGATTGAAACCAGGGTAAATAGTGAGAGAATTGAAAGCGTTAACTGTGTGAAGTTCCTTGGAGTACAGATTGACTCTCTCCTAAATTGGAAAAATGAATCGGAAGGGATCGCAAACTCCATTGCGTCAGCTTGTTATGCATTACGTACCTTACGTGATGAAATCAGTATCGATCAATTAAAAATAGTATATTCTGCACTAGTAGAATCCAAAATAAAGTATAGCATTCAGTTCTGGGGAAACAGTTACAGGTATAATTTGGAAAAAGCATTCATTTTGCAAAAACGAAGTATTAGAACTATAGTTGGGATCTCTCAGAGTCGACTAGGTATTTTGACGGTCCCAAGTATCAAATGTACATGTAATTATTAGCTTTTTAGCCAAAAACATACGCGAGTATGAGACACATAGTGAAAAAAATGTGCGGACAAATAGTAGGAAGAAAAATATAAAAAATAAGATACACCCCACACTCAACATCATGAAACACTGTTTAAGATATCAAGCAGTTGAATTTTTTAACAGAGTGCCACTAGAACTGAAATCTATTATTCACCAAAGAACAAAACTAAAGGTTGAGTTGAAATCTCTTCTTCTGGAGAAATGTCTCTATTCACTGGATGATCTATGAACCGTTTTATAATTATTGATTGTTTTGATTGATCACATTAAAATGTTCTGATTATTCATTGTTAGGTTAGGTTTTTGACATTGTAATATATTGCATGATTACCATAATTTATCAATAATTATTTTATGTTTAATTGTATTTTTAATTTAATTTATATTTCCGCATACAATGTAATTTGTCAATGGAATAAACTACTATGAACTATGAACTAAGGGATTCTGTGGGGTAGCGTGGGGTAACCATTTTTAACACAGCTCGTTGAGCTCGTTCAAGTAGAAGTAGGTGAGTTTTGCAAGCTGCGCCCCACGAAGAGACACAGTATGTCAGCACTGACTGACACAGTGCCTGATGTATAAGTTTAATTATGTGTGATTCTGCGCTCGATGTAATTAGTTTAATAATGAACATAATTTTTCTTAGTCTACCTACCTCTAGGTGCCGCAATCTGATGGGTCCACGATAAGTGTTTGTCTAAGATAACACCTAAATACTTTATTGTTTCTACTTGTTCTAGAACTGGACAATTGCATTCTTCGTGATGCAACAGATTGTGATTAGAGCCACTATGGAGTCTTATAATTCGATTTATCTTAGGTGAGCTTTTACTGGTAATACTGAATGGTATTAGTTTAGTTTTGTCTGTATTTAATGTTAATAGGTTGTACTGTAGCCATACAGTGATCACTCCACGTGTCTCCATAAAAAACAATAGCAGTGTCATCTACGAATGCAATTTTTTTTCCCTTGATGAGCTCTAATGAACATAAGCTATTTATGTAGATCAGAAACAGCGTTGGGCCTAAAACGCTTCCTTGTGGTACACCAAATTTAGCCTCTGAAAAGTCACTATAGGAGCCATCTATCTTTACTCTTTGCTTTCTTGAACTTAGATAAGATTTAAACCAGTCTAATGGTGTGCCTCTGATACCTAATAATTCCATTTTACGAAGAACTTGACACAGTGTCGAAGGCCTTGGCAAGGTCGAGGAAGACTCCAATACACCTATTACCCATGTCTAATTTGCCTGATACAAAGTCGGTTAGGTTGGTTACTGCATCCTCAGTACTCCTGCTTTTTCTGAAACCATATTGGTTATCAGAAAGAAGCTTGTGATTTTCAAGGTAACTAAGGAAACGCTTGTTGACAACTATTTCAAGAATTTTTGATAGTGATGTGAGTAAGGAGATGGGCCTATAATTAGAGGGTACTTATGGATCTCCAGCTTTGAATAACGGAGTGATATTAGCTATCTTGAAATGTTCCGGTACGACTCCACTAGTGATACTTAAGTTTGTTATGAACGATATGATTGGTGATACGACATGTTTACTAAGCTTCAACACCTTATTGTTAATACCGTCCCAACCAGGTGCTGATGAAGGCTTGAGCGGATGTTATTATTTTGTCAATTTTATAGGGGTCGGTTGGTGAAATAAAGAAAGAGTGTACCGGGACATCTGCAGGAAGTGGATTTACGAGAGCCGCAAGTTCATCTTCAGTCTTAGAAAGAGAATTTAAAATATTATCTGCAAATTTTTCCCTATTGATGTAAAATAATTATTAACGTTATTTATAGCTTCCTTACCGTTTGTATTGTTAATTAGTTCATCATGTTTGTTATTTTTCTTGTCGATATTACATATTCTTTTAATTCCTTCCCATGTTTTATTTATTGTTGCACTGTGCATAATTCAGTAGTTTCTCTTCATATATTCGTTTAAGGTCATGTACAGTATTTATGCAGATATTGCGATAGGTTTTATATTTGTGTTGGATTTCTTTGAAATCAGTCCTGCCATAATTTTAGTGAAGTCTAGAATAGCCTCGGAAACATCAGTGTGAGCATATAGGAAGGCTAGATCAAGTTTTTCCAATTCACTAACGATTTCTATAAAATTAGTTTTTGATGTGGTTTTAGGCTTTGGATTACTAGGGTCTGTAAGTTTGTATCTATCTACTCCTACAATAACTGTTCGGTGATCAGTGATATCAGAGTCATAGATTCATGTTTGAGTAGTTTTTTTGGATTTGACCATTACATGATCCAGGCACCTTGATCCACGTGTAGGTAAAATATGTGCAGGAATGTAACCATAATGTCCGGTTAAGATAGTCAAGGCAAAGCGGGTCCGGATCGTCTTTATCCTCTCTAATATTTATGTTATAGTCCCCTACCATAACACAAGTTTCCCTATTTATAGTTTGTAAGATCTTTTCAAGGGAGTGACAAAAACGATCTATTTTTCTTATAGACGGCGTGCGGTAGATAGCTATAATGCAAGATTCTTTTTCTACGTGAATAATAATACAATTTGCGTCTAGGAAATGTGGTTCTTCAAAAGATATGTTGAGTTGGGATTTCGTAAAAACTATTATTCCGTCGTTTTGATTATATAGCTTTTTTGACGAATACAACGATTAGTTAGACAGTGACAGTTGAGGGGAGTGTTCGTTAATTCTACACTCAGTAAATATGATAATATCTGGAAAAAAGTTTAATGAAGATAGAAAAGCAATGAAGTTGTCAAAATTCTTTTGTATACTACGTATGTTCTGGCAAACAATGGTATACTGGTTATTCGATTTTTTTGAAATTCCGTACATTGATTCGGGTGATCTACAGCTACATTGAGAACCAACTGTGTGTTGTCAATGTCATTAAATGCATCGATGTTATTCATTGTGAGGGTAATAAATGTCGAATATGTTGGTGCTTATGTAGCATGGAGACTTTTTGTACATAAGTGGAGTTGTTGGATTATTAATAAATGTGAATGTTGTTTCTGTGGAAGAGGTGATTGAGTGATTAGATTCACAGGTAATGTTGCATAAGTGATAGTGATTGATCTGATATTTAAAGTTATCCAAGATATTGTCGCTTATCCAAGCTCTGGTATGAGAGTCGAGGACATAATTGAAACAGTACATGCAAGACATAAATAAGTAAAAATATTTAGTCAATCGGTAGATTGGATTTATAGTTTTCTAATGGACGCAAGGGTAGCTTCATCCTTAACAAGGATATGAACAGCGTTCTCTTTCTTGCGCAAAAATACTCTTTCATTGGAAGTCCAACAAAAATCATAAGCTTCTGTTTTGGCTACATCGCGAGCCAGGAAAAAGAGCCTCGAAGCTTTCACAGTGAGGTGCTCAGAAATACAAACAGGTGTCTTCGTGGGGACGCTAATGCCCATGTGCTTGGAGCTAAGCTGTTCGCATTTGTTCTTTGCGTACTGCTTAACCTTTTGTAAGAACTTCTCCCTAGCTAGCGTGTTAGAAAACTCCGCTACTACAGTAGATGTTGCATTAGGCTTACATGGTAGCCGATATACATCCCGCAGTTGATTGGCATCCGAAAAATCCTCTGGTTCAATTACACTGTATAGCTTTTTTATCATGTTAAACAGTTCTTGTTTCCCTTCCTTTTGACTTCTAGGTACATTTCTAATTTCTTTGCTACTTTTTTTATTTACGCGCTCCAGATTCTCCAGTCTCGTTTCTATAACGTCATAGTTTCTTTATCTAGTTCTAAGTTTAGGATCTTACTTTGGAGCTCTTCAATTTGATTACTGACGAAATCCATGGATTTCTTTATATCATTATTGGAAACTGAAATTAAATCGTTCTGTTTTTTGATATCAAGGATATTTTTTTCAAGTTTCTCAAGTGACTTTTTGACTTCTGGGCGTCATCATCTGCAACCCGTAAGCGTTTTGCATTAATTCTTTTACTTTGTACTTCGGCTTCTTTTCTAAACATATTTGGTAAATCTGTATCCGAGGAGGAATGAGTCATATCAGCCTTTTTGATTGGACTCCGTCTCATTTTGGTAATGGATTGAACGAAAAAGATATAGTTTTTTTAAAAGCAGAGAAATTAATGCTTTGTCGCACCTGTTTTGGTCGTACTAAGATTGGTAGCAGTTTGCCGTGACGTCACCTGACGCTCAGTGCAGTTGGTTACGATATCGATTTGCGGGTAGCTCCGATAAGGACGAAAAATAGCCACTTACTCGTTTACTCGCGGGTGAGAGGGGTACCCAGCAAGCTTATGCGTCAGCCGATGTTTGAAAAGTCTATCAGGGGAACTTGCTTTGTTTACTGCTTACAATAAGGGGGATTTTGGTATTACTCACAATTTAACTAAATCAAAAAGTGTAAAAATAATATTTCAGACGAAGAATTTAGAATACCATCTGTCACACCCAGAGAAGTTTTAAAAGAAATCCTCAAAAACATAAATCCTAAGAAATCACCAGGATTTGACCTTATTTCCGGCGAAATATTACATAACTTACCAAGAAAAGCCTTGGTTAAGCTAACAAATCTTATCAACGCTGCTTTAAGACTGAAATATGTGCCAGACCTATGGAAAGTAGCGGAGGTAATAATGATAGCAAAACCAGGCAAACCACCTCATGACGTAACGTCATACAGACCTATTTCCCTGCTACCAATCATGTCAAAACTATTTGAATTTTTTTTATTAAAAAGACTTAAATCTATAATAGAAGCCAAGAACATAATACCAGGACATCAGTTTGGATTTAGAGAAAAACATTCAACTATTGACCAGGTGCACAGAATCTCAACAATAATCGAGAAAACATTAGAAGATAACAAAGTCTGCTCTACCATATTCTTAGATGTTGCGCAGGCTTTTGATAAAGTTTGGCACAGAGGCCTTTTACTGAAACTAAAAAAAATGCTACCTCAAGCCTATACAGACATCTTAGAATCCTACATAACGGATAGAGCTTTCAGAATTAGACAAGAAGATGCCTTTTCTGATATCAAAGAAATAAAAGCAGGGGTACCACAGGGAAGTGTATTAGGACCAGTCCTGTACCTTTTATACACCAGTGACATACCCCATTTAGATGATAACACAATCGCGACCTTTGCTGACGACACAGCCATAATGGCTGTTGGAAGCACTTTTGCAGAAGCAGCAGAAAAGGTTCAAGTGGCTGTTAACCAAATCCATTACTGGACCAAAAAATGGAGAATAAAGCTTAATGAATCAAAATCCATTCATATAAACTTTACGAACAAAAAGCAGCAGTACCACCCAGTATATATCAACAATAAGCGCATACCATGTGAAAATACGGCCAAGTATCTAGGAATGACGCTTGACGCAAAGCTACGCTGGAAGGCTCACGTCAAGAAGAAAAAAGATGAATTAGAGCTCCGCTATAAACAGATGTACTGGTTGCTTGGAAAACAAGCAGCCTTGTCGGTACATAACAAAATAACAATCTACAAACAAGTCTTGAAGCCAGTATGGACTTATGGTATTCAGCTGTGGGGCTGCACCAAAAAAAGTAACATCCAAATAATACAACGGTTTCAAAACAAAGTACTAAGGAACATCGTGAATGCACCCTGGTACGTAAGAAACGAAGACCTCCATCGGGACCTTGGCATAGACTTCGTCGACACAGTTATTACAAAAAACGCAGAAGCTCATGAGGAAAGACTTCATCATCACGTGAACGTCGAGGCAATCCAGCTCCTCGACAACACGGACATAGTGAGAAGACTCAAACGAACCAAGCCGTTTGAGTTAGTGCAGTGTAACAGTGAAAGAAAGTGAAAATGACAATACAATATATTCATAAAGAACACATTAACAAAGTGTCTCCCCTTAACTAGAGACAATAAGAAAAGTGCTATTGGACACATTCCTAGGCATAGTTTACGTTATAAAAATAAGTCATAGTTAAATTACTCATTGGCCTACTTGGCTAGATTGTAATAATATTAGAGTATAATTTTTTAAGAATTATACACTAATAAAAAAATAAAAAATAAATAACAAAAAAAAGTGCAAAAACACGTCTGTACGTTAGCGCAACTTGGACGAAAGAGCAACGTAATAGTAATCCATCTTGTCAAAACTGGTTCTAATTACAATCAAACTAATGATTTAAATTATTTCGATTACTAATCGAAACTAATAGACATTGGTTGTGTCAAAAGTTCCATAATCGCCATACTGGTCACTGTGATACAAGCTATGCTTACTTTGGGGCTAGATGCTGTTGTATGCACACATAACACCAATATTTATTTATTTATAATTATATGGGACGGGGAAAGCAAGCTGGAGTAATATAAAAATATGAAGCAATTATATCGGAATTTCTTTTTTCAGTACAGTCTCAGCCTGACGTTGGTCGAAGCAACAAGTCTGCAGAGCAGAGTGTTTTTTCGTCGGGCTGCGGAGTGAGTCAAGAGTTCCTGAGGATGCCTCGTGGAGAAGCGAAATACGTGTCGAATTTCTTTTGGAGGTTGCATGTGTGGATTGTGTTTGATTGCCTTTTACTAACGCTTTGCATGGCTTTTCAATTGCAGGCGGGAGGGAGGTGCATGTGTCTGCATGGTGTCTAACTCTTTGGGAATAGATTGGCGGAATAGTACTAAATATTTGTTCTTTTGAATGTTCTATTTAATGTTTCTTATTTTTTGCAACATGATCGATACTTGCAATCATGTAGGAATATTATGCATAGTTCGTTTAATAATTACTAATAATCGGGACAATTCACACAAGACCACCTAGCCCTAAAACGAATTAAGCTTGTAGGTACTATAAATAAATAAATAAATATTGCTGGACAATGCACACAACATCATCTAGTCCCAAACTAAGCATAGCTTGTATTATGGTGACTAGATGACTGATAGAATACTTATATATTTTTAAATACATACTTATGATACTTTATAACACCCAGACAAAGAACAAACACCTATGTTTTTCACACAAATGTTTATCCTGGGAGGGAATCGAACCCTCAACCTACAGCAGAAGGCAGAGCTACTACCAACTGAGCTGACAGGCCAGTCTATAGGAACCAGTTGGCTTATAGAATACTTTTATACACGTAAATACATATTTATGATACTTTATTATACACAGACACAGACATATATGTTCATCACACAAATAATTGTCCTGGTTGGGGACCGAACCCACAACCTGCGCAGACGGCATAAATACCTACTACCAATACTATATAGATATGGAGTAATTATATTAATTTCAACATGATTTATTCCGATACGCGACGAAAAAGCGTTCTCGAGACAGATTGCTAACAAAGTGATACTAAAAGGGTTCTCTTTTTCTCTTTGAGGTATGGAACCCTGAAAATCGACAACATGATAATTATAATAATGATAATTTGAACCATGTAGGAATCAAATTCATAATTTTGTTATATCTATACTAAATAAAGAGGAATGTTTTTTTTGTATGTTTGCTTGTATTGAATGGGCTCCGAAACTACTGGACCGATTTGAAAAATTATTTTACCGTGGGGAAGCTACACTATCCCCGGGTGACATAGGCTACTTTTTATCCCGGGAATATTAGTTTGTCCCGGGAATAATCTTAAACGCAGGCGAAGCTGCGGACAGCTAGTATTATATATTTACAAAACTTTCTCTATAGCAACAGTTGTGAGCAGTTGCCTTAAATTGCTTATTGTGTTTATGATCACTTGGTGTGGATTGCTCTCAGTAGATCGATAGTCTGATAGCCCATTCAGGAAAACAAGCTTCAATGAGATTACTGACGGACACTGACAGGCTAACTGGCCTGTCGGCTCAG
Organism: Lampropteryx suffumata; assembly: GCA_948098915.1. Classification (NCBI taxonomy): domain Eukaryota; kingdom Metazoa; phylum Arthropoda; class Insecta; order Lepidoptera; family Geometridae; genus Lampropteryx; species Lampropteryx suffumata. The sequence continues at coordinate 18,015,867 of OX402544.1, read as the reverse complement.
TTGGTAGTAGCTCCGCCTTCTGCACTGTAGGTTGAGGGTTCTATTCCCGCCCAGGACAAAAAATTGTGTGGTGAATATAGGTGTTTGTTCTGTGTTTGGGTGTTATAAATTACCATACGTATTATAAAATATAAAAGTTTATATCAGTCATCTGGTCACCATAATACAAGCTATGCTTAGTTTGGGGATAGATGGTGTAGTAAGCATTGCCGATTTATATTTATTTATTTAATGAATTAATGTGTTTACATTTACATATGAATGTACCTTTGGAACTTTGTCGATGGTAGAATCATTAGTATAGTCCCGGCTCTCGCCGTTGTCTGTTTGAAGCAGCCCCAGTATTGGTACATCGACGGTTTGCGTCGCAGACGCCCCTCCCGTATTTCCATGTTTATCTCCAGACATTATCTGAAAAGGGTAAGTTTTCGTAAGCTCAAGTCAAGACTTGTTCAAAACCAATCTATAGGTACATTCGTAAATTTATATCGTTGATATAACATTCGTATAAACCAGTGATCGACTTTGGTGACAGAATTAGTAGGCTTTCGTCATAACTAACAATTTTTTGAAATGCCGGAACCGACAGCGTAATTACCGAAGAATGGAAGCACTCAGATATAAATGCCATTGTGTTCACCCATCCAGGTTTGAAGGACCTGCTTCGTTGACCTGCCGGCCGATCATGGAATTATGATACAATCAAAACATTGATTCTATTGTTGCGCCCGCTATATAGCTCCATTTGCTGGCGGGAGGACTCAATAAAATAATCAGCACAGCGCCATCTAGTATCGAGCGTATACACTACATAGTAAGCGTATCTAGTGTATAAGAGCGAACGAGATTGATATATATCTCTTACAACCGAACATTTTAGCGCGTGTGAGTTCGTCCTCGTTCGAACGTTCGAGTAGCGCCTAGATTTTACGCGACGTACTCGCCGCGCAAATAAAAGCGACGGTAATGTTTGGATACAGTCAGTCTATTCTCGGCTTAACAAGTGATACAAGTGCGATAGTTTCAAAATGTTATCAGTTGTGTTGTACTGTTGTGACTTTTACTGTGTTCTATTTGGATATATACTAGTAGAATCATTAGATTAAGTTCTGTGCGTAGTAACTTTGAAATTAAAGTTATAATTTGGTAAACTCGAGTTTGATTAATCGGTTTCCTTAATTTATCATAATTAAATTATAGGTGATAAACATAAAATGTAAATCCGTTATTGGCTTTAGGATAAATGCGTTAGATTAAGTAATATTGTTTACTAAGAGCTGTGGATTTTGTTTAATAAATAAAATAAAATAAAAATAAAAATAAATCAGTATCCGGCTCGTAACACTATTTTCAGTTACAATTGAATAAGTAGAATAAGTATTACAGAAGGTTGATATTGATTGTAATTGTAAAACATGAGAAACCGAATTACAAACCCATAACCGGTTTCAGTAAGAATTAAACTAATGATTGAAATAATGTCTATTACTAATGGAAACTGATAGACATTGATTGTTTTAAGAAATCGGTAATAGCTATACTTTAAAAAGAACTAAGTGCCGTATGCCACAAGCGTTCCAAATACCGGAAACACATAAAATTACGCCTATTTCCCGACGGTGTAGGCTTTCCACTAAGATGCAAATATATACATTGACATACACTTTCTTCATACATGCTTTATTTAGGGTACTCTTACTCTTGACTTGATACCTAAAACACAGGGTATATGATACAAAATACAATAACCCTTTTGAATCTCACGTACCTGATATCCTTGATCACTCAGCGGCGCGGTTATCAGAATACCATGGTCGGGGAAGCTGTGTATGTGTGTACCACTCGCGTAGTACATCGGATGTCCGCCGAGCTTGAACGTGCCTTCGAACACACGATCACCTAGCGCCACCTGTTGGGAAACATTGTTTTACGATACCGAGGGTTAATAATATCACATTTTCAAATTTAGGGCTGTTTTCCACAAAGCACGCACACATCTAAATAGAGCTTAAGGAATCCCTAATCAAATGATTTTGACTCGTATTCACGGCGCTACAATCGCGATTTTTTTATCAGAAAACACTTAAATAAGGAATTCAGATAATAATAAACGGGTAATGTTTTAATTAGCTTACTTTCCGCCTATTAGTGTAAGCTGCATGTTTAGGAGAAGGTGATGATTAATATTGAATATTTAAGACATTATTTCATAAATCCCAACTAATATTATAAATGCGAAAGTAACTCTGTCTGTCTGTCACGTTTTCGCGCCTAAACCGCTGAGCTGATTTTTATGAATTTTGGTATAGAGATACATGGGACCTTGGAGAAGGACATAGGCTACTTTTTAGGTAGGTACCACGCGTGCGAAGCCGCGGGCAGCAGATAGTAAATTATATAACTAACAGTTACTTTAAAAACAGTTTGAAACGAGGAAATTAGAGCCAAAATATTGAAAATACGTACTATATATTTCTTATAGAACTAAAACTTCTACAAATAACGAGCAGATAGCCAGTAAATAGCGGCAAAAAATACGTTTTTTCCATGCAAAAGTTAATTTACTGTGGCCACCGTCAACCGTTAAGCCAACTTCATTTGAATGTATAATATGGTTTGTTTAATTTCGTTTGAGTAAGATTTCAATGCCACATGCGTGAACGCTTATAGAAAATGAATCCTGTAGCCGTCTGGAATAGCATTTTTATTTACATACCAGGAGGGCAAAGCCGCGGGTAGCAACTAGCAAGTATAAAATACATGTGAAACAGTTAAGCTATCCAAGAACCGTTTAAAAGAAACTAACTGTCTATATGTAACTCTTGGGTGGGTCAGAGTAAGGGTTTTGAGGTCATAACTTCATAGGGGAGGGTAAACCGCTTCGTTACGTAACGCGTTACGGCGCCAGTCTGTCTGGCTACCCTTTCTCTAACGTATACGGCAACGGTAGGCAGTCTCCTCCTCTCTCACTCTAACCCACAGCGCTAGTTAGATTAGTTTAAGTTATCACTTCTGTCAGGCGTCCCGAGACGCACACGATATTTTTTTATTTACCGATTTCAATCGAAGATACAGTTACGTTAATACCGGTAGAAAGTTGTATATGATCATACCTGATACATACTGAGCAGATCGTTCAAAGCAGGTACGTTAGCGCCTCCGGTTTCAGGTATCCACCTAAAACCAAGTTTCCGTAGCATAATCTTACTAATATTATGAATGTAAATGTTTGCTTGATACTCAATCACACAACAGCTAAGCCAATAAAACTTTATAAAGATATAGATTTAAGCCTGGAATAACATTAGGCTACTTAACATATATGTATCATGCAGGCAGAGCAGCAGGCATACCTATTTTAATGCTATATATATTTGGATTTAGAATTACATTATAATTATCTACGTGCAAAGCGGGCAAAGCCACATGCGGAAGCTAGTGAATAAATAGACCGAACCCGAAATCACTAGTTAGCATATCATACAAATAATTTTAAAAATATTCTTTAATGCATGCTTCGTAAGGCACGACAAGGCTACAACAAGTCTAATAACTATTCTTCCTTTCGAATTTAGTTTCAGTGATTAGTTTAATAAGTACTAGCGACCCGCCCTGGCTTCGCACGGGTGCAATGCTGATTCTAAATATACTACAGAATGTCTTTATATACAACGATATCTAAGGGAATAATTTAGACTAAGAGATAGACATATACCTTTGCGGACTTTAGTGTATTATTTTGATCTATCTCGTAGGGTTCAGCCAGCGTTTGCAATGTAAGCGCAAACAAATTTGTTTATTTACGACACCACATTAGAAACCTCTAAAATTATCAGTGTTTCTCTACTATATTATGCATGTTTTACACATATAAACCTTCCTCTTGAATTACTCTATCTATTAAAAAACCGCTTTAAACTCCGTTTCATACATTTAAAGATCTAAGCATACATCGGGACAGCGGGAGGCGACTTTGTTTTATACTATGTAATGATACTATGAAAGATAATGATGGTAAGTATGTCTTTGTCATTCAAATGTTCATGCAAATGTCAAAGATGACAACAGATTTTAACTACTTTTTAACTATATACGGCTTACAACACCATTATGAACAATGGGGTAACAGTATGGCGTCAGTTGATATCAAAACATACTCGTGCCTTGTTACTTTGCTGACTCCGGTTGTAGGTAGATTATTGTTTTTACCAATAAGAACAGTTTTCTTTAAAAGCCTTAATTGTAAATAGTAAATATTCATCAATATTGGTAAACAAACCAAACAACACTATCTAACCCCAAACTTAATATATGTAGCTTGTAAAATGGGAACTAGATGAATACGTAAATAATAATTTTAAATAGGTACATTATCATCATTATAAATACCCAGACATAGAAAAAAAATCTGTTCATCACACATGTTTATCCTGGACGAAAAGGCAGAGCTGAGAGGTCAGTCAAGAATACTAAACATTATTATATATTAGGAACCAATATACATACAATACAAAACAATTGGATGCATGTTTCAGAATTTAACAAAATAACCCTCAAAAGGGTAAAATTGGATGTCAAAGTATGTATAAGAACTTTTTAACGGATAGTGCGATTTGCTTGAAACTTCCTCCGGATATTTAAGACACAGAATAAAAGGAAACATGTTTGAGTTTATAAAAATAATCATTACATTGGGGTAAAACTTGTGTTAAAGTTTGTTGACTGACTAACCATTAAAAAATATACCTACTGCTGCACTACGTAGTTACTTATATGAGTATTCTAACCCGTACGAAGTCGCAGGTAATAGCTAGTATTTTCATATAACTCACCATTGTCTAGTATTTTCGTCGTAGAACTTCACGTGTCTCAGTAGTGTTGCGTTGTACCAATCCGCGAACACGACCAGTGAAAGTCCGTTGTCAACTGCCTTCTTGAGAGTAGCCATTTCCTCTGGGAAGTACTCGTCTTCCGGATCTACAAGGAGTAGGGCGCCGTACAGCGATGTGTTGATGCAGGTCAGCGGAGTTCCTGGTGAGATATACGATATTCTGAGTATATCGGCGCTAGGACGCAGCTAACCAATGCCTGTTCTCGCTAATCAGATGCTCTATATAATATCCAATTATTGTTGGCGTTAACGCCTGTGGAATGATCAAACAGTATGCATCTATGTGAACGCCAACAGAAAGCGGATCTTGTCTAGCCGGTGCCTTAGGTAACGCTTATTTATGAACAGTCACTTCTGTCAGCTTATGATTTTATGATGTTGCCGTTAGAGTTTATTAGTTTATTTTTGACCGTCTTGCGAAACAAACATTGCGCTTTATTATATATTTTATTTTATCTTCGATGGACCAACGTTTGACCACGATCTCGGCTGATGATGGGACACGCAGGTCTAGAAGACACCTATTTACTCGAGACTTGAAGATACCCAGATTGTAGTTTGCAGGAAAATCGACAGCAAAGCATTCCAATCCTTGGCTGTACTTAAAAGCTACCCTGGGCAGCGGCTTGCATATTTAACTTGAGCGATTTGGTTTTATATTTTTGTTTTTCTACGATAACAAACGAACCGATGATCCGATCTGCATAAAATTTGACTGGGTATACCAGCCAAATTACATGCAGATAGGATCATCGGTTCGAGATTTGAGTTGAGTAATAAGCTGATAACTTATTGAACCAAATTAGACAAGGGGTTGTTAACATACAGCGTGGGGATTCAAATGAGTCAAAATAGTTTTAGTTGAAAAATGAAAATGAAAATGAAAATGAAAAAATAATTATTTCCGCATTCAATGAAAGCATATACAATGTTTAAATGCACTTTGATGCTGCTCGAAATTTAAAAAGGTAGACTTTTCAGCGGTCTTTACACCAGGCATCGTGAAGACCAGAGAGACGATTCACTTAATAAATTGACAGTAACCTCGGTTAGCAGTAAAAGTTAAAAAAATAGCAATTTACACAAATTATCTATGATACAATTACAATATCATAGACACAATAGGCAAATATAATTGCAAAAAACAATAATGGACAAATTACATATTCGGTAAAGTTACATTTTAGCAAACTACACAAACTACGACACAATTTATTACAATACAATACAATAGACAAAACATGAATGCAAAAAGCAATAATTATATATGCACATACTCACACACATTACAACAAAATAACATATGTGAAAACAAAACGAAACATATTTATGATACATTGTCAATTCCCAATTCTAACCAGTAACAACATACAGTGCAAAAACAATGATCATGAATAGGTATAAGTACATTATATGTATTATAATAAAAGTGGATCATTTTAGTATACTTAGCAGATGTTCTGTAGCGTCGTAAGAGAGCATTAAAAGCCATTTACTAATTATTTATCTTTAATATATATTTAGTTAATAATACGGTTTTTACAACCGAAGTTGTAAGTTCCAAAACTATTTTTATATTCATTGTAAGATATTATTAAGAAACAACGTAAAAAATTAACCATTTTAACTTGAGCTATTCACTACAGTTTCGTTAACTTTAGAGGTCATTAAATGGAGACTGGTCGCTTTTAACTTAATTCTTAAATATTTCAGTTTCAGTAGTTTCTTTAATATTTTATATATATAAATATTTGGTATTACTAACCGACTTCATCAAAAAGGAGGAGGTTCTCAATTCGTCGGAATCTTTTTTTTATGTATGTCACCGATTACTCAAAAACGCCTGAACCGATTTGGAAAATTCTTTATTTGTTTGAAGGGGTATACTTCACTGGAGGTCCCATTTAAATTTTATCAAAATCGGTCGAGCTGAAATATCAACGAAAATCTAAAAATTGTACACATCGATGATGTTTTCGTGTACTTCGATGCCTCGCTGTCTCATTGGAGCGGTGCGTTTATTTGGCCTACCCATATTATATACTAGCTGGTGCCCGCGACTTCGTCTGCGCAGGATTAGTACTTCGTGTAATTCTAACGGTTTTTGCAGCACACGCCAGAATAGCTTGCAGATGGCCGATTTTTTTCCTACTTACTTAACACTTATCGTTATATTTTGGACAAATTACACAATATCTTTATAAATTATAGACTATGTGTTATTCTGATGTATTAATGAAATGTATGTATGTTTAATGAAACTTTACAATAACAATATAGCTTATAAGCTATATTGTTATTGTAAAGTTTCATTAAAATTCTATAACTTATTCAAATGTTTTAATTGAAGCTCTCTTTTTGATGAGCAGGTAAGAGTGACATAAACAACAACCACTTATATAGATAACATTTATTTCAATTACGCACCAGTTTTTAAGTGTGTACAAAATCAGTTTTAATTCTGACCATTACGGTCAGTGTCATCTTTACTTGTAATCGTACAGATGAAGTTCAGAACTTTATTTATCGGCCTATCACAGAGAGCTCATATCTAAAAATTTCAAAGTAGTATTGAACAAAAAGTGTCCCTAGTACCATGCATCGATGATTCAGATTACCATCATAGTGTCTAATTTAATAAATAAAGAACATTGAAATATTTACGCTAAAAAACGCAAAGTTTGAATGTAAGGTTTGCTGACTGGGCTTCACCAGAAGTATAGAAGCAGTAATCAATTATACGAACTTTATACTTCTAGATGATACATGATTTAGCGTTAAAATCTTAAATGTTAAAAACTAATTCAAATAATTGTAATGATTGTAATAATTGTAAAAAATACGAACGAGCATTACAGTAGTCGCATCTGACATCTTAGGAAAATGGGTTGGTACCTACTATCTGACGGCTAACTCTACCAACGCGCGCGTTAATTGTCAATTGTTAATTAGTCAAAATAAATAGCATGCGCTTCTTCGGTTTCCTGTAACACACTGCGGTCCCTTTTCAAGAAATCACTCCCACAGAATAAAGGAAAGAAGTTACACCTCAAACAAAAGTATATACACCCTTTATAAGGCAGAGGAAATGGCTGAAGGTATAAAAATAAAAATCACAGAAATGGGACAAGTAGGATTCCTTTATTACAAAATTAAAAAAAAAGTCTGAAAATTAATAAAAAAAACATGGTTTCCACTATTTGGACAAAGCCTTACTATGACTTATGAAATTCTGCAAAACATGGGAAAGCACAAAGAGGAACTTCGCACCGGATGCATTGGATCTTTGATTTATTTCTGTTTTCTTTGCTGCTGCAAGCTCTGAATTTCTGAATGTTGGAAGTGGACAAGGGAGGTGGGATCCGAAATCAGAAAGCCGCAGATCGTGTGGGACACAAAATAATGGGTCTGTTGACCATTATAAATCTATATTAGGAAGAGGGTGCACACCAATCAGAACCAACATTCCAACAAAGCCTATATCTCTTCAGCAGAGACATCAACCCAGTTCTTCTGTTTGTTCTGTGCAGCATATAGATTGGTCTGCTCTAAAATTAGAGATATGACATCATCAGAGAAAAACATTTAAAATATGCAAGAGGACTACTTCTGTTTGGAAATGTTTGGTTTGCTTTTGCTGGAATATCATCAAATTTATCAATTGATGTATTATGAGGGAACATCATTTTCTCCCAATCATCATCAATACCATCTTCATCTTCTTCAGATTCTGATAGAGACGACATTGCATTATTGGTTCCTAGAACTTCATTATTTGAATCACCTGCTCCTGAGTCCTGTCCTGCAGAAGGAACTTCCACTGCTCTACTCCCGGAAGGAATTGGTGAATTCTAATTCTGTGATAGTAAATTTATGGCAACCTCATGCTGTCTTCGTGAGGAGGACGGTGAATCAAAAATCTCCTCCTTCTTTTTTCAGCTTCCAGCTCTTCCTGACTTTGTTCCACGAAAATCGCCTTATTTTCTATTTCATCACTTTTGAATCCATCCTCTGACTACATCTGATAAGCCAAAAAGCTCTTATAAAATATTCCTCTAGTCTATCTAGACTCTAGATAGACTAGAGGAATATTTGGTTCCCAACCAGTGGTCCGTGGACCACCAGTGGTCCGCAGAAGCCAAAATATGGTCCGCGAATGATTTTATATTTAGCGGGCGGTGAGCCCTTTGTCGCCGTGCAGTGAGTGAGAAGAGTGCGGGTGGTGGGGGCGGTACGCGGAGCTCGGCGAAAACGATACTGCGTCTGCGATCTGCGTTCAATTGAACGTGTATCGTGCGTGTGCAAGGAATTAGCTGTGCTTTGCGCTGTCATTTGTTTATTATATTTGAGGGTCAGTAATTAGTTATGTTAGTAATATATAGTAATACGAAACAACTGTGCGAGGAAGTGAATCATTAATTACTGACCGTTGTTCTTAACTTTATTTCTTGAATTTGTTCGTAAATAATATAGGTACCTAAGTGAACATTTTGTTTCGATAAACCCTTTCCGTAGGTATTAAAAATGATCGCTTTCGGGCCGTCATTAATTGAACATTTTCAATGCGCCTATTTCTGTTTGTCAATTGGCGGGATCGTACCTATAGCAAAGTAGTATATTGTTTGTAAACTAAAACTATTTTGGATATTATATATTATTATATAAGCTAGCTCACACGCTCAAGCTCACACTATTATATAAGCTTTTCTTGGTTTGTATTTAGTATAATTTTTTGTAAAAATAAAAATAAAACCACAGTGCGTTATATGCGCAACCGGTCTCGCGAATGACGCGTTGAAACCAGCGAAATTAAAACGCCACTGAGAAACGGTACATCCAAATTTGTCTGACCGTCCGGTAGAGTTTTTTGAAGGAAAATTAGAGGACCTTAAAAAAAATGAAACTCAGGTCTAGTGGTACGTGATTTGCAACATCGGAAAATCATTAGTAGCGTCGTTTGAGATTTCTAAATTAATAACACAATCTAAAAAACCTCACACAGTCGGAGAAACACTCGTGAAACCGTGTTTGATCAAAGCCGTCGAAGAAGTTTTGGGATTAGAGGCCAAGAAAAAAATACAAGATATACCTCTGTCCAATAACACGATTAAAGCTCGAATTGAACTTATGTCAAATGATATAGAGGAGCAACTTGTTTCAAGAATCAAAAGTTGACATTTTTCGCTTTGCAGTGTGATGAATCGACCGACATTTCAAATTGTTGTCAATTACTTATATTTGTTCGCTTTTTAGACGACGACAACATAATTAAAGAAAAATTATTGATTTAACGGGAACTGGAAACAACATCAAAAGGTATCAAAAGGATTTATGAACTTAATATCGGAATATTTTGAGAAACATAATCTTATGTGGGATAAACTCGTTGCCCTCTGTACTGATGGTGCTCCGGCAATGTTGGGATTACGTTCCGGGCTGGCGACGTTAGTAAAACAAAAAATCATAACGTAATAACAACGCACTGTATCATATATCGCCAGGCGTTAGCTTCTAAGACTCCTCTTAGATGCCTTAATGATACACTGCAAATGGCCATAAAAGTTGTAAATATTATCAAAAGCAGCGCCTTAAATACACGCCTTTTTAAAAAATTGTGCACTGAAATGGACTCAGACCACTTCTTTTTCACACAGAAGTTCGATGGCTATCGAAAGGTAATATGTTGGGAAGATTATATGAACTAAGAGCAGAGGTTGAGATTTTTCTGGTTGATAAAAAAATAATGATTTGTTAAAACAGTTTACTAATGCAGCATGTCAGATGAGTTTGAAAGACAAAAAGTATGACGTTAGTAAAGCAAACATAGAAGAGAACATCAAGACTCATTTACAAATGTTGATTGATGAATTCAATCGCTACTTCCCAGAATATACTGAAGAAGCTAAAGTTGATCAAAAACTGATTCGTAACCCTTTTGGCACGGACGCTGGTGACAAATGAAATGACAGAAACTGCAGGATGCTTTTGAATCGAATTCACTTGAATCGTTTTAGTGTAAAAAAGCAATTTCTTATACTAAACTTCGAGAAATCGCCTTGCGCTATTTAATGATTTACTCAACAACTTATTTATGTGAACAAAGATTTTCTGCTTTGTGGTAATTAAAAACAAGGCGAGGAATCGTTTGAAAGTAAGTGATGATTTGCGTGTAACTTTGAGTAACAATATTAGTCCTAGGATAGCCGAACTCGTGAAGAAGATGCAAGCTCAGAAATCACATTAATACAAAATTACAGAAGTTTATCCTAAAAATATTATTATTTCTTGTTTTGTTATTTCTTATTGAGTTGTTAATTAAAGTTTCAGTTTGATTATTATAGTTTATTTTTATTATTCCTGCATAGTGGTCCCTGCTAACAACAATAATATAATAGTGGTCCCTGATCAAGAAAAGGTTGGGAACCCCTGATCTAGAGTATGCTATATACTCGTAACTCTCTGAAACTGCAAAAATCTGTTGACCAAACAGGCTCTGGGCAATGTATGGACGTCATAACGTTTCTTCATATCTGTTTGATTTTTTTTAAATATTGAAATAAACTCATAAATGGCAAATAGATGATATTTCTAATAAATTGTAATTCAAAACATACCTTCCTACTTATTATTTTCGGAGATATTTCTAGATTTGTTTTTACCAACGAAAAACAACCAAATTTTGAGAGACAACTAACAGCCGTTTGCAATTAGGTAGCCATATTGTTCTTTTTTTTAACATTTCGTTTCGGAACTATTCACGAAGAAGTATGTCCATATGTCAATTCGATTTAACAAATATTAAACGAGATATTGGACAAAACGTGTGGTGTCAAATATATGGCCAGAGCCTTATAAAGGGTGTAGTATATTATTACTTTTATTATTTTTTAAGAATTATGACTAAATCGATATCGTAGTGTCGGATTGTTAATACACCGTGTTTAGCTTATATTTTTAATAGATGAATAAACGAGGGAGGTTTTCGAACCTTATTAAATATAGTAACCTCATTCCTTTTTTTGAACCTGGAAGTGAAAAAGACCCAGCTAATTATTGACTGATATCGATTATTGACTTGACGGTGCAGTTTCAGCACTTGATACCGGAAAAAAATGCATCGGTGTCTACCTGGACCTTGCGAAGGCATTTGACATGGTTTCTTCTATCATCCTCCTAAAAAGTTAGTGTTTGGGTATAATAAAGGTCAGTGTGTCTCAATTGCTGGTCATTCCAGTAAAATCAGTGACGTTTCCTTCGGGGTTCCGCAAGGCAAGTTACGTAAAAAAAGATACGGCCGTTTATGCCGCTAAAAACGTATATTTCCACACTCTCAAGGGAATCAAAATTTATAGAGTATTTTCCGTTGACCTAGAACTATAAAATTTGGCAAGTAATACCGTCTTATACTACAAGTATAGGAAAAAATCTGAAAACTATACATTTGTAATTAAATCATAAAAAACATGTCATAATGCAAGGAACGGCGCTCCAAATTTTTTATTGAGTTAACCGTGTCATGTGGGGTATCGTATGAAAGGGCTTCATTAGCACGAGCTTAAACAGATTTAATTATTTTTATGTAGTATATTTTTCGATTTTAACGAAGGATGAAAATAAACCATTTTCTTATTTTATAATTATAGGTTGTCTAGCAGAGATCGCAACATAGCGATAAGACCGCCCATTGTACTACCGACTAGCAAAACATTGTTATTTTTTTCTACTTGTCCAATGTATTTAGTAGTCTGTAGTGTGTACTAAACCGGTTGTTTGGTGTATATCCTTTAAGGAAGTTAATATAGTATTTATCTGGCTATTTTTCGACTCAGACAAAGTATGAAAAAGGTCTTTTATTTCACTTTTTAGGGCAGCCGCCATTCCTATAAAGTCTTGACTCATATCACTGTAGCTCTTTCGCTTCTGCCGCGCGGAAACAAAGCTAGGTCGGTAAATTTACAAAGCTAGGTTAGGTAAATTTATTTTCATTCAGTGCTAGCATGTCAGGGACAGAGCTCGATTTTTAAGGCGTGCGCATGGTGGACATTACAACCAGTCATAGCAGCAAGTGGTATAGTTGCAAGCAATTAGCCGTAGCAGTGCGTCACAGTGCGAATTAATTTCGTAGCATGTAGGCGGGTCGCGTGACAAGCGCTCGTGGCCTCGTAGCACTCGTAGCTAGTAGGCTTAGTTCCGCTGCATATGCAGTTCGAACGACAGGGTTGCTGATGTAGCTAAAGCTAGACTAGTTTATTTCACCTTATTTTATATTTAAATTTACAACTTAGTTAAGACAATGGCTACAGCATATGAAATTTTGCACGGAAAAAAAATGACTTTGTTTACTGCTATTTAGTGGCTATCTACTAGTTTATTGAACTAAAAACAGTTATAAAAGAAATATGGTATATATTTTCAGTATTTTGCCTCCTACTTCCTTTTTTTAAATGGTTTTTAGAGTAACTGTTAGTTTTATAATGTAATTATGAAATAATGCCTAAAATATTTAATAATCATCATCATAAGTTGACGTCGTTTAAACTATCGAACACTAATAGGCGGAATGTAAGCAAATTTTTTTTTTATTTATTATAAAAAAATGTGCTTTGTTTTAATTAATTTTTAAATTAAAACATTACCCGTAATAAATATTTATTCGAATGTTTCTCATAAAAAAAATCGAGATTTGAGCGCCGTGAATACGCGTCAAAATCATTTGATCAGGGATTCGCCTTAACATAACACTAATAAATCACTGAAGTACACACAATATGTATCATTAGAGATTTACATCGATCGGCATATACAACAAAAAGAGTAGCTATTAGATGTGCTGGTAAAAGGTAGATGCATTTCTAAGGTAACTGGTAAAAAATAAAATAGGTAAACTACACTCGCGAGCTTTACACTGGAATCGCTTCGTCGCGAGTTGATCAAGACAAATTTTTACAAGTTCTGTTCAATGAACTAGGTATTGTGGTATATCATTTGAAAGGTAATTTTGTTAGCTTTCAAGTGATATCAAGAAGATTTAAAGTTAATTAACCCAGATAATTCTGAATCTATTTTTAATCTCCGATCATAGTGATTTTTTGATATGTTGCTTAAAATGCCCTTTAAAGCCTAGGAAAAAAAAATTAACTTTTATGGGAAAGCCGGAAAATGAAAATGAAAATGAAACATTTAAAAAGGCATGTAGCAATCTGGGGATCGATGGATATGCAATCTTATGAGTGAAAAATCAGTTTTTATTTATCAAAACAATAATAGAACAGTATTTTTTTAATTTTCAACATGATATGCTACTTAACAAGTTTTAGGATGTAAATTTATGTCACATTTTTTGCAAATAAAATAGCTTTTTGCTTTACATACTTTGCACCCTAGTTGTACCGTTATCAGAGAACTTGTTGTAGGTATTTATCTGGACGTGCTAGCGTGACTTCTTCACTGAAGGACTGTACTTGACAGTATTTCAGAAGTAGACGCTCAGATATTTCCATAACGTTGTCATCCAGATTATAGGTTTTAAGTATCCGCCGTCTAAACTTACGAGATACGGCCTCCAGGCCTTTATCATAAAGGTAAGTACTCGCAATGTAGATCTAAGTAAGCGTAGCCACATAGAAACTTGGTGGGTTCCGGTACAGGTAAGTAGTGATTTTCTATATTTACGACATTTACACATTCTATAGTATCGTTGGTTTCTTTGGCAGGTTCAATCACATCAATCGGCCATTGATCACAACTTTTTTGCAGAAAAGCAGGTCCGTGTAGTCACTCACTTTGTAAAACTGAGCAGTCATAGCTTTCTCTGGTTGCGACGTCGGCGAAATTTAATTTGGTAGGTACATAACGCCATTCATGTATTTGAGTAAGTTCGTTGATTTCACTTAAGCGATTTGAAACATAAGTTTTATAATTGCGACAATCGTTCCTTATCCAATGTAACACTGTCGTTGAGTCACTCCAGAATATACGTGGTTCACAGTTTAATTTCTGTTCTTTAATAATCGTGTCGGCCAGTCTAACCGCTAGCACAGCGGCCTGTAGTTCCAGGCGCGGGATCGTGATTGTTTTATTTCCAGCTACGCGACACTTACTTGCAATAAATGCTAAGCGCGTGATAAACTCGTTATCTATCCACCGCCAATAGGCTAGGGCGCAGAATATCTTTATCGATGCATTACAAAATATGTGCATCCCTAGGTGCATCTCTAGGTAACTTTCTGTACAAATAATCTATTTATCGTCAGGTGCGTGCGGCGTAGCAGTCGCCATAGCTCACGTAGCGGTCCTGTTGTGCTACGAGCGTAGCACTGTCTACGGAATGAATAGGTTGTGCTTGCGAAGGCAGGCTGCTTCCACTCTCCATCTCGCTCACACTCGTTGCCGGATAGTACCTCGGCAATCTGACGTTATCTAATGTTTTAAGTAAATATATCCATTTAAGCCACTTTGTATATATTTAATTGCTAACGGGATCCTCCCAACCGATGTCTAGCCGCCAAGTTTTTTGTAGAATTATTTTTCCATTGATCGTGAATGGCGATAAAAATAATTGTATTATAAGCGGGTAACTATAATCCGTCCACTTAGACAGTAACACTGTAGGTAATTTAGATAGCACTAGTTTTACGACATCAATGCCGCATAAATACTCTTCACGTTTAAGTTCACGTACAGCTGCTATAAAGTCTTTTATTTTTACAGAAATCGGCTCTAAATCCTTATGATATTCCTGAGATAATGGGTTCAACTTCTTGACTTGTAGTAGAATTCTTGATATAATTATTTCCGGGTTTCCAAATTGTAATTCAAGAGTAAACATCACGATGTCGGGTGACGTAATGCTTATCAACAGAGCTGAGACCGCTTCCTTAACGGACCCGCGTAGATATTTGCGTTTATTCCATAAATTTTCTTTAGCACTAAAATTGCACACACTCGTGGAGTCTTCGTATGCATTTTTAAATGACAGCCAGTCCATGGGGTCACCGAAGAACAATGGTAGTTATTTTGGTGTGCTGATACGGCTGAGGTTGGCGTTGTGGCTGGTGGATACGGTAGATACAACCAGGTCTCTCAGTGCGCTGGCCAACTGGTGAACTGGACCGTTAGTGCCGTCGTCGTCCGACGGCGGAAACAGTGAGCCTCAAAGATTACCATGAGCATTGGCCTTCTGTTTCTCCAGTTCCTGTTGACTGCGCTCCAGCCACTTTTCGATGTCCTTGCCATCTCCTTGACCAGTTCCGATGCTTGTGGACTGTATTGTTCATCAACAGCTGCCAAGTCAGCTGCTAGTTTTTTGTCGATTAATTCCATTTGAAAAAGAGCCTTTTCCTGTGCTGCTTCCAGCTCAAGCCTTTTCATTTGTGCCAGAATCGCTGACGATGAAGACTTTCTAGTTTTTAAAGATTTTGAAACTTAAAGCAACGGTGCCGTAGATACGATAGGTACGGTAGGTACGCTAAGTGGTTCTCGTTCTAACAATTTGACTTTTGCACTTCCAGCAGTAGTTGCAGATTTTCCCTTATCGATAACTTTCAGTTTTCCATCATCAACTTCCATTTTGGTCAGCGATTGGGCTTTGTCCTTTACATGACTTTCATTCCATGCGGTACTGTGGGTATTAACCATTTTCTGGCTGTACGGTGGCGTGTGATTCATTTATTTGAATCCAGGCTCGAATGACCAATGTAAACGATAAATGGTAAATGAGTCTGAGGCTGAGTAAATGGTAATTTGGCAGTGAAATAATGAAGACAGTAAGTAGGACAAAAACACTCGTTTCTTCTCGAGTACAGTAGGCTCAATTTTTTTTAGAAAAGGAGCGTGCCGATAACGTGAGGCTGGTATTGCGACTGATTGTATAAAAAAACTGAGTGCTGAACTGGTCATCCCCGCGGACCTCCACACACCGCGCACGCCTTGCTTTACTTACAATCTAGGTAGGTACACATACAGTTAATTAGCTATAAGTACAATAGGTGGACAATAGGTAGGTAATAAGTAGGTAAAAGGTAGGTAGGCATATCGCGTCGCTAACACCTCCTTTTATAGGTTTCAAGCAAACCCCTTGCTAATGCTCTGCGAAAACCAAGGTAACCATACGCTCCTCCATCTCATTTGTATAACTGCCATGCGTTGTGCACAGTCTAAACTGTGACAGAAAAGAGAAAAGTACCACTTTTTCCCGCGAATAGATGTTCGATACAAACCTATATTTTGGTTAGACCTATCCACCCTATATTTTCATTATAATGTTTGATCAGAGCTGTTTGATCAATATGAATGTACCTCGTTTGTTCTTGCGAAAATCTTTTTACTCTCGGCAAGGGCTCCACGTTTTCAGCATTTGAAACAAGAGTATCGGCGCTGTTTAATATACCCATGGAGACCGAAGCTAGGGATCTAGGACTTATCTTTGATAGCAAGTTAAGATTTGAAAAGCACATAAGTGAAAAGTCAGGTCAGCTTTTTACAAACTGAAGTTCTGGTATATATGGTATACGGAAAAATATTTCAAAAGAAGTAAGAGTTTTGCTATGTGACCTACTAGTTCTGTCACCCTTAAATTATTGCAGCAAAGCATATGGGCCTAGGCTTTATGTTAAAACCGAAAATGCTATTCATAGGGTACAGAACGCATGAGCTAGATTCTGCTTCTATATACCTCGGAGAACACGTCACCCCTTACCTCATCAAAAATAAAATATTGAGCATTGATCTCGAAGAGAAAAAGAAGCCTAAGTATTTCTTCGAAAAGTGCAAAAGTTAAAAGTCTTCAGTTGACCTGGGTAAAGGACAACACTCACGAAATACCCGAAGTAAACTCCTGCTGGCTTTGCAATACCTAAGCATATGACCCCGAAATTTGAAGGTTGTTTCAAACATAGTCCATCGAAAATTTGGAATAATGTCCCGCCTCCTTTAAATGGTAAAATGAGTAACAACGTTTTTCAGCGTTTTTAAGTATAAACCTTCAGATTTAAAAATTAGTTGCATACATACACCTACTCACACAACATACTACACTACACTACACACGAGACAGCTTCGCCAGCCACACCACACACAGGCTTTTACGAGACTGAGGGTATGAAAATGTCTTCTCTCACAAACACAATTTTCTAAAACTAATTTCCGAACATACCTAACATACGCTCACTCAGACTTTATCAGTGTTTTTTTAATTTAATAGTTTATATCTTTATATTATTTTATATGTCATTTTGCATCATTTTTTTCTCTTTTTTATTGTATTTACGAGTATGATCGTAATCCCTGTGATCGTATGATGACCCCGCTGTTACATATCATTGTTATTGCTCGACTGTCACCTAAGTTCGAGCTAAGGGGTAGACTGAAAACCAGCTCTGTGTAAACCATGTTTGCGCAGATATAGTGCTGAGTCTACTCCAATTACGAAATTACTCCCAGAACTGTATAAATTGTTTAGTAGGTACGTAAATAGTACGTTCCTGTAAAATATTCTTTAATATTAATTCTTTATTTTGTATTTTTTGTAAATTTTTCTCGGACTTGGGAAAGAAGGAATTGGTACCCAAATTTTACTAACCTGTAAAACGACTCAAAGTGATTCTTGTGGTTGCATTGAATACAGCTTTGAATTCGAATTAGATTTTTTTTTTGAAACCTGTGTGAAACCTGTGCGCGTTTTATCCAACTAAAGTAGGATAAACGGTTCCAGAATTTGAAAATATGATATTCGCATACGTATTCGCGAATGTGGATTAAAAATATTCGCTTTTGCATTCGCGTGTGCAAAAATTGAAATTGAATACATTGCTAGTGCTTACCCATGACCTCAAGATAGAAGCCGTGTTCGCGTAGCCGCTTGTACATATCCCGAAAATTGGTGTGGATGTGATCTGCATGCCAATCCAGGGGGTCGTGTTTTGCCCGAAGGTCATCCCGGGGGAAGTAGCCACCAGGGTATCGCAAACTGTGGAACTGGTCCCAGAGCAGCCGCCGGGAACGAACCGGCACAGGAATGACACGCGCTCTATCAAGAGTGAAAAAAAAATAGTTATAACACAGTTGCTCTTATCAGATCAACGAAATTAAGCAACGATCTGCGAAGTCAGTACCTCGATGGGTGACCGCAGTGCCATTGAGTTTTTACCACCGTCACGAATTGGCCACAGGCTCATACGAATGTCTATAAGTAACATGAGCTGTTTTTTTCATAATAGTTAGTGATTGTAACGAAAATTGCAATAATGAACCTTGGGTTACATTATCAAAAATTTGCTTATAAAAGTAATATTTTGTAAATTTGTTATTTCATTATTTGGCATGCGCTTCGAAAACTATTGATAATTCATAAAATAATTTACGGCATATTTATAGTATCTACTCATTATTACCCAGAAGAAAGCCCGCGAGGTTATGTCTATTATATTTACGTACAGAATCACAAACGCGCTGACGAAACAGCGGGCGGTCCAGCGAGTCATTTAATCCCTACTAATATTATATATGCAAAAGTAACTTTGTCTGTCGGTCTGTTACGTTTCCCGCTGAACCGATTTTGATAATTTTAGTATAGAGATATATGGGACCTTGAAGAAGGACATAGTCTTTTTCTGTAGGTGCCACGCGTGCGAAGCCGCGGGCAGCAGCTAGTTTAAAATAAAAACAAAAACGGGTTTGCCAATTCAGTGAAATAAAAAAAAAGTTTAGTTCAAATGCAAATAAATTTTTGTATACCTAATCGGTAGTGAAAGAGTGGCGTTCTTTGGTATTCTGTCGCCGCTGTCGTCATAGCTTTCCACGGTGACGTTCACGTGGCCCTGAAACAATCACGATGCTTAAAATATCCGCTCTTATATTGTATATATTTTTCGAGTTGTTTCATATTTTATTAGTGATTCTGCATGACGATTCTGGAACTGATACAATTAATGTCTATCAGCGAATTAGCAATATACAAAATGGTTTACTATTATGTACGTTCGGTTTTTATATGTGACCAAAAGAATAATAATAATAAGAATGCCGCGAACAACCAAATTGAAGACTCGAAACCGTGCTCCTTTGTGTAAATTTACGCACTCGCGCATCCACGCCATGAACCATGTCATACACGGTACATAGTCATGTCGTCATCTAGTAAACATCGTTTAAATCGTTTAAAAATAAATTTTGCTTTGCTCCTGTTTCGTGATGATTCCATGATAAAAAAAAAGTGTCACAAAATCATGTCTCACTAGAAATACACCCATTTAAAAAATGAAATCGTAAATTTTTAGATTATTTTGAACGCGAGGGGTTTGTACAAAGTTTACTGGACAACAACGTGACAAAAACGTAAGAGAAAAGAAGCATGATTTGGGTGTATGTTTGTGCGTGAGTGCGTGAATTTACACAGAGGAGCACGGTTTTTAGGCTTTACTTTGCTTGACCGCGGCGCTCCGACTTTATATTTATTTAATCACATAATGTCCGACAATCAACATCAACCTTCCGTAATACCAATTCATTAAATAGTAACTGAAAGATGTTGATATCATTGTTTTGATATCAAAATTTCATAATCATCAATCTAGTGATTTTCTCAAGAAAAACTAGAATAAGGTAGACACACCCGATTTTCACATTCAATAATTAGAATAAAAGTTTTGTGTTCCTTTGTGATTAGAACAAAAAAATAATCTGTTATGGGTCGAATATAATAGAATTTATTCATTTAATATACCTACGGGTCGCCCACTGGTCAAAATTCCCATAATTAATGTATTTTTTATGCATCGTTTAAAAAAAAAAAGCATTCTGCACTCATTCTTTATAAAAACTATAAGTGTGCGAAATTTCATACTCCTCCGTCAGAACCATTTTCGTAAAAAGGGGTACAAAGTTTTTGCTTCATATTAATATATAGAATATATAAAAGATATAAGTAGATACTTACACTAGAATTCATACAAAAAAATAATAAATAAATAAATAATGCCGGATGTTTGACACAGCGTCATCTAGCCCCAAAGTAAGTGCACCCAAAGGTGGTTGTTTTTTATAAGAAACTTTTAGCGGGCAGTTATGAGTTTTTAATCCTCTTTATAAGTGGGCCGCAATTATCTTTGCCGCGCACTTATTGAATTTGGAACATCTTAGTGTTCAGGGCCAAAGAAATCTAACGCAAATATTGTTTGAATAAAGACTGGCTGCTACGACTGTTAGCTGAATAAAAAAAACCGGCCGAGTGCGAGTCAGACTCGCGCTCCGAGGGTTCCATACAAACCTATAAGTATATAAGTAAAATTTCAGCCATCACGACAATCGAGTCATAGTTGGATGATGTAACAAAAAATTTACAGTTTTCGCAATTTTTTCTGTATCTGTGCTATAAGACGTTGCTTCGTACCAAATTAGGTTTTGATTTCCTTGCGAGTTGCGAGTTTGAATATATGCGACTTAAATTGCTGTTTCTCTTGATCGCGTTGACATAGAAGTTTGGTTTTGTTACAGCTTAAAGGTATTATAGACCTGAGTATTTTATATGAATTTCAATTTAATACCTCAAAAAAGGGTAGTAAGTTTAAAATTATTAAAAATATTTTTATTATATTATATAACTAAATATGTACGGTTATCGCAATTTATCCTTTATCTGTGCTATAAGACGTTGCTTCGTACCAAATTTCAAGATTCTGAGTTCACGGGAAGTACCCTGTAGGTTTTGATTCCCTTGCGAGTGTCGAAAATTTACGGCATAAACGGCTGTGTCTCTTGATTGCGTTGGCTTAGAAGTTTGATTTTTTCACAGCTTTATGGGACAGTAGACCTGAGTATTTGATATAAATTTCAGCTTGATACCTCCACGCGTTCCTGAGAAAAAGTGTCTTGACAGACAAACGGACAGACGGACGAACAACAAAGTGATCCTATAAGGGTTCCGTTTTTTTCCTTTCGAGGTACGGAATCCTAAAAAGACATCAATCTAAAAACGCGCGAACTACAGCCCGTGTTTTCATCAATTTTCACGGATTGTAAGAAATTAATGGTTTTGTTTTGAAAAATGAGTTCTTCAAGTGACAGTAAAAGTATAGAATTAACTCCTGAAAGTATTACTTCTTAAGTACTACTTCTACTTTTCATCACCCACTATGAAGAAAAAAAGGCGCCTCATATTTTATTGTAATATTATTATTTAATGAGTAACAACCAAATTGAAATTAAATAGTATCTAATAATAAAACAACTAACAATATTTGCGTTCGATTTCTTTGGCGCTGAACACTAGGATGTTCCAAATTCAAAAAGTGCGCGGCAATAGTAGATTTTTGCACCGAGCGCAAAGTGAGTTATTAATGCACGAGTGTTATGTTGGTGCCCGAGCGCAAGTGAGGGCACTGAATTAACACGAGTGCATTAATTACTCTCTTTAGCAAGGTGCGTAATTTACTTTTTTTTCAACTACCAATCTACCTACTGTGATAAAATATACCTACTCAAACTAAAAATATGAAGAATCAAAGTTTTACAATGGTACAAAATGCGCACCATTTGTTTTTTTTTTTCACCAAGTCGGTTTTATTCAGCCGATTTTTATTATCAGCCAGTATCTTTTTGATCGAATGCAAACATTTATATTAAACTTAATGGGAGATATTAAACCTCTGTGGTAAATTGATATCTAAATAAAAAGTAAAAAACAGTGCAATAATGAGATTTCATATAACATTACTGCACTGTTTTGGTTCTAAGCATTTTGCTTAGTCGTCCTTTGTGATCGGTTTTGTAGTGATTAATGATAAAATTACTACGTAGTTGAAAGAAAAGATAATTGCGGCGTACTTATAAAGAGGATTAAAAACTCATTACTGCCCGCTAAAAGTTTCTTATAGAAAACACCACCTTTGGGTGCACTTTAAGGCGAACCAAGTCGTCCTTTTCGAATAGATGGGATGAAAAATATATTTTTGGCTCGGTCGACTACTCAAGAATCCCTCACTTTGCTCTGGATTCAAAAAAGCGCCCTCGCCGTAAAAATATTATTTTGCTCCCTTATGATACAATCTACTATTTATAGTTAGTTTTTTGTAAATAGATATATATATATATATAGTACATAGAAAGTACCCAGACCCGAGACAAATACTTGCAGATCATACAAACATTTGTACCGCGGCGGGAATCAAACCCGCAACCTTCTGCGTCTCAGTCATCCCAGACCCACTGCACCCTCTGTCGAGGTAATAAAGATGTATGATATATAACAAATGACGAATTAATACACACGATTTTGTAGTTTGGTCCACGTTCGTAACTAAGATTTCATAACTATATAGTTATATAATCAGAATTTTTTCACTGTATTATAACCAGTTATTAAAAAAGATTTTGTTTCCATTTTTATGACGAGTACCTGTTAGTCATGTATGGTCTCCTGGTACACTGAACAAATTAGCGACCGAGATAGAGTAGAGTTCTTTCTTTCTTTATTTTTCAGAAGAAAAATTTAAATCAGATCGAAACCAGTTAGTTAGGTTATGTTAGAGTATAGAAAACAACGCGCAAGGCGAGCGAGCAAAGCGAGCGTGCCGCGGCAGTGGCCGCCGAAGCGCAAGTGCTAATTTGTCCTGTGTACCAGGAGACCATACATGACTAAGAGGTTCTCGTTATAAAATGGAAAAAAGTCTTGTGTTCTCGTTATCAAAACGGAAAAAAAGTCTTGTTTAATAACTGGTTATAGAACAGTAAAGTAATAACAATAATACCGGATATTTCACACAGCATCATCTGGCCCCAAAGTAAGCAGAGCTTGTGTTATGGATGCCACATGACGAATATACTACTTATATACTTTTTTTTTGTAAATACATACATATTGTACATAGAAACACCAGACCCGAGACAAATACTTGCAGATCATACAAACATTTGTCCCGCGACAGGAATCGAACCCGCAACCTTTTGCGTCTCAGCCGGACCTAAGCCCACTGCGCCACAGAGGTCGTCGAAAAGTAGTTATGTAGTTATGAAATCTTAGTTACGAACGTGGACCAAACCGATTTTGTGACGTTACATAATTATATCAAACCACGAGTTGTCTTTTAAAACAGGTGGTAATATTAACTAAAAAAAAAAATAAGCACAATGCCTCATTTTTCGTTTGAAATTTTATGAGTAACATACATAGCTTATACATAAATTAATACGTTTTCTCGTGCTATACAGGTTGTCTCAAAATAATGTTTATATTTAGTGGAAAATTAATAAAAAGTAAGCCATCTAGTAGTCATCTCTTTGTATAAAAATAATATCGTACAAATGTAAGCCCTCGCGGTTGCGTCACTCATTTAATGGAACAGTATAATTTCTTATGAGTCATCAAGTGCGTCAGAGAAGTCGGTTTGTTGGCATACATTTAGATTTGATTTAAACCTACTGGAAAAAGTCTACATGGGTTTAATCAGGACTGCGTGGAGGCCAATTTATGTCAACTTTCCTGGAGATAGAAAAGAATAGAACATTTAGGTTTTTGCGCAAAATGTTGTGTATTGATGATCTACGCACATTTAAAAGGCTTGCTTCCGAATTGAAAGGTTTGAATTGTCACGTGAAACTGAAACGTGAAGAACACTCATCACGTTTACAACAACTTAAGACACGGTGGAAAACGTGGACAACCACGTGTTCCACCGTGTTTTATGTTGTTTCAACCTTTGTCCTAAGTTTTGGTTTTTCCAGTATTGTACTTTTTGACCTAACTTCCATAGAGAGGAATGCTTTATGCATCATTTAAGTGGGTAAAATCTCGAATATTAACTCAGAATCACCGTTTTTGTTAAACTTTCGGAAACTCAGATTCGTTGCGTTCACGCAAAAAGCAAAACTAAACAAACATTGTTTTTAAACACCTCGTAAAATAATATTAAAATATTGTAATTAAATTGAAGCGGTTTAATTAACTATACCTGAGGATTGAGGGTTGAAGGCTGAATGTATTGAAAATTTTGTATTGATATTGTACAAAAAATATAGATACCTCGATGACGCCGTCAAACTCTGCAGCCGACTCGAGCACACTGAAGCTGAGTGCTAGCCAACCAGCCCACGGCCAGATGACGTCACTATGCGCCACCGATACCGACATCAGCTCACCATTGGGCAAATGCGGATGCCACGCGATATTTGTCTGTCAATACCAGGAACATTTCAATTATATCACATAATACATTATTCGTATAAGTACAGAAGGCAGACTTCGCAAAAACATTTATATAAATAGCGACTCTTGCTACGAAGCAATAAAGTGCAATTCATCTCGCACAAGCGCTTAGTGCCTAGTCATTATATTTATTTACATAGTGCCTTTCTATCGCAGATCCGATACTGCCGCGAGCAAAAGTTAAGAGTATGATCCGAATTACGTAATCTATCAGCTTGATTATAAAAAGACATTATTTCAACTATTAGTTTCACGAACATGTTCACGTATGTAATATCTGCTGGAAGATTATGTAATTCTGATACCATCAAATCATTGATACTAACAGCTTCAGTTACAATTGATGAATTAGTATTACGGAAGGTTGATGTTGATTGTAAGACATGCTGACATGAATATAAACTGAGTTAAAAAAACTAACGCAAGTTATACTAATTCATGAAATAATGCATATCACCATTCACCAATCGAAACAGATAGACATTGATTGTATCAAGAGTTCCATTATCGCCATGCTGGACTCGGTAAACACCTGTTTTGAGAGCATCAGATATAATCGGGCTGTTTAAGCTAGGTTAGTGTCGATTGGTACTCACGACGGTGCCTGACACGCCAAGTCCGTTGATCACAGTGACGTTAGCGATTGTTGGCTGCCCGCTAAAGTACAACGGTTGCGTGCAATACGGCCACATATACTGGCACTCCGTCAGGTCAATGTAGTTCGGGCTGAGGGTCACTTGTGGCTCGTACTTTCTGAGGAACTACTTTTCCGATTGATATTTGTGACTGACATCACAGATTAGTTGGTAGTAGCTGTTCCTTCTGCGCTATAGGCGGAGGGTTCAATTCTGAGGGCTGCGGGCTGAAGGTCGCAGGAAATGTTTGTTCTGTGTTGCGGTGTTATAACGTGTCAAAAGTGTGTATTGAAAATAAATAGGTATTATATCAGTCATCTGACTTCCATGCTACAAGCTATACTTAGTTTGGACTCGACGGTGTTGTGTAAATTGCTCATCAACTTTTTTTTTATCGCCAAGTCGAGCATAAAAGCGGCACGGCCGTACTATATTTTTCTCGAAGCAGTTCAGGCCATTTTCAACCCCCTATAACTTCGTTGTGGTTGAACTGAGTAGCCTGAATTTTCAGTAACCAAGCAGGCGTTGTATAAAAACGGTATATTTCAAATTTCATTCAATTTGAACCAGTATTTTAAGAATTATAACTAGTGAAAGTTTCTTAATTTTGTCACTCACTGACTGACAGAACGATCATCAAAACTCTAAGGCACCTCTAGCAGACATAAAAGCTTCAAATTTAGAATACAATAAGTGGTTAGTGTATAAATCACGGAAACACATAAATATTTTTCAATTGCGGTCCAGTTTTCATAAATAACTGCATAAATAACTTTGTAATCCCATATAAATAAAGAGGGGGTCGACGAAGTGTGACATTGTGTGACAAGTGACGTGATGTCACATTTCAAAATCTTATACATCTAAGTGTTAATCTAGAAATATATATTATTTCGGAACTTTTATTTTAATTTAATAATTTCTAGCTAAGTAAAATTGCAAAATATGTGACACGTCACACTATGGAGGGGGGGGGGGGGTCTCACAATCGTGACAAGGAAAGGGGAGGGGGCAAAAATCACGAAATTTGTGTGACGTACTTTTTGGATGACGCCCTATTTTGAATGAGCATCATGCTTATTTTCGTGCCACAGCTAATGTACTACTGTAGTAGTGGAACAGCTAAAGGAAACCGTTAAAATACACTGAATAAAAAACAACAAGTTTTGTTGTATAGTTATGTTTCAATTAGGTACTTTATTATATTTTCCACGACACGAACTTTTACCAATTGAGAGATGATAGTATGGAGAGATAGAGATGAAGATGGTAATACTACTGAGATAAGTGTATGTGTTCAATTTTTCACATACACGAGGCTCTGAATTTAAGGCGGAGCCCTGAGAAACTGATCTATAGTTTTAACGGCTACGAAATCGCAATTTTCGTTTAAGAAAAATATCACATAATAATTTTAGAAAGTTAAACGGGGAATTTAATTAGTTTTTTCGGTAAAAGTAGAAGCGGCAAGTTAAAACGACGTCAGTTTTAGGAGAAGATTATGATTCTTTTATTTTATAGACCTTATTTCATAATAAAACAACAAAATTTGAAAACAATTTGAAACGACGTCAGTTTTAGGAGAAGATTATGATAACTTAATATTTTAGACCTTATTTCATTATAAAACCACAGAATTTAAAAACAATTTGAAACGACGTCAGTTTTAGGAGAAGATTATGATAATTTAATATTTTAGACCTTATTTCATAATAAAACAAAAGAATTTGAAAACAATTTGAAACGACGTCAATTTTAGGAGAAGATTATGATAATTTAATATTTTAGACCTTATTTCATAATAAAACAACAGAATTTGAAAACAATTTGAAACGACGTCAGTTTTAGGAGAAGATTATGATATTTTAATATTTTAGACCTTATTTCATAATAAAACAACAGAATTTGAAAACAATTTGTAACGACGTCAGTCTTAGGAGAAGATTATGATAATTTAATATTTTAGACCTTATTTCATAATAAAACAACAGAATTTGAAAACAATTTGAAACGACGTCAGTTTTAGGAGAAGATTATGATAATTTAATATTTTAGACCTTATTTCATAATAAAACAACAGAATTAGAAAACATTTTGAAATGACGTCAGTTTTAGGAGAAGATTATGATAATTTAATATTTTAAACCTTATTTCATAATAAAACAACAGAATTTGAAAACAATTTGAAACGATGAAGTAAGAGGCAAAATGTTAAAAATACATACACATTCCTTCAAATAATGAGCAGATAGCTTCTAAACAGTGAAAAAAAATCTCTTTTTCACACAAAGGGTCATTAACCGTCTTTAAACGGTTTTCTGCTAATATTTTGTCTCCAAGCAGATCTTCCACTTTTTTTCTTATCGTTAAATATTTACGAGTTATTACGAAACGTGAATGTTTGATACATTTTCTTAACGTTGTAAGGTATCCTTAGATATTATACCGCCTGTGATTGGCACGGAGCATGCGCAGTAGGTGCCGCCAAATCGGTATAAATAGAAACCAGCCATCCTTCTACGACCCAGTCGCGCGCCTTTTGTTCAATTACGAGCAAAGGCAAGTTAATACGCAAAACATATTTAAAAGTACCTCTACCTACTCGAGATATTGTAATGGAAAAACGTTACACGCCAATGTCACAGGCACCTCATTTGTGCTACTCGGTTGCAAACAAAATTAAACAGCCACCGCCACCGCCGCAGCAGTCGCAGCCGCCGTGGCCGCCGTGGACGCCGCGGCCGCCGCGGAAGCCTCGGCTGCCACCGCTTCCGAGGCCGCCTCCGAGGCCGCCGCCGCCGTCTACACCGCTCCCTCTGACGCCGCCGCCAAGGCCGCCGTCACTGCCTCTGACGCCGCAGCTGGCGCAACCGCCAGAACCGGTCTCTGATTTGGATATCCCCACGTCTGATCTGTTCACGTTAGATTGGACCAATAATCTTTAAAGTACGTCCAAACGTTAGTTATGAACAAATAAGAAGGATCTCATCCTCGTCGGAATAGTGTTTCTCAGGAAGATCCACATAGTGCATTTGCCCAGTATTTGCCGGAAATAGATATTTATCTCGGAAATCCTTTCGCCGTACCCGCTGTTGACCGTGTAGAAGCAGCAGCTAAGAAACCGAAGAAGGTTAAAAAACGCAGAGAGAAGGCCCGAGCGCGTCCTCATGACGTTTCACAGCGATGGACTCACTATAATCCCTACGCACCAAACTATTACAATCAGGAGCCTCCTCCTTGCGCTTTGCAGTACTGGACCCATTTTAATCCCTACGCACTAAAACATTCCCATCAAAAGCCTCCCCATAGCGCTCCGCAGCGATGGACTCATTATCATCCCTGCGCACATAACTATCACTTTCAGAATCCACTTCATCCACATTACAAGCGAACTCATCACCAAGCGAAAAAGCAAAAACATGAGGATAAAGAGCGTCCACATAACGCTCCGCAGCAAAGGACTCATCATCATCCCGACACAGGAAACCATCACAATCAGAAGAGTCCACGCGACAAGCAAACTCTTAATCAACCAAACGTATCAGAACCTGAGGATTGAGCGTCGATCGAGCGTCCACATAACGCTCTGCAGCAAGAGGCTCATCATCAACCGAACGTATAAAACAAACACGATCAATCACATCCATACACGGCTTCACAACAAGGGACTTATCAACATCGGTACGTACAAAACCAATACGAAATGCGTTATATATAATTGTAAGCTATATCCGTCGTTCTCTTTCCGCATCCCGATGCTTTTTCAACCACTGCATTGTACCCCGGAATTCGACAGTCTAGACTACGTGTTCTGAATGTGTACGGTGCAAGACCTACATTTAACTGTTTACTTAGCCATTAGCCATTTAGCCTAAAACATTTTACGCAACCTCAATTTATTAAGGCAGTGCACAACTGAACGGTCAATAAGCGGGTCGTGGGTCGGAATCCTCTTAACTTAAACTTAACTTGTTAAACCTAGCATTTTACGTGATTTACTTTAAATACACTTTAACTGTGTTTGTGGCCCGGTTTTACTTAATCACTCAACAATTAATAACTTCAACGTATAATCGTGTGCA
The DNA here is from genome assembly GCA_948098915.1 of Lampropteryx suffumata. NCBI lineage: Eukaryota > Metazoa > Arthropoda > Insecta > Lepidoptera > Geometridae > Lampropteryx > Lampropteryx suffumata. The sequence continues at coordinate 17,986,062 of OX402544.1, read as the reverse complement.
GTCTAACTGGACTGTACAGAATGTGTTAATTCCGATATAATCCGTTATGATCGCAATATACTTAAACGTTTACTGAAGCGTAAGTAATCATTAATTTGCTATTGTTGCCAGAGAAACTGAACCTATACTGATCCATTAAAAAGCACATAAAGCGCAACTATAATAATAAAAATAATATAAATAAATATTGGTGGACAATTCACACAGTTATACCAGTCATAACTATAACATCAAAGTTGCTAAGTTGTTAGAGCACCAGATGATTATATGTTATAGTTACGACATTATGTGTGATACACGCCTAAAAATAGAAAGTCTCTCAATGAAACACGAGAACCAAATACGTGAACGCCGTTAACAACAGATATTAAAATCAGTTATTTTTGTTTCAGAATGTATGAATTATAAGTGTTAAAGTACTATTAAAACTTCAACAAAACTGTAACTACGTATTAAAGACAAATGAATTTACGTGTTTATTAAAATAAATAGAAACAGATATTAACGGTTTTTGCAAGCGATGGTGCGAGGATCTTCAGGATCGTCGAACCATTCGATCGCCTTGAGGCAGTCACCTCATACAAGAATAATACCTGATAAGCGCTAATAAGATCCAGTTTACCGTGCCCCTGTTCGAACATGTTCGGGCCGGGTAGTCGTATAGCGGTGACGCAAAGTGCTTGCTTCACCGCAGCCGGGGTCAAGTGATGCCGCGGGACACCGCTAGCTAGTAAAGCGATGGCCCCAGCTACTACCGGCGATGCTACTGACGTACCTAGAAATGTACATTACAATATATTAATGTTAGAGTGTCGTGTTCAATTTAATGTAACTGATTTTTGTAATTGCATTGCGAGTCTAATAAAACAAATAAAATGATGTTTTTTATTATTTCCTACTTCCAAAGAAAATGTATGTTTAATACCCTTACCACTGAGCGATCGGCATCCGCCATTGACGCTGGAACCACGCACTGCGCTGCCGTAGGTCACGATATCAGGCTTCATGCGTCCGTAGCCCTGAAATAATGATCACCATTAAACAACTCTACACTGATTCGACTGGACTCACAGTTGGTAGTGTCTCTGCCTGCTGCGCAGTTGCGGGTTCGATTCCCGCTTAGGACAATCATTTGTGTGATGACCATACATGTTTGTTCTGTGTTTGGGTGTTATAAAGTATTATAAGTATGTGTTTAAAAATATATAAGTATTCTATCAGTCATCTGGTTCCCATAGTACAAGCTATGCTTAATATTTATTTTATTTTTTACTGTTAATAAGAAAAGCTAGATTCGTATATTAAGTATATACTCTATTAGGTAACACGATGTTTTCCTGATTATTTCAAGATTAATCATAGATTAAAACGTAAATTGAATAAACGTTTTTTGAGATCGTTTTTACCAAGAGTCACAGTTCTATAGAGTCATATGTAGTAGAAAGCAGAATACACCGCCTCTAAAGCTGATGGACATACTTCTGGTAGCTCCCAAGTGGTCATGCCTCGAGACGAGAACTTGGCGATGCGATCATCAAACCCGATACCGCCTACACCGATGACGTCCATTTGGTCTGCTGGGTTGTTTAGAGTCCCGTATAGAGGACCGTCGTTGCCTATAGCTGATACCATTATCACCTGAAAAAAACAGACTTAGACTTAAAAGACAGACCAAATAGAAGAGTCTCTAATGACCACGACAGAGTGTAAACCTGTCGAAAAGTCGGGAAAAATAGGTAAATAAACGCGATAAATACCCGTAAGTATTTATAATAATGTGTTCTGATCGCGTAAGTTTAAAAAACTTTATTTTTAGTCTCTAATGATCCATTGCGAAGTTTAAAAACTAGCATTCTAATTATCATAACTTCACTAAACCATAACAAACTTGTAATAAAATCTCTTTGGCTATACTATGAGTATCTGGCTGGTTTTGGTATCATTAAAAGTTTAAATTTTAAAGAACATAATTTCAAATTTAAATTAGGAAAATGTGTGATTTTTATTTGTTTTTCGTACTGTCAAGATTAGTGAATGTAATGGAGAAATTCGATACATTTTAAAATTTTACTACAAATTAGGTAAATATGCAACGCAAGCCTCGAAAAAAATTTGCGATGTTTATGGACCTAGTGCAGTGTCTGTGAGAGTAGCACAAATTTGGTTTAAGCGTTTTCAATCCGGAAATTTTGATGTCAAAGATGCACGTCGCTCTGGTCGCCCTATTACGGATAAAATGGATTTCATTTTTGAAAAAGTGGAGCAAGATCGACATATCAGTAGTTACGACGTAGCTGAAGAACTGGGAATTGACCACAAAACAGTTTTGGCGCATTTAAAAAAATCTGGGCACACAAAAAAGCTCGATATTTGGGTACCTCACGAGCTCACTGAAAAAAACCTAATGAATGAGTACACTCATTTGTGATTCTTTATAAACGACGTAATGAAACCGAACGATTTTTGAAGAAGCTGATAACTGGTGATGAAAAGTGGATCACGTACGACAAGAACGTGCGAAAAAGGTCGTGGTCACAGGCCGGTCAGGCTTCACAGACTGTGGCGAAACCCGGGTTAACTCGCAACAAGGTGATGCTGTGTGTGTGGTGGGATTGGAAGGGCATTATTCATTATGAGCTGTTACCACCAGGCAGGACCATCGATTCTGAACTCTACTGCGAACAACTGATGAGATTAAAGCAAGAAGTTAAGAGAAAGCGGCCGGAATTAATCAACAGACGGGGTGTGGTTTTTCATCATGATAAAGCTAGAGCTCACACATCTTTAGCCACTCATCAAAAATTTAGAGAGTTTGGCTGGGAGGTGTTAATGCATCCGCCGTATAGTCCTGACCTTGCACCTGCAGATTTCCACCTGTTTCGGTCTCCTCAGAATTCTTTAGGCAGTGTCAGGTTAACATAACGAGAGGACTGCCAAAACCACTTGTCGGTATTTTGATCAGAAGTCCCAAAATTTCTATAGCAATGGGATTATGTCCCTACCTACAAGATGGCAAAAAGTTATCGAACAAAATGGTACCTACATACTTTAGTTAAATGTAAATAAACTATATTAAAAAATGTTTTGAATTTTCTTAAAAAATGCGAAGAAACTTTTTCCCCAACCTATTATACAGGGTGATGGGTAGATGGGTGCAAAGCTGTAAGGCGATGGTAGAATAGACCATTTAGAACCATTTGGGTGTCTTAGACGAAATGTGACTATTTTTTTTTAACATATTTTTTTATGGTTTTTGTTAAAATCCCCGAAATTTTACAGTTAATTACAAATGATGGCTAGTTAAAATGATTAGTGTTTTTTTTTTCATTTTATTTAATTGACATAAAAGTAAGCTAACTAACAAAGCATGTTCTAAGCATCTGTGCAATTCGTTAATTTTTTTACAGTCACATAAAGTTCATAAAAAAAATTAAAAGATTTTAAAAAACTGATCGTTGCAGGCATTTAAAAAAAACGAGTATGCTTTTTTTGTTCAAACCCTTTTCAAAACATGCTTGATTATTGCTCTTTCTTTTGAGGTATCATTTACGCGGATATCTGACCAATTACTGAAATTAAGACCTAGAAACCTAATCGAGGGAGAAAATTTTAATGTTTACGCAGACTAATAAAACAACTTTTTTGCTCAAAAAAAATACTTTATGTGTACGAAATGATATCCAAGTTCAATTCTAAGAATTATTGTGCACCTGCAAAAGCCAGGACACTCCAGACAAAAGGCGCAGCTCGCGATGCGATAGCCATAAACTTGACCTTTCCAGGTAGCGCTCCCAGTGATTAGAGAATGGCAAAAGATTGGTTTATTTTACAGCAAAATCTACATAATTACTAAGACAACAAAGTTTTGTTTATCGTTAGAGGTTCAGTAACTTCAAGGGACTCGTCACATGTTTTTAGTCAAGTAACAACTTTCCTTGTGACTGGACGTTTTTCATAATCGCGTTGTTTCACAATTCACCGTATTCAGTTGTAGCCCTGAGCTCTCCTGCACGTATTGATTTTGGACTAGTTGAGTTGACGTTTTAGTGCGCTCCTACGCCATTTTTTAAATTTGAAGTGACTATGGCTACTTTTTCCAATGAGGAATATGCGGATATCGTCTTCATGTATGGAAGAGCAGACGGCAATGGATCTTTGGCGCAACGTATGTACCAAGAGCGCTATCCGAATCGCAGGGTACCGAATGTCAGAGTGTTTTACAACACTTTTCGTCGGCTTGCTGAAGTTGGGATACAAAATTCAAAATTCAAAATAACTTTATTCATTACAATCACAAGGACCACTTTGAATCGTCTTCTTACATGCTAGTGAATCTAGGTGCCGGTTCCTCCTAACCCCAGTTCAAGATGAATCCGGCAAGAAACTTGTCTGGTCTTAACACTTTTTTGTATGATCCTTGACAATTTTGTTACGGATGCCGAGTCGAGTTGGAGCAGATTCATCCCAAGCTTTTTTGTCTTCTAAATAATCAGATATTTTATAATATGCTTTAATAGACAGTTTATGTTTAATTACGTTTTTAAAAGTGCCAATCGACAAATCTAACACGTCGCTTGGGACCTTGTTATAGAAGCGTACACATTGCCCTATAAAAGACTTATTAACTTTAGCGAGCCTAACAGTGGGAACAGCGAGTTTATTTTTATTTCTAGTGTTAATACTATGATTATCGCAAATTTTTTTTAATAAATGAACATTTTTGTGCACATACATTAAATTTTCGTATATATACTGACAAGGCACTGTCATAATATTAATTTCTTTAAACTTATTTTTAAGTGATTCTCTGGGGCCCATGTTATAAATTGCACGAACAGCCCTCTTCTGCAACACAAATATGGTGTTAATATCAGCAGCACTCCCCCACAACAGAATGCCATAAGACATAATGCTATGAAAGTAGCTGAAGTAAACGAGTCTAGCGGTATCTACGTCGGTAAAATGACGGATCTTTTTAACAGCGTATGCCGCAGAGCTGAGTCTCTTCGACAATTTATCTAGGTGCGGGCCCCATTGCAGCTTATTATCTAAAGTAATGCCTAAGAACACTGTGGTGTCGACGAGATCTATCTTTTCGTTTTTAATTTTTACATTAGCATTCACCTGTTTAACGTTGGGCAGTATAAAACGAATTCATTTTGTTTTTTTCTCGTTAAGTAATAAGTTGTTTACATTAAACCATGTTACAACTTTAGAGATTGCATTGTTTACATCGGCAAGATTAGTAAGTCGTCGCTTTAATTTAAATAAAAGTGACGTGTCATCAGCAAACAGTACAATCTCGTGATCATCCTTTACAAGTTTAGGTAGATCATTTATATAAATTAAAAACAAGAATGGCCCGAGTATTGATCCTTGTGGTACACCCATTTTTACCATTGACCCCGGAGAACGCTTTCCATTTACATCTACTCGTTGTGTTCGGTAAGTTAAGTAGGATGTGAGAAGCTTAAGTGAAACTCCCTTAACACCATAGTGGTGTAGTTTGCTGATTAGAGTTTCATGGTGAACGCAATCAAAAGCTTTCGACAGATCACAAAAAATACCTAAGGCATCGCGTGATTCCTCCCAGATATCAAAAATATGTAATATTAACTCAACACCGGCATCAGTCGTTGAGCGTCCTTTTGTAAATCCGAATTGTTTACTGTCTAGTAAATTGTTGGTATTAAAATGCCGTTGTAATTGGTTTAGTATAAGTTTTTCAAATATTTTACTAAATGTAGGAAGTACTGATATAGGCCTAAAGTTACTAGGATCGGAATGACTACCAGATTTGAATAGAGGTATGATCTTGCAATGTTTCATCAAATCAGGAAATACTCCACTGTCAATACATTGATTAAATATGAAAGCTAGATCTGGTGCAATAATGTAAATTAGTGGTTTTATAACACTGACAGAAATGCCCCAGAGATCAGTGGTCTTTTTTACATTAATCATTTTGAATGCCTTGATAATATCGTTTTTGTCCACATGTTCAAAGTAAAATTGTGTGACACATTCAGGTAAACTATCTTTTAACAATGATACTGCTATTACATGAGAAGAGTTTAAAGACTTTGTAGTGCAAATACACCGCGTGGAACCTGGAGTCAACCCAGGCAGACACGGTCCTAACGTCGAGGACAACATTATTGCAGCATTTCAAGCTAATCTTCATACCAGCACCAGAGTAGTAGCTCGAAATCTGAATATTTCACAATGGAAAGTGTGGAGTATAATGCATCAGAATGACAAATATCGTTCCATGGCACGGGTGTGCAAGGTCTGGAAGAGCAAGATCCCCTCAGAAGGACTCAATTTTGCCGTTTCCTCCTCAATAGAGACATTGAAGATGCGTGGTTCCTGAAATCAATCTTGTGGACGGATGAAAACAAATTTTCTAGGGAGGGCATAACAAACATTCACAACCTTCATCAATGGGCCGACAAAGATAACAATCCACACTGGAAAAAGCAGGTGTCGGTACAGAAGAAATTTTCTGTCAATGTGTAGGCCGGAGTAATTGGCAGAACGTTGATTGGGCCCCACTTTTTACCAGATACTTTGAATGGCGAAAATTATTTACAATTTCTTCTTAACGAACTTCCAGTGCTTGTAGAGGAATCTGGTGCCCCGATATTCGAATCAGAGCGAGAAGTCATCTTTCAGCAAGACGGCTGTCCAGCACATTGGACATTAAATGCAAGGGAACTCTTAAACAGTTGCTTCCCTAACAGCTGGATCGGCAGAGATGGACCCATCCCTTGGCCCGCTCGTTCACCAGACCTGACTCCGATGGACTTCTTCGTGTGGGGTCGGGCCAAGGAACTAGTGTATACGATCACAGAAATAAACACAAAAGACGAACTGATAGAAAGAATTAATTCAGCTTTTGAAACCATGAAACTGGAGATGATGTTAAAAACAACAACAACAGAAGTGAGAAGAAGGGCCCGTGCTTGTGTTAGGAATGGTGGTAGTCATTTTGAACATGAATAATAAATTATTTCAAATCAAATGTTGTTTTAATAAATCTGTTTAAAAATTTTAATGTTCTCCCTTAAAGGTTTTTAAGTCCTAATTTCAGTAATTGGTCAGATATCCGCGAAAATGATACCTCAAAAGAAAGAGCAATAATCAAGCATGTTTTGAAAAGGGTTTGAACAAAAAAAGCATACTCGTTTTTTTTAATGCCTGCAACGATCAGTTTTTTTTAATCTTATAATTTTTTTATGAACTTTAAGTGACTGTAAAAAAAAATAACGAATTGCACAGATGCTTAGAACATGCTTTGTTAATTAGTTTACACATTATGTCAATTAAATAAAATGAAAAAAAAACACTTATCATTTAAACTAGCCATCATTTGTAATTAACTGTAAAATTTCGGGGATTTTAACAAAAACCATAAAAACATATGTTAAAAAAAATAGTCACATTTCGTCTAAGACACCCATGGCCCAAATGGTTCTAAATGGTCTATTCTACCATCGCCTTACAGCTTTGCATTCTACCCATCACCCTGTATATTGTGAAGCTATTGTGAGAATATTTATTTCTTTGAAAATTTATCTCAAAGATTCTCGTGGTTTCATTTTATAAATGGCACGTATTGCCCTTTTTTGAATTACAAATATTTTACCAATATCAGCTGCTTTCCCCCAGATAATGATGCCGTATGACATAACACTATGGAAGTAACTGAAATAAACTAGTCTAGCTGTAGCTTCATCAGTAAGCCACCGTATCGCACGAACTGCACATGCAGCGGAACTAAGTTTTGCATCAATACTAAGACCTAGGAAGATCGTGGAATCTACAAGATTCATTGCCTCTCCATTCATTTCAATATTGGTCTGGCTATGAATAACATTTGGCAAAGTGAATTTGATACATTTAGTTTTTTTTTTTAATTAAGCAAAAGATTATTTACAGTGAACCAGTTAAAAACTAACGATAAGGATTCATTTACGTTATCGCAAATACTGGTTTTACCTCTATCAACTTTAAAAATTAAATAAGTATCGTCTGCAAATAAAACTATATCACAAATATTTTTTACAAAAAAAGGTAAATCGTTAACGTATACTAGGAATAAAAAAGGGCCTAATATCAAACCCTGAGGTACCCCTATATCAATAATTGATCCTGAAGACCTCTCACACCCACATCTACTTTCTGGACTCTATTGGATAGATAAGACTGTATGAGGTCAATCGCCCGGTTTTAATGCCATAATATTTTAGGGTTGCATGACTCGCACAGTCAAAGGCCTTAGATAGATCGCAGAATACCCCAACTCCCAGGCTTCAAATATATGCTTTAAGAGCGCTATACCTGCATTAGCTGTTGATCGACCTTTAGTAAATCCGTATTGATTACTATGTAGCAGGCCGTTAACGTTTAAGTGATATAATAACTGATTCAGAATTATTTTTTCAAAGATTTTACTTAACGCAGGTAATATCGATATCGGCCTATAATTAGAGAGATCACTTTCACTTCCAGACTTAAACATAGGAATGAGTTTACTGTGTTTCATGAGATCGGGAAAAACTCCCTCGTCGATACATCTATTAAAAATATAAGTTAAATATGGTGCAATATCTAAGATAATGACACCCAGCACCTTTGTAGACATTCCCCAAAGATCTTCTGTATTTTTTATATTAATTAACCTAAATACTTTTACAATAGCCTCGTTAATATAACTAAAACGAAACTCATTCCTACATTTTCCAACACTGGATTCTAATAGAACGGTCAAAATTGTTCACGGTTCAAAATCGTTGTACCATTTATATTTAATTTGAACTGTATATTGCGAGCCCTTGATTTACCTGTTTCATTATTAATTAATTTCCAAGTTGCTTTTATTTTATTTGTTGAATTTAATATTTAATTATTTTTTTCAAAAACAGTGATTTAGTCGCATGACAAACTTTTTTGAAGACTTTTGAATAATTCTTAACATATATTATAAAAACTGGATCATCTAACATTGTCTCTCTGGAAGCATATAATTCGTACAATGTATTCCTACTTCTATAGATACCCGGTGTAGCCCAGTCGGCAAATCTAGAACAACTTTTTGCTTGGCATGTTTTTACTGTAAATATATCAGCATGTTCTTGATGTTATTAAGATAGACAATGTGGTAAAAAGATCACTCTTACTCTTGTCGGTTCATCAAAAAGAAGGCTTAAATTGAAACATTTAAATAAGTTTAAGTCTTTCAGAGAATGGATGAATCTGAATATAATTCAAATCACCACAAACTATTATCATTTTATCACATGCTATTTTTGCAATACATCTTCCCAGGATGCAATATCTCTCCTTGTCAAATTTTATAGATAAGTTTCAAAATAATCACACACACCACCCATTAAAAAGTTTCCATATAAACATTCACACCCTATTTTACTCAATTTTGAGAGTTATTTTGAAAAATCCTGAAACACGTGTCCATTTATTTTGCATTTTATTTTCTCATATCAAGTTTTAAGCAAATCGCACGTGTTAAAATGTTTAATACATTCGTTTTCACCCTGTACCACCCTCGGTGCCAGTCTGTCTGGCTACCCTTTCTCTCACGTATACGACAGCGGTAGGCAGGCTCCTCCTCTCTCACTCTAACCCACAGCACTAGTTAGATTAGTTTAAGTTATCACTTCTGTCACGCGTCCCGAGACGCACATTTTTTTTTTTATTAAGAATCGCTTTAGAGTTACTAAGGTAACCCTCTACATATAATACTTGCAAAACCACAAACAAACTTTACTTCTATAAAAGGTAATATAGACGTTTGAGCATTCTTAGTAACTAAGTGCTTGTTCACGTAAGAACGCGCGGGCGTGGCGAAGGTTGCGGGCGCGGTAGACGTGGCGAGCCAGGCGTTGTCGCTGAATTTGCCGATAGCGACAAGTTCAAACTGATTGAAATTACCCTTGACATTGAATAACCCTCCACAATACATTTGTATCGGAACTTTTCAATTCAACGCATGGTGTGATTTGCTTAAAACTTGGTTAGTAGGATATACGTACGTATACGTACATTTCAGGATTTTTCAAAACAACCCTTTAAAGGGTTGCAATGGGAGTTTAAGATTTGTATAGGGACATTTTAGCGCGTGGAAATACTTACTTTTCAGAGTTTACGGGATAAATACTCTACTATGGTTTAGAACTGATGACTGGTGTTCATTTACATCCTCCAAATACATCAATCTGATAATCAGTCGCCACTAACTATACCTCGAACTACTTTCATCCTTTTTTCTCAAGTGGAAGCTAAATATGTATGGCACCAAAGCAACAATGTTCACGAGAAAAAGGTAAATCCTAGCACGATCCCTTAAAATTCGAGGATTCCCTTAAAGTTGAAGGCCCAGGGCACAGGCTACATGAGATATCTCATGGAGCCCTAGAGTCATACCTGGGCATAGTTTTAGACAGTTAACTCAACTGGAGTGCAAACAGAAAATGATGACTATTAATTATGATTATTAAAATTATTAAAATTATGACTAAAAGAAACTTAAGTGCTAGATGTACTCTAGTAGCTCTATTCTAAAAAAGTTCACGTCACCAAACATAATATAATAGGTTGGGGAAAAAGTTTCTTCGCATTTTTTAAGAAAATTCGAAGGATTTTTTAATATAGTTTATTTACATTTAACTAAAGTATGTAGGTACCATTTTGTTCGATAACTTTTTGCCATCTTGTAGGTAGGGACATGATCCCATTGCTATAGAAATTTTGGGACTTCTGATCAAAATACCGCAACAAGTGGTTTTGGCAGTCCTTTCGTGATGTTAACCTGACACTGCCTAAATAATTCTGAAAACACCGAAACAGGTGGAAATCTGAAGGTCAGGACTATACGGCGGATGCATTAACACCTCCCAGCTAAACTCTCTTAATTTTTGCTGAGTGGCTAAAGATGTGTGAGGTCTAGCGTTATCATGATGAAAAACCACACCCCTTCTGTTGATTAATTCCAGCCGCTTTCTCTCAACTTCTTGTTTTAATCTCATCAGTTGTTCAGCAAAATAGTGACCTTCATAAAATCAACACTAGGAATAAACATAAATTATACATCCCTAGGTTTCGACTAGAAAAAGTTAATAAGTCATTTATGGGGAACACGGTGCGCTTCTATAATAAGCTCCCTGAAAATGCTACTAAACTACCTATTAAGAAATTTAAAGCATACATTAAAGGTAGTCTTTTGAAGAAAGCTTATTATAATATAGATGACTATATTATTGATAAGAATGCATGGCCTCATGTCGCTCTGCCGTCAGACAGTTAACCGACACACTTGAAATGTATAAACTCTCTTGTATTAGTATTTCGTAGTTAAGGTAGTTATAAGATGGATCATTATAAAAAAGCGCTAGGACCAAGACGAGATTCTTGCCAATTCTTCTCGAGCTTGGGTTAGGATGAATTGGCACCTAAATTCACCTAGTATGTAAGACGTTTCAAAGTGATCCTTGTGATTGTATTGAATAAATCATCTTTTGACTTTGACTTTGACTTTGTTCGCAGTATAGTTCAGAATCGATGTGCCTGCCTGGTGGTAACAGCTCATAATGAATAATGCCCTTCCAATCCCACCACACACACAGCATCACCTTGTTGGGAGTTAACCCGGGTTTCGCCACAGTCTGTGAAGCCTGACCGGCCTTTGACCACGACCTTTTTCGCACGTTCTTGTCGTACGTGATCCACTTTTCATCACCAGTTATCAGCTTCTTAAAAAATGGTTCGGTTTCATTACGTCGTAATAAAGAGTCACAAATGAGTACACTGTTCATTAGGTTTCTTTCAGTGAGCTCGTGAGGTACCCAAATATCGAGCTTTTTTGTGTACCCAGTTTTTTTCAAATGCGCCAAAACTGGTTTGTGGTCAATTCCCAGTTCTTCAGCTACGTCGTAACTACTGATATGTCGATCTTGCTCCACTTTTTCAAAAATGGCATCCATTTTATCCGTAATAGGCGACCAGAGCGACGTGCATCTTTGACATCAAAATTTCCGGATTGAAAACGCTTAAACCAAATTTGTGCTACTCTCACAGACACTGCACTAGGTCCATAAACATCGCAATTTTTTTTCGAGTCTTGCGTTGCATTTTTACCTTTTTTGTAGTATAATTTTAAAATGTATCGAATTTCTTCATTAGATTCACTCATCTTGACAGTACGAAAAACAAATAAAGATCACACATTTTCCTAATTTGAATTTGAAATTATGTTCTTTAAAATTTAAACTTTTAATGTTACCAAAACCAGCCAGATACAAATAGTATAGCCAAAGAGATTTTATTACAAGTTCATACATACTATAATGCGAAAAGACTTTTTCCCCAACGTATATACAGGACAAAAATCAAAGACAAAGTTAAAAAGAATTTTATTCAATACAATCACAAGGATCACTTTGAAACTTCTTACATACTAAGTGGCTTTAGGTGCCAATTCCTCCTAAACTAAGCCTGAGAAGAGCTGGCAAGAAACTCGTCTTGGTCCTAGCGCTTTTTTTCATGATCCATCTTATAATTACCATAAATATACGAAAATCGAATACAAGTGAGTTTATACATTTCAAATGTATCAGTTAACTGTTTGAGAGCAGAGCAACATGCATTCTTATCAATTATATAGTAATTTATATTATAATACGCTTTCTTTAAAATACTACCCTTTATGTAAGATTTAAATTTCCTAATAGGTACATTAGTTAAATTTTCAGGAAGCTTATTATAGAAGCGCACCGTGTTCCCCACAAAAGACTTATTTTCTTTTTCTAGTCGAAACCTTGGGATGTATAGGTAATTTGTTTCTGTTCCTAGTGTTGATTCTATGAAGATCACTATTTTGCTGAAATCCATCTCCATTATTATGATTGTATTAGAAATTTTCATATATAATATTGTGAAGCAATTGTGAGAATATTAATTTCTTTGAATATTTCTCTCAACGATTTTCGCGGTTTCATTTGATAAATGGCACGTATTGCCCTTTATTGAATAACAAATGTTTTTTTCTAAATATGCTTTACACCAGAGAATGATGCCATACGACATAAAACTATGGAGGTAGCTGAAATAAACTAGTCTAGCTGTAGCTTCATTAGCAAACCAACGTCTCACACTAACTGCATATGCAGCTGTACTAAGCCTACCAGCAAGTATTTCAATTTGTGGTCCCTACTGTAGTTTTGCATCAATATTAAGACCTAGGAAGATCGTGGATTCTACAAAATTCATTGCCTCTCCATTAATTTCAATGTTAGTCGGGCTATGAATAACATTTGGCAAAGTAAATTTGATACATTTAGTTTTGTTAGCAGGAAGTTAAAGATTATTTGATTTGATATCGGCCTTATGTCGGTTTATCAAAAAGAGGGCTTATATTGAAACATTTAAAATCAGAGAATATCAGAGAATGGTTATATCGGAATCTATATTAAAATCACCACAAACTAATACAATTTTATCACATTCTATTTTGCAATACTTCTTTCAATAGAAAGATGTGTAATATTCTTACGCTCCTTGCATTTTAATGTATTTCTTGCAATAATTTACGAACCACCACGTATGGCATTCCTGCGTTTATGGATGGGTATTTCTGTATTTCTTTAAGAAGGTGTTATCCCCTTTCTTAAAGAACAGTACCACCACGCTCCTGATCCAAGCCTATGGCGTAGTTTCTTCGAGGATGACGGAGTTGAACAGCTTCTAGAGGACCTTAAGTACCGGTGTTCCACCCGCTCTCAGAAGCTCTTTCGTTATTCCGTCTTCCCCCGGTGCCTTGTTGTTCTAAAGCTGCTTGAGAGCCGTTCGGATCTCGTATAGGCTGACGTTTGGAATGTCTTCTGTGTAGTGTCGGGTTAGGCGGGCTCATGCATCGCTAGTCCTGCTTGTAGCAGACTTTGCGATGAGGTGTACAGTTGTCCATAGCACTTCTCGAGCTCTCGTAAAACTTCTCGCTTCGAGGAAACGCCACTACCACTGTCGGTCTTCAGCTTCGTCAACAGGCTTTGCCCAATAGACAGATCTCTCGTAAACACTTTGGAGCCTTGGTTGCGCTCAATTGCGTTCTTTATACTATTAGTATTAAAGAGGCGCAAATCGCGTCGCATAGACTTAGAGATCTGTTTATTGAGCGTGCTGTATTTCGGCATGTCCACTAAAGACGGTAGTTTCATTTCGCTACGTTCTGCCATGAGTTTTAGAGTGTGCTCAGAGAGTTTTTGGGTTCTACCTTTGCGCTGGGTCTTAAAGAACTTAAAAGTTCATCATAAACTGACATTAAACGTCACTAAAACGCTTCCTGATCAGAAAGTCTAATTTTTAAGTTACCTATGAAGTAAAATGCCTAAATGTTATGTCTAAAAAGCAAAATGCCTAAGATTCAGAACACCTAAAACGGTAGTATGCCTAAAATGCAAATATAAATGTAAAACTTCCTAAGAAGCAAGTCTAAAATGCAATACACAGAAGATGGGATACATAGAAAGAAGACCAAATCTTACGATAGTGACATATTGTTCAATAAGAGGTACAGACAGCAATTAGACAAACTGAATAACAATATTATTACGCCATCACAACTTCTAAACAATGTTCGTAATTCAAAGTAGCATATGTTTCGCGAAGAAGAAGGAAATTTTAAATTTTATTCAAAGTTTTTAATCATAATTAAGAACTTTGAATAAAATTTTAAAATAATTGCAGTGTTTTATTGTACTTACTTATTGTATTATTCTCACGTGGTACCCGGAAAAAAGCCTATATGTTGTAGTGCGTCACTATCGATGTATATTCTAAGTTTCGTGCAAATCGGTTCAACCGTTTGGCCGTGAAAGAATAACAAACATCCTCACAATCTTTAATTATAATATTAGTAGGGTGTTACTACAGTTTAAACCCGTTATTATGAATAACACATGGAAGAAAACATGTAGGCGTTATTATACTTCTTAAACATACTCGTTATAGAGAGCTTTAACAGTTTAGGCAATTTGCTTCTTAGGTATTATAAGTTTGTCCAAAATCTTTTTAGGTATATATTCTTAGACCTTTGACAGTTAAGGCATCACACATGTTAGACCTTTTATATTTTAGGCACAATGGGACTGTAGGGAGGTTATACCTGCTGATGGGTTTTGAGGTTCTTCATATAATTCAAACGTCCTTTTGTCTTGAAGTGCATTTATTAACTGAATACATAGAGCGCTCTAACTATATCCTAATCTAGGGAACTTACTATGCTAAATGCTTACATATCATATTACACTACACCACAGGACTTTAGTAATTTTTCTGCAAAATAGTCATTTTACGTTTTAGGCATTTTACTTCCTAGGCATTTTGGAAATTAGACTTCCTGATCAGGAAGCACTAAAACCAAATTTGTTCCCATTGCTCCTAGGTCTAATCTTCCACCCCTCCTCCTTCCCACCCCACTTCCTTATCTTTGGTTGTGTACCTGTGCCCCAGACTGTACTGAATGCTCTTGTCCGTCTCTCCAGAGAACAGGCAATAAAGTACCTCGGTAAGACTGTCCACGAAACTAACTTTCGATCTTGATATCCTTGTAACTCGACCGCGAGAGCTTATTTTCATTTTTAGATCTCTTAGACATGTAGCAGATCGCCAAGTTATAAGGATGGTCTACTTTGCCCTAATCAGTTACTTGTGGACTACTACATCTCAACTTGGGGTGGAGCCGCAAAAACCTCATCGAGGTTGAGAGAGCACAACGTGCCATACTATAGGAAGCTGCTGGCCTACCCGTCCGATACCGTTCATTCGACTTTTACAAAGCCTGAAATGTACTCTTAGTCAGACAGGCCTTTGTTCTACAAGTCCTCTTTTACGACAAAGTCAGACACCAGAACAATCGCATGGGAATACAGCGTTTGCCAGTACATTCAACATTCCGTAGTAACATTCCGTACGAGCCGCTCTCAAAACTTCTTCTGCTTTCTTGGATCCTTCTTGTATAACAAATTGCACAAACTTCTGAATCCGCTGACTTAATATAGCTATAAAGGATTTTTTCTATTTACCTAAAAACCCTTAACTATGAAGAAACGGACTACTCAGCGTAATAAAATGAATGGTAGCAAAGCGCCTAAACCTATACTTATCGCATTAATTTCACTATCTTACTCCCTCTTACTTTGCAAGAATACCACCGCTTGGAAATACTAACACTAACTTACACACACACTCACGCTCGCCACCCAAATTCACACACACACTCATCTACTCGCATACACACCGTACTGAACAACATACACACAAACTCACACACACTCACACACACCTGCACAATCTGTTTTATTGAAGTGAAAACTTCTTTTAGCGCGGTGAGCATATTTTTAGATGAGGTAAAACCTCTGGATTCGCGACACCGTAACGGTCTATTTGATTATAAACCTTAATTCACATGTTTACAATCTACTTTTGTATGGAGAAGTTTACTGAGTTATGTTCTTTGATATATTTGTATTTGTTCAGTATTTGATTGGCAGTCGCCATAATTACTGATTTCGAAGTGATTTATTACTAAACTCTAACGCGCCAAAATAAGTTTTCACTTCTGTCGGCACTCCCGGAGTGCAACCCGATTTTTTTTATTTGATATTTTATTGTTTTTATTATTCAAAAATAACAATTTAACTTTTTCCATATACTGCGTTAATCTCAATTGTGTATATTGTATTGCCTTGCTAAGAACATTTTTAACACCCAATCAGCTACATATTGCGGTATAGGCGTTGGTGACTTACATTAATTAGTTACTAAATTAGTATTACAGGTTCTAAAACTATCATGGTTTTGAACAAAATTTTCACTCAAAACGGGACATTTACCATGATATATTAGTTTTTCTGCTTCCCAATATTTCGGCACAGTCGCATGCGCAAATGCAAGTCTGCGGGTGGGTGTTAAACTCGTATATCATGGTAAATATCCCGTTTTGAGTGAAAATGTTGTATTACAGGTTCTGCAAAACCTATCACAGGTACCAGCTTCTTACAATGCGGGTACCTATGAACATGTATTCAGGTACATCAAATATATGTCCAAATAAATTTTAGAATCACACTTTGTAAGGAGAAATAAATAAATTTATTATTATTAATATTATATTGTATAATAATATTATTAATTTTAATATTGATATTGATTATAAAAGTGTTATCAGTTGTGTTGTAGTGCTGTGAATTCTATTGTGTTCTATTGGAAAGTTTACTAGTGAATCAGTGGATTTAGTTATGTGTGTGGTAACTTTGCAATTAAAGTATTTATTTGGTAAAATCGACTGGTTTCATAATTTATCAGTACCCGGCTCGTAACAAATTGGTGTCAGAAGCGGAATTAAAGAAATGCCGGTTTTACCAGAGGAAGACACGGACGGTATCCGGACAAGGAGTCAGCGGCAACAGGAAATGGATGAGAGGCGGTTTGGAGGTTCTCCATCACAAGAATCTCGACAGCTTCTTCATCCAACGATGGAGTCATCTGGTGAGATATCAGGAGTCTGTGGCTCAGACTCCTGCTGCAGGGAACCTCGCTGCTTTAATGGCGATGCTTCAGGAACAGGCTCGTCGTCAAGAAAAACAGGTTCGTCGTCAGGAGGAACAGGCTTGTCGTCAGAAGGAACAGGCTCGTCAGTAAGGGGAAGAAGAGGCTCGCCGGCAGGAAAAACAGAAACGTTGGCAGGACTGCAGGCAGCAGGCAGCAGGGACTGGTTCGCAGGCAAGAACAGCAACGGGAAGAAGATACTCGTAGGCAGGACGAACAGACTCGCCTTATAAAGGTCTGCATGAAGCCACTGGCAAGGAGCTTCAGGATGTTAAGGAGCAATTCCAGCACCATGATAGCCTAATTTCTGAAGCAGAAACCCAGATTGCAAGTGTAAAAAAAGCTGTGGATCTGCTGAAATCTCAAGATCTGTTTTGGAGGCCCTAAGAAGTAACGTCAGATATGAACAGCTGCTGGAGGCAGCTAGACACTATAATCTCGATATGGTGACGCACATCTAGAACATGTTTTCCGCGCTCAATTAAAGGACAGAACTCAGCACAATTCGGAGAACCTGCAGCAGTGGGCCCTGGCAATAGAAAAGCTGGTTCGAAAGGCCTTCAAATCTTCACCTGCTCTTATTGATGGGAACTTGGTTCAGGTATTTATCGACGGGTACGTGATTTGGAAGTCAAGAGCTATTGTGAGACTTGGTCATCACGAGTCTTTAAAGAATGCCTTGGCACATGCTTTGGAGGTGGAAGCTGTACGTATGGACACTCGAGCACAACGCATCAGAAAAGTGCTGGAGTCTAACCGCGACGTTCGTCCAAAATTCAGTCCGAAATGTTATGGGTGTGGAGAAAAGGGTCATCTAAGGTCTAATTGCCCGAAACGGAACAAACAGAGTAACAACATATCTAAAGAAGGACAGGTAGTGAGCACATCCACTTCCCAGCAGCAGGGAAACGAATAAACGCCAGGACCGTAGGGCGGTTGCTGGCTGGTATTAAGAGTTTCAATTTCACAAGCCCACGATGGAAACAACCTGATCATCAAAGGCCAAATTAATGGAACGACCTGTAAAATTACTTTGGATACTGGTGCTTCTCGTACAGTAGTGAGTTCCCAACATGCAAATCGCTTTCTTGGGGACTTTTCCCGCAAATGTAAGAGTTCAGCTCGTGACTGCAACCAGCACAGCACATATCCGTTCAAGGCGAAAAGCAGTTGGAGATGAAGTTAGGGGAGACAAATTACCATCACAACGTCATCATTGCCAACATAGTTGATGAGTGCATTCTGGGTTTAGATTTCTTGCGAGAACACCACGCTGATTTTAAAGTGTGGCACAGGAAGTCTTTATGGAAGGGGGATCATCAGGAAAAGTCTACTGCCTAAAGGAAATTGTTTTTCCTCCTAGATCGGAAACCACGGTACCAGTACGCCTATTACAAACATCAAGAGAAAAATCGATGTGTATTGATAGAAAGGTTAGACAATGGTCAAACGCTTAGTCAATTTACATTTACCTCGGGAATGTAACCACATTGCATCCCCTTCAAATTTTTAATTTAAAAAAATGACGCATAGACATAAACCGTATGTGATTTCGGGATGTAAGCATTCTACAAGGAGTGGAACTGACCGCTGGGGTCTGTTTTATTGGATCATTATAATTTTAAAGTCTAAAACATTATGAACTACCTATGCATCTCAAGCAATATTCTATTCTATTCTATTTTGCTAAGGATTGGAACTCACTGCCAGTGTCTGATTTACAGGTCATTATAATTTCAGAGTCTTGAGCAGTATTTACAATATATGAACTATGCCAAATAAGCAACGAGACTGCGGGAATTCAAACCCAGTACATAAAAAAACTTACTATTCAGACACGGTATAAGTGGTGATCTAACACTTAGTCTATATGTATTTATTATGGAAAATTTATTATGGAAGTGGAGAGCGGCTCATACGGAATGTTAAATGTACTGTACATGGACTTTTTGTAGGTTTGTTTGTGAGTATTAGAACTTAGAACTACAAAACCTTAAACCAAAGTTTAAATAATTTAAAAAATATTTACTAGACCGAGTACTTTATGTTGTGATATAATGTGACACAACTTCCTTTTTAAAACACGCGGATGAAGGCCCGAGTGGAACAGGTAGTACTCTATAATGGTTTGGAAGCCAATATTATAATGATCAGAGTAAACAGAGTTCATAAATAAATCAATAATTAAATATTGGAGGACATTGCACACAATACCATCTAGCCCCAAACTAAGCATAGCTTGTTTTATGGTGACCAGATGACTGATATAATAGTTAAAATTTTAAATACACATTTATGATATTTAATAACACTCAGACACAGAACAAACATCTATGTGTAATGAAGACACAAATGTTTATCCTGGGAGGAAACCCTCAACCTACAGCGCAGAAGGCAGAGCTACTACCAACTAATCTGACAGGCCAGTCAGTAATCAGTTCCACTCCTTAGTAGAGTGCTGAAAAGTAACTACTTTCTCCACATGCCTTGATACCCGGATGTCCTTTTTCTTATTATGCGTAGTTTCTAATGATTCAGACTGAAATTATAACGATCGCGTAAAACCAACGCCCGCAATCAGTTACAACTTCTTCGTAGATTACTTTATTCCGTGTATGAGATATATATATTTTTCCCACAAGCTTTGTTAATCCGTTGTTCCGTTGCTTAAAGCATTTTAACCTAATAAGTATTTTATAATGTTCCAGGGTTTAAAATTATAAAGATTCGGAAAAATAGCCACCTACAATTAGTTCCACTCCTTAATAGAGTGCTTATAGTATTCCAAAAAGTACCCTATAGGTTTGATACTTGTCCCGTTGCTTAATTTGTGTGGTTTATAATGATCCGAGCTCTGAAATTATAACGATTGGGAAAAACAGATACCTGCAATTAGTTTAACTCTTTAGTAAAATGCCGTATCTAAAAGGTATGTGAGTATTCGCATTTTTTTAGATTAACATACAAACTTCAACACCCCATCACACTCCTTTCAAGAAGTTGACTACAAAAATCCAAATATATGAGTCACTGGTTAAAAATCACAATATATTGAAATGTTGTGTAAGGGGGCTCCAATGAAATACTGGTACTGAAACTTTAGCTCTATTTCTCGAACTAAACCAAATAACCAAACTTCTTAAAACCCGAAAACCCAAAAATCATCGATCCATCTTATTTTCCAATTGCCTACATTTCCATCGATCAAAGTTGAAATCATCGATCCATCTTTTTTCCAATTTCCAATTGCCCAGCATGCAGAGTTGCCCTCCGAGTATCTCGCGCGGTGTTACCAGTGACTTCTTTCTAAAAACCTCCTTTTAATAATAATATCGTAGAGTAAATTCAACCTAAATAGATAGACACTTACTCAACCATACTGATAACGTGTATGACCCCCATACACGCTACAGTTGTAAACCTTACACTCGGCATGTTGAGCCTAAATAAACACTAAAAAATATGATTGTAAAAGTATCCTACATAATTATAACATAAAATTATAATACAAAAAATGGCTGTCTGTAAAGTCGGTTTGGGCGATATTTTACGTGATAACGTCATAAGAAAACATGAAAAATTGCATACTTTTAACCTATTAAGATGCGTCACAAGCCGAACGCTTAGGCCGATCGTGTCTCTCTATCGCTTGTTCTGCGCTCTCGCTTGCACGCTCGGCTCAGACGAAACGTGATAATTTTCCGTGTGTAGTCGGCGTTCATCGATTTATAAGAAGTTACCAAGTCAAAAACGAATCAATAAAATTATTTAAATTCATAATACAAGTACCATGATGATTATAATATGTCTCCGATTAACATATAAGCACATAGGTAGAATACTCTTACCTACCTAATATAATAATAATAACAATAATATTCTTTATTCAGACACAAGATCCATATCAAGATAACCTATCTTAGTATAAATAAAAACACATAATATAAGATACAGTCAAAAGTAGAATAAAAAATAATAATTAGGTATCTGCTATACCTATCAGGATGCGATTTGCACCCATCGTCTATACATATTGGTCATGAAGACCCTTTCAGCTAAACTTACAATAATGGAGTTCTTACACCTGTCAACCCTGGACATTAATTGGGCCACCCGGCTCCTCTGGATGGCGTTAAATGAATCTATTCGCGCCTCCAGGTACATACCTGAGGCGCTGCAATATCGATCTAATCCCATAAGCTGCCTATAGATATTGTTATAGGCAACACGAATGCCATCGTGTGCCTTTTTAGTGTTTTAAAAAATGCAAATTTTTTTAAACGCTTACATATCGTATAGCATGTCAGGACTGGAAAGACACAGGAAAACAAAATACGAACTTCCGTTCACTTGTATGACATATTTTTTTCAGCTATTTTGATTGAAAATTCAATATATGGAGATATTTGGAGATAGTATTATTTAATTTCTTTATTTGACATTACGTCAAATAACGAAATCATTCGTCAATCAAATCAAATTCGACAATCATTTAGGACGTTAAAATTTATCATGAATTCGTCAATATTTTACTATTAATAACTTTGCTTTTTATTTCGTATTCAAAACACGTCTTCACTGCTTCTTAATGATTGTTTTGAAATACCTTTAAAAACACGTGTCCATTTATTTTGTACTCCAAAGTCCCCACACACGTTTTAAACGCCCATTGCACTTTAATAAGGGTTGTTATCAAAAACTGAAGCACATTTTTCTTTATTTTGTATTTTAAGTATACAAACAAAATTTCAAGCAAATCGTATCACGTGTTAAGAAGTTCCCATACAATTTTAAAGCCCTATTGCACCCCGTTCAAAGGGTTATTTTAGAAACCATATTCTTGGTTTAAACACTAAATTTCAAGCTATCCCCGCATCACGTGTTAAAAAGTCTCCATACAAATTTCAAACCCCCACACCAAACAAGGGTGAACTTGTTTAGTGATTGTTAGGGAATTTAAAATATATTACTCTTTTGTATAGTTTCATAGAACGTCAAACTATTTCTGAGCAAAATTTCAGAATTGTACGACCAGGATTTACAACTACACATAAAGTAAAGTGTTTATTTATTTACCTATGTCTTCTTACAGCTATTTTTACAGGATTCAACCCAATACAATAGTGTAGTCATCGTTTTACTAATTATTACAAATTTCAATTTAACAAAATAACATAAAACATTATAAAGTAGCCCTTGCGAATTAATTCAGAGGACATTCGTCAATACGTCAATATTGTCAGCTACCAGATTCAGCGTATGTGCGCGGGCGCCCCAGATGTGCTTTGCCTAATAAATTGGTCCTTCCTCGAGGCACCGAGAACAGACGCGGCTGTCTACGCCTGTGCACGTACTCGTTGAGCACGCATAAACACATCACTTCCGGGTCCGTGTAATCCGAGCAAGTGACAATTCTCTTCTAATTTCTAATTTGTTGTATCCAACCATGCCAAGAACGTACAACGTACGGTGTACATGGATGGATACATCAATGTACACCGTAGAGTTTTAAATATAGGTACCGTGTAAATTTATTTTGTATGCGCTCCATCATGATACAATTCTTAGCTTAATGAGGAGCCCATATCGCGGTTTTACACTCCAACTGTTATACAATGCTGACAATGCTTTAATGTTTGTGAATAGCACTCCGAAGTATGAATCCTAGAATTCTATACGCTTTTTTACAAACATTGACAACATGCACTCTGAATCTAAGCTCCGTATCGATACAGACCCTTAAATCTCTAACCGATTCCAACCGCTTCAACGCAGTATTCTCCATTTGATAGGAGTAGTGCCGTTGCTCTGCTAATGAAATTAAACTGTAGTTTATTCCTTCGACTCGACTCCAACACTTCATCCACGTCATTTTGCAAGCGTCTCTCTCTTCTTGAATCGGCAATAACAACTTTGAGTCGTCAGCATATAGCAGACACTAAGCCTCCATAACCACTTTAGGTAGGTCGTTAAGTAGGTTTTCCCACTTTTTCCGGGCATAGATGTTTATTCCTAGTGTTGTGAAGTTTACAGTGCACAGGTCTAGATTTTACTCCTTTCCGTTCCGGTTCTCCTTACTGCATCTATCTTAAGCCGCTTACCCTATCTAATAACCTTTAGTGTTTTGTTCCTAATCACCCCGCCTATTATTCTTCATTGTACACAAAATAATTACGTTTTAAAAACTAAAAAGAAACCGACTTCATTGAATGAAATTTGAGCCTAAAATACATTTTTAGTGGAAAGTAGATGTATTTTGTATATATAATATGGGTAGCCCAAATAAACGCACTGCTCCAATGAGACAGCGAGGTATCGAGGTACACGAAAATATCATCGAAGTATACAATTTTTAGATTTTTGTTGATTTTTCAGCTAGACCGATTTTGATAAAATTTAAATGGGACCACCTGTGAAGTATACCCTTTCAAACAAAAAAATATTTTTTCAAATCGGCCCAGGCGTTTTCGAGTAATCGGTAAACATACATAAAAAAAAAAAGATACCGACGAATTGAGAAATAATTGAGATGAAGTCGGTTAAAAACACATAATCTAATAATAACTAACATAATACTGACATGAAGGTACACAGGCGAGCTTAACCCTAAAAAGAGTTCTCTCCCTGCAAACCTTGGGAATTGGAGATATTAAAAACGAATGGGTGGGTATAAAGTGTACAAAAGGAGGAAAAGAGAAAGATTAATAAATTATACCTATTTATTTTTAAGATAAAAACATATTTATGTTTGTTTCTGTAGTTTTATGCAAATTTCAATAAAACAATATAATGAATTTGCAAAAATTGTACAAAAATCATAGATTAATTAATTTTATTTAACATTTAATTAAAACCATCATGGTTCATCACCTTCTAATCCTATGCCTTTCTATTGGTAGATTTCCCGATGTATTCAAGAGGGACCTTGGGCACTCTATATTTAAGTCTGAGCACAGGGCAGGGACAGTGTCGCATTTTTAGATAGCGTTGCTTATTTTTTTTTATAGCTCTAAGAGACCGTAGAATTTAGTATTTGTTTAGCGTTTGATTAATTTATTTTTTAGTAGTTAAACCGTCGTTTCATCTCACCTTGTTAGCGCTAAGTTCCCAGACTTTGTCGACGAAAGGATGGTCCATGAAGTCAGGACCACCGATACTTAAGTTGAGAACGTCGATCTTGCGCATTATGGCGTAATTGAACGCATCCAGGAACCATGACGTATACGAAACCTGAAACACGTGATTTACAATAAATATTCGTGCATTCGAGGATTCGTTCGATGACCAGTATTATAATAAATAATCCCGGACATTTAACACAGCATCATCTGGCCCCAAAGTAAGCAAAGCTTGTGTTATGGGTACCACGTGACTGATATACTACTTTACATACTTTTTTTTTGTAAATACATACATATTATACATATAAACACCCAGACCCGAGACAAATACTTGCTGATCATACAAACATTTGTCGCGCGGCGGGAATCGAAGTTAGCCGGACCTAAGCCCACTGCGCTACACAGGTCGTCAATGATTTGATTCGTTTTTACATGAAGCGCGTGTCTCAAGAAATTAGCATGAAAACTTATTATATTTCATTTTTAAAGCGTAGTTCTCATAAGTCGATATTGTAGGAAAACATTTTATAATAAACAGTAAAATAAATGTCCAAACGTTTTCAAAATCAAACCCACCTAGTGATAATAGATGTAATGAGTGATTTTAACCGCATCGTTAAAAAACTCAATGTTTTGGAAAATATTCTATAAAATACAAATAAATTATGAAATACATGTACATTTTCAAGGGTATTTTTTTATTATTCTAAAAGAGGATATAACGAGTGTTATAATTTATATGAGGGATAATTTATATAATTTTATTTTAACGCGTTGTCTAATTAACTCCAAACTTTGGAAAGTCATCCTTCATAGTAAAACAAAATACGTGTCATAATTAAGATTACTATTCAAACAAACAAAGATACGCTTGCAACTAAATATATTTTCCAAATCAAGGTTTCCTATCCTAAGGTTTTATTCTTAAGGTTGGTGATATGACGCACTCGAGAAGTATATTTTCGTTTAACCAAATAATGGCTTACAACAATAACAAGACCAACATTTGTGTGATATAATGTAAATACTTCTTCTGTGTTTTAAAACATCATAAGTATGTATTTTCAAATTTAAAAATATATAAGTATTCTACCAGTCGTCTGGTTCCCATAGTAAGTCACATGCTTAGTTTTTGGATGGTGTTATGTGCATGGTCCACCAATATTTATTTATTAATGAGTTGACTTGCCTGGTTATCGGTAAAAACCCGAAATATGTGCAAATCAGCGTCCGGCGCGAAACCAAGGCAGTCGGACCTGAAGACGAAAACAATATTTTATAAATTTAAAGTTTCAACACAATGTAATGACTAAACCGAATTTAGATGAAACGGGATACTCGTATAATGAAGTCTGTGGTCTGGATGATGTATTATTCATATTATTATATATATTTATATACACTCTTTATGTAGGTACTACGCGAAGCTCAAGCAGAAGCAAGTACAAAATATATATTTTA
Organism: Lampropteryx suffumata; assembly: GCA_948098915.1. NCBI lineage: Eukaryota > Metazoa > Arthropoda > Insecta > Lepidoptera > Geometridae > Lampropteryx > Lampropteryx suffumata. The sequence continues at coordinate 17,959,858 of OX402544.1, read as the reverse complement.
CCTTTAGAATACATCATTTATTTGAACACCTAGTCTGTCTTGATACAAACCCATACGAATAATATAATTTGGAAAGTTTTATGTCAGTTTGTTCGACTGTTTGTTTGTCACGGCTAAACCGCTAAAACATGATGAAATTTGTTAAGGAGATAGACTGTATCTTGAGAATGGGCATAAGCTACTTTGTATGTAAGAATTATGCATGCAAAGCCGGGGGCAGCAGTACAAGTATAAGTTTATCCTTACCTGGAAGCGATTACGCCGGCAACGAACGTCCCGTGTCCCAAAGCGTCGTCCAGTGTGTTTTCGCCGGTCCAGTCCGTCCTCTCACGAATGCGCCCAAAATGCGGGTGGTTACGGGCTAAACCGGTGTCGAAAACCGCTACTTTAATGCCATCACCTGAAACATGTATTTGAAATATAAATAGGCCAAGATAATGTGACCGCGCACAGTGGAGGCTTGCGAAGTCATAATTATAAGATTGACTTGTGTTCAGGTCCCAAGTTTTTTCAAAACCATCTGATATGCAAAATAAAGAATTTAGTATGGAGCTTTCCTAATTTTAAGGTTTACAAATCAGGCTGTTACTCATATTTAAAGCTTTACTTGCCTTGATAATTTTATTATAATTTCATTATATCAGCTACTATGTTAAATTTTTGGACGTGAACGTCTTATAAATCGATGAACGCCGGCTGCATGCACGAAAAATTGTCACGTTCCACCTGAGCCGAACGTGGAAGCGAGAGCGCGGAGCAAGCGATAGAGAGGCACGATCGGTCTAAGCGTTCAGCTGGTGACGCATTTTAATAGGTTAAAAGTTTGCAATTTTCATCAACGTTTTCTTATGACGTTATCACGTAAAAATATCGTCCGTAAACCGACTTTACAACTATTTTATATTTTAAAACATTAAAGTTTTCCCCAAACAGCGATTTAGCCGGTAGGGGGAAGACACGGACTTCTACCAAAAATGACTACTTTAAAGCAATTTTTTTATCAAACGAATAACTGTATCGAAAAACTGTTCAAGAAACCCTTTCTGTATTCTGTATCTTTAAAATACCTATCTAACGATACGCCGCATGATAGTGTAGTCAAATAATACAAAAATCAAACCCTCTTTATCAAATGCAGGCGAGGTATTTTTTAAGTTTCTGCTTAATAATTTTGTAGAAACCACTAATTTGTAATACCGTGCAAAATGTCAATACGAAAAAACTAATGATTCTTTTACCGGACAGACAGACACACGGACATAGCGAAACTATAAAGGTTTCTGGGGGACTTCGGAACTCTGAAAAGAGTCTAGACACACAGACAGACAACGAAGTGATTTTTTCTTTTTTTCTTTTTAAGGTACCCTATAAATCATTTTAGGATATAGGCTTCTTCTTCTTCTTTGTTAATGGCTTGTGACATACATGTCAATTTTGCCAATGTCAAGTGATTATAGTTTATAGTCAGTTTGTTTGTAATTAGTCTTAGTCCATGGTCAATTGTCAATTCTAGACGTCACGCGGAATGGCGTCTAGAATTTTCTTGGGATTCCTCGTCGTTCAAATTACATTGCACCACAATACACATACAATCCAATTATCCATACCCGTCTCGCAGCCACAATTTATTCATTGAAATTCCGCCAAGATTACTGAATAAAACATGCAATAAAACGGATAAAAAATATTAAATTAGCAGAGCTATGTTGCTCCATGAAATGACAGACGAAGAATCATCGATATAGGCTTCAAACTCAGGGCTCAGTATTAACAGCGGGCGTTGTCAACCGCTCAGCTGTCGTAGTCGACGTCATAGCTTCGTTTTAAAACATGGAATTAGGTGTTGAAATCTTAGACTTTTTTCGGCCTAGCTCTTATTTGTCAAATGCCTGTAACATGCGATTAAAACTCATTCTAACAGGTAGACAACCGTTTTGATCTCGTTCAAAAACATGTTCAGGAAATCGTTTAGGTGAAGTTGATATAAGTTTAGTCTCACCAGTTACACCGAGACTCCATAGCACATCTGCTTTTAAAACCGAGGTGATTTGCCTCGGTACCGTCCTGAGCAACTTTCTGGACGCGTAGCCGCCATTCTGAAAATATTTAAGCTTTTAATTAACAATATTAACATCGCGTGACCCAATATATTTAGCTTTAATATGCAGGTCAGCTTAATAGCAGAACCTATAAAGCAAAGAGTAAGCAAAGTAAATACAGAACTCAAATCAAAAATCAAGATGTATTTATTTGGGAGCATAAACAATACAAAAACATGGAAAGTACGATAACATTACGCAGAAGTTATCAGAAGTAACAAGTGTGTAGTGTGGTAAAATGGATGTGTGTATGTAAAGAATGTGTGTGTGTGTGTGTGTGTGTGTGTGTGTGTGTGTGTTTGCGTGTGTGTGAGTGAGAGTTAAAAGGTGTAAAGCAATAGTAAATGAGTTAGTATTAGGTATGTATGTACATATATGTGCAAGGGGCATGGTGAAATGTGAGAACTAATTTGATATGAGCAACTAGTGTTTATTCCGAGATCTTAAGAAGATTTTCAGTGTAATCATAAGACAGTCCATAAGGCACTGAAGACATTTTTGTTTACAGTTATATCGAGGAACCCCTTCCTCGATATAACTGTAAACAAAAATAAATGTTAATTTCTTTATTTACTTGTAAGTGTTGTTAAATATATAAGTATATATAAGTATATAAGTGTTGTTTTTGTTGACTGGCTAATGCCGTGCGCCGTTTTTCTGTTTTGCAAACTATATCACATCTATGTTTGGCGTAAACAACAGTAGGGTCAAAGAATAATTGGGAACATGCAAAACAAAAAGTTGACGAACTGTGGGAAGTTGAGTGCGAGAAAAATTTCTGACGTAGGAAACCAGAACCCAGAGGACAGCCCTCTGGGCTCGTTCAGAGTCACAGCCACCCCAAGAAGGGATACAGTAAGTAAGAATTATTTTTTAGATTAGATTATATGATAGATTGTCCAAGATATAAGGACAAGCATTTCAAAGAATTATTTGATTTTGAGTATAGGAAACTACGGATTTCGACATGCTATGATACTGACATACTTATTTTTCTGCATTTACTCACAGCACTTTCCACATACATTGTAGTTAAGGTTACTCTTGACCTGCCCTTTCTCTAACACATCCCCAATTGGTCTAAGTAAGTAAGTAAGTGGGTATGCAGATCGCCAGGTTGAAGTGGAAAAGGGGCGGGACACTTGTCAAGAATGGATAACGGGAGATGGACAAAGGCGGTAACGGAGTGGCCAAGAGGCAGACCACCCGCCCGATGGTCGAACGATGTAGTCAGCGTTGTCGGGAACCACTGGATGAGACTTGCTAGGGACCGAAAAGAGCGGCATAATAAAGAGGAGGCCTATACCCAGCAGTGGGTGCAATCGGGCTGAATGATAATGATGATGAAGTAAGTAGCGTATAATATTGGTCCATAATTATTCGAATACTAGTAGGTGAGCTTGATAGTAAAGTACTTACTTCTCGAGGCTGTCTGAGCGAGCGAAGTGTGCGGCCGCGGTAGTTTCGCCAGCCAGCATATAGACAACCCGCAGGACCGCAGTCTTCATTCAACTGCACACGAGACAAGGTATGATGTACAGATTAAACAAAAGCAAATAATATGTATTATACTACAATACCCAACCCGCAACAAAGAAAACACAATAGTTTAGGACGATTTTAGCTTTTCAAATTTTTTAATGCATACAGAAACAGGAATGCTAAGAGCCACCTTTTTTTTGTTATGCTTTTTTTTGCAATCAGTCTTTAGACTAAGAGAAGGTTTGTTTTTGGTAGTCTGGTTTGGATGATGTTTGCTCCAGCGAACGTTTCTCCTTTTATTTGTTTATCATGTTCCATCCAGTTCCATGATGTTGTTGTCGATCCAGTATTTCGTCTTCGCAACCTCTTTGGATAGCTAATAGTGGACAGCTGTGCAGCTAGTTGGTCTGGGTGTGCATTAAGGCGTTCTTTGTGTTTGATGGTGACAGTAGTGACTTGTATTTCGTTACGTTATTCAGTTGTCTTAAGGAACCATGGAGCATTGCATTTTTAAGAAGCCATTTTGTGCTCTTTGCATTATTTGGATGTTTGAGTTGAATGTGGATGCCGAGAGTTGAATGCAATACGTTCATATAGGCTTGAGAACAACCTTGTAAATTAGGAGTTTGTTGTCTGTGCTTAAAACCGAGTTTCGACCCAGGAGCCAATGCAGGTTGCGCTATCTGATGTTAAGTTCGTCTCTTTTGTCATTATGTGAGTCTCCTGTCCAGGTGCATCCTTTAGTATTTTAAAGAATATCTGTGTGGTAGTGTATTTGTTCCAAGTTTGACAGTTGGACAGTCCCCCCCCGTACGGAGCGTAAATGTGGGGTGTGTGGATTTGGAGGCACTGGCTTTGATTCACCACTTCGAACATCTTTGCTCTATTTTGTCCAGTCCTGTTTGGAGGTTTTGTGACGCTTGGAGCCTTGTTACTTGCCAAAATGGCACTGTCGTCGGTAAAAGTGTCAGTAATCACACCAGTATGTCTAGTACGAGCTTACAAATTATTTAACTATAATTATAATAGTTTTCGTTGGCTCGCTAAACCAATAGTTTCATTTAAATCGGTAGTACAAGTCAATGTTAACGAACGAAGTTTTCACGATGTCGTCCATCGACCAGCTCTATTGAACTAACTTCATGCTATTTACTTCTATCTCTTTTATACTTCGGTATAATAGGGACAAGTATTTCCGTACTACCGATTTTAGTTCATCAAGTTTTTGCTAGGGGCTCTGTAAGCATGGAAACGATACGTTTCAATGTTTACGTAAACAATCGAAGCCAGTACTACCAAAACCATGACGTATAACATTTTATAACCAATAAGTAAGCCAAGCGCGTGTGGTTTTCACGCACAGTGATGACTTTCAAAGTCAGAATAGGTAAGAATTATTAGTCGTTATGTCTAAAACGAGCTCCTAACGCTCCTATCACGACGGTCAGCTTCTTCAGCCTCCGTGACTAACCTCCAAGCATGATACCTTCTCTTAAACATAATTCAATGCAATCAAAATAAATACTCCAACGACTCAATGAGAAAAGTGGATGATGTTTGCAAGCTCTTACTAAAACTTATTCAGTGAGTAACAATACTATGAAAGTTTTCGGCTTACGGCTTACTTCCCCCAACTAGTCAAAGTAGGAACTCGTACTGCCAAAACGCACTAATCCGTTCGAAAACTTTTTCCGTTTTCGATTAAGTACAATGATTCGATTTAGCCCGTACTGCCGATTTTAGTTCTTCAAAACTACCGGTAGAGTCGCTGCAAGTAAATGTTTGGAAGCAAACGATACTTAAAGTTTTTTAAACTTACGCGATCAGAACACATTATTATAAATACTTACGGGTATTTATCGCGTCGTGGTTTACACTCTGTCGTGGTCACGGGATGACTGATAACTGTCATCCCGTGACCACGACAGAGTGTAAACCTGTCGAAATGTCGGGAAAAAATAGATAAATAAACGCGATAAATACCCGTAAGTATTTATAACAAACGATACTTTATATAGATTCCGAAAACCATAAGAACCCGTACTATGCGTACTAGGTGGACAGGGCCCAGTACTGAACTTTGGGGTAACCCCAGCGTGTACGTCTTGAATATTCGATGTATATTCGCCTTCCTTTACTTGAAAAATTATTTCCGTGAAGTAGGAATTTAGTATTCCGTAGAACGAATATGGTAGGGAGTTATTTATTTTGCATACGAGTCCTTTATGCCAAACTTTGTCGAAAGCCTGATGAACGTCTAGAAAAGTTGCTGAGAAGTATTCTTTTAGTTCCAGGGGTTTTATTACCAGATCAGCGGCCCTGTGGACTTGTTCGACAGTACCGTGCTCTTTTCGGAAGCCAAATTGGTGGTCTAGAATTATAATTTTTTCCGCTAGTATTTTAAGCATGCGTGAGAGTAGGACTTTTTCAGAGTTTCAAGATAACTGGTAACAAGCTAATTGGCCCGAACGACCCGACCTCATTTGTGGATAGTAATTATTTGTGAGATTTTCCAAATACTGGAGTAGTTACCAATCATAGAATTCCAAAAGAGTGTTGTAAATAATACTCCTTTTATTCCTTTCCTTGATAGTTGGATTAGGATTTCTTTGTATGTTTCTTAGGATGTTTGGCAAATCCTGGAGCCTTTTTGTTATCTTGTTTTGACAATGTTATTGATTGTGCACTCGTTTCGTTTGGCTTAAATGGCTAGGTGCTAGGTGCTTAGCGAACGCATCTACTCTTTGTTGTTCTTCTTACCCATGTGTTTTCAGGTAGTCTTATTGGCGGTCGTGCCTTTTTAGGTTGGTTTAGGCTTGTCATTGCCTTCCTTAAATAGCAGTAGGTTGCTTTTGTTGCCGTTAGTGATTCCAATCGAAAGTACAGTACCAGTGTGGCGTTTCTAGCGTTATAAACGAGTTCTTTGAGATCAACTATAGCCTTATTGTATGCTTTTTTTGTCTTCATTGTGTCGGTCCAGTGCCATATTCTGCAAAGTCTTATTTTTCTTGGGTTTTAGTTCTCATTTCCAGGGGCACACTGTTGTGCTTAAGTTTATTCTCCGGAGTGACCGGAGTTGTTGACCAGCACGCCACTTAGGTAAGGTTTGTAAAGCAGGTTGCAGCCTCTTCTATATACTCAGGGGTCTTAAGAGAAATATGCATCTCAAGTCATCATTCAATTATTCCTCTGAACAAGTCCCAATCTGTGTGCTTGTCATACATTTTTGGAGCAGACTCGTAATCTAGTAGCATTGTGCCCACGGTTAATAGTACTGGAGTGTGAGCTGAGTAGCCATCTAAGCATGATCATTGCAGAGTATTGTGACATTCGTTTGAAAACAAAAAGTCAATATCATCTAGTAAGTATTCTATTTTTATCACTGGGCCATAGAGTCGGCTCTGAGGTTGATATTGTCAAAGGTTATTGTTATAAATCGATAGTTTGAGCTGTTTTCCCGTAATGGTTACTAGCCTTGAGCCCCAGTGGGGATGCTTGAAGTTCTACTCTCCTCCGGCCAGAAATCTGTGGCCTAGAGTAGCGAGTTAGCTGTTGGTTCATTATTTTATGGTTTGTCAATTGGAATTTGGAATTTGGACAATAGACAGAAGAAACATTGAAGATGCCAGTTTTTCCATTGACTTATATTGTGTTAGTTTGTGGTTTTTATTGAGGAACAGACAATGTGGTTCCTGCATATGCATCAGGATGTGGTGTGGTATATGTTATAAAGTTTTTGATGTTTACTTGACTTCTGTCAGTGAAGTGTGACTCAGATACTAAGAGTATATCAAGTTTGTGGATACTTAATGTTTTAGCTTCATTGACATTTGGAATATTGACGTTCTGTGATGTAAGATTTCAGTCTATCATCATCTGTCGATTTTTTTATCCGAGTACCTGCTACTTCAGAAAAGGTTTGTTGCCACATGCAAGGGTTCTTGTTATGCTTAGTGGCAGGGTCGTTAATGATGAGTGTTGTGGTTTTGGTTTAAAGTAGTTTGTTATGTTATAGTTTTATCTTTTTCTTGACAATAAAAAGATAAAACTATAAAATAACAATGCTTGTTTTTTCTCATCCCCTCATTTCAAATTGAGGGGTTTATAGATATTAGTTTTAGTTTCGGGGTAACATTTGTTTGTATATTCTGTTGGTGTTTTGGGATTATGTTGATCTTCACTTGGGTAAGGAAATATGTTAGGTCACACTCTCTACTAATGCATAAATCATTTCTGATATTAGTTAGTATTTCTTGGTATTTCTTAGTATATACTTTGTACCCTTTGTACCTAGTTAGCAGAGTATTTTCCAAGACACAATGCACATTTTGCTGGTGTACTGCAATCTTTTTTGGGTCAGTCACTGGTTTTGTATTGACCTGCACATTTTACACATCTTTCAGGCTACATGCAGTTATTTTTTGAAAGGCCAAACTGCTGGCATTTGCTGCATTGCACTATTGTGTTTCTTTTCTCTGTGTCTTCTTTGGTTACTGCGGTGTTATTATATTATTATTATTATATTTCACTGCTCTGTTGTATTGATTACACTGAATATTTACAAAGAATGTTCCACCTTAATGGTTATAATGTAAGAAGTGTAGGTACCTCTTTCACATATTTGATAGTCCGCATGACCTGCCTCTGAGCAGTAACGCGTTTAACCGCCGGGTGATCCGTGAGCGCTATCAATGCCTTATTTTTTTCATCATTGAGTAGTAACACATCGAAATCACTAGGATAATCTGACGCAGGGTTGTTGCGATGCAATATTGTCCAGTTTGAAACCTGAAAATGTGAATTTTTAGTTTGTTAATCAACCCAGGCATATGAAATTGTTAATATAGATGAAAAATAAATAGTTGCACTGTACAAGTATTCTTAATTTATAGGTATCTGCAAGGACTTTGGTGCATACAACTAGAAACATTTGTTATGACACGGAAATCATTACTTATTGCATTCATGGCCTGTATGTTTAATTATTATTAAATACTTAAATTATTATTAAATATTATCAAATATTGCTGGACACAACAATTATTAACATGTTAATAAACAGGCATTTTTTTTATATTTTGATCACAATTTAAGGAGCAATGAATTTTTGAGATGCCAACAAGGTACATAAAAATAATGTTTCTGATTGAGAATTTTGTGATCTTTCTATTGTGATGAATACAGCTTAATGCCGGCGCCTCACATGGGCTTATGACTTGGCTCCAACATTGGCTACGAATAGAATGGCCAATAATTGTAACCAAGATTGCGGCCTCATATTGGCAATATAATTGGGCAAACACTCAAGCCAAGAGCATTGGAAGGTTGGACGTTTGAGCAGGTATCATTATTCATCAAATTTATTACTAGCAGGTCATGTCGGACGGCACACTTTTCGCTCTGGCTACTTACGCACACGCATTGAGCACATATTATTATTATTTAATTAGTCAAAGGAAAAAGAAGGCGATTCTGGATGATAAAAATGCACGCTAATCGAATCAAGTAAGGATCAAATCCTATATTGATTTTAAAGACATGTTTTGTCACACTACCTTTGTTTATATACCATCTTCATTTACACATGTATTATGCAAATAAATTATCCTTATCTTTATAAATATATTTTAATAGTGCGTACTGACCACTGATACTGACCACCACGGGTAGGCAGGCCACTTTATAAATAAACTTTCAATTTAACTTTGTCTGCATTTCTAAGGTTACATTCCTAGTAAGTGTTAATGTAACAAATAAGTACTCTTTAAGAAACAAAAGTATAGGCCTCTTGCACTCTTACTGCTATATAGGAATTAAAATGAGAGGCTGGATGTTTTTGCAATCGAGTCAAAATAACCAATGGAAAAATTTCATCAACTTATATTTTGATGAAGCTTTACCCGCTTGTTGGCTTAACTAGAGATGATAAAAAATTCCAGTCTATGTTTATTTTTATGTCTCTCATTATTAATGTTGATTTTTTTTAAAATGCTATCAGACTTTGAGCAGGTTTATTAATAGCAGTCTGGTTTGTAGGATGTTTGCTCCACCACATTTAGATGTGAACATTTTACTTCTTATTTGTTTATTTATCATGATATCCAGTTTCAAACAGTTCCATGATATGTTCGATACTGTTGATTATTTGATCATGTCTATATAAAATAGTACTGCTAATGTAATTAACAATTACTCTAGCAGCCTAGGTGTGGAGAAACCACAGAAGTGTTTAAATAAAAGTGTTATAAAAAGTTTAACATTGTACGGAAAAGTTGTGAAATGTTTTCAAACAACCTTTAGAAATTTGATTCTTAGTAGGTCTTTACATTTCTTTTTACTTGGCTTAGAAGTAACTGATGTAAAGGGGCTACATTATTTCTCTTTACTTTAAATTAATAAGGATCTAAATGGAAATATTTGTAATATTAGTATGAAAATTACTGGAGTTAATCCATTAATTTCTGAATAGGTATCTAAATAAGCTTACTGACTCAAACAATCAATTTATGCTGGCTGTAGTTTTATTTGCAAATATTTACCTAGATTTGTGATAATTATTAGTGTATGTACCTAAGTAAATATATATAGTAGGTATGTACTCACCCCGGCATTTTTTAAGGCTGCAGATACATATTTTTTTCTTGTGGACTTTGGAAAGTAGCCTTTGAATGTTACTATGTGTTCACTGGTCATAATAGCTGTATTGAACTCATACTGAACTTGTTCAGTGTCAGTTTCATTACATATTGGTTCTTTATAAAGAGAATCACTGTTGGCCGCTGCTAGTGTGGCCAAGAGCCCCAGAAATACGATGAAAAGATGGCTCACCCTCATGTTTACACGACGTTTAGTCGATTACCATTACCATTTACCATCGTTTAGCAAATAACTTATGGCTTTGCCTTGAATATTTAGCACTTTCTTTTCAGCTTTCTTCAATAAAGTTCCAGCATCCCCTCTTTTATAAATTACGCATAAATATGTTTAATTTTTCTAGTTTCTTTCATTGATTAGAACAGAAAACATTGTGTTTTTACTTATATATTTCTTTGGATCCTTTGTTGTTGTTGTTATTCTTCATTTCTGTTGTGTGTGGTTGGAACTATCCAACCTATAACTTACTTAACGTCACATCACACACAAACATAACCTAAATTTGCAAGAATGATAGTTTTAAATATATGGGTGTCGAATCGAAATTCGTAACGATATATCGGTCAATAATCGTGCAAAACCCTACTCTTAGCTACATCGTTTCGACTCGTTTAGAGCAATAAAACGATAGATATTACTTTAAACAATCGATGCCGTAATCCTCCACAGCAGACGATTCGATAGCTTGAATTTGACATGACAGACAACGAAATAACTGGACATTCGACTGAATTGGAAGAGTAATTCCAGGACTATCGTTTCGATACATCGAAGTCGGAAAGCAAGCAGAGTAGACGCCCACCCAGATCAATGCGCGATCTTGGAGTTGGAACCATAGATTTACTTATATAAATAGATCTGCAATATTAAGTGAAGCAAAAACTTTGTACCCCTTTATACGAAAATTGCGCGGACCGGAGAGTATGAAATTTTGCGGACTTATAGTTTATATAGGGAGTGCAGAATGCTAATATTCTTTATTAATCATGCATAAAAACATTACATTAAATTTAATTATGGTCGAATTACGACCAATGGGCGACCACTAGTATAAATAGATAAATAGACCACTAGTATATATAAGTTGCGGAAAGTAATGTACTTATCTAGGGGAGTCTAATAACCTATCGTTTCTATCATTCAATCAGTCAGCATCTTGACGGCAATCAAAATATATTTTTAGTAATATGGCAAAATGTGTAGTGAAGGAGTGTAATTCGTACACACAAACACAAGTGGAGTTATATTATATATATTAATATAGCTATATTTTTTTTTATAAGAATATCGAATAGAACGCTGACTGTATTATACATATATTTTGTTAAACATAATGTAAAGACTTATTTATTAATGTTTCTCAGTACCTATGTGATTTATTTTGTAAATCATAGGATAAATTATATAATCTTTACCCGTATATATTCTGAACGTGAAGAATGTATTTATAAAATTAAATAGTTTTTCATTCAGTGCTGCTAACAAAAAGGGTTACATTTTTCTAAATATATTTTTAGGTCCTATGACAGGTTTTCCTACTTATGTACTTAACACCTTAAATAACTGCCCTAAAATATCGTAGCTAAGTATTTATTAGATTCTGTGTATAACTACTGCCATTCTTCATTCAATTAATCACACTATCACTTAATGCACATTGCACAATTAGTTATTTTTTGCTATTCACAATTGTTTCTAATGAGTTGGCACCACCAATTATCCTGCCAAGCTGTATTAGTTAAAATCTCTATCAAAAACGATGTCACTTTCAAAGTATTTCACGAGAGATAAAGAGATAAGTTTATGTCTGAGGTTTCAGAGCTACGTCACCAAAAATAAAAAGTGGTTATACTTTTTACGCGTACTGTTCTTATTTATCTCGATCATATCGAACTATCTAACTAGTAGCGTTAAGCGTTTAGCGCACTATCTCAGAATGAAATTACTTTCATGCTCTAAGTAATTTCATTCTGAGATAGTGCGCTAAAGTCTCTACGCTAGTGATACTATGTAAAGTCTCTACGCTAGTGATAGTGCCGATATTTGATGTCGATATTGCTGAACTCCTGCCGGGAACATCCACTGTACATACCTGCCTATACTCCAGCCATATTCGAGCTATAATGCTTAATAACAAAGCGTTGCTAGGCAACCATGCGACGGCATGGGTAAAAAAATGTTTTTATCAATGCTCATTTTTGTAAATGCTAGCTAAGGTGTATGATATTAGGTAATACGCATATGGTTCTATATTTTATACTTTTATATTTTATATACTAGACTTTTCCCCCTCTTTTGTTCTGATTTTGTATACAAACTATTATTTTCTGGTTTTGTTTGTTTATAATTGCATAAGTTATTAAAATGTGAAAATAAGCGCGCGAAATTGAAGTTTGCGAATAGCGGCGTTTTAGCACACCAAATTTAAGCGATGTTTTAAATATTTGTAACTGAATTCAAAAGCGTTTTTAAACACTAAAACTGTACGAGAAGATAAAATAAAAAAACGGTAGCTGATTTATTTACATTTACTATATTTTTATTTTATTTTTTACTTCGCACTCGTGTGGGGCTCACCAACTAAATGACATAATACAAAAATGCAAAAATGTTCACGATTTCTTCCAAAGAAGCAAGAAAGCATTAGGGATGGCACTATTATCAACCATCACAGCCAATCCCAAATAAAAAAGAAAAATACTTCCACTTACATGTGATTTGAAATGTTTATTAATCAATTTATATCTTTTACATGACTTTACAAATCGTATTATGAATAGTTTGATCGATTTTTAGGGTAAAACGATTGAAAGTGTGAAATTGTGATATATTCTGAAGTGAAAACCCTAAAAATCAGCTGTTGTGGTTTATTTACAAATATTATGTTTTGAATTTGGCTGGAGTATAGATTAGGAGTATAGAAGGCGAAGGCCCGCCTGGGTCGCAGAAGGTTGCGGGTTCGATTCCTGCCGCGGGACAAATGTTAGTATGATCTGAAAGTATTTGTCTCGGGTCTGGGTGTTTTTCTATGCGAGTGATTCTCTGGGTCTCATGTTAAAGATTGCACGAATAACTCTCTTCTGTAAAGGCCATAATTAATGAAACTGAAGTTAACGAGTCAGTGGTAAAGTGTTTTCATTACATAGTATAAAACAAAGTCGCCTCCCGCTGTCTGTCTGTCTCGTTGTATGCTTAGATCTTTAAAACTATACAACGGATTTTGATGCGGTTTTTTTTAATAGATAGAGTAATTCAAGAGGAAGGTTTATATGTACCTATAAAACACGAATAATATAGTAGAGAAACACTGATAATTTTAGAGGTTTCTAATGTGGTGAAGTAAATAAACACATTTTTTTGCGCTTGCATTGCAAACGCTGGCTGAACCCTACGAGATAGATCAAAATAATGTACTACGGTATTGTACACATTAAAAAGGTCTACACAAAAGTCCGCAATGGTATATGTCTATCTCTTAGTCTATGTTATTATCTATTTATTATTATTCTCTATTATTAGAAAACGTTGTATATAAAGATATTCTGTAGTATTTTTAGTATCAGCATTGCACCCGTGCGAAGCCGGGGCGGGTAGCTCGTATATTATATGACAATATGATTTAGAAAGGTATACACACCAAAACTGACTTCTCACAAAATGCAATCTGCACTGCATGCATACTAAGGACAATGACAGTTCCAGACGTAGCTGATTTCCTCTTCTTCGTTAATGACATGTGTCATAATAATGTCAATTTTGCCAGTGTCAAGTACCTACTTATTTTGGTTTTTAGTATAATGTCACAAAGTCGAGTACCATGTCGTTCGTCATTTGTTATTTTCAATAAAATGGCGTTTTACATTTTATGACCGTAGGGGTGTCACTTGTTGCTGTGGCGGTTGAAAGAAAGAAAGAATCGACACAAAAACAAACAAGATAAGAATCAATGACATTAAAATACTGTACCATTGAACCAGTGGAGCGAATATCCCAATATGCTAGATTTTTTTTTTAATTTGGCGTAAGAAAACATAGATCATGAACAGATTTTATCACGTTGGAGATATTTAATCTAATATAAATATTATTTATGCACTAAGCAATATGTTTCTTATTTAATGACATTTTTTATTCAATCCTTTAGTAAGTACATATTAATATAATGAATCGTAAGAATGGGTACATACCTAGGTATTGGTAAATATAAGTACTTAAGCATAATTTGTGATAACCCTTATTCTAGGAGCAGGTGTTTAGGATCAAAAACGATTATCTGCGCCGTGTTCAGTTACAAAAGCGGCATTCTGTAAAATTTAGTTTCAAAATTGACAATCTGTAAAATTCAAATTGAATTTGTGACTCTTGCAGAATGAATAATGCTAAAATAGGGCTTTTACTAGTTCTGTTACTTGTCTAAGACGGTATTTGAATTAGTTTTGTAATGGCAAGGATAATGCAAAGAAAATAGGACGTTTTTTTTTTAATATAACAATATTTTCGAAAAAGTCTGATTGCCGCTTTTGAAACCAGATGACTCATACAATGTAATTTTACGGATTATTTTTGCTCACAAAATTTGCTTTTAAAACACAAAACCCCTATTCCAATTATTCACACCCGAGTCATTAACTCCAGGTTACAGGTACATGTTTGTACTTAGTTGATTTAAAATTCGTTGATCCATTCAAACCTCAGACCGAATAAATATATTAATTGGTCTGTTTTCATAAGCAGAACTTCTATAGAGTAAAAGAAAGGTTTAAGTCGCGCGTCGATAGTTAATTATTTTGACATGTAGGAGTGTATATTGGTGTATATTTTATTAGCCTAAGGGGCATTATGCGGGACCTCCCTGTTAAAAAACTGTCAAGTGGTCCAATATGTCTCTGTCCACAGTCTAAGTTGCTCGTTCGTCATTTACTCGTTTTATCTTATAAAAACGAAGTTTTTTTTAAATTATTTACACCTTGTTTACAAATTAGTTTAGTAACTATCTACCACCTAGGTAGGTAGGTATTTTTTTCGTAGTACTACTTACCTACTAATTACATAAATCTGCTTACATGTCAAGAATTCTAGATTACCTATCTAGCTCTTTGATCATTTAAATTATAATAGGTTGCTACCTAGTTACTGCATAAAATCACCATGGCTTACAACATAAATGAAAGATTTCCACCATCACCGAAAAGCTTTAACCTACTAGACCCTGGAGCTTACCAAAGGGATGAATTAACCAATATGAATTTGAATAAAGCACCATTTTTATCAAAATCTCCACGAAATACCGAAGTGAGGAATCGTGTATGGACACACGCAATCTATAATGCGGATTTACCGTCAAAAATACCAAACTGCACTGCTATGATGTCGAAACGTCCACGTTTTCCTTATGAAGCACTCGGAAAAGAAGATATGGAAGATATTTTGTGTAGATGTGGAATTCAAAACGTTTGCGAATGTCCTGATGAAGGTAACGAAACTGAATATATTTGCCAGGGTAATATCCCAAGACGACTTTTTAAAGGACACCCACCTAGATTATCTATGGATGAAGGTTTGTCAGCGCCATCTAAAAGAGACCACGGCTTTAAGGTTCGTGAGGATGGGACACAGAAAAGAATTACAAGCAAGGTTTCAGATAGTAGCCCCCCATTTTATGATATTAGAGTTGATGAATCTACAGCTTTTTACCGGGGTTGTAAATGGAGTCGGTGGACTTCCAAGCGATCGTCTAAAGAACAAGAATATTCACCCGGCCCTGCTGATTATACCTTAGCAACAGAGCCTACTCATGAAGATATTTGCGCCGAAGCAGTAAGAGCATATAAACGAAAGAGATCAAAACAGCTAAGTTCTATGGTCCAGCAAGGGGATATTTTGGAAGGTCGTCCAGGACCTGCAACATATAGTCCAAATCTACCAATAGGTACAAATTTAAAATTTTTGGGCTCTAAGGCTGAACGATTTCCAGAGAGCTCTAAAAATCATCCAGGCCCAGCTGATCATTGGCTTCAAAGAGACTTTGATTTATCAGATGCACCCTTGCAACCTTGTCATGCAATACTGCCAAAACCATCTTGTTTTGGCGTAAAAGCCAAAAGGTTTAAATTACGAAAGGAAGAAGGAGCAAGTCCAGCTACGTACAATCCTTGTGGTCAGAAATGTTTATTTATGCATTGTCCTACTGCAGCTTTTGGGTCATCTTCAATACGTTTTAAGCAAGAGCCTATTGAAGAAGAGGACGATATGGAATACCTGGCTGATGGTGAACCGCTTAAAAATGATATGACAAATGGGATTAATGCATGTCCAACACCTACATGGGAATTCAAATCAAAAACAATTCGTCTAAAACCACTTGAAAAGAAGTGGCATGAACCTAGTCCAGCCGATCTACGTCAATCTAATACTAAAGTGGAACGACTACGGCAATTTCAATATACAGCGCCGTTTTTCTCTTCAGAGGGTCGTTTTCAACCTTGGAATGATTGGGTGCCTATTTTAGGGAAACTTAAAACGCCTGGACCATGTTATTACAATCTTGAAAAGCCAAAATGTAATCCAGCAGTCTGTCGAGGACCTCTTGTTAGAACCCGCCGTTTTCCTTCAGCACCTTTTATGACACCTAGTCCAAATAAGTATAGAGTTGGCGGAGGTTTAGAAACCGTTCTGGCTACACACAATATAAAATTAAAAGATAACATTGACAATCAGCATACTTTTCACTGGCAACCCCCTGTCGAAGCAAAAAAATTAAGCTTTCTGGAACAGGAAACAGTCTTGCTGAAGAGATCTATAGCATTGTTGGATGAAGATATTTTTGATTCAAAAGCAAAGTCGACTGTCATGGTCGACATGGTCGACAGAGACAATACCGGCGATCGAAAAGAGAAACATAAAATGTTGCGCAGTTTTTTATATAGTCATCAAATTCCTAAATACATTTGAAAAGAAGCTTGCTCTTCTTAACTACATAAGTAAAATTAGATAACGTATATAAACCGATAACCTTTTGCTTCACGAAAACCACGTAGTAGTTACCTACTTACTTACTACCTACTTACTGTAGGTACTAAATACTGATCCAGGTTTTGTATAAAACTGCATACTAAATACTAACATTTAACTGACCCACATTGTTTGAATTTAAACGGTAGGATAAGTAGGTGTCCAAGTAAACCCGTAAAACATTATTATACGAGCACAAAATTACTACATACCTTCTGAAGTCCAACGTTACTCACTTTAACTTTTATAGAAAACTAGCTGCTGCTCGCGGCTTTGCACGCGTGATACCTCCTATAAAGTAGTCTATGTCTTTGTCCAAGGTCCCAGCTATCTCTATTCCAAAATTCATCAAAATCGGATCAGCGGTTTAGGCGTGAAAACGTAACAGACAGTCAGACGCACAATCACAGTTACTTTCGCATTTATAATATTAGTATGGGATTTCTTACCAAAAGTCTAAATATGAATTTTCAGATCCTTAACCATAAGGAAATATGAGTTGCCCAAACAAACTTTCATCCCCATTCATTTCATCCCCACTTTCAAACATATTTTACCCCCTTCGATTGTTGTTTTTTGAGACAAAAAGTAGCCTATGTTCTTCCCTCATGCAAATACATTTTCATACCAAATTTCATCAAGATCCGTTCAGTCGTTTAGCCGTGAAAACGTTACAAACAGACAGAGACAATTATAATATTAGTATGGATGACCGACGATTATTTACGAATGTATTTGCACGATAATTCCGAGGGTAATTGCAATTTCTCATCATCAAAATTACAACTAAACAATTTAATATTTTAATATCTACTCTACTACTCGTAAGCAAAAGCAGAATTATGTGTCGTAGCAGTTAGGTTACGAAGAAATTTATTTTCTTGTGAGATAAATTTATTACAGTTAGGCAACTTAGTTAGGCCACGAAGAAACGCCTCAAAATGAGGCATTATTAACTGGTCTTGTAATGCAACGAAAGGCTCAAAACAATACAGACAGACAATACAGACTTTAGTTTTAGAATGGCATGATATCAGCATTAGGTAAGTATATTGGATTTCATAAAGATGTTATACAGTGCGTATCTATAATTATAAAAATTAATATCCTGGCTTACTGATTTATATACATAGAGCACTAGCTGTTCGTCTGCATTTTTTTTTAAAGAATTGTTGCTTAAATCTTTCCCCAGGATTGCTATTATCTCCTTGCCAAACTATAGTAAACTATAGTTTCAAACCAATCACACCCATCAACCATTAAAAAGTTTCTATTCAAACATTCACACCCAATTTTACTCCTTTATGAGAGTTATTTTGAAAAATCCTGAAGCACGTGTCCATTTATTTTGCATTATAAGTACCAATCCAAACCAAGCTTCTAAGAAATCACGCCACCCGTTGAAAAGTTCCCATACAAACTTTGACACCCCATTTTACCCCCTTGTAAGAGTTATTTTGAAAATCCTGAAATACGTGTCCCTTTATTTTGCATTTTTATTATACAAATTAGGTTTCAAGTAAATCGAACCACACGTTAAAAAGTTTCATACATTAGTTTTCACCCCTTTTCACCCCTCTAAGAGGTTCTTAGGCTCTTAAGAGTTGAATTTTAAAAAATTCCGCCTTAAACCCAGCAAAACCACCCAATGGTTTTGCTATAAAAGGAAGCTACCTTCCAAATTTCAGCTTTCTAGCTTCAGCGGTTTCGGCTCGGCGATGATGAGTCAGTCAGTCAGTCAGATTAAGTTATTTTATAGGTATAGATTCGGAGGGTCTACTCTAGGTGCATAGGTGTCCAGTTGCGTATTGGTGTAAGTAACCTAACCTACTAAAGGATTTTTCAACATTCCGTGTTGTATGTAAAATCTTACATAATATTTGAAGCTTGTTAAATATTCTTCAATATTCTACATTTAGTACAACATTTTTTAAAGACCTACGTATGTACATATATATCATAATAAACTGATAGATTTATTTAATCACATAAACACATAGGTATCCCTCTATTCTACAATCATAATATGATTGTAGAATTATATTATAATTAGCTAACATAGCGCTAAGTAGGTATAATCTGTCCTTGTCATTCTAATGACAAAATAAAAAGATGGCAACAGATTTAAAGAACACATTAGTTAGTGTGTGTTTATAAGATAAGATAAACCAGTAGACTTCTTCTTGAAACCTATCGATATTCGCACTTAGGTGGTAGGTACAGTAGGTACTTCACACAAAAGTTAGATTTTTATTTATTCGGTTTGAATCTAGTCGACCAATTGATTTGTCTGTTGGAATAATGATGTGTGCGCAATAAGTACCTACCTACCTACCAGTAGGTTGTCTTATGTCTATGTTCCTCCAACTATTAATTTTTTATTTTTAATGTTTTTATATAGGTAGGTAGGTAAGTACTCACCTACCTACCTAAAAGTTTAATTTAATTACAATAAGTGAGACGGAAACCTAATTATTAGGATAAATTCACCTAGTATGTAAGACGTTTCAAAGTAATCCTTGTGATTGTATTGAATAAATCATCTTTTGACTTGACTTTACTTGAAATCTCCCTACCTGTCAGTATTTTGTTCGACATGGTATACCTAGGTACCTACTTACATACTGAAAATATAAAATCACGGAACCCCTTCCGTCGCTAGGTGTCAGGATCTGTCTAAGATCACTTAGCGACCTATAGGTAAACCTAGAATGATAATTATGCTACACGTCTTAATATGGAGAAAACTACCGCTGCCGTTGCTTCTAAAGGATAGAATCTGAAATGAACTTATCCAACAGATGACCAAGTGGTCATAGGTAGCTCATAGGTAGCTCAAATGCCAGTGCGCAGGCCATTTAATTTCGAAGAACCACAAGAACCACATGGGAATTGAAATAACATTGAAATTGGGAAACATTGAAATAAGTGGCATTTTAGCAACTTTCTGGCACCAGCTCGAGTGCATTATTAGACTGTAACGTGTGAAGAGACGAACAAACTTCTGGCATGATGATAAAATATAATGTTAGCCTTAGAGCGATCTGCCGCCATTTTGTCATTTCGTTTCGTGCGTAGCTACGTTTAGACTGGTAAATCCAGCGTCCGCGTTACAGTCATTACTACAATGGCACTCGTACAAGTCTTTAATTTAACTAAGAAAAAACTTGGATACACCCATATTTGGGACATTGTGACCGAAGAGGAGCATTCAGAGCTACACGTTACTTATTAAAGTATCCCGACAAGTTTAAAAAGTTTTATGGAATATCACATGGTACCTTCGGTAAAACTAGGTAGGTAACATTTTCAACAAACAGTAAATAATCAATATATATGGAAGTTATCACAAAATTTACTTTTTATTTTTCCTATTTAAATTAATGACTTGAATGAGTGCAACTATGTCTTCATCTTCTGACGACGACATGTTAAATAAATATGGAATGTGTGAAGGAAGCATAGCCGCCTGCGCCTCGACTCCACGTAGAGACGACGCTATGACCGTGTCGCGACGCGCCGCGCCACCGCGACCGCGCCTCGACTTACCAGTGAGCGACGCGCCTAAACAGTTAAAATTTTGTATGATAGAATTGTTCCTCTATAAAAAAGTCCACGACAGCATAATGTATGTCGTGGACTTTTTTCTCACAGCATTTAATTAACGACAGCATATCTTTTAAGATTTACTCACTATAAACATATTTATGGTAATCAAATTTATTCGAAATTAAAGCATTATTTACGAAGGAGTCTTATGAACATAATATTAATCCAAAACCAAATAGAGATGTTATTAATCACAAGTATTTCATTGTGAACAAAATTGTCCTTGACATCAGTTGATTTCAATATACATCATAATTTTTTAATAATTCTGCAACAAAATGGGTATGTTTGGGTTCACGCGTGCAGAAGTAACTCAGCCTGTCTATCTATTTGTAACGACTTCACGGCTAAAATACTGAATCAACTTTGACGAAATATAGTATAGAGTAAGCTTAACCCTCAAGGAAGGATATAGGTATAATTTTATCCAACCGCGATAACTGATATTCACGTGGACGAAGTCGCGAGCTACAGCTAGTAAACTATAAGTGTGCGAAATTTCATACTCCTCCGTCCGCGCAATTTTCATAAAAAGGGGTACAAAGTTTTTTGATTCACGTATTAATATCAATACATAGAGAAGGAGTGCAGAATGATCATATATGTTTAAAATTGTGCATATAAAATACATTTCTTAATTATTAATTAGTTATGGAATTTCAACCAATAGGCGACCACTAGTAAATATAAATATTACTTTAAAAAAACTAAAAAACACGCTTTATATAGAAAACCAAACTTTTTTATATAAAGCGTGTTTTTTAGTTTTTTTAAACTATTATTTATTTTCTACTTTTTCGTTTTAGGATAACCGGATAGTTTTTTTTTAATTTTTTTTTTCCAATTATTGCATTGGCATCGGTCTTTGACAGGTGTGCAAAATTTGAATGAAATCTGGCCGTTTAAAGTGGTTCAAAATCGCGTCGGTAACATACAAACATACAAACATACTAACATACAAACATAAATACAAGTGAAGCTAATATAAAGCGTATAATAAAGACGCCGAGCCGCTATTATAATTGATGCCACCATTTCATTATGTACCTACCTATGTGAGTAGGGTTGCAATTTGTTAAATGTTTCTCTATAGTTGGGTCAATTTGTATGAATCAGTAGGTAAGACATTGTGGCGGTTGATTTATAAACAAATCTATAATTAGGTTGTGCACTACTGTAATTAGTTAACTTAACTAATTTCAGGTGTATTTTTTATTAAACAATAATTAAAGCCATTAAAACACACGATTTAGATTTATTACATTATGTTTTTATATTATAAACAAACAGCATGCTTATCAGATAATAACAAGTATAAATATTCTCATTAAGACCATTTAGAATAGCCCTTTTGCATGCTTGTGAATCTAAGTGACGGTTCATCCTAGCCCCAGTTCAAGAAGAATTTGGTAAGAAACTTAACACTTTTTTGTGTGATCCTTGCTAAATTTGTTACATACCCCAAGCTTTTTTGTCATCTAAATAATCAGATATTTTATAATAAGCTATAAGAGGTAGTTTTGAAGCGATAACTTCTTAAGGGAGGGTGAACAGCTTCGTTACGTAACGCGATACGGCGCCAGTCTGTCTGGCTTCCCTTTCTCTCACGCATACGGCATCGGTAGAAAGGCTCCTCCTCTCTCACTCAAACCCACAGCGCTAGTTAGATTAGTTTAAGTTATCACTTCTGTCGGGCGTCCCATGACGCACATGTTTTTTGTTTAAGTATTAGGTACATGTTTATATTTGACAATCGACACATCTAGTACGTGGCTTGGGACCTTCAGTACTCATTATAGAAGCGTACACATTGTATCTACAATAAAAAAATATATAGTTTTAGTGAGCCCAAGTGTAATATATTTTACCTACTAGGCACTGTCATAATATTTATTTTCTTCAATTTATTTTCAAGTGATTATCTGGAGCCCATGTTATAAATGGCACGATTATGATTGCCAGTTCTTGCTGCAATCATAATATTTGGATTGCTTGTCTACGGTGTGTTGCATCTTTTTTCCATGAATAGCGGCTTCTGAAATTATTATAATAAACTATTCACCGGCGCTTCACCGGCCTCCTGTTCCATACTTCCGTACTTTTTCACGAAATCACTACCTACCACATATTGCAGGAAAGCGAAAGGATTTGTTTTTTGTTACACATAAAAAAATTACATAGTCTACTAATGTGCTTTGTGTTTTATTTACAGTTAATATCATTGTTATAACAGTAGGTAATCTTAGTAATATGGTAGTTCTTAAGTATTGTAGATACTTACCTAGGTAAGGTAGAATACGGTAGCCGGTATTACGGTAGATTAGTAGGTATGCACCGTTCCAGTTAACAGGGATAAAAGACTTTGGCCTTTCTGCTCAGCTGATACCTAGTAGCTCTGCCTTTTGCACTTTAGGTTGTGGATTCGATTATCTCTAGACTAAGTAGATAGGAAGTTATCAGACACCTTAGTTCAAACTCAGCAGTTGGTAATTTGGTATGTTGTTGTGTGTTCGATTCCCATCCAGGACAAATATTGTGACGAACATAGATGTTTGCTATGTGTTTTATAGTAAAATAAAACATAAATTTAATTAATAAAATATGTGAGTATCGGTCAAACTATGTTTAGTTTGGGGCTGCATGGTGCTGTGTGGATTGTCCACCAATATTTATTTATTTCGAATAGATTTAGTCCTTGCTACCTCCTTAGTTAGCCTAAGTACCTAGGCCATTATGCAATGACGTGCGTCGCTCAACGGTAATTGAATGAGCGGAGCGAGCAGTATATTGTAAACACTCATTGCTGCTCGAGCTGCCAGTTCATTGACTCGCGCACAAAAACCTCATTTATTTTAACCAAATTTTGGGAGCGACTGGCATGACGAGCAGCATGACGAGTTGCATGCATGAGAAGTGACCCGTTTACATACTCGTGCTGCCTATTCCCCTGCACACTTTCATGCTCCCTGCAGCAAAATGTAAACAGGGTATAATGTGAACGCACACTGCTGGTATCTTGCTGCAGAAATAATGCCGGAATTATTTCCAGCAGTGCGAGTATCATGACTAGAGCATAATGTAAACGGGGTAATAGAGTAGGTAGGTAATAATACTTGTTAGACACAACTGTATTATTTATTACCTGTAATTATGTTGGTTGATGTCAAAGAGAATTGACGTGTTTCATTGAAGTAAAACTTCTTATATCGCGGTACGCATATTTTTAGATGAGGATGCGTTAGCATCCTATAGTTTGTCAGATGAGGTAAAACCTCTGGATTCGCGACACCGTTACCGTTTGGGGCGAGACGCAGGGCTGCCGCGCTCGCCCCTTTTGATTATAAACCTTAATTCACGTGTTTACAGTCTACTTTTGTATGGAGAAGTTTACTGAGTTAGGTTCTTTGATATATTATCTACATTCTGAACAAAAATATTGCATCAACTGTGTTCGTTCAGTATTTGATTGGCAATCACCATAATTACTGATTTTGAAGTGATTTATTACTAAACTATATCGCGCCAAAATTAGGTAGTTTTCACTATTGTCGGCACTCCCGGAGTGCAACCCGATTTTTTTTTGTAGTCTGTTATTTTTGGTTTTGTTTTCACTTTGCTCCCATCACAAAGCAGTCAAAAATTAGGATGCTAATGAATGATTTTGCGAGATTCTTCGTTTGTCATTTCATGAAGTAATATAGCTCTACAAATTAAATATTTTATACTCGTTTTATTGCATGTTCTATTCAGTAATTTTAGAGGAATTTTAATGAATAAATTGTGACTACAGGACGGGTATGGACAATTGAATTGTATGTTTATTGTGGTGCAATGTGATTTGAACGATGAGGAATCCCAAGAAAATTTAGACGGCTTTTCCGCGTAACGTCTAGAATTGACAATTGACCATCGACTATAAGTTAACAAAAAAAATATAATTAATAAACAAACATAAACACTTGACGCTGGCAGAATTGACATTATTATGTCACATGTCATAAACAAAGAAGAAGAAGAATGCTATTGCTAAATGCTAACCAGTAACCACCACAAACTATAGGATGCTAAATGCTAACTAACCACAAACTATAGATAGGATGATATGCTATCAATATGCTAGCTATGCTTGATGCTTGCTAATGCTAGCTAACGCACCACTCAGCACTCACTCCACTCGTCACTACCCTACCCAGTTGCAGTTGTGTGGTTGGTTTTAGTTTTAGAAACATTACATTGGGTTGGGGGTGGCCTTGTTGTTATTTATTCATAGGACTAAATTTGTGGCCTATTATTGTGTGAATGCAAGTCTAGAAACAGCCCTAAATATGTCTCAATTAGGAGCGCTTCATCTTACTAAACACACAGGAGCTAAGCATAGTGCAACTGTAATATTTTTTCATGGATCAGGTGTGTAAATAAGTATGCTGGAGTTAACCTCACATAATTATTGTAAGGTCCTGCGCGTATCCATTCCATTGATGGTAGAATCGTTACCTAAGTCTTTATATATAAA
This sequence comes from Lampropteryx suffumata, assembly GCA_948098915.1. NCBI lineage: Eukaryota > Metazoa > Arthropoda > Insecta > Lepidoptera > Geometridae > Lampropteryx > Lampropteryx suffumata. Next base: position 17,934,490 of record OX402544.1, on the reverse strand, counting down.
AATGATATGTTGGTTTGTGTACGCTTCAAAAACTCAAAAAGTTCTGCACCGATCGAGCTGAAATTTTAGCATGATATATATTCCGCATCAAGGTCCCAAGGATTGTTTTTATCTATTGTTTTTTTTTGTGCCACAGCGAAGCGTGGCGGGGTACAGCTAGTTACTAATAAATAATGTTATGAATGTAGGTAATATAATATAATAAACTAGCAGGTTCAAAATCAGCAGGTCAAACTAACTAAATAATAAACTAGTTAAACTAAATATTTTCTCTAACCATTATCCATATCTTCAACATGTACCTAACCTAGTCAGCATTTGTCAAAAAGTTTTTGTGCTTTTTTCACAGTTTGAAATAGCGCTGCTAAATAGGTTTCAGACTAATTCTACAATATATACATACTTTAAAATCCACATATCATCATCATCATTTCACACAGAACATTTCACATCATCTTGCCCCAAAATAAGCAAAGCTTGTTTATTAGAACCAGATCATAATTATAATACTTATGTATTTATACAACAGCCAGACACAATACTGACATTAATTTGATTGTCTGCCTAAATGATCATGGTTATTCACAAAATGTTCGTTATAAACATGATATTTACCATGGTTTGAAAACAGGTTTTGGTGATTATGGTGCAAATGCACCGAAATGTTTAGAACAAGAAAAACTCACCATTCAAAGCAATTTATCCCCTTTATATATTATAATGAAGATTATAAATCCTGTAATAGTTCTACATCTTAGAAGCAGGTACTTGAATTAATAATTTTAAACTATATCTTGATTTTATGTAATAGGTATATCTTATACTAATATTGACAAATTATCCTCTCTTTTAGGATCCTCAGGAGCTGACATGTTGGATTGGGTCAGGGTTATGAAAAATTTCTCATTCCCTCACATCAAGGTTATGTATCCAACTGCTCCACTGCAACCTTACACACCTGCTAATGGACAAATGAGTAATGTTTGGTTTGATCGAGCAGGCATATCACAGAGCATTTCTGAAAAACTAGATTCAATAGAAAACATTGAAGTGGAAGTGAAGAATCTTATAAAAAAAGAAAATGATACAGGAATACCTAGCAACAGAATAATAGTTGGTAAGTATGCACTTTATTTTTTGACATTAGCTGTTTGTATACCAATATACTATCATAGAAAGAGCACTGTGTACAAAAGGTAACACTAGCATCCATCATCCATCCATCCATCCATCCATCCATCCATCCATCCATCCATCCATCCATCCATCCATCCATCCATCCATCCATCCATCCATCCATCCATCCATTCATCCATCCATCCATCCATCCATCCATCCATCCATCATCAGCCCGTGTTAGTCCACGACATAGGCCTCTCCCATGGCACGCCATTTAGCTCGATCTTCAGCTCTTCTTCTCCAATCCTTGCCCGCTGCCTTACGAATAGCATCGTCCCACCTAGCCACAGGGCGCCCTACACTACGTTTGCCGACTAGTGTAGGGCGTGCTAGCACTAGCATCCATGTTTTATTAATCCAAAATCTTGGTTTTGATCCTGGCTTACAATCTACCTGTAGAATATGTACATCATACCAAATACTAATTGCAGAGTTTGAACTAAAGTGTCTGGTTGTTACTGGAAACTTGTAGGTAAAGACAACACACAACAGTAGGCAATTATGGAACTTTTGAAACAATCAATGTCTATCAGTTTCGATTAGCAATAGGCATTATTATTTATTATGTATGTTAGGTTTCCATCTCAGTTTCTATTCAAATGAGAACATGTCTTACAATCAACATGAATCTCTGTACCAAGGTGTACCAAGATGCTGAGCATGTTAAGGTACCACACTACTGCACTATAAGAGTACATGTGCGACTGACTCGTCCGTGTTCAAGCATCCTCTGCATAAAGGGCTGTCTGTAACCCCCAATGTAAATAAAAGTTTATTTAGTGTGCAATGACCTGTAGTGTCAATAACTAGTCAATTCAACTGATTTCAGGTGGTTTCTCAATGGGCGGTGCACTTGCACTTCACACTGCCTACCGCTGGGACAAAAATCTGGCTGGTGCTTTTGTGTTCAGCTCCTTTCTAAATAACAACTCTATTGTGTACAAAGAATTAAAGAATGCATCCAGAAAGCAATGTAAGTTTTAACTCTAAACAATTTATTACTCAAGTAGCTGCTCTCATTATTCATATTCTTTTAGTAGTTAACATCTACAAATATTTGTCTCAGGTCTGGATGTTTTTCTATGTATAATATGTATGTAATAGCTCGTGCCCGCGACTTTGTCTGCGCAGGATTAGTATTTCAAGTAGCTTATATTAGCGTGGCGTAGAAAAGAACTAACATTATGACATTAAAATTATCACATAAATAATTTTTGGGTCGCGTTTGAAAAATATAACAGCCTGACAATATTGAGGCGTTACAGTCGCTCTATAATAACGTAACAATATTGTTAACATAAGAAATACGGTAATTAAGCACTGCAGAGCCACAATCATAGCCCTATAGGTAGCTACTGCATGTATGCTCCTATAAACTATATATAACGATTTTTTTCATTCAGCATAAATATCATGGTCGTAACTATTAAAATATTTGTCCAAATGATGTAGCGTGAAAGACACATTTTATCTATTTAAAATGCCAGAAGCGAGAAAAGTATCTATTTTCATTTAGGAATCAATTTATTACTACCAAATGTGCATTTGAAATAAATTATCAATTTTTATTGTAGTTATATGTATTGAAGTTATGGTTCACTATTTTGGCTATAATGGCTTACACATAGATATAGATATATACTGTGGCGGGCTTTTTTGTAGGACTATTTTAGATAAACATTTCCATCATACATTACATATGTGTAACTCTAGCGGTTTTGGCAGCGCACGTCAGAATAGCTCGCAGATGGTAGATTTTTTCCTACTTACTTGACACTAATATCGACGGCCCCATCGAATAAACGTATAAAGTAAAAACTGTAACTTTACAGGAGCAATTAAAAACGTAAAAAAAATATTACTCGGTGATTATTATATATACCTATACATCAATGTATTATTAAATTAAAGGTAAAAAAAACTTATTTTAATAAAATATAAAATACCAATATACGGACAGAATTTGAAATATATAAAAAAAACCCTTTTAAATTTTTATTCTAGCCAAAACTTTTCAAGGTTGGTTCGTTTTCAATGTTTACACTATTATTCGTCGGAAATGTTATAGTTCCTAAAAAGTGCAACAAAGTATTGACCTGGTTTACTACGGGTATTTTGATTTGGTAATGTGGTAATTAGATAGTTACATGGGTATTCCAGTAATTGGTATTTGGTATTAGTAATTGGTAATTCCAGTTTTATATTTTAAAAGTGCAAAATTGCATTACTGTTTTATTCATTTAGTGTTTTATTTTACAATATTTTGTAAAATGCGTTTGTTCAACTACAAAGTACTGAATATTTAAAATATTTTAGAATAACTTGGAACTTACAGGTTATTCTAAATTATTTTGAGGCATAAAACAATTAGGTACTTAATTATAAGAGTAGCTATCTAGTTATGTCGCTTTTTACTGAAATAGCAATAAATAAAACAGAATATTTAGTTTAAAATAAGTAATTTAATGTTAGTCATTCGGTTCTTAGCACAAATTTTACTGAAAACAAGATGACACTCCAAAACATTGTTTTTTTTTATCATAGATAGACCTACGTTTGACCACGAACTTGCATAATGTTAAGCGACGATGTGGTCGACGCCGGGGCACGCAGGTCTAGAAGATACCTATTTACTCTTGACTTGAAGAAACCCAGATTGTAGTTTTCAGAAAAGACAAGACGACGGCAAAGCATTCCAATCCTTGGCTGTACGCATTAAAAATGTGGAAGCAAAGCGCTTTGTTTGTAAGGGTGGTAGACTGATAAGGTATGGATGGTATTGATCGGTCCCTCTACTTGTCCTGTTGTGAAAGGGACATGGTGGAATGAGATCATGCAATACCTGGGGACATTCTCCGAAATGTATTCTATAAAAGATCGAAAGGCAAGCAACTCTACGCCGGTGCTCGAGACTCTGGAACTGAGTCTAAGCGTTTAGCTACTCACTTATCACCCTCAATGCTCTACGCTCGATTGAGTACAAAGCAGCCAGCTGGTGTTTGGCTGAACCATCCCATAGATGGCAGCAATACTCCATACCCTACCGGACTTAACTTTATATAAAGTTGAAAGCTGTCCTTGAAAGCTGAAGTATCGCCTCACCTTGTTGGAAATGCCAAGCTTCATGGCAGCAATCTTTGCTTAGGACTCGATATAGGAGCCAAAATTGAGAGTCCGAGTAAGTGAAACTCCCAAGAGTTTGGGATGATCTTCTACAGTTACCGGTACATTTCGGAAAACGGGAAACGCTAAAAAGAGACAAACTTGCGTTTTAGATGCGTTAAATTTAATTAGATTGGCATCGCCCTAATCAGACACGACCTGGAGAGTTAAATCCAGACTCATAAGCATCTCGTTTCTGTTTTTATGAATGTCAGTTTTACTGGCTCATGCGTTGGCAAAGTATCTCTCCACAACTGTTCTGTCGTCTGCATACCCAATGATTCCGAGCATAAGCAGATCGTTTATGTGCAGTAAAAACAGTGTGGCCGAGAGCACTGACCCTTGAGGTACTCCGGAATTAATTTCCAATCTATCAGACGAGCAGCCGTCAATAACTTCTGGATCTTTCCCTCAAGAAGGCAGCAAGCCATGAGCAGAACTGCACTGGCAATCCGTAGGCCGGAAACTTACCAATATGGCTAGCGTGCCAGACCTTTATTAAAGGCATTTGAGATGTTAAGTGAAACAGCTAATGCTTAACCATATTTCTCTATAGCCTCACTCTAAATGTGCGTGACATAAGCAAGAAGATCCCCAGTCGACCGCTTTCTTCGAAAACCGTATTGTCGATCACTGAATAGGTCACTGGGTAGGTCTTCAAGGTATGTAAGGACGTTCGTATTCAGGAAACGTAATAGGTGATCGAAATTGGGCGGTAATTTGATGGGTCCGCGCGACTGCCTTTCTTGGGCACAGGTTGCACATTAGCAAGCTTCCAGGATTTTAGGACTATTCCAGTTTTCAAAGATAGGCGAAAAAGTCTTGTGAGTATGAGAGACAACTCAGGGGCCCAAGTTTTCAACACTACAGACAAAATGCCATCCGGACCGGACACACCACGAAGCTTCAGCAAATTGAGCAGCAAAGAGATTCGCTTTCTCGATTGCATTATAGGCTAGAGATCCATCCGGCTTTAGTAGTGGAGGGAGGGTTGGGCGGCTCAAGTTCGCTTCCATCGACTTAGCCAAGGACCAGAATGCTTTGCTGCCAGCTGGATGTGTCGCAAGCTTTAACACCTTCTTGAAGGGCTTGGCGTCTTGATTAAAGGCTTTCTTCTTAGTTCGTGTATCCGTGGCTTTGCTGTTGCAAACGTCAGCCCAAGAAAAGTAAGCTGCATGTTTTACTGCTTCTGACCTTGTGTGATGTAATGACTTAATGCATCCCTCCCGCTAGGACCTCTACACTCCAGGACCAGAGCACGAATCCCATCCCATTGCATAAAGCGGTGAGAGAGGGAGATGTTATTTCTCTGAAACTGTTCCCTTCTGCATTTGAGGATGTTTTCAAGCACTTGTACTGGCATAGACATGGTATCAACATCAATGGCGAACGCATCACTCACCTTCGATTTGCCAACGATATAGTCCTCATGGCAGAATCGCTGGAAGACCTTGGCACAATGCACAGCGACCCTTATATCGCCTCCCAACAGGTGGGTCTTAAAATGAACATGAGCAAGACAAAAATCTTGTGAAATGCTCATGTTGCACCCGTACCGGTACATGTTGGGAGCGATATAATCGAAGTTGTAGACCATTATGTCTATTTGGGTCAGACGATTCAACTAGGCAAGTCCAACTTCGACAAAGAGGTCAGCCGACGAATCCAACTCGGATTGGCAGCGTTTGGGAAATTACGGCACATCTTCTCGTCACAGATACCGCAGAGCCTCAAGACGAAAGTCTAAAATCAGTGCGTGTTGCCAGTGATGACATATGGAACTGAGACTTGGTCGCTAACTATTGGCCTCATACACATGCTTAGTCGCGCAACGTGCTATGTTGGGTGTTTCACTACGTGATACAATTCGCAACGAGGGAATCCGTAGAAGAACCAAAGTCACTGACATAGCACTCAAAATTTGCAAGCTTAAGTGGCAATGGGCAGGCCATATACTGCAGAACTGATAACCGATGGTTAATAAAAGTTCTCGAATGGCGACCAAGGACTGGAAAACGAAGCGTAGGACGACATTGTAAAGATCGGAGGAAATCGGTGGATGGAGAGGGCTCAAAATCGTTCTTCCTGGAAATTTATTGGGGAGGCCTATGTTCAGCAGTGGACTTTAAAGGCTGATATGATGATGATGATGAACCCCCCCTCGCATTTATCTATTGTTCATCCATCTTTTACGGAATATATCATAATTTTGATAGGCAATAAAATGCTTTTGCTAAAAGAAACAACGAGAAAATGTGTGCAATAAAAGTAACACATTGTTATAAAACATTTTAGAATTGTTAACAAACTATACACAGTTTTACAGTATTCATTATGTTTTGGTAAAGTTTGGTAAAATTCTTTAGGAAAACGAAGATCAAAAAGTACAAATGAATAAAATTATACAGAAAGTTACCTACTATAGGCAAACTCCAAAATTCAGTAAATACTTTTACTATTATTATTTTGTTTTCAAATTTTTGTTTCAAATAGTTAGTTTGCAATAAACGAGTGAGAGTAGACGGTGTGCAAAATACATACTTGCAATATTCGTGCGAGATTGGTGTTTTTATTTTCCGTAGAATTAACATTCACAGTAACGTAAATATAAATATAATTGATAAATGTTTCTGAAAAAAAATTAGGAGGTGTATCTTAAGCGTAAAAATCCAAAAATCCAAAAAAAAATATTTACGGCAAAAGCCTTTACCCGTTTATTCGGTGGGACCGTCGATTTCGTCATATTTTGGACAATTCACACAATATCTTTATAAATTGTAGCCTATGTGTTATTCTGATGTATAAGCTATATTATTGTAAAGTTTCATTAAAATCCATTCAGTAGTATTTACGTGAAAGAGTAACAAACATCCATCCATCCATCCATCCATACTTACAAACTTTCGCGTTTATAATATTAGTAGGATTTACAAAAAACAGTATATAAAATATAATTATCAGTCAAGAGGTCCGCATAATACAAGCTCTGCTTACTTTGGGACTTTGGCATTATTGTATATTACCTGAACAATGTAGTTGCGGACATTTCGGAATCTGAAGATCAAGTGAAGTGATCTCGAAATTCAAGAATGTTGAGTGCCTCTATGATTAGTTCTGAGTGCTTATTTGCTTCTTTATAGTGAATATACTACGACTCCTAGTAGAACACTCCGATTCAATCCTCCACTACATGTTCCAGGTGCGTCCACTAACTATAGACAGAATTCATATATGGTGCGAGCTAATGAAACCCTGAATAGTTTTAGTAAGTTGTTGGACATTGATCCATGTTATACAAGTGTTGCCAGGGCAAGGCGGTGCTTAACTCTCGACTTCTTTAAAGATTAGGCCGATTGTTATTTTGTTTTTTTAGGGTTCCGTACCTCGAAAGGAAAAAACGGAACCCTTATAGGATCATTTTGTTGTCCGTCCGTCCGTCCGTCTGTCTGTCAAGACACTTTTTCTCAGGAACGCGTGGAGGTATCAAGCTGAAATTTATATCAAATACTCAGGTCTACTGTCCCTTAAAGCTGTGAAAAAATCAAACTTCTAAGCCAACGCAATCAAAAGATACAGCCGTTTATGCCGCAAATGTTCGACACTCGCAAGGGAATCAAAACCTACAGGGTACTTCCCGTGAACTCAGAATCTTGAAATTTGGTACGAAGCAACGTCTTATAGCACAGATAAAGGATAAATTGCGATAACCGTACATTTTAGTTACATGATATAATAAAAATATTTTTTATAATTTTAAACTTACTACCCCTTTTCTCATGAACGCGTAGAGGTATTAAATTGAAATTCATATAAAATACTCAGGTTTATAATACCTTTAAGCTGTAACAAAATCAAACTTATATGTCAACGCAATCAAGAGAAACAGCAATTTAAGTCGCATATATTCAAACTCGCAACTCGCAAGGGGATCAAAACCTACAGGGTACTTCCCGTGGTACGAAGCAATGTCTTATAGCACAGATAAAGGAAAAATTGCGAAAACTGTAAATTTTTTGTTACATCATCCAACTATGACTCGATTGTCGTGATGAGTGTAATTTTACTTATATACCTATAGGTTTGTACGGAACCCTCGGAGCGCGAGTCCGACTCGCACTTGGCCGGTTTTTTTTTATTTATCTTGTGTTAGACTAGGTATGTAAGCATTTTTTAAACTTGTGTTCACATTTTTTTTGTTATATTTCTATCAGCGGAAACCTGTTTGGCTTTCTGTTTTTTATGTAATTATTTAAGTTAAACGTGTTTGTGTGTATAATCTTTTTATCAATGTTTATGTTGAACCCCCTCAATATTGTGTTCCCCCTGGGCCTAATGACCGCTTGTAAACGTTTTTTTATTGACCTAATGAGATATAAATCTCTACATATATAATATTAAATCCTGTGGGATTTCCCGCCACTCTTCGACTAAAGCAGTTTTCAGGTCTTCTATCGTCTATCGTCTTCTATAGTCAGTGCTATTTATGTATGCAAACCTTGTTTATTGTCATATTTTAATCTGTGTATAGTTTGTCGAAATAATTTTTTTACTTACTTACTTACTTACTTACTTATGTCTTCCTCGTACCCGTCGGTTTAGCTCATAAAAAATAGTCTACAACAACTCGCCATTAAGCGATTTCAGTTTAAAGCTCGCAAGTGTAGTGCAAACCAATCTAAGCTTAGTGTGAGACTAGATGGTATTGTGTGAATTTAATATCTTAAGTCCAGATACTTTTGATGTTCTTCTTATCGTGTCACTGGTTATTTAAACCAGTGTGGCGAAAGGATAAAAGTGCGACTTGGACTTATTAGGTTCTAAGACATGCCGCTATCCTCACAATGTTTTCCTTCACCGTTTTAGAGTACGGGTATAGCGCACATAAATTACCACCGTTTAAAATAGTGCCATCCCTTGTACAATAAATAAATAATGCCGGACATTTCACACAGCATCATCTGGTCCCAAAGTAAGCAGAGCTTGTGTTATGTACCACATGACTGATATACTACTTATATATTTTTTTTGGAAATACATATATATCAAGTCAAAAGATACTTTATTCAATACAATCACAAGGATCACTTTGAAACGTCCTACACACTAGGTGAATTTATGTGCCAATTCCTCCTAACCCAAGCCCGAGAAGAACCGGCAAGAAGCTCGTCCTGGTCCTAGCGCTTTTTTGCATCATCCATCTTATAACTACCTTAACTACGAAAAACTAATACAAGAGAGTTTATACATTTAAAATGTGTCTATTATACATAGAAACACCCAGACCTGAGACAAATACTTGCAGATCATACAAACATTTATCCCGCGGCGGGGATCGGGCCCGCAACCTTCTGCGTCTCAGCTGGGCCTTAGCCCACAGCGCCACAGAGGTCGTCGTCGTTATTGTAAGATGTGTCGAGTGACGGCGAATCTTAATCAGTGTTTGTGGTCAAGTTAAGGATACACTAGTCAGCAGCACAAACTGGTCAATGCGCGCTGCTAAAATGCATGCTATTTCAACTAGCACAGTGCGAGAAAAGGATCTATCCTTTTCTCGCACTGTGCTAGTCGTCTCGTCTAGCTAGTCTATCTTTCGTGCTCTTCTATAGACGTGCACGAAAGATAGTGATGAGTTGTTAGGAGAGATATGATGATGATTTTTAGTCATATAAATAGTAACTGTAACTTCTGTAAAATTACCACGGAAATATCGTAAACAGACTTTTGGCTCAAGGGTTCTCGTGAAAAAAGTACTACATGTATTTATGCAAAATAAAGGTATTTGAGCTCTTGAAGAAATAATCAAAATAATCTGTGCTTGTATCGGAATCATTTTGGAGTTGACGTGCTGCGTATGTTATTTATTTACGCCCAAAGTTCCTTTAAAATAAGTGTTGAAATACGATTTTTTGAGGCTGATATCTTTAAACCCATATATTTTTTAAAGATTCTGTTGCGATACAAGCATAGATTATGAAGAAACAAATTGATACCTACCACTCTTGGTTTTGCTTGTTTAATATCAGTCGTTGGTGTGATCATCCTTCGACGTTTGTATGGAAAGATAAACGAATAGTTCACTCTTAAGAGGCGTTTATAAAAGGCCGTATTTTTATTTTATTAATCACAGTAACAATTCAGACTTGATATATTAATTTAACTATTTCAGTGGCACCACTTTTGCAACTACACGGCGACAATGACGACTTGGTATATATGAAGTGGGGGCAGACTACTTTTGAGCAGCTAAAAGCTCTTGGCGTGCAAGGAGAGTTCCGAGTTTTTAATGGACTCCAACATTCTCTTAATAGACAGGGGATTGCCATTATTAAAGAATGGATCGAGAAGCACTTACCAGAAGTTTGACGCAAAAAGAGTCTCAACATTTATGTGAATCAAAGTAATGTGTCATTTAAACCTTAAAATCAGGCAAGTGAATCTGATGGTGGTTCTGAACCACCAAAACATTACGCCACTTATATCATAGTAATCATCATCAACAATCATAAATCTCTACATAATATATAATATGAAACTAATTACAGGCCAACATTGAATAATTAGGCACAACAATATTTTATGTGGATTTCCTGTCGCATGTTTTACCAATTGAACAAGTGGTGTTTCCATTGTGGTGCTTTGATTTACTACAAGTACTTAGGCACTTATAGTATACTATGTAGTATAGTACTCATAGTATGATAAATAATATAGTTCCTATTATATATGTGGTAGTATGTGATGTTAGTCTAAATAACAATGAAGATTTTTAATATATTGTATAAAATTATATAACATGAACACATTGTTTAAACTTAATTCACATAAGGTACCAGAATAAACAATAATATAAAATACATTTAAACAGTTGAGCTATCCGAGGATCGTTTAAAACGATCTTTAGATAAATCAACTGTTCCCTAATTTTCACTCAAAACGGGATATTTACCATGATATATGAGTTTTTCTGCTTCTCGATATTTCGGCACAGTTGCATGCGCCATGATCACGAGATAAACTGAAGTCTTCAGAAGTCAAAACTGAAGTCAGTGAAACCGGTAGTAGGGGTAATGTTCGCAGTAAAAGACTGAGAAAGAGGGTAGACCGTTTTGTCTGCCAATAACATCCACCCGCAAAGACTTCAGTTTATCTCGTGATCATGGCGCATGCAACTGTGCCGAAATATCGAGAAGCAGAAAAACTCATATATCATGGTAAATATCCCGTTTTGAGTGAAAATTATGTGCAAAACCATGATAGTTTTAAAAGTTATATCAACTGTTCCAAATCACCAGTGGGCAGAGTTCCCAAGACACAGGCGGCATTACCCCGTTAAATGGCGATTAGATATATTAACAGGTATGTTTTTAATGCATTTAAAAATATTGCAATGTTTGAATCAGTTTTTGAAATAAATGAAATGAAATAATGCTTACAACTGTAAATCCAAATGGACTGGTAGATATTACATCAAATTGACATAGTGCTTATTCACGTCACGGTAAACGTGGTGAGCTCGTGTCCACAGTGGCCGCCAGGCGTTGTAGCTAGCGACAAGTTCAAACTGGTTAAAATTACCTGACGTCGCGTGCTCGCGAGTGAATCGCGCCCTCCGCCGCTAGTAAACAAACACACACAAACATCTTCACGCATTGATATTGCCGCGAGCGTCAGACGCTGTCTTGCCTGCTACTTAGACCGCACGTGCGTTACGTGAACACTTGGATATTACGTAATATGTTTGGTATTTCGTGACCGCGCCCGCGACTCAACGTGGGCAAGCACTTACAGTTGGATCTTTGAGGATGTCTAAGGCGGGTTGACAGTCTCAATTTTACAGTAGGCACACTACAATAATAGGTCTATGTGAGTTATAAGCCTACCTGTTTATTACTTACATTAAAGTATGTAGTTGCATACAAATATTTTTATGAGTGTTCAGCGCCGTAGTCTCCATGAGATTACATATGTAAATATCTATTAAAATGATGCTGTTCCAAGATTTCATTTTATTTTGTACCATTTTTGTTCTATCGTAGGATGAACGGCTTGGTAAGTCGTAGAGTAGAGGCTGTAGAAAACCGATGCTGCCAGGATCAGTACTGCGGAGATCACCGTGATGTAAACGCGGTTCCTAAAACATAATAATACGATCTATAGATAGCTCAACTGATCCAGATTACTGCCAGAGGGCAGCGTTCCCAAGACACTGGCGGCATTGTCACGCTGATGTGGCAATGCTAATACGCTGAGCCAGATAGGAGTCAGCTCTTGGGTCACGCAATCTACCAGACGCCGTGAAATAATTTTGAAAACGCGCTGGGCTCCTGTTCCCCACTGGCCCAGGGTCTCGACTCCAAAAGTCTCAAATATGTAAGCCTTATCTATCTATATCTATAAAAAACGATGTGTGTACCTATATAGACTCCGAAACGACTAGACCTATTTCGATAATTTTTTTAGGAAATCTTCAGATTGGTTAGGATATTGATTAACAGAACTTTTTTTTGCGCCAATCAATCTTTGGTATTGATATAAATAGATTGAATCGTAGGAACGGACATATGCTACTTTTGTATGTGCTATGTTATGTTTGTATGTTGTACTATGCGTGCGAAGCCGCGGGCAGAAGCTAGTACTTATGTAGATATTTACAAAAGTATATAAGTAGTATATCAGTCATGTCAAGTCACCCATAACACAAGCTCTGCTTACTGTGGGGCTAGATGATGCTGGGTGAAAATATTATTTATTGATTATTCTATTCTCATGACAGCTTTTATTACAATCATCATCTTCCTAATACCAATTCATCAATAGTAACTTATAGCTGTGAGAATCAATGTGATGATAGTATCAGAACTCCGTAATTGTCTGGCAGATGAATAAATATATACACTCGAGAGCAATGAATCCGGGTCACTAAAAAAAACCTATAAATCTCGGAAACTAAGAGTGCTAGCTTAAAGAAATAAATTGTGTTTAATGGACAATTAAATACTGCTTGAAATAAGGTATTAACGTTGTAACTTATTGTAAAGCTATGTCTTAAAAAATCAAATTTGTAAAAGGGAGACTTTCGAACAAGGAACTACGAAATTACTGCATTTGATTTTGCTTTTGTTTTTAATCTGTCATTTATGTTGGTATATAAACCATAATGATAGTGTTCAATAATTATTATTCGAGCTGTAATCATGTCGCTTACACCTGAAGAATGCACCAGAATTCTCACATTGCTGGAAACCGGCCGGAGTCAGCGCGATACAGCCAGGATTGTCGGTGTGTCGCTGTCAATAGTACAAAGGGTTCTCCGATGAGTCGAGGAAACTGGCTCTAACCTACGTAGACCAGGAACAAACAGAACCAGGTGTACCACTACACGAGAAGATCGATGCTTGGTGAACACCATGCGCAAGCGCATGGACAGTAAGACGACGACTTGCTGAAACTAACTTGAAACCACTTAGACCCGCAAATGGCCCTAAACTGGAGCGTGGGTATCGTTTTTCAAGACTAAGATATGCCCAGAACCACTTAAATTGGACTATTGAAAATTGGTCAAAAGCTTCCATTCCATTCCATTGTCTTCCATTGTGCTCTACAAGCACAATGGAAGACACAGTATATATAAGACCAGGGAAAGATTCAAGCAAGCATGCATCGAAGACAAAGTAGCCTGGGTCTGTACTTGTGTGGGCCGGAATTTCATCTGAGAGTCGCACAGTGTTCATAGAAAACGGAAGGAACTTGATGTACAGCATAGCAAACCGCGTAAACGCAGTAATTGAAGCACGAGGAGGTAATACAAAGTATTAAAATTCAAGAAAGTCGTAATGTTGTTCAAAAATGTCGTGTTTCCTATTTTTGTTTTAAGGCGAGATCAGCAGTTTTATTCTTTATGTAACTTTTAGTAATAAAATGTACCTAGTTACTCATAAATTTTATTACTTTCATTTAAGGGGTATTATATTGTCTATTAAACACAATTTATTTAATTAAGCTAGCATTCTTAGTTTCCGAGATTTATATGTTTCTTTAAGTGACCCGGATTCATTGCTCTTGAGTGTAATAATAAATAAATATTGGTGGACAATAACCACTATGTAGCCCTGAACTAAGCAAAGCTTGTATTACGCTGATTACGCAGATGACTCATAGAATACCTACTTATATATTTTTAAATACATATTTTTTGTACATTATAACACCTAGACACAAAATAAACACTTATGTTCACGCACAAATGTTTTTTAGGCAGAGTCACTTGAGTCACCAACTGTGTTGACCAACCAGTCAATATAGAATGATAGAATAGGTTTTATTATATTTACAATACTGTATAACAAACACATGTAGCTTTTGCTTGGGGTACAGAACAAACATCTATGTACACACAAACATACAATTAATGTACTGGGAAAGAATCGAACAGTGCAAAAGACAGCGCTACTACCTGTGAACTGGGCCGTGAGGTAAGTAAATGATACAACCAAAAACAATAGTAAGATTCTTTTATAAAAATAAATACTAAAACCTTTAAAAATACGTATTCTTTCAGTCATCTGGTTACCATAATACACGCTAATCCTTAGTTAGAGGTTAGATGGTGTAGTGTACATTTTGGCCTCAATTCTGTTGGCACCAACCTAACTAATTTTAGCTAAAATTAGGTTTTATTATTATTATTATTCATTTATTTCAGATATAAATCCATAAAACAATCTTTAAATTATACACACTTAAAAACTACACACAGCATAATAAATCAAAAGAAATTACAATTAATAATAGAATGTCACTGACAATTTAAACAATAATATGGAAGTAGATACATAAATAGAAATTACAAAATTAAAACTAGTTCAGACAGAGCCGATTGCTATCCGCATCCACCTATTTTGAACTGTCAAATTAACCTATGGTATTCTGCTGTTACCAACTTATCCTAATTTAATTTTATGTAACTTAATTAAGCTTTCCTAATTTAGTTAAATGATACCAACCGAATAGGTTTTACAAATGCTATGACTAACTAAATATATTTTAGACAATTCCTAATTTTAGAAATGAACCAACCGAATTGCCACCTTTGTCCACCAATATTTTATTTATAACATGAGCACAAACGAAGCCGGGCGCTACAGTTTTTCATACAGATTGTTCGAGAACAAAGAAGTGATTTTAATTATAATACCAGCTGTCCGGGCCCAGTTTCGCCTGCGTTGAAGATTTTTCCAGGGATAAAATGTAGCCTATGTCGCCCGTGGATAGTGTAGCTTTCCAATGGTAAAATATTTTTTAAATCGGTCCAGTAGTTTCGGAGCCTATTCAGTACAAACAAGCAATCAAATCTTTCCTCCTTATAATATTAAGTAGTATAGAAGTATAATATGATTGTATTGATGATCATAAGCAGTTATAGGATCATTTGAACAATCTAGTAATATTCTGCATCTTGAACAATGCTTATGATTCGGCCTGTCACAATTATACAAAAAAAGATGGCACTGTTTTAATAAGAGATTTATTTTTGACCAGAGTTGAGAGACGTTTATTAGTAAGGCCGATAGTATGTTTGCCAGTGATCTGGATCAGTTGCTAACAACTGATCCAGATCACTGGCAGAGGGCAGCGTACCCAAAATAAATAAAAGAAATATTAGTGGATAATAATTACAAATCCACCATGTTCTAAACTAAGCACAGAAATAACCCAGAATCTGGCTGTGATTTGTATTTGGCTGTATCAATAAATTCAATTAAATAATGACGTTTTAAAAACTAAAAGTTTACCGACTTCATTGAAATAAATTCGAGCCCTTGTTCCTTTTTTTAATTTCGGTTAATGAATTTTATGATTAGTACTTAAGTACCTTATCATTTTTCGAAATTCGTAAAAAACCACTGGAAAGTCACAGGATAGCAAAATATCGAAATTTCGTTTACTTGGATGACATATTTTCTCAAGCTATTTTGATTTTTGAAACCTAACTACTGAACCGATTGTGACGAAATTTCTATGGAACCAATCAGGAAGTATATCCTTTCACATAAAATTGTTTTTTTTTTTCAAATCGGTTTATTTATGACGGAGTTAAAAAAAACGAACCACTTATTTTTGGATCACACAAAGGATGAGCGGCGATTGGCTTACAGTCTGTCATGTACGGAATACTATCTACTGTGCGAAGTGTGGTCATTAGACAGCGTCAAAAATGATGAGCGGCGATTGGCTTACAGTCTGTCATGTACGGAATACTATCTACTGTGCGAAGTGTGGTCATTAGACAGCGTCAAAAAAGTCATTCTGAAGTCAGTTTTTGAAAGTACCGCCTAAACTTTTTTAGCCACAGATTCATATACTCTCTATTTGAATCAAAACTTTTGAAAATTTGTTATAATTAGAGCCTATATGTAATATAAATAAAGGAAAAAAATCTCCCGCGTAAGGTTTTCGAGAAATGAGGTGGTTAGTTTTCTAACCACGATGGCAGTGGTCATGAATAAAATCATTGAATTCCAAATATTTTTTAATTTATTTCGAGTACACAAACTGTAATTACTACTACTACAATCCTTCTTATGTTTTCTGATAATGCTGAAAGCATGTCATCCCTTTTTGAACACAATGAGGAACTTTGCAGATACAGTGCACTATCATACAGTATGTCCTGGAGGCCGTGCTTTTAGTGCTCCAATGTGCACATCTTCTGGATCAGGTATTTTCTGGTTAATGCATGCTACTTTCCAGGCATATTTCAATAGGAACATTTGGTTTAAGTCGTTTTATCTGTACAGGTGTTGGAGAAGAATGCCCGAAACTATTATTGTTGCACATCATAAAGACTGATCCTTTGTCTTTCCATTTCAATATGCTAGCGTTAGTGTACAGTAATTATTGTCTATCCTCCTCTCTTAGAGCTTTATCATATATCAGTTTGGGCAAAAACTTTCACTTTGAGTTATATAATATAATATTTTATCCTTACGTAAGCCAAGCTAAGTTGTAGAGCGTAACTGTACCTGAGCGTAAAACACTTTATGATACTTACATTTTAAATTTTCACAATATAGTCTTACACTTTCACCCCAAAGTCAGTTTGTACATCTCAATATCTAAACAGATTCTGCGAAAAGCATACAAACCATGTTACCTCTTTTTACCCGTTTTTAGGCATTTATTGCTTTAGATAGTTTCTATCCTTCAATTTTATGATGCTTTCGTCTATCGCCACTTTTTCAGATGGTTTGCAACATCGTTGGAAGTTTATATTAAACATTTCTAAAAAAGGTCTGGTCTTATACAATTTGTCATACTGTCACTGTTCTAGCTAGCAACAGTTCTAGCAAGCATTAGGTTATTGTCGTTGATATGTAAATTGTTGAGAAGCCAGCCAAATCGGTTCAATGTCATAAAATAGCTTGTGAGCACCATGTAAGTCAGGACTCAGGAGTATAAGACTAGTAGTCCTGGTAAGGAGGATATTTTTTTATACCCAATACCAAATTCAATGCGATAAACGCGCTTTTTTTGCAGACATGGTTGGTGTCTAAGCTTTTCCTTTTTGTGTTACATAAAGGTTAGTTTGAAAGCTTATCATTTCTGATAAATCGTCTGACAAAGCTGTAAGCATTGTTAGCGTAGTACTTGCAATCTCAAGATTACCAGTAGGAGCATTTGAAATACTTGCAAAGTTAGACAGCGACACATAATTTTCAGAATCACATTCATCAATATTTACTTCTTGAAGTCCCGATAAAATATCACCCGGTACCATGGGAGTTCCCCATCAATACGCTAGTGTTCATCAGAATTTTTACTTCAGATGCTCTCATTGTCTCAAGGTATATCTTCAACTAAATAGTTTCAAACATCCTTGTCTATAAGATAGCGAGGCAATCTCCGAAAATCAAATCAAAAACATTAGAAAATTGTTTGGGTGGTAATTCTCACGAAAACCTACTAAAGCCATAGTGGTTAGCAAACAAAGCACCTTTTCATTTTTGCGATATTTCAACAACAGAAATAAAATAAACGCGTTTCTTACACATCATTGATCAAAGACATATTCATTGTCACTATGGCCTTAATTCTGTTGGCACCTACCTAACTAATTTTAGCTAAAATTAGGTTTAGAACTGTCAAATGAAACTTTGGTATTCTATTACCAACATATCCTAATTTAATGTTATCTAATATAATTAAGCGTTCCTAAATTAGTTAGATAGTACCAACCGAATAGGTTTTACAAATGCAATGACTAATTAAATATATATAAGACAATTCCTCATTTTAAAAATGAACCAACCGAATTGCCACCTATGCCTCACAAATTATAACAAAATACGCATTCTTACCTTTTTTACTCAATTTCAAAGAGAAAACTCCGTAAACAATGCACAATGCCTTTTTTCATTATTGCAAAGAAAACAGTTCATCATATATCAACTTACTTATGTAAAATATCGGATAGGATATAACTTTACGTTTAATTCAAAATAATTTAAAATAAGATTGATATAGTAAAAATCAATAAAAAAAATCGTGAATATGTGGTTACAAAACTCGCCACCAAACCAGAAGATGCCTTTGATATCGTAGCACCCTCTACGCCTAACTATAGCGAGCATACATTCGTATGAATCAGCGCCAATCTCAAATTAAATAATAAGTTCCTGGATGACCGAGCTTTGCTCGTTATAAAACACGTATAAAATGACGTTTTCTAAAAATGTAACCTAGCTAGATCGACTTAAGCCCTCCGAAACCCCCTGCATACTGTATTTTATTCACTCCAAAATCGTTGGAGCCGCTTCCAAAATTCAGATTATCCTCTTGAATCACTATCAATTAAAAAAAAACACATCAAAATCCTTTGCGTAGTTTTAAAGATCTAAGCATACATAGGCACAGACAGACAGCGGGAAGCGACTTTGTTTTTTACTATACAGTGATGATATACATGATACAAGAATTGCTCGTTAGAATAGATTAGATTCGCTTGCAAAACGACTGCTCCACCCTCATTCCCCTATTTCCCTTTCCCTATCGTCCAGCCCGGAAAGAGATGGACGAACGAGTTTTGTCATTGTTAACGTGTATCGACATCTGTCGGCAAAAGGTCTGAAATTTAATGTAAGGGTATCAAAACGAAAACCCTTTTCTTTATCCGTGTCGACATCTGTTGACAGAAATAGATAAGGGTAAGGGTTATGCAGTACCTGTATAAACCACCCCAATAAAAAAAATGGAATATTAAAAATACTTCTGTTTTTGCTTGATAATTTTTTTATGATATTTTAGAAAAGACATTATGAACATCCTTAAATGGAATTCCGCAAATCGTGTACAACGATACTCCGTTTATAGGCTTCTGGAGCCAAAGTAACCTTCATCGTGATTCGAGGGAAAGAAGTATTTTTTCTTGTACAGCGTCAGTGTCTAAAAACAATAATTTAATTTTATCATACAAACATTACTTAAAATAATAATGGGACCAAAGAAAACACGGGAAACCCGTGAAAACATTTTCCGTACTATGCATAAAATCTGTAAGATGGCGTTACTGTAGTGACACTTTCATTTTGAACACATTTCGGCTTTAAACTCAACCTACAATACAAAACATGTGACGGATTCTTTATAAAAAAAATACTTTCACGGATCTTTGGTAACCATTTCGATTTAGAAATTATCGGCAGCGTATTTTCATAGATTTTAGAGGAAGTTCTAGATCGCGCAAACGTACGTTTTCAAGCCGTCTAGACGCATGCAAGTTTTGTAATTATTAACATTGGGAGGGTCCGTGGTTATACAGTAAACCGGCTAGCAAATGTATGTAGGGGAGCCGGTCGTCTAAATCCCCGCTGTTACATACACAACCCTCCTTCGTCACCGCGTTGGAATTGTCTTCGAATCCTTGTATTAAGGATATACATGGGGGTCAAATCCCAAACCCAACTGAAGTAACCACTGTGACCTTCCTTTTGTGGTTCTGAAGTCCGAAATCCTTATACATAGTTTGGTCATGGCCGTATGTCTGTCTGCCCCTTATTATAGCTCTTGCTCGAAGACTATTATTAGTCATATCCCGATTAAATTTTGCACAGTTCTGCCCCTACAAAGTTTTTTAAAATTGTTTATAGGTATACGTCCCTTACATGTAAAGCGGGGTTGATATGGGGATGTTTTTAGGACAGTTTATTGTCGTTTTAAAGTGACAACATACGAAATACAGAGGTTCGTTAGTAATGACTTAAACCTAAGTTAGGTTTGTCTAGACACAAGGTTCTCGAAATAGCTATTTAAATTAAGAGTATGTGTAATTGACTATTGTGCAAAGATTTATAACAAAGATCATTCAAAAAGCGGTAGGAACAAAAAGAGTTTCTTGTAGGGCTAGAATAAGTAAATAAATAATATTGGTGGACAATTGCACACAACATCATCTTGCCCCAATCTAAACATAGCTTGTATTATGGGGAACTGGGGGTTAATTCTGTTAATTCGTTAAGCTAGATTGGAATCGAACTGCAGCTAAATAGCGTGTACAGCTGTTGACGTGTTTTCGTATTCTGCTAATGAACGACTCAGCTTACGCTACGGTTACGATGTCGTCACAGAAGTTTTCTTGAAATCGAAACTTCATTACTGTGACGGCCTTGGTATCTATGAAGTCAAAGGTAAGAAAAAATGTTGAAAAACAACACTATCTATCCATAACAATCTATTGTAGGTAAATACATAATGATTCTTCTTAATCATCTTGTCGTGTAACTAGTTATTTCGAACCAGTGTGGTGAAAGGATTAAAGTGCGCCTCAGAGGCTCCTGAAAGCTGAAGCTTTATTTAAAGTACTTATTACGATCCTTTCGCGTAACGTAACTTGGTACGTTAATTCAACTTTCAGGATTGAAATAAAAATTATGTGTTTCTTACCTTGTCTAGAAATGTGATAAGTGATGTTGATTTAAATTGTAAATTCTACTTTACACACCCCAATGCATATTACACTAAGAAGCACTGAGCTCCAAGTATGTTGGACAGATCCAGGGTTGCAGCCAAAGAGAGATCTATGTCTCAGACATACGACTCATACTACTACTCTACATACTCCTCATCTACTCTACTCGTACATCTTCAACAAGAACAAATTGGTGATAGTAAATAATATATTTAATTAACAGTGTACCTGCTTAACTATTTATTCATCCTGTGTGCAGGTGTACACTCACTACTGGATGTATATGAATAGAATAGAATAGAATAAATATTTATAAGCCTATAGCCCTCCTATTACATTGCCTGTGCATAGTAGGATACTAAACTAGGCAGGTAGGTATTACTTATCAGGCACTTTATTTCACAAAAATATATTATTATAATTAATTGTAATCGTGGTAGATCTAAAACAAGATATTTAGTGGCAATTACTTCAATGGACATTTTGAGAACGTGCTTTGAGAAAAATGTTCCTGCATCATTTTAACTCGCTTACCTACCGCAAATATGTGATTGATGTCACCCGACTCCGGCTCTGGGTTTCTTCTATTTATTTATCTAAGCCATTACAAATAGAATAGGCTCGAACGGAAGGATTTTAAAATTAGGAAAGAATTAGGATTTTTGTAAACAATGTTTTACTTTTTTTTGACTGAGGTCTTACATTGTGTGATAATCATTTCGCACCCAACCAGGGTTGGATTCAGGTTCTCAGATATTCAGGAAATTATTGTCTATGGAAATTAACAATAAGGATTGGTAATATTATAAATAGTGTAAATACATGGTGAGGTGGTAATGAATACTGCGATGCCGGGCCGGCAGATGGTAGCGCACTGGTATGCTCAGGCACAGATAACATAATACTACACGCTCAGGCAATTGTGCATTTTTGTCTTACAAGCAAATGCTTGTAAGACAAAAATGCATAATTGCTGTGTTTGGTGTAAACCCGAACAACATGAGCTAAGTATTATTTAAAACGGATATCATCTCTATTCAATAACTTTAAAAAAATCTTAACTTTTTGTATTATCCTGTGTAGGTAAATCTCAATCCATTGTGTAAATTTTATTGCCTTGCTAGGTATTAATATTAATAACACCCAATCCTATGGCGGAAGGCCCTGATGACCAGTATTATATGTTTTGCAAAACCTATCACAAGCACCAGCTTCTCACAAAGTGGCTACTTACAAGTAGTTACATTAATATTATATTATGTCCAAATACATTTAGCATCCACTCTGTCTACCACTTTGTAACGGGTATTATTATATAAATTAATGTCTGGAGAATGACATTAACATTAACTTTAAGTGACTATAGGATAGCGGGTTGGTATTTAATTAATCACCAGGTAAATTAGAGTTATTAGATAGAAAGATTTTAAAGCAATAGTCAGTCTTTCAGATTCCTTAGTAATCCTACTTGTACAAATTGAAGTCTCCTACTCATAATCATAAGGTTGGTTCTTGTTTATTTTAGATTGTCATACTCAGGTTTTCACTTTACAATTTACCTAATGAATGTTTCTGTCTTTCTTCATGTTTTGATAATAGTTGAACACTTACTAAGAAAAGAGAATCTTCGAATTTTTCGGGCACATAGCCAGAAGGAAGAACGACAGCATTGAAAAGCTCCTGGTGACAAGGAAGATACAGGGAAGGAGTCCGATGCGGTGGACAGACCAGATCCGGGACACCACCAACAAGAACGTCCACGAACGTCACGAATTACTGATATAATATTTATATATTTTTAAACACATACTTATGATACTCTTTAACACCCAGACACAGAGCCAAAACTTGTGTTCATCATACATATGTTTGTCCTGGGAGGGGATTCGAACCCTGTATCGACAGCGCAGAAGGCAGATCTACTATCAGCTCTGCTGACAGGCCAGTCAAGTCAAGTTAATAAAAGGTACTTATATCTAAACATTTTCTTAAACATTTTTTTGTGAAAAATGGTCCCTTACATAAAATAAACTTGTAAAAACGGCTAAAATTAATATTAAAATAATAATAATAGTACAATTTAGATACATGTAAAAATTAGATGTTAACTCCGCATGTAGAACAGTTGGGGGAATCCGAAATGTTCTTACGGTGTTTGAACTTAGCTAGTGGAGTACTGGAGTATGCCCTGAGCGCAGCCTATGAGATGTTACAATCAAACACCTCACAAGGAGGTTAACACACAGAAATATTTATATCAGTATTTGTTTAGTTTATACATATATAAGTATGTAATTATATAAATACACCACACCAACATGACCCTTCTCTGTTTATTTATAGACCAATCCATCCAACGGCTGCCTGGTAGAAATCGCTATTTGCCATAAGGCCGCCCATTGTTTAGCCTTAAATAAGTTAAGTTATAGTTATTGTAATATTCCGTGTAAAGAGTGTTCCGTGTGTCAATAAAGAGTTATCTATATATCTATCTAATACACGATAGCTCCTCCGATACTCTCCTACTCGCGACACCTGTCCACACCACATACTATTCTCATTCTTTCACAGTTGGTACAGTGCAGGCTGTTCAACTATGAAAAGCACTACCAGATGCTATTAGACGCGCAAAATCATTTGCAGTTTTTAAAGCTATGTTCAGGGATTTGTGTTGTTGTTAACTATTACTTAATTCTTAACTATTTTCTATTCTGTTAAATTCTATGTTTGTCTGTTTGTTTCTTTGTTACTTTACATGGCTAAAAGTATGAACGGATTTTGATAAAATTAAAGAAGCAGGTAAAGTGCTCAAAATGCTGGCAACAGTACCTCGATGCTAGCTTTACTAACCCTTTGCATTTTGCAAGATAAGCACAAGTTCGTTGATCATTGTTATCGTCCACCAGTTCCTTATCATTACATAGTATAAATTAACACATACTAGCTGCTGCTAAGATACAATATATCTCCTTACCATTTTCATCAAGATCGTTCAGCCGTTTAGGCTTGGAAACAAACAAGCAGAGATAAGCTTCCGAATTTATAATAACAATATGGATTTACCTACTATTCATTATACAATTTTGTGTTTTACGCTCTTCAAATACTTTTGAGTATGAGACAACCGAACCCGAAATGATGCGTCCAACTGAACATCTTTCAGGTAAGCAGAAAACTATCTAAATGTGTCGAACAAGAACTCAGCTGTTAAGAGCTGGCTTACCATCTCACGCTAGATATTCTAGGAAGAATCATACAAAAAGTGCTAAGATCAACTCAAGTTTCTTGTCCATTACTTCTTGATCTTTGGTTAGGATTAATAGACACTAAAATTCAGCGTAAGGTGATTTAAAATGGTCCTCGTGATTGTACTAAATAACATTGATTTAAATTTCAATTGTCCAGCAGCGACACAGCTAGCAGATACTCTAGGAAGAATCATACAAAAAGTGGTAAGATCAACTCAAGTTTCTTGTCCATTACTTCTTTGGTCTTAGGTTAGGATTAATCGGCACTAAAATTCAGCATAAGGTGATTCAGAATGGTCCTCGTGATTGTATTAAATAACATTGATTTAAATTTGTATTTGAATTACATTCCAAGTACAAACCTTCAAAAATCATGAATACAGCAAGTGATTATTGTTAATTGTTAATTGGCTAATCATTCAGGTATGGCATATCTCTCAATCGGTGAAGGCTCAATCTAAAGTTGTTTGTCATCGGTTAGTGTAAGATACACTAAGCGGCGATGTGCAAAATTATGTGACAATTATAATTGTTTGGACGTACCTCTGACATACATGGTAGGACTCCACAGCAAAAGTTCGTGTTGGTGCGTTGCGTACCACCACAGTGCCAGGTGCCAGGACAGTTTTACTTACTGTGTTTAGGTTCGAAGGGCATTGGACCAAGTAAAATGACTAGGTAAACAAATAAAAAAAAATCGGGTTGCACGCCGGGAGTGCCGACAGAAGTGAAAACTTATTTTGGCGCGTTAGAGTTTAGTAATAAATCACTTCAAAATCAGTAATTATGGCGACTGCCATTTTTTGTTCAGAATGTAGATAATATATCAAAGAACCTAACTCAGTAAACTTCTTCATACAAAAGTAGACTGTAAACATGTGAATTAAGGTTTATAATCAAATGTGGCAAGCGCGACAGCCCTGCGTCTCGCCCCAAACGGTAACGGTGTCGCGAATCCAGAGGTTTTACCTCATCTAAAAATATGCGTACCGCGCTAAAAGAAGTTTTCACTTCAAAAATCTTTATGGGCGTGTGATACCGTACCAACTTGCAGGCTCGGTTATTTGAGGAAAAATCTCTGACATCCTCAAACGATATATATCACACTAGTTGACCTGGCGAACTTCGTACTGCCTTAGAACTAATAAATGTTGACAGCAGCGCCATCTGCCGGGATTTGTGAATCTAAACCATCCAGGGTGCCACCCAAATGCATACAAAAAAAATCATTCAAATCGGTCCAGCCGTTTAGGAGGAGTTCAGTAACATACACACGTACAGTAGAATTATATAATATACTAGCTGTACGGGGCATGCGTTGCAATGCCATACCTTTTCTCACCGTTTAAACCTTCCCTGGAATACGACAAAAATTTCAACGCCAACATTAGCTAAATCGGCCCAGCCGTTCTCGAGTTTTAAACGTTCATATCTCCGCCGTTCTGAAACATTTCCAAAAACTGAATGGACAAAATAAATCTATATAGTTATAGACACAAAATCTCACGAGAATCGGTTGAGAAATGCGACCTGTAGAGAACATCAGGACCCGGCCGGACAGACATACGAAAACATTTTCGCCTAAGCTAAAACGGAGACACTCGCTCGGTCAATTATAGGTACATAGAAACATCCAGAGCCAGAGATCCATACTTGCAGATCATACAAACATTTAACCCGCGGCGGGAATCAAACCCGCAACCTTCTGCGTCTCAGCCCGGCCTTCATCCACTGCGCCACAGAAGTCTTCAATTACAAATTATAATACAAATGACAAATATGAATGCAGGGTATAACAGACAAATCAAACAATTTAGACTGTAAATATTAATTGTGGGATACGTTTGTGAATTGTTGTTCGGCGTAGCAAGCTACGAGTATGTAGTATCTACGCGACGTAGAACATCTACGACTTCAAAGAGAAATATATTTTTTTTTTTATAAATTAGTTGATTTTAGTACTAAATACATATTATTTACTAGCCGGTGCCCGCGACTTCGTCTGCGCGTAATTTCTAACGGTTTTTGCAGCGCACGCCAGAATAGCTCGCAGATGGCAGATTTTTTTCCATGTTACATGACACTTATCGTTATATTTTGGACAATTCACACAATATCTTTATAAAGTATAGCCTATGTGTTATTCTGATGTATACGTTATATTATTGTAAAGTTTCATTAAAATCCATTTAGTAGTTTTTGTGTGAAAGAGTAACAAACATACATACAAATATTCGCGTTTATAATATTAAGTAAGGATTTAAAATAAAATAATCCAATAAAAAAATGATAAAACGTGATGAGATGATACTGTTACAAATGATCGTACCTAACAAAATAACAAACAAAACTTATCTTTCGTATGTCACCATTATTAAAATTTAGTTCGAAACGCACAACTAGATGTCGTTACTGGCAAAGTTAGAACGCGCTATCGCGGCGTTTTACCAATCTTTATACTCCCCGTGAAATTCTCAGTATCTTTGGCCAAGTTTACAAATGTGCTCGTTATTCTGATGCAAATTTGTAAAGTTAGTCTCAAAAACTATGTTGCTAATAAGTATGTAAGTAAATTAGTATGATGCTTCCATATTTATGTTGGTTACATACATAATCATTATCTACGTCACGTCACGTTAAATAAATACACGTTTACGATTTATGATACACGGCATACGATTTTTACGAGCACCTATGAGCACCCATTTACCCGCCTGCCAATGTTTTTTTTTAAACACTTTATTTGTTCACAAAAAATGTTTTTTGTGATCACTCAACTTACGAGTTGGAGCATTGCCCGTGAAGTATACCCGATGTATTCTAGAAGTATTCTATTAGCTATCTAGTCACCATATTACAAGTTATGCTTAGTTTGGGCTAGATGGTGTTGTCCACCAATATTTATTGATTTATTTAATTACAATACAAAGCATTATTTGTACTTCAAGACAAACGGAACCCTCGAGACAGACTCGCATTTGTTCGGTTTTTATTACAATAGTCTAATTCTTAATAATAGTCTGCAAGCTAGAGATTAGGGACGGACAGACAGACGAAACTATAAACTTTACTATTTTATGTCATGTTCCTTTGATTCGGAAACATAAAATATGTGTGGTCCTAAATTTCTTTAAAAAAAAGAGCAGGTTCTCATTTTGTAGGAATCTATTTTTTTTATGTATGTTCACCGATTACTCGAAAACGCCTGAACCAATTTGAAAAATTCTTTTTTTGTTTGAAAGGGTAAAAACATCCAACTTCTAAGCCAACGCAATCAAAAGATACAGCCGTTTATGCCGCAAATTTTCGACACTCGCAAGGGAATCAAAACCTACAGGGTACTTCCCGTGAACTCATAATCTTGAAATTTGGTACGAAGCAACATCTTATAGCACAGATAAAGGATAAATTGCGATAACTGAACATTTTTAGTTACATCATATAATAAAAATATTTTTAATAATTTTAAACTCACTACTCACCCTTTTTCTCATGAACACGTAGAGGTATTACATTGAAATTCATATAAAATACTCAGGTCTATAATACCTGTAAGCTGTAACAAAATCAAACTTCTATGTCAACGCAATCAAGAGAAACAGCAATTTAAGTCGCATATATTCAAACTCGCAACTCGCAAGGGAATCAAAATCCCGTGAGCTCAGAATCTTGAAATTTGGTACGAAGCAACGTCTTATAGCACAGATAAAGAAAAAATTGCGAAAACTGTACATTTTTTGTTACATCATCCAACTATGACTCGATTGTCGTGATGGGGGAAATTTTACTTATATACCTATAGGTTTGTAAGGAACCCTCGGAACCAAAGGAACCATCTCTGCGTCTATTAATGGTCCATTAGAGAATTTAGGTATCATTGGTAGTTTGTCTCTAAAACCCCTCATAAAGTTCTGCTGGTAACTGAGTGTGGTGTACTGTACTATACACAAGTACTCTAACAAGTTTTGTTTCTAGTCTTGTTTTTCCGTCGACTAAATATGTAAATATAATTTAATTATTTCTGTAGACGTGATTTTCCGACATATCTTAATTTCTTTAAACCAAATAATCAATAATTACAAATAGGTAATCACCAGTCGGTAGTGGCCCTATTAGATCTATGGCAATATCAATCAATGGTTCTTCTTGCTTCAGTCTTGCTTTCATAGCTACCCAGATGTCCTTCATGAGCAGCTTTTAAAACTCGTTCTCGTAGTTTGGATGGAATGACAATTCTAGTTCATCTTTAACCGACTTCATCAAAAAGGAGGAGGTTCTCAATTCGTCGGAATCTTATTTTTTTTTTCTTATGTATGTTCGCGATTACTCAGAGATGCCTGAACCGATTTCAACATTTTTTTTTGTTTGAAAGGGTATACTTCCCAGGGTGTCCCCGGTCGAGCGGTTTTTATAAAATCAACAAAAAGCTAATAATTGTATACATCGATGATATTTTCGTTACCTGCAGTGCAAAGCAGTGCGTTTAGTTGTTCTACCCATATTATAATATATAAACATAATTACGTTTAAAAACTAAAAAGTTAACCGACTTCATGTATACACAAGGTAGCTACTGTAACACGTTGAGAAGTTCCTTTGACTGTCCTTCGTCTTCATCATCAGACCCCTAATGATAGTCACAACCCATCTAGGTGTACAGTTCTCATCAATACAAATGAATCAAGCCCAAACACCAGGTAATTGCGGTGAATCGTTGAGGAGTTCTTTCGTTGAGGAGTTTCCTCGACTGTCTTTCGGCTCCATCATCAGATCGATTTCAGACCTTCATTAAATAGTAGTGCTTTAAATACTTCCATAAAAAATAAACGCACTAGTCGCCACTACGATTTTCTAAAGTACCCCTTGATTTCTCTGGGATGCCATCATCAGACCCTGGTTTCCTTATCATGGTACCACCCTTGGGATAACTCCATTCCAACAAAAAAATAATCATCAAAATCTGTTTATAAACGACGAGGTTTTCCATGAACACACATAAAAAAAATATATATATACGAATCGAATTGAGTAACCTCCTTTTTTTGAAGTCGGTTAATAACCTCCTTTTTTTGAAGTCGGTTAAAAATACATCTACTTTCCACTAAACATTTCAGAATAAAATAATGTTATGCTCTCAAATTGTATCCAATGAAGTCGGTTTTCTTTTTAACCGACTTCATCAAAAAGGAGGAGGTTCTCAATTAGTCGGAATCTTTTTTTTTTACGTTCAGCGACTGAACCTATTTGGAAAATCCTTTTTTTGTTTGAAAGGGTATACTTCAAAGGTCCCATTTAAATTTTATCAAAATCGGTCGAGCTGAAATATCAACGAAATTCTAAAAATTGTATACATCGATGATGTTTTCGTGTACTTCGATACTTCGCTGTTTCATTGGAGCGGTGCGTTTATTTAGTCTACCCATATTATAATATATACGAAATACATCTACTTTCCACTAAAAATGTATTATAGGCTCAAATTTCATTCAATGAAGTCGGTTTTCTTTTTAGTTTTTAAAACGTAATTATTGTAATATACCCTCATAGTAATATAGTTTAGAATGATATTGTATAGATTTTACTTCATCAACCTATTAATTTATTCGTTTCTTTTTTAACCGATTTTATCAAAGAGGAGGAGGTTCTCAATTCGTTGGAATATTTTTTTTTATGTATGTTCACCGATTACTCGAAAACGCCTGAATCGATTTGGAAAATTATTTCTTTGTTTGAAAGGGTATACTTCCCAGGTGGTCCCATTTAAATTTTATCAAAATTGGTCGAGCTGAAAAATCAACAAAAATCTAAAAATTGTAAACATCTATGATATTTTCGTTTAATCCGATTCCTCGCTGTCTCATTGGAGCAGTGCGTTTATTTGGCCTAACCATATTAAATACATACAAAATACAACTACTTTCCACTAAAAATGTATTATAGGCTCAAATTTCATTCAATGAAGTCTGTTTTCATATTTTAGTTTTTAAAACGTAATTATTAATTTAAGTGTTCCTTTGAACAATCTATTTAAGCGATACTGCCACTGGTCTAGCACATTCAACAATTTGGTATATGATATGATTGTCTTTTATTGAGACGTTTGCAATATTGCTCTTACCTGGTTGAAAAACTACTTGATGTTTGTATGACTGTAAGCCCATAACCCACCTTTCTATTTTAACACTCGCTTTTGATTTATTGCCAAATATATCCTCTAACAACTTATGATCAGTGACAAGCTAAAACTCTTCACTACAACACTACATATTATAAAACAAAGTCGCTTCCCGCTGTCTGTCTGTCCCTATGTAAGATCTTTAAAACTACGCAACGGATTTTAATACGGTTTTTTAAATAGATAGAGTGATTTAAGAGAAAGGTTTATATGTATAATACATGCTTAATATAAAAGAGAAACACTGATAATTTTAGAGGTTTCTATTGTGATGTCGTAAATAAACACATTTGTAGTATATTTAGTATCAGCAATGCACCCGTGCGAAGCCGGGGCGGGTCGCTAGTTGTCTATAAAAATATATGAAAGTGTTTTACGGCCCACACCAAAACTAGCGCTTCCTTCTCTGTCTGACTATATTGAGGTTCACAGTCAGTTAAGGTTTTGTGGCCGTATGCCGTTATTCTAGAACATCTGTACATCTGAACATCAGCTGTATTTTATACAGCATCTGAATCAAAACCCCTCCTAAGCCAAAGGCTGCAACAACGATTGTTTTACTGTTAACATCAGAGAATCCTAAGGTCGGTATATTAGTTTTTTTTTTTTAACAATTCTAATGATACTTGATGCTATGGACCCTAATGCTCTTGAATCTTTTACCCATCTCCAATTTTGTTACGAAGTAGGATCTTTAACCGTTCCGTCACTGTCGCTTAGTTGGGGTTCCATTTGCTGGCGTAATTTACAAGAAAGCTCTGTAGCTCCCCGATAGTGTTAGGTGCTCTAAAGCTTTGTATCGTTGCTATATATTTTTCTAGCGACTTGACTCCATTTTCTTATAAGTGATGTCCCAAGTGAAATTCACTTCCTTCTTCCCAAAAATGTATTTGTGTTTACTGGTGAAGAATGTTGTTATGTGTCTCGAATCAGGTTGTATTTCGATTTGGTGAAATGCGTCTTTAATATCTAGTTTTGTGAAGAACTTGGCATTTTTCATTTTAGGCAATAACTTATCCATTGTCGGCAATGGATGATTCTCGCTCACAATAGCTGCGTTAGCTCGGCTAATATCTACGCAAATCCGTACATCCTCATTGTTTTATTTTAAATAGGTACCACTTTAGGTACCTACCTATTTTGAAAAACCTACAACTGGTTATGTCCCTTTCTAAAAGCTCTTTGATTTTGGCGTCGATTTTAGCTTCTAATGGTATGGGGATCCTCCTGTAAGTTTGCGACACGGGTGGTAAGGAATCATCAATAGGCAAATTAATCAGCAAACCTTTAAACGTAGTACTTAAAGGTTTTAATTTCACCTTGATTGATGTCGTCTAAATTCAGGTCAATCTGGAGTATTCCTAATGACATCGCAGTGGATTGACACCCAGCAGGTTTCTTATACCATAAACAAAGTCATAGAAAGTTGAGTTCTCCGCTTTTTTACCTAACTTGTATGTGAGCCACGAATGAACTAGTGTTTTAAGTATCCAGAGTAACCTATGTATATTTTTTTCATTATTAACAGATGGTAGCACAGAACTGTAATGAATTTCTGACTACTATGTCCGAAAACCAAATGGCATAGTGGCCTAACTGCATAGGCCAGTATGGTTCAGGAAACATTATGAAACTTTGAACCATGCATTCAAATAGGTCATCCGATCACCGATATATGTATAAGAATAAGAATAATTTATTTAAACAAAACTTAAATAACAGTGGGTATAACTATATAACAAAGATATACTAAAAAACATAAAATTGTTACAACTAGGTAAGTATACAGTAAAGACCCCTTCCGTGCTAGTTAAAAACTGTGTTACGGCAAGGTAGCGATTCTCGTTCTATATACATACGGGTCATATTAGAGTGCCACAAGTCTGGTGGAACCGAAGAAATATAAGTACCTAATACAAACGAACAAACGAGACGGTTACAAAATGTAACAAGCTCATATTTGGACGTAAACAGACAATTCACATATTTGTAATAAGTCCCTCTATATCTTACACAAGAGCCAGAACAGACAATTTTTGTGTCCAGATTTGAATATTAACAAATTGTACTCCTCGTACAATTATAACAACACAACAACTATAACACCATAAGGTACATATTTAATGAACATTTTAATCTCTCCTCTCATGCTCCTATTAGTGATTACTGTAGAAAATGTGACCACATGGAAATGAAAATTCGAGCCTATGATTCTAGAGAAAAGAAATATTTGCTGCAAGCACAGAAAACTCTTCATCTAGGTATCTAGAATCCAATCAGCTAAAGACAACTATGAGGCGGACAAACAATTTGCTAAGGAAAATCAAGATGTTACAGTCCTTGTATTTGACTTGATGAAGACTGCCTACACCAGTTGTATCAACAGGAATTTGCTATTATAAACGACAACTAAGGACATACTGTCTTGGCATACATGATGCCTTTTTTTGGAAAACATTCAAAAGATCGTGAAGCACCGAACAGTTAAGTCAATTAATCGATCAAGGTAGAAACCTCATATTAAGGTTTCCGAAGTCGACATGGAACCCTTGTAGGTTATTAAAACCGTCTGTATGCTGCCCCTATAGTTTAATTGAATTATAAAATTATAATTATATTTATAATATTATTTTTATAATTATATTATACTAGCTGTACCCGGCCACGCTTCGCTGTGGCACAAAAAAAAATAGATAAAAACAATCCTTGATGCGGATTATATATCATACTAAAATAATCATAGTAAATCGGTCGCTCGATCGGTGCAGAACTTTTTGAGTTTTTGAAGCGTACACAAACCAACATAACATTTTTATATATATAGATAGATGTATAATATAAATTTAATCGCGATTATACTTTGCACGGTATAGGGAATTAGTTATATACCCTTACAATGTTATATCGCGCATACAGCTACGTCAGTCTCATCACTGGACAACTTACAAAGACTTTGGAAACCTATACCTTAATATTTACCTTACTACCTCTACCCATAAAGGCGGTTTTGTAGATAATACGAACGGTCTTTATTTTGCCTACACCATAGTCCAAAATATACACTCGCGAGCTTTAAACTAGAAGCGCTTCATCGCAAGTTGATCAAGACCAATTTCTACAATTTCTGTCCAATAAACTAGGGATTGTGGTACCTATATCATTTGAAAGGTAGTTTTGTTAGCAATTGATATTAAGAAGATTTAAAATTTATTAAATTTCCTACCTAAATTTAGGGAATTATTTCAATAGGTTGAAATTGTGGACGTCTAAATGAATAGGTAGATTAACTTTTCATATTATGAAAGTTTTTTTTTTACAATGTTTATGTTAATCTCCTTTAATATTTTGTGTTACCCCCCTAGCCCTTATGACCGCTTGTAAACTGGTTTTCATTGACCTAATGAGTTTCCTGTTAAAATCCTATGAGATTTTCTGCCACTAAAGCAGTTTTCAGGTCTTCTATCGACGCCGGAGCTAGATATCTTCCTCGTACCTGCCGTTTTTGCTCATCCCACATATGCTCGATTGGGTTCAAGTCAGGACTGAGGGCTGGCCAGTATAGTGAGGGAATGCCGATATACGGTGTACCTCAGGGCAGCATTCTTGGACCTACTCTCTTTCTTGTTTACATAAATGACCTATGCAGACTGCAACTAAACAACGGTCAAGTATTCACTTATGCCGATGATTCTGCTCTTGTTTTCAGGGGAGAGAGCTGGGACAAAGTTTTTGATGATGCTCAGGCCGGGTTAGATAGGACAAACATATGGCTCTTCCATAATCTACTAAAGCTAAATACGAGTAAAACAAAGTATATAACTTTTTCCTTGACCAGTAGAACTCAACCTGACAAGCACCGTTATGAATTATTGGCACATACAGGTTTGTGTAACACGATCACGTGTGACTGCATTAACTTGGAACGTACTAATACTATTCGGTATTTGGGAGTCACACTTGACTCGTATTTAACCTTTGAACCACATATTAAAGCTCTCA
This sequence comes from Lampropteryx suffumata, assembly GCA_948098915.1. Classification (NCBI taxonomy): domain Eukaryota; kingdom Metazoa; phylum Arthropoda; class Insecta; order Lepidoptera; family Geometridae; genus Lampropteryx; species Lampropteryx suffumata. The sequence goes on along the minus strand of OX402544.1, from coordinate 17,899,764 downwards.
CACCTAGAGTTCGTAAATTAACTGCAATTTTTAAAAACATTCGACATATCACTGATACTAGTACCATTAGGACTGTTTACTTTTCACTTTGTCAAAGCCTACTTACATATTGCATTGAGACATGGGGTGGAGCTGCGAAAACCTTTCTGCTGCCTCTAGAGAGAGCACAGCGTGCTGTGCTAAAGGTTAGTCATTTTCTGCCTTACAGATACCCAACCACTACTTTATTTACAGAAACTAAGCTGTTTACTGTGCGCCAACTTTTCGTTCTAAGACTCCTACTAAAACAGCATAAACTTCGCCCAAAGCCACAGGAGCAGAAGAGACGGCGCCATGACAAAGTTTTTTGTGGAACTTTGTTTAAAACCACTTTTATCAACCGCTTCTCTTGCTTTCTGGGTGGATTTCTGTATAATAAGCTTTCGAGGGATGATTCCCTGCAAGACCTTAGCATCTTTCAACTCAAATCACATATTACAAAGATTCTTCTTAGTTATTCGTATGAGGAAACTGAGAATTTGCTAACTATCTTAAAATAACGGTGCATGCATGTAATAATCACGTACACATACATCCTCATTTACTCTAGCACACCCTCTTACACATATACACATACGCACAAACATACCTACACACTCGCACACACACACACACACACACATACACACACACTTACATACGCGCACATACACACACACTTACATACGCGCACATACACACACAATCTAATTTCACTTATATCTTTAGTTACCATTTTGGCATGTTATCTAAATTGTATTATATATTACTAAAGAATTACCTATTTGCAACAATAATTAATGTAATTTTATGTGTAATGCATAATGGGGGATCGCAGACGTCTATCGGACAGGCTTTTAGCCTAGTTTAGGCGTCTGAGGCCATTAGATAATAGTTATGTTATTGTTATTACATTTAAAACCAGTTTTTAAATAGTTATAATAACTTATGTTTAAATTGTGCTGAATAAATATTATTATTATTATTATTATTATTATTATTATTATTATTATTATTATTATGTTTTGATTTTAATCAGCTCGGCTGTATGCCGGAAAATGAATAATACGCACGGGCCTAAGCCAAGTGCGCATCAGGTGATAGGTGATTTGATGAGTCTTGAGCATTATTTGGTGTCTGCATGTCAGTTGAGAGGTTGGTTTGTAGAAACTTTCTGACGATTCGGCAAGTATTTAAAATTACTGCTTTTTGCATCACACTAAACGTGTGTTTGGGTAAGTCAAGTAGAGTGAGTGACTGGAATAATTGGTTTGGAATAACTCCAGTTGAAGATAGGACGATAGGAATGATAGTAACCTTTTCCAGTCTCCACATCCGGATTATTTCATTTTTCAGGTCAACGTATTTGGATAACTTTTCCGCTATTGTATTTTGCAAGTTGTGTGTGTTGGGGATGGCTATATCTATAAGAAGTGCTGTCTTATTTATTTTGTCAATAAGTGTTAGGTCCGGTCTATTGTAGTGTATTGTTTTGTCTGTTAAAATGGCTCTATCGAAATATAATTTGTGGGTAGAGTTCTCCAGCACAGTTTGGGGGTTGTATTTGTAATACGGAGTTGGTCTTGTAGTTGTTTCTATAAGGTTGTATTTCGTCGCTAAACGTTGGTGTATGATGTTCGCTACCTGATCGTGTCTGTACTTATAGTCCGTTTGAGCTATTGATTTACAAGCCCCCGTAATATGCTGTATCGTTTCGGACGAGCTGTTGCATCGTCTGCACATGTCTGTAGTTAAATTGCGTATCTTCATGATGAACTTTTGGTAGTTCCGAGTTTCAACCACCTGGTCCTGGATGGCAATCATAAACCCCTCTGTCTCTGGGAAAAGTTCGCCTCGACTAAGCCATTCGTTCGACGCCTGCATGTCGACGATGGGCTGGCTCAGATCGTTGTGATGTCTTCCGTGTAGAGACTTGAGGCTCCATTCAGAAACTAAAATCTGTTTGTCAGTCAGTTCTTCGTTTTTTTGTTTATTGTGGTCTTGTAGGTTAAGTGGTGTAAGTTTATAGTCCATTTTAACTACTGAATTGTGAAGAATAGATGATTCGGATTTGTTGTGAAAGTATGTCCGTAATGTTGTTATTTGTCGGTTATGTAAATTATGAATGTTAATGATACCTCTTCCTCCTTCTGCTCGTGGCAGCATCTGTCGCTGAACGCAAGCTCGCGGGTGATGTTTTCGTTGCTTCGTCATGGTGACATTAATAAGACGCTGTAAATTTTTTAATTCTGTTTTGTTCCAATTGATTATGCCGAAGGAGTAGGTTAGAATTGGGATGGCGAATGAGTTTATTGCTTTTGTTGTATTCTTTGAACAAAGTTGTGATGTTAGTATTGAATTTAGCCTGTGTTTAAAACTTTGTGTAAGTTTATTTTTAATTTCTTTATAATGGATTAACTGTGATTGATGGTAACCTAAATACTTGTATGCTTCATTTTCACTAAGAGCTTCAATGGTTTCGCCAGATTGCATTTGATACGAATGTTGGTAGCTTTGTCCTGCTTTTATGGAGTTTATTTTGCATTTATCTATGCCGAAATCCATTGCTATGTCTTTGGAAAATTGTTCAGTGGTTTGAATTAGTAGTTCCAGGTCTTTCTCATTTGAAGCATATATTTTTATGTCATCCATATACAAAAGGTGGTTTAATGTGTATCCTGGTTGGTCCATTTGTCGGTCATTAGAAGTAAGTAAATATCCTGTGTTCATTGAGTTCGGTCATTAGAAGTAAGTAAATATCCTGTGTTCATTGAGTTTTATTATTATTATTATTATTATTTTTGTGTTATACTTTACGTACTCAGTTTTACGATTAAACCGGGAGTTAACCAAGATGCACGGGCCTAAGCCAAGTGCACATCAGTGCCTATTAAGGTTGGGATTTCCTTCATCCTGCAAGTTAGTCTGGAGGAATTTCCTAACTATCCTGCAGGTGTTTAATATAACAGCCTTCTGGAGAAGAGCATATGTATGTTTTGGGAGATTTAACCGGTCAAGGGATTGAAATAGTTGTTTTGGGACTACACCTGTAGAAGACAACACTATCGGGACTATAGAGACATTCTGGAGACGCCACATGCGGGTGATTTCATTTTTTAAATCAACATATTTAGCTAGTTTTTCGGCAATGGTATTCTGCAGGTTGTGGGTGTTGGGGATAGCAATGTCAATTAGGAGAGCTGTGTTATTACTTTTATCTAAGAGAGTTAAGTCGGGTCTATTATAATGTGTTGTCTTGTCGGTCAGGATAGCTCTGTCGAAATAGAGTTTATGAGTGGTATTCTCTAGCACCGTTTCAGGAATGTATTTGTAATACGGGGTTGGTTTTACAGATGCGTTAATTAAGTTATACATAGCAGCTATTCTTTGGTGGATTATGTTTGCCACCTGGTCGTGTCGAAATTTGTAGTCTGTTTGTGCTAGTGCTTTACATGCCCCCGTTATGTGCTGGATGGTTTCAGAGGAACTATTACATCGTCGACACAAGTCTGTTGGTAAGTTATGTATCTTCATAATATATTTCTGGTAGTTCCGGGTTTCAATCACTTGGTCCTGGATAGCTATCATGAACCCTTCAGTCTCGGGAAAGAGTTCACCTCGGTTGAGCCATTCGTTCGACGCCTTTTTGTCGACGGTGGGTTGGCTCAAGTCATGGTGGTGCCTTCCGTGGAGAGACTTACGAGACCATTCTGCGATTAATGTCTGTATGTCTGTCAGTACTTCATTATCTTGCTTTTCGTGGTTTTGTAAGTTAAGTGGAGTGTGCTTACAATCTAATAATGCTGCTGCCCTGTGGAGTATAGAGGTTTGGGATTTAGAATAAAAGTATGTCCTGAGTGTGGATATTTGCCTGTTGTGTAGGTTTTGTACATTTATAATACCCCTGCCTCCTTCTATTCGAGGTAGCACCTGCCTCTGTACGCAAGCTCTAGGATGATGTTTTCTTTGTTTTGTCATTGTTACATTTATGAGCCGCTGTAGATCTTTAAGTTCTGTTTTAGTCCAATTTATAACACCAAATGAGTATGTTAGTATCGGGATTGCAAAAGTATTTATAGCTTTGATAATATTTTTGGAGTATAGTTGTGTTTTAAGAATGGAGTATAATCTGTGTTTAAAATTCTGTGTTAGTTTAGTTTTTATTTCTTTATGATGTATCTGTTTTGATTGGTTGTATCCTAAGTATTTGTACGTTTCATTTTCACTGAGAGACTCTATTGTCTCACCAGTTTGCATGTCATACGCATGTTGATAGTTCAGACCGGCTCTGATGGAGTTAATTTTACATTTGTCAATACCGAATTTCATAGAAATATCCAGAGAAAATTGTTCAGTAATTTGTATGAGGTGTTCTAAATCTTCCTGTGTGTTAGCGTATATCTTAATATCATCCATATAGAGAAGATGGTTTATTCTGCATTCTACAAAGTTTGTCAGTCTGTCGCGTATATTGTCGAGTAAATAGCCGAAGTGTGTTGAATTAAGACTGTATGAGAGCGGATTCAGAGCAAGGCAGAACCAGAGCGGACTAAGTGCGTCCCCTTGGAATATTCCCCTCTGGATCCTGATAGGTGCTGATTCTACGGTTCTACTGGTATTTTGTGCTTGCACTCTAGTCGTCCATCTAGCCATAGATTCACCTAAAAACTTGACAATTTGTGGGTGTATTTTATAAATATTTAGAATTTTTATGAGCCACGAGTGTGGGACAGAATCATATGCTTTTTTATAATCGATGTAAACAGAGTACAGATCTTCCTTGTTTTTTTCTGCCTGTTTTAAAATTATAGAGTCAAGTATGAGTTGTTCTTTGCAACCCTGGCTGAACTTTTTGCATCCTTTTTGTTGTTCTGCTAGTAACTGATTTGTGTTTATATGGCTATATATCAATTGTGAAATACAAGCTGTAATAATTTTATATATTGTTTGAAGACATGTGATCGGTCTATATTTAGCAGGATTTGTCAAGTCATTTGTGTCCTTGGGTATCATATATGTAATACCAGTAGTGATGTAAGTTGGCATAGTGTGGGGGTTTTGTATGAAATTGTTTATGTGATTGTAAAGAAAGGGATGTATACGAGTGAACTTTTTGTACCAGTAACTATGCATATGATCAGATCCTGGAGCTTTCCAATTGTGTATTCCTTTTAAGACGTTTTGAAACACATCAATAGGTATGTCTAGATATTCCATGGGCTCTAAGGGCGAGCAGCTCGTTTGCTCCTCCTTTATCCATTCTGCATCTTCATTGTAGCCCACAGGGTTTTCCCAGATATCTGCCCAAAATCGTCTGAGTTCTGTAGGATCTAGCGTGTTTATGTTGGGATCACTTTGACTACTGTTCGCGATATTATGTGTTGATTTGGTCAAAGACTGGTAGAATTTTTTTTCGTTATTAAAGAACTGACTATTTTGAGTTTTGCGACATGTGCATGCTTTGTAACGTCTGAGGCGACTGCTGACAACTATGAGTTTCTGTTTTAAAGTATCTAAATAGTGTGTGAGGTTGGAATTAGGTTCTTCATGTGTAGTGTGTGTTTTATATTTTTCTAAAATCGTATTTACTTGTTTAGTTAGTGTCCTGCTCCTATTTCCTTGAATGTATTGTGTCAACCTTCCTATGTTTTTTCTTAGGTCTACTACCTTTATTTCAAGACGTTTCTGCCAGTTAGGTTTTGAACTCCGACGTTCTTTGTTTCCTGATTCCTGTGGTGGTATTTTAAACTTTGTTCCATTTGCTTTGGCTGCTGTCCAGGCTGTGCAATAAATAATAGTTTGCAGGGTTTCGAAGGTTGTGTCAATATTCACATGTTCGGGTAGGATTATTTCATTTACGTAGCCTACAATCTTAGCAAATTTTTTAGTAGCCCTTTGTTTGGGAATAAACGGCCTTTCAGTTGGCGGTGTGTCTTTAAAGTACTGTTGGGCTAGGTTGAATATTTCGTCTATTTCCCTGTTTCGTGATTGTTCGCTGATTGTCTCGTTTTCAGTGTTGTTTTCTAAATTAGATTGAGATTGTGATGTTTGTAATGTTAGTGTGTCGTGAGTGTTATTCATAGTGTTATCATTGACTGCATCATACCAAATTGTTGCGTTAAGATCTTCTTGGGGTTCATTAAGCATTACATTCGTGTGTGGCTGTGTATCTAATTCACTAGCTACCTCCTGGCGAATAAGTTGGAGTCTATCATCATCAATAAATTTCTTTGCTATGATAATCCTTCTTTGATCTGCAATCCTTTGTTCGCTGATATGGGACAGATGAGGGAAAACATTGATAAAGTGCTGGTGTAAAGGTTTCCTATACGCTGTTTGGTTGGTTTCTAACTGCGTTATTCTATAGTATGCCCTAATTATGGTTTCGTTGTGTTCTAAAGTCCAATGGATTCGCTGTGTGCTTCGAGTTTGCGAGGCGAGTTGTTGTGTTGGATGCTGCTGGGTTAATAGGTATGTTTCTACATCATCTCGTATAGTAGTCACACATGTTTCAGTCAGTAAGTTGTTTCGAACTATTGCTCTTCGTTGGTCACCTATCCTCTGTCTGCTGACTTGCATGTCTGGGAATTTATTACTAAACTGACTGTGTAGTTCTGTGAGGTATAGTCTTGTATTAGACTCCAAGTTGGTGAGTATGAGGTATGTACGCAGGATAAAGATATTCATTTCCTCAGTCCATTTTTTGCGCGTACGTGATTTAGCTTTGGTGGGTACAGCGTTGTCGACAACTGTCGTCTGTACAACATCCTCGGCCAGTGTAGATGAAGAGTGGGGATTACGTGAAAGTGGGGAAAGAGAAGAAGGTTGTGAAATTGATTCAAGGTAAGAAAGGGGAGATGAAGGGATTGAAGAGAAGAGAGATACATGTGATGAAATAGATGATTGGGCTTCGCTATCCTTTTCAGCCCAATTTGTGCGACCCGGGCTCCGTTCCTCAATAGAGGCCAGTCGCGTTGCTTCCATGTCAACTGCACTCGTGCTGCTGACACCTTCTGTGCCGGTTCGAGATGTGTTCCGGCTTCTACATAGTGATCGTAGGTTATACCTTCTGTTGGGCTCACATTGTTCGGGTTCCCCGGCAGAGGGCCGCCCATTACCCTCGCCACCGATGGCTTGCATGCTGTGACGTCCAGCATCGGCTCCAGACGTGCCCCGGCGATCACCCCCGGGAAGCGACCATATACTTACTTTCTTAATTGGCTCCATCATGATGGGTTAGCCATTGCCCTTTTTAGTCACCCGCTAGGTTATTTTATTGCGGGTGTCCGCCTCTCACGTGGCATAGGTGGTCAGCGCGGACGTAGGGTTGGGCTTTGAGAGGCTTATTATTATTATTATTATTATTATTATTATTATTATTATTATTATTATTATTATTATGATGTTTTGATTTTAATCAGCTCGGCTGTATGCCGGAAAATGAATAATACGCACGGGCCTAAGCCAAGTGCGCATCAGGTGATAGGTGATTTGATGAGTCTTGAGCATTATTTGGTGTCTGCATGTCAGTTGAGAGGTTGGTTTGTAGAAACTTTCTGACGATTCGGCAAGTATTTAAAATTACTGCTTTTTGCATCACACTAAACGTGTGTTTGGGTAAGTCAAGTAGAGTGAGTGACTGGAATAATTGGTTTGGAATAACTCCAGTTGAAGATAGGACGATAGGAATGATAGTAACCTTTTCCAGTCTCCACATCCGGATTATTTCATTTTTCAGGTCAACGTATTTGGATAACTTTTCCGCTATTGTATTTTGCAAGTTGTGTGTGTTGGGGATGGCTATATCTATAAGAAGTGCTGTCTTATTTATTTTGTCAATAAGTGTTAGGTCCGGTCTATTGTAGTGTATTGTTTTGTCTGTTAAAATGGCTCTATCGAAATATAATTTGTGGGTAGAGTTCTCCAGCACAGTTTGGGGGTTGTATTTGTAATACGGAGTTGGTCTTGTAGTTGTTTCTATAAGGTTGTATTTCGTCGCTAAACGTTGGTGTATGATGTTCGCTACCTGATCGTGTCTGTACTTATAGTCCGTTTGAGCTATTGATTTACAAGCCCCCGTAATATGCTGTATCGTTTCGGACGAGCTGTTGCATCGTCTGCACATGTCTGTAGTTAAATTGCGTATCTTCATGATGAACTTTTGGTAGTTCCGAGTTTCAACCACCTGGTCCTGGATGGCTATCATAAACCCCTCTGTCTCTGGGAAAAGTTCGCCTCGACTAAGCCATTCGTTCGACGCCTGCATGTCGACGATGGGCTGGCTCAGATCGTTGTGATGACTTCCGTGTAGAGACTTGAGGCTCCATTCAGAAACTAAAATCTGTTTGTCAGTCAGTTCTTCGTTTTTTTGTTTATTGTGGTCTTGTAGGTTAAGTGGTGTAAGTTTATAGTCCATTTTAACTACTGAATTGTGAAGAATAGATGATTCGGATTTGTTGTGAAAGTATGTCCGTAATGTTGTTATTTGTCGGTTATGTAAATTATGAATGTTAATGATACCTCTTCCTCCTTCTGCTCGTGGCAGCATCTGTCGCTGAACGCAAGCTCGCGGGTGATGTTTTCGTTGCTTCGTCATGGTGACATTAATAAGACGCTGTAAATTTTTTAATTCTGTTTTGTTCCAATTGATTATGCCGAAGGAGTAGGTTAGAATTGGGATGGCGAATGAGTTTATTGCTTTTGTTGTATTCTTTGAACAAAGTTGTGATGTTAGTATTGAATTTAGCCTGTGTTTAAAACTTTGTGTAAGTTTATTTTTAATTTCTTTATAATGGATTAACTGTGATTGATGGTAACCTAAATACTTGTATGCTTCATTTTCACTAAGAGCTTCAATGGTTTCGCCAGATTGCATTTGATACGAATGTTGGTAGCTTTGTCCTGCTTTTATGGAGTTTATTTTGCATTTATCTATGCCGAAATCCATTGCTATGTCTTTGGAAAATTGTTCAGTGGTTTGAATTAGTAGTTCCAGGTCTTTCTCATTTGAAGCATATATTTTTATGTCATCCATATACAAAAGGTGGTTTAATGTGTATCCTGGTTGGTCCATTTGTCGGTCATTAGAAGTAAGTAAATATCCTGTGTTCATTGAGTTAAGACTATTAGATAGAGGATTTAAAGCTAAGCAGAACCATAGCGGGCTGAGCGCATCTCCCTGAAATATACCGCGCCTAATTTGGATTGGTGTAGTTTCTATTACATTACTGGGAGTCTGCGCATGAAGTTGGGTGGTCCATTTGTTCATTGAGCTGCTTAGGAATGAGACAAGTTGGGGGTGGACTTTGTATATATCCAATATTTTGATAAGCCATGTGTGTGGGACTGAATCAAAGGCTTTTTTGTAATCGATATATATACTGTAGAGGTCTGCTTTGGTTTTTTGTGTTTGCTGTAGAATGATAGAATCAATTAGAAGTTGCTCTTTACAACCCCGACTGAATTTCCTGCAGCCTTTTTGTTGTTCAGCCAATATTTTATTAGTGTCTACATGTGTGTAAATTAATTGAAATAAGCAAGCTGTTATGACCTTATAAATAGTTTGCAGACAGGTGATGGGCCTATATTTGGCTGGGTTTGCCGTGTCCGTGATATCTTTAGATATCATATAGGTGGTTCCGGCCGTTATGTAGCTAGGTATAATGTCAGGATTTTTGATAAAGTCGTTAATGTATTTGTATAGATAAGGGTGAATGTGTGTGAGTTTTTTGTACCAGTAATTATGTATATGGTCAGACCCGGGTGTTTTCCAGTTGTGCGTAGCTTTCAATACCTTTTGGTAAACATCTATGGGAATATTTTCATACTCCATAGGTGTAAGGTCTGAGTATCTTTCACGTTCATCCTGAATCCATTGAGCTCCTTCTCTAAGTTCAGCTGGATTTTCCCATATGTGAGACCAGAATTGACGCAGTTTATCAGCATCTAACGCATTTGTATTCGTTTGATTACTAGTGGCAGTCGCTATGGATGGTATTAAGCGGTTAGATGTGGTTTGTGAAAGATCTTGGTAAAATTTTCTTTCATTATTGCAGAACTGAGTGTTTTGAGTTTTACGGCTGTTACACGCTTTGTATCTTCTGAGACGGCTACTAACAACGGTCAGTTTCTGTTTCAGAGTGTCTAGGTAGTGGTTAAGATCTGTGTTTGGTTCTTCATGAGTTGTGTGTATTTTAAACTGTTCTAATATTCTATTCACCTGGTTCGTAAGTCCCCTACTTCTATTACCATTCATATATTGCGTAAGTTGTCCTGTTTTTTTACGTAGTTCTTCTACTTTCCTTTCTAGGCGTTTTTGCCAGTTGGGTGTGCGATTTCTACTACTTTGATTTCCTGGTTCAAGTGGAGGTATATTAAGTCTCGATCCATTACATTTAGCCGCTGTCCATGCTACAGCATAAATAATTGTTTGAAGGCTTTTAAAATTAGTAGTTGTATTAACATTTTCGGGAAGGACTACTTCGTTTAGGTACCCGACAAGTTTACTAAGTTTTTTTGTGGCCTTTTGTTTTGGAATGAAAGGTCTCTTTTCGGGGCTAGTATCTCTAAAATATTGCATGGCCTGCCTGAATGTTTCATCTACTTCCTGATTTCGGTCTTGATCAGGGACAACTCTTACCTGCATTGGAGCTTGAGCTGTTGTTAGTGTGCCTACATCATCAGTTTCCATTGAAACATTTATATCATTCATTGCATCATACCAAACTGTTGAATTTAGATCCTCCTGAGTCCATTCATTTCGATTTGTGAGTTGTTGTGTGTTAGCTGTTTTTAATGCATTTAACTCGGTTGTGATTTCTTCTTTAAGAGTGTTAAGCCTTTGATCATCAATCAGTTTGTTAGCTATAATGACCCTTCTCTGGTCAGCTATTCTTTGTTCGCTAATATGGGCAAGGTGTGGAAATGCGTTGATGAAATGTTGGTGTAATGGTTTTCGATATGCGGTTTTGTTGGTCTCTAAATATGTGATCCGATAATATTCCCTAATTATAGTTTCATTGTGGTCGGTCATCCAGTGCATTCGTTGTGAGCGGTGTGGTTGAGACAAAGGCGTTGAAATTATGTGTTGGTGGGTTGCTAGATACGATTCTACTTCATCTCTTATTTCACTGATACTAGTTGTTGGTAATAGCCTACTACGTATGATTGCTCTACGCTGATCAGCGACTCTCTGTTTGCTAACATCCATATCAGGGAAACGATCGATGAACTTACTATGCAGTTCTGTCAAGTATAGTCGAGTTTCGGTTTCGAGTTTGGTGATAATGAAATATGTGCGCAGGATGAAAATATTCATTTCTTCGGTCCATTTTTTACGCGCACGTTTAGCTTTAGCGGGTACAGGGTTATCGACAGTTGTCGTCTGTACAACGTCCTCAGCTATTGTGATTGAAGAATTTTGTGAAGGGGATGAGAGGGAAGAGGGTAATAAAGGAGTAGGATCAAGGTAAGAGGGTGGAGAAGAAGAAATAGAAGAGAAAACAGATTTAGGTGAGGATATAGATGATTGGGCATCACGGTCCTCTTCAGCCCAATCCACTCGACTCGGACCTTGTTCCTCAATCAAGGTAAGCCGTGTTGCTACTGACGTGGGAGCAGTAGCACGCGTGCTGCTGCTACCTGCTGTGTCGGTTCGAGATGTGCTCCGGCTTGATCTTCTCAGTGGTCGTAGGTTGTACCTCCTATTGGGCTCACTTTGTTCGGGTTCCCCGGCAGAGAGCCGCCCATTACCCTCGCCACCGATGGCTTGCATGCTGTGACGTCCAGCATCGGCTCCAGACGTGCCCCGGCGATCACCCCCGGGAAGCGACCATATACGTTTATCCTTACTTTTCTCCATCATGATGGGTTTGCCATTGCCCTGTTAGTGATCTGCGAAGTTACTTTATTGCAGATGTCCGCCCCCCACGTGGCTTAGATGTTCAGCGCGGACGAAGGGTTGGGCTTTAGGGGGCTTATTATTATTATTATTATTATTATTGTTGTTTAAACATTTGTTTTACTCGGTGTAAAGAACACCGGGGTTAACTGGAGTGCACGGGCCTAAGCCAAGTGCGCCCCAGTGTTAGGCTGAGCTTCATCAGGAAGTTCAGTTTGTAAAAACCTTCTCACTATTCTACACGTATTTAAAATAGCTGCTTTCTGTAATAAAATATACGTGTGCTTTGGTAGGTCTAAGTACTCTAACGATTGGAAGAGTTGTTTGGGAATGACGCCGGTTGATGACAGTACTATCGGGACCATTGAGACCTTTTGCAGACGCCACATTCTTGTGATTTCGTTTTTCAAATCAACGTATTTGGACAGCTTTTCTGAGATGGTGTTCTGTAGGTTGTGTGTGTTAGGGATAGCGATATCAATTAAGAGGGCTGTGTGATTGATTTTGTCCAGGAGAGTTAAATCGGGCCTATTAAAGTGTACGGTCTTGTCAGTAAGGATCGCTCTATCAAAGTAAAGTTTATGAGTACTATTCTCTAGCACAATTTCGGGTGTGTATTTGTAGTAAGGTGTTGGTTTTTTGGATGTGTCTATAAGTTTATATTTTCCTGCAAGTCTTTGGTGGATGATGTTGGCCACTTGATCGTGTCTGTGCTTATAGTCACTTTGTGCGATCGCTTTGCAGGCCCCCGTTATGTGCTGGATTGTTTCAGAAGCGCTGTTGCATCTTCGACACATGTCCGTTGTTAAGCTACGTTGCTTCATGATATATTTCTGATAATTGCGCGTCTCTATCACTTGGTCTTGAATGGCAACCATGAACCCTTCAGTCTCTGGAAAGAGTTCACCTCGGCTGAGCCATTCGTTCGACGCCTGTATGTCGACGGTGGGTTGACTCAAGTCGTGGTGGTGCCTTCCGTGGAGAGACTTACGGGTCCATTCGTTCACTAATGTCTGTCTATCTGTCTGTTTTTCATTGTTTTGTTTATTGGAATCTATTAAATTAAGTGGTGTGAGTTTATGATCCAATCGGACTACTGATTGGTGCAGAGATGATGTTTCAGCTTTTGTATGAAAATATGATCTTAATGTTGTTATTTGTTTGTTGTGCAGGTTCTGGATGTTAATAATACCTCTACCACCTTCAGCTCGAGGAAGAATTTGTCGTTGTATACATGCACGTGGGTGGTGCTTTCGGTGTTTCGACATAGTGACATTAATAACCCGTTGTAGATTTTTTATTTCAGTTTTGGTCCAGTTGATAATACCAAATGAGTAAGTAAGGACTGGGATAGCGTACGAATTAATAGCTTTTGTTGCGTTTTTGGAGTACAACTGGGATTTTAGAATGGAATTTAGTCTATGTTTGAAGTTCTGAGTTAATTTATGTTTTATTTCTTTAGAGTGAATTTGTTTTGACTGATGATAACCTAAATACTTATAAGTTTCATTTTCATATAAAGGCTCTATTATATCGCCGCTTTGCATTTGATATGCGTGTTGATGTGTGTACCCTGCTTTGACTGAATTTATTCTACATTTATCGATTCCAAAGTTCATTGCGATATCTTTTGAAAACTGTTCCGTTATATGTATAAGGTGTTCTAAATTTTCTTGACTAGGGGCATAAATTTTGATGTCGTCCATATAAAGAAGATGGCTTAGTTTATACTCTGTGTGGTCAATCTGTCCGTCGCGTGTGCAGTCCATTGTATAGCCCATTTTAGTTGAATTTAAGATGTTGGATAGGGGGTTTAATGCAAGGCAGAACCACAAAGGACTGAGTGCATCTCCTTGGAAGATACCACGCTGTATACGTATTGGCTCTGTTTCTATATCTGCACTGGATGTTTGTGCGTGGAGTCTGGTTGCCCACTTAGTCATGGTATGGGTTAAAAACTCTACGAGTTGTGGGTGTATTTTATATATCTGCAAGATTTTAATAAGCCACGTATGTGGGACAGAATCAAAGGCTTTTTTGTAATCTATGTAGATAGTGTGTAAGTCTTCTTTGGATTTCTGTACCTTGTTTAAGACAATTGAATCTATGGTAAGCTGTTCTTTACACCCTTGACTAAATTTTCTGCAGCCTTTTTGTTGCTCTACAAGTATTTTGTTCGTGTCTACATGGTTATATATCAAGTGAGACAAGCATGCAGTAATGATCTTGTAAATTGTCTGTAAACATGTGATGGGCCTATACTTAGCAGGGTTTGATGTGTCATTCGTGTCTTTCGGGATCATATAGGTGGTTCCTTCTGTGATGTAAGTTGGAAGTGTATCAGGGTTGGCAATGAAGTTATTGATGTGGTTATAAAGGTAAGGGTGTATTGATGTTAGTTTTTTATACCAATAACTGTGAATATGGTCGGACCCTGGAGTCTTCCAATTGTGTGTTGTTTTCAGTACTTGGAGGTACACTTCTATAGGTATATTTTCAAATTTCATAGAAACTAAGTCTGAATTATGTATATGCTCTTTCTGGATCCATTCGGCTTCCTCATTTAGTTCCGCAGGGTTTTCCCATATGTTAGCCCAAAACTGGCGCAGTTTTGTAGGGTCTAATGCATTGTGCGTCTGGTTCGTAGTCATAGCAGTCGGTGCTGATTGGTTGCGAGTGTTACTCATCAGTGTTTGGTAAAATGTTCTCTCATTATTGTTAAACTGGTTGTTCTGTGTTTTACGGAAATAACATGCTTTGTAGCGTCTAAGACGACTACTTACGACTATTAGTTTTTGTTTTAAGGTGTCCAGGTAATGACTAAAGTTTGTGTTCGGGTCTTCATGGATGGTGTGTGTTTTATATTGATCTACTATTTTATTTATTTGTTTAGTGAGTGTCCTACTTCTATTTCCTTGTCTATATTGTGTCAATCTGCCTATCTTTTTTCTAAGATCACTTATCTTTCTTTCAAGGCGTTTCTGCCAGTTGGGTATCTTGTCTCGTTTATTTTGATTTTGGAACTCGTCTGGTGGTATTTTGAGATGTTTCGAACCGTTGGCTTTTGCTGTGGTCCATGCCACACAATAGATGATGGTTTGGAGAGTTTCAAAATCTGTTTCGATAGTTACATTTTCGGGTAGGATCACTTTATTAAAATAACTGACAATCTTTCCAAGGTTTTTTGACGCTTTTTGTTTTGGGATAAAGGGTCTTTTTTCTGGATTGGTGTTGCTAAAGTATTGTAGAGCTTCATTGAATATATGATCTATTTCTTGGTTTCTATCTTCATCGGGTCTGATGTTGAAATTTGTTTGTGTCGGTGTCGGTTCGTGAATGTCATTTAAAATACTTGGGTCAGTGGTTTCCATTGCATCATACCAAACTGTTGTGTTAAAGTCTTCTTGTGGTGGTTCGTAATTCGTGTTTGTGTTTGTTACTAGAGTACCTAATTCGTCAGCGATCTCCTGTCGAATATGTTTGAGTCTGTCCTCATCAATGTATTGGTTTGTTATGATAACTCGTCTTTGGTCGGCAACACGTTGTTCACTTACATGAGCAAGGTGAGGGAAAACACTGATAAAGTTTTGATGCAGAGGTTTCCTATATGCAGTTTTATTAGTTTCTAATCGAGTTATTCTATAATACGCTCTTAATATGAATTCATTGTGCTCTGTCGTCCAGTGCATTCGCTGTGAGAGTAGTGCTTGAGAAATGGGATGTTGTATTTGGTTCTGCTGTTCTTTAAAATAAGTATCAACTTCAGTTCGTATGTCGGCTACACAAATTGCACTCAATAAATTATTGCGAACAATTGCGCGGCGTTGGTCACCTACTCTTTGTCTGCTGACTTGCATTTCTGGGTACTTTTCAATGAATTTAGTGTGCAGTTCTGTGAGGTATGCTCTGGTTTTAGATTCTTGAATGGTGATTATGAGATAAGTGCGCAGGATAAAGATGTTCATTTCTTCAGTCCATTTTTTGCGCGCACGTTTAGCTTTGGTGGGTACAGGATTATCGACAGTAGTCGCCTGTACAACATCCTCAGCTAATGAAAACGATGATTTACGAGAAAGAGAAGAAAGCGGGGATGGTTGAGAGTTATGGTTGAAGTAAGAGGGAGATGAAGAAGGAATAGAAGAGAAAAGAGATGTAGGTGAGGAATTTGATGATTGGGCTTCATGGTTCTGTTCAGCCCTATCGATACGGCTCGGGCCCTGTTCCTCAATAGGGGCCAGCCGTGTTACTCCCACGTTAGCTGCACTCGTGGTGCTGCTACGTACTGTGCCGGCTGGAGATGTGCTCCGGCTTGATCTTCTCAGCGGTCGTAGGTTGTACCTCCTGTTGGGCTCACTTTGTTCGGGTTCCCCGGCAGAGGGCCGCCCATTACCCTCGCCACCGATGGCTTGCATGCTGTGACGTCCAGCATCGGCTCCAGACGTGCCCCGGCGATCACCCCCGGGAAGCGACCGTATACGTATATTCTTACTTTTCTCCATCATGATGGGTTTTGCCATTTCCCTTTTTTGTCACCCGCTAGGTTATTTCATTGCGAGTGTCCGCCCCTCACGTGGCTTAGATCGTCAGCACGGACGTAGGGTTGGGCTTTAAGGGGCTTATTATTATTATTATTATTATTATTATTATTATTATTATTATTATTATTATTATTATATCTTCCAGGTACTGTCTAGTCACTGCAGCGGTGTGGCAAGGGGCATTATCGTGCATTAGCAGGAAATCTTCGCCAATAAGCTCGGCGTATGGGAGCACATGGCCTAGAAAAAACAAAATAGCAATGTGCGAATCGCTCTCCCGGTCTCCTATAGACTCTACGTCGACGGTCGCTACCATTTAGGCACATTCTGGTTTCATCCGAGAACAGTACTCGACTCCATTGCTCCATACCCCAATCTAAGTGATTGCGAGTAAACTGAAGCCGGGCTTGTTGGTGGGCTGGAGACAATTTGGGTTCCGTGGCTGGCCTTTTTGGGGTCAAGTTCGCTTCATTGAATCTTCGTCTGACTGTCCTCTCGTTCACACACCTCCCTCGAACTTCTCCGTGCTGCTGCTGGACGTCTACGCCAGTTAGGTGTCGATTTCGAAAAGAAGTGGTGACACAAATCGATCATCTCTCGACGTAGTGCATCGCCGTCATCTAGATCCTGGTCTCCGGACTAAGTTCCTAGTCTACCTGAATCTCTTGTACACCTTGGAGATACAGGACTGGCTTAGGTGAAGCTGTCGAGCGATACTACGCTGAGACAATCCTTGCTGAATTAGGCTGAAGATTATGAATGAATGAATGAATGAAACGTTTATTTGGCACTCACAGAAAAAAAACATCTTAATTAAAACAACTAAAAAACTACTTAAAAATAGGTTGTATACTTACCTATTTTTAAGTAGTTTTTAAGTTAATAATAAAATAAGTAAAGCACCTACCTATTGATCATAAGTGTGAGTGCCAAAAAGGCGATTAGATCGGCTTCTGGGGCTGTGGTTCCCATTTTTCTTAAGTTCAAATGTTCCCAGTAAAGTAAAACATTGGACTGATGACCAATTTTCATAAACGGCCACTTTTTATAGGATGTCAGAACTTTTCTTTTTTCTTTTACGTTCCATGTTACAAGGTGAATTCTTATTGGTTATGATATCAAAAGAGTTTGATAACTAACAAAATTACCTTTCAAATTATATACCACAATCCCTAGTTCATTGGACAGAAATTGTGAAAAATTGTGAAAATTACGTTTAAAAAACTAAAAAGAAAACGACTTCATTGAATGAAATTTTAGCCCATACAAAAAATACAACCGCATTGAGAACCTCCTACTTTTTTTGGAAGCCGGTTAAAAAAGTTTTTATTATACGCATTTAAGCAATTTATAATTTTTCGAAATTCGTAAACACCACTGGAAAAAAATTTCGTTTCATCATTATGTAAAAATATCATACCTATGACATATTTTTTCAGTTTTTTTGATTTATTAATTTAACTACTAAATCGATTTTAATGAAATATATATGAAACCAATCGGAAAGTATATCCTTTCACATGAACTCGGGAAAAATTAATAATATAAGAGCATGTTTACTCCGCAAAACGGCCAAAAATAATATTGACACGTGCCTATTATGATTTTTTTTTCTCTCATTTGAGCAGGTCCCTATTAGGAACAATCTAAACACTTGACATTGGCAAAATTTACAACATTATGACACATGCCATTAAGGAAGTAGATATTTTAAAATATATGGCAGTTCCAGAGAAACTTATTTGAAAAAACCTTTATAATTTTACAGCGCATCAGTGAGTATATACCTAGTAATGTTTTTTTATAATATTTCTATTTACTCGAGCATACCTATAATTATTTGGGTTTTGGGGTATTGTAGGTAGGTACTCCTTTATGGTTCTGGTCATATTGTACAGCCCAACCTTGACTATATATCTACCAGATTCTGTACTTGAATAGGTATTATACGTGCTTAACCTACTACATCCTATTTCTTTTTAGGTTCTAGGTATGTACTGAAAGTTTTGTGATTTTTAATCCTTGCGAATCCATTTGATATAAGAAGGTATCTATTATATTCTCACTTAGTCATAGATGTTACTTATATATCTCGATGCACGTATTATTGTATAAATAAATAAATATTGGAAGACAATGCACACAACACCATCTAGCCCCAGACTAAGCATAACTTGTATTATAGTGACCAGGTGACTGATAGAATACATACATATATGTTTTTAAATACATACATATGATATTTTATAACATCCAGACACAGAACAAACATCTATGTTCATCACACAAATGAGAGGGGGAGAATCGAACCTACAGCACAGAATGCTGCTGACAGGCGAGTCAGAAGGACTTATATAATTATAAATGTTTTTAATACGATATTTACGGTACATTTTCTTTTACTCAACCGTATTTCTTCTGAGAATATGTCCAGGTTACACAAATATTTCAAGCTAGGAAAGCAAACTAGCCAGCCTGCCTCTAGTTTTGTGTATCTGTATGCGTCTGTATACTAAGCTATCGTTTCTCTTTTCTAAGGTAGTGTGAATGCTAGTAAGGTAGCGTCTCAAGCTAGTTAGTCAAATATGATGGTCTCCTATTTTTTGCTCTAATAACGTTCACCATCACACATTTTAGGTAACTGGTTTGTGTGCTAGCTATCGCCTATATTCTAGCTACTTATACCCAGTATTGCTATACGGACGTTTTGTTCAGAATAAATATCTACTGTATTCTGAGTTGTTACCTAGTCACTCACTACAGTGATACCTACGGTGATGCAGTGATGGCTTCAAATTTCTAGCTTGTCTTGTGCTAAGCTGGGACAGTAAGTCAGGATAGGTTATCGGTTCTGAGGAAATAGGATATTTAGGTTGCTCTCATAGCTTGAAACACTAACCTCTTGCATCCCGGGTTGACTCATTTGTTTACCTGCCTGGTTATGCCACAATAACTATCTACAGAAAAATCTACATCCTATCTTACGTTATTGTAATATATCGTTATCTTTGTAACTTACTTACTTGTACTTACAGATCAATACATACAGGTGCTTGTTTGAGATGGGTCCTAAGAAAGTAGGAAAGGAGGATAGAGACAATAGCTATTGGAGAACGAGCATCGAAGAAGCCCTCTTGGATGAAGAGACCTGGAATGTGAAGGTAGTCTTGATAGAAGGTGCAGGGAGCGACCAAGACCGAATATACTTAAATAAGTTCGAAATATTTGCCGCAGAAGAAAAACGATTTGTTATAAAAAACATATGCAAAACGGAGACAATTTTTATGGTTAACCAACTCGGAGGAGAAAAAAAAGTGAAAGACGACACTCTAAGAGTATTTGAAGAAGGACAGGCCTATCTAAAGGATAAGAAAGATATTCCTCCCGATATACTAGCTTTGATCATAAAACATTTAATTTTAAAAATGAAAATTGAATATCTTTTTATTAAACGGCAAAGACTTGAAGTAAAACAAGGCATGAAACAAGAGTCGACCACCATGATTGATCGGACTGAGGTAAAAAGTACAGTAAGTGTAAAACCTCCAGAACCAGAAGTGCCTCTGCCGCCGCCTCCTAAAGGCAAAGGAAAGAAGGAAGAACCGGACCCCACAACGCTTCTTCCCGAACCTGCTGAAGGGAAAAAGTATAACACCTTGCTTAGAGTAAGAGGTGAAGAATGGAGAGACAAAGTATACGTTGATGACTTCCCTACAGATGGACCCAATTTGTACGTTGCAGTGACGGGGTTTGTTGAACCGCTCCTCGCTGGATGCCTTGTCAAAATTGGAATACCATTGACTGCCATAGTACAAATAAGAATTGACACAAGCTTTACACAGGTTCCGTCAACTTTGTTCAGAGCAACAAAACGAGGCCAAAGTCAAACTGAAATACTTGGTGAAAAGTCTCTAAAGTATTGGGAAGATCTTCAAATGTTGCGCATAAACAAAGACTCTGCAGATGATTTTAAAAATACAGCTTTCGTGGTATTTTCTCCGCCATATTGGGAATCGGAGGGTTTATCTGGAAATCCTGAAAATATATATGACGAATTATGCTTTCTTATGTACGATGTTCAAGATCTAACAAGACAACATGTGCACTATTTGGAGAACATGGATATAATCAATATCCCAGAAGATGTTGAAGATGAGCGTTACATTAGTTATTATAAAAAGCAAATTGTTGATGTACCGTTAGAATGTGTGACAATGTATTCCGTGCTTGACTGTATGCTTCAAACAGTCTGCAAAAGTCAAGAACTCGATGGTCAAAGCAGCAGAACATCTTTATCGGCAGCAGTCACCATTAATCAACCTCGAAAAAGTTTAGCCAATGAAGAAAAACTAGAAAAGGCTGAAAATCTCGTCAAAGAAGTTTTCAGCGCCTTATGTAAAACTGAAGCCAATAAGAAAATGTACCGCTTAACATACGGTGACGAATACGAGACACATAAAGAACCAACCGTTATAAGTTATGGAGATTTTGCAAAATACAACACTTTTCATATCGGAAATATTAATTTAGACAATATTATAGGGTCGTCATTATACTGCATGCCAATAAACAAACTGTGGCAGTATCAAAACAGGCCGTTCGGTGAACTTGAAGCAAAATTAAACTTTCATGTCAACGTTCTCCTATCTTGCTTTGATAGAGAAGACGTGGAAACGGCTGAACTCAATAGGTTAATTCATATTTTGTCTTTTCGTAAACTCTATAACAACAGAAGCTCCCTCAAAAAACACCACATTCAGCCCTCTACAATATCTGAATTCAAAAAAAAATATCTTAAACGTAGTGTACTTGCCGAACCACTCCCAAAATGCACTTCGCTTTTGCAAAGTGGCTGCTCTACATCGCCTTCTTTTCCTTCGATGACAAAAAGTGAAAATGTTTCTGATCTGAATTACGAAAAGGATCCGGATTCTAGTCGCGTCAAATTCCTATTCAACTGCCCCGATATAAGTGAACTTGTATCGGCTGCGGAAATTGCAACCGATAAACCTCTCAACCATCTAATTGACGACTTCGAATATTTTGAAGATTTTTCTGGAATAAGTGCCTATCAAATTATGCATGATGCATTTAATAAGTTTAATTGTGTTGACTATAAGTACTGCGAAATAACCGATTGTTTTTTGTTGATGTTCTTTAACAGCCAAGATAAAGACGGCATAGCTCGTGAGGAGTGGCGCTGTCACTTGTCAACACCGCTGTGTTTGCAAGATTTCTTTGACTTTGTTTTAGAGGAACACTATGAATGGATACAAAATGAAGAAATATTATACGATGGAAATCTTCTTCTAAAATCACAATCTGAATATAAAGATATGGTTGACCCGTTTGCACACAAATCGTGTGTAGAAAACGATGAAGTCAGCGTAGAACTTTTAATGGAAGGTTCTCTTAAGTTTCAAGAAATAGCAGAAATGGAAGAACAAAGTCCCGAGGAGACATATACTAGAGAAATGTCTTCAAAGAAAACAACTTTATCACCAACATCGACCGAAGCAGATTTTAAACGCAGTAGAAAATCCAAATCACCAGCTGTTTCTACTCCAAAAAATTACAGACAGTCGTTTATGGCTCCCAGAAAAGATTCAGAAAGTTCTTTCTTGATACCGAATAAACCCTTTTTTGGCTACGACTTGAGTGACAGACGTGTGGAGGTTTTTGGGAAGGATAGTACTTATTTCTCAAAGGATGGAACCCGTGTGACTAGTATGTATACAATAATTATACCCATGAATGCTGAATATATTGCTATGGTAGTAGTTCCAGGGAATAGCTTCAATGAGTTTTGGGTTCACAGAGCATTAGCAGAAACGGTGTCTCAAGAAATACTTGACTGTTGCGAATCGTTTAGAATAAATAGCAAAGATCAAACAATGATAAATATAAGGAAACAAACTTACAAAATACCGCTTGCCGTCACGACTATATCTTCTACAGAGAACCCAAAACGAAAAGAGAGTCTTGCAAGTAAGATAAATACTTCAATACCACAAATATTTGAAACGATGAGTTACCACTCTCTTTTTGTGACTTGGCCTAATGGTCTTGTGACGGAAAGTGTGCACGAAAGTAATTCGCCAAAAATTTCTCACATAAAGCAGTATCGTGTATCGGTTCCGAACTTAGATGAAGTTATGCGCTGTATAAGCTTGAATGGCGAAGTGATCATTTTTAAAATAAACGGAGACGTTGACGTACTGAGGCCAGATGGAACTTACATTAAAATAACAAAATGTCAAATGAAGGGCATAGTCCCTGAAGTACCTGAAGAAGTTTTAAGTGAAACAAGTTCAGACAAAAGTAAGAAAGGCAAAGGAAAAGAAAAATCTAAGCCTAAAAAATCTGCATCAAAAAATGGAATTGGCTATGATGATAAAATTGCTGATGAGAAAGAGCTAGAGTACGAGTTAATAATTGAAGAATTTGAAATAATTGAAACCTCAGGTTTGCGTCAGCAATGGATATGCGGTAACTCCATTGATATAGAAAAATTACTTATCCGAACAGCAACGGATTACTATTTAGGTGAAGTATTTTCTAGGCGAATGGACGGTACAAACATATTGCTTAATAAAGACGGAGTTCAACTTGTCACTTTTCCCAATAAAACTAGAATCATTACTGAATATATCGTAGAAGAAGAAGAAATATATCCTGAATGGACAGAAGAAGAAAAAGAATATTTCGACATGCTTCATTCTGACGCAGTTAAAATAGATACTAAAAAATCTAAAGAATCTTTGTCACCAAAAGAATCCCAGTCTCAAAAAAGTTACATGGGTACATACACCAATAACACGAGTGTAGCCAGCTTATCATCTAAAAAACTTGAAACTGAAGGACAGGAAAATGAAATTGAGAAAACCGATGGGTACATATCTGTGCAAATTGTGTTTACAATCGAACATGCTAATTTCACAACTGTCTCTATCAATAAGGCAAATGAGAAAATATCAGTTAGATCTCCAAACGGGACGAATATTGTTTTTGATAATGACAACGTTTATAATATAACGTTAGACGGCCTAACGAAAGCGGAATTCAACGGAGAAAACTTACAGGTAAGTTATGAAGCTTGCCCGGAATGCCAATCATTCACGACGTGTGATATAAAAATTAAATCTGACGAAATGAGAAGTGTGACCAAAATACACCAAAATTGGATGAGAATGAAGGATTCGTTCTGTAATAAAATTATTGTTAATGAGGAGGGTACAATCAGTTTAACTGACGAACCCTGTTCAGAAGAAACTATTCACGTCACTGAAGAAGGAGCTGCACCTGACGAGTTTGTAGAAATTGCAGACGAAAGACCAGCTGATACCAAATCTGAGTCCTCAATGATGTCACACGGAAAATGTAGAGAGATGTATCATGCTAAATCAGTGAGGTTTTTTGTCCTGCGAAGGTAATTCACATTTATTTTAAAAGTACATTATACGTAGAGCTTTGATACAAATTCTGATAAATAGGAGAAGAAAAGTCTTTCAAAGTCTGTGAAAGCAAAAGACTAAATACTTAACTAACTTCGAATGTTAGTGTTTATCTTTTAAAACAAACAAACAGTTGGAGCTCTTATAATTGAAACTACTTACCTTTTTACTAACTACTTTTCTTTTCGCGAGAGCGATACCGAAAGCGAAAGCTAGTTTACACTTAGATATTAGGTAGTGTTTGACCTGCTCTTTTTCAATGATCACATTTTAAATATTATAGTTTCCCCAGGGAACTTAACTGCGCTGAGTTGGTGCATCGCTCGTTACTCGACCAGTATAGAATGGATTGCCGCTGGCAACCTTGGTGTTCCATCAGCCAGAACGATACTTTCGGGGATCATAGAAGTCTTCTATCGCTGTTGACGCCTGTGCATATTACTGAAACTGAGGTGCTATATTATCCGTATTAAATTATTCGGTACCTACATAGTTACCTACTTACATAGTACATAGACGACCATAGGGTTAGACACAGAAGATCGCGGGTTGAAGGTCGCCGCGGGACAAATGTTTGTATGATTTGGAAGTATTTGTCATGAGTCTTGGTGTATCTATGTATAAAATGTAATATGATATTATTTAATGGTAAGTATCTCTCTTCGACTTGCTTGACTCAATGGGAATATATTATTAACTCAGTATCAGGTGAAACTATGTGATCGGTATTTAAACCTAATTCGTTAACCAACTAAGTACAATTTAATTTTAGAAATGGCTAATGGACTCCAAACTTGCTGACAAACCCAAATACCTGACGTACAAGGATTTAAAAGAAGACTGCGGCAAAGGTTTTTACCACTGGATGCGACCATATAAACGCTTCGAACCGAAACCTATGAAACCAGAGAATGAACTTCCTCCTAGGCTGCCTAGGGCTTTCATATTGAGGTGACATATTTATTTTATTTGAAAAAATACACCGCTGGTTTCGTAAGGCCGGCAAGATTATCAGAGTCTGATGCACAAGGCGCACAGGGTTGAAACCCACAACCCATCGAAATGAAGACCGCGCTAAGTTTATAAAACAATAGCAGACTAAACGCCATCACGTTAATGACAGACACTTTGTGAAATCTCTTAGTTAAAATATTATAGGTAGGGTAGGCACCTACACCTTAGTACAGTAACAAAAATGTACCCCACCCATACTAATAAGACTAGATTGATAAGACACAGGCTACCTGTGTGTCGAGATTGTCAAAAAATCGAGTGCCAAAGTACCACAGAACACAGATTAGGAACCTTTGAATATGGCATTATATGGCAAAGTAAAAGTAAACATTTATATACAACTGTTTTCCGAATGTAGAACGCTAGAGCAACAATGGAAAGAAGCGGATAGGGAAGAATTGAAGGGTGCCAGAGAGCTGACAAATGCAATACTCAAGTACCGTCGCATAATGGAGTCTGACAGTCAAATGCTACTACATGTTCCCATCGTAGATCTACGCCCTGAAGAGGAAAGGCGAATCGATGATGACATACAAGCATTGGCTCATAGGTACTTATACTTTCCACTTGCCAGCCGCTTTCTATTAATAGGAAAATGTACAATGTCGCCAAGGAGATTCATTAGATGGTTATGATGATTAGATTAGATTTTGTGTGTATCTAATGAATCTAAAACATAGTGGGTCTATGTGGGTATAGACCCACACACATACGCGCGCGCTCATATCATATAATTATTGTTTAATTTAGCAAGTAATTTGAGCTCCATTGCTAGAGAGTAATAATACTGTCCGGAGCATCTCGACAGATCCGCAACTGGACAAATTCTCAGCTGGACGGATTAACAACTGGACAGAGTATAGTCAAGAATTAGTTAAATTAGATCGAAACATTCATTGTTAGCTTGGTCTGCGAAAAGTGTGTAGGTAGACGATTTACATGGCTGAACTCTTAACTCCCAACTAGGTTTCGCTGTATTTGGGGTTCTACCCAAGCATTGTTTTTGAATCTAGAGTAAAATTAGTTTTGAGTTTGCCAATATATTTTATAAAAAACCAGTTGCTGCCCGCGGTTTCGCACGCGTGGTACCTACATAAAAAGTAGCCTATGTCCTCGAAGGTCCCATATATCTGTATACCAAATTCATCAAAATCGGTTCAGCGGTTTAGGTGTGAAAACGTGACAGAGTTATTTCAAATTTATAATATTAGGAAGGATAAAATATTATGTTGTCCAAGGGTGCTTATTGAATTTTCGTACAACAAACCAAAGAGCAGCTTATTTTGAGACTATCAATCGAAGTGACTCGCATCGATTCATAAACTATCATACTCTAATAACCCTGCTGAGTGTAGGTACTATTATTAACTATCTGCTCGTAAGGTAGGTCCGCATCCCTCTTAGGTAACAAAGCGCACGCAAAGACACGTGGAGATAGCAACCTTGATGGGTTGACCTCGATATCTGTTGTTTTCGCGGTTGTTTGGGTACCTAATGATCGAACCCTGATCACAAACCTTTAACCTTAGAACATTTGTAGGGTTCCCTTACTTACTCGCTACGTATTTATCGGTTAGCCTGTCTTTATTTATATCTAGGTACCAGGTACTTGAAGCATATATCTTCATTGTCTGGTCCGTTCAATGTACTTACCTATTCTTCTTATTATCGTGTCACTATTTATTTCTAACCGGTTTGGTAACGGCTGACACCGAGCCGGGCTTGTTTCAAGTTTTCCTTCTCTATTGCTAGCTCTTCTGTTAGTCAGTAGGGGGACTAATCCCCAATAATTTAAAGACTATCGCAGTCGTCTGTCTCCATGCAACACTCATCTGGGATCAGTTCCACGTAGAAATCCTCATTTGGAAGTGTTATTAATTCAGCGAAAATTACCAACCCGATTACAGTCAGATGCGGGTGCTGAGCCATTTTTGATGATCCTCATCTGATCGTTATAGAGTACAGCGGATGGTAAAAGTAAAAAACCTATAAAATAAAATTTATTTTTATAAAAAAATGTACCTATTGAGTTAGTTAGAAGCTTGAATTTTCTACTGAAGAATTCCATACCTTTATATTTGGCACTAACTTTTTGAGCTAGTTGGCTCTTTTTGCTATTACGACTATCTCATCCGGCTTCGCAAATTCGAGAAAGCTCGTTAAACAATCAATAAGCTATAAGCTATCAATCCCCATTAAATATCAATATCCCATCAAAAGCGGGGGGAGGAGTTTACGTAGGGCTTTATAGAGAGCCCGTATAATTTCGCTATGTCGGTCTGTCTGTCTCTCTGTCTCTCTGTCCGCCCGTAATCAGAGCTTCCGCCCGCAGAAATCACAGAAGACAGTCTTATCATAATTACATAACTAGTCGTGGTAATTTTGCTCGGTGATACATATCCTACAAAGATTTGAAATAAAAACTTTTTAGTGGAAAAAAACCTGTTTCGAGGTTTATCTTTCCCTACATGTATAGTGCGGTGGTTTTTATTTTTATTTTAGTACCCCACCACCAATTACAGAACAGAATTTTGAATTTTGAACAGATTTTTGAACAGATTTTCGATACAGATGTTCGTTTGTTAAAGTTGTGCTTTAAAGTTGTAATTTATGTAAGAATCCAGTGGCACCTTTCCCCTTCGTGCTGGTTAAACCGGGGTTTGGGGATACCTGAATGTTTTCAAAATTGTTGTATATATACTGAAATTCTAAGGAAAATTATCATGGCTAGTAAGGGTTTACCAGTAGATTATGATGATGAATTACGACATGATTTTTAAACCTTAAAAATTGCATGAAACTACGAACTGAATTCATGTATTTTGCTAACAATATGGTGTACTCCTTAGGACTAACAGTATCAATATCAAGAGCCTTCACTGTGTGTGATCACTGTGATTGGTCAACCTATTTGCAGGGATTTAATGACAAGTCAAAGTCATGTCAATGATAAGTCAAAGTCATGTCAATGACAAAAGATACATTATTCAATACAATCACAAGGATCAATTTGAACGTCGGATTCTTCGTTTGTCATTTCATGAAGTAGCACGGCTCTGCTAATTTAATATTGTTTTATTCGTTTTATTGCATGTTTTATTCAGTAATAATGGCGGAATTTTAATGAATAAATTGTGACTATAGGACGGGTATGGAGAATTGAATTAAATGTGTGTTGTGATGCAATGTGATGTGAACGACGAGGAATCCCAAGAAAATTTTAGACGCCATTCTGCGTGACGTCTAAAATTGACAATTGACCATCGACTAAGACTTTATTAAACAAATTGACCTTAAACAAACATAAACACTTGACACTGGCAAAATTGGCATTATTATGTCACATGCCATAAACAAAGAAGAAGAAGAAGAATTTGAACGTCTTACATACTAGGTGAATTTAGGTGCCAATTCCTAACCCAAGCCCGAGAAGAACTGGCAAGAAACTCGTCCTGGTCCTAGCGCTTTTTTACATGATCCATCTTATAACTATCTTAACTACGAAATACTAATACAAGAGAGTTTATATATGTATGTATACATATCAAATGTGTCGGTTAACTGTCTGAGGGCAGAGCAACATGAGGCCATGCATTTTTATCAATAATATAGTCATTTATATTATAATACGCTTTATTCAAAAGACTATATCCTTTATGTAAGCTTTAAATTCCTTATAGGACACATTGGCGAACTCAATGATTGGACTTGCCTCTGAGTATTTTAAGACCGCGATTGGGTATCCGTGCCTAAGCAAACAGTAACGATAGGGACTAGAAACATTGCTTGTCGCAATCCATAGCACGATTTACAATTTATATTATCCTAAACTACAAAGTCAACGCTAATTACTATACAGGTCAAAAACCATACATCTTAAAAAATAATAACGTTTTCGAATGTATTACAAATAAAACCCTTGATATGATAACCCGGTACTCATATATATCTATCTTTCTATCTATCTAATACCTTTAAATGAACAATTCAAGTATCTGAATCTGATTCTGAATTTCGGAAATCACTTCAAGGATTTTCATGAAATTTAGTATGCAGAGGGTTTCAGGGGCGATAGGCCGAACTAGCTAGGTTTCATTTTTAGAAAACGTCATTTAATCCGTGTTTTATACCGAAGAAAGCTCGGTCCTCCAGGTACTTTGTAATTATTGATGCTCCCTTTGAAGTACCTATGTGAGATAAATCTAGGTTATTTCAATAGCCTTGGAATAACCAAAATTTATCTCTTATACTAGTACCTACTTAATTTCAAAGTACTACATACCTATAACCTGTCGATCTACCAAATATCATTCAGATCGAACTGCGAATGTTATGTTCTCAAACATATATAAACTTACCTCTTTCCGAATAATGAATAGTAATAAAATAATATAACGAAATAGATGAATTGAAAGACAATAATTTTCATTTATGGATATAATTATTTAAGTCTTTCTATATAGGATCCATTTTTTCTTGTTGAATTACGAGTAGGTTCGTAAACTCAAAAGCGTAGAAAGAAGCTTGCTCTTATAATATCATCCTATAAACTAAAATAAAGCAGCTCAAACTAAAATAAAGGAGAAAAATTTTGATAATGAGTTTTTAATAGGATATAAGTAGGTACACGTCCAATCCAAAGCTGGTCCCTTAAGGTGCTTGTCTTACTCGCACTTGTCCGTATTTATCCACAGCAAATAACTTACTTAATCAAATAAACTTAGATATATATACCCACTTATCCACCCACTCTTATCACTAATCAGATTATTCACTAGATATTTTTCAAACCAAGAAACCATTTCATCTTTGGTAGGTAGAAAGTTGTTATGTTACCCTAATTTGATTTGAGTGAGTGACGTCAGTGGAGTGGAAACTTCATCCACTTCAGCTTGCTGGAGTGGATTCATGAACAAAAGTTTTCAATTACAAATAACTGCTCTGTAACTTGACTGACGTCACCTAAATCATCTTCAACAGATGACCTAAGGCCAATGATGATGATGACCCTAATTTATTTAATAATATGATTAATAGATCTCAGTGGTAACAGCAATAACAACGATGAAGAAAATCATCGTGTGCAAATAGGATATCCTAATACCTTAAAAGTTCGAAGACGTTTGCCAAGTGCACGAGAATAACCTAAAGACGCACTTCATTTTTATTACCACACTGGTTTGAAATAACCAAAGAAACGATACGAATTAGAAGTGGCAATTTTGTATGTTTATTTACCGAAGAGCCGTTGATCCGATCTGCACAATTCCAATCTGTCGTCCTGCCTAATATGGAATTAGATTGGAATTGTGAAATGCGCTGGCAACTTATTGACCCAAATTCGATAAAGGGTTGTTAAGAAATGGGGTTCCTAAAGGGAGATATATTTTTAAAGTTATTGGAATTAGTCAATTACGGTGTCACTTTTGCGCTGTAGGTGGTGGGTTTGATTCCGTCCCAAGATGATATTTTGTGTGGTAGGGTAGAGTTGGGTATTACCGTGCCCCTAAGGGAATTATTCTATAACTCGGCTCAGGTTAGGTTAAAATAAACTCGGAGAATATATCTGGCTACACTTACAAAACTTCAAATTCATCAAAAAAAACACAAATATAATACAAGCGAATAACAACAATTTGGGAAAGCGCGGTGTTATCAAACTGGTCTGGTAATATCGTGCCCCAGGTTGGTAATTTCGTGCTGGGACTGATAAAACCGCGCCTCTACAAATGACAATGAAATCATCACTACGCAATAAGTCATTCAAAGTGCGGTAGCCTGAAATATTTATCTATCTATCTAGCTTAAATGATTGACAAGCTTAAGACATTTCTTTTATTTATGTATGGAAAAAATATATAAACCTACGAAAGTACTTATGTATTTATTATTATAAAATCAACTCAGTCTAACATTATATTTCTCAGTTCTGTGTTCCCTTAATAATAATTAACAGTTAACAAACAGAAGATATCTTTTCTACTTCAAAAACTCATCAGTTCTGAAATAATTATTCATTAAACAAATGTTTTTATCACTATATAAAATATTATCTAACCGCTAACGCGGTCTTCATGTCTTCTGGATTCCATGGCTTTTTCTTTTTCGTAGGAGGATCAGCCATCTCATTTTCAACAGTCAACTACCGTGTCACGAAAGTAGCTTTCTGTAAATAAACAAATTTGCCATAGATATTTTCATACTCAATGTCAATTTCGCGCGTGTTTTGATAATACCGCGCCCTACGCGCGAAATTATCAAACAAGGTAATATTGTTACGAGCCGGGTACTGATAAATTATGAAACCGCTTGATTTTACCAAATAATAACTTTAATTTCAAAGTTACCACACACAGAACTTAATCCACTGATTCTATTAGTTAACTTCCAAATAGAACACTGTAAAAGTCATAACACTATAACACAACTGATAACACTTCGAAACTATCGCACTTGTATCACTTGCTTAGCGGAGAATAGACTGACTACATCCGCAAACCACCGCTGTATTTATACGAGCGTCGAATAAGTCGCGTAAAACCGCGATGCTACTGGAACGTTCGAGAATGAACCGGAACGCGCTCAAACGTTCGATTGCAATAGAGAGATATTGCTATCTCGTTCGCTCCTATGCATTCGATACGTGTACTTTGTAGTTTGCATCTACTCGATACCAGATGGCGTTCTAGGTGAATATTTAACGCGTCCGCTTGCCAACAGATGGAGCTATGTATCGGGCGCAACAATATTGTTTTATAACCTTAAAAAATACGAACTTAAAGGATTCATTTAAACTTCTTTTTACACATAAGATCTACACTATTTTCCCCTTAAAAATGCGTAAAATATATAACTAAATGTGAAATATTCATTGACTCACCTTTTATTTAACTCTTACTCATACTCTCCCCTACTATAGATGTTAAGTATGTATTTATAATAGTATAGCTAGTATAGCTGCTGCCCGCAGCTTCGCACGCGTGATATCTACCTAAAAAGTAGCCTATGTCCTTCTCCAAGGTCCCATGTATCTCTATACCAAAGTTCATCAAAATCGGCACAGCGGTGTAGGCGTGAAAACGTGACAGACAGACAGACATAGTTACTTTCGCATTTATAATATTATATAGTAGAGATAAGTAAATTGTCAGTCATTAGGTTTACATAGTACAAAATATGCTTAGTTTTCGAGCTAGGTGGTGTTGTGCAAATTGTCTACAATTTTATTTTGTATTTATTTCGTTTGCTCACTGCGAAAACCGGATACTTTACTGTAGGTACTTTATGTAATTTCGAGTAATTAAAAAAAATATTTATTGTGATTTTCAACCTGTAACGCATCTTGAGTAAATATTTTATTAAGAATATAAAAATCCACATTTAAAATTGTATTTAAATCTAAAAAAATATGCAAAACACATTAACACTTTATAAGGAGTGGAACTATCTGCTGGTGCTGTTTTACCGGATTATTATAATATTTAAGACTGGTTAATTACTACTGGTGCATAATTAGCAAAGAGACAAGAGGGTTTCAAAGCCTATGAGGAATATACTTTCGTTTCAGACATGGAATAAGATAAAGAGAGTGTAGAGAGAGTAGAGAGAGTGTCTCTACTAAGGAGTGGAACTGATTTGTGGTATCCGTTTTTATGTAACTTAATAATTATAATGTTTGGAACGTTATGAACTACGTATGCATTTCAGACAACGGGACAACGAAACAATATCAAAGCCGTTAGCTAAAATACTTACTTTTTAGACACGGAATAAGCACTCTACGAAGGAGTGGATGGAAGTATTTGCTATTTTAGCGTCGGTTTTTCCTGATAATTATTATTTCGGTTTGAATAATGAGAAACTATGCGTAATAAGTGATTCATTACTATTAATGGCGTCCGTTTGTCCCGATCATTATAATATTGGATTCTGGACAGCGCGGGTTTCAAACCTTGACAATCACATACGTGCTAACGGTTATTTTTCCGGATCATTATAATTTTAAAGTCTGGAACATTATAAACTACTTATGCTAATAAACAACGGGACAACGGGAAAATACTATCTTCTTATACACAAGATAGCATTTTACAACGACCTCTGTGGCGCAGTGAACTAAGGTTTTGCTGAGACGCAGAAGACTGTGACTTCGATTCCCGCCGTGAGACAAATGTTTGTATGAAATGCAAGTATTTGTCTACGGGTCTAGGGTTTCTGTAATACGTATGTATTTATTTACAAAAAAAAAGTATTTGAGTTATATATCAGCCATGTGGCAGGCACCCATAACACAAGCTCTGCTTACTTTGGGGGCCAGCAAAAAATATTTACTTTGCAGACATGGTCTAAGGACATGCATAAGTCGAAATTACCTCTAAAATCCTCTTTTTCTTCACCTAGGGTAAGATTTCTCATAGTTAATCTCCAGTATTTCTTCACTATTTTTTTTCTTTTGTGCAGTTTATGGTTGCATTTTTGATCATTTACTTTGATTTAAAGTTTGTTCACCTATATACTACGTAATAGGTAAATAAGAATACTGAAAGCTGTTTTTTTTAATTGTCTGAAAACCTTAAGTGTCCGCCACTAGGGGACTTCCCCCAATTATTAATTGGTTCTAGAAGGTATAGTTCATGTAGAGAACAAAATGCTTCTACAAATAACAACTTACCTTTGTAAGGTTATATTAAAAACGTACTGGCCTGTCAGCTCTGCGTTAAGCGCTCTAGGTTGAGGGTTTGATTCCCTCTTAGAATAAACATTTGTGTGAAGAACATAGGAGTTTGTTCTGTGCCTGAGTGTTGTATAAAGTATCATAAGTATGTATTTAAATATATATAAGTATTCTATCAGTCATCTGCCCACCATATAATTTTAAGTTATGCTTAGTTTGGGGCTAGATGATGCTGTGTGCATTGTCCAGCAATATTTATTTATTTATTATATAATGTAAATAGGTAGCGTTATTTCAAATAAACAAGGAGTCATATAACAGTACCGTTCCACCTTGCGAACTGTTGTCATATAACAAGGTACCTACCCAGTCTTTTTAAAACAAACAACAAAGAAGCACAGCAAATTAAAAGTACCACTTAGCTAAACAATCTTTCATCACGTTGTTATATAAAGGATGTTTTTTTTATAGGTATTCAAAGTCAATATTATTTTATTTTAAAATTTTTGGAAAACTTACACCTAACACAGAATAGATACAGACAAAAAAAAATTATGTTCCTAGAAAGTAGAGACATACACTGAAGGCTAATTAAAAGTTTCCACATATAGTTAGATATATAAGTATAGAAAAAACACAGTAGGGTAGACGGCATTAAAAATAGATATACAAATAGGTTTACAAAAATGAAATAGGTTTGTGATGCAAGGAAGGTAAAATATTAAAAAAAGAAACTAAATATAATTAAAAAAATTACCACTTATCAGACGCTTAAGAGTAGTTACAGAGGTATTGAAAAGATCTAAGTCAACATCTGCCTTAACCAAAGAGTTAAATAAAGAGCTTGTTCTAATCATAAACGAGTTTTGCCTATAATTCGTCTTAAGTATAGGAACCAAAAGAACGTTTGGTTTTCTAATTGAAGCACTATTAGTGCAGAGTCCGAATAGGTGCAACAACTCCGGACAGTCAACCGAGCCATTCGCAATAGATACTTAAGAGGTATACAAGATCAGCTATGTTCCTGCGTTCATACAGGGGCAGAAAATGAAATTTATGACATCTTGCGATGTAATTAGGTAAGTATCTATACTTTAGCTTGAAACTGTAAGTAGCTCAAGAATCGTTTTTGAATACGCTCAATCCTTTTTGAATAAACGTTATAGTATGGATTCCATACCTGTGAAGCGTATTCAAGATGGCTGCGTACATATGCGCAATATAAGATTTTAAATGTTTTGATACTAGAAAATTCACTCGACATTCTCAATACAAAGCCAAGTGCGCGCGATGCTTTTTTAATTAAGTTCTCAACATGCTCATCAAATAAAACTTTACTGTCAAATGTGACGCCTAAATCCCTGATTGAAGTTACTCTAGATATTATAAAATAATTTTGTAATGTGTAATCGAATTTTAGTGGCGCGCGTTTGCGAGTATAAGAACACACATAACATTTTGAAATAAATCATCATTACATAGTATAAAACAAAGTCGCTTCCCGCTGTCTGTCTGTCGCGTTGTATGCTTAGATCTTTAAAACGAATTTTGATGCGGGTTTTTTAATAGATAGAGTGATTCAAGAGGATGGTTTATATGTATAATACATGGATAATATAGTAGAGAAACACTGATCATTTAAGAGGTTTCTAATGTGATGTCGTAAATAAACTCATTTTTTTGCGCTTACATTGCTTATGTTGGCTGAACCCTACGAGATAGATCAAAATAATGTACTACAGTATTGTACACCTTAAAAAGTTCTACAAAAAAATCCGCGATGGTATATGTCTATCTCTTTGATAACGTTGTATATAAAGACATTCTGTAGTAGGTCTATTTAGCATCGGCATGCACCCGTGCGAAGCCGGGGCGGGTCGCTAGTATGAAATAAAACACATTAAAATAATGTTTATGTATTTGTTATTGAGTTCCAAATTACTTATGTCGTCCTTAAAATGCACGGAGCGCACGATAAGTTTGGCGACCCGAACGATGAATTTAAAGATAAAGTTAATAATTTGCAAAAGTTGTTCTAGATTCTTTTTCTTCATATTTTAAGGCGTCTACGACTATATTTGTCACAGTTCTGCCAGTGTTCGAGTTATACTAGTGTCATAATATAGGATTGAGATAAATAAAATAAATAATGCCGGACATTTCACACAGCATCATCTGACCCTAAAGTGAGAGAGCAGAGCTTGTGTTGTGGGTACCAGATGACTGATACACTTCTTACATTATTATACATAGAAACACCCAGATGTTGGTAAAATAAAAATATGGCCGGCAAGCGCGAGTCTATTCCTTCAAAACCACAGAACAGAAAGAACAATAGAAATAGCATGATGACTTTTTATTAGGAGAACCAGTGTAGCTGAACTCACACATGTAGAAACAAACACACTTAGAAATAAATGTTGTAATTGGCTGAAAAAAAAAACGTTAATAATTACGTTTTAAAAACTAAAAAGAAACCGACTTCATTGAATGAAATTTGAGCCTATAATACATTTTTAGTGGAAAGTAGATGTATTTTGTATATTATCTATTATATTTTGTATATATTATATTTTGTATATAATATGGGTAGGCCAAATAAACGCAACGCTCCAATGAGACAGCGAGGTATGAAAATACATGAAACATCATTGATGTACTTATACAAGTTTTAGATTTTAGTTTATTTTTCAGCTCGACCGTTTTTGATAAAATTTATATGGGACCACCTGTGAAGTATACCCTTTCAAACAAAAAAAGAATTTTCCAAATCGGTTCAGCCGTTTTCGAGTAATCGGTGAACATACATAAAAAAAAAAAAAATTCCGACGAATTCAGAACCTCCTCCTTTTTGATAAAGTCGGTTAAAAAGGACCTAACCATAAAACAAATGTTATTGATATAAAACCATAGCACCATCAGAACATGGTTCAAAACTCAATAAATTAAACAGTACTAAAATGTAAGTCTACTTACCAAGAGATGACGCTTTTGCGAAAGATTTTTGTTTTAGTCTCTAACAACAAGAAATATAATTGATAATGCAATGACTATTATTTGATTGCCCACTTAACATAGCTACTTCCTTAGTGATGTGCCAAAGGATACAAGACGAATGTATCGATATCGATTATTATACCTACCTACTGATGTATATCAATACAAAAAAAACCAACGACCTAGAAATTATAGACCATCTAATAGGGGTAACTATTTACATGATGAAGTTTTCAATAACACATTCTTCAGTTTTTTAGGGTCACATCCCTAATTGAATAGCGAAAGATGAGGTTTAAGAGAAACGCGACCTTAAACGGTATGATTCATAGTCTGTTTTTGTTTGACGGTTTTAGGTTAGGGTTAGGGTTTTATTAATAAGACTAAAATAAAACCGTTTAAAACAATAAAATAATACTTACCGGTGATATGATATGGCCCCTTTTGTAAAATTTTTGGTTTGGCTATCGTTTTTGCACTCCAGAACAGCACAATACAGCATTTCATATTTTCTTATGATTTTTTGAGTTACGTTTTCCCTGACAAACTTCAAACACGACTGAAGTGAGCGAAGCTTGTAGTGCGCGGTATTCCGCATACTAGGTGTTACGCGGGCCGCGCCTACTTACTAGTTCTATCGTTCTTTCTATTCTGTGTTCAAAACGTATTGATTGACGTATAAATTAACTGTGAATTGGCAGACAGTCTGTAGAGACAATGTTGCTTGTTTAAAAACCACCCTCTAGCTTAGGTACATGTCGAAACAAACCACAAACAAGCTTTATAAAGTAAACGAAACACTTTGAAAATCAAAGAAAAGTCCTTTGATGAACCTACAAGAGTGACACTAACAACAGCCACTTGTCTAGATAACATTTATTGCAGTTGCACACCAGTTCATAAGTGTGTACTAAAACATTTTAGTTCTGACCATTACGGTCACTGCGCCACCTTTTCTTGTGATCGTATAGTTGAAGCTCAGAACTTTACTCACCGACCTATTACAGAGAGCCGCATCAAAACATTTCAAAGTAGAATTGAACACAAAGTTTCCCTTGTACCATGCATCGATGATCCAAATGATCTTTTCACCACATTGTCTAATTTAATAATTAAAGAACATGCTGATATATTTACAGTAAAAACATGCAAAACAAAAAATTGTGCTAGATTTGTCGACTGGGCTACACCGGGTATTTATAGAAGTAGGAATACATTGTATGAATTATATGCTACCAGAGAGACAATGTTAGATGATCCAGTTTTTATCTTATATGTTAGGAATTACTCAAAAGTATTCAAAAAAGTTTGTCATGCGGCTAAGTCACTGTTTTTGAGAAAAATAATAGAAAATTCAACAAATAAAATAAAAGCAACTTGGAAATTAATTAATAATGAAACAGGTAAATCAAGGGCTCGCAATATACAGTTCAAATTAAATATAAATGGTACAATTTTGACAAAGGAACAGGATGTTGCGAATGCATTTGATAGTTTTTTCTCAGATATACCAAAAATAGTGACCAAATCGTTAAACTCTTCAGCCTCCAGAGCTTCCGTTCTATTAGAATCTAGTGTTGCAAAATGTAAGAATGAGTTTAGTTTTAGCTACATTAACGAGGCTAGTATTGTAAAAGCATTCAAGTTAATTAATATAAAAAATACAGAAGATCTTTGGGGAATGTCTACAAAGGTGCTGGGTGTCATTATCTTAGATATTGCACCATGTTTAGCTTATATTTTTAATAGATGTATCGACGAGGGAGTTTTTCCCGATCTCATGAAACACAGTAAACTCATTCCTATGTTTAAGTCTGGAAGTGAAAGTGATCTCGCTAATTATAGACCGATATCGATATTACCTGCTTTAAGTAAAATCTTTGAAAAAATAATTCTTAATCAGTTATTATACCACTTTAACATTAACGGCCTGCTACATAGTAATCAATACGGATTTACTAAAGGTCGATCAACAGCTGATGCAGGTATAGCGCTCTTAAAGCATATATTTGAGGCCTGGGAGAAGTCACAGGATGCAGTTGGGGTATTCTGCGATCTATCTAAGGCCTTTGACTGTGTGAGTCATGCAACCCTAATCACAAAGTTAAAATATTATGGCATTAAAAACCGGGCGATTGACCTCATACAGTCTTATCTATCCAATAGAGTCCAGAAAGTAGACGTGGGTGGTGAGAGGTCTTTGGGATCAATTATTGATATAGGGGTACCTCAGGGATCGATACTAGGCCCTTTTTTATTCCTAGTATACGTTAATGATTTACCTTTTTTTGTAAAAAATATTTGTGATATAGTTTTATTTGCAGACGATACGTCTTTAATTTTTAAAGTTGATAGAGGTAAAACCAGTATATGCGATAACGTAAATGAATCCTTATCGTTAGTTCTTAACTGGTTCACTGTAAATAATCTTTTGCTTAATTCCAAAAAAACTAAATGTATCAAATTCACTTTGCCAAATGTTATTCATAGCCCGTCCAACATTGAAATAAATGGAGAGGCAATGAATCTTGTAAATTCCACGATCTTCCTAGGTCTTAATATTGATTCAAAACTACAGTGGGGACCACAAATTGAAACGCTTGCTGGTAGGCTTAGTTCCGCTGCATATGCAGTTCGTGCGATACGGTGGCTTACTGATGAAGCTACAGCTAGACTAGTTTATTTCAGTTACTTCCATAGTGTTATGTCATACGGCATCATTCTCTGGGGGAAAGCAGCTTATATTGGTAAAATATTTGTAATTCAAAAAAGGGCAATACGTGCCATTTATAAAATGAAACCACGAGAATCTTTGAGAGAAATATTCAAAGAAATTAATATTCTCACAATAGCTTCACAATATATATATGAAAATTTGTTATATACACATAAAAATAGAGATGGGATTCAGCAAAATAGTGACCTTCATAAAATGAACACTAGGAATAAACATAAATTATACATCCCTAGGTTTCGACTAGAAAAAGTTAATAAGTCATTTATGGGGAACACGGTGCGCTTCTATAATAAGCTTCCTGAAAATGCTACTAAACTACCTATTAAGAAATTTAAAGCATACATTAAAGGTAGTCTTTTGAAGAAAGCTTATTATAATATAGATGACTATATTATTGATAAGAATGCATGGCCTCATGTCGCTCTGCCGTCAGACAGTTAACCGACACACTTGAAATGTATAAACTCTCTTGTATTTGTATTTCGTAGTTAAGGTAGTTATAAGATGGATCATTATAAAAAAGCGCTAGGACCAAGACGAGTTTCTTGCCAATTCTTCTCGAGCTTGGGTTAGGATGAATTGGCACCTAAATTCACCTAGTATGTAAGACGTTTCAAAGTGATCCTTGTGATTGTATTGAATAAATCATCTTTTGACTTTGACTTTGACTTTGACTTTATTTGATTTCATGGAAAAATCTGTGAAAAGAAAACGTGCTTGCTGTTTTTCCATACCTGGTAGGTAGATGGTAGATTTCGATTGCGTAAGTCACGTTTGTAGCAAGAAAAAAAAATCCTTAAAAGGTATATTTCATTACGAGGCCCTTTTTTCAGGAATGTACCTAAGGTACCTACTACTTATACATAAATAAATAATGCCTGATATTTCACACGGCATCATTTGGCCCCAAAGTAAGCAGAACTTGTGTTATGGGTACCACATAACTGTGTAGTTAGTTTACCGCACGTCACTCACCCCACTACGTTAACCGCACAACGCTCGCCGCACAGCATTTTTCGCACGATTTTTACCGTACGGCACTCGCCACACAATGTTTACCGTACGACATTCACCGCACGTCACTCGCCACACGATATTTACAGTAAATTAATAGTGCCGGATATTTCACACAGCATCATCAGGCCCCAAAGCAAGCAGAGCTTGTGTTATTGGTACCTAATGCATGACTATTAAATTTCTTAATATATATTTTTTGTAATTACATACTTACCTACATATTGCGCATACATAGGTACTAATGACATCATATTTTGTTTTGTAATTACATATTGCCCTACTGCGCCACTGAGGTCGACAGTACGCAATCTTAGTACGTAAATCGTACGGCACTGGACGCACGGAGTTCACCGCACGATGTTTACCGCACGACACTTGCTGCACAACGCTCGCACGATGCACGACGTTTACCGCACGATTCTGTTATACAATAAATTGGCGAAGCGCGTGTTGGGATCACACATAGTGAAGGCTTCTGTAAAGTCATTACCGAAGAATGACTAGTCTTAACAATTTAACAATTTAAGACCAACCAGATCCAGAACAATTTAAGACCATCTAGATACCAAAATAAAAGACAACCCATAATTTTTTAAGTCTTTAAATATCTACTAGTTATAAAATTATAAAGTGTCTGATGTATATGTGTAAAAATATACAGGTATTCTATCAGCCAGCTGGTCACCATAATACCAGGCATGCTTAGTTTGGGGCTAGATGGTGTTGTATGCATTGTGCACCAATATTAATATAGGTACTTATATATTATTTATATAAGTATTAAGTATTATTTTTTTATAACTTTTGATATACTAACTAAACACATAACCGATCAACATTTCACCACGTTAGGGGGTTGTAGGGCCGGGCGGACAGACAGACAGACAGAGGACGAGGATCCCTCCTTATGGACTTCGCAACTTTAAATATAACATTTAGAATAAGTTCGTACCTACCTAAAATCTTCGCTGTGTTTGTTGACAGAATCTACGAGGATTTGAAGGCTCGCCTGGCGGATGAGGTACGCAGCTGCGCCAGGGCCGACATAACCATTAAACCCATGCCACAGCCTGAAGAACTGTCTCTTGAGGGCGAGTTGGAAGAAGGTAAACATGTATGTCCTTACCGGACTGAGGTAAGGAAGAAACTGAACATATATTCACCTAGCATTTAACACTATTAAAATGGTTCTTGTGATTTTATCGAATAAATAAGACGTAGTATAGGATCCGATGCAAGGTGTCAGTGCACGGGAACCGAACTAGAAGACGCATTAAATCTAGTACAAACTTCAAAAAACAACCAGCAGTTACAGAGGATACTGCTACGTGTTGGGAGAACATATTTATGGAAGCACGAGCTTAAACTTCTAAGTACTAAAACTCAATACTCAAAAAGTATATTTGTTTCTTCAAATTCAGGAACACGGTTCGTATCTATCCCGCCAAAAATAGAAGCGTGCGGGACTATTTCGCTTCGAATCTATGAATTTAAAAATTCGAACTCGTTACCTATACAACCTCTATGGTTTACAAAATAGGTTGTAGTTGTAGAACG
Organism: Lampropteryx suffumata; assembly: GCA_948098915.1. Lineage (NCBI taxonomy): Eukaryota > Metazoa > Arthropoda > Insecta > Lepidoptera > Geometridae > Lampropteryx > Lampropteryx suffumata. The sequence goes on along the minus strand of OX402544.1, from coordinate 17,857,859 downwards.
CGTGCGCCGCTCTGTTTAAGTAGAATACAGGTGGGACGGTTTTCAAAATGGTTCTTATAAACCCTGCTGGGCACACACAATCTACAGAACACTATTTCAGAAAACCTTTCAAATGTGTGACGACCTCTGTGGCGCAGTGGGCCAAGGTCCGGCTGAGACGCAGAAGGTTGCGGGTTCGATCCGCCGCGAGGCAAATTTTTGTATGTTCTGCAAGTATTTGTTTCATTCACTACAACAGCGAGAGAGAGAAAAAAAGCATAGGACATTAAATAAATTATAAAATCATTAGGTAGGTAATCATTGTTAATTAAATGATTCAATACAAAACAATTACGGGATAGGCAAAAAGAGAACAACAGTACCTACATAGACGTACCTACCTGCTAAGGTAGGGTAATTTCCGTACTAAGCTCCGTACCGTACCTACGTAGGCAGGTAAGTACAAAAACTAACCTACCTAACCTACGCAGTTTAGTTCCGTAATTTAGTAAGTTTACTAAGGTACCTACTTCACTGTTTTTCTCTGTTGGATGCTCAATATACCTAAATAATAATTATAAATTATAAGATTTCGTGTACACGCACACGCAATAAAATGATGAAGCTGCAGTTCTAAAATCTGTTCTAAAGAGTTCCAAAACCACTATTACTAATAAAGCATTGAAGCTACTGGATACATACAAGAATTTAGAGCATGTACATTTTCGGGAAAATACTCTCGAGGGATCAAATCTAGGTCGTTTCGTTTGAGAACCAGGTCTACACTAGGTCAATTCACGATACGATGCATCATTCAGCCCCTACCCTACCTCAAAACTGCTCAATCTCTCACGTTTGATCCTGTGTATCAATAAAAGTAATGAATCAATAATTTCGATATTAATATATAGTAAAGTTGAAGATATATACTAAGTCTTATGTGATGTGAAAACACGATTCCTAAAAATTTACTCGATAGAAAAAAATCACAAACATCAAAAATGAAACAACACTTTTAGGATAATTGTTGAAGGAAATTTAGCATACAGGAGAATATAAGTATATTAGTTACCTACCCATAGGTTTTTATTTAAATCACAAATTTATTTATTGAACACTTAAAGCTCATTAAATTTAATGTATACCTACCTAAATTACCTTTTTATTAAAACATATTAAAACAAAAGAAAGAGGTTTTAGTACTTAATTGACCAGACCCACGAAATACGTAGCTCCTATTGGTCTTTAAAAACAAAAGAAATCAAGCAAGCCGGGGGTGGCAATCGGTCACTTCACAGAAAAATCATCCTAGTGGTGTAAAGGCAGATAGGAATCCGATAGTACATGTATTGAAAAACTTTCACTTTTTCAACCTATGAAGTGACCAATAAGGAGAACAGCAGAGGGCAACTACCGACCTGCAGGGTTTTTACGTATAAGTAGCAGTTGCGACAACAGCAGCAAGGCGACAGCAATATCTGCGAAATCGCTCTTATTAGTAAATAAAACTCTAAGCCCGCCGCTCGCTTCATGGTGAGACAGGTGCCGCTATCTTTCCCCTGTCTTCCATCCACAGGTGAAATAACGCTTATGGAAGAGATATACAATACTAGCTGTTGCTCGCAACTTCGCCCGCATTTTTTTTTTTGAAAGGTGATGTAGCCTAAATCCTTCCCCAGGATGCAATTTATCTCCTTGCCAAATTTTATTGCTATGTTTCAAACCAATCACCTGACCACCGAATAAAAAGTTTCCATACAAACATTCACACCTCATTTTACTCCTTTATGAGGCTTACTGTGAAAAATCCTGAAACACGTGTCCATTTATTTTGCATTTCATTTATTCATACCAATTTTAAAGCAAATCGCACCACGCGTTAAAAAGCTTCATACATTAGTTTTCACCCCTTTTCACCCTCTTAGGGGTTGAATTTCAAAAAATCCAACCTTAGTTTGCCAAGGTTTTGCTATAACAGGAAGCTACCTTCCAAATTTCAGCTTCCTAGCTGAAGCTAGAACCGAGCCGAAAGCGCTGCAGCGGTTTCGGCTCGGTGATGATGAATCAGTCAGTCAGTCAGTCAGCTTAAGCTCTTTTATAGGTATAGATGAGTATTTGACAGCTGTGATCTCGCAATTCAGACCTTTTTCTAGTTGTCGCAAGTTACAAGTTACTAACATATTTCGGAGAATGTGCACAGGATTTACATGATCTAACTCCACCATCTCCTTTACACAACAGGACAAGCAGACGTACCGCTCAATACCATCCATACCTTGTCAGCCTACCACAAAGCGCTTTGCTTCCACATTTATAATGCGTACCGTACATGCAGATTGGAATGCTTCGCCGTCGTCTGTCTTTCTTGAAAACTACAATCTAGGTCTCTTCAAGTCTCGAGTAAATGTTCTAGACCTGCGTGCCCCATCGTCGGCCACATCGTCGCTTAACTTCATACGAGATCGTGAAACATACGTTTGAAGGTTTATCGATGATAAATAAAAAATAAAATATGGGTGCAATTCTAGACCACTAGTAATAAACTAGTGGTCGCCCACTAGTCGAAATTCGACTATAATTAATTATTAATTACTGTATTTTACATGCATAATTTAAAAACAATATTAGCATTCTGCACTCATTCTCTCACTAAACTATGAGTGTGCGAAATTTCATACTCCTCCGTCCGCGCAATTTTCGTATAAAGGGGTACAAAGTTTTTGCTTCACGTATTATTCTTATTATTAACACTCAACTCACTCAACAAAAAGGAGAAAGTTCTCAATTCGTTTGTATTTTTTTATGTTTGTTACCTTTTAATTCCGTTATTTATGAACCGATTAAAAAAATCTTGTTAAAGGTCTTGTTTATACTTTCCGATTCCCATAGAATTTTCATCAAAATCGGTTCAGTAGTTTGGGTTTTTAAATCAAAATAGCTGGAAAAAATATGTCATCCAAGTAAACGAATGTCGTATTTTGCCTTTCTGTAACTTTCCAGTGGTGTTTATATAAATAAATGATAAAAGTACCTACTAAAAGGCGTCAAGTATTTTTTTATCGACTTCAAAAAAGTAAGTTTCTTAATTCGGTTGTATATTTACGATCTCAAATTTCATTTAATGAAGTCAAAGTCGAAAAATATTTTATTCAATACAATCACAAAGATCTCTTTGAAATGTCTTACATACTAGGTGAATTTAGGTGCCAATTCCTAACCCAAGCCCGAGAAGAACTGGCAAGAAACTTTACCTGGTCCTAGCGCTTTTTGCATGATATATCTTATAACTTATCTTATAACCTTAACTACGAAAAACGATTACAAGAGAGTTTATACATTTTAAATGTGTCGGTTAACTGTTTTCGGTTTTCTTTTTAGTTTAAAAACGTAGATTATGGATGTTTGTTAAAATAATATACAAAATGAGCAAATGAGTTCAGCAGTAAATGTCCAAATGGTTTGAGTCCTTTCTGTGTTTATACTATTGTACTGCAGCATAACATTTATTAATTTTTATTTATTTACCTTTAATATCAAAAACGGTTCGATCTACTTATCCCATTCATTGTTTATATGATTACTAATACAAATCCAAGGAAATTGGATACTTACAGTCGAATTAAAATATGAAGCTGCCCTACATGAGTGTAAAAAATAAATGACTGGCTTGTCAGCTTAGTTGGTCTGCTCTGCCTTCTGCGCTGTAGGTTGAGGATTCGATTCCGTCCCAGTCTAAACATTTGTGTGAAGAACCTAGTTGTTTGTTTTGTGTCTGGGTGTTATAAAGTATCATAAGAATGTATTTAAAAATATTCTGTCAGCCATCTAGTCACCATAATACAAGCTATGCTTAGTTTGGGACTAGATGGTGTTGTGTGAATTGTCTAGCAATATTTATTATTATTTATTTATGCTAAAGTTTTTTCTAGATGCATTCGAACCAAATTGGCAAACTGTGGCCTTGGAGCGCAAATAGTGGAAAGTAAAGGGGGAGACTTTTGCCCAGCAGTGGGACACTACAGGTTAAAGAAAAAAAAAAAGGTTTTTCCTAACCATAAATTTAGACTTTAGGAACTGTTTGGGAAACCTAACTCAATTTTATTAGTTTTGTGGATTGGATCCTTATTGTTTTTACGGCGTCTACTTATTCATAGGGTAGGTATTTGATTTACCGCGCCGAGCTCATTACATTCCGTACAGGGGGGGTTGCTCAACCCCTTCCGCCATCATACATACTTATTTTAGACAAAGGGCAAATTTCTAACCCTCTGCAATAATTAAAGTCGCCCTAAACTAGTCCCTATGACATCCTGTTAGCGTCATTTGTTTTATAAAAACCACGTTCTGTTTAATTAAGTAAATACATAAAATAGGTTTTGTCTAGGTAAGTATACGAACATACATGGGTCCAGTAGTTATGGTTGGGTTACGTCCCAAAATAATTCAACATCATATAATCGTGCGTGACGACCTCTGTGGCGTTGGGGCTACATGATGCTGTGTGAAATGAGAAAAAAAATATATAAAAAAAATTAGGTAGGTAAAAAATACAAACAAAACTAATTATAAATGTAAAACTTATACTATATTAATTACAAATCAATTTAGTCAAGGGGGGGAATTGCAATAGCGGGGTAAAATTAATCTTCGTATGTTTCCACATCGCTCATTTGGTAGAACATCGACGTAATTGACAGTATTGTATTTTTACAGGAGAGCGATTATTCTGTTTTTTGGAGTTCTTTAATGAATTTGCAAGCAACTGGTGGTAGGATTATGATTATACTAGATATATATTAGAGCTGTATACATGCAATTTCTAATGTAACTTTAATAATATAAAAACTATGTACCTATAGTATTTCCGTAATTTTAAAATAATCACTGAGGTACCTGTAGTTAAGTCGTTGTTCCACCAGAATACAGTAATGGAGAATAAAACTATCCATACTAACTGTATGATTTTGTGTCAAAAAAAAACTTTGTTACCAATCACTTATTTACTTATTAATAATATTAAAAATTTTAGAAATACACCTATAGAATTATATCACAATTCGATACTTTGCTAAAAAGTCTAAAAATAGTGTTTACATCAACTTCAAAATCTTAATTAAGTATAACTGAAACAATGTCATAATAGTCTTTGTAACTTATAAAATCTTACTTAGAACCTACTAAAATAATCTCAAAATAGTGTCAATTCAGATATCGCCAAAACTATACTGTACTAATTTGATAGCACTAAAAATGTTTCCATCCTTTTCATTTCGACTGCTATAAAAGAGACTATAACAACTTCAGCGCTGTCAAATTAGTTTAATTTAAATATACTAAATAGCCATGTTTATACTAATAAACATGGCTTAACAGCGAGATGGGCTCGTAATTCTTTAAGAGGGTGTTATCCCTTTTCTTAAAGAACAGTACCACCACGCTCCTGTTCTACACCTCTGGCGTAGTTCCTGCGAGGATGACGGAGTTAAACAGCTTCTGGAGGACCTTCCACCCGCTCTCAGAAGCTCTGTCGTTATTCCGTCTTCCCCCGGTGCCTTGTTGTTCTTCAGCTGATTGAGAGCCGTTCGGATCTCGTATAGGTTGACGTCCGAGATGTCTTCTGTATAGTGTCGGGCTAGACGGGCTCTTGCATCGCTATTCGTGCTTGTAGCAGGGCTTTGCGATGAGGTGTACAGTTGTTCATAGAACATCTCGAGATCTTGTAAAACCGCTGGCTTCGAGGAAACGACACTGCCACTGTCGGTCTTCAGCTTCGTCAACAGGCTTTGCCCAATAGACAGATCTCTCGCGAACTCTTTGGAGCCTTGGTTGCGCTCTATTTCGTTCTTTATACTAGAAGTCTTAAAGAGACGCAAATCGCGTCGCATAGATTTAGAGATCTGTTTATTGAGCGTGCTGTATTTCGACATGCCTAGTAAAGACAGCAGTTTCATTTCGCTACGTTCTGCCATGAGTTTTAGAGTGTGCTCAAAAAGTTTTTGGGTTCTGTCTTTGCGTTGGGTCTTACAGAACTTTGACCCAACGGCATGGATAATTTCCACCAGCCCGTCATTTATTTCGTTCACGGATCCGCATTCGGCGAGGCATTGGAAGTGATATTGGAGTTTCAACTGAAAACTCGGGGTTTTGGATTTGGAGAGGACTTGGGCGAAGAGTACATTTAATCAGAAGGGACCTTTCTAGCTTTACGTTAATATTTAATGAGCCTCTAACCATGCTATGATCACTGCCGGTTTTCACCCTGTTGATCACTAAGACATCATTAAATATTTGCTTCTTGATCGTCATGATGAAATCTATCTCGCGTTTGTGTACACCGGGGTGAATCCACGTCCATTATCTAGATGGCCGACCGTTTCTTGAAAAAGGAGATCATCATAAAGAGTCATCCATAAAGTCGGCCGATCGCTGACCCCATTAGTTCCGCTGTCCAAATCCAAATTGCCCCATGGCATTTGAAATGTCATCATACATAGCCTCCACTTCATCGTCTGGAAGTTTCGAGTGAGGTGCGTACACCTGTATGACCTTAGAGAATACCGTTTGGTTATTCTGAGTATAAGGTAGGTATAACCACCCTGCTCGACACGCTTACGATCAATACAATGTTGTTAACGAGGGACTTGTGCGTTAGAAATCCGACACCGTGCTGAGATAGCTGATCGATCTTCCGTTAGTAGAATAAGTTGCCAGAATTTAGGATTATACTGTCCTCTCCCTCTCTTCGGACTTCTGATAACCCTATCCCAGAGCAACTAATTTACTACTTCTTCAAGCTCTATCAACTTCTCGTCGGTCCTCAGTGTGCTTGCGTTGTATGTTGCCAGGGCCAGGGGTATTTAGGATTGGTAGCTGGACCTCAATTACGTAAATATTGCGTCAATAATTCATTAAACATTTAGTCTAGTTGAAGAAATAACGACGAAAGTGACATTCCGCCTTTGTTTCGCCAGGAAAAATAAAAAAAGGTGTCATAATTACCTTTACATCGATGTAGCCCTCAACTCGTCCTCACTTCACGAGTCTCCCCCGCGCAACTGACCATTACGTCGTTGTATCGTTCAACAGTTTCACAATTTAGTCAACAAATGCCACGACGACGTTTGAGCCATCTAGCGAAATTTATTAGAGATACAATATTGTCGATTTTTTTCCAAATGTAGATACTTGTTACAGGTGCTTTGACATACTTAACTCAATATTGCCAAAAATTACAATTACGTCATTGTTTTACCAAGTGAGCGACATGATCTCCTTGAAATAAAAACCAAAAGTTAATTCATTTTTTCGCATTGTTTTGCTATTACCCCTGAATTAAAACTATTTACAGTCCTAAGTAATTGAGCAACATTATGACATTTGCCTAGTATACAAGGGCATATTTGTAATAAGTGGGCCATATTTTTTTAAACTTTAATTATCTTGCACTATCAGAGTGATTTTAATATAAAAAAATACTTAAAACCTTGCCTACTAAATGCTTGATTCACATGGGAATTATGTACTTTAAATTATTTATTTTTATTTTCATTTATATATTTATTTAAACAAAATCCATAGTATAGTAGTGTCCTAGCCTATCAAGATCCGCTTGAAGATTCCTACAGTCATTTATATTACTTATTTTCATATATATTTTGGTGTCATCGGCATACATTAGAAAACGAGCATGCATAAAATAATTACCTACATCATACATATATGAAGCATAGAGAAGAGGTACCAAAATTGAGCCCTGTGGGACTCCTGAAGAGATTTCTATGAAACCAGAATAATACCCACAAACAACGACAGCTTGAGAGCGGTTGTGTAAGTAAGAGTCGACCCACCTCAGTAAATCACCAAGTTCGTAAAGTTTACGTAGAAGTATGATGTGATCTACTCGATCAAACGCCTTCTCAAAGTCTTTATGGATAACATCAACTTGAGAGCCACCATCTATACAACTCGATACGTTGTCAATAAAAACTCCTAAATTTGTAGCGGTGGATCGACCCCTCATAAAACCATGTTGTTCTGTTGGAATTGAAGGTGCAACCACGGGGTAAATGTGATTATGAACACCCCTTTCAAACACCTTACTTAGAACATTCAAAATTGAAATAGGCGGTAGTTTTCTATTAAGGTTTTGAGACCTTTTTTATGAATGGGTACAATATGGGCCCTCTTCCAAATTCAAGGGAAGTATCCTTCTTGGAGACACCTGTTAAAAATTGAAGATATTGGTACCAGATTGGATAGAGGTAAGTGCCAGAGCACCGCACTTGAGGAACAAATAGATGAATTAATTAATTTAAAATTATATAAAAATTGTTTATACTATCTTCGATATTGTTATTTTCCAAAATAAACGACCAATCCTGTTTAGTGAGCGAATCATTTATGCTATCAAAATCAGCACGCTCGAACTGGCGTTTCGTATAAGACAGAGGCTTGAGGGGTGGAATAAGAATGTCCGTAGCTGAGATAGAGAACGAGGGATGCGCTGAGTCCTCTTTGACTAGTACTATTGTAGATTTCTGAATATGTACTGGAGTGTCCGTGAATATTAAGTCTAAGGTGTTGTTGCTCTTATTCAAGAGATTGTTGTATTGTGTGAGACCCAAGAAGTTAGTTTGGGTGATGAGATGTGACGCTGCATGTTGAACTTCAACAAGACCCTTTTTCATAACTATTCCTAAAGGTTCCTCGTATGTCCATTTCGCGCACGGTAGGTTAAAGTCACCTGCTATGAAAAAATTATCACCAGGACAAGAACCATGTATCTGTGTCAATGAATCTGTAAATGATCTAGTCCTTGATGCAAGTAACCCATCCGGCGGTATAGCGACAAGAGCAATATGTAAGTCTCGAGTGGACCCGAGTGCCTGAGCGGGTATAGTTATCCACATACACTCAGGATCAAGACACCGCCATTCCAGTCTCTCACGAGCCTGCAGGTGCGGGGCACAAAAGACTATCACACGTCCATCAAGTGTCGCGCGATCGAAGCGGAATACAGTAAATCTGCCATCACAGAGCTTAGAATCAAGTATCCCATCACAGAGCCATGATTCCATGACCAATACAATATCAGAATCTAGCAACAACAGATTGTTACAAAATTCAACAGTTTTAGTTCGAATTCCCCTGACATTCTGATAAAAAAGTTTAAATGTTTTCATGGCATCATCCATTATGAAGATCTAAGGTGGGTCCAAAATTACGACTGGAACAGGCATCGGTGAAACAAGAATAAGTCGTATAAAAACAATATACTATTGTTACTTTCATCAAACTAAGAGTAGTCACATTGTGAATACAACAAAATAATAATATTTTTAGTTTTCTTATAAACAAACTCAATTTTATCATATTTATATAATTTTTAAGTTTGTGAGTGTCGGCTTCGAGAGAAGATTGTAAAAAACGTATATTGCGTGTTATAGTTACTCGCGTTATTTCATGTTTTATTGAGTAATCTTGGCGCACATTTAATCAATATATTGTGACTCACATTCAAGTCTACCACATTCAAGTGAAGACAATTAAATTTTAAGTAGAAGTATTTGTGACGTTTTAAAAACTTTATGTTTATGGGCTCCTCCTTATTATGAAATTGGTCAAAAATTATATTTTCTAGTGAAATAATAATAATAATTCTTAATAATAATAATAAAAACTTTATTGAGAACACTATTCATTCATTCAGTTCATTTAGTAAGAGATAATGTAATTTTTCTCACAGAAGGGGTAGACGAGCTTAAAGCTCTAGAGGAAGAGCGAGATAACATCATCAAGCAGGTGGATGCTGCTGAGGAGATGAGTCCCAACTTGCAACGGTACTGGCGACGTCGTGCCGAAGAACTTAAAGAAGAACGGTTCTACCAGTTAGCATTCATTTCTATTCTGTCTTAGTCTTATCAAAAGGCTTCTATCAAACTCTCAATCACACGTTAATTTACGACTACCTTCGACTGACGACGAACCATTGATTCCATATGGATGGCTCTGTAGCGAAGGACCACCATGTCTTTGATGGTACCTATTCCTTTCAGTATATCTGTCGAGCTTGGTAAGTACCTAAGTAATTGATTGACGAATCCCTAATAATATTATAAATGTGAAAGTAACTGTTTAGGCGTGAAAACGAAACTAACAGACAGACAGACGTCTGTCTGTTAGTTTAGTTTCCACGCCTAAACCGCTGAACCGATTTCGATGAATTTTGGTATAGATATAGATGGGACCTTGGAGAAGGACATAGGCTTTTTATTTAGGACTTTTTAAGAGGTACCATGCGTGCGAAGCCGCGGGCAGTAGCTAGTAATAATAATAATAAATAATAAATAAATATTGATGGACAATGCACACAACACCATCTAGTCCCAAACAAAGCATAGCTTGTATTATGGTGACCAGATGACTGATAGAATACTTATATATTTTTAAATACATACTTATGATACTTTATAACACCCAGACACAGAGCTAACACCTATGTTCTTCACACAAATGTTTATCCTGGGAGGGAATCGAACCCTCAACCTACAGCGCAGAAGGCAGAGTTACTACCAACTGAGCTGACAGGCCAGTTAGTTAAGATAAGATTATATAATCGAGTAGTATTCATATCCTTAAAGTTATGTCAGTAAGAGTTTAAATAAAAAAACCTTGATAAAGGTTTACGCTCGCCTTGTTTTATCGCTGACGATACTGCTCTTTTAGTCCATGGTAAAAGTTGGCTAGAAGTCCATGAACACTCTGAACATGCATTAAAAATTGTAATGAATTGGCTCCGCTCTAACCTTCTTACCCTTAGTATGTCTAAAACTAAATTCATCACTTTTACCGCTAACCTGTCATCTCAACCAACAGAATCTTTTTCCTTACGTGCCCATATTTGTAATCATGTCAGTATTCCAGAGTATTGTGTATGCACAAACATTGAAAGAACCACAGATTTAAAATATCTGGGCGTTATAGTGGACAACACCTTTTCTTGGAAAAAGCAAATAGACTTTTTGGTTTCACGAATAAGAAAGTTTATCTTTGTTTTTAAGAATTTGAGATGTGTGTCCTAAATTTCCATTCGCTTAAAACAATTTACTATGCGCTAGCTCAATCTATTTTATCATATTGTATTACCACTTGGGGATGCACTTTTAAAACTACGATGCTTAGACTGGAACGAGCCCAGAGAGCAGTTCTCAAAGTGTTAACCAAAAAACCCATATTGTTTCCTACTATAAACCTATACACACTCTGCCGGGTTCCCACCGTACGACAATTCTTCATATTACAAACAGTTCTCTGTAAGCATAAACAGCTGTTTTATGATCCCACGCTCATTACCTTCAAGAGAAGATCTGACAAAATTTGCAAAACCCTGTCGCGCCGTACGGCTGTGGCAAGTCGTCATTTCTTTCACATTAGCTCAACTCTATACAATAGAACCAATAAGCAAATAAACATTTACCCCTTGCCCTTTTATAAATGTAAAACTAAATGTCTCGAATGGCTGAACACCTTATCATATGATAACACTGAGGAACTACTAAGAGTTTCAGAATGAACTTTTTCACACACTTCACACACACACACACATATATACACACACCCATACACACACACACACACACATATATACACACACACATACACACACAAACACACACACACACACACACACACACGCATATACACATACAAACACGCACACACTAACTCATAAACATACTAACTGACTCATACTGTTAGTTTTGAATTTTGAATTTTTTATCTGCTTAGGTATCTTCTTCGCGAAGGCAACGTCCCGCCTTATTTCCAAAATGTCCTCGGTGGCGCCATCTGGTGGGAGATGAACAACGCAGCTGGAGATGCCGTGACGAAGGCTGAACGCGGCAAGTTGAAATGCACCTGTGCTGATGAGTCACCGCCGCCAGAAAAGGAGCCCTACATGTAATCGCAACACGAGCTAGAAACTATATCTTCATGCTAGTAAGTTTATCTGTGTAATTCTTGACGGCGGAGGACAAGTATGCAGATAGAGACGTGACGAAGTTGGAGCAGTGATGCTGCATTTAAAGAGCCTTGAAGAATAGTTCATCGTGTAACAAATTGCTGTTTGGTCAAAAAACCTCTCATAGATAATAATATAGCCTGGGTATTTGTGTCGCATTTTATTATACTCCTGTCATAGGTATTTAGATACAATTTAAAATGGGTTAGGAAGTACTATCTTGGACTTCCGTTCCTTATGTGTCATATCGATAACGATCAATGACCAGGGGGGCCTACTTTGGAAATCGATTAAATATATATCGTATCAATAATCGTGCAAAACCCAACTCTTTTTGAGCGATGGAACGACTTGTCATTACTTTTGTCAATCGATGTCGTAATCCTCCGCAACAGACTATTCGATTACTTGAATTTGATATTGAAACAATAGTCCATTAAAATGTTACATTTTTTAGGCCTTAGTGTGCATTTGTCAGAGGACGCAATTTTATTTTTTTAATGTGTAGGGGGGGTCAGTAGAAGCTTAAGTTCAAGTTTGTGGGGTCGGCACCCTTGTCCCCCGGCCGCCATCTTGGAAAAGGGGGTGCAAAGGGTTTTCGCGCTGTATCTCGTAAACTAGTTACCTTACAGAAAATTTAATCAAACATAAAATGTAGCAAATTAAATTTCCTACAATTTTATTTCTATTACTTTTTATCGTCAAGTGACCAACAAAAAAGTTATAAACAAAAATAAATGAAAATTTTGTTTGTTTGTTCTAGGTTTTACAGCGCTCCAAACTTAAACGGATTCTCGAATGCTCATAGGGATGCAATAAAAACTAAAAATTAGGCTTACTTTTCTATCTATATTTTTTTTATTCATACAATTTATTATGATCTTAACATTCCTATGCTATTATTGAACTATGTTTGACCCTTTTACCCACCACCTATGAGGTATAACATGGGCAAAGTCAAATTTATAAAAATTTAATGCATTTTTTAATGCATTTTTTGTCACTGTCTTAGCAAATCGTTTGTATCGCAGAGTGTCTAGAGTATCGTCTTTATTTCCGCCATATAAAAAGACGAAAAAACGTTCGCCAACAACACTGAGTAACGATGACTCGACTTTCTCACTCATAAATAATTTAGTTCCACTTGCTAACTCTGGATGCTTCTGCAAAATTTTTATAAATTTGACTTTGCCCATGTTATACCTCATAGGTGGTGGGTAAAAGGGTCAAACATAGTTCAATAATAGCATAGGAATGTTAAGATCATAATAAATTGTATGAATAAAAAAAATATAGATAGAAAAGTAAGCCTAATTTTTAGTTTTTATTGCATCCCTATGAGCATTCGAGAATCCGTTTAAGTTTGGAGCGCTGTAAAACCTAGAACAAACAAACAAAATTTTCATTTATTTTTGTTTATAACTTTTTTGTTGGTCACTTGACGATAAAAAGTAATAGAAATAAAATTGTAGGAAATTTAATTTGCTACATTTTATGTTTGATTAAATTTTCTGTAAGGTAACTAGTTTACGAGATACAGCGCGAAAACCCTTTGCACCCCCTTTTCCAAGATGGCGGCCGGGGGACAAGGGTGCCGACCCCACAAACTTGAACTTAAGCTTCTACTGACCCCCCCTACACATTAAAAAAATAAAATTGCGTCCTCTGACAAATGCATACCCAAATGTAACTTTTCAATGGACTACAACTGAATTCTTTTGAATTTTACGTACTTTTCAACGATTTTATTCAACGTTTCGCTATATCGAAGTCTGTTCGCAGATTAGACGCCCTGATATATTCTCTAGAGCAAATCACCTTTGACATCGCGATTTTCTTTAAACGTAACTTAAATATCTACTTACCTATCATCAGTTTTGCGATACCGACCTACTAATATCCTGCTAATATATGCAAAAGTTTATGTGGATACGTACTTATTGACCGAGCGAATGCATCCGTTTCAGTATAGGCGAAAATACATTCGTAGGTATGTCTGTCCGGCCAGCGCGGCGTCTGTCCGGATGTTCTCTTCTAAAGGTCGCATTTCTCAACCGATTCTCAAAAAAAATTGTGAGCAAGTTCTATATCTACTTATATTTTTTTTTGTCGATTCAGAGTTTGAAAATTTTTCACAATGACGGAGATATGGAGGTTGAAAACGTAAAAAAAGTTATATTTCACTAATTGCAAAAAATGTTCGCGTGGTCTATACAGCTCACAGAGCCACTAGTGTGTGTGGCTCAATCAAGCTTCTTCTTCTTCTTAGTATTCTTAGTATTCAAATAATATTTTCAGCACGAGCCATGCACGATATCATTGATATCTTATCTCTGTTTTAGGTGAAGACGCAGTTTCTTAAACTACGAGATATTTCCGGAGTCATCAATAACATCGTCTTGAATTAATAAAACCACGGATAGTTATTTAAATTGAAATTGTAGATGAATTCTAGAATAAACTGATACTTGATAGTACTTTTCTATTTCTTGTTTGTTTGATGTCTAACTATTGTAGAACGGCTTTACTTTTTGAAGAACATTCGTTTGTAATGAGGATGATCAGGTAGTTACCTACATAATTATTAGCCTATTAATTTAATGAGGTATCAATTGGCTCATGTTATTGGAATTATCTACTTAGGTAGGTACTTAAAAGCGATTGGTTCTTAGGTTTTAGGATTTCTATTACGTAAGTATGAAGATACCTAGGTATAGGTAGATGAAATGAAATAAAAAACTGACAAGTAGTTGTCTCGGGTCTGGGTGTTTCTATGTATAATATGTATGTACCTACCTACCTACTTATTTACAAAAAATATAATACCTATAGTATGTAGTATACCTATTATTCGTGTGGTAGGTACCAGTAACACAAGCTCTGCTTACTTTGGAGCTAGATGATGCTGTGAAATGTCCGGCATTATTTATTTATTGACATTAAATTAAGGACAGACAGACCTTAACGCCACATTAGCCAATAATGATTAAGGGATTGGGGTAGATAGATAAGTGGTAGGTAGGTTAGGTTAGGTTCTTAAAATAATTTACTAATATAAAATGGAGGTGATCTGTGAGCGCTGGTTATTGGGTAATGCTGACGCGAATAAAAACTATAATTAGGTTCGCATCTGATATTTTAGCCTATCCTAAAATAATGACTGCTTTGCCTTGAATGGCCATTTCCAGCTCGAGGTTTGGCTAATCACTAATTTCGCGTGTGAGATCTTATCATCGGCGAACTAATCGCCTCTACCGATTGGTTTCTTAGCATGGAGCGGTGTGGCCTCTGAGACCAATTTGTGAGTAAAACGAATGGCGAGAGAAGAATTATTATTGCACGTGAAGGTGAATTCGTCAGCTGTTTTCCCCTCCGCTTTTCCGTAGAGTCGATCCGGGCCAGTGAGGATGTAGCGGAGGGGGCTGCGCGATTGGTCGACTGCGCAGCCAATGCGCGCGCCGGTCGGCTGCCCTAGGCACGGAAGGGACTGCTGCGACGCCCGGCCTGGACAGTCCGACTCGAGCCCTTGTAAAAGATCGCGTCGCCGCGCTGCCGATGCGATCTGTAAATGTTAAGCTGATTAATAGACAATAAATCATCAAGTGCTATTGTGTATCCCAGATTCACTAATGGAATCCTTACTAGCTGCTTCTATTGATCCCGCGGGCTAGTTCTCACGTAAGTAATGGCAACTAAGGCTTACTTATTAGGCATAGTTTATGGTACTTCTGGCTGATAAGAGATGGCGCCACATGTCTTGTAGATATCCATGTGTCAATGAACTGCGTATGCTGCACGGCAATGTATGATTGTATACGACCTCTATCAAAGTGCAACCACATTTTGTTGAAATATTTCTACCAATCTAAATTCACGGAAACCATGGTTCGAGACAATACACTCTGGCTTGTTGATTGTTGTAATTAGGTAGGTAAGTACTTAACTAGTTTTTTGGACCTAAATACCATTGATATGAATAAAATGAATAGCTAAACGAATTAGGTACCTAAGTACCATTAAACCATTAAGTATTAAACCATTTTGAGAGTTAATCTGTTCACTTTCATACGAATTTGAGGTTATTAGAACTAGTTTTATGTTTTATGATATTGTAAGTGACACTGTAGGTATTTCTTACCTATGACACTCATCTATTTCTCTGTGGTTGTGGGTGGTCTGGGTGTGGCATTAACACAAACATACAACAAAGTGATCATACCTAGCTCAGCTTTTTCCTGTTGAGGAACTAAATACCTATTAATTTGTAAAATAAAATAACGATAAGTAGGTAAGTAATCTTAATGTTACATGTTCAAGTTTATTTAACCGGAGTTTATTCAAGTGCGAGTTTGACTCGCGAACCGAGAATTCCGTCGGATTTAACGACAAACTTCCTATTGTAATATAAACAAATATAAAATATACCTACTTAAGTACCTACTTAATACCTACTTAAGTAAGTACTTACATACGTCACGGTCAATTCTTCAAATGCATATGGTGTAATATCTACCTACTTGTAATTGCAAAAAATAAAGAATGGAAGATTTTGAATCTGGCCCTGTACTACTGCTGTGAGACCTAGCTTCTTGACAAATCTAGGTCAACGAAAACTATCAAATTCATTTTGATTTATTGACGAATGTCAAAATATGCGGCATAAATCTAAGTGAAGTAAGGTAAGGTAAGTGAGGTCGTATTTTTTTAAGCTTTTCTTTGCAGTTCCAAGGGGCCCAGTCAGTAAGGTTCTACGGTAAGGTTTTACGGCTCCAAACCCAAAGTCCACGAGGAACCCTTACCTATAGTTTCGCTATGTATGTCTGTCCGTCCGTAATCAGGGTTTTTGCTCGCAGACTATAGTTTTTATCGTGATTAAACTTTGCACGATAACTACGTAGCTATCAGTAGTCTCCATACATTATAGAAAAAAAACTTGAAAGTTGAAGGTTTACAGGATATCTCAACCAGTTCCTAATGCCCACAGACAACGAATTGCACTCCCCAAAGTAAAAACAGCGTTTGCTATACGTTTTCGATATTTAGCTTCTTCTTTTATTTCCAAAAGGATTAGTTATGTGTGATAAAATATCGTGCTCATCTTTCAGTGCCAAAGTAAAGATCAGAAAAGGACTGATTGTAAAATTGCACACTTGACTACAAAGAAACAGAGGAAATACCTACACACACACACACATACGCAAATACACATATATATACAGTTGTGGTCATTTAATTAAGAACGATTTGAAGTTATAGAAGTTTTTTATTTAAATCGTGTCATACACAGAGATGTGTAAGTACCTTCTGAGAAGCAACTAGTTATGTTATAAAATAGCCACATTAATAAAGCAACGTGGCTTAGGAATAAAGAATAAAATCGCAAACGATTTTTTTCCACATTTTATTGATATTACCAAAGTAACACATTCAAACTGAAGCTGAACTGGACAAATAATTAAGAACGATTTATTAAACTGCTCGGGAATTGTTTTGTATGACAATTACATTTAAAAAATCACATATAATGTAGCGCAGAAAATTTAAAAATAAATTTAATACATTTTTAACTAAAATTAATAGTTAATAGCATATCCACGGCTTTTAATTACTGCTTTACGCCAGGCGAGGCATTGAATCTATAATTTTTTGACATTTCGAAATAGAGAACTAGATTAGATTTGAGAAATAGAGTTCCATTCTTCTAAAAAAACGTCGTACAGCTCTCTTAAATTCCCACACTGTGTATTTGAAACCTTTTTCTTTACTGCGAACCACAAATTCTCTATTGGGTTTAGATCTGGGCTGTTAGCTGGCCAGTCTAAGAAACAGAAACTGATTGCGCTGTAAGAAATTCCTTTAAGGTGCGTGCAGTGTGCTTTGGATCATTGTCATGCTGGAATGTCCATATAACCGGTAGAACTTCTTCAGCATAAGGTAACATTGTTTCTTCCAGTATATTTTTGTATTGGAACTGATCCATGTTACCTTCTATCAACTTTACAGGTCCAACACCATGTCCAGAAAAGCACCCCCAAATTTTCACATTTCCACCACCGTGCTTTAATGTAACTTTCGTGTACTTAGGGTCGAATGCTGTATTCGGGGGACGTCGTACATATCGTTTTCCATCAGAACATTACTCTGTTTATTTTCGTTTCGTCAGAAAAAAGTACATTTTTCCACTGTTGCACAGTCCAGTTGTCATACTTTCTCGCAAATGCAAGCCGGGCTTGTCTGTGGCAAAGTTTCAACATGGGTACCTTTCTTGCTATCCTACCGTGCAATTTTTCTTCTACCAAACGTCTTCGAATAGTGCGTGCTGAGATTGCTGAAGGGTTGTTTTCACCAAAATATTCTTTTCTCTGCTCATTGGACCCTTTAAAAGGATTTTGTTTTGCCATACGAACGATGTTTCGGTCATCTCGAGGAGTTGTTTTTCTCTGTTTAGGTACACGTGGAACATTCGAAGTAGTTTGATACGTAGCAAAATTACAGCGTGGAAAACCATCGTTTTTGAACATTGCAGATGGTCGGCTATCTTTTTATAAGACCAATTCTTCCGGCGAAGTTTTATTATTACTTCCCTTGTAGATTTATCACAACTTTTATTTTTTTTCATTATTTTTTCATAAAAAGCACTTTTCACTTTTCATCACTTTTAATCTTTTACAGCACTAAATGGCGCCAAAATTATACAAACAGTAACAAATCGACTGAGTGTTCTCTATTTAAATTTGAATAAAGGTATAAACTATTTAGCGTTCTTAATTACGTGACCAGCCAGTAAATAGGAATACTATGTTTAGAAGTAATGTAAAAAGTTTGTCTATTTATTTTTAGCTAATCATGTGTATCAATGAATACAGTGGTATTATGGAAAAGTTTTATATATATACATTTACACATACACACAATCTCACCAAAATTTTTCGATACAAATATTCGTTCGATTCGATATTCAGATTATCACTGCTAGTAAGGCTTTACTAGATTTTCTGTGACAGCCTTTTGAATAAATCTTAAAAAAACTAAAATCCCTATAAGTACATTTTTTTGTTATGCTAATGAGGATCCGTAACGTTTTTAGTTGAGAATGCAGATTTATAGAGCTAACAAATCCTTAACATGCAGTGCAACATTTTTTGTTCTACGACAAAAATTTACGAAGTTATGGCGAAATTACTAGCGATGTTCACTTAGTCGCCGCGCTAGCTGTGACGTCACAGGGTCGCCGCCAGTTATCGAATCGTGAAGTAAGAGGGCCGGCTGCGCTCGGACCGTCCCAGTGACGTCATACGCACCCGCGTACATTGATTTTACCGGCATAATGTTTATTGCTTAATATATTCCTAAGTAATGGTCCGATCAGGATAATTCAAAAAGATATAGATAACATTCTTATGACATAAAGAATAACGTGGATAGTTCTATTGAATTTGCTATAACTGTACTGATCATTATAGATGGCGCTGAATTGGAAACTGACCACTAGTCATTATTACTAACTTCAAGGCTTCACTGTGCGTTGTCAATGCGCTTGGCATATTTATATTCCTTTGAGCAGTACCTTTAAGGAATTTAAAATATTATCATTACGGTATTTTCTAAAACAACTACATCTAGATCTACTTGCATAAAAGGGTTTGGTAAATTATTTTATTAAATGAAACGACAAAAACTAAAAAGTAAGAGAAATACCAAAAAAATAATAATTTCGTAGGTATAAATATGGTACAAAATAAATAGACACTTCTTTCAGAATTTTTCAAAACATCTTTGATAAAGTGGTGCAAGGTAAAATTTGTTTGGGGAGTCTTTAACGCGATGTGCTATTTGCTTGAAACTTGGTTGTAAACATTAAGTACAAAGTAAATAGACACGTGCTTCAGGATTTTTCCTAAACAACCCTTAAAAGGGGTGAAATGGGGGTTTATAATTTGAATGAGATTTTCTTAACGTTTGGTGTGATATGCTTTAAACTTGGTTTGTATATACACAATAAATAGAAACCTATTTCTGGAATTTTCAAAACCATTACTGTTTAGGGACAATTTAACGCGTTGTGTGATTGGCTTAAAACTTGGTATGTATACCTTAGATACCAAATCAAATTTCGCGTGTTTCAAGGTATCTCAAAACAACCCTTAAAAAAGAGTGCAATCGGGGCTTTTAAATTTGTATAAGGTTTCTCAAACACGTGCTATTTGCTAAATACTATGTCTGCATATCTTAAATACAAAATGAGTGCTTCAGCCTTTTTAACAATAAAACGAAATAGCCTTTGAAAGGGGGTGCTACGCTGATTTAAAATTTGTATAGGGACTTTCGACTTAGCATGTGATGCAGTTACATTTTATATTTGGTTTGTATACCTTAAATACAAATTAAATAAACACGTGCTTACGGGTTTTTCTAACAATCCTTTTTAATGGGGTACAATGGGAGCTAAAATTTGTATAGGGACTTTTTAACGCGAGATGCGATTTGCTGGAAATTTTATAAGTATATTTCAAACACAAAATAATAAGATACCTAACATGCTTCAGAGTTTTCCAAAACCATTCAGAAAAGGGTGCAATGGGGGGTTACATCAAAGCTAGGGAAATACTTTCTTTTCAATCACGGGATAACCACTCTACCCTGAGTTCCAACTGAACTCATCACAGGCGTCTGTTTATCCTGTTCGTTATAATATTAGAGTCCAGATTATACGAGTAGAATATACAAAACAAGCAATGGGACAACGCGGGGCATCAAAATACATAAGTATTAAACATGGGATAAACTGAGAGCTAGCGACTGTTTTTCCGGAACCTTATAATTTTAATGTCTTGAACATAATAACTACTTATGCAAATGCAAACTATATAAGCAACGGAAAAATACTAACTTTTTAAACACAAGATAAGCACTTTGCTAAGGAATAGAACTCATTGCAGGCGTTTGATTTACTAGTCATTATAATCACGGAGTCTGGATAATTATTAACTAAGTAGGTTTGTTTGTTGTTTTGCGAGTATTATATGTAAGTAGAGGTTTACCTTTGGATCTACTAAACCAATTATAAAAAAATATTAAAAAAGCACGGGAGCGAGACAGCCAGTCAGGTCTGATTTTTTCTTAGACTGCGAATTCATACCTACCTACTTACATACTTATAAGTATTATCTATTTCTCGGACTCTAAAGAAGGAAGAAACGGGATTACGGAAAACCAACCCCTGTTAAGCTTTTCAAAATATGTAAAAGGGTGCGCGGGCGTTAACGTTTGCAAATCATAACATTACCTAAACTAAACAATGGAGGTTCCTTTAGCCATTCACAAATTAATAAATTCACAAAATAAAAAACATTGATTTCTGGTTCGATTAATGATGTGTGTAATGTGCAAGTAGTAAACTGAGGTCCCTGAACGGTTTTGTTGTTAAAAACAATACTTTAAAATTTGTATTTATGTAATGTTAGCACTGTTAAGTTAGCACAAAGAAGAATTTTATCAGAACAGCGCGCAGACGCTGCCAGAGCAGGACAAAACAAATTGACGTCACTAAGGTTGACACTAATAATCTCTATCTTATTGTAGAGTTTACGAGCAGTTACCAGTACACTATACCTAGAGTTCCAACAGGATTCTTGTTGGTTTCGTTTATTTGCTCACGTTACTCAACTAACAAGAACCCAGCGATACATTATGCATATTTTGTTGAAAAATATAAGTTACGCCGAAAGGGGTCCATTGTTGTGAGCTGGTTGCCCCAGTTAGACCGAGAATATGCGTTAAACACGATCGAATTTCTTTCGATGTTTACAAAAGCCACTGCAAATTAGCTGTGTTGAATTTCCGAAATAACCGGCTTGCTTCTGACCACGCCAGAGCGGAAGTGTCCGATGTCGTCCAAAATTAAAACATTCAATCTAAAATCTTTCGCAGATACTTCCACCCTTTATCTCATAATCTGAAATTAGCTAACTTGTAGTTCATACTTGTTACCATCTGTATTAATTGACATTAGAATCACAAGAACAGGCTATATTTTAACGCCACGATAGCTAAATTATTATAAAATAGAGGAATACAATTAATAAAATATAGGGGAAGGTAATAGATGAACACAGTACAGTAATAATCTAACAATTGAAACGAGCTCTTACCATTCTGAAAGAGAATCCTAAAATTACCAACAACTGGTTATGGTTTTCTTCTGAACTTCATACCCGGACTCCTAAGAGTCTGGTATGGTAGTATCAGACGAAACCAAAAACACACAAATGCATCTACTCGCACACACACACGCACACACACACACTCACACACACACTAACATACACATACACACACTCTTGCAAACATCCCCTAAACGACTCGCAGTAGTCGCATTATTGTCCTTACAATAGTTATAATATTTGCTTTGTTTATAATATTTTAAGCTAAGTTTAAGTTTAGAGTAAGTTTAAGTTTATTGTTTGATACTTAGTAAGTTTTGCTCTCAGAAGTTATGTAACGTCAAGGAGGTGGCGTTGAGACTGCTCCACAGTTTTTTAAACTTTTGCAGTTCTCATCGTTCTTTTTGTAACTTGTCCCATGTATTTTGGTCTGAATAAATAATGTTTTAATTAAAAAAAGAACTACCCTCAATTAACTGGCGAGCGGAGCGAGCCACAATATTTTCACTTCGCTGTGTTTACCATTGCTACCTAACCATAAAAGCGAATCCTGCTCTGCTGATATTAAAATGCAATATTATAGAATAACGCTATCACACTTCTTATTAACACACTTATTTGAATAGTAGTACCGTGGAACAAACAAACATACACACTAATTATAAGCTCAAGACTGATTGTTATAAGCTCAAGACTGGCCAAACTATTATTCAACTTATTATTCAACTGGGACAAAAATACGAAAACACTAAATACGAGTCAACATGAACTCGCATGCAGGGTTTCGTAACCAGTTGACGTACATTATGTCCAAGAAAGGCGAGAGACAAAACTGCCTAAAACAATTTTAAATTAAAAAAAATCATAACTATGTATGCGGCATGCATGATACAATAATAAGACTAATTAATATTCAGACTGCGAGAAGAGCTCAAGATTAGTACGGCCACACAGACAATATAAACAGACATGTCGAAACTCTATGGGTTCCTTGTTAGAACCTTGTTCGGAACTCTAAATAGAAAATACAGTTAGAAGTACCTAAGTACCTACTTGTATAGGTACTTACATGAAAGATCGTCACTCCGTTTAGCTTAGTTTAGCTTCGTTAATTCGTTTTACGGTTTTTTCCAAAAAATAATTATTTTGCAAAAGAAAATAATGAAAGGTTCAATCAAGTAAAAAACAACAAGTTATGATAATGGACGGGTGCAAAACCCACACACTTTCGTCTTTTCACACCTCGTCGCGTCCATAATGAGTGAGCACATCAATCGATATTGGCGTCTCTTTCGTCTGATAGATTGTTTTGCCGTAAAAAGAGATGGAAGATAGAACGTAGGTGGCTGCTTCGCAGGAATGGCTTAGAAGTGATATGAAGTATTAGATTATAGGAAAATTCCTAGAACCTAATACCTTAGTACCTTACATATTTAAGAGCCCAGTATAGTGCGAGTATATCAGATTAGCACACCGACTCGCGTATTTACAAATAACTAACTTAGACAGTTGAGATAAAGTTGAAATTAGAACGAGTTTCAATGTTTTGCTTAATAAGGCCGCGTGGTTAACGGTCAAGTGCGAGAGATGAGCGTGAGAGGGTTCCGTACCTGTAATTTTCTTTTACCATCGCTAATAATTTATATTTGCGGTCACAACTACATACACCACCACTTGTAGTAGTTAGATGTCTATTACACAATGTGTTGCGGCTGGAGAGCTGGTTCGGCTGATTGAAACAATGCTGGCAGACTACTTGACTTGTTTTATTTTCTTATTTTTAAAAGAGCTGAATACAAACTGAACTGAACATAAATTACACAAATTTCACACAATACTTATATTATTTTGAGTCCCTCCACACGCACTATAGGCAGGCAGCGCGTTTTCAATACATTAGAGCGAGAGGGAGAGAGACGTATTTTCTTTCTTTGTCTCTGTATTCAACTATTACGCAAGCTATGAGTCTATACAATCACAACTATTATTAAACCTTATTATGTTTTACTATTAGCACTGTCGGCGCAGTTAACAGTCTCCCCACGAGTGTCTGATGACGATCCAGGCACTCAAAGCTCCAGGTTCTGCGCCGTCAAGTAGATTAATCTGGACGTTGACCGCCTCATCAGTCCTCCTCTTGTCTTCACGTCCACGATGCGGGTTCTGCCGTCAGGTCCAGGGTAGGCGTTTTCAACCACTCCTCGCGGCCAAGTGTTGCGAGGCAGGGAGTGGTCGGCTACAATCACGACGTCACCTCGTTGAAAAGTTTGATGCTGTCTGCCGCTTATCTTTCGGGGCATAAGGGCCGGTAGATACTCCCTTAGCCACCGAGACCAGAAGTGATCGGCCAATCTCTGCGCCGTCCTCCAGTTCGCCTTTCCAACAAGATCTTGGTCCTCGCTCTGCGTCATGATTGTAGTCCCGCACGACCTCCCGATCAAAAAATGGTTCGGGGTCAACGCCTCCTCGTCAGCTGCGTCAACACTCAGATGCGTTAGAGGTCGAGAGTTTACTGTGTGCTCGACCTCCGTCAAGAGTGTATGTAGGACCTCCTCCGGCGGGCTTCTCTCTTTCAGTACGGCGGCGAGGGCTGTTTTCACTGACCGAATAACGCGCTCCCAGGCCCTGCCCATATTGGGGGCCCCAGGAGGGATGAATTTCCACTGTACGCCCTCGCGTTCGGCCGCCTCAATGAGATCTTCATTTTTTATGTTTTTCGTTTCACTTTTTAACTCACGATCTGCTCCCACGAAATTCGTCCCATTGTCACTATAAATGATGCGGGGGGTTCCGCGCCGGGCGGCCATTCTTCTTAGCGCCATTATCATCGAACTTGTGCTTAGTGACGCGGCTATCTCCACGTGTATAGCCCGCGTAGTCAGGCACGTGAAGAGGGCTCCCCACCGTTTCTCTCGCCGTCGGCCTATGGATACGTGCATAGGGCCAAAGTAGTCGAATTCGGTGCACGTAAAAGGCGGTCGGTTGTAGGCTAATCGTTCCGGCTGCAGGTTCCCTAACGGCGGGTACTCGGGCTTCGTTTTGTTGACTACGCACCACTGGCGCGCTATTTTTCGGATGGCGTTTCGTACTCCTAGAATCCAATACGACTGGCGTAGCTCGTTTGCGACCGCAGCGTGGCTCCCATGATGAAAACTTCTATGATGATATTCGATCAGAAGTTGGACGATCTTTTGTTTACCATCTAAGATAGGTAGGTATTGATTTCTATCACAGTCTTGTAGCTTTATAGTGCGACTGCGGAGGCGGAGTACGTTTTCTTCGTCTAGGGCCACGTCGATCTTCTTTATTTTACTTGGGCCTTCTATTGCCATCCCTTTCTTGAGTCTTTCTATCTTGTTTCCAAAACTATCCCGCTGGCTTTGCCGTAGTAGAGCTCTCTCAGCTTTGAGTAGATATTCCCTTTCTATGGGCGGGTACTTATTCGACGATTTTTCATTGGTTTCTTTACTTTTCTCTAGGCGACATCGGTCGGCGAACATAAACACTCTCGCCGTAGTCCTCAGGAGCTTTGTCCAAGTACTGAAGCGACTGGGATCGGGCGTCTTATCGCTTCGTTTTTCTGTGACTACGGCGCACGTAACTTTTCTTTCTTCAATATCGGATTCTTGTTTTCCTATGACTTTTGTCGGCCATTCGGACGGCGGTCGATACAGGAATGCGGGCCCGACGAACCACCTTGCTCGTGCGTCGAAGTCCCGCGGCAGGTTCCTGGTGGCATCGTCGGCTGGGCACGGCGCCGCTATCACCTCTATTTCGGCCAGCCGGTGAGCGACGAAGCTTTTAAAGCGTCGTGGGTCGGCTTTCATCCACTGCAGCACGGTGGTAGAGTCCGACCAGAAGGTGCGAGATGTGACCTCCAGGTCAGACTCCTCGGAGATGGTAGTGGCGAGCTTCGCTCCTAGCAGAGCTGCCTGTAGCTCGAGGCGTGGAATGGACGTCATTTTGGTGGGCGCTACGCGGGCTTTGCCTGCCATCAGCGAGATACTGACGTTTCCGTCGGCGGCCGTAGTTCGCCAGTAGATGGCGGCGGCGTAGGTACTTTCGCTGGCATCGACGAAAGTATGTATCTCGCCTCTTCTAGTAGCCGGGGCTAGGCATCGTGAGATTCTCAGGTCGCGCAGCGTCGCGATGTCGTCGATGTAGCGGTCCCAGGCTTCTCTCTGCTCGTTACTGATGGCCTCGTCCCACTTTACGCCCGTTCTCCACAAATCTTGGATCAATTTCTTTCCTTGGATGAGGGCTGGAGTGACAAGGCCCATCGGATCGAATGTTGACATAACGGCACTCGTCACTTCTCTTTTCGTCGGCGCTCTTTTTCGTTCGTAAACCTCGGGCGGTGTGTTTCTCAGACCGATGTTGAATGCTAGCTCGTCTTCTTTTATGTCCCACCGCATGCCGAGGGTTTTCTCTTCACCCAGTTTCTTTTCATCTGGAGCGTTCTCTCCTCTCAGGTTGGCTATGGTTTCCTCTCTATTACTTGCCCACTGACGGAGTTCGAAACCGGCTTCTCTGTGGATCTTGTCGAGCTGTTCAGCCGTGCTCTTTGCTTCGTCGGCCGTCGCGAAACTTTGTAGGTAATCGTCCATATAGTGATGACGGACGATTGCCTTGACTGCCTCGGGATGTTCCTTTTCGTAGCGCTGCGCGTTAGCATTCTTGACGTAGATCGCTGTGGCGGGCGATGATGGGGCGCCGTAAATAACCGATGTCATTCTGAACTCTTTCGGCCGTGTCTTCCTTTCGTCGTCGCGCCACAGGAAACGCAGGCTATCTCTGTCCTCTTCTCTCATTCGTATACGGAGGAACATTTCTTTGATGTCGGCTACGACCGCTACGGGGCCCTCTCGAAATCGTAGGAGCACTCCAAACAGAGATTGAAGTAGATCTGGGCCCGGTAGTAGCGCGTCGTTGAGGCTTCGCCCTTCGTATCTCGCGGCGGCGTCGAACACGATTCTTCTTTTCTTCTTCTGTGGGTGGATCACGGCGAAGTGAGGCAAGTAGAAAATTCGCCCCGGCGTAGAGTTGGCCGGGGCTTCCTCTGCGTAGCCACTGTCCATCAGATTCTTTAACTGTTTTCTGTATTCTTCTTTCAGGCTTGCATTTTTGTCTAATTTTCTCTCTATGCCCATAAGCCGGTTGAATGCTTGGGCATAGTTATTCGGTAACTGTTCGTGTTCCTTCTTCCACAGCAAGCCGGACTCGTACCTCCCGTCTGGGAGTTGCTTCGTGGTTTTCTCCAAGACAGTGAGCGCTCGCTGGTCGGCGTCGTTGCTGGGGCGATGTTGTTTTATTCCGAGTGATTCCAAGTCGAAGTGCTGCTTGATCATTTCACATATTTCTTCATCTTTGTCTATGCTGCGGCAGTGGTTGACGTAGCAGACTGGCGAGGCGGCAGCTCCGGTACACCCATGTAGCACCCAACCCATGCTGGTAAGTGAAGCAGCCGGTTGGTTTTGCTTTCCCTTCAGGATCTTGCGGGACACGATGAGGTCCCAATTATCCTGGCCGATCAGCAGTGCTGGTTTTTCTGTCCCGTAAATCAGTTTATCGATCATTCCCTTCAGGTGGCTGCAATTTTCTAGTGATTTTCTGCTTACGTACTGCGGCGATAGCATCAGTTCTTCCACAGTGCGTACTCCTCTGAGGGTCCTTTTGTCCCTCCGGTGCGCCCCTTTAATGCTCAGGTTCATGCGTTGAGAGTTTCGATTTTCCACTATTTTTCCACCGACGGTCTCAAGTGTAAGAGGATCGTTTTCGCCAGTGGCTCCAATGCGAGCGGCTACGACTGCGTCCAGGAGCGACACTGTTGACCCCTCGTCAAACAGTGCCAGGACGCGGGCTGAATCTTCGGGGCCGTAGACATCTACCGGAATCATTTTTAGGTAGGTCTTGGTTCCGTCTGCCGTCGCGTATACGGATTTCACTATTCTTCTTTTATCATCTTCTGGCGTTCGTGCGTACTCATCTGGCTGTGAGGGTCGTGCAGGGGTGCGAGGTGCGGGCTCCGAGTGCAGCATGGCGTGGTGTGGCCTTTTACACTTGCGGCAAGGCTGTCCCCTGCACAAAGATCTCATGTGTCTTCGACGTCTTCGACGCTGTCTTCGACGAAGACAGCGAAAGCAAAGTTTATGTTTCTTCGCTACTTCCCATGTGTCGTCCGTCGAAGCTTCCTTGAAGGCTGGACATTCGGTCAGCCAATGTTCGCCCTGGCATTGAAAACAGAACCTTTTGTAGTGTTCGTTCACGGCGGCGACAGTTTCATGTTCGCGTTCGTCCGCCTCTTGCGTTGCGTGCATCGGGTATCTTCTTTCTCTTTCTTTCTTGTTCGTTGTCTCGGGGGGCACGTACGCACTACATACTTCTGCTTCAGTGTCCAGGAATGTTCTTAGTTTCATCAGTTCAAGTTCATTTTCACCAACTAAAGCGCTATAGTGGAACCACCGGTGTCGTAATACAGGCGGGACTTCTCGACGATGCACTTACTCGTTTATGGTGAGTGTAAGTAGTGCGGCTTATTCAAGGCGGCGATCGTAGTTACAGCGTTGTTTATCCGACTTGCGAAGACGCATGTGTCGCGTGGGTTGTCTCCGATCTTGGTTAGTTCCTTCATTTTCTGTAATTCGGAGAGCGCGAGTTGATCCAGTCTTCCAAATCTGCTCTCAAACGCGGCGATGACGTCTTCGGGATCGGATGCGACGAACAATAGGCCTCTTACTGCTTCTTTCGCCGCGCCTTTTATGGATTTTTGTAGGCGGGCCACATTGTGTACGTCGGTGCATAGCGGCTTGCTGTCTAGGAACGCTCTTTTGAATGGTAGCGAGTCTTCATGTGCTCCGCTGTAATCTGGTAGATCCCATATCTTGGGGGGAACTCTGTGTGGTTGGGTGGTTCTAGTTGCGCTTATGATGGCGTCGGCTAGCTCTTTTATTTCCGTTTTGATTGGTTGCTCTCGTTCTAGCGCCGGTTGTTCCAAGTAAGTGGTCGTGTGTTTGACCCACTGTTCGACTTGCGTAGCTCTCTCGCACTCGAATTCTGCATCAAAATCCTCCTTGGATTGACAGTGCGCCAGTTCTAACTCCGTTTCGGCTAGGGCTACGACGTTCTGGGCGGCTTCTAGTTGCTTCCTTTGGAGTGTTAATCGGGCTTCGAGCGCAGTTCTTCTTGTGGACTTCGTAGATCTGGCTTTAGGGTTTGGAACGACTGTAGTTGAAGACGCGTACGGTGGGGCATTGGGTTTCTCTCCAATGTTCTTCAAGTTCGGCGCGTGAGGCGATGCCGCAGTTCTGGCTGCGGGCACGGGCGTGACGGTGCTAGCGTGTGGCTGTGGCACGCGGGCCATGGCAAGCAGCGCGGGCGCGGACGCGGTGGGCTGCGGTATGCGGACCGGAGGCGCAGCCGGGGGCGCGAACACGTTGTAGGCGGCAGCGGAGCCGACGCCGGCACGCGGGCCGGGCGCGGATACCGAAGGAGGGGTGGAGGGGTCGCCGGCGGCGGACGGAGACGACAGCGGCGGCGGTCGTCTTCGATCTCGTACTTCTCCTATGCGTCGGGGCGTTCGGCCCTCGGGCGACGCTGCGCTTGGTTGACGTGCTTGCGGAGGCTGTGGTGTTCTCGGTCTCCAGCGTGGTAGCAGGCGTGTTGATGGACCAATCAGTTTCGGTAGTCTCCGTGGAGTCCTTTCTCCTAGGTGGCAGTGAGCTGGAGCGGACGATCGGCATTGCTTGAGTTTTCTGGCTTCTGGCTTCTGGCTTCTCCAATCCGACTCGAAGGAAAAATTGTTGCGGCTGGAGAGCTGGTTCGGCTGATTGAAACAATGCTGGCAGACTACTTGACTTGTTTTATTTTCTTATTTTTAAAAGAGCTGAATACAAACTGAACTGAACATAAATTACACAAATTTCACACAATACTTATATTATTTTGAGTCCCTCCACACGCACTATAGGCAGGCAGCGCGTTTTCAATACATTAGAGCGAGAGGGAGAGAGACGTATTTTACAACACACAACTATTTTTAAACATTATTATGTTTTACTATTAGCACTGTCGGCGCAGTTAACACAATGACTTAGGCGTTGAGCATAGTGACCAAGAAATAACCTTCGCAAATAAAAAGAAGATAATCTTTGTTCGTATAATATTTCAGTTAGCTTTGCTTCGTTTTTGTCGTAACCTACTTGGCGTTAGATGGCCTTGACTATCCGTTAATTGTTCGAACAAATATAAGCTAGGTATATAAGTAAATGGCGCTAAACTGTATGGTGGAGAAGATTAAACTTTGTTAGATATTTAATTCTTACCGGCAAAATCGTCCAATCCACTTTAAAGTTAAAATATTGTCCAAGCATGTGTGACCAAACCACACACAGTAAAGGCTTCCTTAGTCAGTAAGAATATAAATGACTGGTGGTCACACTGTCTAGTTTGCAAATTAAAAGAAATTTCTGGACTATCAAAACTGACCACATGAACTGACATTTATCAACCGAATGTCTGTAAAACTATTCATAAAACCTCGTAACTTTTTTAAAAGGCCTACACTAATAAACCTAATAGTTTGCGAGCAAGCGTTCTGATTAGGTGCGGACAGACGGACAGACAGACGGGCATGGTGAAACTCTAAAGGTTCCTTGTTAGACTTTCGAACCCTAAAAAAAGATGACTTAGTTTTCTGTCCTATTTTTAATTTCTAATTGGTTTCATCTGTCATGTGTTTATGTGTTTAAGTGTATGTAATAGTAACATTATATTTTGTTGTTACTACTTACATTACAATAGCCTTACATACTATAATTATGTACTTACTATACCAGACCAGCGGTACAAGAGCCCTCCTACTCCTGTATCAGTAAAATCCTTACTAATATTATAAATTTGAAAGTAACTGTCTGTCTGTCACGTTTTCACGCCTAAACAGCTGAACCGATTTTGATGAATTTTGGCATAGAGATAGATGGGACCTTGGAGAAGGACATAGGCTACTTTTTATGTAGGTTACCACGCGTGCGAAGCCGGGGGCAGCAATCTATACTTATATATAATATATACCTAGTTATTTGTTTTAAACCATGAAAAGGATATAATTTTCTTTTTAAATTTAGCCGTTCTTGAGACGGACATACATTATTAATAATTAATAATGTTTGATATTTCACATAGCATCTGTCCTCAAAGTAAGCAAAGCTTGTGTTATGGGAACCACAAGACTGATATTTGATTTTTGTTGTAAATACATACAAATTATACATGTATTATAACAATGTGATCCTACAAGGGTTCAATACTAATTCGTATTCAACTAATTAGTTCCGTAGGTACCTAAATCAGTACCTACGGAACCCTGAAACTAAGCTCTAAGCTCTATGCGCTAAATTCTGCTAAAGTTTTCACAACTTTTGCAGTGTCACCATTATCTTGTATTTTGTACACACGTTGTACATTGTTTTAAATAAATATTTTTTATACATTATACTTTTATACAAACACATTCCAAAAATTTTATTTGTATCTAAATAGATACTAAATTTACATTTATTCTAAAATAATTACAGAAATTTACAGAATAATAATATAATACAATAGGTCCAAGAATTGTTCGAAAAAGAAAACTACAAGTTCAAGGTCGTTGGCATATAGGTAGGTACCCCTAATGTCGCTTGGTAAGCTTTACTTTGGTTGATTGCGGCACTCCATCTTTGTATTTATTTAGTGTGTGGTAGGCCGCCATCAGCAAGGAATATATTAAATTAACAGTTAAGTATTTCATATTATTATACAAATACTTGTATTTTTTAGATACTTATTACTTACGAACTTTTATTTTAAGCAAGCCTAACATACTCAAGCCTAACATACTCTTATTGGAAAGTATTGGGTTCCTAAATAAAATGCGTCGTTTCGTACTTCGATCAAATTGATCGATGGTAACTCAAAAAGAAAAAAATTATCTTGACATAGGTCAAAGCAATAAAAACAATAAGGCCATTTATGTCGCAATATTCGACACTTGCCAGTAAATCAACACTTAAAGGTTGCTTTCCGTTGACCTAGAATCATGAAATTTGGCAAGCAAGGTCTTACTACAGCAATAGTGAAGAAAACAATCCGAAAACCGTTAATTTGAAAATATTTTTATTAACAAAAGACGAACGACAACATACGACTTTGTGACGGACGTCTTACTATAAACAATCTTAATAATACTAATAGTACTATAACAATACTAGTAGTATTATATTATTATAATACTACTACTAAATACTTAATATTGCCAAAATCATCGTATGACACATGCCATTAGCGAAGCGAAGACCATTACTTTATATTTATACAACGCTAGCGACGCGCCCTAGCTTCGCACGCTATTTAGACTGGTAATTTTATTGTGAAACATAGTTTTTTTAAACATTTTTAGTTATTCTTGTTAAAGTTTAATTACTGCAGTTATTACAGAATTTATTTAATGTATTTACATAATGAACCTTGATTTGAATATTTTTAGTAGGATAGGAGTTTTTATTATGATGTCATCTTTCGATTCTACCCGTGTTTTGATTGACTTATTTGAACAAAAAGCTGTTATTATGTCTTAACCATAATTGTAAGACTGTAATAGTTAGCTTTATGAACTTTTTTAAAGGTAAATATGAGTATAATAAAGATTCTACGTTGTCATTTCATTAAGTAAAATAGTACTTCTAATTTAATTATATTTTCTCTTGCTATTGCATGTTTTAATCAGTAGGTAATCTTAGCGGAATTGTAATCAATAAATTGTGACTTCATAGCACAAGAATGGACAATTGAATTGAATGTGACTTGAACGACGAGGAATCCCTAGAAAGTTTTTGTCGGCCATTCCGCGATTACGTTTAGTATGACGAGCTACATTTAACTAAGACTATAATCAAGCACTTGACACTGGCAAAATTTAAATTATTAATACACATGCCACAAGTAGGTAAATCTTACTTCTTTAATTACGTTTTAAAAACTAAAAAGAAACAGACTTCATTGAATGAAATTTGAGCCTAAAGTACATTTTTAATGGAAAGTAGATGTATTTTGTAATTATAATATGGGTAGGCCAAATATACGCACCGCTCCAATGAGACAGCGAGGTATGAAAACACATGAAAACATCATCGATGTATACAATTTTTAGATTTTCGTTGATTTTTCAACTCGACCGATTTTAGTAAAATTTATATGGGACCACCATTTACATTTACATGTGATTTTCTTGATCATGTATATCTATAGTAGATAACTCACAATCATTCATAAGATCTCGAGTTTGAGATGTTCCAACTATTAGATTTTCAAGAAAAACAACAGGTAGGCGTATAGGTGTTTGCTTTGTGGATTTCACACTAATATATAGATAAAAATATCTCCATCGATAAATTGTTTAAGAATATACTCGTAGTCGTCGTACCTATCTTTGAAAGACTTGTCCAACGTTAAGCTATACGAGATAGTTATATATTTAAATATCAACCTCACTTTACAGGTGTCGCTAAAAACCGTTACATATTTTAATGTTTTTATTTCATACTTCATACATGTCACTAATAAGTATTAAAGTGTAAAATTTTATAAAGATAAAACTACATAATAGTCTGCAAGAGCAAGATTAACGGCGAACAGACAGACAGACGAACAATAGCGATACTATAAGGGTTATTTGTGGACTTGTAAACCCTAAAAACTAGAACTTCTAGTAGGTAGGTACTTAACCTACCTACCTACTATGTAGGTAAATAGGTAGTACTTAATGTAGGTTGCTTACTAGGGACTAGAGTACTTAGTAGGCTACTAGGCTACTCGTGCACGCACTCTGCACAATGCTCAAGCATGTGCTACACGGTTTGAAACCGCAGTTTCTACCAAGGTGACCTTGGTAGAAACGTATGTTTCAAACCGTGTAGATAGTGGTTACAAACCAAATTTCGCATGACCTTTAAACGCCCTTGGTAGAAAGGCTGGTCCAGCAAACCACTGGCAGAAGCTGTGGTTTCAAACCGTCTAGCCGCTTGTTTAAAACCACGCATACCACAGTCGCGCCGCTGCACGCATCGAGCGCGGACGTATTGTGCGCACGCGCGGTATTACGGAGAAAGAACGTGGGGTTATCACTGAATTCATCGAATTATTTAGAGACCTACCCTATCTCTGGGACTTAATGTCTAAGAAATACAAGGACTCCACTCAAAAAAAAAAGTTTTTTTTTCTTCAAATGCACACAAAAGTGCCATATAAACTATAAATTTTAGAAATTTTGATAAATAAAAATGCGTGAGATTCCTGGAACACTCGGTTAGAACTCTGTATCACTACATAGTATAAAACAAAGTCGCTTCCCGCTGTCTGACTGTTCCTATGTATGCTTAGATCTTCAAAACAACGCAACGGAGTTTGATGAGGTTTTTTTTAATAGATGGAGTGATTCAAGAGGAAGGTTTTTATGTATAACACATGCATAATTATAGTAGAGAAGCACTGATAATTTAGAGGTTAGCGTACATTCATTCAACGTATTAGAACTACTGAGCTGTAGCAACGCGTGGCCGGGTCAGTTAGTTATTGATAATTGATAAGGTATTGATATAATTGTTTATCAAATACAAATGATGAATTACTAGCATATGAGAGTTTTTTTGTTTGACGATTTCTCGATTGGCATGACTCATCGAGAAATCGTCAAAAAAATATGTTTCTGAGCGTAATTTTACCTAATTGCTTGTTGTAATATTTAGAACTAGCTGCTGCCCGCGATTTCGCACGCGTGGTACCTACAAAAATAGAAGCCTAGGTATGTCCTTCTCCAAGGTCCCATCTATCTCTATACAAAAATTCATCAAAATCGGTTCAGCGGTTTTGGTTTTGAAATCGTGACAGACAGACAGAGACAGAGTTATTTTCGGGTTATTTTATTTATAATATTAGTAGGGATTACTAGTGGTCGCCTTTTGGTCGAAATTCGATTACCAATATCGCTTCAAAACGTTAGGTTGGGTTCTATCTACAGGAGCACTTACTATACTAGCTATAGCTTACGGGTCTTTTTTAAACACTAGCCAATGAGTTCATTAAGTAAAAATAAAAATAAAAATTACAAAAAAAAAAATAAGTTGTTTTGTTTTTTTGATGTGATGTCAATCTTAGAAGGATTGAGGGTTTTCTCTTGCTGCTTCATACGAGCATCTTGAAACGCACTACACAACACAACAACGCTTACAAATTCATCGAAAAGTTTAATTCTATCTAACTTCCAAGGCAACGCGACGTTGCCAACTCTCCCTACACCCCTAGGCAATTAAGAGCGACGATGCCAAATCGTACCAAAATATTCGAGTGGCTACGCTTGGGATGCTCGGAGCGTCCCCGGAACCATAATTTTACCTGCTTCTGTTATTGTGCATCTTTTGTGTTGTTTTACTTGTGTCTAGCGTTTTTTTAAGTGTGTGATAGTAAAATAACGTAGGTTCTAGTCTAGTTTATAATTAGGTACACATTTGATGCGTAAAATACGATCGATCTTATTTCGCTTAAAACAAAGTCCAAAATAAGAACACATTTTTATACCTACCTATTACAGATTATTTTTTGTACGCTTTATATTAGCTTCTTTTGTATTTTTATGCAATTTTACGCAATTTCGACCCACTTTAAACTGCCAGATTTCATTCAAATTTTGCACACCTGTCAAAGATTGTCATCGGGACCATGCAATAATTCGAAAAAAATAATAATATCCGATTATCCTAAAACTAAAAAGTAGAAAATAAATAATAGTTTAAAAAAACTTAAAAACACGCTTTATATAGAAAACCAAACTAAAAAAATAACAAATAAATTTCAATAAATGTAAGTAGGTAAGAAAAAAATGTTTTATTTAAAAAAAACGTAGGTTCTTTTTAAGATATTATCGAAATGATAATCCTATTCATATTGTCAATGAAATATTTATTACGCTTTTTTTAAATAAAACATCTTTTTCTTACCTACATTTATTAAAATTTATTTTCTATTATTTTAGTTTGGTTTTCTATATAAAGCGTGTTTTTTTAGTTTTTTTTTAACTATTATTTATTTCTTTTCTTGTTAAGTACCTACCTATATTGGTATAAGTCTTAATGACAATTTTGCCAATATCAAGGGAATGTTTTGATAAAATCTCGTCACATAGCTTGTAGGTTGTATATTTTTGGCTGTTTTGCGTAGTAAACATTGTGCTCTTATAGGATTTTCCGAGTTTAGGGTTTAATTTAGGGTTTTATTTGTAATATTGGTGATTTTATCCAAATAAAGCTAGAGTTATTGACTCGGGTGTGAATAATTGGAATTAAAGTTTTGTGTTTCTTTGTGATTCGAACAAATTAATCCGTATCTATAGCTCATGTCAAAATAGACATTGACCTTTGCATTCTTAACAAGCTGATAATTTACTGGCGCGTATTTTTTTTTATTTTTTTTGGCTAAACGGATAGTTTTACGATAAAAATAGCTCAGATTAAAATTGTAGGTCAGGTAATTATCTACTAAAATTGTCCTTGTACTTTTTTCTCTAAGATTTATAATTTCTGAAAAAAAGCTATCCGAAAGTTAGCTGGAGCTGTATTCTCCATAAAATGCACACGTTTCCGCGCCACCTATGAGGTAGTGTACGAGGAGCGTTTTTTTTAACGTGGTTTCCCCGGTAGGCATAAAAATGGTGTTAAGGAGCTTCTCTGGTGCCGGCGGAAGTAGAGTGAGGATTGGCTCCAGTACATTGTCAAAGAGCTTCTGACCCTATTCTTCTGGATCCAGTGCATTGCCAAGCCACACTTGAACCTGGTAATACACTCGATATAAATTTTGCTGAGCAGAAGCTGAGGTTGGAGGAAGACAAGCTAATGGCACACGTTTTTTATTACATGATTGTTTACCAAAGGATAAGTAACGATACTTATAAATGCAGGTGATTTTTGCTGGAGCTCCATACATTGAAAGAAGAAAGTGAATTCCGTGAACGATTTAAATTAAATTTTTAAACATTAGGGCACATCTCATTAAATCCTGTTTTTCGATTAATTTCAAAATTGATGTTTTTCCCCTCCTGAATAATGCTGATGTAGTATCACACTTATCCAGTGAAAGCATGTAAAAATAAAAGATAGCGTTTACATTTAGGGAAAGCCGATAAACTCTCATTTGAAAAAGATTCTGAAGATTGTTGAGCCTTGTCAGGTTTCACAAAATAAATAATTTTGTCACTTGAAGTTCGAGCAGTAATTAATACCAACAGATCTTCTTCACCAACAGCAACATTTATATTTGCTGGATTAAATTGATTGATTGCAGGTTCAACAATAAGTACATCAGCGTCATTGTCAACATGCTTAACTAAAATATTTTCAGTAGTAAATTTATCTTTTAGCATTATAATGAGCCGAGACTTATTATGAACATTCGATAGAAATTGTTGTTGGCTAGTTTCAACTCATATGTATATTACTTATATTACGCATCCAATAATGTTCAGAGACCGTAGTCATGCATATTATGGAGTATACAGCTCCAGCTAATTTCGTATGCCTTTTTCTCAGAAATGGTAAATCATAGTGAAAAAAGTATAAGGACAATTTTAGTAGATAATTACGTGATGTACAATTTTGAGTCCAAGCTGTTTTCATTTTAAAACTTACCGTTTGGCCAAAAAATAAAAAAAAAATTTTTTGCGACCTTTGACTTTCTTGACTTTTTTTTTTGGGACTCTTCAGGATTTGATTAGAGTATTATCCCTAACGTGTCTGTAAATTTTCAGCTTGTTGTGAATTAATGCAAGTGTACCCCTATTATTTGGGCTAATTTGACCGGGCTACTATAGGTAATTATTTTATTAAAAGACACCAATTTTTATAAAATAACAAACGACGAACGACAATATACCTACCTACAATTTTGTAACGCCTTACTACCTATAAACAATCTAAACACTTGACATTGGTAAAATTGACATCATAATGACACATGCCATTAACGAAGAAGAAGAAGAAGATGGTCATTTGTGTATTCTAAACGTCATTGCGGAATGGCGGTCTAGATTTTTTAAGATTTCGTGTCGTACAAATCACATTACAACATAAAACACTTAGGTTTAATAATTAAAATTCCGCTATGATTACCCAATGATACCTAGGTAGGTACCTACCTTTATGAAATAGGGTCAGTTCGCCTGTTAGCCGATCATGTCCCTTTCTCGACCTTTCGTCGCATTACCACTAAACAATTGTGAAAAATAGTTTATATAACACATACGCTGAGGGAGTGCATTTTGGCGCTATCTTGAATGTCCAAGCAAACACACGAACAAATTTCAAAAACTAATATAAATAATATGATCAATATGTAGTCGGTCGTGAACTGGTAAAAATGCGTTGAAATCAGCGAAAAAAATAGTGGTGTGATGCAGCTTTCGCGGTAAGTAACTAAAAGATTTTTATGGGTTTTAGTATTCTGAATTTTTGTATACCTTTATCAAAGAATACGTTCAAATGGCATTTGGAGTCAAATATTAACTATAAATTATTAATATTACGTGGTCGAGAACTGTACCACGCTTTTAAACCAAAATCCCTTTTTCGTCCACATGGTCGGAGATTGGCTGTATCATGTCAAGAAGGTGGTATCTTATATTTTTTTATGTATCACAAACAAGTGATGTTTTTTAATGAATTTGTATATTATACCCCCTCCCAAGTTTAATAGCCAGTTTTCGTCTGGGCTATTACGGTTAAATGTAAAAATACACATGTCGTATTTTTGAAATAATTGCTAGCGGTCGGAAACAGAATTGGGTATAATGTTTTTTATGCTCAAAAATAATATGTAATGCGTATTTAATTTAATTTTTCGGGTTTTTCTTTTACCCATACAATTTTTTTCTAAAATTCCTAATAATATTGTGGTCCGAAACCGATACATCCGATCGATTTTCAACCATTTAAAAAATTATTGATTTATCAAGATTTTTTTAACTGAACTGAAGTCTTTTCTCGTGATCATGGCGCATGCAACTGTGCCGAAATATCGAGAAGCAGTCAAACTGACATATCATGGTATATAATATCCCGTAATGAGTGAAATTAGTTTCTTATATATATTTATGTTAAGATTAAATAATATTATATAATAAATATTAAAGATGAATGAATATATGAAAGATCTCATAATCTTTAAAACGGACGCTAATGGATATGTGTATCCTCCCCGTATTAACACAAACTTGGTCTTTTACAAACATCCAAAAGTCCGAACTCGAGATTTGTCAGCGGGCTATGGAGCGCAGCATTATCGGTATTAAACGTACAGACCGCAAACGCAACACAACTCTGCGCTCCAGAAACCAAATTGCTGATGTAGCTCAAAACGTTACGAAGCTTAAGTGGAGCTGGGCTGGTCATGTCTGTCGCATGCTAGATGAGCTGTGGGCCAAAATCACCATTTAGTGGAACCCTGAGACAGCGAGACGGCGGCGCCGTGTTAAACCCAAAAAGAGATAGCGTGATGATCTCGACACCTTTAACAGAGCTTGGGTCTAAATACCCAACCGAGATGACTGAAGAGATTAAGGGGAGGCCTTTGCCCAGCAGTGGGACACAATGGGCAAATCGTAATCGTAATCGTACTAAATATCAAAGTACCATACCTGTGCTTTATTATTATTTTATGGAAATTAAAATCCAAAGAGATATCTCTTCTGAAGTTGGTATCTTGTGAGTAGACTGATTTACGATTATTTAAATAAATAAGTAATTATGTTTGACGAATATGAATATTGAAAAATAAAAATATGTCTCGATAAATGAGTTTAATTTAATGCTACACACAATTTTCACTCTTATATTTTAAATATTTTCCCATCAGAAACGCATGGTCGAAAACTAGGGAACGGGTCGTCGAAAACTGAATTTTCTGGTCGAAAACTGGCAAAGATGGGTATTTGAGCTTTAAATATTTCTATAAAATTTGCAGATTGTTTTATTATTAAACACTTATTATAAAATGATATTAAGAGTATTAGCTATAAGGTGAAAAACAATGTTGATCTAAATAATATCAAAAACATATACTTT
Organism: Lampropteryx suffumata; assembly: GCA_948098915.1. Lineage (NCBI taxonomy): Eukaryota > Metazoa > Arthropoda > Insecta > Lepidoptera > Geometridae > Lampropteryx > Lampropteryx suffumata. The sequence continues at coordinate 17,817,558 of OX402544.1, read as the reverse complement.
ATGGTTCTTGAATATTACAACTCAGCTAACTGGTCGCGAACTGGCGTACTGACCCTAACATGAGAAAACTAATGAATTTGTAAAAGACTATGTTAGGTAGGTACTTCATGAATGCCAAACGAAGAATAAAATAGACACATTGTTCTTTTATTGTATTTTTTAAAGATTTGTCGCACTTTAATCAACAATAAATTAGGTATACCTAACCTACCTACATGGCGTCTGAACGGAAACACTTCAATCACACGTCAATTAAATGTCATTGAAACATTTTACTCTAATTTAGACTTTGGTGTAAGTATACAAAATAAGATCGAACCAGTTTTACGGTTTTTTAGTTAGCCGAGCGAAACAACAGAGTTAGATTTAAATATGTTGCCGTCTTTATTTATTGATATTAGAATGAATAGGACAGAACATACCTTAAAGCCACGCTAGCTAATGATTTGATAAGAGGTTATGTAACGAAACACTTCGTAGGTATATATTTTACTGTAGATACATTTCATCATCGTCATATGAAGGAACAATTAATATCCTCCTTGTTTTCCCCCTTGTAAGTAGGTACTTATTTTTGATAAATACCTATACCTATTTAAAATCAAATTATTTCTTATTTCTTTCTTATTAGGCCTCTGATACTAAATTTAATATAGAATTTCTAATGTGATTAGAAACCTCTAAACTTTTCAGTGTTTCTCTACTATATTATACATGTATTATACAGATAAAGCTTCCTCTTGAATCACTCTATCTATTAAAAAAACCGCACCAAAATCCGTTGCGTAGTTTTAAAGATCTAAGCATACATAGGGAGTCCCTATGTACGCTGTCTGTCTGTCAGACAGACAGCGGGAAGCGACTTTATTTTATACTATGTAGTGAATACGATTGTCTCAGCCAATGATCTTTTGTATGGAAAAATGTTTTTATAAGACCTCTCATTAGCAGCTATCTATTCTTTCATTGTCTGAATAATAGGTACCTACCTAGTTTTAAAAAACCAGCCAAGTGCGAGTCGGACTCGTGCTCCGAGGGTTCCGTACAAAGCTATAGGTATATAAGTAAAATTTCACCCATCACGACAATCGAGTCATAGTTGGATCATGTAACAAAAAATTTACAGTTTTCGCAATTTTCCTGTGCTATAAGACGTTGCTTCGTACTACATTTCGTATTACATACTAAATTTCAAGATTCTGAGTTCACGGGAAGTACCCTGTAGGTTTTGATTCTCTTGCGAGTTGCGAGTTTGAATATATGCGACTTAAATTGCTGTTTCTCTTTATTGCCTTGACATAGAAGTTTGATTTTGTTACATCTTAAAGGTATTATAGACCTGAGTATTTTATATGAATTTCAATTTAATAACTCTACGCGTTCATGAGAAAAGGGGTAGTAAGTTTAAAATTATTAAAAATATTTTTATTATAAATATGACGTAACTAAAAATGTATGGTTATCGCAATTTATCCTTTATCTGTGCTATAAGACGTTGCATCGTACCAAATTTCAAGATTCTGAGTTCACGGGAAGTACCCTGTAGGTTTTGATTCCCTTGCGAGTGTCGAAAATTTGCGGCATAAACGGCTGTATCTTTTGATTGCATTGGCTTAGAAGTTTGATTTTTTCACAGCTTTAAGGGACAGTAGACCTGAGTATTTGATATAAATCTCAGCTTGATACCTCCACGCGTACCTGAGAAAAAGTGTATTGACAGACGGACGGACGGACGGACAACAAAGTGATCCTATAAGGGTTCCGTTTTTTCCTTTCGAGGTACGGAACCCTAAAAATGTTGGCTATATAATAGGTAGTACTTAATACGTAATTATACGTATTAGGTACTTACGTATATTCAATATTGTGCCTTAGAATTCTACGTTTTAAATTGTTTTAATGCTTTTGTGTTCTGAATTATGGAATAAAATACCGAAGATCTTTATTGAAACTAACTAGCATGAAACAATGACATGACAATGCCCTTACGCTACCCCAAAACTGCTCATTCTTCTCACGTTTGATCCTGTGTATAAAAAAAAGCATTGAATCTATTATTTTGATATTAATATATAATAAAGTTGAAGATATATACTAAGTATTGTGTGAAAATACGATTCCTAAAATATGTTTTAGGAATGATTCCTAAAGTATGATCTGTCCTTATCATTCTAATACTAATCAATAAATAAAGATGGCAGTAAATTTAAGCAACTCACAGCTTGATAATAAGTTAGACCCTGAATTTATAACAATTAAACTATTAAATTCTGGGAGTTTTTATTGGAGTCCCTGTTAAACTGCATGTCTTGACACTTATATTTAAATAAATAAATAATGCCGGACATTTCAGCATCATCTGGGTCCAAAGTAAGCAGAGCTTGTGTTATGAGTACCACATGCCTGATGTACTAGTTATATGCTCTTTTGTTTTTTGTATATACATAAATATTATACATAGAAACACCCAGACCGGAGACAAATACTTGCAGATCATAGAATTTTTTGTCCCGCGGCGGGAATTGTACCCGAAACTGCGTCTCAACCGCACCTTTGCCCACTGCGCCAGAGGTCGTCAAATATAATCAATTGTCGTGCAAATGAAAATGGCTCGATCGATTTGTATGGTTTTTCGATTTGTTAGCGTCAATACTGGGTTTGACAATCAAATAAATTTTAAATAAGTAATACGAAGTTCACCAGGTCATCTAGAAATATAATAATGATTGGGGAACCGCGGTCTTCGTCGTTGCTTGGCTACATTGCGTATGAATGCTGGAGGCGGCTGTTGAGGGGAGCCACCCTTTAATCGATCCAGCTGCCTTCTCTGCGCTATCCCCGGTGATCCCGATGTGTCAAATTACACATCGACTCGCGCAATTACAAGTAACTGAGTAACGTTAGATACGTTATTTAGTTGAATTAAAGTTGAAATTAGAACGCACTTCAAAGTGTCGTTTATGGCGCATGTGACGAACAGTGAAGGCTTCCGAAGTCAGTAAGGATTAGAATGACTTATTAATTGGGTCCCTTAACCAACTCAACACCAAGCAAATAAAAAACATGTGTGCAATTCACACGTGGTAGAAGTGAAGCCGAATCCTTCAAAAATGTTAAAACCAAAAATATAAGAAACACTGTTTAATGCATCTTATCTCATTTTCTCCCACGTTAAATCTTATGAATTTATGTGTCCGTCTCTTTTTACTGTCGCTTTTTCGTTTCATCGACTTTCAAATGTGAATTAAAGTTAATAATCAAATGGCACGAGCGCGGCAGCCCTGCGTCTCGGTAATGGTGTCGCGATTCCAGAGGTTTTACCGCATCTAAAAATATGCGTACCGCGCTAAAAGAAGTTTACACTTCAAAAATCTGCCATCTGCAAACTATTCTGACGTGCGCTGCAAAAACCGTTAGAATTACACGAAGTTCTAATCCTGCGTAGACGAAGTCGCGGGCCCAGCTAGTAATAAATCAAGGTAGTTTTACTTCATTCCCTAACAAAGTCAACACCGCTTCGATATCCGAGGCCTACCCGAGATATTTCGGTGCAAGTGCATCATGAAATCGATCCAACCGTTCTCGAATAATAAATGGTGTTACTAACATGACTTTGTTTTATAGGTAGGTATGTATAGAAATAAAAAGGCACACATTTAACTGTGTGATAAATTAACATTTAGGTTATACAAATTAAATTACTTTAAGTAATTATAGATGGATGCGTAATACATAAAAACGTGTGCGTCTCGGGACGCCCGACAGAAGTTATACCTACCTATCTTAAGCTAATCTAACTAGCGCTGTGGGTTAGAGTGAGAGAGGAGGAGCCTGCCTACCGCTGCCGTATGCGTAAGAGAAAGGGAAGCCAGACAGAGTGGCGCTGTAACGTGTTACGTAAAGAAGCGGTTTACCCCATAAGTAGTTATCACTTCAAAAAACATGTACATAAGTACCTACTTTTGTACATTTATAAACTACTCTCTGAGCTCCCAAGTTCAAGGACATCGGTGCAATGCAAGTAGGTATAGGTAGGTACCTACCCAGCGTGCCGTAAGAGCTTTCGGGGCACTAGGTATCTTGCTGATAATATAATAGACTTGAAGTAAAACTCTGTAGGTACTGATAATAAGTTAGATATAAATATAAGTCGATGCAAATTTATACAAAAAAAAGCGTTAGTTGTAAAAATACAAGTTGAAAAATTTAAATATTATTGCGTTTCGTCACACCCCATGTGTTACGAAATTTTCTGTGAGTTGACAGACCATTCTGGTTTTCTACCTACAACTTCACTTTGGCAGTAATTGGTAGACCTATGTACCTATAAACGACCTCTGTGGCGCAGTGGGCTAAGGTCCGGCTGAGAGGCAGAAGGTTGCGGGTTCGATTCCCGTCACGGGACAAATGTTTGTATGATCTGCAAGTATTTGTCTCGGTTCTGGGTGTTTCTATGTATAATATGTATGTATTTAAGTACAAAAAAAATACGAATTTAAGTAGTAGGTAATGCAGGCATGTGGTACCCATAACATAAGCTCTGCTTAGGTAGGTACTTTGGGGCCAGATGATGCTGTGTGTTGGTGTTATCTAAGTTCGATGCTTTCTTACCTAGGTAGGTAGGTATATCGCAGCTGGTGTATTAGTTAGTGCGATTGAGATCGCCACCTACTCTAAAACCATAACGACTGAAGCATCGACACGTAAAGAAGTAGAAGCTAGTGGTATTGGTGTGAACTTATTTCAGACCACATTTTAATAGTAGTCCTAGTCCTCTATAGTCGTCAATATTTCTCCATACGTAGGAACTTACATAACTATCCCTCCAAAACACGATCACAATTGAACACTGCATAATAATAATTCTTATCCCAAAACAGCTGTGACCGTTTGGGTCAGTGGCCGTGGGCTCACCTAACATCACACCTACACTAATGTCGGAACGAGACAGATAGATCGAAAACAGTAGTAGAGGAGATGAGACGGTATTTAGTATTGAGGTACGGATGGAACAAAAAACGTATGGCGTGGAATGAATAAGTCTTGTGTTATGCGGAGTCGGGTTTGGCGAGTGAGTTAGAGATGGGTGTTGGAACGTGAGTGGACGTTCCGTTTGTATCCTTCATACTCGTAGATGGTACCTAGGTTACTAGGTTGTGACTGTGCATTGCATGTGACTCTTTTAGCAAAACAAACGTGATTAATTCTCATGAACAGTGACCGTGATTGACCATAAGAAGGATGGAGTGTCTTGAGATTTTGAAATTCAAGTGCTTACTCACTTATCTCGTGATGATTTCTCACGATGTTGTTGATGTACTTTATGGGTAGATTCGGGAAGCTGTTTAAAGGTTTTTAATTAACCGACTTCAAAAAAGGAGGTTCTCAATTCGTCGAATTTTTTTTATGTATGTTCACCGATTACTCAAAGACGCCTGAACCGACTTGGAATTTATTTTTTTCTTTTTTTAAAAAACTACAAAAAAAATAGGTAATTAGGTAAGTATACCTACTTTGATGATATTTTTTATATTCAATGAAGGTTTTCTTTTTAGTTTTTATAACGTACCGAATTATTGACAAACAGTTATCGAAACCAACACTGTTGCTTAGCAATCAATTCTTATAGGTAAGGTACTTATAAGTAGGTATTATGTAGGAACCTAATTACATAATAAAAAGTTAGTTCAACTTTTAACCAAGGTGCAATACCTATAAGGTGCAATATGCTGTGCACTTCATACTTCTCTAGTTCAAATTTATTTATTTATTTACTTCAGAAAACAAATAGAACAATCAAGCATAGAAACAAAATAACACATTTTAGTAAAGTTTACATTATTAAGTTAAAACTTACAATGTGCAGTGCAGATACGATGATCATTTTAAAAAGGTATTTTTTTTAAATAACATTAGTTATTTAATCTTTGGATACGTTATATAAATACCTATGTACTGAAGGTAAGTATTCAGGCGTTAAATCTTGTAGTGATGACATGTAGGTATATTAAATTTTTGATAAACTGTTTTTCAATTTTCTTAATTTGGTTTATATAAACACTAGCTGCTGCCTGCGGCTTCGTACGCGTGGTACTAACATAAAAAGTAGCCTGTCCTTCTCCAAGGTCCGTTCATCCAAAATTCATCAAAATTGGTTCAGAGGTTTAGGCGTAAAACGTAACAAACAGACAAAATTACTTTTGGATTTATAATATTAGTTAGATTATATTGAGGGTTCCATACTAAAGCGTATTCCAAGACGGATAAGACGAATGAGTAATCTATACCTATAAAAGAGCTTAACCTGACTGAATGACTGATTGATTCATCATCGCCGAGCTGGAACCGCTGAAGCTAGAAAGCTGAAATTTGGAAGGTAGCTTCCTTATACAGCAAAACTACCCACTAAGGCGGGATTTTTTGAAATTCAACCCCTAAGAGGGTGAAGAGGGGTGAAAACGAATATATGAATATTTTTAACGCGTGGTGCGATTTGCATGAAACTTGATATGAATAACTAAAATGCAAAATAAAAAGACACGTATTTCAAGACTTTTCAATATAATCCTAACAACCTTAGGATTATATTGAAAAATCCTGAAATACGTGTCCATTTATTTTTCATAAAATGGGGTGTCAAATTGTATGTATGGGAACTTTTTAACAGGTGGTGTGATTTCTCAGAAACTTGGTTTGGATAGTTAAAATGAATATATGGTACTTGGTCAGGATTTTTCAAAATAACCATCATAAAGGAGCAAAATAAGGTATGAATATTTGTATGGAATCTTTTCAGTCAGGTGATTGGTTTGAAACTTATGAATAAAATTTGGCAAGGAGATAGACTGCATCACGGGGTAGGATTTAAGCTACAATTCCTTTAAAATGCGGACGAAGACGCGAGCAACAGCTAGTAGAAGATATTTAAAGTTTATAATGTGCCTGAATTATTTTCCTTCAAAACAAAGCATACGGAATGCTTATTAGCGAGTTTTCAATATGGGTATCGAAAATTAATTCCGCGTGCAAAAATACTTGTAGGTCTCTTACCACAGAAATTTGCTAAAAAAGTTGACCATTTAAAGAATACACATATTTAATTGATAATAATAAATAATAGGTTTCATAAACGGGAAGTTTTATTAATAAATAAGTCACGATCGATTCCCGCCGCGGGACAAATGTTTGTATGATCTGCTACTATTTGTTTCGGGTCTTTGTGTTTCTATTTATAAATAAATATGTATTTAAAAACAATGTATAAGTGTAGTATCAGTCTTGTGGCTTATAAATAAATAAATAATGCCGGATATTTCAAACAGCATCATCTGGCCCCAAAGGAGCAGAGCTTGTGTTATTTTGTATCACATGACTGATTATTACCTACTACTTTTATAAGTACTTGTTTTTGTAAATACATACATTATTATACATAGAAACACCTAGTCCCGAAACAAATACTTGCAGATCATGCAAACATTTGTCGCGTGGCGGGTATCGAACCCGCTGTGAAATGTCCGACATTTTTTATATATTAAGTATATAAATTCGTTTTAAAAACCAAAAAAAACGACTTTATTGAATATAAAAAAAAATCGCGTTGCACTCCGGGAGTGACGTCAGAAGTGAAAACTTGTTTTGGCGCGTTAGAGTTTAGTAATAAATCACTTCAAAATCAGTAATTATGGCGACTGCCAATCAAATACTGAACGAACACAGATGATGCAATATTTTTTGTTCAGAATGTAGATAATATATCAAAGAACCTAACTCAGTAAACTTCTCCATACAAAAGTAGACTGTAAACATGTGAATTAAGGTTTATAATCAAATGGGGCGAGCGCGGCAGCCGGCTGCGTCTATATCAAAGAACCTAACTCAGTAAAGTTCTCCATAAAAAAGTAGACTGTAAACATGTGAATTAAGGTTTATAATTAAATGGTGCGTACCGCGCTAAAAGAAGTTTTCACTTCAAAAATTTAGTGGAAAGTAGATGTATTTTGTATGGGTAGGCCAACTCACTGCTCCAATGAGACAGCAAGGTTTCGGAGGAAACGAAAATAAATATCATCGATGTATACAATTTTTAGATTTTTGTTGATTTTTTTAAAACCGTTAAAAACCGTCGATAAAATTAATGGGCCCACCTGGAAACTAAACCCTTTAAAACAAAAAATATTTTTTCAAATCGGTTCTGGCGTCTGTGTAATCGGTGTACATACCTACATAAAAAAAAGATTCCGACGAATTTAGAATATCCTCCTTTCTTGAAGTCGGTTAAAAATTAACATTGTGACAAAAATCTGATCCGATGTTTGAGACGAAACTGAACAATGCATGGGTCAATGGAACCATTATACTGATGACGATGTTTTACCTCGCTCACTCCTATAGGATTTTTTTAATTCAAAAAAACCTAGGCTATAAAAAAGTTTTTGAATAAACTGGACCTTTGCCGTCCGGTATTAGTTATTATTATTATTGCAATGACAAGGTTCAGTGAGCTTACGAACATAAAATATGAATATCTTATGCAGGTGACATCATCATCTCACCCGAAAACATTTTAATAAATAATATGGCTTTCTATTCTTATCCAAATGTCCAGGGTTAAGAAGTAAAGCAAGAAACTTTAATAATTTCGCCATGTCCATCTGACCGACCCAAACCAGAATGTTTAAAATTTTTGACTAATGTTAGTCATTTTTTTTTAAACTTTCCTTAAGGCGACTCCCTGATCAAATGAGTTTGACGCGCATTGATGGCGCTTAAATCCTGATTTGTTTATCAGAAAACATTGAAATAAGGAATTCTGAAAAAAGTTTGAACCGGTAATTAGCTTACTTTCCACCTATTAGTGTAAGAAGTTAAAATGACGTCAATTTATGGAGAAGATGATGATTATTGAATATTTTAGACATTATTTCATTATTAAATTATAAAACTAACAATTACTTTCAAGTACTAAAATAAGTAGGAGGCAAGATAATGAAAATATATACCATATATCTTTTATTACGTACTATTATTCCTTCACGTAACGAGCAGATCGAGCAGAACGATCCACTAAATAGCGGTAGAAAAAGTTAATTTGCTGGGGGCACCGTCTTAATCTAAAGTCGATTTGATTTTGTACCCATCATATAGGACATCGTCTGATTGGTCTTTTGAGAATATTACCAGGGTTCTTGAATCGTTTTTAGATACTGGTACATTTTTTTTAATAAATATTATTCCATTTTTGTTTTACCAATGTCTTTATCAGTATCCTATGAAATATGATTTACCTACTCGTATTAATATGTTTAAGTCACATCCTGATTTGGAAACTAAAAAACATGAGAGCTCTTAAAACATGTCTACTTAATCATTATTTTGTTTTGTTATTTAAGTTTTTATACCTCGCGCCCTCTTTGAAACGTGTATTTCTACTTTCCCACTATGTAATCCCATATTCAAACCATGTAGGTACATAGGAAGTTACGTATATTAATTGAACATTTTTATTAGAGCCAGCCAGCATAGCACCTAGTAATACAAGGTTTCTTAAGGGAATAGGGTAAAGCAAGGGGTACATACCAACAGGCAGGGGTGAAATGCACCCTAAGCAACTCGTGTTAACATTTCTCGACGGAAAGAGACAGAAGCTAGGCTATCTATTCTATAGTGTAATGAGGAACAGAGAGGTTGACATAGACAAAGAGAGCGAAAGAGCGCAAAAGCGCGCGACGACATCCCATCACAAAAAATCTGGGGTTAAAAAATCGGGAGTGGTAAGAAGTAAATTATGCTGTGTCTGGGGATGTTACTATGGGGGTGTGTGCTACAAATGACCATTAGCTGATTTACAATTTATGGATTTCAGCAATGTAATAATAATTAGTGTTTACCTACCTAGATACTTACTCGTAGCTTTAATGCTGTCAAATGTGTCTTGTATCAGTCTTACACGATTAAATACCTAATGTAGGTAGGCAAGCATACTTTACTTAGGTACTTACTACCGTACCTACTACTGAACATTTTTTTAACAGCGTCAGATTCTTAATTCCACTCATTCTAATAGTTTTATTCTAATTTAGGTAGGTAGGAAAGTACTCTTACTTCAAAGATACTTCGGAATTTTACTAGGTTAATATAATATTAATTTAACTAGGTATGCTTAGGAAAGTAACAACGTATGCATGTAATTAGGTATGTAGGTACTCGACTTTGAAACGTACTTACTTACGTAAGTACGTTTCAAAGTCGAGTAGGTACCTAGTAGTGATGTATACCTAAATCAGTTGCTTAGAAACAAATAAGTAAGTAGGTAGGTACTTACACTGCACTGCACCCAAATCAAATGTGCACCCAAAATGGCGGCCAAAAAAGGGTCCTTTCTTTTTATGCTTAGCGAGGGGTCATGTTGCCGCCTTCTCCACCACGCAAGACACAGAATAACTGACAACTCAAGGTTCGAAAAGCTGATTATAGTAAATGTAATGTTAGGCAGGTAAATCTCCGAATCAGTAGCTAGATTAGATTAGTGATTGTAGGTAGAGCTTGATTAAAGGTTAACCCCAGAGAAGGGACCACGGACGGTAGTCCCCATAGATAATACCTACTAATAGTTAATGATAGTGAGTCTGTGCTTTGCCGTAAATAAATAAATAAATATTGGTGGATAATGCACACAACACCATCTAGCCTCAAACTAAGCATAGCTTGTATTATGGTGACCAGATGACTGATATAAAATACTTATATATTTTTTTATACCAAACTTATGATAAGTAATTTATAACAGACACAGAACAAACACCAATGTTCATCACACAAATGTTTATCCTGGGAAGGAATCGAACCATCAACCTACAGCGCAGAAGGCAGAGCTACTACCATGAAGCCAAAATTTCGTAGAATATAAACGTTCTTATGTCTCTTACAGTAAAGTTCTAATTAGAGAAACAGTTTTAAAAGACAGATTTAAAATTGTTATTTTGTTCCATATTGAATAGGTTTGCCTAAAACTTTCCGCAGCTAAATGACATGGCTTCTAAATAAGCAAAAACACGTCAACCACTTTTAAGTAAATTTTAATGTCATTTATACCTAAATGTTCAGATTTTGGTGTAAACAATAGAAGCAAAAGAAGTATTTGCAAAAACCAACGCAAGATGGCGTAAGATGCCTAGTACGGTTAACGGTTATGTATAAACACAATAGATGGCGCTAAAAGCTAATTTGTGGTAATGCACATTCACACTGGATGGATATTATTGCTTCAAAAGTTTTTCATTGAAACACTAATATTAACAATAGCGGTTTTAGTCATGTCCTTTCACTCGCACTATATTGCTTTTAGTATTGTGCAAACGAGAGGACTTAACTAAAACCACCATTATGATTCGCTTCTTTATTGAGACAGTTAATAATAACCGGTAATACCTATCTACATACGTTCGCTGAAAATGCATAATTACACCCACAATTTTAATATGCGAAATCGTTTTAATACTTAGATAGGTACTTGCTTACTTTTAATTGATTAGTGAATAAGTATTGGTACTTATTTACCTACCGAGAAAATAAAAATAGTGCGTGCTAGTTTTGCTAATAATGGCGAAGCGTCATAAAAGTATTGTCTCAATTTTAGATTGGAATAAGAAAGAGAGAACAAACAGTTAAGTAGGTACATAGCAAAGCAATAATATTTTGTCGTCCCTCGCCCTTGCTGTTCTTGACAACCGGTTTTGTTTGTGGAATGGTCGTAAAACTGAATCCACCAATGAAAAGCCAGACTCTGCAGCTGGCGTACCATTGGCGATGAAAGAGAGAGAACATTTCGGCGGATCTAGTGCCGGGGTAGCGGGGTATGGGTGCGCGGTATGCTTGCGGGTGCGGCGGCGCGGTGCGGTGCGGTGTGGTGAGTGGTGGGTGGGTGAGCGAGTCAGTAGCTCGCATAAAATAAACTAGGCAGTCAGTCTTGTTTCGCCATCCGAAAAGAGGGTTATTGTCACAATGACACGGGCACCGGACTATCGATAAAGTGTGTTTGTATGTCGTTTTCGTCGATTATAAGTGTTGTGTTTACTTTCACCCGTGCGAATGTCTCGGTCCTTACATTTTCGATTGTTTTTATCTTATAATCACTGCCGCATGGGTCGGCGCTTACGTTTCGGTTAACCTTTTATTTTGAAACGATGGAACGTTGTTCTTATGGTTTTTACACTAAAAGGTATTTTATGTTGTTTTTTTATTTTTCGATTGCGAATTAAATGCATCGTGTGTGGCGCACTGAAGCTGAGACAAACATTACATACCTACTTACTACCATATTGGTTACTCATCTCTTACGTACCAACTTGGGTACAATAACTATTTCGCTTCTACTTCTACCTACAATCTTCAATCAGCTCACAAAATAATTGTAGGCTGAGAAGCCTAAATGCGTGTAGGTTACATGCCTGTTTATAAGCGTGCCGGTATTCTGTTAAACCTACCTTCCTACCTGTTCGTACCTACTTGTGAGTTGTAGCTTGCAATGCAACGAAATAATAAATACAACGGTGGAGGCATATAATCATCAGTCACTTGATTTGTTTATAAAAATTACGACGTTTAATTTATTTTTAATAAAATCCAGTTTTATAAAATTTCCGTTTGTAGCATCCAACAGCTGATTTCTCTACGAAAGTCAGAATAGATCCTTTCTAATCCAAAATTTATTGAATGGATGTTAGCTTTTTAAACGAATCCGGCATTAGGTAGTCAGCAGGTAGGTATTATTATTGCATAGCTTCGAGGAAAAGCTGTCAATGTGAGGCCCTCACACCAGCTAGAGCAGGGCCGACAGTCGAGGGGAGGGAGCCGGCGCCGCCGCCGTCCGACTGTCTGCACACATGTAGAACCGGTTCGCGCTCCAACTCCCCCAGTGGCTTTAGATATTCTCTTTCAGTTAAACCACACGCGATCGCATATCGCCCTCTTACTCTTACGTTTTCATTATTTTTTTGCTCTTCCCCTTAGTGGTATAAAGCCAGACGGGCCGTTTTTATTTCGGTTTCTGTCGCTAGTTAGGTGCTAAAAACTGTAACCATAACTAAAATGGTAAGTATTAATGCTTTGAACAAAATTTACACAAAATTAACTCAAGCTTTCAAACCACATGTAAAGAGAAACCAATGTCAGATTAAGACCCTGGGCCTGTCAAGAATGGTCTATGGCATTAGTTAAGCTATCTACAGATTGTTAAAAACGAACCTAGTTCTTATCTAAGCTGTTTTAAATGTATTTCATATAACTATAAATTATACTGTACATTTTTGTGTAGTACATTAAGCTACCTACATAAAACACTTATCACATATAGGTACTTTAATACCAATCTAAGTAACTAGGTCCTAGAATATTGTTTGATGTAATAACCTGCCTACATTTCTACCCATCTTGCTCAATTATTCATAATTCAACCACTTTTACCTTTTACCACCATTTAAAGTGAAAATGGTTATAAAGTAAAGTTAGGTATATTATAGTTCAAGTTCTACAACTTCTTAACACACACTGTGGTAGATTAAACCAGGAGGTGACCATAACCATTATTTTCAAAGATAGCCTCAAATAAGAAAAATATAATATGTTCATTTGACCCACGGCACAACAGGCTCCTGTAGAATACATTATTCGATGATCTGATTGGACAGATCTTGTAGAAATTAGATTTAGATTATATCTATATAGGCTACTTATTATGTAGATACCATAATGCAAGCATTATAAAAAAATAGCAAAATACTAAATTTTGTGTGAATCAAACAAACAATTACTACTAGATCCTAGGTAAGGAAAGCACCTAGATCCTAGATGCACCTGGTACACTCATGTCCGATTTATGGAATACTAACTTGGGAATTTAACTTTGCTTGCTTGGTACTTGGAAATAATAAAGTACCAGGTTTCTTTCAAATTGTTTCAACCATTATGATTGAGTTGATTAAACAAATAAACATCTATATATCTATTACAATGAATTAATATTAGTTAGATAGGATAGCATTATAGGATTTAGGAAGATAATAAATATATATTGGTAGACAATCTACTCAGCGCAAGCTATTCAGGACCAGTCGGTCAGCTTGGTAGAAGCTCTAAATTCTGCTGGTAGAGAGTTTAATTCCCTCCTAGGACAAACATTTGCATGATGAACATAGATGTGTGTCTGTGTTTGAATGTGATAAAGTATCATAAGTATGTATTTAAAAATATAGTAGTAAATATAGTATAGTAAGTATTTTATCAGTTATATTGATACTAACAAGTTTCAGTTACTATTAATGAATTGATATTACGGAGGGTTGATTGTAATACTTACTGTCATTATGAATATAAATTAAATGTATATGAATATATATTAAATGATACCATGAAATAATGCATCTTGCTGATAAAAACTGATAGATTTTGATTGTATCAAGAGTTCTATAATCGCCATGCTGGTCACCATAATACAAGCTATGCTTAGTTTAGGGCTAGATGGTGTGTGCATTGGCCACTAATGATCTGTCAGTTATCTCTGGGTGTTGTATAAGCATCATATATATGTATTTAAGAATATTATAAGTATTATATCAGTCATCTGGTTCCGACAACATGGTACTTAACTACTCGAGTTTGATTGTTCTGGTTATATTACAACATGCATTATTTTATTACCTACTAACTACCTAGGTGGGTAATTACTCATTGTTATGTTAAATGTACTGCTAAACCTAAGGCCCTACTTATGAACGCCTGTCAACTTGAACACTGCCTATATACCTATATACTATACCTATATAGTATATAGGTACTGCTTAATATTCGCCCTGTCACTATTTGTCGCTATCTTACAAATAGGGATAGCACAATTTAACCGAGCGATGCGAGTGTCTCCGCTTCAGCTTAGGCGAAAATGCTTTCGTACGTCTGTCTGTCCAGATGTTCACCTCTACAGGTTGCATTTCTCAACCGATTCTCGTGAAATTTTGTGAGAAGGTTCTATAATTATATAGAATTTTTATGTCGATTCAGTTTTTGGAAATTTAAAATAAAAAAATATCTACTTAAATATTAAAAAAGCTATATTTCGGTCATTTCGAAAAATGTTCGCGAGGTCTACAGCTCACAGAGCCACTAGTTTAAACAGTGATTTACAGTGTAAGGCTGCTAGTTTCTACTGTCATAAAATTTTTAAATTTGAAATGTCTGTACTGTACTTTGAAAATATTTATCTCAATAACAGTTAGGATGATTGATTCTTTGTCTGCCATTTCATGGAGTATATGTTACTCCATGCTCTACTAATTTAATATTTTTACCCGTTTTATTGAATGTTTTATTCAATTTTAATGAATAAATTGTGACTACAGGACGGGTATAGATAATTTAATTATATGTGTATTGTGGTGCAATGTGATTTGAACGACGAGGAATCCCAAGAAAATTCTAGATGCCATTCCGCATGACTTCTAGAATTGACAATTGACCATCGACTAAGACTCTAATAACAAACAAACTGACTATAAACACATTACACTGGCAACATTTAGTAGTATGTCACAGGCCATTAACAAAGAAGAAGAAAGAAGAGTTAGGATAGGACTAAAAATATTTTCTAATTATGAGCAGTTAAAAAAAACTACTTCCTTAGTTTTTTGAGGATGTCAAACCCCCATATTATTAATAACCTTTATGCATAAAAATAATTAAATAATGACTGACATTAAACACAGCATCATCAAGCCCCAAAGTAAGCAGAGCTTGTGTTATGGGTACCACATGACTGAAATAGATACTTATTATATATAGAAAAATATTTTTAATGTACAGACATTTTGACCCCTACAATTTTTATGACAGATGGCTAGAAATAAGATTATTCAGTACGTTATTGTAAACATAATAATGAGTAATTGCCCATTTAAGTGGTTAGTTGGTAAATCAGTTGCACGTCCGAAAAAATATATTTGCAACATGGCCACTAAGCATATAAAATATGTGGCTTCCCAAAAAAGATCACTGCTACCTCAGTTGGAACGTAACTAGCCTTTAATTGAATCATTTATAGCCGCACTTAGAGTCCTTAATGGTGACTTAAGTCACTTAACCTTAGTATAGATTTTCTTTGTCAATAAAGAATGTGGCTATGAGTTTATATCTTTATAAAACTATATTATAAAAAAATATTACCGTATTGAATTCAACTAAATATTAGGTAAGGAAAATAATTGACTATTGATAAAAAAAACATTTTATTTGTTACTACTCCACACTCAGTGTGCTGGAAGGTAACTTGAGTCGTTTCTTACATTCCATTCCAGTCTGTCAGAATCGATTTTTATGTTGTATTGATCTCATATTGAATAAATCTCTTCTTCTTCTTCTTCTTCGTTAATGGCATGTATCATAATGATCAATTTTGCCAACGTGAAGTGTTAAGATAGTTTATAATAATACGTCATTATGTTGTCGTTTGTAAATTGTTTTTTTATATAAAATGGTGACTTTTAATATAAAATCATTATATTCGAATTATTTTGGCTGGAATTACAAAAACACACAACATTTATCACCATTATCCACAACCGAGTCAAAAACTCTAGCTTTATTTGAATGAAACCACCAAAATTACGAATTTAACGCGAGAAAACCCTTAATAACTCGGGAAAAATAAATAATAGAAGCGCAAGGTTTTCGCAAGATGCCAGAAATTTATGAACCAACCTCAAAACCATCATTTCCTAAAATGAAATTTTTTCCAAAAATAACGGAAATAAAGCTGTCATGTATTGATTTGACAAAGAACATTTATACTAAGGAAAAAGAAAACACACTTGGCACTTCAAAATTAAGATAAAGACAGAGCGAAGCGATTTAAGTGAAACATCAAAACCGTGCTCCTCTGTGTAAATTCACACTCACACAAGTTCACGCAGTCAAATACACCCAAACAATGATCCTTGCGCATAGTACAAGTCACGTTGTCGTCCAATAAACATTGTACAAAAGAAACATCATGCCTTTCTGTGTGTGACAGCGGGTAAAATTACGGCAACACTGATAAAGAGTGTAACTGAATCACTTTTTACTTCTAGTACTTAACATCTTTTTATTATAATCGTAAGAACACTATACTAATAAATACTAATAATACTATAACTAACACTATCGAACTTAAGTGTTAAGGTTATTTGGAACACGAAACCTAAGTACGAATATTATCAAACGCACTTGACCTAAAGCACGAGGGTTGCCAGAATGAAATGTTATTGGTAATAATATTATCCAGTATAATTTAATTGTAATTGTAAGTTTAATTATAATAGCATTTGTAATTAGTTGTGCAATATTTCAAATAGTGTACAAAATAATTATTGCTGTATTTATTAATTATTTAATAAGTACCTATCATTTCTTTCTCGTATATAAAAAAATACCCATATATAGGGAAACATTTACCAGATAGTGACCCTTCGACATTCACACATACATCAAATGGTTGCTTCACTTAGGATGATCGTGGCGCTCTGTCTTTAAAGGTATTTATTTGGTCTGCGAAGTGTCATGGGCAAATATATTATTGGAAGAAAATGCAAATTGACACATGACACATGACTTTATGACACATAGTATAGTATCCATGACTGAGTGTGGCACCTAGCTTTTTTATTTAGCTTATAAAAGTAATAAACCTAAGTGTATTAAATCAATTCCCTACTAAGGAACTGAGTACATGCCAAGCTGAGTTGAATTACAGTGATTGTAAACCTATTCATAATGAAAATGTTTTAAAGGATAGTTACCATAAAATATTTTTTAAACATTATTACATACCCTGCTATGTATGCCACAGCTTGGCCCTCCCAATAACGAAATTGGAAGATAAATATATTTAATACATATAATAATTTTATGATGAATTACGATATATTTTATGCAATAATTATATCCACAGAAATGTACAGAATAATATACAAAAATATAAAATATATATGAAACAGTTGAGCTATCTAAGGACCGTTTCAAACGATCTATAGATATCTTAACTGATCCAGATCACTGCCTGAGGGATGCGTTCCCAAGACACTGGCGCGTGTCGGCATTGCCACGTTGACTGGCAATGCTAATACGCCGAGCCAGATAGGATTCAGCTCTTAGGTCACGCAATGTATCTCCCAGACGCATACGCCGTGAAATAATTAAATATTGCAATAATTACATGTATGATTTATGATAATTCTCCGAGATTTTTTTATATCAATTGAAATATTAAGCTCGTATATTTTTAGGATTCCGAAGTCCAATTTTCACAGTTTCAATGGCCATCTGTTTGTCTGCTTCTAATCAGAGTCCATTTCCGCGCCGACTATTATTTACACGTTATAAAAATTGGCACGGTATTATGTATGAAAGAAATTAAAAAATAAAAATAATGTAAGGGCCACTTTTCCAAAAACAAGAATTACCACGTCCCTAACCAATTTGACACCATATATAGATAGCAAAATAAAGAGAATGTATGGAGCATACATTTTTTTCAAGGTATTACTAGCAGTAATTATTTGCATATATAATCTCAACATATATGCTACAATTTTAAAAACATTAGGTACCCTCAAACAGCGGTTTAGGGAAGACACTGGACTATCAAAAATGACCACTTCAATGCCTACTATATCAAACGAATATATCTGTATCGAAAAACTGCATGAAACCTCCTCATATCTTTAAAAGACCTATCCAACGATGTAGCTTACTTAACGTGTAGTACACACAATCGGGTAGTAAAATAAAAACAAATCAACCCAACTTTACATGCATTTAAATACCTACACCTAAAAACATTTTCAATGCTTTTATTTCATAACTTTGTTGGGGCCACTAATACGTATTACCGCGCAAATTTAATTACGATTGGACTAATAGTCTGCAAGCTAGAGCTCTGATCAGGGATAGACAGATAGACAGACAGGCAGAAATGTTAGTATAAAAACTATACTGACTAAAAGGGACTATAGGGGGCTAAATATAGATAAAGGATTGACATGGAAAATCCACACTGAAAACATAATTCAAAAAATAAATAGCCTTGCTTATGCACTACGTCATTTATCAAGAGTAGCAAGCAAAGATACAACATTAACTGCGTACCACGGATCGGTTGCTTCATTATTGAGATACGGCCTGATTTTCTGGGGTAACAGTACAAACAAACAGGACGTTTTTATTGCGCAAAAAAGGTGTTATAATATTCATATTTAATCTAAAAAAATACTGACAGCTGTGTGCCATACTATAAATCTAATAAAATTTTGACATTACCTAGCTTATACATATTTGAAATGGCCCTATTTGCAAAACATAACATGAACAAATTTAAATTTTATTTGACATTAATAATTTAAATACCCATAGTAGAATGAAATGTTGCCTTGTAAAATCAAATACAGCGCTAATGCATAATAGTGTTTTCTGTATGGCTCCTAAATTTTATAACAAGAAACGAATACCAGAGAGCATAAAAGGTAGTCAATTGTTGAGCTTTAAAAATCAGCTTAAGGCACTTCTCGTAGAAAAAAGTTATTATAGTATCACCGAGTTTTTGAACGATGACCTCAGTTACTAAATATAATAAATTTGCATGCCTAGTTAAGGTACGATTGTACTGGTAATTTATATAATTATTACTATACTATAACAATATTGTAAACCTACATTCTGACAAATAAATGAATTGAAACTTGTTAGACTTCGGATTTCTTAAAACGCACATTGTAATTTTATTATTATATTGTTGCCAAACAATGGTCCAACATGTTATTAGTATTTATGGATTTAGGTACGAATATCTATATACTATACTTCCAAGATGTTTATAA
The DNA here is from genome assembly GCA_948098915.1 of Lampropteryx suffumata. Taxonomy (NCBI): domain Eukaryota; kingdom Metazoa; phylum Arthropoda; class Insecta; order Lepidoptera; family Geometridae; genus Lampropteryx; species Lampropteryx suffumata. The sequence goes on along the minus strand of OX402544.1, from coordinate 17,797,657 downwards.
TCATCGGTTAAAAGATAAATTCTAAAAAATAACCATAGGATGTACTAAGTTCACTTTATTACGCACATAGGTAGATCATCGACTTTGGTTACTCTTTACATAATAGATCACACCAGTGGGGATAGTTTAAAGCAAGTTTGATTGAAGATAGCACTTGAGATCTTGATGCCTCTTGATCTCGAAACTTGGTTAGAACTGGCTATAAACTAAAATGCGTAAAAGCTATTTGTAACTAATCTGGATTTTAATGTGGATGATTATGGTTTGGTTATGTTACTAACCCAATACCTACACGCAGAATTTCCATCTAATAACAATTAAAATAATAGAAAATTTATTTACAACTTCATTCATAACGAGTATTTTTACTGAGGATAAGACCTTCGTTTCAGAACTGAACCAGTAGATAGTGCCCAAAAGAAAAAAGATCAAGAGAAGGAGCCTCAAAGCCCCAGTTACCAACAGCTATCCAAACCTGCCGATAAACACAAAAACGAAAACCAAAACGTTAATGTGCCCGTCAGTCAGCATGTGCCTGCCCAACAATTGCTGTCTCCCACCCACAACGCCGGTCAACCCCTCTCGTCTAAAGAAGACTCCAAAGATAAAAGTTCTCTGCTAAAAGTCGCCAATTCAACAACAATAACCCTTATAGAAAACGGTACACTTAACGGAGACAAGGACAAAGACTATCCAAAAAACTACTTCACCTTAGAACCCAAATTAGATAAAAAAGATGAAAGCAATAAGAACAGTATCACCATAACCAAGACAGTTCCTAAACAATCACCGAGCGGTCAAGTTGAGAAAACTAAAGGCCAGGCCAAACCGGCCAAAAGGCCATTGCAATATTTGGAAACTCTCGCTGAAAAGGCGGGCATTACGTTTGAAGACAAATACGAGGCTGCAAACACTTTACTGGCATTAGACAAACAGAACAACATAAGTCGCCGGCCACCTGAGTTAAAGCAACCTAAGACCGAGCCAGACAACCATAATCCAGCAGACGAATACAATCGATATAGAAATCAAAAAGAAGAAGATGACAAACTTCAGGTCTGGTTTATTAAATTAATCTCATTACTTTTGTCTCAGTATTAATTAGTTTGATTATTATATTATTTCGATGTTCATACTCGAATCATTTTATCCATCAATGTCACTAGATCCAGCAGCAAATAATCCAGCAGCAGCAGCAGCAGCAACAACAGCAATTGCAGCAACTGCAACAATTGCAGCAACAGCAGTTGCAGCAGTTACAACAACAGGCGTTGCAACGGCAACACCAGCAGGTATTGCAGCAACACATCAAAAACCAACAAGATCAACAAGAGTTGGTAAGCATTTGAAATGAACCCTAAAGTCACTGAAGACGGGAAGTGTTTTGTTTGTACGACAAAAAAACACTCGTTTTATTCCATTTCTAACAAATTATAGATTTGTTTCTAATGCTTGTTTACTGGTGGGAGAAGTTACGGTTTAGCAGTACTGACTAAAAGGTGGGTGGTTTTCTCCTTCGGCCGCAGTTGCAGAAACAGTTTCAGCAACAACAACAACAGCAGCAACAGCAGCAGCAGCAGCAGCAGCAGCAGCAGCAGCAGCAGCAGCAACAGCAGCAGCAGCAGCAGCAACAGCAGCAGCAGCAGCAGCAGCAGCAACAACAAAAACCTGAATTATTGCAAGTCACCCAATCGTCAGACGGGCAACAAAAGTTTTTGCAGGTATGTATTAATCTGATCTTGAATAAAAGTCAACTAAACCATCAAAATTGTTTGCGTTTTAAGACACCTGTTGACTAAACACATAAAATTGACACTATTCAGTCTTTTTAACTTTGTCATGAATGGTCATCTGTTTCGCTAATACTCTAACACGTTACGTTATTCTCTGATTTATCGATCTCGCATGTTTTTTAGCCCCTTCACACGCAGCAGTTCAACGTCCCTGGGATCGGCGAGATCAATCTTAGTTTTCTGGCATCACCACAAAACAATGTAAACCTGGTTTTTGACAAAAACCATAAGCCAGGCATGAGCACAGATATTAAGCCGCAACAAGTAAGTAACATAACATTCAGGCAACTAGTTTTTAAATCTATGTCTACGTCCTTTTTTTATTCCACATATTCTGTTTCACTAGGTACAATAATTGTAAAATAACATTTCACCTACTTTTTCAGTTATAGATACATTAATTTTACGCTGCTAATTGCCCTGCTTGTCATGATTGTTCTATTCAACAAACGTATTATCGGCGCAATTTAAATGATTACGACTAAACTAGTTAAATTATTATCACGTCATGTAATCATGCCCTTATCTTAAAATAGTTTAATTAAATTTAAAATGCGCAAAAATTACGTCATGCAGTTTAAGATGATTGCGTTTTGTACAGTTTTGTTGAAAACTACATAGTCCTTAGCTTCGCTCGGTATGTTCTGTAGTATGAATATCTCGTCGCATCTTGTATGTGATATTTATTTTGAGATATGATGAATTATTATTATGACGAAGAATAGGACTTGCATATTGCATTTTTTTCTAAAATTACGAGTTAGATTTGTAAAATAACATTGGCTACAAATACATTTTGGAAGCTTTTTAGACACGGTCCTAGAGAATGGAAATTAGGAAAGATTCAATAAAAAGGCAAATGATCACCACGACATACAGTATCATAGAGAGAACAAAAGAAAAATAGAGGAAGATTTTAAGAATAGCGGTTCAGCGGTTTCGCCGCGAAAACGTAACAGACTGACAGACACTTTTGAATTTATAATATTAGTATGGTTATGGATAGATCCATAGATAATGTACGTATATCTGTTTCATTGTTTGCTGTTGTTTTGTTTGTATATTTGGGAACTTCTGTTTATATAAATAAATAAATAAATATTCCCGGACATGTCACACAACATCATCTGGCCCCAAAGTAAGCAGAGCTTGTGTTATGGGTACCAACATGACTGACATAAGTACCTACTTATATACTTTTTTTTGTTAATACATACATATTATACATAGAAACATCCAGACCCGAGACAAATACTTGCAGATCATACAAACATTTGTCCCGCGGCGGGAATCGAACCCGCAGACCTTCTGCGTCTCAGCCGAGCCTTAGCCCACTGCGCTACAGAGGTCGTCAATATAGACCAGGTAGATACCACGCGAAACCTGGGCAAGCTGGTCTTAAATAGACACGTCATGTTGTGTGAAGAGGTGAAGAAAACTGGAAAGAATTTAATCTTATTGGTTGGTCTTATAGTCATCAACATAAAGCTTTTGACGGTGTCGGTAAAGGCAATTATCGCAGTCATATTCGTATATTTGTAGTAGTGACTATAGTTCAGCATTCGAACCGGTAACCAAAGGTCATGTAGAATTATTAAAAATCCGAAACCGTTCAAGAACCTACACTGCGACGCTGTATATACATATGTAGTACTTTTGCTACTTATACCGTTAGCGCTTTGGCTACCAAATAGAATACTAAAAGGCCTCTTTTATCCCTCGCTATGTTTTTAAGGTGCTGATTAAGTTTTATTGATTGATCCTTCGCCATATTTCTTATTCTACTTTGCCAGAGACAGATTTTTGTCTGACGATAAATTTCGAGTGGATTATTTAATTTTCATAAAATTTACACTAATATTATAAAGAGGAAAGATTTGTATTTTTGTATTTAACGAATAAACTTACAAACAACTGGACCGATTTAAAAAATTCGTACCGTTGGAAAGCTACACTATCCCTCCGGGGATGACATAGGCTACTTTTTATCCCGGGAAAAATCTTCAACGCAGGTGAAGCAGCGCGCGAACAGCTAGTTTTAAATATTGATGTAAATATGTACATTGTTTTTTAAGTCTTTGAGTGGTTTTTGAGATATGGGTTGGAGGAGGTTATAAGGAATATACTAAGTATCAGGTCACGCGTGGTAGGTATCTATCTAATGAAAGGGCTTATTATATGGGATAATTTTATAGGTAGGTATAGTTGTATGCACCAGTTTTGCAAGCGTCATAGGTTACAGTAACCACTCCCCATCAGGTGGGCCACGTGCTTGTTTGCTAACTCAGTAGTAATAAAAATATGCATAAAAAGATAAAATTGCGTGTAATTGAATGACATTGATTGGCTATTCCAAATCAGTTTTAATATGTTTTAATCCCTTATAGTTTTGGCTTTCCGGTTAACATAGAATATTTATTTTCTCAAAAAATATATTATAAAACTTCACTTACATGAGAAATAATATTAAACATAGGTAAATTTTAAAACATGCTTCGGCAACAACAAAACAATAGTAAAGCTATCCCAGCAAATAATCGACGTACTCAAACAACGCACAAACAAAACAAAACAACTATCTACCCGCAAATCGTAATCGCGTTATCGTATGATTTATGAACATTAACCAAAAATTCATGTTCTATTGTGACAAGCCAATTTCGAAAGCCTCTCAATTATTTCAAATTCAAATTTAAATTCAAATTCAAATTCAGTTTATTTACACCTTATTTTACATTACATTACAGATACTATCTAATGCGTAAAAATATGAAAAACAGAACCGCAGGAGAAAAAAATAAGAGTTAGGTAAAGTACTTACAGAGAATTACTTCTAAAAAATAAAAACAATCTAATAATAAAAGGAACTAAAACCTACACATAAATAATATTATATGTATAGCTATAGGTTCTCACAGTAGGTAAGGCACAGGCTCTCTATCGTATGGTATCGTATCTAGAATAGAATAGAATAATGCTTTATTTGACACACAACACGAAAAAGGTTACAGACATAGACAAATAAACAGAAAGAAAAAGATTAGAGTAGGTAGGCCAAATTACACATGATGAAAGAGTAGGTACCTTTTTCGCTTGTGGTGCGTATAGGTCAATTGTTATATAGTATAGTATAATAGTATATATACAATAGTATCTCTATTTTTCTCTCTATCAAAGACTTCGTGTGTCAAGTTAGGTCGGTTTTACTGTTCCGAATTAGTTTATTTTCTGATGCAAGCTGGTGTAAAATATGCCTTTCGGCAAACCAATTGCAAATTTGTAAACGGATAGACGGCATCACACCGACATGCAATTAAACGCTAAAACGTAACGGTCTCCAGAAAACCGGCGTGACTATGTGAACTTCATGCATGGTTATGCCGTCGTTTTACCAGCTGATAAGAATAATATAATAAAATAATACTTATCAAAATAATAATGAAATAAAATATCATAAATAAGCATAAAAAACATCATCTGTCTGCTACAGATGATGTTTTGAATAAAAAAGAGGAAGTAGAAGGTACCAGTTTAGTTGACGTGGTAGGTTGCGGTTTCGATTCCAGTGGCGTAATCGAAGTTTGTATGATCTGCAAGCATCTGTCTTTGGTCTGGGTGTTTTTCTATGTATTGTATATATTTATTCACAAAAGGAAAAAAAGCATAACAATAAATATATTGCAAAACTTAAGTGTATGGGTACATAGAGCTATCTGTCTGTCTGTCTGTTACGTTTTCACGCCTAAACCGCTGATCCGATTTTGATGAATTTGGAAATAAAGATAACTGGGACCTTGGAGAAGGACATAGGCTACTTTTTATAGAGCTATCACGCGGGCAAAGCCGCGGGCAGCAGCTAGTTATATATAAATTAGGTCACGTTAAACAATTTGTGATCATAATGCACTATGAAGTATGGAGCAAACCTCCCGTGCTAGTTTGTAACTGTGTTACGGCGAGGTAGCTCTCCCTTCCATAAGGAAGGGAGAGCTACCTCGCCGTAACACAGTAAAATACTAAAAAGGGTAAAATACTAACATACTAAAATACTAAATACTAAATACTAATAGGGTAAAATACTTTTTTTACTAAAATGATGTTTTGTATAAACAAAACATCATTTTAGTATGCTATTGACGTGAGTGCCGTAAACATTTAAAGAATCAAAATTATCCTTGAGAATCTTTCGACAAAAAGTATTTTACCCTTGTAATATTTTTATGATAATAATATTACAATGTTACGGTAGGTAGCTGGTAAATTAAATTATTGATAAATTACTACGGTAAATTACACTTAAATCTAGGATCTATATAATAAAAATCAATTGCTGTTAATTAGTCTTGCTAAAACTCGAGAACGGCTGGACTGATTTGGCTAATTTTGGTGTTGAATTATTTGTGGAAGTCCAGGGAAGGTTTAAACGGTAAGTAAATATGAAAAAATGCTTGGAACAATTTCGCTTTCCCTTAGAAACTATTAGGTAGCTGTCAAACATTTTATGTTCGTCCCGTCGTTTAGAAATCAATTAAATTTAAAAGTCGTTCAGAAATCAAACAATGCCACCATTAAGCCTTTTTTTATTTATTGATTCTGAGGCGGTACGAAGTTTGCCGGGTCAGCTAGTCTAGTATATAAGTTGTATATGAGTCATGTTGGTACCATAATACAAACTGTTTTTACCTTGGGGCTACATGATGCTGTGTGAATTATCCGCCATTACGTTATGTATTTATTTAAAAACTACGAAAACAATATTCTAAACGACACCTGCATTGACTCATGCAGAGGATGCACTGTTAGTCTCATGTTTTGTATAATTAAGCGTATAATACGGAATCTGTTTTTGTCTATGCAGGTAGTAGAAGGTCAAACACAAGTGGTCCAGCAACAGATAAGCATGTCTCAACACGATTCAACGCAGCAGCACCACCAAACGGTCACCGTTGTGTCTTCGATGCCCAACTCAATGACGCATCAGGTAAGGACAAGTTTACAAAACATAAAAACTTTTTGGTTAATCTTAACTTTTTAAAGGAAAAGTATGCAAACGTCGCCAAGAAGGTTTATACCATAAAAGTAATTTATGGGGATGCTTTCACCATGGAGTATGTTTTGGCTAGATCCAAGATAAATACAAAGATGGTAAGTACAGCTGCCTTGCATATTTTCTTAAAATAATAACTCCTTATTTCGTCACTCGATTGGGCATCTACTTCCGTCTTATACGAAATGGGTCACTACATTAAGACAGGTCAGTCATTCAAGAGAAATCGTTTATCTTGAAAGACTTGTAGAATATTTTCCATACTCGTACTGTCGTCATTTTATAAAAAAGTAGGTATACAGATAGTTTGAATAAGTCGCGGTATACATATACCTAGTTGCTTAATTGCTTAGTGTTATTGAACCCGTCTGATGCCTATGATCAATGATCAGAGCGAGAAGGCTTCTGCATTGGTGCAGCGCGCCGAAGCGGAAACGCCCGGCGTCCAGTACTATGTCTGGTCGCCAGTTGCATTAGATGCTCGGGGGTTGATGCATCTCGCGAGGTAAAAGTGCCCGCACATCCGGGCGCCGCCACTTGTGACTACTTGTGACATTGCAACAGTGACCATAGTGAAAATGGTCAAAGTAAAGACATTGTCGTGGAAGTCAGATGAGGTACTATAGAACCAGTACTAAAGAACGGCAACATCATAGGTTGACCTTCATACTGTCTGTTTGCTTGTTACGGCTAAACGGTTGATCGGGTCTTGGTGAAATTTGGTAAGGAGGTATGTTGTATCTTTGGGAAGGACACGGGCTATTTTTAATGTAGGTCCCAGGCGCGTAGAAGCTGGTACCCAATATAATAAGGTTAGCGAAATACGCATGCGCGGTATTAAATTATAGGCCCGCCCTGATCGATTAAAATAGTAATTGATTTTATTTAAGTCAGAGTTCAATGAAATGCATCACTAATAACTTGCTAGCTAACCAGAGCGCTCTCGTGGCGTATAGCTAATTCTTATAGCATGTCTGAGCGGTTCCTACGCGGTTTTGACTTGGATGGGTGACCGCCAGTTTCTTTCTAAACTGTACCCCTTAGCTCTTCGGAGAGCATGTGAACCTGTAACCCGGCAAAAGAAGGAGCATCTGAGGTGCGTTTTAATACTGGATCTTAATGAATTACTATATAAGACACGATAAAATATCACGACAACAGAAAAACCATGACTTAGGCTTTTTGCACGGACTACTACTGCTGACTTAAGGTGCTCGTAAACGGGCTAGTTTTTTGACAATTTCTTGCTGCTATGGTATAACCGCCAAGTTGCCGATTATATCTCTCAACATAGTGCAACAATCGCTGTAATATTGCAGTGTAGCCCGGCGATATTGCCAAGATATGTCATTCATTACAGTCGCAAGTATTTAATGTTTAGCCGGCTACATTGCAAATGATTTATCTCGCTATGACTTTACTGCAATATGCCGTATATCGTCTTTACTCTGATGTATAGGTGCATCTCTTTACCCTCGCTCTTTTGGACAGTGATGTTTTTAAACAGATATTTATCGAGAATCAGCTCATTGTCAAGGTTAGTTATGATTTGGTGTGTGTATGTATAATATGCATGTATTTACAAAAAAAATATGTAAGTAGTATATCAGTCATGTGGTACATAACACAAGCTCTGCTTACTTTGGGGCCAGATGATGTGTGAAATGTCCGGCATTATTATTATTATTATTATTTCTTGTCTGTTTGAATAATGGCCGGATACACACTCTTCTAGGTTTCGGTTTCTTTAAACGAAACACAAAACAATAAAAGCTGCAGCAACGACAACAGCTTCGGTATTATTTTATTCTGCGAGATCTAGCCGCAATATGCCCCGCGTGTACGAACAAAATTCCTCAGCAATCCAGTTGCCGAATCTTGAAGGGCTACACTAGGCAATTTATTGCAAAATGAAATTGCAGCAAGGGTAAAGTTGCAAATATACTGAGCTATATTAATCAATAAAAATAGCTAACAAGATGCAATTTTTGTAGCCCGTTTACAGGCATCTTTAGAATGCGAACTAAAATTCTGAGACGAAACTAAGTTATAGCGACTCCCTGGTGAAATTATTTTGACGCGTATTCACGGCGCTCAAATTATTTTATCAGAAAACATTCAAATAAGGATTTAGTTTAAGGGAACGTTCCCATACTACGTGATCCGTTCAGGGGGGGGGGAAGAAATTCGATACATTTAGAGAGAGTGAGAGTAGCACCAATTTGGTTTAAGCGTTTTCAATCCGGAAATTTTGATGTCAAAGATGCACGTCGCTCTGGTCGCCCTATTACAGATAAAATGGATGCCATTTTTTGAAAAAGTGGAGCAAGATCGGCATATCAGTAGTTACGACGTAGCTGAAGAACTGGGAATTGACCACAAAACAGTTTTGGCGCATTTGAAAAAAACTGGGTACACAAAAAAGCTCGATATTTGGGTACCTCACGAGCTCACTGAAAAAAACCTAATGAACCGTGTACTCATTTGTGATTCTTTATTACGACGTAATGAAACCGAACTATTTTTGAAGAAGCTGATAACTGGTGATGAAAAGTGGATCACGTACGACAAGAACGTGCGAAAAAGGTCGTGGTCAAAGGCCGGTCAGGCTTCACACACTGTGGCGAAACCCGGGTTAACTCGCAACAAGGTGATGCTGTGTGTGTGGTGGGATTGGAAGGGCATTATTCATTATGAGCTGTTACCACCAGGCAGGGCCATCGATTCTGAACTCTACTGCGAACAACTGATGAGATTAAAGCAAGAAGTTGAAAGAAAGCGGCTGGAATTAATCAATAGAAGGGGTGTGGTTTTTCATCATGATAACGCTAGACCTCACACATCTTTAGCCACTCAAGCAAAAATTAAGAGAGTTTGGCTGGGAGGTGTTAATGCATCCGCCGTATAGTCCTGACCTTGCACCTTCAGATTTCCACCTGTTTCGGTCTCTTCAGAATTCTTTAGGCAGTGTCAGGTTAACATCAAGAGAGGACTGCCAAAACCACTTGTCGCGGTATTTTGATCAGAAGTCCCAAAATTTCTATAGCAATGGGATCATGTCCCTATCTAAAAGATGGCAAAAAGTTATCGAACAAAATGGTACCTACATACTTTAGTTAAATGTAAATAAACTATATTAAAAAATGTTTTGAACTTTCTTAAAAAATGCGAAGAAACTTTTTCCCCAACCTGTTATATTCAATTATGACAGGCAGCGTTTAGCGCTTTTTAAACTCACAGGTGACAACACTGACGCTCATAAGCCGGGACGTAAGCTGATTAAAAACTTTCAGTTTACAGTGCCGTGAAGTTGCCAAGCAAGTCTACGAGAGTTCGTACCGGTACAATAAAAATGTCGGTGTACGATCGGCTGTACAATGCGTTTATTAAATGTCAAAAGAATTCCTTGTCAATGCAGGCTTTTTGCCGGCACCTTTTCCGATGTCACAAAACCTTTTCCGTGTACCAAACCCAGGTGAAGTAGGATCGGATTTTTTTCCATCATTGCTTGTGCGGCAATGTATAACACTAAGCCCGGATCTCTGTCAGGGTAGAGAAATATCCTACGATACATACTGCCCATCGATTAAAGACAGGAGTTGTATTGTCACTGGAAGGACGTGCTCAATTTGTGGACTTTTTGCCTCAAAAAGTTCCATGAACAAAAAAACGTGCATGGTGGTGCAGTAGACGACGTATCTCGCGTGCTACCTCTACGGGTTCTCTCCAGGAGACCACAGGGAGCTCTTGTGTGTCATGAAGGATAGAAGCGTGAAGTGGATAGACGTCGAGGCCATCTATGGATAAGGAAATGGTCACGTCTGTGGAAAATGTTGTTGCTACCGCGCCCGTGATCTACGATGTGTACGGGATTGATATTGTTCATTTAAGATGATTGAGAAAAAAAAATATTCAAAAGCAAAAATACCTACTTCTGCTCTTGTAAATTAAATTCCTGTTAATAAACGTTTTTTCTTGATAATATTTTTTCATTTGTAATAATAGGTATGCACGCATTCTGGGCATCACGCACGCGGCAAGCGCCGTATTAATAAATAACATAACCTAAGAGGTAGATATATACCATCGCGGACTTTCTTGTAGACATTTTTAAGGTGTACAATACTGTAGTACATTATTTTTATCTATCTCGTAGAGTTCAGCCAGCGTTTGCAATGTAAGCGCAAAAATATGTGTTTATTTACGACATCAGATTAGAAATCTCTTAAATTATCAGTGTTTCTCTACTATATTATGCATGTATTATACATATAAACCTTCCTCTGAATTATTCTACCTATTAAAACCGCATCAAAATCCGTTGCGTAGTTTTAAAGATCTAAGCATACATAGGGACAGACAGACAGCGGGAAGCGACTTTGTTTTATACTATGTAGTGATTGTACATATTATTTCATAATAAAATTATAGAGCTAAAATTTTTTTCATCATCATTTTAATCGCTTGGTGTCTCTGAATCCTAGCCTTAAACATTTGATGATGATAAATTAAAACTAAATTGTGCCAAAACTAGTCTCAGTTTGTCTAGCGATCTAATCGTTTCACCATCAGGTGCAGCTCAATCGTTAGGTGGGTGTGGCTCACTGACTATGAGGTGATCTAGGCTTTCAAGTAGGTCAGGTATTTTAGGCACATGTATTGAAATAAAATTACTTAAAATTGCTGGTATTAAGGGCGAGTTATAAAAGCTAGTGGAAATAATATATTTCGTATGTATTTTTTTCCGATACGACGTAATTTTAGGCTAGTTTGACTTTCTCCACATTGCGTAGATTCCCCGGACTTGAAGTAAAATTGAGTGTTTTTAAAACAGGTGCAACAACAACAATCAGCTGGAGGCACGATCCAGCAGCAGACGGGGCAGCTACCTAGCATGCCTCCTCTGCACGGCCTTCCACAAAACACACAGCAACCCCAACAACTCAGGTACAATTGCAGAAAACACGTCAAAAGCTGTCGTTCAACCAATAAAGAGAGTTTATTACTACTTCAGCTGTAGAAAATTAAATAAAAAAAAAAGCTTAGCATTCATTGTGCAACATGGAATCCTTATAGTTTCGATATGTACGTCTGTCTGTCTATAGTTACGTCCGCCCGCCCCAATCTTGCTTTTGCTACATGTAAGATGGGGTTGATTTTTAATATTTTACCACCTCATCGTGTTACATATCGTTGGATAGGTCTTTTAAAGGTACTAGGAGTTTTCTTAAACAGTTTTATGATACAGATACAAATATTTGTTTGATGAATATTATGTTTTGAAGAGTAACCATTTTTTATAAAAGTCACTGCCTCCCCCTACTGACACCGAAAGCCTTCACTGTGCGTGGTCACATGCGCTTGGCCTATCATTTTTTTAGAAGTTTCTTGTTCCGTCTGAATTCTTTAAGTTCCCTTATACCATGAAAAAAATATCTTTAAGTTCATAGGACTCGTCAGACAATAATAATATAACAGTTGAAAATATAGACAACGATGTTGTGATGTATGTTCCGTTTTCCCAATTTTAATAGTTCAATTATTCGATCACATACTTGCCAATCAGGGTTTTAATATGGGGAGTGCGTAATTACACGGTTCCGTAACAAGCCGGTCGAGGCAGGAGGCCGTGAAGTACATATAATTGTGTTATATGATTTTACCAGAAGAGCTTTGTGCTTTCGAAGTTTGCAAACAAACCTCAGACAGGCTTTAAACTTCGATCGTATCCTATTTAATTGACTATAATGTTTGATGCGTCTATAATATGTAGTAGTAACCGGTTCATCCTTTGAGGTCTTCCTACATATACTGCTTCGGTACACATCACAGTCGTATTGCAGCCGACATCGATATGCTAAACGTAGGGTAAACACCGGTAGTCGCAAAACCGGATAAACATACATTTAAATAGTTACGAGTCTACAGATCTGCACCCTAGCTTTGTATGTGCGGGTTGGGAATCGGATATCGGACCGGCTGTTTTAAAAATTCATGGTTTTTAGCAGTAGTTGGCGTCGCGTGCAGCTTAATGAGTCTTGCGTATTGCATATCGTGTCCTAAAAGCGTGCTTGGAAGTCGTTAGTAACCCTTTAAGGGGAAGATGTACATTCGTAACGAACTTATTAACAAAGGCAGTAGGTATTTTAAATGAGTAGATATTGTTTAATTGTATCTTATAATCACATATAAGTTATTTAAAGGTATTGCCATCATTGATTTGAATGGCTACTATTTTATACAATTAATTAGCTGTTGCTCGCGACTTCGTCCGCATTTTTTTGATAGGAATTGTAGCTTTAATCCTTCCCCAGGATGCTTTTTATCTTCTTGCCAATTTTTATTGATAAATTTCAATCCAATCACACCCACCACCCATTAAAAAGTTTCCATACAAACATACATCCCCCATTTCCTCCTTTATGAGGGTTATATTGAAAAATCTTGAAACACGTGTCCATTTATTTTGTACTAACTGGTGCCCACGACTTCGTTGCGCAGGTAGTACTTCGTGTAATTCTAACGGTTTTTGCAGTTTAGCTCGCAGATGGCAGATTTTTTTCCTACTTACTTGAAACTTATCGTTATATTTTGGACAAATCACACAGTGGCCTCAATTCAGTTGTTTCGCTGGAGTAACTAAAATTTCCCAAATTAAAAACGATCTTATTTTTTTTGTATTAAAGTCTGAATTAGAATAACATTTTTTAGAGACACTTCCTAAATTTCACTTTCAAAACTTTCGTGAGTTGTACTATACATTTTCGAGTTTCGCTCGAGTTCACGGTTCGCACTGAGTTGAGTGCGAACCGTGAATTAGAGCGGCAACGAGCGGACCGCGGATCAAACTCACCCTGATGAAGATTCTCTAGATGAATCTAAAAATTGTCGATGCCTCCATCGACAAAATAATACGTGAGTAAAGCCCGTGTTTATCAAAATGTATACTTCCGAAATTAACGTATAACTGACGTGTTTTAGCTCAATTTAGTCATCATGTAAGGAGGTGTTGATTAAAACTGCGGTTATTTTCCGCAGTTTTTATTAACACCTCTATTACATTATTTTCAATAATAATAAAAAATTAAATAATTTTAACCTATTTTAGAATTCTGATTTAAAATGGGTACTCTAATTTAAACTTTCTTGGTAGCAAAATAAGGTCGTCCATATTTTAGGAAATTTTAGCTAGTCCGGCCAAACAACAGAATTGCCAGCAATATCTTTATAAATTATAGCCTATGTGTTATTCTGATGTATAAGCTATATTATTGTTAAGTTTCATTAAAATCCATTCAGTAGTTTTTGCGTGAAAGAGTAACAAACATACACATAAACTTTCGCGTTTATAATATTAGTAAGGATTTTTAGTATCCAAATCATTTTACCCCTTTGTTAGGGTTATTTTGAAAAATCCTGAAACATTTATCCATTTATTTTGCATTTTATTTATTCATATCAAGTTTCAAGCAAATCGCACCACGCGTTTAAAAGTTTAATACATTCGTTTTCACCCCTTTTCACCCTCTTAGGGGTTGAATTTCCAAAAATCCCGCCTTAGTGGGTGATTTTGCTGTAAAAGGATGAAGCCTTCCAAATTTCAGCTTTCTAGCTTTAGCGATTTTGACTCGGCGATGATGAATGAGTCAGTCAGTCGGTCAGTCAGGTTAAACTCTTTTATAGGTATAGATTAGCTTGTGTGTATTTATAAGATACTACTTAACCTATATCTTACAATCAAATAATAAGATGGCGAGGCGCTTCAGGATGCTCTGTCCTTATCATTCTAATGTCAAATAATAGAGAGGGCAACAGATTTTAACAATTCATTGGATAGTGTTTGTTTATAAAATAGATCCTTAGTAGTAAACGGGTGTATATCGCGTATAGCTTTTTAATTTTATTCCTGAACTAGCTGACCGGCAAACTTCATACCGCCTCAATGAATCAATAATATTTATGTTTTTTTTTCATATTTACTCACCTTTTAAACCTTCCCTGGGCTTCCACGAATAATTCAAAATCAGCCAAATCAGTCCTGCCGTTCTCGAGTTTTAGCAAGACTAACGAACAGCAATTGGTTTTTATTATATAGTTTAGTAAGTACTTATTGGCAGAGTGTTGAGGCGCATACTCGGTTTTACGAAAGACCAGCGATACATGAACGTTTTGAACGTTTTAAACGAGATTTGTTTCTAGGCACATATTTTAATGCTAACTGTTTTCCATATATAAATAAATAAATAAATAAATATTAAACACTTAAAAAGGTTCTTCGGACGGAAGGTCTTCTTAAAAATGGTACCAACAAGTTCAGTTGCTCTTTTCGTCTTCGATTTTAGGGTTCTAGTTTCGCTATGTCCGTCTGTCCGTCTGTTCGTCCCTTATTCTTGCTCTTGCTCGTAGACATGCAGATAAGTCATGAAAGAAACTAAAAAAAAATAGATTTTACAGATATCTCTCCTACATGTAGTGGCGTTTATATTCTAACATTTTATTATCCCATAGTGTGGTATATCGTTGGATAGGTCTTTTAAAGATAAAACAAGTTTTATAAAACAGTTTTTCGATACATATATTCATTTAGCTTGCTTGCTTGAAGCTTGATTCATTTGTTAAATATTTAAACGGATAGTAAGGCTTTACTATATTTTGAGTAACAGCCTGATTTGTAAACCTTAAAAAACCAAATAGGCCCATAGGCCATTTTGGTTATGCTAATTGATGGTTTTGAATTAGTTTAGGACTGACCTTTATTCATTCCTAACCCTACTAACTTCGGAAAGTGCATGGTCACATGAGCTTGGGAAATTTATATACAAAAACGACAGCTTATGTTTTTCGAACTAAGGTATAAGTTAGTGTTTTATTCATAGCGCGGATTGGGCGCATAGCCGACTGCAAGTACTCCAGCAGCAGGTCCCTACACCGATACAGAACAATTCATACCTACAACATATGTACAACCCGCAAGGCTCGCTCCTCATGCCGGGGAACATCGCCCTGCACCCCGGAATCAACTCTCAGCAGATACAGGTAAGGCTTAAATTTCTGTGCTTTATTATGAAGTTATCTTTCAGGCACACAAATGAAGAGAAGATAATATACTTATAAAAGGGTAGAAATTACTACGAACATAAATGCCACAGAATAATGATAATGCTCATTGACTCATCATTGTTGTTTGTTAATAAATAAGGTAGGTACCTACTATTATATCAATATTATTAATACATGAAGCAAAAACGTTGTACACCTTTTTATATAAATATGAGTTTTGTGAGTAGATTATCATAGCTTCCTGTAAGTTTTGCTCAATACAATAACTAATAAATGTATAGTGCAATTTAAACCAATAATTTCGATATTACGAAAACTTGAAGATCTGTCGGCAGTTTGTGTGGCAAGTACTACGGCATCGGAACTTTAAATTGTTGTTACAGTATCTTTAGAGTCCACGATCTCAAAACTCATATAACATTTCCATTGTCAGACGAAATCGACGAGAAGGGGGAGGAAGCCTAGGTGGCAACGAGAGGTCCCGGGTACGATTTCAACGTCGGGCAAAATGATTGTATGATTTTTACTATGGGGTTCTGTGTTAATGGTTGTAGCGGGCCAACAGACGGGATGACGGGGTTAGAGATGTGTGTGACGGGTTTCGGGATTATTGTGTGAATTTGTTTTAAACCTGTAGAAAGTTGACATTGGTTCAAGTTTGAAGCTTGTTTGGTAATGAGGCAGTTTTAATTGAATAGCACGTATCTGTGTATCTAAAAGCTAAAGCAGTTTACCAGCAAAGCTTTGAAGCTGTGATTTGTAACGGACAGTTACACAAATTGAACCATTTATAGACAGCTCAGCTAACTGCGTCTAGGGGACTAGTAAACTTTGGTTGTAAGATGCATGAATCTGGGTATTGAAAAACAAGTTAGTAGGTATTTTACCTACCTACCTTAGTATCAACATGTGGAGGGAAAGCTTTTGAAATAGATAATTTCAATGTTATAATGGTATACTGATAAAATAACTCACTTACATACGAACAGCGTATTACGATGTTTTAAATCAGATAGTACTTATATCTAATTTCCAAAATGTTTTCAACATAATTAAAGTCTATTTAAATCAGTTCATCCGTTACGGCGTTTGAATAACAAACTTACTACTATCGCCCACACAAAAATTGTGTGGGCGTGTACGCCGCCGAGTGTACCCGGCGCGACGCCGCCGCCGCCGCCGTCATTTTATGCATGTGATAATAAGTTTATATTGTCACATGCAGCCGAAACGAACGCGCGTTTACCTTGCGAATGTCTGTGACTCGCGCCCAAATCGAAAACGTGTTATTTTGGCAATCTAAACCTTCCCTATCTTGGGTTTAGGTAAGGGCCTCGACATATTTCTCTATACCCTTCAACTCGCAGCTGCACCTGGGTCAGTGGTCCTTGTTGCGTTCTGCAACGGTACGCTTCCGTCTTGGCGTTAGCGTTGACCTTCATGAGGTTTGTGGGCTTCCTGATTCCACGTTTTCGCAATTAGGAGCGCCCTGGAGTTCCCCCTGTGTGGGCCGCCTTGGACGTAGATGATCTGGGATACGTGTGTGCAGTTGTCGGTGGTGTTTAACATTCGACGCGTCAACATCACCACGAACTCTTTTACGCTTCTTTATCTGCACGTCACGGGCGATCACATCGTTTCGTACGTAGCGACCGGCTTATTTGCACTTATGCAGAATGGCACTCTGCACGGTATGCAGCATACGTCGGTTGGTCGCAAAGAGTAGCGCGTACCTTGCAGGGGATGCATGTGTGAGTTGAGACCGGATGTAGACCTTGTAGATCTTCAGTATGGGTCTAAGTGGGAGATGCGAGGAGAGGACAGATTGGAGCTAGTCTCACGCGGTTTGCCTTTGGGTCTATTCTCAACGACGATTTAAATTCCGAGGTGACCGAACTGACTTTTTCCACTCAACATCCGGCCCCGAAGCTGTATCGGTTGCGGTGTTGTACGATGGCTTATCACGAAGAGCGTTGCTGTCTTCCCCACGTTGATAGGCAGGAGGATATTCAGGAGGCGTTGCATGCGCCTATTGGCGATGGTTGGGCTGCGCGTGGAGGCGATGTAGGCGCTGTCGTCTACGAATAGCGCCAACGTCACATCCTTTTTCCCGGAGATAACGTGCCCCTCAGGCCTTAGGAGAGGGCGTCTCCTGACCCTGAGGGGAAGTCGTCTGGTAGAGCGCGTAGAGCGCGGGCGACGAGCAGCTTCTCTGTGAGACTACGGCGGTGATGGTGCGCAGACCGGAGTTGGCAGCTTCCACAGTTTTCCACGTTGAGCTCTTTTGTCATGTGATATAACACTCACGTTGTGGAGTACGTGCTTCTGAATCCTGAGAGCTTAGAAGTTGATTTCGTATACGGAGGCTTGATCGATGGTGTTCTCCCAACTCCCCACGCCAAGCTTTTACGGCATCGGATACCTCCACGGTCAGGGCGATCAGGTCAGCTTTGAAACAAGGGCAACTTGAGCGCGCTCTTTCTCGGAGTTGGAGTCTTCCTATTCAGTTTGTGTCGTTGCCGTTGAGGCATTCTCTTTCGCTTCCAGGATTTTCGTGGCCAGTGCTTTGGCTTCCAGCCTCAACTCGGGGCTAGACTTGACGGCCTACGGCAACTGATTTCGAGTTCTTGAGAAGGCCTCCCAATCTGTTTTCACGCATCTGGCCCGTGATGCGTTGAAGTCCGCAGTCAATCCCAGCCTGATTTCATCGTCAATCCCAGGACACGAAGCACTTCCCACTCAGTGTCAGCAGATGTTGTTGGCAATGTTGATCACATCCGCGGAATAGAGCGTGTTGGCGGGAATATCGGGTGGGCTAAACACGTTAGTGTAAATATCGAGAGAATTTTAAATACTTAAGTACCCGAAAGAGACCAAAAAAATGCCAAACGATTCAATAGATTGATGATACATGGCTTCTGCCGACCCAGAGGAACCAAAATATGTGTTATAAAACTTGCATACCGCTGGTTTTGTTTATTGTAGTTTACATTATTCACATGGGCCAATCTTAAAAAGAGATGTATAAAATTATCAAAATTAGTGGAATTGAAACCCATTACGGTTTAGAAAGTCATACGTCTTCGTTTGTGACACAGGTGATAGCTGCCGGGAAGCCGTTCCAAGGCAACCAGCTAGCGCCGCACATGCTCACGCAAGGGAAACAGGTCTTGCAGGGACAAGCCGGTAAGTCTACTCATTTTAGTATATTTATATTTTGCCCATACATTATAAGTATCATTATCATTATCATTACATTACATAATAAGTATATTGTAAGGTATCATTATTTAGTTATAAATTCCAGTGGTCAACCAAACTCGGAATAACAGAAGTCTCAAAAATCATATAAGCTGTATACATTTTGTCAAAAACTTTGCATACTCAGCTAATTTCTAAAACTTTCGACTGTTTTCATCTCTAGTTGCAGCTGCCCCTTTATAATAATCAGTTTATGTGGGTCTTTCACTTATAAGAAAATTTTTGACGGAGTATTTTGTTTGACTTTTTACATTATTTTACTTATGTTGGGTTGTGGCGTGGTGCCTTGTGTAAGAAAATTTTTTTAAAACATTTTTATGGTACAGAGAAACTTTTCGACGAATTCTTTTATTCTCCTTGCAACGTGATTTGTTCTTCACGTTGCTCTTAGTTCAACTTTATTTAGAACGATTGCCACCATGGCTACGTCATAACTTTAGAAATGTTATGAAGTATTTTTTTGTAAAGCTTTACAAATTAATTGATAAGTGGTACCTACCAGGGTGAGAACAATGATGTTATTGCTACATAAGTACTCATTAATATGAACCTATTTCAGACAATGTAATAATATAAAGTCTACACAAACATACAATGCCAATAATTTGTTTGAGAAGCTAAAATCCATCTAAATCTTTTTGAATGATCACTAGCCATTAGCTGTGACCTGTTGTTTATTTTTTTACTAATAGTATTCTAAAACATATGTTGTTTCATAGCGTAGACAGAAAGATACCTTAGAACTAAAAGAAAACAATATTTTTATAGATAATTATATACTTCCGCTCCTTTATGGAGAAAAAACTTTCACACTATTTCGTTTTTCAGTCAATTTTGCAGGTCTCTCCTATCCGGATCAAGGTTCATTATACTATGTTTTTTTCGAGTCTCGTGGTTTGAACTTGTGAATGTGGTATTTAGGAACAGACGTTCGTTAATTGTTTGATTCATTTTATTTGTTTTAGCCGTACGTTTCAATTGACATTTCGTCTGAATCGATAAGTGTGTTGCTTGGTTTTCGATAAAGTTTGCCATTTTATCTCTTTCTGTAGCTTTTGACGTCATTAACTATTGGCTTTTTTTTTAGCTTACCATAACTTTTTTAAATACGTTGCGATTGGATGTCTCATTCCAATAAATCATTGAAATGTTATGGTTGTTACTAAGTGTTTTAGCGTACATACGGGACGGTATCGACATCGAATGTTGCTGGAACTTTATCATACTTGTCGAAAATTTTACCAAAAATTTTAGCTTTAACTTTATTAAGAAGCTTTCTGCTTTACAAATTAGCAGAATCAAGTTTTATTACTGTATCTTCGAGTGGAATAGGGGAATTACTATTTTATTAAATATTAGCTGCTGCCCTCGGTTTCGTACGCGAAGTACGAACATAAACAGTAGCCAATGTCCTTGCTAAAATACAATCTATCTCTTTAGCAAACATCATCAAGTAACCTTAAACTTTAGTAGTAAAAACGTAACAACCAACACTTACGAATTTCTTATATTTGTTTGAAAGTATGGATGTAGGTCCATCGAGTACTAGATCAGGGTTGGGCAACCTTTTTTATCCGAGGCAAAATAAATCCAATTAAATGTTATTGAGCCAGATTTTTTAACTTTGTTTTTAAAGTTCTTAAGTCCACAAGTAACCTTTATAGTTTTGATATATTCATACGTCTGTCCGCCCCTTAACAAAGCTTTTGTTCGTAGGGTGTTAATGAGCGTGATGATGAATTTTGCATGGTAACAGCCCCTACAAAGTTAAAATTTTGGCTAAATACCCTACATAAAGTGGGGGTTGGCTTATTACAGATTTACAAGAAATAGTAACATATATGATGAAATTGGAAATAAAAACGCTTTACTAGATTATGAGTAGCTTCCTGATTATATTAGCCTTAAATTCACGGAAACTCCATACTAATTAAAATTGAATATTTTAAACTAAATTTTATTTCGCTACCTAGATGGTTTTAAAGAGGTTTAGGATCTGACCACTAGTCATTTTTATACTTTCTGACTTCGGATGCCTTCACATTGCGTGGTCCGACACGCCCTTGGCCAATTCATTTATTGATTGGTGTCGACGCGAAAATTATGCAGGCGTTTACATTTATCTTGGAGACTATTCGAGAGGTATTATATAGTAGATATATACAAATTGAGTACGAATGTTGACTGGCCTGCTGGATCAAAACGGTTCGCGGGCCGAAGATAGCCCGCGGGCCATACTTACCCATCACTGACCTAGACATTCGCAAGTCTAAAAATGTTGTAGCACCGTTCGATGCTCCGTCTCATTCATTGCCTTATTTTTTGTTGACGAAATGCTAATTTTTTAAATTTTTAAATTTTTTGAATTTGAATTCTCAAGAAAAAAGACCTAGTTTGAGAAATAACGAACAGCTAACACATTGCCGCTTGTCTAAAGTGGTAGTTCTAGATGCCCAGTAACATCGTATTCTCTAACAGCTCCGTTCCCGGGTTACACCACTATACCAACTACGCAGAACCAGACGTTTGTCTTCAGCCCACTGAGTGTCATCAACTCTCAGCCAAGCATTCTGCCGGGGCATTCCCAGCCTACTGTCTCTGGGATAGGGCAACCGAAGCAAGGAGATATACATAAAGTAAGTACCAAATACACTCGCACACATTAAATTACAAACATTTCATTCTCATCTCGCCAATACACATAAAACAAGCATCGAGTTTATTTTACATTTTTCTATTAATTTGCTTGAAAAAATACCTCAATGAACTACGACTATCCTGATTTAGCTCTCGGTTCTTTCGAAACCGGTTTAAAACTGCAAAGAGTCTTAGGCCTTGTTCCATTATATTGAATGCCACACTTACTTAAAACAATGAAACTTGATAATAGACATGTTAATATTAATAATACGTACTCCGAAAATAAAGCTTTTGTTTATATTACCAGACTCGTTTCTTGTAAGTATTTGATCTTCAAAGTACTGTAGGTACTTCACCGTTATTACAAAATTAAATATTAGTACACTGCGGAAGGTAACTGTGACTGCATCTGTGGCTAGGGAAAAGGTATACAATAAACCTTCGCTTCTAGCTTGGAATCCATTATTCATTTTCGACAAAAAGTTGCTTTGTATGTCTGTTTTTTGCTCTAAATGTGTTTCTGTTCCGTGCTATGTCTAATGCCCTTTATTGATTTTTTACTTGCATTTTCAATACGTTTTATGTTACTGCAGCTGCGTAAAAAACAATTATTTAACATCTAACTTAAAAATAAAAAAAACAAATGTAGCTAGAAATTAACAATATAATGCCATTACTGCTTACAACTTGTGGCATAATTCACTCGTGAGTATACTTACTACCTACCTTGTTAGAAATTACGGTTTTATTATGTTACGTATAGGTACTTACAATCAAAAATGTAGGTACTCCAGCTTGTTTGTCAATTTGTGATTCGATCTCTGCTTGCCAAACCAATCAATACATCCAAAATAATAATAATTTCTTTGCTGGACTACGATTGTATAGATATGTTTAGAGGAAGCAAAAAAGGTCGTCACCGCAGCCAGAAAAAAAAGGACTCGTTACCCTGCAGCTCGGTTCAAAAGCTCTATCTCTTTCTTTCTTTCCGTCTATCCCCATACTACGTGTTAAGTAGTCTCTTTCTAGTGAGATCCCAAGTTTATACAATCCTTGTGTGTGTGTGTTACACACGTAAGTTTTTAGCATGCGGTGGTTTAACATGTGTTCGTTTGCTGCACACATAAGTGGTCGCTTTAGATCATTTCAAGTAGGTAGCTTTAAAGCGGCTTTTAACTTTGTAGGATTCCCTCCCATTGCCACATTTTTCCGATCAAATAACAGCCTTCCTGGAATGAACTGTATTAGTACGTATCTAAAAGCACAATTTTGCCATCGTGTGGTCATGGCCGAGTGAAAGTTGATCTGTTTGTGTAAAATCTGACGTTACGATGAAACATGGCTTTATAAAGAGCCTCCTTCGTAGAATTCTAAAGGGTTACTGACCTTGAATATCGAAACTAACTCAATTTAATCAAGGTGTAAGCTCCTCGCGGTCAAGGCTGGTTTATAAACGGATTGGTTTTCTGAGAAGCTCGCGTGTTTAGTTTTTATGCCCTGAGGAGTTCGCAAGATGAATCATGTTAACCTATTTCACACACAATGACGATGTGAATAGAAGCACTACTATCTTCTTTCTCCCTAATCTTCTAACTCCTTCTGTCTTTTCCTACCCTTTTAATTTCATCCACTTTCCTCACCTTTTACCTATCTATTCTCTTAACACCTCAATATCTTTCTAATTTTACCCTACTTCTCCTTCTCCTTCTTAGTTTGAGCAAAACAACCGCAATGTTGAATAGTTCCACCGTTTCCAGTGTGGCGGAAAGGTAACTGGGGGAAAAGTCAATACGAGCACTGGCGGGCAAACCGTGCAAGCTCAATGCGTTCAAGTATCGCAACCCGTGCTCGGGACGCAGCAGCCCACGCAGGCGCAAATCATCAGCCCCTTGCAAGTGAGTAGCTTGTTCCAGACCAATCGCGCGCCAAAAAATATATCAAACAGAAGACCCTCCTCAAAACGCCTTTGTAGGCTCTTAATTCCGCTGGACTTTACGAGTCATAGAGTTCAAGCGCACAAGCTAGCGGAGTATAGATAAAAGACAATTTTGCTTCAACATTTTGTTACCGTGACAATTTTTACATAGATATCCCGTAAAAATAAAATTGTCTGAGGCTGGACATGCACGCAAATCAATCAAATGAATTGAAAGTACTTGGCACTTTATCTTGTTGTAGTCATGTTAGGTTCAATCAAGTCGTCAATCATCGAGGTTCCAACCGAAAGCCGGGGGCGGTCATTGCAATGTCAACTACTTGAAAAATTCTGCATTGATCCAGACCGGACGACAACAGTCTAATTATAAAATCGCTAAATATAAAATTATCCTGTTTCTGAAACGCGCTTGAATTGCAGATCTTTCGCCTTCATCCTTACAAGTGTTTACAAACGTCTAGATTACTCCATACCGCTTACTGCCTATGTTTTACAAATATCATGCCACCTCATCAACAACCCACTATTATATATGTATATATATTATCTTTGATATTACTTGTTATGCTAAATTATACATCCGCCTGTGAACCCCCGTTGTTCGCATTGTGAAAGGAAGTCAGGACAAGTTGCTCTGAGATTGCATCCTTATTACTCTCACTTCACAGTCAGCGATGCGTAGCGTATTTATGTTAGTTTGCAGTTTAAATTTCAACTTACCGAAAACAGAAAAACTCCTATTTTGATGCAAATAGCATCTACCAAGAAAGGTTAAACGTCACAACCTTCGTATCAGGATTTGACTGATTACTAATTTCGATATCACTTGCTATATAGGTTTTGCATCTTCGTTTGAACCGTCCAACTTGTTGGTTGTTGTTGGACAAACTTTGATTTATAGGCAGCGTTTCACCAGCGATTCGGGCACGACAGTTAATCTTTGATAAATAACGAATAACCCGAAATCATAGATGTGTATCACTATGCAGACGGGTGGTCAACCAATGCAGTTCGCTCCGTGGCAGCTCTCCGGAGCCCTTCCCCAGGTGTGGACCGGGGGCTTGCCGGCTGGTACCATCCCTGCCGGGGGACTGTTGACTCCCAACCCGACGCTTTTCATACGCGGCAGCCAGCCCGACCAACCTCCATCGATGTTCATACAGCACTCGCCGCAGAACAATGTTCAACACAGTAAGTGGACTATATCTATCTATAAGTGTGGCATTTGCAGCGAAATATAAATATCGTCGATAGACAGCGGATATCTAAGGTTGTGTTTACTTTGTAAGGGAATGAAGTAAAACTAAACTATTTTACTCTCTGTTTATTACGTTACAGACAAATATGTATGTAGGTACCCTCGCAAGCTATCATAAAGTTTATAAAATAAGTATTTAGTTTTTTTTAAGCTCTCATATTTAAGTGAATTTTAAATTCTGTTATGAGAATAAAGTTAAAACCAGTCATCCCGTGACCACGACAGAGTGTAAACCTGTCGAAACGTCGGGAAAAATAGGTAAATAAACGCGATAAATACCCGTAAATATTTATAATAAAGTTTACCGTATCTAACTTTCAAAACTTGTAATATAAACTTTGTGAATAATTGGTTTTACTCGCGTGTTATGCTGTCGATGAAGGCTTCGTTACTGTTTTGATTGATCTGGAGAACCTTCATTAGAATGTCAATAGTTTCGACAGTGTTGGTGCCTTGTTTCTCGCGTTTCTCAAAACATAGGCGTCTTTCTCAAAGTGTATACCTTTGTCATTTTCTCTCGTAATTTCATTGTCTTTAATTTTCTATCGTATGGCGTTAACTCGAATCATTGCCGAATCCCGATAATGTAGCCCCATAGTTGGAGTCAGAAGAGTCTTATATAATTGCATCTTATGTTATAGATATAAAAATGCATTGATGGCCTTTACACTTTGTTCTAAAGCAGCAAGAACGTACTAAATATTACATTAAAATGAATATCACGAAGAACAGGCTCAAATTTAAATCAATTTGAATTGGAGAAGGTAGCGAGTGCTTACGCAACTTTACACGTGATTTTCCGCTTTCAATTATGTATGTGGCCTATTTTTCAATTTTATTCAGGTTTTGATTTGTTTGTTCAAAGATTTCGACACCTTATGGAGATTAATTAAAACATTTATTGGAAATTGGAAAACATGGTTTCTGGATTCACCCGATTACCATTTGACACACTTGTCCCCTGTGTTTACGCAATCGATATTACATCATCGAAATTCGTCTATTAATGCGAAGTTTCGATGTTTATGATTAAACGTTTGTATAGTCGCATGTCGCTACGGCAGGCGGAGTTTGATCAATCTTGGAATCTAAGCCGTGACCCGGATGCGTACTTACCTATTGGATATTTTAACTCGCGGAGTGGAGAAAAGTAAAATTAAATCTACTAATTAAATAACGCCATATTCACTTCTCTCCGCTTCGCTTAAACACTTGTTTTTGCATGTAGCGAAGTTTGTTACATGATGCTGCACCTTTATTATTTGCGATTTTTTATGTCTACATACCTACTTAAGGGGTCTTCATTCAGAGTTTTGTGCATTGCATTACACCAATGACATACATCTGTGATAGATTGGGGCTTATTTAAACTGTATACAGTATCAAACCGCTATATACAAAATTGGGTTACTTAGTAACATTAAATGATTAACGAATAGCTCATTAAAACTAGTTTTACCTTAGCATTGGTTCAACGAACTGAAGAATCGGAATATATATATGTATATACCATTGCGGCTTTTAAGGATACTAAATACTAAATGTTACTATAGATAGATGGTATATCTGATGATATCACAATAGCTAACGTGTTGTCATCTTTATTCATTGGCCCTAGAAGGACAAAGACAGACAATACTTAAACACCAATGGCTATAATATAGATGGAAAATCTTTATTTATTTGTAGCACTATCACACTATGTATCTATACTAGACTACCATACATAGTATAGACGACCTCTGTGGCGCAGTGGGTAGCGGGTTCGATTACCGCCGCGGACTAATTGTATGATCTGAAATATCTGTCTCCGGTCTAGGTGTTTCTATATAATATGTTTGTATTTACAATGTATGTAAGTAGTATATCAGTCATGCACAAGGTCTGCTTATTTTAGGGTCAGATGTTGCTGTGTGAAATGTCATTATTTATTTATTTATAATATCTGTGCACTGCTGTTATTTGCAAAGTACATATTTTAGTAAGTATGCGAATTCGCTTGAGCTTTTGTATCTGTGCTAGCACGTTATTCAGGGGAGAGTTCCATCATTTGACAATGTTCACCAATGACAAGAGTTTAAATTTACAATATTATGACACATGCCATTAACGAAGAAAAAAGAACACTGGACACTGACAAAATTTACAATATTATGACACATGCCATTAACGAAGAAAAAAAGAAAAACACTCGACACTGACAAAATTGACAATCGTATGACACATGCTATTAACGAAGAAGAAGAACTTAAAATTGACCACAGTATACAGTTCGGAAGTGGTCGGTTTCAAATTTTGAAATTAAAACGATGGAAAGCTTCCGTTGTGTGTGTGGAATTGTACTTATATTATGCATGCGTTAGCATCCTATAGCTTGTGTATTATGCCGTAGCGACAAACACGTAGGTATACATTGTTTTTTTTTCGGACTGGACTAATTCTGTTAGGTTGTCTGACAACCCATGACAGGGTTACACGCACTTTCGTTTATATTGTGTGTGTAGTATTCGCTTTTTACAATCTTATTATCGTATCGCTAATTTCGAACTAGTGTAGTGAAAGGATTAACGTGCGCTTCAAGAGGCTTCTTTCGTGCACTGTTGTAGTTTGTACGCGATTGTGATTGGTCATTTTAATAATGATTGATCCTGTATCTAATCTAATATGTTTTTGTTTAGATACGAGCCTTGCGTGCGCTACCGTTACAAATACTAAGCCGCGCGCGGCTGGCGAGGGTATGCCCAAAGGGCCGCGCCCTCTGTCCAATATTTTACCATCCAGTGGTATCAGACCGGCTGCCTCAGTCTCCACCCAGACCCAAAGTCAGACTGCCCAGGTAACTATAACATAAAAATCGAGAATGCAATGCTGATGCTTCCCTCATTAAACTAATACAATCATATAAGCTCTCATACACCACTAATAAGCATCGCAACAACCAACGCCAGCGCATATGCCCTTCAAGTCTGCTTAAGAAAGGGCGCAATGACGTTAAAAGAATCGTTTGTATTGTCGCTACCAGCCAATAGACGAAATGATATGATGCTTCGAAGAACCGCTAGCACTAGCAATTTTTTAAGATTCATACGTAGATTTGTAAATTAAAGTCACTCATTCATTTATGAATATAATTTGCTGTTATAGAATATAGTTTTAAAAATACAAACATATTAAATAATATTTAATTCTCCGCACAGGCCGTCGAAAACCTAGAAATAAAAGTAAATACGGGAAAAGTAGCACAGCGCCTTCTCGCGAAAATTAAAAACGTAGACCGGGTCAAATTCAGGTTGAAAGAAACAAAGCCGAGAGCCCGTGTAGCGAAAGTAAGACCAATTTTTTTTATTAAAACTTAAATGTATTTAAGTAGCTTTTGTCCACGTTCTCCAGTGTCGAAGGGTGCAAACATCACGGTTCTTGTTGTTTTCCCTTTTTCGGTATATCAAATATGTAATGTACTCTCAAAAACGTCAAGTTTATTACATACTCAAGATGGCGGCTGACCTGTATCATTTGATCGTGTGTAGTGCAATGTGAGAGTCATCAATGTTTTAATTTTATTGGCTTTTGTATTAGTACAAGACTAAATTATAAAATGATTATCGATAGTTGAAAGTTCGCAGCTAGGTCAGCTGTTCGTACAAGAGCCAAACTTTGTATAATCGGTTTGATTGTGTTATTTCACCGGAAAATCTATTTTGTAAAATACCAACGATTTTATATTGTTTCCTTGAAAGTCTGAATTAAAGTAACATTTTTAAATAACACTTCTAAAAATTACTAAATTGACGTGACTGCATAAAAAAAACTGCGGAAATTCCAAGGAAAATACATTAAATATTTGAAAAGAAATATCAACTTCTTTTAAAAATGTTACTCTAACTTCGACTTTGGTTTAAGCAAAATAAGATCGTTCGCACTTTACAAAGTTTTAGGTAGTTCGATGAAACAGCAGAATCAACACCACTGTATACTTATTATAATAAAAAAAAAATAGCACCCGTTCAAAGCTTACAGTTATATAACAGAAAATAAGTGAAATAAGCGGTTTCATATTTACCTACAAACATCCGGCGACTTATTTATTCGCAGATTAATTTTATCTTGCAAAATTTTACGCATTTCGCATCCTCGTAAATATATTACTTATTGGGTTTGATTAAGTAACGATTGGAGTAGGTATCAAACATTTAACATTTCCAAAACACACATACGCATATTTAATATTTAATTTTAAATTTAAAAAACAATTTGAATTAAATTTGAAATTAATTAGAATTTAAAGAAAATATGTAACAATAATGACACGCTCGTTGCGTATGTCTCGATAGGAACCTCAGGTCAGTCGCAAGCCATTCCATAAGAACTTTTTGCGGCAAATCAGAGCCATTTTGAGCAAAGTTATACATTTAATTATATTGGTATTCATGCAACACGATATACTTTCTATAGAACATAACCCTTCGCCACTGTTATGTGAAGAAATTATACACACATCAAAAAAGTTTAAGATTTGTTTTATCCAGTTAGGTACCCAAAATATGGGTTATGATTTCACTGGAAAATTTCATTTTGGTTTATTTGTAACGAGAGTAAACAGTCGCATCACTCGCATAAGCCCACTTTGTGTTGTAAATCAACGTTTAAAAAATAATCTCATTTAATTAATTAACAACAACAATGAGTAAACATTTCAATTTCAAAATGGAAGAATAAATTTACAAACAAAATTACAAATATTTAATAATTGCAGCTTTAACTTTTTTGATGTGTAATTAAAAGACTTTGAATTCTACTTGTACCATGAAGATGCCCCTAAAAGTATATCGAATCAGCCGCTTAGGCCATACAAACGCAAGACAACCATCTACCTCGTATACCTATTTACTCGCTGGGTAATAATAATAAATAACACTTATGTAAATGTTTTTGTGTGATACAATCTATACCATTTTCCTAATACTAGTCTAATCCTTATCCAGAGCCCTCGCTCGCAGACTATAGTCGCGTTAAACTCTCGCTGCAAACTCAGTCATAAATTATCGGACAAGAGACAGTAATATTGCTAAGGCACGATCTTTTTGTTTAAGCGCAGAGATGTGCATTATTGGAGTCGATAAGAACTATCGATACATTTATATATATTTTTTTACTTTGTTGTTAGTTTTCTTTTAATATTTTTATATGAACTTATGAAAAAATATATGATATATGTTTTTTTGATTATTGATTAAATTTATCATGGTAATGGTGACCCTTACTAATTTCGGAAGACTTATTTCAGGAGAATTATTTTATCTTGTTTGTATGGACCTAACGGCCGCCAGATATCGTAATTCTATAATTCATTAGACTCGCCAGCTCAAGGCAAGACTCTCAGTCTCATTAAGGGGAGGGAAAGGGGATTAATAACTTTGTCTGTTTTTAACATATGCGGCGTTCCCCAAGTAATTGCTTAACGATATCAATACGCCGAGCATACTTAGGCTTTATCATGAGCTTAACTTACCTACAGTAACTTGCGGTTACGTAAAAATCTAAAATAGCGTGTCTAAAAAATGTATTACCTAAAAAGTAGGTACGCATTAGTGGGTGACTGTAGTGACTCAAACTCATTGTAAGGCAACTGTAATATGAATCTGCTTTTTATTTAATCTTGAATTGATCCGGAGAGTCTCATTGCAATAGAGGATCGTTTTTGGTATAAGTAAAATTCATTGCACTTACGAGGCAATTTCAAGGCCTTGATAAATAGTTGTTCATATATCTCGATGCCTTGATAGGCCAAACACTAAATTAAAAAAAAGAAAACGAATTATATTATGACTTCGCGTTCAAAAATATAAAGATAAGGTTGCACTTTATAGAACAAACGCATGATTATACAATTAAAATAATTAAACAATGTATTAATTAGTGCGTAATGCCAACTATGGCTCCCGCGAACTATATTTGGTACCGAGAAACATCGGTAAGAAAATTTAATTCGGCGAGTTCGATTAGTATGTTTAGTTCACTATAAATTTGAAATCAATTGAAATGATGACCCTGAAAACGGCTGCACTAATTTATACCAAATTGATTACAATTATTACGCAAAGATAAATTGAAATAAATAAATAAATAAAACGGGTTGCACTCCGGTGCCAGTGCCGACAGAAGTGAAAACTTGTTTTGGCGCGTTAGTCATTTTTTAGATAGGTACTAGGGTTATTGGGTTATGAATTGCATTTTATTAATGAATTGTATTTTATTAGTTATTAGAAACTTTAAAATATATTTAATATTCTTTTATGTTTTTGTTCAGAATGTAGATATTATATCAAAGAACCTAACTCAGTAAACTTCTCCATACAAAAGTAGACTGTAAACATGTGAATTAAGGTTTTCTAGTGGTCGCCCAGTGGTCGAAATTCGACCATAATTAATTTTAATTATAAGTTTGAACATTATAAAGGTTCTATTGTCAAAGAATACTCCATAATCACAGATTTCGCCGAGGCTACACTGTTGATTTGCCAATTTTTTTCAAACAAATTATATGAAATTTCAATCAAAAAATCCAATATATTTATTAAAATAACGAATACCTCTTATTTTTTTTATTGAAACAAAAAACCATGAGATAATAAAAATGCTGACTTACCTACATATTTACATACTTAGATATTTACTTACTTGCATATTTACTTACGTACTTACATATTTACTTACATACATACCTATTTAGATAATTTAATTAATGATAGAAAACTTCTCTGTAAACGATGTTTATTGTTATTTGATACGCATTCATGTTCCATTGACTAATGCTTCCTTTGTATTTATGTTTCTGATCAGCAAAACGATGCAATTTACTTTCAATACTAACTTATGTGGTGGGACACCACTAACAGTCAAAGAATTTAAAAACTCTACCGGATTGTTATTGATGGCATTGTCATTATCACAAATTATTTTATCATAGTTATATGTTCGCTGTTCTTCAGGAATTTAATTAAGTATATCAGTATTAATCAAAGTACAATCATCAGTTGTAGGTGCTAAAATAACTGAGTTCAAAATATTTTCTGGGAGTATGTTTTCGGAAATTTATGTCAATTTGACCACAGACTTTAACAATAAATAAAAAAGTATATACAAAAGAGTATCTATGCTCATGTGCTCTTATACTCGTAATATGCTCATATATAACTAATTAATATATTGTAATAGGTAAATGAATTTATTATGGTTATGTTTGACATTCAGTAAGACTATAGCCAAATAATATACTAATCTCAATTTGATCGACTTTAACAAAGAGACTCTCTAGACTTTAACAAAAAACAAAAAGTATGTACAAAAGAGTGTCAATGCTCATGTGCTCTTATACTCGTATTATGCTCATATATATGTGTGCGTGTCAAATATATGATAGTGTATGTAATGTTTTTTTTAATGTATTTTTTATGCATAACTAAAAAAAATATTATGCATAAAAAATACATTAAATCAATAAAAAAAACATATACACTATCATATATTTGATACGCACAAACCCTATTATATATATAAAATTATAATTATATATATAATTTTTTTTTAATATATAGTTAATTAATATATATTAATTAACTATATATTAATATTTTTTTTTAGTTATGCATAAAAAATACATTAAATCAATAAATATCTATATAGATAATCAAATGGGGCGAGCGCGGCAGCCCTGCGTCTCGTAACGGTGTCGCGAGTCCAGAGGTTTTACCTCATCTAAAAATATGCGTACCGCGCTAAAAGAAGTTATCACTTCAACTGCGTCTCGTAACGGTGTCGCGAGTCCAGAGGTTTTACCTCATCTAAAAATATGCGTAATGCAATCTGTCGTTACATTTTGAGACCAAACAGCTAAAAGCAACAGTCTTCGTTTAAAAATATTTGTTTAAATTGGAATAAAATAGGTGCATCCGTTTTGAATCTTTTTAACCTAAATTACTTATCAAGTCAGAGCTTGAATAAATTAATTCAAAAATTCTAGCACTTGTTAATTTTGGTTCTTCGTAAAAAGTCAACCTTGTGTATATGGAACTTATTTTTGAGGGTTACGTGAGCTTAAGTTTGGCCTATTAAACTCTTGAAATAGTTAGAATAATTTGTCTAGATGATATCTTTAATGAGTCTGTAAAAATTAAACAGACTCATCAATAACTATTTTGAACTTTACAGTGCTTAAGTGACATTGCTAAAAAGGTTCTCAATAGAAAAATATTGACTACTTCTGTTTTGGAAAAGGACTTGGGAATAACAGCTACTGTAAATAAACAAAATGGATTATCAATGTTTTCATGTTTTCATTGCTACGCTGGCTGCTTTATTTAGTTTACCGTACACCATAGTTGTCAAACTTTCAATTAAATTAAATTAAAATCATTTTATTTCACACAAAATTACATGCTAGCTTTTCACGCTGGAAAATTTCTAGCTGTTGGGTTTATCTTCCCAATCTATATTCTAAAAAGTAGTGTTTAGCCAGACGGGGCTATGTATTGCGCATGGCGGCTGATTGTAATGCATGGAAATGTTTTATGGC
The DNA here is from genome assembly GCA_948098915.1 of Lampropteryx suffumata. Taxonomy (NCBI): domain Eukaryota; kingdom Metazoa; phylum Arthropoda; class Insecta; order Lepidoptera; family Geometridae; genus Lampropteryx; species Lampropteryx suffumata. The sequence goes on along the minus strand of OX402544.1, from coordinate 17,764,090 downwards.
ATACATTCAATAACATCTTACGTTATAAGTAAAATAAGTTCAATTTTAATTAGCATTATTGTTATGCTTGTTGTTATGTTATGGCATGTTCTGAAGTGATGACAACCATGCTTGGTAGAAGTCAATGCATGCATTTTTGATTGTACTTGAAGTTGAGTTTTTTTCTCTTGGCTGATTAAGCAAGTACGGAAAGCAACACCAACACAGCAAAGTATTAATGTTAAAACAATTTATAACCTTAACGTTAATGTGGTTCGTCGGGAGAGCTGGCGTCCTATGTTTTGTTTTATATTTTATGTTCCTCAAGTAATTTGGCTGGCGTCTAGCGATTGCGAGGATTGTGAACCATTTTCAACGACTTTATCGATCTGACGGTTCGGTAACTAGGTGGATTTGGTTCTTTGTTTTTGAATTCTTTCAAGGGGACGAACCACCTTAAGTTTTAGACGTTATTACTTGCTGTTGTTTGTCCTAGAAACAAGGCCACTGGGTTGTTACATTAAAAAAACTGAGAAATTGAAACAAACTGTTCAGGGGTAGTTTGAGATACAAGTGAATGTTGCGCATAGATCTTGAAAACTGGATAGCGCAACCGTGAATAATAATTGACAAATATTGACTCGTCTTTTCAATCGAGATATTTCCCCTGTACTATACGGTTGTACGTGTGGTTGTAAGTGTAAAAAAATACACATACCCACTAGAATTTTTATACAAAACAAGAAGTACTTATCGAGAATTCTAGTTGAATTTTCTTGACTTAGTTTAACACCACACTCTATCCATCACATTATATCTTAAAATAGCTTATCAAACTTAACGTTTAGCACTATCAGGCCACACATCGCAGCTTTATAAATGTATCAGATCACGCACACAACAAACACTAAACAATAATTATAAAACTTAACGTGACACCCAATAGTCTTGATATAATATTATAGCATGCAAAATAGCCTAGTTGTATTACACTAATAGGCAATAATAATCAGCTTAATATCATGCTAAATGTGTCCATTATATAATGTAATAGTAGAGAAACATCACGATAATATATAACCTTGAATTGACACTATTGGTATGATTGTAGGGCAAAATATCGCGCACTAAACAAGTTGTGCGCTCTCCAGCACCCGCGGCAAAGCAAGATGCCGCCAACCAAACCAATAAACCTCAACACCCAATGCTAAACAAACAGTAAGTAATTTGTTAATGATATAGGTACTTAGATTAAACCCTAGATCTTACCTTTGGTATCGAAATCATTACTTTTTGCTATAGTTTCCTGCCCTTGAAAGAAATCTTTCTTTCTTTTCTAATACACCTTTCTTTAATTTCTTTCTTCTTTCTTTCTTTCTTTTCTAATACATGCATAATATAGTAGAGAAACACTGATAATTTTAGAGGTTTCTAATCACATTAGACATTCTGTGGTATATTTAGTATAAGCATTGCACCAGTGTCAAGCCGGGCCGGGTCGCTAGTTTCATAATATAAAATTCTCGGCGTCTGGTGATACATTGCATGACCCAAGAGCTGGCTCCTATCAGGGTCAGCGGATTAACATTGCCATTCAACGTGGTAATAGCGCCAGTATCTTGGGAACGCTGCCCCCTGGCAGTGATCTGGATCAGTTGAGCTATCTAAAGATCGTTTTAAACGGTCTTTAGATAGCTCTACTGTTTCACATTCTGTAATTATTACTATTAATGATTTTATTTACAGAAATGTACAGAGTAATTTAAAGAGTTGTCTATGCACCGCTTAAAACTATATAATAGAAAGCTCAATTGTTCTTGATCACTGAAAAATAATCATAATTGTAAAAAAACGTATTTACTCGTATTTCGATATGTTGCTTGCAACTTCCTCATTCAATCTTAACTTCCAACTTCAATTTTATTTCAAAGTTATTGTTCATTCTGTAATGTAATTGAAATCAGGTTAATTATTTAATATTTAATAATCATCTTGTAATGTTGACGTCGGTTTTAATGGCTCACACTAATGACGATTCGATATATTTAGTACAATGATGAAATGTACAAAATCACATTATCGCTATTCAACGAGGTAATGTTGCCAGCCTTTTGGGCACTTTACCTGCGGTGAGTATTCTCAACTCGCTTTTCTATCTATAATTGCGGCTACAAAATAGTGTTAATAGTTTTTGATAAATTTGTTTACCCTTTATTATTCAGTATAAAATTAATAAACTTTATGGCTTTTAAATAGAGCATAAAGTAATTAAAACAATAGGTACCTGTTCAACTTATTTTTAAATTTCAATTTACACTTTTAGAAAAAAAAACACGTGAGTTTAACTATCCTTCCTACCTACCTACCTAATATCTTCGTATAATATGTATAAAGATATTAGGATATTATTAATTATTGAAGATACAATGTCTTCTAAACTTTCTTTGTTTATAATAATAAGGTTTACAGCTAGTCTGGTATTAAGGGTCTGGGTGTTTCTATAACTGTATGTATGTATCTAAAAAAGTATATAAGTACTGTATCAGTCATGTGGTACCCATAACACAAGCTTTGCTTACTTTGGGGCCAGATGATGCTGTGTGAAATGTCCGGCATTATTTATTTATGTATTTGTTTACACTACTTTCGTATAAGACAGTTGTTGAAATGATATAAAGGACTTGTATATATTACTCAAGCGAAAATGTCTTCTATTTAGCATATATTTTTTTTTTTTTAGAAACCTTAATAATTGCAGGTTGGTGGTGGTGAACACCAACGGCGCGTTGGCGCAACTCGCCAGCACCCAGGAGAAGCAGGCTCTCGCCAAGAGTATGCAGCAGCAAGCCATAATGCAACAGCAGCAGCAGATCCATGTAAGCTATCTCTGGAAATGCAATACCATATTGTGGTACGACTCTACAGTAATCATTTTTCTTGGTGGGTACCACCACAGTGCCTGTGGCTCTGGCTCCAAGCAGTAGTCTTCAAGCATTACTCTGTTAAAGTTTAAAGGGACTGGCAAGTCAAATTACTGGACAAAAGAACTTTGTCTTAGGAACTTAAATAATAAATAAACAACACCATCTAGTCCCAAACTAAGCATAGCTTGTGTTATGCTAACCATACTGAAATAGTACTTATTTTTTTAAATAAATACTTATGATACTTTGATACACCACGTAAAAGATTATCCTGGGAGGGAATCGAACCCTCAACCTACAATGCAAAAAGCCGAGCTACTACCAACTAAGCTGACAGGCCAGTCTATAGGCTGGCACCGTGCGAATGGTTTCTCCTGAGGACATAGACAAGATTCCTTGTGATCTTTCCGCAGTGGCGTTACCGTGAGGTATTTGTTTAAACCCCCATGTAATGCAAGTGGCATAGGTTACGGTAACCATCTACCATCAGATGGGCCGTATGCTTGTTTAATAGCTCAACTGTATAATAAATATACTTGTTTTCTTATTTATTAAGCCCGGAAGCTTGCCAACGGTGCATTTGTCGTGCCGGTCCTGGCTTCAACCACCATATGGATGGTTGCCTGTATCACGGTGTTTACAAGTTCTTATAATTTTCAGCAACAGCAGCAACTGTTGCACCAGCAGCAACAGCAAACTCAGCAGATGGTGCAGCAATACCAGCAACAAGGTAAGGACATTTTATCGTTGTTTTTAAGGATATGTTTAAGCAACATTTATTATTCGGAAAATATTACTAATAACAAAATTAGCAAGAATCACAAATAGGACCAGACGAGTTTCGTGCCGGATTCTTCTTCAACTGGGATTTGGAGGACCGAGATTCGGAGATTTAGAGATTCATCTAGGAAGAAGAATTTTCAAAATGATTCCTGTGATTTTATTGAATTAGTTTATTCTAAGTTATTGAGTACAAATGAAAAAGTCATGTTTAGGAATACAAACGTAGGTTGTTGAAATTGACAGGAATGCAGATGAGCATGCAACAAGCCGGCCTTCCTGTGTGCTCGGTGGGTCAGGCGATGGGTGGCATGCCTCAGACAATTTCCATGGTCCAACAGATACACCCTGTAAGTATCACGCATCCTATTTATTACCTATTATTATCAGTTGTATTATTAACTATCTAATTTGCATTTTTTTATATTATTAAGTATTTAATTTGCTATTTTCTAGACCTATCATCTATTTGCTTGGATCATCATTACTTTAGTAATTTACGCCAATTTTGTTTTACTAAATCTTTACCGAGTAATCATTCTTATATTTTACTTATGTTTTGTTTGCTGTTCATAAATACATCACACAAACACAAGTGTACAAGAAAAATAACAGAGTGTTCTGTTATCCACCAAAGCAAACTGTCCAATGTGTTTTTTCGAGTTGAAAGTTTGTATAAACATGAGTTTCCGACCATCAGCTCAGCGGTATGTCACAGCAAGGTACCCTTGTCGGACAGTTGAGCGCACAATCGCAGAATCAGATCACACAAGTGCAGGCAATGCAACAGCAACAACACCAGGTATAAAACACACAACTCCACTCTTGAGAATAGTACATTGTACACCTAGGCGAGAAAGTGCCCAATTCCTAACGAGTGTGTCATTAAAACACACGAGGTAGGAATCCCACTTTCTCCCGAGTGATACATAGTGCTTTATACTACACCTACGAGGAAAATAAAATAAAATCTTCGCTATCACTCGACGACATTCTGTAGAATTAAAAAAATTACCAAACCCAAATCCAAATTTCGAAGAAATTCCCGCGCATGCCTTCATTACTAAGGTTCTTTTTTCAAAATATTGTTTGGAAAAATATAACACGTTAGAAACGGATTTCCATACTCTTTTCTCTCCTGCTAAACGCGTTAGAAATGAAATTCCATAGACTTTTCCGTTCCACATTTTAGTAGGCCTGATATGATGTACTTTCTAAGTTATATTTGGAAAAGGTATGGGCAAGTTTCTCAGTAGGTGTGGTATAAAGAACTCTTTCTTCTGTCATTGAATTGAAGCAAAAGAAAATACTAAGTTTACTAACACTTAATATTGAGACAATAACACTATAACTCATGATAAGACTTGATTAAAAAATTCCAAAACATTTATCATTATTTTTTATTACAGTTGGTTAATTATTTTGGCTTTTCGGATGTTACATGTTATTTTTATGTAGAGTGTTTATTTCGAAGTTGCGGGTCGCCAATCAACCAATAGAATCATAATTAATTATAAATATTTGTGGACAATCCACACAACACAATCTAATCCCAAAATGAGTAATAAAAATATAGTTCGTGGAGTCCCTCCTTGCGGAAAAAGTAAAACTTCGTAATGTGGTTATTAAAATAGGAACGTTTAAGGTTAACCGTTTAAAGTTTAAAGTTTAACGCAACCTTGTTGGAAGTCGCATAAGAAGTTTCACTTCAAAAACCGTATAACACCCAGACACAATAAACATATATGTTGATCACACAAATGTTTGTTCTGGGAAGGAAACGATTCGCAACATATCGCAGAAGTCAAAGCTATTACCAACTGAGCTGGAAACAAGTCAATCAAATTAGCATGCTTCACCTGTTGAGTGATAGTACACTATCCCATTGGTTGGTTCCCCTGGTCAGCTTTGATAGATACAGTCACAGAGTTTCCTAAATGTGATGCAAGTACACTTTATAACTTTCACAGGGTCTGATTGGCGCTGGAATGGTTCAGACTTCAGTTGGCATGGCTGTACCGCAGCCAGGAATAAGCCATTCTGCTCCGATGCATACGGTAGGTTTTACTATCAACTATTTTGCAAGGATTTTTGATTACCATAATGGTTTAGTTTTGAGGTTTTTGCACAATATAGTAAATAAGTTATTGGGCTTGAAAAATAAATTTCAAAAATATTCTTTTGATATGTAGCAGATTTTACAATACTTTCAATTGGCTCTTTAACTTGTTTACTTTGGGTACTAATATTAGCTAATGTAAGGTGTGATTTGTGAGTAAGAAGTGATTTCAAACTGTGAGCCTGACATAGAAGAATACGTGATTGTGAGCTAACATTTTTCCATAGCTAGCTTACCCTTAACCAATGATTTTTTACTTGCTATGTCCGCAAAACTAATATGCAAGATTTCCTACTTTTCCATTTGTTCTACCATTACATTGTAAATGTGGCACCATATTTCATTTATTTAATTAAAATGTAAAATATGGAAAAGGTGGAAATATATAGAAAGTATATATAAGAAATAACCGCACATTCATCATTTATAATCAGCTTTCACCGAAGATGAACTAACAGGAATGAATGAGAAAAAATATGATTATAAATATATTAAATTTGATTTTAAATTTTCGTGTACAATCGGCGACAGCCATCCATCACCATTGAGGGCGCTTCGGTGATGTCGCCGTATTTGCAAGTTCCGACCATTCCATACAACATGGCCCATGCCGAGGTAGAGACATACTCCTTCAATATACAATGGTTACCATTAGGCTTTTTCTTGTCCAAAAATACCGACACTCAAACGATATGTGTCTTTAGTCAATCATTTTGCCCGAAACTGAGACTTGTTGCCACTGTAGCTGCAGTAAAATATGCAAAAATACCATTGTACCTTGAAAGACCTGCCATTTATTGTCAAGAGTTTTATATTATGTACTTATAATTTTATATAAATATTGCATGATTTGTGTCCTGTGATATGATTTTCATATCTGAACTAACTGAAACCTTCATTATATACTCGTTTCAAATGAGGCAGTTAGGTGTATCTTAGTACTGCCTTGTTAGGTAATGTGTGGTACTGCATGAGAATATTGGAGTTTTTTAGTAAAACGAAGCATGGTAGGTAGGTGAGAATTATTGGTGCGTGATTTGAAAAGAACGCACCTGCGCTGCTTTATTTTCGTTTGTAAGCGTGTGTGAGCATTTTTAATATTATTTTTTGGTTTATTTAAATGTAAAGGGTTATTGTTTTACTTTACTTAATTTCATAATAATGTACATCTTCAGCATAATAGTATAAAACCATAAGCACGGGGTATCTTTGGCCCCAAGTCTCAACGGAGCTACAAACGTGTCGTTTTCTTTATAGTTATTTGAGGTAACTATATGATACAACATACAGTAACCTTTTACATTTTTGTATAGCCTGTCACTTATACACAAATACATTTGTATAATACCTTGCCTACATTTAAGGATTTGCTATTTGTGGATAAATTATACCAAGTTAAACGCATGTCCGTTCCATGAAAGAAGTCCCATGAAAAATTCCTATGAGTTCCGTTACGTTCGTAACGTCAGAACAAGAGTCCTCCTGTCCTAGTGTCCTATTGTCCTATTGTCGGACCTAGACAAGATCCTAGACTTCCTGTTTGCGTTCCGGCCTACGGAAATTGCAGCAACAGCCTAGCTACAGTCAGTCACGTGACTGATCATACAAGTCACTTACAATTAGATCTTTACGCAGTTTAAAATGCAAGGGGAAGATATTTTATTAAATACGGCTGCGTGCAAAAAGAGGTCGAGCCGGGATGAGATGTCAGCCTACTTTCAGGCAGCGCCTCTACAGGCGCATGTCCGTAGCAATGAGTTTAATCGTTATGAATCGTAATAATTGTTCTATGCCTGAAAGCGCAACCGTTCAAGCACAGGTGATCTGTGTTTAGCAAATTTCGGTCGGAAAGTGATTTTGATTGATAGGCTATAAATAGGCGTGTTTCATGATCCAGGCTGGTTCCCTTTTTGTAAATTTACACGCAGGCGTGAATACCTATATAGTGGATTTTGTCCAGGCATCCAAATCTATATACCTGAACCTAACGCCTAAGTCGCAATTTCCGCATCCGCCGAAAACGCACGCGAGGGACTTCTTTTGTGTTTATAAGTTAATGTTGTATTTAAAAGTGACGCTTGCACCTGCGTACAGGTTGCGGGTAACAGTGTGAGTTCTCCCCAGCTGACGCTGCAAGCCCAGCCCATGGGCCTGATAACAGCTCCGCTGCAAGGCTCCGTCCTGCCCATGCAGCAAACCGCGATCATCGCACACGTCAAGAGCGAAGAGGATAGGATGCCGCCACCGCAGGTAACCTTAACCCTCAACTTATATAATAACTTGGCTCATGTCGCTGAATGATGCTGTTCTTTCTACCTGTTCCTCTCAAGCGCAGCCTCCTTAAAGACCTACCTTCTCCATAATTTGGCTCATGTAGCTGAATCGTAGCTCTTCCTTTTCTTCTACTTTCCCTTCTATGATGGTTTTTATAAAATTTAATATAAACATTCCCCGATATAATAAAATACATTTCCATAACGTATTCATTGAGATACATCTCTTCATCAATTTGAAAAGAGATCAACTCTTTTCAAATTGATTTGGGAACTTGTCTATTCGCGTTTTACTGTCTTAAACATGTATCAAAATGTATAACTATTATATCAGTCATCTGGTACCCTTAGTACTGTGCTTACACTCTACACTTATCTACACTTAATTCCAGGCTACCCCGATCGTGCAACAGATCTCACCACATGTGATAACAACGGAAGCCGATGCTGATTCCGCTGCACCGGTCTTATCGTCCGCTCACACAGCCGCCGTGACTGCTACCATCTCTGCCATCGTCGCTGCAGGCGTGGCCGGTTCTAATGCTTCAGTTGAACTACCTAGCCCCACTATTAATAGTATGTAGCACGGCTATACTCTATAGAAACATGCAATATGACCTCTCAAACTATCATCAATTAGTTAAGTAAAAAAAGAAATGATCAAACTTTTTCAGTAAACATCTTCGTTCATAGAATCATAGTCTTCACAGGCTTGTGCCATAAATGTCAATTTTGTCAACGTCAAGCGATTGATTTCTTTAAAGTCGTATGTTGTCATTCGTCATTTGATATTTTATATAAAATGGCGACTTTCCATATACAATAACTATACGGATTTGTTGATTTAAAAATTGTTCACCCTCTTGTAGTATCCTAATTAACTGTTAAGCGAAACCGCAGTATTAATATATATATGTATTTGTGTGTATATAGACAACAACTGTGGTACAGTAGGCGATGCAGAAGGTTGCGGGTACGATTCCCGCCGCGGAACAAAGATTTGTTTGATCGACGAGTATTTGTCTTAGGTCTGGTTGTTTCTTTATGTAATATGTATGTATTTCCAAAAAAAGGAGTATATAAATAGTATCAGTCATGTGGTACCATAACATAAGCTCTGCTACCTTGGAGCTAGGTAATGTTATTTGAACTGTCCGGCATTATTTAATTATTTATAGACCATCCAAAGTGTTTTACATAGATACTTTATTATGATATAATATCGCAGGCCCTGCGCAAACAGCGACTAAGTCGAGCCCAATGAAGGGCGCCACAGCTGACTCACCTAACAGTAGTGCGTCCGCCTCTCCGGTCCCGAGTAGCGCCCAACACACCACACCGGTTGCACCACAGGTGACTTAAAATCCATGAACTTCAAATATGGTTGTTTTTATCTCACTAACACTACCCTGGTAACTGGCTCTACAAACTATCACTAATACTACCCTAGTTATTAGAACTGCAAATTATCTCTAACACTACCCTGGTTTCTGGTTTTGCAAACTATCTATCTCTGATACTACCCTGGTTACTAGTTCTGCAAACTATCTGTAACACAAGACTTGTTACTAGAACTGCAAACTGTCTTTAACACTACCCCTGGTTTAAGGTTCTGCAAACTATCTCTAACACAACCCTTGTTACTAGAACTGCAAACTGTCTTTAACACTACCCCTGGTTCAAGGTTCTGCAAACTATCTCTAACACTACCCTGGTTACTAGTTATGCAGACTATCTTAAACATTACCCTGGATATAAAGCAGCGGACTAACATTACCCTGGTTACTAGTTATGCAGACTATCTTAAACAATACCCTGGATATAAAGCAGCGGACTAACACTACCCTGGTTACTAGTTATGCAGACTATCTTAAACATTACCCTGGATATAAAGCAGCGGACTAACATTACCATGGTTACTAGTTATGCAGACTATCTTAAACATTACCCTGGATTAAAGCAGCGGACTAACACTACCCTGGTTACTAATGCTGCCTACTATCTCTAACACTACCCAAGTTACTAATTCTGCAAACTATTTCTAACACTAATGACTGGTGTTTTCGTCATTCTATCCCACACTCACAAAACACTTACACTAAACTCGTGACTTGTTTTGTCTTATTATATCCGACACTCACAAATCACTAACACTAACACTGTATTATCAATCACAGTATAAAAACTTCACTATTCTCTCTTGAAGTGGTATTACTGTGCAGATTGTGACTCTAGTAAATGTAAAAGTATTATAAGGTGGTGACAACTGTGGCATCCTCTTCGGGGTCAGCCACCATCACCACTGCCATCACGGCTCCCGTGGCATCTGGACCACAGGCATTCAAGAACAACCAAGGGTCAAGCCGCAACATTAATCAAACTACCGCGAGTGGTAAGTCGTTTAAATCTCTGTTGCTACAAGCATCGTGTAAGATAAGCTCCCGATAACTATAACAAAAAGAATAGAGTTTATTTGACTGCACAGAACAAAACAGAAGAGAGGTACCATGACAATGATTTGATTTGATTTGATTTGATTTGATTACCCCAACTAATTAGGGAAGGCCCAACTAGTACCGCTCCGCATTTGCAGCCAAACAGGTTCTGAACTCAGCATAATGCTGCCTTACAAGGTATAGGATACCATGCAAAGCAACTCTGGTTTTCTGTCAGTGCCTGGGTATTAGGCATTAGATTTGGTACTTATTATTGGTACTGGTTATTAGGTATTATTGGTATGGTTAGTTAGTTAAGGCCTATTACATCTATATGAAGATGATGAATGACCTCGGACGTTGTTTAAACGTCCTAGCTCATTAAGCACTTATTTTCGTGACTTGTAAGGCCTATACGAGAGTAATTGTTATGGTAGTATATGTAATGTATTTGCATCTAAATTAGATGATATACAGCGTCGGTTGGAGCTTTTTACAGGACAATGAAGTGTCTGGGACTTTTTGATGGAGTCGGCTTGTCCAGTTATACCATATTTAGAAACTGGGGCATAATGGTTCTTGCAAGAGTTCAATCCCTCAAAAAGCGCAGTTGTTAGGTGGTTATTTTTTGTAAGAATGTAAACAACATTCATGAGTTGAGCCATTGTGGGAATAATAGTCGTACCACTGTGAAAATTCAAAGTTTTAGGGAGTTTTATATTTACACTGTATAAGATTGTGTTAATATTTTGCTATTTTTAACATGTTAATATAAATTGCAATATAAACTATGAACAATGGATTTCAGAAGTAAAAACTGTGTCGCAGCTGCCAGCGTCTGACCTTGGGACAAAAGGAGTCCTAGAAAACATTTATTGTAGGTTTTTTAATACAAATCAGTTTTACGCTATCCTTCTGCAATGGGGTTTCAAAACAAGTGCTTTGTGTGTGAGCGTGCTCTCAAACCTTTTGTAACCTTTGAAATCTGAAATATGGCAGTCGTCAGCCAGCATGACTAACAGTTTAACATCTTCTATCAAAAAACCCGCACCATGTTATTTCCCTTACAAATTATTGCTGTTTTAGTGAATCATAAATCAAAAACACTAAACGGCAAGCTCACAGGTGTATTTCTAACCATACATCACTACCTCCTTGCGCTCGCAATTCAACTTACGCGCATGCATCGCCTACACAACAGCTTTTTCAACAATGGTATTCTAATCACAAAAAAATGTATATTGTTGACACAACACCATCAAACCCCAAGCTAAACAAAGCTAGCACGGTGGGGAATATCAATTTCTGATTACTATGCTACCGAGTTATTGAAACCAAAGTCGCTATTCGAACGTTATTGAAACTAAAGTCAGCATGAGTGTGTACACAGATTTTCCTTTTAAAACGCGTGCCATTTTAAACCTTAGTACATTTCCATCCGGTGATGGTGTGCAAGGCAATGCCTGGATTTGCTGGTGTTGGTTTTCAATTGTAGAGAAATGGTAGTAAGGCGTTATATGCGTTATTTTCAGATAAAGGATTGCCCAAGGCTATGGTGAAGCCCAACATACTGACCCATGTTATCGAGGGTTACGTTATCCAGGAGGCTGCTGAGCCTTTTGCTGTAAGTTTCTGTTGTAAAGTTAAAATCCACATCCACAACTCCCAGAGCAGCTCAAGTTGAAAAGTGCCTTTAACTACTCAACAGTCTAGTCTCATATAACGTGCACCCCTCAACTGTCTGTGAAATTCGCGCGAGATTACGCGAGGCGTGCGCGTCACTGGTCGACGCCTGCAAGTTAAAGATTCGCTCGTATCTTGATGACTAATGAAGTTAGATACTAACAAATTATAGACAATCGGTCCGAAGTACGCAACGGATAAGAGCATGCCAGAGCAAGCTAAAACCATTTAAAGTTCACTACTGGTGACTAAACCACCAACAGGTGAGCGCACAATAGTGACAATCGTCACCGTCGACTGCTGAGTGGTTAAAGAGAAAAGGGAAAAAGTTTATCGAGAGCATCTTTTTTGACCGAATTTATTAGAATGTAGAATCAATGTAATATGTGAATAGGTGAATCGCCCACTGCGCGAATGGGGTACCTCGTCGGCATCAGCATCGGCGACCGCGTCCGCGTCAGCCACCGCTAGCGCCGCTAGCGCCGCGCCCGCCGAGCGCACAGAAAAGGACGCGCGTGATCGACGCAAGTCCCGCGACAGACGCGCATCCCGTGAAGCCCGTGAAAACCGCGAGGCCCGTGAAGCCCGTGAAAACCGCGAGGCCCGTGAGGCCCGCGAGACCCGTGAGACCCGTGAGACCCGTGAGACCCGCGAGACCCGTGAGACCCGTGAGACCCCGCGTGATCCGCGCGACACCCGCGAAGGACACGAGAAAGAAAACAAATATCCAGCTCACTCTTACAGCGAGCCTCCTCGTAAGTCGCACTTCATTTACGTGAGCTTTATTTACAGACCGTTTCGCGTTTCGCTGATATTTAAACTAAATATTCTGAGACTCAGAAGGTTGTGGGTAAGATTCCCGCCGCGGGACAATTGTTTGTATGATCTGCAAGTATTTGTCTCGGGTCTTGTTTGTTTCTATGTATAAGATCTATATATTTACAAAAAAAAAGTAAGGTATAAAAGTGTATCAGTCATGTGGTACCCATAACACAAGCTCTGCTTACTTTGGGGCCAGATGATGCTGTGTGAAATGTTCGGGATTGTTTATTATTATTATTATTATTCTTGTTAGAATTTTAACACAGCCAAAAGAAAAACTAATCAATTAATTAATTCAATAGGCAAGAAGCAAATGATAGAAAGCACGGGCACCTCTCGCATTACGTCGTCGAGCCGCGAGCGCAGCGGCGAACCGGACCGCGAACGTATCCGTAAGGATCGCAAGGATCGCAAACGCAGCCACGACGAAGCCGAAGCTGGCCCGTCCAAGAGCTGCCGTGACCAACCATTGGAGAGGATCGACGAAGAACCAGAAATGTCCGCCGCACTCAAGTGGAACGTAAGTATTACCTAAATGACACTCTCAATCATTTCTTCTTATCGTGTCACTAGTTATTTCTAACCAGTGTGGTGAAAGAATTAAAGTGCGATTCAGAGACTTCTTTCGTGCACTTAAATTCACCGATAGTGATTAATCGATAGTCACTGATTTATTGAAGTGCTCACTTTACAGAATCATAGCTAAATTGAGCTAGCTTGAAAATACTTAGTTTGGTTTCGTTTGGTTAGTTAATTTACAATCTCAACGCTTTTCAGGTGAGTGAAGTGTGCGAGTTCATCCGCGGCATTCCCGGCTGCTCCGGTTACGCCGAAGATTTCATTATGCAAGAGGTGGATGGAGAGGCTTTACTTCTCATCAAGCCGGAGCATCTTGTCATGGCTCTGTCCATGAAACTCGGCCCAGCCCTCAAGATAGTCGCTAGCATCGACACACTGCGCCCGGAGAACGAAGAAACCGAGAATGAATAAACTGACTACTGGCCGAAGACTCTTTTACGTGAGCTGCTACTAAGGTAAGAATGGAGGGAGTCTGCGTCGCAATGCGAATATACCATACGTGCCATCGCTGCCTTTGCTAATTATAACATGCCAGCACTGCCTAACTTGGATATATCAATAAGTAGCATGAAATTTACCCTATATCATATAATCACATATTTAACCAGCGCGGTGTTTAATAGGTCCTTTTAATGTATCCATACTAATATTATAAATGCGAAAGTGTCTTTGTCTGTCTGTTTGTTACGTTTTTACAGCTAAACGGCTGAACGGATATTGATGAAATTTGGTATTGTATGTATTGCATGCGGGGGAAGAACATAGGCTACTTTTTGTCTCAAAAACAACCTTCAAGGGTAAAATAGAGGATGAAAGTTTGTTTGGGCAACTCATATTTCCTAAGTTAGGGATCTGAAAATTCATATTTAGGCTTTTGGTAAGAAATAAAGATATACGTGTTTCAACGTTTTTGCAAAGTAATCATCGAAGGGGGTAAAATAGGGGATTAAACTTATGAGATGTTCTTTAAATGCACAGAATGCATTCCTTCCAAAAATAAAAATAAAGCTTCTAAGCATACGCGTACGAAGTCGCGGGTAACAGCTAGTATAATGTAAAAATGTTAACGGACTTCAACAACACATGTGATTATACGATAGAAGATTGTTGAATACATTTTCGGTTGATTTATCAATAGTGAGATGACACACTGATAACCCACATATATAAAAAAGAAAATGAAAGCGCCTCAATTTCAAATGAATTCTGTTCTTCTGAAGTTTTAATTTTAACGTAAATTCGTCTTAAGGCGTTAGTAATGTACTGTTACGACAGTAGCATTTCAAGCACAATATATAATAACTATATATAGTATAATATATGAATTTTTACTATAAGACGTTATTTCTTGAAAGTTTTTTTAACGGTTGTTTTCTTTCAGATAAACAAGGGCGAGAATTATTGATTACGAGCGATGAAGAAATTTGTTTACGGTTTTAAATTTCCTACGTTATATACTTTTGTGTACCATATTTATAAAGACCGGCTTTCTTAGCAATACCTGCGGACTCTGGGTAGATTAGGTTCATAATCGCGTACCCCTGACCCTTTGAGAAGGATACTGTACGTTATTGCAAACGCGAGTGCCGTTTTTTACAGTTTGCACAATGTTGTCTCAAGTTCCCTTGTCAAAAATCTAAACAGATGATAGATAAAAGGGCCTAGCAATGGCGGATTTACAATCTGGCTGAGTAGGCTTGAGCATTGAAAAGATAAATCCGACAGATATCCTGAACATTTCTATCTGCAAGACTTAAAAAAAAAATGTCGCCCCTAAAACCATATTCTTTTCTTCCTATAATGCTATCTGTCTTGATGTAAATTTTGCCATTGTCAAAGCAATGTCAAACAACTATTAGTTGTTCGTCACTTCCCTATTATTAAAATCATCACGGAATGGTTGTCTAAATATTTCTTGGATTCCTCATCGTAGAAATCACATTGCAAACTTATTCTTCTAACTACTTAGTAATGTTATCATTAATCACTACAGAACCGATCACAAAGGACGTATTTTTTGCTTAGAACCAAAACAGTGCAGAAATGTTATATGAAATCTCTTTGTTGCACTGTTTTTCATTATTGCACTGTTTTTTACTTTTTATTTACTTATAAATTTACCACAGAGGTTTAATGTCTCCCATTAAGTATAATATAAAATGTTTGCACTAGATCAAAACGATACTGGCTGAAACTAAAAATCGGCTGAATAAAACCGACTTGGTGAAAAGAAAAAAACAAATGGCGCGCATTTTGTACCATTGTAAAATTTTGATTCTTCATATTTTTTAGTTTGTGTAGGTATATTTTATTACAGTAGATAGATTAGTAGTTGAAAGAAAAGTAAATTACGCACCTTGCTAAAGAGAGGAATTAATGCACTTGTGTTAATTTAGTGCCCTCGCATGCGCTCGGGAACCAACATAACACTCGTTCATTAATAACTCACTTTGCGCTCGGTGCAACAATCTACTATTAATTTTTTGCACTTTTGCTAAGAAGTCTGCAATTAATTGATTTAGATTCCATGAAATAACGGGAAAAACATCTTAAAATAGCAAACGAAGATCTTGCCCTAAAATTTAATGTCAAAATAATCTAGAAACAATTGACAAACGTCAGCCTATTCTTGAGGAAATGTCAAAATCCGCCACTGCCGCCTAGTTTATCTTATAGATGAGTCCGCAGACAGCTCAGAAACCTGGTCGGCCATTTTGTACATGGTCTATTCGTAGATTACATATTAACTAAATACTGGTTTCGATTGTGTGCAAGGTTTTCTATAACAACTCGAAAAATTCATCTTTTATCATGTTCCGTCAACTTAAGGCAGAATCGCACAGAATAGACACCATTGTTATTATTGTACAAGTTATTTTGAATGATTCTATTTGTTTCTTATAAAGAAATTTCATTTTTTATATTAGTTGATGTTATAAGGTTCATTTGTTGTCTCTTGACGACACCTAGTTAGAATTTAAATGTTAATATATTGTATAACAGTATTTACAGTAATACTTTAACCGTAGCGATAAGTGTATATGTGTTTTAAATGTACATCATCACTCATATCATAGTAGCTCGAATTCAGAAGCATTACGTTGATTTATCTAACAGATCTGTAGGCACTATTCGGCCATTAATTTTTAACCTTATTCATTTACACAAAATAGGTACATAATTTAAAAACTGGTAGGCACTGAGCTGTGTGCCTGGCAAATGGATTCCGTTCTTGCTCTTTCCAGTATAATAATAAGTTCCAATCTAGCGTTTTGTTTTTAAATTCGACTAAATGTTACGGTGAAAGTGGACACTTATTGTCGAATGATCCGCCTATTTAGCGTTAGCTTTAAACTTATTTACATTATTTTGTCAGTTTATTAGTTATAATCATTTTCTCCGTTATTATTTACTTTTACTTAATTTTTACAGCAACTACGGTTTGATCTTCTTTTTGAAGCATGCTATAAATCAAAGTTTATTTAATCAAATCATATCTCTAATCAGTTCATTTTGCTGTTTTTGAGTAGGTTGCAAAAATAGATAAGCTAGTTAATTGGTAATGTTTTATGATTAGATCGTAATTAGCACGCATTCCTTTGCGGTTATAGCGACAATCAAGAATTAATAGTACTTAAGTATTATGATTAAACAACCCCGTTTTAGTCAGTCAGATCTTATTTACCGCAATTTCGTATCATTCTCATCTTATGGTAACCTACTTATTATCGATCATATTATTCATATTTAGAACATCACGTTTAGAAGTAACTTTTATTAATATAGTGTGTAGTTCATAGTCGTCACATATATAGATTTTTTGTCTTAAACACATTAGATTTAGGTACGTATTTTGAATAAGATTATTATGGTACTAACAACTAGTTAAATAGTCGTTCATAATTTCTTATCAAAGCTTGTTCAATACAGACATTTTTTCGTATTTTTTAAAGTTCAATTTAGGACCTTAAATTTTTCATTTTTTTGTTTTATGGTTCTTTTTAGTACGTGTAGAAGTAAGAGCGGATATTTAGATATCTTCGTACTATAGTGTATTTATTTTTGTCGTCTTATTTTTTGCCAACCGTGATCTTTTTTGATTTTCTTAGGTGATTTTTCAATAGTCCGGTAACGTTAATTCTATATTTGAAATTAGATTAACGGTATAAAACATGTTTTGAAATATGTTCGACACAGGCACGCTATCACTGTTTGATCTGACTATTGAAAAATTGGCCCATAGAAAAGTTAAACTTTCGTGATGTATGAACCTACTAGAGGGAACTTGATGTTTTTAATTACTATTATTAATAATTAGGAACTATTCTGGGTAAAAATATACTATCAATAGATAATAAGTGCGTTAGTAGATATGTCAGTTTATCTGTACGGGATTGAAGGTTGGTAAAAGTTATACTTATTAATATATAACAGCTAGATACAACTTAATTTTTTTTAAAAATTTTATAAATTTTTGAAATCTAAATGTAAAGGTGTTTCTGATGGTTTGGCTTTTTGCCTTAAATAAATAGTAAATAGCGTCCTTTAAAACTAGGTAATAACCATTTTTCGAAATGTTTCAAATATGTGGACATTCGTGCAATTTAATTAGTTTTATGGAATATAACTACATCGGCCATACGATGTATTTTATGATTCCTGTATTCGAAATCTGATAAATATAATATGTATGGTGCTTTTTTTGAACTACGTGGCATTTAAGTTAATTATTAGTTGTAAATAACTTCTTATTTTTCGTCCACTTTGTGACTAAGCAGTTAGTTTTTTATACAAATACTTTAAACTTACTTAATACTAATAGATTTTTAATGGGTTGATCTTCATGTTATCTATACTAGCATATATTATAACATAATATTTGTAATCTGTACATGATCATTATATATTTTCATCTTACACTTGCGGTTTACGAAATGTATATAAATTACTATTATTTTGTTGTTTAGTTTTATACCAAAAAGAGGTCAGTAAACATCCAAGAGAGTAACGAGAAAACTACGTACATTTAGATAATAAGCTAAGCTTTTGGTGTCTATCTATTCGCGTTTTAATACAATCTTAACTTTTTAGATAACACCTTTTAATATCTGGTTATAACGTCATAAGTGTTTAATTAAGTTGTTATAACGTCATAGGTGTTTAATTAAGGTTTAGTGATACCGTCGTATTTTTAAGTTAAAGGTTAAAGCTTGTGTTTTTCGTTCCATCAGGCGTACAATCCACCCTGTACTTAAAAGACGCTAATCTGTCGCGAAGGAAAGAAAATATAATAATGAACGGACGGATCGTGCGCCTGGTGTAACGTTTGCCGTGTACCTATAACCGCGAACTTGCAGTCGACGCATAATGGTGGCTCAGTCACGTCATTGTCAAGTCGACACAGAGAGTCTGCGGAAATATCAAATTGTACGTATAGATTCTGCTCATCTCGAAAAGTATCATCCCTAGCCTGAGCTAAGTCACGTAACTGAACCGTCCCTGTCGCTGTCATTTTACATACAATTTGATTTTTTTGCTGAGCCGTTAAAGAAAATCAAACGTGGTAACTAAGCCTGGACACAATTAAAGTGTAGTGTATAGGTTGATTTGTACACTCAAATGTTTTGACTCCTTTGGGCTCCCACACATAACTGCGAATTCACATCGCATCGCAAATATCTACGAGCTTGCTGAACATGTTCACGAACAAGTTCCTGCGATGCAGCGTCGTATCGCATCGCATTGCGGTTTTGTGTGGGAGCCCTTTCTCATACATTATAGATCGAAAATTGAATAGATAATTCTTTAGAAAGACTTTCGTGGGTAAAATTTACTATTCCGTCTACATTCAGAGAATCCCAACATCATAGTTATCAAGTTGACTGGCACGCCAACATTATTGTTAAATCAATGATGCTAAATAAAACAACAGAATGACGTGTTTGAACAACCCTCGTGCGCTGACTGCCTGCTCGTTGGATCCGTGAGCCGTATAAATAATCAATATTCCTAATTTAGTTTATTTTGTACATTTTAGAAACGACCGCTTCAGCACTGCCACTGAACTTAAAATAATTTGATCTTATTACATATTATAATTGTGTAAAACCCATTTATTTTGTAACCTATATTTAAGCAATTGATGTTCTCTATATCGATTCATATTTCTAAATGGTCCACGTTGTGTTCGTTTACTTGCAGAAATCTGAATGTAGTAGTGTAATGTAGTTTGTGAGACTCTCTTTGCTCAAAACAATACATGGTCTATGTATACCGAAATAAAGCAAACGAGACTTATTTGTATGTTTTATTTCACCCAAGCTATATAGACGAAGACACTAACATCCTGACGTATTTCTGAGTACAATTTGAGACGGTCATCACACATTGGGACGGCCACATTCTAAAGAACTACGTTACAATATTCATAATTATTAAACGAAAACAATGATCATCTTTTATCTTGCTATGGTGCTATTGGTGCTAACTTCTTTACAACAAAAGCGAACGCTACGAACCAATTCCACCGAAAATATCACATGTATATCATATTGATTTATTAATACAAATACAGGGTTTTTAGCTACAAATTGGTTATTAGTACAATTTCCTTGAGTCTTGATATACTCTTAAGCTCTTTTTCATTGATAGAGGTTGCTTAGCGCTAAGAATGCATTGCAAATTCAAGCGAAAGCGAAATGCGCCAACGCATGTCTTTGCCACGCCTATAATACGTAGGTTATGTTAATAATAATATGCATTGTAAGAATTAAGGAAGGGAGTATAAACTATCTTGCGTAGTTCGGGAAGAATGCTTCAGCACGACCGGAGTCCTCAGACCTGTACTGCGGTTTGCCGTCGTTCACGTCGTATGTCCCTTTTGTGTTCTTCGCCCGACCTCCCGCACTCTTCTCAGGAACAGGTCTCATTTTACGACTTTCTATACTTTTCTGAAACAACATTAGTGGTTCGTTCTTGGGATGGTTAAAGGAAAACTTCAACTGTCAAATTATCGTAAGATTGCTCTTAAGATAGTTTTACTTTTGACATGAGTGCTGTTTTCCACACGGGGGAAACAGTTGTTTAGGCAGCCATAGGTATATTTACTATACCTAAGGTATGTAGGGTATCAAGGTAGCCTAACATAGGGTATCAAGTCAATGTTAGGCTACATAAATAATGTAGTGGTTAGGTGAACATTTTTACCCTGTTGGATTCCCCGAAATCGACAGGTCGAGTGGCTGGTAGGGGCCGTATCATCATCTTGGTCTTAGTAAGAGGCGAGTTGGGTCCCTTGAACGATATCCAATATACAGACTGCCCCTTATTCTCGTCGGCAGCCGTCGTGTATCTCCCGTTTAGATTGCTTAAAAAAACAGACGCACCAAATGTGAATGATTAGATTTTTTATCACGTCATAAATGTTTCAGCTGAAATGTGTTTATATACCAGTATTCAGACATAGGATACTTTTACCCGAAAAAAAAGTCCATAATAAAATGGGACGGGAGTGACTACAGAAATGACAAATGATCGGGCAGTGTACAGAAACCCGACCTCACTTAGTGGGATAACGGCAGTAAGGTGATGATAAAATGGGACGTCAAAGTGTGTACGTGATTGAAGTTGCATGGATTTGCACTTGTAATATGGTAAGTACAGTAACAATTCGAACGGGTTCTTTCCCGTCATGGACATCCCTTCGAATAAATACAAACTAGTGTTAGCTGACGACGCGAAGTCGTGTTTAGTTAGATAATTAATATATAAGTATCTTTAGAGAGAAAAAGTTAGAGAAAGTCATAGGACACACAGATCAAGACTAGAGATAGTACCACAACATTATTAATTAATAATAACTAGTGGTCGCCCTCTTAATTGGATCATAAATAATTTACGTCCATTAAAAAATTAAAAAATAGCATTCTGCACTCCTCTATTAAAACTATAGGTGTGCGAAATTTTATACTCCTCCGTCTGAACAGTTTTCGTAAAAAGGGCTACAATGTTTTTGCTTCACGTATTAATATATAGATAATGCTGGACATTTCACACAGCGTCTTCTGGCCCCAAAGTATTGCTTGTGTTAAGGGTACCACAGACTACAAAAAATTTTTCCGCGGAAAGAGAACCTGCAACCTTCTTCGTCTCAGCTGGGCCTTGGCCCACTGCGCCAGAAATAGACTATGACCAGATCTGATCAGACTTTAATCAAAAAATAATAAATATGTACTTGTATATCATTAGATACCTTTTATCACATTCCTTATACCACCAAGCGCCGCCATGCTCGGTGGAACAGGCACCGTCTTTCCACTCGTCATTATCCACGTCTAATGTTGAGAACTTCTGTCCAGCGTGGTACGACAATGAGTCTCCTAAAAGTAAAACGCTTTTCAGAAGCAATTTTCATGATAAAATAAGTCAAGTCAAAGTCAAAGTCAAAAGATGATTTATTCAATACAATCACAAGGATCACTTTGAAACGTCTTACATACTAGGTGAATTTAGGTGCCAATTCATTCTAACCCAAGCTCGAGAAGAATTGGCAAGAAACTCGTCTTGGTCCAAGCGCTTTTTTATATGATCCATCTTATAACTACCTTAACTACGAAATACTAATACAAGAGAGTTAATACATTTCAAGTGTTTCGGTTAACTGTCTGGCGGCAGAGCGACATGAGGCCATGCATTCTTATCAATAATATAGTCATCTATATTATAATAAGCTTTCTTCAAAAGACTACCTTTAATGTATGCTTTATACCTTTAATACTTTAAACTAATTTCACCTTTACGAATTACTTACGAAACCTATCAAGATTTTCATATATTATATACTAGCGACCCGCCCCGGCTTCGCACGGGTGCAATGCCGATACTAAATATACTACAGAATGTTTTGCACGGACGTTTGCAATTTAAGCGCAAAAAATGTGTTTATTTACGACATTCCATTAGAAACCTCTAAAATGATCAGTGTTTCTCTACTACATTATACATGTATTTTACATATAAACCTTCCTCTTGAACCACCCTATCTATTAAAAAAACCGCATCAGAATCCGTTGCGTAGTTTTAAAGATCTAAGCATACATAGGGACAGACAGACAGCGGGAAGCGACTTTGTTTTATTCTATGTAGTGATTATTTTCTCCATTAAACGTTAATTACTCACATATCTACTTATAGTGGGTTATATTTGTTCAGATAAGTCTCAACTAAAAAACAAGTTCAATAAACTTGCTAACCTAGTATTCAAATGTAAACTAACTTAAGTATTTCTTATACAATTAACTGGATTTTTTATGAAAAAAATTACATAAATAAACCAGTCTTGGTTGTCACCAGATCGATGCGTGCCCAGAACACTGGCAGCATCCAGTGTTGCGCACGTTGTATGGCAATGCTAATTCGCTGACTGAAATAGAAGCTAGCCTGTCACACACAGTCTCTACAAGTCTCTCAGCTAGGTGCTTGAATATTTAGTGTGCCCCTGATCTCCATGGACCCAAAGTCTCCGCCCTAAATGGCTCGACTAATATTAACAATATAATGTCATTTAGTTCTAAATTTTAATTTAATTCAGTCGAGACCCTGGGCCCGTAGGGAACAGGAGCCCACCGCGTTTTCAAAATGATTTTACGGCGTCTGGTAGATACATTGCGTGACCCAAGAGCTGGCTCCTATCTGGCTCAGCGTATTAGCATTGTCGTTAAACGTGGCAATGCCGCCAGTATCTTGGGATCGCTGCCCACTAGCAGTGATCTGGATCAGTTGAGCTATCTATAGTTTTAAACGGTCCTTAGATAGCTCAACTGTTTCACGTGTATTTTATATTATTGTATATTATTCTGTACATTTCTGTAATTATTTCTTTAAATAAAAGTATTTCTAAAAAGGTTAATTATTATCATGTTTTACTGGGTTTGGAGGAAGGCGCTGGAGTTGCTGCACAGAAAATATAAATTGTGGTAGTGTTACTGTTTGCACTGTGTTTTTTGTAACTATTGGTAGTCAGTATTCCTTATAAGTTCTTTTAGCTCGCCTGCATACCTTTCTATCGCAATTATCCTACGAACATCAATAAAAACTTGCATAGGCACTAAAAGTGACATTTCTATATCAAAGACCGTACTTATACGGTATTTTTTAAAGAACTTTTTATAGCGTTTATATACTTAAGTAACCCCATTTAAAAGACAATCCGCCAAATGAAAACAATACCGTGTATGTCTTATAGTTATTTACTATGGAGAAGGGAGATACAGCAACGCGTGAGCATTTCGCCAGGGGTGGATAGGTAGGTAACGAACCTGCAGTTCCATAGTAAGTGCCGAGCGTGCTTATCCTGAATCCCTCATATTCAGGACCCAATGTGAACACCGAGTAGCTCGCGTAGGCCTCCTGAAAACATTGTTCAATTCAAATTTAATACTATAAGCTAAAACCAAATTAGATACCCGACTTTTTCCTAATTATATAAAACTTGCTTGCTTAAAGTATCTTCTTACCAAAAATCATCAGGATCCGTTAACCTGTTTAGCCGTGAAAAGACAACAAACAGGAATACAAAATAATAAATAATCCCGGACATTTCACACAGCATCATTTGGCCCCAAAGTAAGCATAGCTTGTGTTATGGGTACCACATGACTCATATACTACTTATACACCTTTTTTTGTTAATACATACATACTATACATAGAAACAACCAGAACTGAGACAAATACTTGCAGATCGTATAAACATTTGTCCCACGGCGGGGATCGAACCCGCAACCTTCTGCGTCTCAGCCGGATGTTAGCCCACTGCGCCACAGAGGTCGTCATACATACGGAGATACTTTCAAATATAGTCCGCGCCCGCGGCTTTGCACGCGTTGTACCTACATAAAAAGTAGCCCATGTCCTTCTCCAAGGTCCCATGTATCTCTATACCAAAATTCATCAAAATCGGCTCAGCGGTTTAAGGGTGAAAACGTGACAGACAGACAGTAGGTATTATTATGGAAGTATGTATGCAGATGCATACATGTGTGTTGTTTTAACCAAACCAAAGCGGTCATATAAAGTTTACTTGCCCATACACACACACACACACACACACGCATACATATAAACACACACTACGTCACTCTCGAAAACACATTTTTGTATCATACTTAGTTAATAATTAGCTTTATATTAGTTTAATCTTAGTGTTAAACGTCCTGTAAAATTGGAACCCGGTTCTCTTCGGTATGGAGGAGGGCGCTGGTACTTGCAACGCAGTATCTAAATTTCTGTGAATATCATCGTTTCCAATTGTCACTGTACTTTTTGTTATGTTCCAAATAAAGATATTTGGATTTTGATTTGATATTTGCAGACGAAGCCAAATATTTGTCACGCCTCTGTAATCGAATCAGCAGTTACCAAAACACGTAACCATTATCGCTATCACCTGTCCATGCTGAGTTTCCATCTCCACCCGAAGCTCGTATAGTTTCTGATTAGTCAAGTAGTTCAGCTTCTCCAACCCTAACCAGAACTCTCCAGCAAGATTTCCAAAACCATATTTATAGTCCGCCCAGCTCTTGAAGAAGTCATGCGAGCCATCGAAGCGGTTCTGGAAAACCTGTGTTAAAAATGTTATCTTGATTAAAAATATAGATTGACCTACAATAGATAAAGGCCTAGAATGCACTTGATAAATTAATCCTCACTACGCTGTTCTGAAGTATATAATAGGTACTAGCTGGTGCCCGCGACTTCGTCTGCGCAGGATTAGTACTTTGAATGCTTATTTTTCTTCTCCAAGGAAGGATTTATCTTTATACAGAAATTCATCAAAATGATGGTAAGAAATCGTTATATTTTGGTCAATTCACACAATATCTTTATAAGTTATAGCTTAATGTGTTAATTTGATGTAGGTATACGCTATATTATTTCAGTAGTTTTTGCGTGAAAGAGTAACAAACATACAAACTTTTGCGTTTAAATATTAGTAAGGATTTAACGCGGTTTTTCTGCTGTGCCTACGTGCGATTCCATATTCCACCAAATAGCGAGCAAAAATTCGAAAAAAAAATGTTTTCTCTCTATTCTGTTCTGAACGAAGTCATATTGATAAAAAACAAAAATCTATCTTTAGTTCTCGATCCGTGTCTATGATTCAGAGACGCAAACTGACTCTAAGATTGTTAATTGATTGTTTTCTTGTGTTAATTCCTGTAACATCTGATTTTTTACATACGGAAGCGTAAGCACACGCAAAGTAGCACGAGTTTGTTCTTAAATACGGGCCTAAAAACACGATTGAATTCGATCACTGATGTTGTTTATGCCGGTCTGTGGGGAACTATTCTTATATAGTACTGATCTCACTATTGTCAACACACTTTACCGATGCTGATGCAATAATAAAACTAAAATAAAGATAGTGATGCCATACACATTTCGTAATGTCTTGTTTTCTTGGAAATACATTTACGTGCTACTCTCAATGAAGCTGACTTCTACGATACCCTTATAACATTTATTTAGTTCACTCACAGTCCAACCTCCTCCCGCAGTGGTAAGATCACAAAGAATATAGAACGGCTCCATGTCGTCAGGGCGGATCTTGTATATCCCAGACACGTTGAATCCTTGCATCTGGATCTCATGGCAGTCGGTCGGGTAGCGCTCTGCCCGGTCTACTCTGTTACCTCTGTTTGGACAAATGTAAATGTCTCTATAAGTTAAGTTAAATTAAATTAAGATTAGTCAGTAAGTTCAATGATTGTCTGGTAAAAATCGTAACCATGATAAGACCGCCGATTGTAGGACACTATTAATTTATGTACTAAGGCTTAAATTTCTTATTTTGTTTTGTAGAGTTCTCATAATGTTTTTATTTTTATTATAATACATAAAGCATATACATAAATTATTAATGTCCTGCAATCGGCGGGTATATCTTAGTTCCGATTAATTGTGATTAAATAAATGATAATTATCATTTATTGTTTTACTTTTAGTACCTACTTAGTTTAATTTAGTTTAGTTTCGTTTGATTTCCGGGGGTTAACGGTGATGCGAACGTAAGCCACATCAGTATCTACTTTAATAAAGTTAGAAGTGCCTATATTATGAAGTTCAGTCTGGAGGAATTTCCTTACAAATCTGTACGACTAAGTGTTCAATATCTGAAGAAGAGCACAAGTTTTTTCCAACCAATCAAGGAATTAAAATAGTTGATTTGGAATTAGACCTATAGAATACAATATTATAAGTTACTATTAAGATATAGATAACATTTATGGGTGATATATAATATATTATAACATCGCTCGCGTAGGTAGGTAGGTATATTTTTTTCATGCAAACTACCCCGTCGATGAACCAAAATTATAGAGCTAGTCTGCCTATAGTATGTGAGTAGGTATGTGTGCACTAACATCACAGGTCTATAGCAGTTGCAATCCTTCAATATGACCCTGTTGTCCGCGTATGCAGGGAGCCAAAACCGTTGCTTAGATCAATACTTTGGATCATACGTAAACCATTAACGTGACAAGTGATATCTCTGCAGATTCCATCTTACGAGCTGCATACGGACTACAGGGATTTTATGTATGTTTCTGAATTGAGGCATTTCGTTTCGTTCAATTCAGGTGACTCGCCCCGAAAAAGCGCCTCTAGTGATCTCTCTGATTACCGTAATAGATAGTGTGACAGCCGCTAAGAGCACAATATTTAATTTTCAATACCAATACCAAAGTAAATTTGAATTGGAACGAGTCATCTCGATCGATCGAAGTTACTCCTCGATTGAGAAATAGATAAAAATTCAAATTCAGCCCTCCTAAAAGTTCTAGACCACAAAACGCGACCGCCACTGCTTTTTTTCCGACTGCGACCGAGAATTTTAAATGAACTTCTAGCCTTTGCTATTCTCCTGGTACTCACTGGAGTACAAAATCAGTATAAGTACATACCGATAGATGTTAGTTAGGTACATGCATGGGCCTTCAGAGTAATGCAAATAATTGTACCACGTCGGTTGATGGCCGCTAGTTAGAGCAAATGGCGGATACTAGTGACATTGTGTCAAGTATCAAACTTACCCATAATAACCTATGATATATATTTACCTATATTTATTATACCAATATATTTTTAAATTCATACGTATTATACTTTATAACACCCGGACACAGAACAAACTTCAATGTTCATCACACAAATATTATTCGATCCCCCAACCCATAGCGCAGAAGGCTGAGCTTCTAGGTACCAACTTAGCTGAGAGTCCAGTCACTCAACTCAGCATTCAGCAATTCAGTCATTTGTTTATCAATTAGTGTTTTGATTGAGATGAAAACAATAAACATCTGTTTATTGTATAGCTATAGACACTTACTTGCAGTCACATTTCTTGACTCTCTGTTCATGTATTATCCTTCTAAATTCGTTGATCATCGACATTGCATCCAGTGCTCCGCCACTTTCTGCTGGCCTGTCGAAACAAAAATATTTCGCACATATATTTTGTACCTATTCAGAGATACGTCAAAGTGAAAACATTTTTTATTTAACAAAATCACAAGGATCACTTTGATTCGGCTATTTTTTCTAAACAATGAACATTTTTGTAAACATACATTAGATTTTCATATAGATATGTATATGAGGATCGGTACGACTTCTATTCACTTGTACTTGCCGGTTTTACTAAATAATAGTAAGCACTAATAGGTACTAGCCTAATCAGCATGTTTACACGGAAGTATTATCTACGAAACTTGTTGCTTTCGATGATGAAATATCATTATAGTTATAAATTATACCAATGCGATATTTCTAGTACTTACAATAAGCACAAAATGTACTGTATTCGGGCAAACGGTCTCTGGAACGATCCAGAGACCGTTGGGTAAGGTCACGGCCGCAGACTGGTCTAATAGCTACACAGCTATTGAACCCTTCTGCGGCCGTGACCTTACCCCATCGAGAGATGGGGAAATGTCTCCTTCACAGCTTAGACGGACTTACTTGGTAAATGTTCTACTGTACTTTCTGCTCTTGACCTCGGACATTGTGGACATAATGTTATCCAGACCGGAGACGACTGTCTTGACGCTGGACTCGATCGCCGTCAGTCGGTTGTCCATTGAGGAGTCAGTGTGGTACTCCACACCTTCGGCTACAACAGATATACCTATTATACTGTGAAACTCCTCACAATTTTGCTTGCGTAACAATAAGTATGGTATATAATACATTCTGTTAACTTATTGTTATATGGTATATAACAATAAGTATGGTATATAATACATTCTGAATTTCAATCTTCCTAGTAGGTATTTATTAATATTATATAATATATACTATAAATTAACTAAATAATGTATAAACTAAACTACGTTTATTTGTATATTATTCTGAAATGTATAGAATAATATACAATTACCTATAGATAAAAAACAGAATTAAGTTCACTAACCGCAGGTAAAGTGCCCAAAAGGCTGGCAACGTACCTAAGTCGTTGAATGGCCATGCTCATCCTTTATCCGACTAATAAATTAAACTAGGTACGTAAAATAAGCAGGTATTTAAACTGTTTTGATTTATAAGTTGAATTGAAGGACTAGCTCTGTAGATGAATAAATGTTTCCTGTTTGATAGTCATGTATGTTTGTATTCGAATATAAACATTTTTGTTTATTAATATAAACAAATTAATAACTTCAGGGTAACGATAAATTAATCGAAAAAGAATTCCTTCACTTGTGCTGCGAGACTTTGCTTCTTACTACATTTTATGCGTCTGGTCCAACGAAAAATACTAGAAAGGTTTTGATTTTCTAAATTGTTGTGAAAACAATTTACGTCGCTGTATTTTTTTATTATAAAAGCTCGCAGCACCAAGAGACCTTAGTATTTGATATTAGTTGCAACTCGATAACTCCACGCGTTCCTGACAAAAAGAGTCTTGACAGACAGACAGACGGCTATGTTGAAACTATAAAGGTTCCTTGTGGACTTCGGAACCCCTAAAAATTTAAACCGTATACTTCTGAGCTGAAACTCGAATAACATCTTGCTTTTCTGCGCAAATCCCAAACAAGAGCGATTAAGACTCGCGCACCGAAATGGTTCCGTATAAGTAGGATTAAAGGAAAAAACAAGTGTTCTACCATAGGAACATAAGTTTAGGTTACTCATGTTCGTCTAAATTTTAAACAAAGCAACCATAATTAAAAATCATATTAACAATATTAATAACAATAAGTACCGTTCTTTAATTGTACATGATGTAATTTAGCTCCAGTTTACCTACTCCTTACAAATCTCTAATAATTCCATCATACAAATATATAGCATAACAAAAGCAATAGAAAAAGTTCTTTATTACCATTCCGAGAACTCTTGTCCACAATAAACTTTATTTGACCGACGTCCGTCTTTAGCGTATCCAGCACTGTTTCCAGTTTATCAGCGTAACTTTGCTCCGCACTCGATTTAAGTATCTCTGCCAGCCGCTTCAGAATATTATTAGTTTTCTCATGGACCTCAATGTCCAAGCGATTCAATTTGAAGTCAATGCTTTCAATTTTCTTGAGATATTTCTCGCTAGAAGTAATGCTATCCATCAGTTTCTCTATCACGCTTTCACTGTCAGTATTGGCTGACTGGACAGTCCGCGTAATGTTTTCCTTCTTTTTAGTGGATAGTATGGCGTCTGTCAGTTCATCTTCGTACTCTTTCTTCCACAGTGTTTTGTCTTCGTACTCGTTCTTTCGCCTTCCCGATCTGCTCCTGTCTCTGTTCACTTCACATGAAATGGCAGAGAGTGTCAGTATCACCTGAAGCAGAGCGAGGCTTGGAACCATCTCGAGATGTGTACAGCTCGTGGCTCAAGAACGGACTGGCTAATGCTGTCATGAGAAGAACTCAGATGAGTTTACTAAACAAAAACATAAAAGAATACCAGCGCCGTGGGTAATTCACACACTTATCTCGTGCTTGTTTAATTAAACGATCTGTTGTTTTCATTATATGATAATATTTACAAACCGTTGAGTTGGTGCATGCTGTTATTGATTTAATAGAGCTAATTGTAAGTTTTTTTTTATATGATTTAAGTACCTATGAATGATATTGATGTTACCTACCGTTTGCCAATGCTTCCGTTTTAGGTATTTAATCTGAAAAAAAAACCCTGAAAGGTCGATATCGACGAATTAGAGGCGATTGTGGAATCTGATGATATTCCACTTACGTCTGAGTTAGTAGCAGCTTTCGACGCGTAGCATTAAAACAATATTGGTTCTTATGCACCAAATTCGAAAGATAATAATAAATATTCACAAATTGGTGCCACACGAGCTAAATAATCGCCGTGTAACATACTCATGAACATATTAGGAGGCATGCCACCACACACTTCTACCTTTTCCAGAATATGGACAACTTCGATATGGAAATTCAATCAATCGAAAATGAAAAAAGCAATATCCATGAGGCAGTTCAAAATACTTTTGAAGAGTTTATGGCCTCCTGCCGCAACTCTCCTCCAAAATTGCCAATGCGCTGGCAAAAATGCATCGATAGCATTGGTGAATAATTAGATTGGATACAATAAAGCTTATTGCTAAATAATAATAATAATAATAAAGATTATTATTATTATTAAGCCGTTTTGTACAAAAAAAAACTTTTGTTACAAAAAAAAACCGTAACGCTATCTTTGTAAATATTTACCCTAGTAATATTTGCGGTTTTTTAACTAATACTGATGATTTTTTTAAATCATTCATCAACGCGTAGTCGGTCTAATCCATGTCTTTGTTTTGTAGATAGGTATTTTCTTAATTTTATCATTGATAATTTAAACTGTCTATCAACTATTATATAAGTACTTAAGTTTTAACTCTACCTAGTATAGCATAGCATTTTATACCTACTGAATGTTTACGTCATGCCCCTTTTTTATAATAGAACCTATAAGTTAAAAATGTCTATATCTATATACATTCAAGAAAAGAATGACACAGATTATCACATTTTACAATACCTAAAAAGTTAAGATCGTAATCTTAAAAATATGTTAATTAGATCTCCCGAGAAATTGTACTTTGTCCCTTACGTCAAGTGTTCTTGAAAATTGGTACTTAAACAATATTTTTTAACTTTAGGCCTTTCTTTACACCCTTTAATCTGATGAATTTTTTATCGATTTGTGATATAAAGATCATCAGGAAATGTGCTTTACAGCATTTTCACTGTCCCATATGACCAAATTATCAAATAATCCGGAAAGATAAAAAAGAGCTTTCCAAGCATCGAGAATATGAAACTGTTTCCAAGACAAAACAGTGAAAATAAGCTTTGACATTTCACCAATGTCGAATCTCAGTGGCTCAAAATGAGAAAACCAGCCTACAATAATTCGTACTGAACGTTACAAACAACTCCTTATAGCCCTTATACTCTTTATTTCACTTAAGCAAAATAAGTGGTCAACCTCGGAATTAGAGATAATAAGCTTGTAAACTCGTATACACCTTCATTTTGGTGTTTTAAAAGTTGTCTCAAAAGTCTCATAAAATTTTATGCCTGCGGCGTCAGCTATTCAAGGTCAGAGGTCACAAGATCAGTTTTTCGCAATTATCTTGGTATAGTTGGTATAGCTTCAATGATGTTAACATCTATTATAAAACATTTTGAGCATAAAATTTGCGACAAATTTAGTTCTAAAATAATTTTCATACGCCCAACCGTTTTTGAGTTATAGGGCAGGGCAGAGAGCCCGCAACGCTCACCGTGAATCTTAGTGAATAATACCTTGTATAAAGTTATTAAATCATTGAAATATCATTAATAATAAATCATTTTTATTGTTTATTAGTTATTACATTATATTTAATAACATTTTGTATATTATTAATATATTCATTCATTAATACATTAATAATCTTACACCGACAACTGTGTGATAGTGATAGCGTAGTTACTACACTATCGCTATCACACAGTAGGTACAGAACTACGCCTTAGTACGTACTGTAAAGACAAAACAGACATGTCCTTGTGAGATAGATTCGAACAAAGGGGAAGCCGTCGTCGGTACCTTTGAAGGACCACTGCGACAAAGAGAACGAAAGAAGAGAAAGCCCACTTATCGTAATCAGTGCGGCACGGCCGCTCCGACTGCACTAGCGCAGATGTGCCTTCTACGTGCCGAGGTACCCACTACTCAACTCTACCTGTCACGGGTCCACTACGCCGCCGCCATGAAGGTCGAGGGGTTGTGGAACACATGAAGCAGAAAACCGGGCTCACCATGAGAGTCGTGAAGTTGGAATCTCGCCGTAATGTGAATTTCAATTCATTTATGGTGAGAGTGCCGACGAATCGTCTCTCGTCATTCATGGACACCGGCTTCTGGCCGAAAAGAGTCGTGTTCAGGAAATTCAACGGATTCCTGACACAAGACACCGAGCGAACGACATTATAATCTAGTAATAAGTTTTATATTTTGTATGTATGTTAGTCTTTAAGGTCTATCTATGGGCCAATATATTTGTTACCTATAAGTACCATTATTTGTTGCCTGAAATAAACGACAATTATTATTACTATTATTATTATTGCGACGAGCGCTTCCGATTATCGTACAGGATCCACTTTTCATCACAGGTAATGTCCCGATTTAAAATCCCTTCATTGTCGTGCCGGTTGAGCAATGTAACAATGCGTCAATGCGTGCTTGCTGGTTGGCTTCACTCAATTCATGAGGTACCCACCGTTCAAGCTTTTTTACTTTCCCTGTTTGCTTCAAGTGGGTTAAAACAGTTTTATCACTCACAGCGAAGCCTGCAGCTAACTCTAAAGTGGTTTGCAATGGATTCGCTTCCACAATAGCTTTTAATTCTTCATTATCCACTTTGGTCTCCGGCCGTCCACGGGGCTTGTTCTGAAGGTCGAAATTTCCAGAACGAAAACGTCGGAACCAAAAACGTACCGTGTTTTCTTTTGCGACACCGTGTTTTTTTTTCTTCGCTTTTTAAACCTTCGAGCTGTTTCTGGTGCACTGGTGCCACGGTAGAACTCGTACGCTTAAATAAAGCGATATTTCAAGTTTTCCATTGTGCGAGATGAGCGACGCCAAAGAAAAAACTAAGGAGAAAAATGAAATGCTTTCGAAACTGAAATATATCAGCTAAATGCATTTATAAATTTGAATTAGGAATTCTTATCCAAATATATTTCAGATCAAAGTGGCCAGTACGACAAAACGCCAGTTTCATATGGTCCTAATATTATTATCACAAGGTCTTGTGACAGCTATGGTCTCGGCAGAATAACAGCGTCTACTGCGAAAACAGTAGGCATCATGCTGAGTCGGGGCCAATTTGCTGCTGTAGCATACACATACCTATGCATAATTGTACCAATTTTTACATAATGTTATTATTGTAGACACATAATTGTAAGAATTATTGGGCTTTTCTTTTTCTTGTAGTTTGTGTGCTAATAAGCAAATAAATGTCTGTCTATGCCTAAATACAAAAATAATTTGGTACTGGAGTGAAAACGAGTTTCAACTGAACTTGTATATATAAAAAAAACGTGTGCGCCTCGGGACGCCGGACAGAAGTGATAACTTAAACTAATCTAACTAGCGCTGGTGGTTAGAGTGAGACAGGAGGAGCCTGCCTACCGCTGCCGTATGCATGAGAGAAAGGGAAGCCAGACAGACTGGCGTCTTAACGCGTTACGTAACGAAGTGGTTAACCTTCCCATAAGAAGTTATCACTTCAATAAATTGACCAGGCGCATGTGACCACACGCATTGAAGGTTTCCATGGTCAGTAAGGATAAGAATGACTAATTGTGGTCAGGTTCCAAACTAATTGGGTTAGGTTGTATGTATGTATGGTTTTTTTAAGGCCAACAAATCAGGCTGTTACTAAATATCTAGCGAAGCCCTACTAAATTGAATAATAGCCGTGAATATTTTTTGTAATTTTACCATTTACCAAAACTATTTTGAAAACGTTTTAGGTTTCCCCAAACAGCGGTTTACGACGACGACGACGACGACATGGATACATCATGGATAACTATGAATATGATATATCACTACGATAAAGTACATTATGATGTAATGTACACTATGCACTATACACAATGTATCTAAGGACGCTGTGTACATTTGGCTCATGGTGTATATTGTACATAATATGAGCCTTTTCATGTTGTTGTTGAACCACTGTGTGCATACTTGTAAAACGTACCTTTAGATTATACAAAAGAGGCGTTGAAATAACACTTTAACAATATATCGGTACTAAATTAAACTTATTACTTATTACTTGGGATGTAAGGGGGTCAATTACTATCTACGCTCCCCAAGTCAACCTCTCCTGCTCGCGGTGCATCCTGCTTACCAACTAACGAGGCTCTGACGACCGACAATGGCGGTATAACCATTCAAATGGCGCAACTAAATAATCAGACCGGTGACGGGCAGCAGTGCCGCTAGTGCGAGAAGTTACGCCCTGCGATCGCCAACCCGCATGCCCAGCGTGGCGATTATGGGCAAAACCTTCTAAGGCAAGTCATGATATACCAAGGCCCCCAGTTCCCGGTCGCTCCGCTATTCATGACCACGGCGGCGGTCACGGTTCCGGCGGAGCAGGGGGTGCGAAGAATCCTCGGGCTACGGTAGGCCGCCAACCTTATAAACATGAATTGACCCTGGCTACGTATAATGGACGCACGCTGCGACTCGATGAACATCTTATGCAGTTAGTGGAGGAACTGAAATGCATAAGATGGCACGTTCTGGGTTTATGTGAAGTCCGTAGAGAGGGAGAGGACACCATAACCCTAAAATCTGGCCATCTTCTGTATTTCAGAGCGGGAGACCAACTTTCCCAGGGTGGCGTTGGGTTTCTGGTCCATAGAACCTTCGCTGACAACGTTGTAGAAATATCCAGTGTGTCGACAAGGGTAGCATACCTCATACTTAAGCTAACCCTACACTCTCAAGGTAGTGCAGGTATACGCACCAACTTCGGCACACTCGGATGACGACATAGAGATTCTTTATGAAGACATCTCTAAGGCTCTTCATAATACCACTAGGGCACACTACAACATTGTCATGCGAGATTTTAACGCCAAAGTAGGATTGAAAACTGGTAGCGAATCCTCGAGGACCATACGGCTATGGCAGCAGAAACGACAGGGGGCAAACGCACATCAACTTTCTCGAAAAAGAGGGCTTGTCAATGATGAACTCGTTCTTCAACAACAGCCTCAATGAAAATGGACGTGGCAAAGCCCCGACGGTAGAATAAAAAATGAGATCGACTTCATCATGGCGGATAAGAGGCGCATATTCAGAGATGTCTCAGTGGTCGCAGGGTTCAAAACTGGAAGCGATCACCGGCTCGTACGACTCTGAACATCGACTTTAAGCGCGAACGAATCCGCTTGATGAAGTCCAGACTCCGACCGAATCTGCTACAAGCCGCCACAACTTGACAAGCTTTCCAGATAAAACTGGAAAACCGATTCGCTGCCTTAGAAACCACTGACAACGTTGACCAGAAATTCGACCAGTTGGTGAAGACTCTTAGAGAAGAGGGCACTAAATTCTACGAAATGAGGCGCACAGGCAAGAAATCTAAACTTTCGAGGGGAACTTTAGAGTTTATATACAAGCGACGCCAAAATCCCCCCTCAACCTTGTCAGAACACCGGGCCCTAAATAAAAAAATCACGAAGCAGGTTCGACGCGGCCTCCGAGCTTTCAACACGCTTCAAATTGAAAAAGCAATCGAGCAGAATCGGGGGTCGAAAGTATTTGTCCAGCCACTCGGAAGAAACCAAGAGCCACCCTTACACGCCACTTCACGGAGGACTTGCCGGAGATCAGCTTAGATGAGATCGAGTTGGCCCTAAAACAGCTTAAAAATGGAAAAGCCCCAGGTGAGGTTGGTGTTAAGACTGAGCTTCTGAAAGCGGGAGGAACCCCCATACTTAAGGAGCTTCAGGAGTTATATAATGCTGTCCTCTTCACTGGTAGAACTCCGCATGCATGGAACAGTGGCGTAGTCACTCTGTTTTTTAAAAAGGGTTACAAAACTCTTTTAAAAAACTATTGACCCATATCGTTGCTGAGCCATGTATACAAGCTGTTTTCAAGGATCATCTCGAACTGTCTTGCGCGAAGACTCGACGAGTTTCAACCGCCGGAACAGGCCGGGTTTCGAAGTGGCTACGGGACTATAGACCACATCCACACAGTGCGGCAGATTATACAGAAGACTGCAGAATATAATCGACCCCTGTGTCTAGCCTTTGTGGACTACGAAAAAGACTTTGACACTGTCGAAACCTGGTCTATTTTGGACTCCCTGCAACGGTGCCAAGTCGATTGGCGATACATCGAGGTGATGAGAAGCCTTTATGAAGGCGCAACGATGACCGTCCAAGTACAGAACCAGCAGACTGAACATATTCACCTGCGCCGCGGAGTGCGACAGGGTGATGTCATATCACCGAAACTGTTCACCAACGCTCTGGAGGATATGTTCAAGACGCTGGAGAGAGAGACACTGGAGAGGTCGCGGCATCAATATAAATGGCGCACACATCTCTCACCTGCGGTTTGCAGACGACATTGTCATCATGGCTGAAACGTTGCAGGATTTACAACAGATGCTGGACAGCCTTGCGGATTCGTCTCAGCGAATCGGTCTCCGGATGAACATGGATAAAACCAAAGTTATGATCAACGAGCACGTTGACTTGGGACCGGTCGCCGTAAACGGAGTCTTCCTCGAAGTTGTATCCGAATATGTCTACCTAGGGCAGTTGCTCCAACTAGGTAGAAACAACTTCGACAAGGAAGTTAAGAGGCGAATACAACTGGGCTGGGCAGCGTTTGGGAAACTTCGTCGAGTCTTCTCATCGCCCATACCTCAAAATCTAAAAACGAAAGTTTTTAATCAGTGCGTCCTACCAGTAATGACATGCGGAGCCGAAACGTGGCCACTCACCGTGCGACTTTTCCACCAGTTCAAGGTCGCTCAGCGAGCTATGGAGAGAGCTATACTCGGAGTTTCTCTTAGGGATCGAATCCGAAACGAAAATATTCGTCAGAGAACGAAGGTCACCGACATAGCTCAGCGAATTAGCAAGCTGAAGTGGCAGTGGGCAGGTCACATATGCCGCAGAACCGATGGCCGTTGGGGCAGACTGGTTCTTGAGTGGAGGTCGCGTGTCGGCAAACGTAGTGTAGGGCGCCCTGTAGCTAGGTGGGGCGATGATATTCGTAAGGCAGCGGGCATGGATTAGAGGAGAAGAGCTGAAGATCGAGCTAAATGGCGTGCCATGGGAGAGGCCTATGTCCAGCAGTGGACTGACACGGGCTGATGATGATGAAATCCAACTTACGTTTAGTGTTAGATATGCCATTCCGTGCAACTTTCCCTAGTTTTTGTATGTAAATGTAACCAACTCAACATTCTATAGTAATTTAGTTTAGAACGTTTGGCCCGTAATCCATAATAAAGAAAGAAATAAAAAACGTTTATTTCATATATCTTTGTTGTATTTGTATATTAAACTCGATAAATTTCTTTAAAAAAAATGTTTATTGAAGTGAAAACTTCTTTTAGCGCGGTACGCATATTTTTAGATGAGGTAAAACCTCTGGATTCGCGACACCGTTACCGTCTGGGGCGAGACGCAGCCGGCTGCCGCGCTCGCCCCATTTGATTATAAACCTTAATTCACATATTTACAGTCTACTTTTGTATGGAGAAGTTTAAGTTTAAGTTCTTTGATATATTATCTACATTCTGAACAACAAATATTGCATCATCTGTGTTCGTTCAGTATTTGATTGGCAGTCGCCATAATTAATGATTTTGAAGTGATTTATTACTAAACTCTAACGCGCCAAAATAAGTTTTCACTTCTGTCGGCACTCCCGTAGTGCAACCCGTATTTTTTTTTACAATTAAAAGCTTGCTGTGAATCCGGGTACACATTTGTATTATATAATACCTAATGGTAAAGATAAACAAAAATATTACTTCTGCGTTAAATTATAACCTTCTTCTGGGAATTTAAATTTAATCGGTTTAAATTCCCAGAAGAATCGGTCTAATCGGTTGAAACTCCTCGGTTGTTTAAAACTTGTCGGCAACGATTCCGGATGGAGTCACTTAGGTTATTGATTTTCTCCTGGGACAATTGGTCCCAGTGGAACATGAGCAGGTTTTTTAGCTGTTGTTACGTTAAAACCCCATCAAGATCTTTCAGGACCCTTCTCTGGAGCATATCCCACACACGATCAATAGTATTCAAATCAGGCGATTGAGCTGGCCCTGACAAAACAAATATATTTTCGCCCTGTAGCCATTCTTGCGTGTGCGGACACAGCGAGGCGGACTCAAGAATGACGACGGGACGAGACGGGACAGGCATTGTCGTGCATCAATGTCCCAATGTTTGTGAAATTGGACGTAGGTACATAGGGAGTTAGCACATGTTCCACATAATTTTCTGCATTCAGGTTGCCGGTATTTGTCGGTAAAATACTGCCGGTATTTATTTGTTTATCAAAGAAGGTTTGATATTACATGAATGTTCCACGAAGTAAAATAATAATAATACTAAAGTTATGTGTTCTTTAGACTTTTTTTATGTGAGTACTTATGAACTAACAAGTAAGTAAATTGACAGCAATTTCGGTCGCTACTCAGCATTTGTTAGAACGCTCTAATACCTAACGTTTGTCTTCCATGACACCGTGAATACACTCTTGTTTCGTTCTAAAACATCGCCTCAATAACTATTTCACATAATGATTACCAAACTAAAGTATTAACTCGGATATGGGTATTCTCATTTTGTTATTCAGTCAAAAGTAGGTATAGTTTTTTTTATATGCAGTTGTTGTGACAAAATAAACTTATTTTTATTAACTCTGATTACGACAGACATACAGACAAAGATAACGAAACCATAAGGGTACCTTGTGGTCTTCAGATCCCTAATTATCTAACGAATAAAAAAGTTATCTAAGTGGGCCTATATTTAACTTTGCCATGGCATTGGATGCCATGACATGGATTTGCAAATCTGTGGTATTATACCTATGGTAACATTTTCTCAAAAAAATTGTAGGTATGTAGCTAACATACAAATTTTATGAAAAAACGCGCAAATCGCATCTAATGTCGTTCATTGATTAGACAAAATGATCGACGCGCCTAGACTCTAATTAGTGAATACCTATAAAATAAAAACTATAAATGAATATTTTTGGCGGTAAGTACCATGCCTAGATGTAAAGTGGGGTTAAATTTAAGGGTTCCGTATCTCCAAAGGAAGAAAGGAGCCTCGTCCGCCCGTCCAGACCCTCTCAGGAAACGGGTGGGAGGTATCATGTTGAAATAATATAAAATAAATAAGTCTACGGCTTCTTGAAACTGTAAAATCAAGCTACTATTTCAAAAATACGATACAAATTCGGTCATTTATGACGCATATTTTGACAGTCGCCAGTAAATAAAAACTTATCGGGTTAACCTAACCGAAAACAAGTAGGTAGTTTGTTAATAAATCACATAACTTTTGCGATCATATACTTACATTTTTGCAAGTAAAAAACATACAATCGGAAAATTAATATTCAGAATTAAAAAAAACACAAATACACGCTGTCTCTGACGTCTCGTCGAACACTGTCCGAGTTCTTTTTTTTATTTAAATATATATTTTAAATAAATTTTTAAAAAACGTTTTATAAAATAATTAGGTAAGTAAATTTCATTTCAATTTAAATAATTAGATAAAAATTCAGACACAAGAATAAGTCTCTTCAATTATGGATCTTGATAATATATGAGTACCTACTATTTTTCTTTGTGGTTAATGGAGTAGCAATGTAGAATGATATTTTCTTACTATTCGCTAATTATTGTAATCTGATAATCAATATTGAATGTGCCTGCAAGTAGATACACGTTAAACATACCTACATAATGGTTATAATTTATTAAGCAAACACTTAAATATAAAATGTATTAAACATTATAAAACTTAAAACCGTGAGATTTGTGTGATATCGAATACATCACCTACTCCAATTGCAATCCATTAGCTTCGTGCCATTGATGAGTTCCGTAGGATACCTTCAAAGTCCATGGTCTGATCGACTGACAAGTCCCTATAAAGCTATTGACTGTGATCCCCAATATAATGCTCTAATAGGGATACATGTTTTTTGTTAAAGAATTCCATAAAGTACCTACCCCTAAAGTCCATGGTCTGATCAACTGACAAGTCCCTATAAAGCTTTTGGCCTCAATTCTGTTGGCATCAACCTAACTAATTTTAACTAAAATTAGGTTTAGAACTGACAAATGAAACTTTGGTATTCTGCTGTTACCAACTTATCCTAATTTATCTAATTTAATTAAGCGTTCCTAATTGAGTTAGATGGTACCAACCGAATAGGTTTTACAAATGCTATGACTAACTAAAATATATTTTAGACAATTCCTAATTTTAGAAATGAACCAACCGAGTTGCCACCTTTTTCTGTGATTCCCAATACAATGCCATAATTGGGATTCATGTTTGTTGTTAAAGAATTCCAGAAAGTACCTACCTCTAAAGTCCATGGTCTGATCAACTGCTATTGCTGCAATAACTGCTATCGCTATAAACAATAGCTGCTAAAGCTATTGTCTGTGATCCCCAATACAATGGTTGGTTCGTAGGTTTGGTCGTTGTTCAAATGAAGCTAAAATTACACTGTTCAAATCATATTGTCAAACATTCTACACGAGCAGCCTGTGGTCCTCATATACTCAAAAAGCGTTCAACGCCCTTCGTGGCCAATATAATAATGCATTTAGGATATTGTTGGGGCTTCCGCGATTCTGTAGCGCGTCTGGTATGTTTGCAGAAGCACGCGCTGACGGTTTCCATGCCTGCATGCGCAAAAAAGTCGCGTCCCTGTTACACAGAATACGCGGAGCCACCAACAGTATACTAAATACTATTGTGGATAAGTGGGACGGTCCTTTTTTCATGCAATGTAGTCGAGTTATGATGGCATAGGAAACTATTCCGTTTTAGCTCGATCACAGTGTGAGTGGCCTTGCCTTATTCCCACTTCTATTTAATTTTTATGTCAACCTTAGATAACAATATTACTAACACCTAGAGTAAGTATTACTAACACTTTATGGATCTTAAGTTATCTGAAATAAATGAATTTATTATATTATTATTATTAATGCCCTAATTGGGATACATGTTTGTTGTTAAAGAATTCCATAAAGTACCTACTTACCTTTAAAGTCCATGGTCTGATCAACAGAAAAGTACGTAGGTATAATTTATTGATCCTGTGATCCCTGTGATTGCTCATACGATGCCCGTTTCCAAAAAGTTTAATACAATTTTTTTTTATCTACGATAACCCTACGTTTGACCACGATCTCGCCTGAGCGGTAGCCGGCTACCGCGGCAATCGCGCCATACTTTCCGTAAAACCCCGAGCGGTAGCCGGCTACCTCGCTCGCCCATTTGATTAATTCACATGTTTACAGTCTACTTTTGCATGAAGAAGTTTACTGAGTTACGTTCTTTG
Source organism: Lampropteryx suffumata (assembly GCA_948098915.1). Taxonomy (NCBI): domain Eukaryota; kingdom Metazoa; phylum Arthropoda; class Insecta; order Lepidoptera; family Geometridae; genus Lampropteryx; species Lampropteryx suffumata. The sequence continues at coordinate 17,721,830 of OX402544.1, read as the reverse complement.
TTATATTATCTACATTCTGAACAATACATATTGCGTAATCTGTCATCGTCTAATATTTCATTGGTAGTTGAATTTCGTGTTGCTCGGCGGCAGTTCAGTGAACCGTGTGTGTGAGAAATAATGAGTTTTACTGGATTTATCAATAGTAAGGGGTGTTTATTATTACAAAAACTCTTTATTCTTCTCATTATAAGTATTTTTGGATAATAAAATACATAGTCAATACATAGTAATAACTTTTAGATATGGCGCGTAAACTCCCGAACGGTAACGGGCTGCCGCGCTCGCCCCATTTGATTATAAAAATAAATTTACATGTTTAAAGTCTACTTTTGTATAGAGAAGTTTACTGAATTTCGTTCTTTGATATATTATCTACATTCTGAACTAAAAACATTGTAACATCTGTGCTCGTTCAGTATTTTATGTTCATTCGCGTTTCGCGCTGGACTATGTGAGTTCTATGAACTTTGATTGTGTTTTGTTTGTGATTATTTACTGGATTTATCGATGGTAAGGGGTGTTTATTATTACAAAATTGTTTATTCTGCTCTTAATAAGTATTTTTGGATAATCAATTGTAAGAAATACATAGTAATAACTTCTAGATAAGGCAGGAAAAAATTCGTTACCATGCTACTGATTTCGAAGTGATTTATTACTAAACTATTTATTATAAAAATAGTATTTGACTAAACACGTTATTTTTATGCCTGATAGATAGGTAATATATCTATTAGTACATTGTTTTTTACAGAATGATAAAATATGCTTTGGTTGTAGAGATAATACATATTTAGTACAATGCAGTATTTTTGCCGCGACCTAGGTCTAGTCTAGACTCTAGCGCTAGTGCTGCCAAAATTTTGCTATTTTGCTGCTTAGTGACTGAGAGGTTCAGATAATGTTAGAGAGGTTAACGATGATGTGGCCGACGATGGGGCACGCAGGTCTAGAAGACATCTATTTACTCGAGACTTGAAGAGACCTAGATTGTAGTTTTCAGGAAAGACAGACGACGGCAAAGCATTCCAATCCTTGGCTGTATAGATTATAAATGTGGAAGAAAAGCGCTTTGTTCGTAAGGGTGGTAGGTTGACAAGGTATGGATGGTATTGAGCGGTACGTCTGCTTGTCCTGTTGTGAAAAGAAGATGGTGGAATCAGGTAATTCCTGGGCACATTCTCCGAAATGTATCCTATAAAAGATCGAAAGGTAAGCAACTTTACGACGGTGCTCGAGATTCTGGAACTTAGTCTCAGCGTTAAGCTGTTCACCCATCATCCTCAATGCTCTACGCTCGATCGAGTCCAAGGCAGCCAGCTTGTGTTTGGCTGAACCATCCCATACATGACAGCAATACCCGACCGGATTTGATTTGATTTTTTATATACATATAAAGTGGAAAGCTGTCCAGGTGTGAAGTATCGCCTCACCTTGTTGAGGATGCCAAGCTTCATGGCAACAGTTTTGGCCTTGGACTCGATATAGGAGCCAAAATTGAGAGTCCGTGTAAGTGAAACTCCCAAGAGTTCAAGATGATCTTCTACAGTTACCGGTACATTTCGGAAAACGGGGACTTGGAGAAACTCACTTTTTTTTGCCGAAAAGAGACAAGCCTTTGCATTTTGGATGCGTTGAACTTAACCAGATTGGAATCGCCCTGGAATCGCCCGGACACGACCTGGAGAGTCAAATCCAGACGCATAAGCATCTCGTCTCTAAGTTTCTGAATGTCAGTTTTACTGGCTCGTGCGTTTGCAAAGTATCACTCCCTTTTCACCCTCTTAGGGGTTGAATTTAATAAAATCCCGGTTTTGCCCGAGCGCAAAACCACTCATTAAGTGGTTTTGCTATAAAAGGAAGCTACCTTTCAAAATTACAGCTTCACCGGTTTCGGCTCGGGGATGATGAATCAGTCAGTCAGGTTAAGCTATTTTATAGGTATAGATTAATACGTGAAGCAAAAACTTTGTACCTACCCCTATTTACGAAAATTGCGCGGACGGAGGAGTATGAAATTTCGTACACTTATAGTTTATATAGAGAAAGAGAGCAGAATGCTAATATGTTTTTTAATTATGCATAAAAAATACATTATTTATTATTAATTAATTATGGTCGAATTTTCAGTGGGCGACCAGTGGGCAACCACTAGTATACGTAAATATGCTGGAAATTAGTATCACCATGGTTGGTAGTACGCACCTCTTGACTCGGACGCCACCCTGCGCAACCCGATTCTGTCCAGCAGTTTAAGATAAAAGGTCGCTTGCCTAAATATTGCTTAAACGTCATTTCGAGTAAGTATGACCGGAGCCATTAAATACCACCAGCGTAGGTAAAGAATAAGAGCCATCTATCAGATGCCAGCGCCTGACTGAATACGCTTAGCAGAGAAATGCTACAATACGCGTTTTTTAATTTGTGTTTTTTAACTGATTTAGTTCTCAGGTGGCGTATGAACACAGATCATTATTTTCGTCTTGATATACATATCTAAAATGCTTATACTAAATTTCAACCAATTTAGTACAAGTTAAATGTGCCCTTTTACCTACTTATTTTCCTTTTATTTGGTTTCTTTTAATTAGACATGAGACATGACATAATATGAACCCTTATAAATTCGACATGTCCGTCGGTCTGTCTGTCTTTTTGTCTATCTGTCAGTCTGTCCAAAACAAATCACAGTCCTTGTTTACAGACTATTCCAGGATACTACTGTTGCCCGCTGCATAGCGACATATTCTCGGGCCAGTGGTTTGACTTCATACAAGAGGTCGGGCATTGGGTACAAAAATTTTCGAAGTCTTTATTTGATAATTTTGAGTATGCCATTCGATTTTTACATATTATTTTGTTTTCGACAGTAATGGGACGTTCTTGGTACCTTTTTTCAGAAAGATATGTTGCCACTTTCGTGCACTTTTAAGTGGCAAAGCCATAACTCTAATAATACGTTATAACTTTTTTATATTTCTTATTCGACTTTACATCGTTCGTTTTGGTAGGTTTTATTGTACAAGCTTATTGTTTTGTCAGTAAATAAACACTACCACTAGCCGTAGGTACCTTAAAAATTATAATAATGTTAAAACCGAACGGTGTTAAGACGAATAATAAATATCAAAAAGTTATATCGTGTTAGTAGAGTAATGACGATGCCACTCAAAAGTGCACAAAAGTGGCAACATATCTTTTTGAAAAAGGTACGTAGAGCATCCCATAAAAGTACAAAACAAAATAATGTGTAAAACGCGCACTATCCAAGTTTAAAAGTTGATTTGAATGCAATAAAATCAGTTTTCAAACATTAACTTCTGAACTATAAGTTCAGACGAAACGTGCAATAGAATAACATTTGATTCGTTTTAATACAGCTATTGAATGGTACAATCAAATCTATTAAATTAGAACTTAGCCTATCTAGCCTTTTACGACATTATCTCAAAAAGCGCACAAAACTTGCAACCTGTCTCTTTGAAGAAAATGTAAGCATGTGCTACACGGTTTGAAACCGCAGTTTATACCAAGGTGACCTTGGTAGAACGTTTTCTGTCTACACGGTTTTAAACAAACCCCAAACTTCAGTGTGTTTAAAACACTCGTGCTGAATTGACGTGTGTAGAATTCTTATAGTGCACTATAACAATTCACAACGAGGCCATGGCTCCTTATTTATCAAAATTTCTAAATTTTGGAGTTATAGCACTTTTGGGTGGAGTCTTTGTACTCCTTAAACATTAAGTCCCAGAGACAGGTTAGGTCTCTAAATAACTCGATGAATTCAGTGATAACCTCACGTTCTTTCTCCGTAATACCGTGCGTGTGCGCAATACGTCCGCACTCGATGCGTGCAGCGGCGCGACTGTGGTACGTGTGGTTTTAAACAAGCGGCTAGACGGTTTTAAACCACCGCTTCTGCCAGTGGTTTGCTGGGCAATCCTTTCTACCAAGGGCGTTTAAAGGTCATGTGAAATTTGGATTTATATTTTTGGGTTTGGTATTGTAGATAGCGGTTGCGCTATCTACACGGTTTGAAACATTACCTACGATTCAGTTATAAGAAAAATTATGACATCTATATCATCTATCTATGACAATTATGTAAAGCTTTACTTAAATAAAAGGTTGCTTTTGCTTTCCGGGTAGTCCTATATACGTTTTTAAGGGAATCTGATGATGGAAAACATGATAGAAACTCATCGGATGAAAACAAACGCATTGTCACTTATTTATTGTTTCGGAAAACACAAAGCGTGTTTGAGTAATTTTTAGTGGTCAACTGACCTGTGGGGCAATCGTGCTATTTGTCAACGTAATTACCATTGAACGGAACGGTTTTGGAAAAGGTTCGAATTTGGTTTACATTTAATTAATCTAAATGCCAAAATGGTACCGCGCTATTATTATTCCTGAATGGTTTCATCATCATTGTCCTTAGTTCATCAGTTGAAGATGATTTAGGTGACGTCAGTCAAATTACAGAGCAGTTATTTGTAATTGAAAACATTCGTTCATGGATCCACTTCAGCAAGCTGAGGTGGGTGAAGTTTCCTCTTCACTGACGCCACTGCCTGGTATTATGTTTGATAACGCAGCTCTGTCCAGGTACCCACACTAACCTCTCGACCTTGCCGACAGGACCCGCAGGAAAGAAGAATCAGTACATGCGGTGTCGTTTGGGTTGCAGGTGCATAACGGCTGGCACTGAGCCGGGTTTGTTTCAAGTTTTCCTTTTCTGTTGCTACCTCTTCTGTTAGTTAGCCAATAATTTGTAGACTATCGCAGTCGTCTTCATCATCAGTCTCCAAGCAGCACTCATCTGGGATCAGTTCACGTAGAAATCCTCACTCGAAGTGTTATTCAGTTAAGCGAAAAATACCAACCCGATTTTACAGTCAGATGCGGATGCTTAGCCATTTTTAATGATCCTTAGCTGGTCGTTATCGTTATAGATCGTACAGCGGATAGTAAAAGCAAAAAACTTATAAATTAAAATTTATTTAGATTAAATTATAAAAAAAAGAATTTTATTTATTTATTTGAATGGTTTAAGAATTGACTTATACCAATCTATATTGCCAAACATTAAATAGAGCTTGCAACGATTAGAAAATCATTTTGTACATCAGCTTGTACATGCTGTAACAGTGCTACCATCAACTGAGTCTTACTCTGATACTTCCTGGATTCTGCAAGGGGTCAGATTAGCAGGGCAATGCACAACACATGTTGAGAGTTCTGTCGTTTTAGGTGTCGTGTCGGCGTCACATAAATTTTGACGACCTCTGTGGCGCAGTGGGCTAAGGTCCGGCTGAGACGCACAAGGTTGCGGGTTAGATTCCCGCCGCGGGGCAAATATTTGTATGATCTGCAAGTATTTGTCTCGGGTCTGGGTGTTTCTATGTATCATATGTAAGTATTTAAAAAAAAAATTAAAAAAAGTATATAAGTATTATATCAGTCATGTTGGTACCCTTAACACAAGCTCTGCTTACTTTGGGGCCAGATGATGCTGTGTGAAATGTCCGGCATTATTTATTTATTTATTTATAAAACGACAGAACTCTCAATATCTTATTCTTCCTATCATGCTTCTAGTTATTTCGAACCATTGTGGTGAAGGGCCTAAGTGCGTCTCAGAAGCAGCAGGCATGCAGCTAGCAAATAGCTAAAATAACGAAGATGTAGCTAGCGTTGTACTTACTTTCTACACTTTACCTCTGTTTCTACAATCTAGACCACCAGAACGAAATAGAGCGGGTGTTGATAGGTCTATCTTACACCAATCCGGAAAACAGCGCCGTCAAAATATATTTTTTATGCGTTTTATAATGTAACCTTCTGGTGATAATTGTAATTGAATTATCTTATGGGTCGATTGGCTTTCAGCTACATGAAAGCCAAGCATCGCAATTCACGCACATTAAAAAATACTGCTTTTGATAATTCAAATTACGAGCTTTTTAATGGTTTCCCAACGGGAGCAATCAGAAATCTCTCGAGAAATAACTCTACGGTCTCTTGGCACGAACTAAATCGCAGACTACTAGGCTCATCGTAGGATGCACTAAAATGTTGGTTTGAAAGCGCTGTCAAAGTCCAAAATAAAGCTGAATCGTTTCCGTTATAATGATTAGAACAAAACGAAATATGTAAAAAATAACGTTTTAGCGGGTTGGTTTGGTTAACTCTGGTTTTAAATAGCTTTGACGTTTACGTTCAAAGCTAATACGGTCGAGGCCCTGACCATGGACTAATCTAATCTATCTAACACCTGTAAACGACCCATTCTTGTATGTATACCTATATATAATCTCCAGCTCCAACGATTTTTATGAAATTTAGTATGCCCCCTGGTTTCGGGGACGAAAAATCGATCTAGCTTAGGATTCATTTTTAGAAAAGGTCGTTTTATATGTAATTTATACCGAGCAAAGCTCGGTGATCCGGGTACTGAAGAAAACGTGATTTAAATTAATCATTAACATTTTATGCATAATAAAAACTGCTAATTTTGTTATGTATAAGCACATGAGCCATAAGTTTAGAATGAACAAATTCAAATGAACGTTTATTATTATACGTGAAGCAAAACTTTGTACCCCTTTTTACGAAAATTGCGCGGACGGAGGAGTATGAAATTTTGCACACTTATAGCTTATTTAGAGAAGGAGTACAATATGCTAATTTTATTTTTAATTATGCGTAATAAATACATTAATTTAATAATTAATCATGGTCGAATTTCGACCAGTGGTGACCACTAGTAATTATAAATAGCCAAATCACATAATACTTATTAGTACAGAAGGTGGATTAGTACAAGTTGGGTGCGCCTATGAACTTGTATTTCGTACCTAAAGTGCGAAATACGTCTGGCCTGACCACACGACGTGTTCTATACCTTACAAACAAGGCCTGAAGTCACGTATCTTCTCTGACACCAGTTGGTTAGATGAAGTTTGTGTAGTCAAACGCAGCACGAACCGAGCGAAGCAAGCCACGACAGCTGCCGGCGAGTGTCACAAATCTGTATTTATATATGTATTAAAATGAATTTTATTTTACATAGTTATAATAAAACGATGGAGTGTATTCTATATTTGAAATGTCGAATGAAAAAACATGTATTATTTATATATTAATACGTTAAGCAAAAACTTTGTACTTACCCCTTTTTACGAAAATTGCGCGGAATGAGGAGTATAAAATTTCGCACACTTATAGTTTATATAGAGAAGGAGTGCAGAATGCTCAAATAGTGCACTGGTAGGTACGAGTAGTGGTAGGTACATCTGCCTAAGGATCCTTAGTCTGTGGCTTGGAAGTAGGGTTGCCATCCGTCCGGGTTTCCCCGGATTTGTCCTAGTTTAGAGGGCGTCCGGGAAGCGATTTCAAAGAGACAGGTTGCAACTTAAGTGCACCTTTTTGAGATAATGTCGTAAAAGGCGATTACTAGTATGTCTTAATTTCATAGATTTGATCACACCGTTCGATACGATTTAAGAACACAAAATTTAGTTGAAATAAGTTAAGAGACTTTTTTGTTGTAAACTTATGGCTGCTGATGGAAACTTTATGAAGATAATTATTATTGAGTAAAAAGAGTTACCTTAAGATTTAGAAGACTCAATATTAAAAAGTAATTTTTTAAATTTTTGTAAAAGATAATTGTTTTAGTTTGTTGAAAGTGGGTTAATATTTTAATAAGGTTTTGTTTTCATAACAGAGTACCTACCTATAAATAAAACTGATAATTAAAACAATTTCTAACAAACGGTAAGATTCTATTTTGTTACATTTAAAATGATGATTAAAGAAGACTACATTTTATTTTATAGCTTTGAGAATAAATAAAAATTTGATTTATGTCAGTTTAAACTGTTTTTTTGACGTTCTTATAAATCGATGAACGCTGGAATGCACGCACGAAAAAATGTCACGTGCAAGCGCGGAATAAGCGATTGATCTTAATAGGTTAAATGTATGCAATTTTTCATCAATTTTTCTTATGACGTTATCACGTAAAATTATCGTCCGTAAACCGATTTTACAGACAACCATTTCTTATTATACCGCTATGTTTTAAAAAACCAACTGACATGTCCGGGTTTTGGGCTCCAAAATCCGGGGTTTTTATGTTTCTTGTCCGGGTTGCAAAATTTTAGAGATGGCAACCCTACTTGGAAGACAATCGTGCACCAATGATTTTTTCTTCGAATAATTAATGTGCGCAGTGCCAATGCTTTGAAACGAGGAGGGAAAACATCGTGATTAAACGCACCTTGTGTAGCACCGCTAATGTAGCTATCCTGCAGATATGACCAACTAAGCTGAGTTCTAATTAAGGATGGCACCCCCTATTACGTAACTCGCAACACCTAGTAATAGACGTAGATAAATTGCGTAATCACTGTTGTCAAACATTTTTTTGTCCGCTAGAATCTTTGCTTTCTCCTGTAGGTAGGCGATAGGTGAGGTGAATAGGAAGCGACTAGCTTCCACAATAACAGTTTCATTTACAACATGTGACTGATTTCACCAATATTACTGTGTTGGTTGTCGCTACTGCTCATTCTACGTAATGATCCTGTGGTAGTGATTTATATTTTAAATGAAATCCAGGGAATTAGTTATTCCTGATTCCCTGGACTTCATTACTCGAAATTTATATTCGTAGGTAACTAGAACTACAATATGTTTCTTCCAGGTTCAAACTCAGTTCAGCCAGGTCCAATACACAGGTAGATGCAGGGAAACACAGGTTTGACCATGAGCATGAAGGAACATATTAGGTACAGGTTAAGAGGTAGGTAATATTAAGTACTTACTGCGCATGCTAGGATGCTCGTCCAGCCTTCTCGTAACAGACTGTTCAGTTCAGCCAGGTCCAATGCACAGGTAGATGCAGGGAAACACAGGTTTGACCATGAGCATGAAGGAACATATTAGGTACAGGTTAAGAGGTAGGTACTAGTAAGTACTTACAGCGCATGCTAGGATGCTCGTCCAGCCTTGTCGTAACAGACTGCTTCAGTCTGTCCAAGTCAGTTTTCATATCTATCAAAGCCTTTTCTAACATTTCAGCTGGCGAGCCTTTCACAATCCGCAGTATCTCAGAGAGATACTTCAGAATACTATTTGTCTTTTCATGAAAAGTGGTATCCAGGTGGTTCATTTTTCGCTCAACTAACTCGATCTGCTTCCAGTATTTCTCACTGGTGAGCATAGTTTCCACAAACTTTTCTACGAGCGCATCCCTAATGGGCGGGCGTAACGTGGTTGTTGGAGTTGGTAGCCTGCTCTTCATGTGAACTTCTTCATTTCTTTTTCCGTCAACACATAAAACGATTATTGCTAGCAAAATTAATGTATTTTCTCGTGACATTGTTCTTGAAACCACTACCAACTCTTACAAAAGAAGCTAGAATGACTGACACCAAGACCCCATGTGTAAACTTAAGCCCAAGTTAATAAAACACTGAGCTCAGCTGCAGTGTCTCTATTGTATAGTAAGATAACAATGTCATGTTTTATTTTCGTATCCGTCCAAACGTTCATTGTTAAACTATACTTAAAAGCTGAAAGTAAATAGGCATCTAGGTAGGTAGATACATATATTTATAAATTTATTTTGATATTTACCTATTTACTTCAATAGGTAGTTCTAAAAATTCTTATTTTATGAATTCCTTTTTTAATACACCCTGAAGCAAGAAAATATAAACGTTATACCCTATAAGGCAGGTAGCATGTCCTTAAAGGCAACCCTTCTTCGGCTCTCAGGTATCCACCATTTAGAACAGAACTGATAATATGTCCCTCATATAAATTTACCCATACTACCCGATCTAGGATATTAGTACTAGTTCAATGCTTCCGACCAACTAGCTTCTCAATCTCCAGTGACTTCAAACATAATCGTTTTTTTAAGTGATAGCTTCTAATGGGAGGGTAAACCGGTAAACGCGTAACGGCTTATATGTTTCAATAGAAATCACAACGATAATCCCAGTGTTCCTGTGAATATAATTTATATCTGTGCGTTTCTATAATATATAATATATAATAATATGTATTTACTTGCAAACAAAAAAAAGTGTTTAAGTAATATATCAGTCATGTGGTACCCATAACATAAGCTCTGCTTACTTTGGGGCCAGATGATCTTGTGTGAATTGTCCGGCATTATTATTATTATTTAGTACTTACGTTTATTAATTTAATAATATCGAAATCGGTTCACCGAGTAGATGCCCAGTCCGCATCACATCGTCGAAGATCCATACTTGTGTCGGAATCATCGTGCCCCATCATAATCATCGAGTCAATATCACGTCACATTTATTTCCTAAGCCACCAGTAACTACTGAGACATGCAAAAAAAATATTCAAATCGGTCGAACCATTTTCATGTTTTTGCATGGGTATAAATTCTTATATAATTCTTATATGCAAGGATATACATAGATTCTATCGTTCATCTGGTTCCCATAGTGCCTACCTATACTACAAGCTATGCTTGGCGTGGGGGTAGATTGTGTTATGTAAAAATTTACCACCAAAATTATAACTATTATGTTTTGTTAAAATCATTTATCCCGTCGGGAAACACGCATGTTATTTTTATTTGTTTTTTTTTTTAAGATTTATTCTACTCGGTATAATGAATACCGAGATTATCTATGGGGAATGTGTACAAAGGGAGGATGATCTTTGGTATTGCTCCGTGTTTAGATTATATTTTTATTACCTATAAGTATTAAACGCTGCCCTCTGATCTGGATCAGTTGAGCTATCTATAGATCGTTTTATACGGTCTTTAGATAGCTCAACTGTTTCACGTGTATTTTATATTATTCTGTACATTTTTGCAGTTATCTCTGTAAATGAATAGAATATTGACGGCATAGTTTTGGTCAACCTTATGAAACACAGCAAACTCATTCTGATCAAGTCTGGAAGTGAAAAAGATCCCGCTAATTATGGACTGATATTGATATTGCCCTCGTTAAGTAAAATCTTTGAAAAGATCATTCTTAATCAATTGTTTGCCAGTTTACCTTGGAGTTACTCTGGATAGAAGGCTGGGTTTCAAAATCCACTGTCAAAAAACTAAAGCGAAAGTCAACTCCAGAAATAGTCTTCTCTACAAGCTAACCTCCACATCTTAGGGAGCCTTTCCATCAATCCTACGTAGCTCCAGTCTTGCCCTGTTTTTATACTGGGGAGTACGCATGCCCAGTGTGGTATCGCTCAGTACATGCTAGAGAAGTAGACGTGCCCTTAATGAGACCTGCAGGATAAAACCGGGATGCCTAAAGCCAACACCACTGAACAAGCTTTACCCGCTAGCTGGTATAGCCCCCCCTGGCATCCGACGCGCTGTTGCATGCTCCTTGGAGAAAGCAAAACAAGAAAACGACCACAGGCATCTGCTTTATAATGTTTTCCCACCATGAAGGCGTCTGAAAAGTCGAAAGAGTTTGCTTAATACAACTTCACCTCTCTCCGGGAACGTAAGTGATCACCGACTTGTTTTATGGTCTTCCAAACACCTTCATTACCCCTGAAGAGAAGCTTCCCCCAGGACATGACCTACCGGGGCCAGTGTGGAAGTGCCTCAACAGAATGCGAGTTCAGGATGGGCGTTGTAGGAGTAACCTTGGCAAATGGGGCATGATTAGCGAAAACGACACGCGGTGTCATTTTGGTGCCCAGGTGCAGTCCATGTCACACGTACTTGTGTGTCCATCTTGCCCCAACTCATGCACTATGGGTGATCTGATGTCCTGCTCGGATAATGCCGTAGATATGGCTACCTACTGGTCAAATAGGATGTAATAATGATACGAAAGAAGCAGAATAATCAATTGTTATCTCATTTCAACGTCAATGACCAGTAGGTCTATTGATTACTATGTAGTAACATAGAAATATATAGATAGGTACTGTTATAGTTTCGCCACGTCCATCCTTCCGTTTGTCTGTCATTCTATACGTCTGTCCGCCCTTGCTCTTGCTAACAGACTTTTCGTTTTAATGTGATGAAATTATGCAAGGCAATAAGTATCAGTGACCCATACAAAATTATGAAATGAAAAAACTAATCAAAAAAAAACTATTTTTTTATGATTAGTTTTTTTGAATGGCCTCCCTATGGAAGCAATTTTAAAGACGTATTCACGTCAAAAATAATCAAAACTTTAAAAATTAAGAATACCTACAAGTACCTAGGTATAAGTATAGTAAAGTATCTTGTGAACTTCATCTCTTCGACGACTATTTTGGATCATTCGTAGTACTCCTTCAATTCCAAAAAACTCAAGATGTGTGGCGGACCTTGCGGAGGTTGCTGCGGTGGCTGCTGCGGTGGATGCGGCGACTGCTGCTGCCCTTACATCACCATCAACACGTGCTGCACTAAGATTTGCTAATCGCTAAGAACCCAAGCTTGGTGCTTGTGTTAAAGTGTAGTTATGTGTCGTTATGTGAAAATTGAAATTGAATAGGTAGACTTGCTTCCCCTTGGTACAACCAGTTGAAGATAGCAGTTGTACCTACAATGGGTCGGCAGCCGTCATTGCGGTCTACGTTTTTTCATGAAAATAACGCGAAACATGTTAATGAACATATGGCAGGATTACCTACTTGTTTATATTTGATGGGTCTACATTTGCGTCTTGATTTCAAGCATCTCTGATATAGACGAACTCCTCAGCCCTCAGTCGTTGTTGATTTCAATATATGTACCTACCTAATTGAATATTTCTCATAAAATTGTCATATCGACACATACTGACACTGATTCTGTAGTACGATCTTATTTTGCTTGAGCCAAAGTTCAATATAGAGTAACACTTTTAAATGTCACTGTCGTGTGATTAAGGTGTTTATGCGCATTTTAGTCATCACTTAAAGAGGTGTTGATAAAACTGCGGAAACTCTTTCAATAAATGAATCAAATGACTATTTACCATTTTCATATTTAAGTGCGCAGGAATTTGGTTATCTTCATTTTGTGGGCTATTCTTGGTCCTTTTTAGTAATTTTTCCGCAGTTGCAAAACTACAAAATCAATGACAATGACTTTAGCTTAAGTCGCTGTGAACTGTGTTAAAGATTTAAAGAGTTAGCTCTAACCATCAATCTCAATGCATAAAATTTCATACACGAAACATGGTCATAATTATGACCTACATAATAACCGTCCGAACATTATAAGATTCCTAATGTAATGGATCCTAGGAGCGGTGCAATTCATAAACCCTTTTGAGCTGGAAACTGTAGAGGCGTACAGTGCAGCTCTTTATCCTTGAGTCCTTTTTCTTCATCAACCATAAGGACGGCTACCTCTTCTACAGTCGAGCTTTAAATATATCTGTCTTCGGCCTGAGTTACTAATTAACGTTAAATTATCTGAGGAGATAAGTCCTTAGTATTGTTTAAAACTTCGTATGTAAACGTTATGACTACACAAAGTGGTCTGTTTCGTTATTCGTTAATAAATTAAATATTTTTGTAGCGTCGGGGCTATGTTTGATCTACATCTGAAATGAAAAATGTCTGCAAGTAGGCTTTGGCCTGATGATGGTTAAAGGCTTCCAATGAGACTGGTTCTTCTATGTATTTTAAAGCGGGCAAAATTGCAAAATATTTTAGTTTACCTATCCTTATATTTATACTTATTGTATTCAAAATTTGAAACTTTTATGTCTGCTAGAAGTGCCTTAGAGTTTTGATGATCGGTCAGTCAGTGAGTAACAAAATTAAGAAACTTTGACTAGTTATAATTCTTAAACTACCGGTTCAAATTGAATGAAATTTGAAATATACCGTGTTTATATAATACCTGCTTGGTTACTTAAAATGCAGGTTAATCCACAACGAAGTTAGGTTAGGTTTTAGGGAAGGGGGTCGAAAATGGCCTGAACTTTTTCGAGAAGGTATGAAAGGTATTAATCTGGGGGCACTACCGTGCCCGTACCTCGGAATGCTCGGCACTTGACTCTCTGCGCGTACCTGTGAGGTTCTCAGATTCTCAAAAAAAAAAACTCGGGGAACATGATAACAAAGACCCGCTTTGTCACAGTTCTAGTATTTCCGATTTCCTCTATGGTGTAAAGACGTTGACAATCTTGCACAGGGAGAGAAAGAAGATTAGCGCATTCGAGATGTGGTATAGTACTAGAGATGAATGCTGTACTAATCGTGGATGGCGAAGCACACAAATGTCACAAAAGCACGATATGCTTTGCTATGCATCGTCGCATTTCGCCCATATTAAGAGGAATATTTCTAAATATTTAAAAAAATCTTGTCAACGTCGGCTTCGTTGAGGGGAAAGATCCCCAACCAGAAGGTTTAACCAACTTATATAACGAGAAACGTAATTTCACAGCTTGGAGTAAATTGTTAGTAGCATAAAACAAAATAATTATTATGTTGTTTTTGTATGCAAAACAGACGCGTATCATACTCGTAGAATGACACTTTCGACATTAACAATACAATAGTTATGTTGAAAACAGACGCATTTCAATAACTAGTACTTATAGCACCTTTGATTATAGAGGCTATCTTAAAAACACACACTAGCTAATGTGTTGTTGAATTCTGTTGCCAATGTGTTGCCATCTATTCTTTGACATAAGTATGACAAGGACAGAGCATCGGTACTTAAGCGCCGCGCTATTTAATAGTGATTATAGGATAGCTGGTCAATGTTTAAGCGAACAAATTTTGTACGTATTCGAAGTTTTATATTCTATTTGGAATGTAGAATTTATGTATGCAGTAAGTGATCCTAAGCCTTATAAAAAAAAGAATTTGGATCGGAAATTTAGTGCAAAGTTGACCAAAAAAACGTCTATTTTGACTGGCCTATCTGGCCCCAAAGTAAGTAGAGCTTGTTATGGGTACCACACATGACTGATATAATACTTATATTCTTTTTTTTGTACATACATACATATTATACATAGACACACCCAGACCCAAGACAAATACTTGCAGATCATACAAACATTTGTCCCGCGGCGGGAATCAAACCCGCAACCTTCTGCGTCTCAGCCGAACCTTAGCCCACTGCGCCACAGAGGTCGTCAAGTCTTTATAAATTATAGTCAATGTGTTATTCTGATGTATAAGCTATATTATTGTAAAGTTTCATTAAAATCCATTCAGTAGTTTTTGCGTGAAAGAGTAACAAACATACATACATACTTTCGCGTTTATAATATTATTATGAAAGGATTTATAGTTATATTTATATATATATGGGTGAAACCAAGTGGTTGGTTTTACAGATATACTAGACTAGGTACCTACCTAATTAGATAATTATACTTGTAACATTTTAAAATGAAATAACCTTTTATATGACGTGTCTCCTCTTCATTTCCAAAATAATTGATCTGGAAATATTAATTCAAACAACAATATCATATTAATTTAGAGCTTTATTTAGATAACAAACGAAATTCATAAAAGCCGGTAAATTATCCGATAAATACAGAAGACATTGATAAGTAGGTACATTGATTATTTTTATGATGATTATATTATTCTTAGATTATAGATTATTATACTTATGCAAATCCGGCAACAACCGAAGACAACGATTTTTTATATCAAATAATACTTTTCCTCAACCCGTAGAATTTCAAGGACGAGTGACATACAAGACACTTAAAAAGTCCGCGATAAATATATGTTAATAGTCCATTGAAAAGTTACATTTGGGTATGCATTTGTCAGAGGACGCAATTTTATTTTTTTAATGTGTAGGGGGGGTCAGTAGAAGCTTAAGTTCAAGTTTGTGGGGTCGGCACCCTTGTCCCCCGGCCGCCATCTTGGAAAAGGGGGTGCAAAGGGTTTTCGCGCTGTATCTCGTAAACTAGTTACCTTACAGAAAATTTAATCAAACATAAAATGTAGCAAATTAAATTTCCTACAATTTTATTTCTATTACTTTTTATCGTCAAGTGACCAACAAAAAAGTTATAAACAAAAATAAATGAAAATTTTGTTTGTTTGTTCTAGGTTTTACAGCGCTCCAAACTTAAACGGATTCTCGAATGCTCATAGGGATGCAATAAAAACTAAAAATTAGGCTTACTTTTCTATCTATATTTTTTTTATTCATACAATTTATTATGATCTTAACATTCCTATGCTATTATTGAACTATGTTTGACCCTTTTACCCACCACCTATGAGGTATAACATGGGCAAAGTCAAATTTATAAAAATTTTGCAGAAGCATCCAGAGTTAGCAAGTGGAACTAAATTATTTATGAGTGAGAAAGTCGAGTCATCGTTACTCAGTGTTGTTGGCGAACGTTTTTTCGTCTTTTTATATGGCGGAAATAAAGACGATACTCTAGACACTCTGCGATACAAACGATTTGCTAAGACAGTGACAAAAAATGCATTAAAAATGCATAAAACCTAGATAAATAAATAAAATGAAACAATTATATAGAGGAAATTTGTTACAAAATTTTCATTTATTTTTGTTTATAACTTTTTTGTTGGTCACTTGACGATAAAAAGTAATAGAAATAAAATTGTAGGAAATTTAATTTGCTACATTTTATGTTTGATTAAATTTTCTGTAAGGTAACTAGTTTACGAGATACAGCGCGAAAACCCTTTGCACCCCCTTTTCCAAGATGGCGGCCGGGGGACAAGGGTGCCGACCCCACAAACTTGAACTTAAGCTTCTACTGACCCCCCCTACACATTAAAAAAATAAAATTGCGTCCTCTGACAAATGCACACTAAGGCCTAAAAAATGTAACATTTTAATGGACTATAAATACAAAAACAATATTTGTATAGGTATACAAAAACAAAAACTTTGATCGCCATAGTTTAAAAAATACAATACAAGACTTATGGTAATTCAAACCACAAAGTTAAATACACCTATGATACTATGTTACCAGATATCAGAGACAGCACACACATTTATGTTAACTAATTTGGATAACGTCCCTAGCGGATCATCCTATCAAGTATTCGGTTCATGGAATAATTCTAAATATATTCATCATATTCGTATACTACTTTTGCGAATGCAAATACTAATCTTGGGAAAAATGCTAATATTCGTTACATCACTAGTACCTAGGTTCTATTTCAAAGACCATTGTTTAAACAGCATTTTATGTGATTATGAATGCCAATGCCAACTCGGGCAAATCGCGTGATATGTGACCAAATGTCTTCAAGAGATTAACCAAGGTCAAGGTGGGTAAGTAGATACATATTGAAGTGATAACTTCATAAGGGAGGGTAAACAGCTTCGTTACAAAACGCGTTACGGCGACAGTCTGCCTGGCTTCCCTTTCTCTCACGCATACGGCAGCGGTAGGTAGGCTCCTCTTCTCCCACTCTAATCCATAGCACTAGTTAGATTAGTTTAAGTTATCGGACGCACACGTTTTTTTTTTCACGTTCACACGTTCGTTTTTTAGATACAAAAAAATTTAGTAAAGTACATTTATTAATAAACAAAATTATCGAATAATTGAAAAGTTTAGAATAAAAATTCTAAATACAAATTGGTAGATAGTAAACCCCTAAAGATACCCCCTTTTTATTCAGTTAAACCAAACGCACGCATACAAAACCATTAGTTTGTGTAGTGTGGTTATTATATATTATATCTGGCCTATTTAAATCGGGTTATAGTATATGATATTATTATTATAATATTATTATATATTTAAAAAAAACCGAATGGTTTTAGTATTTTTACCCCTATTTTGGGATAAAAAAAAATAATATAATTACGTAATTTATCAAAGAAAAATTACATTTTTGTAAGAACGATGAATACGATTATTCATACAAATATTTTCAGCCCTTTTCACCCTTTTAGGGGTGCAATTTACTAAAACCAATTCTTAGTACAGCTACCCCGTATTAAAATAAAACCTCATGTCTCACAAACTAAATAAATGTGTTTCTAGGATTCTTGATTTTTGTAATATTTTTTTGTAATCGTTTAAAATTTATGATTTTTTTGTAATTTAAATTCATTCTTTTTTAAATTCATGATTTTTGTGATATTTACAGTATTCCTTTATTATTTTGAACTTTTCAATTGCTTTTTTTATGGATATGGTAAAAAGGTTAGTGGACATAATACAGTCAGTTTGTGCGGGTATCTACTAGGAAAACCGATTTCGATTAGGTTTAACCGAATGATAACTAAAGATAATTAATCGGTTCAGGAGAATTGGCATTGTTTCGTTGTCAATTTCAAACATTTGTATGTTGTAGGTAGTTTTAAAATATGATTACGAAAGAGATTGTCAAAGTAATGTCGGTTGTTCCATCGTTTAAAACGATGTAACTTATAGTAGGTTTTGCACGATTTTCGAGTACCTATATCATTTATCGTTTTGCCGAGTTGATCCCCTGACAATCTATAACAGCAGTACAGATTTATCTACAGAGGCACCCTCGATCTGCCATAAGTATTAGCAAGGCTCTCAATAATTGTATATCATTTATCCTGTTAATACCTCTACTCGTCAAGATGTCACGATGACGTCTGATAAAGCCAAACACCGATAATGACAAGTCCTTTAGATTATACCTCTTGGCCAGTATTGCTACGTCCAAAGCATTTTCCTTATTTATATATGAACCTATAAAAGCCTGTAGAAACAACAACAAGTCCGAAATCTCCAGCAAACAGACCAGTTCTATTATTTTTGTCATTATTGTCAATTTTAGCTTCATAATGTCTCCAGTGTATATAAGCCTAATCAAAGTTTCAATATCTTCATCCCTAGAATGCACAAAGATTGTATTTTTATTTTCCATAATGATATTGCTTAGCACAGGCGAACGGGTAGCTGCTACAAACATGTGCATATGATGTTTTGTTCCAGTTATCGATTTAATAGTAAATTCACCTTCATTTTTTGTTTTATACAGAGACCTATTTATTAAGAAAGTTTTTTGAAGTTTGTTCATATAGTCTGGATTTATCCTGTATAAATTGTGGAAATGTAATTTTATGGAACATGGCAACAATAGCGGGTAATGTCCCAGAATCTTTAGATCAGATTTAGCAAAGCTGTACGACTTGATAAAGACTATTTCATTCTTTGAAGATGTAAATACAAACTTTTCAATGGGCCCAGTGATTTCTGAATGTTTGTCAGCTTCATTTATTTTTATCTGTTCTGTAAGAAGATTATTAGTAATACTTGGCAGATACAGGGAATACTGCATGTCTCTGTGAGCAACTACAAATAGCTTCAGTAAATAATGATCTCTATAACCTGAAGATGTTTTGAAAAAGAACCATAAATCGTTTACTCCTTTGTTGTACGTGCCCCCAATGGAATAATCTTTGAGATTTGTAGATACTAATCTAGGAACTGGTGCTTGAATGCACAAATGTGTTGCCTCATCAGCTCGACATCGGAAGATTGTACTTATCATACCATCACCCTGGGAACAAAACAAAGTGAGAATTAACATTACTTAAACTTACTTTTATCAGTCTCATGAAGGTATTTAGAACAATACTCGAACTCAAATCGATAACAAAGCATATTTGACGATTCTGAATGATTATCTAAGCTAACACGTCGATTCTGGATTACGGCCCTTAATTTGAATTAATAAATTAAACCTTTTGAATTCATAACAACATTGAAAAAGATTTGAGACATCGAGCACATCATTTGCGAGCAGGTTTTTTCTTGGTAAAATTTAATTAAGATGGTCTGCCTGTATTACCGTGTTTTATCTCATAATGGAATAGATAGAACAACACTTTGAATAGATATGGAATAACGTCAAAATATTTCCAGGTAAATTCAGAAAAAAAGCACAATAAAAATATGACAAAAATGATACAGAACCTTATTTATTGTGAATGTTTTTTGAAGTTTGTTCTTATAGTCTGGATTTACCCTGTATTAATTGTGGAAATGTAATTTAATGGAACATGGCAACAAAAGCGGGTAATGTCCCAGAATCTTTAGATCAGCTTTAGCAAAGCTGTACGACTTGATAAAGACCATTTCATTCTTTGAAGATGTAAATACAAACTTTTCAATGCTCTCAATGGAATAAACACACAAGAGCACGACGAATCTGCTTAATACTAATGCCGCTTACTTAACTATTAGGTATGTAGTTGTGACACATATTTAATAATGTTAATTAAGTTGTTTGGTAGAATCTCTAAATACTAGATATCAAGAGATTCGACGATGGGGATATAGATTAAAACCATAGGAACAAGTGAAATGATCATTAGAGAAACCGCATCTTGGACAATAAGCTCCTCCACTTTTGCTTTTCTACCAAAACTAGGGAAGAGTTATGTGCATACCTACTGCATTTTGTTTTCTTGTAAAGTAGTGTAATTTTTTTTTAATCTAATATTTCTTAGTAATATAATTGTTACTATCTTCTGCCCACTAATTTTGCGTGGTGCCTAAACTAAAATAAACCCATGTCCTTGCCTCACTTTACTAAATTTCACCAAGATCCGTTTAACCATTCATCTGCGAAAAGGTAACCAACAAATAGACATAGGACAGACACTTGCGAATTGATAATATTAGTATGTATCTTGTTAGAAAAGTGAGACAAGATCAGCTATTTGAGTTTTGTTGTTCGGTGAGTGAGATTTTATGCAAAGTTCTTTTAAAACAAAACAGTCACCGACTGGGACAACTCTATTAAAATGACATAGCATTGATTAGTTTTGGCCGTGCGACGTACCTACGTATTTTGTCAATCTATTGTTGAGTTTATGGTTTATGTCGATATATATGCATCATAGACAACATTTATAATGTTATAATAAAAATTCAGTTTCTTAAAGTGTAACGTTTAGATTACATAATACTAATAAAATACAGTTGCATGTGTCAAACAACATTGGTTCTAGTAATGCAACTACAGAAGTAACTGCAAGATGATTATGACCAATGATTCATACATATATGTAGCAACCATCTGCTATGTTTTCTGTGAGAAAATAAACGGTTGGAGCTGATATTTATGCAAGCCCCAAAGTAAGCTGAGCTTGTGTTATAGGATTCAAATAACTCATATACCTACTTCTTAAAGTTGTTTTGTAAATGAATACATATTACACATAGAAACACCCAGACCTGAGACACATCACAGCAGGCATCGAACCCGCAATCTTCTGCGTCAATATTGAATTCTTACTATATCTAATTAACGAATAAGGACACTGTAAAAGTATTCTATATTTCCAATACCGGTCCTTTACCTATGAAACTGTCGTTTTATGCAAAACAAGAGGAATACATTTTTAGGGTTTCAAAGTCAATAAGGAACCCTTATAGTTTCGCTATGACTGTCTGTCCGCCCCTAATCAGAGCTCTTGCTCGCAGACTAATGTTTTATCGTGATTAAATTTTACATGATAATTGGTAGGTACCGACGTACTTATTAGTGACCCCTAGAAAATTCGCAATTGCATATAATTCGTCGTTGCAACTAGTTTATTGATGAAAACCACGTGGTTGGTTTTACAGATATACCAGACTAAGGTACCTACCTAATTAGATAATGATACTTGTAACATTTTAAAATGAAATGAATGCTGGGTTTCCTAGCGAAATGTGTGAATCTAATTGTGTATTTAGGTTCTCTGTGTACCACATATCACGCAATTAATTTTCATTTCGGATTTCATTCATAAATCATTTCAAATAACCTTTTAGATGATGTGTCTCCTCTTCATTTCCAAAATAAATGATCTGGAAATATTAATTCAAACAACAGTATCATATTTAGAGCTTTATTTAGATAACAAACGAAAATCATAAAAGCCGGCAAATTATCCGTTAAATACAGACGACATTGATAAGTAGGTACATTGATTATTTTTATGATGATTATATCATTCTTGGATTATTAAGATTATTATACTTATGCAAACCCGGAAACAACCGAAGACAACAATCTATTTAAATAAAATTAAAATCAAATAATACTTCACCTCAACCTACCCGTAGAATTGTACGTACGAGTGACATACAAGACACTTAAAAGGTCCGCGAGAAATACATGTTAAATACAAAAACAATATATCAATTCAATTGAAAATGCCACTACAGTTACTCATCAAAGAACTGACTCGTAGTTTGCTCGTTAATCTGTTAGGGTCGACGTGTTTAGCTATGCGCGAGCGCATATTATGACGGATGGAGAATTTTATTAACATAATGTGGGGTAGGTTAGGTAAGTACATACATAAATAAATACTGGTTGACAATCCACACAACATAATCTAGCTCCAAACAAAGCATAGCTTGAATTATGGTAACTAGATAACTGAGATAATAC
Source organism: Lampropteryx suffumata (assembly GCA_948098915.1). Lineage (NCBI taxonomy): Eukaryota > Metazoa > Arthropoda > Insecta > Lepidoptera > Geometridae > Lampropteryx > Lampropteryx suffumata. Next base: position 17,699,453 of record OX402544.1, on the reverse strand, counting down.
TTATACATTTTTAAATACACTTATAATACTTAATGCTACCAGATATCAGAGACAGCACACACATCTATGTTAACTAATTTGGATATCGTCCCTAGCGGATCATCCTATCAAGTATTCGGTTCATGGAATAATTCTAAATATATTCATAATATTCGTATATTTACTACTTTTGCGAATCTTGCGAAAAATGCTAATATTCGTTACATCACTAGTACCTAGGTTCTATTTCGAAGACCATGTTTAAACAGCATTTTATGTGATTATGAATGCCAACTCGGGCAAATCGCGTGATATGTGTGTGACCAAATGTGTTCAAGAGGTTGAAGGTGTCCAAGGTCAAGATGGGTAAGTAGATACATATTTTTATATAAAAAAATAAAAAAAAGTAAAGTACATTTATTATTAAACAAAATTGTCGAATAATTGAAAAGTTTAGAATAATAAGACGTTTATGGATTTTTTTAAGAATTTATGGTTAGTTTTCACTTTAAAAACACCTTTTTTCAGTTTAACCAAACACACGCATACAAAAACATTAGTTTGTCTAGCGCAAAAATCTGGCCAATTTAAATCAGGTTATTGGAAAAAAAAAGTTATTTCATTTAAAAATTTTATTGTAAAATATTAGCATTAAAAACCGATTGTTTTAAAAAAAATCACCCCTTTTTATAAAATAATAATAAAAAATATGTATTTATAATATTTTTTTATTAAAGAAAAGTTTCATGTTTTCAAATACGATGAATCGATGAATTAGATTCTTCATACAAATTATTTCAGCCCTTTTCACCCTTTTAGGGATTCAATTTATCAAAACCATTTCATACATACAGCACAGTTCATACAGTACACCTACACCGTATTAAAATAAACCTCATGTCTCAAATAACAAAATTTATGTTGTTTTAGGATTTTTGAAATCGTTTCAGTTTTTCTTTTTTTATTCTGAACCTTTCAATTACTTTTTTTTATGGATATGGTAAAAAATTTAGTGAACATAATACAGTCAGATTGTGCGCGTTAATAATAATTATCAATAGTTATCAATACTAGGCAAACCGATTTCGATTAGGTTTAACCGAATGATAATTAATGATAATTAATCGATTCAGTAGAATTGCCAATTGTTTCGTTGTCAATTTCAAACATTTGTATGTTGTAGTGTTAAAATACTATTTAGAAATAGATTGTCAAAGTAATGTCGGTTGTGCCATCGTTTAAAACGATGTAACTTAAATTTTAAGGTTTTTAAGGTGTTGCATGATTTTCGAGTATATCATTTATCGTTTTGCCGAGTTGATCCCCTGATAATCTACATATAACAGCGGTACTTACAGGTTTATCTACAGAGGCACCGTCGATTTGCCATTAGTAGTACCAGGGCTCTCAATAATTGTGGATCATTTATCTTTCTAATACTATCTCTCGTTAAGATGTCACGATTACGTTTGATAAAGCGAAACACCCTTAATGACAATTCCTTTTGACTATACTTCTTGGCCAATATTGCTATCTCCAAAGCATTATCCTTATTAATATGTAAACCTGTAAAAATCTGTAGACAAAACAACAAGTCCTTTATTTCCATAAAAGAGGCCAGTTCTATCATTTTAAACAATTTTGGTATCTTTAGCTCTATAATCTGTCCAGTGTAGATAAATTCAATCATAATTTCAATATATTCATCCTCAGCATCCACGCAGATTGTATTTTTATTTTCCATGATGATTTTGTTCAGCACAGGCGAACGGGTAGCTGCTACAAACACGTGCACATGATGTTTTTTTCCAGTTCTCGATTCAATAGTAAATTCACCTTCACTTTTCGTTTTAAACAGATCCCGATTTATATTAATCGTAACGTGAACCTTTTCCCTACAGCATGTGCTATTGACGTATGATTCGTTGATATTGATGGAACATGGCAGCAAAAGCGGGTAATGTCCCAGAATCTTTAGATCAGCTTTAGCAAAGTTGTACATCTTAATTAAGACAATTTTATTCTTTGGAGATGTAAATTCAAGGTTTTCAATGGACCCAGTGATTTCTGAATGTTTGTCAGCTTCATTTATTTTTATCTGTCCTGTAAAATTGTCACTTATACTTGGCAGATGCAGGGTAAACTGCATGTCTTTGTGAGCAACTGCAAATAGCTCCATTAAATAATTATCTTCAAAATCTGAAGATGTTCTGAAGAAGAACCATAAATCGTTATCACATAAGATATTGTATGTGCCCCCAATGGAATAATCTTTGCGATTTTTACATACCAATTTAGGAATTGGTGCTTGAATGCACAAATGTGTTGCCATATCAGTTTGACATTGAAAGACTGTACTAATCATACCTCTACCCTGGGAACAAAACAAAGTGAGAATTAACATTATTTAATCTTACTTTTATCAGTCTCATGTGGGTATTTAGAGCCGTATATCAGAACAATTTTCAAACTCAAATAGATAACAAAGCATAGATATTTGACGATTCTGAATGATTATCTAAGCTAACACGTTGTATCCAAATTGAGTATGGTTCTGGATTACGGCCCTTAATATGCATTAATAAATAAAACCTTTGAATTCATAATAATATTGAAAATTATTTGAGACATCGAGTAGGTTTTTTCTTTGTAAAATTTAATGAAGTTGATATGTCTGTATTACCTTTTTATATCTTACAATGGTAAAAATAGAACACTTTGAATAGAGGTACCTCTAAATATTTCCAGATCAGTTCAGAAAAAAAGCAGAATAAAAAAAATGCCTAAAATGCTTAGTTCACACAAGAACATGACGAATCTGCTTAATACTAATGCCGCTTATTTAACTATTAAGTATGTTGTTGTGACACCTATTAAATAATGTTAATTAAGTTGTTTGGTAGAATCTCTAGTTACTATATTCGAGGATGGGGGATATCGATTAAAACCATAGGCATAAATGAAATGATCATTATAGAAACCGCACAGTACGCAGTAAGCTTCTAAGCCTGGGCTTAGTAGAAAAGCAGAAGTATTGCTTTTCTATCAAGCCCAGGGTACAGTTATGTGCATACCGAATTTTGTTCTGTTGTAAAGTGGTGTAATTTTTTTAATACCTTTTCTTAGTAGTATAAGATGGTGCCTATTTAAGATTTCTCACTCACTTTACTTAATTTCACCAAGATTCGTTCAACCATTTTGCTGTGAAAAGGTAACCAACAAATAGACACTAGACAGAAACTTGCGAATTGATATTATAAGTATTAAGTATAATATGCATCTTGTTATAAAAGCGAGCCAAGATGAGCTAGTGAGTGAAATTGGCGAGTCAGATTTTATGCAAAGTTCTTCTTCGTCACAAGTCGTATGTTGTCGATCGTCGTTTATCGTTTACAAAAATTGGTGTCTCTTTATAAAATAATTAAACGGATTATTTTTGCTCGAATCACAAATAAACCCAAAACATTCATTCCAATTATTCACACCCGAGTCATAACTCTAGATTTATTTGAATAAAATCACAAAAATTACAAATAAAACCTGAAATAACTCGGGAAAAATAAATAATATAAGAGCACCCAACGGCCAAAAATAATCCTATGCAAAGTTCTTTTTGAAATACAGTCACCGACTGGGACAACTAAGTACTAAAATGACATGGCATTGATTTGATTATGTTCGGCTGCACAACATATATATGCAACTAACTTATTTGTTCCGGTAAGAGTGGCGCTTCTATCTATTGGCAATGTCATTTAGGTTAGATTTACTATGAGAGTTTTTTAGTTCGTTCTTTGGCCAGCTGAACAGATAAGTTGGTTGCTTGTGGTTGGTGGTATAGTTTTGGTTTATGGTTTATGTCGATGTACATGAATCATAGACAAAATTTTTGAAGTGAAAACTTCTATAACATCGTTGTGATTTGAAAGTCGATGAAACGAAAAAGCGACAGTAAAAAGAGACAGACACATAAATTCATAAGATTTAACGTGGGAGAAAATGAAATAGGAAGCATTATACGTGTTTATTATTACGTCAAAAAACGTGTTTATTATTATCCGTAAGCTTATTTGCCACCATTAAAGAATAAAAAAAAATGCGTGTTTGAGCCCGCATGCGTAGTACAAAGCTTGAGAAAAGGCACCACAACAACCGTGGTGTGTTGTGTACGTACGTAGGTATTATACGTTTGTTTTTTGAAGGTTGATGACCTATAATAATAATAATACATTACTAGGTAGCAACCATCTGCTATGTCTTCTGTGAGAAAATAAACGGTTGTAGCTGATTTTTATGGAGAAAGCAACAGATGAATGTATCTCAATTTATATCGTTGACTTAATCTACCTTTCAGGTTATTCTCTTACCCCTTTATCAGGGATGTTAACTACACTGCTCTGAAGATAAACTTATTCATTGAAAATGACGCATTAACAGGTGAGTTGGTAATACTTACTTTTTTTGGTTTGGTTTTTACATTGTTTGCAAACCACTGAAATGCATCCCTGTATTTTTCGCCTTCAGTGTCTTCATGTATGGGATCCATCATTACATCATCCATATCCATGGCAAGGCTGTAAATAAAATGAATGATTAGGTCAAAATGTAAGGGCCTCACTATCTCATCTGCCAAGCCAACCTCACCTGCAAGAGGTGCACGATCGAAACATAGGCTTATAATTACGAGTACGTTTTAAAAACTAAAAAGAAAACCGACTTCATTGAATGAAATTGAGCCCATAGAAATACAATAGATATACAAAAAGACGTATTCACGTCAAAATGCTGGATAGGTACGCCCATGCACAGGTACCCGACGACCTCTGTAGCGCAGTGGGCTTAGGTCCGGCTGAGACGCAGAAGGTTGCGGGTTCGATTCCCGCCGCGGGACAAATGTTTGTATGATCTGCAAGTATTTGTCTCGGGTCTGGGTGTTTTTATGTATAATATGTAGAATTTACAAAAAATGTATAATAAGTAGTATATCAGTCATGTTGGTACCCATAACACAAGCTTTGCTTACTTTGGGGCCAGATGATGCTGTGAAAAAAGTCCGGGATTATTTATTTATTATTTTACCCAGCAGTGGGTGCAGTCGGGCTTATGATGATAAGCGATGAGGCCAAGATGAGGTAAGCTAGGTAAACTATATGTTCAAAAAACACAAGACATTAAAATTTGGGCATACAATATACATTGATACTTACATACAATAGGTATCAATTCAATTCTTGCTCAGCCCTTTGTGGAAGGAACACTTGAGTTTTATTTTATAAATGAATCACAATTAATTGTTCGCCACTAACACTCACGCAAAGAGAATACAATATTACTGTGGTGTCGCGTTTATTTCTTTAGCATAGGTACAATAAAAGAAAGAAGCCACAAACTGAGTATAGGATGCCAATGCGTAAAGAAGCATACACCAACTGAATACTGGGACAAGGAAGCTAGCTAACGCATGCGCACGAAGCTGTGAAACATCGATCCAAAGAAGACTTATTTAACGTTTCTGATTGGTCGACGTACATAACAGTGCTAACACCGGATATGTTTCCGTCTAAAGTTTGCACATGTACTGTTGTGCGAAAAAATGTTAGCTACAGATTTATGAAGCCTGAAATAATAGGTTGGGGAAAAAGTTTCTTCGCATTTTTTAAGAAAATTCAAAACATTTTTTAATATAGTTTATTTACATTTAACTAAAGTATGTAGGTAATAATTTTTTGCCATCTTGTAGGTAGGGACATGATCCCATTGCTATAGAAATTTTGGGACTTCTGATCAAAATACCGCGACAAGTGGTTTTGGCAGTCCTCTCGTGATGTTAACCTGATACTGCCTAAAGAATTCTGAAAAGACCGAAACAGGTGGAAATCTGAAGGTGCAAGGTCAGGACTATACGGCTGATGCATTAACACCTCCCAGCCAAACTCTCTTAATTTTTGCTGAGTGGCTAAAGAAGTGTGAGGTCTAGCGTTATTATGATGAAAAACCACAACCCTTCCGTTGATTAGTTCCGGCCGCTTTCTCTCAACTTCTTGCTTTAATCTCATCAGTTGTTCGCAGTAGAGTTCAAAATCGATGGTCCTGCCTGGTGGTAACAGCTCATAATGAATAATGCCCTTCTAATCCCACCACACACACAGCATCACCTTGTTGCGAGTTAACCCGCGTTTCGCCACAGTCTGTGAAGCCGGCCTTTGACCACGACCTTTTTCGCACGTTCTTGTCGTACGTGATCCACTTTTCATCACCAGTTATCAGCTTCTTCAATAATGATTCCGTTTCATTGTGTCGTAATAAAGAATCACAAATGAGTACACGGTTCATTAGGTTTCTTTCAGTGAGCTCGTGAGGTACCCAAATATCGAGCTTTCTTGTGTACCTACCCAGTTTTTTCAAATGCGCCAAAACTGTTTTGTGGTCAATTCCCAGTTCTTCAGCTACGTCGTAACTACTGATATGCCGATCTTGCTCCACTTTTTCAAAAATGGCATCCATTTTATCCGTAATTTGAGATCCGTATCAAAGAGATTTTATTACAAGTTCATACATACTATAATGCGAAAAGACTTTTTCCCCAACGTAATATATCACATAGGATATGTTTCACAAATGTATAAAGCCTGGGCTTAAATGCTTGAAATGCTTATTTTCTTAAGGTTTTATTTAGATATCATCGTGATGTAGGTACTCAGCGTGGGTTCCAAAATCTATTCTATATATATCTATATATAGAGAGTCCACTCCCTGACTCACTCACTCATCACGAAATCTCCAACATTATAAGGGTTAAAGATATGAAATTCGGCATGAGCATTCTTTGAGGAATGTAGGCGCTCACTAAGAAAGATTTTCCATAACTTTTTGTAAAACTTTTGTAAAATTTTGAAAAATGGTATTTCTTGAAATTTTGCTCAAATATGCTTTGATATAAATGTTAAAAAAATAATATATTTTTATGTAGAACCCTTCAAGGGTGCAATGAGTGTTATTTTAAATTTGTACGCATTTTTCTTTAAACCGAAATCACGCCTTTTTGTGTCACGCGTGTCCGCTACTCTCGCGATCTCCGTAGATCGAGAAACTAGACTTTGTGCAGTGCCTAAGACTGAATAAACTGCGTTGTAACTTACTACTTACTTTTTTTGTTATTTTATTTTATTGTTACTTCCATTCGTATCAAATTAAAAGTGATACCTACCTACTTACTTGTGGTTTAGTCTGGACGCTTCCCAACGAATTCCTATATACCTACTTAGTATCAGCAGCTACATTAAAGGCCCATACATTAGTGACCTACATTTTTCAAAATGTACCTATAGACCCTGGGTTACCTACTTACTTTTTATATAAAGTAATATAAAACCACTATGTATGTCATATTTTTAATTTAGCTCTGGGGTCGGGCGTGTACCCTGCTCAGTGGAAGGTCTCGAGAGTGACCCCTATACCTAAGACCTCGAAAAAACAAATGGTGGAAGAATACCGTCCTATCGCCATTATGTCTTCACCTGCTAAAATATTTGGGAACGTACTGCATGGGCTCATTTTCCCGCAGGTAGATAAATTTCTATGTAATGCACAACATGGCTTCCGCAGTAAAAGATCGGTCAATACTAACTTGTTGACACTGGTTAAGTACATCTCTGCGAAAGTTGACCAGGGTCCGCAAGTGGACATGCTCTACTTTGACTTTCGGAAAGCGTTTGATAGGGTGAATAATAACATATTGCTGGCGAAACTTAGCGCTATAGGCTTTGCGCCTAATATCCTACAGCTAGCAGACTATCTTCGCGATCCAACAGTATGTCAGGCTTGGAATCTATGAATCTTTGCCCTATCTTACGCGATCCGGAGTCAGCCAGGACTCAGTCTTGGGGCCTTTGTTATTTTTACTTATGGTGAACGACATACCGGCTTTTCTTCGACATGCAGAATGTCTTCTTTACGTGGATGATTTGAAGCTTTTCACTGTTGTTGGATCTCAGGATGATTGCTTGGTGCTCCAGCGGGACATTGATGCATTGTATCAGTGGAGCATAGATAACAAAATGGAATTTAATCCCTCCAAGTGCTCAGTAATGACTTTCGGTGAAACTACACGATCAACGACACCAGAATCGCTAGATCAATATTAATTAAAGATTTGGGAGTTACATTTGACCGGGTTCTTACTTTCCATGATCATATCGCGACCGTCGCCAGGGAGTCATTCAGAAGACTGGGCTTTGTGCTTAGGAATGCGAAAGACTTCCAGAGTGGGCATGTCATACGGCTGTTATTCAGTGCTTTGGTGCGGAGCAAGCTTGAGTTTGGCTCTTGTGTATGGAACCCGCACGAGGTGACATACGCTCTTCTCCTAGAGAAGGTACAAAAAGCGTTCCTTAGATACCTTTTTAAACGTGTTGCAGGATACTACCCTTATATGTACCCAACAAAATATCTTTTAGGATATTTAGGATATAACTCCCTTAAGACTAGAAGAGCGTATGATCAGATGACAACCATATGCAAGGTGTTCCGCAACACAATAGACGCACCCGATTTGTTTAACGAGTCACTTCGCCTCTACGTCCAGGATAGATATCTTAGAGGCAGGAGACATGAACTTTTTGCTGTCCCTCGTGCCCGTACTGTTGCGCGTTCTAGCTCACCTCTGCCTCGCACCCTCAATGAGCTACTAGCTGCCAACCCAGAATGTGATGTTTTTGCGGATGAATGGAAGAGACTAGTGTTGGTATGCTTGAAGTATTGTGAGAATGACGGATGATTGGAATCTGACATTATATTATTAATATTGTCATGTATACAACATATTACTAATTATTTTATTCTGATTTTTACTATTTCTTACTGTGACATTTATTTTGATTTGTTATCTATGTGCTTAATACGAGTAATTGGTTGTGCCGTTCTAATTAATAATAATAATAAATAAATAAATAAACTTCTCAAAAATTATTTATTATATTCTGACTTTTTATATCTACCTATGCTTGTAATCTTATTTCGTCCCTCCACCTGGTTCGCGGTCTGCGAAGCGGAGGTTTGTTAACCTTACTCCGCCAACAGCAATCCCTCGTCCTTCCCATCCAACCGCCAGCTTTCTGAATACCTCTTCGAGGGCACTGGTGAACAGTTTTGGGGAAAGGGGGTCGCCCTGTTTTACTCCTTTTGTTATTGTGAAAGATGGTCCAGAAGAGATAACTTTATTGAGGCTGTACTATTATTATACATTTTCTGTATTAGGTCTATGTAAGTAGATTCTATATGCTGATTTTAAAGTGCTTCAAAACCGGCAATATGAGTCACAGTGTCAAACGCCTTTGCGTAGTCCACAAATGCGATATACAGTGGTATGTTGTTTTCGTTGGACTTTTCTATAAGCTGATTGAGTGCTTGCAGGTGGTCCGTCGTGGAGAGTCCTCGACGGAAACCAGCCTGTTCAGCTGGTTGTTCTAGGTCCAGTTGGCCAGAAATACGGTTTTCGATGACTTTAATGAAGGCTTTATATAAATGTGATACGAGGCCAATTGGTCGGTAATTTTTTATATCAGTTTTGTCTCCTTTTTTATGTAGTAAATCTATGTTAGAGTGGCAGAACAAATCAGGAAAGTGGTCTGTTTTAAGTAAGGTGTCGAAAAAATGTGTTTTATGAGGTAAAAGCGCCTATTCTCCTACTTTGAGGGATTCGGTGGTTATCCCGTCCTCACCAGGTGATCGGTTATACTTCATTTGTGTGAGGACATTATGAACCTCGAGGCCTGTTATTGGAGGGATCGTGTCTGGGCATGAGTATGGGGTATCAATAGAAGGTGGCTTTTGCGGGTCAGAGTATAGCGATTTGTAAAAGTTTGTGCAAATGTCTAAGACTTTTTCCCTGCTTTGATGTTTTTGTCCCGTATTATCCCGTAGGCTCGTTATCCATGTTTTGCCAATTGAAGTTCCTGGTTTAGCAATTCTTAGAGATTGGTTCCGTTCTAGAGCTATTTGAAATAATATCGTAGTATATATTCTATTGTCTCGCCTAATACTTCTTTAAACTTGTTTATCTATAATTCTATATCTTAATGTATTTATATTAGTATTTAATCTATCTTCTATTAATTTGATTGTTTCCTCTGTTAATTTTTTGTATCTATATTTTGTTTGTTGGATTGCTCTACTAGCTTTCATAATACTTATTTCTATTCTGTTAAAGTCTTCTTGTGCGTCTTCAGTATCTATCGGTAAAAGGGCAAAGTGATTTTCTAATTCTAAATTAAATTTATCTTTGTTAATTATCAACGTTTCTTTAGATAGCCGTTTTATGTTGCGTTTGATCATGTTGTATCGTTGAATTTTAAAGTTGAATCTAACTGTTGCTATAATGGGTCTATGGTCTGTTCCAAATTTAATTTAATTTATCGCTTGGACATTCTTTATGATAGTTTGACTAGAGGAGAAAAATAATCTATCTCGTTTTTGTAACGTGCGCCCGGAGAAATCTACGTCCATCGACGTTCGGGTTTTTTATAGAAAAATGAGTTGTTTACGCGTAGACTCTGCCCAAACGTGAATTGGATGAGGCGAGCTCCTCGTTCGTTTCGATGACCTAAACCGTGTGGGCCCAGCACCGTATCATTATCCGATGTTTGCCTTGTCCCAATTTTTGCGTTAAAGTCACCCATGACTATACTCCAAGTGCCTTGATGTTAGTGGCAAGCTTTGTTTAATTGGTCATAGAAATCTTCTACTTCATCATCAGGATGAGATGAAGTTGGAGCGTAGACCTGGATGACTGTCAGCTGTTTGTTGTCTTTTATTTTGAATTTTAATACGGCTATTCTATCAGAGTAAGATACAAACTCTATTATATTATTTTTCCATTTTTTGGCTACTAAGAAACCTACTCCGTACATACTTCCTGATCCGTAATTGTAAAATATATTGCTCTTGCGTTCTATTGTTGCTTCTCCTTCCCTTCGGACTTCAGATATTCCTAATATGTCCCACTTGATGTCGGTCAGAGCCTTTTCTAGCTCGATCAGCCGGTCTTCTGTTTTCAATGTTTTTACATTATAGCTAATAATATTCAATGTGCATCCGTTTTCCATTTTACATTTTGCCTGGGTCGTTTGACGGGGGATCGATCTCGCCCGGGGATTCTTAGCACCCCTGGCCCCAGGATGGTTCTGTCTTCCGTCATCAACAGACCCAATCCTAGTGCCGCCGGGAATTTGGGGCCTTATGTTGGTTGTGTCTGTCATGAATGGGGAGGTTTGGACCATAACCCATCGCGCTGGTCCAGTGCGTGTTGGTGGGTGGGGCGCCAGAGCCTCGTTTGTTAGTCAGCAGGGTGTACCACGGGCCGGTGAGGTTGGCTTGGGTTCCGATAGGTGTTGGATGGAACCACGGACCTGCTAGGTTGTCCTAGTGGGCGGGGAGGTGAACCCCGACGTGGCGCGTCCCCAGGTGGCGGATAGGGGATCGGCTCCCAGAAATGGGAGCTACCGGTTTACCGGCGCGGACCAAACACCAAAGGAGGGAGGGTTGCGTCGTCCTGCCCGGTTTTCCGCGAGTCGGCTGTATGGGTCAGTTTCCTTGCGGGATTCCGAGTGGGGCGGCACTTCGTGCGGTGCTTTGTGCAGCGCATCTCGCGCAGGCGGGACGCCCTTTTCAGGGCGCAAGGGGGGGTTACTGTTGGAGAATCGGGGGACACTCTAACGGTCTGCACGACCCCCCTGTGTGAGGGCACGAGGGGTGATTTTGGTATGAGCAAATTCACCCCTCCATAGAGGAGAAAGGGCCCTTTTTAGGGCCAACCACCGGGGCAAGATGGTTGAATGCTAACGCGACCCCATCTTGTCCCAGAAAGGTGGAAGAGGGACTCATCCCAGGTTTTTAGTGGGTATGCCGCCGTGAGGTAGGCGGAGACTCCCACATAACCACCTTGCTCCCCCGGGCAGGTGGTATCCATAAAGGATTTTCCTGGGTCAAAAAAAAAAAAAAAGGTGTTGGATGGAAACGGTGGCGTGCGTAGTGAAGTGTTCCTGCGCACCCCTGAGAAGGCATTGTAGTAAAATAGAATTGAGACTGGATCAACATAGATCAACGCAACCGGGGTCGCGGATGTAATAGCAGTTCCCGTAACCTCGGTATAACGCGTGAGAGGAAACACCGGTGTGGTTTTTAGTCAGTAGGAGTCTGACATATCCCCCGCAAGCCCCCGCTTGTGGAGGAATCCATGAGGATTTTCCACACCGAGAACAAAAAAAAAAAAAAAAAAAGGTGTTGGATGGAACCACGGACCTGCTAGGTTGTCCTAGTGGGCGGGGAGGTGAACCCCGACGTGGCGCGTCCCCAGGTGGCGGATAAGGGATTGGCTCCCAGAAATGGGAGCTACCGGTTTACCGGCGCGGACCAAACACCAAAGGAGGGAGTGTTGCGTCGTCCTGCCCGGTTTTCCGCGAGTCGGCTGTATGGGTCAGTTTCCTTGCGGGATACCGAGTGGGGCGGTGCTTCGTGCGGTGCTTCGTGCAGCGCATCTCGCGCAGGCGGGACGTCCTTTTCAGGGCGCAAGGGGGGGTTACTGTTGGAGAATCGGGGGACTCTCTAACGGTCTGCACGACCCCCCTGCATGGAGCACGAGGGGTGATTTTTGGTATGAGCAAATTCACCCCTCTATAGAGGAGAAAGGGCCCTTTTTAGGGCCAACCACCGGGGCAAGATGGTTGAATGCTAACGCGACCCCATCTTGTCCCACAAAGGTGGAAGAGGGACTCATCCTAGGTTTTTAGTGGGTATGCCGCCGTGAGGTAGGCGGAGACTCTTTAGTTCGCTAAAGAAGTATCGCACGGTGGCCAATAACCCGACACGGAGGGCCTCTCCACGTGGCCCTCTGCGCAGCAGAGGGCTATAGCAGTAGATTTGAGGCAGCGGGAGGGGACCGCTTGGGCGGTCGATGGAGGGGCTTGCAGAACACTGTCTAGGCAGAGTTGGCAGAGACCCCCTGTATGAGGGCACGAGGGGTGATCTTGGTATGAGCGAGATTACCCCTCCGAAGGAAAAAGGGCCCTATTCAGGGCCAACCACCGGGGCAAGATGGTGAATGCTAACGCGACCCCATCTTGTCCCACCCATAATACACATAACCACCTCGCCCCCCTGGGCAGGTGGTATCCATAAAGGATTATCCTGGGTCAAAAAAAAAAAAAAAAACGATGTTGGATGGAACCCCTTACACCCCGTATAATTAATTATTATACTATATATAGCTAGATTACCACTGATTGATTGACTGACTGACTGATTAAAATAATTGTTCTCCCAGATGGTGGAGGGGGAGGTGTGTTTTTTTTCATGGAAAACTATTATAGTTTTCCATCTATAATATCCATCCGTCTATAATAGACGGGGTTTATTCGAGTGGGGGAAAATCCTAAAGTGCCCTTTTTCCCTCTCCAACTGCCAATCCCACGAAACAACATCGGATTCTTCCCGATGAGGTGTGTTTTGTTTTAGGGATTTGTATAGATGGTGCTTTAAGATATACAAAAAATATTTTTAACTCCCCCCCTCCCCCATTTTATTACCCCCTTTTAGGTGTACCGAGAAGGCGTCATGTTGGAATTGAAATTTTAGTGGGATCGTATAGAGGATGCTCCAAGGATTAGGAAACGATTTTAAAACTCCCCCCCTCCTCCCATTTTTCTCCCCCCCTTTAAAGGTGTACCTTTTAATTTAACCTTTGATTTAAGATTTTTAGGGGTTGTAGGGGTTTTTAAGGGTTGTAGGAGTTGTAAGGGGTTGTAGGGATTTTTTGGGTGTGTAGGGTCTTTTAGGGGTTGTAGGGGTTTTTAGGGGTTTTTAGGGGTTGTAGGGGTTTTTAAGGGTTGTAGGAGTTGTAAGGGGTTGTAGGGATTTTTTGGGTGTGTAGGGTCTTTTAGGGGTTGTAGGGGATTTTAGCATTTTTTAGGGGTTGTAGGGCTTTGTAGGGGTTTTAGGGGTTTTTAGGGGTTGTAGGGATTTTCAGGGGTTTGTAGGATTTTTTAGGGGTTGTAGGGGTTTGTAGGGGTTGTAGGGGTTTGTAGGAATTTTTAGGGGTTGCAGGGGGTTCTAGGGGTTGTAGGGGTTTGAGGGATTGTAGGGGTTTTTAGGGGTTGTAGGGGTTTTTAGGGGTTGTAGGGGTTAGTAGGATTTTTTAGGGGTTGTAGGGGTTTTTAGGGATTGTAGAGGTTTTTAGGGATTTGTAGGGGTTTGTATGGGTTGTAGGGGTTTGTAGAATTTTTAAGGGGTTGTAGGGGTTTTTAGGGGTTGTAGGGATTTTTAGGGGTTGTAGGGATTTGAATGGGATTTGTAGGGGTATGTAAAATTTTTAGAGGTTGTAGGGGTTTTTAGGGGTTGTAGGGGTTTTAGGGGTTGTAGGGATTTGTAGGGGTATGTAGGATTTTTTAGGGGTTGTAGGGGTTTTTAGGGGTTGTAGGGGTTTGTAGAAATTTTAGGGGTTGCAGGGTGTTTTAGGGGTAGTAGGGGTTTTAGGGATTGTAGGGGTTTTTAGGGGTTGTAGGGGTTTTAAGGGGTTGTAGGGGTTAGTAGGATTTTTTAGGGGTTGTAGGGGTTTTTAGGGGTTGTAGGGGTTTTTAGGGGTCTTAGGGGTTGTAGGGGTTTGTAGGATTTTTTAGTGGTTGCAGGGGGTTTTAGGGATTGTAGGGATTGTAGGGGTTTTTAGGGGTTGTAGGGGTTTTTAGGGGTTGTAGGGGTTTTTAGGGATATCAGGGGTGTTTAGGGATTTGTAGGGGTTTGTAGGGGTTGTAGGGGTTTGTAGGATTTTTAAGGGGTTGTAGGGGTTTTTCGGGATTGTAGGGGTTTTTAGGGGTTTGTAGGGGTTTTTAGGAGTTGTAGGGATTTGTAGGGGTTTTTAGGGATTGTAGGGGTTTTTAGGGGTTGTAGGGATTTGTAAGGGTTTTAGGGGTTTGTAAGGGTTTTTAGGTGTTGTAAGGGTTTGTAGGATTTTTTATTGGTTATAGGGGTTTTTAGGGGTTTTAGGGATTTTTAGGGGTTGTAGGGGTTTTTAGGGGTTGTAGGGGTTTGTAGGATTTTTTAGGGGTTGTAGGGGTTTTTAGGGGTTGTAGGGGTTTGTAGGGGTTGTAGGGGTTTGTAGGATTTTTTAAGGGTTGTAGGGGTTTTTAGGGGTTGTAGGGGTTTTTAGGGGTTGTAGGGATTTGAATGGGTTGTAGGGATTTGAATGGGTTTTTAGGGGTTGTAAGGGTTTTTCCCTAAAAACCCTTACAACCCCTAAAAACCCCTGTTGTAGGGATTTGTAGGGGTTTGTAGGATTTTTTAGGGGTTGTAGGGGTTCGTAGGGGTTGTAGGAGTTTTTAGGGGTTTTTAGGAGTTGTAGGGGTTTTTAGGGTTCCTAGGGGTTTTTAGGATTTTTAGGGGTTGTAGGGTTTTGTAGGAGTTTTTAGGGGTTGTAGGGGTTTTTAGGGGTTGTAGGTGTTTTTTGGGATTGTAGGAGTTTTTAAGGATTTGTAGGGGTTTGTAGGATTTTGTAGGGGTTGTAGGGGATTTTAGGGGTTGTAGGGGTTTTTAGGGATTTGTAGAGGTTTGTAGGGGTTGTACGGGATTTTAGGGGTTGTAGGGGTTTTTAGGGATTTGTAGGGGTTTGTAGGGGTTGTAGGGGTTTGTAGGATTTTTCAGGGGTTGTAGGAGTTTTTAGGGGTTAAACCCGCGAGCTGCAAGCAGCTCGCGCATTACGCAACCTCTAGTATAATTATATAATCCAATATTACAGGGATCTTTTGTTAGAACATTATACCGATAATTATAAAGTAGGCTTATGTATATATATATTGGCATATAGGTAGATATATCCAAAAAAATTAATAGTAGGTGTTTGTTAAGTTCTCTTGTTATTCAAGATATTTTGTAACCGACTTCAAAAAGGAAGATTCTCAATACGTCAGTTTTTTTTTATGTATGTCAACCGATTACATATAGACGCCTGAACCGAATTCAAAATTTTTTTGGTTTCCTTCCATGTTTCCAGATGGTCCCATTTAAATTTTATCAAAATCGGTCGAGCGGTTTTTAAAAAATCAATCTCGCTGTCTCATTGGAGCAGTGCGTTTAGTTGGCCTACCCATAATAAATACATCTACTTTCCACTAAACATTGATTCAAGTCTTAAATTTCATTCCATGAGTGGGTAATTTTTAAAACGTAATTATATACCAGTAGTTTTATGAATTAGGTGTATAACATATTTAATCTAGATCTTTTTATAGCAGTAGTTTATGAATTAGGTGTATAGCACCTTTATTCTAGACTAGCTGCTGCTCGCGGCTTCGCACGCGTGGTATCTAAGAGCCTGTCCAGATGGAGTGTTTTAAGCGCGAATGTACTCGCGCGTAAACATTCGCGCGTTCTCCAGATACTAGAGCTATATACATCGCGTCCAGATGCCTACGCGCGTTTCCTAACTCGCGCGTAAAACGCGTGTAACGTGCCGGACTCTCGACACCCGCGTTTCGCGCGCAAGCGCCGCGCGAGTTGAGATTGTCAGGCGCCATTGCTGCGTCCAGAAGTACGCGCGAGTCCGTAGCGAGTGGACGTGTTTAGTGCAAAACGGAGCTTGATAATTTTGATACCTACGAAACTTTTTATTGCCAAAGTTGAAAAAGAGTAGCCACATGGGATATGGAATATTTGGATTATTCTAATATATAGAGATAAGGCGGAATAACTGGGAAGAAATAGTCGAGACTTTTTGTGAAGCTTTCAACTTCCTCTTTGTTTACGACGTTCCTATCGGCGGTATGCGAGCCACAACACAATTGTTTTTCTGGCTCCATGCTTATAACTGTCCCTGGGTCCCTCCCATACACATCGCGCGTCGAACGCAATACGAATACGAATTTAAACGCGCAAGGGCACCCGAAGGTCCTTTATTAAAAGGTCCGATCTATCTCTATAATAGAATTCATCAAAACCAGTTCAGCGGTTTAGGCGTAGAAACCTAACAAACAGACAGACAGACACAGAGTTACTTTCACATTTATAATATTATTAATATAACAATAATTATTGTAGTGTAGGGATTTAAAGGTTAATTAAACATCAAAATATTTACGTTTTAAAAACTAAAAAGACAACCCACTTCATGTATATAAAAATGTCATCGATGTATACAATTTTTGGATTTTTGTTGATTTTAAAAACCGCTCGATCGATTTAGATAAAATATAAATGGGACCATCTGGAAAGTATACACTTGGAAACCAAAAAAAAATTTTGAATTCGGTTCAGGCGTCTTTGAGTAATCGGTAAACATACAAAATTAAAAGATTTCGATGAATTGAGAACCTCCCCCTTTCTTTGCAGTCGGTTAAATAGTTTAACCCTGTATCTTACAATCACATAATCAGTTAGCGTGTTACTGTAGTGTAGAAGTATGCACTGTCCTTGTCAGTTAAATCTCAAACAAAAGTTATTTTTTTTATTTTTGAACTTAAGGCGATTCTCTGATCAAATGATCTTGACGCGTATTCACGGGGCTCATATCGCGATTTTTTTTATCAGAAAACATTCAAACAAGAAATTCTGAAAAAACTTAACGGGTAATGTTTTGATTACTTTCCGCCTATTAGAGTAAGTTGCAAGTTAAAACGACGTCAACGTTACAAGATGATGATTATTGCCTATTTTTATATTGTCTAAATATATTTAGTTAGTCCTAGCATTTGTAAAACCTATTCGGTTGGTACCATCTAACTAAATTAGGAACGTTGGTAGCAGCAGAATACCTTTACCACGCTTTTTTTAAATAAAACATTTTTTTCAACACACTTGCTCATAAAGTGGCTCTATGGTCCGCAATTAGGCACAGAATGACACCCATAATCAAACTGTGACTTTTTCATTGAAATAGTTTTTTATTTAAATTTTATTGGTTGAGGTGCTTTGTTCTTAAAAAAGTTTTTATTCAAAAAAAGAATCGTGTTTAATAGAACAATTAAATTAATGTTCCTATTACTTGCTCATTTCATGCAACTTCTTATTTAAATAGATAATTTTAACTCGTACGTGTTTAATAAATAAAACTTTCACTCAAATATAATTTTTTTTTCTCTGTAATAAAAGAAAACTTTAAATTCCCCATTTTGTACGTGGCAGAATAGGCGCAAACCCTATGCGCGGAAAATAAAAAAAAAAACCTCATCCCTTTAGTCTGTGGCTGATCGCAATGCGCGCGCATAGGAAAACTGATTAATTTTTCCCGCCATAGCGAATCATTTTTCACAAATCGTTTTCACTGTTGAAATTATAGTTATTTATTAATTAAAATGTCTACAAGTACTAGTTAGGAAGAAAATGATTTATGTTGTACACCGCCCGATATGTGAAGCCCTTAACGTTATGGAAAGTTTAGTACCTGAAAACTCCAAGGAAAAATATCTATTAGCGTACCAAAATTTCATAAAATGGCAAAACAGCACGAATACGCAGTCTTTTTCAGAAAATGTGTTCATGGCGTACTTTAAAGAATTATCTTCTAAGTACAAACCTAGCTCTTTGTGGTGTTTATACTCAATGTTAAAAAGTACGGTCCGAACAAAGAATGGAGTGGACTTAAAAACATACTCTAATTTGTCAGCTTATCTAAAGAGACTATCCGATGGATTTAGAAGCAAGAAAGCAAAGGTTTTATCGTCTGACGATATTGAAAAATTTATAAAAGATGCTCCAGATAACCAATATCTGGCTACTAAGGTTAGTTAAATTAATTTTAAATATCTACGCGACTTCAGCCTGTGTTGTGTGTTGAACTTAACTATTGTTTCTTTTTTTTCAGGTTGCTTTAATATTTGGTGTAACTGGTGCCTGTAGGATACAAGAATTACCAAATATAACCGTAAAAAACATAGAGAACCATGGCCAGATGCTTTTAGTGAAGATACCTATCACGAAAAATAAAATACCGAGGTCATTCACCATACACGGTCCATTCTATGAAATTGTTAAGAAGTATGAAAGTCTGCGGTCACCAAACGCAAAAACTGACCGTTTCTTTCTAAATTACCAGAATGATAAATGCACCTGTCAGCCTATAGATATAAACAAATTTGGTTCTATGTCTTAGAAATCGCTAAGTTTTTAGGTTTAGCAGATGCTGAGAGCTACACTGGACATAGTTTCAGAAGAACTTCAGCGACATTGCTGGCTAATTCAGGAGCTGATATAATGACTTTGAAGCGTCATGGTGGGTGGCGATCTAGCAATGTAGCAGAATCATACGTAGAAGATTCCATACAAAACAAGAAGGAAATTTGTGCAAAAATCACAAAAAGAATTAAACTTGATTCTGAGGCGCTTCCTACTGACGAAACACCAAGTACATCCAATGATTGGATTTCACCTACCTACACGAATAATGAGCCATCTCAAATTACAATAGAACATGAAAGTATTTCAATAAATAATCTATCTGATGAGACCGCTAAGCCATCAAAAACAGTTAATTATAATTTACTAACTGCACATTTACTAATTGATTCTCTAAATAAACTTTTTATCTACTACATAAAATGAGTTTTTATTGTCATTTTATTCACAAGTGTGTTGAAAAACGTCGTATGTATGATACACGTGTGTATTGATGATTACCGTCCTCGGCTCTCTTATGACCCTCACCTAACGGCTCGGGTCTCAATGGCGCCTCAGCGGTAATCACCAACATTACACACTAGTAGGTACCATAATGTACTATTTCTTACTTACATTTATTAAAATTTATTTTCTATTTTTTAGTTTGGTTTTCTATATAAAGCGTGTTTTTTAGTTTTTTTAAAGTATTATTTATTTTCTACTTTTTAGTTTTAAGGTAGGTAATCGTTTTTTTTTTTTTAATATTTATTCGAATTTTTGCATTGTCATCGGTCTTTGACAGGTCTGCAAAATTTTAATGAAATCTGGCCGTTTAAAGTGCGTCAAAATCGCGTCCTAAGGAGTCGGTTACAAACATACATACAAGTGAAGCTAATATAAAGCGTATAAAAAAGGTTTAAACTGGTAAATGCATTTTAAACAGAAATAATTACAGATATGCAAAAAATAAATATATAATAATATAAAATGCATGTGAAACAGTTGAGCTATCTAAGGACCGTTTAAAACGATCTATAGATAGCTCAACTGATCCAGATCACTGCCAGAGGGCAGCGTTCCCAAGATACTGGCGGCATTACCACGTTGAATGGCAATGCTAATACGCTGGGCCAGATAGGAGCCAGCTCTTGGGCCACGCAATGTATCTACCAGACGCCGTGAAATAATTTTGAAAACGCGGTGGGCTCCTGTTCCCTGCGGGCCCAGGGTCTTGACTCCAAAAGGCTCAAATATGTAGGCACATTCAGCCGCCGCACCAGCCCTAGCGGAAGTCCCCGACAGATAGGATGCGGCCAGGGTGTCTACGCAAGTAGCATCCCACACTAATGGCCTACCAATCTCCCAAGGTACAAGAGTCATACCATCAGGCCTCTTACCATCATCACGTATCAGACCGTTGGGTTTTCAAAAAATTGGTTGACCGTTTAAAACTAAACTAATCTAAACCAATTAGTATAAAAACATTAAACATTAAAGATTACTTTATGTGACTTTCGTTTAATTATACGTAATCGGAGGGTGAATTTGTATTTTAGCTCTAGATATATCCGAATTTTAGTGTAGTGAATCAGGCGCTACATTTATGTTGGGTTAAATAAAAAGTATTTCTTTATCTTGCGGCATTGTCACGTTGAATGTTCGAATATAATCACACACTAGCAAATCGGCCATTGTTCGGTAACTGATTCATAATATGGCAGATTAGCTACTCGTCAGAAGTACAGGTGTTAATAAAATAGCAAGTGGAACAAAACGTTTTATTTGGTTTTATATTAAAATTTACTCTATAATAAAGCAATCAATTACGCTAATCTCGTTGTTCAATGCTGCCGCTGTTACAATTTTTTCCATTTGATTATTTTTCCAATAACATTGAAATACGCAGCTTCCCTTTGTAATTTGTTCTTTTTTTAGCTTCTTTTGTTACCATCTCTTCTTCTTCTTCTTTGTTAATGTCATGTGTCATAGTAATGACAGTTTTGCTAGTGTCAAGTTTTATATTGCTTATAGTATGTCACAAAGTCGTGTCTTGTCGTTCGTAATTTATTATTTATAAAATGGTGCCTTTGAATATAAAATAACTACGGGCTATTTTTGCTCAAATCACAAAGAAACACAAAGCTTTTATTTCAATTATTCAAACCCGAGTCAATAACTGGCTCTATTTAAATAAAAACACCAAAACTACTAAGAAATGAGAATAATAAGAGCGCAATGTTTGCTTCGCAAGTCGATCAAAAATAATCAAGGTTGCCATCAACCTGTGGTCTGGAATAGCATAAAGTAACACGTACCTACGTGTACTCTACTTGATGACCCCACGTGTGCGAAGCCACGAGCAGAAGTTAGTAAGTAACAACTCGAACTTTAGGCGTAAGCTCTCAAGCAGCAGTAAACTGATTGGTTGGAAAAAAAATACGACGCTATTTTAATATATGTAAAAGTGAGCGACGGGAAAATTATCTTTCATGAGGTTTCTTGCAATATTCCAGACTTATTACTTATTTCTTACCTACGTCTGCTCTTTGACGGGATTATCTGTAAGGTATCATCTAAGTACCTACCTATCTAACTTTGATATCCATTATCCAATCTACGACCAACGAGATTAGTTATTGATAGGTAACCATTTTTCATTTGTAGGTACAGGTTTATCAGAAAATTACAAAATATAGAATTTATTTGATGCGATTTTAACCAGTGGTCTATCACTTACCTACTATTAGGAATACTATTGTTTTTTTATTTAGCCTATACTGTTACGCTAGGTACTGGGCCTCCCTCTCTTCCTTCCACGTATCTCAGTCCTCTCTCAAGTCCTCCCAGTCTTTGCAGAAGCTATCTACAACTTATTACTTATTACGAATGAGTGGATGTTTGGATGTATGTTTATATGCATGTTGAAGCTTTATCACGTTGAATCAGCTGAAAGGATTTAGATAAAACTCGATAGACGAAACTCGAAAATGCTAGTTTAAAAGCTATTATTTGGTATTTTAATATAGGTAGGTATCATGCGTGCCTCAGACACTGCACCATCTAGCCTTATACCAAATAATAGCTTTTAAGTTTAGATAAAACTAGCAATTTCGAGTTTCGTCTAAATCCTTTCAGCTGATTCAACGTGATTAAGCCTCAACATGCATATAAACATAATAGGTTGGGGAAAAAGTTTCTTCGCATTTTTTAAGAAAATTCAAAACAATTTTTAATATAGGTAGTTTATTTACATTTAACTAAAGTATGTAGGTACCATTTTGTTCGATAACTTTTTGCCATCTTGTAGGTAGGGACATGATCCCATATGCTATATAGATGCTATAGAAATTTTGGGACTTCTGATCAAAATACCGCGACAAGTAGTTTTGGCAGTCCTCTCGTGATATTAACCTGACACTGCCTAAAGAATTCTGAAGAGACCGAAACAGGTGGAAATCTGAAGGTGCAAGGTCAGGACTATACGGCGGATGCATTAACACCAACCAGCCAAACTCTCTTAATTTTTGCTGAATGGCTAAAGATGTGTGAGATCTCGCGTTATCATGATGAAAAACCACACCCCTTCTGTTGATTAATTCCGGCCGCTTTCTCTCATCTTCTTGCTTTAATCTCATCAGTTGTTCGCAGTAGAGTTCAGAATCGATGGTCTTGCCTGGTGGTAACAGATCATAATGAATAATGCCCTTCCAATTCCACCACACAAACAGCATCACCTTTTTCGCACGTTCTTGTCGTACGTGATCCACTTTTCATCACCAGTTATCAGCTTCTTCAAAAATGGTTCGGTTTCATTACGTCGTAATAAAGAATCATAAATGAGTACACGGTTCATTAGGTTTCTTTCAGTGAGCTCGTGAGGTACATACCCAAATATCGAGGTTTTTTGTGTAACCAGTTTTTTTCAAATGCGCCAAAACTGTTTTGTGGTCAATTCCCAGTTCTTCAGCTACGTCGTAACTACTGATATGCCGATCTTGCTCCACTTTTTCAAAAATGGCATCCATTTTATCTGTAATAGGGCAACCAGAGCGACGTGCATCTTTGACATCAAAATTTCCGGATTGAAAACGCTTAAACCAAATTTGTGCTACTCTCACAGACACTGCACTAGGTCCATAAACATCGCAAATTTTTTTCGAGGCTTGCGTTGCATTTTTACCTCTTTTGTAGTAAAATTCGAATTTCTTCATTAGATTCACTCATCTTGACAGTACGAAAAACAAATAAAAATCACACATTTTCCTAATTTGAATTTGGAATTATGTTCTTTAAAATTTAAACTTTTAATGATACCAAAACCAGCCAATGGCTGGTTTTGGTATCTGGTTTGGCTATAGGTACTATTTGTATCTACAAATAGTACCTATAGCCAAAGAAATTGTATTACAAGTTCATACATACTATAATACGAAAAGACTTTTTCCCTAACCTAATACATCCAAACATCCACTCATTCGTAATAAGTAATAAGTTGTAGATAGCTTCTACAAAGACTGGGAGGACTTGAGACAGGACTGAGATACGTGGAAGGAAGAGAGTGTACCAGGATAATCTGCCCAGTAGCGTAACAGTATGGGCTAAATAAAAAACAATAGTATTTATAATAAGTAATAGACCACACAGCATTATCTGGTCCCAAAGTAAGCAGAGTGTGTGTTATTGGTACCACATGACTGATATACAACATGTATACTTTTCTTTTGACAATTATACATAGATATTATACATAGTAACACCTAGACCCGAGTCAAACATCATACAAATATTTGTCCCGCAAATCGAGCCCGCAAACACCTGCGTAAAATATTACGTAAGGGTATATTTTGATAACATCACGACATTATGGCTGGTACCTTGTTGCTCTGTCTGAGTCCTTGTGGCTCTGTCTAGGTGACTGAGCAACTTCCACACAATTGTGTGGAAGTTGCTCAGTCACCTACAACAACTGGAAATGAGCTGATGAATTTAAAGTGGCTGAACCATTTTTCTATAATCATAAAATTTTAAAGTAAATTTTGTTTAACTTAAGAACACTCTCGATCGAGTCACCCTTAAAAAAATTATTGTCTGTAATGTCGGTTTACGGACAATAGTATAACGTGACAACGTCATAACAAAACAGATAGATGCGGCGCAAGCCGCCTATCTGTCTAAGTCTATCTGTTTTGTAATGCGCTCTCGCTACGATCGTAACGTTACAATGAGTGTAACGGGACAATGAGCGTAACGGGACAATGAGTCATCCTTTTTCGTGCGTGCAGTCGGCGTTCATCGATTTATTAGACGTTTTCACGTCAAAAAAAATGGTTGTCTGTAAAGTCGGTTTACGGACGATAGTTTAACGTGACAACGTTATAACAAAACAGATAGATGCGGCGTGATGGGTCATCCTTTTTCGTGCGTGCAGCCGGCGTTCATCGATTTATTAGACGTTGTCACTTCAAAAAACGTGTGCGTCTCGGGACGCCCGACAGAAGTGATAACTTAAACTAATCTAACTAGCGTTCTGGTTTAGAGCGAGAGAGGACGAGCCTGCCTACCGCTGCCGTATGCCTGAGAGAAAGGGAAGCCATACCGACTGGCGCCGTAACGCGTTACGTAACGAAACGAAACGGTTTACCCTCCCATAATAAGTTATCACTTCAAAAAATCGATTCATCCGTCTAAGAGCTACGATGGCACAACATTCACACATAGGTACACAGACACAAAGATACCAGAAACCCAAATACACAGATACACACGTAAAACTAATAACACCCCTCGTTTTACGTCAGGGATTAATTCAACTAAGGTAAGTACTTATTGGGCCGTATGTTCGGCTCTCTTTTAATAGATGAAGTGTCGACAGAGTTTGGTCCACGTTCGTAACTAAGACTTCATAACTAGTTATATATCAGGATTTTGTT
This sequence comes from Lampropteryx suffumata, assembly GCA_948098915.1. Lineage (NCBI taxonomy): Eukaryota > Metazoa > Arthropoda > Insecta > Lepidoptera > Geometridae > Lampropteryx > Lampropteryx suffumata. The sequence goes on along the minus strand of OX402544.1, from coordinate 17,674,410 downwards.
CTCTGTTTTATAACCAGTTATTAAACAAGACTTTTTTTCCATTTTGATAACGAGAACACTAGACTTTTTTCCATTTTTATAACGAGAACCTCTTAGTCATGTATGGTCTCCTGGTACACTGGACAAATTAGCGACCGGGGCAGAGTAGTCAGGAGAAAAAGTTAAATCAGATCGAAACCAGTTGAGTATAGAAAATAACGCGCAATGCGAGCGAGCAAAGCGAGCGTGCCGCGGCAGCTGCCGCCGAACGCCAGTGCTAATTTGTCCAGTGTACCAGGAGACCATACAATGACTAAAAGGTTTATAAAAATGGAAAAAAAGTCTTGTGTGCTCGTTATCAAAATGAAAAAAAGTCTGTTTAATAGCTGGTTATAAAACACTGAACAAAATCCTGATAAAAACTAGTTATTAAATCTTAGTTACGAACGTGGATCAAACCGTCGACAGATTTTATTTAGAACTGTCATAAAACCTATGCATAGTACTTGATCTATGTTTGAGTTTATTCATGGTTGGTATCTTAATAAGTAGGTCGGTACCTGAGTGTGAAGTACACTCGTGAGCAAAAAAATCGACTCAAGACGAACGCTTGCAGTTAAAAAACTCTAGCAAAAACTCTGAAGCTTTCATTCTATTTCTGATTTTAACATCTCAAAGCGGTTAGTTTTAGCTTTAAAATAAGTGGTCTACGTTGTTATTTTATAATTTTTTCTGGTAATTAAAAATTATTGAATGAGAAGTCTTAAGCAATAAAAAAGAGCAATGATAATTAACAGTAAAGAAAATTCCAGCTTAAATTCGTCAAAATATTAATTTAATTGAACTAAACTTCTCAATATTTAGTGTTGCCCCCTTCTGGCCCTAATAACAGCTTCCAATAGCTTCTTCATGGATCGAATAAGTTTCTTTACTCGATTTTGTTCGATGCTATCCCATTCTTCAATGAGCGCCGCTTTGAGATCCGATTTCGTGGCTGGTGCAGGATTTCTAGCCCGAACATTTATTTTAAGTTCATCCCACAAATGCTCGATAGGATTTAAGTCCGGGCTACGCGCTGGCCAGTCCATAGCGACAATTTCGACCTCCTGTAAATACTGCCGGACGGAACCTGCAGTATGCGGACGGGCATTGTCGTGCATTAAGATGAAGTTTTCGCCGATGAAACCGGCGTAGGAAACGACGTGATCCCCTAAAATCTCTTCGATGTATCGGTTTGCCGTCAATCTTCCCACTCGACCGCCAGTTTCAATAAAAACTAACTCGGTTTTTGCCTCCATTGAAATGCCCGCCCACACCATCCAGGAACCTCCTCCAAAAGCCACATTTTCTTTAATGCAGCACTGCGCAAATCTTATTCCAGGTCTTCTGTAGACTCGTCCTTTTCTATCACTTCCATGCACGCACACTCTGATTCGTCTTAGAAGAGAACGGAGCTCCATTGTTCGTCAGTTCAATCAACGTGTTCTCTAGCAAATCGAAGGCGGGCTGCTCGGTGGGCCGGGGTTAATTTGGGGCCAGTAGCTGGCCTTTTTGGCTCAAGGCTAGCTGCCTTAAGTCGTCTTCTGACTGTCCAGCCACTCACAGCCACTCCTCGCGTTTCTCTGAGCTCTTGTTGGACTTGAACGCCAGTGAGTGCCCGATTTCTCAGCGATGTGCTGACAATGAATCAGTCATCTCTCTCCGATGTGCACCTTTTTCTTCCGGAACCGCGTCTTCGATTAATGTTACCAGTCTCTTGGTAACGACGGTAAACTCTGGAAACTGCAGACTGGCTCAAGTTCAGCACACGTGCCACTTCACGCTGACTCTGGCCTTGTCGCAATAGGCTGACCGCTTGAACAGCTTCATAACTTGTTGTTTCCATTTTCAGGTACAATTCTTATTTATTGATAACGGAGATGTGTATCGGTTGACGTTTGACGGCTAACTGATAAGGGTGGGTCAGGTAGATAACCTTTTATGGGTCTGTAACCCTTAATTAGTACTATTGTAAACAAGCGTAAAAAGGGTGGTTACTGACACAACATATTGTTGGGTTGTGTTAGCAAGAAACATTACAATATTTTATATCACTTTAAAGCTAAAACTAATAGCTTTGAGATGTTAAAGTCAGAAATAGAATGAAAGCTTCAGATTTTTTGCTAGAGATTTTTAACTGCGAGCGTGCGTCTTGAGTCGATTTTTTTGCTCACGAGTGTACTTCGTACGAGTCATTATTGTTGTTATAATTACGTTTTAAAAACTAAAAAGGAAACAGACTTCAGTCTTATAGGATATTGCATACTCTTTGGACTTCAGTTTGAAATTTTTTCCTGTGAATAATAAGATTTTTGCTTGTTAAAGTAATATTTTGGACCCAGTTTTGGGATAAACAACTGTAATTAATTACGGACTATACAGTAAATAATAATTTGGTGTAGTTGCGCGCGGTCCAAAAAATGGACGCGACCGAGGTCGACCCTAGGCCTCGGTGCGGAAGAAACAGTTCTATGAGTGAAGAAGAAATAATAGTGCAGGCAATTTTTGATGAAAAACAACAATGTGAGAAATCATTTGTGGAGGAGTCACGGCGGCCGGTCAAACGAGCGAGGCGCAGCAATAGAAGTGATGGGTTGGAATGTGATGATAATGAAGAATTTACTCGCGTAGAAAAGTCGATTCGTCGTGCAGCTAGAAAATCTCAAGCGTCGGTTGTGAAGGGTACCAATGAATTGAATATTAACTGCTTTGAAGTATGCATCTCGTCATACAATACCTATGCTGCCAAAACAAATTGGGCTTGCTATGTTACTGAAAGCTAAAGGAATAACTAATGCAACGAAAATAAAATACAAGAGTCCGTACAGAGTGATTATTAATTTTGAAAATAAGGAGGACGCAAATAAATTAGTCTCATGTAAAACATTTATGGAGTCAGGATACAGATGCTACTTGACCAGCAAGGTTAGCATTACATAGGGTGTCGTGAAATATCTGGAACTCGACGTAAAAGAGGAAGATTTGATGGAGTCATTGCAATGCGAATACAAGATCGTGTCGGTGAAAAGACTAAAGAGAATGTCGGAGGACGGTGAATGGGTCAGTAGCGAGACCGTGCGTTTTGGTTTCGAGGGCTCTACTTTGCCTTCCTATGTACTTGGATATGGTTGCAGATTCAAGGTTTCACAGTTCGCATGTCCTGCACCGCATTTTGGACAAATACTATTTTTGGTGGTATGTGTAAGGATCTACACATTCCCGGTGACGCAGTGCGCCTCATGCTGGAAGTACGGCCATTTAACGAAACAGTGTCCCACCAAAAAGAGTATTTGTCCAAAATGCGGTGCAGGACATGCGAACTGTGAAACGACGAAGTATCGATGCGTCAACTGCAAAGGCGAGCACATGTCACTTAGTAAGTCATGTCCTGTTTATTTGAAAGAGAGAAAAGTCAGGTCTATTATGTGTCAAGAAAACTGCACATATAAAGTTGCGTTATCGAGCTACAAAGAGAATAAGACACACAAGTTTGATAACTTTTTTAACAGTCCTCCTGTATTTGGGTTTGGTAATGAATCAAATGCCCGAACGTGTTATGAACCCGTTAGACCAACTATGTCATACAGTGTGTGTCACAAAGCGTTGGTGCGAAAGTGACGCAAAGAGATGCTCCAATTCACCTGGACAAGTCGGACTTTTTACGAAGTAATGTTGGAGGACAGTTGAGTGATGAAGAATCAAAAGATAGCAGGGAGGAAATTTGGGTAAGCAACAACAGCAAGAGACCTAAGAACGGAAGAAAAAATAAAAACAGGAAGGAAAAGAAACATGCAAAAAGTATCATCGTGCCCCGCTGAAGGCTTTCAGGGCCCATCGACAGCTGCGCCGTCAGGTGAGAAGTTACACTTAGGTAGCGATAAAAAGAAAAAGATAGATTTTACTAGTATATTTAGAAAAGCAAAAGACATTGTGTTTTCAAGCATAAGTTTTGAAGAAAAAATTTGTCAGGTGTTGAAGTTACTTTTTGAAGAATTAATGTCTTTTATAATGCAGATGGTGAGCCGTGGTGATATCCTAACAAAACTATTAGGTCTCTTTTATGATGGATAACACCATTTCCAATGTAACTGCGGCCAGGGCGTCAGGCCCTGTGGGTTCCGTCGTGCAATTTTTAAATATTGCGCAATGGAATTCGCAGAGCTTGATGCCTAAAAAACAAGAGCTCGAGCTATTACTCTGTCAAGAAAAAATAGGTATTTGTTTACTGAGCGAAACGTGGCTTGATTCTGATACTAGTTTGCGAATAAGAAATTATAGCGTATTTAGACAAGATAGATGTGATTCATATGGAGGCGTAGCTATATTGGTTCATAGGTCGATTAAAGCTCAAAATATAAGTTTTGTAAATATAAGTAACGGAGGTATAGAGATTTTATGATTAAAATTTTTAAACTGTAAGTACCTATTTAGAGTATGTTGTATCGGTTTACTGCCCTTCAAATGTAAGAACTTCACAATGCGACTGGGATAGCATTTTTTCAAAATTTTCGTCTAAATCGATGGTGGCTGGGGATTTCAATGGTCATCATACTAATTGGTCTTGTAAAACTGATACTAGGGGACTAGAATTACTTGATTCTTCTTTAGAGTACCTATAATTATGTATCACTTAACAGCGGGGAGTACACGAGAGTAAAATTAGTTAACGATCAGCAACAGGAATCCGCACCGGATATAACATTCGTCACTTCCGATGTAGCTGTTTATTTTGAGTGGATAGTAACACGGGAGAACTTAGGTAGTGATCATTTAGTGATTAAATATTCTCTTTTGTACCAAGATTCGCGTCGGTTTGTTGAGCGCCGTAACTATAAACTAGCTGATTGGCAGTTGTATGAGGAGATATTAAAATATAGTTTTAGGGACATAGCATGCGAGACTGACATTCAATCAAGTTATGATTTATTTATTGAAAAAGTGAATAATGCAGCGAAAGAGTATTCCTATGATTAAAAATTGTACAAATCCCATACAATCTTTTCAGCCTAAACCATACTGGTGTCCAGCGATATCTCTTGCTATAGCTCAACGCCGGTTAGCCTTGAAAACATTTAGACGCAATCCTACACCCGATAATCTCGATAAATTAAAATCAAAGATAGCTGAAGCACAAAGAGTGCATGGGCGGGCTAAGTCAGCAAGTTGGCAACGTTTCTGCGGAACGGTAGATGAAAACACATCAGCCTCAGATATGTGGCGCCGTATGCGCTGGTTGAAGGGTCTACGCACAAATTACGTACACGCTCCTAGTGATAAGAAAGAAGAACTTTTATGTAGTTTAACTCCTGATTTCGTTCAACCTCGTTTACCGGTTTTTACTTCTAATAACATTCATTTAGACAAAGAGTTTTCAATTCAAGAGTTTAAAAATTGTTTGAAAAAGAAAGATACGGCCCCTGGTGAAGACAATATTTACGTACCTACTCAATGGTATATTATCTCCCTCTGGAAGTTAAGTCATACTTGCTTCAAGTATTTAATCTTATATTTATACATTCTCAAGTTCCAGAACAATGCCGTAGTATTCAAGTAGTTCCTATACCCAAACCTAATCCTAATCCTAATTTAATCCCAAAGTTAAGACCTATTTCACTAATATCCTGTATTTGTAAATTATTTCATTTAATGCTATCGAAACGAATTGAATGGTTTGTATAAAAACAAAAAGTTTCAGCTCCAGTTACGAGTGGATTTCGAAAATATCAATCATGTATAGGTATATAGATTGCCTAGTCCGTCTGGTTACACAAATACAGATAGGTTTTTCGAAGGACATACCTACGCATGCAGTTTTCTTAGATGTTCGAAGTGCCTATAGTAATATTTTGACGGACCAACTTGTTATTATGCTTGATAGTCTAAATATTGGATCCCGTACTTGTAAATATTTGTGGTCCTTTTTATGCAATAGATTTTTGAAAATAAAAGATGATGATCATGTTGAACCCATGGCTAGATTCCTATACCCAAACCTAATCCTAATCCTAATTTAATCCCAAAGTTTAGACCTATTTCACTAATATCCTGTATTTGTAAATTATTTCATTTAATGCTATCTAAACGAATTGAATGGTTTGTATAAAAACAAAAAGTTTCAGCTCCAGCTACGAGTGGATTTCGAAAATATCAATCATGTATAGGTATATAGATTGCCTAGTCCGTCTGGTTACACAAATACAGATAGGTTTTTCGAAGGACATACCTACGCTTGCAGTTTTCTTAGATGTTCAAAGTGCCTATAGTAATATTTTGACGGACCAACTTGTTATTATGCTTGATAGTCTAAATATTGGATCCCGTACTTGTAAATATTTGTGGTCCTTTTTATGCAATAGATTTTTGAAAATAAAAGATGATGATCATGTTGAACCCATGGCTAGATTCCTATACCCAAACCTAATCCTAATCCTAATTTAATCCCAAAGTTTAGACCTATTTCACTAATATCCTGTATTTGTAAATTATTTCATTTAATGCTATCTAAACGAATTGAATGGTTTGTATAAAAACAAAAAGTTTCAGCTCCAGCTACGAGTGGATTTCGAAAATATCAATCATGTATAGGTATATAGATTGCCTAGTCCGTCTGGTTACACAAATACAGATAGGTTTTTCGAAGGACATACCTACGCTTGCAGTTTTCTTAGATTTTCAAAGTGCCTATAGTAATATTTTGACGGACCAACTTGTTATTATGCTTGATAGTCTAAATATTGGATCCCGTACTTGTAAATATTTGTGGTCCTTTTTATGCAATAGATTTTTGGAAATAAAAGATGATGATCATGTTGAACCCATGGCTAGATGGACTGGCAGAGGTTTGGCACAAGGTGATCCTCTCTCTCCTCTTCAGCGAAAGAAACCGTTACTTATCTCAATTTATGAAGAAACTAGATTAGAAATCATCAAGACTAGTAATCCATTAAATATGTTTTCGTGGAATACTTGGGTATCGAATATATAATTTGGATTTTATTGAGACTATTTTAGATGGGATTGATCAGGCTAAAAATCAATATGATGACAATGGTGGCAATTCGGTTGGTTCATTTCTAAAATTAGGAATTGTCTAAAATATATTTTAGTTAATACTATTGAACGTCTGTACTATGAAAGTGAAATAAAAAATATACCACAAAATCTCTCATATAGGTAGTAGTTGAGTTTCTAGCGGCCTCGGAATTCAGAAATATTTACAAGGTATCTACAAAAAAAATCCAATTCAAAACTATAAAACTACTAAAAATTTTCAGAATTAGCTGTAAATTTCTCCTTAGTACATTAATACTATCGAGTAAAATTTATACCAGAACAAACGTTAGTTCATAAGCAATGAAGTTGTGTACTTTTTTTTATATAATATTATATAAAACTATAAATAAACGTAATTACAACTGCGCGAAATGCACAAAATAAATTATATAATGCGATGCGTGGGCCGCTCGAACTCGGTACTGCGCGAGCGCTCGTAGACGTTGGACGGACATGTGTCGATTTTTTACGCGCCAAACGAGCGTAGTTTACGCTCATTCCCATCATTTGGCGCGTATAGTGCGACTACGTCATTTTGATCAATTTTTATATTGAACATTTATCAAAATAGAAAAACGAATGTTGGCTCGTTACATTTTTGAGTCTTTACTTACTGATTGTTTTGTTTATTTTTAGCATGGGTCAAAATGGATCCGTGTATAAATCTGTTAAAAAGAAAAAATACACTACACACACGTTTAATAAGTCAAATGAAGTAACAAATAAAAAAAACAGGTCATACAAATTATCGAATTATACATATTATTTTTCGGAAATTTATTATAGTAATTTATTAAATATTTTTTTATTGTTTTATACTAGCTGTTGCTCGCGACTTCGTCCGCATTTGTTGATGTGAAACATCTATAGGCTAGGGGTAAACCTAATTGTTGGCGTGGCGTCAAAAGCAAAGTCAAAAGTCAAAAGTCACCGTCACCGTCACCGTCTCCGTCACCGCTAGCTCGTACATCGTATATATTTTATGTGAATGACATAAACTGTACATTCAAAAGTTTCTAAGGAGCAAGCAGCGTTTACGCGACTCGTGGGCGGTGTCGCGCCGAAAAAAATCCCTCTCGTGTGAACGTGCACTAAACTACGTAATAAAAAAATATCTATCTGTGGTGTAATGTAGGTAGGTAAGTAAGTTATTTTATTGAACAATTGCATTTCAAGACTAGGTACATAGGTACCAAACCTAGCAGTCATCATTTATTATGCATGGGTTCTATCTAGGCAAAGGTATCTATCTAGGCATCTAGCTCTGTCTTCTGCGCTGTAGGTTGAGGGTTCGATTCTCTCCCTCTTCATTAATATTATCTAAATTGATACGTTTGATTTGATACGTAATGTTACCTAAATTGACACGTTTTTATCATGACTGTATGCTTCCAGAAATAATACTCTCGAAAAGCCAGATCGATGCCACTGAGGCACGTTTTCTAATTTATTCTTAAATATTAATAAGGAAATATTTTTTTCATTTCATCATGTCATGTCAGGCCAAAAATGCCCACTGGACATATCCATAATACATTTCGTGTAATATCCAAACCAAGATTCTAAGAAATCAATAATATTGTATTGTAGAAAGAAATAATACTGTAAGTACCTGTTTTATTAAATATATTTTTTATGAAAACACCTGCCTACTTATTTGTTATACAAAACGTCAACAGACAAAAACCACAATACTAACTAATATACAGTCTACACGAGCGAAACCGCGGGCTGTAGCTGGTAAACAGCAACATAAATAGATATAACACATAAAAATATATATATGCCTGTATTACAGTTCTAATTCTTACACTGAAGTGTTTTTTATCATTATTAACAATATCTCAATATGTATGCAATATATAAATAAATAACTCAATAATAGAAAAAGTATCAAAATCGTTTACACGTTGTCTACAGCTATGTCGTGAACTAGTGACCTCGAGGGAGTTGTCGCCGTGCTTCAATATAGCTAATCTTTCGGAACGAATGTTTGTGATAGGCCTCTTAATATGGACATGAATAAAATTACAATTTAAAAATCTAATAGGTGATGTAAACAAATCATCATGAAAATAATAGACAAAATATCTCTATTTAAACTCATTTTACACCAGGTGCAAAACTAGTCTAAATACAGTTACATTTAACCCTTAACTGTAGTAGTGGGTCCAGCGGACCCATTTTTAATCTTAGAACATCTGTAAAAAACACGGCGTCTGCCCCAGCGCCACCCACTACTAGGTAACTTCCGATTCCATTATTTTTTCGAATAAATTTTTTATAACATATTTTGCACGAATATGCCTTTTTTCCAGGCTTAATTCTAGAGTGTAGCTTCATATGTTTCATCAATAGATATTGAGTTTTCATTTTTTTATCGCATGTTTGGCAATAATAGCCTGCAATTTTCAAATAGTTATTAATTCCTCCAGCTGGTTCTGTATTATTTTCGTTATCAGCCATTTCAACAACTTCATCTTGTGTCTCCGTCTTGTCCATTTCCAATATCAATGCCCAATTATGAATTTCTTCATTTTCAGCATCGTTCACAACAACTTGGTCCTCCTCGAATGAGACAGGAGAGGCACTTGTAGAGATAAGTATATGCCGTGTAGGAGTCATTGTTAGGTTGAACAATAATCTCAGAGATTGGGTTGTAGTCATAGTGTGTGTTTCCTGAAAATATATAATATTTACAGGATGATTACAATATCCTACATTAGGCCAAGTAGACTTGTCAGTTTTTTTACATCTTACATCTTTATAGTAAGTCTTCTAGATTGAGAGATAGTTAAAAACCTTTCATCCTTACTAATATTATAAACGCGAATGTTTGTATTTATGTTTGTTACTCTTTCACGCAAAAACTACTGAATGGATTTTAATAAAACTTTACAATAATATAGCTTATACATCAGAATAACACATAGGCTATAATTTATATAGATATTGTGTGAATTGTCTTAAACAATAAGCATCAAGTAGGAAGAAAATCTGCCATCTGCAAACTATTCTGGCGTGCGCTGCAAAAACCGTTAGAATTACACGAAGTACTAATCCTGCGCAGACAAAGTCGCGGGCACCAGCTTGTTTATTATATTCTCACTGTGTTCAGTCAATAGAGAGGGTCTTACAGGATTGCAGCTGCTCTGCTCTTGAAGGATTTTATTAGATTTTTGAGACATATTAGAGAGCTCAAGACACCTTTCCAGCTGCCGGTAACAAAAAATGCATACAGTGCTTGGCATTCCATCTATTGATGTTGTGTTGAGCTGGAAACAATACATTCAAAATATATAAATATGTATGTACACATTATTTTCATCATAAATTACTTACTTATTATTATTATCATTATTACTCTATATTCAGTTTTATTGATTTTAACTATCCCAAGTTCATTTGGCCTTTACAAAAGTGATAAGACTGCCCATTTACTACTGACTATCCAAACATTGTACATTATTCTATTAGTCCAATCTATGAATATCACCATAATAACATGTTTGTTTTTACTTTGTTCAGAAAATGTGTAATGCTATGCAATATGGTAATGCTGGCAATATTCCAGGCATTTAGTTACCTAGTTATATCAGAAAAATGTAGGTTTAGTAGTAGTAATAGTTATGGGAAAAAAATAACTTAGTTACCAATAAGATAGTTAAGTATCTACTCTTGTAGAGATTAAAGCGACGATTCAAAGACGGAGACTAAGCCTAAGTTCACGCTTAATGCCTCTGAATCGTATCCACAAAAGGGATGTGCCATGCACTGCAGAGATGAATCGTAAATCGTGCCTAGGTATACCAATACTGCGCTGTAAGGTGTATTGTACCAATTCAATCTCAGCTGCATTTCCGTCTCAATCCAGTACTTAAGTAAGTAGGTATAAAGTATAAAAGACAACGTAAATACCTCGACATTGGTTAGTTTTTTATATATGTCCAAAAGGTGAAGATTATTTACGTTCTTCATCCCAATATTTCCGTCTAAACACATACGGCACACCGAACTATCCATAGCCTTGGTCAAATTGGTCAACGGTCTACAAATCAATCAGAAAAACACTAAGTATTGGAAAGGAAATAAAAGAAAGAACAGTTCAGTTCAGTTCAGTTCTTGGTTAGTGGCCTTTGTGAAGGAGGGACCACAATTTTGACCACGTTTTATGTTTGTCCTTTGCATGAAGGAGGCCAGTATTTGATCGGTGAGATTTGTGATCGGTGAAATTTTGTGACTCCAAATCTATAAAATTAGAAAACAAAAAAAAAACTCTAAACTAACTAGATACTTACTTAGTTTAACTATTATAATAAAATAATATATGTATTAATAATACAATATAGTAATATATATAGTGAAATACAGTGAATATTTACATAAAATATTTACAAAAGGGGTAAAAACTAGGGAGAGTAAACATTTAAAAGAGAAAGGACGAGGAATATCTGAATCTAGGGGAATGATATCATAAATATAATGATAAACGAGAAAAGATAAAAAATATATGATTAACAGTTCCTTCTTCAAGACCACATTCACATAGAGAGTGATCCCTTACCCGGATTTACTAGAAACACAGGCGTACAAGATGACCAAATCGCCGACAACATAAAGTAAAAGTGGTAGTTTATTTAGTAGAGCGCTGTTTAAAAAACCAAGGTTTGTTGGGAATACCTGTATGGTTGAATCTCTTGACCGCTTGTGTGCGTAACACGCACACAAGCGCTTCGAATCTGGCCTTTTGTTTTTGTTGCGATTGCAGCGTAACGCTCATTCTAGACAGGTATATATTCAAAGGGTTGAATATCCCCACAATATTTACCTTTTAATTTTTTTGACATAGCCCAGACTTTGTACCTACCATGAACCATGGTTTACTTAGTGTGATTTAGCATAGGGAACCAGATAAGACAAGCAATTTTGTGGTGCTCCAAGGACCCAGTTTGGGAGGCATGTTTCGGATTTGCGTTGCCTAATTCTAATTCCGAGACGATCAGACTAAAACAGAGCTTCCAATATTTTCAAAATGGGAATCGCGATTTTTCTCTAAACGGGTTAGCGAGAATAGCTAGAAGGCAGCTTTTGAATCAGAGAATATTATATATTTAAGAATATTATGAGATTTTATATACACAATAGCTTCCAAAATAGCTCTCCGGTAAAAACAGAAGTAACTGAAGAACATTTAAAGTTTAGAATAATTTTGAATTTAGGAACCCAAACAGTTGCACCTACAGAGCAACTGTCTGTTATTTTTGAAGCTTCAGTGAAGACATTAAGCCAATCACTAAATTTGGAGTTTACTTTTTCTAAAAAGATTTCACTAGCTTCTATTGAATTTTTATCAATGCCAAAATTAATTATGTTGGGCTTGTACACAAGGCATTGTACGGGATGGAGTAAAGAGGATTAAGAGACAATTGAACGACAGGTTGGGGGAGGCGGGTGAATTTTAGGAAGCTAATGAGAACACACGGAAGTTTAACAGAAGAACCATTACTCTAAGAGTTGAAGATAAAATGTTGAGTTTTGCAATTAAGGTGTGATCTGAATTTTGGAGCAATTTATATGTGAACTTATCCAACAGAAATTGCCTTCGCAACCAAAGAGGCGGCTCTACACACTCTACCTGCATTGCATTGATAGGAAACGATTTCATTGCACCAATAATAATGCGGAGACATTTAGACTGTATTCTATCAATCTATCAATCTAATGAAGCTTTATTGCATGGGTCCAACATGAATGAACCATAATCCATATGGTTATGAATTATAGCATTATAAAGCAGTTTCTGGGTAAAAGGCTGAGACCCCCACCATACCCCCTGACAAAGATCTTAAAATGTTAATATTGTTCTCTCATTTTTAGGCTACATAGTCAAAATCAGTCATCAGTCTATGGTCCAACCAAATTCCCAGAAATTTTGCTTCTTTTTCTATGGACAAAGGACAAGTTCATTAGAGGCTTGGAGTTAAAGATGAAGGATGAGTTTTTTTAGTGAAAATAAATGCATTACATTTAGATACAGATAAAGATGTGAAGAGTTACTACACAGCAAAGAGACTGTGAAGAGAAAGTCAATCCGATAGATACTCCGAGGCTGAGTAGGCTGAGTCTAAACAGACTTGAAGCTTCTGCTATTGAATTTACTGATACATACATATATATAACACTATATCATCAGCATATTGTAAGATTGAGCAAAACAACATAACAGATTGCTCAAGGTCGAATGTGTATATGATGTATAATACTTAAAACTGCTCCTTCTGTTAAGCCCTTCCACACTGTTCTAGGGAGGGGAATAAGCCAAGGTATTTAGTGATAATGGTTCCCTCTAAAAGAAGATTACATAATAAACCTAACCATCTTCTCAGGGATCCTGTTTTGAATAAGTTTCTGTCTGAGGATCGGAATTTGGACATTATCAGTTGCTCTTGCTATATCCAAGAACATGGCTTTATTTATAAATGAGAATATCAGAAACTTTATTTATTTTTACTTTTTTCGTTTATTTATTTATTCCAATCAATGTTTGATCATGTGTTCCATGACTTTGGATAACACAGTCGACAAAGCAATACGCCTTCTGCTGTCAGGGTCTGTAGGGTTTTACTAGGCTTGAAGACAGGGAAAATGACCTGAGTTGACCACTGATCTGAGATTGCACCATATTCTAAAAAGATATTAATCATTTGTAAATAATAGTTTTTGGCAATATCAAAAGCATTCTTTAGAAATTAATAAGTGATCCCATTTTCACCATAAGAAGAGTCTGTTAGTCCATTCAAAACAATCTGCAGTTCCCTTAATGAAAAATTTGCAATAATACCTATTTGACCAGTAAAAGGAGAAGGTGGACAAGGAATTAAATTGAGGTTTGGAACAGTAAAAGGGGTTAGTTTATTCGCAAAGGCTTCAAGCCAAGATGAAGAGTCATTTGCAGTTAAATTGGCGTCATCACAGAACCTATGTAACACTTAATAGCTTTCCAAACTATAGAAGCAGGAGTTCTAGGAAAATTCTAGGAAACCTTCACAGAAATTGGACCAACAAAGTTTCTTTTTAACTGAAAGCAGCTTTCTGATTTTAGCAGCAATTTTTTGATATTCACAGAAATTTTCTAAATGAATGTCAGCATTTTTTCTGAATCCTTTCTCTCCTTGATGGCTGCAGCACATTCTGCTTTCCACCAAGGAGTACAAATTTCGTATTTGTGAGGTTTCTTGACAGGAAAGCTTTTGTCAGTGCTAGAAGAAATTGATTTTACAAATTTGGAATAGCACTCTATGTAATTGGAAGAATCAGGAAGTGATAGTTCTTTAATTTTGGAATCAAGAGTGTTGGAATATAGTAACCAGTTCACGTCTGTCATTCTGTATTTGAGAGAGGAACAGAAATTTTGTGAGGGTATAGGTCTATGAGATATGGCCCATGGGCATAAAGTCCCCCATTATTACTACAGGGGGAGAGACAGATGAAATAATAAATATGTAGAGGGATAAGAAGAATATATTAAGGGTTCGAACAGCTACAATATTTATATTAGGTAAGTGAGGCAGGATAGAGATTTGAGAGAAGGGGAGGGAACACCTAACTAATAAGGCGCATCCGGCATACCACTCAGCCCTGTTGTCTCGAAGACAGGAATATCCAGAAATTCAGAATCAAATTCTGGCTTAAGGGAGAATTCGGCCATGGAAGATCACAACAACAGACTGGGTAGGCACCCATGTCACCCTTCCTTCATCTATATTATTTCTGTTAAGCCTGCGGCTTTCAGAATCTCACCACATCAATTTGGACCTACTAATGAGTTTGCAAACTCATCCATAGATAAGTCCACAGGAACCTGTCGCACAATACCCATTTTAGTAATATTGTATGAGGAGATGTATACCTCATATTTACACATTGACAAAATAGGGTTGTCTAGGAATTTGTTAGCATCCGTAAATGAGCAGAATTCTACAGAAATTTTATTGTGGCCCACTTTTTTTATGCTCTCTGGGCATATGAAGAAATTTTTTTTTGTTCTAAAAATTGGATAAATTTGATTGGTCTAATAGTAGTACCTGCGGATTGATCAGGCTCTGAGCGTAAAACATGCACAAGAAACAAACCTTTGACCGTGGAAGTGTATAGAGGCCGCAGATAGATCCGGGTTAGTGATCTTTCTCTTTCCAGATGTGGCAAAGTGTATGCAATATCCCAAAGATAGACTAGCGACCCGCCCCGGCTTCGGGTGCAATGCTGATACTAAATATACTACAGAATGTCTATAAATACAATGTTATTTTAAGAGAATAACATAGACTAAGAGATAGACATATACCATTGCGGACTTTTGTGTAGACCAAAAAAAATTGTTTATTTACGACGTCACATTAGAAACCTCTAAAAATATCAGTGTTTCTCTACTATAATATGCATGTTTTATACATATAAACCTTCCTTTTGAATTACTATCTATTAAAAAAAACCGCATTAAAATCCGTTGCATAGTAAATATAAGCATACATCGCGAGCGCGACAGACAGACAGCGGGAGGCGACTTTGTTTTAGATTTTGATATGATGTGGGTTCCTCAGAATTCAAATCAATGAAACGCCGCTTAGTCGCTGACGAGTTGCAGGCGGATTGATATATTGACTAGATTCGGCGTCTTTCGCCGAGACAAATAGCTCAATTGAGGCCGATTCAAAAAATTAAAAAAAAGCCTAAGTAGGTACGTCAAAATATTACAAACCACATAGTGCTAAAATCTTACCCAATAATATTTACCTAAACTAATCTTACAGGTCAAGAAATCAATAAATTAAATATTTACTAAAAAACGCGAAACACTCACCTCACTCAATATCAAGAAACGCGCGCGCGCCAGACAAACAAAACAAAAGAACAGTGTTGCCACCTCAATTTTATTTTTACCCTGATACTTTTTACTTAGGCACTTTTACTTTACTCGAAAATAAAATAGAAAATCGTTGCATTTCGGTATTTCGGTAGGACAGACCCCATATCGAAAAAAAAACTGAAAAATCGGTAGCTTCGAGACCACAGAGCGAGAAAAAAAACAAACGAGGAGACGAATACTTAAGACTATAAAACCAAACAATCACTCGACACTGGACTATTTATAATATATATATAACAGTGCTGTGTGGCAAAGCAGCAAAAAAAACTCGACTCAGCATTATGCTTCCCTGTCAGATGACAGGTCAGCGCTGTTATTCTGCCGAGACCTTCGGTCCAGTCACTCAACCTTACGAAAAGCAATAATAAAATCAAATAAATAAATAAACAAATGTGTACATGAACATGGTTCTTATGCCCAACTACATATAAAGGTACACATTAAAAAAAAATCGGGTTGCACTCCGGGAGTGCCGACAGAAGTGAAAACTTATTTTGGCACGTTCACAATTCAGTTGTATTTTGTTTGTTACCTCATAGCTCCGTCATTTATGAACTGATTTTGATGAAATTTCCAATCGGAAAACATAAAAAATAATATTTCAAGAGTTTAGTAATAAATCACTTCAAGTAAATCACATCAGTAATTATGGCGACTGCCAATCAAATACTGAACGAACACAGATGATGCAATATTTTTATAATCTGTTAAGTTAATGGGTTATCCCCTATGTTTATTTTACACCCTTAAGGGTAACATTTTTACAAACTTTGAATACCATATTTATTTATATCTAATCAACAGCCTAAAATTTTATGCTTTTAGTTCTAAAACTGACAATACTTTCACACAACCTTTCATCCCTCCTTTCAACCCCTTTCAAGAGTTTTTTTAATTTTTTAAATATATTTGTTAATTACAACACATTTTTCCAATTAAAAGTAGCCTATGTCCTTGCTCACGCTTTGTACCAAATTTCATTGAAATCAATGATATTATATAAGGAGGATAATAAAAACCTCATTGATTGAAATCGGATCAGTAGTTTTGGCGTGAAAGCGAGAGAGACAGACAGACAGAGTTACTTTCGCATTTATAATATTAGTAAGGAAGTAAGGATTGTCCATACTTGTGCTCCGAAGTCACAATTTATTGATTCATATTCCGCAAAGATTACTGAATAAAACATGCAAAAGCATGAGAAAAAATAATTAATTTAGAAGTGGTACTTTACTTAATGAAATGACAAACGAAGAACGAGAAACGGGAAACGAAATAGTTCGTAAGATTAAAAGATATATCTAAGTTTTATGTTTACTTCAAAATAACTTGGGATTACTCGTCGTTCAAATCACATTGCACCACAATACACATTTAATTCAATTATCCATACCCGTCCTGTAGTCACAATTTGTTCAATTAAAATTCCGCCAAGATTACTGTACTGAATAAAACATGCAATAAAACGTGTAAAAAATAATAAATTAGTAGAGCTATGTTACTCTATGAAATGACAGACGAAGAATCTGTCAAATGTCTAATGGGGTCAAAGTTATGCTACGTCTTTAAAACTTTTTGACGCGTGATAGAACAGGTTTTTTGATGCTTGACACTGGCTAAACTCTATAAGGTGCCGACAGATGCCATTGAATGAAGAGAAGAAAAAGTTTATCAAAAGCACATGGCATGGCGGGCGTGACAGTGTGACAGACTGTCTGTCACCACACACACACTGTCACTGTCTGTCACAGACAGTGACAGTGTGTGTGTGGTGGGTGAGTGTGTGTACATGTATGTATATTAGTACACGTACAGTACGCAAATAAGTACAAAGTACACCTTTTAGAACCTCATCTCATACTCATATCATATCTGTGTTTTGTTCTGCACATACCAATTCCCCTTACTAAAGGACTAGTAATAATTAATAGTTTTATCTAGTGGTGTGCACAAAAGAGTATTGTCTTCTCATTGCCAAAGAAAGCATACCGGAATAAGCTGGAGATAGGCCTACTTGTTTTTTGCCAGCTATACATTTTCTATTTTCGTATCATGTTCCAGGTATGTTTTCACTAAATGTTTCAGGACAGGATAGTAGTATCCAAGGTGCTTACTCTTACACTTATCACCTTTTACATGTACCACATTACCAACACTTAGGTACCATGTTTTTAGGGACTTGTTGGTTTAGTTACTGGTGGAGCTTCTGGACTGGGGCGTGCAACAGCAGAGCTGTTGGTGAAGCAAGGAGGCAGGGTTGTCATATGTGACCTCACCAACAGCACTGGCCATGACACTGCTAAGCATCTTGGGGAAAATGCAGCTTTTGTACCAATTGATGTGAGTGTTTAGTTGCACTTTTTAGTTTGTCTTAGGTGCATGATTACAATAGGTTCCAAGTTAAAGTTCAAGCTATTTATTATACTAGGCCCATTTTATTCCTAGATTACTGACTTCAATTTTTTGTGTTGATTTAAGCTAAAACCAGTATGTACAATAACGAAAATAATTAAATTAAAATCATTTATTAAGTCAGACAACATATTAGGTCCACTCTTTTTTGTTAGTGAGTTGTCTTAAAAAACTATGTTTAAAACTAATTAACAATGAAGTACACATGAAAAACTAAAAAGAAGGTTTAAGGGCCCTTACTCGTGCCCCGATCAAGCTGTCTCAGTCATGACTTTCTACTTGATCAGGACCCGAATAAAGGCCTTCATTACTGGCAGGTCGTAGAGATCTGGTATGACCATAATCCCTATTAATAATTCTTAGCTGGTTCACCGTAAATCATCATTTACTTAATGGTAAAAAAACTAAATGTATGAAATTACTTTATCAAATGTAATTCACAGCCTGACCAACATTGAAATGAATAATGAGGCAATGAATCTTGTAAATTCCACAATCTTCCTAGGTTTCACTTTCAAAACTTTAGTGAGTTGTACTATACATTTTGATAAACACGGGCTTTACTCACATATTATTTTGTCGATGGAGGCACCGACATTGTTTCGATTCATCTAGAGAATCTTCATCAGGGTGAGTTTGATACGCGGTCCATTCATTGCCGCTCGAGTTCACGGTTTGCACTGCGGGTGAGGTATCTTGCGGCGCGAGTCGTGCCTGCGGGTAGAGGTGGAAACATTCTTAAAATCTTCCGAGGTCTTAATATTGACGCAAAACTACAATGAGGACCACAAATAAGAACACTTTCTGGTAGGCTTAGTTCCGCTGCATATACTATACTAGCCTGTCAGCTCAGTTGGTAGTAGCTTCTGTACTGTAGGCTGAGGGTTCGATTCCCTCACAGAATAAACATTTGTGTGAAGAACATAGATGTTTGTTCTGTGTCTGGGTGTTATAGAGTATCATAAGTTTGTATTCAAAAATATATAAGTATTCTATCAGTCATGTAGTCACCATAATATAAGCTATGCTTAGTTTGGGACTAGATGGTGTTGTGTGCATTGTCCAGCAATATTAATTAATTAATTAATTTATTATTATTTATATACAGAAATGTACAAAATAATATACGATAATATAAAATACACGTGAAACAGTTGAGCTATCTAAGGACCGTTTAAAACGATCTATAGATAGCTCAACTGGTCCAGATCACTGCCAGAGGGCAGCGTTCCCAAAATACTGGCGGCATTACCACGTTGAATGGCAATGCTAATACGCTGAGACAGATAGGAGCCAGCTCTTGGATCATGCAACGTATCTACCAGACGCCGTGAAATAATTTTGAATACGCGGTGGGCTCCTGTTCCCAACGGGCCCAGGGTCTCGACTACAAAAGGCTCAAATATGTAGGCCTTATCCAAACCAGCATATTTGCGGTTTTTGAGGTCCTCGGCACATTCAGCCGCCGCACCAGCCCTAACGGAAGTCCCCGACAGATGGGATGCGGCCAGGGTGTCTACGCAAGTAGCATCCCACACTAATGGCCTACCCATCTCCCAAGAGACAAGAGTCATACCATCAGGCCTCTTACCATCATCACGTATCAGACCGTTGGGTTCGAGAACAGCTGGTACGTTGACGCTGGTGAGTGCCCCACGAATGATATCGTTAAGACTGGCGTGGCGGGCAATCCTACCGGCGCGATAACCCATGGAGACCAAGCTGGTCGACCGCTGTACCACACTGGCACTGATGAGGGGCGCAGCACCGCGCACCCAACCGCAGACAAATTGCAACTCGAAATGTGGTAGGATCTAATAATGTTCCAATGTTAGATGATGGTAGTGCTTGTAACTTATGTCCTGACTCCCATTTCGAAACAGCTAGGAGACGGGCGCGATCTACGGACCTTGAGCATGTTTCTAACAGATGATTCCTTGTAAGCTCACATAGAGGCCCGTCCCATTGCCGTTGGGCCGAAAGGTTCTTGGGGAGAGCGGAATTAAAGCAAACACTGTTCCAAGCGTTTCTTGCTTCGTCTAGATATTAAATTTTATGAGTGATGCCACAACTTGCCGGAAAAGACGGAATTAGAATTTTTTCAAACAAATTACTAGTACTGTAGACAGAAGACAAGAACGCCGGTAGGGCAACACTTGAAATTTTGCGAATACCTAAGCCTCCCAATTTGATAGTTAAAGAGGCCTGCAGCCATGCCTTGTCATCCAGGTTAATATTCAAAACCGACGATAAAGTGTCCTTTATTATGTTGTCTAAGCCTTCCACCAGCTCGCTGTGTTTCCACAGTTGACAACATCTTAAAGCGTAAGTAAATTTTGGAACAAAAAGACAACTTGATAATTGTAAAAGCCATATGATTATTAATTTTAAACAATCTTTCCGAGGTTTTGCTAAAATTTTGAATTTTCTCATCTATGAAGGTCGGAAAAGACTCGTCAAGAATTGGTGAACCGAGGAGGCGAAGTGAACATTTATCAACAACTGTAATATTCGAGGCCAAACTGTTGAATTTTGAAACAATTTAATTTTATCCAAACAAGTCTCTGAACCATAAAGCTCGCATTTTGAATAATCGGATGGATGGCAAGGCTGAAAATGGCTGGACCAAGGGGGTCGCCTTGCTGACATCCAACGGCAGACGAAATAATATTGTCACGATAGATCAATTTAGACGGTGAACTATAACACTGCCAAAGAAATGGATAAATTTCGGGAATTTTGTTTTTAATTTCTTTGAGCAAGACACCCCTATCTACGGAATTGAAGGCGTTTTTAATATCCACCTTTAAAATTACCTCCCCGCAATTTTGATCAAAAAATGTACGAAGAGAATGTACTGCGGCTTCACAGCCGTCACGCGAACCAAAGCCTAGCTGAACAGGTCGGAAAAAGTCACCGAGATATGCAGCTTTTTTCCGACAGCAGACCTTAGCTGCTAGGTGGCGGTAGGTAATACCTACCCACGACTATGGGTCTAATTCCGCCGTCTTTCTTTTTGAGTGCGCATAGGTTCGCACCGTACAGGAGCTCAGTGAACTCGCTGTTAACTCGACCTGACAACATCAGGTTGATCAGGGCCGTCATACCTTCCAGAAGAACTTCACCGGCATGGCCCGAACCGCCAGACAGCAGGTCCTTTGGATTTTGTGGAGTCACAGCATCCAGGCCGCCGGCAGAGCCATTCTGGAATGACATGAAGGCACCGAGCACGTCCTGGCTGGTCGCATCAACAGCGTCATCACTCTCTTGCGGTGGATCGGGGCGTTGAAAGTTGGGCCCTGGAAGAGGGTGCTTAATCTCAAGAGATTTGAGAGTGTCATTAGAATTTGGAGCTATCGTGTCACTATAATGGCGGCTGTACACACTCGTCGAGATACCCCGAGACAGGCCGAACACGAGTGTGTACAGCGCGCTCTCGTCTCGTCTCGCTCTCTCGTCCTCGTCTCGGTCGCTCTCGGTGGCTTGTCGGTTTTTTGCGCCCGAGTCAAAGGGTCTCGTTGGCTCTCGCGAGGTAAACGAGAGCGAGCATGCACGCACTCGTTCATTTAGTTGCTTTCCAGTATATATGAACAGACGTGTTTCACTATGTGGTCTAACGAACGAGAATTACACTTTTTGGAGTGCTATCAAACAGAACCTGTTTTATGGAACTCGAAGGATGTGAAACACAAGGATAAGCAATGTATCCATGACGCTTGGGTGCGAATAAGCGAGCAAATTGAAATCCCTGTCGCCGAGTTAATTTTCTTTTTATAGTAAATGTTTAAAAAATTATAATAGCTCACGGCACTAAGACAAATAGCAGCAGCAATTTCTACGTCCATTGTCGCGTAGGTCTTCAGTTCAAATGTTAGAACGAGTGTGTACAGGCATGCTCTCGACGAGAGTGTTCTCGGCCGAGGCTCTCGGCGAGAGGCCCTCGTCGAGTGTGTACAGCCGCCATAAAATAAAATACGCGAGGCAACCTTAACATCACCATCGCTAAGTTTACTTTCTACAAGTTTGGAGATAGCAGACTTGGAGACTAGTTTGGAAGATTTTGAATTTGTCTAAAACATTTTTGAAATTTTGAGGTGTGCACTCAATGCTTGCAGTATACCTAACACAATTTTGCTTTATCCGAATAGTAAGCGATGATTTGTTTCCTAAATCTTTCTGTACACGAAGTACACTATTAGGGGAAAATTAGTAAATGTTCCCATGCTTGCTTCGTATTTTTAGATACAACATTCCTAATGGCCTGAGACAGAACAGTAGCGACAGAGATGCGAGCACCGCGAGGAATACGTTTCAAAATAGGGGTTGTAGTTTTACACTGGCACTTTCCAAAAGGGTCGTAAATCAGACGTAGAGTTAGAATTTATTTATTTATATGCAGTTTGTACGATATGGTGGCTTGCTGTTCTTTATGGGCAAGTTTACGTAAAGGGTAGTCTTTTGAAGAAAGAGTATTATAATATAAATGACTATATTATTCATAAGAATGCATGGCCTCATGTTGCTCTGCCCTTAGACAGTAAACTAACAGATTTGAAATTTATAAAATACTGTAAGTAATCTAGTATTAGTTTTTCATAGCTAAGCTTCACATGTTTCTGACTGTGCCTTTGCACAAGTTGGCACTACATAAAAGTAGCATTATTCCAGGTCACTAATTATATCTATTTCTAGGTTCATCCAAATATGTTCAGCTATTGCAGCCTAATTGAACCACAAACAGTCATATAAACATTCACAAAATCTTTTGCATTATTTACGAGAAAGTAAGCAAAAGAATGGGTGAATGTTTATATATTTGTGTGAATCTTAATATTCACAATAATCGAAGGTAAAATCAACAGGTGACATCAGAGTCAGATGTGAAGAAGGCTCTACAAACTACACTGGATAAGTTTGGACGTCTTGATGTCACCGTAAACTGTGCTGGTGTGGCATCTGCTGCCAGGATCTACAACTTCAAAAAAAATCAGCCCTTCGATTTGAAGCTGTTCCAAAAAACTGTGGAGGTTAGCTAAGACATATTTTCCTGATAACTTTTGATATAACTGTAGACAACTGTTTTAGCTTTTATGCTAATATCCCTGTTTAGTACAGATTAAAACCACTTTTGTTCCATGCTGTTAAAAGTTTGTTAAGTTTCATAACCAGCTATCGAGTTTATTTGTCCTGGTATATTATGTTCTTTTATTTAGATAAAAAACACAATATGTCTTCCAAGACAAATCAAGACGAGGAGGACAATCAAGACAGGATCATGGGAGAAGATCCATTTTCTGTTCGCGTTTGCGGAATTATCAAATTGTAGGGAAATGACAGCAGCAGTCTTTCCATAAAATTGTATTTTTCCGCAGACATGAAAGCCAATAGAAAATGGATTTGGTCTATGCCCTCAGGATCCATGAGAATGCTTGGGTTTATAATAGTGCAGTGCAACCTGTTAAAGTATAGAATTTCATAGGTATGATATATGATAGGTAGTATGAAATTATATATTTTATATATTTTTATTCCAGGTGAATTTGATTGGTACATTCAACGTGATTCGTTTGGCGGCTGGACTCATTGGTAAGAACGCGCCTGACGCGGATGGACAACGTGGTGTCATAGTCAACACGGCTAGTGTAGCTGCCTATGATGGACAGGTGATTATCATTCATTCTATACAAATCTTTTGGAACAAAAATAACTAGGTATATAAAACTGTGGTGCTGCCAGTAGAAATTATGCCACTGTGTACATGAATATCCACGAGATTACATATTACCTGGCCTTAGGAAACTCAGCAACTTAAACGTTATGTTATGCAGTCAATCCAAAGTCCATAATATTATAATTTCGAATGTGTCTGTTTGTTTGTAAGTCGGTTTGTTTGTTTCCTAAAAGGCAGAATGGATGTTGATTTAATTAGTCTACTTTATATGTAGGGCAGCAGTATATTATAAATAAATAAATAAAGCTGGACATATCACACCATCACCTGGCCCCAAAGTAAGCAGAGCATATGAGTTATGGGTACCACATAACTGATATACTTATACACTTTTTTTTTAATTTCAGTACATACATATTATACATAGAACACACAGACCCGAGACAAATACTTGCAGATCATACAAAAATTTGTCTCGCGGTGGGAATCGAACCCGCAACCTTCTGCGTCTCAGTCGGTCCTTGGCCCACTGCGCCTCACAGGTCGTCATATACATTTAATACATTATTTATGTACATATAATATACACAATGCACAATGTAGTGCAGAGTACGCAACTCACAAATTCTGCTGGGCAAATTCGTAGAGATATGCCGCGCCAGGTGAGGGTTACGTGATAAAAAAAGAAGTAGTTCTTCTTAGACATATATAATGTTAGGGCAGTATGCGCTTGTGCGAGTTAAATTGTACTTTGTTGCGTCGTAAGAAGAACCGCTATTTATATAAAAGTTTTCATGGAATCCGCTTTCAATATAAATAATAATCCTTAATAATATTATAAATTTGTAAGTAACTCTGTCTGTCTGTCACGTTTTCACGCATAAACCGCTGAATAGATTTTGATGAATTTTGGTATAGAGATAGATGGGACTTTGGAGAAGGACATAGGCTACTTTTTATGTAAGTACCAAGCGTGCGAAGCCGCGGGCAGTAACTAGTAAATAATAATAATAAATATTGCTGGACAATGCACACAACACCATCTAGTCCCAAACAAAGCATAGCTTGTATTATGGTGACTAGATGATTGATAGATTTTTTTTAAATTCATACTTATGATACTTTATAACACCCAGACACAGAACAAATACCTATTCACCTAGTTGCTAATGTATGATAACAAATACCTATTCACCTAGTTGCTAATGTATGATAACAAAATTATACTTTACAGATCGGGCAAGCCGCGTATTCAGCGTCAAAGGCTGGCGTTGTCGGCATGACGCTACCGATTGCTAGGGACCTCGCTAAGCAAGGCATACGGGTTGTTACTATAGCTCCAGGTAAATACTACAGGCGGTTCTCAGAGCAAACGACGTCCACTCGGTTTGCATGCACTTAATTAGGTTTAAGTTCCTAATTGAGTGCCAGCAAACCGCGTGGACGTCGTGTGCTTTTTAAGTTAAAAAAAGCAATAAGAAGTTACGATTACGTCTACGATTAGCTTATTGTGTCTCACTGCAGGCAAAGGCCTCTCCTTGATTTCCAGTCATCCCGGTTTTAAGTTATTTGGACTCAAGCTCAAAGGTGCCGAGATCATATCGTCATCTCATTTTGGGTCTACCACGGCGCCGTAAGGAGTATAAGGAGTTAAAGAAAGTTATGTAGACAATGTTTTAATAAGTTTATTTGTTTATATAAGTTTAAACTGCAATTTAAAACTATGTAAACTTTATATAATAATGTTTATTGAATATTTCAGACAATGTTTTATACTTCTATTAGTCATCCGGTTCTCATAATACAAGCTAATAGTGAGACCAGAAAATCCAAAACTCATAATAGTGTAATAAATTTAAATATTAACAATAATATAATTAAGCAAGATATAGATATAGCAAAGGCATTTGAAACTTTTTTTACTGATATTCCAGTCTCCACTACAAAGTCTTTAAACTCTTCTCATGTAATAGAAGTATCATTGTTAAAAGATAGTTTACCTGAATGTGTCACACAATTTTACTTTGAACATGTGGACAAAAACGATATTATCAAGGCATTCAAAATGATTAATGTAAAAAAGACCACTGATCTCTGGGGCATTTCTGTCAGTGTTATAAAACCACTAATTGACATTATTGCACCAGATCTAGCTTTCATATTTAATCAATGTATTGACAGTGGAGTATTTCCTGATTTGATGAAACATAGCAAGATCATACCTCTATTCAAATCAGGTAGTCATTCCGATCCTAGTAACTTTAGGCCTATATCAGTACTTCCTACATTTAGTAAAATATTTGAAAAACTTATACTAAACCAATTACAACGGCATTTTAATACCAACAATTTACTAGACAGTAAACAATTCGGTTTTACAAAGGGACGCTCAACGACTGATGCCGGTGTTGAGTTAATATCACATATTTTTGATATCTGGGAGGAATCACGCGATGCCTTAGGTATTTTTTGTGATCTGTCGAAAGCTTTTGATTGCGTTCACCATGAAACTCTAATCAGCAAACTACACCACTATGGTGTTAAGGGAGTTTCACTTAAGCTTCTCACATCCTACTTAACTGACCGAACACAACGAGTAGATGTAAATGGAAAGCGTTCTCCGGGGTCAATGGTAAAAATGGGTGTACCACAAGGATCAATACTCGGGCCATTCTTGTTTTTAATTTATATAAATGATCTACCTAAACTTGTAAAGGATGATCACGAGATTGTACTGTTTGCTGATGACACGTCGCTTTTATTTAAATTAAAGCGACGACTTACTAATCTTGACGATGTAAACAATGCAATCTCTAAAGTTGTAACATGGTTTAATGTAAACAACTTATTACTTAACGAGAAAAAAACGAAATGCATTCGTTTTATACTGCCCAACGTTAAACAGGTGAAAGCTAATGTAAAAATTAATAACGAAAAGATAGATCTCGTCGACACCACAGTGTTCCTAGGCATTACTTTAGATAATAAGCTGCAATGGGGCCCGCACATAGATAAATTGTCGAAGAGACTCAGCTCTGCCGCATACGCTGTCAAAAAGATCCGTCATTTTACCGACGTAGATACCGCTAGACTCGTTTACTTCAGCTACTTTCATAGCATTATGTCTTATGGCATTTTGTTGTGGGGGAGTGCTGCTGATATTAACACCATATTTGTGTTGCAGAAGAGGGCCGTTCGTGCAATTTATAACATGGGCCCCAGAGAATCACTTAGAGATAAGATTAAAGAAATTAATATTATGACAGTGCCTTGTCAGTATATATACGAAAATTTAATGTATGTGCACAAAAATGTTCATTTATTCAAAAAAAATTGCGATAATCATAGTATTAACACTAGAAATAAAGATAAACTCGCTGTTCCCACTGTTAGGCTCGCTAAAGTTAATAAGTCTTTTATAGGGCAATGTGTACGCTTCTATAACAAGGTCCCAAGCGACGTGTTAGATTTGTCGATTGGCAAATTTAAAAACGTAATTAAACATAAACTGTCTATTAAAGCATATTATAAAATATCTGATTATTTAGAAGACAAAAAAGCTTGGGATGAATCTGCTCCAACTCGACTCGGCATCCGTAACAAAATTGTCAAGGATCATACAAAAAAGTGTTAAGACCAGACAAGTTTCTTGCCGGATTCATCTTGAACTGGGGTTAGGAGGAACCGGCACCTAGATTCACTAGCATGTAAGAAGACGATTCAAAGTGGTCCTTGTGATTGTAATGAATAAAGTTATTTTGAATTTTGAATTTTTGAATTTTGCTATGCTTAGTTTGAAGGAAATTAATATTCTCACAATAGCTTCTCAATATATACATGAAAATTTGCTATGCACACATAAAAATAGAGATGGGATTAAGCAAAATAGTGACCTTCATAGAATCAACACTAGGAATAGACATAAATTATACATCCCTAGGTTTCGACTAGAAAAAGTTAATAAGTCTTTTATGGGGAACACGGTGCGCTTCTATAATAAGCTTCCTGAAAATGCTACTAAATTACCTATTAAGAAATTTAAAGCATACATAAAAGGTGGTCTTTTGAAGAAAGTTTATTATAATATAGATGACTATATTATTGATAAGAATGCATGGCCTCATGTCGCTCACACCACCCTTTAAAAAGTTCCCATACAAACTTTGACACCCCATTTTACCCCTTTGTAATAGTTATTTTGAAAAATACTGAAACACGTGCCCATTTATTTTGTATTTTAATTAATCAAATCAAGTTTCAAGTACTTCGCACCACGCGTTAAAAAGTTTCATACATTAGTTTTCACCCCTTTTCATCCTCTTAGGGGTTGAATTTTAAAAAATCTCGCCTTAGTGGGTGGTTTTGCTATAAAAGGAAGCTCCCTTCCGAATTTCAGCTTTCTAGCTTCAGCGGTTTCGGCTCGGCGATGATGAATCAGTCAGTCAGGTTCAGCTCTTTTATAGGTATAGATATAAAAATGTTCAATAAACATCTTCTCCTAAAGTTGACGTCGTTTTAACTTGCAGCTTTACACCAATAGGCGGAAAGAAAGCTAATCAGAACATTGCTCGTTAACCTTTTTTTAGACCTTATTTTAATGTTTTCTTAAAAAATCGCGATATGAGCGGCGTGAATATGCGTCAAGATGCGTCCAAAAACACTTAAGTCATTTTTTTTTCTTAAAATGCTAAAAACTCTCAGGGCTTTGCTTTTTGTATAATCTTTCGACGGATATGAGCAACTAAGTCACAGGGCTTTAATTCACGAAGCGACTGTCTTACGCACCATACAACCTACGTTTTTAGAACACTTCGAGCGTTGGTGCATAAGCACTTAAGACAACTTAAGTACTTTGGCATCGATAAAGTTTTATTATTGTTTTGACGTCATATTTTGACTTAAGTTGTTTGGTCCAAAAGATTTTCAAGTACCCTAATTTTTATTTTATTATGAATTTTACCACACGAAGATGTGAAGTGTTAAAAATCTTGACATTAACCGATCATTTTATTAAACTAATAGGTTTAAAGAAACGCAGCACAGCAGTGGAATCACACAACCAGATAAACGTGTAAAGAAAACTTCAGCAAATAAACATTCAGATCTAAAGATTGTTGAAGTGATTAATCTTATTAATTCGTTTCCGTTATACGAGAGCCGCTACACAAGACAAAAAAGTAGCCGAAAGTATTTACCATCACACTTAACAATTTCAATCATGTATTCTTTATATAAGACGTCTCCTGAAAACCCCGTTAGTCACAAAATTTACCGAACAGAGTTTCATAAATTAAATCTAAGTTTCAAAAAACCAAAAGTAGATACTTGCCACACCTGTGATATCATCACAGTATCTTCTTTTTGTGAAAAACAAAATGAAGATAAGTGTCGCCAATGACGAAACTGCAACCCTTGAAGCGGAACGTGAGTCTCATTTGCTTGCAGCTGATATAATGAAAAAAAGTCTGTAAAATGACAGCATCAACAGACAAAACCATTAAGTGCCTTTTTTTGATCTCCAACAGTGTCTACCTACTCCAGCTTTAAAGTCATCCGTACAAAAGGCAGCTTTGGACATTTAATCTTACTGTGCACGACAATGCAACGGGATTGTCTACACATTACATGTGGCTATCTCGGACTATCTCGGGTCGAGGTGCTAATCAAATAGCATCTTGCTAATTAATCCACCTCAGGACGTATCCGAAGTTATTTTGTATTCTGATACATGTGGGGGTCAGAACAAGAATACTCACGTGGCCGCAATGTTTTGTATTCTGATACATGTGGGGGTCAGAACAAGAATACTCACGTGGCCGCAATGTTTACATACCTGAAATGATGACACTGAAACCCTCCTTAAATAAAATTAACTACAAATTTATGGTGCCAGGTCACACTTACATACATGGAAGTGGATTTAAATCATGTCATTATTGAGAAGAAAAAGAAAATACTGCTATTCAACTGTATCACCCACATGATTGGATGCAATTAGTGAGGTCAAGCAGTAAAAAGTTTACTGTTCACGAAATGCAACAAGCGGAGTTTATGGACGAGTTTGTTAAAAGGGCCAATAGTAGTCCGAAAAAAAAAATTCGAACATTATATTTAAATGGCATGATGTGAAGTGGCTGTGCTACGAGGCGGACTTTGGCGTAATAAAATACAAAAATTAACTTGCCAGAAATATGGATTTTAAAGTCATTAACTTTAGAAGGAACACACGAACCGGCAACACCATAATTTTAATGTATCACCTATTACAAACAACCCAGTGCCAATAAGTATTGAAAAAAAACGAGACATCATTTCGCTTTCACCTCTCGTAATGTTTTCACAATTTCTACCAAAATTTAGTAACTGCAGATGTGAAGAATGTCGACCCTGATTTGCAAAGCTCTGAAGATAGTGATTAATTTTTTTTTATACACATATTGGTTTGCGTTAAAATGGCTAAGTTATTTTATTGTAGTTTTGTATTAAGTTGTTATAGGTACAGTTAAGTTTAAGTGAAATATGACTTATTTGAGATCGTTATAGGATATGTATGACTTACGTGTAAGATACA
The DNA here is from genome assembly GCA_948098915.1 of Lampropteryx suffumata. NCBI lineage: Eukaryota > Metazoa > Arthropoda > Insecta > Lepidoptera > Geometridae > Lampropteryx > Lampropteryx suffumata. The sequence continues at coordinate 17,643,759 of OX402544.1, read as the reverse complement.
CGTAAGTCATATTTCATAAACTATTTTATTATTTATGTAATAGGTCAAATAAACTTAAGTCAGATTATATTATGTACTAATAAACATAGAGTAATAAGCTTAATTTGTCATGTAACTAGTAACTAAGTGAGAAATAATAATTAATAATAAAAACCATCTCAGTACATTTTTTTATACCAGTCAATAAAAACATCGCCCTGTAAACTTTTCAGGATTCTCGATTGTTGACTTAAGTGCTTGTAGCTTTCGGGTCTAGATTTGATCTGTAGTCTTAATAAGTTATAATAATACTAAATAAATATTTATAAAAAAATAGATGTCGATGTATATTATTGGTTAGTATTTTTAAGCGGCGTTTGACCATGAGCATGACTGTTTGTTTCTTGTTAATAAGCTATTTGACATAATATGTACTGGACACGAGGGTTTCTTTACACACTGGTTTCTGTTTTGTAAATATATTTCGACGCCCTCTGAGGCGCAGTGGGCGAAAGCTCCCCTGAGACGCAGATGGTTGGGGGTATCTGCAAATATTTATCTCGTGTAATTTTTCATTTGATTTTTATTTATTATATTTCAAGGGTTGTTCCGGACGCCAATGATGGAACAACTACCAGAGCCAGCGATAAAGAGTCTAGAAGCCACCGTACCATTCCCTTCTCGTCTGGGCGATCCCCAAGAGTTCGCGCAGCTGGTGCAGAGTATAATCCAGAACAAAATGCTCAACGGAGAAACCATCCGGCTCGACGGCTCTCTGAGGATGCAACCTTAAAGTACCAGCGCGTGAGTTTAATGCCATTCCAAAAACTATGTTAACATTGCTCGTCAAATATAAAGTACAAAACTAGCTGCAAGTCTTCAATATAAAAAGGCAAATAATACTTATATTCTCTTTAAACCACACATAGTAATGACTTATTGTACAAAAGTAGGAATCCATAAATAAATATTGGTGGACAAACTAAGCATAACTGAAGCTAAAAAAAATACTAGCAGAATATTTATATATTTTTATACTATTAGCTGTACCGGCCACGCGTTGCTGTAGCTCAGTAGTTCTAATATTTTGAACCAATATACGCTTAACCAATCTAGATAGCACAAGATGTTGAAGTTAACATACACTGCCATCTGTTAGAAACTTGTGGAACTTATTGTAAGAAAACATTTAGCAATAAAAATATATAGTCAATAATCGAGATAAAAACTATCTTATCTTTTATGTTATCAGTAAGCCTAGTTTCATAAAAATTGGTTAAGTAGTTCCGGAGTTTATCCTGGACAAAAATTCATTTATTTCATTTATTCATTTATTTTTATCTAATGTCCGTGACATTCGATTTTTAGATATGAAAATAAATGAATTAGTTATTATGAGGACATTATTAAGTAATAGCGGTTTAAATACGGTCTTATCACTCATCTCAATTGCGAGTTTTTAGCTTCTTTTCTCATAGAATTAATAACTTAATAGTGCTTATATAATGGACAATTGTATATTAAAAAAACCCGGCATCACAACAAAATATATATTTGACGAACAATGACTGTAGATTAGTGATTAGTAACTGGACAAATATTTATATATGATTAGTTTTATAATAGTTGATTTTAATAAAAAATAATAATGGAATCTTGCATAGCTCTAGTCATTTTCCCTTGTTTATCCTTGTAGTCTTACCCTATAATAACCCTATACCTATACTCGACCCTATAATAACAATTAGTTAGACTGGCCTTTAAGTATGCTATGTCCTAGTCACACTAAATATATACATAAATATATATGGCAACATATTTAAACAACACATTAGTTTGTGTGATTATATGATATTGTATTGTATTTTATTGTATTATATTGTACATTATATCACCTACTCAGTCTGAGTAGGTTTTAGGTTTGACAACCTCTGTGGTGCAATAGGCCAAGGTCCGGCTGATACGCAGAAGGTTGCGGGTTCGATTCCCGCCGGGTCAAATGTTTGTATGATCTGCAAGCATTTGTCGCGGGTCTGGGTGTTTCTATGTATAATACGTAGGTATGTATATCCAAATAAATGTATATAAGTAGTATTTCATAGTTGTGGTAGATACCCATAACACAAGCAATGCTTACTTTGGGGCTAGATGATGATATAGTAATGTCTGGCATTATTATAGAAGTAGTAAAATAAACTAAAATCTTTTTATAAACCTTTTAAGTTTATTAATTCCGTCACTCCAGTTAGCGACAGACTCAAACGGAAGTAGTTAAATACTTTCTCGCTAGATGGCGTGCTGTGTATCCAGCAAATACGAGATATGTAGGTTTACATGGGCAATAGAAATTGCTCAATACTGGGCAATACTTTTCAATAATTGTACAAAGGTTTATATTATGATTGGTTGATTTAAGTAGATTAAATATTGGTATCTATTTTAGTAGTTCTAGTGCTTACCTTGTTTATCCTTGTAGTTCTAAAGAAGTATTTAAGTACTGGTTCGTGTTTCCCTCACTAGATGGCGCTTTTTGTATCTAGGAGCTTTTTTAGACTATGCCAATTAAGTAAGTTTAGTTAAGCAATTGAAACTTTTCTATCCTCAGATATCCTTTTCAATTATGTCGTCATGGCAACATCAAGCGATTAATCACACTAGCAACAAGTCAAGTCGAAGTCAAAAGATACTTTATTCATTCAATATAATCACAAGGATCACTTTGAAACGTCTTACATACTGTAATGATTTTAGGTGCCAATTCATCCTAACCCAAGCTCGAGAAGAACTGGCTAGAAACTTGTCTAGCGCTTTTTTACATGATCCATCTTATAACAACCTTAACTACAAAATACTAATACAAGAGAGCATACTGATACATTTCAAGTGTGTCGGTTAACTGTGTGAGGGCAGGGCGACATGAAGCCATGCATTCTTATCAATAATATAGTCATCATTACATAGAATAAAACACAGTTGTATATATAAAACAACGTTGCTTTCCGCTGTCTGTCTGTCCCTATGTATGCTTAGATCTTTAAAACTACGCAACTGATTTTATTGCAGTTTTTTTAAATAGATAGAGTGATTCAAGAGGAAGGTTTATATATGAAACATTTCAATGTGGTGTCGTAAATAAACTCATATTTTTGCGCTTACATTGCAAACGCTGTTCCCTATGAGATAGATCAAAATAATGTACTACAGTTTTGTACACCCTCAAAAGGTCTACAAAAAGTCCGCGATGGTATATGGCTATCTCTTAGGGATAACCATTCTGTAGTATAATTAGTATCAGCATTGCACCCGTGCGAAGCCGGGGCGGGTCGCTAGTTTATATTATAATAAGCTTTCTTCAAAAGACTACCTTATATGTATGCTTCAAATTTCTTAATAGGTAGTTTAGTAACATTTTCAGGAATATTATTATAGAAGCGCACCGTGTTCCCCAACCTAGGTATGTATAATTTGTGTCTTATATTCCTAGTATTGATTCTATGAAGGTATAAGATAATAATCATATATTTTTCTTAACACATACTGAAGTTATTAGGTTATTACATGTAGCGATGATCCTCTCTACTTAGACACGTCTCTCAACTTCTGATAATCGTTGTTTAAATTAGTGCCATACCTAAACATTTTGATAAACACACGTGAAAAAGAAATAAATAAATAAAATTTTCACGTGCTTGACTCACGTATTATTTTGTCGATAGAGGCACCGTCACTGTTTCGATTCATCTAGAGAATCTTCATCAGGGTGAGTTTGATCCGCGGTCCGCTCGTTGCCGCTCGAATTCACGGTTCGGTTGAGTGCGACAAAATAATACGTGAGTAAAGCCCGTGTTTATCAAAATGTATAGTACAACTCACGAAAGTTTTGAAAGAGAAATAGTGCCATACCTATTTTGTAAGACAAATAGTGACAGGGCGAATCTTAAGCAATGTTTTGGCAGTGTTCAAGTTGATAAATAAAACCGAGTATGGATACCGCGACACCATACCTCGGGATTATAGAGTTATTTAATAAAACTTGTTGCTTAGGAATTATTTTAAGGGAGAATCGTAGGGTTATTAATATGTAAAAAATAAATCGTAAAAAAAACACTTGTGTTACGGAAGGCAATCGCTGCTATTACTCGACTGTCGCTTACCCAAAAATATGCTTATAGCAGAGATGTCGCTGGTGATTCTGTTTTTACGCCGAACTAGGTAAAATTCATTTTTTTTTATCAAAGATAGACCTACGTTTGCCCACGAACTCGCCTGAAGTTAAGCGACGATCTGGCCGACGTCGGGGCACGCAGGTCTAGAAGATACCTATTCACTCTTGCCTTGAAGAGACACAAATTGTAGTTTTCAGGAAAGACAGACGACGGCAAATCATTCCAATCCTTGGCTGTACGCATTATAAATGTGGAAGCAAAGCGCTTTGTTCGTAAGGGTGGTAGACTGACAAGGTATGGATGGTATTGAGCGGTGCGTCTGCTTGTCCTGTATCACATTCTGCACATTCTCAGAAATGTATTCTATAAAAGGTCGAAAGGCAAGAAACTTTACGCCGGTGCTCGAGACTCTGGAACTTAGTCTCAGCGTTTAGCTGCTCACCTATCACCCTCAATGCTCTACGCTCAATTGAGTCCAAAGCACCCAGCTGGTGTTTGGCTGAACCATCCCACATATGGCAGCAATACTCCATACTCGACTGGACTTGAGCTTTATATAAAGTGGAAAGCTGTCCAGGTGTGAAGTATCTCCTCACCTTGTTGAGGATGCCAAGCTTCATGGCAGCAGTCTTGGCCTTGGACTCAATATATGAGCCAAAATTGAGAGTCCGAGTGAGTGAAACTCCCAAGAGTTCGAGATGATCTTCTACAGATACCGGTAAATTTCGGAAAACGGGGACTGACATTGGACATTGAAGAAACTGACATTTTTTCGCCGAAAAGAGACAAGCTTGCGCTTTGGATGCGTTGAATTTAACAAGATTGGCATCGCCCCAATCAGACACGACCTGGAGAGTCAAATCCAGACGCATAAGCATCTCGTCTCTGTATCTTTGTATATCTCGTTAAATATGAACGACCGTATTACGTATACGAGTAACAGGTTTAAAGTAACTTAAATTAGTAATTATGTTCCATTATTGAATTGTTTTTTTTTAGGATTTAACGCAGTTTTAAACAACACCAAATTATAGGGCATCTAAATGAGCTAAAACACGAAAATTACACTTCAATTTCGTATTTTTAAAGTGTAATTCACAGATGTTGCTTTATTCATTCTACATATTTTACGAAGTTTTAACTAATTCACTGAAACTATTACCACCATCAGAAGCGTAGAAAAAGTGTGATTGACAAATTTTGTGCAATTGACGCTTATTGCTAGTTGTCGCAAGTTACGTAATAAGGTAGCTGAGTAGATTGATTAGCCACTAATATTTTATAGTACGCATAAACCCTCGTGGTTTGAAAAAAAATTTGTGACTATAGGTAACAAGAAAACTTGCGTCATAATATATGATTGCATATTTCAAACACCGACGTAATTATGCATCTTAAATGTGGTTTAAATATGTTTGAAGTTATTGATGTCTGTGGTATTCTCACTCACAAACCGCTGTGTAATACTGAGATATACTAGTTTCTGCCAGCGTATTCGGCCGCGTAGTACGTTGATCAAAAGTCTACATTTATACCTTTACTATGTTTCACAAATCCGGTCTACAGTTATTGCGAGATTTAGTAACGAACAACTTTCACAATTTTAATATTAGTAAATATTGTTCTTAGCTACGTTTAGTGCGAGTTAGCGCAGTTTTGTCTGTTATTCAATAGACAATTTTAAAATAATCAATTAATCTGTCGATTATTTGGACACTTTTAAATAAATAAATATATAATTAAGCCGGTCATGTCACACAGCATCATCTGTCCCCAAATTAAGCAGAGCTTGTGTTATGGGTACCACATGAGTGCTAATACTTATATACTTTTTTTGTTAGTACATATATTATACATAGAAACGCTCAGACCGCAAGACAAATACTTGCAGATCGTAAAATAACCCGCAACCTCCTGCGTCTCACTGCGCGATGTATTGACCCGATCTTACTCCTAATACATCTTCTTGCGTGTCAAAGATACAACTAAATTTGGTTCTAATAAAAATCTGCCACCCTCACTCCATCGTCCGTGGCGTCCATTAGGTCATCCTTTGTGCAGGTGTAAGGGCACAAGAGGCAGACGCGTAGTTGTGACATAGTTTGGATGGGAGTCGCGATAGCCCCATTTACATGCTTTCTCTACAGCGGCCGAGTTGGGTCCGCAATCGGTTTATGGACTAATATGTTCTAATACTAAAAGTGACTGAAGAGAGGCATCAAGAAATAAAGACACAATAAAGTAAACGAAAATATCATTTATTTCTACAATAACGCAAGACAAGTGGGCGCACGCCCGGTCTCTGCGCGTGGTGCTTCTCACAATATCTACTAATCAATAATCACCAACACAATAAACACTATGTCGCTGCGCATACGAGTACGCCTCGAAACGCCAAACATGTATCTATGTTGCTATCTAAATTAAATCATTGTTTACAGATTAAAACTTAATCACACCTCTAAACAATAAGGTTCAAATTAAAATTAAATTTAAAGATTTAGCGACAACAATAACGTTATATTTTAATAAAGACGTAATGTGAGGTAATGATCCGGATATCTGCGGCTGCGGTCGGCCGCTCCCGTGCTTCTCTCTATTCTACTCCCTGACCAAACATTCATCCGAGGGTAAGTGTGATTAGCCTATTTTTATTTAGGTACATAACCCGGCTGTACGGCAAATCTCTACCTTCAATCATTATATATAATTACAACTACAACATTCAAATTAAAAACAAATAACGGAAAACTAATGATTTTGTTTTAAAATAGCTTCTATTTTAATCTGTTGCAATTTGAATCGCCGGTCAAGGTCGATTATTTTGAGAAGTAGAATTAAATATTTTTGATGATGAAAGCATTTGAATATTTTGTTAAATTATTCATAAGGCGTTCAACAGTATTTACTTATTATGCAAGTATCTTATGAACCCACGTGCTAATAATGACACGAATTTAAGTTGTATATAATGTGTGCGCATATAAAACTATGGTTTAAAGATCAATTTTATTCAATGTTATTTTAAGTTTAAACTGAACGCTTCCACTCGTACGGATGTTTAAAGCAAGGTGCCATTTATTCCTTCCAAGAGCTTACCGTAGAAAATTATCGGAAAATAAATAAAAAGTAGGTAAATAAAAACTACCTACAATCGATTAGTGATGTCAGATGTGATGTTATTATTATATGATTTAGTAAGTACGCGATGTGAAATGCGCGATCAGTGAACGAGAGCGGTCGACCTGCCTTTACAGCTGAACGTTTACAAGTTACTGAAATAATGATAGGATTATCTAGGTTAGTAACGAGATATCAAGGAGCCTTGCAATCCCGAGTCGCGACCTCACCGTCGCTTTGTCACACTATTTACAGCAACACATCAATAGCCATTTATTTACTCTATGGTATTAGACAACTTATCGACATCAAAATGCGTCGTTGCATTGGTATTTGCCCACATTTTCCGATTTAACAATAACCATTTAAGATGAAAACCATGTATGCCTCGCCCTATCTATATGTACAATTGATAAAATAGAACCAACACGGCTCGTGAAATAAAGTAAGTTCGAAATAATAGCTTAAAAATATAAATTTACATCTAGCATGAACTCTCAGGCAGTGGCCTGTCGGTTCGCTCAAATTCACACCCTCTCGTAAGAACATACACAGACAACATCGATTGAGATTAAATCTAGCTTATCGTTAATGAACAATAGTGGTTAACTAAACGAAGTGTAACGCTCGGACGCGCGCCGATTAATCGTTTGTTTTGGAATGTGTGCGGTGCGCGTCCCATCCCCAATCGATCGCTTAATATAAACAATTCATGCTAAATATAATTTACGGCGTGCTTTGTGGAGATTAATGGGAAGCGAGTCGGGTATAGCTCCGACTCTTCTGTTATAGGCAAGGGTTATGAAGGATCGAGGTGCGAAAACCGCGCGATGAATCTGAGCGACTGAACCGTGCCAAAGAAAGCCGTGCGCGCAGCAGCCCACAAACGCACTCTCGACGCGCACAGCCCGCTTCTTCTTACGCACCTGCTATAAACGTTACTCTATAATCACTTACATTTAATTGAACTCAAAATGTACATTTACATAGAACACTCATGTGTATCTTAATGTTAAAAATACTTATCAATTTAGTTTATAAATAGATAGTACTTAGGTACATAAAACGCTAACTTACAGCATCTGCCGATTTTACAATAAAACCTAAACTTAGAAGTAAATAGTAGTGTTTATGTTTTTTATGTGATTAATCAAATTATGTGGGTATCTAAAAATGAAATTGATAGTTAATACATAAATTATACTGATTTACTCTTAAAAACACTGGCTACTCCTAAAAGGAAAGCTTTTTCTATCTAGGTAAAAGTGATAGTTACAAGAGCCAGCTAAACGGAAGTCTGCGCTACAGAACTTCTTGAATCTGGGGATTTGTGTGTCAAATCATTCACAAACACTCACACACAAACACATATTGATGATAAAATTAAGTACAATTACTATCTGGAACACAACATTATTAAAAAATAGCTGTCATAATTTATAACTGTTAAAAAATATTTACTCGGAACAGTGTAAAAGTCAAGATATAAAATAAAAGTGCACATTACTGTAGAAAGTTGTTTAGAAGTAAGTGGACCCTTGTTATTAGAGTTGTGATTTTCACAGAATATGAGTATAAAAATAATACAGTATTTTAAATAATTCTTCCTGTTAGTTCGTGTACAAAATACTATTAATATAAAATGGTAACAAGTTCGGTAAACTAAAATCACAAAACTAACAAGAGGAGTCCAAAGTTGAGGTATAAACGGCTTCCAAATGATGCTCATACGACGAGTTACTCACACAGGGTGCTTATAATTATCTCGTCTGATGATGCCATCCTATAGAAAGGGATCATGCAGACTTCATTTTAAAAACAGGACTCATTAATGATGTCCATCAATTTGTAAAATTTAATTATGTCTCATACAGTCCTATGTTCTTAACTATTTACCATCATCACAGATCAGCTTTGCCTTAATAAAAGCTTTCGAGTGTGAAACTACGGTTTGCAAATCTCGGTTGGTTGGCAAGTGCTGATACTGTGCTCTCTGGATTCGCAAACCGTGGTTTCATTGCACAGCTTCCTACGACAATACATTTTCAATAAGTGCTCCTTGTACTATTCAACACACAATGCATAATTAAATTAATTATAATATTTTTTCTTTGTGATTCTCGTTTGAAGCGTGACACAAAAAGATATTACCAAAAAAGAATTGTCAAATTGAAAAATGTCCCAACAGTAATTAAGTAAACATTTGTCAAGTTGACCACGTGTGTTCCTGTAAAGTATAATTATATATCTATGCAATTCAATACAGTATGTATAATAATTATTATCTTAAAATTTGTAGTACCATAACTTTATTTCGAGGAACTTTGTATCAAATAGTTGTTCCATTCTTAAGTGAAGCATATATTAAAAAAATCCGGATATTTTATCCATTTTATTGTTGTTTCCTTAATTTATGCATTTTATTGGTATTTACTTTATTTAAAAATATTGTAAAATTTTAACATGCTTCTCGACATGCATGATAATAAAATTACACAGTAATTTTATTTATTGTGTAATTTTATTTGTTCACTGGACGGTATAATATATTAAACACGCTGTCTTTAAAACATAGCATAGAGCGTTATCACATTGGTGTGCTTTACGAGCGTGTTTCTGGCGGGCGGGTGAGGCCACTGGTGACTTGTGCTGAGAGATAATAGATGAGAGTTATGTAAAAAAAGCGCGTCCCGCAACGGCTACCGCTTTTGTTGATCGCCTCGCCTTGAGGCGATTTTGCTCACAAACACTAGTGTGATAAGACTCATATGTTCGCAGAAAATGATTGAAACACAATTTACTATTACATATCGTCATCATTACAATCTACTCGTCATTGCAGCCTAATTATCTAAATATATGCACTTTGTGCAATGATATTATGATAAAATATTTAACATTCAATTTAAACACATACCCACAATCACATTATCATTTAATTTAAATAGATCATTTACCTAAAATGTACTTGAAAAAATGAGTAATTTTCTGATGTCAACGAGATTTACTAAAGCGATTGCATCATTAAAATAATCTGACGGATTTTTATTAATTACTTTGTAAAATATGTCGTTTCGAAAATCACATAGGTACTTGGCGATACAACTACAATGGTATAATGGTAGAAGGTTTATTTCGGGTTTGGGTACCATAATGTACGTAATGCAATGTTTTTAGTCTAATTTTTATGTCGTTTCTCTTAATATGCGTTAAAATCGACGGTTTTACATCACAATGAAGGTGTACGTTGCGGCGTATTAATTGGCTTTAAAGACAATTAATAATCGTAATATCAAAAATGATGGGGCACGAAACCTAATCAAGATATCATATATATCATATCATATATATCATATCATACCATGTATATATTGTATTACTGACGTGTCCAGAAACTTACATCGCAAGTATCAAACTCTGAAGTGAAGTCTGTTTAAAAACTGGATGTGGAATTGAAAAGAAATACATACTTGTGTTGAACTGAAACATTGTTGTTGACATATCGCTCATTACTTCCATGATTTCACCCACTTTATAAGTAGCTTTTTATTTTTCTTTTTTATAATCTACTATATTTATTTCTTTTTTTTAGAAAAATATGAAACAATATGCTTTCAGTTAACATATTATATATGTTAATAAAGACAAATATGTTTTATATAAAAATACATCGTCGTCGGCTTTCTGCCTGTAGACGCTAGTACATAATTATCCATTTCTTTAAAAATCTAGGATTTTTAAGGCTTCTTCCACGTAGATACCTATTTCCAGAAATAATTTACATAATTACACTTTAAGTAGATTATCACTGTATATGTGCTAATAATGTTATTTACAATTACGAATAAGTAGTTTTATTTTGTACTGGTATGGCCGAAATTAAATTAGATCATTATTTTGTTTGGAACACTCGTATGTCAGTGTAAATTCAACGTCCTAAGTAATTATAATGTAGTAGAATCTTCGATTTAATAAGATATTACATAATTATGATACAATGCAACATTTATTATTATATTTAAATTTCAAATATCAACTCGTAATAAAATTTTGAAACTTGAATGATGAAAGCCAATAAAACTAGTCTATTCATACTTAGCGTCGCGATTGCGACTTGTCACACACGTCTCACAAACGAACCACTAACAGCAGACACAAAAGCCACGAAATTTAACTTATAGCCTAATGAAGACATAATTATAGTTACATTCGATCGTAAGTGCTTTAAAATATAAAATAGGATGAACCTCGTTAAGTATAAAGCAAACAGAACAGGCGCGGTCGCGGATCATGCTAGCTACACAAAGCAAACAGAACAGGCGCGGTCGCGGATCATGCTAGCTACATAAAGAGGTACATCGATAAAACTATCAATCACTGTTCATTTAATCATCAACATAGAAATAATGATCATCACGCACTACTTACATTAAAACCGTTTTCATCAAATTTCTTCGTTTATAATCACAGACGCTTCCCTAAAATATGTAATAGGTTAAAATATTATTTCCTCAGCTTACGCACAGGAGCTAAAGAAAACCTAATAATAATATTATTATGTACTTAAGCTTTTGACGTTAAAACGATATACTAGACTGCAAAATAAATTAACTGTAGCTACACAAACGGGTGCATAATATTTTTGTATATTATGTTACGATTTAAGGTAGTTAAATATTTGTTTATCTGTATACGGACTAGGCACGCGCGGCACCGCCGGCGCCGGCGCTTGGCGCTACAACTCAACTAAATCACACACCAAGTTATAGTAAACACTAATACTAAATTACAAATATAGTTTGTATAACTCGTAGTTCGATCGTATGTGGTGTAAGAGGCGCTTCGCGCGGACGCGTTCTCAACGTACTCTGCACTGGTATTCAAGATCTGCAAATATAAATTACGAACTCATTTAATTATAGGCTAAATAACGACGCACGAGGTAAGAATGTTTCAATTTCATCGTATTTATTTCTATAGAGCTGAAATATCTCAACGAAGAGGTGCTAATATTTACATATGTGATGGTAGCTGTTGAGTTTGGATGTGGGTGTGTAGACTGTGCGACTGTGAGTACAGTGTATAAGCGTTAGATCTTGTAATATCAACCGACCAATTCCTCTTTCAATTTCTAAAATCTTTACGGCAAAAGCATGATGGCCGTGGACTTGTTATTTGGAGGAGGAAGGGCCGATTACACAGTAGTCCGTGTTGGACCACGTTTATCTAAGGCCTTAAGTAGTTTGTCTAACTATGTATAGAACGTCGCCACACCTAATAATACGCGATAGTTAATTAAAAGCATGGTGTGGAAATGATCGCACGATCACCTGATGCCCTAGTTACTGCACAATTCGATAAAGTAAAATTATTACACGATAAAAGAAAAGGCATTCTTAATACAAAATTCTTCAACGGCTGCATGTTTCGTTTAGTCGCGGACAAAATTTAGTGGAATACTATACAATTTTAAATACCTAATAATTGATGTATATACAGGAGACCCGTGGCTTTGTTTTGATTTTAAATTGACGTATTTCCAAACCCGCCAGAGGGACCACGACCCATTTTAATAGTTTTACGCGAAAATTATCTAATATAAGATTGACTCACTGGCAAACAACGTGCAGGTTGCCAACGGCTGGTTGGAGAGACTTGAAATTTGAAGGGTATATTTGGCTTGGTAAGTAGAGGTGAAAAATTCAACCCTTAAAAGAGTAAAAATGATGAAATCGTTTGTATATAGAATAACGTATTCTATAAAACATGGTAAAAATGGTGAATGTTTTGTTAAGTTTGTGTGGGATTTTTTTAAAGAGTAGTACGAATTTGCCGTACCTTACTATCCCTGAAAAGGGGTGCAGGAGCTATTCTGGTCAGAATGGACTTCAAGTGTCAAAAATAAAGCAAGAGATAATTAGTTCATTGCAAGACTTTTTAAGGCAGGCTTACCAGGACCTACCATTCGTTTAGGAGTTTGATGAGAGAGTGAGTATAGGATGATGGCTAATGGAACTTTTCGGCGGATAACAGTAGAAATACCTACTGTGTTTGGTTACTATGGAAGTCACTAATATCTTGAATTAACCATAATGCTTGGGATATGATAATCAGGTCAGTAAAAGCGTTTAAGATCGCTCAACGCTCAACTCCGTGGCAGCGTGTATATTCCGTATTACTCCGAATACGGTGTGTTTGGCTCTTCCGAATGTATATTTCTGTTATTAGCCGGCAGAGGCCATGCAACAGCACAAGCAGATTTCACTTCCATGGGTTTTTTGCTTACGAGTAGGTAATTATTAAAAACGGAAACCCCATCTTTTTTTTTCGTTAGCAGATTTTACTTGTTATTTATACACCCTGTATTTATTTACAACATCATTTTATGTTAGTACTACTATAGGGGGCGATAGTCTTGCCACCTGCCACGTTTAGAGCACCCACTAGCTACAATGCAAAGCCAAATGTAATGTATTGGCGTACCTTTGACTCTTAGATATCTCCAAATAACTAGAAACCTATGAGAGTCCTGAGGATTTAGTCGTGAACATGATTATGCCATTAGCAAGGACATTAAGTAAACAATTTCGAATGATCAAGCCACATTTTATTATTGCATATTGCATCATCATGCAAATTGAACTGCCGTCTCGCTATTTCTATGGCAACATTTTGATAAATCAGTTTTATTGTTCTATCGGTACCTTACTAATGCCGGGCTCATATAATATAAACTTTCGTTATTAGCTGCATTTCATATAAGAAAGGAAACTGTCCGTTCTGGTTTTTATAGAGTAATGTAACATTATTACTGTTAAACATTTAGACGAGCATGATTTTCCTGTAGTATATTTTCCTATATCTATCAAGTTTTGAAATCTAAACAGATCTTCTTTAATTGAGTTGTACGAATAACTTGTAAGAAAGTGCCGTTAATATAAAGTTGGGCCGTAAGCCAGGTCCATTTAGAAAAGAGTGCGAGAAATGCGTGCATATTATGCAATAATATTCAGGCATAATGCTTACTCTATATTGGCGAATGAGGCTCAATCGTGTCGCTTGGCAGGAATCCGCATCTGACACAAAGATCATTTACATAAACCAAGACTAAGTATCATGCTTTAATTTTACTACTCTAGAAGTGGAATATTACAATTTAAATGTAATAGCTATATTATTTAAGAGGTGTCTAAGGTGTAACATGAGGTCAAGTGCCGTGCTTTATAGTAATATTTTCAGTTTTACTCGTTTCATGGCAATTATAGATGAATCACTCGAAGATAGTCTTTAGTCACGCATACCACCGCAAATTCATTATATTAAAATCAAAGCCGCTCAAAATGGTCTCCCACGCCAATACAATTTCAATCAACAATATACTCATATACCCGAATTTAGAAACACAAAACACTTTTCTCTATACCTTGAAACAGTATTCAAGGAGAATATGATATATATTTGTTTTGAGAGAAACAATCATGTAATATTTTATCCCCAGTAAACGAATTAATAAAATATATTAACTATTTAATCAAATGGGTATTTTTATTTATATTTATTTATTTAGGTTTCAGTTATAGGAGATACGAGTAGATCCCATTAACTTTTTCGAATTGATTGTAAAATATCATCGGTTGATGAACTCGTATAAGTAGTCCCTACTTCCTACATAATATGTTTTTGTGTAACCCAGCTTAAATTTTTGCTAAAATTGTCTTTCGATTGATCTACAACTAAGTAGAAGAGAATTCGTGCTAAATCGTAACATAAAATTGGAGTTACTGACAGACGTTGCCGTTTAGGAGTGAAGTGGTTCCTAAACGATGTGTTTATATAGATTTTTCTTTATGTACAGTCTGGGATGCACCACAATTATTAAAACTAAGGTATTTCTTTAGGTATAGGAAGGTTAAAACAACCCATTAAGTAATTATTACTTCTGAACATTCCGATATTAAATAAAAATAAGCTTGAAAATATGAAATAATTAAAGTATTCAAACAAAAAGTTGCCAGACGATTAAGTCCAAAACAAAAGAAACTTGTAACAAATGAAAAAAGCAACACTTTTTCTTTATCCAAAGCTAAAACAACCGCAACCAAGCCCCTGGCAACTTCTTAAAGATGGAATTAGTGAGTCGTGCGGTAAAAGTTTATGCTTAGGGTGGTGGGTGAATAAATAAAATATTTAAATAAGAAAATATAATTATAGTACAACATACAATCTGTCTAGGGTCGATGTGTGGTCGGCACTCCGGTTTACCATATCACCTCCGTTCGGCCTAGAACGAGATTGGGTACATTGGTCTCAACATGGTCTTAACAGTCGGTCGTTAAACGAACACAGTCATACCCTATACCTATAGGTTATATCCTACAATCACATATTTAGCTAGCGTTTGAATATACTCTATAATGTCAATCAATAAAGATGCCAACACATTCCAACAACTCATTACCTAAAGTTTTATTATATGGTAGCTCCATAATTTTACTCATGTGCCGGGAGCACGTTTAACGTAGGCAAACTTTTTATATAGTTTTAATGATCAGTTTTGCTTATATTTTGATGCCTGATATGTTCGAGTTGTACTGTGTACTTACTTGCGCTTAGCATGCAGCATTTCCATCAGTAAGGTTTGCGTAGGGGCCTGGCCGGCACAGTGCCGCTGATACAGGTGTTCTTCACCCCGTGCTGCTAACGCGTGTATTTCAGGTACCACCATCACTAGTTTTCCGAATTTATCCTGAAAACGGTGGAAGTATCACATTAGTATCTAAGAACCTATATCCTAAAAACTTGATACAACTCCTGGATTAATCTGTGCTACTCGTAGTTTCCTACCCGTACGGCTATGGGCTTTACTTAGGTTTAAAATAGCTATTTATAGAAGGAAAATCAATTGAAACCTATGTTTTTGTATTTGTAGGTATAGATAAGTAAGTCAAACTCGATGGTATTACTTACCTGTATCGTAGGATAGCATGTGAGCGTGTAGTCGAGAAGAGCTGCTGTAACTGTCTGGTACCCATCTCGCACACACTTCACATTCACGATGCCTCTCACTTCTGAAACGGCAAGAATACCCTTCAAATAATTACAAAGAGGTTAATATTGCTTGATAAAACAGAGAATGAACAAAATTAATATGTTCTACATGAAATAAACAATAGAAAAAGCAGCATTCGCAATGAGCTCGACACAAAATATAAGAAAATAAAATGATACTAACGAAACACGAATATTAACATTTATAGCAACTAGATTAAAATACTAACCAGGATTGAGAAGCAGCAAGAATTTAACGCAGATGTAGTCCGGGATGTCAAATTTGAGGTCCGCCAGTTTGTTCTGCAGCTCATTGAAATGTTCTGCCAGGGAGGGCACGCCAAGTAGTCCTAGGCAGAGAAGGTCGAACTTCTGCCCGTTGTGGAGAGTGGTTTCGTCCGGCAAGCCGTTGTGCATCCTCTGGTGGAGATGGTCCAACACTAGCATGTCTGACCAAGAGTGTTGAAGCAGTTTCATTTGATCGTCAACCTGAAAAAAAATTAAAATGCGTTGCTACAAATGCACAGCAAAGAATTTTCATCGCAATTGAAATTTATTTTTGAAAAATATTGTTTTATGCCAATTTTTGGTTTGAACGAATATCGAAGGTTTAGTTTCTCGTATTATAAATATGATTGTAACCATAAATAATATTGAGATGCTCCATTATACACGTACTAATGTACTTACCTACTTTGATTGAACCTGTAAAATACGTATTGTCGATAGTTAAAATTAATGTTAGACGCCAGCAACGTTTCCAATATTTAGAAACCATTCTTCGTTATTCGTTCTGCAATTGGTAAAATGTATTTTTTACGAAATGACGGCAAATTTTGGTGGGGAATGGGAGGTAAAATCTTCGATGTGGTGTGAAAGAAGTGTGGTGTGAAGGATACATAGTAGATATATACGCTCATTATTTAGGTAATACGTGTTACTGAATAGCCTACGGAACTGCTTGTTAACCGTACGTCTTCTACGTCGACGATGACCTACATTTTGCAGAGTTGTTGCATTAGAAAACAAGGGGGGCGGTGCGCGAGCGCGTTAAATTTGCCGTTTACGAAATGTTACAACTGTATTTTAAAGCTCAGAGCTATTACCACACGCGCATTGATTGCCAAACATGATGAAATGTCTTATTTAAATATAAAAAAAATAGCAATAATTTATCGAGGGTATTCTGTTTTGTTAGATTGTATTAATGAGAACATTAAAATAACCTTAAAATAAAAACGACGAATTAAAACGTAAATTAAATTGTCATGTTACTTTGCTTGTACATACAAGTATGTATTTATTATTGTAACATTAATATTTTGTAAGTTTACCCACATGTTTACGATTCTATAAAAAAATTCATGGTTTGAGTAATTTCACGAACGCCGACCGTGCCTTAGGTACCATAGAACTATAGTGTAATTGTTTCACTACTAAGTTGCAATTCTTCGATTAGTTTTCTAAGAAAATTACCAGAAATACCTCATGGTATTCATGACGATTTTATATCTAAATACAGCAATTTTAGATATAAAATCGAAATACTCCGAAGTGAAAAATAACCAACAAAAATCGGTACACAATGTAACGACTCTCGAGGTCGCCGGATATGAAAGGCATTAACGTAATAACTTTTTAACTCAACCGATTTCAAACAAAACACTGAATAAAACAAAATAAAATGTAATTATAAGTACCTTCTTAAATTCAATAAAGTAAATATGTTTAAATCGAAACATTATTTTTCAGTAGGTACTGTAGATACCACCTTCTACGTATTAATTTAAAAAAATATTAAGTATGCATTATTTTGACGACACAATGGCCTTGATTTTGATGTTTCGCTAGGCTAACTAAAATTTCGTAATGAACAAACGTTGTTGTTTACACGAAAGTTTAAATTAGAGTACCTAAATACATTAAATAACTAGTAATTAAATAACTAGAAAATAAATAACTAGTAATTAAATAACTAGAAAATAAATAACTAGTAATTAAATAACTAGAAAATAAATAACTAGTAATTAAATAACTAGTAATTAAATAACTAGTAATTAAATAACTAGTAATTAAATAACTAGTAATTAAATAACTAGAAAATAAATAACTAGTAATTAAATAACTAGTACATGAAATAACTGTAATTAAATAACTAGTACATTAAATAACTAGTACATTAAATAACTAGTAATTAAAGAACTAGTAAATCAGATATTTTTACGATACAATGGCTTTGATTGTGTTGTTTCGCTAAGCTACCTAAAATTTAGTAAAAAACGAACGTTTTTGTTACACCAAAGTCTAAATTAGAGTAATTAACATAATATAATATAATATAATTAACTAGAAAATTAAAGACTTCTTAAATTTTCAAAATTGACATGTATTTGTCGTGTTTTAGCTCATTTTAGACGCAATGTAATTTGGCGTTGATTAAAACGGGAAAATCTTAGAAAAAATAATTTAATAATGGAACGAAATACAATTTTAATTTATTTAAAATATGTCATTTAAAACTGTTACTCTAATTTAGACTTTAAAATAATATCGTTCGTATTTTACGAAATGTTATCTAGCCAGGTGAAACAATAGAACCACCGCCAATACTTAGCGAAAAGTTTTAAACGATGGTTGGTAGATACGAGTAGGTATGTATTTTAAGAAAGATGACTATAACAAGTATAATGTACTCGTACGAAAAGCAATATTACTTTTAATTCCAAAAATTATTTATTATTTATTTAATACATTTTCCGCTTTATTCTACGCAGGTAAGTATTTAAATAGCCTTTACCTACCTAAATTATAAACTCGTAAGATTAAAATATTAATTTGAAATTAACGGTTGTGAACATAAGTTAATAAGTTGGCTTCCGAAGTCAGTAAGGATAAGAAAAACTTTTATCCCTTTGGGGTTGGGTTTGGGCTTGGGTTTGGGTTCCCAAAATAATTGAAAACCATCTAGTTAGCAAAACAAAAGAGTATCCACGTTTTTTATAGATTTTATAGAGTTTTTTCTAAGTCAAGCCTTACTAAGATCTTATCCTAGCTTAGATCGTTTTTCTTACGATTTCTTCATAATATGCTACTATTTAAAAAAACTTTCAGGTATTTCCAAACAGCGGTTTAGCCGGGAATGGGAGCACTAGACTATAAAAAATTACTACATGTTTAATATTTCTCAGATTAATCGCTGTATCATAAAACTGCCCAAGAAACTTCTTAAAACATTTAAAAAACAAAACCCAACGATGGGATAATATGTAACATAAAAAAATATTACGCGTTTATCTTAACCCCAAAATACATTATTTCAGATTTTTTATTTAAAAACTTCAGACCTACTTTCCAACAAACAATACGTGCAAAATTAAAGCACGATAAACAAATAGGAATCAGGTCGGATAGACAGACGGGCAGACGGATATTATCACGAAACTATTCTGTGTTGGACTTCGTAACCCAATAAAGATTCAAATGAAATAAGTAATAGAAATAGAATTCACAACACAGTAAATAGTGTCATCCTTGATTTTAAAGCGTCATCGACCGCTCAAGTTCAGCGCGCGCTGCTATGTGATAATAGTTATGACTAATCGTAATTGGTAAGATTATGTAAGAGAAAGCAAAGAAAGGCAGCATAACTCGTTACGTCTCTTCTAACTGCCGGCGAAGGCGCCGGGTGCTGGCCGTGGTGCGTCCGATTACGCGCCGCGGTTAAAAAGTGCTTTCTCGCGGTAACTCGGCCACGGCCAGTGTGTCAAGTGCGTGGACGAAAGTGCAGCGTAGTCGGCGTGCTCGCACCGTTACATCACATCCGTCTGGAGAAAGCTTGGGTCAACAACATCGGAGCGCTCTTCTAGCCCGACCTGCCTCGCGTTACTTATTTCCCGACCTATTACTGCTCCATCTTTATTACTGACATTCATGCTCACCGCCTTCTTAATTGAACTCAACTGTATAGCCTAATTTCAGTAAAAATAAACTTCATCATCGTCAAACGAGATCCGTGTCTGTGATCATTGTCGTCCTAATTCCTAGAATGAATCGTAAATAACTCACGTCATATTAGCACAAACAAAAATTTGTTTTAGTTGTTGAGTAGTTAATAGGCGGGAGAGAGATAGGCAGATAATATGCACAGTGTGGCAACGTCGCGTGACCACGTGACTAACTAACTGCGGCTCTTGCGTAAGCGTACGATCGACGTCCACGGTGCGGCGGCCACCACATCGCCTCAGTCAGCGCCTCACTCACTAGTTTACTACGCTCGTTCCTTTTTGAGTCCTGTCTGTCTGATGTTTTACTACCGATCTAACGCACTTTCCAGGCGGCCTATTATGGCACCATAAACATTTATCTACATGTAATCCATACCTTAAAAAATTGGATTATTTTCATTACCATTACGAGATTTATTAAGTAGGCTAAAGAATTTGAAAGCTTTTTGGAATTTCATCGTTTTGTTTCATAACATATTTTTTTGGACGACGATGTCGCTTTTATATCGAGGTATAGTTGGCAGCTGGCACGGCATGCAGCATATCTGTAGTAGGCACCGGCACGCTTGTCGTGGGAACTTGACCTAGTTGGTGCGGTGCGGCGGCAGCGCGGGCGGCGCGGCGTATCGATTGCGAGAGGCACCTCGTCGCCGTCGTCGCCCACTGCGTCACACGCGCCCTTACACACACTATCACACCACAACGGAGTACTATTTGTTGGTATGATACCCAACATAGTGCCAACGACACTAACATTATGTACAATTCGCAATGCAGACGAGGAACTTAGTAAAGCACAGCAATGCATCGCATCACATTCGCAAAAAGTGGTGTACACCAGGAAAGGGGTTGAGGATTCGGGACAGGAGTTCTTATACTTATCTCTTAATTCACCTTTAAATACTTAAAGAAAACGGTGTTTCTCGCCCAATCCACTTGTGAGAATAAGTTTTGGTCCAGCACTTTGCACATTAACTCAAAGAGATCGACCTCACACTGATTGTAAGTTTGGCTCTGTAAGAGTCCGAAAAGGGAGTTCTGCCACTCGCGATCATCAATAGTTTGCACGAATTCTCTAATCATCGGGGAGACCCGGAGAGAGTCCGTGCTCGTGGCTTCTGCCGTGCTGGACGGAGTTGCTGCGGCGTTGGTAGGAGCGTCGAATGCGAAGGCATCCGGCGAGGCTGAATGGGGCGAGTGCGCTTCCCACTTGTCGTGAGACGGAGGGAGCGGCGGCTGCAGTGTCTGTGATTGGACGGCTAACAGAGCTGGCCCAGGTGATGACTCCGGTGACGAGGTCAACGATGACACTTGTGGAATCTGGATCTCTTGCTTTACTGGTACTGCCGCATATGGTGGACCAAAACCCAGGACTAGTCCTCCATCACCAAGAGAGCCTCGAAGAGTTTGGACGGCAATCTGCCTTTGTCTCATCATTTGCAACTTGCGAGCTCGGTCTCGTTTGTACATGGGACCGAATTTGTTTCTGCCTCCACGCATACGGTCGGCTCGCACGGCTGAAACAATAAATATTTTCATTAGGCATCTTAATTTATGAGAACAAAATGTTAACATTACAAATTAAGATAAGTGTTTAAACATGGCTGCCAAAACGAAATACAGAACACCCCTCTTTCCCCCGCGTTCTGTATTCGTTTTGGCATTCGTTTTTATAGGAGACGTTAGATAACTAGTAACATATAAATGAGTGATTGTAGATGACATTTTGCTAGATGCATGAGCGAAAACCTTCTTGCTAACAGCCTCATCAAGAGCCTGGAACGCAATATGTTAGTATACTAAATAGACTGCGATTACGTACTGAATGAATCTTATTCACGTATATTGTAATAATGTTAATGTAACGTACCTACCTAAAGCACAATTCGTAAAGTTCATATGTTTCTTGATAATTCATGTATGTGATAATAATATAAGTGGTACTAGTAGGTTAACTATAAGGACCATTTAATAACTTGGGCTTAAAATGTAGGCCAGCGGCCTCATAACGCACACGGACTTAGCAGTTTTTTATGCTTTTGGCAGAATTCCAAATTCCAATCGGAACACTCCTCATGATAACAGCAAGTTTTGATTTTTTATGACAGAAAATGTAGTTCAAGAGATATGATTTGTGAATCATCTAGAAATAAATTGCGAAATTCTATTACACACATTATGAGTATTTAAATACCGATCGGATAATAATAAAGTTGGAACCTGGAACGGAAGGAGACTTTCAGTATGTAGTCGGTTCGCCCAACCCATGAGTTAAAAATAACATCCAGTTTTTATTGTAGCCGACGCGCCTCTGAGCGATAAAGATAGAGTTATAGGACTTCGTAAAGGGTTTAAGAGAGACGAATAGCGTAACGGATTTACATTGCTGTGCAATTCGGTCGGTATAATATTGCAGACATTTACCGACGATACCACTGAGTCTTTCTCAATAATAAGTTCTTCTGCATGGTGAGGAATTTATGTAATTTTTCTCTCACATTTGGGAGATCCTTACTAAAATAGCCTAAGGATTTAATAGTTAAGTAGTAAAAACCTTAAAAAAAACCATGAAAGCGTATGTACCTACTAACTTAATATTTATTTGCTTTTGAGAACTACCTCATTTAGCGATAATTTATTTAATGATAATGATTACTGACTTTGGAAGCATTCGCCGTGCGCGGTTCAACGTGCGTTTGGCCAATTTATTATAAATTGTATGTTTAAGGAACACCAGCTTATTCATGAAGTTAGTATCAGACAGCTGGTAGTACAACACTAAATAATAAAATAAGTTGACTTTGTACAGTAGAACGCATAATTATAGCCTACAAAAAATACTGCCATTGGCAACTTCCTCCATTTTGTTCAGACCTGGGTTTGTATGATCCAATAATACTATGCGTCACTGCACTGCTCTATCTAACTGACTGACCGTTTATAACGTAATTTTAGGGTTGAGAGGTGTACCAACATGGAATTATATACTTAGAGGTCGAGTTTTTTTACTTTAAGCAGCAGGGGGACAAATTAAAATAATTCTGAAATAGGGTCATTGACTAAATATAGGTACTATGTAACTGATTAGAGTCTATCTCATAACCACATTATTATATCGTGTCACTAGTTATTTTGAACTAGTGTGGTGAAAGATTTAAAGAGAGCCGAAGAGGCTCTTTTTGAGGCACATGTCTTCGATTTTTTTAGGTTTTACGACATGCCGGTTTATACGACACCACGAGACCACTAGTGCTCTTAATTTAAATGTGGTCTTAGGTAGGGCGCAAACGTGGACACTTGTGTCTTGAGTCAGATACAAGCTTCCGATGAATTTTTGATTTCTATAGAACCAGTACGAAATCATCCACTCCCTATACGTAAACATTTTTTGTGTAT
Source organism: Lampropteryx suffumata (assembly GCA_948098915.1). Lineage (NCBI taxonomy): Eukaryota > Metazoa > Arthropoda > Insecta > Lepidoptera > Geometridae > Lampropteryx > Lampropteryx suffumata. The sequence continues at coordinate 17,620,046 of OX402544.1, read as the reverse complement.
AGTTGCTCCCACTTAACACATACTCATTGGCGATCAAAAAGTGTTCGGTGTCGGTAACTGGAAACTAAAAGTCGTCAGTTGAAGACACAAGCAACAAATTCCCTTATAATTGTACTGAACTGCGCAAACGAATTGTATTGTAATTGTACAAGCAACGAATCGTACCAGAGTAGCCGGTAGTAGCAACGGGCGACTGTGTCCGCTACAGGACCCAGCAAGTACGGTTCCCCGTGATGGTGTTCCGTGTCGGCAACAAAAAGTGTCTACGTTTACGCAGCGCCTAAATCTATTTCCATATTTATTCCTTGACGTTAAAATGACAAGTACATACTATACTTTACCGCATTAGTAGCTAATTATGTGATTAAAGTATAATAAAATACATACATACTAAAATGTATGACTGTGACGGCCGTTGCAACAAATTGAGAACAAATAAGAATTTGAATGCATAATCTATAGATATTTTTAGAGCTTTGAATATGCAGTATATTCAAAGGTATATTATTTTTACGCGTGTTAACCGTGTTTGCTTCTCATACTAGCTGCCATAACAGCATCAATATGGCTTCTTTCCTACAGACCACACGTAATGCAGCTGTTAACGTTGCTTAGTAAAGCAACAATTTAGCGAGTTACAGATCTTCATATTATGGGCCTTGTTAGGGAATAGGTTCCTATAGAAGCCTAACTCGATGTTTTTAAGGTTAGGTTTTTATCCTGACTGAGGGTAAATTCCTGGGTAGTTAAGGGCAAATTATAAAGAGACACGGGCTTCATTTGGATACAAATAAAGGCTCTTAGTAAGTTGAACCAAGCATTTTATAACCTGACTGACTGACTGATTCATCTTCGCCGAGCCAAAGGGGTAAAATAAATTTTTGTCAAGAATAAAGACCTGAAATTTTGAAAGTATTTTGAAGCTTCTTTTTATAAGGCAAGGATTTGCGAAACTCAACCCTTATAGGATTGAAAATGGGTGAAAACGTTTATATAATTTTTTTTAACGGATAGTGCGATTCAGTTCAATTGTATCTAGACATTGGGTAGGTATAATACAAAATTAGACGCGTGTTTCACGGTTTTTAAAATAACCCTCAAAAACCGGTAAAATGGGGTGTCAATGTTTGTATGAGATTTTTTAAGCGCTAGAAACTTGGTTCGGATAGTTTAAATAAAAAATAAATGGACACGAGTTTTAGGGTTTTTCTAAATAATCATCACAAAGGGGTCAAATGGGGTGTCAAATTTTGTTGACTCACTAACCATATGCTGCACTACGTAGATAAGTATTTATAAAGGTAAAATAACGCGTACGAAGTCACGGGTAACAGCTTGTGTTCGAATAAAACTAAACATCATGGCTTCGGTAGCGCACATAACTTAATAAATAGTTAAGTACGATTTACTTATTCTGTAAGACCGAGCAATGCCTAGGATAGGATTCGGCAGAAAATATAAAATAAACCAACAGTATATTAAAAGGCAAACATAAATCAAACCAGATACATATTTACCTAGTTTTCAATAAACAGGCATTTGATACTCATCTAATTAGGCAGTAGGCACGCTATTGCTATAGCAGCCGATAATGCGGTAAACGAGGTCAGTCGTTTATTATTACAAGTCTAAAGTAGATCAAGGTCAAGGTCATTTTTACAAATCAAAAACATGCGTTGTTTGTGACAAATAGACAGTGTGCAGAAATAGAGATAGTATCTATATGAGTTCGACTAGGCTTCTGATGTTATTTGTAGTTACACGGCCCACTTTTCACAGATAGGTCAGGGTCGACCTTGGCTACGAGGTCACGCTGTTGCACAGCTAATCTCTCGCATGCACTGGGTGGGTTGAAGATGCGAAACAAGATGAAAGATAAAAAACAAAGACATACGGGAACCTACTTAGATGTTCGACCTTGCTTAAACTATCAGGGCCATCGATGAAGTAATCGTGTCATCGAGTTAAAAAGGTATTTACCGAAAGGATGGGAAGAGGTGGGGATCGATCCTTGTACCGACGACGACCGTCCGACGAGTCTGTAAAACTTGGTCAAGGCTGGCTGTACCCTGCCTCCCTCCCCCCCTTCCAGGTACGACCGAGGCCGATGACGACCGAGTGTAAACGAACGCGTGCGGCAACTCCATCCGACACGATCGTGCGCCAAGCTAGATAGCGACAACGACCGTGATTTCATACAACTGAGATAAATCATATACAGGCACTCAGTCATCATCACCTGCCTTCGTCATCATCGTCGAAATGGTGTCAAGATCGCTTACAAATTTTATGTCTTTTGAACACCAAAATGAGGGGGAATCACAATAGTACATAGTTTTCTGATATTATAACATTTGTTTCATTAATTAATTAAATTAATTAAAAGGCACATTTTAGAAAATAGTCTCTTATATGTGCCTTTGGTGATAAAAATGATCTCACTAATAAATCGGATAGAGTAAAGGATTGATGCGCTCGCGCATAAAAATCCTTGTAAGATTGCTGAGCTCATAGTAGTGTCGTAATAATACGACAGGTAATGCCTAAAAAATAGAAAGGCCCGGTGTGCGAGGCCGCTCTGTCGAAACACTCGATTCGGGTCAAGGCAGCGCGCCGAAATAGTCGGCTGGCGCGCGCGTTTTTATTGTGATCTAACATCTGTCGCGGCTGACGGCAAACGAGCCTGGTTCAGCCATACGATCGAGTCGTGCCGTACCATCTTTTTATGCCGTACATAACGTATCTATTGTGTATATGCAAATATGCTTCGACTATCAACAAGAATGCAATGATCGAAGTCTAAGATGAATCCAAGTGGTGCAAATCTCGGTTAACCTAACTAAACATGAATCAAACTGGAATCTAGTGATAAAATCCTATAAGATTTTAGAATTCATTTTCAGCAGTTGTCCTGAATTGAATTGAAATTGAAGCATGCTTCGACTGTGATGCTTCGACTCCGTGCTAACCTATAAGATACACTTTTAATCCTATTCTGTATTTATAATATATTCCGAAGAATTACTACAAACTACCTGACAAGTATGTAAGCACATGGCGTTGTGTTACGTAAGGTTGTATGCTCAACTTACTGTGGGCAGCGATCCGTATAGTTACCATCATTATTGGTGTCACGCTACTGCATTGCTTTATAATGTCATAAAAGAATAAACAATATTAGAACAACTTTTAATACGACATTATCCATACAAACCTTGATAGAACGACAAAGTACCGTAATGTAGGAACAAAGCTATTATTAGTTCCATGTTATATACATGTTCTTAAACTCGTTTTCAGTGTAGGTACCTATTTATTGATTTTCGAAAACATGATACCTAGTAGCTAGCGATCGTAATATGAATACTAGGATACAGGTAAGTCACTTTATGTACTCAGTGACATACAAATTGGATGGATAAGAAAATGTGATACGTGTTCAGGTCACATTTGGGTAGTCCATTGCGACAGGTCGACCGAGCGTCTTGTGAAACGGCGCTTGCGCAGCGTACCCCACCGACGACGACAGCCGATTGTGTCGAAACACATGAAACAGTCACTGACGCACGCGTGTATCAACACAGCACAACCCTCCACTCATTTTTATCCAAATCGTGAACAATCTTATAACCATTAATGATTTTCATTAAATGCATATAATGATTTTCATTAAATGCATATATTCCTTTTACTAAATGTAGTAAGAACTTATATTAGTTCATAGTTCAAGGCTATTCAATTTAAAATCAATTTATTAACAATTCATCATAAAAGTACTTGTTGAAGTATTGAGATGATATGCCTGTATTCAAAAGTAAATATATTTCCCTATTCCCTACTGCCTTTATTAACTTGGATATCCTTTGGATTTCTGATACTCAGACATGACAGCGTCATAGCATTGCTGGATCAGGTCTGTGAGCTTGCCGAAGTAATGGGCTGCATCCCTAATTATATGGTATTTACGACGAGATCTTCTTATTGTGTCACTGGCTATTTCGATTCAGTGTGGTGGAAGGATTTAAATGCATCTCGAGGCTACTTGCGTGCTTCTGACTGCTTCTTCCTCTGATTTTTTAGATTCTACAACATGACGGTTCCTTCCACCGTTTGAAAGTACTTAAGAGGTCGCTTTAGTTCTGTTATTTGTATGACTTATAGCAAAAGATGCACAATGTCTCAGATAAACTATTTTACTGTTTCACAATCTGCAGTATTAACTAATTATTGTTTAAGTTACAGTAACAAAAGATTCATAATGTCTAAATTACTATTTAGGTATTTTAGACTAATGGGCTTGGTGGGTGACATTAGACACTGCGTTGAACTTGTTAATCAGCGGCAATTCGGAGGTGTAACATGTTGATACCAATTATTAATTTTAATTAGAACATTCTGAAAACCATTAAACAAACATTTAATTACATTGGAACTTTGTCAACTAAGAATCTGATAGGAAATATTAATGGATCCCAAAAACGCCGTATTTCAGTAACCTATGTTTTGGAGGAATATATTGTGGACTCGTATTCGAAAACCATACAATTTGAAATCAAATCCCCTCGATTTACGCCCGGTACGCACATTATTTGGCAGTGTTGAATAAAAAACTTAATACCTTACGTACATTATGCTTTAAGCTTGAGATGTGAATCTGGAACCCGATACGCCGCCATTACTAAATAGCATGCTTCCCCCTTGCACACTTGCTCCCCAACTTAGGCTGCATTAAAAGCGAGTTTTGTAAAAGAAGACATCTGGCGGCTTCGGTACTGCTAGTACAATACCTTACCTATACATACTCGTATATTTACAAAAATTGATTTCTATACACTTAAGGCAGGTTTTTGTATTTTTAATACAATATTTAAGCATAATTTCATAGGTAATCTATCAGAGCTGGCTTCTGACTTACGATGTAACTTGCTAAATTTTTACAAATATATACCTTGATATTCAAGACGAACATATCCTATACCGTTTTTTTATAAGTTACCATCCAATCTACCTCTTGGTAGCTGGTAAATATCGACGATGCGATTCAGGGAACGTTTACGTCATACATGGTTAATTTGAAATAGGTATCTTAACGTTTAGTAATTAACTGTTATTGTTCCCCATGTTCCTGCTCACTCATCCATATTGTTCAGTTCATTGGTTTTAAGTACAGCAGTGATTATACAGAGCGATACACCTATTTTATTCACAAGACGGTAAAGTTATAGGGCTGGTTTTCTGTTATTCAAATTAAATTCTCTAGAATATAAATAATCGACCGGGAAAACAGGGGCCAGGCGTAGTAAATATTTGTGGAACCATCAACGAGAAAAAAATTACTAATACTACTAGGGAATAATATTTAAACGTCTGCACCAAAATATCGGGAAACAACAAAACTCATAAATCATGCTAAATGACATAACATATGGGTGGCAACATATTTAAACAATAAATAAGTTATTTTAAGATTATAAGATACACCTTAAATATATACATACCAATATATATATACCAAGTAGCATCGAAATTCGTTAAGCCGTTTCGGCTTGACTGAGCCACACAAACTATCGTAGTTATAATATAATTACAACTTGGTTATGTATTCAACATAATGTATTATTATGTGAATTTCAATGTACGAGTACACATGATTAACTAAGAGTTTAAAATTTTGACGTTAAATAACTTAGTGAAATGAACTTAATAAAAAAAAATTGCTATTGATACCTAGTTGAAATAAAAAGATAAATTCGTGAATCAAAGCTAGTAAATGTCGGCTGTATCAGTTGTGAGGTTTGATAGTTAGTCCATTAAAATGTTACATTTTTTAGGCCTTAGTGTGCATTTGTCAGAGGACGCAATTTTATTTTTTTAATGTGTAGGGGGGGTCAGTAGAAGCTTAAGTTCAAGTTTGTGGGGTCGGCACCCTTGTCCCCCGGCCGCCATCTTGGAAAAGGGGGTGCAAAGGGTTTTCGCGCTGTATCTCGTAAACTAGTTACCTTACAGAAAATTTAATCAAACATAAAATGTAGCAAATTAAATTTCCTACAATTTTATTTCTATTACTTTTTATCGTCAAGTGACCAACAAAAAAGTTATAAACAAAAATAAATGAAAATTTTGTTTGTTTGTTCTAGGTTTTACAGCGCTCCAAACTTAAACGGATTCTCGAATGCTCATAGGGATGCAATAAAAACTAAAAATTAGGCTTACTTTTCTATCTATATTTTTTTTATTCATACAATTTATTATGATCTTAACATTCCTATGCTATTATTGAACTATGTTTGACCCTTTTACCCACCACCTATGAGGTATAACATGGGCAAAGTCAAATTTATAAAAATTTAATGCATTTTTTAATGCATTTTTTGTCACTGTCTTAGCAAATCGTTTGTATCGCAGAGTGTCTAGAGTATCGTCTTTATTTCCGCCATATAAAAAGACGAAAAAACGTTCGCCAACAACACTGAGTAACGATGACTCGACTTTCTCACTCATAAATAATTTAGTTCCACTTGCTAACTCTGGATGCTTCTGCAAAATTTTTATAAATTTGACTTTGCCCATGTTATACCTCATAGGTGGTGGGTAAAAGGGTCAAACATAGTTCAATAATAGCATAGGAATGTTAAGATCATAATAAATTGTATGAATAAAAAAAATATAGATAGAAAAGTAAGCCTAATTTTTAGTTTTTATTGCATCCCTATGAGCATTCGAGAATCCGTTTAAGTTTGGAGCGCTGTAAAACCTAGAACAAACAAACAAAATTTTCATTTATTTTTGTTTATAACTTTTTTGTTGGTCACTTGACGATAAAAAGTAATAGAAATAAAATTGTAGGAAATTTAATTTGCTACATTTTATGTTTGATTAAATTTTCTGTAAGGTAACTAGTTTACGAGATACAGCGCGAAAACCCTTTGCACCCCCTTTTCCAAGATGGCGGCCGGGGGACAAGGGTGCCGACCCCACAAACTTGAACTTAAGCTTCTACTGACCCCCCCTACACATTAAAAAAATAAAATTGCGTCCTCTGACAAATGCATACCCAAATGTAACTTTTCAATGGACTAAGTGGCATTACACAAGGCTTGCTGGCAGGTCGGTCGGGCGGTGCGAGCCTCTCGCAACCGCACCGCTATTCGGGTCAGCCAGCGATTTGTGTGAATTGTGTCATCTGACAATTCTGACATATGCTTGCAATAAATGGAAACTGTAGGTGTTTAACGTACCTGAGCAAACGCATTTTAATGTTCTTTGTAATCAGAATTATGTTAATGTTAAGTTCTAGTGGCACAAAAAATGTGTAGAATAATACACAATATAAAATATACTTATGTTAAACTGTTGAGGTATCTTAGAACCTTTTAAAACGATCTATGGATAGCTCTAGTTAGAAAAAATATCATACTAAGGAATATTATAAATGTAAAAGTTGGAGTTTGATTGATTTGAAACTACGTATGGACATAAATTTGTGCATCTAATAACATGTTATACTTATTATCTGCGTACAAACGGATAAAGTCGCGGGCTAGTTATTGTTCTATAAAACTTTAAATTCATTAGAACGTGAGTCAGTATTATTTTATAAATTCCAATCTTAAATCCGATTTTTTTCTTGATAACTAAATCATTAGTTGATTTATTTTACCTCGACTATTATCCACCAAGAAAGCATAACGTAGGTAAGTACGAATATTTCATTATGTATGACCTAAATGTTTAACCGGCTGCTTGCTGGATTCCTCCAGACACAATAGAAAGTCCAATATGTCTCTACGGGATATGCGTTCCGGCATATAAGGAAAGTAAGGGCCGATTTATCTAATGTCTGATAAATCTGTATTAGCCATCGAATAACCATAAAAAAAATAAAACGTCATTCAAATTAAGTCATCGGCCTGTTCAAAATTTACGCATACGAATACATATAACATATTTTTCCCGAATTTCCTAGTTATTAGTAGGCCTATAGATAGTAGATTTTTTAGTTTTTTAAACTATTATTTATTTTCTACTTTTTAGTTTTAGGATAATCGGATATCTAGTTTTTTTTTTTTTTTTTTCGAATTATTGCATTGTCATCGGTCTTTGACAGGTGTGCAGAATTTGAATAAAATCTGGCTGTTTAAAGTGGGTCAAAATCGCGCCCTAAGGAGTCGGTTACAAACATACATACATAAGTGAAGCTAATATAAAGCGGCTATTCTCAAATATTCATATTGTTATGTGCTATTTATAATTGATATCCGCCAATTAATAACCGATTTTGATGATACTTTGTATATCATCGCAATTTAGTGATTGCAAACATTTTAATTTTTTTTGTGAAAATACTTGTAATGGATTAGAGTTTTGGGTTCCTACCTTTCGGCACACCGAAATGCATATAAAAAGTGTATAATTTTGTCACTTAATAAATCCGATCACAGGCAAAAGCTTTAACGCTGGGCTACTCTTGCTTTGTATGTACTATCTGTTAATCAGATCTTTGAAGATAACTTACGAGACTCATCAACTACAAATAACTCTTGTATTGTATTGTATTGGATATACAAAAAAGCAAGCTTATATCCAGGGTATAGAAGATAGTTTCGTGTTTTTTTTAATAATATTGTATTATTGTTTAATTAAAAACATGAATGGTTAACCTATACCTAAAACATAAGTCCTTGTACGTATCGCACTTATAATAACTAGAAAGGACACAAGAGAAAGTGTTGTAATAAGACCTTGGCCTTGAAACGCCCAAGACACGACGCGTTAACTAGACGTCGCTTAAACCACCCACAGGCAGGACGTATACTTTGCTCACTGCCCCTATTAGATGCCACTTAGTAAGAAATATTCTTTAGGCGCACATTTGTTCTAAATACATTGTTCGATCGATAGTAGCTATCAGCCAGGCGATTACGGAATTCTGATACTATCAATACGATCAGTTTTCAGTTACTATTGATGAATTGATATTACGAAAAGTTGATGTTGATTGTAACACACGCTGTCATATGAATAGAAACCGAACTAACGTAATACAAACCCATGAAATAATCCCTATTGCCAATTAAATAGACAATGAACCGTAATCGCCATGCTGGTTAGCTACACGAAGATCTCTCAAACCTGCTGGTATCTTGTTGAAAAATTCTGAGGTTACGTATGTTTAAAACTGCTGAAATATAAGATAAGTACTTAGTAGGTAGCTGTTGTAAACTGTGAAGCATCTGGCGTAACGCGGAATGGCAAGCGGCTCACGCACACTAGGGTGCGCAGTGATCGCACATTCAGCGTATGCACGCACAAACAAGCAGCGCCCGCGCCGCACCGCGGCCCCGCTCGCAAGTAGGTCAGGGCGCTCTGTGGCCGTGCGCGTTTTAAATTTAGAACGATCCGCACTGCAAGCTCCGCCCCACGCGATCGCCTAACTACAAGATAATCCAAACCTTAAAAAAACACGTCCTAGTGACACATACACACCCTTGCCTGTGTATATGTCCCACATACTTGCATCACCTACTCACTGCACTTCAAATACTGAATACAAACTCACCCCAAAAATGCGATTCGTATCTAAATTAGCTTGCTTTTTGTTTCAGTATTTGATACCTACCTGAAACATGATTTTCCTTATGGTCTATTGTTGACTGTAGAATTTAATATAAAATGGATTTTTCTTTTTAAATCTTATTCAACTAAGCGTCAGTTCAAAACGAGTTCAATAAAATTACGTTTTAAAAACTAAAAGAAACCCGACTTCATGTTAGTATATAAGAAATATCATCGATGTATACAATTTTTTAATTTATGTTGATTTTTTTAAAACCCGCTTAATCTATTTCGATAAAATTTAAATGGAAGTATAAACAAAGACAAAATCAATAAAGGCTTTGAAACAAAAAATAACATTCCAAATCGGTTCAGGCGTCTTTGAGTAATCGGTTAACATACATAAAAATAAAGCGACCAAGGTCGAGTCGGACTCGCCCATGAAGGGTTCCGTAGCAGCAAGTAACATTTTATATTTGAGTTGATTGAATGAAAGGTAAATTGCGGTTTACGATTTATGACGTATTAAAAAAAAATACTAACTAGATCTCGTTCAAACCAATTTTCGGTGGAAGTTTGCATGGTATGTACTTATACATCATAAATCATAAATGTTTTTTAGTTTTATATTTTAGAAGTTACAGGTCCCCCCCCACCCCCTGTAACTTCACACATTTTACCACTTTAGAAGTGTTTAGAACTATTCAGTTTAGAAAAAAAAAATATTAGAACCCTCAATGTATGGGTTTGATGAAACATAAATTTTTGTGTTCAGTTTTAAGTATGGGGAACCCCGAAAATTTATTGTTATTTTTCTATTTTTGTGTGAAAATCTTAGTGCGGTTCACAGAACACATCTACTTGCCAACTTTCAACAGTATAGTTCTTATAGTTTCGGAAATAAGTGGCTGTGACATACGGGCGGACAGACATACGGACGGACAGACAGACATGACGAATCCATAAAGGAAAAAAGGAAAAAAAGCAAGGTCAACGAATTGAGAACCTCCTCCTTTTTGAAGTCGGTTAATAATATTATAATTCAAAACGGTTGAAATACGGCATAGCTTATTAAAATAAACTAAATTAATAACTGTAATTACGTCTAGATTACGATAAATAAGTAGATATATAAATCAACTTTAGAATATATATTTTTTTTTATTCGTTTTAGGAAAACTTACAGCTATGTAGATACATTGTTAATTATGAAATACATCATATATGCAAGGCATATATTTTACAGAGGGCCAATTAAAAGTTTCCACTTGTAGTTAAAAAAAAAGAATATAATATAATAATTAAGATCCAATAAGTGTAAATGTTGGTAATGCTTTAGTAAGTTTTTTTTTTTCTAAAAACAATTGCCAGTTCCCAGTGGCAGGGGATTGCCAGTTCCCAGTGGCAGGGGATTGCCAGATGCCCGTGCCAATGTTTTATAAAAACAATTAATTAATATCATAATTAAATTAAAGTTCAATTTCAAATTAAGTACAACCATTGAGATGGAAATGTTAGTAGGAATCGATAAAAAAAAAATGATATGACTTATGATAATTTTGAGATACTTAGCTAATTAGCAAAAAACAAAACAGGCATTTTATAAGCCTACTGTATTGTGTTTTTGTATTCTATATTATTTTATACCAATGATTAAGTAGATACCTTCTTATTTAATTCAGTCAATAAGTAATTATCGATATCAATACTTTGTCCTAATTTTAAAAAAAAAAATTAAAAAAGTCACGATTAAATATACCTACCTTAATATGTATAGTCACGTAACTATTCGAAACTACAAAAGACCCGTCTAAAATTTTACTTATACTATATCTCAATGCAATGCAGTTCTACATCCTAGTTTAGTTTGAAATTACAGGTCTCGGTGAATGTAAATTTTGTAGATACCTATATCTGTTTATATATCAAAATCAAAAGTCAAAAAAACAATAGCAATAATAATAATACTAAACACAATAATTGCCTTATCAGAACTTACCTACAACAACATTACAGTCACTCGAGTTTGTTGTTCCGAAATTAATCATGAACTGATTGTTATTATAAAATCGTAATTGTAATTATGAATATATGGGGTATATAACTTTTGATGGAATTTTCCAAGTGGCAATGTGTTGTTTAGTTGGGCTCTAACGCATACCAAAGAAGGAAGATGAAAAAGAGGCACATTTTATCGTTCTCTAAAGGTAGCGCATCGGATTATTAAGGAATAATGTTTAGGTACTTGCCTAAGCATCGTAACTATTATTATGATAGATCCGCTCAAGCCCGGTTTTTTTGATACGTAGCCAAGTCAACAAATGGTTTAAGCATCATTGAGATTGTGTCTTTGTACTGCGGATCAAGACACCGACTCTTAGTTGTCAATTTTATTTAATGAGCAGCTGGATTTGGTTGCAGCTTCGTCCACACCTATTATTTTATTAAGTATTATTAGAATGTGTTTTTGTCTGTCTGTATGTGTGCAGACGATTAGCGTAAAAACTACTGGAGCAATTTTAATGGTACTTTCACTTTTTGTTAGTTTATTCTCCAAGCTATATAATGAGGTATTTTTTATCACGCCCACCCTTAAAAAGGGGCAAAAAGAAAAGTTAAAATGGTGTGGTGCGATTAGAGATGGGCGGGTGGGTAAAAATTCGGGAGGGTTAAATAGGAAGGAAAGGGTAAAATAGGTAAAAATTAAAAAATACCCATTTATACCGGGTATTTTTTATTAATACCGGGTAAAAATTTGACATATATTTTACAATTAAAATAAAAAACCTAATTACTTTTAAAAATGCGTAGTAAGTAGGGCAGCCTTAATACTACGTAGGAAAAACCTACGCCATGAGTTGAAATTTGTTTTTTCTACTTTTTTCAACTGCATACAAGATCGATTGTTTGTGTTCATCATTTAATATGTTAATATTGGGCAAAATTAATTCCATCTTTGATTTGATATCTTTGAATGTGGTGAATATGTTATGGATATTACATTCATTTGATTCAAGTTTGAATATAGGTCCTGTAACCGGTTCCAAAATTGCAAGGCAATCTTCTATCATTGTCCAAAAATTTACATTAAGAAGTGTAGACTTTGTTTCTGAAGGCAATAGTACCGTGGCTTCATGTACGGCTAGGGCCATTAGAGCTGTTTTTGTATTTTTTTTGACTTTTTAGGGCGGCTACATGACTACCCCACCGTGTCTTTACTGGCAACTTTAATGTTTCTCCGCTTTTCTTTTCTTTTACAATTTTGTTCAGTAATGAACTCAAGACTTGACTTTTTTTTATTGTTTTTATAACATCTGTTGCTAATTCAGTAACTGCTTTTACAATTTCACATTTTATGATGTCATGAGTTAACAAGTTCAAAGTATGAGCTGCACAATTGAGAGGAACTATTTGATGATTGCTGTTTTTAGGGTTCCGTACCTCGAAAGGAAAAAACGGAACCCTTATAGGATCACTTTGTTGTCCGTCCGTCCGTCTGTCTGTCAAGAAACATTTTCTCAGGAACGCGTAGAGGTATCAAGCTGAAATTTATATCAAATATCTACTCAAGTCTACTGTTAAAGCTGTGAAAAAATAAAACTTCTAAGCCACCGCAATCAAAAGATACAGCCGTTTATGCCGCAAATTTTCGACACTCGCAAGGGAATCAAAACCTACAGGGTAAGTTCTTCCCGTGAACTCAGAATCTTGAAATTTGGTACGAAGCAACGTCCTATAGCACAGATAAAGGATAAATTGCGATAACCGTACATTTTTAGTTACATCATATAATAAAAATATTTTTAATAATTTTAAACTTACTACCCCTGTTCTCATGAACGCGTAGAGTTATTAAATTGAAATTCATATAAAATACTCAAGTCTATAATACCTTTAAGCAGTAACAAAATCAAACTTCTATGTCAACGCAATCAAGAGAAACAGCAATTTAAGTCGCATATATTCAAACTCGCAACTCCCAAGGGAATCCAAACCTACAGGGTACTTCCCGTGAACTCAGAATCTTGAAATTTGGTACGAAGCAACGTCTTATAGCACAGATAAAGTAAAAATTGCGAAAACTGTAAATTTTTAGTGACGTCATCCAACTATGACTCGATTGTCGTGATGGGTGATATTTTACTTATATACCTATAGGTTTGTACGGAACCCTCGGAGTCCGACTCGCACTTGGCCGGTTTTTTACTAATTCGAAAGCTTTCTGTAGATTTCTAGCGATGTTTATTTACTTATTTGTTAATATATTTTTACTTATTATGGTTATGTTATGTTATTATGGTTTATTATTTGACTTAATACAAAATAAACAAATAAAATAATAATTAAACAGTGGCGGACATTTTACACAGCCCCAAATAAATAAACAGGAATAAAAACTAACAAGTAAAAGCATATATAATTAGTTGAACTTCAAAAAAAAGATGCATTGAATTTTTACCCGGTATTAATTCGAAATGGGAAGGTAAAAATGGGTATAAATGGGTAAAAACCCAAAGTTCGGGTTTTTACCGGGTAAGCGCCCATCTCTAGGTGCGATTTGTTTGAAATTAATACGTGATTCAGGGTTTTTCAAAATAACTAATAAAGAGAATAAAGAGTATATATATATGTATATTGAGAAGTGTGTTTGAAAAGTGTGTGTAGTGAGGTGAGTAGATGATAAAAGTATGATTTAAAGAGACCATAACTCAACTCAGTAGCTATATAGATATATATATCTAGCTACTTAAGTCTATTTTTTTTGCAATTATTGTAGTACTTAGTTTTAATTGTTGGTTTTTCTTTTGTTTTTTTTATTTAAATATTAATACATACCTATACTATCCATGAGTTATAAGCGAGTTGAATACAAAATGTGGATTCAAATTGGTTAAAGTTTGGCATATCTACACTTTATTATATTAATAAATTAATAACTGTGAATCCTAGATTACGATAAATAAATAAATAAATAAGTATAACGAGGGATACACATTTGTATGGGAAAGTTTATAAAAGCGCGGATAAAGTCGCGAGCAAATTAAAACAATAATAAAATACCTAGTAGAGGTTTAAATATCAGTAAATCAAAAATATTCTATTGAAAAAGGAGTCTTATAAAACAGCAGAATACGATTCTAGCGTTTTAGAATATCGGGTCTGTCTGTCACTCTATTTGTATATACACGATTGGCATTAAAATTACATTTTGGGTAGGACTTTGCTAGCTTATTCTTAAAGTTACTGCGCTTAGGTATGTTTTATAACGCCTCTAAACCTAAAAAAGGGCAAAAGGGGGGGTTAATTTGTATGCGAAAGCTCATAACCTTTAATTCTGTTAATGGTGGTGCTGTAATTGGTGATGTAAAAGGCACTGTAATTCAGTCATTTAACTTTGCCAATAAACGCGTGTTTTATCATATTTCTAAAGTAATCATTAAATTTTATATATTACTTTCTATGATTCCTTTTAAGGGCCAAGACTGAATCCAAGAAATTCACGCACCGCTCGTTTACTCAATTGAGAGGATTTAGTCCTCAGGCTCGGTCTTACTTCGATCTAAATTTCTTTAGTATTTTTTATATCAGTAATCGTTTACTGATGTAAAAACAGACAAACAACAATAAAAAAAATATATAAAGCAAAAGGCTCGGACGACACCAGCTAGTTATAAAATTACGAGTACATAGAGAACTGACGATTGGTGTCTTGATCCGTACTAAAAAGTCAAAGCTACTAAAATACTAAAATATTTTCAATATACGGACTTTTCGACTTCTACCTACAGTTTTATTTTAGTATAGATATATAGATTATTTAAGTATAGGTTCGTCAGTTTAGTCGAAGCCTGTTTAATATTAGTTATAAACTCAGCTTAAATTAAGTTTAATTAATTAGAAGTGTTTAGAGTTATTAATTTTATAAGTTAAAGTTTTTGTCAGTAAATTAAAGAGTAAATTTAAGTATTAAGAGTTATTAATTTAAAAAGTTAAAGTTTTTGTCAGTAAATTTAAGTTTTTAGAGTTGTTATTTTAAAAGTTAAAGTTTTTGTCAGTAAATTTAAGTTTTTAGAGTTATTCATTTGAAAAGTTAATGTTTTAGTCAGTAAATTTAATCCGTACTTAATAGTCAAAGCTACTAAATTACTAAAATTATTTTAAATTTACGGTCTTTTCCATTTTCTAGATATAAATAGATAGGAGAAAAAACAAATCTAGTTAGAAGATAAATTAACAATATCATTCTGAGTACTTACTTCTAAAAAAATATTTTTTTATGAAAAAAATAAACCGGCTTTATGTTGCCCCTAAAATGTTCTGGCGATGATAATAAACCCGTAGGTAGGTATATAAGTCTTAATAGATTTCAAAAATAAAAAGAAAAATGGTGCTGTAAATGCACAAATTTCTTTTTGAAAAAGTTCAAAAAGAAAAAGAAATGATTTTTGAAAGTGATTAAATCTAAGTTAAACTAGGCGTTCCGTAGTTGTGCTTGAATTTTTACTAACGGATGTGTCATAAAAGGATTCCGTGGTAGTATTGGTAGTATATACAAACGAAGATATAGCAAATAATAGATTATCTACTCTTAAACACTGCATTAATAAAAGAAAGCACATTAAATTATTTTGAAAGACTGTTTTTTTTTTAAAGTGAAATTGTAAAAATTAAAATTCTGAAATGTTAAAAAATAAA
Source organism: Lampropteryx suffumata (assembly GCA_948098915.1). Taxonomy (NCBI): domain Eukaryota; kingdom Metazoa; phylum Arthropoda; class Insecta; order Lepidoptera; family Geometridae; genus Lampropteryx; species Lampropteryx suffumata. Next base: position 17,603,795 of record OX402544.1, on the reverse strand, counting down.
AAAACAAAAATAATCCTGTTTTATTGATTAATTATTAATGAAAAAAAATGATAATAATTTATTGGATTAAGGTAACATTATTGTCTTTTTGTCAGTAAATTTAATTTGTTTAACTTTAAAAATTTATGAATTCACATCAAGCCGAATTAGCCGAATTTTAGGAATTTACCAAGTATCTACTAATCAAGTGCTATTTAGTTAGGGCAGGTTATGTATTATATTATAAAAATACCTATTCAATCAATCTTACCTTCAAGTTTCATGCCAACATCCAAGCATTTTTGAAAGCGGCAAAATGGACATCGTTTCCGTTGCGTTTTGTCAATGTGACAAGCTCGCTCTGCTACACACGTATAAACCTTCTTGTTTTGAACGGTCCTCTTGAAAAATCCTTTGCACGATTCGCACGTGAGAAGTCCATAGTGGTAGCCGCTAACTTTGTCGCCGCAAACTGGACATAGCTCCTCGATCACATCCTTGGTGTCGGTTTGGTCACAGACGGTAGCTGCTGCAGGTAAGTATGCACCGGATTCACCGCCACCGCCTGTTGGAAATAGATATGTAGGGTCCAAATTGGCATAGCCAAACGATTGTTGGTCAGGTTGGCACTGGTATGCAGCACCCTGAGGCACGTATTGTTGGGAGGGTCCTGAGGGTCCGCCTGAGCCCGATCCATCTGGACCAGGACTAAGGTCGAACGGGGACATGTTGAGGGACATGAGGCCTGTCTGCTGATCCATCGTCATGCTCGACCGCACTGGGCGGCTGGTTTTTACAAATCCCTACAGCGGCGTTCAACCGCAACAACGTTCACACAGTCACCGAGTTCACTAGCGGTCTGGCCGCACCACTTAACCTACGCTCGCAGGTTGCACCTGTTCTAGCACTTTAGTAGGAGGCACACAAATCCAGCACATTTTGTTCTACACTAGTTTTGAGAGTGGCAGGTGGTTGCAAAGCACCGGTTTGTCTTTGCAAAAATAATGTTCTAGCAAATGTTAACTTCGCGCAGAATGTTACGATCGCGTTTAGTTTTACTGTCAGTGGTGGCAGCCCGGGTCCGCGTACCACTGGGTAGACGTTCCGCGATCGACTGACGGCCGGCCGGCGACAACGGCGCGCGTGCCGGCGCCTCCCGCATGCGCGCCCCGCCGCTACCCGCAAGCCCCGCTCGCTCGCACAATGGAAAACGATTAGGAGCCCATGTAATAAGTGAAAGTGAGTCGGTGACCTACTTTCCCGCGATCCAGGTCTATGTTAGTGCGCGTTCGCGCGGTTGCGCCACCGCGCGGGCGGACTACAGCGCGGGGGGCGGCCCACTGACCCAGTTGCGCGCAGTGCCGCAGCAGGGCAGGGTTGCCGCTACCAAACGAGCGTATGTTTACGTTCGCTCGGCATTCATCTATGCTATGTCCGTGCTATGTAAATATCAATCTGACATGAAATGCTTCTTTACTTTTCCTAAGCAGCTCCAGCGACGACACGACCGACGCGCCGTTAACCGGTCTCCAGCCCATCCCCTACCCCAAGTCATCTGGACTATTATTTTTAAACTTATTTGCACGATTGATACATCAGTGGATAAGCATACCTATCTACTAACATTATAATAAAATAAAACGTGAATGTTGCAAAACTCGAAATCATTAATAAAATCAAACGAGAGACCTGGTAATGCAACAGGTAAGTGGCGAGACAAGCGAGCCGCACGAATTGGTTATAAGAATGAGCAGTGGAAAAGAGACAAGCGGGCGACTACACACGGAGTAAAGCTCATTTGCATTATCGTAGTCTCAGAGTAAAGCTCATTTGCATTATCGTAGTTCGTGAACAAGTATTTACAAAAATAGGTCGGTTATTTTAAGCAATGCTATCGGTTATTTTCTGCGTACTGTACGCAGAAAATAACCGATAGCATTGCTTTTTTAAGCGTGATGTGTAATGAGACAAATGAGACAAATGAATGACAAAATGAGTCATTTGAAAGGGTTTGCGACGAGTGATGAAACAAAAATTCAAATTCATTCTGAACACAGATGTGATTAATATTATGCCTTCTCATCTTGCTCTTAACTCGAGTTTGACTGAATAACGCTCCTTATTTAAGCAACGCAACGCAAACGCACTGCAACGCAGAGACGATCTTCGAAATTATTTTACAAACCATACAAATAGGAACTACGAGATATTTAATTTATTTTTTGATTGACGACTACTTCGTCATTCTTATAAACCAGTAGGTACCCAACTTTGGTAGCGGTGTTAATAGATGAGCCTATATCATAACCATCTGTCACTTTTTATTTAAAAGTATTTTCGGCTAGTGCCAACCCTAGTGGAGGGGGTGGATTTTGCTTTGCCTCTTCGCCAGACGGTGAAAAATAAGACAAGTAAACCAAACTTACTGTTTTACTGAAACCATAGGTAATTTTTGCTACATTGACATACATTAAGTAACAGATTTTCAGTAGATTTTAACCATTAATTATTATAAAAAAAAGAAATTTGCTTATCCTGAATCTAAAAAAAAACCACATGTATATTAAGTAAGTAAGTACCCACAGTAACCCATAATCAAATCTCGAGCTGTTTACATTGATGTACTACTTACATAACAGAATTCCTGTTATATACAAATCGATATTAGTAGTAGTAGTTAGTAGTAGTGGTAATAATAAGCAATGCAAGCATAAAGTTGGATTACGAAAATAATTATTTATTTATAATTTTATACCTACTGCATAAGGGATTACAAGAAAACTATTTTAGACATTACTCATTATTATAACGAGAGCTATTCAATATTAAAGCGAAGTAAAGATCTTGACCTGGATTTTGTTAAATCAGTCAACAGGTCACGAACGAGTGACTGTCTGTGACAGCCTTGTATTCGCAACGTAATATGATTCGACGTGATCTCAAGCAAGCACTTAACAACACAACACAATCAGTATCCAACGTTGGTGTCTTCTCAACTTAGTTACTTTACCGTGAAGGTTCTATACTGGACAGATTACTTTAAAAATAAATGAAGCCACTAGGTACATGCTACCCACTCAGAAAATTTGATTTTCCTTGGAAATACGAGGAAGTAAAGATGAGTTTTATTAATTTTCTCATGCTACAGCACGGCTTCTTCAAGAGTCTTTACGATAATTAATCTCTAATAACAGATGAGGTTGGTTAACTAAATTGTAGTATAAATTGATACCACATTTCATTTTATTACATTAATATTATGATACTAGAGAATAACATGCTTACCGGATACTATTCTTAAAAGTACCTACTCATTATAATCAACATACTCGTATTATCTGTGATTTAATATGCCTAAGTACAAAATGTGAAAGAAAGCACGTAGATAACACATAAGACACTATGACTCAATATCCTACCATTTATAATCGAGACCGGAATAACCGATGAAAAGCGACAGTTAAAGTTGTTTCACACAAAGTGTGTCATTTTCGCTTTCGTTCAGACATCAAGGCCTCAAACGAAATCAAGAGTGCTCACGAAGTCGCACGCGCAGCTATGCTTTCTTCGCATGTGCACAAACTGACGTCATACTTTCTCCTCGAGACTCGTGCAGCCAGTGACGTGCACTCATGTAATACAACGTAATAGCTCCGTAATGTTATTTCTTGTTTATTTAGATGGATGATTCATTTGTTGCATGTTATTATGTTAAGTACTATTTCATTTCTTAAAATCACTTTAGGACCATAATATAATCATAGTGTACCTTCAAAATCATAGTTTGTTAAACCTAAAATTGAAGAAAATGGTTCACGGCCATCGCAAAACCACTAGCTAGCCATAGTGCTAGAACGAGGAACGCGCAAAACGAGAAACTATTTATTTTGATAAAACAAATCAAATTATTGTCGGCCTTATGGCGTAACTTGGCGCCGCCGCGATATGTCAATTAATGTTAAGGTGCCTACCTACTTAAAACTTATTACCTAAACCTAGAAGGGTGCCTAATTTTATGACGACATTGATTAAATTAGCTCAAATAAATATATAGAATGGGGCTAAAGTTCAGACGGCTGCTGTCGCGGTTTGCATCCGTGCCGAACGTCAGTATGCACAACCTATTGTTTTTTCATCCCGCAAATACGCTTCTTCTCGCATTCGACATAAGCTTCCTACAGCTGTGTCCGACTGGACCGAGTTAGTTAGGTTGGGTTGGGGGTGAATTCCAGGTTTTTGAGTCAAGAGCATTAGGCCACTGGGTCAGCAGCGTAGCATTCTCAATAAGTACTTTTAAATTAGTTCTGGTACATTGATATTGATTATGAAAGAGTAGTTTTTTTGCTGTTTAACTTACAAACTAAAAAATGTCCTTAAATAAATACTTTACTATTTAATCTACTCAAACATGGGTACTATTTATTTATTTCAGCCTCCTATAGCAAACCAATCCTAATTCGAATATTTATAAATTGTGAGACATTGTACATACATTCCTTATTTTTAATATGATGTTTCTCTTTTTCTCATAGTTAAGTTAGGTACATGCATTCCGTATTTTTATAGATCCGACTATAGATCATCCCATTGCTGGACTGGATTGAATTGCCCTCACTAGCCATTCTTGTTTGTCAGTTTTGAGCCTGGTCCATAGCACGCCGAATCCGCTGAATTGCTCCACCTCGGTGCACCAACGCATTGCGAGGTCGGCTCGAGTATTGAGAGCACCATGTCGTACTCTCGTGTGTCCATCTGCCATCTCTATATCGCATCTCATTATCTGCCAGATTCCCATTTTGCTGCGGTTTTAATATGTATAGACAGTGACCAAAAATAGCATATAGTCTACTCTTTATGTAGGTACCACACTTGCGAAGCCGCAGGCTGAAGCTTGTATTTCGGGTTTTTGATACCTGGGAAGAATCGTACGATGCCTTTGATATTTTTAGAAATTTGTCAGATGCCTTTGACTGCAGACACCAAGGAACGCTAATCATGAAACGACATCACTGTAGCGTTAGAAGATATGCACTTAACTTTCTGACGTCCTAATTTTGCGACAGAATATAAGAGCTGACGTAAATGGAAGGCGTTCTCCGGGGTTTATGGAAAGAATGGCGTACCACAAGGATCAATACTCGAGCCATTCTTGTTTTTAATTAATATAAATTCTTTATTATTGATCAAGCGAGCGAAGCGGTTGAAGATCTCAGTAACAACTTGGCCAATTTGGCTTTGTATGTATATTGATCTGATGTGCTTGAAACTTGCTAAGACATATAGGAATTCTGTAATTATCTGGTAACTATTTGAACCAATTTGGACAAAATTTAGTTATAAAAATTTATCAATTTTTTGTCGTATGACTTTCGATGACTTGGTTTGTATATTTCTAAACGATATTATTTTGCCATTCTAGGATGTACAATTTTAAAAATGGTAAAGAAAAGACAAAATCATTTTAATTTGAGCTCCCATTCTCTTGAGTTTCATTGACTTCAAAAGTCTGAACTTAAACGAGACAGGTCAATTTCTAATTTAATTTCAAACATTACGAGAGTTTTTTCCAAATTACAGTTTGAGAAGTTTCTTTAGATATTATTGATTAAAATATTGTACACTAAGTAGTAGATATGTAATTATGATGTCCACGGGGTGATCCGATGATGAAACCAGAGTGCTCTAACAAATTTAATCATATAAATACAATTATAAATTAAGCTAAATCTTAGCAGAAGTGTGTTGGCAGAATGATAATGTTATATTAAGGTGGTGGCGAGCTCATCTGATGATAGATGGCTCTAAAGTAGTTTAATGGAACTCCTTAGGGATTTTTATTTTACTCGTTATTTCGAACCAGTGATGTGAAAAGATTAAGGAGCGCCTCAGAAGATCCTTTCGTAGATTATTATTATTATTATTATTATACTTAAAGTCACAGTCAAAAATATTTTTATTTATTACAATCTTGTGATTGAGTATACGTATACGTACGTGATTGGAACGTCTTATATTCTAGGTGAATGTAGGTGCCAATTCTTCCTAATTCAAGTCCGAGAACACTTGACAAGAAACTCGTTCTGGTGCTAGCGGTTTTTGTCTGATCCTTTTTATAACTAGCATTTCTTATGCTATGACAAAAGGATACAAAGTAACGGTAGGTTTTACTACTCTGTCAAAAAGATAAATTAATAAAGGGAATCTATTAATAATACACAAATTGTTGGTATTTGTAGAGTTATTGGTTAAAAATTTGTTAACAAGTCTAGCTTTAGCTTCATCAGTAAGTTCGTATGAACTGCAGCGGAACTAAGCCTACCAGCAAGTGTTTCAATTTATGTAAATTGTGTAAAAATCCAATGTCTTTTGTTCTTGCTCTTAGACCTCAGAATACCAATATCTCTCTTTTCTGTGTCGTAGCGTAGACTATGGTCTCATCGTGTTAAAATTACGCGACTTTTACGGTAATACGTTACGTAGGTATTCCTGGGCCTTACAAATTATGAAATAAACATTTTAGAAAATATACATGTAGGGAACATTCCCTACATGTAGGTATATTTTAAATACAATAATTTAAAAAATATAAATATACAGGGTGTCCCGGAACTAGTATTTTAAGCCTGAACGAGGTGATTCCGACCATGTTAATAAACAGATATGGGGTGTTTTTTTTTTTAATTCCTATTTTCAAATTTTCATACATAAACTTTTATGTTTATTCTAATTATTAATATTGACAACCCTCGTTAGTTTACAGTGTTTCCAAAAACGTAACCTACCTAAACATGTTTGTGCAAGTACAAATTAATTGGTATACTAAGATAGGTAGGCATGGATACATACTTCTACCAATTTTAAAGCAAACTTTTCTGCACATTTCTTCAATGAAAATAATGAATTCATGAAATTCGTAGAACATTTGTTGTTCTCCCAAGTGTCGAGAAATGTCCCCCCTCAGGATAACATACTAGTTCCGGGACACCCTGTATTATTAAAAATATTAATATTTTTAATATATAAAAAAACAATTTGAATACATCTACGTGTGTCATTTCGTTGGTTTGGTCTTTAGAAGATATTTTCTAAATACCTAATTTAAATTTCGAAGATGAATCTGCAAATCATTTGAATTGTTCTATAACCTATGACTAAGTACTTGTATATCCAAGTAAGAATGTAATTGAACTAAACGTAGGTTACTTTACATAATACAACTCTCCAGAGATAAACTGTTGATTTTCATTAGTGACATGTGTAGAACTTGAGTGCGTCTTTTGGCTATTACAGTTAATTGATTTGTTTTCTTCCGTTTGCACAACGCAGTAAGTGACATGACTAATCCATTTAATCCGTCCTAGAAAAAATCTCCTCGGGGAACGAAATATTACTTCACGGGGACAAAGACGATGCTAGACACCTATTTCTTCAGAATTAGAACGAGCTGTCAATATTGCTTCTCCATAATGTATTTTATTCGGCCCCTATTTTTTTTCCTTTAATAAATCAGTTCAACGCTTTGCCAATCAGATACTCTGAATACAATGTTTAAAGAGTCAAATGCTTGTATCCAGTTTACATTTGTTTTGCATAAATCCATGCAAAACAGTAGGGAATGCGGGAATCTGAAGCAGTAGGGACGGCGCGGCAAATCGGCTAGTTAACCAGTAACGGAGTTTTTGGTCAGCCTGTATTTATAAAGAGTCTAAGAAAGAATAAAAAAATACATAATATTTCATAATACATACATAATTACGTTTACAGAACTAAAAAGAAAAACTATTTAATTGAATATAAAAAAAGAATGAACCGAATTGAGAGCCTCCTTTTTTTGTATCTTATGCTTTTTAGTATTTTATTCTTTTTTTTCGAAATTCTTAAACACCACTGGAAAGTCACAGGAAATCAAAATGCGAAACATCGTTTAATTGGATTACATCCTGTTCTCAGCTATTTTGATTTAAAAATAGCCTTTGTTTTGCCTACAAGGACCGTTTTGCTCGTAGTACCCGCTACCACGATGCGTATGGTTGGCACGGCGCTGTATAAAACATAATAATTAGGCGATGACCCACTTTTTTATCAAAATGTTTGCGATACGCAATGTAAGCTACGAGCGTATTATGTATGGCAACGCTGACTCTGACTGCTGATAGATGACATTGTAGTTAATTTAATTTCAAATGCTGTAGTAATCTCAATTATATAAAATAAATAATCAAAAAAAATATTATTTTAGTATGTCGTATTTTATGGATTTTCCTTATGTTAAGCATACTGCGTTCTATACCTCGTTGGCAAGTAGTTAGTTTATTTTTAATTTTTGTTATGTATTTCCATGTCTGGCAAGCTTAGGTTAAGCATGGTAGGAGAGTTGAATTGAACACCTTAGTTTTTATATTTAGTGGCATATTACTTTTAAATATCTCCTTTAAACTCCAATATTTGTTCCACGTGTGTTGTGCTCTACGCTCTACTTCTAGCTCATTATTATTTTTGTCGAAGCCAATTTGTTTGCCTAGGTATATGTAGTGGTTAGTGTATTGAAGTGTTTCGTTGTTCACCTGTATGTTTGTCTTTTGGCTGTTTATCATAAGCATGGTTTTTGATAGGTTCATTTCTAGACCTACATGTTTACTTCCCTCGTTCAAGTTATCTATCATTTTTTGTAGCTGTGAAACGGACTCTGTCAGCAGCACTAGATCGTCTGCGAAGCGTAGGTGGTTTAAATAGTCGCCCAAAGGACCCAAAGGCAAACGATCCAGAGGAAGACCCCAAACGAGATGGGAGGACGAAATTGCTAAAGTTGCCGGCCCACACTGGATGAAAGAAACTCAAGACCGAAATACATGGATTTCATTGGAGGAGGCCTTCACCCGCGGAAGGGTTCTAGCAAACAAATAATATAAAATTATAAACATTTGTATATTTAAATGTAAACGATAGCAAAAAACTAACCTAGAATTAATTTAGAAACAAAAACACTAACATTAGACATTAGAGATTACAGAACTTTGTTGTCTTTTTTCAAGTTTTCTTTTTGCCAGAAATAAAAGGCTTTTTTATTTATTTATTTAATAATAAATAATCCCGGACAGTTCACACAGTATCACCTGGCCCCAAAGTAAGCAGAGCTTGTGTTGGGTACACATGACTGATATCATCATAAATCATCATAAAAGCCTCCCCAATAGATTTCCAGGAAGAACGATTTTGAGCCCTCTCCATCCACCGACTTCCTGCGATCTATACAATGTCGTCAGTCCATTCGGGTGGGGGGTCGTCCTACGTTTCGTTTTCCTGTCCTTGGTCGCCATTCGAGAACTTTTATTCCCCAACGATTATCAGTTCTGCGAGCTATATGGCCTGCCCATTGCCACTTCAACTTGTAAATTTTGAGTGCTATGTCGGTGACTTTGGTTCTTCTACGGATTTCCTCGTTGCGGATTTCATCACGTAGTGAAACACCCAACATAGCTCTCTCCATAGCACGTTGCGCGACTCTGAGCTTGTGTATGAGGCCAATAGTTAGCGACCAAGTATCAGTTCTATATGTCATCACTGGCAACACGCACTGATTATACACTTTCGTCTTGAGGCTCTGCGGTATCTGTGATGAGAAGATGTGTAATTTCCCGAACGATGCCCATCCGAGTTGGATTCGTCGGCTGACCTCTTTGTCGAAGTTGGACTTGCCTAGTTGAATCGTCTGACCCAAATAGACATAATGGTCTACAACTTCGATTATATTGTTCCCAATATGTACCGGTACGGGTGCAACATGAGCATTTGACATGATTTTTGTCTTGCTCATGTTCATTTTAAGACCCACCTGTTGGGACACGATTTTAAGGTCGCTGAGCATTGTGCCAAGGTCTTCCAGAGATTCTGCCATGAGGACTATATCGTCGGCAAATCGAAGGTGAGTGATGTGTTCGCTATTGATGTTGATACCATGTCTATGCCAATAAAAGAGCTTGAAAATATCCTCCAATGCAGAGGTGAACAGTTTAGGAGACGATTACTCTCTAAAACAGCTTATAGACATGGCTCAACAGCGAGATGGGCCTGTAATTCTTTAAGAGGGTGTTATACCCTTTCTTAAAGAACAGTATCACCACGCTCCTGTTCCACGCCTCTGGCGTAGTTCCCTCGAGGATGACGGAGTTGAAAAGCTTCTGGAGAACCTTAAGTACCGGTGTTCCACTCGCTCTCAGAAGCTCTGTCGTTATTCCGTCTTCCTCCGATGCCTTGTTGTTCTTAAGCTGCTTGAGAGCCGTTCGAATCTCGTATAGGCTGACGTCCAAAATGTCTTCAGTGTAGTGTCGGGTTAGGCGGGCTCTTGCATCGCTAGTCGTGCTTGTAGTAGGACTTTGCGATGAGGTGTAAAGTTGTCCATAGAACTTCACGAGCTCTCGTAAAACTTCTGGCTTTGAGGAAACGACACTGCCACTGTCGGTCTTCAGCTTCGTCAACAGACTTTGCCCAATAGACATATCTCTCGCGAACACTTTGGAACCTTGGTTGCGCTCTATTGCGTTCATTATAATACAGGTATTACAGAGACGCAAGTCGCGTCGCATAGACTTAGAGATCTGTTTATTGAGTGAGCTGTATTTCGACATGTCCACTGAAGACTGCAGTTTCATTTCGCTACGTTCTGCCATGAGTTTAGGAGTGTACTCAGAGAGTTTTTGGGTTCTACCTTTGCGCTGGGTTTTACAGAACTTTGACCCAACGGCATGGACAATTTCCACCAGACCGTCATTTATTTCGTCCACGGATCCGCATTCGGCGAAGCATTGGAAGCGATTTTGGAATTCTAACTGAAAGCTCTCGGGGTTTTGGATTTGGGCAGGACTTGGACAAAGAGTAGATTTCATCAGACGGGACCTTTCTAGCTTTGCGTTAAGATTTAATTAGCCTCTAACTATTCGGTGATCTGCCGGTTTTTAAATGTCATTTGAAATGTAATCATACATAGCCTCCACTTCATCGTCTGGACGTTTCGAGTGAGGTGCGTACACCTGTATGACCCATTTGGTTATGCTGTTATACGGTATACCACTGCTCGACACGCTTTCGATCTTTACTATGATGTTAACGAGGGATTTGTGGACGAGAAATCCGACACCGTGCTGAGAAAGTTGATCGTCCTCCAGAGACAGAGACAGAGACAGAGTCCTCGGAGAGGACACGATAATTTAGGATTATCGTGTCCTCTCCCTCTCTTCGGACTTCTGATAACCCTATAATATCCCAGTGCAACTTATTTACTACTTTTTCCAGCTCTATCAACTTCTCGTCGGTCCTCAGTGTGCGAGCGTTGTATGTGTCCAGGGCCAGGAGTCGTTGGGATTGGTAGCTGGACCTCTGCCGGAGGTTCTTCGCACCCCCTGTTCCGCCGTTACCGTGGCCGCCACCTATGGCAGGAATAGCGGAACTGCCGGGAACTGGGGGCCGTCTTCTAGTTGTGTTCATCATATGGGGGTTTTGCCATAGTCACCACGCTTGGCAGGCGGATTGGTGATCGCAGATTCAATATTTTGTGCTCAGGGGGTGCTGCTGCCCAATCCCCCTTACATACTTATTATACATAGAAAAACCCAGACCCGAGACAAATACTTGCAGATCATACAAACATTTGTTCCGGGACAGGAATCGAACCCGCAACCTTCTGCGTCTCAGCCGGACCTTAGCCCACTGCGATACAGAGGTCGTCATTTTATAATAGCTTTATGATCAAAATGTCTAGAATCACAAACACAGGCAAAATGACAAGTTCATTCTAATAATTATTATACTTAGACTTACGTATTGCTTTTTGGAACATAAATCATAATAAATATCACACATCTTTCATATTTATGTCAGTGTGTTTTAAAAAAAGTATTTTAAGTATGTATTTAAGTATAAGTAAATATCGATCTGGTTTCCGTAATACAAGCCATGCTTTATTTGTAACTAGATGGAGCTGCGTGAGTTTTCAACCAATATTTATTTATTGGTTTTATTTATCATTAAATAACATAGATACGGAAAATGTGAACGGAGCGAGCCGCGTAAAATGTCGTGTATTTGACTTTAAGACAACCTTAAATGAGAACATAGCAGCTAAATAATAGGCGAGCCAAGCGAGCCGCGCAATTGTTTAAGTAGTATTTGACACTATGTGCTTGAAGAGCCTGTGGCATAACAAAACGAAAATAAGATAATGACAAGCAAAGCAAAGCGCGAACAATCGAACACTTGATTAAGTCACCCCTTTTTCAATTTATGGGCCGTAGCTTGGCCATCACTGATTTAAATCTGGGTCTGTTTGTTTCTATTTATAATATGTATGTATTAAAAAAAACAGTATATAAGTAGTATATCAGTCACCTTGTACCCATAACACAAGCTCTGCTTACTTTGGGGCTAGCTGCCCCAAAGATGCTGTGTGAAATGTATATTTATTATTATTTTTTACAAAATAGCAAAAAATCAAGGAAACATATTTTTTTAGAATCATCGTGTTCTGCTAGTCTTTTCGACATCAACATTTTCCGACTTTTTTACTTTTCTCGAGCTAAATTTCTGAGGAGAGTTTTGAGAGAACTGCCGATTTCTTAATAAACATTTCCAGGACGATTATTCCTCGAAATAAACCGTAGGAAGAAGGCATCTGAGAATCTGAGTGAATCTGAATATATCTGACATCTGAGAATTATTTATAACCGCTCTAAAAATACCCTAAATATAAAAGATCGATTCGACCCTAAATATAAAGAAAGATTCATTTAAAAAAACGCATTAAGTTTATATCTCGTGGAATATTATTCATGCCAACGTAAGTATGTGTTTAGTGATACTGCTATTTTCTCACGTACATGTAAATAAGCCGAGCCTTGGCCTGGTTACCACGATTTTAGCGGCATTACAAAATAATACTCAAATGATGCGCGGCGTGGCTTGTGAGCGCAAGTTGGTCGGTGTAAACGCACGCAATGCGACTTGTATACTCACTTCAAGCATGCACCATCATAATGATATACTACTGACCCGCTGTTCACTTTGTTTGACTTTCCGCGCGTGTTAGTTCAAAAATAGTTATATTTTAAAAACTATAAAGAAAACCAACTTCAATGAGTACGATTTGAGTATTTTTTAAGTCGGTTAAGTACTTCGTAAACACCACTGGAAAGTCACAGGCAAGCAAAATTTCAAAATTTCGAAATTTCGTTTACTTGGATGACATATTTTTCTAGCTGTTCGTATTTTGATTTAAAACCAAACTAAAGAACAGATTTTGATGAAATTTCTATAGAACTAATCGGGAAGTATGTCCTTTCAAACGAAAAATAACAATTTTCAAATCGGTTCATAAATTACCGGAGTTATGAGGTAACAAATAAAAAAATATATAATTGAGAATTGAGATTTGAGTTTTTTTTAAATCGGTAAATAAATAGGTACTTACAAAGTTTGATGCAGATTAATTCACAGATATTTGACTGGCCTCTCAGCTCTGTTGGTAGCATCTCAGCCTTCAGCGCTGTAATTAGTCGGTTCGATTCCCATCCAGAAAAATATTTGTGTGATGAACATTGAGGTTTTATTATGTGCCTGGGTCTTATAAGTACCTGGTTCCTATAGTACAAGCTATGCTTAGTTTTGGGCTAGATGGTGCTGTGTGAATTGTCCACCAATATTTGTATTTATCAACCGACTTAAAAAAAGGAAAGTTTTCAATTCGACAGTTTTTTTATGTTTGTTAAAAAAACTGTCGAATTGAAAACTTCCTCATAACTCAGTCATATTTGAACCGATTTGAAAAAATCTGATTTCATGTGAAAGGATATACTACCCGATTGGTCCCATATAAATTTCATAAAACTCGGTTCAGTAGTTAGATTTTTAAATAAAAAAAACTGAAAAAAATATGCCATATATTTTGTCATGGTATTTTGCTTTTTGTACATGAAGTCGGTTGACTTTTTAGTTATTATAACCTATATTATTTATTTACATGAACTTTCCCATACAAACCTAAACCCCTCCTAATGCCTCTTTCTAAATGTATAGACGATAGGTGCAAATCGCATCCTGATAGGTATAGCAGGTACCTAATTATTATTTTTTATTCTACTTTTGACTGTATCTTATATTATGTGTTTTTATTTATACAAAGATAGGTTATCTTGATATGGATCTTGTGTCTGAATAAAGATTATTATTATTATTATAAATGTGAGAACATGATGAAAGATACCTCAGCGAATATCTTGAGGCATAAGTAACATATCGTGCAAGTCTCATAAAATGTTCTCCAGTAGTTTTTAAACCAATCGCAAACACACTGACAGACATAAATATTTAAAATGCTAAAATCTTGTTCTGTTAATGTTTTTAGATACAAAATTATATTATTCGAATATTCGAATTATATAAACGAACCTTCAATTGATCTAGTAATTTCTCTTTTCCGAAAAACTCCCAAAATACTAATAACATTATTTAGCGAAGACATGACTTAAACGGACATTGAAAATAAAATCAAATTCAGTGTACGGACCTTTCGACCTTTAAACGCTGCGCAAACGTAGACACTTTTTGCTGCCGACACGGCACACTATCACAATAAACTACGAAACAAAGCTTTACAATAAACTACAAAAGAACTACCTATCATAAATACAAATTCGCTCACTACATTTAAAACAAAACTAATCGCAGTAATTAAAGTTATTTTCAAAATAACTTGGATTCGTTTTGATTTAAATTTAGTGAGTGAATTTGTATTTTAACACTTTACGATATGTGTTTTAAAATTACGTTTAATATAATCTGCTTGTAAATTTGAATGAAGTAAGCATACACTACCTTAGATAATAATGTTGCTCTGCCCTCAGACAATTAACGACACATTTGAAATGTATAAACTCTCTTGTATTAGTTAAGTAGTTAAGGTAGTTTTAAGATGGATCATGCAGAAAAGCGCTAGGACCAGGACGAGTTTCTTGCAGGTTCTTCTCGGGCTTGGGTTAGGTGGAATTGGCACCTAAATTCACCTAGTAGATAATTATGTAAGACGTTTCAAAATGATCATTGTGATTGTATTGAATAAGGTATCTTTTGACTGGACTTGATTTGATATATTAGGTTCGATTGCACAGAATAGAATAGAATAAAATAATGGTTTATTTGACACACAATACGAAAAAGGTTAATAGAGAAACAAATAGGTAAATGATCAGAGTAAGTATGCCAAATTAATATAATAATAATAATAATAATAATTCATTTATTCATTCAGATAGCTGGATCCATAATGGGTTAGTAAAATCTTAGTGCTAAGTTAGTCAACAGTCAAATTCACTTAATATATAATATAGATAATTATATTTATATACATACATTATTAATTAATCAGTACTCCAATACAGCGCCTAAATAAAGGACCATCGAACTTGTTCGCTATTGCCATCAGGATAGTGTTGGTACTCCCGCGAACTCTGCGCAGCAGAGAGGATGCCTTTTTCCGCATGCAGGCATAGAGGATAGGCGTAGAAGATGCATAGAGGCAAATGTTTAAATAATGTGTCAATAATTAGTTTTGTGACATCCAACATTTTTAACGTACACCCAAGGTTGCTAAACTTACCTATTTGTTTATAAACTTTAATGGAAGGTTAAACTAGCGATATCTCAATTCAATTGTTCCCATACGGGTTCCAAAACCTTGCAACGATTGGCTTTATATGCATGACTAAAGTACGAAACGCAGATTGTACAGAGTGGCAGGATATTGTCGTTAATAAATTGACAATAAGTACCACCCTGCTCAATAGTGTACTGAGTGAAAGAACCATTGTGTTGTGTACCGACGTGTAGATTGAGATGAAAGTTATTACCCTGTAAATGTTATAATATGTAGGTATATGTACTCTTTATATAAATGAAATTATGACTAAAATTAAAATAATTCCATTCCTTGGCCTTCATGAAATGTACTCCTACTTCCTATAGTTCAGCTCCTTCTTCGATACCTTTATTATTAATACTTAGATAAGATAGATATAAAATGGTTCAAAAAATACTAGGGCCAAGACGAGTTTCTTGATAGTTTTTTTTACGTTAGTAACATCGGATCCTAAATTCACTACGATTCAATGTTATCAAGGTCTCTTTACTGAATAAAAAGGTTTTGAATCTGAATTTCTATAAGTTTTAGTCTAAAACCGAAGTGAAAATATCCACCTAGTTGTTAAATTGTCTTAATAAATTAAAAACTCTGGGTCTGTGCCGAAGTGCCGAAGCAACCAGTTGTACAGCAACGTTGCCTAATTCCGCAAGGTCACATTAAGAAGTGGTTTTGTGCATTGAAACACTAGTACAGAAAATAAATTCACGTATTTAAGTTCCATATAAAAAAAACCTTATTGAACGAGCAAGCGCGAAGCGCGAGCGAGTGTCTCCGTTTCAGCTTTGGCAAAAATGCTCTATCTCTCGTATATCTTCTGTCCGAACGGCGTCCGGCCGGCGTCTGTTCACCTCACAGAGCCGCTAGTTCATAAATTGCCCAAGAACGTATAGGACCACGCAGAGTGAACTTCTGAAGACAGTAATGTATAAGAATAAGTGCTTAGTTCTCAGGTCTAAAACCAATTTAACACCATTAGCAAAACAAAAGAATTTAGTAAGTATGCAGTTTTCATGTTTTTTTATGATTTAAAAATCAGTCTGTTGCTTATAAAGCTGTGATAATTCGTCCCTTCGAATCCCTTTAATTACATCACAACATGCTACTACATAATATTGAAAACATTTCAGGTACAAGTGTGGGGACACTGGACTTAAGACTTAAAAATTACCACTTTAAAGCTTAATATTAATAAATTGAATATCGGTATCGCAAAACCTGTGTAAGGCTTAAGCATTAAGGTTCGGGATGCGGGAGCGTCTGCAATGCAACGTGGTCGCGTAGGTGTGCAAAGCGCCATAGATAAAGTATGGGTCAAAGTCAAAGTCAAAAGATACTTTATTCAATACAATCACAAGGATCACTTTGAAACGTCTTACATACTAGGTGAATTTAGGTGCCAATTCATCCTAACCCAAGCCCGAGAAGAATTGGCAAGAAACTCGTCTTGGTTCTAGCGCTTTTTTATATGATCCATCTTATAACTACCTTAACTACGAAATACTAATACAAGAGATTTAATACGTTTCAAGTGTGTCGGTTAACTGTCTGACGGCAGAGCGACATGAGGACATGCATTCTTATCAATAATATAGTCATTTATATTATAATAAGCTTAGGTAGCAGATGTGTGGGGTAGCAGACGCTACCACATCGCGTCCCGCTTCCCGAGTTACTGACGCGCAGGTTTGGCCGAAACTTTAATATCTCTAATAAACCTATCCAACGACAAGGCAGTCATGAGCATGACATACAAGATCATGTCGGCGACTAATATTCTGCGATGATAAGGATCGGACAATCAGACGGACATGGCGAAACTATAAGGGTTTCTTGTTGGACTTCGGAACGCGATGCAATTTCTCATTTCTTAAGTAATTTTATCTCAATTAAGAGATAAAATGACTTAACAGGACCACCTACAGAACCTACAGAAACAAAAAAAACGCGTGCATAAAGCCAAATCCACATTACAAAGTTATTTTAGACTTGTAGATAAGCGACTCTAGCGACGCCTGTGTTTTATATAAATCGATCGCTCGCTCGATAGGCGATCTGTTTCAATATAATGTAGGACACATAATGCGTTGCGTATATTGCCAGCCTAAAACGAATGTGTCTGAAGTATAGTTAAATAGTAATACCTACCTATTACTATCATTGTTGTGTAAAAGAAAAGAACAAAGGGTTTTCTTCACTATAAACAGTGGAGCTGTATCCGCGAAACATATTCATTGGTACGCGTATTGCGACATGCGCGCGCGCCGTGTCCCACTTACCAAGATAAATTGAAATTCAATTTCGCCAAAGGGCAACAATTGTATGCACAGTGGGAGAATAATAAAGCTGCTGAAGCTATATTCTGGTACTGTCTGTACTAAATTGAGTCTCAAGTACTTTGATAGCTGTATATAATATAATAAGCCAGCAAAAGAAGCCTAATATAATAATCTTTATGAGATTTGGTAAGAAGATATTAAATATTTGTGAAGTATATAGGATATAGGTTAAATTTTATGTAGGTTCAACGCGCACGAAGCCGGGCACGAACGCGGGCAGCAGCTAGCTAGTACGGGTGGCGCTGTCAAGATCTCATTAGGCTACCTACGCAGTTACAAAGGCATGTAAGAATGAGTATATAGCATTTTTTACAGAACCAAGAGAAGCCGACTTAAGAAGACAGCGTAAAAGAAAAACAGGTCTTAAGTACTAAGCAGTAAGTGCATGAGAGATGCAAATAACTCAGATATGTTACCAGTTACGACCAGATACAATACAAGGTCGTCGAGGAAGCGATGTTTCGATTCGAGCTTGAGCTTTACTCTCGAACCTAGTGTAAGGTTAGGTAGGTATAGGATAGTTACAGAGTTGCCAGATTCTACGTTTCTCCGTTTTACTAGAGGTGTAATATAATAAAATATAATATATTACGGGTATAATAAATAATTATTACTAAACTCCTAAACTGTTTATTAAATATTACAAATTCATAAGTTTTTGGATATGTTTATATACTTGTTCGTGGTTCCATAGCCCCATAACGACTGAACGGATTTAAATGAAACTTGGAATAGATGTAGTTTGTAACCTGGAATAAAATATAGGCTACTTTTTATGTAGGTGCCACGCGTGCGAAGCCGCGAACAGAAGCTAGTAACATAGTATCTGTTATACTAGATTCTGAACAGTTAAATATTAGTACAGTGAATCATAGAATTTTGTATCTTAAATATATCATTAACAGAAACATCACCCCAGTACTCCACTCTTAGCAAACAGACTAATAGACGTTATTGAATGATAGGTAGGAACGTAATTAATGTTACATACCTACCTACCTACAATTTTTCATGGAAATCCACGTTTTAATCTTTCAGAATATATGATGGGCACGCGCCTTTGAAAATTACGTTATTGTAAACGAGGACGCGTACCGTAGCCATTTACAAAATCCTTTGTTCCTCAGATATTCTGGTTGCACATCCGAGTCAACTGTTTCACAACCGTGTAACCTTCGAAATGGAAAAGAAACGCGCTGCCCACGCCACGCACCGCGCTGCCGCCGCGCTAAAGTTACGCTAAGCTCACTCTTCTGTATGTCAAATCGCACTGAATTTTGATTCAGGAGCTTAAGTTCACGCTGAGCTTCATCTCTGAATCTTAGTGTAAACTATTTAACTCGTCTTAAATACATGTCTTACAAGAACTATATTTATTGTATATCAAATAATAGGTCTTTACCTATAAAGTTTCCGTTCTGGCCATTTGTTTTTTTTTTATTGTTGGCTAAGAATTCTAATTTCAAATGAATGAAATATTAAAAAACATGTAATTCTATTTTTAAATTCAGTGTTTTGTTTTCGTCTCATTTGATTCTTTTTCGTCAGCATAAATACGAAATAATGGTAAAAGATTTCTGTTGAGGTATCAGTGCGGCGTAACCGGCGCGCAACATCAACGATGTATACGATGAAAATACTACAAACGATCGCACAGCCATTCATTTGTTTAAATTTAAACGCTTCCGTTCTAGAAATTAATATCTGAAAAATTTACTCCTTGATCACCTGAAGACTATGGTCGACAACGACAAATTAAATTGATGAAAAAATTTGCATCATTACAATATTGGTTAACATTGGTTGAGGCCTTGCGTTGCTCATGCATAAGACACAAACACGTAGGTATTTTAAACCGCATTGTCATTTGTGACGAAAAATTGATTCTTTTTAATAAACGTAAACGGTCATTATTTGGTTGGACCCTGGTTCATGGTTCATCATCTAGGCAAAATGGTTAAGGGAACCAAAACAGACCCCAAAAAAGTGATTGTCCCTATTTTGTAGTCTAGTGCCGATTTCCGACAGTTTCATATGAAACGGCGCGAGCATTACTGCGGCATATAAATCAGCAATTTCTTATGTACTGACCTAATTCTAAGGCATGCTACACGGGCACTGCGTACACATAAGCCTAGGAAGGGTGAGGGCGCCCCGTCACGTTCGGATCGTTAGTAGGCATTCTGGTATTCCATCTCTCATATTGAATAGCGTAGAAAACCCGAGTTTCTAAACATGCAACAGAACATAAGTTGGTAATGGGATAAATATCTAAAACTTTTTAGTCTTAGTATTCTAAATAAATCAACAATCGAGACTTTTTAGTTTAATTTGTCATCAATTGGACTGGAAATGGGAATGACCGGAAACTTGGGTACTTGGGCTTCATTCGGCGAAACTGCGGGTTTGGCTTTAATAAAGCGGCTTTGACGTTTGTGAATCTACGGATAGGCATCTTGCTTGACTTGACTACCAATATTACGAGTAGGTATCTAAAGCAATTTTAATATCGCTCAGCTGTGCCGATTATTGCTGAACAGAGTACCTATACCTACTACTAGTTCGCTCCAAACTGTGTCCGAACTGAGATCGCACGGGCAATGTCCGTATCGTATAGATCGTTAAGTAAGTAGGTAGGCTAAAATCTAGTAGGTACCTACATAAAAGGCAAAAAAGAACTATATTCATGAAATATTTTATTATGTAAGCGCATGTAAATGAGCCAAAACACGGGTATTTGAATGACCTATGAATTTGCCGTTCTATAGTACTGACAATCTAAAATATAATTTTTCTATGGCTGGCTGTAATAAAATGTAAATAAAAGGGAATTCTATTTTCCAATTCAGTGATTTGTTTTTGATTAGTGTTTTGTATTGGTTTCATTTTAATCTTTTTCGTCAGCACAAAACAAACGACTAATCTATACTTATAAAAGAGCTTAACCTGACTGACTGACTGATTCATCGTCGCCGAGCCGACTTTAGATGTTAATCAAGTTTTTTTGCTGACTGTACTATTTTTTTTCAACTACTTAAATATTTAAAATAGTTAGGTGCTTTGAAGATTTATCTTGGCCCATAACTATTTAATAAACATAAAAAAACAAAAAAAGTAAAGTTTTTATTTACTTTTTTTGTTTTTTTACCTTTTTAGTATTATAATACTATAATATATAGGGAAGTCGCGGATAACAGCTAGTTATGGTATAAGAGTTCTGTCGTGGTAGCAGTGCGGCGCAAACAGCACGCAACATCGATGACGTTTACAGAGCGAACACTACAAACAAATCAACGTTTGTATTCAGGTACAAAAACACGGCCAGTCATTGGTATGAACGCTTCCAACACCGCACTTGATATTTAATACAACCATTGGTTTTTACTCCCTTTTAGAACCGCATATGTTTAACAACCCCTGGTCTAATTTGGCTTACTAAGTTACTAGCATATTTCTTAATTACAATGTGTCAACTTTCCAAAAGAAAACATAGTGGTACCAAGCCAAATCGTCCAAATTGCCACTGAGATCTTTGCTCGCATGACAAGGTATGTGCATATAGTATGTATGTGCATGTGCGATTTGTCCAAGCAGCTTTATTAAGCGGCACATTCTAGCTAAGCCGAATAATACCGACCTGAATATTGTGAATAGGCACGCCTTACAAATTTCTCAATGCAAAACTAAATAAATAATTTGATCAACAATGTTTAAGTAAACATTTTGCCGTTGACAGCACATTGTATAACCTTGGCCTATTTAAATGCTTTCGCTGGCTGATAAGATAAAATGTACTCACATACCTACACGTCTTAAGTAAGTTGGCTTACTAACTATGAGTAATTAGACCTATGTTCTTGAGTAAGTAATATTTTATTATTTACAAAATAACGATACTGTATTTTATTGGTTTTTTAAGTGTTTAAATCACTGCAATATATACCTAGATGAAAAAAAAACAATATTGATGAACAATCCACACAACACCATTTAGCCCCATCAATCCTATTTTGATATATTTGCGATAAAATTATGTTTTTTTTTGTAGAAGATACTAAAAGATAGACTCATTCATACATGGAACTACGTTATATATTCTATCTATTGAACTAAAATAAACGAATTATTTATATATACGCCTTCAGTTTTATTTTGTTTCATTTTCTCATGCAATCAACAAGTCCATTGATAAAACAGAAAGGCAAATCGTCAAATCCATATCAGAAGTTAAAACTTTAAATTACTACGCGATTCTTGGAATACAAGGCATCATGCCGCTGTTCTCCCTCATATTTAATGGAATGTTCGTTTATGATATAAACTGAGTTGCAGTTTTGAAGCGGCAGGACCTTGGTGTTGTGGGAGAAGGGGGGGGAGGCTGAGGGGGTGGGGGCATGGTCGCAGATGACGCGCGCCCTACTGGCACACTGACACACTTACCCAGTGACAGTGGTACTACTTTTGGTTCGTCGAGGTCGCCACGATGCGTCCTACCTACCTACGACGACACTGAGATTAAATATGTGTACCAACGTTATAAACATCGCGCGGTGGAATATAACTGGAATTTTTTCAATAAAAAGTAAATGTAGGTAATATTCATATCGTTTGTAATACGATCACAGGCCCAAGCACGAGCCACGTGACGTGAAACATAATGCTGTCAAGTAAAAAATATCTCGTAAAAGGAACGAAAAATCTCGAACAGTTATAAATCAGCATAAAAGATAAATCAGGACCAAGTCCAGAATGATGGCGGACATAAATAAATAAATTTGGTGGACAAATAATCACATTACATCACATCACACAACATCATCTAGCTCTAAACTATGAATAGCAAAGACTGATATAATATTTATTTTAATGTATCTAGGTACTTATGTTATGATACAACTGCAAGGCACAGGAGATAATAGAAACAGACTACGAATTGTACCTTTTTTGTGTGGTTTTTATGGTTAGTCAAATTAAATAGTACTAATAAAAGTTTGCGTCATAACTCCCACAAAAGTGTCTTACGTTTCACCATTCCTGGTTAGTACGTTGTACGTCATACATTCCGGAACCGGACCTTACTTAACAGTACCTTACGGATAATGCATTGATCCGAAAAAAAAAACAATTTATACTACCTACCTACTATTTTTTATATACAGCAAAAACAAGCGATTGGAATTGGTAATAAGTATTACAAATAGAGATCGCCAGTTTTTATTGTCCCAAACAAAAATCACCATATTCATGATATATCAGAATTGACAACTTCAACTGTGTCATGTGAATCTGATAAAGTTTCTACTACATACTTCAGTTAACTAAGAATAAAATAGTAAAACGCCCGCGACTTCGTTTGCATACAAACTTTGACGATTATCATTACGTTCTCATAAAAATGTTTTTTGAGCCTATCTCATATTCCAAGTCATAGACTTCTTATATAAATATACAAATGTTAGATGTTCCTGTTACAACGTGATGAAGTACGAACATAGAAACATTCGCATTTATACTATTACTAGCTGCTACCTGCGGTTTCACTGGTACCTTTATAAAGTATATCTTTTCCCAAGATACAATCTACCTTTTTACCAAACTTCATCTAGAACTTAGCTGAACGGTCAGCAGTTTAAACGTAAGAAAAAGAGACACTGGAATTTATAATATTAGAATAGATAGTATGGGTTTTTTTATAATGGTACAACGCGTGCGAAGTCGCATGAAGAAGCTTAGATGCATAATATTATATAGGCACTAGGTACATTGTGTTGCAAGTTAACATTACTCAATAAAGTATACAAAACAATTAGTATTTATTGCATTGAATATAACTATGAGTGTTAACCTTCGACAAGTAAATTCTACTAATATAATATATTTTAATGTTTCTATGCATGTTTGGGTGTTTGTTACTCGAACTCAATAATGGCTGAACCAACTGGGATGAAGCTTTTTTTCGGACTGGACATAATACTCTTTGGCTGTCTGATAAACTGCGACAGTGTTACACGGACCTTAAACTCAAACTCAAATACGTTTTTATTTAATACAATCACAAGGATCTCTTTGAAACGTACATACCTACTAGGTGAATTTAGGTGTCAATTCCTCCTAACCCAAGTCCGAGAATTGTCAAGAAACTCGTCCTGGTCCCAGCACTTTTTTGTATGATCCTGCTTTTAACTAGCTTATCTACGAAAAACGAATACAAGGTAACAGTAAGTTACACAGGCAAAGCTGCGGGCAGAAGCTAGTAATTTATATTTTACTGTTTGATTTAATCCACCGCCAAAAATAAATGGCAATTTCTATTAATTGACGAAACATTTTTGGGTCAAGGTGAGATGTGTTGCATAAAGTTGAAAGGTAAATCAACATAGTTATTTCAACCTTGCTGAATATGTATTTAGCAATAAAATTAATAAATTCAGTGATGTGGTCAATTCAAATCGGATGGATCAAATACAAATTCGTTTGATCTCTATGATTCTGAGTAAACAGTGTTGGGCAATCTTTAAATTAGTTTGTGATTCCTAAACATGACGTATCGAAAAACTGCTGACGAAACCGTGTCTTAATTTCGATAGATCTATCCAACGATGGGGTAGAGGACCCACGACTCTATTATCTCGAGCTATTTCATACCTACTATTAATCTTATCGTGTTGTTCGATAATAATCACGTAGTAATTCCGCGTACAAATTTATAAAATAAAAATTGTAGGAATTCATTTTGTCGGTACCTCCCTTAAATTTAAAGTTTGAGGTAAATATGATCGTTTGCTCTTATGTTTGCTCCTACTATAAGCAGGGCAATACGGAACAAAAAGGGGAAGGAAACAATCTAGCTATAATAATTCAATTACAAGCTCTATTGGGAACGCTGTGCTCTGCGACATGGATGATAGAAGAGCTGTTTACTGACGCAATAATCCCTTGAGATAATCTAACTTATAAATTGTCCTTGACATAATTATGGACTTTGTTAACTGGTATGTAGCTAAGCCTAAACGTATCTAGAAAACTTATAAGCTTATTAAACGACTTTCAACCTTATTTTGATTGGACTAAAAAGCAAGGGTTAGGCGGAGGGCTAGCTAGAAAACCCTTCGCCAAACCCCCGCTTTTTAGTCCTATGAAAATAAGTTTGAACTTCGTGTGGTTACTCATAGATCGAATTTCTCGTAGGTATGTATAATTTTCATCTATTTTTGTTTAAAATTAGAAATGTATTTAAGAGAAAATAAACTTGTTTATTTCTTGTTTAGGCGTATTATTTTTGGCTTAAATAATACGGGATAAAAAAAAATGGATGGAAACTATGCGAACATAGTCACAAGACTCACGAGCAAGATGGCTGTGCACGCCTGGTTCCCATAATATGCAAAGTACTTACGAACAGCATCTATCTATCTAAAAACTCTGAAAATTCTATTTAGATTTTCATAGAGAAGTCTGCTATAAACGAGTACTATTGTTTGATATGAATAGGGCTCTATATTTATAGTAGTTTTATATAAAAAATTTGTTGGTAGAGAAAATTAAATGGGTCGAGCTTTACATTGAACGGGGGGTGGCCTATTCAATTAATTTCTAGGTTGCAGACAGTCTACCTGTTGCTGTGAGCTTACACGGTATCAGGCGTCGAACTCATTGGAACTAGGTCAGTCAGTTTGAGTGATAGGTACCTACCTAATATTAGTACCTATATGTCGCTTTTATCTAGAACGTCTCTCATGACGTCTGATTTTATGTTGAATGGTTATCAACGTAATCTGAAACGCCTTGACCCTTACTAATATTATCTGTACTAAATTCGAAAGTGTCTCTGTTTGTTACCCTTTCACAGCTAAACGGCTGAACGGATCTTGGTGCAATTTGGTATGAAAATAGATTGTATGTTGGGGACGGGCATAGACTTCTTTTTATTTAGGTACCACGAAGCCGCAGGCAGTAACACACTAGGGTTATATAAAACTGCAAAGTCGACCTGTACTACTATGTTTTGCCAGTATCATGTAGAGCGGGTACATTAAGTGCATGTGCACTGTCTTTTGTTATAATGTAGATACTTTATTGAAACATTAACCATCAAGGTTTCCGTTTTAATTATTTGTCGGCAAGGTTCTTTTTATCCATTGTTAATTAAAATTTCCTCGATGGCGCTTCCTTTCAACTGAGATCCGAACGATACTAGGTCAGGGAAAATATTGTACCAACAGAAGTTACTTTTTGCAAATCCCTTTTATTTTTAACATTTTTTATGACCAATCGAAGGTTTTTTGTTCTTTCCTTGTTCTGTTATTTGCAAATAATATTTTTCATTGGCGAGAATGAATCGAAGAATGATTATGCTTTGGTACTAGGTACATAAAAGAAACGACGTCTATGTGTAAAACATTTTTACATAAGTATAATTATGACATATTCCAAATGCTAACCAAGATTTATATGTCTTGTGTTATAAACTCTCGTAAACAAGAACAGAAAATCTAAATAAATTTAAAAACTGCAAATTATGTTACACAATACTCAAAGAACAAAATACAATCTAAGTTTACATATAATTTTGTAGAAGTATTTTATTCACGCACACTACCGACATAGTAGAGAACGCATGCTATCATCGATGTGTTAAATAAGGTAGTTTAATATGAATCAGTATGAAGTGAAGACCGTCTGGTGTCGTTAGTTGCCATGAATGTAGGCCAAGTTTATACGAAAGTAGGTCAGGGGGATTCGAATAACTAGGAGTCAGCGATCATTCTCGGACGGATATTTTTGTACTGCGTATTTCGAAAGATATTCGTGATGTTTATGAAGATGAATTTATTTAATAGCGCGCATTGCACAATAATACTCACATGTGTTTTTAATTGAAAGTTAAGGAAAAATAACTGGCATAGGTACTTTCATTAACAGAGTTTCAATCGGTTTCTCAGTAATGCCTGTATTACACAGCTTATTGTTCAATTCAATTTATATATAATGAGAGCAATGTTTGCGCGTATTCATGATTAATTGTTGTCCAAGTTTCTGCGCCACACGTGGAGCAGAAACTAGGACAGCAGGTCAAGATCAACCTAAAAGTAGGTCAGTAGGAATCGCATTCATGCCCCCTCGCTGCATGGGTGTGAGGTAGAGGGCACAGCCTCGACGTGCCCTTGGACCTACATTCTTGGAAAGCTAGAATATCGATATGTATTAATAGTAAGAAAAACCCTACTAGTGTTTTAGTATTTTTACATTAACCTATTTCATTCAATTCCCTTATTTTATAATAGAACTTCACTTTCGATAATTCTCTATTCTCTATATATATATCTCTATCCGAATTTTCAGTTTTTTGTTGCCGGTGGGTATTTTGGACTGAACTGTTGCTTCTTTATTTTAGTAGTGTATTCTCTGTATAGTCTTCTTTATTTATATTTTATTTATCGTCCGTTTGTTATTTTCAATTAAAGGTAAATTCGAGGCAGATATATTGAACAGCTACCTATATTAACCATAGGACATCATTGGGCATGCCCGACCATGATAGCCGGGACCACTGTCAGCTGTTTGACGATTACCTCATCTAGTATACATAATATTCGCTCGTGGCATAACTAACTAAGACGTTCCTAGCTTGTTTGCTAACCAAAGTTAAGCAAACTTCTGCGATTAATCCTTGGCAGAGGCGTTTTCATCTAAGTGATCCCGTGCTTCGGAGGGCTTGTTAAGCTATCGGTCCTGACATTTTTAGTTTGCTAGGCCGCGATGAAGACCAGAGACACACCAGAGAGGCCACTGATAGAAGGTACCTGAAAGAAGATTAGTAACTACATATGCCTACACAATGTGTCGAGTCGAGAGATTTTTTTATTTTTTTTTTTCAAAAAAAAAAGCTCTTCTTTCTCCTCTGTAGGTCGAGGGTTGGATTCCTTCCCAGGACAAACATTTGTTTGATGAACATAGTTGTTTGTTCTATGTCTGGGTGTTATAAAGTATCATAAGTATGTATTTAAATATATATAAGTATTCCATCAGTTATCTGGATACCATATTACAAGCTATGCTTACCAACTACATTAATAAACATTGTTGAACAATTCACACATCAGCAACTATGCCCCTAATTTGGGGCCTAGTTGGTGTTGTGTGAATTGTTCAACAATGTTTATTAATTTATTTTATTTGAATGAACAGAGTTTTATTGCTACATTTGGTCATGACATGTTACTAATCATTTTATAGGTACAATGTAGAGTGCGCGCAATAGAAAAGCATTGCTTTAGCCTTGATGCAACCGTGAACGTGAAACTTGAACA
The DNA here is from genome assembly GCA_948098915.1 of Lampropteryx suffumata. Taxonomy (NCBI): domain Eukaryota; kingdom Metazoa; phylum Arthropoda; class Insecta; order Lepidoptera; family Geometridae; genus Lampropteryx; species Lampropteryx suffumata. The sequence goes on along the minus strand of OX402544.1, from coordinate 17,575,485 downwards.
CCGACTGCATACGTCTAGTTATTGCATTAAGAGGACGCGGGCTTTCCAACAAACTGCGTCCATACAAACTTATTTCTCGTATAAAGATGACGCGGGTTTTCATACAAACTGCTTTCCTTACATACTTATTTCTACATGGGCTATAGATTGGCTGCATAGAGCTAGAAATATATCGTTCTTGCAAACTCCAAAATTTACTTTCTAGTCAACCTTCTTAGCTATATTTTCTATAAAGTTAATCACTGATTTCAATTTATAGGTGAAATATTAAAAAAAACATGTTCAATACTGTCATTCCCGAGCTTGGTAATCACCAGTCTTTTGTTACGTAGATTTTTGAGTATGTCTTAAACCTTATCTGGTTACCTTATCTTATCTGACGACCTCTGTGGGGCAGTGGACTAAGGCGGCCGAGATATAGAAGGTTGCGGGTTCGATTCCCGCCGCGGGACAAATGTTTGTATGATCTGCAAGTATTTATCTCGGGTATGTTTCTATGTGTAATATGCATGTAGTTACAAAAAAAAAGTATGTAAGTAGTATATCAGTCAGTAGTGTATCAAGCTCTGCTTACTTTAGGGCCAGATAATGCTATGTGAATTGCCCGGCCTTATTCATTATTTATTTATTATCTGGCACATTTCCATACAAATATATCTATATCTATATATATCTGTGTTTTTTTTATTAAAAACCAATAGCAAATTTTAACAGAATATTACACTAGTATAAAACATGAAAGCCAATTACAGGTTTTTTAATAGGTAATGAACAAATTTAGTAGTTAACCACGATGTCGAGGCGCCTCCAGGAGATCGAGAGGTTAATTCATTTATATTTATTTTGCGATCACTATTAATACGACTGTAGAAAAACGTAGAAAATATTGTAAATAGAAAAGAGTGCCAATCACCCTTAATTTTGTTTTTCTGATGATTAATAATAATAATCAAAATGCCGGACATTTCACACAGCATCATCTGGCCCCAAAGTAAGCAGACCTTGTGTTATTGGCACCACATGACTGATATACTACTTAATTACGTTTTTTTTGCAAATACATACATATTATACATAGAAACACCCAGACCCGAGCCAAATACTTGCAGATCATACAAACATTTGTCCCGTGGCGGGAATCGAAACCGCAACCTTCTGCGTCTCAGCCGGACCTTAGCACACTGCGCCACAGATTAAGTTAGTTACAATACTTATTTTCATTTTAAGAGATGAAGCTAAAGGAGCATATTTTCAGTTCTTGAAACATTAAAAATAGTTAATTCCAGTTGCATGTTCTATTTATTTAACGTATGTATTATACAAATATTTGTTAAGTTAGTAAAATAATATATAATGAAATAAAGTACTACATATTGTGTATGAAATACCAGCCCGCGTTGCCTCTTAATAGTGCAATCACGTAGGTAGTTTCATATATAATTTACACATCCATATGTAAAGTCAGCTGCGCTGGGATGTATACATTTTACTACTTTGATAATGGTGACTCATCATTGAAATAAGGATTGTCAGGAAAAATACTTTATAAATAATGTGCTAAATTTAGCTAAATTCATTAGTTTTATGCATAATTAAAAAAACAAATTGCATTCTGCACTCCTTCTCTATATAAACTATAAGTGTACGTAATTTCATACTCCTCCGCCCGCGCAATTTTCGTAAAAAGGGGTAAGTACAAAATTTTTGCTTCACGTATTAATATATTTAATTTATATCTTGATGCATCTGACTGTACCTACTGCAACAACTGGGTCAAGTTTGCGAAAACCAGCACAGAGGAAAACAGATATCCAGTTGACACTAATAGTATGTGTAGGTCACGCCTCCTAGGAGAGCAAGTCTAGATTTTACTAGTACTCCACTCATGTCTTGAATACTGAGATTATGTGACTAGGTCAGATAAAGTACCTACACTATTATTCACTATATGGCCTACGTACATATGATAAATCATTATTTATTGGTAAGGAAGGTTATTGATAAGAACATATAAACTTTCACATACACAACCCACTACATTTTCTCTATGTATTCTATTCAATAAATATACGAAATTCAAGGTACTTGTACCTACTGTGCATAACTTGGACATGTGCCAATGTAATGTTAGATGTGTCTTTACCCTCCCAATTTATGAGTACGAAAATATTATCAAAATAAGGGACGCTGCTTCCACCGCCAAATTTCCACAAAATATGAAAATGGCTTTTAGAGAAGGACGGTGTTCTACAGTACAGGTGAATTCCTAGAATCAATTGAGCTGTAAAACCAATAAGTATTTTTCTTTTAATTTTTGCTTTTATATAATTATTATTTTTCACTCAAAATGGAATATTTACCATCTTTATACAATATAAATCTTCTGTGTGTGTGTTTGTAATAAAACTCCTCCTAAACCGCTGGATCGATTTTGATGAATATTTTTGTGTGTGTTCAAGTGGATTCGAGAATGGTTTAGATTAACAATTAGATATATTTTTAATTCTAAAACTCGTGGACGAAGTCTCGGACGGGACAGCCAGAGTCCCGTTTTTCTGCTTCCCGACATTTCGGCACAATTGCATGCGTTATAATCAGACATAAAATGTTCAGTTTCAGTTTATGTAATATCCCGTTTTGAGTAAAATTATGTTCAAAACAATGATAGTTTAAAAAGTTTTATATAATTATATAAATCTAATCTAGAATTGTATTTCAGTAGGTTAAATAGGGAAATATACTGTATAACAAATTAAATGTGAATTGAGAGTCATAGAGCGAGCGATGCTCGGCGTCAAACTTATCCAAACACTTCCACGTTCCAAGTTCCGAGTTCCAAACACTGAAATCCGATGACGCACGAAGATCAAAGACGTCTTGAACCGGATAATGGAACTCAAATGGAGCTGGGCAGCACAAATGATGAGACGTAGTGATGACAAGTGGAGTATGGCAATCACTGAATTGTGGCCAAGGAATGGATATAGGAAAATTGGTCTTCCTTTGGCAAGATGTTATCTCTAAGTTGCGAGCCACGTATAGACATGATAAGCACAGATGAGGTGAAGTCAGACTGCGGATGATGATATTAAATACATTAAATATTGATTTAATAGTCATTAAAAAGGGTAGACCGTACCTACCTATAAACATGTACCTATAATTAAAATGTAAGTAACTACATAATTAATTGTAAAACTGTTTTTACTAATAAAATCTTGCATATCTAGAGATCCGAGAAGACGGGGAATTACAATAGTGAGTATACTTGTACGGCTGAGACGCAAAAGATTGCTAATTTGATTCCCGTCGCAGGACAAATGTCCACCCAGACCCGAGAAATACTTGCAAATCATACAATGATTTGCAAGTATTTCTCGGGTCTGGGTCTATGGTAGTTGAATCAATGGACGAGTATCTTCAATAATTAGGCAAACTTTTTCGGATAGATATTTGGTATAATATGTAGGCCTGCGAGGAATCCTGACCCTGGATCCTGGACTATTAGACCCTGGACTATTACGTCTGTAGTCATATGAAATCTTTGGTCTACCATGTCTCTCCTGTACGATCAATTGAAGAGCTGATGAAGCGAATTATTATTGCGGCAAACCAAATAAAAACTACTTAAAACTACCAGCAAAGTGGTCAAGAGCGAGTTGCAAAAAGAATGCGTGTTTGTGTCCAAACAGAGGAAACCATTTTGAGCATGAGCTAAAAAAAATATGATTCGTGCGACAATTTGATAGTTTAGGTAATATTTAATAATAATAATAACTAGTAGTCGCCTCTGGTCGAAATTCGACCATTATTAATTAATAATTAATTAATTAATAACCCTGTAATAGTGGCAGCGAGATGATCTGATGATGAAGGTTTAGATGATGATGATAATGATGAAAAGAATCCTCTTCCAGAGACCGGAGCTTAATGATGCATTTTATTTGCTTAAATTTAATTTTAAAATAATTATTACATAAATCTAATAGCCAACTTACTGAGCCTACGTCACCTTCAACCAAGTGAACCAAAATCTCGACAAATTGAAGTAGATAAATCCTATTTACAGCGGGCCTAGCACGGCACGAGGAGAAATAGTCTTTCCCCCGTTTTTATCCACCTGTGGTGGACAGGTGGTGGTGTATTTCCACTGACAGGTGGATAAAAAGGTGGAAAGACTATTTCTCCTCGTGCCGTGCTAGGCCCGCTGGTACATATAAATGTATATAAAAAATAGTAGGTACTTATGTCTATGGCCGTCGAATAACGATTTGCGATCGCATTTCAAACGATGCAATTAGCGAACGTGATCGCAACGTGCATGCTATTAAAACGCGCGCGTGATCGCCGCGGACTTGCAACGGGTTTCGGGCGCGTGCCCTGTAATTCTTTAGTTCGTTGTTGAGATCATCATTATTCTTGTAATTATCCAGTTTTATTTAAAAAGAAACAATCTGCCTACTTTAAACAAATCTATGTATTAATACTTGAAGCAAAAACTTTGTCCCCCTTTTTACGAAAACTGCGCGGACGGAGGAGTGAAATTTCGTACACTTATAGTTTATATAGAGGAGTGCAGAATGCTAATATTTTTTAAATTATGCATACAAAATACATTAATTATAAGACGATTAGGCGACCACTAGTTATACTTAAATATACTTAAATCAGTCTTGACGTATACTGACGTGTTCTTTATTATGAGCAGCATCAGCATCTGGCATCAAAATAAGCAGCGCTTGTGTTATGGGTACTATATTACTGATATAATATCTATATACTTATATTTTTGTAAATAAATTGAATATTATACGAGTACATAGAAACACCCAGGCCTGGGAAACACTTGTAGATCATACAAAGAATTCGAAGGTAATTTGACCAATGGACATGTGGCTTCTTTAATTAGGACGACTTCTTCAGAAAACACGTGTAGGCGAATTATGCGAATGTTCCAAGCTAGGTATTTCCCTTAAAGAACAAAGTACACTGTACTTACCAATACCTACCCCAACGAACGTAAACTCACCCCTGATAAACGTGGACGGCGTCACACACAAGGAAAGACAGATCGAAGGAAAGACCATCGATCGATCGATGGACTAAGGCAGTGATATATGGTATGGCGAGCAAGGTAACCCAGTCAACGAAGAGGTAGACCAACCCAGTCTTATGTTTAAACTACTTAGGTATATACCTAGTTTTGAAGGATAACATGAGACTGAAATTGTTACGTGACGTAGGAATCAAGACCTAATGACTGAGTAGGAATAAGTTATTTTTTTGGAGAGCTGTAGAATACATACGTTTTAAAAACTTAAAAGAAAACCGAATTGATTGAATTAAATTTGAGCCCATAAAAATACTAATGAATTGAAAATCTCTTAATGTTTTGAAGTCGGTTTACACCACTGGAAAGTCACAAGAAAGTGAACTATCTTAATTTTGTTAACTTGGATGACATATTTTTAACAGCTATTTTGATTTAAAAACCAAACTACTGAACTGTTTTTGATGAAATTTGTGTGGGACCAAGAATTTTTCAAATCGTTTTATAAACGGCAGAGTTATGAGATAACAAACATATAAAAATTGGACCTGGAATAAATAAATAAATAAGGTCGGTCATTTTACATAACATCGGTTCCAAAGTAAGAGCTTGTGATATGGGTACCACAACTGATATACTTTTTTTTTATAAATACATAGATACATATAACATATACATAAAAGACCCAAATGTTTTCGTATGCCTGTCCAGCCGGCGACGGCGTCTGTCCGGATGTTTTCCTCTACAGGTCCCATTTCTCAACCGATTCTCGTAAAATTTTGTGAGCAGATTCTATAACTATATTTTTTTGTTTTGTCGATTCAGTTTTTGGACATTTTTCGAAATGATGGAGATGGGGGTTGAAAACGTAAAAATGTTATATTTCAGTCATTTCGAAACATGTTCGCGAGGTCTACAGTTCACAGAGCCACTAGTATATGTAGGTACCCCGTGGGAAAAGCCGCGCGTAGTATATAGCTAGTGATATAATAAAGTTCCACGCAGATTGGTTTTATTAGACACTAAATCCCAGGTGGATGTCACGCTGGCGTGGTACGATATATTGCGAGTTAAGTAGAACACTGGTGATGTACTGAAGACAACTGTACCCTTGAATTGCAAGACAGGCAAACTAAGGTAAAGGTGGCAATTCGGTTGGTTCATTCTAAAATTAGGAATTGTCTAAAATATATTTTAGTTCGTCATAGCATTTGTGAAACCTATTCGGTTGGTAACATCTAACTAAATTAGGAACGCTTAATTAAATTAGATAAAATTAAATTAGGATAAGTTGGTAACAGCAGAATACCAAGTTTCATTTGACACTTCTAAACCTAATTTTAGCTAAAATTAGTTAGGTTGGTGCCAACAGAATTGAGGCCAAAATATGTATTATATATGGGCAGGTAAAAGCACATGTTACGAAAGCTGATTATGACTTTTAGTCAATTTTTTAAGACAGTTTTTGAGTTTTTGAGCATCTCGATCGATAGAAGCGTGTCGCCTCGACTTAGTCTTTTAAAAGCTCTGCTGGTTGCCATAGATTTTGCCACTGCGTAAGTGGACCTATGAAAAGAAGCGTTTTTTTCACTAAGGAGACAACACATCAAAGTGATCCTTGCATTGAATAAAAATACTTGAATTTATATTCGAATTATAACCTAAATCGGATTATAGCAAAATAAATAAATTATCGATGAAATTTAATTTTTAGTAATCTTTAGATTAGCCTAGCGGAAGTTTGGTAGCGATCGGATCAACATAACTTTTTTTTTTGCATCTATGAAATTTGGTATGGTTATAGATTGTATCTTAGGAACGGATATATGCTACATTTTTATCTATGTACTATGCGTGCGAAGCCGTCGGCATAAGTTAGTTACTTATAATCTAGTAAAGCCTACGTACCCACTACGTAAGTCTTGATCATTTTCCTTAGAATTTCATACATTCAGGCACCCACAAATGGCGATAGATGGTGGGCGGGTACATAAGACTCAATCAAAAATGACGACTTCAAAGCTACTCATCAAATTAATATCTGAATCAAAAAACTGTTGAAGAAACCTCTTAATATCTTTGAAAGATCTTTAAAGCCCTTCTTATGATAAGACTATTAAATAGCCCGAGAATTACAGCTCTATTTAGAGCGGACAGGCAGACCGACATGGCAATACTATAACCCTTGTTAGTTTTCGGAACCCAAAAGCCGTTTTTCTCATCGTTACGCGCTATCTAAAGACTATCAAAAGTAGAATAAGAATTTAATTTGTATCTAATAAATAAATAAATAACATTTCACACAGCATCATCAGACCTCAAATTTAGCAGAGCTTTTGTTATGGGCACCACATGACTGTTATACTACTTATATATATTTTTTTTGTAAATACATACCTACATATTATACATAGAAACATCCAGACCCGAGACAAATACTTCCCGCGGTATTTGTTCTGGATATATTATTAATTTAGATGTGTTTATTTAAATACGAGTAGAGCAAGAGTTATTGACTTGGGTGTGAATAATTGAAATTTCTTTGTGTTTGTTTGTGATTTTATAAATAATACACTATTTTATATGAAACTACTTGCTGTCCGCGGCTTCGCACCCGTGGTACGTACATAAAAAGTAGCCTATGTCCTTCTCCAAGGTCCCATCTATCTCTATACCAAAATTTATTAAAATCGGTTCACCGGCTTAGGCGACAGACAGACAGACACATTCAAATTTATAATATTAGTAAGGATAACAAAGTCGAACGACAAGATACGACTTTGTGACATCATACTATAAACCCTTGACACTGGTAAAATTGACAATATTATGACTCATGCCATTAATGACGAAGAAGAAGATTACCTTATAGATATCCACCTTATTGTCGACCTCTGTGGCGCAGTGGACCAAGGCCCGGCTGAGACGTAGAAGGTTGCGGGTTCGATTCCCGCCGCGGAACGAATGTTTGCATGATTTGATAGTATTTGTCTCGGGTCTGGGTGTTTCTATATATAATATGTATTTATAAAAAAAAGCTTATAAATAATATGTATATCAGTCATGTTGCACCCATAACACAAGCTCTGCTTACTTTGAGGCCAGATGACGCTGTGTGAAATGACTAGCATTAAAAAAAAGTGTATACCTAGTTGTCTGGGTGGGTACTTGTATATATTATTTCTTATTTTATTGGTTACCTACTGTTACTGTCTTACTTAATTTTATTTACTTTATTTCCTTTGTGTGTGTATCAAATAAAAATATTATATTCCATCTTAGTCTATTTAATTGGATTTGGATGTGTATTATATTTTTTATCTAATGCGCAGAATTTGCGAACTTGACTAGAACATTTACGTAGGACGCATTTAATTTATTTCCCTTTTAGTCTATATACATAACGACGTTAATTAATTATCTTTACTCATAAGGCATCTCCAAAATCGTTCGGAAAATAATTTATTAGGAATACCTAGAAATTAGTATCTACCATTACAGGTACCTACTCAGCAATTTCTAATCAATTTACTGAACTCACTCAAGTTGACCCATGCCCTCGTGTTGGTTTCTCGAGTACCTTAATTATAAAATTATGAAATAGCTGTCTCGTTCGCGACTTCGTCCGCATGTTTTTTAAAAAAAAAATGTAAATCTAAATCATTCTCGAATCCACTTGCCAGCCGTCCAGCCGTTTAGGAGGAGTTAAATTACAAACACACGCACAGAAAGATATAGAAAACTACCACAGCTAGTAAGTACTAATGTGATAGTTTTCCATATAATTAATATCATAGTGAAATGCGCTAAAGAAAAAAGAATAGCTGATGACATTATCAAGGACTAGAGTCTGGGGAATAACTGGGATGAATTTAAGAAGCTGTAGGAGGCCTGCACTCAAGGAGTCATAGTTCGTAGTTAACAAAATCCGATTATCCTAAAACTAAAAAGTAGAAAATAAATTTTAATAAATGTAAGTAAGAAATAAATGTGTGCGTGGTTCTAGTTTGGTTTTCTATGTAAAACGTGTTTTTTAGTTTTTTTAAACTATTAATTATTACTGGTTGCTCTATCATAAAATAGCTGCAATATGTAATAAATGATGCCAGTTTCAATAAATCGGGAGTTAATCGTGCACGTCCGACGGATGGAGGCTCATCCGTGCCGCTGCGAGACTGCATCCGCGCAGACAGCATACGTACCTACCACAATAAGCGGAGACCAAGTATCGCATGACCTACATAATACCATCTATTCTGCAATACAGATTGCATCTATCTAGATGAAATAGACTAGACTTTTGCCCACGGTTCTCGCTGGTTGCAAAAGACCAATGCTTACATCACTCAGTTTAGGCTCGAGTCGATATTTAGATCGACAGAACATGAATCGTGAGACGGAATTGAGAATAAGACATTCAGGTTTATTAAGCGACTTTATCAAAAAGAAGGAGGTTCTCAATTCGCCGAATCTTTTTTTTTTTTTTTTGTATGTTCACCGATTACTCGAAAACGGCTGAACCGATTTGAAAAATTCTTTTTTTGTTTGAAAGGGTATACTTCACAGGATGTCCCATATAAATTTTATTAAAATCGGTCGAGCTGAAAAATCAATGAAAATCTAAAAATTGTATACATCGATGATGTTTTCATGTGTTTTCATACCTCGCTGTCTCATTGGAGCGTTGCGTTTATTTGGCCTACCCATATTATATATATACAAAATACATCTACTTTCCATTAAAAATGTATTAGAGGCTCAAATTTAAATCAATGAAGTCGTTTTCTTTTTAGTTTTTAGAACGTAATTATTTAACCTAATATACAATATTCTAATCATAGTGTAAAACTTGAAATAGTTTTAATTAAAACATTGCAGTATTTGTCTGTATAATATGAATGTTTTTACAAATGAAAAAAAAGTATAGAAGTAGTATATCAATCATGTGGTACCCATAACACAAGATCTACTTACTAAGGACAGATGATGCTGTGTACCATGCGTGCGACGCCCGCGGCTTCGCACGCATGGTACACCTTAGTAGACTTTAGTATTTAGAAGCAATCTCCCACCATGGCTTATTTATCGTACATTAGCTTAGAAGCTAGTGTAAAAACTATGTTACTATGTTGGTCAAAGCAACAAGGCCCCGGGTCTATCCGGGGCCTTGCTTGTGTGGTACCTACATAAAAAGTAGCCTTTGCTAGGTAATATACTTATAATCTATCTCGAGCGAAGCCACGGGTAGGAATTAGTGTAGGTACAATTATTAAGCCATGTTGCAAGATTGTTGCAAGATTGTTTCTCGATACGATAGGTAGTAATTAATTTTGTGATGAGACCTTTTACGCATCCTGTGCATGTGCGCTGAGTTTTTGTATGTCATGTCACTATAATAGGTACCTACTATTATCAGTTCCAAAGGCATCGTTTAACGCATATTTAAAGCATAGTCCTCTTATTTTTCATGAATGGCAGGTGGCATAATGATGATTGTGATCCGATTGTTCATGTTTTAGTTTGAAGTTGTTTTTGAAGTGATAACTTCTTATGGGAGGGTAAACTGCTTCGTTACGTAACGCGTGACGGCGCCAGCCTGTCTGGCTTCCCTTTATCTCACGCATACGGCAGCGGTAGGCAGGCTCCTCCTCTCTCACTCTAACCCACAGCGCTATCTAGATTAGTTTAATTTATTACTTCTGTCAAGCGTCCCGAGACGCACACGTTTTTTTGATTTAGTGTACATTTTGTAGTCTACATTTTTGGTTAAAGGCCACGAGTGGGTCCTGGTCCTCTCCTTCGTGCAAAGGATAAGCATAAAACTTGACATTGGCAAAATTGTGGTCTTCTTTTCTTTCGTTAATGTGTCATATGATGACAATTTTGCCAATGTCAAGAGTTTAGATTGTAAGACGTCAAAAAGCCGTATGTCATCGTTCGTCGTTAGTTATTTTATAAAAATTGGTGTCTCTCTATAAAATAATTATACAGATTATTTTTGCTCGAATCACAAAGAAACACAAAACTTTTATTCCAATTATTTACACCTGAGTGAATAACTCTAGCTTTATTTGAATAAAATCACCAAAATTTTAAATGAAAGCCTAAATAACTCAGGAAAAATAAATAATATAGGAGCACCTCCCCAAAACGGCCAAAAATAATCCAAAAATCGTGGTCCTTTCCACCAAAACCATTAACCAATAATTAAATTGAAAGACGTCAAAGTCGTTAGTTGTCGTTCGTAATTTGTAATCTATACTAACAATATTATAAAGCTGAAAAGTTTGTTTGTTTGTATTTTTGAACGCGTTAATCTCAGGAACTACTGTTTTGAATTGAAAAAATATTGTGTCGGATAGTTCATTTATCGAGGAAGGTTTTAGGCTTTATAACATCACGCTCCGACCAATAGGAGCGAAGCATCAATCGAAAATGTTGCAAAAACGGGAAAAAATATTCCTTAACGGTTTAAGTTACGCAAAAATTATGTATGATGGAATTGTTCCTCTTTAAAAATTCTAAAAAAATGTCCGTGTCAATATATATCCATCTTATAAGATTGGGTCACTATAACCTTTTTTATGGTAATTAAATTTGTTCGAAATTAATGCATTATTTACGAAGGAGTTTTATCGACATTATGTGAATCCTTATTCAAATAAATATTATTAATTATTTATTTGAATAAGGATTCAAATATTCAAATATTAATATTTTATAAATCACAAGCATTTAATTGTGAACAAAATTGTCTTTGACAGCACTTGATTTCAATCGACATCTTAGGAGATATCATAATTTTAAAATAACTCCGCAACAAAATATATATGTTCGGGTTCACGCGCGCAGAAGTAACTCTGCCTGTCTATCTATTTGTAACGACTTCACGGCTAAACTACTGAATCGACTTTGACGAAATATAGTATAGAGTAAGCTTAAACCTCAAAGACATAGTAATAATATTTATCCCACCGCGATAACTGATATTCACGCGGACGAAGTCGCGAGCAACTGCTTGTTTTATATAAAATGGGACCTTCATATTAAATAGTTATACGGATTATTTTCCTAGATTCACAAAGTAACACATTTTTTTATTCCAAGTAATCACAGTCGAGTTATTAACTTTATTTTAAAAGAAAAGAAAAACACTAATAAAACCCAAAAAAACTGGAGAAACATAAATATAATAAGAGCACAATGCTTCGCCAGACGGCCAAAAAAGATCCTAAACCATGGTTTTTACTGCTTTTCACTTTAGCGTGTCACGCGTCACCAGTTATTTCCAGTGGGGTGAGTGGTGAAAGGAGTAAAGTGCACCTCAGACTTTACCGCTGACTGACTGCCAACCCGAGTGAACGTAGTAAATGATATATTTCTTAAACCGAATGGCGAGCTTGTAATTATATTTCATTTATATTTCAATATTTATGTTATTATAGAGGTAATAAATCTTATTCCCAAAACCCATTATGTGAGTATGTATTGAACTATTCGGTTCTCTTCCAAGACAAACATTTGTAGAAACATAGAGGTTTGATTAATATTTGGTTGTTATAAAGTATTTTATTTTAAAAGTATATTATATGTATTCTATCAGTTATATGACTTCTATAGAACCAGCTATGCTTAATTTGAGGGTAGGTTGTGTGGGTAGTCCACCAATATTTATTTATTTATATCCTTGTGTTTATATTGACGACCTCTGTGGCGCAGTGGGCGAAATCCTGCCTGAGGCGCAGAAGGTTGCGGGTTCGATTCCCGCCGCGAGACAAATGTTTGTATGATCTGCAAGTATTTGTCTCGGGTCTGGGTGTTTCTATGTATAATATGTATGTATTTACAAAAAAAACATATATAAGTAGTATAATCAGTCATGTGGTACCCATAACTCAAGCTCTGCTTACTTTGGGGCCAGATGATGCTGTGTGAAATGTCCGGCATTATTTAATATTTATTATGGTACAAAAATACATTATTTTGCCATAACATAACCATAATTTGCTTATATCTTTTACCATACTAGTTCGATATAACTGGTGACACAATAAGATGTTTTAGATTAGCTCACCTACCCTGCATCCCTCTAGGGACTTGTTAATAAGTTTACAACAACGTAACGCAACCTCACTACTACCAACTGACAGTGACGGATTGGTCAAATAAGCCAAGCCGGCAATATATGGCTTCTCTGATCTGAAATAGAACAAATACGTTACCTAGTTAGGTGCCCAGCTTTAATAGGTTGCCATGCCACATAGTCTGGGTTAGTTCGTTATACAGAGTGGGTTTCGAGAACTAGCTACCAGAAATTACGTAATTGGGAACGTTTGTTCTGTGACTGAAGATATTTGATGTTCCATTAAACCAGGTTAGTATTTTAGCAATTGGGAATTTGGCCTCGCCCAGCCACCCTAACGGAACCCGACTTTGTCCTTTGCTTGGCACGTGTTTTGTGCCTACATATTTTCACTTACGTTACTCACTTTTTAACAATATTAGTAAGTATTGCTATTAATGATATGCTTTGTGAACCAAGTATTACTACAAAATACAAACATTAGTGTTGATTTTTGTTAATCATTAAGTATGTTATATGTAAAGGCCTGTTTGTATGACATAATTAGGGTCTCGACGATCGTTGCGGTTGGAACATTGCGCAACATTGTACTTGTACCCTCTTATAAAAGTTTCACTCTGTTTACATGCATAATATTGGTAACCCACAAAAGTGTGTCATTGGACTCCCTCCAGGCCAACCGGGATATATCAGTGTTTTTTTTCAGCAACGCCTTTAGAATGCACATATCTTAATGAAATGGATTCAGCAGTTGTCATGATGTTGACATGTGAATAGGTAACGAACCAAGTTGCAAAATAACACTTCAAGTCCGTTTCGATTTCGACATATCTGAATAAGTGGTAGGCATTTACCTACTTCAAGAAACTGGAACGCATACATTGGTGATTTTACAAAACAAAGGATTACAAGATGAGTAGGTACTTATTCTTTTTCACAGGATTTCAGCCTCTTCATCAGGGTGTTGGATTTTGCTCCAAAGGCTAAGTTGTCAGTTAAAAATAATAATAGTTCATAGATGCTAGTAAGAAGGCTTAGTGTTTTGATGCTGAGCGACTCGATCCAAACGAGCGGACAAGTAGGCGAAGGTCAGGCGCCATTGTAGTCGGCTTCAATATGGTGACGTATCTGCTAGTAACCAACATAAGTATCCATGGCAGCCTTCGCAAACTCAATTGAGAGGTGAAATCCTGAACATCTTGACACACTTTTGTGAAAGAAAGAAAATTCTAGTTGTTACTATCGGTTACTTAAACTCGTGACTTCCTAGCATGACCTTAATTATTCCGTGTGTCTAGATTTGAAAGGGTTTACCTGGATTGGATCGAGGAAGGTAGGTAGCATCGCGTAAGCAAGAAGATTCCAGTTAGGTACAGAAAACTTAACTAATAATGATGACCATACCAATGATAGCCTTAATAATAACCTTTCAATTTCAACGATGAGCTATTATAAGTCCGGCTTTCGTTATGAGAACCCACTGGCTCGCCTGGGAGCCAAGAAAAATCTAAAAAGTGTTGTCTCTAAAAGTGAGTTTCTACAGATTAATTTGAAATCAATTTATTTGTAACAATCAAAGTTCTTCTAATTTTGAAGTGGTATAAGTACTATTTTAATTCTCAATGAATTAAAAATAAATGAACTAATAACTTTAGTAACAGAAATGTATAAAGTAATACACAAAAAAAAAAATGTGGAAAACAGTTAAGCTATCTAAGGTTAAAAACGAACTATAGAAAGCTCAACCGATCTACCGCATTGCCACGTTGAATGGCAATGCTAATATGCTGGACCTGATAGGAGCCATCTTTTATCCTTGTTATTTTACAAAAGCCTTATCGACCTACGAAAATACCATCATTAACATTTGGATCATCGATACGAAGAAGAAGAAGAAGACTATATGTATTCTCACATAAGACTTAATGTGTAACGCGCCTAAAATATATAAATATAATCTATACCTATAAAAGAGCTTAACCTGACTGACTGACTGATTCATCATCGCCGAGCCGAAACCGCTGAAGCTTGAAAGCTGAAATTTGGAAGGTAGCTTCTTTTTATAGTAAAACCTCAATCTCACGTGGGGGAAAGGGAGGTCTCAGTAAAAATCAAGTATTTTATTTACCGCAAGGAAATGGTGAGTAAGCTGCTATGCACTGAAGAATGTATTAACTTTGAATACATTAATTTATTTGGAAACAATTATATATGAATACAGTTAATAGTTAATAAATATTTATTAAAAAAACATTTATTAACAGTTAATATGACATGCATTTTGAAAAATCTCACGACATCTCACCAAGGAGAGGCGGCGCACGGTGTGGTATTTGATGCCAAAACCTGGCCAAAACTATTTAGTACATCTAACAGCTACAGACGTACATTGTAGAGTGAAAAATAAAACGACAAAGACATAGTTTCATATCAAAGCATTTATTCCTTGCAACTACTATCTTCTAAAATATTAACATTTGTAAAATTACTTTCTGATAACAAATTTAGAACGTCAGATGTAAATGGCTTTTTTTTCTTATTTGTGTAGGATCGCATCCCTGTAATTAGGGGGTCCGAAGTTGGTAGAAACCATATAATGTCACATATAGCTCAGCTGTTTCTTGACTATATTTTTCAAATGCTTCTATGTTGATGGTTAACCCGGAACACAATGTGTCCAAAATAATCTTTAGCCTATAAATTAAAATTTTATCTACTCCTGTTATGGCCGCCGATATTTCATATTCTTCGAAGAATCGCCTGCTAGAGTTGCCATCATTTGTATTTCCAAAATTGGCTTTGGGGATGTCTACTAAAAGCCCGAGCTGGTTCTTGAAATTATCTTGAATTTCTTTTTTCCTATTTGCCACCACTTGTTTCTCTTCAGCAGTAAGGCGGACGTTCCATTTTTTTACAGGCAGCTTATATGCTACATGTAAAATACTCTCGAAAAATCTTATGCGAGCATGTAGTAGGGACAGACCAAAGCTCAAATTTTCCTTTTTCTTAAAATTTCTTGCTCCATAAATTGAAGCTTTCCTTCAAATGTTGCCTCATTAGAACGTTGCATGATGGTATATAACTCATTTCGAGTCATAGACTTCAATCCAGAAGGTTCTGTAAACATAACAAAAAAAAAACTAAATAATAGCAATTTTTTTAATAAATTAGGTGGAAATAAAAAAAAATCGTTAAAAAAAATGGGGCGGTTTCGGGTGGCTGATTTATTTATAATTGTGTTGTGTACTAAATTCTTCATATTATGCAATAGTTTTCATAGCTTAGAAATGTTCAGAAGTATAACAAAACCCTTAGTAAGTATTTTAAAGTTGACATATATCAAATAGTTTATTACACC
Organism: Lampropteryx suffumata; assembly: GCA_948098915.1. Lineage (NCBI taxonomy): Eukaryota > Metazoa > Arthropoda > Insecta > Lepidoptera > Geometridae > Lampropteryx > Lampropteryx suffumata. Next base: position 17,558,994 of record OX402544.1, on the reverse strand, counting down.
TAGGTTGTTAGCCATGTTGACTAAAATTGGGTGGATTTTTATAGAGAAAAAGTAGTGTTACATAAAGTACATACCTGGTTCAGAACAATCCATCACAAAAACAACCAGTAAATTATTGCATATGCACAAAACCACAAGAGTTTTAAAACACAAAAAATCAGAGCACATCGACAAATCACACTACACTGTACGAAGGGTAACTTCCGACTGAACACATGGCGCGCTGGGTTGCGCTAGCGCTTTGCGGTTTGTGGCTTTTCGAAGAAACTAAACAAAGGGGTGTGAACTGGTTTTAAAAAAAAACATTTTTGGCCAGGTTTTGGGATCTACTACCACACCGTGCGGCGGTCGAAAAATCGCTAATATTGCCTCACGTAATTATTGGATGCAAAAAATCAGAAACCCCTAAATAGCGGTTTACCTTGTAGATGGGCATTGGACTATCAAAAATGATAACATCAAGGCTCAATATTTATCAGTTGAGCTATCTATAGATCGGTCTTAAATCGATCGGTTTTAAACGGTCCTTAGATAGCTCAACTGTTTCACGTGTATTTTATATTAACGGTATATTATTTTGTACATTTCTGTAAATAATTTGAATAAAAATTATTAAAAAGCCACAACATCTTAAAAATAACTATAAAACGTTACGATATAAAACCAATCGAAATAAAAAATAAAAATTTGAACGAAACACAATTAATTTGAATGGGACTATTAGTATTATATCTATTAAAAAGGTCAATTTTCGTTTGGTGTGGAACTCTAGTGTGGAATCTGCGTTGAGTTGAGATACAAAATAAAAATAGCAAGTAACTTGTCATGCTAAAGCCTACACACTGAAAACAGGTCATGCAAATAATGCCTATGATATGACGTCATCGCTATTATCAGCTGGTCCGGCGCACTCGGGCGGTACAACATTATGTCGCATGGTGATAGTGTGAGAGCTGGCTGTGCCTACCACTGATAGAGATTCATCGTGTCCTGGGCACCTACTCTAGAAACCGATTTCGATATTGCTAAATGACTCCTAGAACTGTATAAATGTTTTAGTAAGTGATCCTGTAAAATATTTTTTAGCAACAAACCTTTTTGTATTTGGATTTGTTATATATCGAAACGATAAAGTTGTTGAAATTTATATCAAATTCTGTCAAATTGACAGTTAGTCAATTTGACAGAATTTGATAATGATAATAATGATAATTTGATAGTCAGTAGTCGTTAGATATTTGATTCAGGCGTGACTTTGCTGAAATCCATTACAAAACATTAAACAGATGGACAAATATTTAGTACAATTCCGCCAATCTATTCCTAAAGAGTTACCTTCAAAAGAAATTCGACACGTGTTTCGCCCCTCCACGAGGCATCCTCAGGAACACTTGACTCACTCCGCACCCCGACGAAAAAACACACTTGCTTCGACCAACGTCAGACTGAGACTCCTTTTGGAGGTAACTCTTTAGGAATAGATTGGCGGAATTCTACTAAATATTTGTCCATCTGTTTAATGAGTTGTTTCGTTGGCAAAATCAAATGATTGTATCGTCTGTTATGGAGGATTACGATTACGACGAAGATTTCGATTGTCAAAAGTATGTCAGTCGTTCCGTTCCAGTGCTTAAAACGAGTCGAAACGATGCAGCTAAAAGTAGGGTTTTTATCGATTACTGTCCCGATATATCGTTAATCGATTTCAAGATTAGGCCCCCTAGTTGCACCAGCAAGCCGGGTTCCGAAACAATCGATATTTTATTTGTTTCGTTGTTAACGGGCAACTGAAATAGATTATAAATAGTTTGTTTTCCATGAAATTTCATGCCATTTAACAGCTGTTAAAAATCGGGATATTTTTAAATGCACATCTGTATAATTTTTCAGCACACTAGGTAACTCCACTAATAAACTAAATGCTCCACTAATTAACTAAATGCATACCAGAAAAATGAATGCTGTGCTAAAAAACCAATTGATTAACTAAACATGTCCTACAATTGGTTAGGTTATGTTAGAGTATAGAAAACAACGCGCAAGGCGAGCGAGCGAAGCGAGCGTGCCGCGGCAGCGGCCGCCGAAGCGCCAGAAGAATAATACAAGGTCACGGTAGGAGCACAAGAGTTCTGCAAATACCCCTAAACAGTATATACTGTTTAATAATAATTTGATTTATTTAGTCTGCATAGCTTGTGTGCAAGTCAGCATTTTTGGTTTAACTTTGAAATATTTTGTTCGAAAAAAGTGAATACACAGATATCGATTTAATTACATGCCTTAAAAATCTTGGTGTTAATCAAAGTGACATGGACTTTGTTACCCGAGTGGTACACGTCATGCGTTAATTTTTCCGTTTCGGAACCCGGCTTGCTGGTACAACCAAGGGGCCTACTCTTAAAATCAATAAACTTATGATCACCTTATGTCGAATATTTTCTACTAGAGTCTCAGGAATACCTTTTATTTCAATTGCACTGTCCAAGGTAATCTAAGCTAGCAGAATCAGCTCAGTGTGGAGCGTGGTAGTAGTAGGCCAGTGACCACCTCATCGCGTTGTTTCAAGCATTCCAGGCGAGCTTCGGTAGTTTTGATAGTCTCCACGATATCATGCATGCGCCTATTCCAGTGCGAAAAAGATCTTATTAATAAATTTGAGCTTAGAAATGCAAATACTATAGTAAGTTGGCGTAGTTCGGTAGTGAGATCGTTAATTTTCCTCGCAATTTGAAATGTAGAAGTTTTAGATTTTACACGCATCGTTTTGTCTTGAGTATTTATGGTATATTTTATATTACTTATCGAGACAGCTGTCGGAATTCCTTCTTGTATTTTGCGATAAATTTTTGAAGTGAAAACTTCTTTTAGCGCGGTACGCATATGTTTAGATGAGGTAAAACCTCTGGATTCGCGACACCGTTACCGAGACGCAGCCGGCTGCCGCGCTCGCCCCATTTGATTATAAACCTTAATTCACATGTTTACAGTCTACTTTTGTATGGAGAAGTTTACTGAGTTAGGTTCTTTGATATGTTATCTACATTCTGAACAAAAAATATTGCATCATCTGTGTTCGTTCAGTATTTGATTGGCAGTCGTCATAATTACTGATTTTGAAGTGATTTATTACTAAACTCTAACGCGCCAAAATAAGTTTGCAACCCGTATTTTTTTTTTAAATATATTAAGTATATCTTCACTGATTCAAACAGCCTGGAATTTGGGTTCGCCTATTCAGTATCTCAACTAAGTATCTATAATTTACACGTGCAGCGACGTTACATAGAAAAAATAGAAAGAAAATATATTTATTACTCAAAAAGACAGCGTAAACTAAACAAAGAAATAAATTGGCAAAGTGCGTGTCGTATCATGCACAGCTAAGGCTAAGGCAGTCAGTACGGATTAAAATTACTAGCGGTCAGGTCAAGACCAAAATCAATTCAACACCATCTATGTGGTTAACAATGTAAAAGAATTCTGCTTGGAGCTTTCGTGAACTTTTTTAAGGTTTATAAACCAGGTTCTAATTCTAGTAAAATTAAGTTTTTTGACATTCACAAAATTAATCATAAAATAAAGCGCCTATTTTGAAAACTTTTCCGTTATTCCCATACAGCAGTTAGGGATTGAGGTGTAGGAACTCTATCAAAAATGATTACTAACAAACCATTGTATCGAAAAATTGTTTCAGAAACATCAAAATATCTTTGATTTTTATCACGAACATGGAAAAGTATAACATTGTAAGATCTAATACGTATTAATTACCGCCCCATATTTCGCCACTATTATACTCTTATAGTCTGGACCCTTGCTTGCATTATTAATAATCTAGGAGTAAGGTTAGACATACAGAAAGACTGGTTCTTTGTTGGACTTCAGAACCATGAATAGAAAAATAATGGGATGTTTACGGTAAGGTAGGTAGGCACTACGATGGGAAAAATATAAATTAAGGTTGAGTTACGTAAAATACTCCTACGCATAATTAGGAATATAACCTACTTCCTATATTCCTAATTATGCGTAGTAGTATTTTCCATGATAAAGTAGGTAGAACGTAATCATACCTACTTTGTTAGCGACTAGATTTTTTTTTTTATTCGCCGTATATCCGTAGTTTATCTAATACCTTTAAACGAGCCATTCTTGTGTTATATGTATATATATAATCTGAATCTCGGAAACGGCTCCAACGATTTTCATGAAATTTAGTATGCAAGGGTTTCAGGGGCGATAAATCGATCAAGCTAGGTTTCATTTGTAGAAAACGACATTTTATCCGTGGTTTATACCGACCAAAGCTCGGTCATCCAGGTATAATACAAGAATAAAATAAATTAATAAGTATTTCCAAGTCAGTGTGTAAAAGTACACCTATTTGTTTTGATAGTTGAGAGTGTATTTTAGTGAAAATGCGCGTTATTAACCTAAAATTAATATCAAGCGTTCCTTTACTGAAACAAGTTAGCAGTTCCACCGAGGTAAGTTGATATATGAAATATGCTAAAATTCATTGATGAAATAGTTTAAGCTCTGGCTCCTGTCTGGCCCAGGGTATTAGCATTGCCATTCAACGTGGTAATGCCGCAAGTATCTTGGGAACGCTGCCCTCTGGCAGTGATCTCGATCAGTTGAGCTATCTATAGATAGTTTTTAACGGTCTTTAGATAGCTCTACTGTTTCACGTGTATTTTATATTATTGTATATTGTACATTTCTGTAAATAAATAACAGTTTAAGATGAATTAAAACTACAAGTGTTTACAAAAACTGAGTTTCTAAACTATTCCAGTTATTATCATCGTCTCTTGTTCAAAACGTGAAGTCAATAAGCAGTTAAGCTTGCGGCTAGTAAATTGGAATTATAAACTTAGGTATTCCACAATACATTACTATGTAAGTACCTAACTACTCGATAAGTTGCTGTTGCTGTACAAACCGATGGTATGTCATGCTCATGATGCATATGACTAACATATCTAAACCACGAGAATCTTTGAGAGAAATATTCAAAGAAATTAATATTCTCACAATAGCTTCACAATATATAATATATATGAAAATGTACACATAAAAATAGAGATGGGATTCAGCAAAATAGTGACTTTCATAGAATCAACACTAGGAATAGACATAAATTATACATCCCTAGATTTCGACTAGAAAAAGTAAATAAGTCCTATATGGGGAAGACGGTGCGTTTCTATAACAAGCTTCCTGAAAATGCTACTAAACTACCTATTAAGAAATTTAAAGCATACATAAAAGGTAGTCTTTTGAAGAAAGCTTATTATAATATAAATGACTATATTATTGATAAGAATGCATGGCCTCATGTCGCTCTGCCGTCAGACAGTTAACCGACACACTTGAAATGTATTAACTCTCTTGTATTAGTATTTCGTAGTTAAGGTGGTTATAAGATGGATCATATAAAAAAGCGCTAGAACCAAGACGATTTTCTTGCCAATTCTTCTCGGGCTTGGGTTAGGATGAATTGGCACCTAAATTCACCTAGTATGTAAGATGTTTCAAATTGATCCTTGTGATTGTATTGAATAAAGTATCTTTTACTTTTGACTTTTTTGACTTTTTATAGGTTTAAAGTTATGTTTCTGTATTGAGCCATCTCTGTACGAGTAAACTCGTGTTAAGCTTAGCTTAGGGCTAAGCCCTAAGCTAAGCTTGACCGATTTTGATAAAATTTATATGGGACCACCTGTGAAGTATACCCTTTCAAACAGAAAAAGAGTTTTCGAAATCGGTTCAGCCGTTTTCGAGTAATCGGTAAAAACATACATAAAAAATAAAAAAGATTCCGACGAATTGAGAACTTCCTCCTTTTTGATAAAGTCGGTTAAAAATATATTAATAATTCATTAATGAATTGAGAAAATGGTCGACTTTCGACCAGTGGACGACTACGAGTATCAATTATTACGTGTTTATTTTAGATACATAAGAAAATGGTATCTCTTTGGAAATTAAAGATGGCTGACATTGTTATTTTTTATTAAATAGCCATGACTTTTGCTAAGACTATTATTAAACTATTATTCTAACCAGCCATCAAGTCGTAAACAGATGCAAGCAGACGCCTCGGTGACGATTGAGTTTCCGAATTAGTATGATTAAGCAAGCATTGTTCAGTTGTACCATGGATTTTGACAGCTCGTCAGTAATCTGCACGAACTGATAGGATGCTAACGCATCCGACGGGGCGCTCCCATTGACGAAATCCTGTACAGGACTTCGTCAATTTGCCCCGTACTCACATACTCGCTCACTCTTATCTTGATTACTTGATTATCTTTTGATTAAAGCTTGATAAGAAACATGGTATATAATTTTCGTATAATTGAACATTTACTTTGAAGTAAAAATAATTACGTTTTAAAAACTAAAAAGAAAACCGACTTCATTGCATGAAATTCGAGCCTATACAAATACAACCGCATTGAGAACCTCCTACTTTTTTTGAAACCGGTTAAAAATGTTTATATTTTACGGTTTTTAGTACTTTATAATTTTTCGAAATTCGTAAACACCACTGGAAAGTTACAGGAATGCAAAATATCAAAATTTCGTTTCATCCAAGTGGATGACATATTTTTTCAGTTTTTTTATTTACTAATCTAACTACTGAACCGATTTTTATGAAATGTATATGGGACCAATCGGGAAGTATATCCTTTGATATAAAATCAGATTTTTCTAATCGGTTCATAAATGACAGAGTTATGAGGTAACAAACATAGAAAAACAGTCGATCTAAGAACCTCCTCCTTTTTTGAAGGCGTTTAAAACAAACCAGTTGACTCAATTAGATTCCAGGGTTGTGCTGTTTTTATTTTATTTTCCTAAGTATATTATAATAATTTGATTTGAATCACCCTAAAAAAATATAATTAACAGCTCTAGTTAAATTGTAGCACTTGTACCTACTATGGGAGTGGGATGAAGCCAACATATTGATGATGAACATTGATGTGTGTTATGGCATCTGAGTGTTATAAAATACACAACATAAGTATTTATTTTAAATATATAACTATTCTATCAGTCATCTTGTTGTCATAGTACAAGTTATACTTAAGGATGGTTTTGTGTTCATTGTCCATCAATATTAATTAATTTAATTTAATTTAGGTACATAGGTATATTTAGACACTTAATTTGACTGGCGTCTTCTCAAACTTGGTTAGCAGGAATTGGTGCCTAAATTCACCTAAACGATTCCATGTGATCCACCACAAGAATCACAATATTTTATCGAATATAACCGATTTAGCTGCCTTCTGCGCCAACAATCTTCAGGTTGTCGATTCCAATCCATGTTCACACAAAAACATTTTGTGTGAACATGGATATCAGCTTCAATTAGTGATTAGCTAGATGGGGCTAGATGGTATGCGTGAAATCATTCACATTTTATAATAAATACTGATGTTTTCAATACCTTTAAACAATCGTTTAGTTGTTAGCCTGTAAATAGACCTGAGACAAATACTTCTAGATCATACAAACGTATGTACCTAGGTATTAGAGCAGAAGCTAGTACGACACTAACTAGCGCGCATTGTGGATGAATTGCGAGTATTTTTACGTTATTGTTAATTGTTAATTATTGACATGTATGTTCTTCGACCGTGAAGTCACGCCGGTCAAGGTCGAGTCTGAAAACCAGCGCTACTTTCTTAGGAGAGTAGCATCAATGCTGAGATTGGACCTGTTTGGACTTACCACACACAAGGAAAGGATTAAATGTTTTCGAACCACAATTAGTATACAATTTATAATAATGTGTTCTGATCGCGTAAGTTTCAAAAAGAATTGTAATGTGTTTTTTTTCTTTTGTTTTTTTGTTTTTTACTTACCTTACCTCATTGTTCTATATACTTTCCTAACTGCTTGTTTCTACTGTATTTCAATTTCCGTGTGTGTATATGTATCAAATAAATATTTATTATATTCTATTCTATTCTTTGGAACTTAGAAATATATGTATGTAGGCGCACGCAATAGCGGAAAAACATATTAGACACAATTTCAGAATAGTGCGGTTTAAATCGCGCGGATTAATACGCAAGTGCGTGTTAGGTCTTATATTTTAATTCTCAACGAGTTTGGCTGGAGTAAAGGTGCACTACGCCCACGTCCCTCGTCAGTCAGTGCTCTGAGCGCAGCATCAGTAACCTCAGTTAAATGTAATATTTTACCATACATTACATACGCACCTAATAAATATAGACATAAGAGTTTAAATATTTTAAAGAGACTCTTATGTAGTTTTTTTGTAAGAATACCAATGTGCCAAGTCCACGAAAGAAACCTTTACCCTTTACCCTTTCATCGCACTGGTTCGAGAGAATTAGTAAAGATAAGAGAAGTATAAGTATATACTAAATCGTGTACCAAGGAGATAGTCAGTTAGGACATTGCAGCATAATAGTTGCCCTAATCAGGTAATGTCTTTATTATCACGTCATGTTTAAAACTTTCTGAAATTGTATCAATTTGTTGACCATTCTTTTTCCCAAATATCAATTTTTTTTAAATTAGTTTCTGTAATGTTTTCTTGAGTATATTTAGTTGTCAAATTGTTTTATTTAGTTCAAACTGAACAATAAGGAATTTTCATTCATTTGACACTAAAACAACGTATTACAAAATCTAAATCATATAATCCCTATATATATATTATATAAATGTGAATGTTATTATAAATGTGAAAGTAACTCTGTCTCTCTGTCTGTTTGTCACGTTTTCACGCCTAAACCGCTGAACCGATTTTGATGTTTTTTTTTGTATAGAGATACATGGGACCTTGGAGACGGACATAGGCTACTTTTTATGTAGGTACCACGCGTGTGAAGCCGCGGGCAGCAGCTAGTGTATATATAAGTGCAATAAACATTTTAAATTTTTATTTCTCACTCTATGACTTTATGACGAAAATATGTGTTATTGATAATTTAATTTGTGTGATGAACGTAGATGTTTATACTATATCAGAAGTATATATTTAATAAATAATAGTTAAAAGAAACTAAAAAACACGCTTTATATAGAAAACCAAACTAAAAAATAAAAAATAAATTTTAATAAATGTAAGTAAGAAAAAAATGTTTTATTAAAAAAAAGCGTGGAGTGCATGGTGAAAGGATTTTCAATTCGATAATATCTTAAAAAGCACCGCACGCTTTTTTTTAATAAAACATTTTTTTCTTACTTACATTTATTAAAATTTATTTTTTATTTTTTAGTTTGGTTTTCTATATAACGCGTGTTTTTTTAGTTTTTTAAACTATTATTTATTTTCTACTTTTTAGTTTTAGGATAACCGGTTTTTTTTTTGAATTATTGCATTGTCATCGGTCTTTGACAGGTTTGCAAAATTTGAATGAAATCTGGCCGTTTAAAGTGGGTCAAAATCGCGTCCTAAGGAGTCGGTTACATACAAATATACATACAAGTGAAGCTAATATAAAGCGTATAAAAATAAATAGGTAAGTATTCTTACAGTCGTCTGGTTCTCATAACACAATCTAGGCTTAGTTTGGGGCTAGATAGTACCTACTGTGTGCGTTGTCCACTAATACTTATAAGTTTATTAATCTAGTTATACTGGCGATGCCTATTAAGTATTCAATTACATTACATACATTTCAAAGCTATGATTAAAGGACTAAGGAAACGTGTACAACATGGTTTAATTTAATTACTGATCGCGAGGATCGGCTTCAAAAGATTCAATAGCGTGATTTGTAAACAAATGCAATGGAACACACGACTGACCACCAACTCACCGTCCAAAAAGCACTTCGTACTAAGTTGTCTCTCCATCGCTCTATTTGTATTATAAGATGATATAGTGGATCGAACAAAACAAGCAATTGTGTGAGACTCAGGTGTTGGAGTCGCGAGGCAGTTATGTATGACACTGACAGCGTGGTGGTTTTCCTCGACCTAGTCTCTTGCTGAGCCATCTAAGGAGAGCTATCGAGAGCAGGGCCACCAAGTTCTTATAGGGGGGGATGTCTCGAAGGGGGTATATTTCATATTACTTAAATATTTGCGAAATCATAATATTGTAATGTGGAGTAGGCTACTTTTCATTATTAAACAAATCTATGATTATATACTATTAAGATACTGTTAGGACTAATGGTAACTGTAAACCTATTTTGTCGGAAATTCTAGAAGAAATCAACTGCCACTCCTACGTCGTAGAATGCTACGACCGACGCTACGACGGACGTAGCTCGTGAGTCTAAAATATGATCCTTCATTGCACGCTACGACACCGACAAGGGCGACGGTCCCTCAAAACATACAATGGCCTCAATTCTGTTGGCACCAACCTAACTAATTTTAGCTAAAATTAGGTTTTGCACTGTCAAATGAAGCTTTGGTATTCTGCTGCTATCAACTTATCCTAATTTAATTTTATCTAATTTAATTAAGCGTTCCTAATATAGTTAGATGGTACCAACCGAATAGGTTTTACAAATGCTATGACTAACTAAATATATTTTAGACAATTCCTAAATTTAGAAATGAACCAACCGAATTGCCACCATTGTCGCACTACATTTACGACCATATCTTCTTATGTCTTACATTCAGATACGAGAGATTCAGCTAAGCTCTCGCTTCCGTATGTAAAAATGCACTAAACTGAGATAACCGAAAGCATAGTTGACGCTTTGTGAAGCTATTCATATTTTATTAGAACTAGTGGTCGCCCACTGCTCAAAATTCGACCATAACTAATTAATATATTTTTTATGCATAATTAAAAAAAAAAGCATTCGGCACTCCTATATAAACTATAAGTGTGCGAAATTTCATACTCCTCCGTCCGCGCAATTTTCGTAAAAAGGGGTACAAAGTTTTTGCTTCACGTATTAATACATAGATTCTTCAGCTGTTTTAGGTTTAACAGGTTTTTATAAATTTCAAATGACGATAACATTTATTAACAGAAAATATGTAAGAAGTTTTTTGAATTTTGGTGTGTGTGATTGAAAATCACGAACGGAAAGGTATTTAAAAAAATGCGCGCTTTATCTCCTTTATGAGGTCCTAACGCAGGTTACATTAAACTGATTTAGTAAAAAATCTGTTACAACTTGTTACAACTAAGTCAACGTCAATGATGCACTGTTTAAATTATTGCAGTAGAATTTGAGAATTCCGTGACAGGGATTGTAGTAAGTGAATGTTTTCACTAGTTTTGTGTACTGTACTCTTTACAGGTTTAAGGCATTCGATATTAAGTTAACCTCAAAGGAAAACAGGGTTTAAGAACCCAAATTAACTCCTCGGACAAAACACAGGTGTTTTTGGTTAGGTCACAGTCGGCAGCAATGCACGTGATCGGATCATGGTCTACAAACGTGTATAACTGTAATCGTGCAACTACTCAGCCAAGGAAATCTTGTCAAAAATTCTACCACAAAAAATCCCTTGCTAACCATATTTTATTCTAAACAAAGACCTGCCATCATCAAAGTTAGGTAACGATTAAGATTAATGTATAGTATTTCAATTTTAAATCATGTTTTAAATATCTATGTAAAGCACGGGAATCACTCGTTGCGACACACTGAGTCGAATTAATTACCTACCTCGCAACTGGGCGTTGTATTAAAAAACGGTTTGCGCAAGAGTCGATCCGCACCTTGACACAGATACAACTCAAACTGTCGTTTTGAATACACAAAAACCGGACGCAGACAACATTATTTTAAAATTATATTTTGGGTGTACCTACATACTTCGGTGATTTATTAAGAAATCCTCTCGTAACGTCCCCAAATTAAAAACAGGACCTGGATGCCCGAGCTTTGCTCAGTATAAAACATGGATAAACGTCGTTTTCTAAAAATGAAACCTAGCTAGATCGATTTATCGCCCCCGAAACCTAAATTTCATGAAAATTTCATGCATACAAAATTTCATGAAAATCGTTTGAGCCGTTTCCGAAATTCAGATTATATTTATATACATATATAAAAAAATTGCTCGTTTAAAGGTATTAGATAAGGTTGGTGGTACCTATGTATCGTGACCAGGATAAAATATGGAATTGAGGCTTAACAAAAAAACGGGTAGCCCAACATTTTGCATACAACGCGACGCAGCAACAAACAAACAAACCCAGTTCCTGCGTTCACTTCGCGTCATAGCACGTTTTGGGAAATGAGCGCCGCGAACGCCATTACGCAGTTTTTTGTTCACACCTCAAATGTCCCCAAAACGGATCCAAATGTTGCGCATCTTGGGCACGATAACACAAAGAACGTGAAACTGTTAATACAACAAGATGATCTTTTCTGATGAAGCTTCGGTTTTGTGCAACTCTGCCGCTTGGTCAATTGCCGATAACTTGTTAGACGAACTGTTAGGCATCCGGTGATAGGCATCCGGTAAAGCTGTATAATGTTTTGGAATGCTTCTCTAAATAAACGTATTCTTATTATTAGGCAATTCGAACTTCTTTACCAGATACCTGTATTCTGTAGAAAAAACTGCACAATACAATTATGGAATTTAATAAGTAGGCACAGAAATACAATGAGAGTTATATACTCAAAATTAATGACAAAATTGTTGATAGATTGATAGTAGCAAGACATTATTGTATACTTTTTTACAAATCAATTTGACTACAACACTAATGACCCTGACATTAATGAGATAAAAGTACTACCTTTGCTTTGAAAGCTTTGCCGTCGTCTGTCTTTCCTGAAAACTTATCTTACTTATCTAGGTCTCTTCAAGTCTCGAGTAAATAGGTGTCTTTTAGACCTGCGTGCCCCATCGTCGGCCACATCGTCGCTTAACATAAGGCGAGATCGTGGTCAAACGAAGGTTTATCGATGATAAAAAAAAGCTACCTAGTATTTATAGTGCACCTATATGAATATGGAAATGGGGGAAACAGAGATAACATTTTTTACAAGGTATAGAAACTAAACGTTCTTACGGATTTAACGAGATACCCAATGAAGTAATCAAAGATAATATTGACAGTGTAGCTGGACCGTTGTATTTAAGATGTAAGGGAATATTTCCTAAACAATAAAAAAAAATAGGATTGTGCCACTTAAACAAGAATAATAAATAAACGTTATTAGCCTATTAAATAAGTGTCTGGTTATTTTGATGCGGTAGACCTGCTAATTAATGAAGTAGTAGGGTACCTAGACATTATATTGAAGGTAGTAGGTCTGTTCCTAGACCTGTCCTCCGCTTTTGATATGGTGGATATTGAAATAGAGTAGGTACTACGGAGTGTGGAGCAACCCTCTATAAATAGAGAATTGATAAGTTAAGATTAAAAATGTTGTGAGTTAACTGTTAAATCTGTGAAGAGTCCAGAAGTATTTTTTTTTTTCCCCTAAGCTCATAGAAAACGAGGGTGAGTCAAACTCAGGATTTTGCTTTTGTGGCTAGTGTAAGGTGCCTATAGATAGGTACATTACTTCATGCTATAATGGAACTATAATGAAGCGCGGCCCACCACGTGCGGGTCGCGCTCTAAGATGCACTGCTAGACTGATCCTGCAGTAACTGCTACATAACCGCTACTCTGAAAACATTCACCGATTTCAGGGCGCGCAAAAGATGCTCTGCTGCAGATCGTTCCAACACCGAGAGGCAGCAAATCTAAGTGCTTGGCCAGACTGGCAGCGCGGGGCGGGCAGCGGCGAGGGTGCGGCAACGCGCGCGTTTGTGCCTGTCCGCAGTGGAGCGCGGCTTCGTTCGTTCGTATTTTGGGTTTTTGCCCACACGAATTTATCAAAGAGATATTTAAGATACCGCCTACCTATTACACCAAAAAGGAGAACAGCTAGATGGAGTTTTCTCCGAGCGGCCATTTTGAGAAGATTGGAAGAGTTTAGAAATGGTGTGATATGGGAGCGAGGTGACACATGTCGAATAATGCTATTTCGTGGATCAGGTTGGTTGTATACGCAGATGCCACTATATGCAATAATTAATACCAGGCAAGACTAACACACATAAAAATAAAATTGGCATGGCACTGGACGCCTTCAATAAATGGTTCTATGCCAATGACATGAAGCTAAATATAAGTAAGAGACAAGCAATTACTTTCAAAACTGCAGTTTATAAACATGACACCATTGACAATTTTAGTGGTGGAATTAAGTGTTTTTTTTTTGGTAACAGTGTGAAATTTATCGGGGTACCTAACTGTCTTTGAACTATCAAGCTGAAGTGAAGGCTCTCGAAACTTAATTAACTCTGCTTGCTATGCCTCCATGAGCTAAAGAGATGAGGTCAGCCTAGAGCAATTAAAATCCATCTATTATGCTCTAGAAGAGTTTAAATTTATGGTGTAAACTTTTGGGAAAATACACTCACCGACACGGAAACTTAGCCACTTAAGAATGCTTTTTTTGTATTATAAGAGAGTATGTAGGATGAAATTAGTCTTCTTTGATATTTTGGGACTTTTAAATGAATATAAACAATTACAGCCTATATATCTATCTATCTAATACCTTTAAACGAGAAATTCTTGTGTATATGTTTATACCAACATAATATAATCTGAATCTCGGAAACGGCTCCAATGATTTTCATGAAATGTTGTATGCAGGGGTTTTCGGGGGCGATAAACCAATCAAACTAGGTTTCATTTTTAGAAAACGTCATTTTATCCGTGTTTTATACCGAGCAAAGAATTCAGGTACTACATATATTAATGGTGCTTATGGACATTGCACTACATCTGTTTAAGTATGAATCAAGGGAAAAAATTACATTAAGATAAATAGAAAAGACTTCGAGCCGCCATTGTGCCCCCATTGTAGCTCCCAATGGAGGCTGTGGCAATGCATAGTATGCATGGCTGTTGATACCAGGACGTTTAACTCTTTAATCGTTTACCTACGGATATGAAGCTAATCGATAGTTTTAAGTAAACATTTGTAGGAACATTTGTGGGTGTTTTTATTTTGAGAAAGAGGTTTTTATGTTAAATAATTGGTGTACCTAAATATCATAGGTAGATAAGTATATTATTTACGCACACACTTATGACAACGTTGGATATTAGTAAATAACTCCCTTCGAGCTTATACTCGTAATTTAAAGGCCATTTGAGATCATTATCCCATAATAAGCTTAACAATTAGTCTAAAGTATGCCTCAAACCAAAATGCCAAACCATTATGTACATCGAAGGAGACTTGGCGGGTAATAAGTGGTTATTTATTTTTTAATTTTATTTCTCAAACCCTTACATTTTCGCCAATTACATACCAACTGGTGGCACAAAGTCATGAAATATATGTTTTTCAAATTAGTTTTATATATTACATTATTGCATCCTTATATTGCATATCTCTTCTTCAGGGTTTATTTTTTATTTAAATTACTACGTCATCGATTGGCATATTGTTGGATAGGTCTTGTTTTTTTGATTTGTTTGATAGATTAATATTTTGTTTAGTTATATTACATACAATAAGTACTTAATATTCATGCTATTTAAATAATAAGTTAACCTATTTATTTTCTATGTAAGAAACAGATTTCTTTTCATGTTGTAACTTGTGTACTTGGTTTTATTATTTCAAATCAGCATCATCAAACAAATCTTCCAAATCATTGAAAAAATCTACATGCATGTAAGCTTTGTAGTGATAAATTTTATGATGGAGAGTAGGTACTTGGAAATAATAATAATAATAATACCAGACATTTCACACAGCATCATCTGGCCCCAAAGTAAGCAGAGCTTGTGTTATGGGTACCAAATGACTGATAAACTACTTATATACTTTTTTTTTTTTTTGGAAATTCATACATATACATAGAAAAACCCAGACCCGAGGGAAATACTTGCAGATCATACAAACATTTGTCCCGCGGCGAGAATCGAACCCGCAACCTTTTGCGTCTCAGCTGGACCTAAGCCCACTGCGCCACAGAGGTCGTCTTATAATATAATACTTGATATGTTTTCAAAATAGCCTGATAAAGCTGTCTTGAATATGATCACGGCTTAATTATTATGATTAGCAACAAAGTCAAAGTTAAAGTCAAAAGATACTTTATTCAATACAATCATCACCAACAAACAAGGATCACTTTAAAACGTCTTACATACTAGGTGAATTTAGGTGCCAATTCATCCTAACCCAAGCCCGAGAAGAACTGGCAAGAAATTCGACTTGGTCCTAGCGCTATTTTACATGATCCATCTTATAACTACATTAACTACGAAATACATCGTAACGTATCGTATCGTATACAAGAGAGTTTATAAAATTTAAGTATGTCGGTAAACTGTCTGAGGGCAGAGCGACAACATTTAAAATATCATGAAAGCTTAAATTAGATGTAATTATTTTGTTTTGTTATCAATATGGTATTAAATCGCTTTAAATAGAGCTGTTGACTCGGGTGTGAATAATTTGAATAAAAGCTTTGTGTTTCTTTGTGATTCGAGCAAAAATAATCCGTAGTTGTTTTATATGAAAGGCACCATTTTATATGAAAAAAACAAATGATGGACGACAAGATACGTGACATACTATAAACAATATAAACACTTGACACTGGCAAAATTTACATTGTTATGACACATACAAGAGTAGGTTGTGCCACCCAACTGTGCGTGGCAAATTAAGCTCATTGCAGCGACTGGATCATTCATTATCTGAATAGTGCATTGATTGCGAGCTTGCAATTGAAGTCAAGGAAAGGTAATTCCGCTCGTTAGGATGGGATTGTGGAGCGGATATCATTACCTTACCTACTCTACTCGCCACCAAATTATACGGTTAACTGCAAATGCGCAAATGACATGTCGCTTTAAATTTTCCAGTAAAGCTGTAACTTAACTTGTTAATTTTATAGTTATATAATGGAGTTATGACAATAATGAAGCAGTATATAGGTATATATATAATCTGAATCTCGGAAACGGCTCCAATGATTTTCATGAAATTTAGTATGCCCCCTACATACGGGGTGATATTTCAGGGGCGATAAATCGATATAGCTAGGTTTAATTTTTAGAAAACGTCGATTTATCCCTGTTTTATGTATACCGAGCTAAATAAATGAAAATATATAAAAAAGCTTTTAAAATATTCATTATATTAATATAAAGTAATTTCATGTCCAGTAGAGAATATTTTAAAAGCTTTTTTATTCATATAAAGTAATTTCATGTCCAGTGGAATTTTTTTGACATGTTTATTAACAGAAATACTAAAATTTAGATTTTTTAAATATAATTATGTGGCTTAATCACA
Organism: Lampropteryx suffumata; assembly: GCA_948098915.1. Lineage (NCBI taxonomy): Eukaryota > Metazoa > Arthropoda > Insecta > Lepidoptera > Geometridae > Lampropteryx > Lampropteryx suffumata. The sequence continues at coordinate 17,541,682 of OX402544.1, read as the reverse complement.
CCGTATCTGAACGGCTAAAAGTATACATTTTATAAAAACTCCTAAAAACACAAAACATCTATCTATAACCAACCTATCGCAACCTAGCAATATAATTATTGCGACCATTCTAAAGAACCCAAGCCCAAAGACGATTCAAAATGCTCCTGGCGATTTAATTAAATTAATTTAAAAAAAAATATAATAGCAGAAAGTAGCATTTCTTTCAATTACGTAGTAATGTTATCATTAATCACTACAAAACCGATCACAAAGGACGTATTTTTTGCTTAGAACCAAAACAGTGCAGTAATGTTATATGAAATCTCATTATTGCACTGTTTTTCATTATTGCACTGTTTTTTACTTTTTATTTAGATATAAATTTACCACAGAGGTTTAATATCTCCCATTAAGTTTAATATAAAATGTATGCATTAGATCAAAAAGAGACTGGCTCATAATAAAAATCGGCTGAATAAAACCGACTTGGTGAAAAAAATAACAAATGGTATTATAACATTTTGTATACCATTGTAAAACTTTGATTCTTCATATTTTTAGTTTGATTATATTTTATCACAGTAGGTAGATTGGTAGTTGAAAGAAAAGTAAATTACGCACCTTTCTAAAGCGAGTAATTAATGCTCTCGTGTTAATTCAGTGCCCTCGCGTGCGCTCGGGCACCAACATAACACTCGTGCATTAATAACTCACTTTGCGCTCGGTGCAACAATCTACTATTTTTGCATCTTGGTATGTACATACCCTATTACGCCGACAAATCAGCTGGTAAAAAGATCTAACACAGGAGTTTATACATTGCTTAAAAATTGTGTGGAGTTGCGTAAGCAATTCGTCTTTGAGCCCGCATTTGTTATTATGAGTCCACCCACATCATGGACCAATTTCCATAAAACTTAGGTTATAAACGATTCCATAGAAGTATAGCAAGATCGTTGTCAAGCTATTACTACATGCCTAACCCAGTGCCGGCTAGACTGCTTAACGTATAACCTACTACGACCTCGTAGTAGGTGTTACCCGTACGTTTATTGGTTGCAGAATTTTTAGGGTTCCGAAGTCTAACAAGGAACCCTTATAGTTTCGCTATGTCCATCTGTCTGTCTGTCGTCTTGTCCGTCCTTATTTATTTATTATTTATAAATTAGTACGAATATGTCAATAACACTAATTAAAAAAGAACAATACTAGAAACCCTTAATTAAAATACAAATAATAGTACATTATGGTACTAGTGTGTAATGTTGGTGGTTACCGCTGAGTCGCCATTGAGACCCGAGCCGTTAGGTGAGGGTCTTAAGAGAGCCGAGGACGGTAATCATCAATACACACGTGTATCATACGACGTTTTTCAACACACTTGTGAATAAAATAACAATAAAAACTCATTTTATTTAGTAGCTAAAAAGTTTATTTAGAGAAACAATTAGTAAATGTGCAGTTAGTAAAATTATAATTAACTGTTTTTGATGGCTTAGCGGTCTCATCAGATAGGTTATTTATTGAAATACTTTCATGTTCTATTGTAATTTGAGATGGCTCATTATTCGTGTAGGTAGGTGAAATCCAATCATTGGATGTACTTGGTGTTTCGTCAGTAGGAAGCGCCTCAGAATCAAGTTTAATTCTTTTTGTGATTTTAGCACAAATTTCCTTCTTGTTTTGTATGGAATCTTCTACGTATGATTCTGCTACATTGCTAGATCGCCACCCACCATGACGCTTCAAAGTCATTATATCAGCTCCTGAATTAGCCAGCAATGTCGCTGAAGTTCTTCTGAAACTATGTCCAGTGTAGCTCTCAGCATCTGCTAAACCTAAAAACTTAGCGATTTCTTTAGGCATAGAACCAAATTTGTTTATAGGCTGATAGGTACATTTATCATTCTGGTAATTTAGAAAGAAACGGTCAGTTTTTGCTTTTGGTGACCGCAAACTTTCATACTTCTTAACAATTTCATAGAATGGACCGTGTATGGTGAATGACCTCGGTATTTTATTTTTCGTGATAGGTATCTTCACTAAAAGCATCTGGCTATGGTTCTCTATGTTTTTTACGGTTATATTTGTTAATTCTTGTATCCTACAGGCACCAGTTACCTACACCAAATATTAAAGCAACCTGAAAAAAAAGAAACAATAATTAAGTTCAACACACAACACAGGCTGAAGTCGCGTAGATATTTAAAATTATTTAACTAACCTTAGTAGCCAGATATTGGTTATCTGGAGCATGTTTTATAAATTTTTCAATATCGTCAGACGATAAAACCTTTGATTTTTTGCTTCTAAATCCATCGGATAGTCTCTTTAGATAAGCTGACAAATTAAGAGTATGTTTTTAAGTCCACTCCATTCCTTGTGCGGACTGTACTTTTTAACATTGAGTATAAACACCACAAAGAGCTAGGTTTGTACTTAGAAGATAATTCTTTAAAGTACACCATGAACACATTTTCTGAAAAAGATTCTTGCTGTTTTGCCATTTTATGAAATTTTGGTACGCTAATAGATATTTTTCCTTGGAGTTTTCAGGTAGTAAACTTTCCATAACGTTAAGGGCTTCACATCTTATATCGGGCGGTGTACAACTCATTTTCTTCGTAACTAGTACTTGTAGACATTTTAATTAATTCATAACTATAATTTCAACAGTGAAAACGAGTTGTGAAAAATGATTCGCTATGGCGGGAAAAATTAATCAGTTTTCCTATGCGCGCGCATTGCGATCAGCCACAGACGAAAGGGATAAGGTTTTTTTTTATTTTCCGCGCATAGGGTTTGCGCCTATTCTGCCACGTACAAAATGGGGAATTTAAAGTTTTCTTTTATTAGAGAAAACAAAATTTATATTTGAGTGAAAGTTTTATTTATTAAACACGAACGATTTAAAATTATCTATTTAAATAAGAAGTTGCATGAAATGAGCAAGCAATAGTAACATTAATTTATCTTTTTTTGAATAAAACTTTTTTAAGAACAAAGCACCTCAACCAATAAAATTAAAAAAAAACTATAACTCACTATATAATGTATATAGCAATGAAAAAGTCACAGTTTGATTATGGGTGTCATTCTGTGCCTAATTGCGGTGACGATAGAGCCACTTTATGAGCAAGTGTGTTGAAAAAATATTAATTGGTTGTAAACTAAGCATCTACCTACACACTCAAACAGACTTCTCACAGAACCTCTGACATTCAGATAGAATAATCTTCCATCCTTCCCCGCAAACACATCACATTCTGGGTTCTCATTCAAGAGGGCATTTAGTGCAGAAAGAGTACGTGCAATGGGACCCTGTGCGTACGCAACCGAACAAGTCGATTATCTTTCCATACAAACGTCGAAGGGTGATCACACCACCGTCTGATGATGAACAACCAAAACTAAAAGTGATATGAATTTGTCTTATCATAATCTATGCTTGTATCAATACAGAATTGTGAAAATAATATGGGTTTGAAAGATACAAGACTTAAAAAAAATCGTTTTTCATCACTGATTTTAGCGCAACTTTAGGTGTGAATTAATAACAAACACGGAGTACGCAAACTAAAAAATTGTTCCTATACAAGCATAGATTATTTATTCAAGAGCTCAAATAACTTTTTTTTTATAATTACATTCAGTAGTTTTTTCATGAGAATCCTTGAGCCAAAGGTCTATTCATTATTTTTACGCAATCGTTTTATTTAGAAATCATAGATTAATCTGATCATATGACTCGAAATTATAATCACGCTATCTCCTTACTGCTCATCTCTATCCTTGGTGCAAGTCTATCCTTTTCTCACACTAAGCTAGGTGAAATAGCATGCATTTTAGCTGCACCCACTAACGAGTTTGTGCCGCTGACTTGTCGTTGACTCCTTAAACAGAAATATTGCCCACAGATCTATTAGTAATTAAATTTTGCACGGTGATACATATTAGTGGCCCCTACAAAGTGTAACAAAAACGTTTATACAATGTTTTTTTAGGAGTCCTCTACCTGTAAAGTAGGTTTAAATTTTGAATTGTGCCGTATCTTTGGACCTTTTAAAGTATTACGAGGTTTTTTCGATACAAATGTTTTTTTGATAAATATTAAGCTTTGAAGTCGTAATTTTAATAGAGTCTAGTGCTCCATGAAAAAAAACATGAAAACTCCGTACTAAATTATTTTTTATTGCTAATAAGAGGGTGTTGAATTGGTTAGAGACCTGACCACTGGTAATTCCAATCCCTATTGACTTGAGTAGGGCGATCGAGCTATTTGTCAACGCAATTGCCATTGAACGGATTGGCAAAGGTTTAGATATAATGTCAAAATGGTACCGCGCTATTCTTCCTGAACGATTTAATTGTTGATTTTACCAATCGAACAAATTCATATATATTACTCATATATATTACTTACTAGCATTACTCTATGCACAGACTACTAGGACTGCAGACTGCACTAAATCAAAATGTTCGTTTGAAAGCACTGTCAAAAAAAAAACGCAATTCCGCAACGTTTGATCAACGTATCATCCAAATTAGAGCTAAATCGTTTCCGTTATAGTCCGTTATAGAAATATGTAAAAATAACGTTTTGTCTTTGGTTTAGCTTTGGTTCAAACGTTCAAACGTTCAAAATTACCGCGGTCGGCCCCCAGAAGTGTTTTTTGTGCGTGGTCCGACACGCGCTTGTCAATTAATAAATAAATATCAATATCAGGCTGAGTTTAAGCGATGCCATGGATTTTGTGGATTTTGAGGGCATCGCTTGCGGCTTATTGGCATAGACTTGCAACTTATGGAACCTCCACAATAAAAATCTAACGGGGTTATTTCGCACGATCTTAATGGCCAGTTAAAGTCGCCTCTACGTGAGATAACCATTCCCTCAAATTGCTCAAGCAGAATATCCGTTTTGGCAACAGCTGTGGGGCACGACACCGACCTGTTGGACCCACATGTCGTTTACATCAATATCATCAAATTTGACCCAAAATTACTTTAGATATCATTAGAAGTGCACAAAGATGCGGATACATTGGTGGGCTCGTGTGGATTGGTGTCGTACCAAATCTGGTAATTTTGCTTGTTGACGTACCCATTCATCCCAAAATAAGACACATGTTTTTTCAAGAAAATACAAAAGAATCTTCTCAAACTGAAATATTACACTTTAAATCAGAAAACGACCTGTCTCGGTATATTTTCAGACCTATGAAGTCAACGAATCTCTTGCGAATGCGAGCTTTAGTTTAAATGGTGTTTTTAACATTCCATACATCTTTACATCCTAGAAGAAAAATAATTATCATTTTAGAATGTATAAACAAGCAACTTGATACATTATAACCTTATATTTTTTTAATACCTTTTGGAACCCCATGAGTCAACAATTCCTAGTCCAATTAGATTAAATATGTTGCAAGTTGATTTCTCAATTACAATCTCTCGACCTGGCAAATTTCATGCAGATCTGATCAAGATCGGTTCGAAAGTTATCGTCGAACGCAAACATACAAAGCCAAATCCCACAAGATGACATTTAGATCTTCGGTAGATGTGCTCGCTTGAACAATAAAATAACAAGCAGTTCGTCCCGAACTGAGATCTCGGGCTGTCAGCATTGTTTCGTCGTTCTAAAAAAAAATATTGGGTCCTAGGTACCCACCTAAAACAAATGAAAGCATTAATTTTTCTTCTTCTTCTTATCGTGTCAGGTTTTCCGAACCAGTGTAGTGAAAGGATTAAAGTGCGCCTCAGAGGCTTCTTTAGGGCACTTAGCACGTCTTCGAACTTTTGAGGTTCTGCGACATGCCGATTTCCTGTCGATTCCTTAACCTTCCAAATAGAATGTAAAGAATGGGAGCTCACACTAAAATGGTTATGTTTTTCGTTTTTTTGCGTCTGTTTTGGAACTCCATATCATAACAATCCCTTGTCCAATTTGGGTGAAAAAATTACAAACTAATTCAATTGTATTCTATTGACCTGCTAAATTTCATGCAGATTGGATCAACAAACAAACATACTAAATCACCCAAGTTGCTACTAAAATCTTTGCTCGCTTCGCACGCTCGTTCAAATATTAGTGGACAATCCACACAACACCATCTAAGTTTGGCTTATGGGAAATATAAATCTATGGGAATCAGATGACTGAGAAAATACTTTTATATTTTTAGATACATTTTTAAGAAACTCGTACTTAAACGTACCACGACACAAAACGTTCATGTTATATTCTTCACATAAATGATTGTGGTAGGGAATCGAACCCACGACCGTAGAAGTTTTGGAAGCCTTTACATATGAAAAGTTTTTTAAGTTAGTTTTTTCGTGTTAACTTGTTAAATAGTGTAAATTGTTTTAGGGCATGGCTACTAGTCATTCTAACTTTACTTTTAATCCTTGCTACCGTTCGTACTATCGAATTAATCCGCGCTGTTCTGAAATCTATTCCAAAGTATATTATCAACGCGGTTTTTTACGTTAAGATTCCTAGTTCACAGAATAGCGCGAAAAACGTCACGGATTAATACCTACGTAATGCTAGCTCGCATTTAGCCTTTACAGTCGCGATTGTTACAAATTGTAACAAGGTTTTCACAGTATCTCAATGCAAGTCGGGTCATTCCGATCATAAGCCAGGGCCGATGGTGTAAAGCGACGGAAAATTTGTTTTAGTAAACAGTTTTAATCTGCACTAGTCTTTATCTATCTTAACCTAACCTAACCTAGGCCCGAATGAGCAATATTTTAATAAGGTATGAATTAAGATTAGCTAGGAGTACACTCTTGTGCTATATCAGTATGTATTTCAAAATAATTAAATAATAATATATAAATATAGGTGGACAGCACCATCAAGCCCCAAACTAAGCAAAGCTTGTATTATGGTGACCTAGTACAATTATTAAAAAACAAACTAGTTGCAACATTTTTTTTTATAATTTTGTATGTTGAGGAGAAATAGTAGATTGTTGCACCGAGCGCAAAGTGAGTTATTAATGCACGAGTGTTATGTTGGTGCCCGAGTGCAAGCGAGGGCACAGAATTAGCACGAGTGCATTAATTACTCTCTTTACCAAGGTGCGTAATTTACTTTTCAATCAACTACCAATGTAGGTACCTACTGTGATAAAATATACCTACTCAAACTAAAAATATGAAGAATCAAAGTTTTACAATGGTACAAAATGCGCGCCGTATGTATTTTTTTTATTCAGCCGATTTTTTTTATCAGTCAGTCTCTTTTTGATCTGTACTTTTTATTTAGATATTAATTGACCACAGAGGTTTAATATCTCCCATTAAGTTTAATATAAAATGTTTGCACTAGATCAAAAAGATACTGGCTGAAAATAGAAATCGGCGGAATAAAACCGACTTGGTGAAAGGAAAAAAACAAATGGCTCGCATTTTGTACCATTGTAAAAATTTGATTCTTCATATTTTAGTTTGAGTACCTAGGTATATTGGTAGTTGAAAGAAAAGTAAATTACGCACCTTGCAAAAGAGAGTAATTAATGCACTGATAATTTAGTTTAGTATTTCACCACAACACTCGTGCATTAATAACTCACTTTACGCTCGGTGCAACAATCTACTATTTATCATGCGTCAAAAAATGTTACCACTCTTTAGTGTGAACGACCGACGTTAGAGGTACCCTTCATGTGCCTATTACGGATCTCTTATATAAACCTACGCCTTAAATAATCAATCCATATAATCATGAAAGCTTACCTTCAGTTTTGAACCTTTTGAACAAAAACCTTTGTTTGGTCGCAAAGCTTGTTTTAAACGTCGAGTGTTCAAGTAATATGGCTTCCTAAATGGAAAATTTGGCCAGTAATTGGTTACGCACAATTAGGGTAACAATAAATAATAGTTTAAAAAAACTAAAAAACACGCTTTATATAGAAAACCAAACTAAAAAATAGAAAATAAATTTTAATAAATGTAAGTAAGAAACAAATGTTTTATAAAAAAAAATCGTGGGGTGCATGGTGTCAATAGTTATAAATATTTCATTGACATTGAGATATGAGAAGAAGGATTTCAATAAACATCGATCATTTCAATAATATCTTAAAAAGCACCCTACGCTTTTTTTAAATAAAACATTTTTTTCTTACTTACATTTAATAAAATTAATATTTTATTTATTAGTTTGGTTTTCTGTATAAAGCGTGTTTTGTAGTTTTTTTAATTTTATATTTTTTTTCGAATTATTGCATTGTCATTGGTCTTTGACTTTGAATTATACCCTCTTACGTGTTTATTGAGGATTTTACAGTTTTAAGTGCTCTCAATAGGAATATTGTTTAAATAGTTTAAAGTCACTTCATATCATTCTACTGTTAACTTTTGAGAAGAATACACTGTATACACCTATAAAAGAGCTTAACCTGACTGACTGATTCATCATCGCCGAGCCTACACCGCTGAAGCCAGAAAGCTGAAATTTGGAGGGTAGTTTTTACAGCAAAACCATTCAAGAAGTTCCATAGATTTTTGATGATCGGTCAGTCAGTGAGTGACAAAATTAAGAAACTTTGACTATTCTTAAACTACTTAATCAAATTAATTGAATGAAATTTGAAATAGGTAGGTATACGTGTTTATACAATGCCTGCTTGATTACTGACAATTCAGGCTTCTAGTATACACAACGAAGTTATAAGGGGGTCGAAAATAGCCTGAATTGTTTCGAGAAAAGAATGGTATGGTACGGCCGTGCCGCTTTTTCGCTTTTTGCTTTTTGCTCGCTTTTTGCCGCTTTTTGCTCAGATAAATAAACCAAAAAATCATTAAAAACAAACAAAATTATTGAAAAACTCTACATTTTGCTTGTTGTGCCGGCGTGTGTAGTTAAAACACGCTCGCGAATTTATCCTAGCCGAAACGACTTCTTGAGCGCGTTTCGATGTTGTTGGTGATTACAGTGAATTTCGTTCCATCCGTTGTGGTTTGAGACTTCAAAATATTCTACGCCCTCGACTAATCTCCGGGCTCGTCCGTAATCATCTCAGATATGTAAGGATTTGTAATCACCTCAGATTGAATCTAGTTAATTAGGGTGTTAAAGACACGTTCAAACATTATTTTTGGCACGTGCCACATTTTGCGATATATCGTGACAATAATAGTGCGAAACCCTACTCTAAGTTGCATAAATCGTTTCAACTCGTTATGAATGATGGAATGACCAATTTTTATGACAATCAGTGACGTAATCCTCCACAACAGACGATATGATAATTTGACAAAGAAATAACTGTCTAATTCCACTAAATTCGACGAAATGGTTTCCCGAATAGATGCCCATTCATTTGTCGTGTCGTCAATTTACTAAAGTTGTTAGCATTGTTTAAACTGAAAGTACTAATTGGTACCAAAATAAAAACTAATAAAAATGTCTTCGCCTGTACTGTAAGTAGGATTAAGTAATTAAACGCCTCAATAATTGCGATAACATCGCCAACCTCGTTATACTTTTTGAAACTGACGCAACCAAATAGCAACATCTTTGTTAATCTTATTTATTAGATATCTTTACTATGTTATTTATCTTTAATACTTACCTAAAGTTTTGATCTATCTTAATTATGGACAAATTTCAGAGTATAAGTACGTTTTGTCCCTAGTAACCCATAACAATGTTAGATATACAACAAAAGAGTGGGTTTGTTTTGCGATGCTAATTAGATAGAGACAAAGAGCACAATCCAAACGCTGTCTTTGAAGACCGACGACGACGCGCTATAGTTTTCGTGTTTCAAGTAAATTTGCAAATGTTCAGCGTAAAAGTATGTCGCGGTTGTTGGCAACAACTGATGTGTGTCAGGTCACGGGGCTGGGCGTCATCCGAATTATTTTTATTGGCCTACCAAAATGTAGTCTTACTGAAAATAATTTCGCTTTCTTTCTGTCAGTTTTATATAAGTAGATAATTATTAGGCGGATTTCGGCTTTAATTCGTTAAAAGGCAAGACATAAACGAGATTACCTTGATCACTCTTCCTAAAAATGCTAGTAGGTATGTACTTTGGTAGTTGTTTCATATGGAAACCATTATGTATCGTGTACTTATCGACTTTGAAGATCTTCCTGTCCACTATGAGGATGCAGTTAACAAAAAACAATGTTGTTAAGGCTCAGTGATCCGGTGTAGGTGCTACCTACTGCATTATGCAACGGAGCCGGGTTGTATAGGTTCCTTGTGAAATAATTTACAATTGTGAGAGTTAAGATCCGTCACTTATAATTTTGGTTAAATTTAAGAGTTGGGATTATTTTCGATCACCTTGCGTAACTTTGCACGCGTTGTACCCACAAAAAATGTAGTCCTTCAAGGTCCCATCCATTTCTATACCAAAAGTCATCAAAATCGATTCAGCGGTTTTGGCGTGAAAACGTGACAGACAGACAGACATAGTTACTTTCGCTTTTTTATATTATATAGTAGGGAAGTAAGTAACAAATCATTAACGTACATCATTCTACTTTGTGAAGTTTGTGACATCTTACTATGTATTATAGTAAAATAAATAATGCCGGACATTTCACAAAGCATCATTTGGGCCCACAGTAAGCATACCTTGTGTTATGGGTACTGATATACTACTTATATACTTTTTTAAATACACACAGCAGTTAAAGCAGTGTTCAGTTCTTTCATAGTTTAAAACGGTTTAGGGGCCCTGAGTTGGAATCGTAATTGTAAACGATGCTAGTAAGTAATAGATAGATACTGTACCCACTTAGACAAGACTCTCGCGCTTGACTTTACAGTTCTTCTTTTCGTGTCGGACGTAATATGGTTTTAGAGTAGTAGGTGGCGATCTCAATCGCACTAACTGTGACCGCGTTAAGGTCTACCCTTGTGTAGGTACCATTTGGACTGAGAGGGTGCACGAGTAGATGCGCCATAGATTATGTTGGAGCGCCACAGTCGCATTGCTCTAGGCTGGGGTCCCTAAGTCCCTATGCGCGCATGTTAAAATTACAGCAGCCAACCTGAGTCGATTAAGCAACTTTACAGTGAACAGAATAAAGTATCTAATGAAAATCGTTTTATCTATAAAGTATTGTGTTATTTTGTCTTGCGACCACGGAAGACCAGCGCTCTGGCACCCCACACTGCACATGCTGAGTGGTGGCAGTTTCTGCTATCATTTACTTTCTTTACTTTTAAGTTATTATAATGTAGCAATTTATGTGGTAGCAAAATAAACTCATTAAAACTGCACTTTACGCGAGCGCAATGCATTTGTGCGTTTGTGTTTGCGTTGTTATTTTCGTAAATCTAATGTCAAACACTTTTTTTCGTGTCTATACAATACATAAAATGTATGAATGGGATCAGTTGCCCGATTCAAGTATTCATTAGGTCAACTGATCCCGCGGGATGAGTTCGAGCGGCCTGAGTTGAATAAAGAGCTTTTAATTCATATTCTTATTTAAATCTGTGGCCATCTTTATTGACTTTAGAGTGCGAATGTCATGCAATACATTAACCCCACGCTAGTAGTTATGTCTTTATAAGATCGAGGACTTTACAGAACGTCATTGACAAAAAGTGTGACAAAAGTGACAAAAGAGTTCTTGGCGTTAGATCAGGCTTTATATTATGTACATACTAGCTGCTGCCCGCGGCTTCACACGCATGGTACCTACATAAAAAGTAGCCTATGTCCTTCTTCAAGGTCCCATCTATCTCTATACCAAAATTCATCAAATTGGTTCAGCGGCTTATACTTTCACATTTATAATATTAGTAGGGATCAACAGCCTAAAATGTTATGCTTCTAGTTCTGAAAATGACAATACTTCAATACAACCTTTCATCTCCTTTTTCAACCTTTTACAAAACTTTTTCCAATTAAAAAATAGCCTATGTCCTTTCTCAGGTTTTAGACTATCTGTGTACCAAATTTCATTTGAATCGGTTCAGTAGTTTTGGCGTGAAAACGAGACAGACAGACAGACAGAGTTACTTTCGCATTTATATATACGATATAATTATAATATTATCATATTATATAGTAAGGATTACGTAATACTAGCACAGAAGACAACGTTAATAATAATTAGATTGTCTAACACAGGGTATTCACGCTTGCTGTAAATTAACCGTTCTTGGTCGCTTTCTTTGAATTAAATGTTAATTTCAGTACGCGGGATTTAGGGCACAAAAATATCAACTGCAGACTTTTGAAGTCAAATAAATATTTTTAATTAAATAGGTACTGGGTACTACAATAACAATCTACCGATACATTATATAAGTCAACTTAAAGGCTGCATTAAGAAAAAACCGGACAAGTGCGATCCTGACCGCGCACGAGCACGCGGGAAACCGACTTTATTGAATATATTTTTTTTGTGAAGGAAAGTAGATGTATTTTGTTTATATTAATGGGTAGGCCAACTACACTGCTCCGATGTCACAGCGAGGTTTCGGAGTAAACGAAATATCATCGAAGTATTTTTTTAAAATTTTTTGGGAAGTAGGTATACCCTTTGAGACACAATAAGAATTTTCCAAATCGGTTCAGGCGTCTTTGAGTAATCGGTGAACATACATAAAAAAAAAGATTCCGACGAATTGAGAACCACCTCCTTTTTTGAAGTCGGTTAAAAATACTCTCCCTTACGTCGATATAATTCTTTAACTGCAAATGTAAGTTTGTATTCGCAATTAAATCTTTTTTAATGTGATTAAACAACAAATTAACGATTTTCGGATTTTCGGCTGCTTGCCAAATTTCATGATTCTAGGTCAACGGGAAGTACCCAAATAGGTTTAGATTTACAGACGTGTGTCAAGATTTGCGACATAAATGGCCGTATTTCTTAATTGACTTGTGTAGAGAAGCTTGATTTTATTAAGTAGACACGAGACACTATATTTTCTTCTTAATATTGCTTCTTTAATGTTTTGAAGTGATAACTTTTTATGGAAGGGTAAACTGCTTCGTTACGTAACGCGTTACGGCGCCAGTCTGTCTGGCTTCCCTTACTCTCACGCATACGGCAGCGGTAGGCAGGCTCCTCTCTCACTCTAACCCACAGCGCTAGTTAGATTAGTTTAAGTTATCACTTCTGTCGCTTGTTGCTTTCTCACAGGAACTGAACTTACAAATCAGTTTTGACACTTCGGAGGACAGTAAGATGCCTAGGACAGTAAGACGACGACTTGCTGAAGCTAACTTGAAACCACTTAGACCTGCAAATGGCCCTAAACTGGAGCGTAAGCATCGTTTTTCAAGACTAACTTAAGACTTTTGTTTTAATGTCTGTGCGTCGCTCTGTTCCTAGTGTTTCGTTGCAAATAAACTGTTTCCGATTTTTGTAAATGATATGCATTTCAATATATACTTCCACGCGTTTCTATGAAAAAAGATCTTGACAGAGCGATGTGATTAAAGGTTTTTTTTTAAGTACCTAAAAAATTAATTAAGCTAGTACGTAAGTACCTCTCATGTTCAACAGAATTATAAGAATTAGCCTGATTATAAATTCAAGGAACTTCACGCCTTAGGGATTTAAATTCTGAGATTCCAATCCTTTTACTCGTTTGCTCATTTATATTGTAACCCGCCCCGGCTTCGCACGGGTGCAATGTTGATATTAATTATACTACAGAATGGTTATTCATAAGAGATACAGAAGAGACATATACCATCGTGGACTTTTTTGTAAACCTTTTTAAGATGTACAATACTGTAGTACATTATTTTGATCTATCTCGTAAGGTTCAGCCAGCGTTTACAATGTAAGGACAAAAAAATAAGTTTACTCACACCACATTAGAAACCTCTAAAATTATCAGTGTTTCTCTAATATATTATGCATGATTTATACATATAAACCTTCCTCTTGAATTACTCTATCTATTGAAAAAACCGCATCAAAATCCGTTGCATAGTTTTAATGATCTAAGCATACATCGGGACAGACAGACAGCGGGAGGCGACTTTGTTTTATGATTGTTTGTAATGAACACAAATTATCCTCCAAATGTTAATTGTCAACGGCCAGTGAGTCAGTTAGGACTTTGACTCTCATATACGTTTAAGATTTTATTAAGGTATATGTAGGTGTGTCTTTGTGTGTTTACAAACATACTCGAACCATACGTAGATAGGTATTATACCTACTTGTGAACGATACAAGTGATTACTCTGCCTCGTACTCGTAACTAGGTCAGTAAGTCACAGACGAGGGCCGCTGATAGTAAGTGCTGTTGTTTCCCAAACTGTACCTACGATACGTATTTCTGTAAAAAATATACTCGTTGATAAGTAGGTACAGTCGGATATATTACAATTTAGGTAAATAACGTTTCTTTCATTTAGCGCTTCCTATTGTTAAATTTAAATGCTTTGAAATTTTCTTTAATACATACTATAATATTTTATAACACCCAGACACAGAACAAACACCTATGTTCATCACACAAATGTTTATACTGGGAAGGAATCGAACCCTCAACCCACAGCGCAGAAGACAGAGCTACTATTAACTAAGCTGACAGGCCAGTCAATAGAATATAATGTTATTATGTATACATATATAACACTAAATAATACACTATAAATAACAATCCTACCGGCGCACTATGGGTCAAGAGCGTAATAATCGTCTCAAGAGTTAGATTTCTACATTTCTTTCAATAAATATATGAAGTAGGATAATTGAACTATTATATACCTACCACAAAAAATAGGCTATAATAACACATTTTAATAGCGATAGTTTGAACTTGTAGGTATTTATTGTATCAAAACGCGAATATGTTCTTTTTTAATCGAGAACGATGCCACTTCGGAAAATTTTCTAAAGTATTTGGAAGAAAACTATAAAAAAACACCATCTAATCAATCCGTGATCGTTTGTTGAAAGCTAAAAGGACCAAATCTCGATTCTTTGAACAAAACGTGTTAGAACTGTTAGATAGAGAGTTCAAAGTTTTGTTCGTTGACAATTAAAAAAAAAAATTTTTTACTCAAAATATTTTTATTGATGTTTAAGTATTATTTTCTATCATGTCAATGTAGATATTTTGTTTTAATTGTGTCCATTGGATTAGTTAAAATCCGCGAAAACCTAAAATAAATATGATTTTTTAAGTTGAGTGGCAATTTTTTATATAAATAATAAGTAATTTTAATATTTTTTTTAGTTTCATTTATAGTCCATATATCTAAGATTATAATTGTGAAAGACTCATTAAAATATTTTGCAAACTGAGAAAGTTACAGATGTTTGAGACAATAATTACGCTCCTGACCCATAGTGCAGCGGCAGCCTTCAGATTCTATGGCTGTAGGTTTAAAAAAATCTGAAGACAAGTGCACGAAAGGATCCTCTAACGCGCATTTATCCTATCACCCCTATCACACTGGTTCGAAATAGTGACACGATAAGAGGAGGAACTAATAATGAAAGAAAGAAGTTCATAGTTGGTTAGTATGCTTTTTATACGCTTTATATTAGCTTCACTTGTATGTATGTATGTTTGTATGTTTGTAACCGAATCCTTAGGACGCGATTTTGATCCACTTTAAACGGCCAGATTTCATTCAAATTTTGCACACCTGTCATAGACCGATGACAATGCAATAATTCGAATAAAAATTTAAAAAAAAAAAAAATATCCGATTATTCTAAAACTAAAAAGTAGAAAATAAATAATAGTTAAAAAAAACTAAAAAACACGCTTTGTATAGAAAACCAAACTAAAAATAGAAAATAAATTTTAATAAATGTAACTAAGAAAAAAATGTTTTATTTAAAAAAAAACGTAAGGTGCTTTTTAAGATATTATCGAAATGATAATCCTTCTTCTTCTTCAACCTTCATATCTGTCAATGAAATGTTTATAACTATTGACACCATGCACCCTACGCTTTTTTTTAAATAAAACATTTTCTTCTTATTTACATTTATTAAAATTTATTTTCAATTTTTAGTTTGGTTTTCTATACAAAGCGTGTTTTTTTAGTTTTTTTTAACTATTATTTATTTTCTACTTTTTAGTTTTAGAATTTTTTAAATTTTTATTCGAATTATTGCATTGTCTATATAAAGCGTGTTATTTCGTTTTTTTAAACTATTATTTATTTTTATTTGATGCTTTAGGGTTCCCAAATTGAGTTGGAGCAAATTCGCCCCAATATTTTTTGTTATCAAAATAATCAGATACATATTTTATTAAGCTTTGTGAGATGGTTTTTGTGTAAATGCGTTTTGCCTATCGTCAAATATTGTCACTTGGGATCTTGCTATAGAAGCGTATACATTGCCCAAGAAAAAAAATACTAACTGTAGGGCATAAATATGAAAAGTAATGCTAGGTCCAGCGAGTCATATCCTGCTAATCGTCGCTCCATCTGACCGGAGGGACCAGAAGGCGTCATACACTAACTTACTTCACGATTAGTTGTGCTCTACCAGTATTCTCAAACGGAGAAGGAATACAAACCGACATGTCCTAGAACCTAAAAAGTTTGAAGAAAATACATGTAAGGAGGCTTTCAGGCGTATTTCATCCTTTCAACACACTGGTTCGAAATAACCGTTTCACGACAGGACAAGTTAGTGTAGAATGCGCTTCGGCTTGGCTGATAAGTATTTTATAGTAAAACCAATTAAAATTAATTTACTTAATTAGGATAATTTAACATTATCAGTTATTTCAGAGTAATCTGATTGTTGATAAATCGGCCATAAGTTAAATACTTCTAACTAGTTTAGTACATACTAGCTGACCCGGCCACGCATTGCTGTAGCTCAGTAGTCTAATACATTGAACCAATATACCCTAACCTCTAAAATTATCAGTGTTTCTCTACTATATTATACATGTATTATACATATAAACCTTCCTCTTTAATCACTTTATCTATTAAAAAAAACCGCATCGAAATCCGTTGCGTAGTTTTAAAGATCTAAGCATCCATAAGGACAGATAGACAGCGGGAAGCGATTTTGTTTGATACTATGTAGTGATTATATGAACAATTAGGTAAGTAGGTACGTCATAGATAGTGTATCAACGAACCGGCCTGACCATCACCCGACAAAACTGACCCAATTAAAATGATTGTAAATAAATAGATCATATTGGATACGATACTTATATAATAATGTTTTAACAGCAATATACGCTATCTAACGTATAATTATATTAATATTATTATAATATCTTCTAGTTGTTGAATGAAACATCAATTTGTGTCTGCGTAAATAGTTAATTCATTATATATTCCGGACGATATGACTCTACCTACATTACAAGGGCAATTGAAATTGCTCAATACTAGGTAATTACCTAGTACCTAAATTCACCTAGTATGTAAGACGTTTCAAAGTGATCCTTGTGATTGTATTGAATAAATCATCTTTTGACTTTGACTTTGACTAATACCTGCCAACAATGACGTCACGACAACATCAAGCAAAAAGCAATGTAGACATTATAGTGACTTCGCCACACCATAGATCGCGATTTGTAGTACTTGAGAAAACTAGTAATATCCATACTAATTGCCGAGAATTTATTGTTCGAAAAATTGCATAGCTTTAGACCTCTTAGAGATTCTGCGTTCCTAGTAGGTACATGTTAGTATACAAGAGTACATAGTAATATCGGTAGTACAAATACCTACTGACGGTCTACTGAGATTTTTTATTGAGGGTTCTGAAGTCCAACAAGTTCCTTATATGAGACGACCTGTGTGGCGCAGTGGGCCTTCGCCCGCCTGAGACGCAGAAGTTTGCGGGTTGGATTCCCGCCGCGGGACCAATGTTTATGATCTGTAAATATTGGTCTCGTGTATTTTTTCTATTTATAATATGCACTTATGTATTTAAAAAAAGAGTATATAAGTAGTACCTATAACAGTGGTTTGGTTCACATAACAAGCTCTGCTTACTTTGCATATACATGTATATATATATATACATATACATGTATATACAAATGTGTGTGGATATTTGTATGTTTAGGCATAACGGCTGAAACGGCTGAACGGATTTGAATCCAACTTGTTATAGATGTATTAATCAGTGTCCAGTAATGACATCCTTTATATATACATTCGTAACTTTATATAAATTAAGTATATTGTATTATACCAACATAATAATACTGTTTTAGGGTTCCGTTACGTACGATAACTGGTTACGAAACCCTCGACACGAGAGTTTACGAACAAATTTGCGAATTTGATTATTATAATAATTCAACAAAGAGACCCCTGTGAGAATTGAATACTGATGGAAACGAGTTTAACGGTTTCCTTCGTTTAAGATGAAGGCACAGCGCGCAATGCAATTATTTCGCTATACGAAATCCGCATTTTAGCGCTATTTTGTGGATATGGAATTAGACTCACGCATTTGCGGAAAAACCACATTGAAAATGACATACTTCTGAATAGTGCGGATTAAAGCATATCGAGTATTGCGAATTATTTCGCGCTTGACGAACATAGAACGTAGGCGCATGCACTAGCGAAAGACCAGCGTTGAAAATGACAAACTTCAGAATAGACTTAGAGAATAGCGCGGTTTAAACCGCACGTATTAGTTCGCTAATGCAACCCTGATATTTAATTAATGCTTTAATATATTCTCTCAATACAAATATGTAGTCTAAAAAGGAGAGCTACTGAAGTACCTATTTACTGACAATAACGTCAGGTGATCTGCTTTTTTCATAAACCGTTAACGCTTTTAAAACTTGTTAAACGTGTTTATAGGAATAAGAACCACCCTTCGACTTTAAGTTTCTGGCCTTGATTCAGTACTTTCGCAGGACTAACTTAACTAACTTAAACGTTCTATAAGCGACCTTACATTTCTTGAATCAAAGTCCAAATTACAGTTACATTTTTCAATGACACTTGACACACAGAGGTGTTGATTAAAAATCCTAGAAAAGTGAAATCATTAAAAGAATCAAATGTCGATTATAATTTATTTTAGGATTATGTTTAGCCGTTTTGCGGAATAAACATTGCGCTCATATATTATTGATTTTTCCCGAGTTATTGTAATTTTGGTGATTTTATTCAAATAAAACTAGAGTTATTCACTCGGGTGTGAATAATTGGAATGAAAGTTTTGTGCTTCTTTGTGATTCGAGCAATAATAACCTGTAGAATTATTTTACAAAGAGACACCATTTTTTATAAAATAACATATAACGACGAACGACGAAATAAGACTTTGTGACGTCTTACTATAAAAAATATAAACACTTGACACTGGCAAAATTGTCATCATAATGACACATGTCATTAACGATGAATAAGAACGCTATATCATCGGTCCAATACTCAACTCGCCAAACTGAAAATTCAAGAGTTTTCAGGAGAGCGAAAACAAAGTTCAAGTCGCTGCTGTAAATCAGGTTAGGTTTTAAATTGTGACAATACATTAGCTTTAGGTACATGTCTATAAGGTAGTATTTGTCAAATTGCTAGAATATTAATAATATCTATCGAAGTTATCGCAGATTGGCGAGTTTATCATGGTTAGTGTTAATAGGTAGGGGCAAGTGCTGTTCCTATGGACGCTTGTACCTGTGGACACAATTGTTTCCGACGAAACTAGCAACCCTAAAATTCTAATTTGAACGCGACCGTAAAGCTTTGTCTATGGTTGACAGTTTTGACGTGTCGCCATCTTTGTTTTCTGTGTGGTTGTTTGTATGCCGGCTATGAAAGTTTTTTGCGCCAAAAAGTAAGTTATTTTGCTTAATTTAAATGAGTTTTACCGTGAAAATACTTACGATATCGGTTTGGTCGTGTTTGCAGTATGATCTGTGTTATTTATTGCTTAGTTAGTGATTTTTCCTTGCCTGTAAGTCTGTTTTATCCTCAAAGTTAGATAAGTTTTATTTTATATGTCTAAATTTGTACCTGTGGACAATAATATGAGTGTACCTGTGGACTGTCCACAGGTACAAAAGCGGCATTTTGTTTACTTACAAAACCTGATCAGCCGTTTTGTTTAATATTTTCAGTGCCTCGCAGTAAAACTGGTCAAAAAAGAAAAGGAATATGCTCTGATACACTTACAGCAGCCGTAAAGGAAGCTAGAAGTGGCAGTTCCATAAGAAAAGTAGCTGAAATGTATAAACTACCAAAGTCAACCATTTTTAAATACTTTAAGTTACATAAAGGCAATGATTTGAGGAATAGCATTCAGCTATTGAAAAATGATGTAAGAAAGGTATTTGACCCGGAAGAAGAAATTTTGCTGTCCAAATATTTAAGAAAAGCTGCATTTCTACACATGGGTTTAAATTCAAAACAATGTAGAGAGCTGGCTTACCAATACGCTGTTTCTAAACAGAAAACAAATGTGCCTGCTAACTGGGAAAAGCACAAAATGGCAGGAATCGGGTGGCTCCGTAATTTTCGACTTCGTTTCCCGGAATTATCTCTTCGCAAACCTGAACCAACGAGCATAGCGAGAGCAACTAGCTTTAACAGGGCAAACGTGAATGATTTCTTCAACAACTTAGAATCGGTCATGACACGATACTACTTTCTACCAGGATCGATTTATAATGTTGATGAGACTGGGATCTCCACTGTTCACAAGCCAGGGAAAGTATTGGCTCCTAAAGAGATTCGCCAGCTAGGAAAGATGACTTCAGGAGAACGTGGAGTGAATACCACAATGATAGGTTGCATAAATGCGGTTGGAAACGCTGTACCTCCTGTGTTCATATTCCCACGGGTTTTCTACAAAGACAACATGTTGAAAGGAGCTCCACCTGGTTCTTTGGGTGTGGCTAACCAATCAGGGTGGTCAACAGAACCGATTTTTAAAAAGTTCTTGGATCACTTTATTAAATGCGCTAAACCAACGAAAGAAAATCCAGTTCTCTTAACAATGGACAATCACGAGACTCATATCTCCATTGAGATAATTGACAAAGCCAGAGAGAATGGAATTGTCTTATTGACCTTGCCTCCACATACATCCAATCATTTGCAACCACTAGATCGCACGGTTTTTGGACCATTTAAAAGCCAATACAGCCAAGCAGCCGACAGATGGATGCTCAATAATCCTGGTAAACCTATTACCATTTACGATGTAGCAGAAATAGCTGGCGAAGCATATGGAGTCTCGTTTACACCAAAAAACATCGTAAAAGGCTTCGAGGTTTCAGGTATTTATCCATACAATAGAAACATATTTTCAGACGAAGATTTCTTATGCTCATATGTAACTGATCGTCCAGACCCAAGCCAAAACTTAACTGGGAACCCGTCCGAAAATCAAGAACAGTCTGATATTGAAGTCACTAGAACTGAGGATTTACAACAACCGGTTGACCAGATTTCCAGCCAAACTTACCCAGATACCTTGGATCGAAACGAACTAGTTGGACATTCTGTTATTCAGGCCATCACAGAACCAGTTTTGCCGATCCTGAAGGATGATCGGCTGATACCAGAACAACCTATATTCCGAACTCCACTGAAGATTATAGATCCACAAATAACGCCCGAAACCGTCCGCCCATTTCAAAAAGCTGGTCCTCGAAAGGGTGCTCAGCGTGGAAAAAAGCCCGGAAGAACCAGAATTTTAACTGACACGCCAGAAAAAGATGAAATTCTAAGTGAATCATTAAAAAAAGCTGAAAAGAAGAAAATAGCAGGCCTGAAAACGGACAAGAAAAAAAACGCAAAAGCTACTCAAAAAATAATTGCTGCTAAAGCTATTGCACAATCTGGTTCCTCCAAAGTTGATCCTAGTTGCTCTAAAAGTCATCCAACTCCTCTGCTGGCTAATAATCTTTCTGAACCTGGTCCTTCCAAAGCGCTTTCGAATGAAAACACTGAACTAATTCAACAAGAGAAGTTATCGTTTGTTAGATGTATAAAGTGTAAAACTTATTCCAAAGACAAAAACCAAATGCTCAAATGTAGTTTTTGCAATCATAGCTATCATACTTATTGTGTTCCGAAGTCACACAGAGAAAACTTTGAGTCTGATGATGAGGGTGAAGGTTTCGTTTGCATGACATGCTTCGTATTAGACAATGATGACGATAGTGATGAATCTACTCAAATCTTGTATGAAGACTGTCGTAATGCATACAAATAAGTATAACAGAGTATATTTACGTTAGTTTGAAGTTGTTTCTAGAAGTCTAATTGTTTTTTTGAATTTTTTATTGTCTAATTAATGTGAACCGTCCCTAGGTACAACACCGTCTTCAGGTACAATTTCACTGTACATAGGTACAATCGCCTGTTGTACCTCTGGACAAATATGGTGTTTTTAAAAAAAGTTGATTATTTTCGTAAGTATAAGTAATATTGAGACTAGAATTTTAGTTTAAGAAAGGCTGATTATCTCTTAAGACATGTGATATACTAAACATAAAGAAAACTTAAGTAATTCAGATATAAAAAATGTTTTATTCCAAATTCTGGAATGTGTCCACATGTTCCGCACTTGCCCCTAGATATTTAGATGTACTGAGGTAAAATATCCAATGTGGATATTTTATTAGACGCGTATTCTGTGGTGTAACACATCAAGAAAATGCATTTATTAATAGTAAACAAACCAAAATGTAGAAGGCACAAACAAATTACTGTCATCTTTTGCTGATGTAGGCTAAAGGAATTTATTGATGGGGATAAGATAATTAAATAAAAAACATGTAAACTATATTACATCATATATTTTTTTGTACTTTGTAAAACCTATAAAACCATAAAATAACCAGCCGGTAACTTTCATTTATAATTTATTTATTAATAAAACTATCACACTTACAATCTGAGTTAGTTTATGTTATAAAATTGAGGCCAACATTTTTAGGAATAAAGATTTTTAGATATTTTTAGGATACCTACCTATTCTATAATGATTGCCCGTTATTAATTAATTTTAAAAAGTAGCTTAAAGAATATATGGTGTTAAAAATCAAGTAACTGTCTACTCATTTGAACTCTCCTCTCCAACATCAACATCTTCGCTCTTCTAGAGAGAAGAGTGACATGTACAGCCTTCGAACAAGAAAGCTCATCGTAAAATCAGTCTCGATATTTGTAATTCTGTGCAAAATTTTAAACAAACCATGTTTTTTTTGTTTTATAATATTTATCCTTTCTGTGTAGACTTTTGTATATGGTTATAAATTGTTGATTTTGCATTTTTGACTTATTTTGAAAAAAGCTAAAAAACATGATAACTCAAAAATGGTTCACTTTTGTATAATTCATGTGGGGTTTGAAATTATCGCAAATATCACCTCCTAACGGAAATACGTCGAATTACCAATAACCCTGTATATCAAGTTTTAGAGAAATAAATATTTTGTATTTGTATTGTATTTATGTAAATGTAAAGAAAGTTTTTACCTGAATTTCGATTATGGAACAAGCAATGTCTATCAGTTTCGATTAGCAATTGGCATAATTTCAATCATTAGTTTGATTGTAATTAGAACCAGTTTTGACAAGACGGATTACTTTTACGTACGTTCGGTTTCTATCTAAGGCCAAATAAATATTTGGAGAAAAGGGCCGTAAATAACCTAAGTGAAGCCTCAAAACCATGTTCCTCTGTGTAAATACACGCTCCCACGTACACACATCTAACCAAACTGTGCTCCTTCCTCTTAGTATATCCATAAATACTTGTACTATTGAGTATTCCCTCATGTCGGCACATATGAAAAAGTCACAAACTTATTGTGGGTGATCGCGGTGCTCCGTCTTAATATTAATTTGGTCTGAGGATTCTATTCATATGACAGCATGTATGACAATCAACATCAATCTTCCGTGATACCAATTCATCAATAGTAACTGAAAGCAATTAGTATCAAAGTATTGATAGTATCAGAATTCCATAATCGCCCCGCTGATCCTGATATTTCAATTTTCTAACCTCAGTTGGTCAAATAGAGTATTTTTTTTAATCAACAATATAACTACGTCTGACAACGATCTCGTCTTTTAAGCGACGATGTGGCACGAAGGTCTAGAAAAACACCTATTCACTTTTTTTTCTTCTTTAGTTCTTTGTGCCATTAATAAAGTAAACGTTTAACTCAATGTAATAAGCTGCTGTCTAATTTTCGCAAGAAATTGACTAAAATGTACTAACGACATAAAAAATATCTTACTGATCGTGAAAACCGCATCAAAATCCGTTGCGTGGCTTACAAGTTAGCGGATATACAAACAGGCAGAAGCGACTTTGTACTACTATGTAAAGACGACATATTCAATAACAAAGTGTTTACTTGTGAACCATTAAATTGCATTATGTAAGAGTTTCTTGTTCAAGACAACTCTAAATGAGTCCCTCGCATCTGCTGTTGAGCCTAGGCGTTCCACTCGGACGCGGAGCAAACAAGCTACTGCCTCAAATGCCTCACTGCCTGCGACGACGGACGGCGAGGCGGCATCGGCGCCGGTGCCTTGCCTTCGTTCCGCTTCAGAGGATATCCACACGAACATCTAGCTGGACGCTTTGCTAATTAAACCTACTAAGCCATAGATTATTGAGGCCATACTATAGTCTGACTCGGCCCTGCTCCTTTTACGGAGCGAGCGTCCACTAATAGACGCTTCGAATGAAAACATGTCAATGTTTATGATTATTCCCAGTGGTATGTTGCTGGGACAAAAAAATCAATTCAATCAAGCGCAAGTAATGCGATGATATGATGTGATTACCACATTTAACCATTAATTAATCAAACGGTCAACCGTTTGATTAATGGTTAAAATTACCTCAAATGGAAACATGTTATGCGAGCCACAAATTACTACACCCACCGGCACAGTCGAATGCCGGTACCTACCTACTTATTTATGAACTTATTTGTTTAAAACTTGCCTGACCTTGACTGAGTTTACTTCTCTTAAAATAAAACCGACACACTTTTTGATCCGTGCTTGTACAACTTTTAAGTACGAGGACGTACCTACATAACTTTTGTTTCTTAAATACCTATAAAGCCACAGGTACCTTCAAATGTAATCAGCTTTATTGGTGTAGTAATTTTGGCTGGCTTAAACATATACTTATATTTGTGCAGTATAGAATAAAATACTTAGTAAAAACTTAAGTAACAATGTCTACTATCTACGTTTCAGGTGTACTCGTATCAAGTATTTGTTATTTATTGAACGCTAAAACACACCTTGTTCTGCATTCATAAATACAAACTGACCTGGGCTTTTCTAATCTTGAAACCTTAATCCATTAGGTACACAATACGCTCCACCCTTTATACAGATCAGACATCCAATAGCTGGACTTCGTGCCTTATACTGAGTACCTAAGTGAATATTTGCCTCGTTCCGGAATGTAAGCTATGGTACACTCAAGTATTGCAAATATATCTTTTGATATATATAAATCTTCTGTGAGTGTGTTTGTAATTAAATTGCTTCTAAACGACTGGACCGACTTTGATGAATTTTTTTGTGCGTGTTCAAGTTGATTCGAGAATGGTTTAGATTTACCATTAGTTTATTATTATTATTTATTTTTTCCTTTTAAAACGCGAAACTGGTCGAAATTCGACCATAATTAATTAATAAGCAATGTATTTTTAGGCATAATAAAAAAATAATTGTGCGAATAGGTGTGCGAAATGTCATACTCCTTCGTCCGCGCAATTTCGTAAAAAGGGGTACAAAGTTTTTTCTTCACGTATATAGGTAATAGAAATATAGTACCTACCTATGTATTTTCAATATATAGCCTCCTACTTCCTTGTTTTAAATTGTTTTTATTATTATTAGTTTTATAAATTAGTTATGAGTTAACATATTCAATAATCATCATTTCCTCCTAAACTTGACGTCGTTTACTTACAGTTTACACCAAAAGCAAGCTAATTAAAACGTTATCAGTTCAACTTTTTTCAGAATTCCTTATTTGAATGTTTTCTGATAAAAAAATCGCGATTTGAGCGCCGTCAAATCATTTGATCAGAGAGTCGCCTTTAAAGGTAACTGGAACGTCCCGCGACTTGTACGGTACAAGAATGACGTTCCACTTCAGTACTGGGAATGTTCACGTAAAGTAGGTACCTATTCTATCTCAATCTTAATTTATATATCAAATTTCACTGAAATCAGTTCAGCTGTTTTAGCCGACTTCAAAAAAAGAAGGAGTTTCTCAATTCGTCAGAATCTTTTATTTTTGTTTTTTTTTTATGTATGTTCACCGATTACTCAAAGACGCCAATTTGGAACCAATTTGGAAGATTATTATTTTTGTTTCAAAGGGTATACTGCCCAGGTGGTCCTATTACAATTTTATCGAAATCGGTCGAGCTGAAAAATCAACAAAAACTTAAAAATTATAAACATTGATGATATTTTCGTTAACTCCGATCCCTCGCTGTCTCATTGGAGCAGTGCGTTTATTTGGCCTACCCATATTATATTATATACCTACAAAATATATCTACTTTTCACCTAAAATGTATTATAGGCTTAAATTTCATTTCATTGAATGAAGTCGTTTTTCTTTTTAGTTTTTAAAACGTAAGTACTTAATTATTATCAAGTTACAACTATTTTAACAAACTTTTGCATTCTTGGAAAATTTAATCGAATATCTATCCTGTCCATTCAAAGGTTGCCTGGAAGAGATCGCTTTATGCTATAAGACCGCCCATTGTAAAATTTTATTGTTAATTGTTTTTTTTATGATTACTCCGTGTACAATAAAGCGTTCTGTCTATTTATTAAACGTAAAAGTTAAATGCATGACGATTCTACTTAATTAATCAAATAATTTCCCACTAACGACTTAAAGGAATATTTCTGACTAAATACTGCCCGCGGATTTGTACACATCTTTACCAAGTTTCAATCAAATCCGTCTAACCGAAGAGCTGGCAATAGAGAAGGAAAACTTGAAACAAGCCTCGGTGCCAGCCGTTATGCACCTGCAACCGACACCGCATGTACCGATTCGTCTTTCCTGCGGTTCCTGTCGAGAGTCGATTCGAGGTCGAGAGCTTACATTAAGGCTTACTTAAGTGCACGAAAGGAGCCTCTGAGGCGCTCTTTAATCCTTTCACCACACTGGTTAGAAATAACTAGTGACACGATAAAAAGAAAAATCATATTCGTTAAGCTGTTACGGCGTTGAACCACAAATTAACAAAAACTTTCGCATCTATATCTAATACCGAGCAATCCTTGTAGATATGTATATATATATAAACTGAATCTCGGAAACGGCTTCAACGATTTTCATGAAATTTAGTATGCAGGTTCGGGGACGATAAATCGATCTATTTAGGTTTAAGGTTTACGCATGGTGCTTAAAACTTGAATTGAGTATTTAAAATACAAAATAAATTAACATGTTTCTTCGATTTTTTCAAAATAACCCTCAAAAGGTAAAACTGGTTGATGTTTGTATGGAAACTTTTAAACACGTGGTGCTATTCGCTTGAAATTTTATTGGGGACTAGCTGTCCGCGCGCAGCTTCGCCTGCGTTGAAGATTTTTCCCGGGATAAAAAGTAGCCTATGTCACCCGGGGATGGTGTAGCTTACCAACGGTAAAAGAATTTTTCAAATCGGTTCAGTAGTTTTGGAGCCTATTCAATACAAACAAACAAACAATCAAATCTTTCCTCTTTATAATATTAGTATAGATACCTTAAATAAAAAATAACCCATAAAAAGAGGCAAAAAAATCTATGTTATGGAAACTTAACATGTGATGAGATAAGCTTAAAACTTAATGTGAATACTTTAAATCCAAAATAAATAAATACGTTTCAGGATTTTTCAAAAATAACTCATTAATTCAATAATTCTGGAAATTCCACACAGCATAATTTTGCCCCAAAGTAAATTGTTGATTTTTTTTCTTACTCCATTTGTTGTCTTTATTTTTTGTATCCGCCAAACAAAACAAATCCACTCTGAGCCGTCAGTTTCTTATGTACTTACTTTTATGTACTTACTTAAAATTAATTTTATTCTTTGTCCTTACATTACTTTATATTTAAATTCAGTAAACAGTTAACTTTTTATATACTGTATATAATTTACTTTTATTAAGTATGCATGTATTTACTACATTATTGATCATGTAGGCAAGTGTTTTTATCGGTATTCGTAAGGTCACACATCACGTTACGTTCCATTATTTTGACGACCTCTGTGGCGCAGTGGGCTAAGACCTGGCTGAGACGCAGAAGGTTGCGGGTTCGATTCCCGCCGCGGGACAAATGTACGATCTGCAAGTATTTGTCTCGGGTCTGGGTGTTTCTATGTATAATATGTATGTATTTACAAAAAAAAGTATATAAGTAGTATATCAGTCATGTGGTAGGTACCCATAACACAAGCTCTGCTTACTTTGGGGCCAGATGATGCTGTGTGAAATTTCCGGTATTATTTATTTATTATTTTCATACAGCATGCTGAGACGGACAACTAATTGAATCTAGGTAGGTACATGGTCTTTAAGTTATAATGTATATTTTTTTAGTCAAAGCTATGTAATTGTCCTAGATGCTGGGACAAATAAAAACACATTCTTTAAAAAAGATTTGAAAAAGTTTTTATGAGAAAGTTCATTATAATTCGAGAAACTACTTCATTTGTTGATAGAATATTAGAAAAATTACCAGATATCAAAGTAAATAAGTTTGTATACCAATCATAATACATAATTAGGTTTGAAAATTACAGACCGCGCGCAAAATAAAACGTCCGGACGAAGTCGCGAGTCAGATAGTTTTTATTATTAGGATTGCCAGTGGCAATTTGCCACAGGCGAATCCTTGATGCGAAGTTGATAACCACCAACGGAATTACTTGACCCACATGACCATCCTTCGAAAATTTTATAATAACTCATTGTTAAACGTTCGGGAATTAATATAAGATCCATTTTAATGTATTAGATTATTTACCATCTGATGTGAGGTTTCCGTATAACATGTTTTATTCAAGATACGAATCGAAACTGTTTTAATCATGTCCTCATAACACTATATTAGTAATATTGAGCGAGTAAGATGACAATTTAAGAAATTTTCTAGATGTTTCTTTATGGAAACAGGTTAAACCTAATGGACGGACAATGAGGTTTTTAGAGTTGAATATCCTTTGTTTTGCATCACGTTAAGAGAGTTGGGATCCCTTATTATGAGACTGCGGAGTACAAAGCATTTCATAAAATTGCTACAAAACTGAGTAATAGGTAAATAGTACATTGTTACCCTAGGGCTGAAAGTAACTTTTTTTGAGTTCAAAGACGGGGGTTAAGGGACTAAATAAGTTTTTCCCCCGAGGTTAACACTGTGCTTTTCATTACGTATACAAGGAAAGTAAATATAAAAACTTGAATTAGCTAAAGAAAAAAAGAGTATTTTATTTTACATAAATCAACAACTTTGGTGAGATATTTATTTAAAACTAATGGTAACATTAGAGCAATTAATTCTAGTTAGTGAAAGGTTTTTTCGGGTTTGTTGATATTGGATATTTTCTGGGAAACTTCAGTTCAGTTTCA
Source organism: Lampropteryx suffumata (assembly GCA_948098915.1). NCBI lineage: Eukaryota > Metazoa > Arthropoda > Insecta > Lepidoptera > Geometridae > Lampropteryx > Lampropteryx suffumata. The sequence goes on along the minus strand of OX402544.1, from coordinate 17,512,127 downwards.
GCAGTATCCAAGAATTCTTGGGTGTACCTATGTTGGAGACATCGATATTTGTCTATTTTCTTCAGCTGTCACTGCAGTACTTTTTGGATTCCACCGGATAATCTTTTGAAGTGCTTGGTTGTAGAGAGTCAGTGGAATGCAGATTTATCATTTCTGTTGACATCTGCCAGTTGAAATAATCTCCCTAGGGCTGAAAATCCGCTCTTCAGGCAACTTCAGGCCTACTTTCCGAGTATACTTACATTGAATAGCTATTTATGTGTTTACTATTTACTAGTACGCGTTAACATTTCGTTATTATACCCCCTATACCTTATAGGTACTTGCGCGATATGGGAACGCGATGCAAGGCAATATCAATGAACGTAGGTAATTCTCGTAGGTAAATGTGTCCAGTAGGTACGTACATAGTTGTTAACAGTTGGAAGAGCAAGCGTCAAAGAGGGTGTTATGAGGATATACCTATTAATTTTGATTGACACCTCGTCGACACGTTAGAATATCTGACTATTAATAGAAATAAGTTTCATTCATTCGAATGATCGAATTCATTCGACTTGATAGAGCACTGTTGTGATTCAGATTGTGGAGATATTGACGATTTTTCGTACTATCTATGATTACTCTATTTGTGATAGTTGAGTACCTACCTACGTATACTATACTTAAATTGAAGTTTAATCGGAAGCACATTAAACTAGACTCACATTAAACGAAATGGCAGCTATTATGAGCAGCCATTTCGTTTATTTTTATAAATTAAATATGTAGGTACTGGCTTATTAAAGGTAAGACTAGAAATGTGAGAGTTCGTCAGGCAGGAATAGGTACTTTTTTATTCTTAAATAAATAAAAGATTCGTATCAGAATGTACGCAAAGCCTAATTTTCTATATTCACCGAACGGTTCGCCTGTGTCTGTCTCAGGCAATGTGTGAAACATCTGAACGTGTTGAGTTTTATACTTATCTTCCTAGTTTCTTAGCTATTACGCGAGTACCTATACTTACTTATGTAGGTATAAAGAAACACGTTTTTATCTTCGAGCAGTTTCGCGTCGTTATTTCAATGGTGTAAGACATCGCAGCCTGACTGCAGCCCCGAGCGAGCCAGCGTGTCGTGCCCTACTGACACCGAATGAAATCAAAATGCTATGTCGCGTCGCCGACGTCGTCGCGCCACCAACTGAATACGAAATAGGTATATCGCTATTTGACAATAACACGAGTACCTACCTACCTACTTACACTCATTCACCGCAATGTGGCGTCTAATTATACAATCAAACTATTCTCGAAACACGTTCTGTGCCACTATTAGGTATTTATTTATCTCAGAATACTGTTGTAGTTTTACACAGCTAGTCAGTCGTCGGATTCTACCGCGCGGCGCAGGATAGCGCAAAAAAAACTCATGCGGCGTTGCCACACCGTGCAACCGAGCGTACGAGCAGCAGGTAGTCTCTACAACTCACACAACCGACATACCATACAACGCTCTTGTATGTCTTCAGTTAAATTGTATTTTGGCGGCCTTTAGCCAACAAACGAGCCTCATGTCCCATATAGGTAGGTACCTAACAGACCAGTCTTACTGGAAACCAATTTGATTACTGTTTTACAAATATAGGAAGCTGAAAATAAACTTAAAATACAACCAACCTGTTGAATTAGACTATGTAAAAATGTAGCTACTGCTTACATTTGTTAAAAAGGCTCCTCCGCAAGTCCACACTCCACAATACTAGATTTAGGTCTTGTTTACAAAAATAGTCAAGAATCCCTAGACGAAAAAATGATAAAAGCACTTACCGCTAGTGGGATCTACGTAGGCTATCTTCAGGTCCAGGTTTATACTCTCCAGCTGCTTCTCTTCAGTAGAGCTCATGTCGTATTCATTTGGTACTTCAGTCACGATATCACTTGTCGGCTGGCTTGTCGAGGCAGCCAGACTTTGTGTTACACTCATATTCGGAGCGTCTTCGTGCATCATGCACTAATTAAGACGAGGCTACAAATAAATACCGCTCTCTGTAATTTCTATGCGGATTTCATAGATTCAGGAAAAAAAATATCTCAAAAGTCACCCAATAACAGTGATAATACGTTTTTAAAACGAAATGTAGGTCTCTAGGCCACTTCACATACACTTGATAATCCGACCGACATAACTGCTGGGTTCAGTGAAGCCACTGTGTTCATGACTGACATTGAAATAAGTCGGTAAAGGGCAGTAAGATATAACCTATTTCGATCAAATATGTGTCAGGACCTATTTACTATAAAACTCGGGTTAATTATGTGGAATATTATTAAGAAGTCAACAATAGTCATGTTTTCATTTGATTTTTAGGGAATAAGTTACAAAATGTTAAAAGAAAACTATCTGAAAGTAATTTTCATATTTATTTTCAATAATTCGTTTGTCATCTTGAAGAAAATTATGTAAATGATGCAAATTGACTACGTTTGCTTATGAATACACTACGTTGTGTAATAAATGACCGTTTCTATTGCACAATCCTTTCACAAGGGCTCAAAATGTAGGTCAATCTGTATGTGTTGGTAGATATAAATGTTGAGCTAAGTATAATTCCTATAAAATAATGTATTGTTTCCGTTTAAAATAATAGGAGCTATAAAAAAATGATATGTTAGTAAAAAATTTTTTGGAAATTACCCATTATAAATATTAAAAATCTAAAATTCATCAACGACTTCCGTCGGTCGCAGCGCCCTCTAGCATATTCATCGAAAAAATAAATAGTTCTGTAATAACGTACTAGATGGTGTTGAAGTTTGTATCAAGTTGGTACTTGGTAAGATAAAATTATAATCACTATATGTAGATATTACTAATGTGCATACGTGCTTCCTATTTTTCAATTTAAATTAATTTTTAAATGCTCAGATATGTTTTTGTTTTACTTAAAGAACATAATACAGATACTCTGTAGGTATCGTTAGCAATATTACTGAACGTGAATAGTTACTCCATCTAGTGATATAAAAGTGATTGCACTTTCTTGACCTAGTGTAATTTGTCTATCTTATAATAAGACAAAGTCAATGTTTTGTTTTAAGAACAGGTGAAATTTATATTTGTTTTTTTTCTTCTAATAATGAAAACGATGTATATTTAATACCAACGCGATCTGAGATTACATTGTATGGAGTAGATAAGTAAATGACGGTCATTATAAGACCTACGTAAGACGACCGCAATGCCAGAAACACGATAAAATAATTCAAACGCGAAAGAAACATTAACCCTTTGAGTAGCGAACATAAATCTAGGCTACCGCTACTTAACGCCATAGCGTTAAGTAGCGGTAGCGGCAAAATGGCGGCATAAGAAGTGACCTATTTTCAGAAAATCAACTATATTGAACAAACGATTGCTTTTATCGACAATCCAAGAAATGAAGAATCCTATTGAATTATTCTATTAGATTATTGTAGCTTCACCCATTATTCTATATTTATTATAATTGTTCAGCGCCTATATGTAAAAATGGCAAGCAGCAAAATCTCGCTCGCTTCATACTAAATGCTGTTTAGGTATATTTAGTATAGGGTTTTCTAAATATTTTGCGGAACCCATAGAGGAAACTAAATAAAAGAAAGGTATTGAACAGTTATTCAGAATGCATGTGCAATGAGTTGAGTTAGGGGTTGCGTGCTACCATCAGGGCGGTAGACATGCGATACAGAGTAAGTACTCGAGAGGTTCAGCGAGTACTAAGTATTTAAATTATAAAGGACAAAATGAAATAAAGAAAATTTTCTCCAGCGCACTTTAACTTTTCTAAACGTATCTTCCACAGCCACGGGACACATGTAAAACCAGGTAAGTTGCCGGCAGGTTATGTTGCCGGCAATCTGTATAATTCAGGCATTCTATAGAATACCGGGGGCGTCCAGGCAACGAATAGATTATAATTATATTATTGTCTATTACATACTTTACCTATATGTAATGTATACAATTCCCAGTAATTGTATAAAGTACCTACCTAGGTACAGGTCAATCGGCAGGAAAGTAAATAGATTATGGTCTGGATTTATCAGTGTCATGTAAGTGACTTTAAAATGACGGACATATAAGACACGGTATATTTACTCATCAGTATAAATATGAACAATTACGGGACTTCAAAAATTAGCTTTATAAATAAGGTAGGTACTATTTACAGTAGAACTAAGAATTACTACATCATTATTATTACTTGCATTCATGTTAGCATGTTTTCGATGCCCTGGATTGCTCGTTCGATATTTCCCTGGATTTGGGAATGTCTTGCCATGCTCACTTTTTAAAAGTCAGCCAGTGTCTTTTAAGACTGTTTACAATTTGCTTTAAAAATTATCACCATATCACCAATAAGTGTTAAAATATCCAGTATATTGTACGCTAAATCCTCCGCGGGATTTGTTTTCAATGCTCTTGACATCAGAAACTTCGCGAGATGATCCTGATAGAATATAATACATTTCAAGCATCGCACTCAGTGTGATAAGATGAAATGCTAGCAAGTAATCAAGTCGCAACGCGTTGACTGCTTGCCGGAACGTCTCCCACTTCGCATGTTTTCGTCTTTTACATACATTACCGGCTACGCATTCGGTATTGTATAGAATACCTAGGCAAGATATAAATATATTAAATTTCATACATTACCTTAACGTTTTAGGTATTGTATGCATGGCCTAGGTATTGCATAGAATACTAGACTATAAAGTTTGCCGGTAACATACATACATAAATTATACATTATAATCAAAACAAATTTAGAGAAAATACGTATTTTTAATAATATGATATAAAGTACTTATACAAAACGTTGTAAATATAATACTTAATATGTAGAGATTGTGGGTACATTCCTTGTACCCACAAAGTTACGACCGGTAAAAATATTTCTATGACCCATGTGATTGACTCAAAGTTTTGATGTTAGTTTACATCGAGAATTATATAAAACTAAGCATTGGATTGTTTAGCGGCAGACAATATCTCCCTAGAAATGATAATTCTCTGGATCTGCGAAGTGCCTTCGTAGATCTGGTATATCTTCGCGTCCCTCATGAGTTTCTCCACGGGGTATTCGGTGTTGAATCCATTGCCTCCGAACACTTGAACGGCATCCGAGGCGGCTTTGTTGGCTATCTCTGAGGCGTGGCATTTTGCAACTGACGCCATAACAGTGTTTGATTGACCTGAACATGGAACATTCATGAGTTAAATGAGCTTTATGAACATCTGATACTCGTACTTGTGAACTGTGAGTCAGAAATTATTCTATCCTTCAGCACTGCAAAGCAAAGGCCGTATAATACAGTCGTTTTCATAAACATAGAGGAGTAATACAAGTACATAAACATAGAGGTGTAATACGAGTATATAAACATAGTTATTTTACTATGCATGATAAAAGATAGTAGCTTTATCAAATTATGAACGCTATAACGTTTTTTCATGAACCAGGTTTAGTTATAAAAAAAAATAACTTCTATGTGCGAATTACACAAAGGATTTTACTATAATCGCAATTTAAGATTTGATACAGATTACACCAAATTTTACTGTGCTCGAGTAAATACCCAGATGACAGCTGATACAAGAATATAAAAGATGATTTTCGATACTTTCGTGAGTTATACATTTTGATAAACTCTGGTTTTATTCACGTATTATTTTGTCGATGGAGGCACCGACACTGTTTGGATTCATTTAAAAAATCTGTGCGAACCGTGAACTCGAATGGTAACGAGCGGACCGCGGATCAAACTCACTCTCTAGATAAATCGAAATAGTGGCCTCAATTCTGTTGGCACCAACCTAACTAATTTCAGCTGAAATCAGGTTTTGAACTGTCAAATTAACCTTTGGTATTCTGCTGATACCAACTTAGCCTAATTTAATTTTATCTAAATTAATAAAGCGTTCCTAATTTAGTTAGATGAAACCAACCGGATAGGGTTTACAAATGCTATGACTAACTAAATATATTTTAGGCAATTCCTAATTTTAGAAATGAACCAACCGAATTGCCTCCAGTGTCGTCTCAATCGACAAAATAATACGTGAGTAAAAACCCGAGTTTATTAAACTGTATTACAGATGTTGTTTCTAAAGTCTTACCATGGTCGACCATCCAAGCGGCCTTCTGCCACGCAAGTCTGGCAGTCTCCACTCCAATAGCCATATCAGCCAGCATGAAGGCAACGGCCTGGTGATACGCGATCGGTACTCCGAACGTCTTCCTCTCCAGCGAGTATTTAGTGGCCTCGTATAAAGCTCGGTTGGCTAAGCCGGTAGCGCCAGCACCCACCTGTGGTTAAAAGACCAAACATTATTTTGCTTACGATAACGTTTGCTGTCGATGTACCTACATGTTTAATAGACAAATTATATTGAATGAATGAATGAATGGTACTAATGATAATAGCTGCGATATCATCTTTACTAATATTGAAAGTAACTATGTCGCTGAACCGATTTTGATGAATTTTGGTATAGAGACTTTGGAGACAAAGGCTATTTGAATGTAGGTACCATGCGTGCGAAGCCGCGGGCAGTAGCTAGTCCTAGTATATTACTTGTAAGTCATTGACTGCAGCGTGCTGTCGTTATTACTCAAGCGCATGTTTCAGCAAGCGTAAAGAAGAGACAAGACAATAATTACTTTCTATTCTATAGTATGTGGAAAAATCAAATTGTTTTGATTTCACATTAAATAGCATGTGATATGTCACATGATTGAAGCGTTACTGCTGCTGTAATTTCCATACAATTTAATCTTCTCGCAAAAGCGTGACGGAAAACTGCATGAGGTAAGATAGTCGTGTCAAAACAGCACGGACGTTGACATGACGTCATGCTTCTTATAGTCGCATCCTCGCTCAGTTAGATTGGTTAATAGCCCGTCAGTGCCGTAGATATTGCATAGCGCATATAAGAAATTATATTACCCACACAAAGCCTATACAATGAAAAACCAAAACGATGCGTCATAAATGGATGACCGTTTTGAAATAATTCAAGGTTATATGTAATTTTCCATTGCGCATTTGCAGTGACCATGCTACTTATGCAACTGGGTCGCAGATGGCTGTCAACACCCCCATTTAACAGTCAAATCCCGTATTTTACATAATACATTCAGAGGAACATGCTTGAAATAGAAACGTGAATAGTAATACATCAGATTATATAAATAACAATAAGGTTTTTTTGCTTTATCCTAGTGTTGTGACAGTTCAACTAGATCTTGAATTCTATTATCATATTTACCCCGTAACGCGCAGGGCTTTCAATTTTCTTGTAGATCCGGGTGTTCAAGAGCTTCTTAGTAAATAGGTATTAAAGGTGTTAAAATTTAAAGCACCATGCTTGGAATCAAACTCATAGACCGAGACCAAAACTCTGTAACCCGAAGAGGAACTAATCATATATCTATCTATAAGCAAAAACTTTGTACCCCTTTTTACGCAATTTGCGGAGGACGGAGGAGGATATATATATAAAATATATTATAGTTTATATAGAGAAGGAGTGCAGAATGCTAATATTTTTTTAAATTATGCAAAAAAATACATTAATTATTTATTAAATTTATAGTCGAATTTCGACCAGTAGTAATAATAATGCCGGATATTTCACACAACATCATTTGGCCCCAAAGTAAGTAGAGCTTGTGTGATGGGTACATGACTGATATATATATATCTATCGCTATCTCCATCTCTATATTAACTATAAGTGTGCGAAATTACATACTCCTCCGTCCTCCTCCTCCGCAAATTGCATAAAAAGGGGTACAAAGTTTTTGCTTATAGATAGATATATGATTAGTTCCTCTTCGGGTATATATATATATATATATGAGTTTTCTTTTTGTCAATACAAAGAAACACGACACTAAAGTTCAAGATGCCGGAAATCGGATTATGGAGATAGGTAGCAACGACAATGGTGATCGAGGAGTGAATGTACATCAATGGATCGACCGGTGGTATCGAGATGGGTGGACGACATTATCAAAGCCGCGGGCTGTAGGTACGAACATATTTTTTTTAACAAAAAAATTAAAACGCAGAAAAAACTGCAAACATCAAAAAATAATAAACCTTTTTTATTTAACCTTAATAACTAAGTTCTTAAACTAATGGTAGTACGTTTGAGTCGCCATACAAGCAAATGAATTAATTACGTAAAGCGTGACGCGCGGCGGCGGCAGCGTTAGTTAATGGCGCCGACTCAAAATTACTTAGGTATACTAAGTATTTTTTGTACATTAGTTTAAGAACTTAGTTATTAAGGTTAAATAAAAAAGGTTTATTATTTTTAGTTTTTTGCAGTTTTTTCAGCGGTTAAATTTTTTTGTAAAAGGTTTTATGTTCGTACCAACTCAATATTATTTTTTGTGGCTATAAAGTACTAATTACATGCTTAATTTTTGATTACCATTAAAATAGCTACCTACCTTACTTTAGCTATCATACATTACAGTGAGTCAGTGAGTGAACAATCAATCATCCCTTGTTTTCCTACCCTTAGGGTTGGTTTTTTCCAAATTTATATGGACCAACTTCGGGGTACACCCTTTCCATTAAAAAACTATCAAAATCGGACTACTCTGTAAAAAGTTATGCGTAGTAAATACATAAAAAAAAAAGAAAAAAAAATATACGCGTTGACTTGAGAACCTCCTTCTTTTCGTCGGTTAAAAAGGTATACTCTGAAGTGAAATAGGACTGTGGATGATAATGATGATTTAAAAGTGTACCAAACACAATTATGTACATAATATGTATGTAACATATATTATAAACATTTACTATAAACTAGTGGACGCCCACTGGTCGAAATTAGACCATAATTTATTAATAATTAATGTATTTTATATGCATAAGTAATTGAAAAAATACACTAGCATTCTGCACTCCTTCTCTATATAAACTATAAGTGTGCAAAATTTCTAATCCGTCCTCGCAATTATCGTAAAAAGGGGTACAAAGTTTTTGCTTCACGTATTCTTATATAGATTGACCAAACGTGTTGACACACGCAGTGTCAGTCAGTAGAGATATGAATTACCAGCGATCAGATTCCTAGCCAATTCAACGCCATCGAGTTAAACAATAAATAGTATGGAGCTTGCATTATTGAAAAAGAATGTTTATTGAAAAATAGTTGTAGCAGCGGCTGAGCCGGTAGGTCCCCCTACCGTCAAAGACAGTTATTTATTACCTATTCAACGATAAGCTACACGTTGGGTAGAAATGAAAGATAAATCAACCCTGCATTGAAGTGGAGGTACAGACGGACATGGCGAAACTAAAATGGTTCCCTATGGACGTTTTAAAAACTAAAAAGACAACCGACTTTATTTTTGTGTTTACATAAAAAATATCATACATGTAGATTTTTGTTGATTTTTTAAAAACCGTGCGATTGATTTCTATAACATTTAAATGAGACAACCTGGGAACCAGACGCTTTGAAACAGAAAAAAAAATTCTAAATCGGTCAGGCGACTTTAAGTAATCGATGAACATATATAAAAAAAATAGTCCGAAGAATTGAGAACCTCCTCTTTTTTGGAGTCAGTTAAAAAGCACGATAAAGCTGTTACAAGTAGGGCTAATGAAGATATTCGTTATTCGTTTTAGCTCTGCTGCAATCAGGAAGTCTTTTTTGAGGAATTCAATTTGTAGTCAGTCAATCACGTATTTCAGTGAATCTTCAACACGCGAGGTAAAGACAATTTCTAGGAAAAGAAACCAAATAGGCAGGCACGTTAATACTAAATTAAACAATGCTACAATCCCGTTATTGCATTATTAATGCACCTCTGCTAGTTCCTCGCCATCGTTTAGTCATAAATAATAAAAAACCCACCCTGTTTCCATGTGAATGCACAATAGGCCAGGTATAACCTTGAACTATTGATATTTCTTGCTCAAACAACGTTCGACGACAAAGAAAGTATTACCTATCTTTGCTACTATATAACTTTATTTATAGTACAATTTATTAACCTCTGTGGTGCAGTGGGCTAAGGTCTGGCTGAGACGCAGAAGGTTGCGGGTTCGATTCCCGCCGCGGGACAAATGTTTGTATGATCGGCAAGTATTTGTCTCGCATCTGGGTGTTTCTATGTATAATATGTATGTATTTACAAAAAAAGTCATGTGGTACCCATAACACAAGCTCTGCTTACTTTGGGGCCAAAATGATGTGTGAAATGTCCGGGATTATTTATTTATTTATTTTATTTATTTATCGTGCATAATTATTCGTCTGACCATTCATAATATAAAATTACGTTTTAAAAAGAAGTAAAACCGGCTTCATTGAATATAAAAATATCGATGGATATAATTTTTAGATTTTCGTTGACTTAAAAAAAATCGCTCGACCAATTTAGATAAAATTTAAATGGGACCTGGGAAGTATACCCTTTATAACAAAAAATAATTTTCAAAATCGGTTCAGGCGTCTTTCAGAAATCGGTGAACATACATGAAAAAAAACTGACGAATTGAGAACGTCCTCCTTTTATGAAGTAGGTTAAAAAGATCACCCTTTCGTGTGAATGCACAATACATGAAGTATACTTGGAACTATTGATATTTTTTATTCCAAGAATGATCCACAATGGAACTAAATAATTCTAGGTTTGCTGTCCGAAGGCCTCTGTCACTCAAGGCGCTGACGTATCCACTACGATGCTGAGTCATTCTACGCACTTCGGTTTATATGAAAATGCTAACTTTTGGCAGCTCAAATGACTAGTGGAGACTTGTGGGCTAAACTGACCACGGAGTAGTGCCCTGATACGATGCGCCGACGACGTCGAGACCACGAACCAGGAGGGACGGCTCACCAAATTCCGTGCCAACTGGACCATCTTAACGCGGGAGAGAGATGAATGGGGAGAATGGGGGAAGGCCTTTGCCCCCTTTTGTCTATGAAAAAAAAAATCTTAATCAGTTATTATACCACTTTAACGTTAACGGCCTGCTACATAGTAATCAATGCGGATTTACTAAAGGTCGATCAACAGCTGATGCAGGTATAGCGCTCTTAAAGCATATATTTGAGGCCTGGGAGAAGTCACAGGATGCAGATGGAGTATTCTGCGATCTATCTAAGGCCTTTGACTGTGTAAGTCATGCAACCCTAATCACAAAGTTAAAATATTATGGCATTAAAAACCGGGCGATTGACCTCATACAGTCTTATCTATCCAATAGAGTCCAGAAAGTAGACGTGGGTGGTGAGAGGTCTTCGGGATCAATTATTGATATAGGGGTACCTCAGGGATCGATACTAGGCCCTTTTTTATTCCTAGAAGACGTTAACGATTTACCTTTTTTTGTAAAAAATATTTGTGATATAGTTTTATTTGCAGACGATACGTCTTTAATTTTTAAAGTTGATAGAGGTAAAACCAGTATTTGCGATAACGTAAATGAATCCTTATCGTTAGTTCTTAACTGGTTCACTGTAAAAAATCTTTTGCTTAATTTAAAAAAAAACTATATGTATCAAATTCACTTTGCCAAATGTTATTCATAGCCCGTCCAACATTGAAATAAATGAAGAGGCAATGAATCTTGTAAATTCCACGATCTTCCTAGGTTTTAATATTGATGCAAAACTACAGTGGGGCTCACAAATTGAAACACTTGCTGGTAGGCTTAGTTCCGCTGCATATGAAGTTCGTGCGATACGGTGGCTTACTGATGAAGCTACAGCTAGACTAGTTTATTTCAGTAACTTCCATAGTGTTATGTCATACGGCATCATTCTCTGGGGGAAAGCAGCTGATATTGGTAAAATATTTGACATTCAAAAAAGGCCAATACGTGCCATTTATAAAATGAAACCACGAGAATCTTTGAGAGAAATATTCAAAGAAATTAATATTCTCACAATAGCTTCACAATATATATATGAAAATTTGTTATACACACATAAAAATAGAGATGGGATTATACATCAGGTATATTATACTATACTTAGTATACTATACAGGTTTCGACTAGAAAAAGTTAATAAGTAATTTATGGGGAACACAGGTGCGCTTCTATAATAAGCTTCCTGAAAATGCTACTAAACTACCTATTAAGAAATTTAAAGCATACATTAAAGGTAGTCCTATGAAGAAAGCTTATTATAATATAGATGACTATATTATTGATAAGAATGCATGGCCTCATATCGCTCTGCCGTCAGACAGTTAACCGACACACTTGAAATGTATAAACTCTCTTGTATTAGTATTTCGTAGTTAAGGTAGTTATAAGATGGATCATATAAAAAAGCGCTAGGACCAAGAAGAGTTTCTTGCCAATTCTTCTCGAGCTTGGGTTAGCATGAATTGGCACCTAAATTCACCTAGTATGTAAGACGTTTCAAAGTGATCCTTGTGATTGTATTGAATAAATCATCTTTTGACTTGACTTGACTTGGCTTCATTATATAATAACGTTTTAAAAACTAAAAAGAAAACCTACTTCATGTAGGTATATAAAAAATATCATATAAATATAATACTTTTAGAAGTTTTGTTGAAATTTTAAAAAACACTTGATCGATGTCGATAAAATTTAAATGGAACCTGGGAAGTACACGCATTAAAACAAAAAAAAAGAATTTTGAACCATTTGGAGGTTCTCAGATCCGACGAATTGAGAACATCCTCCTTTTTTGTAGTGTAGTCGGTTAAAAATAAAATGGTTTACTGCAACCCACGAGAGCGCTACGTACAAAACTGTGGTTGGTGACGACGCAATGATTCGGACGTCACATAGATTCGACGCTATGCTAATGTCCGTTGTATTTGTGCTGAGCTACAGAGTGTGTCTTGCAGTCTACAAATAAATAAATATCGGTCGACAATCCCCACATAACACCTTACCCCCAAAACTAAGCATAGCTTGTACTAAGGGAACCAGATCTGCTAGAATTTATACTATTAAAATAACTCTGTCTGTTTGTTACGTTTTCAGGCCTAAACCGCTGAACCGATTTTGATGAATTTTGGTATACAGATAGATGGGAACTTGGAGAAGGACATATGCTACTTTTTATGTAGGTACCACGCGTGCGAAGCTGCGGCAGCAGCTAGTACTTATATACATTGAAATACATACTTTATGATACTTTATAACACTCAGACACAAAACAAACATACATGATCATCACACATATGATTATCTGAGGGATTATCTGAGGCTGTAGGTAGTGGGTTTGCACTACCTACAGCATCGAAGGCAGAGCTACTACCAACTGAGCTATAATGACAGTCAATATCATGATATTGTTAATATCAATATGAAAGTCTATATTTGTGTGCCGGGTGGAAACGTAGACCCACGTTGTCTAACAAACGTCTAACAAACCCAAACATCGCGTGCCACAGAGTACTCAGTAGGACAGCGCTTTTAGGCTACGAGTGACAGACATTCTACTTGCACTCTGAAGTAATTTACCCTAATAAAGAATGCAGGTCGTTACCCTTTAGTTTCCGAAGGCGGAGGTTTGTAGGGGGGTTTAAATGGCGGGGGTTCGTAGGGGGGTTTTAAAAGTAGTCGTTCTTTACATGGTTTAAATTGATTTAATGGCAAATGAAGCTCAAAAAGCATAGACAATTGGGCGCCATTTCTATTCTGCACATTTTAATTTCAATGCAATTTCATGTGATGATTTTGTTTATTTCAAAGGCGTAGGCGTAAAGGTATACTTACACGGGCAATTCAAATTGCTCCTGGGTAATACTTGTTAATTATGACGACACGACAACATCAAGCTATTTACGAATTGTCATACGTATTTAGATACCACAACATACCTTGGATCAATCAATATAGGAAAACTAGAAAAAAAATTGCTCGTACCGTATATTCTCGTATATTTGTGATTAATAAATTAACCGTCCTTACCTAAGGCTTGCTTCGGCGCCAGTATGCTTGCACGTAGCATAGTTAATAATCTATATATTAATACGTGAAGCCTACCCCTTTTAACGAAAATTGCGCGGACGGAGGAATATGAAATTTCTCACACTTGTATTTTATATAGAGAATGAGTGCAGAATGCTAATATTTTATTAAATTATGCATAAAAAATACATGAATTATTAATTAATTATGGTCGAATTTCGACCAGTGGGCGACCACTAGTCTAGTTCTTCTTCTTTGCTTCGTTAATAGCCTGTGACATACTAGTGTCAATTCTGCCAATGTCAAGTGTTTATAGTTTATAGTCAGTTTGTTTGTTATAAGTCTTAGTCGATGGTCAGTTGTCAATTCTAGACGACACGCGGAATGGCGTCTAGAATTTTCTTGGGACTCCTCGTCGTTCAATTCACATTGCACCACAATACACATGCAATCCAATTTTCCATACCCGCCCCGCAGCCACAATTTATTCATTAAAATTCCGCCAAGATTACTGAATAAAACATGCAATAAAACGGGTAAAAAATATTAAATTAGCAGAGCTATGTTGCTCCATGAAATGACAGACGAAGAATCGCCACTAGTCTAGTTAATTAGACATAGAACGTGAAGCGTGAGTTAACTGTCAGAGGGTAGAGCAACATGAATGTTGCTCTACCCTCAACTGGCAGATTTGCAATGTTTGCAAAATACTGTTACTATGTATTACTTTTTCGTAGAAAAACTAGTTTTAAGAAGGATCATACAAAGATCGCTAGGCTAGTTTTTGACGTTACAACGTCTAATAAATCGATGAACGCCGGCAGCACGCACGAAAAAGGATGACTCAACATAGCACCTAAATCCACCAAGTTTGTAAGACATTTCAAATCCTTATGGAATAAACATTTTCGACTTAGAATTAGTCTGGTCTTATCAGATCAACAAAGTAGGTAATGTACTTAGATGGACACGTCAACTTGTCGATCCCAGTCTTTCGTTTGACAAAGGCTTTATCCGTCGTCGCTAAAATTGATTGAGTACCTACATTCTATCGGCATCAGCATATTCGGTTCCTGAAGTGAGTTTAGATAGGTTAGTTATACGTACCGGTGGACGAGTCTTGTCGAATGCTCCCATGGCGATCTTGAATCCGGCTCCCTCCCCAATCAGCACATTCTCTTTGGGGATGCGGACATCTTCGAAGGTAATGCCGCGGGTGTCGGAAGCTCGCTGTCCCATGTTCTGTTCCTATAAAAAAAACATACCACGACTGTAATTTCCAGGCTTGGTAGACTTCAGGTCTCTAGTAACTGATGAATGACCTCTCAGCTCAGTTGGTAGTAGCTCTGCCTTCTGCGCTGTAGGTTGAGGGTTCGATTCTCTCCCAGGATTAACATTTGTGTGAAGAACAAAGGTGTTTGTTCTGGGGCAGTTTTTAGATAGATTTTACTTTTACACAGGAAAAACTAAAATTCAACTCCCCAAAATCCTACTAATAATTTAAAAAAAAAACTAACTAAGTAACTAACTTGGTACAGATAATCTGTGCCCTGAAACAGCATATAAGCTTACCCATATATAATAATTTGTAGTAATAATAATAATTTGCATATAACTTTACTCTTTACATGTATGAATCACAAGAGTGAAGCCGCGGGCAGATGTTATAGCTAAAATGCCTTATTCATTATTGTTAAATTCTAGAATATGGCTTATTCATACTATAATATGCATTATTCGAACACTATTTCACAACACGTCGATCAACGTCGCAAAAATAGGTTTAAATATTTATAGGTATCATCTTGCGTCGTCGGATTATACAGACAACAGAAAACATGATGTCATACTCATAAATGTATATCAAATGGTATTAAGAATATTTTCTTTCAACTACGTAGTAATGTTATCATTAATTAAATCACTACAAAACCGATCACAAAGGACGTATTTTTTGCTTAGAACCAAAACAGTGCAGTAACGTTATATGACATCTCATTATTGCACTGTTTTTCAATATTGCACTGTTTTTTACTTTTTATTTAGATATAAATTTACCACAGAGGTTCAATATCTCCCATTAAGTTTAATATAAAATGTTTGCATTAGATCAAAAAGAGACTGGCTGATAATAAAAATCAGCTGAATAAAACCGCCTCGGTGAACAAAAAAAACAAATAGCGCGCAATTTGTACCATTGTAAAACTTGGATTCTTCATATTTTTAGTTTGAGTAGGTATATTTTATCACAGTAGGTACCTAGATTGGTAGTTGAAAGAAAAGTTAATTACGCACCTTGCTAATGAGAGTAATTAATGCACTCGTGTTAATTCTCGTGTTAATAATTCGTACGTATAACTCGTGTTAATAATTGGTGCCCTCGCTTGCGCTCGGGCACCAACATAACACACGTGCATTAATGACTCACTTTGCGCTCGGTGCAACAATCAACTATAATTGTTTTCATCCTGCCAGTAAAATGAAATAAATAGACAAATCAATATTGTTAGTTAATGCACACAACACCATCTAGACCCAAACTAAGCATAGCATGTATTATTGTGGCCGGATTGACTGATAGAATATTTGTATATTTTTAACCGACTTCAAAAAGGAGGAGGTTCTCAATTCAACTGTTTTTTTATTTGTGTGTTACCTTATAACTCCGTCATCTATGAATTTCATAAAAATCAGCTCAGTAGTTAGGTTTTATATAAAAAAACTTGTCATCCACTTGGATGAAACGAAATTTTGATATTTTGGTTTCCTGTGACTTTCCAGTGGTGTTAACGAATTTCAAAAAATGATTAAGAACTAAAAAGTGTAAACTTTTTAACCAGCTTCAAAAAAAAGGAGGAGGTTCTCAATTCGGTTGTATTTTTATGGTCTCAAATTTCAATTATTGAAGTCGGTTTTCTTATAATTTTTAAAAACGTAATTATTTAATCCCTACCTATATGTTTTAAAACACTAAGACACAGAACAAACACCTACGTTCAACACACAAATATTTGTCCTGGCAGGGAATCGAACCCCCAACCTACAGCGCAAAAGGCATATCTACTACCAAAGCTGACAGACCAATCTACAGAAAATTTACACCAAAGCTGTTTTTAATCATTATAAATGTTAAAAGTTTAATGTAATTTATACTTCTATACTAATATTATAAGGAGGAAAGATTTTTTTGGCTCCGAAACTAATGAACCGATTTGAAAAATTATTTTACCATTAAAAACCTACACTATCCCCAGGTGACATAGGCTACTTTTTATCGCGGGAAAAATCTTCAACGCAGGCGAAGCTGCGCGCGGACAGATAGTTTATTATAATTATAATAATAATAATAATGCCGGACACACAACGTCATCTAGCCCCAAAGTAAGAAGAGCTTTTGTTATGGGTACCACATGACACTACTTATTATACTTTTTTTGGAAATATTATTTGTAAAAATGTTAAATTTTGTAAAATTGAAAATATTATAGCATAAATAATATATTTAAAAAAACTAAAAATACACCAAACTAAAAAAATAGAAAATAAATTTTAATAAATGTAGGTCAGAAAAAAAAAATATTAAAAAAAAAAGCTTGGGGTGCATGGTGGCAATAGTTATAATATTTCATTGACAGATATGAGAAGGATTATCATTTCAATAATATCTTAAAAAGCACCCCACGCTTTTTTTTAAACAAAACATTTTTTTCTTACTTACATTTATTAAAATTTCTTTTCTATATTTCTTCTATTTTAGGTTTAGGTTTCTATACAGGGTGTCCCGGAACTAGTATTTTAAGCCTGAACGAGGTGATTCTGACCACGTAAATAAACAGGTATGGGTGTTTTTTTTTTTGAATTCCTATTTTAAAATTTCCATACATTAACTTTTAAGTTTATTTCAATTATTAATATTGACAACCCTCGTTAGTTTACCATGTTTCCAAGCACGTTATCTACCTAAATAAGTTTGTGCAAGTACAAATTTATTGGTATATTATTGAATTTATAAAATTTGTAGAACATTTGTTGTTCTCCCAAGTGTCGAGAAATATCCCCCCAGGATAACATACTAGGTCCGGGACACCCTGTATAAAGCACGTTTTTTAGTTTTTTTTAAGTATTATTTATTGTTTTTTTTTTTCTAATTATTGCATCGTCATCAGTCTTTGACAGGTGTGCAAAATTTTAATTTAATCTGGCCGTTTAAAGTGGGTCAAAATCGCGTCCTAAGGAGTCGCTTACAAACATACAAGTGAAGCTAATTATAAAGCATATAAAAAACACCCAGACCCGAGACAAATGCTTGCATATCATTAAAATAATTGACCACGGCGGGCATCGATCCTGCAACATTCTGCCTCTCAGGCAAGCCTTCGCCCACTGCGTCGCAGAGGTCGTCGATTATGACTGACTGTCTGTTACTAAAATGTATTTTACGTCATTGCCTGTGAAATTGCTGTCTTTTACAACAACGGCAGCTATTTTCATTTAAAAGAAGGTTTATTTGAGATGAAAACATAATACTTATTAATAAACAAATACTATTATTCGAAGGTTCGAATTTGTGATTCATTTAAAATAATTATTCAAAACATTACTGAGAATACAAAACGATAAATATATAATTTTAAACCTACGTACATCGTAAATGGAAAGTTCCATGCAATCGGCAGTCTAAGGTTGAAATTAAAATATTTGAATATTTTCCACTCAGTTTGAGATTATTTAATACTAAATGCTGCCCGCGGCTTCACACGCGTGGCCACTGCATAAAAAGCGTCCTATATTCTCAATTTATCTTCTTAAACAATTTCATCAGGACCCGTACTGCCGTTTAGCCGTGAATACGTAAGAAATCATAATCATTACATATTTTTTTATATTTTTTAAAACAGTTTTAAAAAATATAAAGAAAGCCAACTTCATTTCTATAAAAAAATCGTTTACTTGGTTGACATATTTTTTCATGTTTTTAAAAAACCTAATTACTGAACCGATTTTGATAAATTCGGTCAGTACCTATTCAACATTTGTTTTCTATGTTAGATATTTTTGACCTCTCTTTCCAAATTTAAACACGTCATCAGCGAACAACCGCTTTTTTATATAATGTTTAAATCAGTTTTTCCAAATAAATAAATAATTTCTTCACATATATATATATATATATATATATATTTGACTATATAACTGGCCTGTCAGCTCAGTTGGTAGTAGCTCAGCCTTCTGCGCTGTAAGTTGAGGGTTCGATTCCCTCCCAAGATAAACATTTGTGTGAAGAACATAGTTGTTTTCTCTGTGTCTTGGTGTTATAAGGTATCATAAGTATGTATGTATTTAAAACTATATAAGTATTCGATCAGTCATCTAGTCACCATAATACAAGCTATGCTTAGTTCGGAACTAGATGGTGTTGTGTGCATTGTCCATCAATATTTATTTATTATTTATTTATTTATATTCATTGCAACCATTGCATTGCGTGTGCCCGTAAGGATAAATAGTCATGTTAATAAATAAACTAGCAACCCGTCCCGGCTTCGCACGGGTACAATACTGTAGTACATTATTTTGATCCATCTATCTATATCCATCTATATTTATTCTATCTATTTAAAAAAACCGCATCAAAATCCGTTGCGTAGTTTTAAAGATCTAAGCATACATAGGGACAGACAGACAGCGTAAAGCGACTTTGTTTTATACTATGTAGTGATAAATATACAAAAATAAAATACAACCGAATTGATTCAATGCGGCCTTTAACACACACATAGACAAATCCTGAAATTACAAAGGGTTAAGAAACTATGACTAACATATTGTTCTACTGTTTTAATCGAGGTTGTCACTATTGTGACAGTGCCGTTCAATCAGATTCATATTGTATGACGTGCCACTTTGTTTTGCATACCTTACGTCCAGGGTTCACTCCAGGCCAGTCTCGCTCCACAATGAAGCCTGTGAAAGCCTTGCTGGCAGGGCATTTGGGGTCGGGATTTGTACGCGCCAGCACAAAATACCTGCAATTATCATGTCAATTATTGGGTAAAGCGACGACTCAGTTTAATTGGGAATTCGTTAGTTTTAGGGTTCTGTATCTCAAAAGGAACAAGCGAGCAATTTATAGGGAAATGATCCCTTTCCCAATTCCTTTTTCCGGAACGCATGGAGATATCAAATTGAAACAACGACGACCTATGTGGTGCCAGGCCTTGGCAGAAGATTGTGGGTTCGGGTGCAGGTATGATCTGCAAGTATTTGTCTCGGGTATTGGTGTTTCTATAATATTCAAGTATTTACAAAGTAAAGTAATGTAAAGGTATAAGTAGTGTATCATTCATGTGGTACCAGCAACACAAGCTCCGCTTACTTTGGGGCCAGATGATGCTGCGTGAAATGTCCGGTATTATTTATTAAAAAAAAACAAATACTACTTACTAAAATCTAAAGTAAAACAACAATTAATATGAAGTTAAGTCACATTAAAATACATAGTACTCGTATATTGGTGTTTGTTTGTCCACGTTAGTAAAAATGCAAGTGCTTAATAAGTATAATTCACGATTTCTTAGTTTATACTGATTTTTATTTTCAAGAACTTTTTTCTGATTTTATCAATTTATACAAAAATCAATTCACTTCGAATTGATTCATTTTGTTCTATGAAACTTTTAAGTACGTACGTTTTAAGTACGCATTAATTAATAGGGCTTGTAGACTATGCCACTAGATATTTATATCTAGATGCAGAGTTATAACACGTCAGGATTGCACTGGAGAAGAATGGAATCAATGTTTTCGCATTGCCAATTTTGTGATTGCGGAAGCTCCTACGTAGGTGAAACTAAGAGGAACATTTCTACCAGGCTGACTGAACATATTCGAGCCGTGAAGAATGCTGACATTGAAAAGTCAACAATTGCAGAGCACTCGCTAACCTCTGGCTCTACACATTACATTCGATTTGATAAGGCTCAGGTACTATCAAGAGAAAGATTCTTTGTACCTCGAAAGATCCGTGAAGCAATCGAAATCGGCCGTGTTCCAAACTTCAACCGAGACAAAGGTTGGTTTCTTTCTCCAGCCTGGAAACCTTGTCTGCACGGAACGTATTATAGTAACGATGTGGAGCCGGTTAGTGATAGTGTCAGTGCTGTATGTTTGACGGTTCTCAGTGTTGTGGGCACGAGTGGCGAAGTCGAAGAGCCAGTACTAGCACCAAATTTGTTACCGCCTGCCGTGACAACGTTTCCACCTCTACCCGCACGCACGACTCGCGCCGCAAGATACCTCATCCGCAGTGCGAACCGTGAACTCGAGCGGCAACGAGCGGACCGCGGATCAATCTCACCCTGATGAAGATTCTCTAGATGAATCGAAACAATGTCAGTTATGACTGAAACGCGAACGCTGGACTTACCCGTCTAAACGTAGTCTAAGCACGAAACGAAATGACAAAAATTTTGTCATTTCGTTTCGTGCGTAGCTACGTTTAGAAGGGTAATAGGAAAAAAAATTGGATACTTGATACATTGTGACAGAAGAGGAGCATTCAGAGCTACACGTGACTTATGAAAGTACCTAGATACTAGTTACTAGTAGATGAATAAAACAAAAAAACACTCCTCTTCTGTCACAATGTCAAATTATATGGGTGTATCCAATTTTTATGTATCCAATTTATTTGTTTTATTCATCTACTAGTAACTAGTATCTAGGCACTTTCATAAGTCACGTGTAGCTCTGAATGCTTGAATGAGTGCAACTATGTCTTCATCTTCTGACGACGACATGTTAAATAAATATGGAATATGTGAAGGAAGCAAAGCCGCCTGCGCCTCGACTCCACATAGAGACGACGCTTCGACCGTGCCGCTACGCCGCCGCGACTGCGCCTCGACCTAACAGTGAGCGACGCGCCTAAGATGTTCCAAATTCAAAAATTTCAAATTTCGAAGAAATTCCCATGCATGCCTTTATTACTTGGGTTCTTTTTTCAAAATATTGTTCGGAAATCGGAAGAGGAATAAATCATTTGGCGGACTTGGAGTAAAAACTTTTTTTCGTTTGACCTATAATGAAAATAACCATAGCTACCGGCTGATCTATGAAGAAATAAAAAAAAATAACACGTTAATGGGTTTCCATACACTTTTCCGTCCCGCATTTTAGTAGGCCTGAAATGATGTACTTTGTAAGTTATATTTGGAAAAGGAATGGGCATGTTTTTCAGTAGGTGTGGTATAAATGTTATTATTTACTTAGATGTGTAAAACAGCTACATAATAGACTAGCCTGTCAGCTCAGTAGCTCTGCCTTCTACGCTGTAGGCTGAGGGTTCGATTCCCTCCCAGGATAATCATTTTGTGTTATGACTGTGTGAATGTTATAAAGTATCATAAGTATGTATATATAAATATATAAGTATTCTATCAGTCATCTAGTCACCATAATACAAGCTATGCTTAGTTTGGGACTAAATGGTGTTGTGTGTTGCATTGTCCAGCAATATTTATTTATTATTTATTTATTGCTAGCGGCTGTTTTTTCCAAACCATTATAACTTTAAAGTCTGGAACAGTATAAATTTATCATAATAAGCAACAGAACAACGGAAAAATACTGAAGTCCTTTCATTGTGTCGATCTAATTTACGGGACATTTTAAACTAAAGTCAATATCATTATAAACTATACGAGATATAAGCGAAAGAAACAGCAGGGAATTAACAGACACACTGGACAGATTGCTAGTGTCTGTTTTTCCCGATATTTATAATTTTAAAGTCTGGAACATTATAAACTTCTCATGCATGTCAACCAACGGGACAACGGGGTATTATAGTTTGTAGAGAAAATAATTTAATAACAGCATAAGAACATACAAAGGAGTGGTGGTGAAACGCATTGTCTATGCTAAATTATAATGACGTGAAGTCTAATTTTGTTTGTGTTTTCGTGTTATCTGTACTACCAAGCCGATGCGAAATTTGTGATTGTGTTTAATATGATATATTTTCGCGAAGTCGCGAACGAGACAGCTAGTTATACTTTATAAATACACATCAATACTAGATAGGTAGGTACGGTACTCTTGAGCACTTGACAGTTTTACTTTAACTAGCGGTCGCCCACTGGTCGAAATGCGACCATAATTAATTAATAAATAATGTATTTTTTATGCATATTAAAAAAAAATTGCATTCTGCACTCCTTTTCCATATAAACTATAGGTGTGCAAAATTTCATACTCCTCCGTCCACGCAATTTTCGTAAAAAGGGGTAAGTGCAATGTTTTTTCTTCACGCATTAATATATAGATGTATATACCAGTTGGCAACTCCACCGTTAGTGATCCACATCTTTTGTCCGTTGAGGATCCATTCGTCTCCTTTCTTCTCAGCCTTCGTCTTAATGCCGGCTACGTCGGACCCTGCGCCGGGCTCGGTCACACCGTAAGCCTATCAATATAAAATCACTTTAATTCTCATGTTTCTCCGATCTAACTAAAATATTATGATTTATATTTATTTTGGTAAACAAGAGCTTTACTCACGTATTATTTTCTCGATGGAGGCACCAACACCGAGTTCACGGTTCGCACTGAACTCGATGAATCGAAACAGTGTCGGTGCCTCCATCGACAAAATAATAGTGGTGGACTTCCTAAAGGCTGATATGAGTCATCATATCAGCCTTTAGGAAGTCCACTGCTGGACATAGGCCTCCCCAATTGATTTCCAGGAAGAACGATTTTGAGCCCTCTCCATAGCTCGTTGCGCGACTCTAAGCTTGTGTATGAGGCCACTAGTTAGCGACCAAGTCACAGTTCCATATGTCATCACAGGCAACACGCACTGATTAAAGACTTTCGTCTTGAGGCTCTGCGGTATCTGTGACGAGAAGATGTGCCGTAATATCACGAACTCTGCCCATCCGAGTTGGATTCGTCGGCTGACCTCTTTATCGAAGTTGGACTTGCCTAGTTGAATCGTCTGACCCAAATAGGCATAATGGTCTACAACTTCGATTATATCGCTCTCAACATGTACCGGTTCGGGTGCAACATGAGCATTTGACATGATTTTTGTCTTGCTCGTGTTCATTTTAAGACCCACCTGATGAGAGACGATATTGAGATCGCTGAGCATTGCGCCAAGGTCTTTCAGCGATTCTGCCATGATGACTATATCGTCGGGAAATCGAAGGCGAGTGATGCGTTCGCCGTTGATGTTGATACCATATCTATGCCAGTACAAGAGCTTGAAAACATCCTCCAATGTAGAAGGGAACAGTTTCGGAGAAATAACATCTCCCTGTCTCACCCCTTTATGCAATGGGATTGGATTCGTGCTCTGGTTCTGGAGTCGGATAGACATGGTGGCGTTACTGTACAGATATTTCAACACTTCGATAAACCGATAGTCGATTTGGCACCGATGGAGTGACCGCAACACTGCCCGGGTTTCGACAGAATCAAAGGCTTCTCAAGAATCAACAGCGAGATGGGCCTGTTATTCTTTAAGAGGGTGTTATCCCCTTTCTTAAAGAACAGTACCACCACGCTCCTGTTCCACGCCTCTGGCGTAGTTCCCTCGAGGATGACGGAGTTGAACAGCTTCTGGAGGACCTTAAGTACCGGTGTTCCACCCGCTCTCAGAAGCTCTGTCGTTATTCCGTCTTCTACCGGTGCCTTGTTGTTTTTAAGCTGCTTGAGAGCCGTTCGGATCTCGTATAGGCTGACGTCCGGAATGTCTTCAGTGTAGTGTCGGGTTAGACGGACTCATGCATCGCTAGTCGTTCTTGTAGTAGGGCTTTGCGATGAAGTGTACAGTTGTCCATAGAACTTCTCGAGCTCTCGTAAAACCTCTGGCTTTGAGGAAACGATCCTGCCACTGTCGGTCTTCAGCTTCGTCAACAGGCTTTGCCCAATAGACAGATCTTTCGCGAACACTTTGGAACCTTGGTTGCGCTCTATTGCGTTATTTATATTAAAAGTATTATATAGACGCATATCGCGTCGCATAGACTTAGAGATCTGTTTATTGAGCATAATGTATTTCAACATGTCCACTAAAGACTGCAGTTTCATTTCGCATTTTCGCATAACCAAATCACACATGATTTCCAGTGAGTCGGCCCGATCGATCTAACGAAGTGACTCGTCTCGATTGAGAAACTGTCAAAAAGCCACTCTGCAGTAGAAATCAAACCGCCCACTGCCCATGTGATATGACGAAAACCACAGCTACAAGAAGAACATACGGCTTAGTGGTATTGGCTACTCGGCCCAGGGGAGGCAAAGTATGCTAGATTTTCCGTGAATGTGTTTTTTTCTCCCGAGAAATAAACAATATTTCTCTTGTCTATGAGACAGCAGAGACAAGTACACTGAGCTAAATGTGCAACTACAAGATAAACTTACAGCCACAAGAGGCTCGTCGATCAACCTTCCCAGATACTTCTTCTGCTGTTCCTTGTTTCCAGCTATGATGACTGGGGTTTGCTGAAACATACATTCATGCGTTAGATACCTACTTACTTGCTACTTGATATATTTGGTGATTTTGTTATAAGCTTAATGTCAATGAATACAAATTTGTATTTACAGAAATGTTCGCAATTATAATAACAATAATAAATAATACTGGATATTACACACTCCATCATTCAACTCCAAAGTAAGCAGTGCTTGTGTTATGGGACTTCTTATGTACTTTTTTAAATACATACATATTACGTAAACACCTAGACCCGAGACAAATATTTGCAGAACATACAAACATGTGTCCCGCGTTGGGAGCCACCGAAGTCGTCAAATAATAGAAATAAAAAGTATTGAAACGAGAAAAACTGCACCTATTATATATATTGTTACAAAATTTTACAAAAACTTTGTAGTTAGAGAAAAAGAAACATCTTATTGCAACTACTAAGGATCGGGTGAGGGTAGTAATAAAACTGTCATTGTTTTGCGGCGGCAACTCTTTATGCTCCATTCCGGCGAGAAACGACACGTTTTGATATACAAACTACAAAACACATGTTTCCCATCCAAATGTACTTCTATCTTCTCGGCAAAACGTTAAAAGACATATATCAAGACGAGAAATATGCGTAAACCTACTTTAAGTTACATCGTTTCGACTCGTTTTGAGCGATGGAACTACCGACATTACTTTTGACAGACGATACAATATTTTGAATTCAACAATGAAGAAATTTGTCATGTCAAAGTTATCGTTCCGATATTATATCGGAATCGGTTCGGAACACATCTTTTAAACAAAGCATAGTCGCGCTTCACGCTCACTACCTTACATAAAAAGTATCCTATTTAATTCTTTCTGACTATATAATACCAAGTTTTATCTATGCTATAGCATCGTTTGATTGAACCCCAAACAAATTAACAAACATTATTTAATTAGATATATAATGAAGGTTTCGGGTTTTTCGGGTTCTCGCTGCGGGTCAAATGTTTGTATGATCTGCAAATATTTATCTCGGGTCTGGGTATTTTTAACCGACTTCCAAAAAGGAGGAGGTTCTCAATTCGTCGAAACCTTTTTTTATGTACGTTCACCTATTACTCAAAAACGCCTGAGTCGTTTTGAAAAATTATTTTTTTGTTTCTAAGGGTAATACTTCCCAGGTGGTCCCATTAAAATTTTATCGAAATCAGTCAAGCGGTTTTTAAAAATTCAACAAATATCTAAAAATTCTATACTTCATCGATGATATTTTTTACATAGGTACATGAAGTCGGTTGTCTTTTTGGTTTTTAAAACGTAATTATTCAAATTATGTACAATTAATAAACAATAAAAAATATATACAGTGGTGGCCATCTAATTAGAAACACCCGTCGACTTTGTTTATATTTTCATTGCAAATTACCTTAAAAACATATTTAAAAACAACGTATTTAAATCGATGTATCGGATATTATATTGTATTATTATGCCATTACAATAATAGAAAACAACGATTGTTTTTTCTAAAACTTAAACGTTTTATTAACATCAAAATGAAATATAACAAACAAGCCGGACAACTAATTCGAAACTCAAAAATACATGTGTGCAATTTACACGTGGTAGAAGTGAAACCTCCAAAAAACACGTACACGTATACAAAACACCACGGTTGTTGTGATAGCTTTGTACTACGCATGCGCGCAAAAACACGTATAATGCTTCGTATCTCATTTTCTCCCACGTTAAATCTTATGACTTTATGTGTCTGTCTCTTTTTACTGTCGCTTTTTCGTTTCATCGACTTTCAAATCACAACGATGCTAAAGAAGTTTTCATTTCAAAACATTACTAATATCAATTAATTGAACGTAACCCTAAATAGTTTTGAAAAAATATGCACTATATCGCTTTGCAGCGACTCGGCATTGATTCAACTAAGTAATTTATTACAGGTTTCTAAAGGAATACTTCTCCAAAGGTCTTCAAATGCACTAAAAAGTCCATGAATATTAAGTAACATGTGTTTGCGATAGTTTGGCCTTTATAGTGTGCTACAAATTTTCTATTGTATTTAAATACGGACTATTGGCAGACACTGTCACCGATTGT
Organism: Lampropteryx suffumata; assembly: GCA_948098915.1. Classification (NCBI taxonomy): domain Eukaryota; kingdom Metazoa; phylum Arthropoda; class Insecta; order Lepidoptera; family Geometridae; genus Lampropteryx; species Lampropteryx suffumata. Next base: position 17,484,576 of record OX402544.1, on the reverse strand, counting down.
TATGTGAGAAACGCTTTAACGCTGTGTGCTGTGTGGTTTGGGTTATTGTCGTGCTGAAATATCCAAGTTACTGGCAATTTTTTCTCGGAATATGGAATCATTGTCTTCTAAGATATTTTTGTATTAATATTTATCCATCCGCCCTTCAATCTTTTTTCCATATCCTGAGAAACATTTACACACCATAAAATTTCCACCACCTTGCTTAACTATCTTTTTAATGTACTTGTTATTCAAAGCCTCGTTTATTGGTCTTCGTAGATATCATTTACCATCGGAGTTCATAAAATTAATTTTAGTTTCATCTGTAAAAAACTTTTTCATTGATGAAGTCCAACTGCCATATTTGAGTGCTAATGTTAAACGAGTTTCTCTATGTTGCCTGGTTAGTAGTGGTACTTTTCTAGCATTCTTTCCTAACAATTTTTTTCCAACCAACCGTCTACGAACTAGTTTAGTGGACACATGTCGATGATCGTTTTCTGAAAATACCTCTTTTCTTATAACATTCAATCGTTTAATGGGGTCCGATTTATTTTATCGAATCATAATCCTGACTTCTTAAACAGTGATCTTCTTAGGCCGAAGTTTTCTTGGCATGTTATTTGATGTTCTGTGTTGTTAGACATGTGCAAGAGCGTTAAATATTATATTTATAGAATATTCCAAATAATCGGCAATTTTTCTGTAACTCCATTTATGTTTTAAGTGAGAAAATCCACTATAACTTTTCTCGTTGTATCACAGCGCTTACTTTAAGGCATTTTAAATAATACGTTCAATAAAAAATAGTAACTTATCCTAATAAGTATGAAACGGCGGCAAAATCTACAATGTGATTGACATAATTTGAACATAGAACTGTGTTTTAGTTTGAAAAAATAATTTTCGAACCAAAATGTTTCTAATTAGTTGTCCACTCTTCTTTTAATTTCGTTTTTGTTGTCTAAATATTATTGCTTGTATTTAAACTAGAGATATGAATGTACATTGTGACGTAGTGAAAAAAAAATGACCTCCTATTATATGCTAATTAACAATAATGTTAATTAATTTATTAAAATATCAATTGACTTGAATTGAATTCTAATTACTAGATGAACACCACTGTATATAAGTAGTATAAACGAGTAAGTCATGTGTTTCCCATAACACAAACTCTGCTTACTTTGGGGCCAGATGATGCTGTGTGAAAGGTCCAGGATCATTTATTATTTATTAATATAAATAGTACATATTATAAAAATCCACACAAACTTTCACATTTACAAATTATTAAAAAGTAGGATAGGATTCATTTTACGAGCATTGCTAGTTTTCATAAAGCCTTGCGACTTTATCTGACCACTATTTATACCTACATATTATGAACATTCAACCTAATATTATTTAAGTTACAAACAAGCACAACAATATTAATGAGCGAGTATCATCATATAAAGGGTATCACATAATCATAATAAATCATTAGCTAGCGTGGAGCATTAGAATGGCAAGGTACATTTAATGTATACGCCACGCTAAGGGATTATTACAAAGCGGCCAAGGTGCAAAGAGGTTGGTTTCCCCAGCAATTGACTTTGACAGCGCTTAAATCTTTTTAGAAAAATTAACAATAAGATCTTTTTTTTTAACCTTTAATATTTTGAATTCGTTTATTCTCTTACTCTATTGAGTGTAAGCGGTAAGTAAAAACGACATCAAGTTTGAGAGAAGATGATACTTGAATGGTATTAAACACATATTTTTCTTATGATTATTAACTATTCTATAATTAACAAGCAGATGAGATTATCATAACCATGGCGCATGGAACTGTGCTGAAATATCGGGAAGCAGAAACACTCACAAATCACATGAGTCCCAATGAATAAGTATGAATATAAAACATGCACAAAAAAAGCAAACCACTCACGCCAAGACCACTGGCTTCCATGGCAGTCATTATGCCAGTACACCCGTATGCCAACTCTTCAGCCACCAAACACCCATCAAAGACACCCATATCCAAGCCACCTGTGTGATTAAAGTTGACAGAACGAACATAAGCTTGAGTCTTTACAAAGGTGGTCATAACGTAACACAATTATATTCCTAGACAAGATCTATTTCCTGTTGGAGTTCACAGCATCGGAAATATTAAATTTTATGGAAAGGACATAAAGCTTGTCATAAGTCACGTAACTGAAGTATGACTGCTGATATCCCCCGGATCGATTTTCTGTTGGCGTTCACGCTATGATATGTCACTCTGTTTCAAAGGCGTTAAGCGTCAAGGAAAACTATAGTATGTTCACAATGAGAAAAGTCGCCTCGTGACATGACAATGATCTACATGTTTGATCCCGATGCCTGTTTCAATTGAATTATTTGATACGGGTTTTCACTTCATTCTTTCTGTAAACTTTATCTTGAGAACTTTGATCTGGGTGTCCGGCCTTTTTATGAGTGGATTGACATGTTACTGCGTAGAATTGTTATAAAGAGTGTAGTGCAATTTTATTACCGAATAGAGAATTAACTTGAGTACCAATAAACAATAATGCTTGCAAGCGTATAGAAAGCTGCCTTTTTATATTATGATGTTTTTTTATTAATTTGACATTACTATTATGTATTTATTAAAGTGCGCCTCAGAGGCTTCGGGCACTTGGCAAACTATTTATGTTCTAGGTCAAAAAAAGTCAAAAGATACTTTATTCAATACAATCACAAGGATCACTTTGAAACGTCTAAACGTCTGCAATGCATAAACGAGTTTAAACATTTCTATTATGTCAGTTAACTGTCTGAGGGCAGAGCGAAATAGGGCCATGCATTCTTATTAATCTTATAACATATTATCTTATGTAAGTACATGTCAATAGCTGACGATACGCTTGCCACACCTTAGCATGCATTACGATACGATAGTACCTACCTAAATTCGTTCTTCAGTCACTCAATATATAGACAAAATATGTTAACAAAACAATTATTTTCAACAACACAACCGTGTCATAGACGAGTGGTCAGTGATAATATTTTTATTAAGTTTATGTTGTACTTAAATTTGGGTCAGAACCCAATTAGTAATTCGAATCAAGATTAAATTTGTTTATTATTACTATTAATATTACATTTAAATCTTGTCAAAGAATAATAGCAAGTGAATCAAATAACTCGAAAGAATAGTTACTCTTAGTTTATGATCACCATTATCTCAGATTTGATCATCAATCCCCCTATTTACAATTAAGTGTTAAGTCATTTAGATCAGACACTGTGGTTATTGTGTGTTTATGTTGTGTTAAAATGTCCGGCATTATTTATTGATATTTAATTCCCAAAATATATTACACAATGATACATGAAACCACATTTATAACATTAAAGGCGTTTAGATGTTAACACCCGAAAGAAACTCACTCCTAAGCCCGAGCCTCCGATGGCGGTACCGATCCCTGAACATCCAAAGGTCAACTCCTCGGCTACAGTACATTCTTCGAACACTCCCATACCCCCCACGCCCCCTGAAATACCTTAAACTTAGTAAACGTGCTTTAAAAATGTATCCGTGTGAATAATTTAGAATTATTCCAAAAATCATGCTGGCCCTTATTAAGCTGATAATATTAGTTTGGGTGTCTCGTTTGAGGTTTGTAAAACATCAAACCGGCACCACGAGAATGCTCACTCCGACGTCGGTGATAAATATCGCCGCCATTATGCCTGAGCAGCCAAAAGATAGTTCTTCGCACACAAGGCAACTTTCAAACACGCCTAGACCTAGACCCCCTGTGAAATCAATGAAATACAGCTACAAAAAACACTGTAATTATTATTTTATGTACTTAATTATTATTTTCAGATATTTATTTTTGCTCGTTAAATGATTGTTTTATTCTTACAACACTGGATTTGTGTTATGTATTTCCTTCACTAATCAACGCTTCAACAAAGTACAAAGTTATTAAGTACAAAGTTGTCAACGTTTTCATTCGTTTCTTTTGTGTTACATGTGTTAAAGGTTCTTAATAAATATTTATGATCCATATTAACACAATCACATAGGTACAAGCGAGAGCGTTATCCTTACTAATATTATAAACGCGAATGTTTGTATGTATGTTTGTTACTCTTTCACGCAAAAACTACTGAATGGATTTTAATGAAACTTTACAATATAGCTAATACATTAGAATAACACATAGGCTATAATTTATAAAGATATTGTGTGAATTGTCCAAAATATTACGTGTCAAGTAAGTAGGACAAAATTCTGACATCTTTCTGGTAACTATTCTGGTGTGCGCTGCAAAAAACACACGAAGTACTAATCCTGCGCAGACGAAGTCACGGGCACCAGCTAGTATTACATATTGAGTAACACCAGCGCAGCCAAATGCCAGTTCTTGCGTGATAAGTCAATAATTGAATACCCCTAAGGGGGCAACCTGTAATATTTTGCTCTGCGTCTTACTAGGTACATTGTTTCAGCGGTAATCATGAAAACATAGAAGTAGTAAATTTTCATCATCTTCATTAATGGCATGTGCCATAATAATGTGTATTTTTACCTGATACTGGTGTTTATATGGTTTAAAGTATGATGTCGATTCTTCAATTGTAATTTCGTAAAGTAACATAACATAGCACTTCTAAATCTTTACTACTATTATAAACGCGAAAGTTTGTATGTATGTTTGTTACGCAACTACTGAATAGATTTTAATGAAACTTTAACACATAGGCTATATAATTTATAAAGATATTGTGTGATTGGTCCAAAATATAACGATAAGTGACATGACAATAAGTAAGTAGGAAAAAATCTGCTATCTGTGAGCTATTCTGGTTAGCGCTGCAAAAACCGGTAGAATTGCACGTTTATAATGTATAATGGAAATGTTTAACTTAAATAAAAAAAGCCCGCGACAGCATATATCTATATCTTATGTGTAAGCCATTATCGCCAAAATAGTGAACCATAAATACAATAAAAATTAATAATTTATTTCTAACTAGCTGTGCTAGTTACAACACCTCGGGTGTTACCCGCGGTAACAAACAAAAACAAAAATATTTTCTCGCAGTAAAATGTAGCCTATGTGTTAATCCAGGGTGTCAGCTAACTCCATACCAAATTTTATTAAAATCGCTCCAGCCGTTTAGACGTGAAGAAGTAACAAACATACACACTCACACACTCACAAACTTTCGCCTTTATAATATTAGTGTGATAGTGTGATGCACATTTGGTAGTAACAAATTTATCCTTATATCAAAATAAATACTTTTACCGCTGCTGGTATCCAAACAAGATAAACTTTGTCCAAGGGTCTCTTGTTGAGACTCCGTCTCCGTCTGTCTGTTACGCCTTCACGACTAAACCGCAGAACCAATTTTGATGAATTTTGGTATAAATATAGATAGGACATTGGAGAAAAAAATAAGCTACTCGAAGTACTAATCCTGCGCAGACGAAGTCGCAGTCGAAGTTTTTTATATTTTCTCGTGCCATAGCATGTTTAATTCAGTAATCTTAGCGGAATTTTAAATCAATAAATTGTGGCTTCTTAGCACAATCATATATATGGACAATTGAATTATAAGTGTATTATGTTGCAATGTGATTTGAACGAGGAATCCCAAGAAGGTTCTAGACGGCCATTCCATGATGACGTTTTGAAAAACACCGAAATAAAAAATAAAGCAAGAAATAACTTAATAATAATTAATCGTTTTAAAGGGCCCTTAGAGAACTTAACAGTTTCACATGTATTTTATATTATTGTAAGTATGTATATCATTCTGTACATTTCTGTAATTAAAAAAAATAAATTGACAAAAATCCCTACTAATATTATAAATGCGAAAGTAACTCTGTCTGTTTGTCTGTCTGTCTTTCACGCCTAAACCGCTGAACCAAATACCAAAATTCATCAAAATCAGTTTAGCTGTTTGGGCGTGAAAACGTAACAGACAGACAGAGTTACTTTCACATTTATAATATTAGCATAGAGTATAGATCAACACCCTAAAATGTTATGCTTCTAGTTCTGAAAATGACAATACTTTCATACAACCTTTCATCCCCATTTCAACCCTTTACAACACTTTCCCAATTAAAAAGTAGCCTATGTCCTTTCTCAGGCTTTAGACTATGTTTGTACCAAATTTCATTTAAATCAGTTCAGTAGTTCAGTAGTTTTAGCGTGAAAGCGAAACAGACAGAGTTACTTTCGCATTTATAATATTAGTAAGGATTAACTATAATTCCTTGTCTCAAAGTTCAAGTAATGTAGATGGACGCCGCACATTTGACATGAGTGGCCTTAGAAACGTCTCCAACCACTGTCAAAAGGTAATTTAAAATAGTGACACGGCGAATCATAAGCAGTTTTTAAGCAGTGTTCAAATTGAACGGCGTTTATAAATAAGCCTAGGGTAATAGGGTAATCCGATTAATATATACAACCCAATAACTATTATCTACATAGGTGCTCGACTTGTAGGTATTTCTTTTTATGTTATGCCGATTTATTTGAATCTTATCTATTAGCCATAATAGATAATTATATAGACATGCTTTGTAATTTTTCTAGATAACTCTAGATAACTCAAACGTCAAGTGGAAGCTTTTACAATTTTTACAGAACGCCTGTAGAGACAGGGACGTTGTTTTATAGATTAGCCTTGCTCAGCAACTAATCTAACTATTCTATCAGCTCAGTCAGTCTGATATATAGGAAAAACGGGTTTCTTCACAATGCTTTCCTTCAGCTGTCAAATGTTGACACATTCACCCATCGCCACCATCCACTGCCTTAATTATAAACGCCTCCCAACTGGAACACTGCTCAAGATTCGCCCTGTCAACATCTTACAAAAAGGGATGGTACTTCTTCTTCATTAATTTTATGTATCATATGATAATAATTTTGCCAATATCAAGTGTTTAGATTGTTTATAGTAAGACGACACATAGTCGTATGTTCTCGTTCGTCGTTTGTTATTTTATAAAAATTGATGTCTCTTTATAAAATAATTATACGGATTATTTATTATATTGGATTATATTGATTATTTTTGCTTGAATCACAAAACTTTCATTCCAATTATTCATCACACCCGAGTCAATAACTCAACCTTTATTTGAATAAAATCACCAAAATTAACAAAACCCGAAATAACTCAGGAAAAATAAATAATACGGGGTAATAATAATAATAATAATATACTATTTACAGGGTGTCCGGAACTAGTAGGTTATGTTGTGTTTTGTTATGTTGTGTTTGACTTTCTGTCAAATGTGTCAAGAAATGCAATAAATCCGAAAATATCCTAATAAACTGGAATTGTTTATGATGATGATGATAACATGTTCACAACTCGTTATTACAAACTCTTAACAAAACCGACAACCAATCAGAAGAGTTCTATCCACATAATAAATGATAAATGTCGGCTAATTCCAAAGGTATCTCTGTAAACAGCCGACATTTATTATTTTTTCAGCAGTGGGTTCCGTAGATATTTATTTTTAGTCGTTGTTCCGGTTAAGAAATTAATTACCTAATTCAATTAATAATCCTGTCATTCGTTTCTTCTTCTGTGCTTAATTTATTTGTTTTGTAACTGTTTTTTTTCTGTAAAAATGGTCTAGTGATTGATGGTGACAGAATCAGAGTGGTTAAAGGATTCAGTGACCAAGAAAGAAGCAGTGACACGACAACCGAATAAACTAAGCAAAATAACTTCACTAAGAACCAAAGTAGTATCCTGATTTTCATCATTGTGATTGATAGGTTTAAATTTTCACATCAAAAATGAACCCTAAAAAATTTTCAGAACATTCAAAGGATTTTATTTAGCTTTTGAATTGATTTTCGCTTAGTGATTTGTTGTACGTCGTGCTGTCAACTTTCTAGTTCCTGTTCCGTTCCGCTCAGAGTTCCGTTTCGAGTGAGCATTATGAATGACGTCCTACAGTAATGAGGAATATTACGATATGATTTTGTGTGTAGCATCCGTACTACCACAAGACCCAGGAACTAACCGCTGCTGACTACGACCTACGGCCCTCGCCTCCAGTTTGCAAAGTGGTTTAGTGGAAGGGTCTAGACGGAACAAGAATGGCGCGACACGGTGACACGGCGACAAGGCGACCTTCACCAGAAGCGGTCTTTTCAAAGTGCACAACAAGCACGTGTGGTCGCATGTGAATCCGCACGCGTCTCATCAGTCCAGCTTTTAGCACCGTTGGTCCATAAATGTTTGGGCAGATGTCATCGGAGACAAAGTTATCGATTCTCTGTTCCTGCCCGAGCGGCTGAACGGATATAACTATCTTGAGTTCCTCAGGGGGGAAGTAAAGAATCGACTGGAGGAGTTCCCGTTTTTTACGTACCGGGACAGTGTTCTAGCAGGACGGAGCCCCTACGCATTACGCGTGCGCACTACTACCTAAACCCGGCGCTTCGCTACGTGGATTGGCCGCGGATGCCCCGTGGCCTGGCTACCATGCTCTCCAGACCTGACTCCACTCGACTTTTTCTTGTGGGGTTTCATCAAGGGAGAAGTGTATGCGACTGAATGCAACTCTGCTGATGAAATGCGAATTAGGGTGGTTGAAGCCTATGCCTCTCTCAGTCCAGTTACAATTCAGCATGCGACACGCACGGTCAACCACCGCGCCCAGTTGTGCATTCACAGAGAGGGTAGGCAGATTGAACCATTCTTGTGACCATTGTGCGTGTAATTTTGTTGCGACAATTTGTTTTTTTGACTCAATCATAAGTGCCTTTTGTTGAATACCTAGAATAGGTACCTACTAACAGTGTAAAGTGGTGTTTGTTATTGTCAGTTTTCAAAATTCTACGACTACCCAACTAACACAAGACATTAAATGGTATGTAATCTACCTAAGTAGTTGCTTATTTTACCATAAATTTAAAAACATTGTTTTCCAAGATAAGAATACTTAATTGGATTAGCCACTGGATAAATAGTTACTAAATAAGTACCTACCTACTTATCCAGCGGCTAATTTTCTAATCGCAAATTGGATTTGTGCTCCAAAAGAAACACCATGGCTTGTGTGAATACTGCAGTCAGTATGTACGTCAAATGATACCTACATATACCTACCTATCTAGCCTAGCATAGCGTAGGTAGGTAACGCACTTACTTAGAAACATTGTTAACAAAATAAGGGTTGTCAATTTTATTTCTTGAATGTGTTTGTATGGAAATCTGAAAATAATAATTCTTAGGAGTTGTAACCCCACAACTGTTCATTTTCATAGGCGGAATCTCCTCGTTCAGGCTTAAAATACTTGTTCCTGGACACCCTGTATAAGAGCACAATGTTAACTCCACAAAACGCCAAAAATAATACAGATGGTACTATTTTTCTTCTTTTTTTCTTCCCATAATGGCATCTGTCTTGTTGAAAATTTTGCTAGAGTCAAGTGATTGTTTGGTTATAAAGTCTTAGTCGATCGTCATTCATCTATTAAACGTCTAAACGTCATGACGTTTAGAATTTCATTCTAGGGATTCCTCGTCTTTCAATTCACATTGCAACTTATTACACTTATAATTCAATTGTCCATAGTTGTCCGTTGTTTGCCTATCACGTAACACACACACATCAGGCTAACAATGCGCCTACATCCAGAGCGCTTAATTTGTTAGACGCATTAGTACCTACAGGAGTTCCAACATATAGGCTTGTTTGATGACAGCCTTTATATTATTTGTAATAATCTAAGAGTATTTTAAAGTTTTCATTAAGACGTTTTGGTGAATACTGTAAGTTTTCTGTTGTTCTGAAATAAATAAATTCTAATTCTAATTTTTGTGTTTTCAAGTCACAAAAAATATGTGCTATGTTACTTAATGGAATGACAAACGAAGAATCAGGTACTATTTTAAACAGTGATTACTTTTTGACTGAAGTTGAGTGACGTTTTTAAGTAGAGGATATTGAACATCTAGATTACGGTGGCATCCGCGCTTATTATGAGAATGAATGTCAATATACGGGCGTTTTATACTCGTATCGAAAAATAATTCACTGTTCTAAGGAGGTAATCTATCTAGAAGGGTTACAGCCGCGCGAGATATTTATATTATTTGGCATTTCAAGTTTTGTAGTAAATATCGTTACCGCAATGCTCGGGAATGTGTCCGTTCATAAGGCCGACTTCCCATGCCTTCTTGACGATGGGCCAGGGGTACTCGCCGGTCTTATCGTAGTGCGCCGCCATCGGAATTATCTCATCTCGGGTGAACTTGCGAGCAAGATCCTGCAAGGCTTTCTGTTCATCATCAAGCTCTGAAATAAGAGAGATTTTTGTCTTTAGTCACTATATACTAGCTTCGCCTGCATGGTATGTAAGTAATAAGCCTATATATAAAGTTCAAATTTAAGCCAATATTGATGGACAATGCACACAACACCAACCTAAACATAGCTTGTATTATTGTGACCAGATTAGGTACTGATATTATACTCGTATATTTATAAATACATAATAATGATACTTTATAACAAAGACCTATCATTACACTATGATTATCCTGGGAGGGATTCAAACTAACAACTTACAGCGCAGAAGGCAGAGCTACTAAAAACCGGGTTGTGTGGTCAGTCAAACTTCTACACTATGTTCATTCAAATTTCACACAGCATCATCTGGCCCCAAAGAAAGCAGAGCAGACCACATGACTGATATACCACTTATACACTATTTTTTTTGTAATCACATAAAATCTATATAATAAAAATCAATTGCTGTTCGTTCGTCTCGCTAAAACTCGAGAACGGCTGGATTGATTTAGCTGATGTTGGTGTTGAAATGTTTGTCGTATTCCAGGGAAGGTTTAAACGGTGAGAAAATTTGTGGCATTGCAACGCATGCCGGGTACAGCTAGTATTATATGTATAAACACCTAGACCTGAGACAAATACTAGCAGATCGTACAATTATTGTCCCGCAGCGGGAATCGAACCCACAACCTGCCTGTCTCAGCCGGGCCTTGGCCCACTGCACTACTGTGTAGTCGTCAATTTAACTTTAGAAACTTTATCCACCCAGTATGTGCAAGAATTATTATTAAGCTATATCCAGTCATAGATGAAAGACCTTTATGAAAAATACTTAGTGTTTTCATAATTCTTTAGCGTATCTATAATATTAATACTTAAAGCAAAAACTTTGTTCCCCTTTTTACTAAATTTTCGCGGACGTAGGAGTATGAAATTACACACACTTATAGTTTATATAGAGGAGTGCAGTAGCATGCATGTTGCATGCATTTTTTTATGCATAATTTTCTTTAATTATGCACAAAAAATAAATTATAATTAATTATCGAATTTCGACCAATGGGTGACCACTAGTTTAAAGTTAATGCTTGGGATTTCAGAAACAATAGATTTTGTCTTAAAACGAAATAGTAAAACACCGAACAATAGTTTTTAATATAATCTAAATTACATTTAACTATCTGTGACAAACCAGAGTAGATAAAATATGTTTTATATACCTTACTTAGGTAGCCTAACTTATCTCTTATGTAGGTACATAACTTGCGGGCAGAAGCTAGTTCAACACGAAGGTTGATAATATCATATGTGATTATCAGAAGTTTGAATAACCTAGTTAATCTCTGATACCACAAATGCCTTACAGCTAAAAGCGATGTGTGTATTGTTTACATCTTAGATTTTTAAAGGCAGGATTTTAACCCATAAAGTGTAGTCAATTGCAATAACATTTATTATGCATTATGTACTTCTTGTTCTCTTGTTATTTTATATAAAATGGCGTCTTTCATATAAAATAATTATATGGATTATTTTTGCTCGAATCACAAAGAAACGCAAAGCTTTTATTCCAATTATTCGCACCCGAGTCAACAACTCTAGCTCTATTTATATAAAAGCACCAAAATTACTAATAAAACGGGAAATAACTTGAGAAAAATGTAATAATAGAAGAGCGCATTGTTTGTTTCAAAAGACAGCTAAAAATAATCTTATATACTTAATGAGGGTGTCAGTTCACAACGACATTCAGAATAGACAAATGACAACCAACTGCGACTTTGTGACAATATTTATAACAAAACCACATGGGCAAATTGTCATTGAAGTCAGATTCAGTCATAAGAAAGAGATGAAATACCAAACGTCTTTTATGTGATGAATTAGCTAAGAAACACTTCACAAAGGCCATTGATAATTGAATTGAATATAATCTTCATTTATTGATTTTAAGAATTGTCTAGTGTAAACGTTTATATTTTCTTTAGAGTGAGAGGTTAGTTCATACTAAAGCGGAAGATCACAAACAGCCGGAATATTGTACCTTCACAATATCATAATGTAATTTGGAGTCTTCTGAATGTCTGAACATTACTAAATAACAAACACTAAATTAATACAAACCAAAACAGAACCCAGTTGTTGGAATTGCCTTAGGAGCTGAGGCAAGCGATGACGTAGTAGAAAGCTTGCGATAAAAAGGTCGGGTAGCCCGAGCAATCTGCAACATATAAACAAATCATTATGTACCTACAAAGGCCAAGTTAGATATTGAGTTATATAATGTTGTTATAATATAAGAAGTACCCTATTTGTTTCATAAGTTATAGTATATTACCACTAACTATAAGAGTACCTAAGAGGTTGGTTGATGTTGATTGAATGTTCAGTTCACCGAAATAGATTTATTTACTTTTCAAGTCACCAAATAAGTGAAAGTTAACCATAAATCTAAGTATACCATAAAATCTTATACCTTTAGGTATATTATGTTCCTACCAATGCTACTTTTGCTTAGAGCAAAATATGGTAAATGATATTGGGGTTTGCACCTAATCTAGGTACAGGTACAGTAGTGTAAGTTATAAGGTTAATTGTTTATGATATATAGAATAATTATGAATTTTATTTAGTAGGAATGTCTAAGTACAAATTCAATCCAGTAAGAGTTATGTGGAAATTCACCCTAAGATCATTTTGTTTTCCATGTTCTAAATTAAAACTTTTTCTTGAATACCTACATAACAAAGTCATCGACTTTTATTACTGAATACCTAGGTAGTTATAAACACATGTAACTATGTATTTACTTATACTTGATAATTTTACGAACATTACTGAACTTTGGACTTTGGCACCTCAACCGCAATTTCTCGATCTTGTTCTCAGCTAGCTAGGCCTACAGGAAGGATACGTATTATTAATTGCCAGGACATCTCAAACAATAGGTAGAAAGTAGGTGTCGTTTGAAATAAATGCTAGCTATTTAAAATTAGAAGTGAAAAGTTCCTGTTACTGTTACACCTGTTACTGGATGTTCGTATAAATTGAAAAGACGTTGATAACTTACGTGGAATACAGGATTCATATTGACAATCAATCGTGTATTGTAGAACTTCTTCTTGTAAAAATATATTGGACACGAAATAAGACTCAGAAGTAAGTAATACCCCGTGCGTGAAATTTGTTGTAAATATTTCTTTCTACTCTCTGTCTTCTATTCAGAGATAAACTAATTTTATGGAATGGAGAACGTAACGATCAGTCAGTGCTGCCAACTACCAGGTAAATTAAATGAGCTGACTGACTGACTGATTCATCATCGCCGAGCCGAAACCGCTGAAGCTAGAAAGCTGAAATTTGGAATTTTATAGCAAAATCACCCACTAAGGCGGAATTTTTTGAAATTCAACCCCTAAGCGGGTGAAAAGGGGTGAACAAATGTATGAAACTTTTAAACGCGTGGTGCGATTTGCTTGAAACTTGATATGAAAACGCCAAATAAATGGACACGTGTTTCAGGTTTTTTCAGCGCTTACTCTGGAGCATGCAACACACAACTGGACGTGAGAGAAGCAGCTTCCTTTCAAGTCTACTCCTGCTACCCTAAGAGTTCGACCTTGAGCTTTGTTTATTGTTATGGCGAAGCATACTTAAATAGGAAACTGCACTCTTTTGAATTCGAAGGGGTAATTTGATGGTACTCAAAGTTACTGATTTCTTCTAACACAATAATAATTTGATTTCTTTGCATTTCTTTGCTGGTTTAGAGTCAGACATAATATTTCGTTTATTATACAGGAGGTTGAATCCGAGACTGCTCCATCGGAGACCAACGCGAACCCCCGGTTGCAGGTTTCTGCCTGCTACTCGCCTGTCCCCCTGTAAATGAATGAGTGAGCATTATTACTAATTTGTATTTATGGTATCAATGGAGCTACTATCTAGTTCCGGCCTAAATCCTACGCCATACGACAAGAACACCAATTTATCTGGTTATCAACTATATGACCAGGTAGGGTGTTTTAGTGGACGCAACACACGGAAAATAAAATAACAATAATATTTTCTTTTGCAGACCCATAGTCACAACCGTTCTGGCTGCAGACCCTGGCGTTCCAGATACAGACGAGTAAGCATTTTTACCAATTCTTGTAAGCATTTACTTTAGTGCTGGTACAACTATAATAATAATAATACAGTACATTTCACACAGCATCATCTGGCCCCAAAGTAAGCAAAGCTTGTGTTATGGGTACCACATGACTGATATACTACTAATATACATTTTTTTTGTAAATACATACATATTATACATAGAAATACCCAGACCCAAGACAAATACTTGCAGATCATACAAACACTTGTCCCACGGCGGGAATCGAACCCGCAACCTTTTGCGCTTCAGCCGGACCTAATCCCACTGCGCCACAGAGGTCGTCTGATACCTGAGCAGGAGTACGCCGGTTACATTTCTGTTCTCTTCAGTTACAATTTTCTTTTTCAGACGGACAATGGTATTTCCAGAGCCGCTGGTGGGTTTTATAAGTGCGAATGATGGTGATGTAAAAGTTTTCGAATGTATGAACAAAGACATTTATATACCCCACTTCGTGATGTATAACTTTTTTTTTTGCACACTTGTATTTTTATTTTCAGATTGTGTGTAATGTAATGTAAATGTGTAATACTATTTTTATCATATCACAGAAATTATAGTGACTTGGAATCAAAATAATAAATGTTTTGGAACGTATGAACAAAGATACGAGTATGTATGTAAGACACTCCACTTTTTTTTTGAACGCTTGTATTATTATTTTCAGATGTAGGCATTTTTATGGTTTGTGTAATGTAAATGTGTAGTACCTAAAGTACCTAATACAATACTAATACTATAATATAATAGTACTGCAATACAGTAACTTTGTTTAGTAAAGAGTTTCATTTTACCAATTACATATTATCTCCTACATACCTCTTTCACGCTCCGGAAATAACTAGGTAGATACCTACACATATATATTTCAAGTTACATATTCATTTTACATGACTTATAATGTATACTTCCAATTTAGATTAATGCAAACACATTTTGAACAACAACATTTGAGACTCAGGTAGAATTTATCGATAAATTTGGATCTTGGCGGCCAAGGCGCATTACTAGCGGTTTCTAGTGTCGCGTGGGTCGTGTTTACAATCGATTTTTCAGATGTTTATCTTACAATTTTGTTCTTTTTTATGTCTCATATGAAAGATTGGTTTAATTAGATTACTTTCTGAATAATTTTCAAGTTCCAGTAGCATCAGTAGCTTTAGAATGCCTCGTTGACTTTATGGCTAAATTTCGTACACAAATGACCTATCAGTTGATTTAGAAATGTTTTATTTACATTACGTAAGTATTCAGAAATACAATACAATTTACTTAGTTAGAATCGGTTTAGTAGTTTTTAACTGTCGATGATTTTTGTCCGCTCGGCCGGGAGTTATTGTTATCTCAATACCCTACTACTACTACTCTGGTCGTCTAAACCTTCCCATCTTAGGGTTTAGATAAGAGCCTCGACATCATGTCATTACCCTGGCTTCAACTCGCAGGGGCAACGGCCCCTGGGTCAGTGGGTTTTGTTGCGTTCTGCAACTTTACGCTGCCTTCTTGGCGTTAGCGGTGGCCTTCAAGGGGGTTTAAGCGCTTCCTGTATCCGCGTCTGCGGAGTTAGGTGCGCTATGGTGGACTTGGTCCTGGTTATTAATTGGGGGGGTGGTGCGGGTGCTGGGGGTTACACAGCATGGCGCGCGCAGCACAGGGCGCACGCAGCACGTGGCGCAGCACATGGGGCTCTCAGCACAAGGCGAGTGCAGCCATGGCGCAGCACACGGCGCGCGCGGCACAAGGCGCACACAGCACGTGGCGCAGCACATGGGGCTCTCAGCACAGGGCGAGTGCAGCCATGGCGTGGCACACGGCGCGCGCGGCACGAGGCGCACGTAGTACGTGGAGCTCTCACAGCACGACACAAGACGCACGGCGCACACACGGCGCTTGTGTTATCAGGAATCAGTGGCGATGGACATATCCCCCGTCTAGCATCCGGTTTCGGCCGGGGCGGAATCTCAGTTCCGCTGCCGGCGAGTCCCTGGCTCGTTGGGGGACGGGGAGCAGCTGCTGCTGCTGGCTGCATAAGTAGCGGGTGCCGCAGCGCTTCTTCAAGTAGCACTACGGACTGCTCGAGTGTTAGCAGGCGGGTGTCTGGGCATCTACGGTTGCGTTGGTCAGTCAGATGGGCGAGAATCGGAGTCAGATGTGGTTGCGGGCGATGATGCTGTTCGCCACTACCTAGCTGTTTTCCATAAAACACCGGGTAGTGGCTGGAGCACGGTATGAGGACCGAGAACGGAGGGCGGATCGTGGACGCGCACCCGGGTGCTCACGACTGGCCGGCGGGGGGGACCCTCCCGCTACCATGCCGAAGGGCACGGTAGCGGGGGTCACGCGCAGACCACCGGGGGTCGGTGAGGCACGAGGGGCACTTCGCGGGGGGTTTGCACTCCACAGGACTTCTAGTGGCGCTAGTGTCGACTGTGGAGGCGTGGCTTGCTGTGTGTGTGCTCAATACCCCGCGCAGCTTGACGGATGTGGCATAGATAAAGTTTACCCGCCTGAGAGGTTAAGCACGAGTGTTATGTTGGTGCCCGAGCGCAAGCGAGGTCACTGAATTAACACGAGTGCATTAATTACTCACTTTAGCAAGCGTAATTTACTTGCGTAATTTACTTTTCTTTCAACTACCAATCTTACCTAGATTGGTAGTTGAAAGACTGTGATAAGATATACCTACTCAAACTAAAATTACGAATCAAAGTTTTACAATGGTACAAAATGTGCGCTTTCTATTGTTGTTTTTTTAACCAAGTCGGTTTTATTCAGCCGATTTTTATTATCATCCGGTATCTTTTTGATCTAATGCAAACATTTTATATTAAACCTAATGGGAGATTTTAAACCTCTGTGGTAAATTTGTCTAAATAAAAAGTAAAAAACAGTGCAATAATGAGATTTCATATAACATTACTGCACTGTTTTGGTTCTAAGCAAAAAATACGTTCTTTGTGATCTGTTTTGTAGTGACTATTGATAACATTACTACGTAGTTGAAAGAAAAGAGTATTGCATTGTACCAAGCTTATAAGTGAGTTCAACCATTTTTGAATAAAATCGGATTGAGTTTTCAAACATGTGTCAAAATAAAATGTAATTAAAATCAAAATCACTGAGAAGTATTAATATCAACTTCGATGCAAATCACCCCCTAAAATAACTTTCTACCCCTTTTTAACCCCGTTAGGTCATAGTTTCAATAAAATACGAAACATATCTTCCATCAATTCTGTTAAATAATGTTTATGCTAAATTTTAAGTAGATTGGACCACGAAATCACGTTGTTCCAAAATTCTAGCCCCCTTGACGCCCCTGCCTACGTCATACAAAGAACACCCTCCAAGTTTCAGGTCTCTACATTCAGGACAAAGCATATATCTAGATTATGATAGTTCCAGTCCAACCGACCAACAACGACGAATAAGATTAATTTAAGATGTTTACAAAGTTTATTTAAATTCTTATAACCTTTTCTGCTTCATTTTATTTTCTGCATATGTCTTAGCCCGTTTTACTCATGCTCAGATATAATCTATTATGTACCCTAATAAAAGCAAATCGAGTGATTCGTTGTAAACCCAGACTATTGAACTTTTTTCTAACAAGGAACTCTTATAATTTCACCAGGTCCGTCTGTTTGTGTGTCTGACTCTAATCAAAGCTCGTGCTCACAGACTATTAGTCTTATCCAATGATATTATATATAAACTGAGGTAGATACGTTCTACCGAGATCTGCGCGGCAAGACAAACACAAGCTAATTAGCTTGAGTAAACTCAGTCCGTCCTGCGTCTGGCCGCGACGCGCACGTACTACGTTGCGGGATTTTGGAGGTAAAAAAAAAACAAAAATGCCATGTTGTGTATTTCGAAAGAGCAATACTAATACTGGGACGGCTGTAAAAAGCAAGATTGATGTATCTTTTCATTTGTAAAAACTATTTAAAATGGAAAATCATTAATTTAATTTTACTCAAAAATCATTGCCGCGGCGGCGTTGCCGCTTTGCCACATACACGAACGAGACAAGGACAGCGTTGTATTTAGTAGACGTCATAAGCTGTCTTTGGCCGTCAGCCGGCTGGCCGCTCATGTTAGGTGTGAAAAGTATGTTTATCTCTTTCTGACAACGGGGTCCTATATATCTCTGTGATCTTTTACCCTACTCAGCGATAGAAATAAAGTTCCATAGGTTCTATGTAGGTAGCTATAGTAAAATATCGTCATGTTTTTATTACTTCTTAATGAGTATAACGTCTCTATTAGTAAAACCTCATTGGTCATATCGTTATAAAAATCTACAAAAAACTACATGTCATGCTTTTTTTCATTTGACTACCTGACGGTGAAGCTGATTGTAGGATAGGTCTTTCAAAGATTCTTGGTTTTTGATACAGGTATTCGTTTGATAAAATATTAAATCGTAATTTTTGATAGAGTCCAGTGTCTTCCCCACTACCGACCGAACCGTTGTTTTGGGGTAGGGTGGTATGGTAGCCAATGAACCAGTGGTACGCTATTAACCACCTTCATAACTACCAAACGCGACGTTGTAAGTCCTTGCAAATTACATATTCAAACCATCAGCCCGCAACAATTCTTCGTACATGGTCTCCGGCCATGTCACCGCAAACGCACGTTGGAGAAACGTATTTGAGACATAGGCATCGAAAAAGGCGTAAAAAATGTGGGTTTACATTTTTCATTACTCGATTTTTAGATGTCCTTTGTTCGTGTACATAGTTTCGTCGAAATTATTGATGATTTGGGCATGTCTGAGCATTATATTTGCATTCAAAATTAGGTTTTGTTGGCGGCAGTTAATATTTAAAGTTTTGAAAGAGGGGGTGGTAGCCATTGAATCACACACATATTTTTGTACATAGATTCACAGCTATCAGCGTTGAGTCATCTATCCATACTACGAGTATTATAAATGTGAAAGTAACTCTGTCTATCTACTCGTATCACTTACCTCTTCACGCCTAAACGCTTAACAGATTTTATTTTAAAAATAATCTCTGAAAAGAACCCAAAAAGAACATTTTCAAATGCAGGAAGGAAAAAACCTACTCATCAGACGAAGGGGAATGCCTGTTTTATAGTGCCTCGTCTTCTGGTGGAGACAATTTCCTAAGTGCATCTGAAGACGAAGAAATAATGTTGGATGGTGACTTTCCTTCAATGGCACGCAACCCTTTGTCGAAAGACTACGTCATTGTAGCCTTTAAATCGAAGAAAACTGACGTTTATTCATCATCATCATCATATCAGCCCCTAGAAGTCCACTGCTGAACATAGGCCTCCCCAATAGATTTCCCAGGAAGAACGATTTTGAGCCCACTCCATCCACCGATTTCCCGCCATCTTTAAAAATTATTGCGAGCTATATGGCCTATATGAGCTATTTGAGCTATATTGCCACTTCAACTTGCAAATTTTGACTTTGGTTCATCCACGGATTTCCTCGTTGCGGATTTAATCACGTTGTGAAACACCTAACATAGCTCTTTCCGTAGCACGTTGCGCGACTCTAAGCTAGTGTAAGAGGCCATTAGTTAGCAACCAAGTCTCAGTTCCATATGTCATCACCATCAGCATCACATCACTGGCAATACGCACTGAATATGGACTTTCGTCTTCAGGCTCTGCTCGTATAAAAAAAAGTATATTGTTTATAAATATTATGCAAATAATACTTCTCAGATTTTAACACTTTAGTAATAAATAAGTTCCTACTTAGATTGAAGTACAAATTGTTTTCTAGTTTATTATGTACCTACAATAAATGTAAAAATACTAAAAATATTTTTGATTTATCATCGAAATATCCAAAATGCACAATAAACAATACAGTGATTCATCAGGTACCGCTAGGTTAGGTAATTGAGTACAACCCCCCTGTACATTGCGTACCACTTGTGGTACATAATGAACCAATTCCCTATTTCCCAACATTTTACCAATATTTTAAAAATAAAATTATTGAGACGTTTTTATCAATTATACACCTCAAGTAATAATGCAAAATAGAAGTCAATGAATTTTCCTAAGTGTTCAGCTAAAACAATAGGTAAGATTTGCAACAGACTTAATTCTAGAGTCCTGCAAACTTTTAGTGGTTCAATGGCTACCACACCACCCTACCTGAAAAAAGTTTTCGAAACTACGTAGACGCTGAAATTATTATGAAAGTTATCGTGGATCTTGACGAATTGAAACAGGCATAATGCGTATTTTTAACTTTTTTAATTTATATTTGGATAGTTCATTTATCTACTTTAAGGGTTACGAGGTTTCTTAAAGAGTTTTATAATATAGAAATTTGTTTGATATATTAAGCTTTGAAGTCGTTATTATATATAGTGTCTGTGTCTGATATGTTACAAAATTAAACATAAAACAACAGGAGAAAAACAATTCAAGCAGCAAGATACCACAAACTCTTAGCAAGTGGAGGTAAAGTATGTAGGTTTCGCCGATCAAGCAGCAAGATACCACAAACTCTTAGCAAGTGGAGTTAAAGTATGTAGGTTTCGCCGCGCGGCGCCACCGTCTCGTCTGGCTTCGGCGTCGTCGGTCGGGGCGGCTACGGCTCGGCGCGGTGTTGTTTTGTGGTGTGGGTGGTCCTGCCTGTGTTAGACTTATATTTATATTTGACTTGACTTGGTGCGGGCGGTCAACCCAAATATTCTCTCTGACTGACTCGTTGGTAGATCATCATTTTTATGTAGTTTGGAGTAGTCTGTCTGCATCATCGGATTTTACCTATTATCGATGATAGTAACTTATAAATCGATGAAAATCTGTGTGGAGAATCAAGTAGAATGATTTTATAGTAGTGGACTTAACTCTTCGTGTGACATAGAAATGAAGCAAGTTTGTTTGCGACGTTGAAAAATTCGTGACATCACGTCAAATCCTCAAAACCTTTCAATAAGTTTACGTTATTAGGGGCGTGATTTTCCTTCGGAGTGCTTTGGAGTGGTAACTGAACTGGTAACATTCATTGGATCGGCTGAAAATGGAGCAAACAGATTTGTAGCTATAATTGAAACCGAACAGTGAGTGTAGATTGTATGTTCGGAATGCGGTACAGTCAAGCAGTGTTATGAATGAGGAGGCCCTGTTGGCACGTGCTGCCGAGGAGCGGGAGCGCATCTTCCAGCGTTACGAGAGAGGCCGCGAGAACCTTGCGGGACAGATTGACCCCTGGGAAGACCCCGAGTTTGAAGAGTACCACAAAACTGACAGGTTGGTCACTGATTATAAACTAATACATGAAGCTTTTTACTCCGTTTTGCTTAACTGTTACTCATTGAGCCCAGAGTCAGCCTTACTAGAGCCAACTATTGGCAGCTGTTTATCAATAAACCACAATTACTTTTTTTTGACTAGAAAAAGTTGTCATGAGGAAATGGTGACTAAGTTATGACTATTGCAGTATGTCCACTTACCAAATATAAAACATAAATACCTGCCGTTGATAAGTTGTGGATGAGCATGGTGCTTAACTGATATTCTGCCTACGATAAGACTTTCTACTATTATCTGCCGATGCAAATCCAGTTATAAGTATAATGCCAGAGGTGCCTCTGACCTCCCTTATCCTAGAGGATCTAAGTGACTGAAGATCTGAGAATTTGTTTACCAAGCCCAGGAAATATTAATTTTTTGCTTTGATTTCAATGTTACAATAATGGAAAAAGCATATCATTTTAAACAGAAATCCACATTAGTCACTGGAATTAGTAGTTTCCAATTATTAATTTACTGGAATCAGTCAACATTGTCATTGTTAACATTAAAGGAAAACATGTTGATTTAGATTAAGTATGTGCATGCATGAAATATTTATTTTAAGTTTCAATATCACAATTGGTTTCATTGCCTAATGCAAGTGTATGACTGCTTCATCTACTAATATGTTGCAAAGTTACTTTACTTATGCCAAGCTTTTTGTTTTATAATAGACTAGGAAAATTCCTTGCAACTTCATTGGGTATACAACTTTATAGACTTCATGTTATTTTCTTTCAAACCTTGAAACCCTCCGCTGTACATATAGGGAATTTCTTACTAAGTGTGTATTCACACTTAGTAAGAAACTCCCTTTAGTACTAAGTGTTCTGTATCTTCTATGACCAGTAGTTTAGGCTGTGCAATGTCTATTGTGAGCAGTTAGTCAGGCAGGAGTTTGTTTCTTATACAAATTCCCAGTATTCATAATAACTTGTCATTTTCAAATATTGATAAGTATGGCCTAGCCTTGTTATAACAGACTTTTATTAGTTAGACGAAGCTAACAAAGTTATTAATAATGAGAATTATGATTACAATGGGTTTTCTTAATATAAATAAAACATCTGTTCACAACTAAGTGGATAAGTGGACTATGTGGATAATAATATGCATTTAAAACTAAGTTTTAAATGCATATTATTATCCACTTTTAGTTCACTTACTTATGGTGTTTTTGATTGGCCATGCTTGTCCAACATCCAACAAAGTGCATATCTTCACTTTGTTGGATGTTCCTCATGAAAGACATGGATATTACAGATCTAGGCTGCCGGTTTCCTTGCAATGTCATCCTTCACTGTTTCTTCGTTAAGAATTCTACTATAAACTAAACTTGTAGTTACTCATGTGCCATTGCAACTTATTATTTTGTTGAATCATTTGTCATCTACCTGATTTTTCCACAATAATGATAGAAAAGCATTGCGATTGTGACAAGCAAGCTATGTAAGAGCATTGAATGGCCCCTGGTAGCTGGATGCAGCTGGCATTGGCATATAGGTCTATATACGGTCTGGTAAACAAAAGTGGTTAAAATGAAAATAAAATAAATAATGGAACTGACATCGCCCAAAAGGATAAAAGTTAAAAAAAAGGCTCCTGATTACACAGTGAAATGTCGAGTAGGCAGACCTGTGGCTCCATGATAATAGAGCAAATAATGAAATCATTGCAGATAATTTTCACTTAAACAAGTTATTATCAGAAATTTCAGGCCTATTCCCAGCTTTAGTATACAGGCAAAATATGTGTGTATACTTTTTCTACTTTATTTATGCCCGAATACTGAAACACCACTTAATAACATACCTATTTTAAAACCAACTCAAACATAGAGCCTGTTATCCTTCAAAATTATATAAGTATTATTTAAAAATTTAGTGGGGTTTAAGCATTCAAGCATTAGATACCTATCTAAGTAAGTAGTTCTAACATTCAAATGAATGCTTGCATCTAGAAGCACAACAGCCTTTTGCAGCTAAGATGTAGTTCTGTGCGAACTGAGGGAAACATGTTTAAATTGACTCAGAAATGGAACATTAAGGGGGCTATTATCAATCTATCTTGGGAGGTACAAGTACCACCAGGTGAATGAACCAACAAAAAAAAGGCTGTTTATGCTGAAGTTAGTGGCATACCGAGCTGAAAATATGGTTTTGATGGTGGCTATCACCATCACAGTGTCAGTTATCCTCTAAGTATTAGTGTATAAGCATTACTTATTTATATTTTAAAGGCACCAGATGAAAAATACCTACAGGGTGTATTTCTTTGATTATGTGTGCAGTGTAGCCCCATAGTAATACATACTTTTTGATAAACACACATTTGTTAAAAAATGTTTATCAATCAACGTCTCTAACGGGGTGCAGCGGTTTGAATATTATACGCCGCCAGACTAGTTACTAGTTTCAGTAATCTATATATATATATTAAATTCTATAATAAACTTTCCAGGTATGGCTTTATCCACGATGAAAGACTGCCACAAAAGACGGCGCCGCAAAAGATCAACGTCGAAGTTGAAAGGGAGAAGAAATGGGTCAAAATGCTCGGCTCATGGGACACTCCCGCAACCAAGGAAAAACTACAAAGAAGAATATTCAAAGGCATTCCAGATTCACTCCGTATTAAGGTGTGGTGTAAACTGCTAGACGTCAACAAAATGAAGTCAGATAACCCAAGGAAATACCAAGAGATGTTAAAACTAGCCAAACTCTGGTCAACCGACGTAAGGCAAATCGATTCCGATGTGAACAGACAGTTTCGCGAACACCAGTTTTATAGAGAACGATATTCTGAGAAACAATGCTCGCTTTTCAACGTTTTATGCGCTTACAGTATATACAATTCCGAAGTAGGGTATTGCCAAGGCATGTCTGGCTTGGCAGGAGTTCTGCTGATGTATATGGACGAGGAAGACGCGTTTTGGGCGCTAGCGATACTATTGTCAGAGAACAAGTACTACATGCACGGCTTGTACGTCGAAGGCTTTCCCAAGCTGACGAGGTTTTTAGAGCACCACGACAAAATACTCACAAAGTTTATGCCGAAACTGAAAATCCACTTCGATAAATTCGGCTTGGACGCGATACTCTATTCTCTTAAGTGGTTCTTTGTGTGTTTTGTGGAGCGTGTGCCATTCAGCCTTTGCCTGAGAGTGTGGGATATTTATTTGATGATCGGAGAACGAGTGATAACTGGAATGGCCTATACAATACTCAAGCTGCATAAGAAAGCTATTATGAAATTGAATGATATGGATCTTATAGTTAATTATATTCAGGTAAGGGTCATACAAATCTTGAAATTCAAATGACATACTCAGAACAACTCGAAGCTGTTCTTGGTAATTTAACTACAATAATCTTTATTATTTCAGGTGAAACTTCACAAAGACTTTGGATACGAAGACGACATCGTGATTTACCATTTAGAAAAAGCCATGGATGAGTTAAAAAGAGCAAAGTTAGATTACCCTGGCGTTCCGCCTCCGAATGAGTTGCCACAACGCAAGCTGGGCACGTTTGTGGAGCCCGACAAGAAATCAAAGATCGGACAGCGCGCTGAAAACTTTTCTGAGACTGAGAAACAAGCCAGAGCTACTGTGATATTAAGGTGATTATCGTTTACCTAAGTATACAACATGGAGCTACAATGGTGACATTGAATGGACACGGTCTCCGCATGTCAGTAATCATAAAAAAGCTTATAGTTGAAGTTCTTATTTGAAATATCGAAATTGAACAGAAACACCATTGATCAATCTTTAATAAACAAAATCTCAATCATCCTTTATTAAAGCACTAACTTTAACTTTAAGTAGAGAAGCTACGCGGGATATAGCTTTATACATATAGGTCGCTCCGAGATGACACTAAAGAAAATTGAATTATTTCCATAAATCTTGTTTAAATGTAGTAAGTAAAATATATTTCTGTAATCTGAAAACACGTATTCGGATACGTATGTGCGTTTATTTCAGGTCTACATTGTTTATTGATTTGTTCTACGATACAATATCCTACCTAAAGACAACTCTCGTTTTAA
Organism: Lampropteryx suffumata; assembly: GCA_948098915.1. NCBI lineage: Eukaryota > Metazoa > Arthropoda > Insecta > Lepidoptera > Geometridae > Lampropteryx > Lampropteryx suffumata. The sequence continues at coordinate 17,458,741 of OX402544.1, read as the reverse complement.
ATGAAGGAGGTAAAATGTTAAAGATACGTTTATTAAATAATAATTTGACTGATGCATCAAACAACTTGCCACATTATATGTTTAGAATAGATTTACGGTTTATTTCAGAAGAGAGAAAGCTGCAATCGACCTTCAAGATCTCCGCGTGTCTCAGAGCGACACAGTCTCAGGTAACTTGAGCAGCTCGATCTCCTCACGTACCAGCTCTGACGAGAGCTTTGACTCTGATCACTTCACTCATTTATAATATTTAATACGACTCAGTGACAAAAACAACTCACAAGAGTTTTAAATTACCTACACGTACACATAATCATTTGAAGTGTGAGTGTACAAATAAGAATGGTATAGTTTTCCGTAAAATGTACGATATCCTGGTTCTTAACCTTGATTTGATAGGTTTAGTTTAAACAATTACTGTGAGTAAAATATTGTTACTGTGGCGTATTGATAATCACTGTGCGAAACGTATGCAGTGGATCCAAATTGATCGACTGGAGTTCGTGAAAATCAAAGTTATTTTGAATCTTCTAATGAGTATTATTATATTACAGTATAATAATATGCATACTTCATAATAATATCAAACCCTGGCATACGTTTTCGTATAAAAGTGTACATTTAGATATACACATTCATCCTTAATGCACGGTGAATACTTAAAAGCATGAGTTTTAAAATGTCGTGTGAATGTGAAGTGTGTGCCTTGCTGTTTACATAAGTTTACTTAATACGAAACTCACCATGATATCGACTTGGCCTGAAGCATTTATGTCATTAGCTGTGTTGTTTCATGTTTAGTAAAAGTAGATCCCTAATTATGACCTTATAGTGTTGATAGAAACTTGTTGAAATACTTTATGTACGCTTTCCAAACTAGGGCATCTAATGCCGTTGTATTTGAGTTGTTTACATACATATGAGTAAAATTATCGTGGGCCGAACATTTTAGATCATGTATTGTAAATACTGTATTGGTCACAAAATATCTACAAATAAAATTAAGGCAATCTTAGTTGCTAGACTTGCACGCACTTGCTATTTATGTAAGCAATTACTTGCTCTCAAGAGCCCTTCGAGAACTCTAAATGATTATCGCGTTTATCGTTGCTACATAGTCGATTATGTAAAGACAAACAAAGAACGAACTATATTAATCTTGATCACTATTGGCATATCCTTACGCAATAAGAAACAGGTTCCGGCGACAATGCCGAGATGAAAGCTACGCAAATTGTTAGCTTTAGAGTGTTAGGGATTTATTAGGTATAAGTATCAAATGTAAAACTATTTTTATGTAAATAAACAAATGCTAATAAATAGCATATAATAATGTCAAATGAGTTAGAATTGCCCGCCTATGGTATCTAATCAATAACTGTTATAACTGCAAAATATGGAATTCTGCGTTGCATTCTCTGAAGTTAAAGCTAAATGAAATTATGGTAGTTCTCTATTATTTAGTAACGATATTACAGGATGACAATATTCATTTAACTTTGATTTTAGATAGTGCAACATCAAAATCACTACCATTACGATCTACTTACATGTTTCATAACTAGCGTAGGTACCTATAGTTCCACTAAAAGGATGGTGACTTCACGAGTGATATTGCTTACAAATAATTCTGTTATGTAACCGTTGATGTTTATAAACCACAACAAGCTCCATATAAGTTGGTGCTTTTATTCGTCGCGCTCTAGTTTCACGTTTGGCTCATAGCAACAACTATGGCTTGTATCTATGTTTTAGCTCAGGACCTAAATTCTGCATGAATACTTCTGCCTAACCTAGACTTCTAACGAACAACAGGCGAAAGTTTGTGCATTTTATCCACAAATCTGTGTGGCATCAGCTAGGGTCAGTCAAAATCATACATAAAAGAGGCGCAAAGTCATACGCTTGTTGGCGCTATCGCCCACTGCATTTTTTTTGTGCCACATATGAATAGATATAGTGGTTATAGAGCGTTTTTAGTACTAGATCCAAGATATGTTCTGTAAATAATGGCAACTGTGTGCTTTTTGCGTTGCACCGTATTATCACCGAGCAGGGACCGGACTGAGTCTTGATCAAATGGCTTCTGACTCATCTCAAAAGAACCAGTGGGTAAAAAAGCTTTGTGCGCCGCAGAGGTTCCCTTCACGCATTCCAAGACATGCTTTATGCGTAAGTCAGAAATCCTACAAAAAATGTTGAGGCTCACAGCAAAATTTCATAAAGAATTCAGGTCCTGAATGATTTTATTATACCCTCTGAATAAGTGGCCCTGCACTTGCATGATATGGTAGTATGGAGGTGGGTTTATGTTATTAACACAAAGAGAGGACTGCCTTAACATGCGCCTTCATAAGCTTTGAGGATTTTGTTATCCAATTTAAGTTAATTTATCACTACTTTTGTCTCAAAATGCCTCATTATCTTTGAAGGCCCCCTAAAGCATCGGAATTCAAAATGTATCTTCCGTTGATGGTCTAGAGGTGCAATAAAAATACCGAAATTAAATCCTTGTGATGCAGTTAAAAAAAACTAGCTCCACGGATGTTATTTTTATAAATTCTAAAAATATGTTTCCGCTAAAAGATTATAGACAGGTCGTGGTTCCAGTAAAAAAAGACTGGATCGTGAACTGATGCAATAATATTACATCACGTCGCAATGTGATATACGAATCTACATTAACCCGGTTTATAAGCTTCGGTGCCAATTTTTTATTAATATAATTTTCTTCTCAAACTATATGAATTATTTTCAGCCTGGCGTGTTTGTGCTAACATTAATGAAACCACCCATATCTTCGATTTTACTGTTTTGTGTGATAGTTTAGAAAAACCAGAACACTACTTAAATAAACAATGTTAAATAATCTCTGCTCATGTTTTAGTAAAATGTTGATCACATAAACCCACCCCTATCACCCAACTACCAACTTCTTTTCATTATTTGTCTAGAGTATTTTTAGACTTAAGAATTAATCTAAGGTCTTGCCTAAAAATTCAATTTGAATTTGGGTTACCATCGAATAAATTCGTACTGAAAAAATCTATTAATAGTTTTAATTGTATATATGAGATCCAAATCACTAAAATATAATAAAATAATTTTCATTTATTTTTAGTTTTGCCTCCTGTGGTGGTCTGAGGGACACCAATATAGTTTAACAATATGACGTGCCAAAGCATATCATGGTACGTTTAGATATAACATCACATTTCGTAGACATGCACATTATTGTCAGCTTTTAGCCGATCACAATAGTTTTGATGTCTGTAGTAAATTCTTACCTTGAGATGAAGAGCTCACAATCAGATGGCTTGACCTGTTTCCCCTCAGATGAGGAAGCATCCGGCGTTCCTTTGCACTCGTCCCAAGCTTCGGTCAATATAAGCCTCGAGTCTCACATCTTTATCCAGTCTAGTCCAAGCTACCTTATCAATAAACGTCCTAGAAGAATAAGAAAATGAAGATAATTTGTAAATAAACTTTAACATGCTAACAACTATCAGTGTTTCACTTAACTTTGAGCAGAGATTTGTTAGAACAATCAAAGCATGATTTTTGTGACTAAAAGAGTTTGTTAGAAGTGTGTGTTTTCATTTTGGCCAAGGTGAGTACATAGTACAAATATGTTTTATTTTATCATTTTGCATGTGCTTGTTACATTCCATTTGTGCTTATTATTTAAATACCTTCAACTTATTACAGAATCAATCAAATGACCCTAATAGCATTATGTAAATATTATGTTTGACGACAATGTTAATGTATAATGTTATTGTTGCTAATGTTAAAAAGCAACATTAACATTATATCCTCAATTAGTTTATATTACAGCACACCTTATACACAACACTGTAGCTTAAATGCACAGCTGATGCGTTATCCTTCTCTATTTCCCTTTATCTTTCTCGTCACACGCACACACTCTGGGCTGACAGCACAAAGCTCTCGAAAAATGTGTTGGTACCATCTGCTGGCCAACTCTAACACCGCGCGCGCTCTTTGATCAAATTGATAGCTCGTGTTTCTATGGGTTCCTGTTACATACTTCCGTACCTTTTCACGAAATCACTCCCATAGAATGCAGGAAAGCAAGAAGAAAGATGTTACACATCAAAAAAGTATATAAGCAGTATATCAGTCATTTGGTTTCTATAACACCAGCTCTGTTTACTTTGGGGCTAGATGTCCAGAATTATTAGTGATTCTTGAGCTGTGAATGGTGATTAAATCATTAATAACAGCGCTCATAAATTCGAAATAAGTTCACAGCTTCTAAAGTTCTAAGTTTGACGTAGTTCGAGTGTGTATTTGTTTCCCAAGGGTCATTTGCTTTATTTCTGAAATCATACTCTCTTAACACAACTTAGGCTTGACTAGATTTGATATTCAAAACACTGGCTCTTCCGATATTAAGTAAGTGATATGAAACTTTAAACCCACCTATAGAATTACTTAGAAATACCTCGTGATGCCGTCGCTGACACATAAAAATATGTTTTATTCTTCGGTTTGGCTGGGTGTTACTGCAACCTTAACATTAATATCAGTTGCCTCTTGTAAATAAGATATTGATGTAAAAAAGAAAACAATATTAGCTATAATTTTATAAATAAAAATTGAGTTACACGCGAGCCTAAGTTGCGCTCAAGAAAGAAATGAGATAAGTTTTTTGACCTTTTTTTTACAAATTTAATGACATACGAATATATTAACAGACATTCTATCAAGTTTCTGGCTCATGAGCTTGGTGATCTATGTTATAGAAGTGCATAGAAATGGGAGAACCATTTAAGGGTACTGAATGATGAAATGAATTTGTGAAAACAATAGATTTATTTGAGAAGAATCTGATCTCAATAGTCCGGTAACTCGTGGTTATCTGAGTAATAAAAAAACACACATTAAGACCTATTTTAGTGCCTCTTGTATTAAAAATAATAGTCACGCAACTTTCTTGATAGATTTGGAAACGTCGGCAGATCACAGCGGTGTGGCGGGCGCGCGGTGTGACGATTCAGTATCAGCGTTGGGTTCGCGGCGGTCGTTGGCGGGCACCAGTGTTACCAGCACCGCTGATCTCAGTGTGTTCTCGAGTGGGCGATCCCACGCGCCTGACAACTCGCTAGACACGCACAGTAACGTGTCCGACGACGGCACTGGGTCAGATGGGTGAGATGTTTTCGTAGCGGCTTGGCGCGTTTAGTATGACAGTTATTTCGAATATATCCGAGGGTCTAAGATCTAATTTTGAAGTGCAGTCAGCGCAGTTTAAATTGCATTCCACTGGGTAGTCGGTTGTTGATGTGACGAACATACATACTAAACGTGACCGCAAAAGATTTAAGCTCATTCACTTATTGTGCCTTTTACGCAGGCCAATATACAGCCACCGATCTATTAATCCATCTAAAAGCTTGCACCTTTATAAGTATTATTGCGACTAATCTGTATTCATTTAAAAATAAAACACATGAGAGCTTAAATCTAGCCAATAGAAAAAGTCCACCTTAAAGCAAAAATTACGCCTTATCCTGTTGCTGTTGTTCTCTGTAATACTCCTTGTAATGTTACAAATGTCAAATGATTATTTCTGTATTTTAGTTCTGGGATATGCGGGCTGAGTATACAACGAGCTCCGTCGACAGCGCATACGACACCGCGAGCTACACCTCACCCACCATCCGTCTCCCCTCTATCCGATGACGTAGTACGCATCCATGTCACATACAACCCTCTTGCAGCGAGCCCTTCTCACCTTGGTGTAATAACATCCACAAAGTTCAAAGGATACGAAGATCATCACCATAAGCCGGCCTCTCTCGGATTCTATACTACCAACGGGACAAATCTCCCATCAGATAACAGAATAAGGATCCAAGTGCCGTCAGAGGAATTACTCACTCCCATAGTGGACTCCGGCAGAATCATCTCCCCGCGATATATTGAATCTCACTCTGAATTATTTGATCTGAAATGAATATCTCTATGCTAATGTACGTTTCCACGATGTTATGGTTATTTATAAAGGATAAATGTAAAAAGTTTTCGGATACCGTTGGCTCGCCGACACCAAAAGCAATAATAGGTACCTGTTTAGATGCAACTTTGCTCAAAGATTTTATTGAATCGATAAATCGATGGAAATGTTAATTTTGGACAGGAGAGCATTGACATTGTAATCTTATTCTCAAAATAATCTCAATATAAAATATCGTTCTTATTATTTAGTATATCTACGAGTGATATACGTATGAGTACGTATATCTAATTGGTACGTTTAACTGATTGGTAGCAATATAATATGTGCGAGTAACAGTTAAGTACAAAAAATTACAGAGAATGGGTGACATAATTTTCTAATAGGTAAATAGTCCATTGAAAAGTTACATTTGGGTATGCATTTGTCAGAGGACGCAATTTTATTTTTTTAATGTGTAGGGGGGGTCAGTAGAAGCTTAAGTTCAAGTTTGTGGGGTCGGCACCCTTGTCCCCCGGCCGCCATCTTGGAAAAGGGGGTGCAAAGGGTTTTCGCGCTGTATCTCGTAAACTAGTTACCTTACAGAAAATTTAATCAAACATAAAATGTAGCAAATTAAATTTCCTACAATTTTATTTCTATTACTTTTTATCGTCAAGTGACCAACAAAAAAGTTATAAACAAAAATAAATGAAAATTTTGTTTGTTTGTTCTAGGTTTTACAGCGCTCCAAACTTAAACGGATTCTCGAATGCTCATAGGGATGCAATAAAAACTAAAAATTAGGCTTACTTTTCTATCTATATTTTTTTTATTCATACAATTTATTATGATCTTAACATTCCTATGCTATTATTGAACTATGTTTGACCCTTTTACCCACCACCTATGAGGTATAACATGGGCAAAGTCAAATTTATAAAAATTTTGCAGAAGCATCCAGAGTTAGCAAGTGGAACTAAATTATTTATGAGTGAGAAAGTCGAGTCATCGTTACTCAGTGTTGTTGGCGAACGTTTTTTCGTCTTTTTATATGGCGGAAATAAAGACGATACTCTAGACACTCTGCGATACAAACGATTTGCTAAGACAGTGACAAAAAATGCATTAAAAAATGCATTAAATTTTTATAAATTTGACTTTGCCCATGTTATACCTCATAGGTGGTGGGTAAAAGGGTCAAACATAGTTCAATAATAGCATAGGAATGTTAAGATCATAATAAATTGTATGAATAAAAAAAATATAGATAGAAAAGTAAGCCTAATTTTTAGTTTTTATTGCATCCCTATGAGCATTCGAGAATCCGTTTAAGTTTGGAGCGCTGTAAAACCTAGAACAAACAAACAAAATTTTCATTTATTTTTGTTTATAACTTTTTTGTTGGTCACTTGACGATAAAAAGTAATAGAAATAAAATTGTAGGAAATTTAATTTGCTACATTTTATGTTTGATTAAATTTTCTGTAAGGTAACTAGTTTACGAGATACAGCGCGAAAACCCTTTGCACCCCCTTTTCCAAGATGGCGGCCGGGGGACAAGGGTGCCGACCCCACAAACTTGAACTTAAGCTTCTACTGACCCCCCCTACACATTAAAAAAATAAAATTGCGTCCTCTGACAAATGCACACTAAGGCCTAAAAAATGTAACATTTTAATGGACTAAAATTGAAATAGACATACATATATTCCGGAATTGAATTCGCCATGAGACTGGCATTTTGACTGTTTCAACGGCGGAGTCGAGCATCTCTATAGCTTTAGTCATTATAATATGAACTTTAGACTTATCTAGACATTTGGATAGATTGGTAACTCCATTGACAATCACAATGAAAGTTGTAAAATAATAACATCATAATTAAAAGCAAAACAATGAGCGGCCTTATCGCTGACAGCGACCCGTTACGCGTTATACATACGCACAATATTGATGGTACATCCATGGTACAAGTAAATAAAAGCAATAAATTATACTCTTATTAGAATCTCTAAAAAAAACAAAATCCTTTTTAGGTGTATTAATGAAGTGTCTGGTCTCGTTTTAGTCCACGCTAGTTTTTATGTTAAGAAAATCTCAATCGCAAGTAACCATTAAACAAAATACATAAATAATGATAAATGCATACAAAAATCAGTATGGCAATTATGGAACTCTTGATACAATCAATGTCTATCAATTTCGATTAGTAATAGGCAGTATTTTAATCAATAGCTTGAATATTACGTACGGTACATGTACATTCATACACGTATGATAGCATGTGTTATAATAAACATCAAACTTCCGTAATACCAATTCATCAACAGCAACTGAAAGCTGTTAGTATCAATGTTCTGATAGTATCAGAGTTACATAATCGCCCAACTGATACATTGAAAATAATTCTTATTGTTAACCGAATTACTCTTCGTTCACAGTTAGCATTTGAGCTGGTGTACTAGATATTTTCATCTGTTATTATGTAGATTATTCCCTGCGTGTTTTTTTATATAAATGTCTACGAGAATGTTGTAAGAAACGCTGAGAGCAAACTTGAAGAAATGATTGTTGTATGTAGTACTTATCATTATTTTATAGCAATCGTTTATACTTAAACTGATTCCGTTCTTGAGTTATTAATTATTATTATAGTGCAAATTAAGATACGTTATTTAACAATATATATGTCGTGATCTTTTAAACGAAAGACTCATTTATTGTACAAATACATGGTTTTGTTTGGCCATAGTTTATGTAGTTCTGCTAAAGAATCCTTGATGTACGAAATAGCATGTTTTGTGGCTAGTTTTTGCGAAACTTTGAAACGTATACTATTTATAATAAATTCGTAGTTTCGATAATTGCATCAAGCCAGTGAAACTGTCTTATGAATTATAGTTAGAGTGTATGCATTCTTAAAATCGGAATAATGGAACTTTAAGTACTGATTTTTGATCAGTTTCAATTATAGGTTTGACTTTACAGTAATAAAGTACTGTTTGGATAATTTGAGCTAACTTCCGCAGCTGTTTGCATCGAGCTGTTGGACTGAATGAATGCAGCTTTATGCTGATTGAGGGGTACAGTGAAGCTCGATGTCACTGCGAGCTGTACCAACTGTTTGTACAGACACCTCAATAACTGTACTGTAGAATTGAATGGGGGTGCAGGTGTCAACAAAAATGAAAATGCATTAATATATTTATCATATTTTTTTATATAAATAGTTCATAATGATAATCTTTTGGAGTGCTTCGTACTTTTAAAGTATTTACAAATCAATTGTTATTGCTAAATAAAGTCCTCTGCTTAGTAGCACTCCTTGTTTAAAAAAGTTTATAAAACAAAATCTAGCATTTTTTTATAATAAAAGTCACGATACTGTATTTTTAGCACAATGTCTAACGTAATATTAATAATTTGAGTAAATTAATTTTAACTTCCAACAATAGTGTTCTATAAATTTGTGCCATTTCTTAATTAAGCGGTCATTTATTTTTTATTTTTGTAAGCATTTTTACATGACTCCACTAAAGCAACATTATTTTAAGACTCATAGTTATTGACAGATAATTATTATAGCTAGATTTACATAACATGTGTTAGTTCATTCTCAAACGAAAAATATATATTTTTATTATTAAAACGATTGTGAACTATATTCATATATATAACATAGTACAAACAGTACGCAAACATTCTTTCGTAGCATCCGTCAGATTTTTTATTCAAATTATTGGGTATATTTTAAAGGGCAATAGTGATGCCTACATTAACATAATATACTCGTAGGTAAGAATTTATTTTTTTGTCGATATAGAAATATAGTAATATTTATTCAAACTTATAAACTATAAAAAAACGAAAAAAATCAAGCTAATACAAAATCAAGTTCTTTACAGATTTTGATTTTTATGTTCAAACTCCAAAGAAAAATATAGTATAATAAAGCACATACAATTTGTTACGCCCGTTTGGATAGCTAACCATTGTAAAGGTAACAAAAACAAATTACTCTAGATACAATTTCACTTATGTATACATATTGAATCTTATTATTAACCTATTATTGCCATCTTCGTCTTTTCGTTCTTTCTCCCACATAATAAAGTTTTAAATTTATAACAATACTATCTGTTGCCCGCGGCTTTGCACGCGTGGCACCTCCATATAAAATAGCTTTTGTCCTTCTCCAAGGTCCTAGCTATCTCTATTCTAAAATTAATCAAAATCAAATCAGCGGTTTAGTCGTGACAACGTAACGGACAGACAGACAGACCTTCAAGGTGGTTTTTTGAGACAAAAAGTAGCCTATGTTCTTCCCCCGAATGCAATACATATATTACCAAATTTCATCAAGATCCGTTCAGCCGTAAACGTAACAAACAGACAGACGGAGACACTTTCGCATTTATAATATTAGTATGGATAATATTATTAATTTAAATTAATTAAGAATTAATTAAAATTAAAATATTTTATTAATTACAATCGCACTTAAACGTCTTACATAAAATAGAGTAAAGTAACAAAAATATAAAATCAAGTAACGAAAAATATGAATGTAAACTACGCGGTTTGTTGCATATTTGTTTGACATGTACAAATGAACGAATAAAGATTATAATAGAACCTTTTCTCGTGTAGAATTTCGGTATACCCGTGCAATGGGGTCGAAATAACGCTTAACTAAAAACCATTTAATTTTCTTAGATAATGTTTAACATGAAATTAAGTTATGATATAAAGCAGTGGGCACTTGATAAATTACCTATTTGTAAAGCAACGACTCGCGGGTGGTCGCGACATCGGTATGCGGTCAGTCAAGCCGTGCGGCCGGGCGACTTTGCAAGACATATAACTGGTTTACTTCAATGTTACTTATAATTTAAGTAAACCTACCTACTTTTCTCTTTACTTTTTCATGCTCAGTATCACTTAAATGATGGCCCATATTATTTTAAGTGTCTTTGTATAGATCGTTTATATTAGGTACGTTATTGTATACTCGCTGATTTGCTCGCAACTTTGCCTGCGCATTTAATTTTAACTTAATTTATAATTATAATCAGAACCAATCAAAAATCTAAATATTGGCGTAATTTTGTTAGTTTTGTAAAAAACGTACCTCAGTGCCTCACTTGGAGAATAAGCAATAAAAAATGTGAAAGTACCATGAAAATTGTTACAGTGGTTTAACGCCAATCGTGAACAGACAGCCGGACAGACATTCTAAAAATACTAGAATCGTGCTATGCTAATGTTTTTAGGTAAATACTCCTTCCTTACTTTTTTAAAGACATATGTTCGATCTACATTTTTGTTATAGAAGATGATTGTGGGGAATTTTATCGTAAGTAAATATTATACCCAAGTGTATTTTAAATTTACTACAAAAATATTTTTAAATAACTGCGATATTCTTTCGAAATAAATTGTTAACTATCGGCTGTTGAATACATTTCTTCTAAAGCCAGACTCATAGTCGTATTTGAAAAAAGCTGAAAGCATGAAGCTCGGCTTATAATACACAATGTTTTTTATTATCCATGATAGGTAGGTATTTTTAATAATTTAAATGCACTGGCACTGATTTTAAAGCCTAGTTAGTTAGTAATTTAGACGTAAAAGTGGTTCTCCTCCGTCCTCTAATAATTCACAAGATGGTTTTCAGTGCAATATTATCTTAAATAATATTTGATAGTTTTATGTTGGCTTTTTCATTATTTATTAAATGTATCTGGTTCTACATCACTAACGCTATCAAACAGCGTATTTATGAATATTTTGTAAAATAAAGCCATCTATTCAGAGTATTATACACAATTCAAACACTAAATACTTCCGTAGAAATAAAAGATAATTATGAAAAGGCGTGCTTGTACTTAAGTCTAGATATGTACGTACGTACTCTAAATATTTTATCCTAAACTGATGACTACGTGCCTATTCTCTTCTTAACTCTAAACGGTATCAAACTTAGATATTCGACTTAGAGATCCGATTATGGAACTTTGATACTATCAAAACATGGATACTAATAGCTTTCAGTTACTATTGATGAATTTGTATTACGGATCGCTGCGATTTCTATCGCTAGTTACAATGTGAAGTTGGTGTCAAACTATAACTCGACCAATTTACAAAGTACAATTGTGGTAGGAACCGTGTTTAGCGTACTAAGCAATTAAATACATCGTATATGATTGATTGAAATAATGCCTATCGCTAATCGATATTGATAGACATTGATGCCGATTGCTAATCGAAACTGATAGACATTTAATGTATCCAGAGTTCCATAATCGCCCTACTGAAGTCCAACATTATAAGTAGCCATTGTAAAAAATAAAAATTTAATTGAATTTATACTTATACTACTATTTATATTAAACCAAGAGTAGTAAAAATATAGCAAATTACTGAATTTTCCTATGTTTTTAATATTTCGTAAATTTAAACAGCCACAAAATAATTAGGTTAGTCAGTTACATTATTTATAATACTAACATAAATTTACGACTCAATTTGTATTGACAATAAGATAAAAATATGGATGGGATTAGGTTTAAAAAAGTTCAATAATCATAAGTCAATAGAACGCAATATTCCATTATAATTTTAGTATTCGGAGTAGATGACGATAGATTCGAATTGTTCTGACCTATGCGTAAATATTTATATGTGAATATACGTACGATACGTTTTATATTTTTTTATGCTAATGTCCGGGTTCCTATAATATGCAAACATATATAATATAATACGCGATGAGTTTATTTATAGAATTTGGGCATTTATCATCAAACGGCCTAATAACTAAAGAAATACATAAGTATTCAACTACTAATAAAAATTTATATCTTTAATTCATATTTTCGTTACTGCCATATTTATATTTCATATCTAATGATCCATAATATTATTTAATTAATCTATTTGTAGAAAAATTACATTATTTTATTTAAATCTATGTTATTATAAAATACAATAGTATAAATACATGATACTATACCTACGTTGTGTTTATAATTAACACATTTAACACTTATGTTTTTTGTTTTTATGAACGAGTTTAGTATTCATTATCTATTGTATTTGACTGTAAAACGTATTGCATTGTAACACAAATGCAATTAATGTGGGTTTAAAACTAGATTGTGTAATTAAATGGAGTCTTTATAAAATATATTTGCATTTGCCGTAGATTGAAATCAATGTAGTCCAAAGTATGTAAACATTAAAAAAAACTGTTTCTAAAGTTATTAATAAGATACCAGGTTTTACGATGAATAATCTGTAGATATTTTGTATTACTAAAATTCTTGTCCAATCTGATACTATCTATTAAAAATGTGTATATTTGTCAAAATTAGGGTGCATTTTTAGATAATTCCCGTTATCCCGTTTTAATATACAGTCTGGTCTTGTTAAACAAGTATTGAGATATTTTATCGTAACGAGTTTAAATAACAAAGGACTTTAAATTTCATGCTAAGAATTGATTATCTTTACCTTGCGATATGAACAGTCAAATTATTTGTTTACGTGTAAATGTAGATAGGTAAGTCTATAATGTCTTGTATATTTATTTTAACTATTGTAAATACCGTTGGCGGTCTCGTCCGTTAGAGGCGGGGTACGCATTGTAATAAATACATGTAATTATTCATATACTCTTTTAATCATGGTCACCCAGATTACTGACAAAACTGTTATTAGTGAACTCCTAGAATAGACAATTAAGAACTTATTTGCTTCTACTAGTTATTGCATTTATCGCACTCTAATCGAAACTGAATATTCTTCAAGCGATTCACGATTCGAATCACGTCAAAGGATACACTAGTCAGCAGCACAAACTCTATGCAGTGTTTCGTTGCAGCTATGCATGGTATTTCACCTAGTATAAATAAATAAATAATCCCGGACATTTCACACAGCATCATCTAGCCCCAAAGTAAGCAGAGCTTGTGTTATGGGAACCACATGACCACATCACATGATGAAACACCAAGATCCGAGACAAATACTTGCAGATCATACAAACATTTGTTCCGCGGCGGGAATCAAACCCGCAACCTTCTGCACCGCCCGCTGCGCCATAGAGGTCGTCGTAATAGTACCTACCTATAGTGTAATAAAAATACATGCACGTGGGATAGTAATGAGCAGTATGGAGATAGTATGATAATGTTATTTTATTATACCTACACTAGCTACCCGCCCCTGCTTCGCATGGGTGCAATGCTGATACTAAATATACTACAGAATGTCTAATGTGATTGGAAACCTCTAAAATTATCAGTGTTTCTCTACTATATTATACATATAAACCTTCCTCTTGAATCACTCTATCTATTAAAAAAACCGCGTCAAAATCTGTTGCGTAGTTTTAAAGATCTAAGCATACATATGGACAGACAGACAGCGGGAAGCGACTTTGTTTTATATTATGTAATGATATGATAAGACTGATTCTACAAAGAACGAGCGTGTAAAAATCATGCACAGACTTTTGGCTCAAGGGTTCTCATGTAGAGTCATGTGGGTCAAGTGTCTAAGTGTGCGCATTCTTTTTTTTTTTCTCGGACTGGACTGATGCTGTTAGGTTGTCTGACAACCCGTAACAACGTTACACGGACTTTTGGCGAGCGCAGATGGCGCTCGACCTTAAAATGTTTAGATTTTTTGGCAACAAACGCAAGGGCACCACTTAGGTACGGACCTCGGCTTGGGCTGTTGCCTGGGGGGACGGTCCAACTAGGGTGGGAACGGAGAGACGTCTTAGACCTCGCTGGCGGTGTATCTGTGGAGTGTTTACTTTGTCCGAACTGGATGACTGGGTCGCCGCCTCGTTAGCGGCGGTGATCAGGTCATCGGGATCACCAATAACGTGTCTTGGTCTACGGAGGGAACGTTTAATCGGTGGATCAATCGGATAATTAGGGATCGTGGAGACGAGTGGGTTCGGATGGTGGGGAGCCGAGTCATAATGCCGCCGGGAGGCGCGCTTCATGAACTCGGCTATTGTTTCGAGATCTGAGTCTCGGTATAGGTCAACGTTTCACACATACCATGGTGAACCAGTGGCTCTGCGCATGAAGTGTGCGCATTCAAAATATCTCGAAAACTATATAGAGCTAAGGAACGGCAACCCCCCTCTTCAGTACCCCGCGGGACGTCCTGTGAAGTGCTCGTACCACAGCGGTTGCTCGCGCGCCATTTTGGTCTAAAAGGGAAATGAAGATTTTGCTAAAATATTAACTTTATTAATTCTGTTGCGATGGTTAGGTTAAGTGTACGCAGAAGACTGTCGGTTATCCCGCTAGCTTATCTGTGTACATGCGTTGCTATGTTTTGTTTCAGAGTACAAATATAAATTCAAAATGCCTCGAGATTATCTGAGGAATGCTCCGGATAGATGCATCGTCACAGATGAACAGCTGGTAGCCGCCAAATTATTAATTTCAAAGGGTGCCAGCAAAATAAAAGAAAGTACTAAAGAAAGTACTCTGCGAAAACGTTTAAAAGCTGGGAAGACAGCAACCAGCATGGGAAGATTTTCTTTGACATTCACCAAGGAGCAAGAGACTGATATATACAAATTTATTGAACAAAGTGATGATCTTTATTATGGTCTCATTATGCAGAACCTCGCAGAAGTTGATTTATCGACTTCATATAGTCAACCTGTACAAGATATGCTGTTGACTACTGAGCATACATTAACATCATCCAACGCTGACAAGCAAACACAAGAAAACTTCTTAGAAATCTCCCAATCATGTTCAGCGACAAACAAAACTGTGACCAGTTCAGCCACCACTGCATTTTCACCAACATGTGTAGCTCCAACCAGCAAAGAATTCATACCACTGTCGTCTATACAAGCTCTGCCGAAAGCAACATCACAAAATCGACTACCAAAAGGCAAAAAGTCGATAATTTCTACTGAAAATTCTTCTTCCCTTTAAATCTGAGTTAGAAACTAAGAGAAACGAGGAAGAAGAGAAATTAGCCAAAAATAAAATACGACTAGATTTAAAAAAATAGACTAAAAACTAAAAAAACTACTAGAAAATCACCTGAGACTGCCAAAAAAACGAATGTTAAAAATAAGACTCTTAAGAAACCAAAAAATTTCGAAAATGAGTATTAGGTACTCCCCTTATGTGGCGAAAAGTATGTTGATCCACCGACTGAAGACTGGATTGAATGTAGCCTTTGTGGAACTTAGTGGCACGAACAGTGCACCAGCTTCGAACACGGCACTTTCATTTGTGATAGGTACATGTATGACGAAGTAACTAAGAAATTCTAAGTTCAAGTTGATCTCATATTTTGATTTAAGATGATTATTATGTTGATTACTTTAAGCACGTATGATGAAAATTTTAATAATTATATAATATTGTTTATGTCCTAAAAATATATAGCTCAATATTTCTTATTTTGTTGTTGCGTACACTTACCCACAGTGCTGCGTAAACATACCCCTATACTGGGGTAAGTGTGCGCGTATGGAACGGTCTTTGTTTTCTGTAGTTTATAATTTCGAGTTTTTGAAGCGTCAAAGTTTAAATGCGCACACTTGACCCACATGACTCTACCTACCTATATATTTCAGAGTTATTTGAGCTCTTGAATAAATAAACAATTTCACCCAAAGTTGCGCCATAAAAAAATTATGCCCAGGCGTATCAGTTTTTTGGCCCAGCCTGGGCGCATCAAAATAAAATTAAACGATATTTATACAGTTCTGTTGTATTACCTACGAGCATAGTTTTAGACGAGACAAATTGATATCACTTTTAGTTTTGGTTGTTCAACATTGATATCATTTTTAGTTTGGTTGTTCACTTTTAGTTTTGGTTGGAGACGGTGGAGTGATCGTTCTTCGACGTTTGTATGGAAAAATAATCGGCTATTTTACTCTTAACACATCTCTTAATTCATAATTTGTCTGTGGGGTCGGCACAATAGGTTCTTCTTTTCCACTCCCCTCTATCATTACTCTATTTTCTTTTTATTTATTACCATATTTCTTACACATATCATCTTTTAAAGACCATCCATCTATCCTTAGGACTACCTCTACCCTTATATCGCTCCAAATTCAACCCTCAACCCTATCACGCTTCTTCTTACATGCCAGTTTCTGAACGAAACCAACCTGATTAACCGAACGAAACATGCACATACACTCGTTGGAATGCCAGCCTCATTTTGGAGATTACAAATTAGATTACAAATTACGTACGACCTGTCGGTTCGATATACAGAATCTTCCTCGGGATCAATAGAACTCCCAACTAGCCCCAACTTCTGACCAGACGAGTACCTATAGGTACTTACTTCTCTTGACTCGTCATGAGTTATTTACCGCACACGGTTGCCTGGTAATATCGAAGAAGATAGCCGGTGAAGTCAAAAATAACACCTGGGTATCTTAGAATACAGATATTTGGGCTTATTCCGTTTATCCACCCTAAAACAGCCATTTTAAGGTACTCGGAATCCATCTATCCACCCTGAAGGGAGTGGGTAACCGAGATTCACATCTGATTGTTCTTCCGACTTTTTACCCCAAGTACAGTTTGAATAAAATTAAACAAAAATAATTATTACTTACTAAAAATAAATAAAAAAGAGTACAACCATGCGAAGCCGAGGCGGGGCTAGTAGTATTTTATAAACTATGCAATATGTACAGAAAATGATAAACACTTATTTCATTATTGAGTATTGACGTAGTTGTGTATCCTATATAAATTCGTTCCTTTTAATATATATTTGCAATCGTTTTAAAATTGTTTTGCTGCAGTAGACGTATTAGCGAAGAACTGTGCGTTTTTTTGCATGCATTCCAAAAACTAACTAAATATGGATGTTTGTGTATGTTAGGCATAGGCAGGGGAGAAAATCGAAAGAAATATATTACATGAATTACGAATATTCACCCCGTTCAGGGTGGATTGATGGACACGCCTTTCCGAGTATCCACCTTAGAGTGGCTGTTTTAGGATGGATAAACGGAATAAGCCGATATTTGGAGATTCCTTTTGGCCGTCTTGTGTTAGCCAACATTGTGCTCAATGATGCCGGACAATTATGGGTACCATATGCTTGATATACTACTTTTATACTTTTTTTTGTAAATACATATATATTATACAGACACCCAAACCCGAGACAAATACTTGCAGATCATACAAACGTTTGTCCTATGGCGGGAATCGAACCCGCAACCTTCTGCGTCTCAGGCGGGCCTTGGCCCACTGCGCTACAGTACACGCTCTTACTTCAGCGTGTAAGCGTGAACCGGTGGGTCACTCTGTTGCAATATGGATACCGACGAAGAAACATTCTCGCGACTCACGCTCATACTAGCTAATAAGCGCGTCAACGCTCTTATATGTTGCGCATGCGGCAGAAGGCGCTCATTTACACGCGCATCCAAAAACGAGCTTATACGAGAAAAAACGCTAATCTGGAAAGGCCCTATATCGTGTTTGGAACTAGGAACTAGGTGTTTTGGGATAAGTTAAATAAAACTAAGTTAAGAGCTTGTACATATGTTTTGTATTGACTATAAGATAAATTCATCTGATGGATCGGTAACGTCATCCAATTTAAAAACACTTTTTCTATATCTTCATTGTGCTTGATCGGGTGAAGATATTGAATCATATAACACATCATAAGCTTAAGTGCGAGTAGGAACTAGTCAGTAATTTAGGTAAAAATTAATATAAGTATTGCATTTCTCGCTAGAGCTAATTTATTATGCGTTGTACTAGCAAGGTAAAAAGTCACTCTAATTTCACTCTCTTGGTCCATTTTTTTATATGTATTTTATATAGTTTTATATAATTATAATATATGCTTATAAAGTAGGTAGTTATTTTGCTTAGGTTTAGTTAAAAGGGTTTATAATTATTACAATATAGTGTTTGTACCTATGTATTTAATATGAACTTTGGTCATAGAAAATTTTAAAACAAGGAACCTTACTGATAATTCTGATAAATGCTGTATAAACTGATGAAAGTGCACAGGCATTCGTATAGATAATGCACGCCTCGGCGGCGCGCAAAACAATCCAAAAGCGTGTGCAAAAACCAAGGTAGCGACCAAGTTGCGACCATACATCATAAATTGTATGGGTTGCGGCTGAAAAGCGGCTTGCAGCGCATCTTGCGAAGCTTGTCATAATGCTTGAACCATGATGCTGAGATGAGATGCTGACGCTGTATGCGTAAATAATCGTATTTTTTTAGCTTTCATCGACAGACAATTTAAATTCCTACCCATCCCCTTATTTAAAATCAAAATGTTTTACATTAAGTGTTTCCATTACAAACTTTGCACGAAACACTGAAAAGATCTACAATAACATACAATAACATAAAAGCTAAACTTACACTCACTAAATGCAAAACCATTAACTTATAGTATGTGTAAAAACTAGGCTATGTATGACAACTCTTCAACGTGCACGTATGTCCGGCGGCAGAAATAATATTTGTTCAAATAATAAAATCAAACCCTAGTGAGCCTTAGTGAGAATCAAACCAGTTATTAACAGTTAAGGGATCTTTAACGTCGTATATCTCGCCGAGCCATTATACATTGTCTAACTAACAATATATATTTGGTCAGTACTCAGGACTAATACCGTTATATCACAATAGTTAACAATAATCCAATTGATAAACAATTTTAATATATGCATCTATCACACATTTGTTAAGTATTCAGCGAGTGTACATTTCGATCTCGCAAATAGATACTTACTCGTGCTAACTCATTCGTATCGATAAATACCTCATTCTTCTTTTCTGGGCTGGGAATGTAAATTAAATTCAAAATTTAAAAAAAACTGTCATTCGGGTCGGAGCTTAAGTGGTTAGAGCAAAGTTCGGCAAAGGTTGAATTAATTGATCATTTCTTGCTCTGAAAAACACAAACCGAAATCTACCCAAATCCACAATAAGACAATTTTGTTTTTTACATATTTCCCAAATGACGTACAGTATAATAAAGTACCCAGAACTATGAATTCTAACCATCTTAAAATATTTAATATAGATTAGATGCATTGCACAATATTTATTATCTAGGTATAGCAAAATTTTATAGTTACAAAAAATAGCACCATTGTTAAAGCAGCGAAAACACCGCGAGAAACAATAGTTTGAAACCTACTGGTTTGTTTGTCTTTCAAAATTATATCTTCACACTAGATTTGGGACAATGACAATTCTAGATTATTGTAAATAAATCAGAATTTCTTATTATATTCAACACAACTCTTCAACTCGTGTAGCACAGCTGCAAATATTTGAGCAGGTGAATATAAAAACGATTACAAACCAAACAAACCTAAGACGATCGTCTCGTTTAACTGACGCAACAGAGACAGTTACTGAGCCTAAACATTAACTATCACACGTTATGCTAAATCTGACTTCGATCTAGTCAGAGTTTCTCGACACTGTGTTATGATAATCTTATGGCATTTCTCTAATTATGCCCTCGACAGCTTCCTTGGTGCCGAATATAAGCGCAAGCATCCCGAAAATAAGTACAAGAACGTTTTTCCAGATGATAAAATTTGTGCGTCCGAATCCTATGTCCCAGTAGGTAACGACTTCGATAAAAGCGGGAGCAATGAGGCCGAGGATGGAGAAGCAGAAGGCTCCTATGACTCCCATGACAGGCGCGATAGAAGGGACAGCGATAGCAAGTAGGACGCACATTGTCACCAAGACCGTTCTTAAAATGTAATCGGCTAGGTCAGGCCGCCTTGTAAATTTGTCTTTAATGGCGTTCCACGCGATCTCGATGCATACGAAGAATTGAAGGCCGAAAGTGCAGTATACTGCAAGGGCGATGGAGATTTTGACGATCTGGGAGGATCTGAAAGTGTAAAAGAAAATAATTAGGTATTTAATACGTAAGGAATACTATCATACTACTACGCAAACTGCTGCGAACTGCCTCTAATTACCGTTCATACTCATTCTTAAAGATCTATGTATGAAATCTGAGGAGATGTGTACCAAGCCTTGGGATTACGTCCGTGGGCATATTAGGTACTACATGCATACATACCCCAAAAAATGATACTTCTAATATTTTTTTAATTCGTAACTTTCTAGGCGTCATTAATGCGTATTTTATTTTACGTGCAAAATGTAACTTATGAGACTAATCCATAGCGCGCGAGCAAGGACTTTGCTTAGGGTCGTACAGATAAACAGACAGACGGACATTACGAAACTTTAGAACAATAATAATCGGTAATAGTACGGTAGTACGGCTTACATATCGGATGCCTCGAGGTCGAGCGTGATAGAGTCTTGCACTTGATCGCCAAATCGCAGGTACCCGAGGAATCCGAGAAGGATGTAGACGAGTGTTACTCCGGACATGCCCTTATTAAGCACACCGCACAAACCGAGCATCGAACGAGGAGTCTTCATAGCATTCTCCAACGGCATCACGACGCCGATCGCCTCCATTGCGAAAATACTTAATGAAAAGAATTGTGGCCATTCGGTATAACTCTTAAACAGCATCGTATCCATTTTGTCAGTCTGCAGTTGCCCCGTACCGACGAGGTGGTAGAACGTGATGCCTAGGCCAACCCCCATAAAGACGTTTGCGATCATGGATACGGGAGCTAGATACTTGAGATTGCGGATCCAGGCCATGAAAATCAGCGGTAGTAGCAAGCTGACGATAAATAATCTTATCTCCACATCTTTCTCTGTGACATGCATGTAGTGCGCTACTACCTGAAAAAAAAATTAAGTATTAATAAACTAGCTGTTTCCCGATTAAAAGCAGCAAGATAATAATTAAATGAATGAATGTTTCGGAAAAATTACATCGTGATTTTCGCGGTTTGACCATGATCCCGAGTCATTTTTTTAAAACCTTTCATAGCGAGCACCTACGGCCCTAGAGGAAGCTGCATACCAAATTCATTCCAATCCGTTCGGTGGTTTCTGAGATTTCGTGATGAATGAGTAAGTGGTATTTGGCAAATTATCGTCTTAAACGGTTCAAAGATTGAAGTAAGCCGTGTGGAACCTTCAAAAAGTAACCTATGGTCCCCTCCCCATAAGACAATAGATCCGTCTAGCCGTTTAGCCGTGAAAAGGCTACTAACAAACAAACAGAAATACAGACGAGACATTCGAAATTATAATATTGGTAAGGATTGATAGATTATTTTACTAGGTTACTAGGTTTACTGTAGGTTGTGGTTCGATTCCCTCCGAGGATAAACATTTGTGTTTATGTTTGTTCTGTGTGATATGTATGTATTTATAAATATGAAGGTATTCTATCAGTTATCAAATTTCCATAGTAAAAGCTCAAGCTAGTTTTGGGCTAGATAGTGTTGTGTTGTCCACCTTGTATTTAGGCAAGTAGGTAGTTTGTTTATACTTACTTGTAAAATGTTTTTAGCAATGATGACTGTATAAACGGTGCAGGTACCGAAGTACGTTAGAAAGAGGCTCACAATGATGAAGATTCTGTAAAATATATATACTTGATTTAATACTTGATCCGTGTTTGTATTGGAATTCTTCGAGTCTGAAGTTAATTACCTAAATGCATTTCCCCATCTTCGTAATGATTCCGGTCCGTTCTCGAGCGCTGCCTGGCCCACTTCTGCGAATGTCATGTTCGTTTTTCTGGTTTTCTTGTATAGTACATGCGCACATTTAATCTGATAAAAAAATAACTTTCAATTTCCTTAATAAGCAAAATTCAGCACGTTAGGATTGACACCAGAGGACAAATCTTTATATGATCTACAAATATTTGTCTTGGGTCTGGGTGTTTCTATGTATAATAATGTATGAATTTACAAAAAAGTATATTAGTACCTAGTATATCAGTCATGTGGGTACCCATATATAACACAAGCTCTGCTTACTTTGGGGACAGATGATGCTGTGCGAAATGTCCGGCATTATGTATTTATTTAGTTACCTATTCAATTCAACTCTATTCTTATAGTAAGCAAGAAGACCTACTCGTATGGTATGTGATTTTATTAATATGTGCGTATGACATCCTTGGTATAAATAAATGTATTTGAACTTCTGAAATTGTATTCTGAATTATTCCATGAATTTCCATCTGCTATGTTTATAATATTTTTTAAAATAGAATGTGAATTTCAAATTTTAAAACGTAGGCAAAAACACTTCGTAGGTCATCTTAAAGACACGTGTTAGTAAGTACCAACCTAATTTTTTTGTCGATGTCGATAGAAGTCGCTCTTCTATCAATCATGTAGCCAAAATCTATATGGCATATAGGTTTTTGTGTTAAAATTTATGTACTCTGTTCATATTAAGCTTATTATGATTATTATTATTATATTATAGTTCATATTATTATTATTATTAAGTAATTAGCTTACCAAGATATAAGAGCAATGAGTGCAGACCACGGCAACCACCACAGTGAAAAAAATCCCATTAACGAGACCCGCACATTTGAATGCTTTCGGCATGGCTAGGATACCAGTACCGAGAGAAGCCTTTAAAAGATGGGTCAGCGTATCATTGTTTCTGAAATATACCCAAAGGAATACGTTAATAACCAATTAACTACATACTAGTCTACACGGGTAAAACACTATTCAATTAATTATTTTATTACTCTCATAAAAACATAAAAATACTTAAATCTGAATCGGGTCCGAAACGTCAAAAATACGCAAACTTCCGTTAGTTAATATTTCTATGAGAATAGAAACATTCTGATTTTCATAGAGCAATCAGTTACTAACGTGTCTATTATTTTATAGGATTCGAGCTTCAATTTGAATGCACAGCGTTACTTTAGCTATAATACATACAATTTTAATTTCATCTCGTCTATCAAGTAAATTAACCTCTACCTTATAATTTCTAAAACTATCATGGTTTAGAACATAAGTTTCACTCAAAACGGGATATTTATTGGGGTTTGGGTGACAAAAGAAACACGTAATTAACGATTTGATATAACTGAATTTAATTAATCGTTATTATTTGTAGGAGAGGTGTGTGTGCTCTATGCCAGAGCTTTAACCGGACTACCCGAAAGAAATAGGAACTATGCCTATTTAACCAGATCCTCTTGAGAACAATAAAGTACTGTTTCACTAAATACTTATACGTATAAAAGAGCAAGACACGCTAACTATATGTTAGAGTGAGATAGATTTATTTTGTTTTATTCCAACACGCCCCCTCAAAATTAATCCTCTTTCTCAAAACAAGTATTCAAAACTATTTACAAAAATAATATCACACACCTTCCTTTATTTACCTGGGAGTACAAATTATCTTGGTCCACCATTTGATGCGCAGGATTAGGGAAACCCAGAAAACCTAATCAGACCAATTCATCAATAATAAATTGAATTTAAAGTTATGGTATCTTATTTACTTATTTACAACACCCCAAGTTTTTCTCTCATTTCAGAAAAACGGACTGTCGGTAATGACTTTGTTAAGATGTCAGCCAACTGATTACCTGAGGAAACATAAATCATTTTAATAACATTTTTCTCCACCTGTTCTCTAGAAAAGTGATACTTTATGTCAATATGTTTTGATCTTTTGTGACTTGTAGGATTATTTGCAATGCTTATACACCCATTATTATCCTCATAGATAGGAATTGCATTGGGTATTTCACTGTCAATGCTGGTCACTAATGATTTTAACCAAAGAGCCTCTCTTACCGCTTCAAATAAAGCCATGTACTCAGCTTCAGTGGACGAAGCCGCCACTGTAAGTTGCCTCTTTGTATTCCAACATATTGTGCATTGTTCAAATAATTTAAACAAATAACCCGTAGTACTTCTTCTGCCTACTTCATCACTTGCCCAATCAGAGTCAACCAAGCCAACAAATCATAATATGTTATGATTATAGTTATTACTGCGAACGTAAGTTAATTGTAGATCAATTGATCCTTTCAAGTAACGTAATACCCTTTTTAAGTACGACCACAGTGAATGATTGTTTTTGTTAGCAAATCTACTCAAGATGTTTACACTAAAGCTCAAGTCAGGGCGAGTGCATACCATTATATACATCAAGCACCCAATTAGATTTTTACAAGGAGCCATTGTTACTTCACTTGAGTTTAACGCTTTGTAATCTACTTTGGTTTCCAAGGGTGTACTGACAGTTTTACAGTCACTCATATTGAACTTTTCTAAAACTGTTTTTATATACATTTTCTGGTCTAAGGTAACCTTGTTGTTACACCGCTCTACTTTTATTCCCAGAAAACATCTGATATCTTTTAAGTCTAACATTTTAAACTTATTCATTAAGTAGTTTTTAAACCTCTTCATGGCATTTATATCAGCAGTTGAAATTACTAGATCATCAACATAAAGTACAACATAAATGTTTTTTAAGATATCACCCGCATCTAGAATGTAAATGCATCGATCAGCTGATGAGTATCGAAAACCCTTTTCAATTAAAGCTTGTTCGAACATTTGGAACCAACAGCGTGCAGACTGTTTTAATCCATATAACGCTTTGTTTAATTTACAAACTTGGTTATCTGCAATTTGGATTCCTTCAGGAATTTTCATATAAATTTCTTCTTTTAGTTTCCCATTCAGAAATGCAGTTTTTACGTCCATATGGTGGACAAGTAAATTAAACTGATTTGCAAAAGCTAATATAAATCTGAAACTTGAGATTCTTGCAACTGGTGCAAACGTTTCGTTATAATCAATCAGATATTCCTGACTAAAACCACAAGCTACTAAACGAGCTTTATATTTTAGGGGTTTTCCAAACTCATCATTTTTAATAGTAAATACCCATTTACAATCAATAATATTTCTGTTTTCGGGTTTTTTTACAAGCGTCCAGGTTTCATTTTCAGTGAGTGATTTTATTTCCTCACTTATAGAATTTTCCCACAAAAGCTTATCATCCCTGGATTTGATTTCATTATATGATGTAGGTATTTTGCATATTAAAGATTTTGCGTATAACAAATAGTTTACAGAAATATCATCTTCATTTTCGTCATAAGATACAGTGGGCAGATTTTTAATCCTCTCACTCCTTCTCTGATCATTAGAAGCCAGTTCATTTCGAGATGAAGTCAATGTATTTTGAAATGAAGAGTCATACACATCTGTATCACATACAGATTTATTAGGTGGTGGACCTAATGACACAGGTATTTTATCAGTTTGCTCACTCATTTTCTTTACTATGAGCTTATCAGAGTAACAAGGGCTATTGCTATTTTCAGCCAATATTCCCCCAGGCTTCAATGGCCTGCTTGACAAAAATTAATTTCATCAACTATAACAACTCTTGACTTTCACAAACTTTTCATCTACCACATTCCACACCTTATAACCATTCGATTCATAACCGATCATTATGCCCTTTAACGATTTTTCATCGAACTTTGTTTTTCTTGTTTTATTAACAAAATAAACAGTTGAACCAAAAACCTTTAAATATTTTAGTTGTGGTTTTTATTGTGCCACAATTCAAATGGTGTGTTAGCTATTTTCAGTGCTTTCGTGGGGCTGATATTTATCAGATATGTAGCCGTCAACACAGCCTCCCCCCAGAACGTTTTGTTTAATTTGGCACCAGATACCAATGCACGACTTCGTTCTGTTCTAATCATTATTTCAGCAATCCCGTTCAGAGCTAGGGTATGCGGCACTGTTAAGTGGTAGCTTATACCTTTTACAACACAATACTCTTTCATTTCTTTTGACAAATATTCACCACCGTTATCACAATACAAATTGACAATTCTCGAACCGAAATGAGCTTCACACTTTGCAACATAATCTTGAAACGTAGCAAAAACGTCTGATTTATAGGATTTTAAGTATGTCGCACAGTAGTGAGTATATTCATCGACAAAAATCACAAAGTAGTTTTTTTGTCGTCAAGTGTTAAAGGAGTGATGGGACCACACACGTCTGTATGCACATTAAATAGAGGTCGTTTAATATTTTTTTTGACTTTGATTTATTAAATGGCAAACATGCTTGTTTTCCATTTATGCAAGCTTCACATAGATTATCATTTGGTGTCACATGATTTATTTGCTCATTGTCACAAAACATTTCATTACTTTTAATTTGCAAAAACTTAGATTTGCCAATGTGACCAAGTCTTTGATGCCATAATTCATACTTATTGTTTACGACCCTATTTGATGAGCTTTCAGCATTTAGAGCACATTTGTCAAGCACAAAATTTATACCAATTAAATTATTTAAAAACTCACCCTTTGTTACCAGTTTACCCTTGTTGTATATTTGCACACCGCCGTTACTGCCAAAAACAACGGTTATTCCAGCTTCTTGCATCTTCTTAACTGAGAGCAAGTTGTAAGGGATTTCAGAACAGAAAAGGACATCCTGTAGCGTCCCCTTTACACCCAAGTTGCTGGTTACTAGAAGATTGCCTTTCTTCGTTGCTCTTATGTACGTTCCATTTTTCGCAACTGATATATTTATTGGATTTTTCAGTTCCGTGAAGTTTTGTGCCAGATCTTCTCTGTTAATTAAATGATCTGAGGCACCCGAGTCCAAAATAAACGTAATGCCGTTTTGATCACGTACACATTCATTTTCATAATCTCCAACCATAAAAGCAAATCCCGAGATATTAGGATCTTTAGTATCCGTAATATTTACAGTCTGAACTGTTCTGTTCATTTCAGAACGTTGTTTGCCCTTCTTGTTAAAGTAACAGTTCTTTTGTATGTGACCTTTCTTTCCGCAGCAATGACATTTAATATGTTTTAGTTTATTGAGTTTTGCTTTGAATGAAATTTTATTTGACTGTCCACGATTCGGGTTCCATTTCGTGTTGGAATTTTCAGAATAAGATTTTGATGTTTGGAATTTTGACGATTCCGCCTGAAGAACTTTCATACTTGTGTCGCGTCTTTCACTGATTAACTTTATTTCGTGATCGAGAAGTCTAGTTTTGACAAAGGTTAGAGTCAGGTTCTCCTCAGCCAATGTTTCAATTGCTGTGACGACACCATCATAGCTGTTAGGCAGAGTCATAAATAGATGCGTTACTTTATCTACTTCTTCCAGTTTTGCACCTGCAGCCATTAATTCAATTAACAAATCATCAAACTCTTGAAAATGTTTCGTCAAGGGGTTTTCTCCTTTCAACTTAAAATTTAATAATCTTTTCCTCAAGGCTAATTGAGTCGCTATGCTTTTTCTTTCATAAATCGAATCCAGCTTCAAGAAAATTTGTCTCGCAGTATTTTCTTCGCTAGTAAGTCCCAGCAAAGAATCTGACAGATACTCTATTATCGTATTCTTAGCGATTCTCTGCTTTTTGTGCCACTCATTGTCCGGTTCCTTGGGAGCTTCTTCATCAATAGTTTTAAGCACTTCAAGTTCATTTAATAAATTACGTATTCTAAGTTTCCACACACTATATTTGTCCCCGTCAAACGGTTTAATATTTCTTTTTAATTTGAAATTATCCATTTTATCAAATCACTAAAAAGTCACTTAGAATACTAAAATATTTTAACTCACTGCCTCCGACCACAGGCCACAAGTCCCTTAACACTATGCACTTCAAGTGTCCTTTTTATTTAAATAAAAACTTTACTGAATCTTTTTAATTAGTCTAAATTCTGGGCCCATAACCTATTGGGGTTTGGGTGACAAAAGAAACACGTAATTAACGATTTGATATAACTGAATTTAATTAATCGTTATTATTTGTAGGAGAGGTGTGTGTGCTCTATGCCAGAGCTTTAACCGGACTACCCGAAAGAAATAGGAACTATGCCTATTTAACCAGATCCTCTTGAGAACAATAAAGTACTGTTTCACTAAATACTTATACGTATAAAAGAGCAAGACACGCTAACTATATGTTAGAGTGAGATAGATTTATTTTGTTTTATTCCAACAATATTAACAATGATATAGGAATTTTATTGTGCCATGAACACGAGATAAACTCCGAAATATCGGGAAGCAGATAAACTCATATATCATGGTAAATATCCGGTTTTGAGTTATAATTATAACCTTTGCATCATAAAATACTAGCTCCTGCCCGCGGGTTTGTCCTCGTGGTTCGTAATAAATAGCATATATGTAACTGATTCAGGCGTAATTTTGCGGAATTTCATTAAAAAACATTAAATAAATATTTGGTACTATTCCGCCAATCGAAATCTCTATAGATTGGCGAAATAGTAATAAATATTTGTCTATCTGTTAAATGTTTATATACTATGTTATATATATATATATGCATATATGTTATTTCAGGCCCAAATATATATAATAAGTTTCATTCTAATATGTTAAGACATTGCTTGATTGGGTACCAAAAAACACAAATAAATTTCTAAGTATATTCACACTGGCCTGTCATCTCAGGTAGTAGTGTCATCGCAAAAGACAGAGCCTACATCTCAGGTAGGTTCTGTCTTCTGCACTGTTCTCTGGGTTTGATTAATTACTAGTACAAAAAATTGTGTGATGAACATAGATGTTTGTTCTGTGTCTTGGTGTTATTTTGTATCTTAAAAATATATACAAACACTAGCTGACCCGGCAAACAAAATTTTTGGTGTGGCCCTTAACACTTGTGGTATAAAAATTAGTTATAAACCTATTCTCAGACCTACTGAATATACATATAAAATTTTATCAAAATCGGTCAAGCCGTTTCGGAGGAGTATAAACACGAAAACTGTGACACAAGATTTTTATAGGTATATATAGGGCTTTTAAAATATATAGGGATATGTATATTCTATCAGTCATCCGGTTCCAGTGGTATAAGCTATGCTTAGTTTGATGCCAGATGGTGTTGTGCGGATTGTCCACCCACATTTTTGTGTTGTTCTGTTTTTTTTTTTTTTTTTTTTTTAATTTCCCGGACATTTCACACAGCATCATCTGGCCCCAAAGTAAGCAGAGCTTGTGTTATGGGTACCACATGACTGATATACTACTTAAATACTTTTTTCTTTTTTTTTTTGTAATTACATACATAACATACATATTATACATAGAAACATCCAGACCCGAGACAAATACTTGCAGATCATACAAATATTTGTCCCGCGGCGAGAATCGAACTCGCAACCTTCTGCGGCTCAGTCGGACCTTATCCCATTGCGCCACAGAGGTCGTCGTCGTTCTATGTATGGGTCTTATAGAGTATTAGTATGTATTTAAAAATATATAAGTATTGTATCAGTCATCTGGTCATGCCATGCTCTGCTTAGTTCGGGGCTAGATGGTGTGTGCATTGTATGATATTTATTTATTTTATTAATTTATTTCTAAGATAGATTCGAGTATTAAGACTAGACTTTTCGGAAATCCATTACAAAATATTGAATAAACACATTCACTTCAACGCTCGACGAAGCAACAGTTCTGTAGATCAGCTCTTTTGCTACAAGTGACGCTGTTTGACGTGTTGGTGTCTTCGTTCCTGTGTGGAGCGAGTCAAATGTTTTTGAGGACGCCTCGTGGAGAGACGAAAAACGTGTCGCATTTCTTCTGGGTCTAACTGATTAGAATAGATTGGCGGGATAGTACTAAATATTTGTCTACTTTTCAATATTGTACTAACAATAAAATGTTACACGAAATTTGTACAGATGTAGACTTGGATATATAAATACAACTTTTTATTTAAGTACCTACTACGCTGGTGAAGCTGCGGGCATCAGCTAGTTTATAATATTAGTAAGATAGATAGTATTGTATCGTTTGGACTTGCATTGTGAGATTGACAATAGGTTCGGTTTGCGTTCGCATTGCACTTGTAGCATGTGAAATATGTTTTTTACCTTTGAAATTGAATAAAATGAATATCATTGAAGGCACTGAATAATTTAAATATATGACTGAAGGTATAAATGGAACATGATGTAATCGCGATTGACATGTAAATATAGACAAATTCGCACTGGCAAGATAATATTGTTTCAACATTCAGCTTTTTAAATATTATTATAAATTACAACCACACTCCGTTCGTTGGTTTTGAGTAGTTCAATTATCATAATTGCAGAACATTTTAAATATAAATAATTCGAGTTGGTATATAGAGTTCACGAAGCGCGTAGTATGTATCACATAATGTCACGATAGTAACTACTCGTTTTATAATTCAACCCCGAGTGTTGACGTTAACCATTTACATGTTTTTCAGATTCTATCCTACCTGGTGACCTGGTGGAAGAAAACTTCTTTAGCATCGTTGTGATTTGATAGTCGATGAAACGAAAAAGCGACAGTAAAAAGAGACAGACACATCAATTCATAAGGTTTAACGTGGAAGAAAATGAGATAGGAAGCATTGTACGTGTTTATTATTACGTGTTCGTACGCGCATGCGTAGTACAAAGCTTGAGAAAAGGCACAACAACCGTGGTGTTTTGTATACGTGTACGTATTATATGTTTGTTTTTTGAAGGTTTCACTTCTACCACGTGTGAATTGCACACATGTTTTTATATAAAATGTAAATAAAATTATTTTTTTAGCATAAAAAAATCGTAGAACGTGATTTAGAATTCAGGACTCAGTGCTTGACAGTCGACGTTGTCAAAATCCCAACTACATGGATCATATCTTAACATAAGCAAAACTTTAAAAACAGCTTCTACTACTCATATTTTTTTAAATTTGAAATTGGTGTCGTTTGAAATTTTACAAGTTATTCGCCAAATGTGCGATAAAGAACTCGACCATAGAAACAAGAGAAAATTTTACTTACGAAGTAGGGTTGTCTATTTTGCGTTCAGCGAACGGGTCGAATTCCGCCGACTCCGCATCCTTGGTCATGTTGTATCTGTTCCAAAACAACACCATATTTATCGACACTGATACTTCTGAGAACATCGGAACGCGAGTGCTCATAGCACGAGTCGAGAAACGCAGCCATAGCTAATCATGTTATCGAATGTCAATGAACAAGGTAGAAAAAAGGACGTGAACACATAGCAAAATAAATAACTTGGTCAAATAAGTTCTGAGAATGTTGGTTATAGACTAAAAATAGTACGCCTTACTTTTAAACGTCTCTCCACTTCTGTCAAAAGTTAATCACTGTTTAAAATAGTGCCGTCCCTTTTAGTAAGATTAGCAGTATTCAAGATGAGACGCGTTTATAAGTAAGGCAGCCAATAAATAGTTTTTTTTTGTAAACGCGAAATGTTATGTCTTATGGGTAATGACCATTATTACCATCACAGTTCTATAAATAACTTAGTCCCTAATATGTGC
Organism: Lampropteryx suffumata; assembly: GCA_948098915.1. Lineage (NCBI taxonomy): Eukaryota > Metazoa > Arthropoda > Insecta > Lepidoptera > Geometridae > Lampropteryx > Lampropteryx suffumata. The sequence goes on along the minus strand of OX402544.1, from coordinate 17,426,441 downwards.
TTAGTAATGTAACTTAGTAATGGTTAATAATATTTGGTTAATATTAGTGTATTTCTTGTTATGGTGCAAGATAAAAAATATATACTCGTCGACTTGTTTTTCCTCCGTTTTTTCGTCGGTAAAAATAGCCTCTGAGGTGCATCTTAACCATTTCACCACACTGGGTTGAAATAACTAGTGACACGATCATAAGAAGAAGGTTATGGTAAGATACGTACTTGTTAACAATTTTTTCAGTTTTCTTTTCCTCTGGTGACAGAAACGTCTCCAGCTCCTGTGGGGCAGGTATATTGCCATTGGTTTCCTTGAAATAACAATTATATATTAAAAAATCCTGTATTTAATCATAAGAAAAGAATCATGTAACACAGGTTTTGACAATAAAATATGCTAACTTTTATTTCATAACTAAAAGTCTCTACATAACATTTATAAAATATCTTGATACTTACGTTAACCATCTTGAAGCTGATTTAGCCGCCTCCTTGTCTGTAGACAAAGAAACAGTATATTTTAGACGCGAAAGAAAAGTGAGAATCCTAAAGATAGTTTGAATATGTATTTGAGTTCTGTGTGGGATTTTGTTACCCTAAAAGAACGGGCAGACACTTTTAAAATTTTCCATGTCCTTACTTAATTGTGGTAAATGTATTTGAATGAGAAGACTGGTGCCGAAGTAGTAGCACACCTAATCTTTAGATCGAGGATTCGAATCGAACACCATTGCATTATTTTTAGAAAATTGTATGTGCACAGTGCCAGTGATCTTAAATTGTGAAGGAAAACATTGTTAGGCTTGGCTTCGTATTTCCTGTGGATACGGTTTGCTAAGCTGAGAGGGTTGTATAGGTGCTGGGCAAGTCAACTACGACTACATCTAAAAATTAGTTCTAGGCGTAGTTCGATCGTCATCAAGATTAGATGCAAATGTCAAGTTATTTATTATTATGTAAACAAGATATTGTATGTAGACTTTTTCGGGGAAAGCGATGAAACTTTTTAAAAAAATATAAAAATAATTGAATTAAAATTATTTAATATTACAAACGATACATGAAGTGGTCAAAGACAGAATGACAATCTGTAGTTTATCTTACTGTGGTAGGTTTTGGTGCATCGTGCTTAGTTAGCTATAAATATAGATCGGTTACGGTTAATTGGTTCAGGCAATGTAACTAGGTAGGCACCTAAGTGTTCTTCCTACTTATTTATAAATTTGATAGCGTGACGAGGCACATTATAAGTACCTACACCTACCTAACTACAATATAGGTATTGATGATATGCGGATAAATTCAAACATTAACACAAAAAATAAATTGACAAGGCATTATGGATCTAGCTATCTGAATGAATAAATGAATTATTATTATTATTATATTATTATTATAAGCATTTTTACATGTAGAACAGATTTATATCATGGAAATCTGGTGTATATATGAAAAATTTAATCTTAAACTTGCCTACCTTATCATTATTCGTATGGTGATTCGTAGTTTAACCTTGAAGCGACAATATTTTGCGTTCTATAAGTAAATGTTATTTTCTTGTTCCTAAGCTAGATACTACGTACCCATGGAAATAAGTTGGGGGCTGTCTTTGAAACATTTTTTGGCTTTACTATCTGGGTGTTGATTTGATTGTGAGTTTTACAGTTTATAATTTGAGCAGAGTACGTTATAGGGTAGCGAGCGATGCTGCTCACATACCATAAAATGCCCGACTCATTTATATACATAGAGACACGTCCGCTGTGCATTATGTAGTCATTACCTGAACCGCAAGTGATCAGGTAATATAGTCACGATAACTTTCACTCTCAATCTTCTACTTACAACATAAGAGGTATATTTATACTCCTCGACAAGTCTTAAATTAAGTGGTAAGTGGATGTGGAACCTTACCTGCCCCTAACGTGGTTAGATACGCATTTTGTCTTGTATTTTATGAATGACTAACGACGCGCCTCGGCTGAAATCATCTTTCGATTCTACCAGTGTTTTTATTGACTATTTGAGCAATAATTACGTTTTGAAAACTAAAAAGAAAATCGACTTCAATGGATACAATTTGAGACCATAAAATTATTTTTAATCATAAATTATTAAAATATTTCAATATAATGAAATTTATAGTGGAAAGTAAATTTTTTTTCGATTAAATTTAAATGGGGCCACTCTTTGAAACAAAAAAAAATATTTCCAAATGGGTTCAGGCGTCTTTGAGTAATCGGCGAACGTAGTTTTCGAGGACTAGTTTCTTGCCAGGTTCTCTCGGGCTTGGGTTAGGACGAATTGGCACCTAAATTCACCTAGTATGTAAGACGTTTGAAAGTGATCCTTGTGATTGTATTGAATAAATTATCTTTTGACTTTGACTTTGACATACATAAAAAAAATTGAGAACCTCCTCCTTTTTTGAAGTCGGTAAAAAAGCGGTTATTGTGGCTTAACTGTAATAATTAGACATATAGCCTCGTTGACTTTTTTATGGGGAATGATGAGTAGGTATTATAAACTTGTAGTACATTATTTTATGAGTCATTAGTTTTCGCAGCGCACGCCAAATAATTACTTTTATAGAGTTCTAAAATGTTGATAATTACCTTGCGTTATATTATTACAATTTCGCAGGGATATCCATTTAATTTAAATAAAATGCAGCTCATTTTACTCGTTGATAATATAGCTTTTTTTGGTAAAATAATCCGTAAATTTATATTAGTTTTTGAGTATACCCATTCCAGCTAAACTTACAAAAATCAAATCTTTCCTGTTTATTATATTAATTGAGCCAATGTACTGAAATACTACATTATTTTTGCTTAGATAAAACCAAACACGAATATAATAATTATAAATCAATAAATGAATATTGGTGGACAATGCACAAATAAAATAAATGTTGGTGGACAATGCACACAGCACCATATAGCCCTAAACTAAGCATAGCCTGTATTATAGGGACCAGATGATTATTAGAATACCTATATATTTTTATAACACCCAGACACAACAAGCAACTATGTTCATCACACAAATGTTTGTCCTGTGAGCTAATCGACCGATTGAGCTGATAGGCCAGTCAGGAATGATTGCAGGAATAATTATATTTATTCTACATCTTCCTGGCGTTTTACTCTCTATCCTATAAATACATAATTAAATAGCTCTGTCCTTATCATTCTAATATCAAAGAATAAGGATGACAACACATTTAAACAACACGTGAATTTATTTGAATCAAAAATTTTGTATTAAGAATGGTTTTGAAACTAATTTGAAAAAAGCCTGAAATGTGTCTATTTCTTTTGTATTTAAAGTAATCAAATCAAGCAAATCACACCGTGTTAAAAAGTTCCTATAGTTTATATATTTAGTTTATCCTCTTTTTTGTAAATTTTTAGGGAGCATAATGAGACATACGACTACATGCATGTTACTTAAAAAATAATCTAATAATAATCTGTAAAAGTAGCATCCTAATCGCTCTAATAGTTTTTACACCAATCGTGTGCAGCCAGATAAATCGACATACAAACAGAAATTCGAATGACGCTCAGCATCAACCATCAATGATGCCATCCAATCCCTACGCTACGTCCCTACCTTAATATTACGTTATCCAGTCCTAATTCTTATTTTAAAACTATTTCGTAAGCAGATTAAAAATATTAAATAAACAGGACCTACCTTAGCCAGCTCAGTCCGCTCAGTTATGGTTAAGTATTAACTTAATCATTTATTTATATATATTTTTTATTAACTTGAAATATTACAAAATAATATAAATTATGTGATAATTTAACCGAAAGTAATTTGTAAGTAAGCAGTTATCTATAAGTATATTTTTTAGTATTTTGATAAACTTAGTAGATACGTTAAGTACTACAAAACAATTGAGAATAAGAATCACATATTCCACATACTCGCAATTATCAGATAATGTTGCAATGCTGATAAGTCTAAAGTGTTGTAAAGTAAAATAAATCTATAACTTACATAAACCCAATGTAAATTCTTGTGAGTTCAGTTCAGTTTAGTTCTTCAGTTTAGCAATGGAGGTCTTACCTCGTCAATTGCTTGATCACGACTGGATGTCGAGACTACGGCTTCGTGCCTATATTGAGCGAATTTTGCCAAAATATTTATCTGTAATGTCATCACATGTCAACAGTTTCTGAATATCATTGACTCCGATGTGGAAGGATAATATATTTGTTTTGCACAAGAATAGCGCCAAAATAATAATATAATAGTCTGGTACTTAAAGAATAGAAAAAGTTATATACTATACATACTTGGTATGTATGACGTATGTATAGTATAATACCCTGATATGAAGTAAGATATGACACAATCCCATTCTTACACCCGTTTTACAAATCTGGGGGTTTAGACAAGTACTCGTACCTCGCGCTTAGTTTACGTGCACGCTAACAACGCCCTTGCGGAAGGACTAAATCGTATGGAAATTGTGTAAATTACAGCATTTCCATACAAGCAAATGACAGCAGCAGTCACGCTTCAGTGTCATATCCATAAAATTCGATTTTTCCATCTGTGAATGCCAATAGAAATAGATTTGTCTAGGCCCTCTGATAAGAAATACTTATAGACAAAATGTCACTTCTGTCAGATTATGAGTTGACTAGCATTCATTAGCATACATCGTACGCATCTACGCACTTTGTAATAGCACCTAACAGTTGATGAAACACATTTTTTCTTTAAGCTACTTTTAGTATTTTTTTTGGAAATACGGAAAATAATTATTTATTATTACCTATACCTACTATAATACTTATTATGTAGATATACTTAGGTAACTGCTTAAAATATGCCTGAACTAGGAGAACCTGTGTATCAGACTGAAAACATTAAAGGGTAAAAACAGGTTTTGGTTTATTTTGGAGCGTGCGATCTTGCGTAGATTATATTTTTTTTATGGCTCTACATGAGGTTACTAACTTCTGCACGTGACATCGCACGTATGATACCTATATAAGTAGTATAACTTTTCATGGTTTTGAACATAATTTTTACCCAAAACGGGATATTTACCATGATATTATGTGAGTTTTTCTGCTTCCCTATATTTCTTCACAGTTGCATGCGCCACAATCACGAGATACTCGAACTCGATATATCGGGAAGCCGAAAAACTCAGATATCATGGAAAATATTCTGTTTTGAGTGAAAATTATATATATAAAGTAGGCACAACAAATAGCTATTTCAGATACATCTAAACTACATTTATACCATTCAACCGTAATGGCGTGATTTAGTATAAGTATTTATACACATCCACACTTTATAACTCTGTCGTGGTCACGGGATGACTCGTAAACGTAAATAAACGCGATAAATACCCGTAAGTATTTATAATAATGTGTTCTGATCGCGTAAGTTTAAAAAACTTCACACTTTATAAGTCTATATTTTACGTATTTTACACACCTTCCTTAGATCATCATTACATAGTATAAAACAAAGTAGCTTCTCGCTGTCTGTCTGTCCCGTTGTATGCTTAGATCTTCAAAACTACGCAACGGATTTCGATGCGGTTTTTAATAGATAGAGTGATTCAAGAGGAAGGTTTATATGTATAATACATGCATAATATAGAAGAGAAACACTGATAATTTTAGAGGTTAGCGTATATGGGTTCAACGTATTAGAACTACTGAGCTACAGCAACGCGTGGCCGGGTCAGCTCGTTTATAATATTTAAGGATTCTGAAGAAGCCAACGTTTAGGTTTTAGAATTGAAAATATAAATTAATTTCGATATTTGGTATTTTATTTCAATCCCATTCAACACCATTTCCTTTTCTTAGCATCATTCGTTTTAAACAGCTAATAGAATAATTAGTAATACTTATCTATCACCTTATTTGAACTTTGTTTTGTTATTCAAATCATTACTGTTGATTGTCTGGCGATATGGCATCAAGTAACGACACGCGTAACGTGTCTGTTTGACCTCGCTCGTACAGGAGACGACTTCAGAGATTTAACCCTATTTCCTTTTAGATAGCATTGTGAATTAGACAAATGCGAATGGAATGGAATGGAATGGAATGGAAGGTATTCATTTGACAAAATACCCAGTGTCTGAAGGATATACACGTGCATTTAAACCGTTTATTAGTGATCATTTAAATTGCAGCAAAGCCTCGATGGTGAGCACCAACTCTTTTAAGGATACACGAGTCAGCGGCACAAACTCGTTAGTGGGCGCAGCTAAAATGTGTGCTATTTCACCTAGCTTAGTGTGAGAAAAGGATAGACGTGCACCAAGTATAGAGATGAGCAGTAAGGAGATAGCGTGATTATAATTTCGAGTCATATGATCAGATTAATCTATGATTTCTAAACAAAACGATTGCGTAAAAATAAAGAGTAGACCTTTGGCTCAAGGGTTCTCATGAAAAAACTACTCATTTATTTATTATAAAAAATGTTATTTGAGCTCTTGAATAAATAATCTATGCTTGTATCGGAATATTTTTTTAGTTTGCGTACTCCGTTTGTTATTTATTCACACCTGAAGTTGCGCTAAAATCAGTGATGAAAAACGTTTTTTTTTGAGTCTTGTATCTTTCAAACCCATATTATTTTTACAATTCTGTATTGATACAAGCATAGATTATGACAAGACAAATTTATATCACTTTTAGTCTTGGTTGTTCATCATCAGACGGTGGTGTGATCACCCTTCGACGTTTGTATGGAAAGATAATCGACTTGTTCACTCTTAATAGCGCCAACAATTAATACTCATTCATTAACTAGTGCAGGTACTTACGCCTACTTAGTTAATTATTTTGTTATAGTTTTTGTTAGAGAATATATAATTAATAGTCCGATAACTATGAATGCCGTATTATTAGATAAACATACGTTTACGTCCTTTCCTAAACAACTTTGGAAGGATTACGGGATCTCAAACATTATAGTTGGTCTCAAACGTTTTAGGGGCGTTTTAGTGTTCGAGTGTAAACAAGTAAGTACAAGAAAAAGTGCAACTTTGCACAAATTAAATCCTTATCCTTATCCTTACTATTACTCTTTCACGCAAAAACTACTTGTAAATGAAATGAAACTTTATAATAATATAGCTTATGCATCAGAATAACACATAGGCTATAATTTATAAAGATATTGTGTGAATTGTCCAAAATATAACGATACCAGCGACCAGCCCCGGCTTCGCACGTGTGCAATGTTTATACCAAATATACTACAGAATGTCTAATGTGATTAGAAACCTCTAAAATTATCAGTGTTTCTCTACTATATGTGATGCATGTATTATACATATAAACCTTTCTCTTTAATCACTCTATCTGGTAAAAAAACCGCATCAAAATCCGTTGCGTAGGTAGTTTTAAAGATCTAAGCATACATGGACAGACAGACAGCGGGAAGCGACTTTGTTTTATACTATGTAGTGAAGTATCAACCAAAGAGGAAAAAAATCTGCCATCTGATAGCTATTCTGGCGTGCGCTGCAAAACTAAGTCGCGGGCACCAGCTAGTTATGTATAAATTATGTATGTATCTCCTATCCACAACAGGACAAGCAGACGTACCGCTCAATATACCATCCATACCTTGTCAGTCTACCACCCTTACCCTTGTTGCTTCCACATTTATAATGCGTACAGCCAAGGATTGGAATGCTTTGCCGTCGTCTGCCTTTCCTGAAAACTAGTCTCTTCAAGTTTCGAGTAAATAAGTGTCTTCTAGACCTGCGTGCCCCATCGTCGGCCACATCGTTGCTTATCAAGCGAGGTCGCGGTCAAACGCAGGCTTATTGATGATAAAAAAAAAAAAAATTGCATTTCTCGTTTAACCACTCTGGATGCTGTTTTTTTTCAAATGTTTTATTTATATCCATAATTCTTCATAAATATAAGTGAATTAAAAGCCCAATACGATATTTGTCCCCTTATTTGTTCACCCTGAATGGTGCTGTTTTTCTACAAATTTTAATAAGACTAAACCTTTTCCCTACCAAATGAAAAAAATATGCATTCAGGTTATTATATTGGTACGAAGTTCCTTGTCGCGGGTTGGCGAGGGGACCTAGCCGAGAAAAAATGTAACGCGTTACGAAAAACCGTAAGAGAATGAAGGAGACTGATAACTAGTCTATATATATATATATATACATATATATGTATGTGTATATATAATGTGTATATATATATGTATGAATATAGTTATTTATTGCATCAATCATCAAAATTAAAGAGAGGGGTAGAGAGAATGAGAACCTGGCACGTTAGTGATTCATTATGCCAACCCTGCATACAACAGGGACTTTGTTCCAAACGCGTGTCTCGCGACACGATATTTTTTAATTTATTTAGGTATTTATATTTTAATTTATTTTCATGAATATTTGTGCTGTTATTACGTGCGCTAAACCAGTACTCTTCACACGGTCAAGGAAACCGGCATGTCGTAAAACCTTCGTAGAACCTTGTCGTTGAAAGTTCGCAGGAATGTGCCAAGTGCAGGAGTTCAAAATAACTAGTGACACGATAATAAGTATATTGTTATTAGTAATATTTATCACACACACTGGTTCGAAATAACTAGTGACACGATAATAAGTATATTTATTAGTAATATTTATCACACACACTGGTTCGAAATAACTAGTGACACGATAATAAGTATATTTATTAGTAATATTTATCACACACACTGGTTCGAAATAACTAGTGACACGATAATAAGTATATTTATTAGTAATATTTATCACACACACTGGTTCAAAATAACTAGTGACACGATAATAAGTATATTGTTATTAGTAATATTTATCACACACACTGGTTCGAAATAACTAGTGACACGATAATAAGTATATTTATTAGTAATATTTATCACACACACTGGTTCAAAATAACTAGTGACACGATAATAAGTATATTTATTAGTAATATTTATCACACACACTGGTTCGAAATAACTAGTGACACGATAATAAGTATATTTATTAGTAATATTTATCACACACACTGGTTCAAAATAACTAGTGACACGATAATAAGTATATTGTTATTAGTAATATTTATCACACACACTGGTTCGAAATAACTAGTGACACGATAATAAGTATATTTATTAGTAATATTTATCACACACACTGGTTCGAAATAACTAGTGACACGATAATAAGTATATTGTTATTAGTAATATTTATCACACACACTGGTTCGAAATAACTAGTGACACGATAATAAGTATATTGTTATTAGTAATATTTATCACACACACTGGTTCGAAATAACTAGTGACACGATAATAAGTATATTTATTAGTAATATTTATCACACACACTGGTTCAAAATAACTAGTGACACGATAATAAGTATATTGTTATTAGTAATATTTATCACACACACTGGTTCGAAATAACTAGTGACACGATAATAAGTATATTTATTAGTAATATTTATCACACACACTGGTTCAAAATAACTAGTGACACGATAATAAGTATATTGTTATTAGTAATATTTATCACACACACTGGTTCGAAATAACTAGTGACACGATAATAAGTATATTGTTATTAGTAATATTTATCACACACACTGGTTCGAAATAACTAGTGACACGATAATAAGTATATTTATTAGTAATATTTATCACACACACTGGTTCAAAATAACTAGTGACACGATAATAAGTATATTGTTATTAGTAATATTTATCACACACACTGGTTCGAAATAACTGGTGACACGATAATAAGTATATTTATTAGTAATATTTATCACACACACTGGTTCAAAATAACTAGTGACACGATAATAAGTATATTGTTATTAGTAATATTTATCACACACACTGGTTCGAAATAACTAGTGACACGATAATAAGTATATTTATTAGTAATATTTATCACACACACTGGTTCAAAATAACTAGTGACACGATAATAAGTATATTGTTATTAGTAATATTTATCACACACACTGGTTCGAAATAACTAGTGACACGATAATAAGTATATTTATTAGTAATATTTATCACACACACTGGTTCAAAATAACTAGTGACACGATAATAAGTATATTTATTAGTAATATTTATCACACACACTGGTTCGAAATAACTAGTGACACGATAATAAGTATATTTATTAGTAATATTTATCACACACACTGGTTCAAAATAACTAGTGACACGATAATAAGTATATTGTTATTAGTAATATTTATCAGTACTAGTGGTCGCCCACTGGTCGAAATTCAACCATAATTAATTTTAATTTAATGTATTTTTATGAATAATAAAAAAAAAAATGCATTGTGCACTCCTTCTCTATATAAACTATAAGTGCGCGAAATTTCATACTCCTCGGTCTGCGCAATTTTGTAAAAAGGGGTACAATATTTTTGCTTCACGTATTAATATAGATTATCAGTTTTCAGTTTTATTTATTCCAGGGTTATTCATCGTTGGATAAAGCCCTCTTCCATCATCAATTAGTTAGTTTGAGACTCGCGTACCCAATGTTTTCCGGTGATTGATATTAAATATTTGTAATTAAGTATAGGTGTGCAAGTGAGGCTAAGAATCCTAGAGATATAACATAACTAGCTGTTGCCCGCGGCTTCCCACGCGTGATACCTACATAAAAAGTAGCCTATGTCCCTCTCCAAGGTCCCATCTATCTCTATACCAAAATTCATCAAAATCGGTTCAGCGATTTAGGCGTGTAAACTTAACAAACAGACAGGCAGTAACTTTTTAACCGACTTCAAAAGAAGGAGGTTACTCAATTCAACCGTATATATATATTTTTGATGTGTATTTGCTGATAACTTCGACGTTTATGAACCGATTTTTAATGATTATTTTTTTGTTGGAAAGGAGATATCCCAAGGGTGGTACCATGATAAGGAAACCAGGATCTGATGATGGCATCCCAGAGAAATCGAGGGGAACCTTCGAAAATCGTAGTGGCGACTAGTGCGTTTGTAAATTTTTAAACACTACTATTTAATGAAGGTCTGGAGTCGATCTGATGATGGAGCCGAAAGACAGTCGAGGGAACTCCTCAACGATTTACAGCAATTACCTGGTGTTTGGGCTTGTTTAATTTGTATTGATGAAAACTTTACACCTAGTAGGATTTTGACTGTCATTAGGTGGTTAGATGAAGACGAAGGACAGTCAAGGGAACTCTTCAACGTTATACAGTAGAACGTTTTAAAGACAATCGAATTCATGTATGTATACACAAGGTGTATAGGTGACCTTGAGTATATACATGCAATCTTTTTAGTTTTTAAAACGTAATTATACATTTATAATATTAGTATAGATATTGATAAATCTATTTGCTTGTTCCAGCGTTCCATTACGCCAATGTTATCACGGCAAATATTGTGTTTTGTTATCCGTTTTACATTCAAGAAATTCTAATCAAATATAATTCTTATATGTATGTTAGTAAGATGGTAGTTGTAACCAGTTGGTTAAGTTATGTTAGAGTATAGAAAGCAACGCGCAAGAGGAGCGAGCAAAGCGAGCGTGCCGCGGCATCATACTCAGGAGGGAAAACGCACGTTTGGTTGACGTGGCACTATTAGAACGTACTGTGTTTGTACTAGTAACACTGCTCTAGTGTATAAAACACAGTACACAGTACGGAACTGATAAATCAGCCCTGGGAATAGGTTGTAGAGACAAGAGCGATACGATGAAAGAGAATAGCTACCTACATCACTACATAATTTAAAACAAAGTCGCTTCCCGCTGTCTGTCTGTCCCTATGTATGTTTAGATCGTTAAAAATACGCAACGGATTTTGATATGTTTTTTTTAATAGATAGAGTGATTCAAGAGGAAGGTTTATATGTATGTAACACATGCATAATATAGTAGAGAAACACTGATAATTTTAGAGGTTTCTAATCATATTAGACATTCTGTAGTAGGTATATTTAGTATAAGCTATGCACCCGTGCGAAGGCGGGGCGGGTCGCTAGTTACTGATAAGTGAAAGTCTCTACCAAAGAAATCACAAGAAACCATTTGTATGGTCTACTTTTTATAGAGCAGTTGCTTAAAAGAGTTCACGCTCTGTTATTTATTTTATAACTAGCTACCCGCCCCGGCTTCGCACGGGTGCAATGCTGATACTAAATAAACTACAAATGTGTTTATTTACGACATCACATTAGAAACCTCTAAAATTATGACTCTATTATATTATGCATGTATTATACATATAAACCTTCCTCTTGAATCACTCTATATATTTAAGAAAACCGCATCAAAATCCGTTGAGTAGTTTTAAAGATATACATCGGGACAGACAGACAGCGGGAGGCGACTTTGTTTTATACTATGTAATGAAGGTAGGTGCCTGCTTGCCTGCGTGGTTTCTTATCGTGAATTTCCCATTTTCAATACTTGCGACCACAAGTTTTTACGCTGTATTTGATTTTGGCAATAGATTGCTAGCGTCAACTATGATATGACGAAAACGTTATACCCTACATTCATTACCTGGAATATAACGTTTGACGACCTTTGTAGCGCAGAGGGCCAAGTTCGGCTGAGACGCAGTAGGTTGCGGGTTCGATTCCCGCCGCGGGATAAATGTTAGTACGATCTTCAAGTATTTCTATGTAGATTATGTAAGTATTTACAAAACAAAAAAAAGTATATAAGTAGTATATCAGTCATGTGGTACCCATAACACAAGCTCTGCTTACTTTGGGACCAGATGATGCTGTGTGAAATGTCCGGCATTATTATTATTATTATATGCGAAATATGCATATCATCGAAATTTATCTATTACTTCATAGGAATAACTAGGATTAAAATAATGATTCTACTAACCCTCTTCTACTAATTATTTTATTATAATGCGAAAGTTTGTCTGGATGTTTGTATGTTTGTTTGTCACAATCACGTTAAAATCGCTGAACTTATTCGAATGTAACATGGTACAGACGTAGTATGTAACCTGGAGTACATAGGCAACTTTTTATGAACGAACCACCCGTGAAAAGCAGCGAGCAGCAGCATATTACAAAAGTATAAGTGCTTGGATTTTTACTTGTTAGTCAATCACGTTATTCAGTAAACACTTCTTTCGAAACACAATAGTTTTTTGAGTCGTTCGTCAACTCGCACCGAAAAACACGTACCTCGTGGTACCGTGACCGTGGTAGTTGACGAATTACAAAAATAATATTATTTTCGTTGTGCAATTCGTACCATTTTTATTTAGTACAGTCAGAGACAAATATGGTAGTAAAGTAAATGTATAAAACGCCAGATATTATTCTCGAACAAGTTCTATGAACATGTTTGTCGACTTATGCGTTATATTTTTAAAGCATAAGTCGATAGAAATTACTGCATTTGTAAAATCTGGGAGTATGCCTTCTATATATTCATCAATTTCTATTTTTTTTTTCTTATAAACATTAGAGCCCTCTTTAACCAATGTTTCGAAATAATTTATTTATTTTTGCAGTACCTACCGTTAAAAAATGTTCAATGCTTAGGTTTTTTTATTTATTGTAAATTTGCATTGCAAATGATTCTTTTGGCGCAACCCCAAACCATTGAACCATCCTTATTTTTTATTTAAATTTTATATTTATGTCTCGCACGAAGTAGTTGCGATTTCCCTCATTGAGATGAAATAATATCAAATTCCGCTTTGTGTCGCGATGATGGTTGCCCGGATATTGTTATCGGTACCTAACACAAATACATACACAACTATTTAATTTGAAGTTCGTCATAAAAAATGACGAACTATCGTTTCCGTCAAGATTTCTTCTTCTTTCGTGTCGTTGTTACATCCTATTTGACCAGTAGCAACAACGGCATTATCTGAGCAGGACATCACATCACCTGATGCATGAGTCGAAGCAAGATGGACATACAAGTACGTGTAATGTAGACTGCACCTGGGCACCACAATGCACTGCGTGTCGTTTTCGCTGTTCATGCTTTCTCTGTGTAAATAAACGCTCCCACGTACACACATCTAACCAAACTGTACTTCTTCCTCTTTGTATATCCATAAACACTTATACTATTAAATATTCTCTCACGTCGGCACATGTAAAAAATGTCATAGAACTTATTGTGGTTGATCGCGGTGCTCCGTCTTAAAATTTATTTGGTCTGAGGTTTATATTCATATGACAGCATGTATGACAATCAACATCAACCTTCCGTAATACTAATTCATCAATAGTAACTGAAAGCAATTAGTATCAAAGTATTGATAGTACCAAAATTCCATAATCGCCCCGCTGGATACAAATTAACAAATCAGTGCACAAAAAGATTTATCAATAAAGACTATTCCAACACTGTGATATGTACATTATCAACGATAGCAGCTCGTCTATCAATGAGAAATAAGTAATCAGTCACTAGGTGCTGACTTGTACTCATGCGCTGAACGCTTGTACGCTGATGTACTCGTACATCTACAATTAATAATGTTAGTAAAATAATTAGATTATTAACGAAATTCGTGAATTATTGTACACTAGCTGGCACGCCCGCGTTTGTGTTTCTGTCTGTACTTTACTATAACAGTTAGACATAACTTGTATCTTATAATAAAATAATAAGCGTGGCGCTTAAGTTTGTTCTGTCCTGGTCGTTTTAATGTCAAAGAATAGAGATAAAAACAGATTTAAACACTTCATTAGCTTGTGTGTTTATAAGATATATCCACAGCCTCGTGGACTTTTTTCTGGGTGATGATGAGTAGTATAAAACATGTAGTAGGTAGATACATTATTTTATTTTAAATTATTTTCACACCGCACGACAATAGGCTCACATCTTCATCACCATCTTCATCCTCATCTCTAAATAATGGTGAAGATCATCATTCATACATTCATTATTCATTCACAAAGATATGCCCGCAAGTAGATTATATTATAAGATTATATGGTTATATAGTATGTAATGTAAAAACTTAAAAACGACTAAACTTATTCTTAATATTATTTCGCGTATATAAAGCTACTTTATCAACGAGAAAATGTTTTTGTTTTAAATAGATGAATAATAAATGAATTATCCCGGACATTTTACACAGCATCATCTGGACCTAAAGTAAGCAGAGCTTGTGTATAATGCTTGTGTTTGAGCTTGTGTATAACCTCTGGTATCAAAAAGTAAAAAACTTATTTTGTCGTGCGGTGCGAAAATAATATAAAAATAATAATGTACCTACCTACTACATGTTTTATACTACTCATCATCACCCATAAAAAGTCCTCGAGGCTGTGGATTTATCTTATAAACACACAAGCTAATGAAGTGTTTTAATCTGTTGTTAAAACGACCAGGACAGAACATACTTAAGCGCCACGCTTATTATTTTATTATAAGATAAAAGGTATGTCTAACTGTTATAGTAAAGTACAGACAGAAACACAAACGCGGGCGTGCCAGCTAGTGTACTATATTTACTATATTCATGCATTTCGTTAATAATCTAATTACTTTGCTAACATATTAATTGTAGATGTACGAGAACATTAATAGTCAGCGCCTAGTGACTGTTTTTTTTTGTTTTATTGATGATAGACGAGCAGTTATCGCTGATAATGTCTATATCACACAATATTGACAGTCTTTATTGGTTAATCTTTTTGTGCAATGATTTGTTAATTCGTAGCAATTTGTCGAGCTTCTTTTTAATTGAATTTACACAGGAAGCAGTAGCCACGTTTTCTGATAGTGCATTCCAATTGTGGAACACTGTGCTAGTTTTTTTTAAAATATATATTATATAAGAGGCAAGTAAGCCGGCAGGGTCACGAATGAGTTTTAACTCTAATTATTGTTGTAAATATTTATTGTAATACGTAGATAAGTAGGTACATTATATACTGAATATTTGTTGACTGGATCTCATCTTACATAACCGGTTTAGCAAGCTGATAATTATATTATCAGCGTTTGGTAATATACGTTGCTATATGTATACTAGGCATGAACCTAATCATGTAATTTTTACATTATATAATATCTTAATAGTGTTTGTTAATAGTTTTTGCTCTCGTTGGTTCTGTACTAAAATGATTTCATTATTATCATCATAATCTCGCTCTTATCCCACTTTATAAAGTGGCAGTAGAACGAGTACTTCTCTTCCACTGTTATCTATCAGACGTCATATCAGTAAGGATCACTTTGAATGGTTAGTATCTACTAAGTGAATTTAGGTTACGTATTGTATCTACAGATGTACGTTATTATCTGTCATCTTCCATCTTCAAGTGAGTATTATTATTATTTATTTATTTACAAAAATAATTACAGAAATGTACAGAATAATATAAAATACATGTGAAACAGTTGAGCTATCTAAGGAACGTTTAAAACGATCTGATCCAGATCACTGCCTGAGGGTAGCGTAGCATACTAAGAGGTGCTTATTATAATATTTACTTTGACACTCACTTATGGCCCTCTAAAGTCCCATGTACATTCTGTCAAGAAAGTATCGGGAATGGATGATTTGTTTATGGTTCCACATAGAATTTTAAATATATTTTTCGTTACATTGGCACTATTGTTTTCAATTTTGGCGCGGAGTTTGAGTTGTATCTGTTATTTAGATTAAATACAGTGCTGTTTTTAGTTAGATCATATCTAGTATGTATTGCGAATTTCATAATGAACAAAAACACCAAATAAAGACTAGTCTTAAATTTTGCATCGCCAAAATAATCGTGCTTGGAGTCCCTGAAAATGTTACTGAATGCTTACGGTGAATCGACTTTATCAAAAACACGTGCTTATGAGTGGTACAAAGCGTTCAAAAGCGGTCGAGATGTGATGTGTTTGAAGATATATACGTATTCTAAATGTCATCAATCCACCATAATACAAGCTATGCTTAGTTTGGGACTAGATGGTTTTGTGTGCATTTTCCACTAATATTAATTGATTTAAATATCTACTGGCTGTCCCGTTCGCGACTTCGTCTGCGCGTTTTAAAAATAAAAAAATATATCTCATTGTTAATCTAAAGTAATCTAAACCATTCTCGAATCCTCTTGAACACACACAATACATTTCAATAAAACCGGCCCAG
The DNA here is from genome assembly GCA_948098915.1 of Lampropteryx suffumata. Taxonomy (NCBI): domain Eukaryota; kingdom Metazoa; phylum Arthropoda; class Insecta; order Lepidoptera; family Geometridae; genus Lampropteryx; species Lampropteryx suffumata. The sequence continues at coordinate 17,409,299 of OX402544.1, read as the reverse complement.
CCGTTTAGGAGGAGTTTAATTACAAACACACGCACAGAAGATTTATACATATAAAGATAAAACATTGACGACCTCTGTGGCGCAGTGGGCTAAGGTCCGGCTGAGACGCAGAAGGTTGCGGGTTCAATTCCCGCCGCGGAACAAATGTTTGTATTATCTGCAAGTATTTGTCTCGGGTCTGGGTGTTTCTATGTATGATATGATGTATTTACAAGAAAAAAAACAGTATATAAGTAGTATATTAGTCATGTGGTACCCATAACACAAGCTCTGCTTACTTTGGGGCCAGATGATGCTGTGTAAAATGTCTGGGGTTATTTATTTATTTATTTTGCTTGACTTTGCTTCTGTATGACACAATGCAACTGTCATAACCTAACAACCCGAACATTATCAAAGGTTGTATCAAACTGAACTCACCAATTTGAATCCACTTATTTTTTTACAATTTAATTTTTTTTTATAGTCTTTCTGCTGTTCGAGGCGGAGACAAATTCAACATATCAAAAATCATGGAAATCGGTTCAGCCATTCTCGAGTTATAAATGGTGTAACTAATATGACTTTGTTTTATATTATCTTCTATATATTAATACGTGAACCAAACCTTTGTACCCCATTTTACGAAAATTGCGCGGACGGAGGAGTATGAAATTTCGCACACTTATAGTATATTAGGAGTGCAGAATGCTAAATATTACGCAATTTAATACGCAAATATTTTATATTTATTATTTAAATTATGCATGTAAAATACATTAATTATTAATTAATTATGGTCGAATTTCGACCAGTAGGCGACCACTAGTAAAGATATATATATCAATCTTTCACACAATGTATGCATCTTTTCTTTGGTCTCCCTCTACCTATATATCCCGCGTCACATAACTTTCATACCTACATATAATTATAAGATTTTCTCGGGACAAACCAATTTTCCCGGGATAAAAAGTATCTTATGTCACCCGGGGACAGTGTAGCTTTCTAACGGTAAAATAATTTTTCAAATCGGTCCAGTAGTTTCGGAGCCTATTCAAAACAAACAAACAAACAATCAAATCTTTCCTCTTTATAATATTACTAGCTGACCCGGCAAACGTTGTTTTGCCATATAAATATCTTTCGTAAATTTTTTTTTTTTTTTCATAAAAAGTATCCTATGCTACTTCTAATATCTCCAAGAATATGTGTACAAAGTTACATGATGATCGGTTAAGTAGTCTTCGCGTGAAAGCGTAACAAACAAACTTGCATTCACATTTATAATATTATTAGTAGGATTATAGTATAGAAGTATAGATATAGTTATATTCTTATAATATTAAATATGAGTTTGTGGATATTTGTGTTATATGTTTGTTTTTGGCCTAATCACGCTGCAACGACTGAATGGATTTTGATAATACTTAGTATAGATGTAGTCTCTACCTGGAATAGCATGGGTTACACTATATGTCGGTACTACGCGTACGAAACCGCGGTCAAAAGCTAGTAATTTAAAAAATGCCTTATAAAAATTATCAAAAGTCCGGTAAGGCATGCTTGCGGCAGCGGCTTCGCACGCATGGTACCTTAAAAAAGAGTAGCATATATTTCAAAGCACTGACTACATCTATATATTGACGACCTCTGTGGCGCAGTAGGCCTTGCTGAGAAGCAGAGGGTTGTGGGTTAAATTTCACCGCGGGACAATTGTATGATCTGCAAATATTTGTCTCGTGTATATAAGTAGTATCAGTGGTACCCATGACACAAACTGTGCTCACTTTGGGGCCAGATGATGATATATATGAAATGTCCGGTACTGTATTTTTTTTTGTTACTTAATTTCATCCAATTCATGAGGCTTCAATAAACATACAAATAAAAACTGACCTGTTAACTTGCCTGTCAGCTCTGTCTTCTGTAAAGGTTGGTGGTTTGATTCCCTCCCAGGACAAAAAATTGTGTGATGAACATAGATGTTTGTTCCGTGTCTGGGTGAAAAAATGTATCATAAGTATGTATTTAAAAAATAAATAAGTATTCTATCAGTCATCTGGTCAACATAGTCAAGCTATGCTTAGTTTGGGGCTAAGCGGAGGACATGGTCTTCAAAATAAAACACAAACATACAAACAACCACAGATAGTTTCGTATTTATAATACTACTTCTTCTTCGTTAATGATATGTGTCAAAATAATGTCAATTTTTCTAATGTCAAATGTTTATATTGTATATAGTATGTCACAAAGTCGTATCTTGTCGTTCGTCGTTTGTTAATTTTTTAAAATAATGCCTTTCATATAAATTTAAGAAGATGTAAGGAGATGTAATGTAAGAAGAATGAAGAAGATGTAAGAAGTCGAATAAATGCGGGATGGATGAAATGGCGACAGCTCTCAGGAACAATATCCGATCTACGTAGGTATGCCCCTTAAGCTTAAGGGGAAAATATATAAAACGATCGTAAGACCTGTTGTATTGTATGGATCTGAGTGTAGGGCAACAAAAGGGACGGATAAACAAAAGGTGCACGTGGCTGAGATGCGAATGCTGAGATGGATGTGTGGAGTGACGCGAATGGACAGAGTAAGGAATGAGTACATAAGAGGAAGTGTGAAAGTGGCGCCAGTGAATGAAAAGATGAGGAGCAACAGGCTAGCATGGTATGGGTATGTAATGAGAAGGGAAGAATGGCATGTAACTAGGAGAGTGCTTGGTATGAATATTGATGGATTTACTAGTAGAGGTAGGCCAAAGAGAAGATGGATGGATTGTGTGAAGGATGAGTAAGAAAGGAGTGAGTGTTGAGATGACGGCTGATAGAGGAGAATGGAAGAAGAACACATGTTGTGCTGACCCCACATAATGTGGGAAAAGGGCAGAAAGATGATGGTGCCTTTCATATAAAATAACTACGGATTATTTTTACTCGAATCAGAAAAAAACAAAGCTTTTATTACAATTATTCTCACCCCAGTCAATTACTCTAGCTCTATTTTAATAATAACATCAAAAATACTAGTTAACCCGGCGAGCGTAAGGTCGGGTAAATTTCACCCGAGGTAATTTGATTCCTCGATTGAAATCACTCGAGAAACATAAATAAAATGAGAGCGTAATGTTTGCTTCACAAGATGACCATAATCTTTATAATACTAGTGGGATATGATTATTACTTATTTTTATTTGCAATGACGTTTACATCATATTTTTTCAAAGATAGGTTATCATTGTTATCATCTGACATTGAGAAATCAGTCACAGCTGCTCAAAGTAATTGATACTAGCTAAGTCATGACCCTGGAGATTATTTTTGCTCGTTTTGCGAAACAAACATTGCGCTATTATATTATTTATTTTTCTCGGGTTATTTCCGGTTTTATTAATAATATTGTTATAATAATAGTGTTTTATTTGTATAGAGCTAGAGTTATTAATAATAATAATAAAACATTTATTTTGCGCCACATAAAGTTAAACATAGGTTACAAAATAATTATTATTAAGCGACAGCAAAAAAGGACACCACTCAGCAAAATTTCACAGTGGCGTATCGTATACACCATTGCGATGCTGATCTTCCGTGATGCCTGACTTATTGACATGGGTGTGTCAATAACTCTAGCTCCATAATTGGAATAAAAGCGTTTTTTTGTGATTCGAGCAAAAACAATCTCCATCAAAGTTCCTTTCACATGAAATCTGATTATTTCATATCGGTTCATAAATGACGGAGTTATGAGGTAACAAACCAGAAAGTACAGTCGAATTTAGAACCATCTCCTTTTTTTGAAGTTGGTTGAAAAAAGAGTGAAAAATATATGTAAAAATGTATGTAAATGTATGTAATTATGTTATTATGTTTATGAACCAGTTAGGAGAACTTATTTTTGGTTTGGGAGGGCATTACTTCCCGTTTGGTAATGTTTAAATTTGAAGAAAAAATACAACTTTTAAAAGTGAAAAATAGGAGAAGAAATTTGTATTTGACTTTTAATTGAGTAACATAAGGAATTACAGATACTAGTGGTCGAAACAAGCCGAAATTCGACTGTTATTAATTAATAATTAATAGTATTTTATATGCATAATTTAAAAAGAAAAGCATTCTGCACTCCTCTATATAAACTATAAGTGTGCGAAATTTCATACTCCTCCGTCCGCGCAATTTTCGTAAAAAAGTACATAGTTTTTGTTTCACGTATATCAGGAATTATAAATATAAAAAAATACATTTAATTTTAAAATAAGCATCCTAAGGGTGGTAAAACTGTGTATATGTACTGTCCGTCTGTGGCATCGTAACTTCTAAACGGATGAACCAATTTGATTTCGTTTGTTTTATTTGATAGGTGGCTTGATGGAAAGTGAGTGTCTAAGGATACCGGAGTCATTTGAACATCACCTCTTTTATATTTGATGAAGAGATATGAGCAAACTCCAAAGGTCTGATCGATTCAACATTTGGTATACTATTACTTCAATTTTTCAATTCAATTCAATTGCTACAAGAGCTGCGTAATCTTGTTCTGGTACAGCAGTATCACCTGGAATATGCAGGATACCCCACTCCTCACCAACCTACTGCAGAGCAGAGATAACTATCATGTGTAAGCTCTTTAAAAAAAATCAAAATTCAGTAATTATGGCGACTGCCAATCAAATACTGAACGAACACAGATGATGCAATATTTTTTGTTCAGAATGTAGGTAATATATCAAAGAACCTAACTCAGTAAACTTCTTCATACAAAAGTAGACTGTAAACATGTGAATTAAGGTTTATAATCAAACGGGGCGAGCGCGGCAGCCGACTGCGTCTCGGTAACGGTGTCGCGAATCCAGAGGTTTTAACTCATCTAAAAATATGCGTACCGCGCTAAAAGAAGTTTTCACTTCAATAATTTTATATTATTAGTTTTTAAAGCTTACTTATATCTTGTTGCTTAGTTTAGGCATGAAGGACTGTAAATAAATAAATAAATAAATAAATAAATAATGCCGCACATTTCACACAACATCATTTGGCTTCAAAGTAGGCAGAGCTTGTGTTATCGGTACCACATGACTGATATACTTTTTTTTTGTAAATATATTATTATACATAGAAACACCCAGACCCGAGACAAATACTTACAGATCATACAAACATTTGTACCGCGGCGGGAATCGAACCTGCAACCATCTGCGTCTGCCCGCCACAGAGGTCGTGAAACATGTGTAAAAATTTCAAAAATTTCAAAAATATTTATTTAGAACCTTAAACACATGTAACACACAAAACAAACGAGTGAAAACGTTGACAACTGCAAAAGAAACTGGCAGAGTCAACGCCCTCCTCTCTAGCAAGGAAGGACAATGTTCCAGGACAAGAACTAAAAGATATAATATTAAATGGTAGTCGATTCAATAACAGAATTATAACTAAAATTTAATATAAAAAATAAATAATGTGTGAACTAAACAGTGAACTAAAAAAAAACTAAATAGATCAGTGTATTCGAGTATGTATGTGTGTATGTATGTGAGTTTAAGTAAATTGTTCTATAAATATCAGCAAAATTATTATGTTTGAGTAATCAAGAGGTTCTCAGTGTCATCGTAAGGTAGGGCTCGTAGCCAAGATATGCATACAAGTTTACATTTGTGAAGCAATAAGGGGTAAATATTTATAGCTTTATTCATTCTGTTGTACAAGGAACAACTTAGGTAGAATAAATGTCTACCAGCAGCAGCAGTTCTGCGTGGCTCTATTCTGCAGACTAAGTCGTTTTACACTTGTAAGATTAGGGTCATAAGACAGTTGTGTGTGTTTTCGTTAAATTGTAAAAAAAATGAGCATAGGTTAAAAATATATTGATATATTAGAATCTATCTCATCATCATTGGTCTTAGTTCATCTGTTGAAGATGATTTAGGTGGCGTCAGTCAAGTTACAGAGCAGTTATTTCTTATTGAAAACTTTCGTTCATGGATCCACTCCAGCAAGCTGAGGTGGGTGAAGTTTCCTCTCTACTAACGCCACTCTGCCTGGGATTCTGTTTGATAGCTCAGGCCTTCTCAGGTACCTGGCAATAATAAATATAATAAATCTATCTACTAATATTCCAATTATTGATGACGGTATTAAAATGCAATTCAAATACTCTTTGAATCTTTAGTCCACATTTTGGCTCTTCTGAATCCACCAATGACTAAGACGAGTTTCTTTTTAACTCTTCTCGGACTTCAGTTAGGAGGAATTGGCACATACATTTACCTAGTTCATAAGACGTTTCAATGTGACCGTTGTGAGTGTCTTCTTTTTCTTCATTAATGGCATGTGTCACGATAATGTAAATTTTGCCAGTGTCAAGTGTTCATGTTGTTTATAGTATAATGTCACAAAGTCGTATCTTGTATATCGTCATTTGTTATCTTTATGTATATGACATAAACACGTACAGTAGAATTATATATTCTACTGTACGTGTGTATGTCACTGAACTCCTTCTAAACGACTAAACCGATTTGAATGATTTTTCGTATGCGTTTGGGTGGCGCCCGGATGGTTTAGATTCACAAATCAGCCCGGCAGATGGTGCTGCAGTCGGTACATTTAGATATATTTTTTTTCTTTTTAAAACGCGCGAACGAAGTCGCGGACGGGACAGCTAGTCATTACATAGTATAAAACAAAGTCGCCTCCCGCTGTCTGTCTGTCCTGATGTATACTTAGATCTTTAAAATTCCTGATAGCATTAAACATAAAAAAAAATGCCAAAAAACATAAAATTATTTTGAAAAAATACTTGACTGAAAACAAGAATTCTTAAACTCTTAGATTTTTTATCTGTGAATTATAGTTACTTAGTTACATTCATTTTTATATATTATAAGATACATTATTGATATCTCTATCATATGTTTCAGAAATGTTATAAGAAATAACTTTGATTGGTTTAGGATCAACTTATCAAAATTGTAGTATTTACTAATAGTTGTAATACATTATTAGTTAAGATAGTAGTTAATTAGTTATTAAAGTACAGTAATAGCGCCCCTAGTTAAGTATTGCTGTGCCCTAACAGGGTTTATGATTGAGACTAAAACAATGTATCACCATCTTACTGTAACAACATAAGTGCAATAAATATTTCTATTTCTATTTAAGACTATGCAATGGATTTTTGATTTTGATGCGGTTTTTTTAATAGATAGAGTAATTCAAGAGGAAGGTTTATATGTATAAAACATGCATAATATAGTAGAGAAACACTGATAATTTTAGAGGTTTCTAATGTGGTGTCGTAAATAAACACATTTTTTTGCGCTTACATTGCAAACGCTGGCTGAACCCTACGAGATAGATCAAAATAATGTACTACAGTATTATACACCTTAAAAAGGTCTACACAAAAGTCCGCAATGGTATATGTCTATCTCTTAGTCTATGTTATTCTCTTAGATAACGTTGTATATAAAGACATTCTTTAGTATATTTTGTATCAGCATTGCACCCGTGCGAAGCCGGGACGGGTCGCTAGTTTTATATAAAATGGTATCTTTCATATAAAATAATTGTACGGACTATTTTAGCTCGAATCACAAAGAAATACAAAGCTTTTATCCCAATTATTCACATCCGTGTCAAAAACTCTAGCTCTATTTAAATAAAAACATCAAAATTTCTTATAAAACCGGAAACAACTCGGGATAAATAAATAATATAAGAGCGCAATGTCTGCTTCTGCAAGAGGGCCAAAATTAATCTCATAAGTGTTAATACTAATTATGTCCTTGACTTCTGACATCTAAACAGATTTCAAGTCATATATGTACCTACCTATAGCAAGGGTTTTGTATAATGTTGAACAATATACGGTAATAGGTATTTACAAAAATAACATCAGAAATGTACAGAATAATATAAAATACATGTGAAACAGTTGAGTATCTAAGAACCGTTTTAAACGATCTATACATAGCTCAACTTATCCAGATCACTGCCAGAGGGCAGCGTTCCCAAGACACTAGCGGCTTGCAACGTTGAATTGCAATGCTAATACGCCAGATAGGAGTCAGCTATTGGGTCACGCAATGTATGGAGTTTGTTTAATATTTAGGCATATTTTTTCTGCTATTCTGTAGAACATAGAGTCAAACATAGACGCACGCATTAGCCGAAAAAACCGCATATATTACATACATATAATAAATTTCTGTATAACGCGGTTCAAGTCGTGCGGTTTATTTCGCTAGTGCGTGCATCATATGCCTTCAATTCTTACATTTAGGTCATAGCTGTTCTTAATTATAAACTATTCATATATATATCTTCTATAAGCTTATCTAAACCCAACACGTTGAAAGTAGATAATACGAGTAGGTATAATGTTTCGCTTGGTTGGTATCCCCTTACAGCTGTAAGAAAGCAGAAACCGAGTATCAGTATCGCCCTAAATAGTAATAGGAAGCCATGTAACGTGGGTTCTTTAATCTTTATCCAGTATTCACCAACGTAATTGTGCAAACACCGCTTAGACTAAGTAGGTACTTAAAAAAGACGCTAACTAACTATATAATTCTGTTGAATTCTATTGTTATTTTATTGAACATTATATTTCTTGACGATCTTGACGCGTGGTTGACGCGATGATCTTGACGGGTCTCAAATCGTTTTTGAAGTGAAAACTTTTAAAACATTGTTGTGATTTGAAAATCGGTGAAACGAAAAAGCGACAGTAAAAAGAGACAGACACATAAGTTCATAAGATTTAAGTTGGGAGAAAATGAGATAGGAAGAGTGTTTATTATTGCGTGTTTGAGCGCGCATGCGTAGTACAAAGCTTGAGAAAAGGCATCACAACAACCGTGGTGTTTTGTATACGTTTGTTTTTTGAAGGTTTCACTTCTACCACGTGTGAATTGCACACATGTTTTTTTATCACAAAACATTCAAATAAGGAATTCTCAAAAAGTTTAATTAAAAAATAAATTTAATTAATTTACTTTTCGTAAACTTTAAAAGATGATGATTTTTTAATATTTTATTTTATTTCATAATAAAAATTATAAAACAAACCATTACTTTCAAACAATTTGAAACAATATTTAAAATGCCTAAGAACCATAAAATCTTTTATGACTATAACTATAATAATATTTTCCTATATCTGTTAAAGAATTAATAACAATGTTACTTAGATAAATTTGCGGAAATACCCAGTTAATCATTGGCGCTCTTATACCTAGTTATAAGTATAATACCGCCCACTAGTGCTTGTGGCTTCGCACGTGTAGTGCTTTCATAAATATCCTGGAAAACTAGGATTAGTTTCCTAAGATAATACAATCTATGTCCTTACCAAATACCAAGATTCGTTCTACAGTTTAAATTATAATATAAAAAAAACATCCTATTTTTGTATTTTAGACACCTCAGATATTAACAGATATTTGACGGGGTAGTCAGAAGCACGTCCATATTTGGCACATGATAGTCAGTTTTCCGTATGTGACAGGTTGCAAGCCCATCGCTGCTCTTAAGATTACTAACCAATGAGACGCCAGATGTGTTGGTTACCTCACGAAGATTTCTGTCTCCGTCTGAGAGCACTGGTTTTGCGTACATACATTTTTCGAAAGGAAAAATCCATTTGTGAATCGTACATGTTCGACTGTTACGACTGTTTTTTTTTAAATATAAATACATAAATAAAGGCGTGCATTTTACACAGCATCATCTTGCCCCAAAGTAAGCAGAGTTTGTGTTATGGATACCACATGACTGATGTAATATACTACTTTTTTTGTAAATACATATATTATACCTACATAGCAACACGCAGACCCTTTGATATTAGGGCAAAGGTGTAGCCACTGTGATCACACCACCAGCTCTCTATTTATAATACTTTTATGGACCAATATGGATAAATATTGAAACGGATATTTGTATTATCAGCAGTTTCGTGTAAGTAGGTAATACGAGCATGTTTGTGTAGATGTAGGCGTGTTGATTTATGCTATTTCTATACTTAGACTGCGTAATTTCTATACTTAGACTTTCATTAGTACCAATCTACCAATGCGTTTGGTTTGCAGTTAATTTACTTACTGTGTCAATACGATACTAATGCCCGTTTTCCCTAAGTCTAAGATTTACGAGCAGGCTGAATATGCTAACGTGTTGGGTTCAAATTACTTGAGAATTGATAAATTGAGGCACTAGGTGAAGTGAGCCTAGCTTGTATATTATTCGGTGCATTTCAAGTAAATGTTATTGACTTATATCGTAGGATTCAACTTAAAAACATCGATTGATTAATCGATTGATTATTACTCGTAATAGCGAATTAATATTATGAAGTAGTAGATACCTATGTAATTTTCACTCAAAACGGGATATTTACCATGATATATGAGTTTTTCTGCTTCTCGATATTTCGGCACAGGTGCATGCGCCATGATCACGAGATAAACTGAAGTCTTTGCTGGTGGATGTTATTGGCAGACAAAACGGTCTACCCTCTTTCTCAGTCTTTTACTGCGAACATTACCCCTACTACCGGTTTCACTGTCCTATGTATTTTGTAGATACCTATGTATTTTGCAACGCGGTTTTTCCGCTTCCGGCGCACCCATATCTGACTCCATGTACCACAAAAAAGCGTGTAAAAATTCGCTGCACTGCCGTCATGTATTTATTTATAAATAATTATTATAAAAACTAAAATTTCTTTTAGTCTTCATTTATATAAATATACGAAGTTTCGTTTACTTGGACGACATTATTACAGCTAAGTATTTTGAATAAGATAACAAACGTAAAAAATACAACCAAATACAGAACTTCCTCTTTTAAAGTCGGTTAAAAATTAATATAAAAGTGATGCGTGGCACCTTTAAAGGATTTCTATACCATATTCTTCTATACCATAAAGACGCCCTTTATTGACAAAGCAATTAATATTCGGTCGGCAACGCGCTGCGAATGTGTTGACCTTCAAACCATGTCACATAATGCGAGTCTACCGTTCTCTAACAGCTGCACTTTAACCCTTAACCATTAAAGTATAACATTCGTCGCCGATAAATGATTAAAACTTGATTATGCATGATTTCTGTCACGCTGTTTTTTGTAGATTCCTTACAAGTGACTCTTGGGGTGCGTTAAAGTTAAAGTAATGTTAAAAGGTTTTAACAGGGATGGTTGACTACCTGACGTAGGTAAAATCCATATACGTATTGTCAGAGACTTTTTGTGTCTATTGGAAAATTGATCGTAAGAGTCTTAGGTTGCATCTTGAGTAAAGAAAAACGTGTTATAAATATTGCTATAAGTTGGGCGCGTAAGCTTTAGCTACCTATCAACGACACGGTGAGAAATAAGACTCAATAGTACTGCATGGCGATTATTGATTTCTTGAGACAATCAGTGTCTATCAGCTTACGATATTTTACTGTAATCCAGTAATAAAAACCAGTCAAAAAAAAAGAACAAGCCAACTTGTCCCTGATGGTCTGTTTTTATACAAAAACATTTGAATGAACCTTGATTAAATTTGGTAAGGTGATGGATTGATTTTATTTAAGGATTTTATGGTTTTATTTGTAATATAAATAGGAATATTTAGTTATTTTAGGTAAATTATCTAAAGCATCACATTAGCGCGACTGTGAGCGCGTTCAGGATGCAGAAAAGGACTATAAGAGCTATTGTGCGAATACGGTGTGACTTTTCATAGCTATGGCGAGGTTTTAGATTATAAATAACTTAACTATTATGTTTTATGCTAATTAATTTGTTATTTTTACAAATTCAATTATTTAATTATTATGTACTAGTTGCTGCCCGCGGCTTCGCACGCGTGGTATCTACATAAAAAGTAGCCTATCTCCTTCTCCAAGGTCCCATCTATCTCTATACCAAAATTCATCAAAATCGGTTCAGCGGCTTAGGCGTGAAAACGTGACAGACAGACAGACGGACAGAGTTACTTTCAAATTTATAATATTATTAATTAAGGATTATGCCTTCTTAACTTAATTTTTATGCGTCTTTAATTTTGAATATGTTTACATTTGACTTCGAATTATATTATCAATAAATAACTATTATTATTATTATTAGCTTCCGTAAGAAAACATGGTAGGAAAGAATCCTCTGAGGCGCATTTTACTCTTTTTCCACCTTTATAAATTCCCAAGTGTCTTTGTCTGTTTGTTATGTTTTCGCGGCTAAACTGACTGTCTTAATGAAATTAGGTTAGGAGATAGACTGTATTTTGCACTTATTATGTAGGCACCACGCGTTTGAAGCTGCGTACAGAAGCTGGTATGTAACCAATCATTATCCATTAACCATAGTCTTAAATATTCTGTGTTTGATAATAAACTTAAAATCAACCCTGTATAAAACCCTTGACTAATTCAATTATGTTAGTGAGTAAAATACAAGTATAAATAAATATTAATTTAAAATTAACACAGCACAATCTAAGTAAACCCAAGCTAAGCAAAGCTTTATATAGAAACCATATGACTGCTAAAATAGTTATATTATTGTAAATACATTATATTTTATAACACCCAGACATAGAAGAAACATCTACGTTAGATAGATAGATAAAAAAATATTTGGTACTACAGACACACATACAATTTATATAGATTACCATTGTAAAGATCGCAGGAAGTCGGTGGATGGAGAGGGCTCAAAATCGTTCTTCCTGGAAATCTATTGGGGAGGCCTATGTCCAGCAGTGGACTTCAAAGAGGCTGTGATGATGATGATGATGATGATACCATTTGAAACATAAATAGGTACAATCAAATCAAACAATTAAAAAAATATTTCTTTCTTTCTTTTAAATATCTTATTGTAAGTAAGTTTGTGTGTGCTGCAGCACGACAAATACGCCATGGCTCATTGAATTTTTTGAAAAAAACACTGATTGTCAGCCAAAACCTGAACGAGAGCGAGCAGAACGAGTACCAACGGACAATGTATAGTTATGAATTATTGTGATTGCGTGCGTGATTACGTTCATCACACAAATATTTATTCTGGACTAGCTGCTGCCCGCGGCTTCGCACGCAAGGTACCTACATAAAAAGTAGCCTATGTCCTTTCTCAGGTTTTAGACTATCTGTGTACCAAATTTAATTTAAATCGGTTCAGTAGTTTTGGCGTGAAAGCGAGACAGACCGACAGAAACAGAGACAGAGTTACATTCGCATTTACCTATAATATTAGTAAGGATAAGGTTTGAACCCAAAAACTACAGCGTCAAAGGTAAAGTTACTTCCAACTGTACTGTGAAGACTAATATATGTACGAGTTTATGTGGACTTGACTGTTTCCAGTAGGTGGGTAAAACTGCGTCATTTTATGTAGGTACCTATACCCACTCATGATCCTTATACAACATGGTGTAGATATGCTCAGAGAGTTCAGATAATGTATGCCAATAGGCCCCGTTATGACGTCAATGGCTCTGATTCTTTCATTTCGCTGGACTAACTAACTAACTTTACGTAAAATATTTCACTTTCAAAATCTTCATGAGTTGTACTATAATTTTTGATAAACACGGGCTTTACTATCGTATTATTTTATCGATAGAGGTTTCACTGTTTCGATTCATCTAGAGAATCTTAATCAGGGTTAGTTTGAACCGAGGTACGCTCGTTGCTTGCGTGCACGTGTGCACCGCTTACATCTAATTCTCTAGCTAGATGAATCGAAAGTGTCGGTGACTCTATCGACAAAATAATACGTGAGTTAAACCCGTGTTTATCTAAATATTCGTTTAATATATTGTTTGCACCATAGTCTGAATTTAAGTGACATTTTTAAATAGAACTTCTTAAATTAACTACATTGACATGTTTTGGCTCATTTTAGAAGCCATTTAATTAGATGCTGTATAAATACAGGAACAAAGTCAATTTTAACATATTTTTGAACTGTAATTTACAAATTGTTACGAACTTTTAGCTAGTCCGCGGAAACAACAGAATCAACAGCATATGTTATCAGGAAGGCTTGATAACATTTATTATACCTACATGATTTATGACTGTTTTAGATGTTGCGAGTAGGCGCTGCGCAAACGAAGACACTTATTGTTGCCGACACGGCACACCATCACAGGGAACCGTAGTTGCTGAATCTTGTGGCGGATATCGGACACAGTCGCCTGTTGCTACTACTGGCCACTGTGCACTTGTACAATTCCTTGCTTGTTTTCCGTTACTATAATTGTAACTAAATTTGTTGATGTTGCTTGTGTCTTCCATTTCCAGTTGCCGACACCGAACACTTTTTGATCGCCAATGAGTATGTGTTAGGTGGAATCAACTGGACACCAAATATTTACGTGTGCGCGGGAGTGGATGATTTCATACTAGTTCTATAGAAATTATATATTCATCGGTTGCTTGTATCCGACACAAGACACAAAAGTGTCTACGTTTGCGCCCTGCCTAAGTATTGCATGGCTTTATAAAGTATTTATGACAACTTGTATGCTTATTAACGTTTTTGAAGCATAGAGGAAAACTGTTTCTAATGGTGTTATTTATAAACTCACCAAGTTAGGCTAAGAGGAAGATGTAGCGCTAGCCAACCACCAGCACTTATTTGATTGTCAACTACGTAGAATGCCTAACCTACATCTATCTACTTAGTACCTAATCATAATAAACAATTTTCTTTCAATTTAGGCAGTGTACGTACGTACGTATGATTAAAATAATTCTATACTATTTCACATAGGTAATTTGTAAGTTGATTGTAAGTTCTCTTATGATCCCTAAGATCCTCCCTAGGATAGGAGGATGGATATGGCTGGAGGGTGAAGGATGGAGATGGATGTGAAACTACAGATACTAAGATTCGAGACTAAGCATTCTTTACATATATAAATAAAGTTTAAATTTAAATATACAAATAAACGAATTAATGATCATGGCTTAGTCGCTGAAACACTAGCAATAATCTTTGAAACCAGTTTCAAAATAAGTCAATTTATCCTAGGAGAAAATTTGTATGCTAGCAAGCGAATATTGGGACTTAAGGCAACTTCCTAATCAAATAATCTAGACACGTATTCACGGCGTTCAAATCGCGATATTTTTATCAGAAAACATTTAAACAAGAAATTCTGAGAAGAGTTTGAAGGGTAATGTTTTTATTAGTTTACGCTTCGCCTATGTAGTGTAAACTGCAAGTTAAAATAACGTCAACTTTAAGAGAAGATGATGATGAAGATGATAACTTTTTAATAATTTAGACATTATTTCAGAATTAAATAATGAAACTTACAATTACTTTAAAAAACAATTTGAAGGAAGAGAGTAAGAGACAAAATATTGAAAATATATACCAAATATCTTTTATAACTATTATTCCTTCACTAAACGAGCAGATATCCACTAAATAGCGGTAAAAAAAACTTCTCTTTTCCAAGCAAAAGGTAATTTGCTATTTAAGCAAATTACCGCAAATTACCTTTTGCTTGGAGAGTTGAGCAGGACTCGTGGATAGGCGTTGAGATGATAGATGAAGTAGGTTGCTAACCATGTGGTTGCTCAGAAAAGATAGAAGAAGCGTAGATCGTCCGCTGAATTTTGTATAAGTGTTCAAATTAAATACTGATTACTGAATTAAATAATAATTAAAAATATTTTTAATGAATGAAATTGAAGTTAATATTTGACTCCAAATCATTTATTTTTATGTATATCCTGACCAACATTAGGATTTAGCAGATCATCCAATTTCATAAAAATAACCTTATACGTTTGCATACGTGTACGGACATTTGCCTATCTAGTTTTTAAGTACCCTTTATATAGATACAGTAAAAAGGTTATTGCTCAGATGCTAATCAATTCTATAACTGTGTCATAGGCCTATTACATCACTTGAAGGTAGAATTGAACCCAAGCGGTTATTGACATGAGAGCATAAACAATGCATGTAGCAGTTGATTGGCGATATACCTTTAATTGTCTACAATAGGATACCCAGACAATTAAAGGTTAGTAAAGGGAGTCTCAATAAGAGTGTCCTATTTCGTTTAAGAATAAAAACACGTATTTTTTATGAACATTATGCTATTTATTATAAAGAAGACATATTCCGATTATGTATGGAATAAAATATCCGGCAAATGGCCCCCCACGAATCTGATGACAGGCCATTACAAGCCGTACTCTTTCCAAGAAATTTTCGATAACTTTTTAACAAAGATGTGGCTGTATCTCACTGATAACTCGTTGGATCTCGGCATTTAGCTCAGGAATTGTTTCTGGTTTATTCACAATTTATCCGAGATTTCACAAATACTTGAAAAAAAGAAATAGCACGGCGTTAAATCGCTTGATCTTGGTTGCCAGTTGACATCTAAATTTCGTGAGATGATTTGATCTGGAAATCGTTGCTGCAATAAATGAATTATTTTATGGGCGGCGTGGCAGGTGACGCCATCCTGCTGAAACCACATGTAGTCCAGATCCTTACCACCCACCCACAAGAACTCAATGCCCAATCACACCGCCTGACCAAAATCTTCACTAGACAGTTGCTCGTTGTAGATGCATTTGTTTTTAAATGATGGCGTGCGGATTTTCTAAGCCCCAAATTTTTACAAACAATTTTAAGACAATTTTGTTTATTCGCAAAACTATTCAGATGGAAATGCACTTCATCGAAAAAGATTACTTTTTCGAAAAATCAAGCGTTCGCTTCAGTTTGCTCTATTGCCCATTGAAAAAAATATTGGCGATGCTTTACAGGGTCTACTGGTTTGAGCTCCTGAGTAAGCTGAATCTTGTACTGATGATTTCGTTGCGTAGTGCTTCGTGAAATTTGAAGTTGTTGAGCTCGATGCCGAATTGATGTTTTCGTGTTTTCAGTCACACTCTCGTGTACAACAGCAATGTTTTCAAGAGATTACCGGTACGTTGACGCAGAGGAAACTTACTCTCCGCAACCGACCCAGTAACTTAAATTTTTTTGACTACTCTTCGAATTGTGGACACATTTAGGTGCGCTTTCACGAGCAAAAATTCTGCGAAGTTTGCGAGCGGTCTCAGCGTAACTTTCTCCATTTTTGTTTTTTCAATGATAACACGTTCTTTTGTGTGACGCTCCATTTTTATTAATTGGAACAATCATTGGTGTCAAATTTCAGAGTTGCCACACACGAAAATACTTTTTTTTATTTTTTTTTATTTTTTAAATACGCACTCTTATTGAGACACCCTTACAATGATCTCCTTTCTATTCCAACATGGTGTTATAAGAATTATATAGAAATCTGTTGCACTCTTTATTAATTGACATTAGAATGAAAAGGACAGAGCTTACTTTTGAGCGTTAAAATTGCAGGTGAGAGATCGTTTATCTTTTCCGTCCGCTCATCTCGCTATAAATAGCGCCGTTTTCAAAGAGTCCTAATTAGCTCATTGTGTAGCTTCCGTAGTACAAAATTAGCTCTAAGTAGTTATCCATCCGTTTAAATTACGGTTGTGTTATTTATCACCAATTTCCTCATTAGCCACACTCGTTTCATAAAGTGAGCGAGACAATTAAACTGGATTCGTTCAAAAAATAATGTTAGAATACAACTCCATTACAAATACACATGTATGCTATTCGTATACGTACTTGTATACAGGATGAATCGTACAAGGATCTTCTGAACTAATATTATAAGAAAAAAGATAACGTTGTATGTTTGTTTGAAATGGATAAACACCAAAACTACTTCACCGATTTTAAAAATGATTTTACCTATAGAAAGCTTCATTATCAGGGTGTAACATGGATTGTTATTTATTTAAAAAATCTCTTCGAAAATTGCAAATACCTTAATCGAAGGTATCAAATATTTGCTTAATAAGTCATTCCCAAATAATGACTTATTAAGCATGCTGCATAAACTATTAATAGTACATTAAATAATGTGTTAAGTACATGTATACTCATTATTACAAACAAAAAAGTCCACAAGTCTATAATGTCTAACTATCACTACATAGTATAAAACAAAGTCACTTCCCGCTGTCTGTCTGTCCCTATGTATGCTTAGATCTTTAAATCTAGGCAACGGATTTTGATGCGGTTTTTTAATTAGATAGAGTGATTCAAGAGGAAGGTTTATATGTATAATACATGCATAATATAGTAGAGAAACACTGATCATTTTAGAGGTTTCTAATCACTTTAGACATTCTGTAGTATATTTAGTATAAGCAATGCACCCGTGCGAGGCCGGGGCGGGTCGTTAGTTATGTATAATTAAGTACATACTTAAGTACAAACGGGTTATCCAGATAATAATCTTCTCGATAAATAGAAATAAATGTTGCTAAGCGCATAACTCGAGAATGGCTCGAGTAATTCGGCAATTTTTTTTGTATGTTCCTTAAGGCCCCTTAGGTTGCTTTTTATCCCGGAAAAATTCTTCAACGCGGGCAAAGCTGCGCGCGGACAGCTAGTAAGAATAACAAAATATATATATAATATATAAGAATAACAAAATTACTTTGCTTGAAGGTAGGTTAATTATGTTCGTGTTATTGTTTGTTTTTATATGCGGTGGACCACCAACCTACAACCTTATCTACTTAAGTTTATACCTTACCTCTCTATTGTTACATGGATACTATGGAGAAAAATATAATAACTAGGCCATCAAAGGCTAGTAACTAGGTACGTGGGCGTACCCAGGGTTAACACGTAAAAGTATACGACAGAAATATATGCGAAATTGGACTAGAATCATGAAAACGTTTTAAAAACTAATAAGAAAACCGACTTCATTAAATATATTTTTTTTAATGGAAAGTAGATGTATTTTGTTTATATTTATTATAATATGGGTAGGCCAACTAAACGCACTGCTCCAATGAGACACCGAGGTTTCGGAGTAAACGAAAATATCATCGATGTATACAATTTTTAGATATTTCTTGATTTTAAAACCGGACTACCTGGAAAGTATACCCTTTGAAACAAAAAAATATTTTCCAAATCCGTTGAGGCGTTTTTGAGTAGTTAATCGGTGAACATACATAAAAATCAAAAGATTCCGACGAAATGAGAATCTCTTCCTTTTCTTCTTTTGAAGGCGGGTAAAAAAACATTTGTTACGGAAGCCAGTCGCCATGACTCGCCAATCGGTCACTCACCACAGGCGAAAATACGCAAACGTAGCAGATATGCCTTCGCATGAAATATGTGTTGTGACAGTAGTGATCCCACAATTCACGGATCATCAGTAATCATCTGTTACTGAGGTACTATGAACTGAACGTGCATTATAGCTATCACTTCCAATAATGAGCTATAATTTAATATGTTGTTATGACAAAAGCGCATCTTTTGTCAAGACGCATAATGTTAAACTGCAGTTCGTCGTAAGTAATATAAGATACCTTTATTGTTATATTTCTGAGAATTGAAACAAATGAATGGTTTGTTTCAAAAGCTTTAGGCTAACATTTTCGTACTGTCTTTGTTATTTTATTACAAGGGTATTGTTATGGCCGTATACCAGATAAATTTATTTTATTTCAAATCGAGAACATAGCATTTATTTTCTGCGGCTCAGACGCAGAAGGTTGCGGATACGATTCCCGGCGTGGGGTAAATGCTTGTATGATCTGCACGTTTTTGTCTCGGGTCTGGGTGTTTTTATGTATAATATGTATGTATTTACAAAAAAAAGGTAGTAGGTAGTATATAAGTATCTAGTATATCAGTCATGTGGTACCCATAACACAAGCTCTGCTTACTTCGGGGCCAGATTATGCTGTGTGAAATGTCCATTATTATTATTATTTTCTGTCAGCATTTCAGCTGTCAGAAAATATCGGCCTTATTTATAAATGCCTTTCAACCTGAACACTGCCGAAACACTAAGATTCGCCATGTCACGATATGTCACTATCTTACAATAAATTCGTCAAACGCATGTGACCACGCACGGACGGGGTTCCGAAGTAAGAGCAAGGTTAGGAATGATCTAATTAGCATAACATAAAATAATTGTATTTACCTTTTATATATTTTTTCAAGGTTTACAAATCAGGCAAAATGTTCGTGCTAAATTTGATCACGATAAATCGAATAATCGGCAAAGATTGAGGGTAGGAACTTCGGAACCCTAAACAGGATAACACTATTTTAAAGTGAAGTGATTTACTGAAACATAAATGTTCGTAATATTTAAAACTAGTGATTCACCCCGGCTTCGCACGGGTGCAATCAACTTTTGATTTGATTGACATTTTTTTATCATAATATATAGACCTACGTTTGACCACGAACTCGTTATAGCTATGGCGAAAAATGTTAAAAATATGTTAATTCAATTAAATTCAGTTATTTTACACCTTATTTTAACATTACATAAAGTTACTATCTGATGCGTAAAAATAGGAACAACACAGCAGGAGAAAAATACATAAAGTTTAATAAAAAAAAGTACAGAGAAAAAGTAAAAGTAGGTAAATCTTACTTCTTAAAAATATAAGCAATCTAATAATAAAAAAGGAACTTATACCTAGGTACACTAAATCATATTAAGATTAGGTACAGCTATATTTTACACAAAACGTTATTTCTCACAGTAGGTAAGGCACAGTCTCTCCATCGTCTTCCAGGCATCCAGGAGGATGTTCAGTGAGAAGCATATTTAAATGTATCTGTACGCGGCAGATGTAGTTAAGTAAATTTGGAGTTTATCCATTACAATCTAACATACAAGAAATCTAATCTATTCTGTTTTTAATATTAGGTTAGTTGAATATAACGGTATTCAATGCCTGAAGGCAAAAAATGGCAAGGCAAAAAGTTGTACCAGTTCTTGAGTAACGGGATCGTATGAAGCCGAGGAATGTAAGTAAGTACATTGGCGCAGTGTACTAAGCTAGGTCAACCAGTCAGAAATCAAATAACTAGTACTTTCTTTAATGTATTCTAAACACCTTAATGTGTGTAGATATTACCGTTTTGGCATTGCGATATTTTATCTCATTCGATTAGCTATACTTTTTCTAAATTATTAAATATATGGACAAATATTTACTATTCCGCCAATCTATTCCTTCCTCAAAAAGAAATTCGACACGAGTCTGAAGGAGTCTCAGTCCAATGATTGGCGATGCAACAGAGTGTGTTGTTGTCAACGTCCGGAGCGAGTCAGGTATTTCTGAGGATGCCTCATGGAGAGGCGAAACACGTGACATTTTTTTCTTTTTGAGAAAGGAATAGATTGGCGAAATAGTACTAAATATTTGTCCATCTATTTAATGTTTTGTAATATATTATTTCCGCAAAGTCACGCATGAATTAATTATCTATACTTTTATAGATACACAGAAATGTATTCTTTTTACACAGATATTACAGTATTATACAATATTATGCAGTTCACGTGTAATAGTTTATAAGTACCGTTTAAATTGTTCTCTTTATTGTTAGCTTCGCTGATTCACATCGCTGCCAGAGTGCAGCATCTCCAAAACACTGGTGGCAATGCCACGTTAAATAGGTAATTAACTAATACGCTTATAAGTAGGTAAATAATTAGATACACAAACAAGTAAGAGTATATTACAAAATATAATAAAAATGATAAGTTTGAAGCAATTCTGCCTTCTTGGCTGGTAGGTTCTAAGAGTTGTCTAATTATAAACAACTAGCTGCCCGTGGCTTCGCACGCACAGTACATACATAAAAGTAGCCTATGTGCGTTCCTAAGATACAATCTATATCCATACTAAATTAAATTGATTGATTAAATTGACAGGTTCACAGGTTCACCCGATAGGCCAATCTGAAGATTTCCTAAAAAAATCATCAAACTCGGTCTAGCTGTTTTGGAGTCTATATACATACACACCTCGCCTTTTATATATATAGATTTATGCATTCGTGGCACGACAAGTTAGTCGTTGTTTGTTCTTTCTGGAATTATCTCAAGGAATGATCATCGTAGAGAAACATACATTCAATACTGGCTTGGCGGTCCATATCCCTAAAAATTAGGAGACAATATTTTTCTGCATTCAGCTGCACGTAATATTATTTAACTCTATAGGAACAGTTCATGTCTAGTTTCTCTATGTTCATGGATATTTAAATCTAGGTTCACTTATGTAGGTCACATAGTCGCCATGACGTAATACAATAGAACCGTGGCTTTGTCTACTAATTATATAGTCGATAGCTGTAGTTCAAGTAATATACCTATAACTCAAACGTCTACTACTGTATTCAAATAAATACTTTTAATATAATTATGCCGGACATTTCACACAATATCATCTTGGCACAAAGAAAGCAGAGCTTGTCTTATGGGTACCACATGACTGATATACCACTTATTTACTTTTTTTTTCTTTAATAAATAATACATAAATAGAAACATCCAGAGACAAATCCTTGTAGATCATAGAAAAAATTGTCCCGCGGCGGAAACGCAATCCCAACGTACTCGTACGTATCATTGTGTAATTTAACGAAATATGTATTCACGTACCTACTCGTAACATGTGTAATTTTACGATATTTGATAACGAAAACTTTAAACAGTGAAATGATTGCAAACATTGAATTTGCTTGAAATTTATAAAACATTCACTGATTTTAAGATGAGCTTAGCTACGAAGTGTATTTAAGAGCTGCTGTTTTTCTGACCCAAAGCAGGCAAAAGAGCTCTTAATAAATAAAGTAAAAAGATTTTTAGAAATAACTTAACTGTAAATCTTCCAAGTATTCAATCAGTGATCACCACGGAATCCTGCGTTGTAATATAAACAAAAGAAGGTGCTCTTTGGTCTTCATAATTAAATTTAAATAACTTAGAAACAATAAGTATGATACAGTACAACAGTATGAAAATTGATAATTTAAGAGGTGCTATGAAAGAAACCACCTTAATACCACCATATTCTAAACTAAGAAAAAAGGTAGAAAATATCGGTGAATAATAATAATAAAATGCCGGACATTTGACACAGTGCTATTCTATCTAGATAGATAACACAAGCTCATCTGGAGCCAGATGATGCTGTGTGAAAATGTCAGGTATTATTTATACTTTTTATTGTAAATATATACAAATTATACATAGAAAAACACCCAAACCCGAGACAAATACTTGCAGATCATACAAACATTTGCCCCGCGGTAGATGGTTGAAGAATATCAATATAATCAGCAGTTTTCATATTTTATTGGTGTAATAAGGTATAGTGACTTTGAACTTACGTGATCTTGTTATTTCCTCGGCTAAAATCCTTTGAAACTGTCTACGAATAAAACATACTATTTAATAGATAATTGATTCAGGCGTGACTTTGCGGAAATCCATTACAAAACATTAAACAGATGGACAAATATTTAGTACAATTCCGCTAATCTATTCCTAAAGAGTTACCTCTTTCTTTACTTGAATTTCTTTTGGAGGTAACTCTTTAGGAATAGATTAGCGGAAACTTAATGTAAAGGCGTGGAACTATGCTCTTAACATTATAGTATCAATGAATACAGATGGCAATAGATAAGAAGAAACATATTAACTATCGTACAATAAGATGAACTCTTATACTAAACATAATTAGGTGACTACGGAGACTAATTACGGTAAACTAATAAGTGATTGGCTGATTATTTAATTACCTTTCTAAGCCGATTTATCAACAGACAGTGATATTAAATGACAAACAAATCAGAAACTTGTCATGTATGAAAACGTTATATAACTTATTACTTTATTTTATATAATATCGTTACCTGTTTCACTTGTTACTTGAAAATTCAGTAACATAAACGATAGAATTTTGCCTATCTATGTTGGTATTTGTGAATAATTTATATGTAATTGTAGCTAGTTGTGCTACAGTTGTTTTGCGTCAAAAACTGAACGGTGGATCGATCGTGGTTTTACTAGACATCATCAGCCTGACTTATAAACGCCTTTCAATTAAAAATTGCCTGAACACTGGTTAAGATTCGTCCTGTCACTATTTCTCACTATCTTACAAAAAGGGTTGGTACTATTTTAAACAGTGATCAACTTTTGAAAGACATTTATTAGTAACTAGCTGACCCGTTCCCACTTCGTTGGGCGGTTACAACTTCACAAAAAATATTAGAGTACTAATATCGCTATTAAAAAAAAAGATAGCTATACAAATTATTGTAATAATTACTGAGATTAACAAAGTTACGGATAAATATTGGTAGATGGCGCTAGCGGGCATCCGGGGCTTCGCCCGCCCCGTTCCCGTTCCTGTTGCTTTTCCGAGATAAAAAATAGCTATATCCTAATCCTAATTTCCAGCGGTTTTTGAGTTATATATACATATATATTACACATAATATTAATATGTATAAGTATATATTATATATATACCGGTGAATTATTGTATTTTGAATCGTAAATCAATATAATAAATGTAATTGCTAAGGACTCTGTGAAATAGATGAACTCTACTAGATTTCATAACAATCTTGTTCCTATTGTACATCATAGTCTATCAAAGTGTTAGTATTTAAATAATCTATTACTAAAAAAAGTTTGTTGATAAGGAAACGTACAATGTTTAAATTAAAAAATGTATGATAATGAGCGTATATCATTCACCGCAAGATAAGTATGTACATAAATAACGGCGTACTCGAACAAATGACAGTAAGCCCGATCGATGCGCACTTGGCTGAATAAAAATGATAACTTGACTTATCTACGCATGATTTAATGATAATGCAAATACATAATACAATTTGGCGCGAAATAAATAACGAATGTATAAACATGTCGCCTACATCATCATTATCATTATACATTATCATTATATACATTCACATTACAATTCACATAGGAATTCTACTAGTCTTCGTAAAAACGCCGTACCGTGTACAGTCAACGACAAACTACAGTCTTAATTTGGCATCAGTACTGGGTGCTACTCAGAATTTGCAAATTTTACGAAATTGCGAGAAAAAATAGTGTTATTTTTCCATTGACAAAGAAACATTATCATGTAAATAATAATATATTTAGCCATGGTGAATGTTAATTGCCTGAGACACAAAGATTGCGGTTTCGATTCCCGCCGCGGGAAAAATGTTTGTATGATCTGCAACTATTTATCTCGGGTCTGGGTGTTTCTATGTATAATATGTATGTATTTACAAAAAAAAAATAAGTGGTATATCACCCATAACACAAGCTCTATTTACTTTGGGGCCAGATGATGCTGTGTGAAATGTCCGGCATTATCTATATTATCTATTATTATTTACTAATGACAAAATTGTGTTCTACTATTTAAACTCACAGTTTTTTTGCTTATTAATTATCACTAATACACAGTATAAATTTCATTGTACGAGTATGTTTATTTTGATCCATTTGATTTTCGGATAATAAAAAAGATTTTATTTCGGCTTTTTACATATTTTTTTTTGGTTGCACATAATTAACTTATACAAAGATACAAAGAATAAATATTTCGTTACGTTTAATTAAGTAGTTTCAATAATTTATCAACGGACGAGTTATTAGCACAACATCTGAGAACATCTCTACTTAGAATATAAGTATTTTTTATCTACAAACTTTAAAGTTTGCAGAACCGTAATTCGTTTTTAGTGAAGAGGGGCCGGAGTAATGACACTTACGAGGTAATACCAAAATGCAATGATTCACGACTCCACTTATTCTGAACGAAACGGCAAACAATATATCGAAACAATTTAATTATGGTAATCGCGCTAAGTCTACTCTTAGTTACAGAATTTTGCTCGTTTTGCTCGACTGACATTACTTTTGTCAATCTATGTCATCCTCTACTAACAGGAATCACTACATAGTATAAAACAAAGTCGCTGCCCGCTCTCTGTCTGTCCCTATGTATGCTTAGATCTTTAAAACTACGAAACGGATTTTGATGCGGTTTTTTAAATAGGTAGAGTGATTCAAGAGGAAGGTTTATATGTATAATACATGCATACTATAGTAGAGAAACACTGATAATTTTAGAGGTTAGCGTATATTGGTTCAATGTATTAGAACTACTGAGCTACAGCAACGCGTGGACGGGTCAGCTAGTACTGAATATAAAATAATAAACACAGCATCATCTAGCTCCAAAGTAAGCAGAGCTCGTGTTATGGAACCACATAACTGATTTAACTATTTAACTGAAGAAACAACTGTCAATGCGTCTTAATTCGACGAATAATTCAACGACGCTATCATTCCAATATATCGGTATGCCGAGTAAACAGTAGTTCCTCGCATTCTTTCGATATGTCACTTGGAGCAGAGAAAATCTATAACTCCTTAGCGATAATCAACTTGTAGTCAATTACGCTATTTAATCTGCTTAATTCGGAATGCGTAGCGAATATCCGACTATGCAAATACTCAAACACCTTGAAGTCTGGTTTGATCCGGTGTATTGTTTGCTAAAGTAGGTACATGTTATGTAGTACCATGTTATATTTCTGTTTAGAGCGTGTTTTATCTACCCTACTATCCTCCTACTAATGTTATAAATACGAAAGTTTGTATGTTAGTGTGCTTTGGTTGCTCGTTGCTGATTATTTATCGAAATTATATTATATAATGTGGTCATGGAAATATGACTCAATGAATGAATGAATGAAATGAACTAGCGAATGAGTTTCAACCTTTAAAGGATAATCAATAATCATGTTTTGTTAATTCCACACTCATTTACCTGTACGTCGATTGTGGCAAAATTTGAGCCGAGTTAAGGCTGTTACATACAAGTAGTTTCTACATAATAAATTATAATTCCAAAATATTTAAACTAGGTAATATCTTGTTAGCATTTATCTGTGTGCTTGTGCAAAGGTACATTACAGCTGTGCTGACCCTTGGCCTTGTTCGATTTTGATACGGCCAGTGTAAACAGGACTCACTACTTAAGGAATGATAAGATTACCAAGAGCCCATCCAAACCGTTTTTCACGGTCATTGTATTTCTGCTTTTATACATTTTTAAACCACCGAAAATAAACTTCTTTTTATAAAATGGTTGGCTTTTTTTTATAACATAGTTTAATCATTCTGTAGAAATAATTTGTAACTAGATTAAAATTTTCGTGAATTATTCAAAATTATTTGGGTTTGGGTATTTTTTTGTATAATATTATTTTCAAATCAAAGTATAAAAGTGGTTTATCAGTCACGATTTCGTACCCATAGTACAAAGTCTGCTTACTTTGGGGACAGATGATGTTTATAATTATCAATTATTATTTTTAATTATCAATTTATATAACCGATATTTATAAATCGACCCTAAGGTTTGTAAATAACAACTACAATATAGTCATCGATAATCGTATCGATGTATAAGAGTTACATTGTTTATGGCCACATGCGGATATGGGAAGATGCAGATAGGCGTTATCGAGGTCCTAACCTAACGTTCTTTGCATCTCAAATGATAGTACATATGGCTGGCACAGCTGGATACCCAGACACGTGCATGCTACGTTTACTTGTGGGCTCGACTCGACTCACTTCTCGACCGGTTATCTGCACTTGCACTACCGCCAGCAAGGCCGTCCTTGCAGATGTTAAATATTTTGCAAGCAACGTCGAAGTCATGGGCAATATTTGACACTCACGACGAACCAGGCTCGCTAACAGTTATCTGTTAGATAACTAGTGTTAAGTAAAGATGAGTGGAATGTTCAACATTTTGTACGAACAATCAGTAATTGTGGCATTTTACCTAAACTTTATGTTGTATGTCGAGATAAGAAAAATAAGTAGAACATTGAAATATAGCAAAGTTTAATTAAAATTCGCAATTTTATTAGTTTTAATTTTAATTAATTTATATTATTAATATTATAATAACCCATTTTAGTCAACGAACTCAATTCTTTTATAAGCTCTCCTTAGTACTTATTAAAAAAAACAGTTAGTTGAACCCTCCGTTTGAAACCCTTTAAAACTTCACTTCTTAACTAAAATGTTTATTATGTGTCAAAAAGCTTTCGCTCCTATCCAAATCATAATAAAGTCGTTTATTGACCGAGGTGGGTTGATATAATATTCGATAAAAAAAAATAACTTACTTGAAAATGGATCCGATTGTCTTGCAGGTCTTAATAGGTGAGGTTATACAGTGACACCGAAGCACTAAGCCACGTGCTGGAACTCAGAGCACGGCAGGCGAACGTCTCGCCTGCGTTCTATAAACGGAATGAACGTCCATCGCGAACGAAACGAAGCAATCCCTGTTTGAAAACGCATGCCACACAACGCCACAAGCAAGCTCTATCATTTGTTGCGTCATAAATTCACGGCAACACACGGTCTTTGAGTAGGAGTACAATTACGTATCGAGTAGATATAGTACCAATTCGCTAAGTACCAAATGCGAATGGACTTTCTTTTCGTCAGTTGTTTCATATTAACGCTTGAATTGAATTTCTGATTGTTTACACGGAAGAAGTGTGTCGATAGTTCATGCATGTTGTCTGTTTGAAAATAATAAAGGTAGATAGGTATGGGTAGAATTTGTATTCCGGAATGAGAATGTATATCACCTATTAATGTTGTTTTTTTTCCAGAGCATTTACATGTTCAGTATTTTTAGCTAGGTGGGTATAGTTTCCATTCAAATAAATAAGTGTATATAAACATTTACTTAGTTTCAAGTATCATCGATAGACTTATAATCGAATTCTGAAAAGCCACTTAATTTTAAGGTTACTTAACGATTCTGACACTTTCAATTTTGAAGGATAAAAGTTGATCTCAAATGCTTAATTGGCGTTTCAGAATTCGGGCATAAACCTTACCCTAATTTAGAAAGCCCGTAGCTGTTTGTTTAGCCTCAGGTAGTCATGGGAACGTGACAGAGCGGCGCCGACGACGACGGCCGGCATCGACGGCGCGGCGATACAACGTTAGTCACGATCGCGATTCGTATTCGGCATCTATCTGAGACGGTGTGACGGAAGATGAGTCATAAAAGCTAACACACTTGGCACAGTTTTGATATCACTCTAAATTTATCTGCGGTGAATGACACTGAATTATTTTAGGCCATCATTCTTTTAATGTGTTTGGTGTCATTACGTCCTATCTTATGCGTACAAGTTCTTTTACGAACGTATTTTATCATAAATCAAAATGTTTTGTGTGTATAAATTTAGAAATAAATATTATTATGCAATACAATCACAAGGATCACTTTGAAACGTCTTACATACTAGGTGAATTTTGGTGCCAATTCCTCCTCACCCAAGCCCGAGAAGAATTGGCAAGAAACTCGTCCTGGTCCTAGCGCTTTTTTGTATGATCTTAAACTAATACATGATTACAGTAGATTATACTTACATTGTCTGAGGGCAGAGCAACATTAGGACATGCATCAGTATATATTATAATTTTTACTATAATATGCTTTCTTCACATGACTACTCTTTATGTAAGCCTTAAAGCTCTTTATAGGTAGTAAAGTTGCATTTTTAGGAAGGTTTATATATAAGATCACCGTGTTCCCCATAAAATACTTAATTGAAGGAAAGGATTTATTAGGGTTCCGCGCCTTGTTGTCTGTCTAAGTGTTAAGACCATTATTCTGATTAATTTTTGGTGTAGTTCATAATTTTATATGTATGTTAGTCTATAAGGTATTTACCTAGTTTCTATGGGCACTTTTTATTGTATTTTATACACATGATTTTGTTGCCTGAAATAACGTTTATATTATTATTGACGTGACAGCGCAGCGTCTAATAAATCGATGAACCCCGGCTGCACGCACCAAAAAGGATGACTCATTGTCCCGTTACGATCGTAGCGAGAGTTGTCACGTTATACTATCGTCTTTAAACCGACTTTACAGTCAACCAATTTTTTTATTATTAACGCGTGAACCGAAATTTCTTACCTTCCTTTCACATAAAATATATATAAAATATATCGATTTATGATAATATTTAAACACAAAGTAATTGTAGTAAGACAACTTATATTTTCATAAAGCAATGTTTGGTAATCGATTATGACATTGTAGTTGCCCTGACTCTGATGGTAATATAATCGTGGTGTAGAAAAAAATAGGTAGGTAAAAAAATAAAGAGTGCGTCTCGGGACGCCCGACAGAAAAGATAACTTAAACTAATTTAACTTGCGCTGTGGGTTAGAGTGAGAGAGGAGGAGCCTGCCTACAGCTGCCATTAGCGTGAGAGAAAAGGAAGCCAGACAGACTGGCGCCGTATCGCGTTACGTAACGAAGCGGTTTACCCTCCCATAAGAAGTTATCACTTCATAAAAAATTAGAGTAGGTAGGTAAATCGCACACAACACCATCTAGCCCCAAACTAAGCATAGCTTGTGTTATGTAGATAGGTAAAGGGTAATGGTAACCGTCTCAGGAATGATTTTCTTCGCACTTGACCGTTTAAAGACGACCTCGGTGGCGCAGAGGGCAATACAATAATGCGGCAATAATGCTGAGACGCAGAGGGTTGCGGGTTCGATTCCCGCCGCGGTACAAATGTTTGTATGATCTGCAAGTATTTGTCTCGGGTCTGGGTGTTGTATGTATGTATAAAATAAATGTATGTATTTAAAAAAAATGTGGTACCCATAAAACAAGCTCAGATTACTTTGGGCTAGATGATGCTGTGTGAAATGTCCGGCACTATTATTATTTTTGCGTATAATTTTTGTCAGTTCACCCTAAGCCTGTTCTAAGAAGAATCCGGCATGGAACTAGTCTGGTCCTAACGCTTTTTTGTGTAAACCTTTTTAATTTTGATAAGGATGAAATTTAGTCGAGTTGCAGATAAACCCGTGCTTTTTTAACAGACTTCAAAAAAAGGAGAAAGTTCTCAATTTGGTTGTTTTTTTGTGTGTTTGTTGACTCCGTCATTTAAGAATACACAAGTCAGCGGCACAAACTCGTTAGTGGGCGCACCTAAAATGCATGCTATTTCACCTAGCTTAGTGAGAGAAAAGGATAGACGTGCACCAAGGATAGAGATGAGCAGTAAGGAGATAGCGTGATTATAATTTCGAATCATATGATCAGATTAATCTATGATTTCTAAATAAAACAATTGCGTAAAAATAATAAATAGACCTTTGACTCAAGGGTTCTCATGAAAAAACTACTGATTGTATTTATAAAAAAAAATAGTTATTTGACCTCATGAATAAATAATCTATGCTTGTATCGGAATATTTTTTTAGTTTGCGTACTCCGTTTGTTATTTATTCACACCTAAAGTTGCGCTAAAATCAGTGATGAAAAACGATTATATTTGAGTCTTGTATCTTTCAAACCCATATTATTTTTACAATTCTGTATTGATACAAGCATAGATTATGACAAGACAAATTTATATCACTTTTAGTTTTGGTTGTTCATCATCAGACGGTGGTGTGATCACCCTTCGACGTTTGTATGGAAAGATAATCGAATTGTTCACTCTTAAGAACCGATTTGAAAAAATCAAATTTATTGGTAAGATATTTCAACAGAATCGGTTCTGTAGTTTGGTTTTTAACTCAAAAATGATGAAAAAATATGTCATCCAAGAAAACGAAATTTCGTATTTTAATATAAATGAAGTCGGTTTTCTTTTTTGTTTTATAAACGTAATTGTTGTCGTCTAAATATATTGAATGTGATATTTTATATAAATTTCTAACTAGACAGTTTTTGTAGGTACAATGACAGACAATGTAAGTATAACCTAATATAATTTGCAAGTAGCGTGAGTTCGAGTAATGTTATTGTATTTCGTAATTTTTACTGATTAAAACATAAATATTTATTTTAATAACTTATACTCGGACAGTAGGTGTTGGTAATTTGGTGTTTCCAGCTAAGAGTGTTATCCAACATAATCCCAAGATACTTATAGGCAGAGGCGGGATCTAAAGACGGACAGTCACAGGAAGATCGAATAGTAGCATTGGGACATACATGTGCGAGGATACAGAAGGATGAGGGCGGTTGTGCAGCAGAGGTTGGGGAGAAGGTCATAAATTTAGTTTTGGAAATGTTCAGAATAAGAAGATTGGATCGCAGCCAGAACATAACAGCCATAACAGATATGTATGCTTAGACCTTTAAAACTTCGCACCGGATTTTGATACGGTTTTTTTTAATAGATAGAGTGATTCAAGATTAAAGTTATATATATAATACATGCATAATATGGTAGAGAAATGTTCTCAATTTTAGAGGTTTCTAATATATTGTCGTAAATAAACTAATTTTTTTGCTCTTACATTGCAAACGCTGGCTGAACCCTATGAAATAGATCAAAATAGTGTACTACAATATTGTACATCTTAAAAAGGTCTACATAAAAGTCGGCGGTGGTATATCTGTATTATATTTATGTATGTATGTATTTTATGTAAGTATGACATTCCGTAGTATATTTAGCATCAGTATTGTATGTACCCGTGCGAAGCCGGGGCGGGTCGCTAGTTTGGTATATATAATATTACTCGTTTAAAGAGAAAAGATTCGTATTTTTGTATGTAACGAATAAACTTACAAACTACTGGACCGATTTGAAAAATTATTTTACCGTTGGAAAGCTACACTATCCCCGGGTGACATAGGCTACTTTTTATCCCGGGAAAATTGGTTTGTCCCGGGAAAAATCTTCTTCTTTTCTTCGTTAATGGGCTGTGACATACTAATTTAAATTCTGCCAATGTCAAGTGTTTATAGTTTATAGTCAGTTTGTTTGTTATAAGTCTTAGTCGATGGTCAGTTGTCAATTCTAGACGACACGCGGACTGGCGTCTAGAATTTTCTTGGGACTCCTCGTCGTTCAAATCATACTGCACCACAATACACATGCAACCCAATTATACATGCCCGCCCCGCAGCCACAATTTATTCATTAAAATTCCGCCAAGATTACTGAATAAAACATGCAATAAAACGGGTAAAAAATATTAAATTAGCATGGCCATGTTGCTCCATGAAATGACAGACGAAGAATCGGGAAAAATCTTTAACGCGGGCGAAGCTGCGCGCGGACAGCTTGTCATTGATAAACTGTAGAGCCGTCACGATATCCACGCCAGCCCTTCGCTTGGCATTTTCAAGCGAAAAGTCCAAGAGCACCATCTCTCCTTGTAAGTGTTTATATTAATATTGATATTTAATTTATACTTACAAATATTATAAATAAAAAAGATTTGATGGTTTGTTTGTTTGTATTAAATAGGCTCCAAAAGTATGGGACCGATTGAAAAATTATTTTACGGTTGGAAAGCTACAATATCCCAAGGCTACTTTTTATCCCGGGAAAATCGTTTTGTCCAAGTCCATTGTGAAGCCAACCTCTAAAAGATACAGAATATAATAATAGGTGTTCATACTACATTTACCAGAGTAATTACTAATTTGCGATTTATTTGTTCATATGCGTTGAGGAGTTTCGGAACTGTAATCATGTTTTCCATCATCAGATCCCCACCAAACTTGGGACCAATTTGGTACACTTTACTTAATAAAAAAAGAATTATAAAACTCCGCTAATAATTGGCAGAGATATAAGATAACATACATAAAAAAAAAGAACATTAAAAAACAGCCGAATTAAAACCTACGTCTTAAAATTTATCCGGCTTCCAAAACCTGTGATATCAAATAACCAACACATACTTCTACTCTAATTGCGATACCTATGATATGTATGTCATCGATTAAATTCGCGGTAAAAGTCACAGGCTCCTCGCTCTACCACCTTGCCACACTGTAGGGCACCATCAGTCGCCGCTTCCTCGTGCTTTCGACGCCTTCAACGGCTTTCCCAGACGTTGACATATTTGCGCATGAATGGAGCTAATGTCAGTTTGTCTGCTCTATATTGTAAGAGGGATGGATGACCGAGTATTATTATTACTTGTTTTTTCACTATTGTATAAAATACTATTAACAATTTTATCATGCATAATTTTACTGTGACATTTTTGTTTAATTTATATAATATCAATTTAATGTAGTTTTATAAGTTTCATTGTTTGCATTTTAATTATAAATTAGTGTAATTGGTGTTATCGCCGTTCTAATTGATAGTTAAATAAATAAAAACCGATGCGTTATGTAGGGTATCTTCAAAGTCAACTGTTAAGTCAGTTGTGTACTGACAGCTAACCAAATAGGTATTCAATTATTATATTTTCCTATGATTCTTCGTCTATCATTTCATGGAGTAACATAGCTAATTTAATATTTTTTACCCGTTTTATTGCATGTTTTATTCAGTAATCTTGGCGGAATTTTAATGAATAAATTGTGACTACAGGACGGGTATAGATAATTGAATTATATGTGTATTGTGGTGCAATGTGATTTGAACGACGAGGAATCCCAAGAAAATTCTAGACGCCATTCCGCGTGACGTCTAGAATTGACAATTGACCATCGACTAAGATTAAAAACATAACATATAAACTGACTATAAACTATAAACACTTGACATTGGCAGAATTGACATTTTCACAGGCCATTAACAAAGAAGAAGAATATAGATTCTTCGTCTGTCATTTCATGGAGCAACATAGCTCAGCTAATTTAATATTTTTTACCCGTTTTATTGCATGTTTTATTCAGTAATCTTGGCGGAATTTTAATGAATAAATTGTGGCTGCGGGGCGGGTATGGATAATTGGATTGCATGTGTATTGTGGTGCAGTGTGATTTGAACGACGAGGAGTCCCAAGAAAATTCTAGACGCCATTCCGCGTGTCGTCTAGAATTGACAACTGACCATCGACTAAGACTTATAACAAACAAACTGACTATAAACTATAAACACTTGACATTGGCAGAATTGACATTAGTATGTCACAGGCCAAAAATACAAAAATGCATGTATAAAAAATCCCTACTAATATAATATTATAAATGCGAAAGTAACTCTCTCGTTTCTCTCGTTGCATGCCCAAACAATCTTACCAATCTTGACTGGCCTGTCAGCTCAGTTGGTAGTAGCTCTGCCTTCTAAGCTGTAGGTTGAGGGTTCGATTCCTACCCAGGAAAAACATTTGTGATGAACATAGGTGTTTGTTCTTTGTCTGGGTTTTATAAATTATCTATCATAAGAATGCATTTAAAAATATCTAAGTATTCTACCAGTCATCTGGTCACTTTATACAAGCTATGGTTTAGTTTGGGGCTAGATGGAGTATTGTTCACCAATATTTGTATATGTTTATTTATTTATTTATTCTCGATCTTTCTCACTAAGTCTTCTTTCATTCCACAACGTTCTCTTATCAGACTGTAGTTTATAATTACTCACTCACTCTATAATTAAAACTTAAACAACACATACTTTCTTATCAGACGACCTCTGTGGCGAAGTGGGCCAAAGCCCGGCTGCGGCGCAGAAGGTTGCGGGTTCGATTCCCGCCGCGGAACAAATATTTGTATGATCTGCAAGTATTTGTCTCAGATCTGAGTGTTTCTATGTATGTATTTACAAAAAAAAGTATATAAGTTATATATCAGTCATGTGGTACCCATAACACAAGCTCTGCTTACTTTGGGGCTGGATGCCGCCGTGTGAAATGTCCAGCATTATTAATTTATTTTTTATCACGGCTATACCAAAAGCTACAACAGGAGACAGAGCTCTTACTATTATAAGGTACCTAAACTTATGAAATAAACATTTTAGTTTGTATTTTTATACATTACCATTTTTTTTATTCATTGAGGCAAGTTTGCAGTAAAATATTGATGGCTACATTAGACTCGAGTCTGTAAATAAATATTAAATTCAACATTAATAACATAGACATATTTAGTAATGAGTGTTGTACCTATTACAAACACAACACTTTTATCGGACATCACGAAAACATGTATTTATGTATCTACTTTTAATACCAAGTAACAATTTGCAATTCAGCAAGCACCAGCGCTTAGTTCCTAACCTTATATCTAATAACTTTAGACGAGCAATCGTTTTATAATGTAAATATTTAATCTGAATCTCGGAAACGGCTTCAACGATTTTCATGAAATTTAGTATGCAGGGGGTTTTGGGGGCGATACATCGATCTGGCTAGGTTATCCGTGTTTTCGGCTCGGTTGGTCATCCAGGTACTTTACCTAATGGCATCCAGGTACGAGTGCCTCTTTTTCTGTCGCGTAATGGAGTACGCCTGGCCTGGTATAAGTAAGAGTATGAATGTGCAAATATATGCACTAAGCTTCTTACTAAGCACTACTATTATATACTATACTAGCTGTCCCGTTCGCGACTTCGTCCGCCCGTTTTAATAAGAAAAAAAATCTAATTATACCGATTGCAGCGCCATCTGCCGAGCTGATTTGTGAATCTAAACCATCCAGACGCCACCCAAACGCATACAAAAAAAAACATTCAAATCGGTCCAGCCGTTTAGGAGGAGTTCAGTGACATACACACGTACAGTAGAATTATATATATAAACATAATGACAAATCAGCAAAATATAACAGGTATAAGTGAAATATAATAAATGCTAAAACGGAAGCACTAACCATTAACTATTCTTAAAATCAATTTAGATACATAGTTCATCATCATCATCATCATCATCATCATATCAGCCACTTAGGAAGTCCACTGCTGAACATAGGCCTTCCCAATGGATTTCCAGAAAGAGCGATTTTGAGCCCTCTCCATCCGCCGTTTTCCCGAAATCTTTACAATGTCGTCAGTCCATCGGGTGGGAGGTCGTCCTACGCTTCGTTTTCCTGTCCTTGGTCGCCATTCGAGAACTTTTATTCACCAACGGTTATCAGTTTTGCGAGCTATATGGCATGCCCGTTGCCACTTCAACTTGCAAATTTTTAGTGCTATGTCGGTGATTTAGGTTCTTCTACGGATTTCCTCGTTGCGGATTTTTACACGTAGTGAAACATCCAACGTAGTTATGTACGTACATATAACTACTTCTAGGATACGTACATGCCCATGGCCATGCCACTACCGAGATTTCTACCTACCTATCTTACTACTTGTTAATTAACTTGGCCCTGAAAGCTGATTACGTGTTTTTTGTCAGTTTCTCAATCGAAGTAAACTTCGATCTATTTAAATTAAATTTAAGTTTACTGGACTAATCGCGGAAATACCAATTCGTCGAGTAAACTTAAACTGCATTATGTGGATTGAGTTGCTCGCGTAGTATCAGCTTTCATTTTACTTCCATTGTCATTCCCTTGCTCACGTAAGTTTTCTAAACATATCAGAGACATATCATTTGACTGGTCATAAAAAAATAATATTATTTTTCAATTTAGATACCTCTGTTTGTCGCCCTCTTAATACGAGTAGTCTGGGCAGTCACCTAGTTCGCCTATGTGAACGAGCCGGCCCTGCTTTCATAGACAGACTTGCCAGAAGGTTACTTCTGTAATCTTTTAGGTGTTTTTTTACTCTGTCAGGTTACTTCTAAGATTCAAAAGGTTACTTAAGATGCCAGCGGAGGATGGATTGCCCCTACAAACGTAATACCAAAATGATTTGTAACTCAAACATATTTCCACTATATTGTTGTATTATTTTTATTTAAATAGTATTTATCTAGGTTCCTGTATAGGTTTTATTTCGAATTACTTATCAAAAATGAAATATGAGCTAATTGCATTTTGCACATTTTTATGCTAAAATAGACAAGTTGTCTTCCTATTTGTTTCGTATTAAAAACAACAATATCTTACGTGTTGTTTGTTAAGGACCAAATGGTGACAGTTCGGTTGGTTCATTTCTAAAATTAGGAATTGTCTAAAATATATTTAGTTAGTCATAGCATTTGTAAAACCTATTCGGTTGGTACCATCTAACTAAATAAGGAACGCTTAATTAAGTTAGATAAAATTAAATTAGGATAAGTTGGTAGCAGCACAATACCAAAGATTAATTTGACAGTTAAAAACCTAATTTTAGCTAAAATTAGTTAGGTTGGTGCCAACAGAATTGAGGCCATTGTCTTATTACAGAATAACATTACTATGTGAAACAAATATTTTCAGTCATAATTTTTGGTATTAAGGAACACAACCAAATTCATACCACTTTTGAACGGTTAAAATTGCTATCGCACACGCACGGGGCGGGGCCGGGGGATGAGGACACTTCTGTTGTGTGATCGCTTGGACAGCTACGCACGCACACACTAAGGCCGGGTTCCCACTACACCGGAGCGGCAGATTTGCCGGACACCGGACACCGGACACAGATGTTCACATTACACCGGATCCCACAAGAAAATCGGACAAGCACCTCAGTTGAATTTGGACCTGTGCCTACAATGGACGACGAAATTGTTGTGTTGTGGTGGTGGTGGTACAGAAGGCAAAATAAAATAAGAAAGTATTGGGTACATCCTATTTTACGGGAAAGATTTTCACTTGGGACATTTGAAACATTGATGGGTGAACTTAGAAGTGACGGATCAAAGTTCTTTAATTATTTTCGAATGACAACAAACACTTTTGACGATTTACTGGGACGACTTTCACCAGGCATAAAAGTACGAAATACAAGTTTCAGAGAATGTATTTGCCCAGAACAAAGATTGGCCATATGTTTAAGGTAAGAGTGTGTGTGTGTGTGTTCTTTTGACAATAATTATTAATTAAAAATGCAAATTAGTCATTTAAGTATTTATTTGTACTCAAACTTAAAACCCTTCAAAATCTAAATATTCTGACTCTTGGGAGTATATGGAATGAGTACTAGATGCTGTTGGCGAAACTGGATTCGGATTGGATGACTGGGAAGAAGTTGATGGTATAGGTGTTGCCTGTTGGTTGCTACTATTATATTGTGTAGAGTATCCAGAGTGATGATCTTGCGTAGGTATCGCCTGTTGATTAGGATGTGTGTAGTATCCAGAGTGAGTATACTGATCTGTTCCGGTCATCTGATTATAATGACGCCAATGTCCGTAATTTGGTCTCTCATAATTCCTACTTTGAATTTTTTGCAACATTGTCAGGACGCTGGCTTGAAACTCTAAAGTCTCTTCGATAGTTAAAGTGTTCAAGATTGGTATAATGCCTTTGAAAAAAGAAAGATGATGGTTTTCTTTTTCTGGGTTCATTCTGGAGTCTAAAAACTTGGACATCTTCTCATTTACTTCTTTATTATCAATTGTTCTTTTATCTTTAATTAAAGGTGAACGAAAATCTGATTCCATGCCTCCTTCAGTCTCGGTTCTTGCTTTTTTTGAACCCGACTCCTGAGGAGGTTGAGGTTCGGAGACTTTTTTTAAAAACATCAGTTGCTATATAAATAATTTCGTGTCTTTTTGGCCGAAGATCCAGATTTAGACTCATCTTTTTGTTTTTTCTCCGTCTTAAGCCACGAATCTCGTACATTATTTTACCATTTAGTTGAAACCAGTTTTCCTGAAATAAATAAAAAAATATTAGAATAGAATTTGTTTATTGGTGACGTATAATGTAATTATGTAGTAACAAAAGATACTTTTTTTTTCAGATATTTAGCTTCAGGATGTTCATTCAAAGAAATACATTACTCATACAGAGTGGGCGTTTCGACAATAAGTAAAATAATAAAAGAAATGAGCCACGTCATTTGGGAAAACCTACAGACAGATTTCCTTAAGCTGCCTGATACTGAGAGAGAAAGGGAGGACATCGCTTTAAGATTCGAAAGAAAAGCCATTTTCCTCACTGTATTGGAGCAGTAGATGGCAAACATATTAGAATTTTGAAGCCAGCCAAGAGTGGTTCTATGTTCTTTAATTACAAGGAATATTATTCTTTTGTATTAATGGCAGTTGTCGATTCAGAGTACCGATTTATTTTTATCAGTGTGGGCTCGTATGGCAAGGAATGCGATTCCACTATATTAAAGGATAGTACATTTTGGAAAAAGATCAATGATGGTACTTTAAATTTACCAAAGCCTAGACCACTTCATACAAAC
Source organism: Lampropteryx suffumata (assembly GCA_948098915.1). NCBI lineage: Eukaryota > Metazoa > Arthropoda > Insecta > Lepidoptera > Geometridae > Lampropteryx > Lampropteryx suffumata. Next base: position 17,369,307 of record OX402544.1, on the reverse strand, counting down.
ATGCACGAGGAATTACCGTTTATACTAGTTGGCGATGAAGGCTTTGCTTTAACACCTAATCTCCTACGTCCGTATGGAGGTACACATTTGAATAATGATAAAAAGATTTTTAACTATAGATTAAGTCGAGCAAGAAGGTACGTTGAGTGCGCTTTTGGTATTCTAGCAAATAAGTGGCGAATACTCCATCGGCCTATAGATCTGAACGTAGATACAGCAATTCTAGTAATTAAAGCTTGTACAGTCTTCCATAATTTTGTTAGAGAAAAAGACGGTATAAATTTTGAAAGTTACCAAAATATAGAAAATGGACAAGAACAAGAAACGAGACCCGTGGATCGAAATGGGTCGACTCGAGGTGGCCCTAATGCCAATGCTATACGGACAGCATTTACTAATTATTTTGTTTCGGATATTGGTTCCGTTCCGTGGCAGGCAGCAGCTATAAATTAAAATTTGTGAATGCATTTTTATGAATAAAAATATTTAAAAAACTCACCGTACTGTTTTCTTTCTTTTTCTTCCAGTTCATCGAAGTTTGGTTTCAGTATTAAACATACTTCACGCCATGCTGCTAACTTTAAGTTTTTGTTTTTATATACATCTTCGGTCTTGTCCCACAGAACAGGTCTCTCTTGGACAAGCGTAATTAAAGTTTCTATTTGAATGTCGTCCATGCTACACGTCTACTTTACTCAGAAAATGCGAGCCGAATGAAGTGCGGGGAGCACGGGCGGGGCGGGGAACACGGGCCGGAACTGGTTCAGATTACTCCGGTCCGGTGATTTTGCCGGCATTTTGTAGTGACAAAACGCTCGGTAAAAATGACGGGCTCGGCGAAAAAGCCGGACTCGGGATAATGTGAATAGCTTCATACAATTTGTACCGCCACTAGGCCTTCCGGCAATTTTACCGGACCGGGAGATCTGCCGGTCCGGCATAATGGGAACCCGGCCTAATGCAACGTGTACTTACACGGTTCGTGTATTCTATTGACCTGTGGTGCCACTGACTTGGATTGAGATTTGCCTTGTTGTTTGGAAACAATAACCTACCTCTTTACATACTACTCTTTACATGAACTCTACTTAGAACTTTAGCTCGAACTATACCTAAGACTCTCCCTCGAACTTTACCTCAAACTCTACCTTAAACTCTACACGTAGGACTCTACCTCGAATTCTATCTCGAACTCTACCTTGAACTCGACCTTGGACTCTACTTTGAACTCTACCTCGAACTCTACCTCGAACTCTACCTCGAACTCTACATCAAACTCTACCTTGAACCCTACCTGGAACTCTACCTTTAACTCTAGCTCAAGCTCTACCTTGAACTCTACCTAGAACTTTACCCAGAACTCTACCTTTAACTCTACCTTGAACTTCACCTTGAACTCTACCTTGAACTCTACCTTGAACTCTACCTTGAACTCTGCCTTGAACTCTACCTTGAACTCTACCTTGAATTCTACTCATAACTCTACCTTGAACTCTACCTATAACTCTACTTTGAACTCTACCTCAAAATCTACCTTGAACTCTACGTCGAACTCTACCTCGAACTCTACTTTAAACTCTACTTTGAACTCTACCTGGAACTCTACTTTGAACTCTACCTCAAGCTCTACCTTGAACTCTACCTTGAACTCGAGTTAAAGGTGATGTTCGAGGTAGAGTTAAAGGTAGAGTTCGAGGTAGAGTTCGAGGTAGAGTGCAAGGTAGAGTTCAAGGAAGAGTTCAAGTCTACCTTGAACTCTTCCTTGAACTCTACCTTGAACCCTACTTAGAACTCAACAAGGTAGAGCTCGAGGTTGAGATAAAGGTAGAGTTTGAGGTAGAGTTCATGGTATAGTCCAAGGTAGAGTTCAAGGTAGAGTTCGAGTTTGTGTTCGAGGTAGAGTCCTACGTGTAGAGTTAAAGGTAGAGTTCAAAGTAGAGTTCAAGGTAGATCTCGAGGTAAAGTTAAAGGTATAGTTCGAGGTAGAGTTTGAGGTAGAGTTCAAGGTAGAGCTCGAGGTAGAGTTCAAGGTAGAGTTCAAGTTAGAGTTCAAGGTAGAGTTAATGGTAGAGTTCAAGGTAGAGTTCAAGGTAGTTCTAGGTATAGTTTGAGGTAGAGTTCAAGGTAGAGCTCGAGGTAGAGTTCAAGGTAGAGTTCGAGGTAGAGTGCTAGGTAGAGTTCGAGGTAGAGTTTAAGGTAGAGTTCAAGGTAGTTCTAGGTCAGTTTAAGGTAGAGTTCAAGGTAGATCTCGAGGAAGTGTTAAAGGTAGAGTTCGAGGTAGAGATTGAGGTAGAGTTCAAGGTAGAGTTCAAGGTAGAGTGCAAGGTAGAGTTCGAGGTAGAGTGTTAGGTAGAGTTCGAGGTAGAGTTCAAGGTAGAGTTCGAGGTAGAGATTTAGGTAAAGAGGTAGTATGTAAAGTATGTAAAGAGGTAGATTATTCATTCCAAACAACCAGGCAAATCTCAATCCAAGTCAGTGGCACCACAGGCAGGTCAATAGAATACACGAACCGTGTAAATACACGTTGCATAAGTGTGTGCGTGCGTAGCTGACCGAGGTAGTTCGAGGTAGAGTTCTAAGTTGAGTTCACTTGAGAGCTTGAGGTAGAGTTCTAAGTAGATTTCAAGGAAGAGTTCAAAGTAGAGGAGTTCGAGGTCGAGTTCTAGGTAGAGTTTCAGGTAGAGTTTAAGGTAGAGTTCAAGGTAGAGTTCAAGGTAGAGCTCGAGGTAGAGTTCAAGGTTGAGCTTGAGGTAGAGTTCAAGGTAGAGGAGTTCGAGGTAGAGTTCAAGTTAGATTTCGAGGTAGAGTTTGAGGTAGAGTTCAAGGTAGAGTTCAAGGTAGAGTTCAAGGTAGAGTTTGAGGTAGAGTTCAAGGTAGGGTTTGAGGTAGAGTTCTAGGTAGAGTCCGAGGTAGACTTCAAGGTAAAATTCGAGGTAGAGTGCTTGGTAGAGTTCGAGGTAGAGTTTGAGGTAGAGTTCAATGTAGAAATCTAGGTAGAGTTCGAGTTAGAGATCTAGGTAGAGTTCTAGGTAGAGTTCGAGGTAGAGTTCGAGGTAGAGTTCAAGGTAGAGTCCGAGATGAAGTTCGAGGTAGAGTTCGAGATAGAGTTTCAGGTAGAGTTCAAGGTAGAATTAAGTTTAATATTAGTAAGTTCCAGGAATACTATATTTTATACAAACTCTTACACCCCTTTTTTGAAAATTTCCTTCGCTGCACACCAAAATAGATACACCCTACCAATTTATTTCTTACCAAGTCTTTACGATCTGTGTTTTAGGCTCTGCTTTGTCAAGGATGTCCATTATGAATGAAATATAATAATAATAATATAAAATAGTAAATAATCCCGGACATTTTACACAACGTAAGCCCCAAAGTAAGCAAAGCTTGTGTTATGGTTACCACATGGCTGATATACTATTTATATACTTTTTTTTAAATACATACATATTATACACAGAAACACCCAGACCCGAGTAAATACTTGCAGATCATACAAACATTTGTCCCGCGGCGGGAATCGAACCCGCAACCTTCTGCGTCTCAGCCAAACCTTAGCCCACTGCACCACAGAGGTTGTCAATTAACAATGACAATTACATAGTTAGACAGACAGTCAGTCAGGACATAGATTCTTATAAATAAATGCTAGATTTCACAAGGTTAGCGCGACCTGATTGTATGAGTATTTATCTTCTCTTATTCAATTCGGATTTTGATTGCATCATCTTAATCAGCTCGTTTCTCAAGCGGTCATTTTATTGAGGAGTCCTGTTGAACAGCATCTAGGAAGCCATCATCAAATCATCTCGCGGTAACTAAATGACATATCTACCAACATTGTGTACAATGTTTTAATAAAAAAAACGTAAAGAAAATTCAGAAACTGAAATATTTCAATTTTCAGCAAATAGTCGATTAATGCTCGTACCTTTGAAGTCAATGAAACTGTAGCAAGTGGGAGGTCAAGAATGGTTTATTCATACGTTGGATCTTAAAAACTACACACCCTAGAATGACAATAAAAATAGTAATTGGAATTTACAAACAAACGACACCTCACTTGACTCATTTCTTTATCCCCTTTGAAACCCTATGATTTAATAAGCCTTAATTAATTCCAATATCATCCTGCCAATTTATATGCAGATCGGATCATCATTCTGTTCGATATATATCGTCGAACAAACAAACATACAAAGCAAAATTGCCTGAAATATTCTCTCGCTTGATCAAATATATCACATTGACCATTGAATCCCAAAACTTTAACCCCTCTCTCAAATACAGGCTGACAGACGTGGACTGGTCTCTATATGAGTACTCAACTTGATTCCAAAATTGAAGAACTATTACTCCCTTCTCCTATCACATATTTAGAGTGCTATCTATAACAATAGTAATAGCAGTTTAAATATATGATAGTGCTATTAATTTGTAAAATCTATTTCTTCCTTCCTTCAAATAATAGCTTTCCGGTCAAGAAACCTCAAAAAATTAAAATAGCTACTCCTTGATGGGATGTAGAATGTACTGCAGCCATCAAGGAGCGGAAAGATTCAGAAAAAAAATATGTGCTGACATGTGAAAACATATATGTATATCAAAAATGTGCTGCTAAAGTCAGAAGTCTGCATTCAGTTTAAAATAAACTTGCTTATTTGTAAATTTTGTGCGGATTTACCGCCAAGAACTCTGCTTCTATAGTCTGGAATGTTTTTAAGCGTTACAGAGGTTCTTGTAATGATAACAATGTGACTGCAGACGACACTTCTTGGTTTGAAGTTTTTGCAAATTTATAATGACTACAATTTGCCTGATTACAATTTGCGAGCAATCTTCGCGGGAGGGTTACCTTTTAATAGGCGCAAATAGTGTAAGCGCTTAAAATCCTTAAATTTGTAAACTCTTTGAAGCAAATGCTCCATCAGCAGGTTGATAAAAACTGTAAGAATAACTGTAGCGAGTTTGATAATAAGCGAATTAGAATTACCGGCGCAAAATATGAATAAAGATTACATGATATTCATATTTAAAACTAGTTTTGAGTGCTAATTAGAACTAACAGCATTTCTTTCCCTCACGCAATAATGCTTGAGGGCACGAAGTGCTTCCTGTTCAGGATTTTAGGGAATCTATGTCCTTAGGATTATATGTAACAGAATATATTAATTTCAAAGCTCCACATGGTATTTTTTCGACAAAAATCATTCCAAAGAACACTTCTATTCGTCCTACTTCATCGCCTTAATAAAATTTGGTAAGAGAGATATTGTATCCTGGAGAAGGGCATGGGCTACTTTTATCGGTAAGATACATACGAAGCCGCGGGCAGCAGCTAGTAAAATATATATTTATTATTACAAAAGTTTTGAACTTGATATCCATTCATATCAATAATATAAAATCGATTTGTTTCTGTTTGCTTGTTACGTTTTCACGACTAAGCGACTGAACGGACCTTAATGTGATTTGGTAGGAGATTGATTTTATTCTGGGGCTTCTTACATAGGCTACCTACTTTTTTATACGTACCGTGTATGTAGCTGCAGATGCGTTAGCATCCTATAGTTTGTGAGCTGCAGGATTGTAAACCCAAACGGTAATGAAAAACATGGTTGGAAAACTAGCACATCCTAGACTAGACCTTAAAATTGAAGCTGTCATTGGTCATTGACACCATTGGTCATTGTCATTGGCATTGGTGACATGACTGAATGAATGAATACTAGCAAATGTGAAAAGTTTGGACATTGGACGTTTGGATTTGGGAACACTGAAATTAATTTATTCGTAAACAAGTAATTTAAAATATCCAACGGCGTAGTGGAATCATCAATAAACATCGGTAATAATTCGATTTCATTATAGAGCTCGAACTGTTCCACATCTGAAGAGCCAGCATGGCAAAGTTTATTTTCTAAATTAGAGCAATGTGTTTTTTTTTTGAATTAGAGTCCAAATCTTTCCAGTGTTTAAATTTTTGAAGAAATTAAAATATTACATTATTTTCATTCAAAAGTTCGAACCGTTCGTCGAACTTAGTAATTGCGGTGTCTAACAAATAGTAGTAAAAATTTACTTACTTTAAAATGTGTTTTCGCGTCTGTTATCAGTTCATCCTCCGCCTCATAATTAAAAAACCTTTTACGAGCGCGAGGGCGTGCAGGTGTGGGAAATTCTACTATTGCCTCGACCGCTACCGTTTTCGCCCTGTTAAGGAGCTCCTCAAAAGCGGACTCATTACGGAATTCAGACAAACTTATTTTTGCATTATCAACCATTTTCACCGCTTCTGACAATACAGCGTCTGAATTTGCAGGGCCTTGCTAACTATATTTATCTTGCTTAAAATTTCAAACCAAATAAGCAGAGAGCAGATGAATTTAAAATTTAAACGACTTAATTTTTACCAGTAATGAATTTGCCATATTTCTTGACTCTGCATCTTTGCTCCTATCGGAATATATAGTAAACAAGGCATCATACACTTTTCCCAGTTCAAAACGTAGAGCTTTTACTGCTTCAACCCTGCTCTCCCATCGAGTATTTGAGAGTGGTTTTAGACTTAAAGTCGGCACTTCTTTAGCAAGTATTTGCCAACGTGCTGTTGACGCAGAAAAAAAAACATAAATTTCCTGCACAATTGAAAAGAAATTGTCAATTTCTAATGAACTTTTAGCAGCGTCATTCACTACCAAATTTAGGCTGTGTGCCGCACAAGGTACATAAAATGCGCGCGGGTTTAAATCTAAAATTCGTTTTTGTAGACCTATATTTTTTCCTTTCATGTTTGCACCATTATCATAACCTTGACCACGCATATCTTGTATGTCAATTTCGTTTGAGATTAAACAATCTAACAAAAATTGAGTTAAGCCCAGGCCAGTAGTGTCTGTTATAGGAAAAAAAACCCAGAAAGTGTTCTTTTACTTCAGCCTTGTTGTTGCTTGCATTTAAAAGAACGTTTCGTACGACAACCGATATTTGTTCTTCGTGTGCAATATCTGGAGTGCAATCTAAAATAATGGAAAAATATTTAGATTGTGTCAATTCCAAAACAATAGCATTTTTTATTCTTTCTCCCAATAATTGTATTATTTCATTCTGAATATTATGGCCAAGATAATGAGTTAGGCGTGACTCAGATTTTTGAATAAGGGCAATGTGTTCCGCAAGCACATTATCAAGGTTAGAGGTATATTGAACCAGCTTTAAAAATTACCATTATCAGAATCGTAAGTTTTTTGAGATCTTCCCCGAAATGCCAGACATTGCCTCGCTAAAAAATGAATTATGTTGATTATTCGTTCGAGTACTGCAACCCAAAGTTTTTTTTCAGAGACACTTCCTTCTCCAGCTTTCTTTTTCGACTCTGTGCACCAGAATGTTTCATTTTTCCATAGCCATCAAACATCTAAAATAAATAATAAACTAAGTATAGGCACTTAAAGAACTAACAATGTAAATTAATATACCTAGGCCTAGAGAAATAGTTGCAACTTGGACTAAGTATTATTTATTACTAGCTTCTGCCCGCGCCTTCGTCCGCGAGGAATTCGTATATCGCGATTCTCCCGGGATCTGTGCACTTTTCCGGGATAAAAAGTAGCCTATGTCCTTTCCCAGGACTCAAGCTATCCTATCTCCATACCAAAATTCATCCAAATCGGTTCAGCGGTCGAGCCGTGAAAGCGTAACACACAGACAGATAGACAGACATAAAGACAGACAGAGTTACTTTCGCATTTATAATATAAGTATGGATATGACACATCAATCAACGTCGCGGTACCTACATTAGGCAATCAAACGGAATAAATAAATAAAATAAAAAAGTAGTTCGTTGTTCAAAGGTTAGGTACAAGTAAGACCTAAATAAATACCTAAGTATACTTGTAGGTACATATTAAAGCACTTTAACTTACCTTGTTTGTTAACGCACTGCAGTAGGATAAACAAATGAAAAATCCTAGGTCGTATAGGTACGAGTAACTTCGATATCACTATCTATCACTCGATGTTTTTTTTTTTTCATGAATTTCGCTAGCTATTTTTGGTGACCTCCGACCTCGAGGCATGTCGCAATAATTGTGCAAGAAAATAACCAAATCTTACCTTTTATATATTTTTTATCAAAAGAAAAGCCGATTTACTTCATATTTACATGTTTATTCAAAGATGATACTTAATCCAATTGCATCAAGGCTTATTTCGCAAAACTACGGTGTAGCGGTAAAACAAAAATTGCGGCACGCGTACACAAGCCTTTGAAAATGACCGCCGCACGTCCCTGGGAATTTTAATTTGAACTTTATAGCATTCTAATACAGCCGAGTTAGCAATGATTGTCGGCGTGTTGTCAAACGAATCACAACAAACAGGTGCCGATGCCGGCACGCGCCTTTGGTAGCGATGCGACATTACGCCAATTTAATCTTTAATTATCTGTTTTAAGGCTGATTTCACGTTGAAACAAAAGTTATTGTGTAAATTTAAATAGAGTAGGAAAAGGAGTAGCCTTGCTTTGCTACCGCGCGCCCGGCGTCGGCCACAAGTCATAAGACGAGCGCAGGGTCTTTGAGAGCGCCGGCGCCGCGAGCGACGCATCTTTGGAGGTGTCGCATTAGAGGGCGCTCGGCGCCCCCTTAGACCCGGCGCCCGTGTGCGCGGCACACCCTGCACCATAGGTAAAGATGCCTCTGTGTTCATCACACAACATCGTCTGACCCCAAAGTAAGCAGAGCTTGTGTTATGGGTACCACATGACTAATATATTACTTAAGTACCTATATACTTTTGAAGTGAAAACTTCTTTAGTATCGTTGTGATTTGAAAGTCGATGAAACGAAAAAGCGACAGTAAAAAGACACAGACACATAAATTCTTAAGATTTAACGTGGGAGAAAATCAGATAGGAAGCATTATACGTGTTTATTATTACGCGTTTCTGCGCGCATGCGTAGTATAAAGCTTGAGAAAAGGCATCACAGCAACCGTGGTGTTTTGTATACGTGTACTCGTACGTATTATACGTTTGTTTTTTGAAGGTTTCACTTCTACCACATGTGAATTGCACACATGTTTTTTTATTGTAAATACATACATATTATAAATAGGTTTCTATGACCCAGACCCGAGGCAAATACTTGCAGATCATACAAACATTTGTCCCGCAGTGGGAATCGAATATAACCACGCATAACTTTTAATTTGGTATACTTCAAAGTTCAATTTAAAATTGTAAAAAACAACCCTTGAGGGTAAAAAATAGGATATGATTATTCCTTCACTTACTGATTTTTTATCTGTACACATAATGTGTGCCTAATTTTTATTTTTATTGACAGTAAAACATGATGGAGACCTTAAATGAATCTGATGATGGAAACAAATATTCGTCGGTTTAATTATTTACTAAAAGATATAGATAATGTCTTTCGATTAGATTCAAAATAGCTATTGTCATCGACTGAAAAGGCAGCAATGGTTTTAGCATTTATATTGTAAACTTGCATGGTTTTATAGAAAAATATGTGCGCTATACCAGTACTCTCAAACAGTATGGAAACCGGCATGTCGTAGAGCTTAAAATGTACGAAGACATGTGCTAAGTGCGCGAAAGGTGCATCTGAGGCGCACTTTAATCCTTTAACCGCACTGGTTCGAAGTAACTAGTGACACCAAAAGAAGCAGCTTGATTATATGTATTTATGTAATGTGAAAGTGTAAATAATAAAAATGAATATGAAATTAGCATGGAATTTGAAGTTCTCCAGGACAGTAGGCCTATATTCCCCAGTAGAGGACACCACGTAAATAAACGCGCTAACAGTCTTCTTCTTTTTCTTCTTATTTTGTTGGCGTCTGCGACTTTATTTGTCACAATTCTGCCAGTGTCCGTGTCATGTTAGTGTCAAAAAAAAGGATGGAGATGTTGGTAAATGAAAAATATGGTCGGTAACCTTCAGGGGAGAGTCGACCAAAACACTTTAGTATCCAAACAGATTTTTCTAAAACACAAAACTAAACTATGTACAGCACAATATAAAAATTACATATACAACTATAATAAATAAACATAAAAAGATAAACACTAAAGAACAACTAGTTATGAATATACAATTACGATTTAATTTTATTTACGGTAATAAATTTACACAAACTATAATTAACTTTTGGGGAGAAGGTAAAGTATAATACATTTTTCAAAGAAGTAGGACGTGAGATTTCAGGAGGAAGAAGATAATATAAAGAATGTCACAACTTTGGGCAGTCGAAGAATATGTGGTTCACGTTTCCTTCATCTAGACCACATTCACACATTGAGTGATCCCTGATCCTTGGTTTGGCTAAAAAGACTAAAAGGAGTACTAAAAGGAGTGCATGCATGTCCTAGTCTAAGACGACAAACAGTTGAAGAGGTGACTTTATAACGAAATTTAAAAAACCACGGGACACGGGGTATATTCGATTGGATGTCTGCATAACGTTTGCCTTTAATGATTTTGGAGGTGTTCCAGATATTGGTCCAAGACTCTTGAAGGTCTGATATAGGGAGCAAACAAAGGTCATGCAAATAAGTTTTCGTGTGCTCTCGGGTGCCTATCTGAACGGCAATCTTTGCACAACAATCTGCTGCAATCTGCAGCCCAGATGGCAATCCCAGAATGGCTCGGTATCCAAGAGAGGATTATATTGATGCCATTATTATGACATTCATACAACAGCTCCTTAATTTTAAGAATCGAAGGAAAGCGCGAGATAGAGTGAAAAGGATTGGAGACTATAGATTGGAGGCAGCTTTTAGAGTCAGAAAAAATTATAGAGTTATTCAAATGATGGGATTTTACAAATTTTATAGCTTCTAGAAGAGCTATAGCTTCACCTGTAAACACTGATGTGGAAGAAAGGCATTTAAAACTTAAGCTTATGTTGGAAAAAGGAATCCATACTGCAGCACCAACAATACTATCAGACGAAAGTTTAGATGCATCGGTAAAAATTGAGTGCCATCCATTAAATTTGTTGTTAATTTGTTCGTAAAACTTCTCACGGGCATGGGGGGATTCCTTATCTATTCCAAAAGATAACATAATATTCGGTTTAAAAACTAAAGCTTCATAGGCAGTTAGATATACAGGGTTCATTGGTAACTAAGTAACAGGGTGTGGGAGGTAAGAAAATTTCAAGAAGCTGCGAAGTAGACTGGGATACTTACCTACATGGGTTACTGGAATCCAATAAGTCACGAAGCCGATATAATTTTGGGAGAAGAGGGTGGTTTGAATTTTGAATGTAAATTCAAACCACCCTCTTCTCATTTGTAAAATAACCTATCAGAAAGAAATTGTCTACGCAAATTTAAAGGAGGGTCATTACATTCTACTTGCATAGCATTTATGGGGGACGATTTCATAGCTCCAAGAATTATGCGTAAACATTTTGATTGAATTTTATCTAACTTATCCAAACCACATTTGTTGGAAAGGTTGAGAAGAAATGCTCCATAATCAATATAATATAGGTTCCTTATAATAGCGTTATATAAGAGCTTTTGGGTATCGGGATGAGCTCCCCACCAAACTCCAGAAAGCGAACGAAGCGAATGTGAAAAGAATATTAATATTCTTTTCACATTTTTGAGCTATCCGACCAAAGTGCGTTGCATAGATGGAATGAATCTTTTTTTGTAAAAAACTACTAATGAGCTTTTGGAAGCTGAAAGGGACATACCGTGTTCAAGAAGCCAGTTTTAAAGGTATGATAGTGCAGAATTAAGACGGTTGTTTGCCTCCTCTGACACAAACGGCAAATAGAGGGTCAGCATATTGCAAAACCTCGCAGAAAGAATTCACAGATAGTTCAAGATCATAGGTATACAGGCTATAAAGTAATGGGCTCAGTACGGAACCCTGGGGTAAACCTTTCCAGACTGTTCTGGGAGATAGCAGGCCATTTTGAGACTTAATAACAACAGATCTCTCCATTAACAAATTAAAAATAAAACGAATCAACTTCTCAGGGATTCTTAGCTGAATAAGCTTATTCCTGAGAATTGGGAACAGCACGTTATCGTAAGCTGACGCTATGTCGAGAAAAACTCCCGCTAGGGATTTTTTCTCTTTAAATGCAATGTGAATATCTGTTATAAGGAGGCTGAGGTTGTCGGAAGTACTCATGCCCATCCTAAACCCGGATTGGAATTTCGCGAGAATAGCTTCACTCTCAACTAACCACTCTAACCGATTTTTGATAAGATGTTTCATGATTTTAGCCATAACAGATGACAATGCTATTGGCCTACGACTATCAGGGTCGGAGGGATCTTTACCAGGCTTTAAGATTGGAACTATTATTTGAGTTTTCCACTGATCGGGAACAATCCCTTTTTCTAAAAATTTGTTTACGAGTTCCAAATATATTTTATGGGTTTTTTCAGAAGACTTTGTTGAAATGAATAAGGTATTTTGTCAATGCCGGGAGCTGAGTCAGTCAGTCCATCAAGGACAAGAGTTAATTCATGAAATGTAAAAGGGCCATCATAGCAATTATGAGAAGGAAGGACACAAGAAAGAGAGAAAGAGAGGGGAAGGAATTTACAGCCAAGCCAAGATGATGGATCATTTGGCTGCGATGTTATCAATATTGTATGATCCTCTGAATTGTCTTATCTGTTTCCAGACCAGAGATGAGGGAGTAGCGGGAGATAATGTTTCACAAAAAGTAATCCAACCTTGTTTTTTCTTTTTAGAAATTAGTCTTCTAAACATAGCTGAAGATTTTTGATATTTCAAGAAGTTTCTTTCAGTCATGGATGAGTTATAATTTCGTTCAGCTTCTCTTCGCTCTGATACGGCCGAGGAACACTCAGAATCCCACCATGGAGTAGAGATTTTGAAATCTCTAGTAGGTTTTTTGATAGGAACGTGGAGATCAGCACATGCAGTAATATTATTTAAAAATGAATTATACGCAGAAAGGGGATTATCAACTGTAGATATAGAAAAATATTCTAGTTTTTGATCAAGGGAGGATGAATAGGCCAGCCAATCAGCACCAGATAGCTTATATTTTAGAGAGGGATATGGATTACAAAAAGGTGAGACATTATTTAACACATTAGACAACGAAATTAGTATAGGAAAGTGGTCTCTTCCATACGAAACAGGTAAGATCTTCCATGATATAAAAGGAAAAAAAGTAGAAGAGCATTATGAAAGATCAACAGCAGTTTTCGGATTTTGACTAGGTCGTGCTCTTCGGGTGGGGAAAACATTATTGAGTAGGCATAAATTGCACTCGTCAAAAATATCTAAGAGTGAAAGTCCAAACAAATCAGAGAAAGCGTGACCCCACACAGTATTATGACCGTTGGAATCCCCCATTATCACCATGGGAGAAGGGATAGAGAATAGGAGAAGAAGTAAATCAGAAATTAACGAAGAGTTAGGCTGAGGAACATAGATGGAAACAAAAGAAATATTCATAAACCTAATACCAACTGCGTTGATATCAGGAGGAAGAGGAGGAAGGGAAATTTGGGAAAATGAAAGGGAGCGCCTTACAAGCAAGGCACAACCAGCATACCCGTCAATCCTGTCGTCCCGGAGGCAGGAGAAACCAGACAGTCATAAACAGTTTTGACATATGAGCGAGTAAGGTGGGGGAGCTGGGAACTTATAGATGAGCGATTCTGAGAGAAAGAAATTGGGTTCCCTTGAGCAACTTCAGAGAACAATCGTGACACTTGTGGAAACTGAGAAACGGCTTCTTCGTATGATATGCTGTTTTGGGCCATAACTGCCTTAATGGACGTTTGTCTTTTGAATTCTGGGCAGTTTTTGCTGGTGGCAAAGTGCCGACCAGAGCAGTGGAGACATGTAGCATTATTTTCAAGGATTGCACACTCATCTGCAGTGTGTTCCTTGGAGCATCCGAAGCACCTAGGCTTTGATCTGCATTGGACTTTAGTGTGACCATACCTGCAACAGGTGTGACACTGAATTGTCGGGTACTGGTAAAGTTCAACCGGTAGCGATGTATAAAACAAAAATACTTTAGAAGGAAGGGATTAACCTTGGAAAGTAACAACCACAACTAACTGGGTAGGAACCCAGGTAACCTTGCCCTCTTTTACATTTTTTCTACTGAGGCGACGAGCCTTTATTACAATTCCACAACCTGCAGGTCGAACAAGAGCATCTGCGAATTCTTCCATAGATAAATCTGTGGGGACTTGCCTAGCTAGGCCCATTCTTGTAATATTCAAAGTAGGTATATTTGCTAAATACTTACACATTGGTAATATTGGGGATCCTATAAAATTGTTTGCGTCTTCTGCGCTTACAAACTCAACAGATATGTTGTTGCGTCCTACGCCTTTTACGCCATCAGCGATAATGTTTTAGAATTTGTGGGTAGACAAGAACTGACCAAATTTAATTGGTCTGATTGTGCTACCTGCAGATGGTTCTGGATCTGAACGGGAAACGTGAACCACGTATGGTCCACTGTCCAAAGCTGTATACGTTTTAATGGCACCAATGACAATTGACGGGTTGTTGTAAACAGTTTGGATTGAAGGCACCTCCATGTCTAGAGACTTGTTAGACTTTTTAACTGGGGCTGTAGTATTAGAAATTTCCGGATTAAAACGACATTTTGAGCCTGTTACCGTCGATGAAGCATGATCAGGAGGATCGGGGGGTGCCGGGGGTATCGGCGGCTGTTCAAAACCCATACTTGAGGGTGTAGCCTCAAATAAAGATTTTATAGTACCAATAACAAATTAATTTATCTAAATTAATACTAATCTACAACACAGCACTTAGATTAATCAGAATGGTGGAAATAATAAAGAAAATAGCCAAAATACATGGAAAAACACAAAACTCTCTCCACCTCATTTACTCGCTAACCGCGCTTATAGTCATACCCTAGTGGTTGCGTGGAAATTGACAGCTTAATAGGACAACAGCTTTTATGGGAATTTGTTAGTTGATCACATCATAAGTTGAATGAAGGTAAGGACGAAACGCATCGATGACATACATTTCATGTATCGCAATTAGCGTTGGAATAGTACATTGTACACCTAGGCGAGAAAATGCCCAATTCCAAGGAATCGCACTTTCTCCCGAGTGATACATAGTGCTTTATACTACACCTACGAGGAAAATAAAATAAAATCTTCACTATCACTAGACGACATTCGGAAGAATTAATAAAATTACCAAAACCAAATTAAATAAATTTCGAAGAAATTCCCACGCATGTTTTTAGGTATTACTTGTGTTTTTTTTCCAAAATATTTTTCGGAAATTGGAAGAGGAATAAATCATTTGGCGGACTTGGAGTAAAAACTTTTTGTCGTTTTACCTATAATTAAAATAACCATAGCTACCGGCTGATCTATGTAGGAATTTAAAAAAAATAACACATTAGAAATGGATTTCCATACACTTTTCTCTCCCGCTAAACGTTTTAGAAATGAAATTTCATAGACTTTTCCGTCCCGCATTTTAGTAGGCTTGAAATTTTGTACTTTCTAAGTTATATTTGGAAAAGGAATGGGCAAGTTTCTCAGTTGGTGTGATATAAAGATATTGGTTATTTTATATCACACGTTTTGATATTCAGGGTTTGATATTAAGAAGCCGGTTTTCAGTAATTTGTAAAAAAATATATTTTTGTCATACGTTCGTGTAATTAACATTGAATCTTGCTGGGTATTTTTATTGACCAATACAGCTCAGTATATTTGCAATTATACCCTTGCTGCAATTTCATTTTGCAATACATTGCAAACGACGACCTCTGTGGCGCAGTGGGCTTAGGTCCTGCTGAGACGCAAAGAATTGCGGGTTCGATCCGCAGGACAAAAGTTTGTATGATCTTCAAGTATTTCTCTCGGGTCTGGGTGTTTCTATGTATAATATGTAAGTATTTACAACAACAAAAAATAGTATATCAGTAGTATATCAGTCATGTGGCACCCATAACAAAAGCTCTGCTTACTTTGAGGCCAGATAATGCTGTGTGAAATGTCCGGTGTTATTATTATTATTATTGCCGAGTGTAATATATCCCTTCAAGATTCGGCACCTGGATTTTTGAGGAATTTTGTTCGTACACGCGGGGCATATGCCGGCTAGATCTCGCAGGATAAAATGGTGGATACCGAAGCTGTTGTCGCTGCTGCAGCTTTTGAAGTGATAACTCCTTATGGGAGGGTAAACCGCTTCGTTGCGTAACGCGTTTCTCTCACTCATACGGCAGCGGTAGGCAGGCTCCTGCTCTCTCACTCTAACCCCCATCGCTAG
The DNA here is from genome assembly GCA_948098915.1 of Lampropteryx suffumata. Lineage (NCBI taxonomy): Eukaryota > Metazoa > Arthropoda > Insecta > Lepidoptera > Geometridae > Lampropteryx > Lampropteryx suffumata. The sequence continues at coordinate 17,352,982 of OX402544.1, read as the reverse complement.
TTAGATTAGTTTAAGTTATCACTTCTGAGAGGTGTTCCGAGACGCACACGTTTTTTATTGTTTTGTGTCATCGTTTAAAGAAACCGAAACCTAGAAGAAGAGTGTGGATCCGGCCATATTTAAACAGACGAGAAATCATAACTAGTCTTGAGGATTTGTTTCAAAACTTCACTAGGATGTCCAAAAGAGCGAGGGAAAAAAGATGCACCTATACATCAGAGCAAAGACGATATACGGCATTATCGCAGTGAAGTCAAAGCGGGATAAATCATTTGCAATGTAGCCGGCTAAACATTAAATACTTGCAACTATAATGACATATCTTGGCATTATCGCCGGGCTACACTTCAATATTACAGCAATTGTTGCACTGTGTTGAGAGATATAATCGGCAACATGGCGGCTATACCACTGCAGCAAGAAATTGACAAAAAACTAGCCCGTTTACGAGCACCTTTAAGTAACAATTGTCTAATTAAGATTTTGTTTTGACATATTCTTTCAAAAGCGGGTTAAAAATAAAAATAAAAATTTAATTAAAAAAAAATTATAATATCGTTTTAATTCCATGACGAAATCATAGAATAAAAAAGTTATTATTTTTAATAGCAAATTTGCTTTAACCCTTCGACCTTGCATTCCCCTTGTGCCCGCATTGCAGAGATCGGAATAATTCGTGTATCCACAGGGGTGACGTATACCTAACTATACATACATTATAGGTATGTATGCTTATAAACTGCAGGAATGAGAACTAGATGGCAGGATCAAAACTATCCGATTCCTGAATCGCGCTGACGAAAACGCACGGCCAGAGACGACGTTCAACCACAATTTTACTAGTTATGCTTAGTATTAAGTTAGTTTAATTTGTTACAGTAAATTGGAGAAGAACCTTAACAAATGTTTTTGAAAACAAGAAATATCAAATTGTTAAACTTTGTAATTCAATCACCGTACACTTTGTAACTGAATCATTGACACTAACAACATTGTTAGTAAACAATATTATTTGACAAAAGGTAGATACTACCTTCCTAATTATTACAAACGACAGGTAGCTGTTTCGCTATCTTATTATTTTAGTACAACAGCCAAAAACTTACTACAGACAATGCTTCTATTGAGCATAATCTTGACATTCCAAATCAGACTCTGGAATTTTTTCCTAGCAATTTAAATTAGATAAAAAGACAATAGAGGGTGTCTCTAGCACTGACAAGCCAAATAATATATTATGTTATCAAAATAGTTAATCAAACAAACACACTAAAAACTGTAAAATAAATACTGTAAATAAGTTTAAGTTTACTAACTTGGTGCATCAAAATATTCAAGGAATTTTAGTCTCTGGCAGTGCCACATTTTGTGAGTGGATAATATCTCTCAACACAGTGCAACAATCGCTGTAATATTTCAGTGTAGCCCGGCGATATTGCCAAGATATGTCATTCTAGTCGCAAGTATTTAATGTCTAGCCAGCTACATTGCAAATGATTTATCCCGCTTTGACTTCACTGCAATATTGCCGTATATCGTCTTTGCTCTGATGTATCTCTTTTCCCTCGCTCTTTTGGACATCCTAGTGAAGTTTTGAAAAAAATATTTATCAAGACTCAGCTCCTTGTCAAGGCTAGTTAAGATTTCTCGTCTGTTTAAATATGGCCGGATCCACACTCTTCTTCTAGCTTTCGGTTTCGTTAAATGAAACAAAACAATAAAAAACATGTGCGTCTCGGGACGCCCGACAGAAGTGATAACTTAAACTAATCTAATCTCTTGAAATGTATTCAATAAAATCAGCAAAATAACAAATAAAACCCGAAATAAATGGGAAAAATTAAAAATTTGAGCACAATGCTTATTATTTATTTTATTTATTTATTGATAGACTAGCAGCTAATGCTGATGTGTCTATATCACACAGTGTTGAAATGTTCATGGTTTCACTTTTCACTTAGTTCTTTATTGTTGACAGTTTATTATTTCGCAACCAGTAGTCAAGTTTATTCTTGAAGGCATTTAGTGAGGAAGCGGCAATAACCTCTTCCGGTAACTAATTCCAGTTATGAACCACTCTGTTAGTGAGGAAATGATGTGCAGTATTGGTGTTTGATGGTGCAAGGACTAATTTAGAATTATGGCCTATTAGGTGACCTTATGTTTTCTTTCAATAAAAACATCTTGTTTAAGTCAGGCAAATTGTACATGTGAGAAAGTATTTTGAAGGTCTCAATGAGGTCGCCACGATGGCGTCTTTCTTCTAGTGTAGTGAGGCGTAATACGTGAAGTCTTTCAACGTAACGTTTACTCCGCAAAACGACTAAAAATAATCAATCCGCGTGATTGTATGTGTCGTAGGATTTAAATTCGACTGAAGCTTGTCAATCAGAGCTTCTTAATTAAATTCTTGACAAAGATTCACCTACATCCTTATGTATGTCCATCCAGAGGTGTTTCTCTTTCTGCTCTATATTCTTTGCTTTCTTTATCTCTCAATTCCGATGGTACATTCTTCTCAATATCAGTTACAAATAGGATTGAATCTTGAAACAGCCGTTTATAGAACAGTTCTGATGACGATTTACTTGTATGGTGTGCACATTGTATGGTGTATGCATTCAATTTAGACATAAACATTAGACATTAACATTTGTTTATTTACTGCATAAGCCCACACACCTCAATAATATAATTACGTTTTAAAACTAAAAAGACAACCGACTTCATGTATACAAAAACAATTTTTTTGTTTTTGTTGATGTTTTAAAACCGCTCAACCGATTTCGATATAATTTATATATATCCATCTGGGAAGTATACCATTTAAAATTTAAAAATAAAAATTTCAAATCGGTTCAGGCGTTTTTGAGTAATCGGTGAATAAGCATACAAAAAAAATCGACAAATTGAGAACCTCCATTTTTGAAGTCGGTTAAAAAGAAGACGAAACAATATTGTTTAAAAATGGAAGTACAGTACACATATTAAAAATTAAAAAGATAATACTAATAATAATATAATATTGCCGGACATTTCACACAACATAAAGATCATAAGAGTAAGAGAATAAAAGAGACGTTTAATAACTCTAAAACTATTCTGCGTATTTAGCTATTTACTTAACAACGTTAAATGTAGAAGTAAATATAATTACGTTTATAAATAAGGGTTAAAATTAAAGCCAAACGTCGGCTCTCGTCCGCAGATCGATCCAGGAATTGAATTTGGATACCCTTATTATTTCAATGCAGACTTATTTATCTATTTATTTATTAATTAGTACGAACATGTCAATAACACTAAATAAAAAAGAAAAATAACAGAAATCTTAAATGATAATACAAAATAACAATATTTATTGGTAGTAATAGTAAAGTAAGCATCTACCTACACACTTAAACAGACTTCTCATAGAACCTCAGACATTCAGATAGAATCACATTCCATCCGTCCGCAAACGAATCACATTCAGGGTTCTCGTTCAAGAGGGCATTCAGCGCAGAAAGAGTACGTGGAATGGGAGACTGTGCGTACGCAACCGTGCGAGAAGAAGGTTCCTGGAACCGCCTTCTGGTGCCACCGCCTGGTGCTTTCTTTTACTGCAATAGTTGTTGGGGACGCAGAGCCTCGCCAAGTCATCATGGAGATCGGGAGCATCGAGCTTTGACTGATAACAATTAAATTCAATTAAATTCAATAAATCTTTATTCAATAAAATCACAAGGACCACTTTGAATCGTCTTCTTACATGCTAGTGAATCTAGGTGCCGGTTCCTCCTAACCCTAGTTCAAGAAGAATCCGACAAGAAACTTGTCTGGTCTTAACACATTTTTGTATGATCTTTGACAATTTTGTTACGGATGCCGAGTCGAGTTGGAGCAGATTCATCCCAAGCTTTTTTGTAATCTATATAATCAGATATGTTATAATATGCTTTAATAGACAGTTTCTGTTTAATTACGTTTTTAAATTTGCCAATCGACAAATCTAACACGTCGCATGGGACCTTGTTATAGAAGCGTACACATTACCCTATAAAAGACTTCAGCGAGCTTAACAGTGGGAACAGCGAATTTATCCTTATTTCTAGTGTTAATACCATGATTATCGCAATTTTTTTTTTAAATTACATTTTTTTTTTTTTTAAATTAACAATTTTGTGCTCATACATTTTTGTATATATTCTGTCATAATATTAATTTCTTTAAACTTATTTCTAAGTGATTCTCTGGGGCCCATGTTATAAATTGCACGAACAGCCCTCTTTTGCAACACAAATATACTGTTAATATCAGCAGCACTCCCCCACAACAGAATGCCATAAGACATAATGCTATGAAAGTAGCTGCAGTAACCGAGTCTAGCGGTACCTACGTCGGTAAAATGACGGATCTTTTCACCAGCGTATGCCGCAGAGCTGAGTCTCTTCAACAATTTATCTATGTGCGGGCCCCAATGCAGCTTATTATGTCTTCTGTGGGAGGTGACGCCGCCATTTTCCCAGTAAATGCAAGCGTAAGTAGTTGATGATCTTGTAAATTTTTACCAACATTTGGAGTGTTTAGTTTGATTGGTATGTCCATATCCTTTAGATGCTGCTTAGGTCCTACACCTGATAAATAATAATCCCGGACATTTCACACAGCATCATCTGGCCCCAATGTAAGCAGAGCTTGTGTTATGGGTACCACATGACTGATACACTACTTATATACTTTTTTATTTTTTGTAAATACATACATATTATACATAGAGACACCCAGACCCGAGACAATACCTGTAGATCATACAAACATTTGTCCCGCGGCGGGAATCGAACCCACAACCTTCTGCGTCTCAGTCGGATCTAAGCCCACTGCGCCACAGAGGTCGACAGAGGTGATAGCATTAGTAATTGGTGGCTGTTGATTGCCCCTGCCGATAATATAACTTCTTTATTAGCCATGACCTTGATAACTTTTTGATTTGGTAGTGTCAATTGAACACCATTCTCACCATAATCACTTGAAATTGGATGTTTCTATTATGTGCACGAGCAAACCCTAGAGACTGAATGGTTTAAATAATATTGATGTTTAAGTTTAGACCTGTGTAATTCACTAGATTAAGTTATAAAAAGGTAGGAAAAATAGCTACTAAGTAGGAAAGCTTCCTAATAAGCTCCACATTATACAGTAGGTAGGTCAAGTAATAAAATATAATCTGTCTGTCGTTTTAATACCCGCAAACAATAAAGTAAAAATAGTAAACGAGTTAGGTAGCACCTAGGTAGACATAACATGAGTAGGTACAACATGTGCGCAAGGACGCGGCTCTAGGTAACCGGCCGGAGTAATATCTGTATTTTAGTTACCTAAATTCTAATTGGTCCGCTCGAATAGACAGAGACATATCGGGCGGGTAACAGAGACAGAAAATAGCAAATATTGGTTCTTTTAATAAAGGCGCTTGGACGACGACGCGTTGGCGGGGAGGCCCAAAAATTGTATATATATTTCGGCGAGACCGAGTAAAAATCAGTTTCCTTCGTGCATTTCAACAAAGAACAAGTCGTAACGCTGCCCCACCGCCAACTCGCCGCCTCTTCGCGTGCATTACCCTGCATACTGGAGTTTTATTCTACCTACCTACCTGCCTACCTACTTCAGCGGAATCAAGCCATACAGTCCACTACCTACCACCCTTCAAGCTTCGCCTTTGGTTAGCGATCAACCACCACAACCTGAACATATTAGTTGATTATGATTTTTGCAACAAATGAATTCTCTTCTCATATTATAGATTTTGTCGACGTTTAATTGGTCTGATGAAAGAGACTGCAGTACTTTGATAAATGCCGTTATCGATGTTATACTGCGGAGTTGATTAGTTAAGCTGTTCAAACCCGTTTAGGTCTTCTATCAAGTTATGACCGTTTTACTTAAAAGCTACGAGATATACAACTGTTAGTGAGTTCCAAGTTTGATGAGTGACGCCCAGGTAGCCATCAGTCCCGTGCAGTTCAGCCGAACTACTCTGCAAAAGCTTTTCATCATTGAGACGTTAACTTTTTTTGAAATACCTTAGAACATTATCCCAGTCTCAACCTTCATTTTCTTGCTCAGCAAAGCTATTGTATAGTCTGCCTTGTTACCTCGCACATATAAAATACATTTGGCACCGCTGGATACACCAAAAAACTTGCCTCTAGTTTCATGTATCTTGCGTTTACTGTTCTCCTACGCAAAATTAAATGATGCAGTGTAGTTCCAGTCGCAGTAAGAACTGTCCACAAGCGAAAAGAAGCCGGGAGCCTACAATAAAACATTATACACCTAAGTAAATCGCATATAGGTAGGCAGGGGTATGGAGTAACTACCACAGAAAATGCCACAGAAATAGTACTAAGTACCTGCCTGCATTATACACGTAATATTGAGTTTCAGTGTCTAAGGGAAGCAAATCTCATAGTTTGAGAACAAACACGATTAGGATTAATGAACAATGTTTGGAAAATACTGGTTTGATTAGATACTTACGTCTGATATAACAGGTAGGACGTCTCCAGCTTTTATTAGCAGAACGTTCCAATTATGAATTTTAGTTAGTCTGTTGGCAAGAACGCAACCAGCAGACCCTGCACCCACTACTATGAAGTCAAACCTCTAATCATCTGTAAATTAATTAACAATATTTGGTCTTTCGTTAATGTTATTGATCGGGCGAGAGACGCGATCGAAGATCTCACTGACAACATGGGCAATTTAGACTTCGACTTTGGTACTTTTAAGAAAATGACCTAGGAACTTATTGAATCAAAAAATACATAGAGTTACGAGTATTAACAAATGGGGTTCCAAAAGGCAGAAAAATAAAGCTATACATAATAAATGTATACTTTGAAAGATAATACGTGAAAATAAAACCATTTTAACTTGAACTCCCATAGAGCGGGTAGAGTTAAGTTAACTTCAAAGGTCCGTATAAAAAACGAGAATTGTTGATTTCAGATTTAATTTGAAATATTTCAGCTGAAAGGGTTTTTGGAACGAAGTTTCTTATCGTAGGTTGGCGAGAGGACCTAGCCGAGAAAAAATGTACCGTGTTACGAAAAACCGTAAGAGAAAGAGAGAATTAAGGAGACCGAGGACTAGTCTCCCACATATATTTATATATATCTCCCATATACAGGGTTATTGGTAATTCGACGTGTTCCAGTTAGGAGGTGATAGGGGTGACTATTTGCGATAATTTTAACCAGATATGCATCATGCAAATGTCAACCATTTTTGAGTTATCAGGTTTTTTAGCTTTTTTCAAAATAAGTCAAAAGTGCAACATCAAAAGTTTATTAAAAAAACGTATTAATTTAAATCTCATTTTTTCTTCCGATTTATAAAAACGATTAAACACTGGTTATTTATTTATATTTAGACAACAAGTTTCGGTCCAAATGTGAAAATGCGAGACGAAAAACGATATTATTTCAATATATTTTTTTTCTTAGCTCTCCAACAATGCATACACCTATACTCCAGCCAAATTCGAGACATAATATTTGTAAACAAACCACAACAGCTGATTTTTAGGGTTTTCACTTCAGAATATTTCACAATTTCAAATTTTCAATCGTTTTACCCTAAAAATCTATCAAACTATTCATAATACGATTTGTAAAGTCATGTAAAAGATATAAAATGATTAATAAACATTTCAAATCACATGTAAGTGAAAGTATTTTTCTTTTTTATTTAGGATTGGCTGTGATGGTTGATAATAGTGCCATCCCTAATGCTTTCTTGCTTCTTTGGAAGAAATCGTGAACATTTTTGCATTTTTGTATTATGTCATTTAGTTGGTGAGCCCCACACGAGTGCGAAGTAAAAAATGAAATAAAAATATAGTAAATGTAAATAAATCAGCTACCGTCTCAATTATTTACTCATAATTTATTATCAATAGGGAATATGCATGTATTTTTTTATTTTGAATTCAGTTACCTACAAATATTTAAAACATCGCTTAAATTTGGTGTGCTAAAACGCCGCTATTCACAAACATCAATTTCGCGCGCTTATTTTCACATTTTAATAATTTATGCAAGTATAAACAAACTAAATCAGAAAATAATGGTTTAATACAAAATCAGAAGAAAAGAGAGGGAAAAGTCTAGTAAATTCGAACCACATGCGTATTACCTATTATCATACACATTAGCTAGCATTTACAAAAATGAGCATTGATAAAAAATGTTTTTTACCCATGCCGTCACATGGTTGCCAAGCAACGCTTTGTTATTAAACATATGGCTCGAATATGGCTGGAGTATAGGAACTTATTTCAATGAAACTGAAAAAAATATCACAAAGGAAGCAGGCAGAAATTCGTATTTGAACTAACCTTAAAATCGCTGTTTGAATATCTTGCAAAAAGGTTTATTGCGTACCATAGCCAATGCAGGAAGCTAACTGGCGTGTTAAGAAAAACAAACCAATGTTTTTAAAGAGTCCTTTCTTCAAAAACTTTTTACGCGTACATTGGTTTTGTTTTACACATTTTTCACACTCACGATTGTAGTATAATTTTTAACGTTAATTGAAATATGGAAGAGCTTTATAATAATTACGTTTTAAAAACTAAAAAGAAAACAGACTTCATTGGATACAATTTGAAACCATAAAATTATTTTGTTTTGATTTTTTTAGTGCAAAGTACATGTATTTTGTTTATATATAATATGGGTAGACCAACTAAACGCACTGCTCTGCACTGCACGTAACGAAAATATCAATGATGTGTACAATTTTTCGATGCTTGATAATAGTTTAAAAACCACGTAACCGATTTCGATAAAATTTAAATGGGACCCATTTAAATTTTGGGAAGTATATATACCCTTTAAAACAAAAAAGATTTTTCCAAATCGGTTAAGGTGGCTTTGAGTAATTGGTGAACAAACATAAGATAACATAACACTTTGTTATAACACACATAACAAAAAAAAGATTCTGACAAATTGAGAACCTCCTTTTTGATAAAGTCGGTTAAAAATCAATAAAATAACAGCGCAATGTCTGCTTCGCAAGACGATCAAAAAAATGTCTAGCTCGCTTTTGTTAGCTTAAAAAAATATAATGTTACCTTGCTTGTCCAAAAAAGTTTCAATCCTACGAATTTTTAAGCTTGCTTGTTTCGCTTTCTTTGGGAGATAGGCATGGTAGGGCTAGCTAATTGAAAATCGCTAGATAAGTATATATATATCCTGTTTTAAGGAAATTGAAGTATCGGAGTTGGACTAAAGATTGAATGGTTTAACTTTGGGAAGACAATACAATAATAATCAATAACCTACCTATAAAGGATTTCTACGTGGAACTGATCCCAGATGAGTTCTGCTTGGAGACTGATTATGGGGACGACTGATTATGGGGATAGTCTGCAAATTATTGGGGATTAGTCCCCCTGCTGACTAAAAGAAGAGCTAGCAATAGAGAAGGAAAACTTGAAACAAGCCCGGCTCGGTTCCAGCCGTTATGCACCTGAAACCGAACCGACACAGGATGTACTGATTCGTCTTTCCTGCGGGTTCTGTTGGCAATTTCGAGAGCTTACACGAAGGCTTACCTAAGTGCACAAAAGGAGCCTCTGAGTCGCACTTTAATCCTTTCATCACACTGGTTAGAAATAACTAATGACACCATAAGAAGAAGTAACCTACCGATCATACTCCAGCATTTTAACAACACTTGTTTTCAAAAATAGTTTTCTAATAATTATCTATTTACCTATGCTGACAACTTTGGGGTGTTACTCGATAATCGCGAGATCTCAGTTCGTTCGTGGTGAACTACTAATAGCGTACCAAATACTTTAATCTACGAATATATCAGGGCAGGTTTGCCCACCTGTTGCAGCGCGAATTACTAACAGGCATTATTAACAAACTACCAGTTACTTTCGCCTGTACAAGAAAAAAAAAGAAAATGTAAAAAGCCTATTCAATATTATTACTGACCCAGAGCCTGTGATCTCTCTCTGAGATAAGTTCAGCCAGCACAAAAATTCCAGCTTTTCATAGCATGAATATTATAATCTAAGTAGATAACAATAACAAGTAGGAATGATGTATAAACTCAAAAACTGTTTATTCTGCTCATTGTAAGTATTTTTGGATAATCGATTGTAAGAAACATATAACTTCTAGATAAGGCCCGACAAAGTTCGTTACCATGTTACTGATTTCGAAGTGATTTATTTACTAAACTTGTAATACGAATATAGTATTAAACACTTTATTTTGCCTGATATATAGATAATATATCAATTAGTACATTATTGTTTACGGAATGATAAAACATGGTTTGGTTGTAGAGTTATTACATATTTTGTACAAAGCAGTATTTTCGCCGCCATCTAAGGCGCTCCTCTTGTCATTTTGAAATTAGGTCATTTTGATGTCTGGCTAAGGAGCTCCAGGAGTTAAAGCTTACTTATTTTCATATAAATAACTATGTTATTTGTTAAGAATGCATGGCCTCTTGTTGCTCTGCCCTTAGACAGTTAACCGAGACATTTGAAATGTATAAACTCTCTTGTATAAGATTTTCGTAATTAAGGTAGTTATAAGATGGATCATGCATAAAAGCGAGGACCAGGACGAGTTTCTTTCCAGTTCTTCTCGGGCTTGGGTTAGAAGGAATTGGCGCCTAAATTCACATAATACGTAAGAAGTGATCCTTGAGGTTGTATTGAATAAAATATCTTTTGACATTGACTTGGCTTTGATCAGCATCCGGGCACAGCAATAACAATACTCGTTGCACACGTTCAAAAAACGAACATCTTTACAATAACCTACTCCTACAGGTAAAAGGATTACACTACTAAATAAATACTTGAAGAACTTGACGAGTCCCATGGGATCCTCCGAGATATTAATTCTTTGATTTTTGTAGGAACCTATATTTTAAGTAGTCTTAGCTGAATATTGAATACCTGATCCAGATAAGTTATATACGTACGACCATAGCTACTTAACCCATATGATAATTTGCTTTCTACCAGGGCTAACGGTACTTTACATTTTATTACAAACATTGATGTTGACTTATTTAACACATCTGCAAATAAACTTAAACGCTTGCTTAGTGTTGAATTCTTTTTTTTTTAAATAACTATCTTTTGAGTTCATTTTTATATAAATAATTTCTATTTTTTGTTCTCACTTTGTTTAGTGTATTTCTACAAGTCGTCTACTTTTACTGTTACATTTTTGTAACCTATTTAAGTAAATATCTGCGGAATTTTTTAGCTGGCCTTCAGCACACATGCGCTTGTCTGTACCGGCATGTTTTATATAAATAACTATTCTTAATACCTAGCTGTAAGTTTTCCTAAAACTATGTAAATCAATAAATATATTATATAGAACTTTACCAATAATGCTCTTAGTTTATTACATATCAATCAATGTGCTTTGCCGAGTTGAACCTATTATCAATTACCAGGCCAAGGTTAGTAAACTCGCTGATCTGTTTAATCATCAGCCAACTGTTTATACATTACAGATTTGATGGATAAAGCCAAACATGACTTTGAGATATTATATGAACGTTTTCTTTTCCTGGATAGTAATTGTGACTAGAGCATACGTGAACAAGTTTAGTTTTATCAGCATTGAGAAGTAACCTCGAGTCATGCGACCACTTACATTAAGGCGTTGAAATCAGCTTGTACTAAATTCGGCACACCAAGCGGGTCACGATTCGCTGCTAGTAAACGTGTCATCAGCAAATAAACGGTGCAAAAATTAATTACATCATTAAGATCTTTTACATATGTTAGGTAATGCAAAGCTCCAAGTACTGAACCTTGCTAATTAAACTTCAAAGCGTGGTCTGACAATAATATAAGTAGGTACTTTACTCATAGTTAATTTTGCTTAGCAGCTCAACAATATCGCACTTTTGATACGTCGATATCAAACAACCTAAAAACGTAATTATTAAATTAATAGAAAGACCGAGATGCCGTCACAACGCGAACTGATAAATATTGCCGGACATTTCACACATCGTCATCTGGCCCCAAAGTAAGCAGAGCTTGTGTTATGGGTACCACATGACATGACTGATATACTACAAATATACATTATCTTTTTTGTAAATACATAGCAAAACCCAGACCCAAGACAAATACTTGCAGATCATACAAACATTTGTCCTGCGGCGGGAATTCTAACATTCTGCGTCTCAGCCGGGCCTTAGTAGGCCACCACTGCGCCACAGAGGTCGTCAAAACATAAATAAGTACGTAATATTTAAATAGGGACAATTTATTTTGCATTTTTTTCTACCTAATGTGATTGCACTGTCAGATCTTGTGTCGTAGAAATTATTTGCAAGATCGTTGCTTCTTTGCTTTTCTTTTCTTGGGTATGACAGTACGGCAGGCACGGCAGGCACGGCACGGAACATAACACGGCATGTTCTCTTCCTCGCATTGGATCTGCTTGCACGAGTGAGTAGCCGGCTTGGCTTTGGCAGGTGCACGAGGTGTGACCAGCTCTACCTGACAAAACCATACATTGGACTTACAAATGTGTGTATATAAAGCCTTATTTGAAAGTGAAACCAACTAGACTAACAATACGTATTAAAAACTAAAAAGAAAACCGACTCCAAAAATACAGTTAGAGACCATAAAATTATTTTATTTTGATTTTTAGTAGAAAGTAGATGTGTGTGATGTGTTTTGTTTATACCTATATAATATGGGTAGGCCAACTAAACTCAATACTCTGCACTGCACCACCCAACAAATATATCAATACATTTTTCATCAATACATACATTTCAGTACACAATTTTTAGTTTTTTTTTTATATCTTAAAAGCCCCTCGACCGATTTCTATAAAATTTGAATGGGACCACCAAAGTAAAAGTAAATACTGTAGGGAAGTAAATACCCCATGAAACCAAAAAATAAATCAAATCCGTTCAAGCGTCTTTGAGTAATCGGTGAACATACATTAAAAAAAAATTCCAACGAATTGAAAACCTCCTCCTTTTTTGAAGTCGGTTAGAAAATGCTTTTTTTTTTAAGTACGTGTAAAGCCGTAAGCGCCTAGACATGTTCAAGAGCATCGTTGATTTAGGCTTGGCAAGGAAATAAAACAACAAGGAGTTTACCTGTTAGTACAATATAAGCTTACTTCAATGTTCCCTGTACGGTTAGGCTCGTCAGTTTGCTTGCCAATCTTCAAGATGAAGACGTCCTTGTCCGCGTGTAGCACCTTATGAGCCTGGATGCCTTTAGGGGCATCCTTCGGAGTGACATTGCAGACATTGCAAAGCGTGTCGTGAGCCTCTTTCATGCTGTAAACTAGCTCAGAGTTCAGCTGGGTTCGGTTGGTTTGAGCCTCGCACATGTCGTCCGGAATCTTAACATCAAACAAAGTACTTAACAAAATTATATTACAATAACATGGAGCATATAATTATTAGAACATCACTGTATAAATTATAAACGAAGATACACAATGTATATGGCTTGCCGTCATACGGTAGAGTGAAACTACTCCGTATGACGGCAAGCCATAATGTAATAAGGTAATTTCATAATATTTTTCATTTCATGTGAGCTTATGAACTCGGGTATGTTTTACCTGGAAATTGAGTTTGTTACGTCCGCCAAAATCCTCCCCGGCCATACCACAGGTCTCGGAACAGATGGAGCCCTCATCATCGCACGTACACTGCTGTTGCAACTTCAGCTGCGACGGCGTTAGCCTCGGCGGCTTTGAGGTACTTTTGGGAACTCGTATTTTGACCTCATTACCGTTGAAAATAGCTCCAATTTCTTCGTACGGCTTACGACTTTTCTTTTCTTTGACGGATTTTTCCATGGTCGTAGAGCACTTCTCTACGACTTACTAATAATTTTTAAAACTAAAGTAATTGCAAAATATCTAATTTCACATATTTTTGTAATCTCAAATTGTTTATAAACTGCAAGTAAACTGAATATTTTGGTTTGACAGAAAGCCGACACAGAAGATTGCACTGAAAGCGCTGGTAGAGATATGTCAAAACTGACCAACACATCATATTCAAATTGAAAAAAGGTTACTAGACTTGGATTATAAGAGCATTTGCTCGAAGACGTCAACACTGGATTGGCACTGGGTTCGGTACACTGGATTTCTTTGTTTTATTTGTTATTAAATAACCTTTGATATACCTACGATGCTTATTATATTATGTCTATCTGTCCGCCTTTAATCATAGATCTTACTTGCACTATTATTATTACTATTAGTCTTGTCGAAATGAAATTTTGCACAGTAATACATTTGAGTGACGCCTACAAAGTTATGAAATGAAAACATTTAAAATAATGCTCTTAGTGGTACCTCCTCTACAATGTAAATGATATCTGCCAAGACGAGCAAAAGCCCGCCAAGACGAGCAAAAGCGGCACGGCCGTACCATCCTTTTCTCGTAACAGTTCAGGCTATTTTCGACCCCCTATAACTTCGTTGTGGATTAACCTAGAAGCCTGAATTTTCAGTAACCAAACAGGCACAGTATAAACACAGTATATTTCAAATTTCATTCAATTTGAACTAGTAGTTTAAGAATTATAACTACTCAACACTTCTCAAACTTAACAACTTTTAGTAAAAGTTTCATAATTTTGTCACTCACTCATTCACTCACTCACTCACTGACTGATTGACCGGTGTCCGATCATCAAAACTCTAAGGCACTTCTAGCAGACATAAAAGCTTTAAATTTAAAACACAATTCAAGTTTAGTGTATAAATCAAGCAAAAACCATAATATTTTGCAATTTCGGTCCAGTTTTCTAGATACAAGAACTGCATAAATAACTTTGAAATCCCACAAATTATACGTATTGTTAGTCTAGTTGGTAGTTGGTCAAAGTTATTTATATTTTACATAGGATAACAAAGGTACAAATGTACATTTGCAGTGAATCAATCAGTGTACCTGTATATCTTTACATAGTATAAAATAAAATCGCTTCCGCTGTCTGTTCGCTTAGATCTTTTAAACTACTCAAACGGATTTTAATGCAGTTTTCAGCAATAGATAGTGATTCAAGAAAAATGATTATATGTATGATACATAGATATTATCCTAATATCCTAATTCCTAATAATATTATAAATGTTACGTTTGTTTGTTACGATTTCACGCGAAAACTACTTAACCGATCATCATGAAACTTTGTTCACATATTCTTGGTGGTATTAGAAGTAGCATAGGATACTTTTTAAAAGACATTTTTTTTTACGAAAATATATTTATATGGCAAAACAACGTTTGCCGGGTCAGCTAGTAGTACATAAAAACAGAAAAATGCAAAGATTTATAATGTGATGTCGTAACAAACATATTTTTGAGCGCTTACCTTACCTACCTTACGAGATAGATCAAATTAATGTACTACGAAATTGTATATCCTTAAAATATCAATAAAAAATCACGCGATCATAATATATTTATCTCCTAAGGATAACAGATCAAATTAATGTACTATGGAATTGTATATCATAAAAAGGTCGATAAAAAATCCGCGATGGTATATATTTATCTCCTAAGGATAACCTACAGTAACCATTTTAAATTTTTACATATTACAAAATAATATGTGTTATTTACCAAGCTATTTTATACAACACAGTAATTATTCCTTATCCAATTAAATACATTACATAGTATGTTGTATATATCATGTAAGTAGATAAAAACTGAGTAACCAGCATTTCAATAAAATAGAAATCAGAGATTTAAAAAGCCGGTTGGCAACGGCCGGCGGGCGCGGGGTGCACCATCCCTACTATAATATTATAAATGCGAAAGTAACTCTGTCTGTGTGTTACGTTTTCACGCCTAAGCCGCTAAATAGATTTTGATGAATTTTGGTATAGAGATAGATGGGACCTTGGAGAAGGACATAGGCTACTATTAATGCAGTTACCACGCGCGCGAAGCTGCGGGCAGCAGCTAGTTATAAAATAAAATAAATATAAGATTTTGTTCAAAAAGAACCTTAAAATACTTTTTCTTTTTATTTCTAAAAAGACATTCCTTCCCTTATTTAATTTCAAATCGATTAAACCATCGTAGATGTGGGAGGTGGGGGGTGGAAGTAGTACATTACTCTTTGCTGTTTGCTGATAAATAGGTGTAAACTGCGTTCCAGATAAGACGACTGCTCTAACTAGTGATTCGTTTTAAACAATATAATTGTGTTATTGTAACAGGGTTAATGTAAAACAAAGAAACCGCTATTACTAATATTACAAAATGACTAGTATTTTTATAGGGAACACCACCTTCCTATCTTCCAACCACACATCCTATATTAAAATCACCACATCCTGCATGGAGGTACACAATGTATGCGACCAGAAACCAGATCTCCAAGAATCGCTGCTGGGCGCATCACACTATGCAAACACTGGTCAAACCCAGGTTTTTACACTTAACCAACATAAGGTGATCCCTCAAAACGGAATTGGTAATAATCCTGTACTGACTTACAACGCTGGTAGGATTTTCGCCTAAAATATCCAAAACCTCACATCCAAATATCCAGATATTTAGCTCTATGGGTAAGTATACCCATAGAGTATATCTAGTAAGTGGGTACATTATCTTCAGGTCTAGGCTCCGTGGCTAAGGTAATCGGTACTGGGACCCGGCTCTGGCTGGGGCATCAGGATCATCGTCAGGTTTCACGGTATTTTCATCCAAGGTCTCTGGTAATTCAATTCAATCGCACGGTTTGAGAAAAAAACACACATAGGTGTACAAATTGTATTCTGATTTTATATAATTATATACTAGCTGTCACTTTCGCAAATTCGTCCTCAAGTTTTAAAATTTTTTTTTTTACTAAGTACTCATAAAAAATTTCATCAAAATCGGTCCATCCGTTTAGGAGGTGTTAATTACAAACACACGTGTTATATGTATCTATAATAAAACTTAAGAAAGAAGGTCTCTTAATTAGGGACTGAATAAATTAAGCGACTTGGTATTACATGGATCTCACAACTTTTTACGGTAGAAGAACTGAGTTACGAGACTTGGTTTTTTTAACAAGTTATGTTTTTGATGGCATTAAGAGATTTCATGAACAATTTTTTGAGAGGCAAAGGCGGTGATGCGGGCGTAGCCTGATGGCTCGGCTAGTGTTGAGCAGGGGCAGAGGCTTTTCCCAAGCCTTAGGAAAAGGAGCCCTCGGGGAGACCATCGCCACCCTAGAGGTGGTTTTGGTGTATAAAGGGGTTGAGGTGGATGAGCAATACGCTCGTAAATTTTCCCCAAAGCATTGAAAATAACTAATAGATAAAAAAAATACAATACTTTCAAATACGGTTGAAGGCTTTTTTGTCATATTTAGATATGCCAATCATGACAGTTGCATTCGAGGCATCAGGAAATGAGAAAGACACTGGACATGGCTGAAGATGCTGTCTGGTAACAGAGGGCAACAAGCTACTTAAATGGTTCCCCCATTTAAGTAGCTTGTTGCTCATACCATCGTCACCAAGCATCGAGATGAACAGGGTTGCCATGGCTAGTCCCTGGGTTTCGAGGCTTTTGACCTTCGTCTTCGAATGCGGGACTTCGGTTCGGGCGGCCAAGAGCTGGATTTAGTTTCGGCTTTCATGGACCTAGCCAATTCCAAGTAAGCTAAATAACTTGGCCCTAACCTTAACCCTTGAGAACAAACTGTGCTGGCTATCATGCGGCGCGTTGTTTTTACGTCAGCGCTATTGAAATGATAAATTTGCTAATTTGTGCTGTCTAGGCTCTATTTTTATAAAGCTAGGAGCAATTTCAGAATAAAGAGTCCTATGTAAATTTCTAATAAAACCTAATAAAACGTATAGGAATTAGCTAGAGAAAGCTCAATAGTAATCAAGGTCAGTAATAGATAGGAGATCAGGAGTGATCATTGCCTACTTATTAGAATCACATCTCCTATACTTCAGATAAGTAAGTGTATTGGTCTGAGGAGTAAACGTACTTTGTTTTATTATGGAGACAAAAATTTTTGAGTGTTGTATATCCCATTAATGTTATTAGTAGAACGTTATAGAAATATAATTCAGAACAAAAAACATAACATTTCAGGTAAGTAAATGGGGTACGTTAACTGTTTTATTTCCGCTTCTTTTTAGTAGGTTTCATGCAACAGCACGGTGGCGGTTCGGGTTCACATTGTGTCTCTCTTGTGTCTATACGACAAAGAGCTTTCTTTTCAGGACCTTTAGGTGTAACCAGCTCCAATTCCATTTTACAGCGGCGATCTCCAGTGGCTCCCACTTTTGCTACCTGTTTAAACAGTTTGGGTAAAGCTTTGCGTCCACCATAAACCATATAAGCAGGCGGCCGGGTCAGGCTCCGCATAAACAGTGACCATTAGCGCCTCTAATCCTCCAGCTGGGCAGATTGCAAAACAATGGTCGCGTGCCTCGGCCTGCCTGAAATGGACGTCTGGCTCTATAATCAGAGTGCGCTAGCACTCTGAATATTAAGTCACTTCCAGGCACTTCTGGGTACTTAGGTAAATCTAGTTCCAAGTAAGCTCGTAGCTGAAGTCAAAACTACCTATATATACTTATATTTATATACCGATTAGTTAAAATTGACATTTTGATTCCTTTATTGATTTGATTTACCCAGGATTTCCCGCAGTTTTAATCAACACCTCATTACATGATGACTAAAACGCTAATCACATGCCAATTTAGTAAATATAAGAAGTGTCATTAAAAACTATACTCTAATTCATACTTAGGTGCAAATAAAATAAGGGCAAGCGCACGCAAGCGAGCGTGTCTTACGAAACTATAGAATCAGGGTCAATACCTATTATTATAGGAACACTAGGCAACTTGCCCATTAGTTAACGCAGATTAAACATATAATTTATTCTACGTAACAACCTACTCATTCTTATTACTCACTTCACCCGCACTCATTCCCATACACTCAATCACTCAGTTTACTATGTTTAGAAGTTTAGGTAATTCTATATTTCTATCAGATTATATAATAGGTAAGTGCTCGTATTGTATTTAGCGTATTAATGTAAAAAAACATAGTATATTATATTCATAGCTTTTCCAGAGTATACTCGCATTTTAAAAGTTTTTTCAGCATTATTGTTCTTTGTAGAAAATTTGTTTGTATACTAACTAACCTTATTTTAGTGCATACTGTAACTCTATAGGTTCAATAGATATAGAAAAGCGGGGGTTTCGTACACTGTATGTATGTTTATACTAATAAGCCCTCGGCGAAGCAACAAGTCTGCAGAGAAGCTAATTTGCTCCTTACGAGTGATACTGGTTCCGATGTTGGTATAAGGGCGTTTTTGTTTCTGTGTTCAAAAACGCGAAGCGAGTCAATTGACGCTAATAATGCCTCGTGGAGAGCGGAAACACGTGTGGGATTTCAAATCGCGCCTGAATCGATTGTCTACTTAGAAGATGACCTCAACCTTTTAGTATTGTATTGTATTGTATTGTATTGTATTGTATTGTATTGTATTGTAAATTGTCTTGGCCTCAGATAATCAACAGATTGTAGTTTTTTATTTCTATTTTCTGACTATCTACGTAACCTACTGCATAAATAGGCTATTACTAAGTAGGCACTAATTATTACTAATGCTTAAGTAGGCATTTTACTATTAGAGACGAAAACTTAACCTAAATTGTCGCTTTCGTTTATCAAATAGCGTCATAATTTAACTTAGCATTATATATGCTTCCGTTAGTTAAATTTTAGTGAGTTTTGATATACGGATACGTAAGCAATTTTTTTATACTCGTTTATTATTTTCCAACCTTCTAACATAACCTAACCAACTGGTTTCGATCTGATTTAACGTTTTCAATAAGAGCTAAGTTCTTATTTAAAAAGGCACAGGAAAGTAAAATTTTCCTTCGCTCTACTAGTAGTGCCAAGCGGTAGTGCTTAAGAATAAAAAGCACCATGACTAATATACTACTTATATTGGTAGTTTTTTCGTAAATACAGACATATTACATCGGTACTTACTGTAGTCCGGCTGGCCGAACTACACAACCTTACCACGGAAGAATATCTAGTTCGGATATGTATTTCTGTTCTGTTCAATTTGTATTTGAAACATGTAAGAAATCGGCAATTAGCCTTTGATTTAAACTGTAGCTGGTTGGAATGCATTAAGTCATCTACCTACTATTTCAATCAAAGGCTTTTTTGAAAACAGTTTCAAAATGTTCATAGAAATTGAACAGAACAGAATGCATATAAGTAATGCATTCCGTTCGGTTGTGAGACAAGCTAAGACACAGGTCTTAGCTTGTCTCACAACCTGGCTTGGTAATCCCAGCTTCAAATAGAATCTGATTGAAATTGATTGCATCCGAAGTACGTAATATATCGCAGGTCATAAAAACACGAACCTTTAAAACGAAAACATCTTTCCTGGGATGCAAGACACTTTGCGCAGGCCCCGGGCTAGGAACATTAGTGGGGATAAGGTTACACAGCCATGGACATGGCCTACCCTTCGCACCTGATATTTTTGATTTCCCTTGAACCTGAGTATCTTTGGCATTCTTTTTGTCTTTATCGGCCATTTCAATTTTACGTAATCAGTACTTGGAATTTTTATATTAGGATCGAAATACTTGTAAATTCTGAGAATGTTCTTTAGAGAACATCTAAATATTATTCTGTTCTGTCAGCTGTCACAAAATACCAAAACAGATAAGTATCTTATTCTTTTTTTTCATTTCATAAAGTAACATAGTAACACTTCTACATTTATTATTTTTCAAGTGTTATTTCATGTTTTATTCAGTTAATCTCAGCAGAATTTTAATGAATAAATTGTGACATCATAGCACAATTGAATAAAAGTGATACAAGATAAATGTGATTTTAACGACAGGGAATCTGGAGAAAGTTCTAGACGGCCATTCCGCGATGATGTTTAGAATTAGACAAATGACGATCGACTAAGACTTTATTATCAAACAATCACTTGACACTGGCAAAATTGTCAACAAGACTGCTGCCATTATAGAAAGAAAAGAAAGGAAAATAAAAGTATCTTAACGCCTTCCGTCATTGTTACGGAATTATCCGAATGGTAATTTAGTAAGCGGTTTTAGATTTTTCGTTTGTTTTTTCGCTAAGTAACATGGCACTTCTAAATTGAATATATTTTCTCGATATTGCATGTTTCATTCAGTAATCTTAGCGTGATTTTAATCAATTAATTGTGAATTCATAGCACAAGTATAGATGAGAAATCCCGAGAAAGTTTCTTCTTCTTCTTCTTCTTTGGTCTTAATAATGTCAATTTTGCCAATGTCAAGTATTTATATTGTTTACAGTATGATGTCACAAAGTCATATCTTGTCGTTCGTCGTTCATTTGTTATTTACCTATAGCTAGCTTTTACCCGCGACTTCGTCTGCATAGAATTACTGCATCGCGTAGCCCATTTTTTTATCTAGGTTTATCTCTTAAAATAAAAATGTAAGTATTATAAACAAAACTGTATACGATTATACGATACAAAACTGCGCCGCGTTTCACCCACGTAATTCTGGGATCGGGATCGGGATAAAAAGTAGCCTATACCATATCCCAAGGTCCCATCTATCTCTATACCAGATAAATTCATTATCGATTCAGTGGTTTAGTCGTGAAAACGTAACAGACAGACAGTCAGACAGAGTTACTTTTCAATTTATAATCTTAGTAGGATTGGTGCTTTTCATATAAAATAATCAGGAATTTGGTAAATTCTCGAAGTTGTTATCATATCATCCTAGATCCAACGAGATATATAAGAACCTAGATCTTATCAGATTGCAATGACAAAGGAAGTCCGATTGCAAAGAATATGAAAATATTAAACTATTTTAGATTGTCAGCCAAAGTCTAGTCCATATTGTGTTCTCTTTGGTTAAGTCCACAGCACTAATTTGTCAGCCGCCGTTACTAATTTAAGGATGTATTTATTAGCTATTTTTATTGGGTTTTCATTTACTCGTGATGCGATTTACTTAAAACTTGGTTTGTAAACCTTAAATACAAATTAAACAGGACACGTGTTTAAGTGTTATCCATACAAATTTTAAATTAGGGTCAATGTCGTTTTAAATTAGTATTTATATATAGGTACTTTTTAATGCGTGATGCATTTTGCTTGATATTTGATTTGTATACCTTAAATACAAAATACATGGATCCGTGGTTTACTTAGGGTTTTCCAAAACAACCCTTAAAAAAGGATGCCATGCGGGTTTAAAATTTATATTTGTGTGGTGCGCTTTGCTTGAAACTTAGTTTGTGTACCATTTATATAAAATCAATATAGCTTAGAATTTAGAATTTAGAAATTAGAATTTATATAACTACTTATGCAAACTGGACAATGCATAAAGCAATTTGCTTAAAACTTGATTGTATACTTACCTAAAATCTTTACTAATATTATAAATTTGAAAGTAACTCTGTCTGTCTATCTGTCTGTCACGTTTTCACGCCTAAACAGCTGAACCGATTTTAATGAATTTTGGTATAGAGATAGATGGGACCTTGGAGAAGGACATAGGCTACGGCATAGACATTAGCGGAGCTTTCCTATACCGTCGGTAGACAACTCCTGCTGACCAGATGTCGGGTTTGAGGAATAAGTCCTGGTACTCGGCAGCTACCCGGAGCACGTAGGTACGACTTAAAATTGGTCTCTCTATTTGATTCTAACCGCTTCAAGCCATGCACATGTACGGAGGTCATCGGAGCCGGTCGGTCATTTACCTGCGTATCGGTGTCAAGCGTCGCGTCTTCATAACTGCTGACAGGTGTAGTTCGGGATCGGGTTGCACCGCGTCGCATACGTTTTGGGCTGACCGCGGCATATATCTCTGGAACTGCATTTAGATAGATAGATAATACTTTATTGCACACCAAATATACGTTGAATAAGTAGAAACAAAATAACAATGTTTTGCTAGTCGGTATTACAATGGGCGGTCTTATCGCTATGTAGCGATCTCTGCCAGACAACCTTAGGATGTATTAAACTGAATGTAGCTGAAAAAAGGATGATGATAATAATATTAAGATATTGATAATTAATTTAATGTGTACATACAAATTTACAGGATAAGAAAAAGATAGAATACGTCAATACTTTTACAATCAATACTTATATAGAAAATATATACAATACATATATTACAGTATATTAAATACAACGAAAACTAAATAACCAATACATACATAAACAAACCTAAATCCAAAATTACATAAAGAACCAAGCAACAGTTAACGACAGGACAAAAAGCGTTCCCTGGCCATAGTTTGAAAACAATCATGTGATTTGGCGCGTCTAATAGCCACAGGCAGTGCGTTCCATAGTTGAACAGCCTGTACTTTGAAGGAATTAGCATAGTAAGAGGAAGTGTGGACAGGTATTGTGAGAAGAAGAGTGTCAGAGTAGCGTAAGGATCGAGAGTGAGAGAAGTGTAAAAATTGGAATCGTTCATTGAGATAGGCACTCTACTAGGAAATGGAATTCATTACTGGTATCTGTTTAAAGTTTTTTAAACTTACGCGATCAGAACACATTATTATAAATACTTACGGGTATTTATCGCGTTTATTTACCTATTTTTCCCGACGTTTCGACATTCAGTCATCCCGTGACCACGACAGAGTGTAAACCTGTCGAAACGTCGGGAAAAATAGGTAAATAAACGCGATAAATACCCGTAAGTATTTATAATACTGGTATCTGTTTATCCGGATCGTTACAATATTTAAGTCTAGATCATTATTCGAGTACAATATTTAAAATAAGTAAAGATATATATTCAATGTCTGGAACATTATAAACTACTTATGCATAACAAGCAATTGGATAACGAAAAAAAACATACTTTATATACATACATACATACATTTCATAATTACCGGTCATTATAATCTCTATAAAATTAACTATCCCAAAAAAGCAACGGGACAGCGAGAAATCTATCCTTGTACATATAATACTAACATTTCAGACACGGTCTAAGCTCACTTATACGACGGCCTCTGCGCTACAGACGACTTCTGTAGTGCAGTGGGCTTATGTCCGGCTGAGACGCAGAAGGTTGCGGGTTCGATTCCCGCCGCGGGACAAATGTTTGTATGATCTGCAAGTATTTGTCTCGGGTCAGGATGTTTCTATGTATAATATATATGTATTTACCAAAAAATAATATTTAAGTTTTATTGTATATCAGTCATGTGGTATCCCTAAAACAAGCTCTGCTTACTTTGGGGCCTGATGATGCTGTGTGGAATGTCCGGGATTATTTATTATTATTTATTATATATAGTTCATAGTTATTTATTGGTAAATAGGAAAACAGGTCATTCTTTGTACAGTACAATTTCTCAACATAATTAATATATATAATGAAGGAATTAAATAAAAAAGGACTGATGGTCAAATGTTTAATCTTTATTACATTTTATAGAAGAAAAGGTTTGTTGGTTATTTTGCGAGTATTAGATGCAGGTTATCTTTGGAACTACTTAACCGATTCTAAAAATGTAGGTACAAAGATTATATACCTACAGTACCATAAGTTGTGTATTAATGTGATATATTTTAATTAAAAGATAACTAGTATCCTACATATTTATTTACTAAAACCTAAAACATATTAGACCAGTCTTTTCCAAACGAGTCTAGCTCGTCGCCTAACCTACCTATAAACAATACGGTATCTCAGAATATTAGTATCTATCTACTTCATTGTTTCTGCATAATTATATCCTTAATAAATAAATAATATCTTTAAAATATATCTAAATAATCTAAATATATCTTATAAAAAATATCTTTAATATCTTCATTGTTTCTGCATAATTTATGTCTTTGTGGGTTGAGTAACTAGGTATATAAGGGCATTAAAACCTCAACACATGTTTAAGGACATCTACTGTTGAAAGAAAAGTAAAAAACAACACGAATCAGAATCTTCTTTTGTTAATTTAGATATTTCAATCATGTCAAAATTCTCAGTATGATACTTACGGAAAAAATAATATAAAATAGAAAAATCCCATCCCCGAGAATAATAAACGATGGCGAAGCAGGATGACGGCCTCTTCCTCCTCGAGGTACTAATCGATAAAATAGTTTTTGTGAAAAGTCCTTGTTTCTCGGATAAGGACTTTAGAACCTGTGTGAATATCGAATGTTCTGCCGTCGAGCCCTTAGAAATCTGTGACGATGATCCTGGGGCATGTATCGCAAAAAGTGGCGGACCCTTTGTCAAATCGTTCAACAATGGCAAGTCATGCTTATTTTCACTGAATGAAGCCGACATCAGCAAAGCCATGAGCAATTTTCCCATAAAAGTATCTGTTTATAAATCGCTACCATGTGGTTGTTTACCAACCAAAATAGTTATGGGAGAGGCCACTATAGATATGACCAAGGAATTCGTTCAAGCCCGAAATAAGTTTTTAGAAGATCCAAACACCGTTAGCTATCAAGCTCTGAAAGATTCGTTCCGGATCGTTGGTTCAGATGGAGTTGAAACTGGAGAAATAGCTATGTTTTTGAGGATATCTTGTTTTGGTAAACTGATTATCACAAGATTCCAAGGCGCGAATAGTCCACCAAGTCTAGCTGGTGGCAGATCCTCATCTGTTGTCGATCGATCATGTAATCCTCAAAGACCATTTCAAACTGATCAAGATCCATGTGCTTGTGGAGCCGCAAGAAGCGGTGCTAGCAGTTCTGGAGCACCCAGAGGAGGAAAATTTGGATCCTGTCCTATAGGTATCTATCAGTCAATATATATCAGTAGAAAGTATCTAGTTCATCACTAGATCGAAATAACTAGTGACACTATAAAGGAGTAGAAGTTAATCATCCAGTCTAATAACTCTGCGTCAGGCAATACAATGTAAACAATGATTTACAGCTAAGGACCCCTATAACAGTATGCCATGTGAAGATCCGGATGATCCTTGCTTTTGCTCAGGCCCGAAACCAGCCGCCAAGCAGCAAATGGAGTGCAGAAATACCGACCAATATTGTCTCCATGTTCCAGAAGGTAATCTTTAATTATTTTTTTATGCACACTTTACTTCTTGTTTTGTTAGTTATCGCTTAAATTCACTAATTCAGCAGTCAAAATGCTTCTTGTAAATTCATTTTGTATTATGTAGTTAGGCCGATTAAGTAGGTAACTTTCTTTGTAAAATAACTAAGATTTGGTGTAGGTGAGTACCTACACCATACACCAGGTTATTGCCTACCATGTTTTGATAATAAAAATGAGTAAATAGTGTATCATAATATAATATGTATAATATCATATCATAATATATATAAGAATAATATATGTATATATCTTTATATGTATATTATTATACACCTACAGCGCAGAAGGCAGAGCTACTACCAACTGAGCTGAGAGGCCAGTAATAATAAAGATGCGAAAGTTTGTGTGGATGTTTAGATGTATATTAGAGTGTATTATAGCTTCTAATAGTTTATATTAGAATATATAATGTTATCACCACATCACAGTAATTTGCATTCTGGACAAATTTAATTAAGGTATTTTTATGATTAAACAAAATTCCTATGCACATAAACTTTATTGATGGCCAGGTCGCAGCAAAAAGTTTGAGGAGATAGGAACAACCTTGGGTGGTAATGAGCTAAAGATCAAAATACCTGCCACTGCATCTATCATCAAGAAAATAAGCCAAACTCATTGTGCCTTGCAATACCCGTATATGAAAGGAACAGATGGCGGCCCTTGCGTCTCGCCTTGTGGGAAAAATCAATTCAGTTTAGCCTTACCTAGTGAAGCTACGTGTTGTCGAGGTTCCCAGCCAGCGGACACACAGTTCACTTGCACAACCGAAGGCTGCACTATGGCTTCTAAGCACGGTCAACAAGCAATGCTCGCTCGGGGTGATACAAAACAAGAAAATCCTAATACAGATGTTTTCGTTTTAAAAGTAGCTAAAACTGCAATGCAGGGTGACAGAAAATGTAAATTGGAACTTGAACTTGTTACCCCTAAGGCAGGAAATAAAAAACCACCAATTCGAAAAGTAAATGCAAGAGTGCAATCTGATCCTGATTGCGAGTGTTGTGTCAGAAGAATAAAAAAACCCATGGGCAAAAAGAAACGACAATACAGAGGATAATAATTCATCAAACGTTTTTGCTTATTTACTATGTAGTCTTCACATAATAAATCGTAGAAAATAAAATTACAATTTTGATTTCATCATTTCTGATTATGATCACAAAATTGTACAGATTGCTGCCCGACGGGAAACAAGGTGATATTCCAATTGCCATTGGACTCCTGTGGCGTGGGCCATAAGCAACGAGCCCATTTTAACTACACATCTGACGGAGTGGGGGATGTAGCACGAGACGAGCCTGGACAGCTGGTTGCCACTACAGCTGAAGACTATACTGGGGTGGTTTATGACTTCCCACAACAAGTGATCAAGCTGCGTATAGGCAAGGTAGTGGAGATGCCAGGCCGCAAGTCAAAACTTGAGTATCAGTTTGTTACGCCTGCTATAACACACGAACGAGTTATCCCTGTGAGAGAGGAGCGTACTGCACAGTGTGTTCCCTGTTGCCCTGATTGTTGCCCATCTAAACGTTGTTAATAAGAAGTACTGGCCGAGGTAATAGTTTACCTTTGTCCAATCTTTGTGTAATCCTTATCAAAAATGTACTAATCACTTTAATTTATTAAATGTTTGTTTTGTCCAGAACGCATTTTTTATTCTATCTATCATCCTACATCTAATTGAAATACTATGTTGGATATATATTACGATGATAATAATGATAGTTGTATATCGATTTTGGGCGTGAGAATTTGTTTTAGAATAGAATAGAATTGAATAGTTTTCGGTTAAGCTTGAGGATGTGCTATATTATTATTATTATTAACCGAGATGAATGGAAATTACAGGCGTTATTTATTATTATTATTATTATTATTAATGGAAGAAAATGTACGTGCCTATCTAACTATTCGTTATCCGCCTTAGCTCTTTTAAAACATAAATTTTGCATGGCTTTGTGCAAATACTTCTACTATTATTTATCGTCGTAGGTACTTTCCCGAGCTTGCCGTTCTTCGAATTACTGACTGAAGATCAAATTACCACTGATGAAGTAGAAAGCTGCCAAGATGGTCTTCTAAAAAGGGTTGTCAGAAAAAACAATCCTCCTCAATCCAATGATATAGTAAAGGAGTGCTTGAACGTTTTTTTTGAGAACTTAAGCCTTACAGCAAGATCGCATACAAAGGAATCTCCTTATATCGACAATCTCTCATGCACTTCATCCTTGTACAACTTTAAATCAAATAAACACGGCGTTTCATTTTCAGAAAATGTAGATTGTTGGTCACAATCAAGTCAAAGCTTAATAGATTGCAGCTTAGAGAGTAGCTTGTACGGAAGGCAGGAAACCACTGTCTATATGACTTTATGTGATGGTTTTTCACATCAACGCTCTTCTTCTACACAAGCAACAGCGTCGATAAACAAATGTTTACAAGCTAAATGTGATTATGCAAATGAAAATTACCCAAATACAAATTTTGGGATAAATCAAGGTTTTTGTACCTCATCTAATATGTCTTCTGTGCCTTGTAAATACAATAGCAAAATAGTAAATGGACAAGTACACTGTTCTGATGTGTATTTCTTTGGAAGAAAAAAAGATAAACCGGATCCGGGGATGGGATGTTGTTCGGGTTCCAAAACAAGGCTTCAAAGATGTGGGAACGTCACAGCTACACCAGTCAAAAGTGAAAGTGGCAAACCAAAATGTTCAGCTTGCATTCAAGCTCAGTCGCAAAATTTGTCAGCATGTGCCCAAACAAAAAAAGCACATGGATGTTCAGCAGGAACTAGTACTTCTAAAGGAGTGTCAATCAAAGATGATAAATCTGAAAAAGGGTTTAGTTGCCCCGGTTCTGCAGGAGGAACAAAAGGGGATATGATTGCGACAGTTTCACATATTCGGATTGGACCTAGAGAACCATGCCCAGTACACGGAAGAGATCCTTGCCAAGGTCCAAAATGTGTGGTTGCATCATCAGCGAGTGAAGATCAGCAGGCTCCTGTAAAAGTATCCACAGTTACAAATCCTCGGCGAGGGGTATTTGAGTTGGTCATACGCAGAATGACTGGAGCTCCACTTGCCAAGAATGAACTTATGTTAGAATGGACGCCTCCACCTTCTAGGCCAACTCCCTGCGGTGGACCTTGCCCGGTACCATGTTATCCACCGAGTCCTTGCCGTCCACCAAAATGTAAAATGATAGTTTGTCGACAACCACCTTGCAAAACTAAATGCTGTAAAAAAGTGTGTAAAAAGCCATGTGGTCCAATGCCATGTGGTCCAATGCCATGTGGTCCTATGCCATGTCGTTCTGTGCCATGCAAAAAATGCTCTAGATCATCATGTTGCGAAAAACCTTGTCGATCGTGCAAGCCATGTCCACCTCCATCAAAATGTAGACCCTGTCTACAATCGCCATGCGCAACACCTTGCTCTCCTCCTTGTAGCAAGTTTCCATGCAGTTCACCATGCAAAAGTTCACCCTGCCTGCGGCCATGCCCGGTTGGACGTAAGAAACCCCGCAAATCTCGAAGTCAGCCCCGCATTAGATCACACAGAAAACTTGTATCTCCTTGCTGCAATCGATCGAAGACATGCCCAGTTGTACGCTGTCGCAGTGTACCTGGACCATGCTTTGCTTGCTGTGCTCCACCTTGCTCTCTACGAAAATGCTGTTCAGTGGCTCCTTGCAAACCTCTCAAGTGCTGCAAGAGTAGTTGCTCATCTTGTTGCAAATAAACCTTATTACGAATATCAATAAACAGCCACACAATATTATTGTTTTTGAATTCTATTGTAACATAAAAAGTACGGCTATTTGCACTATTTTCAATGATAATAACAATTATCTACGTATCAGCAAGACAATAAACTCGTACGATATATATTTTTTCGTAAGCTGCTTTTCAGTCCATCTACTCATAGTTAATGCTTACTGCATAATATTGTATAAGCGTTATTTTATTTCGCCTTGCAAAACTTTATCAAAAGTGGATTGCCAAGCTTGCTAAAATCATTTTAGTTCTTAGTTATTCTAGGTGTACTTACACCATACCTACTTACTCGCATAATAGGTGAGTGTATGTAATAGAAGGTATAGGAAATAGAGACATTTAATTCTTCTGTATATTCATCAAAGTAAATCAACTGTTTTTTCTTACATTTAGTTATTTAGGTCACTTACTCGCTTATTATTTCCCAATTGCAAATTTGAGAAACCAAGCGATAATTAAATGTAAATATACCTAATTACCTTAACGACTGGGTCAATACTAGCCGTGTTCCCTATGATGTTCTATTTAATTCATGTTACTACTAGATACCCACCATTACACTCTAACTTACTTGTATAGAGTAGGTACGTAATGTAGGTAGGTATTAACAAACCACTGGCTGTAGGCAAAATCAAAATCGCTATGCCTTTGCAATTCAAGCTCAAGGCAAAAGTGAAGTTAATACAAAAATGTATAGATGTCTAAGGTGGACAGACAGACAGTTCTCATTCTTTTTAGAGCTCTTTTAGGTCCGAAGTCCACGAGGAACCCGAATATTGCGAAACTTACGTCATGTCCGTCTGTCTGTCTGTCTTGGTAATCGAACATAACTAAATCAAGACATATTATTCACTTTGTGGATTTTGGCAGTGTAATCTGAAATCTTTGTTATTAAAATGTTAGTTGTAGCCAGTAGGTTAGGTTATTTTAGAATAAATAATAAAAAACAGAAGCCGAGCGTGCGTGCCGCGGCATCTCCGAAGAGTCGGAAAAATGTAGACTGTACCATTGATGGTACTGTGGTGTTTTTTTGTGCTGTAGTACCATTGATGATCCAACAGCAAAAAAAACCACAGTACCATCATTGGTACATTCTTATGGTACCACGGTAAACAAACTGAAAAGTTGTGCCCTTTCCCAAGAGCTCGAAACATTGCAACAAAATAGTCATATTTGCGTAGACGCACCAACGCATGTACAGATTAATTACATACGCACATAAATAAATATACAATAAAAATAAGTTAAAAATTAATTTTGTTAGCGGATAGATATTTAATTGAAGAGATTACATATTTACTAAGTGCTTATAAAAGCAATCAGTAAAGCAATCATCGTAACGACAACGACATGTCTGAGATCCAAGAAGTATCATCCACTTCCACCAAGCTGAAAGTTATCCGATTGATTTACAGGAGTGAAATGGAAACACTATGGTTAAAGAGCTATGATAATCGTATTCTTTTTAAAGTTAGGTTACATAATAATTATAAGAAATAACATTTAATGGGAAAAGGCTTTTCTAGTTAAATATGTTAATCCACATTTTAGTCTCTAAAATTATTTTTAGTTTAAATGCATCGAGCAGATTATACTACTTTTTACTTAACCCAATAACAATAAAGGATATGGCCTTAAAGGTTTGGATATGGTCTCAATAGTGCCAATTGTCCTGTCCTCAACAAGCGTAATACCCAAAAAAGTATTCCAGTTCCGGAGTAAGTAATTTAAATTTGCTGATACACACATTTACTTTATTGCAGAAAGCAGTAATTTTAAAGACCTGTAGGATTGTTTTTGCAAACCAACATGTCAACAGGAACTACAGAAATATCATCAAACTGAACTGAATCTGAATCTGTACGTTTTAATTCGCTTACTTTCCTCAATAAGCTACAAGTTAAAACGACGTCAACTTTAGGAGGAGATTATTATTATTTAATATTTTTTAATTAATAATAATAATAAAACATTTATTTTGCGCCACATCAATTTAAACTTAAGTTACAAAATAATTATTATTAAGCGACAGCAAAAAAGGACACCACTCAGCAAAATTTCACAGTGGCGTATTATACGCCATTGCGATGCTGATCTTCCGTGACGCCTGAGTGAGTGCTTGGCAGCAACCATGGCCGGCAATCATTGAACTTTAAATCCTGGCCGATTTATAGTCTATATAGAACGATAGTACTTACATAGTTAACAGTTCCTCTCCCCCTTCTTTCATACTTCTTTCCTGCCCGATCAAGGCGTGTTTGTTTCCTATTTTGCTATCGACATCAAATCATTCCAAACAAACCAACCAACCAAACTAACAAGCAACAGCTGTTGTAGTTTCAAAGCTAAATGACGTTGATTTTTAAATTCTGGAAGTAATTTATATTTATCCTCTCAATTCATGAACCTGTTATTTAATCTCGCAGTAATGTACAAGTGCTGTGTTGTGAGCTGTGCTAGTAAACGAAAGGACGTCAGTTTTTTTATGCTTCCGAAAAGAGAGATTGGACTCTTGGACTGGACTTCGATTGGAATAAAAGACTTCTAGACCTGAAGTTTTCAAGATCTTCGCAAGCAGTATGATTGTGTCGAAAGCATTTTTAGAAGAGATTTCTCGCTTCAACTCGAGAGCACATGCCTATCCAACGTAATCTGCTGTTACCGAAATGTCTGTCTATTGGTGTTCTTCTGCTATAATCACCAGTAAGTACTTATTGTACCTACTTATCTTACCAAAATCATTAAATAATAATTATAATAATAATAATGATAATGTAAGCAGAGCTTGTGTTATAGGAACCAATGAATGTTAAACTACATAATCGACTGGCCTGTCAGCTCAGTTGGTAGTAGCCTTCTGTGCTCTAAGTTGAGGGTTTGATTCCCTCCCAAGATAAACAATTGTGTGAAAAGCATAGGTGTTTGTTCTGTATCTGGGTGTTATAAAGTATCATAAATGTATGTATTTAAAAATATACTCTTATAAGTATTCTATCAGTCATCTTGTCACCATAAATAGATGATGTTGTGTGCATTGTCCAGCAATATTTTTTACTTATACCTTTATTTGTAAACACATGCATATTATACATAGAAACACCAATAGAAACAACATAGAATGTTAAACACTCAACATTATTGCATTTGGTTATGTGTGCTTAAATTTCTTTTTTTTCCAGATAGTACTGTGATCATCATGTGATTACACACCATGAAACTACAACATTTGGCTCACACCTACTCGAAAGCAGATTACACCTAATTCAAATGTCAACATCAACATACCAGCCGTTCTCGGCTTGTACAGTCTGATAAGTGATGATGGTAAGAAGCCTGATGACTCTTGTCCCTTAAGAGATGGGTGGGCCATTGATATGAGATGCTACTTGTGTAGACACCCTTGCCGCATCCCATTACAGTCTGGGATTTTTCTTAGAGCTGGTGAGGACAGCTGCATGTGGGGAGGTGCTGAGAACCTGATAAGATGCAAATATGCCTTTCTTTCTTGAATTCAAGGCCGCTTCCGTGAAATAATCAAATTTTCTGGACCAGTTTGGCTATCTATAGATTGTTTTACGCAATTTAGATAGCTCAACTGTTTGACTTGTATTTTGTATTATTGTGTATTATTCTGTATATTTCTGTAAATAAATGTCTAATTGTATAATCAATGTGTTTATTATGATTATCAGGGTCTTTCCTTTGTAGATCAATAAAATATTTTAAAATAGTAAGCAATTGTATGCAAGCAAGCAAAAAAAATATACTCGGTAGAATGAATACCTTGCTGATGCTAAAAGGTTCATTCAAAATAAAAAAGTTATCTGTCATATGGGATAAGGTGAACAGGTATTGGACAGGATTTCGTCTATGGGAGTGCCCCGTCTGATGCGTTAGCATCCTATAGTTTGTGATCAAATCAATCCAAACAAACCAACCAAACTATCAAGCAACAGCTGTTGTAGTTTCAAAGATAAATGATATACATTTTTAAATTCTGTAAGTCATTTGTATTTATCCTCTCAATTCCTGAACCTGTAATTTAATCTCGCAGTAATGTACAAGTGCTGTGTTGTGAGCTGTGCTAGTAAACGAAAGGACGTCAGTTTTTTTATCCTAAAAGAGAGATTGAACTCTTGGATTGGACTTCGATTGGACTAAAAGACTTCTAGACCTGAAGTTTTCAAGATTTTCGCAATCAGTATGATTGTGTGTCGAAATTGTGAAATGATTGTGTGACATTTTTAGAAGAGATTTCTCGCTTCAACTCGAGAGCACATGCCTATCCAACGTAATCTGCTGCTACCGAAATGTCTGTCTATTGGTGTTCTTCTGCTATAATCACCAGTAAGTACTTATTGTACCTACTTATCTTACCAAAATCATTAAAAATAACAATTATAATAATAATAATGATAATGTAAGCAGAGCTTGTGTTATGGGAACCAAGTGAGTGATATACTACTTATTCGACTGGCCTGTCAGCTCAGTTGGTAGTAGCCTTCTGCGCTCTAAGTCGAGGGTTTGATTCCCTCCCAAGATAAACAATTGTGTGAAAAGCATAGGTGTTTGTTCTGTATCTGGGTGTAAGTATTCTATCAGTCATCTTGGCACCATAAATAAATGATGTTGTGTGCATTGTCCAGCAATATTTTTTATTTATACCTTTATTTGTAAATATATGCATATTATACATAGAAACACCAATAGAAACAATATAGAATGTTGAACACTAAACATTATTGCATTTGGTTACGTGTGCTTAAATTTCGAATTTTTTTCCAGATAGTACTGTGATCACACCTACTCCAAAGCAGATTACACCTAATCCAAATGTCAACATCAACATACCAGCTGGCCTGTACAGTCTGATAAGTGATGATGGTAAGAAGCCTGATGACTCTTGTCCCTTAAGAGATGGGTGGGCCATTGATATGAGATGCTACTTGTGTAGACACCCTTGCCGCATCCCATTACAGTCTGGGATTTCTCTTAGAGCTGGTGAGGACAGCTGCATGTGAGGAGGTGCTGAGGACCTGATAAGATGAAAATATGCCTTTCTTTCTTGAATTCAAGGCCGCTTCCATGAAATAATCAAATGTTCTGGACCAGTTTAGCCATCGATAGATTATTTTACGCAATTTAGATAGCTCAACTGTTTGACTTGTATTTTGTATTATTCTGTATATTTCTGTAAATAAATGTCTAATTGTATAATCAATGTGTTTATTATGATTATCAGGGTCTTTCCTTTGTAGATCAATAAAATATTTTAAAAATAGTAAGCAATTGTATGCAAGCCAGCAAAAAAATATACTCGGTAGAATAAATACCCTGCTGATGCTAAAAGGTTCATTCAAAATAAAAAAGTTATTTGTCATATGGGATAAGGTGAACAGGTATTGGACAGGATTTCGTCTATGGGAGTGCCCCGTCTGATGAGTTAGCATCCTATAGTTTGTGGCAGCAACTGTGGTACACGACGTTTACCATTTTAATCATGTACATGATTCATGTAGTTATTTACATTTAGTACAAAAAGAAAACGAGCCTAATAAATAAAATTAAAAATACAATAATTTTCTTTAAAACAATAAAATTTCAATTTCAATTTAAATGAACATTAGACAACAACCAATCAATAAGTACATATCATTACTGTACCTAATATTAATTACATATTTTAACGAAATTAAACTAGGTATTTACTTATAATTACATTATAAAACTAACATAAACATTAATAATTACGTTTTGAAAAGTAAAAAGACAACCGACTTCATGTAAATAAAAAATATCATCAATGTATACAATTTTTAGTTTTTTGTTGTTATTTAAAAAACCACTCGACCGATTTAGATAAAATTTAAATGGGATAACCTTAGTGGTTATCGGTAAAAAATACTATTTATTTCCTTACAAAAGTTAAGCCCTCTTTAATATATCAATTATGAGTCAGTACCTACACGTCTAGTACGAGTTTTGTATAATATACGCGAATCTTTGCAATCTTTCAATTTCTTCCATACAATTTACCTGCAGCGCCCGTATCGGATACTTTGACGAACTAAACTCGACACTCCAGGCTAAATCGAATCGTAGTATTCGTAGTATCGTTGTTATCATAATAATAAGTATTCGATACTTAAATTTATAAAAAAGAAAAAAAAACATCAGTTCAAAAGGTTCCATATATTATGGATAAACACACTTTTTTGTTGGCAGCACTGAATGAATAATTATTTTAATATATGCGCTGGACATTTCTTTCACACATCATCAGCTGGCCCAAAGTAAGCAGAGCTTGAGTGTATTTACATCAAAATTATAAGTACTTACATAACTTTTGTTTGTGAATACCTACATATCTACATAGGTACTATTACTATAAAAGCCCAGACCAATAATCAATTATTTGATTATTGGTATTATTGGCATAATTATGTTTTAAAGAAAGATAAACGATTATTAAGTAAGTTTACTTAGCCTTAACTATGCCTATAACGCAAATCAAATCCAGTGTTTTTACTTCAGAGCTCACGTTCGCCAAAACAATAAAATCACTACCATTAAAATGACCATCGAACTAATCTATGAGTAAAGAAACCGAAAAAAATACGAAATGAATTAAATGCGTTTTGCGTTTGTTATTGCTGTCTGGTTGAGAAAATAAAAAAAAACATATGTGCAATTCACACATGGTAGAAGTGAAACCTTTAAAAAAAATTGCAGTTTTCATGTTTTCTATCGACGCCGGAAGTGGATATCTTCCTTTTTATTCTTCCTACCCGCTAGTTTAGCTCATCCCACATAAGCTCGATTGGGTTTAAATCAGGACTGAGAGCTGGCCAGTCTAGTGTAGGATTGCCGATATTTTCCAGGTATATCTAGTCACTGCAGCAGTGTGGCAGGGGCATTTTCGTGCATTAGCAGGAAATCTTCGCCAATACGCCCGGCGTATGGTAGCACATGGCCTAGAAAAATGTCGTTGATGTATCTTTCTGCGGTAAGTTCACCTCCCCTACGTTTTTGCTTCAATAGAAATCCTCGCCCACATTATACAAGACCCACTCTTACTCCACTCTGTATGCCACTGTTTCCGCAAAACAGTGTTGTGCTAATCGCTCTCCCGGTCTCCTATAGACTCTACGTCGACGGTCGCTACCATGTAGGCACATTCTGGTTTCGTCCGAGAAAAGGACTCGACTCCATTGGTCCATATCTCAATCTAAGTGATCGCGAGCAAACTGAATATACCGATTGATAGTCGGTGTGCTGGAGACAATTTGGGTCCTGTGACTGGCCTTTGTCCACTCGCTCACAAACACAACCCTACCTCGAACTTCTCTGAGCTGCTGCTGGAAGTCTGCGCCGGCCATTTGTCGATTTCGGATAGAATTGGTGACAATAAACCAATCATGTCTTGACGTAGAGCGTCGCCGTCGTCCAGATCCTAGTGTCCGGACTAAGTTCCCAGTCTCCCTGAATCTCTTGTACACCTTGGAGACACAGGACTGGCTTAGGTGAGGCTGTCGATACTACGCTGAGACAACCCTTGTTGAATTAGGCTGACGATTAGAGCGGCTTCTGTTGCTGTGGTTTCCATTGTTCCCTGTAGATAAAGTAAAACATTGGACAAACAATTGGTATTTTGTTTGAAACATTGATGTTTTTTCCTTGTGTTCCATGACACAAGGTGAATATTTATTGGTTATGATATCAAGAGTTTGATAGCTAACAAAATTACCTCTCAAATTATAGATATACCATAAATTAATCCCTAGTTAATTGGATTGAAATAGTAAAAAAATTCTTGACCAATTTGCGATGAAGTGATTCTAGCTTAAAGCTCGCGAGTGTAGTAGCTACACTTTAGTTTTGGTTTCGTTTTATTGTAAGGAGCATTTGTTTCAAAGAGTTAACAAATAGCTTAAATAATAATAATAATAATAATGCCGGACATTTCACACAACATCATCTGGCCCCAAAGTAAGCAGAACTTGTGTTATCGGTACCACATGTCATGAATGATATATACTACTTATATAGGTACTTTTTGTTTTTGTAAATACCTACATAAATATCATACATAGAAACACCCAGACCCGAGACAAATACTTGCAGATCATACAAACATTTGTCTTGCGGCAGGAATCGAACCCGCAACTTTTTGCGTCTCAGCCCACTGCATCACAGAAGTCGTCTATTTATTATATAATATATTATATTATCAAATACTATTTGCACCTACTAAAAAGTAACTCACCCAAATATGATTGCTCGCAAATTGTAATCAGGCGTTGAGATATAATAAAACTGCGCCGTTAACATGCGCGACCCGCGCCTCGTATTCATTATTAAAACAAAATTAAATTCTCTATATAGCCACTACACTGTTAATACAATTAACTAGATGATAAATTACCATTCCAGAGATACACTGAACAAAGTACCTAGCCGCATGCTCGTAACTAGCTACGTACGTAGGTACTGTTTGTGTTTGGTACGAGGTACCTACTCCTAAATTAATCAGTTAAACAGCTGAAACTCCATCTATGTGATGAATGTGAACCCAGCTTTCATTTAGGCTATTAACCCCAAGCCACTTGACCTTCAGTGAAGGTACTCTAAATGATTATTTACCCCTTCTTAAGGGTTGTTAAAATATTATAACAGCTAGTATTTTGGTATTTATATGATGTTACGAGGTTTTTCAAAATATCCCCCATGAAAGGTTGTTATAGGGGTTTTAATTTGTAAGGGGCTTTCTTAACGAGTAATGCGACTTGCTTAAACTCTTGGTTTGTATACCTTAATACAAAATAAATAGACACGTGCTTAAGAGTTTTACAAAGCAACCCTTTGGAATGGGATCGGGGGAATGGGGTCGGAATGGGTGCAATAAGGATTAAATTTGTATAGGGACTTTTTATGCTTGATGTAATAAGTTAGAAATTTAATTTGTAGGTAAGTACCTATAGATACTTAAAATACAAAATAAATAAATAAGTGCCTCATGATTTTATAAAACAACCATGAAAAACGGGGGCCAAATGTTGTTTAAATTTCTAAAGAACTTTGTTAATGCGTGAAACGATTTGCTTAAACCTTGGTTTGTATACCTTAAATACAAAATACAAAATAGAAACGTTCTTCCCCTTTCAAAAGGGGCTATAATTGTATAGGGACATTTAATGCGTTATGCGCTTTGCTTGAAACTTTGTACAATTCATACCAAAATAAATATACACGTGATTCAAGATTTTGAAAAACAACCCGTTAAAATGATAAGAGTGTTAAAATGTTCCCACATTGGAACGCGTAGGGCAATATGCTTCAAACTCGATTGTGTAGGTACTTACCTAAAATCCTTACTTATATTATAAATGCATATAAGTAACTCTGTCTGTCTGTCTGTCTGTCTCGCTTTCACGCCAAAACTATTGAACCGATTTAAATGAAATTTGGTACACAGATAATCTAAAGCCCAAGAAATGACATAGGCTTACCTTTTAATTGGAAAAAAAGTGTTGTAAAGGGGGATAAAAGGTTGTATAAAAGTATTGTCATTTTCAGAACTAGAAGCATACAATTTTTGGCTGTTGATAGTAGGGACTAATATTATAAATGTAAAAGTAACTCTGTCTGTCTGTTACGCTTTCACGTCTAAACCGCTGGATCGATTTTGATCAATTTTGGTATAGAGATAGATAGGACCTTGGAGAAGGAGATAGGCTACTTTTTATGTAGGTACCACGCGCGCGAAGCCGCGGGCACCACCATGTACAAAATAAAAGATTAATTATAATAAGTCAGGATAATTATTAACTATTTATGGGAAAAATAATTAGTTTTCAGATACGGTCTAGGCAATCTGCTAAGAAGCGGAACTGACTGCTGGTATCTGTTTTCCCCTATTTTTTTTAGGTTATAAACTACCTACGTGCATTTCTAGCAAAGGGAGAACCGGGTATTAATGTTTGTAGGGAAAATACTTAGTTTCAGGCCAGTAAAAAGGCTATAAAAATTGCT
Organism: Lampropteryx suffumata; assembly: GCA_948098915.1. Taxonomy (NCBI): domain Eukaryota; kingdom Metazoa; phylum Arthropoda; class Insecta; order Lepidoptera; family Geometridae; genus Lampropteryx; species Lampropteryx suffumata. The sequence continues at coordinate 17,312,953 of OX402544.1, read as the reverse complement.
TATTAATTATTAATAAGCAATTTTTATAGCCCTTTTACAGGCTATTTTTATTGACAGCTAGTTGCTGACCCGGCAAACTTCGCACCGCCTCAGAATAAAAAATATCTAAAAAATAATAAAAAATCAAGCATTTTTTTTTCATATTTACTCACCTTTTAAACCTTCCCTGGACTATGACAAACATTTCAACACCAAAATTAGCCAAATCAGTCCAGCCGTTCTCGATTTTTATCGAGACTAACGAACCGCACGAACCTCAGTATATTTGCAACTTTACCCTTGCTGCAATTTATTTTGCAATACATTGCCGAGTGTAGCCTTTCAAGATTCGGCAACTGGATTGCTGAGGAATTTTGTTCGTACACATGGAGCATATTGCGGCTAGATCTCGCAGGATAAAATGGTGGATACCGAAGCTGTTGTTGTTGCTGCAGCTTTTGATGTGATAACTTCTTATGGGAGGGTTACGCCGAGATGTGTTACGTAACGAAGCGTAAACCGCTTCGTTACGTAACACATCTCGGCGCCAGTCCGTCTGGCTTCCCTTTCTCTCACGCATACGGCAGCGGTAGGCAGGCTCCTCCTATCTCACTCTAACCCACAGCGCTAGTTAGATTAGTTTAAGTTACAACTTCTGTCGGGCATCCCGAGGCGCACACGTTTTTTATTGTTTTGTGTCATTGTTTAAAGAAACCGAAACCTAGAAGAAGAGTGTGGATCCAGCCATATTTAAACAGACGAGAAATCATAACTAGCCTTGACAAGGAGCTGAGTCTCGATAAATATTTGTTTCAAAATTTCACTAGGATGTCCAAAAGAGCGAGGGAAAAGAGATGCACCTATACATCAGAGCAAAGACGATATACGGCATTATTGCAGTGAAGTCAAAACGGGATAAATCATTTGCAATGTAGCCGGCTAGACATTAAATACTTGCGACTATAATGAATGACATACCTTGGCAATATCGCCGGGCTACACAGCAATTGTTGCACTGTGTTGAGAGATAGGTATACTTAAATCGGCAACTTGGCGGCTATACCATTGCAGCAAGAAATTGACAAAAAACTGTACCGTTTACCGTGCACCTTAAGATTATTATATTTTATCCAGTATTCATCAGCAACAAAGGAGAACCCTACATTACTCATCTAGACAAGACAAATCTAGATAACCCTGAGAGTAATTTATCTCTGGAGGCAATTGAGGTAGCAAAAGCATCAGGCGTAACGATAGGTACCTATTAACTCATATTCCCCAAACCACTGCTAAATTCCGCACTTTGTCACTCGAGTCATATTGTGTTCTGGTGACTACCACTTGTGGAGGTGAGTCTGGTGATGAGGTTGGTGGACCAGGGGGTCTGGATGAAGCGAATGAGTCGCTTGTAGGTTATTATGATATCATGATAATGAGTTACTATTATCATGAGTTTATAAGGTTTAATTGCAGCGGCAACCTTTATAATTCTAAACAATGACGCTTAGGTGCATACGTTTAACAGTGCTTATACACCTTTTGTAAGCGACTCGGTTTGCGACTTGTCTTGGAAACGCGTCTGTATCCATTGCGGAATCGTTAGAAGGTAACCTAACGAAACTATTATCAATAGTCACATCAGACGTAACGCTAACAAAATTATCAGCTGGACTGGCGGGACTGTGCCTCTGGGGTACTATACTATACTACACTATACCTCCATGGGAAGAACCGCCGGACGAAGGAGGAAAGAAACAAAAAACTTACCAGATAGGTAGGTACCTACTTTTATATAAGTATAGTAGGTACCTAAGTACAGTATAGTATAGTACATATTTTAAATTAATATACAACAAAATAAGAAATTATTGGGTTCTTACTGAATTATAAATCAACTGATTTATTAAAAAAAAAAACATGTGTGCAATTCTCACACGTGGTAGAAGTGAAACCTTTAAAAATGTTGAGCACAAAGAGAAACAAGAATATAAGAATCAATGTATAATGCTTCATAACTCATTTTCTCCCACGTTAAATCTTATGAATTTATGTGTCTCTCTTTTTACTGTCACTTTTTCGTTTCATCGACTTTCAAATCACAACGATGCTAAAGAAGTTTTCACTTCAAAAACTATATGGGTATAAAAAGAACACGCGACCATTTTTCTAAGTTTCCCGCCTTAGTTCCAGTGTCATAATGCTTGTACAAACAACGAATGCAGGCACTGTTTCACGACAACAGACGCCCATCTGTGGTGTTCGGGTTTTATTTAGTTATAATATTATTATTTTTTTGTGTTCCTATTTTTAATGCATTAGATAGATAATATCTATACATACTGCTTAGCTAATTAATAGTAATATTCTATAATATCTGTGTGAATAAGCTGTAATTGAAACAAACTAGTCAATATTAAACGAAAGTCTGGTCTTACGACTACAGCCTGCCCTCACATGCGAGTAAAAAAATAATTGACATTGCGAGAAATGTCATCATACCACCGCGACCGTGTAAAAAAATGATAAAATACGGACAAGTGCATTCGTACAGTGTTATGTGACTCATTCAATTTGTTTAAGAGTTTAATAAATAATGTCTAGGAACATTGTTTTCGAGGGGTGGTTAACAAAATCGCCGCCAACAAAGAGAATCTGGCGCACAGTAAGTATTGTATTTTCGAAGATTTGTATTATTATGTCTGCCTTTGTTGATAAAGATATTCTGTGAATGTATGTAGGTAACTGCTAGTTATGTCCAAATCAACTGTCTGCAAAAAAGGTAGATTATCAAGTACATTAATATATTGTCGTTCATTTCATTGATTACCTAGCCAAATGTGTGCAAACGTGGTTTCGTTTGTTATTAGAAATGGCGGAGAAGGTGGTTTACCTTGCGCCAGTCAGGCGAGCTCCCTGGACAATACTTCTTAGACTACTACGCGGACCGGAATTGCAGACGGCTCAAGGGCTCTATCAATTTAGATTTATGTGAACAAGTAAGTAGATAACAGCTATGTGATAACACCTGTAGGTCTGAAATAGTGCAATACTACACTAATTTCTCATTGACCTAACCAGCTTGATATCACTTGATTTACCTCTAGAATACAATATCTTTACTATTATACTATCATAATGCAAAAACATTTGCAGTACTTATATTTTAGTTTGTGGCTTTACCAGGAATAGTATAAAAGCTACTCGTTAAATGTACCACACAATTAAAGCTGGGGCAAATGCTATTTGTAAATAATTACACTACAAATCCTAGTTACTTCAAATTATTACACACAGTTGCACTAATTGCTGCTATTATTAATTTTGACTAACTTCATGTTGCTAGAGTTATTGTGTAAACTATGATAATTAGCCTCTGACACTGGCATTGCAAGTGTCATAAATACTTAAAAAATTACTTACAGACAAAAATCTATACCAAGTTGCACCTAAATCCTTTCCACCCTTGCTAAATGATTGAAAAAAAAACAAATATTATAATCATACAAACATTCACACAATTTTAATACTAGTAGGATGTTGGCCAGTGACTTCAGTACAACTAGAAATGTTTTCATTGTAGGACACTTTATATTATAAATTTTTATATCCGCTTGCTAGCAACCGGTAAATCAATACTGATGGTACAAATACTATTATGCACCATCAGATAAATCATCCTTACAAATTATGACAAACTTGCCTTACTCTGAATAATTATTTACATAATAAGTAGTCTAGCAGTATTTATGATGACAGTTGCACTAAAACCACTGTTTCTGATAGGGGTATGCACCTTTTATATTACTTAGAAATAAGATTTGTTAGTAAATAAATAAATCAAATTCTTCTTATAGTGTCACTAGTTAATGGAAACTAATAAATTAAATTAAATATATAGCATCACTAGCTCACTTTCAAAACATTCGTGAATTGTACTATACATTTTGATAAACACGGGCTTTACTCGAGTGGCAACGAGCACCTCAGTTCAAACTCACCCCGATGAAGATTCTCTAGATGAATCGAAACAGTGTCGGTGCCTCCATCAACAAAATAATATGTGAGTAAAGCCCGTGTTTATCAGAATGTATAGCACCACTAGCCCCAACTAATAAGAATTTGAGTGACATTCCTTCTAATCAGCAGGTATTTTGGAAATCCTTGCTGGTTTAAATCTTGTTCTGTTATTTAACTAGAGTTATTATTGAGTAAGACTACCTTTTTTTACAAAATATGGCACTAATATACATAAATGTGAGCTTTGTTATCTGTTTGTACATTTTTACATAATTCTACCCCCATAGTTTGTTTTCAAACACATATGTAACAGGTCATTGAGTTAAAATTTCCTTATCTGACACTAGCTGCTCTCTGGTCGTCCATGGCGCGTAAGTAAATAAAAAAAAAGTAAAGAAGAAGAACAGCCATGAAACATCCACACAAACTTTCACAGAGAATCATTGCCATTTATTGTGAGACTTCTGCTGAAAATTTCTCCGATTTTCGGTAATATCTTTCCAATAAGATTCAAGCAAGCATAATCTGATTGGGAATTTACCTAGAAATGTAATTATCTTTCATTGTATATAAAACTGAATATTTGATGTATTATTGAAAATCTCCCCAACATTCTCCTGGTAACCATACTATTGATTTTATTGTTGAAGTAAAATCAAGACTTTCCTGTTTGGTCATTATTTTGCTATCCTTGTATGTTCATATTACTGTTTGCTGCTATATATATCCATTATTTTTCTTTTCCTTTAGTTATTTATGTTAAAAGTGTTTTCAATATGTTTACCACTGGTTCCAATATTGTCAATTGTATTGATATTTTTCAAGAATTATGTTTTTGGTACATTAAGAGTGTTTGTGTTCTTATACAAGGTCGATGCTGGTCTTCATATGGAACGTAGTGGCACTGGATCGCTAGATCCGAAACTGCGTGGTTCTGTGTTCACAATCCAGACTCATTCGAGGACATACCTTCTGGAAGCTGAATGTGAGGCAGAGATGGGGAAGTGGGTTGATGCAATTTGCAGAGTTTGTTGTCTAAGAGCCACAGATGAACCTGACATTGACTTGGGTAAGTAGTTTTTATTTGAAGTAAACTAAAGAATGATCTAGTTAGAAAAATACTTATGATTTTTGAACATTAATCAAGATTAGTTTCTGTTAGACTGGGATACTAAATATGGATACTAAACAACTGGTTTCTACAAATGTCTTCATCTTATAGTGTCACTAGTACATTCCAACCAATGTGGTGAACATATAAAGTGCGCCTCAGTGGTTCCTTTCTGTAATATGCCAACATCGGCTAATAGAATCCATGAAAAGGTTAAAATTTATGAAATTTGGTTTTTACATAATTTATTTAGCCCAATATTGATAGTTATTACCCAAATAGGTACATAAACACCTATAACACATAACCTATAACACCTGCTGACAACAGTGCAGATTAGACAGATTAATGAGTTGACTCATTATCCAATAAAATCAAACACAAACAATATTTATATAAACAATAAATCTTTGATTCCATACAATGTAACTACAAAAGTGGGTTTGTTTATCTCTGAAGCAAGCAGTGTTATAAGTTTAAAGTGTGTTTCTATGTATCAGTGTTACTGTGTGACTGTCTGTAGCACCTATCCCCTAAACGGATGAACCAATTTGTATTTTGGCTTTTTGCAGCATCATTTTCAGGATTCCTAACTCCTTACCAACTTACAGCAGTGTTTGGGCTCATTAAAATGGTCTCAAATGGTCTCAATATACAGGTTTATTTTTGGTGTTGGGGGTTAATTTTTTTTATTTATACCTTTAGCTACAACTATTTATAAATTGATCAATATACATTATTATACAACCATTGTTATGAAATACAACAACACCTACCACCATGAATGTAAATCTTTTTCATCATCATGCATCACAGCAGTTTTGCAATGCTAATATTGTTTTGAAAAACGCATTTCTAGTATTTCCAGGTATGGTATGATCATTATGATAACATTGTTATTTAGATCACATACCAGCAAACCATGCAAGTTATGAACCTTCAATTATGTGGTATTGTTATATAATTAGTTCTCTCCATACTTTATATGAGTAAATTCTACAGTGTCTCATTGTTTGCCTGATTGTTTCTTTCTTCATCTTCTTTCTTTCTTACCTTTCTTTCTGTCTTGATTAATTTGATATTAATTTTATTCTATCTTGGAGACGGACATTGGATATTTATGTAGATACCAGGCGTGCCAAGCCACTGTAGCAGCTAATATAAAATAATTAAAAGATAGACTTTTTTCCAGATACGTATCAAAACAGACATGCTGCTACATACCAGAATAGTTTATCTGCAATGTCAGCTATGAACGAGCATTATGAGTGTGCGGATAGCACCGGTCCGTACATACCTATCTCAGAGTGCATCACTGGTGTTCGAGCTCAGGTAATTAATTAATTGGGTACATCTTCATCAATATCATGTTTTATGCTTACCCTTTGCACAATACCAAAAATAAAAAGATAATGATAATAAAATAAGATATTTTATAATAATATAGCTAGTTAATATAAAGGTGTTTCTTATAGGATTCAAAATTATTTTACAAAAAAATTACAGCTTTCATTTACATTTACTTAAAGATTATAACCCCATAATCACCTACCTACTATTATTAAACGCATGTTAAATTGTTAGAAATTGTTTTACCTTATCTACAAATATTTTAATATTTTAATAATAATATATATTTATTATTTACTCATAATTTATTAAATAAATAATGCAAATATTTATTATTACGGTTAGACCATTTATTTAGACGACCTCTGGCGCAGAGAGCCAAGGGGCGGGTGAGACGCAAAAGGTTCGATTCCCGCTTCGGGACAAATGTTTTTATGATCTGCAAATATTTGTATCGGGTGTTTCTATGTATAACAAGCATGTATATGTAGTCTATGTATATGTAGTATATCAGTCATGTGGTACCCATAACACAAGCTCTGCTTACTGCCAGATGATGATGTGTGAAATGTCCGGTATTATTATTACTATTATTATTGCTCCTGAAGTATTTCTTCTAGTAGTAAGACATGTCCATATATTACTACCGGTACAATCCAACATGCTCTATAATGTTAAAATTATTTCTTTTGGATTACTTATCAGAAAAAAAAGTGTTCAATAATGTTTATAAAATTATATATCCTTTTTCCTCTAACAAACAAAACTAGAAAATCTCTTCTTTAAACCTATGTTTGTCACACAAATGTTTAACCTAGGAGGGAATCGAACCCTCATCCTATAGGGCAGAAAGCAGAGCTACTACCAACTGCGGTGTCAGCTCATAAACATAAATAAAGATGGCAGCAAATTTATACCATATGGTGTAATATGAAGTAGATAATTTCACATTTATGGTAAATATTTAATGTATGATAATGCAGTTGACTGCACTACTTGCACTTGCTAATATAATTCTAACTGCATATGCAATGACTTGATTTCAGGATGAGCAGAGGGCATTCACGTTTGACCCAAAAAACATAGTGAGAAGTACCAGAATGCCATTTGATAGAGTAATTGACAACAGAGCTCACCAAATATATTATTCAAGCCAACCGCAGATAAGGCTGAATAACACAGATTTCTCTGAGAATGAGTCTAATTTAAGTGATGAAGAATGTGAATCATTGGATGTTATTCAATCAAACATAAGTAAGTACATATCTTTGTTATGGCTTTGATTCTGTAGTTTTGCTGGACTAACTAAAATTCCTAAAACATGAACAGTCCTACTTTGTTAACTTCAAAGACTTAGAATATCATATTTAAATTACATTTCTTTAATTTACTAAATTGTCATCATATATAATTTGTACATTGGGGATAAACAAAATAAGGTCTGTCATAACAACTTTTGTAAAGCCAGAACTAACAGCTTATTATGCTCTTCGTAGCATTGAAGCACTCGAATGAGAATGCCACTCGGGTCACTCATCCAGTACGGACCCTAGTTTATTGATTTGTTAGGAACGACTGCAAGCGCTTGATAATCTAATAATAGATGTTTGGATAAATGATTAAATATTACTAGACAATTTTCACACTACACCTTCTAGCTTAACTAATCATATCTTGTACCAGAACCAGATAATTGATGGAAAACTTAAATATTTTGTTTACAACCAAACTTGGACTTGAACCGGAAGCGCAATATCATATTTGTTAATAAATATGGTTATCAATTTTTACGTTTTATATTGAGAAAATGTCATCAATTTAAAAATCCAAGGTGGCGGACATTGTGTTTTTTGTTATTTAACGTTATTGAAATAAATATGTAATTTAATTAATAGTATTAAATTCGAAATCCAAGATGGCGGACATTGTGTTTTTTGTTATTAATCAATATTGGTACCCATAAATTTTAATGTTAGATATTTATTGAGATAAATAATTTAATAAATAGTATCAAATTCGAAATCCAAGATGGCGGAAGTTCATATTTCTAATACTTCTCTCTCTCTAATACTACTACAGGTATCAACTTTAAAATTGTGTATTGAAATAAAAAAAAAAAAAATAACTCTCACTACACGTAAATATCTATATATATATGTATATAGGTATAGATAGAAATTTCATCCTGGAGTAATATATATACTACTCATTATTTACGTTCTATTCAGGCGAAGCCGCACGCAGAAGCTAGCAAGTATTATATAAAAGCTACTTTGTTTCAGAAGACTGGCCTGTTGGGAAGTCGTTCACCAAATCAGCAAAAAGTCCAAAAAGAAATGGTGCTGCCGAAGATGGTTTGTAACATTTATTAAATAAATCAATAAATAATTACAATAAGCATATTTTGGGTCTATCTCATAATAGCTATTAGCTAATGTAACGTTAAAGTCTGTTAACATTAGAATGACAAGGAGACAACCCTTTAAACATAATATTAGATTATGAGATAGATAAGAGATATTATAACTGCGTATTATTTGACTTCTCTTACTATTAGAAAATACTGTTAGAAAATATACTACTTACATATATATTAGACTATTAGATTAGAAAATATATAAATATAAAATATATCTATTAGCCTACGATTTAGGTCCATGTTAAATACATTGACTCGCACACATAGTCCATTTGTAAGTGTGATGTTGATGTGTAAAAATAACCGAAATTTGTCTAATTTGGATACGATTGTGCCGGATTTTGTTAGGAAATCCCTTAGCTTCGCCAATAAATATTCATTGATTGAACCCAACAAAACAGGTTGAGTAATGTGTACCTCATGTTGTTTTTGTCTGCTTTTCTGCTTTGTCTTTTTAGGTGTCTCTTAGAGTTAGTGTCAGGTCAAATTAGTTGAAGGCATTGACAAAATATTAAACATTTATACTTCTAGGACCACCGGTTCCACCCAGACCTCCAAAAACCTTCGCTATGAGCAGGGAAACTATGCCAAAAGAAATATTCCAAGGTCCAAAGATACAGGAGCCGATAGAAACTCACGAAAATGTAAGTGAATACATAAAAAAATATGAAAACGGGCACTTGGCCGTAGTTTCTATGTTTTATATTCATTTATATATATATATATATATATATATATATATATATATATATATATATATATATATATATATATATATATATATATATATATATATATATATATATATTTTAAATTGTTGCAATTGTTATTTACCATAAAGTCTTCGTCACAGACGCATTACATTTTGATTTTGATCCCTTATACGCAAATCACCTCAATCATAATGATGAGTTGGTTTCTGACTCATATAAAGTAGTAAGTTTTGCCATCTTTTCTTATGGTTGACCAAGAATTTGGTTGGTTTGATTGAAGCTTGCCTGCAGAATATCTGACACTGATCTGTTGCTAGCCACCAATGGACCCTGTCCAGTCGTACCACTATATATTTTGCTAATAAACAACGTCACAGCTTACGTTTATGAAGTAGCCAAAGCCAAATATAGATAGAATGTTTTCATGTTATTAATTACTAATACTTTCCTACATCTCATTTCATCTTTACACCGACAACCATCACCATAAAGAGGCGTATGACCACCTATTATACAACCATCTACAGTTATCTCTAGACATCTTATTTCGTTCACACACCAACTGCCATCACCATAATATAGCTGAAAGCTGTATTACATTTACACTTATTTGCTTATTACCTACAACCATCTACAGCAATTTTTGGACATCTCATTTCGTTCACACACCAACTGCCATCACCATAATATAGCTGAAAAGTTTACCACCATATAGAGTCCAGGCCTTTTCCTAGCCTATGACACTTATTTGTTTATGTGTAACAGTTGCAGCCGTGGATGTGTGTGGCGCGACGCATGTCACACGATGCGGTACCCTCGCCGAACCGCGCAAGACTTGTGTCTTCAACTCGGCGACATACAGATGACGAGGACGAATACCCACCAGGACTTGTGGTACACTATTTTTACTTAACATACCTGTTGGTTGAGGATTCGATACTCTCCCAGGACACACATTTTGTGTGACGAACATAGATTATTGTTCTGTGTCTGGGTGCTTTAAAGTATCTTATATATATTTAAATATATATAAATATTGTATCAGCCATTTATTTATTTATTTTACTTCTGACACTGTGTTATAAGTTTGACATGTGTGTGTTTTTCATTATTTAACCTACTTTAAAAATAAGTTTCTCATTTAGGTTGTATTTTTTTTAATATGTTAACTCCGTCATTAATAAATCGATTTAAAAAAAAACTACTTTCCGATTGGTCCCATAAAAAAATAATTAAAACCGGTTAATTTGTTTACTGTTTAAACGTCATTGTTGTTTTGTTTGAAAGGTCTGTTAGCAAGCGTGAAATTATAAAATGAAATTAACTTATTTTTTAGAAGTATGGTAAGTATTAGTATATTATGGTACTAGTGTGTAATGTTGGTGATTACCGCTGAGGCGCCATTGAGACCCGAGCCGTTAGGTGAGGGTCTTAAGAGAGCCGAGGACGGTAATCATCAATACACACGTGTATCATACGACGTTTTTCAACACACTTGTGAATAAAATAACAATAAAAACTCATTTTATTTAGTAGATGAAAAGTTTATTTAGAAACAATTAGTAAATGTGCAGTTAGTAAAATTATATTTAACTGTTTTTGATGGCTTAGCGGTCTCATCAGATAGATTATTTATTGAAATACTTTCATGTTCTATTGTAATTTGAGATGGCATTATTCGTGTAGGTAGGTGAAATCCAATCATTGGATGTACTTGGTGTTTCGTCAGTAGGAAGCGCCTCAGAATCAAGTTTAATTCTTTTTGTGATTTTTGCACAAATTTCTTCTTGTTTTGTATGGAATCTTCTACGTGTGATTCTGCTACATTGCTAGATCGCCACCGACCATGACGCTTCAAAGTCATTATACCAGCTCCTGAATTAGCCAGCAATGTCGCTGAAGTTCTTCTGAAACTATGTCCAGTGTAGCTCTCAGCATCTGCTAAACCTAAAAACATAGCGATTTCTTTAGGCATAGAACCAAATTTGTTTATACCTATAGGCTGACAGGTACATTTATCATTCTGGTAATTTGGAAAGAAACGGTCGGTTTTTGCTTTTGGTGACCGCAAACTTTCATACTTCTCAACAATTTCATAGAATGGAACGTGTATGGTGAATGACCTCGGTATTTTATTTTTCGTGATAGGTATCTTCACTAAAAGCATCTGGCCATGGTTCTCGTTATAGTTATCGAGTATCGAGTTATAGTTATTTTTTTTTAAATTTATTGGTTGAGGTGCTTTGTTCTTAAAAAAGTTTTTATTCAAAAAAAGATCGTGTTTAATAGAACAAATAAATTAATGTTCCTATTGCTTGCTCATTTCATGCAACTTCTTATTTAAATAGATAATTTTAACTCGTACGTGTTTAATAAATAAAACTTTCACTCAAATATAAATTTTGTTTTCTCTGTAATAAAAGAAAACTTTAAATTCCCCATTTTGTACGTGGCAGAATAGGCGCAAACCCTATGCGCGGAAAATAAAAAAAACCTCATCCCTTTAGTCTGTGGCTGATCGCAATGCGCGCGCATAGGAAAACTAATTAATTTTTCCCGCCATAGCGACTCATTTTTCACAACTCGTTTTCGCTGTTGAAATTATAGTTATTTATTAATTAAAATGTCTACAAGTACTAGTTACGAAAAAAAATATTTATGTTGTACACCGCCCGATATAAGATGTGAAGCCCTTAACGTTATGGAAAGTTTACTACCTGAAAACTCCAAGGAAAAATATCTATTAGCGTGCCAAAATTTAATAAAATGGCAAAACAGCAAGAATACGCAGTCTTTTTCAGAAAATGTGTTCATGGCGTACTTTAAAGAATTATCTTCTAAGTACAAACCTAGCTCTTTGTGGTGTTTATACTCAATGTTAAAAAGTACAGTCCGAACAAAGAATGGAGTGGACTTAAAAACATACTCTAATTTGTCAGCTTATCTAAAGAGACTATCCGATGGATTTAGAAGCAAGAAATCAAAGGTTTTATCGTCTGACGATATTGAAAAATTTATAAAAGATGCTCCAGATAACCAATATCTGGCTACTAAGGTTAGTTAAATTAATTTTAAATATCTACGCGACTTCAGCCTGTGTTGTGTTGAACTTAATTATTGTTTCTATTTTTTCAGGTTGCTTTAATATTTGGTGTAACTGGTGCCTGTAGGATACAAGAATTAACAAATATAACCGTAAAAAACATAGAGAACCATGGCCAGATGCTTTTAGTGAAGATACCTATCACGAAAAATAAAATACCGAGGTCATTCACCATACACGGTCCATTCTATGAAATTGTTAAGAAGTATGAAAGTTTGCGATCACCAAAAGCAAAAACTGACCCTTTCTTTCTAAATTACCAGAATGATAAATGTACCTTTCAGCCTATAGGTATAAACAAATTTGGTTCTATGCCTAAAGAAATCGCTAAGCTTTTAGGTTTAGCAGATGCTGAGAGCTACACTGGACATAGTTTCAGAAGAACTTCAGCTACATTGTTGGCTAATTCAGGAGCTGATATAATGACTTTGAAGCGTCATGGTGATCTAGCAATGTAGCAGAATCATACGTAGAAGATTCCATACAAAACAAGAAGGAAATTTGTGCAAAAATCACAAAAATAAAAATAAAACTTGATTCTGAGGCGCTTCCTACTGACGAAACACCAAGTACATCCAATAATTGGATTTCACCTACCTACACGAATAATGAGCCATCTCAAATTACAATAGAACATGAAAGTATTTCAATAAATAATCTATCTGATGAGACCGCTAAGCCATCAAAAACAGTTAATTATAATTTTACTAACTAAATAAATAAACTTTTTATCTACTACATAAAATGAGTTTTTATTGTTATTTTATTTACAAGTGTGTTGAAAAACGTCGTATGATACACGTGTGTATTGATGATTACCGTCCTCGGCTCTCTTATGACCCTCACCTAACGGCTCGGGTCTCAATGGCGCTTTCAGCGGTAATCACCAACATTACACACTAGTACCATAATGTACTATTATGCGCCAGTGCAGTCTTGCGGAATGGCATTATGAGTTTAGTACGATCCCTAGAACTGAATTTGGGGTTTACTTTATCTATATATTTGTCAAAGAACCTTCGTTTTCTCTTACGAAACATCTTGCTTGATGTATGTAAAGGCCGGTCAACGTTAGTAGTTTTAGTTTCTTAACGAGCGGTTTGCATGATTCTAAAGTTAGCTGTGCATGAAAATCTGTTCAGTCAATTGAATATCGGCTCATTTCTATTTGAAGGGATCGGAGTAACTTTTACAGGTTTGATTGAATTTAATTTTGGTATGCTGCTATTTCAATAATATTGCAAGAACATGGTAACCTTGACCTAATGATGCAGCATCACCTGGAATTTGCAGAATAACAAACTCCTGACCAATTTGGTGTATCGTGTTTGGCATCATTGGAATGCTTTCAATGAGTAGGATATAGATAGAGATGTATTCTTTTGAGTTTTGATGGGGTTTTTGAACCAGCTGCAGCCTGCGGCTTCGCACGCGTGGTACCTACATAAAAAGAAGCCTATGTCCTTCTCCAAGGTCCCATCTATCTCTATACCAAAATTCGTCAAAATCGGTTCAGCTGTTTAGGCGTGAAAACTTAACAAACAGACAGACGGAGTTACTTTCACATTTATAATATTAGCAGAGATGCGCTATAGTAAATACGTACATATTATACATAGAAACACCCAGACCCGAAACAAATACTTGCAGATCATATGAACATTTGTCTCGCGGCGGGAAGGCGGGAGTCTCAATGTTTGTTCTGGGTGGGAATCGAATCCAAAACCGATTAATTATGCGCCGAACTATAGATAAAATATATAAGTATTCTATCACCATTATAGCTAGATGTTTTTTTTATGCGTTGTTCACACATATTTATTTATGCAATAATAAGAGAATTACTTGTCGAGTTTATTAAAAACTAGCTGTCCGCGCGCAGCTTCGCCTGCGGTGCAGATTTTTTCCCAGGACAAACCAATTTTCCCGGGATAAAATATGTCTATGTCACCCGGGTTTTGTGTAGCTTTCCAACGGTAAAAGAATTTTTCAAGTCGGTCCAATAGGTTAGTATCTTATTCAATACAAACAAACAAACAATCAAATCTTTCCTCTTTATAATATTAGTATAGATAACTATTGTTTCGTAGTTAAGAGTTATAATGATTTATCTTTACAGTCAATGCAATACTCCAACCTGCCTTCGCTGCCGCCGGCCGTGGACCGGGCATTGAAGCCGCGACATTCCAGCCACAGCATTGGACACAAAGGTCACCTCTTCGGATTGGTATGTCTCATCATATTTTCGTCTTTAGTCTATTTAATAACCTTTTCGAAATACATATACCGTACATCGGTGTTATTTGGGACAAATTTTACAATCAAAGTTTATTTTACGCGCACTCATGATATTTATCGCATGCCAGTATTTTTTTTCATGCTGGCAGCACTCTTTAGCTATTGACATTGGGTGAACCTTTATTCTAAGTGTTGCCATTTCCTATAAAAAATAAAAGATAACGAATGTCCCAAATAATCCGGCAAGTTGTGTTATTTGGGACATGCAAATGATTTCTTGATTATTGACTCCCTAATACAAGAAAACTGCATAAAACCAAGTGGAAATTAATGGAGACACTACTAGGTACGTACAAAACAAAGATAAGAAAATTAATAATGAGATTTTACAGTTGCAGGCACAAGTTTGACACCATATTGTTTTTTCTAAAACTATACACCTAACAAAACCCGTTTTTACTGCGGCGCGTGAATCAACATAACCTCAAACGTTCATTTTTCAAAACCATAAGCAAGTATAGTATTGGCAGGCTCCATTATTACATTCCCAATACTAGTAGAAAAAAAATATTTCAACACACTTGTGAATAAAATAACAATAAAAACTCATTATATTTAGTAGATAAAAAGTTTAATTTCAACAGTGAAAACGAGTTGTGAAAAATGATTCGCTATGGCGGGAAAAATTAATCAGTTTTCCTATGCGCGCGAATTGCGATCAGCCACAGACTAAAGGGATGAGGTTTTTTTTTTATTTACCGCGCATAGGGTTTGCGCCTATTCTGCCACTTACAAAATGGGGAATTGAAAGTTTTCTTTTATAACAGAGAAAACAAAATTTATATTTGAGTGAAAGTTTTATTTATTAAACACGTACGAGTTAAAATTATCTATTTAAATAAGAAGTTGCATGAAATGAGCGAGCAATAGGAACATTAATTTATTTGTTCTATTAAACACGATCTTTTTTTGAATAAAAACTATTTTAAGAACAAAGCACCTCAACCAATAAAATTAAAAAAAAACACTATAACTCACTAGTGAGTTATAGCAATGAAAAAGTCACAGTTTGATTATGGGTGTCATTCTGTGCCTAATTGCGGTGACCATATCAGGTGAAAAAAATAATACGTATATCCCGAATAAACCCTTGAGTCCTAAATAGCACTGATGTACGGTACTCCAAAAAGCCTAAACACGATACATTTGCTGTAAGTTAGTGAGGAGTTGGGTATTCTGCAGATTCAAGGCTGCACCATCAGGTCAAATTACCATGTTATTTCAATATCATTGAAGTTACAGGATCCCAAATAACGTGGATAAACGTAAATAACGTAAAAGACCTGTGGAAGTTTCTCACATCACTTCAACTAGAAAGGGAGTGATGATCTACAAATGGCTGAATAGAATTTCTTGAATCAAACAAGTCATACACTCAAACAAGTCACCTTTCAAACAAGAAAATACTAAATTAAAATTGATTCATCTGTTTCGGAGCTACTGTACCAAACAGATTCACAGATACACAATTATAATACCCAGCTTTGCACAAGGGGTAAAATTCACTCCTATATAAAAAAAAAGTGTGCGTCTTGGGACGCCCGACAGAAGTCATAACTTAAACTAATCTAACTAGCGCTGTGGGTTAGAGTGAGAGAGGAAGAGCCTGCTTACCGCTATGCGTGAGAGATAGGGAAGCCAGACCGACTAGCGCCGTAACGCGTTACGTAAAGAAGCGGTTGACACCCTCCCTTAAGTAGTTATCACTTAAAATACGTAACATAAATACTTATAAAAATGTTATAATAATGGGAGCAATTTTGGAGTATAATCTGCTCTATATCTAAGTAGCTAAGGCTAGCTTTCTTTTAGTCTAGCTCACAGCTTGAAGTTAGCTGGAAGGTGAGCAATAGTTATGAGTAAAAGCGAGTTCAAAGTCTTTAAAAAAAGGAATTTCCACTATCTGTTAGGCAAGCATCTAATAAAACTCAAAAATATTACCACTGTCTACGTATTGTGCGTGTGATTCGTGAATCGTGTATCAATCACAAGGATCACTTTGACACGTCTGACCTGTATGTGACTGATCTGTATGTCCTTTATGTGTAATACAGGGGCCGAAAATACTTTGACTACTTTATATATTTTTATAATTATGCTCATAAGTAGGTGCAGTACTACGATTTAAGCTAGGCGCCTTAGCATATTTCGTCTTATTATAGGAAACACTAACGCGCGTTAGTAATATTTATCTAGAGCTGTTCCAACAATTATGCATATTTTTTTAAATATTATCTTCCTTTTAGATTCGAAAAATAAAATAAAAACTGCAAACCCAATCGCGTCAACTAATTTATTCTTAAATGACTTTATAGTATAACTTTTAAAACTATCATGGTTTTGCACATAATTTTCACTCAAAACGGGATATTTACCATGATATATGAGTTTTTCTGCTTCTCGATATTTCGGCACAGTTGCATGCGCCATGATCACGAGATAAACTCATGATCATGGTTTATCTCGTGATCATGGCGCATGCAACTGTGCCGAAATATCGAGAAGCAGAAAAACTCATATATCATGGTAAATATACCGTTTTGAGTGAAAATTATGACTTTATAGTAGAAAGTTTCTTAATATTAAAATTGCCAATTGAAAATTATATACCATAGGTAGAGGTAATATGAACCATATTACTATATATATGTTAAAAAGCGTATTTTTTTTTATGCCGGACATATAAAAAACCATTATAGCCTCAATAAAAAAAAATACTTACTTGCTGAAAAATTACTTAATAAGCATTTCTCTTTTATTTTTTGTTAATTATTCTGAAAAAGAAAATAATCACTGAAAAATAAAAATACTATTACAAAATCCAAAAAATGTCTTATGCTATTAAATGTAACAACTAAGGGTGTTAATAGCTCTACGTGGTACGTAATATCACGTAATGGTAGGCAGCGACGAAGTTGCGCGACAAGACTAGCTTGCGCGCGAGCTGAGCTGCAACCTACATCCTTGGCCGCACACCGCCTGAAGCGGTGCGCCGGTCGAATATACCTAAACTTCGGAGTGACACCCCCTGGTAGTACTGCTAGTAAGTTAACAATAATGTTATTTCTATGTTACAGTCCGGTCTGCGTTTACATGATATGAAAACTGACGTTCTTCAATACCTGGACCTCGACTTGCCTACGCATACCTCCGAAACTGTTTTCAGTAAGGTGAGCACAACGTACACAACGCAGTATTCATTCATAGTTTAGGCCGTGGTTTCAAATCTTTAATGGCTTTGGGAGCTGACGATGTGAAAGTGGCATTCACCTCCCTGGTATTTATTTGAGACAATTTAGTAAGAAGTATTTGCTAAATATGAACAAATTATATATACTAGGGGTTCTGCGAGCTGTAGATTTTTCGAAATGACTGAAATATAAATTTTTTTTCGTTTTCAACCCCCATATCTTCGCCATTTTTAAAAGTTTCCAAGAACTGAATCGACTAAAAAATATATATATCGTCGTTCATTCCATGTTTTTGTATATCCTTGTTTATAACTTCTAATACTATCATGGATTTGATCATAATTTTCACTCAATAAAACTCATGATCAAGTTTATCTCGTGATCTTGGAGCATGCAACTGTGCCGAAATATCGGGAAGCAGAAACACTCATATCATGCTCTCAAATAAATAAATTTGGTGTTTTTATACAAAAGTTCATTTGTTGAGAGTACTTTAGGGTGAGGATCTACACTACATAGTATAAAACAAAGTCGCTTCTCGCTGTTTATCTGTCCATATGTATGCTTAGATCTTTAAAACTACGCAGAGGATTTGGATGCGGTTTTTTTTAATAGATAGAGTGATTCAAGAAGAAGGTTTATATGTATAATACATGCATAATATAGTAGAGAAACACTCATAATTTTAGAGGTTTCTAATCACATTAGACATTCTGTAGTAGATTTAGTATCAGCATTGCACACGTGCGAAGCCGGGGCGGGTCGCTAGTAATCAATAAATGTTTTATAATATTTTCAGGCGCCTGAGGCCACTCGCAAAGGATTGAACACAACGCATGGCAAGTCCTTATCGGCTGAGGAGGCGGAATCTGCGTACAAAACAGTAGATTTCCTGAAAACGGAAGCGTTTAATATAACGCGTCAGGGGGCGGAAGCCTCCAGAAACTTCCACCACTAAAACAATGTGTTTTAGAAACCAGGACCACTTTGCCTATGAGACTACAAGTTCACATATATGATCTGAATACGGAATACTGAAACACACCACATTTAAAGGCTACTTCGATGGCGTTTCCTTCACAATTTTACATAACATACCAAAGTGATTTGTTTAGGATGTCTTGCGAAGGAAACATTGCGCTATTTATTATTTATTCTCTCGAGTTATTTCCGGTTTTATTTTGAAATTTGGTGGTATTTTTCAAATGAAACTAATATTATTGACTTGGGTGTGAATAAAAGTTTTGTGTTTCTTTTTATCAAAAAATAAAATAACAAATGACGAATGACACGTCTTTGTGGCGTTACTTTAATTGTACTATTTATTGACAAAATTTTC
Organism: Lampropteryx suffumata; assembly: GCA_948098915.1. Classification (NCBI taxonomy): domain Eukaryota; kingdom Metazoa; phylum Arthropoda; class Insecta; order Lepidoptera; family Geometridae; genus Lampropteryx; species Lampropteryx suffumata. The sequence continues at coordinate 17,293,433 of OX402544.1, read as the reverse complement.
TTGAATCCAAGAAGATGATTTTTTAAAAGAAAACGGGGTTTCAATTGCTTGTATCGTTTCAGTATTCTGGCATTAGTTAAAAAATCATCCTCACACAATCGCTATCAGCTATTTCCAAAATGTGTATTATAACCAATTTTAGATTTCAATAGGAAATACATGACATCTCTTATCTTATCGAACTCAATACTCAAATTTAAAATAAAAGTCTGACCGAGACTGGTTTTGAATGAAAATAATTTAATTTAAAATTCAATTCAAACTATTAAAATACGCATCCATTAATTTTTACTGACATAAAAACCGCCGTTTGAAAGTTAGTGTTTTCACGGCTTTACGTGTTAATTATACTAAAAAGTTTATATCTGAAATATTGATTCAAGAGAATACTTTGAGTAATAAAAGACTTGCATGTTTCTCTTGAATTCCTGAAACTCTCAAACATTCTTACACTCGTGACTTATAAAGTAACGACCGAGGTTTGATCGCGATTCTGTGTGGAACAAACGAATGTATGTCTGACGAATGGATCTACATTAAATGCAACTACTGCGATATTGACTTCCGCTTTGTCTTAAATCTCACGCGATGATTGCACTTTAACTTATAAATGACATCGTTTTAGTATTATATCGTCAACGTTGCAAGCATAAATCCAAGAAAATATTTCTATGATGGAACTTTGTCATATTACGTATATGCTTTGTAATTAAATGTATTAATATTAGAAAGTATTCTTTAGTATTTCTATGTAGCCGTATAGATTTAAAAGCAAATTGCTCATTGAAAGAAATTACTTCGTTTTACCTATTTATTTAAAATTTCCATTGTCGATTTTGTAATGTATGTTTTGTTACTATTAATATTCCGGTAGATCTACTGAGTATTATAAAGTAATGAGATTATAAATATAAGTTTATTTTAAACGACTGTACTTAAATTTATCTTCTTTTGCTTATTGTATTCACACTACTATTGTAGTTATTGTAATTATGTTAATGTAAATTATGATTACCTAATAAATTTTAGTTTAGACTTTGTTACCATATATTTAAAGTACTTTTCAGTATTAATAAGTAATAATATGTACTGAGAGAAATATGTAATACACAGGCTACTAAAGTATTTGGGAACGAAAAACTAGATAATAAGGTATACATCAAAAATATGTCCATACTACTATAACATATCTGTATTCAGCAAATAATGGTTCTCAACTAGCTCGCTCGCACTTACGCAACAACCAAACCTCTTTTATACAGTGCTATTTGTCTAAGCTGAGTTATGTGAAAGGTATATGTGTAGATATTATATATTTCCTGACACAATAAATGGTCGAACTGTCAAAATAATAAGCAATACCTGACATTTCACACAGTATCATTTAGCCCCAAAGTAAGCAGAGCTTGTGTTAGAGCCTGGCCAGATGGAGCGTTTTACGCGCGGATGCCCTCGCGCGCTTAAATTTGAATTGCGTCCAGATGCCGCGTTTTACGTGCGCTTCTACGCGCGATGTGTTTGGGAGGGACCCAGCAATGGCGCCTGAGTATCTGAGTCCGGCACGTTGCACGCGTTTTACGCGCGGCAGCATCTGGACGGTATGTATATAGCTCTAGTATCTGGAGAACGCGCGAATGTTTACGCGCGAGTACATTCGCGCGTAAAACGCTTCGTCTGGACAGGCTCTTATAGTACATGACAGATATACTTTCAGAATATACGAAGATTTGTCCTCGTTATAAAAAATGCACTTATTAGACTTTGTTCCGATCGTTACTCCAACGTAACAACATAACTACCAATATCTATTCCCAAAAGGAATTTGATATTACGTTTCCATCATCAGTATGATTGTTTTTACAAGATGTTATTGAAATTAGATTTGACGAGAACTCTTTGGTGTTACGTTCATTCGGTTTTTATCCATAACGACAACACGAATTACAAACTACATCTATATTTCGTAATACCAATTCATCAATAGTAACTGAAAGTTGCTGGTACCAATTACAATTACCTAGTAATTACAAACTCGCAGTCTGACGGGATCACGCTTGTACTATGTTGAGGGCGGTTGATAGCTGAATTTTGTATATATATCAATAACTTTTATGCATTATAGATTACCATTGTTCTGTCAAACGACAATAAACTTATTTATATTCAATTATGTGTTCGTAACTCTTCAATTTGTTTATTTTAAATGTATCTTAAGTTTCGTATACTTTATATGTTTAATGCATTTTATAAGTCGGTGTAAAGCGTTTGGTTGAAGATGTGGTATTTCCATCTATCTCATTATCACATAATAATGTGTGGAATGACCTTGCTATGGATAAAAATGCCAACAGATTTTAATGCAACAATAGTTAATATATGATTTTGAGATAGACTCTTAGATTATAAGTAACTTAATAGACTCTCAAGTAGCGCACAAATTGTAACTTGTTAGTAATTTTTATTAATATAAACTAGTAAGTAAATAAGATATAGTATTTAACATTATTATATGAAAACAATCTGTTAAGCACTTACGATATTTTTGAATATTTCCGCATTTATGAGATGAGCACGACAGAGTTTTGTGTAAAAATTTGTAGATAACGTATTTTACAAACGTAGTCAATTCATTAAGTTTACAAGCTGTTTTAAACCACGCTGTATTTCACTACGTTATTTGTACATATAAACCTTAAAATATACATTATACTTGGTCCTAAAATATGTGGTATTACAAAACGTTATTAATGATTTTCATCGAACAGTTAAATGTTTCGTCTGCCAATTAGGTAAACATCTTTTCTTCAGTATTAGTCTGACCGCGTGTAAAGATTCGATAAATTTGCACACACAACTTATGCATAAAAAACTAGAAATTGACAAGGCACTAATCGCGTCTTATTTCCCGGCATACGTCTAATTTCGTATTCATTATTCAACATTTCGCCTATATACCGTAAGAATAAACTGATGACAAATAAGTTCCACATTTTATTTTATATTATATAGGTTCACACGAAGCACTTGCTGAGCTTCAACTTTGTTACGCAATTCTTTCCGCCCAAAAAACCAAAGCCAATCAATAACCTTAGCAAGGCTTCATGTTTCCTAAAACAACGTACAAATTGGCATTAGATTTTCGCTCTATTATGTAAGTAACATCTTTAAGCTTTTACCTTAATGCACAAAGTTAGTTTTATCTATAAAGCTCACTAGGTATGCTTGCATGGTTTAATTTAGTGTCACGACACATCTGCGAAACGTACGGAGCCGATCGTTCGGTTCAATACGCTCGCAGTGCTTTTCAAGTTCCCTATGACACATCAGCCGAAATTACGTCGCGTTCAGCGTAGCGCCGAACCTCCCTTCGAGCGATTATTCCAGCCAAAACGCATTCAATGTATTTTGCATAGCAAGCGACACATCACGCGACGCGTAATGCCACCGAAAGTTCGGCTGCTAAAAAGTACACCACTAAGTGCCGACACCAACTGACAACGACGCACGTAAGTTTCCTTAGATTACGCCTCGATCTGTGCGATTGGTTTGTCATACCAACGGAATATAACGACCGAAACTTCAGCCGCTGAACTTTCGTCGCCGTACCTTCGACTGATGTGTCGCTAGACAGACATTTTTTTTAGTATGTTGACAATGCTATGAGAAAGGTAGCTCTTCTAACACGGGTCACTTTTTACGAAGACTTTAGCAGCATCGATCAGCACCTACGATGCTCTTTTGGTAGAAGGATTTTGTGCAAAGTAGTGTCCCTATGTTACTCGATAGCTCTCTTAATTGTTATCTATCCTGACGCATATGGCATTATTATTATATACAAGTATTTTGTTAATATAAAAAATAAATTTAACTATTTATAAGCTTTTCGTATTTTGCTTGTTGTTGTAAAGTGCAGATGCAAATATTTATAGCAAAGATCTATGTGAATTTATTCGCTTTAAAATACACTTATTCGAAATCTTAATGGAATTTGTTATTCTTTACTTATTTTTATCCAATTTTATACCTGCCTACTCTTTTATTTCAACAGTCATACTTTGTTAAGTGGTGTCTCTATAGTCTAGCTAGAGAAAACCCTACCCTCATAGTCCAGTTGAGGTGCTTAATTATTAGTAGTCACGAGTCGTAGTCCCATACAATCTATTGATAGGTACAGCCGCACCTAGTTTCCAATCTACCTAATGCACTAATAAACAGTTCTATAGTTAAAGAAATCCATGTATAAATAATAGTAGGTACCTAAATGTTATTTTACCTTCCAATAGATGTTAGATTTGGAATCTACGTGATAGGTAACTAGGTACTCATTATGATCAATAAAACTAAATGAGTGGATTTGGTCCACGTTCGTAACTAAGATTTCATAACTAGTTGTATATCAGGATTGTTTTTCACTATCTTAAAACCATTATTATTATTTATTAAACAAGACTTTTCGTCCATTTTTAGGGTTCCGTCCCTCTAAAGAAAAAAACGGAACCCTTATAGGATCACTTTGTTGTCGATCCGTCCGTCCGTCTGCCTGTCTGTCAAGACCCTTTTTCTCAGGAACGCGTGGAGGTATCAAGCTAAAATTTATATCAAATACTCGGGTCTACTGTCCCTTGTCCCTTGTCAGTGATGGTTCCGGCATAGAATAGGACCCCTCCATCTCCTCCCGTGGATGTAGTAAAAGGCAACTAAGGGAACACACACCGGGGGATTGGGCAGCAGCACCTCCCGAGTACTTAACACAAAATCTGCGGTCACCAATCCGCCTGCCTAGCGTGGTGATTATGGAATAACCCCCCATAATGATGTACACAAATAGAAGACGGCCCCCAGTTATAGGCATAGGTGGCGGCCACGGTAACGGTGAAACAGGGGGGTGCGAAGAATCTCTGGTAGAGGTCCAGCTACCAGTCCCAACGACCCCTGCCTGGCCCTGGCAACATACAACGCACGCACACTGAGGACCGACGAGAAGTTGATAGAGCTGGAAGAAGTAGTAAATAAGTTGCACTGGGATATTATAGGGTTATTAGAAGTCCGAAGATAGGGAGAGGACACAATAATCCTGAATTCCGGCTACTTATTCTACTACCGAGAGGGCGATCAACTATCTCAGCACGACGTTGGGTTTCTCGTCCACAAATCCCTCGTTAACAACATTGTGAAGATCGAAAGCGTGTTGAGCAGGGTGGTATACCTTATACTCAGAATAACCAAACGGTATTCGCTTAAGGTCATACAGGTGTACGCACCTACCTCGAAACGTCCAGACGATGAAGTGGAGGCTATGTATGATGACATTTCAAATGCCATGCAAGCCTCGAAAACGCACTTTACGGTTGTAATGGGGACTTCAACGCGCGGCTAGGTAGGTATGAGGAAGGGCGATGAACTGAGAGGGGGGCAATTTGGATTTGGACAGCGGAACCAACGGGGTCAGCGATTGGCTGACTTCATGGAAAAGGAGGAACTCTTTATGATGAACTCCTTTTACAAGAAGTGGTCGTGCAAAAATGGACGTGGCTTCACCCCGGTGGACATAAATGCGAGAAAGATTTCAACATGACAACAAACAAGCAAATATTTAATGATGTCTCAGTGATCAACAGGGTCAAAACCGGCAGTAACCGTATGGTTAGAGGCTCATTAAAACTTAACGTAAAGCTAGAAAGGTCACGTCTAATGAAATCTACTCTTCGCCCAAGTCCTGCCCAAATTCAAAACCCCGAGGGCTTTCAGTTGGAAGTTCAAGATCGCTTCCAATGCCTCGCCGAATGCGGATCCATGGACGAAATAAATGACGGGCTGGTGGAAATTGTCCATGCCGTTGGGTCAAAGTTCTGTAAGACCCAGCGCAAAGGTAGAACCCAAAAACTCTCTGAGGAAACTCTAAAACTCATGGCAGAACGTAGCGAAATGAAACTGCAGTCTTTAGTGGACATGTCGAAATACAGTACGCTCAATAAACAGATCTCTAAGTCTATGTGACGCGATTTGCGTCTCTGTAATACTTCTAATATAAAGAACGCAATAGACCGCAACCAAGGCTCCAAAGTGTTCGCGAGAGATCTGTCTATTGGGCAAAGCCTGTTGACGAAGCTGAAGACTGACAGTGGCAGGGTCGTTTCTTCAAAGCTAGAGGTTTTGCGAGAGCTCGAGAAGTTCTATGGACAACTGTACACTTCATCGCAAAGCCCTGCTACAAGCACGACTAGCGATGCAAGAGCCCGCCTAACCCGACACTACACTGAAGATATTCCGGACGTCAGCCTATACGAGATCCGAACGGCCCTCAAGCAGCTTAAGAACAACAAGGCACCGGGGGAAGACGGAATAACGACAGAGCTTCTGAGAGCGGGTGGAACACCGGTACTTAAGGTCCTCCAGAAGCTGTTCAACTCCGTCATCCTTGAGGGAACTACGCCAGAGGCGTGGAACAGGAGCGTGGTGGTACTGTTCTTTAAGAAAAGGGATAACACCCTCTTAAAGAATTACCCCATCTCGCTGTTGAGCCATGTCTATAAGCTGTTTTCGAGAGTAGTAACTAATCGTCTCGAGGTATTAACGAATAGTAACGAACCTACGAGAGGTTTGACGACTTCCAGCCTCCCGAACAAGCCGGGTTCCGAAAAGGCTTTAACACCATAGACCACATCCATACGCTTCGGCACGTTATACAGAAGACCGAAGAGTATAACCAGCCACTTTGTTTAGCGTTTGTGGACTATGAGAAAGCCTTTGATTCTGTCGAAACCTGGGCAGTGTTGCGGTCACTCCAGCGGTGCCAAATTGACTATCGGTATATCGAAGTGTTGAAATGTCTGTACAGTAACGCCACCATGTCTATGACTCCACCATGACTCCAGGACCAGACGACGAATCCAATCCCATTGCACAAAGGGGTGAGACAGGGAGATGGTATATCTCCGAAACTGTTCACTTCTGCGTTGGAGGATATTTTCAAGCTCTTGTACTGGCATAGATATGGTATCAACATCAACGGCGAACGCATCACTCACCTTCGATTTGCCGACGATATAGTCATCATGGCAGAATCGCTGGAAGACCTTGGCGCAATGCTCAGCGATCTCAATATCGTCTCTCAACAGGTGGGTCTTAAAATGAACACGAGCAAGGCAAAAATCATGTCAATGCTCATGTTGCACCCGTACCGGTACATGTTGAGAGCGATATAATCGAAGTTGTAGACCATTATGTCTATTTGGGTCAGACGATTCAATTAGGCAAGTCCAACTTCGACAAAGAGGTCAGCCGACGAATCCAACTCGGTTGGGCAGCGTTCGAGAAATTACGGCACATCTTCTCGTTACAGATACCGCAGAGCCTCAAGAAGAAAGTCTTTAATCAGTGCGTGTTGCCAGTGATGACATATGGAACTGAGACTTGGTCGCTAACTATTGGCCTCATACACAAGCTTAGAGTCGCGCAACGAGCTATGGAGAGAGCTATGTTGGGTGTTTCACTACGTGATAAAATCCGCAACGCGGAAATCCGTAGAAAAACCAAAGTCACCGACATAGCAGTCAAAATTTGCAAGTTGAAGTGGCAATGGGCAGGCCATATAGCTCGCAGAACTGATAAACGTTGGGGAGTAAAAGTTCTTGAATGGCGACCAAGGACAGGAAAACGAAGCGTAGGACGACCCCCCACCCGATGGACTGACGACATTGTAAAGATCGCAGAAAATCGGTAGATGGAGAGGGCTCAATATGCCTCAAATTTCCGCAAATTTTCGACACTCGCAAGGGAATCAAAACCTACAGGGTACTTTCCGTGAACTCATAATCTTGAAATTTGGTACGAAGCAATGTCTTATAGCACAGATAAAAGAAAAATTGCGAAAACCGTAAATTTTTAGTTGCATCATCCAACTATGACTCGATTGTCGTGATGGGTGAACTTTACTTCTATACCTACAGGTTTGTATGGAACCCTCGTTGCGCGAGTCCGACTTGCACTTGCCCGGTTTTTTATAACGAGAACCTCTTAGCCATGTATGGTCTATGGTCTAACGGAACCTAACTAACTGGATTCGATCAGATTAAACTTTTTCTCCTGACTCTACTGTCCCGGTCGCAAATTTTTCCAGTGTATGTACCAGGAGACCATACATGACTAAGAGGTTCTCGTTATAAAACAATGAAAAAAATCCTAATATATAACTAGTTATGAAATCTTAGTTACGAACGTGGACCAAACTAATGAGTGGGGTGATTCATAAAAAACCGATAACAAGTTTTTGATAGTTTCCCAATCGAGAAATCAAGGTACCTAACTCCTAGCAGCTGTTACACGTAAACTAATAGGTACGGCAATACCGAGTGATCGCTAGGAGCGCATTTTTAATTATCATACAAAAGACAAGCATTTTAAGCGAGTCACCCCAATCGAAGTGACTCACCTCGATTCAGAAACTGTAACTCATATGTCGCCCTCTGAATCTTTACCAGTTTCTCTTAATGTAGGTAGTTACCTACTTACTACCCGCTAAGCCGTCTGCGATCAATAATACTCTGTTTGCACCGGGCGAATTAATTCCATTTATCAAAACTTAATACGGTGAATAAGGCTCTTTGACGATTCGATATCGAAGAAATAGATACCTACATAATCTGGGTAGGTAGACACACTAAGGTATTAGAGTCAAGCGAATTATATGATATTGAAAGTGTAGATAGATAGGGTAACATATTATTATAGGATAAAAAGTAACCTCTTGTTATTCTAGGCCTATAGGAACTATAGGGGTCTAAGGCTACATTTATCCGTATCACACGAGCAAAGCCACGGTCAGAACTACCTACTAAACAATCAATACGTCCTACTAGAAGCAAAAGCGCTCTGGGAACCTCGGAAGGCACCCTGTCTCCCTACTGGGTACGTATAACTATATAGTTTATCTACGTTGATATATAGTCACTATACGTAACCTTTCTCAAGAGAAAGGAAGCGTTCCCTAGATGGAGCTGTGTGTTTCACAGTTTGCACTCTTAAGCACAGCGCGGATTATCTATAATATGTGCCTACCTACTTATTATGACGAAGATAATACTTTTACTTTTCTGAAAACCCTTAGTACCTAGCTTCCGTACTATCTACCTATGTAATTGTGCTGAGGATGATGATGGTTTTTAACAGTTTCTCCATCGAGATGAGTCACTTCGATCGATCGAAGTAATTCACCTCGATTCAGAAATTCAAAAAAGTCGTAAAATCTCTGCTTGCATATAATTTTGAAATTATTCGAGCATTACAAAACAAGCATACAATTTTGTAATCATTCAAGCATTACAAAACAAGCATACAATTTTGTAATCATTCGACGCTAAATTAACAAAACTGAATACCAAGGACAGTTTAGTTTTTGCGGCATTCCGATGTTACTGGCCCTTCTTCTTCTTCTTATTTTGTTGGCGTCTGAGACTTTATTTGTCGTTTAAGTGTCCGTGACATGTTAGTGTCATAAAAAAGGATTGAGATGTATTCTTCTTCTTAGTTTAATGGCATGTATCATAATAATGTCAATTTTGTCAGTGTCATGTATTTATATAGTTTATACTTATACTAGGTCACAAAGTCGTATCTTGTTCGTCATTTGTTATCTATAGGTACCTACCTATAAAAGAGCTTAACCTGACTGACTGACTGATTTATCATCGCCGAGCCGAAACTGCTGAAGCTAGAAAGCTGAAATTCGGAATGTAGCTTCCTTTTACAACAAAACCACCCACTAAGGCGGGATTTTTTGAAATTCAACCCCTAAGAGGGTGAAAAGGGGTGGAAACGATTGTATGAAACTTTTTAACACGTGGTGCGATTTGCTTGAAACTTTATATGAAAAAATAAAAGGCATATGAAATAAATGGACACGTATTTCAGGATTTTTCAAAATAACCCTAACAAATGGATAAAATGGGGTGTCAAAGTTTGTATGGGAACTTTTTAACGCGTGGTGTGACTTCTTAGAAATTTGGTTTGGATGCTTAACATGCAAAATAAACGGACACGTATTTCAGAATTATTCAAAATAACTCTCATAAAGGAGCAAAATGGGGTGTGAATGTTTGTATGGCAACATTTTTTGGGGTGGTGGGTGTGATTGGTTTGAAACTTATCAATAAAATTTGGCAAGGAGACAAATTGCTACAATTCCTTTAAAAAAAATGTGGACGAAGTCGCGAGCAACAGCTAGTTTTATATAAAACGGTGCATTTCATATAAAAAGACACGGATTTTTTCTCGAACTATTAAGAAACACAAAGCTTTATTCCAATAATTCACACCCGAGTTAATAACTCTAGCTCTATTTAAATAAAAATACCAAAATTACTAATATAACCGGAAATAACTCGAGAAAAAGAAAAAAATGTATGAGCGCAATATTTGCTTCGCAAGACGCCCAAATATAAAACAAATACGTCACTGAGCCTATTTCTTTATTTTCTTGTTTCTTTCTTTCTTTCTTTCTTTACATATATATCTATATATATATATCTACCTATATATACCAAAATTCATCAAAATCGGTTCAGCGGTTTAGGCGTGAAAACGTAACAAACAGACAGACAGACAAGAGTTCCTTTTACATTTATAATATAGATTACACTTTATTACACAAAAACAAATGTGAAATAGGTAGCATTTCCTACCTGACAGCCTGCAAGGTAGAGAAAATAAAAATGTATAGTCTTCTAGTTATCTATCTATCTATCTATCTTGTAGGTAACAATTTTTTTCAACGTTTAGGATGAATTGGCACCTAAATTCACCTAGTATATAAGACGTTTCAAAGTGATCCTTGTGATTGTATTGAATAAAGTAACTTTTGACTTTGACTTGTCATGGCTACTTGTTGTAGCATAAGCAAAACGTCGGAAATGAGTTAAAAGGTAATCGGCGAGTGGGGTCGGGGTACATTATGATATCACCGATATCACTCCAGCTAGTCTTGTCTGCTCGTGGTCCCCCTTGCTGATCATCATAAGAGCTAGCAAAAGAGAAGGAAAACTTGTAACAAACCCAGCTCGGTGCCGATATGCACTTGCAACCGAACCGACTCCGCACGTAATGACTCATTCCTGTATGTTCAATCGAGAAGTCGAGAAGTCGAGAGTGTGGCGTGGGTCTTAATGCGTCCCAGGTGATACAGCGTCCGTGGAAAGGATACATCACTTTCGCAATCTGGAAAACAACATGGTGGGTACCTGTTACCGGTTTTAAATCCAAACAGATTAACGTTAGCGCGTCCATAGTAGGCTCATTGACAAGTTATTGCCTGTATTTAAGACTGGCAGCCCCCGGCCAGTTAGGTGCTGGATTGTTTCTTATGGGAAGAAACACTAGTATGGCTACTAGTGCTACGGTTTTAAGTTCAGTACCAAGCGAAACATGATCACTTTTGAAATCGATCCTTCTAAGTGGGAGGAAAACTCTCATCGACGGCCATGTTGGCCATGAGCAAGTATGGTTTAACTTGCTGTTTCAAAAGCGCACTTTAAAACTTTAACGCACGGCTCTCTCTCTACCACCTACTTTCTTGTTTGACATGCGTTCGTACCTGTCGCTCACGGCCTTGCAAGTCACGAACGTAAGTGCTTAATAACCTCGGAAGCTGTTTAAATCATTTTCATATAGATGTGAACCTAATAGGCGATAAATACAATACAATACTAAAACAATATACATTCTGTCAAAAACGTATCGGAAATTGATGGTTTACTTATGGTACCGAATTCAATTTTTTATTTTGTTGTTAGACTGTCACAACTATTTTCCATTTTGGCACGGAGTTTGAGCTGCATCTGTTATTTAGATTAAATACACTGCTGTTTTTTGTAAGATCGAGATTGCGAGTTTCATAATGAACATAAACATGGAACAAAGAGTTTATCTTAAATTTTGCATCGACAATGGAATTTCGTGTTCGGATACCCTGAAAATAATATAGAAGGCTGACGGTGAATCTACTTAAAAAAAACACGTGCTTATGAGTGGTATAAAGCTTTCAAAAGCGGTCGAGATGTGATGGAAGATTTGCCTCGCTCTGTTAGGCCATCAACGTCGTCAACTGAAACTAACATCGCAAAAGTGAAGGAAATAGTGACTGAAAGTCCTTATTCAAGTTTGAGAGATATAGCCGTTGAAGCCGCTTTCTTGTGTCTCACAAGTCGATCCGTACCATTTTAAATAATCACTTGGGCATAAAACATGTTCACACACGCTCGGCTAGTCCCAAAAGACCTAAATTTTCTCCAAAAACTCAATCGCATAAGAGTCGCCGAGGACATGCTAGAACGAGTCAACTCCGACCTAACATTAATGAATGTTGGGTCGGACATTCGTGGCGCCTTCCAACTGAACCGAAACCGAAAAACCCATGCCAAAGTCGATCAAAAGTGAAAGTCATATTGACTGTTTTCTTTGAGTATCGCGGTGTTGTGCACTCGGAATTCTCGCGGAAAAGTGAAACGGTAAATAAAGAATATTATTTGAGCGTTATGCGGCGTTTAAGATATCAAATTCGACGAAATTTAAGTTAAGCGAGGATACGAAATCTCTTTTGCAAAAATGTGTCTGTAGGTACAGTTAAAGATAGGAATAGTAGGCTCTTCTTGCCTATTCCCCACACTCACGTACGGCAGTCAGACATGGTCATACACAATAGAAGCTAAAAATAAATTAAATTAAAAATAAATTAATTAATAAAAATAAATTAATTTATAATTAAAATGTCAATGTCCAATAGAAAGAAACGTATTGAACATTATATGACTAGTCGATAAAATCCGCCACAAATAAATAAGAACGAAAACCAAATTCATTGACGTCCTAGAGCACGCGCTAAAAATGAAGTGGCCATGGGCGGGACAAGTTGTCAGAATGCACAGGGAAAGATGGGCCATTTTTCTCATAGCCTATAAAGGTCTAAAAGGAAAAAAAGAGAAATAAAAAGAGCCCTGAGGGAAACAGACTGGTCTGAAACGGCAACAATAAATAACAAATAAATATTGCTGGACAATGCACACAAAACAACACCATCTAGTCCCAAACTTAGCATAGCTTGTATTAAGGTGACTAGATGACTTATAGAATACTTATATATTTTTAAATACATACTTATGATACTTTATAACTCCCAGACACGAACAAACACCTATGTTCTTCACACATATGTTTATCCTGGGAAGGAATCTAACCCTCAACATACAGCGCAGGCAGAGCTACTACCAACTGAGCTGATTGGCCAGTCAGATAGATCGCGACAGATGGATGGAACTGGAGAAGGCCTTTACCCGAGAGGGGTCCTAACTGAATATTTACTTGTATATAATTAAATTGAAAACAGCTCGAAAACAGCTTGTAGACATGGCTCAACAGTGAGATAGGCCTGTAGTTCTTTAAGAGGGTGTTATCCCCTTTCTTAAAGAACAGTACCACCACGCTCCGTATCACGCCTCTGGCGTAGTTCCCTCGAGGATGACGGAGTTGAACAGCTTCTGGAGGACCTTAAGTACAGGTGTTCCACCCGCTCTCAGACTCTCTGTCGTTATTCCGTCTTCCCCGCGTGCATTGTTGTTCTTAAGCTACTTGAGAGCCGTTCGGCTCGTATGGGCTGACGTCCGGAATGTCTTCTGTGTAGTGTCAGGTTAGGCGGGCTCTTGCATCGCTAATCGTGCTTGTAGCAGGGCTTTACTATGAAGTGTACAGTTGTTCATAGAACTTCTTGAGCTCTCTTAAAACCTCTGGCTAAAGGAAACGAACCTGTCACTGTCGGTCTTCAGCTTCGTCGCCAGGCTGTGCCCAATAAACAGATCTCTCGCAAACACTTTGAAGCCTTGGTTCCGCTCTATTGCGTTCTTTATGCTATAAGTATTAAAGAGACGCAATTCGCGTCCCAAGACTTAGAGATCTGTATATTGAGCGTATTGTATTTAGACATGTCCACTAAAGACTGTATTTCATTTCGCTACGTTCTGCCATGAGTTTTAGAGTTTTTTCAGAGAGTTTTTGGGTTCTACCTTTGCGCTGGGTCTTACAGAACTTTGAACCAACGACATGGACAATTTCCACCAGCCCGTCATTTATTTCGTCCACGGATCCGCATTCGGCGAGGCATTGGAAGCGATCTTGAAGTTCCAACTGAAAGCCCTCGGGGTTTTGAATTTGGGCAGGACTTGGGCGAAGAGTAGATTTCATTAGACGTGACCTTTCTAGCTTTACGTTAAGATTTAACGAGCCTCTAACCATACGGTTACTGCCGGTTTTGACCCTGTTGATCACTGAATATTAAATATTTGCTTGTTTGTTGTCATGTTGAAGCCACGTCCATTTTTTGGACGACCGCTTCTTGAAAAAGGAGTTCATCATAAAGAGTTCCTCCTTTTCCGTGAAGTCGGCCAATCGCTGACCCCGTTGGTTCCGCTGTCCAAATCCAAATTGGCCCATTCTCATTTCATCGCCGTTCCTCATACCTAGCCGCACGTTGATGTCGAAAACACACTTTACGGCTGTAATGGGTTACAACCGTAAAATGGGTTTTCGAGGCTTGCATGGCATTTCAATTGTCATCATACATAAGAGCATCCACTTTATCGTCTGGACGTTTCGAGTGAGGTGCGTACACCTGTATGACCTTAAGCGAATACCGTTTGGTTATTCTGAGTACCTTTAAGGTATATCACTCTGCTCGACACGCTTTCGATCTTTACAATGTTGTAAACGAGGGATTTGTGGACGAGAATGAGACACCGTGCTGAGATAGTTGATCGCTCCCCCGGTAGTAGAATAAGTTGCCGGAATTTGGAATTTTCGTGTCCACTCCCTCTCTTCGGACTTCTGATAACCCTATAATATCCCAGTGCAACTTATTTACTACTTCTTCCCGCTCTATCAACTTCTCGTCGGGGCTCAGTGTGCGTGCGTTGTATGTTGCCAGGGCCAGGGGTCGTTGGGATTGGTAGCCGGACCTCTGCCGGAAATTTTTCGCACCCCCTGTTTCGCCGTTACCGTGATCGCCACCTATCCAGGAATAGTGGACTGCCGGGAATTGCGGCAGGCAGATTGGTGACCGCAGATTTAGTGTTAAGTACTCGGCAGGTGCTGCTGCCCAATCCCCCGGTGTGTGTTCCCTTAGTCGCCTTTTACGACATCCACGGGAGGAGATGGAGAGGTCCTATTCTATGTCGGAACTACCACGGACAATTCTTCAGTTCTTTATAATTACGTTTTAAAACCTAAAAAGAAAACCGACTTCATTAAATATATTTTTATTAAAAAACCGCTCGCCGCATTTCAATAAAATTTAAATGGGACCTGGAAACCATACACTTTGAAACGAAATAGAATTTTCCAAATCGGTTCAGGCGTCACTAAATAATCGGTGAACATACATACATATTCTAATTCACATTATCAATGAAACGGTTATGTATCACTGAACATTTATCTGAAGATGAAAATACTGCTACTAGTAAAATAAGAAAAACTTGGCCAATAGCGTGTCGGACAACTCGTAGTGATGGCTTCTGAAGTCAGTGAGAATGACTAGGTAGTCGTCAGGACCCAAGTCAACTGAATTAAGTAAACTGGATTTATTTTAAAATAATTACAGAATTGTACAGAATAATAAACAATAACTAGCTGTCCCGTTCGTGACTTCGTCCGCGAGTTTTAAAAAGTAAAAAAACATATCTATTTGTAAATCTTAACCATTCTCGAATCCAATTGAACACACACAAAAAAATCATCAAAATCGGTCCAGCTGTATAGGAGTTTAATACACACGCACAGAAGATTTACATATATATATATATAAAGATATAAAATACATGTGAAATAGTTGAGCTATTTAAGGATCGTTTAAAACAATCTATAGATAGCTCATTTCACACAGCATCATCAATAGCCCAAAGCAAGCAGAGCTTGTGTTATGGGTTGTGGGTTTTTATGGGTGTTGTGGGCTCGAACAATCGAGAGAATTAATAGGTACGCCAGGGGAAAGTGGCAAATCGTTTCTATTAGATATAACTGCGTTGATAAACTTGATGCTTGCTGGAAAAGTCAACAGCAATATAATTCACATGTTATATGGAGCAAATATATGTGCGTTAAAAAAAAGACTGGAATCCGGCCCATTGCTGTACACTTTTCGACGCATTGCTTCTAAAATTTGCTGGAGGAATATTCTAGCAAAACTAACTGAAGAATTCCAGGCCATTCAGTTAGGTTTTGGAAGCAGGGGTGGGTGTGAGGCTGCCTTCCATGCTTTAAAAACCTAACAGAGACCTTTGTGAAGTGCTATTGAAAGTGGTTGTAAAAAACGCCATCAAGTCGGTCATCAGAAACCTTATTCTTAATGAAAATCATAATTGCTGTCTCGAAATTTTTATCAATATAATGGTTCGAACTCTACATTCACTTACAAAACCAATCGCTTTAGTTTAACTACCGGTTGTCAACAAAGAGATCCATTAGGATTGCAGGTCCTAATGGATCTCCTTGTTGACAACTGTTCAGCACTGCAATTTATTCTATTATCATCTTCAAAATATAACATAATATGGCACATTGGCTTGGATAAAATTTTCCTTAACGAGAATTATTCAATACACGCAGCACGAAAATATGATGTTATTAAAAGTTTTAATATTCTAGCTCCTAATATCAAAATTGTTAGTATAAATACTCGCCGCCTTTTAGGTGCCCCCATTTTAAATTAATCATTCCTTTCGTTCATTGCAGAACAGCGTGTTAAATTCGAGGAATATACAAAAAGGTTATTCAAAATTCATTGTCATATGGCTTTCCAGATATTTCGTTTTTGTGAGTTTGTGCCTCAGTTGACTTACGTCCTGAGATGCAGCCCTTTTTAGATATTCAATAATGTTTTAACAGATTTATATACTGCGTTAAACATTTCATATTTAAAATTAATTGTCCCATCTTTGATTATTTTTGCTGCCTACCCATACGTTTTGGAGGTAGAAAAAGTCTTTCTTTCCTAGCTTTTTTATCTTCAGTATACATAACAACTTTGTTTTCTAAAATTATACAATCATCTTTAGGTACCAATCATAATAATTCCATGGATGATGCAAAAAATGCTTGGGCATTGGTCTGTCCATCCGGAACGATTCCTGAAAAACCTCATTCACAGAGACTAGCTTATTTGTAAAAATATATAAGATCTTTTGTCTTCAGTTCCATCACAAACAGAACGGGCTCGCCTCATTGCCTGTTGAGCTCGGGAATATGTCTTTTGGCTGCATGCTCTACCTTCAGCAAACATAGGCACGTTAATGGATGTTAATATTTTTTCTTTAGCAGTACGTCTCCGTGTAGAAGCCACTACCAATGACCTTCACTAGTGTGATTGCGGCATCATGGTTGACAGACAAGGTCACTACGGACTCTCCTGCCGCCGCAGTGCTGGTCGTCAATCTCGCCACGACAGTCTTCGTAGGGCACTTGCCACCCTTAACGTGCCGGCCACCTTAGAGTCGAACGGTATAGTACATGACGATGGTAAGAGGCCCCACTGTATTTCAGGAATTCCTTGATGTCATGGTAAGCCTCTGGTGTTGGTTGCAACTTGCGTGGACGCTCTTGCGGCATCCTACGTATCCCACTTATCGTCTACGTCTAAGATTGCGGGTACCGCTGTCGCGGCAGAAGATCTCACGAGGCGGAAATATCAGGTGATCGTTTTCAAAAGGCCAATGACAACATTCTCGTTAAGTATGCTAAAGATGACCATACTCGTAGTGAAATCGACTTTCAGTTTAATAAATTTTATAAAAGGTACTCCGTGCAAATTATTTACACCTTAAAGCCGCTCTATTGAGGCAGACAATAAACAACAAAAAGAAGTGAGTTTATCAGTAAAACATTCGCTCGTTTGACTATTGTTTACAGTGTGGGCTAATTTCAATGGTATGCACTGGTACTATAGCTTAATCCATACAAACACTGAATTAAGCCTAGTTCAGAAGATGCACTATATAATGATGTGTCAGAAAAAGAACCACATTCTCTGATCCGTCACTTAGAATTGATTGACATATATGATATGATTGACAAAATATAGCAGCAAACGACCTAATTTCGACATTTGGAAATCAAATTATAATCAATCATATGTAAATAATACTCAGGTACACCGTGATCTACAGAAAATTGTCAACATATTAAACACACAAACAACAAGCTTTGCCAGTATTAGGCTCGTTCATGTCATAGAGTTTCATACTCCTGAATATCATACTACGGAAACTACCAGTAGAAACACGAAGTAGATTCTAAACAAGCTTGCAAACCTGCTTAACTACTTGAAATCTTAGGGTATCTGAGGGTAATCTGAGGGTAGGTACTTGAGGTTATATCGAGATCTAAAACGCCGCAATAAGTAGGTACCTACTTACTGCTAGCCAGGTTCGGTACGACACGAGCAGGACTGTATAAATGTATTTAGATTGATTGATTTTGACTGCAGGTACACAACATAAGCTGCATAAGTACACAACAATAATGTTACACCTAGCAACGCTAGAAAATTTTCCGTTAATGCCAGTCAATGCATGTGTTACACTGTGTCACATTGCTAGCATGACACCAGTCCAACTTTAAAAGTTTGTTGTGAAGCATCGTTTATGTTTAAACTGCCTACGTCCACACTCTGTAAACAAATGCTTATCAACAAGTACTTGTCAGATATGCCAGAAGAGACACCACACCAAATTACACATTAATCATTAGTATCAAAACGTTCAGCAAGCTAGTGAGGAACCATATTATGAAACTTGAATGTCCTCCATCGCAGAAATGCATACACATAGCTCAATTTGAAACTCCATGTTATTGGGCACATCATTAGTAGGTGTTCGGGACCTCAATGGTTACATTCACACTGTAAGGACCTTGTTAGATAGTATTCCCAAGTCACAATTGTAGCTGAAAATCTAGGTCAGAAACCATCTAGCTCGAGCACGAGCACGACCCTAAGTGCTTGGCCAGACTGGCAGCGCGGGTGCGGGGCGGGCGCGGCGCGGCAAACTCAAACATATGAACTTCATTTGAGTGTCCATGGTGGACACGCGGGTGTGGGGCGGACGCGGGAAGCGCGCGGTCAACTCACGTGAGTCGACATAGCTCGTTCATACAAGTGGCCGTGACTCACGCGTGGGAGCGTGGATCTCAAATAATTTAAGATTGTAGAATAAAATAAATCAAAAACTTTGGAGGTTGCTCTCGCAATATTTCATTTTATTTAAAAATTCCAGTAAAAATAAGTCTTCCTCATCCATATTATATTGGACACGACAACACTCGGAACGAAGTCGCGCTCCACTGCGGACAGGCACAAACGCGCGCGTTACCTCACCCGCGCCGCTTCCCGCACCGCGCTGCCAGCCAAGCACTTACAGATTAAGGTTTAACAAATCTAAGCGACCAATAGTGACCACTGCTGATGTGCTTTCTCGTATAACAAAATAGTATTCTCCTACCAACAACACGTTTGGACTTGAACATTTAGGATTTTGGTACCCCTGATAATAGACCCAGAAATAGTTATTTGTTAAAAACGTTTCTTATGAGATCTATCACTGGCACTTTATCTCCAGATAGGTAATACATTCCTCATCGTGGACAGCAGTAGCACTATTAAACTTCACGCGACAATATATATCCTAAAGCTACTTGGAAGAGCCCTGCGAAGCTCGCTCGCAACTTGCATTCGAGGCGCGTGCAAAAATCGCTCCGAATATCTTTATCTCTGTTTAAATGATGTAAGCGCGCGCGGGGCGTGGGAGAGGCGCGGGACGCGGTACTACAACACCTAAATACAACCGTAGTGTCGTGCTTGTGTGTGTGTGTGAGTAGGTGTAGGTAGGTAGGTATACTTCTGTCATTGATCATTGATGTCATTGACAATTCGAAGGCGGTAGGTAAATAAAATACAAGCTTCTGTCTGCGGCTTCGCGCGCCTTTTTTTGAGATAAAAATAAGTAACATATACATAGGTATTATAACCTTCCTACATCTATCCAAAGTTGCGACCTAGGGGACGACCTCTGTGGCGCAGTGGGCCAAGGGCCGTGTGATACTTGGAAGGTTGCGGGTTCGTTTCTCGCTTCGGGACAAATGTTTGTATGACAAATGTTTCTATGATCTGCAATTATTTCACTTTCAAAAGTGTGCGAACCGTGAACCCGAGGGCAACGAGCGGACCGCGGATCAAACTCACCCTGATAAAGATTATCTAGATGAATCGAAACAGTGTCGGTGCCTCCATCGACAAAATAATACGTGAGTAAAGCCCGTGTTTATCAAAGCTGCAATTATTTGTCTAGGGTCTGGGTGTTTCTATGAATTACATGTATGTATTTACAAAAAAAAAGTAAATAAAATATTATTAATAATAGCCCAAGCGTGAATTTTGGGCGATTTGGGGATTTTACTAGAGCGCGGCAGAACTATAGGTTTTATATAGGGTCAAAGGACTAGGGCATCGGCTGCCCTAGTCCTTTGACCCTAAATAGTAAAAATAGTCAAAATAATAAAAAAAAATGATCACCAGAAAAACTATGTAAGTTTACATGCAGAAAAGTGTACGTTTCAATAACCTGACAATTTGAGCGTGACATAAGGAAATGGGAGTAACAAAGTTGTTAAAAAAAACGTTATCTGGACATTCACGAATCACCGAAATAACATAATCTGCAGATTTGCACAAGCCGAAGTAGCTAAGTTCATTAATTAAGTTTAGTGCATGCAGTTGCTGAGAACTACCACTTCCCACTTCCCACTTCGCGTTACTCTGCGCACATCTTATTATTTTCAGATTTCCATACAAAAACATAATAATAATAATGATGATGATGATGATGATGATGATGATGATGACGATGATTATGGTGATGATGTCGATGATGATGATGATAATGATGATGATAATGATGATGATGATGATGATGATGATATTAATAAAAATAATAATAATACTTTTTTTGTAAATACTTGCAGATCATACAAACATTTGTCCCGCGGCGGGAATCGAACCCGCAACCTTTTGCGTCAAAGCTGGACCTAAGCCCACTGCGCCACAGAGGTCGTCAGTCAAGTGAAAATTTCCGTAAACAAAGGCAAAGTCGTAGTAGTATGTAAAGAGGTAGGTTATTGTTTCCAAACAACAAGGCAAATCTCAATTCAAGTCAGTGGCACAGGTCAATAGAATACACGTACCGTGTAAATACACGTTGCATTAGTGTGTGCGTGCGTAGCTGTCCGAGCGATCACACAACCGAAGTGTCCCCATCCCCCGGCCCCGGCTCGTGCGTGCGCGATAGCAATATTAGCCGTTCAATAGTGCTATGAATTTGGTTGTGTTCCTTAATACTAAAAATTATGACTGAAAACATTTATTCTTCACATACTAATGTTATTCTGTAACTAGAAAACATAAGCTATGGTCCTCAATAAACAACACGTAAGATATTGTTGTTTTTAATACGAAACAAATAGGAAGAAAACTTGACAATTTTAGCATAAAAATGTGCAAAATGCGATTGGCTCTTATTTCATTTTTGATAAGTTATTCGAAATAAAAACTTTCCAGGAACCTAGATAAATACTATTTATATATAAATAATACAACAATATAGTGGAAATATACTTGAGTTACAAATCATTTTGGTATTACGTTTGTAAGTGCAATTCGACCTCCGCTGGCCTCTTAAGGATATATTTGTTGATGACTTCATAAGTAGTGGGATAGTGTTGAGCCAGCCAAAGTTTTCTATTATGTTAATTTACTCCCTCTCAGTCTATTTTAATTGCTAAATTGACACTATCATAAATGATTTTGGTAAATACATTTATGAGACTCGAACCACCTTGCCGTCCTACAGTGCGGTGGCTCTGCTAGATCCGTTCATTACACCTTTTAAATATTAAAGCTACTTATTTGATACAGGAATACGAGTTTGACCACATACCAACATTACGACTTAAACGCGGGCAACTCTTGCACAGATTACTGAACATTTTGTCTAATACCTCCACAATCTTCAAAGGATGCTCAAGGCGGATGGATGTTCCCAATCTTCATTTGGGTGTATTAATTGTATTAATCAAAGATAGCCATTTACCTCCTCTTCCATTGTGCAAAAAGAAAGTATCTGCTCTACATCACGGCATAAATGAGGTTATAAGAGTAGAGATTTAGAAGAGATCTTACTGGCTTAACTTTCTGTCTTATAGCGGGCTCTAAAGTCTGCGTTTTGCCTAAATGTAACAGAAACGAGTAATGATCGTCACACTACCCTAAATCTTATCTATCTTTCTCCCTAATAGCAGCTATTTTTACTTAATACTTATTTCTTGTTTTGGTACTTATTAATTTTTGTATTAGTTTTCTTTTGTTGCCTTGGATCATTTTCAAGACCTTAGCAACTCTTTGGGGGATGTTTGTGTTAGTGATAAATCCTATAATGATGAAAGAATCATGTCATATTTGAATTTCCCTCAAAACGTTTTCTGGTTAGCCACCTAGCGGTGAAAAAGGCATTCCTCATTCTCATTCTCATTCCTCTCAGCACTTAAGTCAAACCGGCGGTCTGCATGTCTCCGGCTATTTAAAAACTCAAGATCGAAGAACCACTCTGAAAATCATCTTAATATTAAACAAAACATGCGTTGCTTTGTGCGATAAGGAATGAACAGTGAAGTCCACCAGTCCTTATGATTTGCCGACAACCCATGCCACGCAATGCCGATGTAAAAAGATTGAGCGTTTCCTATGTATTGCGAGTTTCTTATGCCTTTATTGTATTAAATAATTGCTGGACAATTCGCACAGCACCAAACTAAGCATAGCTTGTACTATGGTTACTAGATGCCTGATACTTTAGGTTAGCACATGTAAATACATATATAAAATACTTTAAAACACCCAAAAACAGAACAATGACCTTTGTTCATCACACAAATGTTGGTTCGGGATGGAGATTGAACCCACTGATGCACCAAAATATATCCTGAGTAAAATATATCGCGATATATTTTACTAAATATATATGGTCATCGCGACAATTTGAATATCAAATGAATCTACGATGTGCTAATCTGTAAGATAGATGCATATCGCGGTAGCTAGTTCTAACGCTTTAAAGATATTTAGAAAAGCATATGAAAAGATGCCAGTATGATACTTCTTACTTCTTGTTGCGAGTCCCTAGCTGAACAGCGTCTGTGGAAACGACAAGTTCAGGAGAACTATAAGAAGGTGAGAACTAGCTTATAAGGACGACAAACTCAAACAAAATAGCCCGCTTTCCAACATATAATACTCATATAACTTAGTTAATGGTAACCTAAAGTGCACCTTGTTATCTTGTTAACGTACATTTATTGCAAGAATTAAGTACGTTAGTAATATTAGGGTTAAGCACACACGCCTCTGAGAATAAAGCAAGTCACTGTAGCCTAAAAATATTAGGTGGATTATTATTATTATAACAGTGCAGAAGGCTGAGTTACTACCAACTGAGCTGCGAGGCCAGAAATCCTATGAAGTCTTGTCTCCTGCGCAAGCTAGTAATTTAGTCTAAACAAGAACGCCATCACAGAATTCCAATACGTTTTTTTTTTACAATAATGAGTTACAATACGTACTTGTAACTCATTCGAAAACATTGCAAAATCGTCCTACAGCTTATAAATATTTGGCCTATAAATAATAGTGCGAAATTGCTATCACACTTGTTCTTAATAGAAACGTCACTAAGAAAGGGACATAAAGAAACGCCTAACCTCGGAATTCGAGAGTAATTAGTAAATCGCGGAGGCTTCGGAGAGGTTCTGGCTTGCCTCACTGCGCCAACAATGACAATGACGACACTGTAACTCGCGCTCGAAGGACACTGGAAGGAAGTTGCACACTGATGATACGACTGGAAGAGAAATCCACGTTAAGCTGTCAGAAAATAAGTTGTTAAGTCATAACGGATGATTCGGGCGGCCTATTAACTCCGTCATCACAGTTGGCCACTGGCTCAGAATACGAAAGCAGTAGTATGGACATGTCGTTTAGAGTTAGCTAAGGTTTCTGCCAATATAATGGCATATGCAAGGTATGCTTGTGTTTATAGCATGTTCTTATAAGGGTCGAACAATCCGGTTCGGTCTTTAAAATAATACTATGGAAAATTACAATTTGGGAAACTTTGCTCATTCATCTTTTCCCCAAAAGCGGGGTGAGGGGTTGGCGCTGCGCTACCCCGTCGGCGTTACGTAACCGAGCCGAGCGTCGTCGGATTTGGAGTTGGGACGCCTTCGCGATCACTCCACGCGCCGCTCCTGCCGAGTGACGCCGAACTCGCACTCTTCCGCGCCCGCAACTACAGAACACCCGCGACTCGCGACCTGCCCGCTCAAACTTTACCACTTCTCACTATCTGCCGAAACGGTAAGTTTTAATTATTTTGTTTTGTGTAAATTATAGGTTTAAAATTTCTAGTATTTTTTTGTTTCGTCGGTTTTTTTTTGTTGTTTCTTTAAAGGTTAAATTTAGATGCTGTGCGCGCTGCGACGGTGAAGTAAAAATGGTTAAGCTATAAATGGTTAACATCGTTAATTGAAGTTTTAAAAAGAACTACAGACAAAATTTAAATCAAAAAAATACATTGTTGCAAGACGTACCGTTTAAATTAGCAAATTACAATTAAAATTTATCACGCAGTTACAAAATCTAAAAATGCTTTCATTGCCATTGTTACGTCTTAGAATAGCAGTCGCGTAAAACACTTTGCCGCCTCTAGGCGTAACGTTTATGAGTTTCGAACACGCAAACATGACAGTGTGCTACTCGTCGAGCTGTTTATTACAAATTAGCGGGAACGACTGACATTATTTGAGGCGTACTTTTCAATTAATTTTGTAAATAAATACAGCTGGTGTAGATAATATATTGTAGAAGCAGCGGTATATGTGCCGTGAGTTACGGTGGCGCTACGCATTTCCGTAGCGCGTAGTGTACGCGTAGCGCCTTCGTAGAGCTTTGTTGAAGCGCCGATGTTTTCACGCCTGCACGAAAGGCCTTGGTTCATGATTTAGCGTTCTCCGGGACTTGGTCCTCGCTGCGTTGTATTATATAACTTTCTTGTATTTTGATCCCCGCCCTTCAGTTCCGCTTTAATGGTCTGAAAAGATTTAGCGGTGAGAAAACGGGCCACGATATTTTGGCTTGAAATGCTTATACAAACACAAAATAACTTTACAAGTGTTTAAACGGGGTCTTCGTAATGTAAGCCAGCTTAAAATTATCTGTAAAAAAACGACTCTAAATAGCACTCGTAACCTTTTATCACACGACTCATGGTTAATTCTGTCAGGCTAGGTGCAGCCGATCAAGAAAAATCGAGTGACTCAAATTAGAAGCTAAAGAAGCTTAACTTGAATTGGCAAATGAATTAAGATTAATTAGATGTTTAAGCTGATCTTGGCTTAACAACATCGGCTAGGAATCGACCGACAGAAGCATCATAATCCGATTTTTCAGTGGCTTTTTTTTCTTTAGGTACTTACATCAATTGGAAGATAACATTTCTTGTGCTTATTTATGTTATAAGTCGTGTGCGTTTCGTTTAGTGGTAATCCAGTAAATGCAAATAAATGAAAGCAGTTATTATAATCCCAGATTCGTCATAGCTAGTCTTTTTTGGACTCATTTTTTAAACGTCCTCGTTCGTTCAAGTGAGGAATTTGTATCTTGTCTTTCCGTTTAATAATTACAAGCGGATTAATGCTAAATAGAGCAGACCTATAACCCTTTGTGTGATTGAACAGATCTATCAGGAGCCGATATAACCACTTGATTACTATACTGTACAGTCGGTAACAAAACTTATTATATTAATATCAACAATAACGAATGCATTATTCGTGTCTTAAATTGAAATCGGGAAAGTTATAAGCTTTAGCAATTTTAATAATTCATTATAAAACCGGACCAAAGATTTCTATTTAAAACTCAAATGAATTGTAAAATGAAAATTGGTTATTTAAATTATAAACGGGATATTTACCATGATTTATGAATTTTTCATATTTTCCCGATATTTCTGACCGATATTTGCATGCAAAAATAAATAAAATGTTCATCGGTAAATAAAATGTATAACAGAATCACATACATAAGATTCATACAGTTCTGGGAGCAATTTGGCAATTGGAGTAGAGCATTACATATGCGCAAACATGGTTTACGCAGGGCCGGTTTTCAGCCTACCCGATAGCTCAAAGTTATGTGACAGTCGATCAATCAAAATTATAAATAACATCGGGTTCGTAGGTACTGTAAATCTATCTATATACATATTTATATAAAACAGTATTGTTAGTTAAACCATTTATAACTCTAGAACTGGATCGATTTTAATGATTCATGAAAAGTTTTTGTCTACTATTCTGACCCGAATAGTAGAATAACTATTTTTAAAACGTTTGAATAATTGCTAAAAAAAAAAATTGGTGAGTCAGCAACGTCAAGTGCTTATATGTGATTATATTATTATCTTCTTTATATATATAATTCTACTGTACGTGTGTATGTCACTGAACTCCTCCTAAACGGCTGGACCGAATTGAATGATTTTTTGAATGCGTTTGGGTGGCGCCCTGGTTGGTTTAGATTCACAAATCAGCCCGGCAGATGGCGCTGCAATCGGTACAATTAGATATATTTTTTTCTTTTAAAACGCGCGGACGAAGTCTCGAACGGCTAGTGCTAGTAGTAGTAGTAGCTAGTGTGATATATTTTTCTTTTTAAAAGCGCGGACGATTTCGCGAACGGGACAGCCAGTGTGATATATTTTTCTTTTTAAAAGCGCGGACGATTTCGCGAACGGGACAGCCAGTGTAAAATAAAATTTATGACATATTTTGATAGCATGGCCTTTATATATTCTCTGTCCTGGTCGTTCGAATGTCAATGAATAAAGTTGGCATCAGATTTAAACTACTCATTAGTTAAAGCGTCATTATAAGTAAAACTAAGTTAATTAAGTACTTATTACATAGCGGTCATGAAGATATTCGTACGCGACTGCTTCTGCGCCCGCGGCGTGACTACCATATTGGGATCCATTGGTGAACCATAAAAACACAAAAAATTGTATATATTGTAGATACTTAATCTTACTCACTTTACCTACTTTGCTCACGCTTTAGATGAGAAAATTAAATTTATAAACAAATCATCATCATCATCATCTAGCCGCAAAGAAAACTGAGCTTGTCTTATGGGAATCACGTGACTGGTATACATACTAATATAACTATTTTTTTTAAATACAAACATATACATTGAAAAACACCCAAAGCAGAAAAAAATATTTGCAGATCATATGAACATTTATCCCGCGACGGTAAGTCCACAACCTTCTGCGTCTGAGGTCGGCCTTCGACCATTGCTCCATAGAGGGACGTAGCATCTCCTAGTTGTTTCTTTAGAAAAATGGCGGACAGTTTCCGCCAGTTTAATTTTGTTTTTTTTAATTGCTCATAGAAAAAATACTAACGTATGCTACTAATGGTTGTTAGTAATAAAATGGTTTTTGCATCTAACTAGAAGAGTTACACAGCGTCAAGTGGAACTTTTTACTCGGAGAACGCTGTGGTGGAAGTTGGGTAGCATAATTAGGAACGCGGCATAAATGGTTCTAGTGCCTTATAATTTTAACTAACTACTGTCTGTGGTTTGACTTGCATTGTACCTACATAAAAGTAACCTATGTTCCCATGATACAATCTATCTCCGTATTAAACTTTTACAAGATCCATGAAACACTTTATAGAAAAACAAACAAACAAAAAAATAGTAAGAGACACTTTAGAAATTATAATATTAATATGAACGATAGAAATAAATGAATACGTTTGAATAAAATTTGTAAATAGCTTTTAAAACAAAAAAATATATTCCATTTTTAATATTCGTTTAGATTTGAAGCACTTGAAGGGTTTGTTTCTAGTATTTTATTATTTATCGATATTGTTGCTGACTGTCCGGGCTTATTTAGGCAAATGGAAGGCTGTTTTACGATTCAAGGCCTCCCCCCAACTAAACCAAAGCGTGTTATTAACGCAAGTGGAGCGATGGGCCTCTTATCTGCTGATTTACGAGAGTTGTTCAATTATTTTTCCAAGTCGATGTCGAATCGTTCCAATATGAAATCTTTTGGTTACAATTAAGGTTTTAGATTATATTTACTGAATTTCGTATAACCATAAATAATGACTGGCCTGTCAGCTCAGGTTTGCCTTCTGCGCTGTAGGTTGTGGGTTATATTCTCTCCCAGGGCAAAACACTGTGTAGTAAATATAGGTGTTTGTTCTGTGTCTGGGTGTTATAAAGTATCCTTAGTA
Source organism: Lampropteryx suffumata (assembly GCA_948098915.1). Lineage (NCBI taxonomy): Eukaryota > Metazoa > Arthropoda > Insecta > Lepidoptera > Geometridae > Lampropteryx > Lampropteryx suffumata. The sequence goes on along the minus strand of OX402544.1, from coordinate 17,264,981 downwards.
TGTATAAAAAATATATAAGTATTATATGTCATCTGGTCACCATAATACAAGCTATGGTGCTAGATGGTATTGTGTGTATTGTTCATCATGATTTACTTGTTATGGAGTATAATTTTATGAAATAAATAGAATTAAAGAGATTTTTTACCTCTACCAATTATTTAAATTATACTTATGTTGTATTGTGCATATAAAAAATTGTAACTAGCTTCTGGCCAAGGTTTCGCACGCGTAGTACCTACATAAAAAGTAGCCTTTGTTCATTCCAAAATATACTCAAAGATATATTTTTATCAAATTGCATCCTTACCAAACAAACACTACCAAGTTTTTTAATATTAGTGTGGATGTATATGGATTGCTAAACCTACGCCTTTACGTAGGCATAGCGCGTTGGTATCAATGCAATTCTGTACCAGCAATCTTGTATTTTAATTTACACGTATTTGGCGTGGCTAATTCCATTTGAACCTTTTTGTATCGATCGGGCTCTCCAATTTTCCCATTTTCATTGCGGACACTGGCAGCGGGCTTTTGTGAAATCCATTTGCAAACGGCGTCAAAGATTTTGAATCAATTAAACCGAACAGTTTGTTTTTACGGTCGATCATCGTAGCGTCGATCGACTAACAAAAAATTGACCAAGTGCTCTTCTGGCAATGAACACACAATGAAAGCTTCAGAATTTATTATTAAGGATATAAGCTACTAGTGGCTCAAAACTTGTAGCTTATATATAGAATCTCAATTCTAAATCAATAATTTGACTCTATCTAGTTAGGAAAAAAAATATACTTTGGTAGGTACATGAAGTATTAATGATACCTATTTTAGGTGTACCTACTAAATTCTCATAATCTAATTTTAGGGTGTAAAATTTTCAAATCCTGGGGTAATCCTCAGAACTAGTTTGTAATCAAGTAAAAATATCACTCTCTGTAAAGTCGGTTAACGGACGATAATTTTACGTGATAACGTCATAGGAAAACATTGATGAACCGATCGTGCCTCTCTATCGTTTGTTCCGCACTCTTGCTTGCACGCTCGGCTAAGGCGGTACGTGACAATGAGTCATGCTTTTTCATGCGTGCAGCGGCGTTCATCGATTTATAAGACGTTATCACGTCAAAAAAACATATGTAGTTATGATGTCAGACCTACCAAAAATTTAACTCTATTAAAATTACCGCGTCAAAGTTTAATATCTGTATTGATATTTGAAAATCTGTTTACAAAACCTCGCAATATTTTCGAAAGAACAAAACGCCACACAGTAGGATTAAAAGTATATTTTACTGTAGCCCCGTTTAATAATACCTTTTTACCGTGCAAAATTTAATCACGATAAGAATACAAGTCTGCAAGCAAGGGTGTCTATTCTGTTAACCGATTTCGGTATATCAGAACGATAACGTCGTTGAATTGTTCGCCGAACTCGTCGAATTGACTATTTTTTCAGTGTCAAATATATATATATTAATACGTGAAGCAAAAACTTTGCCCTTATTACGAAAATTGCGCGGACGAAGGGGTATGAAATTTCGCATACTTATAGTTTATATAGAGAAGGAGTGCAGAACGCTAATTTTTTTTTATTATGCATAAAAAATACATTAATTATTAATTAATTATGGTCGAATTTCGACCAGTGGCCGACCACTAGTTCAAATTAATATCATCTATTGTGGAGGATTATAACACCGATTATCAAAAGTAATGTCGGTCTTTCCATCGTTCAAAGCGAGTCAAAACGATGTAACTTAGAGTAAATCTCGCAAGATTATTGAGCCGATGTGTCGTTTATCGTTTTACAGAAAAGATCCAAGGGCTCTGATTCGTACAGGCAAAAAGATAGACAAACAGACAGACATGGACAAAATATCAGTTTCGGATAATTGGATGGATTTGGATTCGGAACCCTAACAAACATGCTTACTACAAGCATTTTCAATTTCATTCGGTTTTTGGTACATTATGAGTCAGGTCAACAGCCAGGTCAGCGAGGTTGAGATGACCCTGACTTGTGACCGATTGAAATGTTTTTTTAATATGAACATTTTGCGTATATTAAACATGTTTTTGCAAGTACCACCTACATTAGTTGGGCAAAGATCATTAAGTAAAAATGTTTTGAGGTTTAGTGTATTCATAACTACATTCAGATTTTACTGTAAGCAAAGATAAAAAATCGTATTCCTTTAACTATTATGAAACTTTGCTCAAATATGCTTGGAAACATATAAATACATAAATAAATATTGCTGGACAATGCACACAACACCATCTAGCCCCAAACTAAGCAAAGCTTGTATTATGATGACTAGATGACTGATAGAGTACTTATATATTTTTACATACATACTTGTGATATTTTATAACACCCAGACACAGAACAAACACCTATGTTCTTCACATAAATGTTTATCCTGGGAGGGAATCGAACCCCCAACCTACAGCGCAGAAGGCAGAGATTCTACCAACTGACCTGACAAGCCAGTCATATATGATATTATATTTTTGTTTTAGTGAAAAAGAAGAGAGTGAAAGAGAGTGTCATGTGGTATTGAAATTTGTAACTGACTGTTGGTTTTCCAGTTTATTATAAATGGAATGTTCGGATAATTATTAACTACTTATGCACAATCATCTGAGTATAAAAGCCTGTGGGAAAATACATGCTCTTCAGATACGGGTTAAACACTGATTGCTGATAGCTGGTGTTTGTTTTTCCCGATCGTTATAATCTCCGGATCCGAGTCCGGATCAATTATTAACTATACAAAATTAGCAACAGGACCATGGGATACCAAATAATGTAGAGAAAAAATATACATTTTAGAAACAAAATGTAAGAACTCTATTTAACTGATAGTAGCTCTGCCTTCTACGCTGTAGGTTCGATTCACTCCTAACCATTTGGTGTGAACTTCTTCTTACCGTGTCACTAGTTATTTCTAACACTTTCAATTCAGTTTTTTTATTTATAAAAGTTAAAGATCCATATCTAATATATAAAATTCTTCTGTCACGGGGTGCGTAATCGAACTCCTCCGAAACGGCTCGACCGATTTTCGTGATCCTTAGCGAGGATATTAGTCAGGGGGGAGAATCGAACAACATCTATTTTTCATCCCCCTAAATGTTAAGGGTGGTCCACCCATTATTTTTTTTTTTTTTTTTCAGACAAAATTTTTTGTTTTTATTTTTTTATGATACATCATACAAAAATACATGCAACCCTAAATTTTCACCCCTTTACGATCAACCCTTATTTTTTAAACATCATATTTACCTATAAAAATGTTTCCTAAAAATAACATACATGGCAAAACAACGTTTGCCGGGACAGCTAGTATCATATAAATGTTTGTCCGGGAGGGAATAGAACTCACAGCCTACAGCGCAGAAAGCAGAGTGATGCATCAACTGAAATGAGTGCCCAGTCAAGTGGATGTTGAGTGGATGTAGAGAAACTTAACTGATTCTACAAAAAAACTCACTGATAGAAGACGTAGACGCACTTGCGGGGAAAGGATTAAAGTGCGCCTGAGAGGCTCTTTGGTGTGATAACATAGGTGTTTGTGTGTAATATTGTATTATGACAATAAATGTATTTTTGTTTGTATGATTGTTCGGTGTCTGGGTGTCATAACATGTCATAAGTATGTATTTAAAAATAATAGTGGTCGCCCACTGGTCGAAGTTCGAACATAATAAATTAATAATTCATGTATTTTTTATGCATAATTTGAAAAGAATTATTAGCACCCGCAATCTTTTCTAAATAAACTATATGTGTTTGAAATATCATACTCCTCCGAACTCGCAATTTTCTAAAAAAAGGTACAAAGTTTTTGCTTTACGTACTTATATAGATATATATTAAGTGTTATTAAATAATACAAAGATAATTTTAAATAAATACTTATGATACTTTTAAAACGTCCAGAAACAGAACAAACATTGGTGTTTATATAAATAAAAATTCAGTTTTTTAATTTAAAAATGTTAGATCCATATATAATATAAATGTTTGTCCTGGGAGGGAATAGAACTCACATCGTACAGCGCAGAAAGCAGAATGATGCATCAACTGAAATGAGTGCCCAGTCAAGTGGATGTTGAGTGGATGTAGAGAAACTTAACTGATTCTACAAAAAAACTCACTGATAGAAGACGTAGTTGATCCAAGTGCTTTAAGTTAGGTTGTGATATGTTTTTCTTTTTAAAACACTGACTAAGTCGCGATTGAGACAGGTTTATTAACCTTTAACCTGTATATTATATACAAGCTGCTGCCCGCGGCTTCGCACGCTTGGTACCTACAAAAAAAGTAGCCTATGCTTTTCTCTAAGGTCTCATATATCTCAATACCAAAATTCATCAAAATCGGTTCAGCGGTTTTGGCGTGAAAACGGGACAGAGAGACAGACAGAGTTACTTTCGCATTTATAATATTAGTAGGGATTTTCAATAACAGTGAATTATGGTAAAAAAGAACCTTTGAATTGCTGTCATTCCCGAGCTATTTGTGAAAGGGCACCGGAAGTCTTTACTGTCCCACAACTGTAATTGTCTCTGTTTATTTTAAGTGGAGCTAATAGTCAGGCGAAGTTACCTAAGCATGAGCTTTTGTCTTTCTTGACTTGTCGTTTCTCTGATAACCTATGGTTTTGTGTAAATGTTTGGATGTTTATTTAACATATCTACTATATTAATAATAATAGTAATAATAATAATAATAATGCCGGACATTTCACACAACATCATCTGGCCCCAAAGAAAGCAGAGCTTGTGTTATGGGTACCACATGACACATGACATGATATATTACTATTTTTTTTACATACATTTATATTATACATAGAAGCACCCAAACCCGAGATAAATACTTGCATATCATAGAAACATTTGTCCAGCGGCGGGTATCGAACCTGCAACCTTCTGCGTCACAGCCTTGGCCCACTGCGTCACAGAGGTCGTCATATTAGCTAGTGTGTTAATGAAAGCCCGCGGCTTCGCATGCGTACCTACATAAAATGTAGCCTACTTGCTTCTTTAAGATACAATCTATCTCCGTACCAACTTGCAGCAAGATTATTACAGTTGGAAGTGGCCCCGAGACGCTGGCTTGAATAGCAATGCTGATACGCTGAGTCAAATGTTCGTAGGAGCCAGCTCTTTGGTCATGCAATGTTTTTTTTTAAAACTCGAGATACTTTCATATTTTTAAAAGTGCGTTTATAGACGTAGTACACACGGTCGAATTTCAACTTGAATTTCAAACCGAATGCACTTTCGTTTATTTATTTTAACGCGAAGAGATGGTACAGAATTGATTTGATTTGATAATGACTTTCGGAGGAGACTTTCGAACAATAGACTTACATAATCAACTTTTAAAACAATAACTTTATTAGCATTGCCATTCAACGTGGTAATGCCGCCAGTATCTTGGGAACGCTGCCCTCTGGCAGTGATCTGGATCAGTTGAGCTATCTATGGATCGTTTTAAACGGTCCTTAGATAGCTCAACTGTTTCACGTGTATTTTATATTATTGCATATTATTTTGTACATTTCTGTAAATATATCTGTAAATAAACTATGTCATACTTTTAAATGACTATAATATTTATTAGCTGTCCCATTCGCGACTTCGTCAGCGCTTTTAAAGAAGAAAAATATAGTACATTAAAATACAACGCACTCGAGGTAATCTTGCTATCCATGTATTATTTTTTCTTAAATTAGTTTAGTCGTTCTAAAGATTCTAAAGATACATCTAATAAGTTTTCTGATTTGCGCTGATGAAAACGCGCGAAGAGTGACGAAGTTCGTTTAATATTAGGTCCTTCCTTACATATGAAACTAGCTGTTGCTCGCGACTTCGTACGCATATTTTTTTTTAAATAATATTAGCTTGAATCCTACCCCAGGATGCAATTTATCTCCTTGCCAAATTTTATTTATAAGTTTCAAACCAATCACACCCACCATCCATTAAAAAGTTTCCATACTAACATTCACACCTAATTTTACTCCTTTATGAGAGTTATTTTGAAAAATCCTGAAACACATTCATTTATTTTGCATTTTAAGTATCCAAATCAAGTTTCTAAGAAATTACACCACCCGTTAAAAAGTTCCCATACAAACTTTCACACCCCACTTTAACCCTTTTTAGGGTAATTTTGAAAAATCCTGAAACATGTGTCCATTTATTTTGCATTTTATTTATTAATATCAAGTTTCAAGCAAATCGCACCACGCGTTAAAAAGTTTCATACATTCATTTACACCTCTTTTCATCCTCTTAGGTGTTGAGTTTCAAAAATCCCGCCTTAGTGGGTGGTGGTTTTGCTGTAAAAGGAAGCTACCTTCCAAATTTCAGCATTCTAGCTTCAGCGGTTTCGGCTCAGCGATGATGAATCAGTCAGCCAGGTTAAGCTCTTTCATAGGCAAATTTATCCTCTTTGGTAAAAAATTCCAAATACAAATTTATAAATCCATTCGCTGTTATATTTGAGTTTCGAAAACAGTAATTCTTTTGTTTTTTTCCTCATTATTTTTTTATTTGGTGTCGCCCATCTCGCATGATGGAAAACTTGAAATATCGCTTTATTTACGAGTAAGAGTTCTACCGTGGCACCAGTGCTGCAGAAACAGCTCGAAGGATTAACGATTTGTATGGCGCTGGGGTCGCAAAAGAAAACACGGTACGTTTTTGGTTCCGACACTTTCCTTCTGCAAATGTTGAACATCATAACAAGCCCCGTGGACGACCGGAGAACAAAGTGGATAATGAATTCACTTCACTTCAGAGTTAGCTGCAGGCTTCACTGTGAGTGATAAAACTGTTTTAATCCACTTGAAGCAAACATGGAAAGTAAAAAAGCTTGAACGGTGGGAACCTCATGAATTGAGTGAAGCAAACCAGCAAACACGCGTCGACTGCTGCGTTACATTGCTCAACCGGCACGAGAATGAAGGGATTTTAAATTGGGTACGATAATCGGAAGCGCTCGCCGCAATGGCTAAACCCTGGAGAACCAGCCAAATCGTGCCCCAAGCGAAAACATATTCAGAAAAAGTTACTTGTGAGTGTTTGGTGGACTAATGCCTGTGTCGTTCACTACAACTTTCTAAAATCTGGTCAAACGATTACGGCAGATATCTATTGTCAGCAAATGCAAACCAAGATGGAAGAACTAGCTGCTAGACAACCGAGTCTGATCAATCGCTCTAGGCCACTGCTGCTTCAGGACAACGCTAGACCACACACTGCATAACAGACGGCTTCTTAACTAGAGGAGCAGCAATTGGAATGTCTGCGACATCCACCGTACTTCCCGGACCTTGTTCCAACTGATTACCATTTTTTCCGAAATTTGGATAACTTCTTACAATGAACAAAATTAATCTTCGATGTGGCAGTCCAAACTGCCTTCAGAGAGTTTATTTATTCTTGGAGTTTATTCATGGGTTTTTTTTAGTAAAGGGATCAATGAAGGTGGGATAAGTTATGAGATGAGAATACGATGGCAAAAGTGCATAGATAACAATAGTGCATACTTTGAAATTTTATACATATTTTACAAAAAAACAACGACTTTATATTCCTTCCATACAAAATGCCAATTTCATATGTAAGGACCTAATATTATAAACCCATCCTGGGTTTATCAGGTACAATTCAGGTACTGGTACCGCTCATAGATAATAACTATATAGTTTACCGTTATAGGGTTAGAACAAGTGCATATTTTTGACAAGCCTTATTCGGCTAATACTTGTAAATACCTTATGTGCTTCATAATCGAATTACCTCTAATCATTTTGCAACGAGTTTGCATTGTATGTACGAGTTATACATATTTACGCCGAGTTGGTCTCATATTTGAACCGACCATCTGTCGTCGTAGTGCATCTATTTCAAATTTAATTAAAAATGAACACATTTTATTTTTTTCGACGCAAGTGTTAAAATGTGCTAATCTAAATTCTCTGCATTTCCTATTCCTCGGAATAGACTTTTGAGCTACAATACAATATAAACGAAATCCACGTATTTGCAACTCCAGTGTATTTATTTATAAAATTTACTATAATTCATACTATAGTATAAATTGTATGTACTTACTATATACATTACATTCCATAAATGAATACACAGGCCGGCTATTCGTTGCATGTATTATGTACTCAGTATGAGTAGTACCTTAATTAACTTGTACATACAATGCAGTCTGCATTATATGTAGGTACTAGTCAAATAGATTAATATCATTATTATTAGCACAAATTGAATTCCCTACGAGGTAAATAAAATATATAAAAAATAATAAAAGAAAAAAAACAGCTTAATCAAGAAATTGTATTTTTTGAAAGTCGGTTAAAAATTTGTCTTTCTTTTATTTTTTAACGGAACATTTGTATTCACTCTGCGACCTTGTACTCCCTCTTGTGCAGATCGGAATAACTCGTCTGTCCAGAGGGGTGACGTATACCTAGCTACTTACACACACATTTTATTTATACAAATTAACTGCAGCAATGAGAACTAGATGGCAGGATCAAAATCATCTGATTCCTGGATCGCGCTGACGAAAACGCGCAGCGAAAGACGACGTTCGGGAATAATTTTAACCCAGTTACTAGTTAAACTTAGTATTAAGTTAGTATAATTTGTTATATCAAAGTGGAGAAGAATCTTAACAAATCTTTTTGAAAGCCTTTTACAGGCTAAGAAATATCGAATTGTTAAACTTTGTAATTCAAACACTGTACTCAGTCAAAACGAGTCTGCATTGCAATAATTAGGATATCCGATTCCTGGATCGATAGCTCAATTGATCCAGATCACAGTATGAAAGCAGTATCCATAAGATGCTGGCGGCATCATTAAGAAATAAAATAAATATTGGTGAACAATGCACACAACACTATTTAGCCCCAGACTAAGCATAGCTTGAATTATGGTGACCAGATTACTGATAGAGTACCTATATATTTTTAAATTTAAAGGTACTTATGATATTTTATAACACCCAGACACAGAACAAACACCTTTGTTCATCACACAAATGTTTATCCTAATTAAACCTATAACCTACAGCGCAGAAGGCAGAGCTACTTCCAACTGAGCTGACAGAGCAGACATTACTTCGTTAAGAAAGTAATACTGATACGCTGACTCAGATAGGAGCAGATAGGAGATCGTTAGTTATGCAATGTTTTAGTTAAAAACCCGAGATATTTTCTTAATACTTAACTGAATCGCGCTGACATTAACACGCGTCGAGTGAAGATGTTCGTCTAATTTTATAAAATATTTTAATATTATTATCTCAATTCAGGTATCGGTACCGCTCATAGATAAATATTACATATCGGTATCGGTATAGAGTTAAAACAAGTGCATATCTTTGAAAAGCTTTAATACTTGTGAATACCTTATGATAAAATTTTATAATCGAATGATCTGTGGAAACGATGAAATGAATCGAATGATCAGTGGAAGCGATTCTACATTATATGTACGAGTTATACTCTATTATTAGAGTAATACTCATAATGTATTGATTTATAGTATGCACTATGTACTTAAATAGTATGAATGTTGCATGAGCGTAGATGTTTTTCGATCACAGAAAATTTTCTTAAAAATAATGTTTAAATAGATAATATATACAGATACAAAATATATCTGAAACTGTTGAACTACCTATCTAAAGGCCATTTTAAACAATATTATTTAGCTCAACCAATCTTGATTACTGCCAGAGGGAAGCGTCCCCAAGACACTGGCGGAATTGCCTCCTTGATTGCAATGCCGATACGCTGAGCTCATGGGTCATTATTTTTTTTCTATAGTTCCTATAAATTAATAATACCCTAACAATGTTTTTCATTGTTTATGGAAAAGCCAAGTTTGTCTCATATTGGACCGGGCATATATCGACGTCGTGCATTAATTTTAAAATTTAATTTAAATTGAACGCAATTTATTTCGACGCAAGAATTCAAATAGTGCTAATCGAAACGTGGATGAGAGAGGCCGAAGCCGGATCAGGGAGCCCCCCGGCTTACTTGTGCATAGCTCGAAGCTGTTAGAATTAAATCGAGCGACCAACTTCAAGTCGTACGTGCTCCGGGTAGCTGCCAACTAAAAGGACGTATTTCTCGCACCCGACTACTGGTCAGCAGGAGTTGTCTACCGACCGTATAGGGAAGCACCGCTAACGAAGAAAGTGCACTGACTTTTTGTGTACCTACGTAGTTCATAAGTTTGTGTTTATGTTAGTCTATAAGATATTTATTTTCTATGGGCCATTGTTATTGTATTTTATACACATGATTTTGTTGCCTGAAATAAAGTTTATATTATTATTATTATTATAATCTAAACTAGCTGTTGCTCGTAACTTCGTCCGCATTTTTTTTAAAGGAATTGTAGCTTAAATCCTTTCCCAGGATGCAATTTATCTCCTTGCCAAATTTTATTGATAAGTTTCAAACCAATCACCTGACCACACATTAAAAAGTTTCCATACAAACTTTTCACACCTCATTTTACTCTTTTATGAGGGTTATTTTGAAAAATCCTGAAACATATGTCTATTTATTTTGCATTTTAGATATCCAAACCAAGTTTCTAAGAAATCACACCACCCGTTAAAAATTCTGAAATACGTGTCCGATTACTTTGCATTTTATTCATTAATATCAAGTTTCAAGCAAATTGCACAACGCGTTAAAAAGTTTCATACATTCGTTTTCACCTCTTTTCACCCTCTTATAGGTTGAATTTCAAAATATCCCGCCTTAGTGGGTGGTTTTGCTGTAAAAGGAAGCTACCTTCCAAATTTCAGCTCTCTAGCTTCAGCGGTTTCGGCTCGGCGATGATGAATCAGTCAGTCAGTCAGTCAGGTTAAGCTCTTTTATAGGTATAGATATATAATCATCGCATTTTATTAGAGAATCTAGAAAAGATTTTTGAGTTACAATAAACGAAATCTACGTATTTGAAATTGCTCTGAATTAATAAATATAAACGGTATCACACGCATTGATATATATTATATATACACGTATCCAACATGGGTATATACATCATCTTTTTAATGCTAATTTTAGTTTATTTATTTCGATGTAAGGGTTGATATCCTGCTAATCGAAATTGATTTCATTTGAATTCAGAATAGGCTCTCGAGCTGTACAAACTAAATTAACACAGTTTAATTGTACATTGATAAAAATAAACAATCTATCAACTAAGACAGTTTGGTTGCCTAATATTTGTCACACACATAGATACTTGCTTATGAGTTTTTCCCACTCACTTGTCTCAAATGCTTATAAACGTGTGGGGACGTTGTTCATACTATTTTACTTGCTCTGCGTTTAGAACACAGCAAGAATAAAGTTATCTTTACACAATTAAATGTCTTTTTTTTTTATTTAATTTGTTTTTAATCTTTAACATTTTATTCTTATCTCTATATTCTCGTAATGCAGGCACGTTGCAGAGATGCAGCAGAAACTTATACAAATGGTGTAATTTACCTAGCTACATATATATGCCGGACAATAATAATAATCATCTAGCCCGATAGTAAGAGGAACTTGTGTTATGGATAACACATAACTGATATATTACTTGCATACCTTATTTTTTTAAATACATTGTGATACATTGTGATAATAAACAGCGAAAATCAGAACTAGATGGCAGAATTAAATAAATAAGATTCTTGACGCGCTGACAAATTTTCGTGGCTAGAGACGACGGTCGTCTGAAATTTTAACAATCACTGTACTAAATACGAGTAATTCAAGTGTTCTCACTCGTTCTTAGCAGATGAAGTGATGTTTTATTATAGTTTTAAGAAATTACAACTATTTTATATAGAGAGCATAATATAATGTTTGTGTCCGTAACTCTAAAACAGCATTGATGCGGAAAAGCATCTTAAGTATGACTCCACTCATCTACTAATAAGTTATCTCTATCATTGAGAGCATTACCAACATCGTTGTTTCAGAAAAAGTTGAGAATAATATTAAATAATAAATGTTAACAATAAATGAGTTTATGACCGATAATTCTAATAATTCTTTGACATAGTAATGCAATTTTGATTTATTTAATTCCCCTCGTCCAGAAATTGTAATGTATGTGACATTTGTATTAATTTCATTTCATTTCGTTTTCTGTATTTTTTGTTTTTTTTATTGCCGTAAATTTTTTTCTTAATTTCATTTTTTGTTATTATTAGTAAGTACCTACCTATGACATAAGTATCAATGTTTATCATGCAATATTTAAGTCTTCATTATTATTTTATTATTCTAAATATATATATAAATATATATATATATATATATAAATATATATATATATATATATATATATATATATATATATATATAATATATATATATATATATATATATATATATATATATATTTAGATTTATATATATATATATTTCTATTATTATTGTAATTGTGTAAACTATAAAATGCACGCCCATAAAGGGTAGACTACATTAAATCTATACAAGTTGTAACATCTTTTTAAACATGTAATGATGCAATAAATATACTATGATATGAGATATACCATGACTTTGACTTTAATAAGATGATAATAATAATAATAATAATAATAACGGACATTTCACACAGCATCATCTGGTCCCAAAGTAAGCAGAGCTTGTGTTATGGGTACCACATGACTGATATACTACTTATATACTTTTTTTTTGTAAATCATACATATTATTCATAGAAACACCCAGACCCGTGACAACCACTTGCAGATCATACAAACATTTGTCCCGCGGCGGGAATCAAACCCGCAACCTTTTGCGTCTCAGCCGGACCTAAGCCCACTGCGCCACAGAGGTCGTCAAATAATAAGTTGTATTTATTAATTATAGTAAATATAGTATAAATTAATTATAGTAAAACTATAAAAAAATATAGTTAATTATAGTAAATAATAAATATAGTAAATTAAAATAAATTATGGTAAACCAACAGCTAAAAAAAGAAACAGAGAGCCTGTTACAGGTTTTCACTGATGGAAACATTATAGTCAAAGGAGAACACTATTTTATCGCACCTACATAAGAAGAGACATATGCTCGCTAACCAGATAATTACAATCATCAGAGTTTCTTACTCAATAAAAATAAAAGAATATAAAACAAAAATAAAAACATCAAAAAGTATCTATACAACACCTGGTTTGCCTAGGTGCTAAAAAAAATCAGAGTAATGCAACGCCGTGCCTTGCCAATACTAATATTGAATGGATCAATGTCTAATAACGTACTAAAACGCGAGGGTTGAACTCGCTCGCATTATAAACGAATTTTGTCTGTAATTAGTAGAAGCTCCAGGTACATAAAGAGGGGGGTTGAATCTGAACGTTCTAAAAGATTAACTTTCCTCGTAAATCGATAATGCAAGATATTAAATGTACTCTTAAATTTACTATTAAATTTACTGTACCTATAGCTATACGCGCATTGATGATTGATGATCATTGATGTGTTAACTGCGGGAATCAGAACTAAATGGCAGGATTAAATTAGTCCGATTCCTGAATCGCGCTGACGTAAATGAGCGGCGAGAGACGACGTTCGTCAAAAATTTTATTTTTTACTAAATAGATCGTTATTATAAGAAGTATTAGTAGTAGTAAAAGCATATATTTTTGAAAGCCTAACGTGGAACAAATATTGGAGTTGCAAAGAAATATTTAAGAGTAATATACCTATAAGGCTTAAAAAGAAAGTTATGGATTCATGCCTTATTTCATGCCTGACATATGCATGCCAAACATGGAAATTTACAAATAAAACAAAAAACAATATAAATACATGTCAACGAGGAATGGAACGGAGCATGCTAAACATTAAAAAGCTATACATGATAAGACACACAAAAATAAGATCAGAGACGAAAGCAATTGATGCACTAAGCCACGCACAAAAACTCAAGTGGTAATGAGCGGGTCACGTAGCGCGCCTCACAGATCACAGATGGACCAAAACAGTAACCACCTGGAGAGGCCCAGGCAAGCGCTACAGAGGCAGACCGTGCACTCGATGGGATGATGATATAAAGAAAATCACAGGTATACAATGGGTCCAAATAGCGCAGGATAGAGAAAGATGGCAAGCCTTGGAGGAGGCCCTCACCGGAGAGGGTTCCTGATACATAATAGTACAAAAAGTAATAACAGTTATAATATAAGAAAACAGAATAAGTTTGATATGTATAGTTTATACTAAAATTGTAAGTACAGGAAATAAATGAAGGCTTAAATAAATAAATAAAATAAAATAAGAGCAATTAATTATAGTTAGTGAAAGGTTTTTTTCCGGGTATGTTGATATTGTTATTTTCTGGGAAAATTGACCTTTTGTGGTGTCCAGGGATTCTTGGGTGTATGTTGGGGACATCGATATTTGTCTAAATCCTTCAGCTGTTACAGCAATGGTTTTGGATTGCACCGGATAATCTTTTGAAATGCTTGGTTGTACAGAGTCAGTGGAATGCAGATTTATCATTTCTGTTGACAGCTGTCAACAGCTGAAAACGATTCTGTGGCGCAGTAGGTCCGGCTGAGACGCAAAAGGTTGCGGGTTCGATTCCCGCCGTGGGACAAATGTTTGTACGATCTGCAAGTGTTTGTCTCGGGTCTGGGTGTTCCTATGTATAATATGTAAGTATTTACAAAAAAAAAAGTATTTATGTAGTATATCAGTCATGTGGTACCCATAATACAAACTCTGCTTACTTTGGGGCCAGATGATGATGTGTGAAATTTCCGGTATTATTATTATTATTATATTCTACCTAGGACTGAAAAGCACTACTTTCAACCCGCTCCTCAGGCAGCTTCAGCCCTACTTTCCGAGTATAGCTAATGAAAAATACATTAAATCATGACATTAAAACCATTTTTTATGAAAACTTAACGAATCTAGATTACTGGCAGAGGGCAGCGTCTCTAATATACTGGTGGCATTATGTTGTTGAATGGCCATGCTCTTAGAGCTGTGTTTTGATCAAAACGTCAATCAAAATAGCTCATTTGCTCATTTGTCATTTGTTAAATTGAGGTCAAATTGATCTCTTTTATTTCGAAGCTAAATAGTTTTCAAATTTTTTGGACATAGAAGATAAATCACAAGTACGGAAAAAAAAACAAATAAAAAATGCGAATCAGTATCCTTTTTGTTATTTCAACTTTAATATTATACGGGAAAAGTATCAGACGTTATGAATTCATTAATAGATACTCCAGATTATCATATTATTATTATTATTTTTTAGTTTATTTGAAACTTCTGATTTTGTTTCTCCATACAAAAATATTTATCCGCCCTTGCCTTCGCAAGTTCAGACGCATTATTTCCCTATTAATTAATATATTTTATGAGTCATTACACTCATAGACCTTCGAACTAAGTTATATTTAATTTATAATTTATTATTTACGTATTATCTTTCAAAATAAATAAAACAATAGCCGTACCATACTTGTCCGCCCAATTTAACAGGTTGCTAACAAAAGGTTTGGTAACGTTATTTCAAAATAAGTCCTTTTGATTTTTAAACGCGCAACTTATGCCGTTATGTTGGCAAAACTGACTTGATTCTATTGGATGATAGAAAACTGTCATGGCATCTAGGAATCCGAGTTGTTATCCATTTTAGTCGAGTGTCCGCGTTACAAGGTGGTAAAAACAGTTTGATAATTGAAAAGTTAAAACGAGATATTTCAGTGAGTTGTTGTATTACGTTTGTCTGTTTTTTAGGATTTGTGAATCGGATAATTATCTAATAATCCTTTGCTATTACCGAACTGTGCATTTTGTTGTTTACTTGTAAAATCAGTTTGAGGTAACATTTTGTTTAAAGTTTGATTACATTTCGTTTCGTTAGCAAACTGTTCTGTATAAAGCTGTTCACGGTAGTTTATTTAATATATTTTTAATCAAGTTTCTACCCTAGAAATCGAAAAAAATGACATAAGGTACATAAAAGTAAACCTAAATAGTAAGCATTCAACCAAAGCTAAATTTTAAAATGAGGTCTTTCAGTAGACAACTATTATTGTGAACCAACCTTTAAAATTACAATATGGTCAGTTTGGTCTAAATTAGAACAGTTTGGTTACAACAACTTTGTTACAACTGTTTGGTAAAAAAAAATTGAAAACTACCCAGCTAGCGTTGAGATGGTGCTAATCTAAATTGGTTTAATTGCACTTATTTTACTGCAACGTTCATAAAAAAATACCTACTAAGAAAATGTGTTTGACTCACGTGGTTAGTTTAACCGTCCAATTAGGTGGATAGCCTAATTTGCCCTCTTGAGTTGAGCTATCTAAGGACCGTTTAAAACGATCTATAGATAGCTCAACTGTTTCACTGGTATTTTATATTATTTTGTACATTTCTGTAAATAAATATTTTGTTGCTAATAGTCGGATATTGTGATTTGTTCTCAGGTGGTAGGAATGTAGGAAAATTAATTAGTATTAATTTCTCCGTTTCGCCCATCTCTAATGCCATGTAAAGTCATGGTTAATTGTTTTTTGCTTGCTCTGCATTTTAAATACTCGGACTCGGTTCTCCTTATTTTTAGATGAAGCGCACAAAATGTCCAAAGATTGATTAACTGATCCAGACAACTGCCAGAGGGTAGCGTCCCTAACTAAAGTAAATCTTTGTCAAGCCCATTCATAAAAGAGCAGCATTGTAAACGATTCAGCAACATTATAAGTTGCCATTCCGTTAGCCAGTAGTATGAGCATCCATTGGTCCTTTCAAGTGTACCCGCACGGAAGGATCAGCCCACGGCCTGCCTAGAATAACATTTTAACTTAGTTAAGCTTTACTAGATGAGAACAATAAACGCAATATTCTACAATGTAAATGTATGTACGTACGTTACTACGTATAATTATAACATTTGATAATGGCTTCTCGCTGATGTAATTACTAGCGCAAGCAGTTAGCGTCACCACACAAGGACAATACAAGATCAAGTTACCGTATACTATCTATAAAATATATATATTCAAACTAGTTGCTGCCCGCGGCTTCGCACGCATGGTACCTACATAAAAAGTAGCAAATGTCCTTCTCCAAGGTCCCATCTATCCCATCCTATACCAAAATTCATCAAAATCGGTTCAGCGGTTTAGACGTGAAAACGTAACAGACTGACAGACAGAGTTACTTTCACATTTATAATATTAGTTGGGATAAACAGCCTAAAATTTTATGCTTCTAGTTCTGAAAATTATAATAATTTCATCGAACCTTTCATCACCCTTTTCAACCCTTCACAACACTTTTTCCAATTAAAAAGAGCATATGTCCTATCTCAGGCTTTATACTATCTGTGTACCAAATTTCATTTAAATCAGTTCAGTAGTTTTGGCGTGAAAGTGAGACAGGCAGAGTTACTTTCGCATTTATAATTTTGAATATATAATATTAACATATATTTATAAATATTAACATATATATACATATATATATATACACATACATATCAATATATAGTAAGGATTACTAGACTATTATTAGTCCGGTCAATTTAGACATAAAAATAGTGGTCAAATAACAAAAATTCCCGGAAAGCCAAATATTGGTGGAGAGCTGGGGTTTACCATTACAAATAAAGTTTTAAAAGTCCCCATCGATCCTATGTGTGCTTCAAAAGTTATTCGGGGTCAAAGGTCAAAATTTGAGGTTTTTTGGATTTTTTTCGAAAACGGTAAGTTTTATCAAAAAAACCTCAAACCAAAGTTGTAGATCTTAAAATTCTCTACAAATATGGTTCTAATGATTTTTTCCTAAGAGTTACCATTCGTGAGATATTGCGATTCTAAGAGTCACACTATACATGATATGCACATATAAGCCACGTATATACATATCAGGCACTTAAGATATGTATAAATACATATCTGTGTCTCTTTTATGTATACTATACTATCCTGAAAACATTTATTGAAAAGACAGTCAGTCCCTAACTGAATCCCCTCTACCCACGTGGCCTTGAAAAACATCTGGCTATTCTGTCTCTTTCTATTGTCCGTAGGTCTCGTTCATATACCTGTTTCTTTTAGTGCTAAAGGTTCAGTTCAAGTAAATATACGTACTTATTACAAGCATCTACCATTTAAGTTATATGTGTTATTTTATAGCTCGAAAAAATGTCTCAGTTTTGCTTTATTTGCAATAAACTTTTAACTGAAAATAAAACAGTTGTGGTTGATCGTGGAATGCCAAATTTAAGCCAACCGTTTTCGAAAAAAATCAAAAAAACCCCGAATAACTTTTGAAGCACACATAGGATCGATGGGGACATTTAAAACTTTATTTGTAATGGTAAACCCCAGCTCTCCACCAATATTTGGCTTTCCGGGAATTTTTGTTATTTGACCACTATTTTTATGTCTAAATTGACCGGACTAGTATTAGGGGCTCCTACATAGTTGTGAAATAAAATAAAAAAATGGTTTTTATGTATTCCCCTAAGTGGTTGATTTTTTTATTATTTTATTGCCCATCGGCATCGGTGTGACATATTGTTGGATAGGTCTTTTAAAGATACTAAAAACAGTTTTTTGATACAGATTCGTTGATAAATTTTAAACTTTTAAGTGGCCATTTTTGGGATATCAGTGTCGTTGTCATCGTCGTTGTACCCCTCTACCGCCTAAATAGTCCGGTCAATTTAGACATAAAAATAGTGGTCAAATAACAAAAATTCCCGGAAAGCCAAATATTGGTGGAGAGCTGGGGTTTACCATTACAAATAAAGTTTTAAATGTCCCCATCGATCCTATGTGTGCTTCAAAAGTTATTCGGGGTTTTTTTGATTTTTTTCGAAAACGGTTGGCTTAAATTTGGCATTCCACGATCAACCACAACTGTTTTATTTTCAGTTAAAAGTTTATTGCAAATAAAGCAAAACTGAGACATTTTTTCGAGCTATAAAATAACACATATAACTTAAATGGTAGATGCTTGTAATAAGTACGTATATTTACTTGAACTGAACCTTTAGCACTAAAAGAAACAGGTATATGAACGAGACCTACGGACAATAGAAAGAGACAGAATAGCCAGATGTTTTTCAAGGCCACGTGGGTAGAGGGGATTCAGTTAGGGACTGACTGTCTTTTCAATAAATGTTTTCAGGATAGTATAGTATACATAAAAGAGACACAGATATGTATTTATACATATCTTAAGTGCCTGATATGTATATACGTGGCTTATATGTGCATATCATGTATAGTGTGACTCTTAGAATCGCAATATCTCACGAATGGTAACTCTTAGGAAAAAATCATTAGAACCATATTTGTAGAGAATTTTAAGATCTACAACTTTGGTTTGAGGTTTTTTTTGATAAAACTTACCGTTTTCGAAAAAAATCCAAAAAACCTCAAATTTTGACCTTTGACCCCGAATAACTTTTGAAGCACACATAGGATCGATGGGGACTTTTAAAACTTTATTTGTAATGGTAAACCCCAGCTCTCCACCAATATTTGGCTTTCCGGGAATTTTTGTTATTTTAAATGTCTATATTGACCGGACTATATATGAAAATAATAAAATGCAATAAAGTGATCTTGGTTCTTATGCATTCCAAAGCCTTGATCATGCATGATCCAGGGATCAAGTTTATTAGAGAGAATAATTATAAGTTATTTAGTTATGCATAACTAAATAACTTATAATAATTCTCTCTCACTTCAGGTAAAGAATTACCCCGAATTATAATCCTTTACCCCGAAGGTTGCCAAACAGTTCACTCAGTCCCAGAACATGAATAGATTTCTCATTCTCACGGAAGTTAGAAACACATATATACACTAAACATTCTTGAACACACTATTTATGTAACGATCTAATAAAAAGAACAAAGAAAAACTTTGTTTTTTCGTTGTAGGCAAACCATAAATAAACAACGTTTATTTACGTCACGCACTGAACACAAGCTATTGGTTGGTAAAAAAGCTTTGCTTGGCCAAATAAATTGATTGTCTCGCAAAAATGTAACTCGATCAGTGTTAATACTTTCTTGTTGTACCCTAATATGTTTTTATTTTACGTGTCTAGCTGGACTAGTGTTTAGACCAAAAACAATATTGCTTTTAGTTCTCTGCTTAAAATAATAGAAAGTAATACTTTGCTTGCCATTGAGTATAATATTCGGTATTTTCAAACGCACTTTCATTAATATCAATTGAGCCAGTAAATTCAGGTTACTTATTTCCTTGAAACTAAGGTTTTGCTTGGATTTTGTGATAAAAATAAAAATAAAATAATACCGGACATTTCACACAGCATCATCTGGCCCCAAAGTAAGCAGAGCTTGTGTTATGGGTACCACATGACTGATATACTACTTATATACCTTTTTTGTAAATACATACATATTATACATAGAAACACCCAGACCCGAGACAAATACTTGCAGATCATACAAACATTTGTTCCGCGGCGGGAATCGGACCCGCAACTTTCTGCGTTTCAGTCGGACAATGGCCCACTGCGTCACAGAGGTCGTTAAATATTCAATAATCGAATAAAAACATCGGTAGTTGTAACCTCATTCGAAGATTTTCTAATTGTATAAAATATTATTAAATGGGACATCTCTCCTTACGCAATAAGGTGGGAGGCACGCTGGGATGAGGTTTCTAAGGGAGGGCTACGAAAACAAACATACCTACTTGCATACAAATCACCGCATTTGAACAGCGAACGGCGGCGCCCCAAGCCAGTTCAACCCGTGGGTAAATCCGTATTTTTTGCGGAATGCACCATTTAGAAAGCAAGTCATGATCTTAAGTTACCTTTATTAACTTGCATAGTTAATTCGTTGAATTTCTAATGTAACAAGTGAGTCCATCTTCAGTTCGCCAGCTAAAAGCTCTTCCGGTCCGAAAGAAAAAAAGAATTTTCCAAATCGGTTCAGCCGTTTTCGAGTAAACGGTGAACATACATAAAAAAAAAAGATCCTGACGAATTGAGAACCACCTCCTTTTTGATAAAGTCGGTTAAAAAGATAATATTAGCTATCTGGATTAACGTAATACGTCAATTAAGTTTACGTTATCGTTTTTTAAATCAAGAATAACTCAAAAAATGAGATCAAATTTTTACTTACATAATAACACAATCAAAAATCTTCATAATATTATATAAAAAACATAACACATAATCAAGAAATAAAACTAACATTTGATAATGATAATAAAACTAACAAAATATTTTATCCTTAATTACTCAAAACAGTATATTTTGTAATGTTATATGATATTTAGAAATGTTATATTAATGTCTCGACCGACGGTATTAGCATTGCCATTCAACGTGACAATACCGCTGGGGAAGGTGCCCTCTAGCAGTAATCTGGATCAGTTGAGCTATATCTATTCTCAACTCAATTTGTAATTCTTTATGTAGCCTCGTTATAAAATCTACGGTTAGGACGTTGTGATTATCTAAAATTTTATAGTAAAACGCGCTCCGATGTACTTCGTCTGGCATGAATCTTCTATGATTCAGATTTATATCTGATGATATAGATTCAAAGGTAAGTCAAAAATAAGTCAAAGATTATAATATCTTTGCCTATAACAATGTCAAACTAACTGATGGCCCATCTGGTGTTTAACGGTGGAAACTTTGCCAATTATCTTACATCAACCTGAAGATTATAACGAATGCGTCTGATTCTAATGTCGTTTTTATGTTGGAATTAAGATAAAACAAGATATGAAAAGAACTTGTAAGCGTTCACGTTCTAGATTAGAAAAATAACTGAAACACACAAGTAGTTGAAACATCTGAACATCCACACAAACATTTATTTGTAACACTAGTAGGAAATGTGAAAATTAGCTCCGACAAGCCTGATTCCAAATGTATCAGATAAAATTCTAGGAAATGTAGAGCCAAAATTAAGAAAAAAGCGAAGCTAAAACGCCATTCCGCTATCGCACTGTAGTAAACAGACTCGTTGGTCTAGTGGGATTTCTAAAAGTCCTGTGCCTATATTTAAAACCGACTTAGAGACCGTTTGACGGGTAAAGCCAGTCGGGTCGCCAGTTGATTACCCTTGAGCAAGCTCTAGGTACCTACACACAGAATAAGATATAGATCTGGCTTCGTAGGTATAATGAAGCTGTCTGCCGTTCCTTTGTACATTTCTTTTTGTTTTAACTTCCGCCTTGCTTAGTAGGTACCTACCTAATTAACATAGCGGCTACCTTTCAGAATATTTTTCGTCTACTATTTGATTCTTGGAAATGCATTATTCAACTCGCATAATACTCGTCGAGTACAAACTTATGTCAGTTTTATTGAAGTTGGAGAACATATTTAGGATAGAAATACTAGTTTATTTAAGTACTTTCTATATTTTAGAGTAAAAATGTGATGAGTTTGATATTCCATGTCAAAGAAAATTATAATGCTTTTTATATCGATTTTGAACAAAGTTCTGTGAAGGAAAAGCTTCTTTCTAGGTTATGGTTTCTGCAGACGATAATATTATTTTTATATTATTTTTACATATTTTTATCTGCGCTCTTTGCGAGAATAATAAACGAGTACATACCTACCTAATTATCTAAATTCTAAAGGGAGGTAGCAAATTAGTGAAAGGTCGATCTAGCGAGTCACTCCCTAATTACAAGGCTCATAAGCCTCCCAGATACCTCTAACACCGTCATTATAATAGATTGTGTAACCTTTGTTAAGAGATTCCATCTCAATCGATAATGTTACTTAAGTTCAACTTCTATCCGAAGCATTTTAAAGGACCATTTGGCGTAAGAGTGCTTTTAGCATAGCTGCAGACGTGAAGTTATGCACCCGATGGGTTCTAATACTGTTTGACAACACCGTCCGTACCGTTCTAAAGTGAGGTCCGCATAAGTAGAAACCTGAGCAACGACTTGTATGCAATTGGCGCCTATGAGTGATTGGATGAAACATCGGACGATAACATTGTAAAGCCTCCTCATGATTCCTTGGTAGGAACTAGGTGCTTCGTAACTATTCTCGTTTGGAAATTTCGTCATCGTGAAAATGTTCTATTGATATTATATTTGAAACAGTATACTTTATTACACGATAACCAGCTAGATCTCTTGACTGTACCTACCTAACTAGAAAAGCGGTTGCAAGTTTGTTTTTCCTGCATTAAAGTTGCAGATTTTTCTAGCCGTGAATTATAAATAAAGTGCGTTTTTAAAAACGTTGTTAACGAGGCATATTAGCTCGGATGACATAGCTATCATAACAAAGATGAGGAAAGTATTCAAGGTGTGAAGATACGAATAATCCGGCAATATCTTGAGTCACAAGCGCCGAATATTGCGACCTCAAGACATCGGGGTTTTACTGCGAAACCCGAGAAATTTTTCATCAGGAATAAACGTTACGATTGAGACCACAAAAACGACGGGACTACTACGAAATACAAGTTTTCACCATCTACTGATGCATATAATGGTACAAAAGTTGGCCTTAAGCTTATATGCAGCAATAATGTCACAACTACATAGGTATGTTCTAGTATGTATTAAACACTTTCCTACTTTCCTAATTGCTCACAAGAAAAAACAAACAAAGGTAAAACGAATGGTGGTGGCTGGAAGGAAAAGCTCGTTTGGATTACAGTAGTCACGGTTCTTGTTTTTCTTTTAAACCCCGGTTTTCTTTTAAGCGGTGCCGTTCATAGTACCAAGCTGCAATTCAAAGACTCTGCTTTCAACTATTTACTAGGCATGTTAATTCAAGTTTACTAAATGATTATTTTGTTCAGAGGTTATCACATACGCAGTTTAGACATTCGAAGTATATTTGACGTATCCACGTAGAACTCTACGAGTTCCTATAAACTTAAGGTCCAATAGACAGGTACATTGCACGAAACACAAACACAGACAGGTACACCACCAAGGACATTGGTATGTAAATAAATAAATAACGGTTCGGTACGGTTCAAGACGAAAACTTACGCTGAATTCACGCTTCTGTCAATTCCCACTGAATTTGCTATACCTATGCTTATGCGAGTGTAGGATGTGGTGTGGGTTGAGGTCAGACTACCTAGTTAGTAAATGGAATAATACCGCAAGTGCCAATATCATGTATTGGCTTTTAGTCAGGAATTCAGAAATATTGGATAAGTTGGCTGACCTGACCCTAGCCTGTTTCTCAATACTGAATAATTTAAACAAAAAATCATATATTTATTTCACTACATAATTAATATAGGACGCAAGTCTTCTCTTCTAAGACTTCCTGAATGAAACAGTAGATTTTGTTTCTTTGACCTAAATATGACCCGAATCGGTCTTACTTGCTACAACAACATTATTTATTGGCAAGTCTCTGGAAGTACAATGGCTTCCGGTCCTTGAAGACTGACCCGTCCTAAATGTGTAAACTTTTGGCAACGTTGATTTATTTGCTCCAGTCTAATCTTGCATTCTGGGGAGTTATTTTTTGATGGCTTCATTATTTATATCAACTCTAGTAGATCCTGTTCAATATTATGGCCGAGTCGTGAATCATGGCATTTAATATTTTACGGTTCATCGACAAAAAATATTGTAATTATTAACCCAAGCTCTTCTCTTAGCAAATAGACTTCCCGCGAGCCACGGCTTTGCTTCGAACGTTACAAACACCTGGGTTTAAATTGTACAAAAATGTCTTACATATTCCAGCTGATGGTCTTTATATGCGATCTAATATTATATACTAAGTAATTCATGTCGAGATTACAACCCTGCGTAAAAGTGATTATATTTTATGTGAATAAATCGATATTTACGGCTAGCTAATTGACATTCTGCCGGCTCTTTCTTTGTATTTAGTAGCTATTGTCCCGTTTCGTTTTCGTAAATTATTTACTTTTTCTTTTGTTCCTATAATGGCATCTAGCTTATTGACAATTTTGCCAGTGTCAAGCATATGGCCGTCTAGAACTTTCTCGGGATTCCTAGTCGTTCAAATCATATTGCAACATATTAATTTAATTTAATTTAATACCCTTATTAAACTGTTTATTAAACTTATTAAACTGTAAATTAAATTATACTGCTCTTGTGCTAAAATGTCACAATGTAATGATATAATCACTCCGTTAAGATTACTCAATAAAACATGCAAAAACACGAAAAAAAGTAATTAATTTAGAAGTGCTCTAAAAGACAAATAAGAATCCGTAAATTGTTTATTTTAAGAGGTAGATTTACAATTTACCGCACAGTTTATACATGTGTTGAGTTGCATTCGTAAATAACAATGGCAGGGAAAATCTTGTCTCAGCACTGTCAGCCTTGATGTTGATAAGCTAATAAATCTAAATCCTCGAAAGAGAATGGTCTTAAATAGTTCAAGTAATTATCATTAAACCTCTTTTTATTCGTTTATTATTTTCACTCGAGAAAACCATAGATAAATAAAAAAAAATGAAAATACTCATAAAAACGCCCAGAATATCTCGAGAAAACAGATAATAGAAATGGGCAATGTGTGCTAGTAAAATATTTAAAAAGTTTAACACATTTTACAATATATTTCATGTTTGTAGAAGCTAATACGTGTTACAGTGCCAAATTTTATAATGACAAAACTAATAATATGCTACTAAGAGAAAGATTAAGGGCGGACAGACAGACCATAGCTAAACTATAAGGGTTCCTTGTGGACTTCGGAACCCTGATAAAAGTATACCTTCTGAGATAGTATCAAAAAAACATGCTATGACGTGAGACTGGTTGTTTAATTATATATGAAGACGCAACACCTGCAGTCGTGCATCATTTATGTGACTTTGTTTCAATGACATACAGACACCAAGAAAATCCCTAGTTTATATTAGTGAAATTCACGAATTTATTCGAAACAATATATAATGGTAAAGTTTTACTATAACCTTCAAGGCTATCCAAGGTTAAGTCATGGAAAATACAGTGTGTTTTATATAAAGTAGACGTATATATGTACAATGTTGAATCAATTATTACGGAGATATAGAAGAATATGAAATTTGTCAAATGCTATTTAGTTGTCGGTCGAATACATTATTACCTACATATAAAATACGCTCCGTCGCTCTCGGACTATTTATAATCTCATTACGAGTAACAGCCTGGTTTTAAGCTTAAGAACATGAAAGTTTCATACAAAATTCATGTAGTTTTGCTATTGGTGTTGTTGGGACTTGCAAGGCAATTATTAAACTTTTTATCCAATCAATGTCTATCAGTTTCGATTACCAATAAGCATAATTTCAATCATTAGTTTTATTGTAACTGGAACCAGTTTTGACAAAATCAATTACTATTACGGTTTGTTTTCAAGGCATAATAAATATAAAGACGGCCGCGAACAACCAAAGAGAAGCCTCAAAACCGTGCATCTCTGTGTAAATACACGAACCCAGGCCACGCACACTCATAGACAAGAACCATGCTCCTTGCTCTTAAGTACATCTCATGTCGTCGTCTAGTAAACATCTTAGAAATAACAATATGTTTTCCTTCTGTTTCGTGGTGATTTCTTGAAACAACGGAAACTCTTTTCAATTGAAATAACTCCTTTTTGATAAATAAAAATTTAAAGTTTTTAGGTTATTTTGAACACGAAACGTCATCGAACGCACTTGAGTTAAAGCGCGAGGGTTTTGTACGATGTTTACTGGATGACGACGTGATATGTGCTAAGATCCATGAACATGATTCGGTTTAGGGTATGTGTGTACGTGGGTGCGTGTAATAACACGGTCTTTATATATATTTAATCTCAGGTTTCTATTCATATCAGGCATGTCAGACAATTAAATCAATCTTCAGTAATACCAATTTATCAATAGTAACTGAAAGTTATTTGTATGAATCCTACGGAAACCTTCACTGTGCGTAGTCTAATGCGCGCTTTGCAAATTTTTAATAGTCCATTATCCTACCAAGCAAACATACTAAAAAAACGTTCAAATTGATATCATAAAACGAAAGTGCTCAAAAATAATACTTTGAATGAAACAATAAAGTTTGCGATTTTATGGTCTGAGCTGAGAGCCAAGAAATGTTATAAATTGATAAACTTCATGCATAAGTACGCTTTGAATGTCGAAACCTATTCAATAAAATACCATAATATAATTAAAGTTTTTACAAAAAAGTGTGGATAATACGCAAAACGAAGTATTCGTTTTGCAAAATAAAAAAATATTTTAACCGCTTCTGTGCCTGGATTCTATACACAATATTACATATATTAAGTACATCTCATGCTAACCGCTTCAATATTGCCCTGAAAAAAACATTGCCGCACGAATTAGAGAGTAGTTTGACTAGTTGTCAATGTGTTGTCAAATAAACAAATTTTCTTTCTTTCTTTCTAGTTTTAATTAATAGATGTCTCAATTCAGCAGTAAACATGTATCTTTACGTTTATCATAAATCCTAAAAGAATATTTATACACATCCACGGTTTGCATGGCTTATTCCAATTTGCGAGAGCAATAAAACAATATTTCTGAAGTCTTTCTATCAGTATATCTATGCCTATTATATCTCACAGATATACCTAAATGAATTTGTATAAAATAACGAGTCTAGACTGAGGTATTATTCATCCAAGTACGAGTTACTCAACAAATATTACATAAAAATGTTTATAAAAATACTCACGAAGTCGAGTTAAGCTCATTTAAATTCGGCCACGACAGAGATTAAACGAAGTATCGTAATTTCAGATAAAACTATTTGTGGGCGAGTGAGCAATCCTTTCGTGGTGAGGACCCTTGATTGTAGATCCAAGTCGACCTCAACCGCCGCATTGTGTGGGAATTGTTATCTCGATCATAGGGATCAGTGGTCGGGTCGTAGAGAGCAGTGTTATTAGTTTTTACCGCAGAGAAAAATGGCGTCTTTATTGTATACGAACCGTAGACCCTCCTACGCTGTAGCGGTCGACAAGTAGCATGACGTGTAAAACGTTTCTCGCTCGGAAAGGAAGAGATTACGCCTTCAGTGCCTCGGCTTGAATAGGGGCTTATAAAGCGTGCTCTATGCATAGTACGCATCTACTTTCTTATATGTTAAAAGTCTATCACAGTAGCAGGAAAGAAATAATAGTTTATGGAAGTGTCATATTTTCCTAAATTTCACCGCGTACACGGTTTTTACGATTTCTCTGATTACCAGAACAGACAGTCATCTTCTCTGAACAATTAGGTGGTTGCCATCCATCTTCTAATCTGGAACATCCCTTTATTTCAAAAAGAACACTTCGCGCAGTAAAAAAGCGTGTTACATAATAAAAAAATATATGATTTGATTAACACGCAATTGGCACTTATTAGTATATCATTTGCAAAAACTAAAATGAAAAAATCTACCTGAAATGCTTTCATGCGTCCAATGGCTATACAAAAGCGAGAGAGGGCAAACAAAAGCTTAATCGGCAGGATGTCCACGATTCAGTTCACCTGGCAGGATTTGCTCCATGTCCAATTACTACTTGGATGTGTCTCACGTTAACTTGAAGGCATCTAGGTCTATGAATATTCAGGATATGTTCTGAAAGCTACCGTGTAGAGTTTCCAGTGATATGTGTAATACAAAAGGCTATGAAACGCGCTACAGCAGACAATGGGGGTTGTGGTATTTCTAACGATGTTGTATCATGTGCACCTAATTCACTCCAATGAATATTACATGGAATAAACCCAGTTTTAATAATATTTATAGCAAGCACACGTGCAAGATAATCATTAGAAATGCAGTGTATTCACGTTTTCAATAGTCAAAGACACAAAGCTTTGAGCTTTTTTTCCCTTTCTTTATAGTCTGCACAGAGGTAAAGGTGCATTAAACAACGCCTTTGCAAAATCTTTGTAATTATTTTTATAGATGGATAGGCATTCGGAAACCAGTCATGTATGTTTTAAAAATTGTCGAATAGACTTTCAAAGCATTGCAATGGGGAAAGCTGGGGAAAGGTCAATCGCGCGCGCGTTATCACTGAGCACTTGTAGAGAAAACGCGCAGATGCTTACAAACTGGGATGTGGAAATAGTTTTACCTGTATTTTGCTCTGTTTCTTTTTAACATTTTATTTAGTGAATGAGACAAAATTACTGCCACAGGTTTTCAAGTGATACCTTTGAATTGCAAGCGTACACAGGAGATCGTAACCAACAAGTATAAAAAACTTATTTTAACGACTTACTTCTAAGAGCGCGCACATCTGTGTAGACGAGCACTAAAATTACATGACACACTGGCGGTACCAGCAGGCACACGGAACACAACACATATGGCGACTCATTATGTTTATTTAGACAGGCAACGCTAAATAGACAAAATCTCTTGGAGATTTCTCAGAATAACGCTATCTTATAAAGACGAAGAAACTGCGATACAAATTGCAGTCCCGAACAATCGGGGGTATACTTACGCAAGCTATCTGTTGTCATTACGCACCTTTTGAGCCGAAACAAAAACATTAACTCGATGATAGGCCTCGGAGCGGAAACTCACGACCCTACCTTGATTTGGGGAGCAGGTGGCGGTTCCTCGCATTAGAAGCCAAAGGTTGAAAAGAGAAAGAATGATGCGTCTCGGTGACGCGTGTTTTCTAAAGCTGCGTCATCTTTGCGAAATCGATGCTGGAGTTTTCGCATTGGCAAGAAATAATACTTAGTTGGCATTGGCTTGAATAGCTAACGGTCAGAGCTTGATAAGTAGACGCAAGTTTGTATGAGTTAGTTGCCTAGCTATTTATTCTGGCCTATCTTTTAGGAAACGGCCCAATAATACAGCGCTCTTATTCCATTTTCGTTGGTCAGACTATGTCAAGCGATGCCACGAGCACTTCTGCTGACAACGAGATTATAAAAGGATGGGTCTTTTATGGTTAGGGTAGAGATAACTGAGCTCTCAAAATCCCTGCGGTTACTTTTTCTGTCATGCAGACACAAGCCATGGCACATCAGTTTGTTTCTTGTAAAGTTATAAAAAAAAGTACGCTGATGAGCTAGCTTTTGTGAAAAAAGTAGGGTATGTGTATTATGAGTTTTTTTTCTTTGTGTGATGTATCAAGTACCCAAGGGAACGTAAATCTTTCATTAATTTTGACATCTTCTTCTAATCGTGTCCTTAGAACGACCTTAGGATTAGAAGGCGGGGTCACTACCACTAGAATACCAGTGCTCTTTTCGACTTCGAAAGTCTAACGACACGACGCAAATATGTTGTAGTATATAGTCTTGTTTTGTTTTTGTCTATTTACAGAAACTCTGATTCAAATTCAGTTTTATAGACACCTCAGTATAAATACAATGCGTTATAAAAGAAAAAGAAATAAGGACATTTTAAAAAGTTATAGACAAACCTAATTAAAAACCTATATAATCATTCTAAACTAGACCTAGTGTACCTATTATATAATACTAACATCGTATTAATATTAAAAAATGTAATGTGAATGATATTACTGACGTAGACTAATAACCTGAAGTCCATTAGGGCGTAGAATGTTACCGAGCTCGTTGAATAATCGTCTGAACTTAAAATGGCCGTAATTATTATACTTACCTATTAACATATTTCATGATTGCACTCTCCTAGGATCTTACTAACATGGATTATAGGATTAAACAAGGTATATACCACGTTTATAATATTAGTATCATCAGCCCGTTTCTATGAACGCGTAGTACCAACATAAAATGTAGCCTATTATGCTAGGTCACAGATTAAACCATTCAACTTCAGCTGTTATTGTTCCAGCGTCATTTTGCCACCAATAAACATGTAAATATAATATAATAAACTTGTAAACACTCAAACTTCCACATAAACATTCGTATTTATAATATTAATAGTGTAAGCTTGCATTAATATTTTTATAAAATTACTGTGTTTATTTCTAAATTATTAATTTGAATTATTGTAATTTTTTGTTGTATTGACGATCCCAATAAACATATTTATTAAAACGAGTAACATAGTGCTTACAATTGACAAACAACTTCCGTTTTCTTGCGATAAAACGTGTTGACTTGATAACGCAAGTCAGTCGATTCTAGGCTTTTGATGTGCAACGGTAAAATAGTAAAAGCGAATAAACTGAAGTGATCTTCAAACGAGACGTATTATTTTTACATTCGCCAATAATAGGCTCATGGGTTATTATTATGAGAGGGAGCGTAGGGTCTTGGCGATAAGAGAAAATATGCTGATCCGCAGGTTAGCTCATTGCTCAGTGGACGTGAAGGTGGCACTTTTTAAATCTTACTATCTGTCTTTTAATACCGGTGGCCTGTGGGCCACCTACACGAAAAAATCCATCCATCAGCGCCCTACGTGTCCTTTATAATAATTTGTTTAGAGCAAATGTTGGGGTTACTTAGATTCTGTAGTGCTTTGGGCATATTTGTCGATGCTCATGTGCAGGACTTTCATGCAATAATTAGAAAAAAAATGGTTCTATTAAAAACAGAATACTAGGTAGTCCCAATAGGATTCTTGGGGCTCTTGCAGGCAAGTGGGACAGTGTCCTGCAAAGTTTTTTGGTGGCAGCCCTGATTAATCTTTTTGCTCGGCAAATATATTATATTAATTAAGGTGGTATTTAGGTTAGTGGGGATAGTTTTTAACATATAATTTAAATTATATTACTGTGTTATTGATCAATGATTTTATTTTATTTTTACTTTTATTTTGATTTTATGTGCAATGAATCTCAGTTATCTGAATAAATAATTATTATTATGACGTTATTTTATACTAGTGGTCGCCCTCTGATCGAAATTCGACCATAATTAATTAATAATTAATGTATTTTTATGCATAATTAAAATATTAGCATTCTGCACTCCTTCTCTATATAAACTACAAGTGTGGGAAACTTCAAACTCCTCCGTCCGCGCAATTTTCGTAAAAAGGGGTACAATGTTTTTGCTTCACGTATTAATATATATATATCCGCAGACCGTAGGCGATACGATGTTAAATTTAATCTTGATTACCGCTATGCCTGATCTATTATTAGTGGAATATCCCGGAACTTCGTTCGCGTACAGCTTTGACGTCCTAAATATATATATGTGTATATAAACAGAAATAATTACAGAAATATACAAAATAATATAAAATACACGTGAAACAGTTGAGCTATCTAAGAACCGTTTAAAACGGATCGACCGTTTATCTATAGATAGCTCAACTGATCCAGATCACTGCCAGAGGGCAGCGTTCCAAAGATACTGGCGGCATTTTAAACTATCTGTATACCAAATTTTATCGACATCGGTTCAGCTGTTATACATTAAAATCTCACGTAATTTCAGGAACTTCTACTCAATATGAATATTCTACACAGGCAAGCCAACTTACGCAAGGCAAGTTATCTAGTCTTAAGTCGAACAGTCTCCTCCACCCATTTCCTTTGACGCAAGTTCCAGTCAGTCATCATGTTTTCACAAAACATTGTGATTGATGACATCGACTGCTTTTGTTACGTTATATCAAAAGTTGAACTGGACATTATGTACTTAAAATACTTTTCTAAGTATTTAGCTTTTCATAGAAAATGTGAACTAAATAAAGTGTCGTTCAATAAAATTAGATTTAATAGTTAATACGTTTCAGTATAACTTCATGGTTTATTGTAATCTGCATTTATGGCCATTGATTAAAAGTACTGTTTTATTAGGTATACAGTAAAAAATTCATGGCAGTGTGAAAGGAGAGTATAGATATGAATTTATGTTGCTTTACTTAGAGATAGAAATATATTTGTATGTGAAAAATTTTAGCACAAATTTTTAAGAAGTTTCATAAACTTAGAAAATTTCAAATTATTTGAATAGATTATATTTACACATCTGGTAACTATGTGGAGTAGGACTGTAAGACGAAACACATTGTCTTTATAAAGTGTATCTAAAAAGCATATTAAATAATAGTCGTAAAAACGTCAAACGTGGTGTAGGTCGTAACTCAACCCCGCAAATAATTTCCTCGCGCTGCGCTGGTACGGAGGTGTCCCTCGAGAGCACACCGGTATCGTAAAAAAGTTATTGGTCGCCATTGCAGTCAAATTGCAATAACGTGCGGCGCTTCAATGATTGAAATGCTGCTTTTAATTTTACAAGATATTTTTCTCTATAAATTTGTAGATGAGTTTTTCGCTTTCCTTGGCCCTGTTTTCGTAGTTGATATCCGATGGCACGGCTCCAGAATTTCAAAACTCTGTGAGTAACACCAACAGTTACTCTGTCAAAAGAAAATAAAATATTAATGTCAACTTTTACTAAAGCTGGGTTTTTTGTCCCGTATAATTCGTTCACTAATTAATAACATTTGTTTATTAATGCCACGGGATTTCAGACTATAAACTAACCTAACATACGAGTACCTAACGAATACCGATGTACCGTAAAGTAAACATGCCAAACACTGAACTTGAGTTGAGTGTACTTCTACAGTACAACCACATTATACCTAATAATAGTAGTTACATATTGTGCTATTCGTTTTGTTTACAGAAACTACTTGTAAGCAGCCGCTACCGTTTTGAAATCGTTTCCACTGCTATTTTCTTGTATAATATTATGCTGCATTAGAGGTTCTTGTTTTATGTGCAGAAACACTAAACCCAACTAGGATAAGTACAATCCGAGTGTGGGTAGCGCCGGTGTGTTTTGTTAAACATAGCGAGTCGAAAGTTCACGGAGTAGCTAATATTCCTAAAAGGTTGTGTGTGGGTGTCGCTTCATGCAAAAAGCGCGAATGCACTCAAAAAGCGCTTTGATAAATTAGCTTGCAATATAATAGCTTTAAGCGGTAACGTAGGTAAACAAAATAACTTCACCAGAAACTAGAAGTGATCATGGAAAAATATTTATATTGTATCTACGTACCAGACATAACGGACCACTCACACAGCGTCATATAGCCCTAAAGTAAGCAGAATTTGTGTAATGAGAATCTGATTTACTACTTATTTTGTATTGTTATGACATACATATTATACATAGAAAAATATCCAGACTCGGGACAAATACATGCAGATTATACAAACATATCTCTCGTTGCGGGAATTGAAACCGCAATCTTCTGCGTCTCAACCAGACTGCTGCGCCCGCCGCAGAGGTCGTCTAATCATAATCATCTAGCCATATAGTTGCCTGTGTTATAGGTACCACACGACTGATATACTACTTATATAGGTACTTTTTATTCTTTTGTAAATACATGGAAATATACCTAGAAATGAGATTACCTGACTGACTGACAAACTGATTCATCATTGCCGGGCCGAAACCGCTGAAGCTAGAAAGCTGAAATTTGGAAGGTAGCTTACTTTTACAGCAGAACCACCTACTAAGGTGGTATTTTTAGAAATTCAACCCCTAAGAGGGTGAAAAGGGGTGAAAACGAATGTATGAAACTTTTAACCGCGTGGTCGATTTGCCTGAAACTTGATATGAATAAATAAAAAGTCAAATAAATGGATATATGTTTTAAAATTTTTCAAAATAACCCTAACAAAGGGGTAAAATGGGGTGTCAAAGTTTGTATGAGAACTTTTTAACGGGGGTGGTGTGATTTCTTAGAAACTTGGTTTGGATACTTAAAATACAAAATAAATGGACACGTGTTTCAGGATTTTTCAAAATAACCCTCATAAAGGAGAAAAATGGGGTATGTATGTTTGTATGGAAACTTTTTAATGGGTGGTGGGTGTGATTGGTTTGAAACTTATCAATAAAATTTGGCAAGGAGATAATAAGCATCCTGGGGAAGGATTAAAGCTACAATTCCTTTCAAAAAAAATGCGGACGAAGTCGCGAGCAACAGCTAGTTATACGTATAAAAACATTTAAAATTTATATTAAAGAACATAATAGGCTAATCAACAGTACAAAAACGTAAGAAAATCATAGTCTAACTTAATCCGTTAAAATAATATGGCACACCAGTAAAACTAATGCAAGTAGCACGTGAAACCTTACATATAACTTTTAAGGTAACAAGTAACATCTTCTTAACTCGAACTGTCACGTATCTCGAGACGGAAGTAACATTTACATACCTCGATATTTTGTTAATGTGGTTTTTCTATAAAAGTTCTGCACTTTTCCGTACCTAAGCTTTTAACAATGAACAAAACAACTTAATTAAAAGCGTCTGAAAAACCATTAATTGTTAGCCAAATAGAGAACTTTAAATTTTTACAAACTATAGTCTAGACTTCGCTATTCAGTATTCATATTTAACCCCTCTGCAGATGCGCCAGTTTGAAATTGAATGCACACATTTTGCTCAGGTGAACAATCACTGGTTCAGAATATTCTCACAATCTTTTTGCAAATTATCTACGAAATCGTGCAATGACAATTTTTTTAGGGTTCCGAAGTACAAGGAACCCTTATTATTTCGATATGTCTGTCTGTATATCTGTCTGTATGTCTGTCTGTCTGTTTGCCCCTATTCATAGCTCCTTCTCGCAGACTATAAAAATATACTAGCAGGTTTCTTGAACAATTTTTTGTTTGATAAATATTAAGCTTTAAAGTGACAATTTCAGGTAGTGCAACTACCTACCGGCTATGCTTCAAATCTTTTTAATTGAACAAGTGAGCGCGAAGCGTGAAGCGCGAGTGAAAATCTCAGTTTCAGCTTAGGCGAAAATGCTTTCATATGTTCGGTCGGCGTCTATCCAGCCGGCGCGGTGTCTGTCCAGATGTTCTCCTCTACAGGTCGCATTTTCCAACCGTTTCTCGTAAAATTTTGTGAGCGGGCGCTGGCGCTATAAAGCGCTGCGCAAATGTAGACACTTTTTGTTACCGACACAGCACACCATCACAGGGAACCGTAGTTGCTGTATCCAGTGGCGGTGATTGAACACAGTTACCCGTTGCTACTACTGGCCACTGGTAAAATTCCTAGCTTGTTTTCCAGTCTCATCAGTCTCACGATGGACATCGATGAAGAAAATCTGTAAAATAGTCAGGAAATTTGTTAATGTTGCTAGTGTCTTCAACTGACGACTTTTAGTTACCAGTTACCGACACTAAACACTTTTCGAATGCCAATGAGTAAGTGTTAAGTAGGAGCAACAGGACACAAATAATGTGTTAACATTATTTGTATACGTTAGTATGCGCAGAGAG
This sequence comes from Lampropteryx suffumata, assembly GCA_948098915.1. Taxonomy (NCBI): domain Eukaryota; kingdom Metazoa; phylum Arthropoda; class Insecta; order Lepidoptera; family Geometridae; genus Lampropteryx; species Lampropteryx suffumata. Next base: position 17,228,702 of record OX402544.1, on the reverse strand, counting down.
TGGATGATTTCATACTGGTTCTATAGAAATCAAATATTCATCGGTAGCTTGTATCTCACACAAAACAAACAAGTGTCCACGTTTGCCCTGCCTTACTATAAATATTTTTTTGTCGATTCAGTTTTTTTCAGAGGAAATTTTTCAAAATGGCGGAGATATGAGAGATGAAAACGCAAAAAAAGTTATATATCAGTCATTTCGAAAAATGTTCGCGAGGTCTACAGCTCACAGAGCCACTAGTATACATAGTTGGATATATAATGAAATTACAAGAGTGATTATCACGGCTTTAATTACTAATTACTAAATTTCTATCAATTTTAACTGTATGATATTGAACCAACTTGTGACCTAACCACTAGTCATTCTTTCCATTTATCCATACCGATTTCGGAAGCCATTTCTGTGCGTGGTAACATGCGCTTGGACAATTATTTTTTTATCAGACAGGTCAATCCGATCCCTATCTTCGTAAGTTTCCTTTTCAGCAAGTATATTTTAGAGCTAAACAAAAATCGGTCGCTAATATTCTGCTGTAGCCTACCTACATATGTATATTTAGCCAGGACAATTTATTATATTGTGAATGAATAATTTCCAATTTCGTACAATGTAACATGCAATCGCAAAATTAATCTTTCCGACTTCCTGTGAGCCGTGTTACTTAATGAATAGAGTAATTTCATTCCTTAACGTTTCCGACTGGTCTATTTGATACAATCACGTAACTTAATGGTCGACTAAATAAGTATAATACCAGCTTCTACAAATGTATTTATTTATTTACTAGCTGTACAGCTCGCGACTTCAACCGTGCGTTTTAAAAATAAACGTAACAAAATCTTATAATAAAGTTTAAGTTGTAAACCGTAACCACAATAAATGAAAATTTTTGTTTTACTTTTTTACCGAAAACCCTTAATCACGTGTTTGTTTAATTTGTATTTAAAAATTGTTATTTAAAAGCCTAAAACTAAGAATATAATAGAATAGAAGCCGAGAACATAACTATCGATTTGATTAGAATAATAAAGTCTGCTTTACCATATTCCTAGATGTAGCGCAGGCTTTTACTTAAGTGTGGCATGGAGGCATTATACTAATACTACAAAAACACATAAGCCATACACCGACATCTTAGTATCGTACATATGGGACAGAGCTTTCGAAATTAGACAATAAGATACCTTTTTTTTTTTTTTTTGACGAGGAGAAATCTGCAAACAGATTTCCAATGCACTGAGGGGTGCAAATGGAATATGTGAGGTTGGCTGTCTAAAAAACGACAGACGACTCACTAAAACTCCCCGGTGACCAGCCTCATTGCATGTCAAGGGGCTCCGGGATCTCCATAGGAACGCACCGGTGCCCCTCTCGCAAAGTGCTGCGGCCGCAGCCCATCCCAGGAGTGGCAAGCCACCCCCGCACACCCACCCGGTGCTTACGGCAGAACACGTCACACATGTTAACTGCCGCCTTCCCCGAGCCCGCGAGCTGATAGCCGGGAGCCCTCACTCCGACTACCCACGGACCCAGTGCGCCGCTCAGTCCCACAAGAATCTAAAAGAAACTGCGAATACCTCGCGGCGAGACGTCGGCAAAGGAGATCCCATCTCGTAAGCCTGCTGGGTGTATAGACGACACTTACTCGCAGAGTGCCGCCGCCGGTCAGAACTAGTGGTACTGCGGGGTCCCCCGCCAGAATTCTTATCCAGGCAAGCCAAGCTCGTCCCCGCTTCAACCACTGCAACCTCATTGAAGAGACGCGCGGAGGAAGCCCCCATCCCTTCCGCCACTCGGTCCCACTAAGGTCTGGTGACCCAGCGAATACCGAGCGGCCGAACGCTGGCCAGGAGGAAAATCCCCCTTAGCCTACCTGGGTGCATGCGACGACACCTCCTCGCAAAGTGCCGTCACCCCTCCCAAGGGCCAATGACTTCGGACGCCCTAAATCCTACCATCAAAGGCCCCCAAGATCACTCGGCCCACGGGTCTCCCCGACCCAGTGTGGGGGATCTCCGAGCGGCCGCAAGTCAGAAAACGACATTGCGAGTGTCCCTTCCCGACAAGCGACTGGGAAATGCACACCAAGCACGTCCCCGCTTCGTTGCTTTCGGACGTGGCCCGCACAACTCTGTCTTGCAAAGCAGAGTGCCTTACAAGACAGAGCTCTGCGAGCCATGGCCACAAGCCCATCCCTGGACCGCAGATGCGGTCCTCTCCTCCTGCCTCGTCTCACAGTGCCCTCTGCTAATCAGAGGGAGACGTGGAGAGATCCTCCGTGTCGGGTTATTGGCCACCGTGCGATACTTCTTTAGCGAACTAAAGAAGTATCCCACGGTGTTACCAGGGTGCACCACGAGGAGGTTACCCGACCTTGCACCCCTAGTAGGTATCAGACAATAAGATACCTACTCTGGCATAAACTAAATAAGAGCAGCGAAGTGTATTAGAACCAGTCCTGTATATTTTATACACTAGTGACATGCCCCAATTAGACGATAGCATCGCAACCTTTGCTAACGACACAACCATAAAGGTCGCGGGAAGCACTTCTGCAGAAGCAGCAGATAAGGTTCAAGTTATCAAGCTGTTAACTGGACCAAGAGATAGAGAATAAAACTATATGAACCTAAATCTATTCACAGAAACTTTACCTACAAAAAACAGCCATGCTATCTGTGAATATATATAAACCATAAGTGCATACAAAACGAAAATACGGCCAAGTATTTGGCATGACCATTTTAAATGTGCAAGACCATTTTAAATGTGAAACGATGAAATTATCAACGCTGCGTAAAAAATATGGTAAAGAAAAACAAGAGATGGGGTTGATTGGGAATCCTTATAGGAGGCGTATACCGATAAAGGCAGTCCATATAAAACCATAAGAACAAAATTACCATAAATAATGTATTTTGATATGGAAATGAAGTACTATATGTTTTTTTTTTATTTATTACATATATACACGCAGCGATCGTAGGTATATACTGTGTTAAACTAATATATTATGTATAACGGGAAACTTTAATAATATGAGAGAATAGAACACTAAATAATAATTGTAACAGATATTTCTTCCTACATTACACTACACTACATTTTCTTTCTTCCTAAGTATTTGGCATGACGCTTGACGCAAAGCTACGCGGGACGGCTCATGTCAAGAAGAAAAAAGACGAATTAGAGATTCGCTATAAACAGATGTACTGGTTACTTGGAAAACAAGCAGCCCTGTCAGTACATAATAAAATTAAAATTTACAGACATGTCTTGATGTCAGTATAGACTTACGATATTTAACTGTGGGGCTGTACCAAAAAAGTAACATTCTTATCGTACCACGGTTTCAAAATAAACATTGTCGTCATAGTAATTAGAAAATACGCAGTAGCTCATGACCATCTCGTCATCAGTCATCATCAGGTCTATAGTCTATCGTCGAGGCAATCCAGCTCCTCGATAACACTGACATAGTGAGAAGAAATAAACGAACCAAGCCGTTTGAGTTGGTGTAGTGTAATAGTGAAAGTGTTTATAAAGTGTTTAGTGTTTATAAGTGTTTTAAGTGTTTATGTAATATTAACATAAGAACAAAGTGTCCTCCCCTTAAGTGCACATTCTTAGAAAAATCTTATTTTATAAAAATAAATGAGTTAAATTACTCAATAGATTATTTGTGTTATATTAAGTATAATTTTTAAAGTTATAGGGGTACATTAAAATCAAAAACTGGATAGGTTGTGACTCGTGATCGTGACAAAAATTACCTTAGTACTAAAAACATTATGGAGAGTCTGCACGATCTGTAAGATATACGTGTTCTTATTTAACCTAGTTAGGACACATTGGCTATCCACTGTATCCCAAATTGCCGGTTCAAATAATAACTTGGATATGGATTAATTCAATTCCTGAATACTGCATAGTCCCTTTTGTAGACTTAATTGTTTTTTTTGTGGGGCCTATCTCCGATATGAAGTCTACAAAAAGTACAACACAGTGTTCAGGTACTGAAAGATGCACTTATTACAACGATTATGTATGGAATTAATCCAAGAAAATTCACCGCTTACAACAAAAGAAAATAAATAAACGCATCCTTCAAAACGGACACCGTTTTGAGCATCTGCTATAATTGTAGAGCACAAACGTAAATTTTCTTACTATTAAATGTATAAACTTAGATTATCAACGACTGGATAATTTTATATGAAATGTACAGGAAATAATTTAAGCGATTTCTGACATTTCTTGTTTTCTAACCTCAGTTGGTCCAAGAGAGCCTTTCAATCCGTAAATTAAACAGGATCGACTGGCATCAAAAAAAAAGTTTTGTGTAAATTACCTATTTTCTCGCTAACTACTTTTTTTCAAAATCTGAGACCTCCGTTATCCTGTAGCTACAATGGTTAAGGTACATTCGCTGCCGTCTCAAAAATCCACCTATATGTAAAGTAAATGAGTAACATCAAACATGGTTCCTTCTTCTTCTTCGTTAATGGCATGTGTCACAATAATGTCAATTTTGCCAGTCTTATGCCATGTTTATATTGTGTTTACTTTGTGACATAGCATGATGTCACGAAGTCGTATCTTGTCGTTCGTCATTTGTTATTTTATATAAACTGGTGTCTTTCATATAAAACAAACATATGGACTATTTTTACTCGAATCTCAAAGAAACACAAAGCTTTTATTCCTATTATTCACACCCGAGTCAGTAACTGTACTCTATTCAAATAAAACCCAAAATTACGAATAAAACAGGAAATAACTCGAAAAAACAGATAATATATGAGCCCAAATTTTGCTTCGCAAGCCGGCCAAGAACAATACAAACATGGTTCCAAAAATAGATTATAAAATTGTCAAAGTTGACAACAAATTATTTGGATCTCGAATCATGCTTATGGTTCTTCTGAAGGCTGCATTCCAGAGAAATTTAGATCAAGAACAAAGCATAGAACTTTTGTGTTAATTTAATTCAGTACTATCAGAATAACTATGCCCAGCTCTCTAAGTTTGAGTTTTGTTTTGAAATACGGGCCTAAAGATAACATAGAAGTGTTGGAAATTTGAGTGTTGGTGTCAGGACACGTAATGATGCCGCCCGCCACCATTAAGAAATTCCTTAACCCACGGACGGAATATTTGAGGTCAATAACTGAACAAGAGGGGTTCATTATACAAATTCTCTAACACACCTGTATCTAAAATTTCACTCAAGGACATAACTACATTTCTTTCTGTCGGTAATTCCATATGAAATAATCCAATGATATTCACACGCGCACAATAAATCAGTTTGCGGATTTGGTACAATCAGATTATACCGTGAATGTCGTGATTGTGACTAGCTGTAAATAGATACAGCATGATAATAAAATGAAAATACCGACGTTATATAATGTCTTCTAGGCTTTTTAATTGTTACTTTTTAAACGATACTACATACCTACACAAAAATAAGATGTTAGAGATACTCAGGATATGCCAAAGAAAAATAGAAAGAAACTGTTTGGGTAACAAGCTCAGAGAGCTTTGAAATAGAGTCAGAAATACTACAATTAAAGAAAAAACAACAACCAAAGATATGGTCAAAAGTTATGGTCATATAGTGGAAATAATAATAATAATAAATAATCCCGGACATTTCACACACCATCATCTGGCCCCGAAATAAGCAGAGCATGTGTTATGGGTACCAACATGACTGATATACTACTTATATACTTTTTTTTTATAAATACATACATATTATACATAGAAACACCCAGACTCGAGACAAATACTTCCAGATCATACAAACATTTGTCCCGCGGCGGGAATCCAACCCGCAACCTTCTGCGTCTCTGCCGGACCTTCCGGACCGGAAATGGGCAGGACACGTACAAAAAATTACGCTAAATAGATGACCCTACATAGTTACATATGCCTAAACATAAAAAGAAAAAAAAGAAGACCATTTTAAATGTGGAACGATGAAATTATCAACGCTACGTAAAAAATATGGTAAAGAAAAACCAGAGATAGGGTTGATTGGGAATCCTTAGAGGAGGCGTATACCGATAAAGGCAGTCCATATAAAACCATAAGAACAAAATGACCATAAATAATGTATTTTGATATAGAAATGAAGTACTATATGTTTTTTTTTTTTTATTACATATATACACGCAGCGATCGTAGGTATATACTATGTTAAACTAATATATTATGTATAACGGGAAACTTTAATAATATGAGAGAATAGAACACTAAATAATAACTGTAACAGGTATTTCTTCCTACATGCATAGCTTGCTACATGAACAACCCGGCAAGGCCTCGCTTGTTTTATGAGTTAATATCAGACCGCGTTCAGTACAATTAATACAGCCACTACGAAACGAGCAACTGCCTCCCATACTAAGGAGTAGTATTGATTTCTTCCTTTTTACCCGCTTGCGTTAACCGTAATTCTCAAGCTCAATATAGCTTTTCGACTGTCGGGTTTCATATATTTTTAAATCATATTTTATTTCCCCTCTTTTATGTCAGTGCCAACATATATCAATATATTATTTTGCGCTACGTCCATTTTAGCCCATTATACAGGGTGGAGCTACAATGGCGACATTAAATGAGCAAACGGGTAGAGCTACTAATTAAAAAAACATTTGAAAATATTTGAAATTTAAAAACAAACTAAATTATACATAAGAAAATCAACATTGGGCTAGCTTTTTACACACCTACAGGTTGCTCCGATATGACCATAGAGAAAATTGTTTTATAATGTTAAATCTTAAGTAGAAATAAAAAAATACTTTTTCATCAAATTAATTTCTTTCATTTAATATATTGTAGCTATTGTAGCTCCATCCTGTATGGCTGCTACCGCATTCTCTCATTTTAATATATAATAAATAATTCATTCATTAAATAATATATTTTATATATTTTTTATAACAAAAACAGAATGTGCCTACGAGCGATACAAAGAGATATCCAACATTGTCTCGCAAGGATCATAAAGGGTTATCTATACTTATCTCGTTAAATGCGTAAAACGGCTACAGCTTAAGAGGAGACAGGTTCACAAAATAAATGCGTCACAACTCTTAAGTAATTATTTTATGGTTCTTTTACAATGCTATTCAACAACGCCGCTTCTCAATAACAGCTCTTGAGCCTCGTAATACCTAAGTACTAATATATTTATACTGGGCTTAGAATAATAGATACCTATTGTTTTTCTTTGCGGTGGTGACTCAACGGCTTATGTTTCATACAAATTATATTGAACGGTAATTATGAGAATAGTAGCAGTGTACACAACCGCGTGAATAATGTGTTGGTGAATACTAATAGACATTGACATTTCATTTCTATTTGACAGTTACGTTTTAGCAACGCCACGCCATCTTGATTCGCATTTACTCATTCTTTTGTCAGAAATCGTCACAAAGTTGCAGTCAATCGTCTTTTGTTTATTCTAAACGTCATTGCGAATTGACTGTGTAAAATTTTCTTGGATTCCTCGTCGTACAAGCTATAAAGCAAGGTAACCGAGTAATTATAATATAATATAATAATTATAATCGTTTACATACACTTTTAGAAGTCACAATTTATTGATTAAAATTCCGATAAGATGAGCATGATCTCGCTAAGTTACTAACAATATATGAAATAAGACGAAATAAGCTTTTTTAATTTATAAGAGCAAACTATCATCAAGCGATGACACGATGTCAATCCTTGCTCATTGTCAGATAGCCATATAAAGGAATTTCATAAATTTGAACGTATAAGCTGAACTACTCGTATTGCGGCGATGGGTAAAATCCTTGAACTATCAGCCGTGCGTGGGTTTACTCAAACTAGTCCGTATTTATTGATCATTCCCATCAACAAGATGCGTTCCAAAGCTCCTCGTTGGACTCCATACTCCACTTTTACGATGTAAATAATAGCCCTTGTCGATACATAATAACAATGAATATATTTAGGCCATTTCGGGTACCCGGCCCGGGCGTGATCAGGTCAGTTATGTAAACTTAATGTTTTACCTACTGAGGGGTAAATAGACATACACGTGTAATAAAACAAGTGACCGACACGCGAACAACAACTTTAGGCTTATTCACAGTGATAATGTATTTTGATCAAATTAGTTTAAGTATAGGTAGATTTCATAGAACAGGGAATATTAATCACAATAATTTATAAGTTGTTTCATGATTCATTATAATAATTATTTGTTAAGTAATGTAAAAGTAAGTCAAGTAATAACCTACTTCTACTGCTTCTTCGTATAAATCCTTGGCCAGCCCTGGTGACACAGTTAATAGGCCTCCTGCAGGCCTCTGAGCTAAGTACAGCAAAAACCCATATAGGCTTACCTATATGGTTTTTTGCATACCCCCGGTATTGGCTGGCATATGTGTAGTCTTGCGAAGATCGTGTTCTTTTTTCTACGAATCTTTGTTTGACAAATTTTGATTTATATGGTTCGGTGATTTGGCTTGATATCGTGATAGTCAACCAATTTCAGAATATATTAAAGACATACCGTTTTAAGCCGCGCCCGCAACGAAAAACGGCCACGGCGCGGCGATGCGACTATATGAGTAAGTAGGTACATACGTTTACCATCTTCGTTGTTTATAGCGTTTGTTTACAGATGTACACTGAGAATGTATCGCCGTAGTACAATCGATGGTACAACGGCAAAAAAACACCACAGTACAGTCAGAAACGCGGTAACGCTAACGGACGCTACCCATACTTTATCTATGGCGCTTTGCACACCTACGCGACCACAACGCAACGTGGGCAAACGCGGAAAAACCGCGTCGGCAGAAGGGGCCGCACGGGAGCTTTAGTGGCTGTTCGCTAGCAAACTAAATTAGCGGTTCACGCCGGTGTGCACGTTAAGTTTCGCGTCGCAAACGCTCCCGCATCGCGTCCCGCTTCCGCGTTACTGACGCGCAGGTTTGGCCGAACCCTTAGGCATAACCCACACCTGCGCAACCAAAACGACTGGGAAGCGGGAGCGTCTGCGGTGCGGCGGACCCTACCCATACCTTATCTATGGCACTTTGCACACCTACGTGACCACGACGCGGGCAAACGCGGGACGGCCGCGTCGGCAGAGCGGGACGGATGGGAGCTTTAGTGACTGTTCACTAGCAAATGAAATACGCGGTTCGCGCCGGAGTCACGCAGGTGTGCACGTTAAGTTTCCGTCGCAGACGCTCCCGCATCGAGTCCCGCTTCCGCTACTGACGCGCTGGTTTGGCCGAACCCTAACTTGCTTGTCTTGCGCGTAAACAGCTGTAACATAACCTGACCAATGATTACTAATATCTAATACACAACTAATATCTTACTAACATAAATACATATGGGAATTATATTTGATTATAATATTTACCACGGTTTAAAAAATACAATATTTGTCGTGGTATTATTGGTGTAATGGAACGACGGCAAATGATAATTGCCGCAGTACCATAAATGGTAGATTCGGAACTGGGACTGTTTATAGGAGTCTGTTGCGTACCATTTCAGTCCATTCCTAAATGACGGGCCTGTCAGCTCAGTTGGTAGTAGCTCTGCCTTCTGCGCTGTAGGTTTGGGGTTCGATTCCTTTCCATGATAAACATTTGTGTGAAGAACATAGGTGTTTGTTCTGTGTCTGGGTGTTATAAAGTATCGTATGTATGTATTTAAAAATATAGATCAGTCATCTAGTCACCAAGCTATGCTTAGTTTGGAACTTGATGGTGTTGTGTGCATTGTCCAGCAATATTTATTATTATTATTATTATTATTATTTCTGAATTTTAATTTGAATGGTCATAAAAAATTGGTTGTATGTAAAGTCGGTTTACGGACGATAGTTTAACGTTACAATGAGCGTAACGGGACATTAAGTCATGCTTTTTCGTGCGTGCAGCCGAATACAGTTTATTTGACAACAGAGAATAAAAGGGTAGACAGGTACAATGATAACTTAACATTAATTGATTACATTGAAGAAAGGTTTACGAAACATAAAAACAAACAAGCAGAACAGATTACCTATCCCCAACTAACTAGGGAAGGACATACATTGACCCAACCTGTACCGCTCATAGGTATCAATAAGCAGGAATACATATATACCTAACTATCTGATTATTATTTATTGCTGCAGCTTAATAAATCGATATATATATATATATATATATATATATAAAAGAAAGTCGTGTTAGTTACACCACTTATAACTCAAGAACCGCTGGACAGATTTGGTAAAACTAAAATGAATATAGTTAGTAACTTGGATAAGGATACCGGCTATTTTTTTATGGAAAAACATCGGGAACGGGAACGGGGCGGGACAAACCGCGGGTGGTCGCTAGCGCCATCTATCAATATTTATCCGGAACATTGTTAATCTCTGTAATTATTACAATAATTTCAATAGCTATCTTTTTTTAATAGCGATATTACTACTACTACTTACTCTACGGTACTTTAATATTTTATGTGACGGTGTAACCGCCAACGAAATAGGCACGGGTAAGCTAGTAACAAATAAAGGAAACAGACTGAAGTTATACTAATCAATTTATTTGTTTTAGTTCAAAGTAGGTAAACACTTATTGAGTTGGCGCAATAACATTAACTGTGTTGCCAGCCACCCCTTTCTGTATTATACTTACCAGACTTTAGTAACTTTGGAAAGTTCGTCAGAAAACCGCATTCCAATGGTTTCAAATTCAAAGTGTCGAGCATTCTCGGTTCAGATAAACTAATATTAATTACTATTTAAGGACGTCATTTAACTGACTAAGATACAATAATAAATAATAAATAATAATAATAATAATGCCGGACATTTCAAACATCATCTGGCCCCAAAGTAAGCAGAGCTTGTGTTATGGATATCACATGACTGATATACTACTTACATACTTTTATTTTTAATACATACATTATTATATTTATTATACATAGAAACACCCAGACCCAGTAAATAGCTGTTACTGGTAGGTAATTTGAAGTACCTACTTAGGATTGTCCCTTAGCAGGGCGCTTTGAATGCGCGTAGTTATTAGAAACATAAAAAAGTTCTGAAGTTCTTGCATATGTGCACATGCAAATGAACCGTAAGCTAAAACCGAATTTGAACTGGACTTCTAACAGCGAAATCCACAAAAACTTTTTCAATTTGCGCTACCAGGCTTATTTTAGATAAAAAATATCACGTTCATTTTGAACTTTTTGTAGCAGCGTTGCCAATATTTATGGTATTTGGGATCAAACTTCAACAACACTAATAGCTTTTAGCTCAAAAGTTATATCTTTTTCCGACTACTTTGGCATTTACCTTAACTTCACGCTACGTGAAACGATGAAAAAGATAGGAAAAGCAGAATGTTTAATATATTTTTACAAATAAGAAAACCGGCTTTTTTTCTCTGAATATATCAAATATCAATACAATTCCTACTCTAATTACGATACATGATATTTTTGTCATCGATGCGTTCTGTAAGATACCTGCATGATGAAGGTCAAGCTCATGGTCTGATCAACTGACAAGTTCCTATTAAGTTGCCTGTGACCACCAATGCAATGCCTAGACTGCAATACATGAGCTGCTTCTCATTGCAGAGTTCTAAAGGGTATCTTCAAAACCTAAAGTCTGATCAAGCTACAAGTATGCATAAAGTTATTGCCTAAAATCCCCAATACAATGCTTTAATTGAGATACATGAGCTGTTTGTCGTTGAAGAGTTCTGTAGGGTATCTTCAAAGTCCATTGTCAAGCCACTTGTACACTAAAAGATACTCGTATATACTACACTAACAGGCATTCCCTAAATATATTTTACAAGGTAATTACTAATATGCGATGAACTTATTCTCATGCGTTAAAGAGTTTCGCATTTTAATCATGTTTTTTATCATCAGATCAAAAAAAAATTATACATATAAAAAAAATATATACACACGAGTTGAGAACTGCTTTTTTTGAATGCCGATTAAGAATAAAATAATAATTTTGCTTTAAAAGCTTAAGCTAGGTAAAACACTTTTTAAATATATTGGTAAGTGTTGAGTTAAACAAGGTATTTGATGCATAATTTCTACATACGAAATTGTTGTAATAGTGTAGATTACCTACTACTGACTGCTGAACGGTGTTTGTAGAAAATCTAAAATTTCTGCACGATCTGAAAACGTGACCTTAAAAATAAAATTAGACTATTTCGATATTCCAACGCTAAACTGGCTATTCACCTTTGCTAGTATTTTATACCGATGTTATTTCCGTAGTTTGTAATATGGTTCGTTTTTGTGTTGTAGCGGCATTGGGCTTGTAACCTGTCATGTTCGGAATACTAACTACAGTGGAAAGAGTGGGCATTTGCCTAGAATAATGTTTTGTCCTGCTTTTGACTACCCCCTTTAGACACCCTAAAATATCTAAGTAACTATTATATATGAGAAGGATCGCAGGAATTACAGTCATTAGTATGTATGGTTTTGTGTCTGACAAGAACCATAATCTTTCTTCTTGTAATGTGACTAATAATTTCAAACAATGGTGAAAGGAATTAAGTGAGCATCAAAAGCTCCTTTCACGCGCTTGGCAACAATCGTTATTGCAATATACTCTATATTATTTTTGTTATCAAGATTACTTTTCGATAAAACATGTTTGCCTTATAATTCTATCACTTTTTAATGTATGTTTTTATCTTTATGGGGTTGGATTATATCCATCCCCCAACCTACTGAAGATAAAAACAATATTAAAACGAAGAGGCGACCGTGAGTCTCCAAACCCTCCAAGTTGTAAAAGCTAACGCTTTTTTACCGACTTTTCGAAGAATGTCATCAACCCGGTTGTTTAAAATAATTTTTATTTACAGAAATGTACAGAATGGAAAGCAGTTGAAATAGTTATCTAAATACCGTTTATATATCTCAAGAAATATATTTTTTTGTATATATTATATACAGAAATAATTACAGATATGTACAGAATAGTATACAATCAAACCTATATTATAGAGAACGACCTCTGTGACGCAGTGGGCTAATAACCGGCTGAGACGCAGAGGGTTGCGGGTTCGGTTCCCGCCGCGGGACAAATGTTTGTATGATCTGCAAGTAATTGTCTCGGGTCTGGGTGTTTCTATGTATAATATGTATGTATTTACAAAAAAGAAGTATATAAGTAGTGTATCAGTCAATTGGTACCCATAACACAACACAAGCTCTACTTACTTTGGGGCCAGATGATGCTGTGTGAAATGTCCGGGATTATTTATTTATTTGTGTGGACGAATATTTCGCACACTTATAGTTTATATAGAGAAGGAGTGCAGAATGCTAATATTTTTTTTTAATTATGCATAAAAAATATATTAATTAATAATTAATTATGGTTGGATTTAAACCAGGGACCACTAGTAATATAAAATACATGTGAACCAGTTGAGCTATCTAAGGACCGTTTAAAACAATCTATTATTTACGTATAATGAATTACTTGATAATAATGATGGGATGAATTATTGAGTGATAAAAAAAAACCTAAGGATAATACGTGACGATTAATTGAGCCGCCTGCAGAGCACGATAAGAGATGGTCTTAATATGCCCATTGCCCACTCAGTGAATAATTCCTCGCTCAATCTTACAAACTTACTCTACATTCAATCTCTTTGAGAATTTTTCAGAGTAAAACGAGGAATTTCATTTGCATTTTGCCAGCAAACTGTACTAGCATATTTAAAATGGTTTTATTGGAAACTCAATTTGTTTTTATATGCACCATAAGGCTGGGACACACTGGCCGAACCGGGGCCAATTGACGACCATGCCTTTAAAACAAATTATCGTACAATTTTTATTGTGATAGTCAATATAGTATAGTAATAGTCAGAGATCTAGCTCTGATTAGGGGCGAACGGACAGACAGACCGACAGACAGGCAGACTAACAGACAGACAAATATACAGACCTGGCGAAACTATTAAATTCCTTGTTGGACTTCGGGGCCCTTCTTCTTCTTCTTCTTATCGTGTCACTAGTTATTTTTAACCAGTGTGGTGAAAGTATTAAAGTGCGCCTCAGAATTGAGCCCGCAACCTTCTGCGTTTTAGCCAGGCCTGGGCCCACTGAGTCACAGAGGTCTAAAATAAATTATATGAGTACTTCGTCAGAGATTAACCTATAAGAATCAAATAGATAAAGATACTCGTATAATAAATATACTTTAGTTAAGGTACACATATTACTTATATTTTTTAACCAACAGGGTCCTAGAGATGGGCAAATGCCTTTCCCAAAACTCTCCAGCATTACGTTTCCAGTAACTTATTCGCTGTCGCGAATTTGTATAGTTTTAACAGTGTTTTCTTAGATTGCGCCGTGTGACCACTTTCTAAAACGTCCTCTTCAACCTTTCCAGGCTTTGACGACTGCTTCTAACGACTAGTTTTGCGTTTGACCTTTGTTTTCGTAGACTTTTTGTATTGAGTAGCCAAGCACCGTGCACCGTATGGAAAAACAGTTCTGATTGAATTTAAATCCCTGACAGATGATCAGTTACTTGTCAAACAAATGCAATCGTTCAGTGGTGTTACCATTACTGTTTAAACATTAAGAGTTACAATTCTTAAAGTGTTAAAATTTTGTGGTAATTTTCATTTTAGGTATCATGCAATAAGTCTCGATATCTCTTTCCTTCTCTGTAGACAAAATGTCATTTGTTTTGATTAGACAATTACAATGTTATTGTAAAATATAATTGTAGAGATTCAAAACCCATTTGGGTTTTGTTTGTATCCAATATAAACTCTCGGGTTTTTACCAGTGGGCGCTAAGTTGAATTTCACACGAAAATTTTATTTTTTTATTTACATTACAAACTTTACTGTCATCCGTTTGTTATTACTTTGTAATTTGTATATATATTAATCATTAATAATAACTATCCGTTGTAATTTTTTAAATAAATCCACCTACGCGACGGATACTATCAACGGATGGTATTATTTACAAGAATTGGGCATTCGTGTTTAGGCGCCAGTTCCTGATTATACCAAGTCTACTTAAACATGCTTTTTTAAAAATAATTTATAAGGTGTTGAAGTACCTACCGCTAGCAATTTGATTACACCAGAACCTCGTGTTAAGGGTACACGTTGACGCCCAAAAGTTTCCGTTTTACGACTACTCTGCAAATTGCTAAGTTTGCCTCGAGCATTAATTATAATTTTACGGCGTTATCATAAGAAGTAGGTACCAAATGTTTTTGCCTAAGTAGTCTGGCAAATTCAGAAACTAGAGATATTTCATGCAATGTAATAGTCTCTTTTAAAATAAGGATTGTACTGACTGAGTTAAACGCTCAACATTTTGTTTTTATAAAAACCCTTGCATCACCTTAAAACCTACTTATACTACCTTTACCTTATACCTTATACTATAAACCGTAAAACTGTAAATCTACCTACCTACTTTCAATACAGCAAAATATAGATGAAAAATGAAATAAAGTGTTCACCCGTGGTAATAACTCGTTAGTACCTGCAAATATCAATTTCCTTGTGACTATATTACCGCGTAAAACTGGGACTGAAGTACAGTGTACGAAAAAGGTGTTTTTTCTCGGAACCCACGCTGTAGTCACGGATGGCTGTCTTCGGAAATACAAACGTACGGGTAATAAATGATGGTCCTCTAATATAATGTTTATGAAACTTGTATACTGGATTATTTCTACTGTGTGTTTACATAAAACATTTATTGATTCAGCGAACGAAGTAAAAGGGATTTCATTAGTTTAGTACATAGCACCTTCAAGGCTTCGATGATCATCATAAAAATTGCAGAGTGCGTACTACGCACGTGCGCCGGTCGATTGGGAGAAGGCTTGGAGAAGGTTACGATTTTTATCTAATTCAAAATCGATCAAGACAGGACGTTCCTTTAAAGCTTTCTTTTAGTTGGCGCCATAAATGCCTTTAAAATTTTTCAGTAACTGATAATGTTGACTGAAAATCGTCATTACTATTCGTGTATGGATTGATGGCTTTTAACATAATAACATATTGTTAGCTGGAGTAATTGGATTAAAATAAATATGTTTATATTGGTGGACAATTCTCTGAGAATCAGATGGCATATTAAATAGTTCAAACGTAAGATCACCCCCCGAGACCCCGAGATACATAACATGTTAAAATATGTGGAAACATGAACCATATTAATACACAAATGTGTCTTGGACGGTATTGAACCTAGCCTACAGCGCAGAAGGTAGATCTACTAACAACTGTAAAGTGAGGCCGGTTCAATATTATTAGTTAAGCATCTTAATTTCACTAAGTTAGCATAGAGGTACCAAATGGAAACGTTAGTTATTACACAATCATAAATTTCAGGATAACATCTTTTATAAACTGTTGATAAAAGAAATCCTTTGATTGCAGTTAACAATGAAGCACAAACTCTTCTTGAAAAGCCTGTGTAAACAGGTCAACCGTACTCCGTAGAATGCGTTAGACATAGTGTCATATTATCTGTTTCAGAAAAGACTAGAATTACGTCAAAAGCAGAACAAAGCATTCATGCTGAAGAATTTTATATTAAGGGCGCTGCCTTTAAGTTACAAGTTTTAAGTGTATATGTACATAAAAAGAAAGCAAGAAAGAAAAAAAGAAAAGTTTATTTTGTGTCTTATGATATCATACAAGTATTTATGAACTAACAAGTTAGTAAATGGACGGCATAGTTTTGACAGTATTTGCGATTTTACGCCTTTGTCTTTTACGGCACTTTTAAAAGCGATTTCAGATACTCTTGTCGCGTGCACTTCTATCACTATGCACACGCTCTTCTACGTTCCGGGAGGTAGTGGCTGGATAGCAGCTTTTTACAATATTACTGCTACAGTACTACGTGCTGTCTTTTTTTAAACCCTAGACTATGATATCAATATTTCAGTCGCAATAAATTTTTAGATTTGCAATCAAGATCAACTGAACGTCGGATATCGACAGATGTGACGTCATCTCCCACAATGGCATTTATCTCATTTCTCCGAACATATAAGGCCCTCGCCATTTGAGGTTAATCTACTCTCAAAATCTGACATTTCCGGCGGTTGGGTATAGTTTACAAGCAAAAATTGGAATATTGCGTACGAAAGCTCGATTCTGATGAATTCGCTCAGCACAAAGAGTCATTAGACATGCGAAGCGAGGATTTAGATGAGATAAGGGGATGCGTAGAGCCTCTACGAATTGTCTACGTGCTTCGACGAATATACTAAGTGCTTACTTATCTTATTTGGTATTCTGTTTCGGCGTACATAGGGGAGTAGGCAGGTGTGGCCGTTGCCGCACCGGAACGCGACGCGACAATTACAGTGCAGCAGCCTAATACTACTACAACATGTCTATGCTTTATTTTCGATCGTATAGCGATTTCAGTCGATCTATAGGGCAAAATAAACATATATCAACGAACATCGAGTGAACGCACAAATATATACAGACTTTATGGAGCCAATTTTCCGGCGCGATCGGTTTGGTCCCGCTCCAATCAGTATTATTTCGTATCTAATGTTCCTAACTTGATGACCATTTTGAATCTGTGTATTTACTTATTAACTTATATTTTACCTACCTATTTCAGGCCTGCCTGACACATGAAAGGTTGCGGGTTCTATTCTCGTTCAGAGACAAATGTTTGTATGATCTGCAAAAGTTTGTCGCGGGTCTTGGTGTTTTTCAATGCAAAATATGAATGTATTTTCAAAAAAGTATGTAAGATCAGTCAGGTGATTCCCAAAACACAAGCTTTGCTCAGCATTATTTATTAATAATATTATTTTAGTTTTTGAAATTAAAAATTCTTTAGCATCGTTGTGATTTGAAAGTCGATGAAACGAATAAGTGACAGTAAAAAGTTCTATTTTGGAAGGTTTCACTTCTACTACGTGTGAATTGCATACATGTTATTTTTAAAGCGCGTAATCCGACTTTGTTATTGCTCCATAGTTACTACTTCTTAAGAAATCAAAACTTTAACGAGCAATCCGGTATTTTACAAGTCTTCCGTCCAGCGTTTGCGATTTTACGACTTTGTCATTTACGGAACTTTTAAAAGCGATTTCAGATACTCTTGTCGCGTGCACTTCTATCACTATGCACACGCTCTTCTACGTTCCGGGAGGTAGTGGCTGGATAGCAGCTTTTAACAATATTACTGCTAAATTGGTTCCTACACAAAAAGTACATTTTCATGGTGTGAACTCTGAACAAAGGCAGTCGCAAATAATAATCATTACATAAGTCGTTCGACCATTAGTAGAATAAGGCGCCACGTGTTATCTCTTTGTGTTTTATCAAATTATCAAGATACTTTGTAGCCATTTCCATTGCTTGTACAGAATTAATTATCACAGTTAATATAAATAATAAGTAAATAAACAATGCCGGACATTTCACAGAGCATCACCTGGCCCCAAAGTAAGCAGAGCTTATGGGTGTTATGGGTGCCACATGACTGATATACTACTTATATACTTTTATACTTATATTATACAGAGAAACACCCAGTCCCGAGACAAATACTTGCAGATCATACAAACATAAGTCCCGCGGCGGGAATCGAACCCACAACCTTCTGCGTCTGAGTCGTACCTTAGTCCACTGCGCCACACAGGTCCTCAAATTCTGTGAACAACTATACTATATAAGAATACATTCGTATGTTGGCTAAGAGCAAAATGCTGAGATGTCATTTAAGCCAGTGATACAAGATACATGTTAAACAGACTACAAGATTCATATTTTTCTTTTTCCTATAACGGTTAAATGTTTTTATCTTGTTAAAATATCTTTACAAAGCCGCAGTCGATCATTCTAATCCTAAACGTCGTCGCAGTATGAAGAATTTTCTTGGATTCAAGGGGTAATTCAGTTAACTTCAGTAAGCTCGCCACGTTTGCCACAAGCATTGCCACGTTGAATGGCAATGCTAATATGCTGAGCCAAATAGGAGCCAGCTCTTGGATTACGCAATGTATCTACCAGACACCGTAAAATTATTTTGAACGTGCCACGTGCCCAGGATCTCGACTCCTTCATAAACTGGTTGAAATTTCGAACTTTATTTAGTTAGACGAAACACAGGAATCTCAAATTGTGCTGAATATTGGAACAGCAACTTAAGTTTTGAATTATCGTCTCTGAATCTTAGCCAGATGCCCCTCTTTTCCATATTACGTAAAATTACAAAAACTTAACAATAACACATATCATACCGTAAAATTTACTCTAGCTATTAGCTAGTATTTATAAGTATTTTAAAGGTCAGAAATCCCCAACGGGAAAGCAAAGAAAACTTATTCGATTTAACAGAGGCTAATATTCCGAACTGGGAGCTTTGCCTTTTTTTATTCACTGCAAAGGCTTTGCAGTGGATGTCTGGCGTGCAAATAATGACACAACTAACCCATTAATTTAACTAATTTTGTGTCCAAATGACTTCATAATGGTGCCGATCATTACACGCAAAACCCAGTCGCGGTATCGATTTACGTATAAATAATAAATAAATGCTCATTTGGGACTAGCTTTAAATAGCCCTATAATAAGTTGCAATAAATAAGACTGTTTCGAATAATATAACTACTTATTCAAAAACTTTAATGAGAAGCAATTACATTTTGCAAGCAAGCAAGTATTATATGTTATGAAGTATCTTACTGATACAATACTGATTTATATATAAATATACTATGTCCTTACTAATATTATATTTTTTAAAGTAACTGTCTGTCTGTCAGTCACGTTTTCACGCCTAAACCGCTGAACCGATTTTGATGAATTTTGGTATAGAGATAGATGGGACATTGGAGAAGGACATAGGTTACTTTTTATGTACATAACACGCGGGCAGCAACTAGTATATATATAGTGTATATATAAAACACTTTTATATTTTTAAATACATACGTATTCAAAAATATATAAGTTTTCTGTTCGCTTTTTCACTTTTCTATTCACATTATTCGCTTGGATGATTTGATGATATTCGCGCGAACTTTGCCTCATTTATTTTTAGCTAGGGTTTGTAAAAAAATGGCGACAAAAATCCTAGACGGTAACAATGGCGATAGATATACAGTTACGAACTACATTGGGAAAAATATAAGATCCATCAATCTAGTGTTACTTAAAAATAGTTATAAAAAAACAAAAGTAAGTACCTAAGTGCCCATCGAACAGAGTTCACTCCGAGGTTTTTCGAGGATTTTTTCAAGGATTTTTCAAGGAAGTCAACTTTTAAAACTATTATGGTTTTGAACATAATTTCACTCGAAACGGGATATTTACTAATATATATTTTTTTCTGCTTTCCGATATATCACAGTTTCATGCGCCATGATTACGAGATAAACTCAAACTATCGGGAACTCAAAATATAAGAAATATCGGGAATTAGAAAAACTCATATATCATGGTAAATATCTCGTTTCGAGTGAAAATGATTATCAGTCAAGTCACGTAAGCAAAGATTTTATATAAATGTAAGATTGTTTGTTTTTCTCTTTAGTGTTGCCAGCTAATTAACGAGGAGTGTTCTTGCACCCAGTTTAAATAATGAGCACGGTAAACGCAATTAAAAATGTCACACCAGTTTACTAACACATCGTTTACTGAGAGTATAATTTATTATAAAAAAAACATAGCGTGTATTATTTGACGTAGTTAATGTGGTTTAGCCACAGTTAACCAAAACATAACATATTCAGTTAATCATTGGTCAATTGAAGTTTGTTTAGTACCCATGTTTTATTTGCCTTGTTATTTGTTTCTACGGAAAGCGGCCAGTTTTAATGATAACTTTTTAATTTAATTCGTTACGAACAAAGTAGGTTTTAGGAGCTTAAACAGGAGATCCAGGCAGTTAATCATGTTGTCGACATAAAAAGAATATTAAGCGGCTACAAGTAATATTTTTAGGTTCATTTTCAAAGCCTTAAGCATTAAGCATTTTTTATGATTTCCCATTACATATAAAACATTTCAGTGAGATAAATGTTTTGTTTTCTTCTGATAAAAAACGACTAACTCATAACATACTCGTATATTCAAAACCGACAATATTCTGCAACTTAGCATTCTAAACTCAACTTTCATTTTGAAAATTAGTTTGACTCGGTGTTGTGTGAAGCTGTTATTCGGATTTGTTAAAAGAGTTTTGAGAGCTTTATTGGGTTTGGGGTGTTTGTCATACAAACTATGTGAAGATAAACGATATCCACAAGCAGTGACACGGTTAGTTGCCCACGGCTAGAAAGGCGGAATAGCTATCACAAAGAATTTTGAATAGAGCTGGGGGAGGAATTGGATAGTTTTGAGTGCGACAAGTAAAACCCCTAAAGAAGCAAGCCTCAAATCCATTTGAAATTAAACACTGGGAGCTTAGCTATTTGTTTACTCAGATCCGCTCACTTAAATCCCAAGCTTCGCAAGCACTAAACGACCTTTCGGTGCTTGAGATGTTCGAATAGAGATTACTTTAGAGCTCTTACTAATTTTAAACGTGTAAATTTGTGTTTTTAAGTTACTTAATCATGCGATAATAGCTGATCCGATTTGGATGAAACCTGGATAGATACATAGATGATACATAGATAGTACATAGATGTGAATCTGGATCAACATCTATGCTACTTTTATTCGACGTACTATACCGGCAGCAGCTACTTCGTATTATAACTACACATCGCATGATTGTATCCTGATCCCAGATGAGGATGACGCTTGGATGATGGAGACGACTGCGATAATCTTCAAATTATTGGGGATTAGTCTGACTAACAGAAGAGCAAGCAATAGAGAAGGAAAACTTGAAACAAGCCCGGCTCGGTGCCAGCCAATATGCGCCTGCAAACGAACCGACACCGCATATACTGATTCGTCTTACCTGCGGGTCCTGGCGGCAAGGTCGAGAGCTTACATTAAGGCTTACTTAAGTGCACGAAAGGAGCCTCTGAGGCGCTCTTTAATCCTTTCACCACACTGGTTAGATATATTTAGTGACGCGATAAGAAAAAGATCGCATGATTAGTATTTACGTACTTTTACTTATGATTCGATATAAGAAGCAATCACGAATTCAGCGCATGTTATCATAGTGTCTGTCCCAGAGGGCTTTTACTAAAATGTTTTGGTCGACTCTCCCCTGAAGGTTACCGACCATATTTTTGTTTACCAACATCTCCATCCTGCTTTATGACACTAACATGACACAGACACTGGCAGAACTGTGACAAATAAACTCGCAGATGCCATAAAATAAGAAGAAGGATTGTTCGTCTGTCATTTCATGGAGTAACATAGCTCTGCTAATTTAATATTTGTTACCCGTTTTATTGCATGTTTTATTCAGTAATCTTGGCGGAATTTTAATGAATAAATTGTGATTACAGGACGGGTATGGATAATTTAATTATATGTGTATTATGGTGCAATGTGATTTGAACGACAAGGGATCAAAAGAAAATTCTAGACGCCATTCCGCGTGACGTCTAGAATTGACAATTGACCATCGACTAATACTAATAACAAACAAACTGACTATAAACTATAAACACTTGACATTGGCAGAATTGACATTAGTATGTCACAGGCCATTAACAAAGAAGAAAAAGAAGGTCTGTATTTTAGAACAAAACTCAAACACAAATCGAGGACAAACCACTGATTTTAAGACAATTCTAAATAAAATGCTTTCAAAAATAAACCGGTCAATTGCGAAAGTCGCTCCTGAGTCAACTGTACGGTACCTACTTTTTTAGGGTTCCGAAGTCTACAATGAACTTTTTTAGCTTCTCTATGTCCTTTTATCAATCAAATGTCTATTATCTGTCTGCCTGTCCGCCCCAAATCAGTGCTCATACTCGCTACTATTCGTTTTATCGAGATTAAATTTTGCACGGTGATACGTATTAGTGTCTCATACAAAGTAATACAATAAGAACAGTAAAAAAAATGTTTTAAGGATACATTATTTACAATATTGTGTATCAATCTGATTTGTAAGCCATTCAAAACAACACGTTCACACATACTGTGTTAGGAAACTGTCAAAAGTTTAAAATATACCCTAACGTCCAACTGAATTTTTTTGATAACCTAACAAAAGGATTCGAGGGATTACAATACAATTTGACGACCTCTGTGGCGCAGTGGGCTTAGGTCCGGCTGAGACGCAAAAGGTTGCGGGTTCGATCCCCGTCGCGGGACAAATGTGTGTATGATCTGCAAGTATTTGTCTCGGGTCTGGGTGTTTATATGTATAATATGTGTGTATTTAAAAAAAATAATAATAATAAGTAGTATATCAGTCATGTGGTACCCATGACACAAGCTATGCTTACTTTGGGGCCAGATGATGCTGTGTGAAATGTCCGGTATTATTATATTATTATTATTATTAATAATGCTAACATGAACTGAAAAATGGTTTCAGGAAAAATCTGATAAAAACTAAATGACTTCGGAAGGAGTCATGGAGGTCTAAATATAAAATGTTGTGACTCGTTTCGAGTCATGGACGTATGAATTGAAGTCTCGTTCCAAGTCATGGACTTCGACATGTACCTAAATAGAAAGATTATTATTACTTATTTTGGTTAGAAATAACTAGTGACACTATAAGAAGAAGAAGAAGTATGCTGTGGTATGAAATGTCAAATCCAAAGTTCAAAAATCGATTTGGATTTGTCTAAAAGTGTTGTCGTACGTCTTGCTGAAAACTTGTTAGATGAGGGTAGATTGATAATAACTGATAGTATTTACACCAGCATACCACTAGCCACCTTCTTGAAGAGCCGTCTTACTGACTTGCTAGGTGCAGTGAATAGAAAACGAAGAGGGCTACCGCTGGCTGTCACTGGTAGTAAATTGAAGAGAGGGGAGATTACAGCTATACAGAAAGGCAATATTACTGTCATAATGTGGCATGATAAACGTGACGAGAAATTGTTTCCACATGCAACGAAAAAGGAATGAAAACGAGTAGCGGGCGAAGACCAGTACTAACACCTGAATTGGTTTTAGAGTAGGTATAATAAAGGAAAAAATGTATCGATGTATTAGATCAGTTGAGTAGCTACGAAAGTCCTACAAGAATGACTCGTGCCTTATCTTCAACGAATTGCAAAGGAACCCGGGGCAAAAAAGCTTTCCAATAAAAAATCTACTAGAGAGAAGAGACGAAAATCGACTGTCTGCTGATCGTCCACGCCTTAGAAGAAATTGAAAAAGAATCTGGTCGAGCGATGTACAAGAAAGCTACAAAGCCCATGTCAGAAGGAAAATCTTGAAAAGTTGCAAAGGTGATTGTGATAACGTGATGCCCTTAATGTAAAACAGTGTTATGATGTCTATGATGTCTATGTCTATTTAACACTTTTCTTAGTTTTAAAATGAATAATCAAAAATTTTCCATAACATAATTTGTTTTATTTAACATCCCATATATATGGCAAGCTGGAAAAATTTGACGCAGGCTCATTTGAATTTTATGTAGTCTAGATATCTAATTATTTGTCCTGCGCCAGGAATCGAGCCCGTAACCTTCTGCGTCATAGCCAGAATTTATCCCATTACGCCACATAGGTCGTTAATAGCACAGAAAGATGGTAATAATAATAAATATGCCATTCACAAAGCACAACCCCCAAACTGAACTTAGCCTATGGGAACCAAAAGATTGATATTTATCTTGATTGTAAGTCCATACTTTAAAACACCAGGTCACAGAACAAAAATTTATGTTTAACACACATGTTTTTCCTGGGAGGGAATCGAACCCATAACCTACAAAAGGCAGAGTTAATTTATTTATTACCGCCTGAGCTGTGAAGCCTGTCGGGCCAGAAGTGTTTTTCAAACAAGAAACCGATATATTTAATGTTGTCACAAACACTGTTTCGTTCGAAAAGTAGATACACTTTATTTGCTCTACATATCTCGTTACATAAACTTATCAAAACTCGAAACAACAAAGTTTCTAATAAAACGGAAATGTAACCGTAAATTTGAAATAGCATCATGTACTCAACTCCAATATTCAATTCGATAAATCTCACGTCCCTGGTAGGATTTATGGGCAGGGAACAATACGGCAGTTATTCTTGCAGATATGTAGCCGATTTCAAATGAAAAGTCAGCGGTGTCAGTCATTATAACGAACTCAACATCGTTAAAAACAAGGCCTTTCGCTTGTAAGTTTATTATTTATATATATGTATATACATTTATGATTGAAACTCACTCATTACGTCGTCCGCTCATAGTCTGTACGATGAGTAGAGTTGTTTGTATTAATAAATAAGTTATCGATATAAAGTTTATACATAACAAACGTAATGTATTGACCTAGTACATATAATATACATATATGTCGTAGGAGCGACAATATATATTTTGAGTAATTGTATATAGGTCATTATTATTTGGCTTCAAACTGAATATATTAAGATTTTAATTTTAACATATGAAGATTTTAAGGTAATTAGTAAATATTTGATTGAATTTTTTTGTATTATTTGTTATTATTGTGTGATTTAATTATTTTATTTCCCTATGACATGTATTAATTATATTGTGACTACTCTACTGTATTAGGTCTAACCTGTAATGATAATAGATGTATTGTTTGAAATAAATAAATAAAAAAATATTTGTAGACTCGACATTTCCTATCTCGGAAATGTTCTACTTGTCTAACCTAGATTATAATTTACATGTTTTATAATTATCTATACTAATATTATAAAGAGGAAAGATTTTATTGTTTGTTTGTTTGTATTGAATACAAACAAACAAACAATAAAAAACAATAAACAGGCTCAGAAACTACTAGCCCGATTTGAAAAATTATTTTATAGATTGAAAGCTACACTATCCCCGGGTGACATAGGCTACTTTTTATCCCTGGAAAATGTTCAACGCAGGCGAAGCTGCGCGCGGACAGCTAGTACTTAATAAACCAGTTGCAATTACGGGTTAGGTTAACACAAAATGTATCAACAATGAGTTTTATATTACAATAATTATTCGACTCTAGCAAAGCCTAAAAGGCTAATCATCATTTCACTGCATTAGACTTCGTTCATGTTCAAAATATCTAACAATTGCCAGAATTTACGTGAAAATAGTATTTTTTTTTGTTATTTATTACTACATTATTTTAGAGATTTATGAGATTATGAGTACGCTATTAATTATTATAAATACTTACGGGTATTTATCGCGTTTATTTACCTATTTTTTTTTCTTCGACTCATCCCGTGACCACGACAGAGTGTAAACCTGTCGAAACGTTGGGAAAAATAGGTAAATAAAATCGATAAATACCCGTAAGTATTTATAATAATGTGTTCTGATCGCGTAAGTTTAAAAAACTTTACGCTATTAATGTAAAGAGAGGTAAAATAAAAGTCAATCTTGTGATAAAATTCTAGGAACTGATAGATATTTGGACTCGTACGAAGTCAGTACAAAATAATGACAGAGACCTTTGGCTTTACAGACTGGGGTAATTACAGAACTTCCTAGCTAAAGCTACTTCGCTTAATGTATCATTGTCAATGTACAATGACAAGGTTCTATGCTATTCTAATCGGGAACAAATATGCCTAGATCTAACTAACGCGGTGCCACACGTCAGTTCAACTATACACAAAAAGCCTAACTTAGAAACATCACTCTATTTCTGTTAAAAGGTAATCAGTGTTTGAAATAGTGCCGGTTCAGAGATTATTTTAGGCCGTCTGGCGAAGCACACATTACGCTCTTATATTGTTTTTTTTTCGATTCATTTCCGGTTTTATTAGTATTTTGGTGTTATTAATTAAATTTAACTAGAGTTATTGACTCGGGTGTGAATACTTGAAATAAAAACTTTGTGTTTTTTTGTGAGTTGGAAAAAAATAATCCGTATAATCCGTAGTTATATTATATGAGAAGACACTTTTTCATATAAAACTAGCTGTTGCTCGCGACTTCGTCCGCATTTTTTTTGAAAGGAATTGTAGCTTAAATCCTTCCCTTGGATGTAATTTATCTCCTTGCCAAATTTTATTGAGAAGTTTCAAACCAATCACACCCACCACACCTTTAAAAGTTTCCATACAAACATTCACACCCCATTTAACTCCTAGATAAAGGTTAATTTATCTCTCTCTCACGTGTTCATTTATATTGCATTTTAAGTATCCAACCCAAGTTTCTAAGTAATCACACCACCCGTTAAAAAGTTCCTATACAAACTATGATAGGCGATTTTATCCCTTTGTTATGGTTATTTTGAAAAACCCTGAAACACGTGTCCATTTATTTTGCATTTTATTTATTCATATCAAGTTTCAAGCAAATCGCACCACGCGTTAAAAAGTTTCATACATTCGCTTTCACCCCTTTTCACCCTCTTAGGGGTTAAATTAAAAAAAAACCCGCCTTAGTGGGTTATTTTGCTGTAAAAGGAAGCTACCTTCCATGTTTTAGCTTTCTACCTTCAGCGGTTTTGGCTCGGCGATGATGAATCAGTCAGTCAATCAGGTTAAGCTCTTTTATAGGTATAGATAACAAATGACGAACGACAAGATACGACTTTGTGACATCATACTATAAACAATATAAACACTTGACATTGGCAAAATTTACATTCTTATGACACATGTCATTAACGAAGAAGAAAAAGATAATTGTGCCTTCCCTTTTTGTCAGGTAGCTAATCTTAAGTCAAGTCAAGTCAAGTCAAAAGATACTTTATTCAATACAATCACAAGGATCACTTTGAAACGTCTTACATACTAGGTGAATTAAGGTGCCAATTCATCCTAACCCAAGCCCGAGAAGAACTGGCAAGAAACTCGTCTTGGTCCTAGCGCTTTTTTACATCATCCATCTTATAACTACCTTAACTGCGAAATACTAATACAAGAGAGTTTATAAATTTCAAGTGTGTCGGTCGGTTAACTGTCTGACGCTAGAGCTATTTTTATGTGTGTATAACAAATTTTCATATATATATTGTGAAGCTATTGTGAGAATATTAATTACATACTTTGAATATTTCTCTCAAAGATTTTCGTGGTTTCATTCTATAAATGGCACGTATTGCCCTAATTAAGTAGTGTTTAAAGGCAGCATTCAAGTTAAGAGGCGTTTATAAGTAAGGCTGAAAATATTTCGGCCAGAACTTTGTCAGAACAGAAGCTGCTGACCGTGAATGTCAACCTTGCAAGCCTTTGGCTTTGTGTTTTTGAAGACGATATTTTAGGCACTTCAACGAATTTATCGAAGCCCTTTATCACGAAGCCACCTCTACTGTAATTGTTGAATTTGCATTAATGTCGTATTGCTACGTCATACCAACCCAGCTGCGCAAAATACATTTTGTTATATAAATGTGCGCAATAAATGTGCAGGGGAGGGTGGCCAAGCGTGGATAAAAATGTGGATTGATCTATCTACATATATCTATACTAATATAATAAAGAGGAAAGATTTACTTGTACGTTTGTTTCTATTGAATAGGCTCCGAAACTACTGAACCGATTTGAAAAATTCTTTTGAAATCGGTTCAGTTGTTTACTGTTGGAAAGATTCACTATCCCCGGGTACAAAGGCTTCATTTTATCCCGGGAAAAGTCTTCAACGAAGGCGAAGCTGCGCGCGGACATATAGTATTCTATTTAAATATTATTTAATTTATATTCAATATCTATCTTTGTTTACCGAAAAGTACATAATAATAAACCTTCATGAAAAACTTCATCATCATCATTATTGGCCTTAGTTAATTTGTTGAAAATGATTTAGGTGGCAAGTTACAGAGCAGTTATTTGTAATTGAAAACTTTCGTTCATGGATCCACTCCAGCAAGCTGAGGTGGGTGAAGGCTATCGCAGTCGTCTCCATCATCAGTCTCTAAGCAACACTCATCTGGGATCAGTTCCACGTAGAAATCCACGCAGTTCCACGCTTTATTTAGTTCAACGAAAAATACCAATTTGATTTTACAGTCAGATGCGGGTGCTGAGCCATTTTTGATGATCTTTAGCTGATCTTTGATCGGAGTACAGCGAATGGTTAAAGTAAAAAACATATAAGGTAAAATGTATTTTTGTAAAAAGTCATCCGAAGGGATGACAGGTGTCATCGTAAAAAACACACTTCATATTAATATTATAAATTCTAAAGTGTCTGTCTGATTGATTGTTACCTTTTCACGGCTAAACAACTGTACGGACTTTGGTGAAATTTGATACGGAGAAAGATTACATCTTAGGGACGGACATCATTTTATTTTATTTATTTGAAAAAAAAAAAACAAACAGAACAGTAAAACAAAATTTAAATCACTTAAATATTACATAATCCAGTAAAGTTTCCACTAATATGTAAAGCATTAAAAATCATCAAAAAAATCAAGTTATGTATTTAAAGATAGCAGTTGTTCGCTCATGGCGTGAATAAATTTGGAAAGGGAGAAACCAAAAATATCTAACATAGAAAACAAATAAATGATTATAAAAGCACATGAATCGGTTTATAAAAGTGTTTTAGGCGTAATTTGTACGAATTATACTAGGTAAGTATATATGTATATTTATGTAGGTACCACGCGTGCAAAATCGCGGGCTGATATAACATACATGTGTTACAAAGTTTAACCGCTACATTCTAGGGACCGTTTAAAACGATCTCAAGATAGTAAGTAAAAAATAAACGTCTTGACGATATCTCAAAATTAGTAAACAGGTATTAACTCATAAATAGTTATATTTATGTGTTTATACCTATTTTTATACCTAGTATGATTTGTAGTTGTATTGATAATTATTATACAGGAGGCCTACCGCGGTAATTTTGAACGTCAGAACCAAAGTCAAAACGTTATTTATGACATATTTCGTATCGCGCTAATCACTATAACGGAAACGATTTAGTATTAATTTGTATTATACATTCTGTGCATCTCAAGTCTGTGCATAGCGTAATACTAGGTAGTTCTACATAATAAATATGTTTGATTGGTAAAATCAACGATGAAATCGTTCAGGAAGAATAGCGCGGTACCATTTTACATTCAGATTAGACATATCCAAACCTTTGCCAAAACCAAAACGTTCAACGGCAATTACGTTGGCAAATAGCGCGATTGCCCTGCTGTTGCCATAACAAAATTACATAAACAGAGGTTACATTCTCATGACAAATACAATTCTCGTATCGTTTGTAAACATTTTTATAAAGTGGTTCTTTATCTCACGTTGAGTTGGGCGAATGAAGTCAGCCCGAAAAGAGTATAAGATTTCGACCGAAATCAAACTCCAAACTAAAAAAAAAAACTATGAAGACTACTACAAGCTGTTGATTAATGCTCACCATGATTGAGCGGACCAAAATGCCGACTGTGAATACTGAAACCCGAGTTGGAACCTACAACGTTCGATATTGACATCTTTTTGAGTTAAATATCTATATTTAACATTCTATATTGCCACAGTTCCGCACAATATAAAACAAAATTGTACGCTTATTCGTTGGACTGGCACGTGAAATACGAAATCGTCAATAAAAGGAATTGACCGATCGTAAGGCGAGCGTAAACAGAATTACACCAAGGTTAAACCGAGAGTTGATCGATTTGCTCTGCAAATTGCAGCTGCAGATAAATTTCCGGTTCTATTTCCGCATTAAAGGGACTTTTGAAGTGATTTTACGTTTTCACATCTAGGTCGCCTATTCCGATTTGGTCACCTCCGGTCAGTTCCTGTAACACCAGTTTCAATAATTATCGAATCGAAAGCGAGGCCGTTGGTCGTGTTTAATACTTGTAGAGCGTTTTGCCAAACTGGTGCTAGCTTCTCCGTTTCTCTAAGTGCAACGTACTATGACTAGAGCGTGATACTAAAATCAGCCGTCCGTGCCAGCCTATTGTCCGACAGTTTTAGACTCGGTAATTAATTTGTAAAATTGGTGACAAATACTATTAAAGCGCACCATAGATGACGCCCTGATGCTTTCAGGCGACCTATTAGCTTTGTCACTAAGTATGGCCACATTGAGTCATTGGCGCGCCTCTGTCGCGATTGTTTTCATTGATTAGCAGATACCGCGCTTCTATACAGATACAAGCGTACGACTGAATAGGCCGCCAGTAACAAGTATTGATTGAGAAAATGATCTCTTATTTGCACGCTGACTTTATTTTGTATCCTGGTCGGTAAAAGCTCCGATGGCCTCTAGGATTAATCCTAAGAACCGAGCGAGTCCCGAAGGTAATAAATTAAAGCTTAACCTTAGTTTGAAATTATCCTACTAAATTAAACAAGGGTGCTTTAGTGCCAGAGCGTTCCCATGTAGATAACGGTGCGTTGTTGCGACTTTCATGTAATTTTACCACCTTTAAATATCCTTTATCGCTATTTATTGTACTGAGTATTACGTTTTCGGATTCATGTAAACGTAAACGGCCAAATTATTCGTTCATGTGAAGTTATTGGAGCCCGACGACGTTTCTGGAAAATATCGAACTTGAAAAGTTTCAAGCATGATTTGGATTTGAATATGAAAGGACTGGCATTGCTAAATTGAAGACGATACGATTGTCGTGCTTTGAAAATTATTTGCCACTGGTTACACTTACGAGTATTGTCGCCAAAATATACAGAATTGATTATTCCCCAGTATAGTCTCTTTCAGTTTATTTAACCCTAATGCTAATACAACATGTAAGCAAGTACCTACCTTTGTATGTTGATTTTGAAAATGTGTATGTACATACCTAAGTAAATATTTTTGGAGAAAAATATTTACGCAAAAAATCCAATTGGTTATTTTATAAATATGGGTTTTAATTTTTTGTTAATGTACTTATGTAGTTGTAAATACATAATTAACAACCTACCTTAACTTTATTTTATTTTATTATAGCTTTGAGATAATCGTTCATAATATTTTATTCACAAATATTAATTAAAGATATATAGGTACAGAATAATATACAATAGTATAAAATACATATGAAATAGTCAAAATATAGATAGCTGAACTGATCAAGGTCACTGCCAGAGGCAGGACACTAGCAGCATTGCCAGATTAAATGTAAATTTTATTACGCTACGTTTTTACCAGACGCCATAAAATATCAACGCTATGGGCTCCTGTACCCCACGGGCCTAGTCTTACCTTGAAAAAGCCTCAGATGTGTAGGCCCTATCGAGACCGGCATATTAGCGCCTTTTGAGGTCCTCAATCAGCCACAGTCAGAGGGAGTATCGAGTGTCTCTTACCATTGGCCTACCCATCTCTCAAGGGACAATAGACATACCGTTAGGCCTCTTACCATCATCGTTTGACTCTGGAACAGCTGGTACGATGACGCTGACAAGTGCCTGACGAATAACATCGTCAAGACTCGCGTGGTGGGCAATCAAACAGGCGGCCCTAGAACATGATAACTCATGGAGACCAACCTCGTCCACCGCTGTACCACACTGGCACTGATGTGGAGCACAGCACTGGGCACTCAATCGCAGACAAATCGCAATTCAAAATGTTGTAGGTGCCAATGTTTTATGATGTTAGTGCTGGTAAACCAATTTCCTTACTCCCATTTCGAGACGGGTGCTTCTACAGAGATTAAGCATGTTTTTAACAGATAATTCATGTAAGCTCATATAGAGGCCCAATACCTTTGGGCCGAAAGGTTCTTGGGAGAAGCGGAATTAGGACAATCACTGTTCCAAGCGTTTCTAGCCTCGTCTAGATGTTACATCTAGTCCTGCATTAATCATAAAAGTAATGCCAGGGCTAGCCGGAAAAGGTAGAATTATATTTTATTCAACCTAATTATTAGTGCTGTAGACGGAAGACAAGAACGCTGGTGGAGCAGGGCAACACTTGAAATTTGACGACTACCTAAGCCTTCCATTTCGACGGGTAGGCAGGCCAGCAGCCATTTTAATTTTTTTTCTATTTTAATTTGATCTATACCTATAAAAGTGCTTAACCTGACTGACTGACTGATTCATCACCGAGCCGAAACCACTGAAGCTAGAAAGCTGAAATTTTGAAGGAAGCTTTCTTTAATAGCAAAACCACCCACTAAGGCGGGATTTTTCGAAATTCAACGCCTAAAAGGGTGAAAAGTGGTGTAAACGAATGAATGAAACTTTTTAACGCGTAGTGCAATTTGCTTGAAACTTGATATGAACAATTAAAATGCAAAATAAATGACACGTGTTTCAGGATTTTTCAAAATAACCTTTACAACGAGTTATAATAGGGTGTCAAAGTTTGTATAGGAACTTGTTAACGGGTGGTGTGATTTCATAGAAACTTGGTTTGGATACTTAAAATGCAAAATAAACGGACACGTGTTTCAAGATTTTTCAAAATAACCCTCATAAATGAGTAAAATTGGATGTAAATGTTTGTATGGAAACTTTTTAATAGGTGGTGGTGGCTGTGATTGGTATGAAGCTTATCAATAAAATTTGGCAAGGAGATAAATTGCATCTGAGGGAAAGATATAAGCTACAATTATAAAAAAAAAGCGGACGAAGTCGTGGGCTAGTTTATCATATATGCACTAAAGAACACCTTTGAATGTCGATATAATACAATATAAATACAATACAACGTCAATACAATACAAATCAAGAGAAGTGTTTAAGTTTGACTTATCTAAGTAAGTAATATAATAAAAAAAAAGTACATGTTAATTTAGTAAAGACAAAGTTTGGGAGGCTTATAACTAATTATCAATATGCTGTACAGTATATTATGCTACATTCAATACTTAGCAAGTCAGTTGTGAGACACTTCATCAACAGCAATAGATACACTCTGCCAGTACAACCTATCCGATACGAACTCGTCAGATCTTCAACGACCTCTGTGACGCAGGTTCGATCTCCGCCGCGGGTCAAATGTTTGTATGATCTGCAAGTATTTCTTTCGGGTCTGGGTGTTTCTATGTATTTACTATGTATGTATTTACAAAAAAAAGTATATAAGTAGTATATCAGTCATGTGGTACCCATAACACAAGCTCTGCTTACATTGGGGCCAGATGATGCTGTGTCAAATGACGGGATTATTTATTTATTTTTAATGTCATAGGACTAATAATATGCAATAATCTCTCCGAGGTTTTGCTAAAATTTATTTGACTTTTTAATTGACTTTTCCAATATGTCGAAATTCACCACTGATGTGCTTTAGATCACCAAAAACAGAGTCTATATCTCCACGTAAAGTTCCGTCTTCCAAGGACCAAACATTGAATTTAGATTGGAGACGTTGAATAATCGGGTGGATGGCAAGGCTGGCTGGACAAAGGGGTCGGCTTGCTGACAACTAACAGCAGACGAAATAACATTATTCGTTAGACGATTCTTTAACGTTAGATCAATTTAGAAGGTAAACTGTAACAATGACAAAGAACAGGGTAAATTTCGGAAAAATTGTTTTAATGATTTATTTCACGACCTCTATGGCGCAGTGGGCCAAGGCCCGGCTGAGCGCAGAAGGTTGCGTTTTCGATTCCCGCCGAGGGACAAATGTTTGTATGATATGCAAGTATTTGTCTCTGGTCTGGGTGTTTCTATTTATAATATGTATGTATTAAAAAAGTATAAAAGTAGTATATCAGTCATGTGGTACCCATAATGAAAGCTCTGCTTTCTTTGGGGCCAGATAATGCTGTGTGAAATGTCCAACATTATTTATTTACTCTATGTCTGTAGATAGTTGTTAAAAAACTCGACGAAAGTAATTACTAGAAATAGCTCATAGAAATAGCTCACTGTGAAAGAGCTTTAAGTACGTTAGAACGCTGCCAATGAAAAATCGTGCAAAACGGATTACTAACTTGCAGGTGAAATTGAGTTTCAGTAGTTTTAGAAATGGAATAGAACAGAAACAAATACATTTTGTGTTTAAAAACTTTTGTGTATAAAAATTTATGGCTGCAGATTCAAACAACATTTTTGTACTATATACTATTCATATACTATGGTTAATTAAATACAAAGGGCTTTTCGTTTATGCGCTTAATAAAACTTGAAGGGTCGAGTTTTATTTTTTAGAGTTCTCAAGGAAAAAAAGGCCACAAGGAACCCCAATCAGAGTTCTTGCTCGCCAACTATTCGTTTAATCATAATGAAATGTAATTTAACCTCTTAAATTAACTTTTTATGGCATATCGTTGGATAGAACTTGTAATAATACTAGGAGAATTCTTAAACAGTTTTTCGCTTTAATTCGTTTGATTAATATTAAGCTGAGAACTGGCAACGTTTGGTAGAGATCAGTATCCGCCTCTTCCAGCTCAACTACTGTTTGGTGAAACCTGAAACATTTTTATCAAAGTTGGATTTGCTATGTGATTACAAGGAAAATCACGGCTAGTAATTCGATTTAGAGTAACAACTTGATTTGTAATACATAATAAAATCATAAAACCCCTCATTTTTTGAAGTGAAAACTTTAGCATAGTTGTGATTTGAAAGTCGATGAAACAAAAAAGCGACAGTTAAAAGAGACAGACACATAAATACATCAGATTTAACGTTCGAGAAAATTGGATAGGAAGTATACAGTGTTTCTTATATTCGTGGTTCTAAAATTTTTGAAGGTTTCACTTCTACCAAGTGTGAATTGCACACATGTTTCTTTTTATGATACTCTTATAATGACGTTGTTGAATTGGTTTGGGACTGGAACACTACTCACTATCCTGACTGACTTCGGAACCCTTCACTGTGCGTGGTCAAATGCACTTTGCGAATTTGTTTTTGTTTTGTGTAGATATATGAAGCTACTGTACATAAATTAATAAAACAAGCTACTTCAAGATAAATAAACCCAAGTGGTGTACCTTACCCTTAATTGGATCCATTAAAGTAATGGCTGTTCTCTGAGTCTTATTAGAACACTGCCATTTAATTCCGCTACATCTACAAGTACGTATATTAGCCGCCCGCGACAAAATTAGATACAAATTGGGTTTCACTTTTCGAGGTTCAAAGTACAACAGGGACCGCTTCAAAAAACCAACTCAATGATAATATAAGAGTCCATAGGCAACCATTAACCTCTTCTTCTCTTCACTAGATACGCATGCATAAGGTATAAAATAAATATTCAGTTGAAATATATTAATGGATAATCTTTTTACCCTGCATCAAAATATTGTAATGCGTACACGTTCCCTTCTCCATTGCAATATAATTAATATAGATAGATTATGTTCCATGGTTATAGTAGATAAAGACAAGAAGCTCCTATTTCACCCTCTTGGCAGAGTTATCGTTGTTTTACCACAAACTTCCCGAGGGAGTTACTTTGAAATAATTATAAAGATATTTTTAATACAGACGATTTTGTTGTTCTTTGCATAGCGTTTTCTTAACTTCGATGATGAGCGATTTTTACCGAAATACTTTGAAAAAACATTGATTCACATCACCCCACTTAATTCCTTAAAGTATTTACTTAGCAACTGTGATTTATATTTAAACATAAAATAATATTGTGTCGGATGCTACTGGGACCACAATTTCCTCTCAGGTGTCTAAACTTTGTTTCTGGTCATTTGTCATAGTTTCCGGAGAGCGTAGTAAATAATGACTTTTAGTATAACAACAACAATCGTTTGTTGTTGTTTTACTAAAGGTCATTATTTACACGTACTTGCAAGAGTAACATTCTACGCTACGCTCCGCAACGGGTCGCGGTCCACGTATGCCATAAGCAAGCATGATAAAAATCGTACGCCATCGTACGGTTTGAACAAAGAATCTGCGCGACTGCGGTGATGAGTCAAGACAAATGAAGTGTATGCGCCAAATACTTAGCTCTTTTTAATCAAGCACTAAGCTGCTATGAACTAAATTAAACCCATAAATTTACGTTGTACAGCAACTGAAAGGTAGCGCGAAATTTCTGAGCGATTCGTAGCCCCGGACGTATTATTCAGTATACGAGTAGGTATTACCATGCATACTTTACCATATTTAAAAAATAACAATAGTAATAACATTGGAACAGACACGAAATTCCTTAAGGCGCTGCGCAAACGAAGACAGTTTTTGTTGCCGACACGGCACACCATCACAGACAACCGTAGTTGCTGTGTCTTGTGGCGGTGATCGGACACAGTCGCAATTTGTTAATGTTGCTTGTGTCTTCAACTGACGACTTTTAGTTTCCAGCTGCCAACACCGAACACTTTTTGATCGTCAGTGAGTATGTGTTCAGTGGAAGCAACTGGACACAAAATATATTTACGTGTACGCAGGGAGTGGATGATTTCATACTGGTTCTATAGAAATTAAATATTCATCGGTTGCTTGTATCCGACACAAAACGCAAAAGTGTCCACGTTTGCGCCCTGCCTAACATGACACATTTACAACAGAAACATGTAGTTAGATAAAGTAGAGAGGTAGGGGTTTGTTTGCGTGTGTGTGTGTGTGTGTGTGTGTGTGAGAGAGAGAGAGAGATTGTAAATGTAAATATGAATATTATGTGTATGTGTGTTCATGTGTTACTGAAAAGAAACGAATATGTCTTCCTACTGAGATATGTAGCCATACATTTATAATGCTAAACACTTGGTGTTACACAAAAGAGGGTATTGCAGTGTATGATCCGCTTTGCTCTTATTCCCCAAAGAAACAAAGTTCAGCGCCACTTTAAATAACTTTGAACTCGAATAAGGAAGTCTGTCTCGCGCTGACGCGTACTGTACCCTCCTTAAGACAACTTTAGTCTCCGTGACTCGTTCATTCATTTGTTTAAATTATTTTGGGATTGAATATGTAATTAATAATACTTTTGTCTTGTGTCGAAACTCTTCATCAAATTCTAATTCAAATACGTTTTTATTCAATACAATCACTTTGAAACGTGTGACATACTTGGAGGATCTGGGTGTCATAATCTCCTAACCCAAGTTCGGGAAGGAATGACAAGAATCTCGTCATCATAGGGACATATTTATTTTATCTAGTCGAGACTTAGGGATGTATAATTGTTTTGTCCCTAGTACTGATTCCACGAATAACTATTTTGCTGAAACCCATCCATATAACATATGCATAAAACTATATTATCACAATTCATAATCTTTCATGGTCTGTTGCTTGGTCGCAAAACAAGAAAACTTATTTTGTGCTCGCGCACGACGTGGGCGTGTGTTGTTTCACGTTGATTTGAGGCGAGAATCGCCTAACACCAATCTCACGCGGTTATGTCTCCCAGGTGCAATTACTCTAGGTGCATAATTTTCGACTTTAGGTATTATAATACTTTAGAAATATATATAAAAGACTAGCTTCTGCTCACGGCTTCACACTTCTCTTCTCCTAAGCTGTAAAAAACAGCTGACAGAGACATTTTCGATGTTATAATATTAGTATGAATATGTCAATATGAATAAAAGACCAGTAGCAAACTCGTTTAATATATCGTAATAAATCATTAAACAAATCATCGCAGCTTTATAGCAAAAACTCTCCGTATAAGCCACTCTAAGTATATGTTTTTAAAGAAAATTATAGTCAGCAATTTAACCGGATATTTCAACTGTAAAAAACTTAATGAGCGGAAATAATTAAATAATCGCCATTGCTGAGTCCTCGCAGACACTTGACGAATTCTTTGGAGTCGGCTGTGCATAAACTTTATTTCAACATATTTTTTTGTGACGACGGAATAAAACATGAATAGCAGAGACAGATGTCAAAAGACATTGTTCGTGAAACTCGTTATAAGTTGCAACAAAACCAGCGTTTCACAACGTCGCGTCGTCAGGATCAGTATTTTTTACGCCATGACTAGGTAACGTATAAAGTTATTTTCTGACGTGGATTATTTCTTTGGAGTAGTGATGGAAATCCCGTCACGGTTACAGCGCGGTTGTCGCTTCAGAATCCTATGCATTACCCACGGAAATTCTTGTAGAACAATTCCTCAATAAGAATGCCAAAAGCGAGTTCACACGATTGCGGCCGTACTCGTGGCATCAACTTTTGCAATCTTCAGCTTCAGTTCATGAGTTTTTTACGAGCTCTGTGAATGTTGAGTTGTAGTGCAGACGAAAGTTAGCTTAGGTAACTTACTCGTGTGGAGATAGCATTTTTGAAAACAATTAACGAATAATATAACAAATAAGCAAACAAATATTACGAATGTAGGTACTAAACTTTACGATGTTTTATTGTTGTTTAAAAATGCGATTGCGAAAATGCCCAGCGAACTATTTTCGATACTAATACAGCATGGCGATACATTATTAAAAAAAACACACCTCACGCTTCCACTCGGTAAGTTATTAAAATCGTAATACTTGAAATAGACATAATCTTCTAAGTTTAGGCTAGACGTTGTTTGTATGTTACGAGTTAGATGTGTCATCGGTACAATATTATGTAGGCCAACAATATCCATTCTGATTTTGCCTGGTTAAGTATGAACAAAGGTCGTCACGTCACACATTAATGCTATAATGTGCACGTGATTAAATCAATTTACTGCGTAAATTAAACAACGTAATAAGCGAACTATAAAGCTAGTTCGTATGCAAATTCGTAACATATTTACAAAAACAATATTGGTTGAAGCACTATTTAACAGCTATTTAGCAGTGAAATATTTTTTAGAATAGGTTTAATATATTTACCCAAATATTTACCCAAACATACAAAATTCATGAAGTTTTGGAAAGCCCGTCTAACCCGTATTTTATTTACCTAGGTTTAGGTTACGTATTTCATTTACATAGTTTTTTTTTCAAGTTCGTATCGTATCAACCGTTGAAATATTCTAAACAAACTTTGACACCCCGTAGCACCTCTTTTTGGAGTAACTTTGGAAATCCTTCGAACACAAATTTTATAATTGCTTTGGTTTCCAAAGTGTAAAGTTATTAGACTACGCGTTAAACCCCCATATAAATTAGAACATTTATAATTTATTTATCTCTTTATATTTTATTTTAAGGAGTATTTTCCCAAAGAAGTTATTGAAACCCCGCGTTTAAAACCGCTGCACCTCTTTAAATATCTAGTGATTAGGAAAAACTCTTGGCTTATATTATAGGGAATAGTGATTATCTCTATGTAGAGTTACTACGACAACGCGTTAAAATACACTCATATAAACATCAACTCTCAACTCATGTAAATTCAAAAACACTGAAACATGTGTTTCTTTGCTTTTAATGTAAAGTATTTTCATAAATTTTAAATTGATCGCACCACGCATTACCCTTTTCTGAATGTTACCTTAATTTAGGGATAAGTTTGAAAAATCCAGATACCCATATTTATTTGTTTTTTTTTTAACATTATTCAATTTAAGTTAAAGCTGCTCGCGTCACATTTTCATTATTTTCCACACAAACACTCCTTTACACCCCCTTCGACAAGTATATATGAAAAATGACCTTATACCTGACCTATGTTAGTTTGCGTCAAGCGTTAAAAATTACAAAAACTCCAAAACATTGACAGATCTTTTAACATCATTATTTAGAAAAACTCTGAGACATGTGTCTGTTTAATTTGTATTTATATGTATGCTAGCAATACGCACCATGTGGTAAAAAGTGCCCATACAATTTTTAAAACCCTATTTCAATTTTTTTATTGGAGTATTTCGGCCAAAAAATAAATATTAATTAACTTTATCATTTGTATTAATATATTTAAGCAAAGTGTCAAGTTTGTATGTTAAAGCATTACGATTTTGAATTCAAACGTTTTCACCCCTTTTCACTATCTTAGGGGTTAAGTTTTCAAAACACCTGAATGCATCTAAATTACTGTTTCTAGGATAGTTTTGGCTTTGCGAGTGAATTGCTCGGGGCCCTACTTCTTAATATAAATGGATGAGCAATAAGTAATGCGAATTGTTTGAAGTTGATGCCTTCTAACGAGAGCTTCTCCTCGTTTCAGATATCTTCAGAGATAGCATAGAGAGCTTTTAAGTTTATCGTGAAACTTTGTAGTACTGCCAGAGTGTGATGGAGGTACTTGTTTCTCGAAGGATAGACACAAAAATATCGCACTAAAAGGTAAATACAGGTCACCACGAAAACTATTAATAAATATGAGTATTACCAATAAAAAAACAAAAAATTACTATTCCTGCGTATAATAACTAAGTACTGTAAAAACGTTATTAACTTAAGAAGAATTTGAAATTTGTTTGAATGAAATAACTGCTGCAACAATGTGCCACTTCAAATCAGCTGACACTATATGTATAATAAATAAATATTGGTGGACAATGCACACAACACCATCTAGCCCCAAACTAAGCATAGCTTGTATTATGGTGAGCAGATGACTGATAGAACACATTTTAAATACATACTTAATATACCTTATAACACCCAGACACAGGACAAACACACCTATGTTCATCACACAAATGTTTGTACTGAGAGGTAATCGAACCCTCAACCAGAAGGCAGATTTCCTACCAACAGAGCTGTCAGGCCTGTATCTAATATTACCTGTAGAACAAACATTGGAGCTGTTGGGCTGCATCTTACATGATCCAACAGCTAAAGCAAATTAAAAGCAAAATGCTTTTATTATTCGAGCGAGCGCTTTATTTTAAACCTCGGTAAACGCAGATATTTATATATGTAATACATCAACGAGCAAGCTTAAACGTTTGGTCTGTAACAAATTATTTTTATAGTAGAGTTACTCATTCCGTTTTCTTTTTATTGTTGTTTAATATATTTTTAACTATTTCTAAATATTTTCTCTTTTTTTACTTTGTATTGTTTGGATTTCCATTTTGACTGTATTTTTCATATATATATTTTTACATCTATCAGTATGAACTAGTAATTGGCCTTCTGCATACATGTATTATTGGTATTTTTTTTAAGTTTTCCGAAAATTGTAAAATAAAATATTACAAATAAAAATTGTAAATTTAGTTAGTCATGTCTGCAATCTTCAACAATTTACTGATAGAGGTCCACACAATGCTTTAAACATGGTTAGCACTTAGGTAGGTATCCTATACGAAAGTCCACTTGATTTATCACCATCAAATAAATGGCTTGTTTTCGCTGAAGATAAGCCAAAGTAAGTATTTCGTTTACGTCTCGCCGCGCCGCCGCGCCCGTTGGCTGCCCCCCCTCCTACAATATTCCGAAGAAGGAAAACAGCCATAATTTTTCTTAGAAGGAGATAGATATAGAAAATTAGTAACATTAGATAGAGAGCGCGTGAAGTACAGGGGATTGTTGACGCAGCTTCAATTGAACTGTGACTGTACGTGACCATAATATCATTGCCTATAATGAAGGAAATATTGGTCCAATCTGGGGTTATTGTCCAAATTGTTTGCTTGTCAATTTTAGTGTTAAACTAAATGTTGTTTTACAGGTGGTGACAGGTCGTGGTCTGAATAATATGTAAAGGCCACTTGCGTGTGGCCATTCAGACGTTCTACGTCTGCGTTTGTGAGCAAGCGGCGCCTGCGAGACCGAAGCCAAAATGGGCAAGAAGAACTCTAAACTAAAACAAGACACCATTGACCGGCTAACCACCGCAACATACTGTGAGTACTAAACTTGTTACATTATTATAAAACTTACCACACAGTGATTGGATTGGTTCGGTCTGATAGAATTAATAGCATTGAACAAACTGTGTAACGAAACAAGTGAAATGCATAATTTACTC
Source organism: Lampropteryx suffumata (assembly GCA_948098915.1). Classification (NCBI taxonomy): domain Eukaryota; kingdom Metazoa; phylum Arthropoda; class Insecta; order Lepidoptera; family Geometridae; genus Lampropteryx; species Lampropteryx suffumata. Next base: position 17,185,870 of record OX402544.1, on the reverse strand, counting down.
TGGAAGTGCGTTCAATATGCTGAAATACTTTGTAAAGTAAAAAGCAAATAATACTATTACTATGGTATACCTAACTAACAAAAAACACAACACACATATATAAACACAAACAAATCACATAAAAAAAAATTATAGGATTGGACGTTACATTGAGTAGGTAGTTGTTATTGAACAAAACACCTGATTACTTTTATATTTATAACTGTGTCAAAACCTGAACGCCTTTAATAAAAAACCGAGCCATCTTCTCTCATCTCTCTGTCTGTTCACACGGGACATAGAAAAACTCCGCACGGACGCTAATGCCAAGCTAGAGCAGTTTCTGAAAAATAAAAATATTTCCGAAGTTCATTCCCTATGGGGAGCACCGGGAGGCTCAAAGTTTGTATGAAAATAATATTACGCGAGCGAAGTTCTGGGCAGTTCTACTCTAAACTTACTAAAACGTCATTTATTAATTAAAAACTCTTGGCGTTGTGTTTTTAGGGATCCGAAGTTTAAGAAGCCCTTAGTTTCGCCATAACTATCTTTATTTTACTAACTATAGTATAATATAACTATAGTATAATTTTACTAGTTTGACTGATGACTAGATGACTAATAGATTGATGTAAACCTTAGAAAAAATCATACTAAAATATTTTATTTTGATAACTTGGTGTTTTAAGTGGTTTGGGACACTGGCGACTAGTCATTCTTACCCTTATTAACTTTGGAAGCCTTCCACAGTTAGTGATCCAACACGTGTTGGGCAAACTTATTAGTTTTAACATAAATGATTGCAAGCACGCATGCTTGATTACGTACTGGGAAACTTCATCGGTAAACACAGCAGTTGGGTTGGGTAATGCCGAATATTAAGAATGAATTTTGTATAAGAATTTTGTTGGTTTAGATATACTTAGTTTGACTTTCCCATTACTCATGAACTTCATAGAAAAACCAATAAGGAGGCCGAGGTGCACGTAAGCATGTGGAATTTTATTTAGAGACAAAATGAGCTGTCGAAACAGCGGTTGTATCGTGCTCAAAGAGAGCCGTTTCGTTTCACTGAGCAGTTTCGTTTTATTTTATTTGTGGAACCTTTTGTTTAGGTTTAGAGCCAGATATAATACAATTTTCTGCAACTTCAGTCTATAAATAAATTTTACAATAAGAGAAGTATTGCGAATTTTGTACATACAGTTTTATAAACACGGGTTTTACTCACGTATTAATTTGTCGATGGAGGCACCGACACTGTTTCGATTCATCTAGAGAGAGATCAAAGTGGCGCAATTTGCTAGCAAATCGCACCACGCGTTAAAAAGTTGATTAAAAAGAGGCTTTATTCGAATAATTAAAATACAAAATAAATGGACACGTGTTTCAGGTTTTTTTAAATAACCCTCATAAAGAGCGTGAAAAGGGGTGAAAACGAATGTAAGAAACTTTTTACCGCGTGGTGTGATTTGCTTGAAACTTGATTTGAATAATACCATAATATAAACTCGATGGTTTCTCGTAAAAACGCGCGGACAAAGTCACGGGAATCCCAGCTAGTGTTGTATATGTTTATTTCAGGCATAATGCACATTTTTATGAACTCTAGAATAGTATATTCAAAGCTAAATATACGTAGACCATTTGCATGTTTACGAAAAAGTCCATACAACGCGCAGCCGAAGCCTTTTAATTAAATAGGTTATTTCACCCACCATCGATACTTAAACCAATAAACAATAAAAAAAAATACCTTTAATAAAGAAACACAATATTTCAAAATGACTACTACTCTAAAATACTCTATTAAACGCAGTATTCTCAGCCTTACTTATCGTAACGGGATAGACTACAATTATTATTAATTAAATATAAAATATATTCTATCAACTTCTAACACATAGGTACTCATTGACGGTCAAAAAGTGTTCGGTGTCGGTAACTAGAAACTAAAAGTCGTCAGTTGAAGACACAAGCAACACTAACAAATTTCCTCACAAATGTATAGACCTGCGCGCAAACGAATTGTATTGTAATTGTACAAACAACCAATTATACCAGTGACCAGTAGTAGCAACGGGCGACCGTGACCGATCGACGCTACACGACACAGCAACTACGATTCCCTATAATGGTATGCTGTGTCGGCAACAAAATGTGTCTATATTTATATATATATATATATATATATATATATATATATATGTATATATATATACCTTTAAACGAGCAATTCTTGTATATTTACATAAATGTATATATATAATATGAATCTCGGAAACGGCTCCAACGATTTTTATGAAATTAATGTATGTATGCAGAGGGTTTCGGGGGCAATAAATCGATCTAGCTAGGTTTCATTTTTAGAAAACGTCGTTTTATCCGTGTTTTATACCGAGCAAAGTTTGGTCATACGGGTACTTTATTTTATGAAAGCGTTAGCAGCAACTGTACACACTAGACAATCAAGAATATTGGAAGAAAGCTTGGCTGCCTAGTGGGCGGGGGCGTGTGCTAAGTGGCGTGGTGCCCACTGGGCTAGCACGGCTCAGCCAAGTGTACGTGCCATTAAACCATGAAACTCAACCGTCTCTCCGAGGCATCTGTTAATCGGTGCGCGAGTTATCATTAAACCAGGTCAAGGGGACTATTATCTACCCCGTTAATTGGAAGTGAAATTATCTCTTTCGGCTGAAATTGCAATGGAAAGATCCAATTTTCAGATCGTTCAGCAGTTTTAATAAGTATTTATAACCTCGGACCGCTTGTTAATCTAGAATAATCCCGCTTGGATGAAAAATCTTAGAATTTAAAGTTGTTTGAATGTAAACTTTCATAATGCATTGTAAAGTTGTTTCATCGCATTGCGATATGGAAAAGAGCATAACAAGCAATGGAAATTGAAAATAAAGAAAACTCATTTAGCTAATGCGACTAAGATAGGTAGTTATGTAGTAGTTAGATAGGTAGGTAGATAGGTTTACTTAGCAGGGTATTACTAAATAAGTACGGTTCCGCATTTTCACTCGTAAGTATTTAACAATAGACAAGCGGTCTGCTCAATCCCTATTTCTACGTTGCCTTCACGCAACTTTCAGTGATAGTGAATATTAATATTTTTGAAATAATAACTGGATTGAGTTATTATTAAACTGAAGGATCTTTTGATGTTTTTCTATTACTATTCTAGTACAATCCAATTTTCTGTGTTCCCACATTCATCCACATTCATCTAGCCAACATTTTTCCTCAACTGTGCAACCATCTGAAATGAATTTGATAGAGGAAGGTAGATTTTCGATACGACTGTTTTCAATACCTAAATTACTTTTGGTTAATTGTTATTGGTCAGAGACAGGTACCCATAACACAAGCTCTGCTTACTTTGAGGCCAGATGATGCTGTGTGAAATATCCGGGATTATTTATTTATTTGTTATTATATTTCTTTTATAATATTTTGAAACTGCTTATAAATATTATTAACTAGTTATATCATTTTGAAAACCGGTGTTTTCAACGCGATCGAATTTACCTCGTTACATTATGGTTACGGTAACACCTATATTATATTTCCTTTCCCACTCAGATAAACACAGTATACCATAATTTGGCTATAACAAATCATATACTTGTTTTGCAAATGGACGATTGAATCGATTGAATATCATATTCGTTCACGTAACTCCTTCTCGCTAGCGCGTACTAGTCATTTGGTAGTAACTATTTATAAATCTGTGTTGCGATGCGTGACGCGTGTATTATTTTGCGTTCCCTTTCGCATGAACCGATTGAATATCTGCGTAAGCAGTTTCTGAGCAGACCAATACCAAGGAGCAAGTAATCCGGTAATAAGCAGTTACATTAATCCTTGACGTTCCGTATCCACCTCAAGAGTCCGAAATCATCAAGAATCTAAGTTAATAAATCTCGGTAGTGTTCGCCCTTGCCGGTCGGTCGGTAATTGCGGGCTCGAATAAGTGGCTTTATGGTAAAGTTAAGCGGCGAACTTTGACCAGAGGCGGGCGCTGGAGAGACTGAAACTTGATGTGAAACCACTCGTGCCTAGCTCCGTTACACTCTCCGAAAAGGCAGATATTTAAAACCACCAATGTTTCAATGTAAGGGTTGTCTATAGATACCTAACATTTTATATGCACAGAACTGACAATCGAAGCAAAAACATGAGCAAAAACAACAAACATATAATTCATAACTTGCATTGTACCGTGTGACCTGTTTACCCTTTTTGGTTTTGGTCGGTAATGTTAGTACTTAGTTGCCAGAGAGTGGTTTCATGTGCCTTTTGGGAATAAACGCCGTACGTAATACTCCGAGCGTTACTTTGCTAAGAGGAAAATATTGCTTGTAGTTGTGACTAAGGCTTCACACCCTTGACTTTTCGAATAGCCTTAGTTGTCAAGCGAGAACATGAGGCTTCGTGAGTTCCTCGATGCTGAATGGTTATACGCAGAAAGCTATTGCTACATCAAGGGTCAATCTAAGCTGAGTTGAGAACGAGTCACATTTGCAGTCACGTAGCATTTACAGTCCGCGTCACTAGCCGGTGACATGACGGATGCCAGCCGTGTCTGTACGGCAACACTACATCACTGAAAAATGATGTTAATGTCTTCTGTGATGTGCCGTGTGCTGGTATATATGCTCCTCTAGATGAATACCTCTTGAGTTGGAGCTGAATTTATTATTAAAAATATTACTGACAGATGTACCGTACAGTATGTACCGACCTACCTTTTGTAGGTTACATCTGCATTGCGGTTTCAAATCCCAGTGCACCACCATCATTTCATATTATATGCAAATAGTTTGTTCATTTTCACGGTAGTTTTCGTATGTGCGCTGCCTATTTATTACTCCCAACGCAGATGAAAATAAATGAGGTATTATTATTATTACAGCATAGTACTGCCTTTTTTCTGTCCTATCGTTCTTGTATAGAGGCACTGTTGTTGTTTAATAAGATTATTTTCATATTCGCGCGGTCTTCCGTACAGGGGTGTCGACTCTGTGGTAGCTGTAGCCTATAACGCATCCGATACAAGGCAGAAGTAGGCTACGTCACATAGCCTAGTCTCAGTTCAATTTACCGGGATTGGCATTAACGAGCGTCGTATGTATTTTGATCGTGGTCTGTGTGTTTAATTCCTACAATACTACCTTCCAAGGCTTGCTGGCAAACTTTGACTTTGAATTCGTGTACTTTGTGAGGGTTAGGAGAAGAAAGAGGTCCATTTGGTTCCGTTTTAGTGTTATGTGTACGTTTCATTAGCCGTTATCGATGCGACTTTGTACTACATGGTCTAGTTGGTCTGGTTGGATATTTATTGGGTAATAGATAAAATAACATAAATTACTTTTATCGATTTGTCTAACGTTAAATCGAAACGTTACGAATTGAGACTATGTGCAAAACACTAACTATACCATCTTGAGAAAATGGTCTGTTCAACTGAATTAAACCAATCGATATCTGTATCAGAACTACAACATACCGTTTCCAAAATGTGACTGAATGGCACCCATATTCTTTTAATTATGACTTTGATGTTTTCTATAATTTTCTTTACTTGAAAAAGAATAAAATGCAAGTCCATCATCTACATAATTCACATTTTCTTACCTAGATTATGCTACGGCGTAGCACTTTGTAGCAATTATAAGAAACATATTGGTTTGATACACTAGGTTGTTATGTCACTAGTTATTCTGAAAACAATTCAGTAAAACTTCTTCATGATCTCCAATCTGGGCAATTTATACTACTTGGTGGTCAAGAATAAAACTTGTTGATCATATAGCAAAATAGATATTGGTAGACAATAACAGCGCAGAAGGAAAGCCACTTGTACTACCAACAGAGCTAGCGAGCCTAGTCAAACATATACAAACAAACATAGTAAAGTGTTTACTTGAACGAAACAAAATAAATCGTGTGGTTTGTCTATGCATTGGATTTGGTTTAGACTCAGTTTCAAGAATCAATAAGAATCTTACGAGTGCAAAACGAATGACGCGAACCGTGCAAATTGTTCGCTCGCGTTCAAATCCAAATAAATAACATCTTCATCTTTGCTTCCGAATTATTTTGAAAATATAGCAGTTGATTCGAAGAGTGTTTTATTTCACTTACCCCACTATTGTCACTCAGTAGAACCCTATCTACCAGGGTAGGCTAATGGGTCGCGTGCCAACTTTCAGCCCTAATGTGTCGGTATTCCCCGAATCCCGGGGCACAGAATAAATAATAGTAAACGCTTCAAACAAGTTCACTTGAGAACACAAAACTATCATTTATTTTATTACTCATAGCATGGAAATGTATTACGACTCTTCGATTCTTCATTAGACAGTTCCTGGTTCGAGTTGCAATGGTTTTCGGCCAGAGCCTAGCCTATAGAGCTTAGTTTACACTTGAAGCGTTACAAAATTGAGCAGTGTAGTGACAAAATAATTATATGCTTGGGTTTTATTGTGATTACGCACATTCCTGCAGAAGTGTTTACATTTGTAGTGAATTAGTTCAGGAATACAATGTACTGAAATTTTGTACAAAATTATGTAACTTACCTAAGATAAAAGAACAAGATATTGTGTTTATATTCATTTGTCATTGTTTGTACAAAACTGCGAATAGCAACCATGGCGTAACTTTTCTTCATAACTTGATCAACTAAGTAACAGTCTTGGTTGAGATAAATAAGTACCTACCTGTTTCCCATTAAGTAAAAACTATGCGATAGTAGCATCCGATGTTTGCATATTTCTGAACATGGAATAGGACGACTTTTCAATTAGTATTATTAGTAATTAGTAGATAATTATGTTAAAAGTATGCATTTTTTCATAAATGTTTACTTACGACGTTATCACGTAAAATTATCGTCCGTGAACCGATTTTACAGACAAATATTTTTTATACACACACCTTCTTACATACAAACATACACACACGTGTTTACTGCTAAGCTAGTAAGCTGTTAAAGGTTGCCTGGCACAGATCGCTCTTAGCGATAAGGCCGCCCATTGTATTGCCTTTTATTGTAAAATAATTGTTTGTGTATTTTATATGTGGTATAACAATAAAGGGTTATCTATCTATCTATCTATTTATCTAAGCAATATTCTGTAAAATTAAATTTCAGCTAGAACTCAGTTAATGATTAGATTTCCGTCTTATATTATACTAGCTGTCCGCGCGCAGCTTCGCCTGCGTTGAAGATTTTTCCCGGGAAAAACCAATTTTACCGGGATAAAAAGTAGCCTGTCACCCGGGGATAGTGTAGCTTTCCAACGGTAAATTAATTTTTCAAATCAGTTCAGTAGTTTCGGAACCTATTCAATACAAAAAAACATACAATCAAATCTTTCCTTTTAATAATATGAGTATAGATCAGTTAGTATACTGGTCCTGAAACATTGACCTTTCCTTGCTAGAGATGCGGGAGCTAACAGTTTCTACCTTTGCAGTTGTCATCGTTTTCAACGTTTTTTTGTGTTTGATTATAAAGAGTATATTTTGTATTAGCACAAACTGCTCTTTTTTGTAGATGGTACCGGTTCCAGGCCACCTGATCATAAACTAATATTTCCCAGCATTTCCATGATATTAAAACAGATCTTTAATACTATACTGAATATTATAGTATATACGTCGATCAGAACATTGTGACATGCAATTAAGCGTTGAATATTCTAGCAATTATTGAATTGCAACGGAAGGGTTAATGATAGACATCAACTTCAGGTGTTTCGTACAATTGACTGTAAGAAAATTGTTCGAAACACCTGAAGTTTCTTACAGTCATAAAGGATTCTAGTACATTTCATAATGCATAATGCAGTATAGGTATTTTATGATCTTTTATTAAACTTATTTTTATGAACTTACAATTACAATTACGATTAGCCCGTTGTATCCAGCTCTGATTAACTTTTTCACTTTCAAAACTTTCGTGAATTGTACTATACCTTATAAACACGGGTTTTATTCACGTATTATTTTGTCGATGGAGATACCGACACTGTTTCGATTAATCTAGTGAATCTTCACTAGAGTGAGTTCCGCGGTCCGCTCGTTGTCGCTCGAGTTCTGATTTAACTTATTCCCATAAAATAAGAACTTATGAATGCATAATTAACATGCGTTTATCTGGTTTTACAAGCACTCCTCTACGAGTTAGCACAGAAAGTAAGCAATAAAGGCAATATAAACATATCGACTTCGACGAAGGTCACAACCCAATCTCAATACGAAGTTACAAACCATGGATAAAACAAGCTTTACGATGTCTCCCCGTCCTAAACATGGACCCTACCTTCTTACTATTCAGCATAAAACTTCTTTATTGCTATGCGCCCCGCTATTTTCATAAAAAACTCAGTTAACATGGTAAAAATCTGTTAGATTTCTTTGGCACAGAGTAAATTTCACGAATTCTCAGTATGAAATCAAACTATGTTTAATCCCACGACCATGTTTTATATTTTCGTGACGTCAAAACTTTGATAAAATACAGTTACCGGGCTAAGGTAATCCTTTCGTGGCTGACGCCGACGGACGCCTGCGGGGCTGACGACACCTTCTCTATTCACTTTAAATGCGGGATTAAAAACCAACGGCTGCCTGAATCACTTTACCATGTTGTTTATTGGGATAACGTCATGAATACTTTCGTTTTACTTACACGTTAATTGGTAAATTAAAGACCTTTTTAGCCGTTTTAACAAAAAACTAGTTATGTTATCAGAAATTTTATGATAACAACAGATGCTGTAAGGAAAGCGTGTAACGCAAATTAATCTTGAACTGTTTTTAACCGACTTTTAAAAAAAGGGAGGAGTATCTCAATTCAATTGTATTTCATTAAAATCGGTTCGGTAGTTTTGTTTTCAAATCAAAATAGCTGGAAAAATATGTCATCCATGTAAACGAAATGTCGTATTTTGCTTTCTTGTGAGTATCTAGTGGTGTGCAAAATGATAAAGTACTAAAAGGCGTAAATTAAAAATTGTTTTAACCGATAAAAAAGGAGGTTCTCAATTTGGTTGTATCTTTATGAGTTTAAATTTCATTAAGTGAAGTCGGTTTTCTTTTTAGTTTAATAACGTAATTATGTTTGATGAACACCTAATATTTATCTATATCTATATATATTATAAATGCGAAAGTGTCTTTGTCTGTTAGTTACGTTTTCACGGCTAAACGGCTGAGCGGATCTTGATGAAATGAAAATTTGATCTGAAAATTCATAATTAAGCTTTTGGTAAGAAATAAAGAAATACGTGTTTCAACGTTTTTGCAACATCATCCCCGAAGGGGGTAAAATAGGGGATTAAACTTATGAGATGTTATTTAGGTGCACAGAATGCATTCCTTACAAAAATAAAAATAAAGATTCCAAGCATACGCGTACGAAGTCGCGGGAAAAAGCTAGTATAATATAATTATTTGTATTAGTTAGTGACCAACTCTCGTGAATGAAATGCCCACCCAAGTCTCCGTTTTGGTCTCACAACAGTTAACCAGTCAAGACCAACGGATTTAATTTACCTACTGAAACACTTATGGGAAAAAATGTATGAAACCGAGATGCTTTGTCGAAATCGGTAAATAACTACGTCGGTGATGTTGCGAGCATAGCAGCTTACAAAGTCGGCCTACTCGCTGATATTTCGCTGATAATTTCAAGTATTACGCAATAAAGCCACCTGAAACCCTGATAGTAGACATTTTGGGATAGATTCTTCTTAATACTAATGCCATCGATAAACTTTAGAACATACAATCACTTTCGCCTTTTGTAAAACTAATATAAAACTAATTTCGCAGTTGGTGAATGCCTGCCTGAGATACAGAAGGTTGCGGGTTCGATTCCCGAATTGTTTGTATGATCTGCAACTATTTGTCTCGGGTCTGGGTGTTTCTATGTTTAATATGTATGTATTTACAAAAAAAAGTATATAAGTAGTATATCAGTCATATGGTACCCATAACACAAGCACAGCTTACTTTGGGGCCAGATGATGATGTGTAAAACGTTCGGCGTTATTTAAAAAAAAATGAATTAACTGTGTATTATGGTGCAATGTGATTTGAAGGACGAGGAATCACAAGAAAATATTAGACGGCCATTCCGCGTGACGTCTAAAATTGACAATTGACGATCGACTTTAACAAACAAATTGACTATAAACAAACATAAACACTTGACACTGGCAAAATTGACATTATTATGTCACATGCCATAAACAAAGAAGAAGTTTTTGCCCTAATATTATTTATTTATTTATTAATTGTACAAAATCCACAGCTCTTAAAATATGATACACAAAACTTAAGTATACAACCGACAGCCAATAACGGATTTACATTTTAACTAACCAAAAAAAAAACGACAGTAATCATGGTGTGTGTGTGATGCTTGTATGTAATTATGTGATTGTGTGTGTGTGTGTGTGTGTGTGTGTGTGTATGTGTGAATGTGTGTCTGTGTGAGTGTATGTGTTTTTGTTTGTGATAAAAAGAAGAAAATTATACTACACTATGTACACATTATCATTTTATATGTAGGAACAAAACATAGACACTATATATTTACTCAATACACTTATATTAAACTTACTAGTTTCATCATCTCTCAGCAAACCACCTATCTCTCGCCTAAAAACACTCTTACTGCTGTGAAAAATATCGACAGAGGTGAAGCTTTTGTTATAGGTTCTGTGCATTCTACTTACAAGTGAATTTTGAGCATAATTGGTACGAGAACGCGAAACTGCAAACAAATTAGTGTGTCTTGTTCTAATTCTAGGACAGCAAAAGGATAAGGTTTTTGATATTAATTCTGAGCAGTCAATGTATCCATTGCATAAGCCATGCAGGAACGACATATCAGTCAGTCTGCGACGATCCTCTAATGTTGTGAGATTATGTTGTGTACATGATTCTTCATAGTCTTTAAATCTTTGGAAACAACGATAGTTTAAGTGCTTAATATACTTATTCTGTATAATCTCAACATTCTGACTATATGTTCTGTACTGAGGATGCCAAATAATTAATAAAATTTAAAGTTTACCTGATAAAAGGACTTAAATAAATGAAATTAAAACGTTGCACCAACTGTAAATGGAATAAAAATACGCACTTTTCATGCGGGTGACATTATCCGTTCTATTACAAGGGTGCCTTTGTTCGGAGGTTTATGGAAAGAGGTTAAGAAGGAAGAGTGGTTTTTCCTGTAGAAATAGAGACACCTACAATGTATTTGGATAACAGAAAAGTTTATATTAAACCTATTTTATGTGACTCAATATTTTCTGGCCGACAACTATTCCAAAAAAGTTGGATGTTCATGGATATTTAGATAGGGTAGTAATACCGCATTAACGAAAAGAGGTCCACTGTTTAGCCTTAAGATGAGATAGGGCGATGATATGCGTCATATCTAAAAAAAACTATAAGAATTATGATTAACTAAAAATTCTTACTCTTCATAGAGTTGTTCATATACATTTTCTTCCCACTGTATTCATTTCTAACCCTTTATTTAAAGGATCATTTCCTGTTATTGTTTTGTGGTTGCAAGTAATGAAAATTGGCACGACATTAGTCGGCACTTTATCATTGTCATCGCCTTTGCCTGTTACTTCATAATAATGATTTATTCTGTTCTTTTCGGTAATGTACCCAGTCCATTATTTTTGGGTCTTGCGAAGCAAACATTGCGCAAATATTATTTGTTTTTCTTTAGTTATTTCCGGTTCTATTTGTAATTTAATAATTTAGAGCAAGAGTTTTTGACTTGGGTGTGAATAATTGGATTGAAAGCATTATGTTTCCTTGTGATTGGAGCAAAACTAATCCGTAGTTATTTTATTATAAAATAAAATAACTAAAATATGGTGCCTTTCACACCATTTTTTGATTTGATAACGTTTTATAAATCGTTGAACGCCGGCTGCACGCACGAAAAATTGTCACGTTCCTCCTGAGCCGAGCGTGCAAGCGAGAGCGCAGAACCAGCGATGGAGAGGCACGATCAGCCTAAGCGTTAGGCTTGAGACGCATCTTAAAAGGTTAAAAGTATGCAATTTTTCATCAATGTTTTCTTATGACGTTATCATATAAAATTATCGTCCGTAAACCGACTTTACAGACAACCATTTTTATAAAATTACAAATGACGAACGACACGATACGTCTTTGTAACATACTATAATGAATATAAACACTTGACAATGGTGAAATTGTCATTGTTATGAGAAGAAGTCCTAAGAAGTATGAATATGCGATAAACTTTTGCGTCAACGTGACCATTATTTCTTGGCGTTAGTTACCTGCTTATTTGATCGTAATTATTTAAATATTTCAAGATTTTTGCCTTTGCATAGCTATGCCGTAACTATGACGGTGTACGTTGATTGTCTTATCATTTGCTTGCAATTAATGTTTTAAGCAATTATTCTAGTCCTCCCACTTCTGGGTTTATATTTTATTTTTGCCCATCTTTTCGAGATAATGCCTGCGACTCAATGATGTCGACCCTTCGTGTACTTTTGGACAACCTTTAACTAAGTTGTTTTCGTTTTTATTTTCATTCGGCTTTTGTTTACTTTTCTGTTAACGTTACCATGAAATTATTTAAATAATTTAAGAATAACAAATGATTTTTTTTAAACAATTCTCTTTATTTTCAAAATACCGGCCTTCCTTCAGTAAATAAAAGAGCTCAAAGCATAGAGCCTAATAGCACCATTAGACAAACACATTTACCTCAAAGCCTTTGTATTTTAAAAATTCTGCAAGCCAAACTGTACTCTATCTAACGATCTCAAGACTCATGTTGTATTGCAAGAATAATATGTCCCGTTCTCGGTTGGGGAGTTATGAGTCAACGATGTTTGCTGTCAAGCTACCTAGAGCCTATCGAGTAACAATGTAAAGCTAAATAGAATTTTACTTGATATTTTTCAATTTTAAAGAAGCTTTTACGAAAAGCTTTTTAGAGATAGATACGTTGTAGCATCTTGGAATCATTTATTGTGCTCTTAGAGACTTACGTCGGTCACTAACTTGAGGTATGATGGAAATGCTAGTTATCGGTGTCGTCATGAATATGTTTATTACCTACATCTAAACGTTGCCATAACTACTATAGACTATTACATAGATAGGTCTTACAATTGAGTTTGATGATTGCGCATAAATCACATTCGATTTCTACAAAAGCCGTTATTTGTATTCATGTCAAGTAAACATCGGCATTATTCTCACGTGTTGTTGCAAACCTCATGTGAGTACCTAATCCACAACACAAAACTCATTCCTCGAATTAGGAGAAAACAAATTTATCTACACCACAGAATAACTCATGGTAGCTGTACACAAAAGACTCACTTCTAGGCATGTGGTTGACGGGTCTTGTGTTTCAATGCATTGGTTTGTGTCACGCTACTGATACCGAAACCAAGTCCTAGCTGCTGCTGACAGCGTGTTTTCGTACCAGTTAAAAGAGTGAGTCAAAGCAAGCCAGCTTGAATCTAATAACTAACTCTGTAAAGGTCAGATTACTTTGCAAGCTATTATAGAGTGATTCTGGTCTGCCGGCACGCACTTACGCACCCTCGCTTCCGTGAGTTGCGTGACAAAAATACTACGTGAGCCATGTTACGAATTTTTGTCAATGAATCAACAGAATGACTTGTAGATTGCATAGAAATGGTAACGATGGGTTCGATGGGTTCGATGAAACAGGTGCTAAGTGCTTGAAAGGGTTTCTAAGCGTACAGGCAACCAATCAAAGAAATGTTGACGATAAAACACCTGTCGTGTTACTGTCAAACTAATGTGGAGAAGTCAAAGTCAAAGTCAAATTATATTTTATTCAATACAATCACAAAGATCACTTTAGAACATATTAGGTGAATTTAGCCGCCAATTCCTCCTAGCCCAAGCTCGAGAAGAACTGGCAAGAAACTTGTCCTGGACCTAGCGCTTTTTTGCATGATCCATCTTAAAATTACCTTAACTACGAAAAACTAATACAAGACAGTTTGTACATTTCAAATGTGTCGGTTTACTGTCTGAGGGTAAAGCAACATGAGGCTATGCATTCTTATCAGTAATATATTCATTTATATTCTAATACGCTTTATGTATATTTGATTGGTTACCTCACAGCTATATTATGGTACACATTGGGATATTTGGTCTACCTCAGATTTAATTAATATAGAGATGTCCCTAAAAATCCTATTGCTCGTTCAATAGGATGACAATAACGCAATATTATGTAATTACATAAGTATTTTCATAGTTCGAGCAGTGGTGGAACCAAAAAAGAGTTGCAATATTTCAAAGCGACATAATGTTGTGCAATCAAGCGGGTAACGTCCAAAGAAACACTAATGATCACGAATGCACTACCGCAAATGTTACCCTGGTTTTTTTGCAAAACGACCTTCTGGGAACTCAACTTAAAAATACCCACGAAACTATGTCGTAGGACATCCTTACATGGAATTAGAATCTGGAATTTCCCAACTTTCTTTTTTTTTTTTCTACATCCCGCTGCGATTCTAAATCCGTCTGTGGTAGTCACCCCGCCTTCCGATCCTAAGATCGTGAGTTCGAATCCGGTCGAGCACCAATAGATTTTCTATTCGACATGCCGCCTCAAAGGCTTGGCATGTGCCAAGTGAAAAAAAGGAGCCTTTGAGGTGCACATTATTCTCTTTACCAACTGGTTCAAAATAAACAGTAACACGTTAAGAAGAATAGTGAAAATAATCAACTTTTGAATGCGTTATGCGGATAATCAGTTGATGACGCGCATCGTTCCTACATATCAAAGTGTGTCAAAGTAACCATTAAGAATAAATGCTCAATCTTATTCATTATCTCGTTAGTAACTATTTAAATATTTCCTCTTATTAAAGATTATTCCATCATAACTATTAAACTATCATGAAGTTAACTTGAGAAAATTTAACAGCTTCAAGTAAGATTGAGATGAATAACTTTTAGCATGTTTCATGTTCAGTGTAAACAGTTGCATAAACTTATCCATTGTGCTGCGCTGCCCGCTCGGCTCGCGACAATGGACAGGTGAAGCAGTTTTGCACAAAACATTTTTTAACACAATTTCCTCGTAGCCTGCGGGCGGACGTCAGCCGACGATGCTACGTTTTCAGGGCAGTTTATTCAATAAGAATACCAGGATGGGGGTAATGCAGATTGGCTCAACCAAATGATTTTCACCCCTTTGTAACTTTTCAACTTATTTTCTCGTTAGTAACATTTTCATTGAAGCTTTTAAATTCTGAATAGAAAGATATAGTTGATTTTTGTAAAAAAAAACACGTTTATTCTCTTGGCAAATAGGTATTTAATAATAATGAATTGATAAGTACTGTTTTTTTATAAATACAATTTTAACTGATTCGAAAAAATGTACAATCTTAACTATTACACTTTTATATCATACACTCTACTGTAGTGCTCCAAGCATTTAAATTAAATCGCTCAACCTTATTCTTTATCCAGCTGAAAATTAGTACATTAATCATAGAAGTAAAGTATCTTTAGGCCCTCACTGATACCTAACCATTCACTTTACTTCTATTAAGATTAGGAAAGTAAGATCATAAATCATATTCAAGCACATTAAAATGCTATCATCCCATTTTATTCTACTCTTTAGGGGAGTGAGAGGCAGAATGACGTAACATTTTACCGAATAACTTGCGTGAAAGGCCCCTAAGATCGCGTGAGTGCCTCCTGATATTGCTAGATTCGGTAATCACTAATTAGGTATCATGAGGTGGTATGGTTGTTTAAAAATAATGATATTACTGCAAAACTTTTCTTTTATAATACTATAAGTAAAAGAAAAGTTGGAATTTTTAATTTCTCCTGTCGTATAATTATATTGTAAATGCGTCAATTTAACAACGTTACATGGCTCCAGGGTGATAATCAATAAATAAATAAATAATTCCGGACAATTCACACAGCATCATCTGGCCCCAAAGTAAGCAGAGCTTGTGTCATGGGTACCACATGACTGATATACTACTTAATATACCTTTTTTTTTAGTAAATACATACTTATTATACATAGAAACACCCAGACCCTGTACAAGTGCTAATCGTTAAGCCTAACGCCCGAATACTGAAGACCTCATTTTCCTCAAACAAATTCGATGGATTAAGAGGCTGAACTCAAATATTTATGTGGTGTTTCAGTATTCTAATATTCAGTAAAGAAACTAAGCGTGAGCTTACGCTTTCGAATGTCAAAATTCAGTGCATTTTGACCTACTGAAAGCTGAAACGTGGGCTTAGAGTATGTTTGCCTTTTGTTAGCCTTAGAAAGAGGTTATGAACCAGCGATGGACCATTGTGAAATAAGTACGTATGTAAACTTACCTACGTACGCAATGTACAGAATAGTACCTGGCCCAGCGTATTAGCATTGCTATTCAACGTGGTAATGCCGCCAGTATCTTGGGAACGCTGCCCTCTGGCAGTGATCTGGATTAGTTGAGCTATCTATAGATCCTTTTAAGCGGTCCTTATATAGCTCAACTGTTTCACGTGTAATTTATATTATTGAGGATTATTCTGTTCATTTCTGTTATATATTAATATAAAATATTTCACTTTCAAAACTTTCGTGAGTTACATTTACATTAACATGTTTATACATTTTGATTAACATGGGTTTTACTCACGTATTATTTTGTGCGAACCATAAACGCAAGCAGGAAACGACAAAATGCAACGCAACGGACAAAAGCAGACCGCGGATCAAACTCACCCTGATGAAGATTCTCTTAATGAATAGAAATAGTGTAAGTGCCTCAATCGACAAAACAATACGTGAAGTCGCATCCGAATGGATGCGATTGCGATCTGCATAAAAATTACCAAAAGCTACCAACTTTTATCAATATAACATTCAAAGTTATTGCAGTAGATACCGACTTAAGATTTTTTTATCTATTCGAGATTATGCAAAACTGTTTGAATGCTAAGTAGCATGTGGGTTATTGTGTTCTGAACCATGATTTGTAATATTTTGTTATTTCGTTTCGTTCTCTGTGTATTTTATTTAAATTACTAATAAATAAATACATATTGGTGGAAAATGAATTGCACACAGAACCATTCTAGCCTCAAACTAATCATACCATGTTATTCTTTCTTGCATAGTTTCAAATACATTCTTATTATGACGACCTCAGTGGCGCAGTTGACTAAGACCCGGCTGAGACGCAGAAAGATGCGGGTTCGACTCCCGCCGCGGGACAAATGTTTGTACGATCTGCAAGTATTTGTCTCGGGTCTGGGTGTTTCTATGTATAATATGTATGTATTTACAAAAAAAAAATATATAAGTAGTATATCAGTCATGTGGTACCCATAACACAAGCTCTGCTTACTTTGGGGCCAGATGATGTTGTATGAAATGTCCGGGATTATTTATTTATTTATTTATAATATTCTACACATATAACACAGAACAAACATCTATGTTCCCCACTCAAATGTTTCATCATCCACTAAAAACAAAAATGAACTGAAATCAATCCACCATGATAGACTGAATTTCAACATTACCAACGCTCCTAAAAATGATAAGAATAATATGAATGACTAGCTTCTGCCCGCGGCTTCGCAAGCATAGTACATACATAAAAAATAGCCTATGTCCGTTCCTAAGATACATACTATATCCATACCAAATTTGTTTGATGCAAAAAAAAAGTTCTATTGATCCAAACGCTACCAAACTACTCAGGATCACCCGTTAGGCCTATCTGAAGATTTCCTAAAAAATTCATCGAAATCGGTCCAGCTGTTCCGGAGTCTATAGGAAACATACATGCACACATTGCATTTTATATACATATATAGACAGATGCGCTTCTGTTTAACATGAGCCACTTGTGTCAAGCAGAATACGAAATATACAACTGGTCGCAGTAAAACGCCGTACGAGTTGGAAGCTGCGGTTCACTCATATGTAGGTAAGCATTTTGTTATTTTGTTGATGACATAACCGCTCCAAATTGTATTGCTAAACGACCAACCGTCTTGTTGCAATCAGCAAATTGCCATAATATGGCATAACAAGGCATACATGAATATATTATGGCATTACGAGTAGGTCTCAAAATGAGTAGGTACCTACTACAGAGTTTTCTATATTATCTGTAAGCCAGCATTTCAGAGTAATTGCAAAATGTCTTACGATAGCCCACATAAAACATTGAGATTTCTTCACATACAAGTTTGTGTCATTTTCATCGTTCGAAATTCTTGCAAAGCCTCACTGAATAACTAAAACACCGTCAATTTGTAGTCGTACCTAACTAGTAGACGATTTTCAGTTAATTCAAATACAGCACCTAACTTGCTAGTGCTCTTATCATCACTATATCTGATTTACTTATTATTATTCAGCTTTACCTTCAATACTTTATAATAACATTGTTATTATGAGTTTCTATGAAGATACATTCTACCTACATTGGAACGAGAGTATCGAGCGAGGTTAGTAAACCACCGCCAATGGCATGGGTGATTTTTTTTGGCGCTATGCCAAACTGCCAATACAGTGTCATTTCTTGCTGGCTTCTATCAGAACCTCCTACGCAAATAGCGGTTTAACTGTATCGTTATATGCAACCCAAGCAATACGCTCGAAACGTTTAACAAGCTATCGAGAGAGATGACTTCAAATTGTACGTCACGTCTCGGAGGAAAACAAGTGACAAAAAAACGAGACGCAATGTTACCCGTAACGTGACGTCGTCCCAACCCTTGACATCGAATGCTTTTGAGATGATTCTGAAAACATCCTTTGTAATTAATTACCTACTGAAATCAACAAAGCGATGCCGAACGACCAAAAATATAGAGAAACAGGATTGCAAACAAAGTCGCGGGAATCTAATCGATAAGAAACATGATTACACAACTTCGCTTCGAAAGTGTCGTAAA
This sequence comes from Lampropteryx suffumata, assembly GCA_948098915.1. NCBI lineage: Eukaryota > Metazoa > Arthropoda > Insecta > Lepidoptera > Geometridae > Lampropteryx > Lampropteryx suffumata. The sequence continues at coordinate 17,166,853 of OX402544.1, read as the reverse complement.
AACACGGCAGCTGGTCCACCATATGAGTTTTAAGAACCAGGCTGGTTTACACTAAAGCAGTCCAGAATTGTCCTACAAATGGCCACGTATGTTCATTAGCTTTAACAGCTTTGACCTTTGTTTTGAGCAAGTCTGAGCTAAATCTATTGTCTATTGGCGAACAATTGTGTGCATTGTCCACCAATATTTATAATGTGTATTATGATTATTATTATTTAGTTAGCTTAGCTGACTCCACTTCAAAATATTACTCAGCTGCGACTAATAACATCATCTTTTCTCACATCAAGTCATTGAATATCATGTACTTGAAAGGTGCAGTAGTAAATCATACCTTCGTCAATCAAACTTTCATTTAGATTGAGCTTGACGATGGAAGGGAAACCCAAATCTTTGAAAGTAAAAGTTCATGTGTGAGATTTGGGTCGACATAACGTTTCCTATAAATCATTGTTCTAACCAAAAAGTGGATGAAAACTATTTCTAGCTCATAATATGTATAACTTATCTAATCCTAAACTATCATACGACCGTTGGTTTTTTTATGAATTTTATAAAGAAAACCAATGGAAAATTTATGATTTATAAATGCCTGCAAACTGCGACCAGTTTGTCAACTGGTGTACTGTTGTACACCATATAATACGGAAATATATAGATCAGCCGAGAAACGTACTAAATTTTTATAAATAATAAAATATATATATTGCTGGACCGATTCAACCACACCATCTACTAGTAGTCCTGAACTAGGGATGTATTGTAATATATGTAATCTATGTAATATATGTAATCTCAAGTATATGGCTAAAATAAAACTAGTATCTATGATCTAGAAGCCAACCCTAGCACCAATGGCAACTATTATTATATAGGTAACGAGAACATAACAACCCTCCAAAGCTCGGAAGCACTCAGATGTAAATGCTACCATGGCGTACAAATCCCAAATGCTGTTGAACTTCGCCTGAAGTTGATTTGTTTGAAAGTGCGACTAGAAAAAAGGTCTGAAGGTTGTTCTTACCAATTATTCGAAACAAATGTTGCACGAGAACCTAGAAACTTATAAAACATGTACGAGTTTGTTATTTATATATTACGAATAATACTTAAGGGGAAACTGCGAGCCTGGGTGGAATACGCATAACGAGGCACCTAAAACATTAATGATGTCTGCGGCGCGAAGGATGTCGGAAGTTTTATGTAATCGTTCCGTCACACACTATATAATTATGAAAGTGTAATTATTCGTAAGATCCATTAGAGCGCTGTCTGAGAGCCGCCAAGTACGGTCTCGTGGCAAGTCGACCGCGCCACCGCGCGGACCGCCTCTTGTCTTGTGTAACGGCAGCCTGGAGATTGTTCACCATTTTATAAACTAATCACAGTCCGAGCGAGAAAGGACCCGCTCGATCTCGAAACTCGATCGTCATCATGGAGCCGCACCGCGCGCCACACAGAGACAACCTTTCACGACTACTTTCGGCAGTGACGTAATTTTCCTTTCCAATATCTCGAACCCAATTAGGTGTCACTAAAATGAGCAGACTAAGCATCACATTTGGTTTTATTATAAAAATAAAAAAGCTATATTAAAATACATAACATAACAGTCGCAGAACCTCCTTTCGAACTACATTAACACTGTGCACTAATAACGAGTAGAGATGAGTGGAGATGATGAGCTAATACTCGATGATGGTTTGTGTAACGTTGTCGCAGTGAGAGCCCGCAGGCGAACGCGGAGCAGTGACTATGTACAGGCGTTCAACCACGAGCTGCTGCCAGCCATGTGGCTAGACTCGGACGAGCTTTTTATCAGAAAACATTTTATCTATCTCTATCATAGACATAGACATAGATTGTAACTCACAAGAAGCAATAAATAATTTCAGCGAATCCGTCGCCCGCCACATTAGCTTAATTTATGAAATCGTTTAGTGAAGGGGACCCGCAACGTGTCCGGGAGGCCCGTACTGAGAGCTGGTGGCACCTCCGTGGCCAGAAATCGCGCCTTCATCGCCACCACTGGTTCCAAAGTCAGAGCTGATCTCTGCGCCACCGTGTCCACCGGCACCACCATCGATACCGCTTCCAATGCCAGACCCGCCGCCGAGAGCGATAGCGCTCAACTCATCACCACCTCCGATGGATCCACCACCGATGGATCCTCCTCCAATTGATCCTCCTCCGATTGATCCTCCTCCGATTGATCCGCCGCCAATACCACCTTCCTTCTGAGTCTGGTACTTGATGAAGTAAACTTCAGGTTTTGAGGGCTGAGTGGGTGCAGCGCTGGGGATAACAATATCAGGTTGTTCTTCGGGCTTCTTTACAAGCACATAGACGAGAGTTTTCTCTTCGTTCTGGGGCTGCACTGGGATGATGGGAGTGATGGGTGCGGGAGGTGCCGGTGCCTTAATGAAGATGATCTTGTAGTGTTTCTGGGGAGGAGCAACAGCGGGAATGTTGGGGATTCTCTGCAGTTCGGGTTCTGGGGGAGGAACGTGAACGTAGATGTGTTTCTGGACTAGAGGAGCACCGGAAAATCCACCGGAGAATCCACCACCAAATCCAGAATCACCACCCAGACTCAGTCCTCCTGATCCAGAACCTCCAAACCCTCCAGCTGAGCCACCAAAAGAGATGCCGCCTCCAGAATGACCGCCGGATGAGTGACCGCTGCCGCCACCGAAAGAGAGACCCCCAGATGAGTGACCATCGCCGCCACCGAAAGAGAGCCCGCTGACAGATCCACCGTGTCCTCCACTCGAGGAAGAGTATTGAGTGCTAGGTGCAGAGTAGCTGTAGCCTACTGGAGGCTCGGGGCGGCCATAGGCCAGCGCCACGTAGGCGAGTAACTGTAACAAAGAAAAAACAAATTTTAAATGCTTGATGGCATAAAAGTACCTGGCTTTGGCTTATTATTTACTGGTGTGTTTTTGAATTGGGCACTAAGCCGGACTATGTAAAAGAAACCTTTTGATCCGCGTTTCAAGGCAAAAACTAAGTATTTACATTCCTAAGATCGCCCAAATTTCTTAATTAAGCGAGATATTAAAAAATTGTTTTGTTGGTAGCATTAAATATAAACACGAAAAATAGCACAGCAAAATCAGTTCGCTAAGCAAACGAGTTGCTATTTAGTTCCGAAGAACTTTAGCAATAAGTGTAGCAAAGAGAGAGAAGCGACTCTACCGAAACGTAATAAGAGATGACTACACAAACGGAAGTGACGTAAGACAGATTGGCCCGTATGAGGCACTCGTAAACAAGTTGCAATAATCCATATTACGCAAGATGTAAGGTTTTTGCCAGTTGTCTGAGAATCCACAAACACTGTGCTGATTTTAAAAAACCCAAATAAAATGGGTTATTTTTATCGGGTTTAAGTCGTGATGTGGGAATGTCGCCGGGATAATAATCGCTCTCGGAATAATGATCGAGCACTCCATTCGAGAACTTGGATGTGAAGCATGAATTGCAACACATTTAGCAATTGTTAAAAAACGCATGAGAAAAGGAATTTTAATTGATTATGTTGCGTTCGTATCTGGAAATAACGCAAATTTATTATTCCTCCATCGTTAAAGAAAACCACGAATTTGAAAAAAATTGTGGTCAGTGTCAACTGATCGTCGAATCTATGGACTTGCATTACTATTTCATAGTGACAATTACGAGTATTGAGAGATTCACTCACAAACACTTTAGTTTCACATAATTGTAATTTACTATTTGGCACACTGCAAATCACATTTTATCACTTCACTTTATCCATGGTGAATTTACATCTGAAACGCTTTTTCATTTTCAAAGAACAGGTTAATAAATCACATTGGAATAAATCGCATGTGCCAAATAGAAAATTAATAATTAGTATCGCACTTGTACTCGTAATCCACAATGATCCTTACCACGAAAGCGCGCATATTGTGCTTGAAGAGACGGCTTCGCTGTTTTAAGACCTTGCTACCAAAGCTTGTTTTTGCACCGATTAGAATAACACCTCAGGAGATGTTTCTGTACCGAAGATCTTGTGTTAACTGATGACATTCGCTATGGCACACCGCTCTTAAATACCAAAGTGCTTATCTCGTCAGAACACTCCATTCCTACGAGCATTTCACAGGGTAACGTGCAACTATCGTCATTATTTAACAGGTATACGGTCCTTTCTTTTCGACGAGGTCCACCGGTGGCGCAGTGCGCATTCAACACGCTGCCTTAGTGACCACCGCTCGCCTCCACACATCGCCTTTCAACCAAACAAAACTATACAGACTACTTTTGACTGGACTTTAATGCACTCGTTGTTTTACGATTGCGTCTTTTTAGCTAATAGCTTCTCTAATGTATCCGCCTTGATATTTCAAAATCAAAAATACCTAGTTATTTTCAATAAATTTACTGTTAGGTAGGTACTTACAACGAATATCTACCAAAGTGGGTTGAGTCTTACTTTTTAATTTTAAATAATATAAATGAGTCGCTTAAACTTTGTAAAAGTTCAATGCAATTTCCCAGCTTCATTCGTTATTGAGATTCAATGGTTCTATTGAAAAAGCTAACTCGACACTGCATTCAAATTGGAAACTCAGAAAGAAAGTTTTTTTTTAATTCAATAAAATTACAATGACCTATTTGAATCGTCTTCTTATACACTAAGTAAATCTATGAGTAGGCGCCGGTTCCTCCTATCCCCAGTTCAAGAGGAATCCGATAAAAAACTCGTCTATTCTTGACGCTATTTGTATGATCCTTGCTAATTTTATTACGGATGCCGAGTCGAGTTGGCGTAGATTTGTCATTTAAATAATCTGAAATTTTATAATATGCTTTACGAGATTTTTTCTTTTGTTGCTTAATAACGTTCTTAAGTTTGCCAATCGACAAATCTAGCATGTTGCTTGGGACCTTGCTAGAGAAGCGCACAAATTGGCCTAATTGTATATGCTGTTAAAAAATAGAAAAACATTAAAACTAATGATGCTATTAAACAACATCGCGCGTTCATTAATATTACACATATTTTTTTATCAATTAACTATTTACTCTTTTGTAAAAAGATAATATCTGTTAAAAGATATACCTACGTATAATAATGGTATTATACAGTACGAGATAAGCTACTCAGTGTAGACACGTTTTTTAGCATGCTGTAGTTAATGATCACCATAGTAGGCGCAAGCGAGACATGTATAAAGTACATAATCAAAAATTTTGACTACCTAAAAGCTTTCAATTACATTGTTAGACTTAACTTAACACCTGCTATTTACTCTACGGAGTAGCGTTTCATTATAATTTATTTAAGTTATTTAAACACCCGGCATTATATGTATCATTTTAATATCACGTTTAAGATGACATGTAAGATGGGATGTAAGATGACATAAACATTCATTATTTTGTTCGTAATTCGTAGTCTCTGACTATCCAAACAAAAATAAGCAGTGTCTTAATAGTGTGTGCTATGTGGAATAACTTTGGTAAGCTTCAGAATAATATAGTCGTATTACAGTGTTTACTCAGCTTTAAATTATTTCTGTCTCCATTTCACTGTAGTAAGTTACGGATCGTTCCGAAAATTTCATGTTGGCATTCCATTCGCGTCAAGGGAAGATGTAGTGGGTTCCGTCGGGATTAAAATTAAATGAGGAAATCGCATGAAACTGGATCATCACTCAACAACTCCTCGGAGCTTCCATCCAACATTAAAATTCGGAATGTCTTTACTAAACTACTGTAGCCTAATGATGTGGTTGAGTATTGTAATTTGTTTTAAATTTTGTAACAAAATGTCTTCACATAACTTGGATTCGATTTTGTTAGGCTTTAGCACTCGAGCATTTAATTTGGAAAACATCTAAAGCAGAACGCGTCTTATTTTAAGTTATAAATATAAATACACTAGCTTCTGCCCGCGGCTTCGCACGCATAATACATACATTAAAAGTAGCCTATGTCCGTTCCTAAGATACAATCTATATCCATATCAAATTTGATTGATGAAATAAAAAAAATCTGCTGATCATATCGCTACTAAACTTCACAGGATCACCCGCTAGGCCAATGATAAGATTTCCTTAAAATGTCATCGAAATCGGTCCAGCTGATTCGGAGTCTATAGGGAACATAGATACATACACAAATTGCCTTTTATATATATAAATTGACCAAGCTCATGTGACAAACAGTGAAGTCTTCTGAAGTCAGTAAGGTTAAGAATGAGTAGTCGTAATTTCCCAAACCAATTCAACACCATCTAGTAAGAAAAATAAAATAAAATAATAAAATAAAATATTATATGAAGCTTTCAAGGTAGTAGGCTTTATGTAAGGTAGTCTGTGAGCTCTGGTCAAGGCCGAACAAACAGACAGGCATGGTAAAATTATAAGGGACTTTGGAACTCTAAACAAAAGGAGTGAAAAGAAGGAGTTTTATTGTGACATTACATATCTGTTATATATGTGGCGCAGTGGGCCAAGATCCGACTATGACGCAGAAGGTTGCGGGTTCGATTCCCGCCGCGAGACAAATGTTTGTATGGTCTGCAAGTATTTGTCTCGGGTCTGGGTGTTTTTATTTACAATATGTATGTATTTAAAAAAAACAAAAGTACCTATATAAGTAGTTTAACAATCATGTGGTACCCATCACACAAGCTCTGCTTACTTTGGGGCCAGATGATGCTGAGTGAAATGTCCGGCATTTATACCGACTTTTATTTTACGATACGGTTAGGTACTCGTATTTCAAGTGGTACTCATATTCGCTTTGTAAGTTTCAAATTGGGCATAGCACTATAAGTGGTGCTCTTCTACAACAATTGAAAAGTCACGCGCCACCCTTCCCGCTACCGTTGTCTGCTTCGAACTCGTTATTGACTACATTATATTGACGTGTTAGACGTATGGATGTGCTAAAAACGACACTGTAACTAGTTGCTAGTATTTAATAATAGCAGTAAATGGCAGGCGAGTGTGCTTGTAAGTGGCGCATCCGGCCCAAACAAGGTCAAGAGTGTCGTAATTGTTGTCTACCCTCCGATTACTTTAATAATTACGTTTTAAAAACTAAATAAAACCCGACTTCATTGCATATAATTTTTTTAGTAAAGGAAAGTATATTTTGTTTGTATAAATGGGTAGGCCAACTAAACGCACTGCTCCAATGAGACAGCGAAAAAGTTAAACTTTGTTATAATGTTATAATATTCATAATATTATATTTAATTATAACAGGTTTGACAAATTTAACAGTTCTTAAAATTAAAAACTGAGGTACCAAGCTTTGAATATAGACAGTATATATTCAAAGGTACCAAGATACTCTTTCTTACGGTAAGATTGTAATCAAAGCCGATGTACAGTCAAGTGACTACCCTCCGTAGACACTGTATGACGGGAGGGCGTCGTTGCTCTTCTAAACTAAATTATCCCAATACGGTACAAAACTAAATAATTCATTAAAAAAATATACATAAATAATCCAGTTATGTTTTAGTATTTTATAATATTAGGTAGATTTTTTTTTGACGGACATTTCACAAAACATCATCTGGTCCCAAAGTAAGCAGAGCTTGTGTTATGGGTACCACATGACTAATATACTACATATATACTTTGCGACTCGCCCCGGCTTCGCACGGTTTCAATGCTGATACTAAATATACTACAGAATGTCTTTATATACAACGTTATCTAAGAGAATTACAAAACCTAAGAGATAGACATATACCATCGGTGACTTTTATATTGAGCTTTTTAAGGTGTAGAATACTGTAGTACATTATTATGATCTATTTCGTATCTCTATCTATCTATCTCCAACTATCTCGGTTCACCAAGCGTTTGCAATGTAAGCGCCAAAAAATCTGTTTGTTTACGACATCACATTAGAAACCTCTAAAATTATCAGTGTTTCTCTACTATATTATTCATGTATTATACATATAAACCTTCCTCTTGAATCATTCTATCTATTTAGAAAACCGCATCAAATTCCGTTGCGTAGTTTTAAAGATCTAAGCATACATAGGGACAGACAGACAGCGGGAAGCGACTTTGTTTTATACCATGTAGTGAGGTAGCTGTCCCGTTCGGGACTTCGTCCACGCGTTTTAAAATGAAAAAAATATCTAATTGTAAATCCAAATCACTGGAACAACTCTAATCTTGAATCCACTTGAACACACACAAAAAAAAATCATGTAAACCGGTCCAGCCGTTTAGGAGGAGTTTAATTACAAACACACGCACTCAATATAATAATTAGAGCGGATTACCCAATTACACTGATTATAAGTAATTACAATAATTATAACAACAAAGGATAATAATATTAAAAGACCAGATGAAATTATAAGCCGATTAATTAAAGTGATTACATTACAAATAACAAATAAAAATAATTATAATACAAACATGAAAAATATCTAAAAGTTAATCAAATTACCAAATAAAAATTAATATACGCGAATAATAAATAATATTATAAATGCGAAAGTAACTCTGTCTATCTGTCTGTTTGTTACGTTTGCACGCCTAAACCGCTGAACCGATTTTGATGAATTTGGGCATAAAGATAGATGATACCTTGGAGAAGGACATAGGCATAGACTTTTTATGTAGATACAATGCGTGCGAAGCCGCGAGCAGCAACTAGTTAATTATAAAATGTCAACAATCTAGACTACCTTAGTAAAACTGTAAATGCAAGAACTACTTCTCTGCGGTCAGACCATTTTTTTCCAGTTCTTTAAATCATGAAATAAATGTTCGTTGGTTCAATCCATCCATCTAATATTACACATACATTCGAAAGTGTACGTTTGAATGTTTGCCTGTTACCTTTCCATGGTTAAACGAAACTTAATTAAATTTGTAAAGAGATATATCTAATACCTTTAAACAAGCAATTCTTGTACATATCTTTATACATAATATAATTCTACTGTACGTGTGTATGTCACTGAACGCCACCTAAACGGCTGAACCGATTTGAATGAATTTTTTTGTATGCGTTTGGGTGGCGCCCTGGATGGTGTTGATTCACAAATCAGCCCGGCAGATGGCGCTGCAGTCGGTACAATTATATATTTTGTTATTTTTAAAATGCGCGGACGAAGTCGTGAACGGGACAGCTAGTGTTTATATATAATCTGAATATATATACTCTCAGGGGATTTCAGGGCGATAAATCGATCTAGCTAGGTTTCATTTTTAGAAAACTACGTTTTATCCATGTTTTATACCGAGCAAAGCACGGTCATCCAGGTACTTGTATTTATATTGACTTCATTACATGTAGTTACTGCGAGTGCGAACCGCAAGAAGCAGTTAGTTTTGAAAAATATACTAGTCTGAGATTCAGAATAAGTACGAGTACTTCTGTTTCGACTGGGATTAAAAGCTCGAAATGCATTTCACTCTGCTAAAATAGAAGCGGGAATCTTGTTGATTTTGTAAACTTTCAGTTAATGAGAAAAGTCTTCAGGGGTAAACTCAAAAGCTTGGGTAGGTACTTCACTGCTATCTTTATTTTTGCCTCTCCACCTGTGCGTCTTTTAACACGTTGCTAGTTAGTTAGACTTAGTTGGAAAACATGTTGAATACTTAAGACCTAGCACGTATTAGTGAATTAATTCGCACGGTTTAAGCCGCGCTATTTTAGGTTTATTCTGAAGTATTCATTATATTCAATTTTCATTTTCTACACGGTTTGTTCTGCTAGTGCGTGCGTCTATGTCTGATTCCATGTTGCACAGAATAGCGCGAAATCATTCCCAGTGCGCGCTAGACCTACATAAAATCAGTGAGGTGACATCTGAATGAAATCAGAGTCATCTGATCTGATCTGAGGACGAATGTTTAATCTCGTTTAAAGTTTTATTTAATGGAGGATTTAACAATGAAAAGAATAAATAATTATGAAATGCTAAAGTAATTAATAAACAGCGTGGTTATTACGCAGTGAAACAGTTTCATTAATTATCTTCAGACAAGACCAAGTTTGACATTGAGTTAAATTATTTTAAGAAATAAGCAATTAGCATAGCCTCCTTGAACCAGCATAACGATTAGCAATGATTCAGTTGGCTTCTCGGGCCATTGATCTAAGGTCATCGTTGCCTCAGAGCACTGCCTGAGAAGATGCATGTGACGGGGCGGTGGAACTACCTTGTAGCTGTGAACATGCTCAGCTACCTCGATAATCTGATATGAAACCTCATTTATCGGCATTACTTGTGGTATGATGAGGTTGTGGGGCGCGCACGGATGTTGAAAAAGGATGTCAGAATCGAAAGGAAATTAATGGAAGACAAAGTCTATTTTTAATATCCCATGGTTTAGATTATAAGTTAATTATAATAAAATATACCTAATGAGAGGAAAACCTCGATATTGACGTAAAACACTATATCAGAAATCACCATTCTACCCTTTTAATGACTTCGTACAGTAGGTATGATTCGTATGTAAACGTAGTGATGAACTCTGATGTTTCATGTAATTATTTTCAAAGGACTTGGAAACATGTCATTCTAAAGTCCTGAGTTTTCCGTTTTTCTTGCGAATATTTTACACTACACCTTCCGTACTCGCAGAGCAAACAATAGTGGAGAATCTTGTGATTTCAACAAAGTGTCTATTTTAGTTCAACTATGTTTGTAGACGAAACATGAACTTTATTCATAGAACCTTAAAGACTACTTACCTACTACCCACCTATGCAGCCAATCTGCTCGAGGCAGATAGTTACCAGTAATTTGTATTTATCTAAGCCCACGTTCACACTCCGTGTTACGTGTCGTCACAGAGTATGCATATGCATTCACATAATTTTCGAGTATTATCTCACTTTGAGCAGATGGACTAAATCCTGTCTTTGAAGCAACTGCAATAGTACGCGGCCTGCATTGTAATCACTTGTAAGTATACCGATGCGGTAACAGTAGGTACTTTTCTACATACTGAGTTTTATTCCAAGCAGTTACTTTTTAGAAAACGGTTCTTCCATAATTTCACGCGCGGATTCGGTACTCAATAAGTGTTTTATTGTGTTTATTATGCAGCAGCAATAACTGTGAGGAATTTGATACCTATAAAGTATATATAACGTATGTACTCATATAACCTGGTTTACCTACTTAAGAGCTGTAGTATTTATTTATCAATTGATGTTTTGTCGAATATGTAAAGTAAAGTTTGCATGTAAATTAATTTCATTTAAAAGTTTGCATTTAAATTTTATTAATTTGTATTTATTTTTTGGCAAAGTTTGATTTCTTAATTTACAAATAACGTTATTCTATGCCTGTACCTACCGACCTTATATCGGGCGGAAGGCGCATGACGCATGGTATTGTCCGTAAACTTTATGTAATCCAAAACGCATGTTGAACGAGTTTACTTTCATTAGAACAAATAAGTGGGACGACATGGGTCGGTGCGGTGAGCAATTTATCAAGATAATCGCCGAGCCGGACAGAAGCTCTGTATATACGACCGCCGTTCACTGAACCAGCGATCATCTATATAACCAATATAAAACTTGCTTAACTGACTGGTTGATATTTGACAACCACTCCTAAGCTTTGGGTCCCTTAAAACGAAATTAAATTAGATATAATCATCTATGGTTGAAGTAAAAGTCAATCAGAAATCACCGTAATTAAGTGCAGCAGAAATAGATGTTTCTACGAAAATAACTACTTTCACGCAAACAAAGTCACGGGAAATCTACCGGTTGTTTCATAACATAATAATCAATTTTATTATTGCTACCAAGGGCCATGAGGTAAGCATTTTCTCTGAAGTATAGAGCAAGCTGCTTTAGCTAGGTATGCTATAAAATCGTGTATATCTATCTCGCTGTAAGGATTTTAACTTATCTCATGTAATAATTTCAATCACTTATGTTTAGTGAGTGGTGCCACCACTTCTTAAAACCAACTCAGAATGTTATCTCAATTAGGATTGAAGGTTATAATGATTGAAGCATTGACACAAAAAGAAGAATAATGAAGTGGCGTTAATGGTGAGACCACTGCTTATGTGTTGTCGTAGAAGCTGCATAAATAAATAAACACCTAAAACTATATCATCACAGAATTTTGCAGGCTACGATTACTAAACAACAAACCAGACTCAAAATAAACATTTGTACATTGTGCTCTAGCGTCTAAGCTGAGTACAATTCAAAAATTTGGGTCGACAATAAAATAAGACGTTCAATAACATTTTGATGAAAAATACATAGACTGCAGAAATGATAGTCCGTCATTGGTTTCGCCGTAAGCGGGTAATAAAAAAGATTACGTTACTTCAGTGACCGCCGGTTTTAAGGTCATCGTAACATCTCAGATCTTAGCTTCACTAAACACGTGATAACTGGGTAGAATCGACGTTCCTACCGGCAATTAGTATGTTAATTGACGCAATGTATATCAATGCGCTCTCTAATTTATTAATTTCTACGCTATCGCCAGAACAGATAAATTGGTAGAATTAGGTTATTCGACATGAATCCACCAACTGGATTATTTGAATTGCTTAGCAGCTTAGCACAAATAAATTAATAAAATATTGTTAATATGCTAGTGAGCGGGATGCGCATGCTTGCATAATCGTGATCGTTGACTCTGTAACTTTCAAAGATCATCTCTATGTCTCAATTTAAACATTTAGAGCAATTTTGTAAGTAGGTGGTAATCTTTTTACTCTTTTAAATCTAATGATTCTATTTTTTATGTAATGTGATTTGAAATTACATATTTGTATGATAGCTAGCCTGGAGCTGGCGTAGTGCATAGACCACACAAATAGCCAAGAGCTTTGTAAAAACTGTAAATTATTGACAAAATACTCGTATAATGTAAGCAAACATACATGGGTACTTTTATTTACAGAAAGGTGCAGAATAATGTACAATAATATTAAATACATGCGAAACAGTTGATCTATCTAAGTACCAGTGAAAACGATGGTTCAACTTATGATACATGGTTTTATTTAATTTAAACACTCGACTCGATTTAACAATCGATTTAACTATATAATGGCGGCAAGCTTCCATGTTTTTCAAGTCTATAAAAATATATTGTTATAAAAGTTTTACTGGAACACCCTTTACATCAATAACCATAACCTTGTTTGTAATGGAGAGAGGGCAAATGTTATATAACAGATACGGTCTATATAAGTAACGAACCACAGTAATTTGTGCATAAACTTGAATATACCTATTTTGCGAAAGTGGCCTATAAAAGTAAATTTATTGCGATAGATAATAATATATTTAGTATTTATATTGTCCAGATAAGTAGACCATTGTAGGTACTTGTGTCGTTATTGAACTGTGACTAAGAAACCCCTAGCAGTCAGTACTGGTTGATCTGTATAAACAGACTGAGAATCTAGGCAAGTAAGGTACATTTTCGAAGCTCAGCCTCTTATGGCCTGGATCTGCTTGCTTTATTACGGGCAGCTCTATTATTAGTTTGAGACAGGCTTCAGGCTTATCTGACAGGGTTTCGGACCTGATTTCATTATTATTAACCCGCTAGCTTCTGTAGCAAGTGTCTAAAATAGGCAACGCAGTTGAAAGGCTTCTTGGTCTACCGACTGACATAAAAATAAACAATTATTCTCACTACACATCTTTCTAATCGTAACTTATAATACTAACAATGGTTCATACATTTTAATAAAAGTATTTCCAATTCTTAGAGACGATGAAGATTTAAGTCTAAAGACTGAAAAAAAATAGTTTGAACAGTAACTAAGCTCCCTTTTAGAGGTAAACAAACATTCACTCACTGTAAGTGCACACCAACAAAACAGCTACGTATCTCAGTGTCCTTTTTACCTTTCTGAGCAATAAAATAGGAGAAGAGCTCTCCGTAAAAGGTCTTCGACGTTGAATAATGTATCGGGCGTAAAGAATTTCGATGCGTTCTTTGAGGAGCGGTCATCCTAGCGAGAGCTTGGTGGGTACAACCAGGTGCCGACCGACACAATGGCACGTATACGTAAATTCAAGTTCAGTAAAAGCTTTACCTTGCTCTAGAATTAATGGTTACATAATTTAAGTATTTTTTTATTATTTTATTAAACAATACAAATTACAACTCAACCTTAAGTTTCTCTTATAATTATTATTTACCACCGATATTTTTCAAAAACTGCTAGTATATTTGAGAGTGGCTGTGAAAGTTTAGTAATTAATTAGGTGAAGGTAGTAAAAATTCAATCAGGGTCGCATTGCTATGTTGTTCCAGTTTTCCTTGAGTATATTTTAGGTACTTTCTACAACATACCAATAAACAGTTTGCATTGCATAGTCATTCAAATAATCGATATAATGAAATATCGATTTAACGCAGTACCTATATGTTGTAGTATTATGTAGCGCTTGATGTGAAAGACGTCCGGTATCACCACAACCGATAAAACTTGAATATAAAATACTTATAGGAAAGTTGAAAAGCAACTGCTTAAATATTTGAAAGTACTTCGACATTACGCAATGTTGGAGTGAGTTCCGAATGAAAACTACTAACTAATAAATGCATTTTATAACATGTTACGTGCAAAAATCTTTCGCTTACATTGTGATTTGAATGAGAATGAGATTGACATTTTCCATAGCCTAGAGACCTAAACTTCAAGGTGATGAACGGTTACATAGATAAAAATGTTCGTATGTTATATAGAAAATAAAATATATAATAATAGTTTTATTGTTAGTCCACTATTAGTCCCACTGCTGGAAATAGGGCACCTTCTTTTTTCCACTATCTGTTACACCTTGCTTTGGGTTGTCGGTCAATCAGGTAGATGCTTAATTTGCTCATCACGCCAAATCTAAGTTAAGATAGGCTGTTTGATTGGGATTTTCGACCCGCAGTCAATTATACTAAATAGGTTAGCTTCTTCATAAATAATTATGTATGTCAGAATTTTCATTATCTGATGCGGTTAGAACCATTGTTGGTTGATTTAACTACAGGTCAAAAAACCCAGCCGTAGCTTTTGTTAGAGACAGCCACCAAACTGCAGGAACTTTTATTACGTCGTGGGACGTCTCAGCTTCCCAATGACATTAATCTCACTGAGGTGAGTCACAAGTCTGAGGCCCCAGATAACGTAGCCTTTGATGGGGTAAGCTCGCTCGTTGGATATGAGTAATATATAGAATTAAAAAAAAGATTATCCTATCTCAAAGTGTTTTGTTAGATACTGTAGGTAGATAACTTGTCTGATTTATAACGTTTTTGTCTCACCAGTGTTCTCACTAAATAACTCAAATGGAAGCAAAACACTTAAGTTCAATGCAATGATTTTATGTCATAAAATACAAAAATCACAAAAATATTTGGCACTCTTCCATGCCCTCTAGAATGTTCATCGTAATAAGTCTACAACCTAACCATGACCTAACTTTATATTGTTACGTGATCCACTCAGATTTGTTTTATATTTTCATTTCATTGAAAGGCAACCTATGAATCTTCAGCTGAAACAAAATTTGCGGCAGATAATTTATAACGAATCAAACTATGCGGAGAACACTGGTATAATGATTATTTGTGCGTCGAAATCGTAAACGTAAATACTCTATCACTTTAGTCTCCAATAATTTTACGTCAAAATTATATAACCAAAATATCTAAAATCTCTTCAGATGAGTGAACCAAAAAGTTACTTAAACCGGGATTAATAATTTGAAATTCTCAATTGTTATTTGGAATGGAAACGTTGAAATTGCGTTGAGCCTCCGAGATATTTAATTGATATTTCATAATCGTGTATATTACAGAGGTTTTATGTACTCATAAAGTAAAGCGGAATTTTTGAATGGCCAATCGTATTATCAACGTTTGAGTGACTTTGCTGATGTTCCTTTCACTTGCAAAGTCATGAATTAACAGAGACTATTTACTAATCTATTGCTAAACAAGTTTTTGAACAAAATTCGTATTTGAACGATTATCTATCTAAGAGTATTGTTTGATTACATTAAACAAAATGAATAGGTTGGTATTTTACTTAAATGTACTTAAAACGAAAGAGTTTAAATTCGCCACGATTTGACGCAAGTCATTTCTTACAATAACATTTTCTCACTTTTTTAGGAATTAGTCCCGTCATTTGCACTTGACAATTTGCAATTGTCTTCTTGACATGGTATTCCATGCATACATTACCCTGTCACGTAGTGCTTAATTAATTAGCTGTTAATTCATATTCTGTCTTGTCGACTTGCATAACCTGTCTATTAGTTAACTAAGCTCTGATTATTCGTGAAGCATTATACTCTATTGATTAATATAATAAATTAAAATATATCTTGTATATGACATGTTTTACACTAGTAATAGGAAATACGTAAATTAATAACAATTTTCCAAATAAGAAGGCCAAGCGTCAAAGGTTAACATTGCTTGCCTACACTACGCTTTTACAAAAATCCACCATGTATATTTACCCTAAAATAAAAACAGTTTAAATATATAAGATACATGTAAAACATTTCCTATCTACTATCTATCTGAGGACCGTTTCAATCGATCTATAGATGGATAATCGTTGCTCAACTAACTAAATATGAAGTAAGTAGGTAGGTAGGTACCTACCTAAATGTTAAAGACAAAAACTTTGTGAATATGAGATAGATAAGGCCAAATATTTTATTTGACCTCATTACCTTCTTAATATAAAATATTTTGCAATAGATTTGGCAAATAGTACTGTATAACATAGATTATCAATTGATTATATTTGAGCGCAGGAATCAATGTTACATAATATACCTGTTCACTGTGCCAAAAGATGGAGAAACAATATTTTTGCACCAAGTACTACTTTCAATATGAATCACCCAATGTTGCAACATTTTGAAATTCACCAAACGAAGTTAGTGAACAATAGCACACATTTTAAACGTAACGACATCTGGACCAACGGCGCCACCGCGCCAATTCGGCATCGGTATTATAGCTTTAATAGAAGCCAATTTCGACAATACTGTGTAGGCTTATCAATGGACAGACTGTTTTACGTATTTGTTTATAACACGGCCTCTATTTTCGCATGCTAACCCAAAATTAATGTAGATTTTGACTTCATTAGAATACCGATTAGAGAAATCTGTAGACTATGTAACAGCATAGATAAATAAATTAATTGGTATACCCATTACCTACCTATACAATAGTATGACAATCAAACATGTTGAGTTTTTTTTAAGGTTTTGAAATCCATAAGAAATCCTTATAGAATCGCCATATAGTTGGTTTTATCGGATTTATTTTTATTTTATTTCGCCATCGTGCGGCATATCTTTGGATAGGACTATTAAAGATATCAGGCAGTTTCATGAACAGTTTTTCAATACAGATATTCGTATGATGAATGTTAAGTTTTGAAGTGGTAACTTTTACGAGTACAGAGTCTTCTTACCGTTCACTTTTTGGTACCTGACCGCATGTCATTCTTGTGTTACTCGGAACTCGGAAGCATTTACAGTGCGTGGCGCTTAGCCAATTTATTCTACGTCCCCAACAACTATTGCAGTAACAGAAAGCACCGGCTGTTCCAGGAACCTTCTTCTCGCACGGTTGCGTACGCAGTCTCCCATTCCACGTACTCTTTCAGCGCTGAATGCCCTCTTGAATGAGAACCCTGAATGTGATGTGTTTGCGGACGGATGGAAGATGATTCTATCTGAATGTCTGAGGTTCTGTGAGAAGTCTGTTTGAGTGTGTAGATGCTTACTTTACTACCAGTTATTATTTTTATTATCATTTAAGATTTCTATTATTGTTCTTGTTTTTTTATTAGTTATTGACATTTTCGTACTAGTTAATAATAATTAAATAAATTTTTGTTCGTATGAGTGAATGTCCAACTCTAGTGGTGATAGTAAATGCAAAGAGTAGGAACACTGTTCGATGCTTTGCTTTCCATAGATTTTTAGGGTGCCGAATTTTAACGGGTTACTGATTCGAAAACTCTTATAGTTGTCGGCACGGATTTGGAAATATTAATCTTTTTTTAAAACATAATAGGTTGGTTCTGTTTAACAAGTTTAAGGAAAAGTTTAAAAATGTTTAACAATTTTAAGGAAAATGTAATAAATACGTTTATCCTTAAATTGTTCCAATTCCAGAATTCCATACACAAAGAATGTCAGCAGGGCGAATTTATAAAGTTCGAATTAAAAAGTTTAATTAGTAGGTATTTATGTATACAACAACAGCTTTTTCTTGAATAGTAATTTCTATTTTATACATCTGGAAAATAATTTGCTTGTGTAGTACTGCAAGCCATTATGTAATATCATTCAACTTATAATTAAGTAGATAAATCATCGATAAGAGAAAATTACTTTGCTATGTACTACACACTTCCGATATTATTAAACTGTTAAAGCGTTTGTTGAGTCACATGCAATCGTCCTCACAACCTGGCACCTTTAAATTTTCTCAACGAATGTACGATCGAACCAGAAAACCAGTCGGTTTAACAAAGGTAGTTAACCAACAAGACTTGTAGAGTACCTTAGTGCTACAGAATGGTCAAAGCACAATTAAATCGCATAAGAAACAGTGTGATAACGAGTAGTATCCTACAGTAGCAACAAAGAGTATCCTGGAGTAATGGTTAGAACACATGCAACATTCTGTAGTATGAAACGTGAGAAATGTGATTGTGTGAGATGTATAAACCAACGTTTTCCTATTAGGTATTTCCTTACCAACTTGATAACTGATTCGATACGTGGTAATCCAATAACCAGTAGGGATAGCATGAGTTCGAACCACTAGCAAAACGATACAATCAAAGGAAATGTGGCTAAAAATATTTATAATTTTATTTAAATAAACATTGAATCCCGCACACTTCACACAGCATCATCTAGCTCCAAAGTAAGCATAGCTTGTGTTATGGGTAGCACATGACTGATATACTACATAAATATCTTAATTTATCTTTTGTAAATACATAGATAGAAAAATACCCAGATCCGAGGCAAACACTTGCAGATCATACAAACATTTGTTCCGCGGCGGGAATCTAAGCCCACTGCCCCACAGAAAACGTCATTTGGTAGATCCATCATCTTTTCCTAAGTCCTTTATGAGGAACACGATCCGCTTCTATAATAAGCTTCCTGAAAATGCTACTAAACTACCTATTAAGAAATGTAAAGCATATATAAAAGGTAGTCTTTTAAGAAGAGCCGATCCCGGACGAATGGTGTAACAGTTCTCTGGTGCCCATTTTTAAAAACAAGGGTGTTGTACAGGACTGCAACAACTATCGAGGAATTAAGCTGATGTCACATAGTATGAAAGTTTGGGAAAAAGTTATAGCGAGAAGAATGAGAGAAGAGAGTGAGGTATCCCAGAACCAACTCGGATTTATGCCTGGAAGAGGAACAACAGACGCCATATTTGCCATCCGCCAACTGTGCGAGAAGTACCGGCGCGTGCACAGGAACTTGCACGTGGTGTTTATAGATCTCGAGAAGGCATACGACAGGGTTCCCCGAAAGGTTCTGTGGTGGGCAATGAAAGAGAAAGGAGTGCCTGTGAAGTACCTGCAGCTTGTAAGTTAAGTACAGTACAGTCGACCTTGTACCCATGTTCGGTCCGAACCTGGCGTCACTGGTGAGTTCAATGTGGCTGTAGGTTTGCACCAGGGGTCGGCTTTAAGCCCTTATTTGTTCCTCCTGATAATGGATGCTCTGACATCGGACATACAGGAGGAGGCACCCTGGTGCATGCTTTTTGCCAACGACATTGTTCTCATCGGAGAAGACGCAACCGAGGTCCAGAACAATCTAGAAAAATGGCAGGGCAAATTGGAGAGTGTCGGACTGAAGATAAGCAGGACAAAAACTGAGCACATGTTCTGCGACTTCGGTGGTCCATCCAGTTTTGCCCATATTGCCTTAGATGGTGTACACCTACCAGTCTGTTCCGATTTTCGATACCTCGGTTCAGTAGTACAGAATGATGGTGAGATAGAGAAAGATGTAAGAAGTCGAATAATGCGGGATGGATGAAATGGCGACTGGTCTCAGGAACAATTTGCGATCCACGTATGCCCCTTAAGCTTAAGGGGAAAATATATAAAACGATCGTAAGACCTGTTGTATTGTATGGATCTGAGTGTTGGGCAACAAAAGGGACGGATGAACAAAAGGTGCACGTGGCTGAGATGCGAATGCTGAGATGGATGTGTGGAGTGATGCGAATGGACAGAGTAAGGAATGAGTACATAAGAGGAAGTGTGAAAGTGGCGCCAGTGAAAAGATGAGGAGCAACAGGCTAGCATGGTATGGGCATGTAATGAGAAGGGAAGAATGACATGTAACTAGGAGAGTGCTTGGTATGAATGTTGATGGATTTACGAGTAGAGTAGGTAAGCCAAAGAAAAGATGGATGGATTGTGTGAAGGATGACATGAGTAAGAAAGGAGTGAGTGTTGAGATGACGGCTGATTGAGGAGAGTGGAAGAAGAACACATGTTGTGCCGACCCCACATAAAAATTCACTTGGGATCGTGGTCAAACCGCAAAAACCGCGATTATGCTTTGTAATTTTTCCGAAACATTAATTCGTTCAATTATTATCTTGCTACGTTTTATCTACCAAGCGGGCAAAGCCGCGAGAAACACCTAGAACTTTATAAATGCTAATGCTACTGATACATAAGCTCTTCTGGATGACATACATAATACTGATTACATCACACCCATTGAATAATACGATATCGTTTACGGTACGCTACTCGGAAACCGGAACAGTAAAACCAGTTGCTTACCGATTTAAGATATCGCATAGTGAAGGTGAGGGTTGACTCCAGACAGCCTTTTTCGAAAGTTGTATAGGCTTTTCTTACCTAGTTAATATTGTATTGTTTTTAAAACGTATCTGTTGTTTTATTGTGCACTTATCCGTGCATTTAGTAATTTACGGGTTCGATTCCCGCCCGGGACAAATGTTTCTATGGTCTGCAAGTAATGGTCTCGGGTCTGGGTATTTCAATGTATAACATGTAATGTATATATTTACAAAAAAAGTATAAAAGTAGTATATCAGACATGTGGTACCTAACACAAGCTCTGCTTACTTTGGGGCTGGATGATGCTGTGTGAAATGTTTATTAATTTATTTATTTTATTATTTATTATTTTAATTGGAATTATTTATTAATTTATTTGACTGGCCTTAGGTCAGTTAGTAGTACCTCTCCTTTGAGCGCTGTAGATAAAGGTTCGATTGTCTCTTAATACTAACATTTTTGTGATGAACATACCATAGAGGTATTTATTTAAAAACTGGTCGTGCCAACTTCGTTGGGCGTTTACAACTTCACAAAAAAATATTAAAGTACTAATATAGCCTTTTAAAAAAATAATGATATTCAAATTATTGTAATAATTACAGAAATTAACAAAGTTACGGATAAATATTGATAGATGGCGCTACCGCGGCTTCACCCGCCATATTCCCGTTCCCGTTCCCGTTGTATTTCCGGGATAAAAAATACCGTATATCCTAATTCAAATTACTAGCTATATTCATTTTAAGTTTCATCCAAATCGGTCCAGCAGCGATTCTTGAGTTATAGGTGGTGTAACTAACACGACTTTCTTTTATATAAGTATATTATTTAAATTATATAAGTATTCTATCAGCCATCTGGTAGCCATAATTATAGTAAGTAGATGGTTGTGATGATGATTTTCCAGTTTGATTTGATAGATGCATTGTTCACCAATATTTATTTATATATTTAATATATGAGATAACTTTATTTAATAAACAGATATCAAGTAGCTCGAATTCTTCGTCTTCACATTCACATCAGAACTTGCAAAAAAACGCGAATAATCTATGCATAGACATGGCACGCAATTATTAGGGTTCCGTACCTCGAAAGGAAAAAACGGAACCCTTATACGATCACTTTGTTGTCCGTCCGTCCGTCCGTCTGTCTGTCAAAACCCTTTCTCTCAGGAACGCGTGGAGGTACCAAGCTGAAATTTATATCAAATACTAACTCTACTATCTAATCAAACTCTACTGTCTACTGTCTAATCAAACTTCTAATCCAACGCAATCAAAAGATACAGCCTTTTATGCCACAAATTTTCGACACTCGCAAGGGAATCAAAACCTACAGGGTACTTCCCGTGAACTCAGAATCTTTAAATTTGGTACGAAGCAACGAAGCAAGCAAGGAAAATTTGCGAAAACCGTAAATTTTTAGTTACATCATCCAACTATGACTCGATTGTCGTGATGGGTGCACTTTTACTTATATAGATAGATAGATAGATAATACTTTACTGCAAACCAAATATACAAGTAGAAACAAAAATAACAATGTTTTGCTAGTCGGTAGTACAATGGGTGGTCTTATCGCTATGTAGCAATCTCTGCCTGACAACCTTAGAATGGATTGAACAGAATGTAGCTTAAAAAAGGATGATGATAATAATATTAAGAGATTTATAATTAAAATAATGTGTACATACAAATTTACAGGATAAGAAAAAGATTGATACTTATACAAAAATATATACAATACATACATTACAGTATATTAAATACAACGTTATAAAATAAACTAAATAAACCAATACATACATCTATCTAAAATTTATGTCATAAATCTAAAATGACATAAAGAATCAAGCAACACTTAATGACAGGACAAATAGTGTTCCCTGACCATAGTTTTAAAACAATCAAGTGATTTGGCGCATCTAATAGCCTCAGGCAGTGCGTTCCATAGTTGAACAGCTAGAACAGTGAAGGAATTAGCATAGTAAGAGGAAGTGTGGACAGGTATTGCGAGAAAAAGAGTGTCCGAGGAGCGTAAGGATCGAGAGTGGGACAGGTGTAGAAATTGGAATCGTTCTTTGAGATAGGAGGGTGTCGTGGGATCGAAAAGGATATTATATAATTAATTTAGAAAGTGCGTATTCCGACAAAGGCGGATTGGCAACCATTTTAGCTTTTTGTGGAAGTCCGAGACATGATCGTACTTGCGCAAGCCAAAAAAAATCGAATGGAGAGATTTTGAAGGCGCTTAAGCTTGTCAAGTTGCTGTTCAGTTAGGTCCAGATAAGAGGCATCGGCATAGTCAAGTATTGGAAGAAGAAGTGACGGTGCAAGCGAAATTTTAGTGGCAGTTGGAAGGAAGTTGCGCAGCCTCCGAATAGAACCAGATGAGGCAAAAAATTTACGGCTGACTTCAGTTAGCGGTGGTTCCCATGACAGGTTTCTGTCCATAAGAATACCAAAATTTTTGACCGTCTCACTCTGCTGTATGGTATCAAAAATAATTTGTGGAAGGCTAGACCAGTCAATTCTAGACACCATCCGTGAACTCCCAATGACGATTGCTTGCGTTTTCATGGGATTAATCTTAAGACCGTAAGCACTACTCCAATCTAAAATACGACCAAGGTCTTGATTGATTATTTTAATAGCACCAGGCAAAAACGCAACAGGAGCCTGCGTGTAGATTTGTAGATTAAATTGTAGATTATATACCTACAGGAATGTACGGAACGCTCGGTGCGCGAGTCCGACTCGTACTTGGCAGGTTTTTTTATAAGTACTAAAGCTTCTTGCATCAATTCCGTGCCTACTTAGCATCTTATATCTATTCAATATTCATATAAGTGCTAAGTCAGTGAATGTGTAGAGAAAAGGCAATATATTTTTCCCCGGATAGAATTCCGCAAGTATGCATAAAGTATGCAAATGCCTAGCTCATCGGAATCGCATAAATGGGATTCGATTTATAAATTCACATCCTGACACCGACGAGATTGGACTAAAAGGTGAAAGTGAGCGAGATCTTTGAATTTATTTTTAGTTGTTATACTTTCAAGTCCACATGTTAGCATTACTGTCGATGCGTGATGTACTCTGCCTTGGGCCGCTTCAAAGCTAGGTAGATACTTTCTATAGGTAATACCTGATATATGTTAAAAAGCATACTCCTTTTTAAATATAATGGTTATCTGACCATGACATAAACTCTTGCATCAAGTAAAGGTGTCCACATCGTGTTTGTTATCGTTTTATCTCAAAACTCATTTAATGGGTACTCTTTCGTCGGTTTTGTACATAATCTGCATAACAATGAAAGCGATATTGGAATATTATGCATAATTTTTGAATAAAATTATTAAAGTTATCACCAAGAGTGTTTCGTATTTTTGGCAATGTTCCGTAGGAAAGTAGTAGCTCATGGTAAGCTAAAGGTAATGAGGCTAGGGAAAAAGGGCACATTTTCATCCAAACCTCCGGTTTTTTGTGGGAAAATTTGCATCGTCATTATCTGCTCTCGGAATAAAGTACTATAATATGTACCAACTATAAGTATGATTTGTTACAACTTCGTATCAGAACTAAAAGGTAGTCCTAAGCACTTTCTTATAAGCCAAAACACACAGGAACCCTAATGTTGTGTCAGCAGCCAATTCTACCTAATACATTGACTGTTATAAGTTATTTATGAACTAAAATAAGGTAAAATATTAAGTAAAAATTTAAATATTATATAATTAAAATTATTACTCATAAAATCAATAGGCTCGTTAAATAAATAAATATCTACGTTATAGTTATTAGATAAGATAAGATAAGAATAGAAAGATTAGATAAGATAGGGTAAAATTAAATAAGATAAGATTGGTCCCAAGCGACGTGTTAGATTTGTCGATTGGCAATTTTAAAAACGTAATTAAACTAAAACTGTCTATTAAAGCTTATAATTATTATAAAATATTTGACTATTTAGATGACAAAAAAGCTTGGGATGAATCTGCTCCAACTCGACTCGGCATCCGTGACAAAATTGGCAAGGATCATACAAAAAAGTGTTAAGACCAGACGAGTTTCTTGCCGGATTCTTCTTGAACTGGGGTTAGGAGGAACCGGCACCGGTTCTTACATATATTATAAACATTTTAGGCTCTACGACATGGTGGTTTCCTCACAATGTTTTCCTTCACCGTTTTAATAAAGCTTTTCTGCACGACCCGTTCGAACCCATGACCTTGAAAACCGAAAGCCGTACCACTAGACCATAAGTTCCCGCACTAATATATAACCAGTCTACGTGTATGTCTGCTTCAAAACTGTTTCATTTTACCTGTTCACACCATTATATTTTCACAAACAAGTAATTTTTACTATTGCAATGTCAGTAACAAAACACGTGTTAAGTAATTTACGACGATAACAATCTTAAACTGCAACATTAGGTACCTTTGTAGAATTTATGATGGAGTAGCTTATTTTAATCTTTTTGAAATGGCAACACGTCGAATGCCAGTGTGATGCAACTGTGGATGCAACGTAAGAAGACTAAAGAGCAGTAGACTCGTAAAAAAATTAATACAGATTCCTTGAAACAGTGGGCCAAACATAGAACTGTGGATTATATTATTATTGTGTGAAACAGTGGACCAAAAATATAACTGGATTATAGTAACAGGTTGCTTTCCGAAACTTTGCAAACCACAAAATGAAAAAGAAGTTTCGATAGTGAACCTACTCTACTTTATTTTCTAACACGGATAAGAACAAGAAGTTTGAACAATTTTTCGGAAAAATTGGAATGTGCTTTCGCGGACATGGTTAAATATTTCAAGCAAACGTAGGTAGTAACGTATCACAACCAAAAATATCCTATGCAGTCTAATCTAGACTTCTTCATAACTTACGATGTTTTGTTTGAAATTAAAAAAAAAACTAGGATTTGTTTTTCAAGTGCTTTATGTTTCTTTGTGCTTTTGTTTAAAAGAGTACTCCGCAATCGCGATACACATTCAGAATAAAGTTTCAAATCATTCTGCCGTAGTCTGTTTACTGGATTACAAGGTGACAAGTTTAGAAGTTCTTTATTTTGTTCTAAACATCATAAAACATATTTATTTTTTACTAATAATATCGCTTTTTCTTAGGAATAATCATTTATTACCATATATTTACAATTAAATCACTATTACATTTATAAATTTATGAAAAATTGCTGACAGAGTCCGCAAACTCTTAAGAAGATAATTAGACTTCAAATAAAAAAAATATTTTTGAGAATTCACTATAAATATCAAACCATATAGTGGGCACGAAGTTTTGCAACGAAAAGGAAATGTGGTAGGAAGCGTGTGAAATTTCTAGTGTAACTACGTTTTTCGTTATGTTAGAGTAGGCTCCCAGTTAATGGAGTGAAGTATGAAAGTCAACAAGACTAGGCCTTAAATTACTTCAACACACAACAAGACGATTTATAAAAAAATTTAAATATAAAAACAATTTTTGTTTGTAATTTTTTTTTATTCACGTAGCATAAGTACAGTTATTACTTATTATTATAACAATAATATGTACATAATTAATTTTGAGCAAGATGTTAGTACAAATTAGTAATCATTAATTTAAATTGTAAGTTCGTATTATGTTATGTTTTATTGGGTAATCAATAAGTGTGATTCCTTAACACAATTAAAAATTTTACAAAAATATGTCAATAAAAAACATTATTTGTATCTAGATAGGAATAGGTACAGTATTACTGAGGCAATAATAAATAATAATGCCGGACATTTCAAACATCATCTGGCCCCAAGGTAAGCAGAGCTTGTGTTATGGGTACCACATGACTGATATTATACTACCTACTTATATACTTTTTTTTTGTAAATATATACATATTATACATAGAAAACCCCAGACCCGAGATAAATACTGGCAGATCATACAAACATTTGTCCCGCGGCGGGAATCGAACTCGCAACCTTCTGCGTCACAGCCGGACCTTGGCCCACTGCGTCACAGAGGTCATCAATGTTATCTATCATATGATAATGATATGATAATAAAGCTAGAATTATTGACTCATCAATATCTCTAGCTTTATTTGAATAAATCACCAAAATTACAAACAAAACCCGAAATGTATCGAGAAAAATTCATGATAATATGAGAACAATGTTTACTTCGCAAAATGGACGTAAATAATCCGACTATATACTAGTATTTTTCTTCTTCATAAATGGATAATAATGTCAATATTGCCAATCTCAAGTGTTTATATGGATTATAGTTTGATGACACAAAGTCGTAATTTATCGTTCGTCATTTGTTATTTTATATAAATAAATAATAACCATAAATATTGCTGCAGAATGCACACAGCACCATCTAGTCCCAAACTAAGCATAGCTTTTATTATGGTGACTAGATGACTGATAGAAAACTTATATATTTTTAAATACATACTTATGATACTTTATAACACCCAGACTCAGTAAAAACACCTATTTTCTTCACACAAATGTTTATCCTGGGAGGGAATCGAACCCTCAACCTCAAGCAGAAGGTAGACCTACTGAGCTGACAGGCCAGTCTAATGTTTTATTTATTTATTTGAATTCATTATAAATGGTGTATTTTCATTTAGGTACTTAAAATAATTATACGGATTTTATTTTTATCGAATCACAAAGAAACACAAAGCTTTTTCTCCAATTATTCACAGCCGAGTTCATAACTCGAGCTTTATTTAAATAAAAAACACTAAAATTACTAATAAGCCCGGAAATAACTCGGGAAAAAGAAATAACATAAAAGTGCTATGTTTGTTTTTCAAAACGACCATAAATAATCCGAAGTTTTACTATAAAAGCTAATCAATCAGTATTCAGTTCAATCAATCAGTTTTACTATAAAATCTAATTGACATTGGGAAAATTGATATTATTATGACACATGTCATTAACGAAGAAGAAGAACACAACAAAATAATCACTTGACATTAATAACATTCCATTGCGCTGGCAAACAAAATCTGTCATTATATTAACAAGTGACAGCCTTATCTACTGCCTACTTACATATATATTTCGAGAACAATTAATAATTTGCTTTAAATTATTTTGTTTGCTCTGTGATATTTCCGGAGTGAACATTAAATTTCTCGCCAAATCACGTTAATTATCTACATTTTAACAGCACTGCCATAAACAGTTAAATGTGGGTACAATTACCGACCATTACAATGGCAAATAAACTTTCATTGTCATCCAAAAATTCTAGATCGACATGCCGCATGCTACTGCGGCCATCGAAACAGCCGAGAACTATATAACTTTGTAATTAGCGCAAAAGCTCGTAATTTGTTTTATATGAAGTAATGCTTTTTATAGGTAGAAAGCACACGGAAGATTTTACGAGTTATCTAACTTCACACGAGTGTCGTAAAATGAGGAACAGCCGACAAGGTGACCTGTTTCCTGAAGCTTCTCTAGATAATTGCGCCCATTTAAGAGCTCTCACTGCAGCTTGACATTTGGACGTTTTCGCACAAAAGTGCCCTTACAGTGACAGCCCTTACATATAACCTATTAGTCTTAACCGCTATTGCTCTTAATTAAAGATACATTGACAGTAGGTATACGCAAAATATCACAGTTATACCAACAAATAAAGATAGTTTTATTTCTCGGCGCAGCTATTTAATTAAGGATCCAATATTGAGAGTATCTTAAAAATATATCTAGCAGTTGTAGCCCGTTCCATGTAATGAAAACCTAACACGTATCTGTAGGTAGGTTCGCTGGCTTGTAGTTTATTGCCTTCGATTCTTTTCCATCATGGAACGTTATGGCTTCTTTAATTATCTACGGTCAAATAAACGGGAGAAGAACGAACACAAATTAAATTGAACCTAGCAACCATTCGACTTCCCTTAAAATTAGATACTAGTCAAAGAGGCTTCCGTACATTTGCTAATAACGTCACTTCTTAATTTAATGATGAATTAAGAAGATGTAAAATAAAAACATTAAACAGATTTTTTTTATTGAAGTTATATTAAACTGATAGACTGATATTAAGGAATAGACACTAAACAACTTGTTATTATGGGATTAAAAAAAACCTAACAATTCGGCATCAAGCCACAACAAAAACAACATGATCTCAAAATAAATGTGTGCCTTTTTTAACTACTAATGGTGCTTATAGTGAACTAGAGGTTGAGTTATCTATACAGTATCTACATTGTAAATCTGTATATTCTAGCAGTAAAGGTTTTCGGAGACTGCGCAGTGACTACATAATAACAGAATGTATTCATCCTGCATCAAGTCACCAATCACGTTATCATGGTGCCACTACGTACTTATAGCTGTTGCTATTCGTCAATCTGTTCTTGAATTTTAGAAATTTAGCAACCTCTTTACTTTTTAGTCCAGTAACAGTTCGATTACTATCTATGATCAATATAGGGTCAACTTTATGCTTCTTATTAAAAACTGGCTGCCCATGTTCTTTTTTCACAAAGTATATTGAAGGTATATCCAATTTACTTCGTTTGACGTCGCTTGCTTCATCTTCTGGAAACACAATATACACGAGCAGCGGTTTAGCTCCAGGTCCTGATATTTTGATATTTGGAGGGGCTGTAGCAACCACAATTTTGTAGTCGGTGAACGGTTGTTGAATTATCGGTATATTTATGTAGTTAGTGTCCGAAGGCATAGACTCATTTTCATGGGAGTTCTTGAACGGGAACAATATTTTTGCTATATGATTTGTACAACCAATTCCAAGTTCTGCAGAATGCAAAAAATAAGCTTTGGAGAGCATTTCTTGCCGGGCGTCATCACCGTTGTCGATTTGCTGCTCTTGTAGATTTTTTGCAAAAAATGCACCGGTTTTCTTAGGCTTCACGTTCTTCGCAGTTATAGGAGTGATTTTCAGAGTCAGCCTATTGTTAATGGGTTTACTTAGAGAAGTTACTTCCAGCAAACCCACAAACAGGATCACATAGAGTGGTATTATCTGAAAGAATATGTAAATACTAGATTTCCATTGCAATAGATCAGCGTTCATAACGCAAGCTTAGACTTTGCATCTTCCGAATTTCTTGAGTAGTTATTGTTTGTTTCTAACATTAACATAATTGCCCGCTGCTGGATATAGGCCCCTTCTATTTTTTATATTTGGACGATTATGGACCTGTTCCAACCTACCTTTTTGAAAGTGGACCACTTTCATCATCCCACCAAAGTTTACTACAGGCCTGTCCTTGCTCATCTATTGCGTGACGACTGCTGCCCTTCGATGCAGGTGCAAAGAGTATATTTAGATGTGTGTTTACAAACGAAATATATCGACTCACTTGTTGCATCGCTTAACCAATCTCCCAGACACTATCGCTTTCGAATCCCGATCTGAACTAATATTTCATAAGCTATCCACCATATGATTGTTCTGTTTGTTTTGAAACGCTGTGGATGTTTGCTTTAACAGGCTGAAGACAAACACTAGTTCTTAGAACGTTAACAATACCTACATAATACACCCCGCCTTGCCTTTAGAAGCAAACTATGTGATCCTACCTAAGCCATTGTGAATATGTCTTGTCTCATTATGTAGTGACTATCAAATTGCATTTCCAAGTTTAGCCAGGCTGCCTGATGCTAGTTGAGATGTATATTATGGACAGAGTATTTTTAGTTCCTGTGTCATCCACTAGATGGCGTTTAGGTTCTGTCAGAAGGTAGGTAGCAGTTATCTGGAATTAGTTTTTTTTTAAATACGAAGGGAAAATCTTAAAAACCGAAATTAAACGCAAACGCTTTCAGTGCATATTAGACGGCCCAATGTTTCAATCACGGATTTACTATAATTATCGCAAATTCTTCCCTATTATGGAAAGAAATGGTGGTCGAGAAACGTGAATTGTTTTTTTACGACAAAAATCTCAGGTATGCCATAAGATCTCAGGCTTAAGTTTTAAGTTAATGTTGATGTTATACTTACATAGTTGCGGTTCTCAGTTCATTATTTTATATATTTTTTATATTTTGACTGTGATCCTTTCCAAACAGTTGAACTTACCCAGGGAAAAATATGTCGCGCATAATTTCAAAGTCTTTGGGTATAATGAGCCATAAAATGAAATTTTGTCATGTATATTCAAATCACGTCTTCTCTCGCACATTGGAAGACATCAGCCTCCCTTGTTCAATAGCTTCGTACCCCACATAAGATTTATGGGAAGCCAATATCCTCATCTTATTTACCTCGGAAATATGTTACAAGTTAACGCTAGGTGATATATTTATTACGTATGTACGGTATATTTTTGATGTCGAAGATATAGAATGTAGATACACGGTTCGGTATCTCTGGACTCTACGCTTGCTTGTTTACGCGTTTCAACTCGTTACGCACTTTTTTAAAGAGTGGAACTCATTACGGGCGTCTGATTTGCGGGTCATTATTATCTCGGTGCTCGGGTATAATATCATAATCCATTATACACCAAATAAACAACGGGACAACGAGAAAAAACCCTGTACAAAAAATACTTCTAACCACGGTCTAAGCACTCTAACTAAGGAGTGGTTTCCTTAGTTAGAATGCTTAGACCGTGGTTGAAAAGTAAGTATTTTTTTTTTGTCTTTGTCTTTACTACAAGTACATTTTAATGAAGTAAATTTTGAGGTTTTTCTTATTTTGCGAGTATGGGCGTAGAGGGTTATCTTTGGAATTACTAAACCAATTCAAAAATTGTATTCACTGATAGATAACTAGACTATCTCGAGTCTAAAGCACGTTGTGTTTTATAGTAATATGTTATCCTTTTTAAAACGCGCGGACGAAAAGTCACAAATAGAGATTCACCATCATATCACCATATCAGCCCCTAGAAATCCACTGCTGAACATAGGCCCCCCCAATAGATTTCCAAGAAGAACGATTTTGAGCCCTCTCCAGCCACCGATATCCCGCGAATAAATAATGCTGGACATTTCACACAGCACCATCTAGCCCCAAAGTAAGCAGAGCTTGTGTTACGGGTACCACTTGACAGATATACTACTTATATATACAGTAGTATATAAAAATAGTATTTATCTACTGATTATAAGTATATCTGTACTAAGTACTTACTTACATAATATACATATAATACGTAAAAAAACACCCAGAACAGAGACATATATAAGCAGGTCAAACAAACATTTGTCTCGCGGCGGGCATCGACCCCGCAACTTGCTGCGTCTCAGGAGCGCCTTCACCCACTGCGCCACAGAGCTGGTCATCTATTTACGTCATCCGTTATCATTACCGAGCGTCTCGGGTTTATTCCCACCATAGATAAGTTTTAAAATTGGACGTATTCAATAATTAATGGTTTATTAAAGTAGCTAAGAGTTAGGAGAATATAGGAATATTTCAAGCATAGTCTTAGTTAGTTTACTAGTTTTTAAAATCGCGTTGGTTTTTTGGCTTCTCCGTTATCATGCTCTCCTAATTTGTCATAACTAGGCCAGCCATGTTACCGCTTAAAATAGTTAGTAATAAAATGTTAATAAAGTAATAGTAGGTTATTTAATGATACCTACCTTCATCCTGCATCCTACACCTACCTTTTCTGGTATCTCTGTACAATCACCTCAAATAGAAAATAATAAAATTGGGTTGGTTCATGATATGTTAGCAAACCGCATCCAGCGTAAATAAAATAGCATTTTAAAGGAGAAGGTCTTAGTGATATATTTTACAAGTTGTCGTCTCGGGAGCTTCTATTGCGGAATTTCAAGAAAGTGACTTGCTATCTGTTCACCTAAACTTCGGCAGACGTTGGTCCCGATTCCGTTATTTCGCCGGATGAACTATAATTTCGTAAAATATAAACGAAATAATATCAAAATCTGAATTAAAGTAACATTTTTGTCATGGCATTTCTTAAATTTATTGATCATGTTATTGACGTGTATAGGCTCATTTTAGTAGATATATAGGGAAGATGGGACATAACCAGGATGCGAGTCACGAGCAATTATTTATAGGTGTTAGGTGTGTACTTCAATAATTAATAGGTTTTATTTTAGTTGGTTGGCTTGGTTGGCTTGGCTGCCAGCTTTGGTGATACTGGGCTACACGGATTGTGCCGGTGTGGATGGTAATGACGCCGACGAAGTACATATGTGTTTCTATGTAAAATATGTATGTATTTACAAAAAAACTATATAAGTAGTATATCAGTCATGTGGTACCATAACACTAGCTACTTACTTTGGGGCCAGATGATGCTGTGTTAAATATCCGGCATTATTATTATTGTATATATGCCTATACTACAAAGCTTAGTAGCGTAATCACACGTAACCCATATTGCCCCTACCCCGGGGCATAATGGGGTTTATATATCGAGTCGCAAAGGAATATAAATACGCGATAAATACCTGTGAACTAAACTACTAAAACAATGTGAATTCTGATCGCGAAAGTTTAAAAAATACTATCTAGTAACATCTTTAGACTTTGGTGTAAACAAAATAAGATTTTTGAAAGTGAAAATAAGATTGTTCATAATTTGAACCATCAATATTTGAAATTGATTGTTTGGCGAAACAACCGAATCACTACCATTGTTTACGTTTGATCTAAAGCGAGTTCTCGGCTGGCTCTTCAACCACTCACCCAAATGAAAAATGCCACGTACCAACTCTACAAATGGCCCGATAAACGAATTGTTAAAAAGCTCAATTTAAGTGTTGGGTTTATCAACGGATGAAATGAACATTTTTATTACTATGTAGGTATGTATATTTTAACAGATGTATTTAAAAATATTATAATATTAGTACGCCTACTTAATTAATGATTATGAATGGTTATTCAACATTAAATACCTATACTTAGATATGTTTAAAACCGGTAAACGTTTTGTTAACAAAAGTTTGAGCTTTGATTAAACCTTCCTATTGGCGATTAAGCTAGAACTTGTCAAAACGTCAGACTGCTAAGCTATCCCGATGGAAGTTTTGCTGATAGTATAACAGCTGTGCTGTTTCGAGCTGTTTCAACAAATTAAGGATCGACTGGTCGCTAGACACGAAACACTTGTCGAAAATGGGATTATACTCTGGTTGATTTCGCCTTCAATTTCACCGAGTGATTTTAGAAGTTTGAACTATTAAATTCGAAGTGGTCACTTTGTCTGCGTTTAATCTTTGTTGTCGTTAACGACTCAAATAAATGCGGCTACGTACGCAGATAAAAATGAAACTTTTATATAAGGTAGGAAACGTTCAATTTAGATTTTCAATTTAGAGGACCTCTGTGATGCAGTGGGTAGTGGGATTCCCGCTGCGGGGCAAATGTTTGTATGATCCACAAATATTTGTCTCGGGTCTGGGTGTACCTATGTATGTATTTACAAAAAAAAAGTATATAAGTAGTATACCAGTCATGTGGTACTCATAACACAAGCTCTGCTTACTTTGGGGTCAGATGATGCTTTGTGAAATATCCGGCATTTAATTTAATTAATAAATTTTCATAAATAAATCAACTGACGGATGTTACCTCACAACCCACTAACGGACGAAATTAATTAACGAAATTATAATTATAAGTAGATACTTACCTAAATGTAGTAAAGCACATAAATAAGCACTTACCTGACGAGTCGATTAAAATAATAATGTGAATATTAAATTAATGTTAGTGTTAGATGGTCAGAGTTCAAGTACAAGTTGAACGCCTGTTACTTCGTTCGCGTAATATTAACACAAACTTTGACACCTTGCATCCATTTAAAGTAAAATAAAGATATTTATTTTTATGTAATACGTATTAGGGATCTTCACTTAGTATCATTTACATTTGGTCAAATCAAAATTGCCTTGTGTTGGTAAGACCGCTTTCTAACGTAATAGGTCCCAGAGTCCGCGTAAAATTTTACGGTAAATCACACTGTTATCCCGGTTTTACTCAAACATTTTAAGCAACTGCCACAAATAGTATCTTCTTCTTCGTTGATGGCATGTGCCCTAATAGTGTCTATTTTGCCAAAGTCAAATTTTTATAATATTTATAATGTCACAAAGTAGTATCTTGTCGTCCGTCATTTGTATTTTTTTTTAAATGTGTACTCTCACATAAAATTATACGGATTTATTTTGCTCGAATCACAAGGAAACAAGGCTTTATTTCAATTATTCACACCCGAGTCAATAACTCTTTATTTAAATAAAAATATGAATAATTGAAAAAAATATAATACCATTGTACCCCTTTTTAGGAAAATTGCGCGGACAGAGGAGTATAAAATTTCGCATACTTATAGTATAAATATATAGAAAAAGAGTGCAAAATGCAATTTTTTTATTTTTTTATTATGCAAAAAAAAAAAAAATTAATTAATTATGCTCGAATTTTGACCAGTGGGCGACCACTAGTTTAAATAAAAACTCCAAAATCACTAAAAAAACCTGAAATAACTCGAGAAAATATATAATATAAGAGCGCAATGTTTGCTTCGCAAGGCGTTCAAGAGTAATCTAGGTAGTACCTATTAATGTACTTATTATACATTTATTCTATGACTCAACCAAAGAGTTTAGTTTTTTGAGTTATTGCTTTGGAAAGTCTAACAGCCTAAAAATATGGTTAATAAACCGACTAATAGAAACACATCAAATCATATTTAGCATAATTTATATAAATTAGGTAACACACAAATAAACTCAATACAACACAGCAAATTACGGATATAAAAGCAAAGGTCATAAATACATACACAAATTTGAAACAAATTACAAATTAAATAAATTTCCTAAATAAATACTTACTTAGCTAACTTAATAATAGGGCCATCATCCACCAAAGACAAGCAATTCAGAAAAATTATATATTAAATTATAAATTATCTCGGGTCTCGGTGTTTCTATGTATAATATGTATAAAAAAAAGTATATAAGTAGTATATCAGTCATGTGGTACCCATAACACAAGATCTGCTTACTTTGGGGCCAGATGATGCTGTATGAAATGTCCGGTATTATTATATTATTATTATTATTATTAATATAAGTAAACCAAAACTCCTGTTGGTACCGTGGACCGAAGTAACGAGCCTGACTATGTTTTGGTTTTACTTTCCTGCTTCACTTTAGTGAAACGATGTTCTTAAATAAACATAATTGGCAAAACATTTTGCCAGGATATTGGAAGCGCCAGTCTCGAACGAACACGCTCTAGTTGGGTGCAATACTTACCTTCATACAACTCTAATTAATATCCAAATCTTAAATCGACTTCTGTGGTACACTTCCTGGCTGCTCGTCTCGAAGCCTTTGTTTTCGTTCTACATCTGAAGATATATCTTCGAGTAAACTCTCTTTGACAAGTTTGTTTCTGATATCCGTCAAGTCTCCTTGTTTCGTTTGGTAATTCACGAAAAACACTTCGGGCTTGGCGATCTTTGGAGGAGGCAGAACCGCTTGTATTTGATCTGGATCCTGTTTCTTGGAGAGAACGTAGATCAATGTCTTTTCTTCAACCAGAGGCTGCCTGCTTTGCAGTATCTGCTGTAAGTAGGTTTGGTTCTGTTGCTCTGGAGCCGGAGCTTTTATGAACAGTATATTGTAAGACTTCCGTGGAGAAGGTAGTTGAACCGGAGCAGGCAGTGGTTCTTCGAAGTCAGACTGAGGCACGTGGAAGTATATATGTTTTGTCACCACAGGCTCTTGTACATTTAATTTTATTGAACTGGGTTTGGTATCCTGATAAGCGATATTTGAAGCAGAACATTTCTTCAGCTGGTTGTACTCGTCTGAATCTTGTGAAGGCTTATAAAGCATATCAGATACATTCTTGTTTTTATCATGATGGCTATGGGTATTCTGGTGCATTTTACTTGATGCCATCGTATTTAGTCCAAGAACTGGATCGAATGGAGAAACGAGACCTTCAGTTTTGTATCGTTTTAAGAATTGGTAATCTATTTCTGATAAGGAGTATGATATAGATTTTTCTGGCTCTTCTAGAACTTCGTAATTATGTACTGAAGGACTGACTTTAAGGGTATTTGCCGAACTAGGTTCTATTTTTGGGTGACCGCTCGATGCTGAACTGAAAACGGTAAATGGCGATAGTAGTGAATGATCGATCGCAACCTTGACATCATGGCTTATTGGTGCCGAATTAAACACTTGACTGTTGGTTTGTGGCGATTTATGCGGGATGAAAAAAGCAGGTGCGATTAATACCTTACTGATCGGTGCAGGGTGAAGTTTCACAGGTGCTGTTGCATATTTGAACTGAGCTGAATTTATAACTATTGGAGGTGTTTGAAACGTCTTCGTAAAAGCAGGGCCGTGGTACTTCAAAAAGGGACTGAGTCCTATCGGATTGGGTATATGAGATCTTATAGTATCAGGTCGAACTGAAAGGCTTGGATGTTGATGATTTTGTCCAAACTTAGGTTGATTAGTGATTCCAGCTTCAGCTACCACAGCTACAGCCACAAACACCTAAAACAAACAAGTTGTTTGTTAGCACATTATCACACACAGACTTAGTTATGAAATATAAAGTACAAAAAATAAACTGACCAACACAGATAGCATGGTGGATTTTCCGACGGTCCCTGTCGTAATGAAGAGCTCATCTTCGTGACAGTTTTTTATAAACACTTTCTCAGCATAAATATCGGTTAATTTCCATAATATATTCGGTATTATTTCGCTTCCGTCAATAGTAGACTACTTACAGTAGTTAGGTACCTTACGTAGGCTAACGAGTTTATTTACAGTGAGCATAAATATTTTTTTCTGTCGTTTATGGATTTCTAGGTAAAGAGTTTTCGTTGCTAGGTAATTTTTTTTTATCTTTTAAAAAAAATTGTTAATACATTAGGGATTTAAAAAATATACAACGCAAATACACCCAAATACCCAAATTTGATTAGATAGAACCGGTTATCAAGTACTTTGCTATTAGTGCTATTAGTTATGTCTCACTTATATCATAGGCTTTTATAGTATTATGTAATAGGCCTCTTGTGGATCGAAAACGGGCAATAAACGTTTTACGAGCGATATCACTACCAATTTCTATAATGATACGAGTTTGCTCTCTACGTCATCCCGAAGCTTACTCGATCACGGTGATTTCATTTTGTCTATGAAATAAACTCTGAATAACATTTTTACCACACTAGTTGTTTCATCATCAAAAAAACATGCTCTAATAACCCAAAATATAATCATTAAGAGATAGAAAAAAACATACGTACATGAAAATAAAAAAAAATGCCTTTTAAAAAATGTATGCCAATGATAAAAGAACCAAGCATATGTAAATTATGTAGGTATAAAATAAATACAATATTATGTACTCCGTTTCGTTTTATGGGCGTCTCTTGCCCTGCTCGATGGTTAATATTTTTGTAAAGTTCAACACACCAGTGTATACGTTGGGGTTTTTATTTCTGTAGGAAATGTTTCAGTACAGAGAGGCATACACTTTTTATGTAAGGGGTGTTTTTGCTTATTATTTATTTACATACATGATACACTTTGGTAGGTGCAGTTCATTTAGGTACTATGGAAAAACTGTATTTTATCAACGTATAATATTAACAAGGTATATATTTAGATAACTTTTAGCAAAATGGAAAAAAAAACAGGCATGTATATCAAACAGTAATAAGGTAGCAAAACAGTACCTGATTATGGTTACAGAAGTAAGTATGTGTAATATTATAATAATATAATCAATTAAATAATTAATACGACAACTACGTTCAGATTTTATAGGCTGGATTTTTTATCCATTTTCTAGCCTTATGGGAGTTATCGAGTATGGAATCGAAACATGTTCAAAAACTAGAAATTCGAAAGCAATGTCGTACCCTATTCATCGTTTCATATCGGGCCCGGGCAATGGGATAAAAAAATAATTGATGAGACAAGCGATGGAAACAAATATAAAACCTGGACGACATACAACAGAGCTCCGTTTTGTGCGAAAGCGAAAAAATCAAGTTTGTCTGATTGTGCAAAGGTTACAAACTAAAAAAGTCACCTCGGAATAGATTAAGGGATCGTTCAGATTTTATCGGGGATCGCAGAATAAACTGGCGAGAAATTGTACAGCGCTTCGGAATGTGAGCTTTCTATCCCACCCAAAGGCAACAGAAATATTGCTCGAAGAGAAACCTAATGCCGCGTAAAATAGATCCACGGGCCGCGTAAATAGATACATGATTTTTCGTTTGCATTTGAACTCAACTGCGTCAGATTGCTACTATTATGAAACTTGACTGGCACAACCGTTTTCGGTTCGAGGGCGGGACAACAGTAGAAGTTTGAAGTAGTTTCCACGTATGCCACGATTTACAGGTCTGAGATTCTATTTTGTAGGACTCAGCGTTCAAGATCTACAATCTCGCAGGTGATTGAAGTGAAACTGTTTTCCACTTAATGTATTGTTCACACCAATATACGCGACAAAATTGTAACCAATTTTGCTAAACCTATTCTGACTTCAGTTTCACTTAAGACATAACCGTATCTTTACTATATCTTAATGGATTGAATAAAGTTTCATGTGTTATCATCTTAGTAGTATGTGGGGTTAGCTAATTACATAATAATAATAATAATGCCGGACAAAAGTAAGCAGAGCTCGTGTTATGGGTACCACATGATATGACTGATATACTACTTATATGCTTTTTTTTAATACATTTGTCCCGCGGCGGGAATCGAACCCGCAACCTTCTGCGTCTCAGTCAGGCCTTAGAATATGAATAAAGTGCAAATCTACATTTGTTTGGGCACGGGAACTCCTGCCAAAACAAATCGTGGCCAAATAAATCGTGGTGCATTTAGATACTTAAAATTCCACTGTGTGCTGTGGGCTGTCTCAGTCTAAACGCTAACAACAAAAGCAATTAACTTTATTTTGAAAGAAAAGAAATAAGGAAAAGATATTTATTTTGGTATATTTCTGAAAATGCGTGTTGATAAAATAAATACTAAATTACAGCGTAGAACAGCTGACTTGGTCTTAAAACACAAGACCAGATGCTCAAATTGATTAGGATGGTTGAGCGTTTTAACTTTCCGTATAAACTTACTTTACCAAAGTTTTCAACAGGAGCCTTTGAGGCGCACTTTAATCCTTTCACCTCACTTGTTCGAAATGACTAGTTACACGATAAGTGGAAGAACTCGAGTTTTGAGGCGATATGTGGAAACGAAATTGAATTGCATCATTTAGTCTAACACTTTTTTATGAAATCTAAGCCTGAATATGTCTGTATTATTGCGTAATCGATTGTGTTAGGATTTTTTAAATTCAGTATGGTTTCCTTATTCGGAATAAAGCAAATAACATCGGTTTCAATATCGAAATTACAAAGTGGCTTGCCCGTTAGATGCTGAAGGCAGTACATACCTACTAGGTACTACTGGTAGAGTTCTAGTTTCACTAATGTTTTGTTAGTTAACTAAGTCAGTTTGCCCTGCAGCTAGCAGTTCAACGACACGTACTTACCTAGAAAAACAAAAAAAAACATGCTCTACACGGCTGCATTTCTTAGGCAAATCTTATGTTAATCGTAATTTTTGAGGATACTTACGGGAGCAAGTACAAGCATAGCACACGTAGCACAAGCCAAATAGGACACGTGTCCACATTTTGGACAGTAGTTAGTATGCCGTACATTTAAAGTTTGCAAGCCCTTCGTCACTTTTAAATTACTAGCTAATTTCCGCGGCTTTGCCCGCGTGGTAGAAAAAAAGTAGCAAGATAATAATTGAACGAATGAATGTTACGGAAAAATTACAAAGCACAATCGCGGTTTTGCGGTTTGACCATGATCCCGAGTGAATTGTTTGAAAACCTTTCTTTGCAAGCAACTACGGCCCTAGAGGAAGCTGCATACTAAATTTCATTCCAATCTGTTTGGTGGTTTCTGAGATTTCGTGATGAATGAGTGAGTATATGACAAATATATAGTAGATGAGCCGATGATATCCGTAGGTAGAATTGCCATAGACCTAAACGGATGGATGAATTGACTAGCTACGAGTGGATAGTTAGACAGCAATAGAGGCAGGTTTAGTGTAAGTAACATAGGTAGGGTAGGTAAGGTTTGTGAACACTTATTTTCTTTAATAGCTTTTTAAACAAAATTCAAATTCAAATATTTTATTCAATACAATCATAGGATCACTTGGAAACGTCTTAGATACTAGGTAAATTTAGGCGTCAATTCCTCATAACCCAAGTCTGAGAAAAAACTGGTCCTAGCGCTTTTTTGTATGATCCTTCTTATTAACGAAAAACGAATACAAGATTACAGTAGCTTATACATTGCAAATCTGTCAGTTAACTGTCTGAGGGCAGAGCAACATGAGGACATGCATTCTTATCAACAATATATTAATTTATATTATAACTAGCTGCTGCCCGAGGCTTTGCACGCATGGTACCTACATAAAAAGTAGCCTTTGTCCAAGGTCCCATCTATCTCTATACCAAAATTCATCAAAATCGGTTCAGCGGTTTAGGCGTGAAAACGTAACAAACAGACACGCAGAGTAACTTTCACATTTATAATATTAAGTAGGGATATGCTTTCTTAACAAGACTACCCTTTCAATTTCATTAACATTAATAATTTAGTATTAAATTTTTTAATTGGAAGTTTAGTTGCATTTTCAGTAAGCAACAATCATAATTATTTATTCGCATTAATCATTTATTTATTCACATTTATTCGCATGTATTAGAATAAATATTGGCTAATGTTCTACTTAACGAGGAACGAATACATTCTGACTCGTCAAGGCTTGTAAATTTTAACTTATCTGATAAAAATATTCTGGCATAAAATTATTTAAATTAAAACACAGAATGTAATTATTTTAACAATAAAATTAAGATTTTCATATTAATATAACATATCATGAAACAGCTATAGTTATAAATATAAGTACTAAATAAAATAAAATATTCTTTAAGGTCATAAAAGCATAGTGTAAATAATAAATAAGGGTTTTAGGGTTCCGAAGTCCACAAGGAAACCTTAAAATTTCAGAAATACGGATATAGCCGTCTTTCAGTATGTCTGTCTATCTGTCTGTCGTTTGTCTGTCTGACTACTAGTCATATTTTAAACTAGCTTCTGCCCGCGGCATCACACGCGTTCTACTTACTACATACCAATATATAATGATGCAAAAAATCAACATTTTGTAAACATGTATTATTTGTAATTCTTATTAATGTACCTAGTTGTAAGTTCTCCGAAAATTCTAATATAAAATAAAAAATAAAAAGTTTTGTTGATCCGATCGCCACCAAACTTCACAGGATTACCCGATAGGCCAAACTGAAGATTTCCTCGAATCGATCGAAATCGGTTCGGCCATTTCGGACTCTATAGGGAACATACATACACATATTGCCTTTTATA
Organism: Lampropteryx suffumata; assembly: GCA_948098915.1. NCBI lineage: Eukaryota > Metazoa > Arthropoda > Insecta > Lepidoptera > Geometridae > Lampropteryx > Lampropteryx suffumata. The sequence goes on along the minus strand of OX402544.1, from coordinate 17,124,503 downwards.
TCATATAGTAAATACCACTTGCAAATCTTTAAAATCTTGCAAAATTTAACAACATGGACACAGTAGTTTAATTGTCAACACATTTTATTTTTTATGCATGTATGTAATGTAATTTAAAAAAGTATATCAATCATATGGTACTCATAACACAAGCTCTGCTTACTTTGGAGCTAGATAATGCTGTGTGATATGCCCAGCATTATTATTATTGTTATTCATATCAAGTGAACTATCACGGCATAATAACCAATCATCGTTCCTAAATAAATATGCTATAATTATTAATTGTGTTATTTTACGCTCTTAACAAACAAACTAAATACATTTTTTGTTTGTTTCAGTCACTGAGAAGGAGATACGGTTATGGTATGTTTCTGAATGTATTTAAAAATAATTTGGCAGGACATTATGTTATTTTATAATTAAATAAAATAAAATAAATTATATTTTTATTCTGATTGTTATAATTTCCAGGCACAAGGGGTTCCTGAAGGACTGTCCAAACGGACTGTTGACAGAACAAGTAAGTATATAAATAGAATATATAGTAATATTATAGTAGTTTTATTTGGCGTACTCGTAGTTTTCTCTTGGGTATTTTTTGTGTTTACCTGTTTGTATATGGGGATTTAAATATGAAATTGCCGTTTTATACTTAAAAATTCAACATTTCCATTTCTAATATTATATTAATATATTTCAGCTAAATGATAATTCAAGATTATATATGATTACGGACCTACTTAGTTATGCTACATATTTAATTCATAAGCGAAAGGTAATGTATACCTATCTATGACAAAAAATATACTTTTTAAGAGAACTGACATCGAGACAAGTTGCCGTATCTTTTTGGATGTTTCTTTCACCATTTGAGAGAACAGGTGATGTACATACCTACAAATTTGTATGTTAATAATTTCGATTTGGAATTTCGAACATAAATAGAGTGCTATTTATTTTCAACAGCGCTGATAAAACAATCATAATATTTTTTTCTATAAAGTTGCAAATGCGTGCAACACCTAAAAGTCGCGTTGCACGCAAAAAGCAGTTTAATATATTCATTTAATCAAAATATTTTGACATTATCTATACATATCTGCCATCTCATAGGAAAATAATTTAAATCTTTATGATAGATTTGACCTTTGGGCCTGTGTGGAAGCATTCTGTACTGCCTGGATAGGTTTTTTTTTACCATGTACAATAATTACCAAATTGCTGAAAAAAATGTAGTCGGTCAAAGCGATAGCGGCCACCAGGATCCCCTAACCCGATTCCCCAGGAGATCCCAGTGAACTCATCGGTTCACCAGAATCCCCTTGAAATTAAATTAAGTTTAAATATGTTATCACACTGTTTTTTTTTTTTTTAACAATTTCTAAGAATTGACCTACGCTTATGCCATTGGTTAATAATTTCAAATGCGTTACTTCATAAAGAAATTCACTTTGAAATTCTTCACCATGCAGGCTTTAATTTTAATTCAAAGTGTCACTTCATTAGAATCGCGATTTCATACTTAAACCCCTTTTATGATTAATAATTATATCCATCTTATTAAGGTGATCCATTCACTCGAAACATCTAATCAATACGTTTATTCCCTTGGGATGCTGTCCCAAGATTATAACATCTTGCTAGAGAGTTTTTAGTCTCTCTCACAAACGTAATCAAATCTATAACGTAATGTAAGTAGCATTACATTAAATAAAATGGACCGAGACCCTAGTTAACTATTTTCGGAAATCAAGCAGCACATATTCTTTTGAAGAACGTAGTACTATTTTTATCGATGAGAAAAATAGGGCAGAGAAATATCATAGCTCTGGTGACAAGTTTTCAATAACTCAAAAGTAAAAATTCAAGTTCAATAAAATAGTAGATGATCCGTCGCAATGATATCAACAAAACTAAAACCAAAACACCTTCATCAAATGTGATTGTGAGTAAAGCGCTTCCTTTATTAGTTAACGGGGTTAATAAAATCAAATATTAGCAAACTAACCAATCATGTCACGTAGCAAGTTGCTACGGCGTAGCAACCTTCGTAGGCATCCATCATTCCTGCCAAAACTAATCTGCGTAACTCTAAAGTTATATTCGACTGTGTAGCGAGCAATGTTATAATTATTGTTATTTTGTTCTGTAGCAATGCTTCCGTAATTATTAGTTTTCTACGCAACGGTGATCTAATTTTATTTAACCTCAGACAGAAATGTTTTAAATAATCTCGCAGGCTTCGTTCTGGAATTTGGCCTCTCCTGGATTATGCGGCCTCTCGATTCTGAAAGACGAATAGCTGTTTCAACGGACTTACTTATAAATATCTCCCAACTTCTGTCAAAAGTTTAACCCATTTTGTAAGACAAACAGTTTCAGGGCGAATCTAAAGCAATGTTTAGGCAAGCCCGTAAATTATCTCGTTCTATGAAACCAACAAGAACATACTAAATTAAATAAATGTTCGAATCCAAGAGCGATCGCTCTAATATATACTCTACCTTTTTGATATTACTCTCCAATGAACAAAGAAAACTAAAGATGTACCAGTGTACCAATGTACCGATTATGTAAATTAAATGTCTTATCCAGGGCTTCATTAAGATCTACAAGCAGTTCTTCCCTCAAGGTGACCCGAGCAAGTTCGCTTCGCTCGTTTTTCGAGTGTTCGACGAAAACAATGTAAGTGAACGACCTGGTTGTTTCTTATTAGCTTTAAGTAATTGGATCGTGGACGTAACTTATTCAGCTGACAGATGTTCAGTGCGATATATATATGGAGTAACTCTATATTTAAGTATTTTTTGTGTGTTACCTGTTATCTACGCCGATTGTAATTGTGATTTAGATGATTATTTTTTGTTCTATAGAACTCTAAACAGAACCACTTCGGAGATAAACTTACCTCTGAGGTGGTTCCGTTATATAAAACATGATAAAAACCAGAAACGGATGAAAGCAAACGCATCGCAATTAAGTGGTTATTTTGGAAAATATCGCAAAGAAATACTTATATCTTGTGGTCAAGTGATCTACCCATTGAATGTACAGGCATGCACAGCATTTGCATTAAAATACAAAACAAATAATACGAACACCAGGTTAAATTTAGATTAGAAATGAACTAAAACTAAAAGAACTAAAATAGTTTAAAACTATAATTTTAAAACATATAGGTATATAAACCAACTTATTCTAAACTAATACTAGAAACTTATTGTCAGATTTAACAAATTACCTAACTAGATGACCGAACTATGAGACGGTGTATAGGGCATATAGAACGTGACCCCTAAACACACCAAAACAACACGATACTCTTCCCAAGACACCGTAGGTCAATATATTGCCCCTTTACCCCATCCGTATATACCATAAACAGTTGGCTTTGTGAAGCAGGTACAGTTAGAGCGTTGAAATTACATCGGATAGTACAGGTAGCTTCGAGTAAACTCGGAAAAGCAAATTATCTTAATAGAATCAGTTTCATACTATGGTCCGTTAAATTTGTTAAATATTGTATAGGATCGGCAACCCGTCTTTCATAAGGTATTGCAAGCACTCATAGTCTAAACCATTTTCCAGCATAGCCGTACGTTTATTTGCCACTTTTATGGTATAAAAACTGTACACAGTTGTGGGTGATTGAAGTTCTTTGAGAATAACCTTGGACGGAACTCTTTGAGCATAATGAACAGAAAGTAAAGGACTACGTGTCCAGTCTAGTACTGTCAATCAATAACAAAGCTCGGCTAACGATAATCAGGTATCGTACACAGCTCGATAGCATTATGTACCTACGTAATAAGCAAGTCGCAAACAAAGGAGCGTTTGAAGTCCAGTGAACACGGATCACTGATGTTCGGACGTCTGTTTAAATTGCGAAGTAAACAACGATAAGTTGCTGGTAAACAACCTCGTTTCACTGACTGCGTCATAGTTGATTTAGAGTTTACTCTATAACATAATGGATTCAGTAGAGTAGATGTTTTAAGTGAAAAACTGTGAAATATGAAATAAACAATATAGTTAATTCCTTAACAAGTTGACAAAAAAATTGTATAGTGAAGCCAAGGTCTGTTGGAATAACGAATAGCATTTTGGTGGCGCACTGTTAATTAATTTGATACTAGTTCACTGGCAGCTCTATAAAAGTTAGGAGCTAGTGGCAATTTGTGCTAAAACATCACAATAATAAAATATAATCGAAATTTTAAAACTAGCTATTTTTCGACCCATTGCGTCGAGTCGCCCATTCTATTCTATACCACTTCTATAGTCTATTTAAATGATTAAATAGTTCGAGATAAATCAATGATCTGAAGTGTTTTAGTTTTAAGTTTGGTGTAGATTTGGACCAAACAACAGAATGCTCAATCTGTCCACACTATCAAATTATTTTGGGTAAATATAGACAGCTTTTAGGCTTTTACTCTAGCTTTAGGTCTTTGTTCGATTGGTGTAAGCCTACCTACCGACGATACCCACCCCTGCTAAGAACAAAAACTAAAGAAAACATCCGCGCCGACATGCCAGCACCGGCTCCCACGCCTACGTCCACTCAACGTGGGATGACATCCATAGCCGACGTGCGCGAACACTACGTTTTTACATAGCTTTTATAAATTGAACCGCTTTTCTCTTGTTCTAGCATGGTTCATTGTATAATCTTAGCGGAACTTTAATCAATAAACTGCGACGTAGCACAAATGTAGAACAATTGAGCTATAAGTGTATTAAGTTGCCTTTTGATTAGTATCGAGTAATCCAAGTAAATTATAGACTATCTTACGGCGATGTCGTTTAGAATAGACAAAGGACGACCGATTGCGACTTTGTGACAATACTACAACAAAACGATTACTTGACATTTATCATTAAGACAGATGGTATTATAGGAAGATAAGGTGAATAATCTTTAAATATAGCATCGATATATACAAATAAGTATATAATACTTAGTAAAGTATATAATACTGTTATATCAAGTATATAATACTTATTAAAACTCGAAGTAAAGGATTTTATTGTAAAACAACGATAGTTAGAATGAATAGCACAATCATTCGTTATAATCTGACCACTAACTCCAAGTCTACTAGCCAAACAAACATGGAGATGACAGTCTGCTAGCTTCGTTAGGCAATGCAGATGAATTTGAATATTTATTTGAGAATTCATTTTTTTCGGTTCGCTAGAAATACGACTATCGAAACCTCTAACCATTAGCTACCTACCTAGATATTTACCTACTATTTTTATTCCGATACACGTACTTAATCTATCTTATAATATTATGTAGGCACATAACCGTGGTTCGTAGGTATCCATCGATGCAATGGATACCTACGAACCAAGGCCATCATGAAAAAGCGCTGTCATATACATTGGGTATATAACATTTAAGTAGGTCCTAGGTATTTAGTAAACTATTTTTTTTTGTTATTACAGGATGGCTCAATCGAATTTGAAGAATTCATTAGAGCCCTCTCTGTGACGTCACGGGGGAATCTGGACGAAAAACTGCATTGTAAGTATACAACGTTTTAAATATATTGATCAAATACCATACCTACCACTTTTTATGTCAATCAGTGGTCAACTTTGGTTACGAAGTCAAAAGGTCAAAAGGTCGCCAAAAGCCTTAATTATCGCTAAGAACTTTTTATTTATTTATTTATCTTATAAAGTACAGTCGTCAAAAACGAATCAAAATGACGTATGATGAAAAAATAATCAAAAAGTACTATGTTTTCATTAAATTGTAAAATTGTTGTTTCAACCATTGTCATGAAATGAAAGTGCTAAATTAAACTGTGCCTTTGACAAACTAAAAATAGGGAGTTATGTGAAGGTATAAACTTACTAACGAACTTCCGTCGAATAATAATTAATGCAGTACTATACCAAGTGCATTGCATTACAAATTAAGGGGATTTTCTGCTTCTGAATCTAGGACTCGCTTCTGCACAACATTTAATATTGAAGAGAAAACTGGGCTTCGTTAGCTAGTTTATTTATAAATTATTTTAGTAGGTAACTCGGGTCCTGTTTTGTCTCATGTTGGAAGTTAATTAAAAGATTAAAAGGTTTATTAGCTCTGAGTTTTTATCAGTATTAGTACCCCTGGCTTTTCACGCGTGATACCTAAATAAATCCTACCTACATCAGTATGTCGCAATTACCTTATTTTTTTCGTAACAACCTTTTACAAAGTATAAGAAAACATAAAAAAAGATGAATGGAATCGGTTAAGTCGTTATGGTGATCAAGGGAAATAGGGAATATTTTTTATATAATAACATATAAGATACATTCTGTCAAAAATGTATCGGGAATAGATTTGTTTATGGTTCCGAATTCAATTTTTTGTTTCTTTTTTGGTGTTAGACTGGCACAACTGTTGATTGACACTTGAACTGACTGAAAATCTTCATTCCAGTTTGAGAGAGATAGCCGCAGAACTTTCTGTGTGTCACAAGTCAATCCGTACCATTTCCGTACCATAATCACTTGGGTATGAAACATGTTGGCGCTCAGCTAGTCCCAAAAGACCTGAATTTTCTCCTAAAACTCAATCGCATAAGAGTCGCTGAGGACATGCTAGAATTCCGACCCAACATGCATGAAAACGCATTGTTACTGGTGACGAGACGTGGGTTAATAGTTTGACTTGCAAACTAGTCAACAAGCTTCGGAGTGGCGCCTTCCAACTGAACCGAAACCGAAAAAACCACGACAAGGTCGATCAAAAGTCAGAGTCATGTTGACTGTTTTCTTTGACTATCGCGGTGTTGTGCACTCGGAATTCTTGCCGGAAGGTCAAACGGTAGGTAAATAATAGTACTTGCACGTTATGCGGGGCTTAAGATAGAAAATTCGACGAAAAAGCTAGATTTTTTGAAAGAAAATTCTTGGATTTTGCACCACGATAATGCGCCTTCGCACAAAGCGAAGTTGAACGAATTTTTGACCAAAAACTCAACAAATACCATCGAGCAACCACCTTATTCTCCAGATATGGCTCCAGCCGACTTCTTTCTTTTTCCTAAACTCAAATTACCACTTCGTGGCACCTGTTTTCATTCGATAGATTAAAAACGGATACAGGATCATTCAAGAGGATACAGGAGAATTCGCGGCGAGAACTGAACTGAATTCCGGAAAAATCGTTTAAAAAATGTTTTGATGATTGGATTATTCGTTGGCGTAAGTGTATATCGTTTCTGAAGGGGCATACTTTGAAGGTGATAAAATAAATTTGGATGAATAACTAACATTATGTGTATTATTGATCGTTTCCCGGTACTTTCTTGACAGAGTAGTATATAGATAGATATAAACGTATATCTCATAGACAAAAGTACATAAGGACGAAAACAAATACTCAGAATAAGCAATGTTGCTACAATGCAGGTACCAAGGCAGTAAAGTTATAGAGACAACTACATCCTGCATTCGAGTAATCATTCATCACTTACTGTTAGACAGGCAGGACGAATGCAATTTATGCCGTACATGAAATCTAATTATGAACATACATTGCAGGGGCCTTCCGTCTGTACGACGTTGACAATGATGGCTACATTACCCGTGACGAGATGTACAACATAGTGGACGCTATCTATCAAATGGTGGTACGTATTTGTAAACACCCACAGGTCGACTTCATACTCGTATTTTGAATCCTAGTGCCGTCAATTACAGAAACTAGAATTAAACATTTCAACAATAGTCGAAATTGAACTCGCGCCTGGGATCCTTTATCTATTCTATCCTAGGATCTAGGATAGCTTTATCGGTCGAGCATGTCTGTAAGCAACTATGATATCCCCGCTATTACATAGTCATATTATATAGCTGTACCTGGATGACCGAGCTTAGCCCGGTATTAAACACGGATAAAACTATCTGATTCGGTGTCAAGTATTAGGTATCTTATGTACTTATTTATTTACAAGTATGTACTAGCTTTGCTTTGTTTGGAGCTGGATGGAGTCGTGTGAAATGTAATAAACATTGCACGACAGATTAAAAAATTAAAATTTGAAACAACCTCCTAGGGTCAAACTCCACAACCAGAGGACGAGAACACTCCGCAGAAGCGCGTCGACAAGATCTTCGATCAGATGGACAAAAACCACGACGACAAGTTGACACTTGAAGAGTTTAGAGAGGGTAGCAAGGCCGACCCGCGCATCGTGCAGGCTCTATCCCTCGGCGGGGATTAATCGATGGTCATCCTCTCGCCGGAATTCACGTTTACTTGAAATGCTATTACGACCGCTGCGTGTGTCTGCCAACAGATAGTCCATAATTTGTGAAGCATTGGTTTATAATAATAATTGACACTTCTAAATGAGCTAACCAAATGCGAAAATCAACCATTAGATAATAGTTTGTGCGTAGATAACATCACGCCTTACACCATCCAATTAATTATTAATGGTAATTTTCACTTCTTTGCAATAATGCACCTACCTTTTCTAGATCTTTGGGATCTACTTACACTACACGCGGCGGTAGGTAGTAATTGTTAATTTATTTTGTGTAAGTATTTGCCAATATGATAAAGGCAACGCGAGGCTTTTCGATTTGTGTAATACCTACTTACAATTTTAAGTAAACAATATATATAATACTTATTATCTACGTCAATACAAACCTTCTAGCTGTTGTATATCTACCGTTTTGGAATCGAAACATGAAGGTAACATCGAAAGTAAGAGTTCTCAACCTAACTCAACAGACAAGCAGACAGAGCAGTTTTGTATTGAAAGTATATTTATATTTTAATCCTAATTTTTTAATACAATCATCAATTGTACTTTAGTTATAATTTATAAATATAATATTGGTATAATAAAATACTGCCTGTGTATAATGCCTAAAACTTACCATTATATTTGACTATCTCGCCATCCATTTCGTGTTGGCAAATCTATACTAATTTTCAAGTAAACGATGAATGCGCCATTTGTACGGTCAATTCTTTTTTAATAAGTACTTTCTTAGTCTTTCGTTGATCTCATTTGTAACTTTAATATTAGTAAAAGTTTTCACTACGCAAGGCGCCGAGCGAGAGGTTGATCTGAAAAAATAATTTTAATTATTTACATTTAAAGCACATGTAGCTTCGATTACTGATTACTGATTAAATTATATCTTTATGTTTACTATATTATACTATATAGCAGTTTATAGATATTTAAAAAGTAGATGGACACAGTTAAACCCTACCGAATTAGTCTTTGTCAGCACACATTATAGTAGAGTAACTCACTAATTGGTAACCTTCAGAATTCGGAAAATAAATTTGATCACTTCAAATAAGTAGGTTTTTAAGAGTTAAGCCCCATTAACGTATTTTTTTTCCAATATAAAATGGGCAAGATACTAATCTAGTTCTTGGGTTTATAGGCAAACGCCCGCAATAGTCTCAAACTAATCAGACGCCGATTAAAAGGCCGTCTGAAATTTGATCAAGAGCCTGCCCAAATTTTCAGCCATTACACTTTTGACGATGACTTTAAAATGAAAGTCATTTTTGGACCTTGATAACAGTTAGAAAAACAAAAACGACGGTTAAATTGTATGTATTGAATAATACAAAATTAGGATTTAAAGTTTGTTCAATATACAAAATAAGTACTTTTTGGGTGTAGTAGGCAAATGGAAAAGCAATTTGATAGTGATATTAAATCTTTTGGATAGATAGCGAATGAGGAGGTCGTGCGTTGAGGTACGATCTAGTGTAGAAAACACGACTGGCGCCGGCGAAGGCGAGGCGGCGTCGCGGCGATGAGCTATCGGAGGATCCATTGGTCGGGGTTTAACCAAAGAGACAAATAATTAAAATCTTTAATACATAATTATGTGTATCTGTCAGTGTTAGAACGTAGTGAGACGTAGTGTTGTGCCATAGTAATATTGTGTAACGATTTGACTTATCTACTCGTATTACCACTGTTAATCTCTTCTTGGAGCGGAGTCCCTCGGGAAGCCTCGTCTCTTCTTGATTGCCAAATGCAGCATACGAACTATCTTCTCTCGATCACTGAGGACGGCTCAGTCCCTCTCTCTTCTTAATGGCGAATTCGGAAAACATATATTTTGGAGGACTTTTGGATATTTCCGTTAGCGACTCTCAACGTAGGTGACTTAGTCATTTTATGAGTAAGACATTATTAGCGTAAGAAAAGTACTTTTAACTGCTTTGTAAGACCTGATTATTATTTGTTTGCTTATAAAACTAAGAAACATTCTTATGCTACCCGTACATAACGGATTTATATTTATATTTATATATTCAAATACTCCAACCTTTTGCTATTAATAACGCTTCAGCTATTTATTGAAGGCGTCGTAAGTACTGATGTGCTTACTTACTTTTGGATTTGAGCATATATAATGTAACCTTATCGATTGTTTTGAAACGCAAGTCAATTTGTGTCTTTCGAAAAGAATTTGAAGCATTCTCGAACTAACGTAGGTACTTAGAGAAATTGTTGCGGGCTGTGCATCTAGTCTAGATTTAAGTAGCTGACGTTACTGTGTGATAATTTGTTATTTAATCTTGAAATGCAAGCGATGCTTGCTTGTTGCTTAATTGTAATTTTTGCAGATCATTTTAACGCGATAAGTATCTAAACTAATTCTAAAGGCATAAATAAGTGCTGTAGATCGATACCTACGGTCACTTGCGCGCTATAAACAAAATGATCATAATGTGAGAATTTTCTGAAACATTAGGTGTCGCCATGACTTCGTACTGCATTTTAAATCTAAATTACACTCTTTCAGTGTCAGTTAACGTAGTTACTAGCTTTAGAAGACGGTAGTCAGTAGTTTGAGATTTCCACTGCTTGTTACTAACTTAATTTATGGGTTCATTCATTAGCGGAAGTAGGTAGGTAGGCATTAAAACAACCGTGCATGACTCGCTATGAATTAAAGATACCTAGATAAATTCAAGTGTCCTTTAAGTATCTGACTGGCTAGTCAGCTCAGTAGGTGGAAGCTCTACTTTCTGCGCTGTAGGTAGGTCGGGAGTTCGATTCCCAGGACAAACATCTGTGTGATGAACTTAGGTATTTGTTCTGTCCGGGTGTTATAAATATAAAGAATCATAAGTATATGTATTTAAAAATAAAAAAGTATTTTATCAGTCATTTGGTCGCCATAATACAAGCTGTGCTTGGTTTGGGGGCTAGGTGGTGTTGCATGCATTGTCAACCAATATTTATATATATTATTTTATTTATCTACCTACCTACCGTAATACATAGATAAATTTCATGCCATTATGGTGCAATTTCAAATAGATTTGAATGTTCTAACTGTATTTAACGATATTGTTACTGCGTAGGTACCTATTGTAAAGCAAAGAACATAATTATGTTATACCTCTAACTTCTTCTAGAACTTCTGAAAGCTTGTCCATCCTTTGCTAGGTAAAACTATAAAGTAGTGGCCGCTAAAAATGTTGAAAGCAACTAATCATTGTTCTTACCTTTATTACGAACTTAATGTTAACATAACGTTGCCTTGTCTTGTCATATAAAGATACCTACTTCCTCGATAACACTCAAAAGCCGTTTGGCACATATTTTAACAAAATTGATGTCCATTTTATCTTCGGAACAGACTTGTTACGAGCCTTGAGCTCCACAATACCTTGAAGTCGTAGGTACTTTGTAATTTCTATGACAACGACGCCCTCACACTTGGCCGAATTATTAACAAAACTACATCTACTACCTTGTAATATGTACTTACCTACTTTTCTTACATTTTAATCTTATTACCTAAGACTTAGGTCTGTTTGCTACATTTTTGAACTGAACTATTCTGGTATTTTAGCGACTTTCTATGTTGATAGTAGGTTTATTACTCGCCTACTTATAGATACTATGATAACATTCACTTTTAATAATATAATCTGTATGATGATTATTTAATAAATGAGGTTGAAACAAGTGGTTTTTTATTTACCTATTTCTTTTTAAGTAGAAGTATTGTAACGTAGGTAGGTACCATAGGTACAGTAGAACGTAGGTAGTTTAGTTCTAGTAGGTACTTATTTTTGTACCAAGAACTTACAGAAAATTGCTGTTTCGTAGCTCTAGCTGCTGCTGTTTTTAGTACTTCTGTGAACTCTGACGCCCTAACTTATAATCACATAAATTGCTAGTGTGGCGTTAAAGTATGGAATGTCCTAGTCATTCCAATCCTAGCTTATAATAACATAAATTGCTAGTGTGGCGTTAAAGTATGGTATGTCCTGGTCATTCCAATCCAATGTTTAAATAAAGATGGGAACGGATTTTAACAACACAACAATCTACATATATATATTAAAAAGAAGTCCACTCACTGACTCAGTCACTTATCACGAAATCTCTAAAACTACAAGGGTTACGGGTTTGAAATTTGGCACGAGCATTTAAGGGGTGTAGGCGCTCACTAAGAACGAATTTTGCAAAAATTTAAGAAGGTGAAAAAGGGTAAAAACGTTTGTTTGCAAAATCGTATTCCTTGAATTTACAAATCTATAACTTTGGCCAAATATGCTTTAATATAAATGTTAAAATTTGTATGGGAACTTATAAACGAGTTATGCGATTTGCTTAAAAATTATGCAATGGGGCAATAAAACAGTCTTCAAATTTGTATAGGAACTTTACAACGCGTAGAGTGATTTGCTCAAAATTGAATGTATACTTACCTAAAATAAAATATATATAGTTATAGACACATTTTAGTAGAAAAATATCGCAATATATTCTAAATAAATTAGCATGTTGCATTTTTGACTTAATTTGAAAAAAGCTAAAAACATAATAACTCAAAAATGGTTCAATTTTGCATAATTCATATTGGGGTTAAAATTATCGCAAAAAGTCATCCCCATGACCTCCTAACGGGAATACGTCGAATTACCAATCATCATCATTGGCCTTTGTTCATCTGTTGAAGATGATTTAGGTGGCGTCAGTAGAGTTACAGAACAGTAAATTGTAATTAAATACTGTCATGTTCATGGATCCACTCCAGTAAGCTTAGGTAGGTGAAGTTTCCTCTCCATTGACGTCACTCTACCTGGGATTCTGTTTGATAGCGCAGGCCTTCCCAGGTACCCACACTAACCTCTCGACGTTGCCGACAGGACCCGCAGGAAAGACGAATCAGTACATGCGGTGTCGGCCGGTTCGATTGCAGGTGCATAACGGCTGGCACCGAGCCGGGCTTGTTTCAAGTTTTCTCTATTGCTAGCTCTTCTGTTAGTCAGCAGGGGGACTAATAATAATTTGAAGACTATCGCAGTCTTTTCCATCATCAGTCTCCAAGCAGCACTCATCTGGGATCAGTTCCACGTAGAAAGCCACACTCGAAGTGTCATATAATTCATCGAAAATTACCAACCCGATTTTACAGTCAGATGCGGGTGCAGTGTTTTGAAGGTCCTTAGCTGATCGTTATGGAGTACAGCGGATGGTAAAAGAAAAAACTTATAAATAAAATAAAATTTATAATGATATTATATATAAAAATACGTGCTTCTTTATCTATACCTATAAAAGAGCTTAACCTGACTGACTGACTGATACATCAGAGCCGAGCCGAAACAGCTGAATCTAGAAAGCTGAAATTTGGAAGGTAGCTTCCTTTTACAGCAAAACCACCCACTAAGACAGGATTTTTTGAAATTCAACCCCTAAGAGGTTGAAAAGGGCTGAAATCGAATGTAAGAAAATTTTTAACGCGTAGTGCGATTTGCTTGAAACTTGATATGAATAAATAAAAAGCAAAATAAATGAAGTGTGTTTCAGAAGTTTTCAAAATAACCTAAGACAAATTATCACCACCGACCTAAACGAGAGAGCGGTAAACCGTAGAGTAGCTAACTCCTGAAAGCGCTACTGGTGGCAAAGACGTGATGAAAAATAACGAGTCAAACTGAAAAACAAGTGCAACATGTCTTGTTCTGCCTGTATTAATTGCGGCTCGTAAAGCTAAGCCCTCAAGTGGAGAAAAAAAAATACAGTTCGGTACCCCAAGACTAGAAAAAGTAGCAGAGGAAAGTTAACAAACGCTGAAAAGACGACATACAAAACCACACTCCTGTGGTTTTATAACAATGGAAAGAACTGCAAATCTACCACACCCGTACGTCAACGAAACGCAAGATCTGCCGAAAACATCTTCGCTGTCTGTGAGAGTGTGCAGGAGAATTCGAGGCAGTCGATTTCGCGTCGCTTTCGTGAATTTGGCATTAAGCAGACCACAACTTGGCGAATTTTGCGTCGTGACTTGGGCACCCGTACAAAATTCAACTGACCCAGGAGCTGAAGTAACCGACCCTATGGTCGCAGTCTATACAACGACGTGTGTTCGCAGAATTGGCTGTAAAGCAGTTGGAAACTGACTGCTGACTGAACTGCTTACAGAACGACTGCCCATTTCTGGATGAATGGGTACATCGACTAACAAAATTATTGAATTTGGGACGATAACAATCTATTTGAGATCCCAGAGCGTCCAATGAATTCCGAAAAAAGTCACTGTTTGGTGCTGGTTTTGGGCTGGTGCCGTCATCAGTCGAACACCTGGAGCACGCGATTGGGAAACACTCCAATGAAATTGACTATACTGACAAATCAACCCAGTCACATAAAAAGCTTTGAAATCATAAATAGCTTATATTTTTACACAGACCATAGATTGATTAGATGTAAACTAGATATGAACACAAAAACATTTAGAATTTTCGAAAAACTGGCTTCAAATCACACACGGAACTTGCCAACAGTCTCCTGAGAAAATGGAAAGTACTGGGAAGAGAGGTTTATGGAATCGTTAAGTATCGCAACTGACATACAAACGCAATACTTACCTAAACTTTGTAAATAAAATGAAACTTTTAATAAGAAAAATACCGAAGAACAAAAAGAATATTGAAGTAACAATCAGCCTAGAAGTAAGGAAACTATTAGAAGAACAAAAACAGCTATACAAGGAGAAAAAAAAGAACCAGAGCAGTAAAAACTAAAATAACGGAAATCTGCAAAAAAATAAATAGAACCATATGCAAATATAAGAAAATTCATAGACAAAACACATTAGAAAAATATATAGAACGATCTGGTGATACTAAAAAGGCTTATAAAGAACTCATGTCTACTATCAAGCTTAACTTATGGAAGCCAGACTTGGAAATTCTCTACACATATAAAATTAATAAAATCAATACATTTCAAAGAGGTTTAGAGCGAAGCATGTTAAACATAAAGAATATGGACAAAATAAGACACACAAAGATAAGAGACATAACTAAAATTACAAACGCTTTGACATTTGCTCTAAAATTGAAATGGCATTGGGCTGGCCATGTAGCGAGAATGTCTGAAAGAAGTTCGACCACACGAGTTACCCAGTAGAAAGGACCACCAGGTAAGAGGAGAAAAAGGAGACTCTTAGCCCGCTGGGAAGATGATCTGAAAAGATTAGCAAACATAAACTCCATAGATGAAGACCGACAAAAATGAGCATCTTTGGAGGAGGCCTTTACCCAAACCAGGATTTCTGTTAATTTATAAATATTTAAAACATATAATACTACTAACATAATTTAAGCTAACTCACTAATATAATGTGTTTACTTTAATATTATATCTACCAAATATTATAAAACAAAAAATAAAAAGGCTCATTATTATTGTAATATATAGAACTCAGAAACAAAACAGAGAGGTCTGCAAGCCTAAAATAAATATCAATATCATTAGAAATATCATTACAAAGCGACCAGAACCAAAGAAGCTACGACTTTTTATAAAGAACTTTATGCATCGGACACACCGGAATCTGTACAGTCGGAACACACCCCAGGACAAAACCCAACATCAAGACTAAGCATCCTCCAGCCTGAAATAGAGCAAGCAATACGAACGCAAAAATGCGACAAAACTCCTGGAGATGATAATATCACAAACGAGTTTCTTGAAATCCGTACTAGAATCTCTACAGAGGCCCTTGAAAACGTTATTCAACCAAATATTGAATTCAACGATAACACCTGAGCAGTAGTCTAAATCCACAATTACACTACTGCATAAGAAAGGTGATAGGACCTACATAGGAAATTACAGACCCATTAGCCTTATTTCAAACATCTACAAATAGACCAGGATAGACCAGGGTAGCCTTTAAATATAATAATAAGTGAAAAAAAAAATAGTAGGATGAAACCCATTGGAAAAGGAGGAGAATGTTATAAAGATGGAAGAAAAAATAATTTACGGGCGATCTGAAGTCGGGAAGGGGAAGGGGGTGAGGTTTTAAGGGTAAAAATCGGTTTATCTCGATTTCCGGCAAAACTACAAGTCCTATGGAAAAAAGTCAAATGGCAAAGTTGTAGGTAATAAAAAGATCTACAACTTTTGTATTCACACTTTTTTCACATATCTTCAAAATTTATGTGAAAAATTCAAAAAACCAAGTTTTTACAAAAAAAAATATTTTCACTAAATTTGGTGAAAAGTTACCTTTTTATGTCCCAAATACACTGTAATTTATTTGATTTATATATTATATTATATGATTTATTATATATTTATTGAATTATTTATTCTTTCACATTATTTTGACTTAATATCGAAAAAGCACACTAATTTTCAATCGAAAATTCACCCGTCAAAATATCAGTTTATTTCAAAAAGTTGGTGTGCTTTCTGATCGTTGAAATCTCTACTTTCCGATGGTGTAAATATATATATATATATATATATATATTACTATAGTAAATCTTCTCAGAAAATGGAAAAAATCGAAAGGTTCATTCATCGCCAGGTTCATTCATTAATTTGTATTAATCAATTGTCTTATTAAATACTGTTTATTTACAGAAATTATTACAGATATGGACAAAATAATATACAATAATATAAAATACACGTGAAACAGTTGAGCTACCTAAGGACCGTTTTAAACGACCTATAGATAGCTCAACTGATCCAGATCACTGCCAGAGGGCAGCGTTCCCAAGATACTGGCGGCATTACCACGTTGAATGGCAATGCTAATACGCTGAGCCAGATAGGAGCCAGCTCTTGGGTCATGCAACGTCGCAACGGCATCTACCAGACGCCGTGAAATCATTTTGAAAACGCGGTGGGCTCCTGTTCCCCACGGGCCCAGGGTCTCGACTCCAAAAGGCTCAAATATGTAGGCCTTATCAAATTGTTAATTGATTTGACTACAAAAGTGATGATGACGCTTTAAAGGACGTTAATTTATAATTATTTGTGATTTCAGCTTTAGTTGCTTCCTTAATTCTTTAATAATTAAGAATCAATTTATGGAATTTATTTCAAATTATTTGAGTACTATTTAAATTATCGGAAATAATTAAGGTACCTAATTGAAAGTCGAATATTTTTAAAATAATTTTTTAATTATTGAAGCTCATATACAGGATTTGCAAAACAAAAACCCTTATAAAAAATATTCGACTTAAAATTACCTTAATTATTTCCGATAATTAAAATAGTACTCAAATAATTGGCTGGTTTCAGGAAACATTTCTCAACAGTAGTCCTTATACAAGTCATCATACAAATTTAACAGAAAGCGAATGAGTACGGAATGACTATATACATGTGCTTCATTGACTTTAAAAAAAACATACGACAGTCTGGAATACAATGCATTATGGGAATCCTTACTAGAGCAAAACGAAGAAGTAGAATACATCACCTTGATATATGATATTTACTTTAGGAACTGTGCTAAAAATAGACTGGAGAGAGAGGGAAAAGAATTTTCCGTAAAAAAAGCTGAACTGCAAAGTAAACACATTTCAAATGCATTTCAAATGCCATGCCTCGAAAACACACTTTACGGTTGTAATGGGGGACTTCAACGCGCGGCTAGGTGTGAGGAACGGCGATGAACTGAGAGTGGGGCAATTTGGTTTTGGACAGCGGAACCAACGGGGTCAGCGATTGGCCGACTTCATGGAAAAAGAGGGACTCTATGATGAACTCCTTTTTCAAGAAGCGGTCGTCCAGGAAATGGACGTGGCTTCACCCCGGTGGACACAAACGCGAGAAAGATTTCATCATGACAACAAAAAAGCAAATATTTAATGATGTCTCAGTGATCAACAGGGTCAAAACCGGCAGTGATCACCGAATGGTTAGAGGCTCATTAAATCTTAACGTAAAGCTAGAAAGGTCCCGTCTGATGAAATTACTCTTCGCCCAAGTCCTACTCAAATCCAAAACCCCGAGAGCTTTCAGTTGGAACTTCAAGATCGCTTCCAATGCCTCGCCGAATGCGGATCCGTGCACGAAATAAATGACGGGCTGGTGGAAATTGTTCATGCCGTTGGGTCAAAGTTCTGTAAGACCCAGCGCAAAGATAGAACCCAAAAACTCTCTGAGCAAACTCTAAAACTCATGGCAGAACGTAGCGAAATGAAACTGCAGTCTTTAGTGGATATGTCGAAATACAGTTCGCTCAATAAACAGATCTCTGTGCGACGCGATTTGCGTCTCTATAATACTTTTAATATAAAGAACGCAATAGAACGCAACCAAGGCTCACCAAGTGTTTGCGAGAGATCTGTCTATTGGGTAAAGCCTGTTGACGAAGCTGAAGACCGACAGTGGCAGGGTCGTTTCCTCAAAGCCAGAGGTTTTACGAGAGCTCAAGAAGTTCTATGGACAACTGTACACTTCATCGCAAAGCCCTGCTACAAGCACGACTAGCGATGCAAGAGCCCGCCTAACCCAACACTACACTGAAGACATTCCGGACGTCAGCCTATACGAGATCCGAACGGCTCTCAAGCAGCTTAATAACAACAAGGCACTGGGGGAAGACGGCGAGGAAGACGGCGGGGAAGAGGAAGAGCGGGTGGAACACCGGTACTTAAGGTCCTCCAGAAGCTGTTCAAGTCCGTCATCCTCGAGGGAACTACGCCATAGGCGTGGAACAGGAGCGTGGTGGTACTGTTCTTTAAGAAAGGGGATAACACCCTCTTAAAGAATTACAGGTCCATCTCGCTGCTGAGCCATGTCTATAAGCTGTTTTCGAGAGTAGTAACTAATCGTCTCGCTCGTAGGTTTGACGACTTCCAGCCACCCGAACAAGCCGGGTTCCGAAATGGCTTTAACACCATAGACCACATCCATACGCTTCGGCAGGTTATACAGAAGACCGAAAAATATAACCAGCCACTTTGTTTAGCGTTTGTGGACTATGAGAAACCCTTTGATTTTGTCGGAACCTGGGCAGTGTTGCGGTCACTCCAGCGGTGCCAAATCGACTATCGGTATATCGAAGTGTTGAAATGTCTGTACAGTAATGCCACCATGTCTATCCGACTCCAGGACCAGAGCACGAATCCAATTCCATTGTATAAAGGGGTGAGACAGGGTGATGTTATTTCTCCGAAACTGTTCACTTCTGCATTAGAGGATATTTTCAAGCTCTTGTACTGGCATAGATATGGTATCAACATCAACGGCGAACGCATCACTCACCTTCGATTTGCCGACGATGTAGTCATCATGGCAGAATCGCTGGAAGACCTTGGTCCAATGCTCAGCGATCTCAATATCGTCTCTCAACAGGTGGGTCTTAAAATGAACATGAGCAAGACAAAAATCATGTCAAATGCTCATGTTGCACCCGTACCGGTACATGTTGAGAGCGATATAATCGAAGTTGTAGACCATTATGTCTATGTAGGTCAGACGATTCAACTAGGCAAGTCCAACTTCGACAAAGAGGTCAGCCAACGAATCCAACTCAGATGGGCAGCGTTCGGGAAATTAAGGCACATCTTCTCGTCACAGATACCGCAGAGCCTCAAGAAGAAAGTCTTTAATCAGTGCGTGTTGCCAGTGATGCAGAAAACGTGACAATCGTGACAATCCGTCATTCATAATTCCTACCATGAAGTTACAGTCTACGTTACAGTACATATGGAACTGAGACTTGGTCGCTAACTATTGGCCGCTAACCAAAATCCGCAACGAGGAAATCCGTAAAAGAACCAAAGTCACCGACATAGCACTCAAAATTTGCAAATTGTAGTGGCAATGGGCAGGCCATATAGCTCGCAGAACTGATAACCGTTGGGGAGTAAAAGTTCTCAAATGGCGACCAAGGACAGGAAAACGAAGCGTAGGACGACCCCCCTCCCGATGGACTGATGACATTGTAAAGATCGCAGGAAGTCGGTGGATGGAGAGGGCTCAAAATCGTTCTTCCTGGAAATCAATTGGGGAGGCCTATGTACAGCAGTGGATTTCCTAAAGGCTGATATGATATGATGAAGCAACGGAAAAAAACAGGATATACTCGTAGAAGGTGGAAAAGTTGAGTACGTCAAGGAATACATATACCTCGGCCAATCGGTTTCCTTCAATGACTGTACAGGGAAAGAAGTGCAGAGACGGATTGCAATATCATGACAGAAGTACTGGGGTCTGAAGGAAATAATGTAGAAAAAACAGATCAATATAAAAATTAAGAAAAAAGTATACGACGTTATGATCCTACCGTGTTTGACATATGGCTGCCAAACATGGTCCCTTACTAAGCAAGAAGAGAATAAACTAACTATCTGTGAAAGAAAAATGAAATGGAGCATGTTAGGCATTAAACTATCAGACAGGATCAAACTATCAATCAGGAAAAAGACAAAAGTAACCAACATAGTCAGTAGAATCAGATCATTGAAGTTGAACATTTAATGTAGGATGGAAAACGCAAGATGGACGAAAAAGGTTACGGAATGGATCAGGGAAAAAAGTGTAGCAGACTGGACGAGACAAGCGAGAGATAGAGGTCTATGGAAATATATGGGGGAGGCCTACGCCAGAGTGGCGACTACTGCCTTATAAACCAATTTATACCTAGCAAGAAATTATGTAATTGGAAGTAAATTATTATTGTAAGAAATGTTATTGAACTGTTACCTAATGTAGTAGAATAAATGGCTTTTATTTTTATTATATTTTATATTCTATACATAAAACTTTCAAACGAATAAAAAAATCAATGATATCTTTTACACACCTTGTTTTATTATAATTTAAAGAGGAAGCGCATAATGAAAGACCCTATGTTTATTAAGTTGTTTAATACGTTTTATAAAGTTTAATTAGATAGGTATATCTACATTTGTAAGATGTATAACTACCTAAGTCAAGAAGTCTGAATAAATGGCTATTTTATGATTTATTTATTGTTATTATGAAGTGAGAAACAGTGAAAAAAGACGTATTGATCAAGATTAAGATGGTCTGGGCATGTAGAAAGGATTGATGAAAGAAGATTGACAAACAGGTGAATAAAGCGAGTGTGAATAGGGAAGCTGGAAGCTGGAAGAGGAACATCTCGGCGTACTTACTTAGAATATATTGGGGATGTGTTACAGAAAGTCCAGTAGGTACAAAAAAATACAGCCGAATTGAGAATCTCCGTCTTTTTTAATCGGCTTCCAAAAAAAGACGGAGGTACAAAATTCGGCAATTTTTTTTATGTATATTATCTCATATCTCCGCCAAGCCTCCTGCCGCCACGCTGCCCTCTGCTCGCTGCCCGGCAGTACCTAATCTAGATTCATTATGTTTTCTAAAAATTTAAATCTAAAAGTTTAAATTGACCATTAACAGTCCCTAGCTAACTGATTTAATGTATTTTATACCTGTTATAATTATTTTATTAACCGACTTCAAAAAGGAGAAAGTCCTCAATTCGTCGGAATCCTTTTTTGTTTATGTACCTATGTTCACCAATTACTCAACGACGCACGCCTGAACTGATTTAGAAAATTATTTTAAGGTTTATCATTTAAATTTTATCGAAATCGGTCGTTTTAAAAAAATTCATAACAATCAAAATACATCGATAATATTTTCGTTTACTCCGAAACCTCGCTGTCTCATCGGAGCAGTGTTAGTTGGCCTTCCCATTAATATAAACAAAATACTATTTACTTTCCTTTATTAAAAAAATATACTTATTCAAAAGAAGTATGATTTCTTTTTAGTTTTTAAAACGTAATTATACATTTATCCAAATAAACCTGAAGTATTCCATTCCATTAAAATCCATTCAAATTAAAACTCAAATATTTTTTCGCGAGTTTATGTTATGTTAATACTGCGCGTTCATTTTATTTAATCGCTTTCGTAGTGGAAACTTCGACTTGAAGAATGAGAAACGCCAGCCACTAAGGTAAGGTAAATAAAGATGGTTTGAAAGCAAAACAAGCAAAGAGACAACGCGGGTATCGAACCTTTTAAAATACATACGTGTTAGACACAGGATAAACTGAATGTTAGCGGTTGTTTTTCGAATCATTATAATTTTGAAGTCAGGAACATTATAAACTACTCATGCATAATTTACGAGTCATTATAATTATTAACTCTACTAATTAGGCATCGGATATGTTGGAAACAAAATCGTATGGAAAAAATACTCGATTTTCAAACACGGACTAAACACAAAATACATCTACGTTACTAAGGAGCGGTGTTTAAACGCTTCGTCTACGAGTATATATAGAAGTAAAGTTTGTATGTTTTTTCGTGGTTTGAAAATTATTATTTATGTAAATGGTTATCTTTGTAACCGACCAAAAAAAACACTGCTAAATAGCTGGACTATACCGATTGCTTTAAGTTGTGTTTTAACGTCGAAGACGAAGTCTTGAGAGGGACAGCTAGTTTGATTACCTATTAAATAGATAAAGATTTTTTATTACGATTAAGTTTAAAAATAAAAAAAACAGGTCTATGCATATTATTTCTGATATTTTATTAAATCACACGTAATAAATAAGTAAGTACTTAATTGCAATTTCTACTACAATATTTTCACACAAATCACAAACCTTTACTCTTTGGAGACAATTAATTGAATAAATAAATAACTATTTAGGTGCTATGTCATTTTACTAAAATTACATGTAACTTTACCAAATTACCTACAACTAAAAAAGTTTAGAAAACTTAATCTATTTGATATGATGGGAAGCATTGAGTCGCAACATATTTTATTAGTTTGGTCAATGTGTGTCATTCATTATTATTCACATTATTATGTAAGGTCAATTAATCTCAATAGAATATAATAATAGTAATTGCCACTTAATATATTGAGATACAATTAACTTGAGATATAAAATATATAAATATATTTTAATCAGATATTTTTATAATGATTTTCTCTGAAGATCAATCAGTCAAACTCTGTTTAGAATTATGTTATTGACACATTGACGAAAAGAAGACACGATACAAATTTATATAGTTTAAGTACTACATATAAAATAATTTAAGTACTACAAAATTTGTTGACAATACATTAGATAATAAAGTAATAGGAAAAGTGATGTCTATTTACTAAAACATACTTTCTTTTTAATGACAATCATTATGGAAGTACCTTCACACGTCTACATATTTAGAAAAAAATATGCAGACGTAAGATCACGATCTTCTGCCACGGCGGACAACGCATAGTCCAGGTGATGCCGAAGTGCCGAAGTCAGACAACATGGAGCTCTTTATATGAACAATCATATTTACATGAATAAGTCACGGATGGATTATATCTGTTTAGAAAAGTACTCACCTAAATCATACCATATTAATTTACAAGTATTCGGCGGGCTGATGTAAATTATACATTTACAGCAGTATTATTATAATATTGCTACGACACAACTAACAATTTCGTTGTTTTATTACTATGTTAGGTATTCATTATAATTAACAGGAAGCACACAAAATTAATATATTTCAAAATTAAAGTCTACTTTTGTAAAGTTCTACAAAATTCTCAAAAAAACAAGGCATTACGTCATAAACTGAGATAAGTAAATCTATCGCCTACGGAGCCAGAGCATTTATCTTCCTGCGATGGCCCAAAACTGCCACATCATTGAGTTTTCAACGAAGATTCTCGTAGACCTCGCGTGAGAAAATACAACAATTATGTTGCATGTGGCTTAGAAAATTACATTAGTATCGAAAAGCATTCATATTATAAAGCATATCCAAAACTTTAGGCAAATGGCCTCTGTATGATTATCCCACGATAGAGGTTTTAAGTTGGACACTGTCTGAGATGCTCCGAGTCGAAGTAGACCACAGTCGCTGTCATGTCATCGCGGAACATGCGGCTAACGTCAGGCGAGAGGCTCAGTAAGTGAGCCAGTCGCGAGTGGTCTACACCATACTCCGTGCCACCGATCGCGTGACGGATCAGATGAGTCGCCGCGTTCCTATCCTTCGGCTTACTCTTCAAGCTTTCCTTCCTATGCGATAGAAGCTCATCAATATCCCGCAACTGTATATTTTTCTTCGGGAGCTTCAAAGGATTGAAAAACA
The DNA here is from genome assembly GCA_948098915.1 of Lampropteryx suffumata. Classification (NCBI taxonomy): domain Eukaryota; kingdom Metazoa; phylum Arthropoda; class Insecta; order Lepidoptera; family Geometridae; genus Lampropteryx; species Lampropteryx suffumata. The sequence goes on along the minus strand of OX402544.1, from coordinate 17,100,078 downwards.
CCTTTCCTTTCATGTGCTCACCGACAAGTTTGACCGACTGTAATGGTGTCATCATGTCCCAGATTCCGTCAGAAGCTATTATAAGGAACTTATCTTTGGGCGTCAGGCGGTGGTAATATATGTCCGGTTTTGCAGTTAGGTACGGAGGGGTGTGATAGTTTGCAGGTATGGCTTTTTGGCCGACCAGCGGCATTGCGATCTCAGTCAAAGTTTTGACAGACCACTTGTAGCGATAGTCGCCAAGGCTGCGCAGGGGCGCGAGTTCTCCCAACAGCCTATCTCTCTTTATGGAGGTTTTCTTTTCGCTATCGGGGTGCTCACTCCATATTCTCTTGAGCTCATCGTAGTTTTCGGCGTTGTGTTCTTTAGTTATCTTATTAGCCACCAATTCGTCGTCTTCGAGCATAGTTCCAACGACCGCGTTGCAGTCGCCGACGTTGGCTACGAATAAGTGAGGTCCGTTCACGTAGCACACGCACGCTACAGCGCCGGACAAAGCTACTGATAAAGTCTTCGGATTCACAACCCCGTCTTCTTTGTACTGGTCCATCACTTCTTTTGAAAAATCACTGTCCAATTTTAAAATACTTTTTTCTAATGATGACCCTATGTCTTGTTCTCTAGGCTGGTTCAGAAGCTCAACTAAATACTCTTTGAAACTTTTTTCATACCGTAATGCGAGATCTTCAACGATTTCAACCTGTAATCAATGATGACACAACTTAACAAATTTACTTAATATTTGGTAATAACAGAGGTGTAAAGAATAAAATAAAATACATGTGAAACAGTTGAGCTATCTAGGGACCGTTTAATACGAACTATAGATAGCTTAACTGATCTTGATCACTGCCAGAGGGCAGCGACCTCATGACACTGGCGGCATAGCGACGTCATGTTGAATGGCAATGCTAATACACTGGGCCAGATAGGAGTCAGCTCTTAGATCACGCGAGGTTTCTATCAGACCATGCTTAACAAATTAAATATAGTTACAGACACTGCAAAACAAACACACCTTTCTCGCATTTTGTGCAGACACAAATTGTTTTTTTCGTTCGTATGTGGTTGATTTCAAATGTTACCCATGTAACTTATATATTGGGCCAAACGAATGAGCAAGCTAATGTCTAAACAAAGTATGAATGAGTAAGACTAGATCGGAAATTGCAAACATTTATTATCCATTTATAGCCCACCAGCTGAATGCGAATATCAGAGTAAATGTAGTTGAAATGAGAGTTTTGCTATGTATTTGTGATTTAACTTTAAAGGATTGAGGAAGGAAAACACATCACGTCTAACACCAAAGGCTACACAGAGAATACAGAGAACTAAACAAAATGTAGGAGTCACTATTAGATACGTATAACCGTGCAAAATTGTATAATTGTAAAATTGTAAGCATGATAGAGTAGAATCCGGATAAAACGACCTTTAAGGCGCGTCGCTCACTGGTAAGTCGAGGCGCTGTAGCGGCGGCGTCGCGGCACGGTCTAAGCGTCGTCTCTATGTGGAGTCGAGGCGCAGGCGGCTATGCTTCCTTCACACATTCCATATTTATTAACAGTCATTATAACAATGGCACTCGTACAAGTCATTAATTGAAATAGGAAAAATACTTGGATACACCCATATTTGAGACATTGTGACAGAAGAGGAGCATTCAGAGCTACACGTGACTTATGAAAGTATCCCGACACGTTTAAAAAGTTTTATGGAATATCACATGGTATCTTCGGTTTACTGATGAAAAAAACGCAAATAAACATTAGGTATGTAGGTAACACTTTCAACAGTAAATAATCAATATATATGGAAGTTATCACAAAATTTACTTTTAATCTGAAACAGAGGCGGGTGAATCAATTAGCCGCAACTTGGCTAACTACTGAATACTGTGCTAAAAATATTGATTCGTTCCAATTGTGTGCCTTCCTGGTTGCCTCTTTATACACAAGAATATGGAGTAACGACTGGTCGATTCGAGTTGGACGCTGGACTTACACGTCTAAACGTAGCTACGCACGAAACAAAATGACAAAATGGCGGCTGAGTCGCGGCGCGGTCTGGCAAGACGGCTGCGCCGCGTCTCCGCCTCGACTCCGCGCCGCCTGCATCTCGCCCGTGCCGCGACTCTTGTATGTGACTGCCATATATTCCTTAAGAAAACGAAGATGCGACGCACAAAACGACATTATAATTTAAGCGATTTTAGAGTAAAACATGCCGAAATCCTTTGCAAAGGTCACAAGAACCACATGCTTCTAATAAACGTTGTAATATTTTCTCCTTTTTCTGCAATTGAGAAACATTTTCACTTCACGGAACTCAGTTTAACTCGTGACGAGTCCTTGACCTTGACAAAACAGATTAAAAATACTGACTGAAATTTACGCGCGCATATCACCATACTAGGCGAGGAAGAAAGCAGAGAGGTGGGCTGGCGGGGTGCATTAATTTCGTAAAAAACACAGCGCTTCGTTGTAACCGGCTTGCAACCGGATTATTGTCAAAATAAGTCGTTCTAAGCAGTTGTTGCTTAAACCGGAGTCGTACTAAAGGGATATGTTTTCATAGTACGTCTGTATAAAAACTAACTTGTGTTTGCATATCCGTCGCTAAAAACGGCTAGCCGTTATAAACGAAGTCGTAATAGATGAATTCAACTGTATATATTAATAGTATGAAAATGTTTAATTGAAAGTAAATTATTATTGTAAGAAATGTTATTAAACTGTAATCTAATGTAGTAGAATAAATGGATTTTTGAAGTGAAAACTTCTTTAGCATCGTTGTGATTTTAAAGTCGATGAAACGAAAAAGCGACAGTAAAAAGAGACAAGACACATAAATTCTTAAGATTTAACGTGGGAGAAAATGAGATAGGAAGCATTATAAGTGTTTATTATTACGTGTTTATGCGCGCATGCGTAGTACAAAGCTTGAGAAAAGGCATCACAACAACCTTGGTGTTTTGTATACGCGTACGTATTATACGTTTGTGTTTTGAAGTTTTCACTTCTACCACGTATGAGTTGCACACATGTTTTTTTTATTTTTATTTTATTTTATTTATATTCAAAACTTAAAAAAGGCTTTCAAACGAATAAAAAATTGATGATATTTCACACACACTTTGTTTTATTTTAATTTAAATATTTAATTTAACCATAGACCTTACGGTTATTAAGTTATTTAGTACGTGTTTATAAAGTTTAACTAAATAGGTAGGTAGTTTACATTTGTAATATGTATAACTAAGTCAAGAAGTCTGAATAAATGGCTATTCTATGATTTATTTATTGTTATGATAAAGTGAGAAACAGTAAAAAAGACGTATTGATCAAGATTAAAATAGTCTGGGAATGTAGAAAGGATTGATGAAAGAAGATTGACAAACAGGTGAATAAAGCGACAGTGAATGGGGAAGCTCGAAGAGGAACATCTCGGCGTACTTACTTAGAATATATTGGGGATGTGTTATAGAAAGTCTAGGTCAAGAGTACCCACCCTAAACTAACGCTTAAGCATGAGAAATCTTATAAGAGCAAATGAGTATACCAAAAAAGTATATCAGGTTCGTGGCGAGTGGAGTGAAACGAGAGTGTTTTGATGTATGTATGTATGTATGTACGAGTATGTATGGTATATGTTGTCTAATAGCTTTAAACGAGCAATTCTTGTATATAGGGTAGGGAGGGGCTAGTTGAGCATAGGGGCAAGTTCGGCAATCGAAATATCTCGCAAACCTTCACCGTACGCATAGGCATCGTATGACGGAAAGAAGGGGTCGTGGGAGGGGTAATCACCGCGCGATCGCTAGTGTCGGCTCGACGAGCGAGTTAAGCGTCTGTGCGTTTTGTTTATTTTGTGACAAAAAAGTAAAAACGTCGTTTATCGCAAGTTTTCGTTTGTATTAGTCAATTGTTATCTGTTTTCAATCAGGTAAGTGTTAACCTTCCAGAGAATTATTGTACTTTTGATATGTAGAGAGGTTCTGGGTATAATTCTTACTATTTTTTTATAATCTCACTTTTGTTTTAAAATTCCGGGTTGGGGTTAGTTGAGCTATAGTTGCTCAAATTACCCCATGACTCAAACAACAATGAATGTTTTATTTTTTGTTAGGATGCGGACTTACAAGAGGAAGACCACAAGATGTTCTTACACTACTGAAGATTTAAAAAGCTTGCAGGGAATGGGCACATACAAAATGTGTTCCAGGTGCTGGTCTTACTTTCGTTTGTGTCAATTGCAACAGTGACAACGATGATTAAGTTGCTAAGATCTTATTAATATATTTTTTTTAAGATATTTAAGTCTGATTTTAAACAGAAAGACTGAATCTAATCCTTCAGTTAGTCTTAAGATACGTTGATGTTTTGTTTATTATATTTGTGGGGGCAGGAGTGACTTAAGCCAGGCGTTTTGCTTACAAGACAAAATATCGCTACGACGGGCGACGTCCCCCTGCTACCAGCAGTCACCGCGCTCCCGTCGATCTAGTAACTTGTGACCAAAACTATCGCGGAAAATAAATGCGGTTCACGTAATATATCTTTTTATTTGAAGAACGTGAAGCTAACCCAATCAGGCACTTAAACATTAATCTCACACTACTCAACGTAGAACTAAAGTACAGACCCCGACACAGATTCCAACATTAACTCCAACATTGGTGACCCCGGATACGTTAATAGTGAACCTCGGGTTATTCGGACACTTGTGCAATAATTAAATAAATAACCCCGCTTACTGTGACAGTACAGTGGTACAATGATTTTGGACAAAAAGAACAATAGTGTAGTGTGAAAGTGCGAGACAATCAACGGCTTAGCACTGGTTAATCAAGGTACTAATCCAGCTAGTTTGCCTGAGAACTTTTACGGCGGTCGCTTGAAATAAAAGAAGCAAAATGAATCAGCCACCAACAGCATTGGCCAGTTCCAGAGGCACCGAGTCTGCACGAATGTCGGCACGAACAACAGATATGCCAGAACTTGTTCAACATTTAATTAATATGACCACCGAGTTGAAGGAGCTGCGTCTGCACGTAAATGAGATCCGAGGGCGGAGCCTCGTGGAGCAGAGATCGGTCCAGATCGCAATCGAGATCCAGAGGACCAAGACGGACCCCAGAGAGTCCTAGCTGGCTCTGTAGATTTCATTTCCGGTACCGGGGCAGAGCGCGTACGTGCGAGCAGCCATGCAGCTGGAAGCAACCAGGAGCCCCTAGGAATCAAAACAACCCGTCGTCGAGCAGGTCGGAAAACTAGACGCCGTGCAGTCCAGTTCGGTGGGAGACTGCATAGCGTCGGCCGGTAACCACCGATTATGTGTGATAGACTGGAAAACTAGGACGCCTTTCCTTGTAGATACAGGTGCAAACGTGTCAGTGTTACCCGCAAGTAGACACAAAGGTGAGCAGGCAGTGAGTGAGTAAACTTTTTGCCGCGAACAATACCGAGATAAAGACATACGGTATTAAAACAATTGAACTAAATTTAGGGTGAAGGAGAGCGCTAAAATGGACATTTATCATATGTGATGTGAAACAGGCCATCCTAGGCGCAGATTTTTTAAAGTATTATAAGCTAGTTGTAGATTTACATAATAAGAGATTAATAGATAGTATAACTAATTTGCGCGCAGATGGGTCCATCATACGGTACGAGAAACCGTCAATTAAGAGCATTGAGAATGACAACCCTTACAGAGACATTTTAGAGAAGTATTCAGAAATTACCATGCCTATTGCGTTTAAGGAAACATCACCTCATACGGTCAGCCACCACATCATCACTGACGGTCCCCCGGTATGTGCGCGTCCAAGGCCACTACCCCCGGACCGGTATATGAAGGTAAGGGATGAATTTAGGAAAATGCAGGACCTAGGTATTTGTAGACCAGGTAAAGGAGAATGGGCCAGCCCCCTACACGTAGTTCCAAAGAAAGATGGACAATTGCGTCCATGCGGGGACTATAGAGCACTTAATGCCATAACAAAACCCAACCGCTATCCGATACCACATGTATACATATTACTTAATAAGAAGTGGTACTCGCGATTAGATTTAAATAGGGCGTACCATAATATAGCAGTAGCCCCAGAAGATATAGAGAAAACTAGCATATGTACCCCTTTTGGTTTGTATGAATTTCCCAGAATGAGTTTTGGCCTTAGAAATGCAGCTCAAACATTCCAAAGATTTATGGATCATCAGGTACTAAAAGGAATCGAACGTATAGGAAATCCACAGATAAATAATGAGTCAGCACTTTTCTGTTACATAGATGATATCCTTATCGCTTCAGACAGTGAAGAAATACACAGAGAACACGTGAGTAAGCTGTTTCAAAGATTCAACGAGCTAGGCATAACCAATAACTTAAGTAAATGTAGTTTCTGTCAATCAGAGGTCGAATTTTTAGTATACCAAGTGTCGCAGGATGGAATCAGCCCGTTACCGGAAAAGGTACAGGCTATTGTTAATTATCCACGACCAGATACTGTAGAACAACTACGACGATTTCTAGGTATCTTCAATTTCTATAGATCACACCTTCCGCATGCAGTAACATACCAGGCGGAACTCAACAAGTTCTTGCATAATAGCAAGAGAAAAGACAAAACCCAGATATGCTGGGATGAGAAAAGCATCAAAACCTTCGAGCAATGTAAGGTAAGCCTACAAAGCGCCGCTACATTGTCCCACCCTAGTATAGATGCTCCTTTAGCTTTAATAACAGACGCCTCTGACACGTGCGTCGGCGCTGTTCTTCAACAGAAATCGAATGGAATTTGGCAACCACTAGGTTATTTTCTAAGAAACTATCGGACTCACAACAAAAGTACAGTACATACGACAAGGAACTGACAGCAATTTATATGGCTCTGGTTCATTTTAGGAACATGGTAGAAGGACGACAACTGACAGTTTTCACAGACCACAAGCCACTGATTTACGCGTTCAATAAGGTAAGTAAAGACAAAGAGAGTGCAAGAAGAGAAGACAATTGATGTATATTAGCGAATTCACTAGCGACATACAACATATTATTGGCTCTGAGAACACCGCAGCAGACGCGTTATCGCGTGTAGAGTCCATTATTTGCCCCACGGCAATAGATTACGACGAATTGGCTCACACGCAGGAAACAGAGAATCAAATTACAGACACAACAAACGATAAGTTGGTATTCAGGTACCTAGTCCTACCTAACTCAGATAAACGGATAAAATGCGAAGTTTCATTGAGTTTCATTTCATCTTTTTATTTGAAGAACGTGAAGCTATTCCAATCAGGCACTTAAACAGTAACCTCACACTACTCAACGTAGAATTAAAGTAAAGACCCCGACATTGACTCCAACAGTGACTCCAACATTCCATTAATTATCCAAAGAAAATTACTTTAAGTTTTGTTGTTCTGTCACTAAGACTATATAAACTTACTTTCATTGTTGTCAATTGCAAGAGTCATTACAATGATCATTAAGTTCCAAAGATTGAATTATATTTTTTTAAGACATATGCTATATGGTTAATAATATAAACATATAAGTCTGATTTTAAACAGAAAGACTGAATCTAATGCTGAAGTTAATCTTAAGATACGTTAACGTTTTGTTGATTCTAGTTTTGGTTAATAAAAATAATACTATGGACACTTTTGCTAAGGGATAAATTACTAATCCATCAAGCCGCATAACAACTCAATGAGACTTATCATTGAGGAGCTATATCCGCTCAAGTGAAAAATTCCTCAACTAGCCCCGCCCTACCCTACCTATATATAATCTGAAACTCGGAAACGGCTCCAACGATTTTCATGAAATTTAATATGCAGGGGGTTTCGGGGCGATAAATCGATCTAGCTAGGTTTCAATTTTAGAAAACGTCGTTTTATCAGTGTTTATGCCAAGTAAAGCTCGGTAATCCAAGTACTATCAATAAATCAACGAATCTGAAATGACTGATTTATTCACGTGTATACGTATGACGGATATGTTCTCTCACGCACAATATTGCAGAAAGTATTGTGTGAGTAATAGGGCTAAAACCGCTATTTAAGATCATTATTGTTTCATTATTAAGTAATATATATTGGTTGGATACTAGCAATGAGCAATAAACTTACTCTATCATTGAAGGTTTCCATTAGCGATTCCCTTGAAGCATCCGACATGAATGTCTTGAGCAAATCATGCGGCAGCAGAGATGCAGCAACGTATCTGAGCAACCGCTTTGACACCACTTGAGCACAAGCGGGGCCTCCATGCCCATCGAATACTCCAAGAAGCAAACCTGGAGTTGTATTATATAAGTTTATAATATTATATATCTTTATTATACACCTTATAAAATAAAACACAAAATAACAATTTATATTTAGTAAAAGTACTTAAGTGGTAAGTGGTATCTTCCTGGCAACATATTGGTGGAAAGGAATGTATTAAAAACAAGTGGATGAACCGCTTATATTAAACAAACATTGTGATTACAAACTTAATACGAACCAGCATAATTCTTAGATACATATAAATAATATATTTAAAAAAAAACTGAGAACCGGCTTCTTAACCCTGAATATCAAAACCTGTGATATCAAATAACCAATACGAATACTACTCTTAAACATGGTATTTTGTCATCGATACGATCCGTAAGGTACCTTTATGGTCAAGGTCAAGCTCATGATTTGGTCAACTGACAAGTTCCTATTAAGCGATAGTTAGACACGGGATATGCGCTCAGGATATCTGCTGTGGTGGACCGTGTTAGGCGGTCCACCACAGCACTCCACCATAGCCCCCATGAAGGCCCCCGCTAAAGATAGCAGCGTACCGTTGCAGAACGCAACGAGACCACTGTCCCCTGCGAGTTGAATTCAGGAATATTCATCAATACAGATGTCGAGGCCCTTACCTAAACCCAAGAAGGGATGGTTTAGGGATGACCCTTACCTAAGCCCAAGAAGGGATAGTAGTTCCTATTAAGCTCCTATTGCCTGTGATCACCAATGCAATGCCTTAAATGCAAAACATGAACAGCTTGTCGTTGAAGAGTTCTACAGGGTATCTTCAAAACCCGATGTCTAATCAACTGACATGTATGCAAAGTTATTGCCTGTGTGATCACAGGCAACAACCATTACAATGCTTTAACTGCTCTACATGAGCTGGTTGTCGTTGAAGATTTATGTAGGGTACCTTCAAAGACCATTGTCGAGCCAGTTGACCACTAAATGATATAGGTATGCTATATTAATAGGTATTCCCTTACTCTATTTACCAAAATAATTACTAATTTGCAATGATTTTGTTCTCGTGTTTGAGGAGTTTCGGATTTCAATTATGTTTTCCATAATCAGATCCTCACCAAACTTATATGTGACCATTTCGAAAGTACAACCTAGAGAATAAATAAATAATTGTGTAAATCAGCTAACAATAATTAACCGGCTTCTAAAAAAAGACGGAGTTTCTCAATTCGGCATTTTTTTTGTATGTAGGTCTGTTATCTCATATCTCCGCAAAGCCGCCAGCGTGTTAGAGACGCTGCCCTCTGCCCGCTGGCCGGCAGTAATCTAGATACGTGAAGTTTTCTAAGAATGGTTTAAATTGTCCATTAACAGCCCCTAGCTAAGTGATTTAACTATTTTATAAATCTGAAGTATTTCGTAACATTTTACAGGGAATTAAATAACTTTAACCTACCTACATACACATACCTACACATTGAAGCAACGTTCCGCATCGGCATGCATACTACTTAGTGTATTCTGACAATTAAATGCTATACACATTCATACTGTTCACTCAACTCAACTGCCCAGTGCAGACTAGATTTTACTGATTACAGCTGATTCAATTACAAACTGTAATTATAAATTACTTTTTAGCCAATTAGGGCTTCCAAAAATATAATTTCTCCTACAGGATTTACCGACTGAGAGACTGAGACCAAGTAACTTAGTTAAAACATTTGACGAACGTCGTCTCTCGCCGCTCATTTTCGTCAGCGCGATTCAGGAATCGGACAAATTTAATCCTGCCATCTAGTTCTGATTCCCGCAGTTAACACATCAATAACGCGCGTATAGCTATATAGATCACTCTCATGGATGGACGAGTTGCTCCCTCTAAATAACATGGATACAGGGGGAATACAAGGTCAAAAAATCCATTCAAATTACAATATTTTTTCGCAAGTAATGTGATGTACCTACTATGCGCGTTCATTCGATTTGCTTACGTAGTGGAAACTTCGACTTGAAGAATGAGAAAGGCCAGCCACCAAGGACCAAGATAAATAAAGATGAATTGAAAGTGATAGAGGAAGCCGATCCATACCAAACTACCAAGGAATCAGCGGCATGATTTAGCTTACACCATTTGCACCAAATCTGTAAAATAATAAAACTTGTCGAATGTGTGGCTCATGATTTGAAATGAAAGGGATTTCGGAATGGATTGTGGCTGCGACGAAAAGTGGATGCTTTACGATAATCGTAAGCAAACAACACAATAGCTGACCCAAACGCCACAACAGTGCCCTAAAGCAAACCTTACTCATTGAAAGGTTATGGTAACTGTTAGGTGATCACTTCATTGCGTAATTCACTACAGCTTCCTCAAATCCGCTCAAGCGATAACGGCAGTCATGTGCTGTTCAGAACTGCGAACAATGTTGGCGAAGCTCGCAGAGAAACAGCCCCGACTCGTCAACCGATCTTCACAATTATTGCTCCACGATAGCGCAAGACATAGTGCTCGAGAAACCGTATTGACACTACAAAACCTGGAGTCGGAAACCATTCGTCATTCTCCGTACTCGCCAGAGTTGGCCCCAACCGACTACCATTTTTTCCGTGATTTGGTGACTACGTTCCTGCAAGCAGTACAGAATGCCTTTACTCAGTTTGTTGAGTCCAGTTCCCAGAGTTCCACCGCAAAGGTTTTAAGTAATCTTCCTATGAGATGGCAGAAACATATAGATAATGAGGGTAAATACTTTGGTTAAATATATATACTAAATCTCAGAAAATTAATGTTTTAATTTTTCAGTGTAAAACAGTAATTTCATATATCAACCACTAATCATTCCAACTTATAAATATATATAAATAGCAATTTATACCTAAATCAACCTAGCAATAGGCAATGCTTTAGCCTCAATTCTGTTGGCAGCCTAACTAATTTTAGCTAAAATTAGGTTTTGAACTGTCAAATTAACATTTGGTATTCTGCTGCTACCAACTTAGGATAAGTAATTTAATTTGATCTAACTTAATTAAGCGTTCCTAATTTAGTTAGATGGTACCAACCGAATAGGTTTGACAAATGCTATGACTAACTAAATATATTTTAGACAATTCCTAATTTTAGAAATGAACCAACCGAATTGCCACCAATAACAAAGAATCTAAAACCAAACGGACTGAACAATAGGCAGTTTTTTTTTGTGAAATAGAACACCAATGTTGTCAAAAATATAATTATGCAGATTAAGGAGGAGAAGAAGATCAAAATGAATATGGTGCTGTAAACTAACGCCTCTCTACTTTAACACTGCCTAAACACTGCTTAACCTAATATTCCCAGTACAGTAACTCATTACCATGTTACTGATTTCGAAGTGATTTATTACTAAACTTGTAATACGAATATACCTAGTATTTGGCTAAACACTTTATTTTTATACCTAATAGATAGATAATATATCAATTGTTGTTTGTTGTTGTTTACAGAATGATAAAATATGGTTTGGGTGTAGAGTTATTACATATTTTGTACAATGTAGTATTTTCGCTGCCATCATGTGTAAGGCGCACCTGCTGTCAAATATTTTTATGAATTTTGAAGTCCAGTGTCAGGAGTTAAGATTCGCCCTGTCACTATTGGAACTATCTTACAAAAAGGGATGGCAAGATTTTAAACAGAGAATAACTTTTGACAAAAGTTAGCCATTCCTAAGTAGAGGGGAATGCTTAGGCTGATTTGATACACTTTGATTGAATTTGACACAATAACCAATGTGTCAATATGGATACACAATAACAGTTCCTTTCATATGCAAACATGTATTAGTATCAACAAGGGATTATTTTTGGTTGTCTTGCGAAGCAAACATTGCACTCTTTAATTATTTCTCTTTATAAAATAATTTCTAGTTTTATTAGTAACTAGACACCCAGGCTTCACACGAGTGCAATGCTGTTACTAAATATACTACAGAATGTCTTTATATACAACGTTATCTAAGAGAATAACATAACCTAAGATATAGACATATACTATCGTGGACTTTTTTGTAGACCTTTTAAGGTGTACAATACTGTAGTACATTATTTGTGTTTATTTTTGTTTATAGTCAATTTGTTTGTTAAAGTCTTAGTCGGTGGTCAATTGTTGATTCTAGACATCACGCGGAATGATCGTCAAAAATTTTCTTGGGATTCCTCATGGTTCATATCACATTGCACCATAATACACATTCAATTTAATTGTCCATACCCATCCTGTAGTCACAATTTATTTATTAAAATTCCGCTAAGATTACTGAATAGAACATGCAATAAAACAAGTACAAATATGAAATTAGCAGAGCTATGTTACTTCATGAAATGACAAACGAAGAATCCCTGTCTAAAGTCAATTGCTATTAAATCTCTTAGTGTAAGATATTGTCAAATTGACAAGGCACATTTTAAGCAGTTCAAGTTGTGTGGCGTTTATAAGTAAGGCCAATAGACAATAGAACTCACAAATCCATACTAATATTATAAATTACTAATGTTTCTGTCTATCTGTTTCTTTGTTACATTTTCACAGCTAAACAGTTGCACAGATTATGATGAAATTTGGTAAGGAGATATATCTATGGGAAGAAGACTTTTAATGAAGGTTTAATGCATGCAAAGCTGGTAGCAGAAACTAGTGTGTAATATATTTACCTGCAGTCATCCTGCACAGGGCCTCGCTTCTAGTATCTTCGATGGGATCATTAGATGCCAGCTGATTGGAATCATAAGATTTCACAGACCCTGAAGTAAATTCTTTGTTGAATTCATTTTTACGAAGAATAGAGGTGACCTGGAAAATAAAAAAAACTGTTAAAATGATTACTGGTAAATAAAATATCTGTAAATAGTCACTAGCAAAGAGTTTTTGTAAGAAAAATCATATCTACCATTGTTATTATGGGGAAGCTATTCACACATTGGTATGAGACATTATTTTGTCAGCTATCCTCTAACATTCAATATTATATACAATAGTACCTATCTAATTGTCAATTACAAAGAAAAAAACATGCTAATAATGCTGGATCCTGTATTTTAAATACCTCTTGTGGGGATGGCAGTACTGTAATATCATCTTTATGTGACTGGGCGATACCATCAGATGAACCAAAGCTCCGAGCACTGGAGCTCAAAGCAAAGTGTGGTTTTCTAAACCCCTTGTCTTTACACCAGTTTTGTAATAACTTCTGCCTAAACCCACGGTCTAATTTTAACGACGCGTTTATAATTGAATTAAGATTTGAAGACTTCATAGTTACAAAATAGAAAATGGAAATTGAAAAAGGAGCCGGGAATCACAAGCATGTTATGCAAGAACAAAATTTGTAGATTTTTAATCAGTTCTAAAACACAGATATAGGAAATAATATTGCAATAACCTGCACTCAGGTTTTAATTAATCATTTAATTATTGTAACATCCAGTATGTATATTTAACTCTATGTCAAAATAATAATTTAGTGCGATGCGAGCTACTTTTTTTAAAATTTTTAGGCCTACTTTTATCAGATGTTCAATACAATTCAATGAGATGAGAAGAGAAGGAATCCATCCAATCCCTGTCTGTACTTTTCACTTCATCTTGAATTATGTCTAGTTGACACTCAAGCTATTGACGTGTTGACAGTGACAGCCATCAATTTTTGATCTAGATGTCGTGATAGCCAAGTTAGGAATTAATGTCTTGCGTAGTATGTATTAGATTCTCTAAATAAATAGTTTATTTCATTGTGTCAGGTATTTGGTTTTATTACAAACTTGATAAAAAATATCTATATCAGCTAGGAAAATACCATAAAAAATTACGACTGACGACGACCACCGACGGTTAGGAACGGTTCGAACTGGTTCGAACCAATCACAAACTATAGGATGCGATGGAACCAATGAGTCAACCAATGACTATATCACAAACTATAGGATGCTATGGATAGTCCGGTCATTTTAGACATAAAAATAGTGATCAAATAAAGAAAATTCCGACAGAGCCAAATCTTCGTAGAGACCTTAGGTTTACCACAAGGAATAAAGTGTCAAAAGTCCCCATCAGTCCCATGTGAGCTTAGGGACTTATTCGGGGCCCAAGGTAAAAATTTTAGGTTTTTTGGATTTTTCTCGAAAACGGTAAGTTTTATCGAAAAAGTACCTCAGAGCAAAGTTGTAGATCTTAAAATTCTCTATAAAAATGGTCCCTATGATTTTTTCTCTAAGACCCACTATTTCCCAGATATTACGCTTGTAAGAATCACGTTCTACATAGTATGCACACATATGCCACGTATATACATATTTAGGTACTCAAGCAAGCAAAAATGCCTACTCGTGTCTCTTTTATGTATACATTATACTATTCTAAGAAAATTTACTCTAAAATCACCGCCGGTCCCTTACCGAATCCCCTCTACTTGAATAACATCTGGCCTTGAAAAACATCTGCCTATTCTTTTGTCCATGTGGTGTCGTTCACGTATACCTGCTTCTTTTAGTGTTGAACGAGCAGTAACTGCTCGTTCAACACTCAACAACACATAAATACGTATAGTCACTCGAACTGCTCAGCAGTTCGAGTGACTATACGTATTTATTACAAGCGTCTACTATTGAAGTTAGTGCTGATTAATATTTAAAAAAAAATGTCACAATTTTGCTTTATTTGTAATAAACTTTTGACTGAAAATGAAACTGTTGTGGTCAGTCGTGGAATGCCAACTTTAATCGATGCAAGTGTCGCGAGAAGTGATGAGTTTGCTGATTATTTAAGAAGCCAAAAGTCCGTTACAATTCACGTGGATTGCAGAAAATCATACACCCGGAAAACTTCAATCTCTGCATCAAAAAGACAACGTGAGGAAGAACAGGCCAGTACTTCAAAAGTAAGTCCACCTCATACTAGAGCGCGAATAAGTGAATCCAGCTTTTGTTTTAAAAACCACTGCTTATTTTGTGGCGATGAAGCGGATGAAGAAGCAGAAAAGAAGAAAGTGAAGATTTATCGCCGAAAAATTCATAAAGTTTCTACACTTACATTCAAAGATTCCATTTTAAAATTAGCTAAAGATCGTTCTGATGATGTGTCAAAAGCTGTCTTTGCGCGTATTAATTTTCAGTATGATTTAGTTGCTGCTGACGCTAAATACCATGACAGTTGTTACAAATCCTTCCTGAGACCTAATACTGGCGGTAAAATTGGCCGTCCTCAAAGTGAGGCTATAAACTCTGCAATGGAGGAAATTTTCAATTTCATTGAAAGTAGCGATGACTGCCAGTTTTCGTTAGATGAACTGAGGAATGTTTGCCAAAATGTAGCTTTAGAAAACGGGATTATAAAAATACGATTGAAATTAAAGTATGGTAGTAGAATTATTATTACAGAGAAGCCTGGAAAATTAACATTTATTTGTTTTGTAGACAATTACCAAGACATTTTAAGTCAAGCCTGGTCTGATAACAAAAACTTGAATGAAAAGGAAAAACGGTGGAAAACTTTAAAAGCTGCGGCAGAAATTATTCGAGAAGATATTCAATCTTGTGTGTTTGATAATACTATGTACCCGCCACCGGGTAGAATGTTTGAAGATATAAATAACGATATTCCCGAATCATTATCTTTTTTTTTGGGACAAATCATTCTTAAAAATAAGCGTCATAATTTGGATCATTTAAAGTTAGTTTGCACAAATATTAGTCATAGCATAATGACTGCTGTTCGGCCTAAATCCTTCAAGTCCAGAAAAACTTCTTAACACTATTTTTTGCAATTGCAAGAAAGGTTGTAGTGCCAAATGTGGCTGTAAAAAAGTAGGGTTGCAGTGTTCTCCAGCGTGTACCAATTGCCAAGGTGTCTCTTGCTCAAATGTTCAATTAAATACAAGAGAGGAAAATTCATGTGATTTTGATGAAGAGACAACTGATTCATCTTCATTTGAACAATTTCTAAGCGCTCATCAACAGGAAGGAGAAGAAGAAGAACAAGAAGAAATTGAAGAAAACATGATTGTTGAAGTTGAATATGAAGAGTATGAGTCAGATTAAAGTAATAAAAAAAAGTTAGAACGACAGTTAAACTCAGTAACCCATATCAATAATCTTCATACTATTAAATAATTATTGTTCCTGAAAATAACGTCATAAAGGTTCGTGGAATAGGCCTACCGGGGATACCACGTTAAAAAAAACGCGCCGAGTACACTACCTCACAGGTGGTGTGGAAATGTGTGCATATTATGTAGAACGTGATTCTTACAAGCGTAATATTTGGGAAATAGTGGGTCTTAGAGAAAAAATCATAGGGACCATTTTTATAGAGAATTTTAAGATCTACAACTTTGCTCTGAGGTACTTTTTCGATAAAACTTACCGTTTTCGAGAAAAATCCAAAAAACCTAAAATTTTTACCTTGGGCCCCGAATAAGTCCCTAAGCTCACATGGGACTGATGGGGACTTTTGACACTTTATTCCTTGTGGTAAACCTAAGGTCTCTACGAAGATTTGGCTCTGTCGGAATTTTCTTTATTTCAATTGTCTAAAATGACCGGACTAGGAGTATATCAAAAACTATAGGATGTGTAGTATAGGAACTAGTTTGAACCGACAAAAATCGAAACGAACATTGGAACCCACACATTCATTCCGTTCGCGGTGGCTGTTGTGAAGTTGTAAGCGCTATTAGGTCGACCGCAGATCATAAGAAAACATTTGTTAGCGCGACGGAAGTCGTCATGATTCCGTTCTGCGTTCGGTGGTCCGACTATCAACTGGCAGCTATGCCCACTGGACGCTCGCTCACCATAATGCGCTACACAAGTGATGGTTACTTGTTAAAAGACAAAACTGTCTGAATCGATTCTGCATGGAATCATTATGATTAGTAGTATACTCCTGAAGCAGTTGATCCCGGTGGAGTTTGAATTTGTCTTTCAGTTGTTCCGTTGAATTTAAATTCAATCTTGCTCTTTCAAGGCTCTTCTTTGTAGCTCTGAACTCCAGTCCCATTGTTTGTGTAAATATACGCACAAATATATTGCCAGATATTTCATACAGCATCATCTGGTACCAAAGTAAGCCGAACTTGTGATATAGACCTACCTTGTTATCCTTGTTTTATAAAAAAATAACTTCAAATACTTTTTTTTTGTAAATTGCAAGCCAGTTTGTCATGCCTAAAAATGAAATCGGTTTTTCGGTATTTTAGCTATCGCAATCCAAATCAATACTGTTAAGACGCAGCTGTGGTCTTCCTGGTCACATACAAGACGCTTACTTGGGTGACTATAAACCCTCACTTTTTTAGAATCAAGCTTGAAATTGAATCGAGATTCATTGTGGCCATAGTACGCGTAGTCTGCACCTTTTAACATCGTTATGTTCTAAAGATCCGTAACGTAAACCAAGCTCGTCAGCTTGGTTCACGTTATGGATCTGTAGGCATCTGATTAAACGACATGCATGTTGACTATAATCTAATCATGCAGTTTGGGGACAAAGGGCAGGACCACCAGCATTATTATAACCTTCCTTTCTCGTTTCGAGCATTTTGAGCAAAATGTATGGGGATATTTCTTCGTAACATTCTTGGTCAAGCTAATTTCTGACGTCCTGCTGGCGTGCATCCAGAGAGCGTCTGACACGGGGCATACTGTCCGGTAATATTCTGTTAATAATAATAATAATAATAATAAAAACGCTATATAGAACACCTTACAAACATGAAAAGAATTTAAAACTAATTAGGTACCTACATAATTATATGGAGTGTCTTACAATCTGCTGAGCTTAGTACAAATTTATGTTTTCGACAAAGAAGACTTTCTGGCACACGTCTGTTTTCTAACGGTCCGGGAATGTTCTGTTAATGATAATAATAATAAACACCTCGTAGAGGACACTTACAAAACTTAAGTTAAAATAATTTCAAACCAAGTACATAATCGAAGTATATTAAAATTACGCTCTTCAAGGCTTATTGCCAGTCTTTCTACTCGAGTAGCCTCTGGATGGAGCCTGGCGAGCAGTAGCAACAGCATTTTGCAGAATGGTCAACTCACGAACAGACTGTCCAATCCAATTTAAATTAATGCATATAATGCTGAACCTTGTTTAGTGGCTTAAAATGCGCCTAATTGACCGTATTGACAGTGTTTTTTGAAGTGAAAACTTCTTTAGCATCGTTGTGATTTGAAAGTCGATGAAATGAAAAAGCGACAGTAAAATGAGACAGACACATAAATTCATAAGATTTAACGTGGGAGAAAATGAGATAGGAAGCACTAAACAGTCTTATATTCTTTTGTTTAACTTCTACCACGTGTGAATTGTACACGTTTTGTTTTTTTTTTGAGTTTCTTCATTTAAGTATGAATTATTCATAATTATTATTATGGTATTATTATTTATTCTTTTTATCATTGATTTCATTTATTTAAATTGTAATTTTAATTTTGTGTATATTATAAATTTTATCTGAAATAAATGAATTAATAATTATTGTATGGAGTATCCTACAGTTTTCTGGGTCTAGTACAAATTTATGTATATGACATAAAAAGCTTTCCGGCGTACGTCCGTTTTCTAACAGCCGTTTCCTTATAGTCTGCGGTAGGATTTCGGTTGGTTCGTCGAGTCTGCTAGTCGAGATACAAACATCTCTTGTACGCAATGCGCATTGCGCATGTCGTTGTCGTTCGTCGACCAAATTCGTCATTCATTCTTCGTTCGTTCGGTTCGCTTTGCATATTTTGCCTGGCCGACATCGCGGAACAATCATTTCACTTGTAATCTGCAAATTTTGAATTCGAAATACTACATTTATAGTATTACAAAATGCCTAACCAGGTGTTAACTATAGATCCACAAAATGAACTTAAATTTAAAGGTAAGTGCTTATCTTTTCGAAACGCGTAAGATACGGCCGCATTGAAACTTGGGCAGCATACGTCGCGAGCTAGCTGCTGACAAATGGAGTTTCTATTTCCAGATATCGGCGTTTTGTCAGGGTGCGGTTTTTTTACATTTTCCTTATTCCGTGTACTATCAAATTAATTAATAAGCTATCAGAACCACGTGTGGATAAAAATGACTACGCTTTCTGTTCGTATTTTGATATACCGAGGTATCATTCTGATGGTAATTTGCCTGCTGTAGAAAATAGGTACTTGCCTACTACCGCTACATCCAAATAAGTAGGTGTAACTTGAATGTAAATTCAATTCGTGTTACTGAATGTGTGTGTAATCATCACTACAAATCTATTTATCTATGAAGTAAACCTACATAAAATGTTTGCCTTCAGTATAAAATATGTTTCTATTTATCATGAATGTTATCTGTATAGTAATAGAAATGCTTCATGACCAGGCAAAATACAAAAACCTAAATCTATAAGCTACACATTTAGATACTGAATGTCAAGCAATAACATACTCAATTGTGCAGCAGTGCATGTTATAATAAAATACCTATATCCCCACTTCTTTTATCTTTGTTATCATAAGTAGAAACTGTACTCTCACTCATCACAAAAGTATTCAATTGTGTAGTTACATAGTATACACAAGACATTTAAGTATGGCAAAATAGTAACTGGTTGTATGTATACATTGTATCACTTAAATGACCTCATCAGGACTGTTCTGAGATCTGCTGAGTTATTGTTGAATTCTGATATCACTGAGCTGTTATTATTCTGATACATAAGTAATAACTTTCAGTTACAATTAATGAATTGTTATTACTGAAAGTTGATGTTGATTGTAACACATGTCATAATTAATGGAAACTGAACATATGTAATAACACACTTCTCAAAACTAGGTTCAGTTACAATTACACTAATGATTGAAATAATGCTGATTGTTAATCGAAAATGATAGTTTGACAATCATTGTATCAAGAAATCTATTATCTCAGAACTGCTCGTCAGTACAGTCCAACCAATCTGTTTTACCCTTTATTTGTATCTGGTGATACCTTAATTTTTATGATACAATCACATTATTCTAAAACCAATGTCAAAATTACCTCAAGTGTCCTTTGTTGGATACCATGCACCAACCCTAAACCAATACTTGAGCATACACCTCAAAAATACATAAAATATTTTCTATTGTGTCTGGAACACCAGTATCAAACTTGTTGATGCCCTTGGTACCTATATATATCATATTATATACCTATATGGATTATCTGATACTAATGGCTGTCTGCTGGCCTTAAAAAACAAAAAACTGCCTATATCCTTTGAGATACATTCCTTAGCCAAATTTTATCACATTTTATTTTATTCAGTGTGTGAAAATGTTAAAAATGGACTTGCATAGACATAGACTTAGACATTTGTTTGTTTAAAGCACACATACACATCAAAAATAAAAAGCAGACATAACAATAGTGTTTCGTCAAAGTAAAAAGAGAAAAGACATTCAAAAAGCTTTAATTCTGCATACTTACCTACCTAAAAGTGTTAGTAATAGTGTTGTGTGCTACAACAGCAAAAAAAACAGAGACACTTTCGAGCTTATAATATTAGTATGGATTTCCTGCAATATGTACTATGTTGCAATTATTCATATGATATTTTATATTGTTAAAAATACTAACACATCATTGTGTAAAAAACAAAGCACACAAGAAAAAAACATTACTCTTAACTAGGGACTGTAAGAAAAGTGCTATTGGACACATTCTTAGATATAATACTCATTAAGTAGTTTATTTATTATGATTATGTATATCCTGAATTTAATAAAGCTATCTATCAACACAAATACATAGTTACCGAGTATGTATGTGTATAAACGAATCAACAATTTGTTTTTATAACAATTGTTAACATAGTAATATTAAATTTGTAGTATGCCTTAATCATGTTCTTCTAACAAATGCTAGGTATCACCTATTTAAATAAAAAAACAATATTAAACAGTTTTAATCATGTCTCTTAAAGACATTCCCCAATTTGTTAAAATTTCTAACTTGTATCCTAACTGTACAATCTTATGTAGTAAATGTGCTCTTAAAACATTAATTATGCACTCAAAAGTTACCTGGGTAAAGTGTCTTGCTTGGAAATAACTTTCAAGAGTCAATTAGGTTTCATAGCCTGAAGTTTAATTTAAACAGATGCATATAGAAAGTAGGGCAGTAGGTGTAGCTCTTTGAAATAACACGAAGTTTGACTCTTGACATTTTATATATAACAGGTTTCGACTTTAACCCATAATCCTTACTAATATTATAAATGCGAAAGTAACTCTGTCTGTCTCGCTTTCACGCCAAAATTACTGAACCGATTTAAATGAAATTTGGTACACAGATAGTCTAAAGCCTGAGAAAGGACATTGGTTAATTTTAATTGGAAAAAAGGTTGTCAAGTGTTGAAAAGGGGAATGAAAGATTGTATGAAAGTATTGTCATTTTCAGAACTAGAAGCATAAAATTTAAGGTTGTTGATCCCTACTAATATTATAAATGTGAAAGTAACTCTGTGTGTCTGTTACGTTTTCACGTCTAAACTGCTGAACCGATTTTGGTATAGAGATAGATGGGACCTTGGCGAAGATCATAGGCTACTTTTTATGTCGGTACTATGCGTGCAAAGCCGCGGGCATCAGCTAGTTGTCCATAAATGTTATTATAAAACAGACTAATTATAACGTTGTAGGTAGTTTCTTTTGAAAATGCCAACATAATATAATCATCTAGCCACAAACTAAGCAAATATTGTACTATGGCAACCAGGTGACTGATGAGATGTGCAGACAATACATTTATGTTGGCATTCTCCTTTGCCCGGATGGATATAGTTGTTATTAATGAAATTTTTAGTTGATTTCGCAGGGATGTTCGAGCAGGGGTGCACCACATACCTGCGGCTGGGCAATCCAACATCTGATACAGTACTGTTCAAGATAAAGACGACGGCACCTAAGAAGTATTGTGTGCGGCCGAATTCAGGCTCCCTCGAGCCAAACTCTAAAGTTGAAATTGCAAGTAAGTAGTTACAAAACAAAGCGCTTGCTTTTCGAATCTACTGCTGAGTCTAGCCAAGTTTGAATGTAAACCTCTCAAAGCCATTGCGTAATAGGAGTCCATGGCTCACTGGTGCTCATGTTATTTTAAGGAATGAGTGATTTTCTTTTGCTCTAGTTCTACATTCATTTGTTCTAACAGACACTGCAACAGTCTTTGTGTGCCAGTGAAATCTAATTCTGTTTGCAAACTGGAAATTTGCAAAGCAAGCAAACATATTAAAGAAAGCTCTAAGAAAAACGTTTCTTGCCCTTATCATGTTCATTTCACATAACAATGGTTTATTTATACCATAAACAAGTATTTGTTGTACCTATGCTTATCTTGTAAATCTTGTATTACTGTATTTGAGTACTAATATCACACATAAACACTTCACAGCATCTCAATAATTGGTAATAAGTAACATTTACAAAAATAATACTACTTCCAGGGAAACACAATAAAATCTTAATTATTTTGTTGATATGCATCGCTACTTAATTTTAGGTCAATTTAATTAAGGACATGATGTATAAAACAGTCTTTATTTTTTTTTCAGTTACACCACAGCCTGTATACATTGACCCCAATGAGAAACATAAACATAAGTTCATGGTGCAAAGCGTCGTGGCGCCGGAGGGCAAGACAAACGTGGATCAAGTGGTAAGTATAATTTAATTTGTCTCCAAATGTCGAGTTGCACATACAACTGAGTTGGGGTGGCTCTATCATCCACCATTTTAGCAGTCACTCCTTACACAGCATCTTCCAATTTATTTCATTTCATTTATTTATTTATTTATGCTAAATTGTAACTCTCAAACTTCCTCTGATAAAAATTGTTTAATGGCAGTGCTGCCTCTAATAACGCATCATCTAACTAAGCCGCTCTGGTGAACGCTGTAACTCGTAATGTGCTCTATTTCAGTGGAAGGAAATCAATTCCGATCAGCTGATGGACTACAAGCTAAAATGCGTCTTTGACACACCACGCATCGCAAACGCCAATCTCAATGTAAGTGCCTATAGCATATGAATTGCATTCACAAAAGAATTATTAAATTAATAATGCCGGACATTTCACACAGCATCATCTGGCCCCAAAGTAAGCAGAGATTGTGTTATGAGTATCACATTACTGGTATACTACTATTTTTTTTTTGTAAATACATATTTTACACAAAAACACTTAGACCCGATAAAAATACTTGCAAATCATACAAAAAAGTGTCCCGAGGCGGGAATCGAACCCGCAACCTTCTGCGTCTCAGCTGGCCCTCTCCGTCATAGGAGGTAGTCGCATTTAGATTCTGAAAGTAATTTTATAATGATGGAGACTTAAACTGTGGAAACTATCACGCGCGGTCGCATTAACGCTCTGTGGCCCATTGCATGCAATGCATTGCGCGCAAACATTTAGCTAGGCTGACCGTCACCGCTGGCGCAAAGCCAAAACTAGACTGAATTGCAGTCATGCTCATCAATCCATAAAACATATAAATTGTATTTCTCACTGATTGACAGACAACACTTTCCGTAAACCCAAAGCTAGAATTACATTCCTCTGTTTTATACAAAATAGCATCAGATAGTTTGATTGTTTTGCCGATGTAACCTTTTAGGCCAATGTGTTATTAAACATCAAGGCCGTTATACTTCGATTCTAATTGCTATTTGCACTATTCTGATCCTGTATCTAAAAACTTGTGTTATGATGACTCGTATAACCGTACATATTCATTATTTTAGTTGGAATGGGTAGTAAGTGTTCTACATGGTGGGATCATTCCGTCCTTCATAGATATAATACAAAGTACCTATCATAGATAAATTAAGCAACATTGTCATATGCTTAGCTTCGCTATTTACCTACACTAACACGACATCTTTAGATGATAGTGTTTTAAAAAACTCAAGGTATTAATAAATCGACGACCTCTGTGGCGCAGTGGGCCAAGGTCCGGGTGGCCCACTGCGCTTTGGGGCCAGATGATGGGGTCAGATGATCCAGCATTTTTTTTAAATGAATGTATATACTATTATTTTGTGACGTGTCAAGAAGTTATATTATTTCCTAAAGAAACGGCCTAGAGCTATTTAATAAAGTTGTTTATTTTTTACAGGATTCGGGCGACAACGCTGTTCAGAATGAAATAACCAAAAAACGAGTCATCGAGGATACCAAACCAGTAGTGAAGGTAAAATATGATACATATACATTAAACACTATGTCACATAAAATATATTCTGACGGTTTCCATTTCATAGCAAATTTAAACCAATCAATGGGCTCGTTTTTGTTGTTTCGTTGGGCTAACTAAAATATCCTAAAATACGAATTTATTTTATTTACACCAAAGTCTGAATAGAGTAACATTTTAATTGACATATGATTGACACGCTCATCTTATACGCCATGGTATTTGGTTTTGATTAAAAAAAAATCTTATTTTTTTATCTGTCATTTAAACTGACACTCTAATTTGAACTTTTTGTCAAGCAAAATAGACCGTTCTTATTTTCCGATGTGTTAGCTGCTCCGATGAAACAATACTTACCAAATAGGTATTTAAAGAATGTATGATAGTATAAGAAATCCTTAGTGCACGATATGTCATCGTTGTTGTTATAGTGTGCTTTTTCTGTTTTTCTTTTGCCCTTTCGTCATACTGTGTCGACTAACAAATCACCTTAGCGGATCATCGCTTCTTATCTTCATGAACATACCACCGCCGGTGACGCGTACTTATCACCGCGCACTGCTCTATTGGCGCTGGTCTGGTGCAGGCAGACCCAAGCTTGGCATGTCTTTGAATTGTCTTACAGGAAGCAGTAGAAAATCTTATCCACGGAGATGAGAAGAAACGCAAGGACGACGAAAGTTCTTCTGCACCTATAAACGCGAAAACGGTATTAAAAGTGTTTATTTCCGCTACTGAAATAATATTACCGGTCGTCGCGCGGCGGGCGGTGCGACTATTTTATATAGAGCCACGGCTCGTTCGCTTGCAACCATATTTTAATCAGATAAATCTTACGCTTTTCAATTATTAACAAATCAATGTTTGCGATTTCGAAAACAAACATTCAACATAACAGTATATTTCTTTCGCTTATTTCGTAAAATAACATCCTTCTCATTAAATTATCTAGGTGATGTTAGTTGGAATTGATGTTCACGATTTACTCAATGTTGATTACAAAATTAATGCTTTGAATGTAACTAATGAACGACGAATATACAAATACGTTTTATCGATAACTTAACCATCGTAATAATATATTATCTACAAAACTCATACGCGCTTTTGTTATTGTTCCATTATCATAATCAAAATTAAAAACGATGTGTACATTATTAAGTTGAAACTTTTGACTATGGAGCAGAGACGTCGTATGTCAACTATGACCTTTGCCTGCTAGTCAGACCTATTAAAAGAGCAAATAAGAATACATTGATGGCAATTCTGTTGTTTCGCCGGACTAGCTAAAATTTTCTATGGACAATATGGACAACCTTATTTTGCTACCAATAAAGTTCAAATTAGAGTACCCATTTTAAATCACAGTTCTAAAATAAGTTAAAATTTTTATTTGTTTTATTGCTATAATTTTATTTCAATTACCTAATTCCTTTATTGAAAATAACGTATAGAGGTGTTGATAAAAACTGCGGAAAATAGCCGTAGTTTTAATCAACACCTCCATACATGATGATTAAATTGAGCTAAAACACGTCAGTTATACGTTAATTTAGTAAGTGTCACTAAAAAGAGTTATTCTAATTCAGACTTTAATGTAAACAAAATAAGATGGTTTTTGTTTTAGAAAATTTTTATTTACTCTAGCGAAACAACTGAATTGAGGCCATTGTCTCTGGAATCCTAGCAGTCTAGGGGTATTCAAGGTTCAGTTTAGTATTGGATTTCGATGAACTTGTAAAATTGGGAAAAAAATCGAAAATAACAGAAGTATTAATTTTATTTTTCCTACATCCTACTATCAAATCCACCAAACTTCTTCGCAACTTCTCTTCTGGATACCTTGTACCGCCTGCATGTTATTTTTTGCAAATTTTAATCCTTTCTATGCTACTCTATCCAATTCCGGATTACCTACCATTTTTTTTTGTAACCTTTTTTTATTTTATCAATTTTCCAGAACTTGACTTGTCCTAAGTCGGATAACGTGGATAACGATCTTCAAAATGCGCCCTTAGACGTTTCACACTTCCGTGAGGAGGAAACTAAATTAAGACACGAAAACCTTCAATTAAAAGTGAGTTTCGTAGACAAACGCTTGGTCTATTTAAAACCAAATTGTCGATAGGTACGGTACACGGTTTGACTGTTAAGCAGTGTCATAGGTAAGGGCTGGTTTATTGGCGTAAGGTAAAATGACACAAGAGCTCAAGAGGTTTTCCTATTTTTATTTGTTTTATTGCAATGTTAATGTATAAACGTGTTAAAACACCCTGCGTATGAGAATGATCGGTCGAGTGGATGTCGGTGTTTATTTTTTGCAAATAAATTATGCAGCTTTTGTATGAATGTGCAGTGTTCCTCCTGTGTTGAAGCATTTTCGTTGATTAGTTAATTGTGTCCTACCTACGAGTTGTACTACTGGATCAAAGATCAAGTCTTGTTACATTAGCGGTTGTTAGGTGTTACTAATATTTATTTAATAGACATAGAAAGACACAAAACAAACAGTTAATGTATCAAGGCTTTAACCGGTTAATGATATTACAAGTACGTAATTATATCTACTTAAAAAAGTTAAATGACTTCTAAGAATAATTAATCAACAAAAAAGTTTTAATGACACGGTTTAAGTCTCACTTTTAGAACTACCCTTACTACTATTAGGCTTAATCACCTACTGCGTTGTTTTTTGTTTTATTAAAATTGTATGTATTAATTGTGGTAGCAAACTAGTCATAATGTTGTAATATTATTAGTAATTAAATTGTTTAATTTTAACCTCTATTTTGAGATCGGTGATTAGCTTGAATGCAAATAAGCCTAGTTGTGCAAGTGGGGCTAAATGTGCTTGTATTTGTTTCCCAAACCGTAAACCGTAGAGTCGATATAGAAACAATTTATTAACACACTGTTTTTACTGAAAACGTTGCGAATTGCTAACTCCCAGTTTTCCATTTACAACGAGGTAAGCAATCCGAGCTGCATACTGAAACAAAATAATCTCACCCAGAAAGAAAACTCAGCATTGTAAGTGGCTTGCTTCACTCCCCTACAAGTTCTATAGAAAATTTCACAAAGTCAAAACAATTTCATTTATAATATCTCAATTACCTCTCATTTTGACAAGACTGTAATTGGAAATCTGTTTGGTGCTCTTGCGAATACAAATAAAATATTTACATTATACTTTTTGGTATACGAGTATAGAATCAAAAATATAGCCTTTGCTACACTACAAGTGCTGCAGGTTTTAAAATGCACTGTTCTAACTGATCAGACGATTTGAAGTCTACAATGCTTGTGGTTTTATCGTCGGGAGTATTTCGTAGGTAGGCAAAAAGGGTTTATTGCGAATGGATGGACTGATATTGGGGCTCCGTGGTTACAAAAAATCAACTAGCTTCATAGGAGCTTAGTACGAAACATGTCGAAGATTGAATGAGTTTTGCAAGAGGTGAGTGGTCAAAGTTCAAAGTAGATACTTGTATAAAATGCGAGTAATTTAATTGTATCTTCGAAGATTACCAACGAAACTTTCACAAATCGCTTTATAGAAAGTAATTACTGATTTAGATTATCAAGAAACTGGATGAACTGGATATTATTTGGATGAACCAATATGCCTGTCCATGTGTCTAATCCGATCGCTTGGAGGAAAACATCAGTGGGCTGATGCTTCCAAAATGAGATGCAAATCTCCCACGTATGGAATTACCCGAAATTAAATAATGGCGGACATTTCAGCGTCATCTGATCCCAAACTAAACAGAGCTTGTGTAATGGGTACCACATGACTGATACACTACTTATATACTTTGTATTTTTTTAGTAAATATATATATTATCCATAGAAACACTCAGACTCGAGACAAATACTTGCAGATCATACAAACATTTGTCCTGCGCAAACAGTCGAACTCGCAACCTTTTACGTCTCAGCCGGGCCTTCACTGCGCCACAGAGGTTTTCAAATGTACTGTTTTTGGGTGGGATGATGTCATCTACGTGAGATATTCATCTCACTTTCTCTTTCAGAGTACAAGCTATAGCATAGTGTTTGCGCTATTCAAACGGCGGGCGGTATTCGCTTTGGTCCACAATCTACATAATGAGCGAACAAAAAACGTGCTCGGCTAATGTATACGGTATTTTCTTCGATTGTTTGTCTGCGTATCCATTTTGGGACATGCAGTGAACGGGAAGTTGATCATTGTTTTGGCTAAGCTATTGTCCATACTACTGTTTATATTATACAAAAAAAGTCGTGTATGTAAGCATAAGCACTTACGTAGGTACTTTCGAAGCATTGCGAATAGAACTAATATTATGATTGGAATGAATGTATGTTTGAGTGAGTGTATAAACTGAATTAATTTAAAACAATAATAATCCACGGGCGGAAACTATTAAGACTAAACAATTCAATATTAACTACTTTATCCGTAGCATCGAATATTTGCGAATTTTTGAAATACCTACCGGGCTAATGTGATTGCAGGTTCTATCACGCCCATCGACATTCTTAAACCTGTTCAATCGTTACGTTCGTCCGCCGCTCTGCAACTTGTGCGTCATTCAAATACATGTTTTTATATTACAGCGTGTGTATTTTCAGGAAGAGTTGTTGCGCCTGCGCCAAGTAATGGGAGATGGGAGAGCTCAGCGCGTGCACTCGTTCGGGCCGGAGAAGCAGGCGCAAGGCGCTGTGATGCCGTGGATAGCCACCGCCGTCGCTATGGCTCTCCTCGGCATCATCATAGGCAAGTTCTTCATGTGAAACGGCACCGCGCCCCCCTTGCCCCGCGCTGCCAACGCCGCCGCCTCTCGGACACAGCTCTTGACTCCCGGTGCGACCGCGAACCTCGCACGAGGCAGCTTCACTATCATCCTCCCATAATCTGACCCACGATAGTAATATAATACACACATAGGTGACGCTTGCCGGACAGACATAGACAGGTATTAATTATCCATCTGACTTCTTGTGATTTGACTTACTTCCCTTCGCATGACATGTATGTATTATCCATAACTATTGCAGCCGTTATTTTTATCTTGGAGAAAATAGTTTGATATTCAGGACAAATTTAGTATCTTAATGAAGTTGTTCACTGAACGACGTTTCTCTTTTCTGCTACGGATTGCACTGTCTTGTTTTATTACCATCTAGTTGACATCTTTAAATGATAAACTGACCAAAATATAACATATAATCACTCCAAGAGTTCAAAATAGCGGCGTATGAAACGTATGGTAGAGCTTTGGTAACTTGTTTATTGGTTTTTAGGGGAGATCGGGTCAAAACCGTATATAATCTGGTCCTGCACAATCATGTTAAAACACAAGATAATAATGATAAATATTGTTGACATAAACTAAAATGTATCACCCATGTATCTGTTTAGCAAGAATTTAAGAAAAAAAAACAGGTTAGCACCACTATAAAATAATAATATACAAATAAAATAATAACAAAATAGAGACCTTATTCCGGTTTGTATTTATACGGGTTTATACGGGTCTCCCCTTAGTTTTGTTTTATACTTTTTTTATCGTTGGCTTCAACTTCAGGCGTTTGCTAATAGCCAGGTCAAAATAGACATTGACAACAAGCTTTAATTCACAACAAGCTGAAAATTTACAGGCACGTAAGGGATACCACTCACATGAAATCCTGAAAAGTCCCCATTGACCCCTCGTGTGCAAAATAAAAATTCAAGGTCAAAGGTTGTTAAAATGGGTTTTTTGAATTTTTTGCCCAAACGGGTAGTTTTACGATAAAAATAGCCCAGACTAAAATTGCAGATCAGGTAATTATCTACTAAAATTGTCCATATACTTTTTTCTTTACGATTTACCATTTCTGAGAAAAATTCATTGTATTCTACTAGCTGGAAAACCCGCGACTTTGTCCGCATGGTCTGAATTTTACTAGAATTATTTTGAAAAATCCTGATACACGAAGTTCCCATACAAACATTGACACCCCATTTTACCCCTTTGAAAGGGTTATTTTGAAAAATCCTGAAACACGTGTCTATTTATTTTGCATTTTAATTATTCCAATCAAGTTTCAAACAAATCGCACCACGCGTTAAAAATTTTCATACATTAGTTTTCGCCTCTTTTCACTCTCTTAGGGGTTGAATTCAAAAAAATCCTGCCTTAGTGAGTGGTTTTGCTATAAAAGGAAGTTACCTTCCAAATTTCAGCTTACTAGCTTGAGCTGTTTCGACTCGGCGATGATGAATCAGTCAGTCAGTCAGGTTAAGCTCTTTTATAGGTATAGATTAAAATGCACAGCGATACATCATTTTTTTCGTCGTTGATTTTGCGACCTTGAATATTTTTTTTTACACACGGTATCAATGGGGACATTTCAGGATTTCATTAGAGATGTATCCCTTACGTGTCTGTGAATTTTTAGCTTATGAATTAATGCCCCTTTCACGTTTTGGGCTAATTTGACCGGGCTATAAATTGAGTTCTATTTTTATTTCACGCTTGTGAATTGTAATCATATTCATACTAATCTAAAACGGATGTATCATTCAATTAAACTTGATTGTATAATCAGCGCACGATCAGAATGAGTCAGCGATAAGAACGAAGTCCGTATTCTAACGCATTGAAAATGATGATAAGACCGAGCCGGATAATTATTGTTCCTAACTTTGTTAGGAACGCTACTTCGCTCGAGGACTGAAATTTCCAT
This sequence comes from Lampropteryx suffumata, assembly GCA_948098915.1. Taxonomy (NCBI): domain Eukaryota; kingdom Metazoa; phylum Arthropoda; class Insecta; order Lepidoptera; family Geometridae; genus Lampropteryx; species Lampropteryx suffumata. The sequence goes on along the minus strand of OX402544.1, from coordinate 17,068,839 downwards.
TTATTTTGAAGGTTCAGACTCATTCTGATGAAACGCAAATTATTCATGTCACACGAAAAAAATCTGATATTATTAATAAATTATTTCCATAAAATGTAACTAAATGCTATATATTGTAGTTGTTACATTCCCTAAAATAGTTTGCATCATTGCCCCCTGTCATTATGTCATTCGCAACATCTTTATAGAGAAATACAAGGGCCGCTACCTACTTTATGTCAAAGCGGGAAAACGATAAACATACTATGATGCATGTGAAGATAATATATAATAATAAAGCTCCTTCGACAGATTGCTTGTGTCTTTTTAAAGTCGCTTTCATGTATTTGATTTATTTCTATTTGATCGCCTTTTCCCACAGTTAGTAAAAATACGTTGAATGAATATTGGCTTTTTAAAAAAATTTACTCATAAATAATCAAAATTTTACACAATACGTAGCCCGTTAATATAACGAAGCTTATTGTTTGGTATCCTTATTTGGAATGAGGTGCCATTGATAATAAACTTACCAATATTCATGTGGACGTTTGATCTAACTACATAATTTTGGGATTTTTTAAAGTTAAATTAAAATGTTGTTAAGCATCCCAAAATTATCATGAACGCATGTCATGCATGATTGTTAAAGTGTGGAAAAGTTTTATTAAACCATTCACGTTAAAATTTTAAATTGGAAGGCAATTTCGTGTTCAAGGATATTTAAACTAAAAAATGTACTTTGATTTACAAAATTGTTAATATTAAACTGTAGGCAAATAAAGTTTACTTAAAAATACGCTTCTCAGCAATAACAGCTATGTGCATTATTTTGTACAAAAGTTGTTCTTAGTACAAAATGTTTTAATAAATAACTTAGCAATACATTATATAAATACTTAAATTTATTCGTAAAAGAGAATTGACAAATGTTTATCACTATTTAGATATGAATACATAATATAAGCGAGCATAATTGATGGTTCAATCAATGTCAAACGATTCAAATCGATTTTTGGACCCTGCCTATCAATATTATGGAATATCAATGTGGATATAAATCACATCTGCCTTATAGAATCAGTAATAATGACACCAAAATGTTATATGAACAAAATCCCGGTGATTAGCAATAATTGTAATATGAAAATGTAATGAGATGTTATCGAGTTGTTATTTATTCTCGCCTTAATAAATCAATATACAATAGTTACAAATTTATAAAGCTAAATGAGTGAGTAGATAAGTAGTTTTACGAACTTAGCATTGCAGTAACAGAACACCATAGCTTTAATAATATACTGGCTTTGGCGCTCAATTATTTAAGTACAAAACTGAGCTTTATGTACTTCCTTGAACCAACTGCTCCTACTCTTATATACTCCTTATTCCTGAATGCACGGTCTATCGCAACAGTTCACGTTAGGTTTGTGTTCTGTCATCATACATGTATGTATAATAAGCGCGGCAGCATCGCCCAAACGGGCTGCGTAACCAACGTAATATCAGTCCATTGATTTTGCACAACCAATCGCTACACTATATATACACTATGTTGGATGACAAGGCAAAATCCTAAATAAGAGCTTGCATAGTTCTGCTTCTCGGAGCCAGTCGGAGCTACATATGTCCGTACCAACATGGCTCTCTTTTCACTCAGTCAGTTTTGATCAAACGACTCATACCTGAATCGCCAATCACTCCAATCACACTCTCCTTGTCTAGAAATGAGCAATGTCACGAAGCAATTTAGAAGCTAAAAATAGTTCATAAGATGTCGAAATTTTAAAGCAATATATAAATGATTGAATTCATTAGTTAATAACCGATATTTTGTATACTTATTGCGGGTTTTATAAATAATAACGGCACCTACCTCGGATAACGCAGCGCACAGGATTCAGCGGAGTTCATAGAGCCTACTCTGCGTTATTTGAGCATATTGCCATGGTAGGAATCATGCGTGACATTGATTAATATATTTTTTTAACAATGGTAGCGCTATGTGACCCTTATTAATAGGTGATGTTTAGTATCGAGGCTTATCGTAATGGCTAATCAGATATACCGTTGACATCTTGTTGTCACTTCCAGAACGATTAGATGAGGCATTGTTTCAGCGCTTCTAAACAGTATTCTGTAATGTGTTTCGCTTGTTGGAAACGCTGTGTGGAGGGGTGTCCGTATTAGCGGTGTCTCCCTCGCCTAGTCTGCCTAGGCGCGTATGTGGCGACATCATATAGTTTATATAATGAGGGGGCGTTGCGCGGCTAAAGCCATAATGTGCAAATGGCGCAGCGCGCAGCTATTTGCATTGTCGTCACAAAAACACGACATGCAAACGCCGCGTTTTCATAATCCAAGCCTTGACATTACGTGAATTCACAGCAAGAGTTGGAGGGCAGGATTAGTGTACATAGGGGGAGTTTACAAAGCAAGATTTGAGGTTCATGTTCGCTTTCAAAAATGTATGATTTATACAACTATGTACAATAGGTTACATACGACATACGACGATGCGACTTTTATGTACCTGACGATACTTGAAGCTCGGCAATTGATGATGAAGTATTGATAGAACCTATTATATTAAGAAGTTTTTTGTCTGTGAATTCGTTCAAAATTATTAGGTTTTTCGATAAGTTGGTGTTGGTTGACAAGACATTGTATCATCATACCACATTAGCCGTAGTTTTGTGTCCGTTATAAATATTAGAAAAAATTCACTCTGGTTTATTGCATTTTATTAATTTAATCGGTGTTTGGTTTATTTGTTATATCTGGAGAGTGTTTTGTTAATATAAAGATTTCTTTAGATCGTGAAGCCCAATTGTATTTTTCCTTTTGTAAACTTGTAGCGTAGGTGTGTAGGTAGTACCTGAGTCAACAATTAAAGCACTAATAAGATGCCGACTTCTCCCTTTTATTATGTTTGTTCTTATAGCGTGTAGGTGTTCGCTTCTTAATTTATGGCTTCTGGAGATCACTATCACTGGAGATTGTGATGATGTCTGTAGATATCAGTTCATTCATTTTACTTATATTGCTATGATATTCATAAGTTAGTTGGAAGTAGTGGAATAAAGATGATCGTTATCTGTTAGGCTATAATGTAATCATTGATATTTATTGAACAATAGTTTTGTTCATTGACCATAAACAAACGACAACGGATAATTCAGACAGTTCAACTTTTCAAGATTTTAAATTGCAGACAACGAACATAATTAAGTTTATCACGGGTTGGCGCAAAATTAAATAATTACGCTGTTTTTAATCCTTTTAGTGTTCCCTAAATAATGTACTTAGTCAAAATATAGTCTTGCGACAATAATAATTGTGAACCCTTTTCACTGTGTAATGCAGTTTAATTTTATTCGCACTAACCTGTGATGAGCCACCTAACCTAACCTAGTTTTAAATTACAAGTACCAAGTATTACATTAAAATAGTACCTATCATTGTTTGAAATGTTATCAGATTGTTAAATAATTTACTTACCTACTCAATAATTTAGTATTGTATTTGTGTGCACTTATAATTTACGAATAAAATAGTCATGCCTGCTAAAAGGAGCTATTTTTCTGTATTTATTTCTTTATTTTGAATGTTATTGTGCTTAAAAGAAGTAAAAAGGTAATAAAATCCAGGAGGTTATCGCTTATAAAAAATATAACAGATTGATCCATGCTTAAATAATCCGGCATTATCCACCAAAATACTGATCTAAATGACTGAACACTCTTGAACCAGAAGTACTACGTAACCTAACATTGTTATTTATTATGGATTTCTCAAACATAGGTACTTACCGAAAATAAGTTATTTCCAAAAGTCTCAAAGACCATTACTATACGAAGTGGGTTAATTTAAGTTTTTGTTCCTACCTATTTTTAATCCGGGGGTTTGTATGAGAACATTGCTCGTAAAATATTATATTTTATTAAGTAATTGCCGACTAGATGGCATACTTTTAAGTAAATTCTTTATTTTGTTCGTAGAAATAGACTTTGATTTCGATCACAACTTCTGGGTTTATTTGCCAATACGATTTAAGTGGTACAGGAATAACCATGACATCAATTTACAATGCAGTAACAATGTAGTAATAATGTATTTATTATGATACTTTCAAGGTCCAGAGATCCTTTAAAATATTTTGCTTAATCCTGTATAACTAAATCACAATTAAAATTAAAGGGATATCTTAGCTCTAGGTAATGTAACCTAGGTAACCTACAGAACATTTAATTATATCACAAGTACCTATGTAAAGGAAAAAACATAAATTATGATAGCATTTACTTATCTTACAGTTCTAAGTAGATTTGAATGCGTAAGTACAATGATAAAAATATAGGGTTTCCGATTAATTTTATTGGCTTTATGCAAAAGCGAAACAGATGAACGGAGATCTAAAATTAATAAGTGATAAACAGCCAATGAGAATATTCAGGATAGGGCTTCGGACTAGGCTGTAAATTCTCAGTATCCAGCACTGGTATCTGGTCTCCGAGCCTAGTTCCGTGGACTTGTCATTTTAACCTAGTGTCTTGTAAATTTTAATAGTATTTATTACAATAATGTTTAACTACCTATTGTGCGACGTGCGTGCGTCCATACATAACACTGTTTTTTTTCAATAGATACATAATTCTTGATATTTAAAAAATTTCCGTATTGTATTGTTGTTATTACTATTATGCTTTATTGTATCGTTTTCTGAAATAAAAGACTTAATTTATGAATAATGTTATCTACCTACATCAAAATGTTTTTCCATCATCGATTACAATGTTGTTGTACCTAATCCTTAGTTAATTTATTAATTCATAACCGAGCTATAAAATAGCAAAGCCAAGGGCAAAGGGCAAGTTTCATAATTTCCCCAGCTTTACATCACCAGGAGATAGTGAAGTTTTAGGAGATTTGATATATCAAAATTAGCGGCTTTGATACGGGCCCACGCGCTGGTAGCTTGCCCACAATAGGAGTACTTACGGCCTTCCCACAGAGTCATAAAATGATTGGTTAGTGGCATTTGTGGAAGGGACTACAATGTTACAAATATCACGTTTTATGCTTTTCTTTTAAGAGATCTTGTTTTTCAAAATTGGTCGATGACCAGTAATTTACCGACGAAAAACTGAGGAGGGTGGGTACTCAAGTTGAATCGTATTTTTTTTATGTATGGCCACTCATAACATTTTACAGAGTAATCCGATTTTGATGTTTTTTTTATTGGAAAGAGTATACAAGATTGTACGATAACTTGAAAAATAAACCAACCCTAAGGGTAGGAAAACAGAGGATGATTGATTGTTCACTCACTGATGACGGTATGCAAAAAATAAACCTTGTTTATTTATCCTTCTAATTTCTTAAACTATTGTTAATTATTTTGAGTCTCCAAACAAGCAAATTTCAGGTTCACGTCAGGGGGCATACGTGCGTCGTTGCTAGAATTTTCTTACATAGATTCTAAAAAATGGCACTTTTCCAGAGACTGACCTTGAAGAGCGTTGTTAACTTCGTTGATCTGTTAGGAACGACAAGATTAGCTATGCCAGGAGCGTTTTTAATCTAATATCCTTAATATTCTTTCTAATTTATAACTACATAGATTATGGATATAGATTACGATTTACGACGCCGATAGTATGACTACAATCGTTTATTGTGCGGCTTGAACGGTGCAGTTGTCATCGCAACGTGAACCTTAAGTATCTACAGGTGAAATGAATACATGTACTCTGCAGTTGAATACCTAAAAGTGGTGGATGAAGGTTGCATGGGAACTACATATTAGGATATGTTTAAAAGCATGAGTCGCGTAGAGAGGATAGCATTATCCTCATAATTATAACCATGTAGGTAGGTGGGCATCGAAATGGCGTATTAATTGATGCAAAGCTCCGCTGGAAATCGCGCTTCAAGAATTGAACAGTTACACTAGAAATACGCTTCTTAAAGATATAAAACTACTGGCTGCTTGGACGAAACTCCACTCTGTAAGTACACAATAAATTATTATAACACATGCAAGTCCTGATACCAAAAAATGCCACTGCGATCACCCATCCTAGGAGTGACCTTGCAGGGCGTTTAAATATTCTTAATAATAAAATAATCCCTCCTAATATTATAAATGCGAAAGTGACTCTGTCTGTCTGTCTGTATGCAACGTTTTCATGCCTAAACCGCTGAACCGATTTTGCTGAATTTTGGTATAGAGATAGATGGGACCATGGAGAAGGACATATGCTACTTTTTATGTAGGTAACACGCGTGCGAAGCCGCGGGCAGCAGCTAGTAATTATAATATAGCTACGACTACAGTCTGATTGCGCAGTTGTTGAGGTTCACGTCACACCTTTTGTATAGATTTAAGGACACCCATGTACCTATTTATGGGTGAATTACATGTAGTATAGATCAGTGGCTGAATACCTAGCATAGTAGCAAATGAAGTTTGCATGGGAATTACATACCTGCTAGGTTAGGTTGAAAAGTCTCCCACCAGGCTACGTGGTCCCATCGTTTGGAGCAATGTGGCTATGACAGTGGAGGGTTGCGAGGCTGCAATGGCATGAAGAAGCATGGCACGGATCCTGTGAGTCGTCCCATACAAAACAAGTTGCACAAGCATCTCAAATGAGGCGCTTTTGCGTTTCAAGCAAATATGTTCGGATTATTTTTGAGATGTAATAGCTGACCGTGAGTCGAAATTCAAAGCGTGGTTTTTAGTGGACTGTAAAACTTTTTTAGTACCTAACTAAAACTTTTAAAAACTTTAACTAAAACTTTTTAGTCTAATTCCGCTAGGGTGGGTAGGCAGGTAAAAATGTAACACTAGGGTAGGTACAGGGTAGTGCGCGGTACGAGGCGGTGAGATGACGGTCGGGCAGCGTAATGCCTTGTAAATTTAATTGAGAATGTACGGAGGGAAGTAGCTACTCAGATTCGTCACAATATTTAGGTAAGCTTGCTTTAGCTTCCTCCACAACATACCGTCGCGTCGTCCGAATAATGTTACCTTATTCTATATTTATTTTCTTTTACATACTGTTATGGCCATTGTCTAGTTTATAGGGGGCCAAAAGGCTTACAGTTCCTTAAACTGCTCCTATCCTTTCCTTTGCTCCTTTTTGGCCAGAGCCAATGGCTACTTGGTCATGGCTCACAATCAACCTTACACGTACCGGTGACGGGTAGGTAGGTACCTAATTCTACCTTTTTTAGCTAAAAATGATCTTGTTTACCTATATCTGTAGTTACGAACCTATTTGCCTAAGTTCCTTGTTATAAGCCTATGTACTTATCTAAGCTTGTGGTTCTAACCTATTCATCTTAGCCCCCGACGGTGGGCCCTTACTTAGGTATCTTTCTGTCTGATAATAATACTTATACATGGCTTTAATGTAAACTTAATATACCTACTACCTATGGATCTAATTACTCGAGATTAACAACTCAACTAATCTTTATTCAGAAATCAACTCTGATGCTTCTAACGGATGCTTTTATTTTATGAGAACCGGGCACTAATGGCTCTCCAACATGTGATCCAAAGTTTAAATTCTTATGATTAAGCCCTAATCTAAAGTTAAATCCCGTACAGGTGACGTAACTTAGATAAAGTATACAAAATATTTATTCAGAACAATGTACAATGTGTGCAGAAAACTAAATACAACGATGAAACTGCAAAAGTTGTGAAAAACTGTGTAGCAGCCTCAACGCCCTATGGAGTACCTATGGAGTAAAGTTCTGAATTGAACAAGTTATGTAGGTACTAACTAAAATAAAATAAAAATGTTTTACAAGAATATAAAACTAAGGGAGATACCAATAGTGGAAACTGAGAGTGAATAGGTGTGCATGAAGGGGTAAGTAATGTGTATGTGAAGGGTGTGAAAATATAATGAAGTGAGTGTTGTGTTTAGTGATGTATTGATGTGAGCTCTCCCAGATAACTCAAGTCTTGTAAAGTCTGGGTTTCTTTGGAGTAGCTCGTGTGAGTACCTATTGGAAGGTGAGTAAGTAAGAGTATTGTGTTGTGTACCAAAGTTTACCAAGTTGATAGATTTATATATACATATATAATACATTATAATATATATATATATATATATATATATATATATATATATATATATATATATATATATATATATATTAAATTATCTCAATGTTGTGAGGAGACATTCAGTCTTCGACTCATAAGAGAGGGAAAGAAGCCACGCTAAGCTTTTTATTTTGACCTTGTGGTGAGAGAGTGGATATATTTCCAGGATTTTGGTAACTTTATTGTACAGCAAAGGGCTTAAATAATAGAAGTGACGGCCTGCCAAAGCAGTTCTCCGAGGTTCAACTTTACAAACAATGTCTGCGACGTTTATTGGTGGTGAGATGAGGATCGAACAAGAGATGCGAGTGTTTGCATAATATAGTCGCTAAAACGAAGAGTTGTCGAACAGAAAGTACTTACAAAATGAATATAATAATGTCGTGGGATACCGTCTCGGCCTAGAAGACATCACTTTTAATACTGCCCTCTGTTCGCGCTCCACTCTTAGCATTTGGGTTTTGGTGGAAGCCCCCCATGCTGTTAAGCAGTAGTTCAGCACTGACTGTGTTAAGGCAAAGTAAACAGTCTTCAAGCATTTAAAGTCAGCGACACTTCTTAAGTTTTTAAAGACGAAGATTAACTTACATACTCTAGCCATTGTAGAATCAATATGAGGAATCCATGCTAAGGTACTGTCTAGGAGAACACCAAGGTACTTGATTGAATTCGTACGTTCAAGTGACAGACAAAGACAGGTAGGACTACTAGGGGCTGAGCAGCTATGTGCACGTAGGGAAAATAATTTCGGTGGGGTATGACTATTAGGAGAAAATGTAACGAATTTTGTTTAATTGACATTGAGTGTCAAAAGATTCAATGACAGCCATTTTAATACGGCTTTTAGGGCGTTTTCGGTGAGTGACTTCACTTCTTCCCAGGTATTCCAAGATGAGGAGTGCTGGAGTGAGGAGGAGTGTGTATCGTCTGCATAGGTGTAAATATTGCAGTTTGGAAGTGACAGATTACACAAATCATTAATGTACACAAGAAATAGAGTGAGGCCAAGTACACTTCCCTGCGGAACGCCAAAGTCTACCTGTTCCTCACCGCTAACCCTATCCCCAACGACCACTACCTGTGTACGATGGGTCAGATAACTCCTAAAAAGGTCCTTGACACTGCCTCTAATACCGATCAGCTCCAATTTATTGAGTAATATGGGGATAGAGACAGTGTCAAAAGCCTTAGAGAGGTCCAGGAAAACACCAGCTGATTCGAGTTTTCCATCAAGATTTTTGGCAATTTCGGCTGTGAGTTCGATTACTGCATCCTCGGTGGATCTTTCGCTCCTGAAGCCGTACTGATTATCAGATTAGATATGTTTATCATTTAGGAATCCGAGAAGACGCCGGTTGATCAATTTCTCAAGGATTTTTGAGAGTACACTCAAAACCGATATACGTCTATAATTATTAACCTTATGTTTATCTCCATTTTTGTATATTGGGTGTACTAGGGCCTTTTTGAATGGATTAGGAAAAGTGACAGTAAGGAGACAAAGGTTAAAGATATAATTTAAAACTGGGATTAAAACATGTTTGGGGTCTTTGCTGACAGAAGTGGGGATGCCATCCCAGCCAACAGCACATTTATCCTTAAGGTTGAGAATGACGTATTCGAATTCCTTGAAGTCAGTAGGGAGAAGTGCCATTGAGTCAACAGGGGAGAAATTTAAATTACTCGTAACAGCATGAGAAGAGCTATTTGAAGTTACTTTATTAGCACAGGGGAGTATTATTTTTAACGCTAAATCTTTTCCCACGTTGGCGAAGAAGTTATTAACTGCATTTAGTGATAGTTCGGGGGTAGCAGCGAGCTTTAGCAACTCTTCAGAAGATGATTGTTTGCGGTTTAGGTTAGCAATTTTTTTGACGAGGTTCCAGGTTGCTTTCGGATTATTCTTGGTCTTCCGAAGTTCATTGCGTTCGTATTCTCTCTTAACTTTCTTGAACAAATTATTACAAAAATTGCGGTAACGTGTAAATGTGATTTTGATAATATCGTTATTCGTATTACTTTTGTGTTTTTTGTAGAGCTGATCTCTATGTCGGATGCATTTTAGAAGGCCAGGAGTAATCCATGGTTTAATGATGCGTTTTTTACTTGGAATAGTCAAAGTTTGAGTATGTTTTTGTACAATCGAAGATAGGTTTGCATAGCGCGATTTGCACAACTAGATAATAAAATTGAAGAAAAGTCTGTATTTTCTATTTCTGTAATGATTCCAGACTTGTCTAGTTTAACAGTTGATAATTTTTGGGTCTTTGTTTGAGGTGATAAAGCTATACCTACAGAGCATAATTGGGGCGTGATCAGTAACCAAGGTCACTGCCGTGGAAGGTGATTTCGAGATTATATGATCCAAACAGTTATTAAGGCGAATCGGCAAATAGTGAGTAGGAAGCATTGCGTGAGAGGCTATTAAATTCAAATAATCATCAGAGTTCGCGTCGTTGGTGTATGGAGCTATATTAATATTAATATCACCTCTTACTAATAGAATAATTAAATAGACGGAAACATATCAAGTTTGGTTAATGTCGAGTCCAGACTATTGAGAAAGTCATCAATGTTTTTGTTTGAAGGGGGGCGATAGAGAGCGATAACAATTTGCGTGAGCAAATACTGTGGTTTCGACGCTGCAACGCAGTCTGGTTCGGACATACACAACCACACCTTCATTTTGAGTCTTAAAATTTGACGAATATGAGTTATAACCAGTTAGAGAGGGAAGACAAGGGCACTTACTCAGCCAATACTCAGACAAAATGATAAGGTCTATATGTAATTTAATTCTGTGTAGCAGTAGGCAGAGAGCATCAAAATTACAATTTATGCTTCTGATGTTAAGGTGGAGTATTTTAAGAGAGGTGTTTCCGTTCATAAGATATTTGCTTATTTCCTCGGGGGAACAGACGAAGGAGTCTGATAATTTGAAATTTTCGATGTCATTAGATAATGTAACTATATCATCCATTGTGAGCGCTGAGTTTAAGCAGAGGTGAGAGAAACAGATGAGCTGTACAATAAACTGTACTTTGATATAATATTTCGAGAGTTGCAATAAGCTTGACGATTAATAATTGACTTACTCTTAGTGTTAGTAATGTGGTATACTTGGGTGAGGTGTTCATACTTATGTATGATTTGTAATGTGGGTGTGTGAGTGTATGAGTGTATGTGGTGTCTCAGTATTCTTACTTGGTATGTACAAAAAGTAGTAAATAATAATAAAATAGTTGTATACAAATAGGCTAGTTAATACATTCTATAATGTTGGGACTGGGACGAAAAGTTAATGCCTAGTCATTTATCCGCGTGCGATTTTGTGAGGTTTGTTTCATTGATAATTCTTAAAAGAGGCGAGCCCTCCCGCTTACGCAGATATATTTTGCCGTTTTGTCCTATTATTTTGTAATGAATACTTTTGTGAATTTGTATGATAATGTAAAAATAAACTGACGTGGGTCTTAGGAACGTCTACTCGATAGCGAGGTCCGGAGGGAAGGGCCGAACTAATGGATCAGTCTCTTATGTTTTGTCAAGTACCTACATTCTCCCGCCGCTGCCGTGTCGCGATGTACCGATGGCACGACGATCCTCCTGGTCGCCCTTCGCAGCGTGTGCCCGGTGCCAGTAATGACGTCGACGACTCGCACATCGCCGTCTCGTCCAGGATGCAATACCTTCCCGGTTGATTCTTGTTGCAGATGAGTAGGTACCAGTCACCGAGCGTGGGCGTCTTGATCATAGTGCGGGGCTCCCGTCAGTGCTGGAGTAAGAGTAAGTACTCGCAGTCACCGCTACCAGAACGTCGTCGGCTAGATCTGTGATAGTGCGTGATGTTCGTCCTGTTCGGTGAATGCCTGCGGGCTTAGGACATGGCAGTTAGGCCCCAGTAGTAGGTGATTCGGTGTGAGGGCCTACGGCACCTTCGGGGTCACGTGTATGGCCACGTGTGTCAGTGGTCGCGAGTTGACTTTGGGCTTCCACCTCGGCCAGCAGTGTCGTTAAGGTTTTCTTTTTTGAGACTCTTCTCCCAGAGATTCACGTGTATAACCTCCTCGAAGAAGCGCACCAAGCACCCCCCATGGCGCCGCCGGTGTGTGATGAATCTCCATGTGATCTGGTGTTCGCAGTCCTGGAATGCCTCTCTCCGAACGGCTGTGGGGATAATCTACATTCCCGCTGAAGATTGACGGTGGTCGTTATAATAAAACGTGGAGATTTCAAATGGCTTGCCTGTTTAATTATATAGTGAAAGCAATATAAGAAACTATAGTGCCGTTACAGAAAAAGGCTTGCGTCCCTCTAAATAATCCACTATCTGTCACCTCCTGTTCCGCCTAGTGAGGGCACACCCAACTAGTGATGTACGCACAATAATCGCCACACGGCTTGTGTAATAAAGTTCAGATTTTTACCCGTCTGGGCGTCACGCAGGATGTGCTCACTCGATTCGTTTCTCCCTTGCACTCTTAGATTGACTGTCTGTCTGTTATCGTGCTTGGTCTCTCCTCCGTTTGGTTCTCTGATCCACAGCGTCTCCGTCGGCCCGTCAGTGCTCAACAACTCGGTGATCGATTCTTCATCGAAAGTGCAAGTACAGCCGTCGTCTAGAAGGGCGTACGTACCTACCTCTACTTTTGGAGCGGTGACCACGATCGGTACAATTTAAGGTAGGCGTGGCGCTGACCTCGGTATCCTAGCTGCTCCACTGGCTCTGTGGCGCACGCCGTGACCATGTGTCACGGGTACTATTGGCTTTTCACTGCGGTAACCTATAATGACACCGCAGCTTTCTCTATCGCAAAGTTTCACTTTGCATTTGACTCTCGCGCAGGCACAGGAAGCAGACTCGGTGTTTTCTTTCTTGCTAAGTCCTGAATTGTGGAGAAATCAGCGTTCTCAAAATCAGATAAATCAATAAGATTATGTATCTTTTTGCATAGCGGACATCGGAAGTCGCAGGCGGTGTAGACCCTCTTGGCTGCCCCCACCCGGTTGCCCCTCTAGCCTCCGGGAACCCTCCTCAGAGGTCACTTCGGGCAAGGTGTACGTTCCGCACTTGTCTGCGTCTTCTTTTAGAAAGAGTGATGTTATTTTGGGTTCTGGTGTCTTCCCTCTTTAAATTGGCGTAGTTATACCACTTGCTATGTAATATGGCAGTGACTTTATCTATCACGCGGGGCTGTGTCTCTGGCTAGCACTCGCGCTTACGACCGCCGGAACCGTTTCTCTAGAGCCCCAGGATCGGACGCGCTGACCAGGATACTGCTGATGGCCTGGTGTGCAGCACTCTTCTTCGTATGCGTGCCACGTTTTCAACGTCGGAAAATAACTATTCACTGTCTCTTCAGACATACAGACTCAACTCAATTTCAACTTCGTCCTCTAACTTTAACATATTACGAGTGTGTTATTTGTACTTGGAAGACTGTGCTTATTTGTTTCAAAGAATGTTTATGCGAAGTTTCAAGCAAACTGCACAACAAGTTCAAATATCATCTTTGAAATTTGAACCTTGCAAGTTGCGACCCCGTGTGGTATTGTGGTGTTTTTAAATGTTGTAGTTTCAAATTTGTAAGTTTATGAAATACGATATTTACGGCGACGGCTCATAAACCCCTTGCACTTACCATTTCGGCGCTTGCTGAATGTTACGAACAACTCGTGCATCCTTTGTACTTTTAGATCATACGTAAAAGCGCTTGCTCTAATAAGTTAGGTAGTGAGGGCGGGCTTCATCCGTATGATATAAAAAAGAGAAAATTTAATAGTTTAAATTTCGTACAAGTTTATAATTATGTACCTAAAAGAAAATAAAAAAAATCTACAGTCCACTAACCTGAGTTTATTTACTACACACGTAGCCAGATATACTTTACCGTTTTGTATTTTACTTATATTTACTAAGAAGTTCCAAAGATCAGCTCCCAATCCCATTATCATAATCAGCTCACTGTCGCTTTACAGTTATAACAGTAATTCCTGACAGGTAGGTATGCCAAGTTTCAGCTCAATCAGACTATTTATTGAGGAGTTTCAGTGAATTATTTCAAATTTAATCAAAAAGCGACCAGTCTCGATTTAAGCTCAGACATTGAATTTTAAGAAACTGTAACCTATGCTCAAGATAAAACGGTATAGTTTTTAAGTTGCATCTGTTGCATCTTAAAACTTTACCTAGGGTAGTGGCACCAAAAGTTGACTGACCCCCAAATTTATTTATTTATTATTTATTAGTCAAAAATTCACTGACTATACAAAATTACAAAAAAAAAATATCGCGCTATTTACATGTGTGCAATATTTTTTTCCGCATATGGAAATATTTTGTCCGTCATTTTCAATCAAAACATCAAAAGTTTTAATACTGACGCGCTCGTGGCGAGGTTGTACGAGTGGTTCCCGCCGAAAACCTGATTTACTAGGAAACCTACTTAAGGTAAGTGCCTTCCCAATTTAAGCATTTTGTTAGATTAAAGCAAGAAGTAATGATCGATTTGAGTGGTTTTTGTACGAAATAAGAACTTGATAAATCAAGCTTTGATTATATTTATACAAATTCTCATTTTTAAGCTTTTTGAAAAAGAAATTGACTGTTCAAGTATTGGGTACAATTTTATTTGCTTGACCCAAAAAATTACCGGTCCATTGACCCATTCAACTAATGGAGAAATAGCATAATTTTACAGACCTTATAACTTCGAATCTATCGCTTTCAGATATAAATAAAATATCTCAAATTAGTTTTAGTTATTATATGAAGCTAATTACCAAAAGCTGAACATATGTTTTTTGTGTTTTTGATTATTTATTTTTTTATTCAGTATGAAATCTTAATCTGTTCAAATTTAGGAATCATGTTCAAAACTTGAACTTATTAATATATTTACATTTTATTCGTTCAACTTTAAGGTGTTTTTCCTTAAAATGAACAGACTTCCAGCAAAGCCAGGCTTCAATTTAATATCCCAAAGGGTACACACAAAGGGTAGAAAAGGACCAAATAAACTAATAGTTTATTTGGTCCTTTTCAGATGATGAAGAAGATAAATTGCTACTTGGATTTTAAATTTGGCCAAAGTTGGCTTTCCTGTAAACGCAAATGATGAAATTAAAGGTTCGAACCTGAAACCAGGCAAAAAATGGTTGCAGCTATTTTTGCAAAGGCACCCTAACATCACGAAAAGACATGCAGAAATCATTTCTAATTTATAAAAATCTAAATTTATATAACTAAATTCCTTTTAAAATGTTAGTTCAATTATTGGAGTCAAATCGTTCATAATAAGGGGTCGGCGTTCAACTATAGGAGAAAAATCTAAAATCTTCGACAAATAGTAATTTTGCAAAAAAACTAGTAGACATAGTAATTTTCTTTTTCAGCAGTCAAATTTTGAGTAAATAAGTAATTATTAAAAAATACTGGCAAGCGATAATATCATAAAGTAAAGTAGGAAAAGCTACTCAAAGTTGTCAAAAACGCTTAATCGTTCATCTATTGGTGCCACTACCCTATATACTTCATATTGTCTGACTTCGGCACTTCAGCATGACCTGGACTATGCGTTGTCCGCCGTGGCAGAAGCTCGTGATCTTACGTCTGCATATTTTTTTCTAAAGATGTAGACGTATAGGTAGGTACTATAGGTACTTCCATAATGATTGTCATTAAAAAGAAAGTAAGTTTTAGTAAATAGACATCACTTTTCCTATTACTTTATTATCTAATGTATTGTCAACAAACTTTGTAGTACTTACTTAAATTATTTATATGTAGTACATAAACTATATAAATTTGTATCGTGTCTTCGTTTCGTCAATGGTGGCAATTCGGATGGTTCTTTTCTAAAATTAGGAATTGTCTAAAATATATTTAGTTAGTCATAGCATTTGTAAAATTATTCGGTATTCGGTATATATTGTAACTATTCGGTTGGTACCATCTAACTAATTTAGGAACGCTTAATTAAGTTAGATAAAATTAAATTAGGATAAGTTGGTAGCAGCAGAATACTAAAGGTTAATTTGACAGTTCAAAACCTAATTTTAGCTAAAATTAATTAGGTTGGTGCCAACAGAATTGAGGCCAATGTGTCAATAACATAATTCTAAACAGAGTTTGTCTGACTGATCTTCAGAGAAAATTATTATAGAAATATCTGATTAAAATATATTTATATATTTTATATCTCAAGTTAATTGTATCTCAATATATCAAGTGGAAATATACTAATATTCTATTGAGATTCATTGACCTTACATAATAATATATGACACACATTGACCAAACTAACTAAATATTATGCGACTCAATGCTTCCTAGCATATCAAATAGATTAAGTTTTCTAAATTTTTTTAGTTGTAGGTAGTTTGGTAAAATTACATGTAATTTAAGTAAAATGACATTACATACACCTAAATAGATATTTACTTATTCAATTAATTGTCTCCAAAGAGTAAAGGTTTGTGATTTGTGTGAATATAGTAGTAGAAATTACAATTTAAGTAAGTACCTACTTACTTATTTATTACATTTTATATATTTAGATTTAATAAAATATCAGTAATAACATGTAACACAAGCTCTGTTTTCTCTGGGGCCAGATGATGCTGTGTGAAATGTCCGGTATTATTATTATTATTATAGATCTGTTTTTATTTTGAAACTCTTAATCGCCCTAAAAATCTTGATCTATTTAATAATCTAACTAGCTGTCCCTCTCATGACTTCGTCCGCGAGTTTTATGACAAAAATATATCACGTTCAAACACAACTTGAAGCATTCGGGATAATCTAGCTATCTATCAGTGAATATATTTTTAGAATCAGTTTAGAAGTTACAAATATAACCCTCTACATCGAATACTTGCCAAACCACAAAAAAACATACAAACTTTACTTCTATATATACCTACTTGTAGACTAAGCGTTTAACCAACGCTCCTGAGTAACGTAGACTAATAGGTACTAAGATTTGTGGTTAGATCGTGATTGAAAAGCAAATATTTTTTGCTTAAGATTAAATTTCCAACAGTTCTGTTGCCTATTTAGTATAGTTAATAATGAGATTATAATGACTCGTAAATTATGCAAGAGTAGTTTATAAAATTCCAGACTTCAAAATTATAATCATTCGAAAACCAACCGCTAGAAATCGGTTTATCCTGTGTCTAACACGTAGGTATGTATTTTAAAAGGTTCGCGTTGTCCCTTTGCTTATTTTGTATATTCTACCAACTCGTACCTATAACAAAACGGGCTCTAATATTATAACGATCGGAATAAACAAATGTCAGTAATAGTAATGAGTCGCTAATTATGGATAGTTTCTCATTATTCAAACCGAAATAATAATGATAATTAATAAAAAAGTTAAATCAGTTAAATCATGAGCCACACTGCCATGAGATATGGTGCAAATGGTACCTACCAAGGAATAAGCTAAATCAGGCCGCTAATTCCTTGGTAGCTTGGTATGGATCGGCTTCCACTATCACATTCAAATCATCTTTATTTACCATAGTGGCTGGTCTTTCTCATTCTTCAAGTCGAAGTTTCCACTACGAAAACGATTCAATAAAATGAACGCGCAGTGCATCACATAACATTTACTTGCGAAAAAATATTTGAATTTGTATGGATTCTTTGACCTTGTATTCCCCCTGTATGTTATTAAGAGTGAGCAACTCGTCCATCCATGAGAGTGATCTATATAGCTATACGCGCGTTATTGATGTGTTAACTGCGGGAATCAGAACAAGATGGCAGGATTAAATTTGTCCGATTCCTGAATCGCGCTGACGAAAATGAGCGGCGAGAGACGACGTTCGTTAAAAGTTTTAAGTGTGTTTTCCAACACACTTGTGAATAAAATAACAATAAAAACTCATTTTATTTAGTAGTTAAAAAGTTAATTTAAAGAAACAATTAGTAAATGAGCAGTTAGTAAAATTATAATTAACTGTTTTTGTTCGGCTTAGCGGTCTCATCAGATAGATTATTTATTGAAATACGTGTAGGTTCGTTCGCTCATTATTCGTGTAGGTAGGTGAAATCCAATCATTGGATGTACTTGGTGTTTCGTTAGTAGGAAGCTCCTCAGAATCAAGTTTAATTCTTTTTGTGATTTTTGCACAAATTTCCTTCTTGTTTTGTATGGAATCTTCTACGTATGATTCTGCTACATTGCTAGAATGCCACCCACCAGCGTCACGCTTCAAAGTCATTATATCAGCTCCTGAATTAGCCAGCAATGTAGCTGAAGTTCTTCTGAAACTATGTCCAGTGTAGCTCTCAGCATCTGCTAAACCTAAAAACATTTAGGCATAGAACCAAATTTGTTTATACCTATAGGCTGACAGGTACATTTATCATTCTGGTAATTTAGAAAGAAACGGTCAGTTTTTGCTTTTGATGACGGCAAACTTTCATACTTCTTAACAATTTCATAGAATGGACCGTGTATGGTGAATGACCTCGGTATTTTATTTTTCGTGATAGGTATCTTCACTAAAAGCATCTGGCCATGGTTCTCTATGTTTTTTACGGTTATATTTGTTAATTCTTGTATCCTACAGGCACCAGTTACACCAAATATTAAAGCAACCTGAAAAAAAAAGAAACAATAATTAAGTTCAACACACAACACAGGCTGAAGTCGCGTAGATATTTAAAATTAATTTAACTAACCTTAGTAGCCAGATATTGGTTATCTGGAGCATCTTTTATAAATTTTTCAATATTGTCAGACGATAAAACCTTTGATTTCTTGCTTCTGATTCCATCGGATAGTCTCTTTAGATAAGCTGACAAATTAGAGTATGTTTTTAAGTCCACTCCATTCTTTGTTCGGACTGTACTTTTTAACATTGAGTATAAACACCACAAAGAGCTAGGTTTGTACCTAGAAGATAATTCTTTAAAGTACGCCATAAACACATTTTGTGAAAAAGACTGCGTATTCTTGCTGTTTTGCCATTTTATGAAATTTTGGTACGCTAATAGATATTTTTCCTTGGAGTTTTCAGGTAGTAAACTTTCCATAACGTTAAGGGCTTCACATCTTATATCGGGTGGTGTACATACAACATAAATCATTTTCTTCGTAACTAGTACTTGTAGATATTAATAAATAACTATAATTTCAACAGTGAAAACGAGTTGTGAAAAATGATTCGCTATGGCGGGAAAAATTGATCAGTTTTCCTATGCGCGCGCATTGCGATCAGCCACAGACTAAAGGGATGAGGTTTTTTTTTATTTTCCGCGTATAGGGTTTGCGCCTATTCTGCCACGTACAAAATGGGGAATTTAAAGTTTTCTTTTATTACAGAGAAAACAAAATTTATATTTGAGTGAAAGTTTTATTTATTAAACACGTACGAGTTAAAATTATCTATTTAAATAAGAAGTTGCATGAAATGAGCAAGCAATAGGAACATTAATTTATTTGTTCTATTAAACACGATCTTTTTTTGAATAAAAACTTTTTTAAGAACCAAAGCACCTCAACCAATAAAATAAAAAAAAAAACTATAACTATAAGTTATAGCAATGAAAAAGTCACAGTTTGATTATGGGTGTCATTCTGTGCCTAATTGCGGTGATCATAGAGCCACTTTATGAGCAAGTGTGTTGAAAAAGTTTTTTAATTCCCTGTAATGTTTTAACGAAATACTTCAGTTTTATTTACATATACTGTGTCGCGCGCGGGTGCGGCGCGACAAACTCAAACATAAGGATTGCATTTGAGTGTCCACGCGGGTGCGGGGCGGACGCGGGAAGCGGTGCGGGTAACTCACGCCATAGCTCGTTCATACAAGTGGCTGCTGCAGTAAGAGTGCGGGCGTCAAGCGACAAACCGCGCGAGAGCGGGGATCTCAAACTGGTTCGAGCTAAATTAATGTAGAAAAAATAATAAGTGCTATTCAAGCACGACCTACACTGTCAAGTTAATTAAAGATTGTAGAATGAAATAATTTAAAAAACAGAGGTTGCTCTCGCAATTTTTCATTTCAATTAAAAATTACCATTTAGGATCATACGTAAAACGCGCTTGCTCCAATAGGTAAGGTTCATCCGTATGATATAAAAAAGAGAAAATTTGATAGTTTTAAGTTCGTACAAGTTTATACCTAATTATGTAAAAGAAAATAAAAAGATATACAGTCCACTAACCTGAGTTTATTTGCTACACACGAAGCCAGATATACTTTACCTACCATTTTGAACACGAGTAGGTAGATACCTACTTATATTTACTAAGAAGTTCCAAAGATCAGCTTCTAATCCCATCATCATAATCAGCTCTCTGTCGACTTACCTACTATAACAGTAATTCCTGACAGGTAGGTATGCCAAGTTTCAGCTCAATCAGACTATTTATTGAGGAGTTTCAATCAATTATTTCAAATTTAATCAAAGAGCTCAAGTTAAAATGGTATAGTTTTTAAGTTGCATCTTGAAACTTTACCTACATCCTAGAATAAGAAAATAGCTTGCTATATACAAACAAAGCACTTCCATGACCCCTCACTTGACTCATTTGAATAACTTTGGTTTTTTTTCTCTTTTGGAACCCAGTATCCTCAACAACCCCGCGTCTAATTTGGTTCAATAAGTTACCAGTAGGGCGATTATGCAACTCTAATTACAATCAATGTCTATCCAAACGTCAAATTCGTCAAACAAATGATTGAAATTACGCCGAAAACTGATAGACATTGATTGTAATTAGAGTTCCATAATCGCCCTACAGCTCATTTCTCAATTTCAATCTGTCGACCTGTCAAATTTAATGCAGATCGAATCAGCCGTTCGATAGGTACCTAGTTATCGTCGAACAAACAAACATACCAATATACAAAGCCATTCGGCATGTTGCTACCGAGATCTTCGCTCGCTCGATCAATTATCATCATCTAGGTTACCTACCTACTGTGCAAATCACCCGGCTATTCCAGTATATTTACCGAATAGTCTTAGCAGTTGAACTACTGGAAACTTTCTTCCCAACAGACTTACTGATAAGACTTCCCAGGTGTTAATTTTTCCCATTAGTTTTACTTTATCAAAATATATAAAACAGACCTCGTAATTGATTGACAGTAGCTTTATTAAGTCTAAATTCCCAGTAAGTAATTCAACTGGTAAGACTACTGGGAATTAGTCAAAAGCACATTATAGGCTTTTTCTACTAAGGACCCGGGTAAAAAAACATTATTAAAGTTCCTCATATTTCTTTATTTAATTGTAATATTCTAAGACTCACTTGTACAGCTATCCATAATTACATATACGCTAATCACCGATTCCAATATATGTAAAATATTAAATTAAAAAAAAACAAAACTCACGAAAGTTTTGAAAATGAAATAAAAATTGCTACCAAGAGGACCTAATAATTTGATAAATTCATAATAAATTCAAATGATTAAGGTATTATTATGGTTTTGCTACCAAGAGGGCCTAATAATTTGATATAACATCGAAAACAAAGCAGAAATTAATCGGTGATTAAGCCTAACTGTAATTAAGAGAGATGTGCACGCCACCCTAAAAGTATAATACATACAATAGCAAATTTAATATCTATGGAAGAATTAACAGGAGAAATACTAAGTACAATGTTGCACATTTTAGACATAATTTCAACATAGGTAAATAATGATCGTAAAATTTGCTTAAGACTTTAATAAATATATATATGTAGTTTTAAATACAATTAAGCCGTACAAATCCCGTTAATTACATAGTGGTCGGAACAAAACCCGATAATTATTTTTTTTTTTCATAAAAAAACATGAAACTATTGACATTTGTTTTTTTACTATTTCTATTCAAAAGCTACGAAGTAATTTTAGTTTTCAGTTGATCAAAAACAAAACGATTCGTTATTAAATTACATATTTGTGTTTCCTGAAGAAAAATAACGTGGATATATCGGATTTTCTTCAAGACCTGTCACTTAATAATTGTATCAAATCTTATCAAGTCGCACCGTATCAAAATATAAAACAAGGTTGAATTTAATGACTGCCTGAAATCTGTTTGTCTTATTATTGGGATGGGAATTAATAAAGATGGGAACAGGTTTTAATTATATTTTAACTATACTAGTGGTTGCCCACTGGTTGACCAAATTTTGCTTCAAGTATTATTATATAGTTAAGGTTTACTGGGTCAACTTTTTAACGTACCTTAGTGGAAGTGCATGATCTAATTTTTGTTGCGGTATGACTTGACAATAGCTAAATTATAAAAAAACACATTTAAACTTATAAAAACATGGCCAGCACCTACGTTTAAAAAATGGCTGATGCAGACCAGAAATCTTATACAAAAAATACTGCAGTGCATCTTTGAGATCAAATGGAAATAAACTTATACCTAGTAAGAGTACACATACGCGTAATATTACATTTATATGGGCTAAATAATGTGATAGTAAATATAAAGCTAAACTGAGAGAATTCCCCTATATTACTAGCTTTACTGGTGTAGATTTTAGGCAGGATTAATGCAAAACTTCATTTGACTGCGTTAAAAATGGCTTCGTAATATTTGTGAATGTAAATTCAGTTAAACTTTCAAAATCGACACCAATAAATATGTTTATATAACAACAATTATTATATACTAATACATGTATAATACGAATAAATACCTATATACCTAACAGATGATTTTCTAGTAAGCAGTAGACATTACGTTGGTAGATACGAGTGTGATACGTTATATTCTACGCAGACAATGTGTATCACAACTTCATACATATTTTCGATAGGCACGTAACCGTTACACACACACAAATATCGGCTAAGCCTAGAAAAACAGCGCTTTATATTACTTAGCTATAGTTACGTCCAGCGTCAAGCAAATGTAAAATATTAGTCACTTATCAGTATATTGATTTTCTTACAAAAATAGAAATAAAACATTCTGGAGAAATTACTAGGCTTCAAGACATATAGGCACTACGAACAATATTATCTAAATACGTCCCGCATAATGGAATGAGTATCTAGGCCTCCTTGATTACAAATAACATGGTGACAAATTAAAAACGCTTAAACACAAGTAATTACCTGGAGACCCAAAAATAAATCCAAAAATAGGACGCGTTTACCTTGAAGTTTCGCTAACTTCACACTTTTCCTCGATGCAAATACATCGGCACTCTTACAATTTAATTTACTCTCACATTAAGAATACGCCTTAACCTTGAAAACTAGACTATATTTACAGAAAACTACAGACAGGTACGAGTTACATTATTGATAGGTATGAATTTATTAATAAACATCGGCTACACTAATAAGTACTAATTTACTTTATATATATTTATTTGGAAGATCTATTGAATGTATACTCAACTAAGGGGGACATTTCCAATAGACCGGTAACTATATTCTAAAGAACGATGTCATCACTTTTTCATAAACAATTGAAACTTATTTAACTATAAGGTATTGTTAGGCTATCACTGAGTTATCTGACTATTGATATAAATGAATCTAGAATCTAAAACTTATACTACATATTAGAAGTTTATTACGTTCTGGTTTGTACCTACATGGGAATATGAGTGTCTCAGAAATTGGCAGAAGAATGCTACTACTAAAGATATCAAGATATTTTGTCTTCATTAAATACGTCACTCAACTTTTGTCAAAAGTTAATCACTGTTTAAAATCGTGCCATCCATTTTTGTAAGATAATGAAAAAAAGTGACGGGGCGAATCTTAATCAGCGTTTAAATTGAAAGTTTATAAGTAAGACCGTGAATATTATTTTTATGTTAGATTTACAAGCAATACATTCTTAAAAATAGGTTTGTGAAAGTGATTTGAAAAAAATTAAGTTTGATAAAATTAAATGCCAAAAACTTATAACATTGCACAAAAAGGACGGATAGATTAAGATTCTATCATTTTTTTTTTAAATTGTTCAAGAATCTTAAAGCCTAAGAAAATAAAAGAAATTTAGAAAACATAGAACATGTGTAAAAATAAAATATTTGTAACAAATATGAGGAATGCAATTTCATTGCTTAAAATAATACATAAATTAAATCGCGTACACTAATTGCATAACTAAACTAGTATATAAACTTTGGTTGGCTTACTAGTGCTATACTTATAGATAATACAAATCAGAAAATTATTAACTATTAAAATATATTCAAATAGGATCTTTTCATTTTCAACACAAAAAAGGTACTGATCGTTATGGAAAATTGTAAAATTATATAATTATAAGGTTATTGGAAAGAATAATAAGAGATGGAAGAAAAATAAAATGTATGTATAGAAGACTACAAGTTGAAGTAAGTTAGTAAAAGTACGACGAACAGTCAGTTTTTTAAATGAAATACAGCAGCACTAAATGCATTATTCTAATTTCGCAATAAATAAGCCAGTTATTAATACGATTCGGTACAACTATTATCAACGAGATGTCGCATTAATTAGCAATTATTGATTTAAATATAATAACAACAATGTGATCAACAATAAAATTCATATTCAATAACTTACTATAAAAATATTTACATATACTTGTTTATTACATGCATTCTTAAAACAAACATCTGATTATAACAAAAATTTTTTACTCATATATATCAAAGTTCGTGGTTTTGTCGCCAAACGTAGGTTCATCTTTCAAGAAGGTTCCAGAGCGTTCCATTATAGGTATGTCGGAGATCCTGGGCGATTGCGACTCAAGCCGGCCAGCCGGCCGCGAGGCGCTTCCGCTATCATGTTTCACGGTCTTCGATCCCTTCATTATTTTAGGGACCATTTTGGCAGAGCTTGACTTGGTGGCCATCATTAGCGAGCCGCGGGGACGCGCACCCCCACCCGCCGCTCCCGACGAGCCCGAAGCACCGGCCGATTCCGACGTACGAGCAGCTGACGCCTGAATGCGCTTGCGTGGCATGGCTAGCTTCGAATATATGGGTATCTTTGTCGCTCTCGTTTTATTGGACTCATTATCAGTGTTCGTTTTAGATTTCGCAGGTTGTTGGATCGCTGAAAATGATAAAACCGATTTAATTTAGATGTGGTCTTGCTTTTACTGAAAATTTACTAAACTGATAGTTGCCTAAAAACTGATACTCACGTGGTGGTTTGCGTGCGTTGTTGCGCGTGAATTTGGTATAGGTGGCGTATTTGTTTCCGTTGAGCGAGTCGCTCAGAGACTCTGTGGAGGGGTCGGCGGTGCGAGGGGCCGGCGCCGGCGCGGGGCTCTGGGTGCGTGACGTGTCGCTCGGCGACATATGAGCGGCGCGCGGCTTGCGCTGCGCCAGTCTCGCAGCCTGCTCCGCCGTGCTAGTCTTCAAGTAGCGCGGCTTGGCGTTTCCGTAGAGCGCAGGCGCCTTGGGTGTCGTGCCGCACGATTTGACTCGTGGTTTGGCCGAAATCGACTTGGTCATGTTGTACTTGGCCCTCTCTTCCTGCGCCTTCGTGGTCCTAACCCGCGGCGACATCGCGCTCGAGCCGGCCACGGGGCGGGAGGGGGTGAGAGCGAGGGGGCGGAGAGGGGGCGGCGCGAGGCCCGGGGGGGGCTGGCGAACCCGCACCGAGCGTTGTGCGTAGAGCGCGAAAGCGGTTCGATCGCGATCCATTACAGGTGCGCTGGTGGGGAAATGGGTGCGGTGCTGACGAGGCGCGATGGCGGGCGCGCCGGGGCTTCCGCGGGCAGTGGGGGCGGCGTTTATGTAGCGGTGCAGTCGAAGCTGCAGGTCGGACGGCAGTTCGTAGAAGGCGGGCACGTCCTGCGCGCGCGGCGCCGCACGGTAGAGAGCCTTCTCGCAGCGGCGTTGCAGCGCGGCCAGCGACTCGGCGGAGTGGTCGGGCGGCGCGGGGGGCGCGTGTGGCGCGAGGGTCGCGAGGGTCGCGTGCAG
The DNA here is from genome assembly GCA_948098915.1 of Lampropteryx suffumata. NCBI lineage: Eukaryota > Metazoa > Arthropoda > Insecta > Lepidoptera > Geometridae > Lampropteryx > Lampropteryx suffumata. Next base: position 17,042,811 of record OX402544.1, on the reverse strand, counting down.
TAGCGCCAGCGCGCGGCACAGCTCGTTGGGCGAGGCGCTCAGCGCGGCGGAGGCGAGGCAGAGGTCGAGTGCATGCGCGGCGGCGGGTTCGACGGGCGCACGTGCCGCCGCATACGCGCGCACCACGCTCGAGAACCGCGTCGCCGCGAACCGCGCCGTGGCCTCCGCCAGCCGCCGGCACTGCTGCGCCACCACCTCCGACCACCGGCACTGCTTCAGCGACGCCTCTGCCACACACAACGCACGCATTCATTGCGCTGTCGGCACTCAGCACTGTGAGATGCGGTGCGGCGCACTCTGACTGACCTGTGAGTCCGCAGTCGTGAACGATGTCGATCAGGTTGTGCGTGGTGAGGTTCAGCATTTGCTCCTGGTAACACTTCTCGAGTAGGTCCGCGGGGAGCGTGGCGTACGCCTTGGTGGGCCACACCGTGCGGAAGTAGCGCGTGATCCAACGCAGGCAGCGCTGGTACAGATCGTCCAGTCCGTACGCAGACGTCAGCGGGAAGCACTCCAGCACTCCCGCGGTGCACACTTTACATGGCTGTTTATTAGAAAAACAAAAACCTTTAACATCACCAGCTTCTAGGATTTATATCAAGTCACAGACCTACAAATAATATTCAAAACATATACATTGTTATAATTTAGTAGCTGTCACGTATGCGACATCGAAAGCGCGTTTTAAAAGAAATATTGGTAAATTCGTTCCCATAAAAATTTTAACATCCCATTGCATACTCCTTTTTGACAGTTTATTAAAAAACCATAAACACGTGTCTATTTATTTTGTATTTTAGGTATACAAACCAAGTTTCAAACATATCAAACTATAAATTCAAAGTAAAATTTAAACCCCCATTGCACCCTAGTTTAATAAGGTTACTTGAGAACAGAATTATTAATTGTATCAAAGCACACTCGAGCAGAGTTTTCAAAGTTCAAGGAATAACATTTTTCATACAAACGTTTTTAACTTTTTTCACCTGCGTGTTGAATTAAAGAATGAATGCTCGTGCAAAAATTTAAATGTGTAACCCTCATATTTACCGTGATAAGTGATTCAGTGAGTGGACTTATCCTTTATAAGAGTAAAATACTATCATCTAAAATACTGCAATAAATAAACATGTACAATCAAAACATATATACTCGCGATTGTAGGTACTCCCCGGGCTCGGTAGACCTGCGATTTCTACTTAGCACTTTGAGGATGTGATTCCGTACGTGACAAATTGCAAACCCATCGCTGCTTTTAGAAATACAAATCATTACAAGCTTTTAGAATGTTTTCTTTCACCGTTTCAAAGCACTTGCATTGCGCACATACCATATATGTACATTAAATCATCTGATTTACAGTCTTGAACAATAGTTATAGGACCTATAGACCACACTATAAATTCAGTCTTGGAACAGTCGTAAGATACTTGTTATTTAAGTAAAGGTAGCACGCAAGCAGAAGTAATAATCTAATCTAATTTACCTCGTGAAAATGGTGACAGTATTTAGCTTTTAACTTGAACATGATGGCTTCTTTGAGCCCTTCCAAACTCAGCATGTCCGCAATCGTGGCCAGTTCGACTATGCTGATCGTGTCCGGAATCACCGAAACTCCAGAATAGATGTGGCATAAGGCAAAGTGAGCCACATTATAGGAAAACCTGAAACGAAGCACATACACTTTTTACAAGATTATTGGCATTTTAAGGAATTATTAATTGCAAAACGTAGGCCGTCTGCAATTACTAGAAGAAATAAACCTATGTACTTACGGTGGGAGAGAAATAACGTTTCCAGTACTTGCGACCCAGCCGCCACTCAGGATCCCAGCAAAATATTGACATCTGTAACAAGTCATAATGCCTGTTATCGCGTAGTTGGTCGCTAAGTCGGACTATTTAATTGCACATTAATGTATTAGGACCTGAAAATATCGCCTACATTTTTTCTGAAGTTTTATTCAGATTTTTCTGCAGAGGTGCCATGACCACGGATAATATTTACGGATAGTAAATCTATCTATAAATATAAAAGAAAGTCGTGTTAGTTACACCACTTATAACTCGAGAACCGCTGGACCGATTTTGATGAAACTTAAAATGAATATAGTTAGTAACTTGGATTAGGATATAGGCTATTTTTTATCCCGGAAAACAACGGGAACATATCAATATTTATCCGTAACTTTATAATCTCTGTAATTATTACAATAATTTGAACAGCTAAATATTTTTTTAATAAAGATATCAGTACTTTAATATTTTTTGTGAAGTTGTAACGGCCCAACGAAGTGGGCACGGGTCAGCTAGTGTTATATTAAATTTAACTTTTAGTAGCGGATGGCCATTTTATGGTCAAGCAGTCGTCAAGCAGAGGCACTGATATCGCACATTAAAGTTCTTTATTACGCAACTCGTTAGATAAATGATCTCAGTTGGTAGTCATTCTGCCTTAGCGCTGTTGGTGATAGGTTCAGTTTCCACCCAGAAGTATCATTTGCATGAGGAACATAGCTGTTTGTTTCCGTCTGGGATTTATAAAGTATCATATATAGGTATGTATTTACAAGTTTTAAGGATTCTATAAGTTATCTGGTTCCTATAGTAAAAGCTTTTTTAGTTTGGGACTAGATGGTGTTATGTGAATGTCCACAAACATTTATATTTATTATTTATTTTTTATATTTTTTTTGTAGTATTTATGCTTTTAACGTCTGATTATAAATAAATAAATAAATAAATAATGCCGGACATTTCACACAGCATCATCTGGTCCCAAAGTAAGCAGAGCTTGTGTTATGGGTACCACATGACTGATATACTACTTATATACTTTTTTTTTTGTAAATACATACATATTATACATAGAAACACCCAGACCCGAGACAAATAGTTGCAGATCATACAAACATTTGTCCCACGGCGGGAATCGAACCCGCAACCTTCTGCGCCTCAGGCAGGCTTTCGCCCACTGCGCCACAGAGGTCGGCGATTGAGTGTGTAATGTGTGCCTAAAGTTTAGTAAGCATACCTCGATGATAGAATACATTTGTGCGCTTTAATTCTCCGTCCCGATACTTCGACTACGACATCGGGAGCTATTTCCTCTACAAACATTCGCAGCAAATCTTGTCCAAGGCGAGACTGGCAATTGGCTAAGATACTAGCAGTGTGACTTGTTTCTTCAGTTGTACTATTTTCTAGAAGATAAAAATAAGCAATAGATTTCGAAAAACGAAAGATTATCGATCATACCACATATAAAATCAGTATTATCCATACCAATATTATGAATTCGAAATTGTATCTGACTGTTTAATAAACAGTTTTCATGCCTTAGCGGCTGAAAGGGTCTTGATGAAATTATTGCGGTGCGGAGATAGATTGAATTTTGGGAATCACATAGGCTACCTTTCATGTACATGACACGCGTGCGAAGCTGTAAGCAGAAGCTAGTTAGTAATAAATTTTCCTTACCGACCACGGAGCGGCACATACTGCTTTGTAAGCTGCTTAACTCAGATATGTCCGAAGCTACTTCATCTCTGTTTCCTAAAATTGAAGACCCACATAATCTTAGTGGGGTGAGCGTTCTTCCAGACAGAGCGCCCGGCATACTTCGGCTAATCACATTTGATGTCTTCAAATGTGGAAACAGTCTGTTCAAACTCAGAGCGTTTTCTGAATGGAACGAGCTGATTATATCGATAGATCTATTACTCGTGTGACTCGATTCTCCCCATTGATTGTCGTCGGGGATGGAACGAGACATTCTCTCAAAAATAGCAGTTTTCGGAGCGGTTTCATCATTTTGCACTGGGGCTCTGTCCAAATCCGAGAGTCTTACAAAAATATCGCCAAGTTGATCATCAGACTCTTCTCGGATTGTTGGTGCGATCCCTTCTCTTGGATGTGTACGGTGGATGTCTTGTATTTCTGCCTTTTCCAACGGGTTTTTCTCTTTCTCAACTTTCATTGATATATCATTTCGTAGTATTGCAGAAATACTCAATTGAGAAGAATTACACAACATCTCTAGTTTCTCAAAAGTGTCATCAGCACTTATTATTCCAGGAAACTTTTTGTTAGCTTTGACATTTTTAGTGTTTGTGTATTTGGTTTCTATTTTGCTGCTCTTTTTTGTATTCAAAGAGAGCCTTGCTGGCATTTCTTTGACAGTATTCGAGTTTTCACCGAGATCGATAAACATAGAAAATATGTTTTTCTTTTCATTGTTCGCCTCGTTTGTGCTCTTTATTTCTGGGGCCAAGGCGTCAGGCAATGTAGACAAATCTATGTAAAACCTTTGAGTAGATTTCTCACTACTATCAGAATCAACAGAGCTTCTACTCTTGCAACCTTCAGAATTACTGGCAGACTTTGAGGATGCTTTTAAACTGTCGCAAGTTTTATCTCCAGGTTTTTTGTTATTTCTGTTTGCGGCAGCGGTATCTAGTTCAGCAATTTTAGACATATCTACGACCCATGCTGAAGCACAAGAAGCCTGCGAAGTCGATTCAGAATTAATTTTCTGGGGCAGTATGTGTGAACAGGTTGTAGGAGTACTTTTTATTTTTCTTTTTGTGAATAATCCAGATCCAGAAATTAGAGAATTCTCCGTCAGACTGATTTCATGTGGTAAATTATCTTCAATAGGTACAATTATAGGTGATATGGTATCGTGAAATTCTTCAGTATAATGTTTGCATATTATGTCTTGTCGAATGGTATGTGATGGCCTCGGCATGTCGGGATATTCATTGTTGGTCAAAATGTTTGATTCTTTGAGAGAAATGATTGAATTATTAGGCGTAGAGGTCATAAAAACAGTTCGGGCTAAAGATTTCACACAGTTTTTGACGTCAGTGCTTTGAACCGCTACTGAGGCAGCCTGCATCTCCAAGTCTTCCTGTTCTGGTACCTCCACATTCTCATTTACTGCTACATAATCATCGGGTGCCAGATTCATTTCAAAAATTGTAGGTGAAATATCTTTTTGTATCGAATCTAGATCGGCTTGTTCCAATGAGTCATCAATATCGTTGTTTTCAGATACATCATTTGGACTCAAGACTTGTTTGGATCCACAAGGCACAGGTTGACTTGAAGAGTGATACATAGTGCTAATATTTACAGTAAAAGGATCAACTTGCTCTTGATTTTCTTCTTCATCAGCCAAGCTAGCAGCATCAATAAAACAACATGCTGATTTATTGGATGATTTTTGAGCCTCATCAATACACTGATAAGTTTCAATTCTCGCAGTTTCAGTAGCCCTGCTTTTTAGTGTAGGTTCAATTGAGTTTTGTCGTTCAATTTTAATAAATTTCTCACAAAGATCCCTCTTTGGCAACTTCGGAGGAAAAACAGGCTCCCAAGAGCCCGTCTCGGAAGACAAAGAAGAAGATTCCATAATAATAATCTCCTCATTCTGTCTTTGCTTCTCATCCTTGGAAGACCTACCGCTCATTTCTACAATCGGCAAGGTGCCCGGTTGCATATTGCTTAATTTCGGCCTCACTATAAGATCAGTCGCAGAATTACTCTCAACCAATGTTTCGTCATTTAGCAAATCGTGAAACGTGCTTTCCGTCGAGGAAACATCAGTTAACGTTACGTCCACGTAGCCATTCTGACTCCCAAGCACTCCGTTGTTATCGATACCAGAGTCTGATACCGTTGTGTTATTCATTTTAGCGGGGTTATCTGGAGGGCCAGGAGGCGATGCAGAGTGCCCCGCAGATAGGTAGTCAGAAGAGGAGCTGGGCTCGTCCAGAATGAGACTGTCCGGCGAATACCCTGACACCCCTAACTCTGATGCTGTTTCCCCGCTAAAAGATTTTTTCAACGCTTGTTGTGAGCTTTTTATATGTTTGCGAACTTGACTAGTAGCGTTGTTGATTTTACTTTTATCGTTTTCAAATAAAAAACTAGTTGAATCAGTAATATTCAAGTCTTTTGAAATATCGCACGAAATGGAATGCTTATTTAATTCAGAAAAATGACTAGAGCTAAGAGAGAGTGTTGTCGGTTTGGTATAATGTGTGTTATTATTATCATTCAACTGTTCAGTTTGTAAATGAATAAAAGACTTAAAGGCGCTGGACAACTCGTCTTGCTCTATTAGTTCTTTGTCTAATATTTGGCCTTCTATGGGCACTAGCGCGTAGTATTCCTTCGTCAGTTCGGTGCTTGGACTAGAGCTTAATGTTTTTTGCAAGCTGTCCTCGGGACTTTCGCAGGCCGGAGTTGCGTATGCCTCTGACTCGTTAAGATTTTCGTTCAAGTAACGTATTATTTCTTTCTCTTGATGTTGAATGTCACACTCTGTGTACGCGTCACTGTAATTAAATAAGAATAATATGTTGAAATTAAATGAACAGGTATATATAATGCTATACCATAATTAACCATACCTTATAAATGAATATATTTCATCAAACGTGATACGCCCAATATTGACATGCAAAATTGCTTCAAGCTTATGATAAAACTTATGTGTACGTGCTTTTAGTATGCAAGAATGAGTTAGTATTTTTAGTTTCCCACACACCACTTCTAGATCAGAGTAAATAGATTCGTCAAATATTCTGCAATAAATAGAAAAAAACATGACATGGGCAGACCAAAATATGTATTTCTAATAAAGTATATAAACTACAATAAACAACTATTACTATTTATTACCTATTGATAAATAATAACCAAGAGTTTTTAGCCGATAATTATCAATATATAAAGGGTCTTTCATTAAGTGCTTACTAGCTTTATATTGAAATAAAACAAAGAGTTTATGAGAGATCATCGAATTTTATTATCCGTTTAAATGGCCTATTGATGCCATTATGTATTGTATGGAATACAACATCGTTAAAAATTGCGGCTTTTCTGGGTGGCGCGCATAATAAATATCGAATTTTCCATGTCACTAGCGCATAATCAGGCTGAATTTGACCGATGGCATGTTGGCTTTGAAGGCCGCTATGGTTAGTGGCTTATTCGCATAGACCTTCGACTTGAGAAAACCCCACAAGAAAAGTCTAACGGGGTCAAATCGCATTATCTCGGTGGCCAGTTCACATCACCTCCACGTGATGCACTATGCCTTCAAATCGCTCGTGCTGAATGTCTAATGTGGCATGAGCTGAGTGGCACGAAGCGCCGTCTTGTTAAAACCACTTGTCGTTGGTGTCCATATCATCCAATTCAGGCCAAAAGAAGGTCCTAATCATCAACCTATAGTGCTCGTCGTTGACGGTCATGACCTGGCCAATGTAGTTCTCAAAGAAATATGGACCAATCACGCCGCCAGCCCTAAATCCACACCAAACAGTGACTTTTTCGGGATGCATTGGACACTCTTGGATTTCATGTGGATCGGTATCGTCCAAAATTCGTCAATTTTGTTTGTTGACGTACCCATTCATCAAAAAATTGGTATAGACGCTGTAGATGATTTTTCGATGAAAATTAGAGTCAGTTTCCAACTGTTCCTGCAGAGCCCATGCAGCGAACAAAAGTCGTTTATGGTCGTTTGCCTTCAGTTCCTGGGTCAGTTCAATTTTGTGTGGATGTAGACGCAAAATTCGCCTAGTTGTGGTCTGCTAAAGAGTTCTATGAGCGACGCGAAATCTCGCGTCGCTTGGGCACTTTCTCGCTTAGGTGTACAATGTACTATTAATCATTTGCACGTGTTGTTGAACGCTATATCCGTCCATGGTGATTTAGCAAAACAGACTGAATACATGACAATTTGTCAGATGTAGCTTCAATATGGCCGCTATCAACAGTCAAAGTTCGAAAGTCCCTATAGATGTGGATAAGCGTTTACGAAGTTACAGACTGAAATTGCGTGCGATTTGTACCATGAAACACATTTATATCGCAATTGGTTCCAAAGACAGTACGTGACAGTGTATCAGTTGTAATTCCTTTCATGAAACAAAGTAACGCCGCCGGTTTGACGGAATTTAATTTGTTATTTAAAATTATACCTCAAATGACATGATCAGATTATTAATTAAATTGTTATCAATTTTAAAGTTAAAAAGTGCTGTATAAATAAATAACGCTGGAGATTTCACACATCATTTTTCTATAAAGTAAGCATAACTGGTTTTATGCGAACCTCTTGACTGATACATACATACTTTTTGTTGTAAATAAAACACCCGGACCCGAGACAAATACCTATTTGCATTGAACCCGCCGCTAACATTTTATGTTTATATACTGCTTCTTTCAAAACAAAATTACAAGACCGGCCACGTCGCGTGAGTAACTAAGGGTCATTAACATTTTGAATTTATAAATGTTCTCGATACTTAAATTCGAATGATACTCGTATAAACAATTCATATATTGGTACTCTAACCATAATTTTATTCATAAATTAAATAAAAGATCACCGGTTTGAAATACATTTCGTATTTAAAACAATAAAATAAGTGAATAGAACATAGAAATAAAAAAAAAAAATACATTAATTTTCGCCGATTTTGTATATTCATGGGTTGTGTGTGTTGTATTTAACGTTGCTTTCTTGTACAAGGCATGTACAACCATTTTTAGCGATACCAGTTTTGCGATAGGTTTGTATGGTAAGCGATACAATTATTGTACTGTACAGTGAATAACCTCTATTGTCATCTTATTTGGCACTTAGTATATACTTAGTGCTTAGTAAATTTTTCACAGTTTTTTGTGTACGAAAAAGGACTTCTCATCTTCTGTTCAATCACGAAGGTACGATATGAACCCCGAACGATTATTATTAAAACCTAAAAATACCGGTCAATGATACATTTTATAAGTACGCAAGTGTACATAGAATCTTATAACCAGTGTTAGTGCCGCGGACTTACCTGGCTATATCTTCCTCTAGCTGCCTCTGAAGGTGAAGCTCCAGCTGCGAAACGTCATCGAGAGACGAACCGGACGATCCGCTCGCCGATAACGGCTTAATCCTGGATCGCGCGCCCGGCATCAAGCATCACTTATACCTGGTAAATAAAATCCATAGTAAGTATGTATTAGAAATTCGACAGTGTTTGTAAGTTACGCTTTCATGGCTAAATGGCTGAATGGATCTAGATGAAATTTAGTAGGGAGATTGTATACTGAAGAAGGACAAGCTTATTAAATTCTGAAGCAAGAAAAATCTGTATTTGTTATCTAGACATATCTGTGCTAACACCAAAACAGAGCGTAGAGAATACCCATGAATTGGTTGACTCACTGGCAATACCACATAATGAGTTAAATGTCAATAATGATGGGTTCTTCTAATATGCAAATAACTGTGAGTTATTTTTTTTATGAGATCTACTGACGGATGCTATTAATAAATACTTGTTATATAGGATACCGACATCATAACTTTCCAATTTTATATACTTAGATGATTTTTTTACAAAATAGATTTTATTTTATAATTGTTTTATTTTTGTCATCCGCTGTACTCTATAACGATCAGCTGAGGATCATCAAAAATAGTTCAGCACCCGCATCGGACTGTAAAATCGGGTTGGTAATTTTCACTGAATTATATAACACTTTGAGTGAAGATTTCTACTTGGAACTGATCCCAGATGAGTGCTGCTTGGAAACTGATGATGGAGACGACTGCTATAGTCTTCTAATTATTGGGGATTAGTCCCCCTGCTAACTAACATAAGAGCTAGCAATAGAGAAGGTAAAATTTGGAACAAGCCCGGCTCGGTGCCAGCTGTTATGCACCTGCAACCGAACAGACACCGCATGTACTGATTCGTCTTTCCTGCGGGTCCTGTCGGCAAGGTCGAGAGCTTACATTAAGGCTTACCTAAGTGCACGATACGAACCTCTGAGGCGCACTTTAATCCTTTCACCATACTGGTTAGAAATAACTAGTAACACAATAAGAAGAAGAATTTTATATAACTGTCAAATTGTATCAGTAAACTATAATATCAAATCTTCAGTCAAAATGTTCTTTTGTGCACACTCTACTTGTTTTTATTTAAAGCTCATTAAGTACACCTATGCCTCTAATTGAATATGCATGTCATGCCTCTGCTGTCTGCCAATTTAAATATGACATCATTGTAACAAACACGATTGGTATTCATGGTTTACTTATTAAGTACCATAATCCATTCAAGCTTTATTTACATAGCAAAAACACTTAATGCTATGAAATCATTTTGGTATGCAGATACTTTTATATTGTTGAGCGGTAGAATTTTTTTGATATATTAACATTATTGTTAAGTAGGTTATTATACATTCTTGTTAAAATATCTATATCCATATTTATTTAGTCAATGTATGCAATTATTTTATTGTTACAGTGTATCAAAGATAAACAACCTTCATGTTTATTTAATAGTTCAGTCCATCAGATCACCCACTGGATGGACTCCATCCATTAGGTATGTGATGGTAAGACATACAATTACCTACCGGTGGGTTCTGTAGCCTACATGTAAAAAGATCAATTAACCCTATTTAAATAAATTAGTATATATACAACTCCAGGATGTCGGAGGTCAATACTGCCCATATATAATATAGCTATATACAAAAAATAATGAACTCTGGGAACCTGGTCTATCAGTAGCACTCCTGGTCTATCAGTAGTAATGAGGGTTTGATACCCTACCAGGATAAACATAGGTGTTTGTTCTGTGTCTGGGTGTTATAAAGTAACAAAAGTATGTATTTAAAAATGTATCTATCAGTCATCTGGTCACCATAATACAAGCTATGTTTAGTTTGGGGCTAAATGGAATTGGTGTGCTTTGTCCAACAGCCTTTATTTATTTTTTATTAAAAACAATCTAAATACTTAATTGCTCATACAATTTTTATGTTACAATCACTAGAGCAATAATTAAAGAGTTGGTGCTACTTACTCTGTTATAAGTAGCATCACAGTCATACATATCCAACCATCCTGGGATGTCTTATGCAAGATAACAATTAAAATTATGAGGGGCATACTTGTAAACAAATTGAATACATGCAATGATGTTTATCTAAATGGGAAGGCAGATATAGTTGTGTAATCTGACAGTTTCTGACATCAAGCACATATTAGGGATTTCAAAGTTTCCATTTCTCACTAAGTTTCAAAGATTTGAATAGCATTTCCAAGCCAGCTTTCCATATATTTAAATGATTCAATACTAGAATAAATTTATTAATAGCTATGATATTTATTTCATAAGTTTCATACAAATTTTCATAGTTTGATGACCTCTGTGGTGCAGTGGGCTTAGGTCCGGCTGAGACGCAAAAGGTTGCGGGTTCGATTCCCGCCGCGGAACAAATGTTTGTATGATCTGCAAGTATTTGTCTCGGGTCCGGGTGTTTCTATGTATAATATGTATGTATTTACAAAAAAAATAAAAAAATATGTAGTATATCAGTCATGTGGTAACCCATAACACAGAGTGAAATATTCGGTATAATTATTATTATACAAACATAAGTTCTGCTGCGGGAATCAAACCTGCAACATTCTGCCCTAGCCCACTGTGCCACAGAGGTTGTCATAAATGAGTAAAATAAGCTTTTGGACTGGAAGCACGTATTCTTGTAAAAGTTTTGGCAGTTAAAAGAGGATTTTTTTAAACAATTTCAAAAGAGGTTCTCTAAGGTGGTTCTCAATTTAGCTGTGTTTTTTCTAGTACATTTGTTTTCTGATATCTCCTATTATTCTTATTATTCTTAGGATTTAACACCATGTGTGGTGCATTATAAAGGTTTAAGAGGATCTGATGATGGATAACACTAGTAATTATTGATTGTTTATGAAAATGTGGAAGCCTTTCTTGTTGACCTTTCAGAGGTCAATTGACCATGCCACTTTGAAGATATGCTACAAAACTTTTCACACTCTACTTCACTCTACCCTCATTTCAATAAATGAACACCATACAGTTCATTTATTGCAATTATGGTAGGTATTGTATTGACGATCAATAACAAATTTATCATTTATCAAGTTTAAGCTACTTAGTTACTGTTTTGAAAACGTGTCACTTGATAATATTTGCGAAAATACTTTACAAAACTTCTCATTTTCCAACGCTAAGCAGATCAGTATCGGATCGATCGGTATTGTATTGAAGATCGCAGGCTATTATTCAGGGTGTTTCTAGTTTTTCGTTATAAATATATTTATATACTTATATAAATATTATGATGAAGCTACCGTATGTTCAGATGGAATATTCTTGGGCAATTATTAAGTACATAAATAAAACAAAATGTAGGTAAGCGAAAAATATCTTCAACGAACTACAGAACATTCTTTATGTACAATTTACACAGTTCTCGGTTATGTGAGATATGTAGTATTATTTAGAGTATGTGGTACTTACCAATTAGATGTAACGACGCTCCTTACAAAAAAAACAACAATCGGTATTATGAGAATAGCTTCACGACTGTTGAAATGAATAATCAATAAAAACGTACGTCTCAACAATCTCTATGAATCTCGGTAGAAAATGAGTTGAGTGAATGAGTTCCACAGATAGGTATGTTCTTTTTCACTTTCTGACCCCTGCCAAGTGTGCCATAGATAAATTATAAATAGTTGTAATGTAAATCTGTCTATGGTGCTTTGCATAAGTACATTTTGTGTTGCTTTTTAAATTGTGAATGTGAGTGAATTAGAGCGACGACTTACTAATTTTGACGATGTAAACAATGCAATCTACAGTTGTAACATGGTTTAATGTAAATAAATTATTACTTAACGAGAAAAAAACGAAAACATTCGTTTTATACTGCCCAATGTTAAACAGATGCAAGCCAATGTAAAAATTAAAAACGAAAAAATAGATCTCGTCTACACCACAGTGTGCTTAGGCATTAAGTACTTTAGATACTAAGATGCAATGGGGCCCGTGCATAGATAAATTGTCGAAGAGACTCAGCTCTGCGGCATACATTGTTAAAAAGATCCGTCATTTTACCGTCGTAGATACCGCTAGACTCGTTAGACTCGTTTACTTCAGTTACTTTCATAGCATTATATCTTATGGCATTCTGTTGTGGAGGAGTGCTGCTGATATCAACACCATATTTGTGTTGCAGAAGAGGGCTGTTCGTGCAATTTAACATGTGCCCCAGAGAATCACTTAGAAATAAATTCAAAGAGATAAATATCATGACAGTGCCTTGTCAGTATATATACGAGCACAAAAATGTTCATTTATTATAAAAAAAATGCGATAATCATTATAAACACTATGTATTAACACTACAAATAAAGATAAACCCGCTGTTCCCACTGTTAGACTCGCTAAAGTTAATAGTATTTTATAGGGAAAAGTGTACGCTTCTATAACTAGGTCCCAAGCGACGTACTAGAATTGCCGATTTACAAATTTATCAATGTAATTAAACAGAAACTCTCTATTAAATCATATTATACAATATCTGATTATTTAGATGACAAAAAAGCTTGGGATGAATCTACTCCAACTCTACTCGGTATCGGTAACAAAATTGGCAAGGATCATACAAAAAAGTGATAAGACCAGACGAGTTTCCTAGGCACCTAGATTCAACATGTAAGAAGACGAGTAAAAAAAATCACAAGGACCACCTTGTGTTTTTATTGAATAAAGAAAGTTTTGTATATGTATTTGTATTTGGTATTCCAGGACTGGACGGACTAGTAATTGGTAAAGCTTTATTCTAGTTACAGAATGCTTAAAGTTTTTGCTGTTACGTATTACGAATCATAGCATTTTCAAGCATTTGACAATCATATTTTAGATGTGCGTGGGTATCAAAGTTGAGTTTCGTGTCCATATTAACTCCAAGTCTTTTTACTTTATCTACATTTTGTAGCTTCTGATCCTTGATATGGTAACTGATAAGTGGCTGTTCAAATGTATACCTACCGAGAAAATTAATGTGGTCTTGGACGTTTTGTTTCCAAGTTGTTAACAACATGTAAGACATGTTGTTTCTAGAACAACAAGAAGAAAGTTCATTTATACCGTCCTGTAAAAATTGTCATCAGATGGCGATGATATTGGTATCATTAGATTAAAATCGTCGGCGAATAAATAAACACTTAAGAAAAGCGATCTGTTATATCTTTATATAGTACCTATATAAATCTTCTATGCGTGTGTTTGTAATTAAACTCCTCCTAAATGGCTGGACCGATTTTGATGATTTTTTTGAGTGTGTTCAAGTGGATTCGAAAATAGATTTACAATTAGACATTTTTACTTCTTTTTAATTCGCGCGGACGAAGTCGCGAACAGGACAGCTAGTAGTTTATGAAAACGTTAAAAACGTATTGGACCTATGAATATGTTTCCTTTTGTAAATGCGTATGAAAACCAAGTAGATCATTGATACGAAGGTCCTGTTTTCATCGGTATATAGATTTATAAAATATAATATAGATTTAGTATCATCATAGCTTCCACAATGTCCTTTAAATCTGCGTTATCGATTATTGTTGGATCTGATCAAGCGGCAATTTGATAGAAATTATGAATGACTGTATTTCCCATCACTATCATTAATCACACGTAAACTATTCGCATTATCTTACTTACAATAGCGATAACCAACGATATAGTGCTGGACTAGTAAGTGATAAAATAACAGGTCTTCAAAAATAAACCGTAGTTTGGGTGACCAAATGGATATTTTTTTAAATCCAAACATCCAGGACATAAGCATTCGTACCAATAACGGGCAGTACATTTGTTTATAGTGTTCGCTCCGCTTACGTCGTTGATATTGCAAGCCGATGGCACCGCTCTATTACCTACCATATCAGGACTAGATTTTGTTTTGAATTTTGAATTTAGACGTTTATTTTAGATGTTTAGATTGATTTTCAATAAATCTTTTGTCGTTCGATTTTTTCAAGAATCAACCTAGCCTTCCGTAAATGAAATTCGAACTTCGAACCAATCCAAAATATCGATTCTCAGATCTTTCTTTCTTTCTTCTTTTCTTCGTTAATGGCCTGTGACATACTAATCTCAATTCTGCCAATGTCAAGTGTTTATAGTTTATATTCAGTTTGTTTGTTATAAGTCTTAGTCGATGGTCAGTTGTCAATTCTAGATGACACGCGGAATGGCGTCTAGAATTTTCTTGGGACTCCTCGTCGTTCAAATCACTGTCTTTAGTTTAGTTATTGTTTATTGTTTAGTTATTGTTTTCTCTGTCTACGGTCTTGACACTGTCTGTATTGTACAGAGCGTAGACAGAGAAACTAATAGACGACTAGATAGCATCCGTCGCATTCATACAAGAAAGAGAACAACTTATGTGCACATACTGTAAAGAAACGAGATAGAATGGTTTGATTTTTTGTTTCATGTCGCGTGCCGGTTTTTACCTTACCTTACTGTGCTAAGCAACGTTTGACAGTTTGCCATTGTTTGGATGCTTTGTGTGAAATAACCGGAAAAAAACAGTTGAAAATAAATTGTAAACACGCTGAATTACTTGCGAATTGCAAATAACAAATTCGTTTACCGGATTTTGTAAAGATAATGGTTCGATGTAGCGTTTTAGGATGTAAAAGTGATAGTGAACGGAAACTCTAGATAGGTCTATTCACTCGTAAGTACTAGTATTTTTGAGTAGTTATTAGCTTTCAAACTGTTTTTATTAATATACACAATAGATTACAGCATTTCGAACTGAACTTTGTTCGCTACAGCATAATTAATAAATCCAAATAATTTATTTTATTTTGGTGTTGCCTGCATTCGACCTTAACATTCCCTAGACTACATAAATTGTACATAAAAATATGTCTTACATTTCGTATGAATATTAATAATTCAATTTAACGTAAGTATCGTTCGATGTTGTATAGGTGAATATATGGTGGCAGGGTAATTCATGATAGCAAGGGCAGCCACATAACTTTAAAAGCGGCTTAAAATCGGTCTGAGGAGACCTTTCATAGATTTACCATACCGTCCATAGAATAGAATAACCATACCGCCCTGTATAAATAAATAGATTAAAATGATTCTTAAATTGTAAAAAAACATCTCGCTATTAATTTGTTACAGTTTTCCATTAAACGATAATGTACGTTTGCAGTGGGTTGAAGCCACAGGCCGAAAAAATTGGACACCTAAAAACTCTTCGAGGATTTGTAGCACCCATTTTGAGAAAAATTTCTTGTTTAAAAAAAATAAATTAACCACTCTGTTTCCTAATGCTGTTCCACTGGTGGTTAGTAAATATTTGATTTATGAGTTTTTATTCTGTAGGTAGGTAGATACTGATCAATACCTACTTTTCGACTAGAAAAAGTAAAAAACGTCCTTTATGGGGAACACGGTGCGCTTCTATAATAAGCTTCCTAAAGATGCAACTAAACTACTTATTATAATATAAATGATTATATTATTGATAAGAACGCATGGCTTTATGTCGCTCTACCCTTAGACAGTTAACCGACACACTTGAAATGTATAAACTCTCTTGTATTAGTATTTCGTAGTTAAGGTAGTTATAAGATGGATCATCCAAAAATGCGCTAGGACCAGGACGAGTTTCTCTTCTCAGGCTTGGGTTATGAATTGGCACCTAAATTCAGTATTGAATAAGGTATCTTTTGACTTTGACATTATCTTTATGGTTTTATTATTTTTGTAATGTTATGCTTAGCTTTAATAATAATAAACAATTAAGTACACAAATGTTGATATATTTTTTCTATATCACACATCTGTTATAAAAGTTTGAGTTTTGTAATTTGTTTTGATAGAGACAAGCTAGAGATTTCTACTACAACACGTCTCTAATAAATCTAGGATTACTTAGGACTAGGGTAAAAGTTTTAATGTGGCAACATTCAATATCGTTCTATCTCACACGCGGCACGATCACCATGTGTCTATTTGTTTCTCTGTCTACGGTACAGATTCATATTAGAACGCTGTCTAGTCCGTTAGGAGTAGTCGGAGTGTAAAATTTATTTTTCTATGGTCATGTCTATTGTCTGGTAGTTTTGTAAGAACCATAGTCAAAGTCAAAGTCAAAGTCAAAAGATAATTTATTCAATACAATCACAAGGATCACATTGAAACGTCTTACATACTAGGTGAATTTAGGTGCCAATTCATCCTAACCCAAGCTCGAGAAGAATTGGCAAGAAACTCGTCTTGGTCCTAGCGCTTTTTTATATGATCCATCTTATAAATACCTTAACAACGAAATACTAATACAAGAGAGTTTATACATTTCAAGTGTGTCGGTTAACTGTCTGACGGCAGAGCGACATGAGGCCATGCATTCTTATCAATAATATAGTCATCTATATTATAATAAGCTTTCTTCAAAAGACTACCTTTAATGTATGCTTTAAATTTCTTAATAGGTAGTTTAGTAGCATTTTCAGGAAGCTTATTATAGAAGCGCACCGTGTTCCCCATAAATGACTTATTAACGTTTTCTAGTCGAAACCTAGGGATGTATAATTTATGTTTATTCCTAGTGTTGATTTTATGAAGGTCACTATTTTGCTGAATCCCATCTCTATTTTTATGTGTGTATAACAAATTTTCATATATATATTGTGAAGCTATTGTGAGAATATTAATTTCTTTGAATATTTCTCTCAAAGATTCTCGTGGTTTCATTTTATAAATGGCACGTATTGCCCTTTTTTTAATTACAAATATTTTACCAATATCAGCTGCTTTCCCCCAGAGAATGATGCCGGTTACATAACACTATGGAAGTAACTGAAATAAACTAGTCTAGCTGTAGCTTCATCAATAAACCACCGTATCGCACGAACTGCATATGCAGCGGAACTAAGCCTACCAGCAAGTGTTTCAATTTGTGGTCCCCACTGTAGTTTTGCATCAATATTAAGACCTAGGAAGATCATGGAATTTACAAGATTCATTGCCTCTCCATTTATTTCAATGTTGGACGGGCTATGAATAACATTTGGCAAAGTGAATTTGATACATTTAGTTTTTTTTTAATTAAGCAAAAGATTATTTACAGTGAACCAGTTAAGAACTAACGATAAGGATTCATTTACGTTATTGCAAATACTGGTTTTACCTCTATCAACTTTAAAAATTAAAGACGTATCGTCTGCAAATAAAACTATATCACAAATATTTTTTACAAAAAAAGGTAAATCGTTAACGTATACTAGGGATAAAAAAGGGCCTAGTATCGATCCCTGAGGTACCCCTATATCAATAATTGATCCCGAAGACCTCTCACCACCCACGTCTACTTTCTGGACTCTATTGGATAGATAAGACTGTATGAGGTCAATCGCCCGGTTTTTAATGCCATAATATTTTAACTTTGTGATTAGGGTTGCATGACTCACACATTCAAAGGCCTTAGATAGATCGCAGAATACCCCAACTGCATCCTGTGACATCTCCCAGGCCTCAAATATATGCTTTAAGAGTTGATCGACCTTTAGTAAATCCGTATTGATTACTATGTAGCAGGCCGTTAACGTTAAAGTGGTATAATAACTGATTAAGAATTATTTTTTCAAAGATTTTACTTAAAGCAGGTAATATCTATATCGGTCTATAATTAGCGAGATCACTTTCACTTCTAGACTTAGACATAGGAATGAGTTTACTGTGTTTCATGAGATCGGGAAAAACTCCCTCGTCGATACATCTATTAAAAATATAAGCTAAACATGGTGCAATATCTAAGATAATGACACCAAGCACCTTTGTAGACATTCCCCAAAGAATTTCTGTATTTTTTATATTAATTAACTTGAATGCTTTTACAATACTAGCCTCGTTAATGTAGCTAAAACTAAACTCATTCTTACATTTTGCAAAACTAGATTCTAATAGAACGGAAGCTCTGGAGGCTGAAGAGTTTAACGATTTGGTCACAATTTTTGCTATATCTGAGAAAAAACTATCAAATGCATTCGCAACATCCTGTTCTTTAGTAAAAATTGTACCATTTATATTTAATTTGAACTGTATATTGCGAGCCCTTGATTTACATACCTCCTTCATTATTAATTAATTTCCATAGAGTACTTGGATTCACTCATGTTTAATACCTTTGGTTTTGTGTAGCGAGCGAGTTCCAATCCACAATCCAATACTCTATGCTCTCAGCTTGAGTGAGTGAGTGAGTGAGTGTGTGAGCTCTACTGTGGTGGTTAGTCGACCAACCCAATATTGCATTGCATTGCATACTCTTTGGACAAACCATAACCACCCACTACACTAAGCAGCATGTTGTGCTGAAATTTCTCGCAGCGGGGAATTATTCGATAAATATAATTTCTAAATATTCGAAATAATTGTATTTCTTGAATTAACTTTACTTTTGGCCTGGTCAAGTAATGGCGTTTCTAAGAAATGTTTATTAATTTTTGAATTGTGTAGTGCGTAACTTACATAATTCATGTCCCATTTTTCTTTATTGACGAACTGGGTTGTGAACATCGATTTTATGCTATGGGTTTTGCTATTAGGTTCTAATCTATGTACGTAAGCTCGGAGCCATGGATTCTTCTTATGAAAATTGGGACCCAGGTAAGTTTCTCATTTATCTACAGTTCAACAACAAACCAAGATCATCTATCACGTCAAAATGATCACGCTTTGATGTTTATAAACCTTCAAAGAAACCGTAAGAATATACCTAGCAGGAATCTCTAACTTACGTAATCAATGGACAGTCGCGTTCATTACTGGAGTCATAGCTTAGGGTCAACAGTCTCGAGGGTCATGGATATTTCGATTAGGGATTTTTTGATCTTACTTTGCACAATAAACTTCTAAAGAAAAAAATTATGCTAAAAGTACAAAAGTAAGTTGGTAAAATTTCATCATTATCATTCATAGCCAAGTTCACTCACTGCTGAGCTTTGCTTTGTGTGATTGTTACCACTCTAACTAGGACTAGGAATTGGTACCTAGAACCCAATATAAGATTGTTACTGTACATTACTGTGCAAAGGGTGGGCATGTGCCGAATTGAATGTTTAGACATGCCTCTGACTGCCTCCCTTCTTAGATATTCTCAAAGAACTTTGTTACTAGAGTACAGATGTGTCTACCGAGCCTAGTGATTATGGTTATAAACATGTTTGTTTTTGTTTGACTGTAAATTTAATCTAACAATATAAAAAATATGGACTTATGGTATTCAGCTGTGGGGCTGTACCAAAAAAAAAGTAACACTAATCATACTACAATTTCAAAATAAAGTACTAAGGAACATTGTGAATGCACCCTGGTACTAAGCAATGAAGACCCGCACATGGACCCATCATAGTTATTAGAAAATGTGCAAAAGCTCATGACCTCACCTTTAGTTTTATTAAAAATAAAAAG
The DNA here is from genome assembly GCA_948098915.1 of Lampropteryx suffumata. Taxonomy (NCBI): domain Eukaryota; kingdom Metazoa; phylum Arthropoda; class Insecta; order Lepidoptera; family Geometridae; genus Lampropteryx; species Lampropteryx suffumata. The sequence goes on along the minus strand of OX402544.1, from coordinate 17,022,455 downwards.
AATAAAGAAGCTTTTCGACACAATTTAGTGTTGAACAATTAAAGCGGGACATTGTTCTGGCGTATTAAGGAACAAGAGTGTAATGCTTATCTTACGTTAAATAAAGAAAAGACAGTTATAATCAGTAAGAGACTCCACAAGTGTGAGCAAAGACTACGATAAAATGGAGGAAAACCTGTTACTGGATATGGTAAAAAAATTATGTGTGTGATGATATGAACAAACGCTTGAGCAACTGCCTTCTACTTCAACCTGTAATGGTAAACCTCGCAACTCGGTAAAGCATGTCCTTTATAAACATTGAAATTTTTTCTTAAAGTTCAAAAATCCGAGTTTTCAAAATCTAGTGACGTGACGGTGCCAAATATTATCAAGAAAGACTTCATAGTATGAATTATCAAATGCTTGTATTCTCATCGATATTTTTCAAAAGTATAAAAATATGAAAATTTATGCAGATCAAGAAAAGGTTTTTTTTGGCGACGGAACCTTAAAGCGAGCTTACCCAAGCCGTACTATCAGTTATTCTCCACTCATGTGGACGTTGATGGTACAGAAGACATAACAAAATATATTTCCCGTATTGTACGCCCTTTTACTTAATAAATGCGAAACAACTTATGTCGCTTTATTTACTACAATATGTGATGTTCTTGGAGTACTTACATAAAAAAAAATATTATGAATAATTAAAATATAAATGAAATGAAATGCAATAATTACAGGATGCTTTTATTATTATACCAAAGCACTGTGTAAATAGGCGAATGATATCGGTCTGACGAAATTCAAATAGGAACGAGTCATCACTAGGATTACTGCTAATTTGCCTCTCTTGCCTTCTTATATCCAAAAAGGCTATTGTAGTAAGTTCTATGAAATCACTAGAAATGGATGCATTTGCAAGCAATGGCTGCAGAATACCCTGCTTATTTCTTGTGCAAATGAATAGCACAGGACAAATAATAGTTTAGAGGCATGGCATCTTCGCCTCTAAGAAAGCAATGTTGCAAAAGCAATTATTTTTATTTTCTTTAACACAAAAGAGGCGTAGTTTCAGGACAAAAGAAGCCAAAATTCTTTATTTTCAGCTGGTAACCGAAAAAGGACTCGTCATATTATTGCATCATATTATTTAATCGCAAATATCAACGAGAATTAGAAAAACTTGAGAAGCAAGAAATTACACCCATCCTTTTTTTAACAAATATGTGGGCGATGTAAAACATACCTATGTATGTAGATTTAAGTAAATAAATATTATATTTCAAGACAAGTGACTGCTTTTGTTTTATTTTAATACCTACTGAGGAAAAAAAACAGAATATTCAAATTATATACACCCATTTTAGAAACCATACGACAATATAGTCGTTACGCTATCATGCCTATGGCGATCTAGTCCTAACGCTATGATTTGGACAGAGCGATGTAGTCATAACTGCTATCTAGCCAAATCAAGATGTAGGTAATCAAAGTTTCTAACCCTATAATTTTTAAAATTATACGATTAAAAAAAAACTATACGTAGAGACATCTGTAAAGCCAAATATTTTCAATTTGAACTTACTGTAAAGTATGATTTTAACTTTTTCAGCCCTGCTTAGATTACTGTCATCATTAAAAGATGTAGACAATGGGGAAGATGTTGCATTTCTGAGCGAACTTTTGCAATCCAAGCAGTTGCATGCACTAGTTCAAGTACACAATAGGATTGTAGCCAAGGGCAAAGATGATAAGTTCTACCCGCTCCTCTCCAATGCGATGCAAGTGACTCTGGAGGTGTTGCAGACTCTCGCGGGAGTACTGCCGATCTCCAACGAGTATCAGGAGCTGCTGCATGTGATACATAAACCTCATTTTCAAGTGAGTAATTTTTTCTAGTTCTGTTGTATACATAGTACATAGTTACATAGTGAATGTTTCGATGTTTGTATGTTTGTTTGTGGCTTATTCATGCTGTTGTATTGTTTGTAACCTGGAATATCTCAAAGGCTACTTATGCCTATGCTTATACCACTAGTTTTCTAAATCTCTGACTTTTTCCTAGGCAATCTTATGCACTCATGATGCTGTGGCACAAAAGGACTACTACCCTCACTTGCCCGATGTTCCTGCAGATGCAGATGAAGAGGAAGAAACTGTAAAGATTGTGCAGCTCGTCAAAAGTGATGAACCCCTTGTAAGTATATCTAAGTGAACATTCCTACTGCAGTTCTAAACATATAGAAATAGCAGCTAAAAGTTTCTAAACTAGTGAGCAAGAAACATGATCTAACAACTCCATTAACTATGTCATTGATAAATGACTCTTGGTTTAACACACATGGACTACTATACAATGCTTACTGCTATTGGATGTGTGTTGACGTCATAATTGATGATAAGTGGGATCTTGTAGGCTGAAAATCAATAAGTATTATATGCAATATTATGTAACCTTACTATATAATAAAATCATATGTATTTGTTTCTTGCTCTGTCTGAAATTATTTACATAACATATATGTTTTATGTATTTATTGCGTTATTCTATTTAAATAAAATACGTAATTATCGGATGATAGGATAAGATTGTGATTGAAAAAACATTTTTATTAAAAGGGTGGAGCGTTGAGTGCAGAACCTATAGTGGTAAGTATGTATAACGTTACGTATTTAGGTAGATGTTTTCCAAATTAATTAATTTATGCTTTTTGTTAATTATCCCAAGGGCTTATTGACCACACAAATGCACATCACGTGTACCTTTATTTTAAGTCAAAAACCCACTTTATAATATTGTATTATTTCTATTATTTTATCTATTTGAATTATACACTTACCTGATTGGTATTACAATTTACTTCCTAATTACTATCTACCTTAAACCACACCCCCCGAAGCTTAATTCCCTTTTAATGATGATCTGAATGGACCATTATTCCAACTTGTGCATTTCCATCACGTAAAAAAAGAGTGACTAGCTGCTATCTCTAGATGTAACGTGTTATTCCTCTATCATAGGTAAGCTCTACTCACAAGAGATTGAGCTTACTTGGCTATGCTGATGCGTGAAATGTATTGACTTTCCTTCTAGAATTTGTTCTGACTCACTTTGCTTGTATAATGTTTGTTGTCATTGCTTACCATTTTTTGTTTAAAATATCAAAAAACAAACAGTTTAAAGATTTCGAGGCGTTACCCAAATCTGAAATTTTACCCATAGGGTTCGCACTATCCAATTTCGCGCGAGCCTTAGTCGATAACCTATCGGCGTTTTACTAGGGCGACGCCTCAAAATTACTTTAGTACAACTCCACAGACCTTCACTATGGCAAACTTAATAACTTATTTTTGCCATTGGGTTGGCTTCTTGATTGTCACGTAGATAGCAATAGATCGTATCACAAGTAATCTGCAATTCTAACACATCCTAAACACTATCTGATATTAGCATGTCATATTATACTTATCTGTTGAATATGATTAATTGAAATAGGTAAACAATAATGCAGCCTATTTCTAGCATTGTACGCAAATATGCATAGAAAAATCGTTTCAAGTTTCAAAATAGACAAAACACATAGCATAAAGATAAAATCTAAAAGACTACCTTAAACACCTTTCTATATATCGATTTATTGCCCGTAGACGTATACTTTGTAGTCGATTGGGTAGGAATACAAGGTTTAGGCTACATAATTAGGTATGTATGTAAGCAACTTTTAAGTTCCTACCATTATTAATCATAAACAATATTAGGTTAATAAGTAAACTCCAGATTGTCTCGCCACGTCATTACAGATCTACATAGCGTAGCTTCTAGTTAATAGAAGCCGTGTAAATAGGTTGTCCTATGTTCCAGGGTGCAACAATAAAGACTTGCGAAGAGACAGGCAAGATCGTGATAGCGCGGGTGATGCATGGCGGTGCTGCCGACAGGTCTGGCCTCATCCACGCTGGAGACGAGGTTATCGAGGTCAACGGCATCGGTGTCGAGAACAAAACCCCTGCAGACGTGTTGGCTATACTGGTATGCATTATTGCTTGTTCAATGTTTTTCTGTTTACACTAGCTGATCCGGCCACACGTTGCTGTGGCTCAGTAGTTCTAATACGTTGAACCAATATTATATTGAACTTTTTAATATTGAAATTGACAATCGAGATAAGAGCTATCCTAATTTTGACCAAATTACACACAGTAACATTATCATTATATCCGGAATTAGTTTATATAACAGCACACTTTATACACAACACTGTAAGTTAAACGCACAGCTGATGCGTTCTCCTTCTCTATTTCCCTTCCTATTTCTCGTCACACACATACTGTTGGCTGACAGTACCAACCCCTCGAAAAATGGGTTGGTTCCATCTGACGGCCAACTCTACCACAACGCGCGCTCATTAAACAAATCAAATAACGCGCGCTTCCCTGGTTTCCGGTTACACACTTTCCCTTTTCATGAAATTACTGCCACAGATTGCAGTAAAGCGAGAGGAAAGATGTTAAATATCGGAAATACTATTAGGATTTTAGATTTTTTTTTAAGTTTACTTTTCATCCTGTTACTCAAAATCTAAAGCCTAATTTTCCTTGTAACTTCATCATACCCAACTATTTTAAAAACATTTCAGGGTTCTCCAAACAGCGGTTTAGCCTCTAAACTGACCTCTACAAAAAAATGGACACTTCAAATTTAAATATTTAAAACGAATATCTGTATCGATAATTTGTAACAGTTATATATTATAAGTAATATATTTTTTTAAATTATTTCACGGCATCTGGTAGATACGTTGTGTGACCCAAGAGCTGGCTCCTATCTGGCCCAGCGTATTAGCATTGCCATTCAACGTGGTAATGCCGTCAGTATCTTGGGAACGCTGCCCTCTGGCAGTGATCTGGATCAGTTGAGCTATCTATAGATCGTTTTAAACGGTCCTTAGATAGTTTCTCAACTGTTTCACTTGTATTTTATATTATTGTATATTATTTTGTACATTTCTGTAATTATTTATGTAAATAAACAATTATAATATATAACGACTAACTTATAATATTATATGTATATTATTTTGAATAATAGAAAGTGATAAATATGTAGAACGACTTTCGTGTTTGTTTCAGCAAAGTTCTGAGGGAACAATAACATTTAAGCTTGTACCATCTTTTGGTAAAGGGGGCTCACGTGAGAGCAAAGTAAGGGTGCGGGCGCTCTTTGATTACGACTCTTCTGAAGACCCCTACATACCTTGCAAGGAGGCTGGACTTAACTTCATGAAGGGCGATGTACTACACATCGTGTCTCAAGACGATGCTTATTGGTAAGTATCTACTTATCTTTTTTTTTATCATAGATAGACCTACGTTTGACCACGAACTCGCCTGATGTTAAGCGACAATGTGGCCGACGACGGGGAACGCAGGTCTAGAAGATACCTATTTACTCTTGACTTCAAGAGACACAAATTGTAGTTTTCAGGAAAGACAGACGACGGCAAATCATTCCAATCCTTGGCTGTACGCATTATAAATGTGGAAGCAAAGCGCTTTGTTCGTAAGGGTGGTAGACTGACAAGGTATGGATGGTATTGAGCGGTGCGTCTGCTTGTCCTGTTGTGAAAAGGAGATGGTGGAATGAGATCATGCAATTCCTGGGCACATTCTCCGAAATGTATTCTATAAAAGATCGAAAGGCAAGCAACTTTACGCCGGTGCTCGAGACTCTGGAACTTAGTCGCAGCATTTAGCTGCTCACCTATCACCCTCAATGCTTTACGCTCAATCGAGTCCAAAGCACCCTGCTGGTTATTGGCTGAACCATCACATAGATGGCAGCAATACTCCATACCTGACCGGACTTAGGCCTGTATTTCAGAACAAAACTTAGATCCAGAATAGACTGAATTGAGCTTTGTATATTATTTAATTACTACTAATATTATAAATCCGAAAATTAGTGTGGATGTTTGTTAGTTACGCATTCACTCAATAATAGCAGATCCATTATGAATGAAACTTGCTATAGTTATGAAGCTCATCCTGGGGCTATAAAAAAACAAACGCTGATGGAGTTATAGTAGAGGAGTGGGCAGACTCAGTAGATATAATTCTGGTCCACAATCCAAAACGTCGCTCACAATTCAACAGTTCTAGATGGAAGAAAGTTTACAACCCTGAGCTTATCTTTACAACCTCAAACATTGCTTCCTTCGCTCTGTACTTTATACCATTGACCCTATCTCCGACCCTTTCTCCTTTCTATACCCCCAAGATACAATCTATCTCGTTACCTAATTTCATCAAGATCCGTTCCACTGATTAACCGTGAAAAGGCAACCAACACAACGACACTGTAGAATTTATAATATTAGTAGTATAGTATTGATTCTCTTGTGATTATTGTGACAGGTGGCAAGCTCGACGTGAAGGTGATCGTGTGATGCGCGCTGGCCTTATACCATCTCGCGCCTTGCAAGAAGGCCGGATCCTACACGAGAGGCAAACGGACCCTCCCTCTGTGGATGGTATGTTGTGTATGTGGATGTATGAACATGTCATGTCTTCTTCCCCCAATAATCAGAATTCTCAATCTTGTTATGGATGAAAGTCTGGGTTACCACAAAAGAGCAGCCCGAGCTGACAATTAAAATCCAGGAAGGTCTGTGTAATACTTAGATATTGAGCGCAGGTTTTAATTTAAGTACCTTCATTCACATACGAAGGTTCGGTATTATAATGACCTCTGTATAAAAGTAAATCGTCATATCAAAACCCAATATTCTACAAGTATATATAAATAAATATCGGTAGCCAAATTCACATAACACCATCTACCCTAAAACTAAGCAAAGCGTGTACTTCTGGAACTAGATAACTGATAAAATACTTATATACTTGTAAATACATACATTAAATATGCTTATAAAACTAAATAGCACCTAGACACAGATCTAACACCTATATTCATCACACAAATGTTTCTCCTCGGAAGGAATGAATCCCCAACCTACAACGCAGAAGACTAGAGCTAATACCAACTGAGCTGACAAGCCTGTCGGATTGTGAGGATTCATAGCAAAACTATAAAACGTCAACATAAGTGTTTAACACCATATAAGAGACCCATGAATGTATATGTATATGAGCAATGTTGTTATGTATTGTGTAGGTAAAGCAGCGCTGTGTAGTCCATCGTCTGCGAGCGAGTGTGCTCCGAAGACGCCATGTTCGCCAACCCCCAGTGCTGCAGCCGCCGCTCTTCTTCCATGCAAATCAGTGCCCAAGGTCAAGAAAATCATATACGACATCACAGGTATAAAGGAAATAACGTAAGAAATTGGAGTGGCTTGGAAATTCAACTGGCCAGCCCTTGTACTGGCCTCTTAGGTCAGTCGGTAGTAGCTCTGCCTTCTGCGCTGTAGGTTGAGAGTTCGTACACAAACATTTGTGTGATAAACATAGGTATTTGTCCTGTTCAAGTATGTATTTAAAAATATTAAAGTATTCTATCAGTCATCTGGTCACCATAATACAAGCTATGTTTGGTGTGGGGCTAGATTGTGTTGTGTGCTGTCCACCAATATTTATTTATTTATTATATATTTATCATCGATTCATGCGCCCATAGATCCATAGACACCACCTTTCAGAACCCTGAATGTTACCCCTGGGTGCTCACGAGCTCAAATGCAGACACAAAATTAGGCGTATTGTTTTACTTTAACGTTAACGGCCTGCTACATAGTAATCAATAAGGATTAACTAAAAGTCGATCGACAGATAATGCAGGTATAGCGCTTTTGAAGCATATATTTGACGCCCTGGACTTCTCCTAACACAGGATGCAATTGGGGTATTCTGTGATCTATCTAAAGCCTTTGACTGTGTGAGTCATGCAACCCTAATCTCAAAGTAAAAATATTATGGCATTCATAAGTGGGCTATAGACCTCATACTCATATCTATCCAATAGAGTCCAGAAAGTTGACGTGGGTGGTAAGTCTTAGAGTCTCAGAATCTAAGGATAAAAAAAAATGTTGATATATATAGTTGATAGTTGATTCTATATATATAAAAGGCGATGTGTGTATGTATGTTCCCTATAGACTCCAAAACAGCTGGACCGATTTCGATGAAATTTTAAGGAAATCTTCAGTTTGGCCTAGCGGGTGATCCTGTGAAGTTTGGTAGCGATCAGATCAACATTTTTTTTTTTGCATTAATTCAATTTGATTTGGATATAGATTGTATCTCAGGAACGGACATAGGCAACTTTTTATATATGTACTATGTGTGCGAAGCCGCGGGCAGTAGCTAGTTATTGATATAGAGGTACCACAGGGTTCGATACTAAGACCTTTTTTATTCCTAGTTCACTTTAAGGATTTACCTTTTTTCCTTTTTGGGGAACACGGTGCGCTTCTACAATAAGCTTCCTGAAAATGCAACTAAACTACCTATTTAGAAATTTAAAGCTTACATAAAGGGTAGTTTTTTTAAAGAAAGCGTATTGTAATATAAATGACTATATTATTGATAAGCATGCATGGCCTCATGTTGCTCAATCCTCCGACAGTTAACTGACAGATTTGAAATGTTTATACTACTGTAATTTTGTATTAGTTTTTCGTAGTTAAACTAGTTATTAGGTGGATCATACAAATAAAGCAGGACCAGGACGAGTTTCTGACCAGTTCGTCTCAGACTTGGGTTCGGAGAAATTGGCACCTAAATTAACCTATTATGTGAGAAGTTTGAACGTGATCCTTGTGATTGTATTGAATAAAAATATTTTCGACTTTGACTTTGACTTCGCAAAGGTAGACTTTGATTATTCGACCTACTGAAGTAGAAAGTAAAGCAGTTACTATGACAACGTTGGTCCGCCAGTATTTGTGTGCCCTAGTTTTATTTATACTTGAGCTGGTAGATTTTCATTTTAAATTTAGATTTATATTTATAGTTTATAACATTAGTAGCGTGTGTAATTAAACTTCTCCTAAACGGCTCGACCGATTTTGATGTTTTTTGTGTGTGTTCAAGTGGATTCGGGAATAGATTAGATTTACAATTAGAATATTTTTTTGTATTATTATTGCTTTTTAAAACGCGCGGACGAAGTCGCGATCGGGACAGCATGTTATTTATATAACTATTTGTTTATCTATCTTTTGCTTCATAACAAGTTATAATTTTATATACCGTGTTCTTATCTAAAACGAGCACTAGCCTATGTGCTTATCTGTAAATCAATACAAGCAGTTTTAAGCTTCATATAAAAAAAGGATAGGCTTACAGTAGTCGCATATGCTGTGTGGCATCTGACACCTCAAGAAATTGGGTTGGTACCATCCTGCGTCCAATTCAACCACCGCACGCGCTCATTAGTCAAATCAAATAGCGCCCTTCCCCGTCTTCCTATTACACACCTGTCCCGCTTCATGAAATCACTCCCACAAATGGCAAGCGAGAGAAGTGTTGTTACACTTAAAAAAAAACAAAAGTGTTAATGTGATTAGTTATGTTAGAAAACGACGACTTCGACCGAGAAGTGATCCCGACGTACGAAGAGGTGGCGAGGCTATACCCGCGGCCAGGGAGTGTGCGGCCGTTAGTACTGGCTGGAGCGCCCGGCGTCGGACGTAACGAGCTGCGACGCCGACTCATCGCTACCGATCCCGACAAGTTCATCACACCAGTGCCATGTTAGTACTCTATAAAGCGTCACATGTGCCATGTTCCTTGTCTTGCTTGTGATGCCTTGGGTGACTTTAGGAGGTCGTGGGGCTGAGAAGTTTTGCGTGACATGTGCCATGTTCCTTGTCTTGCTTGTGATGCCTTGGGTGACTTCAGGAGTTCGTGGGGCTGAGATGTTTGGCGTGACATGTGCCATGTTCCTTGTCTTGCTTGTGATGCCTTCGGTGACTTCAGGAGGTCGTGGGGCTGAGATGTTTGGCGTGACACGTGCCATGTTCCTTGTCTTGCTTGTGATGCCTTGGGTGACTTCAGGAGGTCGTGGGGCTGAGATGTTTGGCGTGACATGTGCCATGTTCCTTGTCTTGCTTGTAATGCCTTGGGTGACTTCAGGAGGTCGTGGGGCTGAGATATTTGGCGTGACATGTGCCATGTTCTATGTCTTGCTTGTGATGCCTTGGATGACTTTAGGAGGTCGTGGGGCTGAGAAGTTTGGCGTGGCATGTGCCATGTTCCTTGTCTTGCTTGTGAGCCTTAGGTGACTTCAGGAGGTCGTGGGGCTGAGATGTTTGGCGTGACATGTGCCATGTTCCTTGTCTTGCTTGTGAGCCTTAGGTGACTTCAGGAGTTCGTGGGGCTGAGATGTTTGGCGTGACATGTGCCATGTTCCTTGTCTTGCTTGTGATGCCTTCGGTGACTTCAGGAGGTCGTGGGGCTGAGATGTTTGGCGTGACACGTGCCATGTTCCTTGTCTTGCTTGTGATGCCTTGGGTGACTTCAGGAGGTCGTGGCTGAGATGTTTGGCGTGACATGTGCCATGTTCCTTGTCTTGCTTGTAATGCCTTGGGTGACTTCAGGAGGTCGTGGGGCTGAGATATTTGGCGTGACATGTGCCATGTTCTATGTCTTGCTTGTGATGCCTTGGATGACTTTAGGAGGTCGTGGGGCTGAGAGGTTTGGCGTGGCATGTGCCATGTTCTTTGTCTTGCTTGTGAGCCTTAGGTGACTTCAGGAGGTCGTGGGGCTGAGATGTTTGGCGTGACATGTGCCATGTTCCTTGTCTTGCTTGTGATGCCTTGGGTGACTTCAGGAGGTCGTGGGGCTGAGATGTTTGGCGTGACATGTGCCATGTTCCTTGTCTTGCTTGTGAGCCTTAGGTGACTTCAGGAGTTCGTGGGGCTGAGATGTTTGGCGTGACATGTGCCATGTTCCTTGTCTTGCTTGTAATGCCTTGGGTGACTTCAGGAGGTCGTGGGGCTGAGATATTTGGCGTGACATGTGCCATGTTCTATGTCTTGCTTGTGATGCCTTGGATGACTTTAGGAGGTCGTGGGGCTGAGAAGTTTGGCGTGGCATGTGCCATGTTCCTTGTCTTGCTTGTGAGCCTTAGGTGACTTCAGGAGGTCGTGGGGCTGAGATGTTTGGCGTGACATGTGCCATGTTCCTTGTCTTGCTTGTGATGCTTTGGGTGACTTCAGGAGGTCGTGGGGCTGAGATGTTTGGCGTGACATGTGCCATGTTCCTTGTCTTGCTTGTGAGCCTTAGGTGACTTCAGGAGTTCGTGGGGCTGAGATGTTTGGCGTGACATGTGCCATGTTCCTTGTCTTGCTTGTGATGCTTTGGGTGCCTTTAGGAGGTCATGGGGCTGAGATGTTTGGCGTGACATGTACCATGTTTCTTGTCTTGCTTGTGATGCCTTGGGTGACTTTAGGAGGTCGTGGGGCTGAGATGTTTGGCGTGACATGTGCCATGCCCTCACGCTTTTGCATCAGTCTTGGGCAGGCTTCAGCTATTGTATTTTATCTGTCTTTCTATCTTGGGACACTCATATTGCTCTCCAAAGCGATGTTACTTGTTATTTGTTGAGTAACACTAACGATTTATTATATATATTTGCAGTCACGTCGCGGCCTCAGAAACCGGGCGAGCAGAACGGCAAAGAGTACACGTTTCTGAGTCGAGAAAAGATGGAGCAAGATATTGCGGACGGAGAATTTATTGAGCACGGCGAGTACAAAGGCAACTTGTATGGCACCTCGGCCGAAAGCGTCGAGGCTATCGTCAATTCCGGTGAGACTTTGACATACGACTAATTTGACATTCTCTCATTCCCCATTCAAAATCATCGGCGTATGTATCCATCAGGAATTTTTTAGGCTTTGTAGTTATTGAGTCGGGTGTGAATTATTGGAATAAAAGCTTTGTGTTTCTTTGTGATTCGAGCAAAAAAAATCCGTAGTTATTTTATATGAAAGGCACCATTTTATATGAAATAACAAATGACGAACGACAAGATACGACTTTGTGACATACTATAAACACTTGACACTTGCAAAATTTACATTATTATGACAAATGCCATTAATGAAGAAGAAGAAGAAGAAGTATCCATCACGACCATTGGTAAAGAAAACAATCACAATAGTATCACTTCATTTTCTTACTTTTCTCAGCGCAGCGATACTGAATGTTTTCTTCGAGGACCCCTCATCTTACTCGCACTTCTGATGGATATGCAGCCCAGTGCTCATTATGCCAAGCAAATATGTTTTAAATATAAATTTCAATATCAATTTAAAATATAAATTTAAATAAAAAGAAAACCAGTTTCTAAACACAATAGTTACTATTGTTTTTAAGTGACAAGAAATCATTATACATGCTATAATCGCTATTGGGTACGCTATCGCTTTTCATAATTGGACACTAGTCGTGCAAAGGAAAAAAAAAAGTATACAAATAGTATATCAGTCATGTGATACCCATAACACAAGCTCTGCTTACCTTGGGGCCACATTCATACTAGTTTACTTACCAGGTCGCGTCTGCGTGCTGAGCCCTCATTGGCAGGCTCTTAAAATGGTGCGAACACCTCGGCTGCGGCCGTACATCGTGTTTGTGCGTCCACCGTCACTGGAACGTCTGGTAGCGACCCGCGCCGCTCACAGTGCGCGCTCTTCTTTCGACAAGGAAAACTCGCGAGCCTTCTCAGTAAGACTTTTTCTTCTCAAGCTCAATACTTGATTGGTGGTTGAGTGGTGGAGATTGGCGGAAGGGATTACAATTTCCCCAATGTCACGTTTTATGCTTTCATTTAAATGGAGAGGAGCATTTGGTAAAGTCACCGGAGTGTGTTTTGATGTCAACTTGCCAATGGCCTCAATTCTGTTGGCACCACCTATGTAACTAATTTTAGCTAAAATTAGGTTTAGAACTGTCAAATGAAACTTTGGTATTCTGCTGCTACCAACTTATCGTAATTTAATTAAGCGTTCCTAATTTAGTTAGATGGTACCAACCGAATAGGTTTTACAAATGCTATGACTAACTAAATATATTTTAGACAATTCCTAATTTTAGAAATGAACCAACCGAATTGCCGCCCGTGTCTTTTATTGGATTCCTAGTCGTACAAATCACAAATCAATATAATTACAATAAAATAACATTTCGCTAAGATTAGCCAACAAAACATGATATAACATGAGAAAAACGAAACATTACCTCGTCTTGTCGGCTACAAGTAATGATAAATCTCTCAAAATATAGCCAAATACCAATCAAGCTACCAATAAGCTTACCTAGTGCTATAAATTTACAACCAGGACATACCTAACTACTTGCATATAATCCATTTAGTAAATCAAAACATAAAAGCTAACAATTAAATGCAAGCGTAACAACTATGCTTAAATAGCTCGGTCATTGACATTGACATTCTCGGGAGAAAAATATACTTAAACTGGATTACGTGTACGTACGTACGTGTTATGTGTGTATTACAGATAATGTATGTTTATTTGTCTTTGTCTGACCCCGAGGGGAGTCAAGTCCACTAAAGCTCTCATTGTGGAACCAAAGTTAACGCGTGGAGTATTCCAGTACATAAATCTCGAATGCCATTTTTAAATGATCATTTCCATACAATTTTAAGGTTTTCTATTCGATTATAGAATTTAACTATTGGTTTATCTCATAATTACATAATAAGTTTATCTGGCGTTAAGAGTAAACTAGTCGATTATCTTTTCATACAAATGTCAAAGGATGATCTCACTACCGTCTGATATTGGTGGCAATTCGGTTGGTTCATTTCTAAAATTAGGAATTGTCTAAAATATATTTAGTTAGTCATAGCATTTGTAAAACCTATTCGGTGGGTACCATCTAACAAAATTAGGAACGCTTAATTAAGTTAGATAAAATTAAATTGGGATAAGTTGGTAGCAGCAGAATACCAAAGGTTAATTTGACAGTTCAAAACCTAATTAGTTAAGTTGGTGCCAACAGGATTGACGCCATTGAACGACTAAAACTAGTGATTTTGTCTCGTCATGTATCAACAGGATCGTAAAAAAATATGGGTTTGAATGATACAATAATTTAACACTGATTTTAACGCTTCTTTGGGCTTAAATAAATAAAATGTGGAGTACTCAAACTCCAAAATGATTCCGATGCAAGCATAGATTATTAATTCATGAGCTCAACTTACTTTATTTTAAGCATATATATTCAGTCGTTTATTTTTTTCATGAGAACCCAAAAGTCACTACAAAACTCTGTACATGATATTTGTACGCTGTAGTTTTATGTAGAAACCAATCTAATTTAATCATATGATTAAAAATCATATTCATTTCTTTTCTCATACTATGCTAGGTGAAATATCATGCATTTTAGCTGCGCCTACTGAAGAGTTTGTGCCGCTGGCTTGTGTATCCCTAAAGTATGGTCTGTCTTAATGTCAATGAATAGAGATGACAAGAGATTTTAACCCCACATTAATTACATATAATTATAAGCCATAACCCAAGTCCATTTTCAAGAGATTTATGAACATTACAGCTTTTATATTTACGGTTTTTATTTCAGGAAGAGGAGTTCGCGGATATAATGCGCTCGTCAGCTCGCATCAGCTTTCTGTACGGATACATGTTTGATGAGGAGATCGTGAATGAAGAGCTACCTAGTGCGCTCTCGCAACTTCTCAAGGCGAGTTGGCGGGTGCAGTCTGAACCACTGTGGGTTCCTGCCTCCTGGGTGCAGTAGGTCCTTAATCAATATTATTATATTGTAGTTTAAACCATATAACTACGCGGTCCGCGACTTTCTCCACCATTAACTGTATTTCAAGACAATTTTTTTAACGGATTTATGGGATTTATTGTCGCAAGTAGTCAATTTGTATGGGATTTTGCAGCGGCACTGCCACTACACTGCATTAAATATTCCAAAAATTCAATTGCGATATACTCGCGATACAGGCTTTGTCAAAAATCATTATAGTTACCTGAAATGCCAGATCAACCTTTCACAATTACACTCATTGTAGTAACAATTTATGTTACTGTGGTGAAGTACTAATATTAAGAGATGAGATAGTAATTTCCCTACAACTTAGCAGAGATCTCCTTGCAAGTGGGAATTCTAGTATTCTTTTTGACCTTGGTTGACCGGTTGACAACTATTTATCTATGTCACCAAGAACATTAAACAGTTTGAATTTTAGTAAAAAGTACCTACTTTATTATCTCTGACTGTAAATGTAGGGAATCACTTGTAAATACAAATGTATAAAAATGTCTATGGTTGTTCTTCAAAAACCACTTTTCTGCAGCTGCAACGGCTCTGGTTGCCTAGCTGCTCTTGTAAATACGGGCCTCGGCTTTCGTATACCTACTAAACTCAATGTTGTTGATATAAATTAGTTTTTGATTGAATTATTTCAAATAACTCAACCATTGATATATTTATATAAGATTATTTAATAAAAATGTGTTCATTAATGACAATGGAAAATTATATTTAAATTCAAATCGCTAGAGTATCGTTAACGCCGGACAATCTATTTAACGTCTGTTAATGTTTAAAACCTTGACAGAAATCTTATAAATTTCGCAGGTCAGTTGCACAATAAATTACATGCTATCGTTGTGAATTTTGTATGCTCGCATGTCTACTTGTACTTTATAAGTGACAGGTAAAGAATAAAGCTCTCTATTGATAAATGAACCGTTAAAACGTTTGAGCTTAAATACCTACCCTATGTCGAGGAAGAAGTTTTAACGGACCAAAAACACACCTTAAAAGGATTGTCAGTGTCAGATAACGTAGAAGTAGACTTCAAGAGCACACGCTATACATATTATAGACCGTTTACCGTAAGATGTCCCCTGCCTTGGGAATTGGCAGCACTGACTACGGTGCTGCCAACAATATATGTAGCATTTACCCCACTTGGTGATTGGTGGTTGCCGGCAACATTATATATCCTTATATTAGGTTGGGGAAAAAGTCTTTTCGCATTATAGTATGTATGAACTTGTAATAAAATCTCTTTGGCTATACTATTTGTATCTGGCTGGTTTTGGTATCATTAAAAGTTTAAATTTTAAAGAACATAATTCCAAATTCAAATTAGAAAAATGTGTGATTTTTATTTGTTTTTCGTACTGTCAAGATGAGTGAATCTAATGAAGAAATTCGATACATTTTAAAATTTTACTACAAAAAAGGTAAAAATGCAACGCATGCCTCGAAGAAAATTTGCGATGTTTATGGACCTAGTGCAGTGTCTGTGAGAGTAGCACAAATTTCGTTTAAGCGTTTTCAATCCGGAAATTTTGATGTCAAAGATGCACGTCGCTCTGGTCGCCCTATTACGGATAAATGGATGGCACTTTTGAAAAAGTTTAGCAAGATCGGCATATCAGTAGTTACGACGTAGCTGAAGAACTGGGAATTGACCACAAAACAGTTTTGGCGCATTTGATAAAAACTGGGTACACAAAAAAGCTCGCTATTTGGGTACCTCACGAGCTCACTGAAAGAAACCTAATGAACCGTGTACTCATTTGTAATTCTTTATTACGACGTAATGAAACCGAACCATTTTTGAAGAAGCTGATAACTGGTGATGAAAAGTGGATCACGTACGACAAGAACGTGCGAAAAAGGTCGTGGTCAAAGGCCGGTCAGGCTTCACAGACTGTGGCGAAACCCGGGTTAACTCGCAACAAGGTGATGCTGTGTGTGTGGTGGGATTGGAAGGGCATTATTCATTATGAGCTGTTACCACCAGGCAGGACCATCGATTCTGAACTCTACTGCGAACAACTGATGAGATTAAAGCAAGAAGTTGAGAGAAAGCGGCCGGAATTAATCAACAGAAGGGGTTTGGTTTTTCATCATGATAACGCTAGACCTCACACATCTTTAGCCACTCAGCAAAAATTAAAAGAGTTTGGCTGGGAGGTGTTAATGCATCCGCCGTATAGTCCTGACCTTGCACCTTCAGATTTCCACCTGTTTCGGTCTCTTCAGAATTCCTTAGGCAGTGTCAGGTTAACATCACGAGAGGTCTGCCAAAACCACTTGTCGCGGTATTTTGATCAGAAGTCCCAAAATTTCTATAGTAATGGGATCATGTCCCTACCTACAAGATGGCAAAAAGTTATCGAACAAAATGGTACCTACATACTTTAGTTAAATGTAAATAAACTATATTAAAAAATGTTTTGAATTTTCTTAAAAAATGGGAAGAAACTTTTTCCCCAACCTATTATGTACCCACCACAGATTAATAGGTTTTACTTGGATATTTTTAAATAATATACAGTTATATGACTACTAAGATAGTAAATTATGACACAATTTAAATTATAAATTATTTATAGATTTATTTTTTTCTGACAGTAATTATGGTCGAAAAGAACGATTCCAGACATATCATTGTCTCTTGCATAAACGTCATCATCATCTGTCGTTTCCGAATTTGTGCTGCTGTCATTTCCTAGTTCAATTATGAATTTATCAGTAATATTATCCATGCAGTCATCGCGTTTATATTTTAATTAGTTATGTCAGTAAATTCTAATTACCCATACTAAAGGCATTGTGTCGGAAGCTGGTATCCCTATTTTACTAACCTATCATGGCGGCGACGCGAGATCACACTTGATTGGGTGGAAATAGACAACAACAGATTGACAATCAATAGTGCCAACATGACGGCAGGGGACAACTTACGGTGAACGATCTGTAGTTATGAATGCATTCGTACATAATTATGTATTAGTCAGTGACGTCACTGTAATATTGTATACATTTACAAATTTATCGAATAAGGCTCCTTGTGTCAGTCTAATTGTCTCATTTTAATGTAATTGTGTATCTAACTTCTATCAATCATTAAATTTACAAAATAGCCAAGAGGCAATAAATGGAACGGGATAAGGAGACTTTTCTCTTTGCAAGATACAGAGTAGTTTTCTCTCTGTATCTTGCAAAGAGCAAGTACAGAGACGAGCTTACGTTTCCGTTTGTCATAGTTAATTTTGACGTACGGAAGCATGAGCCTAGCGTTAGTTTTTTAAATCTAAGCCGAGACATGCACTACTAGGACTTTCGTAAATGGACGACTTTCGATATGATCATACATACGTTTTACGCAACATGTGATCTGTTAACTTTGTTTAGTCGTAGCGAGTCCGTCTCGGTCCGAACACAACGCGTTCACGAAAGCCCTCGTGTGCATAAGCTCCTAACGGAACACCAACCAACGTTTATAATATAGGTTAATTTAGTTTACCGAGAGAGCGCATGTAGATGTTATTCTAAATTTCTGACACTCTATAAGGGTGACACCCTGACAATACAAGCCGTAGGCTGAGCGGTATAAGTGCATCATGAGTTCATGACATTTATATATATTTATACATAATTTAAAAAAGTATATTTGATCGTGCCTGTTTAGTGAATATTAGTGGTTGCTCGAATTTTATATCGTTATTTTAAATGAATAGAGTATGTTGTTTTCTGACTCTACCTCGGACAGTGTTGTCTACGAGTGCCTGTTTCAGTGTGGTGTTTCCGTGTACAAATTAAATAGTGTATCTAGTCTAGTGTTATAGAAGCACGCTGCGAGTGCGTTATTTACTATGTAGAATAGCTTAATTACTGAGAAGCATATTTACTCCTGTTCATATTTTTAATAAAATTGTTTTAGTACATTACAAACTTAATACCAATAATCATCTTAGGCAATAATATGTGTTTAAATCACTGCCTATTACTTTATACATAATTAAATGAATAGTACAATGGTTTGTGGTATAAAAGATTATATTGTGATCATTATGTCATTAGCGTTATAGGATGGTAGGTGTAGAAAGTAACAAGTTGTATCATACAAGAAGTACAGTGCGCTCGTTGGATAAATGTGATCAACGTGAGATTTGCAATATATTTTTATGGAAATAAAAATAACTGCGTCAACGACAAACTACCGTCCGTACTGTACTACCCGACACGCGTGTAATACATTATTGAAAGTTGTATAAATGACCTAATAAATGTTAAAATAACAATTTAAACTATGTCTAGAATAGATAAATATAAAAGTTAATCAAACATTTTATCGGTAAATTTAATAACAAACTTAAATTATCTAAAATTTCAACTTACAGTTCAAATTAACTACATTCTTAGTTTTCTATGGCAAGTCTGAACCATATCGCTCATAATGTCTAGTCAAGTTTTTTTATGAATTATATACAAATGAATACTAAATACTTAAGTACCTATCAAATAATCAAAAGTGAATATAGCTCCGTCAAATCTTATTCAACTTAACTTTCATCTGCGTTAACCTGTAAAATAATAGAAACAATCTAAGTATTTTTCGTTGTTTGGAACTCGTATGCTTGGCTGTTTTAGCTCTTATGTAGGTTCGTACTTATTATATCTAGATAAATAATAAATTTTAATTAGAAAATAAAATATACTTACTACATTATTATTATTTAAATCACAGAACAGAAAGAACAATAGAAATAGCATGATGACTTTTTATAAGGAGAACCAGTGTAGCTGAACTCACAC
Source organism: Lampropteryx suffumata (assembly GCA_948098915.1). Classification (NCBI taxonomy): domain Eukaryota; kingdom Metazoa; phylum Arthropoda; class Insecta; order Lepidoptera; family Geometridae; genus Lampropteryx; species Lampropteryx suffumata. The sequence continues at coordinate 17,002,886 of OX402544.1, read as the reverse complement.
ATGTAGAAACAAACACACTTAGAAATATAAGTTATAATTGGTTGAAAGAGAACGTCAAAAAGGACCTAAAAGCATAAAACTAATTTTATTGATATAAAACCTTAGTACCATCAAAACATGGTTCAAAACTCAATAAAATAAACAGTACTAAAATTAAAGTCTACTTAGCAATAGATAACGCTTTTGCGAATTTTTTTGTTTTAGTCTTTAACAACAAGACATATAGTTGACAATGCAATGGCTATTATTTGATTGCCCACTAAACATCGCTACTTCCTTAGTGATGTGCCAAAGGATACAAGACAAATGAATCGATATCGATTATTATACCTACCTACTGATGGGTACGTCAGGTTATATTTGTGGTGGTTGAAATAAAAAGCATTAACATTAGTGTTTTTAAGATTGGTTACAAATTCATTACTAATATTGAACTTTTCTTCTAAATCCCTTAAAATGTCTTTAATTTTCTTTACTTTCTTCTTCTTCTTCTTCTTACATGAACTGATCTACTTAATTTCCAAGTTTCACCCGTCAGTCATTGCTGTCTCGGAGACATGGTTGAAGTCTGGAACCCGGTTTCTGGTTTCTGGTTTCAGTCTGCGATTTTGTGCTTGTTTTTGTCCTTATTTGCAAATTCTGTCACTTAATTTTATTTCCTTTCAATCGTAACATACTGCTTAGTTTCTTTTTCCGAGGAGAAGAAGCGATTGAGCTGAAGTCTGCATTAATATCCGCTCTATATGACTCAATTTCTTTTATTTTTTTCTGAGTGAAATAAAAGTCTTCTGATTCAAGTTTCCGCTTGTGTTTCTTTGGCGTTGAGGATGTTTCTCCGTTCTGGTGATAGATTTTGTGCCTGTAATTTTTAATACGTTTCGTTTCGATTTCCATTTTACGTAATCATAATAAAATGAAGGTAATTAATTATAATAAAATGTCATGAATATCAACACTATAATAACCTGAAAAAAAAAAATTTTTAGAGTAGGTATAGCTGTTTCAATCATGTATTTGTTTCCACTATTTTTGATTACAAAATCTTGGTCCTTAAAGTGATCTGAGCAGATTGTGCTTGTTTTTGTCGGAAACCAATTTTGTTTCCCAGTTGCATCAATCCATTTTTTTATGTCTGGTGCCTTGGGAAAACTGAAACCAGAAGATATTTTATTTCTTCAAAATACTTCTGTAATTTTCATCTAACCATACCAGACTGGAGACCATAGGTCTTAAATACATTCAAAATTTTTTTACACGATGAAGTTTTCGATAAGACATTTCATCAGTTTATTAGGGTAACATCCTTAATTGAATAGCGAATGTTGAGGTTTAAGAGAAACGCGACCTTAACTGGTATGATTCATAGTTTGTTTTTGTTTGACGGTTGTGCCTTTTAAACAAAACTAAAATAATACCGTTTAAAACAATAAAATATACTTACCGGTGATATGATATGTCCCCTTTTGTTAAATTTTTCGTTCGGCTATCGATTTTGCACTCTAAAACAGCACAATACGGAATTTTATATATTTTTTTGTTTTTTTTTATTTACGTTTACGCTGACATACTTCAAACACGACGGAAGTGAGCGAAGCTTGTAGTGCGCGGTATTTCGCATACTAGGTGTTACGCGGGCCCCGCCTACTTACTACTTCTATCGTTTTTTCTGTTCTGTGATTTAAATAGTCAACTTTTAATCTAGTCATTATTTAAAATTTTACTGTATTATATTGTAATCTAAACTTATAGCAGCTTGGGATTAGAAATCTTTGAAAAGCAATAAATTAGACTATTTCGAAACTTTCATGAGTACCTTCTATACATTTTGATATACATTTTTACCCACGTATTATTTTGTCGATGGAGGCACCGACACTGTTTCGATTCATCTATTAGAGAATCTTCATGTGACGTGACTTCACCCGCAAAATACAACCTGAGCAATACCCGTGTTTATCAAAATGTATATTATGGCGATTATGGAACTCTTGATACAATCAATGTCTATCAGTTTCGATTATCAATCAGCATCAATGTCTATCAATTTCTATTAGTAATAGGCATTATTTCAATCAATCATATACGATGTATTTAAATGCTTAGTACGCTAAACACGGTTCCTACCACAATCGTACTTTGTAAATTAGTCGAGTTATAGTTTGAGACCAACTTCACATTGTAACTAGCGGTAGAAGCCGATAGAAATCGCAGCGATCCGTAATACGAATTCATCAATAGTAACTGAAAGCTATTAGTATACATTTTTTTGATAGTGTCAAAGTTCCATAATCGCCCCACTGAATAGCTGTGTAGCTTAGCTACCTAGAGATCTGAGAGCAGGCAGGTCTACCATGCCACAGACGTCATGGCTCACATTCATCAGACACTGCGAAGGCAAAGGTAGACCGTAAACGCGACGACGCAATATAAATTCAACTCTACGCCTATTTTTAAAACGCGTTCTTGTCTTTTCGTTTTTCTTTATTAAATGTATTATTAATATTGCATATCTCTAAATTATACAGTTATTTATTATTGTTATAATTATTATTTATGATCTCTATATATGGTGTATTCTTCTGTGCAAAGTTAGCTTTTCGAGATATCTTCAGATTTGACAATAGGTGATACTGTAAGTTTTTCAAACTAGATTTTGCTGTTTCAATGGTAATATTATATAATCATAATATGTATAAATCGCTGCACTGCATTATTTAATTTTCAAATTACATTATGATCTATGATTTGTGGTGTCGATGTTTCGGTGTGTTTGACTTGTATTAGTTATTGCTTTACTTATGTCATTCCCAATGAAAGACAAAACATAATAAGTCTGAATTAATACACGGTGGCATACAGTTGTCTTGTTTTAACATGTAATGACGTGTGGAATGATGTATAATGAATTATTATCAAACAAACCAATTCGTTGAAATCATTAATTTTTGTAAATACATTCCGTGGTGTCATAATTATGCAATTATTTGTTAATTACGGTCTCAATAGAAGCATACCTGGGGTGCCTAGACAAGATTCAGTTCCAGTTCTCGTTCACGCCTACGGAAAGATCAAGTTGTTCTATACAACTTGATCACTACCTTATGATAAGTCACGGGACGATGCGTGACTGCTGCAGTCATTTCTATACAATGAGGTACCCTTCCTCATTATCTGCCTTTTTATGCCGATAGGTGTCGCATCATCGACAATACCTTACTTTGACATTTTAGCTGTCAATTTGAATGTGTTAATGTAGTTTAATGTTTGTTGATTAACTTCCAAACTTTTAATAAAATACTGCAGTGTGGTGCTTCAGACAACAAAGTCACATATTCCTTATAGAACCAAAACAAAAAAATATACATTAAAAATACGCACCAAAGTTTTCGTTACGTTCATATAATTTTACCTCGGACCTCTAATGTATAAAAGAACCATAGTTTTGGCTCGAAAAATATACAACAACAAGCTTAGAAAGAAGAACTGGTTAGTTTCTCTTCAGTTAGTTAATCAAATGTTTTGAAACAAATCCTTCAATCGAAAACATGTTTTTACTGTGAGGGACGCTTAATTTCGTAGGAACTCAACTATAAGTCGACCTGCGAGTACATTTTCTACAGCAAACACTTCAAATTTAATCTATCACATTCACAGCAACAAGTCCCAGCTTCATACAACATGTAAACAAGGCATTCACGCTTGTGCTGCCATCTGCAAAAAGCTTTCTGCAATTTCGAACGTGAACAGAAAGTGGATCTTGTCTATACGGACAGAGGGTGTATTTATGTATATGCTTACATCTTACGTGAAATATATTTTTAAGTACATAATGTAGATCGAATAATTTTATTGACTTGTTCTTATAGTATCTGAATGGTTAGTGTTAGTTAGCTAATGTGGCGTTATTATATACTATAATAATAATATAATGTTTATTTTCTCTCAAAAAGTGTGTACAACAGTTGATTCTAGAATTGTAAGGACATGTCCTATCATTATGACAAAGACAGAACATAATAGCTAACATTGTTCTTATAAGATATCCGTAATATTGAAGGTATGCAGTACCTACTCAAGATGTAACGCGAACTAAATAAATTGTCGCGAAAACAAAGTTGTCATAAAATACCCACTAAAGTATATAGGAAATGACTATGAAATCGTCCAATACATATCGACATTTCATCAGTACTTTTAAAAACGCAAATGAACAATTTTGATGCGATCTTATTGGATATTTGTACACAATATTTCCCATCCCAAAGGCACGCTTACACATTACACGGGCATTTTTTGAGCTGTGCAATTCGGTAACTAGTATAGACCAATCTGTAGCAACTAGGTTGCTCCAAATCGCAAGGTATGATGTGACAGTTTCTTTATACATGTTGCTATTGTCGAAAATGGCTTGATGTTATCGTGATATAGCCATAACTATGCCATAGTCTAAAAAAAGTATATAAGTAGATATCAGTTACGTGGTTCCCGTAACACAAGCTCTGCTTACTTTGGCGCTAGATGATGCTGTGTGAAATGTCCGGCATTATTTATTATTATAGCCGTAAATTGAGCAATTTCAATTACCCGTGTAAGCGTACCTTGCACACATAATCACATTTAGCTAATGTGGGGATACAATCTGTTGCCATTATTATTCTTTGATTATTAGATTGAGAGCCATACTTTCACATCTACTCGCTCGGTATTTGTATATGTATCTTGTGTTAATGGCTCTTTTAATACATAATATACTAACTATATAAATTCTAATATTATAGATTGAACTGATCTTGGTAAAATTTGATGATAAGGCAGATTGTATCTTTGGGGAGATATATGCTACTGAGATGTACCACGCGTGCGAAACTAGCTTAAAAATATATTTAGATGCTGATGCCTCGGGCAACAAATTGAAGTACCTTTATATGGCATGTGTTAAGCCTAATAAACCTAAATATTCTAAATTTTGATCTAGTCACAACCAACAGACCAAAGACAAAAAAATACTCGCTAATTAAGTTGGTAAATCTTTAGTAATTTATCTTAGCATAAAATAAAATGCAACGATGTATTTTCTAGCAAATTACTAGAAACATTCACAGTTCAAATATATACATTCCGTTAGTTATTATAATATATGTTGATCATGTTGTTTGAAAATACTAACCATGACTACGCAAACTATCTTGGTTTAGTATGTCATGGTTTATGGGAATGATGGTGTAACTTTATAACACAGTTCTGTAAAGATTATAATTATAATGCGTGTAATAAAAACGATAAAAATCCAAAAGATTTTTAATTTACTTCCTGTATTTCCTTGCTTATCTGAATAACAATACTTCATAGAAAGGTCCTCCTTAGAGTGAATATTAGTACCTAACTTTGAAAATGTCGGGTAAGAAAGTGCGAGTAGGTAGGTACTATCACCAAATTTTCCACGATATAACCGCTCTCATTGGACAAAATAAGACGGGAGCTTTGGCGATAGTACCTACTTAAGAAGCGACAGTTTCGCAAAAGAGCATAACCTTCTGAAGCATGGTTTTGGCCTAATAATCAGCAAAATCGAAGAAGCGCAAATCCCGTCTAGTCAGCAGCCAGTTTCTCTATATCGCGAGGTATGGTGTGGCAGTATCTCTATACAATTGCTACATATTGCCATAGCCGTAAATTGCTTGATATTTTCTTGACGTCATAATTGGCAAGTATAGCCCAGGATTTAGCAATTTTAATAGCCCGTGTCCGTTATTTATTAATGGACACATGCCATAATAATATCAATGTTAAATGTTTATAGTATGATGTCACAAAGTCGTATCATGTCGTTAGTTATTTGTTATCCCTACTATAATATTATAAATGCGAAAGTAACTCTGTCTATCTGTCTGTCTGTCACGTTTTCACGCCTAAACCGCTGAGCCGATTTTGATGAATTTTGGTATAGAGATACATGGGACCTTGGAGAAGGACATAGGCTACTTTTTAGGTAAGTACAACACGTAGGCAGCAGCTAGTATTATATAAAATGGTCTTTATATACATAGAAGAATTATACGGATTATTTTGCCCCAATCACAAATATACACAAAGCTTTTATTCCAATTATTCACACCAGAGTCAATTACTCTTGCTCTATCTAAATTAAAACACCAAAAATACTAATTAAACCGGAAGTAACGAGAAAAGTAAATAATATAACAGCGCAATGATTGCTTTGCAAGACGACCAAAACTAATCCTGCGTACCGTTAGTAGAGTACCTACTGAAACAATTGACAACAAGTCGACATAATACTGACTGTCTTAATCTTGGACCAAACTTGAAATAAACCGAAATTCTTTCTAAGATTAAACCTTAGAAGTTATACCTACAACATCCAACTTCCATAGTAAAGGTGAGAAAACTTTGAAAGCATGCAGGCTATATAATAAATGATTCTGGGTTGCCCCGAACTGAGATCTCGCTCACAGAAGTTGCGGGTAACAGCATGATACTCGTATATTTACTTAATTGTTACTTTAATTGTACTGTGCTTCTGTATATAGAAGCACAGTACAATTAAAGCGACACGATGTAAAAAAGTTATTTTATAATTATGTCAGACAGTACAGTACCTACCTGGCGAATGAAACGAATGAATTTTTTGAAGTGAAAACTACTTTAGCATCGTTGTGATTTGAAAGTTGATGAAACGAAAAAGCGATAGTAAAAAGAGACAGACACATAAATTCATAAGATTTAACGTGGGAGAAAATGAGATAGAAAGCATTATACAATGTTTCTTATATTCGTGGTTCTCTTTGTGCTCAAAATTTTTGAAGGTTTCACTTCTACCACGTGTGAATTGCACACATGTTTTTTTTAAATAAGCAACCCTTACTAACAGACCCTAATATTAGTTAAACATTTATGTTTAGATGCCAAGAAACCACCTAAAACTAAACCACGGAGAAGCTTACTAACATTCAAAATTATAAAAAGGCATGATATAAACAAAAAATATGTAACAATCTTTACATCCTTGTTTAGATACAAGAAAAAGAGAGCTAATTGCAACGATGACACTGCAGAAACAGTGAAGATGGGTTATTTACTAAATATATTAAAAGTCAGTCAGTGTTTTTATTACTAGCAATCTACTCAATGAGATTAACGTAAAGATAAATCAGCGTTATTAAAATATTTGGCCTTATATTAATTTAACATAAAGATTTTATAATCAAATCAACAAAAAATCATGGTATAAATAAATTGTATCTTCTCCTGTGCAAGTTTAGTGTGTCCATAGCCTACATAACATTCTGCAGCATGCTCACTGTATAGCTTATAAGTTAACTGTTATATTACTTTCAAAAATCTAATTAAGTGAAATGTAAATTTCATTTGAGAATTAGATATATTATAGAATATATCTAATTCTCATTCTCATTCTCATTCTTATGATATTCTTATTCTTATGATAGTATTAGAGAAGTAGATTGTTGCACCGAGCGCAAAGTGAGTTATTAATATTAAGCGCAAGCCAGGGCACCAACATAACACGAGTGCATTAATTACTCTCTTTAGCAAGGTGCGTAATATTTTTTTCTTTCAACTACCAATCTATCTACTGTAATAAAATATACCTACTCAAACTAAAAATATGAAGAATCAAAGTTTTATAATGGTACAAAATGCGCGCCATTTCTTTTTAGGGTTCCGTACCTCGAATGGAAAAAAACGGAACCCTTATAGGATCACTTAGTTGTCCGTCCGTCTGTCCGTCTGTCTGTCAAGACACTTTTTCTCAGGAACGCGTGGAGGTATCAAGCTGAAATTTATATCAAATACTCAAGTTTACTGTCCCTTAAGCTGTGAAAAAATCAAACTTCTAAGCCAACGCAATCAAAAGACACAGCCGTTTATGCCGCAAATTCTCGACACTCGCAAGGGAATCAAAACCTACAGGTTACTTCCTGTGAACTCAGAATCTTGAAATTTGGTACGAAGCAACGTCTAATAGCACAGATAAAAGATAAATTGCGATAATCGTACATTTTTAGTTACATCATATAATAAAAATAATTTTAATAATTTTAAACTTACTACCCTTTTTCTCATGAACACGTAGAGGTATTAAATTGAAATTCATCTAAAATACTCAGGTCTATAATACCTTTAAGCTGTAACAAAATCAAACATCTATGTCAATGCAATCAAGAGAAACAGCTATTTAAGTCGCATATATTCAAACTCGCACCTCGCAAGGGAATCAAAACTTACAGGGTACTTCCCGTGAACTCAGAATCTTGAAATTTGGTACGAAGCAACGTCTAATAGCACAGATAAAGGATAAATTGCGATAACCGTACATTTTTAGTTACATCATATAATAAAAATATTTTTAATAATTTTCAACTTACTACCCTTTTTCTCATGAACGCGTAGAGGTATTAAATTGAAATTCATATAAAATACTCAGGTCTATAATACCTTTAAGCTGTAACAAAACCAAACTTCTATGTCAACACAATCAAGAGAAACAGCAATTTAAGTCGCATATATTCAAACTCGCACCTCGCAAGGGAATCAAAACTTACAGGGTACTTCCCGTGAACTCAGAAATCTTGAAATTTGGTACGAAGCAACGTTTTATAGCACAGATACAGAGAAAATTGCGAAAACTGTAAATTTTTTGTTACATCATCCAACTACGACTCGATTGTCGTGATGGCTGAAATTTTACTTATATACTTATAGGTTTGAATGGAACCCTCGGAGCGCGAGTCCGACTCGCACTTGGCCGGTTTTTTTTGTCACCAAGTCAGTTTTATTCAGCCGATGTTTATTATCAGCCAGTATCTTTTTAATCTAATGCAAAAATTTTATATTATACTTAAGAGGCCAGCGGAGGACGAATTGCCCCTACAAACGTAATACCAAAATGATTTCTAACTCAACTAACTTCTATTTGTATTTAAATAGTATTTATCTATGTTCCTGGATAGTTTTTATTTCGGATTACTTATCAAATATGAAATAGGAGCCAATTGCATTTTGCACATTTGTATGCTAAAATTGACAAGTTTTCTTCCTATTTGTTTCGTATTAAAAACAACAATATCTTACGTGTTGTTTGTTAAGGACCATAGCTAAATTGTCTACTTACAGAATAACATTACTATGTGAAGAATACTAAATGTTTTCAGTCATAATTTTTGGTATTAAGGAACACAACCAAATTCATACCACTTTTGAACAGCTAACATTGCTATCGTGCTCTCACGGGGCGGGGCGGGCGATGGGGTATGTCCGTGATTCGTGACCAATTTCCATTAAAATAAAATAAAAAACAAACGCGCATAAGAATGTCCAGATAACGTTTTTTTAGCAACTTTTTCGACTCTCCCATTTCCACGCTCAAATTGTCAGGTTATTGAAATGCACACTTTTCTGCATGTAAATTACTTACATTACCTTAATGTGACGCGCTCGAGTTTTTCTGACGATCAACTTTTTTTACTATTGTGATCTGCTGCCTTAGATGTTCGACCCTATATAAAACCTATATTTCTGCCGCGCTCGAGTAAAATCCCCAAATAACCCAAAATCCTCGCTTGGGCTATTATTAATAATAATTTATTTTCTTTTTTTTTTGTAAATACATACATGTAATACATAGAATCACCCAGACCCTAGACAAATAATTGCAGATCATAGAAACATTTGTCATACAAATATTTGTCCCGAAGCGAGAATCGAACCCGCAACCTCACACGGCCCTTGGCGCACTGCGCCACAGAGGTCTTGCCCTCGGTCGAAACTTTGCATAGATGTAGGAAGATTAAAATACATATGTATATGTTACCTACCTACACCTACTCACACACGCAAGCCCAAGTCACTACGGTTGTATTAAGGTATTGTAGTACCGCGTCCCGCGCCTCTCCCACGCCCCGCGCGCGCTTACATAATTTAAGGCGCTACGAATTGAAGTTACGAGCGAGCTTCGCCGAGCTCTTAAGAGTGAACTAGTCGATTATCTTTCCATACAAACGTCGAAGGGTGATCACACCACCGTCTGATGATGAACAACCAAAACTAAAAGTGATATAAATTTGTCTTGTCATAATCTATGCTTGTATTCATACAGAATTGTAAAAATAATATGGGTAGGATAAAAGCATAGATTATTTATTCAAGACCTCGAATATATTTTTTTTTAATAAATACATTCAGTAGTTTTTTCATGAGAACCCTTGAGCCAAAGGTCTATTCATTATTTTTACGCAATCGTTTTATTTAAAAATTTATTTATTTATTGAAAACCAACAGCTTGTTTAAACAGCTCGTTTTTCTATGCGATTGTTATGAATATAACAATCGCATAGAAAAACGAGCTGTTGCGAATAAGAAAGCCAATTACAGGTTTTCACGTATAAAAAACACAATATAAAAAGTTACAGCTAAGAAAAACTAGAAAGTATCTAAGTATAAAGTAAAAGTAATAGAAGTATAGAGGTATCTTACTATAAGTATTAAAGTATAAAGTAAAAGTAAATAAGCTTAAGTAATTAAGTAAGTGTAACTTTGTGAACTCGACTTGTCGCAAAAGAATTCCCTATTCAGCCGTTGTCTAGCTGAGCCTACACTAGTGCAGAACAGATCTAAGTCAAAACGCTTACTCAACTTATTGAAATTGTCGCATGCTCGCCACAGGAACGTATTTTGTCTGTAGTTAGTACCGACTACAGGGATATAGATAGGGGGGAGTTAAATCTTTTTGATTTGGATGGTGCATATAATTTAATTTTACTCAGTAGATCTGGGCAGTTAATATTATTGGAAGTGATTTTTAACAAATAACATAGATCGGCGATTTCACGCCGCTTGACTAAGGGGAGAAAATGAAATTTCTGACATAGATGAAGGTAGTGGAGAGAACTGAATGGAACATTTAATCGAAAACAGAGTTTTTTAATGAACTTTATTTGAATGTGCTCAATTAAATCATAGTCTAATCTGATCATATGACTCAAAATTATAATCACGCTATCTCCTTACTGCTCATCTCTTAGTGCACGTCTATCCTTTTCTCACACTAAGCTAGATGAAATAGCATGCATTTTAGCTGCGCCCACTAACAAGCCGCTGACTCGTGTATTCTTAATGGGAGATATTAAACCTCTGGTAAATTTATATCTAAATAAAAAGTAAAAAACAGTGCAATAATGAAAAACAGTGCAATAATGAGATTTCATATAACATTACTGCACTGTCTTGGTTCTAATACGCCCTTTGTGATCGGTTTTGTAGTGATTATTGATAACATTACTACGTAGTTGAAAGAAAATATATTTTTCTTATAACATTATTACGTAATTGAAAGAAAATATCCATCACAAAGGACGTATTTTTTGCTTATAACCAAAACAGTGCAGTAATGTTATATGAAGTTTCATTGTTGCACTGATTAAATACCACGGACAACAAAAAATCAAGATCTGAACGTGGAATCTTCATCTGGTTTACAAACGGATGTCTCGTTAGCCGATCATCTGTCTGACAAGTCTGTTCAGGTAGCTGTTGTGGAGATTGTAGACGAAGTTTCCCGAAGTGTGGAGACAGTTTGTGCTACAATTACAGATGTTGCTCAGGATGATGATGTTGGTAATATACAACAAATACAAGTTCTAGATGACGTTAGCACTATTTCACTTTCAAAACTTTCGTGAGTTGTACATTTTGATAAACACGGGATTATTTTCTGCAGCTGGAGGGAGTAGCGATGGGATCACCTATAGCACCTGTCGTAGCTAACATATATATTGAGTGGTTCGAATCTACCGCGCTACAAAATGCACCCTGTACACATTAGTGGCGATATGTAGATGATGTATTCGCAATTGTACAGGAGAATCAAATATATAGGTTATTGACACACCTGTCTAGATCTAGAACCGTGAACTCGAGCGGCAATGAGTGGACCGCGGATTAAACTCACCCTGATGAAGATTCTCTAGAAGAATCGAAACAGTGTGCCTCCATCGACAAAATAAGACGTTAGCACTGTTATCACAAATATATCGGATCCAGCCAGTTGGCCACTCACTCGAAATAGCAAAATTATATATCATATAATAATTACTGGCCAAGCGCAAACTCACATTGATAAATATCCGATGAATGAAACAATGTCGCCCATTTTTCTAATTCCCACTTCTCAAAAAACAATGAAACAATCAGAGCATCTAGACAGTTTGTGTGCTATGAGCCAGCTGTTCTCTGTCTAATCGTTACGCATTATTTATATCCAGATTGGAATCGATTGGGCATGGTGCCTCAAATTAAATTTTCCAACGTCTGTGGTATTTCTAGTGTGTTACCTTTGCGAAGAAATGTGTAGTACCTTTAAAGACTTAAATAGGTACCATAAAACAGACGTTTTTGAAATAATTGGATGAAGTCCGTATACACACAGCTGTTTAACAAACTACCCTCAATTGTAAAAAATTTAACAGATGTTTAACAATATTTCAAACGAGTTGTACTCGTTTGAAATGTTTAAATGTAAATTATCTCAACATGTCGAATACTATTTTTAGGACTTAGCTAAGTAAGAGGTTCTCAATTCGTCAGAATCTTTTTTTATACCCTTTATATTAGCTTCACTTGTATGTTTGTTTGTAACCGACTCCTTAGGTCGCGATTTTGACCTTTAAACGGCCAGATTTCATTCAAATTTTGCACACCTGTCAAAGACAAAAATTTCGATAACATCTTAAAAAGCACCCCCACGCTTTTTTTAAATAAAACATTTTTTTCTTACCTAAATTTATTATAATTTATTTTCTATTTTTTTAGTTTGGTTTTCTATATAAAGCGTGTTTTTTAGTTTTTTTAAACTATTATTTATTATGTATTTTCACCGATTACTCAAAGACGCCTGAACCGATTTGGATTTCTTTTTTGTTTCAAAGGGTATACTTCCCAGGTTCAATTAAAATTTTATCAAAATCAGTCGAGCAGTTTTTAAAAAATTAATAAAAATCACTACATCGATGATATTTTTTAAACTTAATGAAATCGGTTTTCCTTTTAGTTTTTACTGATTATCAAATTTATATAGTTGAGTACCTATCGGTCTACTAGAGTTTGAATGTTATCCTACTAATGTAGTTACTTACTTGTACTTGAATTAAGATTATTTAACTTACTTAACAAGTAACAACGCAATGGTTGAATGAAACAAAAAACAATGAAACAATTCAGCGTCGCTGGTTTAGTCTGTTTCTAAAGATCGTGTTTATTGTTTTTATTGCCGCCTGTTTAATAGTACTTAGTTTAACGTCGAGTTTAGTATCTAACAACAAGAAACACTTGTCTGAAATATTAAAAATGCATCTCATAAGAAGTTTCACCTTTCATGGATTGATGCTGAAATACAGTTAAGAACAAGAAAAACAATAGATTTCCAGGAACAAAATATGATTAGAAAGGAAACTACAAGATGCAATAATGTTTTGTCTAGCTAGATTGATGCATGATACACTTTATTTCGCTGAAAACAATATGGCGTTCAGAGGTAGGTACTTCAGACAAAGTATTTACCCACGCCACATAACGGTAAGTTCTTGGGCTTGGTACAACCACAAGCTCAATTTGATCCAGTTATGCAGGAGCACTTGCGATTAGCTATGAACGGCGATGTTTCAGAACAATACTGCGGGAAAGACAAATGAAAATTAAATAATAGAACTGATGGGTGAAAAAGTGAAGTCTGAAATCATATAACGAACAAATAAATCTTCTTCTTCTTTGTTTATGGCATGTGACATAATAATGCCAATTTTGCCAGTGTCAAGTGTTTATATTTGTTTATGGTCAATTTGTTTAATAAAGTCTTAGTCGATGGTCAATTGTCAATTTTAGACGTCACGCGGAATGGCGTCTAAAATTTTCTTGGGATTCCTCGTCGTTCATATCACATTGCATCACAACACACATTTAATTCAATTCTCCATACCCGTCCTGTAGTCACAATTTATTCATTAAAATTCCGCCATTATTACTGAATAAAACATGCAATAAAACGAATAAAACAATATTAAATTAGCAGAGCCATGCTACTTCATGAAATGACAAACGAAGAAATCCTAGTTTGTGGTTATAGCTGACTGCATCCCGGCTGTCATGTAAAACAACTTTCACTGACAATACGATTTGTTGACTTATCATTAGATGAAGATAAAATATCTGTGAAAGAGCATTTCGTTGAATTTATACCAGTCGACTGGTGAAAGACTGACTGAAAATAGTCTTATTGTTTTAAGCAAACACGGACTGGAATTGAACAATTGTAGGGGTTATGGCAGCGGGGTGAATCCTTTGTCTTTTTATTCGTATGGGTTTAAATGGCGAATAGGGGGCGCCATAGAAATCTCGCCCAGGGCGCCGGTTAGTGTTAAAACGGTTTAATGAATACCTATTAACAATTAAAGCAAGCTCTTACTTACTATTTACAAAGATAATGAATGAATTAATGAATTAGCGAGCCTTACCATACTTACCTATCTTTAGGAAGCGAATTGTGCTCCTTAGTACCTATGTTATTATTATACGAGAACGCAAAGTAAGTAGCTTCTAAATGTTTCTGAAAGTAGCTTCTAAAAGCTAGCGAGTGCCCCAATTTAGTCTAAGCGAACGAAGCGAGCTTATTCCTCGTACATCACAAACTTGACACTTCACATTAACACACTAATTTGAATTTTTGAGTGTTTAGGTTTGGGTACGTTTCAGCGAAATTTGGTTAAAAACTGCGCGAACATTGCTTCACTCGCATGTTACTTTTATTGCTAATGTTGTGCTTCTATATAGGTAACAGATATAATATTGTACATATTAAAAGTAATTCAATACATATGTCATACAGTACAGTACCTACCTGGCGAACGAAACGAGCGTTTTTTAGCACCTTATAGCAACTAAAAGCGGCGAGCAGCAATATCTTTCGCAATATTTTTTTTTCTGTCGCATGGAAAGTGAATATATATATTATTTGATTATTCGATAAACCCTGCAAAAAATGCTCTATTTTTGTATTTTTTATTCGTACCAAGTTTTAATGGAAGCGCACGAGTCATTAAAAAAGATCCAATGCGTTCTGTTTCCGATTACTTGTTAAGGATTCGTTTAAAAACACTTTCGACCTCGACCTCTACCATACCTCTACCACTTACTCTACCTCCATCTCTACCTATACCTCTACCACCTACTCTACCTCTATCTCTAGCTATACCTCTACCACTTACTCTACCTCCATCTCTAGCTATACCTCTAACACTTACTCTACCCCCATCTCTACCTATACCTCTATCTGACCTCTACCAATACCTCTACCTGACCTCTACCAATACCTCTACCCCTACCTGTACCTCTATCACTACCTCATCTAACATCATTAGATCTGCCATCTGTACTTGACAGACACGACTTACTTGTTTCAAAGAATATTTTAAATGAATTTTCAAACACATTGAAACACCACGCATTCAAAAGTTTCCATACAAATTTGAATACCCTATTTCATACCCGTTAAATAATAAAATAAAATAGTTTTAAATACAATTTTAAATAGTTTTAATAAAAAGGTTTTAATAAAATATTTTCTACTTTTACTAAATGTATAAAAAAATATAAATGCCATGTTTCAAATAAGTAAGTTCAAGGGATACAATATTTCATACAAACCTTTTCAACCCTTTAGAGATTGAATTTTGAAAATTGATTTCTTAGTACTTAGCTACCTACACATCAAAATAGATATACCCTACCAATTTCAAGTCTTTACGGCCAGTGGTTTAGGCCATGCTTTGTCTAGGCTGTCTATATGCATCAGCTAGTTAGTCAGTTAGTCAGAAAGTCTGTCAGTCAGGACAAAGTTTCTTGTAAATAAATGAAAGCTTTCATAAGGTTAGCGAGAGTTGATTCAAATGAGCCTAAACGAGGGTATTTTACCTACACATGATCACTAAAAAGTTCCGAAGGACAGCTCTTGATTCCATCATTACTCGTAAAATTAGCTCGCTGCCACCTTAATATAACAGTAATTCCGTTGAACGGCACCTTGACTCTATCATGAGATAAGTCTACGTCGCATTTACTTAACTTGAATACAATTTTTTATCGACTTCACACTTCGACATCAGTTTAATAGACACATGCTCTTGCTGAAAGGAAACCACGAAACTGATCAAGAAATCGGTTATTCTAGACCTTTCAAATTTCGTAAATCTAAATTTTGCCACTATCAACGTAACTAAACAAACAATCACATTTATTTATTTATTTTTATTTAATCGTCAGAGTATAATTATGTTAATAGGCTAACTTGATTAAGAAAATGACAACGTTAGGGTATTTAGGTATATAGGGTATTATATTTTTATCTAGAACACTTGCTTACTTGAACAGAGTATCCTCGGTCGACATCTCATCATGCTAGGACCAAACTATTCACTTGACACTGTCAAAATTTACATCATACTAGCAACTGTCATTATAATAAAAAAAAAATAGATGCCATTTATTTAATAGAAGTCTATAACAAGTCACATGCCTCTAATTTTATATAAGTTATTAATATTTTATGCGTATACAGTACTAACAAGTGCAGATCTCGTTAACAATAATGACGACAAGTTGGTACTCAGTTCAGAGGATCTAATCGATATGGTTTTAAAGGACCGTGTGAAAAATAAAGACATGCATGGAACGCAGCTGGTCAAAAATGTCGACGCTGATCACTTGTTAAGAAAAATTGTTGTACCGGCTCCAGGTAACTTAGCTTTGAACTTTGACTCCCATGGTGGATTAATGCGGATTTGTGGAATGAACTTTGATATTGTTTTTAGGGGCTTGCCCTTTACGAAACAATATTTCATTTCACTTTTAAGAGCGCTTGCATTGCGCATTAAATTCATCGAATTGAAAACCAACTGGTGCGACCCATATACGGTCCGAAGTATTGTCAGCCACCACAACGATATTAGTGCTCAAGGGACCTAATTATCGTATTATTATCGTACAAAAAAAACGAACCTATTCTAATTTCCTACTCACTAATCCTCTACCTAAAACAGAGCCTAATGACGACGCAAACACGTTGAGGAGGAGTAAGGTGTGGAGCCGGTGGGGCAAATGGGGAGAATGCTCAGTGACGTGCGGCAGCGGCACGATGACGCGTCAGCGCGTTTGTGCGGAAGGCCGCTGCGCGCACGGTGAGCTGCAGGAGCAACGGCGGATATGCGCGCGGCCTCCGTGCCACGAGTCACGCTTGGACACAGGACACGAAGTAGTATTTAACTAATTACATACCTTGCACTTGTCAGCTTATTTTCTTAATTTTTCGGGAGACTCGAGCGTGTAAGAGAAAGCGGTGTACAGGTGGCGCTTCGACAACCACTAAAACTAGCCTTGTGAATGCGACTACAGAGTAGTATTTACTACCCAATACGACTTTATTGTAGTACAAAATAAAAATAATATTTTAATTGTTTTATCAAACGTGTTTGTACCGCATGTATAAGTATAAAGCAAGTATAATGCAAGTAAGGTAAGTTTCAATCAAATCATGCTCGTGGCCTAGCCGAGGAATAGTCCAACCAGAAACATACTAACGCTATGTACAGTCGTCTGCACTGAAATGAATACAATTCTCATTTTTCTAAATTGAGCCACATAATTAAAATAAAGATGTACTGAAGGAATACTCAAAAAATATGTGTAGGTACCTACCTAGATGTGTGTATTTAAAAAGGGAAGACATCATTTTAAACAGCTATTAACTATTGTCAGTAGTTGAGGGGAGAGAGTACAGAGCCAGGCCACAATTCAATTCAATTCAATATATCTTTATTCAATAAAATCACAAGGACCACTTTGAATCGTCTTCTTACATGCTAGTGAATTCCGGTTCCTCCTAACCCCAGTTCAAGAAGAATCCGGCAAGAAACTTATGTGGTCTTAACACTTTTTTGTATGATCCTTGACAATTTTGTTACGGATGCCGAGTCGAGTTGGAGCAGATTCATCCCAAGCTTTTTTGTCATCTAAATAATCAGATATTTTATAATATGCTTTAATAGACAGTTTCTGTTTAATTACGTTTTTAAATTTGCCAATCGACAAATCTAACACGCCGCTGGGGACCTTGTTATAGAAGCGTACACATTGCCCTATAAAAGACTTATTAACTTTAGCGAGAATTATTATTACATTATTACATACTTATTACAGAATTATTTATAATTATAAATTATTTTGAAACTTAATTTCAAAATAATTTAAACATTAATTTCAAAATAATTTATAAAATAGAACAATTGTACAGAATAATGTACAATAATGGCCATTGGTGTGGGATGCTAATTGCTTCGCGAACCGCATCACATCTTTCGGAAACTTCTGTTAGAGCTGGTGCAGCGGCTAATTGATAACTCAATAATACCGATTATCTCAAAAGGCGCAAATAAGCCGCTCTCGATAGGGAGTACATATTTATGCCTATTGGGAGTCAAGACCCGTGGGCTCGCGTTTTCAAAACTATGTACTTACTTCACGGTGTCTGTTAGAAAAATCGCGTGATCCTATCTGGCCCAGATCCAAAGTGCGCGTCCCCACGACACTGACGGCATTGCCACGCTGAATAGTAATGCCGTCAGTGTCTTGGGGAAGCTGCACTTTGGATCTAACTGAATCTAAGTTGTGCTATCTATCTCCTTACTCTACCAAACTTACTAAAGATCAGTACGTACAGCTGTTTAGCCGTGAACAGGTAACACAAGCAGACATACTTGCACAGACACTTTCGAATCCATACTCGACTCTATACGTATAGGTATATACAGCGTGTAATGACGATCTCTGTGGCGCAGTAGGCCAAGGTCCAGCTGAGACGTAGAATGTTGCGGGTTTGATTCCCGCCACGTCACTAATGTTTGTATGATCTGCAAGTATTTGTGTTGGGTCTGGGTGTTTCTGTATAATATATATAAATATATTTACAAAAAAAAGTACATAGGCTCTGCTTACTTTGGGGCTAGATTGGGACTGAGGGAAATGTATGCCATACATTCTGTCAAACAAGTATTAGAAATGGATGATTTGTTTATGGTTCCAAATATTTTCGTTTTTTTGTTAGATTGGCGCAACTGTTTTTCATTTTTGGTGCGGAGCTTGAGTTGTATGGCGATTATGGAACTTTTGACACAACCAATGTCTATCAGTTTCGATTCGGCATAATTTCAATCATTACTTCGATTGTAATTAGAACCAGTTTTGACAAGATGGATTACTATAACGTAGGTAGGTACGTTCAGTTTCTATCTGAGACCAAATAAATATTTTGACTAGAGGGCTGTGAATAGCCTAAGTGAAGATTCAAAACCATGTTCCTCTGTGTAAATACACGCACCCAGTGGGTGCGTGGGTGCCACCCACGCGCACACATCCTACTAAACTGTGCTCCTTCCTCTTAGTATATCCATTCATACTTGTACTATTAAGTATTATCTCATCTCGTCTAGAAAACATCTTACAAAAAAAACATTATGATATTCCGAGACAAAAAGTGTCACAGAATTTATTTATTATGGTTGATCGCGGTTTCGCGGTGCTCCATCTTAATATTTTATTTGGTCTGAGGTTTCTATTCATATGACAGCATGTATGACAATCCACATCAACCTTCCGTAATACCAAATTTATCAATAGTAACTGAAAGCGATTAGTATCAAAATTTGATAGTATCATTCCATAATCCCTGCGCAGTAATTCCATTGAATATATGGCTGTTTTTAGTTAGATCATAATAGTGTGTATTACGAATTACTTATTGGTTATTATTACTATTATACAGAGTTTTTATTAAATTTTGCATCGCCAATGGAATTTCGTGTTTGGAGTTCCTGAAAATGTTACAGAAGAAGGCTTAAGGTGAATCGACCTTATCACTGACACTGATAAGACACATGTTTATCAGTGGTACAAAGCGTTCAAAAGCGGTCGAGATTTAACGGAAGATTTGCCTCGCTCTGGTAGGCCATCAAAGTCTTCAACTGAAGTTAACATCGCAAAAGTGAAGGAAATTGTGACTGAAAACCCTCATTCAAGTTTGAGAGAGATTGCGGATTGCTGAACTTTTTGTATCTCACGAGTTGATCCGTACCATTTTAAATATCACTTGTGCGAAGGCGCATTATCGTGGTGCAAAACCCAAGAAATATCTTACCACAAATCTGGCTTTTTCGGTATATAATATTTTTTATTTATCGTTTGACTTTTTTGAGTCGCAGTGGTGACTCTTATGCGATTGAATTTTCTCCAAAAACTCAATCGCATAAGAGTCGCAGAGAACATTTTTTCCGACCCAACATTCATGAAATGCATTGTTACGGGTGACGAGACGTGGCTTTACTATTTTGATATGCAAACTAGTCAACAAGCTTCGGAGTGGCGCCTTCCAATTCCAATTGAAGTGTTGTGCACTCGGAATTTTTGTTGGAAAGTCAAACGATAAATAAAAAATATTATTTACCGAAAAAGCCAGATCTGTGGTAAGATATTTCTTGGGTTTTGCACCACGATAATGCGCCTTCGCACAAGGCTATCATTGCGAACAAATTTTTGACCAAAAACTTAACAAATACCATCGAGACCAGATATGGCTTCAACAGACTTCTTTCTTTTTCCTAAACTGAAATTAACACGTTTTCATTCGGAAGACTCAATTCCGTTGTTGTATTGTTTTGATGATTGGATTATTCGTTGGTGTTAGTGTATCGTTTCTGAAGGACCTACCTTGAAGGCCATAAAATAAATTTGGATGAATAACTAACATGTTGTGTATTATTGATCGTTTTTCGGTACTTTCTTAACAGAGTAGTAGAAAATAGTACATTGAACACCTAGGCGAGAAAGTGCCCAATTCCAATCGAGTGTGTCATATGTGCCTTAAAACACACGAGGTAGGAATCGCACTTTGTCCCGAGTGATACATAGTGCTTTATACTACATCTACGAGGAAAATAAAATAAAATCTTCACTATCACTCGACGACATTCTGTAGAATTAATAAAATTACCAAACCCAAATTAAAATTTCGAAGAAATTCCCGCGCATGCCTTTATTACTTGGGTTCTTTTTTCAAAATATTGTTCGGAAATCGGAAGAGGAATAAATCATTTGGCAGACTTGGAGTAAAAACTTTTTGTCGTTTGACCTATAATGAAAATAACCATAGCTGATACTCACCGGCTATGAATATGAAGAAATTTAAAAAAACAACACGTTAGAAATGGATTTCCATACACTTTTCTCTCCCGCTAAACGCGTTAGAAATGAAATTCCATAGACTTTTCCGTCCCGCATTTTAGTAGGCCTGAAATGATGTACTTTCTAAATTATATTTGGAAAAAGAATGGGCAGGTTTCTCAGTAGGTGTGGTATAAAATATTTTGCTCTTCTCATCCTGAGACAATGTTCGAGTGTCAACATTGCAAATTGCTTGTTTGCAGGTATTGGTAAGAAACTAACAGAGCAAATATCAGTCCCTTAGACCCATACCCAGCAGACACAAATACAGTGTGGCTCGCTTGTTTTGTTCCTCACTGATAAAACAGAACTTATAGCTTATTCTAGGCTTTGTGACAGTTGCATTGTGGGGATTGACCATATCACAAATAGATTAATAAAACCGATATTGTGCTCGTATTGGGCAAACCCAACACATACACGCAGGGGTCTTTTCACAGGCTTTTAAATCAGTCATAAAATCCATTAACAAGAGCCACGATAAAGACTGCATCAATAACTACAGACTCATATCCATGATCCCTACACATCTTATAGATTCTGAAGCGCGTAAGGATCTGTAGGCTTATAAAGTTCCTAGAAGCCTTCTGTAAACGAGCTTTTCAAAACAATTGTGGCCTCTCTGGACAAAAAATAATGTCTTGTCATTACTCCTCGATCTAACAAAAGCCACTACCACTATGACACCGTATCTCCATACACCCTCTACACCCATAAGGTGGAAGGGATGGAGATAAAAGGCCTCTTCTTAAACTTTTCCATGATTACTAAACTGACATAAAGCAAAGGGTTAAGATCAATCACCGGCTGAGGGAAGAGCTTATTGTCAATTATGGAGTTTCACAAGGAAATATCTTAGGACCGACCCTGCTAGTTAACATCAACGTCCTTTCTTATCTTTGTCTTTCTTATCTTATACACACCTGTGCCTCTCATTTTCCAATACAAACGGCAATTTCATAAATTAACTCCTACTAGTATATATATATGTATATTATAAAAACCTGTTGCCGTGCGTTTGAGGTGAACAAAAAAAGCAATTCATTCAAGCCGTTTTCAAGTTTTTGTAAAACTACCTAATCGTCACCGCGTCAAGTAGTTCCCTTAAAAATACAATATTATACCACTTTATAACGAGAAATATATTCAATGCATTATATTTTTTATGAATTAGGTACTCTATTGTTATTAACTATCTGTTCCTATTTGTCTGTTTGTTACCTTTTCACGGCTAAACGTAAATTGCCTAAGTTCGTCCCCGAGATACAATCTATACCTATAAAAGAGCTTAACCTGACTGACTGACTGACTGATTCATCATCTCCGAGCCGAAACCGCTGAAGCTAGGAAGCTAAAATTTGAAAGGTAGCTTCCTGTTATAGCAAAACCACCCACTAAGGCGGGATTTTTTGAAATTCAACCCTCAGGGGTTGAAGGCGAAAAGGGGTGAAACTAATGTATGAAACTTTTTAACGCGTGGTGAGATTTGCCAAAGTTTGTATGGGAACTTTTAAAAGGGTTGTGTGATTTCTTAGAAACTTAGTTTGGATGCTTAAAATGCAAAATAAATGGAAACGTGTTTCAGGATTTTTCTATATAACCCTCGTAAAGAGGGTGAAAAGGGGTGAAAACTAATGTATGAAACTTTTTAAAGCGTGGTGCGATTTGCTTGAAACTTGATTTGAATAATCTATAATATAAAAATGAATCGCTGAATGTGTTGCTAAGCGCAAATCTCGAGATCAGCTGAACAGATTTCGCTAATTCTTTTTTTAGAATATTCCTTGAAGTACGAGGATGGTTCTTACAGAGAGAAAAACTTAAAAAATTGCCTGAAAAAGTCTAAAAACAACACTTTTCTATACTCTTATACAATCGATTCCTAATAATACTTAAAAGTCAATTTGAACTTTAATACCATACCATCAAGTTTTAGTGGAGAGGTTCCGGGAAGGCAAAACAATTGAGTGACGTTAGTATCGTCTAATTATTAATGTCAATATTTGTCAATATTTATACGATGGTATACATAAATCTTTTGTGCGTGTGTTTGTAATTAAACTAAACGAAACGATTTTGTTTTTTTTTGTGTGTGTGGTTTCGAGAATGGTTAAGATTAACAATTAGAATTTTTTTATTTTATTTATTTTTAAAACTAACGGACGAAGTCATGAACGGGACAGCTAGTACTATAATATAAACTCGATGGTTTCTTGTACAAACGCGCTGGCAAAGTCGCGGGGTTAGTACATAATAAATAAATATTGGTGGATAATGCATACCAGCCATCCCCAATTTAAGGATAGCTTGTATTATGGTGACCTGATGACTACTACAATTACAATACAAACGTGTATAATACGATACCAAATGTTTATCCTGGTAGGGAATTGAACCTTCAACCTACAGCGCAGAAGGCAGAGCTACTACCAACTAAGCTGACAGGCCAGTCAATGTATATATTATATCTTGGGGACGGAGACGGACACAGGCTACTTTGAGGTACGTCGCGTGCGTTGTTGTGTGCAGCAGCAAATTAATAATCATAAGATTTAAATGTGGAACTCAATGTTAGTTGTGTAGGTGGAGCCGAATCGTCTTAGTGTTTTCATGTCATGAGTATTTCCACAAGTAACTACTCATATTTTCAAAGTTTACAATAAATCAATAATGCCGCATTTCAGACAGCATCATCTAGGACCAAAGTAAGCAGAGCTTGTGCTGTTGGTAGGTCACCACCTGGCCGATAACTATTTAATACTTTTTTTCTTTTGTAAATACATAGAAAAACACCTTGACTGGAGACAAAAACTTGCAGATGACACAAACGTCAAATGTCACCCTCTATAATATAATCACAAAATATAATATAGCATGGCGTTTAAAAGACTCTATTGTTTTAAGTTTCCCAAAGGGTCCATGAAAAATATTTATAGAATTTGAAATATATACATTAACTCCCAATAGCTCCATGAGATTTTACTAATGTATAGTCAGTATAAAAAATACAAGAGAGTATTTCATTAGTTAGTGAGTCTTATGTTTAAAAACCCATACGCTGCATCTGTTCAACAAATCTCTCACAGGAATGTTAGTGGCAGTCATATACCCATTACCAAGGTCTATAAAGAGGCAGTAAAACAACATGTACATGCTGGTAATGACCTGGTTGATGACACTCCCACTTTTAATAGTATGAAAAGTTCATTATACGGAACGAGAAACATGAGTCTCATTGTTACGAAAATATATTTCAAGCATAGAGAAGACGTGGAAATTTCTGCAGAATTCAGAGACTTCGTGTCGTTTGACCACGTATAATAATTTTCTCATCAAAAGCCGGTAGAAAATGAATTAAAGAGAGAGAGGTATTCCTCATGGACGGCACATTTCACAGTTGTTCACCATTCTACCAAATACACTCAATGCACGCTGATGTTGGAAGCATCGAGAGAGAAACGAATATAATGCCTGTTCTATTCGGCTTTTACCAAATAAACTGCATAAAATAAATATAATTTGCAAGGTTGGTTTCCACAGACAATCAGTAAGTTTATCATCATAAACATACTAGAAAATGCTATCAAGGCGCATTGTTGCGTTATAAGTATATGTTTTTTATTTTGGACCGTTGATTGTTGTTCTAAAACAGTGATTTTTAATATTTAAGTCTAAGTATTTAGTTTAAGATTGATATTATTTACCTCGGTGTTTAATAATTTAGGTGATTATTTGTGATTATGCTGAAACTGTGATTGTGATGTGATGTTTAAGTATATAATTTGTTTGATATATTTAATTTAACTTTTAATAACTTAAGTGAGTTCTTTAATATTTTTTATAATTAAAGAAAAGTCCTGATTTATGTATCTATTTAGTTTACATTTTTTTATGAAACAATACTTCCCACTACTGGGCAAAAGTCTCCCCCAATTCGTTCCATAAGGGAAGTGGTGGGGAACAGGGACACTGTTCTTCACCACTTCCCACCAGTCTTTCTCGAAGGTATCGAGACGACCTCTTCCCACCTGCCCTGCGATTCTGTTATCCCGGTTTTTGCGCGCAAGGTATTGCAGACTTTGTCTTCTTTTATACTATATTTTATAATACGCAGGTTATACATATATTTTTGAAATAACCTTGCGTTTGACTGCTATCCCGCCTGATGATATGTAACGATTTGGTTTACGATTTGATTTAATTTGATTTGGATAACGAAAGGAGGTTTCCTCCTTTTATTTAAGTTAACAGACTTAAATAAAAGGAGGAAACCTCTTTTCGTTAAAACCTAGCTAGCTTATACATATTTGAAATTTCGCCATTTGTAAAACATAACATGAATAAATTTAATAAATTTTCTGTCATAATTTAAATACCCGTAGCAGAAACAAATTTTGCGTTGTAAAATCGAATACAGCCCTTATGTACGTTAGTGTTTTCTGTATGGTTCCTAAACTTTATAACAAGATACCAGTACCTCTAGTACGAGTATGTACGATACGAAAACTATAAAAGTTTACGTGAGCACGCTAAACTATTTCGTTTGCAGCTCTATCGGCAGTACAAGTTGACGTTTTCGAATGAAGTTTACACGATATCGTCGATCGACTAGACTAGTGAACGAACTTCATGCTATAAACTTTTATCTCTTTTTACACATCGGCAAAAAAAAGAGACAGATATATCTACCTGTTTGACGTTTTGAATCACGTTTGTCGGTTGAGTGAGTGCTTTGTGTCGTGTTGTGGATAAATAAAACTTGAATAGAGTTAAAAATGAATAAAACAAGTGAAGAAACAACTACTTTTATTATATAAAGAAACAAATATTTACCTTATCTTATCGAAATTAGATTCTTAATTTCCGTAAGTTCTTAGTTACTTTTATTGCTTACTGTACTAACAAATTTCATGGACCCGTTGGGAAAGGAAATATTGTTAAATTTAAAATGTCATGGACCCGTTAGTAATCAACCTATTTTTATTGAAAACAATGAAGTCATGGACCTCTGGGAATAAACCGTTTAAAAATAGTCTGTTCATGTCATTATTATATCAATAAATAATTTAAACAAAACTTAATGAGATTATAAGTAGCCCGTACGTAACTCGTACGTTAGTACGTAACTAATTCGTCAAATTCCTACTACACATACAATACTGTACATCTAGTGTTTCAGCACAGCCCAACCTTCCTTAGGTATCTATGTACGAGTATCAATTCACAATTATAGTAGGTACCTATACGAGTTGACTTACTACCAATCCACTGCAGGGTGCAGTAGGGTTAAATCCAATCATTTCAGATGGCTATGCAAATGCAATGATTTGAAATCATTGGACCAATCAGAATGCTTATGTAGCCCACCCCGTGTTGTGCGCCTGCGGACTGACGCTGCGGTCAAGTTATGCAAACTTGATGATTAATGCGGAATCACTGCTATTAGGATCGGTTGCTACACAATACTAAACTCTAAAACCCACAAGCTAAGAGTTCATCTGGCATAGCGGTGCTGTTATAGCCTAGTATAATAACCATTACCTTCTGTACCATTACTTACTTATTTTGTCTACTAATGATAATGACTAGTAGATCGTAGGTAGGTTATAAACCTATTAGGTATAAATATATAAATAAATATTGGTGGACAATGCACAGAACATCATCTAGCCACAAACTAAGCATCATTTGTATTATGGTGACCAGACAGACGACTGATAGAATACTTATAAATTTGTAAATACATACGTAAGATACTTTATAACACCCAGACACAGAACAAACACTTATATTCATCACACAAATGTTTGTCCTAGGAGGGAGTCGAACCCTCAACCTACAGCACTGAAGGCAGAGCTACTCATCATACTCATTTACTCAGTTGAGTCACAACTGAGCTAACAGGCCAGTCATAGGTAGGCAGGTAAGTTTACATATAACATATAAGGCAAAAAAGGAATTTTTATATACTTAATATATATTTTGGATACAAACAAAGCACTTTAAAATTATTCCGAACTATTTTACCTCCCCATATCTTCACAAACTCTTGTTAAATTTGGTTCGTTAAGTCACTAGCTCACTTCGTTATTCCAGTCTGTCGACGTACCAAAGAATCATTCGAACCACTGAACATTGCCGTACCCGGGATGTGCCGTAGTCAATAATCTCTACGTTAGCAGATAGTTTAGAAACTGCTCAACATTTCCGTGTACAGTTTGTTAGCAAGCAATGGCGAAAATATAGGTATATAGTATAGGTAATATAGGTATAAATAAATATAGGTCTTTTAAACTACACTTTCCATTTTTAGCCATTTATATTTTTGTTTGACGATTATTTCAGAAGCCGGTGAAGCTCGCTCGCAAGTTCAATTCTAGGCGCGTGCAAAAATCGCTCCGAATAACTCTTTCTCTGTTTAAATGATGTAAGCGCGCTCGGGGCGTAGGAGAGGCGCGAGACGCGGTACTACAATACCTAAATACAACCGTAGTGACGTGCTTGTGTGTGTGTGAGTAGGTGTAGGTAGGTAGCCGGTATACTTCTGTCATTTATCATTGATGTCATTGACAATTCGAAGGCGGTAGGTAAATAAAATAAAGCTTCTGTCTGCGGCTTCGCACGACTTTTTCTAAGATAAAAGTAGGTATATGTTACCTTACCTACCTTATAGGTATTTTAATCTTCCTACATCTATGCAAAGTTTCGCCGCATGACCTCTGTGGCGCAGTGGGCCAAGGGACGTGTGAGACGTGGAAGGTTGCGAGTTCGATTCTCGCTTCGGGACAAATGTTTTTCTATGATCTGCAATTATTTGTCTAGGGTCTGGGTGTTTCTATGTACCTATAACGTGTATGTATTTACAAAAAAAAAACATGTGTGCAATTCACACGTGGTAGAAGTGAAACCTTAAAACATTTTAGAACCTCGAATATAAGAAACATTGAATAATGCTTCCTATCTCATTTTCTCCCACGTAAAAACCCCTACAACCCCTAGAAACCCTTACAACCCCTAAAATCCCATACAACCCCTAAAAACCCCTACAATACTTAAAAACCCCTACAAACCCCTACAATCCCTAAAAATCCCTACAACCCCTAAAAACCCCTACAACCCCTAAAAACCCCTACAATCCCTAAAAACTCCTACAATCCCTAAAAACCCCTACAAACCCCTACAACCCTTAAATCCCCTACAACCCCTAAAAACCCCTACAACCCCTAAAAACCCCTACAACCCTTAAATCCCCTACAACCCCTAAAAACCCCTACAACCCCTAAAAACCCCTACAATCCCTACAACCCCTAAAACCCCTAAAAACACCTACAACCCCTAAAAACCCCTACAACCCCTAAAAACCCCTACAACTCCTAAAACCCCTAAAAACTCCTATAACCCCTAAAAACCCCTACAACCCCTAAAAACCCCTACACAATCCCCATCTGAAAAAGTTTCAATTTGACAGCAAAATCCCCATTAACAAAATGATCCGCCATTTATTGAAATTGATCAGTTATCGAGCGGGATGAAAAATTACTAAAACAACTATTAAAAAAAAGGGGTTGGTGATAGAAAGGTGAAAATTTAGGGTTGTATGTATTTTTTAATGCCACATTATAATAAAAATATGTCCAAAAAATTAAAAAAAATGTTAGGGTTGGACAACCCTTATCACTTAGGGGTATGAAAAATAGATAGTAGCCGATTCTCAGACCTACTACTACATATAAAATTTCATAAAAATCGGTCAAGCCGTTTCGAAGGAGTGTGGTAACTAACACTGTGACACGAAAATTTTATATATTATATTAGTTAGGTTGGTGCCAACAGAATTGAGGCCATTCTCTCTCTATAATATAGCCCTTGTAGTGTGTCATGATCAACTATAAATCATAACAACAATTGTTGGGATTTTTCATCTCCAGTTAGAACGTTAAGTTAGCGCTGTCACAAAAGTACGTATTTGTACTTATTGTATTTATACCGATAACTGTTACTATTACGACTTAAAGATAAATTATTAAATAAAAGTAATATTTTTAATATTAATAATGTATTAAACCGAACAAAAATATGATATCCCGCCAAACTAATTTTCTTCTTTTGTCAATTCAAGTCAGTGATCCACCAAGCAGTTGTTACTGCTAGGTCACTGATGACAATGTTAAACTGCTCAATCATCGATCTGGAACAAAAATTTCTTCGTTTGTCATTTCACAAAGTACATAGCACTTTTTTATTATATTTCTCATGCTATTGCATGTTTTATTGTATTATGTCCGGCATCATTATTATTTATTCAGTCAACTTAGCGGAATTTTAATCAATAAATTGGTGACTTCATAGCACAAGTATGGACAATTAAATTATAAGTGTATTATGTTGCAATGGGATTTGAACGACGAGGAATCCCGAGAGAGTTCTAGAAGGCCATTCCGCGATGACGTTTGGAATAGAACGATCGACTAAGACTTCTTCTTTCTTCTTCTTTTCTTCGTTAATGGGCTGTGACATACCTACTAATGTCAATTCTGCCAATGTCAAGTGTTTATAGTTTATATTCAGTTTGTTTGTTATAAGTCTTAGTCGATGGTCAGTTGTCAATTCTAGACGACACGCGGAATGGCGTCTAGAATTTTCTTGGGACTCCTCATCGTTCAAATCATACTGCACCACAATACACATGCAATCCAATTATCCATACCCGCCCCGCAGCCACAATTTATTCATTAAAATTCCTTCAAGATTACTGAATAAAACATGCAATAAAACGGGTAAAAAATATTAAGATAGCAGAGCCATGTTGCTCCATGAAATGACAGACGAAGAATCGACTAAGACTTTATCAAACTATCACTTGACACTGGCAAAATTGACAACAAGACCGATGTCATTACAGGATGAAAAGAAGAAAAACTAGAACAAACTGTCCATCGTTCAAAGGACAAACATAAAACGTGACATTGGCAAAATTGTGGTCCGTCTTCCACAAAGGCTATTAACCTAGAACTGAACCGCACCAAACCAAACCATGGGTCACAGATTATATAATGTTACCTCACTTTGGGGTGAAATGTTTTAAAAAATAAATTTTTTTTTCGCCTAGTTTATGGCATAAGTAAAGGTTAGCATAAACTTAGCTAATCTCGTACATATAAAATAAAACATGTTCGAATAATATTTAAGGTGCTGAATGATGGTCCATAACCAGCATCATTATTTCACCTGGGGAATTATGTAAAAGCAGCAGTAGCGACTGCCATAACTGCAAAATCTATTTCAAGCCGTGAAAAACTATTGTTACGGTTGCTACCTGCTGTCTATTACTCGCCTGTAGCTGTAGCTCACCCTCACTCGAAATTACGCTTATAGATTATAGCGTACGAAACGTGTGCTTGTCAGCAGTGATTGCGCAATTCGCGCCCGTTGCTAGTTATCACGAGATACCTACATAAGGTTTTAATGTTATCGCCGAACAAACAAACATACAAACATGTTGAGATTTTGGCCCGCTCGATAAAATTACTACTGATGCAATCATTAGTGACTGAGTTGAGTGAATTTTCGTCAACCAGGGTTTCGTGATACATCTGTTGAATCGCAACTCAATGCAAATAATGATCGAATACAAACACCCCTCTTAGATTCTTTCCATATTATAACTTTATATTACAACACAAAAATATCCATCATCAGTATCACCCATAGGTATTGTATATACAAAAGTTATATTGAACCGACGTTTCCTGAGGCTCAGGTAATTTCCAAGAATTACAATTTCTTAATAAAAAAATGTTATTAGAACTGTGTCTCGTTCTGCGAATAGTGTTGAATAGAAACAGAGTCATGTTGTATTGAAGAATGCTATCTTCGTACCTTGTGCCGGTAAACATTTTATTTCTTAGTACTCGTAAGTGAGTTTTCTTATGTAGGAAACGCGATTAAACTCAGTTTAGTACCAAGTCCCGTGCTCTGAAGCGCGGAGCAGCTTAAATAGAGTACCTACGAGTATCTGTGAGATTTTCGTTAAATAGTTTTTTTTTCTGACGAACGAAGCGAAGATGCGATTTATTATACCATTTACAGTTTTCTCTGTACTAATCGATTCGAGTTGGGCACAGAGTAAGTGTAGGTACTACCATATTAGACGCTTCACCACCATGGGTCGAGCGAAGCCGGGTGATGGATGTTGGTCTTGGCTTAAATTATGTATTTGGCGGGTTTGCTACTTAATATACACTCGGCGTCACCAAAATCGCACCTATTTATAAGTCTACTTATAAAAAGGTACATTTAATCATATTTGGTTATAAAAAAGACTAGATTATGGGTATCATTAGAAAGGTAATTTATACCACTCTCAGAAAAAATACACGGACTGTGTTTTTCTTTTAATGTGACAAAAAAAAACAAAGTTTGAGTAAGGCAAGTAAACAACTGATTTTTATTAACGTAAAAAAAGACTTACAGTTTAACAAAAATGACTTAAAAATCTAACAAAAATGACTTAAAATCTAGTGTTCCCTCCACTGGCCTTGATAACGGCTTCCATGCGGTCCTTCATTGATCTCACAAGTGTAACCACGCGTTCTTACGGAACGTTTTCCCATTCCGCGACGACGGCAGCTTCGAGCTCTTGAAGGGTGGTAGGACCAGGTTCACGAGTTCGCACTCGTCGTTTGACATCATCCCAGAGGTGCTCGATCAGGTTCAGGTCTGGACTTCGTGCTAGCCACTGCATAGGTAAGAGTAGGTTTAATCTTTTTGTTCATACGAGTACCTACGATACTAATACATAATTATTACAATACTGACCAGCTACAACATGAAACTAGAAGGCTATTCTCTACAGGTGCAAGCACTTCACAAGAGGTATGAGCAGGCGGGGAGTGTTTCAATAGCCAATAATTCCAACGAGCCACAGGAGGTTGAGGCGCGGACAGCCAGCAAACAAGCAGAGAAACCAAATCTTACCCGAGTTCACGGCTCAAGGCTCCAGTAACGCCGCCCGTCCAGTGAACAAACCAGCACGGAAATCAAAACCGGTTGTAACAAACCCCCAGGCTCCAGTAGCGCCACTACGTTCAGACACGGGCACCTGTACCAAGGGGAGGCAGCACCGTGCAGGTGAAACCGGTTCCGGTACCAGTGTTTTGTCGGGTTTAGCTCTTTACCTAGACAATGAACCGGAAGACCAGCAGCAGTGGACAGAGCCAAGAAGAGGCCAGAGGCCAGCCTCGCTGTGTGGTACCGCGGGCCCAACTGTAACAACACTGAAAGCTGTGGAGCCCCGGAGCTATATTCACCTGTGGAATATGGATTCGAGCGCTAAAGAGATCCGTACCTACCTCCGGGACCTGTGCCCCGGAGGGACCTGCTCAGTGACGGAACTGTTGGCTAAAGAGGTCTACAAGTGTTATAAAATAGCGTATCAAGAAATCAGTCTGTCCGTGGAAGTATGGCCCGTTAACGCGAAAATTAAGCCCTGGATTGTATAACCACCTAGATACAATGCTCGCAAACCTAACCAGCCCTTTCGTGCGGGCGAAGAAACCCGGCCCTATAAAAGTTAGTAATATAAAAATATATTACCAGAACCCGAGAGGGTTGCGAACGAAGTTAAATCGGTTCTTCACAAACATAGAGGGTTCAGGGTGTGACATATTCGCGATAAGAGAGACAGGCTGCAACGACTCAGAGATAGTACCACCGGGGTTTCAGATACTGAGGTGCGTCCACGGACGCAAGAAAACACGGTGGCGCCGGCGCCGGCGTATTTCTAGCAGCCGCGCCTTGAGTAGTGTTGCGAAAAGACAACATACTAGAGGTGGTTCAACAGTTCATTTAAATAATATTTTTTTGTTTTTTTGTTGTGTAGTATATTCTCCCAAATAGTACGGACAATGACTAGGTATATGTTTTTATTTAGAATAATCGAAAATTGGTGCATAAAATACAGTTCGTGTTTAGTTGGGGTGACTATAGGTGACTTTAATATGTATTCTTGAAATGATAATGTTATTAATTATTTTGAATTTGTGACAGCTTTCTGTGAGTTCGCTCAGATAAATGAATTCTATGATCGAATATTGGATTTAGTTTTGGCCTCTCTGGGCATGGATGAGGTGGTGGTATGCCCCGCGGACTTGGAGCTAGTCCCGCGCGATGAGCAGCACACGCCGCTTGCGGTGTCGGTGCGCCGCGCACCACCGCATGTCGCACGCGCGCTGCCCTCCGCGCCGCCGCCCTCGCCGCCCCCGCGCGATCACGAACAGCCATGGAACTTTTACAAAGCTGATTATCACGAACGATTCGTCGATTGCGGCAGCGGATTGGCCAAAAAACGCCATCTTAAAACAGACTCTTGGTATCAGTATCCCAACTGGTACACAGCGGACATCATAAGAGAGATTAAACTGAAGGTTGAACTGAACTGAAGGAGGCTACATAGGCAATATAAACAAGGAGGATCGAGTTCGAGCAGCATTTTCAAAAAGTAGAGCAAGGGTGAAGAAAATAATAGAGAAGGCGCAAACTCAACGCCAGCAACGAGTAGAGCACCGTCTGACGGAAGATCCGAAATACCGGAAAACCGTGAACCGAAAACAGATTACACTACACGGAAAAACTCTCTCGGAACCGGAATGTACAGAGGAATTCGCGAATTTTTTTCATTCGGTTTACGGTACCTCACTGGCTCTCCTAGACGTGGCAGGCGCCACGTCAGGCGCCGCGCGCGTGCATGTGCTGCGCCTGATGCTAGCCGAGGTGCGCGCGGCGCTGACGAGGCTCAAGCCGAAGCGGTCCGCAAGGCCGGACGGCATACCAGTCTTTTTTATGTGAGACTGTCGAATGCCGCTTGTGGAACCACTCACCCACGTTTACAATGCTTGTCTGGAGAAATCACACTTTCCAGAACAATGGAAGATAACAAGGATCTAGTCGACAACGACATCTTGCTTCAGAAGTTGGCGACGATCGGTTGCACCACCAAACTGCTGCAGTCCTTCGCGCGCGAACTATATGAAGGACCGGCGGCAGTGTGTCGACTACGCGGGATGCAGATCAGAGGCTTACTCTACCATAACCGGCGTGAGTCAGGATGTTATCTGAGGCCGCTAGAGTTTATAATAATGATGAATGACCTGCCGACCGTCGGTAAAGATGCCAAATGCTTGTTGTTCGCGGACGACCTCAAGTTACTCTTGCCCATCAAGAACGAAAAAGACTGTGTGCGCCTTCAACGGGACGTGGACAGAGTGGTGGAGTGGAGTAGGGCAAGTGAACTCCTGTTCAATAACAACAAATGCTCTATAATAACTTTTAGTCGAGCTAACCACTCTACCATGACTACCAGTTATGGGGTACTCTGCTGAAGAGAGTCAACTCGGTGAGGGATTTAGGGGTTCGTCTGGACGATAAGCTCCAATTCCGGGTGCAGGTGGTGTGCGTAGCTGTCCAAGCGATCACACAACCAAAGTGTCCCCGTCCCCCGGCCCCGCTCCATGCGTGCGCGATAGCAATGTTAGCCGTTCAAAAGTGGTATGAATTTGGTTGTGTTCCTTAATACCAAAATTGATTACTGAAAAATTTTTGTATTCTTCACATAGTAATGTTATTCTGTAACTAGACAATATAATATATGGTCCTTAACAACCAACACAGTAAGATATTGTTGTTTTTAATACGAAACAAATAGGAAAAAACTTGTCAATTTTAGCATAAAAATGTGCAAAATGCGATTGGCTCATATTTCATTTTAGGTAAGTAATTCGAAATAAAAACTACCCAGGAACCTAGATAAATACTATTTGAATACAAATAATACAACAATATAGTGGAAATATACTTGAGTTAAAAATAATGTTGGTATTACGTTTGTATGGATAAGTCATCCTCCGCTGGCATAAAGATAAATTCGTTGTTCCCACATTGATAGGCTTGCTAAAGTGCTAAAGTGCAAAAGTTAGAGAGCCATTTGTGTCAGACTCGCTAAAGTGAATAAATCATTTAAAGGGCAATGTGAACGCTTCTATAACCAGGTCCCAAGCGACGTGTTAGATTTGTCCATTGGTATATTTAGAAAAGTATTCAAACAGATATTGTCTCATAAAGCATACTTATTATAAAATAACAAAAAAGCTTGGGATGAATCTGCTCTAACTCGACTGGGCATCCGTAACCAAATTGGCATACATTATACAAAGAAAAATGATTCCAGACGAGTTTCTTGCTGGATTCTTTTTGAAATGGGGTTCTAGATCCACTAACATCTAAGAAGACGATTCAAATTGGTCCTTGTGATTGTATTGAATAAAGAATGTTTTGATTTGATATTATTTGATGCCATAATGATTCACTATCAATTGGTTGTACTTAATTACATGATCAGATTTGGAATAAGTAATAAGGTATAAGGCAGGCAAGTATGGTTTTTATTTTTATGATCCATGATAACGAAGTATCACGTACTTTTAACAAGTTAGGGATAGTATGACGTCCGAGCACATGCGAGTGTGTCAAGGACATGTCACTAAATTCGTCCGAGGAGTAGGTACTTATTGAGCGGTGTCGTGTTGAACCAATCGAACGTGTAAGTAGACACAAACACTGTGTACAGTGTTTGATGAACAACATGTTGCCGAAATGGCAAAATGAGCAACCTGCTTTACCTTCTCAAGCCAATATGAGTATAAGCACGAACAGCCCTAAATGTTGGGTCTCAAATTATGAAATTATTTACAGCTACAAAAGAAGTTCAGAGTAGCACAACCCCGAAAGCCACAATGAAACTGACGAAGAATAATACTGTCTTAGTAACTGAAGATGAAAACGCGAATTTACAAGAATTGTGGGTCTACAAACCGGTTGCGCACGTGAGTGCCAATTTAATTGTGCCTAATAGTTGTTTACCTATCACCCACCTGAAAATAAAAAGTGTACCTACATTATTATAGGTAAATAGGTAATGTGTAATGTACGGAAATCTCAATTTCTATAGTCCTATCGCCTGTCTTGAATTGATTGATTATTTGGATCTAGCACGGACAAATAATGAGTACCAACCAATAGTAGGTATCTATTAGTATTGAAAATCATTTAGGTACAGAATCTTTTCATATAATATTGAAATGAAAATGCGCAAATTGCAAATAAGCCGTAGAAAAGCAGCGAGCGAACCGAAGCACTAACAAGTCTGCAAAGAAAACTTATCATGGAATAATTGCCAACCTAAGTAATTGATTCTATGAACTTGCTTGAACATTTTAATAAGAATTTATGTTAACATTTGAAGAAATATATTTCATTAAAGTATTTTTAGATTAATTGGCATATATATACGTAAAGGTACCTACGTGTATAAGTACATGTACACACTACACTATATAGAAGTTTAAAATACGACAAATGTGAGTCTGACTTGCGTACCGCGAGCTCTGTATTATTCCGACAGAAAGACAAACTCACTGTGTAGTTGAAAAAAAATTCGCAATCTCCAACTGCAAATGTATGTGTTTTATCGCAACAACCTAATATCTATGGGATTAAACTTCTTAAAATGAACTATTTTCGGATTTATACCTGTGGATACCTGCTTTTTATCTTAACTGGTTTTATGTACTGCATATATGGCCGTATACTTATTTGGTACGGGTATTCATATGAACCTCATACCTCCACGCGTTTTAAGAAAAAATGATCTTGACAGAACTACGTATAACGAATTGATATGGGTTCCTTTTGTGGTACGGAACCCTAAAAAGTACATTAGTACTTACAGGAGAGATTTGAACGAATTTTGTGTTATTTAGAATAGCACTAGAGAGTGAAAATGATAATTATGCTGATTAGCAATTGCTTTCAGAAATCGCGAGCAGCCAGCGAGGTGGACTCGCGGGTAAAGGGATTCAAGCCGCCTCACACGCTGACCAAACTAGCCAAGGCTTTGGACAAGGCGTATGCGTTTGACCCTTATTTTAGCAAGGTGCAAGGTGGTACATATTATAATATCTAATGTCTAATTATAATAAGCCAACATGAAATGACTGTAGAAATAATTCGTAATGGCTACTTCCTGCCTGCCTAGAACCGTGCTGATGAACAGACGTTTGCTTTTACATAATCATCCACGATATTGAGTATTTATATACATTCCACTGACATCATATATTCGAGGGTTCGTGAGTAGTGAGCTAGTGAGTATGTATGTAACTCCTTATTTGTTATTTAGTATGCCAAAAGGCTTACGGTCCTTCCATTCTTCCTTCCTTGCGGGTTCGATTCCCGTCGCGGGACAAATGTTTGTACGATCTGCAAGTATTTGTCTCGGGGTCTGGGTGTTTCTATGTATAATATGTATGTATTTACAAAAAAAAGTATATAAGTAGTATTATAATAGTATATCAGTCATGTGGTACCCATAGCACAAGCTCTACTTACTTTGGGGCCAGATGATGTTGTATGAAATGTCTGAGATTATTTATTTATATATTTATTTATTCATTGCATTGCTGGTGCAATTACCTGCCCTTACGGACTCTTTTTTATTTTTTTTAGCAAAAAGTAATGTTGCGGCCATTTGGCCATATTAATACTGGATGGATAAAAGTATTCGCCAAATGTGTAATTAATTGAAATAAGATATGGTCTAGTTTTCTTTCATAAAAAACTGACTACAGTTTTACGCAAGCAAAGTCACAAGCGTAAACTTGTGATAATAATAACGAAGCATACTTGAACGAGTAGGAAAGAGAATAATAATTTGGACTTTCTGACTTGGAATGACAGACTGCATCTCGACCCGTTCTGCACAAATTACGCAAATTAAATTCCTTCTCTTCCTTCTACCTGCTTGTATTATTAAATTGTAGTTAAGATAAAGTACCTGGATGACCAAGCATTGCTCGGTATAAAACACGGATAAAAGAACGTTCTCTGAAAATGAAACCTAGCTAGATCGATTTATCACCCCCGAAAC
The DNA here is from genome assembly GCA_948098915.1 of Lampropteryx suffumata. Lineage (NCBI taxonomy): Eukaryota > Metazoa > Arthropoda > Insecta > Lepidoptera > Geometridae > Lampropteryx > Lampropteryx suffumata. The sequence continues at coordinate 16,964,551 of OX402544.1, read as the reverse complement.
CCCCTGCATACTAAATTTCATGAAAATCGTTCCTGAAAATTTCGAATTGCTCGTTTAAAGGTATTAGATGAATTGGCAAAAAGCGTGGTAGACCACGCACAGTGAAGACTTCAGACTTCAGACCTTCAGACACAGTCAGTAAGGACAAGAACAACTAGTCCCAAACAAATTTTATATATTCTAGTTAGGAAAACAAAAAACATAGCAAATAAGTACTTCGAGTAATACTAAAAAGAGAGAAAGAAAAATATATCTATACCTATAAAAGAGCTTACCTAACCTGACTGACTGACTGATTCGTCATCACCGAGCCAAAACCGCTGAAGCTAGAAAGCTAAAATTTGGAAAGTAGCTTCCTTTTATAGCAAAACCACCCACTAAGGCGGGTTTTTTTTTTAAATTCAATCCCTAAGAGAGTGAAAGTGAAAAGGGGTGAAAACGAATGTATGAAACTTTTAAACGCGGAGTGCGATTTGCTTGAAACTTGATTTGAATAATTAAAATGCAAAATACAGTAGAACCCGCTTAATACGATTACGCTTTATACGATTTCTCGCATAATATGCCATTATACGCCAGTGCCTGCAACTTGATACATGTTTTCATACATTTCTTAACGTTTAATACGATCGTCATCCCGTTTAATACGCCTAATACGCCGGGTAGCGGCCACTGATTTTTAATTAAGCCTGAAACCATTCAAAATGTTTCATGAAAGCCGATTTTAGAAATAACGGGGTTGACGTCATGAAGAAGAAGAACCCGTGATACTGCAGGGTTTTCATGTGTGAATTGGTGACACACAAAAATAGACCATAAGTGATAATGATGAATTATCAGCCGTTTATGATTTATTGAATGAAAACGAAGACGCACTGCAAAAATGAAATTATGTTGAAAATCTTGTAACATTTTGTAAACATCTGTCCATCTTTTCTCTAATTAGAAATTCATAAGAGCACAACCGTGCTTACCACGATAAGCTGTCGGTTTCAATTTAAAACAAAATGTTGGTTTGTTGAAAAAACATTGGCCTTTGAGCGTCCATTGAAACTTTTCATTCCATTGAAAGCAGAATTGGGGTTCGAAGTACTTTTAAATATATTCATAAAATACTTGAAGACGATTCAAAATGGTCCTTGTGATTTTATTGGTTACTAGCTGTTGCTCGCGACTTCGTCCGCATTTTTTTGAAAGGAATTGTAACCAAATTTTATTGATAAGTTTCAAACCAATCACCTGACCACCCATTAAAAAGTTTCCATACAAACATTCACTTATTATTTTACTCCGTTATGAGAGTAAAAATGCGGACAAAGTCGCGAGCAACAGCTAGTAACCAATAAAATCACAAGGACCATTTTGAATCGTCGTAGGGTAGTTATAAGATGGATGATGCAAAAAAGCGCTAGGACCAGGACCAGTTTCTTGCCGGTTTTTCTCGGGCTTGGGTTAGGAGGAATTGGCACCTAAATGCACCTAGTATGTAAGAAGTTTCAAAGTGATCCTTGTGATTGTATTGAATAAAGTATCTTTTGATTTGACTTGACTTGACTAAGTTTTGACCGAATATGCATGAACCATTTTGTGTGATTAGTACTTAGTATTGAGCGTGTACGGTTGTGTTTTGTTTGATGTAGTGTGCGTGTGTATTGTTGTGGATAGCGTTAAAGGCGATGGGAGTTTTGGATGTTGAGTATTAAAAGTAGATCACAGATCACGCAGTCATGTCGTATGAATTAGTGTCTGCCCAGGTGCGTGGCTATTTCAGTGCGTGATTTTAGGAATGTAGGTATGTGTAGTGCGAGGACAATGATGTGATTGAGTTTTATAAGGTAACTAACTAGAAATAGGTTTAATCAGATTGTTTGTACTCTTGATGTTTTGGTGTAATTTTTCTGCTCGATCGTAGCTCACTTTTGTATGAAGAGTGTTTATTTAAAAAAATTAAGGCCAGATGTTTTATAGATGGTTACATAAAATATTATTCATAATTAATCATAAAACGAACTTACCTACTAATTGAGCAGCTCACATAATTATGATAGAACTTCACATATAGGTAAGTTCTTTTTATCATTAATTATGTTTTCGCTGCTCAATTTTCGCGATTAATTCCAGATTTCTGAACATCTTTGAACATCCTACAAGCTTTAAGTTTTTTTTTAGAACGTACACTATTAATTTTTGTATTTTACAAATATTATATTTTGAAAAATGTATTAATTAGCAAAAAAAAAATAACAAAAAATAGGATTTCATTTAATTATTGCAAAACTGAACGTGCAAAAGAATCGTCTTGGTTATAAAAGGTATCTCGATTAAAAAACCATGCAAAAACGGATGCCGACTTCACCCTGCAGTTTTTCTAATTACGTCTAGGTACATAATTATATACCAACAGCTTTTGCCTTAGAAGTTGATGCGTGACGCGTGCTATGTGAACCTTAATAATATGGTTGTATCGACCACTCTAGTGGAGAACGTCTTTAATCCAGTGACTGGATTTGACGAGTTATTTTTGCATTGGGTTTTTTGTAACTAATATAGAGCATATCAGATTTTCTTAAAAATAAATAGTTTTATTGTTATAACCTTATAACACAGAAATGTCCAAGCAAGACAAAATTGTCGTTTTTCTTTATAATAAGGCAACTTTAACAAAGGTTGCGATCTGACCTTGAAGTTATTTAATTCAGAATTTTCATTTTATTTTTTATTTTCGATATAATTAGAATCAAATATCTATTATATATTTATTTTAAATCTTTGATAACTTCTGAACCCTAAAAACTGTAGAAATGGCGAATAGTGTAATCAGTTTTTTACATAATAACTCAAGGCTCAATTCTTGGTTATGGATTTGTGATAAGTAGTCGACGTAATACAATGTCTACGTTCCAAGTAAATTCATACTTTGGCTGTGGAGGACGAGATCTGAAAACACCTTTCATGTATCTTAAATTCAGTCATCGTTTAACGATGGTTCGACCCAGGATGCAAGATATTGTAGATCTGCAACAATATAGACTACCCTATTTGCAATCTGAGTTATATTGTCTAGTTAGAAATTCAAAATATCAGGGACAGATAATAGATAAATAATCTAAATTATAGTTTTCACAAAAATTCAACGATTTTCTATAATAAAAATCGTATTGCTTTTGGGTAGTATTACTGCAGCCAGGGACTTTTGTGTAGTTTGTGATGCAACCTGAAATCACCAGAAATCAGCAAATTACTCTTCGGGCTAAAATATATAATGTTAGGCACTACTCATTTTTAATCTACGGGATGTTTGAGTAGGCAAATTTTGTACAACAACTATGCATGCAGCTTTGTATTATCTTATTTAGAGGTTTAAGAAATAGAGCAAAAGGTGGAAATGCATAAAATGAACCAGTCCATTTTATTGTGAATGCGATATGCATATGGATCCGCTTTCCATTTAAACGAACTTTTACATTTAGTGTCAGACCTGCTTGCGAATAAAGTTGCGAAAAAATATTTCAAAAGCATTCCTGCTACTTCAGGAATGCTTTGGTCATATTGAATAATGCATAGTCGGATAATTCCCATTTAGTTTCACTCTGTTACTCTTGTGAGTCATAATCAACAATATTATTGTCATTTTATATATGAACTGGATTATTTGTTCACGAATTCCCAAATTTTACGAGATATTTAAGGTGACGAAATTAAGCGCTACCCATGCGATTAATACTTAAGATATAGCACTTGTGTTGTCTACTTGAATTTATATTTGCGTATTATTAACTTATTTTCCAAAAATAATTAAAGCGAACATTGCTGCTAAGAATTCTATTGCTTTTCTTCGCATGTCTAGAACCCATTTGCTGTTTTCTTCCCGCAGGAAGCCTGTTAACGAAGTATCCGAGAATATCTTAAGATCATACTTCGGATAACGGATAAGGCATGAAGATTTGTCGTTTTCTTGTACCACCGATCAAAATCATCCCTGAGTAAACAATTATCTACATTCAAGATTTTTTCATAGTTCTGAGACACTTCCAAATTCAAATACTTTTCCCTTTCTATATATACATATAGGTATTTTGTAACCAACCATATTCAATTCCCGAACAAATTGATATCAACAACCCGATAAAAGTTGAAAATTCTCGAATTTTTCATATATCTGTATTTTTAAGTTATTCTATATGTATGTTTGATATTTTTACTCTTTTGTTGGTATTACGCAAAAACTTTCATCTCTAGTTTAACTTCAAACCCTATAAAAACAACAGTACCACAGAACTTTTTTCATTATTAATGACAAAACCCAAGTTCTTAACTATGTAGATGTATCGTATCATTTAAGTTCTGTTTTCATTTGCTAAAATAATCATCAATACACAAAATGTAGAGGTAGATTGTAAATATCTACCCAGATTGTAGATATTCCAAGACGGGTTTCATGATATTTGTAAACACCAGTGGCCAAATATTAGGGACAAAGTATAAACAATTAAATTCATAGCAATTTTGTTGAAAATCAAATCTCCAGAATTTTTTATGTTCCGAATGAACAGGTATGAAACAATATGCATCATTTAAATCGGTTGAAGCTAGGTAACAATTAGAAGTGAGTTATTTCGAAGAATTTCTTAGATTCTCCATTTTAAAATAATAAACGTATTTAACTTTTTTAGATTTAAAATAAATCTTTTGTTACCATTTGGTTTGTCGACCAGAAATATGTTAGATAGAAAGTCTGTCACATCGAGAGATAGATGAAAATCCAATAAATTGTTATCGTTATATTTTGAGGTTAGATCTTCGGATAGTTATTTTGTACAGGAAAAGATGTAAATTACCTATACCTTCGTAAAACAATGTTTTGTCAAGGCTTTCAAAATATGCCGAAATTGCAGACTTCACTTTTTAAAATCAGTAATTTTTTTTCACGAAGTTCTTTTTTCAATTTTGGTAACAAATAATAATCATAAGGGGCTAGATATGGACTATAGAGAGGTTGATTTACTATTTCGTAGCTACATTTTCGACAAGGCAGCCATTGCAACATGGCTTTTGTGCACGGGTGCATTGTCGTGGAAAAGCAGCATACCTCGAGTCCATTTACTGGTCTGTCAGCTCAGTTGGTAGTAGCTTTGCCTTCTGCGCTGTAGGTTGAGGGTTCGATTTCCTCCCAGCATAAACATTTGTGTGATGAACATAGGCGTTTGTTCTATGTGGTATAAAGTATTATACGAATGTTATTAAAAATATATAAGCGCCTATTCTATCAGTCATCTGGTTACCATATTCCAAGCTATGCTTAATTTAGGGCTAGATCGTGTTGTGTACATTTTCCAGCAAAATTTATTATTTATTATTCATGTATGAAATGTTACCGAATAATCTTAACACACAAATATAACTCCTGAAAATCCAAATACCCATACCCATATCAATAACCAAGCAAAACAAATACCCATATCAATAACCAAGCAAACATTAAAGCTACATGGAAGACCACCAAAGACCAGTCAAAGCAGTTTCTAGCATCTTCATTATTTGGTGCTTTTGGATAGCTTTTGAACTTATTTCTTGTTCTGGTATCTTTATATGACAGCTTTCTTTATAACAAATGTTTGAATAGTGGTAATTAGAGTGATAGCAGCTGTATCTTCCAGTCACAAGTAATTCCAATTATGTTGTGCTTGAACTGGCAACATTTTTATTAAGGCTCAGGATTTTATGTTGTCGTTTTGTTGAATCTCTTCTACAGCTAGAAGTGTTAGTGATTCGTCAGTCAGTTCATTAAAAATTGTTTGCCATTTGTTAGCCGTTTTAATCTATAGAGCCCCATTTTCTAGAGATATTTTTTTTCTATTATTTCTGGCTCCCAGACGACCCAGTACGCATAAGTTATAAAATTATCCAGGCATTATAGAGTATTACTACAATAGGCAGAGGCATGTCGAGATATGGGTAGGCAATTGATTGTCATATGCGTCACAGTGTTTTGTGCTACTAAAATGTTGTCTACGCTGCTAAGTACTCGTAGCGTGAAGGGTGGCTAGAATGGGGTGACGGGTAGGAACATACGATACTTAATATACCTATATACATATACATAATATAATGGTTTTTTGCACCTCTTCAGCTTAAAAAGGGTGTTTTTGGTGAGTTAAACCTCGAAAATTACTATGTCTATGTCACTTGTTGAATTTGTTCAACAAGTGAGCATAGAGCAAAGTAATTTTTCTAAAGTGAGCAATGATTTAACGAACCATCGCCTTTTTTTATTTCACCGAGTAATTGGGGGTGAGTAAAAGTGATAAAAGTGATTCGAACACCAGTGGTGTTCGAATCCTCACGCTCTCAGCAAAAATAATTTTGGTGCGTTATTCCACGCACCCTACGATATCCAAGGATTCCTTGTTGTTTTATGGAACCCTAAAAACCACAGAGTGATCATGAATGGACTTTTACTGAGCCCTAAAAACACACCCTTCACCTCAATGCACTTCAAGTCCAGTTCATCGCACACGCCCGTTTGCAGCTCCATTCATAGGCGTATTAACGGTATGCAATATTCATTCATCCCGGTCAATTGGCCGCAATTATCTCTCTTCCCATGCGCTGCATATATAATGAGAACTACTTAGTTCAGCAGCCCTGTGCACCGACACCTTAGTTCAATTAGCATTTCCACCCTCTTTTTAAACATGCTCTCAATTGGTTCATGTTGCAGCTTGAGCTCCATTCATCGAGTAGGCCAAAGCAGTATTATATTAAACCTGGAATTGATTCATTTTTACATTATTATTGCGAGAGTTGACTCACTCGTTTTATTCGATTGTCATACTAGCTGCTGTCCGCAGCTTTGCTTGCGAGGTACGTACTTAACTTACCTAAATAAAAGTAGCCTTAATCACCAAGCCTATGCTTACCAAGTTACATCAAAATCGATTACGTGATTAGCGTGTTTATTATTTTATTTACCATTTTGTACCGTATCATGCTGTATCATAACACAGAGCCCAGTTTGGAACAGCAACGACGCCCTGCTGTCATACAGTGTCTACTAGTCACTTGACTGTACATCGGCTTTGATTACAATCTTACCGGAAGAAAAAGTACCTCTTCTTGGTACCTAAGTACCTAAGTAAAGACGGAGATTACCTAAAAAAACGTATATATTTATGATGTTGGTAGGATAGGAAATAGTTGGCTCGATAGTACCTACATGGTAATGTTAAATTAACTAGTTAAATTAAGTACTTACCTTATTTTAGTTTTATATAAGTGCCTTTCTGTAACTCTATATAATGGATATAGAAGAGCGGGGTTTTCTAACACAAGTATTTTTATACTTAAAACCTCAACCGTATTGTACTGTAATACCTTGGCTACAGAAATAAACAATTTTTTTTGTGTCTTTAAGTAGTCGCCCAATCTAGTACTGACGGGGGAGAATGTTGCTGCGCGGTCAGAACTAGAACTAGTAACTGGCCAACTAAAACAGTCATAATCTTGTACGCTACTAACGATGCCTTCAATATTTAAGTATTAGGTAATAATTAAATATTATCGGTCTATATCATAATCACCTGTAAAATACTCGAAAAGTATAGTCTGTCTTTGTCGTTCTATGCCAATGAATAAATTTATTATTATGTGAATCTGAGTAGACCCTAAATGTTTAATAAGTAGGTTATATACTTACTTACATATTTTTTTTCATAGGGTAATTTCGAACCCTTCGAGAGGCGTCCCAACCTAGTCACCCTAGTTACATTCAGAAAGAACGGATTCATCCCTCGAAAAGTTATAAAGGTGAGTCTTTTTGGTAATTTTCGAGTGTGCCGTGTCTGGACACCAAGTATGAAAAACTCCTGTGTCTAAGTGTCTGTCGTTCCGTATGTAACCTACCCAAAGCTTAACCAAACTACCTTTTTATAGACGAGATGTATTTTGGAATAAGTGAATTCATAATTCTTATATATAATACCTAAAAAATAATCAGTCTTGATTTGCCTTCACGCTGTCGCATCTCGACGCGCAGGGTGGTTTATATTATACCTTGTCTGTGCGATGTAAACTTTTTTAATAAAGAAACAAATCATAAATGGTGACGTTTATGTACTTGAATCTACAGAATTAAATTACACAATTACAGTATTAAAGTAAGTATTACTGGACGTATAATTAATATATGAGTACGAGGACGTAATTTTAAAAGTCCAGTAATATTTTTTTATTGCAGTATATTTTTTTGCTGACTTTACTTTCTGCAGATTGAAGTACTTACATGTCACCTCTTATCTTGTTTCTTTATAGAAACAGGTTATAATCCATTGAAGCGACCAGAGGGCATGAACTTCTTGAAATCAGCGCCACCGTTTCCAAAACTGTAATGATTTCGTGAAACATCTAGGGTTGACCTGTATGATTCATGTATTTAAACTAATACGGGTTAAAACTAATAAGGGTTAAAAAACAAAGAACACTAGAAATATGTATAAACATTGGGGACTTGGAGCACCAAAAGGTAAACGAAGCAAATTCACATATTAGAACGGGAACGCAACCCAAACTTTAAATGTTTCCGCTTTCTCTAAATATATTTTATATCGAACCAAATAAAAATGAATGATAGAGAGTGTCAGCCCTAAAAACCCTTCCTGGCTCCCTGCGCTGGACCGACCGCAGAAAATGCTGTTGCATGTAGGTACGCTATATTCGCAATGTGAGGATTAGACAGATAATTTCATTAGATATTGTTCAACTCGATATCTTTTTCTCCTTTTCTCTATATCTTCTTCATCTTCTTCAAGCTGTCTTGACGACAATTGTGCGAACTTCAAGTGATTGTTTTGAAAATATCGTCATTTATATATTCTAAATGTCATCGCGGAATGGCCAACATTATGCAATTGCCTACACTTGCAAATTATTTGTTCACAATTTATTGATTTAAATTCTGTTAAAATTACCAAATAAAACATGAAATAATATAGCAGTTTATAATGTTATGTTTCTTCATAAATTGACAAACGAAATACCAACTCGATATCTTTTAAGATTAGATATGTTTAATCTGTGTCTGGGTGTTATAAAGTATAATATGAAGGTATTTAAACGTATCCGTTCCGTGGTGGTTCCGGATTAGAATAGGACCCCTCCATTTCCTCCCCGTGGATGTCGTAGAAGGCGACTAAGGGCACACACACTGGGGGATTGGGCAGCAGCACCCCCCGAGTACTTAACACTAAATCTGCGGTCACCAATTCGCCTGCCAAGCGTGGTGACTATGGCAAAAGTCACCACGCTACCAATCCCAATCCCAACGACCCCTGGCCCTGGCAACATACAATGCACGCACACTGAGGACTGACGAGAAGTTGATTGAGCTAGAAGAAGTAGTAAATAAGTTGCACTGGGATATTATAGGGTTATCAGAAGTCCGAAGTGAGGGAGAAGACACGATAGTCCTAAATTCCGGCAACTTATTCTACTACCGGGAGGGCGATCAACTTTCTCAGCACGGCGTCGGATTTCTCGTCCACAAATCCCTCGTTAACAACATTGTAAAGATCGAAAGCGTATCGAGCAGGGTGATATACCTTATACTCAGAATAACCAAACGGTATTCGCTTAAGGTCATACAGGTGTACGCACCTCACTCGAAACGTCCAGACGATGAAGCGGAGGCTATGTATGATGACATTTCAAATGCCATGCAAGCCTCGAAAACACACTTTACGGTTGTGATGGGAGACTTCAACGCGCGGCTAGGTGTGAGGAATGGCGATGAACTGAGAGTGGGGCAATTTGGATTTGGACAGCGGAACCAACGGGGTCAGCGATTGGCCGACTTCATGGAAAAGGAGGGACTCTTTATGATGAACTCCTTTTTCAAGAAGCGGTCGTCCAGGTAATGGACGTGGCTTCACCCCGGTGGGCACAAACGCGAGATAGATTTCATCATGACTACTAAAAAGAAAATATTTAATGACGTCTCAGTGATCAACAGGGTCAAAACCGGCAGTGATCACCGAATGGTTAGAGGCTCATTAAATCTTAACGTAAAGCTTGAAAGGTCCCGTCTGATGAAATCTACTCTTCGCCCAAGTCCTGCCCAAATCCAAAACCCCGAGAGCTTTCAGTTGGAACTCCAAGATCGCTTCCAATGCCTCGCCGAATGCGGATCCGTGGATGAAATAAATGACGGGCTGGTGGAAATTGTCCATGCCGTTGGGTCAAAGTTCTGTAAAACCCAGCGCAAAGGTAGAACCCAAAAACTCCCTGAGCACACTCTAAAACTCATGGCAGAACGTAGCGAAATGAAACTGCAGTCTTTAGTGGACAGGTCAAAATACAGCACGCTTAATAAACAATCTCTAAGTCTATGCGACGCGATTTACGTCTCTTTAATACTTATAGTATAAAAAACGCAATAGAGCGCAACCAAGGCTCCAAAGTTTTCGCGAGAGATCTGTCTATTGGGCAAAGCCTGTTGACGAAGCTGAAGACCGACAGTGGCAGTGTTGTTTCCTCGAAGCCAGAAGTTTTACGAGAGCTCGAGAAGTTCTACGGACAACTGTACACCTCATCGCAAAGTCATACTACAAGCACAACTAGCGATGGAAGAGCCCGCCTAACCCGAAACTATACTGAAGACATTCCGGACGTCAGCCTATACGAGATCCGAACGGCTCTCAAGAAGCTTAAGAACAACAAGGCACCGGGAGAAGACGGAATAACGACAGAGCTTCTGAGAGCGGGTGGATCACCGGTACTTAAGGTCCTCCAGAAGCTGTTCAACTCCGTCATCCTCGAGGGAACTACGCCAGAGGCGTGGAACAGGAGCGTGGTGGTACTGTTCTTTAAGAAAGGGGATAACACCCTCTTAAAGAATTACAGGCCTATCTTGCTGTTGAGCCATGTCTATAAGCTGTTTTCGAGAGTAGTTACTAATCGTCTTGCTCGTAGGTTTGACGACTTCCAGCCTCCCGAACAAGCCGGGTTCCGAAAAGACTTTAACACCATAGACCACATTCATACGCTCCGGCAGGTTATACAGAAGACCGAAGAGTATAACCGGCCACTTTGTTTAGCGTTTGTGGACTATGAGAAAGCCTTTGATTCTGTCGAAACCTGGGCAGTGTTGCAGTCACTCCAGCGGTGCCAAATCGACTATCGGTATATAGAAGTGTTGAAATGTCTGTATAGTAACGCCACTATGTCTATCCGACTCCAGGACCAGAGCACGAATCCAATCCCATTCCATAAAGGGGTGAGACAGGGAGATGTTATTTCTCCGAAACTGTTCACCTCTGCATTGGAGGATGTTTTCAAGCTCTTGTACTGGCATAGACATGGTATCAACATCAATGGCGAACGCCTCACTCACCTTCGATTTGCCGACGATATAGTCCTCATGGCAGAATCGCTGAAAAACCTAGGCACAATGCTCAGCGACCTCAATATCGTCCCCCAACAGGTGGGTCTTAAAATGAACATGAGCAAGACAAAAATCATGTTAAATGCTTATGTTGCACCCGTACCGGTACATGTTGGGAGCGATATAATCGAAGTTGTAGACCATTATGTCTATTTGGGTCAGACAATTCAACTAGGCAAGTCCAATTTCGACAAAGAGGTCAGCCGACGAATCCAACTCGGATGGGCTGCGTTCGGGAAATTAAGGCACATCTTCTCGTCACAGATACCGCAGAGCCTCAAGACGAAAGTCTACAATCAGTGCGTGTTGCCAGTGATGACATATGGAACTGAGACTTGGTCCCTGACTATTGGCCTCATACACAAGCTCAGAGTCGCGCAACGTGCAATGCAGAGAGCTATGTTGGCTGTTTCACTACGTGATAAAATCCGCAACGAGGAAATCCGTAGAAGAACCAAAGCACCGACGTAGCGCTCAAAATTTGCAAGTTGAAGTGGCAATGGGTAGGCCATTTAGCTCGCAGAACTGATAACCGCTGGGGAGTAAAAGTTCTCGAATGGTGACCAAGGACAGGAAAACGAAGCGTAGATCGACCCCCCACCCGAACTGACGAACTGACGACATTGTAAAGATCGCAGGAAGTCGGTGGATGGAGTGGGCTCAAAATCGTTCTTCCTGGAAATCTATTGGGGAGGCCTATGTCCAGCAGTGGACTTCATAGAGGCTGTGATGATGATTTAAATATATATCAGTTATCTGATTCCTATTGTACAAGCTATGCTTAGTTTGGAGATGTTGTGTGTGTGGATACACTTGAAAGACATTCAATATTTATTGTTTATTATTATTATTATTAGTATCTGTCTTGTAGCTATTTTATGGTCTAGGACATTTATCTGAGGATTAAGTCTCATTCGAGGTACTTCGATCGACAGAGGTGACTCGCCCAAAATCAGCTGTACTTAGTTGTTTTGTACTTATGATAGTTCAATAGGTGCCCCCTTTTAAGTATTGTATTCTGTGACTATATTTATTTGTATAGTGCTAGTGCGAGTTAAGTTTCCTTAATGAACAGGTAGGTACCTAAGTACTAATATATTATGCAGGTAGGTATAGGTATCTACCAGGCCACTCAGAAAGTTATGCGAAAGAAGTTTTTATGTATGAAGCCCTAGCTGATTATTATTATTTATATGTAAAAATACGAGTACAATCGTTCAAATTTTAAATTTCCCTCACATTTTTTGAGAGGTAAATTGTATTGTCGTGTTTTATTGAAAAATGGATCTGCCTGCGTCGGGAACATTTTCATGTGATGTTTTTTTACGATTTACTTTACTTTAGTATATATAGCTATAACTTTAGTAAACACCTAAACCCTATTCCCAAATAATAAGAATTAGTCTAAAGCAAAAAACTTGTCACCAACCCTCATGCGCTACTATTGGAGTCTACACACCAAAGCCAGTATCGGCGGCATTATTTTAACCTGACAGCTTGCGGCTCTTCAAACCTTTGATGTAATTTAACCCAATACGGCCACAACAAAACCAAATCTCAAAATTATTTTTAAATGTTAGGTATTTGTTGCATAATAAACCTCTTTAGCGCAGTGGGCTAAGGTCTGACTGAGACGCAGTAGGTTGCGGGTTCGATTCTCTCAGCGGGTCAAACGTTTGTATGATCTGCAAATATTGGTCTCGGGTCTGGGTGTTTCTATGTATTATATGTATGTTTTTACAATTACAAATAAAAAGTATACAAAGTAGGTAAGTAGTATATCAGTCATGTGGCACCCTTGACTATACACAGGATCTGCTTACTTTGTGGCCAGATGATGCTGTGTGAAATGTATAGGATTATTTATTAAAATAAAAAGATAAGTACTTATATGAAGAACGATCGATAGAATAATATTTATTTTTGAAAATATAGGGGTGTGCTCCGCAAAGTACATTGGGGGGATCTATGAGTGGAATTGTCAAAAACAAGGTCACTCGACACATGAACACATGTTTTGATGCAAAGTTCGTATGGCAAACGAATGCTGTGACAAATTAAAACACAGCGCAATGCTTTTTCTACAATTACGCAATGCGTTTCGGGTTGTGACCATAATTTTTACAGGAAGTCCTTCTACTTCGGATGACGTTGGCGGCTTTTAGTTATTGTCAGTCGTAGATAGGGACGAGCAATCATTCGTCTGAACGATAACTGACAAAGGTATGCCACATCATCAGTTTTGCTAAGCAAAACATGCACCCGCCAAGCATTAGAAACAGCCATATCTAAAAGGTAGGTGAAGATTACCCACCACCATTTCTTTCTTATTATTGCTAATCGGCTGATTCACTGGTTTATTTGGTCGATCTCATTCCTCTGTTATATCTAATTTCTCTGTTTCCTCTGTAGTAACTGATAGTTCGTAAAAAAAATATCGAAAAACACGACATGCTCGTTGTGTACAGTCGGCAGATATTTCACAACTCTCGAGCCTAGAGGATCAGCTGAAACTTCTGTAGACTTGCCACAATACACGTCAAAGGTTTAGCAGCAGCCGTCTGAACTTGTCGCAGCCTAATTTCTATAGCCGAATCGTACAGATTATCCCATAATGAATTGCTTTCTAATAATTAATTGAAAATGTCTGCTGAAGTCTGCCATCCACAGATAAGCTTTGATTCAAAAGTCCCCATTGGCACGAATTCTTCTGAATAAGTTCACACAATGGCCTCATTGAACAATCTTATCATTTGAACTTTCAGCTAGGGAATTGTCAACGAAGTGCAGGTTTCTTTTTATATCTAAAAATCGATTGTGTGACATGCAATTTGCGACCTATGGAACACCAAAGATCTTCGTCCAAACTCCAGTAAGAACGGAACGAAGTTGGTATCGGAAAGGCAGCTCACGGAAGCCAGTGAGCAGTAATATGCCCAAAAACCTTTATATATTCTGACCTACATATAAAATACTGTTTTCTACTATCAATTTTGCTAGATCTTCATCAAATATTTATTTGATTATAGGATAGAACTACATTATAGAGCTGTAGGCTTTCAAAGATTCCACAACACGGTTTTGTCCGCTCTCAATGGTATCAGAAACATTAGGATTTGTAGGTACTATATATGGGTAAAGTTTTTTCATTTGTATCTGGATTTCTAGATCGCTTTGCGGCCTGCAAACAGAAATCCAGATACAAATGAAATGATTGAAAGCGGTTCATCATCACTGTCGTTCCAATCCAACACATCATTATCGGTGCGTCGTCGTGGAATTCCTTCAACTGTTCCTGGCACCTCTCTTGAAATAGTCGAAGAGGCCAAATCATAGTCACTTCTTCGTCACTAACAACAGCTGGATCTGGTGGTAATAAACAGAACATCGTACAATCGTACTATCAATCCACATCATCGTTTTCATCAGCCATTATCGGTTCAAGTGCCTCTTCAAGCCTCTGGCTTCAATAGCCACAATGACTATTCAAGCCATTTGCCATTGTAGAATACCTGTAAATTATATAAAATTATGGTACAGATCAGCCCATTATGTACACAAAGTACACAATGGGCTGATCAATAAATGAAGTATGTTTATTGAAATAAAATAAAATAAATAAATAATGCTGGACATTTTACACAGCATCATCTGGCCCCAAAGTAAGCAGAGCTTGTGTTATGGGTACCACATGGCTGATATACCACCTAAACTAATATACTTTATTTGTAAATGCCTACATATTATACATAGAAACACCCAAACCTGAGACAAATATTTGCTGATCATATAAACATTTGTCCCGCGACGGAAATCGAACCCGCATCCTTCTGCGCTTCAGCCGGGCCTTGGCCAACTGCGGCACAGAGGTAACTGGTGTACCAATAGTATTTTAGTCTGAAAGAAGGACAAATCAAACATAATTCACAAAATAATAATTATTCATAATAAAATAATATTTTACATCTTACCTTCGTGACATATAAGTTCGCAATCCGTATTTCTAAAGAAAAGTTTCAACATTTGATTTGGCGCCAGCGCGTAGTAGAGTGTAATGTAGAAGGACACAAAAGTATATACAATAAATATATATATATATATAATTACAAGGAGAGAAATAAATTTCGAAATTGAAAAATTAGAAATTCAAATTCATTTATTGCAGCTATTTCTATTCCACGAACGGCACAAATACCTACTACTGTATAGGAATTGTTTGATAAGCATTACTTAAATTCTAACAGTTCGAAAACCCATTGGGCAGTGCATAATGCAGGTTTATACCTATAAAGTATCATTAGTACCTACATTATATTAAATGATTATTTTCAGGCTTCGGAAGGAACACCATCAGAAGTAGCAGTTCTGCAGTCACCGTTTAATGAAATCACCAACGTTTGAAGAGAACGTCATAACCAAATCGGCATTAAAGAAATTTATTATTAGAACTAGGTTAGGTCATTTTTCACACATTTTTCGGAAAGTACACACTAAAGATTTAAAATGTAGGATACATTTTAAATCTTTAGTGTGTACTTTCCGAAAAATGTGTGAAAAATGACCTAACCTAGTTCTAATAATAAATTTCTTTAATGCCGACAACAAACTTAGGAGCAATTCGATATATAGCTAAATAGCTATAGCGTTTAGCTCACAGAACAGAAAGAACAATAGAAATAGCATGATGACTTTTTATTAGGAGAACCAGTGTAGCTAAACTAACACATGTAGAAACAAACACACTTAGAAATAAAAGTTGGTAAATAGCTGAAAAAGAACTTTAAAAAGGACCAAACCATAAAAAAAATGTTATTGATATAAAACCATCAAGAACCATCAGAACATGGTTCAAAACTCAATAAATTAAACAGTACTGTAATTTAAGTCTACTTACCAAGAGATGATGCTTTTGCGATTTTTGTTTTAGTCTCTTGTTAGAGACTAAAACAAAAATCTTTCGCAAACAAGAAATATAATTGATAATGCAATGGCTGTCATTTGATTGTTCACTAAACATAGCTACTTCCTTAGTTATGTGTCAAAAAATACAAGACGAATATATCGATATCGATTATTATACCTACCTACTCATGGATATCAAAATACGAATACGATGGGTACGTCAGGTTATATTTGTGGTGGACCAAATAAACATCTTTTTTTTTATTTTTGAACACTATCACACGCTTGTGTTTCTTTGGCGTTGAGGAGGTTTCTGAACTCCGTTCTGCTGATAGATTTTGTGCCTGTATTTTTTAATACGTTTCATTAGATTTCGATTTTACGTAATCATTACATAGTATAAAACAAAGTCGCCTCCCGCTGTCTGTCTGTCCCGATGTATGCTTAGATCTTTAAAACTATGCAATGGATTTTGATGCGGTTTTTTAATAGATAGAGTAATTCAAGAGGAAGGTTTATATGTATAAAACATGCATAATATAGTAGAGAAACAATGATAATGATAATTTAGAGGTTTCTTATGTGGTGTAGTAAATAAACACATTTTTTGCGCTTACATTGCAAACGCTGGCTGAACCCTACGAGATAGATGAAAATAATGTACTACAGTATTGTACACCTTAAAGGACTTTTGTGTAGACCTTCTACACAAAAGTCCGCAATGGTATATGTCTATTTCTTAGTCTATGTTAGTCTCTTAGATAACGTTGTATATAAAGACATTCTGTAGTCTATTAAGTATCAGCATTGCACCCGTGCGAAGCCCGGGCGGGTCGCTAGTCATAATATAAATGAAGGTAATTAATTATAATAAAAGTCATGAATATAAACACTATAATAACCTGAAAAAACAGAGTCGGTATAGCTGTGTCAACCATTTATTTGTTTCACTATGTATTCCACTTTTTTTAATTACAAAATCTTGGTCCTTAAAGTGGTCTGAGCAAATCGTGCTTGTATTTGTAGAAACCAATTTTTTTTCCCAGTTGCATCAATTCATTTTTTTTTAATGTTTGGTGCCTTGGGAAAACTGAAACCAGAAGATATTTTATTTCTTCAAAATACTTCTGTAATTTTCATCTAACCATACCAGACTGGAGACCATAGGTCTTAAATACATTTAGAATAAAGTCATCATTAAAACAAAAAAAAAACAACGACCTATAAATTATAAACCTTTTAATAGGGGTAACTATTTACATGATGAAGTTTTCGATAACACATTCTTCAGTTTTTTAGGGTCACACACATCCCTAATTGAATAGCGAAAGATGAGGTTTAAGAGAAACGCGACCTTAAACGGTATTATTCATAGTCTGTTTTTGTTTGACGGTTTTGCATTTTAAACAAAACTAAAATATAACCGTTTAAAACGATAAAATAATACTTACCGGTGATATGATATGCCCCCTTTTGTTAATTTTTTGGTTTGGCTATCGTTTTTGCACTCCAGAACAGCACAATACAGCATTTTATATTTTTTTATGATTTTTTGAGTTACGTTTACCCTGACAAACTTCAAACACGACTGAAGTGAGCGAAGCTTGTAGTGCGCGGTATTCCGCATACTAAGTGTTACGCGGGCCCCGCCTACTTACTACTTCTATCGTTCTTTCTGTTCTGTGGTTTAGCTAAGGCCTGAGTATGTCATCAATGTCAATGTACCGTAATTAAGTTCCACACTAATTATATGTTATTATGAAAATGACGGTTAATCTCTTAGGTACCAGGTACTAGGATAGTACCCACTTTTCAAATTATGGATGGTCGAAAAAAAAAAAATGCCTTAATAATGAAATATTGTTATACGTTAGAAATCGTTCCAACAACACAAATTCACTCCCAACTTCACTTATTGCATATGTACTTATTTTAAACATTTTCTTTCGTTGAAATATTCCTAATATGTAATTTGACATTTGTACGCAAATCCAATTATCGACCCAAGTAACGACAAAATATATTACGTTTAGGTTTTGTATACGATTATTATGTTTCACTTTTTGTAGATTGCGAAATTTATGTATACAAATAAATTTTTTTGAATGCAATGAATGCAATGAATATTTTTTAAAGTAGGGGTACCTACCGAACAAGACCAGTTCACTAGCATTGTCATTGCAGTGTCGAGTTTGGGAAATAATTTCACTTTTTTGCAACGAACCGGTTAAAAGTCTAACCATTATTAACATTCTTGGTACATATCTCAGTTTACTCGCACGCATTGTCATTGGTATCACATTTCATGCATCGAAACGATTTCATTCATTGGAAGAATTTACAAAAAAAATATATTATATTATAAAAATATTACCTAAGACTATGTAATTTTACCTTATTCCAGTTCCGTCCGATCCTACCTACTAATACTATAAATGCGAATGTTTGGATGCTGTATGTTTGTTTGATCGGTGGATCTGGAAAACATATAAGTTACGTGGACAAAGCCACCGGCAGTACCTACTAGTTGTGTAACAATTAATAAAATGGGTTGTTTTACTAAGTATTTCAAGAAGAGTCCGAAACGATCGTAGTTCTTTATATCTACATGCTAGCCATTCTTTAGTCTTAGGTCTTAGGTCCAGTCAAAAAAAGGTTAAAGAAAATAGTTTTTTATTTTGTACAAAATGCTTTGGACAAATTTAGTAGATAATAATAATAATAATAATACCGGACATTTCACACAGCATCATCTGGCCCCAAAGTAAGCAGAGCTTGTGTTATGGGTACCACATGACTGATATACTACTTATATACCTTTTTTTTTCTAAATACATACATATTATACATAGAAACATCCAGACCCGAAACAAATACTTGCAGATCATACAAACATTTGTCCCGCGGCGGGAATCGAACCCGCAACCTTTTGCGTCTCAGCCGGACCTAAGCTCACTGCACCACAGAGGTCGTCAGATATTAAGCATTCATGTTTTTTTTTTTATTCTAATCTAGCTGTTACACTTATAATCTAATAAAACCTTACCAGCAGTGTACATTTTCCTCATACTTCAATAATATATTATTATAATACTAGCTGTGCGCGCGCAGCTTCGCCCACGTTAAATATTTTTTCCCGGGATAAAAGTAACCTATGTCCAGTAGTTTTTAAGTTTATTCGTTATATACAAAAATACAAATCTACAAGAATCTTAATGAATACAAATCCTCTTTATAATATTAGTGTTGATCTACTATATCGAAAACTTTCAGATAGGTACCTATTCCCAAAAATCTATTTAGCCGGTATAGGATGGGGTGGGATTCTAAAATGGCCACTTCAAAGGTATTTTTTTATAAACGAATCACAATATCGAAAAACTGTTTGCAAAACCTCTAATACTTACTTAAAATCTTTACCTAGGTGTTTTTCCAACAATTTTCGATTTTTTATTATATCAATGATATGATTTATAAGATTTTGTCCACTCAAACTTCTGTGCGAGTCAAAGCGTACACCTTAGTGGATACAATACTTACATTACTTTTTATATAATTCAGTATTATTAAATAAAATACTTATAAAATCTAAGCGGCGCGACAGCGGTTTCGTTCACTTGATGTACTTGTACTTGTAATTATTATTAAGTTACTAGGATAAAAAGTAATTATTATATATTTGTTACTAATCATAAACCAGTAATACTCTAATGTGTTGGTTTTTCTCAAGCGATAAGACTTATGAATTTACCTAACTTTGTGTAACCAACAGGTTAGTGCCTATCCCACTTTGTCATAAAAACATTATTGCAGTGTTCGCGATAACACTAACATTACCTAGGTAGGTATACGCCGATGAAGGTAGGTAGGTATATAGGTAATATGATCCAGTTATGACTTTACGTAGGAAATGCGCAATATTTTTTGTAGTTCTGTGCACAATGAGCGCGAGGCCATGCTCTGGATCTGAGAGTGTGGACAATAACGATAACGAAGATTCGGATGAAGACAAAAAACTTAAGCAAGCCCTAGTTTTGGTCGAGCTGCTGAGAAAAGGTAGTGTAACAGAAGGAACGTCATTCTTATGTAGGTACGTACCACCATCCAGGGGGTATGGTGATTCCAGGGTTTCTAAGAACGACGCGTGGTGGTCGTGTAGTGAAATAATATTGTGAGGAACCCCGCGGTTTACATTTTCAATAAACTTCTACCAAACCAATGATGAAATTAGTGTCACAAAAACAAATTGAACCACCAATCCGACCTCAGAGTGGCTTCAGTTTTCGGTTAAAGTCTGGCTAAATGCCATAGTAAAGAGGCCTTTCGCGTATAATATATATGATTTGAACACACACTAAAACAAGTTTTAGATGGCGTAGGCTTGCTGAACATTTATACTAATACCAAGCAAAATACCGTTCTCTCGATAATAATACCATCTTCAGATTGGCAAAGATTGGGTACACTAGTTATATTAGGGCTTAACCAGCCCATGAGAACAAAGCCAGACATAGTAATGTAGCGGACAACGACTAAGTGGATTACCTATCATCCTCATCCACCTAAGTCAGTCTTAGGTATCCACAAGAAAGACATCACGGAGTTGAATATGCCGCGGGTTTCCTCAAGATGTTCCACTCCACCATCTATAATTACCGTAAACAATACAATCCAATACCATAGCAAATTTAAATTAGTTACTTCCACATAATTACAAACGGAACCAGTTGTGTCGAATGGTTTAAAGGTAATTAAAAAAAATATATCTTATAATAATGTCCTTAAAAAGAAATTGTATACTCTGTGGTGTGGTCTGTAGAACTATTATTCCCGGTAGGCCGCACCATATGTTTTTAAATTCTTTTCTATTTCAAAACTACCATACGGGATGGGTAAAAATTAATAATACTTCTTACTAGTGATGTGCCGGATATCCGTTTCCAAGACCTGTAGTATTAATTAATCTCTATCCAATTGCTCCATGTCGCCATTTCCGTAAACTGCTTGATGTTGTCGTAACGTTATAATTGGCGAGTAATGCACAGAATTGAGCAATATCAATTGCGCGTGTAGTACCTTTATATATGTGAGTCTGCAGATCAGTGACTTAGGTAAAGATTAGTAGGTGATTGCTGATCAGTCATAATAAACTATATTATTAAGCTCGAAACCAACTCGGAATGCGTCTTGATTCTCCATACGTTTACTTATTATGACTTGCAAAGTTGAATTTCTGGTAGCCAGTTGTTCGAAGTCTCCGTCAGGAAAGGTCAAGGTAAGCCGTGTGTATCTTTCCATTTTATTGTTTGACTCACATCCAAGTATAAATAATAATATTAATTACATAATAATATAATTAATTTTGTTTATAGAAATGATTAATCCCTACTTACTAAATGATTAACTCTGTCTGTCTGCCTGTCTGTCACGTTTTCACGCCTAAACCGCTGAACCGATTTTGATGAATTTGGGTATAGAGATAGATGGTACTTTGGAGTAGGCTACTTTTTATGTAGGTACCACGCGCGCGAAGCTGCAGGCAGCACCTAGTATAAAATACATGTGAAACAGCTTAGCTATCTAAGTACTGCTGAAACGATCTATAGATAACTCAATTGATAAATACGATAAAAATGTGATCAATTTCACACAGCACCATCTAGCTCCGATCTAAGCAAAGCTTGTTCCTGTTGTGGAAACCAGTTGATTGATGGAATACATATGCCAGTTTTCACTAACTCTAAACAAATCAATCGTAAAGCAGAAGAAAAAAACAACACCATGCGACAAAATAATACGCTTGATGAAGTCCAGACTCCGACAGAATCTGCTCCAAGCCGCCGTTCCCAAGCTGGAAAGCTTAAAAGTGGAAAGCCCGAATCCCTTAGAAACCACTGACAGCGTTGATCAGAAATTCGACCAAGTGGTGAAAAGTCTTAGGGAACAGTGCACTTAAATGGCTAAATGGCTCACACATTTCTCACCTGCTATTTGCAAACAACATCGTTATCATGACTGGATGAACCGGATGCACTTGACTAAAACCAAAGTTATGACCAACAAGCACACAAGACCCGGTACCGGTCGCCGTTAACGAAATCTGCCTCGAATTTGTATCCAAATATGTATACCTAGAGCAGTTTCTCCAACTAGGTAGAAACAACTTCGACAAGGAAGCTAAGAGACGGATACAACTGGGCTGAGTAGCGTTTGAGAAATTTCGTCGAGTTTTCTCATCGCCCAGACCTCAAAGTCTAAAAATTAAAGTTTTTAATTCAGCTTAGTAATTCATTACTGGTAGCCGGTAGGACGTCTACCAGTAATGACTTACTGAGCCGAAACGTGGCCACTCACCGTGCTACTTGTCCACCAGTTCAAGTTCACCCAGCGAGCTATGGAGAGCTATGCTCGGAGTTTCTAGGGATCGAATCCGGAACGTAGTTATTCGTCAGAGAACTAAGGCCACCTACATAGCTCAGCGAATTAGCAAGCTAAAGTGGCTTTGGGCAGGTCACATATGCCGCAAAACTAATGGCCGTGGGGCAGATTGGTTCTTGAGTGGAGGCCGCGTGTCGGCAAACGTAGTGTAGGGCACCATGTAGCTGGATAAGGTGCAGCTATTCGTAAGGCAGCGAGCAGGGATTGGAGGAGGAGAGATGAAGATCGAACTCAGTGGCGTACCATGGGAGAGGCCTATGTCCATCAGTGGACAGACATCATTTGATTTGATTCAGACTAATGAATTATCATTAACAGTTTAGTTTGTTAAGTTTAGTTTAGTTTATTTATTCAAAATCAATTTTTACATCGTGTGTGAATAATACATAATATAATAAAACTAAATTAATAGCATGCAATTACATATAGGTACTTCATCAAATTCATCTTTGTTACTTACATCATAATTACTTTCCTGTGATAAACTCGTCAATTGTGTAAAAACACCCCTTCAGCAAAAGTTTTCTTAAATTATCCTTGAAAATATTTGGATTGTCAATTGCTTTCATTTCAGTAGGAAGAAAATTAAACAATTTTACTGCTTGATACCTACTGCCATGCTTTGCCACATTCAGCCTCGGATATACCTCGAGCTCTAGGTCTTTTCTTCGTGTCATGAGTCTTTTTGTTCTCTTCTCTGCTGTTTCGTATTTAAGTGGGTTTCGTACAATGTCCATCAGGACAACTAATATGTATAAGCTGGGCAGGGTGAGAATTTCTTGCTTTCTAAAATATTCTTTACATGATTCCCACGGAGGGATGCGCACAATAGTACGAATGGCTCGTTTTTGTATGACGAAAGCCCTATTTATGTTATACAAGTAGCTATTACCCCAAAAACGTATACTGTATCTCAGTTTAGACTCTACTAAAGCATAGTAAACCGTTTTTAATTGCTGTAGGCTTATTTCATCCCTCAGACTTCACAGCGCATAACACGCAGAGCTAATTTTGCTTTCGATGGCTCCCAGTTCGGTTTTCCAATTTAGGAAATGGTCAATGTGGACTCCGAGAAATAGACATAACTCACAAAGTTAATCTTATCTCCGTAGTTCGTCAAGCTCATGTCAATAGCTTCATTCTTATTTGCAGTTGTTCTAAATAGAATACCATTCTTTTTAGTCATATTAAGTTGTAAATTGTTAACAAGAAACCATTTATTAAAAGCATTCAGAGCAATATTTATTTTGTATGTCAGTTCTACTAAATTTTTATGATATTATAGCATTTGTATCATCTGCGTAAACTACTACACTTATTTCAGGAACTGCTTTATTCATAAAGTTAATAAGGTCATTAAGAAAAATAATAAAGAATATTGGACCTAGAATAGATCCTTGTGGAACTCCTCGTTTTACGTCCATTACCTTAGATTTAGTCACAATTTCTTGGCCACATTTCTAATTTCAATAAACTGTTTTATATTAGTAAGATAAGACTTCATTAGATTTAGTGATTTTACTCTTATACAACAGAATTCAAGCTTCGTAGTCAAAATTTCATGGTCTACCGTGTCAAAAGCGGATGACAGGTCCAGGAATAGGCCAGCTACTTTCATTTTACTATCTAGATTGACTAGTACTTCATTAATTAGTAAATCAACCGCGTCAACTGTTCCCACCCCAGTCTGGTAGCCAAATTGTCGTTCATTGAGGATTTTATTGACCCTCAAATGGATCACTAGCCAGTGTTTAATAAATTTTTCAAAAATTTTTGAGAAAATAGGCAATAGCGAAATAGGCCTAAAATTTTTTGGATCTGTTTTTTACCTTTTTTATAGATAGGCAAAACTTTTGCAATTTTAAGTTGATCAGGAAAGTATCCTAAACAAATATATTCATTGAAATAGTGGGCCATTGGTTCTGCAAGGATGTCAATATTTTCTTTAATTAGTATGATGGGTATTTCATCATAGCCATATGAGTGTTTAACCTGCATTCTCTTGACAAAAATTTTAATTTCACTACTATTTGTGCCTTCAAAAACCATGTCATCTTTAATTCGTTCGCAGGAGTCGGTCATTAACTTTATAGCTTGTGTCTTTTTGTCATTTATGTCAGGGTCTTCACAGCTGTAGTCATGTTGTTTTGCAAAGACTTGTGCTATATCTATTGAGTCGTCTATACTTTTATCATTATATTAAAGTACATAATTCCCATACGTTTTAGTTTTACATTTATTTCTATGCTTATTGATTATGTTCCATATTTGCTTTGTGTTATTTTTTGCTAAATTTACCTCTTTTCTAACTGCATTCATTTTAGATTCTTTGATAACTTTCTTATATAGTTTTATATAATTATTTCGATATGTTAGCAAAGATTCGTGGCTGTCTCTCTTATTCTTTGTGTTTAGAAGCCTCTTCATTTTGCTCGCTGTTCTTATACCTTTAGATATCCATCTTGATTTGATTTGTTTGTTTTTGTTTACATTTACTTCCTGTTTTGTAAAATAACTATCAAAAAGGTTTTGAAAGTTTGTCAAAAAGTTCATACTGCTCGTTAGGTCCTCCTGTAAGCTCTGCCTAAATACTTTTTTTTGGGACTCCGAGAAAGACCTTTGTTGTGTCTTAAAAGAACTCTGATTATCACTAGCGTCTACACCTTCCACATTGAGACCGCAATGTAGACCTGCATTTCCATTCCCAAGACCATTTTGATCAACATTCAAGCTCGTGACTTTTTCTTTCGCCAGATTTTTAAGAATGTTGTCAATGCGTGATTCATGTATATTCCGAAAAAAAGTTGGTGAGTTTACTAAATAGCTGAAATTGAAGCAATTGAGCATGGTTTCAAATTCATTTCTATATTTACTTTCCTTTAGTAGGTCTATGTTAAAATCTCCGAGAATAATACACCTTTTGTTGAAGAAGTGGGTTAAACTTTAGTATCTGGATACAGGAAAAGGGGTGGAGGGGGGGGGGGAACAGGAGGGGAGGACCCCCCCACCCCCCTGGTACCACTCCCAATTTGCGGAATTACCCCGTTCTCGAGATATTTGAATAAATGAAACCTAACCTCAAAAAAAAGGGGGTAGGGGGGGAAACAGGGTAGGGGGGGGGGGCATCCCCCTAGTACCACTCCCAATTTGAGGAATTACCCCGTTCTCGAGATATTTAGAGGGAGAGGTCGCTTCTGGCGCTTCGGCGGCCGCTGCCGCGGCACGCTCGCTGCGCTCGCTCGCTTTGCGCGTTTTTTTCTATACTCCAACCATAACCTACCTAGTGGTTTGTAATATTTTTTTTTCGTTTCATTCGCATCAATTTTGCACAACATGTTAAACCACAGACAACAAATACGACAAATTTGGTTATTATCTGTCAATTTTTAATTTTTTTTCACATTTTATCAGATTTGAGGTTAGAAATGTTTTATTTTCTCGAAAACTAAGGACTGCCGCAAGTTAAAAGTGGTAAATATGTAATCTGGAAGCAAAACCCTACCAGATTTGAGCATTTTCACCCTCCAATTCCTGTATCCAGATACTAAAGCCAAGCCAAGAAGTGTTCTAATAAAGATTCTAGTCTAGTTATAAAATTGCTGAAATTTTTTTCATCGGGCACTCTGTACAGACAACAAATATTTAGGTGTAGCTTAGTATCTCTAGCCCCACTTATTTCTAAGCTATCTTGCTTTTACAACTTGCAACTTGGGGAAACCTTGCATCCCCCTGGTACCACTCCCAATTTGAGGAATTACCCCGTTCTCGAGATATTTGAATAAATTTAACCTAACCTCAAAAAAAATTCTTGATACAAATCTAGTTTAAATTACCAAGGGGAGGGGGGGAGGGAGGGGTCGCTTCTGGCGCTTTGGCGGCCGCTGCCGCGGCACGCTCGCTGCGCTCGCTCGCCTTGCGCGTTTTTTTCTATAATCCAACCATAACCTACCTAGTGGTTTGTAAAATCGCTGAAATTTTTTCATCGGGCACTCTGTACAGACAACAAATATTTAGGTGTAGCTTAGTATCTCTAGCCCCACTTATTTCAAAGCTATCTTGCTTTTACAACTTCTTACATATGTTTAACTCTTCGGTGTTATTTTTAATGTGTGATAAAATTTGTGTTCCTCCCCTTTTTTTGTTGACTCTACAGTTAAAGGATGCCATATTATAATTGGCCAAATTAAATACATTAATATTATGTTTGTTAAGAAAATGTTCTGTCACGCATTTGCAACATCATCATCATCAGCCCGTGTCAGCCCACTGCTGCACATTACATTTTGTCTTAGAAAATATTTTTTGACAAATTTGTATATTGGCAAAGTTTTATACATTTGTTTTCACCCCTTTTCATCCTCTTAATTTCAAAGTGATTGAATTTCAAAGTGGTTTTGCTGTAAAAGGAAGCTACCTTCCAAATTTCAGGTTTCTAGCTTCAGCGGTTTTGGCTCGGCGATGATGAATCAGTCAGTCAGTTAGCTCTTTTATACGAGTAGGTAGGTGTAGACAACACAACGTATCTAAGGTCATCGCTGTACTATTTATTAGTAAAATACATAGATATCACATATCTAAGTGTATGAAATAAATCGAATTTAGAGAGAAAATAAATGGATGGCCTAGTTCTTAAAGTCACTAAGTCCATTTTGACATTTTTAGAGTAGAGACGTTTTAGTGTTAAATTTTCTTTATTTAAGCTTAAACTTTTGTATAAAAATTTGGATTAAAATGAAAAAAGAAGTTCTAAGGACATTGTTTAATATAACCAACTTAAAAGTTAAACAACACTTATATGGTTTACACAAATAATTTTTATAACCATGGACTTATCACAAAATCGATGGAGTTGGTAACTTTTTATTAAAATTCTTTGGATTTAGTGACATCTTTTAAAAATCATGGTCTTTCCTTCCATCTATGGTGTTTCCTTCCTTTGCACAAAACTTGTGATGTATTATAATTAATTTGTAATAAATAAGTAAGTAACATGTTAAATTAAGCAAACGACATCAAGAGTATAAATAATGTACCTACGGTGGAATAAATAAATGAAAAATGAAATGAAAAATAAATCATCTCTTGTAAACATTTAATAATCATATCTGTATCATCTTTAAATTGCCTATCATTAAGAAAATGCTTATATTACTAATAGTCTTATGTTAACATCTATTATTCTTCTTCTGAGGAATCAATTCTTTCTTCATGCTCCATCTCAGCAGATGTTTTGGCTGTTTCCAACAAATCTAAATAAAAGCTTCTTTTCTCAACAGGAACATAAACGAGAAGGTTTTTAATATCGCGAAGCTTTAATGGTTTTATGGGTAGCATCCCTTGGTAACAGTCCTCCAGGTCATTGTTGATGATTCCACCCATACCAACACGATAAAGTACGAACTTCTTAAAGTTTTGACCTGTCATTGAAGCAGACAATTCGGGGTGGTGGTGCTTTTGAAAACGTACTTTGCGACACACAGATATTCCAGGTATTGATGATTTCATATGAAGATCATATAAGCTCTTGTAGTTCTTGATTTTCAAGATACGATCCCCAGCAGTTTCTTCATCACGTAGGTTTTTTTCCAAAAATACAACATTAAATTTATCAGTGATTCGCGAGCCCTCTATTAAATCTACGTAGTAGCCGGGTGTGTAAACCTTTTCTGATTTTATGCGTTTTCTTTCTATCAGAGCGAAATCTCGATCTATCGGCATCATGGAATGCCCTGGAATAGGGTATGATATTGTGATTTTTTGAAATACGCTACTTGCGCATAATTGATGCAGGAAAGTGAATATATAGCGGTTTTTATTCTGGCTGAAACAGTTATCGCAAAATAGTTCCAAATGGGTATGTTCTGGACGTTTGTTGTGCTTGATGTAATCTGCCAAAGCCGTCAAAACTTCATTAGGACCCTTTTGCCCATAATTTTCGGTATATAAATACATGCTAGCGGTATTTTTGCTGAGGTCGTGAATTCCGAAGTTGTGTAGCCATAATTGACGCGAATAATACTCAACTGAAACATTAGTCACCGGAAGAGGTAAATTTTTTTGGTAGTCGAAGCAAAGTGATAATTTATTATTTTGAGTGTCTGCTTCAGTCTTTGTGATTGATTTAAGAAACACTTCTGCCTTTCTTAAATGTAATTCTTTTTCTGTATTCAAGGCATTGAGTTTTTGTGTATCCTTGTTTATAGCTGCAAAATCGATTTCAACTTTCAGTTTTTCACATGTCGCGCAAATATCTTTTCTTGGTAATCCAAAAGCAATATTAAAATCTTTGTTGAAAATTTCATTAAATTTGCTGTATGTCATTTTTATTCCAGGGTTATCACATTTGAATTTTCTGTGTAATTCAGCAACTGAAAGGTTGGAATCGATGTATTTCTTATGCTTATTGCATTCTCTTGAATAATGAGATTCCCGAGCTGGTATGCTTTTAATAAAATCGTGTACTTTTTTAATCACTTCTTGATTGTATATAGAATGACTCTGTCTTCCTCTCAAATCAGTAATATCTTTTTCTTTGTGTTGTACTTTGCGCTGTAGTCTATGCCTTTGAATTCCATGAATAGCTAAAAATGCTTTCTGACATACAACCACCTTTTTTTTCTTCAGGCTCACGTAGTATTTGAATACCTTTCGCGGTCTTGCTTTTTTCGGAGAATTCAAAGGGCGAAATCTTTCAGGGTCTGTTTCTTGTAAACATCCCTGCAAGTAAATATTTTGCTGTGTATGTGATGATAAGCCGATGAATCTGTCAAAAATACTGCTTGCTTCCTTTTCTGATATTTTGTCACGACATTTACAACGACATGCTGGTACTTCACGCAAAATATGTTTCTTAATACTTTCCTTTATTTTCAAATTTCCATGTCCATGTCTCTGGCTTGGCAGTTCTTTTTTTTCCTTTTCTGTTAAGTGCATCTTGCTCTTCTATATTTTCATTCTCAACTATGTTTTCTTCCGAATAAAATTCACCAATACTTTCATCAATTAATACGTCTCTCGTTGTTGTTCCTTCTATCATTTCAAAAGTTGTGCCAGGTTCCATGTAGTTTTCAGCCTCATCATCGGTATTTGTAGCATCACTATCAATTTTTTCATCCAATATCATTTCCCCCGTTTGTTCATCTAATCTTAATGATTTTTTACTATTTTGTCGGATAGGATTTTTTATTATTGTAGTTTCTTCTATCGTTTCAAAAGTTGTGCCAGGTTCCATGTTGTTTTCAGCCTCAATATCACTATAATTTGTAGCATCACTATCAATTTCTTCATCCAATATCATTTCCCCCGTTTGTTCATCTAATCTTAATGGTTTTTTATTATTTTGTCTGATGGGATTATTGTCTCCCATTGGGTTTTTCCCAGCCTGAAAACTAATCAAAACTATTTGTAATACATACAACTTCTTGTGTATTTAAAAAAATCATGGAACTGTATTTGAGGGTAGATAATAATAATAAGCATTAAATTAAACCTGTTACTTTACTGTGTATTTACACAAAAATATTTTGAAGGATTGCTCGTATTATATTAACAATGTTCTTGTAAACTTGTCTTAAAACATTGTTAATACGAGCAATCCTTACGTAAGCGTAAAATACTTAGGTACCTACCTCGTCTCAGCGTGAACATCAACCTGGATACGTATGCCACAATGTTTCTTGGGTATATTTTCTCCATCAGGTGTCCATTCACTGCCAGATGAATTATATGGGTCATCTTCATCAGAATTTAATAACCCACAATCATTGATTAGCCTGCAAAATATACATTTTTTGATAGAAAGTGCAGATGATAGAAATATAACGAATTTTTTATGGAAAACTACTTACTTTTGAAGTTTATCCTCGTTCATAGTAACTATACTTGAATTAAGCACATTCAAAAGCACTGTTCACCTTCTTTTTGATCAATTGATGAAAAAAACTTGAATTACAAAAAATTCCCGTAACGAATTTAAACTGTGAAAATAAACGGTCCCTGGTGTAGCCAGGACATAGACTAAAAATTGAAGGACTTAGTTACTTTTAAATGAAACATTTGTAACTTAGTTACTTTTTGCTCGAAATAACGCTCTGCTTTGTACATCGTTACTTTATGAATTGAACTGAATGGAGTAAGGGACTTTAGGCAGTGTGAAAAACACACTTAGAGTTATTTTAGAGAAAAAAGGGTAAGACCCAACGATAGAGGGAAAAAAGTAGAATATTTTGAATTGGCAATGTTAAAAGTCACTAAGTCGGACTTAGTGACTTTAACACATTCACTGCCACTGACACGCCTCGCGTGTTCAGGCTAATCTATGTCTCTACGCCAAGAACACGCCAGGCGTGTTTTGAATGTTTCGGTTATATTTCCAAAACTAGGCCAGATTTTCTGTTCAAATTTTTAGTGCATCATTTTTAAAGGATAGGCTATGGCATATTGAAGCGGTTCCCTAAAAAAACTAGTTAGATTTTTTTACGAAAAATAGGTATTTTGTAGTGCCGAGAACACGCTAGGTGTGTTCACTTACTGAAGCTAGCCTTAGGTTCACAAACTTTTTTATTCTATTAAACGCTTCGCTATTTCAGAGTTATAAGCTTGCGATATGAGATTTTTAACCAGTATTTGATGACAAAACAGAATGTCATAATTTATCGGACCGTTGTTTTTACCGTATACAGTGCTGTGTCAATAAATAAATAAATAATGCCGGACATTTCACACAGCACCATCTGGCCTTAAAGTAAGCAGAGCTTGTGTTATGGGTACCACATGACTGATATACTACTTTATGAAGTCGCTTATATAACTCCATACGCCATCAATGAAAAAAAAACGTACCTATCCGATGTATATCTTTATATAACTATACATACACACACAGTGACATACACACGTACAGTAAAATTATCTCTATTATATAAAAATCTATTGCTGTTCGTTTGTCTCGCTAAAAATTTTGTCATCATTAATATCTTCCGTTTCCGGTACAAATTTAACTTTTCTTGAAAAAAAGATAAGAAATCAATTTATTTCATTTGAATATTTTAAATTTAATTCATACTTATGTAATTAGGTAAGGCCAATCAACCAACATTACGATAATACGAGATAAATAACGTAAACAAAATTTCTGTAGTTCAAAGCTTTTTATCGGTTTTATAATTTAGATGAATTCACTCATATAAGACTGAAAATATGTTTAAATATGATTGTCACTCAATATATTATTAAAACAAATGTACTTGCACTGTTACAATGCCAATGTTACAGTTCACAAAGAACTTTATTCATTTATGCATGGGAATTTTAGTAAAAAAAGTTTGAGAACCTTAAATTACGTTATAATAAATTTACTTACTAAAATCTATTTTTCCAAGCAATGCCGCGAGCACGCCTAGCGTGTCCGCGGTTTTATACGGCGGCATCTCGATAAACTTTAAGAAAATCGTGGTGGCAGTGAATGAGTTAAGAACTAGGCCATCCAAATAATAATATTTCAACGGAATGTGAACATCACTAGAGGGCTTATTGTGGTAATTGTATCAAGCCCCTCGTTTTGGCGACTTGCGACTCGCGACACTCAGCACCCCTCACTGTTGCTAGGATACGGGATACCGACTAACGTACATTGAGCGCATCTGCCGATTTGCCTCTTCTGTACTAACAATGGCATCACAAAAATACGTATACTAACTAGCATATACTTGAAATGAAAGCATCTTACACTACACTCAAACATATACTACTTATAACTTTTCCGTTTTGTATGTGTGTCTTCCTGAAGTTGTTTGGTTGTATTGATGGTAGTCGCACTACAAAAAATAAACGCATATTATTCTCAATTTTATTCACACATTATCGCAGTATTTATGTATAATTATCTCAGTTATGCACAATGTAATATATTGTACCTACAGGGTGGTGATATACCTATACATATTATTGTCCTTCTACGTCTTGGTACTTAGATACATATAATAACTAGTGGTCGTCACTGGGCGAAATTCGACCATAAATCATTAATAATTTATGTATTTTCTATGCATATTTAAAAAAAAATATTAGCATTCTGCACTCCTACTCTATATAAACGATAAGTGTGCAAAATTTCATACTCCATCCGCGCAATTTTCGTAAAAAGGAGTAGCAAAGTTTTTGCTTCACGTATTAATATATAGATAATTTAACGATAAACTACATATACTTATGTACTAACCTACTAATGTGTTTTTTTTTTCAAGAATATATTAGGGCGATAATGGAAAATTACGAACTGCGAAAGAAGGAGACCACAGTCATCGAGAACTCGACTTTTGCCTCAACCGATAGGCCGTCTTCAAGTAAGTTATTTTTTTATCGTCTAAGAAACGCTGCTTTTTCCGCTCGTGCATGCGCGTACGTCTGGTCCAATGTTCCATAGAATATCACGAAAGAATTCTCCATAAATTATCCCGCAATACGCGCCAGGCCTTGATGCCTAAGCTCACCTAAGCTAAAATAAAATATGAACTATAACTCCTTATAATCACACCTATTGACGTTTGTTCCAGCCACCCAATCGCCTCCGTTACTAATATCCAATACATCTAAATATAACGATTCAATCACTTTGAATGGACAAGGACCTTGGCGACGACACATGGTAGACATGACAGCGCAGCCTTCCGTTACGAAGTTTCTAGGGAGAAAAAGTGGATCTAAGCCATATCCCCGTAAGCATCCAATTACTAAACATACCTAAAGGGTCTATCTTATGAACACACATAATTAATTATTTAAATTTGTTGCTATCTCTATTCTTTGACATTAGAATAACAAGGACAGAGCATACATAGGCACCACGTTAGCTAATTATGTAATCATAGGATAGAGGGTAAGTACCTCGCGTGAAATAGCCACGTAGTTACCTACTAACGTATTCTACTTCCTACTAATCCCTGAATTCCATACTAATATTATAAATGTGAAAGTAACTCTGTCTATCTGTCTGTTTGTCACGTTTTCACGCCTAAACCCCTGAACAGATTTTGATGAATTTTGATATAGAGATACTTTTTATGTAGTACGCGTGCGAAGCCGCAGGCAGCAGCTAGTAGAGTAAGTGCGCCAATTATGGACTGGTTCTATAATATGGACTACCAGCGTTTCTCAAAGAACGTCCTTTGTATCGAGCCATTGGCCAGCGCACCCTAAGGTTCACCCCTCCTGCGGCTTGCCAGTCGTTTGCAGGCAGGCAGAGGGCGCGCAGGTATTCACCAGAGCCATTTTTCGTTTTTATCAACGTGCAATATAATTTCTTAGCTAACTTCGTAAGCTCATAATTTCAACAAATATAACTCTTTGTGTAAGTGGATTAAACCAGGAGAAAGGTGAGTTATTTTACAATTGTTCACATTAAGTTACAATATCCAATAGTTTTTATAATTTTCTGAAAAACAATATTAGCCTAGAAATGTATGTGTATTATAATATGGACCACCGGCATGTTTTGAATATGGACTAGTGGTCCATATTACAAACAGTCTCTTATATTTATTCTTTTAAATGTTTTAGGATAGCATAAAAAACCAAACCAAACCAAACCAAAGAAAAGAAAGATAAAAATGCAATGGCAAATGCAATTAAAGCTACACGAGAAAATAAAATGGGCCTTTTGAAAGCAAAACATACGAAATACCCAAAACTACCTCATACGCTTATGAAAAATAGAAGACCAATCACATAGCGACACTACGAACTATAAGCTTGGAAGAAAATCGACTTTCCTGAGTGAATTGGAAGATGAATTGGATGATTATATTCTAGAAATAGAAAAATCTTGATTTGGTCTTACTAGCAGATACATCAGATCTTTGGCTTACCAGCTAGCAAAAAAAAAATAACATAAAGTAGGTTCTAATTTTCACAAGATAATGAATCTGCGGGAAGATCATGATTGAGGTTATTCATCAAGCGCCATTCTAACTTATCTTTTCGCCGATCAACAGGCACATCAATCGCAAGAATGACTTTAACCAAGAAAATGTAAACGCATTTTTTGACCTGTAGAGTTCTTTGGACTAAATCCAGTATCCTGCTTCGTGTTGCCTAAAATTGACTGATTCAGTTTCAGGCAACACGACTAGTTTAGCTATGGTCCATATTTGAAACCAAGTGGTCCATATTTTGAACACTTTTTGCAAACTCACAATAAGGACTTATTTTAGAAAATGTTGATTATTTCTAAGATGTTTATGTTTCTTAAGAATTTTATTAATCGTTTTTGATACCAAATAATCATCGAACTGATCAAAATATATAAGGCTGATAAAACTTTAAAATTCTGAGTTTTATTTGACAAATAAAATATGGTGGTCCATAATTGGCGCACTTACTCTATTATAAAAATGCGAAAGTTTGTGAGCATTTTTCTATGTTTATATGTTTGTGTGATGATCAATAACACTGCAACGGCTGAACGGATTTTGATGAATTTTGGTATGGATATAGTTTGTGACCTGGAATAGTATCTATCATACATAGCTAGATAATAATAAAACATACATTCTGTTGGACAATGCACACAACACCATCTAGCCCAAAACTAAGCATAGCTTGTGTTATGGTGACTGATAGAATACTTAAATATTTTTAAATACATACTTATGATACTTTATCACACATCATTACACAAATGTTTATCCTGGGAGGGAATCGAATGTATCACTCGGGAGGAAGTTCGATTTCTACCTCGTGTGTTTTAAGGCACACTCGATAGGAATTGGGCACTACCTCGCCTTGGTGTACAATGTACTAATGTTCTTGTTTATGTTTCGATACTTGTATGTTATGTTACAATGGCTGGATCGATTTGAATGCAATTTAGTGTAGATATAGATAGATTTGTTCCTAGAATAACATATAGGCATCTCATTATCTACGTGCCACGCGGCCAAAGTATTAAGTATTTAGTCAGAACATATAATAAAACAAAGTTACACAACACTTAATCTGGTCGTTTGTCTAACTAAATGCGATAATCTCAAAAAGTTCCGAACGGATTTTTACCAATTTACCAATGAACGGAGTGATGTATGAGGAAGACTAAGGTGTATAATTCACCCGTCTGAAGCATTATAAAACTATTATTCTGAAGGTACTTATTTTAGATTTTTTTAGATTTTTACAGACGGCGAATCCCTCGAGATTATTACTACGACACAAATGGTGAGTAATTTTATATTACGAGTATGTAGTTTATTTGGTGATAATTTACTAACAAAATTTATCAGCATATTATGTACTTACTTACCAAACACCTAGATTCGTAAATTATTAGATAGCCCACTAAAAGTGCAGATCACTGAAAGGCAGATCAAAAAGTCCAGATATGTTATAGTTAATTATGTCTGTTCAGTTCAATTAACACAGTCGCAGTATCAGAAACTGGTCAGAACCTCATAGAGTGTATAATCCTACTAATATTATAAATGCAATATTTGTATATTAGACGGCTGCCCTATCAACTCTGTTGTTAGTAGCCTTGCCTTCTGCGCTGTAGGTTGAGGGTTCGATTCCGTCCCAGGATAAACATGTGTGTTATGAACACAGGCGTTTTTATGAGTCTGGGTGTTATAAGGTATCAAAAATATATACATATTTAAAAAAATATAAGTATTCTACGTCTAAGTCTAAGTGTTCCTAGTTATTTGGTCACTATAATACAAGCTATGCTTTGTTTAGGGCTAGGTGGTGTTGTGTGTATTGTCCACCAATAATTATTTAATTATTTATTGACGTCGAATAAGCCTGGAGTAGCTTCCGGTCCATGAAATCGCTAATGAAGGAAACTCTTCCGCTGTTTCTAAAGCGAATATTGACATGTGCATTTTGCCCGTTCATACCTATGGTGCACAAACATGGTCTTTAACCGAATCTCAGAAGTCTAAACTCAATATCTGCCAACGAGCTATTGAGCGTAGTGTGCTAGGGGTGAAGAGGCGAGACAGAGTACGTAATACAACCTTGCGAGCAAAGACCGGGATCGCAGACGTCGGAGACAAGAGCGCCAAATTAAAATGGAGTACGGAGGGGCACGTCAGCCGTATGAGTGAAGACAGGTGGGCAGAGGTCGACGCAACCGGGGCAGGCTGTTGAAACGTTGGCGTGACGATCTCGATGCCTTTGAGAAAGGCTGGTGGGAAGTAGCGGGGGACCTATGCCCAGCAGTAGGAAAGTATAGGTTGATTTATTATTGGACGGATAAGGAGTACAACAATATCATTAGACACGATGGTGACGCCCTTACAAATTATATCATTTTCAAACAAATCAATCCAACAGGAAAACTTTCGAAAAGCAAAACACGAGTAGGTACCTTACTAGCTAGTTTTGTTACACTCGCAAAAATAACATGATTAATTATCATGTTATTTTTGAGAGGATAATAAATAAATATTGGTGGACAATGCACTCAACATCATCTAACCCCAAACTAAGCATAGCTTGTAATGTAGTATTTTTTAATACATACATAAGATACTTTATAACACTCGGGCACGGAACAAACACCTATGTTCATCACACAAATGTTTATCCTGGGAGGAATACACATTTGTGTGATGATCAACCCTCAACCTACAGCGCAGAAGGCAGAGCTGATGACAAACCAGGCCAGGATAATAATCTAAGAAGGTACGAAACGAGCCAGTAATATAAACTTTGTTTATAATTTCAGATTATCCGATTAATAGTTTTCGTAGACAAGGTATGTACCTACAGCTCAAGGAAATCAAGCAATTATAAAAGTTATATTAATGCCACCGTCCATTACAGCATCCGTAACCCTAACTCGGAGATTAATCATGCATATTATGTTACAGGTGCCTTGCGACGAAATGGCAATGAGAATCAGCCCAAGGACGTCCCCAAGACAACTAACGCGCCTGACTCAACTGACACGTCTGGCACAACTGATACAACTATAACGTCTGACTCAACAATCATGTCTAATACAACTGACACGTCTGGTACAACTGATACGTCTGATGCAACTGAAACACCCGATACCACTTACACGTCTGACAATACTAACACCTATGATACAACTAACACGCTTGATATAATTGACACAACTGACACGCCTGAAATAATTGATACAACTGACACATCTGTTACAACTGACACGACTGAGACAGCTGACGCAAATAATAATGTTGACTTCTCTGAACCTCCAACCGAATCCACTATATCAAACACTATGTCTCAACAGTTTCAGTCCGAAATCGATGAAATTGAAACAAGTAAGTTTAATTTTATAAGTGGGTTATAATTATAATTTCATAAGTTATCTACATACTGTTAGGTATAGATAATAATTGTAAGCAAATACTTTTTGCTATTTTTCTATCGGATTGTATTTCCTGCGTAAGTCATCTGGTTTTTTTGGGCAAAAAAACCAAGATAACAGCACCAATTATCTTCTAAAATATAAGCATATTTTTCGTTAGTAATTTCTTTATTTGGAAGCGTTTATAGTCCAGGATCCCTGGTCCATTTTTGCTTTTGATTACTATCAAGCTAATTTTCCGTCAGTAGCTTCATTTTGATGAGACGCCCAACAATTTCCTGTACGAAACTCTCTATCGTGGTAGCTAACAGAGGAAGCAAGGATAATATATGTCGATTTTATGATTTTCAAATATTTTTACTAACTGATATTTTTTTGAGCGTAGGACCGGGATACCGTACCACGCAATTTGTAGGATAAATATTAACTATTAATTAATTAAAATTAAGAATAAAGAAATTATATAAATATTAACTAAGTAAAAAAAGAAATAATCAGCTGGTTAGTAATTATTTATGATGACCTCGTTATCGATACATGTTGGACATGGGGACTCTTTGATCAAACCATAGATTTTGTAGGACAAATATTTTTTCGAATAATTTAGATAATTAACTTGAGATTTAATAAAAAAAAATCAGTTAGTAATAAATATTTGATAATCATAAAATCAACATATTTTATCCTTGCTTTCTCTGTTAGCTACCACGATAGAGTTTAGTACAAGAAATTGTTGGGCGTCTCATAAAAATGAAGCTACTCACGGAAAATTAGCTTGATAGTAATCAAAAACAAAAATGGACCAGGGATCCTGGGCTATTAATTTAATTTATGTTACAATATTTTTATTATACTTCCGGCGGAAGACATCTTGGTAGTTTTTTTTAAAGTGACAACTGTAAAAAACATGTCCAGAGAAGGGACAGAGACGGTGGTTGGAAGGATTTTGAGGAGTTGATTAATGTATGGAATGGTTATTGTTAGAAAGAAATAAACATCTAAAGTGATTATACCTCGTGTTTGGATTTGGATTATCTGACCTGCAAAAATACTTACAAATTAGACCACCGTTAGCTTGAACTTGATATGACTCGCCCTACACGTTGTAAGGGAATAATTATTGTAATAGACGAGAGAAGGTTGGATGGATGGATGAGACTAATGAAGACTTTATAATATAATAAATATTATAAATGTTACTCAACTGCTAAAACGATGTAGATTTCAATTCGGACCTAAAATAACATGTAATACCACGTGGTGAAACTGCAAGTAGCATTTTTTAATGATAAATTATAAGTAGGTCTACCCGTACCTATGTAACCGCCCAAACACTGCTTCAGATTCGTCCTGTCATAATTTTTGGCTTACAAAAATGGATAGCACTACTTTAAGCAGTGATGAACTTATAACAGAAGTATAGAGAAGTTTTTAAGTACTTAGAAAGGTAAATATATAAAACTGGACCCTATACGCGGATTCAAACTATGAATAAAAATACCACGATTATTTTTTAATGTATTTATTATTATTTTCAGCGACTGAAGACCCGTTACAATCACAAGTAGCATCCCAGCTCATTATAGAACTGAAAGCCGGAATGGGCGCCAAATCTACAGCAGCAAAGCATTACAATCTAATGAACGCGAAAAATGAATATAATCATTTACATTATATGAAACATATAAAACCAACAATGAAAATGTATCTAGCAGGCAGCACTCGAATTCCCATTCCGTTTCCAGAAAATCATGCGTTTTGTTATACTAATCCTAGAAACATACTATGTCGTGCATATATTTAATAAAATGTTAAATATGTGCTATCGGTCTCATTTCTGCTAAATGCAAACCCGAATTGTTCACCGGCTGGGTAATCAGGCCAGCTCCTATTTAACCCCTCGTTATACCACCTAGGCGCTTATGGATTCATGTATTTATGAACTCCACTGCCTTATGTGTAAGGAGCATAAGAAGGAACTACTTTACTAACCTGTCAAGAACGAAAAAAACTCTCAATGTTAGTGCCAGGGGTTCTAGGCAAATACTTCCCGCTAACGCCTTTGAATCCATATCAAATTGTATGGAAATTAAATTAGCTTGGGATATTTCACGCGACGTGACGTGCTACAGGTTTGTAGACACCATTCGCGCCATCGAACTAGTACTGAAGCAAATCCTAGATCCACGCCGATGCAATTGCGTTAGAGTGAATGAAAACTCGGCCGAATGTGTTCATTATTACTGAATATGACATTTCAATACATGTCATATTCAGTTGTTGCAGTGCGATTGAACAACAAACTAACTTACAAATATTCACACTTTTGCATTTATAATATTAGTCAGTAAGATTATATAGGATGCCGGCAATGCTCGTGTTACGTGTGTAACGTAACGTAACATAATGTGATATGTATGCGCTACCTGTACTCTCAAAGGACACATCGTGAGGAAACCGGCATGTCTTAGAAGTTTGAAGACATGTGCTAAGTCTATGAAAGGAAACTATGAGGCGCACTTACTAACTAGTGACAAAATATAAATAAGATAAGTAGGTGCCTTGGACAACAAAGTTCAGGTAGGTACCTGAACTGGCCAAGACGCAAGGTAATTCCTGAGTAAATCGTACCTGTCCGACTGACGGAAGAAACGCCTTCCAAAAGGCTTCTTCAAGAACTCTGTGGACGTCAGCGACGCTTACCAGCGACACACGTAATATGCTCCTAACGCCAACGACGAGTTTAGTTAGGTAGAAAGATGTGCCACTTTACACTCGGATATTATAGAAATTTTGAGAAGTTCTTGATATATTTTTAACGTCTTTATATTTGTATGTATTATATAAATTACATTAAGCACTTTATTAATTTAACCTTTTTAATTAAAATAAAACTTACTTCCCGCCCCATACCATCACTGACCCACCATATGACTCTATTCCGACAATGTTACACTGAGCGTATCTTTCTCCGGGTCGTCTCCAAACTTTGACCCTTCTATCATCTGGCTTAAGACAAAACCTAGACTCGTCAGTGAACAATATTTTCCCCTAGTCATCATAATTCCAATTTTGGTATGAGCGAGCAAAGTTAGCCCGAGCTACTCGATGTTCTGTGGTATTGTAAGTAAGGGTCCTCTAGCTGGCAAGTATGGTTTTATTCCAGCTTCTTTAAGTCTTCTTCTTAATGTTTTAGTGCTAATTGTCACCTGCCGAACGTCCTGGAGCGTAGAGCTAACTTCAGAAGAAGTCAAAGTGCAATTTCTTAGAATACTGCTCGCCATAAATCGATCGTATCTCGCTGATGTGAATCTCTTGCGACCTTGCCCTGCACGTCTCGTGTACTCTCCAGTCTGCCGGTAACGTTTAACAATTCGAAAGATGACGGATTTGGAAACTCGCAATGTTTGAGCCACTTCTTTATATTTTCAATTAAAGCAACAGCTTTGGAAACCTGCGCTACGCTAAGATCCGGGATTGTGCCTTCAGGTATTCATTGATGTGTAAGGAACCAATATTGCAATATTTTTTCTAAACTTGAAAAAAAGACAGATTTTATGAAATTAATACGCATACATCAGCATAATTATTCTAATAGACTAGTAAAATAACAAATAAACGAAAAAACAAATGAAAGCCAGAAATATAAGACTATTGAATTAATTATTTTTTCAAATTAAATATCTATTAATGTATATGTAACCAGTTTGTACTAAAAACGTAATTTTTTATACATATTTTGGTATTTTCTTTGATTGATGAAGGCTTCTTCTAAATAAGTCCATGAGTGTATATAACAACAACAAAGCGTCTTATTCCGTTTATGTACCCTAAAACAGCCAACCTAAGGTGGATACTCGAAACGAGTGTCCATCTATCCACCCTAAACGGGGTGGATAATCAGAATTCACATCTGATTGTCGTTCAGACTTTTCTTCCCAAGTACAGTTCGAATAAAATAATCTATTAAACTGCCGCTGCCGCGGCACACTCGCTTTGCTCGCTCATTGTTAGGGCATATTCGTCTTGGTATATAGTGAAATACTAAGGGAATCCCTTTCTAAATGCTCAGAAGTCCTAAGGAGTTCAAAGGTACGGGACAAATAATAATAAAAAATATTTTTTATCATTTTATTACGTTTAAGAAACCTAATTTTGACATTTCATTTACGTTTAAAATAGCAATCTTATACTATATTGAAATTTCATATTTATTCAGTTCCCAAAAACATGCACAAAGATAACTATCGTATTCATTTAGTAATATTGAGGTAGTTATTAGTTTCAGAACTTATACCAATTATAAATGGTTCTAAAAATAACAGTAAAAATCCAAAGAAAATTGGTTTTTTGTAATCTGATAACATCCAGTAATAATAATAGTATTAATGAATAAAAACAATATAGTTATAATGTATTGATTGTTAAAATGGGCTGAGAAGCAACAACAACAGCTTCTTGAATATCTAAACATTTATTATATGAGA
The DNA here is from genome assembly GCA_948098915.1 of Lampropteryx suffumata. Taxonomy (NCBI): domain Eukaryota; kingdom Metazoa; phylum Arthropoda; class Insecta; order Lepidoptera; family Geometridae; genus Lampropteryx; species Lampropteryx suffumata. Next base: position 16,921,956 of record OX402544.1, on the reverse strand, counting down.
GATCCCACGACAGTGCGACTAGGCGAAACGACCGCGCCGGCCGTTGCGTTGTCCCACGCGCAGGCCGCTGGTCGCGGGTCGCGAGCCTCGACGCGGGCCGCAGGGGATTCAATATCTACTATCCCCCAGTAGGATACATAAATACATACACGTGCAGTACATAAACACTATCTATAGACTCGATGAAACTTCAATAATAGTAGTACATTTTAATGCAGGGGAGTGGTAAACACACCAACAGAAATGAGTGCTCCGATTCCCCGACTAAACAAGTTAACAATTCAAGGTAGTGAATTAATTGCTAGGTACATACAGCTATGTGTGCTTCACGCTTAAAAACACAGTTTCTATGAAAATTACAAATACTATTGTATTCGTAATCTTATAACATTTATAAGAGTAGATCTACTATTTAAAATACATTTATATTCTATAAATGAAATCGATAAATTCAGCCGCTCACACGCCAAATACACAAAATAGTGATTACACACATGAGAAAGTAATATTAAAATGTAATGTAAACAACAGTAGAACCATCAAACAAGGATAGCGAGAATGAATGTAAGTAAAGACGCGGAGGCGCGACGGCAGGGGTGTAGTTCAGTCTCGTTTCCGCGCGCCTCCCGCCTCCCGCGTCTACTCTCAACTTAAACTACTTCACAACGATACAAATAAATCAACTAAAACTATTTCTGCATCCTAACGCCACTTATCAAAATCTTGCATTTGGAAGGAATAACAACATGCCTATTATGTACACGTTTCTGTCGCAGAGAAAGTAAATCCCGTCCGGTAGCCGATGCGATGCGAGCGGAAACAGCTGAATCGGTGCAGAGCGGCACACACTTACTATTACCCACCCTCCTTACAACCAATTCAAATGTAACACCAATTTATAGTAGGTACAATATACAACACACATTTAATTCACGTCAAACATTGAATAAGTATATTATTTCTACTAATTTATGGTACGAAGCCGTAATATTAACGTACATACAATATGTAAAACACATAAATGTAAAGACAAGAGGATAGTGCCTACAATATTGTACAATTTTTAATGTGGCCACCGAGCTAAGTCGGAAATACAATTGTATTATCTCGTATGTTGTTCTATTCTACATAATGTTGATCTTTCAGCAAAAGATGAATATTTTGGAATGTTTCGTATGCTGATTCCTCCATGCGATTTGGTGAATATTTTCTAGATACAACGTACCATTACGACTCTTAAATCGCAAAGTAATACTGATCCCGCCTCCTACAGGATTCAATTCAAGAGTCTATGATACTTATTATATTTTACACGATTCGTGTTCAAATGCCATTCGATCGCCTTTGACGATCATCTATTTATTTAAATCTATACAAATATTTTCATTATTCTGGTCATATGTACTGATAGTGGTAACTTGTTAAGTGACAGCTATCTATCATTATAAAATCTAATAGAGGCGCGTGGCGCACACATGATGTTTTAAAAAAATATTATCAGTCTTGTATGTATATAGGTTTCATTATATGATAAATGAACTCTACTATACAAACAAACCTCTAAACAAAAACCTAAAAAATCAAGATGAATATGATTGACCGTTAAGCCGATTATCGCAAAATGTAAGCACTTAGGCAAATGCATACAATACGTCCGTAGCGTGTAATGTATATGTTAAATGCAACTGTGTATTGCATAGGTATTTGTAGATAGCTAGATGATTATTAGATGTCACTGCAATAATAACATTTGGCTGTTTATTGCTGATATAACTAAGTTGTGTCGCGCGGATATGATAAGTTCCAATTTAGAACTGGCCATGCTATAACTGGGCGTTATAGGTATAGGTGGACAATACACACAGCGCGACAAGCCCCACATTTATAAGCTTGTGTGATAAGAAACCAAATGGCCGACAGAATCTTTACATCACCACTGGGCCATGATTTATTAATAGTTAAACAAATGGTGGTGAATACAATATATTCACCACCAATAAACAGACTAAATAGTTATTGTTATTACATACTGTCACACTCAATGGTTGCTCGGTCGTTCCTTAGTATAGACAAACAAAATCTATACTAAGGAGCGACAAGATAGTAACCATTTAATGACTCGTGAGTGTGGCAGTGATACATCTCAAGCTATTAACAAATTATCAGACAAAACGACATACTCGTATGTACTGATGTAACGCGGTACATACAAGTTCGCATCCGTGTCGTATGTCGGCTAATATGCAGGGTCTAGTGTAATTTCTTGCACCAAATAAGCCATCGGCTCAAGCGTCCTTAGGCTGTGGCAGACAACTTGTTTCAAGCTTTACTGTGGTCGGTCGGTGTCGCGACCTGGACCCGGGAGTAGGCTCAAGTCAACTGCAACATTCTCGTCAGTATTAGGTAGAAAATTCTAAAGCTTCTTCACACGGTACAGAAAGATGTTAACCTATCGCCTCACAATTATCTTAATAGCTCACTGAAGATACATTAGCACAGATAACGTTTAGAAAATCTTAACTAAGGAACTATAACACGAGCTATTTACAAAATGCTTTAAATGTACAGCAAATCAAGAAGCATTGATAGCTAGGGGACACTAGCTCGAAAATGTGATGGTGCCAAGGGGCAGACCTAATGTTTAAAAAACATCAACTTAACGATAACGTTTAGAAAATATTTATACATAGAGCGCCCCACCATCTCCTTATACATTTTATTGATCTTTGTGGTTCGTTGCATGCTCAATGAATAGCAGTAAAATAAATACTTTGCACATGTTTCGAGCTCTTCGTTAGTTACTTTCCTTTAAAGTGCATTAAGTGTATGAACAACCGCAAATGAATCAGATAATTGCTATAATTAAAGGTTTGACGGTGCAAAGTAGTTATTTTAGAGCTCGGTAACCCTATCGGAGGAGTTTCATTTAATTCAAATGTCAGAGCATGCTGGAAATGTTTCAGCCTAAAGTACGTATTTACAAAATGAGTTATTATTGTTGCATACCTATTAGATGCTGTTAATAAAAAGGATGGTCTGAGCAAGAATCAGCAGCATGATACCTAGGCCGAAATCACTTCAAACGCACTTCACACTTTGAAATGAGCCATTGCCATTAAGTGCCCCTTATCCGTCTATTATTATGGACTGTTTTTAAGTTTTTTTTAAGAGTACCACTACAATGCAAAGGATGGTAGGCGCGTGCGGTCTAAATACTCTGCCAAAGATTAAAAAAAACTATAGGAACTATAATTGTAACATGTACTGTGTAGGTTTTATACAGTACACGTTATCGAATCTACTCAGGCGTAATATCAATGATCTACTTGGATGATGATTCTTGAAAGAAGTATGGTTCAGCCGAATTTTACGTGGCTCTTACCTTTACGTCATCATCTTGTTACTTTCAGTGATCAATTTGAAACCCTCCTGACTGAACAGATATGGGACATGCCAGGCGAAGGCTTAACTTCTCCCAACGCCTTAGTACTAGGTCTGATCCCTGGCAGAGATGAGCCAAGTGCTCATACTAGTACATTTGTGCCTACCATCTTTTGTAAGTACCTATCACAAAATATAAATTTCCTGCTTTAAATTATCTTACAAATTGTTAATAGTCTTTAACACTTGGTGCGAGCTCTTCAGTAATTATGAGGTAGAATACTGTTTATAAGATTGTTTCAAAACGTAAAACCCTTTACTAATTGCGAGCATGTTCATAATTTTAAACTTAATAGAAAGCCTTGCCAAATGTGAGATTTACAATAATATGTGGAAGCTGTACAATTTTTGTCGAAAAGCCAAGTTTTTTTTGGATTTTGGGAAAGGATTAAACGAGATTTGTAGGGGAAGGGGAGAGGGGTATAACACAAGATAAAATATAAACACGTCAGAATTATAATAAAATTATGGACGTGTTATGAAGCTACCCTTATCTTGAGCTCTCGGTTCATAATCGACGAATGCAGTGATACTTAATGATTTAATGACAGATAAGATGGATAGGATTCCGAACAAGCGCTAAGTAACGGGAAGGCGTTACCAGGCATCGGTCGTGCCAGCCTTATCAAACCGCTTCGCGTCTAATTTTATCATAATCTAACCTAAAAATGAGAAAATGGAAATAACAATTAACCATTCTCGGTGACATTTTTGCCTAAACTTCCATATATTATTATCACAAATATAAATACACATCTAAGCTTCCCATCAATTTTGATATCATTCACTTAATCTTAATCTCTCATATTTAAAAATTATCTCACTTGGCACATTGTAACGCAAATAGTAGGTACATTTAATAATAAAAGGTACCCAACTAGACGGAACCGAATAACGACGCTCGCACGGTGCGCCATTCATCGCTACGGTATCGTCTTAAGTTTAAAAATATTCCATTAGGTACATTTTTAAGGAAAAATTACAAAGCTAACAAAGACAAAAAATATAAAAGAAAACGATCAACAAATGTCACTTACAAATTAAAACTTTTAAGTTTTCTCCTTACCTTCCAACAATCACTAGTATATCAAAAATATTTATATCCATCATTGGTGGATCGCCATATCGTGACACGAGCGCAGCGGGGCCCGAGCGAGGCTGCGAGTGGTCGCCCTTCTCTTTGGATTCGTTACAACATCCGATGCACGCGTTCAAGCGCGTTGCTAGCATGTTCTTTTTATTCCACAACTTTTATGTATCTTTGACTTTGACAAATCCTAAAATTAAAGTTATCGCTCAAAAGCATTCGTCATTGCGATGAGCCTCCTTTTTAAAGCGAAGCAGTGTTCTTTCAAAGTGTCTAGTCGGTTTGTATCCCACACCCTGAATAATATTACAACAGGTTAAATGTAATTACATCAACAGATTAATCTATTAGGTATAACAACATAATATGAATTCCTCTGTGTATAATAATCATGCGGAACTATCACTAAAATGCTACTAACATGTGTATATTATTGTTGTATAAAACATAATTATATGACTATTGTAATCTGTAATAGATAACTCTGAATATAATACACAGTAGTTATCTGTGAGAAACAATATAACAAATACTTGGTATATATTTTGTGAGATTTAACCAGTAATAATTATTTATAAAATTATTTATGCTGGTAAAACTACATAAAGAACGTTAATTTTAAATGTGACGCAACTTTGCCATAATAGATGGCATCCCGATACATCACATATAAAATTGACTTATTTCATAAATTCAAACAGTACGAGTGTCGAAGAGACAAAAACAATGTCAACGACGCACCGCCGCATGTGTGTACTGTACGGTAGCGGTGCTCGCAATGAGCGCTGGCTGGACGGGTGCTGGCTGGCTGGCTGGCTGGCTGGGTGGGTGGTGGGTGCGGGTGGGTTGTAGATTGAAGCGAGTGGTCGCGCGGCTTTACTGCGAGGGCTGCGCGGGCGGCGGCGGCGGCGGCGCGGAGCCGGCGGCGCGGCGACGACCCGGTGCACTCGCCTGTGCCACCATGGCGCGGATACGGCGCTGAGCAGACTGTGTACAAACAACGACCACCCTTTAGCATCACAGTCACACTATTTTTCGTTTGGGACCAATACTCGCGTACGTTTTCGGGACAACTATTTAGAATAAAATTATGACACGTATATTGGCGTGGCAAGTACCATTTCGCGAGGAAGAGTAGCTACTTTGCTATAAAAATATATACAGAAAACCACGTAAACCGAGAGACATCCAAACTCCTGCTGGTAATTGATTTGTTATTAACTTATTTATAAAGGATAATTGCTGTGAGTACCGATTTTGGTTGTCCTAGCTTTTGCATACATGTAACCTTATTGTAAAAAAATCGCGTAAAAGAAAATCATGCAAGAAAACCCAAAATTGGGCAAAAAAAAAACAAAGCATAATGAAAAAGTCGGGAGCATACTTTCGATTTTTTTGATATGTACAATATGAAATATTGTAGTTATCCTATACTGCCTTATAATACTTTTACGACAAACAATACATTTCGCATTTGTTTTGTTTGAATACACCTATATAGCAATGACTGGTGATCTGATTCAAAGCGATCAATCATTACCATTTTAATGTTTAATTGAATAATAACCATATCTTTGTGGCCTTACTTAAAAAACGACTTTCAACTTCTGTCGAAAGTTAATCACTGTTGAAAAACAGTGACAATTAGTGACATGGGGATAAGCAATGTTTAGGCAGTGTTCCAGTTAAGGAGCGTTTATAAGTAAGGCCGGAAGAATAGTACATACCTATAAAGCTTGGATTTAATGTTTTCTTAATATAGTAAACTATTCGCAAAGGCATTTGCTACTTATTCAGCATACCTACCGAATATAGCGGATTGATGAGAGGTAACTTTTTATTTAATTTTAAAGTTAACGGCAGTTCATGACCTACTTTCTAAACATACCTGGGTAAGAACTCGCATTTATCAATCGATCATACAAACAATTGTAACATAAGAATAATGTATCTTTACAGAAGTAAACATAGGAACTCTACTAAACAAAAAGAAAATATTCGCTAAGGCGAGGCAAGGCAAGGCATGCGCTACACTTACAAACAAAAGCCGTGTTAAAATAAAACAAATAGGTATTGCTAGGGTTGAAGGCCCGTATTATATAAAACTAAACCCAAATTTAAACTTGAGTAAACATTTTTTGGCAGCTTATACAGGTACATACAGAAAATATTAATTTCGAGCCACATAACAGAGCAAGTAAAATACTTTTAATTCCGCATTGTCAAAAATGTTTGTCAAGTTTCCATTTATGATGTATAACAATGAATGGAATACGGATGGAATAAGAAGAGATTGAAGTATATTGATGAGTGTGTTACCTGGACGCTGTAGAAGGGTCCGACGATGTGCACGGTGGTGTCGTGGTCGGGCTGTTGGCCCGGCTGCTGCGGCTGCTCAGGCAGCTTGATGAGCGAGCCAGTGACGCGCTGAAGCTCGCGCACGTTTTGTCCCCCCTTGCCAATGATGCGGCCCACTTGCGAAGAAGCAACCACAATCTCAACAGTTAGCCGTACGTCTTCAGAGCCCGACATGAAGCCCTCTTCCCTCATCTTCTCGAAGATCAGATATTGAGCCTGCAAAAAAAGGATTCATCTTCACCGTCAGTAACCGCCCCATCGTTGAAGCACATATTTGCAGCGTGTCCTATAACCAATTATCAGACAGCTAAAGACATAATGTTTAGATGGGGTCATCTGACGCGGTGAGTAACCCTCAAGTCCTATGTCGAAGCAATTATTGCAGTAAAAGACGTGGTGTAGTACCTTCCACTGCGCCTCAGGGCTGCCGACGATGGTGACCTTGCGCTCTTGTTGCGGGTTGATGGCTGCCTCAGCCTGCTTCTCCTGCTCGAGCGGCGCGATCTTCACGGAAGCCTTGCTGAATCCAATGATGTTGCGGATGTGAGAGCCCTTTGTGCCGATAATCGCTCCCACGGCATTGTTCGGGATGTAGAGGTAAGTGGTCTCCTGCGCACCAAACCATTAAAATGTATAACACTACTTAGCTGTATTTTGGAAAAGCTTAAAATGATATCTATTACAAACGAAAAGATTTATATATGATTTGAATCCTACATAGTTTCGGAGAAAAAATCAAAAAACCCTATGCGCCGTCGTCTCTAAAGTCAATACAAAACAAGAAAACTTCGTTTGACACGCACTTACAGGTGCTCGAATGCTGCAACGCTATTAAGCATTTGAGACTTCACGTTTGAGACGTGTGACGTGCAACGTTTGACTAGCCTTAAAATTCAAGTGGCATTTCAGTACGCCGTTATTATGATTTAAATTCAAAATGGGTTGTGTTAAAGAATTCGTTTCTTGAAGAAGGTAAGCATATGTGTAGTTGGGAGCGAACAGGACTAGGTTGAGGTTGTTACCTGCGAGTCGCCAGCACCCTGTTGCGCGCCTCCCTGTCCAGCCAGCGGTGCGTAGATCGGCGGCGGGAATGACGGCGGAGCTCCACAGAAACCGCGCCCAGTCGACATCATCGCCATAGGATGCAAGCCCGGGAACATAATGCTTTGTGGTGCCAGCACCTGCAATATCTCTCATGTTACCCACTGTTCAACAGGTTCAAGTGATTCAATAGCGATTTCAATATTATTTGCAATTATTTCAATAATTAAATGATTTTCAGGAATTCACTAAGAACATTGATTGAAGTAGGTTGTAGGTGTTATAAAAAAATACTATCATTCATTAATCAAAACAGTTATGATGGTACCACTACTGAGGACTGACCTGCAAATCATTTTCATAGCTTTGGCGTAATTTTGCTGAAATTTGTGACTCCGCTTTGGCCATGTTCTCAATAATTCCCTTGACGGTAATGATGCGCTCTAAATTAAAGCTGTTCATGTCATTGATGGATGAAACTGTTATCTTAGTGTCTGTCTCTTGCATGATCCTCTTTATGGTATTCCCTGATTTGCCTATGATACGGCCTATCAGGTTGTTGTGCGCCAGAATTTTGAGGCAGATTTCACTGTAAAAACAAGGTGAATATTTTTTTATCCGATGTTGCCAAATAATCATTAATTCTGTAATTACTTAATTAAACATGCATGTTATTATGCCAACATGATGTGGCGGCACTCACCCTTTGTTGGTGTTATTAGCCTCCTGTTGCATGACTTCGAGGATCTTCCTGCATGCGTTGGTGCAGTTCTCCGGGTTGCCGTAAATGGTTATGGCCTTCTCGAGCGAGCCGACGTTATCCTTACGGTGCACATCGACGCGTGCGCGGCTCTGTTGCGTGATGAGGCGGATAGTACTGCCCTGGCGGCCGATGATGGCGCCCACCATGTCGCTCTGCACCAGCAGACGCAGAGGGAAATCTGTGGGACGCGAGCCACCGGCGGCACCGCCACCACCACGACCGCCACCGGGCCTGCCTCTTCGCATTCCACGGGTGTTGGTTTGCTCGGTCGCTTCCACTTTCATTCGACTGCCTTCTATCTCGCAACCGTTTAGACCGTTTATTGCTCTGCAACAAGCGATAAACGCATTCACATACTCCGCCCAGTGGTCGATATAAGGACAGGCAACGGCCGAATAAAACTGATTTCAGTATATATATGTATTTACAGTTTCCCAAACAAAGCAGATAATCACAATACGACGTATCTATTTGACCAAACCAGAATTCACGCTAACACTAAAACCTGGTTAAAGGTTAAAGCAATTGAACCACAACCACATTGTTAACTATTTCATGCTAAGACTTACCCAACACTTATAAGGTACTTCAATTTATTTTTATTTTTATAATATTATATGGATCCACGTTGGATTGAATCCAAGTGCGATTGGAGAAGCAGAAGACACATTAATAAATGATTTATGTTAATAGATACCCGACAAACCCAAGCGGCAAAGAGAAGTCTTATGCAGGTTAGTATTTTTATAAGCGGCGACAGGCTTGCAACCTGTTACGTACGGAATACTAACTTCTGTGCAAAATATAGGCATGTGCCATATTAATGTTTGTACGTGTCTCTGACTATCTCCCTTAAGTCTACAGCACACTATGCCACTGGCGCAGTTTAGCTCATTTACGCGGGTTAAATACGCGGTATCTCCCGCACCACGCCCGGCGGCCATGCAGGCGGTATTTTATGATGTAGCCTTTAGCCATCCTTAGAAAGATCTAAGTAAGTGACCAGAGATCCGAGGCGTTGTTAATTTTGGTTTTCAGGAGGCCATTCGAGCCCACCAAACCCTTTCAAGGAGCTCAGAAGTGTTTGAAATAAAATAGCATCGTGTTCGTATGTATGTACCAAACAACCGAACTAAGTAAAAACAAATTGTTTCGAGTCGTGTTTCTGAAATTAAACAAGATTCAGAAATAGGCAAGCGATAGACATCACACAAGAGTTATGAAACATGCAAGAATGGGTACAGCAGATTGTAAGTATTGTTTAAAGTTGCGAGAAAGAAGAAGCCAATCCAAGCGTGACCTCCCGCGCCACTTAGCTGAGGATATGCGTTCCATCCAACCCCGTTGTCATCAGACAAAATACTCACTGCTGCGCCTGCTCCGGTGTCTCGAATGTGATAAACACCGCTTGGGTGTTGGCATCGCGCGTGCCTGCTTTGTCGCAATGCTGCACGTTGCCGTACTGTGAGAGCAGCGGCTCGATGTTGTCGAAGCGGACTTGAAGGGGGAGCCCACTGATGAGAACCTTTGACGAACGGCTGCGACAAGCGACATACACCACTTGTAGATCTCGTTAACATACTTATATTCTACAAGGTTTACAAAATCTGTTCATGGTGTGGATGGTTTAAAAAAGTGTGTGTGTGTATTTCAAGAACATAGGCATCCAAGTACAGAGTTTATTCAGGTCAGTTCAGTTGATTTTGTTTTCAGTTAACATCTCAGGTAACGCGCGTGACACCTACCCATATGATTTAATCGAAGTAGGTCTACGTTTAAGTAGGTATGGCTCCAAATGAGTTTCGAAAGGGAATCACATTTGACCGATTGTTGCGAACGTAGCATATTTAAACAAAGAATCAGCGTTGTTTCAGTCGATGTTCATTAGATTGATTTCAATCGTTAGAGTAGAACACAGCCCTGCTGACCACTAGTACCTAATTCTAAACATAACTGATGTCGGAAGACTTCACTGTGCTGAGTCATGACGACGCTTCGACAATTCTACTCGAATAATCAACAAGTGTAAGGCATTCAAAATTAGTGGGTACCTAGAATTCGAAGAGAAAAAATGGCGCTGAATCTTTTCGCCGCACTTCATTCACCGTGGCACGCAACACCAATAAATACCCAATACTTTCTGTAACAATGGACATATTTCTAACATCCTCAAACCGGTCGAGCAAGAAATTAGCGGTTTCACTATGATGAACTTACGAACAAGAAAAAAAGGGGTGCAGCGTGCGAGTGGGCAAGAGATATCATACAAGTAAAAAATCCATGCCAAGAAAATAATAATAGCGACCTGTCTAACGTGTCTTCTATGATATCACTCGAACACGAACTCGTATACCAATAAATGGTGCAGAGCATAATGACCGATTATTTTAGCGGCGACGACGACGACGCGGGTTGCAAGGTTTATGACATGACGGGAACCACTACCGGCACACCGGCGCCGCGTAAAATGGATACAAAATGGCGGAGCGGAATGGAAGGAGATGACATCATGCACGCGAGCAGCCAGCACGCTCTAGCCATGCTGCGCGTTGCGTTATCGCGCCTTGCCCCGCGTCCCCGCATCGGATTCCCTACCGGCGCCATTCACAACTCTACTCCGTTGCACCGGTCGGTCCACCAGCGGAATCGCACGACGAGCGCCTCCACCGGTACCGACCGCCCGCTCGTCCCCTGACCCCGCCGTGGTCGGCGCCGCGCCGCCGCCGCTCGCCCCCCGACACCCGCGCCTCACTTCAGGCGAACGACATCACCTGACTCGTTATATATCGGTATTTCCCGTAACTCGTAAATAGGGCCACGCGGCAGGTTATCAATAATCAATAACGAGCATTGAGTAGGTACCTATCCAATTCCGGGGTTCGAGAACGGATGTCGGTGCTGGCTTCAATTCATTTTTCTACTAGGTATTTCGGGAAAATACATACCTAATAGTCCAGGATCCATGATCCTTGTTTGCTTTTGATTACTATCAAGCAAATTTTCCGTAAATAGCTTCATTTTCATGAGACGCCCAACAATTACCTGTACGAAACTCTCTATTGTGGTGCTAACAGAGGTAGCAAGGAAAAAATATGTCGATTTTATTATTCTCAAATATTTATTACTACCGGGATAACGTAGGTACCACGCAATTTGTAGGACAATATGACTGTTAAATTATATATATATTAACTAGGAAAAAAAAAATTAAGGGTTGCATTGCACTCCGGGAATGCCGACAGAAGTGAAAACTTATTTTGGCGCGTTAGACATTTTTTAGATGGGTACTAGGGTTATTGGGTTATGAATTGCATTTTATTTATGAATTGTATTTTATTAGTTATTAGAAACTTTATAATACATTTTATATTTTTTTATGTTTTTGTTCAGAATGATAATATGTATATCAAAGAACCTAACTCAGTAAACTTCTCCATATAAAAGTAGACTGTAAACGTGTGAATTATGGTTTATAATCAAATGGGGCGAGCGCGGCAGCCCAGCGTCTCGCGGTGTCGGTAACGGTGTCGCGAGTCCAGAGGTTTTACCTCATCTAAAAATATGCGTACCGCGCTAAAAGAAGTTCAAAAATCAGTTAGTAATAAATATTTGATAATCATAAAATCGACATATTTTATCCTTGCTTCCTCTGTTAGCTACCACGATAGAGAGTGTACTACAAGAAATTGTTGGGCGTCTCATCAAAATGAAGCTACTCACGGAAAATTAGCTTGATAGTAATCAAAAGCAAAAATGGACCACGGATCCTGGACTATAATAAATAAATACAAACTACAAGTGTTCGGCCATGCAAAGAAAATATAATTAAACCGTCGTGTCTTTGAACAATAGTTACTAAGATACGGTAGGAAAAATTCAATAAGGTATGGTAAGGAAGTCTTGAAAAAGTTAATAGGTACATAGTGTAGTATCCCAATCAGTTTTTATTTAATGTATTTATTGATAAATTGAAACATCAGTAAACGTCAATAACTTAAAAAAACAATTTGAAACGTTAAACTTCAATTCAAAATTTATTATTAAAAAAACAAGACTAAATGGTTTAAACCTGATATAAAATAGGTACCAGGGTTTCCTTTAGGTTTACATCTAGACTTTCTTTAGTCTTCGTTTTGGAATAAGGCCGTTATAGTTCCCAGTCTCTAAACCCCAAACAAGTTAAGTTGTTTCAATATAAACTTATTCTTTTTCAGGAGAGGAGATACGAAGATATGATAAGATAAACATCTATAAAGTAACTTACATAATTATTTAAACAGAAAAACTGAAATTAAAACTACAATTCAAAATAATTTGTCACCAATGTTATAAGAAGCTGTGCAATGATTTTGCACAATTTTAATTCATTCGGTGCATTTCAAATACCTATATATACTACTTATTAAAATTTTAAATTTTTGTATAATTGTCACCAGATTTTTAAGTTTCATTTGATATCGGGCGCTTGCTTGCCCGATGATGACTTGGAAGAGAGTTCCCAATAGAGAAGTCGGTAGGTATGGACACAATGAAACTGTAATTTTCAATTTATCCATATAAGTAGATTTTCAGACTTCAGACGCATGCACGCACACGCATCATATCTCCTGCGTCTAGGTAAATGTCGCAGTTTCATGGTCTGCCTGGATCGGTTCTTGTCTTTAACCCCATGGGGACATACCTAATACATTTTCTATTATGTCTGGAATCTAGTCAAGCAACGGTATTTATAATTAAATAGTTTTATAATTAAACTTCCTCCGTGACTAATTTATTTTATTATTCCTTAACGAGCAGATATCCACTAAGTGTCTTATATAGCTTTTCTCATACATTGTCAGATTACATTGTATACATTGTCCTTTTTCATACTTTACCAAGGGGTACGCACATGTTTATGTACACACATAAGTTCGTGAGCTAGATCGGCGTTATGAAAAACAAAACATGAGTTCAGTTTAAGGCACGTGACGAGGACGTAACGATGATGATTAACAGTCAACTTCCTCAAGTAATTGGTTCAAACTCGTCGCGTGAGATGTACCGTTTTAAACTTATTGGGTATGTAACTTATACCTTGACTGGTTTTACTTTATACTGGTTGTAAGTGAAGTTGAAGTGCTCTGAAGTGAAGAGATTCTGAGCTAAAGCTTATAGGTATAAATTCTCAAGACTGACTTCAGACTTAGTGTTTGCAGATGTCCAGCATAGGATTAAAAGGAGCTAGGGTGCAATGAGTGCTCCGTCCGACTGATTTAGATGGTTATACCTTTATTAAAGCATAATTTGCACTCGCGAACTTCAGACCAAACAATAATATGTATTCGGTCTGAGCCGAAAGTATGGCGAGGAGCGAGCTTAAATGCGTATGAGTCGGCGGCTATCGCGGAGCGGGTGCGCGGGCGATCGTCTCAACGCGACCTGGTACCCTATACCTACCTAAAGTACAACTTTCTAGATGGCGCATGATGGCGCGTCCGACCGGCTAGCAAACCCTGGCTGGTAGTGCTCGCCGGTGAATCAAAAGACTCATGTCATCATACAATGAAACGTGGCTACTCCGCGCATCAGCGCGCGGCGCAACCGACCCTGTCGTCATCGTGACCGGGACTTCGCCCGCGCCCCGCCGCCATTTTATATTTAGCACCACGTGTTCAGAGTGCATTTAATTTAGCGAATTGCTTTGTAGACTTGGCAGACATTCACTGTTGACACTATCAGCACCAAGTCAGAACATATCCTTATGATAAGATACCTATTTTGGGCATGATAAAGTAAACAATGCGAATACTTACGTCATGGTAATAATATTAGTTAAGTAGGTACCTACATACCTACTTAACTAGGTGAATGAACTGGTTGTAAAAAAAGTATGCGTGTAATACATACCACACCCACCTACTAAGAGCATGGCTTGGGTTAGACAGATAAGTATTAGTATATTTTCTACAAACAAGAAAATGTTCCAATGTAAATTTTTAGTGTAAACAGGTACCTAGAACGATATTATACTACGAGTATCATACCTGCTGCGATATCTAGCCATTCCGTACTCCATAAACCGCTCGAGACACAAAGCTCACGTTCGATACTGATGCACCCAGCGACTTATTCGGCACTAGTTTGTTCACTACCATTAATAGAAGAGAGGCTGCCAGGTTCACAAAATAATGTGTTTTCCCAGATAAGAATCACGTATGTATTTGCAATGCAACATAGAAGGTCACTTATTTCAGAGTAGCATAATTCACACGTAAGACCTGTGGCGCAACTTTGAATGTTGCCGTCCGACTGGTATGGTGGGTGGGTGGTTGGTTGGTTGAAGTGAGTAAACTGAAATGAGCAGTTGTGTGGCGCGGCGAGCGCAGTTGTATTCACAACGGCTGACGACCGACGGACTTGCAATGCAAAACGACCGCACAACAAGCAGCAGGCAGCAGGCCTACCGCACCGCGCGCCGCACCACCCGCGCCCCTTCCCGTGCCGCATACCTAACTGCTGATAATAGTGATAAACCGCCACAAACAACCCATTCAATAATTTACTTTAAGCGCGCAGGGTCTATCCTGACTGATCAAAGACCAGATCCTCAATGCTCCATTCTCGATATGGATACATAGGTAGACATGGGTACTTAGGAAGGTACGTTTTTGGTGGTGGTTCTGTTGTTTCACTCTAATAGCTAAAATTTATTAATTAATTAAAATAGGTCATTATTTTGCTAACACAAGGAGTAACATTTCGAAATTTCAGTTTAAAAATATGTTAAATTAGTTAGTAGCCTTATCTACGCCATGTCCATTTAGTTTAGTATCAATCTCAACTGAAAAAGTATTTGCGTGCCCTTTTTATATGTAAGTTCTCTTACTTTGCATGAATCTACAAATCGTAAGCCATTTATTATTCGTCGAGCTTTAATGTTACTATTGTAAATCAAATGCACTCAATACTGTAAACAATATTTTAGTTTTTTTCATATCAGCTCACCTAAGGGGTAAGGACCAAATATTTTGCATCGTTGCACATCAGAAATCACAACTGAAAGTGTCACAAAAGAACAAATGTAGCAAAACAGAAACTGTCCTAAAATAGTCTAAATTTTTAGCTTATTTACTATCCTATTTTTTTCTTATTTAATCATTAAAAAAATTACCTTTGAAAAAAAAATCTAATAAAACCCTTCCTTCAAGATTTTCTTTAGTTGAATTAAGTTTTGAATTCTTGTAGTCCCGTGATTTGAGTCTCGATGAAATAAAAAAGCGACATTAAAAAGAGATAAACATAACCTCTAACTATAGGATTCAACGTACGAGAGAATGAAACATTACAAATTACTTACAGGTTTCATTTTATCAAATGTGATACATTAATAGAGGATTAGGAGACACTTATTTGAGATTATAGAGGATTGGGATGTTGTGGGAAAAAAATCTGATATTACTGTAATATAATCATAATAAAAATAAAAATATTAATCATAATAGCACAGAGAACAATTATTATAAAAACGAATTAACAAAACAATAAAATTAGTAAGATCAATTACATAAGTAGCAAACAATATTTTTTTTTTATATTTTTAAATTAAACGCCACTTTCATAATATTAAAAATAAAAATCATGGCTCAAACAGCTCTTTAATTAGTTTTTTATATTGTACCTATAGGTACTGTCTACTTTATTTAAGCTGGTACATACAAAAAAAAAATTTTTTTGAAATACGTAAAGAATAAGACTAGTAAAATATACACAATGATAAGGTGCTTTTTTTCAACTTTTAAAAGTTTTATTACGTTTGTTATCTCTCCATTTCTTTCTCATCACTTGCTTTTCGTTCTCGTCCATATCTTGTAGGTATATTTATTTTTTTAGCTCACATTCTTTCAGCATTCTTCTTTTTTATTTCTTCATATTTCTGGTGATTTGTTTCTTTTAACTTTTTGCGATATCTTTCCGCTGAAGATTTATTTTTCAGATCCGCAAAGGCATCTGAAAATTAATATATCAACCCATTACATAATAGGTCTGGGAAAAAGTTTTTCGCATTTTTTAAGAAAATTCAAAACATTTTTTATTATAGTTTATTTACATTTAACTAAAGTATGTAGGTACCATTTTGTTCGATAACTTTTTGCCATCTTGTAGGTAGGGACATGATCCCATTGCTATAGAAATTATGGGACGTCTGATCAAAATACCGCGACAAGTGGTATTGGCAGTCCTCTCGTGATGTTAACCTGACACTGCCTAAAGAGTTCTGAAGAGACCGAAACAGGTGGAAATCTTGAGGTGCAAGGTCACGACTATACGGCGGATGCATTAACACCTCCCAGCCAAACTCTCTTAATTTTTGCTTTGCGAGTGCTTTTAGCCACTCGCTAAAGATGTGTGAGGTCTAGCGTTATGATGATAAAAAACCACACCCCTTCTGTTGATTGATTCCGGCCGCTTTCTCTCAACTTCTTGCTTTAATCTAATCAGTTGTTCGCAGTAGAGTTCAGAATCGATGGTCCTGCCTGGTGGTAACAGCTCATAATGAATAATGCCCTTCCAATCCCACCACATACACAGCATCACCTTGTTGCGAGTTAACCCGGGTTTCGCCACAGTCTGTGAAGCCTGACGGGCCTTTGACCACGACCTTTTTCGCACGTTCTTGTCGAAAGAAACTTATTATTCATTCATTAGGTTCATTAGGTTCATTAGGTTTCTCCAGAGTTTCTGAGGTACCCAAATATCGAGCTTTTTTGTGTACCCAGTTTTTTTCAAATGCGCCAAAACAATTCCCATTTTGTGGTCAATTCCCAGTTCTTCAGCTAGTAACTACTGATATGCCGATCTTGCTCCACTTTTTCAAAAATGGCATCCATTTTATCCATAATATGGCGACCAGAGCGACGTGCATCTTTGACATCAAAATTTCCGGATTGAAAACGCTTAAACCAAATTTGTGCTACTCTCAGACACTGCACTAGGTCCATAAATATCGCAAATTTTTTCGAGGCTTGCGTTGCATTTTTACCTTTTTTGTAGTAAAATTTTAAAATGTATCGAATTTCTTCATTAGATTCACTCATCTTGACAGTACGAAAAACAAATAAAAATCTCACTTTTTCCTAATTTGAATTTTGAATTATGTTCTTTAAAATTTTCACTTTTAGTGATACCAAAACCAGCCAGATATAAATAGTATAGCCAAAGAGATTTTATTACAAGTTCATACATACTATAATGCGAAAAGACTTTTTCCCCAACCAAAACTAATAGAACATAGTAACTTTTACAAAAATATTGCCAATACAAGGAATCTACTAGTCAAAAATAAAACATTTGTTATAATGTTATTTTTTATTTGTAAGCTCTCCCTTTGGTACACTCCGCTTGCGTGGTATCTACCCGGACAATAAAGTAGCCTATTTCAAATACAGCAAACCCACTAAACTGATACGTACCGTACGTAAGTACGTAAAATGATTGTATTTTTGTACAGTATCTTAATTTACTTAAAATTATTTTACAGAAAACTTGTCAAAGAAACCTATGTTTGAATTAGGTACTGAGTGCAGAATAAGTTAAGCTTTATTAATAAAGTCTTAAAACTCTCCGGAGTTAACACATTTTTTTTATATTATGATTTCAAGGTAAGATGCCACCTTTACCTTGCTGGAAATGACAAATATTGGGTCCTTACCCTAACTCAGTTTATTGTCAGCTTGTTTTATATTAGGTAAAGATACCTCATACCTAAAAATAATAGAATACCTAAATTAAACTGCTAAGAAACATTATGAAAAATATGTTGTTACTAGTTATATTGTTATTAGTTTTTCTGAAACAAAACTTATTTTTATTCCTATGGCTAACTGCATATTTATTAAGAAAAATACGATTTAAATACCTCGGCTCGTTTAACTGATTATTTTTTATAGTAAATTGAAAAGTAAACAGTACTTTATTGTGCATCTTTTAAAATTATGCAGCATAATAGCCATCGAGATAAACACTCGTAATAGCATCAAAAACAGCTGAAAGGCAAGACGAAAGGTGAAAGCGGGCACGTGGCACCGAACATACCACCTGTCAACAGGTGCAAAGCGCGCGCCCGCGCCTTTACCGCTCGGCCTGCCTGCAATGTAATTGTAAAGCATCGTTTAGGAGGTCGGTCGGTAATGTGTCAGTGTGTGTGTGTATGTGCCCGTGTTTGTGTGTATTAACTACCGTAAGGGTGGAACCCTATTCGCCAAAGCGGAATCGGCTAAGGGCTGGAAAAACCTGCAATTCAAGGACACGAGACCGCAAAAGACGTTTTGCCGTTGGAGGGTCCGAATGACCTTCGAAAGATCTGACTGAACATAGGCGATAGAAAAGCGATTGGCGTCGCCTAATCAAGGGTACAAATCAACACGTACCCTACATAGACTATCGCAATTAAAAAACGATCTAAGTAGGTACTTATACTTCTTGAGATCGTTTTTACTCCAACAAATATGATTTATAACCTATCATTTTTGTAGTTATTTGGGTAGCAATCCCACTAGTACCTATTTATCGCATTTCGACCAAAAACATATTGCCCGTTCGACCCAGTCTCAAAATGTGAGTCACAGAGTATTTCAAGCAGCACGGAAACTACGTATAATATTGTTTTGATTACAGAGGGGGAAGGCGTGGAATAATTGAAATGTTCAGATTACTAGATTGTATAGAAACGTCCATAGTAAATAAAATAAATCATTTCATTATTAGATATCCATATCCATAACATATAATTCATGTTTATAAGTATAATTTTTTAATTTCTTCATAGATCAGCCGGTAGCTATGGTTATATTCATTATAGGTCAAACGACAAAGAGTTTTAACTCAAAGTCTGCGAAATGATTGATATACCTCTTCCGATTTCCGAACAATTTTTTGAAAAAAGTAACTCAAGTAATAATAAAGGCATGCGCGGGAATTAGGGTTTGGCAATTTTATTTTTATTTTCCTCGTTGGTGTAGTATATATAGAGCCCTACGAGTTCACTCACTGGGGAGAATGTGCGATTCCTACCTCGTGTGTTTTGAGGCCCACGGCTGATTTCCAGGAAGAACGATTTTGAGCCCTCTCCATTCACCGATTTCCTGCGATCTTTTCAATGTCTTTAGTCCATCGGGTAGGGTAAATGACACATTCGATAGGAATTGGGCAATTTCTCGCCTAGGTGCAAAACTTAACATGTACATAATAACTTTAACTTGCCTATCAAAATTAAGTTAATTGCTAGACTATTTTAAATTCTTTAATTCTTATTAAAAAAAAACAACTTCTCAACTTTTCAACGTCTCAAAGGTTTCAATTATTACCTTTATGGGCATTTTGCAAATATCTTGGTGACATTTAACTTAAATATATTCAGCATAAAGGTCAGTCTTTTTTAGTTGTATAAAGCTATAATTTATATCAGGTTCGATTCCCGCCGCGGGACAAATGTTTGTATGATCTGCAAGTATGTATTTGTCTCGGGTCTGGGTGTTTCTATGTATAATACTATGTACCTATATATGTATTTAGAAAAAAAAAGTATATATACTTTTTATTGTAAATACATACATTTTATACATAGAAACCCATAGAATACAGACACTACTTATACATAAGTAGTGTATCAGTCATGTAGTACCCATAACACAAGCTCTGCTTACTTGGAGCCAGATGATGCTGTGTGAAATGTCCGGGATTATTTATTTATTTATTTATCATCATTTGTCAGAAATGTTGCTTACCGCTTTTTTTTAACCAGCTTACGGCCCAATTTTTGGTTGTTACAATAATTTATAGGCGCGTATAATCCCAGAGAACAAAGTACGTTGTCTGTGCACTTTATACATATAATTTATCTATTTTTCAATTAATTTAAATTTGCCTTGAGTTCTTTAAGGCGACTCCCTGATCAAATTATTTTGACGCGCAGAACGGCGCAGAAATCGCGATTATTTTATCAGAAAACATTCAAACAAGAAATTCCGCAAAAAGTTAATGGAACGGTTAATGTTTTAATTCGCTTACTTTCAGTCTATTCGTGTAAGCTGCATGTCAAAACGACGTCAAATTTAAAAAAAGATGATTATTGAATATTTATAGACATTATTTCATAATTTTGTTATAAAACTAACAATTTCTTTAAAAACAATTTGAAACAAGGAAGTGGGAGGCAAAATATTGAATAAGTACACATTATTTACAACTATTATTTACAGTTTTAAACTAGCACGGGTTTTACTGTTTAAAGTTTCATTTATGCCTACTACCAATTTTTTGTTTTTTTGTAGTGTCAAAATGTATTCAAAATTATAATTAGGTATATAGTCCATTAAAATGTTACATTTTTTAGGCCTTAGTGTGCATTTGTCAGAGGACGCAATTTTATTTTTTTAATGTGTAGGGGGGGTCAGTAGAAGCTTAAGTTCAAGTTTGTGGGGTCGGCACCCTTGTCCCCCGGCCGCCATCTTGGAAAAGGGGGTGCAAAGGGTTTTCGCGCTGTATCTCGTAAACTAGTTACCTTACAGAAAATTTAATCAAACATAAAATGTAGCAAATTAAATTTCCTACAATTTTATTTCTATTACTTTTTATCGTCAAGTGACCAACAAAAAAGTTATAAACAAAAATAAATGAAAATTTTGTTTGTTTGTTCTAGGTTTTACAGCGCTCCAAACTTAAACGGATTCTCGAATGCTCATAGGGATGCAATAAAAACTAAAAATTAGGCTTACTTTTCTATCTATATTTTTTTTATTCATACAATTTATTATGATCTTAACATTCCTATGCTATTATTGAACTATGTTTGACCCTTTTACCCACCACCTATGAGGTATAACATGGGCAAAGTCAAATTTATAAAAATTTAATGCATTTTTTAATGCATTTTTTGTCACTGTCTTAGCAAATCGTTTGTATCGCAGAGTGTCTAGAGTATCGTCTTTATTTCCGCCATATAAAAAGACGAAAAAACGTTCGCCAACAACACTGAGTAACGATGACTCGACTTTCTCACTCATAAATAATTTAGTTCCACTTGCTAACTCTGGATGCTTCTGCAAAATTTTTATAAATTTGACTTTGCCCATGTTATACCTCATAGGTGGTGGGTAAAAGGGTCAAACATAGTTCAATAATAGCATAGGAATGTTAAGATCATAATAAATTGTATGAATAAAAAAAATATAGATAGAAAAGTAAGCCTAATTTTTAGTTTTTATTGCATCCCTATGAGCATTCGAGAATCCGTTTAAGTTTGGAGCGCTGTAAAACCTAGAACAAACAAACAAAATTTTCATTTATTTTTGTTTATAACTTTTTTGTTGGTCACTTGACGATAAAAAGTAATAGAAATAAAATTGTAGGAAATTTAATTTGCTACATTTTATGTTTGATTAAATTTTCTGTAAGGTAACTAGTTTACGAGATACAGCGCGAAAACCCTTTGCACCCCCTTTTCCAAGATGGCGGCCGGGGGACAAGGGTGCCGACCCCACAAACTTGAACTTAAGCTTCTACTGACCCCCCCTACACATTAAAAAAATAAAATTGCGTCCTCTGACAAATGCATACCCAAATGTAACTTTTCAATGGACTAATACTGTACTACTGTAAGTTATTTCTGCCAAATAAAGATAATTATTATTTTGCTTATTCATTCCTTTGCCGAGGAATTTAAGGAATAACCACCGCACCGTCTTAAACAGTAATGCATAATACTGCTCTACTTTAAGGAAAAAAAATGTCACTGTTATGGTAAGTCCCCTGCACACCAAGTCGGATTTCTTTTCAGGAAGGTATTAAAAGAAAACAGGAAAGTAAGCTTGGTTGGATAACAACGCCGAGTGGCAGCCGAAAACCAGCGTGATTGATTTCGCATCGTAATTTACAAAGCCGCATTAAGCTGAGGCTTATTTGGCTCACGACCCAGCGTGGACAGACAGGTTCAGATGTGAGCTATTTAGACGGGTGCTACAGGTATTATACCCTCGTTATAATATTAAGTACCATGCTATGTCCAGATACATATTTGCTACAGTCTTTAAACATCCAATGAGCGTGTTATCGAGATATGTTTTAAGATAATCTGTAAAACAAGAGGTAAGAGGAAGGAAAAGGAAGAAATGAAGAATTATTGATTATGCAACAATTTTATTTTGTTCGTGGCTGAAAACAATGCGGCAGTGGCAAACCCGGTCACACTTTTTGTACTTTAGTGACCCGGAGGATGTTGCCATGTTAGGTGCCTATGTGCTAATGGTCTAGCCAAGCCAGGTTTTATCGTGAGCGATACCGTCAGCCACGGCTTTTTTCGGCGTCACGAAATCTTCGGTTTTACTCTTCCAGTTCAATGTTTACAACATCGGCCGGTTGAGGTGGACAGATCTTTTAGTATCACCTTTAATACACTAGGCGATGTTCATGAGATGGATACGAAACCAACGCTAAAGTTCTTGCTTTAGCATAGAAATTATAATGCTTAGTAGTTTTATCGTTTTTTGTACATACTTTTTTATAATTAGCCGTGAGATGCCCAATACTTAAGAAGGTAGAATGTGAATGCTAATAGAGCCTCCATTCCTGTTTGAACGATGTCCAGTTAAAGAAAAAATGATTTTAGTTAAGGAATCCAAACACGAACTTACCTCTTTGGTATTTATCGAGGAGTTTTGTGAATATCGTCCACCCTCCGATCTCAATCATCAGAGCCGCTTGTTGTCGCCGTAATATTGTAATATTGTGGGGCGGAACGTTGAACGAACTTTTATATTAGCTGCAGAAAGAGCTCAAATTGCAATCCTAAAGGTTACCTACCGCCCTTTTGCCTTTACTAGTAAGCTGTTACAGTAAGTTCTTTAACGTACTAACAGTTCGACAGCTATTTATACTGAACCTTGTTCTAAGACAACATAGATTGCTTCCTTACTATGCCAAAAATATTGACAATAGACAACACAAAAAAAGACTTAAAGGTTATGGTGGTAAATGATAAGTACAAACATAATCAAAAATAAAAACGAGTACGTACGCCACAAAACTTGGTAGGTGGCCGACCAGTATTAAGTACCTATTTGCAATCGAGACGTAATTATGTCCGTACTAATATCATCCCACTAAAATCATGCTTTCAACTCAAGATTTTTTGTGTTCCTCCGACGTTTCGTGTATAAACGACTTAATCTTAAACTAGGCACCTATGCAATGAATTTTGTAAAAACCCTACAACAGGCCCTATCTTGTCTATCTTACGAAGAAACTGAGGATTTATTCATTTAAAAAAGTACAAAATATTTAAAACTTTCAACCTTTTATGTTAAAAGTAGGTTTTCGCTTTGTTTGTGTTTTACATGAATTTGTGTAACCGTTTATATTGTAATTTTGTTTATTAATTTTTTTAACTTAAGTTTACAGATTTTGTTTATTTACCAACCTATTAGTTAAAATTGTTAGCCCTTTCTAGCTGAGACACAGGTTCTCCTGGTTTAGGCATATTGTAAGCAGTTACCTAAGTATAGTTATATAATAAGTATTATAGACTAGTATAATAATAAATATTATTTTCCGTATTGTAACACTTAGCTCTAAGATAATGAATAAACAGTTAAATAATTATTGTTATTATTGTAGGTACGTATTAGAACCTATACTACTCTATGGGACTCTAATTGGAACATATTATATTATTTCTATTAGGAACATATTAGATATCGATACAGTTACGCAAAGGATCAAATAAGTTTGTAATTACTTTGTCTTACTTGAAGATCATAGTTAAAATTAGACAATTCTATACCGAAACTATACAAAAATTTATTACATTGGCTTTGTGAAAAAGGTGACGAAGTTAACTGTAGAAACAACCAGTTTCGCTAGTGTCTCAGTACTGTAGAATATGACAGTTCCGATACATTAAACGACAGTTTCATAGTAAAGCAACGAAACCAAGACAATTCGATACCATTTTGCACCGTGGAGCTCGGTGCAATTGGTATCAACAAGGTGGAGTTTCGATAGTTTACTGGATTACTGGATAGTTTATTAGATTATAACGTTCGCGTTCGTAATACATGCATGATGTAAATTCACACACTGTCTACATCAACCATGATGGGGCACCATCTTAATCATCAAACATTGAAAGGACATATTTAAAATTATGGCGAAAACATCCATATGAAACACACCATTTAGTGAAAGAACTAACGGCTCGACCATCCAACCATCTACACGTAAGTCATACTAACAACCATACACTATAAACGACATACCACCCATCTCATCATATCATATCATCATAAAAGCCTTTATGAAGTCCACTGCTGAACATAGGCCTCCCCAATAGATTTCCAGGAAGAACGGTTTTGAGCCCTCTCCATTCACAGACTTCCAGCGATCTTTACAATGTCGTCAGTACATCGGGTGGGGGGGTCGTCCTACGCTTTGTTTTCCTGTCCTTGGTCGCCATTCGAACTTTTATTCCCCAACGGTTATCAGTTCTTGCAAATTTTCCCATTACATCTAAAGTGGAGTATTTTTATCGACGAAATTTTCAATAGCGTTACCATGTCGATCGGCTTACTTTGATGCATGTGTTCGTGTAGTACTAACCTATGGTATAGCATCTATACTAAGACCATTTTTTTTGGATGAAACGTACCAGTTCTAACAATCAGCTTCAGTCAGCTTCGATCGTAGTTTCAATGGTTCATTATCTATCCAAAAAGCCAATGAGTATGTACTTTCCCCATATCGATTATTCAAAATGTGTTTACGATGTACGTTATGACACTCGTACTTAGGAAAAATGCCCAATTAAGTCTTAATGCTATCTTCATGCATTGACATGATAAGGATAGATAACTTATTTTTTATTTATTCCTCAACAATAAAAAATAATATCACTTATCGAGTTTAAAATTGTGATTATGATTGGGGTAAATAAATCGTTATTATATGAATCCTTGTCATGGCTGACTGACATATTAAATGAAGTGAAATAAATGAAATGACTGATTCATTTATAGGCAACGCACAGCATATCCCGCTGGTTAATCAGTTAATAATTAATTAATCTTAATCAGGGTACAATGGGGCTCTAATATTTGTATGGTTAATATATTGGTACAAAATAAAATAAAAATGCAAATCATTAAAATATTAGCGGCAGATCTAGGTCAGAAAGGATTTGAAAAATGACAAAAATTCTATCGAAGTCAACCTATACCACAGAACAGAAAGAACAATAGAAATAGCATGATGACTTTTTTTAAGAAGAACCATTGTAGCTAACCTCACACATGTAGAAACAAACACACTTGGAAATATAACTTATAATTGGCTGAAAAAGAACGTTAAAAAGGACCAAACAATGTTATTGATATAAAACCTTAGTACCATCAGAACATGGTTCAAAACTCAATAAATTAAACAGTAGGTACTAAAATGTAAGTCTACTTACCAAGAGATAACGCATTTGCGAAAGATTTTTGTTTTAGTCTTTAACAACAAGAAATATAATTGATAATGCAATGGCTGTTATTTGATTGCCCACTAAACATAGCTACTTCCTTAGTGATGTGCCAAGGGATACAAGACGAATGTATCGATATCGATTATTATACCTACCTACTGATGGATATCAAAATACGAATACGATGGGTACGTCAGGTTATATTTGTGGTGGGCCAAATAAACAGCTTTTCTTTATTTTAACACAATCACACGCTTGTGTTTCTTTGGCGTTGAGGAAGGTTCTGCTGATAAATTTTGTGTCTGTAATTTTTAATACGTTTCATTAGATTTAGATTTTACGTAATCATAATATAA
The DNA here is from genome assembly GCA_948098915.1 of Lampropteryx suffumata. NCBI lineage: Eukaryota > Metazoa > Arthropoda > Insecta > Lepidoptera > Geometridae > Lampropteryx > Lampropteryx suffumata. Next base: position 16,895,416 of record OX402544.1, on the reverse strand, counting down.
ATGAAGGTAATTAGTTATAAAAAAACGTCATGAATATATAAACACTATAATAACCTGAAAAAAACAACATTTTTAGAATCTATATAGCTGTGTCAACAATGTATTTGTTTCCACTTTTTTAATTAAAAAATCTTGGTCCTTAAAGTGGTCTGAGCAAATTGTGCTTGTTTTTGTAGAAACCAATTTTGTTTCAAGAGTTGCATCAATCCATTTTTTTTAATGTTTGGTGCCTTGGGAAAAATGAAACCAGAAGTTTATTTATTCAAAATACTTACTATTATTTTCATCTTAACTAACCACTGGACACCATATGGCTTAAATACAATTAGAATAGAAATATAATTTTTTTTGAGTTACGTTTACCCTGACAAACTTCAGACACGACGGAAGTGAGCGAAGCTTGTAGTGCGCGGTATTCCGCATACTAGGTGTTACGCGGGCCCCGCCTACTTACTACTTCTATCGTTTATTCTGTTCTGTGACCTGTGAGATATATATATATATATATATATATATATATATATATATATATATAATAATAATATATAAGGCGATGTGTGCATGTATGTTCCCCATAGACTACGCCTGGAACGATTTCGATGACATTTTTAGGAAATCTTCAGATAGGCCTAAAGAAGTGATAGTGTGAAATTTGGTAGCGATCGGATCAACAAAACTATATTTTTATTTTTTTTCATCAATCAAATTATGTATGGATATACTCGTAGATTGTACAAATCTTAGGAACGGACATAGGCTACTTTTTATGTATGTAATATGCGTGCGAAGCGGCAAGCAAAAGCTAGTTAGTTCATAAATAACGCGTATGTTTTTCGCCCGTGAAGTCACGCTGGTCAAGGTCTAGTCAAAAAACCAGCACTACTTTCTTAGGGGAATAGTAGCATTAACGCTAAGATTAGACCATATTGGACTAACCACACACAGGGAAAGGACTAAAAGTTTTTGAACCACAGTTAGTGTACCTACATATTATTATTTTGTATTACTGATTGTATTCTTTGTTTTTTTTTTTTTCTTTGCTTACCTTCTTGCTTTCCTAACTGTAATATTAATTTCAGTGTGTGTGTGTATATGTACCAAATAACTATTTATTATTCTACTAGCTGTCCCGTTCGCGACTTCGTCCACGCGTTTAAAAAAGAAAAAAATATACCTATCTAATTGTAAATCCAAACCACTTGAACAAATCTAATCTCGAATCCACTTGAACACACACAAACAATTTCATCAAATCGGTCCTACCGATTAGGAGGAGTTAAATTACAAACACACGCACAGAAGATTTAAGTACCTATATACATATCTACTAATATTATAATGAGGAACGATTTGATTGTTTGAATTGAATAACCTTTGAAACTACTGGACCGATTTGAAAAATTATTTTCCCGTTGGAAAGCTACACTATCCCCGGGTGACATATGCTACTTTTTATCCCGGAAAATTGGTTTGTACCGGGAAAATTGTTCAATGCGGGCGAAGCTGCGCGCGGACATCTAGAACGAGTATATACAAAGATTAGCAGTTTTTAGCAGTATAGGCTGATGGCTTGGGGATTAGTCCCCTGCTGACTAACAGAAGAGCTAGCAATAGAGAAGGAAAATTGGAAAAAAGCCCGGTGTTATGCACTTGCAACAGAACCGACACCGCATGTATTCGTCTTTCCTGCGGGTCCTGTCGGCAAGGTCGAGAGCTTACATTAATGTTTAAGTGCACGAAAGGAGCCTCTGAGGCGCACTTTAATCCTTTCACCATACTGGTTAGAATGACACGATAAGAAGAAGTAACTGTATAAAGAGATAGGTTTATTTAGGTACATAATAGACGCGCGTTTGAAGTCGCGGGCGGTCCGGCTAGTATATTATGCTAGTATATTAACTTAGCAAAATCTAAAAATAGAAGTTGGTGGGTGTTAGTGTTGTGTTGGTCCACGCTCAAGGGAGGCGGCTTCTAAAGTTAGCATGAATAAGAATGACTTGTTGTTAGGTCAAAAACCGATTCAACACGATTTAAGACTTACCAGACGAGTGTTTAACCAGATTCTTAAATAAGGGTTAGCGGAACCGGCACCTAGATTCACTTATCATGTAAGTAACGATTCAAAAAGATCCTTGTGATTTTATTGAATAAAAAGCATTTTGATTTGATAAATCTATCTCATAATTACTCGTTAGCTAATAAGTGGTACACAGAGGCGCACTTGAATCCTTTCACCGCACTTTTTCGAAGTAACTACTAACACGATAAGAGGCTGATGAGTTGTTTTAATCTGTTGCTTTTTTTATTATTGACTTTATCATAATAAGGACAGAACATAATTATTATGTGACTATAGGATAGATGGTCATTCTCCACTCGTATTATTAGCTAGCGTATCGTTTAGGTATGGTCTTTGTCATTCGAATGCCATTGAATAAAGATCGCAATAGATTAAAAAACACAAACAGATAACAATGTGTTATTTTTAGTTATTAATACCATAATACGACAAGACCGACCTCGAGAGGTTAAAGAGCAGCTGAGACGCAGAAGATTCTCTGCAAGTATTTATCTCTAGTCTAGGTTTCTATAAATAATAAGTATGTTTTTATTATATTTAGTATTTACATGCAAGGCAAGGCGGATTTATAGCAAGGCGGACAGATAATGCATGGAGGAGCTACTGGTCTACGAAAGAACTTATGAAGGGCACTCTTCCGTTATCATTAAAACGGAAGCTAATGGATATGTGTATCCTCCTCATATTATCTTATAGAGCAAACTTGGTCCCTTACAAATATCCAAAAGTCCGAACTCGAGATTTGTCAACGGGCGACGGAGCGCAATACAACTCTGCGCTCCAGAACCTAAATTGCTGATGTAGCTCGAAACGTTACGAAGCTTAATTGGAGCTGGTCATGTCTGTCGCATGCCGGATGAGCTGTGGGCCAACATCACCACTCACTGGAGCCCTGAGACAGCGAGACGGCGCCATGTTAGACCCAAAAAGATATGGCGAGATGATCTCGACACCTTTGATAGAACTTGGGACCAAACAGCTCAAAATGACTCGAGCTCGAGATGACTAGTGAGGATCAAGGGGAGGCCTTTGCCCAGCAGTGGGACACAATGGACTAATCGTAATCGTAGTATTTACAAAAAGAATAGAAGTAGTCTAGTAGTCATGTCATCCTCCCATCCCATAGCACAAGCTCTACTTACTTTGGGGTTAGATGATGCTGTGTGAAATGTCCGGCGTTATTATATTTATAGTAATAATAGCAACAGCTCTGATTAAGGCCGGACAAACAAACATACATATGGCGAAACTTTAAGGGCCCTTTGTTGGACTTCAGAACCCTTATACAAAGATCGTTAGGGTACTTCTAGATAATTAACAAGGGGGGTAAACTCAAGGACCAGAACAAGCTCTGTGACTAGAGCAGAGCAAATATGCAAAAAGTTATACAATGACGTTATACTGACGATGGATAGACTAGACTTAGGTAAACTTTAAACGTCTCGACCACAGTCTTGTCTCTCTCTTTTTTGTGAAAAAAGGCAGCCTTTTAACTATACCTAGTTACCTGACTTACGACGACCGTAGTAGCAGTGCATGTATGCCGTCTTGTCGACCTTTATATCAAATAAATACCAATCGAGTAGGCGCTTAACAACAAAGACTTGCTTAAATCATAATACGAAATGATCTGCTAGTAGCACCCGTCAGTTGCTATCCTCAAATCTATCAATCGTTCCCTTTCTCATAGAAAAAAATACTTAGCTGATTCTACTAACGGATGTGTATAAAAACCCTGCAGTATAAAGCCAAGCGCGTGTGAGACCACGCACAATGAAGGCTTTTGAAATCGGTAAGTCAAAAAATGGCTAGACCCCAAACCAAAGCGAGTACATACGTAATACGTAAGGTATTTAGTATGAAGCTTTAATTATTTTTAGTTTCAAATTAGGCTGTTGCTCATAAACTAGACTAATCTGCACACCTGACAAGTATGCCCCTAGAAAGCTATTGCCTGTTATAGGTCAGTCAAAATAGACGTTTTTTTTGTCAACTTTGCACTACATTTCCGATCCAAATTTTGTTTTTTATAAGGTTTAGCATCACTTACCGAGCATTAAATCACAAAATGCTGACATTTGACAATTATAATAAAATAAACAAGATTTTAAATAGCAACGCGCTAACCTGGCTTGATAGACGGACCAAAAGGATGATTGCTCCCCAATAGTAGCTGCCGCCACCACCGCCGACGCGACGGGACAACAATAACAAAAAGTAAAAACCTACTTGTGGTATTTAGCAATAAAACATTTCGAAGATTTGTTACAATAAAATCAAAATTCTAACGTACAGTTGGCATAAAAAAAAAGATACCTAAATTTTTAGGTAATTACAAGCTTTTTGATAGACAACAAAAAGTAAAATTATGGAACCTCCGAAAAAAAACTCAAAATCAAGCAGTAACACTAACCTCAGATCTTGAAAGTCTTCGTGTTCGAATATTTCGTCCTGATCTTCTGGAGACAAACTTAAATCACTAAACTGTTTTTCCGTAGAGTTTGACATTTCACTATAATACATTTTGAAACTAATTGACTACTAACGCAAGTTTTGAAAACAAGATTATTTAAGCATATACTTGTGAACTTTCTATTTAATCACTAATTGCGCGATATGATTTCTTTTATTTTTAGCTAAACCAGGTTTTGTTTTATTTAATATATATAGAAATTTAACAAAATACCCCGATTTATTGATTTGACTTGGAATATATATAAATAGATAAACCGTGTCAACGCGGTATCGGCGGCGCCACTGAGCGAATAACGTGCAAAAAGGGGAGCTGCTCTGAATACGTCACGCTCGCTCAACAGGGTTGAGAGCTTAGGGAAGGGATGGGTGGTTCGCGCGGAGGTTGCGTCGCGTCGGTCGCTCGTCGGAACTCGGGACCGATGTCGCTTCGCTACCGAGCGTGCGACCCTGGAACAGGGGTTCGTTCCTACACAGTTCATTATACGAGTAACAAACTATTTACTATACGATACAAGTACCAACACTTATATTAATAAATGCTTTCAATAAATATAAATCATTTTTTTTGGGGTTCCGTACCACAAAAAAATAAACTCATAAGATCACGTTGTTCGCCTGTGTCTGTTCAAGGTTTTTTTCTCAGGAACGCGTGTAAGTACAAAAAAAAACACCAAGACACGCGAAAAATATTTACAGATCGTCCAAACATTTAATTAAGTACATATATTGTAAAACTACAGTAGTTTTTGCTAGTGGAGGTATCAAGTTATCACAAATACATAGGTCTATGGTTCCTAAAAGCAGTATATGCATTTAAGAAATACGGTCTATATATTACGATACAAGCTTTAGTTTGGTTGTTAAAATTATACTGCAATAATGATTAATTATTGCAGGAAAATAAGCGGTTTATATACCGCATATTTTGCCAATAATGCAAAACTAATTTCCGTACTATTAAATTTGTTAAAAAGCAAGTTCTCACAATTGAATAATTGACGGCTAGTCGTCCTTATATTGATGATGAGACACATTAAAAAGTTTTGTCTCTTTTTAAGACTTACACGGAACCTTCGGTGCGCGAGTCAGACTTGCACTTGTTCATGACAGCTCAAGGTAACACACAGCTGCTCATAACCTTATAGACCAAAGCCTGATTCCTATACTTACAATATAATCATTCGTCATGAGTTTTTTTCTCGTAGAAGAATGATAACACGGTTACTTCTACTACTGTTAGCATATTAGAGGAACCCGCTATAAATAGGTTAAGTACCTACCAACCAACACTTAATTAACAGCAATATGAGCCACTTACGTAGCGAAAACTACAATGTATTTATTCTAAATAATTATGCCTTGTTACCCTACTTATTTATCGATCTCATATCAGAGAGGTTAAACGAACAGTAAACACATTAATCTTCTTGTTTTCGATCAATATTATTTTCACAAACAAACAATGTACCTAGGTACGCAGCAGACAGAATGATATCACTGCCATATTGACGTGTGCGTAATTTAGTAAGCATCCATTATTTTATCTCATAGAACCCCACACCAACAGCAACCAAAACAAGTACCCACCTATGTAGCGAAAGCTAGTAAACCAAACTAAACATTTTTTTCCGATACGTAGGCTCTACCTACCTATCCAACTTATCGTTTACATATTAGAAGGATTAAATCTACATTCTGTTAGCGCTCACGCCTCCGTGGAAAAATCAAGTTGTATGGAAATTAAAGCGAGCCCGCTGCTGTCATTTCCTTACAAATTCATCTTCCCGCTTGCGTGGACGCCAACAGATAAATTGTATGGAAATGTTTAAAGCCCAGAGTCAAACCAACCATAACGAAATCTGTCTTGTTGTGTTCATTACATAACAAACAATGCAATACAGCCATACAGGGAGACTGATACATTTTGAATAACAATAGTTACATTAACACCAAGATGATTCAGACCTCAGCATAGTTTTGAGCACCCGCCTAAATAATTCAGGGTTGTTTTTAGGGTTCCGTACCTCAAAAGGAAAATGTGTAACCCGTAAAAGATTTTTGTCTGTAGATTTAACAATATTCTAAGAAATGCGTAGAGTTAATTAGTTAAGACTAAGTCCATATTAATATAAAAGGTCTACGGTCTATAAAAAATAAGATGTTATTAAAACTCGATCAAAAATACGGACTAAATACGGCCATTTATGCCACATATTTGGCCCTCGCCAATAAACCAAAACCTAATTGTATACTTAGCATTGACCTAGAATTAAGAAATTTGGTACGAAGCAAGGTCTCACTGGTTAATATAAGAAATCCGAAATTCGTTATTTGTAAATTTAAGACTGGTATAAAGTATATATAAAATCAAGTTCGTTAAGTCCTTCAATCCGAAATTTATACAGAACAGTGCGCGAATCAGGCGTACTTCTCCGGGTAACTGATGCCAGGTGTCCCTTATTCACACGGGCTACAATAAATTTTCAAGTGCCTGAGGACACGTCCCGATTAATTTTTGATCGGACCGCCAAATGTACCTACAAAATTTTCTATTACCTTGTACGAAAGCAGGTAGGTGCAGTTCTTAGTCTTTTAGACCGATTAACCAAAAATAAAACGCACGAATATTTTGACGAAATAAAACGAATATAATTTTCTCTACCCCCTGTCTGTTTTTGTTTTGTTTTGTTTGTTTTTCTGGGTCTCCCCCATAAAATTACGCGAAGCTGATAACGTGCCTTCCCAATTGAGATATCACGAAACAGTACGAACGATAACCTTATCGTTACGGGACTTCAGAAAAATCAATAAGCGTTGGTTAGTATTTTCGTATTCACGTAGATGCAGATTCTTGTAACCCCAAAGAAATAATCCGGAATGAAACTAGTGGGTTCGTAAGACGTAACGCTTTTTTGCATGATCCTTGTTTCATTTCATCCCACAGACAACATTCACTTTGTAAGTAGATAATACAATGCTCTGTAACCATTATCATATAGGGTAAACTATAAAGTCATACTGGGGCTCAGCATCGTCAGCATTAACCGAAGAATTTATAGTAGGTACCTATGGCAAGTTTAATAAGGACAACAAATAACGGTTCTAGTAATTGACTAGAACCGTTATTTGATGCAGCAGTGATCTATCCTAAAAACATACAAATAAAGTGGAAAGTCAGATAAAGTGGTCCGCGAAAAAAGCGTCTGTTTTAGAAAAACCTTTTTATATGTATGCTATTTCAACATACTTTGTTTCAGAATTATTTTCTACGCGCTCATACACTGACAGATTGCTCTGCGTCAAGATGTTTACTTTCTGTCAGTATACCATCTACTAGGTACCTACTCTATTATTTTCCGTGGTCAGATAAAATGGTCCTTCTTTTAAAAATATCTTTAAAAACCATTAGAAATGAGGAAGTAGGAGACAAAATATTGAAAATACTTAAGTTATTAAGACGACCTCTGTGGCGCAGTGGGCTTAGGTCCGGCTGAGGCGCAAAAGGTTGCGGTTCGATTTCCGCCGCGGAACAAATGTTTGTATGATCTGCAAGTATTTGTCTCGGGTCTGGGTGTTTCTATGTATATTATGTACTTATGTATTTACAGAAAAAAAAAGTATATAAGTGGTATATCAGTCATGCATGTGGTACCCATAACACAAGCTCTGCTTACTTTGGGGCCAGATGATGCTGTGTGGAATGTCCGGTATTATTATTATTATTATTATTATTAACGAGCAGATATCCACTAAATATCCACTAACCCGGTTCCACTCCGGGAGTGCAGACAGAAGTGAAAACTTATTTTGGCGCGTTAGAGTTTAGTAATAAATCACTTCAAAATCAGTAATTATGGCGACTGCCTATCAAATACTGAACGAACACAGATGATGCAATATTTTTTGTTCAGAATGTAGATAATATAATACTCATAATAACTCAGTAAACTTCTCCATACAAAATTAGACTGTAAACATGTGAATTAAGGTTTATAATCAAATGGGGCAAGCGCGGCAGCCGGCTGCGTCTCGCCCCGAAGGTAACGGTGTCGCGAATCCAGAGGTTTTACCTCATCTAAAAATATGCGTAACGCGCTAAAAGAAGTTTTCACTTCAAAAAAGAAGGTTCTCGATTATGTATGTTACCTCATATTGACTCCGTCATTTATGTACTTACCGATTAAAAAAACGTGAAAAGATATACTTCCCGATTGGTCCCATATAAATTTCATAAAAATCGGTTCAGTAGTTTGGTTTTTAAATCAAAAAAACTGAAAAATATGTCATCCACTTGGATGAAACAAAATTTTGATAGGTTTGAAGTCTGTTTTCTTTTTAGTTTTTAAAACGTTATTATTTCCATACATGTTAATTTGCTGTGGACACGTTAAGTCTAAACGCAGTGCAGTGAATTCTAAAAGAAAAGTTTGTTGTATTGCCTTCCATAGCTCTAAATATACATTCATCTACATCACTCACTCACTTCATCACACTAATATTACATAGAGGAAAGATTTGTAATGTTGTATTTTTGCATACGTAACGAATTAACTTAAAAACTACTGGACCGATTTGACAAATTCTTTTACCGTTAGAAAGCTACACTATCCCCGGGTGACATAAGCTACTTTTTATCCATCCCGGGAAAAATCTACAACGCGGGCGAATCTGCGCGCGTACAGCTAGTAAACAATAATAATGTGGTTAAACATTCGAAAAATATTTCGAAGAAGTTGAACAATAGGTTATACATATTACTTAACAATAATGTTCGTTTTGAAGGGTACTTTATGCAATCCTTTGGGGGGACGCCAGCTATACCGACAACCCTTTGTTCAAATCTCTCCGAATGAGAGATCGTAATGATATTGTTTTGCAAGTTACGTTACATCACACGATGTTTTTGATAGGATTTTCTTTGCTGAATTTATTACGGGTATAATTGAACAGGTTTTAAATTTTTGTTTGTTTATTATTTCTTATTTTACAAATAGGAAATAAATAATTAATACCGGATATTTCACACATCATCATCTAGCCCCAAAGTAAGCTGAGATTGTGTTTTGGGTAAGATATACATAGATACTAGTTACTTACTTACCAACTTTTTTTTTAAATACATAAGTAAGTACATATTTTATATAGAATCACCCAGGCCCCGAGACAAATATTAGCAGATCATACAAACAAATCGTACCCGCATCTTTCTGCGTCTCAGACGGAGCTTAGTCCACTGCGCCACAGATGTAGTCAAATGTTATCGTCAAAAGTCAGTATGACTGTTAATTTGTTTGTGATGTACATTTTCCCGGCTAAGCGGTTCAACGGATCTTCATATAAGTACCTACCTAATTGGTATTGGTATTGGTATTTCAGGGAAGGACATTTGGCCCACGGCCCTCATGAGTTGTACTCTCGTCTCTAAAGTTTAAATTTAAAGCTATTGATGACAATTCGGTTGGTTCATTTCTAAAATTAGGAATTGTCTAAAATATATTAAGTTAGTCATAGGTAGCGTTTGTAAAACCTATTCGGTTGATACCATCTAACTTAATTAGGAACGCTTAATTAAGTTAGATAAAATTAAGTTAGGATAAGTTGGTAGCAGCAGATACCAAAGGTTAATTTGACAGTTAAAAACCTAATTTTAGCTAAAATTAGTTAGGTTGGTGCCAACAGAATTGAGGCCAGTGAGTAGATTTCATTGATTTACCTATCGTATACTTATATAACCTATTTATATGCGATAGATAGGTTTCTTAAATAATAGGGGTGTACCTAATAACCAGACTTAGGAGTTGTTTAAATCTGTTGCCATCTTTATTCATTAACATTATATTGACAAGGACAGAGCATACGCCTTCTAGCGCCACGCTAGCTAATTATGTGATTATAGGATTACCTTTTAAGATGCCGCTGTTAAATAGGTAGGTAGGTACCTTCTCATCTGCCTGATAAGGTACTTTCTGGTTCTATAATAGGAACGCCAACTTCATAGGTAAAGGCCTTACCTATCACAAGTTAATGGGTAGGTACCTACCTACCTACCTAGGTAGACTGGGTTGATAGGTTAGGTACTAGGTACTTACCTATTTAATAAAAGCCAGGAGTTTATCTAGTATGTACTTACTTAGGCAAGGTAGGTACCTACATTGGGATGGTACACCCGGGCGGTTTTTGAGGAAACCGATTCTAAATAGGTAGGTAGGTACCTACCTACTTTTTTTTTCGGGAGATTTGTTTGTGGGAGTTTCATTTGTTTAGGCTTTTGATTCAAATAGTAGGTATGTAAGTAAGTACCTAACCGAAATGAAAGTTTATTGAGTACTTACATAATACCTAGGTACTTTTTATAACGTCAAGAACATAACTTAGCGAAATAGGTACCTACCTACCAGCGTGATGAGGGAGCGAGCGCGCGCGCTTTTTTTTGTTATCGATTCGCACTAGGCGTTAGCTATCTCGGGCGCGCTGAGAATGAACAGTCAACTCCAAATACTTACATGGGGTTTTTAATTTCTGTGGCAATTATTTCATCTGTGGTAAGAAGTACCACATTAGACTTTGTATCATTATATAATGGTTAGTATTTTAGGAGTTTCGTCATTTAAATTTTGGATATGTTCTGATTTAAATGAATAGACAAATTGTGATTACGGTCAATCACTTAAAAACGATAACAGTTCGTGAAGTATTTTTGTTGGTAGGTCCGTGTAGCGGCGCCCCGCGGCCATGCGTTTTCCACAGCGATTGCCCGGCGCCTGCGGAGGGCGGTCGTCTGACACCGCCTACTTCGTCTGGTATAAGCGTCACCAGTCTCGTGTCTCGCTTTACCTCCAAATTCAGTTCACAAGCATTCAGAGCTCGAGACCCATCCAAGGAGAATATAATGTCCTTCGCACAAGATAATACTTCCTCCCGACCGAGCATCCTTCCTTACCATCGCGTTAGTCAATTGCTAAATTGCTAAACGGTGCCAAGTGCCAAGTGCTAAAACGGATAAAAACACCGGGTGGGTGCCTGCCGTTAAACACCTACCTTGGTAGGTACCTAAGAAACAAAATAAACAATAAACTTTTGACTAGATAGGTACCTACCTATAGGTAATACCTAAAGAACTTTATAAAAGCATACAATTCTGTAGGTAAGTAGGGTAAAACACCCAGTAGTCAGCCTTTTAGTGAGTAATGAAATTTGTTTCAATTGTAAGTAGGGTAAAACACTCAGTAGTCAGCCTTTTAGTGGGTAATGAAATTTGTTTCAACTGCATTTTAAATATTAAATAATATTAATATAAACAATAGCTTTTCTATAACAATTAAATTGTAATAGAATTATAAAAAAAAAAAAAAACATTAATTAAAATATGGCACTTTTCACCAGTGCTCAGCCTCATTTCTCCACAAGTCAGCCATGTCTTACCCTGTAGTCAGCCTCTTACTTATTTTTGCATTTGACTTAAAACTTAAACTTAAAGAGTTCAGTGCATTTTAAATGATACCATGCAGGTTGTCACATACAATATTTTTCAGGTCATTAATCACCTGAAAAATATTGTTAAGTATGTTAATCTCTGTATCGCTAATCATCTATTAATTGTACATGTTGTATTTTTCTTCCTCATTTTACTGTTGAAATTCAACAGCATTTCTGCTTTTTCTGTTCTGTTCTTCTTTCTTTTTTGTCTCTCTTAATTTTTCTTTGCTTTGGTTTCAGATCTCTTCATTGTAGCATCCCCTCGCGGAACCTCGCTAATAACTCGAATAGCTTCTCTATTCTTCTTCCCATATGCGGCTAACTACTGGTAAAATACCCTTTTCGCCTTAGAAGAGTTATTATTAAACTAATGAGCAAAATTGGGATTAATCGGTCCGTGAATTTGAGCTATATATAAGCAAAAACCAGTAATTAGCCACATAAGGCTCAGCACTGGATCTACATAAAAAAATCGATACCCAGTAGTCGGCCTTCTAAATTACAGCTTTTAAAGCAAATAAATGCATGTAATAGTTAATTTTATCATAATAATCATTAAATAGTAAAACACAGCATCCCAATCCACCACAAATTACAACACATAGACACAAAAACTTACAGAAAACTCATACGTGTCTCCTTAAGAAAAAAATTGTGACTGCAACACGTCCAGTCATGTCTGTGGCGGAGGTGAAAAGGAATGAGTATATCTCATTAACCTGACATGTTTATTGTTTCGTATGTTTGCGTAATAGCCAAAAAGGATACAGGGATTCGATTGAACGTTATTTTAAAGGTGTAAACCAATTTCAACACTGTTTATAGGGATATAAAGTCCGTAAAGGCCGAGTACTGGTGCAAGGCTGACTACCGGCTATTTTACCATAGGAAGGTTCTTACGAAAAGTTTGTTTTATTTTGTTCTTTTCTTCGTTTAAAGGATTAACTTTACTTACGAAAAGTTTGTTTTATTTTGTTCTTTTCTTCGTTTAAAGGGTTAACTAACTTACATAACACAAAGAAGTTGTTTTTACCACCAACTTTTTCTATAGAATTTCTGTCAACTTCTATCTTTGATTAAAACAAATCTAACAAATCTATTGAAAAAGTTGCGAGGTAAAATTAATCTCAATTTCATTATAAATGGTACCTAAGTAGGTAAGTACCTACTTATGTAGATTATATTTCTGTAGAAGGTTCCTTTTAGGCAAGTAGGTACTTACCTACACCTACCTAGGGTCATTGCGCCAGTTCGCGACCAGTTAGCTTGGTTGTCATATTCAAGAACCATAATGTATATGTTTTTGTAATTATTTTAATCAAAATTGTTTTTCACCTTATAGCTAATATACCTACTCTTATTTCATTTTATATAAAGTGTATAACAATAAAACAATCTCCAAATTTTATAGAAATATTTATACTAGCTCAAATACCCATTTTTGCCAGTTTTCGACCAGAAAATTCCGTTTTCGACCACCTAGTCCACATAGTAGTAGTAGTTTAGTAGTTTCTATGTGAAAATATTTAAGATATAGGAATGAAAATTGTGTGTAGTAATAAATTAAACTGATTTATCGTGACATGTTTTTATTTTTCAATATTCATATTCATAAAACTTATTACTAATTTATTTAAATAATCGTAAATCACAAGATACCAACTCCAGAAGAGATCTCTCTTTGGATTTTAATTTCCATAAAATAATAATAAAGCACAGGTATGGCAGTAAAGCATACTTTGATATTTAGTTGTGTCCCCATTTTTGTCCCATTGTGTCCCACTACTGGGTAAAGGCCTCCCTTTGATCTCTCCAACCATCTCCGTTTTAGATTCGAGCTATTTGGATCCAAGCTCTGTCAAAGGTGTCGAGATCATCTCGCCTTTTGGGTTTAGCACGGCGCCGTCTCGCTGTCTCAGGGATCCACTGAATGGTGATTTTGGCCACAGCTTATCTGGCATGCGACAGACATGACCAGCCCAACTCCACTTAAGCTTCTCAACGTTTTGAGCTACATCAGCAATTTAGGTTCAAAAGCGCAGTGTCGTGTTGCGTATGCGAACTGTAAGTTTAACATCAAGAATCCCGCGCTCCATAGCCCGCTGACAAATCTAGAATTCGGACTTTTAGATGTTTGTAAAAGTCAAAGTTTGTGCTCCATTAGTTAATATGGGAGCATACACATATCCATTAGCTTCCGTTTTAAAGATCCTGAGATCTTTCATATATTCATTTATCTTTGATATTTATTATACAATATTATTTAATCAAACATTTATATATGTATAAGAAACTAATTTTCACTCAAAACGGGATATTATATACCATGATATGTCAGTTTACTGCTTCTCTATATTGGCACATTTGCATGTGCCATGATCACGAGCAAAGACCATTTCATAAATGGTCGAAAATCGATCGGATGTATCGGTTTCCAAACACAATATTATTAAGAATTTTAGATAAAAGTCGTATGGAAAAAAGAAAAACCTGAAAAATAATACACATTACATATTATTTTATAGCATAAAAAACATTATTTTAATGATGTTTTGTACAATTTATTGTAATACTTAAATCATGGTCGAAATCTTGGTAGACTTTTTACCCTATTCTGTTTCCGACCGCTAGCAATTATTTAAAAAATACGCCATCTGTATTTTTTCATTTAACCGTAATAGCCAGGACGAAAACTGGCTATTAAAGTTGCGAGGGGGTATAATGTTCAAATTCATTAAAAACATCACTTGTTTATCATACATAAAAAAAATACAACATACCACCTTCTTAACATGATATAGCCAATCTCCGACCATGTGGACGAAAAATGGATTATCGTTTAAAAGTGTGGTACAGTTCTCGAATACGCAATTTTAATAATTTATGTTTAATATTTAACTCAAAATACTTTATGAACGAATTCTTTTATTTATTATAAATATATACAAATAATCAGAATAATAAAATTCATAAAAATCTATGAGTAACATACCGCGAAAGCTGCATCACACCACTATTTTTTTGTTGTATTTGTGCCAGTTCACGACCGACTACATATTGATTATATTATTTATATATGTTTTGATTGCGCTGGTGGATTGAAATTTGTTTGTGTGTTTGCTTGGACTTTCAAGATAGCGCCCAAATGCACTCCCTCAGCGTAGGTGTGTTATATAAGCTATTTTTCGCAATTGTTTAGTAGTAGTGTGACGAAAGGTCGAGAAAGGGACGTGGTCGGCTAACAGGCGAAATGACCCTATATCGCGCAAAAAAATATACTTAGGTAAATAGGTACCTATGTAACTACTTAGGTTACGGAAGGTACCTCCGTAAGGAATTATTAAGTACCTACTTACTTACCTATAAATACTTGTTTGTTTAAAGTAGTAAATAGGTACTTACCTACCTAAGTGTACTTAAGTAAGTATTTAACATTGTAAATTATACAATGTTAAATACTTACATAAGTAATATAGACCAGTAAGTACCTATTTAGTTATATTCTAAAAGATACCTAAAAAACCACTGAGGTAGGTACACAACGCTACGAAACAAGCGACGTCCGAACCCACTTGTTCAAATTGAACAAAGTTCAATCGGTCACGCACACTGCACGTACAATTCAGGCCAGAGCCAACAGCTATCGCTCCATTTGCACTTTGCACCACTTACACTGGCTAGTGCGGGGGGAACCAGAACGGACAGTTTTCTTTCTTATATAAACACTAGCTGCTGCCTATATAAAAAGTAGCATAAGTATGTCGTTCCAGGTCCCATCCACCTCTAAGTACTTATACCAAAATTCATCAAAAGCGGTTCAGTGGTTTTGGCGTGAAAACGTAACAGACAGACATTACTTTCAAATTTATAATATTAGTAGGGATTTACTGACCGTTGCTAGAAAGGGATGATTAATTATTATGGGAACAGTAACATTAGGGCCTAATTTCGTCATACGGTAGTACAGTAGGCCTTTGCCTAGCAGTGATTAGGTATGTATTAGACATAGTCAACTGCTAGGCAAAGGCCTCCCCATTCCTTTCCAAATACCCTGATCTTGAGCTATTATTGCTCATTTTATCTTCTTAAGCTCGAACTTGTCGAAGCTCCGTTTTGGTCTGTTATTTCAAGGATCAAAAGTAACGTAACGGAAGTATAATTCACTCATATTCAGAAACGACCAAACAAAATGTCATTCATTAGGTACCAGTCATATCATTGTTTTGTGTCATAACCACCTGTTAGGGCTTGGTTGAACCCATTCCACAGACACAGACAGAGTAGGTATGGAAAAAATAACTAAGAAATAAAAACGCTCTAAAAAGTTCCGTCCGCTCAAGTTTTGTAAAAACGGATTCTGAATTTTCTGGTCGAAAACTGGCAAAAAGAGGTATTTCAACTTTAAATATTTCTATAAAATTTGCAGATTGTTTTATTGTTAAACACTTTATATAAAATTAAATTAGAGTACTTATATTAGCTATAAGGTGAAAAACAATGCTGATCTAAATAATTACAAGAACATATACTTTATGGTTCTTGAATCTTACAACTCAGCTATCTGGTCGCGAACTAGCGTACTGACCCTAGTAAGATTTTAAAGACATCCGACGATCCGTTCAAGTTGTTGAAAAAAAAAACAAAAATAGCTACATACTAATATGAATTAAACCACAACACAGAGGAAAAATTTACATCAAAAAAGTGCAATTATAGGAAGAGAAGAAGAAGACTCGTATAAGTACTAATATTAACTGCAACAGTGCGGGTCACTGTACTTGTGAACTTATTTACACTGTCGTTTACAATTTGATAAGCGAGCGAGTACCTCGACTCAACCAACACGCCAACCAACACCAGCTAGATGTAATTCTACAAGTTTAGATGTGGAAATTTGTTTGGATGTTCGTTTGTTACTCAACCACGTAATAATGATGCTATGTTGATGTGGGTACAATATATAATTGTAACCAGCTGCTCCGCCCGGCTTTGTACGCGCGGTACCTACATAAAAAGTAGCTTATGTCCTTCTTCAAGGTCCCATACATCTCTATATTCATTATAATCGGTTCAGCGGTCTAGGCGTGAAAACGTATTTATAATATTATAATATTAGTATTTCTAATACTATTTATAAAATTAGTAGGGATGTAAACAGCGTACCTACATACCTAATGAGAGGAAAGGAAAAATTCCTCAAGTAGGTATTAAATTTTCCCAAATATAGGCACTTAGATTTTCTTGAAAAAGTTTTGTTTAATTATCGGCTAAAGGAGTATTGTTATTATGGAAATTAAGATACCTAAGAACTTTTGGTAAAACATTTATAGATTTCTTTTCTACATTTTTTGATAGAGAAAAAATAGAGAATTTTGAATCTTTGTAGTTTACCTACTAGATAACTCGTATTGATTTAAAATCCAATTAAAATAAACATATTAAGTATTACATTTACATTTTACTTAGGTATTTTACTTTACTTATTTACATTATAGCTTACATTTTAAACAGATACTTAGGTATCATTTAAACGTTTATGAGATATTAACTATCAAGAATTTCACTTAGTTTGCAGTAGTCTTGAGTGCCAAGGCGAAACGCAGTCTAATATCAACTCTAAATTAAACGCGTATAAACACAAATCTAAAATGCATGCTAAGATATTAATTTGAGTTGGTTCTACTCCACATGAATTTACTAGGAATTTCAAAGTTGTTAATATTCCGAAGTCCAACAAGGAACTGGAACTACAAACAAAACGCTACAATAAGCTTGATATAGCGATTGGCAGTTACGTTCTATTAGTAAGTCGTCCGGGTTTTTGACCTGATTTGACCCCACTCTCAGAACTCATTGCAGTCAATTAGTGTGCAGTTTCTATGTCCGCCCGCAGCTCACTACATAAGCGGTGCTGTCCTGTTTGTAAGCACCTACGCAATAACTGGTGACAATTGCATGCAGTTCAAGTACTTGGCGCTCACTGCTTAGTGCCTACACTTGCCTACGAATGAACCTAACTAGAACTTTCCGTTCACCGCCAATGGTGGCAATTGTGTTGTTTTCGCCTCGTGAGGTCGCTCCGATGGTTCAATCTGAAAACCAGCGCTATTCTCAGCATGTGCTACTTCCGGGCACGGATGCCCGGAAGTAGCACATGCTGAGATGGAACTTTTTCAGCCACACTTAAATGTTGTTTGATTCGCGGGAAGGGCTACTTTTTTTATGCATACTTTCATAGTTTGATTTCTGTTTGTTTTAATGTGTTTGTATCAATTTCCCCTTGTAGCTTAGTTTTAGTCTGTTTTCCGCTCTTGTCTTCTTGTATGTTTTCGTGTGTGCTGAATAAATGTTTTTCTTTCTTTCTTTCAATTCGGTTGGTTCATTTCTAAATTCTAGTATTTACAGGCTCGCACCAGCCATAGTACTAATATTATCAATTCTATTGTCTGTATATTTGTTACCTTATAACGGCTTAATTGCTGAATGTATGATCTTGATAAAATTTGGTAAGGAGATTGTATCTTGGAAAAAGACATAGGCTACTCTTACAAAGCGTTCGTTACCACAGGCAGAAACTAGTTATTATGCTTTATACTTATATATAAAATGCCGTTAAAATCTGTTACCATCTTTATTAATTTACATTTGAATGACAAGGACAGACCATACTTTTCGAGCGTTTGAACATGGCAGGTGATTATGAATAAACCGTTACGACCGTTATGCTTCACAATAATTACATAATATTTGCGTCAAAAATGTGTAATTAATGTATTTGTGTAGTCCGGCGTTGTGTAGGTCAAAACACGCGCTTGGTGCTGATAAACGTCAATCCAAACAAAATGCGACATAAAACCAGTCGCATATCCGTTGGGACAGTTTCGCGTTATCAGTTGGGATATACCCGTATTTTGTTATTTTAATAAATAATAGGTATCAGCACCGCGAGTACCAACGTGACTCACGGAGTCATTGAGTCATCCATCGCACGTTTTAATTGCAAACTTTAGTCTAGACGTCCCATTCACAAAAAACAGGATACCTATTCTTAATCCTGAATATCAAAATCTCTGTTTACCAATATATATACATTGGTTGAAACTTACTCTAATTGTGATAAATTGATATTTTTGTCATCGATGCGTTCCTTAAGTGGGCCATGGGCCTTCTGTCTGACGGTCTGATCAATTAAGAAGCTCATATAAATCTGTTGCATGTGATCACAATACAATGCCAATTGCAATACACGAGCTGCTTGTCGTTGAAGAATTCCACAGCGCAGTGTATCTTCAAAGCCCATGGTCAGGTAAATCAAAGGCCCGCAAATTCAATCAAATTGTAAGAAATAACTGCTGCCGTTATTTCTAAACAATTTGATATTTCCCCGCAAACGTTAGCGTGAAGAACTATGCGCGACGTATTTGTGTAGCAAGACCCACAGGTTTGTTCGTAAGGTACTCTTACATAATGAACCTAATATCATAAATTACACGTGTCCATTTATTTATTCATATCAAGTTTCAAGCAAATCGCACCACGCGTTAAAAAGTTTCATACATTTGTTTTCACCCCATTTCACATTCGTAGGGGTTGAATTTAAAAAAAATCCCGCCTTAGTGGGTGGTTTTGCTTTAAAGGCTACCTTTTAAATTTCAGCTTCAGCGGTTTCGGCTCGGCGATGATGAATCAGTATAGCTACATTGTTTTAAGTATCATCAATAGTTGCATCAGCAAACGTCAAATAACGTCTTTATAATTTATCTTTCTTTTCTTCAAAAATGTTTTTTCAATTCAGTTCTTTAAAGGCATTTGGATACATTTGGTTCCATTATTGCTATTTTCGTAGTAATCACAATTTTCACAAATGAAATCATTTTATGTTTTTACTAATAATCTCTTTTCTTTTCTTATTAGTTTAAATAACGAACGACCACATTCTAAACCTTAATTTTAAACTTAAAGACTCAATAGATTATATCTAACAATCATATTTTGCAAACTTTGAGTTGGTTCGGCGAAATAGCAGAATCAGAACCAGTATTTATATATATTGGATCTGTTAGTCTGTTAGTCTGTATGCGTTAGTTGAATAGCGAGAGTAGAATATAATATAATAGATATTATCAATATCGAATCTCGAAATCGCAGCATTCCGTGGAGGGTTTCGCTCGTCAAGGCGGGCGCCTGATAGACGCACACTATGCAGCTCCAGGGTGAGGGGTGTGGCTGACGTGCGATTGGCTCGCACATCCTATTCCGCTACGAGAAGGGTTGCAACCACTAGATCACGGTGCC
This sequence comes from Lampropteryx suffumata, assembly GCA_948098915.1. Taxonomy (NCBI): domain Eukaryota; kingdom Metazoa; phylum Arthropoda; class Insecta; order Lepidoptera; family Geometridae; genus Lampropteryx; species Lampropteryx suffumata. Next base: position 16,875,090 of record OX402544.1, on the reverse strand, counting down.
CTCGAGCAAGGACAATCTAAACATTACATTCAATAGTAGCTAACTACTAATTAGGATAGAATTATCTCAAAACTAAACTCTTTATTATAGACTGTACAATTTGGTACATGTTTAAGGGAAAATAGAAAAAAAATAATGTAGGAAAGTTGTAAGTTCTTGGTGGTGATTCTGCTGTTTAGTCGTACCAGCTAAAATTTCGTAATATACTAAGGACTTTTGCTTACAACAAAGTCGCAAGTTACAGTCAGTCAAAATTCAGTATTAAAATAAGTTTAGTTGTCCTTTTGTTTCTTTAATTTATTTATTTTTTTAAAGAATTTTCCCGTTTTATTTAACACCAATTTTCATGGCGACTCAAATGAACTAAAACACTAATCACCCGTCAATTTAGTAGATATAAGACGTAACATTTACTAGCTAAAAATTCATATAATTCAATTTCAAGTTCCAAGTTCTTTATTTGCTTTGTTAGTTCTTAAATAGTTTGAAATTTTTTTGATAGTTCTCGGTGCAAGCCCTGTAGCCAGGTGGAGCGATGATATTCGTAAGGCAACGGTCAAGGATTGGAGGAGGAGAGCCAAATATCGAGCTAAGTGGCCTGCCATGGGAGAGGCCTATGTTCAGCAGTGGACTGACACGGGCTGATGATGATGAGATCTTAAGGAATGTGTAGGTTTAATCTTATATGTTTGTTATAGTCTAGGTGTTTGTTAAACTTACACTGGATTTTTTATGTAAGCAAATAAAGAACTTTTTTAATTGAAATTGAATTATATGAAAATTTAGCTAGTGTCGCGTTAAAGTATGGTTTGTCCTTATTGTATTAAATGATTTATTTTTATATTATTATATATATAAAAAAAGTTGTGTTAGTCACACTATTTTGTACCTCGAGAACAGCTGAACCGATTTTCATGATTTTTGATTTGTTGGATTTGTCTACGCCCCAAATAGCAGAATAATTATAAAAAAATTTGTAAAATAAAATGAAAATTTAAGATTTAGTGTTGAATTCAGTTTGATACAGCCTTTGACGATGTTTGGTTTATTAGGTTATGATAATGACGGTTGTCATTGTGCGCGCTTGAACAATTGTGTAGTATAGAAGCAAAGACAAGCAAAATCTTATATTCTGGGTTCTTCGTTTGTCATTTCATAACGTAACATAGCATGTTTTATTCAGGAATCAAAGCGGAATTTTAATCATTAAATTGTGACACAATGCACAAATATGGACAATTTAATTAACAGTGTATTATGTTGCAATGAGATTTGAACGAAGAGAGTCCCGTGAAACATCTAGACGGCTATTCCGCGATTAAGTATAGAATAGACAAATGACGAATTACAAACAGCACTTACTCAGATAATGAAGCTTACTTAAGAAGTTTTTGAAAGCATTACATGCATTTAATACCTGTGTATAACCGCATTAGTAGCGTAGTAGTAGCGCTCAAAATTTGCAAGTTGAAGTGGCAATGGGCAGGCCATATAGCTCGCAGAACTGATAACCGCTGGGGAGTAAATGTTCTCGAATGGAGACCAAGGACAGGAAACCGAAGCGTAGGACGACCTCCCCACCCGATGGACTGACAACATTGTAAAGATCGCAGGAAGTCGGTGGATGGAGAGGGCTCAAAATCGTTCTTCCTGGAAATCTATTGGGGAGGCCTTTGTCCAGCAGTGGACTTCACAGAGGCTGTGATGATGATGAACCGCATTAACAATGAATAGGTACTTACCTAAGATTTTATCGATTACTTAAGTTTAAAGAAGTAGTAGTAGAAGTAGGTAGTAATACATGGACATGTATTAATCCTGTATTAATATTTTAGGAGCAATAGATAAGACTAACCGAAAACTAGCGTGGCGTTAATGTATTGGCCCTTTTATCTATAATATAAAAATGAATCGCTGAATGTGTTGCTAAGCGCAAATCTCGAGAGCAGCTGAACCGATTTCGCTAATTCTTTTTTTAGAATATTCCTTGAAGTACGAGCATGGTTCTTACGGAGAAAAAAATTTAAAAATATTGCCTAAAAAAGACTAAAAACAACACTTTTTTATACTCCCATACAATCGATTCGTAATAATACTTAAAAGTCAATTTGAACTTTAATACCATATAATAAAGTTTAAGTGCTAGTGCAGAGGTTCCGGGAAGGCAAAACAATTGCGTGACGTTAGTATCGTATACATATTAATGTCAATATTTGTCAATATTTATACGATGGTAAATATAAATCTTCTGTGCGTGTGTTTTTAATTAAACTCTTCTAAACGGCTGGACCGATTTTAATATTTTTTTTGTATTTGTTCAAGTGCTTTCGAGAATGGTTAAGATATACAATTAGATTTTCTTTATTTTTATTTCTATTTATAACTAACGGACGAAGTCGTGAACGGGACAGCTAGTTAATAATAAATATGGCAACAGATTTGAACAACAAATTAGCTAATGTGTTATTATAAGTATATAATCATAGTTGTCGGTACAATCTATTACTCACAAGACCATCTTTAATATACCAGTACTACCATTCAAAGAGATGGAATAAATAATATAATAAGATACTACCATGAATACTGATGATGGATTTAACTGCGATAGTCTTCAAATTATTAGGGGTTAGTCCCCCTGCTGACTAACAGAAGAGCTGGCAATAGTGAAACAAGACCGGCTCGGTGCAAGCCGTTATGCATGTGCAACCGAACCGACACCGCATGTACTGATTCGTCTTTCCTGCGAGTCCTGTCGGTCGAGAGGTTAGTGTGGGTACCAGGGACGGCCTGCGCTATCAAACAGAATCCCAGGCAGTGGAGTCAGTGGAGAGGAAACTGCACCCACCTCAGCTTGCGGGAGTGGATTCATGAACGAAAGTTTTCAATTACAATTAACTGCTCTGTAACTTTACTGACGCCACCTATATTATTTTCAACAGATGAACAAAGGCCAATGATGAATATTCATAATATTTTTTTTTATTCTTAATAAAACTAATTATAAGAAATATGATAATTAAAAAATAAGATAGTACATTCTTAAAACGGAGGCGCGACGACGGTATTCAAGTCTCTAATGCCAATAAATAAAAATTCAAATTCGTAAGCCTAGTGTCAGGTTCAGATAGTCGAGTAACCCACGATCTGGACAGATTGTCTAGACAAGATCCACTTTCGGTTCACATTCACGTAATTATCAAATATGTCATTAGCTTGCGATAACCTGATAAGTCACGAGACTGAGACGTAAGTAAGACTATTGGGCTTATTCTGTTTATCCACCATAAAACAGCCAACCTAAGGTGGATACTCGGAAACGCGTATCCATCTATCCACCCTGAACGGGGTGGATAACCGGAATTCACATCAGATTGTTCTTCCGACTTTTTGTGAATAAAATTATCTATAAATTATTAAATTGCGTCTTGTATTTCATAAAATACAATTTTCACTAAACAAAAATAATTATTAATTCTCTATTAACTAAAAATAAATAAAAAGAGGACACCAATGCGAAGACGAGGCAGGGCTGGTAGTATTTTATAAATATTGCAATATGTCCAGAAAATGACCAACATTTATTTCATTATTGAATAGTTGTATATCCTGGAGAAATTCGTCCCTTTAATGTATGTTTGCAATCGTTTTCTAAAGTTTTTTGCTGCGGTAGACGTATTAGCGAAGAACTGTGCGTTTTGCATGCATTCCAAAAACTTAACTAAATGTTGATGTTTGTGTATGTTTCTATAAATGACTGTACATAGGCAGGGGAGAAAATCGGAAGAATGATATTATGTGAATTACGAATTTCCAACCCGTTTAGGGTGGATAGATATGGACACGCGTTTGGGTGATAGATGGACACCATAGGGTGTCAGTTTTAGGGGGGATAAACGGAATAAGCATACTGTTGTCTTTTCCGTACATTTTCATCGCCGCAAGCTTGGACGTCAGCTAAAGTGTATCTTATCTATAATCTCCCAATTTCTGTTAAAATGATATTGGCACTAGTATAGTATAGTTATAGATACAGATACTAGTATAGTTAACAGTATATCTACGAGGTCTAGGGGAGACATGTGCTACAAAGCAAAACAACCGACTGTGTCATGAAGTAATGACTACGAGTATTATTGTACTTTATTTTGAAAAACTAGTTTTAAAATTGTTATTAAAGGCTTATTGAAATTAAGGCACGTAAGTTAGAGCGCAACTTTGAGTTTGGGTCCCACACCAGATTATAGACGAAAAGAGATATCAGCAGATGCCGAATGGATAAAGCAGGTATGTTGGGTATTTTTTTTTATAGAAATGTAGTCGGCAGTTGCTATATACATTTCGAACTTTGGAAACGACATAGCACGCGTTAAGCGCGTGTATATCTACTTAATTAGGGTATACTTTAACATAACTAGCTTTCTCCAATTTATTCCCCACTTTAGACATTACGAAAGTAATTTATTGACGGCAGAACGTATTTTTTAAGTTTCTTGAAGTTAAAACGCGGTTTCTTTTCATGCACCCGTTGCCGGTTACGCAGGGGAAGTATCTCAATTAGATGGTAGATTATCACGGTTAAATAAAAAGGACAAGAGCAAGCGAGATGAGTACCGTGGGTTCCGTCCGTAGTGTAAAGCTTTATTCGTTTTCGTCAAAATTATATGTATTACCTACATACATTAGTGATGTATCTTATGTAGCCAGCATTTTGCAACATACGAGCCATCTTATATTGCTTAGTCTAATTAAAATTAAAATGTTTATTTTATTCTTTTATTAGAATTTCCAAAAATGTTCCGCAGCTTTTATTAAAGATCAATTTACATGGCGACTCAAATGAACTAAAACACGTCAAGTAAGTAATTTTAGGTAGTGTCATAAAAATATAACTTTAGACGAAATTATTAGGTATCAAATTTTAGGACATTTTAGTGAGTCTAGCGAAACAACAGAATCAAGATAAAAATCCTTAACATTTTACAGAGCTCAGGAAGGCATAATATACCTAATAGTCCAACTTTGTCAAAGCAAGATCAATGACTAGGGGGTAGGTTGTAGGTTTTGGTGCGGAACCCAAAAACGTACCTTTAAGAGAGTTGGGTTATATTGTCTGTCAGTCAGTAGGGTGGTAAGCCGGTTTAACACAATTATTTAATAAAACTTTGAATTATTTTTTCTTCAAAATTCCTAAAACGATAACATATGACTTAAATGTAATGGATAAATCTTGCTATTAATACTTTTACTAGTTTTATAAGAGTTAAATTAGAAAAAGACATGTTTTTGTGAATGGACAAAATGCATTTTGTTTGTTGCCGACTTCAAACCCTTGACTTCCGCCTTGGCAATTCCCGTTCCCGTTCCAAGAAATATGTATTGTATGTGTATGATCTAAGAGTTAAGAAAATACTATATTATTATTATATAATAATTATACAGTATATTAGTACACCAAAAGTATATTTTCATCATTTAAGTATTTTATGAAACCTGCACAAGCAACAGCGATTATTAATAATAATATCGCTATGCCAATGCCTGCTGCTTTCTTCAGAGAAAACAAATGCTGCTTTCTTAGTAAATTGTATGACTTTCTATACATAAATGTCACTAAAGGGTCGTTTAGCCGTGTCCGTCTGTTTGTCTGTCCGCCCCTAATCAGAGTTCCAGCTCGCAGTCTATTATTCATATCGTTACAAAAATGAACGGGTTAGACGTGATCGTGGCCCCTACTGAATTTCGCTATAAAGTCTACGTATAGGCTTTCTAACATGTAAAATGTTGAGTGGCGTTCCGTTTTTTTTTATTTTACTATCTTCTCGTGTGGCATAACGTTGCAAAGGTCTTTTAAATATACTTACTAGGTTTCTTGAACAGTTTAGTGTGATACCATTTAAGCTTAAAAGTGGTAATTTTTAAGAGTCCGTGTCATTTTGATAGAGTTTGTCCCTGTGCATTTTTGATAGAGTTAGGTATGTAGGTGCCTGGTTCGTTTGGAACAATACTTCATTTGGGTTAAAGCGGTCGCGAGCTAGACTATCCCGATTTCCCTAGGTAAGTAAGTAATATACCTATCTATATCTTATGTTCAGCTTTACTCAAAAGCTAGGCTGGCTCTAGGTCATAATGTTCAAGTTATGTTAAGTAGTCTTGAATGGAATGCGTGGAGGCTTTGCTCGCAGAATCGACATTTAAAATAATAGGTATGCATAAAGGTTGTTTGTAAGGTACTTACCTATGCTTCCTACCTAGGTGCGAGCTTATGTACGTAATACGTACCAAAGTACCTACTTTAATTATTAATAATGATATAGGTACCTAGGTACTTACCGTGATAGATAATCTATTCATTATTTAGATTAGACCTGAGGTTTTAGGTACCAGCGGCATTTTTTTTTTAATATATATAAATATATACAATACCTATTTAATATAATATGTATGTACTTACTTGTAAGTAGGTATGTAAGTAATAAAACGAGCTGCTAGTTTGTAAATTGCATAGAATCAGAGTCAAAGATCGCAATTCCTTTATAGCTTACCTTACAGGTAGTAATTATCTGCTAAAGTAAGTACCTGTAGTTCTAGGAAGGATTGATATTAGAGAACAAAAGCTTAAAGACACGCCACCTTGGGATGGCGGGACGGGCGCGGCGTGACGACGGCGGGCGACTTGTGTTTAGATTATTGCTAGGTAGGTACTAAGATAAAAGATTGGCTTTCTCATTTATACATAATTATTTCACTCGAAAGGAAGTAGGTATGAACTCAACTGACCTGTACTTATAGCATGACTATTTACATAGGTAGGTAAGTATGTTTAATACTAGCTCCTACCTACCTATTAATAGATTGAACCGAAATAATGCCACTCACTTTAAAAAAACAATCCTTGAATCGAACACCAATCCACAATCCACGACACATGTTTATCACTGAACTTGCTAGGATAATTACAACATGGATCAAATCTAGCATTATTTCAAACATATTAGCTTACTTACCTATCTTCGTATGTAGGAGTGGCATCGCCGGAGGCTCCTTGGGACAAGTCACCGTCCATGGTGATGACTGTAATGGGGTGTTAGATGGTGAAAAGGGCCTCACACGGCGTTTACGGAACCCGAAAGTTAGCACGCGTAATAAACCGGTGCGCACGTATAGCGTGTACTGTACTGAGCGGAGTGCGTCGCGCCGCTCGGCGTGGCGTTGTTACTTGTTAGCGTCGACGGTCGGTCGGTTGGTTGGCGGTACAATGCGAGGATCGCGAGGCGGAGGCGCGGTGCGGGGCGCTCGGTGGAGCGGGACGAGCGCGGGCGCGGCGGGCGGCGCGGGTGGCGAAGTGAACGCAGAGAGCGAATGAGCACGAGGGACCTGTCAGATAAGTGGCGGGTGCCCTGACCAGAACAAGCGTTACCTACCAGGACCTACTAAAACATACGGATTTCCGTACCTTCTTATCTACAGCCAAACGTATTCTTTTTTAAACCCACAAACCATAATTATGGTTAATTAACCATATCTGATGTACTAAGTCATATCAAGACATCGCGACTGACCTGAACTTCTAAAAGAAAACAGCTATTATGCCAGAGAATAGAAATAGGTTCAGTTCAGGAGCAGAGCCTTCATTTGCTAATAACTGGGGGCGCACGAAGTAGCACAAACATGGCAAAAACATTCCTTTATCTCCGGAGCACAGCGAAATCTAAACTAGCTTCTACAGTTTGTAGTTTGACTGATGAATAGAGGTCCTATTATTTTTGGCAAAATAATACCGTTAACTTTAAGCCGCAAATATATCGCAAATTGATATAGTTTCCTAAATGAAGCGACGACTTACTAATCTTGACGATGTAAACAATGCAATCTCTAAATCTCTCTTGTAACATGGTTTAATGTAAACAACTTATTACTTAACGAGAAAAAACTGATATGCATTCGTTTTTATACCTACTGCCCAACGTTAAACAGGTGAAAGCTAATGTAAAAATTAAAAACGAAAAGATAGATCTCGTCGACACCACAGTGTTCTTAGGCATTACTTTAGATAATAAGCTGCAATGGGGCCCGCCCGCACATAGATAAATTGTCGAAGAGACTCAGCTCTGCGGCATACGCTGTTAAAAAGATCCGTCATTTTACCGACGTAGATACCGCTAAACTCGTTTACTTCAGCTACTTTCATAGCATTATGTCTTATGGCATTCTGTTGTGGGGGAGTGCTGCTGATATTAACACCATATTTGTGTTGCAGAAGAGGGCTGTTCGTGCAATTTATAACATGGGCCCCAGAGAATCACTTAGAAATAAGTTTAAAGAAATTAATATTATGACAGTGCCTTATCAGTATATATACGAAAATGTAATGTATGTGCACAAAAATATTCATTTATTTAAAAAAAAATGTGATAATCATATTATTAATACTAGAAATAAAGATAAACTCGCTGTTCCCACTGTTAGGCTCGCTAAAGTTTTAATAAGTCTTTTATAGGGCAATGTGTACGCTTCTATAACAAGGTCCCAAGCGACGTGTTAGATTTGTCGATTGGCAAATTTAAAAACGTAACTTAAACAGAAATTGTCTATTAAAGCATATTATAAAATATCTGATTATTTAGATGACAAAAAAGCTTGGGATTAATCTGCTCCAACTCGACTCGGAATCCGTAACAAAATTGTCCAGGATCATACAAAAAGTGTTAAGACCAGACCAGTTTCTTGCCGGATTATTCTTGAACTGGGGTTAGGTTAGGAGGAACCGGCACCTAGATTCACTAGCATGTAAGAAGACGATTCAAAGTGGTCCTTGTGGTTTTATTGAATGAAGATATATTGAATTGAATTGAATTGAAAAAGTGGTGGTAGAATATGTTTTGTTATAAAAAGTTTAAATATTATTAGGTACTATTTAACCAAGGTTTGTTAAATAGTAAAAAAATATTGGGCTGGTCATGTCTGCCTTATGTCAGGAGATCAGTGGGCCATACTTACTACGGAGTGGTGCTCTGATACGGCACGACAATGTCGCAGCAATAAGCAGCAAGCAAATCTGGCGAATATGGTGGATGAGAAAGCAACTCATAGCGCAACTCATGGAATTTGGCCATTGCAACCGCGCAGGTGTGCATGTGCACTCCGTGAGTTGTCTTGGTGAAGAGGATTTTCTTCTTAGCCAAATGTGGTCGTTTTTAAGGTAAAATATTGTTCAATTTGTCAAATAATTTGGCATAATATTCGCCATTAATCGTTTTACCCTTCTCCAGGTAGTCAATATGGTCAATATTATCCCACGTGCATCCAACAAAGCTATAGCCATCATTTTATTGGCCGACAAAACTGCTTTGGCCTTCTTCGGAGCTGGTTCGCCCGTAGCAATCCACTGTTTCGATTGTTGCTTGGTTTCTGGTGTATGGTTGTAGATCCATGTTTCGTCTACTGTTATGAGACGCAAAAAAGTTTTAGCCCTTTGAAACAACGCCAAACCTGCCTCCGAAGTGGTCATCCGTATGCGTTTTTGATCAACAGTCAGTAAACGCGGCAACCATCGCGCGGAGAGCTTCTTCATATCTAAATTTTGGTGTAAGATATTGTGAACATGTTCGTCTGAGTAGTCACAGTAGGCTTTACTGTCTCGACTATCTCCTTTACTTTTACTCTTCGGTCATTCAATCAACACTATGTCATGGATTTTAGCGATCATCTCTGGAGTGGTGACCTTAACTAGGCGTCCTGGACGTTCAGCATCACTTGTGCTTGTACGACCACACCGTAAATCAGTAAACTACATATGAATCATAGTAACCTACGGAGCAGAGTCCCCATAGTATTTATCAAGTCTTTGTTTCGATTCCGTAAATTTTTTTTTTTTGGCAAAAATAATGTATAAAAATAAAATAAATAAATGTAATATAATAAAAATACACGAAATTCACTTTTCTCAATGTTTGCGAAAATGCGTTCGATTGATTTCCTTTAAACTGTCAAAAATACTAACCGGCGGTACTGGTTGAATATTTAAATTTACAAACAAGGAGGTATAATGCAATTTGCAATACTTTTTTTCCAAAATAGTTTTTTACCAGACTTATCACTCCGCCCTCGTATACTATTTGCTACATTTCTGTAATTTAATACTGTTATTTGTTTTAAAGCTTTGTGATGTGCATATAAATTGCATTGGGTTATGTAATCAAATCAATCATAAAATATACGGTTTCATATAAACTGAAAACAATTTTAATATTAATAATAATGTTGTTCGTCAGGATAACGAAGATGTTATCGATCCTACTAATCCATACTAATATTCTAAATTGAAAAGTGTCTGTTTTGTTAGTTTATTCGTTCGTTTTCACGGTTAAACGGCAGCAAGGATCATGATGAAATTTGGTAAAAAAAATATTTTAGGACTTGGGCTACTCTTTAAGTAGGCGAGTAAAGTGTGTGTAGTCACGGGCATTAGCTTGTGTAAATGTTATATGTTTGTATGTTTACCATTGTATCTGCTACCCGCGGCTTTCCATATAATCTATTTTTGTTTTAACCATGAAAAGGTTTCAAACAAACAGACGCCAACAACAAAGCAAGTTGTTCGGCTGTTTATATGCGTGTCTTTTCTGCAGTGGTTTCCGTAAATGGTTATTGAGTCTGAAAACTCACTCATTCATTTAAATTGACTTTCAATGAATTGACTCATTCATATATACGGAAATGTCTAATATTTAATTTAATATATTCAACTGTTATTTTCCCATTCTAAGGTTACGTAATTCTTACATCATGGATAGATAAAGTTAAATTTCGACCATTACCTGAACTAAAAGATTACTGCACTACTATTGGAACTTATACTCAGGAATAAATAATTTTGCTCCAGAGGCATTTCTATCTTAATTTACAATTAAGATAGAAATGCCAGTTCCTTTTTTGACTATGATAGGGCTCATAGCTTCTTCAGCTTGTATGCCTCCTACACCTTCAACACAATAGATTAAAACATTAGAAAGAATTTGCCTCCAACAAACATGAAATTACCAGATTGAAAAGATGTTAAATTGAAAGTTTGACTTATGTTAAAGAGTTTGTCTTAAAGAAGTATTTCTTGTACAACAACTTTGTAGAGTTTGATCGCTTTTTGATTCCACCGCTAAATGGTTATGTACTATTCATATTAACAAGTTGAACTTAACTTTTTAGAGTAGGTATGAACTTCGTACACAGAAACCTATTAAGTCTCTTCCAGATTTAATTACAGAACTCATGGATATGGCTAGTCTTGTTATAACTATAACAATTGTGAAATAAATGTGGTCCATATAGTCGTATACACCCTTCTGCTGTAAACATATTTCATCTTCGCATTGTTTAATCAACTTGGGCATGGAGAAGTCTTTGGCAACATAAAACAGTTGTTAAAAAAAACGATCAAGGTTAATAAGATTCAGGCTGGCACAGTTAAGGCTTGTTTGTTAACAGCACTTGTGAAGTGCATGGCTAAGTCACATAAGGATTTTCCACTACCATTATAAGCATTATTTGTTTCAAAAGGTAAAGTTAGGCGTTATCACAAAAAAAAATAAAGTGGGTTACAATTTTCTAAGGATTCTAATAATTCAGAGAACTGATTGACCGTTATCAAGCACCGGTATATAATGAATAAGTCTGATATTCAAATCTAAAAAGTATCTTTCGAAATGGATAGGATATTTAAAAAACTTTTGCGTTTTGTCTGATAAAAATAATGACTCAAGACCATTTTTACAGTTGGTAAACATAAACATAAATTAAAATGACTTTTACACAGTGTTTCTAAGAGTTACGTTCTTGGTTCAAACAAACATTGACAATGTTTGAAATTGGATTATATAGTTACATCAATACTTGGTAGTGCTTCTGATTCTGCTTATATTGCCGACAGGACCCATGGACATAAGTATTACATAAGTATTCATTTTGTAGCCGTTGTTTATACATTTTTTTGTTGAATATTTTATAAGATTAAAGCTCAACAATTAACTACTAGGTACTATATGAAATATTATTAATTATTTGGATAAAAATATTTCTTATGTTTGGGTGTTTTTTGTTTGTTTTTAGATTGGCACAACTGTTTTCCTTTTTGGTACGGAGTTTCGAGTTGCATCCGTTATTTAGATTAAATATAGTGCTGTTTTTAGTCAGACCATAATCTAGTGTGTATTGCGAATTTCATAATGGACCAAAACATCGAACAGGGAGTTTGTCTTAAATTTTGCATCACAAATGGAATTTCGTGTTCGGAGTCCCTGAATATGTTACATAAGGCTTACGGTATATCGACTTTATCAAAATCACATGCTTATGAGTGGTACAAAGCGTTCAGTCGTGATGTGATGGAAGATTTGCCTCGCACTGGTAGGCCATCAACGTTTTCAACTGAAGTTAACATCGCAAAAGTGAAGGAATTAGTGATTTAAAAACCTCATTCAAGTTTGAGGTAGCTGCTGAACTTTGTGTCTCACGAGTCGATCCGTACCATTTAAAGTAATCACTTGGGTTTGCTGTTCGGCTAGTCCTAAAAGACCTAATTTTCTCGAAAAACTCATCGCATAAGAGTCGCGGAGAACGAGTCAATTCCGACCATACATTCATGAAACGCGTTGTTACTGGTGACGAGACGTAGGTTTACGAGTTCGACATGCAAAAAGTCAACAAGCTTCGGAGTGGCGACATCCAACTGAACTGAAACCGAAAAAACCGTGCTAAAGTTGATCAAAAGTCAAAGTTATGCCGACTGTTTTCTTTGACTATCGCGGTTTTGTTGCACACTGAATTCTTGCCGGAAGGACAAACGGTAAATAAAGAATATTATTTGAGCGCTATGCGGCGTTTAAGAGAGCAAATTTGAAAAGACCAGATTTGTGGGAAGAAAATTCTTGGATTTTGCACCACAATAATGCGCCTTTGCCAAGGTCAATGATGGCCTTGTGCAAATGCGCATTATTGTGAATGAGAGATTTCTGAATTATTGAAAGATTTACTGCAAAGGCGCATTATTTTGAATGAAATATTTCTGAATTATTGAATGATTTACTGCAAAGGCGCATTATTGTGAATGAAAGATTTCTGAATTATTGAAAGATTTACCCATAAATTCGTATTTAAATCCGAGATGGATTTATATACAAATTTATGGGTTCTATAAAAATATTTCTTGAGTTTGATAACATTGTGAAGTGTGATGAATAAGATTGATGTATGAAAGGTAATAGTCGTTTGTAGAAGATATTATGTAAAGAATTATGTAACGATTACTGAACATTGTAACCAATATATAAACCTATACTATTTTAACTTTTTAAAACGTTTTTTTTACGATGGTTGTCCAACGAACTTTGTAATGTTTTTGTGAATACAACTTTTCCTTGATAACATTTGTTAGAGTTTAGACTTTATAACACAAATTAATTTTGCTAAACGTTGGAAGTACAGTTCCAGTTCGTTCGGTTGGAATGTTTTTGTTTTGGCTTAACATTGAGGCATCAAATAAAGTGTCTTAATTTTATGAAACTATGTGCCTATTGTAACACGCTCTTCAGTGCTAGTCACACTAATCGTAGTTAGCGTTTGTTAGAAATCTTGTTAAGAACAAAAATAATGAACAGCATTTTTAAATTTAGAGCTTGACAGTCGGATTGTTGTCGACATTATTGAGTTTGATATCAATGACGATGGCATCTAAAATTTTTACCAGATATTATATAAGTATTTTTTCAAAAACTGCCTTGACCTAGAACCCACCTTTTTAGATAACCTACTGTACATTTTCTTAAATGTATACTGGCAGCACTAGCGGTCGGATCACGGCGGGGCGGTGGCGGCGGCGGCGCGTTCGTTTGGCGGCCAGCGCGGCAGCATGGAGCATGGCATGAGGCATGACATTCGGCACTAATTTCGTGAACTGGTGGTATTCACGGAGATACTCAGTTACGATAGTATGTTTCAGATGTTGAACTTATGCTCATTTAAATAAATGAGTAGGTACCCATTGGGTAAAAATCTTTAAATATTTAAAGTAAGCATCTAGGTAATTACGTATGTAGGTACTTATTAAGAGAAGCTACCTAAGTCGGCAAACCAACGAAGCTAATCAACTATGTGCTGGGTCAGTACCTGGAAGGTTGACAACAGTGGCATTTTCATCTGGGCGCTTCTGTACCTACTTCCAAGGGCACGTAACTTACCTGTCTCTGATGTTGTTAGGCTTTTGGACAGATTATTAACTCGCCAGAGTCACCAGAGTCAGTAAAAAACAGTAAAAAGGAAGGCAGTAGGTATACAAGTAGGTATAACTAGCTATACTTTGTATGTTATAAGTAAGTAACAATAGCTTATCTTATAAATTCTAATGCATAACGCCTTTTTATCTGAACTAGTGGTCGCCCTCTGGTAAATTCGACCATAATTAATTAATAATTAATGTATGCATAACTAAAAAAACATATTAGAATTCTGCACTCGAGTCTCTATTAAAGTGTGTGAAATTTTATACTCTTCCATCTGAGCTATTTTCGAAAAAAGGGGCACCGTTTGCTTCACGTATTAATATAATAATAATAATATAGGTAGGTAATTATTCACCATAGTGATGAAGGTGGCACAATGTGCTACGCCGTACCATGACTTAATTACGGTTAAATACATTCTAGTAGTACTTACAAAATGTTGTTACATGGTATGATATACATGGTTGGTTACATGGTTAGAGGGCAGCGCAGCCCGTGGTATCCTATTTCGTATACCCTATTCGTGGTGTAACAAATATTCGCATTCGCAAACCTAATATTTGAATACTGTTAAACAAAATGCGAAGCTAGCAGTTCATTCCTAACTACGAGCTTTATGTGCATTTGTAATTGTTGTTACGAAATATTCGCATTCGAGATGTGCAAATATTGAGATTCGCTAATCTCTACTTCGTTCTTGGAATTCCTTGGCGTGTGGTCGAGACTAAATTTCTGCCAGTCACGGACCTGGATACTATTCGTTTAGTGTTTCATTAAATTCCATATCTACGATTTTATGGTGGACCCGCTTGGGCAATAATTAGCACGAATTATCATTGTTTATGTGTTTTTTTTAAATGAATATGGTAACCGAACCTACTTATGTTATCTTAACAAATGGATAGACTTAGCATAGTGAAAAAAACTATCCACTACAATAATAATAACTAATATGGAGTAATACTGCAAATGCCGGACGCAGCGCAAGGCGTCTAGCAGAGCAGACGAGCCGACGAGAAGACGGACGCCGTCGACATCGGGTGCTTAGGTCTTGACTATATACATTACGAATTTTTTACGAATTTTAGATCATTTCCTCAACTACAAAGTTTCAAAGTTTCTCCTTTAATCAGATTTATCTTTTCGTTAGAGCAATATTCGATGCTTTCATAGTTATGACGCTATAGAGTAATTACTCAAAAATTCGTATATTCGGATACAATTGTATCCAATGGTAAAATAGCCACGATGTTGTAATGTAAATCGTACTTACCAAGGATAGGGCACCCTCTCAGGCGCAACTTTCCCACAAGACAGTTTGATTCTGTGATATGGCTGTTTAGCCAATTAACTCTTACATGACAGAGCTCTGAAGCGACTTATACAAAATAGTACTGAGTACCTCATTAAGTCTTAAGCCAAACTTACCTCCATCCTCCTTGTGATGAGTCGTTGCTGCTATCCTTCAGCTGAGTGGCACTGGCGCTTTGCAGATTAGGAACGTTAACTCTGAAACAATATAAATTCGGTATAAGTCTACTTAACTAATACAGAAGAATATGATTTAAATTCTAATAAACATTATCAAGGTCATAAAGGTTTAACATCGGGTTGTTTAGTAGTCCTAAGCAAGACTTACGAGGTGAGAAAGGACCGTCCAGGAGGCTGATTTATTTAATATTTTTTTGACAGTTTCTTAATCGAAGTGAGTGACTGCGATCGGCCGAGGTGACTCGCTGGAAATCAGCAGCTGTGTTTTGGTTTTTTATATGAAAATTCAATAAGCGCTCCTAGCAATCACTCTATAAGATTCATATTCACCAAGCAGAAGCTAGATATCCGCCGAATAGGACTACACTGACTCATACGATGTATTAGTAATAGTAGTAACAAATATCTAGCCTGTCAGCTCAGTTGGTAGTACCTTTGCCTTCTGCGTTGTAGGCTTGGGGTTCGATTCCCTCTCATGACAAACATTTGTATGATAAACGTATATTTATGTTTGTTCTGTGCCTGGGTTTTATAAGGTAATAGCTGACCCAACCACGGCTTGCTGTAGCTCAGTAGTTCTAACACGTTGAACCCATATACGCTAACCTCTAAAATTATCAGTGTTTCTCTACTATATTATGTATGTATTATACATATAAACCTTCCTCTTGAATCACTCTATCTATTAAAAAAACCGCATCAAAATCCGTTGCGTAGTTTTGAAGATCTAAGCATACATAGGGACAGACAGACAGCGGGAGGCGACTTTGTTTTATACTATGTAATGATCATAAGTATGTATAAAAATATAAATCTAATTATCAGTCATCTGGTCACCATATACAAGCTACGCTTAGTTTGGGGCTAGATGGTGTTGGGTGCATTGTCCATCAATATTTCTTTATTTATTATTTTAAATTATATTTATTGGCTGAACCAATTAGAATAAAACCGAAATAATACATAGGCTACTTTTTAATGTACAATGCTTCTGGTCGTAAAATCACGACCAGAACGTATGCAACGTTCAACATCACCTTTGTTGTTAAATATGACTTGATTTAATTTCCTGACGATACTTTGCAGTTTTTAAAGTTGGTACACTTAGTTCCGCTAAATATGCAGTTCGTACAATACGATGGCTTACTGATCAAGCTACAGCTAGACAAGTTTATTTCAGCTACTTTCATAGTGTTATGGTAAATGGCATCATTCTCTAGGAAAAAGCAGCCGATATACAAGCAAGTTTTATAATTTAATAAACGCACAGTGAAGGCTTCCGAAGTCAGTAAGGATAAGAAAAACTAGTGGTGTAGGTCCTAGGTAGTCGGTTTACCAACTCAACAACAGAAAGTCGAGGTAACAAAATAAAAATAATGTAATATGAAGCTTTCATGATTTTTTTTAAGGTTTATAAATTAGGCTGTCACTCATCTAGTAAGCATCTTAGAAATGTTTAGGTACCCAAACCAGTGGTTTTAGCCGGGACACACACACACACACACACGCTGAACTCATCAAAAACGACGACTTCAAAGATTAATATTTTAAGACTTCAAATATTATTATTTAACAAACAAATATTTGTTAAAAAAAACCTAATCAATCCTAGTAATATCTTTAGCCAACGACATACCACAAGGTGGGGTAGGAAACAATTGAAAAGTGCTGTTCGTGTCATTTACAAAATGAATCTCGCGAGTCAGAGAAATATTCAAAGAGTGTATTTAAACACTTGTTAAAAAATAGAAATGAGTTGGTGGTTTTCAGAAGAACAATAATTGGAACAGAAACATATTATACAACCTTGAACTAGAATAATTACGTTTTAAAAACTAAAAAGAAACCGACTTCATTGAATGAAATTTGAGCCTACAATACATTTTTAGTGGAAAGTAGATATTTAGTATATATATAATATGGGTAGGCCAAATAAATGCACCGCTCCAATAAGACAGCGAGGTAGTCGTCAAGTCATGCATCATCGATGTATACCATTTTTAGATTTTCGTTGATTTTTCAGCTCGACCGATTTTGATAAAATTTATATGGGACCACCTTTGGTATACCACCTATAAAGGGTATAGGTGGTATACCAAAGGTGGTAAACAAAAAAAGAATTTTCCAAATCGGTTCAGCCGTTTTCGAGTAATCGGTGAACATACATAAAAAAAAAAAAAGATTCGGACGAATTGAGAACCTCCTCCTTTTGATAAAGTCGGTTAAAAAGTAAATAGCTCCATTTATGGGGATCATGGGAACATGCCGCTATTCTACAAAAACTTTCTGAAAATGCACCTATTAATAAATTTAAAGCTTACTAAGGTAGTCTCGTGAAGAAAGCGTATTATTATATAAATAACTGTATGGTCAAAATAATATTTTTGACTTTGAATGAACGAACAATTAAAAGTATACTTAGATACGTAAATTTTAATTAAATACTCCGCAGACCTCTTAAGGCTTTAGGGATCAATCACTCTAGAGTCTCGAAAAACCAAAACATCAGTTTTACAGCTACATGAAAAAAAATTCCACCCACCAACCAGTGAGATAAGTGATTGTTTTCACAAAAACATTATTCACGCGTTGTTTGACCTCAGTGATATAAAACAAGTCTGCCGGATTTCTTTCATATGCTAACATCTGTATAGAAGCAACAGTCTGTTAATTTATTTAAAAGAATTGAATCGTCCCTTTATTTTCATAGGCGAATCAGCTGATGGAAGCTACTAGCGGATAGTTTTAGGATCATAGATTCCATATAGTTTGACCATGCGCGTCTGTTTGTTTGTTTGTGTTTGTGACCCGGCTTTACTTAAGCACTCAACTACTAATAACTTCAACGTATAATCGTGTGCAGTCAACTGGACTGTACAGCTACAAGTGTTATGTCTCGGTGTTTTTCTATGTATAATCATGTTTTTAAAATAAAAAAAAAAGTATATCAAGCATAAATGCAATAAGAAGGTACACCTATATAGTTCATTGACTAAATCTTGCGGCTACGTATAGAGTTTTTAATCTGATTGATTGATTTGCTGTGCTAGAGATAAGTACATAGAACTAATAATGGCCTGGAAGGGTGGCATCGACGCCGACGCCTCAATGCTCGTGTCCCATCGAACTCTAATCCTTTTTTACAAAAATTTAAAAAAAGGATGCCTGGCAGGCCCGTCGTTTGAAAAACCATTTATTTGATAAAAATAACAGGACCAGTGGTGACATTGTTCAATAAAAGGTACCGACAGCAATTAGACAAACTGAATACTTAACAATATTAAAACGCCATCACAACTTCTAAACAATTTTCGTATTTTTAAAGAAGCGTTTGTTTCGCGAAGAAGAAGAAGGATATGATTAAGAACTTTTAATAACATTTTAAAAATAACTGCGATAACTGCTTGCGACTTTTCTCACGTGGTACCCGGATAAAAAGTAGCCTAAGTATATAATGATTATGTTGTAGTGGGTCACTTACTTTGTCTATTCCAAGTTTCATGCAAATCGGTTCAACCGTTTAGCCGTGAAAGAGTTACAAACATCCTCACATACTTTATTTATAAAATACTAGCGACCCTCCCCGGCTTCGCACGGGTGCAATGCTGTTGCTAAATATACTATAGAATGTCTAATGTCATTAACCTGTAAAATTATCAGTGTTTCTCTACTATATTAAGCACATATTATACGTATAAACCTTCCTCTTGAATCACTACCAATTTAAAAAAACCGCATCAAAATTCGTTACGTAGTTTTAAAGATCTAAGCATACATAGGGACAGACAGACAGCGGGAAGCGACTTTGTTTTATGCTATGTAGTGATGTGATGTAGTGATGTAGGAGAGTGTTACTATAGTTTTAAGTTTTAACCCGTTATGTGTAACTCGTGGAAGAAAAATTTTAGGCCTTATTACCTATACTTCTTAAACAGAGAAACAAGAAACTTCTTAAACAAGAGAGAGCTTTGACAGTTTAGGCAGTTTGCTTCTTAGGTATAATATCTTTGCCGAAAATATTTTAGGTATTCTTAGACCTTTGGCAGTTAAGGCATCACACATTTTAGATCTTTTATATTTGAGGCACAATGGGACTTAAGTCATTTTTCTGTTTTGGTTTTCTGCAAAATAGTCATTTACATTTAGGAAGAAAAATGTTTTTTTTAAGTAAAAGGCATTTTGAAAATTAGACTTCCTGATCATGAAGCTGATCTGATCTGGAACGGAAATCGGAAAACGGAATGAAAACTGCTGTTAACGCGTCTTCCACCAGAAGACGCGTTCGAGAAGGTCGTAGAACATGTGTCCGTGGCGGAATGGAAAATGTGTTTCGAAAATTGGTTCAGACGCATTAAACTTTGTATATAGGCTGGTGGAGAGTTCGTTTAAAAGATTTAATAAAAATATTTTATCCAAATAAGTTGGTTTTCAATTTCTCAAAACGTTATCTTTTTCACGATTACAGCTAGGAAGCATTCAGGTACCTACAGAAAATAAAATAATTAAAATAACAGTTGGTGGTAAATATAGCAAAAATTTCAGAGAAACCTTTCCATGACGACCTATTCCCCTTCCCGTCTATTCGGAGGTACCTACCCTCCTCTCGTGCCAATCCCTACTATCCTTACTATATAATATTATAAATGCGAAAGTAACTCTGTTTGTCTGTTTGTCTGTCTCGCTTTTACGCCAAAACTACTGAACCGATTTAAATGAAATTTGGAACACAGATAGTCTTAAAGCCTGAGAAAGGACATAGGCTACTTTTTAATTGGAAAAAAAGTTTTGTAAAGGGTTGAAAATGGGGATGAATGGTTGTATGGAAGTATTGTCATTTTCAGATTCCGATTTTTATTATCAGCCAGTATCTTTTTGATCGAATGCAAACATTTTATATTAAACTTAATGGAAGAAATTAAACCCCTGTGGTAAATTTACATCTAAAATTTACACCTAAAAGTAAAAAACAGTGCAATAATGAGATTTCAATTAACATTACTGCACTGTTTTGGTTCTAAGCAAAAAATACGTCCTTTGTGATCGGTTTTGTAGTGATTAATGATAACATTACTACGTAGTTGAAAGAAAAATATAATGTGTGTCTATTTTCAACTAAACATACTTCAACCCTTTCACTATTCTATTTTCAGTTTTATAGTTTCGCTATATCAGTCTGTCTGTCTATTACACTATTAGTTTAGTAATTAGTAACAACAATGTGACAACGAGAAATACTTAAATAAATAAACAACGCCGGACGTCCCACAAGGCATTATCTAGCCTCAAAGTAAGCAGAGCTGTAATTGGGTACCACAGCTGTAATTGGGTACCACATGACTGAAATACATACGAAATCATTTTTTGTAAAAGAATACCTATTATTCATGAAACACCCAGACCAGAGACAAATACTTGCAGATCATACAAACATTTGACCCGTTGCATCGAATCGAACGGGAACCGAACCCGCAACCTTTTTGTCCTTCTGGTCCCATTAACGGCACAAAATCCTGGGACTACAAAAAATATCACCTCTTGGATGGTGCTATGTGAACTGCCCACCAATATTTATTATATACAAGCTGACCCGACATACGTTATCCTGTCTTACCAGCGATCGCGCAAACTGCTGACAGTTATGTCATAAGATTATAACGCCATAAGATTAGGGGAGACCGGGGTTCGAAGTGCCGGGGGCACGTTGTTCCGATGTAAATAACTTTGCAAAGAAAAGAGCCATATCATAGCGCTGTTGAGTCCGCCACTTTAGGTGCGTCTTGATGGCGAGTAAGTGTGGTAGTATATTGGAGGTTCATAAATGTTACGTAAGTAAATATTTTCGTGTTGTTACTTTTTGGTCTATTTTGAAAAATTTTTTAGCTATTAATCTGTGACTTGCATTCAACTGTTGAAAAAACTATTGAGTTGAGATTGTTCTTTTAATATGATTATTGTCGTTATATTACCTATTTTAGAAGAATTTTAGATAAACTGTAAAATAAAATTTGGGGCTCTAAGTTCCGATGATCGGGGGCTAGTTGTTCCGCGGAACTTTGAACCCCGTGATATTGTAGCGAATTAATTTTAAACAAAAACATGTTTTAGGATGTTAAACTACAAAAGAAAAACGGAACGAGGCAAGACATCAGATCAACTATTGCGATGCAGCTAATGCTGTATTCAAAGACGGTTGGAAGCTCAAAACCGTAGCTCGGGAACTTGAAATATCTCATATGACGTTATTTCGTTATGTTAAAAAGTTAAAGGCTGGTATAACTCCGATTGAGGGTTATTATTCAAGACAGGCCTTCAACCTAGACCATGAGAAGGCATTGGCTGAATATTTATTGTAATGTTCGTCTCCTACCCGAAGGAGTGAGGAAGTTAGCATACTAGTTTGTTTTGAAATTTGAAATGCCTAACATTCCAGCTTCATGAGACAAAAATGAAGAAGCTGGAGCTGATTGGTTCACGGGGTTCCTAAAACGAAACCAGTCTTTGTTCATAAGAACTCCGGAGCCGACTAGTGACCGACCAGACCTGAGCCGACATCTCCTGTTATAACTGAAACATAGCCTGTTACCATCAAGAGTATGAAACTTGGACGAAACAGGAGTCACCACTGTATTAAAACCAAAGAAAACAGTATAACTTCTAATTCTAATGCATAATTTCTAATACTTGTTGATTGATCTCAATGTTGTACTGATTCGTTTTTCCTGCGGGTCCTGTCGGCAAGGTCTAGAGCTTACATTAAGGCTTACCTAAGTGCACGAAAGGAGCCTCTGAAGCGCACTTTAATCCTTTCACCGCACTGGTAAGGAATAACTAGTGACACGATAAGAAGAAGAATGTTATAATTATTACGATGTTTTGAAGTTTATAAAAGTTGATTCATGATAGGAAGATACATAATTACATACTTATTTTTAATAAACAATTGTATTCGAGTACTTTTGAGTTTGATTTATACATATCCATATACTACAACTGGATCATAAATGATTGAAATTGCTGGCGGAACAACTTACCTCAACCATGGAACAACCAGCCCCTTGACGGGGTCGGTTGTTCCTTGTCAACTTTCCACAAAAAAAATATCCTTATCCAAGAGACATTAATAATTTAATTAAAGCGACTACAGAATTTAGAATAAATTCTCCATTTATAATAAATTCTCCATTTATATACCCCTAAATATTGAACTCCAGTCCTTTTTATGATCTTTTTACGTGTTATTTGAAAATCGGCACTTCGAACCCCGGTCTCCCCTACATTAGAAACGTTTATGTTGTCAATGGCAATAAGGTTACACCAGAAAAGTTAATATCGCCGCTAAGTTCTTTTAAATTTTTCTAATTTTCCTCGCAACTTTCTTAATTTTTGCTTTCATTAGAAGGTTCTTACAATAATAAACAACAAAAAATAATTTGCAAAATCGGTCTAGCCCTTGGTAACGCGTGATGCCGTGACCAAAGGATATACTTAGATATTCATTTTATATACATGTATAGATAACTTTTATTTCTCCCATTTTTCTTTTCCATACAAAAATTTTAGCGTATTGCCCTTATTAGGTAATACCTAAGTTTCTGTTTATATTGAATGTTTACATAGGTATTAAGTAGGTTGGTATAACAATAAGACGGGGCTCCTGCGACCCGCCGCGTCGCCAGCGGATAAAGTGATCTGATACCTTGCAATCACGGCCGACGATCGTAGTTTGATTGCATGTTTAGACTAGAGAGTGAAACAAAACCGAGAACGCATCGTATCGTTTAACAGAATATATGCCTACCTAGACAGGAAGCTACGTAGGTACCCACTAGGTAGGTACTAGCCATTTACATACGCTGGTGCCAGATGCTTAAAAAACAAAGTCGAACGATAGTACGAGTAGCATCCGTCAGTAGATTTCTCTATACAAATTGAAACGGACAGCTTCCTTCAATCAAATGAAATAATATTATCCTATGCAACGAGAGTAGATTCTTAAATTATACTATTGCGTTCAGGAATTCTGTAGGCTAGACAGATCAGAGCGCTGATTATAAAGTTTTTGTCAGTTTCAGGGGCGCCTATACAAAAACTTCATACATACCAAAACACTGCGGATTTGAAACGAGTAAACTCAATCGATCGAAAATTTGCAAGTTGAAGTGGCAATGAGCAGGCCATATAGCTCGCAGAACTGATAACCGTTGGGGAATAAAAGTTCTCGAATGGCGACTAAGGACAGGAAAACGAAGCGTAGGACGACCCCCCACCCGATGGACTGACAACATTGTAAAGATCGCAGGAAGTCGGCGGATGGAGAGGGCTCAAAATCGTTCTTCCTGGAAATCTATTGGGGAGGCCTATGTTCAGCAGTGGACTTCATAAAGGCTATGATGATGATGATGATGATGATGAAACTCGATCGATCATAGTGACTCGCCTCGATTGAGAATCTTTTAAAAACTTATAACCAGCCCTCAGAGCCGTCATAGCCAGCCATATTATTTCGTATCTAGAAAGTTCTAATCAGTTCATGTTGTGACCATTGTTGCAAACAGCACAATGGGTTGTTAAATCACAAAGGCAAACAATGCAGGCGCCACGTAGGTAGGTAGGCCTTCCTTGGAAATCTGAAAAAACCAATAGGTAAGAGCCCCTTCGTACTAGATCTAGAAGCGTTCGGCCACAGAACACTTATTAGTAGTTGGGTCAACGTTGGCTAGCTTGACATACAAAATTATATATTATGTTAATAAATACATTGTTACTATGTGACCTAGTTAATTATATCATCTAGTACTAGTTATTACTAGCAGTGCCGCCTGACTCGATCTGCTTATGGCAAGCACAATCTGTATTCCGCTTTTTCCCCATATACGTAATTACAAGGTTTTGTTTTATTGCTATTAATACATGTACTTACATTTATAACTTTTTAGAAGTTTGATATTTTCGGGCAACCATGAGCTCACAGGTCTTTGGATATATAAATACTAGGTGCTGCCCGGGGCTTCACGTGCGCTGTACCTACATAAAAAGTAACCTATGTCCTTCTCCAAGGTCCATCTATCTCTATACCAAAATTCATCAAAATCGGTTCAGCGGTTTTAATTGTTCAAGTCCACTCAAGTGGATTCGAGAATGGTTTAGATTTACAATTAGTTTTTTTTTTAATGTACTTTTCTTTTTAAAACACGCGGACGAAGTCGCGAACGGGACAGCTAGTTTGATATAAATTTTATGTCGATACATTTAGCCCTTCCTGAGTAAAGCAGTCTTGACGTCCAGCAAATTCTTTAAGGATTCCGTTTTTACCTGTTGAGCAATGGAGCCATAAAACCCGAACCCTACTATGCTTTTATGCGCAATACCTAGCTACTCAATGCAAATTCTTGAATGGCCGGCAAGGACCTGAAAGCCGAGCTTGGGAATTCTCGAACGAACCCGAAAGATCGAAGTGAATCCTCAAGAAAATATTTTCAAAGCAAGTGCGAAGGGTCTCACTATATCCTTCCTGCCTGCCAGCCACGTGCCATTGTTATGGAGCAAAGTGTAAGGTAGGTGGTTCCCTTCCTTACTACCTGCCAATAGTTTGCTAATTATGCTATCAAAGATGAACTCTACGCGACACTCTTCAGCAATGCAAAACGTTAGCCCATGTTTAGTAGGTACCTAATACCTCCATGCCTGGTCCCAAATGCAAAATCACGCTCTACTTGCTCCAACTATCATTACATTATGGACGTTATGATAATTTAGAAGGCTACCAATAAAATGAATAACTAATATGATGAATTGAAGTCATTTTATCAGTTCACGAGTACATTATGTATGTACTCGTGAACTGAAGATTCATTTAACATACTTTTTTCAATACAATCAGAAGAATCTCTTTGAATCGTCTTACATACTAGGTGAATTACGGTCGGTGCTAATTCATCCTAACCCAACCCGAGAAGAACTGGCAAGGAACTCTTCTTGGTCCTACCGCTTTTTTACATAATCCATCTTATAACTACCTTAACTACGAAATACAAATACAAGAGAGTTTATACATTCCCCAGTCAAAATGAACTTCTAACAATGCATTGAGACCATTCCAATAATAATAATAATAATAATAATCCCGGACATTTGACACAGCATCATCTGGCCCTAAAGTAAGCAGAGCTTGTGTTATGGGTACCACATTACTGATATACTACTTATATACGTTTTTTTGTAAATACATACATATTATACATAAACATACCAATGAGACCAAACACGATACTTCTGCTGTAAGTTGACGAGGATTTACGTATCCTGCAAATCCCAGGTGAGACAGAGAGGTTACTACGTTTTTGTAATAAAATTAAATAAATCAATAAATAATGCAAGACATTTTACACCGCATCTCTAAGCTTTTGTTATCGAAATCAGACGACTGATATACTGCTTTTTGTTATTATAAAAATTTACGGGTATTTATCGCGTGTCATCCCGTGACCACGACAGAGTGTAAACCTGTCGAAACGTCGGGAAAAATAGGTAAATAAACGCGATAAATACCCGTAAGTATTTATAATAATGTGTTCTGATCGCGTAAGTTTAAAAAACTTTGCTTTTTTGTTAATTTATACGTAGAAAAACACAAAGATTAACAGAATACCAAATTTCTGTATTTCTGTTACTAAAAAAACATTCGATACTAACAGCTTTTAGTAACTATTGATGAAGTGGTATTAAGGAAGGTTTATGTTGATTGTTACATATGCTGTCCATAGGAATAGGCAAAGGCTCTGCTGATTTGCACAAGGTTACGGGTTCGATTCCCGCCGCGGGCCGCGGGACTAATGTTTGTATGATCTGCAAGTATTTGTCTTGGGTCTGGGTGTTTCAATGTATAACATCTATGTATTTACAAAAAAAGTGTAGTATATCAGTCATGTAGTACCCATAACAAGCTCTGTTTACTTTGGGGCCAAATGATGTTGTGTTTAATGTCGGGCATTATTTATTTATATAAACTGAGATAGAAACTGAACGTTCCAGATACAAATAAATTTTTAGAAAACATCTTTTCATTCCATATGACATGGAATGAAAAGATGTTTTCTAA
Organism: Lampropteryx suffumata; assembly: GCA_948098915.1. Taxonomy (NCBI): domain Eukaryota; kingdom Metazoa; phylum Arthropoda; class Insecta; order Lepidoptera; family Geometridae; genus Lampropteryx; species Lampropteryx suffumata. The sequence goes on along the minus strand of OX402544.1, from coordinate 16,848,228 downwards.
AAATTTACCCTAGCTAGATCGATTTATCGCCCCCGAAACCCCCCGCATACTAAATATCTTGAAAATCGTTGCAGCTGTTTCAGAGATTCAGATTATATATTTATACATATATACCTACAAGAATTGCTCGTTTAAAGATATTAGATATCTTCAACTAGAAAAGAGCATAACATTTTTTCTTGATTCATAGCCAAGAACATTCTCGGACAAGTCGCTCTTCAAACAAAACATACTAAATCAAAATTGGTTCATCCGTTTGGGAGCTATGACAGGCAGAGGCAGACATACTGCCATACACATACAACATACAGTACATATACACACGTTATAAATTTTAATCTTGCTTTCGGAGTTGTGCTGATTTGAGCTGGCTCATTACGATATTAACCTGTAAGCAACACTACCTACTTGGGTGGGTGGTCCGAGCGTCGATACGAAGTCGATATTGATACTCGTGAACAACATCAACGCATAATAATGCGATTAGACATTGGTGAACTTCCATTTCTTCTTAGTTTGTCATTAGTTATTTTTAAACAGTGCGGTGAAAGAATTGAAGTGCACCAATAGGGCTAACTGTCCAATACGGAGTCTAAAGACTTTAGGACAGCTGTTTTGTACTGATTAGTTATTATTATAGGTTCGACGCAGAATTACGCGATGACAACATTTGAAAAAGTAGGTACTTGCTTACCTAGGTCAAACCAACGCATAGAAACAATGTAGGCATTACAAAGGTAAAATAATAAAGTTATCAAAAACTAAACAGAAAACAAACTTCATTTATACAAAAATACGAAATTTTGTTTACTTGGATGCATATTTTTTACAGCGTTTTTGATTTACAACCCAAACTACTAAACCAATTTTGATGAAATTCCTATGACACCAATCGGAAAGGAGGTATATGCCTTCATATAAAAAATATTATTTCAAATCGGTTCATAAATGTCGGAGCTATGAGGTAACAAAAAAAAACCTTTTTTTAAGTGTTTAAAAGTAACTTACTGCTTCTTGTTGGCGACTGATGGCTCAACTATCAACGGTAAACCACAATACGAGTATCCTGCAACAAAACATTTTGGTTGAACAGTAAGAAGGTAGGTAAGTATTAATCGTCTGAACATCGGAATGGGAAGAAAGGACGTACAGACAATTCATATGCGTGGACAAAATGATCAATTAAAAACCGTAATATATAAAGGTAGGTTAGGTACGTACCCGTACGTATGTTCCTTATGAAACTATAATACATTTTCTCGAGGAAGTTCTTTGAGATTCGTGGTGCTTTTAACCCAGTCCTGACTCAATGCGTATTGCTTTCGTTGAAGGTGTGGCTACTGTTAGGCTGTAGCTCTAGGAAAATGTCTACCATATTTACCACATAAACAAGTAACTACTATGTAGAATGTAAACTTATTAGTACTCACCGTGAAGTTTGTCGATAGCTCGATCGGCGGCAGACTGATCTGGGAAGTCTACGAACGCGTAACCTCCTCTCTTCACAGATATTTCAGCGACGGTAAGGTTTTGTTCTGCAAATAGTTCTCTTACGGCTGCTTCGTCAGCTTCGATCGGTAAGTTACCGATGTAAAGTTTGTTCATTGCAGAAACTGTTTTCAGTTGCTCGCACATTTTTAATGTCATATACGACACTAAAACCTACGAATTATTGTAAAAGTAAGTACTATCCTATTCTCTAATTGTAAATTCAGTAATATTCACTTTCATTGTCCACAAGTCAGTCAAGGATTAATTCGGACTTCTTTTGTCACTATCTGTCACGTATGTCTAATTCAAAAATCGAAATACTAATCAAGGAGTATTTTATGTGGGAATTTTTTAACTCGATGGCCATGCATGCGTGGCTTTCTAAAAATCATTACATGGTACGTGTACGTGCCAGGTATGTGTACATAATCTAATAACTCAATATATTTCGATCCATAACATGTCAACAGGACCATGCAACCGTAATAGGTAACGAGCGCTACGACTTCGAGCAATATTTATTATTTTCTGTGATCGAAGTATGATAAATATTTGGTTTACTTACAATAAATTAAATGTCTAGACATCGATCGATTTAAATCAAACCTGAGCTGTAGGCATAGACAGTGTCACCCGTACGGGTCACCAAATCTTATCTAATCTATAGTCAATATAGTCGTTACTAGACCAATTAGATACCAATTTATGTCGATGGTCAATAGACTTGCGACTTGGTTCAATGTATAATTTGAATCAATGGTTAAATCTATCTATGTATAATTAAAATCTATGGCTGTGGTCATCTAAATTGTTAGGTGCCATCCAGACTAATCTGTAGAATTTCAAATAATAGAATTTCGAATTTTTCTAAACACAATAGTATTTCTAATGTTCCAGTCACGATATCGCGACTTCGATACGTTAAAAACACGAAAGTGTAGTCTGTCAGTTTGTTATATTATTTTCACAGCTAAACGGTCGAACCGGTCTTGACTTTTGATGGAATATAGGCTACTTTTTGTACCACGAGCGCGATGCCGTGGGCAGCAGCTAGTATTATTATAGTTCGATAGTGGTTGTGCTTACTAGTTATAGTTGCATTTTCTACTTACACTGGCAATTAATAGTTTGTCATTAGACTCCCTCGGAACAAACCTACACTCGTAGGTATTCTCAATCTCTTGGCTTTACTAGGACTTAGGTCCTAGGTCTCTTGGCTATACTAGGTTTTATTTTGCTTGTTTGAGTTATGACGTTCAAAAACTCGGTGATACTGTAATAATTTTTTTCTACAAGTGCCTTAAGCTGATTTTTAAAGCTCAACAATTGATTACCTTTTATGCTCTCTGGTATCTTGTTATAAATTTTTGGAGTCATACAGAAAACACTATTATGCATTAGCGCTGTATTCGATTTTACAAGGGATATTTACAATATTAGTGTGTAGTTGGTATCTTACTTTTTTTTGGCTCAACACAGGATTATTGAGGCTCATAATTAAAAAACATCTCTTTTAAAAATCCTATATTTAGTAATCTTAATTGCCTCCTGAACCATTCTCGGTGTATAATGGCCCTAAGTTGAGATTACACTTTGGGTTATGTAACTCAATCCAATGGTTGGAGCCAGACTCTTAAAGTGTTCTGCTATGGCTGACTTTTGTAAATCAAGGATTTTAACCGTTTTTGACTTATTACTGTTTTAACCTACAAGTTATCTTACGTTTTGTTTAGCCAATGTATACATTCTCAGAGCCAGTGCCGGATTAAGCCAGCGCGGGGCCTATAGCAAATTCTATCAAGGGGTCCTTATATTGTTTTAGGTTGGTTATCAAATTGTTGGTATTAAATAACAGTTATGATTAACAAATAACATATACCTAAGTTATAACAAACTTTTCTTGTTTTTTTTATTTTTTTTTTATAATAGGTACTATTCATATCGACATCTCTGGGTAAATCATATTCAACATTCATTAACGTGAGGTGATTAAGACGTTTTTGGCTGATCGTGTTTCTTAATTCATTTTCGACACGTTTTAATGTTGAGAAAGATCGTTCACCACTGCAGTTGGTGATCATGAGAGACAAATAAATGCGCAAGGCAATTTCAACGTTCGGGAAACAATATTTTAAAGAATAAATATTGAAAAGTATGTTAAATATTGTAAAGAATTATTTAGCAAAAGCTTGTAAGCTTGCAGTTCCAGAGCAACATCTGAATTAAACAATGCAGCGAATTGCACTAATTCACCGCCCAGGCTGTCCTCCAAATCATGTAGATTACGACTTACGATGATTGCACAGATAGATTTTTTCAAAATCTCTTCGAATGGGAATGGGAGAGATTTAGGCTCTCGGAATATTTCGAAAACGCCAGTAATTTTATGATATGCTTTCATACGTTTAGCTAAAGCAGCGAGTACGTTATCAATGGTGACAATAAACACCTGAATTTCATATCGTTGTCCAGGTGTTTGATTTTCAACAAAGTCGTCGAGTGTAGTTGAGCCGCTGTAATGGTCGTATTTTGTATTTCGCTTCCTTCGTCTAGAACTTTCTTGCTGATATGCCTCACAGCCAGTCAGATCTTTGGCTTTTGCCTCAATATCTGAAAATGTGGATCGCATTGCTTGAACGTATTTATGTAATGATTCATAAAGGGCGTATCCAGTGTTAAGGTCATGTAGCGCAGCACTAGTCGCTTGCAAACGTTTTAGGATTCCGTTCCACAATATGGTCATTATTCCCGTTTCCAACTTACTCATCTTTGAAACTAGTCCGTAAGCTTGATTACGGCACTCTGGCCTTTTGATCCATGTTATTAGATTTTTTTCCAAATTTTCTAAATAATAGTAAAACCACATAAAAGCGCCTTCGTAGCATCGGCTCGGGCTGACCATCTAGTGTCCGACAACATTTTCAAAACAGGAATTTTCGAGGTACCTACATACTTTCTTTAAGTGCGTTCGTAAGACTCGTACATTATTTTATGTTATCAGCGAGTAACATGAAATAATGTAAGTACCTATCAACTACATGTTTAACAAATATATCATTAGCGCAGCTAGAAAGCACGCTTTTTCACCTAGCATAGTCTGAGAAATGGATAGACGTGCACGAACGATAGTGATGATCAGGAAATAGTATGATTATGATTCTTAATGATAGATTAGATTATACTATAATTACTGCATAAAACGACCGCGAAAAATCATAAACAGACTTGGCTCAAGGGTTCTCAAGATGCGTACTTATTCAAGAGCTCAAATAACTTTATTTTAAATAGAAACTTTTAGACCGAAATTGTTTTGGAGTCTGCATAGTCCGTATGTTATTTATTTACGCCAAAAGTCGCGCTAGAACCAGTGTTGGAATACGATTTTTTTGAGGCTAGTATCTTGTATCTCTATGTTTTTTTACGATTCTGTTGATACAATCATAGATTATGACTAAATTATATGAATTATATGTTTTGGTTTTTCCACATCAAACGTAGGAGTAATCATCCTTCAACTTTTGTATGGAAAGATAATCGACTAGTTGAGGTACTTTTAAGGTACAATAACCGCATTATGTTTATATATTTTTATGTAGCTATTTAATTGCCAAATAGGTGATTCTTAACTGCATTTAAAACCATTAGAGGTATCACGCGTGCGAAGACGTGGGCAACGGCTAATAAATAATAAAAACGAACTAACGCGAACATTATACTTTATTATCGATTTTATGATCGTAATTATGATAAAATAAATTATTAAGTACTTACATACAAACATAAATAAGTAATAATTACATAGAACTAAGGAATTGTAACATATCACATTATTTTAATTCACCATAAATAACTTATAGGTTCAACTCAAAATTGAATCTATCTAACCTTAGATAGATTTTCTTTAACCTGTTTCACATGTTTTACTATACATAGGTACTTAATTATTATTCGATTGTTATATTCTTTCTGAAAATAAAAATAGACACAACTACAAACATACTTAGTTTAGAAAAATATATTACTTCAGTTATATCTAGGTACCTAATGATTTTTATTACATAACGTACCATTTATATTACCATGCAAGTTTTTATTCTTACATACGAGTACTAAAATAATACATAAATACACCAAATAATATCAAGTTATTTAATTAGATTTTTGATCAAAGATTATTATATTTTAATAAAAATAGTACATACCCTCTGTCTTATAATGACCTAATGAACTAACATAGCGTTTACGGTATGTGCATATCTTTAAATAAATGAATGAATAAGGATTGCAACATATTTAAACAACAATGTGATATTACAAAGTAGACAGGCAGTAAATACATTATGTATAACGAAATCTACATTGGCACATTCACACAATCTTAGCTCTTTCTGGTGCTTTAAAGACATCTATGCAAACGATCTGTTCCATATATGCATAAATAGATAATCTGTACCTTCGCATGTATTTGCATGCTTCAATCATCGCGGAAATAGTAAGCCACTTCGCCCCACTTGCTCAACTTTCCTAAAGCATTTATGCTACCCATAGCTGGACAGTTCACACATTACCTTCAAGTGCGTTGGGACATACAAAGCAAAACGTAGGTACTAAATGGTTGGACACTAGATAACTGATATACCTAATACTTAAATACTTGCTTTATCTTATAAACACACATTAGTTAATGTGTGTAAGTCTCTTGCCATTGCCATTCAATCAGAATGACAAGGAAAATTAGAATGTTATTGACATTAGAAAGAGGATACTTTAACGCCTCGCTAGCTATGGTTATTAGAGGATTGTAGTATTGTTTATTACAGAACAAAATTTTACAAAATCTGTATGAATTTTACAGTTTTATTTATATTGAAATCAAATAGTTTAAATGCAAGGATAGTAGTGCAAGTGGGGCTTTCTTTCAGCAAGTGATCAATAAAACATTAACGTGCGTCACAGCGACGCATGGCAAGTAAACGGAGATTGATAATCGCGGATACTATTGAAATACAAAACAATTCATGGGTTGAACAATACTTTTTCAGTTCTAGATTGATCAATGAGGTACAGGATGCGATAGCGACGAATGCAAACGACTAATTTGCTTGCAACAAAGCAGTAAGTAGGAAAGTTATGGTATTTTAATTACCACGGATCATTGAAATGAGGATCCATTACGTTTTAGTTGTGAATGCAGATTTATAAAATTAAGAAATCCTTAACATACAGAGCAAAAGTAATTGTTTTACGATAAATATTTACGAAGTTATGACGAAATGACCAGCGAAGTTCACTGAGTGGCTGCCGTGGTAGCGGTCCGCGTACATTGATTTTACTGGCAGGAACGGCATAATGTTTATTACTTAATATCTTCGTAAGTAATGGTCAGATTTGAATAATTCAAAAAGATATATTATTCTTGTGTCATAAAGAATAACTGGATACTAGTTCTATTGAATTTGCTATAACTTTACTGATCCTCATTGCTCAAACAGGGCATACGCATGATCCACTATGTGTTAGCGTTTCCATACAACTTATCTCTCCGGATACTTGGGAGAGATAAGTTGTACGGAAATGACTTAAGTTTGTGATTAGTCACGTGTACCTTGACTGGTTCTGTAGTTTCTATACAATTTGATCTGTGCGTAAAGTCGTTAGCGTGATGGAAACCCAAGGGTGTATTATATATTAGACCTTGTATTACTTCGCAATACTAGACAATTATGACGTCATGACTGAAGCAATTGTATAGAGATTTAGATTTGCAAATTACGTACAAACAAGTTCGTGGAATCCACTAGAATGAATTCATTATTGTATGAACTGATGTATGAAGATTATGGATCCCCTATAACAAAAGAATCCTGGGAGCAAGTGCTGTGGGATTATGGTTCATGTAATGCAGAATGTGCAGAATAATTTCAAAAAGTATGGATAGTTCCCTTAAACCATTATCCCTGCAGCTACGTTTCTGGTAACTGTCCCAAAACGAACTTTCCACCCTGTATATCGTTTACTTAATTATGGCCTTTGTAGGCTATTTGTAAAAATGTTGTACTATTTACATAACACTATTTTTATAAATAAATGCAATTTGTACATATAAAGTTATTTTATAATATTTATGAATCATCGCTTGTATAACTATTATATTGAGTTTGACATTAATATTTTTCATTACAGTACGATTGATTCTAATATTTTAATGATAAATGCCTGGCCTCATAGTTCAGTTGGTAGCCTCTTCCCATTGCGCTGTACATAGTGAATTCGACATCCAGGACCAACATCACAGAAGTTGGTCCTGGGTGTCGAATTCAACGTAGATGTTTGTTTGCAATTTAAGCAAAAAAATAGTTTATTTACGACATTACATTAGAAACCTCTAAAATGATCAGTGTATCTCTACTATATTATGCATGTATTTTACATATAAACCTTCCTCTTGAACCTCACTATCTATTAAAACAACCGCATTCAAATTCGTTGCGTAGTTTTAAAGATCTAAGCATACATAAGGACAGACAGACAGCGGGAAGCGACTTTGTTTTATACTATGTAGTGACCAGTTATCTGGTTCCGATTGGTTCCATAACCTTTTTTAGTTTGGGACTAAATGATGTAGGAAAACATCCATCATTTTTTTAATTTTTGAACGGAATTAATTAGAATCAATCGTACTTTTTTGTTATTAGGCCGCGTGAGTTCAAAAAGTGGAACTAACGCGTCAAAGTAATACATCGATACATATAACTCCCTCTTGCTTACAAGAAGTTTAAATTCCTCTTCACAACACACAAGCACAATAGTCACATGCAAAGTCACAATCACATGAGCACAATAGTTATGTTCATTAATAATACATACTTACTTTACTATTATTCATTTACTACTTATTTATTAAACCTAACTGAAAATTTAACTGAAACTTAGACACTAACATAAATATGTATACCCTTTCACCCAAATATATATTTTCTACATAGCTAGGTACAGTCATACTGACATCAACACCGCTACTGTTTCAACATTCAATATTGATTGATAAATATTAAATATTAATGATATTTGTTATAGAAAATAATGGAAGCATTACACATAACACACATTCATAGCATCGCTCTTGCGAGGATACTAGACCACGGTAGAACCGTTTCACAATAAATCTCTCAGTGGGGCGATTATGGAACTTTGATACAATCAAAACATTGATACTAATAGCTTTCAGTTACTATTGATGAATTGGTATTACGGATCGCTGCGATTTCTATCGGCTTCTATCGCTAGTTATAATGTGAAGTTGGTGTCAAACTATAACTCGACCAATTTACAAAGTACGATTGTAATAGGAACCGTGTTTAGCGTACTAAACATTTAAATGCATCGTATATGATTGATTGAAATAATGCCTATTGCTAACCGAAATTGATAGACATTGATGCCGATTGCTAATCGAAACTTATAGACATTGATTGTATCAAGAGTTCCATAATCGCCCTACTGATCTGCCAAACAGGTAAGTGATGATAATTATGAATATAAATCAGGAAAGGTTTTACAGTGATTTTTTACAAATTTACAAATCAGTTTTGAAGACTGCACCTACACGAATACGTTCTTTAAAATTACATATATTTGACAGCGCTAACTAAAAGAGATTACACACGCGGGCGACTAGTTTGTTTGAGAATAACATTAAAAAGATTGAATAGTCATGGGCAAATTATGTTGAGGTTTCGTCGTCATGAACTCCTGGATGGTACTTTATCCCTTTGATCGCTTCTCGCAGCATCTCAACTCGGGCGTGCACGCGGAAATGTAAACGTGACTCCAAGTTGTATCCAGAATATCTTTTCCTAAAACGAAAATGTTGTTTGAATAAGCCTCTTTAAATAACTCTGCCCACTACAATTTTGCACGCCATAACCTTATTCGTAAATACATTAAATATTCTTTGAATTAATGAACATGTTGACGTTGAAAAATGCATTTGATTTCCCAGAATAAAATGCATTGTTTTTTATAAAATGCTTTATTTCATGGAAAGACTTGTCAATAACACTGCGCAGTTACAGACGCTGAATTAAACTAGATTCTTTTATTAAAAAGAAAAAAAGGCTTTACAAGTCATAACTGAGTGTCTTGGTTACAAAAAAGTTTTGTTTTGTATAATCTGTTTGTATGATCTGCAAGTATTTGTCTCGGCTCTGGGTGTGTCTATATATAATATGTATGTATTTACAAAAAAAAAGTATATAAGTAGTATATCAGTCATGTGGTACCCATAACACAAGCTCTGCTTACTTTGGGGCCAGATGATGCTGTGTCAAATGTCCGGTATTATTATTATTATTACAATCCATTTACGTTTCGGTTCCGATGAAATCCAAACGAACTGTGATTGGTTATATGTTATATGATCGATCGAATGTTTTCTTTTGTTTGGTCATAGAGATAACATAAATGTTATCGAATCGAACCCGCAACCTTCTGCGTCTCAGCCAGACCTTAGCCCACTGCGCCACAGAGGTTGTCAAATATAAGGGTAATTAATAATGGTGCAACCATAATAATCGCGTTCCCGGCTTGAGGTGGTTGTAAAACCTTTAAGTCATGCTCAGAAAATTATATTGGTATCTGCTTAATTCAATTGTAACTTACATACATTCTTATTTAAGAGCTTTTAAGCTTCATATTTGCATGCTGCTAAGTAGGAACGTAGCTGTATAATATCCTATGTTGACTTCTTCATACATTACCCATGTTTCGCAAATAAACGAATTATGAATAACAAGCATAGCTAAGTTTCAAAACAAAAACATACGCAGCCGTTTGTTAAATTCAGTGTTATTTTGACATACGGAAGGGTCAGATTAGTGTACGTTTAGCGTAGCGTAGAGACGATCTAAATCTTAGACTAAAGACACGCTTACATCGTCATACACTTATATAAAAAAATATTGTCGTCAGGAATTCGCTGTCGGTTCTGTTTTTGCTAGTATACGTCGGTGACGGAACGGTCTAGTGAGCTCTTTTTCATATGTCCGTGCATACAGCTTACATACTAGCCATTAGTACTAATCTGCTTAGCGACAAGTTAAAAGTAACCGTTTACACGTTAGTTTTATTACTAAGTAACACTACGTTCGAACGAAATAGTACACTTGCGCCGTGGCTGTTCACACGACTTAACAAGCAACAAAAGCTTAGTAAATTGGGGTAGCCACAACTTGTCGCTTAGCATAAGATCGGTTTCTATTTTATTACACTTGCAGGTTTAGCTAATACTAAGAAATAATACTGCTTACCATGTTTATACGCAGATGTGAATGCTAAGAAGTTCGTGTAAACAAGCTATTACATGTAAAGCGTTTTTGATCTGACTGTGACGTTCGTGTATTACATGTAAAGCATTAATTAGGCAAAGGGTAAAAATTGTCTGGAGCCTGGAACCCGGTGGTGAGGATGTGTGGAAATCGTAAAAGTGAGGTACCAGTTATGCGTCCAGATACCGTGAGTGTTGTGTGTCGTAATCGTGATCGAGTTGTCAGTGACAGTGAAACCGGTAGTACGGGTAATGTTAAACTTAGACTTAGACTTAGAAAGAGGGTAGACCGTTTTGACTGCCAATAACATCCACCCGCAAAGACTTCAGTTTATCTCGTGATCATGGCGCATGCAACTGTGCCGAAATATCGAGAAGCAGAAAAACTCATATATCATGGTAAATATCCCGTTTGGAGTAAAAATTATATATATGTTTAGTTGAATTAGAGTATCAGTTGTAAAGAATTACTCAAAAACTGCCCGTGTAAGCGTGTTTTAAGCTAAGATTTAGATCGTTTCTACGCTACGCTACGCTAAACGCTAATCTCACCCTTCCGTATATAAAAATAACACTGAATTTAGACAAACGGCTGCGTATGTTTTTGCTCTAAAACTTAGCCATGCTTGTTATTCATAATTCGTTTATTTGCGAAACATAGGTAGGTATCTAGACTTGCTTTTCCAATCGCCTTAAGCTGTTATCGCGATTACTATGGTTGCACCTTTATAAGTTACCCTTATATAGGTCAATAAGCCAATAGACAACGATTATTTTCAAATAGAAGGTAAATACTTACTTAGCATCATTCAAAAGGTATAATGCCGTTTCCATATCCCCCAGCTGGTAACGACACATGGCCATTTCACAGACAGCATAAGGCACGAGGAAGGAATCTTCCTTGATTACGCGTTTTAGCCTAGAAAAAAACATCCGACTATAACCGACAGCCAATAAATACTATTCTACTAAAATCATCGAGTTTACAAAAGTCGTAGAACTTTTGTTGTTCTCGTATGTGTCAAAAATGGTCTCTCAGGATAACATACCAGTTCCTTGAAGCGTTACGTGGATCTGTCAGCATTTTGTGATTTTATGCTCAGTAAGTGATCCTAAACCTTATAAAAAAAACAATTTGGATCGGAAATTTAGTGCAAAGTTAAATGCTATTTTGACTGGCCTAATAATGATGTGAGCTGATGCCACCTGGCTGATGGTCTACCTGGTACCTGACTGCACCCTTTACCCATATTCACTTTGACTCGAATCTCGATGTTGGGTAGTTGGTCAATGTCGCCCACAATATGCTGAGTGACTTTAACCTTGCGCACGTGCTCTTGTGTAAGCGGCTATGATTTGCCCTAAGTGAGGATAGGCAGCACATTGGTTGAAAAGAGTTGTTTAACTAAAATAGTAACAAGGCTTCAATAATTACTCGACCACACGCTTGAACTCTGCTATGGCACTCATCGGTAGTTCCATGGCGGATAGCGCGCAGCCGTGGATGTAATACAACAGAGCCATGTTGTCAGGAATGAACTGGCCCATCCACTCGCGTGGAGAGTTTTCCACCAAATCTCGTGTCTTCTGTATCATCTGAAAAGAAATTATTGTTCAGGTGATTTCAACAAATATATAAAATATACTTTTGACGTGCTTCCAAACTCAGTTGGTAGCTCTGCTTTCTGCACTATATCTGGGTGTTATTAAGTATCTTGGGTATATAAAGCATGTTCACTATTACTATTTAGCTTACTTTTTAGAACCGAATCAAAAAATGCTATCCTATCCTACTAATATTAGTGTCGCGACACCTCTGCGGAACGTACGGCGCCGATCGTTCGGTTCAATACGCTCGCAGTGTTTTTCAAGTTCCCTAAGACACATCAGCCGAAATTACGTCGCGTTCAGCGTAGCTCCAAACCTCCCTTCGAGCGATTATTTCAGCCAAAACGAATTCAATGTATTTTGCATAGCAAGCGACAAATCACGTGACGCGACGCGAAGTTCGGCGCGCGTAGTTGAAAGTTTGGCTACTAAAAAGTACACCACTAGGTGCCGACACCAACTGACAACGACGCACGTAATTTTCCGTCGCATACGCCGCGATCAGTGCGTTTGTTTTGTCATACCAACGGAATATTACACCGAAACTTCAGCCGCTGAACTTTCGTCGCCGTACCTTCGGCTGATGTGTCGCAAGACTTATAAATGTGAAGTTTATGTATTTGGCAAAAAAATTATGAAACTTGGTATAGATAGATACCTATAGATTTTAAACCATTGTATAACATATACGCTACTTTATGTAGGTACCACGGAGGCAAAGCCGCGAGCAGCAGCTATTCATATTATAAATGACAAAGTTTGAGTGAATGTTTAAATGAAATCGCTTTTTATTGTTATTATTATCATTATTATTATTTTTTTATTATATTGAGATTTTTCTATAAATCTTGTGTCATCCATCTTGTTCATTGTTCCTGTTACTTTCATTTCTACTACTTGTAATCACGTCCACGTACGAGTAGGTATGTGTTTTTTGCTACTTGGTATTACTTAGTTGGTCCCAATAATGGCTCCAACGGAAGACCAGCGCAGGTTACTAACCTGCACACGCTGAGTTGGAACCTTTTTGCAACTAAGCCAACGTTTATGTTATTTCATTGTTTTTTATGTTTGTTTTATGTTCTTATTCCATGTTTTTTTATGTGTTTTTGTAGTTGCAAATGTATTTGATTTGATTTAAATCAAAATAATAATATACATTGGTGGACAATCCACACAACACCATTTAGCCTCAATCTTACCGTAGGGAACCAGAACATTGTTTTTTTTTATACAACAGATTCCGTAAACAAGCGTACGGTCCACCTGATGGTAGTAGTTATCTTAACTTGCGCTTGTAATACCAGGCGGTAGCACACCCACGTTGCCGAGCCTAGATATAAGTTATTTTGTCTGTTTGCCCCGTAATTTCACTTCAGTACTCCTGACACCTAAATACAGTAATGGTTGCAGACTATTGCTTGAAGGTAGAATATCTGGCACTGTGTTGATATCGGACTCTTACTGTAGAGTCGTGCAACCAGGTTATAAATATTTTCATATAATATAAGATTCTTTAACACTCCGACACAATAACATGTACTCGTAAATATATTTCCAGAGGGATCGAACCTACAATCTGCAGAAGGCAATGCTACTACAACTTAGGCCAGTCTATTCTATGTGCTGTGAAGGAAATGAAATCGCTAGGTTGAATGCTTGTCTGTTAAAAGGCCTTGGGGCGACCTAGCAACTCCATAACCAAAGTTAGGCATGCATGCAAACCTCTCTCTAATTGAGAAATGTATGGTATGTTGACTTTGTGCCCCATTAAGATTGTAGACCATTTTGTTTTAATTTCAATGATGTCGTTTCCCGCAAATGCATATATATTTGTACTAGTAAGTATTCCGTCATGTAGTCGCCTAGAAAACTTCTTACAAAAAAAATACTTAATATGCGTTTTTTATGTTTCGTAGTGAAGTGTCACAGAATCACATTTCACTTAAAATAACATCATTGGCACGCTTTTATTAGTTTGGTATGTATGTATCTATCTATGTAACGGAATTTTTGAACGTGATTTTCACCCCCTTCAAAACGTCGCGTCGGATTGATTTGAAACTTTGCAAACTTATCAAGTGCCGATGACAATGCAATAATTTAAATAGTTTGTCCCATTATTATGATCAGGACTTTCAGGATTAGCGATTATCCAAATCAAAAAATATAACATTTTGTAGATGTTATCTACAAAATGTTATATTTTTTGATTAAGACCGACTAAAGAAATAGAAAATAAATAAGAGTTTGAAAAAAATTGTTACCTATTATTTAGTTTTTATATATAAATATTAACTCATAGTTTATTTTGTACAACGTCATCGAACTGTTATAACCCTGTACTGTAAATGTAATCTAAATTGTAAAATAAGCAAGCTAAAACCGCCCAGTAGGCACTTTTAGCTTGAATATAGTTCGGATCAAGCTCTTAAATGAGCCACTCGTCTTCCAAATTCAATTTCTATTTTCAATTACCATTTCAATAAAATCAATTCAATTATTATTTCTATTTCTATTTTAATTAAATAAGTAAAATAAAAATGTGTATTTTAAAATTTAGTTTTTTTTAAAAAGACTCAGCCCAAATCTCATATAACATTGGTGGCAGCTTAAGGGATTTAAAAGTGAAAATCCTCGGAAACGCCTCGTTCTACCAAAGTGAAAAAACTAAAAGTTTATCTGCAAACGTGAACACAGTGTACAAAATACTTACGAGTGTCGCTGTATCACTTCGTCGTTTCGCCGTATCTTTTCACAATGCCGCGCACTACTCAGTGGTCCTGTACCACTCACCTCATAATATCGCCGTGTCCTCTCGCCGTGTCCACTCGCTGTGTCCTTTCACCGTGTCGCCGAGTCCTGCCCACTGGATCACTTCACTTACCTGGTGAACACCGGGTCCCCGCCGAATCGTCACCGAGCTCCAAGAAACCAGCTAAGTACCTAGAGAAAGTGGGTACCTACCTACTTACTCGGTACTCAGTACACCGATTCCAGATGAGTCCTATATTTGCAATGTTCCTGCTAGCCCGGTGAGTCATTCAAACTTTATAACAAGTGAGCGAGTGAATTAATTCAAGTGTTATCAGTGCAGTGTAAACAAATTGCAGTACTAACAGATAACGCTGGCAGACTAAACAATCGAATTCTATTATGACCACAGAGTCTAGAGAAACAAAAGACTCATTACAAGTACTGATTAACTTACCATTACCGGAATCTCCATTACCATCTCCGAAACCAAAAACTATGTCGAAACAATCTGACACCACACCGAAATCAGTTGAGGTTGACCTCAACACCCTCTTCAAATTCGTAAACGCATACGACGGGAGTAGAGAAACTCTCAACTCATTCGTCACGAACGGAGATAATGTTCATGAAATGGCAAGGGATGTACAAAACCCCATCCTGTTTAAATATATTCTAAGCCAGTTAAGAGGTAAAGCGGAGATTGCCTGCTCGATTAAAGAAAATTGGACACAACTTAAAGATTTTCTCTAAATCAATTTGTGAGCGCAAACATTATTCGCATTTGCTCACGGAACTTCAAGAGAGCAGGCAAGGCCCGCAGGAAACTGTGGCCCAATTCGCCCTGAAAATCGAAACATGCTTATCTCAGTTATTAACCGAGATTTCCTTACAAAATACTAAGGTGAAAGAAGTAGCCGGCCGCACTGCGGCAATGGAGGATCTAGCCCTCCATCACTTTACAATGGAAATATTCCCACGCATTTCCAACAATTGTTAATAATCGCGCTAAAAATGAACGCCCGTCGGTGAACCTTGTATAAGAAACTGAGTTCGACGACGACCTTAGTGAGAACGAAGTTTCAAAAAACGAATAAGTGGCTCGTATAGGTGTCATGCGCAATCATGCCACTTTCCTGCTAAATCTGACACCGTATCCACTGTATCGGCTAAGGCCAAACCTACTAAATCCACTGTTTCCACTGTATCGGCTGACGCCAAACCTACTAAATCCACTGTTTCCACTGTATGGGCTGACGCCAAATCTACTAAATCCACTGCTTCTGCTATATCCACTGTCTCCACCGAATCTAAACTCACCAAATCCTCTGTTCCTGTAAAACCCACTGCTTCCGCTGTGCCCACTGAATCCACACAACAAAATCAAGTTTTTGAAATTACTACTAACCCTAACAAAATCCTACTTCCTATCCTATCCAAATAATCTCAACGATTTCAGATCTCCCTCTGTCTCTTTTGGTAAACTCTGGTTCAACAGTGAGCCTTCTTAAATCTTCATGCTTCAAAAAGTTCCCAAACTGACCGAGGAACCTATCCATTTAAAAGGAATTGAACCCGGAGACCAAAGTTCAACAAAAACACTTGGACATTTTCCTCTAAAAATGAACCTCACGGACTCCACTCATAAATTTATTACTCACAAATTCCATGTTATTAACGAAATACATCTCCCTTTTGACGGTATCATTGGAACAGATATGCTCAACTCTTTTGGCTGTAGTATCGACTACAACACAAACAAACTCAAATTCGATAAAACAGAAATCCCATTTATGTTCCATGAACCAGTCTATTCCCTACCTGCTAGATCGGAAACAATGATTGAGTGTTCCATTTCTAACCCTGATATCAGAGAAGGTCTTGTCCTAGATCAAAATCAGTACAAAAACTTACTGATTGCTAATTGCTTAGTGAGGGTAAAAGATAACAAAAGGATAAATATCTCATTAACACCTATTGTTATTAACACCTCCGAAACACCTCTGACTCTAAAATCCAGTTTGAATATAACACTTGTTCCTCTGAATTAAAATGACATGACCTATGAACATGTTAACTCTACTAAAGCCTACCAACATTAAAACACTGACTCTTACCTTCGAACCCAAGAAACTCTAATCTTCTTAGAACAAATCATCTTAGTTCTGAAGAAGCCAATGCTCTCCACGACGTCTGCTCCGAGTATTCAGACATATTCTATGTCTCCGGGGATAAACTCTTGTACACTAATGCAGTAAAACACGACATAAAAACGACACCACAGAATCCCATCCATGTCAAATCCTATCGCTTCCCCGAGGTGCATAAACAAGAAGTGTCAAAACAAATCGACCAAATGCTAGATCAAGGCACAATAAAGCCTTCAATGTCTCCCTGGTCGTCTCCTATCTGAGTAGTCCCCAAGAAATTAGACGCTTCCGGACAACGCAAATGGCGCGTTGTCATCGATTACCGTAAACTCAATGACATCACCGTCGGTGATAGTTATCCTATCCCACAAATCTCTGAGATCCTAGATCAACTTGGTCAAAGTAAATATTTCTCTACTCTTGACCTAGCTTCAGGATTTCACCAAGTTCTTATAAACAAAGAAGACGCACCCAAGACAGCCTTCAGCGTACCTGAAGGTCACTATGAGTTTACCCGCATGCCTTTCGGGCTAAAGAATGCGCCTGCAACCTTCCAAAGTCTAATGAATACCTTTGCCGGCCTTTGTGTACTTGGATGACATCGTAATTTATTCACATGATCTTTCGAGTCGCATCCAAAACTTAGAAATGGTTTTCCGACGTCTTAGAGATTTCAATCTAAAACTCCAGCCTGATAAGTGTGAGTTCCTCCAGCGTGAAGTATCTTGGCCACGTCATAACCGAAAAAGGCGTCAAACCAAATCCTGAAATGATAAAAGCGGTAACTCAATTTCCAACTCCTAAATGTCCTAAAGACATTAAATCCTTCCTAGGTCTCGTCTCTTACTATCGTCGATTGATTCCCGATTTCTCTAAAACCGCTAAACCATTGACTCAACTCTTGAAAATATATGTAGTATATTCATGGGAAAATCAACAACAAGTAGCTTTTGATAACTTAAAAAATAAACTTACCTCTGCTCCAGTACTTATATACCCAGACTTTTCTATTCCCTTTACATTGACATGTGACGCTTCTAATTACGCTATAGGCGCAGTCCTTTCTCAAGGGCCAAAAGGTCAAGAAAGACCTATAGTTTACGCTTCACGGACACTTAATAAAAGCGAGTCCAATTATAATACAACAGAGAAAGAACTCTTAGCTGTCCTCTTTGGTTGTAGGACCTTCCGCCCATATTTGTATGGACGCAAATTCTATATCATCACTGATCATAGGCCTCTTCATCTCTTCTTCGTGGCTTATGAATCACAAAGATCCTGGCAGCAAACTACAAAGGTGGCGCCTGAAATTATCTGAATACGATTACCAAATAGGTTAGGTACCAAAAAGGAAAACTCAACACGGCAGCCGACGCTCTTTCTCGATATCCTGCCAACCCTATACAAGACGAAATTGAACCCTTGAATCTTGATGACATAAGTCCTTTTAACGCTGATCTCGATATTGATTTCAGTCCTTTAAACTTACCAGACCTAATTCCAAATCCCCTGATTCCTGAAAACAACGTTGAAACTAATCCTAACGACTTACCTTCAACCTCTTGATTAGATCCTTACGTCGATTCTCCGAATCCTACTATACCAAATTCCGAACTCCAAGAAAACTCGTACCCTGATTTCTTAAAAGCTATGACTAATAAAGACTATACTTACAACACTACAATTCACGAGTATACTAACCCATTATTGTCCTCTGATTCCAAAATCGTTGTCATCCCAACATCCATTGATCTCGATGAAGCCAATCCTTACGTCGAAGAAGTCCTTGCTAATATTGACAACGCATCAGAGTTCCTGGAGAAAGAACGAACTCTGTATTCCTCGCTGGACCTGAAAACAAAAGATAAAACATATCATTTTCTATTCACTAAAGTCAATCATTTTGATACTATACAATACCCCGAACTCTTCCAGTCCCTGAAATCACTTAAAAGTAAACAACTCAGTAATAATGATCAAAACCTAGAAATCGCCATTTCTGATTTTATTGACCCTTTTGTCAAATTATCTTATACCAAAGTTTATAATATTCTAGCTTTCCTATTTCACGATACCAATATCATCATAAAAGTTTACAAAAACTCGATGATATTCCCCACACCAAGCGAAATTCCTAGAATTCTAAAAGAAAATCATGACTTACCCATAGCCGGTCACGTTGGCTCATCTCGAATGTATAATCGTCTAAAAGAAATATATCACTGGAGAAAAATGAGAACAGATATCGAAACTTATGTCAAAAAATGCCCTCAGTGTCAAACAAACAAAGCGTTACGTAAAACTAACAGAGCTCCTATGCAAATAACATCTACGTCAACTGCACCATTCGAGCGAATTAGTTTAGACATCGTAGGACCGCTTCCCGAAGCTGGCCTAATCAATCTCAAATACATACTTACGATTCAAGACGATTTAACAAAGTTTTCTTTTGCTTATCCCATCAGTAACGTGACGGCTGAAGATTCTTGCGAATGTCTCATTGATTTCATTTCCTTATTCGGCATACCTAGAATGATACTTACCGATCATGGTACTAATTTCACCGCTGACTTATTCAAGAAGACATGTGAACTCCTAAAGATCAAACAATTATGGCCTATACCATACCACCCTCGAACACAAGGTGCCTTAGAGAGGAGTCATTCAACTCTTAAAGAATACCTGAAATCATACACTAATGAAAATCATACTAACTGGCATAAATATGTTTATATTTATGCCAGTTTATATTTATATATATAGCCTATAATACTAATTTTCATACCACTACTAAATTTACTCCTTATGAACTCTCTTTGGTCACAAACCTTATCTCCCTGAATCTATCTATGAAGTGAACCCCACGGATACTTACCACGAATATATTAAAGTGCTAAATCATCGCCTTAAACTCTCCCGTCAGAAGGCCCTCGAAAATATTGCAAAATCAAAAGAAACATCGAAAACATATTATGATCAAAGATCCCGACCTGTTACGTATAAAGTTGGTGACATGGTATATCTTAAAAATCACGTAAGATTAAGAAAAGCATTATCGCCAATATGGAAAGGACCTTATAAAGTCGTTAAAATTCTTTATCTCTGTTTATTAACCATCGTCACGTCAAACATCATTTCGATGAAGCAAAATTAGCTGACGTAGAGGTCCCTAGGTCTTAAGAGCTAGCCAGTCATCTTCGTCACCTTTTATTACTAAATAGTTATAAATAAACATAGGTAGTAATAAACTAGTTGAAATATAGTTAAATTTTGTATTTTTTTAAGTAATTTAGTGTTTATTTTCTTACAGCGTGGCAGAATACTGTCACGGTCTTTCGCGTACCCAAGACTTCATCGCTATCGATTCCATCACGAAAAGCCCTGGCATCTATTTCAACCTTTCAGGATCTGTAAAATTAATTAATGACTATTTACATATTATAATACCATTAGAAATAGAATACATAAAACCACACATTGACCATATTAAAAACGTACTCCATTCAGCTTGATATATTTGCGCCAGAAGCGATGCTATAAATGTCATACGAGTGTCAAAATTCTTTTCAACCTTTGGTTTCAACTTACAACGATATCTCTAGAGACTTTGGTGCTATATCACACCTACTATCATCTAATAAATCAAAGAGATCTGCATGGATTTCTGGACTAGGTACAGTTTTTAAACAAATATTCGGAACAATGGACGAAGATGATGCCATTCAATATAGTAATGCCATTTAAATACTGAAAGAAAACAATAAAATATCTTTAAATTTCATTAGAGAAAACATCCTTATCTCAAAATCAGCTATTTTAAAACTTAATGATTCCATAATAGAAATAAACAAAAATGAAAAGCAATTAAACTTGATGGTTGAAAATTTATCAGCTTATATGCTAATATACGTTACGAACTCATTGTTATTTAAATCAGGAATACATGAGATGTTTAGTGTACTCCAATCTTGTATGTTAAGTTTATCATATGGTCTAGAAGATTTAATAAATTATATCTTATTCGCTAAAACAAATACACTACACCCATCAATATTAACACCGAAAGATCTATATTTTGATTTGGTAAACAATGTAAAACATTTACCCAAGTACGCGGAATTTCCTGTAAAATTAGAATTAGAAAATATTCACACATTAATTAGCCTTACTGAAATAGTTTCATATATTTTAGATAATAAGTTAGTTTTTACTCTTAAGATTCCTTTGGTATCTATAGGTAGCTTTAATCTGTATAAAAACATCCCAGTACCAGTTCCTCACAATGCAACTACGCATAAATCTTATGCGCTGATAATACCTACTACATCTTATGTAGCTCTACTTAATGAAGATAAGTCTAAATATGTAACATTAAACAATGTCGACGATTGTAAAACTATCAACAACGAAGTGTACCTGTGCAAACAAATAGATGTCTTTAGTGTCCAAAATTATACTATTTGAGGTCGCCTCGGCTAGATCTCTAGGAGATATCTATCTTACCTTCTGATGCCATGTCCTCGTACCTATCAGTTCTAGCCATGTCTTCGAGTGTGATCTGGTAGGTGGGAGGTGTCCTAGACGGCTCCCACCCCCTACCCCGCGCGAGGTGAGGCGGTGGGGGGCGCGCACCGCGTGGGACGCGCGCCACTTTCGTCAGTACGCTATTATTACCGAGTGTGTGCGCATGTCCTTGTTTCAAGTTTAACATTGTTGTAGTGTTTGTGCATATATCGGATCACGGTAAGTGCTTTTAAATTTCGAGCCGTGTCTTCATTTTCTGAGTGTATTTCTTTTTACTAGCTAGGTATTATGAAAAGCATAATTCTTTTAATTATGCTGGTTAAACTGGTATACATTATCAGTGTATCCTACTTCATCTAGGCGTAGCTATTCCGCTCCTTGTATTACTACACAGTTCGTTCACAACAACTGTTGTAGGTAAAGGCTGTATAACAGTGCGCCCGATGTCTCGGCCACGGTTAGTGTTGGGGTCTAGGGGTCGGCTCGCGAGCCGCAGCCACCCCCAACCGACGACCCGTCCTTCGGCTGGTGAGCCGCACCCGCACCACGCTCGCTAAACGCGACGGCTCACTAGCCAGATCACGAGCCGCAGCCGCAGTTGAATCGAGCCCGCGATCACTCTGCCTTTATCTAACCGCAGCCGCAACATAAAGGTTGTCGAGATCTTAACCCTTACCTTTTCTTCGGAATTTGTTCTAGATGGCATTGGGCGGCGATCTAGTCACCATGGGCACTTTATTGCAAGAGGAGGTTGAGTTAGAAGAAGAAAATGCTGTTTTGGAGAGGGTAAAGCTCTTGGCGCAAAAACATTTGCCAGAGGGCTGGACAAATTGGCGAGTGGTTCGTTCGTCCAAAGATGAAGTGTTCGGAGAGGAAATCGATTCACAGCTGCTAAACAAGCTTCGCTTTGCTTTGCCAACGGTGGAGCTTGTTCAAGCTTTTTTCCCGGAAGCAACTGAAGTGTCGGAAAAGATGTTCAAAAAAATAAACATTAAGCTTCTGGACTGGGCATTTGCGAGAACACTGATTATCCGATACTGATAATACTGTATGGGTCCTCCAGTATTAGCTAACAGGATCAGGGGATCAGGTGCTCGGGACTTAGCAGGAGTCTTCGAAGAGGGCTCAAGGTTTAAGGCATCCTCTGACACACTACTACAGTTCGCATGTGGCCATCGAGCTGAAACGATTGAACGTCGAAGGAAGTGATTTAAAACTAAGAACGATGCCTTGAAGACCGCCTTATAGCAGATCCCGCCATCAAAGACCAACTTATTTGATGAAAAGAACTTGCCATCTTTTATAAGGGATCACGGTGGTGTATCAGCCATATTTCCATCCCAGACTGGAAGGTTCTCACGCAAAGTCTCCTTTCGAAGGCCGAAAAGTTCCAACGTCATCTCCAAGTCAAAGCAACCTGCTTGGCGCGCTCGGCCGGCGGCATCAAACTCAACATCGCAGTCAGCGCGCTCTAAGGGTTTCTCCAATACGCATAACCAGCCCAGAAAAAACCGTAAGCCAGAGCGAGAGGTCGAGCAACGCCACCGGCAGAAAACCAAGAGATATTGACGGTTTCCGAGGGGGACAACTGAGGCATTACCGGAATCAATGGAGCGAGTTGGGTGCGCCGGCACCCATTCTAAAGATAATTTCGGGCTACACAATACCGTTTGTCGTAAAACCTCTTTTAGTTCCCCTGCACAACAAATTACTGTTAAAAAGATTCGCGACAGAAACTTCGTCAGACATGGAAGTGGAAGTAAGATCTCTGCTAAAGATAGGTGTAGTAGAGCCTTGCCGGGCCAAGACAGGTTTTCTATCGCGAATGTTTTTGATTCCAAAGTCAAATGGAAAAATGCGTCAGATCTTCGATCTCCGCCGTCTCAATGCTTGTTTAAACCCACAGAAGTTCCGATTAATCAATCAGCTCTGTATACCCAGCTTTCTTCAGGAGGGCGACTATATGGTAAAACTAGACATCAGCCAAGCGTACTTTCATATCCCGATAAGGAAAAGCCATCGGAGATTTCTAGCTTTTTCTTTCAAGGGCAAACTTTACCAAATGACTTCGCTTCCAATCGGACTGTCCAGTGCTTCACTAACCTTTTCCCGCATCAGCAATTGGGTAGCGAGTGTACTGAGGGGGAATGGCCTACGTGTTCTCGTCTACCTAGACGATTTCCTTTTTGCTCATTCAGACCCGCTGATCTTAGAGGAGCAAGTCTCATACGCGGTAGAACTACTTCAGAGCCTCGGCTGGTTGTTAAACGTAGAGAAGTCTATTCTCAGGGCCAAAACCAGGATAGATTTCTTAGGAATCGTTTGGGACATTCTTTTAAACGAAAAGAGGTTACCAAGGGAGAAAATAAGCCGATTAATAAAGGACTTAGAAGAGCTTCAGAGAGTGGGCCAATGGTCTTGGCGAACGGGCACGTCGCTGTTAGGCTGGTTAGGGTTCGCTTCGCTAGTCACGCCACTAGGCCGGTTGTTCACTCGAAATATTCAAAGAGCGAGCCGGAAACTGTCAGAAAGTCATCCCCTTCTCGAAATCAAAGTCCCAGTGCAGGCTCTGGCAGATTGTCAATGGTGGTTAGAAAACGTGACAAACCCGGGCAGGCTTTTTGTAAAGGAATGCACAACCTTCTTGACTACGGATGCCTCAGACGAGGGCTGGGGGATTCATCTAGGCGACCGTCACTTGGAGGGGTTGTGGACGGTGGACCAAAGAAAGTGGCATATAAACAGGAAAGAGCTCTTTGCTGTAGTGATAGCTTTATTATCTTTCAAAAGGGAAGTAGTAAAAAAATCTATAATGGTGCAGTCAGACAACAAGACCGTCGTGTCATACATTCGGAACCAAGGGGGGACAAGATCCGTCGGCCTCTTAGAAGTAACAAAAAGTTTACTTTTATTGGCAGAGAGCTTAGAAGTAACTCTTCATCCCTTTTACATACCGGGTCATTACAATGCGATCGCAGACAGTCTCTCCAGAAGCGCTCTGCTGCCAGATTGGCATCTAAAGGAGGAGTTAACCAGTCGTATTTTCAGGAAGTGGGCAGTTCCTCAAGTCGGTCTCTTTGCCACAGTTCCATCTTACGTTTCTCTAGAAGTGGGGGATGCAGGAGCTCTATTCATTAACGCCTTCAGCCAACCATGGCTTTTTCATTTGGCGTGGGTTTTTCCCCCTCCGCCTCTAATTCCCAGGGTGCTGCAGCACCTCAACAAGTCTTCAGGGATATTCTTAATGGTAGTCCCTCGTTGGGAGAAAGTCTTCTGGAGAGCCGACTTAAAACGAAGAGCCTTAGAAGCACCGTTTCAGATCCTCCATCTCAAACATCATTTAGTCGACCTCTCAACCAAGCGACCCCCTCCGAATATTCAAAATTTTTATTTAGAGGTTTGAAAAATACGGGGTGGAGTAAATTAACTATAGGTTTGGACCCTTATGACGTGAAACTTCTTCAAGAAGCTTGGCGAGAGCCAACCTGGCGAAAATATAGTTCGGCCTGGAAGCAATGGGTCGAGTGGTGTAAGCAAAATGGAGCAAATCCGGGTGATCCTCGACCCTTACAGTTAGCCTCTTACATAGGATTCTTATCTCGAACAAGAAAGCTGGCTTATTCCACTGTTCTTGTTCATAAATCGGTTATAGTCTCCCTATCTGATCCAGTCCAAGGCGAAGCTTATCTTCTCATCCCTTAATCACAACAATGCTTTTTTCTTTAAACATTTCTTTAAACATTATTGTAAGTCTGTTAGGAAATCACGAAGCGTTCATTCTAATGTCCTAGCTGGGTCTTTCAACCCTGTATGATTACCCTGTATTAGGTACAATTCCCGTAGACCTATGGCTGTCCTCTTTTTTCCCTTTTTGTCTGCCAAGGTGATTTTTATGTGAAACATTCCACTATTTTTGTTGGTATTATAAACCCTTGTGTTCTTACATGCTGTTTATTTGATTAAATTGTTAAAACGACTCAACCTGAGTATTTACTGAACAATAGATCACCTATTTTCATAGATTCTTACATCACAGTACGCTGGAGTGCCGGCAGAAAACAAACATCTCTCCTAGAGGTCTAGCCGAGGTGACCTCAAATACAACCGTTTTCCACCCCGAAGGGAAGAAAACGTTTATTTTAGGTCAAGCCGAGGCTAGACCTCTAGGAGATATCTATCTTACCTTCTGATGCCATGTCCTCGTACCTATCAGTTCTAGCCACGTCTTCGAGTGTGATCTGGTAGGTGGGAGGTGTCCTAGACGGTTCCCCCCCCCTACCCCCTAAACGTTTTCTTCCCTTCGGGGTGGAAAACGGTTGTATTTGTGAAACGGAAATCATGACCAGAGTCTTGAACTCACTTCCGGAACAATGTAAAACGAATTTCCTAAACGGACATATTAATATCTGGCAATCCTTAGGAAATAACAGATGGATGTTTACACAATCAGAACCAACAAAATTAAATATTGAATGTTATAATGAAATTTCAGAGCATACTATTTTAGGAACTGGCATCTTATCTTTAAAACCAAACTGTATTGGATTTTGTAAGGATGTGAAGTTAATTGGAAAAACTCACCCAAAATATCAGTTTAGTCATGTTCATTCCGATTGTAATTTGATAAATGATACATGTTGGAATCTGAATAAATTTAACAGATTAAATTATACTGAGACTTCAATTCGAATATCTAAATTAAATACCAATA
This sequence comes from Lampropteryx suffumata, assembly GCA_948098915.1. Lineage (NCBI taxonomy): Eukaryota > Metazoa > Arthropoda > Insecta > Lepidoptera > Geometridae > Lampropteryx > Lampropteryx suffumata. The sequence goes on along the minus strand of OX402544.1, from coordinate 16,821,665 downwards.
ACTTAAACGAATTAAATAATAAAGCTGAAAACATGTTAGATATAATTGAAAAACTTAAATTGGAAAATGAGTCTGTTCCACAATTAACACCACATTCCCTAGTTTCATACATATTTGTAATCTTATTCATAATGTTTGTTATCTATTATTTTTGTAATAAGAAATGTTTAACTTTTTATGATAAGTTCAGACCAACACAACTTGAAAATAATTTAGAGAATCTTGATTCCCAGTCAAATTCTCCACCTCGAATTAGAATTAATTGAAAACCTGGGTACTTTAGTACCATACGTTTACCTAAAAGGGGGGTTGTTATAACCCTCTACTGTAATCTAAATTGTAAAATAAGCAAGCTAAAACCGCCCAGTAGGCACTTTTAGCTTGAATATTAATCAGTTCGGATCAAGCTCTTAAATGAGCCACTTGTCTTCCAAATTCAATTTCTATTTTCAATTACCATTTCAATAAAATCAATTCAATTATTATTTATATTTCTATTTTAATTAAATAAGTAAAATAAAAAAGTGTGTTTTAAAATTTAGTTTTTTTAAAAAAGACTCAGCCCAAATCTCATATAACAAACGCTCTTGACCTAAAAGGTATTGAATTATATTTATTGAAGACGACGTGACATAACGTAGTACATAGTAAGAGCAAAGAACACGATTTCAGTGTGTGTGGGTGTGGATATTTACACACAGGGCCACGGTTTTGGTTGATCTCGTCGATCCGTCTTCATATTTATATGGTCTGAGGTATTCATATGACAGCATGTATGACAATCAACATCAACCTTCCGTAATACCAATTTATCAATAGTTACTGAAAGCGAATTTAAGCAAAATTAGTATTAATGTATTAATAGTTTCAGAATTCCATAATCGCCTGGGTGATCGCTAGCAGAAAGTATATCTTGTCTAGGCCTACATATAAAGCAGTAGTACTTACCTTGATAATGTTTTGCAGATGAAGCTTGTTTTTTGTGAGGGCAGGGAACAGGTTCCAGATACACATCAGCTCGAGCCCAGGAAGCAGCAGACGGGATTGCTGTGTGTGGTAACGAGCGCAACGCCGTATCACGAACTTCTCCATAGGCAATGACTTTCCGGCGATCCGCACTTTGTGTAATGGTGCATTACTGTAACAAGTAATCAATTAAATCAAGTCGCCTTTCAACCAAAAAGATCTTAAACAAAATCGTGCCCTAATGTTAATGAATCTTATGGGAGACGGTTAAGCTCGCGTCCACAGGAAGCACCTTCACAACCCTGCACGTGTTCCCTGGGTGGTGTTAAACAAGCTGGAAACTAGACAAATAGACATTTGCCATACGATAATAGTAGATTGTTGCACCGAGCGCAAAGTGAGTTATTAATGCACGAGTGACATGTTGGTGCCCGAGCGCGAGCGAGGGCACTGAATTAACACGAGTGCATTAATTACTGTCTTTAACAAGGTGCGTTATTTACTTTTCTTTCAACTACCAGTCTACCAGTCTACTGTGATAAAATATACCTACTCAAACTAAAAATATGAAGAATTAAAGTTTTACAATGGTACAAAATGCGCGCCATTTGTTTTTTTTTCATCAAGTCGGTTTTATTCAGCCGATTTTTATTATCAGCCAGTATCTTTTTGATCTAATGCAAACATTTTAGATTAAACTTAATGGGAGATATTAAACCTCTGTGGTAAATTTACATCTAAAATTTACACCTAAAAGTAAAAAACAGTGCAATAATGAGATTTCATATAACATTACTGCACTGTTTTGGTTCTAAGCAAAAAGTACGTTCTACGTGATCGGTTTTGTAGTGATTAATGATAATATTACTACGTAGTTGAAAGAAAAATAAATAAATGAATCCTATATGTATATGACTTCACTTGCGGTAACAAGCAATTGTCGTGTCTTTACCCTGATTCTGCAGTACTAAATTTTCGTAAAATACCAACGATCTTATTCTGCTTGCACCATAGTCGAAAAGACAGTAAAAATATCTTATGACAGATTATAATAAGTAAATTTTTTATTTTGTTACATTAGTTAATGAATTTTTATAGAATTTTGCGCAGTTTTAATCAACAGAAAATTAAACGCGCTTCTTAAATAAGTGAAAACACGTCGATTTTTTAATTTGACAATGGAAGTCTTTGCTAAGATCGTTCGTATTTAAAATGTGTTTGTGTGTAAGTTGACAACAGCTCTATCATAACAAGATAACTACCACAAACTACGTGTTTCGCCCACGTAGTTTGTGGTAGTAGAGTAGGTAGTGATAGATTTAATAGATTATATGCAATGTTTGGCATATAATCAAAAACCTAGTGTTTGGACAAACCTAATCTAGATTAAAAAAACACAACGTATAAAAAAAAGTACCATAAGTTTATTTTTTATAAACCATAATAAATAAATTTTAGTTAGCCAACGAAACAACATAGCATCTATAGCGTATTTTCGTTTGGAAGTGGGCGACAGCGTTTGGCTGTCCTGCGGTTCATCCATTCGGGAGCTAGTAAGCCACAGCCAGATAGATACATTCAATAGAAAAACACCGTCTGTTTCCGCCAGTGGTGAACTTTAATTTGATCACGATTGTAACCTATTATTAAGGCAGGAATTAAACTAGGTATAATTAAAGATCTTTATTAACTCATCGCGGATGTCGGACAGCAAGTAAGGAAATTTAAGTGGGACTGGGCAGACCACGTCTGCCGCATGTCAGATTCGTTATGGGCTAAAGCCACCACAGAATGGACACCCCTGAACGGAAAACGTTCGCGCGGCAGACCGCGGTGAAGATGGAGGGACGAGTTATACGCCCATCATAAGGATTGGCCCCACAGTGGCTAAAGACAGGGACGATTGGAGAAAAGGAAGGGAAGCCTTTGCCCTGCAATGGGACGTCACGGGCTCTTAATAATAAATACCTAATAATAATGATTGATTTAGAATTCTGAGAATGTTTGTTGCTAAACAATGTTTGGTACCCAGCTGTGGTTGAAGACAGATTGTGGATTATGATGATTAAATTGGTGGTTAATGATGGTTAAGAGTAATGGTTGTGTTGTGATAGCACTCTGGCCTTTCGATCATAAGGTCGTGGGTTCGAACCTGGTCATGGTTGTCAATGGTCTATGGTTTGTTCTTTCGAAAAAAATATTTGCGAAATAAGAAATTAAGAAATAAGAAATTATAAGGAAACCGGCAAATCCTAGATCCTGAAAACAATATTTTGTCATTGGTTATTACTCTTATAAGCGGGGATATGCTTGCAACCTGTCACGTACGGAATACTAACTTCACGTACTGTGTAAAGCGTGGACATGTGCCCACAGCAAATTAACCTTCGTATGGAAAAATAAATATTTTTAATCTATCTGCTCGTTAATTGGAGGGATAATTGTTATAAAATAAATATGGTATGTATTTTCAATATTTTACATCCTACTACCCCGTTAGTTTTTTCTATTTAATTATGAAATAACGCCTCAAATGTAAAAAAATCATTATCTTCTCCTAAAGTTGCCATTGTTTCTTGCAGCTTACACTAATAGGCGAAAAGTAAACTAATTAAAACAAAACCCGTTAAACTTTTTACTGAATCGCTTATTTAAAGTTTTCTTATAAAAAAATCGCGATGAATACGCGTCAAAATCAAGGGAGTCGCTATAAGACATTCTCAAAGATCTAAGTAACTAAAAATCTGAGAAGTTGTTCACTGAGTCTGGTGATTAGAGCCGTTTCTGTTGATATTTAAGCTTTGTTACCGCATCAATTCGTTGATCTCTGCAATGTCGCAGGGTGAGAGATCAGAACTGGCCGACTGCAGCAACATAGCGGCTCTGATGTAGCTGTGTGTCGTTTTAGACCAGGCACTCTGAATGATCAACTTGTTCGCGTATTTTGCAGACTCTTGGAAATTCAGCTTCAGTCTGAAATTAAATGAAACGAAAATGTTTATTGGCTGTAAAACCTAGTTCATAGATAGATTTTCACAGATTCAGATTTTTATTCAGAACATAATAAGTTGTGCAGATTACAATAGAACGATGAGACTGCAAAAGTACTAAGACTGTGTAGCAACATCAACGCCCGAATCCTTTAAAGAACAGTTCTGTATATTAATAGAACTAAAGAACTGAAATAGATTTCATACAACACAACACGTCATACTAAAGTTTGTAACAAAGTAGAATGATAAAAAGTATAATAATATAATAGTTTAAAAAAACTAAAAATCACGCTTTATATAGAAAACCAAACTAAAAAAATAGGAAATAAATTTTAATAAATGTAGGTAAGAAAAAAGTTTTATTAAAAAAAAAGCGTGGGGTGCATGGTGTCAATAGTTATAAATATTTCATTGACAGATATGATAAGAAGGATTATCATTTTGATAATATCTTAAAAAGCACCCCAGTTTTAGTTTTAGGATAATCGTATTTTTTTTAATTATTGCATAGTTATAGTCTTTGACTGGTGTGCAAAATTTGAATGAAATCTGGCCGTTTAAAGTGGGTCAAAATCGCGTCCTAAGGAGTCGGTTACAAACATACAAACATACATACAAGTGAAGCTAATATAAAGCGTATAAAAATTAAGTTAGTCTGTAAACTTTGAGTGATGCTGGGGTGAGCGCACATGCATGTAAGGTTGAGTTAATGTTCATGTTTGTGTGTGTGTGGTGTGTGTGTGTGTGTGTGGTGTGTGTGTGGTGTGTGTGTGGTGTGTGTGTGTGTGTGGTGTGTGTGTGTGTGTGTTCACAGTTCACACATACAAGCAAAATCAGTTGCAATTAATAGATTTTTTATTAATTGATACATTATTTATCAATGATTAATACATACTCGTATGTATGTAGGCCACCTATTTGTGGTATATAGTAGGTAGTATTATGCATGACTGACACAGACAAAATAATTGAACAAAGATAAGGCGCATTTATTGATATTATTTTATGATTTGATGGAGGAACTCGCCCCTTCACCCATCACCCTCTTTCAGAGTAGGTATTTTAAACGTATCCATGCTGACAAAAAAGATTCAAATGAGATGAAAACAAAATTACATAATAGTAATCAAAATATTAGTGAGTTTGAAAATAGATTCCATGTTTTTAAATCTTCCTTCATTTGAAATAAGAACCTTTGGCCAACCATAGAAAAATTAAATTTCAGATGACTAGTTTTTTAAAGTGGCAAGATTTAGTCATACTAGCGTATGACTAAATCTTATTTTTTTAAGGGAATTTTGTCACTTAATGAGCATGTCACTCATTAAGTCACTCATTAAGTGACTACTACTATACAAATATACCAACTTTCCTATTTATCTAATAATTAATGAGTAATTTGTTTGCTGTAAACACCTGTCGCACGAACTCTGGACTTCGCATGCGTCGAATGGTTGAGTCTTATAATACTACTTTCACAGACATCGATATTTTTGCATGCTCTAAATGGATGTTTAAAAAGCATATTCTCAATATTCTTACTACCAACTCTATGTTCAATAACATTTTCTTCCTTACATTTCTTATATATTTTTGTTCTTGTTATGTTTGCTTTCCTAATTCTATTATTGTACAACAATTCACGATACCTAATTACTTAAAATTAGTTTAAGACCTACTATTTTTATAAAACCCCCTATCGGCGTAATACCACAAAAATTCAATGCTGTTATACCTAATATGTGGATAATGCAGTGGGCTATGATATTGTTACTATATTTAAGTTACCTTTAATCTAAAATATTGTATATTGTAGCTGTTTATTGTCCCTAAATAAATAAATAACCTTTGCGCCTGTCATACCACGCTGAAACATAGTTTTATAGAGAGTTCGAATCCCTCCCAGGATTAACATTTTTGCGATGAACATAGGTGTTTGTTCTGTGTCTGGGTGTAATTTATTTATTTATTTATTATTTATTAATTAGTACGAACATGTCAATAACACTAATTAAAAAAGAACAATACTAGAAACCTTAAATGAAAATACAAATAAAAATATTAACTGGTTTTAAGTAAGCATCTATCTACGCACTCAAACAGACTTCTCACAGAATCTCAGACATTCAGATAGAATCATCTTCTATCAGTCCGCAAACACATCACATTCTGGGCTCTCATTCAAGAGGGCATTTATTGCAGAAAAAGTACGTGCAATGGGAGACTGTGCGTAAGCAACCGTGCGAGAAGAAGGTTCCTGGAACACTCGGTGCTTTCTGATACTGCAATAGTTGTTGGGGATGTAGAGCCTCGCCAAGTCATCATGGAGATCAGGAGCATCGATCTTACCACGGAGTACCTTACACATGGTAATCAATTTGTTGTTCGCCCTTCTAACTTCTAAACTGTTGTAGCCTAAGCAGCCCATAAGGAACCTTGTCGGGTACATGTAAGGGTAGTATCCATACTGGTGTTTGTAAAGAAAACGAAGAAAAACCTTTTGGACTTTTTCCAACAAGAGGGTATATGTGCTTTCATATGGATGCCACATACATGAGCTAGTCTCTAGCTTACTCCTTACGAGCGTGCAGAATAAAAGCTTTATGACGTGACTGCTTTTAAAGTCACGGACGTTCCTCAACACAAAGCCCAGCCTACGGAAGGATTCTTTGGCTGTGGATGTGATATGCACATGGAATGTTAGCTTGGAGTCAAATGTGACACCCAAGTCTTTAATAGTTGTAGATCTAGTGATAGGATGACCATTTAGATTATATGGAAATTGAATTGGGTGCCACATGCGACCAAACGTCATTACATAACACTTAGCCGTGTTAAACTCCATCGCGTTTGCCACGCTCCAGTCATAAATTGCGTCGACGTCACGTTGAAGATTTAGACAGTCGTCCACGGACTTTATTTCTGAGACCAATTTCAAGTCATCGGCATACAGCATACATTTACTGTGCTTGGTGACAGATGGTATATCATTGATCATCAGATTAAAAAGAAGCGGTCCAAGTATCGACCCCTGGCTAACCCCGGATCGAGTGTGATACGGCTGTGATTCGTAAACACCCAGTCTCACATATAGTTGTCGATCCCGGAGGTAATCCGCGATCAAGGCGAGCAGTCCCGGTGCAAACCCTAGACCCACCAGTTTCATCAAAAGTATGTCATTATTGACTCCGTCAAAAGCTTTACGGAAGTCAAAGTAAAGAACGTCTACTACTACTCCGGTCTAAACCAGCTGATATAAAATTCACCACTGTTAAGAGATTGGTGTTAACGGACCACTTAGCACTAAAACCGTGTTGTTCGTTGCATAGGTGTTTTTCAACCTGCCTGTAAATTTTATTGTGTAATATGCGTTCAAAAACTTTCGCCGATGACGATAATATTGCAATTGGTCTGTATTCCTCAATTAATGCTTTGTTAGCTCCTTTAGGAGTCACCCTCGTCAGCTTCCACTGTGTCGGATAAACTCCGGTTGACAAAGACAAGTTAAGAATGTAGCAAAGTAATAAAGTATTATAAGTATGTAGGTATTTAAAAATATATAAGTACTAGCTGTTGCCCACGACTTCGTCTTCGCATTTTTTTTGTAATTGTAGCTAAATCTTTCCCCCGGATGCAATTTATCACTTTGCCAAATTTTATTGATAAGTTTCAAATCAATCACACCCACCACCACCCATTAAAAAGTTCCCATACAAACTTTGACACCCCATTTTACCCCTTTGTAAGGGTTATTTCGAATAATCCCGAAACACGTGTCCATTTTGCATTTTAATTATTCAAATCAAGTTTCAAGCAAATCGCACCACGCGTTTAAAAGTTTCATACATTCGTTTTCACCCCTTTTCAGCCTGACATTTCACGCAGCATCATCCAAAGTAAACAGAGCTTGTGTTATGGGTACCACATCACTAATATAGATATATAGATAGAAAATACTTTATTGCATAGATGTGGACACTGTGTTTGGTGATCTAAAGCTCATCAGTGATGAATTTCGGCAAATTAGTTTAGAGCTAAATTATTCAAAATGCGAGCTTTACGTTTCGGACACTTGTTTGGATAAAAAATCAATTGTTTAAAAATTCAACAGTTTGGCCTCAAATATTACAGTTGTTGATAAATGTTCACTTCGCCTCCTCGGTTCACCAATTGTTGACGAGTCTTTTCCGACCTTCATAGATGAGAAATTTTAAAATTTTACAAAACATCGGACAGATTGTTTAAAATTAATAGTCATGACTTTTACAATTATAAAGTTTTGTCTTTTTGTTTCAAAATTTACTTACGCTTTAAGATGTTGTCAACTGTGGAAACACAGCGAGCTGGTGGAAGGCTTAGACACTCTCCAGCGGGCACTCACCAGCGTCAACGTACCAGCTGTTCTCGAACCCAAGGGTCTGATACGTGATGATGGTAAGAGGCCTGATGGTATTACTCTTGACCCTTGGGAAATGGGTAGGCCATTAGTGTGGGATGCTACTTGCGTAGACACCCTGGCCGCATCCCATCTGTCGGGGACTGCCGTTAGGGCTGGTGCGGCGGCTGAATATGCCGAGGACCTCAATAACCGCAAATATGCTGGTTTGGATAAGGCATATTTGAGCCTTTTGGAGTCGAGACCCTCTAAATTTTGTAAAGCCCACCGTATTTTCAAAATTAATTTACGGCGTCTGGTAGATACGTTGCATGACCCAAGAGCTGACTCCTATCTGGCTCAGCTTATTAGCATTGCCATTCAACGTGGTAATGCCGCGAGTATCTTGGGAACGCTGGCAGTGATCTGGATCAGTTGAGCTATCTATAGATCGTTTTAAACGGTCCTTAGATAGCTCAACTGTTTCACGTGTATTTTATATTATTGTATATTATTTTGTACTATTCTGTAATTATTTCTGTATATAAATGTGCAATAAGCACACCATAATATATACATTAGATAAGTAGAAAAAAACTAACAATGTTTTGCTAGTCGCTAATACAATGGGCGGTCTTATCGCTATGTAGCGATCTCTGCTAGACAACCTTGGGATGGATTGAATAATGTGTACATACAAATTTACAGGATAAGAAAAAGATAGATACGTCAGTACTTATACAATACAACCATTACAATATATTAAAAACAACATTATAAGATAAACTAAATAAACCGTATTATTTTTTTTTAGTTTATATATACATTCCAAAAACATTCCTAAATCCAAAATTCCATAAAGAATCAAGCAACAGTTAACGACAGGACAAAAAGAGATCCCTGACCATAGTTTTATACCAATTATGTGATTTGACCCGTCTAATAGCCTCAGACATTGCGTTCCATAGTTGAACAGCCTGTACTGTGAAGGAATTAGCATAGTATAAGGACGTGTGGCCAGGTATTGCTAGTAGAAGAATGTCTGAGGAGCGGAAGGATCGAGAGTGAGAGTGATATACTATGTACTTACATACTTTTTTCTTTTGTAAACACATACATATTATACATAGAAAAACAAGCAGACTAGTGACAAATACTAGCAGATCATACAAACATTAGTCCCGCAGTAAAAACGAGATCTTATTAATTCCTGGAAAGATACTCCTGTTAAGGTAAACCTAAGGATACATACCCCTGGACCCACATAAGTTCCCAGTAACATAGAAGGCGGAACTGCTGAAAGTTATCTTGGTTTATCATGGCGCGTCTGTATGTGTCCACGCCGGCGTCTAACTTGCCTTGGAGGAACTCTGCACGGGCTTGTAGTGCGAGGAACCATACATTCTCAGGGAAATTCTGGAGAAACACATGTAAGAATTAAATTAGTTGAGTGGACTACTACAAAAATAAATAACTAGTCGAATGTCACTCACAGTGTAGGTTTCCAAAGTCTGTAAGGATGAGAAAGTCTAGTGTCTTGAAGTGAAAATCATTGTACGTACGAAATGGATTAGATAGGTACCTAAACCCACCGAGATCAGGTCAGTCGAGCTTGTGTTTTATTATTTTAAAATTGTTTAGTTGTTTGTTTCCCAAATAAAATAAAAAATGAAAAAACGAAACTAGAATAGTCAGATCCTAAGCCAAAAAAGCAAATATATCAAAATAAATCGAACAAAATATTTACAGTCAGCGATTTCTTGAGCAGTTGTTCGGCGTACGCTATTTCACCCTGTCCGCCGATGAACTGGGAAATGACCAGGTGGTACGCGAGTAAAGTCAGGTCGCAGAGTACAGCGCGCATGCCCGGAGAGTTGGCACCTTTGTCTAACTCCGTCAGTCCGTAGTACTGGAAACAGACAAGTGTGCTCAATCTATTCTGTGAACTAGGGTATCTCAGCCATTTACTCAAATTATTTAGTAGAAAGCTGAAGTCTTCCTATATAATTTAGAATCTGAAGTATGTATGAAATATAACTCTTATAAAATAAATCAAGACAATGTTTGTTTCTGTTTGAGGTCATTAGGTTTAAGGTTTTGGTTACTATAAATAGTGATTTTACTTGATTGGAATAACCAGCATAGAGTATGCAGTAAAAGTATGTTTGTATGGGTCAGTAGCTACAACACCTCTGGTGATGGATTTAATAGGCCACCCGAAGCCCTTATAACTCACCTTATTGCCAGAAAAACCCACGAACTCCAGAACGGCAATGAGCTTCGGTGGCAGCAATGAGATCATGAGGTTGAAGGTGGCGGTGCCGAGCCGCACGCCACTTTTGAAGTGGACTCCTGAATCCGTTGAATCCCACTTTTTCAACTCTGTGATGTTACAACAGGCCCTGACAAAGAAAAGTTTGTTTTTTTAATGTTAGTAAGTTACGATACGGCTTAGCGCCACACGTTCAGGACATTCGAGAAAACCTTTAAACGACTAAAGGGTAACTCTCTCTCGATTGGAATCGAACCGCAGCTAAATGAACTTTTGACGTGTAGGTATTCTGGCAATGAACAATATCACCTTACGCTACGTTTTCAAAGCCAACGATCGATCGAATGTTTTCTCACGTTGGTCATTAAGATAATAGAATAGGTTTTTGGTAATAATTGCAAACGTTGATGGATTATAAAGGAAAATATAAAAACAGTTATTATTGATTATATTTTCCTCTTAATAATATTCACAATCATATTATTAAGAGGAAATTACCTTGCCATGTTTAATGGTTAGTAGCTGCAACGTAAAATAACTTTATTTTGAAATACGTATATATTTATAATACATTTTAATTGTTAATTGTTAATAAAATATAATTATTATCTGGAAAATGACTCATAGAATAGAATAGAAAATACTTTATTGCACACCACAAATACATTGGACTATTATAAGATCATCATCGTACGAGATCCGGCTGCAGAATTAGTGCACTCATCGAGTGTTTGCTAAGAACCATTTTTTACGCATATTTATGATTAGGAAAATATACATCCATATACCAGGTTGCCTATCAAAATGTTGTACACTTGCGTTGAATGTTAGTGTTCTCGCATGTGTATGCTGCATAGTGCAAGCATTCGCCGCATGCGCAATGGCTTTAAAGCGTGGTACAGCTGGCAATCGCTATCCTCGTCTGACTAATTATGTTAACTCTCTTTCAATCTACCTTAAATATTTACCATCTTTAACAACTCTTATTTGCGGCCAGATTTAATTGATCAACTTAATATTTTATTATCATAATTACCAGAAAAAATCGCTTTAATTTGGTACTTATATAAATAATAAATGTACGTTATCACTTTATGGTATAAAACAAAGTCGCTTCCCGCTGTCTGTCTGTCCCTATGTACTCGTATGCTTAGATCTTTAAAACTATGCAACGTATTTTGTTGCGGTGTTTACTTATAGATATAGTGATTCAAGAGGAAGGTTAGAAGAGAAACACTGATAATTTTAGAGGTATCAAATCACTTTAGACATTCTGTAGTATATTTAGTATCAGCATTGCACCCGTGCGAATCCGGGGCGGTTCGCTAGTGAATGTATAAATGTATCAAAATCATACCTGTTTACACCTGGCTGCGTAGAGGAGCGGCCAAGTGAAGCAACTTTTCTAAATCTTTATAAAATATTGTCGTGAAGTGGACGATATTTTATATAAAAAACAAGTGATTTTTTTTTTCCGAAAACTCAATAAACAATAATTTGATTAAAAATATTAGCGGCCACATTTTGATAGGCAACTTGATAGATGTATATTCTCCTAATCATAAATATGCGTAAAAATGTTGTGTAGCAAACACTCGATGAGTGCACTAATTCTGCAGCCGGATCTTAGACTATCTCCATACACACTCTATTTACAATCATTATGTCGGTTTAAAGCAATTTTTTTTATGACTGGAGCAGTCATCTCGAAAGTTAACAAAATGTTTTATGTCATGCATGTATTATTATTTTATGATACAATAAAGTTTTGCGATAGTTCCCATCCCATTCTTGGGTATAGGTGCTTATCATCGTCCTTGTGTTCGCCTCTTTACCAGTCTCTAACTACACTGTTCGATGAAAGTACCGTGTGAGGTCGTCTCGCTACCGCGCAGTGCTTTCGCGAATAAAGTAGTCTTTTACAATTTCACGAAATGTAAATAATAACTTCATTTCGTTTAATCATGAAAGTCTAATAATGCGGCCTTATGTGTGTTGCGGACACTTGGACTTAAAATTTCATCCTTAGAATTTTCATGTCACTTATACTTACTGGGTTCTTATATTAAGCAAACATCCGTTAGTAGAATTCGTCATATCAGTTAAATTTTCACCAAAATTCGTCTTTCGGTCTTTAGCTTGTGGTAAAAGTTTACCTTTTTAAGCTTGTGGCTTAAAAGTTTAGCCAAATATTTTAGATCCAATGGTAGTAACAACCACGAAACGTGACGTCGACGTTAGTATATGTTTTAAAAAGAAGACGAATGTATAGTGCAAATCTTGAACAAAGAGGTTTACTATTAGTGCTTGAGAGAATATAGGTAGTTGTGCTCCGAGGAGGAATCAGAATGTTTTCTGAGTTCCACACGACTCCCTCTCTTCCCTAACCAGATGGGCATAGCCGTTGTGCCGAGGGTCCGGGTTGAGTCGTTAGTAACTCAGTTGTGTAGAAGGGAATCAAAAATACCCACGGGACAACCAGTTGAGCACCTTAATTGCGCCTTGGGCCCGGAAGATACAAGATGACGGATGTTACTAACGGTTGATTTAATTAAACCGGCAGTGAACCATGAATCATTTTGTTTTATTAGTACCTACCTATAGAAATGCTGTCATTATAGAAATTACAGGCTGACTATGCATTACAACTACAGTAAATGCCATTGGGTTTTTTTTACTGGAAGTATACTAAATTTTATGGTTTGTTAATTTAGAAGGAAGGTACTTAAATTGTTTGTTTAGTTCTTTTTTGATCACAATGCCTACGCCGCGAAACGACTTTGAAGGATAACTAACTCACATTTAAAACACCTACAAAGCAAAATGCCTTAAATCGATATCTCTAACGTGGTTTGCCAAATCTGCAATACGCCTGCAAAATTACTTTAAAGGATAGTACATAACACGCCATAGGACTAAGAATCATAATTAATTGCAGTCAAAAACGGCTATAAATCAAATTGCTTCAAATTAATATTATAAGGCAGTAAAGCAAGCCTATAAAGCAGTAAGCAAATGGCATAGATGAATTCCCTATTTTCCCTATTCCCCCTTCCCTATTTTTATATTAGATACTGATCACTTTAATTTGAATTGATTGTGATCTATTACAACTTCACTGTCTATATGTCAATCGTTTAAAATTTGTTCAATTCATTTGTGTCGCAAACGAAGAATTTACTAATGAAAATGGCTGAAAAGCCGGAAGAGCTGGTTTTTATCTAAAATCAAAAGGGAGTGCAATCTATGATGTGGTCTGGTTATAGATTTACAAAAAATCACGACAACGCTAGTGATGGAACAACCTTATGGAGGTGTGTTGATAAAAGCTGTAATGCATCACTAAAACTAAATGCAGATAAAAATACAATTTTGAAAAAAAGCGTTCATGCTTGTTGGATTAATTTTACGAAAAATAAAATATCTGCGATGATTGAAGAATACAAAGAAGAAGTTTGCAAAACATTTAAACCAGTGCAACAAGTTTTTTAAAAATGTTTACACAAAAAACAACATTACATCAGATGACGAAGATATGCTGCCTATATTTAAGTCAAAAAAAGATGCTACGGGCCAGAAGACTTTTTCTAAAAGCTCCAAAGTTAGTCTTTAAGAATTTAAATGACGTTAAAGTACCAGAAATGTTCAATGATTTTCTTGTGTGCGATCAAGGTAATGACAATGACAACATTTTAATATTTGCAACTACGTTTGGGAAAAAGAGCCTTCAGAACATGGCCGATAAATCACCCCAGCTGTTCGCAGATGTTCGTTTAAGCGAACACCAACTCCGTTTTTCCAGGTATATACATATGGATATAGCCAGGTAGCGGTGAGGGAATGATTAACGTCGTGCCATTGATCTATGCCTTACTTCCCAACAAGACACAGGAAACGTATGTTAGATTAATTCTTCTCATAAAAGAATACTGGATTGGCTCAAGTAAACGCTTTACATTCATATAAGTGGATGTTATTACTACTATAATAAGGCTATTTGGAAGCAAGCTGACAAACTCGAGATGTTGGAATAAAAATAAGGCCGGCATACAATCGCTCTAATAGCAAATTTGCCTCTTCTACCAACACAACATACTTCATTTTCACGTTTTGCCATTTTGCTTCGACCAACAAGTTATCGAGAAAAAGTAAAAATGTTGCATATGGTGGTATGCGAGCATTTATTCTACGTTGCCATCCTTCCAATCCGTTATTCGTGGGGTTCATTTCTGAAGCACAGCTTAGAACTTTTGGTACTAATTTCAACCACTGTCTTTCAAAATATGTCATGAAATTTTTCATAGCATCGCTATTTTCAGTGTGATCTTGTACTATTGCCAACCATCCGTCCATAATAATATTAGCAATACTACAAGATACAATCATTTGGAGGACTTGGAGTAAAAACTTTTTGTCGTTTGACCTACAATGAAAATAACCATAGCTACCGGCTGATCTATGAAGAAATAAAAAAAAAGAACACCACACACTTTTCTCTCGCTAAACGCGTTAGAAATGAAATTCCATAGACATTTCCATACCGCATTTTAGTAGGCCTGAAATTATGTACTTTCTAAGTTATATTAGGTTGGGGAAAAAGTCTTTTTGCATTATAGTATGTATGAACTTTTAATAAAATCTCTTTGGCTGTACTATTTGTATCTGGCTGGTGTTGGTATCATTAAAAGTTTAAATTTTAAAGAACATAATTCCATATTCAAATTAGGAAAATGTGTGATTTTTATTTGTTTTTCGTACTGTCAAGATGAGTGAATCTATGAAGAAATTCGATACATTTTAAATTATTTTTACAAAAAAGGTAAAAATGCAACGCAAGCCTCGAAAAAAAATTTCAGAGATGCACGTCGCTCTGGTCGCCCTATTACGGATAAAATGGATGCCATTTTTGAAAAAGTTGAGCAAGATCGGCATATCAGTAGTTACGACGTAGCTGAAGAACTGGGAATTGACCACAAAACAGTTTTGGCGCATTTGAAAAAAACTGGGTACACAAAAAAGCTCGATATTTGGGTACCTCACGAGCTCACTGGAAGAAACCTAATGAACCGTGTACTAATTTGTGATTCTTTATTACGATGTAATGAAACCGAACCATTTTTGAAGAAGCTGATAACTGGTGATGAAAAGTGGATCACGTACGACAAGAACGCGCGAAAAAAGTCGTGGTCAAAGGCCGGTCGGGCTTCACAGACTGTGGCGAAACCCGGGTTAACTCGCAACAAGGTGATGCTGTGTGTGTGGTGGGATTGGAAGGGCATTATTCATTATGAGCTGTTACCACCAGGCAGGACAATCGATTCTGAACTCTACTGCGAACAACTGATGAGATTAAAGCAAGAAGTTGAGAGAAAGCGGCCGGAATTAATCATCAGAAGGGGTGTGGTTTTTCATCATGATAACGCTAGACTTCACACATCTTTAGCCACTCAGCAAAAATTAAGAGAGTTTGGCTGGGAGATGTTAATGCATCCGCCGTATAGTCCTGACCTTGCACCTTCAGATTTCCATCTGTTTCGGTCTCTTCAGAATTCTTTAGGCAGTGTCAGGTTAACATCACGAGAGGACTGCCAAAACCACTTGTCGCGGTATTTTGATCAGAAGTCCCAAAATTTCCATAGCAATGGGATCATGTCACTACCTACGAGATGGCAAAAAGTTATCGAACAAAATGGTACCTACATACTTTAGTTAAATGTAAATAAACTATATTCAAAAATGTTTTTAATTTTCTTAAAAAATGCGAAGAATCGTTTTCCCCAACCTATTATTTGGAAAAGGAATGGGCGAGTTTGTCAGTAGGTGTGGTATAAATGTATAAATTAATTATATTATTAAATGTTCCTTTGTTTTTTTAAGATGTGGAGTTACAATTATTTTTACAGCACCTTAGGGCGTAAAAGGGATTTACTGGCCGCTAGTCTTAGTCCGGGTGCAATTCTAAGGTTGTTGACGAAACTGAACTGCCATTTTGCAGCTGGGTTGTAGTTCAAATTTTGTCCGTCTGTACCGGCCCAAAGCCTGTTTTACAATCGAGTATCTTTATACATTAACTTAATTACTTTGATTAACTATGCTTGTAACTCAAACTTGATTTTTTGTATTTTGAAGCAGTTTGATGTTTAGGATCTAAAACGAATAAGTTGTTTTGCATTTGAGATATTTTGTGTCTCTAGGCATCTTCACATACAGGTATATTACTACAGAGGTTTTACGTTAAAGTCACATTACATTGGTAGCCATTCTGATGTTTAGAAATGTTATTATAAAGTCCGTTTGCATTAGAGGTACAGCAATAATAAGTCGTTTTGATTTGAGGCATTTTGCTTTGTAGGTGTTTTAAATGTGAGTTATTTTGCGACTAAGTCGTTTCGCGGCGTAGGCGTTGTGATCAAAAAGGGTTACGTTTATGTAGTTGTAGTTAAGTATTTATAACGATTGGCTTGTTGCGGTTTGGTAATTGTATTCATAAATTATATGTTTGGTTAAATAATTTACTACTTATTTAAAATATGAGTGTTTTTCATTCTAGGGTTACGTAAATCAACAAATCTGTTGGCCAAGAAACAAGTTTAGAAATTTAGAAACTTGATAAATACCACAAAGAAACAAATTATTAGCCAAGAACTTATTTAATTATTTTTTGTTAAGGAGAACCAACAGCTATAAATAATAGGCTTCCGTTGGTATAATCATAATAGTTATAAAATAGGTACATATGAAATATGGTGTATAAAATAAAACAACCATTATTTATATTATATAAACCCTAAAATTACCCTAAATGTCAGAATTCTTGTTGGATCTGTAAGTTCAACTATTATATTAATGTTCAACTCTCTAGTATTCCGGTTTTTTTAGGAGAAAACGTAAAACCAAATTGTTATTTTTACTATTCTAGGCCTTCTTCTTCTTATCGTGTCACTAGTTATTTCTAACCAGAGTAGTGAAAGGATTAAAGTGCGCTTCAGACGCTGCTTTAGTGCATTTAGGTAAGCCTTAATGTAAGCTCTCGACCTTGCCGACAGGACCCGCAGGAAAGACGAAATCTAGCCCTGACATGGCGGTTCAAAAAGTTTATTATATTACCCCTATTTGGCACGACTTTCATACTTGACGTTTTAATATAATGTAATTTTATACGGTAGAATACTTATTACAAAGTAACTTGATTGAGATAGATAAGTAATTTATTTTATGAGACATTCTGAAGATGAGACTCCGATACCGATGAATATGTTTTTGTTACAACATCTAAAATGCCAAGGCTTTTGTGAATTTTACATAATTATGCTAAATAGGTATTAGAATTATATTCAAGGTTAATTTTTATATTGGAATGTTGGTTTAAAGAGTTAGAGGTAATTGGAAGGAATTGAGGCTCAACGTGATTAAAAGAGTCAGTATAAAAGTCAGTATAAAATAGATTTACAAAAATAGGTAAGTAAATGAGAATAATAAGCGTGATATCTTACTGGTAGGTATTGTAGCATGTTTTAACTTTGAGCGTGCCTTTGATCAAGCCAGTGAGGTCTTCGCCTTCTATGACCGTCAAGGCAGCTTGGAGGAGCAGGGCCTCTGCGTAGCACAATTCTGCGTGCGCCTCCAGATCAGAATACGAGGCAAAGTTTGGCTGAAAGGTAAACGTGCTGCTGTTGATGTAGGAGATATTACATTATTTGCCTAAGTATCTTACTAATATCATAGAAAGTTGGATAGATGCTTGTTTGTGACTCAATCACGCCGTAGCGGATAAATGGATTTGAATGAAACATGGTAGGTATAGATAATTGTGTCTGGAATACGATAGAGGTTACTATTAAGTAGGTACAACGCGTGCGAAGCCGTAAGCAAATGTTAGTCAGTGTAGGAAAAGAAATCTCGTGGATATTACCCTACACTTAAATTATCAGGGAATCGCAATGGACCCACCATAGCGATTCCCTGATAATTAATGTCATGTCATGTCAGGTATCATGTATTTATTGTTAAAAGATTACAAAAAAATTCTCATCGTTTTAGATATGTAGGGGTTAAACTTTAGTAGTGCGTCGCAACATTACAAGATTTCGATCAATTCTCTGTATTCGTCTCTTGTTTCATAAAACAATTTACTTTATTTAAGAAATGATTACTTAATCTTTTTATTCTAAATGCCGAGCGAAACTTTCATTTCGATGCTATGGTAGGTACCTTCTTGATAATTGAGCCGATGCTCTCAACAAACGTGTACCGTCTTCTATTTTTCATACAGATTGCCACGCATGTTTTGATTGCAGAAATTGCAGCTTGTATCTGGTTAGCATCAAACGTGAGCATAGCAGGAATGAACTCAAAAATAGCCACTCCCAGGCTATGGTAAACAGATGTATGGGACCTGCAATAAAAAATCCACTATATAAACTTATTATTTGATTGGCCCCACATGTCATTTGGTACTAGCTCTGCCTGCCTTCTGCGCTTTAGGTTGTGGCTTATAGTCCCGTGCATGACCCTCATGTAGTAAAGAAGTTGTATCTTGTATCTATCGGTTTGTATTTACAGTCACTTGGTTCCCATAAAACTAGTTTCGTTTGGGACAAGACAGTAGTATGAATTGTCCACCACCAACTTTTATTTATTACCTAACATTGGGAACTGCATTCTTTTTTTGACAGCTGGACATTGGTTGCATAATCGTACTAATTCGGTACTAAACGTCGCCGAAGCGTCAAGCTTTCGTCGTAGTACTGTAGCTCTCGTAAAGTCTATGTACGGTCTTTGTAATTCCAATTCCAATGAATAAAGATGGCAACAGATTTAAACAACACACTAGTTAATTTGTATAAATAATATATTTTTATAAAAACCTAAAACGAATAAAACACTACTCACCATGGCTTCATGATGGACATAGCTCCCTTCAGATCATTGTTAAAGAACAACTTAAGTGCTCTGTCGCAGTCTTTAAACGATTGTTCCAGATCAATCGATTGTCTGTAAAAAAATGAAATAGGTAGGTAGGGTACATTATGCACAAAGCAGGTACAGTACTGACAAGTACAGTGTCATGGCCGCACTCGTATACAGTTACTGGTCCCCTAAGTCGCTCCTTAGTAGAGATTTGAAAAAAAAAATTCTCAAGGTTCTCAAGTCAACGCGTATATATATATTTTTTGATGTGAAACATCTATAGGCTAGGGGTATCATCATCTCGCTCTAAACGTTCTTGAAATAATTACCTAAACATAGCCAAACGCTTCTTACATATAGCACTGTCACTGTCTGGGCCGGAGCGCCGCATTTCGTAAGCGCCTGTTCATTATGATTCGATTTCAACGCGCGCTGATCGCGCTCGCGTAGCTTTTCATCAGCGCACGTCGTGTCACGTCCGCTCAGTCAGCAGCCGCTTTATCGGGTGGCGGCGTGGGGGGAGCGGAGGAGTTGTGTGCGACTCGAGTGCGAAGCGGTTTCTATTCGGGTACTGAGCGTGCGCTCGTACATTAATATCGATAAACATTCCTACTACTACTATTTGTACTACTATTTGGGAATCATTTATTATGCATGGGTTCTATCTAGGCAAACTAAACAGCTAGGCTTACCTAGGTAGGAAGACTAAAGTAGGTAATCTTATCGTAGGTACCTACCTAACCTTCCGACACTTGTTTAAGATTTATTTACATACCTACCTAAACCATCTGTGGCATAATGTAGGTAGGAAGGTAAGTATTTTTTTTTGAACAATTGCATTTCAAAAGTAGGTACATGGATACCTAGCAATCATTATAAAAGTATGTTGGGTACTTGTATGTACTTAGGTATTACGTACGTACTACTTTTTGGGAATCACTTATTATTTTTATATTTCAGCTCCTGTCAGCTCAGTTAGTAGTAGCTCTGCCTTCTGGGCTGTAGATTGAGGGTTCGATTCCCATGATAAACATTTGTGTGAAGAACATAGGTGTTTGTTCTGTGTCTAGTTGTTATAAAGTATCATACGTATGTATTTAAAACTATATAAGTATTCTATCAGTCATCTAGTCACCATAATACAAGCTAAGCTTAGTTTGGGATTATATGGTGATGTAAGCATTGTCCACCAATATTTATTATTATTATGGTGGCGCTGCTGTCACGTAGTCTAATCGGCTCCGTAATCCGCCATCTTGATATTCAAAATAGATAACAACAGTGGAATAGTAAGATAGGACTTCCAATCAGTGAACATACTAGTGAAAATTCATTGCGGATGTTATCTCAACAAAATAAGTTAAATTGCTGATTTTATCGAGAAATCAATGTTTCGTTTGTGACAGTGCAAAAACAAAAGCTAAAAGACTTATTAGTGACACTTACTTAACTTAATCTTGTGATTCTAATTATCACGTGCAGATAAGTGGCAATTATTGACTTGTATTTGGTGAATATATTGCAATTCTACGAAATGTATTATTGCTCTAAATAAAAAAAATGCTAAATGCAGGTAGTTAAATAAAAAACCTGATGACAAACCAAACCGCTACATTTATCGGTATACAAGCGATGACTAATTTCGCATACTTACTTATGATAATCTTTGTCGAGCGGTTTACCCCTTCGACTGTCATGGCAGACACCTAAGTTCGAATCTCCCGTGAAACCCGACTTTTTGTAAAAATTATAAAATATCCCAGAACATAATTATAAAGTCAATATGAGCAACTGATGAGTGCCATAAAAGAAATCGGTAAACAAATTAATGATAACGAAAGCAAACTATCTGTTAAAATAGACTCTATTGATGAGAAATTTGGAACATTTAAAGCGCAACTAGACGATTTAAAAATAATACAATATAAGCAAGAAGAACGTTTGGACTATTTAGAGAAAGAAATTAGAATGCGCAATTTGGTTTCTTTGGAACACCAGAACAGGAACCAGAAATGACCTATGTTGACTTTGAGAACGTCGCCATAAAAACAATAATAGAAAACCTACAAATCGAATGTAATAAAAATGAAATACAACATTCAAGAACAATCGGACAAAAGAATGAAAAATCAAGGCCTATTATTGTGGGACTGACAACATTTGGAAAGAACATAACTCAGTATTTATCGTATGCATATAAAAATCCAGCATAAAATAACAATCAAGAAAACTCCAACAAAGACGCCACTAAGTGCCAATAAGTGCCACCGCCACAAAAGTTAAAAAATAAAAAATAAATGAATAATAATAATAATAATACTTATTTAATTATGATTTAAAATAATAATGATAACATATGTTTATAAAAAAATACTTACATAATAATTATTTAAAATGATAGTATTTTGTATAAAATATATTTACTTGTTGTAAACATAATAAATGAATATATAAGTATACATACACAGCAATTTCAACTCTCCCAATAGACCAAAACCCTCCAACCGAGAAGAAAATAATATTAAGAAAATGGAGGCCTTCTCTCGCAAATAGGCAAAATTATAAAAACGTAAATAAATTATAATAATAAAACACTAACTAATATTAAGTTTAAAGCACGCAATTCTAATATGGCTAATCTTTTTTCGTTGCAAACCTATAAAAATAAATTATCTTATTATAATCCTTTAACAAGAATGGCTCGCCAGTTCAACGATCTGGCAAAAAGTAATACCAAACTTGATATATTTGTGCCTAAATTGAGCCAATTTATAAGCAGTTTGAAAGATATCCTCTATGTTAACGACATTCCTCCGGACTCCTGAGGTGGGTAAGCAATTGGGTTGAACACCTAATCGCTTGCCTACCATTACCTATCACTCATTAAGTATAACATAATTTGGTGTACCTATTTTATATTTATATTTCTCATGTTTTTTTGTTTTATTGTATTATTATTAATTTGCTTTTATGTCACTTCTTATTTAATACTTACTACCTTTTTTGCTCATTTTTGTTTAGTCCTTGTTTAACCTCATTACCTACTCTGTTTAATTATACTCAGGCGAGTATACCTACTTGTTGTATTTGTTTTATTTTTTGTTTTATTGTATTTATACATAATTTAGCTGTACGCGCATGTGTTTACGTTTCAATCCAGTTCAAAACCTGTAATATTGTTAGATTTAAGTTTTTTTGTGATTGCCATATGTTTTGTGCGTTAAATAAATAAATAAAATAAAAACGAATTATCTGCATGATTATTTAAATAATTTTAATGTAATACCTAGTTAATAAAAAAGGTAAGGTATATATTTATTTACAGAAATAATTACAGAAATGTACAACATAATATACAATAATATAAAATACACCTGAAACAGTTGAGCCATCTAAGGACCATTTAAAAAGATCTATAGATAGCTCAACTGATCCAGATCACTGCCAGAGGGCAGCGTTCCCATGATACTGGCGGCATTACCACGTTGAATGGCAATGCTAATACGCTGAGCCAGATAAGAGCCAGCTCTTGGGTCATGCAACGTATCTACCAGACGCCGTGAAATAATTTTATAAACGC
The DNA here is from genome assembly GCA_948098915.1 of Lampropteryx suffumata. Taxonomy (NCBI): domain Eukaryota; kingdom Metazoa; phylum Arthropoda; class Insecta; order Lepidoptera; family Geometridae; genus Lampropteryx; species Lampropteryx suffumata. The sequence continues at coordinate 16,798,569 of OX402544.1, read as the reverse complement.
AGTGGGCTCGTGTTCCCCACGGGCCCAGGGTCTCGACTCCAAAAGGCTCAAATATGTAGGCCTTATCCAAACCAGCATATTTGCGGTTTTTGAGGTCCTCGGCATATTCAGCTGCCGCACCAGCCCTAACGGCAGTCCCCGACAGATCTTACCTATGTGAGCCTAGCTGTTTAGTTTGCCTAGAACCCTTGCATAATAAAATAAATGATTCCTTAATAGTAGGTAGGTACGTAATACCTACATAAAAGTACCCAATATACATACCCAACATAAATGATGATTGCTAGGTTTGCACCTACCTATGTACCTACTTTTGAAATGCAATTGTTCAAAAAGATACTTACCTTACTACCTACAATACGCCACAGATGGTTTAGGTAAGTATGTAAATAAAAGGAAGGTTAGATAGGTACCTACGAGAAGACTACCTACTTTAATCTTCATACCTAGGTGAGCCTAGCTGCTTCAATACTTTTCAGCAATTTCAGCAATTTCAGTTTTTTTACGTAAAGCAACACGCTTTACGTAATTGATTAATTTGCTTGTTGTCGGGCCGCAAGTTTTTGCGCAAAATAGCGCAAATGTCGCGCGACAAGTTGCGCGAAATACATCAAATATAAATCTAAAATTCTTAAAGGTAAAGTTTATGGAATCCACATTTATGAAATAAAAAATAAATATATTAAATAAGTTTATTTTGACATACCCAGATAAAAATAACATAAACTTAGGTACTTAGATCATATTAGATAATATTTTAGATCATAATTTAAGCTCTTATCACCTGAAACACAGGATTACCTAGTTCAGGCTCATGTTAAGTAAAGTAAAGTAATATTTTATTAAATCAAATACATGTATGTTAGGTAGGTACATAGGTGTCGTATGTTAAATGTGAAACAATGTATTTGTACCGGTACGGCGTGCAATATTTTTATACAATGCAATTAAGCATTTACCTTGGTCTAATTAAGATTTTGTTTTGTACTATTGGAATTTCAAATAAATCTTTATTATTATTATTATTATTATTATTATTACGAAAAAACGAAAATAGACAAGTTTAGGCACGCAAAGCCCAAAGCTCAACTCAAGTAAACTCAATAATCAACATAGACATCGAATCTAAAATCGACTTGATTCTGCAAGGACAGGCGATCGATTTCATAGCCGGACTAGTGAGGATACTACTACGACTATTACTCAAGTAAAAATTTGTGAATTTTAATCAGCCATATGATTAACAGAAAACCAATAACAGATCTCTGCCGACGTAAATGGAAATTTATTTATACCTTTGTCAACGATAATGTTATATAATAGTTAATTTATCATCATCGTTTTCAGCAAACGAAAATAGACAACTTTTGGCACGCAGCGGAAAGTAATCTCAATAAAAATCATAGACAACGAATCTAGAATCTACTTGATTCTGCAAGGACAGGCGATCGATCTCATAGCCGGACTAGTAAGAATACTACTACGACTATTTGCAGCGAACGAAAATAGACAACTTTAGGCACGCAAAGCCCAAAGCGGAGAGTAAACTCAATAAACAACATAGACATCGAATCTAAAATAGACTTGATTCTGCAAGGACAGGCGATAGATCTCATAGCCGGACTAGTGAGGATACTACTACGACTATTACTCAAGTAAAAATTTGAGAATTTTAATCAGCCATATGATCAGCAGAAAACCAATAACAGAACTCTGCCGATGTAATTGGAAATTTATTTATACCTCTGTCAACGATAAGGTTATGATGGTTAATTCATCATAATCGTTTTCAGCGAACGAAAATAGACAACTTTAGGCACGCAAAGCTCAAAGCGGAGAGTAAACTCAATAAACAACATAGCCATCGAATCTAAAATCGACTTGATTCTGCAAGGACAGGCGATAGATCTCATAGCCGGACTAGTGAGGATATTACTACGACTATTACTCATGTTAAAATTTGTGAATTTTAATCAGCCATATGATCAACAGAAAACCAATGACAGAACTCTGCCGGCGTAAATATTCAGGCTGAAAGTTTCCTTGGCTGTGATTGGTCTAAGTTGGCGCCATGAAATTGTTATTGCAATGGTATATAATAGGTTGGGGGAAAAGTTTCTTTGCATTTTTTAAGAAAATTCAATACATTTTTTAATATTGTTTATTTACATTTAACTAAAGTATGTAGGTACCATTTTGTTCGATAACTTTTTGCCATCTTGTAGGTAGGGACATGATCCCATTGCTATAGAAATTTTGGGACTTCTGATCAAAATACCGCGACAAGTGGTTTGGACAGTCTTCTCGTGATGTTAACCTGACACTGCCTAAAGAATTCTGAAGAGACCGAAACAGGTGGAAATCTGAAGGTGCAAGGTCAGGACTATACGGCGGATGCATTAACACCTCCCTGCTTAACTCTCTTAATTTTTGCTGATTGGCTAAAGATGTGTGAGGTCTAGCGTTATCATGATGAAAAACCACACCCCTTCTGTTGATTAATTCCGGCCGCTTTCTATCAACTTCTTGCTTCAATCTCATCAGTTGTTCGCAGTAGAGTTCAGAATCGATGGTCCTGCCTGGTGGTAACAGCTCATAATGAATAATGCTCTTCCAATCCCACCACACACATAGCATCACCTTGTTGCGAGTTAACCCGGGTTTCGCCACAGTCTGTGAAGCCTGACCGGCCTTTGACCACGACCTTTTTCGCACGTTCTTGTCGTACGTGATCAACTTTTCATCACCAGTTAACAGCTTCTTCAAAAATGGTTCGGTTCCATTACGTCGTAATAATGAATCACAAATGAGTACACGGTTCATTAGGTTTCTTTCAGTGAGCTCGTGAGGTACCCAAATATCGAGCTTTTTTGTGTACCCAACTTTTTTCAAATGCGCCATAACTGTTTTGTGGTCAATTCCCAGTTCTTCAGCTATGTCGTTATTACTGATAAGCCGATCTTGCTCCACTTTTTCAAAAATGGCATCCATTTTATCCGTAATAGGGCAAACAGAGCCGGATTGAAAACGCTTAAACCAAATTTGTGCTACTCTCACAGACACTGCACTAGGTCCATAAACATCGCAAATTTTTTTCGAGGCTTGCGTTGCATTTTTACGATTTTTGTAGTAAAATTTTAAAATGTTTTGAATTTCTTCATTAGATTCACTCATCTTGACATTACGAAAAACAAATAAAAATCACACATTTTCCTAATTTAAATTTGGAATTAAGTTCTTTAAAATTTCAACTTTTAATGATACCAAAACCAGCCACATACAAATAGTATAGCCAAAGAGATATTATTACAAGTTCATACATACTATAATGCGAAAAGACTTTTTCCCCAACCTAATATAAACAGATGTAAATGCTATTAGTGGCACTTAACGTAAGACAGCAGACCAGACTTCAAAGTTAAGTACCAATTGTGAAACCTTACATAATATGAATCTTATTCTATGTACTATAAATTACTTATTATTACCATGTGCATTTTGTGTACCTACCTAGGTACTCTCTTGTTGTTTCCTTTTACTTCATATGGTGTTTATTTTGTAGGAGGGTACTTGTGTTGTGTAAAATTAAAAAGGATCATACAAAAAAATGTACGGACCAGACAAGTTTCTTGCCAGATTCTTCTTGAACTGGGGTAAGGAGGAACCGGCACCTAGATTCACTAGCATGTAAACACGATTTAAAGTGGTCCTTGTGATTTTATTGAATAAAGAAAACTGAATATACTGCGGTAAATTTGTTATTCTGTCTTCTTATTGAATTTATCTTTCCTTACATTTATTTAGCTTCAATTTCTCATGTGAAAAGTAGGTATTTAATTACAGTATTTTTACTAACTTTCATTATAAACTTCTAAGATTTCTTTGAGACAATCCCAGAGTTTTATCTAATCTAATGATATTAGGTATAATATATTTTTGTAATAGAGCAGGTACCTATCCATTTCTGACACACGCAGCGGAAAGTAATCTCAATAAACAACATAGCCAAGGAATCTAAAATCTACTTGATTCTGCAATGACAGGCGATCGATTTCATAGCCGGACTAGTGAGGATACAACTACGACTATTACTCATGTAAAAAATTGTGAATTTTAATCAGCCATATGATCAACAGAAACCCAATGACAGAACTCTGCCGACGTAAATGGAAATTTATTAATACCTTTGTCAACGATAAGGTTGTAATGGTTAATTCATTTAATAAACAACATAGACATCGAATCTTAAATCTACTTGATTCTGCTAGGACAGGCGATCGATTTCATAGCCGGACTAAAAAGAATACCACTACGACTATTACTCAGGTAAAAATTTGTGAATTTTAATCGGCCATATGATCAACAGAAAACCAATGACAGAACTCTGCCGACGTAATTGGAAATTTATTTATACCTTTGTCAACGATAAGGTTATAATAGTTAATTCATCATCATTGTTTTCAGCGAACGAAAATAGACCACTTCAGGCACGCAAAGCTCAATGCTGAAAGTAAACACAATAAACAACAAAGACATCGAATCTAAAATCGACTTGATTCTGCAAAGACAGGCGATCGATTTCATAGCCGGACTAATGAGGATACCACTACGACTATTACTCAGGTAAAAATTTGTGAATTTTAATCAGCCATAAATATGATCAACAGAAAACCAATGATAGAACTCTGCCGACGTAAATTGAAATTTATTTATACCTCTGTCAACGATAAGGTTATAATAGTTAATTCATCATCATCGTTTTCAGCGAACGAAAATAGTCCACTTCAGGCACGCAAAGCCCAATGCTGAGAGTAAACACAATAAACAACAAAGACATCGAATCTAAAATCTACTTGATTCTGCAAAGACAGGCGATCGATTTCATAGCCGGACTAGTAAGGATACTACTACGATTAGTACTCAGGTAAAAATTTGTGAATTTTAATCGGCCATATCATTATGACAGAAAACCAATGACAGAACTCTGCCGACGTAAATGGAAATGTATTTATACCTCTGTCAACGATAAGGTTATAATAGTTAATTCATCATCATCGTTTTAAGCAAACGAAAAGAGACAACTTGAGGCACGCAGCGGCAAGTAATCTCAATAAACAACATTGACAAAGTATCTAAAATCTACATGATTCTGCAAGGACAGGCGATCGATTTCATAGCCGGACTAATGAGGATACCACTACGACTATTACTCAGGTAAAAATTTGTGAATTTTAATCAGCCATAAATATGATCAACAGAAAACCAATGATAGAACTCTGCCGACGTAAATTGAAATTTATTTATACCTCTGTCAACGATAAGGTTATAATAGCTAATTCATCATCATCGTTTTCAGCAAACGAAAATAGACAACTTTAGGCACGCAAAGCCCAATGCGGAAAGTAAATTCAATAAACAACATAGACATCGAATCTTAAATCTACTTGATTCTGCTAGGACAGCCGATCAATTTCATAGCCGGACTAAAGAGGATAGAACTACGACTATTACTCAGGTAAAAATTTGTGAATTTTAATCGGCCATATGATCAACAGAAAACCAATGACAGAACTCTGCCGACGTAAATGGAAATTTATTTATACCTCTGTCAACGATAAGGTTATAATAGTTAATTCATCATCATCGTTTTCAGCGAACGAAAATAGACCACTTCAGGCACACAAAGCCCAATGCGGAAAGTAAACACAATAAACAACAAAGACATCGAATCTAAAATCTACTTGATTCTGCAAGGACAGGCCATCGATTTCATAGCCGGACTAGTAAGGATACTACTACGACTATTACTCAGGTAAATATTTGTGAATTTAATCAGCCATATGATCAACAGTAAACCAATGACAGAACTCTGCCGACGTAATTGGAAATTTATTTATACCTCCGTCAACGATAAGGTTATAATAGTTAATTCATCAACATCGTTTTCAGCAAACGAAAAGAGACAACTTGAGGCACGCAGCGGCAATAAATCTCAATAAACAACATTGACAACGTATCTAAAATCTACATTATTCTGCAAGGACAGGCGATCGATTTCATAGCCGGACTAATGAGGATACTACTGTGACTATTACTCAAGTAAATATTTGTGAATTTTAATCAGCCATAAATATGATCAACAGAAAACCTCCTATCATACGAAATTGAAATTAACTACATGATACAACTCAATACAAAGTAGTTGTTTGTTGTACATATGCTTTGGGATGCGGTGTTTATAAGTACCTCCTATCATACGAAATTAAAATTAGTTACATGATACAACTCAATACATCTAATTCAATACAAAGTAGTTGCTTGTTGTACATATGCTTTGGGTTGCGGTGTTTATAAGATCATACAAAATTAAATTATTTTCAGATGTGGGCAGACCAGCGGTTCCTTTTTACACACCTCTGCTGAGCTCTTTTAATCCCTCATCTAGGACAATAGAGCAAGAAAGTAATTATATATATTTTTTAATAAATTGTAAACAAACAATGCTTACTGCTTATTCTTGCTTTTGCTTTAGTATTGCGGTACTTATTAAGCTATAAAAAAAATTACTTTCAGAAGATGTTGATTCGCCAGTGGCTCCTCCGTACTCACCTCTGACCCTTCTAGTAACTGAATCTAGGACGATTGAGCGAAACTCGTCACCTTTACCTCCTATGTCTCCAGGAACTTTTGAGATATTTGAAACATTGAACAAAACATTTGAGACCACAGGAACAATTTTTTTACTTAACAAGACCAATGATGTTACGAATGAAGAAGATATGAAAACCATAGGAAATCAAGTGCTTAGTAAAGATGCTGTAAACAAAATGAAAAACGATGACGACCAGGAAACAGATTATAGTTGTGATACCGACTCTGATTATGTGCCAGAGTCTGAAAATAACCGTTCAAACAAGTGTTACATACCAGAAAGTGAAAATGATGATTCTGATGACAATATCCCAAGAGCGTCGATAGTGCATAGTACGGACAATCATGAAGCAAGAACAAGAAGTGCAATATCAAACTCACTCAACAGTAGCACAAGTATGAATTATGTCGCTTGTCGAGATGTACCTTATAATGATGACATATTATACAGTATAAGTAATCATATAGAACCCCAGAATAATGGCTTTAATCACTTGCCTAAATATGAGTCCCACTACAGAAGAGTAAACAATAGCGACTGCGAATACTTGAAGCTGGGCATGACCGTTCAAAAAATCTATGACATTTACTTAAACGAACTAGGAAATGTATACCCATCAAAAAAGCCGGTTTCATTCGAGACACTAAAACGCATTTTTTATGGCAAATTTAATTTGCGCTGTAAAAGACGAAAAGAAGACACCTGTAACAAATGTGATATTCTTACACACAAGATAAAAAACAGCGAGCAACTAATGAAAAGCAGAAATTGGGGGAAGAAAAAGACGAGCATCTTAAACGGGCCCGCAACCTTAGAGAACAGATGAATGATGATTTATTACGCGCTAAATTAGACAAAAAATTTGAATGTCTAACATTCGATCTCGAAAAAACTCTGCCGCTTCTTCGTATCCCAACAAACGTGGTATTTTATAAGCGCCAGTTATGGTTGTATAACAGTTGTATTCACGTTGGCGCCAGTGACACAGGACACTGTAACGTCTGGCTGGAAGGGGAAGCTGGGTGAGGATCCCAAGAAGTGGGATCATGTCTAGTACATTTTATTAAAAACAATCTTGACGATCAAGTTGAAGACCTGGTGTTGTGGAGTGATTGTTGTGGAGGTCAAAATCGAAACATAAAAATTGTGATAATGCTAAAAGCAGTATTAGATACTCACCGAAACCTGAAAACCATAACATTCAAGTATCTTGAAATCGGTCACACATTTCTGCCAAACGACACAGACTTTTCAAAAATTGAGTACCAACTATAGTATCATGAACGAATTTACACTGCAGCTGAATACATAAATGTTATGAAATGCTGTAGAAAGAAAAATCCTCTTAAAGTATATAAGATGCAGAAAGAAGATTTCATTTCTACACGTAATATAGAGAAGAAAATCGTTAACAGGAAAACATGATAAAGTAAACTGGCTAAAGACATAGGAGATTTTGTTGAAAAAGATGCAATGTATTCGGTTTTTATAAAAGGTGATGATAGACTATTTCGAAAGCTCAGTATCGAAAAAAAACTGAAAGGAAAATCTCTAAAAATAACAGAAGAAGACTTTGTATTGCTATGGCCGAACGGAAAAGAAATAGCACAAGCAAAGTTAGACGACCTAACATCTATGTTGGATCTCATTCCCAAAGACTGTGTGGAATTTTATAAATATCTCAAAGGAAATAGCAGTATTGTTAAACATGTAGATCGTTTTGGAGCTGAACCAGATTTTTTATTGTTGCAAGAAGATAATGACGACTGAAGAGACTGATTGGTAAGTGACATTTTAGTTCAAAACACGCATCTATAATGTCACCTATAATAAATTATTCGTAACACCTTTTTATATTTACTATTACTACTACGAAAAATACATTTTGCTAGAAATAATGTTAATTTTTTCATTAAAAATCAATATCTTTAACCTTTTTAGTGCCTGGGTCGTTATTGAGAAATTATAATGATGATTACTTTATGAAAATACCAATTTAGCAAACAGGACTCAAACCCATATTTTCTTCAATAAGTCAAGAAATACTCAATTAAACATTTACCAACAACTATTATAATAACAAGGATTGGTTTTTCTACTAATATTGTAAGGAAATTAGGAAATATTAGTACAACATCACTGAAGAATACCAGTTTGAACTTAAAACGCTAATAACTCAAAAGTAACATTGTGTGGTTTGAGTCCTTTCTGCTAAATTACGTCCATATGATCAACAGAATACCAATTACAGAACTCTGCCGACGTAAATGGAAATTTATTTATACCTCTGTCAATGATAAGGTTATAATAGTAAATTCATCATCATCGTTTTCAGCAAACGAAATTAGACAACTTTAGGCACGCAAAGCCCAATGCGGAAAGTAAATTCAATAAACAACATACACATCGAATCTAACATCTACTTGATTCTGCAAGGACAGGCGATCGATTTCATAGCCGGACTAAAGAGGATACCACTACTACTATTACTCAGGTGAAAATTTGTGAATTTGAATCGGCCATATGATCAACAGAAAACCAATTACAGAACTCTGCCGATGTAAATGGAAATTTATTCATACCTGTGTCAACGATCAGGTTATGATGGTTAATTCATCATCATTGTTTTAAGCGAACGAATGTAGACAACTTTAGACACGCAAAGCCCAAAGCGGAAAGTAAACTCAATAGACAACATAGATAGACATCGAATCTAAAATCTACATGATTCTGCAAGGATAGGCGATAGATCTCATAGCCGGACTAGTGAGGATACTACTACGACTATTACTCAAGTACAAAAATTGAGAATTTTAAACAGCCATATGATCAACAGAAAACCAGTGACAGAACTCTGCCGATGTAAATGGAAATTTATTCATACCTCTGTCAACGATAAGGTTATTATGGTTAATTAATCATCATTGTTTTAAGCGAACGAATGTAGAACACTTTAGGCACGCAAAGCCCAAAGCGGAAAGTAAACTCAATAAACAACTTAGATATCGAATCTAAAATCTACTTGTTTCTGCAAGGACAGGCGATCGATTTCTTAGCCGGACTAGTGAGGATACTACTACGACTATTACTCAAGTTAAAATTTGAGAATTTTAATTAGCCATATGATCAACAGAATACCAATTACAGAACTCTGCCGACGTAAATGGAAATTTATTTATACCTCTGTCAATGATAAGGTTATAATAGTAAATTCATCATCATCGTTTTCAGCAAACGAAAATAGACAACTTTAGGCACGCAAAGCCCAATGCGGAAAGTAAATTCAAAAAACAATATACACATCGAATCTAAAATCTACTTGATTCTGCAAGGACAGGCGATCGATTTCATAGCCGGACTAAAGAGGATACCACTACCACTATTACTCAGGTGAAAATTTGTGAATTTTAATCGGCCATATGATCAACAGAAAACCAATTACAGAACTCTGCCGACGTAAATGGAAATTTATTTATACCTCTGTCAACGATAAGGTTATAATAGTTAATTCATCATCATCGTTTTCAGAAAGCGTAAAACGACAAATTTAGGCACGCAGCGGAAAGTAAACTCAATAAACAACATAGATAGACATCGAATCTAAAATCTACATGATTCTGCAAGGATAGGCGATAGATCTCATAGCCGGACTAGTGAGGATACTACTACGACTATACCTCAAGTAAAAAATTGAGAATTTTAAACAGCCATATGATCAACAGAAAACCAATGACAGTACTCTGCCGGCGTAAATGGAAATTTATTCATACCTCTGTCAACGATAAGGTTATGATGGTTAATTCATCATCATTGTTTTAAGCGAACGAATGTAGACCACTTTAGGCACGCAAAGCCCAATGCGGAAAGTAAACTCAATAGACAACATAGATAGACATCGAATCTAAAATCTACATGATTCTGCAAGGATAGGCGATAGATCTCATAGCCGGACTAGTGAGGATACTACTACGACTATAACTCAAGTAAAAAATTGAGAATTTTAAACAGCCATATGATCAACAGAAAACCAATGACAGTACTCTGCCGGCGTAAATGGAAATTTATTCATACCTCTGTCAACGATAAGGTTATGATGGTTAATTAATCATCATTGTTTTAAGCGAACGAATGTAGACCACTTTAGGCACGCAAAGCCCAATGCGGAAGGTAAATTCAAAAAACAACAAACACATCGAATCTAAAATCTTCTTGATTCTGCAAGGACAGGCGATCGATTTCATAGCCGGACTAAAGAGGATACCACTACGACTATTACTCAGGTGAAAATTTGTGAATTTTAATCGGCTATATGATCAACAGAAAACCAATGACAGAACTCTGCCGACGTAAATGGAAATTTATTTATACCTCTGTCAACGATAAGGTTATAATAGTTAATTCATCATCATCGTTTTCAGCAAGCGTAAAACGACAAATTTAGGCACGCAGCGGAAAGTAATCTCAATGAACAACATAGACAACGAATCTAAAATCTATTAAATTCTGCAAGGACAGGCGACCTATCTCATAGCCGGACTAGTGAGGATACTACTACGACTATTACACAAGTAAAAATTTGTGAATTTTAATCAGCCATATGATCAACAGAAAACCAGTGACAGAACTCTGCCGATGTAAATGGAAATTTATTCATACCTCTGTCAACGATAAGGTTATGATGGTTAATTCATCATCATTGTTTTAAGCGAACGAATGTAGACCACTTTAGGCACGCAAAGCCCAAAGCGGAAAGTAAACTCAATAAACAACTTAGATATCGAATCTAAAATCTACTTGTTTCTGCAAGGACAGGCGATCGATTTCTTAGCCGGACTAGTGAGGATACTACTACGACTATTACTCAAGTTAAAATTTGAGAATTTTAATTAGCCATATGATCAACAGAATACCAATTACAGAACTCTGCCGACGTAAATGGAAATTTATTTATACCTCTGTCAATGATAAGGTTATAATAGTAAATTCATCATCATCGTTTTCAGCAAACGAAAATAGACAACTTTAGGCACGCAAAGCCCAATGCGGAAAGTAAATTCAAAAAACAATATACACATCGAATCTAAAATCTTCTTGATTCTGCAAGGAAAGGCGATCGATTTCATAGCCGGACTAAAGAGGATACCACTACGACTATTACTCAGGTGAAAATTTGTGAATTTTAATCGGCTATATGATCAACAGAAAACCAATGACAGAACTCTGCCGACGTAAATGGAAATTTATTTATACTTCTGTCAACGATAAGGTTATAATAGTTAATTCATCATCATCGTTTTCAGCAAGCGTAAAACGACAAATTTAGGCACGCAGCGGAAAGTAATCTCAATGAACAACATAGACAACGAATCTAAAATCTATTAAATTCTGCAAGGACAGGCGATCTATCTCATAGCCGGACTAGTGAGGATACTACTACGACTATTACAGAAGTAAAAATTTGTGAATTTTAATCAGCCATATGATCAACAGAAAACCAGTGACAGAACTCTGCCGATGTAAATGGAAATTTATTCATACCTCTGTCAACGATAAGGTTATGATGGTTAATTCATCATCATTGTTTTAAGCGACCGAATGTAGACAACTTTAGGCACGCAAAGCCCAAAGCGGAAAGTAAACTCAATAAACAACATAGATAGACATCGAATCTAAAATCTACATGATTCTGCAAGGATAGGCGATAGATCTCATAGCCGGACTAGTGAGGATACTACTCCGACTATAACTCAAGTAAAAAATTGAGAATTTTAAACAGCCATATGATCAACAGAAAACCAATGACAGTACTCTGCCGGCGTAAATGGAAATGTCATTATACCTCAGTCAACGATAAAGTTATGATGGTTAATTCATCATCATTGTATTCAGCGAACGAAAATAGACAACTTTATTCATGCAAAGCCCAAAGCGGAAAGTAAACTTATTAAACAACATAGACATCGAATCTAAAATCTATTTGATTCTGCAAGGACAGGCCATCGATTTCATAGCCGGACTAGTGAGGATACTACTACGACTATTACTCAAGTAAAAATTTGTGAATTTTAATCAGCCATATGATCAACAGAAAACCAAAGACAGAACTCTGCCGACGTAAATGGAAATTTATTTATACTTCTGTCAACGATAAGGTTATAACAGTTAATTCATCATCATCGTTTTCAGCAAACGAAAAAAGACAACTTGAGGCACGCACTGGAAAGTAATCTCAATAAACAACATTGACAACGTATCTAAAATCTACTTGATTTTGCAAGGACAGGCGATCGATTACATAGCCGGACTAGTAAGGATACTACTACGACTATTACTCAGGTAAATATTTGTGAATTTTAATCAGCCATTACATTACATCGGCAGTGACAGAACTCTGCCGATGTAAATGGAAATTTATTCATACCTCTGTCAACGATAAGGTTATGATGGTTAATTCATCATCATTGCTATAAGCGAACGAATGTAGACAACTTTAGGCACGCAAAGCCCAAAGCGGAAAGTAAACTCAATAAACAAAATAGATAGACATCGAATCTAAAATCGACTTGATTCTGCAAGGACAGGCGATCGATTTAATAGCCAGACTAGTGAGGATACTACTACGACTATTACTCAAGTAAAAATTTGTGAATTTTAATCAGCCATATCATCAATAGAAAACCAATGACAGAACTCTGCCAGCGTAAATGGAAATTTAATTATACCTCTGTCAACGATAAGGTTATGATGGTTAATTCATCATAATCGTTTTCAGCGAACGAAAATAGTCAACTTTAGGTACGCAAAGCCCAAAGCGGAGAGTAAATTTAATAAACAACATAGACATCGAATCTAAAATCTACATGATTCTGCAAGGATAGGCGATAGATCTCATAGCCGGACTAGTGAGGATACTACTACGACTATAACTCAAGTAAAAAATTGAGAATTTTAAACAGCCATATGATCAACAGAAAACCGACGACAGTACTCTGCCGGCGTAAATGGAAATGTCATTATACCTCAGTCAACGATAAAGTTATGATGGTTAATTCATCATCATTGTATTCAGCGAACGAAAATAGACAACTTTATTCATGCAAAGCCCAAAGCGGAAAGTAAACTTAATAAACAACATAGACATCGAATCTAAAATCTATTTGATTCTGCAAGGACAGGCCATCGATTTCATAGCCGGACTAGTGAGGATACTACTACGACTATTACTCAAGTAAAAATTTGTGAATTTTAATCAGCCATATGATCAACAGAAAACCAAAGACAGAACTCTGCCGACGTAAATGGAAATTTATTTATACTTCTGTCAACGATAAGGTTATAACAGTTAATTCATCATCATCGTTTTCAGCAAACGAAAAAAGACAACTTGAGGCACGCAGCGGAAAGTAATCTCAATAAACAACATTGACAACGTATCTAAAATCTACTTGATTTTGCAAGGACATGCGATCGATTACATAGCCGGACTAGTAAGGATACTACTACGACTATTACTCAGGTAAATATTTGTGAATTTTAATCAGCCATTACATTACATCGGCAGTGACAGAACTCTGCCGATGTAAATGGAAATTTATTCATACCTCTGTCAACGATAAGGTTATGATGGTTAATTCATCATCATTGCTATAAGCGAACGAATGTAGACAACTTTAGGCACGCAAAGCCCAAAGCGGAAAGTAAACTCAATAAACAAAATAGATAGACATCGAATCTAAAATCGACTTGATTCTGCAAGGACAGGCGATCGATTTAATAGCCAGACTAGTGAGGATACTACTACGACTATTACTCAAGTAAAAATTTGTGAATTTTAATCAGCCATATCATCAATAGAAAACCAATGACAGAACTCTGCCAGCGTAAATGGAAATTTAATTATACCTCTGTCAACGATAAGGTTATGATGGTTAATTCATCATAATCGTTTTCAGCGAACGAAAATAGTCAACTTTAGGTACGCAAAGCCCAAAGCGGAGAGTAAATTTAATAAACAACATAGACATCGAATCTAAAATCGACTTGATTCTGCAAGGACAGGCGATAGATCTCATAGCCAGACTAGTGACTACTACTAGGACTATTACTCAAGTAAAAATTTGAAAATTTCAATTAGCCATTTGATATTATTTTGTCGATGGAGGCACCGACACTGTTTCGAGTTGCCGCTCAAGTTCACGGTTCGCACTACAGCGCGAAACGTAAACTCGAGCGGCAACGAGCGGAACGCGGATCAATCTCACTCTGATGAAGATTCTCTATATGAATCGAAACAGTGTCGGTGCCTACATCGACAAAATAATACGTGAGTAAAGCCCGTGTTTATCAAAATGTATAGTACAACTTACGAAAGTTTTGAAAGTGAAATACTAAAATTTATATTATTTTCAATTACATTTGAAGAAAAGTCTAACAGTGACCCAATTCCCACAGTAACAATCAAATGGCGCAGTAGCCTTATATTTAGGCAAGTATAAATATCACAATCATAAAAATTATGCAAATGGATCAGAATTGTGGAGCTGTTCCTTTTACAAAAAGTTGAAATGCCATGGAACTGTTACTTCTAAGGTAATGCTATAAGGACACTTCATACCATATATTTTTTGCTCATGAAATGACAAATTGTGTGTGTGCCCCCGTTTTAGGATGAAGAAGTACGTGCATTTGGCAAATTACATACCTGTGAGACCAATGTGTACAAAAATTATGCATTAAAAATAATGCACGAACTTAGGGAAACTGTTACAACAAGTGATGAGCCCATAGCGAACTGTACAATGATATAACAAACTCTATGTAAGAGAATGGCTTAGATTTAGTGATTTAGTGACCCCTCATTAAATGGACGAGTCTCGGCTTTACAAATATGTAAGTCGAGCTTCCATGAAGATGAGATTCGTGAAGCGCGTGCGCTACTATACGAATCTCTGAACATCATCGAGAAGATGAAGAGCTTTCGAAGGGATGAACGAGGGGAACCCAGTCTACAAGACATCATCACCGTTTTTAAGGTGACCGATCTAGACGACGTAACCGCTTTTGTCACCAGGAAACTGCATAGAATCCCGCCGCTGGACTTCGAACATTTGGAGTGCACATATTTACATAAGGGGATCAATTCATTAAAGTCTGTCGTGGCCGAAATGCAGGTGAAGTTGAAAGCTGCTCAAACCACCATCGATGACCTGCGTATCGAAGTTGCGTCATTAAAATCAGCTTCGGTAATTGGTCACCTGAGGCATGCAACGTAAACCCACGTCGAGGTGGTCAGTTAAATGCTTCGGCGTGCACTTTTGTGAGTACGTCGGCATCACCAGTAGCTGAGTCACCGCATGTCAGCGCGCGCGAGCATGTACCCGACCCCGCGCTCGCGCCCGCTGCCGCCGCCGCATGTACCGCGCCGCCACCAGAACTCCGGAAACCGGCGCGAGCCATGTCCACCCCGCGACGTGACTACGCTGCCGTTGCTGCGAGCCATGCAAGGCATCAGCGACGACCACCAAAGGGGAAGCCGTCGTCGGTACCTTCGAAGGTTCGCTGCGACAAAGAGGATTTTACATTTGAAGAAAAGGTTAAAAATGACCCAATTCCGCTGATACAATCAAATGGCGCAGTAGCTTTATATTTAGGCAAGTACATATAAACATAAAAATTATGCAAATGGATCAGAATTGTGGAGCTGTTCTTCTTACAAACAGTTGAAATGCCATGGAACTGTTACCACTAAGGTGATGTTATAGGACACTTCATACCGTATATTTTTTGCTCCTGAAATGACAAATTATGTGTGTGCCCCCGTTTTAGGATGAAGAAGTACATGCATTTGGCAAATTACATACCTGTGCGACAAATGTGTACAAAAATTATGCATTTAAAATAATGCACGAACTTAGGGAAACTGTTATAACAAGTGATGAGCCTATACCATAACTGTACAATGATATAACTAACTCTATTAAAGAGAGTGGCTTTGATTTAGTGATTTAGTGACCTAGACCCTCATTAAATGGACGAGGTCTCGGCTATTCAAATATGTAAATCGAGCTTCCCTGAAGATGAGATTCGTGAGGCGCGTACGCTACTATAGGAATCTCTAAATAAAAGTTCTCCAATGGCGACCAAGGACAGGAAAACGAAGCGTAGGACGACCCCCCATCCGATGGACTGACGACATTGTAAAGATCGCAGGAAGTCGGTGGATGGAGAGGGCTCAAAATCGTTCTTCCTGGAAATCTATTGGGGAGGCCTATGTTCAGCAGTGGACTTCATAAAGGCTGTTATGATGATGATGATGATGATGATGACATAAAGAGGCAAGAATTGACAAAATGGCTTTCACTGACGCGGAAGAAGTTCTGATACCACCTGATAATGAAGATTTTTTACTCGTAGACTTTATAGATGACAAACAATACATATAAATTTTTTGGACTGAAAATGGAAGGAATATCATGAAAAGTTTTCTTGTGCGATGGCAGATTTCAAAAATGTCTGAAACTATTTTTACAACTTTACGTAATTTTTTGTGACATAGGGAGCAGTGAGACTTACAATAAAGTAGTACCAGTTGTATATGTACTACTGACTAACAAAAAGAAAACCACCTATTGTATCATGTTCGAAATTATTAAAAAACAAATCCCGGAATGGACACCTAGTAAATTTATTACAGATTTTGCGCAAGCGGCAATAGCTGCAATCAAAGGCATCTTTCCAAAGATGCCTTTGATTTCAACGTTCAACGTTCCAACCATCGTGGTTGTTACTATCACTTCCGAGAGAAGTTACGAAGAAGAGCAAGGCAATTAGGGTTGACAGATTGGTTCTCGAAAATGATTGTAAGGCTTTGCAATATCCTGCCTCTGCTACCTCCTTCAAATATTGTTGAAGGGTGGAAGTACATACAAGATAAAGAGGCAAGTGGAATAGGGGGAAACCAAAATTTAAAGAAGTTCATAAGTGAAATCACACGGGATACCAAAAAAAAAATATGGTGTTATTTTGGAGAAATGCATCGCACCACAAACACTTGCGAGGGCTGGAACGGCCAGTACAACAGCAGTTTTAAAAAACGACCTACATTTCTGCATTTTTAAAAGTACCTACTTAAAGACAACTCCGATTTCCGTACTATAACCGAGCCTTAGAAACAAAAAACATACGTGAAATAAAGAAACGAATACATTCAGCTAGTTCAAATCCAATTAGTCCTTAGGGAAATAAATGTTCCACTTTTCCAAGAAAAAAATGTGTGACTGTTAAATATTCTCTTTTCTATTAATAAAAGCCTCAAACTCAAGTGGCCGGTATCAATCAGATTAAAAACTCTATACGTAGTCGCAAGATTTAGTTATGTTCCTATGTAGGTGTATTATACCTAATTCAAACTATTTGCTTTTTAGGAAGCTTCACATTTTATACAATTTGCATTTTAGACATACTACCGTTTTAGGTATTTGGAATCTTAGGCATTTTGCTTTTTAGACATGACGTTTTGGCATTTTACTTAAATCGGTGTCAATTGTACCATTAATGGTACTGCCTAATGCTACAAGTGGTCCGACGGCCAATAGGTAAACCCGGGCGACATCCTAGTTTTATTTATCATTGTTAAATTGGGAAAAATCGGTGCCAATTGTACCATTAATGATACTGCCTAATGGTACAACTGGTCCGACGCGACTATAAACTCTGCATACTACTTTTACGTTTTAGGTCGTTTTATGTAAATACATTAAAGAGAAAGGCTTGGGATTATTACGCAAGAAAGTGTTGTTTCATCATGACAGCGCACACGTTCACACGTTTGTTGGAACTATGGCTCAAATTTGTGATTACGGATTTAAATTGCTTCCCCGCCCGGCTTATTCTCCTGATTATTTGGCTTAGTCTTCGTACTTTTATTTGTTTGTTTATTAAATATAAAAAGACTTTTAATATTTCTCAATCTAATCTGTATCGAAAAAAACAAGAATTAGATTTTTCTTGTTCTGTACAAGAAAAAGACGTCAATTGCTACGGTTGAAGAACTTACTGATACTGAAAATACGGAGGGGCCTGAGACAGCACATGAAAATATGGACAGTGATGACACCAGCAATTCTGAAAATGAAGGATTTATTGTCGCTACGGGAATAGGAAGAGGAAGTCCTGAAACAAATGGTAATTTACAGGTACGGGAATGCTATAAAGATGCAATTTTCTTAATACTCAAAGACTGAAACCTCTGATTGATTTGAAACAGAAAACGACGTTTAGTACAGCGGAAATTATCAGCTTGTAAAAATATCGGAAGCTCTTAACATTGAAAAAGCGACAGTGGAAACAATCTGTGAAGAAAAATCAAACCTGTTGACGGCCGAGATAGCTTTAAAATTCATGATGAAAAATCTTTCAAGCTATGAGAGTCAGATCAGTATTGATCTTGTGGATTCACTAGTGAAATTAATGGAAAAATTCAACAGTTAATAGCCTATATTAATTCTGCTTATTTTAAATGTGGACATGACAGAGACAATCAGAGAAATTGAAGACGTAAGCGTAAGAATAAGTATAAAAGAATAGTTACGACAGAAAATAAATAATATTAGATTGTTGCACCGAGCGTAAAGTGAGGGCACTGAATTAACACGAGTGCATTAATTACTCTCTATAGCAAGGTGCGTAATTTACTTTTCTTTCAACTACCAATCTAGGTACCTACTATGATAAAATATTAGGTTGGGGAAAAAGTCTTTTCGCATTATAGTATGTATGAACTTGTAATAAAATCTCTTTGGCTTTCTATTAATATATATAAATCTATCTATATAAATCTATTTGTATCTTTTTTTTTGTTTTGGTATAATTAAAAGTTTAAATTTTAAAGAACATAATTCCATATTCAAATTAGGAAAATGTGTGATTTTTTTTGTTTTTCGTACTGTCAAGATGAGTGAATCTAATGAAGAAATTCGATACATTTTAAAAATTTTCTACAAAAATTGTAAAAATGCAACGCAAGCCTCGAAAAAAATTTGCGATGTTTATGGACCTAGTGCAGTGTCTGTGAGAGTTGCAAAAATTTGGTTTAAGTGTTTTCAATCCGGAAATTTTGATGTCAAAGATGCACGTCGCTCTGGTCGCCCTATTACGGATAAAATGGATGCCTTTTTTGAAAAAGTGGAGCAAGATCAGCATATCAGTAGTTACGACGTAGCTGAAGAACTGGGAATTGACCACAAAATGGGAATTGTTTTGGCACATTTGAAAAAAACTGGGTACACAAAAAAGCGTAACTCACGAGCTCACTGAAAGAAACCTAATGAACCGTGTACTCATTTGTGATTCTTTATTGCGACGTAATGAAACCGAACCATTTTTGAAGAAGCTGATAACTGGTGATGAAAAGTGGATCACGTACGACAAGAACGTGCGAAAAAGGTCGTGGTCAAAGGCCGGTCAGGCTTCATAGACTGTGGCGAAACCCGGGTTAATTCGCAACAAGGTGATGCTGTGGGTGTGGTGGGATTGGAAGGGCATTATTCATTATGAGCTGTTACCACCAGGCAGGACCATCGATTCTGAACTCTACTGCGAACAACAGATAAGATTAAAGCAAGAAGTTGAGAGAAAGCGGCCGGAATTAATCAACAGAAGGGGACTGTTAAATTGAAAAACGTGACATCAGTAATAAAAATAATTCAAGAAAACCGGCGAATTGCGTACGAAGAGATTCAGCATATATTGCAGATTTGATCGGGAAGCGTTCACAAAATTCTACACGAGCTTTGCGTGAAAAGGATAGTTTCGCGCCGAAGCTCACCGAAGCTCAGAAGGAGTTTAGTTAAAGTTAGAAGGATTAAAAGTTATTGTTTTAAATTTGTCATTATTTTTACGTCTTCTTCTTCTTCTTTTTATCTTGTCACTTATTGTGAGTTATTTTTAGGTTACGTTTGTCCTTGGATTATAGATTAAAAAAAGAAAACTGTTGTTTTATATTTGGTCCGCTGGTTCCAGTTACTGTTAGGTCCAGTAGACATTATAGTAATTGGACTAAAAGGAAATAGGCAAAAGGAGCAATAGACTTAAAGGGAAGTTGACGAAATTGGTAACTGGGCGTAACGGACAGACTATACTAAACAGTAAACTATTCTTTACGAACCTAATGCGTGTCATGACATGATTAATACATTTGAAACAGGCGCATCTCGGCGCGTTTAACTCATTCACTGCCACCACGATTTTCTTGAAGTTTATCGAGATGCCGCCGTATAAAACCGCGGACACGCTAGGCGTGCTCGCGGCATTGCTTGGAAAAATAGATTTTAGTAAGTAAATTTATTATAACGTAATTTAAGGTTCTCAAACTTTTTTTACTAAAATTCCCATGCATAAATGAATAAAGTTTTATTGTGAACTGTAACATTGGCATTGTTAACAGTGCAAGTACATTTGTTTTAATAATATATTGAGTGACAATCATATTTAAACATATTTTCAGTCTTATAATGAGTGAATTCATCTAAATTACTAAACCGATAAAAAGCTTTGAACTGCAGAAAGTTTGTTTACGTTATTTATCTCGTATTATCGTAATGTTGGTTGATTGGCCTTACCTAATTACATAAGTATGAATTAAATTCAAAATATTCAAATGAAATAAATTGATTTCTTATCTTTTTTTCAGGAACAGTTAAATTTGTACCGGAAACGGAAGATATTAATGATGACAAAATTTTTAGCGAGACAAACGAACAGCAATTGATTTTACTATATAATAGAGATAATTTTACTGTGCGTGTGTATGTCACTGTGTATGTATGTATAATTATATAAAGATATACATCGGATAGGTACGTTTTTTTTTCATTAAAGGCGTATGAGTTGTATAAGCGACTTCATATAAGTTGTATATCAGTCATGTGGTACCCATAACACAAGCTCTGCTTACTTTGGGGCCAGATGCCAGATGCAGGTGCTGTGTGAAATGTCCGGCATTATTTATTTATTTATTATTTATTCATACATGACACAGTACTGTATACGGTAAAAACAACGGTCCGATAAATTATGACATTCCGTTTTGTCATCAAATACTGGTTAAAAATCTCATATCGCAAGCTTATAACTCTGAAATTATCGAAGCGTTTAATAGAATAAAAAAGTTTGGGAACCTAAGGGTAGCTTCAGTAAGTGAACACACCTAGCGTGTTCTCGGCACTACAAAATACCTATTTTTCGTAAAAAAATCTAACTAGTTTTTTTAGGGAACCGCTTCAATATGCCATAGCCTATCCTTTAAAAATGATGCACTAAAAATTTGAACAGAAAATCTGGCCTAGTTTTGGAAATATAACCAAAACATTCAAAACACGCCTGGCGTGTTCTTGGCGTAGAGACTTAGATTAGCCTGAACACGCGAGGCGTGTCAGTGGCAGTGAATGTGTTAAGACATTCCTAGATTTAGTCAATACGACCCAGAAACAAAGCGTCAGTCGACAGTTTGGCTATTTCAAAACGAAGTCTACCAATGTGAAGCGATCGAGAAGCGCAGGGAAAATTTTGATCGGTAGTTTCTTCACTTTGACGGGTTGGTGTCGATTCCAATACAAAATCAAAGCAGCATCGACGCCAAATGGTATACTACGAAATGCCTGCCAGAAGTTTTCACTGAAATGAGCAACAAGACACCGAACACCGGGCTCCGCGGACCACTGCTTCACCACAACAACTCTCCGCGTACTCTCAGTGCTAAAAACAAGGGACTTCCTGGACACCACACCGGGGTCAAAGGTCAAAGTCATACTCATGGGTCACCCACCTTACAATTTTGTCAAAGTCAAACTCATGGGTCACCCTCCTTACAGTTTTGATCTGGTACTTTTATTCGCTAAAATAAAAAAATAACTGAAAGGGATATAGTTTTCATCGCCGGAAGATGCGTTAATAGCGTTCGAGAAGACCGTAAAAGAGGTGTCCGCGGTGGACTGGAAAGTGTTTCGTAAATTGTTTCTGACGCATGAAACTTTGAGGCAATTTTTTTGAATAGATTTATAAATAATGTTTTTGTCATATAAGTTGGTTTTTCAGTTTCTCAAAACTGTCTGAGTGTCCCACGTATAATACAATACACAAGAGGCCATTTCTAATAAAATTAATGATCGACTGACCGCAAAGATGAGTAATGGTGCCAAACATACCAAACCTACATGACTTTCTCATTTCAAGAATGTAGAATTTCATTTCGTCGATTTTCACCAACGACCGACGACGCGCATTAAAGTTACCATAAATATAGCTTTGTAGGCTTTTTTACAAACTGTATGAAAACTGTGTGGCTTGGTAAGTAAGCAAGCAAGCAACGAAACACTTACGTGATTGTTGTAGTATCATCATATGCATCCTCGTATACGTCCTGAAAAAATAATACTAATTAACATGCGTAATTATTTAAATACGTATGCTAATGTAATAAACCTAAACCACCCTTAAAAGAAACGAATAATTATAAAAGTAACTCATTAAATATAAATGAATTAGGAATCTTGTTGAACTTACGCCATGGCTACGTTAGACCAAGGTAATAAAACTGAACATAAAACAGTATACCTAGTTGTTTTATGTTCAATTCGTAAAAAAAAACAATTGAGTGACTCACATCATCATTAAATTCCTCACAGGCTATAGGAGCTAAGTAGCCAGAAGACAAAACAGGGGAGTCCAATTGATCCGGTGGTGCCGCCAGTGACAGCTCGGTAGGTACCTCTTTGTTTTGATATGAGGTGCTTGCCGCCATTTTACCTGTAGTTTTATAAATTTATTTAGCTAAACCATTCGCGACTTCGACTTAGGTATTTAGTTTGAAAATATATGAGTATGTTTTTATGTTGTTATCACGAAAGGAATTACGGGAGGCTTATTCCAAGCAAAGGGAAAAATGTATAAATGTATTCAAATCATGATGATACGTCAAATTAGTTTAAACAGTAGTATCGTGTAACATTGCATGCACTACACCCTGCCAATAAAGGAGTTAAAGAAATAATAAACATATTAGTATATCAACAATAACCTTATATCTTACGAAAATACATGTATTTAATTATGAATATGGAATGCAGGTAATGCAGGTGTACAAAAAAGAGCAATATGCTCGTAATCCAGCGATTCCAAAACAAAGTGTTAAGGGAAATAGTGAATGCCGTACGTACGTAAGAAATGACGGAATCTCTACCGGGATCTCAGAGTTGAGTTGGTCGATAAAGATGTCCAAATATATTCTTAAGCTCACAAGCAGAAACAACATGGAACTACCTTATTTTTTGTGTTAGATAGTTCATTTATCGAGGAAGGCTCATGCTTTATAACATCACGCTCCGACCAATAGGAGCGAAGAATCAATGGAAAATGTTGCAAAAATGGGAAAAATATTCCTTTTTGAGAGCTTCCGCGTCCGCTGCGTAAACGGTTTAAGTTGCGCAAAAATTATGTATGATCGAATTATTTGTATTTAACAGTTCTAAAAATAAGTCCGCGGCAGCATATGTCTATCTTACAAGATTGGGTCACTATAACCTTTTTTACGGTAATTAAATTTGTTCGAAATTAATGCATTATTTGCGAAGCAGTTTTATCAACATTATATTAATCCTTATCCAAATAAATATGTCATTAATCACAAGCATTTAATTAATTAATTAATTAACTAATTTGTCCTTGACATCACTAGATTTCAATCAAAATCTTAGGAGATATCAAAATTTTAAAATAACTCCGCAACTTAATAGGTATGTTCGGGTTCACGCGCGTGACAGAATAATTGAAATTATACTCGTAAGAATTCAATAAAAATCCACCTGTCATTCAATTAGTTCACAGCTAAAAACACAGATGGTGTTTTGATAAACAGTTAAACAGTTTTATACTTATATTATTATTTTATAGTTGGTTTAAATTAACATATGCTTTAATAAATATTATTGTAATAAAAATGATTATACCATCACACACATTTGAGAACGAAATTAGGATTTCAGAACGAAAGTATCCAATGATTGTTATATATTGTAAATTTAATTGTTCGATACATACTTTCTTACTATTTTTCAGTTATTAATTAGTTTGGATTTATTAACGAATGTTTCACTTTATTATTTTCTGTTCTCATTATTCTGATATTTACAAGTCCTTCATTTGATTATTTACTAAATCGGTAAATTCGTTATAATTCTTTTATTAAGACATATATAGCAAAACTATGAATCCATTGTTTCTTGAATTATATTTTAACATCTTTTTATTGTTATTAAGTAAATAACTTTTATTATTATACTTAGATTCTTAATAGGCTTCTGTGATAGGTTGAATAATGAATATGGTGTGATGTTTTGTATATATTTCAAAAATGTATAAAAGGCGAGGTTAAAGCCTAAGACGGGCAGATTGGGAGTGACCACCGAACTAAAAAGATAAGTGCCTTGCAATAATATTGTACTAAAATATATTTGTGTGTATTTAATATGTGTACCGTTAACTTTTTGTGTTGTTCTCTGTTTGGTTATTTGGTAACTTTAAAACTATATTATCTTTGTGAACTACATTATTCTGTCATTGTTTCCTTATATTCCTTATGGTGTTTATTTTGTAGAAGGGTACTTGTGTTGTGTAAAATTGTAAAGCATCATACAAAAAAGTGTTAGGACCAGACAAGTTTCTTGCCGGATTCTTCTTGAACTGGGGTTAGGAGGAACCGGCACCTAGATTCACTAGCATGTAAGAAGACGATTCTAAGTGGTCCTTGTAATTTTATTGAATAAAGAAAATTGAATATACTATGGTAAATTTGTTATTCTCTCTTCTTATTGAATTTATCCTTGCTTACATTTAGCTTTAATTCCTCATGTGAGAAGTAGGTATTTAACTTCAGTAATTTTACTAACTTTTATTATAAACTTCTAAATCTTGATATTAGGTGTAATATATTATTGTAATTAGAGCAGGTATCTATCAATTTCTGACACGCGCAGAAGTAACTCTGCCTGTCTATCTATTTGTAACGACTTCACGGCTAAACTACTGAATCGACTTTGACGAAATATAGTATCATCTTAATAGGTTGGGGAAAAAGTTTCTTCGCATTTTTTTAAGAAATAAAAACATTTTTTAATATAGTTTATTTACATTTAACTAAAGTATGTAGGTACCATTTTGTTCGATAACTTTTTGCCATCTTGTAGGTAGGGACATGATCCCATTGCTATAGAAATTTTAGGACTTCTGATCAAAATACAAGTGCTTTTGGCAGTCCTCTCTCAATGTTAACCTGACACTGCCTAAATAATTCTGAAGAGACCGAAACAGGTGGAAATCTGAAGGTCAGGACTATAAGGAGTATGCATTAACACCTCCCAGCCAAACTCTCTTAATTTTTGCTGAGTGGCTAACGATGTGTGAGGTCTAGCGTTATCATGATGAAAAACCACACCCCTTCTGTTGATTAATTCCGGCCGCTTTCTCTCAACTTCTTGCTTTAATCGCATCAGTTGTTCGCAGTAGAGTTCAGAATCGATGGTCCTGCCTGGTGGTAACAGCTCATAATGAATAATGCCCTTCCAATCCCACCACACACACAGCATCACCTTGTTGCGAGTTAACCCGTGTTTCGCCACAATCTGTGAAGCCTGACCGGCCTTTGAACACGACCTTTTTCGCACGTTCTTGTCGTACGTGATCCACTTTTCATCACCAGTTATCAGCTTCTTCAAAAATGGTTCGGTTTCATTACGTCGTAATAAAGAATCACAAATGAGTACACGGTTCATTAGGTTTCTTTCAGTGAGCCTCACGAGCTCACGAGTACCCAAATTTAGAGCTTTTTTGTGTACCCAGTTTTTTTCAAATGCGCCAAAACTGTTTTGTAGTCAATTCGAAGTTGGACTTGCCTAGTGGAATCGTCTGACCCAAATAGACATAATGGTCTACAACTTCGATTATATCGCTCCCAACATGTACCGGTACGGGTGCAACATGAGCATTTGACATGATTTTTGTTTTGCTCATGTTCACTTTAAGACCCTGTTGGGAGACGATATTGAGGTCGCTGAGCATTGTGCCTAGATCTTCCAGCGATTCTGCCATGAGGACTATGGCGTCGGCAAATCGAAGGTGAGTGAGGCGTTCGCCATTGATGTTGATACCATGTCTATGCCAGTACAAGAGCTTGAAAACATCCTCCAATGCAGAAGTGAACAGTTTCGGAGAAATAACATCTCCCTGTCTTACCCCTTTATGCAATGGGATTGGATTTGTGCTCTGGTCCTGGAGTCGGATAGACATGGTGGCGTTACTGTACAGACGTTTTAACACTTCGATATACCGATAGTCGATTTGGCACCGCTGGAGTGACAGCAACACTGCCCAGGTTTCGACAGAATCAAAGGCTTTCTCATAGTCCACAAACGCTAAACAAAGTGGCCCGTTATACTCTTCGGTCTTCTGTATAACCTGCCGGAGCGTATGGATGTGGTCTATGGTGTTAAAGCCTTTTCGGAACCCGGCTTGTTCGGGAGGCTGGAAGTCGTCAAACCTACGAGCGAGACGATTTGTAACTACTCTCGAAAACAGCTTATAGACATGGCTCAACAGCGAGATGGGCCTGTAATTCTTTAAAAGGGTGTTATCCTCATTCTTAAAGAACAGTAACCACCACGCTCCTGTTCCACGCCTCTGGCGTAGTTCCCTCGAGGATGACGGAGTTGAACAGCTTCTGGAGGACCTTAAGTACCGGTGATCCACCCGCTCTCAGAAGCTCTGTCGTTATTCCGTCTTCCCCCGGTGCCTTGTTGTTCTTAAGCTTCTTGAGAGCCGTTCGGATCTCGTATAGGCTGACGTCCGGAATGTCTTCAGTATAGTGTCGGGTTAGGCGGGCTCTTGCATCGTTAGCCGTGTTTGTAGCAGGACTTTGCGATGAGGTGTACAGTTGTCCATAAAACTTCTCGAGCGCTCGTAAAATTTCTGGCTTCGAGGAAACAACACTGCCACTGTCGGTCTTCAGCTTCGTCAACATGCTTTGCCCAACAGACAGATCTCTCGCAAACAATTTGGAACCTTGATCGCATTCTTTATACTATGAGTATTAAAGAGACGCAAATCGCGTCGCATAGACTTAGAGATCTGTTTATTGAGCGTGCTGTATTTCGACATGTCCACTAAAGACTAAAGTTTCATTTCGCTACGTTCTGCCATGAGTTTTAGAGTGTGCTCTGAGTGTTTTTGGGTTCTACCTTTGCGCTGGGTCTTACAAAACTTTGAGCCAACGGTATAGACAATTTCCACCAGCCCGTCATTTAATTCATCCACGGATCCGCATTCGGCAAGGCATTGGAAGCGATCTTGGAGTTCCAACTGCAAACTCTCGGGGTTTTGGATTTGGGCAGGACTTGGGCGAAGAGTAGATTTCATCAGACGGGACCTTTCAAGCTTTACGTTAAGATTTAATGAGCCTCTAACCATTCGGTGATCACTGCCGGTTTTGACCCTGTTGATCACTGAGACATCATTAAATATTTGCTTTTTTGTTGTCATGATAAAATCTATCTCGCGTTTGTGTCCACCGGGGTGAAGCCACGTCCATTTTGTGGATGACCGCTTCTTAAAAAAGGAGTTCATCATAAATAGTCCCTCCTTTTCCATGAAGTCGGCCAATCGCTGACCCCGTTGGTTTCGCTGTCCAAATCCAAATTGCCCCACTCTCAGTTCATCGCCGTTCCTCACACCTAGCCGCGCGTTGAAGTCCCCCATCACAACCGTAAAGTGTGTTTTCGAGGCTTGTATGGCATTTGAAATGTCATCATACATAGCCTCCAGTTCATAGTCTGGACGTTTCGAGTGAGAAGCGTACACCTGTATGACCTTAAGCGAATACCGTTTGGTTATACTGAGTATAAGGTATACCACCCTGCTCGACACGCTTTCGATCTTTACTATGACACCATGCTGAGATAGTTGATCGCCCACCCGATAGTAGAATAAGTTGCCGGAATTTAGGATTATCGTGTCCTCTCCCTCTCTTCGGACTTCTGATAATCCTATAATATCCCAGTGCAACTTCGTCGGTCCTTAGTGTGCGTGCGTTGTATGTTGCCAGGGCCAGGGGTCGTTGGGATAGGTAGCAGGACCTCTGCCGGAGATTCTTCGCACCCCTTGTTCCGCCGTTACCGTGGCCGCCACCTATGCCAGAAATAGCGGAACTGCCGGGAACTGGGGGCCGTCTTCTAGTTGTGTTCATCATATGGGGGTTTTGCCATAGTCACCACGCTTGGCAGGCGGATTGGTGACCGCAGATTTAGAGTTAAGTACTTGAGGGGTGCTGCTGCCCAATCCCCCGGTGTGTGTTCCCTTAGTCGCCTTTTACGACATCCACGGCAGGAGATGGAAGGGTCAAATTCTATGCCGGAACCACCACGACCAGTATATAGTATAGAGTAAGCTTAAACCTCAAGGAAGGACATAGTAATCCTATTTATCCAACCGCGATAACTAATATTTACGCGGACGAAGTCGCGAACAACAGCTAGTATATGATAAAGTTGACATTTTGATTCATTATTGAATTGATATCCTAGGATTTTCCGCAGTTGTAATCAACACCAAATTACATTGCGTCTAAAATGAGCTGAAACACGTCAAGTTTGTACATTTAAAAAGTATCATTTAAAAGTGTTACTCTAGTTAAAATTGTTAAAAAATATGATCGTTCGTATTTTACTTAGGCTAAACTACAGAATCAGGGCTAAATACTGAATATGTAAAGAACACAAGACAGAAGTGCCTTCCCCTAACTAGGGGCTGTAAGGTGCTATTGCAAACATTCTTAGATTTATTTTATTGATTGAGCGTGCGAAGCGAGCGTGATTCATGTTCCTGTAGCAACTTTAACAAAAATATCAGCTTATGAGAGTACACCCTTTTAGAACTAGGTCAAAAAATCATAAAACTATATGAAATCGGACACTTCTAAGTTAAGTTCTTGGTAATTTCAAAAAATCATCGGCAACTAAATACACGTGGGACTGACGTTAATGCGCTCCAAATAATTAAATTAAGGGATTATTTTCTGAGTAAAGATTAAAACGTTTGTCACCACAGCTCGATATCATATAGAAGAAAGAGATTGTTCATAATCGAATATATTTATGTATATTTATTATGTGAAAATATATATCAGTCATCTGGTTCTCATAATGCAAGCTATGTTTAGGTTGGGGTCAACCTGCACAAACACCTGAGCAAAAACACTTTTTAAGCTGTGGAAGTAGCTAATTACATTAAAATAGCATATATGTGACCCATTGTTAAAGAGATAATTAACTTCTTTAACACAGTCCAGTCCAAATGCAAATTTCAAAGGTATATTTTCTGTTACATACCTACGGTTGTAGAATGTCAACGTTGCACTGAATGACTAACGTAATACAAACATTTGTACAGCAGGAGCAAGAATAGAACCTGAACTTTTTGCTTTACAGGTGGTATAACTCGCGCCACGCTACAGAAGAGGTTGTCGGATAAGAAAGATTACCTTGCCTCGTAGTTGTAGTGAAAGTAATCCCGACCGAGATCACCATAACACTTTCTCTATGCATTTGCGTCATCTCGTATGAG
The DNA here is from genome assembly GCA_948098915.1 of Lampropteryx suffumata. NCBI lineage: Eukaryota > Metazoa > Arthropoda > Insecta > Lepidoptera > Geometridae > Lampropteryx > Lampropteryx suffumata. The sequence continues at coordinate 16,768,253 of OX402544.1, read as the reverse complement.
ATTCATATAAAAATATAGAAAACTGGCTGTTACCTGCGACTTCGTACGCGTATGCTTAGAATTTTTTTTGCATTCTGTCCATTCTGTGCAAGGAATGCATTCTGTGCATCTAAAGAACATCTCATAAGTTTCATCCCCTATTTTACCCCCTTTGGGAATTATTTAGCAAAAACGTTGAAACAGATATTTCTTTATTTCTTACCAAAAGCCTAAATATTAATTTTCAGATCCCTAATTTAAGGAAAAATGAGTTGCCCAAACAAACTTTCATCGTCTTTTTTACCCCTTCAAGGTGGTTTTTGAGACAAAAAGTAGCCTATGTTCTTCCCCCGAATGCAATACATATTCTTACCAAATTTCTTCAAGATACGTTTAGCCGTTAAGCCGTGAAAACGTAACAAACAGACAGACTGAGACACTTTCGCATAAAATAAATTAATTGGATATAATAAATGTACTGTTTTGTAAAATGTTACAGAATGCCTTATTATGCATGGGTAAGAAATACTTTTGTGACTTTCATTGAAGTCCAGTAAGTTAATAGCGTTTTAAATCCAATAAAATTGTTACAAACACGAGAATAACTGTTTCATGATGACTAAATTCAAACTATCTAGATGTTTGGATGTTATAAAAGCTATACCTATTAGACGTCACGGGCTTTTATTAACAACTAGCTGACCCGGCAAACTTCGTACCGCCTCAGAATCAATAAATATTTTTTTATTTATTGATTCTGATTTATTGATCAGATTCAGATTTATTAATTGATTTAAAAAAGCAAGCATTTTTTTTATATTTACTCACCTTTCAAAACTTCCCTGGACTTCCACAAATATATCAAAACCAAAATTAGCCAAATCAGACTAGCCGTTCTCGAGTTTTAGCGAGACTAACGAACAGCAATTGATTTTTATTATATAGATAATAATTATTTGTCCACAGCTAAGTTTTAAATAGGTAGATCAAATAAATATGAATTATATTATTAATAGAAGATACATTATTGTGAGTATCTTGCATGCAGTATTAAAACCTATTAAATAACTATTAACCCATGTTGTTTAAAGCTGTTATCAGTGAGTTGATACCAAAGTAACACTAACTTGATTATCTAAAAGTGACTTCGGTATCAATTGTTCCTAACTACCATGACCATAATTGTATTATTTAATAAAATTAACAATATGAAGAATTATATTATGTTAGTTCGAAGTTTCCTGAATAAATCTAGGATGATTTACACATCACAAGACCGAGACATATAAAATAGAGACTAACCTGTTATTAGTTATATTGTCTACTTATTAGTTACTTAGCAGAATATATGAATATGTCTGCATTTTCATACTCGTACTGACCACCTGTTTCAACCATTCATTCATTCATTCTCTAAAGTAAACAACAACTGATTTACTTTTTAACAGACTTGATAAACATGAGAAGTTTATATATTTGGAGAGTATTTTAAGTTAAGTACTCAGATATATCACAAATGGCTGGTTTGTTTATAAAATTCACTATTGTGATATATCATGCGGTTTTCCAGAATTTAGAATACAAATAGAAATACTTCAATACTTCAAGAAAAGAAAAAAGACAAAAAAAGACCTAACTTTTTTCATAAAATGAAAAAATAAAATAGAAAGGTGTATTTTTGCTATTTAATTGGTTAACAAGTTGTAACACTTTTATGTTTATGGCAATATTTAAAACCTAAAGAATAAATGAATAATATCAGACATTTAACAAACTTGACCGCATAGTTTGCGTTATGGGTACCACATAACTGAAATACTTACTACTTATTTAAAGAGAAAAGTACTGTAATCTTTAACACTAAAGGAAACAAGAATCAAATATTGTTAATTTAGGTACTTAAAAACCTAAAATTAAGTAAATATTGATATTATTACTTAATTTTAGGTTTTTAAATTGTACTTATACTAATGTACCTATAAGGATTCTTTCTTTTAGTGTAGAAGATTGCAATAAATTTTTTAGCTTTTTCTTTATATAAGTAGGTAGTATATCAGTTATGTGGTTGTAGTACCTACCCATAACGCAAACTCTGCAGGCATGTTTTGTTATGGAAAAGGGAAATATGGCCCATTTCACTTTTCCTATTTTGTTCCTGATGTAACTGAGTAGAGAGATATCCGAGAGAAGATCCGAGATCCGAGATCCGAGAGAAGAGAGCCAGAGGAAGACTAGCCAAAGAGAAGATGACAAAACAATAGCAGATGCATTATGGAGCAGAAAACCTCAATGATGGAAAACTATGAAAATCTGGGGGAGACCTAGGTATACTGAATACCAAAACAAATGAAATATTGATTTTCCAAAATCAATTTGAATTAAAATATGTCAGAAATAAGACGGATGGCATCAGAAAAGAGAGGCCAATACCCAGCAGTGATTGATACCGTGTAGATGTAACAATAAAACATAATTTTATTGATAAATTTTCATATAACTACACACCAAGATGACTAACAGATATCAGCGTAGATACAGAAAACGCTGTTTTAGAATTATTCTGTATCTATTTCATCTGTTTATCATTGTAGCTTGTAGTTATGAAATCAGAAACTGTGAGAAACTGTTTATGAAACTTATTGTTGCTAGATCATTCCATTAGTAAGGTGAGTTGTAGAAGCACTCAAAAGAAAAAACATGGCATTGCTAATCTAATGCTAATTATATCTAATGCAAAAGTACTATAAGTTCTTTACAAATGAATGGTTTAATTTGCTTGCTCTTTCACTGATTGAAAGAGTATGCATGTTGACGGATCACCTGAGCTGAGATTTCTTCTTTTGTGCTTGGTGACACGAATATTCATGAATTATTATCTGACAAAATTTAATCTTATATTCTATGACATACAGAATAATATAGTTTAATATTAATTTCTAATAAATAATAATAGGACCTTTACCTATGAAGTTGCCATTCTTCCTAATAGAGAACTATTGGCAACTTCATATTTATGACCTATTAGCAAAAATTGTTTAATCTGGTGTTGTTTTGTTTTGTATTCCATATTTTTATTCAAGTTGTGTTGATTGGTTTAGTAACTAGTTCTTTCTTTTTCGCTGCTTTACACGAACATGCTCATGATCTTTTTTGTTTGGATTACTTACTTACCTATAACAAATTTAAAACTCTAGTTTATTGAAGTGCTATGTACTAAATTCAAGTTTATGTTTTTTATTTTATACAGTTTCTGCCTGTGGACTAATTTATCAATTTATATGTTCTTATCTACTTGCTTTGCTTTTATGTAAATAAATTATAAGTCATAGTGAACTGTAAATAATAGTGTGTGTACTTAGTTTTACTACAAATAAATAAGCATCATTTTTTTTTGCATGCAGAGCTTTTTCTGTTGTGGTGTTTTGATTAACGTAGCTGCATTGAACTGCATTGGAAGTGAAAAATGACACCAATTAGAGCTAAACGTAGTAACATTCACACAAGATTATAAAAACCTACACAAAAAATATCTAAGTATTCATTATTATCCTATCTGCTGAACTAACAGTACTATTATAAATATTAGACTGAACTAGTACATTTCATCGATGGTACGGAGCGCTCCACTCAATGAACTATTAAGAATAATCCTAGTTCCAGAGGCTCCTCCATGGGAAAAACAGTTGAAAAAACTTACCAGATACTTTTATATATATTTACAGTACACTATTTCAATTTAATTCTTGGTTTTTGGCCTATGGTCACGTTTAATGTTTGTATTTTCCACGAAAGAGGCCAATAGCCAGCAGTCAGCACTACCTACACAACAAAATAAAATAAGAATTTGTCTTCTTCCTCTTTGTTAATGGCATGTGACATATTAATGTCAATTTTGCCAGTGTCAAGTGTATAAATTTGTTTGATTAAAATCTAAGTCGATGGTCAATTATCAATTCTAAACGTCATCGCGGAATAGCCGTCTAGAATTTTCTTGGGAAATACACACATAAGGCACTGCGCAAACGAAGACACTTTTTGTTGCTGAGACGGCACACCATCACAGGGAACCGTAGTTGCTGTATCTTGTGGCGGTGGTCGGACACAGTCGCCCGATGCTAATACTGACCACTGGTACAATTCGTTACTGTTTTCCGTCAGTACAATTGTAAGAAAATTTGCTAATGTTGCTTGTTTCTTCAACTGACGACTTTTAGTATCCAGTTGCCGACACCGAACACTTTTTGATCGTCAATGAGCATAAGTGAGAGCAACTGGACACAAAACATATTTACGTGTGCGCAGGGATGATGCGTGTGGATGATTTCATACCGGTTCTACTTCTATAGAAATTAAATATTCATCGGTTGCTTGTATCTGACACAAGACACAAAAGTGTCCACGTTTGCAATTGCCTGCAATTGTCCATACTTGTCTTATGTGGTCACAATTTATTCATTCAAATTCCGCTAAGATTACTGGATAAAACATGCAATAAAACGAGTAAAAAATATTAAATTAGCAGAGTTAATTGCATGTGTCATAATGGCGATTTTGTCAGTGTCAAGTATTTATATAGTTTGTTACAAAGTCGTATCTTGTCGTTCGACATATGTCATCTATACCTACCTCTAAAAGAGCTTTCTAAGGCGGGATTTTTTGAAATTCAACCCCTAAGAGGGTGAAAAGGGGTGAAAACGAATGTATGAGACTTTTTAACGTGTGGTGCGATTTATTTGAAACTTGATTTGAATAATTAAAATGGAAAATAAATGGATACGAGTTTCTGGATTTTTCAAAAAACTCTTACAAAAGGGTAAAATGGGGTGTCAAAGTTTGTATAGAAACTTTTTAACGGGTGGTGTGATTTCTTAGAAACCTGGTTTGGATACTTAAAATGCAAAATAAATGGACATGTGTTTCAGGATTTTTCAAAATAACCCTCATAAAGGAGTAAAATGGGGTGTGAATGTTTGTATGGAAACTTTTGTATGGTTAGTGGGTGAGATTGGTTTGAAACTTATGGTTTGGCAAGGAGATAAATTGCATCCTGGGGAAAGATTTAAGCTACAATTCATTAAAAAAACTGCGGACGAAGTCGCAACAGCTAGTTTTATATAAAAGGTGCATCCTTACTAATATTATAAATGCGAAAGTAACTCTGTCTGTATGTCTCGCTTTCACGCCAAAACTACTGAACCGATTTAAATGAAATTTGGTACTAGGCTAGGCATAGGCTACTTTTTAATTGGAAAAAAAGTGTTGTAAAGGGTTGTTCTGAAAATGACAATACTTTCATACAACCTTTCATCCAAAGGGGATGAAAGGTTGTATGAAAGTATTGTCATTTTCAGAACTAGAAGCATTAAATTTTAGGCTGTTGATTCCTACTATTATTATAAATGTAAAAGTAACTGTATCCATCTGTCTGCTACGTTTTCACGTCTAAACCACTGAACCGATTTTGATGAATTTTGGTATAGAAATAGATGGGACCTTGGAGAAGGAGATAGGCTATTTTTTATGTAGGTACCATGTGTGCGAAGCCGCGTGCAGCAGCTAGTACCTATATATATATAGGTACGGATTATATTTGCTCGAATCACAAAGAAACAAAGCTTTTATTCCAATTACAAATCCAATTATTCGCACCCGAGTCACTTTAGCTCTATTTAAATAAAAACACCAAATCAATAATAAAATAAAACCAGAATTAACTCTAAAAAAATAAATACTTAATTTAAGAACGCAATGTGAGCTTCGCAAGACGGCCAAAAATAATCTTGTGACCATAATAATCTACACACATGGACATAATTAGAGAAACGGAACAAAATAAAGACAGATCTGACTTTTTTTGTTTGCATTATATAAATTATATTAGGTAAGCACTTTGTTTATTTTACCATTTTTAATTAAAATAAAACTTACCTACTTCAGTAAAAAACCTAAATCTGAACTTCTGTTCAGTAATGAACAGAAATGTTAAAAATTATGTGTGATGAATTAACCCTTCAATTATCACAATGAAAATGTGAATGTGAATGTGTAATGTAACCCCCTCTAGCTGTTAAAACTGCCTGCAATCTTCTTGGCATGCTTTTGATTAAGTTATCAATGGAATCTTGTGGTATTCGATTCCACTCTTCTTCCAGTACCCATTTCAGATCTTCTATGTTTGTTGGTGTTGGATCCCGCTGTTTTACTTGTTTACCGAGCTTATCCCAAACATGTTCGATGGGATTTAAGTCTGGCGAGCGTGCTGGCCACAGCAAAACGTCAATTTCGACCTCTCGAAGATACCCTGGGCCCCACACTGTGTAGCGATTGTCCTACATTAATTGAAAATTATCTCCGATGTATGATGGGGCAAAGGGCATGAAAATCGGTTCTAAGATGTCATTTACGTACCGAGCCGCAGTCAGGGATCCATTTTCTACGATGTGTAACTCTGTACGTGCCCCTATGCAAATGCCAAATGCCTCCTTGTTCGGCGCAGTCTGAAAACCAGCGCTATTTCGCACTGTGTGAAATAGCATAAAGCTGAGACTGTGCTTTTTTGACAAACGCAGACTAGGTTTGGAACAAGGTGGGTACACGTAGGTTTAGTATTAGTTAGTTAGTTAGTATTGGTTGGATCTGTGTACCTACTATATTATCGTAACTTTTATCAGTGTGTGTGTGTCAAAATAAATTTATTTCATTTCATTTTCATTTTCATTTCAAATGCCGTCCCATACCAGTACTGACCCTCCACCATATGAATCTCTTCCGACAATGTTACACACTGAGCGTATCTTTCTCCCGGTCGTCTCCAAACTTTGACCCTTCTATCATCTGGCTTAAGACAAAACCAAAACTCTTCAGTGAACAATATTTTCCCCCAGTCATCATCATTCCAATTTTGGTATGAGCGAGCAAAGTTAGCCCGAGCTACTCGATGATCTGTGGTAAGTAAGGATCCTCTAGCTGGCAAGTACGGCTTTATTCCAGCTTCTTTAAGTCTACTTCTTACGGTTTTAGTGCTAATTGTCACCTGTCGAACGTCCTGGAACGTTGATCTGACTTCAGAAGAAGTCAAAGTGCGATTTCTCAAAACACTGCTCGCCATAAATCGATCGTCTTTCGCTGATGTGACTCTCTTGCGACCTTGCCCTGCACGTCTCGTGTACTCTCCAGTCTGCCGGTAATGTTTAAAAATTCGAAAGATTACGGATTCGGAAACTCGCAATGTTTGAGCCACTTCTTTATAACTGCGACCATTTTCAATTATGGTAACAGCTTTGGAAACCTGAGCTACGCTAAGATACAGCATTGTGCCTTCAGGTATTCATTGATGTTTGGGACCACGATTGCGATACGTTTTATGTCAAAAAATGGAAAAAGACAAATTTTATAAAATTAATAGGTACGCATACTGACGGTCCCACCGAATAAACGGCTTTTGCCGTAAATATTTATTTTTGGATTTTTGGATTTTTACGCTTAACAAAAACCGTATTGTCGATCACTGTCGTTGTCTTCAAGGTAAGGAGCTTCGTATTCAGGACACTTTTTATACATTTGCATAGTAGGGAGGTGACCGAAATTGGGCGGTAATTTGATGGGTCAGCGCGACTGCCTTTGTTGGGTACAGGTTGCACGTTAGCAAGCTTTCAGGATTTTGAGACTATTCCAGTTTTAAGAGATAGGCGATAAAGTCTTGTGGGAGACTACTCAGGGGCACACGTTTTCAGCACTACAGCCGAAATGCCATCCGGGCCAATAACTAGCTTTGTTCACGTCAAGACTCCGTAACGTTTTGAGCACTTATTTTTGATGGATGCGAATTTCCTGCATTGTCTCTACGCATCCTGAATTGTTCCTGTATTGTCGCTTCGAAGAAGGCTAGGTGGGGTTTCGTTAGAGGTGTCTAGGCGTGAAGCTTCCGAAAATTGAGCCTCAAAGAGATTTGCTTTTTCGATTGCATTGTGGGCTAGAGATCCATCCGGTTTAAGTAGTGGAGGGAGAGAAGGGCGGCTGAAGTTCTTGTTTAATACGTATTTTCCACACAGGATTTAATACTCCGATGTTACGATCGGGAAAAACAAATAACAGCAATCGTTCCTTCCACTCCTTAGTAGCTCTCTACTAAGGAGTGGAGTAGAGAGCTACTAAGGAGTGGAAGGAACGATTGCTGTTATTTGTTCTTCCCGATCGTTAGGTATACTTAATCTTAGAGTCCGTCATTATGAACAAAATAAGCAACATTTAGAAACGGAATATAAACACTATTTTATGGAGAGCAACTGATTGTTAGCGACTATTTTTCAGATCTCTATAAATTTAAATTCTGGATCATTTAAAAGTAGGTACTTATGCATACAAAGCAACGGGACAACGTAAAAATACTTCCTTTTGAAACTCAAGAAAAAGCATTGCATTTTTAAAACTTTCATGGGTTGTAATTTTGATAAACAGGGGTTTCAAATCCTGTACTGGACCGGGGGTCAAACTCACCCTCATGAAGGTTCTCTAGATAAATAGAATCAGTGTCGGTGCCTCCATTGACAATAATACGATAGTAAAATCTGTGTTTATCAAAACGTCAAGATAAGTACTTTCCTAAGGAGTGGAACTCATTGCCGGCGTCTGATTTACGGGTCATTATAATCTCGGGGTCTTAATCATTAATAACTATTAATACCAAATAAACTACGGTAAATAAACCCTATACAAAAATACTTTCTTATCAGACACGGTCTAAACATACCAACGAAGGAGTGGTCGCTGAACGCTTTGTCTATACTACTTTTTATAAAAGTAAAGTCTGTAGTTTTGTTTGTCATTTTACGATTATGGAACTACTAAACCGATTCTAAAAAAATAACTGATAGAATAGATTAGGTACCCGTAAGTGTAAAAAGTTGTGTTTTAATGAAATATATTTTACTTTTCAAACTCGCGGACGAAATCCCTAGAGGGGCAGCTAGTAGGTAATAATATAGTAATACGATAATAATCTGTTTCCATTCATAGCCATATTTTTGATTGACGGTTACCTACCTTGCCGGCATGAAGCCGTTCATTTCATTCCCCATTGAACAAATGAGTTTCGTCTCTGCATCAACGCCGAATGGTAGGTTCACTACGAAATGCCTGCCAGAAATTTTCACTGAAATGAGCAACACGCAACGCGGTCGCTTGTTCGGCTCCGCGGGCTACTGCTTCAGCACGACAACGTGCCCGCGCATTCAGTGCTCAAAACAAGAGACTTCCTGAACACCACACCGGTCAAAGTCTTGGGTCACCCTTTCAATCAAATCTGGCACCGTGTGACTTCATTTTTTCCCTAAATTAATAAAGTCAAGGGATAATCAAGGGAAATCAAGGATAAAAAAGGGATAAATCAAGGGAAAGGGATACAGTTTTCATCGCCGGAAGATGCGTTAACACCATTTCGAGCTGTTTTTTTTGGAAATATATACATACTAGCTGGGTCGTTATCGCCAGGTATTATATGGGTTTTTTCGCCTATTTTTAAACTTTTGATTGCTCATCTACGTCAACTACGTCTACTACGTCATCTACATCTACAGGTCTACGTGTGCACCTTCGTAAGTTTAAAACTTTTTTACTAAAGTGATGGATAGTAATAAACGTGTGGAAGGTAATGAAAATCGCTTGGAGGGTAGGTAATGAACTATACTTGGAGCTAAATGATATTTGCCTGGAAGGTAATGAAAAAGTATGGAAGGCGATGAAATTATTAAAAATATTGTTCCTATAGAACAGACTAATAATAATTATAGGAATTAAAAGTGGTTTAATAGTTTAAAATAATAAAAATAATTAATAATCAATCAGTCTTTTAATCATTTTAAAACAAAATTATTAAGTATGTTACCTTAATAGCTTATAGCACTATTTTTATTTTTATATAAAAAAAAGTAATTGTTACATCTAATAAAATTAAATGCTAAAGAAAAGAAAAGGGTTATAAAACTCTTTCAAAAAGATAAATAAGTAATATTAATTTAAAAAATATTAAAAACATTTCTTGAATTCTAAAATAAAAAAATCATAAAATTAAATAACAAAAACAATTAAGGCAACAAAAAAATCATGTGTAATTTTCGTTACGTAATAAATGAAATGGGTTCTCACTTTGTCTGTATTGTATTTCACGTTAGTGACAAAGTGAGAACCTGGGTGTTAATCCAGTCATCTAAATTGTATTGTAAGTCCATAGCGTTAGCAGCATCAACGGTCATGATGTTTTCTTTATTGGTATCATCGTCAGTCTAATGGACTTTTTTGACTGACATCCTGTTTTTAATCAAGTTTTTTTTATTATTTCTTGTTACGCTTCATCTATGTCATTTCATTGTATATATTTTGACTCAAGAAGCTATTCAATGTCTTGTTGATGTTCCGTCTTTGGTGTACGATCAGCTTGTGATGACCCTTGGACTTTTGGTAAATAACTTTAGTAATCAATTCTCTTGTGTTCTCATGGCAGGAAGCTATTTAAACAGCTAAAACAGCTGAGGCTTCTGAGAGCTACACTGTATGGTAATTCAGACGACCATATAACTTGGTGCACTTTAATAGTACCCCTGAAGCTTGAAACGTGAGCTGGATTTTAGATTTTTACAGTTGATATCTTCCTCTGAAATTACAATAACATCGATTCTCTGAAATCACGCATCAGATCAATAAAATCTTCGAAAGAGCCAACGTCGCCACCGAATTTGACGTGGATCTTAGAACTGCCCCAACACCATCCGGTGCTCCATTACCGGCTTTTTGGTAATTCCAAGTCACAGTGATGACTGTTCATGAATTTTTGTGATCATAATAAACCTTGTTCGGGATGTTTATAATAAATGACCACAGTGTGCAGAGACACTTGACCCCTGCTGCCTCCATAGTGGAAAGATTGTACCTACTTCTACTTGGAGTTTGAGACAATAATTCTCACTAAAGTCAACATGTATCAAAACTTCTGTGTCTTTCAAATTCTTCTTCAGTGTTTTGATCGCACAGTACTGCATGACAGTATTACGCACATGTTCGAAGAAGAGTTTCATGATATTATCCAACAAGTTGATAATATTTCTAGGTTTGTCCTATTAACCTAGAACAGTACGATGCTAGAGATCAAAATAAGGTATCTAAGAAACCACCAAAACAATTACTTAACTTGAAAATCACTGGAAGACAATGATGGCGAATCAATGACAAAGTGCTCCCGATGACACGAGATCGTAAATATTTTTTTACGTGGAGACACAGTATTGACTGTACTAAAGTATGCCGACGACTGGTTCGTTGCGGGATGTGCGGGAAAGTACTTAGCCAATGTAAAAGGCCGGACTCGAAAAAAATTTTGATGACCGACAGTGCGGATGGAAATGAAGTTTTTTGCTTGACAAAAATATAACTTCGATTATTGCAATGTTGCAACCCCTTTCTAATCAAAACACCCTCATTTAAATATTCTTTAATTGTTTCTTTATCCGAAAAGAAGAATTTGTTTGGCGTTTTGTAAAAATAAAGTAGAATAAAAAAATCATCAAAGTTGCTGATGGGTCGTTTGGACAGGGAGGGGAATGAAATTTTAGCATGTTTTTTCTCAGCTACTTCTTTAAATAACCACGTAGCTCTTTGGTGCTTGGTGACATTAAAGCTTGATTAGACTGTAATGTTTCTATAACCACAGATTTTAAATAAACTTTAGAGACATACCAGTTATGGCCTTGGAAAGGTAATCTGAACGAAACGCGATAACGACCCAGCTGCTGCCCGCGGCTTTACACGCGTGGTACCTACCTAAAAAGTAGCATATGTCCTTCTCCAAGGTCCCATGTATCTCTATACCAAAATTCATCAAAATCGGCTCAGCGGTTTAGGCGTGAAAACGTGACAGACAGACAGACAGTTACTTTCGCATTTATAATATTAGTAGGGATTCGTAGGGATTATATACTTATAGATTCGTCGCTACGAAGTGTTATTTAATATCAAAATTTTTATGTTGATCCTAAAATAACACACATCGTAACTGGCTGAAGTTTCAAAAGTGCTACATGTCTTTTCCCAAGATAACCATCTGTCTCTGTACCAAATGTAACCATGATTCGTTTACCGTGAAAGGTAACAAACAAGTAGTAGTAGTAGTAGTTCTTAGTAGTAGTTTATTCCATTGACAAATTACATTGTATGCGGAAATATAAATTAAATTAAAAATATAATTAAACATAAAATAATTATTGATAAATTATGGTAATCGTGCAATATATTACAATGTCAAAAACCTAACCTAACAATGAATAATCCGAACATTTTAATGTGATCAATCAAAACAATCAATAATTTATAAAACGGTTCATAGATCATCCAGTGAATAGAGACATTTCTCCAGAAGAAAAGATTTCAACTCAACCTTTAGTTTTGTTCTTTGGTGAATAATAGATTTCAGTTCTATTTTTGCCAGTTAACCGTAATAGCTTTCTTTAGAAAAGCGCCAACTGATTAAAATAAGCCCAATCACGGGTATTTTACCTATTTCTATCACTAGGGCAGAAAATGTGTGATTGTAAAATAGAGGTATTGGTGGTATTGTATGATTTTTTTTTAAATTCCAATGCCTGTTATAGAACTGAAGGACCAAGACTCGCAGACTGAATCTGTCTATCTATCTATCCCGAAACAAGTAAAAGAGATAAACATTAATTTCCAGAAAACTTTTCTTTCGGGATATTTACCTCGATTCCCCTCGGTCGCTAGTTCCCTGAAAAATGGTGTTGTCGTTTCTAAAAGCCAATAACTTTCATAGACATAATAACAAACTAAGATAGACTTCTTTCTGTCTCTTAACCATGTAGCTAGATTAGAAATTTTAGATTAGCTTGTTTTGCCCAACCTCTTGTAATTAAGGGTTCGATTCTATTTCTGGACAAAAATTTGTGTGATAAACATAGGTGTTCGTTCTCTGTCTGGATGTTATAAAGTATCTTAAGTATGTATTTATATAACATAATATAAGTATTCTATCAGTCATCCGGTTAACATAATAGAAGATATGCTTAGTTCGGCGACAGATGGTGTTCTGTGCATTATCCACGAATATTAACTAAATATTGAATTTTAATGTCAGCTTGTAGGTTTTTTATACAAATCAATAATTCTGTTGAAATCGTTTTTGGGTATATTTTTGAGCTAATCAGAGCTCAAGCCTCTTCATAAGTATTGATATGTAAGTAGCGTAACGTAAGTACAGTTAACGTTAATTCGGTTATCATAATTAAATGATCTTAATTATACTTATAAACAGTTGATAAATATCGTAAGTATATTTTCCATATGCAAGTTGGGATAAACGTTCTGCGGACTTTGTTTTTGCAGAAACTAAGATAAATCCTTACTAATATTATAAACGCTAATATTATAAACGTGAAAGTTTGTATGTATGGATTTTTGTTACTCTTTCACGCGAAAACTACTGAATGGATTTTAATGAAACTTTACAATAATATAGCGTATACACTAGAATAACACATAGGCTATAATTTATAATGATGTGTGATTTTTCCAAAATATAACGATATATATTGTCAAGTAAGTAGGAAAAAAATCTGCCATCTGCGAGCTGTTCTGGCGTGCGCTTCAAAAACCTTTAGAATTACACGTATATAATGAACTAGCTGTTACCCGCAACTTCGTACGCGTATGCTTAGAACCTTTATTTTTGAAGTTAAAACTATTGGAGTGAAAACTTCTTTTAGCGTGGTACGCATATTTTTAGATGAGGTAAAACCTCTGGATTCGCGACACCGTTACCGAGATGCAGCCGGCTGCCGCGCTCGCCCCATTTGATTATAAACCTTAATTTGCATGTTTACAGTCTACTTTTGTAAGGAGAAGTTTACTGGGTTAGGTTCTTTGATATATTATCTACATTCTGAACAAAAAATATTGCATCATCTGTGTTCGTTCAGTATTTGATTGGCAGTCGCCATAATTACTGATTTTTAAAGTGATTTATTACTAAACTCTAACGTGCCAAAATAAGTTTTCATTTCTGTCGGCACTCCCGGAGTGCAACCCATATTTTTTTTTATTTTTTTAAGTAATGCATTCTGTGCATCTAAAAAACCATCTCATAAGTTTAATTCCCTATTTTACCCGCTTCGAGGATTATTTTGCAAAAACGTTGAAACACGTATTTCTATATTTCTTCCCAAAATAATGTTCAGACCCCTAGCTTAAGAAGATATGAGTTGCCCAAACCAACTTTCATCCCCTGTTTTACCACTTCAAGGTTGTTTTTTGTGACAAAAAATAGCCTATGTTCTTTCCCCGAATGCAATAATGCATCGTCTTACCAAATTTTATCAAGATCCGTTCAGCCGTTTAGCCGTGAAAACGTTACAGACAGACAGATACACTTTCGCATTTATATATAACAATATATAACAGTGCTGCGTGGTAAAGGAGCAAAAAGATCTCGACTCATCATTATGCTTCCCTGTCAGATGACAGGTCAGCGCTGTTATTCTGCCGAGACCTTCGATCCAGTCACTCAACCTTACGAAACGCAATAATAAAATCAAATAAATAAATAAACAAACATGTACATGAACATGGTTCTTATGCCCAAATACCTACATATTATACCGCGTGTCCCGGAACTAGTATGTTATGCCGGGGTGGGCCGATTCTCGATACTTACGTGAACAACATAATATGATATGATAATGTTGTTCACGTAAATTATGTTAAAACATATTATGTTTTACCTCTTTTATAAGTTCAATGTTTTTCATTGAACAAATGAGCAGCAAAGTTTGCTTCAAAACTGCACTTACTACAAATGGTAACGTCCCTAAAATCAGCTGTTTATTGAACTCTGAGCGTGACTCCAAAATGAAGTATCGTTTGAGTTCACGCAACACAAACATAAAAGTTGCCTACATTGTGATGCCTCTGAGATGAAAGTAAATTTTTGTGTTCTTGTTGAGATCAGCTGCAATTTTTATAAGAATAAATGTTATTTAATTTTTGTTGACAAACAAAAATTTGCAACTAAACAGGATTTTTTTATGATGATGATGATGATATGATATACATACATGTTCACAACTCTTTATTAAAACAACTTGATTTGGATCTTCATAGAAATTTAAAGCATTGGATATCTTCTTAGAAATTTAAAGGTAGGTATCTAACTAACATTTTTCGAAAGTAGGTAGAATACATAGGTAGATCTTCATAGAAATTCAAAGCATTAGGTATTAGGTTTTTCTTAGGTAGGTAGATAGATTTCTTATTAACGTTTCTAGGCTAGGTATCTATTAATTTGAATTTCTATCAAAAATCTTGTCTATCCCATATTTTCCCATAGTTTTATCTGTCCACCTCATTGTGCGACTCTGTGACTTCGCGGCTTTTTATCAAAGGTGTCAAACAAAACAGACAACCAATCAGAAGAGTTCAATCCACATAATAAATAATAAATCTCGGCTAATTCCAAAAATAGTCTACCTTTGTAATAAGCCGACATTTATTATTTTGTCAGAAATTGGTTCCGTAGGTATTTTTTTTAGTCGTTGTTCCGATTAAGACTTTATTTATTTTATTCATTAATTTATTTATTAATTCTGTCATTGATTTTTTCTTGGTCACTCTGTGCTGAATTAATTTGTTTTGTCACTAGTTTTTTCTGTATGTAGTCTTAACATGAGGACTCATGTTAAGACTATTAACATTAATCACTAGACAGTGATTAATGTTGACAGAACTAGAGTGGTTAAGGGATTCAGTGACCAAGAAAGAAGCAGTAACATGACTAAAGAATAAACTAAGCAAAATAACTTCACTAAGAACCAAAGTAGTAGGTATTTACCAACATGAATGTCATCATTGTGATAGGTTTGAATTTTCACATTAAAAATGAACCCTACAAAATTGTCGGCAATTTCAAAGGATTTTATTTTGCTTTGATTGATTTGATTTTTGCTCAGTGATTTGTTGTACTTCGTGCGGTCAACTAGTTCCTGTAAAGAGTTTCGTCATTCCTTTTCGAGTGATCATCATGATGTTCTGTCCTACCAATGAGAAATACGACCGACGCGACACGATATGATTTTGAGTGTTAGTGCCGCGCCAAACCATGAACCATAGAACGCACATTGAACCATTCTTGTGTTGTGTGTGACCATGTGTTTTTTAAACTCAATCATAAGTGCTTTGTGATGGATATCTAGGAGGTAGTACCTAGAATAAGTACCTACTAATCGTGTAATGTGGCGTTTGTTATTGTCAATTTTCAAAATTTTATGGATCCGCCAAGAACAAGACATTAAACGGTATGTAATCTACATAAGTAGTTGCTTATTTTACCATAAAATTAAAAACATTGTTTTCCAAGAGACGAATAGGTAACTAGATTAGCCGCTGGATTAGTAGGTAGTTACTAAATAAATATCTACTTAGTTTTGTGCTACAAACGAAACAACATGGCTTGTGTGAATACCGCAGTCAGTATGTAATGTAGGTACCTACATCAAAAGATACTTACATACACCAACCTAGGTATCTAGCCTAGCTTAGCAGACAATTTGTACTCACGCGAAACTAGGTAGGTATGTAGGTAGGTAACGCTCTTAGAAACATTGTTGGCAAAATAAGGGTTGTCAATTTTATTTCTTGAATGTTTTTGTATGGAAATCTGAAAATATTAATTCTTAGGATTTGTACCCCCACAACTGTTAATTTTCATGGTCGGAATCTCCTCGTTCAGGCTTAAAATACTAGTTCCTGAATTCCCTGTTTACACATAAAAAAAATGAACGTGTCGCGGGACACGCGTTTGGAACTAAGTCCCTTTCGACAAAAGGATAGCATAATTAATGATTGACGTGCCAGGCTCTCATTCTCTCTACCCACCCCTCTCTTTAATTTTGATTATTGATGCAATAAATAACTATATACATAAATTTATTTGCAATATATATAAATATGTTATCCCCTTTGTTTATTTTACACCCTTAAGGGTAATATTTTTACAAACTTTGAATACCATATTTATTTATATCTAATCAACAGCCTAAAATTGTATGCTTCTAGTTCTGAAAATGACCATACTTTCATACAACCTTTAATTCCCCTTTTAACCCTTTTTTTCCAATTAAAAGTAGCCTATGTCCTTTCTCAGGCTTTAGACTATCTGTGTACTAAATTTCATTTAAATCGGATCAGTAGTTTTGGCGTGAAAGCGAGACAGACAGACAGACAGACAGGCAGAGTTACTTTCGCATTTATAATATTAGTAAGGATAGTAAGGATTAACGCGTTAACTTTAGCTCCACAAATTTGTAATGAATCCGTAAATGTGTTATCCCCTATGTTTATTTTACACTCTTAAAGATATACATAGTAAAAAGGGACAGCAACAAATATGATACATTGAGGGGCCTGTCAGCTCAGTTGGTAGTAGCTCTGCCTTCTACCCTGTAGGTTGAGGGTTCGATTCCCACCCAGGATAAACATTTGTGTGAAGAACATAGGTGTTTGTTCTGTGTCTGGGTGTTATAAAGTATCATAAGTATGTATTTAAAAATATATAAGTAGGTATTCTATCAGCCATCTGGTCACCATAATACAAGCTATGCTTAGTGTGGGGCTAGATGGTGTTGTGTGCATTGTCCACCAATATTATATTATATTTATAATACATACAATAACATTAATCTACTGTAACTATACAAGTGGATATATACGAGTATTATGTTTGTAATAGTTCGCAGTATACTATATTTAAATGTGTAGTTAATACCAATAACATTATTGGTATAAATGTGGTAATCTTAGGTAATCTTTAAGTATTGAACAGTTAAACAGTACAGCAGGTAGATATTTGTTTCAGTGTCATTATTCAATGGACAAGAAAATATATATTAACTAACTTGATTCTGGTACCTATCAGATTCTAATAATCAGAATTTATACAATGATCTTATAGTGTCCTTGCAGATTTTGACAATCTAGCGACACTGCAAAAAAACGAACGGAGCGTTCAAGAAAATCAGGTTTTCGTGTCATCCTCTCCGAGTAGTGTTTCTCTTAAAACGCATCGATAGCGCGTTCTAGCCTACCGACATTTATACCAGCGCCCTCTAGTTGGAAAATCAGAACTAATATTGCATACTTCTTGTTATCCCTACTTAGTATTATAAATGCGAAAGTAACTCTGTCTGTCTGTCTGTTTTCACGCCTAAACCGCTGAGCCTATTATTATCGAAACCGAAAATAATATAAAATATGTATACATAAAATAGTAGGTATCTTTAGTAGATAGGTTAAAGATGGTAGATATCATAAGTATCTAGATCGCTAGGCTTTCAAAGGGCAATGAGTGCAAATGTAGCTAGATATTCCTATTTATGATATTTACTAAAACGTTAATTAGGTACATACTTCAATATTGATTTTAGCATACATTAATCTTGCTTGTAAAGGTTTATTTTTATAAAAAATCTATGAAAAATCTAATTAAAGGTTCCCACGGCGTGTACTTTTTTATAGAAATTGTCTTTTAGGGTTCCAAAGTTCAACAAGGAACTTTTATACTCACAGTATGTTGGTCGCCAAGTTATAAAATAAAAATAAAACAGTGAATTTATAATAAATAAATAAATCCCGGACAATAAACGCTGCCCAAATTGAAAGTGTACTTATTTGCCAGAAAAGGTCAATTAAATGTATATACGGATTCCATAGATTAACTTTAGTGAGAGTATATTTCAAGAAATCAGAAATATTGAGGGTTATATATCTGTTCCTATATAATCCTCTAACGGAAGTAGTACATTTACAAAAAGATGATTTACCAATGAAAATGCAAATGCACAATTACAAAACTCGTAATGAATAAGTTACATATACCCAGAACCAGACTTAAACAAGGTTTAATATAAATAATAATATATAAATAAGTTTCTGCTTAAAGTTCGACATGTATAATAAACTACCCTTAGAAATCTCAAGGCTCCCGCTAAATGAGTTGAAACAAAAATTAAAGACATTTTATGAATGCCACTCATTCTACCATACAAATGAGTAGGTACATGAGTTGTTCGTTCTCTGATTTACAAACGTGAGTAGTAGGAAAGCTAGTTTAGAATAAGAGTGTAATAATAATTGAATTGAATTGAATAATTGAATATTGTACAATTAGGCATGTCAATGTTATGAAATTGACAGACAACATGTGACTTAACTATTGGTCTACACTACAGTAATATCATTGCGCTAAGCACAAGTGATGATTTTGTTTGTTTATTATTATAAAAAATAAAAAATATTAATATCCTCCCGATTTGTTCATCGACTCATTTATCGCCCAGAAGTCCTTACGGAATCTTAATTTCAGGTAATGCAAGTTGCATAAATATTCGTGATATTGCATCCGCCATCCTACATTTAAAAAAAAAACATAGATTCTTATTATACATAAAAACACCAGACCCGAGACAATAATAATAATAATAGTAAGGCCGGACATTTCACACAGCATCATCTGGCTCCAAAGTAAGCAGAGCTTGCGACACTGTCCCACTGCTGGGCAAAGGCTCTCTCCATTATTTCCATTCATCCCTCTCCCGCGCTAAGATTATCCAGTCGGTGTGGAATTAGGTGAGCTCGTCCCTCCATCTGGTTCGCGGTCTGCCGCGACGTCGTCGTATCGTACCACTCCGGGCGTATTAAACAATAATCTATATAATAAAAATCTATTGCTGTTCGTTAGTCTCGCTAAAACTCGAAAACGGCTGGACTGATTTAGCTGATTATGGTGTTGAAATGTTTGTCGTAGTCCAGGGAAGGGTTAAACGGTGAGAAAATTTGTGGCATTGCAACGCATGCCGGGTACAGCTAGTGCCTAATACATATTAGTGGACAATGCACACAACATCATCTAACCCCAAACTAAGCATAGGTCGTATTATCGTGACCAGATGACTGATAGAATTCTTATATAGGGTTACTAGCTGTTGCTCGCGACTTCATCCGCATTTTTTTTTAGAAAGGAATTGTAGCTTAAATCCTTCCCCAGTCTCCCCAGTGTCTCAACTTTATAAATAAAAACAAAAAATCTATGAAAATACTTCAGTTTAATATACGTAGCATTAATTATAACTTCACTGCCATCTTACCTCTTTTGACTCTTATAAAAACAGAATGTGACGTAATAGTTTTGACTGAATGCTGGCTATGTAAGGTTGTAAATCTTCGTATCATTCCAGTCTTTGTGTCTACCTGCTCTAAAAATAGCTCCAACCAGAATGATGGTGTAGTAGTTTACATTAAAGATAACATTAATTGTGTCATAACAGAACCGGAGTTTCTTGATGGAACCTGCCTTGTTTGCCGTATTGGTAGCTTTACTGCCGTTGTAGCAATTTAAAAGTTCCTTCCTATAAAAATAAAAATACTGATAATTTTATCACAAGTCTTGGTCGTGTTCTCCAATTACTTTCAAGCTGTAAGGATATTGTCATCACTGGTGATTTAAATATTGACATCCAAAACAACACCAAGGAGCCATGTAAGCGAGATGAGCTTCTAAACCTTTCTGCATCACATGGTTTACTTTCAACGCACCTACTACCAACGCGCATGCATAGCCAAAAGTGCATAGATCATCTTTTACTAAAAAGCAACCGTGAATCAGTGACTCTTGTTCTCCAGTTCTATATTTAAGATCATTGCCCAATTCTTTTTTGTCTGTATAAGGCTCTGGATAAGGATTGGAACAGACCATTATAAACTAGGCTTAACTATGAAGCTATTACAAAACATATTAATGTTACTGACTTTTCACCTATTGCAGCCATTGTAAATGCTAACAAAGCATCTGAACTTACAATCCTAATAAGATCAATTATCGACATACATACCAGAAAAGTCCAAATTGGTAAAACAAAGGTCATAAAACCATGGATTAACCTTGGACTTCTGCGAAGATACCGACACCGCGACAAACTGCACAAAAAAACAAGAAAAACACCCAACAGTTCAACTGCAAAGCTCACGTATACACGGTATCGTAACTTCCTAAATAACCTTCTTAAAAAGTTAAAACGAGAACATGAACAACTTGAGTTTCAAAATGCCAAAAAAAACCCTAAACAGACCTGCAATATTATTAAAAACATTATTCATGCGCAGAAGAAAACTTCTCCACCTCGTGAACTTTAGAAATTTGACTCAGACCCTAGGTTTGCACTTAATAAGGGTAATGTTTTTTTCTCTAACATTGGTAAGACTCTCGCCCTGAAAATAAACGCCACTGGCTCTAAAAATATTATTTCAAACTCTCTCTACAGACCATCCAACTTTTTCGTCATGTATCCAACTGACGAGTCTGAAATAAGCAACCTCATTCTGAACCTTCGCACTAGCTTAGCTGTTGGTTGGGATGGCATTCCCACGAGTATTCTTAAGTCATCTAGCCCTGTATTAGTATTAATAATTACTCGCATTTTTAACACCGCTATATCAGGTGGTTACTTTCCTGATGCTTACAAAAAAGCCCTGGTACATCCTATAATATTCAAGACAGGAGACAGAGACAGTGCCACTAACTACCGCCCAATATCGGTTTTGCCCTCCCTATCAAAAGTCCTGGAAAAGTTACTATACAACCGATTAACTATTATTTTTTGTTTTATTTTGGCAACTCGATTCACAAAATCATTGGTGAGGCGCAGAATGACTTGAATCTGATAAATACATGGTTTCAGTATAACTTGCTTACAGTCAATGTTTCTAAAACTCCATATATGATATTTAAAGCTATTAATAAAAGAATCGATGACTATGTGTTGCTAACACTAAACGGTGAAACTCTTAAAAAGTGTAATAGTGAGAAATATCTCGGGTTGGTATTGGATGAACACTTAACCTGGAAACCACATATAGATAAACTTAGATCCAAACCCAAATCATGAGCGTAAATCAAATCTACATTTATAATACTTGCCTGCTCATACGTAAAATAATTAACAAAGAAATACACACAGACATAACATTCCAACGAACGAATCAAATACACAAATATAACACAAGAAGCTCTAAAAATTTAGTACTTGATCCTCCCAGAACCAACTATGGTAAAAGAAACATAACATATGAAGGAGCACAACTGTACAATAAATTACCTAGCTGTATTAAAGAAGCCACAAGTCTATATTCATTTAAAAAAGAGTTAAAAAATTATATACAGAAAAACACTTCCATAACATGACAAATATCTTACATAGTTTTTATATAAGTAGTAATGAAACTGTTATAACACTGGACCCAAACCAGTACTTAATGTACATACATTGTAATCAAATATTCTCTAAAAGTGAACCTTGTTCTTTGAGAAATAAATATCTTTAACCATAACTAAATGCCTTGAAATAAACCAAATAATATCTACAATCAATACGGATTTAGGAGAAATAAATCTACTGAGGATGCGGTGGGGGGTCTAATTGGTGAAATAGCTCGAAGTCTAAATGTAAAGAACAAATGTCTGGCGGTCTTCTTAGATCTCTCTAAAGCATTTGACACTGTCTCTGTCCCGTTGCTACTTGAAAAAATGACAAGTATAGGGGTCAGGGGTTTAGCATTGGATATTTTTGAAGACTACTTAAAAAATCGTAAGCAATCAGTTAAACTGGGCGAATTCATAAATGATGCGGCCTCCTCTTGAATTTGGCGTTCCACAAGGAAGTATCCTTGGTCCAACCCTGTTCAAAATCTACCTAAATGGTCTTTGCGAGCTTAAATTAACCAATTGTAAAGTTTTTTGCTATGCCGATGACACTGCCCTTCTAATACATGGAAATAGTTGGGAGGAAACCAGGCAGCTTGCAGAAGGTATGGGGGGGTTGTGCTAAAACTAGAATTCTACAACTAGAGAGAGCTCAAAGAGCTGTACTTAAAGTGATGCTTAATAAGCCCTATCGATACCCACAACATCTCTATATATTGATTCTAAAGTACTCACAGTAAGACAGCTCTATATCCTCCAAACAATACAGAGAGTACATTCTTCCATACCCTATGACCCTAACCTGAAATAAAAGAAACGCAGGTCCGACTACACATACACATACGGTGTTATAGATAAGCATAGAACCACTGCTTACGGTCGTTTCTTTCCTATTTTAGCACCACAATTATATAATACAGTAAATAGAATCTTGAATATCTATGACTTAATTAGGCATTCATTAAAAACAGTCCTCATTAAATGGCTGCTGCAACTTAACTATAAATCTACTGAAGATCTTATGATCTTTAATATAACTTAACGTACCTAAAGGTAATGCAATTACAAATAAAAAAAATAAAAATAAGTTGTGACCCACCACACACACTCACACATACACTCGCGCACTCACATGTGTATACATGTGTGTATTCGTGTAGGTGTATACCTACACGAATACACACAACTACATGAATACACACACGTAGTTAAAAATGAAACGAATAGTTACACCTTTTTACTGGTACTGTGTATTATAATATGTAATTTTACATGAAGAAATAGTTATAATGGCACATCCGCCAATAGATTCTAAAATGTATCCGAAGCCATGGATCCAAAGCTTGCCATGAGATAGCGAGACTGGGCGATAGGGATAGAAACTACCTCCGAGACACAGTTTTAAACTAGTTCGGGGGTTGGTGAATATCCAACCCGTTCAGTTTTCGCTGTCGATGTCGATCATAGCTTTTATTAAATGTCTTTTTAAGTTAAGTTAAATTTAGTTAAGATTAGTCAGTAAGTAAAACGGTTGTCTGGTAGAAATCGTAACCACGATAAGACCGCCGATTGCAGGACACTATTCATTTAAGTAAATGCACTAAGGCTTAAATTTCTTATTTTCATTTGTAGTGTTCTCAATAAAGTTTATTATTATTATTATTATTATTCCCCAGGATGCAATTACTCCTTGCTAAATTTTATTGATAAGTTTCAAACCAATAACACCCACCATCCGTTAATAAGTTTCCATTCCATTCAAACATTCACATCCCATTTTATTTCTTTGTGAGAGTTATTTTGAAAAACCCTGAAACACGTGTCCATTTATTTTTCATTTTAAGTATCCAAAACAAGTTTCTAAGAAATCACACCACCTGTTAAAATGTTTCCATACAAACTTTGTCACCCCATTTTACCCCTTGTGGTTTTAGGATTATTTTAAAAGATCCCGAAACACGTGTCCATTTATTTTACAGTTTAATTATTCATATCAAGTTTCAAGCAAATCGCACCACGCGCTAAAAAGTTTCATACATTAGTTTTCACCCCCTTAGGGTTTGAATTTCAAAAAATCCCACCTTAGTGGTTGGTTTTGCTATAAAAGGAAGCTACCTTCCAAATTTCAGCTTTCTAGCTTCAGCGGTTTCGGCTCGGCGATGATGAATCAGTCAGTCAGTCAGGTTAAGCTCTTTTATAGGTTAACTATGCTGATAATGTTATTGGAGAATGTTTACTGGCACGCACTAAAAAGCTGATTAAACGGGTACAAAATGCGTGTGTTCGTTTTTGTTTTCCCATTCCGCGTCAGGCTCACATGTCGCCATATATAAATAATAATGGACTGCTCAATATGTCATTTCGTAGAACACTCCACTTTGCTATTTTACTGTTCAGGATTGTGATAAGCCAGCAGCCAGTATATCTATACAAAAAGCTCGAATTTTCAGATCGCCTCATGCGGTTTGCTAAAAGACTAAACTGCCTCCGTCACAGAACAGCTGCCTTTCGAGGCAGCTTTAAATATGCTGCCACGAAATGCTAGAATAATCTGCCCCCGCCTATCAAAAAATCATTGTCAATTTGGTCTTTTAACACGATGAGTGCGAAACGAGGCCTGAAACACCTCGTCCGTGTCTCGTCTTTTTAACGGTAAAGAAAAACTAACTTCTCTGTCGTGCGAGAGGCGTAACTTCCGTCTGGTTCAGTCTAGGAAAGAAATAACTATATATCTGAGATGTGCTATTGATGCCCAGTTTTTTGGTATACCTACCATAATACCGGATTTTGTAGGCCTCGTACCGCACTAAATAAGTAAAAGTTTAATACAGTGCGTTACGAGGTTGCGAACACCTCGTACCCCGCACACCTCGTACCGCACCCTACGCTAGCTTCACGCGGTTAGTGTTGTGCTAAACGTTGAACGCTGCGCCTGCGAAGATATAATAAGATGTTGAAACGTTGCCGTAGAAAGTTAATTAATAATATTATTGATGATGAAGTGGAATTGGGTGGTAAATCTAATTCAAAATTTCCGATATTTGAAAAACAGGTAAGTTTCCAATCAATATTTACAAATTATACTCAGTTAAGTGAAATAATTATGTAGGAATATAATAAATAAATTCCAGCTATGTATATTTAAAATATGGTGTATAAATACAATATATAATATTATAAATTATACACTCTAATGTATTGTATGTATGAATAGTTAGGGATTACAATATAATAACCCTTTCTATCCTTGTTCCTTGTGTTAAGTATTTTGATATGCCTCGGTGGCGCAGTGGAAGTGTATGCAACTGCTGTGCCTGAGGTCTTGGGTTCGATTCCGGTCGGGCAAAGTGTTATTGGGTTTTTCTGTAAGGAACTTCCTAGTAGCAGCACCGAGACTGGTAAATACGTGCCCAGTAAACGGCAATAGGCTCGCCACCGTGGGACACGTAATACGTGGGACTTAAACATTTTCAGAACCCACTCCAAACAGTTCACATCATCTCGAAAAAGGATCAAAGAAGGGGAGATGTGTAGGATGCTACGAAAAACTTCGCACCTTCTTATCAAGTCGTGAGGCTGACAAAAAAGCAAAGAACATTCTCACAGAATGTATCGGTTGCAAAAAATATTATTGTTTGACCTGTTTTAATAAAGAGCATCCATAAGTTCAATTAAATAAAATCAATATGTTTTTCCCATCACTAAACAATATGAAAAACTGCCCTTTTTCAGTGCGGTATGGGGTACATAAGACCCCACATTTTATTTTACCTATAGAATCTAAACTAAATAATCTGCCCACAGGCGGCGGCAGATTTAGGTTAATCAACTCATTGATAATAATAATCGCGACAAAAACCGTACAAATCGCCTTATTTGGCGCCAAAAAAAGGATTTTTGTGCCGCTATAACCTCTGGTTCAAAACGAGGTTTCAAACGTCT
The DNA here is from genome assembly GCA_948098915.1 of Lampropteryx suffumata. Taxonomy (NCBI): domain Eukaryota; kingdom Metazoa; phylum Arthropoda; class Insecta; order Lepidoptera; family Geometridae; genus Lampropteryx; species Lampropteryx suffumata. The sequence continues at coordinate 16,742,026 of OX402544.1, read as the reverse complement.
CGTAACGCAGTAATGGAAAGTACAGATAAATCAGTGCCGCTGGGAACGTGTTAAAAGATTGTTAAAAAAACACCTGTTAATATCTAAAAAAATTTGCATATAGGTAGTTGTTCTGGACTTCAGTTTGATTTAAGTGCTTAGCCGTTAGACTTTTGTGGGTATTTATAAGTATTTTCTTTTGTTATCCTTAAATATTTTTGTTTTATTTTCTGTTGTATTTACGTTTAATTTGAATTTCAATTTTGTATCTTAGTTAACATTACATATTTATATTTATATTAGTTATTACATTATTACATTAATTGCAATTATGATGGTACACGACGACAGTGCGCCACGCCACCACGGTGCCGATGCGCATACCAACGCGGCGTCATGAAAGACCAGCATTATAGAAGCGTTCTAAACGTTATTTATAACACATGCTGAGTTACGACCAATTTTGTTGTCAATTTAATTAGTTAATAAGTTCTTATATGATATCATAAGACACAAAATAACCTTTTCTTTCTTTCTATTTTTCTTATTTTTTCCATAACTTATAATCCCTTGTGGTCATTTTAGCTTCTTCGTTTAATTTTAAAGAGTTAGCACAACCCAGCTGAAAACTGAAGCTGTATTACTAACTCTAATCAAAATTAATGTCACTTTCAAAGATTTTCAAATATTAAAAGATATAAGTCTAGATTAAAAGTTATAAGTATGTTTAGTTCAAAATGTGTATGGTTTCAGAAATACGTCGTCAAACCCAAAAATTTGTTAAACATTTTTGACGCGTGAAGAAAAGCTTTGCTGTAGTATATAATTATATCGATGTATCCAGTAATTAGATTAAGTATCTAAATTTTCAATTTTCAAGTCAATCACAATCAGCGTTAAAAGGGTCCTTTAGAAACTTGTCAACCCATTTTACCCTTCCTGAAGGTTATTTAAAAAAAACCCTGAAACACATGTCTATTTATTTTTGCCTATAGCATCTGAACTAAGTTTGAAGAAGCTAATCGTACCATGCACTACTTGTTAATAAGTTTCATAAATGCGTTTTCACCCGTAATAACTCCATTACGAGCTGGATTTCGCAAAACTCAATGTGTGGTTTTACTATAAAAGGAAGCGAATTTCAGCTTTATAGTTAGTAAGCTTCAGCTGTTTTTGCTCTGCGATGTTGAATCAGTCGGGTTAAGTTCTTTTAGAACATAGATTTAGATGTAGATAGATTTATACTTTTCCGGTACGTAATAGGCCCAGCCGAATCCATTTTGCTCTTTAATATCAAACGGAACACTAATACTTTAAATGTTTTAAAAATCATGATTGACATGTGATAGAAATCATTTTCCTCTCACTTGTCTTATTAACTAATTTAAAAAATGTTTTCTTTCCTACTATCGCTAGGTGAGTATATTATTTATTGTTATAGGTACATATAACAATTTTTTTTTTGTACGATCACATTTTTTTTGTTTCCAAGGGGAACGTTTTGTTAGGTATTTGTAATCGTATTTAGGCCATAATACCTAACAAAACATTCCAAACGAAACTGTGTCCTTCAGAGATAAAGTTAAATTTTTAACCTTTAGTTTCGCTAAGTCTACACCAGTGGCGGTTTGCGGTGTTTCCTCTGCGTCGTGTTTTTGAGCTGATGCCGAGGCTTGTTCGGTTCCACTACATCGGAAGAGTGGAGGATGACGTTGATCTCAAAAGGATGTTTTGAGATCAACGTCAAATACAGGGTACAATAGTGATACGTTCGTTTTATTAGATCGGTACAATCAAATATTATAATCGGTAATTTCTACACTTGATATTTCACACACCTGTTCTACTGAGATACCAGTGTAATCAAATTCCTTATAATTAATATTTTTTTTAACATAAATGCAAGTTCCCCACGGTCAATCGTAGGCCTACAGTTAGAGGAAACTAAGAGATAGTTATTTAAACGAATCAAGTCCATTTGATGATTTTTCAATCAGTGTTTAGTCAAGCAGGGTACTTCGCATTTTAAACTGTTTTCTTACAATACTTACAGTTGCCTAGTCTTGGTTTTTAATGATTGCATGTTTTGGTAACAAATTTAAAAATTATATCATACCCGTCAGTGTTGTCCTAGTCGCTGTCGCTGCGCATTGTTAATGCGTATGTCATCCTCCGGGGCAAGCGTTCTAGACGGTCGAGGCTGGCGGTAGGCTCGTTACCCCGCGGCGCACGGGGCCGGTAAATAACCACTCTGTAAAACGCACTCCGATGGGCCAAGCAGTGGGGGGGGATGTTTAGTTAGTTGTATACTTTTTCAGGCATACCAATAATAAATGATGCATGAGTTTCTGATTTTATGTTACTTTTCTCTACGACATAATCAGATTTAACAATCTTGTTTAAGAAACAAAGTATGGAAGCAGCTGTGGTTTCTGGTCTGAAAGACCAAGCCTGAATGTGCCTTATTCTCACTGTGGCTTGCAAATCGGGGCTAACCTTCGCGGTCTCTGTTATAATAACAGGCGAGCCTTGTTGTTTGTGTCTGCGTCGTCTGTTCACAATTATCCACTGGTCACTGTAATTTTTAGTTATTGCTGTAGATACCGAAGGGGTAGTCACAGTACATGCATAAATCACAGGAAATGTAGTTTCATGTGATTTGCAATTATTCTCATCGATACTTGTCGTTGTCTCAAAGCGGTTAGTTGTCGTGGGAGTTGTTTCAGGGTTTGCGTGTCCAATGCGGCGTTTGTTCGCTGGCTGGCAATTGCAACCGAGGCTTGTTCGCTCGCTTTGCGCACGACTCGTTGGACGACGGCTGCCGTGGTAGTAGGTTTGTGCCAGGGCGCTCGCCATAGACTTGTATTCACTTGAGTTACTTAGCTTCGATATGATAATAGATTGCTCTGTTATCTTACACTCCAGTGACACAACTTTATTTACTAGGGTTGCTACTGTCTGCTGTAAATCGCGCACAACACTTTCAACTATTTTAATCGTCATTTTCCAGAGTAAAAAATGAAGTTTCGGCTTCAACCAATATTATTTATTTATTTATTCTAGCCCTACAAGAAACTCCACTTGTTATTACCGGTTTTTGGATGATCTTTGTTATAAATCTTTGCACAATAGTCACATATTATACACATACTCTTAATTCAAATAGCTATTTCGAGAACCTAGATTCTAGAGAAACCTAACATAGGTTTAAATCATTTCTAACGAAACTCTGTAGTTAGTATGTTGTCAAAATTAGAAATGACGATTAACTGTCAAAGAAACATCCCCATATCAACCCCGCTTTACATGTAAGAGACGTACCTCTACAACATTTTTTAAAAACTTTGCAGGGGCATAACCGTACAAAATTTAATCAGGATATGACTAATAATAGTCTTCGAGCAAGAGCTATAATAAGGGGCAGACAGACATACGGCCATGACAAAACTATAAGGATTCCAGACTTCAGAACCACAAAAGGAAGGTCACAGTGGTTACTTCAGTTGGGTTTGGGATTTGACTCCCATTTACTTCCTTATACAACTATAAGGATTCGAAAACAATTCCAACGCGGTAACGAAGGAGGGCGTGTATGTAACAGCGGGGATTTAGACGACCGGCTCCCCTACATACATTTGCTAGCCGGTTTACTGTATAACCACGGACCCTCCCAATGTTAATACTAACACAACTTGCAAGTATCCAGACGGGGTGAAAACGTATGTTTGCGCGATCTAGAACTGCCTCTAAAAGCTCTGAAAATACGCTGCCGATAATTTTTAAATCGAAATGGTTACCCAAGATCTGTGAAAGTATTGTTTTTATAAACAATCCGTCACATGTTTTGTATTGTAGGTTGAGTTTAAAGCCGAAATGTGATCAAAGTGGGAACGTCACCACAGTAACGCCATCTTACAGATTTTATGCATAGTACGGGAAATTATTTTCACGGGTTTCCCGTTTTTACTTTGGTCCCAATACTAGTTTAAGTATTTTAATGTTTGTGTGTTTTCTAAAATATTTAGATATAATTAAAAAAATTAAATAATCAAGAACAGAAGTATTTTTATTATATTATTTTTTTATCAGGGGTGGTGTATGCGAGTACTGCATAACCAAAACCCTTACGTATTTCTGTCAACAGATGTCGACACGGGTAAAGGAAAGAAAAGGGTAAATACCTTAAATTTCAGACATTTGCCGACAGATGTCGATACACGTAAACAATGACACAACTTCATACGAATGTATGCTCGCTATGATTAGGCGTAGAGGTGCTACGATATCAAAGGCTTAAGGCGATACTTTCAAGAAATGACTATTGTACGAGGAAAATGAATTTTTTGACGATATCTAATGGCACTCTTATTGAAGGGATGTAATGTATAGATAGCTCTATTGCCCGATTATGTATTTTTAATATATTGCCCCCGACTTCGTTTCAAATTTAAATGTTAATTATGTAAATACTCAATAGTAATTCTAAAGCTGAAGTCGTTTTAACATGCGACTTACACGACTAATAAAAGCATGAACGAATTACTTACAACATTGTACGGTCACATATTTCTTTATAAATAATATTTCTTTTTTTTTTCAGATAATAAATCGTGATTTGGCCGCCGTTATTATATGTACGTCAATATTATTTGCTCATGGTGCCACCTTAAAACTTACTTTCACATAGCCGACCATGTGACGGTCTGGAGTAGGTAGACACCTACACGCTGGGGGAAATTTCGTGTGATCCCGATGTTTGTTTGAAAATCTCGTATTGCCAAACTTCTGCAAGGACTGGAAATACCTGAAACGAAATTATCGGAACGATCGATGTTTGGATCTCATCAAAGATTTCCACCAAAAGTTTGATAAAGAAGTCGAAGAAGAAGTGCAATCCAACACCGTGGAATAGATGTACGAGAATCCTTATCGGGTAGACCAGCGCCTGTTAGAAGAAAACGGAAGAAAATTGCAGGAATCACTAGTTGAATGCAAAAGGTTGTTTTCTTTATGCATGTTGCGTAGGTAAATAAATAAATAATTTTCACACAACATCATCTGGCCCTATAGTAAGCAGAGCTTGTGTTATGGGTACTACATGACAGATATACTACTTATATTCTTTTTTTGTAAATACATACATACAGTGGTGGTCATATAATTAAGAACGCTGATATAAAGAGAAGATTTTTTCAAACTAAGACGCAAAACTAATTGCATGCATTTTTTTTTACATGATTCGCTAAAATAAATAAACAAACTTTTTGCACTACTTCTAAACATAGTATTCCTATTTACTGGCTGGTCACATAATTAAGAACGCTAAATAGTTTATACCTTTATTCAAATTTAAATGGAGAACACTCAGTCGATTTGTTACTGTTTGTATAATTTTGGCGCCATTTAGTGCTGTAAAAGATTAAAAGTGATTGCTTCTTATGAAAAAACAATGGGAAAAAATAAAAGTTTTGATAAATCTACAAGGGAAGTAATAATAAAACTTCGCCGGAAGAATTGGCCTTATAAAAAGATAGCCGTCCATCTGCAATATTCAAAAACGATGGATTTCCACGCTGTAAAGCATTTTGCTACGTATCAAACGACTTCGAATGTTCCACGTGTACCTAAACAGAGAAAAACAACTCCTCGAGATGGCCGAAACATCGTTCGTATGGCAAAACAAAATCCTTTTAAAGGGTCCAATGAGCTGAGAAAATAATATTTTGGTGAAAACAACCCTTCAGCAATCTCAGCACGCACTACTCGAAAACGTTTGGTAGAAGAAAAATTGCACAGTAGGATAGCAAGAAAGGTGTTGAAACCCATGTTGAAACTTTGCCACAGACAAGCCCGGCTTGCATTTGAAAGAAAGTATGAAAACTGGACTGTGCGACAGTGGAAAAATGTACTTTCTTTCTGATGAAACGAAAATAAACAGAGTATGTTCTGATGGAAAAAATATGTACGACGTCCCCCGAATACAGAATTCGACCCTAATTACATGAAAGTTACATTAAAGGTGTGGAAATGTGAAAATTTGGGGGTGCTTTTCTGGACATGGTGTTGGACCTGTAAAGTTGATCGAAGGTAACATGGATCAGTTCCAATACAAAAATATACTGGAAGAAACAATGTTACCTTATGCTGAAGACGTTCTACCGGTTATTTGGACATTCCAGCATGACAATGATCCAAAGCACACTGCACGCACCGTAACGGAATTTCTTACAGCGCAATCAGTTTCTGTCTTAGACTGGCCAGTGAACAGCCCAGATCTAAACCCAATAGAGAATCTGTGGTTAGTAAAGAAAAAGGTTTCATACACACAGTGTGGGAATTTAAGAGAGCTGTACGACGTTTTTTTAGAAGAATGGAACTCTATTTCTCTTGCGAAATGTCAAAAATTAATAGACTCAATACCTCGCCGGTGTAAAGCAGTAATTAAAAGCCGTGGATATGCTATTAACTATTAATTTTAGTTAAAAATGTATTAAATTGGTTTTTAATTTTTCTGCTCTACATATTATGTGATTTTATAAATGTAAGTGTCATACAAAACAATTCCCGAGCAGTAATAAATAGTAATAAATCGTTAATTATTTGTCCAGCTTCAGTACTATTTGAATGTGTTACTTTGGTAAAATAAATAAAATGTGAAAAAAAATTGTATGCGATTTTATTATTTATTCCTAAGCCACGTTGCTCTATTAATATGGCTATTTTATAACATAACTAGTTGCTTCTCAGAAGGTACACATCTCTGTGTATGACACGATTTAAATAAAAAACTTCTATATATTTTAATCGTTCTTAATTATATGACCACAACTGTATCTAGAAACACCTAAATCCGAGACAAATACTTTCAGATTATACAAACATTTGTCCCGCGGCGGGATCGAACACGTAACATTCTTGGTCTTGGCCAAATGAGGCTACAGAGGTAAAATCAATCAATTGGTTTAAAACGTAGTTATTTGGGATTAGTGACTAGGATATGGTATAGGGTATGGTTACGGTAGTTAGCCCTCAAAACAATACAAGGTTAGCCAAATATCAAGGTAAAGATTTTATGTTTTTTTTTTAAGTTTTACAATTCGGTTACTGCTTATGTTACTTATAACATAATGGGAATACGCACAGTATAGGCTTCTGAACTCAGTAAGGGTAAGAATGTGTAGTAAAAACCAAGTCAAGACAATTTAGTTAGCAAAACTAATTAATTTAATATGGAACTGTTTTTTTATTTTATATTATTTTATTTTAGAATTTTCGGAGAACTTGCAGCTAAGTACATTAATAAGAATTATAAATAATACATGTATTCAGAAGACCAATTATAAGTTCACACTGACACACTAGATATAAATGTATATATATCTTCTTAATATATAAAATTCTTCTGTCACGGGGTGCGTAATCGAACTCCTCCGAAACGGCTCGACCGATTTTCGTGATCCTTAGCGAGGATATTAGTCAGGGGGGAGAATCGAACAACATCTATTTTTCATCCCCCTAAATGTTAAGGGTGGTCCACCCCTTAATTTTTATTTTTTATTTTTCAGACAAAACTTTTTGTTTTTATTATTTTTTGATACATCATACAAAAATACATGCAACCCTAAATTTTCACCCCTCTACGATCAACCCTTATTTTTTAAACATCATATTTACCTATAAAAATGTTTCCTAAAAATGGCTAAAATGGCAAAACAACGTTTGCCGGGACAGCTAGTATATATATATATATAGTATATATATATATATATATATATATAAAGATATAATGAAAATACAGTACAGTGAAAAACAAAACAAAGTAAAACAAAAGAGAAAATAATTAGAAATAGTTCAAAAATACATAGAAAAAACAACAAAAACGAAATGACTACTTCTACTATAAAAAGAATTTGTCACAGAGGAAGCGTTTTAGCTTGCTCGTTGCTGTATTAAATATATCAATATCTGCGTTTGATAAGGCCTTTGCTCGAATAATAAAAGCATTTTGCTTATAATTTGCTTTGGCCGTAGGAACATATAAGATGTTAGGTCTTCTAAAATTAGCAGTATTAATACGCAGCCCCAATAGCTCCAGCAACTCAACGCAGTCCACCGTGCCATTTGCGATGCTCATCAAATATGCTATATCGGCGATATTTCTTCGTTCATAAAGTGGGAGGAAATTAAACTTGCGACATCTAGCCATGTAATCTGGAAGGAAAACATTTGTACGAAACTGCAAGTAACGCAGAAATCTTTTTTGAATCCGCTCCAACTGTGAGGAATACACGTCGTAACATGGATTCCAGACTTGGGATGCGTACTGCAGATGACTGCGCACATATGCACAATACAAGAAAATATACATAATAAACACTAGCTTTGATACATTTTCATAGATGCAAATTACTTCGAAAGACCTATTCAACAACATGCCACACGAAGGGGTTGAAAATAAAGATAAATCGACCCCATTTCCCCATGGTACATGTAGGGAAGGTCCCAAATTTTCAAAGGTTGCATATACATAAATTTGTATGCGTCACATAGACGTTTCAATTACCTATTGCCGTGCAAAATTTTATCGCGATAACACTTATTAATTGTCTACAAGCAAGGTTCATATTATAAGGGTCGAACAAACGGACCGACTACACCGCGTACATAAGGGATCCTTTATAACCAAAACCTAATTTCGTAACCTAATAAGCAAGATTTACCTACATACTATTGAAATTTACCCTGGGCAAACAAGCATTTGTCTGGTGTTAAGTATAATCCTGAAATTATTTTTGCAAAAGATGATTTGCTTGATCTTGGATGTCGGCAACCCTGTACTAACTTGGTGTCGTGATTTGAAGTGACAATATGCACACATTCCTATCTTCTGCACGTAAATACAACGGATGTTTCCAAATGACTTCGTTTGGAGCAAAAGAAGTCAAAGAACACCAGTAAATGCCAACTTTCAAGATTCAGGAGCAGGGAGGGAGGCAATGAAAGAGGGTATTGCGGTTTTCTGGCGTGAAACTAGAATTCTATAATATCCTCTGATTTTCTGTCGAGGAGATGATAGTTACTACATTAATGTTCCATAGCGAGACGCAATAATTAATAGGCCGGTAAAAATACTCGTTTTTATTGGTCAACCTCGCTCTAAATTTGCGTTCTGTATTTTTCGTCCCGTTTTTTGGGTAGAGACATTAAAGAAATGGTTACCTACTATAGAAAAAACCTTCGGGCTGCCGCGTAACCCACCGAGCGTCGGCATTTTTACATTAAACGTCCTATAACTCAAGAAGTATGGATATAAAAAAAAAAAAAACCACTCAAAAGTTGTAGAAAATAAAATAATCTTTAAAAATGGTTATAACGCATTTTATTGTTAATCAATAAAATGCGCTCCAATATTTTATGAGTTATCGGCTGAAATAAAAAAACCGGTTCATTAATTGGGCCATAAATCGTAAACAGTGAGTTTTACAAAAAAGATTATGGGCAATAAAAGATGCAAAATTTTATTTTCTACAATAATAATCTTAATAACTTTTGCCCTAAAGTGCATAGTTTCTGAGGTATCGGCCAAAAACTTTTTTCAAGATGAAGAAGCTTTACCTAGATCTGTCAGCGTTTTGTGATTTTATGCTCAGTAAGTGACCCTAAACCTTATAAAAAAAAAATTTGATCAAAAACTCTGTGCGAGGTTAAATTCTATTTGTACTGGCCTACAAGTTATATTAACTGTTAAGAGTCAATAACGCATAAGACTATTCTTGATAATGCAAACACAGTTATTCATACAACAATGCTTCTGAATTACAAAACACCAGCAGCCTTATGGCTTAATATTAATTTTCATCTCATCTATTCGAAAAGGACGACTTGGTTCGCCTTTAAGTGCACCCAAAGGTGGTGTTTTCTATAAGAAACTTTTAGCGGGCATTCATGAGTTTTTAATCCTCTTTCTAAGTGCGCCGCAATTATCTTGCCACGCACTTTTTGAATTTGGAACATCTTAGTGTTCAGCGCCAAAGAAATCGAACGCAAATATTGTTTGAATAAAGACTGGCTGGTACGACGGCCCATAGTCGCGCCGCCAGCTGAATAAAAAAAAAAGAAATGCATTAAAAACGAACTACAGCCCGCTTTTTCGAAAATTTTCACGGATTGTTAGACATTCATGGTTTTGTTTTGAAAAATGAGTTCTTCAAGTGACAGTGAGAGTATAGAATTAACTCCTGAAAGTATTAGAACTGACGCAAGAAATGTGATGGATTAAAATATGAGGCGCCTTTTATTTCCTCATAGTGGGTGATGAAAAGTAGAGTGTATCACTCGGGCGCAAAATATATTTTTGGCTCGGGTGACGTACTTTGAATCCCTCGCTACGTTCAGGATTCTACTAAAGAATCCCTCACTTTGCTCTGGATTCAAAAAGCGCCCTTGCCTTAAAAATATTATTTTGCTCCTTTATGATACAATCTACTATTAACCTCTACTAAATTACACTTTTAACTACAAGTGTAATTTAATGTTGTATGTAAACAATGTATTGTAATTGTCTGCACGAACATTTCACGGAACAAAATGGTGCTTTTCATGGTCAACAACCTACATCAATTTTTATTTCGTAACTGATATTTTAGATTTTGTCTCTCATTTTAAGCACAAAACAATGCGATTATGCTGAGGAGTAGTGAGAGACCAACGCAATTGTGCACCTTTAGCATTTTGTAAATAGTAAAATTTATAGATCTAAATAAATTTCTAGATAAATTTCTAGACCTTGGACTCTCAAACAACAAAAGAAGGTCACATTGGTTACGTCAGTTGGAGCTGGGTTCTGTTACCCAGTTTAACCACTTTTTTTTTCAATGTCGATACTCATCACTCATCAATGGGATTTTGACCGGCTCCCCTTCACAAGTGAAATTAGTGAAGGCGTTCTTTACCCTAACCGGCTTACTGCGTAACCACGGACCCTCCAATGTTAATACAACGTTTCTTGCATAGGTTCAGACGCGGTGAAAACATTCGTTTGCGCGATCTAGAACTTCTTCTAAAAGCTTTGAAAATACGCTTCCGATAATTTCTCAATTCAAATAGTTTCAAGAGATCGGTGCAAGAACTTTTTTTATAAACGATCCTTAATTTTTTTTATTGTAGGTTGAGTATAAAGCCGAAAAGTGTTCTGACCCTGAAATTTCACCACAGTAACGTCATCTTACAGATTTTAATTGAATATAATTGAACTGAGCGGGAAACTGTTTTCTCGGGTTTCCTCGAGTTTCTCCGATTTCCACAGCTGAAGCTCGCTCCGGGAAAAGCTTCCGGGCACAGCTGACTAAAAGGTTCCAATACTGAAACACAGAGGGTTCTGTAAGGCTTTGTTTAGTAATAAACAGACAGATTACTTTTATTACACCTTTGTGTGATAAAATTAAATGGTGGTTTTTTCAGACACTATCTACCTTTTGAAGACAGATGTCGCTTTGCTATAAATAATTCTGACCAACTTTGAAGCGATTTCTGAATTAGGTATAGGAACTGATTCAACTACATTTCTGTAAATTATTTAATGCTTTATGTTTTTTATTTCAAAATATAATAAGCACGTAGGGCTTCGAAGGCGATGACGTAGCGGGCTACGAATAGGCGTAGAACTTCATTGCACTGCAAAAGACGTAGCTCGTAGCGCATATAAACCTAGGTTGTGTGTGTGAGGGGGGGTTTATCAAAATGCGTCAAAGTAATTTGTTTATGGTACCGCCTTCAAACAGTCTTGTTTTACTGTTGAGTGTAGCTAATCTAATGAGAGCTCAACCGTCTTATTAAGTATTGCTACTTACACAGTTAACGTTGATTCGGCAATTGTAATTAAATTAACTTTATTACGCTTATAAACAGTTGAAAAATATGATTAGTAGATATTCCATTTGCAGAGCTTTGTCCAAGTTGGGATAAACGTTCTACTGATTTAGTTTGTGCTTCTAAAGATAAAAAATAATAAATTTTGAGAATAATACTCGAAATACTCGAAACATAATCTGAAATTGAAAGCAGAACTAATAAAACGCCTATCATCATCGCAGGAAAAGAAGTTGAAGCTACTGCTCATGAACGAGAAATTGGGTGACAGAAAGCCTTCGTTTCGAAAGTTTCTTCGCCACTTACCACTTACCGTAAGGCCTCGCCGGTCCAGGTGTGCCTAAGCACAATATGAACCAGCCGACTTCCTGCAAACATCCACTTACCCCCTGAGAACATCCAGTTACTCCTCAGGCGGCAAGTACGTCGAAGGCCGCACCTTCATCATCATCATCTAACGATGATTTGGCCAGGCAGGAATGCGAGCTCACTAGGCAGGTAGCTAAGCTGCCAGAGCAGGCGAACAATGGTGTTCAAGGACAGTACGAGAAGAAGCGAAGCAGTAACAACCGTCAACGTTCACGCTTGCGCTTACGCTCACATCTCAATGTAACCGCCACCTGGTTCACCACTCTGTTTTTATATCTATAACTTCGGAGCTCAAGCGGGGAAATCGTCACCGATCGCAGTTCCTCGAAAATGCAGTTCCTTGTGGACACTGGATCCGACTTGTGTGTTTTCCCACGCTCGGCTGTCAAAACGCCCTCATTCAAGTCGAAATTCATCTTGACAGCTGCAAACAACTCTGTAATACATACTTATGGTATCACGCAGCTGCACCTCGACTTGGATCTCCGTCGTGCTTTCACCTGGAGTTTATCTTCCTTGACTTGGCTAAAGCTTTTGATATGGTCTCTGTCCCTCTTCTAAAAAAAAAGCTCGAAAAAATTTAAAGATCATAGACAGATAATCTTATAGACTGCAAAGGATCAAAACTGATCAATGGCTTAGTGATGAACACTCTGTAAACTACGGGGTCTCCCAAGGTAGTATCCTTGGCCTAACGCTCTTTCTCGTTTATACTAACGATCTCTGTAACATAAGACTCCGCAACGGGACCATTCTTACATTTGCTGACGATACGGTTGTATTTTTCAAAGGGGACACATGGGAAGCCGTCTATAGTAGTGCCCAATTGGGACTGAATAAAGTCAGAATTGCAGGATAATCCTTAATAATCCTTACTCTAAATGTAGCAAAAACTAATTATATACCGTTTGCCTTTTCAACTAACCTACTCCCTCCCAATTCTCTCAACATTGCGGCTCACATGTGTCCATTGCAACTAGTGCACTGTTCTTGTCCTAGCCTGGAGAGAGTACAATCTATTAAATACCTTGGGGTTACCATTGACCAACATCTCTCTTTCAAATCTTATATTGGCACTCTTGTATCACGGCTTTGCAAACTTATTTTCATATTTAAAACGCTGAGAAACGTAGCGAATCGGAGTATCATTAAATCGGTCTACTTTGCACTTTGCCAACCCATACTCCACTACTGAATCACCTCATGGGGAGGTGCTGCTAAAACCCATCTTATCTCACTTGAAAGGTCATATAATTAAGAACGCTGATATAAAGGGAAGATTTTTTCAAACTAAGACGCAAAACTAATTGCATGCAATTCTTTTTTATTTCTGTCGGTATCGTAAAACTTTTCCATAATACCACTGTATTCATTGATACACAAATATTAGCTAAAAATAAATAGACAAACTTTTTACACTACTTCTAAACATAGTATTCCTATTTACTGGCTGGTCACGTAATTAAGAACGCTAAATAGTTTATTATAATTATACCTTTTTTCAAATTTAAATAGAGAACACTCAGTCTATTTGTTACTGTTTGTATAATTTTGGCGCCATTTAGTGCTGTAAAATATTAAAAGTGATTGCTTCTTATGAAAAACCAATGGGAAAAAATAAAAGTTGTGGTAAATCTACAAGGGAAGTAATAATAAAACTTCGCCGGAAGAATTGGTCTTATAAAAAGATAGCCGACCATCTGCAATGTTCAAAAACGATGGTTTTCCACGCTGTAAAGCATTTTGCTACGTATCAAACTGCTTGGAATGTTCCACCTAAATGTGTACCTAAACAGAGAAAAACAACTCCTCGAGATGACCGAAACATCGTTCGTATGGCAAAATAAAATCCTTTTAAAGGGTCCAATGAGCTGAGAAAATAATATTTTGATGAAACCCTTCAGCAATCTCAGCACGCACTACTCGAAGACGTTTGGTAGAAGAAAAATTGCACGGTAGGGGATAGCAAGAAAGGTACCCATGTTGAAACTTTGCCACAGACAAGCCCGGCTTGCATTTGAAAAATGTACTTTTTTCAGAGTACACAGAGCTCTGAAATAAGTACATTTTTCCACTGTCGCACAATCCAGTTTTCATACTTTCTGAGAGTTTTAACAGAGTATGTTCTGATGGAAAACGATATGAACGACGTCCCCCGAATACAGCATTCGACCCTAAGTACACGAAAGTTACATTAAAGCACGGTGGTGGAAATGTGAAAATTTGGGGGTGCTTTTCTGGACATGGTGTTGGACCTGTAAAGTTGATAGAAGGTAACATGGATCAGTTCCAATCCAATACAAAAATATACTGGAAGAAACAATGTTACCTTATGCTGAAGACGTTCTACTGGTTATTTGGACATTCCACCATGACAATGATCCAAAGCAGACTGCACGAACCGTAAAGGAATTTCTTACAGCGCAATCAGTTTCTGTCTTAGATTGGCCAGCTAACAGCCCACTAGAGAATGTGTGGTTCGAAGTAAAGTAAAAGGTTTCAAATACACAGTGTGGGAATTTAAGAGAGCTGTACGACGTTTTTTTAGAAGAATGGAACTCTATTTCTCTTGCGAAATGTCAAAAATTAATAGAGTCAATGCCTCGCCGGTGTAAAGCAGTACCGGTAGAATGGGGTGGCTATGTGCCACGCAGGTGAGAATGAGCAATGGGGGTCATCGGCAAGATTATTGTCGATTTCTTTTTCTACTTTGACTTACGGCGATTTGTTCTTCGATTAATCGATTTTAAAAACATTTTCCCCTCTCTAGTTTATTTTGCAAAACAGTTACTTTCAACTGTTTTGATGATATTTCCAGTAAGGTACTAAAAATAGCAAAACATGTACTCACACCAGTGATAACTTTTATCTGTAATCTGAGTTTCAGATCTGGTGTTTTCCCCAGGCACTTCAAAACTGCGTTGATACATCCAATTTTTAAATCAGGCGATAAAGACAGTGTCAACAATTATCGACCCATCTCGGTTCTTCCTGCAATGTCCAAGATCCTTGAAAAACTTCTCAACGTGCTTCTTACCAAGTATCTAAGGAAATTTGAAATTTTGTCTGGTAATCAGTGCGGTTTCACTTCCAGAAAGTCTACCGAAGATGCGCTCAGAGTACTAACGGAATCGGTTACTCGATCTTTAGATAATAACAAAAAGTTTATTGGGGTGTTCTTGGATCTTGCAAAGGCGTTTGACACTGTCTCTATTCCAAAATTACTTGACAGAATTGACGGGATTGGAGTGCGAGGAACTGCACTTGAACTATTTGCCAGCTATCTGTCTAACCGAACTCATCGAGTAAGGATTGGGTCTTATGTGAGCTCAAACGCTCCCATTACTTATGGAGTACCTCAAGGCAGTATACTCGGCCCCACTCTCTTTTTAATCTACATAAACCAGCTATGTGGCCTCAGACTAAGAAATGCCCAGATTATTACTTTTGCGGACGACACGGCCATAGTCTTCCACGGCAAGAATTGGGAGGATGTGGCTGCACATACAGAGGATGGCTTAAAAAGAGTAATGTACTGGTTAAACGAAAATACCCTTACAATTAATCTTGATAAGACAAAATACGTGACATTTTCTATCACAGAAGCAGGAATGCTTCAACAAAATGGACTTCAAATAAGAGCTCACACATGTAACCCTACCGTCTTCTCACAGTGTGATAGCATTATCCTAGAAAAAGTATCAAAAATTAAATACCTTGGTGTCTGGATTGATAATCATCTTAACTGGCATCACCACATAGAGCTGTTGACCAACAGGGTCAGGAAACTTATGTTTACATTTAAAAAAATTAGACACCTCGGTGATTTAGCAGTTCTTAAAACAGTATACTATGCCCTCTGCCAGTCAATAATTGGATACTGTGTTTCTGTGTGGGGAGGTAGCCATAAATCTACTGTAGTAAAATTGGAAAGGTCACAAAGAGCCGTCATCAAAGTTATACTTCATAAGCCACGTCGTTACCCCACTATTCAACTATATAGGGACTTTAGTGTATTGACCGTCCGTCAGCTATTTATTATGAAAAATGTAGTCCTTGCAAAGTACAATCGTAGGCAAAAGTAACCAACGATCTAATGCTGGCAGAAAGCGAGGAAAGACCAAGTTTTAGCGACTACCCCGCATAAAACATCTTTTGCTAAACGGCACCCTTATGTTGCAGGACTTTCCTTGTATAACGAGCTGAGTAAAAGAGATACTTTACATGATTTATCGCTTTTCAAGCTAAAGAGGGAGACCAGAAAACTTCTGAGTAAATTAAATTACGATGACACTGAAAATCTACTATATCCAATGAATCGATAGGTATTGATATACACACAATACAATTTAGATTGCTTGTCTTATTTGCTGAACACTAATAGGTATATATACATCAACACTCGATATAGAGAAGGAATATATACAGCGGTATATATTCCTTCTCTATACACCTGTTATAACTACTCTCGTACATATTATTTTTTAAGTACTTTAGAAACTTTTTAGTATTAGTATTGATAGTTTTATTTGGTATTAGTTTTATTATTTATTTTTGTTTCTGTTTAACTTGTCTAATTTTTGTCATAGATTTTTTCATAGATTCTAATCGAAATCTCACTCTGTGAAATTGTAATCGACCAGCAACATAGGTAGAAATTGACAAACTGCGAGTCGAAACTGTCATTTATAGCACAGGATTTCCTAGTTTAAATGACAGTGTTTTTATTATTGTAAACCTAATTACCTAAGATCAATAAATATATTATCTAAAAAAAAACTGTAAGTGTCATTCAGTTTGAATGAATTTTAATTTTTTATTTCATCGTTCCCTGGTGGACCATTTTCGAAGTACAGATAGGTGTCAATGTGCTATTTCACTAATTGTAAGAGATATGAAGGGAATTGTGAAGTGACACATTCTCACCCCTACAGGTCAGGTGAGAATGTGCCACCATTTTTTTTATTTTTCTACCAAAGTATGATTCTTTTTTTATAGTGAAATAAAGAACATGTAAACAAATATATAAAGAGCATAATCTGTATTATTTTCCTAAAAAATAACTTATTTTCGCTTTGCTAACACTGAATAACCTTGAAATGTGGCACATAGCCACCCCATTCTACGGTAATTAAAAGCCTATGGATAGCCTGTGGATATGCTATTAATATTAACTATTAGTTTTCATTAAAAATGTATTAAATTTATTTTTTAAATTTTTTGCGCTACATATTATGTGATTTTTTTAATGTAAGTGTCATACAAAACAATTCCCGAGCAGTTTAATATATCGTTCTTAATTATTTGTCCAGCTTCAGTACTATTTGAATGTGTTACTTTGGTAAAATAAATTAAATGTGAAAAAAATTGTTTGCGATTTTATTCTTTATTCCTAAGCCACATTGCTCTATTAATATGGCTATTTTATAACATAACTAGTTGCTTCTCAGAAGGTACACATCTTTGTGTATGACACGATTTAAATAAAAAACTTCTATATATGTTGTATATAGATGTATACACACCCAAACCTCTTAAACCATCTCACATCTCCCAATCACAACACACAACTCACAATCACTAAAACATCACACTTTTACACTACACACAACTTACTTACCTACCTACCTACTTATTTAATTTACTTAATCTACTTTAAGTCTTTTCAAGCTTACGAGTATGTACAACTCTTGTGACACGAACCATTGCTATCATCTAACTAGACGGTAGGCATTTAGTAAACCTGCGTAGGGTGGGCACTGGCGTCCTGTAGTACAGGTACTTCGAACCCCCCGCGAAGTGCCCCTCGTGCCTCTCCGACCCCCGGTGGTCTGCGCGTGTAACCCCCGCTACCGTGCCCCTCGGCATGCTAGCGGGAGGGTCCCCCCCGCCGGCCAGTTGTGAGGGTGCGCTTCAACGAACCGCCCTCCGTTCTCGGTCTTCATACCGTGCTCCAGCCACTACCCGGTGTTTTATGGAAAACATCTAGGTAGTGGCGATCAGCATCACCGCCCGCAACCACATCTGACTCCAATTCTCGCCCATCTGACTGACTGACCAACGCAACGCATGCCCAGACACCCGCCTGCTAACACCCGAGCGGTCCATAGTGCTACTCGAAGAAGCGCTGCGGCACCCGCTACTTATGCAGCCAGCAGCTGCAGCTGCTCCTCATCCCCCAACGAGCCAGGGACTCGCCGGCAGCGGCACAGAGATTTCGCCCCGGCCGAAACCGGATGCTAGACGGGGGATATGTCCATCGCCACTGACTCCTGATTACACAACCGCCGTGTACGCGCGCCGTGTGCCGTGCCATGGCTGCACTCGCGTTGTGCTGAGAGTCCCATGTGCTGCGCCACGTGCTGTTTGAGCCTCGTGCCGCGCGCGCCATGTGCCGTGCCATGGCTGCACTCGCCTTGTGCTGAGAGCCCCATGTGCTGCGCTACATGCTGCGTGCGCCCTGTGCTGCGCACGCCAGGTGCTGTGTGAGCCCCAGCACCCGCACCACTCCCCCCCATTGATTACCAGGACCAAAGTCCACCATAGCGCACCTAACTCCGCAGACGCGGATACAGGAAGCGCTAAACCCCCCTTGAAGGCCACCGCGAACGCCAAGATGGCAGCGTACAGTTGCAGAACGCAACAAAACCCACTGACCCAGGGGCCGTCGCCCCTGCGAGTTGAAGCCAGGGTAATGACAAAGATGTCGAGGCCCTTACCTAAACCCAAGATGGGAAAGTTTAGAAGATAAAAAAACTACTACTACTCTAGTAGTAGTTTTTTTTATTTTCTATTGTTATTAATACGTACTTACCTATCTACTTAAGTTCCTTAGAATGTTAGCTAGTTTAAATCTGTTTGTTTAAGGAGACGAATAAATAATTATTATATATAACGAGGCATCAGGGGACCTACCGGTAGTGATGTCAGGGAGACTGGCGTCACCGCTTCCATCACTAGGCTCACGCATTGCAAATCATAAAGACACCCAATATATTCAGACACAATTTATTATTAACACTATTTTAAACAACCTTAAAATCTAAGGTAAATTAAAACAATAATACTCACAGGACTTTTCACCACGGGAGCTCACCAGAAAGTGCTCTCTTAAAAATTGTGGCTTCCCAAGTTGCCAACGTCTCGCCATTTTTTTATATTTCAAGATGGCTGCATCGTTGTGAAGTCATTACACTTTCACACACTACACTTCAAACTTAATATAATTTTGTAACAAACAAAAAGGTTTTCTAAATTAGTTTTTCTATTTTTATAACCTATTTTTAACATTTAAACTTTAAACATCCTGAATTCAAATCATCGCGCTTTCCGCTTTCACTTTAAATCTACATTAACTCTCTTTAACCTAAAAAGGTTTTCTAAATTAGTTTAGCTATTTTTACAATCTACTTTTGACATCAAATGAATTTTATCTTCAGCAAAAACATTTATATTTAAAATCTTCGCGCTATCCGGAAATCGGATTCCAAAACATTAATTATTCAAACAAAACCTTAGTTATTTTTAACTTATTAGTTAGGTCTTGCGTCGACACATATTATTTTATATAATTCTGACCAACTTTGAAGCTAAATCTGAATTACATAGGTTTAAGAACTGCATTTCTGTAAAAGATCGGAGTCCTTATGTTTCTCATTTCAAAATATACTGGGCAAGTAGCGCTTCGAAGGCGACGACGCGACATAGCGGGCTGCGAATAGGCGTAGCACTTCATTGTACTGCAAAAGACGTAGCTCGTAGCACATAAAAATCTAGGTAGTGTGGGGACATCGTAAATTTTTCATTTCTTTGTCAAATTCATTTGCTTATGTTGCCGCCTTCAAACAGTACCGTTTTGTCGTGGCGTGTAAAAATAGGTGCCTAACAAGTACTTACTTTTACATAGCTGACTGTTGTGTGGTGACATGAATTTTGAATTTTGGTATTTTGAATATTGATGCAGGTTAACAGAACGTGGCAAAATCCGTTTATTATTATAGTCGCCAAACTACCGAGGATGAATAAAACGAGCGAGCCATACAGTAGTACGATGATATGGCTCATAAACACTTCCGTCCCTTTTCGCGAAATCAATCCCAATATTTTGCAGGAAAGGGCAAGAAAAATATAATTAGTCGAGCTCAAAATGTTAGCAGTCGTGCCATCTATGGAAAAGTTCATGGAAACCTTACCTCATAGGTAGGTACCTACTAATTTCCGACTGTTAACTGATTGTAATGCTGTACGTTATGCGTTACCAAAATCAGTAGGCGTACATGCAAAGCGTTCTCCAGGGTTAATTTTTTTATTTTTTTTTGACCGAGCGAAGCGAGTTTCAGCTTAGGCGAAAATGCTTTCGTATGTCCGGCGTCTGCCCGGATGTTCTCCTCTACAGGTCGCATTTCTCAACAGATTCTCGTGAAATTTTGTGAGCAGGTTCTATAACTTTAAAGTTTTTTTTTGTCGATTTCTTTTTTGGAAACTTACAAAATGGCGGAAATATGAAGGTTGAAAAAAAAACTTAAATACTTAAAGAGTTATGTTTATTTCAGTCATTTCGAAAAATGTTCGCGAGGTCTACAGCTCACAGAGCCACTAGTGGTAAAAAATGCCCAATTGCGTGTCGGACCACGCAATATTTAAGACTTCCGAAGTCGAAATTCTGAATTCGAAGTAGGTAGTGATAAAAATGACCAGTGGCTAGGTCCGTACCTACACAGTGTAAACAGGGTGTCATATTCATTTTTAAATTAACTTTAGGTACCGACCTACTTATAAAGTATCTACTTATGATACTTTACAACACAGAGCAAACATCTATGTTCATCATACAAATATTTGTCCTAGAATCTAACCCACAACCTACAGCGCAAATGATAAAGCTGCTCTCAACTGAGCTGGGAGGCTGTTATACCTACGTTTTTATCAGTTTTGTTTGAAATGATAGATACCTGCTTACTACTACCTAATGCAGTATCAGTATGTCATAGCTAAGTTCCTACTTACTTTATCATCCTACTCCTAGATCATCCAGTATGGGCTATCGGATACCTTAGGTAGATAGGTATTCGATATTTATGTCAGTGTGTTTCTAGCTAGGTTCCTACCAACTTTATTACCTATCCTTGATCATCCATAATGGCCTAGCTAGCTCTTAACCTACATTGCCATCTCTATGCTAAGACTGAACACGGTTAGTAGGTAAAAACACTTAAATAAAAATTTCGGCGACAACGACATCTCTTTAGTAATTTATATATTTTTAAAACATTGATATTTGGTAGTGGCCAAAAGTGGCCAAAAGTTGACTGACAATACAAAATTACAAAAAAAAAAACTCATATTTACATGCAATATTTTTTTCCGCTTATGGAAATATTTTGTCCGTCATTTTCAATCAAAACATCAAAAGTTTTACTACTGACGCGCTCATAGCGGGTCGTTGTACGAGTGGTTACCGCCATAAACCTGATTTACTAGGAAACCTAGGTACTTAAGGTAAATTTAATTACCAATTAAAACATTGCCTCAATTTAAGCATTTTGTTAGTTTAAAGCAAGCAGTAATGATCGATTGGAGTGGTTTTTATACGAAATAAGAACTTGATAAATCAAGCTTTGATTATATATACACCAATTTTCATTTTTAAGCTTTTTGAAAAAGAAGTTACAATCTTTATTTGCTTGACCCAAAAAATGACCGGTCCATTGACCCATTCAACTAATGGAGAAATAGTATAATTTTACAGACCTTATAACTTAGAATATATCGCTTTAAGATAAAAATAAAATATCTCAAACTTGTTTTAGTTAATATATGAAGCTAATTAGGTACCAAAAACTGAACATAGGTATGTGTTTTGTGTTTTTGATTATTTTGTTTTTTATTCAGTATGAAATCTTAATCTGTTCAACTTTAGGAATCATGTTCAAAACTTGAACTTATTAATATACATATATACATTTTATTCGTTCAACTTTAAGGTGTTGTTCCATAAAATTAACAGATTTCGCTAAGCAAAGCCAGGCTTCAATTTAATATCCCAAAGGGTAGGTACACATAATGGGTAGAAAAGGGCCAAATAAACTGTTATCAGATTATGAAGAAGATAAATTGCTACTTGGATTTTAAATTTGGCCAAAGTTGACTTTCCTGTAAACCCAAATGATGAAATTAAAGGTTCGAACCTGAAACCAGGCAAAAAATGGTTGCAGCTATTTTTGCAAAGGCAAATCACGAACAGGCATGCAGAAATCATTTCTAATTTATAAAACTAAATTCCTTTTCAGTTATTAAGTTAAGTTCAATTATTGGAGGCAAATCGTTCATAATGAGGGGTCGGCGTTCATCTACTTATAGGGGAAAAATCCAAAATCTTCGACAAATAGTAATTTTGCAAAAAAACTCAGCAGTCAAATCTTGAGTATATAAGTAGGTAATTAAAGGAGGAAAAGCTACTCAAATGTGTCAAAAACGCTTAATCGTTCATCTTTTGGTGCCACTACCCTAAGTAAGTAAACCCAGCGTTATAGGTAACGCTCAGACGCAAGTAGCGGTCCACAATTGCTCGAGGTTGAATGCAAAAGAAGTGTGAAGGCATAATGTAAACACATACTGCCGGTAAGTACCTATGTTGCCGCAGAAATAATTCCGGAATTATTTCCAGCAGCGCGAGTAGCATAAGCAGAGCAGGTGCATTGCATAATATAATAGTAGAAGTAGAGTACACAGACTCATAACCGAGGTATCAATCAAATAGACAGCACAGCACAGATAAAATCTGCCAGTCTACCCACTGACAATGACCATAGAGTAAAATAAACACAATCATCACATCGCAATCGATTAAATCCGATTTGGCTCAATATACGATTCGATTCAGCTCAATTAATCGACCTACCAAATATCATTCAGATCGATTTGAAAGTTATCGTCGAACAAACTAACATAAAAAGCCAAATCGCCCTTAGCCTACAATGCAAAGGCCTCTTATAACTTGCTTGCTTTGGTTGGTACATTTATAAAACATTGTGTCAGTCAGCCTGTGCTGACAGCCTATATGTGTCAGCTTTGGTGGACTGTTTGTTTCCTTATTTATAACACACTCTTTGGTGGAGTGGGTGGGTCCAAGAGTCCATCGTGCGTTAACTCATTCACTGCCACCACGATTTTCTTGAAGTTTATCGAGATGCCGCCGTATAAAACCGCGGACACGCTAGGCGTGCTCGCGGCATTGCTTGGAAAAATAGATTTTAGTAAGTAAATTTATTATAACGTAATTTAAGGTTCTCAAACTTTTTTTATTAAAATTCCCATGCATAAATGAATAAAGTTTTATTGTGAACTGTAACATTGGCATTGTTAACAGTGCAAGTACATTTGTTTTAATAATATATTGAGTGACAATCATTATTAAACATATTTTCAGTCTTATATGAGTGAATTCATCTAAATTATTAAACCGATAAAAAGCTTTGAACTGCAGAAAGTTTGTTTACGTTATTTATCTCGTATTATCGTAATGTTGGTTGATTGGCCTTACCTAATTACATAAGTATGAATTAAATTCAAAATATTCAAATGAAATAAATTGATTTCTTATCTTTTTTTCAGGAAAAGTTAAATTTGTAACCGAATTTTTAGCGAGACAAACGAACAGCAATTGATTTTTATATAATAGAGAAAATTTTACTGTACGTGTGTATGTATAATTATATAAAGATATACATCGGATAGGTACGTTTTTTTTTCATTGATGGCGTATGGAGTTGTATAAGCGACTTCATATAAGTAGTATATCAGTCATGTGGTACCCATAACACAAGCTCTGCTTACTTTGGGGCCAGATGGTGCTGCGTGAAATGTCCGGCATTATTTATTATTTATTCATACATGACACAGTACTGTATACGGTAAAAACAACGGTCCAATAAATTATGACATTCCGTTTTGTCATCAAATACTGGTTAAAAATCTCATATCGCAAGCTTATAACTCTGAAATAAGCGAAGCGTTTAATAGAATAAAAAAGTTTGGGAACCTAAGGGTAGCTTCAGTAAGTGAACACACCTAGCGTGTTCTCGGCACTACAAAATACCTATTTTTCGTAAAAAAATCTAACTAGTTTTTTTAGGGAACCGCTTCAATATGCCATAGCCTATCCTTTAAAAATGTTGCACTAAAAATTTGAACAGAAAATCTGGCCTAGTTTTGGAAATATAACCGAAACATGTAAAACACGCCTGGCGTGTTCTTGGCGTAGAGACTTAGATTAGCCTGAACACGCGAGGCGTGTCAGTGGCAGTGAATGTGTTAATAAATCATCAATCAATCGTCAGTACTCAACTCAGTACGTAATGTGCTCCAAAGATGTTGCATACTCTTTGATGATTGCTTGATGCTTGCAATATTGCTTGCTGATAAAATGAGTTGTGGTCTTTGGTTTGGTTGTTGCTTTGTTAGCGTAGGTAGTGTGTGTGTATGTAGCACAAACAAACTCACAAACTAAGCTAGAGGATGCTAACGTAACGCATTAAATGACAATGTAGCATATTAATAATTTGATAAAAAAGCTGTGATATTTAGAAGTGATATTCTGGCTCGGAGTGCAAAGATTTGTAAAATATTAAATTTTCTGTTCGGCGTGTATACAGACGTGTATACACAATGAACATTGAATGAAGCATTCCTGACTACATGGTAATGGAAATACACCAAATGGTGGCAAATAAAAATTGCATATCTACTTTATACCTAGTACTCAACCCGTATTTTAACTATGCAGGTTCATATTGAAACTAAGTAAGTATGTAGTGAATTATCTGAATGTGTTAAAAAAATCACGTAAGTACCTAAGTACGTAATTTGACATAATTTATACATTTTCCAGCACAGACGGCTCTCTGAGGCTAGAAATTTGATGTCAACAGTACAAAATGGCATCAAAAGATGATAAAATAGAAATAAAGATTGAAAAATTGTGTCGAACATGTTTATCAAAAGACAATCAACTGAATTCCCTATTTGACGTGATTGTTGGAGAAGTATCTCTCGATGTATTAGTGACTGCTATTACGGGATTGAAGGTAAGTCCTTATTTAAAACCTCTGCATGTTCCATTGTATTTATTGGTTCTAACCTTTAAAGTACCGAAGTCGCGATACGTCGTGACAGTAACAATAGAAGTACTATTGTGTTCAGAAAGTCGGTCTATATATTCATTTTCAACTGTAGGAAGTTAAGTCAAGCTGTTTACTGACATTATTAGGTTGCAAATACTGCTTACTTGTTGTACCTACTTAGTTGTGTTTGTATGGTTAGATGAATAAATAAAATTATTCGTGCTTATTATACCTAATAGACCCACCTAATGACATTGAAAATATTGATTTATAAATACATGCCTATGATACTTTATACCACCCAGACACAGAAAAAACACCTATGTTCATTACATAGATGTTTATCCTGGGAAGGAATCGAACCCCCACCTTACAACGCATAAGTCTGAGTTACTACCAATACTGAGCTGACAGGCCAATGTATAGCAATACTATTTATAATTATAACTAAGCTGTTTCTAACCTGTTAGTTTAGTGTATAATGCGGTAATGTTCATTAAAGTTTACATATATAGTATAGGTATATAGATATAAAACTAAATAAAATGGAACATCCTGCATCATACACATTCTTGCTATAGTACCCATGACTGGTGTTTGACCTTAAGCGAGAGTCCAGAAGCAATTTTCTAATAAAATCATCTACAGTCATTGAGATTATTGTGCTGTCTAGTAATATCAATGACTAAACCTCTGCAATCTATGTTGCTGTTGGAGTTATCAATGCGGTTGATATTAATTTTTACCAGTATTAATAACAACCGCATTAAATGGTCAATATGATGAATACAAAGAGAAAAACACAAATAATTCTGCTCACTTGCAACTGTAATCGCCAGGCTTGATAGACATCTCCTTAGATTTCTAGATAAGAAGTCAGGATCTTTTAGAATATCAGGAGAGATTCACATAAAAGGTCCAAAAGCAGAACGTATTAGATGCAAAAACATCCATGCGAAGTAGTGAGAACAATTTGCGAGTAGAGCAAGTAAAGCAAGAGTGCTATAATAAAATATGATATTTTTTAAATAAATATTGGTGAACAATGCATGCAACAACATCTAGCCTGAAACTAAGCATGTCTTATATTATGATGACCAGATGACTGATAGAATACTAATATATATTTAAATACATACATTATGGTGCTTTATTTATAACACCCAGACAGAGAACATACATCTATGTCCAAAAACTTATTTATTATAGCTATGTACCTCCTTGCTTTGTTATATAAAATGAAACATACTGAAGTACAGTTTTATTAAATACAATCTCAAGGATCACTTTGTATTGTCTTATGGGCTAGGTAATTTAGTTGCCAATCTCTCTCAAGACATTCTCAGATTAGTTAGTTAACTTATTGATAAATAAATAACTTTTCTGTTTGGATTGATAACAACTAGTCATTATTAATATATTTTAATTTATCAGTTGGTAGGAGCTCTGCCTTCTGCGCTGTAGGTTTGATTGAGGTTTGATTCCATACCATGATAAATGTTTGTGTGATGAACATAGTGTTTGTTCTGTGTCTGGGTGTTATAAAGTATCTTATGTTTGTATTTTAAAATATACAAGTATTCTATCAGTCATCTGGTCACCATAGTACAAGCTTTGCTTAGCTTAGGGCTAGATGGTGTTGTGCACATTGTCCACCAATACTTATATTTACTATTTATTAATGCATCTGAGTATACAAAGTGATTTGACGATAAACAATGTACGGTTGAGTTTATTCAATTAAATCCTGATATTTGTAATGGCTGTTCCATTTACTTTCATCTGTGATTTTTTTGAAACATTAACAAATATTATAAAATAAATAGATAAATAGATAAAAAATATTGTTGGGCAACACCATTTAACCCTAAATTAAGCATAGCTTGCATTATGATGTTGGGTTTTTGACCAGAAGTCAATTCAACCAATAATTAAAGCATAATCCGAAAATTACAATTATGACAATATTTCACGAGATTTTAATTATTGCGTACTTTGACTATGGCTTTAAAAATTACGTTCTGAGGTTAGCTTGCACATCTTCTCTAATTACAAATAAGTTTAATCATCTATTCCTTCTTTGATTTCTGTTTTATTTAAGTTGTAGTACCTGCTGTTGCAAAATAAACATAATGTAGCCTTAGCAACCACTAAAATGCCTTGATGCTACCATACATATTGTATTTATTGTATGGTGTATAAGGGTTTCTTACCATGTCTTGCCATGTCCACTAGATGAAATTGCTGTTTTCTGGGGAATACATGTCAATTATAACATCACGACAATATGAAGGAATTTACAGCAATGGCAATTCATCTTTTGTCTATTCTGAATGTCATCGCGGAATGGCCGTCTAGGACTTTCTCGGGACTCCTTGTCGATCAAATCATATTGCAACATAACACACTTATAATTCAATTGTCCATACTTGTCCTAGAAGTCAGAATTTATTGATTAATTAAAAAAATTGCTTTTGTAAGCATACCTTCACAGGTAATTTCTTTAAAAATAAATAGTGGTAAAGTTGATTAAGGTTTTAGTCTATACCTATTATGATTTTTGAACTTCTAGCAAGAGATGACAATGTGTTAGTCAGAGAACTAACACGATCTCAACATCTTGAACAGGGAATTATATAGGTCAAGATTCGATTGATCTTTTACATTCTACATTTATTTTGAATTGAAAATTTGGATTGAAATTTCGTTTAGTTTGCTACAGCCTATCTTCGATCTGCTTTATGCGAGTGTCTTTAGTTTTGCTTGCTCTTGTTGTATGTTTAAATCATATAGCCCAATCAATTAAGCAAAAAAAGGAGTAAACCTCTGAATGAGATATAATAAGCTGTAAAACGGATGAAATTATTTTACGCAAGACAAGGCAGTATGGTCTCTAGACTTTAGCCTGCTCATATGAGCGAAGAAAAAAAATAATAATAATAATAAGCTGTAAACTCGTATACTTCATTTTGATGTTCTAAAAGTTTCAAAACAAAATTTGTCGCAAATTGCTCGACAATTTTGATATTAAATGTTAACATCATTGGAGCTATAGAAACAGAGATAATCGCGAAAAACGTATTTTTGGGACCTTGAATAACTTACGACGCAGACACGGGATTTTGTGAGACTTTTGAGACAATTTTTAGAACACCAAAATGAATGTGTATACTAGTTTACAGCTTATTATCTCTCATTCCGAGGTGAAACCTCTAATGTGACGGGACTAATAGCGAAGTAAACAATTTGTATAATTAAATATAAAAATGTTTTGCGAAGAATTTTACATTGTGAGAAAATACGAGTAGTATCTGAAAAAAAAAACGATGAAACAAAAGAAAGTTAACGATCATCATCCCAATTCCATAAAGAATCAGGATATGATCGTAAGTTTTTGGAGAGCTCTACTTCCAGTACGGGTTTTCATAGTTTACGAAAACTTTACAAATGTATCGTTTCTATACAAATGCAGCGCACTTAACGGATAATTTAAAGAACTAAAATCGGCAGTAAGAGCAACTTCCTTATTGTTACTCAAAATATATTAAACTAAGATTTTTCCGGGACAAACCAATTTTCCCGGGATAAAAAGTAGCCATATCACCCGGAGATAGTGTAGCTTTACAACGGTAAAATAATTTTTCAAATCGGTCCAGTAGTTTCGGAGCCTATTCAATACAAACAAACAAACAAATCTTTCCTCTTTCTAATATTAGTACAGATAAATATCTCAGTGAGAGCTTGCAAACATACAGACACAGACGAACTGTAGTCCTCTTCGACATACGTCCGAATATTAAAATGTATAAATTGCATAATTTGTGTAAATTGCAACTGTCAAATACTCATTTCATCAGATATTTCTCCCCATATTAAGGCAGCTTTAAATTAATCCTCTATACTATAATCACATAATTATCTAGCGCGGCGCTTTAGTATGCTCTTGTCAAAGAATAGAGATGACAACAAATTTAAACAACACATTAGCCATTGTGTTTATAAGATATACCCTTAGAAGATAACAATTATACTATACATATCTTTAGAACATTAATCAACTAACACTATATTACATCTTTGATTCCAGATTCGCAAAGGAGATGGACTGCCCCCTACAATTTGCTGTGAATGCAAAGATAAAGCTGAGAAAGCCTTTGATTTTAAAAAGAAGTCTGAGGAAGCATATAATTCCCTGAAAGGCTTTTACAAGGATGAAAAAAACGATATAATTGTATATGATGACTCTGCTAAGGTACCATCCGAATGACTCTGCCTTCTGCTTTGCCTTCTGCACTGTAGGTTGAGGGTTCGATTCCCTCCCAGGATAAACATTTGTGTAAAGAACAGGATTGTGTTCTGTGTCTTTGTGTTATAAAGTATCATAAATATGTATTTAAAAATATATAAGTATTCTATCAGTTATCTAGTCACCATAATACAAGCTATGCTTAGTTTGAGTCTAGATGGTGTTGTGTGCAATAACCAGCAATATTAAAAAAAAGAATACCGATAACCTCAAACATGCATGCATGATGATTTGTTATTGTTCAAGATACCCAAATCCCTAATCCTGCTGAAATGAGTTGTGTTTAGTTAGTTGATTCCATTTATCCGAAGATAAATGAAAATCAGATAGTGTACATTTTGAGAAACACGGGCTTTTACTCGCGTATTATGGAGGCACTGACACTGTTTTGATTAGTCTTCATCAGGATAAATTTGATCCGCGGTTAACTTGTTCACGCTCATGCTCGCGATTCGCACTGTGATAATTGTATCGCTCGGAGCATGTCTTACGTCTCAGTGAAGGGGGTTGTATTGTTTCGGCTGGCGGTGACGTATCCGACGCTAGTTACTCGTCTTCACCACTCACATCTCACTCACTACACATCATTGGCATTCCACAAACACACAGAACTAACAGTATCTCCACCAGACTTCACATAGTTGCTACCTACAGTACGTTCCGTGCGGATAAGGCCTCCAAGCTGGAGATAGAAATCAACCCTTGTCTCGGTTGAAGTTCGGAACTCTGCTTACTTCCATTGCATCCCTGTTCCTACGAGGTATAAAAAAATGTTCTCTAGATAGTACCTCAACCTTGTCAAGTCGCATGTAGTGAAAGCCAGAAGTAACGAGTGCTTCGCAATTGCTGACTTGTCTATGTCCACGGATGTGTTCAGTCAGCCTGGTAGAGATGTTTCTCTTATTTTCACCTAAGCGTCGGATCCGTCCGCGCTAGCCCCAACAATACAATCCCCTCCACGGAGACGTGCGACACGCTCCGAGCGATACAATTATCGCAGCGCGAATTGCTAGCGCGAGCGTGAGCAAGCTAACCGCGGATCAAACTCACCCTAAAGAAGATTCTCTAGATGAATCAAAACAGTGTCCTCCACAGGTACCTCCATCGACAAACAACTCATTGTACAACTCAGGAAATTTTTCTAAAAGTGAAATCATGTAGTGTGTTTTGTTCAAAAGAAAACACTAAAGAGAGGTTGTATTTTTTAAAATCAATCTGCATGTTAGTGTATTAAAATTTAAATATTATTTATTTGCTTGAATATGTAATACAATTTGGTCTTAAAGTTAGTCCATTGTATGACCCACCATATGTCCTTCTTTGGTATGCAAATTTTTCCAAAAGTTTTCGTAACATATGTAGGTACTTTACTACATTTTGTTTGATGATGGTTCAAAGCAATTCAGTGTAATTGATGATTTTGTTACAGCGATCAATTGATTTTAAGACCGAAGACTCTGTATTCAGTGAGCATGATGATTTTACTGACGTCGATTATTGTATGCCTCTTAAAAACGGACCAGATGATTTGAATAAAATTGGTAAGCTAACTCGCTTGTACTTTAATCTATGTAAGTATGCTATCTAAATTTGATTATTCCTACGTTTTTAATTACAGATATCAAGGTGAAGGTCAAGCATGAAAGTTCAAATCGTGAATATTTTGAATGTAAAAAATGCTGTCTAATTTTCCAAACTCGAGCAAAATATCAAGAACACAAGAAAAATAAATGTGTCAAAGGTAAATTCATATTTGGATACAACTCTTAGATAAGTAGATGTTTAATTTAAAGTTAAGCTTAACACGTTCCTTGTATTTAGTAGAGTGTTTCTTTATTTCGTTGGTGACAGTGGTGACTTGTGACATGGAGCATTGGAGAGGTTTTTTAGGATGCCATTTTGTGCTCTTTGCGTTATTTGGATGTTGCTTGTGGATCCCCAGAGTTGGATGCAATAAGTCCATATAGGCTTGCGAACAACCTTGTAGATTAGGAGTTTGTTGTCTGTGCTTAAGACAGAGTTTCGACCCAGGAGCCAATGCAGGTTGCGGAATCTGTTGAGTTCGTCTCTTTTTTTCATTAAGTGTGTTCTCCAGGCGAGTCTCCTGTCCAGGTGCATCCCTAAGTATTTAACCGAGTCTCTGTGTGGTAGTGTGTTTGTTCCAAGTTGGACAGGTGGATAGTTCCCCGCGCGGAGAGCGAATGTAGCGTGTGTAGATTTGGAGGCACTGGCATTGATTCTTCACTTCGCACTCCATTGCTCTTTTGTCCAGTCTTTTTTGGAGGTGTTGTGAGGCTTGGACCGGGTCCTTGTTACTTGCCAGAACTGCAGTGTCGTCGGCAAAAGTGGCAGTTATCACACCTGGTGTTTCTGGGAGGTCTGCCGTGAAGATGTTGTATAGGACAGAGCCCAATACTGATCCTTAGGGTACACCTGCTTGTACGTCTTGAATATTCGATGTACAGTATGTAACAAAAGAGCGTCACTGGCATAAATTATAAAAAAATACTAAGTCAAGCGTCTGAAAAAAATAAAATACGGAGTTAATCATATATACTTAGATGCTTTATTATTAATAAGGTGTCCAGTCTCCTCCGTTGTCCATAATGGCCTTGCATCTTCGTGGCATACATTCGACTAAATTTTCTGCGTATTCACGGGATAATGACTTCCATATGGCCTTTAAACTGCGAGTAAGCTCGGCGGCAGTTAGGGTTTTTTTTTCCTTGAAGTTTTAGTTTCATCAACGCCCAAACGTTTTCAATTGGGTTTGCGTCAGGAGATTGTGATGCCAATCCAAAACCTCGATGCCATTATCTAGTTTCCAGGCGGTGCATAGGCGACTTCGGTGTTTGGGGTCATTGTCTTCTTGTAATATCCATGATTCACGTGGGCTTGGGAACAGCCTTCGGGCAGATGGTAATAATGCTTTCTGGTATATTTGGTTCATCTTTACAGCATTTAGAGAACCGGTAAACAAGTTCAAATTGCCAAAACCACGTTTGTGAAGAAGCATCCCCAAACATGTACCTTTACCGGGTGTTTAACAGTTCGTTCGACAAGTCTGTTATCGGCAGTGGACCAAGCACGAGGTGTGATACTAGTTGCCCAAAACGAAGCTTCGTCTGAAAAACTTTTCCCAGTCGCGGTCTTTGTTTTCTTGTGCACAGGCCATTCTTTTTTCAACGTGTTTTTGTGAAAGAAGGGGTTTCTTCAATGTGCTTCAGTATTTTAACTTAATCTCCACTAAACGTCTTCTAATTGTAGCTAGAGATATATTTAGCCCTTTTTCCAACAGTTTTTCTTGTGCGGATCGCAAAGATAATTGTGGATTTTTCAAAAAAAGATTAGTTATCCGCTTATCCTCGGCGGACGACGTCTTTCTTGTTGTACCACGTTCTGGTAGGTCATCGACGTGTTTTGTTACAGAATATCGGTTTACCCACTTGGTCACGAACGCCTTTGACTTTTTCATATACTTTACTGCCAGAACACGTGACATTTTGGATCCTTTCGGATGCGAACAAAGGAACACTGCCTCATAGCGGGAAGCATACGCGGCACTTATCTCAGGAGCGTGCGCTCTGTGCGAAGTGAACGCAAGAACTGGTTTGTTTTTTTGATGCGTCATTGGCAAAATGTTGGGCTACCTGCTCGTATTTTTTTTTTTGAAAAAAGCCTCGAATACATTTTTTAGGGTGGTCACGTTCTTGTCAAACACACTGTATATTTGCCATCCTTGACTTGGAAATTTCTTTCTGTGAGGTAGGAATTTAGATATTACCTATACTTAATCTAATACATAAAAATACAAAATATAACAATAACTATAAAAATGCCAAAAATGACACAAAGAAAGTTGACATACATACCTACCAACAAACAACTTTCTATAGTGATAGAAGCTAACAACCAGTTAGCAGTTACCAGATAAAGACAGATAAAGGTTATGGACCTTGATTTTAAATATATGAATAGATTTAGATAAGCGAATAGATAAAGGTAAGGAGTTCCATAAGTGTACAGCTTGAACAGTGAAGGATTCACCATACATAGCTGAACTATGAACAGGAGTAAGGAGTTGGAGAGTGTCAGACGAACGCAGATCACGATCGTTTGACTGGTGCAGAAAAATAAAACGTTCCTTTAAATAGTGGGGAGACGAAGACAGATAAAGGATGTTGTAAGAGTAAGGATATGAGTATTCCGGCGAAAACGAATAGGGAGCCACTTGAGCTTCATGCGAAATTCTGAAACATGGTCATATTTGCACCGAATGCAGAGGTTTTGAAGACGCTCAAGTTTGTTAAGATGGACTTCGGATAGATCAAGATAGCTGGCGTCTGCATAATCTAATATTGGATGGAGCAGGGATTGTGCAAGCATAACTTTGGTAGCGGTTGGCAGAAAATTACGAAGTCTTCGTAAAGACGCAGATAATTCGAAAAATGTTCGCATTTTTCGAATTTATTTCATTAATCCAGGGCTGCCATATCAACTTAGTGTCCATTATAATACCTAAATTTTTAACCGACTGACTGATCGGAATATGTGTACCATTAAATATTATAGGTGAGAGAAGATTATGATTAAATTTAGCGATTTGCCTAGAACTACCAATTATGATGGCCTGAGTTTTGCTAGGATTGACGGTAAGTCCGTAAGACTTACTCCATTCACAAACTCGGCCTAGATCAGAGTTAATCTGTCTAATGGCTCCGTTTACATTATCTACAGAAGTATGACAGTATATTTGAAGATCATCTGCATACAGGTGGTAGGAAGATGAAAGATTTTGCGTTATGGAATTGATAAAATTAGTAAAGAGAAGAGGAGAGAGGACGCTGCCTTGGGGGACGCCAGCAGTGAGGTTACACCATGAAGAGATTGTGTCCTCAACACGAATGCGCTGTTGCCGATCGAATAATTAGCTACAGAACCAGTCAACTGCCGACGGAGATATATTAAGAGAGCTAAGCACACCCAAAAGAAGGTAACAATCAACATTACAAAAAGCACTGCTGAAGTCGAGGAGTGTAAATACTGTGACCTTTCGACTGGCCAATCCGAAACGAATGTCATCGGTAATTTTTACTAAAGCCGTAACGGTGCTGTGGCCTGGACGAAACCCAGATTGGTAAGAGTTGAGAAAGGAGTTCTTAGAAACAAAAATACTTAGTTGTTGGTGGATAAGACGTTCAAGAACTTTTGAAAGGAAAGAGAGGATAGATATAGGTCTTTATTCAGAGAAAGATGAAGGATTCAATTTTTTAGTTAAGGGAATAATCTGAGCTTCTTTCCAGGCCAATGAAAAGGTGCTTGATGTTATGGAGGCATTAAAAATAAACGTAATTAGTATTCCGTAGAACGAATGCGGCAGGGAGTTCTTTATTTTGCACAGGAGTCCTTTATGCCAAACCCTGTCGAAAGCCTCTTGTATATCTAGAAAGGCTGTTGAGCAAAATTCTTTTATTTCCAGGGATTTTCTAACCTGATCAGCGACCCTGTGGACTTGTTCGACTGTACCATGCTCTTTTCGGAAGCCAAATTGGTGGTCGGGAATTATCGATTTTTCCGCTAGTGCTTTAAGCATGCGTGAAAGCATGACTTTTCAAAGAGTTTTGAGATAACTGGTAGCAGGCTAATCGGTCTATGAGACCCGGCCTCATTAGCGGGCTTACCTTCTTTGTAGATCATAATTATTTGTGAGATTTTCCAAATACTGGGGTAGTGACCAACTCTTAGGATTCCATTAAAGAGTGTTGTAAGAAACACTATTCTTTGGTAGTTGGATTAGCATTTCTTTGGATATTTCGTCAAATCCCGGAGCCTTTCTGTTGTCCAGTTTTGACAAGAGTCCGCAGATTTCTCTAAGGTTTGTAGGTTTTAATGGCATGTCCAGCTGAAGGTCTTGGTTTAGAACGGAGTCTATGTCGGTCTCATCACTGATTGTGCACTCATTTCGCGTAAATGTGTTGGCTAGGTGCTTAGCGAACGCATCTACTTTTTGTTGTGCTGTGCTTGCCCATGTATTGTCAGATAGTCTAATTGGCGGCCGTGTCTTCTTAGGTTGGTTGAGGCTTGCCTTCCATAAAGAGTAGTTGGTTGCTTTAGTTGCCTTAAGTGATTCCAGGTACAGTGCCAATGATGCATTTCTAGCGTTGTATATGGTTTCTTTGAGCTCAACTGTAGCCTTATTGTATGCTATTTTCTCTTCATTGTGTCGGCTGCAGTGCCATACACGAAGTCTTCTTTTTTCTTGGATTTTAGTTCTTATTTCCAGGGGTACACTGTTGTGTCTATGTGTTTTCCCTGGAGTGTATGGAGTAGTAATACACGGAATGCCTTAATGCACACCCAAACCAACTAGCTGCACAGCTGTCCACTATAACCTATCCAAAGAGGTTGGCAATGAAGACATCATATCATGGAACTGGATGGAACATGATAAACAAATAAAAAGAGAAATGCTCGCTGGAGCAAAGATCCCACAAACCAGACTACCAACAACAAACCT
This sequence comes from Lampropteryx suffumata, assembly GCA_948098915.1. NCBI lineage: Eukaryota > Metazoa > Arthropoda > Insecta > Lepidoptera > Geometridae > Lampropteryx > Lampropteryx suffumata. The sequence goes on along the minus strand of OX402544.1, from coordinate 16,705,866 downwards.
GCTCATAGTCTGAAGACTGATTGCAGATGAAAACATAACAAAAAAAAGCTTAATACATTAATACATTTACGTACTTTAATACATTTTCAGTTGAATATGAAGATCAGAGTGGAGCGCATTGCCCTATTTGCGGTACAAGTTATGACGGTGCTAACAGCCTATCAAATCATATGTGGCAGTTTCATGCTGACCTCATGGGAACCAAGAAAAGGGGTCGACCTAAAAAAGCTATGACTTCGGTAAGAACCATTATACTCGTACATATTTACATAGTTTTTGTTTGACTTTCCAGTGTTCACATTATTCATGAACAAATACATTTGATGGTGATATATCTTCACATACACTCGAGAGCATAGAAATCGCACATAGGGGAAATTTCCTGCATTTTGATTTCGACACTTGTTTTTTTTTTAAATTAAAGGTTGGTTGCAAATATAACTTATATTCAATTAAAGTACACACTGTTAGCTTCCTAAAAACCCATAATGTATGGCCTTGACCTTTCAAATCATAGCAGTGGCGGCTTAACAATGGAATGGCCTAAATTCGCTCGTTTCAGGTAGCGCGGTTTGTGGGACTTTGAGCAGGTATAAAAGGTTAAAAAAACAATAAATTTGTGAATGTAACGATATTAATACGAGGTATTGCATCCCCTAGGCCTAGAATTCAGGCCATTCCATTATTAAGCCGCCACTGCTATGATTTGAAAGGTCAAGGCCAGACATTATGGGTTTTTAGGAAGCTAACAGTGTGTACTTTAATTTAATTTAAGATATATTTGCAATCAACCTTTAACTTAAAAAAAAAACAGATGTCGAAATCAAAATGCAGGAAAATACCCCTATGTGCCATTTCTATGCTCTCGAGTGTATATAATAAATTCGAAAGGGTCGCTGTCTGTTTGTTTGCTTGTTTGTTAATTAACTTTTCACTGCTAAACAGCTCAACAAACTTGATTAAATTTGGTACCTTTAGAGATAGATTGTATCATGGAGACATATACTTACTACCTTCTGGGTAGGTACCACGCGCGAAGCCTTGATTGCTAATTAAATGTTTTCCTACAATAAGTTCCATAAGTTTCTAACAGATGGCAGTGTAAATTAACTACAACATCTATTGTTATTATCATTATTACTAAACTTTAATTTGACTGTATTAAAAAGTTCAGTATAATATTGGCTCAACATATTAGAACTACTGATCCACTAGTCTATAGACTAGTCAGCTAGTCGGCATCACGGTTTTTATCCAGGATAAACTCCTAAAACTAACTAATTAACCAAATAATATATATATCTAGACACACATACGCAGACTCTGTTTGCTTCGGGAACTTAAAACTACTTTGAACACATGTATTTCTTATAACATAATAATACAATTTTTTTTTTCAGACAATACTTAGTAAACTATCGGAAAATGGATTTTTTATAAAGACTGTTCAAGGAAAAAAAACTAAATGTGGATTTTGCAAAGAGCATTTTATTACCAAAGAAGATCTAACCACACACATGTTTGAACATAGCGGTTGGTATTTTTCATAAACATACTTTTTTGGGGTCCCAAAGTCCACAAGGAACCCTAAAGTTTCCCTAAATGTCTTTTCGCTATGACTTTCTGCCTGTCTGTCTGTCTACCCTTAATCTTGCTCGCAGTCTATTAGTTTTATCGTGGTAAAAATAAAAACTAAAAACAAAACGGTTTTAGGGATATTTGTAAAGTGGAATTGATTTATTAATATTTTACTATCCCATCGTGTGGGATATCGTTGGATAGGTCTTTTAAGATACTACGAGTTTCCGTAAACAGTTGTGCGATACATTTATTTGTTTGATAAATATTCACTTCACTTCAGTGACTTCAGTGACCATTTTTTATAGAGGGCAGTGTCGTCGTCCCCCTCATGGCTAAACAGCTGTCCGAAACCGAAATGATTTACAAAATATTTATATACATATAATGAAATTACAAGGGTGATTATTACGGATAGTACGGCTTTACTAGATTTTGAGTAACAGCCTGATTTGTAAACCTTAAATCTAAAAAGCTCATAATTTTTTTTGTTATGCTGTGATTAATCTAATGATGGTGTTGCATTGGTTTGGGATCTGTCCACTAGTTATTCTTAACCTTATTGACTTTAAAAGCTTTCACTGTGCGTGGTCACATGCCCTTGGCCTATTTAATAACGGATGTCCATAATAAGTTATACGGTTTAGATTAGATTGAAATTGAAAACAACATTTTCAAAGTGCGCTGACTTCAAAACTTCCCACTTTTGATACAAATTTTAACATGCTTTATATTTTTCATTAACATGTGCCTTCTGACATTTTAGATGTTAAAGTTTTAAGCTGCGTTTTATGCAAGAAAATGTATCTGAAAAAGAAGAAATTTGATACACACCCATGTGTCGATGTTGCAAATAAAACTGCCTCAGGTAGAACTGGAAGGGTAAGTGTAGTTTGCAGTTTAGTTTCAGCTTATATATCACTTCTGGTTCTGAATTTCGAAACAGAATAACACTTCCAAATTTTTACATACAGGTTTAGATTTAACTTATCTATGCTTGAGTTGTCAGAATATCAAAATGTTTCACATTTCTGGTGATTCTGTTCTTTTGACGGACTATCTAAAATTTTGTAAAATGCGAACTTTACAAAATTTTAAAATGTTCTCTTTAGTGCAAGCAATATAAGATATATTGCTTGCACTAAAGAGAACATTTTAAAATTACAGTTACAAAATAAGTTAAAATGTACATTTAGTTCTTATAATTATTATTTTTTTTAAAACCTGTCATATTAGTAAATTTAAGAAGTGCCATATAAAAATGACTTGAAATGAAATTATTTTTTTGCGAGAAATGTGGTACACAGAGAACTTAAATACATAATAAGATCCACACATTTCGCTAGGAAACCCAGCATGCAAAAATTAAGAAGGTTATGATAATAAAATAATAAATTTTTAAACAAATTAAATAAACATTACAATCATTATTACAATCTCGAATAATTAGGTATGAATTACATAATAGTTTTTACCATAGCAAACGGAACGTTAATTAAGAAATTCTTTGACACTATAAAAACATTTGTCAACAAGCCAGGTAAGCATTTTTGTTTTAAATTTATTGTATGGTAATTCTCTTATAGATTTTCTATTGTATTCTATTAAATAATATATATTTCATAGAAATTCTATTCAATTATATATATTAAGTATTATAATTATATATATTTTATGACTTAAGGTTGTTTTTCGAACTGGAACTAATAGTCTAGTGGGGTCCCTTAATTTTATTTTTGAATTTATTTGATCCTCATATTTGTCAAAGAATTTGTTGTGCTCAACAACAAAACAGCATACCTGAAATATAATATAGACTGGGCAACGTAAGCAACTTTAATTTTATAAATAATGGTTTGCATGAGTCGAGTGGACCAGCACCACACACAGCTCTAATTAATTTTTTTGGACAATGAAGGCAAAGTAGCAAACAATTTGTTTGTTTGCTACTTTGTAAAATAATATAATATAATAAAATAAAACTTCGTAAAATACAAATGTTTGTATTTTACGAAGTTTTAGTTAGTCCGTTGAAATAACAAAATAAGGGCCAAGTACACCAGCCAGGTAAGCTGTCAAACGAAATAGCAAAAAACGATAATTGATTTACTTACCTTGTACGAAACACATGTAATCGAGACAGACACTACATTTCGCGCCTTACAATATAGTATTTAACTATAATAACAATAGTTATTGACGTAAATTTAAAGTTTACTTTGGACCATTTATTACGTATCTCGCGATAACAATTCATAGATGTGTTTTACGCAAACGCAATCACTGCTATCAAACACACTTTTTCATTTTTCTTTGATTTTCCAAAATTCAACAAAGAGGGTCCAAAAGAATGACAAAATTGTATGAAAAATCTGCATTTTTTGAACTTACACATCTGAAATTTCGCTCAGTAATAAAATATTTTTTTTTCAAACTACCCTTTAAAAGTAAGCAATAAGGGATTTAAATTTGTATGGAGACTTTATAAGGAGTAAATAAAAGTTTGTTTGGGCAACTCATATTAGTCCAGGATCCCTGGTCCATTTTTGCTTTTGATTACTATCAAGCTAATTTTCTGTGAGTAGCTTCATTTTGATGAGACGCCCAACAATGTCTTGTACTAAACTCTCTATTGTAAGCTGATTATTTCTTGTTTTACTTAGTTAATATTTATATAATTTAAAAGTCATATTGTCCTACAAATTGCGTGGTACGTTATCCCGGTCCTACGCTCAAAAGTAGTGGTACAGATTAGCAAATATTTATTACTAACTGATTTTTTTTTGGTTAAATCTCAAGATAATTCTCTAAATTATTCGAAAATATATTTGTCCTACAAAATCTATGGTTTGATCACAGAGTCCCCTCCTTCCAACAAGTGTCGATAACGAGGTCATCATAAATGATTACTAACCAGCTGATTATTTTATTTTTACTTAGTTAATATTTATATAATTTAACTGTCATATTGTCCTACAAATTGCGTGGTACGCACAGACAACTCAACCTAAAGACATCGCTTTCATGAATTTTAGTACGAAAACAAAATCGCCAATACATGGCGGAGTGCGCCTCGTTCTTATTGGTCCGTTCAAGGTCATGTCGAAGTTGACAACTTCAATGGCCGCTCACTAGTGATGGACGAGACTCATTTACGATTACTGAGGTTACGATAATAACAGAATAATAAAAAACATGTTAATTGTTATATGCTTTTTTTAAATATAATTATATTACAATAAACGTAAAACTGTACTTAGTAAAATATCGACTATTGACCCTTAAAATGTATTAGTTTTGTATAAATTCTTCTTATTGATTTTGTTTCTGTTTTTTTGTTAAATAAGCCAGTCGTATATCGATATACTTATCAATCACGCATTTTATTAAATCAATTAAATGATTCACGATTTCAAAATCAAACTAATGCTGCAGTAAGCCGGGAAATAGTTCTTCGTTTGCTAAAGAATTCAATGTTTTTGCAGAAAAATACATTGGACGGCATCTTGGCTTAATTTTTTTAAAATCATTCATGCGAATAATAACTTCACACCTACGGCATATTTTTATCACAGAATCAGATGGATATATTAGACCTCCTCTGTCTCTCGCATATATGAGTGAATTTTTCTTTTCTGGTAAAGAAATTAATGCTGTTATGCACTTATTACATTTTATTTTCTTTCATAATGAATTAGCAACAGATCCGGCAATATATTCAATTATATTTTCTGAAAAAAGAGACAAAGTGATATGCTGTAACGCTTGAATAAAGTTTTCATCGGTTTCCGATTGTGAGTCTTCAACAGTGGTTTCAGTCCTTGTAGTTGATATATTTATTCTATCTTAATAGCTGATGAACAATTTAAGATCGAAATATTTTCCAGCGGTATACAATTTCCAGATACAGATGGTCGGATTTCCGTATGTATCAATATTTTTTTATATATAGCTTCAAACAGCCTTGGCGTAGGGTTATTGTTTGCACCACCACTTGATCTTATATTACAAAAAAGTAATTCTATGTGGTCTTGGCTTATCTTATGTAAAGGTAAGTAGTGTAATGGGCAAGATTCATTCTCAATTACATTTTTAAATATAAACTTTTGACTTTCAATACAAATACATAGTCCAATAAAGCCTGTGTACCTGGGAGAATGTATTAAATTTACATATTTGATTTTACCGGCCTTTTTATCTAATATTGGGGTTTTTAATCCCAGTAGAAAAGATTTTGCTTCCTCCATTTTCTCAAGAATTACTGAGTAGTTTTCTTGATTCATGGCCCTTTTAAGACCGTAACCGTGTGTTTTTGAGTCCAAAATATCAAATAAATCATTTAACAACATTATCATGTTAGCAGTAGCTGCGACATCTTTAAAGTCCTGAATATGTAATTTAGTATCACAAAATATTAGTGCAGTAGCAACACTTCTACTAAAAAGCTGTGTAGCTAGCTTGACTTTCATAATATTAGTTTTAAAATTCAAATGTTGTGCGCGTAGTTTATTTGCCATATGGAATGATTCAGTTTGTTGAAATTTATGCATTTTTTTTATATATGACCATTTAATGGAATGATCATGAATGTCACAAAACTCATTATAGTATTCAAAACTGTTTCTTACTAATTTGATCATATGCACAGGATCTAAAAATACCGCAATTTCTGAGTTGTTTGTTGTAAATATAGTTTTTAAGTTAGAAGGGTCAAAGTTACAGCCAAGTTTATTGGCCATGGATATGTTTGTTGGGCAACCATCAAAAGTAACAGCTTTTACTACGAAATTAACTTCGCTGCATAATTGAATCGCTTGACATACTAAATCTGCTTTTTGGTCTGCTGTTACTTTATTTATTAAGAAATATCCAATTGGCACTTTAAACATCCCATTAAAGGGAACAACAAGAAATACCAAGGCATCTGTACACTCATCATTACAATCAGAATTAATATCAGTCCCAAAATCAACATAACCAAATGTTCTTCGTGTGCTCGGAACAAATTCAACTTTATTTTTAGTTTTCATCTCATCAAATATGAGAGTGCCATACAAACTAGCCTTAGCTTGTTCCGATCTCAATTTTATGGCCTGGAATGCTTCTTTTGTGAAACCTGGGCGGCCGTCGATGGTTTTGTACCATTTGCTCAAGGTTTGTTTCGATGGAAGGCAAGTATTAAATGTACTTCTGACATACTGATAAGCTTTTGCAGAGTAAAAATTTCATGTGAGAGCAAAGGTTCGTAAGGCATAAGAATATTTCATACGACTAATTTTGCCTGATGTAGCATTCATGACTTGACGTTTAATTATCTCTCTATTCTGATGAGTTTTCTTCGGAAATCATTTGTTTTTTTTTCAATTCTCCTAGAAGCTGCTCCAACGAATCGACTTTTCGCTTTAACATACGGTTTGAGTCTCTTAAACGCTTTAATACAACATTTTTTTTCTTTACTCTTTGTGAAAGATGAATAACTGCCCTGTAAAGCCGTCGTTTTCTCGGTGTACTGTAGTTTGATGGTATGCTTACTAATGAATCGACATCAGTGTTTTGCTGTGGGACCAGTGTTAAAGTGTCTTAGTTTACAGTTGCAGATTCCGTAGAAGTTGATGGCATGGTAAGAGTGTTTTGAACTCTGTTCTGTTTATGGAAAAAACACATAGTTACTCAGATATAACAGAAAGGAATACTGGATGGAGGAATATTTTGGAATAATTTACATAATTTATATACGTACAGTCAATGAAATACATATTGCATCAACACTTGACACTGATTGGGTTTTAAAAAAATAATAACCTGTAATTTATTTAATTTGACCAAATCAACATGTCCTAAATTAAGTAATATAGTCATAGACATACCTAACATGGCAACATTAGTGAAGGCACTGCTGTTTCGAACAAAAAGCGTCGATTGCCACTAACAAGGTGGAAACAATCCTCAGTGAAATGACGAGAACTAATAACGTAGTTTTTTCCAGGAAACCAATTGTCATCTCGTTTTGTAGGGCTAATCCATTGTTTTTTACTACAGGGCACTTGGGAAACCTTAAAACAGTGATTTTTTATAGTGGTATAATGATATATACTTTTATATGTTACTAGCTGACGCCCGCGACTTTGTACGTGTGGATCCTGTTTCTACGGTATTTAGGTGTTTACCCGTCGAAAAAAGCCTATAATACGCCCCTTAACATCAGCTATCTACCGGTGAAAGTCCCGTCAAAATCCGTCCAGCCGTTACGGAGATTATCCGGAACAAGATAGACAAAAATGCTATAAATTGTAATTTGTTGCAATGCAATTTCTTAAAGCAGTTATTTCCATATTACAAACAGACACTTCAATTTTTTTTTGTATAGATTTAAAAAACAACCGACAGACAAGAATAAACTGCAGTACGAATGTAAATTTCAATATAGGTACCTAATATGATTGTCGATAAACATTTGACATCGTGCCTATCCCTAGTTTACATGTGCCCAAGACAAAGCGAGATAGTGTTACGTGAATTTAAATACGGAAGAAAGAGATGTGATATGACGCTTTGATAAGACATCAAAGCGTTGGTAGATAATCATTTTAATGTTTAAAAAAGAAATAATGATTTACCTGTGAAAAGTTATCCCATCTTTCGTGAGGCTTGATGTTGTACTACACTTTCCACACCATTTTACTGAACAATACGGCATTATAACGGTCTAACACGGACAATGTATCGCTGTGACTCTCGGCGGCGGAATGAAGAACGTAAAGGGGCGGGAACGGCTGTTATGCAGTGTCACTGCATAACCATGGCGAACGCGTGCCTACAGTTATGTCTTTAGGTTGAGTTGTCTGTGGTGGTACGTTATCCCGGTCCTACGCTCAAAAGTATTCTTGATATCCAATTTCAGAGCGTAGGACCGGGATAATGTACCACGCAATTTGTAGGACTATATGACTGTTAAATTATATAAATATTAACTAAGTAAAAATAAAATAATCAGCTGGTTAGTAATCATTTATGATGACCTCGTTATCGATACATGTTGGAAGGAGGGGACTCTTTGATCAAACCATAGATTTCGTAGGACAAATATTTTTTCGAATAATTTAGATAATTATCTTGAGATTTAACCAAAAAAAATCAGTTACTAATAAATATTTGATAATCATAAAATCGACATATTTTCTTTTTTCTTTATTGTACACACATTGAACACATTTAGAAACATACTTATTATATGGCATGTACACAGGCGAGCTTAACCCTAAGAAGAGTTCTCTTACAGCAAACCTTGGGAAATAAAAATATTATAAACTAGTGGTGGGTATGATGCGTACAAAAGGGAGAAAGAGAAACAGAAATGAATAAACACTAAAACATACTAACAAATAGAGAAGTACACTATAAAACTGACTTAAAATTTAATTTAATAAACTAGAATAATACATACATAAACTAAATATACCTATAATATAATAAGTATACATATATAAATCATATATATTTATATACATTTATAATTCATGAATAAAATATTAATATAAACAATTACAAGGAGAGATAATGCTCTTTGACTTTTCGCTTAAAAATGCTAAGCGAAGCGCTGTCGCGGATTTCGTGAGGGAGAGAATTCCACAATTTTACAGAGTGAACCGTGAATGATCCACCATACCGACTAGAGGAGTGAGGAGGAATTTTCAGAATAAGAGTTTTTGCTGTTCTACAGGGATCACCACGAGGAACAAGGAAATCGAAACGCTCATAAAGATAAGTAGTAGAGAGGGGGTTGTTTAGAATATTATAAAGAAGAGATAGAACATGCAAATCACGCCGACGACGAATAGGAAGCCATTTTAATTGGGCTCTGAACATTAAGACGTGATCAAACTTGCGCAGTCCAAATATGAATCGGATACACAAGTTTTGAAGGCGTTCCAATTTATTAATGTACTCCTCCGTGGCGTCTATGAAACAGGAGTCAGCATAATCTATAAGTGGTAGTAAGAGAGATTGAGCCAGGATAATTTTGGTCTCATAGGGCAAAAACTTCTGGAATCGCTTGAGGGATTGGAAAAAGACATGAACTTTTTTGCTGATTCCATTAATGTGATTATCCCAAGACAACTGAGAATCAAAGATTACACCTAGGTTTTTAGCGATGGCAGTGAAAGAAATAGGAGAGTTTTCGTACAAAAGTGGAGGAGGGGAAGATTTATTTAATAAATTCAGCATGTAAGGGGTACCAAAAATTAAAGCCTGAGATTTAGTTGGATTTACCAGAAGACCAAAAGCCTTTGCCCATTCGTGGATGTTATTGAGATCAGCGTTTATTTGGTTGATACCAACAGAGACTTCGTTAACTTTAAAATGGTTATAAATTTGCAAGTCATCGGCGTACAGGTGATAGTTAGAGGAAATTACTTGAGTGATAGCATTAATAAAGACTGAGAAGAGGAGAGGAGAGAGAACACCACCTTGAGGTACGCCCGCAGTGACACCACACCAGTCAGAGAAAGACTCTTCAGATCGTACACACTTCGAACGACCTGAAAGATAAGAGTCAAACCAAGAGATTGCCACGGGGGAGACACCAAGAGAGGAAAGGATGGAGAGAAGAATGTCATAGTCAACGGAATTAAATGCACTGCTGAAATCAAGAAGCACTAATACAGAGAGAAGCTGATTATCCATAGCCCACCGAATATCATCAGATACCTTGATCAGGGCACTGACAGTACTGGGCAGGACGGAAACCAGATTGGAAGGTACATAAAAGATTGTTTTTTGAAGGAAGTAAGAGAATTGCTTATGGACAACATGCTCCAGGATTTTAGATACAACGGGTAAGATGGATATAGGTCTAAATTGGGATGCAGTGGAAGGATTGGATGTTTTAGGCAAAGGTATAACAAAAGCTTTTTTCCATGTGGATGGGTATGAGTTTGTTAGGAGAGAAAAGTTAATAATGTGAGTGATTGCAGAAACAAGTTCAGGACACAGAGTTTTTAGCATTTGAACATGGATGCCATCCACACCAACAGCCTTAGTAGAAATGGATTGCATGAACTTTAATACTTCCCCTTCGGTAACCTCCAAAAAGCTAAATTCCGTACAATTAGGTTTAAATAGACGGGATATGTGGTTGATAGTAGAAAGCTTTGTTTCAGTGTCTAAAGAGGTAGGAGAACAGGAAAAATGGGTGTTAATAGAATTTAAATCAAAAGAGATGGGAGTATCGTTGGAATCCTTTCCAATGCCTAACGAGTTGAGAAACTTCCACATAAGGGGAAGACTACAATTTTGAATGGAGTTGTGTATATGATGTCTCTTAACATCCCTACACATTTTGGAGCATCGGTTGCGAAATTTCTTGTAAGTGGCCAGGTTTTCATCAGTTGGAGTCTGCTTATGAAGTCTCTTTGCTTTATCCCGTTTAGACATAGCCATTTTTATAGGCTTAGTTAACCAGGGAGCAGGTGGGTGCTTAATTTTAACGCGTTTCAGCGGGGCATGAATGTCATAGAGATTAAGCACAATTGAATTGAAAGCTGAGACCTTGTCATCAAAAGTAACCTCCTCAATGACAGACGACCAGTTAATATCATTCGCATCTTGTCTCAAGCAATCCAGATCAATATCTTTGAAGCTGCGGAGTAAAAGGAACTTAGGCTTCGGTTTGGGACAACGGATTTTATCCTTGCTTCCTCTGTTAGCTACCACGATAGAGAGTTGAGTACAAGAAATTGCTGGGCGTCTCATCAAAATGAAGCTACTCACGGAAAATTAGCTTGATAGTAATCAAAAGCAAAAATGGACCAGGGATCCTGGACTAATATGAGTTGCCCAAACAAACTTTTATTTACTCCTTATAAAGTCTCCAAACAAATTAAAATCCCCTATTGCTTACTTTGAAAGGAGTTTGAAAAAAAAAAAAATTATTACTGAGCGAAATATCAGATTTGTAAGTTCAAAAAATGCAGATTTTTCATACAATTTTGCCACACTTTTGGACCCTCTTTGTTGAATTTTGGAAAATCCGTCCTTAGTGAGCGCCCACACCCTTCAAAGAATGCTCTACTCGCCTACCACAGGTGAAAATACGCTCTGAAATTGGATATCAAGAATACTTTTGAGCGTAGGACCGGGATAACGTACCACGCAATTTGTAGGACAACATGACTGTTAAATTATATAAATATTAACTAAGTAAAAATAAAATAATCAGCTGGTTAGTAATCATTTAAGATGACCTCGTTATCGACACCTGTTGGAAAGAGGGGACTCTTTAATCAAACCATAGATTTTGTAGGACAAATATTTTTTCCAATAATTTAGATAATTATCTTGAGATTTAACCAAAAAAAAATCAGTTAAAAATAAATATTTGAAAATCATAAAATCGACATATATTATCCTTGCTTCCTCTGTTAGCTACCACGATAGAGAGTTTCGCACAGGAAATTGTTAGGCGTCTCATCAAAATGAAGCTACTCACGGAAAATTTGCTTGATGGTAATCAAAAGCAAAAATGGACCAGGGGTCCTGGACTATATTTCCTTAAGTTAAGAAACCGAAAATTCATAAGGCTTTTGGTAAGAAATCCCCACCAATATTATAAATGCGAAAGTAACTTTGTCTGTTACGTTTTCACGCCTAAACCGCTAATCCTATTTTGATGAATTTGGAATCCAAGCTAGGACCTTGGAGAAGGACATAGGCTACTTTTTATGGAGGTATCACGCGTGCAAAGCCACGGGCAGCAGCTAGTATTCAATAAATACAAAGTAAATAGACACGTACTTCAGGGTTTTCCAAAAGAACTCTTAAAAAATAGTGAAATAGTGGGTGCAAATTTGTATGAGGACTTCTTAACGCGTGGAAGTTGCTTAATACTTGGTTTGGATACCTAAAATGTATATATCATAAATACCTTTTATATGCACAAGTCTAAGCATACATGTTGGTTACTAAGGAGTAGTTGTAAAACGCTTAGTCTATGTTACATTTTGAACAAGTACCTAAAGTTTGTAGGTTTGTTTGTGGTTTGGGAGTATTAGATGAAGAGGTTTGTCAGGTTTGTGGTTACAACAATTATAATAAAAATTACTGATAGAGAGCTAGATTATCTCGAGTCCCTTAAGTTGTGTTTTAAGTTGCGCGGACGAAGTCGCTGGTGGGACAGCTAGTCTATTATATATCACTCATCACGAAATCTCTAAAACTACAAGGGTTGTAGGTTTGAATTTTGGTACGAGCATTTTTTGAGGGGTATAGACGCGTACTATAAATGGGTTTTCCAAAATTCAACCCCTAAGAAGGTTAAAAAAGGAGAAAACGTTTGTATGAAAAATCTTATACCTTGAACTTAGTTCTAAAAAATTGCCTTAATATGCTCTAATACAAATAATAAAAGACTATAGTTTTTGTTTTTTTAACAACCCCTAAGTAAGGGTGTAATAAAATGTATGGTTTAAAATATATAGGGACTTTACTCGTACACGTAATGAGATTTGCTTGAAACTTGGTTTGTACACTTTAAATATAAAATAAAATGACACGTGTTTCAAAGTTTTTAATACAAGCCCTTAAAATGGGCGCAATGATGGATTTAAATTTGAATGAGGGCTTTTTGACGCGTGGTACGCGGAAACATGTCGTAGAACCTAAAAAGTTTGAAGACATGTGATTGTCACATGTGCACGAAAGGAGCCTCTGAGGTGCACTTTAATCCTTTCACCACACTGGTTCGAAAGAACTAGTGACACGAAAAAGAAGAAGAAGCACAAGTCTTAGTTACTAAGGAGTAGTGGTCAAACGCTTAGTTTATATTAAGTACATTTTATAGTAGAAAAGTTAGTAGATTTATTTGTGGTTTTGCGAGAATTATATGTAGAGGGTTACCGTTGGAACTACTAAACCGATTCTAAAAAAATATTTACAGATAGCTAGATTTCCCGATTGCGTTAAGTTGTATTTTAATATGTTATATTTTTATTCTTGAAACGCGCAGACGAAGTTCGAGCGGGACAGCTAGCTAGTTTATATAACAGCACACTTTATACACAACACTGTAGGTTAAGCGCAGATGCGTTTTCCTTCTCTATTTCTCTTTTTAATTCTCGTCACACACACGCATACACTGTTGGCTGACAGTAACAACCTCTCGAAAAATGGGTTGGGACCATTTGAAGGACAACCGCGCGCGCTCAATGATCAAATCAAATAGCGCGCGCTTCCTAGGCTTCATGTTACACATCAATAATACTCGTATATATATTGTAAACTTTACTATACTTTGGTTTGTTGCAGGAAACATCTGACAGTGCTTATAAGAAAGGGTCCTCAGCAACGGAGATGTTTTTACAGGACCTTTTAGATCCAGATTGGGAAACGGTTCGTATATTTTTTTTCTTCCTACTTTCAATCTATTTTCAGTTCTTTAACTTTTCACTTTTAGATAATCCGATAAGCATTTATGCAAAACAAAATAAACATACATGTTCACGACCGTAATACTCGAGCTTGATAGACACAAAACAAACATCTATAAATAAATTAATAAATAATCCCGGACATTTCACACCATCACCAAAGTAAGCAGAGCTTGTGTTATGGGTACCAACATGACTGATATACTACTTATATACTTGAACAATTTTTTGTAAATACATACATATTATACATAGAAACATCAAGACCCGAGACAAATACTTGCATATCATACTAACATTTGTCCCTTGGCGGGAATCGAACCCGTAACCTTCTGCATCTCAGCCGGACTTTAGCCCACTGCGTCACACTATGTTCATCACACAAATGTTTGTCCTGACAGAGCTGACCAACTGAGCTAATCATAAGTTTTTTAGTAAAAAAAAATATTCTATTAAATAAATAATAAATATTGCTGAACAATGCACACAACACCATCTAGTCCCAAACTAAGCATAGCTTGTGTTATGGTGACTAGATGACTGATAGAATACTTATATATTTTTAAATACATACTTATGATACTTTATAACACCCAGACACAGAACAAACACCTATGTTCTTCACACAAATGTTTATCCTGGGAGGGAATCGAACCCTCAACCTACAGGGTAGAAGGCAGAGCTACTACCAACAGAGCTGACAGGCCAGTCATCTGGTTCCCACAGTTTGCTTAGCTTAGGGCTAGATGGTGCTCTGTTGATTGTCCAACAATATTTATTTATATGTATTTATAATTTTTTATTGGTTTTTACAGAACGCTTCTATCATTCAAGTGTGTGGAGCTTGCAGTGCTGTGTTCCTGACAGAAGCAGATCTGAATAACCATCTAGATGCTGAGCATCCAGAATTGTCTTTAAGATGTAATCATTGTACCAAGGTATGTGCCTGACTGGTCTCAGCTCAATTGTTAGAAGCCCTGCCTTCTGCGGTAGGTTGTGGGTTCGATCCCCATCCTTAACAAATATTTATGTAAACATGTTTGTTTCTGTGACTGAATGTTATAAAGTATATAATATAATAAGTATGTTTTTACAAACAAATATCGATGGTCAATTTATACACAGAACACCATCTAGCCCCAAAGTAAGCATAACTTATACTGTTGGAACCACATGACTGATATAATACTTAAACACTCGTAAGTACATACTACTCGTAATATATGTGCTCTGTGAGTCATTTGGATTCCAAAGTACAAGATTTGTTTAGTTTCTTATTAGATAGTATTTTTTAAATTTTCCATCAATATTTAATTTATGACACTAAACTATTATACATAAAAATCTCGCGTCTCGATGTTTGTCCGGGATAGACTTCGAAACTACTTAACCATTTTTTATGAAATCAGGCTGTGTGTAATTTGGATAAACTTAAAAGATAGGATTATTTTATCTCGATTATCGATTTCAATATTTTTTATTGCAATTTAAATGTTTAAATAAAATAAGTTCCATAAGTGTCTAACAGATGGCAGTGTATGCTAACATCAACATCTTTTGCTATCTATATTGGCTTATTCCGTTTATCTACCCTAAAACAGCCAACCTAAGGTGGATACTCGGAAATGCGTGTCCATCTATCCACTCTGAACGGATTATTCCTATCTGTCCCCCTGCTTTGTCCCCTCAGGGGGACAAATGGGCCAAAAAGGTTCGATCTGTCACCCCGTAGCAAAGAGGGGGACAGATCAAACTTTTAATATTTTGAAAAGTTCGATCTGTCCCCCTTTTTGAAACGGGGGGACAGATAGAACTTTTATTCATTGAAATAGTTCTATCTGTCCCCCCGTCAATTAGAAGGCGGACAGACAAAACTATTTATTCATGCCTGTCCTGTAAAGCTGTATTCACATTCCAGTCTGTTTATGTTATACAATGGCAAAATTCTATATAATGTCAAGCCACCAGTTACCGTCACTACTAGTCACTACTACACTTTAGCTTTCGCGGAGTCCACCTTCTGTACTTGTACTAATATGCCAGATTCTGTGCCAGATCTGAGAAAATTCCTGGCCTAATAGTCGTAGAACCTAAAGTTCGAAAGATATATGCCAAGTGCACGAAACGATTTGCGATTGCCAACTAAAAGTACCTTAATTTTCACTCAAAAGGGGATATTTACTATGATACATGAGTTTTTCTCCTGCCCGATATTTCGGCACAGTTGCATGCGCCATGATCACGAGATAAACTCGAAATATCGGGAAGCAGAAAAACTAATATATCATGGTAAATATCCCGTTTTAAGCGAAAATTATGTTTAAAGCCATGATAGTTTCAGAAGTTAAAAGTACCTTCTATTTACTACCTATATCTAGGCAATAAGCTTAACTAGACCTTATCTGTGCAGCCAAGCAGGTACTAAACTCAGCATATACTAGGAGTGCGCTCTGAGCTGAGATCTCGCGATCATGTACACGAGTATCGTGCAGTAACCCGCATCATCTGAGTAAGTAGTAGAGTGAAGATATGTGCCAAGTGCACGAACGGATTTGCGTTTGCCAACTAAAAGTACCTTCTATCTACTACCTATATAGGCCTATGTAGGCTATGTAGGCCTTAAGCTCAACTAGACCCTCTCTATATGTGCAGCCAAGCAGGTACTAAATAAACTCAGCATACACTAGGAGTGCGCTCCGAACTGAGATCTCGTGATCATATATCTACACGAGTATTTTGCATTAACTCGCATCGTCGTAAAATAAAATCATTTTTAGACGACTTCAGAAAAAGGAGAAGGTTCTCGACTCGGTTGTATTTTTATTCATATATAATGAAGTCTGTTAGCTTTTTAGTTTTTAAAACGTAATTGTTTTACTTGTACTAAGTATTCTGTACTAGAGCTGAGAAAATTCCAGGAAGTACATGGCCGGCTTCTTTGTAAGCAACTACATTGTATTTTTGACCTTAGCGGAATACCGTATTCCGATAGCGGAATAACGTAGGCATATTATTCCTTACCAAACAAATATTAGTTAAACTATCTTACTTACCAATCTAACAAAAAAAAAATACCTTAAATGAAGCTCTGTTTGTTTTCAAGTAAATAATGAGTTATTATGAGTTAGATAATTTGCCTTAGTCATTATTTTTTAAATTAGGTTGTATCTGCAATTTTTGTTCGTAACATTAATAAAACAAGATCGAAAATACAATGTACCTGCTTACGAAGAAGCCGGCCATGTACTTCATGGAATTTTCTCAGATCTGGCACAAAATCTGGTATATTAGTACAAGTCCAGAAGGTGTACTCCGCGAAAGCTAAATTAGCTCTAGTAGTGACGGTAACTGGTGGCTTGACATTATATAGAATTTTGCCATTGTATAACATAAACAGACTGGAATGTGAATACAGCTTTACAGGACAGGCAAGAATAAATAGTTCTATCTGTCCCTCTTCTAATTGACGGGAGGACACATAGAAATATTTCAATGAATAAAAGTTCGATCTGCCCCCCCGTTGCAAAGAGGGGGACAGATCGAACTTTTTAAAATATTAAAAGTTTGATCTGTCCCCCTCTTTGCTACGGGGGGACAGATCGAACCTTTTTGGCCCATCTGTCCCCCTGAGGGGACAAAGCAGGGGCACAGATGGGAATAATCCCTCTGAACGGGGTGGATAAACGCAACATGCAAAGCCGAGGCGGGGCTGGTAGTATTTTATAAATTTTGCAATATGTCCAGAAAATGACCAACGCTTATAATTATTGAGTAGGCGTAGTTATGTGTCCTGGATAAATTCGTCCCTTTTAATGATATTTGCAATCGTTATTTTTTTTGCTGCAGTAGATGTATTAGCGAAGAACTGCGTTTTCTGCATGCATTCCAAAAACTTCACTTAACGTGTGTATGTTTCTGTAAATGACTATACATAGACAGTGGAGAAAATCAGAAGAAATATATTATATGAATTATGAATATCCACCCCGTTCAGGGTGGATAGATGGACACGCGATTCCGAGTATACACCTTAGGGTAGATAAACGGAATAAGCCTCTATCTTTTAGAAGTGAAAACTTCTTTTAGCGCGGTACGCATATTTTTAGATGAGGTAAAACCTCTGGACTCGCGACACCGTTACGAGACGCAGGGCTGCCGCGCTCGCCCCATTTGATTATAAACCTTAATTCACATGTTTACAGTCTGCTTTTGTATGGAGAAGTTTACTGAGTTAAGTTCTTTGATATATTATCTACATTCTGAACAAAAACATAGAAGAACATTAAATGTATTTTAAAGTTTCTAATAACTAATAAAGTACTATTCATAAATAAAATGCAATTCATAACCCAAGAACCCTAGTACCCATCTAAAAAATGTCTAACGCACCAAAATAAGTCTTCACTTCTGTCGGCACTCTCAGAGTGCAACCCTTTTTTTTAATTTTGGCGTAACGTTTCATTCTCATTTCTGTAGGTATTTAGATTATTTTTTGGTCATTATTTGTTTATTTAATTGTAATAAAATGAAAAATAAAATGTAATTTTATTTAGGTTGAGTAAGCGTTTGGTAGATGGCGTCGTGTTTCGATATCTTGATGCTACAATCTATTCCACGTCATTTGTGTATTTAAAAGTTAATTATAATATTGGTTCAACGTATTAGAACTACTGAGCCAAAACAACGCGTGGCCAGGCCAGCTAGTTATTATATATTATGTTAATGTGAAATTCGTTTAATGTTGACTAACTATCATATCCTACTAA
Source organism: Lampropteryx suffumata (assembly GCA_948098915.1). NCBI lineage: Eukaryota > Metazoa > Arthropoda > Insecta > Lepidoptera > Geometridae > Lampropteryx > Lampropteryx suffumata. The sequence continues at coordinate 16,687,097 of OX402544.1, read as the reverse complement.
TAATATAAATGCGAAATTTTGAATGTATGTTTGTGGTTCAACCACGTCGTAATGGCTGAACAAATATGAATGAAACTTAAACGAATCTTACTAGTATTATAAACGCGAATGTTTGTATGTATGTTTGTTACTCTTTCAAGCAAAAACTCCTGAATGGATTCTTATGAAACTTTACAATAATATAGCTTATACATCAGAATAACACATAGGCTATAATTTATAAAGATATTGAGTGAATTCAAATCCAAAATATATCGATAAGTGTCAAGTAAGTAGAAAAAAAATCTGCCATCTGCTATTCCGGCGTGCGCTGTGAAAACCGTTACAAATTAAATGCTGGTCAATTCACACAACACAATTTTGTATCAAACTAAGCAATGCTAGCACTACAGCCATCTGGTTCGCACCAGATGGCTGATATAATAGTTATTATAAGTATGTGTGACCACTTATTAATAATAAATAAAAAAAATGCTATCTTATTAATAAGAAATGTATGTATCTAATCTAAACAAAACTAATCATAGCCTTTAAAATGTATAAACAGTATTTGGTACCTATAATCATTTTAATATTTAGTTCTGTTTGTTAATAATATAAAAAAAAACTATTTATTTCATCAAATAGGCACTATAGTACACTTGAAACTAGATACAATACAATACAAGAGAAGTATATGACATGTGAACTCAGTACCAAAGACAAAATTTGGTAGGTTTAAAACTAATTATCAATATTCTGTACAATATACATTACTATCCCTGCATTTATGTACTTATAAAAAAAGTACAAAACACAAGTTCAGCTTACTCTGGGGCCAGATGATGCTGTGTGAAATGTCCGGCTATATTATTATTATTATTACATTTTAATTCTAAGAAAGAAAGAAAGAAAGAAAGAAAACATTTATTTAGCACACACAAAACAAAAGAGAACACAAGAGCGGAAACAGACTAAAAATAGGCCCCAAGGGGAATCTTAAACAAACACATACACATTTATACAAAACACATAAACAAACAAAAATCAACTAAGTATGCAAGTAAGCAAGTCAGTTGTGAGACATCTCATCAATAGCAATAGATACACCCTGCATCACATTCAATATGAACTCGTCAGATCTGTAATAGGCCTTTTATATCAGCATTTGCTTCAACTTGTCAAAATACATACAAAACTGGTGTTCTCAGGTATTCGCCTCGGTAAAGACGGCTGCTCGCCACAGGACTATGTGCAAAGATATTGATAGAACACACAGATGCTCCACCTGTGGTCTCAAATTTGCCTATGAAATATCACTCAACAAACACATACTGAGATACCATCAGGGAGAAAAAGTAACTATTGCACATCAAGGAAAACAATCCAAGTCCGCCGACAACGTACAGTATCAATGCGATACTTGCAATAAGATGTTTCAAAGGTATTATAAAACTATAGTATCATTGGTCCTTAATCATATTTAGTATTGAATTATAATCTCAAATAAGTCCTGTACTATACTGAAACAAAGTAAACTACTAATATTTAAATTATTTCTAACTGTTCGAAATAATAATTCCAGGAAAGAAGCTCTTGCCAAACATGCTAAGCTACACATGCCGAACCAAAAGCTGTTTGAATGTGACATATGCCACAGAAAGTTCAACAGGACTGACAATTTGCGGTAAGTCATCAGATCCTGATCCAGCTTCCTAGCTGGATATTATAAATCAAGCATTATCAAGCATAATATTATAGAGAGATTATCTTTGGTCGACTTGCGAAGCACACATTACGCTCTTATATTATTTATTTCTCTCGAGTCATTTCCGGTTTTATTAGTAATTTGGTGCTTTTATTTAAATAGAGCCAGGGCTATTGACTCGGGTGTGAAATATAAACCTCAGTTTATAATTCACACCCGGGCCAATAACTCTAGCCCTCAGGCTGTGAATAATTAAAGTGAAGCCTCAAAACCATGCTCCACTGTAAATACACGCACCTACGCATGCACATCCACCCAAACTGCTCCTTGCTCTTAGTATATTCAAACGTACTTATACTATTAAGGTATTCTGTCATGCCGTCGCGTCGTCTAGAAAACATCTTACTAAAAAAACATTAACTCATTCTGTGACAAAAAAGTGTTACGTTACAAGAATTACGTTTTATTTAAAATAACACATTTTTTGATATTTAAGTCTTAAATTATCTAGGTTATTTTGTACAACGTTATTGAACGCATTTGATCTAAAGCGCGTTTTACGGTTTTGAACAAAGTTTATTGACAACAATGTGACAAACAAGGGGCAAGGAGCACAACTTTGCGCATGGGTGCGGGTATGTACACACGGAAGCACGGTTTTTAGGTTTTGAGGCCTTATTACGGTGTCTTTATACGGTGTCTCCGTCTTTATATTTATTTGACTTGAGGTTTCTAGCATGAGGTTGACAGCATGTATGACAATCAACATCAACCTTCCAAAATTCCAATTCATCAATAGTAACTGAAAACGATTAGTATCAAAGTTTTGATATTATCAAAATTCCATAATCGCCCGGCTGTTCTATTTTACGTGATTTATACTTAGAAACACGTACAGCAGAATAGCATTTTGTATTTTTTTTTACTAAACTGAGTAAATTAGACTTGTCATCTTAAAAAACTTATATTTTAGTATAAGTTGGCACCAGCACAATAACAATTTATTATTTCACAGATCTAAACGTAATTTTACCTAAAATTAGTTTTGTTGGTGCCAACAGAATTGGAACTATTGACTAGGGTGAAATATATTTGAGAAAAATAAATCGGTTTATTTATTTTATACAAAAGATCCTCATTATTTTATTTAAAACTAGTTGTCGCCCACTGGTCGCAATTAGACCATAATTAATTAATAATTAATGTTTTTTTTAAAATTAACCATTAAAAAAAAAATTAGCATTCTGCACTCCTACTCTATATAAACCATAATTGTGAGAAATTTCATACTCCTCATCACTACATAGTATAAAACAAAGTCGCTTCCCGTTGTCTGTCTGTCCCTATGTATGCTTAGATCTTTAAATCTACGCAACGGATTTTGATGCGGTTTTTTTTTAAATAAATAGAGTGATTCAAGAGGAAGGTTTATATGTATGATACATGCATAATATAGTAAAGAAACACTGATAATTTTAGAGGTTTCTAATCACATTAGACATTCTGTAGTATATTTAGTATAAGCATTGCATCCGTGCGAAGCCGGGCGGGTGGGTAGTCTATATCGCTAGCTAGCGACTTTGTGATGCTTAATTATAAAAAAATAATTTGTAATTGGCAAAATAGTCATCACTAGACACTATTAATAATTATACATCTAAACCTGCCTCATGAATCACTCCATCCATTGGTAAAAATCGTAATCCGAGATAATCCGGGTTTATCGCATTGAGACTGACAGACAAAGGCCTTGACCGTGTTTTATAATATGTATTAATAAAGAGACAGATGCCATTAAACGAAGAAGACGAAATGTTAATGTATTCACGGTTACCTTTGTAATATAATTATAATAATATAATAATAATAATAATAATAATACCGGACATTTCACATTTAATTATGCATTATTTCAGTACACATAAACGGATTCATGACGCCAACCGGCCCAAGCCGCCAACTAGCAACCACCTGTGCCTGTACTGCGGGAGAGGTTTCTCAAACTCTTCAAACCTCATCGTCCACATGCGCAGACATACCGGCGAGAAGCCGTACAAGTGCGATTTTTGCGAAAAAGGTACTTAACTCGACCCGTTAAAGCTTAGAATCATCTCAATGCGAAAAAACGTATTTCTAGCTATTATTCTAAAAGATTAGTCTGTTTTTTTTTCGGTGGATATTTCACTGATTTCGGAGGCTACTTTAAAACATTTTATTTTTAAGAGGTAACCTGCGCCATTTATTACATTGACGGTTATATTAGTTGTTGAATAAAGGGTTTTGATAAGGTGTTTAACATTAATATCCAGGTTTCCTAAGTCTTATTCATTTGGATACAGTTCAATCATGAATCCTCACTGGGTACAGGTTTACTTAATTCAGCAATTCTGCCTTTCTGCCGTACAAGAAAATATTTATTTATAACTAGCTGGTTACCAGCGACTTCTTACGCGTATGCTTAGAACATTTATTTTATTTTTGTAAGGATTGCATTCTGTGCATCTAAAGAACATCTCTTAAGTTTGATGTTCTATTTTACTGCCTTCGGGGATGATTTTGCAAAAACGTTGAAACACTTATTTTTTTATTTCTTACCAAAGCCTAAATATGAATTTTCAGATCCCTAACTTAAAAAAATATGAGTTGCCCAAACAAACTTTCATCCCCTATTTTACCCCCTTCAAAGTTGTTTTTACAATACCTACGAGTGTGATTGATAATTTATGGTTTAGACTCAACACTAAATATTATCAATTACATCTATATATATAAAAGAAAGTCGTGTTAGTTACATCCCTTATAACTCGAGAACCACTGAACCGATTTGGATGAAACTAAAAATGAATATAGTTAGTAACTTGGATTAGGATATAGGCTATTTTTTATCCCGGGAAAACAACGGGAACGGGAACGGGGCGGGTGGCCGATAGCGCCATCTATTATTATGTATCCGTAACTTTGTTAATCTCTGTAATTATTACAATAATTTGAATAGCTATCTTTTTTTATTAGCGATATTAGTACTAATATTTTTTGTGAAGTTGTAACCGCCCAACGAAGTGGGCACGGGTCAGCTAGTATATTATAATATAAAATTGGCCTTGCTTTCTTTCGTTTATTGTCTGCAAAATATCATAAAATCCGAACTATCTTATTTTGTTTTCACAAAAGCCTGAATTTGAGTAACTTTTTTTAATGACACTCCAAAATTTTACTAAATTAACGTGTTTTAGCTCACTTTAGACCTGTATTTAGTGTTGACTAACACTGCGGAATGTTCTAGGAAATACAATTAAATAATAGAACTAAATGTTTTTATTAATTTATATATTAAATTTATACTATCTTTCATCTAGTCACCATAATACAAGCTATGCTTAGTTTGGGACTAGATGATGTTGTGTGCATTGTCCAGCAATATTTATGATTATTATTTATTATACCTATTTTTAATCTGTCATTTGAAACTGTTACCCTAATTTGGACTTTATTACAAACAAATTAAGATCGTTCGTACTTTACCAAATTTTAGTTAGTCTAGCGAAACAATAGTATTTTAGGGTCATTATTTTCCATTTATTCATATTCTGAATTCCTTAACTGATAATTCATACAACTCCTTAAAGCTGTGTTCTCACCCCGCAACCTCATGCTATACCACAAGTAATACGAAACCTACCTAGACAGCAGATGCTTAATTTCCACCCTTTGACTCCTTAGTAAGTCTAGCGATTTAATCCTTCAATCCATTCAATCATTTTGAGTAAGTAATTAAGATATTTTAAATATTTAACAATTTTGTACCTATCTTCTAAGGCAATAAAAAAATTATTTATTTATTATTATAAATTTTTGAATAAGGTTTATTAGATGGCGCCACAGGGAAAATTAAAAATACCGTTGTGTTTTGGACTTAATATATATGTATACCCCGTTAAAATGTATATTATTAATAGATTAAAATATTAGTAGGATGGTCGAGGTTTGCTTAGCACGATCACAGCTACAAGGTAGTCCACCGCCCAGTCATATTTTTTCTTACTTGAACCGTTTTTGTCCACAGGTTTTCCTAGGTCTTCCGATCTTATGGTCCACAGGAGATCACATACTGGCGAGAAACCATGCGTATGTCGTATGTGCGGAAAAGGTATGTTACTTCTTTTATAGAACCGTAATATGCACGTTTGTAACGCATGTAATCATGCATTTTCACTTGCGATTCCAAATTTAACCTGGGGATCTACTCGGTAAAACGATAAACGATATCGAAACAATAATCGCGCAAAATCCTACTCTTAGTTATATGGTTTCGACTTGTTTTGAACAATGGAACGACCTTGCTTTTGATAATTCGAATTGACAGTTCTTCTTCGTTAATGGCATGTGTCATAATAATGTAAATTTTGCCAGTGTCGAGTGTTTATATTGTTTATAGTACATATGTCACAAAGTTGTATCTTGTTGTTCGTCATTTGTTATCTTTATAATATAAATCTTCTGTGCGTGTCCTTCTAAGCGCTTGGACCGATTTTGATGGTTTTTTTTTGTGTGTGTCAAGTAGGTTCGAGAATGGTTTAGATTTATAAATTAGACTTTTTTATAAATTTTTCTTTTTAAAACGCGTGTACGATTTCGCGAATGGGACAGCTAGTTTTTTATATAAAATAGGCCTTTTCATATAAAATAACTACTTGGATTATTTTTGCTCGAATCACAAAAAATACAAAGCTTTTATTCTTATTATTCACACTTGAGTCAATAACTCTAGCTCTATTTAAATAAAAACACCAAAATTACTGATAAAATTGGATATAACTAAACTAAACTATAAACTACTACTAACTATAAACTTGGATATAATAAATAATATAAGTGCAAAGCTTGCAAACGACAAAAATATCTAATTGACAGTTATTGTTTCCTTGTTAAATTCATATTATCGTATCGTCTGTTGTGAAAGATTGCGAAATCGATTGTCAAAAGTAATTTCGGTCATTCCATCGTTCAAAATGTGTCGCAACGATGTATCTAAGAGTCCGTTATTGCAGGATTATTATTCCATAGGGTTATTAAGAGATAGCAGTAGCGACAGCAACAGCAATATTTGCGTATAATTCGCAAATATTGCTGTTGCTGTCGCTAATATTGCAAACGCATTATAACGCAAATATTGTAAAAAAAAAACACAAAAAATCCAAGTCGTAAAAAAGTCTTATTACGGAAGTCTGCCGCTGCCTAACTTAGCGATCGCTTACAGACTTAAATATCCTTATAGTAGAGTTATTAGCGTACCAAAATTGTGTTTGACAGCAGTGTACGCGCAGTTCGTTCCTGTTGCTATTACATTATTATTATTATTAGTTTACGTTATATGGGGGCCGATATATCGGTTCCTATTTTTACGCATTAGTTAAAATAAGGTGTAAATAAATTGAATTGAATTGAATATCGTTTATCGTTTTACATAGTAGACCCCCTGTTCGCATTCAACAGTTATTGAGACTTCGCGGGTTCAAAACCGTACCATTTTAATAACTTTTTTACAATATGATTTTTAATGTTTACGTAGCGTTCTATATAGTTACTTTATATTACATTACGATAAATAACTTTTATAGTAACTACTTTACAGCTTTATTAACTTCTTTCTATTTACCCGAAAACGCTATCACCGACTTAACTTATAAAAGTCACTCTGTTAAAGCGCTGTATAAAAAAGTGTCATCCCTTTGTAAAAAAATGTGACAAATAGTGATCGTGCGATCAAATCAATAAAATAAATCAATATTATATTCCATAAAATCACATTAACCACTTGAATCGTCTTATTTACATGCTAGTGAATCTAGCTGCCGGTTCCTCCTAACCCCAGTTCAAGAAAAATCCCACAAGACTCTCGTCTGGTCTTTTTTGTTAGGAATGCCGAGTCGCAGTAGAGGCGTTTATAACTAAGGCAGCATGTATTGTAGTGTGTAAGAGTTTATGAGTATTCTAATTGTTATCTGGTTGCTTGTTTGGGGCTAGAAGTGTTGATGAATTATCCATCAATATTTATTTTTAACAGACTTCAAAAAAAAGGGGGGTCTCAATTCGCTCTCAATTTTTGTTACCTCTCATAACTCCGTCATTTATGAACCGTATTGAAAAAATATTTTTTTATATAGAATGGATATTCTATCCGATTTCATAAAAATCTGTTAAATACTGGAAACGATTAAGTACTAAAAAGCGTAAATTAAAAACGTGGTTAACTGACTTAAAAAAAAGGAGGAGGTTCTCAATTTAGTTGTATTTTATGAGCTCAAATTTTGTTCAATGAAGTTGGTTTATTTAATTTATTTCTTAATGATTTTATTTTTTCATCCCACACTCAAACCGATAATTAAAGACATACTCGTATATTAATTAGGTTATGTTATGATTGTACATTGATCACTAACGTTTGTTATTCTCAATAAATTTCATTTCATTTAATTTCAAAAGAGTCACTCATATACTACATAATACTCTTTTCATTCTAGCTATTATTCTGCTTATGTTACACTATGTTACACTATGTTCCACTACGTTCCACTATGTTCCACTATGTTACAGCATTCTCACGTAGCAACAAACTGTCGCGTCACATGCGTGTGCACACAGGTCAAAGGCCGTACAAGTGTACGTACTGCGAAAAGGCATTCTCTCAGAGCAACGATTTGACACTGCACGTGCGACGGCATACGGGGGACCGTCCATACATTTGTAACGTCTGCGGGGATAGGTTCATTCAGGTGACCATTACATTTCATTTATTATTACATTTATATTACATATAAGATAATAATATACAGATCTAGCAATAGAACTCAAATCCCATTGGACCCTCTAATACTGTAAAAAATACCTTTTGTAATGTCATCTAAATCTCCATTTCATAGATATTTGGTTCTTAAAAAAGACTGGAGTCTAATGAGATAACTTAAAATAATAAACATGAAGGTACACGTCGCGTCATCCGAGTAAGTAGATTTAGATTAGTAAAGTACAGTCATCTACAGGGTCATCCTATACACCTTAAATAATTGTTTAGAAACCCTCGATATCCAGAAACTCACAATCATACAACTTCAAAAAGCAGTCATCTTAAAACCTTTTCGCATTGTCCGAAAGTTTTAAACCAATAAAATCGAAAAGGATTTTTAGTTTACCCAAAACCCGGTGAAAAATAGTAAATTCTTCGCCTTCGTAGAGATAACAAATTAAAAGTATAAATAATAATATGCCACACCTAAATAAATGAGAAAAATATCAGAAATCAGGTGAATCCGTGAACTTGTTATGTGGGTATATCATCGTCATCAGAGGAGGTTTGGGTGGTAGAGGCCCCACCTTCTGTTTCTATGTTCGTGGGTTCGAATCCTGTTATGCATCAATGGCTTTTTCTATTCGACAAATGGTCTGTAAAGTTGGTTTACGGACGATAATTTTACGAGATAACGTCATAATAAAAACATTGAAAATTTGCATGAAAAATTGCATACTTTTTTTAACCTATTAAGATACGTCACAAGCCGAACGCTTAGGCCGATCGTGTCGCCTCACTATCGCTTGTGTGTGCGTTACTGTGTGCCAAGTGCACAAAAGGAGCCTTTAAATAAATTTGGATTAGCTCCTCGTCTTCATAAGAAAACCTAGCATCCCAATATCGACAGCAATGACCGATATTGAGTCCTTCCTCAAAGTCCTGAAAAGTAATGAATAAAAGAGCGCAACATTTGCTTCAAAAGACAACTCAAAATAATACATTCAAGTGTAAGCTCATATACAGATGCTCACATCAGATTCCACTTTTTGACTGTTTATGTGTGCTCAACTGTTTTTTTTTAATTTTGTCATGTATCTGTTACGTAGACAATATGGCCGTTATTTCACTTTCTAATCTTAAGTTTTAAATACTTTAGAAACATGTTTTACTTTCGTATAATCATAATAATACGTGTAATAATCTATAATATTATATAAAATGCTTTGTCCTGAATGACTGACTGACGGATCAACGCACTGCCTAAACCGCTGATCGTAGAGACCTGAAACTTGGAGGGTGTATTCTTTGTATGACGTAGGCATCAGATAAGAAAGGATTTTCCGAAATTCGAGCCTTAAGGGGGTAAAAAACGGGGGCAAAGTTTGTATGGAACAACGAGATTCCTTGGTCCAATCTATTTAAAATTTTGCATAAACGTTATATAATAGAATTGATAGAAAAAGTGTTTCGTATTTTATTAAAACTCATCGCATAAAAGGGTAAAAAAGGGGTAGAAAGTTATTTTGGGGGTGATTTGCATCGAAGTTGATATCAATACTCCTTAGTGCTTTTGATTTTACTTACATTTTATTTTGACATATGATTGACAACTTAATCCGATTTTTTTCAAAAAAAAGGTTGAACTTACATAAAAGCTTAGTGTGTATTGTTTTGCAATTTTCTTACAATTATAAATTTGTGTGTGTTTTTAAAAATCGGAGCAGAGTTGGTTAACATCAATGGGAAATTAATAAACCTTACTATTGTACCAATAGTGGCGCATGCTTTTTCTGTACGCTTTCTTTTTTGTTGTACGGCACACAAGAACGCTATATGGATATTCGTAAAGAAATTGTGCTTCGTGTTACGAACAATTGGGATGAATTTGCTGCTATGTCTCATGACCGTCATGGCAACAATCATGGGACAAAAGAAGAGTATACATTCGATATGTTATAACACTCTACATATGGCGGTTTCTGCGAGTTAGTTGCAGCCGGTCAAATATACCCATAAAAAAACAAATTTGTGAAAAGGAAAAGAGGAAAACCCGTAGGTGGCAGGCCAGGAATAATGAAAGAACACGCGCTAGGTAGAGTGTACACGGTTCACCCAAATAACACAGAGTGTTACCATCTTCGCTTACTTCTGCACGAGGTTAGGGGTCCATCATCCTTTGATGACTTAAAGACTGTCAACGGTGTCATCCAACCTACTTTTCAATTAGCTTGCATGAAACTTGGCTTGCTAGAGGACGACAAACATTTGGATTCTGCTCTACAGGAAGCAGCCTTATGCGAGTCGCCATTTAAAATGCCTGAACTTTTTTCTATAATGCTGGCATTCTGTCAGATTACAGACGCACTAAGTCTTTGGGTGAAATACAGGGATAGCCTATCAGAAGACTACAAACGACAAATGGAAAGGCTTTCTGGCATTATAGATAAACATCTGGCAGATTAAATCTACAATAAATGTTTGGTCACAATAGGATAAGCTGTATTAGCATTAGGAGGACAAAGCCAACAGCAGTACGGGTTGCCTCAGCCTCTAAGGTCTGAAGGCTTACACAATAACCGGGACGATGTCAATTCTTTAGCTGAACTGGTGACAAGTAGTGAAGGCTCTCTAACCAATGAACAAAGACATATCTTATCTATTATAAAATTCTTTCCGGTATTGACGCAGGTGTAGCAGATATATTTTTTTTGGACGCTCCTGGTGGAATAGGCAAGACTTTTCTATTAAATTTTCTGTTGACCAAAGTGAGAAGCAATCGTGATATCGCCTTAGCGATGGCATCGTCCGGAATAGCTGCCACTGTGCTAGAAGACGGTAAAACTGCACACTTCGCGTTTAAACTTCCTCTCGATTTGATACAAACTGAAACCCCGCTCTGAAATATACCCAAACAAAGTAATATAGCAGAAGTACTCCGTAAAACGAAATTAATTGTTTGGGATGAGAGTACTATGGCTCATAAAGGGGGTTTCGAAGTCCTAAATAGATCATTACTAGATATTAGGAACATTATTAAATATTAAAAAATATTATTATATTACAAACTCGGCGTTTGCCAGCGAGCCATGGAGCGCAGTATTCTAGGAGTCAAGCTCACAGACCACGTCCGAAATAGTACACTGCGTTCCAAAACTCAAATCACGGATGTCGGACAGCAAGTAGGGAAATTGAAGTGGGACTGGGCAGGCCACGTTTGCCGCATGTCGGATGCGTTCTGGGCTAAAGCCACCACAGCGTGGACACCCCTGGATGGAAAACGACCTCGCGGCAGACCGCGGCGGAGATGGAGAGACGAGTTAGACGCCCATCTTAAGGATTGGCCCACAGTGGCTTTAGACAGGGACGATTGCAGAAAAGGAAGGGAGGTCTTTGCCCTGCAGTGGGGACGTCACGGGCTCTTAATAATAATAATATTATAAACGTGAAAGTAACTCTGTGTCTGTCTGTCCTACGCCTAAACCGCTGAACCGATTTGGATGAATTCTATTATAGAGATAGATGGGACCTTGGAGAAGGATATAAGCTACTTTTTACGTAGGTACCACGCGTGCAAAGCCGCGGGCAGCAGCTATTATTAACCGACTTTATCAAAAAGGAGGAGGTTCTCAATTCGTCGGAATCTTTTTTTTTTTATGTATGTTCACCGATTACTCGAAAACGGCTGAACCGATTTGGAAAATTCTTTTTTTGTTTGAAAGAGTATGCTTCACAGGTGGTCCCATATAAGTTTTATCAAAATCGGTCGAGCTGAAAAATAAACGAATATCTCAAAATTGAATACATCGATGATGTTTTCATGTACTGTCATACCTCGCTGTCTCATTGGAGCGTGGCGTTTATTTGGCCTACCCATATTATAATTTACAAAATACATCTACTTTCCACTAAAAATGTATTATAGGCTCAAATTTCATTCAATGAAGTCTGTTTCTTTTTAGTTTTTAAAACGTAATTACTATATATATATAATAATAAACTAAGGGTATGATTTAAGCTGTTGCCAATTTAATGAGTTTTAAATTTCTTAAATATTAGGGTTTGTCCGCAAAATAGTACCTACCTAGATCTGTCACCAAAATGTAGTCGCCAAACAAAACAAAAACAATTCCAAAATAAATTACATCTCGTATAATTATCAGGATATATTTTTAAGTATCAAATAAAAATTAGGTTTGTACCGATAGCTATAATGAGCTAGTTAATTGCTAACGATCATCAAAAAATTAAAGATCGACCATTCTGAGTACGAAGCTATTATTGAAGGAATAAATCTATAAATTAAGTTTTTATTCACGAATGAACTACGATTTTATAGATAATCCATTTCTTATTATAGGCACATAATGGCATTAATTTGGTGATTCATACCTGGCGACACTTTATTTATCTGATTTCCGATAAAATCTATTTATTAGATGATACAAGTTGATGACAAAAAATATAATTCCCATAAACTAATACGAGCAAAAAGACTTGTCTCATAATATTGTCATTGTTTAAACTAAGATATCAATGTTTATTTGTTAAAATTACACTTTATATATAAAAAAAACATGCCCTTGCCAAAATAACAGAAAAAACCCTGTCTGCGATCCGCGAAAACAGAAAAAAAGTCTATAATATAGACCATAATATTTATATCTTTATTTATATAATTCTACTGTACGTATGTATGTCACCTCCTAAACGGCTGGTCCGATTTGAATGATTTTTTTTGTATGCGTTTGGGTGGCGCCCTGGATGGTTCAGATTCACAAATCAGCTCGTCAGATGGCGCTGCAATCGGTACAATTAGATATATATTTTTTCTTTTTAAAACACGCGGACAAAGTCGCGAACTGGACAGCTAGTAAAATATATATTTATTTCATTCATTCATTATGAATGAAATAAACCAAGTCTTAATTCACTGTAGTGTTAATTTTCTAAGGTTCCGAAATCCACAAGGAACCCTTATAGTTTCGCTATGTCCGTCTGTCTGTCTGTCTGTTCGCCCTTAATTTTGCTCTTGCTCGCAGACTATTCGTTTTATCGTTTTAAAACTTTGCAAGGTAATACTTATTAGTCACCTCTACAAAGTTATAAAAAAAACAGTTTTTAGATACCTCATCTACATGAAAAGTGGGGATGAGTTTGTAAAATAATTTCCTTCCCTATCGTGTGGCATATCGTTGGATAAGTCTTTTAAAGATATAACGAGTTTAATCAGTTTTTAGATACAGATATATGTTTGATAAATATTGTTAAAAGTCCTTCCTACCTTCTAAGCTTGAATAAAGCCGAAATGTTTCACAAAATAATTTAATATCTAATGAACGAATAGTAATGCTTCACTAGATTTTGAGTAACATCCTGATTTGTAAGCCTTAAAAAATAAAAAATAACATTTTATTTTGCTATGCTAGTAATTATCATGGTGTTGAATTGGTTTGGGACCTAATTTGGTAATTCTTAAACTTAATAACTTCGGAAACCTTCACTGTGCATGTGACATGCGCTTGGCAAATTTATTTCAGTTGTGGAATAGTGAATTGAGTGATTTTTTATATTTTTCAGGGCACTGCATTACAGAACCATCGCCGAGCTCATGGGCATTTCAGCGAACCGCCTCCACCTGGCCTAACAAACCAAGTGCAAGCTCTGACATACGGGATAGCTAACATCACGCATCACGACGACTCGCATTTATCTAACACTATAACATCTATCTAAACTTTAACGTATATACGTTTTTAATATTTAATAAAATCGTAGTAGATGGTAGCTAAGTATACAATGTTTTATATGTCTAGTATTACATATTCAATCTAAATTTTATTACTGTACAGAATTATTAAATTATTATTAATCAATACATTATAATTTGTAATTTAGTATACCAGGAGCCTGAAAGCACTGGAAAAATGTATTAAAAATATCGTTAAAAATGCTTAAGCATATTTGAAAAGGAAATAAATTATCAGTGTTATTTGTCTTAAGTAGAGAACGTTCAAGCCGGTATATCGCAGTGAAATATAGACTTAAAGTTACGGGATATTTTAACATGAAGAAGGGTGATGTAACGGCATTTTTAGCGTTATTTTAGCAGTTATAGTCCTAGGTGTAAGTATTTTATTCTATGGGACATTGCGCTTACGGTTAATAATGCTAACTCGATTTATTTTATACCTATCCTATGTATAATAAAAGTTAGAATTTTGAACCAATAATGATGACAAGAGTTCACAAATAAATGTATTTTGACACGTGTACAAGTGTATAAACCGTTCACCGTAAGATGCCCCCTGCCTTGGGAATTGACTGCATTGCCTACGGTATTGCCAGCAATATATGTAGTATTTACTCCACTTGGTTATTGGTGGTTGCCGGCAACATTATTTAAACTTGTATGTATGTACCCACCACAGATTTAAATGTTTTACTTGCATATTTTTAAATAATATACAGTTATAAGACTAGTAAGGTTGTAAATGATGACACAATTTAAATTTAATTTTTTTTTTTTTTTTCTGACAGTAATTATGGTCGAAAGGAACGATTCCAGACATATCACTGTCACTCGCATAAAGGTCATCATTATCTGTCGTATCGGAATCTGTGCTGCTGTCATTTCCTAGTATAATTATGAATTTATCAGTAATATATTATCCATGCAGTCATCGCGTTTATATTTAAATTAGTTATGTCAGTACACTCTAATTACCCATACTAAAGGCATTGTGTCGGAAGCTGGTATCCCTATTTTACTAACCTGTCATGGCGGCGACGCTAGATAGCACTTGATTGGGTGAAATTAGATAACAACAGATTGACAATCAATTGTGCCAATATCACGGCGGGGTACATCTTACGATGAACGGTCTGTAGAGCTCGTGACCATCACTTCAAGAAAAGTCTATATAAAATCACCTAACTCATTTGGTAGTAGATCTGCCATCTGCAATCTAGGATGGGTCTGCGATTCCCAGCCGGGACAAATATTTGTGTAATGAACAGTCATTATTCTGTGTCTGGGTGCTATAAATTTAAAATTATGTACCTATTTAAAAATGTTTTCAAAGTCATTAGTCCAGTTACCATAATACAAATTATGCTAAGTTTAGGGCTAGATTGTGTGTATTGTCCACCAATTTGTATTTATTGTATAAGTCTAGCGATCTGCCCCGGCTTCGCACGGGTGCAATTGAGTGTTTTAATTTTTGAGAGCTTCAACCGAACCATAGCTTGTATTATGGTGACCAGTGTGGCGATTATGAAACTTTTAACACAATCAATGTCTATTAGTTTCGATAAGCAATCGGCATAATTTCAATCATTAGTTTAATATTAATTGAAACCAGTTTTGGCAACATGGATTACGTATATTCGGTTTCTATCTTAGACCAAATATATATATATATATATAGACAGAGCGACGGCTCTGTCTATATATATTTATTGACGAATAACCATAGTGAAGCCTCAAAACCATGTTCCAACCAACCATGGGTGCGGGTATTTACACACGGTAGCACGGTTTTGAACCTTTATTTTACTTGATCGCGGCCCTCCGTCTTTATATATCTAGGTCTAGGTTTCTATTCATATGACAGCATGTATCACAATCAACATCAACCTTCCGTAATACCAATTCATCAGTAGTAACTGAAAACGATTAGTATCAAAGTTTTGATAGTAACAGAATCCCATAATCGCCCGGCAGGTAGAATATGTGTATTTTTAAATACATATGCTATGGTACTGTATAACACCCAGACACAAACAAACATCTATGTATCACACAAATGTTGGTCCTAGTTAGATGGTGTTGTGAGGATTGAGGTTTATCGATTTAGTTGTTGTTAAATGTATTAAAAAACCTAAATATCCACGCGCCAAGAAATGACGTAAGACGTTATTTTCCATTTTCATTCCAATTACAAAAGCACTTCAGAAGTATTATGACGATCCGTTAAATACAGTTAAGGGACCAATTACATTAGGACAATGATTTATTAATGAAATGTCTATCTTTGGCGTTCTTATTCAGAGAAACTAAAACTATTCAGCAATTTTGAATTATTGATATATTGGTGGAGAATGGTGGTATAGTTCATAGCAGGCTCGCTTTTCCCATTTTTCTTATTTATTTTATATAAGGCCATATTCGGTACAAACCTTTAATAAAATGCGCGAAGGCACTTTTTCAAGCTTATGGATTGAACTACTATACTAAGCATTCATACATTAATGTTTCTAAATATTCTCGGTATTTAGATATATGTATGGAAATCTAAAATTATATCCTATTCAAAAGCATAAAACCACTAAAAACGTTCATGATTTTCTGTAAATTTCTCCTTACTACATTATCATTATTAAGTAAAATGTAATAAACTTTATGTTAAATTTTGTAATAGGCCCCTTAACTATGATAAGAGGTAATAGTTGAGTGAAGAAGACTCGTATAAGTTTTTTGGAGTTATATTCTCTACGAATCTCTAGAGTTTAATACGATGTTAAATAACCTTTGTAAGCGCAAGTCATATTTAATTGATATATTGTGGAAAAATATAATAAATAAAAAAATAATTTTGTTGATGCCATCAAAGATCTTTTTATTGTCTTAACGACGATTAATTATAAATCTTCTAAACAGCTCATTTCTTCAAATATGCGTGTGCGCAAGCACCTTGTAAATGCGGTATGCGAGGCGTCGACCAGGGCTCCCTCTGCATCCTACCTATCAAAGAACCACGTCGCGTAATCGTTATCACACTGTTCTGGTTTTAAAATATTTCGATTCCCGCTGCGGGACTAATGTTTGTATGTTCTGCAAGTATTTGTTCTGGGTCTGGGTGATGTATTATAATGTGAAACATCTATAGGCTTGTTGGCGCGGCGATGCATTGCCGCGTTATATGATGGAATATAAATAGCGACTCTTGCGGCGACGCAACAAAGTTCAATTCAGCTGGCATATTCTCTAAACGTTATATAATTACCTAAACATAGCCAAACGCTTCTTACAATAGCGCTGTCACTGGGCCGGAGCGACGCATTTCGTAAGGGTTGTCGACTTGTCGCGTTCTGCAGCTTATTTATCTAATAATACATATTAAATCTATCTGTGGTGTAATGTAGGTTGGAAGGTAAGTAAAGTTTTTGAGCAATTGCATTTCAAGAGTAGGTACATAGGTAGGTGCAAACCTGGCAGTCATCATTAAAGTATGTAGGTATTACGTACCTACTATTTGGGAATCATTTATTATGCATGGCTCTAGGCAAACTAAACAGCTAGGCTCACCTAGGTATGAAGATTAAAGTAGGTAGTTTTGTCGTAGGTATCTACCCAACCTTCCGACACTTCATTTAATAGATGGACATATTATTTAGTAATATTCCGCCAATCTATTCCCTATGAGTTAGAGAAATTCGAAGTGTTTCGCCTCCACGAGTCATCCTCAGAAACACTTGATTCGTGATCGAATTTCTCTAATTCATAGGGAATAGATTGGCGGAATAGTACACAATATTTGTCCATCTAATTGATGTTTTGTAATGGATTTTCGCGAAGTCACGCCTGAATCGATTATCTATCTTCCGACACTTGTTCATGTTTTATTTAGGTACATACCTATCTAAACCATCTCTGGCGTAATGTATGTAGGAAAGTTAGTATTTTTTTTTTGAACAATTGCATTTTAAGAGTAGGTACATAGGTAAGTGCAAACCTAGCAATCATTATTAAAGTATGTTGGATACTATACTTGTATGCACCTATGTATTACGTACCTACTATTTGGGAATCATTTATTATTTTTATATTTGACTGGCCTGTCAGCTCAGTTGGTAGTAGCTCTGCCTTCTGCGCTGTAGGTTGAGGGTTCTATTCCCTGCCTCCCATAAACATTTGTGTGAAGAATATAGGTGTTTGTTCTGTGTCTGGGTGTTATAAAGTATCATAAGTATGTATTTCAAAACTATATAAGTATTTTATAAATCATCTAGTCACCATAATTCAAGCTATGCTTAGTTTGGGATTAGATGGTGTTGTGTGCATTGTCCACCAATATTTATTATTATTAATAATAATAATAATAGGTATTACGTACCTACTATTTGGGAATCATTTATTATGCATGGGTTCTAGGCAAACTAAACAGCTAGGCTTACCTTGGTATGAAGATTAAAGTAGGTATAGGTAGTCTTCTCGTAGGTACCTACCTAGGTGGTGCTCGTAGGTGCGGGCTCCTACCTAACCTTCCGACATTTGTTTAAGTTTAATTTACCTACCTAAACTATCGTACAAATCATCGTAATATTGTATCTTTTCATGATGCCATATTTAGTTCCTGTCTTAATCTGTACCAACTTATAAGCCTATTACTTGTACAAAAATTAGTATCTAGGAATGAAGCTTAACGCAAAGCTACGCTGGAAGGCTCAAGTCAAGAAGAAAATAGATAAATTAGAGTTCCGCTATAAACAGATGTACTGGTTGCTTGGAAAACAAGCAGCCTTGTCGGTACATAACAAAATAACAATCTACAAACAAGTCTTGAAGCCAGTATGGACTTATGGTATTCAGCTGTGGGGCTGCACCAAAAAAAGTGAAATCTAATAATACAATGGTTTCAAAACAAAGTATTAAGGAACATCGTGAATGCACCCTGGTACGTAAGAAACGAAGACCTCCATCGGGACCTTGGCATAGACTTCGACACAGTTATTACAAAGTACGCAGAAGCTCATGAGGAAAGACTTCATCATCATGTGAACGTCGAGGCAATCCAGCTCCTCGACAACACGGACATAGTGAGAAGACTCAAATGAACCAAGCCGTTTGAGTTAGTGTAGTGTAACAGTGAAAGAAAGTGAAAATGACAATGCAATATATTCATAAAGAACACATTAACAAAGTGTCTCCCCTTAACAAGAGACAATAAGAAAAGTGCTATTGGACACATTCTTAGGCATAGTTTACGTTATAAAAATAAGTCATAGTTATATTACTCATTGGCCTAGTTGGCTAGATTGTAATAATATTACAGTATATTTTTTTAAGAATTATACACTAATTTAAAAAAAAAAAAAAAAACTTGTACAAAATAATTTCGATGTTTCACATCTGCCAGCCGTTTCATCGCACATATTGATTGGAGCTTTTATGCACTTTCTATTGTTTTTGTTAGGTATGTATATTTCTTTATAAGTAAAAATTATTTCTTTGTACAGTTAGGTTAGGTTAGGTGCCCAGGAGGCCATACCAATGGATTATACATACCATCAGAAACCTCCAGTGCAATTTGAACCACTGTCGCAGTGCACAGGACCTAGTCCTGCAAACCTTCGTGGTCAATTGCACTTGCCTTAGTTGTGGAGCCCTATCGTAGACTCCGTAGCTATTTACTAGGGTGGCTTCCAAGGTGACCCACCTTGTGCCCTTATTGAGAAGGGACAAGGTTTCGTGGCCCCGAAATGGGGTCTCCTAGCCGTTGCGGGCTACTACGTCTCTCCCAACTGTAGCCTCGTCGAGTACGAGGCGTACTCGGACGCGGTGAGAAACTGCATTCGCAGGTGGCTGTCGCGTCCCGTTCTTGTCTTCAATTCTTGTCTTGCGACTTCAACGCGCACTCTCGTGCGTGGAGGAATCCTCAAGACAACACTAGGGGTGATACTGGAAGAGGATCTGCCCGGTCCTGGGAGAGAGGCTAATTGGTTCAGGGCATCGATGGCGTCGATGTGAGACGCCTCGATGTCCTGTGCCAGGCCAACCAAGCGCAGTGCGGTGTTCTGGTGGTCGGAGGAGATAGCGCAGCTGCGGGGATCTGCTGGCGCTTCCGACGCCTGTACACTAGAACCCGGACGAGTAGGCGAGCCTTTGGATAGAGCTTTCGCGGTATACCGAGGCGCTACCAAAGCCCTCCTGGCGACTATAGCCACTGCTAAAGCTCGATCTTGAAGTGAACTCCTGGAGGGATTGGACTGGGACCCATGGGGGCGCCCGTACAAAATGTTACTGGGCAAGCTCAGACCGTGGGTCCCTCCGTTGACGGAAACACTGAAATTTGAGTTCGTGGGAAGTGTCGTTGTTCGTGGGAATAATTGCCTATTGTGCAATATACATCGTGATCGTGATCTATGCACACATCTGTGGCAAGAAGGTTAAAACTTGTCGGATGACCAGTATGGTTTATCTGCAGGACATTGTTGGTGCCTAGCTGCGTGAGAGGTGTGTGCAGTATGTAGGCGGAGACGGTGCTTAGCACCAGAGGGGTATGTGTTGTGGGGTTCCGCAGGTGTTAGGACTTCGGGGAGCACTTCAAACGCTCTGACAAAACACGATCTAGAAAACGGTGGGTGCTCTGCATAGACAGCTGCCAAATCTCGGGGGACCACGGGAGGGCATTCGCCGCTTCTACGGGGGGAGGGGTGATCGATGGATAAAGTTTTTTAAACTTACGCGATCAGAACACAGGTTTACACTCTGTCGTGGTCACGGGAAGTCATCCCGTGACCACGACAGAGTGTAAACCTGTCGAAACGTCGGGAAAAATAGGTAAATAAACGCGATAAATACCCGTAAGTATTTATAATAATGATCGATGGATCTCTACGCAACACCTGTTTAGTCGTCTGGAGACGGACGCACGTGTGTACTTTCGCCTCCGCCTGTTGACGGAAGCGGAACCGCGCCTATTGTGCGGGACCAAGAGCGCCGATGTGTGCTCCGTAGATCAGTGCTCAACGTGGTGTCTGGAGCAGGGGACAACGGCTGCCCCGCACTGCCTGACCCGTGAGGGGGCGTGTGGTATCTCCTGCCAAACAGGGGACCTTATGGGTCCGTAGTCGGCTGGAGTGAGGGCTCTGGCTGGCTGGATACGGATCCCGGCATGATCCATTTGTGGCAAATATCGCCGTAGCACGCTAGCAAGGATGCCAGGAGTGGATGCCATTATCGGGACAGTTCTCAGAGCACGATGCGAGCACCGGTGAGTTCCGTATGGAGATCCCGGAGAATCACCTGGTAAACAGCCTCGATGCATGTCAAGATGCATCGAGGCTGTCCACCAGGTAGTTTTTTTAGTGGGTCGTCGTGTTTGACAACCCCACACTACCCAATTGCAACCCTCAATTGCGCCTGGGAGCAGATTTTTCCACCTGAAGTAAGAATAAAAAAAGACAAAATAAAAAAAATAAGGTTAGGTTAGGCAGGCGTCGGTAGCTGTGACACAGTTTCAGTTATCATCATTCATCGTTTTTCATTTTTCAAAATAACTCTTACAAAGGGGTAAAATGGGGTGTCAAAGTTTGTATGGGAACTTTTTAACGGGTTGTGTGATTTCTTAGAAACTTGGTTTGGATACCTAAAATGCAAAATAAATGGACACGTGTTTTAGGATTTTTCAAAATAACCCTATAAAGGAATAAAATGGGGTGTGAATATTTCTATGGAAACTTTTTAATGGAGAGTGTGATTGGTTTGAAACTTATCAATAAAATTTGGCAAGGAGAAAA
Source organism: Lampropteryx suffumata (assembly GCA_948098915.1). Classification (NCBI taxonomy): domain Eukaryota; kingdom Metazoa; phylum Arthropoda; class Insecta; order Lepidoptera; family Geometridae; genus Lampropteryx; species Lampropteryx suffumata. Next base: position 16,665,102 of record OX402544.1, on the reverse strand, counting down.
AATGGTAAATTGCATCCGGGGAAGGATTTAAGCTATAATTACTAAAAAAATGCGGTCGCAGTCTTGGGCAACAGCTAGTAAGACATAAAACACGTCGATCACACGTCAATTTATTAATTTAAAGTGTATAGTTAATAATAGGTTCTATTCATCTTTGGTTCCCTCCTCTTATTATTCTCCAGTCCTGAACAGAAGAGCCCAGTACACTGAAAACAAAACATTTAAACCTCTCGTTAAAGAGTAGTGATGGGTGAATCGTTGGTTAGATGATGAAAAATTACGATGTTATGAATCATAGGCTAGGTAATCTAGGTAAGAGTAGGTACAAGCGCCTTTATAAGGAAATCTGACGCGCTTGCCTAATGGAGCCTGCCTAAAATATTGAATCAATTGTTTATCTTACTTTTGAATCGCACCCAGAACCAACACACTGAAAAATAAACGTAATTATGTAAATTAAGAAAATTAACAATCGTATGAGTGATGCTTTCATGATAAATTAAATGAAAAGTATTACTTGAGCAATGCAGCGCTTAGAGAAACACTGAAACAAACGAAATAATAAGTGGTAAGTACAACGGTACACACGTTTACACTTCTCTTACAAGGTTACGTATCTATCACTTAAGTAAGGTACACGAGTATCCTATGCCTTAGACCAGATTTGGTCTGAAGTTATGCTTTCGAAACAAGCACGATAATTATGCTTGGAGAATGTCGGTCCAAACTCAAAAAATCAGCAGGACTAAAACGGCACCTCTGGGCTCTTCCAATATCTCGATTCAAACCTTATAGTGTGTGAGGAAACACATTGGAGGGGCGTTCATTTTTAAGTTAAGCGATTTCTACTAAAGAGCGACTTAAGTAACTATTAATGACTATTAGTCGCAGTAATACTAACCTCAGCCACGCATCCGTCACCATCGCACTGTTGTAAAAAAATAAAAAATATAATAATTCAAATAATTCAAATTTTTGTTACTACCTAGTTCGTACTACCTACATAGATATAGTGTTAAAATTACCCTCTATTCTAAATTCACATAATTTACTATCATGACATTTAAGTATGGTCTATCATTGGAATGCCAATGACAATAAATAGAGATGGCAATAGATTTAAACAACACTTTAGCCGATGTGTGATTATAGGATACACCCATAGTATTAAATTGTACATTCCTACAAATTATTAACGTAATGCAAGGCGGATCTCATTACTCATTTTTAGAGTTCAGTTGTAGAATAGTTCTATACTATTATACTATACAAATTATTTTGTTTGACACAAAACACAAAAAAAATAACACAAACAGAAACCGAACAAAAGAAAAAAAACAGAAGGTACACAATAAATTCGTATAGTTTTGTGCTAATTAGTCCCCTCGTGTCGTGTAGGCCAAACAGGTCCAGTCTCAGCATGGTTGCAGCTTCACACATTCCTGGGATACAGCGATGGTCAGACAGGCCCTAAAAATAATAACCAACCCTACACACGAAAAACAATCCCTATATTATGATAAAGTCACGAAATAAAAATAAACAAACCATTAAACTAATATATTGTGTCATTGTTTAATTTTGTAAAAATTGTAATAAAATAAAATTAAATATAACAAGTAAGTACATTATGATACTCGTTTGAAAGATAATGATTTAGTAAATAACATATACTGCAAATGCCAGGACAGTTAATGACGTCGATAGAACGGTAGATCTATGTAAGTAAATACATCAATTATGAGCAATTTTGGAAAGATAGTAATTTGTTTTGAGTGTATTCTTAAATATATATAATATTACGTATATAATATTTTAGGGCCCGAATAAGCGGCGGGTAGTCATTCTAGCACAAGGAACCCTTATAATTTCGCTATGTCCGTCTGTCTGTCCACTTCTAATTAGAGCTTTAATCGGAGTCTTATCGTAATTAAAATTTGTACGATTATATTTATAGCGTGATAATTTATATGGTTCCTGATATGTAAACCTTAAAAAAGCTAATGAAACATACTAAATTATTTTATTTTGCTTGTTTGGTTTATAAACCTGACCCATGACTAGTCAATCTTATGATTTGAAAGCCTTCACTGTGCAATTATTTATTTAATTTTAAAAACAATACTCACTCGTATTATTGGAAAAAAATACAATTTAACTCACCAAAGATCTGCAGCTCTCTCCAGTACACTGCAGTTTTTTTTTAATTATAAACAAATAGGTTTTTAATTGATGTAAATTAAGTAATACATAATATTACAAATCCTGCTAATTTTATTAATGCGAAAATATGTATGGATGTTTGTATGTTTGTGTCTCATTGAGGCCGTAAGGGATGAACGTGTTTGGATGAAACTTGGTGGGTATAGGTCTCAGTCTGTGACCTGCAATATAATATAATATAATATAAGTAAGTAACTTTTGAAGTGATAACTTCTTACGGGAGGGTAAACCGCTCGTTTTCGTTACGTAGCGCGTAACGGCGCCAGTAGGTCTGGCTTCCCTTCCTCGCACGCATACGGCAGCGGTAGGCAGGCTCCTCCTCTCACTCTAACCCACAGCGCTAGTTAGATTAGTTTAAGTTATCACTTCTGTCGGGCGTCCCAAGACGCACACTTTTTATTATATAAATACTACTACTGATACTGATATAAAACCCATATTGAATAATATCGTAATCGACTATTAGCGATAGAAGTGATTTTATTCAAAATGATTTATCTACAGGCCCGAATTATAGTGTACAGACGTTTCATATATGTCGAGATATACATTTTGCTATGGATTTAACTGTACTTTTGGTCTAAAACATTTTTGTTTCAAATCATCTATTCACATAATTACTGTGTCTTCCATAGCATAAGCAGATAGGCGACCGATAGATGGCGACCGCTGTGGTACAGTGGGCCTAGAGGCCCGGCTCAACCGCAGAAGGTTTGATTTGATTGTTCTGCAGGTTTGATTCCCGCCGCGGGACAAATGTTTCCATGATCTTTATTTATTATTTAACCCGTAATAAACAAATAATGGAAAATAATAAATATGTAATATTACGGGTTCAAGTATGAAACTGCTGTATTGTACTGAATAAATTTAATAAATTTACGAAATGTATAAATAATAAAATGATAGAATTATTCAGTACATAAGGGCAATTTCATATCTTAACCTCTATTATAAGCAGCTATGAGCTTGCAACCTGTCACGTAAACTTCTGCGCAAAGCTTGAAAAATTTGCCGTAACTTTAATTCGTAAGGTTAATTCAGTAATGTACACTGGACAATGTACATTATTGCATTGCCGCGCTGAATTGCCAATCGAATTCATTGAGCGTGGATAGAGCCAGCCCTATTGTCACCAGTGGCATAAACTAAAAGTGGTGTTAATTTCTTAACAATTCATGTAGTACTAGGCCCCTCATGTACCCACATTAGTAGAGCTAATGTAAGTGTTTCTAATTAAGGGAAGAGAGCGATAAAAGCGTTCACGGTTCAAGTTCGTACGCGCGTTTTAATGAGCTAAATTTCATAACAAAACAGTTTCAAGCATTCTAGTAAAACTATATTTTTAGAATCGGTTCAATAGGTCCAGAGAGTATTTTACAGAGAGGAGATTACCTCCTACAATTTACAAATTTTAACACCCTCGGGGGCACTCTTTTTGAAGGGTAGTTTAGGAAAAAAATATATTGGTCTGTTTCATTTCTATTTGCATATTCAAGCTATGTTTCAAATTTGTAAGTTTAAGAAATAACACCGAATGCTCGGGACCCTACTCCTTTATATATACACCAATAGTTTCCAGGTTCTAATCTATATGTACCTAAACCTAGTTTCATTCAAGTCGGTTCGGACATTATTGCGTTATTGAGTATCAAACAAACATCCACACAAACATTCACATTTATGATATGTATTAGTAGGAGCTGTAGAAGTAGAATTTGTCACTGATGATCTATTCTAGTCTGTCAATCACTGTGACAGTTAATAGATATTACAGATATTTGTGGTAACGAGAAGATATACTTACTTTTGAAGTGCAATGGTGACCTAAACACTAAGGTGGATAAAAATAATTCAAAATATACTCGTCTATCGATTTTTAGAAGAAAAAAATATGATATATTTAGATGGGAACCTTGTCTACTCACACTTGATAATGAACCAACTCCCTCGCCCTGAAAATATTAAATATTGCGGAAAATATTCTATAAAAGCAAGGCTTTACTAGGTTACGAGTAAGAAAGTAATTTCTATCATGAATCATACTAATTAATTCTATGTTGTTAATTCGTTAGTTTAGTGTTTAGTTGGTTTGGGACCTGCCACTAGTCGTTCTTGTCCTTACTGACATCAGAAGCCTTGATCGGAAGGTGGTTCGCGTGCGTTGCACATCTTATACAATTTATTTATTTAGGTTTTAAATGCATTAGAATATTCAGGTTAACATACATTGGTTTGACAACTAGGCGAACGACACTGAAACAAATAAATGCAGAATAATAAATACTACTGGTCGAAATCCGACCATAATTCATTCATAATTGAAGTATTTTTTATGCATAATTTAACAAAAAAATTAGCATTCCACACTCCTTCTTTAGAACGGCAATTTCACATATAAAACCCTATTAGTATTTAGATCCTCCTATAACCTACTTTTTTATTTTTTTAACATTAACATTATTTAGGTATATTCTTGAAAATGGCTTGCTGTTATTATTATAATGTGCCAACTCACAACTGCTTCACTAGCTCTTCCGTGACTCTGAAATACGTAATATTTATCACATAATAATTACGAACCAGCATGGCGATTATGGAACTTTTGAAACAATCAATATCTATCAGTTTTGATTAGCAATAGACATTATTTCATTAATTCGTTTTATTGTAACTGTAACCAGTTTTGACAAAATTTGAATTATTGTTTTATATTCGGTTTCCATCTTAGATCAAATAACTTCATGAATGGAGTGCCGCAAACAACCAAAATGAAGCTTCAAACCGTACTCCTCTATGTAAATACCAGCACACATATACACCCATGCACCCAAACCATGCTCCATGCTCTTAATACATGTTGCGTCACGTCGTAGTTCAATACCTAAACATTGTACATAAACAAACCTTGTATTTTCCTGTGTGGTGAAAACTAACTAGATTGCACTTTTCACAAAAAGTAAGTTTTTAGGTTTTTGGAACACGAAACTTCATCGAACTTGGCGTGAAGCGTGAGAGATTTGGGCAATGTTTACTGGACGAAGACGATAGGTACTAGGAGCAAACAGCATAATTTGGGTGCATGTTTTTGCGTGTATTTACACAGAGAAGCATGGTTTTGTGCACAAGCCCTTTGGTTGATCACGGCGCTCCGTCTTTATAATTATTGGGTCTGAGATTTATATTCATGACAGTATGTCTGACAAACAACATCAACCTTCCGTAATACCATTTCAGTTAGCTGAATACTGTAAGATGTTAGTATACATTTTTTGTAGTATCAGAACTCCATAATCAGCCCCCTTCTGAATGTAGATCTTAATTGTAGCGTGCATTTGTCGTATTTCCATCAGCCAGAGCAAATCATGTAAAATTAGTTGCCCATGGGAGATGCAGTCTACCCTCAAATCTATTCTTGGATTTATGCTATGCTAAATGTACGCTATAGTCAATCTGTTTTGTGGATCATCATTGAGAAGCATACTCTACCTATATAAATAAAAGCTTATTATACCTATATATGTATTCAGTATTATAGATACCAACTGGCAGAAATTTATTCACAATAATAATATTTCATTGTTATGAAAATGTCACGAATGTTTATTTTACTCCTTTATATCTTGCGCTAGTGTAGGCCAGTCTTTAGTGATTCCTCGTTCTCCTCGCCTCCTACCTATGACCGGTATCGAATATTGCCTTTGACATGTTAATGCGTTGTCCGCCATCAAGACCTCGTTTAGTTCTTTTAGCTTTGTACCAAGGTCAATGGAATTTAACCTCCGTTTTCCGAAAACAACACCCTTCTCCCTAAAACTTGTAGCGTCGGCTAGACGAGATTCAAGATTTAAGATTTTTTCCTCAGGTGGCTGTAGGATTTCGGGAAAGAGTGTCCCCCAGCTTTTACTCTTTGCTCAATAGCAATAATATACAATACAATATAGACAAAATAGGTGCATGTGAATAATGTATTAAAATAATGTTCTTAAACAAACAAGTATTTATAAGAATTTGACTTACTTTCGATATGCAGGCATTCGTATTACCGTCGCACTAAACAAATAATTGAATATTAGTTATTATCAGTTAATTCGCTTGCGTCTATTTACGAATATATAATACTCTACTACTGCCTGAGTGAGCTGGAGAACACAAACCTGCTTCTCAGCACAGTTTTTACAAATTGGTATATAAATGTCTAGAATGTATCATATAGGTATAGGAACTGTTCACGCATATGATCTTCTCATGAATGAAGTTTTAAGAAATTTGAACAGTATAATAAAGGTAAAAGGTAACTTTGTAGGAAATGCTATTCTTAGTAATACTAAGAAGAAATAAAAAAAAAAAAAATAATGCCGGACATTTCACACAACATCATCTGGCCTCAAAGTAAGCAGAGCTTGTGTTATGGGTACCACATGACTAATATACTACTTATATACCTTTTTTTTTGTAAATACATACATATAATACATAGAAATGTTTTTATGATCTGCAACTATTTGTCTCGGGTCTGGGTGTTTCTATGTATAATATGTATCTATTTACAAAAAAAAGTATATAAGTAGTATATCAGTCATGTGGTACCCATAACACATGCTCTGCTTACTTTGGGGCCAGATGATGCTGTGTAAAACGTCCGGCATTTATTTATTTATAGAAACACCCAGACCCGAAACAAATACTTTGCAGATCATGAAGAAGACCTTGCTATAGAAAGCGAGAAAGTAGAGTTAAAAATGAATCCGGATAAAACTAGAGTGATTACAATTGCACGATACAGTTAGAACACACCGAAATCAACTTCACAAGTGAATACATCTGTTTGGGATAGCTCATAGATCAAAAAGAACCTATGCGTAAAGTAGTAGAGAGAAGGATAACGAACGACTGGAGAAGGTATTGGAGCTTGAGAGAGGCCATGAAAGATAAAAAACTTCACATAAACATCAATCGTGAACTATTTAACACCTTTATACTACACGTCCTCATGTATGGCTGCCAATCATGGACTTTAAGAAAATGAAATGACAATTAAACTCACAACTTGAGAATACGTTATGGAAAGGAGTATGCTAAATGTTAAGAAATCAGACAAGCTAAAAAACCGTGCCATCAGAAACAAAACAAATACCATTGATGTAACACTGTAAATTAGAAGACGCAAATGGAGATGGGCAGGGCACATGATAAGAGGAAGGTTGGAGGAGGCCTTTGCCAATTGGCAAACAGATCTACTCAAAACAAGCAAGCAGCAAATACTAGAATAAGTTCTTTATGTTTTTAAGTTGTTATGTGAGTATTGGAATATTGTTATTAGGTTAAGTTGATCTGAATAAAAGGCTATATTATCATTATTATTATTATAAAAGTAGTTCTTAATTAAATATTTTATGTTTATTAATTGCGATAGGTGTGAATGAAAATAACTGAAATTTACTTACAGCTGATTTACAGATGGCTCCATAGCACTAAATCAAAAATTATGTTGCAAATAATTACAGACCTTAAATTTGTGGCAAGTGTTCAACAGCCAATGTTTAAAAAGATTTCAAGAATTTATCATGATCCTTCAGGCAGTAGCTAAATCATCGATTCCTGCCAAAATAAAATCGTAATTATGTATACCTTATCTAACATTGACTTCGGTATTAGGAACGACTGCTACAGAAGTTGAGTTTGTAACTTTTGTATCAACTTCCTGATAATAACTTTAAGCAAGAATCGAAATAGTTACTATAGGCACTTGATTAAGGAGTGAAACTCAATGCCGGCGTCATAATTACAGGTCACAATAATCTCGAAGATCGTATCATTGTAAACTATACTGAATAAGCAACGGCACAGCGAGGAAGCCCTGTACAGATAATACCTTTTCAAACACGTTCTAACGCTTGGACTACACTAAATTATAGAGATACATAATAAAATAAGTAAATAAATAATGAATGCTGGACATTTCACACAGCATCACCTGGCCCCAAAGTAAACAGAACTTATGTTATGGGTACCACATGACTGATACACTGCTTATATATATTTTTTGTAAATACAAATTCAACATTGAAACACTCAGACCCGACGCAAATACTTCATTCAAACAGGACAAATGTTTGTAGATTATATAAACATTTGTCCCGCGGCGGGAATCGAACCTGCAACCTTCTGCTTCTTAGCCGGGCCTTGACCCACTGCGCCACAGAGGTCGAGTAGATAATACTAGATACAAAGTAAGCAACAGAATTGAACTTGTATTAATCATTTAATTTTGGTCCATTTCAACTACCTATTCAAATATACTTAGCTGTGAACAAATAATTAGAAACAGGTAAAATGATTTAATTTATTAAACTTATTTATTTATTTATTTAGAAACATCGCGTGACTTAAGATCTGATGGTTTCTGGCTCAGCATTGCCATTCAACGTGGTAATGCCCCTAGTGCCTTGGGGACCTGCCCTCTAGCAGAGATCTGAATGTCTATCAGAAATCTATGAAAACTGATAGAAATTGATTGTAATTGATTGTAATTAGAGTTCCATAATCGCCTTACTGGATCAGTTGGTGGATCTGTAAATTTCCTTAAAAAAATGTTTTCTTTGTTTATATCAGTTTATGTTCCTTTTTGTTACACATTTAACGAAATAAACAATAATTATGAAATAGGCTTTACAACTGTAGTACCTATTCATATATTGTAGGATGACCTTTGCTTACCATAACTGCTTTGTTGCGAGGTGCACGGAATCTATATTTTTTACAGGTTTCAACTGAAATTGTGTCCTAAATTTCAACATAGTTCACACACATGGTTTGTTCAAATTACTCGCCCTTTTAGCAGTCACACCCTTCTTTACTTCTAACCAACGATTTTTAATCGGATTGAGGCTGTTTGGAGTCCAATCTAAGGCGCTGCGCAAACGAAGAGGGAACCGTAATTGCTGTGTCTTGTGGCGGTGATCGGACACAAAAGCCCGTTGCTACTACTGGCCACTGGTACAATTCTTCGCTTGTACAATTACAATACAATTCGTTTGCGCAGCTTAGTACAATTGCAAGAAAATGTGTTAATGTTGCTTGTATCTTTTACTGACGACTTTTAGTTTCCAGTTACCGACACCTAAAACTTTTTGATCGTCGGTGAGTATGTGTTAAGTGGGAGCAACTGGACACACGCATGCGCAAAGAGAGCATGATTTCATACTGGTTCTATAGAAATCAAATATTCATCGGTAGCTTATATTTGACACAAGACACAAAAGTGACCATGGTTGCTCCCTGCCTAAAACAGTGATCACAAGACACTATACACTGAATGAGTGTGTTTGAGGTCGTTATCATGTTGAAATGTCTAGACTACAGGAAACGACTCTTCATAAGGAAGCATAGCTTCCTCCAATGTTTGCCTTCTCCTGAGTTAAAATTATTCTAACATACCTTCAATATTTTTAAATGGCATAACACCACGCCTAAAGAAACCATTTCAAGTTTTGTGTTTTCTGCCTCCATGCCATTCAATGCCTGCTTAGTTCTAACCTAACCTAGTCTATTTATCTTCGTTTCGTCAGGAAATAATATATTTTTCAATTGACTTGCTATACAGTATATATAATTTCAAGCGAAATCTAATTTAGCTTTTCGGGACACCTTCATGTAAAGTGGTACTCTCAGGATGATGCTTCCAAATAACTTTGCATCCTTCAAGCGTATTCTTAGTGTACGCGTAGATACATGCGTTAAATGGATCAACTTTTGCCGAACGAACAATCAAAGCATTTTCACGCGGTGTCGATTTTCTAGATTTAAGTTTTCTAAGAACATTATTTGTAGTATTGGACATTAAGACATGATCTTAACGCTCTAATGTTTAAAATCTTAGATTACTAAGCGCTTAAAATTATCAGAGTTCTTTTTAAACGACCACTCACGTTATACTGTGCCGTAATCATTTTTTGGGTCGATGGATCACAACTTTCCTTTCTACCCAATATTTTGAAATAGTTATGCTTTTTTGACTGAAACAATATTGAAGAAAGTAACCATAAGATAGTGTGATACTGTACGTAAACATATTTTATTTTCGTTTGTAATTATTTGTTCATTGGCCAGCACTTTTCAAATACAATGTTAGTTTTACTATAAATTTATTTTGATAGGATATTTGATTACTGAGTATGAATAATTAAAACCTAATAATAAAGGTATTATATAAAAATAGTATGGGTCTGGCTCTGGGTCCAGGTCTGGATGTTTCTATGTATAATATGTACGTATTTATAAAAGAAAAATAAAAGTATATCAGTCATGTGGTGTGGTACCCAGAGCAGAACGCAAGCTCTGCTTACTTTGGAGCTGGATGATGCGTGAATGTTCGCCGTTATATATTATTATTATTATAGTATATCTTTCACAATTATTATAAATAAGCTAATAGTAAAAACAACTTTTTTATTGAAAAGTTACATCGGTATCAGTCGTTCTTAATTATATCTGTATATAAGTCTTATTATATACTGTGCCTAACCTATGTCTTCTATCTACTTACCGAATTTAGCTATATCTAGGTTTTACATACCTATACTGTGTCTATATGTAAAACCTAGATACAGCTAAATGCAGCTATATCTTCTACCTAGTACCTACTTTGATTTGTGGCTGATTTAATGATTATGATTAATAATATTTCTATAAATTCGAATATATTTAAGATCTACCTCAGCGGTACCGAAGTCTCCGAATACCTGGAAACGAATGTTAATTTTACATTTAACTATTAAATGGTAGTGTAGTTATCATTTACAAAATAAGTAATAATAATTGATACCATTGATGTCGCGTTGAAGCCCATTGACTAAAAACATAAAATAAATTACAAATATATATTGATTTGAATTTTAGGAGAGTTAAAAACTTAAAAGACTTAACCGAATATAAAAAAACATTTTACCGAATTGAGAACCACTTTTTTTAAGTCGTTTAAAAATGTTTTTTTATGCTTCTTAGTACCTTATCATTTTTCGGAATTCATAAATACCACTGGAAAGTTAAAGGAAACCAAAATACGAAATTTCGTTTACTTGGATGACATACTTTTTCCAGTCATTTTGATTAAAAAACCAAACGTCTGAACCGATTTTGATATAAGTTCTATGGGGCCAATCAAAAAGTATACTTACCCTTTCACATAAAAAAAAGTTTTTTTCAAACCGGTTCATAAATGACGGCGTTGTGAGGTAACAAAAATAAAAAAAATTAAAATACAACTGAACTGAGAGAGAACCTAGAGAGAAAAAATTGAGAGAGAAAACTGTAAGAGTTTTTGAAGTTGGTTAAAATTTATAATTTAAAAAAGAACAGAACCCACGGCACGAAAATAAATTATCAAAATATCTATATTTGCTATAAGTTAGTGAGGAGACGAGTATCTGAAGATTCTGCAGATTCTGTGACAGCATCACAGCATCAGGTCAAGGTAACCATTTTCTTGCAATATCATTGAATCGATCAACATAGTGATTATGGAACTCTTGATACAATCAATGTCTATCAGTTTCTAATAGCAATAGGCATCATAGCAGGGATTGGTATTACGTACGTTTCGTTTCTACATCAGTTTCTATTTATGTGACAGCATGTATTAAAATCAACATCAACCTTCCGTAACACTAATTCATTAATAGTAACTGAAAGAAGTTATCAATGCTTTGATATTATCAGAATTCCATAATCGGCAGGCAGACCTGTGTAAGTAGCTCACTTTCCAGAATTAATTAAAAAATTGGTGATGATCTTCAAATTGCAAACATACTTTCTTGAATCATAGCTAAAAAAACACTATTGATCAAGTCACCTTTCACACAAAAAATACTAAATCAAAATCGGTTCATCCATTTTTTTATGCATAATTTGAAAAATATTAGCATTCTGCACTCTTTCTCTATATAAGTAGGCTATAAGTTTCAGACTCCTCCGTCCGCGCAAGTTTCGTAAAAAGAGGTACAAAGTTTTTGCTTCACGTATTAATATATAGATAACACCCCATTGTTAGCGATCGGGGGTTTTAATGTACTATGTTAAGCGTAAATGCTTACCAAAGCAGAGGCCGATGACCCCAGACACTGTAAAATAGTCAATGAATGTAAACGCTCTTTGTTTAGGTAAGATACACACTGGCACAATGAGAGCAATACGAACAAAATATATCATCAGTAAGGTTAAGGCGCTGTGTGACCACTTCTCAAGACGACCTTTTCGTGATATGACCTTTTTTAGCTTAGACTTTCTCTTCTTCCAACCAGTTCTGCATTTGTTCTTTTCTGGTTTAGTCGTATTTGTCTCCCCAAGTACCGTATGCAAAAATATTGATTGTATTGCTGTCGGTCTGTCTGACCCTAATCCAATCCCTTGATCGCAAATGTGGGTACTAGCTTTATCCGTCAAGGTCTAATATAGATAAATATAATCTTTAACTTTGGTGGACCACCCATTGTACTATAGAAACCATATGATTTAAAATACTTGAATATATTATAGTATAAATCTAAACTTATAATACTTTATACCCAGATACAATGATCTATGTTCATTACACAAATGATTGTCCTGGTGAAGAATCGAACCCACGAACTAAAGAGCGTTGAAGGCGGGAAGCTATGACCAACAGAGCTGGAGCGTGGCAAAAACGTATATTGTATGATGGAAAAACTTGAACTGCTAATTTCTTTTGTTTTACCTTGTCATCCTTATTAATACTGATCTTAGAAGCATTGGGAGTGCGATATGCACTTCGCTAATTCATTTTGTAATTATTTAGTTAAATTTATCAGTATTGACTTGTATTTTTGTAAACTAAGTAGATAATATAAAAAAAAAATATAAAAAATCACGGCGTCTGCGTATTGGTAACGCTGCCCTCTGGCAGTGATCTGGATCAGTTGTGCTATCTATAGAACGTTTTAAACGGTCCTTAGATAGCTCATTTTGTGAATCAAGTAGGTCCACGAGATTATGTTGCTACATGTTATACACTAGGTACTTACGAAGGCAATGCAATCATTCCCGGTGCACTGAAATATTAAAAACTTAAACGGTCTCATTACAAAAAGTGCGATATCGACGATGAATATCTTTTTCTTTCAACTACGTAGTAATGTTATCATTAATCACTACAAAACCGATCACAAAGGACGTATTTTTTGCTTAGAACCAAAACAGTGCAGTAATATTATATGAAATCTCATTATTGCACTGTTTTTCATTATTGCACTGTTTTTTACTTTTTATTTAGATATACATTTACTACAGAGGTTTTATATCTCCCATTAAGTTTAATATAAAATGTTTGCATTTAATCAAAAAGAGACTAAAAAGAGGAAAGAAGAAAAAGAAGCTGAAAATAAAAATCGGCTGAATAAAACCGCCTTGGTGAAAAAAAAACAAATGGCGCGCATTTCGTACCATTGTAAAACTTTGATTCTTCATATTTTTAGTTTGAGTAGGTATATTTTAACACAGTAGGTACCTAGATTGGTAATTGAAAGAAAAGTTAATTACGCACCTTGCTAAAGAGAGTAACTTATGCACTCGTGTTAATTCAGTGCCCTCGCTTGCGCTCGGGCACCAACATAACACTCGTGCATTGATAACTCACTTTGCGCTCGGTGCAACAATATACTATAAATACCAGTTATTAAAGATATTTGTCGTTTTAGTTTAACTGGAAACATACTATCGTAGGTAAAATACTTAATAGCTATCTATCTATTATATATTCAGATTCCTATCTAAATCTAATAAAAAAAATGCGGGGCAGTCTTTGGGGACTGCCGATAGAAGTGAAAACTAAGTAACTTGTGAATTGTATGGTTGAGCTATTAGATTATTATGTTTAAACTATTTTTGATTTGTAAAGAAGTGTTAATGCTCAATTTAAATGTAATCCTCCTAAACACTTCTTTTACCAAAACTAATTCAAAAATAATAATCTAATCCTTACTAATATTATAAATGCGAAAGTAACTCTGTCTGTCTGTCTCGCTTTCACGCCATAATTACTTAACTGATTTATATGAAATTTGGTACACAGATAGTCTAAAGCCTGAGAAAAGACATGGGCTACTTTTTAATTGGATAAAAGTGTTGTAAAGGGATGAAAGGTTGTATGTATGTTGTATGTTGAAAGTATTGTCATTTTCAGAACTAGAAGCATTAAATTTTAGGCTGTTGATTCCTACTAATATTATAAATGAGAAAGTTACTCTGTCTGTCTGTTACGTTTTCACGTCTAAACCGCTGAACCGATTTTGATGAACTTTGGCATAGAGATAGATGGGAATATATATGATATCTCGGAAACTATGCACTTTAGGGCAAAAATTATCAAGACCATTATTGTAAAAAATAAAATTTCGCATCTTTTGTTGCTTGCACACTTTTTTGTAAAACTTACCGTTTACGATTTATGGCCCATTTAATGAACCGGTTTTTCTAGGTCCGGTCACCTAGACCAGGTCACCTAGACTTCACTCTCGCCTCGTCCTTTAACCTTGAAACCTAGACCGGACCTAGGAAAACCGGTCATTAAATGGGCCATAAATCGTAAACGGTAAGCTTGACAAAAAAGTTTACTTGAAACAAAAGATGCGAAATTTTAGTTTCTACAATAATAGGCTCCATAACTTTTGCCCTAAAGTGCATAGTTTCCGAGATATCGCCCAAAAACGTTTTTTTCAAGATGGCCCTTGAAGATTCACCTGGATCAGTCAGCATTTTGTGATTTTATGCTCGGTAAGTGATCCTAAACCTTATAAAAAATAAAATTCTTTAATTTCTCTAAAATCTTTAACTTTGGTGGATCATCCATTGTACTATAAAAACCATATGATTTAAAATACTTGAATATATTTAAATCTAAACTTATAACACATATAGACCGGACCTAGGAAAACCGGTTATTAAATGGGCCATAAATCGTAAACGGTAAGCTTTACAAAAAAGTTTACTTGAAACAAAAGATGCGAAATTTTAGTCTCTACAATAATAGGCTCCGTAACTTTTGCCCTAAAGTGCATAGTTTCCGAGATATCGCCCAAAAAAATTTTTTTCAAGATGGCGCTTGAAGATTTACCTGGATCTGTTAGCATTTTGTGATTTTATGCTCGGTAAGTGATCCTAAACCTTATAAAAAATAAAACTTGGATCGGAAATTTAGTGCAAAGTTAAATGCTATTTTGACTGGCCTAATAGTACTTTGCATGGTAATGTACTATACAAAAAAAACTTAGATGGTCCCACATTAAACTTGTTTTTGGGTTTGTTTTTTTTATATTAGTTCAAAGTGCATCTTTTCAAGATATAACGAGGTTTCCTAAAAATAGTTTTTGACGCAGTTCGAGCGTAGCGTTTATATTGGTATGACTTTACTTAATAATATAAAATGTTGTAAGGAGAAATTTACCAGTAATTCTGAAAGTTTAGGTAGTTTTATGTTTTTAAATGGGATTGATTTTGTAGATATTCCTTACATATAAACTCATCACTATTGATATTGATATTGAGAGATAATACTAAGAGATACTGTCCTAGTATGTAAGACGTTTAAAGTGAACCTTGTATACTAAAAATATTTGAATTATTATTATATTTTTATTATGTTTGCTTACTAGTTCAATCAATTAGATTGGAGAAGTGACGTCGCGCATTTTATTAAAATCTTCTTCGGTATAATTGCTCTATATAATTGCATTTTATTCTTATCAATAAAAATGTTTATATAAATATAGCTATACCTACTCATAATATTATTTAGTGTAGGTATAAGTCCCTTTTATTATTAGATTGTTTAAATTTTTTAGAAGTAAGATTTACCTGCTTTTACTTTTTCTCTGTACTTTTTTATTAACTAACTTTTATTTTATTTTACTGCTGTTCTGTATTACCTACTATTTTTACGCATCAGATAGTATCTGTAATGTTAAAATAAGGTATAAATAAACTGAATTAAATTGAATTGAATTGACTTGAAGTCGTCATTTTTGAAAGAGTTGAGTGTAGTCATTGCCCATCTAGACCACTAGTCCCTCTTGTACTTCTGGCTTCGGAAGCCTTTACTGTGCGTGGTACAAGCGATTGTTCAATTTATGTAATTATTACTTATCAAATTATTGTATCTCGCGTAGACAATCTTATGTATATAGTATATAATGTATATTTAGGAGTTGTTATAACAAACCCTAGGATACTAATTTGAAGAGTGAGTTTCGAATGGTTTTAATAAATTAGACTACGCATGAAAATCTTTATCATTATAAAAATCTTTTTTTAATATGTGTACCACCATTTTGCTATATAAGGGTTACTTTGAAAAACCATAAGCACGTGACTATTTATTTTGTATTTTCAAGTACACAAACCAAGTTTCAATCAAATCGCATCACGCGGTTAAAAGTCGCGATACAAATTTTCTTAAGCACCCATGTTATTTCCCTGGTTATTCTGAAATAATTGTTCTCATCTGTTTTATCATGTGTATCAAGCATATTTGCTTAATACACATGATAAAAAGTTCCAGAATTGTTAGTTCAAGGAATATGATTTTTCATACAAACGATTTCACCCTTTTTCACCCTCCTAGGGATTTAATTTTGGAAAATCTAATCATGTTGAATTTTGAAAATACATAGATTCATGGTTAATTAAGTTAGTTAAGACATAACTAACCATTAAGTAGTGCGGATATTAGTAGGTATATTTTTCGTAGTGTCAGAGAAAAAAATTGTTTACCTGTGCACTACAGTTTTCCATCTATAAATATTAATTACAGATAAATATTAATTTATTCATTAGTACTAAATCCTTATAAAAACATAATATTATTTTGTAAAGATACGTTTTTATCATACCGCTCCTTGAGACGCATCCTTTTGTAAATCCATTTCTTGCCCGTTCTGCTAAACAATTTTTTTTATGATAGTTACGTACTTAAACACTTAAATGATTAGGGTTACTTTTAAGACAGTACCCTTCTTAGCAAATGATTTTTACTATGAAAAATAATCATCTTATTTTGGCACTACCAACTCGTTTGACGGGATTGGCGGGATAATAATTATAAAAAATATAGTAATTATGTATTATAAATATTTTGTCTGCAACTTCCTCGTTTCAAACTGTTTTTAAAATTACATTTTGATAATCACAGGTTTTTACTCGCGTATTATTTTGTCGATCAAGACACCGACACTGTTTCGATTTATCTAGAGAATCTTCATCAGGGTGAGTTTGTTCCGCGAGTAATACGTGAGTACCGGTGTTTATTAAAATGTATATTACAACTCACGAAAGTTTAGAAAGTGAAATCTTTTTAAAATTATTGTGAATTCTGTAATTTAAGTATAAAACAAGGTCTATAGACAATAACCATAATCTTCTCGTAAAGTTGACTTCAACTCTCAACTTACACGGATAATAAGCGAATAAACTTAATAAATCATTATCTACTTATATCTATTCTGCTGGCTTATTTTATTTCTTTTATAAAAAAATGTGATAAAAAATTGAGATTTGAGCTCCGTCAAAATGCCTCAAATTATTTGCTCAGGGTACTGCCTTAATTACAATTTATTTTTGTTTTAGAGAATAATCCTTTGTTTAAAAAAAATTATCACTAATGTATAATGTATATAGCAAAATAAATGTGATTTCAATTTAGGATAGTTGTGCAGAAGGGGCGTATTGCATATTATTAAAAATTAAATAATTTAAATATCTTCTTATTTCCTAAAATGAACGTATTTACCTGATTGGCATCCTGTTGAGGTGTTTCCGCAATCTGTAAATCAATACAAATTAATGCTACTTGTACACGAACGTCGAGTAAATATTTTGAATTTTTTTATTCTAATAGATTATTTTTACAGTTACGTTACATACTTTAATGAGCGTCTGGTGGAATCGTTTTGATTACAGAATGGTTATAATTCATTTATTTCCTCTTTTCACATGTTGCATGTACTTAGATTATGTCATAACAATATTTGGTATCTTATACAGAATGTGTTTCACAGAATATAAATTTATCAGCCAAAGCCTCGTCAATCTTATAACTCTTATTTAATAATGGACTTTTTACAATATTAAAAAAATCAGGGTCAGATTTAGATTTATTGTCAGGAAATTTATTATATAATTTAATGGACACACACATAAAACTCTTTAATGTTTTAGTCAGTCTAATCTTAGGAGTCAGAACATTTATTTTATTTCTCGTGTTATACTAATGTGTAACAAACTTCATGTTGGTGATATTTTCTCTAATATAAACAATATTTAGATAAATAAATTCACCAATCATAGTCATAATGTTTAATTCTTTGAATTTATCTCTACAAGAGTCTCTATATTTGAGCCCTAAAATATATCTAACACAGCGTTTTTACATTATAAATATCCTATTTGATTCTGCTGCAGTTCCCCAGAACATAACTCCGTAACTCATCAACGAATGAAAATATGCATAGTATACATCCTTAGCAGCCTTAGGCCCCCCCAGTTCTTTAATTTTTTAACTGCATATGTAGCAGAACTTAGTTTTTTTTGACAGCTCATCAATATGTACTGCCCAAGTTAGCTTTGAGTCCAGCCATACTCCTAAGAACTTCATGCGGTCTGTTCTTGGTAAGGATAATTCATGAAGCACACTGTCAATGTTATTCGAGTGAGTTGAAGGATTAGTTGCCCCTAGACAAAATGGAACAACATGAGTTTTGTCAACATTTAACAGTAGATAGTTTACTGAAAACCATTATTTTAGACTAATAATTACATCTTGCAGCATATTACTTAAATTTACGTTACTTTTTTCTTTGACAATTATACTAGTGTCGTCAGCAAATAAGACTAAGTCAAAATTGCTGTCCTTACAAACTATAGAAATATCATTATCATACCATACTACTTAAGGTAATCAATTCAACAGTTTCTCATTCTATCTGTTTGCTCTTCAACATTTGAAGGCTTGACATATATTGATGACATTTGCTACGGAGAAGGATTTTATTTTGAAGACGTATTTATACTACTTATTATATAGGTACCACGCAGGCAGCCAGCAACCTGTTAGTTGAGTCTATAATGATATTTATAATTAAATTTGTGTCTTACCTGTTGCCTATTTTGTGCCTGCGAAAGATTAGTTAAGTTATATGTTTATACAACGAACATGTAATAGATAGGTAAGTTCTAGGCTAAACCGCGTTTTTCGCAATATTTACCACAACATTATGTCCAATATATGTTAAAAAAACTATATGGATTGCGACGTACATTAGGTACAATTTCCAAGTATATCAATGAAGATTCAGTTTATAGAAGAAAAAAAGAAAGAAAGATATGATTTATGGTTCATGATTGATTGGTATGTAACTAAAATGATTGGTTTTTTATCAGTATGCATAATTAGGTACCTACTGGTTGTTGTCAATTGGTGGTGATTCTATTGCTTAGTTAAACTATAAAAAATAAATACGATCTTATTTTGCTCTTTCCAAAGTCCAAATTCGAGTATCATTATGAATAACACTTTTAAAATATGTTAAAATTTACATTTATTCTCTAATTAAATTGTTTTTTTTGCGGTTTTTATCGTAACACAATATTTGTCTCGGGTCTGGATGTTTCTATGCATAATATATATGTATTTAGAAAAAAAACATACCCATAACAGGTAGCTCTGCTTACTGTGGGGCCAGATGATGCTGTGTTCAATGTCCGGTATTATTATTATTATTATTATATATGGCAATCAAAAAGTATCATTGAAAAAGTATTTTATGAAATTTTATAAGTAGGTGCTGAACCAAAAATACCAAATTTCATACATTGCATGCATTGATTTAATATTGTAAAGTAGTTACTTTTGTAGCCAAAACGTGTCTTATAGAAAAGGCGTTTTACAATATAGAAGATTTTATTTATTATCAGCACATCAATATCAATGCACATCAATAAAATTAAACACCCTGACATTATATTAATACACGAAAATTTACTATAATTAATTAATTTATAATTTACTTTAATTTATTTATCTAATAACTACAATTTACGATAATTTATTATAATATTGTTATCTTGTATTTTTAATTTAAACTGACCTGTACATACAATTTACCAATAAAATTATGGATTTCAAATAATGGCATGGTTCTTAGGTATAATAATACCTAGTTTTATTTGGTATGTTTTATAAAATGGAACTACAGAATCACTACCATAGCGAAGTGAGTTATGATTCTTGGTTAGACATTTTATGAAGTCATAGCTTTTATAAATTAATTAGCTTTTCGTTGTTTTATTGGGTAATTTTAGCGGCGTTTTAATCAATAAACTGTGACCACAAATATCGATAATTTGTTATATAAAGGAGAAGTCCATTCACTGACTCACACATTTCTATAACTACGCGAGAACGGACTTTTCAAATTCAAAGCCGAAAATTCAAGGGATGAAAAAGTTTATATATAAAACATTACATTATTTACCTAAAACAAATATATATATAAATTTTAACTAAGTAAATGATGCCGGACATTTCACACAACATCATCTGGCCCCAAAGTAAGCAGAGCTTGTGTTATGTGTACCACATGACTGATATACTACTTATACACTTTTTTTTCTATAAATACGTACATATTATACATAGAAACGTACATATTATACATAGAAACGCTCAAACCCGAGACAAATACTTGTTGTTCATCTCTGAACTTATATTCTTAAAACGTTTGCTCGAATATGCTTTAATTTAAAAGAATAATATATTTTAATACCGATCAGCCCCTAAACAAGGGTGCAACGCGGGGGTTTAAAAATTGTATGGGTACTTTTAATGCGTGATTCTATTTACTTTAAACTAGGTCTGGTCACCTTAAATAAAAAATAAATAGACATGATTGTGTTTCAAGGTTTTCTAAGATAAAAAATGGAGCAATGGGGGTTAAAAATTGAATAGAGATTTTTGAACACGTGTTCCGTCTGCTTGAATATTGGTTTGTATACCATAAATATATAAAATAAATAGACATGTAGTTTAACGTTTTCGTTAACAACCCTTAAAAAGGGTGCATTAGAAGTTTAAAAATATAATAGAAATTGTTTAAACGAGTGGTGCGATTTGATTAAAACATCGTTTGTAGAGCAATACAAAGTAAATACACCTTAAATGGACTTTATGTACCTTAAATACAAAAATAAATATAAACGAGTTTCAAGATTTTACCAAACAACACTTAAAAATGATGCAAAGGGGATGTTAAAATGTGTATGGGAACTTTAAAACACGTAGAACGTTTGTATAAAATACAAAATACATGGTCACATGTTTAAAAGTTCAAAACAACCCTCACAAAGCGGTGAAAAGGTGTTACAAATATTTAGATTTATTTTGATTTTAAACGCGTGACGCGATCTATTCAAAACCTGAGTCAACATTTTTTTAAAGAAAATAGAAGCAAGTATACTATTTTTTATTACTATTAAAATGTACTTTTTGATGGAAGTGTAATCGGGTGTTGAAGTTGCATAAAACTTTAAAAATTATGTTCTTCTTATTCCTTGTTTATGGCATGTGCCATAATAATGTCAACTTTGCCAGTGTCAAGTGTCTATTTTGGTATAAAGTCAATTTATTTGTTAAAGTCTTAGTCTGTGGTCAATTGTTAATTCTAGACGTCACGCGGAATGGCCTTCTAAAATTTTCTTGGGATTCCTCGTCACAATACACATACAATTCAATTGTACATACCCGTCATGGATTGTAGTCACGATTTATTCATTAAAATTCCGCTAAGATTACTGAATAGACCATGCAATAAAACGAGTATAAATATTAAATTAGCAGATCTATGTTACTTCATGAAATGACAAACGAAGAATCAAAAAAAAGGTTAAATTCAGATACATACACGAAATATTATCACTCTACAATGAGTGTAACTGACATCTGTTTTTCCGAATTATTGTAACTATAGGTCGAGATTCGGCCATAATTAGTTAATAATTAATGTATTTTTATGCATTATTTTAAAAAAATATTAGCATTCTGCACTCCTTCTCTATAAGTGTCCGTGCAATTTTCGTAAAAATGGGTTCAAAGTTTTTACTTTACGTATTTATATATAGTTTTGGTACCTATATGATAATTATTAACTACTTGAGCTTAATTAGCAGCGGGGTAACTTGTGGGAAAATTACTTACTTACTTAATAATACTTTCTTTAAAAAATACGCGGGATAAGCTCTCTACTAAGTAGTAGAACCGATTGCTGGTAGACTTTAAGATTATAACGTCGAAAAAATATGTATTTTTCCCCATTGTTATAATCTTAAAGTCCAGATCATTATATCTATACATGATAAGAAACAGGAGAACGGGGTATCAATTCCTGTAAGGTAAATTAGTACTTTTTAGAAAGGGGATAGAAGCAGTATATTAAGGATTGCTGTCGACAATTTTTACAGAACTCTACAATTTTAAAATCTAGAACATTATAAAATACTTATGTATTTCAAGCAACGGGACAACGGAATAACAAAGCTTGTGGGGAAAATATTTATTTATCACACACGGGCACTCTATGCACTTTACGAAGGAGTGTTTAAAACTAATGGCAGGCGTTGGTTTTTCCCGAGCGTTATAATTTCAGTCTGAATGATAAAAAAATAAGCCGTAGGACTGATAATTGGCATCTATTTATCCTGATCAATAGTATATTATAAGCATAGGGACAACGCGGGTCATCAAATTCTCTAGGGAAAGTATATAACGTTTTACACACCGTAAAACGGGTTACTAGGGGCTTTTTTCGAATTATTGAAAGTCTGGAACATTATAAACTACTTATGCATAATAAGCAACGGGACAACGGAAAATACTTACTTCAAAGACACAATTATAAGCACTTGATTAAAGAGTGAAACTCATTGCCGGCATCATATTTACAGGCAACAATAATCTCGGAGACCGTGTCATTGTAAACTATACTGAAAAAGAAACGGGACAGCAAGGAATCCCTGTACAGATAATACATTTTCAAACACGGTCTAACCACTCTACAAAAGAGAGGTCAAACACTTGGACTATATTAAATTATGAAGATAAATAAATAATAATAATAAATATTACTGGACATTACACACAGTATTGTCTAGCCCCAAAGTAAGCAGAGCTTGCAGGAACCACATGACTGGTATATATACTATTTATACACTTTTTTTTGTAAATTATATTATTCAAAGAAAAGGATCCAGACCCGAGACAAATATTCGCAGATCATACAAACATTTGTACCGCAGCGGGAATCGAACCCGAAACCTTTTGTGTCTCATGGCAGCCTTCGCCCGCAGGGCCACAGAGGTCTTAACGAGCAAGACAGATGCCATCATGAGAAGAGAAGAAGAAAATGAGTTATGGCACTTATGACATAGGTGAACTCTATTATCGTAATCATAAGTGTAGGTTGAAGGTTTCTCTATCAGGAAAAACATTTATCATAGGTGTTTGTTCCGTGTCTGATATAAATTATCATAAGCATGTATTTAGAAATATTCAAGTATTCTATCAGTCATCTGGTCACAATAATACAAGGTACCTATGCTTAGTTTGGGGCTAGATGGTGTTGTGCGCATTGTCCAGCAACATTTATTTATTATTTATTTATAGAATTATAAATTTCCGTTAGAGCTGGTGCGGCGACTGAATGTGCCGAGGACCTCAAAAAGCGCAAAACTGCCGGTCTTGATAAGGGCTACATATTTGAGCCTTTTAGAGTCGATACCCTGGGTCCGTGGGAAACAGGAGTCCACCGTTTTCAATTTTTTCACAGCGTGTGGTAGATACATTGCGTGACCCAAGAGCTGGCTCCTATCTGGCTGAGCGTATTAGCATTGCCATTTGCCGCCAGTGTCTTGGAAACACTGCCCTCTGGCAGTGATCTGGATCAGTTGAGCTACCTATAGATCGTTTTAAACGGCCCTTAGATAGCTCAACTGTTTTACATGTATTTTGTATTATTGTATTTTATTCTGTACATTTCTGTATTCATTTTTGTAAATAGAAATATTTAACTATATATTTGTCGGATAGGATTACAAATTTGAAAAAAATATTGTCTCTTGCTATTTTACAGTCTCAAATCAAATAACCTATTTAAAAATCTCCGATTCCCATCCAAGTAACTGATGTTGATGTCTGTCTATGATGTTAAGAAATTAAAAGTTCGACCAATGAAATAAAAATACCATATTGTGGTGATATATTGTTTTTATTTATTATTACTGATATCAGTTGATAACCTACACTCGTATTGCTGTCGAAGTCTAATTTACCAATAATTTACTTACTATAATGCATAGTTAACTAAGAATTGTGTATTCCTAGCTTACCACCCAAAGGCTATCATAATACTTACTATAAACCATCTAATATATAAAGTACTCAGATTCTTAATATTTTGGTCAATAAGAAGGAATACTAACATTTATTATATTCTCAGTATAATGTTCTATGTACGACGAATAATTACAATATTAGGTTAATGCCTAGTTTTTAGTTTTAAATGTTTAATTACTTATTTACAATTTTCATATCATTAGGTACTTAAATTAGAAATTATAAGAAGGGGCCATAAATAAACAGGCTATTTAGTTAGAACTAAGTTAGTAGAAGAAACATTTAGTTGATTTTAGCAAAGTCACTAAAGAACTAAAGTACTACGGAAAATACTTTGCGTATGTTTTCACGACACCAACACATGCGTTTTTTTTTAATAAACAGTGTTATTTGAATGTTGATATGGAATATATAAAAATTGTATAATGCTCATTAGCCAATGAATCAGGCAACAAACCTTAAGCTTAATTTATATATATTTACCTACATGCGTCGTTCCCTGCTAAACCTCGTGTACATACATACCCCTTACCTAGAAACTAATTGATCCCGCTTACATTACTCAGCTCTTTATCCACCAGTCTACACCAATTTAAGATATAAAGTTCATTGATAATTATGTATACAGATGAAAATTAAAATACACAATGACG
Organism: Lampropteryx suffumata; assembly: GCA_948098915.1. Taxonomy (NCBI): domain Eukaryota; kingdom Metazoa; phylum Arthropoda; class Insecta; order Lepidoptera; family Geometridae; genus Lampropteryx; species Lampropteryx suffumata. Next base: position 16,639,773 of record OX402544.1, on the reverse strand, counting down.
TGGAAACGCGACGAAGATAGTTCGAGTTTCGAAACACAGCGACACCAATAAAATGGTTTGTATAAGAACACACAATCAAGACCACTTGTTTCTCAGCACTGAACTCAATCGGCGTCCCCACATAAGGTGGTATCATACGATAGTGCCCTGTAGATGCTGCGGGTCAGGCAAAGGCGCGGCCGGCGGCAGCGCGGGCCCCAAAGATGTTGACGGCAAAGCAGCGGCCACTTCTTGGTAGCCAGTCATAGGGAAGCCATGGCCCGGTAACCGATCTGTTGGCTCTTCTGGTGGAGTAACTTCTAAGCCTATGCTTCCGTTTAAAGCTATTTTTATAGCGTCGGCATCTTGCTGCTGCTGTTGTTGTTGGTGTTGCAACAACGAATTGAAATGAGATATGCCGATCTCTTCAAGGCTGCTCTTTCTGCGTCTTCCGACACCGCTAAGGCCTTGTCGCAGTGAATTAGATCTGCGCAGTAAAATATCGTCGACGACTCTCAGTGAATTGGAGCGTCCTCTGAAGTCCGTGATTATTGTTGGGCTGTCGGGAAGAGAGAGTGAGTTAGCTTTAGTTGTAGCGAGGGGTGGAGCTCGCGGTTGTGCGAAGGTAGCGCCTAGCGCTGAGCCGCGCCTGCTGGCCGCGCCTGCTTGAGCTTGAATCAGAGCTTGTGAGCAGAAACTGATGTTGGACTTGCGTCGGCTGTTATGTCGCTCGAATGTTTTTTGAGCCGAGAAAGGTGAAGGTCGAACAAGGTATCTGAAAATAAAAAGATGTGTAAGATGTAAGACATCATTTTATTTGAAACTTATGCAAAACAAAGAGTTCGAGCACTTACATGATGTCTCCTTCCTGTAAATTTAGATCACAGCTCGGATTTATTATAACATACGACAAGCTATTTCTCTTTTCGCTAACGTCGTCATAATCAATTCCAGTCAGATTCAGAGATTCCATGCGTGATCGTACAAGATTTGCTATTTCAGCTCTCTCGATCTGTTGTACATGATTGTCTCTTGCTTCGTCGGCTAAACTCGTGGAATACTGTAAAGATATAAAGTCTCAATCGAAGATAGTTCAATTTTAAATTAACTCTGGTTAACTATGTGTATAGGTAAATTCTATTGTTGCTGGAAATTCATTCAATGTTTAATTAAGGTGAAGGGTACTGCCAAAGAATACGGTTACTATGACGAATGTGACGTTTTAGGATCAATCAACCGTTTTGGTATCAATCGTTCTAATACTAGGTAGCATGCTATATTTTGCACGGCAATTCATATTGGAAACGCCTACTAAGTTATAGTAAACATTTTGAGAAATGTTTTTGGATTTTTCCATGTTAAAAAATTAGGAGAAGTATGACTGCGGATTAGGCACTTCCCTTCACCTTCATGCTTGACACTAGATTCTGTTTCGTAGATAACAAGGTTCCCATCAAATTATTTAATTAGTACCTTTTAATTTCATGTATCCAGTGAAAACATTTGCTAATTACAAATAAGCTGTGATACCTAATAATAGTTATATCTAATCACTACTCATTATATGTACCTAGTATGAGTATTTTTTATTATGTACATTGTAGGAACTTCATAAACAACTAAAACTACAATGGTTTTAAGTAGTTCCTAATTCACTACGATACGGTATCCACTAATGAAACTAACAACTTTACTCAACTCCAATATCTCAATTACGATGGTTTATAAATGAACTAACTTATATATTCGTATATCCAGGTAATTATTATTGAATGACCGACCAAATGCGTGTCTAACCAAACACAAAATATAGTGCATTCATGAATCATTTACTCTAGCATATTTCCTACGTAAGAAATTAACAGTTTATTTACTTTCTTCAGTTTGTCATTTTGATTTCTTCTTGATTTTCAGAACTTCGACGCACGAATTATACTTTTGTAAATTAATTAATAGATTCTCTGTAGTAGTCATGTAAAAGTATCAAGAAAAATAAAGCTAAAAAGTAACGAAACTTGACACATAATGGCAATTCGGTTGGTTCATTTCTAAAATTAGGAATTGTCTAAAATATATTTAGTTAGTCATAGCATTTGTAAAACCTATTCGGTTGGTACCATCTAACTAAATTAAGAACGCTTAATTAAGTTAGATAAAAATAAATTAGGATAAGTTGGTAGCAGCAGAATACCAAAGGTTAATTTGACAGTCAGTAAAATAAGGTTTTGAGCCTAATTTTAGCTATCATTAGTTAGGTTGGTGCCAACAGAATTGAGGCCAATGTCTGGTTGAAATATCTGTAGGTATCTAGTTAGAACCAAAAGCTTACAATTATCTGGCTTAAAAATACTGCGTTATTTTGTCATGTTGATAAAATTGTTAAAATACATAAGAATTATGGATTTAATAAGAAACTTGACTGCATCGCATAGCATGAAATTGTGACAATAAGTAATCAGACAAATGACTGATTGGGTCATGTTGCCATTAGACCAAAGAAAGCAGTGTGAACAAATGCGATGACAAACAGGTGTCCCCAATTAAAGTGAAAGTAATCATCGTAATCATCATCGTAATAATAAGTTATTATATCTATCCATTTACAATTAGATAGTTTATTAATAAGAATCAGCTGTAATTCGGGACTCTTTGAACTCTGTTAAAAAGCTTGCTATTTAAAAGTTGCGAAGAAAACGATATTTAATACTGTGTTGTAAAAATAAACCAATGTATTACGTTAAACGATCGTTAATTATATTTGATCTCAAAAATTGCATAGCAACAACGTAAGTACTCTTAAAATAAATAACAAGTATTAATAAAACAATCAGAGCAGCCAATGCTATGAAATACCATAGCATGTATATAACTTTATTACGGAATTTAATGTTTTTCAATAAACATTTAAGTGTGTTATGGTAATGTGTTTATATATAAGTATTCTATCAGTCATTTGGATCATAGTAAAGACTTTGCTTAGTATGGGGCTGTGAGGATGTTTAGTTTAATATTATGAGTAGATTCAAAGTTTTGAATATATATTTATAGGTTCTTTATTGAACACTAGATCGCACGGTGAACTTCGTACCACCTGAAATTGATTTGATTGTAAACCAACCCAGTATTGAGAACAAAACAAAAAAAATATTTTATTGTGTGAGCCATTTTCGAGTTTTAACTAAACTAACGCACGGTAATTGATTTTTATATAAATATAGATGGATTACAGTAACTTCAAAGTATTTATTTAGGAAATTTAGGAGGAAAACTAAAGATTTTGATATAAGCGTTTTTAATTTACTATATAATTATTACAAAACAATAGATTATAGGTTTAGAGTCGGTTGGGTTTCGTCTTACCGCTGGCGTGCGGTCTCCATAGCAGCCGGCGAGGCAACCCGTGCGGTGGCGTGAGCGCACGTCTGACTCTCCGCTGTCGCCTTCCTCCTGCTGCAACTGTCGTGTCAGGTATACCTACCTACTTCTCAAATACTACCGTTCAACGGACGATGGTTTAACGCTTTCTTATAAAGATTATTCAACTCTATTCTCGAAGTAGTCAATTTTTAATTTATATCGATCAGTCAGTATTAATATGGCTTTCGACCCTGAGATTTATACTTGAGATGAAGATAAACTCTATAAGAACTAACTGCATTCAATTATCGTGCAGGAAGCGTAAGCAATGCTAGGTGCACTTTTTACTGTCGTTTCTTAAGGGGAGGCTAACCTGATTCATCTATTTTGTAAGCATTATTACTTATGCCTTATGTAATCAATCTGCTTGTAATGGTTAGTGTGTTCGTTTTTTCATGCGGCAATGATTGAACAGCTACTTAATAAACTAGATAATTTAAACAGATATTACCTATGGAATACTGATGTACGTCGAACCATGAAACACATGGTACATTTTACCATCCAGGTCCACAAGTCGTTGTTACAATTTAGCTATTTGAAATCATGCATGTGACACACTACAACACCAACAACACTGAGGCGGGATTGCGATCATCGAGTTGTTTCATCGTTTATAAGTCAATTTCTAATTAGGACACTTCTTCAGTCAGAGCTCTTTTGATTTACCTACTGTTTCAAATATATCTGTATATATCAAATATATGTTTTTTGTGTACGCGCAAAAGCATTGTCTCTTATTTCTGGCTGTAGCAGTTTGCAAATAATTATAAAGTTTCAAGCACGTGGTTTTACAAGACGGTTCGCGTGATAATAGAAAGAAATTTATTTAAATACTTTTGCTAACTAGTTACAAACACGCCAAAGGCTTGGTAATAATAATTATTAAAACCTAGATACGAGTATCTAAAATAAAAAATCCACCGGAAGTCCCTTTACTTTGAGACTATCAAGCTAGATTTTAAAATTCAATAGAAGATAAAGTGAGAAGGAAGGTAATGTTTCTATTAGCGGTCAGGCGTTAATGGACTTTATTTTAAGGAGAAAAATAATAATATAGAGAGTAGGAGTTCAGCAACTCACCGAAAACCGCGATGGTCGCATTCTCGCGAAGCGTGACCAAAACCAGTTTGTTGGGGTCCTTGGCGACATACTCACGTGGTGAGATGCATCGGCCATGGACGTGTCCTGTGTCCTATAAATCCCTATTGGGATTTCACAAGTTGTTGAACACAACTTTTGGTACAAACGACCATATGTCCGTATCCACATATCTTCTTTAGTTATTTTCATCTGTTAGTAAATTCATTTCAACGTTAATCTTGTATCAAAAAAATGCTTAATTAGGTATTTTGCTTTAGTACACTTTTATGGCATTGACTTTCATATTATGTTGTAAGCCTCATAAAGCCTTTTTCGAAATAACTAGTGACTCATTAAGACTAAGAAGCTAAAATGGCGTTAAAATATGAAGCTATATTTTATTGAAGAAAGAAAGTTCTTCTATATTGATTATATACTAGATGGCAGAACATGAAACATTGGAACGCACTATCGTTGCGCCTTGGAATTTCTTTTTAAGGGGTGTCTCAATAAGAGTGCACTATTTAAATATTATGTAAAAAAACATATATTTGGGAACTCTGAAATTTGACAGCTGTCAGCTATGATTGTTCCGATTAATAAAAATGGAGCATTACACGTGTTATCATTGTGAAAACTCATGAATAAAGAAAGTTACGCTGAGACCGCTCGCAAACTTTGCGGAGTTTGTAGTTGAGAAAATGCACCTAATGTGTCCACAATTCGAAGAGTAGTTATTTTTTTTTATGAAACTGGTTGTGGACAGTAAGTCTCCTCTGCGTCGACGTACAGGTAGATCTCCATTGCTGCTGCAAACGATAGTGTGACGGAAAACGCGAAAACATCATTTCGGCATCGATTTCGGCATCAATAACTTCAAATTTCACGATGCACTGCGCAGTGAATTTTGATAAAAGAAATCTTCACCCGTACAATATTCAGCTTGCTTAGGAGCTCAGCAGGCCATGCAAGGCGTCGGCAATTTGTTCAATAGGCAAAAGAGCAATGTGAAGCAAATTTTTCGAAAAAAGTAATGTTGTCGCATATGAGACTTAAAAAAACCGCACGCAATCCATGGGAAACAAATGCATCCACAACGAGCTACTCTGTCTGGAGATTTTGGTCAGGGGCGGTGTGATTAGGCTTTACATTTTTGATAATCAGTTAGGAGTTGCAGTGACTGTGAACGGCATTTGTACAGGTATATGATAACGGAGTTCTAGTGGCCTCAACTAAATAGTATGGATCTGGACGATATGTGGTTTCAGCAAGACGGCGCCACCTGTCACACCGCCTATGAAACAATTGATTTATTGCAGCGACGATTTCCAGACCAAATCATCTCATGAAATTCAGATGTCAACTGGCCACCAAGATAATGCGATTTAACGGCGTACGATTTCTGTCTTTGGGGCTTTGTTTGAAATCTCAGGTCTATGCGAAAAAGCCGGAAACAATTCCTGAGCACAAGGTTGAGAGCCAACGCTTTATCAGTGAGATACAGCCACATCTTTGTCAAAAAGTCATCGAAAATTTAATGAAAAGAGCCTTTAACGATTTAACGATAAAAAATGGCCTTTAACCATTTGCCGGGTATTTATTTTACATATGTAATCGGAACATGTCTTCATTATAATGCAATACAAATATCACAACTTACTAAAAATATACGTGTTTTTCTTTTAAAACGAAATAGTGCACTCCTATTGATTTACTCTTATATCTTATAGTCACCCTTTATATCTTTATAAATGATACTTAACCCGATTCAGAGATTTATAGATAAAATAAAACAGAAACACGTTTTACACAGATCTACTTCTTATTACAGTGTCACAAATTAATTCGAAATAGTGCGATTAAAGGATTAAAGTGCTTCTCAAAGGCTTTATTTGACAAATTCAAAAATAACTTGTCTACGAAGATAACTTACCGAGGTGAGAAATCCTGAACCAGGAGCTTGATCTACTCCTAATAATAGGCGAACGAATGTTATCACATAATCTTTGACGAACGCCTGGTAAAGCAACGTATCCAACATGGAGGCTGAGAATACCGAACCTGCAGCGAAAGGAAGCCTGAACATGTACGAAATATGCGATCCTCGTTCTTTTTCTCTCTGAAAACAGAAATCGGTGATCAGTCGCTTCGTAAAGGAATGGGCTTTGTAAACATGTTCGCATGAGTCCATGGCCAACTCTGGTAAAATAATATAACCATTGTTTTCTTTAGCTGTACAGAATGGAGCTATTATAGAAAATAAACCAATTGTTACCCCGATTGTAAAAATATAACATAAAAAAGCGTACTTATATATCAAATAGTCAGCTTTGCAGATATAATAGGTTTCCTTTCTGCTCAGTTAGGTTAGGATTTAAATGAAATGGACAGATAAAACAATACTTACCTTTTCCGTCTTAGAAAGATGCAATGCATACTTATCATGTGTAAGTAAGTTCGCCTGAGTCCATGGCCAACTCTGGTAAAATAATATAACAATTTGACCTCTTCAGCTGTGCAGAATGGAACTATTATAGAAGATCTATCAATCACTATTCCGATAAAAAAAGCAATCTTTAATAAAACGAATTTGTGAACTACTGAGCTTTGAATATATAAAAGATTTCCTTTCTGCTCAGCTTAAATGAGGACTTAAATGACATGAACAAATAAAAACATGCATTACCTTTTCCATCTTAGAAAGATGTAACGTATTATACTTATAGTGTGTAAGTGAGTTCGCATGAGTCCATGGCCAACTCTGGTAAAATAATATAACCCTCGATTTCTTCAGCTGTGCAGAATGGAGCTTTTTATAGGAAATCAATCAATCGTTAGTCTGATTGTAATAAACATAGATGGAAAAGGTGATGCATAAACTTATAATGTTTAAGTAAGTTTGCATGAGTACGTGGCTAATTTTGCCAAAATACTTAACTTAACCCTTGATTTCTTTAGCTGTGCAGAAAGGAGCTATTACAGGTTTATTAACAATCGATATAACTCTTGAAACTATCAGGGTTTTCAACATCATTTTCACTCAAAACAGGATTTTTACTATGATATGTGAGTTTTACTGCTTACCAATATTTAGGCACAGTTGCCGTGACCACGAAAAAATTTAAGTTTTTCTAAGTTTAATTGGGAGACAATCGGTCTACCCTCTTCGTCAGTCTGTTACTGCAAACATTACCCGTACCACCGTATTCACTATCACTAACAACTCGATCTCGATTACGACACACAACTCTCACAGTATCTGGACGCATAACTGGTACCCCACTTTTTCAGTTTCAACACATCCTTACTATAGTATTAGACACACACAAACACTCGGATCGGGAAGCAGTAAAACTCACATATCATGGTAAATGTGCCATCTTGAATAAAGGTTAAAATGAATCGATAGTCCGATTGTAGAAAAAAAAGCTAAAAAGTAAACTCAGCTTTGTAGATATTTGTATATAAAAGACGTCCTTTCTGCTCAGCTTAGGTAACTTAAATGACATGAACAAATAATATAATACTTACCTTTTCCATCTTAGAAAGGTGTAATGCATACTTATCATGTGCACGGAATTGCATGAACCGCATGTTGGAGGATTGCGATAGTTCTGTGATCGATTTTATTGACGGAAAAAACCTGAAACAGAGTATTAAAATATGTAACAGCTGTTACTGTTGTAAATTGATTATTATTTTGATAATCATTTCGCAAGAGCGTAGCTAAAGCTAAAAATGTTATGTTATACTACATAATTTTTTTGCAAAACATGTACATATAAATTACTTTTAATATATCCATAACATTTTTGGGTAAGGGTCAGAATGTAAGCCATGCACTAAAAACAGTCGCTATAATAACTCGCATAGGCATACGTAATACAAATTACATGCAAAACTTAGGTATATCATAGAAGATATATCATTACTTGAACATTGTCTGGACTGCTACTATGGTGTTGCAATCAGCGAGGCTGTCCTCCTCGGCAGAGTTTGATAATTCTTTATTCACTACCACCACATTTTCTGCCAAAGTGATTCCGGCTCGTAAAAGGTCATCTAAGCTGGAATAGTAAAAACGATGTTATTATAAATTTCCTTTGCTGATATAGTATGATTATTGAATTTGAAAATAACTTACCAATCGATAGAACCGAGCATCCAATATACTAGCGGGAAGTACGATATAGAATCTAAAAATGCTATATCTGGGCGGCGCTCCAGGAGTAAAATTATGGGATTCAGCGAGGTCTTGGACCGAAAGTGCGCTCGCAAAGGAATTATGAAGTTGTAAATTCCGTTTGACGCGTAATCCGCTGCGAGAATTATCGTTTTGTTCTGCCACTGATATTCTTTTGCATTTCGGTATGCGCAGTGCTCGCATACTTGCGCCAGTTGCAAACAGCATAAAGGTTTCTTCTCCTTCAATAGGTAACATAAAGTTGGACTCACTCCTATAAATGGTGACACCGGTGGGAACCCTTTTACGATCCTGAAACGACTTGTTCAATTGTACGAAACATAATAATATATTCAAGCTAACCATGCATAGCAAATGACAGCACACACGGATTAGATTTTTGTAAAACATAGTTAGATTAAGACCACAATAGATTTATCTTCAATTAATAAAAATATGATCCACTTATAAAGAGATATGTATGTCGCTATGGTTAAGATCCTATACATTACGTGTCTACAAAAAATATAGTTTTACTCATTCTTTACTATATTTATGAGAGCATTACAAAGCAAATGGTATTTTTGTACCATACCATACATACCTGCTTTATATTTATAATACTTATTATAAGTATAAAGTTTAAGTAGAAATTCTAGCATAGCTAAGAATAGAGTACAAAAGAAGTTTAACGTTATTTTACACGTATAAAAATTAACTAAAAAGTTGCTAAATACATAGGTATAGGAAAAGCTGTTTTACAGGTAAATTCATACCCACGTTTGATTAATAAAATTTGCAGCAGAACTTAATATCCAATAACAGAAACGTGCAGAAACCCGGTGGAAACTTCAAACAGGACTACTACCTACAGTTATCGGGTTTAGTATAATTTTATATTTATCACTTTCTTATATTTTGCATTGCAATAAAAAAATTACCGTGAAAACTCTAGAATATTTTATTAAGTATAGAATGTTATATCATCTCAATTAAATTTCAATTAATTTATTTGTTTAACATGTTCAGAAACCCATTCAGGCTCTCTTAGAAAAGGTTTAAAATTAATTAACATATATAAAAAAATCAGATCCAATTGAAAACAGATAAAACATATGTCCATAACTAATTATTGTTTTTGCTATCAATGAAATTTAAAGTTGCCGCTGTATATATATAATTTAGTACCTACATACAAATGTATTAAGTTTTCGGATATCAGGCGATTGTGAAACCTAACTTTAAAATTGCATTGATTGAAGTTATACATAATAAAAAATAAAACGAATCATTGTAGCAGAGACCGGCTAGTTGGATTATTATTATTACATAAAACAATTTTATGTTCATAATTAGAAATTGAGAGTTTAATTTAGAAAATTTAGAAATTAAGTCTTGCAATGTTCTGATTATGTTTAGACCAAATCCAAGCTCTTAAAAGTTATACCTTCCAACACACATACCAACAAACTGTAGTGAACAGAAAACTTAAATTCAGCGTACAATTAAAATCAAGGCGGTCACACCAATCAGTAAGTTGCCTGATACATTATGAGGTTATGACGGTTATATGGTTATTAACGGTTATGACTAATTGCTTGCATTCCAGTTGTTTTGTATAGCATTACTCTTGGTTATCTACCTTATTTGAGTTAATATTCACATTAACTATTGATTTATTTTCATGAACGGCTAAATGGAGGCTTACCTTGTGTAATCATTTCGCCAGGCGCTGTGTGGAACATCACTGCCTGCCAGAGACGTAAAGCTGCTCGTGGTGGCGTCATCACTGGAGCAGGGTACGGGCCGTGCAGTTGGGATTTACGCAGGGGTTTTACAGATACACAATGCACACAATTGCACAAGAAATAAATCAATCTCTTTAGTAAAAGACCAATGTGTTCTACTAATATTCATACATTCCTTGGGACTTTCACACAAGGTCGTGACATACACGCTATGTTTATTTGGTGCATTATGAAATGTTCGTATTATTTACCAGTTGTATGATATTTAAATAATAATGAACTTGAGATTAAAAAAAAGTTGAGTTAAAAAAGTACAAATAATCTAAAGAAAAAAAACAGACAAAACAAAACAAAAGCAAAGTTTTTAAAGCAAAGCAATTGTCGCTGTTTCATATAAAGCGAGTATAAGACTTATTTCACAATTTAACAAATCCGATGAAACATATTCATCCATCTTCAATCATGTTATGAAAAAACCGTAAACAGCTGATGTTATGTTAAAGGAATAATAGCACCAGTAAAGTTAATAAAATAGTGAAATTGCTACACACCAACTAAATAAAAGCCGAACACTTACTGAAACAATGACGATATTGGTGCTGAATCTATTCATGCATCTTGCGTGATCCAGATCTGCTATCTAATAAAGGAGTAGTGCATGTAAATGATAAAATGATTTGCAGAGAACAGATGTTAATGATGTCTGATAATAATAAGCTGCTAGCAATCTTATTGGGAAAACAATTAAGCTTCAAGATTTGCACCACCCAGAGCTTTCGATCAGCGATTTACGCTATCAAACATTTATCTATTTAACTTTTATCTGTCGATACTAATATGAAATGGGCATGAATATTTAACGAGACTGAAGTGCTTATTGGATTATAATCAGCCTAAATTGATGGAGTCGGCACAGATGAGAGACAGAGATATGGCGAGGAGCCACCACCATGTTGCCACCACCATCATATGTGTTGTGGTAGTTAATACAAACAGAATCTACTGACAGAAAAAGTACAGATGTTTTCAAAAACAAACTTGATAACTGGCTTCAAACTAATAAACAGTAAACAATAAAGAATCATTAGACATTTCAACAGGTAGAGTCTGGTCCCACGTTATATGTTAGCAAAATTTTCGAATGAAATAATATGATGTAATGATTGAATATAAAAATGAGCACTAGTAGAATGTAAAAAATATAAAGGTAAGGGTACTAATACGATTAAAAGATAAATAAGTACCTAATTGCAGCTACATTAAAACATCAAAAATAAGTAGAAGATACCTACTTATTTTAGGTATTAAAGATGTTCACCGCGCACAACATTTCAGTTGCTTGGGTAAAAGCTAAAGTATAGTATCATCTTATAAACGTTATTACCAGAAGAATTAATAGAATAAATAAACTATGAATAAAGGGTGAGAATACTTTAAATGCGTGCATGTATAAAATGCATTTGAAGCATTTTAGTTCATGTATATCTTCGCTTACGCAATTTTCTCTGAAGGTGACCTCCATGGCACATCATCATCAAGTTCATCCTCACTTTCATCTACTTCCACCTCTTCTTCCTGATTGTCCGTCGCAATATTGAGGTTACTTGTGACCATGTCAGGTACGGGTAATATAGATGGCCTGCGGCTTCCTGTTAACAATATTATCTTAGGATTCTTCTATTTATCGATTCGATCTTTTGTTTAGCAATCGCTGATGTAACAAAGCTAGTCTAATGGTAACTAAGGTAGGTATACACTATTACCTTTTCGATGATTTGGTGCATCAGGGCTGAGCAAATTGGGATTATCGTGTTTCGGCAATAACAAATGACTATCTGTAGCGCTGTCCGTGCCCGGCGAATCCCTCGGACAAAGCCGCGAATCGGTCGTCGAAGTGCCCTCACCAAATTTACCTGCACAAATTAGGAACATATTGTTTTTCATTACAAATCAAATTTAACGCATGTTTGTTTTTATAATTTAATCTTTATTCGTAATTTTATTGCATTAACTAGGTCATTATTAATGCCGATGATTTTGCCAAATCGTTAATTATGTGGATGCCATGTTATCATGTCATGGTCAGAGGTAGGTTACACTGAATAATCATGTTTAAACGACTAATTTAGAGACTACCAATGATAGTGATTCATTTCTGACTTTTGCACTAAACTAATTCAAACTAATAACACAGGAACGGCAATGTACTCTCATAAGATGTGGCTCCGATCTTTGACCTTGACAAAGTTAATAGTAACTGAATAATTTAGAAAAAGTGATCTCAAAACTCATTTATAAAATCAATCTAAATTCTGGTCAACAATTTTTTTTATTTATTTAATTATGACTCTGCTTCGCATGAATGCTGAACCCAATCAATCATTGGAACTTCTTATCCACTTTCTGGCTTTTTTCATTTTGCCAACTAGTGTGTAATTGTGGAAAGCGGGTCAACAGTATTTGGAATTTTAGGTAATTAATTGCCCACTGCCAATCTTACTAAACCTTTAAAAAATTGTTGGCTAGTTTTATTTGTTCTAGAAATCAAATATTTGTCAATTGTAACAGCTAAGGGAGATCGCGCACTTAACCAAACCTACCGCGCCTTTTCGAGGAACAAAACAGTTGCCGTAATTTGGCATTCCGGCTACAGATTTTGTTCGACAAAATTGTTTAAGCGCGGTTGGCTCTGGGTAGAACGTGTTCGTCATGTACCAACACACGTAACTTTAACAGACAGCAGTGAAGTGTTTTTACAAGATATATCCAGCTTTTATTGGATATACGGCAGTATGTACCTATGTACTAACAGTTACGCCTTTATTTGATGGCAACTAAGAACACAGTAAATAGTTTGATGTCACCTGTTTTGTCCGACTGTTTTAGTTAGATCGGAATAGTTGATCTGAAACTTTAAATCTGGGAACAACAAACACCATTATTGGAGGTTAAATAAATTGGGGCATGCTGCGAGTCTGTGCACAAACTTTTTAAGTGCGCATAGCTTTTTTGTATTAACTTTTTTCAGGGACATGCAATATAGCAATATTTTTTAGTTTTACGTAGTTTTCTGATTTACTTAATGGTCAAATGCAAAGATCTAAAAGATCTAAAAGATAATTCGTCAACAAAACATACTCAGGCAAAGAACGAGACGGATGTTAACATTAATATAGCGATCAAGCTTTCGGGTCTTCGACAAGTACTCGTCTAAACAAAAATAATAATTATCCGAATAACTAATATTAAATAAAATACTCTCCAAATATACAAACTAACGAAGCACAATCTTTTCCCAATGACTGTATCATTTAACATGCAAAAACACATAGGTACACCTACTTAATGAGTAATCATACTCTTAAAACTTTCGTCTTTCTGTAATTCAAACATATAAAGTGAGTGAATTGCCCGGTGTCTAAAATACGTACGGTAGATGTTTACTTAACTCATTCACTGCCACCACGATTTTCTTGAAGTTTATCGAGATGCCGCCGTATAAAACCGCGAACACGCTAGGCGTGCTCGCGGCATTGCTTGAATAAAATGATTTTAGTAAGTAAATTTATTATAACGTAGTTTAAGGTTCTCAAACTTTTTTTACTAAAATTCCCATGCATAAATGAATAAAGTTTTATTGTGAACTGTAACATTGGCATTGTTAACAGTGCAAGTACATTTGTTTTAATAATATATTGAGTGACAATCATATTTAAACATATTTTCAGTCTTATATGAGTGAATTCATCTAAATTATTAAACCGATAAAAAGCTTTGAACTGCAGAAAGTTTGTTTACGTTATTTATCTCGTATTATCATAATGTTGGTTGATTGGCTTTACCTAATTACATAAGTATGAATTAAATTCAAAATATTCAAATGAAATAAATTGATTTCTTATCTTATCTTCAGGAAAAGTTAAATTTGTACCGGAAACGGAGGATATTAATAATGACAAAATTTTTAGCGAGACAAACGAACAGCAATTGATTTTTATATAATAGAGATAATTTTACTGTACGTGTGTATGTCACTGTGTGTGTATGTATAATTATATAAAGATATACATAGGATGTGTACGTTTTTTTTTCATTGATGGCGTATGGAGTTGTATAAGCGACTTCATATAAGTAGTATATCAGTCATGTGGTACCCATAACACAAGCTCTGCTTACTTTGGGGCCAGATGGTGCTGTGTGAAATGTCCGGCATTATTTATTTATTTATTATTTATTCATACATGACACAGTACTGTATCCGGTAAAAACAACGGTCCGATAAATTATGACATTCCGTTTTGTCATCAAATACTGGTTAAAAATCTCACATCGTAAGCTTATATCTCTGAAATTAGCAAAGCTTTTAATAGAATAAAAAAGTTTGGGAACCTAAGGGTAGCTTCAGTAAGTGAACACACCTAGCGTGTTCTCGGCACTACAAAATACCTATTTTTCGTAAAAAAAACTAACTAGTTTTTTTAGGGAACCGCTTCAATATGCCAAAGCCTATCCTTTAAAAATGATGCACTAAAAATTTGAACAGAAAATCTGGCCTAGTTTTGGAAATATAACCGAAACATTCAAAACACGCCTGGCGTGTTCTTGGCGTAGAGACTTAGATTAGCCTGAACACGCGAGGCGTGTCAGTGGCAGTGAATGTGTTAAAGCACTGAACGATAGACGCCGAGCAATTAGTACAATCCAGACAAAAAGTAGACCGAATCACTTGACTAATTTGTTTAAACTCGGTCTATTTTTCGTGTAAATGAAACCGTGGCACTCACAGCTAGCAACAATTAAATTAGCGGATGATACGGTATTAGCTTGGTTGATGCGTGATGGCGATGCGTTGGGTGTGGAACTCGAGGGAGCTTGCAGAATCACTTGTGGGAGGTTGTATTGAACGACGTTACTACCGTCTGGTTTTTTCGACTGCACAGAGCCCTCCTCTGCGTCACCTGATCTCTTCTCGTTGGATAGCAAGGTACATGCTGTTTGATCTTTAGGTATTGCGGGCCTTATGTCGGTTTGTTTTTCAGCAACTACAAATGCAGAGTTTTCTTCTTTCGTTATACTCATGTAATAGCATGTGTCGCTTTTCTTCATTATGTGCCTTGGTCCAGGATTAAGAAGAATTGTTTCTTCATAGAATTCTGGTAATTCAGAAGGACGCACGCCGACTAAAGCCACGCCATACCTTAAAACAAGATAGCATTTATTGATTTCTATCGTATACAGTATTAAATCTAAAAGTACATGAAATAAGTTTACTTTCTGTGAGAATGAAAACTGGCATAGGTAAAGCTTTTCCCTTCATATTCTCCAAAAAACCGACTGTCGCCCAGAACTATGTGATAAATCTCGTTTCCAGAGCATTTCCCATAAAGACGATGCCATTCCTCAGGTGATTGCTGACCTTCCCTGAAAATATAAAATTTGAATCAATATAATAACGAATAACTACCTTACCATTCGTTTCGACAAAAAAACATGATTAAATGAAGATAGGAATCTCTCGCCATCCAATTGGACTTCCAAAGACCTTGGGTTTAACAAATCCAATGGTATTTCTCTTTAAACAGTGATGGAAAACATCAAACGTGTGTGAGAGATATGAGAGATATGTAAGAATTAACTATAAATTAACAAGGAAAGAAATTAAAGTAAAGTAGTGTGTATATCGATATAGAATAGAATAGAATAAACTTTATTTGGTTCATACACACACAAAAATTAATAAGACAGTAGATACAAGCAAGCTAAGTACAAACAATTAAAACAATTAGGTAAGAAGATAAGAAAAAAAATAAAAACACACAAACACTACAATACAATACAATAACGTATAGTACATTAACTGTGGGCCAAAAAATAAAATCTAATCAACCTAAATGAATTGTAGATATTATTGTACTTAGTAACTTACTGTCCCCTGCTTGTGTGAAGTAACAGAGTGACCAGCGTGGACGCTCCTGGGCAAGTGCAGTTGTTAGCTAAGAGAGCATATTTGAACTCATCTTCACAAACAACGAATTCGGCAAACTTAACGTGCAACTTATTTTCTGGCCGGAATATTTGAACGTATTGTGGTACCATCGGCGCAAAGTCCTTAACAGCCCAGGACCTAAGGCAGAAAATCAGTAAATTACTTTCAAGTTCAGGTCTCGGGTACTATTATATACAAAGATTAATAAACTTAATAGCATTCACAGCAGATAAGGAATCTCACCTCAGTATTGTATGCTCATCAGCAGCTGTTTTATCTGCATAGTTTCTCGCCGCTAATATAAAACAGGCTTCGGCTTCGCTCATTCGAGCTCGGATCAAGTCTGTGTCTTTGAGGCACGATCCTTGAATATATATAACTCTTTGGGCCCATATTGGTACCTTAAAACAATTTTAGACGAAGCCAGTTAAACCAATAGTAGATATAGTAACGATTCCAGTGGATAAAACTATTCCCTACCCATCATCAAGAAATACTTCTGCTTTTATTTGTGTTTAAAAGGGCACATACTACCAGCTCAGAGTTAGGCGAGCACTGGTCGTCCAGTTGTTTTGGCTCCGCCTTTCGATCCTAAGGTCGTGGGTTCGAATCCGGACCATGGATTTTTCTGTTAGAATAATTTAAGTACTCTTAAACGGTGAAGAAAAACATCGAGAAGAAACCGGCATGTCGTAGAACCAAAAAAAAACGAAGACATGTGCCATTTGCACGAAAAGAACCTTTAAGACAAGGTGCACTTTAACCCTCTCACTTTCATTGGTTTGAAATAACTGGTGACACGATAAAATGAAGAAGACGGTGTGGAATTCAGACACATACTTGTAATATCATCCTCATGGTGGTATCTAACTCCATGGGCGACAATAGAACCACATAGTAATCTTGAAGCAGCGGATGGGCGTAAAACTCATTGAGGAAATCCATGATAGTATCTGCATGGAGAGTAGTCGAGCAGACGACAACGTGTTTCTCCGATTGCGCGCGGTGTGATGAGTAGGATCCACCCAACTTCTGACGTTCCATCCAGGTGAAAGCCAGTTGCTCAAACTAAAATATACAGTTTTTGGGTTCAATTAATGTAGCAAGTAAACATAAATAGATTTCGCCTGTCCTTTGGATGTGTCTACTCAAGTAGTGAACTAATGCAAACAAACTTACCTGTGTAGGTAGGACGACAAGAGCAACTCCTATCATTATAACCATGAAGAGCTGCGAAGGCCAAATGTCAGGCACAAAATCTCCATAGCCCACTGTAGAGAACGTTACCACAACGAAGTACGTGGCTTGAAACAAGTTTAAGTGTCTATGACCTGCGCGTTGAAAATGTTGTATACCGCACACACTGAAAATAGATGGACATTATTATTTATGTTGATACATAGCTTGCTGTGTATACTATGCTTGTAATTTGGTTGAAAAAATTCTGATTCCGTCTTTTCCGGCGGCTAGTTCTGGCATCACTCATAAAATTTCATATCTAGACGAAGCAGGAAACGCTTGGAACAGTGCTAGCCCTAATTCTGCTTAGTAGTGTTCAAAGTTGCTACAAGGCAATAACATGCTTAAGGCTATTTGCTTTCTTCCGTAAGCATGTTATTTTACGTGCTTTTTTCTAACGTGCTTTTTTTTGACGGCAAAACAGCATAGAAATATTACAATCAACTGTATACACTGAAAAACCACAAAGCAAAATAAGTAGGTAGGTATACCTACCTATAACGTGAGCCGGCCGAGATCGCGAATTTACCAAAGGTGAATAAACAACTGAGAGCCACGATATCATTTACTATTTGCTATTTACGGAAAGCACGGTGCTTTTTGTTGCTATATGATAAATTAACCACCACTAATTCCGCTCCCCCCAAGAACCTTTCGACCCAACGGCAATGGGACGGACCTCTATGTGAGCTTACATGGAATCATCTGTTAGAAACATGCTCAAGCTCCGTAGATCGCGCCCGTCTCCTAGCCGTTTCGAAATGGGAGTCAGGACATTGGATACAAGTACTACCATCATCTAACATTGGAACATTATTAGATCCTACAACATTTCGAGTTGCAATTTGTCTGCGGTTGGGTGCGCGGTGCTGCGCCCCTCATCAGTGCCAGTGTGGTACAGCGGTCGACCAGCTTGGTCTCCATGGGTTATCGTGTCATAGGGCCGCCGGTAGGATTGCCCGACACGCCAGTCTTAACGATATCATTCGTCGGGCACTCACCAGCGACAACGTACCAGCTTATCTCGGACCCAACGGTCTGATACGTGATGATGGTAAGAAGCCTGATGGTATGACTGTTGTCCCTTGGGAGATGGGTAGGCCATTAGTGTGGGATGCTACTTGCGTAGACACCTTGGCCGCATCCCATCTGTCGGGGACTTCCGTTAGGGCTGGTGCGGCGGCTGAATGCGCCGAGGACCTCAAAACCGCAAATATGCTGGTTTGGATAAGGCCTACATATTTGAGCCTTTTGGAGTCGAGACCCTCGGCCCGAGGGAACAGGAGCCCACCGCGTTTTCAAAATTATTTCTCGGCGTCTGGTTGCATGACCCAAGAGCTGGCTCCTATCTGGCTCAGCGTATTAGCATTGCCATTCAACGTGGTAATACCGCCAGTATCTTAAGAACGCTGCCCTCTGGTAGTGATCTGGATCAGTTGAGCTATCTATAGAGCGTTTTAAACGGTCCTTAGATAGCTCAACTGTTTCACGTGTATTTTATTATTGTATATTATTTTGTACATTTCTGTAAATAAATGCTATACTCTATGCTTGTATTATCAACACAAACTATCATAAGTAAGTAAGCGAGTGGTGGAATGAAATCGAACGAGCAATAAGGACTTATCCAAACTTTTTTTTATCGCATTATACCTACATTCGTGCTACTCGTGCTTTAGCTGAACGAGAATAAAATAAATCGATTAGAAACCCATTAAACATCTAGATAAGTGTCAAGTTTTCTAGATGTTTAATGAAGATCAGAACTGGTAATCGTCAAGACGATTACCAGTTCTGAATGACTGAGGACGTACTATTTATTAATACTAGTGATCGTCCACTGGTCGATGTTCGAGCATAAATAAATCAAATTTAATAAAAAAGTTAAAAAAAGTTGCATTCTGCACTCCTTCTTCTATATAAACTATAAGTGTGCGAAATTTCGTACTCTTCCGTCCGCGCAATTTTCGTAAAAAGGGGTACAAAGTTTTTGCTTCACGCATTAATATATAGAAAAATACAAGGTGTACCTTGTAAAGACGAGGCACAGTAGGGTCACGCACAGGATCATTAGTTGCTGCGAAAGTGCCGATTGCGATTTTTGCATGGCACGATGAAGATCATTCTGAAATCGAAAGTCTAGAAGAAGTATCTGCGACTATACCCGTATAACAGAACAGTACATACTCAAACACAGATCAAGAATAAAGATTAGGTTTTCTGACAGTCTGTCAAAATATCTCGCGATATGAGGTTTTGAAATACAGGCATAAGAGACGAAGAGTAAAATTTAAAATTTAATTTTTGTAATTCCAAAATCGGACTGTATTCGACTGATATTATTATATACTAGTTGCTGCCCGCGGCTTCGCACGCGTGGTACCTACATAAAAAATAACTTATGTCCGGTTCCAAGATCCCATGTACCAAATATTACTATACCAAAATGCATCAAAAAAACGTAAGAAACAGACAGACAGAGATACTTTCCCATTTATAATATAGGTAGGGATGCGTCACTATTACATATGATTTATAATTATTAGGTAGGTATGTTTAACTTAATAAACAGCACAATAATCATAAATTGTAATATTAAGGTAGCTTTTTAAGTTAAATTATGCTTTCGGCATGTGTTATTTAGAATTATACATCACAAACTTAAGCTTTGCCATTGGGGCAACCGACCAAGTGTCCATTAAATCCAGTGTGGTCATATTTTTGACAAATTTACCCTATAATATAATTGTATAAAAAATTTCTTCTCTGATTATTAATGTAATTAGTTATAAGAGGGACTTAGTTTTGACCAAATATATTTCAAAACGGACGTGTTAGTACGTATATACTTACAAATAAATTCTCCAGTGATCTTTTTGCCAACCAACAGTTAAGGAATACTGGTATAAATAAATTACGTAGCGGTGGAAAAGGTAACTGAAATTAAAAACGTTTTATTAGTATTTAGTCAACACTCTATCATCTATTTAATCAAGGCTGACGCCTATTCTCTACGTATATTTTATTCAAAACATTTATTTAATTAATTCCAAACAAAATACAGCCGTAGCCGTTATTAGTAGGATTCTTTACAAACCTTTTAGAAACACTTTTCAGTGTTTACGTGTGGTCATATTTTTGACAAATTTACCCTATAATATAATTGTATAAAAAATTTCTTCTCTGATTATTAATGTAATTAGTTATAAGAGGGACTTAGTTTTGACCAAATATATTTCAAAACGGACGTGTTAGTACGTAATTTTAATTTTATAAATAGAAATGCCATCTAAAATTACAGTTGCTCAAAAAAATTACTTACAGTGAGTGCAAATGGAATCGTATTCATCATTTCTAATATGAAATGAAATGATAAAACTTGTTGCCAAATGTTACCCTGTAAGAAAATAATGATGTTTATATATAATTGTTTTTTTATATAAATAATGGTTTTACCAGAAATTCCAGTATTGGACTATAGCTTAGTACCTTATAACCCAAATAGGCAAGAAGTATAGCTTCAGTAAATGATATCATAGCCAAAACGGCTTGGACAATCCACAGATATAGGGGTCGGTTGACCCATATTATTCCGTCCCAGTTAATTATCGGGTGCTCCTGAAATTCTTCTTCCGTCAAGTTAGCCGAATATTCGAATTCAGTCTTATTACCTGGTCTGCAGCCATAACTGTGAAAACATTTCAACCCAGTATTTAATAACTTACCTGGATCTCGTCAAATAAATGACTGTCACATTCTGTATGTGTATATATACAGAATATGATATATATCATGTGATCTATATAATGTGATATAAAGAATGTGAATGTGTATGTATACTGGTAGGTATAGATCGCTACTGTTTAATCATTTCATCATAATTTCTACTATCCCACTGATTCGACGAGTGTTGATAAACATATGTCACAATCCAAAGAAAAGATAAAAGACGTTTGCCCTCAGGGTATCGACCACTCCAAAATTATTGCAGCTTATCTGACAGTGCTAGGATACCTTGTCTTATCAAAGTTTAGTTGTGATTAGCTTAAACCAGTTAACTTGGTATCCCGCTGTTATGTGCAATAATGTACAAATTCTCAAACGCCATCAAAATTTCGTGCTGGCTAACCTATCATTCTGCAATCGATAACATATTATTTATGTATGCGTACATTGTACCTAACTATACCCTTTCGATACCTTTCGAACCTTTGAATTTTATTGCAATTTCTTTCTATAATAACTTTGCGATTCTAGGTCAGCTCACAGTTTGCCCTAGTTCTATGGAACTTTAATCGTATAATTATACCTGTGTTAATAAAACTCAACAAATGGCAACAAACTGCTTAAAATGACGTGGTTTCATAACCGGATTCATTATAAACAGTGTTCTGTTAACAGTGTTCTGTCAACAATGCCTTCTTTTCGATCTTCAATATTACCAGGTTAATCAGTCATAGTTTCAGCGATTTTACTAGTACTTAAAGAAATAGTTTTGAGAGGTAGATACCAAATTAATTGTTTATATTATTTTAATTCATTTGTTAAATAATAATACCTTTCTAAAGGTATAAAAGTTATACGCCCTAAAGGTAAAACCACATGGTCGGTTTCAGAATCAAAGAAAAATAATAAGTACCTACATCCACATTATATTTAGTTAGGTCGGTAAACAAAATGAAAGTCCTAAGCACACACGGAACTGACCGACAATTGACATGGATGTTGGGTTGGAATTAAAAATTGTTCGTCGAATTTCGAGCTAAAGCTGTTCAATTATTCATTTTTAAAGATTTACTGCAAAACCCCGCTCCGAAAGATTTGGCAGTGAACCAAAAAGGAAATAAAATGTGAGTGTAAGTCGTGAGTAGCGTAGGCTGATCTTCTCAACTAACCCACCACTGCAACACTGATCGCCATCGCGTTTAAAGCATACCGCATCAGTTCGTTTAATTCACATTAACTACAAAATTGATTCACAGGTTGTTTAATAGTTATGTAAGTATGTTAAAGGGTGCATCTTTTGTGGATATAGGTACTACTCTCACTGAATGTTATAAGGATGATACAAGTCATGATAAATTTAAAATGTCAAAATTGCACAGCCTTTCCATAGACCAAATTACGCTGGTAGATTTTTGTTCAATAAAATGTTCACATCCAGAATGTAATGCAATTTAAACCAACAAATAGAATGAACCCATCTTGCTCTAACCATTATTTCTTATTACGTGACGACCGACCGAGTACCTAAGTAAGCCTCAGGCGAATGTGCTCGACCGAGCTACATTTTATTTTTTCATTGCGAGTATTTTATTTTGTAATTGAGAGTTGCAGGAGAATGTGCGCGACCAAACTACATAATTTTTTTTCATTGCAAGTACTTTATTTTCTAATTGAGAGTTGAGTTGAGACAGATATTCACTTTTGTTCAAACAGAGTTAAGAAAAATATGTTTAAGTAAATCATTGTACGTTATAAATACGACTGATAATATATCAGATAAAATGAAAACATGCGGGCCTAACGCTAACTCACCATGAGGCCGAGATAGGATCCCCATCAGCACAAACGCGACATATATACAACACGCTAACTCACCATGAGGCCGAGATAGGATCCCCATCAGCATAAACGCGACATATATACAACACGCTAACTCACCATGAGGCCGAGATAGGATCCCCATCAGCACAAACGCGACATATATACAACACGCAGGCTAAAATCTTGAAAATAAGATTTGCTATTCTAATGCGTAAACCTGAAACAAATATTATGTGCCATAAAACATTTATGTAAACTTGTAGTCGCCCACTGGTCGAAATTCGACCATAATTCATTAACAATTAATGTATTTTTAATGCAAAATTTAAAAAAAATATAAGCATTCTGTACTCCTCTATATAAACTATAAGTGAGCGAAAGTTCATACTCCTCCGCCGCGCAATTTTCGTAAAAAGGGGTACAAAGTTTTTGCTTCACGTATCACTATATATATATATATATATATATACTTAAAAATACTAAAATATCAGAGATAAAAATTGACATTCCATATTTCATTTTGGGATAGTAGAGTAGTGACAGTTTTTGAGAAGTTGAGTTGCCGGTAAGCTGACACATCTGTCTGCTATCTGCCTTGACAAGGGTAAAAAGAATCGCAAGAGTATCTCCATTGCCCTTTACCACTTCAGTATGTACGCACGCACCAATAAAGCAAATATCAAACTATATTATTAGGTATACACGTAGTTAGGTAAATTTGATATATTGGTTCTTAATTACGATTACCTTGATACAAGCATACCTACTCCATCAGTGACTGAGAAGTTCCTACCCACATATAATTATTAAATTAGGTCTGCATTTCAGTTCTGAAGCAAAAGCACGCAAACATATATTTGCTTATTAATTTGGGGTTGATACTTAATCAATAAAACTTACTCGATCTTTGGTTTTTTATAAAATATAGTTGCAGTCTTTCTTTGAAAGTGTTCTCGTTAACATAGTACTCCACGCGCACTCTGAAACAAAACAAAACACTAAATGTTAAAATATTTCTTGTATTTACCGCAGTGCTTTTAATTAAAGAACATCTTTATGGATAGGCAACCCTGGCATGGCTTAGGTGGCAGGTGGGCAGTTGAAGATTACAAAACTCCCCCTTAAATGTAATTGCAATCTGTACGAACTACTAACAGAAAACTGTTATTCATACTGTACCATTTAATATTAACTGGCATGCTTTTGTGCGAGCTAAGAGTATGTGATCAAGGACATTACGACCTAGATATTCCAATAAGTCACTAAAGGGATCCTCAGCGAAACGCATTGAGCTTGGCGATAGGTCATCAACCTGATCTATCAAGGCTACAAAACACGAACAGTCAAATTACATCACATTTTACTCAAAAGTAAAAATCTCTAAGGCTGGGTTTTAGGACCGTAGTCAAAGTAAATAATGGTTTAATCTCATTAAACAATGTTAACATTTTGTAATTTTTAAATTAAACTTTTACCATTGGTTGATTCGACTACGGGTTAGATAAGCAATCCTAGAACGATCTTGGTGCTTATTCCATGGTGATATCTGTTTTCTTCGAGATTATTTTGCTACGGCTACAGCAAATTTAAATTTAAATTTAAATTGCAAACTCAATCAGATCCCGGCGCGAAGTCCATTTCCACTTTGAAGGCATTTTTCACGTCAAAAAGTAGTCCAGGCGTAATAGGTAATCTATATTTTAATAGCTTTATCACAGATTAAATCATATCTTACTAATATTTAAAGTTAGTGGGAAAGTTGTGGGTAAGTTTGACTCTGTTTTTACTGTTTTTTACTCTTTCACACCCGATTGGGATGAAATGTGTGTAAGTAAATAGTATGGCTGGAACATTATGAATGCTTCTATTTTTGGGTTCCAAAGTCAACAAAGACCCTTACTTTGGCCATGTCCATCTGTTTATTTTTCTGTCTGACTGTCTGTCTGTCTGCCTGTAATCAGAGCTCTTGCTCGCAGACTGTTAGTCCTTCATTATGAAGTTTTGCGTAGAAATACCCTTACAGAGTTATAAAATAAAGACTTTGTTAATATGGTTTCAAATGTGTAAACCCTGCACATTTTTAATTGAATACCCCATCGGGTGACATATCGTTGAATATATCTTTGAAAGATATTATGAGGTATCTTGAACAGTTTTTCGATACAGATATTTAAATTCGTTGAAGTTGTATTTTTTTATGGAGTGTGAATGTGTTCACCAGTAGCCGTCTACTGGCTGAGCCGCTGTTTGGGGATATATAAAAAGTATTATATCTATATATCTAGTAAGTATAGTATAAAATTATCGCGGCTAGTAAAGCTATTCTATATTACGAGTAAATCCCTGCATTGTCCACCTTAAAAAAAATCTGAAAGCTCCATACTATCCATAATCCGGCGATTATGGAAACTATCAAAACATATTGATGTATTGATATTACGGAAGGTTGTCCATGGCACAAACTGTTCTCCATAATCGCATTTCTGACTACTTGTCATTATTATCCTTAAAGACTTAGAAGGCCTTCACTATGTGTGGTCCGGCACGCGCTTGGCGTTTTTATTATGGTTAGAGCTAGTTATATCATACTAGCTGATGCCCGCGGCTTCGCACACATAAAAAGTTCATAAAGCCTATGTCTTCTCCAAGGTCCCATCTATATCTCTATACCAAAATTGACGTGAAAACGTAACAGACAGATAAAGATACTTTCACATTTAAAATATTAGTAGGGAACAGCCTAAAATTTTATGCTTCTAGTTCTGAAAATGACAATACTTTCATACAACCTTTCATCCCCCTTTTCAACCCTTTACCACACTTTTTTTCAATTAAAAAGTAGCCTATGTCTTTTTTCAGGCTTTAAACTATCTGTGTAACAAATTTCATTTAAATCGGTTCAGTAGTTTTGGCGTGAAAGCGAGACAGACAGACAGAGTTACTTTCGCCTTATAATATTAGTAAGGATTACTCAATTCGCTAGACCGATCTTTCGTCAAGTATCTATTTGTTAAACATAGTTCCCTTCTTTTTCTTATCGTATCACATTCACAAGTTATTTCAAACCAGTGTGGTGAAACGATTAAAGTGGGCCTCAGAGGCTCCCTTCGTGCACTTGGCACATGTCTTTGAACTTAGTTAACTAAATACAAGAAGTCTGATTTTTGATCTCATTTTGTAGCATTTTATAACAGTAAATAACTTCAGTGTTTTGTTGTAATGTTATATAATCTCTTAAACAATCACATGAACACGTCCAACACCTGTTCTTTCATGGTTATTTCACATTTCAGTTATTTTTAATCCATATTTTTGAAATTCGACGTTTTGAGTATTATGATTGGTTGGAGTGGTTTCAACCCTTTCTAGCCCAAAAAAATGCCAGATATGTAGGGTGTGGTGTCAGCTCCGAGGAGGCTGGCAATTCAAAACATAAGTATAAACTTTTATACTTTCTCAAGGTTATCCTAGAGAAAGTATAAAAGCTTACACTGTTATTAGGCCTTGAAAAAACCTTACTACTGCTAGCTTATAAGGTATAAGCCAGAAGTCCAGCAGTCGTAAGGTATTTTCATAACATTTACTATACACGAAATCATCGTGCTGATTTTTGATGCATTTCAGTTGCAGGCAGTTAGGTATTCAGATGTCAGAAGCGGCTAATTGTTTAGTGACCTAAAAAGGCTGCTGCCGCTCGTTTCGTGGTTTTGCAATATAGATACTATATGTATCGTACGTGGTACGCCACATGATTCGAACTTCGGTCGGTCGACCAAAGGTAAATAAACTAATCGATACATTTCGCTATTTTGGAGTAGAGAAGTCGCAGTCGTTAAATTAAATATGCAAGCACTACATTTAGAGAGCCACGCTAGAAATGATTAGAAATGAAACAGGATCATTGAATTTTATTGTGTTCTATAAAAATGTCGATGTTATAAATGGGCTTTGACAGCGCTTGCGTGACCCACCCAAGACCTGAAACGTCGCCCATGGGGAAAAACAATGTGTGTATAATTAGTAAATTTGTGTATATGCAAACATACTAGGTACTCGACTCATTACTGTATTTTAAATTTACTAACTGTAACGAAATCAAACGTGCAATAATACACAAATTAACGCACTTGGGTTAAATCTAGCTATGTAATTTAAGCATACATTAAAGGTAGTCTTTTGAAGAAAGCTTATTATAATATAAATGACTATATTATTGATAAGAATGCATGGCCTCATGTCGCTCTGCCCTCAGACAGTTAACCAGACCACTTGAAATGAATAAACTCGGTTACGATTTCTACCAGACAACCGTTTTACTTACTGACTAATCTTAACTAAATTTAACTTAACTTAAAAATACATTTAACAAAAGCTATGTCATCGACAGCGAAAACTGAACGGGTTGAGTATTCACCAATCCCCGAACTAGTTTAGAACTGTGTCTCGGAGGTAGTTTCTATCTCTATCGCCCAGTCTCGCTATCCCATGGCAAGCTTTAGATCCATGGCTTCGGATGCATTTTAGAATCTATTGGCGGATGTGCCATTATAACTATTACTTCATGTAAAATTACATATTATACACAGATGTACCAGTAAAAAGGTGTAACTATTCGTTCGTTTTTGACTATGTATAATTAATCATGATCCCGGGCTCCGAGATTTCACTTAAACTATCGCAATACCTAGACACTAACCCTACATCGATATTACACAGGCTAATGTAAAACTGAATCCTAATCTGAAAGACTCAGTATCAGTCAGACTTAGGATTCAGTTTTAAGAATAACTATAGTTCAATCTTGAATCTACTACAATATATTTTAGTCACAAAACAGTTTGGTTGTGTTTACATAATCCGACTGTATCAATTGACTAAATGAATCATAACATGCCAACCTATAAACGATTACTTCAATTTAAACACTATTTTCACTTCTATAGCGGAAAATGCTTAAAAATTCATGATTCGTAGTGGCCGTCGCGTAACATTGTTAAGCTTAGCTAACAAAACAATATACAAATACATCTTTAACTATTTCTATTGTTGTCTGGAATATAGATATTATTATTAGAGGTAGAAAAGCAAACAAAATGTATCAATTTTATTAAAGTTAAGATCTTGGAGACTATGGTTGGAAGAATTTTCCTATCAACCAACAAACCTTAATACTTTCACTGAATATCTTAATAGGACTGAAAAATCGCATCAGAATTTTCCTACTAAATTACGGCGGCGTGGGGTTTTGTTTACATTTATAATGATGTAATGCAATTCCACTGCTATACTTCGTTAAGTTTGTATTTAGGGCGGTCATTATTCGTAATAGTCAGCTGTCTATCACTAAGCGGTAGCCGGCTACCGCGGCAGACGCGCAATACTTTCCGTAAAACCCCGAGCGGTAGCCGGCTACCGCGCTCGCCCATTTGATTAAACACCTTAATTCACATGTTTACAGTCTACTATTGTATGGAGAAGTTTACTGAGTTACGTTCTTTGATATATTATCTACATTCTGAATAATAAATATTGCGTAATCTGTCATCGTCTAATATTTCATTGGCAGTTGAATTTCGTGTTGCTCGGCGGCAGTTCAGTGAACCGTGTGTGTGAGAAATAATGAGTTTCACTGGATTTATCGATAGTAAGGGGTGTTTATTATTACAAAAACTTTTTATTCTGCTCATTATAAGTATTTTTGGATAATAAAATACATAGTCAATACATAGTAATAACTTTTAGATATGGCGCGTAAACTCCCGAACGGTAACGGGCTGCCGCGCTCGCCCCATTTGATTATAAAAATAAATTTACATGTTTACAGTCTACTTTTGTATGGAGAAGTTTACTGAGTTTTCTGAGTAATCTTTGATATATTATCTACATTCTGAACAAAAAACATTGTAACATCTGTGCTCGTTCAGTATTTTATGTTCATTCGCGTTTCGCGCTGGACTATGTGAGTTCTATGAACTTTGATTGTGTTTTGTTTGTGATTATTTACTGGATTTATCGATCTGGTAAGGTTTATTATTACAAAAACTGTTATTCTGCTCATTATAAATATTTTTGGATAATCAATTGTAAGAAATACATAGTAATAACTTCTAGATAAGGCGGGAAAAAGTTCGTTGCCATGCTACTGATTTCGAAGTGATTTATTACTAAACTATTTATTATAAAATATTGTATTTGACTAAACACGTTATGCCTGATAGATAGGTAATATATCTATTAGTACATTGTATTTTACAGAATGATCAAATATGCTTTGGTTGTAGAGTTATTACATATTTAGTACAATGCAGTATTTTTGCCGCGACCTAGGTCTAGTCTAGACTCTAGCGCTAGTGCTGCCAAAATTTTGCTATTTTGCTGCTTAGTGACTGAGAGGTAGCATGTGTCGGGATATCTAATATAATATTAGATTTTATATTATATCAGATATATTAGATAACCTATATTAGATATCCTGACGTATCATAACTAATACCCTGTCAGATATTACATATTATTGCCGGATTGCCGCAGCATTGCCATCGCACCTGCGCTTTGCCGACCATTTTGTCCTCCTAACTAAAAAGGTCGACAGGTTACAAAGAATGCTCGAAGTCCTTCAGCAAGCCTCACTGAGGATGGGCCTTAATATGAACATGACCAAAACCAAGGTTATGACCATCCTTCCGGATTCTAAACCTAACACAATCGTAGGTAGAGGCAAGATAGGCAAGATAGAGGCAGAGGACGACTACATATACCTTGGGCATTGTTTATCTTTCGGCCCACAGTCCCAATTAAAAGAGATCTCAAGTCGAATCCAGCTAGGATGGGCCGCCTTTAGTAAGTTGGAGGACATCTTGAAATCGAAAATCCTTCAGAGCCTGAAAACAAGATGATGTTCAAGATGTTCAACCAATATGTCGAGCCTATACTAACTTATGGATCCGAGACATGGGCGTTCACAAAGGAACACATGCATAAGATCAGAGTAGCACAACGAGCAATGGAGCGCGCCATGCTCGTGCCAATATAGAATAGAATAGAATAGAATAATAATTTATTTGACACACAACACGAAAAAGGTTACAAACATAGAGAAACAAATAGGAGAATGATTAGAGTAGATAGGCCAAATTACACACTATAAAAGAGTATATCACTTTTGGATCGCATACCCAATGTCGAAATTAGACGTCGGACCAAAGTCGCGGACGTGGGTATGTAGATCGCCAGGTTGAAGTGGAAATGGAAGGGATACTTGGCAAGAATGGATAACGGGAGATGGACAAAGGCGGTAACGGAGTGGTGGCCAAGGGATGTTCAACGTACAAGAGGCAGACCACCCGCCCGTTAATCGAACGATATAGTCAGCGTTGTCGGGAACCACTGGATGAAAAGAGCAAGAAAAGAAAAGAAAAGAGTGGCATAATAAAGAGGAGGCTTATACCCAGCAGTGGGTGCAATCGGACTGAATGATGATGATGATGTGCTGTGAGGCCTTGCTTCTTGCCAAATTTCATGATTCTAGGTCAACGGGAAGTATTCCATAAATTTGTTTGAAAAAAAAATCTTTTTCTACCGCTATTTATATATGATACTAGCTGTCCCGTTCGCGACTTCGTCCACGCGTTTTAAAAAGAAAAAAATATACTAATGCAGTCGGTACACGACTGCAGCGCCATCTGCCGGGCTGATTTGTGAATCTAAACCATCCAGGGCTCCACCCAAACGCATACAAAAAAAATCATTCAAATCGGTCCAGCCGTTTAGGAGGAGTTCAGTGACATACACACGTACAGTAGAATTAATTTTGCCTGCTACTTTTCTTTTTCAAGAATTTCTTATTTGATTTTTTTTCTAATGAAAATCGCGATTTAAGCGCCGTGAATATACGTGTCAAGATTATTTGACCAAGGAGTCGCCTTAAGGCTGTATTTTTTGATTGCGTTGAAGCTTGATTATTTTGGCTTAAAGGAACCTCAGACTTATAATTTGATATTAATTTAAGCTTGATACCTTCACGCATTCTTGAGAAGATCTTGACATACCGACAGGCAGATAGACGGATAGACGAACAACGAAGCGACCTTGTAATGGTTCCTTATCCTAATGAAACTTAAAAACGAGAAAACAACTTTAATTAAGTATCTATAATAATAATAATAATAAATATTGCTGGACAATGCACACAACACCATCTAGTCCCAAACTAAGCATAGCATGTATTATGGTGACTAGATGACTGATAGAATACTTATATATTTTTAAATACATACTTATGATACTTTATAACACCCAGACACAGAACACACATCTATATTCTTCACACAAATGTTTATCCTGGGAATCGAACCCTCAGCCTACAGTGCAGAAGGTAGAGCTACTACCAACTCAGCTGACAGCTTAGTCAGCTTAAACTATATATAAGCCAAGTGGTTTACGATTGAATGTAATTATTTCATCGACGGTAGGTTATGACTATAATTTCATGGTGTTTTCCATCAGTATAATCATGAATGACGAAGAACATGCTAAAGGGCGTAATGTAATGGACTTAAGGCGTCCAGGCGTAAAAGGCAAGAACTTTTTATTACAGATGGCAAATAAAACAAACATTCTAAAAAATATGGATTATTTGTAATGGTAGAACCTTACCACCAACGTAGCTACAAGGATCGTGTAAACATATTTTATTAAACGCTATAAAAAAGGTGTTTTATGACAATGCAATTTGAAGCATCCTAACAAAGAAGCCTCAGTTAAATAAAGAGTTTTTCAAAGCAAAATAAAATCCAACTAGCTAACAAACTACCCTGTATTATGATAATAAGGTACTACTCCAAACTTTAACGTACCCTGCCTGACAACTAAATGAAAGCATTGCATGTACGTAGTTGCATGGTAGCGGACTGAAAATGAGAAATGGGGATAAAGGCGTAAATAAAAATGGGTACTTATATTTACCTTGGTATTTTATCATAGCTATCCCAGCCATTGAGGCAGTTATATGAGCTATATCTACTGAGGCCCGCCATCTGGTGCGCCGTTGTAGGTTCTTCCTTGTACAGTAAAATGCTTGCCGCTTGACTGATGCGAAAGTTTTAATAGATATTACCATGATTAAACAAAGGTTACTCAATTATATACAAACTAATTAGAGTCGATGTACGTGTTTCTTTTTACTTTAGTACTTGTAGTAGTTATTTGGTTTTTAAGTAGTAAATTATAATAATAATACCGGACATTTCACACAGCATCACCTGGCCCCAATGTAAGCAGAGCTTGTGTTATGGGTACCACATGAATGATATACTACTTATATAGGTATTTTTTTTTCTATTTGGAAAAAAAATACCTATATAAGTAGTATATCATTCATGTGGTACCCATAACACAAGCTCTGCTTGTGTTATGTATTTACATATAAATTATACATAGAAACACCCAGACCCAAGACAAACACATGCAGATCATACAAACATTTGTCCCGCGGCGGGAATCGAACCCGCAACCTATTGCGTCTCAGCCGGACCTAAGCCCACTGCGCCACAGAGGTCGTCATTATGATAATTATGTATCCTTTAATTGTCCTATCGATTGATGCAAGAACATACTTACATAGACTACTCATTGACTACTAATAACCAGACAGTAGCTAATACTATCAACTACTCTAATCAGCTTCTGAGCGTAAACAAGGCTTACGGTCACCACGAGAGATAAATTTGAATAAGCAAAACACAAAAGTTCTTAGTGTCACCATAACGTACTAATAATAGGTCTCTTTGAAGTTGCCGCTCTATAGCACTGGACCCTGGTTCAGCACCTAAACGAAATCTCCACCCTACACAATACAAGAACTAGGGTTGGAAGATCTCCGTCATTTACTGTACTAACCAGACCACGGATTTCAACTTTTATTAGAATTTGGACAACTTCTTGGCAAATACTTCATTCCCTCCCGTCCAGATTCTTTAAAAAAGTCCTGCTGACTTATCGATAAATTGCAAAGATTGCAAAGATTCGGCAGAGATTCGGCGATAGCATGGGTGAATACTTCGTTTAATAATGCAAATAAAACGATGTTAAAATAATTTACTCTATATAATAGAGTAGTTTTTTATACAAAACGACGACTTCATATTATATTTTATATTTGTTCCAGGTTGTATTTGGATACTTTACGTTAATTTTGCTTATTCAACTCATTGGTAGTAATTAATTATTTTTGCAATTTTAGAGCAATAAAAAGTATACATAATAACGCAACTTTGTACCTAAAAAAAGTACAAAGTTCAAACGCAACTTTGTACTTGAACAAAGTACAAAGTTGCGCTAGCGCCATGGGTACCTTGAGCCTAAACTGATTGATTGGTTCAGATCGCAGGACAGTTCGAAGCTAATTCAAACCAGGTAGATATTTTTGAGTCACATTTCTTGCTCAACCCGCTTGCTCGAGCCATTCGACAGGGCTTAACTATTTGAGCCGAGCTGGTGGAACTACACACACCAAAAAAATCTATGTTTCATTTTATAGATTTATTTAAAACTATTTCTTATCTTTAGATAGGTAAGATGTCAACGCTCCATTACACAGTAAAACTCGTGGACTCGTATTATTCGCGACACACAACCAATGATTACTGCGGTTACTAATTTTTTTTCGTTAAATAAGAAATAAAACCGCATCTATGGAACGCTTCTAAAATGGACAAAAGAACGTTTTTATTGTTCAAAAAGAAAATTTAATAAAAAAAACTGCCAGTATTCGTTTGTTTATAAAAGAGGTTGAATATTTAAAGAAGGTTTTATATTCCATGACAGAGTAAAACGAAGTTAAAAAGAATACTAAAAAATATGTGTTGCTTAGACTTTTTTGATGTGTATATCATTTAAGTCCTACTGTCACCAATGACTCCTCGCATGAGATGCTCGTACAAAGATAAACCATTTCCTTTCATATTTTATTCACGCAATAAGAGCAAATAGCTACCTTCCTACGATACCCCCTGCGCATATCCTGAACGTGCTTAATTTTCGTTTTTTCTTATAGAGTTTTGAAAGTTTGTTAGTGTAAACTAACAAATAAGTTAAAACGACATCAACTTTGAAAGGAGATGATAATTATTACATATTTTATAAAATTACATAATTATGTCAATGAAATTATATAACAATTTTTTTTTTTGAACATTTATAGACCTACGTTTGTCCACGAACTCGCCTGATGTTAAGCGACGATGTGACGACGGGGCACGCAGTTTAGAAGATACTCTAGAAGATATCTATTCACTCTTGACTTGAAGAGACTCAAATTTTAGTTTTCAGGAAAGATAGACGACGGCAAATCATTCCAGTCCTTGGCTGTACGCATTATAAATGTGGAAGCAAAGCGCTTTGTTCGTAAGGGTGGAAGACGGACAAGGTATGGATGGTATTGAGCGGTGCGTCTGCTTGTCCTGTTGTAAAAAGGGGATGGTGGAATGAGATCATGCAATTCGTGGGCGCATTCTCAGAAATGTATTCTATAAAAGATCGAGAGGCAAGCAACTTTACGCCGGTGCTCGAGACTCTGTAACTTAGTCTCAGCGTTTAGCTGCTCACCTATCACCCTCAATGCTCTATGCTCAATCGAGTCCAAAGCAGGCAGCAATACTCCATACCCGACCGTACTTGAGCTTTGTATAAAGTGGAAGCATCCAGCAATGCTCCAGGTGTGAAGTATCGCCTCGTCTTGTTGAGGATGCCAAGCTTCATGGCAGCAATCTTGGCCTTGGACTCGATATAGGAGCCAAAATTGAGAGTCATACGCCCATTCGATTGAACCTAGCCTTCCGTAACACCTTTTTGCAGGACTTGGCGGCTTGATTAAAGGCTTTCTTCTTAATTCGTGTATCCGTGGCTTTGCTGTTGCGAGCGTCAGCCCAAGCAAGGTAAGCTGCACGTTTTTGCGCTTCTGCAGCAGCACATGCAGGACCAAACCAAGGGCGAACTTAGCCGGAGGATGTGACATCCGAGAATGGAATAAAATATTCCATTGCTCGAGAGATCATCTCTGTAATGGCATCAACGCATGTTGACGGGTCACTAGAAAAAAAGCAGGTCTGCCACCAAGGATAAGATGCGAAAAAGTGACGCATCTCATCCCAGGCTGCTGACTTGTAACGCCACAATCGCCTACATCCTTGAGGCGAGGTATCGGGTGGCGAGTATGACGATACAGACTTCACCACACAGTGATCAGAGGTGCCCAAAGGAGGCAGTACCGATAATGAATGGCGATTCGGTACGTTAGTCAGCAACAGGTCCAAGCAATTGGCTGTGTGGCCCTCAACGTCTGGTACCCTGGTAGCCTCGATCACCATCTGAGTGAGATTATGTGAGAGAGCTAGTTTATAAGCTTCTCTACCAGCATGGTCAGTAGACTGAAATGGAAACAGCCACTGCTGGTGATTAGCATTAAAATCACCCAGAAGTACCAGTTGGGCATCAGGGTAACGTTGTTGGGCTACATCCGCCGCTTCGCAGATGAAATTAAACAACCTGGTTGTCTCAAGGTCTCCAGTGTGAGATCTATACAATCCGGCGTAGATTACTTTATCTAGGCCGGTATCCACCAAAGTCCATAAAACAGAGAAATCGGGCTCTTCAAGGTCACGTAGACACAGACAACAAATGTCATCCCGAGCAAACAGACAAATACCAGCTTTCGGCTTAAAATTGTGCTCCAGTGTATAATCTGGGTATGTAAAGTACGCTGTGTCGAAAGGGCATTGGATCTGCGTCTCCGTGAGAAATAACAAGTGTGGCTTATTGGTCTCAAGATGGTGGTGAACCGAATCGAGATTGGAGTGCAATCCTCGAATGTTTGTGAGGTGCACTTGAAGCGAGAGGACGTGCTTCCGCTGTAAGCACGACTTATTATATTTGGACTTTATCATGTATTGAGTGAGAGTGTAAGGTAAGTGGGGAAGACGGTAGTTGAGCGAGGCACTGGATAGCCGGCCCAGAGATACATAACAAGCCCATGCGCGTTTGAGGGACTAGACCGGAGACTGCGGGGACGCCCGAACCCCCCCAGGAATGGCCACCGGGTCCTCTCATTCGGTCGCCAACCGGCATGATGGAGCAATCTGGGATTTTTCGCAAGGCGTTGGGGCAGTCTTTTATGAATGGCTAATTCACTACTTGGGCCCCCTACAACCTGCGGTCGGCCAGCGGAGAACCGTGCTTCGGATCCCGCTACCCTCCATGTCTAGCCCCCCTGCACCCCGGCGCTGTTTTGATCTCATAAACGCCCAGGGTCGATAATTTTTAAAACCAAAAAAAATCATAATAGGGTGAAACCCATTAGAAAAGGAGGGAAATATGATAAAAATGAAAGGAAAAATAATTTACGGGCGATCTGAGGTTGGGAAGGGGATGGGGGTGAGTTTTTAAGGGTAAAAAACGGTTTTTCTCGATTTCCGGCAAAACTAAAAGTCCTATCGAAAAAAGTCAAATGGAAAAGTTGTAGATAATAAAAAGATCTAAAACTTTTGTATATACACTTTTTTCACATAACCTCAAAATTTATGTGAAAAATTCAAAAAACCAAGTTTTTGGTTTTTTATTTTTATCTTTTACAAAAATTTTTTTTTTTTAACGAAATTTTGTGAAAACTTACCTTTTTATGTCCCAAATACGCTGTAATTTATTTGATTAAAAATATTTATTTTTTCACCTTATTTTGAATTAATATCGAAAAAACACCCTAATTTTCAATCGAAAATTCACCCGTCAAAATATCAGCTTTTTTCAAAAAGTTGGTGTGGTTTCTGTTCGTTGAAATCTCTACTTTCCGATGGTGAAAAAAAAAATATATGTTACTATGGTAAATCTTCTCAGAAAACGCAAAAATTAAAAAAAAACTTTTTTTAATTATTATAAATAATTTTGAGCTATTTATTAAAATTTAGACTTTAATTACTCGAAAAACGTTAGATTACATGTGACGTTGATAACAAAAAAATTGCAAATAAAAATATACTACTATAATTAACAAACAAATAAGTTAATTAAATTAATATTTAATAAGACATCTACAATATTTGGAGAAAGTTGTCTAATTTTCTTTAAATTATATGCGTAGATGCTTATTTATAACTATTTTGAGATAAATTATATATATACCTGAGTAGATATACCTGAGTGACCTACGAAAAATTGTAGCCCATCAAAAGGTATTTCGTGGAGAAGTGGGGAAGGGGCTAGGCGGGTCTGGGTCTTACTACATACATACCTACTATTATATACTATATATTTCGTAGCAGCTATTACAACCGCTAGCCTAACCAGTATTCGAAATACAGTACAGTATACAACATCGTTTATAAAAATACACGTGCACGCTGAGTTTCTTGAAGATAATTGTGACAATCCTTAAGAAACATTGTTGCATTTCTGCATTGTTTTTCTGGTTGCGATACAACATCTGGATTTGCCGGAAAAGGAAAGAAAAGTATCGTCAATTCATTATTAGACGCTAAAAATTTGTCAAATTTGGCCAATGTTTTTTATAAGAAAGATGCAAGTAACGAAGAAATAAAAAAAATGGGTTACAACTAATCAAATCTATTTATCAATGTAAAAATGAAAAAATTACACTGAATCAATTAAGGTTTAAAAAATATCAATTGGCAAAAATTAAATCATCTTTCGTTTTGGCAAACCTCCCACCCACAGAAGGAGCAGCAGAACAACATTGTTACAGGGCATATTATCAGCTTCAAACTTGGTTGGGTAACGAACTAACAGCAACAGATTGGGGCTGGAAGCAATTTCAACGTGGAATTATGCCCAAATTTACACAAAAAGAATTAATTCCGGAAATATTGCTCAAAACAATTTGCTGCAGCTGTGAAACTGGATGTAACAGTTTAAAATGTGGTTGCCGAAAACATGGTTTAAAATGCACAAATTTGTGTTCAAACTGTCATGGTTCTGAGAATTGCTCCAATATTGAAAAAGAAACCTATGAGGAAGTTAATGATTCAGAAGATATTGTGGATGAAGAACCAACGCAGTCTGGAAATAATGTTGGAGAGGAAGAAGGTAATAATCATGAAGATTTCGAAGATCTACTAGAATCGGAGATGTTTGACGAATCTAACGATGAAGAAATGCCATCAAATAGACAAAAACTTATGGATAAGTGATTAGAATTGAAGATAAGGTATTTATGAATGATGAGATTAATGTGTTTAAAAATATTGTAATGAATAACGTAATGAGAATAAAGCATCTACATTTAATAGTACGATTTACATTTATATTTATCTATAATGAGATTTTCTATGACATAAATGTAATTAGGATTAAATAAATCAACTTTTTTTTTTTTTAATTTTTGCGTTTTCTGAGAAGATTTACCATAGTAACATATATTTTTTTTTTCACCATCGGAAAGTAGAGATTTCAACGAACAGAAACCACACCAACTTTTTGAAAAAAGCTGATATTTTGACGGGTGAATTTTCGATTGAAAATTAGGGTGTTTTTTCGATATTAATTCAAAATAAGGTGAAAAAATAAATATTTTTAATCAAATAAATTACAGCGTATTTGGGACATAAAAAGGTAAGTTTTCACAAAATTTCGTTAAAAAAAAAAAATTTTTGTAAAAGATAAAAATAAAAAACCAAAAACTTGGTTTTTTGAATTTTTCACATAAATTTTGAGGTTATGTGAAAAAAGTGTATATACAAAAGTTTTAGATCTTTTTATTATCTACAACTTTTCCATTTGACTTTTTTCGATAGGACTTTTAGTTTTGCCGGAAATCGAGAAAAACCGTTTTTTACCCTTAAAAACTCACCCCCATCCCCTTCCCAACCTCAGATCGCCCGTAAATTATTTTTCCTTTCATTTTTATCATATTTCCCTCCTTTTCTAATGGGTTTCATTCTATTATAATTTTTTTTCACTTTTCATTATTTTTAAAGGCTTCTACCCTGGTCTATAGCAAAAACCAGAGCAAGAACTGCTCGAACCCGTCACTTCCACGGTGGCTGCACCAGACATCAGTCCAAAACACGACATCGTCGCTTCACGGACTGGTTTTGTCTAGTGGTGACAAGCCGCGGCCGAAGCCTACCACCAGAAAAAACTAACACTAACTAACAACTAAACTAAACATCTAAACTAAACTAAACTAACAACTAACAGTAACTTGAAAAACAATTTGAAACGTGCAACTTTAAACGTGGTACTTGTTTTATAATTATTATTCCTTAAATTAACGAGCAGTCATGAAATAGCAGCAAAAACTGACACATTTTTATACAAAAGGTTATTATGCTACGCATGTTATGTGAATGTTCTGCATTCAATTGCTCGCACACCCAGTTGCTACGAATCTGCTGATGTACTACTTGAACCATTCAACCCGTTTGAGCTTTAATGAAACTTCGAGCTGATTGAGCTCAGATTGGTTTGGCTCAATCGTATAGAGCATCAGGTCGACCTGAACTGCAGATTAAGTTACCCATGCCTATGCACTAGTTAGTGCTTGCAACAATGTACATATTATACATGAGGTAGGTGCGCAAACAGCACAATCTCGCTAAAAGGTTTTGCTAAATTGGTTATCTATCTGCACTACCAATTCAATGTAATTGTTTGTTTTAAATATGGTTTTAAAAATACTTAAAAAGCACATAAATCAACAGCCACACCTACCTGGCCATTATGTATAATTAGTACATAAATGTGTTTTTTTTTGTGACAGTCTTATCGCTTTGGGTGTGTTCAGGTAGGTACATACTTTTAATAAGTAATTAATGGAAACCGACTTAGTAGTTAGTAATTATAATATAAAGGTATCTTAATATTAATTTTCTTTTAAATTATCGCGATAATAATAAACCCATTTTCAATTACGTATTTTAGTTACGTATTTTAGTGTCAAACACAGCTACTGAGCAAATTAGTTCGTAATGAACATTGGAAAATTCAGTTTGGCTCTCCTTAAATAATTAATTACTTTTAATTCAAAATAACTCGTGAGTGAAATGAGATAAATTATTTAAGTCGAATGTTGTTTTTCTGAAACAAGTTTTAGATGAGCAACATTGTGTTTGAAAGTGTTTTTGTTTGTAAGGTTCACCCACCCACCACGAGCAACGAACAGGCGTCGCGACGCGCGATGCCACACGACTGACGCGCGGCGAGCGATGTGTCCACGAGCGCCTGGCGGTGGGCGGGCGTTCGGCGCGGCGGCCGGCAGCGCCGCAGCGCAGATTTCCACGGCTAGTGAATACCTTTACGCGTATGACATAGGTACGCATTTTCTCACGGTGCTCGGAGTTTATTTAATAATAATTCTTATAGCCATATCTGGCACCCCTTTGGTAATTAGTATCAGTCTGTCATATCTACTAACACTTATTACTAAGGCTAAAACTCCGTTTGAAAAACATTGAAAATATTTGAATGTAACCTAACCAATTTGTTAGGTTACACCAAGGAGCGGCTCTAAGCCCCTTAATGTTCCTCCTGGTAATGAATGCACTGTTATCGGACTTACAGGAGGCAGCACCCTGGTGTATGCTGTTTGCCGACGATATTGTTCTTGTCGGAGAAGATGCAACTGAAGTACAAAGCAGGCTGGGAAAATGGCAGAAGATTGGAGAATGTTGGCCTTAAAATAAGCAGGATCAAAACATAGCATTTGTTTTTCGGTTCCACATTCTCTCTCATTGCCTTAGATAGTGTATTCTTACAAGTCAGCTCTGAGTACAAAATAGAATGAATGTAGAATAGATGAATAGTACAGAATAGTACGTGTGTTCCTTGGATGCCCCTTAAGGTTAAAGGGAATATCTACAAAACGATCATTAGACTTGTCATAATGTATGGATCAGAATGGGCAACCAAAGCGAAGGTGCGAATGTTAAAACGTATGCGCGGTGTGACGAAGATGAATTATATAATATATCCGGACCTGACCGGACGAGACCGGTCGCCGTAAACGGAGTCTCACTCGAAGTTGTATCCAAATATGTACCTATACTTATTATTATTTTCATCAACCCATATTCAGCTTAATTGATTTCTATCCATCCTAAGGTTGTCTGGCAGAGATCGCTATCTAGCGATAAGACCGCCCATTGTACTACCGTGTAGCTAAACATTGTTTCTTGTAATATTCTAATGTATTTTGTGGTGTGCAATAAAGTATTTTCTATCTATTCTATCTACCTATCTATACTTAGGGCTGTTGCTCCAACTAGGTAGAAACAACTTCGACAAGGAAGTTAAGAGACGGATACAACCGGTCTGGGCAGCATTTGGGTACCTAAGTCATGTCTTCTCATCAACCATACTTACCTCAAAGTCTAAACACTAAAGTTTTGAATCAGTTCGTCCTACCAGAATTGCATAAATGGCCACTCACTGTGCGATTTTTCCACCAATTCAAGGTCGCTGAATTATAGAGAGTGTTTATGCTTATGAGTTTCTTAGGGATCGAATCCGGAACGAAGTTATTCGTCAGAGAACTAAGTACACCGACATAGGTCATTGAATTAGCAAGTTGAAGTGGCAGTAGGTAGATGGCCGTTAATATATAATATAATATAATATAATATAATATAATATAATATAATATAATATAATATAATATAATATAATATAATATAATATAATATAATATAATATAATATAATATAATATAATATAATATAATATAATATAATATAATATAATATAATATAATATAATATAATATAATATAATATAATATAATATAATATAATATAAGAGTCAGTTCGAGAGTAGCGTTAGTGACAAGAAATGAGGAAGTAATATTTGCGTGCAATTTGCTTGAACCTAATTTTGGTTTAAGACATTTAAATACCATTTAGAGTGCTCTCAAAAAGACAAAGGATCGTAGAGGAATTATTTACATAAGTCCAGTCGTAATCTAAATTGTTTTTCTTCAGTGTTTTACTTCTTAGAACACCGAACCGTATATATTTTCCGTACAAACAAACCTTACACCCAATACAGGGTGTGTCTGTCTAGTCGTGTTTTTATGATAGCATTTAGTTGGCGGCGCCCCGTCGCGTCGCGTCTGTCGGTCGGCGGGTTGGTGATCATGGTAATTTCTCCAACCTTACTATGTAAACAACATAAATATCACATATATGATAGTGTAGGTAACTAAAGACGATAAAAAGTAGTACCTACTTAGTAGCAGCGGACATTAAAGGACAGCTCTCGCCCCCCTGTTACCGAACTCGCGACAAGTTGCTTGTTGAAATGGGCGATCATTGCTGTCAAACACACTTTTTAACTTTTTTGACGCTTATAATGTCCGTTACAACCGTATATTATCCTGCAAAACGACAGGCGAGTAACAGCTGGTTTCAGTTTCAGACTTGCGACTGATTTCGCAGATATTGGTGTTGCTACTGGTACTTTTACATAATAACCCAACCATCATAATTTCACAGCTAACAGCGTTTGACCGCTGCCAAGAACATAACCAATCATTCTAAAATATTAGTCTTAGAATCGTTACTGTAAAACCTCCATAAAAAATTTCGCACAGTCAAGTCGTCAAACAATGTAATACCGAGAAAAATAAGAATCTATGCTGTTAAGTATTAGTAGTTCAATAGCAGTGGAAAACTAGAAAATAATGAGTTTTCACTTGTTTTGTTTGGTAGGTACATGTAGTAAGGTATACACTGCATTATGAACAACTCGGGTGCAATTGGTTTCCCTATTCTATGTACAATCACTACATAGTATAAAACAAAGTCGCTTCCCGCTGTCTGTCTGTCCCTATGTATGCTTAGATCTTTAAAACTACGCAACGGAATTTTAATGCGGTTTCTTTAATAGATAGAGTGATTCAAGAGGAAGGTTTATATTTATAATACATGTATAAAATAGTAGAGAAACACTGTTAATTGTAGAGGTTTCTAATCACATTAGACATTTTGTAGTATATTTGGTATCAGCATTGTACCCGTGCGACGCCGGGGCGGGTCGCTAGTTATCAGATAAATAATCCATTAGCTTAGCCGATATCATCCGAATAAATAGCTATCACTTTTTTATTTTTGCTCTTTGAAAAATTTTACTTTGCCTTTTGAAGCGTTGGGAATCCGACGGACCCTTTTAATAAAGAAAAGTGGTTATGATGTGCTGACATAAAGATATAGAAAAGTATGTATACTAAATAGAGATTGCAGGTATACTAACTAAGGTATTTGCATATGGTATTGGCGTTTTGTCGAACTGGCCACTTTGATCTTCAATATCGGGCATTTGGTTTCGAATTCCAAATTCAAATATGGGTTGTGTTTTTTTGTGTTTCGATTGCAGTAATTCATTTGTTATCCGCAATTTGATTTTTCTTTCACGTCTATTCACCAAATGGAAAACTTAAAACTTACTTTACTTCACTTCATGTATCTACCAAACAAAACAAGTGAAAACTCATTCTCTTCGAGTTTTCCACAGATACTGAACTATCGCGTTATTTACGAATACTAGTTCGTACCACCATAGCACCAGCACTGCAGAAAAAGTTTGAAGGATTAATATTGTGTATGGGGAAGCCACTGTAAAAGAAAACACAGTACGTTATTGGTTCCTTTCCTACGTTATCGTTCTGGAAATGTTGACATACAGAACAAACCCCGTAGACGGCCGGAGTGATAGTAGTGATCGAAGGTGATCTTAGAAGCAGAGCCACCGCAAACAACGTCAGAGCAGCAGGCTTCAGTGTGAGTCAACAATTTTAATTAACTTTTAACAATTAGAATAAGAAAAACCGCTTGAAAAATGGGTTCTTCTTCTTATCGTGTCACTAGTTATTTCTAAGCAGTGTGGTGAAAGGATTAAAATGCGCCTCAGAGGCTCCTTTCGTGCACTTAGCCTTAATGTAAGCTCTCGCCCTTACAAAATGGGTACTGCATGAGTAGAGCAAACTAACAAACATGCGTCGAGTACTGCGTTAGATTCCTCAACCGTCACAAGAACGAGGGGATTTTGAATCGTATCGTTACTTGTGATGAAAAATGGATCCTCGAATAATCAGAAATACTTATCACAATGGTT
Organism: Lampropteryx suffumata; assembly: GCA_948098915.1. Taxonomy (NCBI): domain Eukaryota; kingdom Metazoa; phylum Arthropoda; class Insecta; order Lepidoptera; family Geometridae; genus Lampropteryx; species Lampropteryx suffumata. The sequence goes on along the minus strand of OX402544.1, from coordinate 16,595,477 downwards.
GAACCCAAGAGAACCGGCCAAATCCTACCCCAAGCGAAAGTTAACTTAGAAAAAGGTACTGGTAAGTGTCTGGTGGACCAGTGCCGGTGTCATCCAGATTCCTAAGGAGAACCAAGACCTCACACTGCAAGACAGACTGCCGCTTAATAAAAGGAGCTGCGTTTGAAATGTTTTTGACACCCACCATACACCTGGACCTTGCTACAACCACTTTTTTCCGGAATTTGAACAGAACAATTTCTAGCAAGGAAAAAAATTCGAAACCGCCTTCAAAGATTTTATTGATTCTCGCTCCCAAAGAAATTAGTGAACTTCCTACAAAATCGCGAAAACACATATATTTTACTTAACGAGAAAAAAACGAAATGCATTCGTTTTATACAGCCCAACGTTAAACAGGTGAAAGCTATTGTAAAAATCAAAAACGAAAAGATAGATCTCGTTAACACCACAGTGTTCTTAGGCATTACTTTAGATAATAAGCTGCAATGGGGCCCGCACATAGATAAATTGTCGAAGAGACTCAGCTCTGCGGCATACGCTGTTAGAAAGTACCGTCATTTTACTGACGTAGATACCGCTAGACACATTTACCTCAGCTACTTTCATAGCATTATGTCTTATGGCATTTTGTTGTGGGGGAGTGGTGCTGATATTAACACCATATTTGTGTCGCAAAAGAGGGTTGTTCATGCAATTTATAACATGGGCCCCAGATTTCTTTAAACTTAGAAATAAGTTTAAAGAAATTAATATTATGACAGTGCCTTGTCAGTATATATAGGAAAATCGAATGTATGTGCACAAAACTGTTCATTTATTTAAAAAAAATGCGATAATCATAGTATTAACACTAGAAATAAAGATAAACTCGCTGTTCCCACTGTTAGGCTCGCTAAAGATAATAAGTATTTTATAGAGCAATGTGTACTCTTCTATAACAAGGTCCCAAGCGACGTGTTAGATTTGTCAATTGGCAAATTAAAACGTCATTAAACAGAAACTGTCTATTAAAGCATATTATAAAATATCTGATTATTTAGATGACAAAAAAGCTTGGGATGAATCTGCTCCAACTCGACTCGGCATCCGTAACAAAATTGTCAAGGATCATACAAAAAAGTGTTGAGACCAGACAAGTTTCTTGCCGGATCTTCTTGAACTGGGGTTAGGAGGAACCGGCACCTAGATTCACTAGCATGTAAGCAGACGATTCAAAGTGATTTTATTGAGTAAACTTGTCCTGGTGATTTTATTGAGTAAACTTATATTGAATTTGAATATAATACGTACCTACTTTAATTTGTATTTTTTTTTAATATTTAACAGCGAAAGAGAATACTGACTAGACAATATCTATAGGTATTTCGTTTTTTATCAACGTTTTTTACAAAAGACCTATGTTATAATCCAATTTTACTAATACATAGATATTGATGATAATACTTCAGACACGTTTGGATATTTGAATGTTTTTTGTTACTCAACCATGCAAATATGGCTGAGCCGATTTGAAAGACACGGTATAAATATAGATTACTACATGGAGTAACATAATAATATGTACCATGCAGGCAAAGGTCAGAGCTAGTACGTAATAAGTTTTATTGATATTTCACTCCAGAGCTGGACTTTTTATTAGGTACTTCCAAGCACCGTTTTTTTTTTCTTTTAAAGTTTAGTGAGTAAACAACTAAATCAAAATTACTATTGAATAGTTAAGAGAGCACCATCTAGTCCCAAACTAAGCATAGTTCCATACGGACACCAGGTACTTATATCATGTGCTTATACCAGGTACTAATAATACTTATTTACATTTAAAGTTACCGTTTTAAGTACAGGCCATTTAAAGTTACCGTTTTAAGTACAGGCCATTTAAAATGTAATTGTTCTATGGCATTCTAATTACAAATGAATTAAATTATTGAAACATGGGATTTTATGTATGTAATGTAGTCATTTGTTTATTAATATTTGTTTTGTTTATTGTTTTCTTTTCATTGGAATCTTTTTCGTCAGCATAGACACTTGAAAAACACAAGTAATTTTATGGAATACGTCAGTTATAGGTAGGTATATATTTCCGTCGTGGAAGCAGTGCGGCGCAAACGAAACGCATCAACGACGTATGAGGAGCGTACACTACGCCACGGCTGAACGCACTAGCCGTTAATGCGTGTTTCGCGGACTATAACGCATCTTATACTTTCAGCAATGACGGGGACCTTATAATTGGCAGATTGCGACTTTAGATTTACTTTCTACCTATTTCCACAAATAAAGGCTCAAGCTAAATGAGTCTAAAACAGAAGCCATAATGTTTTTTCGAAAACGCAAACCACCACTTAAAAGACTATCGAATACCCTGGAATATAACTGTAAAATACCTTGGTATTTACCTTGAGAAAAAATTCAATTGGTCATCCCATAGAATATTCTCGAACCAAAGGTCATAAAGCTTTTGGTGCCCTCAGCCCGGTTATTAATAAGTTTAATTTTAGGGCTGTGGTTACCCCTAAAACTAAACTCAATATAAGTATATACAATGTAGTACACAAATTCATCCTTGTTTTTCATACACTGCGCCAGTCTGGAGTAGCACCTGTGATACTAATTATATAAAAACTACAAGTGTTGCTACACAAAACATTTAAAATAGGTTACAGCACTGGCTTTTGAACTAATCCACCGATTACATCTAAAAATAAATTTTCCAACTATCAAAAAGCATATTTTAAATTTGACGAAAACTTTTTATTTATTACGTAAAGCTGATCACAAAAACAATCTCGTGTCTTCAATTGGAAAAACACGCTCGTCCAATCATCCTTATGTTACGAGCCGCGTACTGATAAATTATGAAACCGCTTGATTTTACCAAATAATAACTTTAATTTCAAAGTTATCACACACAGAACTTAATCCACTGATTCTATTAGTTAACTTCCAAATAGTCGCGTAATCACTCGCGTACTCTGTTATATTGCGCGGAGACTGGGGAGGAATACCTGTTATAAGGTCTGCTGGCAACCGTAGTTCTCGTCCAAAGTTCGCCGAAGCTGGAGTGACACTTGTACTTTCGTGAACTGCACTTCGATATGACAGTAAAAACGGTTGAATGTGCTTGTCCCAATCGGTCTGCTTGTTTCCCACTACTTTTGCTAGATATCTCTCCAACGTTTGATTGAACCTTTCAACCATTCCATCGGATTGTGGCCGATAAGAGGTGGTTCTTGTCTTATAAGTGCCCATCACTCGACGTGTTTCCTGAAATATTTGGGACTCGAAATTCCTCCCTTGATCGCTGTGAATTTCCAAGGGTACTCCAAAACGACAAAAGACCTCATGGACTAACTTATCGGCTACTGTCGACGCTTCTTAGTTTGGGATTGCGAAGACCTCCGGCCACTTAGTAAAATAATCCATAACAACCATGAAGTACTAGTTTCCATTTTCTGTAGCAGGGAATGGTCCCGCAATGTCCAAAGCTATCCGCTCCCATGGCGCTCCCACGTTATAAATCTTTAATGCACCTCTGCTGCGTGTATGGGGTCCTTTCACTGCTGCGCAACTCGTGCATTTTCGGCACCAGTCTTCCACATCATCTCTGCAATGGATCCAGTAAAATCGCTCACGTATCTTCAACAGAGTTCTCTTTACCCCCATATGCCCCCCGGAACATCCTTCATGGTAGAGTTTAAGCACTTCAGATACTTTAGCCTTTGGAACAACCATTTGCAGATGACAGTGATCTCCGCGAGCATTTTCCCATTTACGGCACAATACTCCATCGTGGATAACCAGAATGTCCCATTGTGCCCAGTAGCTTTTTGTTGTTGTGCTCATTCCAGCCACATCACTCCATACCGGTTTAGAAGTTCCAGCCCTTATACATTCGATGATTGCCTTAATATCTGAGTCATCCGTCTGCGCTTTCTGCAGGGTTCCCTTCCACTCATCACTTAGATCCGTGCTCAACATTCTGACGGGTACCAATTCTTTGCACTCTTGTTTTACACAATGTTTACATTCTTCTGGACAAGGTCTTCTTGACAATGCATCCGCATTACCGTGAGATTTTCCACTGCGATGCTCAGTTTCATAGTCAAACTCCTGTAGCTGTTCAATCCACCTTGCCACTTGTCCTTCAGGATTTTTGAACTGTAGCAGCCATTTCAATGCAGCATGGTCCGTGCGTAGATGAAATTTACGCCCCAGCAGGTATTTACAGAAATGCTGCAAAGTTTTTACTACTGCTAATAGTTCCCTTCTAGTGACACAGTAGTTTCTTTCCGGTTTAGATAAAGCTTTGCTGAAGTAAGCTATCACGATCTCTTGGTCTCCTTTGCGCTGGGACAATACGCCTCCAATACCAGTATCACTTGCATCTGTGTCTACGATGAAACTATTCTCGGTGTCAGGGAAACCGAGAATCACACAGACGTCGCTTTAACTCTTGGAAGGCAATATCACATTCTTCGTCCCAGCTGAACACTCGTTTCTCTTCGGTGAGTTTATGCAAGGGCTTAGCAACATCAGCAAAGTTTCTCACAAGCCGTCGGTAATAGGAACACAATCCTAGAAACGCTCGGACTTGTGTTTTATCCTTTGGGATCGGCCAATCCTTAACAGCGACGATTTTCTCTGGATCAGTTTGCACACCATCTTCTGAAATAACATGCCCTAAGAAGCTTACTTGTCGTCTGAAAAATGAGCACTTCTTCGGACTCAATTTAAGATTGGCTGTACGAATTTAAGCTAGTACTCGTTCCAGATTTTTAAGCTGGTCTTCAAACGTACGCCCCACTATAACAATGTCATCTAAGTAGACAAGGCAGGCGTCTCCAATTAATCCAGCTAGTACCATTTCCATCAACCTTTCAAAAGTTGCAGGGGCATTGCACAACCCGAACGGCATTACATTAAATTGCCACAGACCATTTCCCGTAGAAAACGCCGTTTTCTCCTTATCTTTCGGGTCTATTTTAACCTGCCAGTAGCCGCTTTTTAAGTCTAGGGTTGTGAACCACTTCATCCCTGTCAATGTGTCCAGTGTGTCGTCAATCCTTGGAAGTGGATAACTATCTTTCTTTGTTACGTCATTAAGTCGACGATAATCCACACAAAAATGCAAGCTACCATCCTTCTTCTTGACTAGTACCACAGGAGAGCACCAGGGACTGGAAGAAGGTTCTATCACTCCGTCTTTTACCATTCCCTCAATCATAGTTTCCACTTCCTTTTCTCTTGCGACAGGTAATCGTGTTGGTTGTTGAAGAATCGGTGACTCGTTACCGGTGTTTATGGTGTGCTGAACCAGCCCTGTCTTTCCAATGTCAGCATCATTTGAAGAGAATATATTGGCATATCGATGTAACATCTTCTCAGCCATTGCAACCTCCTCTTCAGAAAGATCTTTGCGACAATCTTTCAGCAATGATGACACATTGTAATTGACGTCCAATTTATTGACACTGGATAATTCTTGACATCTTCGCATCCAGGTTACATCTTCGCAATTGCCCATTAACGTTCCCTTCTTAATGAGATGTTCCTCATTACTTGGGTTCATTATTCGCACTGCTGAGATGGTAGATGCTTTTACTAGAGTCCGTGCCATAAACCATGGTAGGTCATTGTCCAACCTTTCTATCAATACACATCGATTTCTCTCTGATGTTTGCGATAGGCGTACTTGTACCATTGTTTCTGACCTTGGAGGAAGCACAATTTCTTTTAGGCAGTAGACTTTTCCTGAGGATCCTCCTTCCATAAAGACTTCTTCTGTGCCACATTTTAGAATCCCTTGATTTACGTCGATCTCCGCGTGGTGTTCTCGCAAGAAATCCAAACCCAGAATGCACTCATCAACTATGTTGGCAATGATGACGTCGTGATGGTAAGTTGTCTCCCCTATTTTCATCTCCACTTGCTTCTCGCCTTCAACGGATATGTGCTGGCCGGTTGCTGTCACGAGCTGAACTCTGTTACATTTGCGGGAAAAGTCCCCATGAAAGCGATTCGCAAATTGGGAACTCACTACTGTACGAGAAGCACCAGTATCCAAAGTCATTTTACAGGTCGTTCCATTAATTTGGCCTTTAATGACCAGGCTGTTCCCATCGTGGGCTTGTGAAATCGAAACTCTTAGGGCTTTTTCTATACCAGCCAGCACCCGCCCCGTACAGCTTCCACCTCCAAAGCATGGGCCAGGGCCATGGGCCTTTCTTTAAAGACTCGTGATGGCCTAGTCTCACTGTAGCTTTGACTTCCAAATCACGTATCCCATCGACGAATGCCTGAACCAAGTTCCCATCGATAAGTGCAAGTGAACATTGGAAAGCCTTCCGAACCAGCTTTTCTATTTCCAGGGCCCACTGCTGCAGGTTCTCCGAATTGCGCTGAGTCCTGTCCTTTAATTGAGCGCGGAAAACATGTTCTAAATGTGCGTCACCATATCGAGATTCTAGTGCCTCCAGCAGCTGCTCATAACTGACGTTACTTCCCAGGGCCTCCAAAACAGTGAGTGCTTGGTCACGCAAGGCTAATGTTAGTACAGTCATAGCCTGTGACTTCGTCCATCCGTATGCGTTTAGGACAGCTTCAAACTGAATTTTATAGGCGGACCACGAAGAACCTCCATCAAATGGTGGCACCTTAAATGCTCGCACTGACGATGAAGAGACCACAGGAGCAATATCTCTATCTTCAGATTTTAGCAGATCCACAGCTTTTTTTACACTTGCTATCTGGGTTTCTGCTTCAGAAATTCTGCTGTCATGTTGCTGGATTTGCTCCTTAACATCCTGAAGCTCCTTTAAATGGCTCCATGCAGGTCCTTTATAAGGCGGGTTTGTTCCTCCTGCCGACGAGCATCTTTTTCCCGTTGCTGTTCATGCCTGCGAACCAGTTCCTTCTGCCAACGTTTTTGTTCTTCCTGTCGGCGAGCCTCTTCTTCCCGTTGCTGGCGAGCCTGTTCTTGTAGGCGAACTAGTTCCTCCTGTTGCTGGCGAGCTTGGTCCTCCTGACGACGAGCCTGTTCTTCTTGCCGACGAGCCTGCTCTTCCTGCCGGCGAGCATCTTCTTCTCGTTGCTGGCGAGCCTGTTCTTCTTGACGACGAGCCTGCTCTTCCAGACGGCGAGCCTGTTCCTCCTGACGACGAGCCTGTTCTTGAAGCATCGCCATTAAAGCAGCAAGGTCCCCTGCAGCAGGAGCCTGAGCCACAGATGATGATGGGACTCCCGATATCTCACCAGATGACTCCATTGGTGGCTGAGGAACCTGTTGAGATTCTTGTGATGGAGAACCTCTAAACCGCCTCTCATCCATTTCCTGTAGGCGCTGACTCCTTGTCCGGATACGTCCGTGTCTTCCTTTGGTAAAATCGGCATTTCTTTATCTCCGCTTCTGACACCAATTTGTTACGAGCCGGGTACTGATAAATTATGAAACCGCTTGATTTTACCAAATAATAACTTTAATTTCAAAGTTACCACACACAGTACAGACAGTTACAGTTTACAGTGTTCTATTTGGAAGTTAAACCAAATAGAACACTGTAAAAGTCACAACACTATAACACAACTGATAATACTTCGAAACTATCGCACTTGTATCACTTGCTTAGCCGAGAATAGACTGACTACATCCGCAAACCACCGCTGTATTTATACGAGCGTCGAATAAGTCGCGTAAAACCGCGATGCTACTGGAACGTTCGAGAACGAACCGGAACGCGCTCAAACGTTCGACTGCAATAGAGAGATATTGCTATCTCGTTCGCTCCTATGCATTAGATACGTGTACTTTGTAGTTTGCATCTACTCAGATGGCGTAGGTGAATATTTAATGTGTCTGCCTGCCAACAGATGGAGCTATGTATCAGGCGCAACACTTACATCGGCACATACAATCGATATCGCCTACCACATCACTACGTGTTGAACGAAGACAATGACGAGTCCGATAGTAGCGCAGCGCTTGTGACTCCAGTTAACACGTCCGCTGTCACTACTAACTGCACCCCTTTTATTTTATAATATTACCAGCATCTACCACTCATTTAAAGTTAATAAAAAAAATGAATAAGATAAAACAGAACACAAATTTAATATGGGCCAATTATTATTAAACACTAGCATGGGACATACAGTACTAAATAATTGCTTACCAAACTGTGACCTGCATGACATAATGCAATTAATAACTAAGTATAATTTTAAGCACAACTCTAATTTAGTAATTTGGCTTGGAAATAGGGGTAATGTAAACAAAGCTGAATTAATAAAATATTTTAAACACTTTATTCATTGCAAGTAAACAACATTGTAATGTTTACATTTCTCTACTTGTTCCCTACTTAATTTCATGTTCAACTTCAAGAATCACCAAGTTGGTAGTTCTTTCTGCAGAGAACATTCTATAAGAGGTGGATCTTTAATATTAATAAATAAACAAATAAAATTCAAAGAACGCATAGTCACTGTCGCCCACTCTGTAGAAAGACACATTGAGATAGCCTGCATAGAGTTGGAGCGGTTCCTTGTTATAAGCACTTATAACCCACCAACCGCCTCATTTGATATTTTTGACAAAATTATGGAGGACATTTTGCATAAGTCAAAAAAAGAAATTGTTGTATGCGGTGATTTTAATATAAATTTGCTTGAGAAATATTCATTAAGTACCAGAATAACTAGTTTATTTAATTCATTTGGTCTTCAACCCACATTTATGGAGCCAGCTAGAATAACTGCCACTTCGGCCAAATGCATAGATAATATCTTTACCAATGTAAACATAATAAGCAAAAATATAATTAGTAATATTCACTCTGACCATCTCGGTCAACTAGTTCAAATAGAAACTAAAATGAATAATAAAGATGTACAAGAAAAAAATATTTATATACCAGTTACCACTGATCGTTTAGAGAAAGTAAGATTGAACCTGGATACCAACTTGCCTTTTTTGTTGTGTAATGATGATAATCCAAATGATTTATACAATACATTTTTCACTGAATTTAATAAAGTATTCAGTTCCATTTTCACATCCAAAACTATTGTGGTCTCTGGCAGTTCAACATTTTGTGAGTGGGCAACAGCAGGTATTCATAAGAGTAGGCGTACCTTGTATGAATTGTACAGTGTAAAACGGAATAACTTTAGTGAAGAGTTTAAAGAAAAAGGAAAAAATTACTCAAAAATCTTTAAAAATGTTTGTCGCTTTGCTAAATCTCAGTATTTAAGTTCAAAAATTAAAAACAGTCAAGATAAAATAAAAGCAGCTTGGAAAATAATTAATAGTGAGACCGGAAAATCCAAAACTCATAATAGTGTAATAAATTTAAATATCAACAATAATATCATTAAGCAAGATATAGATGTAGATCTGTCGAAAGCTTTTGATTGCGTTCACCATGAAACTCTAATCAGCAAACTACATCACTAGGGTGTTAAGGGAGTTTCACTTAAGCTTCTCACGTCCTACTTAAGTGACCAAACACAACGAGTAGATGTAAATGGAATGCGTTCTCCGGGGTCAATGGTAAAAATGGGTGTACCACAAGGATCAATACTCGGGCCATTCTTGTTTTTAATTTATATAAATGATCTACCTAAACTTGTAAAGGATGATCACGAGATTGTACTGTTTGCTGATGACACGTCACTTTTATTTAAATTAAAGCGACGACTTACTAATCTTGACCATGTAAACAATGCAATCTCTAAAGTTGTTACATGGTTTAATGTAAACAACTTATTACTTCACGAGAAAAAAACGAAATGCATTCGTTTTATACTGCCCAACGTTAAACAGGTGAAAGCTAATGTAAAAATTAAAATCGAAAAGATAGATCTCGTCGACACCACAGTGTTCTTAGGCATTACTTTAGATAATAAGCTGCAATGGGGCCCGCACATAGATAAATTGTCGAAGAGACTCAGCTCTGCCGCATACGCTGTTAAAAAGATCCGTCATTTTACCGACGTAGATACCGCTAGACTCGTTTACTTCAGCTACTTTCATAGCATTATGTCTTATGGTATTTTGTTGTGGGGGAGTGCTGCTGATATTAACACCATATTTGTGTTGCAGAAGAGGGCTGTTCGTGCAATTTATAACATGGGCCCCAGAGAATCACTTAGAGATAAGTTTAAAGAAATTAATATTATGACAGTGCCATGTCAGTATATATACGAAAATTTAATGTATGTGCACAAAAATGTTCATTTATTCAAAAAAAATTGCGATAATCATAGTATTAACACTAGAAATAAAGATAAACTCGCTGTTCCCACTGTTAGGCTCGCTAAAGTTAATAAGTCTTTTATAGGGCAATGTGTACGCTTTTATAACAAGGTCCCAAGCGACGTGTTAAATTTGTCGATTGGCAAATTTACAAACGTAATTAAACAGAAACTGTCTATTAAAGCATATTATAAAATATCTGATTATTTAGATGACAAAAAAGCTTGGGATGAATCTGCTCCAACTCGACTCGGCATCCGTGACAAAATTGTCAAGGGCCATACAAAAAAGTGTTAAGACCAGACAAGTTTCTTGCCGGATTCCTCTTGAACTGGGGTTAGGAGGAACCGGCACCTAGATTCTCTAGCATGTAAGAAGACGATTCAAAGTGGTCCTTGTGATTGTATTGAATAAAGTGATATTGAATTTTGAATTTTGAATTGTTTTTGTACATTTCCTTACCATGAAAGTAGTATATGTTAACTTTTGTTTTTAAGCATACTGTGACGCGTATGGTTAACCCATCAGGTAGCTTGACGATAACTAGCCGATCGGTTTGTGCACTTATTTGATGGTAGGTGCTGTGCGTCTGCTGCTCGCATTCCAAACTTTCATACATCTATCTTCTGACGATTTGTTGATAACCAGTGTTTGTTTATCCTAGTGTATGCAGTGAGATGAGGATCACCTTGGACAGGTTAGGTATGTTTTAATATGCATATTGCTAAAAACATAAATTAAACAAAGTGTGTATAGGTAATATTTAATTAATTCTTCGTAATTTGGCTAGCTAAATTTAATTGTATCTCCGAAATACAAAGTGTTTAAATTTCATATATAGTTATGTTTTTAGTTAACTATTTTGTCCAAAGACTTTAACAGTTGCAAACCCGTTGAGTTAGTGTTTGCATAACTAAAGTCTGCCTAAACTGTGTTTAGAACCTGACCGTATTATTTGTAATATATGTTAAACTAGCTGTTTCTCACGACTTCGTCCGCATTTTTTTTGAAAGGAATTGTAGCTTAAATCCTTCCCCAGGGAACAATTTATCTCCGTATCAAATTTTGTTGATAAGTTTCAAACCGATCACACCCACCACCAATTAAAATGTTTCCAAACAAACATTCACACCCCATTTGACTCCTTTATGTGAGTTATTTGGAAAAATCCTGAAACACGTGTCCATTTATTTTGCATTTTATATATCCAAACCAAGTTCCTAAGAAATTATACCACCCGTTAAAAAGTCCCCAAAAAAACTTTGACACCCCATTTGTCAAAGTTATTTTGAAAAATCCTGAAACACGTGTACATTTATTTTGCATTTTATTTATTCATATCAAGTTTCAAGCAAATCGCACCACGCGTTAAAAGTTTCATACATTCGTTTTCACCTCTTTACACCCCCTTAAAGATTGAATTTCAAAAAATCCCACCTAAGTGTGTGTTTTTGCTGTAAAAGGAAGCTATCTTCCAAATTTCAGCTTTCTAGCTTCAGCGGTTTCGGCTCGGCGATGATGAGTCAGTCAGCAGTCAGTCTGACTGACCTATGTATAGATAAAGATCTTTAAAAAAAACTAACCGTTATTGGTCTGACGCTTCCGTTCTGGATATTTAAATCTGAATAATTAACCCTGTGGTCACCCAATGATGACCCTGATGATACTCAAACTTCGTTTGAATTAGCAGCAGCTTACTACATAATATTAAATAATATACTAATAATATACTAAATAATATTGGTCCATTTGCGTCAATTTGGCAAGGTAAAAAAGCTTGACAAATGGGTGTCACATGACTGATTAATCGCCAGCGCGGATTACGTGTTGAGTAACTTTGCCTCGATTTTTGGAACATCGTTGTCCCTTGTTACGAATTTTTTTTACTTTTTGACAAGCGCAAGCGTTCATGTTGTCTGAACCCTGGTTTAGAAAAAAGTGCCGGTATGACTCATCACAGCTTCTTATCAAACGGCACGAGCATTACTGCAGATGTGTATTATGAAGGACTGCTCCTGCACAACAGACGGTCATCAAGCTACAAGAGCTAGGGTTGGAAGCTCTCCGTCATTTATCGTACTCACCAGACCTTGCACCCGCATACTTCTACTTTATCAGAAATTGAAAAAATTGGCAAGAAAAAAATCAATACTCGAGTGGTAGTTTTGTACTACCACTCGAGTATTGATTTTTTCTGTGGATGCTTTAGAAATATTTGTTGTCTCCCTGTCCAGCTGACTTTTCCAAGAATATAATTTGTCGCTGGCAAAGATGCATCGATAGCATGGGTGAATAAGTGTTCTTCAAATGCTATAAAGAAAAGCATAAATAGTACTGTTTTGTATAAAACGGCAATTTTTTGGTTATTACATACTTCTGATATTTTATAACAACAGTACAAACACCTGTATTCATCATACAAATGTTTGTCCAGGAAAGAAATCAAACCCAAAATCTACAGCGAAAAGGCAGAGTTCCTACCAACTAAGATGTCTGTCGTTTAGGTAAGTTCTTCTTACTTTCTAAAGGAGTAGCCTCCACATTACATCCCACTGACACTGAGACGGAAACAAAGCTGAAAAATACAAACGAGGTCAAACGAGGTCGAAACTGATCAGGGAAGTGTACTCCGTCCCCAGGGGACTATTCTACAGTGGCAATGGCCAATGGTAATGAACTTCAGCGTATTTTTGACACATGAATGCTCGAAGTCAAATTTATCAAAAGCGTTTATTTCGGAACATCATCTATTGGTTTTTAATAGTCTTGACAGGTTGATGGAGCTTTTCGAGGATAGTCATTGGATGTGTCACCGCAGTGGCGTTTTTATCTGAGCGTTTCCGTGAGTCGGAGGGCGCGTTACGCCAGCTACTAAGATACTAAGCTCCACCTTTAGCTCTGTAGGTTGAAAGTTTGATTCCATCCTAAGACAAACACTTGTGTGGTGAATATATATGTTTGTTCTGTTTATTGGAGATAAAAATTATCATAGGTATGTATTTTAAAATATATAAGTATTCTATCAGTCATCTCGTCACCATAATACAAGCTATGCTTAATTTGTGGCTAGATGGTGTTGTGTGCACCAATATTTATTTATTTATTAACTCGGTCACCTGAATTGGCCACTGACTTATTGTAGCTATCTACTATACAATTTACTATAGTGTGATCGTGCAATTCGTGCATCAGAGTGTAGTGTGAGTGAGTGGACGCAGTGAGACTTGCAGATAAACTGAATCTTGAAGACGGAATGGAAATTGTACAATAGAAATATGCAATGGTTCACAATCTTTTTGTTAGGCATTACCTACACCTACGTCAATAATTATTTTATGTATATTTAAGTATAAAAAGTCGGAAGAAAGGCTTTTTAGTATTGTGTATTTTGGCAACGTTTGTTTTTAAATTACACAAAAGTCTCATCAATCATTCGAGAATATTTATCTTGGTTTTGGTTTAGGGATCAATTATTTATAATTATTGTGCGGTAGATACCTAATTTATAGTTTATCGATATCGAATTAATACTTAAACGGAACTGTTCGCCTTATACTGTGAATAGTTCGGAATAGTGATTCAGTGAAACAAAAAATCTATAATCATTTTATAAGTACTCGTATGTATTCGTATGAATATCTACCTAACAGAATCTTCGTACCTACTTATTCCACTAATTACTTCTTCTTTCGTATGAGTGGTCAATGGTCAACTCTGATGACTTACGAGTAGTTGATAGGCCAAGGTCTTCTTCCATAGTATTCCCTATAAATTGACCAAACGCATGTGACCCAGTGAAGGCTTCCGAAATCAGTGTGGATATAAATGACTAGTGAACAGGTCTAAGCCAATTCTAGTAAAAAAAAATTGAATAGGTACTGTAGGTAATTGTTTTTTTTTTCAGATAACAAAAATTGTCCATGAAACCTCCTTACATCTTAAAAAGACAGTTCCAAAAATATGTCACACGATGGGGAAGTAAAATAAATAAATATTAACAACGCTTTACATGTAGAGGAGAGGAGGCATCATTATATAACATTTATTTGATAACTTTGTTAGAGTTACTAATACGTATTACCGTGCAAAATTTCATCACAATTTTACTTTTAGTCGGCGAGCAAGAGCTCTGATTAGGGGCAGACAGACAAACGACATAGCAAAACCTTAAGCGTGCCTTGTAGACCCTTACCCTTAAAACAAACTACTAACAACTATCATAATTTGAACATTGTTAATCTATTTCAAGTAATTGCTAAACCCATGCAAGGCTCCTACATACCTACATACAAAATCTAGATATTACTCTTATACGAGTATTAGACCTGTATTTCGTCGTACAACTATTATACCTTCTTATCGTGTCACTAGTTATTTCAAACGAGTGTAGTGAAAAGATTAAGGTGCATCTTAGAGGCTCCTTTCGTGCACTTGGCACATTCATATCTTCAAACTTTTTGGTTCAACGACATGCCGGATTCCTCACAATTTAGCGCATATATATTGCACATCAGAGGACTTTGTGTGCTTAATGAAATAAAAAAAGTAGTATTATAGTTTATACCTACAACGTAGATACATTTACACAGAATTGTTTAACGGTACAAGCTTTGGGTTGAACTAATATAAGAGTAAGTACTAATAAAGAAAATAACGTATAACGTTTATACAACCAGGAACACAGTCCGTAAGTGGCTACCTAGTTAATGTAAATGCAAACGTTACCGAACTAAACATTGATATTACAACACAGTACCACATTCATTTTAACACCAACTCTAATTTGAATACATAACTTCAATCAAGGAAATTTTAGGAAATAAACGCAGTGCGATTATAGGTATAACGCCTAGGGCCTAGAGACTGAATATGCTATAAGTCTAACGAGCTAAAAAGTTTTCCAATAGAGACGGATAGTTTTTGACATTTCATCGCTGGCTGCCATATAGTTTTTACTTTTGTATTTTTTATTTTTTATTTTCTGTTACTAGGTAAAGACAAATCAAGATAGTAAGTTACAGCGTAGTGCAAATGTACAAATGATAGTTATCAAAATGGATGTTTTATTGTCGTAACGCGATAATGTTACGCCTTTAAAAATTATCTTCAGTGACAATGCCCTTTTTTGGATTTTGGATTTTTTGGATTGGACCCGATTTTGGATATTGGATGAAATTGTTAACCAACACATTGGCAATGTATTCGCTGAAAGTAACCGTTTTTAGTCTGTGGGCAGCATCATCGGCCGTACTTCTGCGAAAACGACAATAGCGTTACAGATAACAAAATTGTCTTAGCCCAAATATAATGATTGATGTGAACGACATTGATGATGCCACAATAAACATTCTGGACGGCGAAGCATTTGAGGGCCTGGTTATCTCATGCAGAGGCGACGGGAATTGGGTACCGAGATCGTGCCATCTAACCCTGTTAGCATTTTTTGTGCGGTTTCTTTAAGTCGCAGACCGGTTACCTCAAAGTTAAATAACATGCCAACGCTCAAATTTAACCTGTTCTAATCATCTTTGAAAATGAGACCTCGCGGATGGGCGCCACCAAACAAAACCGCGGCAGTCATTAGAACGATGTGATATTCCATAAATATTAAAATATCAAAATAAAATCAAATATTCTTTGACAACTCACAACTTGTTTTATTAAATTTTAAAATCTACCCGTCACTATTAGTAAACCCTTTATTAAGCAGAATGAGATAAGGATGAAATTAAAGATCAGGATCAGGATTAAGATCTTTGAAACAGATAGGTATCTAATTCTAGGCGTAGGAGTAGGATTACGCTATGGAAATTTTAACAATTTATCTTTATAAACCTGGGTATCTGAAGTTCGTATTCGTCCATAGCGTCGATGGGCTCGCTGAGCGGGCGCTCGAAAAGCCTGGAAGGAGCTGTTAACGTGTCTGAATTCATGTTTCTTGTAGTACTAATGTTTCCACTGTGTTTCTTTCGGTTTTCCTCGGCGCGTCGCAGATTGCGAAATCGAAAGAAGATAATGGACATTATTAACCGTTTTTATACACTTGGAAATACATAAAGGCTTCGCGAGCCCAATTAAATTAGTTTATCGGTAAGATTCACATTATCACTTCTCACAATCATCATCATCAGATAAACTAAGCAAGGATAAGAACAAGAGATTAGAAAAGAAGTAAAAAAACAATAGCAGGGGTACTTACCTACTAATCGAAAACTACCTAGTTACTATATATCTCTAAAAAACTAGGCATCTCGTGAAACGTTCTATTTCGTAGATATTCTTAATAATTACCAGTAAATTAATGGTTCTTATTGATTTTAAACTTTCTTATAAAATGCATAGTCTAAGTCTATAATAATATGCTATATAAGATAGTAAAAAACTTCATAAGGCTGGCACAGATTATATAAAAAAAACTTTAATTATTTTATTATTAATAATTATTCATAATTCTAATTAATGCATAATTCTAAAATACTACTGATTTTGCTAAAACTGAACCTTAACCTTTTCTCGATCGTCATGGCCTATATTAATGACCCAAATGTTAATTTAAGAGTAGGGCTGGTGGGACGACTTCAATCTGCATAATTAATGATCTTGATCTATTCTCAGATCCAAACATGGACGCTCTCACGGGAGGCTGTGAGCAAGTCGGTATGGAGAAATGAATCGTACAGTTCTAAGTTCTAATCCTACCGCACGGAATATACTAAATCTCAACCCAATGTATTCAAGTAAAACTTGCACCAATTTATTTAAAAGTCGACTCTATCAACCTCATAGGTCAAGCAAAGTTCAGCACGGTCATATGAACACGGTAGTAGCATTTATAATGAGCACTTCCATGGTACGGAAGGCATGATGGACCGAAACACCGCTCTTGACGGAGCTTTTGAGCGTTTTGAACTAGGGGATGAAAATTTTAATATCCTAGAGTTCACTAGTTGACTAGCTCATAGGTATCTACGAACTTATCTTAAGCGTAGAAAAGTTAAGTACCTACTTAGAATATCATTTTAAAGTGTCGCGTGTTTGATTTTAATAACAGTTGAAGAGTGCACTCTGAAAGATAACCTACTACAGCATGATAGGTACACAAAAGTATGTGAGTAGGGCCTCATTATTGCTGAATCTTTCCCATATTCTAGCTTTCCTAATAGTCGGCTTACCATGATCCCTGTAGGGCTTTCTCCCGCGAAAATAGGCAATAACTCCTCTACTTAGAAACCTCTACCAACTTCTGACAAAAGCTAATCAATGTTTAAAATAGTGCCCTTTTTGTAAGATAACAAATAGTGACCAGGCGAATCTTAATCTACCGTGTTTAGGCAGAGTTCAATTCTTCGTTTCTCATTTCACGAAGTAACAGAGCTAATTGAATATTTTTTACTCGATTAATTGCATGTTTTATTCAGTAATCTTAGCGCAATTTTAATGTATAAATTATGACTACATAAGACAAGTTTGGACAATTGAATAATATGTGTATTATGGTGCAAAGTGATTTGAACGACGAGAAATCCCAAGAAAATTCTAGGCGACCATTCCGCGATGACGTTTAGAATTAACAATTGATCATCGACTAAGACTTTACTAACAAATTGACTATAAACAAATATAAACACTTGAAACTGGCAAAATAGACATTATTATGTCACATGCCATTAACAAAGAAAAAGAAGAATAGGCAGAGTTCAAGTTGAGAGGCGTTTTTATGTAAGGACAAAATAAGTACAATCGGTATTTCTATACCCGGATCTTGATTAAATTTGTTAAGAAGATAGATTCTACCTTGGAGACAAATAAGCTACGTTTTATGTGCTACGCTTGCTATGCCGCGGGTAGTAGCTAGTAATAAATAAGTTAATAAATAT
Source organism: Lampropteryx suffumata (assembly GCA_948098915.1). Classification (NCBI taxonomy): domain Eukaryota; kingdom Metazoa; phylum Arthropoda; class Insecta; order Lepidoptera; family Geometridae; genus Lampropteryx; species Lampropteryx suffumata. The sequence goes on along the minus strand of OX402544.1, from coordinate 16,577,342 downwards.
TGGTGGACAATCCACACAACACTATCTAACTTTAAACTAAGTATAGCTTTTACTATGGGTCATCTGGCTGACCGGATGATTTATATGCTCGTAAATCATAACTAAGTAAGTTATGATTCGTTATACGACCCAGACACAGAAAATACATCAATGTTCATCGGAAAATGTTTGTCCTGGGTGGAAATCGAAAGCCTCGAGTGCAGAAGGCTAAGTAATGAATGACTGATAGAATATTTACAGTCATGTAGATATTAGAATTGATTAGAACTTAATAAATTAACTTGTAATTAGAACAATGGACTATGACTTGTTTTCAATACAATTTAGCTAGTTATAAAATATTTTATGTGCATTTGAGGGCTTCTATATACTAAGTATGTATATAAAATGTATCGACTTTATACCATGTTATTTTTGTTATTATAAACAACGTTTATGTTATGACGACGACCTCTGTGGCTTAGGTCCGACTGAGACGCAAAAGGTTGCGGGTTCGATTCCCGCTGCGGGACAAATGTTTGTATGATCTGCAAGTATTTGTCTCGGGTCTGGGTGTTTCTATGTATAATATGTATGTATTTACAAAAAAAAAGTATATAAATAGTATATCAGTCATGTGGGACGCATAACACAAGCTCTGCTTACTTTGGGGCCAGATGATGAGATGAGATGATGATGAATATTATTATTATTATTATGATACAGTTGAAACATTTTATTAAATTAAATGAATGTAAACAAATCAATTAACTTTTTATTAATGATAGGATTAATACTTGGCTCCGTTACTTTTTAATTTTCCAAAAGTTTCCAGCACCACTAAATGCGTAATAAACATGTTGATGTTGGTGATGTGTTAATCCAATTTAAGTCCTACAGATTTTCTAACGGATTTTAATCTGGACTTTTTTGTGTGCTACTAAATCAATTTACTGAGAAACGCTTCAACATTCTACCCCCATGGTTTACTGACTTTAAGGTTATACTTTTTAGTCAATATCTCGTTGATGTAGATAACATCAGAATTCCCAAATTTACTTTAGTTTTGTTGGAAGATGAAACTCTTTTTTAACGGCGAACAGTTCGACTGGCATATTTTAACGATGTTTTTTATGTTGCCTGGTAAGAAGTGGTACTTTCCTAGCAAGCTTTCCATAAAACTTTGCTTCAACCCCCTGCTGACTAGTCTTCATCTTTTTAAGTGGGTAACTTATTCGAAGTTCCGTTCGAAGTTATAATATGAAATGGCAAAAAATACCTTTACAAAACACTCGAGGTGAAATGCAATTACTGAGTAAGTATATTCATTATAGTTTTAGTTTTTGAAATTTTATAAAATTATAACGTTGAATTCAGCGAATCTAACCGGAAAATTATTTATAAAAATCGGCAAAATGCATAATTTTGTGGCCATGGTCATGTTGTGGCTTAATTATTTAATGAATGTACCTATGGTTATTTAACGAGGTAACGAGGTAAGGTAACCAACTTTTTAGGCACTTTACCTAATATCAGTGATATAAACTCTGTTTTATATATATACTAGCTAATGCGCACAACTTCGCGCGCGTGGTACATACATAAAAAGTAGCCTATGTCCATCTCCAAGGTCCTATCAATCTCTATACCAAAAATCATTAAAATACGGTTCAGCTGTTTAGGCGTGAAAACGTAACAAACAGACAGACAGAGTTACTTTCACATTTATAATATTAGTAGGGATGTAATTGTCTAATTACAACTAGAAAATTAAATTAAGTTACCTAGGTTAGTCGTTTTTTTTACTTTATTAAATAATTGGTAAATTCTTGTGACGTTTTTAAACTAAATATATGAGTGTGTATTGCGATGTAGTAGATAAGTTTTAGACTTCTCAAACGAATAGCAGTTTCAATGATGGTTATAATATTTGTTTACAATCAACTGGGTATTTCTAGTTATATCCACCTCTGTTTATATATTTTATTTGAAATACTTACATAGGATATTTTATAACAGATTAGACATAATAAACACCTACTATGAAACAAACGTTTGCCCTGGGAGGCAATCGAGCCCACAGTGTTGCAAGCAGAGTCTATCAACTCAACTGAGATAGAGGTCAATTAGTTAAGAAAGTAAAACATTTCACAGAGATGTTTATTATCACGGAAAAAAAATGAACAAATCTGATGAAAAAATTTAAAAATGAAAAAATCTTCAGAATCTTCAGAGTTACCTACTGTGTCTTTACAAATTTCAGTCTTTATTTACATTATGATCATTGTTATTTTACCAATGATCATGTCCTTCAAATTGCAAGGTGCAAACTGAAATGTGGACCCCCTACTACATAGTACATGTTAATGACTAACTAAAGAGTCCAGAGAAAATGCCTTAAAATATTAAACTATCTTTATGAGTCAGGTCGTTCTAGTCAGAGATATAAGGACAGGTTAAATAAATTTAACGTACATTCGTTGGACACACGACGTATATATATTGATTTAGTTTATCTGTACAAAGAAAACATTTCATAATTGGCTCACCTAAACTATTATCTAAAATCTCTTTGAATATTAAATTTAGTGCCCGTAGATCTAATCTAACCAATATATTTAGCTTACTTCTGTATAAAACAATATTTCCTTTTTCCTTTAACAAGAATGTGTGCGACAGCTCAATAAGTTATCTTATCAAATAATAATTCCGAGCTGGATATTTTTATATATTTTATTATTAGATATTTTATATTACATCAATTTATTGTAATAATCAGACATCCTCCATTTTAACGGGGCATTTGACGCTAATAGTAGCATCTTGAACCCCAAAGTCCATTAACTAAATAAATAAATAATCCCGGACATTTTCACACACCATCATCTGCCCCCAAAGTAAGCATAGCTTGTATTATGGGTACCACATGACTGATATACTACTTATATACTTTTAAGGATACTATTAACAGATAGTTTACATATTAATAAATAGTTTACATATTTTTAAGTTATATGCCATCTATTTAATTTGTTACTTCTTAATTTTTGTTTTTGTGTAATTTGGTCCTCAAACATATTTTTGTGTATGCATTTTCTCTCACACTGTATTGTTTTGCTGTGTGCTCAAAAGTTACATTCCAAACCAGATCAAAACTGTATTCTAGTTATATGTATTTTTCATTTGTTTGTAACGTGTACTGTGTGCCTAAAAATAATATAAATAAACCTTACGCAAACAAAGCCCCAAAAAATTTGTCCATCACTCAAAACTTTTTCTATAAAATAGAGTTTTTCAATATTTTACAGCAAACTCCACTTTAGTGGATTAGAACACTGTACGTTGAGATTTCCCAGCAGGATAGGATCAGATCAGATCGTTAAGTTAACACCTATAGGCATTTATATACTCTAATGTTTGTCCCAAGAACGTTGTCTTTATTAAACATTCTCGTGAGTGCAAGCATGAATTCTAATAACTATCCGAACATTAAAATTTTCAAAATGCTGAGCATACAACTTAATTTGAAAATGAAAAGTTAGATTCCCATGCACCGTTTGTCTGTTTTCATCAAAACTGACGGCAACGTCATCGAGTAATCATAAAAAATGCAGTAGCGTTTTATTTGGGCACCACAGTTTTAATAGAAATATGCTTCTACTTCGAGTGAGGGATGTATCAAATGATAAGTAATAATAATGGATTAAATATGAAATTGCTATCCTAATATACTAGCCCTAGGCCTAGGACGAGTTCCTTGTCGGACTTGGGTTAGGAGGAATTGGCACCTAAATTCACCTAGCATGTAAGATGTTTCAAAGTGATCCTTGTGATTAATTAAAAAAATAATAACATGAATTTGGTAGCTTAACAAATGTAGAAACATACGCAACGTTGTAATTTTTACTGATTTCGAGAATTCAAATATAAATTAACAATAATCATTTGCCCAATCTCCAACCTACTTAGGTACCTAATAACTGTTTGTAATGAAAGTTCATATAAATAAAAGCTCATAGCATAGGTAATGATTTTTGTTTCCTTTTTAAAACTTAAACTACCCACCTAATGATTATAATTATGTTCAATCACACTGGTTATTTTGTGATCTTTATGATCAGAGCAATTCAAACTTGTTTCACGGCCAATGTATTAGGATTAGTAACAAATAGCTTCTTACTTTGATCAAAAATGTACTTTAATCATATACAAAAAAGTTGAAAATGATACGAATATCTAGTATTTCGAATTGTAGGTATTATAAGAAAATAGTAGGAAAACTTGCAACATAACATAAAGAAGATATAGAAAAGAAGGAAAATGTGCTTTTCTCAAGGGTTATGTCGCTTCACAATAGTCTAGTTTTGGTCGGCGAGATAAGGGTATGCAGGTGTCTCGCAGTCTAGTTGACCTCAAAAGATTTTACTCTTGTGTACGCGCTACTCAAGTTTGCAGTCTAAGTTCACCATTGCAAGATTTGCACTGAATCTGAATGAATGGTGCAAATATATTCATTATAAGATAAAATAGTGATGTAGCTACTATTTATAATCAATTATTTTATTCTGAGAGCCATTTGTCAGAACAAAACTCAAATTGAAAACTCATGATGAAATTACATATTCAGATTTTTAAAATGCATAGTTTTCTATCTGAGTTTTTAAGTTTTATGTTCTAATGTATACCGCTTAATCGTTGCAGTAATATTTGTTAAGTAGGTATTGGTGTTTATAGCGTTTTTTTTTTCATTTCTTTCGTTTTCTGTTATGCTCAATCAGCCCACGACCATTGTTATTGCAACATAACCGAATCGTTGGGAATAAATTAAAACGTGATATCTACCAACAATAGGAATTCTCATTGCGAAAAAAGGGAGTTGCATCAATTACATCTAAGTGCAAAATATTATGAAGAATAACGATTAAGTTAACCCCCTTATTCATAATCCCTTGTAATTTTAAAACGCTTAATAAGTACGATCTGTCCTTCTGATTCAAAAAACAATGAATTAATATGACAACAGATTTTAAAAATTTTGCTATATGAAGCTTACAACACCATTATGAATAATAGGGTAAGTGTTCGAATCATTTTTAAATACGAACCCGCTGCGTCCATATATGAAAAATATATCATCTCCTAATTCCATAACAGCACCATCCATAAAAATAGTTGAAAAGAAGTTTTAGAAACCAAGCTAGATGAAGAAAGGTATAGCGCGTCAGTAGCAGAGTAGGTAGTATAGAGATCAGGTACAATAGTTTATAACTGAATATTTTGAATGTTAAGTTTGTTTAGAAATGAATTTCTAGAGTCTTTTTTATCACTTATGTGCAAGTTGGCGTGAGCAAGCGATTTGTAACGGCAGCGCGAGCTCGACAGCCTCTCCGGTTGCTCTAAATCTCACAGCGCGGCATCGCACCGTGCGTTTCACACCGGCAGCAAGACTAAATCTGATTTCGGCCCGCGTAAGTCACGGATACTGCTCTCTACCCTCTCCGCTCCCCGTATCAGTACCCCGCGCCCTTAGTAATTCTCGTGGTCCCCAAAACACTCGTGCTGATTCCGTTCATTTTAATCCTACCACTGCCAACTAAACTCAATGGCCTGCCGTTGCAGAAATATTGTTTACACAATACGTAGGAAACTTTAAATTGCGTATATTGAAGTAAATTGATGATAATCTTTGCAGTCAGTCAGTTCAATCTGACTCGATTGTATGAGCGAACGAGTCGGTGAAAATTGGTATAGTGTGATTCAGTTGTTGCATTTTCCGAAACTAAATAAATTACTGAAGTCTGACTTTTGGGGTCCCATTCTTTTCAGTGTTACTATACAACAGGAGAACAGCTAAAATGCGATTACAATTTGAGTTTAGAAATGCAACAACAGAATTACTACCATTAATAGTTTTGACGACCTCTGTGGGGCAGTGGGTGAACGCCCGCATGAAACGCAGAAAGTTGAGGGTTCGATTCCAGCCGCGGGACAAATGATTGAATAATCTGCTTATACTTGTCTCGAGTTTGGGTATTTTTTTATGTATAATATGTATTTACAAAAAAAAGTACATAAGTATAAATTTTAAAACGGCTTCTCGTTTTTTTAAAGCTTACAAAAAATCTTTACTTGTTGTACCAGCAATATGCAATAACTAACCCTGAAGAGTTTACTACAAATTATCGACTCCAGACGCGTCTGAAGCGGATAATAGAGCCATCATGTACTTGCGTCGCGTCGTTCGAGTTCAAGATTCCACCCTCTACAACAATAATAAGTCTTTGACTAGATATTAAAAGAGTCGTAAATCCTTCCTTGTGTGAATCCATGCATTTTGAATCTTTTAACATTTCCCTAAATGTCACCCTATCACTGACTCTAAGGATAAGATAGATAGTAATGAAAGGATGATTTCGTTGCTTCCGATATTAGATAATGTAGATATTTGTTTATCTAAGTACTAGTCTCTAGTCTACACTACACACCAAAATCGCAACGCGACGCGTCTTGTAAACGGAGCCGCGTTGCGTGATTTGGTGTGTGAGAGGCCTCTACTCTACTTAAGTATTTGTTTAAAATTGTATGCAAACTTTTAAAACTTAATCTGAGAATGATAAAGTAGGTTATGGTTCACATTGCAATAAGGTTCATATTACTACAGTTGGACTAAAGGCCTCCTCACTCTACAAGCGCGGTTCGGTGTGCGCATGCCAAAATCATTCTCAATGCCAATGCGTCAAACTTTCATCTACCTAACACACTACTTACATGATACGAATGGTTCACTGATTTCAGTTTCTTTGGTAAGTTATTATTGTAGTGTCCCCTGTTAATGAAAGTATTTAGCTAAATGTTGATGATATGAGGTAGATCTCTAATCCGCATTATGATATCCTAAAATTAAGCACCGTCTCACTCAACTTCGCACATTGTATGGCTAGAGGTACACAGGTCCCTCTCTCGTCGCATGGTGATAGCTATATTTTTATGGTCTATATTTGTTCTATCTGCTCGACTACGTACCCTGGAAAACCAGCCAAACGCAAGTGTAAATAGGTAGTAACTCAACGAAATCCTATCAAACAAAAAATACCAATCGTGGCCTAAAATATATAAAAAAAAAACTATGATTTGACTTACCTTTCCTCAAAGCGAATGCTGGACCGGCTAATATCGCTCCATGCGCTCATAGAGCGGCCGCGCCCGCGGTGGTACACAGCGCTGGCCACGGCTGCGGCGGTAGGCCGCCGCTCCAGCTCCACATCTGGAGGAAAATTCACTTTCGTTGATGCGCGAGACGAGGGCCCGTCAACGGACTCTCCACCGGCCGAAAGTTCCATCTCGAAAGCGGTATACTCCGGCGCGTCGTCTGGCTCCGGATCGCTGTTGTCGCTAGCAGCGGAGAGCGCCTCATACCCGTAGCCGGGGCGGCCGCCACCGCCAGCGCCGCCGCCGCCGCCGCCTCCGCCGATGACGCTGCCCGAACCGCGTCCGCACTCCGCTCCAGCAGCCAGCCTCGGTGATGCCTCGATACGACTCAATGACGCCGCTTTTACAGATTGTCCACGAACATTCAATGGTGAACTTCTCGCAGGCAAACGATTCGAGTAACGTAGCTTGCTGTGGCGAAACGTGGTGCTGCCTTATTTCTTCTGCTTATGTAATAATTATAGCGGTCCTAAAAGCCTGACACCAAGTGTTTATTATACTTTTAGTTTTTATCACTGGAAATATTCTCCACTTTTTACCACAACAACAAACTTTTAGGCAAACCTACAACCCACTGTACCTACATCACTGTTTACCTACATCGGAACTTACTGTTGCTTTAATTTACTTTCACAGCAATACACAATGATATTATGTTCTTATAAGTAGTAGTACAATTTCGATAGTATCGAACGTCTAAAGACAAGCGATCCGAATTGGCGCAAACGTCTAATGAACTGAATAACTAGATATCAGACAAAGACAAACGAACTTGTCCCTCACTGACGCTCTCGATTCTATTGACTATAGTGACCTTTATACCGCCAAACGGTGTCAAGTTTGTTAATGGGGGTGACTAAACAATACGATCGTATAGATAGTACGTTCATACATTATGTGGGCACCTTGAAGTGAGCGAAGGATGGCACTACTACTAGCGTGAAGTTGTTCGAAGCAGAATTTTGGGCGGGGCAGATCGATGAGATTTACACAGAGTACTTTGTTAGTTTCTGATTTCCTCCGCCGCAGCGCTAGCTATATAAGTACAAGTAAACATAAACCTTGTCATAAACAGTTATCATAGATATACATTTTTAATGCTAATAACAATCAGAGTAGAGATAAATAAATACACCTAATAAACATAGTAAAAAAGTACCTACATAAATAAATAAATAAATACATACTAACGTATATAAATTAAATAGTTGAAACACTTCGACAAATAAAAAAAAATCTCTAGTACAATTCTGCTAGTACTAAAATTAGAATATGCAATTACCTAGGTACTGAAGGTCCCTCTTACAAATTAATTAATGAAACGTAACAGACATGGCTTCATTTAATCAAACATTATTTTAAATATTGGTTCAGTTTCAAGAAAGTTTTCCATACGATTGTATGGAATAGTTTCAGACAAAATACACAGATGCGTTATCATGTAGGGTATAAGTCTTTGCTATTAATTATTAAATTGACTCATACTTTTGGGAATACCATGGCAAAGGTCGCCCGTTCGATACTGGCTTGTCGATTGGTTCAAAAGTTTTAAGTGTACCTAGATGAAAAAAAAATAGATTAATCACGAGGATCCGCATCTATTCTACTCGTTAGTATTATAAATTTGATACTTCTGGACTAGATTTCATGATCAAAGTATGTTATATAAAAACATACATTTAAATCTACCGAATCTGCTTCTAAAAACCTATTTATGGTTAAACCTTCCTTTCCTACAATTATCTTGTCTTCAGTCAACAGCACTAGTAATTCAGTTGAAAAATTCTAATTCCGTCTTTTCCGGTTAGTTCTGGCATAACTCATAAAATGTATCTCATGTAGCTAGAAATGCTTGGAATAGTGCTTGCCCTAATTCCGCTCCCTCAAGAACCTTTCGGCCCAACGGCAATGGGACGGACCTCTATGTGAGCTTACATGGAATCATCTGTTAGAAACATCTGTCAGCTCCGTAGATCGCGCCCGTCTCCTAGCTGTTTTGAAATGGAAGTCAGGACATTGATTACAAGCACTACCATTATTTACATTGACATTGATTGACATTGACACCTTATTAAATCCGACAACATTTCGAGTTGCCATTTGTTTGCGGTTGGGTGCGCGGTGCTGCGCCCCTTATCAGTGCTAGTGTGGTACAGGGGTCGACCAGCTTGGTCTCCACGGGTTATCTTGTTCTAGGGCCGCCGATAGGAATGCCCGCCACGCCTGTCTTAACTGTGTCATTCTTCGGGCACTTACCAGCGTCAACGTACCAGCTGTTCTCGAACCGAACGGTCTAATGTGACGTGATTTAACGTGATGATGGTAGGTAAGAGGCCTGATGGTATGACTCTTGTCCCTTGGGAAATGGGTAGGCCATTAGTGTGAGATGCTACTTGCGTAGACACCCTGGCCGCATCCCATCTGTCGGGGACTTCCGTTAGAGCTGGTACGGCGACTGAATTTGCCGAGGATCTCAATAGGCGCAAATATGCCGGTTTGGATAAGGACTACATATTTGAGCCTTTTGGAGTGGAGACCCTGGGCCTGGGGGGAACAGGAGCCCACCGCGTTTTCAAATTTATTTCACGGCGTCTTCTGGTAGATTCTGGTAGATAGACATTGCGTGACCCAAGAGGTGGCTCCTATATGGCTCAGCGTATTAGCATTGCCATTCAACGTGGCAATGCCGCCAGTGTCTTGGGAACGCTGCCCTCTGGCAGTGATCTGGATCAGTTGAGCTATCTTTAGATCGTTTTATACGGTCCCTATATAGCTCAACTGTTTCACATGTATATTATATTATTCTGTACATTTCTGTAATATTTTTGTACCTACAATAAATAAATGATAAATATGCTAGACATTTCACACAGCATCACATGACTGATATTTTAAAATTCTAAATGACTTTCATATTATACATAGAAAAACACCGAGACCCGGGAGACAAATATTGGGAAATATTTTTTTACCCGCATATTTGTCCTGCGGCGTGAATTTAAGCCGCAACCTCTCGCAATTAGATTACCCGCGTGGTGTCTAGATAAAAAGTAGCCTAAATATCCTTCCCTAACACATTCAACAAATTCCGTTTAGCCATGAAAACGTAACAAACAAAGAGACAGACGGAGTAACATACGAATTTATAATGTTTGTAGATATGGATATGGAAGAAGGATAGGGTTGTAATGAGTTTGCGTAGTTTGAGATCAGTCGATCAAAAAAATTTAACATACGGAAAAATCACAGCGTTCTGTATTTTTTATTAAATCTTTATCTGATAGAGATTTTTAGAACTTATAATTGAATAAACATTAGTATGTCAAATATTTAGTACTTTTTACATGTTGAATGAAATAGCTTGCGTATTTGTAAAATTGCACATCAATGGCAATATAACTGTACAGTGTTTTTTATAGCGAATTAACTGTACATTTTGATAAACACGGGCTTTACTCACGTATTATTATGTCGATGGAGGCACCGACACTGTTTCGATTCATCTAGAGAATCTTCATCAGGGTGAGTTTGATCCGCGGTCCGCTCGTTGCCCGCAAAACCCGCAACCTTCTGCGTCTCAACCTTAGCCCACTGCGACACAGAGGTTGTGACACTACCATGAATACCACGAAAAACTTGAAAGACAAGAAGTTATGAATGAATGAAAATTCTTAATTGTATACCTGAAAACTAAATATAAAAATTTGGCAACTAAATATGTATACTTACGAGAAACCATGTACAATAGGTGGTCTTATCCCTAAGGATGCGATTTCTTCCAGAAGATTCGATTGGAAGATTGGTCGGGTGCACTTAAATTATGAATTTTAACTTATTTATATAAAGCAAATAAACGCAATAAACTTACACAATATCATTGGTACTCATGAATATTTACATAAACAATATACACTGATACAGATATCACATATTTAAATAATTAGTTATAATGAAACATGGAATAAAAAACATAATTTTACAAATACAACATATCGACGATTCATGACGATTCGTTTCGTAGAGAGAAATCGTTCTATGATATTTGATGGAAGTGTGGAGGATTCACTGAAATCCTTAGAGATCCCATTGTCCCATTGCACTCGATCCAGTCTTTACTGGATCGAGTGCGTTACGTGCCATGAGGTGCAGTGTTTCTCTACTGGTTACCTGGGTTTGGAGGTACCTGGGTTTTACACTTGGACTCGCCGTTTATACACGGTTGTTTGTGTTTCATTCGAGTAGTGACGTAGGTATACACAATATTGTCACCCGCGTAAATTTAGACCACCCTACTCTATGGATTTTAATGTTGTGTAACAGTTTATTAGTGTTTACGATCTCTGCATCCTTTCTGGAACTTGCTTGCACGAGGAATGTATTGTAATCATAATAAGGCTCAAAGTAAGCAATTTCAGCGGTTATAAAACACTCGATATCAGTGATGCTGCTGCAGTGCTGCATTCATTCAGTAAGCAAGCTATCGTTATTCACCATGAATTCAAAAACGTTTACATTCATTCTACTATTGCTAGTGATGGCTCTCCCTATGGGAAATGTAAGTTGGAAATATAATCTTTATTTATAAGAATGTAAAGATTAATCATAAGAATTACCATCCTAGAGATCCAAAATTAAGATCAATGTTTATAGAAATAGTGGCTATTTTATCGTAAAAAAGCTCGACACATAGCAATCAAAATCAAATATCTCTACTACTAGCGCCCTCTCTGCACATACAAGAATAACTAGAGTGCAAAAAGTACAAAGATCCTGAATCGCTCAAGCCTTTATCTGGATATAAACCATCTGAACTTGTCGGTCCCGGGATCCCGAGGCAAAGGTCGCTCGAAGGAAGATCTATTCTTTATACTTCTTCTTTTCGTGTCGATCCTTCAGACGTTATATGGTTTTAGAGTATCTAGTAGGTGGCGATCTCATTCGCACTTACTGTAGCCGCGTTAAGGTCTACCCTTGTGCAAGTATTTAGACAGAGCACACGACTAGATGCGTCATAGATTGTGTTGGAGCACCACATTTACAATGCGCCAAGCTTGGGTTCCTAAATCCACATTCGCACATGTTAAATCGACAGCGGCCAACCTGAGTGCGAAGTCAATTAAACGACTTTTATACAGGCCATGGCAGGGCATTTTATGGTGGTATTTTTCTTGCGGAGTGATAAAATCAGGAGTTGGAAGTTTGTTTTCCTTCCAAAGTTTATGTTTTGAAGCAGTTGGATGGTCGTTCAAAATTTGTGTATTGCGCTAAAAGCTTTTGGAGCTTTATACTGATAACTGATAGTTACTCAGTATCTTATCTCAAACTACTTTTTGTACAGGCCAGTGCCCCAGGAACGTTTTTTTGGAAGCCTCGTCTAGGTATCGACTTGGTCATGCGCACGACAGGTATGTAATCATAATCAATCAACTATTTATTTTAATCAAATTATGCATTGCTTATTACGAATTCAGTTTTATAAAACCTATTACCACATTACGTTCTGTTATAATGATAATATTAATAATAATTGTCAAAAAATAGACGAAGCCTTGGGTTTCTTTGCGATGATGTTTTCCAATAGCTTACTCGCGTCAGTACTTAATAACGTGTTTATATTATACAATATAATAATAATAGTAATATAATAATGCTGGACATTTCACACAGCAACATCTGGCCCCAAAGTGCTTGTGTTATGGGTACCACATACTATCTACTTATATTTTTATATGTTTATATAAATACATAGATACATATTATACATAGAAACACCCAGTCCAGAACAAGTCCAGTACAAATACTTGCAGATGATACAAATATTTGTCTCGCGGCGGGAATCGAACCCGCAATCTTCTGCGTCTCAGCCAGGCCTTGGTCCACAGCGCCACAGAGGTCGTCAAATTTATATGTTTTCCGAGTAGGAAAATCCATTGGTAAGGCCGGGTGGGAACCCGTTATGTTAAGATAGGAAGGTAGGGCTACTATACCACCTTGCTCACACATACATTGTAATCGTCGAATGGCCCCCACGATATAGGCATAGCCTAGTGTGGGGATCATCGGTACATATTTTAACTAAAATGCAAAATACACCTGTGACTCTACTAAATATTAAGCTATGTATTAGTTAATAAGTTTCTCGTTTTTGGTTAATAAACATTTTTTTTCTCATTTTTTTTCTCAGTTAGTCATATTTATTCAGCGAATTTTTTTTCTTACAGAGCCTGTCTCAGGATATGCCTTGCATACAAGGGATAATATTGAGTATGGTCTAGTGGTTGTGATAGATACTTTTGGACTCGGAATGACTGTAGTGGCAATTGTTGAAGCTTTATACGACGTGAAGATCCACCTCCACAGAAATCCAATATCGGCTTATTACCACACGAATGTTTACAGATGGTTCTTGAGACATTTAAGTTTGTAAGTCTGGCTGATTCATCAATGAAATAATTCATTCAGAAGCTAGTCTAATGTTAACTACTAATTATCTACTTATCGTGTCACTAGTTAGTTTGAATCAGTGTGGTGAAAGGATTAAAGTGCTCCTCAGGAGCCTCCTGTCGTGCAGTTGTCACATGTCTTAACTTTTTAGGTTCTAAAAAGTTCGGACATGCCGGTTTCTTCACGATGTTTTCCATCCATTTTTGAATCAGAAAAATACTTTGGTGCGCGATTGGATTCGAACCCACGACCTTAGGATCAGAAGATCAGAAGAGGGCACTACCAGTGAATAATAATAATAAAAAACCCTAATATAAAGGTCACGAGAGATACGTATTGGATGAAACGTATTCAAAAGCCAATTTGAAAACTGCTTTTTATTTATTTAACTTTAACCAGAAATCATATTATTTTTTGAGGTATAAGTGAAAAAAAATCTTACCTTTCTAATAAAAGACTATGTTTTTCAAATTTCGCCATTCCACTTTAAGTGTAGTAGACAACAAATTTTATCTTCCACATTTTCCTTCTATCAGAATAATAATTAACAAATCAGCTACAAACCCGCAGATTGGGGTTGAATTGTGCGAATTCTTCGCATTGTACCCGTGGGGACAGCTTTTTATCATTCCAAAAGATCCTGACTTGCGCAGCCGCTGCAAGGAAGCTAGACTTCATAAGCAAGCCGCGTTTAGAACTTGGACCACGGCCCGAGCCAATAAGGAAAGGATCCACACATAATCTGATATGTGAAATTCAAACTTAATATTGTAACAAACTTAACTTGTCCAGTAAAAGGATACCTAATTACCAGAGCTAAATTCGGTTTCATCAGCATAATGGGAGAGCAGCTTAAACGTTATCCCTCCGGGAGCCATACCTTCTGGTCGCTAGTCAAGGCTGCCGAGGGCAATTTTTTTCAGTCGTCATTACCATCACCGCGAAATGCTGACGGTAATTTGGACAATAGTGCTAAAGAGAAAGTCGATCTATTGCCCCGAACTCGACTTTGGACGTTGATGGAAGTGCCGTATTGCCAACCATGACCTGGTGCGGATGCTCCTTGCCGGAAATCAACCTCTCACAAAGAGATTTCCGGCGGGAGCTGCTCTGTCTTAACGTTCACAAATCGAGTGGGCTATACAGCATACCAGCAGTGGGCTCAAAGAGTGTGAGTCTTCTCAGTGTCCAGTATTAGAGCGGCTTTTCGCGCTTTCCTACCACAAAATTAAAGTTTCATATTCAAGGAAGACCGCCCATATGCACCCAATCAGCAAAAAGGGCGATAAATCGGATCCGTCAAAATACATGCCTATCGCTATATCCTAAGGGAGGTTATATGCCTGTAATCTGACGGATCTAATCTCTAAGGCGGTCTATCTACTGAAACTGAAATAGTCCCAAAATCCTGGAAGCTTGCTAATGTGCAACCTGTGCCCAAGAAAGGCAGTCGCGCTGACCCATCAAATTACCGCCCAATTTCGGTCACCTCCCTACTATGCTATGGAACGTGTCCTGAATACGAAGCTCCTTACATACCTTGAAGGCAACGACCTCCTCAGTGATCGACAATACGGTTTTCGCCGAAAGCGATCTACTGGGGATCTTCTTGCGTATGTCACGCATATTTGGAGTGAGGCCATAGGGAAATACGGTGAAGCATTAGCTGTTTCACTTGACATCTCAAAGGCCTTTTGCCAGACCCTATCAAAGATAGGGTCTGGTTCCAGCCTACGGATTGCCAGTTCAGTTCTGCTCATGGCTTGCTGACTTCTTGTGGGAAAGATCCATTCGAGAAGTTGTTGACGGCTGCTCGTCTGATCGATAGGCAATTAATGCCGGTGTACCTCAAGGATCAGTGCTCTCTGCCACACTGTATTTACTGCACATAAACGATCTGCTTATGCCCGGAATTATTGGGTATGCAGACGAAAGTACAGTTGTGGAGAGATACATTGCCAACGCACGAGCCAGTAAAACTGACATTCAGAAATACAGAGACGAGATGCTTATGCGTATGGATTTGACTCTCCAGGTCGTGTCCGATTGGGGCGATGCCAATCTTGTTAAATTCAACGCATCCAAAACGCAAGCCTGTCTCTTTTCGGCGAAAAAAAGTCAGTTTCTCCAAGTCTCCGTTTTCCGAAATGTATCCGAAAGGTATCTGTAGAAGATCATCTCGAACTCTTAGGAGTTTCACTCACTCGGACTCTCAATTTTGGCTCCTATATTGAGTCCAAGGCCAAGACTGCTGCCATGAAGCTTGGCATCCTCAACAAGGTGAGGCGATACTTCACACCTGGAAAGCTTTCCACTTTATATAAAGCTCAAGTCCGGTCGGGTATGGAGTATTGTTGCCATCTGTGGGATAGTTCAGCCAAACACCAGCTTTGGACTCGATTGAGCGTAGAGCATTGAGGGTGATAGGTGAGCAGCTAAACGCTGAGACTAAGTTCCAGAGTCTCGAGCACCGTCGTAAAGTTGCTTGCCTTTCAATCTTTTATAGAATACATTTCAGAGAATGTGCCTAGGAATTGCATGATCACATTCTACCATCTCCTTTTCACAACATGACAAGCAGACGCACCGCTCAATACCATCCATACCTTGTCAGTCTACCACCCTTACGAACAAAGCGCTTTGCTTGCACATTTATAATGTGTATAGCCAAGGATTAGAATGATTTGCCGTCGTATGTCTTTCCTGAAAACTATAATTTGTGTCTCTTCAAGTCAAGAGTGAATAGGTATCTTCTAGACCTGCGTGCCCCATCGTCGGCCACATCGTCGCTTAACATCAGGCGAGTTCGTGGTCAAACGTAGGTCTATCTATGATAAAAAAAAAACAAAAAAAATCTAAGGATCTCTCTAAGGTGATAGAGCGAGTGATCAACAGAAAGCTCCTTAGATACCCGGAAGAACACGATTTGATCAGCAATAGCCAATACGGCTTTCGCCACGGTCACTCGACTGGTGCCTCTAGTGTATTTCACATACCGATAGGTTTCAGCCATTGAGAGTCAAGGGGAGGCACCAGGATACCAGCTTAGCTTTTTGACTTGGTTTAAACGAGCTGTGAGAATAGTTGACGATCCCAAACTCGCAAGCAGTATCGAGCCATAAGTCTGAGGAGAGACTATGTGTGTCCTACCGTTTATATAACGGGTTGTGTTCCGAGGACATGTTTGAAATGATGGCCACAGCTACCTTCTATCATTGCAACGCTCGCCATCGGCAGGGGTTCATCCGCACACACTGGAACCTAAATGGTTGCGCACATTGCGATCTCAGAAGAATTTCCGTCTACAAACGCTCCGGTTGTGGAATGAGCCGAGGTTTTCCTGGGAGAATACAGTATGAGGTACCTCAGGAGGAGAGTTAACAGGTTTCTTAAAGGTCGGCAACTGTGATGCTCCTGTTGTTGCAGGCGTCCATAGGCTTCGGTGACTGCTTACCAATAGGCGGGCCGTAATATTGTTTACCACTATTGTAGTATTTAAAAAAGACAATTGTTTATATTAGCCTGGAAGACATCGCTTTTAGCGATAAGCCCGCCCAATGTACAACTTTAATGCTAATTGTTTTTTGTATGCTCTCTCTGTGTACAATAAAGCGTTAATCTATCTATCTATCTACATTTTACGGTAAAATTTAAAAAATAGTACTTAGTCTGTTAATTAAATAAGTTTCAGTTGTGTAGTTAGGTACTACAACTAAATATTAATATGTTTAAGGTTACCTCGTTGGATCGCAAATCGTATCAATTACGTCGACACCCATAAACCTTGGAGGAGGCGATTTTACCACATGGACTCATTTGTGCCGAAGTGGCTCAGACCCTTGTTTTTTTACGTCGACAAGAAAGAATGGTCAAAGGAAGAAAAAGAATACATTTTGTACAAAAAATTCGTAGAACCTGCTTTTGGAAGACACTATAGGTACCCTTCAAAGGTTTTCAATGACTTCAAGTCGCAAGAATCATTTGAGACTTTTGAAAACATGGATACATCATCTGAGCAAGACGCGTAGGACGCGTCGTCTTACGCGAGGAAGCGACGACGCATCTCTACCACACTTATAATAGGTACCGACTAACTTATGATCGCGCGAGCGAAGATCTTAGTGGCAACTTGGTGTTTGTGGCTTGGTGGCTTTGTGTGTTTGTTTCTTCCATAGCTTTCAAAATGTAAATTCGATCTGCATGAAATTTGGAAGGTAGAGAGATTGGAATAAAAAAATAAGCTGCTAATTTATTGAACCAAATAGGATGGTTGCTAAGATAGGGGATTCCAAAATGGAGTAAAATAAATAAAGTTGTAAAATGTATCAAAGGCGGGTCATATGTAAATGCTTTGTACGTAGGTACATTCGAAAACGATTTTCACTTCTATTATAGATACCTAGTTTTTAAGATACAACATAAAAAACAAACCATTTTAACTTGAGCTTTCAATCGCTAGTTTCGTTGACTTCATAGGTATAAACTTAAAACGTGACTGGTCACTTTCTGATTTAATTGAAATATATCAGTTTGAGAAGTTTCTTTAATATTTTCTTGATTCAAACATTGTACACAAAGTAGGTAGGTATGTAATTATGGTGATAGCGAGCTAATCTGATGATGGAGCCAGGGTGTTATTCAACGGAGCGGATGTTGAATTTGCGCGCGCTTACCCATTAATACCTACCTACCTAGCATTTTTTTTTTGCCTTTTAAGTATCAGACAACGACACTATTGTGGCATCTTAATTCGGGGGATACTACTAGTATTAAATATATGTCACGGCCTGAGCGAACTGTCTGCGAACCGATATCGATATTTCGTTACGATTAGTCGTTGAAATGTACACTGAATTCCCGAATTGACGGTTTTTTCGTTGTCAAATTCATCTCTGTCTGTTACGTGTCACGTTGTCTCTTTTGGAGGATTTCCATATCGATTGTCAAAAGAAATGTCTGTCGCTGTCGATCCCTCGCTCAAAACGAGTCGAAACGATGTAGCTAACCCTACCCGTCTTGCACGATTATTGACGCGATATATCATTTATCGAATTCAAGAGTAGTCCCCTTGGTTATAAACACGAATAAACCTGTGACGTTCCATACATCGATTAATTATAATACTCGTACCATGGTACAAGTATAATTAACAGGAATGTACTTAAAAATAAAAACAAAATACATTGAATTTGTTTTATTTAATATTATCTTTAATATCCATAATTTGAATCACAAAAGTTTGTTAAGTAAGTAAAATTGACAGTAAAATCTTTGGTTTGAATTTCTGTTTTATCAGATAATAGGTATTGAAATATCTTATTGTTACATAATTTGTTAAGCAAACCTGCGGTGTAGTCTCCATTACAATCACATACAAAAACACATTAACATTAATTACTAAAGAGATTATTAGTTAGCGCCCTAATACTTAAACGCCGATGTATCTTGAAGACAGGGCTACTAATGACGTTTCTGCCATTTTATTCATGCATTTTGAAAAATAACGCGCTCTCAAACATTGGAGTTTTAATTACTTATTCTTCGTTTGTCATTTTATATCTCTTATAAATTAATTCGTTTTTCTTTTGTTTTTTTTCATGTTTTATTTGGTAATCTTAGCAGAATTTTATAACTAGCACAGATGTATTACAAGTGTATTATGTGGTTTGTACGATGAGGAATCCAAGAACATTCTAGTCTAGACGGTCATTCCGCGATCACGTTTAGAATAAACAAATGACAATCGACTGCGACATTGGGACGATATAACAAAATAATCACTGGTCAAATCGCTAAATTGACATTAGCACAGATGCCATTATAGGAAGAGAAGAAGATTTGAATCTCAGTAATGGCGTTTTAGTATTCGGACATAAGTCTATCTATAAGTATGAGTAACTTTTATTATAAATCCTTAACTAATTATTCTTAAATTCTATAACAGTTGTATTTTCGAAGTTGAGTATAATTGTTTTCCGTTCACGGGTCTACGAAGGAGATCATAATGTACCGGGTGCCCTTGGTAACCTTCAAACCCTCGTGGTAGTGAGTGAGCCGGCCAGGATGCATGAGGAGCCAGCCCGGCTTTGTGTCCCGAACCGAGCAGTTGTATCTTATGAAATGGCATCCACCGCCCTCGTAATCGACAACTGTAAACAATTTATATTATATTATATTTTCCAACACCATCAGTGTTAGGTCGAGAGGCCAACTTTGGCCAATAGTGATCTTCATAGAATCAATACAGAACAGAAATAAATTATACATCCGTAAGTTTCGACTAGAAAAAGTAAATAAGTCTTTTATGGGGAACACGGTGCGCTTCTATAATAAGCTTCCTGAAAATGCAACTAAAGCTAATTAAGAAATTTAAAGATTACTTAAAGGGTAATCTTGTGAATAAAACGTATTATAATATAAATGACTATATTGTTGATAATTATGCATGACCTCATGTTGCTCTACCCTCAGACAACTGATAGATTTGCAATTTAAACTACTGTATTACAATTCTAAAAAAGAATACAAGATTCGTTTTTCGTAGTTAGCTAGTTATAAGATGGATCATACAAAAAAGGACCAGTTTAGGACCAGGACGAGTTTAGTGCCAGTTCTACTCGAACTTGGGTTATGTAGAATTGGCACCTAAACTCACCTACTATGTAAGACGTTTTAAAGTGATCCTTGTAATTTTATTGAGTATTATAATAATAATAATTCAATTTATTTATTCAGACAATTTCATAGTCCATTGTGTTAGTTAGCTTATAACTAAGGGTTAGTACTTAAAATGAATTATAGATTTTGTCCTTTGGACCAATTTATACATAATAGGACAATCAAATTTTTCAGTTATCGTATCGTATCGTATTGTATTGTATTATGAAATAAAAGACTTATAATCTAGTAAATGTTGAATCTAGAATGTTGCTTATAATCTTATAAATCTTACAAGCCGTGATAATTTTATAATTCATTATAATTTTATCATATTATGCTTTTTACCCAGTAGCCAAAAATCGGTAAAAATCGGGAAGTATATCCTTTCACATGAAAAGATTTTTTAACAGATTTTTTCAAATCGGTTCGTAAAAATGACGGAGTTATGAGGTAACAAAGATAAAAATAAATTTAAATAAAAACAGTCAATTGAGAACATCTTTTTTTTTTGTCTGTTAAAAAAGTCGGTTAATAAACAAGCATGGGCCAAAAATAAACGATTTAATGTTAGGAGGGATCCTTAAAACAAAATAAAATCTTTTTCTGGCCCGTATGAAAAAAATTTGCCCATCCCTGAACAATACTAATAACTAATCTCCACCATACAGTAAGTCAAAATTATCGAAGAGTTTGTTTCTCTGAATAACAACGCCAAGGATGGGCTTTTAATAAAAAATCTGAATCGTAATGTAATATGCCTCTTACACTGTCGGACCCTTTTATAAATTTGTTAGGGAATGACATTGGGCGGCTAATTAACAGCATCACCAGAATAACAAGGTATTAGTAGTCAAGTATGTGGAAATATGTCGTGTCATTACTTGGTGTGTTGAGAGCGAGGTTGATGGTGTAGGTTGAGGAGTCGTGGTGGGGCCGTAGTGATGGCTGCTCGTCTGGCTTGTAGCGGACAACGAAGTTCATTATAGACTTTGGAGGCTGAAAACAAATTTTGATTTGTTAAGCAAGAGTTAAATAGCCTCACAGATCAGTTGTTGGTAGTAGCTCTGCTGTTCGAGTTCAATGAATTCGATTCCAGGACTTCTTATTTGTTCTGGGTCGGGGAGTTATAAAGTATAGGTAAGTATTTAAAAATATTTGACTTCTTCTTCCTCTTTCGTATCGTTGTTAAATCATATTTGACCAATAGGTAGCCATATCTACGGCATTATCCGAGCAGGACATCAGATCACCCATAGTGCATGAGTTGGGGCCAGGGACCGTACAACCCCGATTTCGAGTTACCTCCTTAAAAAGTGTAACCCCTTCATTGGGTATGCAGTTGATGGGGTTACCCTTTAGTTTGAGAAACCTCTTCCTAACACAAGCGAAACTGTAACCCGTTCATTTGGGTTTTCAGTTGATAGGGTTACCCTCTCTGAACAATTACGTTTACCCCTAGCCTATAGTATAGATGTTTCACATCAATAAATCGGTGCATCAAATAATCATGCCATTTACCGTAAGTCCAAAGGAATGAAAATAAAAATTTACTCTAGCCTGCTAATTATAATAACCATAATCGCTTGTTTATCAATTCTCTTCAACTCTGTAGCATATTAGATCAAAGACGCCGCCTCGCCGCGCTTGGCGGTGGCTCCGCACGTGCTAGTCAAAACATGATATTATGAACCTAATACAAAGTAGATAGGAATCAAATTACAATGTTTCGAGTTGCAAAGTATAACCGTGTTTTAATGATCGAAAGGGTAACCCTGAGTATTAGGTTTTTGATTAATACCAAAACCCAATACTACCGAAAACCCTATGATCAGGTAACCTAAACGAAAGGGTTTTGAAGGGGTTACCCCTTAAAACAGCTTATCGAACAATAGTGTAACCCTTATGAAAGGGGTTTTATAATAAGCTCTTGGAAAAACCCTATCCAAAACCCCTTCAACGGCTTACCGAATCGGTCCCTGGTTGGGGCAGGATGGACACACAAGTACGTGTGACATGGACTGCACCTGGGCACCACAATGACACCGCGTGTCGAATA
Organism: Lampropteryx suffumata; assembly: GCA_948098915.1. Classification (NCBI taxonomy): domain Eukaryota; kingdom Metazoa; phylum Arthropoda; class Insecta; order Lepidoptera; family Geometridae; genus Lampropteryx; species Lampropteryx suffumata. Next base: position 16,554,994 of record OX402544.1, on the reverse strand, counting down.
TTTGACTAGCATGTCTGCTCAGTTGGTAGTAGTTCTGCATTCTGCGCTGTAGGTTGAGGGTTCGATTCTTTCCCAGAATCAACATTTGTGTGATAAACATAGTTGTTTGTTGTGTGTTGGGTGTTATATAGTTTCATAATTATGTATTTAAAAATATATAAGTATTCTATCAGTCATCTGGTCACCTAAATAAGCTATGCTTAGTTTGGGGCTAGATGATGTTGTTTGCATAATTAAATTACATTACATTACATTAAATAAACATATATTAAAAAAAATTTGGCATATATTTTTAATTTGTATATAGGCCTCCTGCAGCTCTTTCCATCGACCACAGTCTTCTGCCACTTCTGTCCAATTTGTGGCGTGATGTGTCTTCTTTATTTCGTCCGTCCGAGCAAAATGTCTTCCTACTCTTCTTGTTCCTGATGATCCTCTCCAGTTTGTGACTCTATTTGACCACCTTTCTTTGGCCATTCGCGCTGTGTTCCGCCCATATCCATTTCAGTTTCAGTGCATGTTCTAGACCGTATATAAATCCTATTTTATTATATATTTTTGTATGTTTTATTATTTGTGTCTTACTTTTAATATGAAGTATATTAAGACTAAGACACAAATAATAAAACATATAAAAATATAGAATAAAATTCCATTGCTCTCTGGTATTTTATAATTTGTTTTTTTTTTAAGTCTTTTGTGTACGTCCATGTTTGTCTTCCATAACTAAGTGTTGGTAAGAGGCAATAATCTAAAACTCTTTAATTTTAATGGTAGCCGTCCTTTTAAAAATCTTTTAAGCATTTTTTTCCATATGTTCGTTATTTTCTACCTGTTAAACATTGAAGGTTTTAATGAAGCTTGTTTTTCAAGGTAAATGTATTCTTGCACATATTCTATTCGGATGCCATTTATTAATACCTTTTTCATTGCGTCGTTAGTCATTACATATGTTATTGAAGGATCATTTCTAATCCCGTTGTTGTACTGGCTTCATGTAGTAAAGTCATTAACATTTACTGAAAATCTTGTGTGTTGTTTGCTAGTAAAACAATGTCGTCTGTAAATGCTGAGTAAGATTTTTCAATTTATGTTAATATGATTGTCATTCTAGCAGAGGTTTCACATTATTGAGTGCACTATTACAAATAGAGTCGGAGAGAGGGTGTCTCCCTGTCTTACGCCCTTTTCAACTGTTATCTTTTGACCTGTTGTTTCAATTTTTACTCTACTCTTGCAGCTGTGGTCAATGTTTTTAATTATTTCAATATAGCTGCTGTTGACTTGAGGCTTCTTTTAGGGCTCACCAGATCGCGTCAAAATATATCGAGTCGAAAGCTTTGATATTGGTATTTTTAAATTATTGACTCAACTGTGGAAATTTGGTCGATCGTACAAAAACATCTGCGGAATCCGGCCTGTTCCACGTCAAGATATCTTCAATCTTGTGTTAATCTCGCTTATAGACTTAGGTAAAGATTTTGTAGAGACTGATGATGATTTTGATGTTAAACTCCTTTGTTCTGTAGTATTTGATTAAATAACAGTGTTAGGATACAAAAGTGCTCCATCTGACGATTTTAATAAGTCGTTTTTAAAAACATCCGTACCTGAGCTTTTTCGGGTTATCAATTTCTTATTTAATCGTTCGATCTCCTTTTCATCAAAACATACCGGTACTTCAGAATTGTCTGCAAATTGTACTATTGTCCAAAAGTGTTGGTTCAGTTGCCTTTTTCTTGTATAAGTTCTTATAAAATTCTGTACGCTAGGATTTTTTTTCTAGTGTCTGTTGACACTAACGGCCTAACTTACAAACGTCTCGGTTCTGTCAAAAGTTAAACACTATTTAAAATAGTGCCATCCCTTTTTGTAAGATAGTGACAAATAGGGACAGGTCGAACCTTGAACAGTGTTTAAGCTGTGTTCAAGTTGAGAGGCGTTTATAAATAAGACCGTATGATTAGTTTTGTTTTGTTCTGTTTTTTTAGTGTTCAGTTCTTTATGGGCTATTTGTAGACTTCCTGAAAGCTGTATGTGTTTTTCTATTGTTTTCACTCTGTGGTTTCTTTAATATAATTGTATTTGTTTGTCGTTTTATAGTTACAGTTTTGTCAGTTCCTGTTTGTCTTTTTTTAGAAATGGTATCTTATTGTGTATTATCCTGATAAATGTTTTTGCTTGTTCAAATGCAACTTTTGTTTTCATTTTTTTTGTTAGTTTTGAGAGAGAATGTGTCATTCTAGTTTATTGTAAATTATTTGTAAATAAAAGGTTCGTCTTTATTTAGTGTGTATAATTCGATTTCATTGTGTTTTAAGTTTATTAGGTAGAGATTTTTCTCTTCTTCAGTGTCCAATATTTTCGGTAGAGTCAGTTTGTTATTCTTTTCTTGTTTTGTGGTTTTCAAGATGTAGATTGTTATTAAGTTTTTATTAATTTTATAATTATAATGAAATATAGTTAAATGAATAACTTTAAAAACAATATAAAACAGGAAATTGGAGGCAAAATATTAAAAATACATACCATATTTTTCTTATAATGATTACCTCAAATTTCGACGAGATAGCCACTTAATAGCGGTTTTTTCCATTAGATTCCATTTCCATTTTCGATTTTTCAATAGTGCATTCTCCAAGCCTAATCATCGCGTACATCGCATGACTCCTATCTAACCCAGCGTATTAGCATTGCCATTCAACGTGACAATGCCGCCTGTCTTGGGGCCGCTGCCCTTTGCCAGTGATCTGAATCAGTTGAGCTATGTTTAAATAGCTCAACTGTATCACATGTATTTTATATTATTGTATATTATTCTGTACATATGTATGTATCTGTATTTGTCTTTTTCTTAACTAATATAGAAAAGGTACTTACGTTATGATAATAGCCAGTGAAGATAAGTTCTTGCAGAGGACGAACGTACTCTTTGAGAATATGCAACCAATGTCTGTCCAAGCCAACCTGCGTCATGTGGATATCCCGAGTAGGTACCGCTTCATATCCAGACTCTAACCTCTTGTCCTGATAGAATGAAAACATGATAAAATAAATATATATAATAATAATAATAAATAATGCCGGACATTTAACACAGCGTCATTTGGCTCCAAAGTAAGCAGAGCTTGTGTTATGGGTACCATATGACTGATATACTACTTGCATACTAATTTTTTTTTAATACATACATATTATACATAGAAGCACCCAGACCCAGTCTATATAATGTCAATATAGATCTTATTGAGAAAATAATAAATTGAGATAACCGTATCCGCGGTCCGCTCGTTGCCGCTCGAGTCGCACTCCATCGACAAAATAATACGTGAATAAAACCCATGATTATCAAAATGTATAACTCACGAAAGTGCTGTAGGTGAAAGTATTTTTTGAGTTTTTTTGATACCATCTCAAAATATAGATTATATTATAGTTATCCGAAATAAACATTTATTATTTTTATTTTAATAAAAGGTATATACATATTTTTCCTCCTTATTTTAAGCTAAGTTTTTGTTTTAATTTTTAAAAGCTTTTATAATTATTATGTATGTATGTCCTGTATGGCGATTATGGAACTTTTGACACAATCAATGTCTATCAGTTTCGATTAGCAATCGGCATAATTTAAATCATTAGTTTGATTGTAATTTAGTTTGGCAAGATGGATTACTATTACGTACGTTCGGTTTGAATCTCAGACCAAATGAATATTTAGACAGAGGGCTGTGACTAACCAAAGTGAAGCCTCAAAACCTCGTCTATGTAAATACACGCACCTACGCACACACATCCACCCAAACTGTACTTTTTGCTCTTAGTTTATGCATACATACTTGTACTATTAAGTATCGTCTCATGTCGTCGTCTAGAAAACATCTTTAAAAAATCATTAAAATATTCCGTGACAAAAAGTGTCCGAAGTTATTTATTGATCGCGGTGCTCCCTCTTTATATTTATTCGGTCTCAGGTTTCTATTCATATGACAGCATGTATGACAATCAACATCAACCTTCGTTAAAAATATTAATTGTACCAAATCACCAATAGTAACTGAAAGGGATTAGTATCAGAGTTCCATAATCACCCGGCTGGAGTTTTGCAATCAATATTAAACACTCTTCCACTGAAGCTATCAAGTTTAATAAATTAGTCACACACGTTTGGTTCTCGTGACTATGCACGATTACTTAAAAAGCGCCAATTCAAAAGCTTTCACAATTTTTTTTTAGTTTATGCATTACCACGATTAAATAATTTGAAGTATAATCTAATTTTGAAAATTCTTTTAAGATTTTCAATTCATTAAGAAAATTTCAACGCTTGCCTTATTTATTTTAATTAGGCGAGTCCCGTTATTTTTAATGATGTATTTTGATATCAACTGTTCTGTGGTAGCAATTATTTTTGTCGAGTTTTTGTATTTTGTCGAACAATTGTCGAGGCCCGAGCTGGTGAGCCCAGGATTTGAAACGGTAAATATCAATTGATAATAACAGGTCGACAATAACGAAATAAAACTATACAATTTGACATTTGACAGTCATTTCGATTGTGTTCGAGTGGAAACTAGTTGTGGCCACTGGTCGAAATTTGACCATAATTAATTGATAATTAATGTATTTTTTATGCATAATTTTAAAAAATATGAGTGTTCTGCACACCTTCTTTATAAACTAAAGTGTGCGAAATTTCATAGTCCTCCGTCCGCGCAATTTTCGTAAAAAGGGGTACCTACAAAGTTTTTGCTTCACGTATTAATATATAGATATTATGATAAATAATATGATTAATTGTGGCCGTATTTTTGCAACATTTGAATACTTTAGTATTATAAATCTCTATTTTTCTTAATAGTTATTTCAGGTTACATTAGTTTTGCTGATATTATAAATAAAGCTAGAACAATTGACTCGGGTGTGTATATTTGGAATACAAATTTTGTGTTTCTCTATGATTCTAGCAAAAATAATCTATTTAATATGTTTTATACAAAAGACCAACCTTTGTTTCATCAAACTATTTACTTGACACTCGCAAAAATGTCTTTGCAGACAGATGCTTTTAAAATGAAGAAAAAAAAAACATGACCCTATATTTTACCGCGTACAATTTTGCGAGTTTGAGTTGAGGTATTTGAGTTAATTATATTGATAATTTCGAACCTTGTTACTCCCGTCACTCCATTGTCCGAATGCTTCCATGATAGCGATCCATTCCGTACAGAACCTTTGGGACATCAGAGGGAACCAGTACACGTCTGGGCAAGGCTGAAATAGGCAAGTACAACATTTTAATTAACGTTTATTGATATGAATACTTGGCTTACTTGTTTGGCAAAGTTCAAATTTTCTATAAACAAATTTTCAAAATAGATTCATTTTGACAAAAAAAAAAAAAAATTAAGACACGAACTTGTGTGGTAGGAGTTAATAAAGCGTACAAGTTCCAACGTTTATTTAATTTGTAATGAATATAGTCCAACGCCTCTGAAGTGCGTAAAATGAGCTTTTTACAAATTTACAGATATGGAAACGATGATTAGCAAGACAAATTTTATTCTTTATCATACAACATTATGTTCTATAGCAAGAATTAGATTAGAAATGGTGGAACTGACCATAGCATGGGTGCGTCCGTCATCAAAATTTTCGTAGAACTCCGGATGGAGATACCGCGTCTCCCACTCGATTTTATTCTCGAAAAGTTGGTACATGTCGGGGTTGGTCCTACTGATGTCAAACGACTCCGGGTTCACCAGATGACCGAAATATTTTTCATTGCTGACGTGCATGAAAATACCCTGAAACCAGACACTTGTATAATGTTATTGACACATTAAAAGCATTTTCAGTAAGTAGGAATTTTATCGACCATGGCATTCAAATGTTCTTAAGGGAACAGACAAGCTTTTTAAGGCAATCATTAACATGAAACGATTTCGTACCAATTGTCTGAGACTTGCACAGAAAGTCATGTCAGGGTCGTGATCCTTCTGTGAATATGTGACGGCACTTGCCGCTGGATTCCTGAATACTGCCATTTTCAAAAGGTAGCAGTTGGTGATGAATGGCACGTTCCATATTCCCCTGTAAAAAAATAAATAAATAAACAATGCTGGATATTTCACACAGCATCATCTGACCCCTAAATAAACAGAGCTTGTGTTATCGGTACCACGTGACTGATATACTACTTATAAACTTTTTTTTGTAAATACATATACCATTATACAAAAAAACACGCAGACCCGAGACAAGATAAGGAATCAATCATTTATTCAAGTATATTTTGTTCTATTTGCGTGACCGGTACACTGGTACTAATATCTTCAAACAAAACACCCCTAAGCTAGCTTTCATAACGAAGCTCGTTGTTAACATTATCAAGTAATTATCGGACATTGTATCGTAAGTACTTAGTACATATTCGTTATCGAGAAGCGTCTGATTTAAAGCATTGACCCTTACGCTTGAATGTAAAGCCAATTGAAAGCATCGTCGCACGAAATGCGAAAGGAAGTGGCGGTAGCTACAGTAGGTATATAGGGTAGGGGAGACAAGGGCCCTGCCAGAGCTCCTCGATCATTAGCCAATTGAGAGATTGGCGCGACAGGATCGCCACACCACCAGTTGCATACGGACAACAAGCAAGAGCTAACCAGGGCACCAGGCACCATACCCAACTTAATAAAGAACCTTTAAAATGCTTCTTATCATAAAAGTTAGGGTTATTTTGGGTTTGCTGATTCTTTATTGGTTTCTATTCGAATGTGAAGCGCGACGAGGCCGCACCAGGAGCAGAACTAAATCAAAAGTGAGTTATATCACGATTCTATTTGATCTTATAATTATTTCCACAGCATGTGGATATAATTGGTCTCTTCATCTTCGTGTAAAAACGAATTTTCGTAAGTTTATTAGATTCCAATCATTACCAAAAATATGTGTGAAAAGCTTTACAACGACATGATGGGATCACGAATAGGTACAGAAAAATATTTTGTATCTAAGGATGTTAAGTTTTTCCTTCCCGAAACCAGAACATAATTGTTCTGAGAAAAATCTGTAATATTTTAGGATTTTTACTATTATGTTCTTATATTGTTTCAGGTCCAGATCGGACTTCCCATCACAGGAAAATATAGGGACCCGGAGTCTGATCAATACTACAACAACAATGATGTAAGTGACAAAAGTCGAGCTTTTTCTGACACAAAAGAGCTAAATCAAGTCAATAAATCCAACTTATATACTAATACAGTTACGTACCATCTTAATACAAGAAAACTATAAACACTTCTGACCTACGCTCCCTTGAAGTTAAGAAGTTCTTTGCATGTCTGTCTGTAAGTTTTTAATGATTGAGGAATTACGAACCGTGTAATATTTATTATTAGGTACAAGTTAAAAACCCAGCACAGTAGAAAGTGAAACAGTTATTGATAGAAAAGTAAAACTAAATTTGTCAACCTTAAAATTGTAAAAAAAAAACAACAAAAGAGAAAAAAATAACATTACAGATTCCTATTACAAGAGACAACTTAGTACGTAACTTAGGTATTACGGTCAGTGTCCAAATTAAGCTTAGACAGATAACCTTTGAAGCTTTTATTTGAGCCTTTGAAGGTTTTGATAAAATATAATTTGTTACAGTATTTATTATAAAAGTACGATATGGCATACGGTGCAAATAATTATTTTATAAAGCACTGTTATTAAAGCAAAGAATGTTAAACAAACCATTACTTCGCTGAACACGCATAGATAGTGATATTCAATGACATAAAGTAAGATGACAGCAATTTTTCATTGTGATTTGTCCTGTAATTAAGGTAGCACTTAACTCTGTTTCGGAGCTAGTTTTTTTTAGTATTTATTGTTGTAAGTATATTTTGCAACTTCATTCCATAGTATAAAATAAAGTCGCTTTCCGCTGTCTGTCTGTCCCTATGTATGCTTAGATCTTTAAAACTACGCAACTGATTTTAATGCGGTTTTTTTAATAGATAGAATGATTCAAGAGGAAGGTTTATATGTATAATACATGCATAATATAGGAGACAAACACTGATAATTTTGAGAGGTTTTCAATGTGGTGTCGTAAATAAACTCATACTTTTTGCGCTTACATTGCAAACGCTGTCTGAACCCTATGAGATAGATCAAAATAATGTACTACAGTATTGTACACCCTCAAAAGGTCTACAAAAAAGTCCGTGATGTCTATCTCTTAGGGATAACCATTCTGTAGTATAATTAGTATCAGCATTGCACCCGTGCGAAGCCGGGGCGGGTCGCTAGTAATTAATAAATAAAGTAAACAAAGATCCTTATTTTTCTTTTGCGTGCTATCTGACTTAATGTGACATAGCCGGTCATTGTAGTCTGGAAGCTTTTTCCTGAGACCGACTCTTGTGCGAAATACCTCAAGGAACGTTCTTGGGTGTGCTCTTATACCTATATTTGGTTTCCAAAGATGACTCTAAGAACTTTTTCTGCTCTCTACTCAAAGAAACTCTTACAATAAAACCGTTACCTGACTGACTGACTGAAACTCAGCACACATCCGGTTATGTTTTAAACATGCCACAAGGGTAATCTTGCTATCGGGTTTTTAGGATACACTGAAAGTTGAGGTTAAAGCGGGTTTAAGTTTGTAAGAAAATATAACTACGCGATGTCATAAGCTAAACAGAATTACTTATTTAATACATACATACGATGTATATGTTATACTAATTATATTGAGTTGATGTCATTGGCAACGTTATACGCGATAGTACAAGGAAGTTTATTAGCCGACTATAATAATAACTACCGAGCCATTAAATAAGTAGGTACATATATTTTCCGTTGGTATATCAACGGAAAATTTATGTAACTACCTACATAGGAATATTAATGTAGTCCCAGACAGTGATAAATTACAATTTGTCATTGTCTGGGAGCAGGGGGAGACTAAGCGACGTGTTTATATTTTGTACAACAACAAAATACTTACACGTATCAATTATATTTGTACGTTTTTCTCTGGTATCTCTTTACGTTTTTGGAAGCAACATACATTATGTTTTTATTATCTAGTGCTTTCAAACGAAAGCTCTAATGAATAATTCATTATTGTTTCAGGGTGCCAAGATCCTTTTGGCTTCGCATTTCGACCTTGAGTATGTATTGGGACACAAAATAGCGTTTCTCTGCATTGCCAAAGGATCGCCGCGACCACATATAACGTGGTTCAAGGACGGAGTGGAAATATTTGCTCATCACTATTTGCATGTAAGTGTACACTATCATAATACGATCTTATATAGTATTATATCCCTTTCATCATGAATGCCATCTTAAGACGCTCGATAGTATGTACCCGTACGTGCCCGTACTATGTGCCCGTACTAATCAAATGCCAATTAATAAAGATAGTAATATTTTTACCTACGAATAATGACAAAAAATGGTGCAAATCAGCACAACTCAGCAAAAGATTGGACTATAGTGAATCGTAAAAGCTGGCTGTAATTTTACGTTCATAGTTAATCTTTTTAACAGCTTTTATTAAAACTAGTATGACGATACTTACTGTGCTAAAACTAATCGAATACCCACACTACAAATAAATATGCTAGTAAATACAAGATCTGACTCATCTGTTCACATTGTAATAAGTTGTTCGGTTCATGCTGTGAATTTGTGCTCAATTGATATAGACAGCAAATGTCTCGTTGAGTGCACTTTAGCCAATTGTATATTCGTCCAATAAACATTCCTAAATCTAGAATCAAAGTCCTGAGTTCCTGACTAACAGACTGACATTGTAGGACAACGCTGCCTAAACCGCTAAGCATAGAGACTCGCAATTTAGAGGATGCGTTCTTTACAGTGTGTAGACGCGCATTTAGAAAGGAATCCCTGAAATCCAACCCAAAAGTTAATGTTTGTATCATAATGACATTACCCGAAAAAAGACGCAGTTTATTGTGATGTTTAGCATCAATAGTAAAATTTTAGGAAAAGCTTGGTAGGTAGTAATACAATTCGAGGTTGAAAATGAGCTTTGAAGGTCAGGCAATAGTTTTAGAGCTTTTGCTTTAGATTGAGTTTTATAAATTATTTTTGTGATAAAAAGAAAAAATATAGAAAAAGAAATAACCCGTAAGAAAGATAACCTCGAAACTTCAGATCCTAAGACAACGTAACCTCCATGCTCAGAAAGTAAATAATATTAAAATAATATTTCACGCAGATAACGTCATCATCCCATTGACATGAAATTTCAACGGGATGAAATTCTTTTTTGGGGTCTAAAGTGCTCAATAAAATAATTTCTACAACTCAAGACAGAAGACGTCATCATCCCACCCAAAATATACCGTTTTTGGGTGATATGATAACGTCATCTACTTCAGATATTCATCTCACTTTCTGAACAAAAGCTCAACGGTTCGTTGTTTGTTATATGGTATACTTGCACATACTCGTAAAACAACATCTCAAACTGTGGTAATGTATCCGGCTCTTCAACAGATCCACGAGTGGCCAATAGGAGACGACCGAGTCAAATCCAAGATCGAGATCGACCCGGCCACGCAGATGGATGCTGGAGTGTATGAGTGTACAGCGGACAACATGTATTCTATAGATAGACGCTCCTTCAAAACGGACTTCTCCATCGCATTCGATTAACCTACCCAGGGATGAAACAGTGCAGACGATTCTATATATTAATCTATCGGCTTTAAGATTTACTTAGAATAATATATCTATACTAATGATGTTATATTCTTTTATTTTTACTGAGTAAGAGACTCTGATGATTGTAATTATCTGGTTAGCGTGCATGTGTCTCTTTTTATGTAGGTGCGATAAAAAAGTGTTCTCACCTTTGACTATAATGTTTCCATCAGTGAAAACCTGTAATTGGCTCTCTGTTTTTTTTTTTAGTACTATGTTGTTTTTTTAGCTGTTGGTTTTCCAAATATAAATAAATAATAGAATCAAAACATTTATGCAGTGATAATTGTACATCGTCACTTGTTTGTAACGTTTTATTTCTTAACTGTCATTATGTCTTACGAGTATAACCATTAGCAATAATGATAACTTATACACATTTAACTTTTGCATTTATTAGCTTCTTTGTAAGTTTAGGTATAGCGCCAAAAAATCACAACATAGTATAAAACAAAGTCGCCTCCCGCTGCCTGTCTGTCCCTATGTATGCTTAGATCTTTAAAACTACGCAACGGATTTTGATGCGGTTTTTTTTAAATAGATTGAGTGATTCAAGAGTAAGGTTTCTATGTATAATACATGCATAATATAATAGAGAAACACTGATAATTTTAGAGGTTTCTAATCACATTAGACATTCTGTAGTATATTTGGTATAAACATTGCACACGTGCGCTAGTACTCAATATAATGTAATTTAGTTTGTAATTTCATTATACATTAAGTTTTTTATTAAATAATAAAAACATAGCAAGTAAAAAATTTTCAATTCTTAAAACTTTTCCATATTAATTATTTAATTCATAAATTAATTGATTTAAGATCACATATAATTGAAGGGTTCAATTCGAGAAGGAGTTAACTGCATTTTATTGGTATCGTTGGAATCAGAAAGAATTTATCTATCGAATGGCGTTTTCCAAACAAAATTCGGTTTAGTTCTTGAGATACTCAGTCTAAAAAGGGTTTAACTGACACAGAAGTCGCGATTACTAATATAAAAAAGATTTTATGTTCACAATTCTCAATTCTTAACAATTCTTAAAAGTTCGAAAACAAAACTGGGTTATAACGCCAAATATTTTTTTTATATTCACAAGCGCCTTGAATGAACCCGACCAATTCTCTTTAAATATAGGTTTAACCTAATTTAAATCCTATTTGCATCACCATTCCCACTAGAAAACTGTTTTTTGCTCGTGTTAAATGACAATAAACCCTTTTTGCACTAAACAGACAACGCTACCTGACTTAGCGCGCCAAAACAAAATCACCCGCGTAATCTTGACAACTGCGTAAGAGATAGATAAATGCTCACATTTATAGAATAAAAGAGCATACGCCATTTCATCAGTCAATCAGTAAACAAACACTTGTCGTTTGCGTGCGTATGTTTGCCAGTCTTTTATAGAAAAATATCTTCTTATCTTTTGGCCAATCAAGAAGCGACGTTTGATCCAAATGCGAGAATGAGAATGGTGAATTGGATAAACGAACCCACAAGGAACTACCTGCGAAAATGAAGAGGGAGAATTATACTGTATTGTTGACATTCAACAAACTATGCCTTTACCAAAGATGCCTGTTGGAGGATCTTTTTATTTACGGCTAATTTGGTTCTACAACTTGGGTATAGGTACATATAGCAAGAAAAACCCAAAACCATGCCATTATGTGTACATGGACTGAGGATGTAGATAAGAATGGGAGTTTCGAAGTATCATGCGCATTGCATTACTTAGCTATGTACCTTAAAAGTAGAAACGAAATTAATAAAATCAAACACCACATCGTTTGGTCCGTTTCATGTTCAGGGCAGGACAACAATTTTATTCTGATTTGTCAATACCAGTACATGATTCTTAAAGGATTTTTCAATATCATAGAACATAAATTTCCAGTAGTTGGTCATACCTACATGGATTCTGACAGAGATTTTCGGCGAATAGAAAAAACCCTTCAAAACACGAAAAAATATACGCACCTGAAGAATACCGAAATATTATTCTCAAAAGCTCAAAAAAATCGATCGTAGTAGATATTAAAGAAAATTTATATGACGTAGAAGATGTTCAGAGAGATTTAAAACTGATTAATAGATCGAAAAATACATTGGGGTCAAAAAGTTAAATTCAGGGATGAAGTGAAATGGCTCCAAATAGATACTTTTGGCAGTTATAAGTATAAAAAATTTTACGATCCTAATAAAGAATCCATTTTTGTTAGTTGATGTAGCAAGTAAAGGCACTGTTTTAGGGCCAGATAACATAGAAATGAGAAGAATACAATATTTACGACGTGAAATATCTAAAGAAAAAAAAAGATGTTAGAAACAAATTGCATACATACCTTTTGAAAATCGATTTTTCTATAAAAGAATAAATAATAAATAATAATAAATAACTAAGTGTAAATATTGAGTGTATAAGTAGTGAATTTCTTTAATTAATAAATATTTTAAAAAAATCTGTGTTTTGTTGATAACGAATAGTACCGAGGGGCAAATTAATAGATAATAACTTGACTATAGTATTATTCCTTATAGAGTATACTATTTAAAGCTCAATAAATCAAACGAAAGATAACAAATTTGTTTACTTATTAATAGAATGAGGATATTTTTAACAATAAATCGTTATTGCACTCACCTGATGTATTAATATTAGGAGAAAAAATCGGGTTAAGTGAAAAATTGAAATTTTTATATAGTAGATAATTGTAATATAAGAGCTATTTCTTTCATACCATTATATAGAAAAAAAATTTTTTGTATACCTACAAGTTAATTTATAGTTTTTACTGCTATTTTTATTTGTAGAATTGAAAACAAAGCTGTCAATATTTAAAGTTGAAATGCGTCAAATTACTAATATGTCAGTTAACTCCTTCTCGAATTAAACCCTTCAATTAGGTATTGCCTTAGCCATAAGTTTGCTGGCCAAGGCGTTATTTATTTGACAGTACGGGGAAATATTCTGATGCGCAGGATTGCTCTTTACTTAGCAGAGGTCAAGGTAAAGTTGTTGAAGTCCTTAGGTCAATCATTCTAAACAAGCAGCATGTGGGTTACATATACCAAAAAGACCTCCAGCGCCCTACGAGTCCTTTATAATAATTTGTTTAGAGCGATGGTGGGGCTACCTAGTTTTTGTAGTGCGTCAGGCACGTTTGCCGACGCACATATAAAATACTCATATCCTGTACTACGTAATAAAAAAACGTATCAAACGCAAAATACTGGGTAGTCCTAACATTTTACTTAGGACCTTGGCTCAAAGATACTGGATGTCGACTCTAATGAATCCATTCGCTGAACATATTTATTATATTAATTAAGTGTGTATTATAATACACACTTAATTAATATAATAAATATTAATATCAAATATATTTGATTAAGAGTTTCTTGTGTTGATTGTTATATCGATTCTATATTTTAGTTTATTTTATTCAAATTAATTGTTCAAATTAAAATTTTTGTGTGGATGGGCCCAACTGTAGTCCAATAAATAAATATTTTTTGAATTTACACATATTATTATTTATAGATGAGATTAGAGCCTTGATCAAGAATGTAATTTAATTTAAAGACGAAAGTTCGTATTTTTCGTTGAATTTATAGTTTTAGGAACCAGAAACCATTTGTACGTTACTGTGTATGACTTCTTTAATGCGATGTAAGAGCGAGTACTCGGCTCAAAAGCGATAGGATATGGATTCTAAGTCCGCTGTGGAACCAACGTTTGCATGCAAAAATGTTACTTACTTATAGTTTTCATACACAATTTCCATGTAATCTGCAGACCTGGCATAGAAGCCGGCCGAGTTGATGGCACCCCAGAAGTTGGACCACGCCTGTTCGGGACGAACTAACAAGGGCGCTACCACGTCGTAGCCTGAAGACAACAGGTCCCGCAAAGTGGAAGCTTCCAAGCGAGACATGCTGTCTATGGAGAACAGATAGTCGCAATCACTGCTAAGACACCGATCCCTAAAAGTAAAGTAAAGGGTTAGAAAGGAGACGAGGGACCTCTAAAAATATACCAACGAAATACTAGGAACATAGATTATCTTAGATAAGTATTATGAGTTGTATAGCCAATAGCTCACTATAAAGATCTACTTGAGGATGTATCAATTATATCATCACTATTTGTTTGCTGTGGGGCCTTCTATCGGTGTATCAGGGGTTAAAAGGTGGCTCTCAAATCGGTATTTTTTTTCAAAATGGCGGAATGTTGTTTACTCCATTTATATTTATTACTATTCTCTTTATCTTACATAGCTATCTTCCTGGCTTCGGCCTCTGATATAAAATCGCTGGGCTTGATACGCTTCGCCGAAGCATACTCTTTCAAATTAGTTTGGAAGAACGCGTCCACCTGCTTCTCGTGGAATTCTA
Source organism: Lampropteryx suffumata (assembly GCA_948098915.1). Classification (NCBI taxonomy): domain Eukaryota; kingdom Metazoa; phylum Arthropoda; class Insecta; order Lepidoptera; family Geometridae; genus Lampropteryx; species Lampropteryx suffumata. Next base: position 16,539,855 of record OX402544.1, on the reverse strand, counting down.
CATTGTTTCTCAGCAGCAGATGAATTTTTGATTTCGGATATTCAATATCAAATATTTGTTCTAGAAACTCTTCAAAAAATGGCGTAGCTTGTTCTATGAACACAGCTACCAACACATTTGGCAAAGCGTCCTCCTGAAAAAATACATGGCTAAATAGAAATACAGACCAAGTTAGGAAGACCACAGGACTCGTGCTTACTTTTGTCAGAAAACGAGGGATATATAGAAATCCAACAAAATATTCACATAAACTATGCATGTGTACTTACTACTTTATACATACTATAGCTCAAGAGGAAAAATTATGCTATTTGCATTAAGTTAAGTACCTAGTACTTAATTCAATGCAAACATGTAAATAAATGATGCAACATAACCTCTTCATCTAATACTAGAACCTGCATAGTAGAAGTTTAATGAATATTAGTTTACTTTGAGTTGAACCCTCTTCTCGGAACATGTGGTACATCCTTCCTTGAGCGACCACGATTTGGCTAGATAATTTCCGAAATGATTGAGCGTCAGTTTAGAAACTCCATTCCCATGGATTACAAGTGGTCTCTGTTTAGTGATGACATTTTCTAAATAAGGCCAATCTTCGGTGGTGTTGGCTTTTAATTCTACATCAGCTGAAAACAAAACAAATGAGTTACCTATTTGAAAGTTTTTTAAACTTCATTCAATAGAAAAAGGATAGTACTTACATAGTGCACCATTGAGATTTTGAAATATGGATGAGTTGTGGTCCAGTTCTATCTTGAGTGATTCTCTCAATGTCTTATCTAAATATGCATTTGTGTAGAAGAGCTGATCATCTTCCTTATCCTCTATGTTTTTGTATGCCAGTAATTCAATCAACTCTGATGCATAACCTAAAATACAATATTATAAAGTAGACTGCTGGAGAAATCATCTCACATTCTGAGCGAAAGCTCACAGTGTCATGTATTAGACTTACCTATAAAACCACCAGAGTTTAAGTAAGGATTAGGACCTTCTTTCTTGGGGTACTCAGTTGCAAGCTTGGCATCTGGCCAACAGAACTGTTCAGCTGCAAACACAATCCTTGAATCGGGGAATGACTTAAACTTCTTGATGATCTCCTTCAAGCCTCCAGTGAAAATTACATCATAACTGTCAAAGAAAAAACATTTTAAACATTTTCACAAACATATGTGTGACTATTTTATTTATGATCTAAATTATTGAAAGGTTTACTTGAGCAATTTTAAATTCAGCCCCTAAGGGGTTAACTGAGAAGTTAAAAAAATGTTCTACTCTATAGTTAGTTTGTTTTTAAAATAAAACATTGAACAAACCTATCTGTAAATAGGACAATTTTGTCCTTGTTCTCTCCCTTCAACTCATTCAGCTTGTTTTTTAATAGATTCACTTTTTGTCCTCCACCAGGATGGTTCATATTCCCACCAAGCCATTCCTGCCCTTGTCCTAGGACTTCCACATCAATGTCATACACTTTAGCTGACCGTAGGAATCTTTGAAGGCCATGGTTGTCATCAGTAGCTACAGATAATACTATTACTTCATCTGAAAAGTTAACATAGGTAAGTATAAATTACAAAGTGTTTGTTCACAAGACTGGTACTTAATTATATTATAATTGTGCGAGAATATAAGATAGAGTACAGTTTATAGGTACACCATGATAGAAAAAGCATATTATTATGATACAGGAGTGTGAAAGCTGTTGTATTGCTGGTATTCAGTGGCACCATCGAGAGTAACACAGCATCTACTGCCACATGTGTCTCGTGCAGCACATACATTGTTCTAACTGGCAAATATTATATACATGAAAAAATCAATTAACTATAAGTCGTTAGAAGTACAACATGAAAACAAACATCACTTATATTCTGAAACATAGGTTTTGAAACATAAGACTCATTGAATGAATTTTTTAACTAAAATCTGTAAGTACATAGTTCAATAAATACAAAATGAAGATATTATTCAATTAACACCTGAATTTTGAACTCTATTCTGTTACCTAGCACATTCTGGTTGGTAATTATATTTAATTTATTGTATAAAGATGTGGCAAGAGCAATTTTAATCATATTGCAGATAAAATAGAACATAGCAGGTCATAAAAGAGGTCAAGCAACGCATGAAAAGCAGTGATTGTTACTATGTCAAAACTTAGCATTATAACAGAATCAAGAGAAATCTAAACAAAACATTGCATCTAATATAAAAGCACTAAATCAAAATCTCACCTGCACTTTCAGCCCTAATTATGCTTTGTAGGAAAAGTATAATAATAAGTTTGAAACCCAACATGTTTCTAGAATGTTCCATGATTGAATCACGGGTTGAATGGACTTCCGTTCGCTAGCGCATTAATTTTGTCGTTAAACAGCGCGACTGGCGTCCAGAGCGACACTGGACCAGTAAACGCAGCGCAGTTGCTCCAGATTCGAGCGATTCCGAACCAACCAACCGATAGCCACACGACAAACGTGCGTGGCGGCGTTTCGATAAGCCGGCATCCTCCCCTCACCGAACGAACCCGACACTGTGCCCCTTGCCCCTTCAGTCTTCAGCAACGAGATAGCCTCATCTCCTGCGCAACTCCCGAACGTTAGCTTTGTTTGTTTTGTATGTACCTAATAGTATATATACGTCGTTTAAATGTGTAGTAGGTATAGATGGTAGGTACACTATTATCTGGTGGCAAATCTGGCTATACCACTCTATCTGCCTCGCTCAACATTCCATTATTTATTTGATTTTGATTTGTACATTGATTGACTGAAACTTTTTCGCTATTACATTACATTACATCTCCTCATCAGCTGAGTACAGCGTTGTTTTTAGAATTTTTGTTTACTACTTCTTCTCTTCATTTATTGGCATCTGTTTTCGTCAAATATGCCATTTAGCCAGTGTCAAAAGAATAGTTTATTATTCATTTTATTTTTAATAAATGAAACCATTGATACAAACTCGCATGCAACCAATCATTTATTTTGTCACTTATGCAGCATGGTTAGCAGACAGCTGTTTAACATTTTCTGGTAAATAGTTTATTTATCTTTTGAAATTTTGATATATTATTTTAAAATATCTGGTTTCAGATGGATGTCATGCATGCTTGGCCTGGATTCTGGATGAAATACCTAGAATATCCATTGATTGATTGACATGACAGATATAGTGTTGAGAACTGCCAATGCCAATGATTGTTTGTTGCCAACTCAATACCACTATCAGGGGTAGTACTACCAACTAAAATAATTCTGTGTAGTCAAGAAAATACCAGTATGTACGTTTCGGACCAATTAAATACATTTTCTATTTATGCGGTCTGAGCATAATGTATCTTTTTAGTACTTAGTATCGACCCAGTTCCTCACTTCAGCAACAAATTTTCATATGAACCGATCGATAGGTAAGCTTTGCGGAGTAGGTCTATCTGAGCACACTGTATTGCGGTCGTTCTTGCGAAGCCATTGAAAATATATAAGTTTTAGTAGTAAATAGGTAGGTTATGGACTAATACTACCAAGCATTGACAAATGACTTATCTACCTACCTACTTACTTCCGACTTCCTGATCTAAATTATTTTGACGCGAATTCAAGGCACTCACATTGCGATTTTTTATCAGAAACCATTCAAATAAGGAATTCTTAAAAAAACCTTAACGGGTAATGTTTTATTTAGCTTACTTTCCAACTATTAGTGTAAGTTGCAAATTAAAACGACGTCAACTTTAGGAGAAGACCCTATATTTATTTTTTAACTATTTATTAATCCTTAAATTAAAAAGCAGATAGCCATTAACACATTCACTGCCACTGACACGCCTCGCGTGTTCAGGCTAATCTAAGTCTCTACGCCAAGAACACGCCAGGCGTGTTTTGAATGTTTCGGTTATATTTCCAAAACTAGGCCAGATTTTCTGTTCAAATTTTTTGTGCATCATTTTTAAAGGATAGGCTATGGCATATTGAAGCGGTTCCCTAAAAGAACTAGTTAGATTTTTTTTACGAAAAATAGGTATTTTGTAGTGCCGAGAACACGCTAGGTGTGTTCACTTACTGAAGCTACCCTTAGGTTCCCAAACTTTTTTATTCTATTAAACGCTTCGCTAATTTCAGAGTTATAAGCTTGCGATATGAGATTTTTAACCAGTATTTGATGACAAACGGAATGTCATAATTTATCGGACCGTTGTTTTTACCGTATACAGTACTGTGTCATGTATGAATAAATAATAAATAAATAAATAATGCCGGACATTTCACACAGCACCATCTGGCCCCAAAGTAAGCAGAGCTTGTGTTATGGGTACCACATGACTGATATACTACTTATATGAAGTCGCTTATACAACTCCATACGCCATCAATGAAAAAAAAACGTACCTATCCGATGTATATCTTTATATAATTATACATACACACACAGTGACATACACACGTACAGTAAAATTATCTCTATTATATAAAAATCAATTGCTGTTCGTTTGTCTCGCTAAAAATTTTGTCATCATTAATATCTTCCGTTTCCGGTAAAAATTTAACTTTTACTGAAAAAAACATAAGAAATCCATTTATTTCATTTGAATATTTTGAATTTAATTCATACTTATGTAATTAGGTAAGGCCAATCAACGAACATTACGATAATACGAGATAAATAACGTAAACAAACTTTCTGCAGTTCAAAGCTTTTTATCGGTTTAATAATTTAGATGAATTCACTCATATAAGACTGAAAATATGTTTAAATATGATTGTCACTCAATATATTATTAAAACAAATGTACTTGCACTGTTAACAATGCCAATGTTACAGTTCACAATAAAACTTTATTCATTTATGCATGGGAATTTTAGTAAAAAAAGTTTGAGAACCTTAAATTACGTTCTAATAAATTTACTTACTAAAATCTATTTTTCCAAGCAATGCCGCGAGCACGCCTAGCGTGTCCGCGGTTTTATACGGCGGCATCTCGATAAACTTCAAGAAAATCGTGGTGGCAGTGAATGAGTTAAATAGCCTTAAAAAACGATTAATTTTTCCTGTTAATTTGCTGTGAGTACCGCATATTTAGGCAATTAATTAGGTAGGTATATACTTACCTACATACTTGAATACTTCACTACATGGTATAAAACAAAGTCGCTGTTCCCGCTGTCTGTCCCTATGTATGTATGTTTAGATCTTTAAAACTACGCAACGGATTTTAATGCGGTTTTTGTTAATAGACAGAGTGATTCAAGAGGATGGTTTATATACATAATATAGCAAAGAAACACTCATAATTTTTTGAGGTTTCTAATCACATTAGAAATTCTGTAGTATATTTAGTATCAGCATTGCACCCGTGCGAAGCCGGGGCGGGTCGCTAGTATTTATATAATTCGCAGGCATCGTTTTGGCTAGACTTACAAGTAAGTAAGCAGGTAGTTTCATATAATGCTACATAATAATAGCTACATATAATAATTTTATAAATATTGTATTCTTACCTTTTATATATAAGCGCGTACAGGATGATTCTTCGGTCTTCGATTGTTTGCTACAGAACGACTGAGACGAAGTGCTGGGTTTCAATGCCATAAAAATGGCGAAGACCCAAATGCAACATTTTAGAGGAAAATATCGATGTCTATGAAGCATGTTTCCACTAAAGCTTCTGATTGAATACTGCAATTGTATCCAACGTTGAATCTATCAAATCGATTTTAACGGAAAAAGTGAGAGTGGTCTGCCGTTATTCGGAAAAAGGCAGTATCTCCCTCAGAGTTGATTCAAAGAAAATTGAATAAGCATGTAGGAGTGCCTACTAACCTAATTTGTCTCAGATTAATTGTAGCTTTTGTTATTCGTTTTCAATGCAAACAACCCACATAAAGTGTGTAAACCTGATACATAAATTAGGTAGGTATACATACTAAAATAATATTTTAGAAAATTCCTAATTTTAGAAATGAACCAACCGAATTGCCACCTTATGTTTGAAGCGTTAAAAGAGTTTCGAGTGTAGGTACAATTTTTATAACCACCTACGTTTTGATGAGGGACAATGGACATTCAATATTATATTTTCTCGCCGGCGGCGGCGGATTAACAAGTCCTGTTCTAATAAAAGTATCTATGTAGGTATTAAAGATAAAGGTATTAAAGCGATTAAAGGTAACATGAGCTACTCGACAAACCAGAACATGAGTAGGTAATTTTAGCATAATACTTTATGATGGTATTTTTAATAAAATCTGAGTTACGACATTTTTCTACACGATGGCAGGTAAGATTTACGTCTACTTTATTTGGATTGCTTTCTGAAAAAGCTAACGCACCGTGAAATGAAAGTGTCGCTCGCAGGTAAAGAAACTTCGTCGGCTACCGTTACAGAAAGTCGGGAGGACTAGGTAAGTAGGTTGGTACGTAAGTCTTAGATCACACGGTTCACTGATATTTTACTGGAGATGACATATTATTCATGCGATACTTTTATAATAATGCAAGTAGGTACTTAGTTATTTATTTGCTAGCCCTAGCGTTAGGACAGGTGCCATCTCTCTGCCCGTGTCACACTAGTGGGTTTGCCCAAACTGGTTCTTTGCCTTCACTACACTCTACTTTCCCCTACAAAGGATGAACAGGATATAGCTAGTAAAAAATATGAAAAATAGTCAATTTTATTCATTTTGCATTATGCCCAATTGTTTCCATTTTGCAACCATATAATGTTTTATTTATTATGTAAATGTTGTATGCTTTTTTAATATTGTTTGTTCCAAATAAACCACTTAAACTTGAACTTGATTTTTAATTTTTTGTTAGCAAGATATTTTTTTTCAAAACGAGTTTTCATCTTTTGAAAATCTTATTATAAACGTACCTACCTCATAACTTCAGATTTATATAGCAAATTACGGCTTATTTACCTAGAGAGAAAACATGGAGAAAACTCCTAGGTAGGTATATGTACTTAGGTACCTAAAGTATCTACCTAGTAGTTTTCTCCTAAGAGTGGCGAGTGAGCAGTACCTACTATAGAATAACAAAAAGTAGGTACCTACTACCTACTTGCTAGGTACTTACTCGTTTCTATTCTCTTTGGTATCTATACCTACTTTTATTTTTGTGAAAGCAACCGCCTAAGTGTTATAAACCACGCTATAACTTTTGTGACGGTTCACTAACTTTTATCAATGTCGAATTGGTATTTTTAGAGGCTGTCTACCTTTCTTCTAATTTCCTTTCTTCTTCTTAAACAGTATTATCAAACATAATATAATAATAAATAACGCTCATTTCACAAAGCACCATCTAAGCAGAGCTTGTATATTTATGAGAACCACATGACTGATAGATATACTACTTATATACCTACCTACTTTGTTTTTGGAAGTTATCATCATTGCCCTTTTTTCATCTGTTGAAGATGATTTAGGTGGCGTCAGTAAAGTTATGGAGCAGTTAATTATAATTGAAAACTTTCGTTCATGGATCCACTCCAGCAAGCTGAGGTGAGTGACGTTTCCTCTCCACTGACTTCACTCTAGGTATTGGAAATACATACATATTAATACAGTTCAGCGTATTAGCATTGCCATTCAACGTGGCAATGCCGCCAGTACCTATCTTGGAAACGCTGCCCTCTGGCAGTGATCTGAATCAGTTGAGCTAATCTATAGATCATTTTAAACGGTCCTTAGATAGCTCAACTGTTGCACATGTATTTTATATTACTTATTGTATGTTATACATAATAATGTACAATAATAAATTATTTTCCTATGTAAAAAAAAATGAATACATAGTAATACACCCAGACCTGGTCAAATAGTTGCAGATCATACAAACATTTGTCTCGCGGCAAGAATGGAACCCACTACCTTCTGGGTCTCAGGCAAGCCTTGACTTACCTCGCCACAGAGATCGTCGTATTAAAGAAATTGTAATAGGTAATACTTCGATCTAGATCATTAGTTAGATTTAGATTTATTTATCTACTCTTAGATTTTTTGTGTAATTCATAAGTTTATATAAATATATATGTGTGTGTTAGGTATTTATTTTCTATGGGTCTTTTTTATTGTATGATTAACATTTATATGATATAGTTGGCTGAAATAAAGTTTATATTATTATTATTAATTAACCATTTCGTCACAGTATAACATTGGTAACAATTTGTACAATATTATAAGTAATTACATAAATACTTACTTATTTTATATTTACCTAGGAAGATCTAAATTGTTAGTGGATAGGAAGGTTCCGTCGATAATCTGTCCTGCTTGTTTGTTTCTTTATGTACCTACCTATCTTCACTGAAAGTGAAATTAACTCTATTCTTTCTTTTTTATTTTTCTACTCACATTTGCATATATGAGAATGAACATCTCATGTACTGGTAGAATAGCAAGCATTAAAAAATCTATCTACTCATCAGATAGTGTGTTTTCGAACTCATAATGCGGGGCTTAAACCTTTCTAAGGATAATTTACATTAATGATTGGTTAATACGTGTATGTCTTGACAAGTTTGGTTTAAGGTAAATCTTTCTAAGGATAATTTATGTAGGTACATGACTGGTTTATGGGTATGTCTTGACATGTTTGGTTCTTGGTACATGCAATTTTTCCTTTTCATAGTTATTTAATTGGTAAATGTACTTCAGTAAAGGTAGGGTACTGCAACTGCCTGAAGATATTATAAACCTAATTGATCTGTTCTGGCTAATACAACTTTCAATTTGGGCTGCATTTCCCCATACTTTTATAGCATAGTTCATAATAGAAAGGCAGTAAGCAAAGTAGACCAAGTTAAGAGTTTTCCTATCAATTATGAGTTTCAACTAATTTGCACTGGCTTACTTATACACCTTTTACTTATTTGGTCTGTAGTACTTCGACGATCAGTAGGTACGTACCTCTATATAGTTAGAGTATACCAATTTTGCAGTATTATCAACCATCTAGTTTAGGTTTATGCGCTGCTATAATTAGAGGATTAACAATGGAACGCTGCACGCTGGTCGTCACATGTAGAGCTTCAGCTGGGAACTCCAATCCAATTTGAGTAACGAGATTACACAGCAACTGGAGTAAAGGAACTGCTAGTACGACTAGAGTGGGTCTGTGTGTCAGTGCTTACCAGAGGAAAAGGTTGCAGTACAAAATGCCGAAAGAAGACCCAGAGACTACGGCACTCAAAAAGGAATTGACCGATCTAATCACGCAACTGAAGGTAACCGACAATCTAAAATTATACTAATACGTGTAATTATATATGCGAAAGTTTGTGTGAATGTTTATATATATACCATATGTTTATGGATCAATCACGCTGAAAAGGCAAAACGTATAAAACTTGGATTTTAGTTTGGATGTAGTCTATGACATGGAAAAATATAAAGGCTACTTTTTGCAGATATCACGCGTGCAAAGCCGCAGAAGCTAGTCTTCTATAATTGCAAAAATAAATTAAATTAGTTACGTACCAAGGAGAATATTTCGTAGAAGAACAGATTAAATGCAAAGCTTGTTACAAAAGTATCTAACACGTCATAACTCCTATAAACTATACCTACCTTCTACCTAATCGTCAAACTGTCGTTATTACTGCTTTTCTAGGTTGACCAAGAAAAATTTGCTGATTGCAAACTGGCGGATAAATGCGGTGATCTAGGAGACATTACGAAAATAAGGTTACAAGTGAAAAAGTCCTTGAAAGGACACATCAATAAAGTTAACTCTGTCCATTACAGCGGAGACTCCAGGTGAGATAAAATAAGTGGATGAGTTATAATATATGGTTATAGTTTATAGGATTATTTATATAGGATAGTTTGTTTAAGTTAGGCCGAAATTATTAATAGCCCACCATCAACATTAATAAGTATCTTACATAGGTACTTAACTGTAACACGCAAGTTGCGCCTATTCTATTTCAAGACAATGACGGATTCGCATGCATGTTTGCAAGGAAGAGCAGTCTAGGTAACGCTAACCTTTGATTTTTCCCTGCGAATACCAATTTCATGTTCCAATATTTGGAAATCGGTTTTGTTATTGAACCCACGATAGCGAGTTTTCCGAAAAATCGATTATAAATCAATCAAGTGCCGACATAGTAATAACGCGCGACAAGAAACGAAGTATAAAATGTCTGAAATAATATTGATGAAAACTGTTATGAGGCGAGCTGACTTATCAAGTCGCACAATAACTAATGCCTTACGCTGACGACATAGCAAACCGCATAATATAGTACTATTACCTACTGACGACATGTGGCATGCCTCAAGATATCACCTGATGTAGCTTCGGTACGACCTGACCTTCCAGGGTCAATAAAAATTGCTTGTAACGAATTGCTTAGTTAAGCTCAAACCCAGTCCAAAGTCAATCATTGCAAAGATTTTTGGACGTCAAATTGTTATAGGTCCCAGCTTAATAAAATACCCTGGTCAGCCTAGTATTCATCTGTTTAATGCTGTTTCTCGTGTCGGTTTTGACAGGCATAGCGTAACAGGCTCTCTCGATGGGAAGCTCATCATTTGGGACACCTGGAGCGGTAACAAGGTGCAGGTGATCCCGTTGCGCTCTGCTTGGGTCATGAGTGTGGCTTTCTCACCCTCGGGCAACTTTGTCGGTGAGATATGATAATTAATTCAACCTCCATTCGGTACTCCCTATCTACCTATATATTTCGCATACCTCGAAAATGTAAGATGGCGAAACATTAATGGTTCCTTTAACCTGGAATGATAACACATTAAAACTTACAATGATATCTCGATGTTTTCTCGTTTCGATAGATATAAGTCAGTAGGAGCAATGATTAAATATGATGTAGTAGGACAACAGATTCACATCACACAAACTGACAAGTTTTATCAAAATGCGCTTGCGACTTTATTGATAAGAAATGCAGCTGTTACGAGTTTGTGGAGAAACTAGATCAATCAATTTAGGGAAATCACTGAGAAGTTGAGGACAGAGATTATATTATTAGGTACCAAGACTTATAACCGCACTCCTTAATGATTCATTAATGATTAGTTAGGTTCACTAGTTAATCTATACTAAGCCCATAATGATGTTAAGTATCATTATAGGCTTAATAAAGTTATGTATATTAGTTAAAATATACTATGGTGCGACCTATTAACCATTAAGGATTCTGAGTGCGGCTATTAGAAACAAAACTAAGCATGAGTTTACGCTTTTATTTCATAAAAAAAATAGTGCAATTCAAATATCCGGAGCTTAGTAGCGTCCAAATAATTGGTATTGATAAACAGAGGGATGATTACACGAGGTTTTTGACAGATTTTGTGCGAGCATCTCGATCATCAACATTAGACGAATCTATAAGAAGCGCTTTTCGATAAGATTATTCGAAAAGTATACAGTCGAATAGAATAGAATCATTAGTTAATTTTAAATTTCAAGTTCGAATCGATCGGAGTGTTCAACTCATTACATCATCTTAGGACAACTACAGTACAACTTATTCATTCGTCTACACATAGAAATGTATTTTAGATCTAATACTCTACTAGAATAACATTTCTAGTAGAGTCTAGTAGACCATGAGGTCGACTTTCCGCATCATTCACCAATTTAATACCAACATTATGAAGTTAGATACTTTGCTATAAGAACCATAAAATAAATATCAGTAAGTACCTACTACGCCTAGACTAAGGGACTGGGGACGAAAGTGAGCATGAACGCTTTCACTCAGAGTGCATTTTGACATACCGAGACGAGAACTCGTATGTTAAGTGTCCACTCCATGCTGTACCTACTCGTACACCTACTACAAGACTACTACTACTACTACTACTGTACTACAAGACGGTTGTTTCAAATGCTTTTACATCTGTCCCAGCTTGTGGCGGTATGGACAACATGTGCACAATCTACGATGTGAACAACCGCGACTCTACCGGCGTAGCTAAGATGGTGCGTGAGCTGGCGGGATACGAAGGTTTCCTTAGCAGCTGCCGTTTCCTAGATGACACGCACATTCTCACGGGCTCAGGGGACATGAAAATGTATGACATCTTCCGCTGGCGGCTTCGCTCGCGTTGTACCTGTCATAACTAGCTCTTGCTCTACCTTCGTATTCATTCAGCATAGGCTCGGAATATGCTCTTAAACAATCTTTGTTTTTTAATTCAGCTTGTTTCTGTCTTATTCTCACATCATCAACTAGTGTGGCTTCAAGTATCCGTCCCTGTCATTCTAATGTCAATGATTAGAGATGGCAGTAGATTTAAACAATCTTAAAGCTAATATAATGATAATTAGATACAGAGATTGCTTTTAAGTAAGACCCGTTTTGTGCATATTTTTAAGCCAGTCCAAGCTTCGACATTAAATCACAATCACGGCAAGTACGAGTCAGATTCGTAATGCTGTTTGTTCTAGATGCGTGTGGGATTTGGAAGCTGGCAAAAGGGAGATGGAGTTCGACGCACACGCGGGAGACGTTGTAACTATTTCTCTATCACCCGGTACGTGTATACAAATATACATATAAGTTACAGCACTGAAAAATAAGAGTCGGCACTTTCACACTCTTGCACAGATGATATTGTCATCTAAGGGTCGCATTCAATCTTGTAAAAATACCGCACTGCTTCAGTCAGAGTAATTACGAGTATGTCTTATCAGGGATGTCCTCCTCATTATCCGGATGAGTGGGTTTGATGGAACTTACAATATGTTATACTATAAAGCAAGCTCTTATTCCAGACATGAAATCGTACGTGACCGGTTCTGTCGACAAGACCTGCAAACTATGGGACGTCAGGGATGAGAAGGCAAAACAAACCTTCTTCGGCCACGACGCTGACGTCAACAGTGTGTGTGTAAGTTATCACTTGAAGATATAATTAGTTAGATCGATAGATCCTTAGTGAAAATACTTATTGTATATTTTATTATTATTTATATATTGTATACTAGAAATTATTTTTTCAGCGAGATGACCTAATATGAAATTTAGAAGGAAAATTTAGGGTTTTATCAAAGCACGCTTCTTAGATATAATACTCGTAATATAATACACACCTTTATTCTAGCTTTGTTTGGTAAAAAAATCCTTTCACCTTTTTCTGTGTGTGTTTTAAACTGTGTTGGTCAGCGTATTAACGTAGGTATTCGTATTACGAATTTTGACCGTGAAAGTTAAAAAAATATTATTGTGTTCGTCAATTGCGTTACCAAAACAAAATATCTCAATGGTTTCAGTTTCACGCCAGCGGGCAGGCTTTCGCCACAGCTTCTGAGGATAAGACGGCACGCATGTTTGACATACGCAGTGACCAGCAGCTCGGGCACTACACGCCGCCGGGCGCTGGCGGATTCACCAGCTGCGGTCAGTTATCTCATATAGTAACCAGGGGGGCCTAGACAAATACCTCGCACATTCCTTCACGCTAACGGCTATGCGGAAAGATCAATTTGTATAGAAATTACAGCAGCAGTCAAGCTTCAGATACGTGATTTAACACAAGCTAGAGTCACATCCATACAATTTGATCTTTCCACAATCGTGACGCCAATCGAAACGCCAAGAGAACGTGGATCTTGTCTAGCCCCTCAGGAAGTCTAAACAAATGCATTTTCTTTGGGTGTTCACGTCAGCGAAAATGTTTAACTGTATGTAAATGAAATGAGCTTGTGAGCATGGGACTGCTGTATGGTTGGTAGATAGACACTATTCACTCTCAACACAAAAGCTTTACATAAACATTTGTGTGATGAACATAGGTGTTTGTTGTTTCTGGGTGTTATCAAGTATCTTTGAGTTTTTTTGAAGTGATAACTTCTTATGGGAGGGTAAACCGCTTCGTTATGTAACGCGTTTGTCATGCGCGCCTGCCTACCTCTGCGCGGTACCCTTCCTCTCACTCTAACCCACAGCGCTAGTTATATGAGTTTAAGTTATCACCTTTGTCGGGCGTCCCGAGACGCACACCTTTTTTTTTTATAAGTATATATAAGTTTTCTATCAGTGAGTTGATTCCCATAGTACAAGCTATGCTTAGTTTGGCGCTAGCTAGATAGAAAAGAAAGAAAGAAAATGTTTTTATTTGACCCAGCATCTAGGACACTTACATAGTTTTAAAAAACAAAATATAAGTATATAATAATAAATTCAAACAAAGTAGGTAAGTACCTAGATTGTTGTGTCCCCGGCTCAGCATGATGCTGTACTGAACCAATGGAGGATCGGAGCAGCGCTGATTTTCGGACGGCGCCTAAAATGATGTGTGACCTTACGAATACCGATCAAAATACATGTTACATATACATAATAAATAATGAGATAAATAGATGGTGAGGTGTCCACCATTATTATTATTATTATTATTATTTTTAGGGTTCCGTACCTCGAAAGGAAAAAACGGAACCCTTATAGGATCACTTTGTTGTCCGTCCGTCTGTCCGTCTGTCTGTCAATACACTTTTTCTCAGGAGCGCGTAAAGGTATCAAGCTGAAATTTATATCAAATACTCAGGTTTACTGTCCCTTAAAGCTGTGAAAAAAAACAAACTTCTAAGCCAACGCAATCAAAAGATACAGCCGTTTATGCCGCAAATTTTCGACACTCGCAAGGGAATCAAAACCTACAGGGTACTTCCCGTGAACTCGGAATCTTGAAATTTGGCACGAAGCAACGTCTTAGAGCACAGATAAAGGATAAATTGCGATAACCATACATTTTTAGTTACATCATATAATAAAAATATTTTTAATAATTTTAAACTTACTACCCCTTTTCTCATGAACGCGTAGAGGTATTAAATTGAAATTCATATAAAATACTCAGGTCTATAATACCTTTAAGCTGTAACAAAATAAAACTTCTATGTCAACGCAATCAAGAGAAACAGCAATTTAATTCGCATATATTCAAACTCGCAACTCGCAAGGGAATCAAAACCTACAGGGTACTTCCTGTGAACTCAGAATCTTGGTATATTCTCTCTATAATCTCAGAAAAATTTGGTACGAAGCAACGTCTAATAGCACAGATAAAGGAAAAATTGCGGAAACTGTAATTTTTTTGTTACATCATCCAACTATGACTCGATTGTCGTGATGGGTGAAATTTTACTTATATACCTATAGGTTTGTACGGAACCCTCGGAGCGCGAGTCCGACCGACTCGCACTTGGCCGGTTTTTTTTATATGTAATGACTGTAATCTTGTATGCAGCTCTATCACTGAGTGGAAGGTATTTACTGGCGGGATCTGATGACAACGCAATCCATTCCTGGGACACCCTCAAAGTCAAACATACAGGTACCTAACTACTTACTTACCTTTTAACGCGATTCTTCGTCTGTCATTTCATGGAGTAACGTAGCTCTGCTAATTTAATATTTTTTACCCGTTTTATTTGCATGTTTTATTCAGTAATCTTGGCGGAATTTTAATGAATAAATTGTGACTACAGCACGGTTATGGATAATTGAATTATATGTGTATTGTGGTGCAATGTGATTTGAACGACGAGGAATCCCAAGAAAATTCTAGACGCCATTCCGCGTGACATCTAGAATTGACAGTTGACTATCGACTAAGACTCTAATAGCAAACAAACTGACTATAAACTATAAACACTTGACACTGGCAAAAGAAGAAGAAGTAGAAGAACCTTTTTAACGCTCAGTTGTTATCTGTAGCCTTCTGGGCTATAGCTAGAGTCCGATTCTCCCCATTAGAAACAAAGTTGATGAACCTAGATGTTTTTTCTGTGCCTGGATATTTTTGAGTATCCATGTTGACGAGTATATAAATATTATACCAGACATCTTGGTTTTCATAGTTACATTCCTAGTTTGTATGAACTGTCCACCAATTAGTACAGTCAAAATAGACGTTTTTTTGGTCAACTTTGCACTAAATCTTGAAAAAACGTTTTTGGCTGATTTCGCGGAAACTATGCACTTTAGGGCAAAGTTATGGAGACCATTATTGTAGAGAAATGGTCTCTATAACTTTTGCCCTAAAGTGCATAGTTTCCGAGAAATCTGCCAAAAACGTTTTTTTCAAGATGGCGCTTGAAGCGTCACCTGGATCTGTCAGCATTTTGTGATTTTATGCTCAGTAAGTGATCCCTACCCTTATAAAAAAAAAATTTGGATCGGAAATTTAGTGCAAAGTTAAATGCTATTTTGACTGGCCTTAATAGGTCTGATGTGTAGGTCTCTCTGATGTGTATAATCTAATGATAGAAGTAGGTAACTAGGAACTTACTAAGTACCTAGATATTCATATTGTTTTTATTATAAGTTGGTTCCTGCTAACACTATTTGTATTAAGGTACCTACATGCTATACAAATCCTTGACGTATTATTGTAAAGAAATAAAATATGAATATCTGATATTCAATCTCGAAGAGGTTATTGGTTGTTATTTATAAATGACTATCTTTTTTGGCATGCCGATGTTATGAATTGATGATACGAGATAGTGAAATAAATGAATATTATAAAACATCTCTTTATCGCTATTGCATATTAAAATAACATGAACCCACTCATGTGATGGAATTGTACTAACAAGAATTATGACGCATGTTGATTGACAGCACTGCCGATGTTACTAGCTTGATAATGATTCAATGTATTTGTATAAATATGTTATCAAAACTAAGAGAATCTTATTATTATTAGAGATAGATATAAGTAATAGTAAAGTAACGTAGGTATTATAATTTAATATTTTCTCCTATATAATTTTACTCTTCAAGATAATTCTAATTTTAGTTAGGACAATTTATTGTTAACCGCGCCGACAGTGTTATTATAAAATTAGGTTTAAAATAGTCATCACCTTCTCTCAAAGTTGTAATTATTTTAACCCTTAATAAGGCAAGGGGATATAATTTCCCACTATGGCTACTTTCAGAAAAAATGTTTTATTACCTGACTGATAGCCCATAGAATTACCGCAAACCTAGTGTCCACTTTTGTAGAATATTTAGATTTATTTAGCTGGCAGCACTTTTGAAATATTACCACTATGTCAACATATGTCAATGTCAAAGTGCAGTGACGTGTACGGTGCAGAAGAAAGGTCAGTTTTCGGTGGTTGTGTGAAGAAAAACGCTAAATTGTTCTCCAAAAAATCTTGTAAGTAGAATTTGTTTATATCTCATACAAAACAACTGTTCTGGCGTTGTTTTGTATTGATTTTACGGGTGTATTACTGATCTATACCCTCAAAATGATCAAATTACGAAGTGGGAAAATAATTCCCTTTGCCCGATTGCGCTATAGAATTTCTTTGAAAATCTATATATAAAATAAAAAGGTTTTGTGACCGAATTTGATAGACAATTGACATCTATTTATAGATCCACAATTAGGTACTTTTAGGGATAGAACACTGAAATTGGGAGCGTAGGTTTCTCAGATGTTGTAGCGGTCCACTAAAAAAGGATATTTTTCTCTTCATACCCAAATGTTATACTTACATGTAATCTTTTATTTCTAGAGCCATGGATAAGAAAAAAGCCATGAATAAGAAAAAAACGTTAAGGAAACCGGAGTTAGAAGGCATCCTAGACAGTCTGTCAGATTTATCCGATCTTGATTCAGATGATGATGCATATTATCAAACAGCGCCTGTAAGCAGCCCAGCAGATTACCAGAAAGTATCTCAAGATGTTATTGTTGAAAGGCGTCTAGAAGAGCTCTTTGGTATTCCTGATAATATTGATGAAACGGTTGAAGACCAAGAAATATATTCAGCAGAGGATCTTACAAATATTTTAGGAACAAATAGTCCCATTTGCAGCGTAGATGAGAGAACAGGACAATGTAGTGTTCCTCCAACAGAGGAAATAAATGAATACATTGAGACATATGGAGAAAGCAGACCAGTTGTGAATCCCACCCAACAAGAAAATGAAATAGAGCAATGCTTAGATGAAATCCGTGAAGAATGCACTCACTATCCTCCAATTCCGACAGATGACTTAAGTCCAGAACCTCCTACAAGTAATGTTACTGGAACAGAAACAAACCGTTGCTCAAGGCCAAGCAGAACCATCAATGCAGTAAGAACAAGACAACCACGGGAGTGGACATTTGAGACAAACATACACAATGTCCCAGAATTTGTCAATCAGATTCGACCACAATCAACATTTAATCATAAAACTCGGCCAATTGATGTCTTTGACAAATTTTTCCCGGAATATTTGGTACAAGTTCTAGTAGAACAAACTAATAGATATGCAATTCAGCGTAATGATATGGAACTGTATTGGTCCAATGAACCTTTCTACAATAATGCAGAAATTTCAAAAATTATGCCTATCAAACGATTTAAAAAAATTACTGAAAATTTACATATAAATGATAATGAAAAAGAACCAAAAAGAGACTCGCCGGAATATGATAAAATGTACAAGTTGAGACCAATGATAAAAGAACTTAATGAAGTGTTCCAGAACGAAACAGCTAATTCAAGTAAACAATCGATCGACGAATGCATGGTGAAGTTTAAAGGAAGATCCACTTTAAAACAGTATATGCCGAAGAAGCCTATAAAACGTGGTTTTAAGATCTGGGCACGTTGCGATTCTGAAACCGGATACCTATACTGTTTCGAGATTTATACAGGTAAAGGGATAGTATGGAAGATGAAGGACTGGGGTACAACGTGGTTATGAAACTGTCAACCGGCCTTCCTGAAAACACTCTGCTAGCGTTCGATAACTTTTTCACAAGCTGCAACCTGATGGAAGCATTGTATGAAAAAAAAATTTTTGCAGTTGGCACTGTCAGAGTTAATAGAAAAGATCTTCCTGATATCATGAAAAAGTCTCAACCAAAACATCTGACACTTGAGAAGAACCAATTTGCAGTTGTAACTGCTAAGCCAATTACAGCGATCAAGTGGCTCGATACAAGGGATGTTACTGTTCTTACAACAGCCCATCATCCAACTGATACGGTATTTGTACAGAGAACACAGAAAGATGGTACAAGAAAAGAAGTTCTCTGCCCCAAAGCTATCGCTGAGTACACGCTCACCATGGGAGGCGTCGATCATTTTGATCATTTTAGATCATCTTATCCGATTAGTCGAAAATGTAGAAAGTTCTGGATGAGACTATTTTTTTTTTGTTAGATGCGTCAGTAATAAACAGCTACATCACCTACAACACTGTACATGTGGTAAGTACGCACTCTCATAGAGATTTCAGATTGCGATTGGCTCGTGAGTTGATCTCTAATTACTCACGCAAGAAAAATCGCCAAGTTATTTTCAAGAACAAAATAGGCTCGAACTTCGGCGTGCCAGATGAGATCCGCTTGCTCAATGTTGGCATCCATCTTCCAGAGGAAGGAAACACTTATAAAAGGTGTCGATTTTGCAGTACCAAAAAAGAAGAAAAAAGATCTAAAATACTATGCTCAACTTGTCAAGTTGCTCTGTGTGCAAAGAAATGTTTTAAATCATTTCATGAGGCTTCTCCTCGGGAATAGTTTTAAGCTTGAAATAAAAATGTGATTGCAATACCTGCTGTTATTTTTTATTTAGGTAAGTACCGTTATAATAAATTCCATAATTTAATTATATAGTAATACTATTATAATAACGCGTTATATTCAATAATTTATAGGCCTATAACTTCAAATTTTATTTCAAACATAATCTTTGTAATTTTTTTTAAGAACAATTGAAGCCAATGGCAATTACTAGTATGTGAATAACAACAAAACTAACTACGGCGCGTGGCGTAAGATCGTAACCTAAACGGGCAACGGGAATTATTTTCCCACTTCGAAACATACTGCACTTGCATAATCAGGCAAGGGGAATTTATTTCCCACCGAAAAAAAGGGGGGAAATCTCACTCCCCCTCCCTTTTTAATATCTTTTTTGAATTCTATAGTATTCATTTACCATATTTCCACTCCGACTTACTTTCTACCTATCACACAGGCTTGCGCCTTATTAAGGGTTAACTTGAGGCATAAGTAATAGTTTAAATTGAAAGACAAAGAATGAAGATTCTTCTCTCTCCCTCTCTCTCTCTCTCTGTTATTGTGAAAACGCGCTGCCTGCCAATAGTGGGTGCGGAAGGACTAACAATGATATAATTTGGTGAAATTTGCGTAATTATGTTCAGATTTGTAACCACCATCAAGAAGTCTGCCAATATAGTTTGAATCAGCCGATCCACAAGCCGCAATAATAATTTTTTTAGGAAAACGAACTTACTAAGTCTTATTATGTAAAATCATTTATGATTTCTTCTCCCTATAATTCAAAATTGAACGCATGATGGAGAAGCTAGCTTGTGTTACTAATAGTAGCTAGGATATGTACGCGTAGGTACCTACTTGTTTCGCGGCTGGACTACTAAGCACTTCTTCTCAGTGTCGCTTGTAATTTGATAGGATTAAAGTGCGCGTCAGAGGCTCATTTCGTGCACTTGGCACATAATCTTTTAACGTTTCAGGTTCTACGACATGCCGGTTTCCTCACGATATTTGTTTTGATCGTTTAGGAGTACAGCGCACATACATTTTTAGAGTAGAAAATTGGTACACGATCGGATTCGATATCACTAACCACTAATACGAGATCATGGTCAAACAAGACATCGGTTCAGGGTAACGACTGAGAACATCACGAGTTTTTGTAAACTTCTGTAAATTGCTTCACAGGAACCCTGAACGGTCACGAAAACAGGGTCACATCCATCGCCATGTCCCCCAACGGTGTCGCCTTATCCAGCTGCTCTTGGGACCAAGGAGTCAAGGTGTGGGGTTAAGCAATGCATCATGAAATCAGCGATGCAGCGCAGTGGGCCTTCATAGGGTCGGCCACCAGGAACCCCTAACCCAATCCCCAAGGGATCCCAGTGAACTCATCGGTTCACCAGAATCCCATTGAAATAAAATTAAGTTTAAAGATGTTAAAAATAATATTCACACTGTTTTAAAATAATATTTTATTTAACAATTTCTAAGAAATAATATACGCTTAGGTCATTGTTAAATAATTCCAATTGATTCAGTGTGAACATCTTGTGTGATAACATCTTTATAAATTTTATTTCAAGGGGATTCTGGTAAACCGATGAGTTCACTGGGATAACCTGGGGAATCGGGTTAGGGGATCCTGGTGGCCGCCATCGCCTTCATCATGCGAGTCATACTCATACTAGTAATGTTCCTGCTTTTGAAATTACAAGTCACAGTGAATTAAAATTTTGCAGGTATATTTAACTTTATTATCGCTTAAACATTTGCAATATAAATGTATATTTATTTTCACCTGTGCTCTGAAAGATTCTATCTAGTACCCAAAACGTGCACTTGCACACTTTTTAAACAAAGGCTTGGACACTTCTTGTTCTAGCTTATTACAATTACG
The DNA here is from genome assembly GCA_948098915.1 of Lampropteryx suffumata. Taxonomy (NCBI): domain Eukaryota; kingdom Metazoa; phylum Arthropoda; class Insecta; order Lepidoptera; family Geometridae; genus Lampropteryx; species Lampropteryx suffumata. The sequence continues at coordinate 16,518,432 of OX402544.1, read as the reverse complement.
ATGAAACCGCTCATGTCTTAGTTTAATAAAAAGTAAGAACATAAATAAACTTAAACTTAACACCATGCTGTTGTTTATATTTTATTCCGAGGATAACCAAGGAGGTTTTCAGTTCGACGCGTAGTGATGCAATAATGACTTTAATAAATTATTTTAATATAGGCACTTGAGTATTCTTTTTTGAGTCTCAGAATATATTCTGTTAGATGACTAACTGCCACACTCAGTTTCACTTGACAAAGAAAATCTATTAATGACTAAGTATTTATTATTGTAGCGGTTAATTATTTATAAACGTAATAAGTAGGTACGTAATTTGTATTGCATCATACATAACTAGGTATATCATACAAAATCTAATACCTAATATCAAAATAAATTGAGTACCGACACAGGTTTTTATCAGGTCTCTGCTAAAAATGGTGTGTTATATCAAACTCCACGTTGTCATCAATATAGGTATCTACTTACGTACTTTGTGTACGTACCTACCTAGGTACCTATATACTTATATTCGATTATGTTATGACTTATCAAAGTTTGATAAGTGTTAGTTTCGTTTTATTCGCATTAATGTTATGAAGTTTGAAGGGCATTGGATAAACATAATTGATTGGGCAAATAGACAAAATAACTAGGTAAGTAGGTACTTATGTCTAGTCCAGTAACCACTTGCCATCATGTGGGCCGTTCGCGTTTACTCCTAGAATGCCATTTCAAATGATTGCTAAATTCTGCATTTAACAAAATGCGACGATAGTAGAATTTTAGCATAACATTTATTTAAAAAAATATAAGTAATCAATTTATTTAAAATAATAACAGAAATGTACAGACTGACATAAAATATAATTATAATAAATATATGTGAAACAGATAAGCTATCTTAACCGTTTAAAACGATCTATAGATAGCTCAACTGACCCCGATTACTGATGACTGCTAGCATCTGGCAATGCTAATAAGCTGGGCCAGATACAATTTTTATTGCAACTACCTACTTTCTATTAATACCTATAACGTTGATTTTTTCTAGTAGGTATGTACGTAGGTAGTCTCTATTTTATTTTAACCGCTTAGGTTGCTTGCAGGTATCATTACATTTGCATAGGTAGCAGCTCGGCTCATGTTTCTTTCACTAGATTCGTAAAACGGACAACTTATTTTCCGAACTAATGGCCAACTTTTTGCAATTCGTCGCGTAAATTACGAGTACGACGCTGAAGCGGGTAGGTTAAGTATAGAAGGAATAACGTCATTGACACAATACCTAGTACTTTAGTTAAGATAAAAGCGAGGCTAGTGTTTAATGAAACAAACCCTATCTATAAGATTTTCATTGTACCAGCATGGTCAACATGAAACAATTAATTAATAACTATTAAATTATGACTCAGTACTTGCGCCTACGTCCGACTCAGTTCCTCAGAATAGCGCGAAATAATTCGCAGTGTGCGCTAGGCCTTAAGCAGGAAATGCGAGATTGATAAGAGATAATCAGTTCGCAAGCCGTCGGTTGTGCGAGTTTAGCCGAGGCGATCTTTGCTAAGTATTGCATAATATATTCAGCAGGTTTCAATTCGGTTTGTAAGAAAAAGTACTACAAAACAGTTCGATTCCCGCTGCGGGCCAAATGTTTGATTGATCTGCAAATGTTTGTCTCGAGTCTGGGTGTTTTTGTATGTATAATATAGGTAAGTACATGTCTTTACAAAAAAACACAAAAGTATATCAGTCATGTGGGAAACCACATGACTGATAAACTTTTTTATGGTCCTTTTTAAGGTGTACAATACTGTAGTACATTATTTTGATCTATCTCGTATAGGGTTCAGCCAGTGTTTGCAATGTAAGCGCAAAAAATGTGTTTATTTAGGACATCACATTAGAAACCTCTAAAATCATCAGTGATTTTCTTCTATATTATGCATGTATTATACATATAAACCTTCTTCTTGAATCACTCTATATTTAAAAAAAAACCGCATCAAAATCCGTTGCGTAGTTTTAAAGATCTAAGCATACATAGGGACAGACAGACAGCGGGAAGCGACTTTGTTTTATACTATGTAATGATAATATATTATTAATTAATAATCTATTTTTTGTTCTTTTTTAACCTCGATATACCTAATTACTGATATTTTTATTAATAATGCTGGACATTTCATATGTCATCATCTAACGCCAAAGTAAGCAGAGCTTGAAATATCCAGCATTATTAAAAAAAATATCAGTAAGTAAGTGTATCGAGGTTCTTTCGATTTAGGTAAGTATGAGTAGTTATCGAGTATCTACATTATTATCGCTTTTATTACGAGTTTTTCGCAGAAAATCAGCTGATTTTGAGCGAGCACCTCGATTAAGAAACTGTCAAACCGCTAACGAGAGCAGTTGTGGTACTTTCTCCCATCCGGTATTGTATCGACAATAGAACTATATTCCAGGTCATATTTTACATCAACATAGCAACGACACATCTGCGGGTCTTATCATAAGCATTGAATAAATATTTCTTAGTAGGTAGGTACAGTTGCATTGGAATGTATACATTTCAAAACATGAAACGGCGATGAATAAATAAATAAATAATAAATATTGCTGGACAATGCACACAACACCGTCTAGTCCCAAACTAAGCATAGCTTGTATTATGGTGACTAGATGCCTGATAGAATACTTATAAATGATAAGTATTCTATCAGTCATTATAAGTTATTATATATATAATATAATATTTAATAATATATACTATATTATTAAATACATACTTATGATATTTTATAACACCCAGACACAGAACAAACATCTATGTTTGACGACCTCTGTGGCGCAGTGGACTAAGGTCAGGCTGTGACGCAGAAGGTTGCGGGTTCGATTCCCGCCGCAGGACAAATGTTTGTATGATCTGCAAGTATTTGTCTCGGATCTGGGTGTTTTTATGTATAATATGTATGTACTTATTTACAAAAATAAAAAAAGGTAAATAAGTAGTATATCAGTCATGTGGTACCCATAACACAAGCTCTGCTTACTTTGGGGCCAGATGATGTTGTGTGAAATGTTCGGAATTATTATTATTATATTCTTCACACAAATGTTTATCCTGGGAGAGAATCGAACCCTCAGCCTACAGTGCAGAAGAGAGCTACTACCAACTGAGCTGACAAGCTAGAATGCGACACAGTGCTAGGTGACGCCATCATTTTTTATATATACATAGGTATATACACTCTAGTGCAGCTGAAGCTGACTGTGTCTAGTTAGCTGGCATCATAGGATAATACACAATTCGGTTTTCTAAATCTCCGCGATTGTAAAGAAAACATTCACGAGGCCTTTTCTATCAAATCATGACAATTTTTTGAATATGTTGGTAGGTACTGTTTGCTGCATGGTACCAGTCTAGTGAAAAGACCAAATAAAACTAAACCTGATTCAAGTCTGTACCATTGATAACTAATTCCACTCATGATATCGATTTGTCGGTATATAACTAAGTGTGTCCGGTTATTACAGCCGTTGGATCATAAAGTAAAGAGGCCTTCGAACTCTGTCACTTATTAAGTACGCCTACGCGGGCAATTGAAATTTTTCAATCCCACAATATAGAAACATGTAGCAAATGTCTCGAGTTATCGAGCAATTTAGCACTCAAACCAGTCGAAGTTTCTTCAGATTGATCAATACTAGTTGCCCAACAATTATTGCTCAAAAATTGCCCGTGTATGCATAATTTGTACGTTTACAATTATGCACAAATATTTATGAAGCGAGTTTATCCACACTACTTAATATTCAAAATTTGAAAGTGTCTCTGTTTATTAACATTTTACGGCAAAGCAGTTGAACGGATTAATTAAATTTGCTATTGAGGTAGATTGTATCTTGAGGATGGATATAGGCTACTTTTGAAGTGGCGGCCACCAGGATCCCCTAACCCGATCCCCCAGGGGATCCCAGTGAACTCATTAGTTCACCAGAATCCCCTTGAAATAAAATTAAGTTTAAAGATGTTATCACACTGTTTTAAAAAAATATTTTATTTAACAATTTCTAATAAATGACATACGCTTATGTCATTGTTTCATAATTCCAATTGCGTTTGTTCATAAAGAAATTAATCAGATCGAAACCAGTTGGTTAGGTTATGTTAGAGTATAGAAAACAACGCGCAAGGCGAGCGAGCAAAGCGAGCGTGCCGCGGCAGCGGCCGCCAAAGCGCCAGAAGAATATAGTTCGTCTGTCGATTCAGTGTGAACACCTTGTGTGATAACATCTTATGGCGGCTGTACACACTCGACGAGGGCCTCTCGCCGAGAGCCTCGGCCGAGAACACTCTCGTCGAGAGCATGCCTGTACACACTCGTTCTAACATTTGAACTGAAGACTTACGCGACAATGGACGTAGAAATTGCTGCTGCTATTTGTCTTTGTGTCGTGAGCTATTATAATTTTTTAAACATAAACTATAAAAAGAAAATTAACTCGGCGACAGGGATTTCAATTTGCTCGCTTATTCGCACCCAAGCGTCATGGATACATTGCTTATCCTTGTGTTTCACATCCTTCGAGTTCCATAAAACAGGTTCTGTTTGATAGCACTCCAAAAAGCGCCGCCAATATATTTTATTTCAAGGGGATTCTGGTGAACCGATGAGTTCACTGGGGGATCGGGTTAGGGGATCCTGGTGGCCGCCATCACTTTTTATGTGTGCGAATGCGTGGGCAGCAGCTTGTAAGTAATACATAAGATCAAATTTTGTTTTGCTGCATATTCTACGCTAGGCGTCTTACCACGGCGCGATGGACGAAGTAGTGTAGTTATATTCGTACCTATACCTACTTACTTGTCTGATGAGCTGATCATATGCCTACTAACTTGTACCTGGGCTAGGTTTTAGTTTATTGATGGTTTATTTTCACAGTGCGGCATAAAATCGGTTGGCATGTTCGTAGACATTGGAGTGACTAAATGATAAAGGACCTAGCGCCTACTCAATCAAGTAAAATAAAATAGTAAACAAGTACTTATAATTTATCTTCCCACGTAACTTTCTTGTATCTACAGAGAGATAGTATTATAGTTCGTCAGTGAACCCGTGTTTAGGTATATTGTACCACAGCGGCACGGTTCCCCAGAACCGGGACGAGGCAGCCAGGTGCATTTTCATTTCTGATTCAACGTCGATCTCCAAGTACTCCATTTTTGCTCCACTTGTGGCAGGCCTCCATTTCATAGGCACTTTGATTGGTTCATTTGGGTTTCTAAAAGGAATATTTGGTGAATTAATAAACACAAAATCTAATAATGTCTAATGTTTGGTACATACGTTTACCACGTCGCAAATCGCAGCCACGCAGTCACTGTGGTCACTACCATAGAACATATAATATTTTTGGTCTCTATGGTACGGTATGGTTTTTATTTATTTCATTTATTGTTTTGTTGCATTGCCATGCACTAAATGACTAATATATTATTTATAACCAAATGAACATTTCACAGCAGTATCTAGCCCCAAAGTAAGCCGAACTTGTGTTATGGAAACCACATGGCTGATATATTACTTATAAACTTTTTTTTATTTTTTATTACATGCATAGGTACCTATTATACATAGAAAAACACCCAAATCCGAAATAAATATTTGCAGATCATGCAAACATTTGTCTCATTTATTCATCATCAGCCCATCGCAGTCCACTGCTGGACATAGGCCTCCCCTAATGAGCGCCATTGCGCCCTGTCTTCAGTTCGACGCATCCAGCTTCCGCCGGCAGCCTTTCGCTGATCGTCACTCCACCTTGCCGGAGGGCGTCCTACCTACACTACGTTTGCCGAGCCGTAGTGTAGGACGCCCTCATTTATTATTGGTATTTTATGCTACCCGACTTGTATAACAACCAATGTTATTATAGAAAGTGAAATAAATAAATCTGAAATCACTTACCCACTCGTTGCAAAATTAGTCCAAAGCGTAATTATAGTTTCACTCATATGGATGTCGATGGTCGAGGCTGGTTTCGACAGGAAATGTATCGGAAAGAGATGCATCAACTCATCCGCATGGCATACACCTAAAATAATACCAAAGCAAATTTAGTAGGTAGTCATTACTTAGTCCAAACGAATTATGCTAATACAGTCGATTTTAACGTGCGACACGTCACGAGTTACATTAATATTCATTATAGGTAGACACTTGTTTTTATTCCACACAGACACAAGGCAGTTTAAGTAGGTAGGTACATTTATACAAATAGTTTTTGTGAGTTTCAAGGTTAATCTAGTACCTACCTACTTACCAACAAGCTATAAAGGTCAAACCATGCATTGCACATTATACCTACAAAATTGAATTGTATTAAGTATTTTTATTCGATACTTCTAGCTTCTACCTGCGGTTTCGCATGCGTGGTACCTACATAAAAAGTAGTCCTTTCCCAAAATAGATTTAATCTTCTTACCCAATTTCATTAAAATCCGTTTAGCTGCTTTTACAACACCATCTAGCCCTAAGCTAAGCATAGCTTGTATTATGGTGACCAGGTCTATCAGTTCAATTAGCAAGAGGCATTATTTAATGGATTGGTACATTCAATTTCTACCTCAGTTTCTATTCATATGAAAACATGCCTTACAATCAACATCAAACTTCTTTATGACCAATTCCAATACCTAGTAACTGAAAGCTTTTAGTATCAATGTTTTGATAGTATCAGAGTTCCATAATCGCACGGCTGATGATTATGACACTTTATAAAATATATGTCTGATGTTCCATTTACCACAAAATAGCGAGAAAAAACTCGTCGCGGATTTACCCACAATGCACTAGGCCTTATTTTTGGTCATTTATTATTGTGAATGATGACCGTAACAGCAACAAAATTCAGAAGGTCACGAGGAGGTCAAGATGTCGTTGCAAGACTGCCTTACCATAGTCGCCATCAGGGTCACCAAAAATTTGAGAAAAGCTGTTTGTGGCTTTATAAGCCAACTCATAGAGGTAGACCGGTTGTTTTGTATAGTTAAAGATATGTTCCACGGCCTCCACCGCTGGGTAATTGAAATACGAATCCGAATAGATCTAAAACAACACAAATAATTATAGGTAGGTAACATTTTCAAGGATTACAACATTACTTTTTTTGCCGATCGCATCACATAGGTACATACAAACAAAGGCTCTGTGAGAATTCTTGTAGTAATCTCAGTTTGAACATGTCCTTTCCCAGACACATTTTTTACAAATCTAACGTGGAAGGAAAATATAGCTGGCCACAGACCAAAAATACAACTGCATACAAAACGGCCATTGCATGAAGTTCAGAACTTTACATGCATTGGGGTTTTTAGACCGATATACCGATTTAAGTAAATTAAATATTATGCCTCTTAAATTTCTTAAAGTCGATCAGACGTTGACACATAGTACAATGACACATATAACACACAGTTTTATACTAGGCCGGCCTATTATAAAATATGTGTCATAATCATAATCCAATCTGTGTGACGTAAATCAAAATCTACACACGCCCGATCAATTACTTCTAGAATTTTGCAAACAAGTCCGTTTAGCAGAGCAGTAACATCGCATTATGTCATACTAACAGCTTACTAGGCCGAAGGGGGTTATCACCAAGCGAAAGCGAAATAATTATACATCGTTGAACCCACCTCTAAGATCTTTGCCTTGACTGTCTCAACGCTGGCATCCTGGAAGTATGTCTCTTCGATCTTTTTCGTTATGGACTCGACATATGGAGAGTTTTCGTAGTAAAATGTCACTGGCGCTATAGTTTTAAATCCTGACATGAATTCTTGAAACCTCGTGGCATTCGCTGAAATCCCTGGTGGCGAATAAAAATAACACATTACTTTGATCACTTAGAGCAGCTAAGGAAAGAACTAAGCCGGTTCTGCATGGATTATCCAAACGCAATAAAATAAGGAAAATGAAGGGTATGTTTATGTTTTTCCGTTTAATTGCACCTCAGAACAAGACGTAATATTCTGAGGAATTTCATATTAAGTACAGTTTGACCCAACATAAAAGTAATACTAATTTCGCAAACCCGATTTCCGCATTGATTAAAAACAAATTACATTTGTATGGCGCAAAAAGGCAGTTGTTAATTAATGAAATGACTTGAATAAGAGTCATTTAAAACCATTCGTGCTCATCTCAGGAGTTCTAGGCTTGTTAGCCTCTGGATGACGTATCGACTCGTACCTAACGACTGATTCGATAATATTTCTATGTTATGTATGTTTAATGAAAGGTATATAATATAATATAAACCTAATGAAAGGTACACTTCCTCAAACACTAAAACGGAAGCTCATGGACATCTGTATTCTCCCAATCCTCACCTACGGTGCACAGACCTGGTCTTTGACTATCGCACAAAAGTCCAAACTCGGGGTTTGCCAGCGAGCCATGGAGCGCAGTATTCTAGGAGTCAAGCTCATAGATCACGTCCGAAATATTACACTGCGTTCCAAAACTCAAATCGCGGATGTCGGACAGCAAGTAGGGAAATTGAAGCGGGACTGGGCAGGCCACGTTTGCCGCATGTCGGATGTGTTCTGGGCTAAAGCCACCACAGCGTGGACACCCCTGAATGGAAAACGACCTCGCGGCAGACCGCGGCGAAGATGGAGAGACGAGTTAGACGCCCATCTTAAGGATTAACCCACAGGGGCTTTAGACAGGGACGATTGGAGAAAAGGAAGGGAGGCCTTTGCCCTGCAGTGGGACGTCACGGGCTCTTAATAATAATAATAATAATGTATGCTTGGTTATAGGTTTGTTGTCCGTCTCTGTCTGTCAATACAAATTTTCTTAATAAAACGATATACAAAGTTGGGGAAATAATTTCCCTACAAAATGTACCCCAGTAAAAATATTTCTATAAGTTCAGTTCACCACTTGAAGGGCTATTGACTCTTATCAAAAAGAAAATCGTATGACGTGCCACTTTAATGGATGACTCTAGGTAAGTAGCTACTTTTTAAATATTTGCAGATTTGAACAATTTAAAAGTTTGGGTTAATCTCATAAAACCATTTTCCGGTAGTTTATGGTAGCTGCCCTTACAGCCCTTAACGAATACCTACCCTGTATTATAGTGATTCTAGATTGCACTAGATCCTACCTGATTGTACCTACGTTAGATGGTAAAAAAATAAATAATGCTGGACATTTCACATACCGTCATAAGTAAGCAGAGCTTGTGTTATGAGTATCACGTAGACTAATATATAATATACATTTTTCTTGTCTTCTTAAAAGAACCATGATGGTGAAATTGGGTAGGTATGGTGAGGTACCCTCTCAAGCGCGAAACTCGCACAGCGCACTTGACAGTTTAATTCATATATATTTGCATAACTCCAGAGCCATTACTTATCTACATATTACATTATGATAAGTAGTCGGTAAGCAACAACCTGCCCATGACAAACAACTAATTATCTTATTCTGTGTTGATGATGTCTTTCAAGTTTCGATTAGCAATAGGCATAATTTTTATCAATTGATAAAAATAAACCCGTTTTGAAAAGACGGATTAGTGTCAAATACCTACGTTCGATTTCTATACATATGACATCGTGTTACAATTAATGCCAACCTTCCGTAGCCAACTCACCAATGTTTTGATAGTATTAGAGTTACGTGATCGCTACGCTGGTCTAGAATGTGTAGATACTTACATACAGATTTCAAGCAGCCTTCGTCCTTGTTTAAGCCTGTCATCCAAGGAACAGCTGGCACCTGAGGCAAATTGCGGGGGCTCTCGGTCAGAAAAGCTTCAGGCAGAGGGGGCTCTACCACGGCTTTGAATGGAGTCATCGGCTCGTAATCCCATGCCTAAAACATCACCATTACCAACATGGATATTGGTTGGTCCCGTCTCTTCACTGGAGTTACGAAAATTTCGTTAATACAAACAATGTAATTTTGTTTGCTCCAAGTTTTAAGAGTAGGTATTTTTTTTAATGACAACATAAAATTTGTTAAATTTTGCTGTAGCTCATTTTAATGGCTGTGTAAATTGGTGCTGTTTAAAAATGCGGAAAATCCTAGGAAAATCAATTAAATTAAAGAACTAAAACAACAAAATGTAATTTTAAACTTTAAAAAAAAACATTTTGTTCTTTGAAATTGTTAACTCTAATTTGGACTTAGCTTGGGTGTAGGTAAAATGAGACGGTTCGTATTGAACTAAATTCTATCTAGCCCGGCGGAACAACAGAAACATCATCTCACTGTCCGTTACTGTCTCCTTACCACGAGCCTACAAACCATAGACATGAAAACGATTCTTCGTCTGGCAATTCACAAAGAAACAAGCTCTTCTAAAGTCATTAGTTTTTATTGTGTTATTTTATGTGTTATTCATTGTTTTAATTTTAGCGGATTGTAATCAATAAATTGTGACTTCGTTTTTATGTGACATGTACGACGAGGAATTTAGGATTGACAAATGACGATCGACAACGGCTTTGTGATATAATTACAAAACAAAAGCATTGGCAAAATTGCCATCCAGACAGATGCCATTATAGGAAGAAGAAGGAGACAAGAAAACAAAAAAGCAGAATGTGTAATTTTTTTACCATGACATGTTTATCTTCTCTTCTGTAATCAATATGCTTATGTCTTCCAGCAATTTATAATTCCAGAATTTCCTAAATACTTAGTTTATTTAGTATTTATCTATTTTATCTTTCACGGTTTATCGACCTAGGAGGTTGTTATTGAAATATGTAGGTACTTCTTTAGTGGATAAGATAAGATATTAACAAAATTGACAGTATAATCTGTGCATTTCACAAAAGATAAGGGAAAGGAAACATTAAAATTGTTACAGCGATTACATAAAGGTGACGAAACCAGCTTACCTTAATAAGTATACTTTTAGAACTGATCAAATAAGCGGACAACATCGAGAAGTAGAATTGGTGTAGGAACCTTCACAAAATGAGTACCTAGGTACTTACATAGAAACGGAACTCCGTATTGATGATGTCATAGCTGTCTTTCTCACGGAGACAGGCGAGCATCGTCTCGGATGGAGTTTGGGGGCAGTCCAAAAACTTGGCCAAGCGGAACGCGTTTTTCAAAGCTTCTCCAGGAGGTGCCTCCGCCCACGGTACCAAAGCTGTGCCAGACTCCGAAATGCCTTTGTGAAATAACCCTGTAATATCACGACGTACATTTTGTATGACGAATAGGCAGGTACAGTTTGACCCAAAACTTAAATCGGTTAAACTTCTTATCGTGGTTGGCCGGTTCTTATCATTTCGAACCAGCGTGATGACAGGATTAAAGCGCGCTTCAGAGGCTCTCGTTCGGATAAACTAACAAAACCAATTCCAACTTCAGTATGAATTGAGGCAGCAGTGCCAGTATCTCAGCGGCTTTAGGTACAGAATAATATGATAAAAAGGCCCACCTAGATATGAGTTAATGTGGATAGCGCTAAACTTCGATACATATTTATTTAGGAAGCCTGAATGAGTTTTGAATGTAGCCGATTTAACTTCTATGTATACGCGGTCATATTGTAAAAACCTATCGAACGCCTGAAATCTTCAAATCTTACGTTAAAGTGTTTATACTTTAGCCTCTATTATACTTTAGTGTTCTTGATTATCCCATACCAGCACTCGTTTTGGATAACATGTGGTAGTGAACACTGGCGCCGCCTGCACTTTCTCCGAATAATGTGACGGATTTCTTATCGCCGCCAAAACTTTCGATAACTTTTTGAATGTACCGCAGAGCCTCTTGTTGGTCTTTCAGTCCATTGTTACCGGGGCAGTGCTTGTCTTGTGTCGATAGGAAGCCTAGGGGACCTGAAAATCAATGTTCTTTTTTGAAAAATGAAATTAAATAATAGAGAAATAGTTCTGTGAATTGGACCAAAGAGGTGGTTAGAATAAAAACAAATGTATGACTAGGTACAAATAAGCGATTTCACGTACCTAACTAATGTATCAGCTTTAACATTATTAAGTAGGTATCTACTGTTTTTGTATAGCTACAAAATCAACTGGATTTTTTAAACTATTTAAAACCAACCAAGTCTGTAATTGATGGTCACCAGAAGAACATCTCTGTCAAGAATATACTCTGGCCCATACATGCCAGTGGTGGCGTCACCGCACATCCACCCGCCTCCGTGTATGAACACCATGACAGGCAGCAGCTTGCCATCGCCACCCAACTCCTGAAGAAAAGCACTTAAATGAAGCTGATATATTTAATAGACTCTTAACTGTAACATATTCCCCAAGCTCCGGCACTCATAGTAATCTTTGAGGATTGAAGGCACATCCAAACAAATCATTGACGCTGGTCTTTCAGCTCAGTTAGTAGCACAGTTCTGGCCTCTGCATTTTACGCTGTATGTTGAGGATTCGATTCCCTTCCAGCACAGACATTTGTGTGATGAATATCGATTCTGTGTCTGGGTATTATAAAACTTCATAAGTATTAAATATATAACAAGCTATGCTTAGTTTGGGACTAGATTGTGTTGTATTGATCGTCCAATATAATATTTTTTTTGCACGGCAGTTCATATTCGATAGCTGACAGGTTGCAAGCCCATCGACACCGATTACAGGCCTTCGAGTATTTATCTCTACAGATATTAGCTCCCACATTCTTCCCAACTTGTTATATACAGTCAAACTTACATTATTTGCGACCGGGGAATATATGTTCAGATACAAACAGTCTTCCTGACCAACTATATCCTTTTGACGTATGTATGGATTCCTTTGGACGCATGATGGGCTTTGTTTTGTTGCGTCGAAATTACCTTCCCATGGAGACACTGGAACAGGAGCCTGAAGGCAACAATTATGCAGATAGAATAAATACTCATTTATGTATTATTGTATATATTGTACCTAAGCACGCGCTTGCTAAATCTAAAATTCTGAGCGCGCGTTGATGTCTTTTGTTATGGGAACTGAAAATGGCAGTAGGCATAATCTCGTACTTATCTATCATCATTAATATTCCAATGCAATGAATCATCATATAAAAAATCGTCTTGATATGAAATATTCTATAGTAGATTGGTTGGTAAGTGTATAACAACATTTAAAACAAAACATTATTGGTAATACAGACTTAATATTTTTTTATTTTATTTGCTTTTCAAACTAGCTTTTGACGGGTTGTTGTACATTTGCCACAAAGTAAATTCGTCACATTTTTGTAAACTCCATACATTGAAAGTAAATTCGTCACATGCATTAAAAGTATGTGTAAGTTCGTCACAGGTCGGTAAGGGTGATTGTAAATTAGTCACAAGTAAATTAGTGAAATTCTATTTGCATCATTTTTGTATAAAGTACAGGCAGCAAGCAAACTTATTGGTTTACATTACTTACTATTTTTTTTACCCGACTGCAAAGAAGGAGGGTATCTGTTTTTGAGGTGTTTGTATGTATGTATGTATGTATGTATGTATATATATATGCAGGATCCTTTGGCTGTCGCTGTAGGCCAAACGCCTGGACGGATTTTGACAAATAAGGTGTCGTTGGATTCGTCTAGATTACAAGCGTGTCATAGGTTCTATAAAATGTCAAAAAAGCCAAAATTGCGGCGTAGTACAAGCCTATATGGATATAAACTAGTATATTATTTTCTAAGTAATGTAGGTAGGATTATCATTTATCATCACTCGCACTTGATAATGGACAAGTGTAAACTAAGCAATAGAACTATGTAGTTTCGTGAAAACTCGATCAACTTAATTACAATTCTACGCAGTCGGGTTTTTTGTTTTTTTTTAATAAATACTTGTTAAATAATTATTTTTGTTCATTTACTGATGATGATTTAATACGATGTTTTCCATCACCGCTTAGAGCACTGGCATGGAGCACATATTTTTATTTTTTTTCAAAATGCGGAGATGTCATAATTCCAGAAAAATATAAACTTTCTTTTTGTTATTTGACGATGAAAGTGAGCCTAAAAACAGAATAATAGCTTTTTGAAAAATGCAATATTAATTTATTCAATAAAATCACAAGGACCACTTTGAATCGTCTCCTCCTAACCCTAGTTCAAGAAGAATCCGGCAAGAAACTTGTCTGGTCTTAACACTTTTTTCTATGATCCTTGACAATTTTATTACGGATGCCAAGTCGAGTTGGAGTCTCTGGGGCCCATGTTATAAATTGCACGAACAGCCCTCTTCTGCAACACAAATATGGTGTTAATATCAGCAGCACTCCCCCACAACAGAATGCCATAAGACATAATGCTATGAAAGTAGCTGAAGTACTTTCATAGCATTTCATGAAGCTTGCACTGAGACAGCTCGTGAAGTCATACCAAATCTCCAAACATTCCTTTTGGATGGGACATTTTCAAGCTGCTGTACTTACACTATTCTATCAGCTGTATTGTATACATGGAGATGTGAATAGCGACGACAACTTTTCGAACATCGTCCAACTCATCTATATTCTTATGCCTAATAACCAGGAACGTTCTTATGAACGACTTTTTATACCACTGATGCAATATATACCTAATTGGACACCAATAACAATGATTGTTGATTTTGAAGTTGCAGTGATAAATGTAGTGATAAAAAAAGTATTTCCTGATGTTAAGCTACAAAGATGTAATTTTCTCTTCAAACAAGCATTGGTCAAAAAAGCTCATGCCTTACAATATAACAACATCGAAGAGAAGAGACACTTAGCCATGTGTGCTGCATTGGCCCATATAAAGAAGCAGGACATTGAAGACGCTTGGTTGCACATCATGGAATATGCTCCACAAAACAAAGCAGTCACAAAATTCAACGACTATTTTGTAGCCCAGTGGTTAGAAAACCGTAGTAGGTATACAGTTTATTTGGAATGTGCATGAGGCTCGTCACAGAACTATAAATCTAACAGAACCATGGCATAAACGTTTGAACAACAAGATGGCTAAAAGAAAACCTAAAATGCTTCAATTTCTTAATACACTAAAAAAGGAGGCTGAATACATAGATTATAAATTTGAAAAAAATATATTTGATATACTATTAAAGTTGAGATCACGTCGATCTATTGCATATAACAAAGAATTGAAAACAATTTTGGACAATTACCATACATGTTCCCTGGCTCAAGTTCTTAAAAAAGTTTCTGTTATGCAGTATTTTAAAAACATGTAACATATTGACCAACAGTTACATGGAACTCAAAAAGAATGTTTGGAGATTTAGTATGACTCCAGCAGTAATAAAGATAATATTATTCTGATAATAAATGACGTTTTTATTTTACTTTGCTATCTGTACGGAATAAAACAATGTGACGAATTTACAATAATAACATTAAAATGTGACGAATTAACTACATAAAAATAGAACTGTGGCAAATTTACACATACTTTTTTTCGTGACGAATTTACTTTGTGGCAAATGTACAACAACCCCTTTGACTACTCATGCAAAGCAGGCCAGGTTTGGTATTTCTAAAAAGTCTAGTAGGTTCTAGCATATGATGACGAAGCTGCCACAGACATTCAAAAAGTTATATTTACTAGTGGTCGCCCACTGGTCGTAATTCAATCATAATTCATTAACAATTAATGTTATATTAATGGATAATGGTTTATGTTATTTTTTTTAAATGATGCATCATTTAAAAAAAATATTAGCATTCTGTACTCCTCTATATAATATAAACTATAAGTGTGCGAAATTTAATAATCCTCCGTCCACGCAATTTTCGTAAAAAGGGGTACAAAGTTTTTGCTTCACGTATTAATAAATAGATAATCTTATAAGGTTTCCTCAGATCGTGAAACATCAAAATTTTGAACCGTTTTCCGTGACAACGTCATATTAGTTCCGCCAAATCAGATACCGTTTAGCTCAAACACGACACCACTATAGGGAGCCTAGGTAATTATTTAAGTATCCATAGAAATAAAATCAGGAAAATTCTTTCGAGAACAAACAATAGGCCTAAAATTAGACATCAATTTACAAAGTACACAAGGTGCAAAGTACTGTGCATTGATATTTTGATTACCTACCTTAAACCTCAAGTCTCCAAGTGGAGGTGCGGCGTAGGGTAGAGCAGTGAATGCAGAGATCTGCTTTCCTCCTCTTGTCTTCATAAAATATCCGGTAACATCTCCCAGAGGCGTGCTGACCACAGGCAAGCTTTCGCTTTTCACATAACTGATACACAACGAAGTTACAACAAACAAAATCATGGCACCTCTATTATTAAAATGCTCTTTTACGAACAGTAAAAACCCGTTTGGCATGACGATGATCACCGCGTCGTCTCGTGCCGGCGCTTACAAAAATGAAATGAAGAGTTGCGCTACCCGGCTCTCGGTTTTTATTAGTTACCTATCCAACGGATTATACTAAGCAAATGATGGTGAGCTCAGTTGGTAGGATAGGTACCCCTCACTCACTACCGCCATGTATCGACGCTATCTCATTATTGGTCTATGTAGGTACTAGGATTGGTTATGAATAGGTGCCTAATGCCTAAGGTACGCCGACTGGCTGCTAAGTAGGAAAATGACAACAGGCGTATGGTTTTCCTGATACATAATAGATAAGTGTTAACCATTAGAAAATTCATCAAATCTGTTAGGTAATATAGTCATAGAATTTAAGTACCTATAGAAGAACCTGCCGAATACTCAGACGAATGACTATGAATGTATTTTAGGGGGATTATTCATCGAAACCAGCTTAAACTACCAAATTTTATTTGCGGTTCTATGAAAATGGAGAGTAGTTACATGGTAATTATAATACGGATTGAGAGTATAGGCAAACACCTATTAAAGCATATAGTCAAGAGACGTAAAATCGCAGATCTATGTTATTTGTAAAAAAAAAACAAAATTATATTAATGATAAAAGTTTTCATAATCTTTCTAATCCAGACGAAAATCTTTAGTAGCATATTATATTAGCCATGAAATGAAACACAATATGTAAAATCTAAGATTTATATTAAAATCCTCGAATCCTGATGATTTTATTAATGTCTTTTTCTTGGAGTCGTCACCTTAGTATTTCTGTTGAGGAGATGAATCATGCTGTTTATGAGGTAGGATCTCCTCCTCGTGTGAAATCGCAACGTCTTCTGTGGCGCTGATGGTTGCGAGGGTAACGGCATGTAATCGTTTTTTTCTACACACTTGCCTGATCTATGGCTAAAATTCAAGCTTCTTTTCCGATAGCTCCGCTTTGGACCGCAAGACCGCGTTTCGCAACTGCTTTTCTTCTTCCCAAATTCATCAATTTTTCGCAATAAGTCATCATTCTGCTTCACGATCCGATCGGTATCTGATTTTATTTGCGTCAATTCACTGCTTAGTTGTGGGAGTTGAATTTCATACATTGACTCAAATTTTTCAGTAAGGATATTAATAGCATTTATTAAGTTTTCTTTAGAATAGTCTTCTGCTTTATTAACAGAATTATGGCAAATAGCACATTGCCATTGGTATCCGCGGTCGCCAGAGTCTCGAAAGTCTTTTTTATTGCATTTGGATGCGCATTTAACATGGTATTTAGATTCGCAGACACTGCATTTCAACCCATCGTTGCCTCGGAGAGATCGTTGACAACGCTGACATATCATCCTAAAACATTTTTTCGATCATTGTATGTACCAATTCACTTAATTCGTCTGAGTAAGTACTTACTTACCGTGTCATGGTTGGTACCTACTTACTAACGTTGGTAATATAGTAAAATAAATATTGGAGGACACAACACCATGTAGCTCCAAACTGAGCATAACTTCTATTATGGTGATCAGCGGGGCGATTATGGACTTCTGATACTATCAAAACTTTGATACTAATTACTTTCAGTTATTATTGATGAATTAGTATTACGGAAGGTTGATGTTGATTGTCATACATGCTGTCATATGAATAAAATCCTCAAATCAAATAAATATAAAGACGGAGCGCCGCAACCAACCAAAATAAAGTCTCAAAACCGTGCTCCTGTGTGTAAATACCCGCACCTACGCAGACACATACACTGAAATCGTGCTTCTTGCTTTTATATATATATTAAATAAATGGTGTAATTTTTTTGTAATATGTTTTATTGACCACGACATGACATAATACTTAATAGTATAAGTATGTATGCATATACTAAGAGCAATTAGCATGGTTTGGGTAGATCGTGTGCGTGGGTGCGTGTATTTACACAGAGGAGCATAGATTTGAGACTTCACTTTAGTTATTCATGGCAGTCTCCGTCTATACATTTACTTAGTCTGAGATACATATAGAACATACGTAATAGTAATCCATTTTGTCAAAACTGGTTCCAATTATGCCGATTGCTAATCAAAACTAATAGACATTGATTTTGTCAAAAGTTCCATAGTCGCCATACTGATGATTCATAGAATACGTATAAATTTTTAAATACATATTATATTTTATAACATCAAGATACAGAGCGAACATCTATATCCATCACACCAATATCTGCTTACTTTGGAGCCAGATGACGCTGTGTGAAATGTCCGACATTAGAGATTATTAAAAAAAAAACTTCCCTAAACCTACCTATGTGTTAGGTAAGTATGTCTATTTATGTCAACCAGTTGAGTTTAAGCCCCAAGAAAATGGTCATACGCATACCTCGTCTGTTATTATTTGCTCTAAATACCAATAAATACCTACTTAGCTACATAGTATAATACTAATTGTAGTAGCTTTACGTAATCGCAAACTGATTCGAATGAGTCAAAACCCCAAAGTTATTATTGTTCATTAAAAAGTTCCATGGAACAGCTAATGACTCCATCATCAGATCAATATTCAAAATCACTTTATTCAATAAAATCACAAGGACCACTTTGAATCGTCTTCTTACATGATAGTGAATCTAGTGAATCAATTCGGTGTCACCTTAATATAACAGTAATTCTTAGCACCAAGAAATAACAAGTTTCAGCTTAATCGATCATCCTCGATCAATCGATGTTGAACAGCACCCTGGCTCAAGATGATGGAATCAGATCAGCTCGTTAATATTCATATAATTAAATACCTATATACTTTGTGTACAATAATTCAAATACAAAAACATAAATAAAAAACGTTTCATTCATTCAAATAAGAAAATATTTTTTAAACATCTCTGAAACTTTGAAAACGAAATATATATTTCAAATCGAATGAATAGAGACCAGTCTAGTTTTAAGTTTAGACCTATAAATTCAACGAAATTGTAGCGAATGGGAGATCAAATTAAAATGGTAGTTTTTACGTAGTATCTCAAAAACGAAACTTACTAGAATAAAAAATAAAAATAATTTCGGAATTTACAAACAAAGCACTTTCATATTCAAGCATTTAATAAATTTGTATAACTTTACCGATTTTGAAGCAGATCGGATCAACGCAACTGTTCGAGAGTTATCGTCGAACAAACAAACATACAAAGGCAAATCACCCATGTATGTTGCAACAGAGATCTTCGATCGCTCTATCAAATATGGTTAATAAAGGTAAGTTATGTACCTTATGTGTTTAGCTAATACTTACATACCTTACCTTTTTACTTACGTTGAAACAACGTGGGACATTTAATGTTAATATACGTACCTACCTACTGTAAAATGTTAATAATTATTAATATACATATATGGGTAAAGCCTACATCGTTAATATAGGAAGGAGTGTTACCTTCACGGTGCCAAACGTTGAAGGTAACCCACGTAGGCGATGATATGGTGATGATGATGATGAGATCTGATCTGAATGATCTGATTTGTCGTGGTGAGCAAGCTTATTCCACCTAATCATTCAACTGATTTAACAATAGTAAATATCACCTACCTTAGCAGGGTACATATAAGTATCTTTGTATCTACCAACACGCTTCCACGCTTTGGCTGGTAAAACAATAAATTTACTAAATATGATTCACAGTCTCTAGTAAACCAGAAAATAATTATATAAAAAATTTAAAAGCTTACATCTATTTATTACAACATAAGTGACAATTTGTGACAATGACTGATTCAGACTTATTCGTCTAATTTGTAGTAAGTAGTCGGATTATTTTTGGCCGTTTTGCGGAGTACACATTATGCTCTTATATTATTTATTTTTCCCAAGTTATTCGGGTTTTATTTGTAATTTTGGTGATTTTATTCAAATTAAGCTTTGCCATATAATTAAAAACATTGTTTTCCAAGGTACGAATAATTTTGCCGCTGGATAAGGTACTAAATAAATACCTTCTTAGCTAGCGGCTAATTTTCTAATCAAAAATTGAACTGTGCTCCAAACAAAACTCATGGCTTGTGTGAACACCGCAGTCAGTGTGTACCTACCTACGTCAAAAAATACCTACATACACCTGCCTATCTAGCCTAGCTCAGCAGACAATTTGAACTCACTATGTAGGTCGGTAGCGCACTTACTTTATACAGAAACATTGTTGACAAAATAATAAGGGTTGTCAATTTTATTTCTTGAATGTTTTTGTTTGGAAATGTGAAAATAATAAGATGTGTGCAGTGGCGCGTGGCGCGTAAGTGGCGCGAAGTGTGAAATACATAGTTCTCAGAGACTGCATGCACCACACTTTATTAATTTTTTTAGCTACTTCGGCTTGTGCAAGTCGGCAGATTATGTTATTTCCGTGATTCGTGACTAATTTTCTTGTCCAGGTGTTTTTTATTTTTTTTCCAACTTTCACAAAGTAAGTTAAGTTGTCAAATTCTTGAAATGCACTTTTCTGCATGTAAAAAATCATGCAACTTACCTTAGGTACCTTAATCTGAGGCGCTCGAGTTTCTCTAACGATCGATTTTTTTTTACTAATCTGATCGGCTGATTTAGACGTTTGACCTTAAATAAAGGCCTCAGGTATGGTGGGTATAAATCCCGGCATGGGCTTCTCTACTATTATGTTTCTTTGTGATTCGAGCAAAAATAATCCGTATAATCTATACCTATAAAAGAGCTTAACCTGACTGACTGATTCATCATCGCCGAGCCTAAACCGCTGAAGCTAGAAAGCTGAAATTTGGAAGATAGTTTCCTTTTACAGCAAAACCACCCACAAAGGCGGGGTTTTTTGAAATTCAACCTGTAACAGGGTGAAAAGGGGTGAAAACGAATGTATTAATCTTTTTAACGCGTGGTTCGGTTTGCTTGAAACTTGCTTTGCTTTGCTTGATATGAATGAATAAAATGCCAAATAAATAAATACGTGTTTCAAGATTTTTCATAATAAGCCTAACAAAGGGGTAAAATGGGGTGTCAAAGTTTGTACTTATGGGAACTTTTTAACGGGTGGTGTGATTTCTTAGAAAATTGGTTTGGATACTTAAAAAGCAAAATAAATGGACACGTGTTTCAGGATTTTTCAAAATAACTCTCATAAAGGAGTAAAATGGGGAATGAATGTTTGTATGGAAATCTTTTAATGGGTGGTGGGTGTGATTGGTTTGAAACTAATCAATAAAATTTGGCAAGGAGATACATTGAATCTTGGGGAAAGATTTAAGCTACAATTCCTTTCAAAAAAATGCGTACGAAGTCGTGAGCAACAGCTAGTTATTTTATAAAGAGACACCAATATTTATAAAATAACAAACGACAAACGACAACATACGACTTTGTTACTTCTTTCTTTCTTCTTTTCTTCCTATAATGGCATCTGTTTTGTCGACAATTTAGCCAGTGTCAAATGATTGTTTGATAATGAAAATTTCTAGCGGCCATTCCGCGATCACGTTTAAAATTGACAATTGACCATCGTCTAAGACTTTATAAACAAACAAATTGACTATAAACAAATATAACCACTTGACACTGGCAAAATTAACATTATTATGTCACATGCCATTAACAACGAAGAAGAAGAAGAAGAACTTTCTCGGGATTCCTCGTTGTTCAAATCACACCATGCACCATAATACACTTATAATTCAATTGTCCATACTTGTACTATGTAGGTATCTAGTCACAAATTTAATCATTAAAATTTCGCTAAGATTACTGAAACGAGAGAAAAAGGGACAATAACTTATTGTTTTATTGTTACCATCGTTTTTTTCTGTGGTTACCATTTGGCCCCAAAAAGAATATCTTGTATAAGTAATACAATGCTATCAAAAACATACCTAACTTGTAAAAAAAACAAGTCTCGCACAACTCAGTACTTCTACCGTAAAATGTTGTGAGATCAATGTATTCTTTATTCTTTATTGTACACAAAAAAACATAATTTAAACTTAATCAATAATGGCATGTACACAGGCGAGCTTAACCCTAATAAAAAGAGTTCTCTTCCAGCAAACTTTGGGAATTGGAGATATTAAAAACGAATGGGTGGGTATGAAGTGTAGGTACAAAAGGAAGAAAAGAGAAAGATTAAATTCATAAAACTAATGTGAACTAACTAATAGAGAAATACAGATAAATAATATAAAAACTAAATACATATAATTACCTGAACATTATTGCCAAATATCAATTATATTTTATATAATTAATATGTATATAAATATATATATCTACCTAAATATATTAAACTTACATAAAATAATACACAAATAAATATACCTAAATAGTTACAAGGAGAGATAGTGCTCTTTGACTTTTCGCTTGAAAATGCCAAGCGAGAGACTAGCGCGGATAACGTGAGGGAGAGAATTCCACAACTTCACAGAGTGGACCGTGAATGAACCACCATAGCGACTAGAAGAGTGGGCAGGTATTTTAAGAAGAAGAGATTTTGCAGTTCTGCAGGACTCACCACGGGGAACAAGGAAATTGAAACGCTCATAAAGATAAGAAGGAGAGAGAGGGTTGTTGAGAATATTAAAAAGAATAGATACGACATGCAGATCTCGGCGCCGACGAATGGGTAGCCATTTGAACTGGGCTCTGAACATTGAAACGTGGTCAAACTTCCGCAGTCCAAATTTAAATCGGATGCACAAGTTCTGAAGACGTTCCAGTTTATTAAGGTACTCCTCCGTGACATCAATGAAACAGCAGTGGAGGGGTTAGAGGTTTTAGGTAGAGCTTTTTTCCACGTGGACGGGCCACGTGGAAAAAAGCTTTTGTTATTCATTTTTGCTGTTGAATTATGAGCTCATTTCAAGGGAAAAGTTGATAATATGAGTGATTGCTGAAACGAGCTCGGAGGACAGGATTTTTAGCATATGGACATGAATACCATCCACACCAATAGCTTTAGTGGAAATGGATTGAATTAATTTTAATACATCCCCCTCGGAAACCTCCGCAAAGCAGAATCCAGGACAATTGGGTTTAGATAGGCGAGATAAGTTATCGATAGTAGAGAGCTTTGTTCCAGCATCCAAAGACGTAGGAGAACGAGAAAAATGAGTATTTATTGAATTTAAGTCGAAAGAAATAGGGGTTACAGTGGTGTCTTTTCCAATGCCCAAAGAGTTCAGAAATTTCCACATAAGGGTAGGACTACAGTTTTGAATGGAGTTGTGTATGTGGTGTCTTTTTGCGTCCCTGCACATCTTGGAGCAGCGGTTGCGAAGCTTTTTGTAAGTAGCCAGGTTTTTGTCAGCTGGAATACCAAGTCGGTTAATTTATTCAGTCCATACTTCCCGTCTTAAGTAATTACGTAATAAGCTAAGCTAACAACATGTTATTGTGACCCTATCAATATTAAAAATCTTTTATGTTGTAAATAAAAAATGAATAAGAATGAGAATGATGAATTTGAACCAGTAGGTTCAAATTGAATGAAATTTGAAATATACCGTATTTATACAATGCCTGCTTGATTACTGAAAATTCAGGCTTCTATGTAGTTTTATCTACAACGAAATTATCGGAGGGTCGAAAATGGCCTGAACTGTTTCGAGAAAAGAATGGTACGGCCGTGCAGCTTTTTTGCTTGACTTGGTAATATGGATATAATATGGAACCATATTATAAAATACTAGCTGGTGCCCGCGACTCTGTCTACGCAGGATTAGTACTTCGAGTAGCTTATTTTCTTCTATCCTATCAATCTATGTACGAAAATTTATCAAAATTGATTCTGCGGTTTAGTCGTAACAGACTGACGGAGTTACGTTGAGAAACCCTTGGACAATGTTTATCTACTTTAAATACCAGACGCGATAAAAGTATTTATTTTGATATAAGGATCAATTTGTAACTACCAAATGTGCATTAGAAATATATTCAAAATTTTTACTGTATTTATGGTTCACTATTTTGGCGATAATGGCATTCAAATAAAAAATAGACATATATGCTGTCGCGAGCTTTTTTGTATTTAAGATAAACATTTCCATTACAAATGTATATCCTATGTCCTATATTTTATGTGTACTATACAATAAATCGCTTATATACATCAGAATAACACAGACGTATATATGATATACGTGTAATTCTAATGGTTTTTGCAGAGCACGCCAGAATAGCTCGCAGAATGGCAGATTTTTTTCCTACTTGACACTTATTGTTATATTTTGGACAATTCAAGCAATATATTTATAAATTATAGTCTATGTGTTATTCTGATGTTATTCTAAGCTATATTATTGTAGTTTAATTAAAATCTATTCGTCCATCCATTCGATAGGTACTTTCGATTCGTACTAGGTATGAAACTAGCTCTCCAACGTTTCGGTTATGTTGCAATAAGTGTGATCGCGGGCTGACTGGAAAACGCCTTGGTTAAAAAGTGATATCAAACCTTTTGTATTTGGATGACATTAAAATATATGCTTCAAATGAGGAAGACCTAAAACTACTGATCCAAACTACTGAACAATTTTCTAAAGACATAGCAATTTTCGTAGATTTCGTATAGATAAATGCTAAATAAATTACATAAAAGCAGGACCAAGCTACAAACATTCGTATCAAATGCCTGGCGAAACCATTGAAGCTATTAGTGAAAATGAAGCATACAAGTATTTAGGTTACCATCAATCACAGTTAATCCATTATACAGGGTGCCCAGGAACTAGAATGTGCCTGAACGAGCAGATTCCGACCATGAAAATTAACAGTTGTGGGGGTACAACTCCTAAGAATTAATATTTTCAAATTTCCATACAAAAACATTCAACAAGAAATAAAATTGACAACCCTTATTATTTTGTCAACAATGTTTCTAAGTGCGTTACCTACCTACAAAGTTTCGCGTGAGTTCAAATTGTCTGCTAAGCTAGGCTAGCTACCTAGGTTAGAGTATGTAGGTATCTTTTGACGTACTTTCATTACATACCTACTGACTGCGATATTTACACAAGCCAAGGTGTTTCGTTTGAAGCTTGTGCTACAAACGAAACTAAGTAGATATTTATTTAATAACTACCTAGATACTAATCCAATGGCTAATACAATTACCTATTCGTCTCGTGGAAACAGTGTTTTTAATTTTATGGTAAAAGAAGCAACTTCTTAGGTAGATTACATACCGTTTAGTGTCTTCTCTTAGTTAGGTAGGCCGATCCGTAAAATTTTGAAAATTGACAATAACAAACACCACTTTACACCATTAGTAGGTACCTATTCTATGTACTACCTAGGTATCCAACACAAAGCACTAATGATCGAGTTAAAAAAAGCACATGGTCACTCGTATAAATGACATCACATCATACATTCACAATGGTCACAAAAATGGTTCAATGTGCCAATCTAATAGTTCATCCTAGTTCGGCGCGGCACCAACACACAAAATCATATCGTCGGGTCTCGGTCGTATTCCTCATTACTGTAGGGTAGAACATCATGATGATCACTCGAAACGGAATAACGGAACTCTTAACAGGAACTAGGAAGTTAACAGCACGACGTACAACAAATCACTGAGCAAAAATCTATTCAAAGCAAAATAAAATCCTTTCCGACGAAAGAAATTTCCGACAAATTTTTAGGGTTAATTTTTTATGTGAAAATTCAAACCTTTCACAATGATGACATTCATGTTGGTAAATACTACTTTGGTTCTTAGTGAAGTTATTTTGCTTAGTTTATTCTGTAGTCATGTCACTGCTTCTTTCTTGGTCACTGAATCCATTAACCACTCTGGTTCTGGCACCAGTTGTGTCTGTCACTTTTTAAGGCTACTTACAGGATAAAAACCAGTCACAAAACAAATAATTTCAACACATAGTGACCAAGAAAAAACCAATGACAGGACTAATAAATAAATTAATGAATAAAATAAATAAATTCTTAACCGGAACAACGACAAAAAATACCTATTATAAAAATACCTACGGAACCTATTTCTGAAAAATAATAAATGTCGGCTTATTACAAAGGTAGACTATTTTTGGAATTAGCCGAGATTTATCATTTATTATGTGTTATGTGGATTGACTTCTTCTGATTGGTTGTCGGGTTTGTTTGACATCTTTTTTGATACGGATAAAAAGCCGTGAAGTCACAGAGTCGCACAATGAGATGGATAGATAAAACTTTGAATTGAATTTCTATGAAGATCTACCTACCTATGTAGTATGTACCTATGTACCTACTTACGGAAAATGTTGGTTACATACCCAATGCTTTAAATTTCTATGAAGATACAAAACAAGTTGTTTTAATAACGAGTTGTGAACATGTTATCATCATCATCATAAACAATTCCTGTTTATTTGCAAACTTTCGGATTTATTGCATTTAATTTTTGTTAACACATTTGACAGAAGAACAAACAAGATTCTTATAAAAATAGCAGCTGATCTCAACGAAAAGACAAAAATTTACTTTCTTCTCAGAGGCATCACAATGTAGGCAACTTTTATGTTTGTGTTGCGTGAACTCAAACAATACTTCATTTTGGGGTCACGCTCAGAGTTCAATAAACAGCTGATTTTAGGGACCTTACCATTTGTAGTAAGTGCAGTTTTGAAGCAAACTTTGCTGCTCATTTCTTCAATGAAAAACATTGAAATTATAAAAGAGGTAAAACATATGTTGTTCACGTAAATATCGAGAATCGGCCCACCTCGGCAAAACATACTACTTCCGGGGTACCCAGTAAAGAAATTAAAAATAAACTTACAAAGTTTGAAACACAGATTGAATTCAATACTAAAATGACAACTTTGTTTAAAAAATACAACAAAAGCGATAAACTCATACGCCATCCCAATTCTAACCTACTCCTTTGGCATAATCAATTGGAACAAAACAGAATTTAAAAATTGCAGCGTCTTAATGTCACCATGAAGAAGCAACCAACACATCACCCGCGAGCTTGCGTTCAGAGACAGATGCTGCCACGAGCAGAAGGAGGAAGAGGTATCATTAACATTCATAATTTACATAACTGACAAATAACAAAATTACGGAAATACTTTCACAACAAATCCGAATCCACAATTCTCACTATTTTACACAATTCAGTAGTTAAACTGGACTGTAAACTTACACCACTTAACCTACAAGACCGACACACAAAAAAAACGAAGAACTGGCTGACAAACAGACTTTAGTTTCTGAATGGAGTCTCAAGTCTCTACTCGGAAGGCATCACCCCGATCTGAGCCAGCCCATCGTCGACATGCAGGCGTCGAACGAATGGCTTAGTCAAGGCGAACTTTACCCTGAGACAGAGAGCTTATGATAGCCATCCAGGACCAGGTGGTTGAAACTCGGAACTACCAAGAGTTCATCATGAAGATACGCAATTTAGCTACAGACATGTGCAGACGCTGCAACAGCTCGTCCGAAAACGATACAGCATATTACGGGGGCTTGTAAATCAATAGCTCAAATGGACTATAAGTTCAGTCAGACACGGCCAGGTAGCTAACATTATACACCAACGATTAGCGACCAAATACAACCTTAAAGAAACAACTACAAGACCAACTCCGTATTACAAATATAACCCCCAAACTGTGCTGGAAAACTCTGCCCACAAATTATATTTCGATAGAGCCATTTTAACAGACAAAACAATACACTACAATAGACCGGACCTAACACTTATTAACATAATAATTACGATCTAAAAACTAAAAAGAAAATCGACTCCATTGGACACAATTTGAGACTGTGACACTGTGGTGGCGCACTGTCGTCGTGTACCATCATAATAGCAATTTATGTAATAAGTGCAGTAAAAACTAAAATATATATAATTATGTAAAGTTAACAACAAAAAATAAATCAAAAATATTTATAGTCCCGTCAATCTAGACCAAAAAATGAGAGTGAAGGTATATAAAATCCCAACAAGCTGAAAATCAGTAAAATTGTTCAAAACATAATTATAAATAATATTTAAAAGTTCCCCATCATATATATATATATATGTATATATATATATATATATATATAATACCTTTTCCACTTTTAGTCTCCACTTCCATTATTTCATTTTTCAATTCAACGTATTTGGATAACTTTCCGCTATTGTATTTTAAGTTGTGTGTATTGGGGATATATCTATATCCATAAGAAGTGCTGCCTTATTTATTTTTAACCGACTTCATCAAAAAGAAGGAGGTTCTCAATTCGTCGGAATCTTTTTTTTTTATGTATTTTCACCGATTACTCAAAGACCCGATTTGAAAAAATCTTTTTTGTTTTAAAGGGTAAGTATACTTCCCAGGTGGTCATTTGAATTTTATACTTCGATGATATTTTTCTTACGTGCAGTTCATAGCATTGAGTGCTTAGTGTAAGTATTTTATAAGTATTTTCTTTTGTTATCCTTAATAGTCCGGTCAATTTAGACATTCGGAGGTGCATAAAGTCCCAACAAGCTGAAAATCAGTAAAATTGATCAAAACATAATTATAAATAATATTTAAAGGTTCCCCATCATTCCCGTGTATGGAAAAAAAATTATTAGACAAAAATTTTAGATCATAAAATTATCTATAGAAAATACATCATTACTTTTTTTCCTACGAGCCACCGTTTCTGAGATATAACGATTCAAAAAGTTATAAAAGTTGTTATTGTCATAATATGCATGAGTACGCCATGTATATACATCTCTAGAGTTGTTATTTATTGCACAATTATGCACAATTATAATATATAATAAATAACAACTCTAGAGATGTATATACATGGCGTACTCATGCATATTATGACGATAACAACTTTTATAACTTTTTGAATCGTATATATATATATATATATATATATATATATATATATATATATATATATATACACACACACTATATATATATATTTTATTATATGTTGAAATATTTTTCTATCGGTCATTGTAACTTATACTTAAAATATAAAATATACATAAGTTATAACTATGTAGGCGACTTTCCTACACAATAATTAATAAACCCATAAAATATATATTTACCCATAATATTATAGGTATATACACTACATTATACTTCATATACATTAATCTAATAAATACAATATACATTTAGTTCAATGTGCTGAAGTTTTTAAAAAGAGCAATTCAACTCAACAAGAAGTTATCACCAACGGCATCCGCTTTCTTCTTTCTATGTACGGAGCTCCTAAAAAAACTACCTGTTTAGATAATGCATGTCATGCATGCATGTTTCGTTAAAAATACTAAAAATAAAAAACAAGTTCAATTAGCTTGTCTTCCTCCAACCTCAGTTGCTGCTCATCAACATCTATTTCGGGTATATTACCAAGTTCAAGTGTGGCTTGGTTATCAGCTAGACCCAACAGACTGGGGTTGGAAGTTGGTCAACAATATATTAGAGCCAGTTCAAACTTTACTCTAACCTGCGCCGGAAAAACTGCTGAACACAATGTTTTGCAACTGCAAAAAGGGATGCAGTGCTAAATGTGGTTGCAAAAAAGTCGGACTGTTTTGTTCTCTGGCATGCACAAATTGTCAAGGCCGGTCGTGCTTTAATGTTGAATCACAAACAATGAAGGATTCGTTTGATTCCGACGAAGTGTCATGCGATACATCGCTATTGACGCAATTTACTTGCATCCAAAATGAAGATGAAGAAGATGCAGGAGAAGAAGAAGAAGAAGAAGAATTTGAAACTTACGAATCAAGCGAATAAACTTCACCACTTTTTTTTAACATCGCTTTTATGTTTTTAAAATTTTTAAAATTTCCGTTATTTTGCAATAGTTTCACATTAAACAGGAACACAACTGACCCGTGGAGTAGGCCTACTGGGGAAACCACGTTAAAAAGCGCTAAGTACACTACCTCATAGGTGGCGTGGAAACGTGTGCATATTATGACGATAACAACTTTTATAACTTTTTGAATCGTTATAACTCAGACTCAACGGTGGCTCGTAGGAAAAAATGTTTTGTCTAAGATACTTTTATGATAAAACTTACCGTTTTGCTGAAAATCGCGAAAAACTCATTTTTTTTACCTTTGACCTTGAATATTTTTTTTTTCATACACGGGAATGATGGGGAACTTTTAAATATTATTTATAATTATGTTTTGAACAATTTTACTGATTTTCAGCTTGTTGGGTCTTTATGGAAGGCACCTTCGAATGTCTAAATTGAATTGTCTAAATTTTGTATTAAGGATAACAAAAGAAAATACTTACAAAAGTCTTACGACTAAGCACTCAATGCTATGAACTGCACGTAAGAAAAATATCATCGAAGTATACAATTTTTAGATTTTTTATGATACATAGTTTAAAAACCGCTAGACCGATTTCGATAACATTCAAATGAGACCACCTGGGAAGTATACTTACCCTTTAAAACAAAAAAGAATTTTTCAAATCGGGTCTTTGAGTAATCGGTGAAAATACATAAAAAAAAATAAAAAAAAAAAGATTCCGACGTATTGAGAACCTCCTTCTTTTTGATGAAGTCAGATAAAAATAAATAAAGCAGCACTTCTTATGGATATAGATATATCCCCAATACACACAACTTAAAATACAATAGCGGAAAGTTATCCAAATACGTTGAATTGAAAAATGAAATAATGGAAGTGGAGACTAAAAGTGGACAAATTTTTATATGATTTGTATTTATAATTACTGCTTTTGCATTATAACCTTTAGTAGGTATAATGCAAAAAGCAGTAATATTAAATACTTGCCGAATCGTCTGAAAGTTTCTACAAATCAACCTCTTTACCGAAATGCAGACACCAAATAATGATGCCCAAGAGACATCAAATCACCTGCCATCTGATGCGCACTTGGCTTAGGCCCGTGCGTATTATTCATTTTCCGGCATACAGCCGAGCTGATTAAACAAACAAACAAACAAAACGTTCTTTATTCAATAAAACACAAGGACCACTTTGAATCGTCTTCAAAGTGGTCGTGCGGTGCCGTGGTTCGTGCCGGTTCCTCCTAACCCCAGTTCAAGAAGAATCCGGCAAGAAACTCGTCTGGTCTTAGCACTTCTTTGTATGATCCTTGCCAATTTTGATGCCGAGTCGAGTTGGAGCAGATTCATCCCAAGCTATTTTGTCATCTAAATAATCAGATATTTTATAATATGCTTTGTCAAACAAACATTTACAAACATTTGTCCTGCAGCGGGAATCGAACCCGCAACCTTTTGCGTCTCAGCCGGATAATTATTATAATATGTGGATTATACGCGGTAACTAAGTACCCGTTAACTACTAAAATTATATGAATTCTGTTCGCGAAAGATCCAGAAATACTCTTTCTCGTTATTCTCGTTGCGTTCTATGAAACATCCACACAGACATAATACACATATTAGGTACACTTACGGCCTTACTTAAAAACGCCTCTCAACTTGAACACTGCCTAAACACTGCTTAAAATTCGCCGTCACTATTTGTTACTATCGGGCAAAAAGAAATGGCACTATTTTAAAGTGATTAATAATCACTTCTTCACTTCAATCACAAGATAATCACTGATTATCTTTTGTCAGAAGCTGAAAGTCGTTTCCAAGTAAAGGAATCGAACCCATAACCAACAACGCAGAAAGCAGAGCTACTAATCCGTTCACTATAACTAGTCCCGTGAAGCTCTTCAAAGCTGTCGAGATTATCTCGCTCGCCATCTCTGTTTGGGTCTGCCCCGTCAGAGCCTGTCCGCCTCCGTCTCGGAGCTCCACTGTAATAAGACAAACATAGCGCAAGCCCAGCTCCACTTAAGCTTCGCAACATCATGAGCTACATCAGAAGTTTGGTTTCTGAAGGACTCAATCGCTTGCTGTTAACTCGAATTTGGACTTGAGAATGTTTTTAAGGTAGGTACACATATCTACTAGCTTCCGTTTCAGTGATAACGGAAGAGAACCTACCCCTTTCATAAGATATGATAATAAGGAGGATCGTGTTATCAAAGATCTCACTTAATTACCTACATATATTTCTAAATATTTTAAAATAAAATATTAAGATATTTCATGGACCTGTAGCTCTTCCATGTATTTTATGTCAGCCTCATCTGGCTGTTGGTGGGACTCGTAGGAAACTATCTGGCCCAAGGGAAGCTCGGTGACATATATAGCATACCTATCCTACTCATAGACATATCCTATAGTTTGTGGACAATAATTTTGCGGTTTATCGTGTTGGTCATGTTTATGTTTAGTCTAATCTCGAGGTTTGTAGCGCTTGTTTAAGTAGGTACTCGTAGCGCGCGCTAACAAAAGTTATCTATTTAAATAGGTACACGTAGTAGCTACTGTAAAAACTAACTTATAAATTTATAAACGAAATACCTATATTTCAGTTTTAGCGCTTCTGTTTTTTGAAAACTGACTAAAACTTTCGTCTGTTCGACACACATTATAGGTAAGTATAGGTAAGAAGTTAAATGTGTAGAACTTGTGTATTTACTACTACTCTAATCTTCTAAACCTTCCCATCATGGGTTTAGGTAAGGGCCTCGACATCTTTGTCATTACCCTGGCTTCAACTCGCAGGGGCGACTGCCCCTGGGTCAGTGGGTCTCGTTGCGTTCTGCAACGGTACGCAGCCATCTTGGCGTTAGCGTTGGCCTTCATGGGGGTTATGCGCTTTCGATTACCGACGCGCAACGCGCCCATATCCGTATTGGAGCCTATGTAAGGCGGCCAGTCTTCGCATCGCTGCTTCTTGGGGGTTCCCTCCAACAGCGATGGTGGCCAGGAGTACCGTTAGGATCTCGAGATCGGGATTCGGGATATACATCCATTTACCTTTAGTTTTATAGAATATAACCCAGAATATTTACTAATACTACATAATATAACAATATCCTAGTGAGTTTAAACAATAAGCAGTGATATGAATTTGTAGGCAGGTAGGTATAATACGAAGTAAAACTACAGTGGTAAAATACAAACATAATTTTTTGTAGCAATATTATATTCAATCAATCTTGTAAAAGTTGTAAAAACTTTAACAATTTACCTAATGTACAGTAGGTACTATAATGATGTAAATAGGTACTTAACCCATGTAGCAGTTTATCATTGTTAGTAATAATTAATTATACTTGTCGATACATAATTGTTACCTACTTAGTTTAACTAGTGAAAACAATATATGACAACATGTAGGTACTTTAATATTTTGAGATATCATAATAATATATTAAGACAAACTGTAATTAGGTAAGTAAACAAAAATAAACGATGCTTAATTATAGTCTCTTAAAAATCCAACTACCATACAACAGCACCCATAATTAAGACCACACGTGTTCAATTTACAAACTAGAATGATACTTCTTGTGCGGAGACAACCCGGCGGCGATCTGGCTGCCCAAGTCTGGGTGCACTTGAGTGAACATCTTGATGGCTCTCTCCTGAATAAATCCAGCAGCATCTTTTAGATTGGCGACAATATTCGCCACAACGCGTTTCTTTGCTTCGACGTCGAAGACTTTGTAGTAGAGATTGGTAGCTTGCGAATAGTTATCTTCTGTCTGGCCACTATCATACCTGTCCACGTCTCCGCTGACGTTGTAGCG
Organism: Lampropteryx suffumata; assembly: GCA_948098915.1. NCBI lineage: Eukaryota > Metazoa > Arthropoda > Insecta > Lepidoptera > Geometridae > Lampropteryx > Lampropteryx suffumata. Next base: position 16,484,477 of record OX402544.1, on the reverse strand, counting down.
CGGCTGGAGGCGCTGTGCGCGCGGGCACTCCTGCGGTCCAGAGAACGAGTTCGGGAAGTAGTTGGGACAGTCGTTCTGGTTCTGTAGAGCCTGCGGACCATCGCGCTGGTAATTGGATACCGTAACGCGGAATGGACAATTGACGGGGATCTGCAGATAGTTGGCGCCGAGGCGGTGGCGGTGCGTATCGTTGTACGCGAACAGTCGGCCTTGCAGCATCTTGTCGGGGGACGGCTCGATGCCCGGAACAAGGTTTGCTGGACTGAAAGCTATCTGTTCCACCTCGGCGAAGTAGTTCTTGGGGTTTTTGTCCAAAACCAATTTACCCACAGGAATGAGCGGGTATTCTGAATGAGGCCAAATCTTCGTCAAGTCGAATGGGTTGAATTTGCTGCTTTCTCCTTGCGCCATGGTCATTACTTGGATGTAAAACGTCCAACTCGGGAAGTCGCCCTTTCCAATAGCATTGTACAGATCCCTAATGGAATAGTCGGGATCCTGCGATGCTAGTTCAGCGGCCTTTTCAGCTTTCAGATTCTTGATGCTTTGGTTCGTTTTGTAGTGGAATTTTACCCAGTGAGCTACTCCTTGGGCGTTGATCACTTTGAAGGTGTGAGAACCGTAACCATTCATGTGCCTATATCCGTCAGGGATCCCGCGGTCCCCAAATAAGTAAAGCACCTGATGAAGACTCTCTTGTCTTAATGTGATAAAGTCCCAGAACATATCGGCATCTTTTAAGTGGGTAGCAGGATTACGTTTCTGTGTATGAATGAAGCTCGGGAAGAGTGTCGGATCTCTGATGAAGAATATAGGAGTGTTGTTACCGACAAGGTCCCAGTTTCCATCATCAGTGTAGAATTTTACGGCAAATCCTCTCGGGTCTCGTACGGTATCTGCGGAACCACTTTCACCACCAACGGTTGAAAAGCGGACTGCAATGGGTGTTTTCTTTCCAATAGTTTCAAACACCTTGGCAGCACAGTACTTGGAGATATCGTGGGTGACTTCAAAGTATCCAAAAGCACCGGCTCCTTTAGCGTGCACTACTCGCTCCGGAATACGCTCTCTGTCAAATGAAGACATTTCATCGAGAAAGTTGACATCTTGTAATAGAGCAGGCCCATTTTTGCCAATAGTTTGGATTGCAGTTTTCACTCCGACTGGTGATCCTGACTTAGTGGTGATAAAACCGGGTGAATCCTGAAAAAAAAAAAAAAACATAAACAACTAGATAAACAACAATTAGTTATGTACCTACCAGTGTTGCCAGCCGGTCTTTGTCAAAAGTTACCTAAACTAGATCTAAAAGTAACCTTTCAGTCCGAAATGTAACCTTTCATATTTTTCTACAAAAAAAGAGGAGGTTCTCAATTCGGTTGTAAATTTTATATATTTGTTACCTCATAGCTCTGTCATTTATGAATCGAAAAAAAAAAAAAAAAAAAAATAACGAACGAATTTCGATATTTTGCTTTATTATTGAGATTCTCAATTCGGTGGTATTTTTATGGGTTCAAATTTAATTCAATGAAGTTGGTTTTGTTTTTAGTTTTAAAAACGTAATTATTTTAGTAATTAGGTATAAAAGGTAGTTTTTTTATTTGAATGTTGTATTCAGCTACTTACTTCACTTCTAAACACTCGTAGAATGTTTTAATATATGTTATAATTCTAAACACACACGAGCTTATGAATTGTCTAAATTTGTTGCCATCTCCATTTCTTGACATTAGAATGACAAGGACAAAACATACTTAAGCGACACTCTAGCGAAATATGTGATTTAAAGGTAAAACTTCACGACAAACAATAATGCCATCAGAGGCGACAAGCAAACGAACTCGAACAAGACAGTTCCGATTGATCGTGCGAGTGAGCGAGAAGCTTTGGTCATCTGAGGTTTGGTATATAATGAGAGAGAAAGACGTGTTTTTAGTAGTCACACTTACTATGTTTCAAACTAAATTTGCTTAATTTTGCTTTATAAAATATAAAAGAGCGTTTCTTTTCATGTTGGTTTCGTTTAGGAAAAAAAACAACAAATTCTAAAAATCACCTATAAGTAACCTTTTGAGTCGAGTAACCTAGAAGTAACCTGACAGAGTTAAAAATCACCTAAAAGGTTACAAAAGTAACCTTCTGGCAAGACTGGTACCTACCTACTTCTTTCAATGAACATAAGTCAATAACGCTAAGGTATTTCCATACATTGCTAAGAAAATAGTTACTCCTTACAAGTAAAATTTCCGTCTGTAGCATGTCAGTCAGTCAGTCTTGTCACCTTGTACCCATTAAGGCCACTTAGCACTTTGCGGTATCATGTTAAATTTATATAACTTATGTTAAATGATAACAAGTGGTAGCAGCATCATCCTGCCTATTATATTAACACAACCTTTTTAGGTTATTAGGACAATTAGAATAAAGAATTTAAAATTACTATTTAAAAGTAGGTAGTAGCTAAATTAGATAAATAAATTATATATATAATATGAAATAAGATAGTAATGTAAGGTAAGAACTGATTTATCCCATGTACTTTAATGTACCAATGCAATATAATATTGGATTACTCAATCATAGTCTGTACCTGTCATGTACCATTATTAGGTACCTATAAGTTCATAGTTTTTACTTTATTTACAGATATGTACTGCATGATAACAATTGTACATAAGCATAATACAAACATGTAAGTACCTAAATGTATAAACAAGTACATATGTATGGAAATGAATTATTAATAAGTGATTTGATAATGTCAACTTTGGAACAATAACATTGAGTTTTAAAGTTATAGGCAGGATACAAGGAAAATTGTTTACATAGTAAGACAAAAATCTGCGTTCATTTATACAATGGATTCAAAACAGTGAATTCTATTTATAATTAAAGGATAAAGTACATGTTTGTTATGGCCAGAGACGCCATGAATAAACTGCACAGCATAAAAATAGGTGTTTTGTGCTGCATAATTAAACTTGTTATGGTAATTTTGTTATCCAACTTATTACCTCCCAAATTCCAAAAATAACGTACCTACCTATTTACTTCTAATGAATATTAAATAGAAAGAGGGTAAAGAGCAAAACAACAATAGTGTAGATAATTGTAATAATACCTAGGTATGTAGGTACATAACATTGCGCAGCTTGATATGGGTGATAAATAATATAGTCTTATAGATAATGAGTAGTGTAGGGACAGGGACCTACTTATAGGTAAGTCAATTACTTATAGATAACATGAAGGATGCAAAGTTCAAAGTAACTTAAAGTAGATAAATACCACTAAGTACTATAAGCATTTGTTATTAATTTAAGATGGAGAGAAATTCAACTTCACTATAGCTTTAGCTATGCATCTCTTCCAAACAAATGCCTCATCAATTTTTAGAAGAAAAAGCAGACTTAACCTTTAACAGAAGCACTTAACAAAAATTTAATATATAATAGATATTGATTTGAATGGGTCACTTTAAATACCATGCTCTACATAGATATTACAGAGGATTATTTTACAGCGAGATTCCTTCTAGAAGCTTAGAAAAGATAAAACAGTCTTGCCGAATAGGTTGACAAGATGTAGGTTTTCATATTTTAACATAATACTATTGATTTCATTACCTACATCAAAATCAAATCAATTAGTTTTAGTGAACAATCCACAATCTACCCTCATAATAAGCATGGCGAGGACTACGAAAGCCAGATGACTGATATTACTGCTAGTAGGTAATAATAATATCATACTACAACTGATAGAATTTTTATAATGCCTATGCCTACTAAATATGTATGCTTAGCTAAGATACTTACTCTATAAAAACCAGACTCAGAACAAACATCTATGATCATTCATCACACAAATGTTTGGTAGGAAAATAAACTAACTCACATCCTACGGTGCAGAAGTTGCAAAGCTGAGTTTATAGAAAGATCCAGAAGCTATATACCTACCTATACAAATTTACAAACATACTTCGAAAAAATAAGCTAATCTTATAATCGGTAGTTTACTAAACATCTATACTTATCTACATTTACAATTGAAATTCGACCAGCATAGCTACAATTTAGAATTATAGCCAACTCAGAATCAGCAAACAGAATATCTACAAGTCTAGTAATGCACAAGATGCTAGGCCACTTATATTTATATCCTGGGTGGTTTAGAATTCGACAGCAGGTCGCAGGTGAGTATCTCTCACAACAGACCAAGTTTATGAAGTAGTAGGCAGGTAGGTACAGTTATTAGATCAAAATTGAAAGCCACTGGTCTGCTTTTCGAATACGTTCGAATAACATCCCAGTCACACTTAGAACTTTGTACCTACGTAGGTAGGTAAGTGAGTTCAAGGAGGACAACACGCATAATATGAAACTGCAATTTATTTTATCATGCAAGTACATAACTAGGTATCCACCTACTTAAAATAAAGTAAACTAACCTTCAATGATTTCTTGAAGTTAACGAGTTGATCAGAAGAAGGGTCCCTTGAAGCCATTTTGTTAATATCAGAGAAATTACTTTCTAAAATTATTGACAGACTCACAGGACGCGTCCGCGAACGAACACAAATACCGGCAAAGTTGCTTTCGACCCTCCTTATATAGAGTTTCCAGCAGTAGGTATAGGTATGATAACGAGCACACATAGCAGGCACGAAAAACGAGTGCAATACACACCACACACACACAACAGTCGATAGATTGGTACAAACAAGGAGATAAGTACCTACCTACAATTTTATGTAAAGTGCACAATGATTTTGTAAAATTTTATTACTTTCTGAGCAGCACTAGGTATCATGGCAATAAGTAACTATTATTTTTAAAGAGAATACATGAATACATGTAGTACCTACCTACCTATTACTTACTCTAGTAAAGTAAAACTCGGTTCTGCCCCAACCAACCCCACCCCAATCTCGCCGTAAGTTTGTTTTTCTTTAAATAAAAATGATATAGGTACCTACCACAGATAACAATAACTGTGGAAAAAAACTGAAAACTTCACATACCTACCTACCTATATCATCTGGCCCCAAACTAAGCAGAACAGAGCTTGTGTTATGGGTACCAAATGACTGATATACTACTTAAATACTTTTTTTTTTGTAAATACATACATATTTTACATAGGAACACCCAGACCCGAGATAGCTCATTGCGCCACAGAGGTTGTCAAAATTGAAATAATTCCTCATCGTCTTCCAAAGTTGATGATATTTTTGAAGTGAAAACTTCTTTTAGCGCGGTACGCATATTTTTATGCTACATTTCCATGCTTGCCAAGCGTCGGCAAACGTCCACAAGCACAAACGTGTAAAGAGGGCGTTTGGCTTGACTGACGTGAGCTTGTAGACGCTTGTCTCCGATCCGGTCTAGTGTTGGTTTTTTGACACAGATCAAAGGGCACTTGCGGCAAGCGCTTACGACGCATTCACATTCACACGTTGGTGCTGGTGTGAGTTTGGTAGCCATTGTGATGTCGCGACGAGTGCACGTTTGTTTGAAAGCAAAAAAAGATAAAATATAATTACGTTTTAAAAACTAAAAAGAAAACCGACTTCATTGAATGAAATTTGAGCCTATAATAAATATTTAGTGGAAAGTAGATGTATTTTGTATACCTATATATAATATAGGGTACGCCAAATAAACGCACCGCTCCAATAAGACAGCGAGGTATCGAAGGACACGAAAACATCATCGATGTATACAATTTTTAGGTTTTCGTAGATTTTTCGGCTCAACCGATTTTGATAAAATTTAAATGGCCACCTGTGAAGTATACCCTTTCAAACAAAAAAGCATTTTCCAAATCGGTTCAGGCGTTTTCGAGTAATCAGTGAACATGCATAAAAAAATGATTCCGACGTATTGAGAACCTCCTCCTTTTTGAAGAAGTCGGTTAAAAATAGATAAAATATAGAAAAAATAGATACCTAATAAATAAAGGATAAAAAAAAGTTAATTAAACCAAACGCAATAGCCGATACAAGTTCGGTGTCCGTCATGCTTGGGTGTACGTAGCACACTGACGCATTCACAAGCATGTAAACGACTTTCAAATGCAAAGCGAGATTTGTGGACACTTGTGGCTTGTGGACGTTGGTCGAGGCTTGGCAAGCATGGAAATGTAGCATTAGATGAGGTAAAACCTCTGGATTCGCGACACCGTTACCGTTTGGGGCGAGACGCAGGGCTGCCGCGCTCGCCCCATTTGATTATAAACCCTTAATTCACATGTTTACAGTCTACTTTTGTATGGAGATATTTACTGAGTTAACTGAGTTTTTAAAACACAGCGCATGACTGTATTTTGATTGACGATTTTGCGAAAAGACTCTTTTTTACTAACTTGTATGGTATGCTAGGTATCTCCCTATCTAGATACAATAAAAGTAATAGGTAGTAATATCTGTTTCTATACCTTTATTTTTAAGTACTTACTTACATTTACTTAAGTACTTACTTACTTTTCGCAATAACGTCTGATTATATTTTTTTTCGCGAACAACCAGTCTATTTATATTTTACAATAAGATACAATGCCTGCAGGGCATGGGGCTCTTTTTACCTGCGATGCTGGTAGCTATGTTCAACTGGTTGTGCCACGGGGAATGGGGAATGGCTGTACCATTTTCCACGGTCCACTATAACACTAAAACCATTTTTTGAAAATCAAATAGCGTTCCAGAGAGCTTTTTGAGCTTTAAACAATAAAAACATAATTATTTAAGTAACTATACCTTAATAATTATGTTTTTGTTGTTCTAGCAGTTATCATGGGCATATGAGGGCCCGCATGCTTAAGATGTTCTATGCTGAGACCATCGTGGCCAGGAGATTTACCTCGTGACATAACTGTGATAACTTTATTAACCTCTTTCGCTGTAAACCTAGTTTGCAATTCCTGGCCATTTGATCCCGCATTGACTACCGACTGTGATGGTCCTAAGGGTGAATGCACGGTAAAATGATCCTTGAACATTTCTGCTATGACTTTATCATCTGTGATAACAGCGACACTCGCAGGGAGACCAGTTTTACTGGTTTAGTGTTGAGTTTATTAGTGGCTTTCCAAAAACTAAAGTCTTGTTTTAAGTATTGAGCGGTAATGTTATTCATTTTTATTTGTTTGCTATTATTTTGACACTACCTTAACTGCGTTTTAAAGATCTTTCTACTTTCAATCATATCGCTGTAAGAGCGGCCAGGATAAGGTTTTCCAGCGTTAATCCAGATCTGATACTTCAACCTGGCCTGCCGATGCACATCACTAACGTACCTATTCTATCCCGCAATAGGTTTTATTTTACATTTTATGAACGTCACAGAATACGATGATAAAAACCTGAACTTGTTGAAGGACACTAACACGAACAAACTGGTGAAGTACAACCCGACAGTTAGAATACATCGCAGTACCCAGAAAATAATAAAGGAGTGCTAACACGCTATAGGAGAGGAAGTAAAAAAATACCGTTTGCGCCCTAAAAACATCCAGCCACCCAAAATGGTCTACCTAAACTGCATAAACAGAATGCTCCGCTGCGACCCATCGTGTTAGTATCACCTACTTACGAGTTGGTCAAGCATGTAACGGGAGTGTTGCAGCCTACTGTAGGCCTGACAACATCTTTCGTGAAAGACCCTCGTCACTTTATACAAATACTTCAGCAGACAATGGTTGATGAGAGTGAGGTGATGGTTAGTTTTGATGTGGAATCCCTCTTTACAAACGTCCCTATAGCCGACTGTATGAAGGTGATTGAGACTAGAATACAGAAAAATTGTATCAGAGCCGAAAATGCTGAGCTTTTACACCATATTGTAGTCACAAACTATTTCTTGTATAGGGGAAATTACTACCTACAAATTGATGGTGTTATGGGAGCCATGGGAAGTCCTGTCGCTCCCTTAGAGGCATATATATGGATGGAGTACTTTGAGAACCTGGCTATATATTCTGCCCCCTTGACAATGAAGTTGTGGAAAAGGTACGTTGATAACGTTTTCTGTATTTTAAAAGGGAATAAACAAGAGATTAAACTCCCTTTGGCATACCTAAGTGACGTACATACCATGATGCGGTATACATATGAAATGGAAAGTGATCGACGTTTGGCTTTCCTGGATGTGATGGTACAGATCCGTGATGATGGTAGTTTGGGCTATCCGGTTTATAGGAAGCTGGCCCATACGGATCGTGATCTCCATGCTGATTCACACCATCACCCTCGGTAGCTTAATTCGGTTGTAATGTCTCACGAATCGTGCTTTCGACTTATGTGATGAGAACTCCATAAAGAGTGAGCTAGCTCATTTCCAGCATGTCCTACGTAAAAATGGATGTAAGCTTCGATCATCTCCAGTTCGACAAAGGCCTAAACCCCACAGATGTGTAGTAGAACGAAAACCTGCATTTCTACCGTACATTAAAGGAGTGACGGACAAAAGGTATATGTCTTGACAATTTTGGTTCTTGATACCTTCATGTAACTTTCTCTTATTTCATTGGTAAATCATCCCTTTGTAAATGTAAGAGAATTTATATATATAGGAACAGAGATATAACTCTCAATATTTTTGATCTCTTGAAATAATTACATCACTAAAGTTAATCTATGTAATCCGAATAGGTATAGGTAATTCTAATTAATCGAATTCTGGCGAATAAGTAACTTGCCCTTTCAATTTGGCCAGCATTTCCCCATATTTACTGGTATTTTTATTTTATAACTTGGCGAGCAACATGGTGATACTAAGATTTCCTTGTTGGACTTCGGAACCCTATAATTTCTTTAGTCAGATTATGAAATACCTAGACACTTACCTACCTAGTACATCTAGAAACTTTTACAAGCAAGATTTATATATTCTAAAATTGATACTGAAGTACGTACCCTATTAACGGTTTTGTAAACATATAAATAGGAATACCTATTTAGCTAAATTAGCACCCATTGCCCTTAGAAAGCCTAGCGATCTAGATACATAGGATGTTATAACCATCTTTGTACTTATCTATCATAGGTACTAATTTATGTTTACATATACTTTATATTTATTTATTTATCATTTTTTCATCATTTTTAAATCAGATATATATTTTAAACGTAAGTTATTTTATAATAAGAAGTATGCATTATTAGTTCTAATTTTCAAACTAGAGGGCGCTGGTAATTAATGTCGGTAGGCTAGAACGCGCTATCGATGCGTTTTATGACTAATTATACTACTCGGATAGGATAAGACGGTAACGTCGGTAACGTGACCTTTGTGTAGTTTAACACCGTTTTTTTGCAGTGCCGCTCCAGATTGACAAAATCTGCGAGGAAACTATTAAATTATTGTTAAAATAAAATTTGCTAGTACCTACTCAATACAATACAAGTTAAACAAATTAGTTATTGGTATTAACTAAAAATTTAATGTATACCTACTGCGAACCATAATAATCTAAGCCAATCTTGTAGAAGGTAATGGAAGTCAGATAACTAATAGAATATTGATTTGGTATAATTATTAATACTTACTTATATAATTAATATTTTGAGTGGGCACAGAAACCACAACCTAAAACACAGAATTTGTGTACTTACCTATATAAATTATAAATAATAAATAAATAATCACGAACATTTTACACAGTATCATCTGGCCCTAAAGTAAGCAGAGCTTGTGTTATGGGTACCACATGACTGATACTACGACTACTTATATACTTTTTTTTTGTAAATACATACATATTATGCATAGAAACACCCAGACCCGATACAAATACTTGAAGATCATACAAACATTTGTCCCGCAGCGGGAATCGAACCCGCAACCTTCTGCGTTTCAGCCGGACCTTAGCCTACTGCGCCACAGAGGTCGTAAATATAAATAATCATTCGTTACTTTAACCATTCTCGTCACATCCATTTTAACATTCGCATCTGTGTCGTATCATCGCATGCACTCTTTATCCGTCGTTGACCAAAGCTGTCTGGAGATTTGTGAGCTTCTCCATCATTGTGTTCAGTTCTTCAGAGTCAAGTCAAGTCAAAGTCAAAAGATACTTTATTCAATACAATCACAAGAATCACTTTGAAACGTCTTACATACTAGGTGAATTTAGGTGCCAATTCATCCTAACCAAATCCCGAGAAGAACTGGCAAGAAACTCGTCTTGGTCTTAGCGCTTTTTTACATGATCCATCTTATAACTACCTTAACTACGAAGTACCATTACAAGAGAGTTTAGTGTTTAGTGTGTAAACACTAAACTATAAAAAACAAAAAATATTAAGGTACTAATATCGCTAATAAAAAAAGATAGCTATTCAAATTATTGTAATAGTTACAGAGATTCACAAAGTTACGGATAAATAATAATAGATGGCGCTATCGGCCACCCGCCCCGTTCCCGTTCCCGTTGTTTTCCCTGGATAAAAATAGCCTATATCCTAATCCAAGTTACTAACTATATTCATTTTAAGTTTCATTCAAATCGGTTCAGCAGTTCTCCAGTTATAAGTGGTGTAACTAACACTACTTATATATATTTCTTATACTTATATATACATATATATATTTCTTCAAAAGACTACCTTTTATGTATGCTTTACATTTCTTAATAGGTAGTTTAGTAGCATTTTCAGGAAGCTTGTTATAGAAACGCACCGTGTTCCCCATAAAAAACTAATTTACTTTTTCTGGTCGGAACCTAGGGATGTATAATTTGTGTCTATTCCTAGTATTGATTCTATGAAGGTCACTATTTTGTTGAAGCCCATCTATATTTTTATGTGTGTATTATTATTATGATAAATATGGCTCAAATTTGTACATATACTTATGAAGGCTGAAATAAATGAAATTGAATTGAATAGTTTTTTTTTATATATCGGTTTTGTTAAGCTATTGAATATTTTTTTGTTGAATATTTATCTCAAAGATTCTTGTAGATATTTTTGACCATAAAATTGTTTAATTTTGAAATTTTTAGTAGAAAGTAGATGTATTTTGTTAATATATAATATGGGTAGACTAACTAAACGCCTGCTCTGCACTACAGGTAACGAAACAATCATCATGTATACAATTTTTACATTTTTTATTGATTTTTTTAAAACCGATTTCGATAAAATTTAAATAGGATATCCTGGGAAGTATACACTTTGGAACAAAAAAAAATCGGGTTTCACTCCGGGAGTGCCGACAGAAGTGAAAACTTATTTTGCCGCGTTAGAGTTTAGTAATAAATCACTTCAAAAGCAGTAATTATGACGACTGCCAATCAAATACTGAACGAAAACAGATGATGCAATATTTTTTGTTCAGAATGTAGATAATATATGAAATAACCTAACTCAGTAAACTTCTTCATACAAAAGTAGACTGTAAACATGTGAATTAAGGTTTATAATCAAATGGGGCGAGCGCGGCAGCCCTGTGTCTCGCCCCAAACGGTAACGGTGTCGTAAATCCAGAGGTTTTACCTCATCTAAAAATATGCATACTAAAAGATGTTTTCTAGTAATTATAGTAATTATACTAGTTCTTGGACTATTATAATTACTTATACTAGTCCTTTGATGGACTATTATAATTACTTCTTAAAACTCAGGAATCAAAATCAAATTCAGGGATCAAAATTAGTTTTATTTTAGATCCATGCTCTATAGTCACTCATAATTATCAATTTGAAAGATAAAGCTCTGTTAAATAACCTTTTCACAGCTGAACAGATCTTGGTAACATTTGGTAAAGAGTAATACAAAGGTATTTTGGGGACGTACATAAGTTATGACTTATGACGTGATTTTTGCGGAGACCACCCTCTCCCCAATGTGGTAAATTAATTATTCTTCTCGTGATATTGCATGTTTTATTTAGTACTAATCTTAGAGGAATTTTAGTCAATAAATTGTGACTTCGTAGCACAAGTATGGACAATTGAATTATAAGTGTACTATGTTGCAATGTGATTTGAACGACGAGGAATCCCAAGAAAATTCTAGACTGTCATTTCGAGATGACGTTTAAAATAGACAAATGACGATCGACTAACACTTTATAACCAAACAATCATTTGACACTGGCAAAATTGTCAACAAGACAGATGCCATTATAGGAAGAAAAGAAGAAGAAGTACTAAAGCATGGAAGTAATGTCAGCCTGACATAGAGTCGTTAACTCTGTTCACGCTAGTGATACTACAATGTTGAGCTTTTAATTATCGACATAAACGAAATTATTGGAATTGGGTCATGCCTGAGCTACCTGCAATACGAAGGTATAAATACGAGACGATCGATAGTACCTCCCTAGATTGAGAATATTCTGAAGCCAATAAAATACACAATGCTGGCAATTCTCTTGTTTCACGGTACTAGGTAGTTAAAATTTCCTAAATATGAGTGACCATATTTTGTTTAAACCAATGTTTATGTTGTCGTTTTGTAGCATTATTGAGTTGATTTTCGTAGTATTTTCAACAGTTTTAATCAACACCTAATTTCATGGCGTCTAAAACACGGGAATATGGTAAATTTTAGAAGAGCCATTTAGAAATATTGCTCTTATTCAAACTTTGAACGTACTGTTATAACCCTCTACTGTAATCTAATTTGTAAAATAAGCAAGCTAAAACCGCCCAGTAGGCACTTTTAGCTTGAATATTAATCAGTTCGGATCAAGCTCTCAAATGAGCCACTTGTCTTCCAAATTCAATTTCTATTTCCAATTACCATTTCAATAAAATCAAATCAATAATTATTTCTATTTCTATTTTAATTAAATAAGTAAAATAAAAAGTGTATTTTAAAATTTAGTTTTTTTTTAAAAAGACTCAGCCCAAATCTCATATAACATTGGTGGCAGCTTAAGGGATTTAAAAGTGAAAATCCTCGGAAACGCCTCGTTCTACCAAAGTGAAAAAACTAAAAGTTTATCTGCAAACGTGAACACAGTGTACAAAATACTTACGAGTGTCGCTGTATCACTTCGTCGTTTCGCCGTATCTTTTCACCGTGCCGCGCACTACTCAGTGGTCCTGTACCACTCACCTCATAGTATAGCTGTGTCCTCTCACCGTGTCGCCGAGTCCTGCCCTCTGGATCACCTCACTTACCTGGTGAATACCGGGTCCCCACCGAATCGTCACCGAGCTCCAAGGAAACCAGCTAAGTACCTAGAGGAAGTGGGTACCTACCTACTTACTCGGTACTTAGTACACCGATTCCAGATGAGTCCTATATTTGCAATGTTCCTACTAGCCCGGTGAGTCATTCAAACTTTATAACAAGTGAGCGAGTGAATTCATTCAAGTGATATCAGTGCAGTGTAAACAAATTGCAGTACGAACAGATAACGCTGGCAGACTAAACAATCGAACTTTATTATGACCACAGAATCTAGAGAAACAAAAGACTCATTACAAGTACTGACTAACTTACCATTACCTGAATCTCCATTACCATCTCCTAAATCAAAAACTATGTCGAAACAATCTGACACCACACCGAAATCGGTTGAGGTTGACCTCAACACCCTCTTCAAATTCGTAAACGCATACGACGGGAGTAGAGAAACTCTCAACTCATTCGTCACGAACGGAGATAATGTTCATGAAATGGCAACGGATGTACAAAAGCCCATCCTGTTTAAATATATTCTAAGTCAGTTAAGAGGTAAAGCGGAGCTTGCCTGCTCGATTAAAGACTTTAACAATTGGACACAACTTAAAGACTTTCTCAAAAATCAATTTTGTGAGCGCAAACATTATTCGCATTTGCTCACGGAACTTCAAGAGAGCAGGCAAGGCCCGCAGGAAACTGTGTCCCAATTCGCCCTGAAAATCGAAACATGCTTATCTCAGTTACTAACCGAGATTTCCTTACAAAATACTAAGGTGAAAGAAGTAGCCGGCCGCACTGCGGCAATGGAGGATCTAGCCCTCCATCACTTTACAATGGGAATATTCCCACGCATTTCAACAATTGTTAGGTGCAGAGCTCCTAAAAGCCTAAACGAGGCCATAAACTTGGCCATCTCGGAAGAGAAAATACAACAGTCTATGTATAGACGACCGGAAGGTAAAACTAATAATTCGGTCAACAAACCGAAAACCTTCAATCGCGATATCCAAAAAAATCAAAGTCCCGGTACTAACCAAAATCGTAGCGACGAAGTCTGTAGGTACTGTAAGAACCCGGGACATTCAATCGAAAACTGTAGGAAACGCGAATACAATAATCGCGCTAAAAATGAACGCCCGTCGACATCCGGCTACAAGCCACCGCAAAAGGTGAACCTTGTAGAAGAAACTGAGTTCGACGACGACCTTAGTGAGAACGAAGTTTCAAAAAACGAATAAGTGGCTCGTATAGGTGTCATGCGAAATCATGCCACTTTCCTACTAAATCTGACACCGTATCCACTGTATCGGCTAAGGCCAAATTTACAAAATCCACTGCATCGGCTAATGCTAAACGCACTATATCCACTGTTTCCACTGTATCGGCTGACGCCAAACCTACTAAACCCACTGCTTCCGCTATATCCACTGTTTCCACTGTATCGGCTGACGCCAAATCTACTAAACCCACTGCTTCTGCTATATCCACTATCTCCACCGAATCTAAACTCACCAAATCCTCTGTTCCTGTAAAACCCACTGCTTCCACTGTGCCCACTGAATCCACACAAAAAAATCAAGTTTTTGAAATTACTACTAACCCTAACAAAATCCTACTTCCTATTGTCCAAATAATCTCAACGATTTCAGATCTCCCTCTGTCTCTTTTGGTAGACTCTGGTTCAACAGTGAGCCTTCTTAAATCTTCATGCTTCAAAAAAGTTCCCAAACTGACCGAGAAACCTATCCATTTAAAAGGAATTGAACCCGGAGACCAAAGTTCAACCAAAACACTTGGACATTTTCCTCTAAAAATGTACCTCACGGACTCCACTCATAAATTTATTACTCACAAATTCCATGTTATTAACGAAATACATCTCCCTTTTGACGGTATCATTGGAACAGATATGCTCAACTCTTTTGGCTGTAGTATCGACTACAACACAAACAAACTCAAATTCGATAAAACAGAAATCCCATTTATGTTCCATGAACCAGTCTATTCCCTACCTGCTAGATCGGAAACAATGATTGAGTGTTCCATTTCTAACCCTGAGATCAGAGAAGGTCTTGTCCTAGATCAAAATCAGTACAAAAACTTACTGATTGCTAATTGCTTAGTGAGGGTAAAAGATAACAAAAGGATAAATATCTCAGTTATTAACACCTCCGAAACCCCTCTGACTCTAAAATCCAATTTGAATATAACACTTGTTCCTCTGAATTCAAATGACATGACCTATGAACATGTTAACTCTACTAAAGCCTACCAACATCAAAACACTGACTCTTACCTTCGAACCCAAGAAACTCTAAATCTTCTTAGAACAAATCATCTTAATTCTGAAGAAGCCAATGCTCTCCACGACGTCTGCTCCGAGTATTCAGACATATTCTATGTCCCCGGGGATAAACTCTCGTATACTAATGCAGTAAAACACGAAATAAAAACGACACCACAGAATCCCATCCATGTCAAATCCTATCGCTTCCCCGAGGTGCATAAACAAGAAGTGTCAAAACAAATCGACCAAATGCTAGATCAAGGCATAATAAAGCCTTCAATGTCTCCCTGGTCGTCTCCTATCTGGGTAGTCCCCAAGAAATTAGACGCTTCCGGACAACGCAAATGGCGCGTTGTCATCGATTACCGTAAACTCAATGACATCACCGTCGGTGATAGTTATCCTATCCCACAAATCTCTGAGATCCTAGATCAACTTGGTCAAAGTAAATATTTCTCTACTCTTGACCTAGCTTCAGGATTTCACCAAATTCTTATAAACAAAGAAGACGCACCCAAGACAGCCTTCAGCGTACCACAAGGTCACTATGAGTTTACCCGCATGCCTTTCGGGCTAAAGAATGCGCCTGCAACCTTCCAAAGGCTAATGAATACTGCCCTTGCCGGCCTTCAAGACATTCGGTGCTTTGTGTACTTGGATGACATCGTAATTTATTCACATGATCTTTCGAGCCACATCCAAAACTTAGAAATGGTTTTCCGACGTCTTAGAGATTTCAATCTAAAACTCCAGCCTGATAAGTGTGAGTTTCTCCGGCGAGAAGTAGCCTATCTTGGCCACGTCATAACCGAAAAAGGCGTCAAACCAAATCCTGAAAAGATAAAAGCGGTAACTCAATTTCCAACTCCTAAATGTTCTAAAGACATTAAATCCTTCCTAGGTCTTGTCTCTTACTATCGTCGATTTATTCCCGATTTCTCAAAAATCGCTAAACCACTGACTCAACTCTTGAAAAAAGATGTAGTATATTCATGGGAAAATCAACAACAAGTAGCTTTTGATAACTTAAAAAATAAACTTACCTCTGCTCCAGTCCTTATATACCCAGACTTTTCTATTCCCTTTACATTGACATGTGACGCTTCTAATTACGCTATAGGCGCAGTCCTTTCTCAAGGGCCAAAAGGTCAAGAAAGACCTATAGCTTATGCTTCACGGACACTTAATAAAAGCGAGTCCAATTATAATACAACAGAGAAAGAACTCTTAGCTGTCCTCTTTGGTTGTAGGACCTTCCGCCCATATTTGTATGGACGCAAATTCTATATCATCACTGATCATAGGCCTCTCACGTGGCTTATGAATCACAAAGATCCTGGCAGCAAACTACAAAGGTGGCGCCTGAAATTATCTGAATACGATTACCAAATAGGTTACCAAAAAGGAAAACTCAACACGGCAGCTGACGCTCTTTCTCGATATCCTGTCAACCCTATACAAGACGAAATTGAACCCTTGAATCTCGATGACATAAGTCCTTTTAACGCTGATCTCGATATTGATTTCAGTCCTTTAAACTTACCAGACCCAATTCCAAATCCCCTGATTCTTGAAAACAACGTTGAAACTAATCCTAACGACTTACCTTCAACCTCTCGATTAGATCCTTACGTCGATTCTCCGAATCCTACTATATCTAATGAAAATAATTTACCTGTAAATTTACCAAATTCCGAACTCCAAGAAAACTCGTACCCTGATTTCTTAAAAGCTATGACTAATAAAGACTATACTTACAACACTACAATTCACGAGTATACTAACCCATTATTGTCCTCTGATTCCAAAATCGTTGTCATTCCAACATCCATTGATCTCGATGAAGCCATTCCTTACGTCGAAGAAGTCCTTGCTAATATTGACAACGCATCAGAGTTCCTGGAGAAAGAACGAACTCTGTATTCCTCGCTGGACCTGAAAACAAAAGATAAAACATATCATTTTCTATTCACTAAAGTCAATCATTTTGATACTATACAATACCCCGAACTCTTCCAGTCCCTGAAATCACTTAAAAGTAAACTACTCAGTAACAATGATCAAAACCTAGAAATCGCCATTTCTGATTTTAATGACCCTTTTGTCAAATTATCTTATACCAAAATTTATAATATTCTAGCTTTCCTATTTCACGATACCAATATCATCATAAAAGTTTACAAAAACTCGATGATATTCCCCATACCAAGCGAAATTCCTAGAATCCTAAAAGAAAATCATGACTTACCCATAGCCGGTCACGTTGGCTCATCTCGAATGTATAATCGTCTAAAAGAAAGATATCACTGGAGAAAAATGAGAACAGATATCGAAACCTATGTCAAAAAATGCCCTCAGTGTCAAACAAACAAAGCGTTACGTAAAACTAACCGAGCTCCTATGCAAATAACATCTACGTCAACTGCACCATTCGAGCGAATTAGTTTAGACATCGTAGGACCGCTTCCCGAAGCTGGCCTAATCAATCTCAAATACATACTTACGATTCAAGACGATTTAACAAAGTTTTCTTTTGCTTATCCCATCAGTAACGTGACGGCTGAAGATTCTTGCGAATGTCTCATTCATTTCATTTCCTTATTCGGCATACCTAGAATGATACTTACCGATCAAGGTACTAATTTCACCGCTGACTTATTCAAGAAGACATGTGAATTCCTAAAGATCAAACAATTATGGTCTACACCATACCACCCTCAAACACAAGGTGCCTTAGAGAGGAGTCATTCAACTCTTAAGGAATACCTGAAATCATACACTAATGAAAATCATACTAACTGGCATAAATATGTTTATACTGCTATTTTAGCCTATAACACTAATGTTCATACCACTACTAAATTCACTCCTTATGAACTACTCTTTGGTCACAAACCTTATCTCCCTGACTCCATCTATGAAACGAACCCCACGGATACTTACCACGAATATATTAAAATGCTAAATCATCGCCTTAAACTCTCCCGTGAGAAGGCCCTCGAAAATATTGCAAAATCAAAAGAAACATCGAAAACATATTATGATCAAAGATCCCGACCTGTTACGTACAAAGTTGGTGACATGGTATATCTTAAAAATCACGTAAGATTAAGAAAAGCATTATCGCCAATATGGAAAGGACCTTATAAAGTTGTTAAAATTCACGGTAATCACACTTTATCTCTGTTGATTAACCGTCGTCACATCAAACATCATTTCGATGAAGTAAAACTAGCTGACGTAGAGGTCCCTAGGTCTTAAGGTCTTATCTTAAGGTCTTATAAGGCCAGTCATCTTCGACACCTTTTATTACTAAATAGTTATAAATAAACATAGGTGGTAATAGACTAGTAGAAATATAGTTAAATTTAGTTTTTTTTAAGTAATTTAGTGTTTATTTTCTTACAGCGTGGCAGAGTACTGTCACGGCCTTTCGCGTACCCAAGACTTCATCGCTATCGATCCCATCACGAAAAGCCCTGGCATCTATTTCAACCCTTCAGGATCTGTAAAATTAATTAATGACTATTTACATATTATAATACCATTAGAAATAGAATACATAAAACCACACATTGACAATATTAAAAACGTACTCCATTCGGCTCAATATATTTGCGCCAGAAGCGATGCTATAAATGACATAGAGTGTCAAAATTCTTTTCAACCTTTGGTTTCAACTTACAACGATATCTCTAGAGACTTTGATGCTATATCACACCTACTATCATCTAATAAATCAAAGAGATCTGCATGGATTTCTGGACTAGGTACAGTTTTTAAACAAATATTCGGAACCATGGACGAAGATGATGCCATTCAATATAGTAATGCCATTCAAATACTGAAAGAAAACAATAAAATATCTTTAAATTTAATTAAAGAAAACATCCTTATCTCAAAATCTGCTATTTTAAAACTTAATGATTCCATAATAGAAATAAACAAAAATGAAAAGCAATTAAACTTGATGGTTGAAAATTTATCAGCTTATGCTAATAATATGACTATAGTTACGAACTCATTGTTATTTAAATCAGGAATACATGAGATGTTTAGTGTACTGCAATCTTGTATGTTAAGTTTATCATATAGACTAGAGGATTTAATAAATTCTATCTTATTCGCTAAAACAAATACACTACACCCATCAATATTAACACCGAAAGATCTATATTTTGATTTAGTAAACAATGTAAAACATTTACCCAAGTACGCGGAATTTCCTGTAAAATTAGAATTAGAAAATATTCACACATTAATTAGCCTTACTGAAATAGTTTCATATATTTTAGATAATAAGTTAATTTTTACTCTTAAGATTCCTTTGGTATCTATAGGTAGCTTTAATCTGTATAAAAACATCCCAGTACCAGTTCCTCACAATGCAACTACGCATAAATCTTATGCGCTGATAATACCTACTACATCTTATGTAGCTCTACTTAATGAAGATAAGTCTAAATATGTAACATTAAACAATGTCGACGATTGTAAAACTATCAACAACGAAATGTACCTGTGCAAACAAATAGATGTCTTTAGTGTCCAAAATTATCCTATTTGTGAAACGGAAATCATGACCAGAGTCCTGAACTCACTTCCGGAACAATGTAAAACGAATTTCCTATACGGACATATTAATATCTGGCAATCCTTAGGAAATAACAGATGGATGTTTACACAATCAGAACCAACAAAATTAAATATTGAATGTTATAATGAAATTTCAGAGCATACTATTTTAGGAACTGGCATCTTATCTTTAAAACCAAACTGTATTGGATTTTGTAAGGATGTGAAGTTAATTGGAAAAACTCACCCTAAATATCAGTTTAGTCATGTTCATTCCGATTTTAATTTGATAAATGATACATGTTGCAATCTGAATAAATTTAAAAGATTAAATTATACTGAGACTTCAATTCGAATATCTAAATTAAATGCCAATAACTTAAACGAATTAAATAATAAAGCTGAAAACATGTTAGATATAATTGAAAAACTTAAATTGGAAAATGAGTCTGTTCCACAATTAACACCACATTCCCTAGTTTCATACATATTTGTAATCTTATTCATAATGTTTGTTATCTATTATTTTTGTAATAAGAAATGTTTAACTTTTTATGATAAGTTCAGACCAACACAACTTGAAAATAATTCAGAGAATCTTGATTCCCAATCAAATTCTCCACCTCGAATTAGAATTAATTAAAAACCTGGGTACTTTAGTACCATACGTTTTTACCTAAACGGGGGGTTGTTATAACCCTCTACTGTAATCTAATTTGTAAAATAAGCAAGCTAAAACCGCCCAGTAGGCACTTTTAGCTTGAATATTAATCAGTTCGGATCAAGCTCTCAAATGAGCCACTTGTCTTCCAAATTCAATTTCTATTTCCAATTACCATTTCAATAAAATCAAATCAATAATTATTTCTATTTCTATTTTAATTAAATAAGTAAAATAAAAAGTGTATTTTAAAATTTAGTTTTTTTTTAAAAAGACTCAGCCCAAATCTCATATAACAGTACGTACAAACAAATAAAGATCGTAACTATATTACGTAATTTTAGCTAGTTCCGTAAAACCACCAATTAAAATGTATTTAATATTTTTTTTTATTCATTTATTTATTTATTTTATAGTTATCTGATTTTTGACAAATCGGCCCTAATGTAGTTACAAAATTTGTCAGCTAAGTTACAATGTTTCTGCTCACAAAGCAAGAAGAAAAAATAAAAACTTACGTAATACAAAAATGGTTATGTATCATAATAACAACCACACGTATTTCACAAGCAAACAGCTTATCAAATAAAATATGATGTATTCTATAAAATCACCATGACGAATCGTTTTTTAACATGTTAATGAATATACGTGCTGGTTCCTCATAACCCCAGTTTAAGAAGAATCAGGAAAGAAACTCATCTGGCTATAATGCTTTTTTGTATAGGTAACCCTGCTAGTTTTTTAACAAATACCGAGTCCAGTTGTGGTAGATTAATCTCAAGCGATTTTTTCACATCTTAATAAAATAATGCCGGACATTTCACACAGTATCATCTAGCCCCACAGTAAGCAGAGCTTGTGTTATGGGTACATAACTTATATAAGTACTTTTTTTTTTTAAATACATACTGTACTAAATATTTTTTTTAAATACAGTAAGTATGTATTAAAAAAAAAAGTACTTACATAACACATAGAAATACCCATACCCGAGACAAATAGTTGCAGCTTGCAGATCATACAAACATTTGTCCCGCGGCGGGAATCGAACCCGCAACCTTCTGTCTCAGGCAGGCCTTTACCCACTGCGCCACAAAGGTCAGATAATAATCAGATAGGTATTTTATTAATTAAGTTTTAGGAGACCTTTTTTATTTAATTACGTTTTCAAATTTGCAAGTCTAAAAATCTAATACGTCACATGGAACCTTGTTATGGAAGCGTACACATTGCCCCTTAAATGGTAGGTACTGCAAGCCTAACTGTGAGATGATTGAGATCCCTTTAGTGTAGACGGTTATCCATTGGGTGACACGAATTAATTAATTAAATGAACGACTGAAAAAATGAATTAGTTGAATTGAATGACGTACATACCTACAACAAAATGTTTATTTTCACAACTCGAAATATATATTAATTAAGAAAATTCCTACCATTTTTTCAATTCATTAGTTATTTCTGCGTTTCATTTAATTGCTTTCAGACGCTAGTAATTCATTCATTTGTATTTGTTAATCAATAATATAATACGTTTATCAATAGATATTAATAAACTACTTACGTAGGAACTTTGTTCCAACAGAGTAGAAACTCACTATTTTTTTTTAAACACAATTGTATTTTGTAGGTATGTGATGTTGTAGGTAGGTAAATAAATCATTAATCATTGAATTTTCATATACCTACTCGTATATAGTTACTGACTGACAATACACAGTCATAATATTCATTTTCTTATGTTTATTTCTAAGTGATTCTCTTTTCATGATATAGATTGCACGAAAGTCCTCTTCTGCAACACAAAGCAGAATTCCGTAAAACTTATTGCTATGAAAGAAGCTGAAGTAAACGAATCTAGCGGTATCCACGTCGGTAAAGTGCCGGATCTTTTTGACTGCGTATGCCTCAGAGCATGATATTTAAGAAAAGTGCAAAGAAAATAATAGACCTCTGTATGTAGCCTTTATGATACACTTACAGCAAAATCTTGCATCAATGTAGAACGCGAAGATATATTAAACATCCTAAAGAATATTTATATATACATTAAAGCAAGGTAAAACTATTAATGAGAGGAGACGAGATAAGAATCGAAAGAAGAGTCAAGCGAAGCGAGAAAAGTCTCACCTAAGCTATGTAGGTATTGCTGTAGGTATTAGAAAACATATTTCGAAACTTAAACTGGAGAGGAAAAGGTATAAAGAGGAACGACTGTTATTTCAACTATCTAAGATTGACATGACAAAGCGATGATAGCAGAATCAAGCGGTGATATAGAACTTGAATAAGTTATATGTTCACTCGACGAGGAAATCTCCAGAGTTAGTCTAGAAATGAACGCTAGCAAAACAAAAGTAATGACAAATAGCCACAAAAAACCTATCAGCGCGAGAGGAGGAAATAGTATAGAATATCTATACCTATAAAAGAGCTTAACCCTACTGACTGACTGATTCTCACGCCGAGCCTAAACCGCTGAAGCTAGAAAGCTGAAATTTGGAAGGTAGCTTCCTTTGACAGCTAACCCATCCGCTAAGGCGGGATTTTTTGAAATTCAACCCCTAAGAGGGTGAAAAGGAATGTATGAAACTTTTTAACGCGTGGTGCGATATGCTTGGAACCTTATATGAATAAATAAAATACCAAATAAATGGACACGTGTTTCAGGGTTTTACAAAATAAGCCTATCAAAGGAGTAAAATGGGGTGTCAAAGTTTGTATGGGAACTTTTTAACGGGTGGTGTGATTTCTTAGAAACTTGGTTTCAATGCTTAAAATGCAAAATAAATGGACACTTGTTTTAGGATTTTTCAAAACACTCTCATAAAGGAGTAAAATGGGGTGTGAATGTTTGTATGGAAACATTTAATTGGTGGTGGGTGTGATTGGTTTGAAACTTATCAATAAAATTTGGCAATGAGATAAAAAGCATCCTGGGGAAGGAATAAGATTCATGCGGACGAAGTCGAGAGCAACAGCTAGAGTATATAGCATAAAGTATAAATAAACATCTACATGGGCAAAAAAATATATTTCAATAAAACAATAAAAAGAAATATAGATACGTGCCCAAACTATAGCTAACGCATGATACTACTCTGTCTCTGTTGCTTTGTTTTTTCTATTTCTATGGCTACCAGACGTGTGTTTATACCAACAAAGTTAAATTAATAATGAGAACATTATGAGGAGGCCTTCGACCAAGACCTCCTGTAATAAACTAATTCAAACTCAAATAATTTTAATATATATATACCTATTATGTAACAAATGAGGAAATATACGGCTTTTTATTTATATTATTTTATGCCGCAGAGCAGTCTCCTCGACAATGGAGTTCGACAATGGAGAACACAAATGGGTTAAATGTTACACTAAAATATACCTGACATTAAATTTTCGAGATTTCGCGCGCTCCCTGCGTGAAGTCACGCACACGGTTCGTCTGTAATCTCCCGCGCGGCAGCTCACCATTATGAACTGTTGCCTAAATTGTACGTGTTTGTTAGTTTGTGAATTGTTGTAACAGTTATAAATTATCCGTAGTTGTAGTGTTCATTTTATAAATTCCTGTAGGTACCTATAAGTTGGAAGTTGCCATGGAAGAAGGATTTCAGAAAGGCCAGTCAAATAATCTGCCAAGAGTGGATAGCTTGATGGTACCTAGCTCAACATTTTATAAAAAACTAGCTGACCCGTGCCAACTTCGTAGGGCGGTTACAACTACACAAATTTAAGGTACTTCCTAATCGTTATTAAAAAATAGCTAATTAAATTATTGTTATAATTACAGAGATTAACAAAGCTACGGATAAATATTGATTGATGGCGCTAGCGGCTACCCGTGGCTACGCCCGCCCCGTTCCCGTTCCCGTTGCTTTTCGGGGATAAAAATAGCCTATATCCATATCCAAGTTACTTACTATATTCATTTTAAGTTTCATCCAAATCGGTTCAGCGGTTCTTGAGTTATAGGTGGTGTAACTAACACGACTTTATTTTATATGTAGATAAGGATTTTGGGGCGGCCGAAATTCGTGGAATAAAAATCGTCTTTTTATTATGTATTATTTTATTATGTTTTATAATGTTATACCTAACACTGAAATAAAGTACAGTTAAGTACCGTGCAAATACGTGCGGTGAGAAATTTTAGCATTTTTGGATACCAAGTTATAAAGAAATCAGGGATAACCAACCTTACGGCCCGCAAGTAGTTGACACGTTTTAGTTATTTTACATTATTACATAAAAGTATTTATTTGTTTCTAGGTCAGGAAGAGCTACTACAGATATTTTTATCTTGAGGTGGCAAACTAAAATATTTACTATAAGTCTTTGTACCTCTATGACTAACTTTATTTGTTTTTTCTTTTAGTTTCATCATTTTAATATGTGTATCTTCCGTTCTTGTGATTCCAGTCGTACCTTCTAAAGGGTCATTATCGAAGTTTTCAAGATCATGGTTGTGAAGTGGACGCAATATTTTCAATTGATTTAGTTTTAAGTTTTGCTATAACAGAACGTTCAGGTTTTCTATTAATTTGTTTTGACATGCAAACTTATGAGGCACGCACGACGTGTTTCTTGAGTTTGAGCGGTCTTCTAATTTATGCTTTTCATAAATTCGTTGTCCATGTCATTTTCCACCTAAAATAAAAATAAAATATTTTCAAAACAAAAAGTGAAAACCACATCATTGCTTGTCGATTCATCTAGCTAAAGAATAGGTTTCCGTACCTATTATGTAGCTTGATGCCATAGACGGATACACAAACAAACTGTTTAGGTGACTAAGCAAATATTTTTTCAATACTAATATAGGATTTTCTTACGATGATCATAGGTACTAAAAAAGGCGGGCCGTAGGTTTGATAGTTCTGCCAAAATATTGGTGTTAGACAACGATAAGTAGGTAGATACCTACTTACATCAAAATGATCTTCACAGGACAGGCAGCAGAAGGCAAGGTTTTTTTAGGTTAAGGTCCTATTGAATCAACTCTTCGTATAGCTGACATTCACTTCTTTCTGGATTTTAGGTCCTTCAGCACGATAA
The DNA here is from genome assembly GCA_948098915.1 of Lampropteryx suffumata. Taxonomy (NCBI): domain Eukaryota; kingdom Metazoa; phylum Arthropoda; class Insecta; order Lepidoptera; family Geometridae; genus Lampropteryx; species Lampropteryx suffumata. The sequence goes on along the minus strand of OX402544.1, from coordinate 16,458,749 downwards.
AAAAAAGTTTGTCCAGTGTTTCTACATGGGAATTATAACATTGAGGCACGACATAGTAGGTATTTCTTTTCCATTTTTAAGTACCCAGAAACAGTTTAGCAGGAAACGATACGAAGGAGGGTTAGCGCAGGCGACCGGTGAAGGAATGGGCTCGGCGAGACGAATCGTGACGTAATCGCACGATCGAGCGCCATCCGCGTTTTTAAATAATGCGTATGAAATTCTCACTTTTTTCTGAGCCATTTTTAATGGTAGAAAAAAAGTAAAATACACAGATATTCTCGTAATTTTTTTAGATTACTTTGGCATTTAAAAAAGTTTGTCTTCTCCATTATAAGACAAAAAACGAGATTCGTGAGACCGTGAAAAGTTAAACGACCATGTAGTTACGTCTATATTTATAATTTACACTAAGGTACCTTAACCTACTCAATAAAAATAAGATACAATATTTAGCTACAGTTTAATTTTAGTATTAATTTGGCTATCTACAATACGTTGAACTAATGTTTGAGATTAATTTTAAATAATAAAGAGATACTTAATCGATTCCTATATCAATTAACTTACAGCGATTATAAATAGAGTGAGTGAAATATTATGTATAATATGCCACATCCCTGCCCTACCGACTGCAACTATTTGTTGTCTGTGCTTTGTCTTGTCTGTCAGTCATCGCACTCGGCACTGACGGAACGGAGCGGTGAACAAAGCAAGCAGCAGTGAACATCAAGGAGAGGTCGTGCGTGGAGGATTTTACCATCTAGCCACCATCGCCGTTCGCCAATTACACCATGGCTGATACCGAAAAGGCGCCGCAGCCACAGCCCCAACAGCAGCAGCCAGAAGACCAACAACAACCAACCCCGCCGCAAGCAACCAAGCCAGCAGCCAAACAAAAGCAGGTCATTGGTAAGTATCCCTACGCCATCTTTTATTTTAGCGTGCGGCCGGCATCGGTCTAAGTGAGCACATGGTTCGAAAAATAAGGAATCCTCTTAGATGTGTAGCTTCATTATATCTGAATGTTAAAATATACAAATGGATAGTTGAAATATAACACTTTGTGTTACCTAGGTACTGAGGATCAGTCAAAAATCTTTGGGATCAGTTTTATACTTTAGCTTTATGTACATATCTATTTGGTTCGGTATGTTGACTCAGGTAGCATTGGTTTGGTTGGTTGTGTCACGCGGAATAAATCAATAGCCGCGGGAAAGATGCGTTGTAGATAGTGTAGTGGCGCAGTTTGCGAACCCCTTTGAGCACGCAGCTGCTAACAAGGAGGGAGTCGTTCCGACGCCGACGACCAAATTAATATTCCAGACTAGCTAGACAAAGACAATGCATCCAACAGAGAAACCAGTTTACATCCTGAGTCCGGAGTCGTAAAAATAACGCTGACATCACTTCCAATATGTATCTACTTACCTACCTACCTATTTCTATACAAGAATGTATTGGGTAGTTTTGTGAAGAAAATTAATTTTGATGAATCTATTTTATCTGCTACCTTCTACCCTAAACCATGCTGTAGTGTTGTTATTATTATAAATGTAAACACTTGTTTGTCTGTGTGTTGTATTATGTACCTACCTACAATCAAAAGAACTTCTTTTTGGAAAAAAGAGAATTGTTTCTCTAGACACGAGTGCTTTTACTATAAACTGCCAAAGCATATCTTAGGCATATCAGCTGCAGTCAGTAATCTGAACACTGTTTTCTGACACTTACAGATGGACAGATGCAGAGAGAGGGACTTTGTTTAATAATATGTACTGATATCATGAATTTAATATGTTTTTGTTTACAGCTGAAAAAGTTTCCGGCACTGTCAAATGGTTTAATGTCAAGAGCGGATACGGGTTCATTAACAGGTATGTTGATTATACATATTATTACAAATTGTGTACGGCATCAAGCAGATTATCTTGATGGACCTATAAGAGATAATAGCCGTGGCCCACATGGATCATAAGCCCATATGGTTATTCCACGTTTCATCAAATTGGTTCAGCTATTATTGCCTGATTGAGTAAAGAAACATGCACATGAACTTTCACATATAATGTTGGATAGATGTTCTCTTATTTTTATTAAAGTCCCACTCCTGGGACTAAGTATATTAACTTATTGCTTGTAACTGTAGATAAACTTTGTTTATACTTCTAGCACCTATTTAAATATAACAATTTGTGTGTAGGAATGACACCAAGGAGGATGTGTTTGTGCACCAGACCGCTATCGCCCGCAACAACCCCCGCAAGGCTGTGCGTTCGGTCGGCGACGGAGAGGCGGTGGAGTTCGCCGTGGTCGCCGGGGAAAAAGGCTTTGAAGCAGCCGGCGTGACAGGTCCCGGCGGCGAGCCGGTAAAGGGCTCGCCATACGCAGCCGACAAACGCCGCGGCTACCACCGCCAGTACTACCCTCGTCAAGGTGGACGAGGCGGTGAAGGCGCTCCACGCAGGGGTGGAATGGGAAGACGAATCAACCCACTCAACCCAGGGGGTGCACAGGGAGACGAGGGCGCGGAAGGCGCAGTGGCACCGCAGCGCAGCTATTTCCGTCGGAACTTCCGCGGAGGACGGCGCGGCGGTGGTCCCGGCCCGATGAACCGCGGAGGCGGGTTCCGTCGCGCGCGGCCGCGCAACCAGCAACCTGGCCAGGCCACCGGCGCTGTTGCCCAGGACGGCCAAACTCCGCGCCAGAACGGGGACAATGACGTCCCCGCTGCTGACGCCGAAGTTAACACCAAGGCTATCACCAAGCCAACAGGCACTACCATCGAGACTACTACCAATGAGAGCCAAGCCTGAGAGTACCTCAGCTACAGCTCCGACGGCGTGGCATTTTCTAATGTAGTGCAAATTATTTCTACCCGGGCCACGACCGTTACATGTCTCATCCATTCATCTGAAGAGTGTTTACTGTTGCGTCACACTAATGTTGTAAGAACACTGTATTTACACCAGTCATGATGAAATGATGAAGAAGGGAGCTGTTATAAATGGAACTGCATAGTATCATGGATCAAAGATGTGATATTTTTATTACTATTATGAAAGTAATATATTGTATTGTTTGGTGTTTGAACTGATTTGGTTGTATACTAGATGGTGTATAGTATATTTAAAGTATCAATAAAAAAAAATTATGTATTAAATCATGCTACTAGCATTATGTGCTCTGCTACATTTAAACTATTCATTACATTGTTATTGAGAAATGATGGTGCAGGTTCCAGTGCCCCAAAGACTATGGTGATTAACTAATTACTTATTTAAAAAAAATTGAGTGCGGTTCATACAGTTTAAATAGTACGTACATTTTGGTTCTCAAATGAAGTGGTGTATTTAATGTTACTGAAATAGAATAGCGTCTGTTCTGAACACTCTCAGAAAACATTAAATTTCTTTTACTTGTGTGATAAACGTGCATTTTTATTGGAGGACCCTCATCATTAGGCCTCGTGAACACGATGCCGCCACCGCACCTCTGCATTGTGTATGCGCGACCGTCTACTCCCACCTGTTCTGTTGGCAGAACTATTAGGATTTTTTTTCCCATTACTTCTGTGACATCTAAGACTGCTTTACACCTGGCTTCATGTCGAATTCTATTCTTCTGGCGCTTCGGCGGCCGCTGCCGCGGCACGCTCGATTTGCTGGCTCAATATAAACAAAGCCAAACCATGGGGTCTCATTCCTAAGAAAAGAAAATTAGTTCAACTAAATAGTAATAGATGGCATTACAGGTATCGATTTGTTATTCAAGTTTATGAAAAATCTAAATTAGGTCCTGATAAAAGCATTTTCCAATTTCATTAAATAGAATAAGGACGGAAAATTCATAAAAAGTTTTTTAAACATGTACCTATGTTTATTTTTACAAAATTACTTAAATGATGTCGTTCCTTTGGTGGCAATTATTACTGTATTGTTGCATTTTGGTTTTGCATTTTTAACCGGCTTCAAAAAAAGGAGGTTACTCAATTCGATAGTATGTATATTTTTTGTGTGTTCGCGGATAACTTCGTCGTTTATGAACCGATTTTGATGATTTTTTTTGTTGGAAAGAAGATATCCCAAGGCAAGGCTGGTACTATAATAAGGAAACCAGGATCTGATGATGGCATCCCAGAGAAATCGAGGGGAACCTTTGAAAATCGTAGTGCGACTAGTGCGTTAGTAATTTTTTTTATCGAGTACCTAGGTATTTTATAGCACCACTATTTAATGAAGGTCTTGATTGAGCCGAAAAACAGTCAAGGGAACTCAACGTTTTACAGCAATTACCTGGTGTCTGGGCTTGATTAATTTATATTGATCAAGACTACACCTATATGGGTTGTGACTACTTGTGACTGTCATTAGGGGTCTGATGTTGAAGTCGAAGGACAGTCCAGGAAACTCCACAACGTTTTACGGTAGCTGCCTTGTGTATATTTTATACATGAAGTCGGTTGTCATATAAGTATTAAATCTATTGTAAGAAAAATTTTATTCGAATTACAAACTATAAAAAAAAAACTAAAAACGTGTGCGTCTCGGGATGCTCGACAGAAGTGATAAGTTATACTAATCTAAACTAGCGCTGTGGGTTAGAGTGAGAGAGGAAGAGTCTGCCTACCGCTGCCGTATGCGTGAGAGAAAGGGATGCCATACAGACTGGCGCCATAACGCGTTACGTAACGAAGCGGTTTAGCCTCCTAAAAGATGTTATCACTTCAAAAAAAATCTTATTGCGATTGACATATTAATCTTTTAATATTCTCACTCAAGAGGTGTCACATTAGGAAACTAAGTATGTATAAGATGTAGGTTAATAATGAACAACGAAACGCATGATAATTATGTGTCAACTTTGTTGTCTGACTGATTCGTTACGTTACGTTTGATTTCGTTTGGCCTCGAGTTGATTGCGCCTAAATGTACTAGGTTGTTACCTACGCTATTTTCGTGATAATAGTGACCTGTGTGTGACCGTGCATACCTACCCTAAAAATCGGACTTATGGAAATCGGAAAAGGCTTCCTACTTCGCTCGAGGGGTTAGGCCGCGCTCACTTTGGATGCGAATTATATCGTACGTAAACGTATGAACACTGTTCGTACGAATTCAGGGCGCACACTGAATACGTTTTTCTCCGTCAAATAGACAGAGTACCGTTGTTAGCGCATACGTGAAGTCATCTTTGCTGCGATGAATAATCTTTATCATTTGAATAATCATCTTCTAAACCGTAGATTGCGACGCCGTCGTCGTTATCGTAGAACCGAATGGGTGCCCGAAATATTTTTAAAAAGAGATGAATTCGGTGAATTTCATCACATTATGGAAGATTTGTATAATGACCCCAGACTGTTTTATGGTTATACACGCATGGGGAGAGATACTTTTGAGTACCTATACCTACATTCTTAATGCAATACGACCTAACCTGACTAAATACAGCAACTTTCGCGACACAATATCACCTGAAGAACGATTAATTGTCACTTTAAGGTAAGAAAGTAAAAAAAATGCTTTTTCGATATATTTTTATATAATAATTCTTTATTCAAATGAAGACAGTCGTACATTAAATATTTGAGTCTGGATTGAATTGCATAACATAGTGAGTAACAGCTGATGGTTGTTGTGACATTAAAAAAGGTTGTTGCGATTGTCCTAGTGTTGAAGTATTTGGTGAAATATTGAATTCATCACTGAACTAAGCCAAATCAGTAGAACTTTCTTTCTGTACCACAGATGAAGCATAAGCATTCTGTTCATCAATAAGTACTTGTTGTAGTCTTGAACGTACAATTAACTTACGATTTTTAAAAATGGGAGGAGACTCATTAGGAACTGTGCATCAGGATCATTCGCACTTTTTTTTTAAAGTACTGTAATTTCTCCTCTTCAATTTCCAATAGTTTTGCATCGATTTCCTCTGGCTGACGTCTTTTACTTTTTTTTTTCAATGGAGATTTAAAATGCTTTGGAATTTCTTGGTCACTTTGTTCAGAAGATGGACCAGGTAATGGCGAAGGCGTATAGTTAGAACTTAAATTTGTATTTACACTATCCTCCCCATCAGAACTCTCACATGTATCTGGCACGCTACCTTGCAGATCCCTTCGGGACATTGTAGGTACTTTGGAGGAACATCAAAAGCTGAAAATAAGGCCACTTGGAGAATTGTTCTGAATTGGCTGCTTGGCCAGATTTTTTGTTGTTGAGTTTTTTTAGTTCCTTCCCGAAAGTGTCTCGTAGTCCCCGCCATTTTTTTTTAACTCGTCAACTGAAAACAAATCTCTAATTATTACAGGTACTTAGCCACTGGCTCATCATTCAGATCACTTGGATATACATTTAGGATTTCAAACAATACTGTTGGTTATATCGTACATGATACTTGTAACTCTATTTGGGAAAATCTTAATGAAATTCATATGAAATTTCCATCACGTGCAGATATGGTCAATATAAATAACGACTTTTGGAGAAAATGGCGGTTTCCTAATTGTTCTGGTAGCATTGATGGAAAACATATACGAATAAACGCGCCAAAATATTTTGGCAGTATGTACCGTAATTACAAGTCCTTTTTTCAATTGTATTGCAAGCTGTTGTGAATGCAAACTACAGATTTATTGCTATAGACGTGGGAGCCTATGGCAAAGAAAGTGACGGTGGAATATTTCCACATTCAAACCTCTCAAGACCATTGGAAAATGGTTCTCTCAACACAAACCAGGAAAAAGTATTACCAGGAACTGATATAGCTTTGCCTCATTTCTTAGTTGGTGACGAAGCTTACCCTTTAAAGACATACCTCATGCGCCCCTATCCTCAAAGAAATTTGGGTCCCGAAGAGGAAATATTTAATAAACGCTTATCAAATGCAAGACAGGTTGTTGAGTGTGCCTTTGGCATTCTGAGTAGTAAGTGGAGATTGTTGTTGAAAGCAATTGAAGTAAATCCCAACCGAGCAGATGTTATAATAAAGTGCATATGTTTACTTCATAACATAATTATTGATAAGGAGGGTATCCACGATTTGCCTACGGAATTACCACAATTACAAAATGAAAACAGAAACCGATTCATGACTGCAGGTGAAAACAGAAGCGCAACGAGAGCTCACAACATCAGGGATACACTCAAAAACTATTTTTGTCAAAATAACAATTGATTTTAAGACAATACTTATCTGTTTATCATTAAAAAAAATATATAAATTTACTCACCAGATTTTTCCATTTCTTCGGATATTTTACGCCATGACCTACGCTGAATGTCACGTAAGTGATAACTGGAATCACTTTGATCCCACAAAGATTTATGCCCGTGAACCAAGTTAATTAACTTTTCTACATCCATTAATGATGATGAACGCACGAACATGTAATAAAATCCCAACGTACGTTGCTCGTACGTATACGTACGACTAACTCGCGCGCAGTGTGAGCGCTTTCATAGTACTCAGAAGGTCGGGAATGTTCGTGCGTGTTCGTACGTTTCTGCACGAATGGAATTCGTACGAAAACGTATCCAAAGTGAGCGCGGCCTTATTCCCCAAGTACTCCAAGATTATTTCCCTAACTGCTCCACGACAAAAAATACATGAAAAATGAGTTTCATTTGACTCCAAGAGAATATAAAAATGTTCAAGGAGTATAAAGTAGGTACTCCAGTGTTCAGGTTTCAAGAAATTAAATACGCCGTAGGTACATTCATTCACTAACTACTCCACGAATTTATCATGAGAATATTATTGATGAATTTTATGATGCATCTTACATAGGTACTCCAAAAGATAGCTGACGTACAGTCAGCTATCATCAGCTGAGGTGCAAAGATTCGAGTTTTATAATATGTTTAACTATGAGCTAAAATTGAAATACAACACAGTAACTGATATTTGTATTTTTTTATATTAATAGAATCCATGCATAGCATTAAACTTTAAAAATGACGCAAATAAAATTGAACATGATAGCTAAAACAAAAAAAAAACGTAATAATCCGCCTTTTCTAACTCTCTGTCTCAGCTAAGAATATTATCAACATATTACCTACACAACTTATTACACATAATCATATTACCCGGACCCGAACCAGAATTTTTCCTTCTTAATATAATATAAATATGTATTAATCAACATCATTGTAGCGGAATGATTATAAAGGATTGTGGCGTTCTAACATGTGTTAAATTAAATTCAGTAATAGGCTAAACATTATGTAGAAGAATAAGAGTATTAGTTACTAGTAATTATTTAACAAAAAATGTATACCTACACTATAGCTATATTGTGTTATAGTCACGTTTAAAAAAAAAAAGAAAATACGTCAGTGCTGCAGCTCCAGCTAGTAGGTATCTGTTGTAGTCAATCGACAGTAGGTATAAAAAAATACCTATTGTTTCAGTATTGATCCCGTAACCCGATCCCCCAGGGGATCCCAGTGAACTCATTGGATCACCAGAATCCCCTTGATATAAAATAAAGTTTAAAGATGTTACCACACTGTTTTAAAAAAATATTTTTTTATCATTTTCTAAGAAATGACCTACCTACGCTTATGTCATTGTTTAATCATTCCAATTGCGTGTCTTCATACAGAAATTAATCAGAACGAAACCAGTTGGTTAGGTTATGTTAGAGTATAGAAAACAAAGCGCAAGGCAAGCGTGCCGCGGAAGCGGCCGTCGAAGCGCCAGAAGAATATAGTCAGTCGATTCAGTGAGAACATCTTGTGTGATAAAATCTTTATAAATTTTATTTCAAGGGGATTCTGGTGAACCGATGAGTTCACTGGGATCCCCTGGGGGATCGGGTTAGGGGATCCTGGTGGCCGCCATGATTGTTTCAGTTGTGCGTGAAAGATATGCATTACTTGATATTAAAATTCAACAATAATCCATCATGCAAGCCACGGTAGAGGCTATCCCTTTCAAAAAAGACATCATCCTGGTGACCTCTTCTTTTTCTAATGTTTCCATAAACTTAACCTTTTTATCCACAGAATTCATTTCTTCTTTTTTTTCTTCTTTTGTTGACAACAGCATTATCAGATTTATTATTTTCTTGCTATTTAGCTGTAGATATCGTGAAAGCTTGTTTTTTATTGAGAAATTTTATACACAAAGAATAGGGCACAAGGAGGGCATCTATAAACGTGACAAATACACTCGAGAGCAATGAATCCGGGTCACTTAAGGAAGCCTAAAAATCTCAGAAACTAAGAATACTAGCGTAATTAAAAAAACTGGTTAAATAGACAATAAAATACTACTTAAATTAAGATTTTGAAACCTCTTAGTTACTGTAAAGATATGTCATAAAAAACCTAATTTGAAAAAGGGAGACTTTCGAAGATGGAACTACGAAATTACTGCATTTGATTTTGCTTTTGTTTCTAATCTGTCATATAAGTGGGTTTATAAACCATATTGATAGTGATCAATATATATTATTCAAGCAGTAACCATGTCGCTTACACACCTGAAGAATGCACCAGAATTTTCACAATGCTGGAAACCGGCCAGAGTCAGCGCGATACAGCCAGGACTGTCGGTGTGTCGCTGTCAACAGTACAAAGAGTTCCCGACGTTATGTTGCGAGGAAACTAGCTCTAACTTACGTAGATCAGGAACAGGCAGAACCAGGTGTACCACAGTACAAGAAAATCGATACATGGTGCACACCATGCTTCGTAATCGCTTTCTCACAGGAACTGAACTTACAAATCAGTTTCGACGCCTCGGAGGAAGTAACCCAAGTGCATGGACAGTAAGACAATGACTTGCTGAAGCTAACTTGAAACCGCTTAGACCTGCAAACGGCCCTAAACTGGAACGTAGGCATCGTTTTTCAAGACTAAGATAAGCCTAGAACCACTTAAATTGGACTATTGAAGATTGGTCAAAAGTTATGTTCACCGACTAATAAAAGTTTATGCTTTACAAGCACGATGGAAGACAAAGAGTGTATAGAAGACCAAGGGAAAGATTCAAGCAAGTATGCATCGAAAAAAAAGTAGCCTACGGTGGTGGGTCTGTACTTGTGTGGGCCGGAATTTCATCTGAGAGTCTGAGAGATATGTGGAAGAAACCATTTATGAATACGTTGGGCCATTTATGGTCAATTTGGGTGAGGATGCTATTTTATGCATGATAATGCCTGACCTCATACAGGTTGGATTGTGAATGACTACCTTCAAAAGATAAACAATACTCGTATGGAGTAGCCAGCACGCAGCCCGGATATCAACCCGATGGGGCATGCTTGGGACGAGCTAAGGAGATGCGTAAAACAACGAAACCCTCCCCCAATCACACTTAGTGAGCTCAAAATTGCTCTCACAAAGGAATGGGAGAATATTCCCCAGAATCGTATAAGGAACTTGGTGTAGGTACAGAATGCCAAACCGCGTAAACGCAGTAATGGAAACACGAGGCTATTGCCTCCTCAAAGTATTAAAATTCAAGAAAATCGTAATATTGTTCAAAAATGTTCTTATATTTTTTTTATGTAATTTTTAGTAAATAAAATGTAGTGATTCATAAATTTTATTACTTTCATTTAAAGGGTATTGTATTGTCTATTAACACTTTTTTTTTCATCAAGCTAGCATTTTTAGTTCCGAAATTTATAGGTTTCTTTAAGTGACCTGGATACATTGCTCTCGAGTGTATAAAGAGTAGGTATTTTAATTCTGAACATGGAAGTGTGTTATGGCAAAATTATTATTGAACATGAATTAATAAATAATTAATTAAAAATTGTATTAAAATTACACTTTCTGTACCTATTTGTTTTTCTCCATTTCCTATCTGAAACCAAGCTTTTAAGCAAGCGTAAAACGCTTGTCTTTCTTAAAGGTATATTTCCAAATATTTGTCCCATAACACTTGTCTGTCCTCCACTAAACATATGAATGTTTCGTAATTTAAATCTTCCATGATAGTTGATTAGAAAACCAAATAATTGAGCGCGCGGTGTCGACGCGCCTACTTAGGCCACCTAGGTAGGTAGTAGTAAGTAGGTAGTAGTAAGTAAGTAGTTTTTTATATTGTGAAGCTATTGTGAGAATATTAATTTCTTTGAATATTTCTTTCAAAGATTCTCGTGGTTTCATTTTATAAATGTAAAAGAAGTAATAGGTAAAAATAGGTTGATACTTTGATTCCCAACACCCGTTGGGAATCAAAGTCCACGACATTTTTAATTTAAAAACATTTCCTTTCCCAACGGGTCCATGAAATTGTTTGGTACAGTAAGCAATAAAAGTAACTAAGAACTTACGCAAATTATGAATCTGATTTCGATAAGATAAAGCAAATATTTGTTTCTTTATGAAATAAAAGACAATAGATAAATAAATCTGGAGTTTTCTTTATTTATAAAAATATTAAAGAACTCACTTAAGTCCTTAAAAGTTAAATTAAATAATAACAATCTAATACAAATATACTTAAACATTAACAATCACAGATTGAGCATAATCACAAAAAATCACCTAAAGTATTAAACAACAAGGTAAATAATATCAATCTTAAACTAAATAGACTTAAATATTAAAAATCATTGTTTTAGAACAACAATCAACAGTCCAAAATAAAAAAAAACATAATACTTATAACGCAACAATGCGCCTTGATATCATTTTCTAGTATGTTTATGATGATTAACTTACTGATTGTCTGAAACCATCCTTGCAAATGTTATTTATTTTATGCAGTATATTTGGTAAAAGCCCGAATAGAACTGGCATTATATTCGTTTCTCTCTCAGTGCTTCCAAGATCAGCGTGCATTGAGTGTAGTGTATTTGGTAGAATGGTGATGAACAACTGTGAAATGTGCCGGTCATGAGGAAGACCTCTCTCTCTGTAATTAATTTTCTACCGGCTATTGATGACAACATTATTATACGTTCGTCCTCTAGTGGTCAAACAACACGAAGTCTCTGAATTCTGCAGAAATTTCCACGTCTTCTCTATGCTTGAAATATATTTTCGTAGCGCTGAGACTCTTGTTTTACGTTCTGTATAATAAACTTTTCATACTATTAAAAGTTGGAGTGTCATTCACCAGGTCATTACCAGCATCTACATCTTATTTTACAGCCTCTTTATAGACCTTGGTAATATGTATATGACTGCCACTAACATTCCTGTGATAAGATTTGTTGAACAGATGCAGCATGTGGGTTTTAAGATTAAGACTCACTAACTAATGTAATTCTCTCTTGTATTTTTTATACTGACTGTACATTAGATAAATCTCATGGACCTATTGGGAGTTAATGTAAGAATGTTTCAAATTCTATAAATATTTTTCATGGACCCTTTGGGAAACTTAAAAACAATAGAACCATGGATCTCTGGGAATAAGCCGCCACCGTATCGCACGAACTGCATATACAGCGGAACTAAGCCTACCTACCAGTGTTTCAACATGTAGTCCCCACTGTAGTTTTGCATCAATATGAAGACCTAGGAAGTGGAATCGTGGAATCTACAAGATTTATTGCCTCTCCATTAATTTCAATGAATTTGATACATATAGTTTTTTTTAATTAAGCAAAAGATTATTTACAGTGAACCAGTTAAGAACTAACGCTAAGGATTAATTTACGTTATCGCAAATACTGGTTTAACCTTTATCAATTTTTTTTTTTTTTTTTTACAAAAAATGGTAAATTATTAACGTATACTAGTAATAAAAAAGAGCCTAGTATCGAACCCTGAGGTACTCCTATATTAATAATTGATCCTGAAGACCTCTCACCAACCACGTCTACTTTCTGAACTCTATTGGATAGATAAGACTGTATGAGGTCAATCGCCCGGTTTTTAATGCCATAATATTTTAACTTTGTGATTAGGGTTGCATGACTCACACACACAGTCAAACGCCTTAGTGTATCACAGAATACCCCAACTGCATCCTGTGACTTCTCCCAGGCGTCAAATATATGCTTTAAGAGCGCTATACCTGCATCAGCTGTTGATCGACCTTTAGTAAATCCGTATTGATACTACGATGTATCAGGCCGTTGAGGTTAAAGTGATGTAATAACTGATTCAGAATGATTTTTTCAAAGATTTTACTTAACGCAGGGAATATCGATATCGGTCTAAATTTGAGAGATCACTTTCACTTCCAGAATTAAACATAGGAATGAGTTTACTGTGTTTCATGAGATCAGGAAAAAATCCCTCGTAAAAAATACATCTTTTCAAAATATAAGCTAAAGATGGTGCAATATCTAAGATAATGACACCCAGCACCTTTGTAGACATTCCCCAAAGATCTTCTGTATTTTTTATATTAATTAACTAGAAATCTTTTACAATACTACCCTCGTTAATATAGCTAAAACTAAACTCCTTACATTTTGCAACACTAGATTCACTATTAATTTCCAAGTAGCTTTTATTTTATTTGTTGAATTTAATGTTATTTTTCTCAAAAACAGTGACTTAGCCGCATAACAAACTTTTTTGAATACTTTTGAGTAATTCTTAGCATGTAAGATAAAAACTGGATCATTTAACATTGTTTCTCAGGAAGCATATAATTCGTACAATGTATTCCTACTTCTAAATATACCTGGTGTAGCCCAGTCGGCAAATCTAGCACAATTTTTTGCTTTCCATGTTTTTACTGTAGGTAAATATATCAGCATTAGACAATGTGGTGAAAAGATCATCTGGATCATCGATACATGGTACGAGGGAATCTTTGTGTTCAATTCTACTTTGAAATGTTTTGATGCGGCTCTCTGTGATAGGTGGGTGAGTAAAGTTCTGTGCTTCAAATATACGATTACAAGAAAAGGTGACCATAATGGTCAGAACTAAAATGTTTTAGTACACACTTATAAAGTGGTTTGCAACTGCAATATATGTTATCTAGACAAGTGTTGTTAGCGTTACTCTTGTCGTTTCATCAAAAAGAGGGCTTAAATTAAAACATTTAAAATATGAATGGATGAATCGGAATATCTATATTAAAATCACCACAAACTATTATGATTTTATCACATGCTATTCTTTGCAATAATTTCTTCCATAGTGCATTCATGTAACGCAAAATCATCAACAGGGGGACGGTAAACGCTCACGACGACATGCCGCACTAGCTCGACACACGACACCTCAATAGTTCTTTCAATAGAAAGATAAGTAATATCTTTACGCTCCTTGCATTTTATGTTATTTCTTACTATAATTAACGAACCACCACGTATGGCGCTCCTGCGTTTATAACTACTAGCAATATTATAATTTTCGTAGAAAGGAAGTACCTCAGATTATACCATCTAGTGTTCAGCGATACACATAATATCGACTGTTTCCAATACAAAGGGCGTAACTCCAAATCACATCACATATTCCAATACAAAGGGCGTAACTCCAAATCACATCACATACTTGTGGCAATGAGCAAAAAACAAAATAATAAAAATCTTTTATAACATAACTTTTTTGTTTTTGTACTTAATATGAAGTTGGTTCTAGGAAGAATGTTCTTATATTTGGGCAGTCCTTTGTTTCATTTAATTATAGTCAGAATTATTTTTATTTAAGCTCGTCGTCGTTTCCTGCGTTTTTGTGTGTCACTATGGCGAGCATCATCGTTTTCGTTGCGTCCCAAGCTGAGCAGTGGAACAGTCGAAGGAGATGCAAGCAGCAGCAATTTTGTTTTTATTTTGGTCGATTTCTCCATTTGTAGACTGATTTTGGGGATTCTTTCGCCATTGTATAGAAAATGATTCTGAGGTGGTGCCATAGGGGTTTGATTCGAGAACGAGACAGAGAAAATTTACGCACCTTCATGCATGACATCAAGTGGCGTGGCGCGTCGTCGGTAATTAAAGTAGGTAGGCGCATAAATGTAATAAAGTGTTTCGTATGTAAGGGGTTTTAACTACCCATTAATGACAGATATTTAACGTGTATTCATTTTTTGCATGGGCTTAGATCCAATATAGACTTTATCTTATAATTACGCACTAAGTTTAACGCTCTATAAACATTAAGAAAGAGACTTACTTTGCGTGACCTTTGTGAGATTCACCCATTGTTGCGTCCAGAGTTGGAACATTTATAATTTTTTCATGTCGTAAATCACATAGTGTCTTGTTACTGTGTTTTACACCATTTTTATAAATGAAATTTAAAATCGAAAGAGCATCACAGATCGAAAGAGCGTGAAAAATTACGTAAGGTGGCATCAAAAAGTAATTTTGCCCAAAATGGTCTTTACGTTTACGCCCTTTGTATCGGAAACTGTCGATATCTACTTTGAAATACAAACAATGAACAATTTTACCCTTTTGTTAGGGTTATTTTGAAAAATCCTGAAACACGTCTCCATTTATTTTGCATTTTATTTATTCATATCAAGTTTGAAGCAAATCGCACCACGCGTTAAAAAGTTTCATACATTTGTTTTCACTCCTTTTTACCCTTTTAGGGGTTGAATTTCAAAAAAATCCCGCCATAGTGGGTGGTTTTGCTGTAAAAGGAAACTACCTTCCAAATTTCAGCTTTCTTGCTTCTTGCAGCTTTCTTGCTTTCGGCTCGGCGATGATGAATTAGTCAATCAGTCAGATAGCACGTTTAAAGGTATTAGATGGATAGATTAGGTATAGTAGGGATTATTTTCTAATTTTCAGTTTACTTTTCTATTAAAGAGTGTTTTTTAGTTTTTGAAGTGAAAACTTATTTTAGCGCGGTACGCATATTTTTAGATGAGGTAAAACCTCTGGATTCGCGACACCGTTACCGTTTGGGGCGAGACGCAGGGTTGCCGCGCTCGCCCCATTTGATTATAAACCTTAATTCACACGTTTACAGTCTACTTTTGTATGGAGAAGTTTACTGAGTTAGGTTCTTTGATATATTATCTACATTCTGAACAAAAAATATTGCATCATCTGTGTTCGTTCAGTATTTGATTGGCAGTCGCCATAATTACTGATTTTGAAGTGATTTATTACTAAACTCTAACGCGACAAAATAAGTTTTCACTTCTGTCGGCACTCCCGAAGTGCAACCCGATTTGTTTTACTTGGCCAAAGACACTACCGGGTATCGGATTTGGAAAATCGCTAATCCTAAAATCCCTGATCAGGATAATGGGACAAACTATTTAAATTATTGCATTGTCATCGGTCCTTGATAAGTTTGCAGAGTTTCAAATCAATCAACGTTTTGATGGGGGTGAAAATCACGTTCAAAGATTCCATTATATATCTAGGTAGATAGATACCTACCTACATACACATACCAAGCTAATAAAAGCGTGCTAATAAATCAATATTTGTTCTTCAGTTATCTGAATAGGGTTTACGAGATGTTAGGAATGTCTCTTGGAGTTGGCGTCCCTTGAGGCCTTTAACCTAGGTACCTATTATTCTAATAGCGGGATCAACTAGCGAATGTCAAACATCTTTAAGTTTAGTAGGTAGTTATGTAGGTACCATAACACGTACCTAAATACTTTATATCATTTGATGTGTCGTGTCACGTGAACACCGATAGTCAGTGGTCGTACCTTGACATACAACGGTCTGCAGAGTGAGTGGTGGAGGCTGCCGCGCCACCAGCGTAGCGCGCCTGTTTGGTAGGTATGTTTTATCCGTCCTCTCCTCATGCACCTCAAACTTTATTTACCTCAGTCGCGCGCCATTACTTGCCATTACCTGCCGTCCTCAGCGTCGCGTCGTCGCGTCGTGTCGTAAATTCGTGATAGGCAGACCGCGTCCATTGACTTTGTGTACCTACCTAAACTCTCCAATGTAAAGTAAGCAGCTTCTAGTTTGTCACTGAAGAACATAGCAGCTCTACTCAGCTAATACATAAGTATGTATATTTGTTTTTTTACTAAGTAGGTAGGTAGGTTTACTTATGTTTATTGTGCAAGGGTAAGAATGTAGGAAGGAACTTACTTTGAAACGTAGGTTCTAACAAGTAGGTACCTTACCAACATGGTCTTAGCTCAAGAGGTACCTAAGTACCTATGTAACTTCCACAATTGTGATTCCTAAAGCTGACGGTGGATTACGAGTTTTTGTAATTTCTCAATCGAGGACACGTTCGATCGAGGTGGCTCGCTCAACAACAGCTGTCCTTAAGTTTTTGTATGAAAATTCAATATAATCTAGTCAATGATTTTACAAGTGTACTTAGTTACTCTTGTAAAATCATTGAATCTAGTAATCACTCTGGTAAACTAGTGTCTCACATCGATTGAGGATCTGTCAAAAACCCATTATCAACCCTCATATGATTGATTGATTGATTATTTAGTATCTAGGTGTCTGCTAACTTTGTTATGTTATCCAAAACCAAAACCCAGCAAATATTTAAGCACCGACCTACATATATACTCGTACCTACATGCAAGCGTAAGTTACTGATTTAGCCATTTGGGCCGGTTTATCAACGTAGAAGCTTTGTCAAATTCGTTGGTGTCAAGACGGCCAACCAAGCGATGGCTATGTGATGATATCCGATGACGGGCGTGTCGTTGATTTCTGCATTTATCAACCATAACAACACTGTAACTATATTTCAAGGGAAATTACCAGCTATAAAACACTGGAAATTGTTCTGTATAGTTGGCTGCTTTGGGCTACTTATTTGCTGTTTTGTCATTTTATTCGCTGTGCTGCATTTCGTCACCTATTGCAATTAGGCAGATAGGTACGTTTCGACGCTTACCTACAGTGGAAATACGATATTAATTTTACACTATCTACATAGGTACCGTAATTCGAAATGAGAATTGCTAAATTAATATAACTAATGGTCGCCCATTGGTCGAAATTCGACCATAATTAATTAATAATTAAAGTGTTCTTTATGCTTATTTAAAAAAAAATGCATTCTGCACTCCTTCTCTATCTAAACTATAAGTGTGCAAAATTTCATTCTCCTCCGTCTGCGCAATTTTCGTAAAAAGGGATACAACGTTTTTGCTTCACGTATTAATATATAGATTCTAAGTGCTAAAGTACCTAATATTTGTCTGAAATCACGACTGGCGTATGTATAACGCCAGTTGAAAAATTACACTTAACTAGAGATTAAGTTAATGCACTCTGGACGGTCATAGCAAAAACAATACTTCTTCTTACTGTGTCACTGCGTATTTGAACCACAATCTGGTTTAAGAGAGAGGATTAAAGTGCGTCTTAAAGGCTCTTTTCACGCACTAAATTACTGAGATCATGTTATATGTAACGCTATGATTGTATTTATTTACATCTGTGCTTTATATACTTGACATAATATGCAGGTATATTTGAAATACAGAAATAATTTCAGAAATGTACAAAATATACAGTCCATCCAAAGGTGGCTTGGCAGAGATCACTGTTAGCGATACGGCCGGCCATTGTATTTCTTTTAACTGTAAAGTGTTTATTTTTGTAATTTTCGGTGTGATAGTCAATAAAAATATACTTATATATCTATCGTTCATGTTTTGAAAGTAAATTTAAAAAAATTGAACCATTTTACGGTAGGTATTTTAATTCAAAAATGCAAAACTCCTCCAGATTTTTTTTGACGAAACTTCCTCTGGAACTTCTCTGTCATGGATTTAATGGTTGTTTTCCGTTGAGGAGGTGGTTTCACACCATGTTCCTGCGAATACAATAATATTAAAGTATACTAATTGGTGGCTCATGCTTTTGTTCTATCTTAGATTGAAGGTTTTTAATATTTTTTATTTTTTTAGGGTTTCGAAGTTCATGTCCGTCTGTCTGTCAATCTGTCCGCCTTTATCAGAATTATTGCTGGCAGATTATTAGTTTTATCTAATACATTTTAAAGGCCCCTACAAAGTAATTACCTTATCTTGTGGTCGTTGGATATGTCTTGTAACGGCCAACCCGTGGTTTGAGAGTACAAAATACTTAGATACAACATTTCAAGATAAATTACACCGTTAGTTTACTAGATTTTGTGTAAAAGCTTGATTTAAAAACATAAAAAAATAAAGTTCCATACTAAGTTGTTGTAATTTGCTACCTGACCACTGGCTACTCTTATCCCACCGGTCACTGACTTCGGAAGCTTCGTCCGGAACGCGCTTTTCCATTTTATTAAACTTTAGAGAATGCAAATCACTTGCAGTTACTATTGTAAAGATTTTATACCTCTGAAGAGCACGCTGTTTCTTCTGAAACCGTCAATTTCCGCTGCGTCTCCGCTTCATCCTGCTCACTTTGACTATGCCATTCTATTATATTGCTTGAAGAACTAGAAACCTTATAATGAAACAACTGTAGTTTAAAATGCGCTTTTAAACAGCCTGACAAACAAGTCTTGTCTATCCAATTGTTAGTTTATACTAAAACCTCGTGATATACTTCAACTGGCAAGAATATTGAGAGATACCTTACTAACCGGTATAAGAGAAGTTCTTTTGGCTTTTTCTATGCTAACAGATCGGAATCCCGGAGATCTGAACACGGGATCTATACATAATCTATTGTCTTCATTTGCGTTGAAAATATAGTAGGAGTTTGCTAGTGGTGGAAGGCAACGCAGCAGGATGTGGCCGGCGGCCAGTAGTGCGCATGCAACGGCAGCCGCAACTGCAATCACCGGAGCAAAGCCAAGTTTCTCAATAGGCAGGTTGCAACTTGCTTTGCGTTCATCGTACCTGGAAAAAAACATCGCTTCTGAATCCCAGTAGGTTCCACTTCGCGTTCCAGCCAGTGGTAATCAGCTGTGGGTATGTGGCGACGTTGCATCAATAAACTAGTCACTATATTCTGGTCCCATCACTAGAGAGGGACACGAGGTCGGCTATTATCTATTGACGATTGACCGGAAGCATCTATTTCTAAGAAGAAATAATATCAAAAATATAAGAATCTATTGGACTCGATAACCTTATAATGTACGACCGGTGATAATTATAGTATTTCCATACGGATTTCTTAGTTAAATATAAATGTGCCTATATAAATATAGTTTTTAACAAACTATAATACCAGTCCGACACTCCACAGTTGTTGATGCCATCGCACACGACTCCGGTTGTGAAGCAGAATATTGAATCTCCAACACTACATATTGTTTCGTTCCACTTCAAGCAGCCTTTTTCTGGCTTTACTCTGGCTGATGTTAATGTCACTTGGTACAAGTTTGACTAAAAACAACGAATAGTTAGTGCTATACAAGGCGTGTCCATTCTGTTCATTTCTAGGACAAACCGTTTAAAAATTATGAGAGACGACTACGACATTGTTAACCATTGTTGGCCCTAGTATTTGCTAGCGATGACAATCTACAGCTAGTAAATTTATCACAATGTGGCACGCTAGTGTGTCATTATAATGTATGTAATATAAGTACTTTGATGTCAGCATTGACGCTGCTATTGCTTAGAAACAGAAACCGCATCCTCCCTTTGACAGCTGCAACGAAGTATGGAGAATGCAAGTCTCTGTCGGCAATCGAATCGCAAACACGAATGGTTCCATGTTTCTTTATGACTGTGAAGGCATCTGGGTTCGCGCCGCAGTTCAGACTTATGCTGGTTGGGAACTTGATCACCATGATGATGGATACGCCAGGCTCTGTGACAATGTCCACCGTACATTCATAGTCGATTTCACTCATCGTGCGGAATACCTGAAAAAATTGGACGGCATAAGAACACAGAGGTATGCTATGGTCGCGAAAAGAGTAGGAATTATCGATATCTATTTACTTACCTACCTTACACAGTAAAGCAAAAGTTCAGCATATCAGGTAGGTATGATGACCTAATAACTGCAAGACAGACGCGAAGGGCGAACTGTTCATTCGTATTTACAATAAAATTATTAAACAACCCATGTTTAAACAATTATTTAAAAGCACCTACGTACCACCTAGATCGTCATTATGTGCATATACCATAGAAAACTAAGTAGGTACTTACAAAATAATTGCACAGCTAATAAGTTCCATCAGCCGGCCTAGTTACGTATAAATGACTATCATCAGCAAAACTGTATCCACGTTGAATACTAACCAAAGTCGTTGTGTCGGACATACCCATGCCAAAGGATATGTCGTATCGCAGTTCTTGAGAAAAAGCACAGTCTTTGCTAACATCTTTAGGTCGGTAAAGGAGCAATAACCCGTAGCTGTCCACTTCTTTAAATAAAAGTAAACACAAAGTAAACACGCGGATCATATTTCAACATGTTGGTGTTCGAACAAAGTAAAGGTGTTCGAGCGTAGATGGTGAATCTATGCACCCGTGCATCTGTTACGTACGTTGTAAAGGCGAGAATCAAGGATAGATCAACTCAGCTCGATTAAATGTCAAATAAAGTTCATAATCAACATTCAAATGACTGCTAATGGGTATAATCCTAGAAAATGGAGGCGAATAAATACGTATAGATGAATAATACTTATATATCTATATATTAATGATATATAAGTATGAAATTTTGCACACTTATCTATACCATAATATTATAAAGAAGAAAGATTTGTATTTTTGTATTATTGTATGTAAAACTAAAAAACTACTGGACCGATTTGAAGAATTCTTTTACCGTTGGAAAGCTACACTATCCCCGGGTGACATAGACTACTTTTACGAGTCGTTCGTCAACTCTGGAAAATTGGTTTGTCCCGGGAAAAATCTTCAACGCGGGCGAAGCTGCGCGCGTACAGCTAGTAGTTTATATAGAGAAGGAGTGCAGAATGCTATTTTTTTAATTATGCATAAAAAATGAATTCATTATTAATTAATTATGGTCGAATTTCGACCAGTGAGCGACCACTAGTACCACTGCCTACAAAAAGTATTCATAATTTGTTTTAATTATTGTTTATGTACTTCAACATGAATTATGAATTGGTACTATTTTAATATTTAAATTATCTCAATGTTACTAGATAATGCATGAAAAACAAGATGGTATGGGGGACAGAGATGGACACTTCTTGTACAAAAAGGACTTCCGCACAGCACTGCCGCAGTTCTTGGCCGTGAGTGTCAAGAACTTACTCCTACTAGGTAAGTGTTTGATGTTTTATACCAAAAAAAATAATGAACAAATTGCAAAAGTTTCATACGTTAGACCGTTCACCGTAAGATGTCCCCTGCCTTTGGAATTGGCTTGGCTGCATTGCCTACGGTGTTGTCAACAATATATATATAGTATTTACCCCACTCGGTGCTTGGTGGTTGCCGGCAAAATTAACTAAACTTGTATGTACCACAGATTAAAATGAATACTTGCATATTTTTTCAATAGTATACAGTTATAAGACTAGTAAGGTTGTAAATGATAACACAATTTAAATTTTAAATTATTTTTTGATTTTTCTGACACTAATTATGGTCGAAAGGAACGATTCCAGACATATCACTGTCACTTGCATAAACGTCATCATCATCTGTCGTATCTGAATCTGTGCTGCTGTGTTCAATTATGAATTTATCAGTAATATTATCTATGCAGTCATCGCGTTAATATATTAATTAGTTATGTCAGTAAATTCTAATTACCCATACTAAAGACATTGTGTCGGAAGCTGGTATCCCTATTTAACTAACCTGTCATGGCGGCGACGCGAGATCGCACTTGATTGGGTGGAATTAGACAACAACAGATTGACAATCAATAGTGCCAACATCACGGCAGGAGACAACTTACGGTGAACGGTCGATCGATATCTATCAATAACATTAATGTATCCATGACGTGAAGTGGCTTGATGCTACTGTCAGTTTCTTTAGTTGGCAGGTCCATTTAAAAACAAACTTTTTGTATAAAGGTAAATTATACAACGTAGGGTGTACAGTGACTAATTTACCTTAATTTTCCGAAAAAACTTGTTTTTAGATTATTTTGAAATAAGATAGGTATTTAAGTACGTACCTACTAGCTACATTATATACCTATACCTACAAAGGATGATATACCTATTTAATAATGCCGGATTTTTCACAAAACATAATCTAGCCCCAAAAGTAGGCAGAGCTTGTGTCATGGGAGTAACAAAACATGACTGACATACTAATTTATATTTTTTCTCTTTATACATACATACATATTATACATAGAAACACCCAGACCCCTACGAGACAAGTACTTGCAGATCATACCTACATTTGTCTCACGGCGGGAAACGAACCCGCAACCTTCAACTTACATAAATGTTGTACATTTTGCTATCTACGATTTGTTCGTCAACTTGCACCGAAAATCTCGTTCCACGTGGTACCTACGAGTTGACGAATTTTTTACAATGATTAATGACAGCTAAGTATTTTTTTGCCGGTAAATCAGCACAATCAGCACAAACGAGTAGAATGTCAAATCATTAGATAACTGAAGTAGGTAAATATGCCAACATTGGCTCATGCCTCAATGACTCTAATCCTGTAGTTTCACGGGTTCTTACAAAAATTTCGTAACATGAACGATCTTATTTTGTCTCAACAGTCTGAACACTAAATTGACGTGTGTATGATGACAATTGACAGTTTATCTCATTTTAGTCATCATGTGAATAAAATTCCGGAAAACCCTAGGAAAAGCAATTCAATAATGGAACAAAACGTAAAATTAAATATATCTGAAAGCTGTAATGTTCATATGACTATTATGACTGGCCTATCAGCTCAGTTGGTAGTAACTCTGCCTTCTGCGCTGTAGGTTGAGGGTTCGGTTCTCTCCCAGGATAAACATTTGTGTGCAAAGCATAGGTGTTTGTTCTGTGTCTGGGTGTTATAAAGTATCATAAGTATGTATTTAAATATATATAAGTATTCTTTCAGTCATCAAGTCACCATAATACAAGGTATACATATAAATCATTCGTATTTCACGAAATTTAATGCGTATGTTACGACAGTTGCTCAGACAGCTCAGACAAATTTCAATAAACATATTCAATGCGCTTTTTGTACAAAAGGGCTGGGTATTAAAACCCATTTTAAAATCGGTTCGAACCGACGTACTATAGGTATGGATAATACCAAAGTTCAACATACCTACGAGTATCCGTTACAATTTTTTCCTTAGAATTTATTCGATTTTATTATAATACTAGGCATGCCTTTTAAGTTCTGTCGTTTCCATATTTCCCGGCAATTTTGAATTTGGAACTGTTCTATATTCGAATGTGTTTAAATTTTGAATCTCAAAACAGTTGAAAGTATTTAGGATTAGGTAATGCTATTGTTTAGTCACAGCGTCGATTGGATCTGTCAGGTAACGTACGAAATTGAATCTTTCTAAGGAAAATGTTCGTGCAATAATTTTCTACAACTTTAGAAGAGGCCTGACACGGCTTCAGTGTTCTGAAGAGCTAACATCTGTGTTCAGTGATGAAGCCCCATGTCTGCGGACTGTCGAACGCTGGTATTTATAATTCCAGCGTGGACATACTAGTGTTCGTGACAAATCTCGCGAAGCACTGAAGATAACATCATTGATGTGAGACAACTAATTCTCGAAGATCATCATGTGACGTATCGAGAGATAGCACGAATCTTCCAAGGCTCTATTAGGCATCTCAGGGACAACCATTCAGAAGATCTTGCATGAAGCGCTTGGTGTGAGAAAGCTAGTTTGCCGTTGGATACCGCATCTGCTTTCCGACGATCATAAGGCGGCCCGCGTCAGATGGTGTAAGAAAACTCTGCAAAGGTTCAACCGAGGAGAGTCAAATCACGTCTACGACATCATCAGTGGTGACGAATCTTGGATCTATGCCTACGATCCTAATTCCAAACAACAATTTACAATCTGGGTCTTTCAAGACGAGCCAAAGCCGACTAAAGTTGTTCGTTCTCGAAGCACTTCAAAGAAGATGGTGGCCACGTTCGTTGGAAAAACCGGCCATGTTGCGACTATTGCACTTGAAGATCGCAGAACGGTTAACGCAGAGTGGTATACCACAGTTTGTTTACCACAAGTCATCGCCGAACTTCGAAAATCTAACTCAAAGTGACGCATCATCCTGCACCACGACAACGCAAGCTCACACAGCGCTCGTCAAACGATTGAGTATTTGAAGCAGGAAAAAGTAGAAATTCTTGACCATCCTCCATACAGTCCTGACCTAAGCCCTAACGATTTCTTTACATTTCCTAAAATTAAGAAAAGTCTTTGTGGTCAAAGGTTCCAGTCCGGTGAAGAAGCAGTCGACGCTTTCAAGTCAGCCATTTTGAACACCCCCACTTTAGAGTGGAATAAATGTTATAATAACTGGTTTGAGCGAATGGAAAAGTGTATTAAGCTACGTGGTGAATACTTTGAAAAACAATAAAAAGTACTATAAGGTTCAAGTTGTGTTTTTTTCTTCAAACGACAAAACATAAAAGGGATGCCTCGTATATGAATTATCCTATTTATTTCTACTTCTTATTCGTCAATGGCATGTGTTAGATTAATGTAAATTTTGCCATTAACGAGTGCTTATATTGATTTGGGTACGTCACTCAGTCGTATCTTTGTCGTTCGTCATTTGTTATCTTGACATAGTCTTACTAATCACATCACATCACACTTATAATAATATTAATATTATAAAGGCGAAAGTTTGTGAGTGTGTGAGTGTGTATGTTTGTTACTTCTTCACGTCTTAACGGCTGGATTTCAATAAATTTTAATAAAATTTGGTATGGAGTTAGCTGACACCCTGGATTAACACATAGGCTACGTTTTACTGCGGGAAAATATCTTTTTTTTTGTTTGTTACCGCGGGTAACACCGCGGGGCACAGCTAGTAGGTAATATTATAAACGCGAAAGTTTGTATGTATGTTTGTTACTCTTTCACGCAAAAACTACTGAATGGATTTTTATGAAACTTTACAATAATATAGCTTATACATCAGAAAAACATATAGGCTATAATTTATAAAGATATTGTGTGAATTGTCTAAAATATAACGATAAGTGTCAAGTTAGTAGGAAAAAAAACTGCCATCTGCGAGTTATTCTTACGTGCGCTGCAAAAACTGTTAGAATTACACGAAGTAATATTCCTGCGGGCACGCGGGCTAGTATAAAATAAATTTGCTTCCGCTGTCTGTTAGCTAAGATCTTTTAGAAACTACTCAACGGATTTTAATGCAGTATCAGCAATAGATTAGAGTGATTCAAGAGGAAGGTTTATATGTATAATACATACATATTATGTAAAGAAAAGCCGATAAAAAATTTCAAAGATTCAAAGATTTGTAATGTGATGTCGTGACAGACATATTTTTGTGCGCCTACATCGCAAATGCTGGCTAAATCTTACGAGATAGATCAAATTAATGTACTACGGAATTTTATATCATTAAAAGACCGGTAAAAAAATCTAAGATGGTATGTACTTATCTTCTAAGGATAACCCACATTAACCATTTTTAACTTTTACATATTACAAAAAAAAAATTGTGTTATTTACCAATTTATTTTTTCAATACAGTATTATTCCTTATCCAATTAAATACATTACATACGTTGTACATTTCATTTAGATCAAAACTGCTCCTAACAGCATTTCATTAAAATGGATATCTTAGAAGGTATCAGAGATTTAAAAAGCGAAGGCACAGCGACTTGCGGGCCGTACGTTCGTCCCAAGTGGCAGTTGTCGACGGGCGCGGGGTGCACCATTCCTACTAATATTATAAATGCCAAAGTAACTCTGTCTGTCTGTCTGTTTGTTACGTTTTCACGCCTAAACGGCTGAACCGATTTTAATGAATTTTGGTATAGAGATAGGCGGTGAAGATGGAGAAGGACATAGGTTTTTTTTATGTAGGTACCACGCGCGCGAATCAGCGGGCAGCAGCTAGTTTTATATAAATGGTGACTTTCATATAAAATGACTACGGATTACTTTTGCTCGAATCACAAAGGAACACAAAGCTTTAATTACAATTATTCACACCCGAGTCAATTACTATTAAAACCGAGAAAAATAAATAAAATAAGAACGCAATATTTTCTTCGCAAGACGGCCAAATATAATCCTATTATAGAATGTGGTTTTACAACCAAAGCGAATACCACGACTTCAATGTCAGTCATCTTTTGAAAGGAGTCCTTCTCCTAGGACCGATTATAAATAAACATAGACTAGGTACATATTATATAGCTGCTGCTGCTAGCTGCAAGCACGAGGCTTTGCTAGCGTGATATGTGCAAGCAGCTAATCTATATAATAAAAATCAATTGCTGTTCGTTAGTCTCGCTAAAACTCGACAACGGCTGGACTGATTTGGCTGATTTTGGTGTTGAATCATTTGTGGAAGTCCAGGGAAGGTTTAAAAGGTGAGTAAATATGAAAAAAATGCTTGCTTTTTTATTTATTGATTCTGAGGCGGTACTAAGTTTGCCGGGTCAGCTAGTAATTAACTAACATTGCTATCTAACTAACAAATTCTATCTATTAAAAAAACCGCATCAAAATCCGTTGCGTAGTTTTAAAGATACATAGGGACAGACAGACAGCGGGAAGCGACTTTGTTTTATACTATGTAGTGACTTTGTAAGCTCAGCTATTTACTGTGCGGTAGTAGTGTAAATTGCGGTATACGATTTTGGGGTAACAGTTACATGTACAATATTTATAGGGCTTTCGTAGTACAGAAACGCTCTATTCGCATGATAGTGCGCATACTGCCGGCCGTGGGAATCGTGCAGAGAATATTTCCAGGACCTAAGAATTCTAACGCTTCCATGGGTATACATCTTAATGGTTCTTATGAATATACTCGCAGTTCGGCATCAGAACATGTACATGAATATCCAAAATAGGAAGGACCTTAAGGCTCCAATATGTTCAAGGCTGAATTGTGGCAAGACACTTCAGGGTCAGTTTCAGGATCTTAGACTTTATAATGCTCTACCCACTGATATTAAGGATATTATCAGTCCTATCATATTTAATTTTAAACAAAATAAAAAACTTTCTGTTGGAGAAGTGTTTTTAATTTGTTGACGAATTTATGACATAATGTAGGACCTGACATGTAAAATATTATTATTGTTATTGACCGAGCGAAGTGAGTGTCTCCGTTTCAGCTTAGGCGAATGCTTTCGTATGTCTCTCTGTCCGGATGTTCTCCTCTACAGGTCGCATTTCTTAACCGATTCTCGTGAAATTTTGTGAGCAGGTTCTATAACTATATGGTTTTTTTCGTCGATCCAATTTTTGGAAATAAAAAATAATATATAATAATAAGTGAATGTAAACGTAAAAAATATTTCAGTCATTTCGAAAAATGTTCGCGAGGTCTACAGCTTACAGAGCCACTAGTTTTATGTTATTTTGTAATTTTTTTCAATTATTTTAAATTGTTAATTATATAGTTATTCTTAATTGAATATTTTGTAAAACATTAAACAGATGGAACCAATATTTAGTACTTTTCCGCCAATTTATTTCATTCTCAAAAAGAAATACGACACGTGTTTCGCCTTTCCACGAGGGATCTGGATTGGCGAAATAGAACAAAATATTTGTCCACCTGTGTAATATTTGGTTATGGATTTCCGCAAGGTCAGGCCTGAATAAGCTATCTGAATATTTTGTGTTTATTAAATGAAATTAATTCATAGTGTACATTCAAATACGATGGACTAAGGTCCGGCTGAGACGCTGACGGTTGTGGGTTCGGTTCCCGCCGCAGTACAAATGTTTGTATGATCTGTAAGTATCTGTCTCGGGTCTGGATGTTTCTATGTATATGTGTATTTTTTTGTAATATTCACTAAAAAAAAAGTTTGTAATTCAATTCAATTCAATTTATTTCATCAAATAGGCTCAAAAGTACACTTTTGAATGTCGATACAATACAATATCAATACAATAAAAAATAAAATAAAATGTCAATACAATAGAATACAAAGCTAATATAATACTATGTCAATACAATCAAAATAAGTAATATATATAAATTTGACTTATCAAAGTAAGTATTGCAATTTCAAATAAATTATATATCTATATAATTATGTATAAGTATATAACTTAGTACCAAACATAAAATTGGTAGCTTTCTAATCAAATATCAATATTTTGTACAATAGGTATACATATTATGCTACATTTAAATTCTAAGCAAGACAGTTGTGATTGTGAGACATTTCATCAACAGTAACAGATACACTTCTGCACTCTGCATACACTTTGTAAGTAGTATATCAGTCATGTGGTACCCAAGCTCTGCTTACTTTGAGGACACAATGATGCTGTGTGAAATGTCCGGCATAATTTATTTTAATTATTTTTGTTTACTAATTATTGTAAATATTATAATTTGGCATCGGTACGTACACTACATACCTAATTGCTAAAAATCGTTTAGATTTTCATCATTTTCATCCCTTAGCAAGAGCCTAGGCTTTTCCATAGTTCCCGATCAAGATCTTTTCTCGTCTATAATGCTCTCGCTGCGGCTTTTATATCGTCTTCCCATCAGATCTATGAATAGGTGTACATACATACTTCTTAGGTCATTAGGTCATATGATACGCGATAACAGAAACAAATAGTGCAAAGCAATCTCGGAATGGTACCCAGGACACGGTAACAGGAATCCAGGAAGATAGTTCAAAATATGGGAAGACGACAACTAACTTACAGCTGGCCTAACTGGAAAAGGGTTACCCTCGACCAAGAGCAAAATATTCCCAAAGGCACCCTGAAATTAGAGATATTTTAGAACACATCATACAAAATTGTAAAAACATCAGAATACAATTTTTTTTAACTGGTTATGTACCATGATATATGAGTTTTCTGCTTCCCGATATTTGCATGCACGATGATCACGAGATAAACGCCATGATCAGTTTATCTCGTGATCATGGCGAATGCAATTGTGCCGAAATATTGTGAAGCTGAAAAACTCATATAATTATCATGGTAAATATCCCGTTTTGAGTGAAAATTATGTTCAAAACCATGATAGTTTATAAGTTATTAAGTAGTTAAGTTTAAAAGTTTTTTTTTATATACTTACCTCTTGATCTATTTCCTTCTCTTGGGTACCATTCTATTATATCCTTGGTTCATTTGTCCGTTTTGCTTATGACAACAATGACCTTAGACGATATAGGTACCTACGCTGACAAATACAATTCTAAAGTTATAATGGTCTAAGATTCCACTGCTCACTTCCATTTTAATTGTATAAAAAGATCACAAACAGGTTATAATCTTTATATACTAATCAGAACATACTCGTATATATTATTAAAAACTGGTATATTTATTTAATTATGACTTTTATTGAATTATTCTAAATTAAGGTTATCGTATCCGGTTCGGTTGGTAGAAAGGAGGGCACGTAAAAACCCAAGATAAAATAACACGGGTTACATTATCAAACCAAATAACCAATAGTAAATCATCGCATTTTTGCATCACAACATATCAATAGGTATCTAACTCTGTTCGATTCGGTAAATATACGATGCTGGCTCAATATAGAGCGGCAATAGGTTTTGCGAAATTAGCCTCGAAATAAACAAGCCATTGGCCCAACTGCTAAAGGTCTACGTCCCCAAGATACTAGGAAAATTTTCACGTTGAATGGCAATAAGTACCTACTAATACGCGTGGCCAGATAGGAGCCAGCTCTTTGGTCACGCGCTTTGTTTGTTTCAATTCGACGTCTTGTGGATGCTGCCCTCTGGCATTGATCTTGATCCTTACAGCTCAACTGTTTCATATGTATTTTATATCTTTATATATTAAAATCTTCTGTGCGTGTGTTTGTAATTAAACTACTAAACGGCTAAACCGATTTTGATGTTATTGTTTGTGTGTGCTCAAGTGGATTCGAGAATGGTTTAGATTTACAATTAGGTAATTTTTTTTTTTTTTTTAAATTCGCGGACGAAGTCGCGAACGGGAGAACTAGTTATTGTATACATTTGTTCAAAAAATCCATACTAATATTATACATAAATGCGAAAGTAACTCTGTCTATCTCTCTGTTTGTTACGTTTTCAGGCCTAAACCGCTGAACCGATTTTGATGAATTTTGGTATAGTGATAGATGGGACCTTTGAGAAGGACATAGGCTACTTTTTATGTAGGTAGGTAACACGCGCGCGGAGCCGCGGGCAGCAGCTAGTTAATTTATATTTTTGTAAACAAGTAGGTATTACAGTTGGGTGTTTTTTTCTTCTGCCACAGTGACATAATTGTTTGCTTGTTTGGATATTGCCAGATATTGCTTAGTAAAGATCAACAAACAGTGGATTAATTACTTCCCCGATAGGTATTTAGGGTTCCGTACTTCAAAAGGCAACGGAACCTTTATGGGATCATGGTGGCGTCTGTCTGTCTGCCTGTCAAGAAGGCCCTTCTTCTGAAGAAGGCGTGGAGGTATCAAGTTGAAATTAATATACAAACCCCTTGGAGCTGTAAAAAAAACAAGTTATCAACACAATCAAAAAATACAGCCTATACCTATTCGGCCGTTAATGCTGCACATTGTGACACTCACCCGTAAATAAAAATAATAACTTAGGGTTAGGTACCTACTTCCCGTTGACATAAAACCATTGTTCCGGCTTCGCCTTTGGCTGGACCGGTGCTGCCGTCAGGCACTCCCGCGCTGTCACAGATTTCAAAAAAGTGCAAATTCATTCTTACTGTGATATTACATACAGACAGGATTCCTCCGCCATTTTGAACGCGCACCGTACTAGATATAAAAAATATTGTAGAAACGTAATAAACTCAAATTGTTCCTGTACATCGTCTCGACTCTTCATTTCAAGAAGTTTCCTGCACCCACAATAGGCTGTAGCAACAACCATGAATCGTCACAAGCAGTAAAGTGTCATAGGCAATGATATTACAGGGTAGGTACTACTACGAGGGCGACACTGAAAGTTTTTAGAACTGGCCACTTGTAAACGAAATAATAAAAAAATAAGTTCAAATTTTGAAAATAGTACTCTTTGCCAATATTATTGTGTATGTATTTTATTCATTTGTCATTTGTTTACGATTTGGCGGCAAATTGAAAATTGTCTGTGTCACGTTAGCATGAATTTAACGCGAGAAAATTTTCGTGCAATGATTTTTTATGACTTTCGATATCATGTAAGTCAACAAGAATGTTATGATAGACTTCGATTGGCCTTTCACGATGAAGCCCCATCTCGTGTCACTGTTTACAACTGGTTTAATGAGTTTAAACGTGGTTGCCCTAATCTCACCGATGATCTGCGTTAAGGACGGCCTTCTACGGCGACGACTGAAGATAACATCAGTGTTGTGCGGCGTATAATAGAGACTGACAAAAGAGTGACTTATCAGCAGATTCGGACAAGCTTAGGCATCGGTATGGGTCAAGTGCACAAAATCCTCCATGAACATTTAGCGGTCAGGAAGCTTTGTGCCCGGTGGATACCTCATAATTTGACAGAGGCTCAAAAACTCCGTCGTGTTGATTGGTGTCGTGAAATCATTCAAAGATTTAACGGAGGTGACTCAAATGCTGATTCGACATACTTACGGGTGACGAAAGCTGGATTTATTGCTATGATCCCGAAAGTAAGAGACAGTCTGCTGTCTGGGTGTTTCCTTCCGAGGAGTTGCCAACTAAAGTGAAGAGAGTTCGAAGCGTGGGAAAAAATATGGTGGCCTCGTTCTTCGGAAAGACAGGTCATTACGCAACAATTGTTTTAGAGAATCGAAATAACAGTTAGGTACTGCAGAGTGGTACACTAACAATTGTTTGCCACTTGTCTTAGAAAAAGTTCGAGAGAAACGACCTCGCAGTAGGAACCTCCTTCACCACGACAACGCCTCGTCGCACACCGCCAAGCAAACAATCGACTATTGACGATGTCAGACGTCGAATTACTGGGTCATCCGCCCTATAGCCCCGACCTAGCACCTTGCGATTTTTATTTATTTCCGAAAAA
Organism: Lampropteryx suffumata; assembly: GCA_948098915.1. Lineage (NCBI taxonomy): Eukaryota > Metazoa > Arthropoda > Insecta > Lepidoptera > Geometridae > Lampropteryx > Lampropteryx suffumata. The sequence continues at coordinate 16,425,815 of OX402544.1, read as the reverse complement.
AAAGAAAAACTTCGAGGAAAACGTTTTATGAACGCCGAGGAAGCAGTGGCTGCGTTTCAAAATGCCGTCGAAATGACCCCTAAGGACGAGTTGGCAAAGTCCTTTTCTCAGTGGTTCTATCGGATGCAGCGATGTATTGATGTTATGATGTGATGATGTTGACACTATTTCGAAAAGATATAATAAAACTAATAACTTGCTAGTTTGTTCAGTTTTTGATTTTCTAAGAACTTTCAGTGTCACCCTCGTACTCTGTCATAGCACTGTCTGCACAAGTTAAGAAAAATCCGTACATCGAAAATTTGTATTGTAAATCACAAAAAATACATTTATACCAAACCTACTGAAAAACTTGCACATTCCTTTTCTAAATATAACTTGAAAGTACATTTTTTCTGGCCTACTAAAATGCGGGACGGAAAAGTATGGAATTTCATTTCTAACGCGTTAAGCGGGAGAGAAAAGTGTATGGAAATCCATTTCTAACGTGTTATTTTTTTTGATTTCTTCATTCTTTTGATTTTTATTTTCATTATAGGTCAAACGACAAAAAGTTTTTACGTCAAATGATTTATTCCTCTTCCGATTTCCGTTCAATATTTTGAAAAAAAGAGCCCAAGTAATAAAAGCATGCGCGGGAATTTCTTCGAAATTTGAATTTGGATTTGTAATTTGTTTGTTCTGTGTCTGGCTGGGTGTTATAAAGTATAATAAGTACATATGTATTTAAATATATATAAGTATTCTATCAGCCATCTAGTCACCATAATACAAGCTATGCTTAGTTTGGGGCTAAATGGTGTCATTCAGCAATATTTATTCATTATTATTTGTCAGTTTCTTTAACGAAATGTCTAAGTTTGTGTTGTCTATCAGTTTACTCACGTGTGTTATGTTAACCTATCTCTTTCAGGATATGGCATGACTCTGGGCTTCCCTACCATATTAATGCCATCCGTCAGAAATCCTACCAACGGTGAAATTTTATATCTGGAGAAATCGGAGATTTCTTGGATCAGTAAGTACCTAAATACTTACCTACTTCATGCTCACCACACCCGATATTATGGTAAATCAATGAGTGTACTCTCGGTGTGTTAGCTCAACAACTTGTTAATTCAAGGACCCATTGGTACAAAAGAGAATTGAAAGTAAGCAACACGTTGTTTAGTCCGATAAGATTGCTAATATATTGCAACCGGAGAAATACTGGATAAGCCTTTGATTAGCATAACGAATGGTTTCCAAACATTTTTAGCTTTAATACATACTTAGATTGCATTTCGACGAACGTTCTAAGTCCTAAGTAATGAAAAACTCTATTTTAATGATGGAAGGAAAACGCCGTGAGGAAATTCTCTAAAACCACAAGTTCAAATGTGTATGCCATTCATCGATATTCTTATAAGCAGCGATGGGTTTGCGACCTGTCATGTACTTACGATAGATAATTGATTCAGGCGTGATTTTGCGGAAATCCATTACAAAACATTAAACAGATGGACGAATATTTAGTACAATTCCGCCAATCTATTCCTAAAGAGTTACCTCCAAAATAATTTCTTTTGGAGGTAACTCTTTAGGAATAGATTGGCAGAATTGTACTAAATATTTGTCCATCTGTTTAATGTTATGTACTTACGAAATACTAATTATGGTTCAATCTGAAAACCAGCGCTACTTATTGCCTGGAAGTACCTTTTTGACAACATTAACATGTTGATAGGTTTGCGGCAAATTTTTACGCAGTTGTTATTTTTTTGTTTTTGCGTTTGTAAAAATTTCCCTTTGGGGCCTATTTTTAGTCATTTTTCCGCTCATGTTTTCAATTTGGTTTTGTGTGTGTCCTAAATTGATGTTTTTCCTTTCTTTTAATTAATATAAAAAAAATATGGGCATCTGTCGAATATTTTGGTTTGGTTTGAAACCTTTAAAGACCGTAACTAGGAATCGGATGAGATGTTTCAAGCCTAGGAATTCTGTATTTATTTTTCTATTTCATTATCAAAATTCTACTGTGTGCTTCTTTAGAAACGTATGCAACATAGTACTTACCTACGTATCATAATTGGGTTGAAAAAATATTTTTCTCGATCGCGATCTGTTTTCCCTTTTTCCAGGTTCAATAAATCTAATAGTGGTGCCTGTAGGATGTGCTCTATCAGGACTGATGACGGCGCCGCTCGGACGGCGAAGAGCCATGCAGATTGTGAACTTGCCGTTCATCGTCGCCTGGCTCTTATTTCACTACTCCACCACCACTGGGCACCTGTACGGTGCTCTGTTCCTAACTGGACTAGCCGGTGGGCTTCTGGAGGCGCCGGTAGGTATGGTATGGTTGCTATTAAGGCTACGATCTTGTATCGTTTTACAAGATTTACAAGGATTTAAGAGAAAAATGGTAAACCATTACTTAAAATATAATAAATTTAGTACTGTATGATTCACAAGAACAATAAAAAATATTAAGTAGGCAATCGAGGCTTTTTACAAACATCTAAAATGTTATAAACTTGTATTTGCTTACATGCTGCCGCGATATAATTTGGCCTCCTAATTATCTCGTTTGAAGAACAAATATGTTGTTCTGTCTTATTCTTATTATACCCTCTGTGGCGGAGTAGGCTGAGGCCCGGCTGAGACGCAAAAGGTTGCGGGTTCCCGTCGCGGGAGAATTGTTTGTATAATCTGCAAGTATTTGTTTCGGGTCTAGGTGTTTCTACGTATACTAAAAAAAGTATTTTTTTTATATATAATAAAAATAGTATTACCTATATATAAGTATGAATAAGTATAAGTACTTTATATAATGTAAGTATCAGTCATGTGGTACCCATAACACAAGCTTGCTTACTTTGGGGCCATGATGATGTTGTGTTTATTTATTTATTCTAATTCAAATTAATTTTATTAAATACAATAACAACCTTCGCCCACTGCGCCACAGAGGTCGTCAAATACAGCTAAGAGGCCGACTGCGGTAATTTTGAACGTTTGAACCAAAGCAAAACCAACGTCAAAACGTTATATTTGACATATTTCGTAACGCTCTAATCATTATAACGGAAACGATTTAGCTCTAATTTGGATTATACGTTGATCAAACGCTGCGAGATTGCGTTATTTTTGACAGTGCTTTCAAACGAACGTTTTTGATTTAGTACATCCTAGTAGTCTGTGCATAGAGTAATACTATATATTAATTTGTTCGATTGGTAAAATCGATTAGATCGTTCAGGAAAAATAGCGCGGTAGCATTTTGACATTCAGATTAGCCATATCCAAACCTTTGCCAAAACCAATCCGTTCAATGGCAATTACGTTGACAAATAGCGCGATCGACCTATAGGTCTTACATCATATTGTATACGTTCTGATCTAAAATATCTAAAATAACATAACTATTATAAATCCACATCATTTTTTCGAGGTACGAGAAAGCAATGACTGGGACATATTTTTTTCTGACATCAATTTGGCTACTGTTTTAAAATCACAACTCGTGTTGACCAACTTGTCGAATGGCATGTTTGGAGAACCTTCTCAAAGGCAATTTGAATTTGTTTACCGAATATCTGAATGCTGTAAGAATGAAGGAACCAACTATGTTCTTACCATGTTCTCAAGGTCGAAAGATTTATAGTTGGTAGGCAACTACTTACAAGAAGACAATGACCCCAAGTATGGAAACCGTCTACGTATCGTCCGGAATCAGGAAAATAGCATCGAGGCTGAGACTGACCCTCAAAATCTTCTGAAACGTTTGGACGTTAATGATCCTTAAAATTTGAGAAAAAATATTACCTCCGAGCTTAACATAAAACAAAGCATCCAAGTAGGTATCTACTTGGGTATACCTACAAACTTTAATTTTTAGTATTTTTCGTTTGCTAGGCTTACCTACTATATTTTTCGAATAATGCTTGTTGACGCTCTTGCGAGCTATTTTGTTACGTAATGTAGTAGGTAATAGGTAGGTAGTACCATAGAAATTAAACGTGAGCTCACATTTGCGTTTGATAAATCTCAGTGCATTTTTACTTACGGAAATGTAAGCATAGCGCATGTTTTCGTTTCTCAATCTAACCTAACGAACCGATTCGAACTTCGAACATATATGGAGGAAAACAATTTGTTTTTTACTCCTAAGATTCGAGTATGCTTGTCTGCGTCTCAATAAACCCATCGTATTATTTTCTGATTCTTAAATACAGGTACTTACGTATGTGGCTGAGATAACACAGCCACACCTCCGGGGGCTCCTCTCGGCCACCAGCTCCATGAGCATAATTCTAGGAGTGTTTATGCAATTCCTGTTCGGTTTGTTCCTGTATTGGCGAGTCGTGGCACTTGTTAATATAGTATTCACGGTAAGAAGTTAAGAACTCAAAGTCAGTTATTAAAATTGTTTAATTAGAACAACCCAGCTAATTTTCTTTATTGTCCGTTAGATTCTGGCAGTAGTCGCTCTATGTTTCGTTCCTGAGTCTCCACATTGGCTGGTTTCCAAAAAACGTCACGACGAAGCAAGACAGGTACCTATTAAGTACTGAATCGATACTTATGTAAGTAGGTACCTACATTAGCTTATGAAATTCTAAATTCTGTTTCAATTGCAGAGTTTACAATGGCTGCGAGGATGGACCACTCCTGAAGCAGTCGACTCAGAATTTAGAGAAATTCAAGCATTGTTCAAAAACGAAAAAGGTTAATCTTGCAGCAAATTATGATGACGTAGCCAAGCCCTTACAGTATACATTTTGACAGTGAAGTACCTAAGTATTAATTTACATAAGTAATACTTCAAATCTATTGTTTTTCTGGTTGCAGGGAAAAATAATACAAAATATAGTTTCGTCGATAAAGCGTCGCTCTATTTCAAACGGAGTTTTCTCATTCCTTACTTCTTGGTGTGCTTCAGTTTCTTCGTCGGGCACTTCAGTGGGATGACCACTCTTCAGGTACTTAAGTGGTTCTTTCTACTCGTAACACAGGCAGGCTGCTTCTAGCCTTTTGATATTGAATTCGCTACAAGTTTCATAATATTTTTTGCTGCAGACGTATGCAGTGTCAATATTTCAAATGCTCGAGGCGCCTATAGACGAGTACTACGCGACACTGATCCTAGGGATCTTACAAATAGTAGGCACTGGGGTGTGTGTACTGCTGGTCCATTTCACCGGAAAACGACCGTTGACACTAATTTCTACGGCAGGGGCATCAATGTGCTGCTTACTGGTCGCCGCCTACGATGTATATATTCAAAATGTAAGTGAATTTTCAGCATTGATCTCGGCCACCCACCGAACACCTTATGGTACCTATAAGTAGGTACTTGACATATCAACAATTATTAAGTTAACTTTTTGTAACTTCTTCTTCTTGTACTTCTTGTTGAAATATAACGAGCGCTCGGTCTGAATGTTTTTTGTCTGGTTAGGTTACCCTTCAAAACAGAACCATAACTTGCAGGTGTTTTTAGATTATTATTTACTTACCTACATTATTATAGCGGGGAAGATGGAGGGACGAGTTAGACGTCCATCTTAAGGATTGGCCTAAAGTGGCTTTAGACAGGGACGATTGGAGGAAAGGAAGGGGGCCTCCCTTTGCCCTGTAGTGGGACGTCACGGGCTCTTAATAATAATAAAAAATACGGGTTGCACTCCGGGAGTGCCGACAGAAGTGAAAACTTATTTTAGCGCGTTAGAGTTTAGTAATAAATCACTTCAAAATCAGTAATTATGGCGACTGTCAATCAAATACTTAACGAACACAGATGATGCAATATTTTTTGTTCAGAATGTAGATAATATATGAAAGAACCTGACTCAGTAAAATTCTTCATACAAAAGTTGATTGTAAACATGTGAATTAAGGTTTATAATCTAATGGGGCGAGCGCGGCAGCCGGCTGCGTCTCGGTAACGGTGTCGCGAATCCAGATGTTTTACCTCATCTAAAAATATGCGTACCGCGCTAAAAGAAGTTTTCACTTCAATAATACCTACATTACGTACTTTCTATTAAGTAGTAGGTAAATAAATTTAAGTTCATCATAGGTACCTGATACCGGTAATACTGATTTCGATTTACAGTATAGCGTAGCAGAAGGAACATCAGTGAACAATACTGAGATAGCAGTCACTCCTGTAACAGAAGGAATAGAACACGTTTTGGTAAGCAAATATTTAACACGATAGAGTTCATGATAATCGAGTATCATTGCATGTTGTAGTGTTGCATAATATAGGCCCCTGACCGGTAATAAACATTGTATCCGGTTTTATAAAATCTTATTCAAAATAATTTACAATTCTCTATTAAGTATGTGAATAAAAATTTAATAAGAGATATTCAAACAATACCATAGGCTTTGTACATTAAGGTTTCGTTGTTTAGTAATATACAAGTGCGTACTAAAAAATAGAGTAGGTACAATAATAGGTAGCTAAATGTAGGTATACTAAAAACAAATCCTTTACGCATTCCAACACTTTATTATGTTCTATTTGAGATCACGGAGTACTCCCTTATACTGGACTAGCGACCCGCCCCGGCTTCGCACGGGTGTTTATTTACGACATCACATTAGAAACCTCTAAAATGATCAATGTTTCTCTCGACGACCTCTGTGGCGCAGTGGGCTAAGTTTCGGCCGAGACGCAGAAGGTTCCGGGTTCGATTCCCGCCGCGGGACAAATGTTTGTATGATCTGCAAGTATGTGTTTCGGGTCTGGGTGTTTCTATGTATAATATGTATGTATTTACAAAAAAAAGTATATAAGTAGTATATCAGTCATGTGGTACCCATAACACAAGCTCTGCTTAATTTGGGGCCAGATGATGCTGTGTGAAATGTCCGGGATTATTTATTTATTTATTCTTTTTTTTATTATTTGCTATATTATGCATATATTATACATATAAACCTTCTTTCTTCTTCTTTCTCTATCCATTAAAAAAACCGCATCAAAATCCGTTGCGTAGTTTTAAAGATCTAAGCATACATAGGGACAGACAGACAGCGGGAAGCGACTTTGTTTTATACTATGTAATGATGTGGCATTGAACGTTGACAACAACATTTTAAATTCCAGTAAAAGTGATTAGAGTACCCTATTTATTTGTATTATGACTTTTCATCAGTCTTATAAATGGATCATGATAGGTTAGTTAGTATGCGTTAGTTAGTACTGTAATTGTACAGTTCATGGCATACCTTTATCGTACCGTGATTGTCGTGACACATTCAATCTAATGCCGGGTTATTATCCGTAATTCGTATCATTATCATTATCATTTACAAATAAACTAGCAAAGTGTGTGTGGCCACGCACAGTGAAGGCTTCCGAAGTCAGTATGAATAAAAATGACAAGTCATCAGGTTATAAATTAATTCAACATCATCTAATTAGCAAAATAAAATAAATTATGATGGAGGGAGATTATTTTTGACCGTTTTGCGGAGTAAACTTGGTGCTCCTGTATTATTTGTTTTTCCCGAGTTATTTGTTACATTTTTTACAGAAAGTTTTTTTTTTATATTGTATTTTTCAGAAAAACCCGTATTCTTGGATGCCAACCACACTCCTCATGCTGCTAGCTTTGATCACGCACACGGGGATAAGGTTACTGCCGTGGATTTTAATTGGGGAGGTAAAATATACACGTCATAAAAATCATCATGATTTTATTTATTTGTTTATTACGCATCGCCATCAGTACATATAACAAACATATGAATCTATTATCTATTGACGACCTCTGTGGCGCAGTGGGCTAAGGTCCGGCTGAGACGCAGAGGGTTGCGGGTTCGATTCCCGCTGCGGGACAAATGTTTGTAAGATCTACAAGTATTTGTCTCGGGTCTGGGTGTTTCTATGTATAATATGTATGTATTTACAAAAAAATATTTAATTAGTATTCAGTTATGTGGTACCCATAACACAAGCTCTGTTTACTTTGGAGCCAGATGATGCTGTGTGTAATGTCCGGTATTATAAAATAAGATTATATTATATGAATAATAACATTTTATGGAATATGCACCAATTACAGGCGTGCACAGCATTTGCCATAAAATACAACACAAATTATACAGACAACAGCTTAAATATATATTAGAAATAATGAACTAAAACTAAAAAAAAAAAAAAAAAAATCTTAAAATATGTATATACAAAATATATATTTATATACCTATAAAGCAACCTATTCTAAAGTAATATCTACTAGAATGTTAAAGAAATAAACATACACCTCAATACAGTTGTTTCAGTAGAGTAACTAAAATTTCCTAAAAAAAAACGATCTTATTTTGTCTGATTTAAAGTCTGAATTAGAATAACATTTTTTAGTGTCACTTCCTAAATTAACGTATAACTGACGAGTTCTAGCTTAATTTAATCATCATGTAAGGAGGTGTTGATTAAAACTGCGGTTATTTTCCGCAGTTTTTATCAACACCCCAATACATTATTTTCAAGGAATTAATTGGAATAAAAGAGGTATCGTGTTTGGACTCATTAAAATCTCATCATTATATCGTTATCGTTATCGTTATTTTTGTGTCTGGTAACACAAAAATAACGTGATCGTGACGTGATCGTGACGTGACGTGAAAGTGATCTGGAACAGTTCAGCTATCTATAGATCGTTTTAAACGGTCCTTAGATAGCTCAACTGTTTCACTTGTACCTATTTTATATTATTCTGTACATTTATATATATACCAAATACAAGCTGCTGCCCGCGACTTCGCGCGCGTGGTATCTACATAAAAATAGCCTATGTCCTTCTCCAAGGTCCCATCTATCTCTATACCCAAAATCATTAAATCGGTTCAGCGGTTTTGGCGTGAAAACGTGACAGACAGACAGACAGACATACAGACTTACTTTCGCATTTATAATATTAGTAGGGATAAGTAGTATATAGTAATTTGTAAACCTATTTGCATAAATAAGCCAAGTACCTACCAACTCAGGTACGGACATTCAATAAAGTTGTCATTCCTATACATATATTAGAAGTGATGTTCGAGCGTGGATGTGTTGATGATGTGACTACCTCTGTAGGCAACCATTATCTATGTAACTGTTCATTATTTTTACAGATTTTTAGTGCGAAGACTCGGACTGGGGGCGCGGGGCTTGCCAGTGCCTTTGGATACATTTTTGGCTTCCTCACAAATAAAATGTATATCAGTATGGTAGACACCATGTCTATATGGGGGACATATGGCTTATACGGCTTGATCAGGTGAGATTTGTGGTATTTTTTAGCGTGCTATTTTGTACTCTTTGGAAACCCTCGCAAATGTAATCGCAGAACTGTTACTCTTGACTTTCCAAAACTTGTAATATTTACGTTCAGGCAAAGCAACATTATTAGAGTTAGTACCTATGATATCGAGCGCGGATTCACCGTTGTGGAGACAACCCTAATAGACTTACCCTGATACCATGAACCCTGATAGACTCACATTTTCACGGGGACGATAGTCTGATGATATTATATCCAATGCCTAATAAAATTTAAAAAAAACAATGAATAATGCGTGATTCGGAACGCAGTGAAGTACCACGTGGAACTATACACTGGCCTCAATTCTGTTGGCACCAACCTAACGAATTTTAGCTAAACTTAGGTTTTGACTGTTAAATTAACCTTTGGTATTCTGCTGCTACCAACTTATGCTAATTTATTTTATCTAACTTAATTAAGCGTTCCTTATTTAGTTAGATGGTACCAACCGAATAGGTTTTACAAATGCTATGACTAACTTAATATATTTTAGACAATTCCTAATTTTAGAAATGATCCAACCGAATTGCCACCACTGTCGGAGTACCATATCTTTATTATATACTAGTGGTCACCCACTGGTCGAAATTCGACCATAATTAATTAATAATTAATATATTTTTTATGCATAATAAAAAATAAAGCATTCTGCACTCCTTCTCTATATAAACTATAAGTGTGCGAAATTTCATACTCCTCCGTCCGCGCGATTTTCGTAAAAAAGGGTACTTTTGCTTCACGTATTAATATATTAGATTGGGGAAAAAGTCTTTTCGCATTATATTTAGTATGTATGAACTTGTAATAAAATCTCTTTAGCTATACTATTTGTATCTGGCTGGTTTAAAAGTTTAAATTTTAAAGAACATAATTCCAAATACAAATTAGGAAAATCTGTGATTTTTATTTGTTTTTCGTACTGTCAAGATGAGTGAATCTAATGAAGAAATTCAATACATTTTAAAATTTTACTACAAAAAAGGTAAGAATGCAACGCAAGCCTCGAAAAAAATTTGCGATGTTTATGGACTTAATGCAGTGTCTGTGAGAGTAGCACAAATTTGGTTTAAGCGTTTTCAATCCGGAAATTTTGATGTCAAAGATGCACGTCGCTCTGGTCGCCCTATTACGGATAAAATGGATGACATTTTTGAAAAAGTGGAACAAGATCGGCATATCAGTAGTTACGACGTAGCTAAAGAACTGGGAATTGACCACAAAACAGTTTTGGCGCATTTGAAAAAAACTGGGTACACAAAAAAGCTCGATATTTGGGCACCTCACGAGCTCACTGAAAGAAACCTAATGAACCGTGTACTCATTTGTGATTCTTTATTACGACGTAATGAAACCGAACCATTTTTAAAGAAGCTGATAACTGGTGATGAAAAGTGGATCACGTACCTACGACAAGATCGTGCGAAAAAGGTCGTGGTCAAAGGCCGGTCAGGCTTCACAGACTGTGGCGAAACCCGGGTTAACTCGCAACAAGGTGATGCTGTGTGTGTGGGGGTATTGGAAGGGCATTATTCATTATGAGCTGTTACCACCAGGCAGGACCATCGATTCTGACCTCTACTGCGAACAACTGATGAGATTAAAGCAAGAAGTTGAGAGATAGCGGCCGGAATTAATCATAATCAATGAATCAGAAGGGTTGAGGTTTTTCATCATGATAACGCTAGACCTCACACATCTTTAGCCACTCAGCAAAAATTAAGAGAGTTTGGCTGGGAGGTGTTAATGCATCCGCCGTATAGTCCTGACCTTGCACCTTCAGATTTCCACCTGTTTCGGTCTCTTCAGAATTTTTTAGGCAGTGTCAGGTTAACATCACGAGAGGACTGCCAAAACCACTTGTCGCGGTATTTTGATCAGAAGTCCCAAAATTTCTATAGCAATGGGATCATGTCCCTACCTGAAAGATGGCAAAAAGTTATCGAACAAAATGGTACCTACATACTTTAGTTAAATGTATATATATACCATATTAAAAAATGTTTTGAATTTTCGTAAAAAATGCGAAGAAACTTTTTCCACAACCTATTATATATAAATCTTTTGTGCGTGTGTTCCTAAACGACATAATTTATAATACATAATTTAGAATAAGTACATAATTTATTAATTATGTATACATAATTTATACATAGAAACACCCAGACCAGAGACAAATACTTGCAGATCATACAAACATTTGTCCCGCGGCGGGAATCGAACCCGTACCTTTTGCGTCTCAGCCGGGCCTTGGCACACTGCGTCACAGAGATCGTCAGGTACTCTAGACCTGGTATTGCAGTATGCTGGAATATGCACGATACCCTGAGCAACTTCCTGTAGAGGTATCGTGTTTGGGCTCATTAAAATAGTCGTAAAATATAATAGGTTAAAAATAGGTGGTGTTTTTCTGAGATGGGGTTTTTGTTTAATTTCGTGTTTGTTTCATTTTACAGTGCAATAGGCTGTGTGACTTTCTACTACATCCTGCCTGAAACTGAAGGGAAAAAGCTCAACGAAATCGAAAACCACTTTGCGGGCATCTCCAAACTTACTAACAACGTTTATCGTTCTAAGGTATGTTAATTAACTGTTTATTTATTATCGATATTATAAGGTATGTAGGAACTTATATATAGTAGGTACAGAGACCTTAAATCCTACTCTAGGCATTTTGACCACCTCTGGCGGAGTGGGCGAAGGCCCGGCTGACACGGCTGGTCTGTACCTAAGTATTTACCAAAAAATATTTGATAATACCGATCGGCAAAAAGCCCGGCGCTCTTCGTTTAGCATGCCTTCGCTAATTGTTTGGGTCGGCTTGGCACAACTCGGTTTTAGTTTAGGTTATTGTCTCTTATTTTGATTGACATATTTGATTGCATTTACAGCGAATATAGTCGATTAAGCTGATCGGCCTTTTGCCTGAACATATTTGCTAAGTAGTTTTTTCCGCCCGGCTGTGCCAATTACCTACCCAATGCCGAACAGCCTATGTATGAATGTAGGACGTTACGGTAACTGTTAATCTGAGTGGTCTAATGATTTTGAGCGAGTCTCTTCGATCGATCGCAGTGACTCGCCTTAGTTCACAATCTGTTACAAACTAGTATTACCTATATTTATGGGTTTCTTTACTCAGGTTAACTATACATGTATGTAGGTAAGTTTCTAGTTACGAGTACCTATGCGTTTTTATCGAGATCTCAACTCACCTTAAGTTTCCTTACAGAGAAGGCCGAAACCCGAGGTATCGAAAATGCAGGAGCTGAAAGGGACCACCAATAAGTCGTATGAAGATGATACTGTGTAAAAAATAATTTGAAATGCATGTTGGCATAGGAATGGACCAATAATAAAATTATGAAACCTAATATTATTTTGTTTCGAAATCCAGATGTTGTTGAATAAGTTTAGGTTAATAAAATACCTGACTACTTGGTTATTCTTATCCTTACCTACCTAATTAATAATATATAATGAATAATATATATATATAAATTCTTCTAATCTTCAATCTGAAGTTCTAATGTTCAAGCCACAGAACAAAAAATGTATAATTCTCTATTCTGTGGAGCCTACGTTAATGGGAGCTTGGTAAGTAGATAATATAAGTACTTACCTAACTTGCATACTTGCAATATAATCGACCAGCAAAAGAGAATAGGTGTTTACTTTTCTTATATTGATTGTAAGAGATTGGCAAATCTTGTGTGCATAGTTAGTATCACAAGCTTAAAACCGTAAGGCGCGTCGCTCACTGGTAAGTCGAGGCGCGGTCGCGGCACGGTCGAGGCGTCGTCTCTATGTAGAGTCGAGGCGCAGGCGGCTATGCTTCCTTCACACATACCATATTTATTTACAGTCATTATTACAATGGCTCGTACAAGTCATTAATTTAAATAGGAAAAAAACTTGGATACACCCATATTTGAGACATTGTGACAGAAGAGGAGCATTCAGAGCTACACGTGACTTATGAAAGTATCACGACAAGTTTAAAAAGTTTCATGGCATATCACATGGTACCTTCGGTTTACTGTTGGAAAAAACGAAATTAAACATTAGGTATGTAGGTAACACTTCCAACAATAAATAATCAATATACCGCGTGTCCCGGAACTAGTATGTTTTGCCGGGGTGGGCCGATACTCGATACTTACGTGAACAACATATGTTTTACCTCTTTTATAAGTTCAATGTTTTTCATTGAAGAAATGAGCAGCAAAGTTTGCTTCAAAACTGCACTTACTAGAAATGGTAACGTCCCTAAAATCAGCTGTTTATTGAACTCTGAGCGTGACCCCAAATTGAAGTATCGTTTGAGTTCACGCAACACAAACATAAAAGTTGCCTACATTGTGATGCCTCTGAGAAGAAAGTAAATTTTTGTGTTTTTGTTGAGATCAGCTGTAATTTTTATAAGAATCTTGTTTATTCTTCTATCAAATTTTCGGATTTATTGCATTTAATTTTTGTTGACAAACAAAAATTTAAAACTAAACAGGATTTTTTTATGATGATGATGATGATAACATGTTCACAACTCTTTATTATAAAACAACTTCATTTGGATCTTCATAGAAATTTAAAGCATTGGGTAGGTAGGTATCTAACCAACCTTGTTCGTAATAGGTAGATTACATAGGTAGGTAGATCTTCATAGAAATTCAAAGCATTAGGTACCCAACCTACAACATTTTTCTTAGGTAGGTAGATAGATTTCTTATTAACATTTCTAGGCTAGGTATCTAATAATTTGAATAATTAAAACCGACAACCAATCAGAAGAGTTCAATCCACATAATAAATAATAAATCTCGGATAATTCCAAAGATACTCTACCTTTGCCGACATTTATTATTTTGTCAGAAATTGGTTCCGTAGGTATTTATTTTTAGTCATTTTTCCGATTAAGACTTTATTTATTTTATTCATTAATTTATTGATTAATTCTGTCATTGGTTTTTTCTTGGTCACTCTGTGCTGCATTAATTTGTTTTGTCACTGGATTTTTTTCTGTAAGTAGCCTTAACATGAGTCTAGTGATTAATGGTGACAGAACTAGAATGGTTAAAGGATTCAAAGACCAAGAAAGAAGCAGTGAAACTAAGCAAAATAAGTAATATAAAATAAGTAATAATAATAAGTGAGTAAACTAAGCAAAATAACATTACTAGGAACCAAAGTAGTATTTACCAACATTAATGTTATCATTGTGATAGGTTTGAATTTTCACATAAAAAATGAACCCTAAAAAATTTTCGGCAATTTCAAAGGATTTTATTTGGCTTTTGAATTGATTTTTGCTCAGTGATTTGTTGTACGGCGTGCTGTCAACTTCCTAGTTCCTGTTAAGGGCGCTATCACATTTTGACTCAGCGCAATGTTTGGTATTTCTGGCTGCCAACTACTATTATTGTATTTTGTGTAGGTGAGGCAGGTACTGCGCTGCAAACGAGTCTACTAAACGGTCATGATCCTTAGCACGCCCCGGAGACACTAGACCACTTTTCCAAATAAAGGCCGAGTTCTTACTACACAGATACTATAGACGAAATACAAACGACGTCTTTATACATGCGCAATTGTGTGCGTAAAGTTTATGGTTAAGTGTTTTATGACAAATAGTTCGGTAAATAAAGAGATTACTGCTACCCTATAGCTCAAACAATGTTTGTAGATAATAAAATTAGCGCCCATTATTTAAATTAATTAAAATTAATTATAGGCTATGACTCCAGGTGGCACGTCTTAGCGGTTAATACCTATTAGTTATTCTGTAGTAATACTATATTGTTCTTATCAGCGTTTTTACTGAAAATGTATTGTATCGATCAGGTGATCTATTATTCCTGTACTCACAGGAATAATAGATTTTATTGAAAACAAAAATATTTTATTTACATTTACACATTACAACCATTCTTCTTTTGCGATATAGGGGTGGAATGGATAACACATTTTTGCTTACAATTATTGGATCTCTAGCAACGTTTGGATGAAACATCTAGTTAGAAATATATTTCGTGCAATGGCATTGACCAAGCTTTCCTCGAGTCAATTATTTCAGGGAGCACACATCTTTCGTAAAACGCCTGCAACTCCGGTAGCATATTTTCTTGCCAATTTTTTTTCTCTATATACACTCGTATCTTCATAACTTTTACAGGGTGATCTGGGCTAGTCCATAGATATGTCAAGTATACAAATATTTTTATTTGTAATATAAAACTGGCCTTGTATTTGGTAAAACCAGTCATGGTTTTGAATTATTGTTGCACATGTAACATCATTGCATATAATTCCTTTAACTTTTTTTTTGCGCACATCTTCTTCAAAGTCCATTTTAAAAGCAGAAATCGGACATTTCACTTCCACAAGACCTTCACTGTATAAGAAATCAGGTAAAGCCCCCAAGTAACAGTGATTTGAGTAAGTAAGTAAGTAAGTAAAAAAGTTTATTTTGATAACAAACGATTTTCAAAACGAAAATAATACCCGATTTCTCTTGCTCATCAGAGATGCAATGTCTTTTTGTCGTTACGTCTTTTACGTTTAAGTAAATGTGTATGTAGTAGTTTAAGTAAATGTGAATTTTATTTTGGTATCAATATATTGTCAATGTGGTGTTTAACTCCGGAGATATTCAGACTTTATTCAAAGCCTTTTTGATCGAAAATCAAATTGAAGATCATTTATTTTTCATTGTTTACGTGGTTAACAATAAAAATCTATTCTATTATTATCAAAGAACAGGATGTTTTTAGTGCTATACAATTTTTTTTGTGGTTTATAGTCAACAGAATTTGCTAATTAGAGCTCTCAAATCGGGTCTGTGTGTTTTTGCCGAAACAAGCACCAGGAGAATGATGATTACTAAATAAATAAGTAAAATTTCTAAAATTTGTTCTATTATTATTCAAGAAGATGAAATAAAGGATGTTATTAATGTAATAGTTAGGTATAGACTTTAAGGCAATGTATAATATTTAAACGACAAAAACCTTGCAACTGCGCATATTTTTGTGATAGCGCTCTTAAGAGTTCCGTTTCGAGTTATCATCATGACGTCCTCCTACCCCACAGTAATAAGAAATACGACCGATGATATGATTTTTGTGTGTTGGTGCCGCGTCGAACTATGAACAATGCTTGGCACATTGAACCATTCTTGTGACCATTGTGTGTGATTTTTACGAGTAACCATGTTTATTTTTTAACTCAATCATAAGTGATTTGTTTTGGATACCTAAGTAGTACCTAAAATAGGTACCTACTAATCGGGTAAAGTGATGTTTGTAATTGTCAATTTTCAAAATTTTACGGATCCGCCTACTCAACTCAGACAAGATAGTAAACGGTATGTAATCTAGGTACCTAAGTTGTTGCTTCTTTTACTTTAAAATTAAAAACATTGTTTTGCAAGAGACGAATAGGTAATTGGTTAGCCGCAGGATAAATAGGTACCTAATTACTAAATAAATATCTACTTAGTTTTGTGCTACAAACGAAACACCATGGCTTGTGTGAATACCGCAGTCAGTATGTAATGTAAGTACCTATGTCAATAGATACCTACACACACCAACCTAGGTACCTATCTAGCCTAGCTTAGCAACCAATTTGAACTCACGCGAAACGATGTAGGTAGGTAACGCACTTAGAAACATTGTTGACAAAATAATAAGGGTTGTCAATTTTATTTGTTGAATGTTTTTGTATGGAAATCTGAAAATAATAATTCTTAGGAGTTGTACCCCCACAACTGTTAATTTTCATGGTCGGAATCTGCTCTTTCAGGCTTAAAATACTAGTTCCAGGCCACCCTGTATATGGAAGTTATCACAAAATTTACTTTTTATTTGAAACAGAGGCGGGTGAATCAATAGCCGCATCTTGGCTAACTACTAAATACTGTGCTAAAAATAATGATTTGTTCCAATTGTGTGCCTTCCTGGTCTCCTCTTTCTATACAAGAATATGTAGTAACGACTGGTCGATTCGAGTTGGACGCTGGACTTACACGTCTAAACGTAGCTACGCGCGAAACGAAATGACAAAATGCCGGCAGAGTCGCGACGCGGTCGGGCACGACGCCCGCGCCGCGCCCCCTCCTAGACTCCGCGCTGCCTGCACCTCGCCCGTGCCGCGACCGCGACTCTAGTATGTGAGCGCACTGCCATTATATTCCTTAAGAAAACGTAGATGCGGCGCGCCGCTTGTGCGCCTGTGCCTTGACGCCCGCGCCGCCTCGACTCTAGCTCGTGTGGGCGACCCCCCGAACAAATAATGAAAACATAGTGAGTGAGCCGCCAGACGACGCGACGGACGGGGCGATGTCTAAGAACATACTCAGTCTAAAAAGCCTGTCTCACTCTCTTTTACAAATACCATCGAAATAGTAATAAAGCAATGTAATGTCAGCCCGACATAATGCCGTCAACCCTCCCTACGCTAGTGATACCTACTAATGTTGATCTAAATCGTTGAACTAAATGACTGGAATTAGGTCCTGCAATACCTACTTTGCTTGATTGTTGTGCTCGAAATTTATTATATATTTATTTCACAAACATACAGCATATCAAATCAAATCAAAATATGCATTATCCAAAAAATCTGTTTTCTTACATGCTAGTGAATTCCTTCCTTTACTTGTTATACATGAGCCTAACAGTGGGATGATTGTGATTATCGCTATTGTTTTTGTGAACATATAGGGTCTTCCAATAGGCACGTCCGAACTTTGACAGTTGGTAGCGGCCATCTTGTTGAAGCTACATCTGTCAAATTGGTTGTAATTTATTCATTCTGTTTTGCCAAATCATCATGGATAGCTATAGCATTCAACAACACGTGCAAATGATAAAATTGTTTTATCAAAATGAGTGTTCTGTTCGGGCAACGCACCGCGCGCTTCGCCCATTTTACGGTCGCCATAATCGTCCTACCGAGAGGACTATTAGTCGTGAGGTGGATAAATTTGAGTCCACTGGTTCGGTAAATGATCGACCAACACCCGACCCGATCGATCAACAACACGTCAACGAAACGCAAGGTCTGCCGAAAACATCGCCGCTGTCCGTGAGAGTGTGCAGGAGAATCCGAATCGCGTCGCTCACAAGAACTCGGCCTTTCACAGACCACAACTTGGCGAATTTTGCGTCGTGACTTGGGCCTGCACCCGTATAAAATTCAACTCACCCAGGAATTGAAGGTAAACGACCATAGACAACGACGTGTGTTCGCTGAATGGGCACTGGAGCAGTTAGCAACTGACCGTAATTTTCACAGAAAAATTATCTTCAGCGATGAGGCCCATTTCTGGATGAATGGGTACGTAAACAAACAAAATTGTCGAATTTGGGACGATACCAATCCACATGAGATCCAAGAGCGTCCAATGCATCCCGAAAAAGTTACAGTTTGGTGTAGGTTTTGGGCTGGCGGCGTCATCGGGCCATATTTCTTTGAGAACAACATTGGCCAGGCCATCACTGTCAACGGCGAGCGCTATAGGTCGATGATTACCAACTTTTTTTTTTTAGACACTGTCATAATATGTACTTTCTTAAATTAATAGGTCCTTCTCTAGGTCTCATTTTATAGATTCCACGAACAGCTCTCTTCTGCAACATAAATATGTAAGTAAATAAAGCTGCAACATTGCAAAATAAAACGCCGTCAGACATAATGCTATGAAAGTAGCTGAAGTATCTAAACGAGTCTAGCGGTATCTACGTCTGTAAAGTGACGGATCTTTTTGACTGCGTATGCCGCAGAGCTGAGTCTCTTAGACAATTTATTTATGTGCCCATTGAATTCGATGCGTTAGTCTAATCCACAGTTTACTTAGTACCAAGTGTATTCTGTTGTATACCTGATTTCCATTGGTACGGTTTGTACGATATCACAAATAGTGATATCATACCACATATCACATACGTAAAGTCAAAACTTACATCTTTGACAGGAGCACTACGAAGATCTGTAGGATGTATACCTAGCAAAGTTCGTAAGCTCATTTATAATTCTCTGGTGAAATCACACTTAGAGTACCTTATAGAAATTTGGGGCAGTGCGGCTAAATCCAATCTCTATTATATGCTCTATTTATATACCATTATCTGACAAGCACACATACCATTTACGAGGAAACTAAAATATTTAATCTTCAACAACTTTACACTTTCATAACTTGCGTTCTAGTAAAAAAAATATTGATGAATAAAATACACACACAAATAGAATTCACAAAAAGAACATTTCGCCATAGCAAGAAATACAAACAAACTAACACTCAGAAAACCTAGGACCAATTATGGACAAAGAAATATTATGTTTGAGGGTGCACAACTGTTCAATAATTTACCTGATGATATAAAAACCTCTAAATCACTACCTATCACTATATACACACATAGGTACATACGAGATATAAGCACTCTACAGGGAGGGGAACTGACTGATGATGTTGTTTTCATTATAACTTTGCAGACTGGATAGTTATTAACTACTTGTCCATAATTTCGAAAATGACCACGGGGTATCAAAAAGAAGATAATTACGTTTCAAAAACTAGAAAGACAAACGACTTCATGTATATACACAAGGTAGCTACTGTAAAACGTTGAGGAGTTCCCTCGACTGTCCTTCGTCTTCATCATCAGACCCCTTATGACAGTCACAACCCATCTAGGTGTAAAGTTCTCATCAATACAAATTAATCAAGCCCAAACACCAGGTAATTGCTGTAAATCGTTGAGGAGTTCCCTCGGCTGTCTTTCGGCTCCATCATCAGATCGACTCCAGACCTTCAATAAATAGTAAGTAGTGCTTTAAAATACTTAATGAAAAAAAATTACTAACGCACTTGTCGCCACTACGATTTTCCAAGTTTCCCCTCGATTTCTCTGGGATGCCATCATCAGATCCTGGTTCCCTCGGGATATCTCCTTTCCAACAAAAAAAAGAGTCATCAAAATCGGTTCATAAACGACGAAGTTATCCGCGAACACACATAAAAATATATATACGGTCGAAAAAAGGATACCTATATATGTACTTCAAAAAAGGAGATTTCTCAAACCTCCTTTTTTTGAAGTAGGTTAAAAATACTTAGAATAAGCTCTTTACAATGGAGTAGGTACAACTCATTATTAGTGGCGTCTGTTTGTCCCGATCGTTATTCAAATTATACAAGTAGGATACCTAGAGGTACAAAATAAGTAAATAGACAACGCGGCGTATCAAACCCTGTACATAAATATTAGACACGGAATATTTGATTGCTTGCGGCTGTTTATCCAAATCTATATAATTTTGAAGTCTGAAACATTATAAACTACTCATAATAAGCTTCGGAAAAATACTGACTTTTTAAACACAAGATAGCACTTTGCTAAGGTGTGGAATGGAACTCATTGCCGGCGTCTAATTTACGGGTCATTATAATCTCGGACACTGCATCATCATTAACTTTATCAAATAAACAACGGGACTGTTAGAAATGAAACCTTACAAAAATACTTACTTTTCAAACACGGTCTCAGCATAAGCCAATGTTACTAAGGAGTACCTACAGTTTGTAAGTTTGTTTGTGGTTTTGCCAGTATTAGGTGTAGAGGGTATCTTTGTAAGTACTAAACCGATACTAAAAAAATATTCACTTATAGATTGCTCGATTATCCCGAATGCTTTAAGTTGTGTTTTAATGTGATATATTTTTATTCATAAACGCGCGGACGAAGTCTTGAGAGGGACAGCTAGTAGTATTGTATTACCAACTCACTGTAGGCGACACACGTCGTACCTGCTCATAAGTTTTATTTATTTATAAAAAGTTCTTACACAATTTTTACAGGATTTCATTGTTTAATTTTGGTATCTATTTACTACCTACTTCTCTAAAACATTCATAAATTGGTACACGCCATCTGCGAGCAAACATTAGGTAGGTACCTATGCTTTTATGTTTTCTAATATCGGTAATCGGTTGTTGAGGGTGGTTGGATTTTTTCATTGTCAAGTACTCGACGCGAACCATTTGGACTGATCACGACGCGGCTCCGTAATTGTAGTTTCAACAAGAAGTACCTACAGCATTCATATGCACCGATTGTCCTAAATCGTCGCGGGAAGGCTACGCCAGTGCCCGGCAAAATGATTGCTGTTCAATAGCACAATACGATAAAGAGACGTGCCTCGTGCCTGTATCTGAGGTCGATAAATGTGGCATGGTACATCACCGTCTGCTACACTGGATGAAGCCCGAGATGACGTCACAGCCAGCTGTTAAGGCGACCGTTACCCAGGAGCCGGCAGTAGCTGCACCGGATGGGTCTATAATGCATTTCGATAGTGACGTCACGAGTCCCGTCACCGCTCAGAATTATAATTCGCCCTATTGATCAAAATTTACTTAGGTTCTTATGGCAAGAATTTTCTGATAGTCAGAATTTTCTGAAGTTTCTTCGCATTTTTTAAGAAAATTCAAAACATTTTTTAATATAGTAAGTATATTTACATTTAACTAAAGTATGTAGGTACCATTTTGTTCGATAACTTTTTGCCATCTTGTACATGATCCCATTGCTATAGAAATTTTGGGACTTCTGATCAAAATACTGCGACAAGTGGTTTTGGCAGTCCTCTCGTGATGTTATCCTGACACTGCCTAAAGAATTCTGAAGAAACCGAAACAGGTGGAAATCTGAAGGTGCAAGGTCAGGACTATATGGCGGATGCATTAACACCTCCCAGCCAAACTCTCTTAATTTTTGCTGAGTGGCTAAAGATGTGTGAGGTCTAGCGTTATCATGATGAAAAACCACACCCCTTCTGATTAATTGATTAAGATTAATTCCGGCCGCTATCTCTCAACTTCTTGCTTTAATCTCATCAGTTGTTCGCAGTAGAGGTCAGAATCGATGGTCCTGCCTGGTGGTAACAGCTCATAATGAATAATGCCCTTCCAATCCCCCCACACACACAGCATCACCTTGTTGCGAGTTAACCCGGGTTTCGCCACAGTCTGTGAAGCCTGACCGGCCTTTGACCACGACCTTTTTCGCACGATCTTGTCGTAGGTACGTGATCCACTTTTCATCACCAGTTATCAGCTTCTTTAAAAATGGTTCGGTTTCATTACGTCGTAATAAAGAATCACAAATGAGTACACGGTTTATTAGGTTTCTTTCAGTGAGCTCGTGAGGTATTTCCGGATTGAAAACGCTTAAACCAAATTTGTGCTACTCTCACAGACACTGCAATAGGTCCATAAACATCGCAAATTTTTTTCGAGAATTGAGCTGCATTGTAAAATTTTAAAATGTATCGAATTTCTTCATTAGATTCACTCATCTTGACAGTACGAAAAACAAATAAAAATCACACATTTTCCTAATTTGAATTTGGAATTATGTTCTTTAAAATTTAAACTTTTAATGATACAAAAACCAGCCAGATACAAATAGTATAGCCAAAGAGATTTTATTACAAGTTCATACATACTTCGGAAAGACTTTTTCCCCAACCTAATATGTTGCAAAATTTAATTTTCGGTGCAACATGTTACACAGTATAAGGTACTTTCATACTTACGTAAAAATAATACGAAGGTTTGAATACCGAGACTGTAGATGTTATTATTAATTACAAGGTAGATATATAGACGATTTGCTTGTAATCCACGTGCGAGCGAAGAGAATACAGCCATAAAATTAGTCCATGACATAACACCCATTCACGCAAAAGGTTTTGAGATAAGGGACTGTTCAAGTAATAGCAATTTTTAAGACTCGATTCTCTCAGATGCGGTATAGTTCAAGCATGATTACAAGTACTTAAGGTAGATAAGGTAGGCGTACTTGAGGTTTGATATGGCATTTAGCGGACGATTTATTTGACTTTCAGATTTCACTTGATAAAATACCTACTAATATTTTAGATGGTTACACGCCTCCTACGAAAACTAAAGTGCTTAGCATTATTTTGTCTGTTTACGATATATTTTAATCGACATTTTTCAAAGATAGACATACATAGATCAAAGGTTGATGGGAAATGCCACATCCACTCTAGTGAACACTCCAAGTTGATAATATGGCTTGATGAATTAAAGCTCTTTTAAAATCCCTACGCATACCAAGGTGGTATCAGAATGGTAGGTAGTTAGTTAGTTGGTCTCAGTGCTATTCTACTGCGATAGGTATACATAGGTAGGTAGTAGTGCCGAGGCCCGAGTCTATAAGTAACTAAACTGCTGCACATATTTTGCGACGCTTCGATTACGCTGTACGTATTACCTACCGTACGCTGCGGTTATTTACTGGCGTTTTACTTGTCGGTAGGTTCGGTAGGTTCGGTAGGCGACACACGTCCGTCGTACCTAGTCATAAGATATCATTATACAAGTCAACAAGTACAAGGTGCAAGTACAAGGTGCAAGTACAAAGTGCAAGTACAGGGTGCAAGTACAAGGTGCAATTACAACGTACAAATACAAGGTTTAAGTACAAGGCGCAAGTATAAGGTGCACGTACAAGGTGCAAGTACAAGGTGCCAGTACAAGGTGCAAGTACAAGGTGCAAGTACAAGGTGCAAGTACAAGGTACAAGGAGGTGACGACACTGTGCATACTGGACGAGTATGTTGGGCGTTGGCTCCTCTGTTCGCAGTGCCTCGTGGAAGGACTAACCTGGTAGGAAAACGCCACTGACGCGGACCATACAAGTGCTAAATCTGGTTGCAATGACATATTCCACTGTCCAAAGAGTGAGTTCGTAGAAACTACATTATTTAATTTGAGTTTTTATATACAGGTAATTATTATTATTTTGCTTCAAAGTAATACTTATAATTTTGACATTATGAAGATTTGAATGTAATTATTTTGTTATTACCTATGTAGATATTTG
The DNA here is from genome assembly GCA_948098915.1 of Lampropteryx suffumata. Classification (NCBI taxonomy): domain Eukaryota; kingdom Metazoa; phylum Arthropoda; class Insecta; order Lepidoptera; family Geometridae; genus Lampropteryx; species Lampropteryx suffumata. The sequence goes on along the minus strand of OX402544.1, from coordinate 16,401,589 downwards.
ATTGAATTTATTTATTTTATTTTTTGCCCTATGACTGTTAATTCTATTGTGACTACTCCTATTGTATTAGGTCTAACCTGTAATGGTAGATGTAATATAAAAAAAAATATCTAATTGCTAAGTATCTACTTTCTATAAAACTTTAATTGTTATACGTAACGCCATCTGTGCAAACATAATGCTTTTATGTTTTCCAATAAATAAATCAGTTGTTGAGAGTGGATGCAAACTTTATTTTTATATATATTTTTTACGGTCAAGTAATCGCCGCGAATCTTATGGACTGATGACAACGCGGCTCCGTAATCGTGGTTTTAACAAGAAGTACAGAATTCATAGAATTTCGCCTGCACCCCCAACTGCCTGCTGCAGTAACCCAAGAGAAGACACAGTGTGTTATCATTTCTTATTCTTATCCATCATCTATACTCAGATAAGGAAAAGTTAAAGACCTGGTTTAAAATTGTTTTTCCGACATGTATAATCTTATGCAACTAGATACAAGAAACGACAAGAATGTTACTTAGACATTTCGATGTCGAAGTGTGGAACTGACATTTTGCAGCTTTGCCGATTCCTTTGCATATTCCAATGGGTAATTATTAGGTTGATTTTATTTTTTAGAAGTACTTACTTACCCAAGATTTACTTTTACATCTCTGTAAGTACTTTTAAAAGAACTTTTTTTTTTCTGCTGCCGTTTTTGGTTCTAATTTTAACGCATTTGATGGTGGTAGCAGTAGTGTTAAAATAAGGTGTAAGTACCAATATAAACTGAATTGAGTTGAATTTTTTTGTGAGTGATTGCTAGGTATCGAATTTTAGGCGGGAAAAAGGGAATCACAAATTTACAATATTATGTACGGGCATATTCATCAATAAAAATGTCTGTAACTTTAAACTATCATATATAACTATTTTTATTTTAGACAAGCTTCTGCCTGCAAATTCTCACGCATGGTACCTACTTATAAGTAGATAGCACTTTCCATTCCTATCAATCAATTAATAAGACATAACATATTATATCACCAACTTCCGACTTAGCCGTAGGCTTAACGTAATAAACAAACAGAGACACTATCGATTTATAATATTAGTAATAGTACATACCTATAGATTAGTTCTTAATTTTGTTTATCGATTTTAGTAACATCACTATTGATTTTACTTCATATAGTGGCAGCCCTACTGACGAAGATCTGAAAAAATACAGATAAAAACTAATGTCGTCTTATGAATAGAGATGTCATTTAAATGAAGAAAATATCTGTTGTAAATATCTTAGTAACAGTAACAGTACAGTAGCCTTTTTTTGGTCAACTTTGCACTAAATATCTGATCCAAATTTTTTTTTATAAGCTTTAGTATCACTTACTGAGCATAAAATCACAAAATGCTGACGCTTCAAGCTCCATCTTGAAAAAACGTTTTTGGTCGATATCTCGAAAACTATGCACTTTAGGACAAAAGTTATTGAAATCATTATTGTAGAAAATAAAATTTCGCATCTTTTGTTTTTTGTAAACTTTTTTGTAAAACTTACCATTTACGATTTATGCCCATATTGGATTGATGCATTTTATTGATTAATCTAATATTTCAAAAGTATTCGGCCGCTATAGAAAAACCGGTTTTTATGTAGAGACATAACTTTTGATTTGAATTAGTTTTTAAATGGTAGCTAAACCAGCAAACGCATTCCACATTAGTTTATTAGTTTAGAAAACTCCCACATATACTTTAAAACTGCGCATTCTTTGATTGACAGCACTGAATAAAATACTATTACATTTTTTAATAAAAATAACTTTTCACGTTTTAAAGAATGACGGACGAAAAATGAGTAAATAATACCTACTTGTGTAAAAGTAATTATTGGCCGTCTTGGTAAACAAACATTATTTATTATTCTCAAGTTATTTTCGGTTTTAATTAATTTTAGTGTTTTTTTTAAACGGAACCGTAGTGTTGACTCTGGTGTGAATTATTGGAATACAAGCTTTGTGTTTCTTTGTGATTCGAGCAAATATAATCCGTATAGTTATTATTTATATGAAAACACTTGCCATAAGCAAAATTGTTTCAGATCTATTTATATAAATCTATGCCCATATATACCAGCAGTCAGAAGATATTTTTAAGCTATGTTTAGCATCCTAGTAGTCTGTGGTGAGTGCAATTAGAGAAAAACAAATTAATCTGCCACCAACTTATCTGTTCCGGTGGCCAAAGAACGAACTAAAAAACTCTCATAGAATATCTAATCAAAATGACATTGCCAATAGACAGAGGCGCCACCCTTACCGGGACAAATAAGTTCTTTACACTACATACGTTACACTATATACGTTAGCATCATAATAGTCTGTGACATTACTAAGGATGAACAGACCATGCGTTAGCCTCCTACAGTTTGTGGACCGACCGATCGAAAATTATTTTGAAAATCCTGGCTCTATTCTTCATCCATCCAACAAGCAAGCAGCAAGCAAGAAACCCTTCCGTCCGTCATTCGTTCGTTCATTTCATTCATGCATGCGTGACGTGCGTGACGCGTGACGTGACGTGAGCTGAATAGATACGTGAACGATCATCGGATGACAGTTTTACTATTAGAAAATATTTATTGATGTTGTTTGTATAGAAAAATAATATATTTTTACATATTTTTTATTTATATTCAAACTACTACGCTGCAACGAAATTAAACTTGTGAAATTAACATATTTTCAGTTGACAGTCACGTTTGTTTATTGGTTAAAACATCCGCCATTTTGTACTGTCGTTTGTTTAGTGACTGGCTTTCATTCCTAGTGATGCTGATATCATTTCACGGAAGCCATACTATTGTGTTATAACTGGAGGTGTACAATGTTTTTACTGAAAAATTTGCTTACTGTGGGTACGAATTAAATTGTGTGACTTGTCAAACTGACATCGGTATACCTATTATACATATGTGCCGGATGTGTCCTACAATCGGTTAGGGCGATTTTACGTGCCACCTTGAGTGGTGTACGTGTCCCGATACCTATGCTGCCAAGAATATGAGTGGCAACGGGAATCAGGTGCCACTGGCACCCAGTCAGCGAGGTTCCGGACCGTATCCTTTTATTGAAATAATATTTTACTTTAGATTTACCACTATTATTTACGTAATATTTTAATGCCACTTCAGCATCTGTTTGTGCCGCTTTGCGATTTATTTTGTTTTGTTTCTTTAACTCAAAATTTCAAGTCTGTACCTACCTAGATAATAAAGTAACCTTATTGTTTATTATCCTTATGTTATGCTTCTTTCTGAAGTGATGTTTATTTGTAAAATCCAAATATCAGTTCAGAAAAATAGTGTTTTTATTTAAAATATCTTTTACATGCAAGTTGTGGTAGATACTCTATTTAAACTAGGGTAATAAATACTTCATTCGCCAATAGCTTGAATAAAAACATTAGTGCATTAGTGTTGATGTTTTGATACCTATTTATTACATTCTGTTAAAATAAACTAAAATGGTCCTAAACTAAACAAAATATACAAAATGTTGTATGCATTGAATAATCTGCTAAGCGAAGAACAAACTTGATTTGAAGCGAAATTTATATCATAAATACATACAAATTTAAAACAAATCTATAGCTGAGTAAAATAATCTTAATAATTATTCTAGTAAAATTATAATATAAATATAAGGAAACCTTAGAGCAGAAGTAGTACTAGTCTCTTCTGAAACTCTATCATAGTAGATATTTAAAAAATAACACTACCAAACCTGCCCTGCCTTGTGGTGCAAATTGAACATAAAGTAATAAATAATGTAAAAATTTGATTATTTTTATTATTTCAAAGTTTCTAGGTACACAGGTACTCCTTCCTTACCTAGGTATTTAAAATTACCAAAAAATAATATAAGTTTATATTATGAGGATGAAACCGCTGGTGGAAGCTTGTCAGGCATAATAATAAGAAAGTGATAGATAACTTAATTCATATAAAACAACTTTTATAGTTACCAAAATATCGAATTTATTAAATCTTAGCCAAATGCCATATTAATAAAATATTAAAACTAAATGTTTTTTTTCAATAGCTTAGAAATTTCACATAAAATACTGAACTGGGAAAAATTTACACAATGTTGGTTAATTCATTTACATTAATATAAATAATTAAGTATTGTATCTACATATCTAGATTAAATAGTGGCTGCTTTTTAGGGTTTATTCAATATTATGAACACACTTTTAATTCATTTATTTAGATACTTGGCATCCCATTTAATATTCACGAAAATTTTGAGTATGTCGCTATCCTGGTCATAAACTATGTAGCTATATTATGACTATCTGTTATGACATGATTAAGTAACAAACATCAAAAAAGTGTGATATGGTGTGATAGTTATGGTAATATATGACCTACTACATTACATAGTAATTGATAGAGATTTTCTAAAAGTTGATCAACATCTGATGCAGATATATTTGACACCTGGGAGAAGTCACAGTCAATGGGGTATTCTGTGATCTATCTAAAGCCATTGACTTGGTCATTCATGCAATCCTAATCTCAATGTTAAAATATTATGGCATTAAAAACTTAGTAATTGACCTCATACAGATCCAATACAGTCTAGACAGTTGATGAGGGTGGTGAGAGGTCTTCGGGATAAAAGTAAAAGAATCATGTAAAAAATAATTATGAATTGGTTTTATTTGCTGATGATACAAATTTAATAGAGCTAAAACCAGTATTTACTATAACGTAAATGAATCCCTATCGTTAGTTATTCACCGGTTCACTGTAAATAACCTTTTACTTAATGCTAAAAAAGGAAATGTATCAAATTCTCTTTGCCACATGTAATTCATAGCCCAACCAACATTGAAATGAATGTATCTTATAGATTCCATGATCTTCCCAGGTCTTGATATTGATGACTTTTATGCAGAAACATCAGCCAATGAAATGTTCTTAATATTATGAACTAGCTTCTCCCTGCGGGTTCGCACGCATTGTATTAACGCATTGCCTTCTTCGTTATGGCGTGATTGAGGCACAATAAACATCAACCATTCACATTTATTATATTAGGAGGATAAAATCTTGATATGGCTGACTAATTTACTAAATTTGTTTTTATCAGAAAGTAAAAAAATATTTTTGCCTCTTTCACTTTTGTACAAGATTACTAACATATTGATGTAAAATAACTATAACTATGCAACATTCTTAATAAAAACTTCCAAATTCAGAATCATTTAAGATTTATAGACTAGTGCCCTACTTTCACTACTGTCGTTAAGACTTAATTGCCTATTTATTTATTTTAATAAATATACTTGATTTATAAAAAAGTTATCAATATTTTTATACTTGTTAAATAGGCGGGTTCCATCGGCACAGACAAGTAGGTATGAAATTAAGAAATTTTTAACCCATACCGACTTGTTTGTACAGATAACGCGCTGCGTCGCCACCTTATGCAAGCACCCAAACGATCCACATAATATTGAATTTTACAGCTGATAGTATGCACTGCAGCATTGGCACTGGATATGGAGCTGCTGTGGTCTAGTTAACCGTACCACAAAAAAAAACAATGGTCCTGTTGACTCTTGTTGACCTCAACAAGCAACTTTTTGCTCTTTCACTTTCAAAACTTTCGTGAGTTGTACTATACATTTTGATAAACACGGGCTTTACTCACGTATTATTTTGTCGATGGAGGCACCGACAATGTTCGATTCATCTGAGTCGCACTGAGTGCGAACCGTGAACTCGAGCGGCGACGAGCGGACCGCGGATCAAACTCACCCTGATGAAGATTCTCTAGATGAATCGAAACATTGTCGGTGCCTCCATCGACAAAATAATAATCTAATCTAAACCAACTGTGAATAATGATATATATTATGACAAAACTGAATCATATAATTCGGAACTACACCCTGGCTTTGTGGCTGAGCTTTCGTAATTAGAATCAAGCAAGATATGTATTTAGATATTGTGCTTGAGAAAGCAGGTTAGGCGGTTGATTTCAGATCAAAAGGCCGTGATTGAGGCTTTTGGCGGCTTAATAACTCCGTCACCAAATTTGGCTACTCAGTCATGCGAAGAAGGAAGAAAGATATCTCTCTTCACAATCCCAACGAGAAGTACGACCTCGCTGCACAAAACTCGTTGGTGAGTCGTGGACTGGACACTTGGCTACAAGGGAGACGGGCGATGGACCAAGACGGTGACGGAATGGTGACCATAAGGAATGCGAGACGATCAAAAGGTGGACTACCAACCCACTAGTTGGACGTCATTGTCCGAGTGGTCTGACGAATATAGTTTGTGAAAAGCACGAGACCGACAAAGTGATGTAACGTAGAGACGAGGTCTACTTATAATACTTGAAGTTGCAAAGTTATTTTATGGTTGAAATATATTGAAGAAACTGGACAAGTCGGATTGAAGGACGAACTTGACTTAGTATTTGAAAAAAAATCTCCCATACAACGGCATATGTATGTTTGTGATCGTAAATACCGAACATTTTGCTGCCCGACTGGCTACCATAGGATTCAGATAGTAGATAAAAACACTCACAAACATTTGTGGATAATGAAGTAGAGAAATAGAAATTAAACATAAAATTAGACAATAAAATACGATAAAAATCAATGTTTATTAGCCGCACAAGCTCACTCGCTGAATCGGATTGTCACGTCAGATGGCGCTAGATGTATGCGTCAAGAGACTAGGAAACGGACGAACATTTAAAATGTTTAAACATGGCTTTTTTTCTTTCATAACTTTTTTCGGTCTGGCACAGTAAGGCTGATAATTTAAGGTAATGTTACTGACTGTAATAAAGCCATATGACCTTTGACTTTGACCTGTTTCCGATCCCGTTCAAAATATGTGAATGAATGAAAAATGCGTATTTGGACGATATTGTCACACGAGGTAATTAATGTACCTCAATAAAACATTTGGTTGTTATTTTTATATAGTATTGTTACCTGATTTTAGCCTGCATCAAAAGCATGTCTCACGGTTTGAATTAAAATATGAGTAGAAAAATATAAAATTATGTCGATAACTAACAATAATAACTCAATACAATATTGCGGATTTGTTGAAGTAATTTTCACATAACATTTATTGTTTAGTTTTTTATAGAGTTTTGAATAAGAATTAAATGTTAAAGACCAAAATCAGATAGGGGCGTTATAAAATCAATATTTTAAATTTCTAAATTTCAAAGCTTGATTTTCTTTCCACGGTGCGCCGGCGCGTTGTGATCTGTTAGTACGTCCAGTTTCGGACAATAAAGAAAAAAGAGTTTCCGATTTATATAGTCACGCTACAATGTTTGATTTTTTACAACTTCAAGAGACTGTAGACGTAAGCATTTGATATCAATTTCTAGTGGAGGTATCTACGCATGCGGGTGGAAAAGGATCTTGGTAGACAGGCAAACGAACATCAAACTGGTAACGAAATGAGGGTTTCTTCTTATACACTCTAAAGTTAAAGAACCGCATGACATATACCTATGTCTCACAGATTGTTTTATTAATAAATCACAAATACACTTCACCCAGTGGTACGCCATTGCTAGAGAAGCAATAGACATCCGCTTAATATCCGGATGCCGGATAGCAAGAAATCATATGATAGTTGAACATGTAAACAACAATTCAAATATACGAATCAACTTTACCTGTGTTGATTAACAAAACTTGAGTAAGTGTCAATTTCGCGCAGCTTATCACTATTACGTAACAATGAACGCGTTGTGCCAAGTGCCAAGACAATGTAAATTTTTCCGCAATCACAGGACCCCTCCCAGTCTCTTTCACCGCGGAGACGGTGCATCTCTCATCCATCACATAATACCTGCGGAAATCCAGATATTCGGCGTTCTTGCCGCATCACTATCCGTTGCATCCATCGATCTAAAATAAAACATAGACGACTACACAGATGTACATTGTTTACGAAAAATAAGTCCCGAGTTGACATAACAATCGTACACAACGATATAGAGGTGTTGGCAAGTACGCGGAATAATCTCATTCTAAATTGAGCTGTATTTGTTTTGAGACTTTGTTAAGATTTGCAAAACATATTTTTAATGTCTATGTAGTGGTGTATAGGGATAACACGAACAGTGTTATACCTTCAATTGTTTTATACAATCCTATACATATCTGGTAAGTATCTAGTTCTTCCTGTGTGGCAGAAAACTATGAGTAGGTAACATGTTATCTACTCATAGTTTTTTATTTCTTATCTGTACCAAGGTATCACAACACTCAGATAAAAAAGAAATACTTATTTTCAGATCATTCGGATATTGGTTCCGCCACTGGAATCGAATCAAGAAACTTAAATTTTAACAGAGCTTTATAATGTATGACATTAATGTAATACTAAATAAAAAAAACTAGCGACTTCATTTCTTTAAGCAAAACAATTTAATTTCGCTGCCTTTATCTTTATGTCTACTGAGTACATGAGTCGAATCAAGATATCAAATAATGTTTGATTAATTGTATTTGTTGGTTGTAAATTAATTAAATTTCGTGTTTTGGGGCTAAATTTATACTTAAATGGAATGAACTGTTATACTCATCAAAAATAGGATATTCTATCTCTTTTTCTGACTGTTGCAGCATCGTTTTTGCAATTGTTTACTGCACATACAGCATCGCAAACGATCGAGTTGTGGTTATGACGATGGCGTACTGAGGCGGGATTGTTTCCTACGTTTAGTGGTTCCTACTTTTAGTGGTTCCTACTTTACTGGTTCCTAAAATGTAATGTACATTTTTTAGTGCTGACTCAAAATCTATGTTTTATTATACATTTATGCATCACTAGTGGTGTAACGCTTATTTTACCTACTCTTATTAACTAAAAAGTTCCATGAAACAGCCCCTTACTCCATCATCAAATCAGCGCTGTCGTCTAATATAGCACTGCCATTCTTGACAGGTAGGTATACCAAGTTTACGCTCAATCGGCATATTTATTGAGGAGTTCCATTGAACAGCGTCCTGGCTCCATCATTAGATTAGCTCGTTATCATCATAATTGCATACCTTCATACAATTTTAAGCGAAACTTCTCTCAAACTGAAATATTTTAAATTGAATTAAAAACCGACCAGTCTCGGTCTAAGTTCAGACCTATAAAATCATGTTTTTAAGTTATATTTCTTTTTTTCTTCTTAGTTATATATCTTCTTCTTCTTAGTTATATATCTTAAAACTCAACACTAGAACTAGAACAAAAATGAAATTAGTTTGAATTGTACAAATTGTTTGTACTTTCATTATGACCCCGCATTTTATACATTTGTATAGTTTTTCTCACTTATGGAACCCTAAATATTTCAACCATATCAACCAACCATTCAATCACTTATCGACCCCTAGTCAAATTGTTACTAGCTTAATTGTGTTATGTTGACCTGCCAAATGTCAAGTAGATCGGATCCACGGTTCGTAATTTATCGTCGTAAAAAAACAAACGTACAAAGCTAAATCACCCAAGTTGCCATTAGGATCTTCGCTCGCTCGGTCAATAATTAAACTCCCCGAAACTCCAGAAAGTAGCTCGTCCCGAACTGAGATCTAGCGATGTCCGTATCGTGTTGTAGTTTTTTAAGTAACTAGCTGCTGCCCGCGGCTTCGCACGCGTGGTACCTACATAAAAAGTAGCCTATGTCCTTCTCCAAGGTCCCATCTATCTCTATACCAAAATTCATCAAAACCGGTTCAGCTGCTTAGGCGTGAAAATGTAACTAACAGAGTTACTTTCACATTTATAATATTAGTATAGATAAACTTAAACTATATTATTGATCTTTAAATATATTTACATAAACGATAAGCAAGAGTACGGATAATACACTCATTATAAACAGCTCCTGACTCCATCATCAGATCAGCTTCTACCTTAATATAACACTGTAATTCTTGACAGGTATGCCAAATCAGTCATCTTAATATTCCTATTTGTTGAGGATTTCCGTAGAACAGCACCCTGGCACCATCATCAGATCAGCTCGCTATCACCGTAATTATATACTTTGTGTAAAGAAACTTTTCAAACTGATATTTTAAAATTCAATCGCAAATCGACCTATCCGTTATAAGCTCAGTTCCATGAAGTCAAAGGAAACTAGCGAATGGGAGCTCACATTATAATGGTTTTGGTTTTACGTTGTATTGTTTTGGAATGTAAAAACAAACCACTTTCAAAATAACACCGCACATTATACAGATGTATCAAGTGCGGTGTCATGTTAAAATATTTAGCGAGACTAACGCTCGTCAATTGATTTTTATATAAAGAGATATGTTACATATGGCGCAGAATTTCTAAAGTTTATCAAGTCAACCTTACTATCACAAAAGTTGTGATAGAGGTGTTCAAAACTGCTACTATAGGTTAGTTCTAGGCAAAGTACTTTCAAAACTATGAAGTGCTTTTACAAGTAAGTTACCAACTAAGTTTATAGAGATGAGTTTATTACCGCAGGATAGTTAGCCACTACTGATGAAGTCTTCAAACTTATCCTATCTTGAGGTTTAAAGTTCTCGAATGATCACGTCGCAACAACTGCGACGCGCCGCGAACGCCATTACCCGCCAGATAGGCGCTGTGCTCAGTTACGCAAGTCGAAATACTTCACTCAAAAATTAACAAGTTTATTGTTTCCATAGAATACAGGTAGTAGGTTTTACAAAATGGACCCTGTTGAGCACTACAACACTGTGAGAGAGAAGATCATAAGTCACTTAATAGGTATGTAATCTTTATGAAATCTTTTTACTAAAATGTTATTTTATACATGGCAGTTGTTTTTGTTACAAAATGCCACGGTCACCCATCTAAAGACTGAGCAATACATTGCACTTAAAACGGACTTTATTTATCTTTCCTCCCTTTTGGAACCCCATAGCTTGAGAACAATTTGTACAATTTTATTAAATAATAAAATAGCAGCTCATTTCTTAATTCCAATCTGTCGGCCGAACGAACAAACAAATCGCCTAAGTTACCACTGAGATCATCGCTCACTTCGCTAGCTCGCTCAACAAAAATATGATGGGGTCTCTCCAACGAGGCACTTCATATTTTTTTGAGAAAACACTAGTTGATCAAAGAGTTCGTATGATTTGATGAATTTGATTTTATTTTCATTTCAGTATTTATAAACATACATACGCTCATGAATGGTAGCATCAAAGTTATGTTATGTACATACTTGCATCTAAATGTTTACTAATTTGAACTACAATGACTATGACAGTAACATAACATTTAGTTGTGTACCTACTTACAAACTTTGCACATCTTTTACCTGTAAAGATGACATGAGAGGTTCCTATACAAGTAGGTAGGGTAAAATAATGAGACCTATAGAATTATTCATGCTACACCATGCCAATGCCGCCGGGGAAGGCAGCGCCCCTTTGCACTGGTAATTAGAACGCTTTGGCTGCTGTGTTGAATAATAAAGGCATTCGGTTGAACGGGTGCTTACCGACCGCCCGTTTCCGTGGCATATTGCAATGCATAGCTTAAAAGCACTCAATCTCTTGTTTTAAAAATTAAGACGGCGTATTAACAGTAACACCGCCATCGAAGTTTATCCCTAACTTATACGAAATAGTATGCATTGCAATATTCAGCTTTATTATCATACACAAAAAGTTAAGAACTAGGAAATACTGACTTCGGAAGTCTTCACTATGCGTGATCGGACCATGAAGCCTTCACGTGGCTTACGAACTCTGTCATCCACCAAATTTAGCCAACTAGCTTTACGGGCTGTATAAATGCAAAGAAACTTTAACAAGTACGTAAAGGAGCTCCCTAAAGTGGTAATCACGCCACCCAAGCAGCAAAAGTCGCCGAAATGTCTCGATTTCTGAATCGGTAACCAAGCTCTTCACTATAGCAGACATGCGCAGTAGTCGAGACGAACAAATTACCCATCTCTATTGAAAAATTTGTGAAGAGTGTGTCGGAACACTCACAATGAAGGCGTCCGAAGTCAGCATGCATAAAAATGATTTTGTGGTCAATCCAAAACCAATTTAACACCGTTTAGTTATTTTTTAAAGATGACTAAAGTTTATAATTTTATAATATATGCTACTACTAGTATTTTGAATTGAATACTATTCAGATATTCATAAACAGCTTAGCTTAGCTGTTCAACTGTAGAGGGTAACCTTATAACTTTTTTTTATCAGAGGAAACCAATATAAACAAAAATAAATGAAAATTTTGTTTGTTTGTTCTAGGTTTTACAGCGCTCCAAACTTAAACGGATTCTCGAATGCTCATAGGGATGCAATAAAAACTAAAAATTAGGCTTACTTTTCTATCTATATTTTTTTTATTCATACAATTTATTATGATCTTAACATTCCTATGCTATTATTGAACTATGTTTGACCCTTTTACCCACCACCTATGAGGTATAACATGGGCAAAGTCAAATTTATAAAAATTTAATGCATTTTTTAATGCATTTTTTGTCACTGTCTTAGCAAATCGTTTGTATCGCAGAGTGTCTAGAGTATCGTCTTTATTTCCGCCATATAAAAAGACGAAAAAACGTTCGCCAACAACACTGAGTAACGATGACTCGACTTTCTCACTCATAAATAATTTAGTTCCACTTGCTAACTCTGGATGCTTCTGCAAAATTTTTATAAATTTGACTTTGCCCATGTTATACCTCATAGGTGGTGGGTAAAAGGGTCAAACATAGTTCAATAATAGCATAGGAATGTTAAGATCATAATAAATTGTATGAATAAAAAAAATATAGATAGAAAAGTAAGCCTAATTTTTAGTTTTTATTGCATCCCTATGAGCATTCGAGAATCCGTTTAAGTTTGGAGCGCTGTAAAACCTAGAACAAACAAACAAAATTTTCATTTATTTTTGTTTATAACTTTTTTGTTGGTCACTTGACGATAAAAAGTAATAGAAATAAAATTGTAGGAAATTTAATTTGCTACATTTTATGTTTGATTAAATTTTCTGTAAGGTAACTAGTTTACGAGATACAGCGCGAAAACCCTTTGCACCCCCTTTTCCAAGATGGCGGCCGGGGGACAAGGGTGCCGACCCCACAAACTTGAACTTAAGCTTCTACTGACCCCCCCTACACATTAAAAAAATAAAATTGCGTCCTCTGACAAATGCACACTAAGGCCTAAAAAATGTAACATTTTAATGGACTAAACTATCGATTTTAAAACGAGAAGTATTCTACTATCGATGTCGATTCTCGGTTGAATGAGAACAACCCTCGTGAGTTACCCCTTACCCTTCACAACTAACGTTACGTTATCCGTACCAACTGAAGAAAACATTTTTGTACGGCATCCATTGCGGGTTTTATGTTAGGGGTGTCGTACGTTCTGTAGAACGCAGGGTCCTATTTTGCCATAGCAATGTACCCATTGCATAGTGGTTAAATCGTTTGGTTCGCAATATTGGTATAGAGCACGTCGGCGCGTCGTCGGGTGACGCCCCAAACGTGAAGGAGTACGCGTACATTCCTATACGTTCATCTCGTTCTCTCGTTTCTCCTTTATCCTTTACTACTTTGCAGCGTGATCAGCCATCGGTCTATATTCTTATTTAGAATTGTCTGGTATTAAGCAAGCTTAATTATGTGAGTAAAACTAATGTCAAAGTGATAGTTTGGTTCGTAACGGTGGAGTTATCTCGGTGCCATTCATCTGGCTCGAGTGCGAGCGTACGACAATGTAGCACGGAGCACGCTGTTTCCTTATCGATTTTCTCTATGCTGCATTAAATGACTAGTGAAACAGTGAATTTGGTGCGCAAGTATTTAACAGCATGCATGGTTTTCGCGTAATTTGCTATAAAACCTCGGATTTTATTTAGTGGTTTATATTGTGGTGTATTCACGCGACTCTTTAATCGTTTATTCCTATCAGAAGTGAGGTTGGATTGCGTTAAGTTCATAGATGGACGCTCATAGGAGCATTTCGTGATTATAACAGAGATGGTCAATTGAATGTCGGACCCTATGCCGACGATAGTGCCTCCTTTGTTTTGGGAATGGTTCAATATTTGGCTAGTTGAATTTTTGAAAGATTTGTATCATGAAATTAAAATGGTAGGGTTAAGAGGAGGAAATAATACAAACGTTCCTTATTCACATACATGTGCTAACCATGGAAGTTCATCGCAACCTACAGGGATTGATATGACGCTGAATATACCAACGTCGCTGACAATGTCAAGCCCAGCTGGTGCCCTGCATTTGAATTCGAATCAAATCAGTCTGCAATCCTTGAGTACGGTATCGCTGCAATTCATTCCTTCGGCGCCACCAGCCAATCCTGGCCCTCATAACCATCACATCCACAGCCGTAATCACAACCACAGCCTTAACCACAGCCACGGGCTTAATGCAAGCCAGAACCTGAACCATAGCCATGCCAACAGTCATGGTCTAGGCTGCAGTCACAATCACAATAACAGTCTTGGATCCAGTGGCAGTCACAGCCAAAACAATAATCTAGGTGGCAGCCACAGTCATGCTAATAGCCTAGTCCTTAATGCCGGTCATAGCCATAGCACTAGCCTGGGCCTAAACGGTAATCACGGTCATCCAAGCAGTATTGGACTTTGTGGCAGTCACAGTAATAGCAACAGTCTTGTGCTCGGCGCCAGTCACATCAATAGCCTTGGCTTAGGTACTCACACGCAAAGCAGCTCTCTGGGCTTAACGGGTAAATACAACCACAGCACTAATATTGGCGTAGGCGGCAGTCTCAGTCACAGCAACAACGTTACTTTAGGAGGAAGTCAGAGCCATACCACCAACCTTGGCCTAGGCGGAAGTCACAGCCATGCTTCCAACGTTGGTCTAAGCAGCAATCATAGTCACACCACCAACCCTAGTTTAAGTGGGAGTCACAGCCGAACCACTACCGTTGGTCTTGGAGGAAATCACAGCCATACCACCAACCTTGGTGTAGGCGGCAATCAGACCCACAGCAGCAACCTCAACCTCGTCGGCGGTCATGGCAACAATCTTGGCTTAGGTGCGAGTCACAGCCACAGCAGCAATCATGACCTAGGCGGAAGTCACATTCACAGTAGCAATCTTTGCATAAGTGGGAGTCACAGTCACAATCTTGGATTAGGTGCCAGCCACAGTCATAGTTCCAATATTGGCCTAAGCGTGAGTCTCAGCCACAGCTCCAACCTTGGCTTAGGTGGAAATCATAGTATCCCAAGCACTCATGGCGTGGCTGGCAATCACAACCACAGCAACCTTCTTGGCCTTGGAGTGAGTCAAAGCCTTAGCAACAATCCTGGACAAGGAAGCCACTGCCATACCCTCAACCCTGGTTTAAATGGTAGTCAGAAACACGGCAGCAATCTGAGCCTAGGCAACCACAACCTCATTAGCAGCGTCAATCCCATCAGCAGCGGAAACTCGAGTAACGGTCACAACCCTTGTAGCAGTCTTAGTATGAGCGGTAGTCTCAACTTGACTAACAATCAAATTTTGAACAGCACCACAAACTTATGCACAACCCTGAACGGTAGCCAGCAAATTTTGAGTACTACCAGCCACAATCAAACTCATAATATCGAGCCATCCCGGTATTCCACGTCTAACACTGCGTTGCAAGCTCCACAGTATCTTCTATTGAAACAAGCCTGTCGTAAGTATAGATACCTAGGTACCTACTACAAACCTTGTTTCATGGTATTTTTTAGATTGGCACTTTCATATTTTATTTTTTTGCTACTAACGAATATAATTTACGACCTATTGTTTGTTTACTGATTGGCGATAAAACTATGTTTATATGATAAAACTATGTGCGTGTACCTATGCAACAGACGCTGAAGTTTATAGTTTCTAAAACATTTCTTACAAGCTACATTTTCGTACATTCATTTGTTCGCAATTCAGATCCTTAACAATATTCAGTTATCCTCGGGCTTCCACACCACACAGTGAGTATTTTTTTTTGTATTAATAAGTTGTAAAACCCTGTGATACGGTTTGCTTTTCTTGTAGGTTGATATGTTCACTTATCCTGACTGATGTTTGAATAACAATAAACAACAACACACGAATATAATAAGTTATTGTTTTTGTATTTTTGTAAATAGAACGTCGTGTTGCTTTTACATAACTGAACTTGCAAAAATATACTAAATCTTATAATTCTTATTAACGCTAAAAAAAGCTTTGTTTTTTTTTTTTAATATTTTATATTTCCGATCATCATCACTGCTGTTCATTTTGCATAAAACTTCTTAGATGGTTTTTTTATGCGGCAACATTCCTTATGCTTTTCCTCCAGGACCGGTAGATTGTTATCACCCAAATGGCGCCACGGCGGCAGCCACGTACATGCCGAACTCCACCGGCGGGACTCAGTCCTCTTCCCAAGCGTCGTTACGGGTCCAACCGACTCCTCCACAGCCGTCAGCGCCGCCTGCTCCGCAACAAGACTTGTCTAAAACAACTTTGGTGAGTATGGAAAGCTATATATAATTTCAACAATAATACGAACCTTAAGACGGTGCCCTCAGCAATTTAACTTTTGTATGGAAAAAATTGTCTGTTTTGTTTTGTTTTATTTTTCTGTGGCTATCTGCTCATTAATTGAAGAAATAATAGTTATAAAAAATATATGGCATGTATTTTCAATATTTTGTCTCCTACTTTCTCGTTTCAAATTGTCTTGAGAACGCTGCCCTTTGGCAGCGATCTGGATCAGTTTTAACATCTTATTTATATTCTTCTGTACATTTCTGTAATTATTTGTTTAAAGTTATTAAATTTTAAGTAACATAAAAAAGGTAATTGTACGCTTCATATTAGCTTCACTTGTATGTTTGTATGTATGTAACCCTGTGCAAAATTTGAACAAAATCTGGCCGTTTAAAGTGGATCAAAATCGCGTCCTAAGGAGTCGGTTACAAATATACAAACATACATACAAGTGAAGCTAATATAAAGCGTATAATTATGAAATAATGTCTTAATTTTTTTGTAATTATTATCTTCTAAAATTCACGTCGTTTTAACTTGAAGTTTACACAAATAGGCAGAAAGTAAGCTAATTAAAACATTACCAGTTAAACTTTTAAACACAATTTATATTTTAATGTTTTCTGATAAAAAATTCGTTATTTGAGCGCCGGTAAATACGTATCAAGATAATTTAAAAAGTGAGTCTTCTTAAATGCCGGTTTATGCCCTCGCTCTCCTACTAGCACAAATTTGTATCACATATACAGGTATTACGTAGTAGCCCTGAATTGTCCTTGTAATTGTATTTGATGGTAAATCATGAAAGAAGTACCATAGGTCCGGTTGTCAGCCCCTACTTTCGCACTTACCCGTTTTTTACTTTTTTCCAGGCTAGTCACAATTTTGTGTCGCAAACACAGACACAACCTCGTCCACAGTTTGCAAACTTCCAGCAATATAGATCAACACAACAACACGGATCGAGGCCTAACTCACATCCTAGGTAAGTACTTATCGGATTAAGGTAATGTATAAAAAAAAGTTATTGACTAATCGTCTAAAACCGTAGCGGCCGCACAGAACCAGCCGAACGAATATAATTTTGAAAGGAACTTAAAAAGGTGTAGCGGATTGGCATGCCGAACGAATCGATCTCGCCGAAAGAATCGACCGCAGAAGTTATGCTCAGAGAGTAAGAGGAGTATCCCACGTTGATGTCGTTATCGTCCCCTTGAAAACGTTACATTTTGGGTGGATGTTGACGTCATCTGCGCGAGATATTAATCTCTCTTGCTGAGCAGCACTCGCGTCGCATTGCTGCATGAATGTTGGCAGCTGTGGTTGAAGCTGACAATGCGGACTGTTCGTCCGCATTGTGCGCGCACCCTGAATCTGATTACGTCATCAGAATACATTCGAGATTTTGTTGGCTTCTTTATTTTCTGGCGACGATTCACCGCGAGTGCGTCGAAGATTGGTACGCGAGGTTAATAGCGTTTAAATACCATGAATTCTAAAATTCGATTCTTTTACATCGTTCGGCGCGTGCGATTCGAACATCTTTCAATATACCAATCATATTACTTTTTTTAAATATTTTTTTCTTTGACTAGTTTTTTCGAATCTGTGTGTGTGGTGAAATGCTTCTGGAGTGATGTCAAATAATAATAATGTTAGTGTACACAAGTTTAAACATATACAACTAAAGCTGTTTAGAAAAATAGACAAGAGAAGTTATGAGAAGCGATATTTTATTTGCTTTAATATCTGATGCGATACGGCATGTTAATCTGGCAACATTTGAAATTAATGAAAATTGCATAAACAACTAACAGTACGTTTTAAAAATGAACATCGCTATAATAACAGTTTTCGTTTATTGCAGGCAACCGCAACCTTTCATATCTGGGGCAGCCTCTTCCACGGGTCCGGTTATGTACCCGACATTAGTGTTCCAGCCGACGCACATGGGCATGCAATCTTTTCAGCAACCAAGATCAGGATCGCCTGGGTAAGTACCACGCGTTCTCCTGCCATAATAATAATTCTTGTGAAGCACCTATGAAGTTGGCGTTCTATATTACTAACCATTTGTAATGTAGGTAATTCTATGGTTGGCTAATTCAAATGATTTAAATTTTAAATACATGGAATTCTATTTCAAATACATCGCTAGCATCGATAGCATGGGTGAATACATTAATAAAAATAAATGAGATATAAAAAAATGGACTTTAGCGTTTTTGTACAAAACGGCAATTTCATAGGTCGCTATTGCCATCTATCAATATGTATCCGCAACCTTGTTAATCTCTGTAATTATTGCAATAATTTGAATGGTTATCTTTTTTTTTAATAGCGATATTAGTACTTCAATATTTTTTTGTTAAGTTGTAACCGCCCAGCGAAGTGGGCACGGGTCAGCTAATTATTATTATTTTGAGAGTAAAGTATAGCGCCCCATATATTTTCTACGACATGCCGGTGTCCCCACGATGTTTTCTCAATGTTTGTTCTCGATGTTTTCTGTTAGGCAACAATGGAGGTCTTCGAGTATATTGAAGCATGTGCTACACGGTTTGAAACCGCAGTTTCTACCAAGGTCACCTTGGTAGAAACTGCGTTTGCAAACCGTGTACATAGTGGTTGCAAACCAAATTTTGCATGACCTTTAAACGCCCTTGTTAGAAAGGCTTGCCCAGCAAACCACTGGCAGAAGCGGTGTTTGCAAACCGTCTAGCCGCTTGTTTAAAACCACGCGTACCACAGTCGCGCCGCTGCACGCATAAAGCGCGGACGTATTGCGCGCACGCACGGTATTATGGAGAAAGATCGGTTTGTTATCACCGAATAAATCGAGCTATTTAGAGACCTACCCTGTGTCTGGGACTTAATGTCTAAGGAGTACAAAGACTCCACCCAAAACAAATGTTTTTTTCTGCAAATGCACACAAAAGTGCCATACAAACTCCAAACTTTAGAAATTTTGATAAATAAGGAGCCATGGCCTCTTTGTAAATTGTTATAGTGCATTGCAAGCATTCTGTACACGTCAATTCAGCACGATCATTTTAAACACACGGAAGTTTGGGGTTTGTTTGCAAACCGTGTAGACAGAAAACGTTCTACCAAGGTCACCTTGGTAGAAACTGCGGTTGCAAACCGTGTAGCGCATGCTTAACTTTGGAGTTAAATGAGCTTAGTCTCGTTAGCACAAGACGGCAATTTTATGATTTATCTTTAGCGAGCGCAACCCCAGTACTATGATATTTACTTACTAATTTGCTTAATACATTTTCAGCTACTACCAATACCATATGGGGCATTACATAGGATATAACAACCCACCGAGTCATACTTCTCCGTGTAAGTTTATGATTTTTCTTTGTATCTGTTTTTCTTAGGCTATAATTTTATGAGAATAAGTGAGAATCTGAACAATTAATCAACTATACGCATACAACTCTTTGGATTAACGGGACACGTCACTCCCGAACGACATTAAAAGTTTTGCATAGATGATAAGGAAACTCAGTCTTCTGGCTTATTCCGTCTAACCACCCTAAAACAGCCAACCTAAGGTGGATACTCTTAAACGCGAGTCCATCTATCCACCCTGAACGGGGTGGATATTCGTTATTCATATAGTATCTTTCTTCCGATTTTCTCCCCTGCCTATGAACAGTCATACAGTGAAAAGAAATTAAAGACAAACATCTACATTTAGTTAAGTTTTTGGAATGCATGCTATGAATGCAAAAAATAGGCTATGCCACTCGGCTATAGTGTAGCTTTCCAACGGTAAAATAATTTTTCAAATCGGTCCAGTAGTTTCGAAGCCTATTTAATACAAACAAACAACCAATCAAATCTTTCCTCTTTATAATATTATATAAAGGAATAATCTATCTATATAAACAATAATTATATAGAGACAAAATATTGTATTGTTTTCAAAATTCTCTCCAACTTCTTCGTTTCAAATTGTTATTAAATTTATTGTTAATTTGGTAAAATAATTACGCAAGACCTTATGGTCTTAGTAATAATAGTACATTATGGTACTAGTGTGTAATGTTGGTGATTACCGCTGAGAGCGCCATTGAGACCCGAGCCGTTAGGTGAGGGTCTTAAGAGAGCCGAGGACGGTAATCATCAATACACACGTGTATCATACGACGTTTTTCAACACACTTGTGAATAAAATAACAATAAAAACTCATTTTATTTAGTAGATAAAAAGTTATATTTCAACAGTGAAAACGAGTTTTGAAAAATTATTCGCTATGGCGGGAAAAATTAACCAGTTTTCCTTTCCTATGCGCGCGCATTGCGATTAGCCACAGACTAAAGGGATGAGGTTTTTTTTTTATTTTCCGCGCATCGGGTTTGCGCCTATTTTGCTACGTACAAAACGGGGAATTTAAAATTTATATTTGAGTGAAAGTTTTATTTATTAAACACGTACGAGTTAAAATTATCTATTTAAATAAGAAGTTGCATGAAATGAGCAAGCAATTACATTAATTTATTTATTCTATTAAACACGATCTTTTTTTGAATAACAACTTTTTTAAAAACAAAGCACCTCAACCAATAAAATTTAAAAAAACAAACTATAACTCACTAGTGAGTTATAGCAATGAAAAAGTCACAGTTTGATTATGGGTGTCATACTGTGCCTAATTGCGGTGACCATAGAGCCACTTTATGAGCAAATGTGTTGAAAAAAAATATATTCAATAATTATAATATATAATATATTATAATTCAGCTTCTAAGGTTGTCGTTGTACTTGCAGCTTACATGAATAATATAATTACGTTTTAAAAACTAAAGACAAAACCGACTTCATTTATTGAAATTTGAGCCCATAAAAATACAAGCGAATTGAGAACTTTCTTTGAAGCCGTTTAATTAAGTTTTTATTTACGCTTTTTAGTAATACTTAATCATTTTTAGAAATTCGTAAACACCACTGGATAGTCACTGGAAAGCAAAATACCAAAACTTCGTTTCATCCAAGTGGATGACATATTTTTTTTCAGTTTTTTTGATTTAAATCCTAATAATTATCGATTTTTATGAAATTTATATGACACCAATCGGGAAGTACATCTTTTCACATGAAATCTGATTTTTTCAAATCGGTTCATAAATGACGGAGTTATGAGGTAACAAACATATAAAAAAATACAGTCGAATTGAGAACTTCCTCCTTTTTTGAAGTCGGTTAAAAAGTATAAATAATTGACGACCTCTGTGACGCAGCAGGTAGCGGGTTCGATTCCCGTCGAGGGACAAATATTTGTATGATCTGCAAGTATTTGTCTTGGGTCTGGATGTTTTTATGTATGATATGTATTTACAAAAAAGTATATAAGTAGTATTTAGTCATTTTGGTAACCATAACACAATGTCTGCTTCTTTAGGGGCCAGATAATGTTGTGTGAAATGTCGAGCATTATTATTATTATTCAAACACAAACATCGTTCAAGTTTTTTTTAATTCATTATTTGATTTTATCTGGTCAATTTGATTTGAGCGATTTGAGCAATGTTAAAACGTGTCAAGATAATTTGCTTGTGTACTATCGGGAACGTGTTTGTTTCAGATTACGGATACGCAACGAACAGTCCGCAGCTGCCAACGCCAGCCCTACCGACCAACTCTTCCGGTGGTAGGAACAATCCCACTACACTAGTGGGACCGCAGGGTTCGCCCGCTACCCCCACTGCTCCTGTCGTCTCGCTCCCACTCACGCAACCTCCCACACACCACCAATCTATGCCTGGTAACTATATCATACTCATTCATATATCTCAAACACTGTACAAACTCAACTCCATTTGGTATTTGTCCTTTGTCCTTTTCCTACCTTCGATAAGGGGCCACTGTGAGATTACATTACGTGATCATACTAAAATAATCAAAAAATCAACTCGCGCTTTAAAATTCGTGTATTTTCGCGGAGTATTTCTATGGCGGCTCGCGGCTTTCACAGACGAGCGCAAAATATAAGTACGGATACTTGCTCCAACGTCTATTCTGAGCAAGATTTAGCAAGCTATTCTCAAGAACAGCCTACGAAAATAAGCAAAACAAATCAGGCGCGTGATATATTGATAGTTGCTTAATAAATGCTACAAGAAAAACTTCATGTGCTACTACAATAACATAGTACCTGTGCGTAACTTTCACTCCAGGTGGAATTATAAAATCTTATGGATTCTGAAAATATCAAGGCTGATCAAGTACAGTCTGACTGCAGCCAACTATCCTGATAAGTATTAATAAGCTAGATATTTTCTAACTTGAACCAGTAGTAATTTTAGATATTTTTTTGTTTTTATGCAGCAGTCTCAGAAAATGTTTAAGTAAATAATCATAAAGCTCAGTTGCCTAAGGCCATAATAACGTGGCCTATTGTGAAAGTCTAGGGAGCCTCCGGGCACAATATTAATATTTATTTATATACAGGCTGGATTTCTGTTTTTGGGGTTTGCCTATTTTCTCGGTAACTGTATTTTTTTAAATCTGTGATTGCAGGTCAGAGTATCTTTAAAAGTTAAGGCGGCTTTCATTGCCCCGTCTCAAAACTCCATCCTGTATATTAAATTCAAAATAAATTATTACAGGAAACCTTGCTGAAAACATCCTTTCGCTATACATTAGTATTAGAAATATACCTATATCTTAAGGAATGTGTTGAACGGCACATTACATGCATAGATATATTTAGTACAAATCGGTATTCAATTACGCCCATGAAAGCATGTTCTTGTGTAGAACATGCGTTGTTGGTATCGTGCTAATAATGTATCAGAAGAGAAGAATACGTCGGAAGATTTCAGTTTTTTTTTATGTATTAAATAAAAATACAAATTAAATACCTATGCTTTAAATTTAGGGTTAGTTTAGGTTGTGTGTTGATTATCAGTCAGTCCGTAAATCATAGGTTTAGCGAATTTATATTTTGGATAATATCATCGCCTGATCTTTATGCATTTGTTGCTGTATAGGTATACGCCCAGGCCCAGCTCAAAAACGTAGTCACAGACTTGCAATTATAGACCCGGTTACGCGTAAGTACCTTCTCAATGTATATAATAATCAAATTAACTCACAATTTATTTAACAAACTTTTAGTTATTTACTTCGCGTTTCTTTATTTGCAGGACAGGATATATTTTCTGATTTATATCCTACGAATAATGATTTTTTTTTAAGTGGAGAACAAAACGACAGGCAAACGCCTCAACCTGTAAGTATAAAACAAAATATTTCAAAATATGATAAAAAAAAAGTCAATACTTATGTGTTTTCCCTGTGTACACTCAGGAACCACCGACACATAGTATCGCTGAAGAGTTCACTAGAATGGTGAACGAAGCGGCCAATCAGCCAAGCCTTGAAAATGCAATAAAAACGAATTTCGTACCTAAGAATATAGAAATTCCTGTATCTTCCACGAGTACCGCTCAACCTCAGAATGCAATAAGCTCTTTGAGCTCTATTAATAATAATAATGTTTTAAAGTCTGACTTAGTAATTTTTAATGATAATAGAAGTTTGGGGCCCGATGCTGCTGTAGCGCCTTGCGAAACGCCAGTCGTTTCGGCGATATCGGACAGTCCCGTTATAGTGCCTAAAATGACGTTAAATGTCAAACCTACCCAGAAGATTGAAACGCCTGTGCAGTCCATTGTTATAGATACAAGTAAAAATGCACAGATTCATAAGCAAATTAACAAAGGTAGTGCTCTCCCAACGGAGAAGATAGAAAAAGAAAATGATATTTCGAGCTATGGTGTCGCCACCGTTACGGAGATTGCGACGGGAACGACATCGACGTCGGCGGCCGCCACGAGCTTGCCCCTGGTGACGACAGCGGCTATGCCGGCGCATATGCCCGCTCACAGCGCTTTGCCGTCGCAGCCTATCACCACACCGGCGCCGCAGCCTCAGAGGGTACACAGAGATAGAATACATAAATCAGAAGAAAAAGATAAACACCATATGGTTGAAAAGGAAATTATCATCGCTCCGAGCAAACAGAACGGCCCTACGACCACTGTATGTAAGTACTGTTATTTACTATGTACTTTCACTGATTCAGACTGGATACTGAAAGTAGGTATTCATCATTAATAATTATGCATTAGTTAGGTAATGTTTTTTTAAATATTATAGAACGTCCTGTGTTAATTTCATAATTATTAATTCATAAAAACATTTTGCTGTCACAAAACCACGTTATTTGGTCTTAGTTAGTTGAATAGACCCATTCGCAATCATCTTGCATAAAAAATAGTTCCAACTGGCTCGACAGATGTAGTTAACTTAAAAACTTGTCCCAGTGTTGATTATTATTATAATAAAATTGTGACCTCCACATAATATGCAGCTGAACCGCGCATTTGACCATTGACGTTACTTCGGACAGTCGGTCCTTGGGATTTTACTAAATAAAAATTAATTTAACTGTGCAATCTGATCTAAAACTATTGTTTTTAAAACTTTGCATTCTACACATCACAGAAAGAAAAGTCTACGCGTTTGTTTAATTTATTTTTCACGGGCAAGACGGCGAGTGAAAACGTTTCATTAAATCAATACAAACTAATACCTTTTTATGAACCTGCGTTGATTTTAACATATTTATTTTTGACATAGCGCCAGCGACAATATACGTAGAATTAACAGATCAGGATAATTAGGTATATCTAACACTTTAATTTTTTGGCAAAAATATATAAATCTTCTATGGGTTTCTTTTTAGGAAGAGTCCGCTAATTAAGCAGTTAAGTAATAATATGAAAAATATGTATTTGAAATGAAATTAAAGTCACTCACTCAATTACAGATTCTAATCAAAGTTGTTAAATTCAACTACTTAAAATAAAGTCACATAAGTGGATACAATCGGCAATAATTCAGTCTGGTTTACTTTACCAGCTCAAGCATATATTGCTTATCATTATCACATTAGCGAGCGACGTACCGCGACAATATGACGTGGTGCCGACGAAATCTCGTGCCACAGCGTCCGTTGGTTGTTTCCCAAAGCATTAATTAGATACATCTTACAGGGCATACTGGCCATTTGATGTTTAG
Organism: Lampropteryx suffumata; assembly: GCA_948098915.1. Taxonomy (NCBI): domain Eukaryota; kingdom Metazoa; phylum Arthropoda; class Insecta; order Lepidoptera; family Geometridae; genus Lampropteryx; species Lampropteryx suffumata. Next base: position 16,375,900 of record OX402544.1, on the reverse strand, counting down.
GTTTACTACAAAAATGAAGGCCAAATGAAAGAGGCCAACTTTAATATATTTTTGGCTAATCAGGTATGCCAACTTCATTTTTGCTCAATACTACCGGCAAAACTAAATACCGAAAATTTTAGTAAACATGGCAAGCAAATCAGAATAAGTAAGAAAAAGAAAGAAGTAAAGATCAAAGGATTTACGTACCTAATAGCTACCAAAACCAGGTATTAGAACATCGGGACATCTAGTGTCCCGATCAAAGGTGAATCGGGATGTGTCCCCAGACCACTGAAAAATGGGTTGTCCTGTGCAAATCGGGACACCTGGCAATACTAGTTTTATAATTACTGTGGCGCACTCATTGGCCTTTGTACTTCTTATCTTGCTAAGCACTGCCACGATTCAGACTAAGAATAAGATAATAAATAAGATAATTATAATAATGTATGTTACAATTACGGTATAAAGGGACATTTGTTTTCACATTACAACGGACTTCGGCCGTAGGTATGCGAAATATTAGATGTGAATGAATTGGCCGTGAAGCTGATTGTACAGTCCCAATATTAATCCCAACCTGAGTGTTGTGTCGATGTTCGAAAAGGTCCGTGCGATCTAGCTAAATGATTATTTACTTTATTTGATGAGCTATACCCGTAATTAAACAAGCAATGTCATGATATGCAACCATTTTTTTACCATTTTCTTTTTACGTTTATTTATCGTTGTACTGCAATGACTTTCTATACTTAAACTTCGATACGCAGATAAAATGACATTTGTGCACTCTAATAACGCTACAGCATTTGTTGTCTTAGAGGTGAGGCGTATACGTATACGTATACGTATACTCGAACAGGCTGGTGCGCGGATTATATATTTATTTATACTAGGCCGCACCTTGTACGTATCATCTACTTGATCCATCTAGTTCACTTAGTTCAAAGTTCACCTATGTATCAAATACAAGGACGACGACGAGCGAATGCGATGTCTTCGCGTTCTTAAATATAATTTTCATCTTTTATCGTCTATCTACATTTGATTTAGTCTAGTCCATAAAAAGGGGTTAGGGATTATCCACTTAACTAAGCGTAACTGTAAGATGGACGTGTATAATCAAACTAGAGTCTTATTTTAAAAATAATACATTATGTATTATTTTAATGCGAATTAACAGTTCCTAAAATAAAAACCTTTTACTCCGCAAACATAAGTATGACTGTATCTGTAGCCTATACCTTCCTATTCCGTCCTTTTGTTCCTCACTTCGAGACAAACAAGAATCAACTACGCAATACAGTACACGTGTTTTCAGTCTGGCCATTTATATAAGAATTTGTCTGTTTCTTTGATAGTCGGACAACATAGAAGGAAACACATTTATGCTCTAATAAACCGTAAGTATGCGTTCTATAGATTCAGCATGGATAAGCATTCATTTTTAATATAAGCTTTAATTGTTCTAGATGAGTTATAGATAAGTTGATGTCATATCTTTTTATATTTTGCCTTATACCTAAGTTCAATGTGACTGGCCTAAGCTTAGTTGGTAGTAGATCGTGCCCTGTAGGTTGTTGTTTCGATTCCCTCTCAGTGCAAACATTTGTGTGTTGAACATAGATGTTTATCTGTGTATTATAAAGTATCTCATATGTGCATTTAAAAATACACAAGTATTCTATCAGTCATCTGGATTACAAAGTACAAGCCATGCTTAGTTTGAAGCTTAATGGTGTTGTGTGAATAGTCCACCAATATTTATTTAGAAAAGAAAATGCGAGCCCTTAATCTATTGAATGTTTAATCGTCGTTAAGCATAACTAGCATTAATTAAGCCTGTGGCTTAGGGTGTTAGCTTAAATCTAATTTTTAGATTTACGTAAATCTCTTACCTAATTGGAATGATAACTTAAGACTCAAAATTTGTATGCTCACACACAAAGACATACGTACGCTGTCAGTCAAATGTTTGCTCAACACAGCCCTACTATTATTTGTATTTGAGTATATAAATAATCGAATCCCCGAATCAATATGTTTGTTAGTTATTGTGTGTAGATAGTAGTTGTGTAGGTACCTGCCGCGGGCAGCACGATTATGAATATAATTGATAATAATACAATTATATTTACTTTACTACCGTCAGTAATAACTTTAATAAAGCATAAAAAACAAAGCGGAAATAAATCGGTGGTTAAGCTTAATGTAAAAGAGAGAGAGGAAGAAAGAGAGAGGATTAACAGTCACAGATTATTTTAAAGAGCAATTAGAACAAAATCACTAAATATTACATAATCCACTAACTGGCTTACTACTAAGTAAAACTTAAAACATACGAAGACAAAGTGGACATTGTGAAACAAGAAATAGGGTTTTATATAAAAAAAACAACAGATTTATACATTAGACAAGGTATTTAAAGATAACAGCTGATAGTTTAAATTTGAAAAGGGATAGGTAAAAAATGTTGGTTTGCATATTTCTCAAAATGAAGTGGGCATTTAAAAGAGGTTAAAAAAAAGATTAGCGCCCAAGCGTTACACTTTAACATAACCCGCGCAATTATTCAGATGGTTTAATCATGAGTCATGACATTGAAGCTTTTATTCAAGGATTTTCGCTTTAGGATAGTGAATTGTTAGTGACAAAAGTATACACGCACTTACGTGTATACTTTTGTCCCTCTAAATCTACAGCTACACAAAACTCGAAGTAACCTTTATAGGGTAATGTGTTGCAACAATGAACCCTTATAGTTTCGCCATGTCCGTAAGTCTGTCTGTCTGGTCATAATCAGAGCTTGAGCTCAAAAGTTATGATATTAAAACTATGAAAGAATAAATTCTTATACTACTTATCTTCTACTTTATATGAATATATCTATTATATGTAACTAAAGGTAAACCTTTAGGTACATATAAAGTAGGAATCTTTTTTAAATTGATTTTACTAATCCATAGTGTGGTGTATCGTTGGATTGGTCTTTCAAAGATATTACGATAAGAGGTTTCATAAACAGTTTTCGATACAGATTGATTGATAAATATAGTTAAAAAGTCAATTTTTGATAGTCCAGTGTCCTTTCCCCCCTATCGGACAAACAGCTATTTGGGGGTACCTAAAAGGGTTTCAAAATTCAAACTATACGCTGAGAAGTAAATTCATATAAGGAAATTCATGACTGAATTGTAAACTTTATAAAAAAATCACAAAAGCCCCATAACGTTTTCTCTATCAGTCGTCATTTCACTCATTATTCACTTCTTTCTTACCCATGTCATCTTTATACGTCTATTATTTGGTCTTCCGTACATTATTAAATTTTGATATTCTGATGCATAAACTACACATCTTTATAAGCAGTTGGATAGACTCCCAAAAAAGCACGACTGGGGTGTTAGTGCATGGTTGAGTGTTATTGCCTACACTTAATGTAGGTTGTAGTGAAAATTGGGTTTGGCATAAGAATAATAAAGAGCTGAGTAAATGCAGTTGTAATTTAAAATGCAAATATGTGTGATTTAAGAAACAATATGATAAGAAAGCGTTGTGGAGTGAAAAAAGACGTAGATACATTTATTGATGACTATAGCTGCTGCCCACGGCTTCGCACGCGTGGCACCTACCTAAAAAGTAGCCTATGTCCTTCTCCAAGGTCCCATGTGTCTCTATACCAAAATTCATCTAAATCGGCTCAACGGTTTAGGCGTGAAAACGTGACACACAGTAAAACAGAGTTACTTTCGCATTAATAATAATAGTAGGGACTAGTAGAGATTAGTAGGAATTGACGATTGATATATATATGTTAAGATGAACATTGGGTTGAACATGTAGAGAGGATAGACGCAAGAAGATTGACGGAACACGTGCATAACGGGAGTGTGAGTGAATTTAGTAGCTTGAAAGGTGTACCTATGTGCACATATTTAGATCAAATTTACTTATTTACACAAAAAATGGGGATTTGTAGATAAATCTTGATACAATCAAAGCCTATCAGTTTCGAATAGCAATGGATTGGTATTACACGCACGTTCGGTTTCTATTTATATGACAGCATGTGTTACAATCAACAACAACCGTCTGTAATATCAATACCTACACTAATAGTAAATAACTGAAAGCAGTTAGTATCAGTATCGATGTGAAAGTACGAGTATCAATGTGAATGAAGCAGTGAATGAAGCCATAGAAGTACCTTTGTCAGGATCGTAGCAAGTGGTCTCTGTCTATGTCTACCCAATCGGAAAACCGACAGGATTTTTATATTATATACATACCTACTACCTAACAGGCTTGCCACTAGGTGCATGCGCCCGTTTTAGTTCTGACTCGTGCGCTGTATATATTGGAATCTGGTAAAACGCGTGTATATCAATATACACGTTTCTAACATTCTATGAACAAATTTTAAAGTTGGTTCTTGCATTATAATGAATTTTCTTATAGAAACTTTAACTCCTTTTTGGTCCCTCTTACGGCTTAGTTTGAAAAATCCTAAACCAAATGTCCATTTATTTTGTATTAAAATATCCAAATCGAAGTTTCATGAATTTCGCACAAATAGTTCACATACAAATTTAAACCCCTGTTTTTGTCTCTCTTTATGGTTTTATTTAAAAAAAACTGAAACATAAATATTATGTTCTATTATTTTGTGTATCCATAATTCTAACTTCACAACACGTAAAAAAATCATACAAACTTTAACCCCTTATTTTTCCCCTATTTAGGTCTAAATGGGTTTGATGAGACATTATGTTAGCATATAACTTGAGGCTCATTCCGTCATAAAGTGCGAGTCCTGTTCAAGCAGACAGAAATTCTAATAGTCTGCAATTGTTTTTAAGTTGGTACTTATCTTAAACATAGTTTCAATGTAGTTACTTTACTACCTGTACAGTATTATTATATTCTGGCTACACTAATGATTATGAAGTCCAAAAATAGAGAAATTTGGAAACCATACATCAAAGCACCAAAACCATGGTGTCGACCTCTTTGGCGTAGAGGGCTAAGGTCCGGCTGAGACGCAGAAGGTTGCGGGTTCGATTCCCGCCGCAGGACAAATGCTTGTATGATCTGCAAGTATTTGTCTCAGGTCTGGATGTTTCTATGTATGTTATGTATGTATTTACAAAAAAAAAAACATATTTAAGTAGTAATGCTGTGTGAAATGTCCGGCATTTTTTTTTTATTATTATTATTATTTATTTTTCCAATCAAAACCATTTAAGTAACACTAGAACATACATGTATGTACAATAAACTTTTTTTTTTATGATTAATTAATTCTATATAAAGTTCATATCGATTATCTAAAGTGTATTTTCGGTTAAACGAGCGATTCTGGCGGGCGTTTAGGTTAAATGTTTTTGCAATCGAATTGTTTGATTATACATTATTTCGATTTTCATCGTGTCGAAAATAGTTTAGTACAAATTATTTCTGCTTCGCATCACAAATAAAATTCATATATCCCTACTTCCCTACTAATATTATAAATGCGAAAGTATAAAGTATAACCTGTATAATATATATGTATAAATAAAACATAAATATATATATAATTAGCTGCTGCCCGCGGCTTCCGTGGTACCTACCTAAAAAGTAGCCCATGTATCTCTATACCAAAATTCATCAAAATCGGCTCAGCGGTTTAGGCGTGAAAACGTGACAGACACAGACAGACAGAGTTACTTTCGCATTTATAATATTAGTAGGGAAGTAGGGATATATGAATTTTATATGTGATGCGAAGCAGAAATAATTTGTACTAAACTATTTTCGACACGATGAAAATCGAAATAATGTATAATCAAACAATTCGAGTGCAAAAACATTTAACCTAAACGCCCGCCAGAATCGCTCGTTTAACCGAACATACACTTTAGATAATCGATCGACTCAGCTTGCGCAAAATATGGAGTTGCGCACATCACTAGCTGTTCTCAAGGCACCGACCGTTCGCGGCTGCGGCCCGCTATCCGTCCGTTCACCGCCGCATGGAAAAATCCAACATGGCGGCTTTTACTTCACTCACAGTCACTTTGATCATGGCTGCGTTTTAGTTTTAAATCTTTGTAACAAATTAATTTATACATAAAAATCAACATATTTTATCAATTTTAGTGATACAATTTTATTAAGTTTAAAAATAAGTAATGTGGTTCGAGTTCTAAGAGTCATAAAAAGTCAGACATTCTAGATCCTTGAGTGACCTTTCGGATAGACTTTCTTTATCCATATTGCTACGTTTTCGTGACTGTAATCGAGTTTTGTGAAGTTATTATAAAGCTTTTTTGGTTAGAAAACTGTGATATAATACAGCTATCAGTGCCACATAGTAAAAAGTCTGAAAATCAGGTACTGTGCGAGAACTCCCACGTGGAAATACCTCACGTCGCTATTTTTAGAACCAGAACTTGGTTCGCTAGTAGCTATTGCTAGTAGAGATTTACAATCAACTTTTACAGTCCTATGTATTTTGATAACGTCTAGTATATAAATGAATAGCTGGGTTTGGAAAATAGCACATGCAGGGACATTCTTTGTCCATACTTCGTGTCAAGCACTAAATTATATACATAAGTAGGTCGCAGTTAGTGTATATTTATTCATGATCTTAAATTGTATCAGTCTTTGCCAGAGCATATTGATCCGAATGATAACACCATGTACCTACTGTTCAAACCACGATTACTTTTAAATATCCACAATATTATTATAATTCTTTTTTGGTTAGTTACATTTTCACAACTAAACTACTGAATGGATCTCAATAAAATTTGATATGGTTATAGATTGTATTAGGGGAAGCTACTTAATATGTATGCTCCATGCATGCAAAGTCTCAAACACAAGCTAGTATACCATAAATTAATAAATCAACACATTTAAAGTTATATGAATTATATGAACATACATTTTCAATATACCTTGATATAATTGTTTTGTCTTTATCAATGTTTAATGTAGGTATTATTAAAATGTTGCTTTTCATATTATGATTTTGTGGTAAGATTACCTTCCTATCAGTTGCAAGGCTTTTTATTTTATTTTTTCTACAGAAGAGGCTATTCTATTAGTCCTATGTGTTCAAAAAATGTTCTTAACACAAGCAATTTTATGATAGGAATGTGATAATGTTCCAAGTACCTATATCCCTATTACATTGCAACATTGTGTTAGTTATACCAAATGTCATTATATCCTCTTATTTTTTCACAGCGATTAGTTCAGTTGATAGTTTTCAACAAGCTATTAACCTTCCAACTAGTCATAATATTCTAAATCTGAGTGCTTTAAAGAAACAAGCAATATCAAAACCGATAGTACCTACAGAACTTGTAACTTATCCTGCCCCAGAACAAACATTGACTGCCACTGAACTTTTATCTGCTGGTATTGAAAAAGTTGCCAGGGAGCATACTTTATTGTCGGAATCAGTTCCTGAAAAGAAATCTAGTGCATTTGAAGCACAAGCTAAGTTAACACAGAGTATATCAAGTGTTTGTCGAGCTCATCAATCTGAATCTAAAATGAAAGATATTAATCTTAACAGTAAGACCACAGGTTTGTATTACCTTTATATGTTGTGTATTAAGTTAAATGATTCTGTTTTATTTGGATTTGGTTATGGTATTTATTTACTTTTAGATCCTGACACTGCCAATGGAAATGCCACAGAAGTAGCAAAAACTGATTCTGTTAAGGATGATATTAATAAGAATGAAAAATCTGTAAAGAACTCTAAGAATAACAGTAAGAAAACTGCAAAGATGGCTAACAATGATGCAATTGTGAAAGGTACAGAATCGTGTGAGAATGGCAAAGATGAGACTGATAAAGTAGTTAATGTAGAGCAGGAGGTCACCCTAGCCCAAGAAGACACTCCTACACCTGAGGAGACTCCGGAGAAAGTGGATGAAGCTCCTTCAACACCCACTGTATTTGTGCCCAAATATAAGTACACAGATGGTGAGTGACATTTAATTAAATTAAGGACTTTCTAATCTCACACAACAGGTGCATTACATTATGACATCTGGACTTGCATTGCCTTATGACACCTTGGATAATATTATTAGAAACATATCTACCAGTACCTAGTGTTGAGTATTAAAGGTATGATTCTGGTTGTAAAATATATGGGTTCAGATTAGTATAACACTTTACATGTGTTGCTTTGGGGGATGAGCCTATCCTTACATTTAGAATGACATGCATAATGCTAGTTTTAGGTCCTTACATATAGACATAGACATTTGTTTATTTACTGAATAAGCACACAAACACATCAATAATAACAAAGAGTAACAAAATTAGGTAAAAAGGAAGTGACACATATCAAAAAGCAAAAGGAGAAAAGACATTTAAACAGCTTAAAATTATTCTGCGTACTTACCTACCTAACAGTGCTGTGTGCTACAGCAGCAAAAAGATCTCAACTCAGTGTTATGCTTCCCTGTCGGATGACAGGACAGCGCTGTTATTCTTCCGAGACCTTCGATCCAGTCACTCAACCTTACGAAACGCCAAAAATAAATAAACAAATATGAACATAAACGAAATGGTTATTATGCCTGCCTTATACATATACACAAAAAAAAATGAAAAAATACAATACACATACGCAATATCCATTATAACTATAAGTGTGGGTACCAGACAACCCAGTTTTCTGCTGCTTCAAATAGTTTTTGTAATTCTTTTAGAAAGAATACTTAGATTTAAGCGGAGGTACATCATAGCAGAATCGACAACAGGCATTCTGGATTCTCTGTACAAGACGGGAAGTTCTCGCCGTCAATCGTGGCCCGTACACAAGATCTCCGTAGTTAAGCTTTGAGAGTATTAGAGCTTCACAGACTTTTATTCTAATGTCCTCATTCAAGAAAACTTTGATCCTATATAGCAGTTTTAGCCTAAAGAAACAACACTTGACTAATCCCAAAATGTGACTTTCAAAACGGAGCGAGCTGTCAAATGTTAAGCCTAGGTTCCTAGCTTCGTCAACTCTTTCAATGCGCTGACCGGTAATGCTCACATCTATACTATGGGCAGAAATACCATCAACCAGGCGAGTAGAACCAAGAATCATGTACTTAGATTTGGTTGGGTTCAATACAAGGTCATTGTTGCAAGACCAGGTAGCTATACGATCCAGATCCTCATTTAGCTTAACATATTCAAGTTTTGAACTGGCCACTTTAATCTCGATTATCTGTTAGGAATTCCAAATATAGATTTATATCAAATTTTGGCTTGTGCTTTTGTTTCGAATTTGGTAGTTTATTAAATTACAGGAGCTGCGATTGGAATGTCTCTGAGATCCACTATACTCCCGGATCTACTATTTACTTACTACTTTTTCTGGAATATGTACAATTTCATGTATTCCGATAAGAGAGGTTTTTGATGCTCGCTTCCCATATCATATCTATAGTTTGTCTGTTTTTATCTCACACTATTTTAAAAATATTTTATAGTGTGCAGCCCAGTTATTCACAAATACATTTGCCACCATTAGAACAACTAACAGTAATTAATTTTAAGCTAATCATTGATTCAATTAAAGTAAAATAATGCAAATTGGAACAACTACAAATTATAAATTAGAAAGTTTCTGTCCGTTTGTTACATTATTTAGGCTGAACAAGGAAGGACATGAAGTAGTTATTCATAAATTACGTTTATGTTACTACAACAAGAAATACAACTAATTTTAAATTTAATTTCACATTCCTAACATCAGTTGAATGTTTGCAGTAACATTGTTTTAGGTTCTTCCAACAGAATCTCAAATTTGCACCTTGCCATTTTAAGTGATGTTTATGTTTGATGATTCCAATATAATTAATAAATAATAAAATAAATTTTGATGGATAATGCACACAACACCATCCAACCCAAAACTAAGCATAGCTTATATTTATAGTGCACCAGCACTATAATACAAGTACCAGCAATGCGATAAAGGAACTTTTGACACAATCAATGTCTATCAGTTTCAATTAGCTATTGACATAATTTCAATCAGACCAAATAAATTTATTGATTGGGTGTTGCAAGCAACCCATAAAACAAACACCTGTACTGTATTCATCACTCAAATATTTGACTTGTAAAAAACTTTTTCCACAGAGCAATGGTCTCCACTAAACAAAACTGGCAAAAAGTGCTATGATATTGGATTGCTCAAGCAAATAAAAGAGGATCCCCTTTCAAAGAACAAGCCCAATGCACCTTTATTGGAAGCATGTAATGTTATTAGGGTAAGTTGTGACAAGTAATTTCCTATATATATATTTTTTATATTTAATGTGCCTATTACATCATATTTTTCATTTTAGACTGCACCAATGCAAGAACCTATGACTTTTACTCCTATCTCAAGACCTTACAATGCCAATGATTCCATTGTCCCTCAATTCCTTAAAGGTAGTCTCGGAGGCCCTAAGAATGTTACACCTAGAGATATGAAGAAAGATGGAAGGAATATTGCAGTAACTGGTTTGTTTCTTTTTATTTTAACACTGTTTGGATAAAGAAGATCACAAATGCTTATGCCTCAGTGTAGTAGTAAACCAAACATGAATTTAAACTATAGAAATAAATTTCAACAAAGTGATTAAGACACATCACTGGAAGCTTCTCGTCTATAATAGAATAAATAAATAAATAAGTATTTGTTGGTATCTTATATTTTCGCAGGTAAAGGCAGCATCAAACTAAATTCGTCTCCTAGTAGCAACAGCTCTCACAAACAAGTTATTCATGTATCTTTGTCTTTGCGAGAGGATGTGAAACTCAATGAAGTAGACTCTGCTTGGAAACCAACAAGATTCAGAAAAGATAATCTTGCTGAGGATGACGTTAAGACTCAGGTATGCTCAATAAAGAATTTGATGATTAGCTGATTTGTATGCAACATGATCTAAAACATTTTTGTTTGGTAAAATGTCTGCTAAAATGTCTTAAACATTTGTTTTAGGAACTCTATAAGAAGTTCAGGGGTATTTTAAACAAGCTTACTCCGCAAAAGTTCGACACTTTACTGGAAAAAGTGAAAACTCTCGAAATCAATAACCAGAAACGAATGGAAGGTGTTATCGACCTGTTGTTTGAAAAAGCTATAGAAGAGCCAAATTTTTCTGCAGCATATGCAACTATGTGCAATAAGCTTTCCGTACTCAAGGTATTTGGACAAATAATCTATAAGTTGTTACAATATGCTCTGCCTACATTGCCGTGTCAGCAAGAACTCTCAGCGAGTATGTTTTCCGGGACGTGGCCGGATACCGAAATATCTTTTAGCAATGCCATGTTTCTTATACTGACATCAAATGACAGTACATAATACTTGTCGAGTACTGTCGATATCTACTTGGTTAGAGCGCGCATAAAAGGCTGTTACAGTAATTATATTGATCTTTTAGTCTGTATTAAGTTTCGTAAAAAAATACTCTTGTATTTTATTTTGCTGATAATCGCCTTTGTTTATAATCTCTAAAGACAACATCATGTTCTTCGTAATATTTACAGGTGCCTTCTGATCACAACCCCGATCAACCTGTCAGCTTTAGAGGGCTCATAATTAATAAATGCCAAACTCAATTTGAGACTGGGAAAACTGATGAACAAGTGTTGAAAATGGAAAAAGAATTAGCTGAGACTAAGGATGATGTAAGTACATTCATCAGATCCCATAACATGTATAGCTAATTTTGCCACTTCATTTTGAATGTTTACTTATTCTAGACCAAAAAGAAAGAGCTCCAGGCGATGATAAATGAGGAAAACAGAAAAATTCGATTGAGGGCTGTGGCCAACGTCAGATTTATTGGTAAGTTCATGTTTCCTTAGATTATTTAGAACAATAATCCAAATCTAAATCATGCTTTTCATGACAAAGTATTATAGTGGTTACTAGTTACAACTTTTTAACGGTTTAACGGTGGCCTTACCAACCGCGTGAAAGTGGATATATTGAACCATTTGTTAGCAAGGCATGCATTTAAAACAAGCGAGCGAATTCTCATTCTACCAAATACTTACTCCAGGTATAAACAGCCTAGATCGACTCGATCGTGTCCATACGCGCTAGCTCCTCGGGATGTTTTTTTAAAAGCGTTTTTGTGTTCTCGCTATAAATAGCGAGGATCTATATCGATCTAATTAATCAAATAAAATATTCAAGAGTAACCTTATGCAACCTGTTGCAAGGTAATTTTCAATCACTCTCATAACCAATGCTCTTGTCTAGTGCTATGTTCAAATAAATATCGGTGAACTTTTCGTCGGCGCTCATAACGTCTGATGCACTGTATCCCTGAGATAGGGAATGAAACAGCGCTTTATAAGGAAACTACTAACCTATCTTGAATTTGTAAATCACGCGTTAGTTACTGTTTTCAATCACTAAAAAAATGTATTAAGTTAAAGTTAAAGAATGTCCATGACCCTTTTAAGTTTCCCTTTTGCACTGCGAACTATTGATACGTTAGCACAGCTTGCCATTGCGAATGCATTTCTTACTTATGGTAATGGTAATGGTAAGTGAACGTCTTTTTGTCAAAGAAACATCTACGTACGTGTAGTTATTCGAAAGTAAATATTAATCAGGCTGGTTTTGTAAGCATTGTCCGTCATGTTTTACAGTTCGCGGGCAAAGGAAAAAAGCTTGGTAGGTGATAAAATGAGTCCTTTACTAATCCGCTACTGCACTTTATTCTAGTCTCAGCGATTTTTGTTTGATTAATTTTGTATGTCTATGTTCATATAATAAATTTTGAACTAAATACATGTTGTTTTTTTATGATGCAGGTGAACTTTACAAGTTGAAAATGCTGACTTCCAAAATAATGGACTATTGTATGAGAAATTTGATTGATAAATTGGAAGAAGAAAAACTAGAATGTCTGTGCAAGCTTCTCACCACTATCGGCGAGCAATTGGAGAGCGAAGGATTGACCCAGCTAGATGTTATTTTCAAGAAGATGCAAGATATAGTCGATCGTAGATCTAACAAAATCAACAGCCGTGTCAAATTCATGATCCAAGATGTCATTGACCTCAGAAGGAAAAGATGGACTATCAAGAATGTTGTTGATTCTCAACCTAAGATGATGGATCAAATCCAAAAAGAAGCTGAGCAACAGCAACGTCACGTTGAGGTATTCTTTTTTGTATTCTTGCATTGGTGTCGAATGGTTTTCAAATCAAATATGCTATTTTTTGGGCCACAAATTATAGCCAGACAGCTAAGAAGCCCTTCGTAGCAAGTATTCATAACACTTCGCTGATGCCAAATTCTTAACATGGCCTATGTATTAAAATCATGATGCATATTCAATTTATTTCTTATAGTTGATGAACGCCAGTGGCTCGTTAGGAGGAGGCGGCGGTGGCGGTGGTGGCTCTTACGGCCGCCGCGATGATGGCGGCCGTGGCAAACGCGGCGGCGATAACAGGCGGCAGCCCCCTTATATGGATTCTCTATATAGAACTAAGACCAATTTCGCTCAAGAAGCATTAAAATTCAAAGCTGTTGCTCCGCAAAAGGTAAGTTGTTCTAGCCTCTAGTAGTCTCATAGTTTAATAATAATAACCTTCACTCGGGTTTGTGCAATCTTAACTTGTTATTTAAGTAAGGCTGTTTTTGCATTATATTTCTGATAAGGCAGTACTTACTCGTGTTATCGACGCAGCTGATTATATAAATATGACGCTATTATCGCGTAATATTATCGTTGTTACGTTAATCTAAAAAACATAAAGTGAAAGTACTGATTGTTAATCCATACTAATATTATTAATTCGAAAGGATTTCTTTATATATGGTTGTCTATGTGTATGTGTGTTACCTTTTGATGGCTAAACGGTTGGAATGGATCTTGTTGAAATTCGGTAAGGAGATAGATAGGGTGCATCTTGAGGAAGAACAGGCTATTATTTATGCAGGGATATATACGAGTACGTATGGCTAGTATGTTAATGTATAAGTTAAATAGATAAATACAAAAATAAATAAAACGTAAGACTATCAAAAGTTCTGATAAATAAATAAATTATTATTATTTCTACTCTGTTATTACTATAGTTCCTTATTATTATTAAGATAATGATAGCATTTATTTTCAGAATCTTACAAACGTGAAACTGGCTCCAGCAACACAGTGGAATCATGGAGCAGCAGGTGCCAAGTATCAACAGGCTCCAATTACTAGTAGTATAAGCTTTGCCAACAAGTATGGCCCTCTTGAGAACACACAAGCAGACCCAACAACCCTAAATGGTACTTTTTACTTCACTAAAACAGCTAAAGTAGCAGAAATCTATAAAAATAATAAATCAGATATGTTTGCAGCTAACCGAGACACGACTCACACATACCACGCAAAGGGTGCGTCTATCGAAAGGTCAACGTTTAGCTCCAGCGCGGATTTCAGTGAGTAATATTTTATTTATAGCTAAACAATCCTATCCGACTAATTGATGTAGATATTTGTTACTCGATAACGCGATAATGCTTGAAACGATTTAAATGTAATATGGTATAGATATAAATTGGTACCTGGAACTGGAACCACCTATGTATCTATGTACCGAACGGGCAGAAGCAAGTGTTCAATTAATTGTTACTTTTAGCATTGGGGTTAAATGGGATGTGTGTTTCAGCGCCCGGTGGTCGTTCGGGCAGCGTCGGCGTGACTCGGCCGATTCCGATAGCGCCAGTGGCTAATCCCGCTCGCGTCGTCGCGCCTACCGATGAACCAGCGCCCGCTCCCGCTAGCGTCATTCAAGTGCCGCTTCGTGATGAGAAGATGAGAAAAGCTGTTAAATCCGCTATCGACCTGTCACTCATCAACCCGGATGACGACGAGCTAGTGGCTGAGGTGAAACAGCTATTCCCACCTCAATACCACGCTGCTGTTATTGCGGAAATTCTCAATGTGGTCCTTGAAAAGTAAGTGTCGTTGCAAAGTTATACCTGCGTTAATTATCGCTCGTCTTCTCTTATGTTTACCACACTAAAAATCTGGTTATTTCCGAGACAGTCGCTCGTTTGATATGCCTCAATTTGACGTATTTTACAGGTCTGCCAAGGAGGTTAACATGATTACCAAGTCATTGTTCCATCTAGTAGCGACTAACACTATTGCGCCAGAGAATTTCGTAGCTGGACTTAAAGAAACGTTTGAATTTGCACCAGATCTATTTATAGACATCCCAATGCTGTACGACTACTTGGGAAAGATATTAGCGCCACATATTGAAAAGAATGTAAGAATTGTGCCTTTCATACTTATATATGTAATACTTACTTATACTTACTTATACTTATATATGTAAATTTAACTGATGTGAATCTAAATACGAATTTGGTGGGTTTAGGAATAATAAACTAGGAATATAATTATATAATATAATATAATTATATCATATTTTCGTTCAATATACATAACCTAATAATTAGATTTAGAAAGAAACCAATTACATTAAGTGACAAAAGCTTTTAAACCATCAATAATTAAATATTATAGAGTTTTGTAACATTCTTTACAGCATATCACACTTGTCAAGATTTTTGATTTATGCGAGAATATTATCTCAGCGAATCAAGGTCACCTTTTACTAAAGGCGATAATTCAGTACTCGAAGGGACCGTTTATCAAGAGTAAATGGCAAGAATCTGGGCTGCAGCTAAGCCAATGGATGTCTGAAGAACAGGTAAAAAAAATTATACCTAACAACTTTTGAAGCTAGTATATATTTCAACAGATCATAAGATTTTTCTCAAAATGCAGGTGGAGAAATGGATACTTGATAACAAATTTGAATCATTCGAAAGAGAATCACAGGCATTTGAGGAACCTGCCAAAATATGGATGCCTGCTGAAACTCAAAGCAGGTTACTTCAACTTATGAACTCAGATGAAAGCTGTGATTGTGTCAAGGCATGGGTGCAGGTAAAGATATTATAAATAAATGCTATTTCAAATAAATTTTATTTATAACCATCATGTGATCAGAATAGGCTGGAATCTTGTCATAATAACTGAAAATGGCTGTTCTCGAACACAAGAAGCATTGAAAAGAAGTTCTAAATTGGTACATAAATCAATCCAATGTAAAAATTACATACATATTCCTTATGGTTTGTTACAAAATCAATAATCGTTCTACAATAATGTGCATAATCATTTTAGCAATTGATATATATTTCGAACAATAATGAAGTCATGTAGTATTCTAAGGCATTGTAAAATGAAAACCTTTTTGACCGAGTTGAATAAGAATTTTTCAGAATCTGCTAACGCTTTTTCGTTAGAACTGTCATTTTAATTTTGTCATTTTACTATGACAAGGTTCTATCCCCCATACTGATTTTATTGCTAAACCAATAATTACGTCTATATAAAACTTGTTTACAGGATAAACTAGGCAAAGTTTCCGATCAGGATTGGTTCATGCGAGCGCTTATCCAAGCCATATGCGAGCATGCACTCTATGGTAATGATGGTCGGGACGTACCACATTTCCATCAGGACCGCATGAGCAAATATGCCAGTCTCATCCAGGAGTTTGGCGATTCCAAGCAATCCAGGGAAGCAAATTGCTTATTTGGTATCCAGCACTTAATACACAGACTAGAACATCCACAAGGTAATAAGTTGAGCATATCATTATTTCTCACGTTGGAAAGCAAATTGATAATATGTAGTATGTAATATGTTTTGATTCTTGCAGGGTTAACATTAGAGATATTCCAATATTTGCACGAGCAGTACTCAATTTCCTTGGATGGATTCTTAGCGTGGGAGGAGTCTGAGAAGGAGCCAGAAGGAAAAGGTTAGTAAAATAAGCGAAATAAGAAATAATAATTGATTTAGACTTGATGCTAGCTCATTTTCCATGTAATAAAAAGGATTTTTGAAAGTCACAGGACAAATTTTGAGGTAATAAGGTTAATAAGGTTTGAGGTATAAGTTGAGGTAATAGAAAATAAACATTTGTATTTGTATATTTGTATTGTATAATAAGTAGTATTACCCCCATAAATCTGTTGTATACTAAGTTTTTTCAGACTACATATTTGTTTTTAATTCATTCAGTAGTTTCGACTTGAAGAATAGGTAACAAATATATACTCTCAAACAATAATACATTTTGATGTTTAGGAGTGATGCTGAAAGCGCTTACGTCATTCTTCACAAACATCAAAGAGGCAGACAATGATGATTCTGGCAGTGAGGACTGACGAGGGCCAGGCCGGGTCGCGGGGCCTCCGGCGCCGCGCCCGCGCCTGTGTGCTAGCCCCCGGACTCTCGACCTACGCCAACGCCCCCCTATTGCTATTCAATCATTATATTATTATATTATGTCATCATATTATTATGTTGAACCACAGCACATGGGGACTTACCGCTCTTTCATTTTGAATCTAGGAAAATGTTGTTTATAATTAATTATTTTTTTGTGAAATGATGTTATTTAACCTGTACTCTTAAATTTACTTTTGATCTAAACGTGTCATTCTTTTCGTATGTACAGAGCTATTTTATATGTATGGTAACACTGTTTGGTTGTACATTTCTTATTTATAAAAGAATTCAATAAAATATTTGATGTTATCTCGCTAAATAATGTTATACTCGTTATGCTGTTATATAACATCTTATAATGGAATACTTTTCAATATTTTATGTTATAAGGCCTAACATAACTGCGAATGAGTTCTATCATTGGAAGTATTCTGCTGATCGTTCAAAAATATTTGATTCCAAATAATAATTTTACTTTTATTCCTAAACTCAATTCAATTTGACTTTTATTTTGTTTACTCCGTCAGTTTTTGCTGTTTTATTAAGGATGATCCTATATTTAACAATTAGTTACAAATTGTTAACATACTGATTTCAATTATTTTAATGCATTATTTTTTTGGTGCTGCCATATATAGCACTCTAGAATCACGAGAAGAATATAATTTGAATATGTATACTGATCAACAAATTGTTCAATTTTGTTCTATACTATCTGTTTCATAATTTGTGGTGTTGATTTTGCTTAATCGACTCAATGAGCTAATTATCAATGGCCTAACAATCACTCTCATTGTCAGAAAGTCAAAAAATAATAATAAATAAAGTCTTGCATAACATTTGTGAAAATAACAATGTGTTATGTATCATATATAACACATTGTTGTTTATATAATAATATTGTACAATATTTTACATAAATGATAATAACATAAATTATTTAATTTTAAAACAGAAATTTTATCAACATGACTTTCAATCAAAATTTTTGATTATATTGGTATACGGCGGGATTACATGGGTATACTATTTAAAAGCTGTCGCGCAGTAAGTGGCGTGTCAACTTTTAAATAGCTACTGTTAACACAGCAAACCAATGGACTCACTAGAATCTAGTGACTAGATGCTTAATTTACTTACATTGAGAACAAGACTGACGGTTAACGACTAGTCGAATTCATAAAAACATTGCTGTCATACTGCATGCTGCATGCTACATGCTGCATGCTAGCACTGAAGAACCTGCAAGTATAAGCAATGTTAAGCATATTGTATGCAGAGTAATACTCAATGCTTGTTGAATCGAGTAAACATTTTTGGTGCTCAGCAGAAACCCGTGTGAACCGAACTACTTATTTTAAATTCCGTACTGATTCTATTTTATGCAGTGTCTGATTGTCGGAAATTAATAAACACTATTATAGAAATTATTAATAAATTATATTATACAATTAGAAAGAATGTAGATTATGAAAGTTACCAGTTGGTAACTTTAACAATAACAAATAAAACATTAACATTGTACTCTAGCCAATCGTATATGTAATTTTATATATTTTATAGTATGTAGTAAATAACTAACTGCCGTTTATTATAAATATAAATCATATAAAAACATAACTTAGCTACTTAGAAACATCTCTCAACTTCTGTCAAGTTAATCACTGTTTAAAATAGTGCCATCCCTTTTTGTATATACTGACAAATTGTGAAGACAATTCTTAGCAGTGTTGGCCAGTGTTCAAGTTGAGAGAATTATAAGTGAGGCCGAATATGTCATGACCTAATCCTGTTTATAACAGATGAAATGAAAGCAATAACTTTAACGAAACATTGTACTCCAATTAATTGTATATGTAGTTTTATATATTTTATAATATGATTATTATAATCTCGCATATTTGACATAATTGTCCGTTAACATGAATATAAATCAAACAAATAAACAATACATAATGTTATGTTACCTAATCCTGTTGCAATTATCTATTATTCATGAAATGTTAGTCCTATTTATGAAGTGCAGAAGCCATTTTGTTAATATGTATAACATCAATCTTTAATTGCACTTTGTTTTTTTTTTATTTGTAATTAATTCTCTTTATATAGATTTATTATTGTTTAGTTTTAATTATGATAGCAACTCAGTTAGCATTGCAGTATATATTTTCTCAAATCAAATGTGCACTGGGTAACTGGAAAAGTGGTGCCGTGTTGAGAGGTAGAAAGAAAGGGGGGTGAATGATGCGACCATGCAGCCTTGTATACACCTGCGAGCTATATTGATGTTTGCTGTAATGGCTACTGGGTTTATTTTTAATACTATAGAAACATTTCACTTATGTACGCATGTTATGTAAATAAAGGTTTTAAAACAATTCAATCTTTAATAATATTCCTATATGCTCTAGAACTGTTAATAATATTCTGCAAAACAATGTGATTTGAATTACTAAAGCCTAATCATTACATTATTTTGTTCATAATATAGAAATAGTAACCAGAGCTTTTATATTCCATGAAAATTATTCATTGATGATTGACAAAGATACCAACACCATAACACTTGGTTTATTTATTATTAAATTTGATTAAAAAAATATAAAAATAAATCTCTACTAGAGATTTTTGTACATAATTGTTGTTTCAATTACTGTAACGTTCCCAAATACTCGCCAGAATTCAGGGATAAGCTACGAGTAAGTATTCATAATGAAGTAGGTAGGTAATACTAATTCCTTAAAAGTTTCTTCGCATTTCGTTTCTTTAAATCTACTTTTATTTTCGGAAATTAAAAATAATATAAAATACATCGTAATATGAGTCGTTCGTTCGATGACGAATTGCAAATGTAAATAGGTAAAATTTTAGTATTATCGTTCAATTGGTAGGTACCACTATATTTGACTAAGTCCCACTAGTCTTACTAGTTGAACTACTGGGAATTTTCTTTCTAGCACACTAGTAAGACCACTGGGAACTTTGTACCCAGTAGACTTAACAGTAAAACAAAACTCAATAGTCCTATGTAGACCTAGGTAATTGATAGACAACCTTCATAGTGAACTTGCATCCATAATGCTCAGGTTGTGTTGGGTTGGTCACCAACCAAAGTCGAAGCTCGAAGGGTGGTAGGTAGTGGACTGTACCTATAGCTTCTGATTCCGTTGACGTAGCTAAGCAGGTAGGTATGAATAAAACACCAGGGTTCAGGGTAATGTGCGGGGCTAGGCGGCGAGTTGGCGGTAGGGCAAGGGCAGCGTAACGACCATTCAGGTAGAAATGCATGAAGGGAACTGGCTTTCACTGGGTTTCGCTATAATATAAGGTACTGGGTCGAATATGGCCACCTTAAGGTTTGGAGTCGTACCTATTAGTTGAGTATTTATCTAAGTTTTATATTTCAGTTAAAAAGGCAAATGTATGTAACTTATAAGTTAGGTACCTATATTAACTTTTATAAAAAAATTGAAAATGGCCGTATTTCCGACCGTTTCCTCTTGCTCCTACTCGTTTCTTCTACTGGTAGGAGCAAGAAGACCAATATGTCCTTATGCACCTACCGTGACCAAAAATCAAAATTCAAAATTCAATATTTATTTATTCAATAAAATCACAAGGACCACTTTGAATCGTCTTCTTACATGCTAGTGAATCTAGGTGCCGGTTCCTCCTAACCCCAGTTCAAGAAGCATCCGGCAAGAAACTTTTCTTAACACTTTTTTGTATGATCCTTGACAATTTTGTTACGGATGCCGAGTCGAGTTGGAGCTGATTCATCCCAAGCTTTTTTGTCATCTAAATACCTAATCAGATATATTATAATATGCTTTAATAGACAGTTTCTGTTTAATTACGTTTTTAAATTTGCCAATCGACAAATCTAACACGTCGCTTGGGACCTTGTTATAGAAGCGTACACATTGCCCTATAAAAGACTTATTAACTTTAGCGAGCCTAACAGTGGGAACAGCGAGTTTATCTTTATTTCTAGTGTTAATACTATGATTATCGCTATTTTTTTAAAATAAATGCATATTTTTGTGCACATACATTAAATTTTCGTATATATACGGACAAGGCACTGACATAATATTAATTTCTTTAAACTTATTTCTAAGTGATTCTCTATGGCCCATGTTATAAATTGCACGAACAGCCCTCTTCTGCAGCACAAATATGGTGTTAATATCAGCAGCACTCCCCCACAACAAAATGCCATACGACATAATGCTATGAAAGTAGCTGAAGTAAACGAGTCTAGCGGTATCTACGTCGGTAAAATGACGGATCTTTTTAACAGCGTATGCCGCAGAGCTGAGTCTCTTCGACAATTTATCTATGTGCGGGCCCCATACAAACAAAACAACAAACAAAAATCTTTTATTAGTTAAAAACAAGTAGTACATCATATGTGTTGGGATCTCTTCTGTTAAGTTAAAAATAACCTGTGTTAGAAGAGTCCCCTCTTTTCCGTGGTCTAAAGGAGCACTTGAATTTAACAAAACAATTTTTATACAATTACAATAAACTTAAACTAGGTACATAATATAAATAACCATTTTAATGACATACGAGTGCGCTAGGCACAATTAGTTAGGGTATTTCATGATAAAATCTTTTCAATTATTTGTAAAAGTAGGTAGGTAAATTGTTGACAAAATGGTAGGTTCTCTATCATCTAGTAGGTTATCTAGAAGAAAAAATAGCATGTAGGTAAGAAGTCTATCTAATAGGTAGAATAGAATAAACACTCATACTAGCAAGAGGTTTGTAGATATATACTAATACTATAAAGAGGCAAACTTTGTTTGTTTGTTATGGATGATCTCTGAACTACTGAACCAATTAAATTTAGAAGGTTCCTTCCCTTGTAGAAAGCTTCATAGCCCCTGAGTGCATAGGTAATCAAATTAATGAATATCTAGGCAAGATAGGTAGAAGATCCCCGATATTTGGCATTTAAAAACACTATCAGATATCAAACAATAAAAGATCCTCTGTCTGTTGATAGGTTAGGAACTTTAACCAGGTTGTGACAATTTTTTTGCATTGTGGATACGACTTGTTGTAAATGTCTGTCTCGTTGTTTACTTTATTATATATCCTTCCAGATTGGGCACCGAATTGTTTAAATGCAAATGCTGTTCTAGCAGGAGGTATCTTAATTACCGATCGTTTCTTGCGTCTACTAGCTGCTATACTTGAGTCTAAAACTTTGTTTTTGTGCGTTTTAAGTATACATTGGAGAATAAAGAGCTGTCTGACTGTTAAAACATTTGCTTCACTATATAATTTGTTGGTACTAAACATCTTTTTTTTGTGCAGCATTATTTTGAGAATGTGCCTTTGAGCTCTTTCAATACTTATAAATTTAGTTTTAAATGTGCCACCCCAGATTGCAATACAATATATAATAATGGACTGAGCAAGGGTTGTGTAAATATAGTTTAGAAGGTTTTTATCTGCGATATCGCGTAGATATTTAATGACCCAGATTAATTTTCTAGTACGATTTGAGATTAATTCAATTTGAGAGTTCCACGATAAATTTTTATCTATCATTATACCTAAATATTTTGTAGAATTTACTCTTGCCAAAACTTGACAATCACATATGTTTAAATCTATTTCCTTACAAAAGTGAGCAGTTAACTGTAGGTTTCGATTAGGTTGAAAAGTATTTAATATTGAAAAGGTAATATAATTTGTTTTTTGTGTATTTAATGTTAATAAATTAATGTTTAACCAGTTGATTACCCTCTGAAGCCCCTTCTCAGCCAACTCGTAGACTTCAGTCCAGGAATCTCCGTGGAAGAGTAAAGCCGTGTCATCAGCGTATGAAAACACTTGACCATTAGTTAGTTTTATATTTGTGAGATCGTTAATGTAGGTAAGAAACAAGGTAGGTCCTAGGACACTACCTTGTGGGACGCCATAGTTTAAAGTATGTTCGTCAGTACTAAAGATGTCATCATCCAGTTTGACCCGCTGCGTACGGTCTTTTAGGTAGCTTGTAACGAGACTTAGAAAGGCGCCTCGAATTCCTAGCTTTTCAATTTTGCGAATAAGAGTTGGCACATAGACGGTATCAAATGCCTTTTTAAGGTCTAAAAATATACACAAGGTTCTTTTCTTTTCATCAAGGTATTTAGTTATATTTACTGTTAGATCTAGAATAGCATCTTCAGTGCTGATTCCACTACGGAACCCATATTGCGCTTTTGAAAGTATATTATAAGTATTTAAGAATTTTATTAGTCTAAAATTTATTATTTTTTCTAAGACTTTTGATAAGACTGGCAAGACTGATATAGGCCTGTAATTACCAATATCTCCTCTGTCACCACTCTTGAAGATGGGGTGTATAATAGAGAGTTTTAATTCGAGAGGAAATATTCCATATCTAAAGCATAGGGCACTGAGATGTGTGACGATTGGAATTAGTTCCTTTTTAGCCATTAATATAAATTTCGTAGGTATCCTATCCCAGCCTGCTGAAGAATCAGGTTTTAAATTATTAATAATGGATTCAATCTCAAATGGTTCCGGTTCAATTATTCCTATAGAGTTTGGTTGTGATGGTAGTAGATTAAAATAT
Organism: Lampropteryx suffumata; assembly: GCA_948098915.1. NCBI lineage: Eukaryota > Metazoa > Arthropoda > Insecta > Lepidoptera > Geometridae > Lampropteryx > Lampropteryx suffumata. The sequence continues at coordinate 16,351,978 of OX402544.1, read as the reverse complement.
TGATCAACTTCGGATTGACTAGGTTTAATAACTTCAGCGAGTTTTTTCCCAACATTATTAAAATGATGATTAACAAAGTTAGCTGATTGGGAAGGAGTATTTTTAAGGTTCAATAGATCGTTGGTGTCGGTTTTTTGCTTATTTAGGTAAGTTAACTTTTTAATGCAGTTCCATAAGCTTTTATTATTACTTTTTGCTTTGTTTAAAAGATCTCGTTCATGTTTTGTTTTTAATTTTTTTATGAGATTATTACAATAATTCCTGTAACGTCTGTAAGTTAAATTTAAAATTTCGTTAGTAGAATCATTTCGTAACTTTTTTTGTAATTTGTTTCGGTTTCTTATACACTTCAAAATGCCAGGTGTTATCCACGGTTTTATTATTCTTTTGCTATTTGATATTTTAATTGTTATAGTGTTTTTCAATAAGGAGCTTGAAATTATATTAATTAGTTCATGGGTTACTATGTTGGGATCCTGTATATTAAGTAGATCTGATAAGTTTTTATGTTTTAAAGATTCCAGGGCATTTTGAAAATTAGTAAATGTTTTATTGGTTTTCGGTTTGTGTATTTTTTCTTTAGAGTAATAATTTAAAAGAACTAATTTGTGATCGGTTACAGTGGTATCTAAGACTGCTACAATAGCTGTAAGTTTAGCGGTATCAGGGTTTGTAAAGATGTGATCAAGGCAGCTATTTAATCGAGTATCGAATTTGTGACTTGGTAGAAGAGAATGAGATGCTAACATATCAAGGTAAAGGTCAGAATGTTTGACGTTGGCTCCTTCCATAATATTTATATTTATATCTCCCGCTAATGCGGTATTTATTTTTAAGTGTGGTGCTTTTAGGTAGTTATCGAGGGAGTGAATAAATTTTGATGGATCTTTTTCGGAAGGAGAGCGATAAATGCATATAATTGTGCTTATAGGAGTTGTTACTTCTAGGCATGTTGCTCGAAAAAGGGTTATTTCCTTAACAGTGTGTTTTATGGTGTTATTAATGAATACAACCACTCCATCATTTTGATTGGACTTTTTTGACGTGCAATAAGTTGAGTAGTTAGGCTTAATTGGTAAAGGTTTACTTTGATTAATCCTACACTCAGTTAGGACGATAATGTCAATGTCTTGTTTGAGCATTGCAATGTTTATTTCTAGGTCATCTATATTCGTTGTTTTATGTACACTTCTAATGTTTTGTATAATTATTGAAAGATTTGGTATTTTAGGCGGCAGATTACTTTGCAGGTCACATAGGGAGCAGTTAATGGATTCAGTGTTATTAACGGAGTCTAATTCTTGTATAACAAAATCTTGTCTATCCATAACCATATGTTATTAAGATAGTGAGGGGGTTATCTATTGAGTGTTCATTTAAATTGTAGAAGTCTTGACAAGTTCCACATGCTAAAAGTATTTTTGTGTATTTAATATTATAAATTTTTTTTTGGAGTATAGTATACCTTATTTTAGTTAAATAACCTAATGTATAATTGTCTATTATGTAAGTTGAGTACAAATATTTAAATATAACAAGCAGCCATAGCCATAAGAAAATAACATCACAAAAATTCATTCCCGCATGCACAATCAAATAGTTCTGGAATAAGAAAAATAGTCATTGTCTAGGCAGCTGTAAGATTTGCGCTTCACTTGTGATAGTGATGATGGGAGTGTTGTCGTCCATACGCAGGTAGACTTTTCCATAGCTGGTCCAGCAGTACTTATATCTGTTTGCTGTTCTAAAGTCCCTAGCAAGAAAGTATAGTCTTGAGGCCAGCGGGGTGAGGTTTTCTGATATGTAGATAGGAGTATCCGCGTTCGCGGTAATACCTAGTGAATATGCATTCAGTCTGCAGCTTTTATTTTTGTAGTTGTGCAACTTAGCAGCTTTCAGAATATCAGTTTTCGCAATCGTGTTGTTTAGCTCAACAATAACTGTTGATCTCTCCGTATTGGGCTTCTTTGTCTTTATCACGTCCTTGATATCTGAATTTTCCAATTTTACGTCTAGGTTCTTGTACAGTGTAGTAATCATTTTTATTAAATCTTTCTTGTTTTCATCTCCCTTTAGGGGCACGTTCTTTATTTCTATATTTGTCTTTCTTTCAGATCTCTGTAGCCCTTCAATTTTACTTTCCAATAGGATAATGTTTTCTTTGTCTTTCTTAGCGTGAACTTCTAGCTTTTCTATTTTAGCTTTCAGTTCTTTGTTTTCTTCAGAAAGGTGAGTTATTGTCGTTTGAACCAAGTTACTAGTGTGATGAATATCTTTTAGAGTAGTCATAATGGCATTTATTTGCGTATTTTGCGTTTCCACAAGTCCATTTATAAGACCCCTCATTTCATTTTTTATGTCTAAGGTCATATCATCGACCTGCGCTTGGCTCAGTTCGTTTCCTCTCTTTCGCTTTTGACGGGTTATTTTGAAGTTTGGTGTGGTAGTCTCATCATTCATGGAAAGCATGTCTGGAACAGAGCTGGACTTTTCCGGTGTACGCATCATAATTATTGAGTAGACTAAATAGCCCTATTTCGTAGCAGAGAGAGCGTTGATTTAAAGCGTAGGAGACGATAGTTTGCGCTGCTGTTACTTAGATGGTTTGGAACGGGCCGTAGCGTAGTTGAGCCTATTCAATAATATCGATAGAATTAGATCCCGTTCTAAAGCCGCTGGATGCGTTCACAGCCGTAGTCAGCGGAGCGGGAGCAGGATAGCAATTATTAATAGTGTCTCTTTCTGGCGTCGCTGGCCGCGTCCGCGACCGAAACAAGCGGTGCAGAAGCAGGAGGCAAATTATTTGTAGTGTTGTCTCGTTTTCGCGTCGCTGGTGAAGTTTGCAGCCGCGGCAACGGAACAAGATAATAGTAGAAAAGTAGGTACCTCAATCCGGTTGAAGGTGCGGCGCCTGTCAGTTGGTATGCGAATTTCGATCTTATTGCAGCGAAATGCAGCGCACGTCCGTCCTCGTCGAGACCACAGAGGTAAGAATTGCAGTTTATTATCTAAAGTAATGCCTAAGAACACTGTGGTGTCGACGAGATCTCTCTTTTCGTTTTTAATTTTTACATTACCTTTCACCTATTTAACGTTGGGCAGTATGCACGAATAATACCTATGGTCATTTTCTGCTTGTGGCAAGCTGTCGCTGTAGGGAAATGTAAACATTACAATTTTGTTTACTTGCAATGAACAAAGTGTTTCATAATATTTTATTAATTCAGCTTTGTTTACATTACCCCTATTTCCAAGCCAAATTACTAAATTAGAGTTGTGCTTAAAATTATACTTAGTTATTAATTGCATTATGTCATGCAGGTCACAGTTTGGTAAGCAATTATTTAGTACAGTATGTCCCATGCTAGTGTTTAATAATAATTTGCCTATATTTTTTCCAATTTCATCTTCGAACATTATGGTTTCTTCTAATGTAACATTTTTGTGTGAGTCCGAACACGCTTGGGATGACGATACAGAAGCACACATTGGCCTAGGATTCTCAGAACACTGACTATCACAGGTGGGGTTAGTCACAAATGAATCAAAGCGGACTTGATCATTGTTTGAGACTTTGAGTAGTTCATCCACGGCCAATGAGTACTCCACTATCGCCTCCTGAGACTTCTCATAACGGTTAGTTATGGATCTCAAGGACTCCTCAACGCTGGCAAGTTCACACTGAAGCTCCTGCATGTCAGATTCATACTTAGTCTTATTATGTTCTAGCTGCAAAGTGCACATTATTAAGTGATTTGACATTTCAATTACTTTTCTCTTACTTATATTTGGTATACATTTTAGATTATATAATTTTCTTTTAGTTTTTGTTATGATTTTGTTTATTTTTACATATTTTTTCTGTTTATTTTTGCTTACAGTATTTCTGATGCATGTTGCAACTCCCTTTGAGTCATCATTTGTCAAGTTTAAAGTTACAGTTGGTGCCGAGCAACATGCATCAGAGCCATTTTCACTACTAGCTGATACTAGCTCATCAAATAAGCTTTGGGTTTGCAGTGCATCAGAGCTCTGAGCGGCCTCTTCCAGTAATGTGATTTGGTGGTGGGCATCACATAGTTCTCTCTCTAAAGTGGATGTTCTGTTCAGGGCCAGTTCATACTCTGAGCCGCACTGGTCAAACCCTTCTATTATTATTTGTAGCCTATATCGTTCTTCTAAAACATCAGTATATTGAGAATGCAATGCTGACAACTCACATTTTAGTTTTTTATTGTTGTCTAGTGTGTCAAGAATTATTTTCTCATTACCTATCCTCTCTTTCAAATGTCAACTGTGTGCACAATTCCTTGGTTGCCTTTAGTTCTTTTAGTGCCCGGTGGATATTATTCTCCTCCTGGAGTTGTAAGGCCCTTCTAGTCATCATTGTGAGCGTATTTTTAGCACAAGTTTTCCAAGGAAAAGTAAACACTGGTTGAGGTTATGAGTTTGAAAATATTTGTACTTACGTGTTTTAGCAGTAATTGAATAATCGGAAATTGTATTCCGGCACATAAAACTATCATACAAGAGCAACAAACAATTCCAAACCTGCTAAAACAACAAAATAAATTTAAACTTCCTAACCGAAAATAAGAAAGTATTTGCGGCCAATTTACATTAATTTCACTAATATTATTATTTGTACACGTTTGTTTTATTGTATTTATACGATGAATTTGAAAAGGGCTTTGTAATTACATATAAAAACAAATAAAATCCAAATAAAAGAATGGAACAATTCAAAAGACCTTGTATTATTCCTCTGGCGCTTCGGCGGCCGCTACCGCGGCACGCTCGCTTCGCTCGCTCGCCTTGCGCGTTGTTTTCTATATTCTAACATAACCTAACCAAGTGGTTTGTAATAAAAATGCTCATCAGATCCAAACCGATCTTTTGCAGTAGGAGCATTAGGACATGGGTGTCCCGGAGCTCCTACCAGTAGGAGGATTTAGTAGGAGCACGAGGAAGTACCTACCTGTTTTGAGAGATGTGACGTATCTTAGATAAAAAGTATCTGAAATACAGATACAAGATACAAAATACGTATTTACATCTTGTATTTGAAATACTTTTTATTTTTTTTATTTTGTATCTCAGAGCTTGTCCAGAAAGGACGAATTCGCCGCGAATCTCTCGCGCGTTTTACGCGCGACCATTGCGTCCACAAGGTGCGTACCAACGCGCGAGCATTTGGGGAGGAATTCAGTACGAAACATGGAGTTCAACGAAGCGGTCTCGTTGTGGTTAGCTTACCGTCGCTGGAAGAGACAGAAACGGAGGAAAAATAGAATGTATTTAGTACATTCAATTCTTAATGATAGAATGACACATAGTATGTTTGAAACTTTGTATCCAAAATTAAGACAACATGAGAAGAATTTCTTTAATTACTTTCGTATGTCCGTGAAATCATTTGATGATTTACTTTTATTAATTGAAGAAGATTTATCGCCACGTGCAAATTATGTTCCGCGCGAGGATGTTGTTTCAGCAGAACAAAAACTCGTGATAACTTTAAGGTAAGTATTGTTTTATTAATAATCTCTTATAATACTAATACAGTCTTTTTGGATAAAAAATCAGATTTACTAATAAAAACAAATTAAATGTAGTATCAGATTAAATATAATAATTAAACAATGTCATGGTTTCGGAAGAGGTCAAGACATTCACTATCCTGAGAATCTCTTGATGATGTTGATGGAGAATTTACGTATAATGCTGCCTGTGAAGATCTTGGCACTGAAATAGAATTCGTTTCTGGGTCATATTCTTGAAAAGTAAATTCATTTGGTCTTGAAGGTTGTGCACGGTATCGAGGTCGAACCGGAATTGAAGTTGAAGATGAAGCCGAACTGTTAGAAAAGTACGAATACGAATTGTTTGAATACACAGTTGATTGCGAAGATTGTTGAGCCGCTTGCAAAATTTTCATTAATTCAATTTTTACTGCTATACTATTGGCCTCAGGTACCTTAAGTAATTCTTTGTGTAAAGATAAACAGAACAGTTTGTCATCATCACCTTCCGTTACGCTGGAAACCAGTGGTAGTTGTTGATTCCTAGAGCTTATATTGTTTTTAATTATGTTCAGGAATTCAGCATCAGCGGCAGTCATTTTCTTTCTTTTAATATTTTGATTCGGCGTCCTCATTATGTCTTCCCTTGCATCTGCTGTAGACTCTTCGTTACCTGTCTCTGGGTTTTCAGAGGTGTCTTGAATATTGCTTTCTGTTTTTTTATTACGTACTGACCTTTCGAGAAACATAAGACGTTGTATATATATATATTGAATATTCGAAGCTCCAGAGCCTGTTGGTGCATTCTTTGTTTTTTTCATTTCACGAAAAAATGTGTCGCGAAGGCCTTTCCACTTTTTTTTTGAAGAGACACTTATTACCTGAAATTAACAATTTAACAATAATTTTTCAATTTTGTTTCGGGTATTTAGCAATTGGCTGTTATTTTGCCGACTTACATTATGCCTATAGGTTAGGAAAATCAACTGTAATTGACATCGTTCAAAAAACTGTATATGCTATTTGGAATAAGTTTAAAGACAGAGTAATTAAAGAACCTTCGACAGAAGAGTGGATGGAAATTGCAAGAGAATTCAAAAAATATACAAATTTGCAATATGCATTTGAGCAGTTGATGGCAAACATATTAGAATTATAAAACCTTTAGATTCCGGCTCTATGTTCTACAATTATAAACATTTTTTTCGACTGTGCTGCTTGCCGTATGTCATGCAAATTATTGTTTTATCTGTATAGATGTTGGAGCATGTGGGAAGAGCAATGATTCAACGATTTTTAAAAACTCCACATTCTACAAAAAACTCACGGAAAAATCTTTGAACATTCCAGAACCAAAACAAGTATCAGAAATTCGTACAACACGTTTACCTCATGTTATAGTTGGAGATGAGGCATTTAGCTTATCAGAAAATATTATGCGACCATATTGCGGCAAGAATTTAACCAAAGAAAAACGAATATTTAATTACCGCCTCTCTAGAGCAAGACGTTATATTGAGTGTTGTTTTGGAATCCTGGTAAACAAATGGCGAATATTTCGCATATTTCGCAATTATTTGGCGAATTTGCACAAAACATAATTAAAGCTTGTTGTGTTCTTCACAATTACGTCAGGTTAAGAGATGGATATGAAGACACATTGTTCGAAACAGCTCTAGATGGTCTGAGTACGACTACAATTCGACCTGGTGTAAGGTCTCGAAACACGAGGGATATATTCGCTGATTATTTCATGAAGGAAGGTCGACTGCCGTGTTCTTTGTTTGTTACTAATCAATAAAATAATAATAATTACTTACCTAAATCTTTCTTTTTTTTCCTCGGAGTCATCTTTATCAGAAAATATTAACACCAATTCTTCCCAAGACGTTTTGAAATCCTGTTGGCATAATCAGGTGATTCCAAATCCCATATCGCCGGTCTTTTTTCTATTTCGTCTATAAACAATTCCGTGTCAAAATTTTGGCGCTCCATTTCCCTCGATACGTGCACTCGCTCTAGAGTTCGCGCGTTAACTGGACGCAACAAGGCGTCCCTAACTCCCTAGTATCTCGACTCGCGCGCAATACGCGCGAATGAATCAAGCGCGAGTCGAGAGTCTGGCGTAGTGCACGCGATTTACGCGCGTATTTTGAATTCGCGCGATGCTTGTGGACGCGATGTATTGGTGTCTAGTATCTCACTAACGCGCGAATGATTTCGCGCGAAACGTTTCGCGGCGAATTCGCCCTTTCTGGACAAGCTCTTATATTTAGATACATTTTCCTGGTATCTTAGTATTTTGAAGATACTCTGTTCCCCAAGATACTTTTACATAAATAAACTACGCAGTTTTTTTTTCCGAATGCAACTGAACGCAGCGCGTCGCTTAAAAATTTAGTCGATATTGCTAGTCTTAGTGGCGAAAACACAAGCAGCACCAGTGATTTAGAGAAGTGTCTCTAAATCACTGGTACTGGAGTGCCAGTATTTCAACAATAAAGATGCAAACTTTAAGAGCTTAAATGCTTAAGCTTATAATAAAAAACAAAATCCTAAAATATAACACCTGTTTGCCCAGCTCTGCCCCTGGAGCGACTCTTCTCCTTTGGGGGCATGATCATGAGGCCTCATCGAAGGAAGATGAGCGACAGTATGTTTGAGGAATTACTTTTACTCAAATCTCAACTAAAACATAAAAATTAAAAGTCTCAATTTTAATACCTTCATATTTTGTCTTGTCACATTTTTCTGATCGTTGTTATCAACGCGATCTATTATAAAATTGTTTACTCGAACAAATAAACTAAAGTTCAAGTAAATGTTGTTTTCTTACAAAAGTATTTTATCTTCAAAAAGTATTTGAAAGATAGGTATTTTGTATCTAGTATTTCAGATCTTTAGAAAATTATATGTATCTCGTATCTGAAATGATTTTTTTTAAAGTATCTTGCATCTTGTATTTCAGATACTTTGTATAGGGTAATCTCATACATCACTGTTTTCCGACCTTGTACCTATGTAAAATTTTTTTTCTTACTTACATTTATTCAAATTTATTTTCTATTTTTTAGTTTGGTTTTCTATATAACGCGTGTTTTTTTAGTTTTTAAACTATTATTTATTTACATACTACTACGACTTTGCCTTTGATAGCGAAAATTTTTCACTTGACCTCTGTGGCGCAGTGGGTCTAGGTCCGGCTGGGATGCAAAATGTTGCGGGTTCGATTCCCGCCGCGGCTCAAACGTCTGTATGACCTGCAAGTATTTACAAAAAAAATATAATTATTATTATTATCATCATCATCATCATCATCATCATCATGATTATCATCATCATCATCATCATCATCATCATGATTATCATCATCATCATCATCATCATCATCATGATCATCATCATCATCAGATGATGATCAACGTTTTTTTTTGGCAACTTTCTGACTCTCCCATTTATGTCTACACTAAATAAAAATAACAACAAAATCGCCGAAAATTCCCGCTTGGGCTATTATCACTATCACTACACATAGTATAAAACAAAGTCGCTTCCCGCTGTCTGTCTGTCCCTATGTATGCTTAGATCTTTAAAACTACGCAATGGATTTTGATGCGGTTTTTTAATAGTTAAGGTGGAAGGTTTATAAGTAAAATACATGCATAATATAGTAGAAAAACTCTGATAATTTTAGAGGTTTCTAATGTGATGTCGTAAATAAACACATTTTTGCGCTTAAATTGTAAACGCTGTCTGAACCATTCTGTAGCATATTTAGTATCAGCATTGCACCCGTGCGAAGCCGGGGCGGGTCGGTCGGTCGGTTAATAATATTTTATTTACTTTTGCATCGTTGTGATTTGAAAGACGATGAAACGAAAAAGCGACAGTAAAAAGAGACAGACACATAAATTCATAAGATTTAACGTGGGAGAAATTGAAATAGGAAGCATTATACAGTGTTTCTTATATTCGTGGTTCAAACATTTTTTAAGGTCATTCACTTCTACCATGTGTGAATTGCACATATGTTTTTTTTTTGTAAATACATACATGTAATACATAGACACACCCAGACCCTAGACAAATAATTACAGATCATAGAAACATTTGTCCCGAAGCGAGAATCGAACCCGCAACCTTCCACGTCTCACACGGCCCTTGGCCCTCTGCGTCACAGAGGTCGGCCTCTCGTTCAAAACTTTGCATAGATGTAGGAAGATTAAAACACCTTTGTATATGTTACCTACTTTTAACTCAGAAAAAGGCGTGCGAAACCGCAGACAGAAGTTTGTATTTTATTTACCTACCGCCTTCGAATTGTCAATGACATCAATGATCAATGACAGAAATATACCTACCTACCTACATCTACTCACACACACAAGCACGTCACTACAGTTGTATTAAGCGGGACGCGGTACTACGGTACTGTAGTACCGCGTCCCGCGCCTCTCGCACGCCCCTCGCGCGCTTACATAATTTAAACAGAGATAGAGATATTCGGAGCGATTTTTGCACGCGCCTCGAATTGTAGTTGCGAGCGAGCTTTACCGGCTTCTTAAGAGCCCTGCGAAGCTCGCCCGCAACATCAATTCGAGGAGCGTGGCGCGTGTCAGAAATGGTCTAGAGCTATACCTAAAACATATTAAAAGCTACCTGTTCACTACCTAATAAATAATAGTAAAAAAAACTAAAAAACACGCTTTATATAGAAAACCAAACTAAAAAAAAGAAAATATATTTTAATAAGGTAAGAAAAAATGTTTTATTTAAAAAAAAGCGTGGGGTGCATGGTGTCAATATTTATAAATATTTCATTGACAGATATGAGAAGAAGGATTATCATGTCGATAATATCTTAAAAAGCACCCCACGCTTTTTTTAAATAATGACGATGATGATGATGATGATGATGATGATATTAATAATAATAATAATAATAATACTTTTTTGTAAATACTTGGAGATCATACAACATTGGTCCCGCGGTGGGAATCGAACCCACAACCTGACCAACCCGCAGCCGGATCTAAGCCCACTGCGCCACATAGGTCGTCAGTCAAGTGAAAAAATTCCGTAAACAAAGGCAAAGTCGTAATGGTATGTAAAGAGGTAGGTTATTGTTTCCAAACAACATGGCAAATCTCAATCTAAGTCAGTGGCACAGGTCAATAGAATACACGCGTACCCTGTAAATACACGTTGCATTAGTGTGTGCGACAACCGAAGTGGCCTGCGACCATGGCACGGCACGCATGGGGCGGGGCCCCACCCCGTGCGTGCGCGATAGCAATATTGGCCGTTCAAAAGTGGTATGAATTTGGTTGTGTTCCTTAAACACTTCACATAGTAATGTTATTCTGTAACTAGACAATATAAGCTATGGTCCTTAACAAACAACACGTAAGATATTGTTGTTTTTAATACGAAACAAATAGGAAGAAATAAAAGAAAATAGGAGAAAAATGTGCAAAATGCGATTGGCTCTTATTTTATTTTTGATAAGTAATTCTAAATAAAAACTATCCAGGAACCTAAATTAATACTATTTATATATAAATAATACAACAATATAGTGGAAATATACTTGAGTTATAAATCATTTTGGTTTGTAGGGGCAATTCGGCCTCCGCTGGCCTCTTAAGACGGTTGAGTTCTGATTAGATTAGCTACACCCAGCCACATGCGATACCCTAACCAAATGACTGACGCATTTTGACAAACAAATGAAAAATTTACGACCACACAACCCAGATTTTTATGTGCTACGAGCTACGTCTTTTGCAGTTCAATGAAGTGCTACGCCTATTCGTAGCCCTCTACGTCGCCGCCTACGACGATTAAACGCAAAATATCAAAAAATATTTTGAGATGAGAAACATAAAGCATCAGATAACTTACAGAAATGTAGTTGAATCGGTACCTATACCTAATTCAGTTATAACTTCAAAGTTGGTCAGAATTATTTACAGCAAAGCGACATTTGTCTTCAAAAGGTCCGAGGGTGACCGACTTTTAGTTTACTTTACTTTGACCGTGTCGACATCTGTTGATAGAAATAGAAAGGGGTTGGGTTATGCAGTACCGGCATAACAACCACTTTTGATTAAAAAAAACTAGTAAGCACTTATCGTGTGCTTGTGTACTCAAATGAAATTACGCAGATTGTATACCACGGATGCTTTAAGCAGTGGAAGTCAAAATAACCCTCATCGTAACTCACAGGACAGTATTTACGCTTAGACAGTGTCTGAAAAAACAACCATTTAATTTTATCACACAAAGGTGTAATAAAAGGTGCAATAAACTCAAGTGGTTGCCAATCCGTTTTCGCCGGAATGCTCACATTCTCAATCTTCTCTATAATATTCTGTTCTCTCCTTCAACTCCCTCTAATCTCAAGGAACGGTTTGAATTTCTCTATCTCTCTAACCCTCGACTCTTACGCTCCTCAGATACCAATCAACTCGAAATTCCTGTTCACTCCTCTACCTTCTATGGAAAGTCATTTACAGTGCAGGCTGTCCGCTTGTGGAACGCGTTGCCTGTAGATACCAGAAAGGCCAAGACTCTTCTCATCTTCAAAAACATGGTCATGAACATTATTTGTCGTGCTGTTATACGTAGTCATTTCTGTATTGTTCGGACGTCAAATAGGAGACTAAGCGCAATGTTTGCGAAATGACACACTGATACTAGAAATGTCAAAAGATGAAAAAAAAAAATAGAAGTCATTTCTATTCCAATATTGCTGTACTGAATATTTACGTAGTTCCGTTGATTTTCGTTGCAAAACGAATGGCGCTGTTGTCAATTTGTGAATACTTTCATTGTTAGCCTTGTTTGACTTCCGCACAAACTTTGGAGATGCGACGTTGCCGTACCGTGCGCATTGTTTATGTTTTAGATAAATCATAGTATTTTGCTATGTCACGTTGTATACGGGCGTCGCGTCGTGAGTGAGCTCGGTTTTGCGGGAATTTATTTCATAAGATATGTGACCTCCGCCTCTTTTGGCAAAATGACCAGTGAACATCGTCGAAGTGCAAGGATATTAAAATTACTACGAGTAGATAAACTGTGTGTGTGCCTTGACTGTGTGAGTCATGCAACCCTAATCACATAGTTAAAATATTATGGCATTAAAAACCGGGCGATTGACCTCATACAGTCTTATCTATCCAATAGAGTCCAGAAAGTAGACGTGGGTGGTGAGAGGTCTTTGGGATCAATTATTGATATAGGGGTACCTCAGGGATCGATACTAGGCCCTTTTTTATTCCTAGTATACGTTAATGATTTACCTTTTTTTGTAAAAAATATTTGTGATATAGTTTTATTTGCAGACGATACGTCTTTAATTTTTAAAGTTGATAGAGGTAAAACCAGTATATGCGATAAAGTAAATGAATCCTTATCGTTAGTTCTTAACTGGTTCACTGTAAATAATCTTTTGCTTAATTCCAAAAAAACTAAATGTATCAAATTCACTTTGCCAAATGTTATTCATAGCCCGTCCAACATTGAAATAAATGGAGAGGCAATGAATCTTGTAAATTCCACGATCTTCCTAGGTCTTAATATTGATTCAAAACTACAGTGGGGACCACAAATTGAAACGCTTGCTGGTAGGCTTAGTTCCGCTGCATATGCAGTTCGTGCGACGGTGGCTTACTGATGAAGCTACAGCTAGACTAGTTTATTTCAGTTACTTCCATAGTGTTATGTCATACGGCATCATTCTCTGGGGGAAAGCAGCTGATATTGGTAAAATATTTGTAATTCAAAAAAGGGCAATACGTGCCATTTATAAAATGAAACCACGAGAATCTTTGAGAGAAATATTCAAAGAAATTAATATTCTCACAATAGCTTCACAATATATATATGAAAATTTGTTATATACACATAAAAATAGAGATGGGATTCAGCAAAATAGTGACCTTCATAAAATGAACACTAGGAATAAACATAAATTATACATCCCTAGGTTTCGACTAGAAAAAGTTAATAAGTCATTTATGGGGAACACGGTGCGCTTCTATAATAAGCTTCCTGAAAATGCTACTAAACTACCTATTAAGAAATTTAAAGCATACATTAAAGGTAGTCTTTTGAAGAAAGCTTATTATAATATAGATGACTATATTATTGATAAGAATGCATGGCCTCATGTCGCTCTGCCGTCAGACAGTTAACCGACACACTTGAAATGTATAAACTCTCTTGTATTTGTATTTCGTAGTTAAGGTAGTTATAAGATGGATCATATAAAAAAGCGCTAGGACCAAGACGAGTTTCTTGCCAATTCTTCTCGAGCTTGGGTTAGGATGAATTGGCACCTAAATTCACCTAGTATGTAAGACGTTTCAAAGTGATCCTTGTGATTGTATTGAATAAATCATCTTTTGACTTTGACTTTGACTTAAAGGTAAGTTTACAGTATTTGGAATTATTTATGATTGTCCGAGCTAGCGAAGCGTCTTTACATCAACTGGCCAAATTTGTATGTTCGTACTCGCGTACAGGTAGTAATTTTGAACCAATCTTGATGTTTTTTTTTGTTTTTTTTGGTTTGCCCTATCGGGCCAGGCTAAAGTCTCAGAAAGGTCAATTTTCATCCCCTCCTTCTTGAGTAGGGTATCGGTGAATAGGCATTAAAAATTAAAGATATGTTTCTTACATCATTTTTTTTAGGCATGTCAACTGCGAGATATAATAAGCCCACTAAAGTTAAGAAAATTTTGACAAAAATAACTCACTCGCGAGGTCTACGAGTTGATTTGTTACAAACATACAAACATTCAAATCTTTCGTCTTTATATTAGTAAAGACTCCATGAATGATAAGGCTAACTGGCAGAGACAGAAATTGTTCATTAGATATTACAATTAAGTGACTTAGAATAACTATGTATTAGATTTTTAGAATAAAACAGTTTCAAACATTTTTGTATGGAGCCTGGGATACCGACTACTCCTTTATTTAAAAAATGTGTTTCGGCGGCCAGTGATGAAATGCAAGTCAAAACCATATCTCTTAGACATTTATACCAACTTTTTGTTTATAATCATTTACTCTATTGACATGCATTTCATCCAAACAATCTTTTGATTTGAATGATAATAATGAATTAATAATATTTTATTTTTAGGTGAAAACAATGACTTTTTGTTTGCAAAACCCGGATCGGAAAGTACACTATGTGGCTATAAGGTATTGAAAAAGTACGCCACTGCATGTGGAGCTCAAAATCCAGCAGCTATCACTACGACTAAGCTACGCAAACATTTGGCTACGTTAACTCAGATGTTTAACCTTAAGGAATCTGACATTGAACAACTAGCCAACTTTATGGGGCACACACAGGCTATCCACAGACAGAACTATAGATTGCCTGATGACGTTTATCAGACGGGCCAAACTGTCCAAATTACTACTGCTTATGGAGAGTGGCAAAGCAGATTCTTATAAAGGCAAATGTTTGGATGACATAAACACATTCTAGTAAATCTTGTTCTAAGTCTATTAGAACAAGATTTACTAGAAAATGCAGAGGGCCACGATAATTGTGATGGTGATGAGCTAGTGGAATACGACGCTGCACCACTGACGACTGAAAGGACAAATTAAACGGACTCAACCGAAGATAACCCTGTCATAACTCCGAAGCCATTTAGCAATGTTACTAATGTAAAGAAAAAACGAAACCTTGTTCCGTGGACCTTAGATCAGAAAAATATAGTTAAAAAGTTTTTTAGCAGACACATTAAAAACAAACAACCTCCAAAACGACATGAATGTGAGGAACTTAGGAGTCAGCACCCTGATGTTCTTCATAACAAAGATTGGCTAAAAATCAAAGTCTTCGTTCAAAATTCTTATACAAAAAAATAAATAGCTGCGTCAGGTTTTTTTTTATGTTAGACACGGTAGCGTTTGGCTATATTTCACCTGGTGTTAAGTAATCAATCAATTCAAATGGTTGGCGGCCAGTTGTATGCGCTTGCAGTTGTTAAGCGAATACAACTGGCCGCCACCGCAGGCCGCACCTGTTTGGGAGAGGCCTTATACGGACGCCATATTGTTGTAATATTGTCATAATTATTATATCTAATTAACTGTTATTTTTTTATTATCGTGTTTCGTTTGTTTTAGTGATTTTTACTTACATAATATAGTCGTCCAAATAACATAAAATTACAATTGACTTTAGTTATAAGTATTTTTGTTTGTTTAAATGTGGAAGTGAGATTATCCGTTTATATCATATTGCAAGATTGCAAGATACTTTAACTCGTAAGGTACATTTGGTGTACAACTGCTTAAATGAGTTGTACGTTAACTGTTAATTTCGTAAGCAACCCATGATAATAATTCAGTTTGTGTATAAATTACCTTCAAATTGTATAAGTATAAGAAGATGAAGTCAATCGCAAATATTGACAGGTTTTTAAATAGAGGTTTGTTTTATCATATTCTGAACAACAACCTAACATGGCCTTGGAGAGAAACTCATTTCAATATAAGAGTTTTTATATAATACGGACGCCAGATTATTGTTTTTTAAATTACTACCTGTCATTTCAAATACCAAATTGTGTTAATTATGTTTCTTAAAATCTATATTACATAATTATAAATATCTACCTCACTGAAGAATTGATAAAAGATGTATGTTTAATAAACGTTTAATTTGATTTATATCTATTGAGTTCATATGTATGTATATATTTATATCAGTATTTGTTTAGTTTATACATATATGTAAGTATGTAATTATATAAGTACACCACACCTACTTTGTTACCTACCCTTCTCTGTTTATAGTCCAGTCCATCCAATGGTTGCCTGGTAGAGATCGCTATTAGCGATAAGGCCGCCCATTGTATTGCCTAGTTTTTTGTTATTGTAATATTCCGTGTGGTAGTCAATAAAGTGTTTTCTATCTATCTATCTATCTAAAAGTAATCTGTCTGTACATTATCCTAAATAAACATGTTAGTAAAACAAACCTTACATAACCCTCTGTGTTTCAGTATTGGAACCTTTTAGTCAGCTGTGCCCGGGAGCTTTTACCTGAGCGAGCTTCAGCTGTGAAAAGCGGGGAAACTCGGAAAACCCGAGAAAACAGTTTCCCGCTCAATGCAAATAAATTTAATTAAAATCTGTAAGATGACGTTAATGTGGTGAAATTTCAAGTTCAGAACAATTTTCGGCTTTAAACTCAACCTACAATAAAAAAAATGTGACGGATAGTTTATAAAAAAAATACTTGCACGGATCCCTTGTAATTCTATTTGGATTGAGAAATTATCGGAAGCGTATTTTTAAAACTATTAGAAGAAGTTCTAGATCGCGCAAACAAATGTTTACACCCCGTCTGAACGTATGCAATAATCGTTGTATTAATATTGGAGGGTCCGTGGTTACGCAGTAAACCGGTTAGAGTAAAGAACGCCTTCACTCACTTCACTTGTGAAGGGGAGCCGGTCGAAATCCCAGTGAGATGAGTATCGACATTGAAAAAAAAGTGGTTAAACAGAAAACAGGCAAAACTGGCTAACATAACCCAGCTCCAACTGTCGTAACCAATTTGACCTTCTTTTGTTTTGGAGTCCAAGTCGCTGACTGAATTCCAATACATTCCAAGTAAGGCTATACATTTGACTATTTAAAAAACGCTAAAGTTTCTCACTACTCCTCGCCATAGTCGCATTGTTTTGTGCGTAAAATGAGAGCCAAAATCTAAAATATCAGTTTCGAAATAAAAATGTATGTAGGTTGTTGACCATAAAAACACCATTTTGCCCGTGAAATGTTAGTACACACAATTACAATACATCGTTTACAAAAACATTAAATTACACTTGTAACTGCTTTAGTAGAGGGTATTATTATATTAAGCTATAAGGCTGTTGGTGTTATGTAATTCAGAAGCATTGTTGTATGAATAATTGTGTTTACATATGTCAAGAATAGTTGTATTACCAAGTGTGTTAGTTTTCTAATATCCATACTTTTTGAGTTATAGGACGTTTAATGTTGGACTACCGGGTGTGAAGTCAAAAATTTCAAGGTACGCATAGAATATACTTCGAAAGACTACCCTTTATGTATTACAGCGCAAAAGGCAGATCTACTACCAACTGATTAATCGGTAAACTCAAATTAATCGGTAGTAAATTGTAACTATGGAAGCTCGCGCAAGAGTGAGGGCCTCAAAAATTGTTTCAGTAGTGGATTAAAGATAAATAGGTAAAATAACAAGACTGAATAAAGTTTTATACACAGTCATAACTTTTACCTGTAATCGAAAATGAGGTATTTCTATAACTGGCAAGACAGATAGTAGCGCGCTATTACCATTTGCAATGTGTGAGTATTCTAAAGCCAAAATTCTCATATTTTCAACTCAGCAACCAAGCAATGTCTCGTATCTGGTCGTGGAATATATTGTCCGCTTCCTGGAAAATTAGAGTTTTCGATTTTTCGAGTTTTCGATCGAATGATTTGAAATTATAATAAATACGTATGTTCCAAGCTTGCAACGAATGTTTGCAGATCATTGTCATTGTGTCCTTACATCCATACTATTATTATACCCGAAAGTCTGTGTGTTTGTTTGTTTATTACGATCTTCATTAAATTGGGTAATAAGGTAGGTAGATTGTGTCTTCGGGAAGGATATAGACAACTTTTTATGTAGGTACAACGCAGTCAGAAGCTAAAGAACCTATGTAATATAAAAATGATATTATCCCTGAAAACATCAGCACAGTGGTGAAGGATTTCTAACATAGTATTAGGTGACGGCCACATTCAGGTGGTTAGGTTAGAATCTCGTTTGGCGCTTCGATTCGTGGCGGATTGTCTGGGTACATGGACATGGTGGCTAAACTCCAAATGCCTTGTAGGACGATTTTAACGTTGGGATGTTTTGCCAGCTTTTCAACTGGATAGTGAATTTCCCCGAAATGAGATCTCTCGAGTAGTAAGCAAGTAGATATACCTACGACTGAACGCACTGTTATTAAAATATTATTGACTTTTGACAGCTGATGGATGGTCATTATATATGAAGGTAAGATTATCTAGGGAAGGTACTAGGGTATCTTTCTTAGATAATTCTTACCTTGTCTAAAAGGTAACAAATAACTGTCTTGAAACCGATCATTCTCACAAGTCAAATATTCAGTACTATACTGGGACAAACGAGACTAAATAGAATATATTTTCCAATTACTAACTTAAGTGCTCTTGCTTGTATAGCAACTTGTACCTGGCACACATAACATATAAAATAATTTGATTTACATTTTTTCTAGGCATCGCTGACATTTTAAGTTAAAGTTAAACTATAGGAACAGAATGTGTTTCGAATGTAAAAGCAACATAAATAACAAGGACTTAGTCGCATTTGTCTCATCAACAGTATTGGAAATGGGACTAGTGGGAATGATCGTTTAAGACTTGTAGGCATACTCTTGTTCGAAGAACTAATAAAATATTTCAATAAAAAGTTTATTTACGATAGAGACGCAAAAAGTATTTAAAATATAATAAGAACGAATTGTTAATCGCACTTTTCTTAATATAAACTTATTGAATATTATTTTATAACTGAACTGAACTGAATTGAACTGACTGATGAAATTTCTATGGAACCAATCGGGAAGGACATCCCTACACATGAAAAAATATTTTTTCAAATAGGGTCATAAATAATAGAGTTAAAAATAACGAACCTCTTGTTTTGGATCACACAAAGGATACCATAAGCGCCGATTGCCTTACAACCTAACTACTGCGCAAAGTGTGGGCCAAATGCCAATGAAATATTGATTAAAATATTTGACTAAAACTATGCGTACCGCGCTTAAAGAAGTTTTCACTTCCAAAAACTAAACAGATCTGTGTATTCGTGTATGTATGTGTATGCGTGTATGTGTGTGTGTGTGTGTTTATAGGCTATGTGTTTAAGTAAATTGTACTATAAATATCAGCAAAATTATTATGTTTGAGTAATCAAGAGGTTCTCAGTGTCATCGTAGCCAAGATATGCATACAAGTTTACATTTGTGGAGTGGTAAGGGGTAAATATTTATAGCTTTATTGACTCTGTTGTACAGGGAACAACTTAGGTAGAAGAAATGTCTACCAGCAGCAGCAGTTCTGCGTGGCTCTATTCTGCAGACTAAGTCCGACTGTCGTTTTACACTCGTAATGTTAGGGTCATAAGACAGTTGTGTATGTTTTCGTGAAATTGTGGCCTGAATAAACAACTGACGTACTGTGAGCACGTCACAGAGTGAGTAGAGGGAGGAGGTTGGGAAACGTCTAGGGTTCGAGAACATCACCTTTAGGACAGCTCGCTGCGCCCTTTCAAGTCTAATCATGGAAGTCTTAGTAGAACCACCCCAAGCAGTAATGCAGTACGATAGGATCGATTGTGCAAGAGCATAATAAACCATTTTTAGGGAGCGAAAGTCAGCACTATTTCTCAGAATCTTAAAGATATACATAAGCTTCCTTACTCTAGAGACAGTGCACTCAATTTGTGGGGTCCAGGACATGTACCTATCCAACCACATACCTAAATATTTAATATTATTAGTGCGCTCTAGTTCAGGGCATTGGCACGTATCAGGATTTGACTGGCAGGTGTGGGCGCGAAGGATGAATGAGGTTGGAGGTTGGGATTTTACTGTTGGGGATAAGGTTATGTATTTAGTTTTTGTTATATTTAGAGTAAGAAGATTCAGAGAGAGCCACTTTAGAACCAATTTTAGTGCAGCTTCCGCAAATAAACCGGCCTCCACCCAGTCTCGGCCACTAACAATCAAAGCTGTGTCATCTGCATATGTAAATAGGCTACAGTTAGGAAGCGGAAGCTTGCACAGGTCATCATTATGTAGACGAGAAAGAGCGTAGTTCCAAGAACACTTCCCTGAGGAACTCCGAAACTAAGCTCTTCCACATTGCTTGATACATCGTTAATTACGATTAACTGGCGGCGGTCAGTAAGGTAACTTTTAAAAAGGTCATTGACGTCACCTCTAATACCAATGTTAGTGAGTTTGTCCAATAAAATAGGGACAGAGACAGTGTCGAAAGCTTTTGATAAATCGAGAAAAAAAACAACTGTCTTTACTTTTTTCACAAGATTTTTTAGCTATAACCGATGTGAGCTCAATGACATCATCTTCTGTCGACTTACAGTTTCTAAACCCAAATTGATGGTCAGATAATATATTTTTGTCATTCAAGAATTTAACGAGACACTTGTTGTAGACGTGTGCGCCGCGTTGTAAAATGTCGGCGGCGGCGCGCTGCACATTTTGGCTCGGCGGCGGCGTGGCTTGTTTTTGTAATTTGTTTTAGATTTAATAAATTATGGAATTATGCATAAATGTTCTTTACATAGATTTGCTTAAACAAATGAAACAAGGATAATTTCAATCTAAGTTTTATAATTGTCGTGGATGAATGTCATGTGTCATGTTTTTTGTTTACCCTAACTGGGCTCAAGCGAGATCAGCTACTAAAAAACTGCTTGTGTGTGTGTTTGTGGCAGGCACACCATAGTTAAAGCAAGGGCAGAAACGTGTGGAAATACATTTTCTAACTCATCTAATAGAGTAGCAAATCCATATGTTTTAGTTACTCTGGGTCGGCAGAAGTGACGTATCGTCAATCTATTGGATCGTCTTGCATTTTCATGTCTTTATCTGGTACTGAAGTATACATATAAATTCTCTCGACATTTACACTGTCGTATTTAGCCCACCCGATATTCCCGCTAACATGCTCTATTCCGCGGATGTGTCATCTCACGGTACTGTACAACTCTGAGTGGGAAGGGCTGTGTGTCCTGGGATTGACTGGAATCACGCTGAGATTGACTGCGGACATCACCACACCACGGGCCACAGGCGTGAAAACGGATTGGAAGGCCGTCTCAAGAACTCTGGAATTTGCAGACGTAGGCCGTCAGTCCACCCCTAGTTGAGCTGGAAGCCACACCACTGACCACGAAAATCCTGCAAGCCAAAGAGAAGGCCTCTAAGGCACTACGACAACGAAAAAAGAGATCTGCGCCGAGAATGAACACCCTCACGCTGCCCTTGGCTCAAAGCTGATCTGAACGCCCTAACCACGGACGTATCGGCTTGGCAAAGGGAGTTGGGAGATGCTGACATGCATGCTATATCACTTGGAAGAAAAGCTGTGCGTGGAAACTGGACGAAAACGAGGAAAGGGATGTGACATTGGCCTTATTCGCTGACGACAGCGCCTACTTCGCCTCCTTGCGCAGCCCAACCATCGTCAATAGGCGCATGCAGTGCCACTTAAACATCCTCTCGCTCTGGCTGGACAACTAGTGCATAGCCGTCAACGTGGGGAAGACTGCAGCGTTCTTTGTGATAAGCCACCGTACACCACCGCAACAGCTTCGGGCCAGGATCTAGAGTGGAAGAAGTCATTTCGGTTACCTCGGAATCAAAATCGACAGGTCGTTGAGAACCGGTCCACAGGCTAACCGCGCTCGACACCAAACGCACGCTTCCCGTGACTAGCTCTGACCTGTCCTCTCCTCGCATCTCCGACTTAGAGCACAGGAGCCGGTCGCTACGTCCGAAACCATGTGATCACCCGTGACGTGCAGATGAAGAGCGTGAATGAATTCGTGGTGACGTTGGCGCATCTCAACGCCTTAGCCCCTCTGCACGCACGCCCCCTGGACCATCAAGGACTATGACGGCCCACCCCGAGGGAACTCCTTAAGACTCCTTAACTGCACAGACGTGGAATCAGGAAGCGCACAATCCCCATAAAGGCCATCGCTAACGCGAAAACGGCAGCGTACCGTTGCAAAACGCAACAAGAACCACTGACTCTGGTGCAGCTGCCCCTGCGATTGGAAGCCAAGCAAGCAAGATAATCATAGTATTAACACTAGAAATAAAGATAAACTCGCTGTTCCCACTGTTAAGCTCGCTAAAGTTAATTATTATTTTATTATTATTATTATTAATGTCTATTATAGGGCAATGTGAACGCTTCTATAACAAGGTCCTAAGCGACGTGTTAGATTTGTCGATTGGAAAATTTAAAAACGTAATTAAACAGAAACTGTCTATTAAATCATATTATAAAATATCTGATTATTTAGATGACAAAAAACTTGGGCTGAATCTGCTCCAACTCGACTCGGCGTCCGTAACAAAATTGTCAAGGATCATACAAAAAAGTGTTAAGACCAGACAAGTTTCTTGCCGGATTCTTCTTGAACTGGGGCTAGGAGGAACCGGCACCTAGATTCACTAACATGTAAGAAGACGATTCAAAGTGGTCCTTGTGATTTTATTGAATAAAGATTTATTGAATTGAATTGATTTGAATAACATTGACATGCCTAATTGTACAATATTAATTATTATTATTATTATTACACTCTTATTCTAAACTAGCTCTCTTACTACTCACTTTTATAAATCAGAGAACGAACAACTCATGTTATACTAGGTACCTACTCATTTGTATGGTAGAATGGGTGGCATTCAAAAAATGTCTTTAATTTTTGACGTGACAACGTCTAATAAATCGATGAACGCCGGCTGCACGCACGAAAAAGGATGACTCATTGGGACCTTAAACTATCGCCCGTTAGACGCCAACAAAATAAGAAGAAGAAGAAGAAGAAGAAACCGACTTTACAGACAACCAATTTTTTTGTTTGAGCCTTGAGATTTCTAAGGATAGTTTATTATAAATTTAATAAATAAAAATAAATTTTATTTATTTATTTTTATATTTATTTATTTTAAACCTTGTTTATAAGTCTGGTTCTTGGTAGGTATATGTAACTTATTCTTATTACGAGTATTGTAATTGTGCATTTGCATTTTCATTGGTAAATCATCCTTTTGTAAATGTACTTCCGTTAGAGAATTATATAGAAACAGAATTATAACCAAATATTTTTGATTTTTTTAAATATACTCCTACTGAAGTTAATCTATGGAATCCGTATATAATTCTAATTTACCTCTTCTGGCAAAGTACCGTTTCAATTTTGGCAGCATTTCCCTAAATACACTGTTATCTTTATTTTATAACTTGGCGACCAACATGGTGATACTTAGAGTATTAGAATTCCTTGTTGGACTTTGGAACCCTAAAAGATAATTTCTATATAAAAAACTTGCGTCATGACCTTTAATTAGCTTATTAAAAACGTATAGAAACTTTTACAAGCAAGATATATGTAATCTAAAATCGATACTGAAGTATGTACCTAATTAACGTTTTTGTTTTTACATTTGCACTCATTGCTCTTAGAGAGCCTAGCGATTTAGATACTTATGATATCTACCATCTTTGTACATATCTGCTATTTTATTTATGCATATTTTTATTTATTTTTAGATTCAAATAGTTTTAACGTTAATTATTATGTAATAACAAGAAGTATGCAATGTTAGTTCTGATTTTCCAACTAGAGGGCGCTGGTATAAATGTCGGTAGGCTAGAACGCGCTATCGATGCGTTTTAAGAGAAACACTACTCGGAGAGGATGACACGAAAACCTGATTTTCTTGAACGCTCCGTTCGTTTTTTTGCAGTGTCGCCAGATTGTCAAAATCTGCGAGGACACTATTAAATCATTGTACAAATTCTGATTATCAGAATCTAATACCAGAATTAATTAGTAAGTTAATATTTTTTGTCCATTGAATAATTACATTTTGAAACAAATATCTACATGCTGTACCTACTGTTTAACTGTTCAATACTTAAAGGTTACCTAATCCCTATGATTAACTACCCCTTATAATATTTGATAGTACCTACTCTATACACATTTATACCAATTCTGTTATTGGTAGTAACTACACATTTAAATATTGTATACTGCGAATCATAAACATAATACCACTTGTATAGTCACAGTAGATTAATGTTATTGTATGTATTATAAATGTATCTTATATGTTGCTATTGCATTTTATTATGTATATAATATCTATTTATATATTTTTATTTTTTTTTGGTCTCAGGATTTTATTTTTAAATAATGTATTTTGCAATGAATTACAATTATTTATTTAATAAATGAAATGTTACTTGTTCTGTTCCATTTCCGTATTCTTAGATTATACCTATTATCACGACTACTTTTTATTCTCTCTACCTTGCCAGATGGGCAGGTATATGTATATGTATAATGATGTATGCAATAAACGGTTGTATACAAAATAAATAAATAAATTAATTGGTGTGAGCTACTTCTTAGTGGAACTAAAGCATATCTCTCAGCAAGCTCATTAAGATCAACATAAATAAAAAACAGAGGAATAAAAGTGTTCCATTGTCCGGATAGCAGTATTACAATGCTAGAGCAGTGAGTGGCAGTAGTATTGCGTCTGTCAATTGTCTCATAGTTACCTTAAAAGAATGCATATAGGAAATTCTCCGTATATTGAAGAATGGATGGATTATGGATGTCCCATAAGAAAATGAAAAAATCTTAAGAGACTATGAAATCGGAGAAACTATCAATCAATAAATCACATCACAAAAAATTAGGAGAGAATACGTGGAACAACATTTATCGTTTGACGTTCCTAATTATATCGAAGTTTTTAGATTTGAAGGTAGTTTTAAGTTCACGGTTACTGCTGGTTAATTGAATGTAAAATAATATGTACGATTTTTTGTACGATTTCGGCAAATTCCCAATGATGTTTAAAAAAAATACGCTTTTCCTTTTTAACTCACGTGTTGTTAATAATGTACCTAAAATTTATAGATTTTTGTTGTTATCGAAATTAGTATACAATTACAGAAACAAACATAAATCTGTCTTTATCTTAAAAAGAAAAAGGTGTAGGTACCTATTTAAGTACCAACTGCATAGCTCCATAAAAACATCCGCAATCGAAATCCCAATTTGAATTTACTCCTATCTATATACGTCCTATCCAAATCGCTCCAGTAGTTTTGACGCCAATAGATAGACGACAGAAGCGCGAGCGAGTGCCTTCGTTTCAGCTTAGGCAAAAATGCTTTCGTATGTCTGTCCGGCCGGCGTCTGTCCGGATGTTCTCCTCTACAGGTCGCATTTCTCAACCGATTCTCGTGAAATTTTGTAAGCAGGTATAACTTTATAGAATTATTTTATCGATTCAGTTTTTATCAATTTTTCAAAATGGCGAAGATTGAAAACGAAAAAAAAAATCTATTTGTCATTTTGAAAAATGTTCGCGAGGTCTATAGCTCACAGAACCACTAGTATTTAGAAGGGCTTTAGTTATTGCATCTCGCTGTCGAATATTAATGTAGTATCCATCATCTCCTCGAAAGAAAATCATAGGATGTTGTAGAGCATCATAAGCACGGAGCATCATGAGTTCCACTGATTCTTATTAATTTGTCGTCTCTACGACAGAGATATTGTTCTTCACTATCTCTTTTTTCAAAATATTGACCACCGATGACTACTGCAACTTCTCGCGTAGACGGGACATTAAAACGACCCTGATGCTCACCGGTAGGCTTTCTATCTGCTCTTATCACAACTTGAAAATAAATTTGACTTTGAGTAACAGATTCGACAGCTGCTTTTTGTCGAGAATACTACACAAACGCATTATGTTTGTGTAGCATTTTATGCACCCGGTCTACCAGGAAAGATACTGCAACGAATCCCTCTCTCATTGCCATCGTCGCCAATAAAGCACATAACTCTGGGCTGTTGCTGGGACCCCGCTATAAGACTCCTTATTCTGTGATAAACCTACCCCTGTATCTTGAAAGTTGACATATACTTGTCTTCTATGACTTCTTTTGCTCCAAACGAAGTCATTTGGAAACATCCGTTAAATTTACATGCAGATGATAGGAAGTGCTCGGCAATTGTATTTTTTGTGGGTAAGGAGACTATGAAGAGGCTCAGGGTAAGTATCTAAGGTAGGAAACTGCACTTTACCACCATTGCAGCACATCCCAAGGGTTTCATCTCGCCACTTCAAACCACAACACCAGGTACAGGGTAGCCGAGATCCCAAATCAAGCGTATCATCTTTTGCATAAACCATTTCAGGGTTATACTTAAAACAAATAAATGCTTGTTTGTCCAGGATAATGACTTTTAATAGCAGTTTATGCTGCTGCTTTAATGTCTTTCCTGTTTAATGTAGGGGTTATAACAACGAATTATTTCTAATTCTTAATTCCTCTCTATTAACTTCGGGATTCGTTTGTGCATACTGTTTAACTGTCTTACGATGAACTTCAGGGTGACTTTGAATAGACCTTAGTACTGATTCAGATTTTCTTATTTATTTTTTTCTAATGTTATTCGCCACCGGTTTTCTTTTTTACCCCACACAGTTTCAAGCAAATCGCATCACAAATTAAAAAGTTTAATACAAATTTTAAACCCCCATTCCACCCTTCTTTAGGGGTTGTTAAAAACCATTTATTTTTAGTTGTAAGTTCAATTAATAAGATTCATACGAATGTTTTCACCCTTTTCGCTCTCTTAGAGGTTGAATTACGGTAAATCCGTTTTTAGTGAGCGCCGACACCCTTTAAAGAATGCTCGTGCCAAATTTCAAACTTTTAACCCTGGAGATTTCGTGATAAGTCAGTGAGTGAACTTTTCAATTATATATATAGATTACTTATTTATTTAATTAATATTAAAACTAACATTAAAACTTCAAATTTTACTTCTGCATATAACCGAATCTGCTACAGAATCATAACAAGTCAAAGGGACTTTTCTTATGGTGTTCTTCTTTAGAACAGTTCTTTAGAACTAGTGCGGCGAAAGGATTATTGTGTGCCTCGGAGGCTCTTTTCTTGCACTTGGCACATGTCTTAGATCTTTTTATAATCTGCGACATGCCGGTTCCCTCACAATGTAATTTTTCATCGTTTGAGACTACTGGTATTACTGCCACCTACCTATATTCACAGAGATTCATTCTCATTCAGAAATTTCAGTATTGTATTATTCAGGTACTCGGGTACTTACAAATAAAATACGCATTAATTTTTGTAGACTGTAATACAAAATTTGATCTTGTATAATCGCATGATGTCGGTATACTCAGACGTTAAAGAATCAACCACTTTACGCCAGTGGTGCCGTCTAGACTCTTCATCTTGAATCTGGATATTCACTTGCTTAAGTTCTGAAAAAGAGAAAAATAACAAACATAACTCACATATACATTCGCATCAATATCCATATTAACAAAATACCATCTTCGTTTGTTTTTTTGTTTGTTTGTATGTTACCTTTTCACTGCTAAACGGATTTGATGAAATTTGGTAAGGATATAGATTGTATCTTGGGGAAGGACATTGGCTACTTCTTATGTAGGCACCATGTTTGCGAAGCCGTGGAAAGCAGATAGTTTACTTAAATTATCAGTAGTATATTATTTACAGTCATGGTACCTACTCTTAGTACTTTCTATTTATTGTTAAATCCTATCTAATAATAAGTATCATCATTACATATTATAAAACAAAGTCGGTTCCTGCTGTCTGTCTGTCCCTATGTATGCTTAGATCTTTAAAACTACGCAACGGATTTTAATGCATTTTTTTTAATAGATAGAGTTGTTCAAGAGGAAGGTTTATATGTATGATACATGCATAATATAGAAGAGAAACACTGATAATTTTAGAGATTTCTAATGCTATGTCGTAAATAAACACATTTTTGCGCTTACATTGCAATCGCTGGCTGAACCCTACGAGATAGAAAAATAATGTACTACAGTATTGTACACAAACAAAGGTCTACAAAAAAGTCCGAGATGGTTTATGTCTATCTCTTAGGTTATGGTATTCTCTTAGATAACGTTATATATAAAGACATTCTGTAGTATATTTAGTATCACCATTGCACGCGTGCAAAGCCGGGGCGGGTCGCTAGTTACAAATGATGCAAAAAGGGTGTCAACATGATTCTAACTATTTTCATGACATGTTTAATATAATACTCACTCTTTACTCTACTCAGAATGTTCTTATTTAATATTATGATTATCTACTAGATAAGCAATCACTCACTGTCGCAAACACCACAGGAAAAGATGAGGAACATCCTTTTGAGATCAACGTCATCCTCCACTTTTCCGACGTAGTGGAACCGAACAAGCCTCGGCATCAGCTCAAAAACACGACGCAGAGGAAACACCGCAAACCGCCACTGGTGTAGACTTAGCGAAACTAAAGATTAAAAATTTAACTTCATCTCGGAAGGACACAGTTTCGTTTGGAACGTTTTGACAGGTACCTATTAGGTATGTAATCGTGTGTAGGACACGATTAGTAGGTTAAAAAAAAACAGCTCTTGTCGATATTTTTCACAGTAGTAAGAATGTTTTTAGCTTCGAGGTAGGTTGATGCTGAAAGATGTCAACTAGTGTCATGTTTAATATAAGTAGGAAAGTACGCATCTTCATATATAAATTTGTATTAAGTAAATACATAATATTTATGTTTATATACCAACATACCTAAATATAAAATAAAAATGTGTCTTATATATTGTATAATTTTCATTTTCTCTCATTTTCTTTAAACACAAACATACCAACACATTCACATAATTACATACAAGCATACCTTGATTACTGTCGGTTTATTTTGTTAGTTATACTGTAAATACGTTATTAGCTGTCGGTTATAAATTGGTTATAAAGGTATGTGTATGTTATTTAAGAGCTGCGGATTTTGTACCTACTTTTGTACTTTTTAACCTACTAAGTATTGGTGCTGATGGAATACAAGCATATACTGCCTAGATTTCATTTTTGTCTTGGGCAATACGATGGACGGCTGACTAACACAGGCGAGATGTGCCATGTGCCTAGTATATGGTTAATATGGTTCGACGACCTCTGTAGCGCAGTGGGCTTAGGTCCGGCTGTGACGCAGAAGGTTGCGGTTTCGATTCCCGCCGCGGGACAAATTTTTGGATCTTGTAATTTTTTTTATCTGCAAGTATTTGTCTCGGGTCTGGGTGTTTCTATGTATAATATGTTTGTATGTATTTACAAAAAAAAAAAAGAATATAAGTAGTATATCAGTCATATGGTAACCATAACACAAGCTCTGCTTACTTTGGGGCCAGATGATTTTGTGTGAAGTGTCCGGCATTATTTGTTATTATTATTATTATTATAGGTTTACCTTCGGTGTCGTGTCACAACATTCTGTTCCAATCGGCAGGTGGACAGATAATTTACGCGTTTTAACTGTTCCTGCCTTCTAGCTGAGGCGCAATTTAATTCTTTCACCACACTAGTTAGTAGAATTAAGTAGTGATACGATAAGAAGAAGCTTCTATTATATATAACTAGGATAACTAACCAAGTGTATTTGCGTAACGATACGCGATGTGTCGCATGAAACAGCTAATGTCTGAATCTTGCCTCTGCTTCCTCTTTAGGTCTATCCCGAGCTGCAGATGAATCTCTCGTATAGGGATGCTAGGAACCAGAAATCGGCGTATGTTGTCATAGTCACGGACTCGATCTGTTAAATCACAAAGATATTAAGAATTATTCTCAGCTTCTGGTATACTGTTATTATGTAGGTAAATAGTATAAATAAATACATAACATTTTTTTGATGAATGAGGTAAGTGTGTAGATAGTCGTATAAAATTGTTATTTCACGGTTGTCGCAGAACTACTTGGACAGAAAACATTAAAATAGCAACTGTTTTAAATTACACGCCAAAGTGTGATGATGACGAGCCACCTGTCTGCCTTTACCTATTATAAAAAGTATGTAATGCATGAATTATAAATATACAAGTATTTAATTATTATTTTTTTAGTTTTTAGAGGCACCTCCCCTACCTGTAAGGTGGGGTTGCGGAAGGTCCCATTCGTATTAGAATCGTAGTAGAATTGGTTCATGCATCTGGTTCGCATAGTGCTAGCTTAGTTTGGGGCTAGATGGTGCTGTGTGAAACTGTCAACTATTTTACAATACGTTCAATGCAATTAACTAACTAATTTATGGTAAGCTAGGCGAAGGTACGGCATGGGTGGCCATTAACTGGAAGACGACAGCGGAAAGCGGGCTGTGCCACGAACAGTCGATATTCTGATTCAATTACCATGCAAGTATTTAAGCAAAAAATAAATTGGATAAGGAAAATACATCTTATTCAGTGCTGTTTGAACCAAGCAAGGGTTGGTCAAGGGTCAAGGGTCTATTCGTATGGTATGGCTGTCGGGTCATTAGATACCCCGGTTTAGGAGGTTGCTAAAGTAGGCATCGATAATCCTATAATATAAAGTAATTCGTGAGTAGCAGCTGTATAAACCTATAACAATCCAAACGAATTGTTTCCTTTCTCCTTGTATGAAAGATATCATGCTGATTCCTCTTTTTATAAAGATGCGGACATCAACGCGCCGAGAAAAAACCGCAATTTTGACTGAATCGCCGAATAAAAAAAAATACTGGATGAAAAGACTACGTCATCAGTTATTACAACCTCTGTGGTGCAGTGGGCTAAGGTCTGGCTGAGACGCAGAGAGTTGCGGGTTCGATTCCCGCCGCGGGACAAATGTTTGTATGATCTGCAAGTATCTGTCTCGGGTCTGGGTGTTTCTATATATAATATGTATGTATTTACAAAAAAAAAAGTATGTAAGTAGTATATCAGTCATGTGGAACCCATAACACAAGCTCTGCTTACTTTGGGGCCAAATGATGTTGTGTGAAATGTCCGGAATTATTTATTTATTTATTATTATTTATTATTAAAATAAAATTTAAAGTTATCGGGAAAATGACGAATAAAGAACACAATTAAAAGGTTTCGGAAGTGTTTGAGTGGTTTGTGGCGATATGTATAGTCAAACTAAGTCAACAGATGAATGGTACTAATTCACTGTTTGTCTAAATGCGCTCAAGAAAGTTGCAGTGGTTGTTCTAAGCATGAATAATTATTCTAAATAATTATTATAAAATTGCGAATAACTTGAATATTTTGTTTTATAGTAATTCAACCCTTTAATATAAAAGTTAGACCCATAGGTTTGTGGTAAATTCGGATTTATAGTTTTTGATAAAAATTGTTCTAGTTTCTAGTTGTTAAGATTAATCTCAAACATTTGTGTCAATTATCTCAAAAAAAAACATGATGTATTCATTGTGTCATTATCTTAAATATCTCCCCACCGATAAAATAAAGCTTTTGCAAGAACGTGTAAACATCAAACACGTTCTAGAGACTTTAAGACTAGTAAATATTTTTTAAAACTATTTATTTGGATAAATTGTTGCACGATTACCTAAATGATATATTTGAGTTCGAGTTTTGAGTTCTATGCAAGAAATTAGGTAAATTGTACCCATTTACCTACCAAAGTGCATGAAGAACTACTTTGCCCATCAAAACTAGTACGTGGTTAAGTACCAAAATAAGGTATTAGGCGGGTAAGTATAGTTATAAGTGCTACTTACTTTAGACAAGCGAACCACATGTTTTTATTACTTAATAAACTCCGGCTAACTAGATTTTCGCGTGCAGGTGGGCTACAGGCAAGTAATAGACAGCGGTTGGCTTCAGTAATAAGTATTTTTTAGACTTGCGAATTATTTTTCAGATATAGTTACTTCTACTTTTACGTAATAACCCGTATTGTTATTTGATTTCCGTAATAATAGAGTACGATTTGCGACTAATTTCTACATATTGTAGTCGCAGTGCTATCGGTACTGTTATCTTCTCGCTGCTGTGCTGTCTAATCTACGGTCTATAATGTAAATAAAATCAAACAGAATGCCATGTGCAGGTAAAGTTCGGGGCAGGCGATGTTGACTCGTCTCCAGGCCGTGTCGGGAATGTCATAGCCTCCGATCCCAAGAGCTGCATCGGCACAACCCGGCGTCTGTTCCTCGCGGCATACAAGCTTGAAAATTAAAATAACACAAAAATAAATGCAGGAAGTGGTAAGCACTTTACTTACAAAATATGGTAATCCATGGCTAACATTTTTGCAGGTCTACAGTACAGCATAGCTAAAAATACATTACCCGCCCGAACAGCTAATTTGGATAGGATTTTTTTACCTTATTAGATAATGCGCACAATTATCAGTTGCTTGAAACACGCTATGAACAGCTAGAAAACGATTTCCGTAGAAGCATTGCATTAAAATTATGTTTATTGTGCTAACACTTCATAAAACAGAAAACAAAACATGTACAAAGCAATTAAATAAATAAATAATGGTTGATGCACATAGCACCATCAAGCTCCAAACTAAGCATAACTTGTATTATTATGATAAGATGACTGATATATGTATAGAATACTTATATTATGTTTAAATACATATACAGTATGTAGTTATGATTATATGTAACACTCAGACAAAGAGCACCTACTCGCATGTTCACCACACAAATGTTTGGTCTGGAAGGTGATCGAGCTCCCAACCTTCAGCGCAGAAGGCAGAGCTACTACCAACTAAGCTGATAGACCAGTTAAATTAATCAATTGTAACTAAGGAAGCTCGCGCTAGAGGGAGAGCCTCAAAAATTGGTTCAGTAGTGGATTAGAGATAAATAGGCAAGTATAATAATAACGACTGAATACAACTCTATACTTAGTCATAACTTTTACCTGTAATCGAAAATGAGGTCTTTTTATAACTGGCAAGAGAGATAGTAGCGCGCTCCCAGTACCATCTGCAATGTGTGAGTATTCTAAAGCCAAAATTCTCAAATTTTTCAACTCCCCGAGGCTTCGAAGAAAGCAATGTCTCGTATCTGGTCGTGGAATATATTGTCCGCTTCCTGGAAAATTAGAGTTTTCGACAAACCAAATATTTGTTTATGATTTGAAATTGTAATAAATACTCGTATGTTCCAAGCTTGTAACGAATGTTTGCAGATCATTGTCATTGTGTCCTTACATCCATACTAATATTATACCCGAAAGTCTGTTTGTGTGTTTTTAACGATCTTCATTCAATTTCGTAATAAGATAGATTGTGTCTTTGGGAAGGATATATACTACTTTTTATGTAGTTACAACGCAGGCAGAAACTGGTGACCTATGTAATAGAAAGTTGATATTTTCCCTAAAAACATCCCCATGGTGGAGAAGGATATCTAACATAGGATTAGGTGACGGCCACATTCAGGTGGTTAGGTTAGCATCTCGTTTGGCGCTTCGATTCGTGGCGGTTTGTCTGGGTACATGGCCATGGTGGCTAAACTACAAATGCCTTGTAGGACGATTTTAACGTTGGGATGTTTTGCCAGTTTTTCAACTTGATAGTGAATATCCCAGAAAATAGATAGTTCAACTAGTAATTAAATATATTCAATAATTCGGTCAATAATTATGAAGGTAAAATTATCTAAGGATAATAATTCCGAATATTCTAACAAGTCCAATATTCAGTACTATACAGGGACAAACTAGACACGAATAATTTGTCCAATTAATAATAATAATAAATAATAATAAGCCTTTTTATTTCTTGTTATACAATATTTGGTAGATATAATATTACAGTAAACACAACTTTGATTTATATTAGTGAGTTAGCTTAAATTATGTTAGTAATATAAGTATGTGTTTTAAAAATTTATGAATTAACAGGAATCTCGGAAAGATGCCCAGTTTTGTCGGTCTTGTGCTAGTGAGCGTCAGTTTATGCCAGATAATCTTTTCAGATCATCTTCCCAGCGGGCTAAGGGTCTCCCCTTACCCCTCTTGCCTGGTGGTCCCTTCCACTGGGTAAGTCGTGTGGTCCACCTATTGTCAGATATTCTCGCTACATGGGCAGACCAATGCCATTTCAATTTTAGAGCAAAGGTCAAAGCGTCTGTAACTATAGTGATGTCTCTTATCTTTGTGTGTCTTATTTTGTCCATTTTCTTTATGTTTAGCATGCTTCGCTCTAAGCCTCTGTATTGATTTTATTCATAACTTGTGTAGAGAATTTCCAGGTCTGGCTTCCATAAGTTAAGTTTGGTAGTAGACATGAGTTTATAACTTTAGCTTCGAGAGTTATTGGTAAGTTATTTTAGGCTCCAGTATTTATTCCAGGTTTGTTGGATCCTTCTCTCAATTTTATTATGTTGCTGTTTTTCTCGAAACTTATTCTTTTTCCCAGGTAGATATAACTTTTTACGTATTCTAAGGGGTTACCGTTAATAGTTATAGGTCCTACTCGTGTATTAGTCATTATCTTAGTCTTCGTTAGATTCATTTCCAATTTGTCCAATTACCTTTGTTTAAAACAATTTGTTTGAATCAAAGCCAATTACTAATTTAAGTGCTCTTGCTTGTACAGCAACTTGGTTAATCTGGTATACATAATGGCTGGTATGGCTTGTTATGGTATACGTAACATATGCAATAAATTGATTTAAATTTTTTCTAGGCATCACTGTCATTTTAAGTTAAATATTAATCGCGGTAGTAAAACTATAAAAGCACAATGTGTTTCGAATAAAAAAACAACAAAAATAACAAGGACTTAAGTCGCATTTGTCTTATCAACAGTATTGGAAATGGGACTAGTGGGAATGATCGTTTAAGACTTGTAGGCATACTCTTGTCCGAAGAACTAATAAAATAATTAAATAAAAGTTTATTCACGATAGAGATGCAAAAAAGTCTTTCAAAATATAATAGATATGTGGGTGTTAATAAGGCGTAAATTGAATAAGTAACCCAAATAAGTTTTATACAAATATTAGGATTAATTAAATATACTTAAGTATATACTTAAGGTTGCCATGTATTCAACGCTTTTCTACAATGTAATAATTTTTTTGTTAATCACACTATTCTTCATTTAAATTTATTGAAAATTATTTTCTACTTTTTAGTTTGTTTTTCTATTAAAGCGTGTTTTTTAATTTTATTTAACTATTATTCATTATGACCTACATAATACGCGTGCCAAGCTATCAGAAACAGCTAGTGTCTAAATAAGCAGGAACTTCGATTGTATCATTTGGGAGTAGTCTCACCCTTTAAGCCTTAAACAAAATTGTAGCAAAATAAATGGTTAAGCTAGAGGTTGTAGGTTACAAAAAGGATTTTAAAATATTTAAAGAATTCTGCTCCACTGGATTAGATTCAAGCTGGTGAGCTTCTGCTAAAATAGCAGTTGCCGTAGTATTGTCCACCCTGCGGTATTGGAAATTAATTAAGTTTTTCTTTGCAGCGTCCACAGTTTCCCTGATGCGATCTCCTGAGACAGGAGGAGTGACCAGCGTCTCCTTCTGACATCTGTTCACTAGATCTTGCATTTCTTTATCACCCATTGGAGTAATCAGATGAGAAGCTTTATCGTGATGTTCTCTAAGCTCACAGTCGATACGAACT
Source organism: Lampropteryx suffumata (assembly GCA_948098915.1). NCBI lineage: Eukaryota > Metazoa > Arthropoda > Insecta > Lepidoptera > Geometridae > Lampropteryx > Lampropteryx suffumata. Next base: position 16,316,044 of record OX402544.1, on the reverse strand, counting down.
AACTTTTCTTTATTAGAATTAGTCCTCCACGGACGCTTGGGGTCTGCAATCGATTTGGCCACATTCTCTGTGTATTCTCTCTTAGCTCTGAAAAAGTGGTAACAAGTACAAAATTATACTTATATAGTATGTAAGTATGTAAATCTGCATATATATTCATGGAGGATTTTCATGTTGCGTAATTAGTTTTTGGTTATAAAATATACTTTATATAGGTACGCGATGTAGTCAGTCTGTTTGTTCGAACCTCAATAGAAACCTTGCTAGTGGACTATTAACTAATGATTATCAAGTGTTATCTACTACTAAGTATTATGAATAAAAGCTTCATACTAAATTAATTAGTTTTGCTAATTACATTGTCTGGACTTGGTGGGTACTAAACATTCTTACCCTTACTGATTTCAGAAGCCTTCACTCTGCGTATTCCTATTATATAATGAATAACATAAGCAGTAACCGAATTGTAAAAATAAAAAAACATAAAAGCTTTATCTTGATATTTGGATAGCGTTGTATTGTTTTGGAACCGAACTACCAGAACTATAGCCTATACCATATCACTAATCCTAAATCAACGCAAGACTTCAATGTAAGGCACGTTTTGAACAAATTCATTTATTTTACCTCTGTAGCCTCTTTGGGCGAAGGCCAAGAAATTATGGGTTCACTCTGCGGCACAAATGTTTGTATGATCTACAAGTATTTGTCTCGAGTGTGGTGTATCATTCATGTATGTATTTACAAAAAAATGTATATAAGTAATATATCACTCATGTGGTACCCATAACACAAACTCTGCTTATTATGGGGGCAGAAGATGTGTAAAAATGATGGCATTATTTACTTATTTATTTGTCTACGCAACATACATAAATAAACCAACCTTTTGCATTCAACTAGTAATTCCTGCAATTTTCTTCCGTTTTCTTCTAACAGGCGCTGGTCTGCCCGATAAGGATTCTCGTGCATCTCTTCCACAGTGTTGGATTGCGCTTCTTCCTCGACCTCTTTATCAAACTTTTGGTGGAAATCTTTGATGAGATCCGAGCATCGTTCTGATAATTTTGTTTCAGGTATTTCCAGTCCATGCAGTAGTTTCGCAATACGGGATTTTTCTTCATCCGTGGTCATGGATAAAAAGCTCTTTCTTGGCAATCACTGATCAAATTACAGGAACAATGGATGGTTTTATGTTCTCGGAGCGTTTTATGCCTAACGTTTGGCAGGTTGTTGATAAACTTCTACTGGTAGTCATGCCTACCGTATCCATAGATAGGGAATATGCATGGGCGTAAGCTTTGACATTACCCGGTGACCGGATTTCAGAACCAAAAATCGATTATTTTCGGTCGTCTTGCGAAGGAAACATTGCACTCTTATATGTTTCTAGCTGTTGCTCGCGCCTTTGTACGCATTTTTTTGAAAGGAATTGTAGTTTAAATCCTTCCTCAGGATGCAATTTATCTCCTTGCCAAATTTTATTGATAAGTTTCAAACCAATCACAAAGTTTCTATACAAACATTCACAGCCCATTTTACTCCTTTATGAAAGGTATTTTGAAAATTCATATAAAAAAGCGATAGAACCAAGACGAGTTTCTTGCCAATTCTTCTCGGGCTTGGGTTCGGATGAATTGGCACCTAAATTCACCTAGTATGTAAGACGTTTCAAAGTGATCCTTGTGATTGTATTGAATAAAGTATCCTTTGACTTTGACTTGACTTTGAGGACTGCCCGAAAAATGAAAAAAAATCGACTTTAAATGATTACTTTGTCTCAAGCTGGCTTGAAAACAGAAATGTTTTGAGAAAATGGATTGATTCATTGATGATGATGAATGGATTCATTTTCTATAGATTCAGGCGTCCGATTATTTGTTTGCAAACCCCTTTGCACCTGATCTTTTTTAGATTTTGTCAATTTTGCTTCTATTTATAATGTTTCCAGTAATTGCAAAATGTTCAGTTGAGTTCTACCATTCATTTTACGGTTGCTCTTGCCATGCCAATTTTCTAAAAGATTAGTTGTCCGATGACGCTGTCCATACACGTTCCATTTTCTCAAAACATTTCTGTTTTCAGCCATTTTACGGGCAGTCCTCCATGATATAAAGCCAACCGTCATCTACGTGTTCTTCCGGTATTAAAGCCAGTGAGGCGCAAAGGGCAACATGTTTCTTGTATAATCGAGACTTGATTTCCAGATTTTAACACCCAGAAATTAAAGTTTCTGGGAAAACCTTTTGTGCAGCTTGAACTGACGTGGTCGTCAAGTGGGAAAACAAGTAAATGGAACAGAATTTCATACGTTGTTTGCTTTTTATTTAAAAGCAGCGAAAATAGTACAATATTCATACTGTTAAGAGAGCTTCCTATATCAGCGTGAATGGTGAACAGCAGCATAAATGCTGAACAAATGGATATATTACAAATTGAAAGGCTCCATCTACGAACAATTAGGTCACTAAAAAATTTTTGTTATATCTTGACTTAAAAATGTTCTGTTAATTTGTTGAATTTTGTTATATCATGACTTAAAAATTATCTGTTAACTAATAATAATTAATTATTTAAAATAAATATGATAGCCTATATTTACTATATTTTTTTATTTTTACCTTTAGTGCGTGACTGTATCACAACCACAGGGACCGAAAGGAAACATCGAAATTAGTAGAGTGAATGGGAAATATAAATGATTTTAAAATAAATGAAGATCAGGAGACCAGTGGGCACCTGAAATGTTTGAGGGGACGAGTGGGGGCACAGGGTGCAAATTTCAAGGGGCCAGTGGGTACCTTCCCTATTTAACATTGTATACTGTATATTTTTTTATTTTATTTCTTTTATTTGACATTACGTTTGATTTGTTTTAACATTTTGACATTTGATTTGACATAATGTAATTCGATGTTATTAATTGGGCTTGACTTTAGTTTCCGGTAGCACGAATTGGAGGGTGAAAAGGCTCAAATCTGTTAGGGTTTAGCTTCCTGATTACATATTTATCAAGGTAATCCTTAGTTTTCGAGAAAATAATAAAAACATTTCTAACCTCAAATCTGATAAAGCGTGAAACGAAACGTAAAAATGGTCAGATAACAACCAAATTTGTCGTATTTGTTGTCTGTGGTTTAACATGTTGTGCAAAATTGATGCGAACGGAAAGTAAAAAACTGTCATTTATGTCATTTGTGTCATGTGTCACTGTAATAATAATATAGAGTCATTCAGTCATTCTCCTCGAATCTCGCGAATGTTCTCTCTGTGTCGTTGTTTTGTAGTGTTTTTGTTGTGGCTTCTTTCGACGATTTAGGCTTATCCTCTGGACTTTTATTGTTTGCCTCCATAAAATCTGGTGCCCTAAGTCCGAGATGAGTAGGTTAGGTTAGAGTTGTATATAAAAAAGGCGAGCGAAGCGAGTCCATCCATAAAATCTACTATAACAACAAAACTAAACCCTTGAATATCTCGAGAACGGGGCAATCCCTTTTCATGGGAGTGGTACCAGGGGGAAGGGCTGGTCCCCCCTCCTACCCCCCGTTTTTTATCCTTCATTTTTGTGCTACGGGAAACTAAAGTTTAACCCTGACAAATGCTATGATTATTTATTTATATTGATTTTAACTATTTTTTATTTACTCGATTGCATTAGGGGCCCCTGTAAAAATAGTGTAAGTACTTTTTATAAATAATATAAAAATAAATAAATAAATATTCTGTTCTGTTGCTATACTTGTTATAACCTAATTAACCTAATTTTCACTCAAACCGGGATATTTGCCATAATAGTTGCATGCGCCATGATCACGAAATAAACTGAAATCTGTGCGGGTGGGTGTTATTGGCAGACAAAACGGTCTACCCTCGTTCTCAGTCTTTTACTGCAAACATTACCCATACTACCGGTTTCAATTACAACACACAACACTCACGGTATCTGGACGCATAGCTGGTTCCTCACTTTTACGGTTTCATCAAAATCTCACCACAGGGTTCCAGGCTCCAGACAATTGAAAACAGTCTTCTCAATTGAAATTCCTGTGTTTGGTAATCTTCATTGCCTCTTGTACCAATCTTGGTATGTAATGACTGAACTGAACAACAGTTGAGACAACCTGTGGATTGTGTAACTCGATCCAGTGGTTTGAGTCAGATTCTAGTAAGTGTTTAGCTGTGGCCGACTTCTATGTGTCAACATTTTAGACCGGGTGTGTTCTTTTACTCGACAAGCTATAGTACGTTTTGTTTGGCCGATCGATGTAAGAACTCCCACAGCTGTCAACTGAGAAAGAGGGTAGACCGTTTTGTCTGCCAATAACACCCACCCGCAGACTTCAGTTTATCTCATGATCATGGCGCATGCAACCGTGCCAAAATATCTGGACGCAGAATAACTCATATATCATGGTAAATATCTCGTTTTGAGTGAAAATAATGTTCGAAACCTTGATAAGTAGATAGTTTTAACAAACCTGTTATATACGAGTAGTTTATCAACAAGGGATTTTCATTAGGCAGTACGAACCGCCACAGGAACAAATACTTGAGGGTATCTGCATTGAAGCACGCTAGTTGCTGAATGAGTCTGACTCCCTCGAGTCTTTTGCAGCAGAGGTTTTCAAACGACACTAGCTGTAGGCGATCCTGAAAACTGATTTTAGTTTAAGTAAATAGGTTTTACCATTATGTAACTTTTATTAAAACATTTGTTTTAATCAAAGTTATGTAAATGCATTGTAAGATAGATAGACAACCGCTGTTTATTTAATAAATAAAATATTTAATAAAACTTTTTTTATAAATACAGACCTAATCAAATACCAACCTTATAATATTCATCATGATACGAAAAAAAGTTTTTCTTTTGAAATAGTCAAGGCGGTCAACTTTAATCAACTGATCAGATATCATAAGACGACTCATTTGAGCTTGAGTTGCTTCTAATTTCTGGAATAAAATGCTAATCAATATGAGACAAAATGATTTGAAGATATCAGATCTTGGTGGGAGTTATGCTGAGAATGCGGGCTCGTTAGATTTTCATTAAGAGACATTCCATGTCTTGACCTGCAAAAGCTGCGAATTCTCATATTCAGTGTCTGAGTTTTGTGGCTGGTAGGTACCATTTTAAATAGGTACCTACCTACTCGTTTCAGTTCTGTTTATATTAGTTCAATATTATTATATATATATATATATATATATATATATATATCTTAGCGTGAGATATGTAGATATAATAACCAAAGATCTTGTTCGGAGACTTTTAGTTTAGCCGTAAATTAAATTTTCCTTTCCATTATTCTTACCTATGTAAGGATTAAGAATTTTTTAAGGGAATTAAAACTTTGAAAAAACGATTTTACGATTAAAAAGGATACCTCACATAGACTATGTGTAACGTGGGATTACTTATTTCAATTTTACAGTCCCATCGTGTGGCTTTTCGTTGGATAGATCTCAAAGATATAACAATGATAAAACAATGTTTTCGTTTGTAGCTTTGAAGTGATGATTTTCGATATTCTTGTGTCAATCTAGAGTCAGTCTAGTATAATTTGCTAACTAGATGGTGTGGAATCAGTTTAGGACCTGACCATTGGTCATTCTTATCTTTACTGACTTTGGAAGCCTTCACTGTACGTGGCCTACGTCATGTCCCTGTACACACACACGGGCATTTTATCGAATTTAAATACTTGTAGGTACTATTAACGGCTCCGACGCGACGTAAATTATAAATGGGAAACTTTGTGCATGTGTGTGTGTTTGGTTGTTACTTTTTTACATTCAAACGGCTGTACAGATTTGAACGACACTTGGTATTAATAAAGATGTGGATCTGGAGTGAGTAAATTGTTGCTTTTCAACTACGTAGGTACCACGCGGGCGGAAGGCTAGTAAAATATGCACTTAATACGTAGATGAACCTTGAGAGTGACTTCCAAAGAGCGATGCATGTCCTTCTGATAGTTGGCTGGGGGTAGTTTTAGAGCAGTGTTCGCTCTCCAAAAGTAGCTGCCTAGACGCGAGGGCATTCTCAAATTTGGGTACTGATATGTAAAAAGCACTTTTTCACAATGCATGTCTCCTAAGAAATACCTTTGCACATCATGGATTGACCAGTAGCGAGTATCTGTGCTCCTGCAATATAATAACCATCGATCTTAAAGACACATAATTAGCTAGATAGTTTGTATTGATCATTCTAATGACAATAAATAAATGGCAAATTTAAACAAAGCGTCAGCTAATATTTATGGTATAAATTTAATTCTTATGTTGATGGATGAGTCCTAGATTGATAGGTGCAAACTAGAAAAACCACCAGGCGCCGTTTCTTTAGATTATTAGGATAAAGTTAAACTTTAACAAATTATTTTGATTCCATTCCTATAAAGCGTAATATTCATTTATTTTTTAATATAAGGAAAGGACCTATATCCGTTAACGGCAAGAAAAGAATCAAAAATCCGACTTATTTGTATAATAATATGAAAACCCCCGCAAACGAGGCAAGACTAATCATATGAAGCACGTCAAATTGTGTGAAACGATAGGTACAGGTATTTCAAATACAAATACAAAACGGTTTATTGTTAAAAAATATTTTACAGGATCAAGTACTAAAACATTTATACAGTTCTGGGAGTTATTTAGCAATTAGAGTAGACTCAGCACTACATCTGCGCAAACATGGTTTACGCAGGGCTGGTTTTCAATCTACCCCTTAGCTCGAACTTAGGTGACAGTCTAGTAATAAAAATGATTGTAACAGCGGGATCATACTCGTAAAAACAACAAAAAAGAAGAAAATAGAATACATACTAAATAATATAGATATAAACTATTAAATATAAATATAGAAACGATTTAATTAAAAATTAAAAAATATTTCACTATAACAACAATACTTCACTTCACTATCACTTTATTAGCCTTATTTTTTCACGTTTATTCCATCCAGTCCTACTAATAGTACGATTATCTAACTGTTTGGACAGAAATATTACAAATTGTTAGACTGACTAATCGAACATTTTAGATACTCAAATTTTATTCCAAATAGAACTACAATGGATATCACCGGGCGGATCTTTTTCGCACTTGAGTGTACCTCAGAAAAAGATCCGCCCAGTAGGTACTTCACATAGGTATCATATACTTATACTTATATACTTACCTTTTTTATTATTATTATAAATCCTCTTTGAAGAACTACTTAAAATAAATGACAATTAATTAATAAAAAAATAATTGTCATCAATTTTATTTTTCATGAGTTTTCATGGATGTAAATAAAAATGGAAGTTACTCAGGAAAACTTGACGAGTGTTGTGTTTTTAAAGAGAGGAAGGGGAATGTGCTGCTTTATGAAGGTTATCAATACTATAAAAACAAAACCTAAGTATATGGTTCAGCTGTATGGAAATGTTAACTGAACAATTTAAGCAAATGTGTTGGTTCAATAACAGTGTAGCTAAAATATTTTTTTGGTTCGCAAGTACAAAAATTTGAAAGTCAATTACGTGATTCTTTATTTCCAGGACAAAAACATACTGAAGTTGAAAATGCATAGCAATAATTGCAGTCTGAATTTTGCAAAAAATAACATAGATATAGAAATCCACAAATGTAATGAAAAAGCGCTAAAAGCTAAATATCCTACAGAATCTATTCCTAATATTTACAAACAAAGTTTTTAGTCCAGGATCCATGGTCCAATTTGGGTCGCAGAGATGAGGTCCAATTTTTGAATTTTCACTCTGCGGTATCAGATTCCGTTCTTTACGGAATCGTTTATGAACAAATTATCATTTTTACAAATTCCGAATTTTCCACTTTAGTTTTATTTCTAATTCTTAATTGTCCAATTTCAGATATCCATTTTTTTAATTTTTTTTTGTTTTACTGTTACCTACTATTTGTATAATTAAGTACAAAATCTTCGCATGGAGCAATAAATCCATAACCTATAAATGATAAAATGAATGTCAAGTAAATGTCATAATTCATATTGTTTAAGTGCGATATTACGGTTTGTGTATTTTATCTTAAAAAATGTATGAATTATGGCTTCTACAAGTTCAGAGGAAGTGGAGTTTAGTTTTGTAAAAGTCGGCAAAAAAGGTAAAATAACTTTTAAGGGCTGGTTACGAGTATTACTTTCATACCACAAATAAAAACGGCACACATGTATGGCATTATGCCTGCAAGGGTCTTCGATGTAATGCAACTGTGACTATAAATTTACTGTGACTAGGAGTTTATATATTATTATTATATTTTATTATATTATTATTATTATGTTAATTTATTTATATTGCGAGAAAGTACTAATTCGTGCATACCTGACTACTCTAAAAACAAAATTGCACTAGCCCTCGATTCCTGCAAGAAACGGTGCCGTACTAAATGGGGGTCAATTCCTAAAATATACAAAGACAGTATAGCGACATTGGACAGCGATTCAGATTCCAGTAATAACACGCAAGTGCCACCGTTTTGGTCTGTAAAGGACCCGTTATACTCAGCATGCAAAGAGGTTTACAACGTAAAAAAATGTTCATTCAAATCAACGGAAAAGATAAAAATTTCTGAAATTCTGAAAAAATATTTCCTTCTATACGAAGGAGAAGGAGAAAACATAATGTTTATATTTTGAAGTCCCACTTGCTTAAAGTTAGCAAAGAAATTTGAATTATATTTCACCGATGGGACTTTTCGCAGCGTTCCTAAACCATTTGAACAACTATTTTCGATTCACGTTGACGTCGGAAGCGATTGGGAAACTGCAATTATCAACGCTGTTAAGACTGTTTATCCAGATGTACGTGTGAAGGGATGTTGTTTTCATTTTTCCAAGGCTATATGGAAAAATGCTGACGAGTTAGGCATGCTGGAAGATAAACAACACAGGTGATTGTAAGACTTACATCAAATTTAGCCCTTTTGGCAGTCGATTATATATCCGAAGCCTGGCTGTATATTCTAAACGAAGGGATAGACAACATCGCAACGGAATAATTTGTATCATATTTCCGTTTACTCCCACCTGTTCTGTTGAGTAGTTCAAATTAAGTCGTCGATTTACAGGAGAAATAAATAAATAAAGTTAAGAAAATGAGTTACCTGAATGAGACTGTAAATGCAGTAGAAATACCTGCACCATTTTCAAAACTCATGTTGGCAGATTACAACGACGAGTCCGAGGGCTTCCGTATTTTGATTTTTTGCAGTAAAGAAGCAAGAGCTCTTTTACGCGAAAAAAAATCATATTTTCAGACGGCACTTTCAAAATTTGCCCAGTACCATTCACAGAGGTTTACACCATTCATGCGGATCTCGGTAGCTCTGAAGATACTATCAATGTGATCCCCCTAATATATGCACTTCTTAGTCACAAAAGAAAAACAACCTATACCACACTATTCAGTCTAATAAAATCACAGATTCCTGATTGGAATCCTTCTATTTTCATCACAGAACTAATGCGGAGAAATTACCAGTAGTTCTGTCATCAGAATTACTTAACAAAACAGGTGGGAATAGTAGAGATAAAATAGTAGAGATAAATAGTAGAGATAAAAGTCAGCTGTAAAGCATAGTCTATTAAGTCACAGAACTAACGGGGGAAAAAATCCCAGTAGTTTTGTCAACAGAACTACTCAACAGAACAGGTGGGAGTAAACGCATATTTCAATAAAAATGGGATGACCAAGATTCGCAGAAATATGTGGTGTTGTTCTAATGAGCGACATTATGGTGTTAGCGAAGAAATTTTAAAACAAAAAGTCGTAGTATCCTTCCAGTTTGCCGCCAACAGAACAAGAATTGATGCAACAAATTAAAAGAACTGTATTCATCTGCAATGTATGGTGCACACATGCGGTGCCCCACGGAAAAATTGCCAGAAAAAGTTGGATGAACAATAATTGATGGCAAATATGAATATTATTGGTTTAATGGTCCCCAAAGTCCATCTTTTGAAGAATTATCTTCTGACATACAAGTTACCCTATTAATACTATTGTTATTTATTGATTAATTATTAATTATTATGTAATTTACTTATATTTTTCATGTTATTACAGAGTCAGATATCACAAGTGAGGAAAGTGAAATAGATGAAGATGATAGCGATGTTAGTAGCGAAAATTATGAAGATTTATCAGATGAATCTGATGAAGTTTTTTTTAATATATAAATACACAATTTTTTGTACCTTGTTTACTAAAAATAAATTTATTTAAATAAAAAAAAAGATATTTTCATTGTGTTTTATGTTACGAAAAGGAAAACGAAAAAATGACAATTCTTGTCGTACTAGTGATACATACCTGTTTTCTTGTAGGACATTGTTTCATTTGGGCAGAGAACATACTAACCTATTATGTAATATTTTTGTCCTGTAGTTAGTAATGAGAAAAATGGTCTTGTAGTATTAACAATTTCTGAGCGTAGGGCCGGGATAACGTATCACGCTTTGTGAAGAACAATATGCCTGTTAAATTATATAAATATTAACTAAGTAAAAAAAAATCTGCTGCTTAGTAATCATTTAAGATGACCTCGTTATCGATACATGTTGCAAGGAGGGGACTCTTTGATCAAACCATAGATTTTGTAGGACAAATATTTTTTCGAATAATTTAGATAATTATCTTGAGATTTAACAAAAAAAACAGTTAGTAATAAATATTTGAAAATCATCAAATCGATATCTGTTATCCTTGCTACCTCTGTTAGCTACAACTATTGAGAGTACCAGGAAATTGTTGAGCGTCTCATCAAAATGAAGCTACTCAAGGAAAATTAGCTTGATAGTAATCAAGTGCAAAAATGGACCATGGATCCTGGACTATTAGCAGAACTCAAAGATTTTGGGGTTGGTATAATATGTAAAATTCCAGCATTTAATTCTGTCAAAAGTAACGTATAAAATAAGAGGAACAATCCTGTTGGTAATTCCGCTGATATATGTACACTCTGATGTCATCAAGAACAAAAAAAGCATACGTGGCCTTGTTTGAGATAATTAAATCCCAAATTTCAGATTGGGTGACCGAGGGTGACCACCCTTAAAGTTCCCAGGTGATTTCGAGAAATCCTCGATAAATGCTATATTGACAGTATTTCGGGATATCATACGTAACTACTACTATGCTACTATAATTTTAGAAATAGTGTTTGGTAAAAGGGGAAAGAACTACAACATATAAAAAACACCGTAACCCGACGGATTGTTGCCTTACGCGCTGTGTTGCCCTTACTTCCAAGAGACAATGGCCTCAATTCTGTTGGCACCAACCTAACAAATTTTAGCTAAAATTAGGTTTTGTACTGTCAAATTAACCTTTGGTATTCTGCTGCTACCAACTTATTCTAATTTAATTTTATCTAAATTAATTAAGCGTTCCTAATTTAGTTAAATGGTACCAACCGAATAGGTTTTACAAATGCTATGACTAACTATATATATTTTAGACAATTCCTAATTTTAGAAACGAACCAACCGAATTGCCACCAAAATTTAATTGGGTTGGAATTATATTATATGAAATGGTCGGCATTATTTATTTAAGCCGCACCATTTAAAATCAGAAGCAGAGAGAGCATATTGAGAGATCAGCACGTTAGAATGTCCAAATGATGATAATACATGATGACATCTCTGTGGGGCATTGTTTGGAAATATTGAGACAAAACTAAAAAACAAAAACTGCAGCAGATACGGATAAAAATAATAATGACTAATGATTAATTTAGTTTTTTCTTATTTATTTGACTGTACTTCGTAACAAAACTACAAAGCTGTAGTTCTTTTTGGAATAAAATTTGCGTATCCAAAATGTTCGATTAGTCAGTCTAACAATTTGTAATATTTCTGCAGATAATCGAACTACTTGTAGGACTGGATGGAATAAACGTTCTTTTACATTGACCAGATTGTGATAGGCTTTGCAATATTCAAGCAAACTTATAACCTCATGCACAGTAACAACGAAGACAGCGAGGAGTGATGCGTGCGGTGATCAGTTATCAGTGGAACACACAGCAAGTGATTACTTAGTGGTAATGTTTTGTGATTAAGCACTACCTCCCTACCAAAACAATACCAAAATGTGTATATCTACATATTTTGAATTCTTTCGTTTCTATCGTTTCTTTTTAGTAAGCCCAGTCCGTAAATAACATAAAAACAATCAAATAAAAATAATCCTAATTATTTGATTACTATTAATAATAATAATCAAATAATGCCATCAAGTAACAATCGAACTTCGATTGTATGGGAGTCTCGGTTGTTCCAGCCTCTTTCCGAACAAGGTAAATCGATATAAACTTACAACAGCACATCATCATCTGGTAACAGGCCGTCGGAACTCTCAACGTAATGAAGCCAGATGTGTGGGTCTGCTGTCCAGTCTCCGAGAGACAGGTAGCCGGCGCTAGGCTCATGAGGCCGCGGCCACAGCAGCCACCTGACGGCTTCTAGGTGGCCACTGATCCTGACACATTTGCAATCCTCTGCACAAACATAATTCAAAACATTTAATATTTCCGTGTTTTCCAAGTAAGTAATATGGCTAGCGAACGACGACTGTAGACAATTTTCACGATTCTGTGCATAACAAAGGTTAATTATGATCAGCCTTTATAATAAGATTGTAGTACGAAATTGAACCAATCGGAATGGGAAACCAATGTGGAAATAAAAAAAAACGTTCAGCTCTCCTCACCACTGAGAATAACAGAACAAACAGATTTAGAAAGCCATCTCAGCAGATAACCGTTTATTAAGTATTATAATTATCGCATACCTTCTGTACTCATTTTACAATTAAAACTGGATAATATCCATGATGTACACGATAACTCCAATCAATAATAAATAACGGCAATAAAACGAATTTTATACAAAATGTTTACAAATAATTACACATTAAACAAAGCCCTGTCATTAGTGTCATGGTTATGTCATTTTGTCAATCATATAGTCGGAATACGTTTTTTTTTTCTTTTTTATTTATTTATCATAATAAAAAAGTTTACAATAAAAATTGGTAAATATAGCACAAAAAACCACTAATATAAGGTTTGTAATGTAATCACACTAATCACACTAATATATAATATTATAAAGGCGAAAGTTAGTGAGTCTGTGTGTGTATGTTTGTTACTTCTTCACGTCTAAACGGCTGGAGCGATTTTAATAAAATTTGGTATGGAGTTATCTGACACCCTGGATTAACACATAGGCTACGTTTTACTGCGGGAAAATATCTGACGACCTCTGTGGCGCAGTGGGCTAAGATCTGGCTGATACGCAGAAGGTTACGGGTTCGATTCCCGCCGCGGGATAAATGTTTGTACGATCTGCAAGTATTTGTCTCGGGTCTGGGTGTTTCTATGTATAATATGTATGTATTTACAAAAAAAAATGTATTTAAGTAGTATTCAGTCATGTGGTACCCATAACACAAGCTCTGCTTACTTTGGGGCCAGATGAAGCTGTGTGAAATGTCCAGAATTATTTATTTATCTTATTCCCATGGGAAAATCGATGAAAATGAATTCGCGGTTAATGTATGGGGAACTTTTTACATAACTTTTAAAAAAAATGTTTTAAATGAAAAATTAAAACACGATACTTAAAATCACGCCTAATATGGGAATTGGGCAGTGAGTGAGGAGTGAGCAGAGGATCGTGAAATGTAGATAGTACTTTGACACACCAATTGTTGCTTTAATTTAGTATGATTCATTTTACTGAAGATGCACGATACTTATTTGGTGTGATAAGATAACTTAACACCTTCCCTGCGGCTGCGCTAGATTAAGACTTACTTCCAGTGCTGTACAAGTCACATACTTCCCGTATCAAGAATGCCTGACATGCGTTACGACGTCTATTTTCCCGTACGTAGTCCTGACTTCAAACCTCCACAGAGACATGGAAAGTCCACAGCTGATTTTTTTTGTTGTAACAATCAATAGGTTACATCCTTGTGTATACACATCTGCAGTCGCACGGGGTTCTAAGCAATATCTTAAAAGTTACAGGTATTTTTGGAAATGGTTGATTTTACGGGAAAATACTTGTCGTGGCGCATACAACAGTCATATTGCTAGGGATGGGGTGTAATAAGTAATATATTTTTCTGTTTCAGATTTATTATTGTTTATTCAGGTCGTACACAATCAACGGAAACTATTTATAACAAAAGTAATAATTAACTATGTTAACAAAAACAGTACCTTCTTATTTTATATTATTATTTATTTTACTTATGATCATACACAATCAGCGAAAACTATTTTTTACAAAAATAATAAGTAATTTTAACTTATTAACAAAATCAGTAATTTCTTATTTTATATTATTATTTATTTTAGGTACTTATAAAAGCTAAATTACCAAAAAAATCTCTGATTTATTTATCACAATTATTTATTTTACTCGATAATTTAATCAACAGAAAAAAATAACTTAAAAAAGTAACAGTACAGGTACCATACCATGAAATGAGATAAGCTTTAATAATTCTTTACATAACATCCTGCATAATCACGATTAATAGGAACTTTGAGTATATATTGAGATCTAATTCAGTTATGAATATAATTTTTACTAAAGCCTAAAAATATGGCGGTAGGAATACTTAAAATATTTATGAATAAAAAAATATAACGTTTCTTTTACCAAAATTAACTGTAGTTTTCTCCATAACAAAAGATATCGTAATTATTTATTTTACACAACAATCAACAGAAACAATGTAACAAAAAAATGTAACAGTACAGGTACCATACCATGAAATGAGATTGGCATTAATAATTCTTTACATTACATCCTGCATAATCACGACTAATAGGAACTTTGAGTAGGTATATATTGAGATCTAATTCAGTTATGAATATAATTTTTACTAAAGCCTAAAAATATGGCGGTAGGAATGCTTAAAATATATATTAATAAAAAAATATAACGTTTCTTTTAACAAAATTAACTTATGTAAAGTTTTCTCAAATAACAAACTCATCAACTTACGAAACCACTTTAGTCCTCTCGTGAGAGTGGAGTAGTAAGCGGTCATTTGGTCACTGAAATCTACGCCTTTTTTATTTTCATTGTACATTATTACACTTGCTGGTTTCATAATTGGCTGTTTAGAAATTCGTGAGAGTCTTCCAGTATCCTTTAAAGTAACGTTGTGCTCTTTGACAGTAGTCAGCATCGTAACAGGGCGTTTATCCATCCATTTGATTATTTTAACTCCTTTTTTGTTCATAGTCCTTATAACTTGGCCTTTCTTTAATTTTGTGCTTATAAATGTCTTAGGTAATCCTTTCCTGTTACTTCGCACAGTACCACATATTAATGTCTTCTTTTTTAGTAATTCTTCAGCTAACGTAACGGATGTGTAAAAGTTGTCTGCTATTAAAGTTCTACCTTTTTCCAATAAGTTATTAGTCAGTCTTAATACTATATCATGTCCATGACCTGCTCCTGATTTTTCGTCGTCTTTTCCAGTATAAACAATTATTGAGTAGGTATATCCCTCCGGCGTACACAATTTATATAGCTTTATACCGTATTTGTGAGCCTTATTTTTAATATATTGCCGAAATTTAAGTCGTACTTTCCAAGGTATCATGGTTTCGTCGATTACCATAAATCTACCAGGGCTCAAAATTTCAGTAAATGAATTTAACAAATTATCAAGTACATTTCGTATCTTATACAATTTATCTCCATTATTAAAATTATCGCTAAAATGCCAAAATTTCAATAGAAGTAAAAATCGATCTCTGGTCAACAGGTTTACTATGTATTCATTACGATAGCATTTTTTCTTGGACCAATACAAATGCAAATTAGGTAGTTTATTGATACCCATCACCATCAACACTCCCATAAACTTTTCCATTTCCTCAAAAGTAACTGGATGCCAGTTTTTCAAGCGAGATTTTGGCTTTATAGCACGTAAACTTATATATTCCTCTGCATGCTTATTAGTTTCTACTACCATTTTTTGAATAAGTTCATTGGTAATAAATAATTTATAGTAGTCAACGGGTTTACTTAGCTGTACGTTTGGTGGTATGTTTATTTGGCTCCTAAGAGGATACGATGCAAAATTTGTTTGGATTGTATTAGGAGTATCAGTCCATTCATCTTCATCCTCTATAATATTCTCTACTTCAGTCGAAGAGTTTGATCTAGATTCACTATCATATATTTCGTCGAATGTGTCAGAGTCCGAAGTATTGTCCAAATTAGAGCTATTATCATGAACTGAAGACTCACCAGAAGAACAGTGGTCAATATTTACATTTACTTGAAAGCTAGGTACTTCTTGATTTTTTTCTCTCCTATTAGATGAAACGAAATATTGTCCTACTTGTTCGGCTTCAATGTGAGTAGTAACTGTGTTATCAATTGTGGTAAGATCTGATTGCCTTTCTCTCACTTGAGTAGAAATCGGATTCCTTTTTCTATTAGGTACTATATCAAAAATTTCTTCATCATCAGATTCTATGTCGGATACAATAAACTTTGAAAGTTTTACCTGCTTGGTAGCTCCTGGCGAGGATTCACTAGCATGATCTGAGTTTTCTTCTTCATAACCACCAATTCGAACAGCCTTACGTTTTGAAGTCGGCTTTTCGAAAATTTTAATATTTCCATCGGTATTTCTAGATGTAGAACACGTTGGTGTATTAAACTGTGAAAACTTACTTCGGGGTGTTGACAACATTTCAGACACCATTTCAGAACTCAGTGATGTTTCGAGCGCTGGTACTAGATTACTCACAGAAATGTTGTCCAGGGATAATGAATCAGGATCAGTCTTTTTATTATTATTAATTATTACTTCTTCTAATAAACTAAATTCCCTTCCTGTCGATGGACTTAAAAAAATTGAACTGGGTTTTTTTGTACTAGATGGTTTGGGATTCGATAAACTAGAACCACTACTCTGCACAATAATGTTTCTAGCCTCTTCACCTTCTGTCTTTACACCTTTCCCCATAATAAGTTTTTTACGTGAACGTTTCATTGTTTATGTACAATTTACCTACTTACGCGTGACAAATAAAATATCGCATTCTGTAAAAACGTATTAACTGGGCACAGCACTACGGCTAACTGAAGCTCCGCGCGCGCGCACGTTCAGTGCGGTACGGGGTTTAAGATACGGCCAAATAGTTCCCGTATCGCACTATTGTAAAATAATTACCTTTCTGTGCGTTACGAAAAAATAATTCCCGTACATTTTTATTCGTAAATATTAATACACTTCAAGCAAGGACACCGGCAATATAGGTTTCTCTTTTTTACTTGTACGAATACTTGAAAAAATCACCTCCGCACGGAGTGCAAAACAAGGACAACTAGCTGCCGCACAGAGCAAAACCCAATTACAACCAAATACTTCCCGTAACGCACTGAATGTGTTAAGGGTTCAGCAAGCTTCGTACCATGTCCGTACATTGTCTATATGACTTCAATTATGTAAGTTTACTATAACTTGACAGATTAGGATATTGTTGACATTATCCAAATGTAAGTCAAATCTTTTACAGAGCTCACAAAGAGCTCGAGCCATGAAAATTGCTAGACAGCAAGAAACTACTTATCATGCTGAACAGCGCAGACGTGAGCAAGCAGCACATCAGGCAGAAGTCAGAGCTGGAGAAACTTCTGCGCAAGCTGATACTCGGCGTCAGGAAAATGCTATTCGCATAGCTTCTCAGCGTGCATCAGAGACACCCGAAGAGGCAGCTTTTCGGCGTCAAGAAAACGCACAGCGTATGGCCACTCAGCGGTCCACTCAAACCAGATGAAGCAATTTCTCGACGGCGAGAGCATGCCCAGCTTATGGCTAATCAGCGTGCATTAGAGACACCTGAAGAAACAGCTACTCGGCGTCAAGAAAACGCACGGCGTATGTCCACTCAGCGAGCCATTGAAACACCTGATGAAGCAGCTTCACGACGGCGAGAGCATGCCCAGCTAATAGCTAATCAGCGTGCTTCTGAGACAGTAGATGAGACAAATGCTCGACGACTCGCAGTCGCTCAGCGTCAAGCAGAGCGCCGGCAAATATTTACCAGAAATTCTTCGGGGGTATTTGAAAAATGTGGTTTTGAATATTATGCGACATTGGATTACAGTAGCCACAGGCTCATTAAAATTTGCCGTATGGAAAATGTGTGTTGCCATTGTGGGGCATTAAAATGGAATGAGAAAAGAGCGGGAATGTGTTGCTCTAGAGGCAAAGCAGCCATTTCTTTTAGAACAGCCTGTGGAACCCTTAAAAGCATTATTTCAACACCGCCTATTACCACCCTCACCGCATTTTTCCGCCTGTGCCAGGAAGATGAGTATGCTCGGACTTTGATCTATGTAGAAGTGCCAAGGTATTACACGTGGAATGCGTAACGAAAAGAATGGAAACGTCGCGTGCAGGGCGCACCCGTCCACGGTTGGCCTGGTGTGAAAGCCTCAGATGCCCTGGGTAGAATTTATACCGTACACATAACACACTTTGTGTTATTGTGTACGGTTGCTGCTGACTAGAATCCGAGGCCCCACCAGTTTTCAAACGCTCAAAATCGTCGATGGGCAGGAAAAGGCCACTTTCGAGAAGCATGTGAGGCGATGGGGCTGCTTGAAAACGAAGGCCACTGGGATGCAACGATGAAGGACGCCATGTTGTGCCGGTCAGCGACTACGTTGAGAGAGCTCTTTGCGATTATGATAAGCACCTGCGGACTCTCCGACCCCCGGCAATTGTGGACAAGTATAAAAATTCTTTGTCAGAAGACATTGCTCGCCAATACCAAGGGATAACACTAGCCAACGATGACATAATTTTTAACGAAGCGCTGAAACATTTCGAGGATAAAATTTTTGCGATGGTTGGAAAAGTACTGGCCGATTTCAGTATGTCTGCCCCACAAAGAACGGAAGAGCTGTCCACTGATTTGGTCAGAGAGCTTAGTTATGATAGTTTTGCTTTAGGGGTTCAAGTCACCCAAACAGAGCCCTGGAGCAAAGGCAAATTTTCAATTTATTAACACACCGCGTAGCTAGCGGACAAGGGGTCTTTTTTTCTTGGACGCACCAGGTGGCACCGGCAAAACTTTTTTACTGAACTTGCTGCTGGCACAGTTGCGCAAAGACAATATGGTTGCACTGGTTGTTGCGTCCTCCGGAATAGCCGCAATCTTTCTGATTAGTGGCAGAACCGCACACTCAGTATTCAAGCTCCCGTTGAACCTTGCAAGTGAAGAAACGCCCATTTGCAACATCAGCAAAAGTAGTCGTCGCCGCGGTGATATATTGCAATGGTGCAAATTGATCGTGTGGGACGAATGCACAATGTCGCACAAGCGAGCGATTGAAGCACTGGATCGCAGCTTGCAAGACATTCGGCGCAATCGAATCTTGATGGGTGGAGTGGTAGTCTTGCTGGCAGGTAAATCGGGCAGACGTTGCCGGTTATCGAGCGAGGTACCGCGGCAGACGAGATAAACGCATGCCTCAAGGCTTCGCCGTTGTGGGCTAAGGTAAAGCGGTTACAGCGGAATACTAACATGAGGGTCCAGCACTTCAATGATCAGGAGTCGGGACTCTTCGCACAAACGCTTCTCGAGGTCGGCGAAGGTCGCATGCCGATGGATACTAACGGCCAAATAACCTTTGACAGCCTATTTAGCAATGTTGTTAGCTCGGAAGATAGCCTTATTAATGAGGTATTTCCAAGTTTACAAGAAAACCTAGCTAACGAGGAGTGGTTGTGCGAAAGACCTATCATGGCGCCCAAAATCGAATTGGTAGGAAAAATTAATAATAGAATATTAGAGCAAGTTCCAGGTGAGGTGAGGACCTACATGTCAATAGACACGGTGATGACAACTGACGACGCAAATATATACCCTGTAGAGTTCTTAAATTCCCTCGACCTGTCAGGGGTACCCTACCACAAGTTGGAACTCAAAGTTGGTGTGCCTGTCATACTGATGCGTAACCTGGACGCGCCCAAACTATGCAACGGCACTAGGTTACGCAACACAGAGCTGAGACGGCACATCGTCCAGGCCACCATTCTTACTGGACGGGCCAAAGGAGAGACGGTATTGATATGGCGAACTGTCAACACTGTTTACGTTAACACTTAGCACAAAATAATATCAAAACGGTAAAAGTTCTGGGTTTTTTTTTTCGTAAAATCGCTACAAGCTGAGCTTTAAAGAGTTCTAAGATACACATATAATAGTTTTTGTGATTGAAAGTGTGTAATTGCTACAATACGTGCAAAATTATAACCGGGTCGACAAAGCTTTCGGACGACATCTTGAACTATTTGCCTTGGTCATTTTGCAAAATGTCTGCTACTCGTAACAAAAACTGTGGGAAATGCAAGCTTGTGGTGAAGGGTAAAGCTTTTTTGTTTTGCACGGGTTGCAATTTGAACTTCCACATCGAGTGCAAGGGGTATAAGAATCAGAGCAAATAGAGCCACAAACAGAAATACTCCCATTGTTCCCGCGCTGCCGATACCAAATTCGACATCGAAACCGGCCGAGGTAAAGAGCATTGAACCGGCGCGGCGGATTTAAAAGTCACTGAAAACTGTAACAAACACTACGATATCGACACTGGGATTTCAGTTTTAAACGCCTCTTTAAGCGGCGACGGGGAAGATGAGGTCATCAACCCTTTTCAAAAAATAACTATTCGAAAGAATGTAAAATAAGGAATAAAACTAAAAATCATAGCCCGCAACTATCTCCTACAAAAAATAAACTAATCAAGAAGCTAACAACATACAAAAGAAAGTTAAAAATGTTGAAAAAGAATACAAAAATATTCAACAGTATTAAATCTAAAGCACTTAAAACTATGCTATTGTCAGCTTTGACGCAATTAAATAAAACAGATTAAAGTTTTTATTCTGTTTTCTGTCTGTAAAGTTTTTTTGATATAGAATGTTCGAGCATATCATTGGAGATGCTTACATTTCAGAAGTGAGATCACGAGCGCATGACTGCATAAATAAGTACACGTTTACATGATTTTTCTTGGCACGTGTTGACGTGTATCTGTCATTCTAGTTTTCAGTTATTATAACAGTAACCTGTCTTTGGAAAATATTTGTGGGTTTTGAAAAACGAAAGATCTTAGGGGGTCATCAAAAAGTAGAGAATCTGCATGGTGAGCAGAGTCCTCCGAACAGAGCCGTTTACGCAGCCGTCACTGAAGGTGCAGGAACTGGAAAGAGAAGGAGAGCTCCTTCGCCAGTTGGAACTCGTGCTCCAAATAAAGCGTGATTTGAAATTATATATAATGGGCAGCACGAGCGCCGCCGAGGCAGCAGGCAGCGCGGACGACGTCTCGACAGCGAACAACGCGGGCATCGTTTGGAAAGCATGCAACACGGCAGCAGTCTTGACAGCATGCAACGCGGTTGCAATACTCACAGCGGGCAGCGAGGGCACTACCGTAATAGCATGCAATGTGGGCAAAGTAGTGACAACGAGCGACGAGGGCACCACCTAGACGGTGACGGTCGTGAAAATCAACGGGTTCGCGATGCCAGCCCAAGGCATCGCTCAAAGTTACGTAGTCCCACATTTTCTTCTGAATATGTCATAAATATTATACGATATTTTAAAATGAGCTCATCGTCACAGCCACTTGGGCAGAGTGCACATTCCAATAACAAACTTGATAATAAGAATATTTTGCCGGATTTTGATCCTTCCTTAAAAAACCAGCGAATAGACGTGTGGCTTCGGAAAGTTAAAGAATGTGCCTCTGTCTACGGCTGGTACGATAAGACGACTATTCACTTTTCGATGCAAAAGCTACAAGGACTGGCCAAAACTTGTTATCAAAGTTTAACCACAATACTATTCAATTGGGCAGAGTGGCAAGAAAAACATCTTTCCTTTACATATAAACAAAATTATGGTCAGTTTTTGGAGGACCTACAGCGTAAGAGCTAGTTTAATTAACCAATCGAAAACTATTTTTTACGAGAAACAGCCCTTATCAACCAGTGCGAAATTACGGGAACCGTCGACTGTCTCATTCACCATCTCAGCGATAGAACTGCAAAATCGAGTACATTAGCATTAAGATGCACCGAACCATATAAACTATTCCAGTTTCTGTTAAGTTATAACAGAATCACTCTTATCAACCGGTTCTGAATAGGAACAGAGGTACAACAGATAGTTTGAACGATATTAACAGTCAACAAAACAGAACAAATTCTATACAGCACAAGTTAGGCTTACACTGCTTTAATTGTAAGGAAAAGGGTCACCCATATATTAAATGTACTAGTACCATATATTATGTACTTAAATGTAGCCATTGGTAAGCTGCGATTACTGTCATATAACAGGACACAAGGTTGAAAATTGACAGTCAAAATCTCTAGGCCAATCTACGACCGCTAACGTGATTCAGAAACAATAAGTATAATAAGTTCAAGTTCAAATGAGTTTTTTTTTAAAAAGGTTACAATCGGTGATGCATGTTAAGAAGCATTTGTGGACATTGGCAGCGAGCTTACCTTAATTAAGGAGTCTAATGCCACAAAGTTAGGAGTTGTACATGACGGTATACCTTCAACTATGAAGGGATTTGGTAACGGGCTAATCCAGTCTTTAGGATCATTGACACTGAATTTACAGTTCGATGGAGTTGCTGTGGTAGTTATTGAAGTGAAAACTTCTTTTAGCGCGGTACGCATATTTTAAGATGAGGTAAAACCTCTGGACTCGCGACACCGTTACGAGACGCAGGGTTGCCGCGCTCGCCCCATTTGATTATAAACCTTAATTCACATGTTTACAGTCTACTTTTGTATGGAGAAGTTTACTGGGTTAGGTTCTTGATATATTATCTACATTCTGAACAAAAACATAAAATAATATTAAATGTATTTTAAAGTTTCTAATAACTAATAAAATACAATTCATAAATAAAATGCAATTCATAACCCAATAACCCTAGTACCCATCTAAAAAATGTCTAACGCGCCAAAATAAGTTTTCACTTCTGTCGGCACTCCCGGAGTGCAACCCTTAATTTTTTTGCAGTGATTTAGTAATCTGTATCTGTATCAAATTACGCTAGTCCTTAGTATGGAAAAAGGATGGTAAGGTCCGTATGTGATAGGTCCATAGATTAAACCCTATCACTATTAAAGAACGATTCCCGATGCCTATAATTGATGACCAAGTATCTCGACTATTTGGACAAGCATGGTTCAATACTCTGGACTTCATGTCTGACTACTACCAAGTACAGCGAGAATGGAAAAGTTGGTAACTAGACCTTCTACGGTTTTAATAGGACTGTTGAATGATAATGTTAGTCACTAATAATAAACCAATAATAATAATAAACAGCCGGAATTAAATTAAATTAAATAATTATGTAATGTAATGATATCAGGACACAAAAATGTTTTGGAGCACATCCGCCAGATTCCACATACGTCAGATCATTTATTTTTTCCGCATTTTATTCGAATTGTAATCAGTTAGCAACACAAACAACCCAGAGATTCAAACCGGATAAAAAACGACGATGTGATATTTTTGATGTGTAAGGACCCACTATTGCGATAAGTATTTATAAAAAAAAAACATGAAAAAGACAGATTTTATGAAATTAATACGCATATGACAGAATAATTGAAATTATACTCGTAAGAATTCAATAAAAATCCACCTGTCATTCAATTAGTTCACAGCTAAAAACACAGATGGTGTTTTGATAAACAGTTAAACAGTTTTATACTTATATTATTATTTTATAGTTGGTTTAAATTAACATATGCTTTAATAAATATTATTGTAATAAAAATGATTATACCATCACACACATTTGAGAACGAAATTAGGATTTCAGAACGAAAGTATCCAATGATTGTTTTATATTGTAAATTTAATTGTTCGATACATACTTTCTTACTATTTTTCAGTTATTAATTAGTTTGGATTTATTAACGAATGTTTCACTTTATTATTTTCTGTTCTCATTATTCTGATATTTACAAGTCCTTCATTTGATTGTTTACTAAATCGGTAAATTCGTTATAATTCTTTTATTAAGACATATATAGCAAAACTATGAATCCATTGTTTCATGAATTATATTTTAACATCTTTTTATTGTTATTAAGTAAATAACTTTCATTATTATACTTAGATTCTTAATAGGCTTCTGTGATTGGTTGAATAATGAATATGGTGTGATGTTTTGTATATATTTCAAAAATGTATAAAAGGCGAGGTTAAAGCCTAAGACGGGTAGATTGGGAGTGACCACCGAACTAGAAAGATAAGTGCCTTGCAATAATATTGTACTAAAATATATTTGTGTGTATTTAATATGTGTACCGTTAACTTTTTGTGTTATTCTCTGTTTGGTTATTTGGTAACTTTAAAACTATATTATCTTTGTGAACTACATACATTTGTATCAGTTAATTATTCTGTCATTGTTTCCTTATATTCCTTATGGTGTTTATTTTGTAGGAGGGTACTTGTGTTGTGTAAAATTGTAAAGGATCATACAAAAAAGTGTTAAGACCAGACAAGTTTCTTGCCGGATTCTTCTTGAACTGGGGTTAGGAGGAACCGGCACCTAGATTCACTAGCATGTAAGAAGACGATTCTAAGTGGTCCTTGTAATTTTATTGAATAAAGAAAATTGAATATACTATGGTAAATTTGTTATTCTCTCTTCTTATTGAATTTATCCTTGCTTACATTTAGCTTTAATTCCTCATGTGAGAAGTAGGTATTTAACTTCAGTAATTTTACTAACTTTCATTATAAACTTCTAAATCTTGATATTAGGTGTAATATATTATACTATTAGAGCAGGTATTTATATGAATCTAACACATACGTCAGCAAAATTATTCCAATAGACAAGTGAAAATAACAAATAAACGAAAAAACAAATGAAAGCCAGAACTAAGAAGACTATTGAAGTAATTCTTTTTTCAAATTAAATATTAATGTATATATTTATGGCCAGTACTAAAAACTTTTTGTACATATTTAAGTATTTTTCTTTGATTGATGAAGCGTTCCTCTAAATAAGTCCATGTGTTGTAGGTTAAATTTTGTTAAGAGGTCGAAATGTCAACATCACACATTGCTAATATGGCAATGGCTAATATTTTCTTAAACTGGTTCTGGAATATGATGTTATTAAAATTTTGTAGGCACTTTTAAGGCAGACGTGTATTTGATAATTATATGACTATTTAAATCAAAACTGCTAATGCAGATTATAATTGTGATGTTACAATTATGTTCTAAAAAAGGTAGATTGAAAATAATACAGCTAAAATACTTTTTTGAAGATGTTACTTTCGAAGTGTGCCATCATCCATTCTGACAGGTTTACACAATACACGACGATTCCCCAATCGTCGTGTATTGTGAATTATTGTGAAGTGGCATTCTTAAGCTATATATTCTATACATATTATATATATATTCTATTCTATACACTTTAATGTCTCATAAGGATTGCAACTCCTACTATTTTATAATTCAAAATGATGTCGCAAATATCTAAAAATATATATAAATAAAATAAATAAATAAATATTGGTGGCCAATGCACACAGCATCGTCTAGCCTGCTAAGCATAGCTTGTACTATGGTGACCAGATGACCGATAGAATACTTATATATTTTTAAATACATACATAATGACGACTTTTGTGGTGCAGTGGGCCAAGGCCCGGCTGATACGCAGAGGGTTGCGGGTTCGAACCTACAGCGCAGAAGACAGAGCTACCCACAGAGCTGACAGGCCAATACTAAAGATTGGAAGGCTGTGCAATTTACCTAGTTGTATTTAAAAAAAATATCTAATTGACAACCAAATACTTACTTTACATACTTCCTAACTGTAGTTTGAAATTAGTCGACCCTAAAAGCTATTCAAAGCCAATTAATTTCAGCATTTTATTTCAAAAAGCTTCAGGGGATATTATAACTAAAATAATAAATAAATTAAGTTCTAATAAAGCTCCGGGTCAAGATAACATTAAAATATCAGATATTAAAATAATTGGAGATGACATAGCAATAGCTATTGCAAATTTAATCAACTGCAGTGTAGCTTTAGGGATATACCGTGATGAGCTAAAGCTTGGTTGTATTAGGCCAGAGTTTAAGAAAGACAAACGTGATGATTGCTCCAATTATAGACCAATTACGTTATTATCATCTATTGATAAGATTGTGGAGAAATATGTTTGCGATTTGTTCGCACAAGTTTTATAAGAAACACAATGCTATTTATGAAAATCAATTTGGGTTCCAATCCGGAAAAGGTACAAATGACCTATTATTAAGATTTACTGATGAAGTTAATGAGCAGTAAAATGATAGGAAACAAGTGCTAGCCTTGTTTATAGATTTTTCACGTGCTTTTGATTCTCTGGAGCATAAACAATTGGTTAATAAATTGTATAGTTGTAGAGTACGAGGTCCCTTACTCAAATGGTGTGAAAACTATTTAAATAACCGAAAATATTCAGTTAAAATAGATAACATTTACAGTGAATTTATAACAGCAACTGAGGGTACAGCCCAAGGTTCTGTGTTAGGCTCCCTTTATTATCTGTCGTATGTTAATGAAATGAGGAACTGTATTAACTCCTGCAGTTGTTATCAGTTCGCCGAGTTCGCATTGCTGCTGATAAAGCAGCTGATAAAGACCCACTAAAGGCGTGTGCTCTTTTGCAACAGGATTTTAACAACTTATTAAGATGGTGCCATGATGCAGGCTTAGTGAATAATCCAAATAAAACTAAAAAACTCATGAAATCCCCCTTTATTAAATTTTCTTCCCAAATAAATATAATTGCCCAAAAAAAACATTGTTTCAAATAAAATCAAAATGCAATTGTACGGAAATGACCTTGGTCTTTTTAAGCAAAACCTTACCTGTTCACACACTAGTTAAATATACGTTACTTAAAGAACAATTCTTCATTGAATCACTTCGTAAAGAAATCAAACATCATGTATACACGCGGGCAGTTGCTCAGAACCGGTTATGTGTGCCGCGCGCTGACAATGCATACGGCGAGCGAACATGGTACCTAAACTAATTAATGATTTACCTGTTGACGTACGCGACAGTATTACGCAAAGTAATATTAAACTAAAACTTAAATCATATTTTTTAGCTTATTTATAATTGGTTTTAGTTCTTTGTATTATAATTTATAATAAAAGAACTCACCTATCCTACTTACCTAACAATTAATTTTACTATGCAAAATGTACTTACCTAGCTCCAGTTTTTTACATACTTAGGTGTTTCGAGTTAGGTACTTATTGTTATTTATTTTTGTACTAACTACTTGATTAATATTAGTAATTACAATAGTTTTCATATATTGTGTAGACTTATTGTAGCATTACATTACAAACCTTGGTGTTTTTTGTGTTATATTTACCAATTTTTATTGTAAACTTTTTTAGATAATTAAAAAAAAAAACCTGCTATTATGAAAACAGTTTACTATGGGCTATATCTTAATTATTTCCGGAATGTATCGTAAAACAGTGCAATTATGATAATCGTGAAAGTTTTAAACGGCACAGATGCATTTAAGTTGACACCAGGATTTGGGACACAGTGAAATGTTATTATTTATTATATTATTTTATTGATCGCCTTAGATTTACTACCGGCACAACATATATATATATATAACAGGAATGGACCCACATATATTGTCACAATATACATATAGTGGAGAGGTTCAATCCCTTTTAAAATAATTATGTCTTTGTTATGGTACGCAATCCGAGAGATAAAATGCATAATGAATGAATTAATTAATAGATGGTCGAAGGATTGATTATCCGTGTTTAGATTGGCGTTTGAACAAAAAGTGGTTATTGTGAATTAACTACTTCTTCTTACCGTGTCACTAGAAAAATGAGTACATGCGGTGTCGGTTCGGTTGCAGGTGCATAACGGCTGGCACCGAGCCGGGCTTGTTTCATCTTTTCTTCTCTAATGCTAGCTCTTCTTTTAGTCCGTAGGGGGACTAATGCCCAATAATTTGAAGACTATCGCAGTCGTCTTCATTAACTAAAACAGTTAGACATATAGCTTCACTGATTTTTAGGGTTCCGTACCTCAAAAGGAAAAAACGGAATCCTTAAAGGATCACTTTGTTGTCCGTCCGCCTGTCCGTCTGTCTGTCAAGACACTTTTTCTCAGGAACGCGTGGAGGTATCAAGCTGAAATTTATATAAAATACTCAAGTCTACTGTCCCTTAAAGCTGTGAAAAAATCAAACTTTTAAGCCAACGCAATCAAAAGATACAGCCGTTTATGCCGCAAATTTCCGCAAATTTTCGACACTCGCAAGGGAATCAAAACCTACAGGGTACTCCCGTGAACTCAGAATCTTGAAATTTGGTACGAAGCAACGTCTTATAGCACAGATGAAGGATAAATTGCGATAACCGTACATTTTTAGTTACATCATATAATAAAAATATTTTTAATAATTTTAAACTTACTACCCTTTTTCTCATGAACGCGTAGAGGTATTAAATTGAAATTCATATAAAATACTCAGGTATATAATACCTTTAAGCTGTAACAAAATCAAACTTCTATGTCAACGCAATCAAGAGAAACAGCAACTTAAATCGCAAATATTCAAACTCGCAACTCGCAAGGGAATCAAAACCTACAGGGTACTTCCCGTGAACTCAGAATCTTGAAATTTGGTACGAAGCAACGTCTTATAGCACAGATAAAGAAAAAATTGCGAAAACTGTAAATTTTTAGTTACATCACCCAATTATGACTCGATTGTCGTGATGGGTGAAATTTTACTTATATACCTATAGGTTTGTACGGAACCCTCGGAGCGCGAGTCCGACTCGCACTTGGCCGGTTTTTTTTTGTACTTTATACGAGTATTTATTAAAATATATTGTTGATACATCAAATAATGTACTTATTTGATGTATCATCAATAGTTTTCGCAAAGATTGCCAAATGCTATTATACCTTTAAATGCAATTTCTTGATACTTTGGGTTACATTATTGCGATTTTCCTTTTACATTTTTAGTGATCTCTAATAATTAAAATAATCCCGTGTTTTCGCTGATTATAGCTTTCTTTAAAAACATTTTTTTGTTAATTATACAACATACAAAATAACATAGGTATATATTATCGCTTTATACAAGTAATATTAATTTAGATTGCAATTCTCAATGGTAAGATGACGTATAAAAGCTCGTTGTTGTAATTAACACCTCACGATCATTACAAGTTACGAGTATGTTAGAAATCAACCAGAATTTCGCACTTGAAATATCTTTTTTTTTTCAGCATCATGGCTCTTCTACAATCGATAACTATAACTAATCCAATTATATCGTCATAAGCTATGAAAGCAAGCAAAGAAGTATATGGTTCGATCTATTTCAGTGCAATTAACCTTATAATTGCAAAAAAAGATTTTAAAAGAAGTCACTGGCAACACGGCACGTTGGACCATACATTTTTGACAAGAAGGTTTTTGGTTTTAGAAAAGAGATGAGTCAGTTTATTTTGACGAGTGAACGGGGAAGGGAGTTTTTCTAAGAATTTTTGAGTTGTAAACCAGAATAAACTTTGTTTGAAAACGCCTGTTCAAGCATTTCGTTGGAGGTGCTTACAGGTTTTTTATGTGATAAAAGTACAAATTAACGGTATTCGACTTTTGACCTTTTCTTGTACTGAGAGTCCTTGCTTCTTGGCGAATTTCATGAGGTCTTCTTGGTCAACGGAAAGTATCCCATGAGTTTTGATTTACTGGCGTGTTCGAAATATGCGGCATAAATTACCGTATCTGGGTCGCATTCGATGATGCGGAACATTTATACAATGCATTGGATGCAATTATTGTGTATATTTTGAAGACGCATATAAATTTTACCTGAAATTCTCCTTCAAAGTGTGCTAAATAGGGGCCGTTCTAAACGATCTACATTTGGGAAGAAGCCAAAAAAGGCAGGAAGTCCAATTTCCATGAATTAAGACTTTTCCATTTTCATCATTAGGGAAGAGTCCCTAATGATGAAATGGAAAAAGCCTTTGTTGTGGACAAAGCTTTTGTTCTCTCAGATCATTATATTTAATGGGATAAAAAGAGAGACAATGAGAATATTACGCAATGTATTTTTCTTCGTTAAAATGATCTGCCATTCATGGCAGTATAGAAAAATAACTAGTGTAAAATTTTTGTATTGTGTATTTTTGTGCT
Organism: Lampropteryx suffumata; assembly: GCA_948098915.1. NCBI lineage: Eukaryota > Metazoa > Arthropoda > Insecta > Lepidoptera > Geometridae > Lampropteryx > Lampropteryx suffumata. The sequence goes on along the minus strand of OX402544.1, from coordinate 16,285,680 downwards.
TTGGATATTGATGTTTAACATGGATCAGGTCGAAATCTCGCACGCGGTTGATCGATGAAGGCCAAGTAAAAATAATATAATGATACTACTAACATAAGATAATATACTTACCAACATCTCACTCGAAAAACTAACTTCGTATACAATCTTACGGACATAGAATTTCGGAAAACATACCTACAGATTTCCAAAAGTCCAGTACCAGCATCGGCCAGCGTCGAACAGCAAGCGCACATTAAGACGGTGATCTTGCGAATACTCTTATCATAATGTAAACACACACTACACGGCGATTGCTATCAACATTTTGTAAAGGTAATCAACCCATTGTGACTGGGCAGCGCCCTTACGTCAAATCTTTATGGTACCTAAACCAAAGATCCACCTTCAATTTAAAAGGCATAATAGGCAGTTTGGTTTTGAATTTAAAAGGCGTAATTTACAGTTTTCTGTTCAACACTGCAGATATACAGTGGTGGAATTAAGAACGCTGCTATAAAGGGAGATTTTTTCAAACTAAGACGCAAAACTATTTGCATGCAATTTTTTTTATTTCTCTCGGTATCGTAAAACTTTTCCATAATACCACTGTATTCATTGATACACATGATTAGCTAAAAATAAACTTTTTACACTACTTCTAAACATAGTATTCCTATTTACTGGCTGGTCACGTAATTAAGAACGCTAAATAGTTTATACCTTTATTCAAATTTAAATAGAGAACACTCAGTCGATTTGTTACTGTTTGTATAATTTTGGTGCCATTTAGTGCTGTAAAAGATTAAAAGTGATTGCTTCTTATGAAAAAACAATGGGAAAAAATAAAAGTTGTGATAAATCTACAAGGGAAGTAATAATAAAACTTCGCCGGAAGAATTGGTTTTATAAAAAGATAGCCGACCATCTGCAATGTTTAAAAACAATGGTTTTCCACGCTGTAAAGCATTTTGCTACGTATCAAACTACTTCGAATGCTTCGAAGTAGTTTGATACTTCGTTCCACGTGTAACCTAAATAGAGAAAAACAACTCCTCAAGATGACCGAAACATCGCTCGTATGGCAAAACAAAATCCTTTTAATGGGTCCAATGTGCTGAGAAAAGAATATTTTGGTGAAAACAACCCTTCAGCAATCACAGCACGCACTATTCGAAGAAGTTTGGTAGAAGAAAAATTGCACGGTAGGATAGCAAGAAAGGTACCCATGTTGAAACTTTGCCACAGACAAGCCTGGCTTGCATTTACGAGAAAGTATGAAAACTGGACTGTGCGACAGTGGAAAAATGTACTTTTTTCTGACGAAACGAAAATAAACAGAGTATGTTCTGATGGAAAACGATATGTACGACGTCCCCCAAATACAGCATTCGACTCTAAGTACACGAAAGTTACATTAAAGCACGGTGGTGGAAATGTGAAAATTTGGGGGGTTTCTCTGGAGATGGTGTTGGACCTGTAAAGTTGATAGAAGGTAACATGGATCAGTATGCTGAGTGTGAATATTTTACGCAAACTAATAAAGTATTCGATAACTATATTTTCCATAGGGATTTGAACAGCGCCTCTGATGGGAAGTTTACAAAACTTTTTTCCCAGTGTGAACATTCTAACTTTACTTTTTAAATTTCGTTAGGCATACTTTTACGTAAATTTGATAGTTAACTATACATTTCGACAGCGCGAGTGTGAACAAAAAAAATCGACAACGTTGACGTATTTTACGCTAACTTTGTAGTAACGTCATTTACTTGAAATTTTGATGGTGGCTCCTGCACATGAAAGCAATAACCTAGGGAACATGCGGAATGATTTTCGCAAGAAGTTTGACCATACAAGAGGCCTTTTGTAAAGCGGTTTCCGTGAAACAAACCTCATATTTGTTTGTGTATATAACTTCGAGAGCATAATATTTGTTTGAAGTCTACCAAGAGAGTTTGAAAACAAAGGTAAGTGCAACCCACTAGGGTTGCACTTACCTTTGTTTTCATACTCTTAAGTATTATTATAACGGGCACTAGCCCGTTATAATAATACTCAATAATAAATATTGGTGGACAATGCACACAACACCATCTTCGATGCGAAGCGATAATGCAGGAAATTCGCATCCATCAAATAGAAGTGTTCAAAACGTTACGAAGTCTTGACGTGATTGGTTCACGTCACCACTAGTGGTCCGGACGGCATTTAGGCTGTAGTGTTGAAAACTTGTGCCCCTGAGTTGTCTCCGATACTCACAAGACTTTTTCGCCTATCTCTGAAAACCGAAATAGTCCCAAAATCCTGGAAGCTTGCTAATGTGCAACCAGTACTCAAAAAAGGCAGTCGCGCTGACCCATCAAATTATCGCCCAATTTCGGTCACCTCCCTACTTTGCAAATATATGGAACGTGTCCTGAATACGAAACTCCTTACATTCCTTAAAGACAACGACCTCCTTAGTGATCGACAATATGGTTTTCGCCGAAAGCGATTTACTGGGGATCTTCTTGCGTATGTCACGCACATTTGGAGTGAGGCCATAGAGAAACATGGTGAAGCATTAGCTGTTTCACTTGACATCTCAAAGGCCTTTGACAGGGTCTGGCACGCCATTGGTAAGCTGGACTTACGGATTGTCAGTTCAGTTCTGCTCATGGCTTGCTGACTTCTTGAGTGAAAGATCCATTCGAGTGGTTGTTGACGGATGCTCGTCTGATCGATTGGCAATTAATGCCGGGGTACAAGGGACAGTGCTCTCTGCCACACTGTTTTTACTGCACATTAACGATCTGCTTATGCCCGGAATTATTGGGTATGCAAACGACAGTACAGTTGTGACAGTACTTTGCAAACGCACGAGCCAGTAAAACTGAAATTCAGAAACTCAGAGACGAGATGCTTATGCGTCTGGATTTGACTCTCCAGATCGTGTCCGATTGGGGCTATTCCAATCTGGTTAAGTTTAACGTTTGCGTTTTGGATACAAAACGCAAGCTTGTCTCTTTTCGGCGAAAAAAAGTGAGTTTCTCCAAGTCCCCGTTTAGCGAAATGTACCGGTAACTATAGAAGATCATCTCGAACTCTTGGGAGTTTCACTTACACGGACTATCAATTTTGGCTCCTATATCGAGTCCAAGGCCAAAACTGCTGCCATGAAGCTTGGCATCCTCAACAAGGTGAGGCAATACTTCACACCTGGACAGCTTTCCACTTTATACAAAGCTCAAGTCCGGTCGGGTATTGAGTATTGCTGTCATCTATGGGATGGTTCAGCCAAACAGCTGGCTGCTTGTGTCATTCCGAAATCCGTGAAGAAAGGCTTTCTCAAATGGGCAATTATGTACAAAGTAAATTGTCTAACTAAAGAAAGACAGAACAATATGAACATCGGTTGTCTCTAATTTATGAAAGACTATAGAATGAGTCAGCTGAGCAGCGCGAGCATCAGTTGTCTCTTATTTATGAAAGGCTATCGAATGAGTCAGCTGAGCAGTGCGAGCTTCGGTTGTCTCTAATTTATGAAAGACTATCAAATGAGTCAGGAGAGCAGCGCGAATATCGTTTGTCTTTGGCCAGACATCAATCCGCTCAAGTACTACCTAGTGAAACAGCAGAAGTGAGAGCGATTTGTCTCAGAACAAAAGATTGGCGAATTCTAAACAGCTTAAATCAGCGATAAATGTGTTTGCTGACGTGGCATGCAACATTTGCAATAAAATGATTTATCCTCAGCAGCGTACAAGGCTACCAACTACCAATCTAGACAATTTACTTCCTGCTGATTTAATAGCTATAGGTAACATCGTAACCTGTACTTGTTGTTCGAACAATATTAAAAAACGAAAAATACCTGCTCTGCCTGAGCTTTACGCAGGTTACTGAGCTACTGAGCAGGTTACGATGTTACCTATAGCTATTAAATCAGCAGGAAGTAAATTGTCTAGATTGGTAGTTGGTAGCCTTGTACGCTGCTGAGGATAAATCATTTTATTGCAAATGTTACTGAAACAAAATTACCGTTTCAGATATTCCTAAAGAAATTGCCAAGATATTTAAGAGATTTTTGTTGAGAATAGTGCCGTTCAAACAAATTATTCGGGTACAAAACCGGTTCAGTCAGGATGGGTGTAAGGGACAAGTTGATCTTTTCGCCAAGGATATTATCGAATTGGCTGAGAAGTTCCGCTTCAACCACAATAAGCTGGGCTAGTTATATTCACAGAAAATCTCGAAAACTTACGACGATCAAGAGAATTTCAGATTGATATGGTAAAATTGAATCAGGCATTGCAATAGTCAATAATGCGCTTTACAGATATGTTCGTCTGTCATCTAATGTAATAGATATCTATGCAATAACACAAATTATCGAGGCACCTGTAAATATTCAACCAGAGTCCAGAGAGTAGAGCCAAGGCTTAACGCGTATACTAACATTAAAGAAAAGTAGCTATATTGCAAAGATATTCTCATCCTTGATATGAAACATTTTGTCTGGAATCACGCGGTATACAGCCATTGCAACAGTCACCTGCACCGCATTTAACCTACGAGGTCCCAATACATGGTGTAGAAGTGACATCGGTTATATTATTATACTGGGAGATAAGTTCTGTCGTGAGTGTATTGTTGCTCGAGTTAATCCAGACGATCGCAAAGTAAATCATGTAAGTACTCATGATTTACTTTGTGATTACCGCGTAAGTACCACTACCGCGTGATTCCAGACAAAATGTTTCATGTGCTGTGACAGAGCTTCTACCACAAATTATTTATGATGGGAGGGCTGTAAATTTTTGCGTTAATTATGAAGCAGCATTTAATGGTCATTTTGAGATGAGAACGATGATAGTTACGAAGGTTACACTAACTTAAAAAATGCTTTACTGCAATTTTTCGAGGATTTCCCTCGAAAAATTGCAGTAAAGCATTTTTTAAGCTAACAAAGACGGAATATAAACTTGTAATGCTGTTACAGTTGCAGTGCATTGTAGTCATTTTTCGGAAATGCATTCATATTGGTTATTCGGTTCCCATGCCCACGGTGCTAAAGGGTGTAAATCTCCATCAAGGGGTACAGCTTGCTGCATGCGATTTAGCCGTATCGAAAAGTTGTTTGCCGTTTTGAAACGAAATTTATATATATCTAAATAAAACAGTTCTACGAATTCCATAATGTGCCAAAATGTGTATACCTTGACCCCTATAAAGATATCATCAGAAATAGAACAGTTGGAACACAGAGACCCGATATGTGTATACAACCAGCATGCTTTACACTATTGACGAAGGCGTTCCTGATTAAAGTAAGGTTGTTTCTATCAATGACCATGACATAGAGACTGAAGTGAGGTCAGCAGAAATCACACGTAAAACCGATCTTCCTTTAAATTTAGAGCGAGAGCGAAGAATGGAGGAATCGGGTTGGTATTTTTTGTTTCCTGATGGGAAAAACTACTTTGGAGAAGATATTTCAATTATAGCTTTGGACTATTTACAAGCAAGGGTAATAGGTTCAGAAAAACGATTCTAGAGAAACAACTATATGTTTTTAATACTTAATACTTTCGTGCCAAATCTAGGGTTTCTGTATCATGTAGAATGCGACAAGGCTACGAACACCTCAAGGACTAGTGGAGAACATGCACCTAACTATGAGAAATATAAGCGGTTCTGCTTCCTATTGGAGACGGTGTTGTTCAGAATTGATTGCTATGGTCAGGAGTCTCGGAACCTCTACTTGGTTTATAACTTTGTCTTGTAATGATTTAAATTGGTCAGATATGACCAAAGCGTTACTTATTGCTGACGGTAGTAATTTGCGTAAAACTGAAGCATTGTCATTTCCGGAACGTTTGGCGTTGGTGGAGAAATATCCAATCGTAGTTGCACGCCAGTTCAGTGTACGAGTGAATGCTCTAATGCTATTTAAAAAATAATAACACCTGTTCAGGACTATTGGTATCGGATAGAATTTCAGAATAGGGGCAATCCGCATTTACATATAGGTACTTTTGTGGAGTGACGGAGTTGCAGATTTTTCTACTACGGAAAGCATAGCTGCAGTTGATAAAATTGTATCGTGCTCTTTAAGCCCTGACGATCCAATGTTGTGCAGTTTGGTTGAAAATGTACAAATACACAAACACAAAGCCACTTGTTACAAAAACCGTCGATTTGAATTTCCTAAAGCACCAGCAGATAACACAACGTGTTTAAGCCCTGATAAAGCTCTGCCAAATAACGGCCGATTTTGTATTTTAAAAATAACGCCCTCTGAGACCATGGTAAATAATTACAACCCTGAACTCTTTTCCATATGGGAGAGAAACTAGGATATACAGCCATGAGGCAACGTTACGGCTGTCGCGTATTATGTGGCGAAGTATGCTTGTAAATGTGAGCCATATGATACGGCTGAAGTAGTTCGGGAAGTAATTATGAAAGCAAAGAGAAGCGGTGGCGCGCTATGGAAACAGTTGTTTGTCGTCTCAATGGCTATTCTTTTACAGCGGTTGGTCAGCGCTCCCGAATGTGCATACCGTCTTTGCCATCGTCCACTTAAAATGATTAGCCGCAAAGCAGTATTTGTTAATATCTGTAAATCAGAAGAACGATTCCGGTTGCTGCGTTTTGATGGAGCACAGCAATTTACAACAATATTTTTAACCGTTACCTGCCCGACCTGATGAGCTAGAGATGATGACGGCGATATAGAGATGAGACATGTTGAAAAAATCAACCGTTGCGGTACATTGAGAGACAATTCACGAATTCTCCGCAATTCCTCCGTTTGCTCAGTTTGATTAGTATTACGCACGCGTTATTATACTTTCAATAGTGACAAAGAGGCTTACTATTATAACCTGATTGTTTGCCATATTCCGTTCAGAAAAGAGAATTAACTTTTATTAGAAGGAGAATCTGCTGAAGAATGTTTTATAAGACGGCCGGGCGAATTGAGACCACTGCTGAACGGCGTTTGCTCATGCAGAGTAAGTAATACAGCAAGCACTCACTCAAGTAGCCGCATTAAATGCCGTTTCTGGTACCCGAAATGAGCCACTTATTATGTGCTGACGAACATATAACACATGACCATGATGACTACTGCAATTTATTATAAATACTTACGGGTATTTATCGCGTTTATTTACCTATTTTTCCCGACGTTTCGACAGGTTTACACTCTGTCGTGGTCACGGGATGACTGGAGTACTGGAGCTACCGCCTCTGCGAAGCAGGGGCAGCATTTTTTGCAACTACCCTCACTTGTTTTTCCGAAATAGAAATGTCCATCTGCACACTCGGACGACACACAACACTAACCGTGTCCATTACGCATTGAGAAACCGGTCTACGTTGAGTACACTTAGCTATAACTGGATTCCATGAGGCAGAGAGTCTGAAACCGTCTTCACGATTGAAATTAGGATATTTCTTAATTTCAATCGCTTCCCGAACCATTCTCTTGTAGTAATGCCTTTCATTACATAAAACTTGAGGTTTATGTACTTCAATCCAGTGATTGGTCCAGTGAATTCAGTGAATTACATAAACCTCAAGTTTTATGTAATGAAAGGCATTACTACAAGAGACTGGTTCGGGAAGCGATTGAAATTAAGAAATATCCTAATTTCAATCGTGAAGACGGTTTCAGAGTCTCTGCCTCATGGAATCCAGTTATAGCTAAGTGTACTCAACGTAGACCGGTTTCTCAATGCGTAATGGACACGGTTAGTGTTGTGTGTCGTCCGAGTGTGCAGATGGACATTTCTATTTCGGAAAAACAAGTGAGGGTAGTTGCAAAAAATGCTGCCCCCGCTTCGCAGAGGCGGTAGCTCCAGTACTCCAGTCATCCCGTGACCACGACAGAGTGTAAACCTGTCGAAACGTCGGGAAAAATAGGTAAATAAACGCGATAAGTACCCGTAAGTATTTATAATAATGTGTTCTGATCGCGTAAGTTTAAAAAAAGACTACTGCAATGATCACCAATACACTAATCAACGCGCAGCAACTTTCGTGGAAGTAGCATCATTGACTGGAGTTGCTGCCTGTCAAATATATAGTAAAACCCTACACGCCGTTTTCTATTTGCCAATTGAAAAGGGAAATACTAGAGCATACACTCGGATGACTGATCACAACTTGGAACAAGAAAGAATGAAGTGGCGCCACATTCATTGGTTAATCATTGACCAAATTTCTATCCAGATACACTTAAAACTGCAAGAGTTTAAGAACAATGATCTCTTATTCGAAGGGTTAAACATAATGCTCTTTGGTGACATCAGGAGGCAGCTGCCACCTGTGAAAGGAAATTAGTGTTTCATGCAACCAGATGGTGCTCTGCAGAAATCAACATATGGCCCCAATTTGTTTATGCAGGGATTATTAAACCCTGTAACGTTTAAGAAACTTAAATACTTTTTTCATCCCCCCATTTTTTCTCTTCGATATCTGAGTGCAAAAGCCGTTTTTATCCGCTACAGGACAAAGTAAACTGAATTTAGAACATCAATGTTTGTGAATTCATAAAAACATTAAACCTAATTACTTCTACCTCCACGGTGCCGAATTTATCATATAACCTTTTTTAATTTGTTAAAAACTCATTTTATTTTCTTTTCTATTTTTTGTTATAACCTTAGGTTAAAAACAAGCAACTTAAAAACAAGTGAAAAAGCTAAAATTAGTGATTCTAGCGACGAAGAAGTTTATTTGACGCCAACAGAATTAACTGAAACTGTTAAAAATGCGCAAATGAGCTTTCTACTTCAGCAATCACGCGAGAAGTATTTGAAACAGTACAATTTAACACGTGGCGACTAGCTAAAGGAGCCAAAACATTCTCAGAAAACGTTTTGCTGGCATATTTTATTTAATTATCCGAGACCAAGAAATCAATCACTCTATGGAGTATGTATTCAATGCTAAAAGCAACAATAAAGATGAAAAACGACATACATATCGACACCTATCCTAAATTAGTGGCATTTTTAAAAAGAGCATCATCTGGTCATCAACCAAAAAATCGAAGGTTTTCACAGCATCTGAAATTGAAACGTTTCTTAACGAAGCACCTGATTCCGTATATTTGGCGGCAAAAGTAAGTCAGTTGCACATTCAATACCTACCTCTTCAATCCTGAAAAAAATTTTGTTCAAAATTTTGGCAGCACTAGCACTAGAGTCTAGACTAGACGACTAAAGTGGCGGCAAAAATACTGCATTGTACAAAATATGTAATAACTCTACAACCAAACCATATTTTATCATTCTGTAAAAAACAATGTACTAATAGATATATTACCTATCTATCAGGCATAAAAATAACGTGTTTAGTCAAATACTATATTTTATAATAAATAGTTTAGTAATAAATCACTTCGAAATCAGTAGCATGGCAACGAACTTTTTCCCGCCTTATCTAGAAGTTATTACTATGTATTTCTTACAATTGATTATCCAAAAATACTTATAACGAGCAGAATAAACAGTTTTTGTAATAATAAACACCCCTTACCATCGATAAATCCAGTAAATCTACCATCAAATGACAGTCGAATCACAATCAAAGGTCACTGCACTCACACAGACCGGGCGTGAAACGCGAAAACACATAAAATACTAAACGAACACTGGTTATGCTATGTTTGTTGTTCAGAATGTAGATAATATATCAAAGAACGTAACTCTGTAAACTTCTCCATACAAAAGTAGACTGTAAACATGTAAATTTATTTTTATAATTAAATGGGGCGAGCGCGGCCGCCCGTGACCGCTCGGGAGTTTACGGGAGTTAACGCGCCATATCTAAAAGTTATTACTATGTATTTTATTATCCAAAAATACTTATAATGAGCATAATAAACAGTTTTTGCAATAATAAACACCCCTTACTATCGATAAATCCAGTAAAACTCACTATTTCTCTCACACACGGTTCACTAAACTGCCGCCGAGCAACACGAAATTCAACTGCCAATGAAATACTAAACGATGACAGATTACGCAATATTTTTTGTTCAGAATGTAGATATATCAAAGAACGTAACTCAGTAAACTTCTCCATACAAAAGTAGACTGTAAACGTGTGAAATAAGGACCTTATTCAAATGGGCGAGCGCGGCCAGATATGGCCTCTTAGGGTTTGACGGAATTTCGTGGCGCGAACGGCGCGGCCATATAATGGCCTCTCGGGGATTGAGAAGTGTTATTTTTTTGCATTTAGTCATTTCCTCGCTGAGGTGGGATGAAAAGTTACGAGTTGCACTCATGTGCAAAGATTTTTTACCTCGTGCTCTTTTGGTTCCTTCGCTAACGCTCAAGATTCGAATTTTTTTATAATATTTAAATTATCTAATATTTTTTGACTTTTCTGTCAGCTTGGTAACTTGTTAATAAGGTTCGGAATTTTCATAGCAATCGACACAATTTCTTTTCTTTACACTTTTTACTAAATTATGTTTAGGCTGTGGTGCGGGTTTTCAAAAGATGTAGATGTCGACGCGTGCGTTTCTCTCGAATGCGATCCAACACTGGCCGCACTAGCGCTGAGTGCGGTACAAGTTGCGTAGGAGAACCAGAAGCATTCGACCTAGCGAATCTCGCGTTATGTTATATTAAGTCGAAATATCACCGTTTTGGATGGGCTCGTGAATAGGACTATGGGTGTTGTAAGTAAAAGAGTTCAAATGGCCCGTGTTACGCAGAGATATGTTGGAAGAAGGTGAAATGCCAGACGCCGTTCTCATTAAAATTCATGACGAGACAATAGGCAACAGATTGAAAGATGCTAATGGCTGGCCTAGTATCAGTAGTCCGATGATTTAGTCCTATGATCGGACTGATTAAACTTTTTAGTCAGATGATGCTGATCAATACAGATCATCGGACTACTGAGCCTTTTAGTCCGATATTTACACATTTCGACTTTTCCAAAAAAATAAATGCAGTAACATCAGTTGATTTTTTCCAACATGCTAAATATAAAGCTGAGATGTGTAAGTAAGCCTAAGACACTCGAGATTTCCAACTTCCTTGCTCTCAAGCCATTTATTTTAATTTTGTGCCGATTTGAAATGTTCATTAATTATGTCCTTTATATATTTTAGAATGAAGACAAAATTAAAAAAGTTAGCGGTGAGCACACCTGCAAACTGGATAAAACTCGAAATGAAATTGACATATTACTTGACAAATATGTCGAGAAGGCTGCCCGAGGAACTGAAGCTGCTCCGAGAGTCTATAGAAAATTTAGATTGGCTATTGCAAAATCAGGGTTAGAGTTAGCATCATCACAACCTGTCCCTACTTTCGATCAGAAAAAAATTACTATCTATCGAAAAATACGATCGACGGCAAAAGTCAATACTATACGTCCCATTAGTTTTGATGAAGTTGAGGTACCCTCACAATTTAAAGATTTCTTATTGGCAGATTACTACGATGGCACAATAAAAATTTTAGTATTTTGTAGTCAATATGCACAATCACAAATGAAATCCATAAAACGTTTTTTTATGGATGGCACCTTCAAAGCATCTCCTGTACCATTTCCACAACTATAAAGCATACACGGAGACTTGGGCAGTGGCAAAGAAAGTACTAATGTAATTCCCTTGACATATATGTTTATGTCACACAAAAGTGTGAAGGCATACACTTTAGCATTACAATTAATAAAATCACAGCTTCCAGAGTGGGAACCAAAAGATATTCATGTTGACTATGAGAATTCTGCCATAAAAGCGTTGTTGAAAATATTTAAAAATGTGAATATAAATGGTTGTTACTATCATTTCCGAAATGCTTTGAACCGAAAAGCAAAATCAATTGACTTGAAATCGAGGAATTACAGGCGTATCGTTAGTTTGTGTTCTGTTCTGGCATTGCTGCCAATACACGAAATTTGGCAATATATTATGTCAAACGAAATGCCTTCTCGTGATAATAAAATTACAAAAATTAAAACTTATTTCCAAAAACAATGGATGAAGGCTAATTTTATCGACAAATGGTGCGTATTTTCGGAACGTCATCGAACAAACAATGTGGTCGAAGCGTGGAATTTTACAATCAATGGACTAATAAACAAAATTCCTAGTATAATACAAATTTTAAATATTTTAAAAGGTGATGACACCCTCGCGATTTTAAAAGCCGAACAGATGAAAAGATTTGGAAAATCAATTTCTGGAAGAAGCAAAGGGAACATAGAAAAAGATAAGTTTATTAAAGAAACTCAGATGCAGTTGATTGATGGAAAAATAGGAATACCTATTTTTTTGTGTAAAATAGCTTTATATTTAGCATTTTGGAAAAAATAAACTGAAGTTTTATTTATTTATTTATATTTGGAAAACCAACAGTACTAATAAAAGAAACAGAGAGCCAATTACAGGTTTTCACTGATGGAAACATTGTAGATAATGCATTTATTTTTTTGGGAAAGTCGAAATGTGTAAATATCGTACTAAAAGGCTCAGTATGATCAGCATCATCGGACTGATGAGACTAAAAAGATTAATCAGTCCGATCATAGGACTAAATCATCGGACTGCTGATACTAGGCCTAATGGCTTCGATTCCTTCCCCCAATGTGTGCTTCATTCCAAGCAACTAGAGGCTATGGTGACGTTGAGCGTCGAATGTTACCTCTCATTTTATGCTGGGCTGTAACTGTGCATAAACTACAGGGCACGACCCTCAATAGAGCTATCATAGAATAAGGAAAAAATAGCTTTGCGAGGGGACAAGTAGCTCTCTGCAGTGCAGAGTCAAAACATTAAAAGGAATAGCTCTATCTGATTTAGAACCCTTAACTTCTAAACTTAACAGTTTAGAGGGTTCTAAATCAGATAGATAAAATTATAATAGATAAAATTTAAATGGGAACACCTGGGAAGCTTTGAAATATAAAAATAATTTTCCAAATCGGTTTACGCGTCTTTGAGTAATCGGTGAACATACATTAAAAAACCGGTCAAGTGCGAGTCGGAGGGCTCCGCTCGCGCTCCGAGGGTTCCGTACAAACCTATAGGTATATAAGTAAAATTTCAAATGAGTTGGATAATGTAACGAAAATTTACAGTTTTCGCAATTTTTCCTTTATCTGTGCTATAAGACGTTGCTTTGTACTAAATTTCAAGATTCTGAGTTCACGGGAAGTACCCTGTAGGTTTTGATTCCCTTGCGAGTTGCGAGTTTGAATATATGCGACTTAAATTGCTGTTTCTCTTGATTGCGTTGACATAGAAGTTTGATTTTGTTACAGCTTAAAGGTATTATAGACTTGAGTATTTTATATGAATTTCAATTTAATAACTCTACGCGTTCATGAGAAAAGGGGTAGTAAGTTTAAAATGATTAAAAATATGTTTATTATATGATGTAACTAAAAATGTACGGTTATCGCAATTTATCCTTTATCTGTGCTATAAGACGTTGCTTCGTACCAAATTTCAAGATCCTGAGTTCACGGGAAGTACCCTGTAGGTTTTGATTCCCTTGCGAGTGTAGAAAATTTGCAGCATAAACGGCTGTATCTTTTGATTGCGTTGGCTTAGAAGTTTGATTTTTTCACAGCTTTAAGGGACAGTAGACCTGAGTATTTGATATAAATTTCAGCTTGATACCTCTACGCGTTCCTGAGAAAAAGTGTCTTGACAGACAGACGGACGGACGGACGGACAACAAAGTGATCCAATAAAGGTTCCGTTTTTTTCTTTAGAGGTACGGAACCCTAAAAATGATTCCGTTGAATTGAGAAGTTAAAAAGGCGATGTGTGTATGTTACATATGTTCCGTATAGACTCCGAAAAGGCTGGACCTTTTTCGATAACATTTTTAGGAAATCGTCAAGTCAAGTCAAAAGATACTTTATTCAATACAATCACAAGGATCACTTTGAAACGTGTATACTAGGTGAATTTATGTCCCAATTTATCCTAACCCAAGCCCGAGAAGAATTGGCAAGACTCGCCTTGGTCCAAGCACTTTTTTACATGATCCATCTTATAACTACCTTAACTACGAAATACTAATACAAGAGAGTTTATAAATTTCAAGTGTGTCGGTTAACTGTCTGACGGCAGAGAGACATGAGGCCATGCATTCTTATTAATAATATAGTCATTAATATTATAATAAACTTTTTTCAAAAGACTGTCTTTTATGTTTTCTTTAAATTTCTTAATAGGTAGTTTAGTAGTTTTTTCAGGAAGCTTATTATAGAAGCGCACCGTGTTCCCCATATAGGACTTATTTACTTTTTCAAGTCGAAAAATATTTGTGTCTATTCCTAGTGTTGATTCTATGAAGGTCACTATTTTGCTGAATCCTATCTCTATTTTTATGTGTGTATAACAAATTTTCATATTATATATACTTGTAATAACTATTGTGAGAATATTAATTTCTTTAAATATTTCTCGTGATTCTCGAAATTCAAAGATTCTCGTGGTTTCACTTTATAAATGGCACCGTATTGCCCTTTTTTGAATTACAAATATTTTACCAATATCAGCTGCTTTCCCCCAGAGAATGATACCGTATGATATAACACTATGGAAGTAACAGAAATAAACTAGTCTAGCTTTAGCTTCATCAGTAAGCCACCGTATCGCACGAACTGCATATGCAGCGAAACTAAGTCTACCCGCAAGTGTTTCAAATGTTTCTTCAGATTGACCTAGCGGGTAATCCTGTGAAGTTTGGTAGCGATCGGATCAACAGAACTTTTTTTGTAAAGGAACGGACATAGGCTACTTTTATGAATGTACTATGCGGCGCGGCTGGCAGAAGCTAGTATTGAATAAAATACTGCCACCCACCCACACTCCATCGCCCGTGGCATCCGTGGCGACCATTAAGCCATCCCTTATGCAGGCGAAAGGGCTCAAGAGCTCCACAGCCGCATTGAGCACAAGAAGCCCAAGCCCATAATTTTCGAACCAGATGAGCACGAGTTTCAAGTCGCCTTGTCAATTCAGCGGAGGCTGGCCCCAGTTGGTCAGTGAGTACTTCCTTCAGTGGGCTAAGCCCACTCTTCGGCCATGGGTATAATTTCATTAGCATCATCATCATTCATTACATTTTATTATAAAAATATTATAATAATAAAGCTCTAAAATGGAAAATATTTTGAAATGTACTGCTTGTTACGTTGTGATAAACGAGTGTCTAGCGTTTGTACAGAACAAAATTCAAATAATGGACAATGAAAGCCTTATTCGCGTATGTGTATCGGGATTTACGGAGGTAGATGTTTCACTTTTTGACGCCGTTGCTATCGGTAAAAGAAAGATAATACATAAAAAAGACGGAAAGATGCAGCGGGATTTGGAAGACATCACCAGCGTTCTAAAGGAAACTAATCCTGACAAAATTCCAATTTTTGTGGCACGAGACCTCTATAAATTACCACCAATTTGTTTTAATAGCGTGGACGTGACTCATTTATTGAAAAAGATTTTGGTACTCCAAAGAGAAGTGGAAACTATTGAATCGACCTATGTGACCAAAGATATGCTAAAAAAGGATCCGGCGTTTGAGTCCAGAGAAGCATTGTTAGATGCGCCATTCTCGCCACCCGCAGCAGTTCCGGCCTACCGCTATACACAATATAAACAATAAACGTAGAGCATCAAGACTATCGTTTATAATGGATAGTGGTCCGGTAGGGCTAACCCCTGTTGTAAATAAAAAGAGCCCAGCAGTCATGACAAGAACACATGACAGAATCATAAATGTAGCCTGTGACAGTTTACGTGTGAGAAATGATACTGCTACACTGACAGAGGATCGTGTTCTGCGTAGAGCAACGACAAGTGATTGTGAACCCATCATCACCTGCGAACCCCTGGTTTTATCACCAAGGATTATATACAAAAGCCCCCAAAGGAGTTATGTTTGCCTCTATGTGATATGGCGGATATAGGGTGTCTGCAGGAGACATGGCTTTTACCCCATTATATTACTTATCTGGGGGAAGTTCATGAGGACTTCGAATATGCGGGATCATCAGCAGTCGACGTTTTATTGTACGTGCTGCAAGGTCGTCCGTACGGTGGAGTTGCTGTTCTATGGCGCAAGTCATTATTCAATGACGTTTCAGTGTTGCAGTCGTGCAGCGATCGAATTATAGCAATAAAAGTGATAAGAAGTGATAGTGCGTTTATTGTGTGTAGCGTCTATATGCCTACAGACTGTGGGGACAACTTGGCAATATATACCCAGAGTTTAGGTACTTTGTGTGCTATAATAGAAGATAACGACGTTGAATGTGTTAACATGCTTGAAGACTATAATGCGCACCCGACCAGTTCGTTTGGTAAGGAAATGTTATCTTTTTCACATGAACAAAACTGGATTTGTGCGGACTTAGACTTCTTAAACATGGTGTCAAATAATTTTACCTATATAAGTGAAGTCCATCAGTGTAAAAGATGGCTAGACCATTGTATTGTCACAACCTGCGCATGGAAAACAATAACAAATATTAAAATTGACTATAGTGTTTATAAATCTGACCACTTTCCACTTATAATAGAATGTAATATGAAAGTATTAAAATCTAAATTACAGTGTAAACAGCTAGTTTGTAACAGGACTCTGTAAGGAACTCTGAACAAGCAGAGGAATTTAGTATATACTGTAATAATAAGCTACGGGATATTGATTTTCCTGCTGAGTTGAGACAATGCTCTCTTCATATTTGTGTCTGTGAGTGCAGTGACCACCAAAAAAATATAGATTCGTTTTAGACACAAATTGTTAATGTTCTGTCCGAGGCCGCTGTTATTACATATCATAAAAATAACAGTTATTCTAAATCAAAATCATATAGAAAGAAAGTGATTGGGTGGAATTTACATGTTGGTGACACTTGCGGAGAGGCTAGGAATTGTTTTGATCAGTGGTTACTTTATGGAAAACCAATGTCTGGTAAAATCTATGATTTAATGATAATATCTCGCAGAAAATTTAAAGCTAAATTAAGGTGGTGCGTAAAAAATCCAAATTAAAATGGACATGATTGCTAAAAGTCATAAGCATATCGTTTAAACCCAAAACCTGGCCTGCCTGCAAGCGTGGATGGTACCAGTGATTACAAATCTGTAGCAAATTTGTTTAAACAACAGTTTAAAATACAGGCTGTTCCTTTGCCCAACCACAGTGACAGGATGGCAGGTGAAGGTTCGCTCGAGTTTTATGCGTATCGTCAATACTGCTTTTCGTCATTATCCCATTTTTGCCAAAGTTATGTATGGTCAAGACATTTTCGTCTAAGTAGCTTTTGGTCAAAGACAATGATTTGCCATGCTTGCGTTTCGTCTTAATGTAAACAGACTTAAGTATAAAATCTCTTTACAGACATAAGTGGCTGGCCACTTACTTTTCTATTATCTTGTAGATTGACGTTTATACGTGACAATGAATACGACTGTCATTATCACGGAATTAGCCTTATTTCTGTGGTTATTTTATTACGGAGCTATCAAGTATAATTTAATTTCGCTAACATGGCTGCCTCCAGCAAGCCGATTGAACTGGAGTTTATCAAAAGTAAAAGAGGTAAATCTATTATTGTAGGAGGTGGATATAGGGTCTTCCAATAGGCACGTCCGAACTTTGACAGTTGGTAGCGGCCATCTTGTTGAAGCTACATCTGTCAAATTGGTTGTAATTTATTCATTCTGTTTTGCCAAATCATCATGGATAGCTATAGCATTCAACAACACGTGCAAATGATAAAATTGTTTTATCAAATTGGGTGTTCTGTTCGGGCAACGCACCGCGCGCTTCGCCCATTTTACGGTCGCCATAATCGTCCTACCGAGAGGACTATTCGTCGTGTGGTGGATAAATTTGAGTCCACTGGTTCGGTAAATGATCGACCAACACCCGTACGTCAACGAAACGCAAGGTCTGCCGAAAACATCGCCGCTGTCCGTGAGAGTGTGCAGGAGAATCCGAGGCAGTAGATTTCGCGTCGCTCACAAGAACTCGGCCTTTCACAGACCACAACTTGGCGAATTTTGCGTCGTGACTTGGGCCTGCACCCGTATAAAATTGAACTCACCCAGGAATTGAAGGTAAACGACCAAACAACCATAGACAACGACGTGTGTTCGCTGAACGGGCACTGGAACAGTTAGCAAGTGACCGTAATTTTCACAGAAAAATTATCTTCAGCGATGAGGCCCATTTCTGGATGAATGGGTACGTAAACAAACAAAATTGTCGAATTTGGGACGATACCAATCCACATGAGATCCAAGAGCGTCCAATGCATCCCGAAAAAGTTACAGTATGGTGTGGGTTTTGGGCTGGCGGCGTCATCGGGCCATATTTCTTTGAGAACAACATTGGCCAGGCCATCACTGTCAACGGCGAGCGCTATAGGTCGATGATTACCAACTTTTTTTGGCATGAACTGGATCATCTGAACACCAAAGACATGTGGTTTCAACAAGACGGCGCTACGTGCCACATAGCTCATGCTACATTGAATATTCTGCATGAGAGATTTGAGGGCTCACGTGGAGCTGATGTGAACTGGCCACCGAGATCTTGTGACTTAACCCCGCTAGACTTTTTCTTGTGGGGTTTTCTTAAGTCGCAGGTCTATGTGAATAAACTACAAATCACAGCGGCCCTCAAAGCCAACATAACCTATGCCATAAGTCAAATTCAGCCTGATTTATGCGCAAAAGTCATGGAAAATTGGATATCTCGCATGCGCTCCACCCAGAGAAGCCGTAGCGGACATTTGAATGATGTCTTTTTCCACACATAATGGCATCACTACATCTTTTAAATAAATAAATAATTTCAATAATATATCACACACACTTTGTTTTATTTAAATTTAAAGATAGGACACGCTAATTGAAAAACCCTTTATAAGTATCACTTTAATATGGAATATGAAAACGGGAACTCAATTTGGAGATGTGCAAAACGTGGTCAGTGTAATGCTTCTGTCACATTGTGTAAGAATCGTGAAAACATATTGAGTGACAAGAAACACAGTTGCCTCCCTGATTTTGTGCAAAACGAAATTAAGGTAATGGACATATGCAAAGTTAAAGCACAAGCCCATACAACACATTTTTGAGGAGCAGTTTGAAAATTTAAAAAAGAAAACTAAAAGCATTACTATCCCGTCGTATAAAAGTAAAAAATATTCACTACGTCGTTCACGACTGAAGGCTTTGACCCTATAGTCCGGTCAATTTAGACATTCGAAGTTACATAAAGTCCCAACAAGCTGAATTTGTGTGAAGTTGTTCAAAACATAATTATAAACAATGTCTAGAAGTTCTCCATCATTCCCCTGTAAGGAAAAAAATTAATTCAAGGTTAAAGGTCAAAAAAATGAGTTTTTCGCGATTTTCAGCAAAACGGTAAGTTTTATCATAAAAGTACCTCAGACAAAAATTGTAGATCATAAAATTATCTATACAAAATGTATCAATACTTTTTTTCATACGAGCCACCGTTTCTGAGATATAACGATTCAAAAAGTTATAAAAGTTGTTATCGTCATTATATGCATGAGTACGCCACGTATATACATCTAGAGTTGTAATATTTTATATAATATATATATGTATATATATATATACATGACCATGACGACCTCTGTGGCGCAGTGGGCTAAGATTCAGCTAAGACACAGAAGGTTGCGGTTTCGATTCCCGCCGCGGGACAAATGTTTGTATGATCTGCAAGTATTTGTCTCGGGTCTGGGTGTTTCTATGTATAATATGTATGTATTTACAAAAAAAAAAAAAAAGTATATAAGTAGTGTATCAGTCATGTGGTACCCATAACACAAGCTCTGCTTACTTTGGGGCCAGATGATGCTGTGTGAAATGTCCGGGATTATTTATTTATGTATGTATATATATATATATATATGTATATATATATATATATATGTATATATATATATATGTATATATATATATATATATATATACATATATATGTATTTTGTAAATACATACATATTATACATAGAAACACCCAGACCCGAGACAAATACTTGCAGATCATACAAACATTTGTCCCGCGGCGGGAATCGAACCCGCAACCTTCTGTGTCTCAGCTGAATCTTAGCCCACTGCGCCACAGAGGTCGTCATGGTCATATATATATGTATATATATATATACATATATATATTATATAAAATATTACAACTCTAGATGTATATACGTGGCGTACTCATGCATATTATGACGATAACAACTTTTATAACTTTTTGAATCGTTATATCTCAGAAACGGTGGCTCGTATGAAAAAAAGTATTGATACATTTTGTATAGATAATTTTATGATCTACAATTTTTGTCTGAGGTACTTTTATGATAAAACTTACCGTTTTGCTGAAAATCGCGAAAAACTCATTTTTTTGACCTTTGACCTTGAATTAAATTTTTTCCTTACAGGGGAATGATGGGGAACTTCTAGACATTGTTTATAATTATGTTTTGAACAACTTCTGTCTCAAGTTTGATCTCAATGCGATTAAAGCATTTGCTTATAATCTGTGTAAATTACGTCCACTTGAGAGGGTTAGGTCAACATATATGATAAGTTAAAAACGCAGTACACAACAAAAGGATCGAAGTGGTTGACCTACCCTTCAAGAACCCATGCCGTTGCGGCGCCAACTCATGCTTATAGCGGAGTATAATTGTACTATCGTAATCGTAGTATGTAATCGTAATAGTATGTAATAATAGTATGAAATCGTAGTTAATAAATTATAAAATTATTTTTTTTTGCACCCTATCCTCTGGTCCTCTGTTATTTTACGGTATTAATAATCGTAGAAAACAAGATGCATACTATGGCGAAGAACGATCTGATGCAGTCAGCGTCTTTCTTGGAAAATACGCAGGAAGAACCGGAAAGGGCAACAGAAGAGAACGCTTAAAATCTGCATCGATTACTGAACAAGACCAGGATATTATGTCTGCTCTTGGAAAAGTAATAGAAGAGAACCCTAAGTTTAGTGAAAAAAATCACAACAAAATGCCCCACTTGTGACTTCTAATTCTTTAAAAGGGGTTAGCTCAAGAAGCCAAGGATAAAATACATTGAAGTGAGTGCAGTTAAATTATAAATAAATAATCCCGGACATTTCACACAACATCATCTGGCCCCAAAGTAAGCAGAGCTTGTGTTATGGGTACCACATGACTGATATACTACTTATATACTTTTTTTTTTTTGTAATTACATACATATTATACATAGAAACACCCAGACCCGAGAAAAATACTTGCAGATCGTACAAACATATGTCCCGCGGCGGGAATCGAACCCGCAACCTTTTGCGTCTCAGCCGGGTCTTAGCCAACTGCGCCACAGAGGTCGTCAATTGGACAAGACATTGGACAGAGCCGGAATTTTAGTTTTTATGTTATTAGTTGTTAAAAAAATCAAACATATCTAATAGAATGTCAGGTGATAATATAATTTGGAAAAAGCATTCATTATGCAAAAACGAAGTATAAGAACTTTAGTTAGAATCTCTCAGAGAGAATCATGCAGAGAGCATTTTAGTCGACTGGGTATTTTGACGGTCCCAAGTTTTTATGTACATGTAATTATTAGCTTTCTAGCCAAAAACATACACGAGTATGAGACACTTAGTAAAAATAATGTGTGGACAAATAGTAGGAAAAAAAATCTAAAGAATAAGATACATCCCACACTCAACATCATGAAACACTGTTTAAGATATCCAGCAGTTGAAATTTTTAACAGACTGCCAATAGAACTGAAATCTATTATTCACCAATGAAAAAAACTAAAGGTTGAGTTGAAGTCTTTTACTTCTGGAGAAATGTCTCTATTCGCTGGATGAACTATGAACCGTTTTATAATTATTGATTGTCTTGATTGATCACATTAAAATGTTCTGATTATTTATTGTTAGGTTAGGTTTTGACATTATTATATATTGCATGATTACCATAAAATTTATCAATATTAATTTTAGCAAAAATTCAAAAAAATTTCGCTGATTTCAACGCATAAAAGATTCCGACGAATTGAGAACCTCCTCCTTTTTCATGAAGTCGGTTAAATACATAAAAACAGAAGAGTGGAAGATGTCTATCAAATGGTTTTCTTTCCATCGACGATAACGATAAGTGACAAGTAGGAAAAGAAATGCTGCAAAAATGGTAAAAAAAAATGTCGTTAAGGCGTAACAGACAGACAAAGTTACTTTGAAAGACCCTTGGACAAAGTTTATCTACTTTAAATACCAGAAACGACAAAGTATTTATGTGCATACCAAATGTGCATTAGAAATAAATTATCAATTTTTATTGTAAGTATTTATGGTTTATTATTTTGGCGATAATAGCTTACACATAAAAGACAGATATATGATGTAGCGGGCATCGTTGTAGCACTATTTAAGATAAACATTTCTATTATACATTATAAACGTGTGATTCTAAGAGTTTTTGCAGCGCTCGCCAGAATAGCACGCAGATGGTAGCATTTTTTTCCTACTTACCTACTTGACACTTATTCTTATTGTCACACAATATCTTTATAAATTATAGCCTATGTGTTATTCTGCTGTACGAGTATAAGCTATATAATTGTAAAGTTTCATTAAAATCTATTAGGTAAGTAGTTTTTGCGTGAAAGAGTAACAAACATACATACATCCAACTTCCGCGTTTATAATATAAGTAAGGATAGTGTGATCGGTCTGTACAGTGTGTATTTTTTTACATTTTATGTACAGGCATATATTCTGTCAAAAAAGTATCGGGAATGGATGATATCTTTTTTTGGGGTTCAAAATTCAATATATTGTTTTTTTGTTGTTAGATTGGCACAACTGATTTTCGATTTGGTGCGTGTTGTTTTTAGTTAGATCATATCTAGTGTGTATTGCGAATTTCATAATGGACAAAATCATAGAACAAAGAGTTGTGCATTTTGAATCGCCAATAGAATTTCGTGTTTGGAGTCCCTGAAAATGTTAATAAAGGTTTACGGTGAATCAAAAACACGTGGAAGTCGAGATGTGATGGAAGATTTGTCTCGCTCTTGTTGGCCATCAACGTCTTCAACAAAATAGTCAACAAGCTACGGAGTGGCGCTTTCCAACTGAACCGAAACCGAAAAAAAAACGAAGTCTATCAAAAGTCAAAGTCTTGTTTGCTGTTTTCTTTGACTATTTTTTTGACTATTGCGGTATTGTGAACTCGGAATTCTTGCTGGAAGCTCAAACGGTAAATGAAGAACCACGATAATGCGCCTTCGCACAAGGCCATCATTGTAATCAAGGCCATCGAGCAACCAACTTATTCACCAGATAATGCTCCATCCAACTACTTTCTTTTTCCTAAACTCAAATTACCATTTCGTGGCAACCGTTTTCATTCGGTAGAAGACATAAAGGAAAATTCACGGCGAGAACTGAACTCAATTCCGGAAAAAGCTTTTAAAAAATGTTTTGATGATTGGATTATTCGTTGGCGTAAGTGTATCGCTTCTGAAGGAGCTTACTTTGAAGGCGATAAAATAAATTTGGTTGATTAACCAACATTTTGTGTATTATTGACCGTTTTCCGGTAGGTAGGTCTTGACAGAGTACCTAGTATAAATTAATATCACAAACATAATTAAGCCCCAAACATTATTTGTTTTGTTTCTGATAAATTAATCGAATAAAATCGAGTGTGCAGTTTTTTATTTTGGGTACTATTTAGGTATTTTTTTGGTTTATGTGCAATTGACCCATTACGCCTAGACAGCCGAGGGGTTCGAGTTATAGGGTAGGATGGTCGACAATGAACCAGCCCTCTCATGCCGAAACGCGAAGTTGCCGGTTCGTGCAATTGATATAGTGTAAGCGGCCTAAACTACAGCCGTCCCTATCGAGTTTGCGGCCAGCTCGCATTGACGAAACACTTGTGCGGACGCGTTTATTGTTTCGGAGTGAAAAAACGAAGAAAAACAAGTGAGTGCTTTTGTTTTTCATTTCCGTAGTTTAACGCATATCAATAGCTGCTTTAGGTAAAAGTAGATAGTGTTTTATTACCCTACTTTGAGAAGATTTGTCGAATCTCTCGCGTGTTTATTGTGGAAGCTACATAACCTCAAATGTGTTGGGAACGTGGGTATACACTTTGAGCCATTCTGGTTGCGCTTATAATGAGCCCATTGCTCACTGTAGACTGAGTGTTGGCTCACAGCGTGCCATCCCCAACAATTGTAATAAAATTGTTTTTAACACTTTTGTTTGATTATTTGTAGGTAGGACATATTTAGGTACTTAATTATTACTATTGACATATCAGGATGGGCCGAAAGGCAACCGAAAAAAGAAAAAAAGGATCTACTACCGCTTTAGAAATGAAGCGTGCAGTATAGACCTCCACGTTCATGGCAAAATGAGCATACGGAAAGCGGCAAAAGAGTGCCAGGTAGCTTACCCGACCCTCAGACGGTATGTACAAAATTTTTAAGAAAATGAAGCCGCCAGAATGGAACCAAACTATACTGTTTATATGATTTTTACAACGGAACGAGAATAACATCTTAAAGAGTACGTTATAAACTGCGCTGATAAATTTTACGGCTTGTCGTCAAAGGAAACTCGCAGGGTTGCCTAACAAATGGGAAAATATAATGATATTGAAGTGCCACAAACATGGCATGATAACAAAATGGCTGATAATGATAGCGCGGATTCAAGGCAACGCATTCAGAACTAAAAGTAAAAAACCCGAGGCTTGTAGTCTGGCAAGGGCCAGTGCATTCAATGAAACTAATATCAAAAATTTCTTCGACAACCTCAAAGCGGTCTCAAGCCCTTACCCCCAATTCGGAGATGGGAGCAGAATCTATAATTTAGATGAAACCTCAACAACTACTGTTTAGAAACCGCAGAAGGTGCTAGCTCCCAAAGCTCGTAGTGTCTGTAAAGTCACCAGTCGGGAACGTGGAGTCGCCACTCCACGTTGCCGTGGAGTTGTGACAACCTGTTGCATTATTAGCGCCCATGGACAAGCGTTGCCACCAGCAATGGTATTCCCAAGAAAAAAATTCAAAGACACGATGCTATACGGCGCTCCGCCAGGAACGCTAGGTTTAGCGAGCCAAAGCGGTTGGATGAACGCCGATCTTTTTATTGATGTAATGAGACACTTTATAAAGCACACGTCAGCATCGAAAGAAAATCCCGCATTATTGATAATGGACAACCATGAGAGCCACTTATCAATAAAAGCTCTTGACCTGGCCAAGGATAACGGAGTCACGGTGCTAACTCTTTACCCTCATACTACAGCAAAAATTCAACCATTAGATGTTGGTTTGCTCGCTCCATTTAAGATCTTTTATAATGCTGCGGTGGATTCATGGCTAATGCGCAACCCAGGAAAAACGCTTATCATACATAATGTCACGGAATTAGTTGGGCCAGCCTACCTAAAGTCCATGACATTCAAAAAGTGCGGGATTTTTCCGTTTGATGATCAGATTTTTACCGAAATCGACTTTCTACCAAGTAACGTCTCCATCTGTATTGAATGACCGAGATACTTCAGTTGATGTAGAGCCAAGCACCAAAGCCTCACTTGAAGTTGCTGCAGAACCGACTACTTTGAAAACCACGACTACGATGATAGATTTTTTAGGAGCTGTAATTCTTTCATTGCCAAGCACATCATGTGTGAGTCCTAATCAGAAACATTTTATTTCGCCCAAAGTATTTCGACAGCCCATAAAAGCAGGACTTTGGAAAAGTATGATCGCAACAGACACTCCCGATAAAGATGCTTTGGCCCAACTTAAGGCAAAAAAGAATATAAAAAAACAAGTCGTCAAAAGAGTTAGAGCAGTTTTATGCTGTGGGATAATACATACCTGACTTTGTCTGCGTTTCTGAGACAAGAGATTTGCATCGAATGGTATCCTAATTAGTTTGCAAAGAATGGACTGCAAGACAAAAAGCTGTCTAACCGTGAGGAGACCACAGTCTGCGTACAGCTGAGTTGTCGGATACCGAAAAGGCTTACTTGACATTACTTTTAGTACTGCTCGCTGAGCTCTCTCAAGACAAATCATGGAAGAGACGTAAGTGCCTCCGAACGCCGATATACAATAAGAAATTATTGATTGAGTAAGGGCATAGTAAACTACTTTTATAGTATCCGACGCTGCAACTTTCTTTAGTTTTTTAAACACAAAAATCAACTTTCTCACCCTAGGCACTAGTGTCTGTAGCTGCATATTCCAGCTCAATGTGCTATCCAGATAAATGCCTAGATACCTAAAATGGGATGTGCGTGTTAGAGGTTTGCAATCCTGGCTTTGACACCTGGCCGTATCCGTGCAAGTATGTGCTTTGATAAAAAATGTGTGTTCCGGAGGCTGAGAAGTTAAGTTGTGACAGAAGATTAAATATTTGGTTTTAGTTATATTTAAAGTAAGTATGTTTTCATAAAGGGCAGCCATGACAATTTGCAATGCATTCTCTGAATTTACACGAACATCATCCCAAGTTGCACCACCCACTAGCAGAGCTGTGTCGTCGGCATATGTGTATACTTTACAACTTGGTAGTTTTAGTTTACATAGGTTGTTTATGTAAATTAGAAAGAGGGTTGGGCCCAAAACGCTTCCCTGTGGAACTGCGTAGCAAATGAACTCATCTGTGCTAACATAACCATCAATTTGAACACATTGTTTTCTGTGCGATAAATAATCACAGAAAATTTGATTTGCTATTCCCCGGATTCCTATCCCCTCCATTTTACTAAGCAGAAACGGAATAGAAACAGTGTGGAAAGCTTTCGATAAGTCCAGAAATAAGCAAATGGATTTGTCCTTTTTATCCAGTTGACGAACAATGTTGTTTGTCAGTTCAAGAACCGCATCTTCAGTAGACTTGTGTTTTCTAAATCCATACTGGTTGTCTGCTATTATTTGGTGCTTGTCTAAATAACTTACAAGCTGTTTATTTATAACTTTCTCTAGGATTTTTGATAAGAGTTGTTAGTACTGATATAGGCCTATAGTTGTCGACACTGCTTCTCATTCCGCTCTTATAGATTGGATGAACAAGAGCCCTTTTAAAAGCATTAGGGAAGACTCCGGATGTGATACAGAGATCACAAAGGTATTTTATTGGGGGAATAAGCGATTTCCTTGCAAGTTTGACTACCTTGGAAGGAATCTGGTCCCAGCCCGTTGCACAGTCGGATCGCAAATTAATTATTATTGACTCTATCTCTTCAAAATCTGTAGTAAGCAATACCATAGAGTTACAATAAGATATGGGTTGGTCCAGGGAACCAACATAGGGAGGTCTTTGACTAGAAATAACTCTTTGTAAATGCTAATTCTAACTATAATTAGCATATAATGCTAAATCTTTGCCTATGTTTGTAAAAAAAGAATTGACACTATTAACCGAACATTTGGGATCGTCTTGCAATTTTAAAAGTTCACCGGAAGAGGGATTGTTTCTTTTAAGATTGGTTATTTTTATAATGTAATACTATATTATATTATATTATATATACTATATATTTAATATATAAAATTAAAAATATATAAAAAATATATAGTGTTCATGTCTTATAAGTATGTATTTAAAAATATATAAGAATTCTATCAGTCATCTTGTCTCCATAATACAAGCTATGCGTAGTTTGGAGCTAGGTGGTGTTGTGTGCATTGGGCATTGATTCTGTAATCACTAATCACTATAATAGGCTAGTTAAAATTTTATGAAATACGAACGACCTTATTTTGATTCTACGAAAGTATAAAAATTACTATCTAAAACAAGTTAAATTATCAATCAATTCAATTCAATCAATCAGTTCTTGAATTGTTTTTCATAGGAATTTCGGCAGATAAAATAATTAACACTTAACCTCTGGTTAAAAGAAGTACATCACACGTCTATTTTGTAAATTTAATAAGTGTCATTTTAAGAGTGTTACTTACTTTAATTTGGACTTTGGTGCAAGCAAAATCGCTGTCTAAGTCGTTCGTATTTTATAAAAATTAAGGTAATCTGGCGTAACTGTAGAATATTATTATTATATCCATAAGGAATTTTTGTTGATATAAAAGACATTTCAATTAAATTTTATTATATTTGAAAAATATACAAAGAATTAATATTGTTTGTTTTGTACATTTAAATAATAATCTAATAAATGCGTAATTAGTTTTACCTAGATTATGATTAGGCGACATGTATTATATTACATTACGTTATGTAGTTATAGGTACTGATTAAGAGACATGAAGTATAGTATAAATATTATTAGAAAAGTATTATAAAAGTTATAAAGATCTAACCCGCATCTAAGTTAAGGTAATGTATATAGGTACTCGTACTTGGACAAATAATGATAATAATGACATAACATACAGAACAAGCAATATGTATAACTAGTGAGACTAAACCAATCGTTTTAGGTATGTAGATGGCAGTCTTCGGGTGGCCGTGTAGACATCACCAGAGTTTTGCCACTGGCTCGAACGAAAATAGTCCTTTTAGATATCAGCCTTTACATCAGTATTCATTCCTTTCTAACCCACGTCCTTATCTATAATACAATAACTATTAGATAAGGATATTTTTCTGACTGATTTACGTACAGACACGCATACCTATATATTTATACATAGACATGCGTTTCAATCAATTGCCATGCGTTAGGGACACGCATGCCTGTATATATATACCAACGCACGGTCATTGATTTTGAATATATTTGTTATATAAAATCAAATGCCGTGTGTTAGTCTCGTAAAAATGAAAGGAACACTAACAATTCCAAATGCAGTGAAAATATGCTTTCTAATTAATAAGTGCTTAAGAGATTTACTTCATCTATTTACTTCACAAGAACCTGATGCTGTCATATTCAGAGCATATTCATATGTCATATATAGAAAAAGGACTGTTTTAAGAAGGTTAGAGGATGCCATGACAACAAGAAAAAAGGATAATGTAGAAATTACATCGCATCTTCTCACTTCAATAAAGATATTTTAGGACTTAATAACAGTATTATGATAAGGGAGACTTTGTAAACTGAAAATTTTCCTGAAATATACAAGGGGCCTCATAGAGTTAAATTACAATAAGAAACTAACGAAACCCAAGAAGTCCAATGCTAAAGAACTTTCAGAAGTGCTAGTTTTGACACAAGCGATGAAGGGGAGCATATGTAGGTACTATGTAAGTTAAAAAAGTGCAAAAGATTAGGTATTAGGTTTTCACATATAATTTAGCACCATTCATTACATAAATAAGTGTTATAGACCCTAGTAATAAGTAGGTAATAATTAGTGTCTAAACGAATATGTTATATGGCTCATCCATATATGATACTGAAAAGTTAAAAACTAAAAACTTTAAACTTAACAAGTTCATTACAGCCCATGAACATTAAGATTAACTGTAGGTGGTGGATGTTTCCGAGGAAAATATACTGGGGTTATGATATAAGTTGACAGCAATAATAGAGCATAATACAATTCCTACTGGTTCAGATTATTAGACGGTTTGACTGTGTATAAAGGAGTTTTTTTTTCTCTAATTTTATAAATGTTAATTTTTTTTTGTAACGAGATGTTACCTATTTATTGAGGACCATTGTTTTATTTTATTTTGTTGTCTATTTATAATGTATTTGAAAAAAAAAATGTACCTAGATATATCAGTCTTTGGATGGCCTACTCCGTCACAAGAGTTTGTCACTGACTCAAACGAAAATACTGTCTTTGTGTGGCCTACTCCGTCACAAGAGTTTGTCACTGCCTCATATGAAAGTAGTAGTTTGAGATATCAGCCTTTATTCCAGTATTTATTCCTTACCCGCAATATATAATATAAGGATCTGTTTCCTGAATGATTCACGTCTAGACA
Organism: Lampropteryx suffumata; assembly: GCA_948098915.1. Lineage (NCBI taxonomy): Eukaryota > Metazoa > Arthropoda > Insecta > Lepidoptera > Geometridae > Lampropteryx > Lampropteryx suffumata. The sequence continues at coordinate 16,255,738 of OX402544.1, read as the reverse complement.
CGCATGCCTATATATAAACTAACGTACGGCAATTTATTATGTATATATATAACAACATCAATGGCCTTCCCATGCACTGCATTTTTATCACAATAGGTGTCGCATTATCGATAATGCCTTACTTTGACATTTTATCTGTGATATTGCATGTGTTTATTTGTGTTTGTGGATTTATTTCCAAACTGTTCATTGCAATGTTGCGCTCCTGACTTTAAAAACAGAGGCTCGCATGTAAGGACCCAAAACAAAGAATAACAAAAAGAATCCGCTCCGCAGTTTTCGTTTAAATCAAAAACCTCTAATTTATGAAGAAATCACAGTTTTAGTTCAAAAATATATAAAATCACGCTCAGAAAGATAAACTAACCTACTAGGTAATGTTTTAAAACTTACCTTTTAATCAAATCGATATTTTTTCCTGTGATCGTTCTTCTTCGTCCTTCGTAAGTAGCAGGTACATTGTCTATAGCAAAACACTACAGTCATACAAAACGTAAACAAGGCATTCACGTTTGTGCTAATCAAGCTAATCATTCTTTTATTTAGAATTTTTGCTTTTCGAGACAGGTAAAACTCACAACCATGGCCGAGATAAAAAAATTTTAGGAGTCATTAATTTTTCTCTGATTAAGAAGACAAGCCTACGAGTTATTTCCTCGATTACATCCTACGAATCCCAAGAGCATTGTTTGGATTATTTCCAAAATTATCTGTAAAGCATTTTCAACACAACTCTAACATGTAAATCTAACAGTAATTCTTGATTCAAACATGATTGATTGTATTGATCTATGTAATTTCTACCTGTTTCTATTTAATTTGTCACTTTTTAGATATGTGAGAAAAATACGATTATTGCAATATGTCCGATGATTTCATAAATTTAATTAAATCTCTTGCAATTAATATAACATTAATGATATTAACACATACTCAGCCTTAATTATAAACGCCTCATAAGTTGAACACAGCCTAAACACTGCTTAAGATACTGCAAAAAGGGATGGCACTATTTTAAACAGTGATGGACTTTGGACAGAAGTTAAGAGACGTTTATAAGTATGGCCAGCAATGTCCAAGCATGTGAAAGCACAAGCCCAAAGAAGAGTAAATTACAAAATCATACGTCAAGGTGATTGCTTGATGATGAAGGTCAATACTTTCATCGTCCATTTCTAAATTTCAGGAATAACTAGGTTGTTCAATTATTGTTTTATCTTGCATTAAGGCAAGAACATATTTGTGATTATAATTTTAATTGTAAAAATGAGTGCGATACTGACACGATGTTAATTTGGACGAAATATTATTGTGTGGAACTAATGAAACCGTTCAGTCTTTAAAATTTTGACTGGAAGGAATGATAACGTGCGTTTTCCAATAAATGAAATAATAAACAACAAAATAATTGAAGAATAACATCAAGACTAAAAGAAAACATAATCAAAAAAAGCTCATCAACGTTATAATTTATTTGGTTCCAGGTTTTTATTCATATGACAGCATTTTTGACAATCAACATCAACCTTCCTTAATACCAATTCATCAATAGTAACTGGAAGCGATTAAAATCAAAGTTTTGATAGTAAGTATCAGAATTCCATAATCATACGGAACTCATATTGTTTTAGTTATTTATGGCGTACAATGTAACCGAAACGACGGGAAATAATTAAGAGTAAAAGTTATAATCGATACTGGGTTAACTAATAAAACAAAAATGTTAGTATGTTTGCTACAGGCCCCCTTTCTAATTTATCAATGAATTCGCAAATCCATATCTACGGTCACCCCTATCTTGCCTACTGGTCTTTCTTAAATACTTATGAACACAGAGAGACCTTATCCGAGATCCGAGTTATCAAACTCATACGGCTTTGCACAGCAATCTACTTTAATTGTTATATAATGCTCTGAATATTAACCTACATCTTATAGGTACCTAGGTTATATATATAAACGAATAGTTAAGTAGTAACTATACAAATAATTAGCTAATTTTACTATTTTTGCCAAAAAAAGGGTTTTATTTATTTTATAACTATTCAGGTAGGTACTTAAAGGTTAACTAAGGAATAGCTTAGTGTTTACTAAAACAAAAACAAAATATAGGTAAGCATAACATGCGGTTTCAGTATCAAGTGCAATTTATTAGTAGTGGTCATATTATCACAGGACAACCTAATAACTAAGTACATTATGTATGTCACCGTAAGATTGTAAACATTTCATTATAATAGAACCAGATAGATTTAGGAACCATAATATTTATTGAGTGATCATAATTGGTTATATTTTGATCGCTCGCCCTGACTTTTGGCTAAATTGTGGTCTAGTCTATATTTTAAAGTAGTCCATTCCGGTATTTTGCTATTTTCATCCTTGTCAAACTATTGTTGATCAAAAATGCTATCAATAAGCGCGCAACTCAAGTTTTGTTTGCAATTTGACGGTTATATATCCGGAAGATTATGAACTACCAAAAAACTACTAAATTACAAATTGTATGGTTAACTATTCCGACAGTCTCTACCTGGTTTTATTATAAACGAACGGTTACTGCAATCTTCCGATCACATAAAATATTGTAAAATAAAATGGTCTCTCTATCTGGATCAAGGACCTTTGTAATTAATATCAATACGTCATGCCTTTTGGTTTCATTATAAAACATCCGTACCGTAAAAAAATTGTAATGATTAGGTACAGCCTAGGTAATTACTCTTAATCTAATCTATGTATGATACTATTCCAAAGCATTGGCCAAGTACGGTTAGCAGAACAACGGCATTAGTAGTACCTAAAATTTTCTTTGGTTGTGGCGTTTTTCACGCACTTTATAAATTTAGCTAAATAAGTACATAATTTAATGCGCAATGGATATAAAAAACTATAATTGTCTTTGCACACCCAAATTACAAACTCCTAGTCCTAGCCTAGTTGATAGATACGCCGACCGTACACCATAAGGCTTCTGATCTCGATTTATCTTTGTCTAAACATGTTTAGGGCCCTGTCTTCGACTTTTCGGAATGATTTTTAGAAACAAAATACGATTAAAAGATCCGAAAATATTTTTATACAATACCTACTTGATGATATTTGTAAATTTGTAAAATAACTTTTGGCTAATCTTTTGGAGAAAAGAACCAATTTGTCTGACGTTTTAATGAAATGTTCTTATTCGTAGAACTAGGGTGTTTAATTTATGAATGAAATCAATGCACCCACTTAAAAGAAAATCAAAAACAATAAAATATACTGAACTGAAAAAATAATCTAATATGGGATAATTTTATAAATTTCACCATTAGTACAAGGGGCGTACTGCAGTTCCAAACAAGAAACTAGAGCTAAAAATAATGTTCATACCGATATATCACCATTAATATCGATAAATGAAGTTTAATAGTAAATAGATGAGGTTTGCTGATATCAGCAAAGCTTCAAGATAGTTCCACCGCCACGCTATGTACAACATAATATGACCACCACCGCATTGCTAATACAATCGCCAGAGACAAAACCCAAGACAAAATCACAGCCCTAACATAATAACAAGCTAACTGCGTTTCTCTGAGATCAACTACACACGGAGCTTTGCATATAAATAACAATTTTGTACATAATCTGCGATAATAGCATTGAGATATCGTATTACATTAATGACTATAGAAGCAACTGATGGCACGAGGAAACTTTCACGTTTTAACGCTTTAGTAAAACGAGCCGATTTGACACACTCAACGTATATGCTTGGGCTAAGTAGACTTGACACTACTTTGTTCAAAAGGGGCTGAATGAGTGAATGCGGCAATTGCTGGACACTCAGATCATTCATGACCAGCTAACGGGTTCATTAAGCGAGGAAGTTATCTTATCTTACCTACTTATTTGAAGTTGTAAGTGGGTATTTGACATTACTTTATTCCGAGTGTATTTACATCAGAAGTTGATCGAATCGACCGTATTAGAATATATGAAAACGTATTTTTATTGTTTTGTCTTTTTAAAACATCTCTATCAAACCCAGGATAGACAGAAGTGGCTAAGCTGGTGTCTCTATCTAGTGGATGGTAGTAGACGAAATTAACATTATAACAATCTTAAATGAACATAACGTACCATGTTCATTTCGGCTTGGGACTACTCAATAAACTATGAAAAATTAAAAATATCAGATAATCAAAAATGAATATAAATAACTAGTAATATTACATAATTTCCGTATCAATTACTATAAACGCACGATTAAATGAATTTCACTTATGTAGTGTGGATAATTTTTTGGCCTAAGAGCGCTAATGTAACTATTTTGTAATCGTAATGAAATATATTTGTCCGTACTCAGTATATTGCAGTGGTAAATCGAAATAGATTGTCAAATATACTCGATTAGGAAAACTGTTTTTCTAATTGTGTTCTATTTTCTAAATAAATACGAATTGGTAGGTTACAAAATAACGATCTCTAAAAGCACGCCTTGTAAGTTTTTGTATTTGGTGTACCAACAAGACAGATGTACAGTACACTGTAGATTTTTTTTTAAATCCTTAAGATACGCAGCATTACTTACTATTCTAGTAGGTATAGCTAACTAACAAAATATACTACCAAAAAACTACTACATATAGGTAGATAAATTATAAAAGTGTAAATTTCCTTTATTTAGTTACCCATCTACTACCTGTGATTGATAAGTGAATAATTAGTGACGAGTAGCCATCGATTGGTAGCCCAAAGATGTTTTTATCAGTTCGCCAACCCGTCATTTCTGTTATCAAAACATTTGCACAATTTCAGCCACTTATAAATCCAGATAGATGATTAGTTGAAAATGCAACCTTAATATACCTATAGTAAACAGTTATAATGGCGATTATTTCAATAAAACATGCAGCATGTTGAAAAACAGGAAGGAACTTGGTTATAAAATTCCATTTTTGCATCATAAAATACACGAATATTTTGCAAATCCACTGGTGAACAAAACACTTCTGTTGCTTTGGTTATTTTCGCATTAATCAATTCACACATCTCTCTGCTCAGCAGTCAGCAGCAGTCGACATTCGATCACAAGCGAACTCGTAAAAACCTAATGTTTGCATAGTTATTATTAATATACTTTTTCAAAATAGCACCGCCATTAAGATTAATGTTATTATTTATTGTTTTTTCAATATCCTTGATAACGATAACATGTTTAAAATTGGTCATTCACTAGATTCATCACCACGAGCTCTCGAGGTCTATTTCACTTTACGTGTCCTTCCAGCGCGCCTGTCTTGTAACTCAATAGGTACCTAACTCGTTCTGATACACTTCAGTTTCATTTAAACCTCTCAGAGCATTTACTTTTTCGTAATCAACCGACACTTTCCAACAGCTTTACGAACAAACAAAAGAGGATTTTGTTGTGGAACCGGTTAAACTTCGAAAACGGAGCGAGTACGTCGGGTTGTATTGCAAGTGTTCCAATCGCAGCACAAGATCCGTGCCCAAGAACGATTGATAGCAATCTGCGGCCTCTGGGGCCGGGCCTCGTTTCAGACGGTCGGCTGCGGGTGCGCGTAGGGGTGCGGGTGAGGGTGCGGGTGCGCGGAGAGATGCGTGGAGTCACTGCGGCGAGGCGGCGCGGGCGGCGGCCGCTTCTTGATGAGCTTAGCCTCGTCGCGGCGCGGTGCCCCCACCCCCGCCCCGGCCCCCGCTACGGCCCCCGCGCCCGCACCTACGCCTTCACGCCCATACACGTTCTCGTAGAAAGGGTCCTCGAGCGAGGCACCTCCGCTTCCGTAATGCTCGTGCACCCACATGGAGACGCTCGCCTCCTTGTAGTCCTCGGAGAGCGGGTACTCGCGGAAGCCGAGCACCTCATGCGGCGTCGTAGCCGGCTCCAGCTTGCACTTCTGCGCGACCTGCCACTTCTTGCGCATGACGCGCTGCAGATCCTTCAGAAAGTCTTTGGGAGGGTTGCTGTTGGAGTCCACCAGCTTCTTCGGAGAAGAGAGGCGCGTGCTCTCATTGCGCTTGGGCGGTGGCGGCTTGCGTGGCGAGGCAGGCGGTACCTCCGGCGCGCTAAACGAGATCTTTTTGAGTTTCTTTTCGGATGTGCACGTCGGCAGATCGTCGGCAAAGTTCACCTTTTTGATCGACCCGGTGCGTTCTTTTGGGGCTGCTTCCTGGCCGAGCTTCCTCGGGCCGGAAGGGCTGCCGTTGCTCAATTTTTTCGCTTGCAGCTCGACGAGGCAGGCGCCGTATGCGACGTTCTGCTGACCGTAAATGCTCTTGTCAGAGTGGAGGGAGGCCCTCGAGGCCTCCGAGACGACACTGTCGAGGGAGGGCTGTCGCGGGAACGAGTGTGAGGTGGGTGGGGCCGGAGCGGGTGCGTTGCGCATCGCCTGATCCGGCTGGTGGTGGTGCGCCGTCAGCTGATTGACGATGTCGAGCACGCGGCCAGGAGGCGGGTCCAGCGCGTGCTCGGGAGGCGGCGGCGGCAGGCTCAGCTGCGAACCGGACAGCGAGCTGAGCGAGTCGAGCGAGTCCAATTGAGGCGGCGGTGGCGGCGGTAACGAGTCAAGGCTCAGCGTGGAGCTGAACATGCCGTCGAGCGCGTCCTCCGCGGGGGGCGGGGGCGGCGGCGGCTCCTCCCCCGCGGCGCTTGCGCGCGGTCCGCGCTGGATCGTGTCGTAAATGGTGGAGTAGCCGTACAGCCCGCTGCCGCTGTCGCTGCTACTCCGGAACGATGAGTCGCGGGATATCGTCTCGTACAGACCGTAAGACGGAGAGAGGGGTGCGCTCTTCGCGGGGCTGCCAGCGCTGCTGAGGCGACCGCTGCTCGGGCTGCTCTGCGCAGAGCTCGCGGTACAATCTGCAATCAACGTTGTGGATGTCAATTTCTAAAAGAAACTCGGTAATATACGAGTTCAAATCGATCAACCCTGGTAAAGTTGCTCACATCCCTTCATCAACTAAAAAAAACGAATGATCTTCAAATACTTGAACAGATTTAAACCATAGCTACACTCGATCTAGTCACCATTCAAAAAAAATAAAAAAACAGTTTATCGGTTCTGGAGTTACGACGCCACAAACAGAAACAGATTAAGTTAAAAGCAGTATATGAAGCGCGTGGAGAGTGTCAAACGCACCTATAGTGTGATGTCGCTTGAGCGTAGAGTCGTCGGAACGAGCGGCGCGAGGACGTCGCGTCAGCGTACCCGAGTCTCCTCCGTGCCCGTCGCCGTCCGGACCCTCGCCTTCCTTCTCCACCATCTCCTTCAGCTGCCGCGTCATCCACGTCAAAGGGATGTTCGGTTTCATTGAGGGCTTACGTTTTATCGTACCTGAAATTAAAAAATAACGTCATCACTAAAGCCTTAGTTCACTGGCCTTACAGCTCAGTTGGTAGTAGCTTTCTGCACTGTAGGCTCTTCGGTTTCTGAATAGGATAAACATTCGGTTTTGTGGATTTTGTGATTAATATAGGTGTTTATTATGTGTTTGGGTGTTATATTATGTTAGTATCATAAATATGTATTTAAAAATATATAAGTAATATCAGTCATCTTGTCACCATAATACAAGTTGAGGCTAAATGGTGTTGTGCGCATTGTCCAATATTATTAATTATAATTCATATAAGTATCTATGTATTAAAAATATGTATGTCTTCTTAACAGTTCATCCAGTTCACATAGTGCAAGCTATGCTTCGTTTGGGACTAGATAGTGTTGGGTGGATTGTTTACTATTTTTTTATATAATTCCTCAGGTTTAGATTTTTCCATTTATTTGGTCTCAAAAGCTCCTAGCATTCTAAATTTTTGAGTTCACGAAGTTGCTGAGCATACAAAAAGTTTTCCATTTTTGCTATTGTTTATTAAGTTACAAGCTCGCAGAAAGTCGTATGCGGAACAGCTTGAATAGTAACATAATAAAAGCTAAAAATATTTACCCATAGGGAATTCGCAGTCAAAAGCGCTTTCGGATGCGGTGCCGCCATCAGAGAGACATCCGCTCGAGCTCGACGACGACGCACGAGAGTGTCTGTTCAATATAGTATTATTGAGTAAAATATAGGATTGCAGGCAAATAACAGTAGATAAACCTATAAGGTATACAATACATAAATATTATTGTACAATAAAAAAATAAAGTATTATAAAATAAAACTACCATTTTGCAGTTTGCAAGTAATAATTCACCATTTATTGAAGTGCAGGTCGTATCCTAGCCAAAACGCAACGATAGCGCGATTCAGGAAATTACCATTTTAAACAGCGACATCTTGTTATGAATTGCGTAAACTTAAGGTGTTCCTACAATTACTTTACACATAACAAAGACTTTTACAATTAACATAATGCCCGTTTTCACTAACTCTAAAGTGTTAGTGAAATCGGGCTTTCTTTAGGAGACACCTAAATCTGTTTAGGCGTTAGGCGTAAACTGTTAGGCGCTATCTAAAGTTCCGACACCGACCGGGCAGTCCGTAATGCTATGCAAATTATAAACTGTCAAAAGTGACAGCTTGTAAACAAGTATATATAAACAGTTAAAAAAACCCCGACACAAATATTATATCTAACTATACTCTGCAGACTTTTTGCTTCGACCAACGTCAGAATAAGTCTTATTCTGACGTTGGTCGAAGCAACAAGTCTGCAGAGCAGAGTGTTTTTTCGTCGGGGTGCGGAGTAAGTCAAGTGTTCCTGAGGATGCCTCGTGGAGAGGCGAAACACGTGTCGAATTTCTTTTGGAGGTAACTCTTTAGGAATAGATTAGCGGAATTGTACTAAATATTTGTCCATCTGTTTAATGTTTTGTAATGGATTTCCGCAAAGTCACGCCTGAATCAATTATCTATCTCAGGTCAGCAAGTATATCTAACTATAACCTATGAGATGGGTAGGCCATTGGTGTGGGATGCTACTTGCGTCGACACCCTAGCCGCATCCCATCTTTCGATGACTTCCGTTAGAGCTGGTGCGGCGGCTGAATGTGCCGAGGACCTTAAAATGCGCAAATATCCAGGTCTTGATAAGGCCTACATATTTATACTACTACATATTTGAGCCTTTTGGAGGCGCGTTTTCAAAATTATTTCAGGGCGTCTGGTAGATACATTGCGTGACCCTAGAGCTGGCTCCTATCTGCCACAGCGTATTAGCATTGCCATTCGACGTGGCAATGCCGCCGGTATCTTGGGAACGCTGCCCTCTGGCAGTGATCTGGATCAGTTGAGCTATCTATAGATCGTTTTAAACGGTCCATAGATAGTTCAACTGTTTCACATGTATTTTATATTATTGTATATTATTTCTGTAAATAAAAACTATAACCTATCCGTTAAGACCATTCTAATGAGCAAAAACACGATGCCTGTAAGTTGGTAAGAAGTTGTGTATTCTGCAGATTATGTACTATGTTCTTGTAATATTATTGATCAGTAATAGGATAGCAAATTTCAAAATTGATTAGACCTTTGGATCAAACAAGCTCGAAATCAAAATCTGTTATCCGTTTGGGAGCTACGACGTCACAGCTCTCCTGACAGACACAAATGTGACTTCAACACACGTTAAACTCATTACACTCTATTTTTACGTCGGAGGTTATTAAGAGTTATTTAGTGGTTAGTGTAAGTAGCAAACATCGCAGCAGCAAGCGGCTAGCACGCAGGACAATGAATGATGAGGGCTACAGCGTTAACGAATGTGTATGTAGTTAGGTTTTCCAGTTACAAATGCCATCCATAATTACGTTTTAAACAATAAAACGAAAACCCACTTATATTGAATATATTTTTTTTAGTGGAAGGTAAATGTAAATGGGTAGGCCAACTAAACGCACTGCTCCAATGAGACAGCGAGGTTTTGGAGTTAACGAAAATATCATCTTAGATACCATTTTAAGATTTTTCTTGATTTTTAAACCTGGGAAGTACTCAGTTGAAACAAAATAATAAATAATAATTTCCAAATCGGTTCAGGCGTCTTGGAGTAATGTGAACATACATAAAAAAAAGATTCTGATGAATTGAGAACCTCCATTTTTGAAGTCGGTTAAAAATGAACGCTAGTGAAAGCATTCATGAAATAAAATAACTGAACCATTTTGCGTACACTTTGCGGTCGATGAAATATAGAAAACATTTAGAAAATATTTATTTAACGTCACATAGCAAAAATAAAGTACGAATATAACATTAAGTAGTCCGTGTACCGTGACGAAAAAAGGCCAACACTCTGCATATGATACAGAAGTGTGAAGGCTGCTGTAACGCTGGTACTAAGTGGTGACATCGTGAGTAGCGCAGCAGCTACATGCCACATGCCATGAGTGTACCACATATTATGTGCTTATAATAATTGGTAAGTGGTAAAACTTTTAGAACTAAAAAACTAACAAAAATATTTACAAGATTGAAATAGGCATAAATGAATACAAATATAATACAAAATCATGCAACCAGTTAAACATTTTGATGACATTAAATAACAAAAATAATAAAATAAAATAAATATATACCTACGTTTTTATTTGCATTGCGCGCACGGAGGTGTACAGTGCAATACAGTAAAAACTGTTTTAACATTTATAAACCATTCTGAAAGTTTAACATGGTACCAATATATCCACATAATCAAGTTCAATCGCAGTAACCCCCAAATTCATCACTTAAAATAATTTAATAGCCTAGACAGCTGTGGCCTTATTTAGAAACGTCTCTCAACTTCTGTCAAAAATTAACCACTGTTTAAAATAGTGCCATCCCTTATTGTAAGATAGCGACAAATAGTGACAGGGCGAATCTCAAGCAGTGTTTTGTTTAAGTTGAGAGGCGTTTAAAAGAAAGGCCAGCGGCCTTTCTTTCGCAGATACATATATATACATGTTCTGTGTGCAGTATGACTGGTTCTTTTGCAATCCCTTATCAGACCAGATATTCCATGATATCTGACGGGATACCTTTACGTGAAATCCAGGTTTTGCGCAGCAAACAACAAGTAAACTTGTTACCATATTCATGTATATATATGGGAGTATTTCGAAATGATAGATCATATTCCAAAAAGAGACATTTTTAAGCCGATAATAAGTACGAAACAAATGCCGAGTAATGTCAAGAAAACAACACTTTCGCCGAAACCCACTCCTTTCGTGATCACAGGACCCATGCATGCCCCACCCCTCTGCAGGATACAACTTGAATGGAGTCACGTTGGATTACAAGATTCCTGTTGCCGCATAATCGGCGCTTCGGCCAAAGCCTGCTCTGGATATCCGAAATCGTGTCTGTCTTCTATCTCCTGTATGTGCGGTCTAAGATAGGATGCAGAGTGGGCAGTGGTCCACATAGTGATGCGTTGCACAAGTGGGGTGCAGAGGGAGAATTTATATGAAAAAACATATAACGCAGACGAATTTGCGAGGAGTTCCACTTTTATGTTAGTATACAAAATCTAGTTTCGACGAGGTCGTAACTCACCTGCCACTGCTGATATCAGAGTTGGCCACACTGACGTTGCTCGATGTAGCCTGCACAGGCATAATAGTAGCGCCACCACTATTGATGATATTAGTTTTCGTAGGGATCGATGTTATCTGCACAAAAGTAAGTAGCATCGTTGGAAAAGGTATGCATCAAAATAGTTGTAATGTCTGGCTGTCTGTTTGTTTGCGCAGTAATAATATTTATTATGTACTTGCACGCAGCACTTATCTTTAGCTAGAACTATTAACTTGGCAATACGAGGTTTGCAGCCCGCGTTTTAGAACAAAGCTCATTCATTACTATAGTTACTATAATCTATGGTTTCTGAGAACGTAAAAAACCAAGCTTCTTAGTATAGATAACCAAAATAATACGACTTAGAATACATTTCAGAACACAGCATACATTTTCTGAATATTCTGAATGATATGCTGACAAAATAGCTATATGTACTTAAATAGTTATTGATCTGAGACTTGAGATCTTGAGTATGACCCAAGGCTAAGATTCAGAGACTAAACTAAACTTACGCTAAGCTCATGTTTCTGTATGTCAAAATTTTACGGAACCATAAGCTTGCATTCTCGACCGACCTACCAAAATATTATAGCCTAATAAAATTATGATGGCCTTAGGTCAGAGCGAAATGCTCTACATAGATAAGTTGATATTAAATTAAGTATTCATTTCTACGAACCGAACAAGATCGGGCGTGAGCAAGATGATCGAGGTCTTCCTGTGTCAGTTCTTCTACTAACACTCGATGGTTTTCTAGCAGTTGCCGTCCATGCTGTAACACGACCAGTCAGAATAAAGCATAATACCCACCCTATTGATACTATATATGTGAAAGTTTGTGAGGTAAGTATTTTAGGGATTAATCATCTATCGGCTGAACAGATTTGAATGACACATGGTATAAATGTCTGAAACAGCATATAAGCTATTTTTTGAGTAGCTTAAATTCTAATTCAAATATAATTTAATTCAATACAATCATAATGATTGATCACTTTGGATCGACCACGCAAGGTGAATTAAGGTGCCAATTCCGCCTTCCTAAGTCAGAAATCAATTGGCAAGAATATTGTCTCGATCCTAATGCTAGTATACTCTTACTTAAAACAAATTAACTATATAGCTTACATACCTTGGCTATCCGCATGGCGGTGAGCCATCTCTCGAGCGAGCGTTGGTCGTCCACACAAAGGAACTTTATGAATTTGACGCTTTTGGGTTGCTGCAGCCTCGGGTGCTTTATTGCAAAACAGTAGTCAGTAGGTGACTTGTACTTTTTTTTCCAATTTAATCCTATGTACACCTCGTTATTGTCGAAAGTCGCCAAGCAAACCAGCTCCTTCAATGTCTTCACTTTATCTTTTGGCGAGTAGTACAGTCCTAATAAGGGAAACAAATGGAAACATTTTAGCATCTTTATATAGTTAGTAGGAGCGAAATGTGTGTGTAATCAAGGTAAGTAAATGTATTCGCATGGGCATTTCGCATGGCAAGAATAGAAAGTGTAGCCACAAGGCGGCGGCGCCAGCATTTATTACTAACCCGACGGCCTCAAAACGCAGTAGATCTTCTTCCATCCTTTTTTGGCATCGTTTTTGAGATAAAGTGGCCCTTCCATTGGTGGCACTGGGTGTCCAGATACGGATGAAACCGTGGTGGGTACACCGTTATGTACAAAAAATTCTTCTATAATTACTTGTCGGGAATGTTCGTCGTGTTCACTTAATCGTCCTAAAATATACAATCAAATGAGTTTTTTTTTAATGTTGCCATATGGAAGAAATATTTTTGCATTAATATTTTTATTACCTCTGTCATCTTCAGTAAGAAGAAATTTTTCAGGAGTTTGGAATAAGGATATCTTATCAGGTCTTTCGGCAAAAAGGATTTTGTTTTTGGATTCCCTCGTCCAGAGCATCAAATTGTCGACTAGCATTTCATGGTCCTCGTAAACACGTTCTGTAAGAGTAGTTTATGTAACTTATTTTTAATATCGCAATTGGTACTCGAGTAGCTAAGGTCACTGTTACCAGATGGGGTTTTCGATATTTCCCCATTATTACTGTTAAAATAGTAAATGAAAAAATAATGTGCAAATATAGCCTTAACAGACTTAAAATCTGTTACGGCGCGATTAGGATTAACTAAGCTATTGGCACAGCAATGAATGTACTTAATATATTTCCTAAAATTACTCCCAAAACCAAAGTTATTTACTTTTCCCACGCAGCGAAAGATTTTTCTACAAGTTCCGGTTAAAAAAGTCAAATCTGGCAACATTACTTAATATGGCATCACTGTGGTGTTAAAACCCTTACCCATGTGGAGATCAGGCAAGTGCTCTACAACCGCCCATTTGGGCTCCATGGTCACGTGGTTTTTGTCTGCTAGCAGCCTTGTAACATATCCGCAAGTCATTTTCTCGTCCACCAACAAACTTTTGGATGAGCCGTCCATAGAAAACGCTTTAATAAAGAGTTTTTTCACGTTGGCTTCACGCATACGTTCCAGAGCCAGCTTTATTTTGTCAGCCTTTTGTTGAAAGCTCGCATCCTAATGAAAAAATGCACACATCGAGTTTAATAAAATTTCGAATTGAATGAATAAATGTTTGGTATGGTAGAATAATCGAAAAGCATTACATTTACCTTTTGCGTTGGATGTATGTTTAGTTTAAGAGCCTTGCATTTAGAGCTTGTGCTGCTGGATGCTGACGACTCACTCGAAAGCATTGATACCTGTTAAGATTATTGTTATTGTTAAACACTTTATGACTACAAGGTTACTGTTATATATTTTCAGGAAAGAATACATACAGTATCACTAAAAGCTGAATCGTTATCGGGAGAGTCCGTGCGTGTTATACTGGAGGCGGCGTCGCCTGGCTCCTTTTCTTGATTTTGTCCTTCCGCAGATCCTTCTCTTTCTACAACAAACATGATAATTAAAATTAACTAAATCACCAGTTAACTAGGTATTTAATTTTTTTTGGCTGACATAGTAAAACATATGTATGAGCAAGCGCCAACTTCGGCGGCCGTGTTCTTAGGCCACCCGGAGGCTTCTATCATGGATTGTTCACATTTAATCGACTCAAAACTGAAGCTGCCTAATTTACAAATGCGCCGTAGTCTCTTTTTGTACAATTTTTTTTATGTGCAATAAGTAATTATATAAATAAATGCATAGGATCATATTTCATGAACGGTGATACTAATCGCCAGCAAAAGTCGACGACGACGGACGCATTGCGATTACGTCATAAGTTGTTTTGCTTATCTTTAACAAGAAATACATGACATGGATCATACACATGTACTCGTGTCGTGACTTGGGATCATTACCTAGATTAAAGATATTAAAATATATGTTAAGTGCGAGCAACGACGCCAAGGTTTGTTGCTTAAAAATATATAATTAGGTACCCTTGATTAACTAAATTACTTACACAGTATCATCATGAATTAACATTGGTGTTGAATATTTGGAATAACAAAGTAATCTCGAATACAAGTCTAGAGCTGCACTTATTGTAATTATAAATTGCATGTTTACTTACTTGCCGATACCCGGGATATTTCTTCATCGTACTCAGAGTCTAAAGCACAGAGTTCTCCTAGTATTGCATCTAGATCTGCGTCTTGCGTCTCTTCCAGATTGGCCATTGAGAAACGATAGGTATCTATGCGAGGAGCAACTATTTCTAATGGTCTCATAGCTGATGCAACGTCACTCGAAGAGTTCAGACCCTGAAAAAACCAACACAATATTAATAAACAAAACCGATCTTTAAGCTAAACTATACACAATAGCTAAGGATGGCTATTTGCCTACTGATTTGTAAACTAAATGGAGAGCATAACAATCTAAAATATATATTCGTCTACTAAACTGTCGTTTGAAATGACATTGTTTATTTATTTATTATTTATTATACTCATTTATTAATTTTGATACATATATAAATCTTCTGTGCGTGTGTTTGTAATTAAACTCCTCTTAAACGGCTGGACCGATTTTGATGATTTTTATTTTCTGTGTGTTTCAGTGGATTCGTTTAGATTTAATTATGAAATTATAAGAATGGTTTAGGTTTACAATTAGATTTTTTTTTCCTTTTTAAATCGCGCGGACGAAGTCGCGAACGGGACAGCTACTAAATAATAATACATTATTTCATAAGGTATATGAAAGAATGAATGAATAGTTTATTTGGCACATCCATACAAAAATATCTTAAGTAAAACAACTTAAGAATAGGTATAACAATCAGTTAATAATAGGCTAAGTACAGTCGGTAACATAACTATATTGGCAAACCAACAGTTTGGTCAAGACGTGCGAAGCAACCAGTTTTTTATTGTATCTGGCTAACACAGTAATTTCTTTAAAAAAGTAAAACTAGGTATATTAGGTTACATTTAGTCAGTAACAAGCACATGAATCCCTATAAACGCTTTTTGCTCGAGTAACAGCTGATCTTTCAACAGAGACAGCTGCGTTATTCGAATAAAAAACAGCTTTCAAGTTACAATTTACACGGCGACGGTATTAACAATACCTACAAAGCTTATTAAAATCCTCAATATAAATTAAATTATTTATCTTAAAGTTTATTAAGTGCACCGCGCTTTTGACGTGGTAGGATATCTCACGTGCCTGTTATTTCACCGGAAATCCTGTGTTCGAACAGGGACATGCGTATATTTAATTATGCGCATTTGAACGGAAGTGTTTAAGTACCTACCTATAAGCGTTGCAGTTTTACGCACTTAGATCAGATTGGTAAGTAACAGAAATATTTATCAATTTCTGATAGACCAGGGTTAGAAATGCAATTTAAGTAAGTACCTATGTAAGATTTTTATTAGGTTTGGTCACGAAACACAATTTAAATAGAATTATTCAATCGTACCATAAATATTAAGAATAAATTAACCATCGAAGAAGATTATGAAACATTGTGGCTATCCCAGTAAGGAAGGCATTGTCATAAAAACAATGAACTTGCTTGATTGATATGGATAGATAAAGTTACTTATAATGTTTACATAATGATCATTGGATGAATAATGGCACTATCTATTGATAGGTAGGTAGGATAGGTCAAACTTTAGAATAAAAGGTAGGTACGAGTTAACTATGAACATTAAACAATATGGTGTAGATAGGCTTTATTTTTTTATAGGTAAGTACCTAATTAGGTATAAGACCAACAAAGAACGCATATAGGTAGTTTCGCCATGTCCGTCCGTCTGTCTGTCTGTCTGTCCGACCCTAATCAGAGCCATTGCTCGTAAACTACCTATTAGAAGACTTATTGTGATGAAATTCCTTTCCTTTCTACGTATTGGGATGCCAACAAAAAAGGGATTAAGTGTTTAGGTACGTACTCTCCTCTACTACTAAGGTTGATTGTTTTTTTCTATCCGTCATCATTTTTTAATATAGGTACCTAGGTCTTAAATTTCCAATACCTAGGTATTGGATATTTAAGATTTTTTATTAGTAGTTATAGGCACGGTTATTAGACGCACTTGATCATATTTTCCGACAACGAGGAGGTTGTAAAAGAATAATGTTTCATTAATATTAAACATCATTATTAATAAAACTTTATAAGTACCTACCTATTAGGTCGATGGTATCATCGACGAAGAGGGTGCTTTTAACATAATTATTTAAAGCACACTCTTCGTAGTCAGTGGATCTAGGGGGTTTAATTACCATTGTGCCATATTTGTAAGACCCAGCCAGTGTCCATTATTTTATTATTGTTTTGATAAAATATAAATAAATATATAGATAATTAGGTATGATATTATTATTAAAATATGTATAAGTGGGTAGGTGTTCAAGGTACGTACCGACGTCGTCAGAGACGCGTCCAAAGTCTTATCCATTGTTTTTGTTTCTGTGGGCGAACTATTAACAGTCTTGGGCTTTCCACCAGTAAGCCGAAAGCTCCTGTTCAACGAAGACAGAAAACCTCCGCGTTGCCACTTACTAGGTTCGCTGAATTGAACATCCATAATTTCTTTAGTTTACATTGCGGTTGCAATGCAACGTCCAATGAATGACTCATAAACGAGCACTTCACGGTATTAGCAAAGTGTGCCAAAAGGCCGGCGCCACACGTTGCTCATTCTATTTAACTTTAATTCCCACAGCTACTCAATTGACGCTTACAGTCCCAATAAACAACATGCGACCCCCAAGTTGAATTATACTGAACTGGAATTTTAATTTTCTAGTTGCATTCATAAGTGCACAAGGCATGAGTACGATAACGAGTTTAAAGTTCCACCGCCTTCGGAGTCTGCGCAGGACTGCGACACAAACGCGGGACACTCGGATATAATATTAAAACAGTGTGAGTGACCTCATCCGTTCGCTAAACAAGTACACTGTTTTCGCGCACAACCTTCAGAAAACCGACTTTATATTATTAACACAACAAAGAACGCTTTCGATTATTGCATCGACACCAAGTACGCGTTGAATCTACGCTGTCCCGACCACAACTACTAGTCGTCAGCTCGGAGTATAGCAAAGTGAAGTGAGTTATATTACAAAATGAGCCATGAACGCGGAGCCGGGCGGTCACAGGCAAGCCACGACGCCGACGACGACGTAGGGCAGGGCAGGGCAGGGCAGGGCAGGGGGGAGAGCGTGCGAGCACAGCGCACCCACCCGCTCGTGTATTGTGAAATGCGCACGTGTGCGCGCCCCGCTTCGTTACAATGATGTTTGACTCCAGATTGACGAGAAGTGGCGGCTTTATGCTAGTGTGCGTTCCCCTCGTTTCAAAGGAACCCTTTGCTACTTATAGTAAGTAGTTCGGCACGTGGCCTCCCGTCCTAAGTAAGGCACGACCGATGCCCCAACTTCAGACGCCAAAGTAGAAATAGTACAAACAATAATAATGCCGGACATTTCACACAGCATCAACTGGTCCCAAAATAAGCAGAGCTTGTGTTATGGGTACCACATGACTGATATACTACTTATATACATTTTTATATAAATACATGCTTTTTATACATAGAAACACCCAGACCCGAGACAAATACTTGCAGATCTTACAAACATTTGTGTCGCGGTGGGAATCGAACCCTTCCTGTATCAGCCGGTCCTTGGCCCACTGCGCCACAGAGGTCGTCAAAATACCTATAGACTAAATGATGAAAGAAGGAATGGAACACATTAGTCTATGATCATGTCCGACTGGCTGGGTACATTACATATCCTATTCAACCCTACTAATATTTTTAATGTCAAAATGTTTGTGGTTATGGATGTTTGTTGGTTAAACAAACATGCAATAAAGGCAGAACCGATTTGGATGAAACTTGGTTTAGATATAGATGTAGATATGGATTAACTTCGATGCTATTTTGTAAACAGATAAAAAAAAATACGGGTTGCACTCCGGGAGTGCCGACAGATATTTTGGCGCGTTAGAGTTTAGTAATAAACCACTTCAAAATCAGTAATTATGGCGACTGCCAATCAAATACTGAACGAACACAGATGATGCAATATTTTTTGTTCAGAATGTAGATAATATATCAAAGAACCTAACTCAGTAAACTTCTCCATACAAAAGTAGACTGTAAACATGTGAATTATCATGTAATAATCAAATGGGGCGAGCGCGGCAGCCGGCTGCGTCTCCAACGCTGGTAACGGTGTCGCGAATCCAGTGGTTTTACCTCATCTAAAAATATGCGTACCGCGCTAAAAGAAGTTTTTACTTCAAAAATTGCATCTAAGTTAATCCAGGACAAAGCCTCGTTATATAGCTGCTTATATTTATATAGCTATATATAATTTATAAATGACTAGCCGCTACCCGCGAACAAAACCGCGAGTAACAGAGCAGCTAGTAGATAATTTATAAATTTACATTTCTGCTTTTTACTTGACAAAAAATATCGATAGCAGTCTCTGATTAGTACTTAACTTACGTAATTAAAAATAAGTACCAATAAACACTGCCAACCGATATAGTAGTAGGTGCTTTCGATGCCTCAAAAATGGGGAGGATACAAAAAAAGGGAAACAGGTGCTGGCTGCGAGAAAGCACCTGCCTGGGCCGACTGAATCGACAGATGTGCAAGATACTTTGTTGATCCCAAACCATTTGGCGTACCTACCTGATAACCACTGTTCTGACTGCGTCTGCTTAATGCAAAAGAAACAGGGCCACGAAATTACCGAAGGCTGTTGCGCGCAGATGTTTTCCTCACTGTGGACAGTGCCGTGCATGGTAATTTTAAACACTTATATCGAGAATCGATACCCCATACTAATATTTTAAATTCGAATGTACCTCTATCTGTCTGTTTGTTACCTTTTCACGGTTAAAACATAGACTACTTTTAAGTAGGTATCACACGTGCTAAGCCGTGAACCGCAGCTAGTAAAGCATACATTTTCAGATCTGAATGAAATGCTGTCAAAAAATCGCACTAGGGGAATAACGCACCTGGTAAATAAATATTAGTCCATTAAAATGTTACATTTTTTAGGCCTTAGTGTGCATTTGTCAGAGGACGCAATTTTATTTTTTTAATGTGTAGGGGGGGTCAGTAGAAGCTTAAGTTCAAGTTTGTGGGGTCGGCACCCTTGTCCCCCGGCCGCCATCTTGGAAAAGGGGGTGCAAAGGGTTTTCGCGCTGTATCTCGTAAACTAGTTACCTTACAGAAAATTTAATCAAACATAAAATGTAGCAAATTAAATTTCCTACAATTTTATTTCTATTACTTTTTATCGTCAAGTGACCAACAAAAAAGTTATAAACAAAAATAAATGAAAATTTTGTTTGTTTGTTCTAGGTTTTACAGCGCTCCAAACTTAAACGGATTCTCGAATGCTCATAGGGATGCAATAAAAACTAAAAATTAGGCTTACTTTTCTATCTATATTTTTTTTATTCATACAATTTATTATGATCTTAACATTCCTATGCTATTATTGAACTATGTTTGACCCTTTTACCCACCACCTATGAGGTATAACATGGGCAAAGTCAAATTTATAAAAATTTTGCAGAAGCATCCAGAGTTAGCAAGTGGAACTAAATTATTTATGAGTGAGAAAGTCGAGTCATCGTTACTCAGTGTTGTTGGCGAACGTTTTTTCGTCTTTTTATATGGCGGAAATAAAGACGATACTCTAGACACTCTGCGATACAAACGATTTGCTAAGACAGTGACAAAAAATGCATTAAAAAATGCATTAAATTTTTATAAATTTGACTTTGCCCATGTTATACCTCATAGGTGGTGGGTAAAAGGGTCAAACATAGTTCAATAATAGCATAGGAATGTTAAGATCATAATAAATTGTATGAATAAAAAAAATATAGATAGAAAAGTAAGCCTAATTTTTAGTTTTTATTGCATCCCTATGAGCATTCGAGAATCCGTTTAAGTTTGGAGCGCTGTAAAACCTAGAACAAACAAACAAAATTTTCATTTATTTTTGTTTATAACTTTTTTGTTGGTCACTTGACGATAAAAAGTAATAGAAATAAAATTGTAGGAAATTTAATTTGCTACATTTTATGTTTGATTAAATTTTCTGTAAGGTAACTAGTTTACGAGATACAGCGCGAAAACCCTTTGCACCCCCTTTTCCAAGATGGCGGCCGGGGGACAAGGGTGCCGACCCCACAAACTTGAACTTAAGCTTCTACTGACCCCCCCTACACATTAAAAAAATAAAATTGCGTCCTCTGACAAATGCATACCCAAATGTAACTTTTCAATGGACTATATACAATGAAGGCCAGATTTATCAATCCTTCTTATCCTAATAATATAATAAATGTCAAATGAAGCTTAGTATAGATATAGTTTCTGCCCGCGGCTTTTCCCGCTAGGTACATAGATAATAAGTAGTCAGGTTGTCCCAGAACTAGAATTTTAGACTGAACGGGGCGATTATGACCATGAAAATGAATAGATATGGGGGCAATATAACAACGCAACGCAACATAGAGCAACGGTTGCCTGGTAGAGATCGCTTTTAGCGATAAGGCCGCCCATTGTATTGCCTTAAATAAGTTAAGTTATATTTATTCTATATATATATATATATATATAGATTTTAATAGATTATATATATATATATATAATATTCCGTGAGGTAGTCAATAAAGAGTTATCTATCTATCAATATTTTCAAGTATTTTTATTTTCAAATTTCCGTACTTACAAATTACTTTTTATTTAATTTCAATATTTAAAATGGACAAACCTAGTTTGTTAACAATGTTTCACGTTATCTATTTACGTAAACTCGCGCAAGTGCAAATTTATTGCAATACTAAGATAGGTAGGCGTTAATACCTACTATCAGTTTAAAAAAAGCTTTGCTGCACATTTCTCCAATGAAAATCATCGGAAAAATAAAAGTCGAGAACATTTGTTATTCTTGTAAGTGCCGAGAATTGTCGGCTCGGTAGTATTGTCTGTGGTATTGTCCTCTCAGGATACTAGTTCCGGGACACATACTGCGTATTCAAACATCTGAACATCCAAACATGTAAGTTTTATTTAATGATAGAATACAACTCGCGGGCAAAGACGCGGTTAAATAGCCGGAACGTACCTTGACTAAATTTGAAATAATGGATGAAGACATCATTCCATTCATTAATTGTGTAGAATTAATTTGAAAATAATCACCCAGGCTTTTAAAAATCACGTCTATAAGAAAGTGTTATAATTATGAAACTCGTTGCATAAAAATGATGTACAGTGGTGTTCTAGCTTGATCACGGTTCTGCATGATTTTTTACTTTCTTCAAAATGTTATCGACTTGGTTTATTCTTTTGCATGGGTTTTGTAAGTTTCTCAAAAGTATTGAGTTGAATTGTGAAATCATATTTTGTAAACAACAAAGGTCCGTTGAAAATCGAGTTGCGTGCGTAGGTATCTCAAATAATAGCTTGAGGCGCACGGCCAATTTTCGATTCCAAATCTTGGTAAAAGAGCCATATGGTAGCGAGCACCTGTCTCCCGTGCCGGCTGCAAAGCACACGTGTTCGAGTCGTGTCGTGATGCAGCATCATTCAACCTTTTTTAAACCGTTTTATTTTTTTCCTAAACCATTAGTATCAATATTAAATTGCATAATTATTAAAAAAGCTTAGTTTTGTTCGCCCTTTCAATTTCCAAAAAATAAAGTAGCGCCGAACATGCAAAATCACGTCAATTTCGAAAAAGTTGCACACATGAATACACCTTATACGTTCTCTACTACATTTTATTTTTTTGAAATAAATCACGAACTTTGATTTTATGGACAGTGTAAATAAAATTTCACCATCTCGACTGAGCAGCCAACGCTTACCGATATTGCAACTTAATTGAATCTTGTCCTCAGTTTCAAAGCGTTTTGACTTGGGGCGTGAGTGATTTGATTTGGTCACTTACCGCAGTGAGGACCGTGAGCTCTCCCAACCACTCGTTAAGCAGGGCTTCCGGGTCGTCTGAGGAGGCGCCCGCGCCTGACTCCTCCACCAGTGCCATCTGGGAATAGTACATAATACAAAACTTAACATAAAAAATAGAACACAGCTGTGATTTTAGGTTTTTCCCATTTAATAGGATGTTATATTATCGTATAAATAATTACTGAACATTTCTGTTCAACAGACCTGAAACCTTATTTTTAAAAAATAAATTCGAAGTTAAAAAGACGTTATTTTCTAATTTATTCAACGAATGATCACCGATTTAATTGTCATTAGATAAATCAGACCAAAATTATTAAAACTGATTTAAACACGTTACCTCCTCTATAAAAAAAATCTACGAGCACACCGAAATTGATCATGCTTGTTTGATAGACCTTTGATGCCAATATGGTATCAATTTGTGATACGTATGTATGACATAATACAAGTAACCATCCTGATATTTATTTATAAGTACAACACGTTTCTTGGTAACCAAGGTAAGTTCATAAGTAGTGCTATCTAGTTTTTTGCAATCCCAGCGGATCAGCATAGATTAAAGTATCAATGTTACACCATTTTTATGACACTCCCATAAAAATAGCTGAGTCCATACGGTTGGCCGAAACTGGGTACCTACTGTGGATTCATGAACCCAATCGTAATTTCAAATTCAGATCAATTTTGTAATCTGTTACAGAGATGCGGATGCGGTGGTGCGCTCAACGCTACCCATGTGATTCTACCGTAGACTCAAGGACCCAAACGTAATTTCAAATTTGTTTCATTTTCTTAGTCTGTTAACAGTGACGCCGCGGTGCGTTAAGCGTCATCTTTGTGATTTAACCTAGGATTTACTCACTCAACACTCCACGCCGCAACTTCGTAAACAGACACAAAAATCCGAATCAATATCCGAACGAACATCCTAGACTAGGAGGCCCGGCCCGCTGGTGCTTACTGCGCACACGCAGTGGTGTTTAGTTAACACAGACTGTAGACAGAGCATCTTGGTTTTAATTTTATACCTGCCCTTAAGCTTGCAAGCTTAAGCTAGCTGTGGATTTGAATATATTAAAACGTGTTAACATTTAGCAGCATGCCTCCTTGCCACCATTGTGATGCTTATGCGTTTAGGTCGGAAGTTTGCCCCTGTTATCGGGGTCCATTGTATTGTAAAGTTCATAAAGCAACGCTTTAGAAATTAAATAGCATTTTAGAAAGTGGGTACTATATAAAATAGAGGTATCTACTTTGTTTGTTTACCTTTCTCAGGTACAAAGGTACAGCTACATATTTTAGCTTTATAATTATATGTACTTGCTTATCAGTAATGTGATAATGGTGTATAAAAGCGATGTGTTTGTTCGTATTGGCGACGATACTAATGTGGCCTGGTTTATTATTAAATCTTCTGGACATCAATAAAAATTATAAGAGATTGTCTGACATCGTATTACCCAAAAAGAATCGCCGATTTCATAATATGTAAATGATTTATTTATGTGCATAAAAAAATAAAATATTTGTAGGCTGATTTAGCAAACTGCAAAACGTCGGCCTTTTGAGAAGATTTACTAGTTTTAATTTATTCCCGACGTTTTGTCGGTTCGGCGGTTGGGTTTGGTTCCCCAACGAACAGCCCAGTTATATTGAGTTAGCCCGCGACAATGGTTATTGCAACAAAAGCAAAGTCGGTAATAAATTAAGAGATAAAAAGCGATAAACACACGTTATCTACTAAAACAATATTATTTCTGATCGAAAATAAAATAATTACGTTTCAAAAACTAAAAAGACAACCGACTTCATGCATATACATATATATACAAGGTACTCGTAGATACTGTAAAACGTTGAGGAGTTCCCTTGACTGTCCTTCGTCTTCATCGTCAGACCCCTAATGACAGTCACAACCCATCTAGGTGTTCTCATCAATACAAATTAATCAAGCCCAAACACCAGGTAATTGCTGTAAATCGTTGAGGAGTTGCCTCGACTGTCTTGCGGCTCCCTCATCAGATCGACTCTAGACCTTAATTAAATAGTAAGTAGAGCTTTAAAATATTTAATAAAAAGAATCAACAAACGCACTAGTCGCCACTACGATTTGAAGGTTCCCCTCGATTTCTCTGGGATGCCATCATCAGATCCTGGTTTCCTTATCATGGTACCACCGTTGGGATGGGATATCTCCGTTCCAACAAAAAATCAAAATCGGTTCATAAACGACGAAGTTATCTACGAACACATAAAAAATATATAATATGCGGTCGAATTGAGTAACCATTTTTTTTGAAGTCGGTTAAAAAATACTATTTTATCAATTGAATCAAGGATAGTCAAGTGTTTTTGTTTTCATTTAAATAAATAAAAATTCTATGAACTCACAGGTCTATTGTAAAATCAGACCTGTAAATCCATATCCATACTAATATTATATAAGAGAGTCAGATGATGTATATGTCTGTTTGCTTGTTACCTTTTCACGGCTATATAGCCGAACAGATCTTAATGAAATTTAGTAAAAAGATATGTTTGGAACGGACATAGGCTACAAGCTAATTTTTAGGTAGGTACTACGCAAGCTAAGCAGCGTGTAACAGCTAGTAGTTTATAAACTAGAGGTAGGTAAGTAGCTAGTTTTATTGGCAGTCACTCAAGCGTGTTAGGTACTCACTGTGGCCTTTTGATATAACCTTTTTGTTATCATAATATTTATAACTCTAACCACTGAGAAAGTCGGGTTGATGTAATTTTTACGTAATATTATCTCCAACAACAGTACCACACAAAAGATTGTCGTGGCTGGCTAAATCCAGATAAACAAGAGAAAAAAGTCTGTTGAATTAGGACTGTTTAAAACAAGCTCGACTTCCGTCTTTTATGTTTTGTCTTCTGTTGGCCAACTTGACCAATATAAAACTTATAAATCCTAGCAAAAACCACTAGGTACTCACATATAATGTTAGTATGACACCCGGATACCGATTTTAATTTGAAGACTATTTAGATAAAGCTTTCGTCACTTTCTTTAATTTTTAATAATAACGTGGTCTCAAACTTTTCTACTTGCTCTGAAACGCTTTTGTTGCGGTTCAGCATTCAAGCATTCATAAGTATGTTCTATTTGAATGTGAATTATATTTCATGTAATCAAACAGTGCGTCCCAAACAAATATTTAAGAATCCCTCACACTACACAGTGATTTTGCGTAAAGTATCTGCTTTTGATGATTTTTTTATTGACTAGCTGCATATTATTTGTATGCAACTACAGACAGATACATATTAAGCACTAGACACACGTACGAGTAATACTAGCTGAAAGACTCTATAAATAGGTTCCCGTGTATACAACTAACCGCCTGTCTCATCATCACATAATTCATCACAGACCACACTTTAACGGCACATTAGCTACGTGGCTTCAGAGTATAATCTGTCCATGTGATTGTAATGCCCATTAATAAAGATGACTACAGATGAATATGTTGTGACTGGCTGATTATCTTAGGTCTTCTTGCGAGCAAACATTGCGATCTTATATTATTTATTTTCTCGAGTTGTTTCCGGTTTTATTACTAATTTTGGTGTTTTTATTTAAATAGAGCTAGAGTTATGGACACGGGTGTGAATAATTTGAGTAAAAGCTTTGTGTTTATTTGTGATTTGAGCGAAAAAATTACGTAGTTATTTGATATGAAAGGCACCATTTTATATAAAATAACAAATGACGAACGACAAGATGTGACATATAAAGACTTGACAATGGCAAAATTTACATTATTATGACACATGCCATTAACAAAGAAGAAGACTATGTTAAATATGTGACTAAAAGATGTAGACGGTTTTGTTAGCTTACTCCTAAAACATTTGTTTACAGAACATAATTAATTAGAAAACATATACAATACAAGTGAAACAGTTGAGCTATCTAAGGGCTGTTTCAAAGGATATTAAGATTGGCATAAATTAAAGAGCACAGCCAAATGCGATGCGTCTAATATGACGTGTGCGGGTGTGGGTGTAAATGTGTGTGTGTGAGAGAGGGTGTGTGTGTGTGTGTGTGTGAGAGAGAGAGTGTGTGTGTGTGTGTGTGAGAGTGTGTGTGTGAGAGTGTGTGTGTGTGTGTGTGTGTGATTGGGTGTGTGGATGTGTCTGCACACACACACTGTTATGCATTATATATTTATATTATGTTGAACAGTACCTATGCACAATTTAAGTTTAATTTGTAGAGACTAAGGCCGAGTATCAGTAATTCGCAGCGCCCGCTACCGACACATGGAAGCACTCAAGTTAGACCATTTTTCATTTAATGAGACAAATAATAATAATGCCTGCTATTGCATATTTTATAATTGGACCAGCAAATGTTTTAGATACGGCAAGATTCTTGATTACGCATCACGGTTCATCTACAAATCACGGTAGACCGGCATAGGTATCATTACATCTAACTATGTGCATCTATTAGTTAATTATAACTATCACTGCCCGTAAGACTCCATGATTAGTTTAACTCATTCACTGCCACCACAATTTTCTTGAAGTTTATCGAGATGCCGCCGTATAAAACCGCGGACACGCTAGGCGTGCTCGCGGCATTGCTTGGAAAAATTGATTTTAGTAAGTAAATTTATTATAACGTAGTTTAAGGTTCTCAAACTTTTTTTACTAAAATTCCCATGCATAAATGAATAAAGTTTTATTGTGAACTGTAACATTGGCATTGTTAACAGTGCAAGTACATTTGTTTTAATAATATATTGAGTGACAATCATATTTAAACATATTTTCAGTCTTATATGAGTGAATTCATCTAAATTATTAAACCGATAAAAAGCTTTGAACTGCAGAAAGTTTGTTTACGTTATTTATCTCGTAATATCGTAATGTTGGTTGATTGGCATGATGACATGACGTTTTGTCATCAAATACTGGTTAAAAATCTCATATCGCAAGCTTATAACTCTGAAATTAGCAAAGCGTTTAATAGAATAAAAAAGTTTGGGAACCTAAGGGTAGCTTCAGTAAGTGAACACACCTAGCGTAAAAAAAACATTAAACAGATGGACAAATATTTAGTACAATTCCGCTAATCTTAGATTAGCGGAATTGTACTAAATATTTGTCCATCTGTTTAATGTTTTGTAATGGATTTCCGCAAAGTCACGCCTGAATCAATTATCCACACCTAGCGTGTTCTCGGCACTACAAAATACCTATTTTTCGTAAAAAAAACTAACTAGTTTTTTTAGGGAACCGCTTCAATATTCCAAAGCCTATCCTTTAAAAATGATGCACTAAAAATTTGAACAGAAAATCTGGCCTAGTTTTGGAAATATAACCGAAACATTCAAAACACGCCTGGCGTGTTCTTGGCGTAGAGACTTAGATTAGCCTGAACACGCGAGGCGTGTCAGTGGCAGTGAATGTGTTAACATTAAGGGTTATAGCTGCTCGCGTTTTCTTTTCTTTTTTTTTGTCGAATGATTCTTGTAAGTACTTTATTTATTTTATTAGTTTACGGGCATAATCGCGTACTAATTCTTAATTATTCCCTACTACGGCTGGCGCAACGAAGCCGAATCGGGAATAATAATTAAAAGGTAATTTACGATAATACTCGTAAACTGTCAAAACAAATTATAATTAAATCGCGAAAGTTTAAAAAATCTTTTGTTTTAGTTTTTTGTACGTGTTTAAGTAAGGTCTGTCCATTGAGATTATATGGGTTTGTCCGAGTTATTCCAATGAGCATAGAGATTGCAACAATTTGGATTTTAAGAAGACAATAGCTAATGTGTGATTTTAAGATTGACGTCTGGTATTAATCAAAAAATGAATTCCAACTTTACGACAAACGACATTGAGTTACATCTTTTTGTTTTTGGTAATAAAGTAGGTTACATTCATTGTATCGGTCTTTGGGTAGCTCAACTGTTTTACATGTATTTTATATCTGTTTATGTTTTTTTTTTTATTAGTACCTTACCTAGGTATCAAATCAAATTAATGTTGCCAACTGTTGTGGTGTTACATAGTTATTATGAGAATGGGAAACCCGAATCGAACCGAAGCCCGAACAGCTACTAAGGGTACATGTGTTTTTTATACCCTCCCAAGAAAAGCGCAAAACGTCTAAAGCATTAGGCCATGAAACGCAGTCGAAGAAGACGTTTAATGAAGTGGTCGGTCACAGATCGACTGTGAAGGCGCTAGATACAAGGGGCGAGGGTGACCCGAAACACGGAATCGAACGATATGACTCATCAAACTGCACCGGGTGTGCTATCATATACATAGTTAACTATTAGTATATAAATTGAAGTGTTAGTCTATCTGTTTTTGTTAGGTTCCTTTACAGTAAACGGCTGAACGGATATTCATGAAATTTACTACAGAGATTACACTTTGAGAACGGACATAGGCTACTTTTTATGTAGGTACAACACGTGCTCAGCCGTGCAGTTGTTAGTATTATAATAAACACTATTTGCCAGGCTTGGGACTTTGTCCGTGCGTTTAAAACCCTCGTGCATCCCTTTTTAGGAATAAATGTAGCATACCTCAGCAAGAAACTAGGAGAATAAGCTAGTATAATGTAAAACAACTATCCAAATTGCACCAGTCGTTTTACGCCAACCGTGTACAGACATACCGAATCCTACTAAATAATACACATCCTGTTCTACTAAAATGATATTAGGTATTACCTCTATGCACTGACATTACAATGTCAAGGACAGACCATACTGTAACACAAAATTAGCTAGTTACTATGAGGTGAGAGAGACGGTTAGTATTGAATACTTAATACAATTGACTTGAATTGTATGCATGGGTACCAGCATGGTTATTATGGAAGCTATTCCGGAGGTCAAGCGACAGTCGACTTAAGCACTTATGTTATGACATAAGGATAAGCATACTACAAGGCGACTAATGATACACCTGCCTACGAGGATAGTTTCTCAATAGAGTCAAGTCACTTCGATCGATCGCTCACAATTAGCTATGCTTTGGTTTTTTTAAAAAGAAATAAACAGCATCTACATTTATTTTTCTAACCAAATAAATATTTAAATTTATTTCTAATAATGTTAGCTTGAGCGCTATTAGGCACTTACTGCTACACTCAGAGATACTAGTGGTTACTAAATCACACCTCAGAATAGATTCTCTTGTCAAATCGTTACCATTAATTGACTCTGAGTGCGGCAGTAAGTGTGTTAAGTAAGTCCTTTAATGAGTGCATTTTACTATTGATTAAATAAATTCAAAGTTGCGATGTTCAGTATTTTTATTATGATTAGTTTTTTTTAAGCTTTCGCGATCAGATATCATTTTGTTTTAGTAGTTAACAGGTATTTATGGCGTATTAACTATTATTTTTTTACCCAAGTTTCGGTCGCGGGCTGACTGGATGTTTTGTGAGCGGTTGCAGAGTAGCATGGGCAGTTTTTCGTAACTACCCTCACTTACGATTCCGAAATGGCCGCGTTAAGCCCGCGACTACGGTTATTACAACATAACTGAACGTCGGGAATTAATTGAAAGGCAAAACGCGATAAAAACTTACTATGATCAGTTTATTATTTAAAAAAAAGTTATGTCATCAACATCCGGTGCTGACTGTACGTAACATTCAATTTGCAACTCCCGGCCGCTGGCCGTACCTAGTTAGCTAGCTATCATTTTAGGCCAATTATCACTTGCAATCATAGTGTAGCTAGTAGATTGAAATTAGGTAAGCAGACTTGTATTTATCTATCTTATAGGTATATATACCAACTTACCTACATGTACATAGATACGAGTATACTGCCCGTTTTCACTTACTCTATGAGTAAGGGAAACACATTAATCGGATTTGCCAATAGTATGACATATTGCGCGGTCGTCGAACGCAGACGAATGAACCGTTGTTTTGTTGTTAAATTAAGTATCATATAATAATAATAATGCCGGACATTTCACACAGCATCATCTGGCCCCAAAGTAAGCAGTGCTAGTGTTATGGGTACCACGTGCATGACTGATATACTATTTATATATATTTTTTTAAAGAATAAACCTATACATTTATTTAAAGAAATGTACAAAATAATATACAATAACATAAAATGCACGTGAAACAGTTGAGCTATCTAAGGACCGTTTAAAACGATCTAAAGATAGCTCAACTGATCCAGATCACTGCCAGACGGCAGCGTTACCAAGATACTGGCGGCATTACCACGTTGAATGGCAATGCTAATACGCTGAGCCAAATAGGAGCCAGCTCTTGGGTCATGCTACGTATCTACCAGACGCCCTGAAATAATTTTGAAAACGCGGTGGGCTCCTGTTCCCACGGGCCCAGGGTCTCGACTCCAAAAGGCTCAAATATGTAGGCCTTATCAAAACCAGTATATTTGCGGTTTTTGAGGTTTCGGCACATTCAGCCGCCGCACCAGCCCTAACGGAAGTCCCCTTATATATTTTTTTTATTTACATTATACATGGAAACGCTCAGACCAGAAACAAATACTTGCAGATCATACAAGCCGTTGGCCCGCGGCGGGAATCGAGCCCGCAACCTACTGCGTCTCAGCCGCGCCACAGAGGTCGTCTGATAAAACTAACCTCAGTTGGTAATAGTTCTGCCTTTTGCGCTGTACGTTGTAGGTTCGATTACCGCCGCGGGCCAACGGCTTTCCCTCCCAGGACAAACATTTCTTTGATAGATATAGATGTCTGTTCTGTGTGTAAGAATTGTATCGAAAGTGGTTGTGTGGATTATTTACATATATTTATTACATTATATATAATATATAATACCACTTGGTTTATCGGTTATGAAATAATTATATCAACCGGCAAAAGAAGTGGTTGAAATGTGTGTTGTATATGTGAGACACATATATAACAACGATTAAGTACAACAAACACGGCAATCGGTCATTAATGCTCTCGTTTTGACTCGTTGGGAAAAAAATATATCAACACTCACAACTTTACAAAAACTAGTGGTCGAAATTCGTCCATAATTAATTTAAATAAAAAAATTATATATAGCATTCTGCACTCCTCTATATAAACTATAAGTGCACGAAATTTCAAACTCCTCCATCAGCGCAATTTTTGTAAAAAGGGGTACAAAGTTTTTGCTTCATAGATAAAAAGCTGGTTATACCATGAATTTTTTACACTCCACCACTGCATTAGTTTGTATGCAGCAGTCGTAACAGCGAAAAAAATATAACTTGCATACATAGGTGAGGTTTTATTGCAGTAAAAATAGCATGGTTTCGCCCGTAAACTGATCTGAATGTAAACAAGAACCAGGCGTGTGCATATGCCTCGATACGATTGATGCAGCCAAAGTTATTTTAGTACGTCTCAAACAGTTCCTGGTAATATCCGCTCCAAGTTGCCGTTCTTAAGAAATTACAAGAGGTAAATGCTTCCTCATAATGAGCCCATTGGAGGACAATCTCCGTTCAGAACTTTATGAGTCAACTACGAGTTTTCCGTAAATACGAGTAAATAGGTACTATTTACTAAATACTAGCTTCTGCTCGGCTTCGCACTCGAGGTAGGAACCTACATGGACAGTTACCTTATAGGCGTCCTTACTCCTATTACCGCCACTACGACACTGATGTATCAGTGTCGTAGTGGCGTATACGTCACTGTAAAATTTTTCTGAGTGGTGTCCATTTTTGCTGCCATTTAATTATTTTTATTTAGTAAGTTTCACTAAAATCCGCAACGAGGAAATCCGTAGAACCAAATTCACCGACATAGCACTAAAAATTTGCAAGTTGAAGTGGCAATGGGCAGGCCATATAGCTCGCAGAACTGATAACCGTTGGGGAACAAAAGTTCTCGAATGGCAACCAAGGACAGGAAAACGAAGCGTTTGACGATCCCCATCCGATGGACTGATGACATTTTAAAGACCGCAGGGAGTCGGTGGATGGAGGGGCTCAAAACCGTTCTTCCTGAAAATCTATTGGGGAGGCCTATGTTCAGCAGTGGACTTCTGATATGATAGACTGATATGATGATAATATGATGAGTACCTAAGTTTAACTTTATGTGGCGCAAAATAAACGTTAAATTATTATGATTATTAGATATTTTATGCTATTCCAGGTCACAGACTTCATTTACACCAAGTTTCATCTGAATTCGTTCAGCCATTACGCAAACAAACAAACATACAAACATGCAAACATCCCAATATCTAATTATCCACACAAACTTTCGCATTTCAAATCAAATAAGTGGGATTCATTTCTGTAAATAGATTTTGACATATTGTTTTAATTTTTCACAGAGATATAAAAAATATTATATTATAGTAAAACATAATTATAATTGAAATATAATATTTTTAACCAAGTTCCTTTAAAGTTACAATTTATAATTTTAGACCTTTTGATTAGGTAACCTGTTTTACATGTACAAAAACACAATGCGACGTGACGTGTACTTGTAGTTCTGTATCGCTACGCTAAAAATGTAAGAGTTATAAAACATATACCATTTCAATCCAAGTAAAATTGTTTGTAAACTTAAATGTGGTGAGAATAACCTATAACAATTGGCTGTTTTATATTGCAACTTCAAGTGGAGTTCTCAACTTCAAGGTTGTTATTGTTATGACTTCTCCTCGGTTCAATCGTTTTCGACTACATTTTTCAAGCTAAATAACTTACAGAACCTACGTACGATTTTTTTATCAGATAATTATTATTAAAACAAATAATCTTTCAGTTCAGTATGGTAACGTTACCTATGTTACAATGAAGGTACCTAACGAAAATTTAAGGATGTAACCTACGACAAGATGATAGAGACGGGGATGCTTATTCTGCTATTCAGCAAAGAGGCATAAATAACGAGACAGGACACGGAAGCAACCACGTTATATAGTATTTTAATAAATAATAGTTGAAAAAACATAAAAAACACGCTTTATATAGAAAACCAAACTAAAAAATGGAAAATAAATTTTAATAAATGTAAGAAAAATTTTTTTTATTTAAATAAAAGCGTGGGTCAAAATCGCGTCCTAAGGAGTCGGATACAAACATACAAACATACATACAAGTGAAGCTAATATAAAAACAACAAAAATAATTAAAGCAAACAGACAACCTAAACAAACATACCAAATATTTGAATAAGGGGTAGAATCTCACTTGCACATTTATGTTTTTTCACGAAAGGTAATAATGTAATATCGTGAAAGTATTGTATAAAAAAATACGAATTACCTTTTAGCCGCACTTAGGTACCACAATTTGTTTAAAAAAAGACGTCAATAAAATTTCATAGGAAACTTTCTCATCACTATTGGTGCCAGCCGTTAGTGTAGGTACTCTGGGAAGGCCTGCGCTATCAAACAGATTCCCAGGCAGAGTGGCTTCAGTGGAGAGGTGGAGAATTCACCCACCTCAGATTGCTGGAGTGGATCCATGAACGACAGTTTACAATTACAAATAACTGCTCTGTAACTTGACTGATGGCACCTAAATCATCTTCAACACATGATCTAAGGCCAATGATGATTGATACTGAAATTGGTTGTACGTGTATATCAGACTACATGTAACGTCGAGCCCGTATTGGGGAATTCAAAGTTTCCATTTCTTTCTAAGTTTAAGTTTACAATGGCATTTCCGAATTAGTTATTCAAATGGTATGAAATTGGTTTTATATTATACTAGCTGACCTGTGCTCACTTCGTTGGTTGGTTACAACTTCATAAAAATTTTAAAGTACTAATATCGCTATAAAAAATGCAACCATTCAAACTATTTTAATAATTACAGAGATTAACAAAGATACGGATAAATATTGATAAATGGCGCTAGCGGCCACTCGCGGCTTCGCCCGCCCCGTTCCCGTTCTTGTTGTTTTTCCGGGATAAAAAATTGCCTATATCCTAATCCAAGTTACTAACTATATTCATATTAAGTTTCATCCAAATCGGTCCAGCGGTTCTCGAATTATAAGTGGTGTAACTAACACGACTTTCTTTTATATAATATAATATATTATATTTTAGATTCAAATTATAACACTATAAGTAACACATTGATAATTTCACCACTCTGGTTCGAAATAACTAGAGAAACGATAAGAAGAAGAAATATAAAACAAAATAAAACAAAAATGTTTAACATCACTGGAGTTCTTACCTGCGTAATATAAACTTCTGCCTCTGGGAGCACGGTTCCCTGTAAAATTTTAAGCGATAAAACGGTATTCCTATGGATTTTCCCTTACGATATTTTCGAAAACAGTCACTAAATCGCCATGCATTTCTTATGCGTTTTATCACGTTTAGATCGTTTTAAAACATTTAGTCTTAACTTTTCTAAACTTATCTTTACATGGTAAATTTGATTGTTATAGTTTTAAAAGTTGAGTGTGAAACTGAGAACTAATACTTGGAGGACTTGATACTTATCTGTGAAGACGACATTTTTCTGATAAATTATTGAGCGAAACCTTCTATCAAGAAACAAACTTATTCATTGTTCTGCAAGCATACGAGTATAATGATGACATAATGATGACACGGTGGTTATCAGATGAATCAATGGTTTGATTCATTGATTTATCTGATAACCACCAATATCCACGATGGCGTTGAAGATAATATAGTCTGCTAAAAGGCAGACGAGACAAGACATAAACTGGCATTGGATACACAAAAGACGACAAAAGGCTTCTGAGACAGTATTTGTTTGCTAATCTCCGGCCGTCTCGTCTGATAAATCGGAGGTTTTGACCTTCTGATTCTAGCTGTGTTTTGTGTACTTGATTTAATAAAATTCCTGCCGAAATAAAGGACTTGCCAATAAGGCTTTTTGTGAAAAAATTAAAATTATGGCTTTATGACAGAACTTTTTATACTGTTAATGAACTTCTTGGAAACTAATGAATATAATTAATTAATGCTAAAATAGAATACTATAATTTAATGTAATGTTATATAGTATAATTTAATGTTTTAAAAAAATAAAAATTTGCATGCCAATGTTCTTGGGTGAAATATGTGACTATCTGTTACCTACCATATTTCTTGCAAATAAATTATTTCTATTTCTAAATTATTTATATTGACGCAATCTTGAACGTATCTTTGATGTTACCTTCGAAAAATAACCTTTAGTTTATTTTATTGTACTATACAAAGTACAAAATGTATAAAACGGCTTTCTAATTTCAAACTAAATAATGTATTACTCAAAATCAAAAAATGTATATAGCTTTCAGTAAATATTGATGAATTGGTATAACGGAATGTTGATGTTTATTGAAGGACACTAGAGAATAGAAACATCAGATCAAATAAATACAAATACGGAGCGCCACAAGAAGAGCGCCAGAGAAGGCTCAAAACCGTGCTCCTGTGCTATGTAAATACACTCATGCACGCACACACGTAATACTTAAACTATGCTGCTTGCTCATACGCGTGTAGTGTAGAGTCGTCTCTTCCAGTAAACATACAAAACCCTTTAGGTCAAGTGCGTTCGGAGACGTTTCGTGTTCCAAATAACCTAAAAACTTTAGATTTATATTTTATTTTATCTATTACAGATAAATATATGTTATTTTATCTATAGGTATATATAAAATAAAATATAAATCTAAAGTTAAAATAAGAGCTTAACCTGACTAACTGATTCATCATCGCCGAGCCGAAACCGCTGAAGCTAGAAAGCTGAAATTAGAAAGGTGGTGGTTTTTCTATAAAAGGACGCTACCCTTTTATAGAAAAACCACCCACTAAGGCGGGATTTTTTGAAATTCAACCCGTAAGAGGGTGATAAGGGGTGAAAACTAATGTATGAAACTATTAAACGCGTGGTGCGATTTACTTGAAACTTGATTTGACTAATTAAAATGGAAAATAAATGGACATGTGTTTCAGGATGTTTTAAAAAACTCTTATTAAGGGTGGGGTGTCAAAGTTTGTACCTATAAGATCTTTTTAACGGGTTGTGTGATTTCTTAGAAACTTGGTTTGAATACTTAAAATGGAAAATAAATGGACAAGTGTTTCAGGTTTTTTCAAAATAACCCTCATAAAGGAGTAATATGGGGTGTGAATGTTTTTATGGAAACTTTTGAATGGTTGGTGGGTGTGATTTATTTGAAACTTATACCATACTAGATAGTTCCATACTAAATTTATTCATTTATTTTACTAACCCATCCATTTAGTTCTTGAATTGATCACGACTTGCTGACCACTAGCACTGTTTCACTAGTCTATCTTACCCTAACTGACTTCAGAAAACTTCACTGTGCATTACCATTTCCTCTTTACCAGTTTAGTTGCAATTTCACGCGTTTTTCACAAGAAGTCACAGAAAAGTATAATATTGTGTTTGTGCGATGTTTACTGGACGATGACGTGATATGTACTAAGAGCAAGAAACATTGTTCGGGTGTATGTGTGAGAAGAGTGTTTAAGGCTTCACTTTGATTTTCGCAGCACTTCGTCTTTATATTTATTTGATCTGAGTTAGATACTGGACGTACGTAATACTAATCCATCTGGCCAAAACTGGTTCCAGTTATAATCAAATTAAGTCCTAAACCAATTGAACGATATTAGCATAAAAATATAAAATTAATATAGATCTTTAAGTTTGCAAAATCAGGCTGCTACTCATACTGTAGGAAAACTTTACAAGCGGTAACAATTTGCCTTTTTTTTTTAAATATAAGTGGAAAATGCACAAAGCACCATCTAGCCCCAAACTAAACACAGCTTAAATTATGGTGACCGATCCCTGATAGAATATTTATATATTTTTAAATACATGTATGTGATACTTTATAACACCCAGACGCAGAACTAACACCTATGTTCATCACACAAATGTTTGTCCTGGGAGGGAATCGATCCCTCAACCTTAGTAGTAAGTTGAGAGTTCAATTCCCTCCCAACTACTACCTGGCAGAGCTACTACCAACTGAGCTGACAGGCCAGTCATTTAATTTTAAAAACATTTCAGTTATTCCCAAATAAACAACAATAATCTCAATCAAAAATGAACAAACATCGAATTTTGTATCAAAAAACTGTCTAAGAATATGTCGTAGGGTCGCTGGGTAGGTTGTTGTTGTAGGTAGGTAGGTGTTCTTTAGAAAGAACGGCAACTTTATTGGTGTAGACCTATTATCTGCTAGACCTATCCAACACTGACCTTCGTGAAATATAATGGGTCTGGCGAATCTATAATGGTTCCTTGAACTTCGAAACCCTAAAAAAAAAGACGGTGTACGATTACGAAATATGACGTTGGGTTGAAAAAGCAATGTCAGGTAGTCTGGCAGGCAGGCAAAATAAATGCTGGGAATTTTCTATTGTGTCGTCTCGATATTGTGGGGTGGCTTCGCGGTTGGATTCCTGTAGTAGGGGTATGTCAAGACGTAGTGGGGGGTAGGGGGTATTGATCGGCGCGGGAGGACCGGCAACCTCCTGCATTGCCTGCTTACTGGTGAATGCAAGCAGTAATTCACTTTTTCCAACATAAATAGTCAAAAGGCAGTCGCTTGTTTTGTTAATTAGTAAATTGCCTGTCGTGTTCGAATTTCGACACGGTTAACTCTAATTACATTGAAATGTCAGCCTTTGTTGAAAACGGTCAATTTAATGTGTTGTGTTACCAGATTTTTAATGTTAGGCTTGGTTTTTAGGGTTGTGTACCTCAAAAGTAAAAAACAACTTTATAGGAAAACTTCGTAGTCCGTCTGTCTGTCTGTATGTCAAAACACTTAGTATCTCAGGAACAGTTGGAGGTATCATTAAAATTAATAACAAACACTAAAGTCTAAAAAGAGTAAACGTAATCAAAAATTACGGCTATTTGACGAATTGACTATTAATACGTGAGCGAATGGCACAAGTAAAACTGCATTTGTATAAGATTTTATGAATTAAGTACGGCGACGCTTAAAATCACCTATTGAAAGTTTAACATTCAATAAAGTTACAATAGTAAATTCGTGAAGTTCCTGTTACGCCAACCGTAGTAGTACGTTGTACATTTAATGCTCTATCAAAAATGGCCCAAAGTTTAATTGATTTTTGACGATATTTTTACAAAATAACATAATTTATATTATAAAACTTATCTTTAAAAGAATACTATTAAACGACAAGGAAGAAGAAGACTAGAACCACGGACCAAAAATCTAGGTCTCTCAATTTGTAATCGTGTCAAATATGTAAACATTTTTACAGTTAAATTATAATTTAAATATTGGATTACTTTTGCCCGTCTTGCGAAGCAATAATTGCGCTCTTATATTATTTATTTTTCTCAAGTTATAAAGTTATAAGTTCGGTTTTATTAGTAATTTTGATGTTTTTATTTAACAAATAAAGGAATTAATAGAGGAGTTATGGACTCGGGTGTGAAAAATTGAAACAAATCCAATTATTTACAACCGAGTCCATAATTAAGCTTTGTGTTTCTTTGTGATTCGTGCAAAAGTAATTTTTATAA
Source organism: Lampropteryx suffumata (assembly GCA_948098915.1). Taxonomy (NCBI): domain Eukaryota; kingdom Metazoa; phylum Arthropoda; class Insecta; order Lepidoptera; family Geometridae; genus Lampropteryx; species Lampropteryx suffumata. The sequence goes on along the minus strand of OX402544.1, from coordinate 16,216,212 downwards.
TAATATGAAATGCAAGACACCATATAAAATACCAAATGACGAACAACAGATACGACTTTGTGACTTCATACTATCTATTGACGACCTGTGTAGCGCAGTGGGCTTAGGTCCGGCTGAGACGCAGAAGGTTGGTTACAAGCTCTGCTTACTTTGGGGCCAGTTGATGTTGTTTGATGTCCGGGATTATTTATATTATTATTTATCCTTACTAATATTATAAATTTGATAGTAACTCTGTCTGTCACGTTTTCACGCCTAAACCACTGAACCGATTTTGATGAATTTTTGTATAGAGATAAATGGGACCTTGGAGAAGGACATAGGCTCCTTTTTATGTAGGTACCACGCGTGCGAAGCCCCGGGCAGCAACTAGTAAAAATATAAACACGTAACAAAATTGACATTATTATGGCACATGCCATTAACGTAGAAGAACTGAAATATTTTGACATCAATTTAGAGATGCTTTAATCGATTTCGGTTCATTGTCAGATATTTAGATATTAATAAACATGTATTTTACCAAATTACAATGTGCGAAAATATATATAAGTTTTAAAAGTACTCTAGGTTGTGCAGAACATGATAACAAAATCGCACATTGTATCTCTTGGAGATACAAACTTCCGGACGCTCACGGATGCCGCCGATGGCGGACGTAGCTTGACATTCCTTTGAAAATATAAAATCTATTTCATGTTGTTGGATCACAATTTCCGTGCGAACATCGATAGCCAATTGTAAGCTGATTTATTTTGATCGCAGGAAGCTTAGCTTTCTACGGTATTTCTTACGCTGATTTAGGTTCATGACCTTATTTTAAATAGAAACAGTCTAAACAAAATGATATGCGTGTTTGAAATCTCCGAAAAATATAACAATAACAAAGCTTCCTGTGAAGTCTGCTGCGGGCGCAACGGCCGCCGCCGCACTATCAGCTTTACACCAAGTAAATAGGCGCTGGTGGGCGGGTGGCAGAATAGTATGGGTTGAGTAAGAGCCGCAGTTCAGGCGCGAATGCTGGCCAAGACCTTCATTCAACTAACGGTGCTATTGACCTGCAGCGTATTTGGAATCGTCGTGTTAGGTGAGCGTAATCGAGCGATAAACGAACGAAGTTTGGACTTGGTAGGTACTACATAACGACATATTCACCCATCAACTCCTAAATTGTGACCCTCTGTTCTGCCAAATCAACTGATCAATATTCCTATGAATATTGATGCACTTCGGTCTATCCTTTTTTTGTTCGCCATTGATAAATTCGCATAATATTAGGAACAAAAGGTAAACACTACTTAATTTAAATAAACAATTTGTGAACTACCTACCTAATCAAACTATTTATAAAGTATTATAGGTATGTACTTAAAAATACATAAGTATTCAGTCATATAGTTCCCATTGTACAAGCTATGCGTTAAAATGACAAAAACAGACCATACTTATCGAGCGTTTTAGGCAACCCCATCTCGATCCCGTCGCGCCGCTTTGTCTATGAAGTCTCCATCATGCATAGACAATATCGTCATTGAACCCGGATAAAAAATAATCGAGATAAATGGGTACATGCATGTAGTGCAAGTCAATTCGTCAAGGTAACGAACAAGTGATCGAACCAAAGAATGTAATTTAAGTAAATGTATCTGACCAAAACTATTCATTTTATTCGGTCAGATTCTGTGAATTGGTCGCTTCTTTGGCTAAGGCTATGTTGCAAATTGGTAGCACCGTTCCTTCCGGCATCGGCAATGCGCACAAGGTCTGGGTTGGCCGGGTCGTCGCCCTGGGCACGCGCCCCCTTCCCCCGCATTCACGCCAGCCAGCTGTCTCTGCCCGGTTATATTTAGACCGGATGGCGGAGCTCTCACTGAAACAGTTTCTCCCCCCTGTTTGCATAACGTACTAACTAAATTGTTTGACGAAATAAATCCTTTATTGCAGAACAATGATGCCGAATGCATTTCAGTGGCGGCTGCATGAACTTTGTTTGCTCGCTGTGCTACGAGTCTTCCGCCGACATCCGCATCCTCAATGAACAGCGGTTTTCAGCCGATATCGATTCGCTAAATTAACTTTTTGGCGTAGGTACTTCGGCGCTAGCTCGCATGCTCGCAACTTAATGAGCATCAAAAGGAGAAGCTTAAATAGGCATAATATGAAACACTAAACGTGACAACAGCATGTCCTCTTGCCTAAAAAGGGCGATGTACCGTTAGTCGGCAAAATGCAGCAAACGACGTCGCCTGCGATGCACAGTTAAGCACACATGACAAATCACATCGACGAGAATCGCGTCCCCGAAACTAGGAATATAAAAGCACACATACATAATACTATACTAGACATAATATTTGATTCTTTGTTTCAAACAATATTTATTCGAAATGTACAGAATAATATAAAATACACATGGAACAGTAGAGCTATCTAAGGAACTTCTAAAACAATCTATAGATAGCTCAAGTGATCCAGATCACTACAACTACATTTTGTTGTATATTTATGTTATATAAGTACTCTTCTTACTAAGTACTGATTTCTGTTAATTTTGGAAATAACAAGTACGTACCTACGGTACATGAAACTTATTAATGTATAAATCAATAATTTATATGTTTCGAGTCATATTCCAGTACAAATCTGAAACTACTCGAGAACGAAAAATATATTTTTACAGTTTTCAATTAAAAGGAAATATATATATATATATATAAAAAGCTGTCACTTGTTATCTGACAACCAAAAAGCATTAAGAAAATTGTTATCGAAAATCGTCCGTCCGGTGTTGAGGCACGTATAAAGATGTAGTTCATCTTTAATTCAGTAATCGAGAAGTAGATGATAACAAAAACATCTGTCAACGATCTAAGAGAGCTTTATGAGGGTAGCCTTATGATTGAGTTAAAAAAACACATGGTTACTCGTAAAAATCACACACAATGGTCATAAGAATGGTTCAATGTGCCAAGCATTGTTCATAGTTCGACGCGGCACCAACACACAAAAATCATATCGTCGGTCGTATTCCTCATTACTGTAGGGTAGGAGGACGTCATGATGATAACTCGAAACGGAACTCTTAACAGGAACCAGGAAGTTGACAGCACGACGTACAACAAAACACTGAGCAAAAATCAATTCAATCAAAGCAAAATAAAATCCTTTGAAATTGCCGAAAATTTTTTAGGGTTCATTTTTGATGTGAAAATTCAAACCTATCACAATGATGACAATCATGTTAGTAAATACTATTTTGGTTCCTAGTGATGTTATTTTGCTTAGTTTATTCTGTAGTCATGTTACTGCTTCTTTCTTGGTCACTGAATCCTTTAACCATTCTAGTTCTGTCACCATTAATCACTAGACTCATGTTAAGGCTACTTACAGAAAAAAACCAGTGACAAAACAAATTAATTCAGCACAGAGTGACCAAGAAAAAACCAATGACAGAATTAATCAATAAATTAATGAATAAAATAAGTAAAGTCTTAATCGGAACAATGACTAAAAATAAATACCTATGAAACCAATTTATGACAAAATAATAAATGTCGGCTATTACAAAGGTAAAAGGTACCTTTGGAATTAGCCAAGATTAATTATTTATTATGTGGATTGAACTCTTCTGATTGGTTGTCGGTTTTGTTTGACACCTTTAATAAAAAGTCGCGAAGTCACAGAGTCGCACAATGAGGTGGACAGATAAAACTATGGAAAAATATGGGATAGACAAGATTTTTCATAGAAATTCAAATTATTAGATATCTAGCCTAGAAATGTTAATAAGAAATCTATCTACCTACCTAAGAAAAATGTTGTAGGTTGGGTACCTAATGCTTTTAATTTCTATGAAGATCTACCTACCTATGTAATCTACCGACTTACGAAAAATGTTGGTTACGAGTAGATACCTTCCTACCCAATGCTTTAAATTTCTATGAAGATCCAAATCAAGTTGTTCTAATAAAGAGTTGTGAACATGAACATCATCATCATCATAAAAAAATCCCGTTTAGTTGCAAATTTTTGTTTGTCAACAAAAATAAAATGCAATAAATCCGAAAATTTGATAGAAGAATAAACAAGATTCTTATAAAAATTGCAGCTGATCTCAACAAAAACATAAAAGTTGCCTACATTGTGATGCCTCTGCATCAAATAGGCAACTTTTATGTTTGTGTTGCGTGAACTCAAACGATACTTCATTTTGGGGTCACGCTCAGAGTTCAATAAACAGCTGATTTTAGGGACGTTACCATTTGTAGTAAGTGCAGTTTTGAAGCAAACTTTGCTGCTCATTTCTTCAATGAAAAACATTGAACTTATAAAAGAGGTAAAACATATGTTGTTCACTTAAGTATCGAGAATCGGCCCACCCCGGCATAACATACTAGTTCCGGGACACGCGGTATAGTTATGACCTATTCCTTCATGAAAACAAAGAGGTGAGTCCCAGATTTGGAACTTTATGTTAGGTCCGTCGCGGTCCAGTCATCTTTGGGAATTACTGATCTAGATCCTTAGAGCTTTTTTAAACGGTCCTTATATAGCTACACAGACTCACATAAATTTGATATTAAATAATATTCTGTACATTCATAACAATTACCGATCACTTGTCAGTTTTAAACATTTTCGATACTTTATTGTAGGTACTTATGAGTACATATACTCTTAGATACACTTCCTCCCACTGTTAATGACAAGCAATGTCTTGTTTATCTCATATTTTACTTACCCTTTTTAGGGTTCCGGAAAACACGGAAAAACGGAACCCTTAACAAAGTGATCCTATCACTTTGTTGTCCGTCCGTATGTCCGTCTGTCTGTCTGCCAAGACCCTTTTTCTCAGTAACGCGTGGAGATATCAAGCTGAAATATGTATATCAAATACTCAGGTCTACTGTTCCTTAAAGCTGTAAAAAAATCAAACTTCTAAGTCAACGCAATCAAAAGATACAGCCGTTTTTGCCGCAAATTTCCGAAAATTTAAAGAAAGGAAATATTGCGAAAACCATAAATTTTTAGTTACATCATCCAACTATGACTCGATCGTCGTGATGGGTGAACTTTTACTTAGAGGTTTGTACGGAACCCACGGTGCGCGAGTCCGACTCGCACTTGGCCGGATTTTTAATGATTTAACGCAATCTCATTCATAGAAAGTACCTAAAACACAACAACTCATCAGGTTAAATGCTAGTACTCGTATATACAAGAGTCATATTTAACACGTCCTGGGAAAATATATTAAAGCAGTCTTCATACTTCATGCAGAGGTACTAAAGTTATGGTAAGACAAGCGGAGATTACCATTCATGGAAGTCGTATGAATTTTATACCGATGACTCGTTTATATGTACATTCAAAGTACAGATGGGGCTAACATGACGGTAATTTATCGAGAGAAAAAAACAACGCAGCTCTGTAAAGGTAATAGGTATATTAGGTAACATACCTAGGTATTACGTGGCGTACTTCAGAGAAAACACATTATACATTTTCTAACACATTACTTGTCATAATAACTAAACAACACAATGATGATGATATCCCACAAACCATATAAATAAATAAAGAAATATATACATATGAAATTGTTTCTATATATTATTTTATTATTGTTTATATTTATCAAAAAGAAAAAAGAAGTATATAAGTAGTATATCAGGTTTCACCCATAGCATAAGCTCTACTTACTTCGGGTTAGATGATGTTGTTTGAAATATCCGGAAATAAATATAATAATAACATATATATATATATATATGTTATTATTATTATTATTAAAAAGGTAGGTATAAGTAATTCAAACCAGATAATAATCAATTAAACGAACGAACGAAATAGTACGAATGGTGAAATATTAAATAAAGTACATGTGACCTTTCTTACTCTTTCACTGACTTGCTGGTTGCAGCATGACAATAAAAAAGATTGATGCAAGACTTCAATCTTTTTTATTACAATACATTTTTGCAACCGCGCGTATACTTAACTACGACACCACAGTATACATATAATTAATGCTAAGTCAAGTCAGTCAGTATCATCATCATTATCATCACACAGTCACCACAGTCTTGACTGAAATGATTCCAAAACTATCTAATAAATCACATACTGGATTAGAGACGGTCTACCTACGTGCTAGCTGACTATCTTTGTAGGTAACTACTTACAAGCAGTACTTTTATATACCACTAGCTGTCCGCGCGCAGCTTATCCCGCGTTGAAGATTTTTCCCGGGACAAACCAATTTTCCCGGGATAAAAAGTAGCCTATGTCACTCGGGGATAGTGTAGCTTTCCAACGGTAACCGAATTTTTAAAATCGGTCCAGTCGTTTTTAAGTTTGTACGTTACATACAAAAATATTTTTTTTTCCTCTGTATAATATTAGTGTAGATATATTACTTTTATGTTTATTCGTTTATGCATATTTCATTTATGATTCCTAGTTCCTTAGGGTTCCTTTCGTGCACTTGGTACAAGGTTTAAAACTTTTTGAGGTCCAACGAAATGCCGGTTTCTATGACATATGCCGGTTCTATGACGGTTTCTATACTATGACATAATTTTAATTGAATACTACCCTGGGACGAAACGAAGCGTCCGTACTGTATAACTTTTGGGTTCCTTGACGGACTAGAGTACCCCATAAATTGTTTTCTTGTTCTCAGCTATTGTCGTATTCAATAAAGCATTACATTTTGAATTTACAAGCATTAGTAAGTATAATAGGCACTCGTATATTCTCGTTATACGAGTATTATACAGAGAGTAGAAAATATCTTTGCCAAATGATGTTCCATGAGATTGTCGCGGATTTTACTTGCTGATAGCGTACCTGAGTTAGACCGGGTTCCTTTATTATGCAAACATCTGTGAGTAACAACCGTCAATTATATTTCTATGAATAAATAATTACGTTTTAAAAACTAAAAAAGAAACCGACTTCATTGAATGAAATTTGACCCTTTAATACATTTTTAGTGGAAAGTAGATGTATTTTGTATATATATAATATGGGTAGGCCAAATAAACACAACGCTCCAATGAGACAGCGAGGTATGAAAGTACATGAAAACATCATCGATGTATACAATTTTTAGATTTTCGTTTATTTTTCAGCTCAACCGATTTTGATAAAATTTATATGGGACCACCTGTGAAGTATACCCTTTAAAAAAAAAAAGAATTTTCCAAATCGGTTCAGCCGTTTTCGAGTAATCGGTGAACATACATCAAAATTAATGCATTAATGCAAGGGTTTTATTTGAATTTAAAGAAAATGGTTATGTTTAACCCAGCGACACATCTAATTAGGTATAGGTAGGTACGTTACGTACTTTAAAGGGTGACCATATGGCATTTTCATCTAACTGCCGAACTCAAAAGACATAAAAATCTTTTTTTCTATGGTATATTAACCTGTACTAAGGAATGAGTAACTTAGTTATGACTCTTGAGTGTGACAGTGAGTGTCTGATATCGGTACCTACTCATATTTTTTAATGGTTAGTTAAATTCGTCCTTACTTTAGATTTGACTGTTATACTGGAGCTCCTTAGTATAACAGTCTATACTAAGGACCAAATTCACTAACCATTAAGGACTCTGAGTGTTTCATTATACAGCAGAGTATGTATATAAATGTGCAAAATTTTAAATATAGCCGTCAAGGTCATAGGGCAAAAAGGGTATCCGTTGGCGAAACGCTGTTAGAGTTATCACTGTGGAACAGATAAGACATCCGTTTGGCAATACCTAATTCCCACTATTAGTAAACTTTTCTGTTGGTTTTTTTTTTGTTTCCGAAGGAACAAAATTTCGCTATATCCGTCTGTCGTCTGTCTGTCCGCCCTTAATCTAAAACTACTGATTTAATCGTGATTAAATTTTGAATGGTATACGTGTTAATTTTTATTTTACTTTTTGCATATCGTTACTCATTAGATAGGTATTTTAAAGACACTACGACAAACGAAACGAACGGTTTCTTGAATAGTTTTTCGATACCGATGTTCGGTTGATAAATATTAAGCTTTAAAGTGGCCATTTTTGGCAGAGGTCCGGCAAACATTTTTGTCTCAACTAGTTCAAGTAACAGCGGTTAGTTGAACTACTGAGACTTTTGTCACAGCAGTTCAATCAATTGTAACTACTGGTAATTGTAGTTGAAATTGTACTATAGGGAATGATAGCTTAAAAGTTTGTCTTTTCTTTTGTAATGAAAATAAGAACCCTTATAGAATCACTTCGTTGTCCGTTTGTCTGTCAAGAATTATTTCTTGAAGAACGAGTAGAGGGGAGGCATCGATTTATCGAAAATACGAAAACCTACGATCTCCTAGAACTGTAAAAATTTTAATTTTTAAGGTTAAATGTAAAAACTATTAAAATAACGGCGTATATACGCCTCCGTGTCAGTAGTACTACTAAAAAGTACAACTGGTAGTACAAATGACACAGCTTTGTATCTCTATTACGGCTCTTTATGACCAATGTTTCGAAACTCGCCAGTAAATCATAAATCAAGTTATAGGACTTCCAGATGATCTAGAATTATTAAATTTAGCAAGTCGCAAGATCTCACAGCTTAAGTAAAGGAAAAATCAAAAAACCTTTAAAATCTCATAGTAACTAAATATTTTTTGCGATTAAAGATTACATGACGGTGACGTATTCGATGTATGGAAACGTAAAATCTACGTTATATTTGTTTGGTGCTTACATAGTAAGTAACTGTATCATTGTCATCATCTCACTGACCTTATCCCACGTCACGTTTTCCCCTTATATTTATGTACTGTACGGTATAGTATAGTTTATAGTGGTATAGTGGCCCTGAATAAAACTAGTAATAGATACAGTTGGTAAAAGAAACATCATGTTGAAAAAAGTAGGTACGAGGTACCAGGTCAGGCGCGTCTTTCGCACTTGACCTTTTCAATAATTATAATTAACGCAAACAACATAATTTTCCCAATAAAGAAACTCTAGTTTACAATGAAATGAAACGGTGATTGATATCGCTTTTATATCAGTTAACGACCTAGGCAGTAGGCACCGTGCATCCATTGGTTTAGGCAGTAGGCACCGTGCCTCCATCGGTTTAGGTACAAGTTGGAACGAACGTAGGAAGTTGTTTCCGTAACTTGCATCACAGATAACAGATTATAGATGCAGCAAAAGCACGAATCTCGTAACTAAGAAACGCGTAGGATTGATCGACCTTAACAGCTCCCAACCCACCTAATTAACTGTTTATCTGATGTAATGTAAGACCTAGTTCGGGTTTAAATAACTAGTTTAAATCAAAGCTCCACAGCAACCTAACAGAAACTCAATTAAATCAACAAGAAAAACAAGTGTTATATTGAAAGAAAGAAAATATTTATTTAACACGAGTTTTACCCACATCAAAAGAGAAAGAGAAGTAAGTACATATATACAAACATTTTTAATAGGGCACCACTAAAAGCGAGTAAGTGTACCTACCTACATTTAGCATTATCTATACGTCTGAACTATAACATTAGCCAATGTGGCGCATCTGTCCTTAGACAGATCTTACTTTATGCGCCACTGTTTTTTATATTCTATTCTATGCTATGACATTAAAATAAGTCATTTTAATGTCAAAGAATAGAGATAACATTAGCTAGTGTATTATGTTTATAAAATAGACCCTAAAAATGTTCGTGAGCTCGCTAGGCTACTAGTCATCTTTGTTATCGGTAGTACGAGACAATGTTTTCGAATGAAGCTTAACACTAATGAACGAACTTCATCTTACAAACTCCAATCTCCTATGCACATAGGCAAACAAAGAGACGGATATTTCTACACATTTGACATTTTGATCCACGTTTTGTCATTCGGCGTTAATTTAGTTTTGAGTGTAGTGTACAAAAGTTACAAAAAACCGGCCAAGTGCGAGTCGGACTCGCGCTCCGAGGGTTCCGTACAAACCTAACCAAAAATATACAGGGAATTCAGGAACTAGTATTTTTAGCCTGAACGAGGAGATTCCGACCATGAAAATTAACAGTTGTGGGGGTACAAATCCTAAGAATTAATATTTTCAGATTTCCATACAAAAACATTCAAGAAATAAAATTGACAACCCTTATTTTGTAAACAATGTGCGTACGTGTGTGTGTGTGCACGTAATTCCGTAACCTACCTACATACCTACCTAGTTTCGCGTGAGTTCAAATTGTCTGCTAAGCTAGGCTAGATACCTAGGTTGGTGTATGTAAGTATCTTTTGACGTAGGTACCTACATTACATACTGACTGCGGTATTCACACAAGCCATGTGGTTTCGTTTGTAGCACAAAACTACCTACCTAGTAACTACCTACTAATTCAGCGGCTAATCTAGTTACCTATTCGTCTCTTGAAAAACAATGTTTTTAACTTTATGGTATAAGAAGCAACTACTTGTGAAGATTACATACCGTTTAATGTCTTGTTCTAGGCGGATCCATAAAATTTTGAAAATTGACAATAACAAACACCACATTACACGATTACTAGGTACCTATTCTAGGTACTACCTCTTAGGTATCCAACACAAAGCACTTATGATTGAGTTAAAAAAACACATGGTCACTCACAATGGTCACAAGAAACGGAATGACGAAACACTGAGCAAAAATCAATTCAAAGCAAAATAAAATCCTTTGAAATTGCCGAAAATTTTTTAGGGTTTATTTTTGATGTGAAAATTCAAACCTATCACAATGATGACATTCATGTTGGTAAATACTACTTTGGTTCTTAGTGAAGTTATTTTGCTTAGTTTATTCTGTAGTCATGTCACTGCTTCTTTCTTGGTCACTGAATCCTTTAACCAAAAGAACTAGAGAGTTCTGTCACCATTAATCACTAGACTCATGTTAAGGCTACATACAGAATAAAAACCAGTGACAAAACAAATTTATTCAGCACAGAGTGACCAAGAAAAAACCAATGACAGAATTAATCAATAAATTAATGAATAAAATAAATAAAGTCTTAATCGGAACAACGTCTAAAAATAAATACCTACGGAAACAATTTCTGGCAAAATAATAAATGTCGGCTTATTACAAAGGTAGGCTATTTTCGGAATTAGCCGAGATTTATTATTTATTATGTGGACTGAACTCTTCTGATTGGTTGTCGGTTTTGTTTGACATCTTTGATAAAAAGCCGCGAAGTCACAGAGTCGCACAATGAGGTGGACAGATAAAACTATTGGAAAATACGGGATAGACAAGATTTTTCATAGAAATTCAAATTATTAGATACCTAGCCTAGAAATATTAATAAGAAATCTATCTACCTACCTAAGAAAAATGTTGTAGGTTGGGTACCTAATGCTTTGAATTTCTATGAAGATCTACCAAACTGTGTATTCTACCTACTTACGAAAAATGTTGGTTACCTACCTACCCAATGCTATAAATTTCTATGAAGATCCAAATCAAGTTGTTTTAATAATGAGTTGTGAACATGTTATCATCATCATCATTGCAAATTTTTGTTTGTCAACAAAAATTAAATGCAATAAATCCGAAAATTTGATAGAAGAATAAACAAGATTCTTATAAAAATTGCAGCTGATCTCAACAAGAACACAAAAATTTACTTTCTTCTCAGAGGCATCACAATGTAGGCAACTTTTATGTTTGTGTTGCGTGAACTCAAACGATACTTTATTTTGGTCACGCTCAGAGTTTAATAAACAGCTGATTTTAGGGACGTTACCATTTGTAGTAAGAGCAGTTTTGAAGCAAACTTTGCTGCTCATTTCTTCAATGAAAAACATTGAACTTATAAAAGAGGTTAAACATATGTTGTTCACGTAAGTATCGAGAATCGGCCCACCCCGGCATAACATACTAGTTCCGGGACACGCAGTATAAGTAAAATTTCATCCATCACGACAATCGAGTCATAGTTAGATAATGTAACAAAAAATTTACAGTTTTCGTAATTTTTTCTTTATCTGTGCTATAAGACGTTGCTTTGTACCAAATTTCAAGATTATGGGTTCACGGGAAGTACCCTGTAGGTTTTGATTCCCTTGCGAGTTGCGAGTTTGAATATATACGACTTAAATTGCTGTTTCTCTTGATTGCGTTGACATAGAAGTTTGATTTTGTTACAGCTTAAAGGTATTATAGACCTGAGTATTTTATATGAATTTCAATTTAATACCTCTACGCGTTCATGAGAAAAGGGGTAGTAAGTTTAATATAATTAAAAATATTTTTATTATATGATGTAACTAAAAATGTACGGTTATCGCAATTTATCCTTTATCTGTGCTGTAAGACGTTGCTTCGTACCAAATTTCAAGATCCTGAGTTCACGGGAAGTATCCTGTAGGTTTTGATTCCCTTACGAGTGTAGAATATTTGCGGCATAAACAGTAATCTTTTGATTGCGTTGGCTTAGAAGTTTGATTTTTTCACAGCTTTAAGGGACAGTAGACCTGAGTATTTGATATAAATTTCAGCTTGATACCTCTACGCGTTCCTGAGAAAAAGTGTCTTGACAGACCGACGGACGGACGGACGGACAACAAAGTGATCCTATAACGGTTTTTTCCTTTCGAGGTACGGAACCCTAAAAATGTGAAAAACAACTCGTAGCCGCCAAAAATTCTAAATCATATAATCAATAATTAATAAATCAATCCTATTCTATTTGAGGTCATGGTAGACTTTATCTATTAGAAACGTGATTTATATTATAGGTATGTGTTATAAAAATCCATAATATTTATTTTAAAAAATGGTTATTCAATGTAATAAAAATATAATCTAAAGGTGCAATGAGAAAAATGGTGATTGCAAGCTCTTGCAAAGATTTATTTAGCAAGGAACAATGAAAGTTTCAGAAAACGTCTAATAGTACAACAAACTTTTGTACTGTTGTGTTATAATTAGTGAATAAATAAATACCTTACTGTGTCTCATCAGAAACACATTCTATCATTCAATCAGTCACAATCTTAACATCAATCAGAATTTATTTTCAATATACAGTGAAAGAATGTAATTTGTGGTCGCCAACACATGAAAAGCAAAGTTACTTTTCACAAGTAAACTTCCTTATTTCTCGTTTGATATTCTATAAAACACGATGTATGCGACATTTGTATTAATTTTATTTTATTAAATTATCTGTATGTTTTTTTGCGTTTTATTTTTTATTGATATCATTTTATGACATAAGTATCAATGTTTAACATGCAATATTTCTTTCTTCCTTATTATTTTAAATTATTATATTTCTATTATTATTGTAATAGTGTTAAACTATAAATAATTGCACGCCCGTAAAGGGTAGATTACATTGATTACAAGTCTATACAAGTTGTAACTTTTTAAACATGTAATGATGCAATAAATATACTTTGACTTTGATGAGTAATTGATTTTTATTTTTAGTCCTTTCCTGAAAGTGCGGTTAATAAGGTCCAGTCTCAGCTTAATGCTATTATGAAAGTATATCAATATGGAATATGATCATACTTTAAAATGCGGGCAGAAGGCCCGCATTTTGGCCAGCGTGGTACTTGGTAGTAGGTACTCCACCACTTATATGCTTATATGTTCTTCCAGATCCAAATCTGTATATATATATATATATATATATATATATATACATATATATATATATATATATATATTCAGCCGTTTAGCCATGAAAACGTAACAAACAGACAGAGACACATTTAGAATATATTTATATAAATTGTATTTGTATACATATATCTTTATTTATATAATATCTTTATATATATAATATATATATATATATATATATATATATATATATATATATATATAAATAAAGATATATGTATACAAATACAATTTATATAAATATATTCTAAATGTGTCTCTGTCTGTTTGTTACGTTTTCATGGCTAAACGGCTGAACGGATCTTGATGAAATTTGCTAAGAAGATGCATTCGGAGGAAGAACATAGGCTACTTTTTGTCTCAAAAAAACTAAAATAATTGTTTTATAAAAATAAAAATAAAGGTTCTAAGCATACGCGTACGAAGTCGCGGGTAACAGCTAGTATTATATAAAGCTTCATTAAAATCGATTCAGCCATTATTGCTTGGTTGAGTAACAAACATCCAAGTAAAATCAAATAAGTAAGTAGTAACATCAGGTATCTATCCTGTGGCAAAACAAAGATAAATCCTAACGTTATTCTTATAACACGAATTGTTCAAAATTGTTCAAAAACAATATTTTGGAACACGCACCGTCGTGCCTTCCGTTTTTAAACAGAACAGAGGCAAACACTAGTTGTGTGTGCATTCCATACACAAACCGAAGTGGTATAAATTCCAATCACACCTTTATTTGCATTGCACGAGTCCAGATACCGCTACTGATAACTTTAATAAGTATGTCAGTACCTATTTGCTCTCTACTTCGAAGGGATTTTAACTTCAACTTGCATTTTAATGGTTTAATAAGGTAAGTACACTTACCTTAGTTAAAATCCCTTCGAAGTAAATTCACAGATTTCCTTAACATGGTGTTTAGAAACCATAGGAAATTTGTGAATTTGCAATGAATTTGCAATTTGCCCTTTTGCCAGGTAGGTTAACCTTCAGTTTAGTCAGATTTCAGGCAATTACATTTTTAAAGCTGCATACAAAAGCATTGTCCAATAATATTTATTTATTTATTAATTATTTGTATATTTTAATATAGGGACCCGGCATGAATGGGTCGGCAGCAATGTAGCTTGCGAAATTTCATACTCCTCCGTCTGCGCAAATTTGGTAAAAAGGGGTTTAAAGTATTTGCTTCACGTATTAATACATATAGATATATAGATATAAGTATTAATATTAGTCATCTGGTTACAATAATATAAGCTATGCTTAGATTAGGGACTAGATGGTGGCAACACCAACATGGTGACCTATACGTGAAGCAAAAACTTTGTACCCCTTTTTACAAAAATTGCGCAGACGAGGAGTATGAAATTTGGCACACTTTTAGTTTATATAGAGAAGGAGTGCAGACTGCTAATATTTTTTTTAAATTATGCATAAAAAATACATTAATTATTAATTAATTATGGTCGCATTTCGACAAACTAATTATACTTTATAACACCCAGACACAGAACAAACACCTATGATCATCACACAAATGTTTATCTTGGGAGGGAATCTATAATATGCAAACATCAATTTCTATGGGAGTGGGAACGGTTAATTATCATTTTCATAGAAGAATCTGACGAACTGACTGATCCGACCGACGGATCGGGCATTTATGATTGTAACTACTTTGTCTAATAAGAATAAGTACCTACCGATAGTTGACAGAGTGGGCTGTGTTTATTTAATTTCTTGATACGAACAACATCATGTCGTAATCGTCAATCATGATTAATTTGTAAATAAACAATACACCGTGGATTTTAGTTTATGTTTGCTCAAAGTAAACAACTGAATCATTATAATTAGAAACAATAGTCTATCGTTTATTCAAATTTAACTATCCAACTAATATTATAAATGTGAATGTTTGTATGGATGTTTAGACGATTATTTGTTACTCAATCACGCAATAATGGCTGAACCGATTTGGATGAAATTTGGTATAGGTATAGATGTCGACCTGGATTAAATTCTAGGTACCAGGTGGGCAAAGCTGCGGGTATAGCTCGGGCACCAAAGAGAACGTTATTACGAGCCTGAAAGTGAAATGGATATCTCAAACAGATGAAGCCGTCATCTCACATCTCACACTCAACTTCAAGGGGATTCTGGTGAACCGATGAGTTCAATGGTATCCCTGGGGGATCGGGTTAGGGGAACCTATTTTCTTTTAAAGGTGTCACCGTTCCATGTTATTGCCTTTTTTTAATAAATTGGCCAAGTATATGTGGCCACGCACCTGTTCGTGGCTTCTGAAGGCAGTAGGGATGAAAATTACGAAAATTACCAGTGGTCAGGACTCAAATCAATTCAACACCGTCTAGTTAGCAAGTTAGAGCTTTCATAATTTTTTGCTACTACTACTAGCCCTGTAGTTTTCGTAATAATTTCAGCATGTAACAATTTAACTTGTAACTTTTTAGAAACCCCCATACATCAGTTCAGCAGTCGCAGCAGCCACTCGGACTTATATTTACGAATATATGTATCAAAAAACGATTAAGAAATTTCTTAATATCTGTCCTACACGATGGGGAAGTGAAATAATAATAAAATTAACCCCACTTGACATGTAGGAGAGGTACCCATAAAGATCATGTTTATTTATTAATTTTGTAGAGGCCACTAGCACGTATTACTGTGTCAATTAATAATTCACTAAACACTATCTAGTCCATAACAAAGCCGATAGAATAATTATGTTTTCTTACTCGTAATTTGGCAGGATTTTTATCAAATCGCCAGAATGCTGAAAGTTACGTTCTATATGTGCTGATTCTCTATATATGCGTTTATTTTCACAAACAATGAGATCTGAATTCACATTGATGCAAGACAATGCCCGTCCCCATACAGCAAGGCAGGCTCAGGAATTGCTACAGAGGGAAAATATCATGCTTAAATCCCATTGAGCATGTTTAGGATATGCTTCAAAGAAGAGTCTTGTAATACCTCGATAGGTTTCTAATGAAACAACAGCTGAAAGACCTCACATTTTACTAGGATCGACTGCCTCGAAGCAGGCTGTATCTGGAAAAACCAATAACTTTAGTTGAATGTCCATTTTTGTTTATTTGTGCCCAGAGCCACAGTCACATAAGACATTTTTTTTACAATTTATCGATTTTGTTCGACTAAAAACAACAATGAATAAACATTTGAAATAAAGGAAACATAAAATTTTGAATAATTAAAAATCAATATGTTGCTTAGTATTTTTTGTTGTTTGTGTCCCACAGATGGTATCAAGATGGAATAAACAATTTATAAACTAACTTATACTTTAACTAAGTAGTTTGTTTATATAGGTTTTTTATTCCAACTGAAAAATAAATTAAACTTATGTTTCTAGACCTTACAATATAAAACGCAATAGAATATGAAGTTATGAAATTGGCGTTCTATTGTACTGACACTTTAAATTTAAATTAAGCCTGCATGGTGTGTGGAGTTCCAGAGTGAAACTTATTCACACGATAATTTAATTTTAGCTAAATCAGAAATTAAAAATAGATTACTTTGATTGTTTGGCTTACAATTGTTTTTACATGCAAGTTTAAAGGAAAAGATGGATATATCGAAAATGTAAGTAATTTTTGAATACGAGTTCCCACTTGAAACTAACGCAGCAGATTCTCAGCTCACAACATCGACACAACTGCTACAAAAAAGTAAGAAAAATAAATTTTAATAAATGCCTCATTATATGACTGATCGAGCTTACCTTAGCTTGTATAATCGGTCAGAAATTAAGGGATTATGGTTTGGTCAGGTCGAACGCCGCAACAATACCCTAAAGCAAAACTTACCCATAGAAAGGTAACGACTTGGTGGTCACCAGTACGTTTTTCTGAGTAAAGTTTCGCTTGGGGTAGGATTTGGCCGGTACGCCTATGTTCAACTATTGTGATGAGCAAATCCGATTATCCATTTTCGAGATGAGTCTCCATTTTTCATCACAAGTAACGATACGATTCAAAATCCTCTCGTTATTGTGACAGTTGAGTAATGTAACGGAAACCATAAGCTTCACTCAATTTATGCGGTACTCATTTTTAGGGCTTTTTAATTTTTTCAATTTGATTCAAGTGAATTAAAATTGTATTATCACTCACACTCACTCACAACTCTGACGCGGTTTGCGATGGATCATTTCTGTACCATTTTTCTTTTTTATTGTCAACTAGGGTTTCCGGCCGTTTACGGGGTTTGTTTTTTAGAGTAGGTCAAAATGTCCAGAATGAAAACATTGGAACCAACAACTTACCGTGTTTTCTTTTACTTTTATTATAAACATCATTAATCCTTCGAGCTGTTTCTGCAGCTTTGCTGCCACGGTGGAACTAGTGGTGGTTTACCATATTAAGAACAGAACAATGTCAAAGAAAAAACATGGCACGAAAACAAATTAATCATTCGAAACACAAATACACAAGCCAAAATTTGAATTTATTAATTATTATTATTCAGTGTTAGGTTAGTTTAGTGTGCGACCTTTTATTTAATGTTTTAGGATCTAACGTAACACCAAATGAAAATATGAAAAATTGTTTTTGGGGAATACGGGACCTATACCGAATAACGAGTATTTTATTACGATTAAACTAAAACAATATAAAAAACGTTACTACAGTGGAAGCTTTGAAGCTTATTTTGCAAATAATATGATTTTGTAAACCATAACCTTCATGAACTCTTCTTCAATTATCACAATGATTTAGTAATATGTAATCAATCATACCAGAACATTAAAAAATATCGCGTCGATAAGAGAACCACTTTTTTATCTACGCGCTCTACAGAGACTTCGGATTGCATGCCACACACACGGCTGCTGCTGTGTATTGACTGCAGGCTGAAGCAGAACCGCACCCCGGGGCATACGGCACGTGGTGCGGCGCCGCGCCCTATTGAAGTGACTTTGACCCCTTCAAAAAATATTTGTGGGCCTAATCACTGGCAGTAACCTCGTGGTCATACATAATATAGTAGTATAACTACGAAGATACAGATTTTCATAGCGGCAGGCTTAGTCTAGCTGTTAATGTCTACCAACTTATGTTAAATGATACTAATCAATTAATCTGGCGTGTTGATGGACCACGATTTATTTTATGAATCAAAGTACCTACTTACACAGAAACAATCTATTATGTATTGTCCTTGTAACAGATACGACATAGTTCAAATCAATTGAACGATAGAATAGAGGCATCAGACAGATGCCGTAACGTCATGATTTGAACGTTAATAAATTTAAACTAGTGGATCTGTGAACATGTCTCGCGAACATTTTTCGAAATGACTGAAATATATTTTTTCCAAAAACTGAATCGACAAAAAATGTATATAGTTATAGAGTTAGAACCTGCTCACAATATTTCACGAGAATCGGTTGAGAAATGCGACCTGTAGAGAACATCCGGACAGACAGACGTACGAAAGCATTTTCGCCTAAGCTGAAACGGTGACACTCGCTTCGCTCGGTCAATTACGTACTATTTGTACTTTGTTACGCCGGCTTAGGTCCGGCTGAGACGCAAAGGGTTGCGGGTTCGATTCCCGCCACGGGACAAATGTTTGTATGATCTGCAAGTATTTGTCTCGGGTCTAGGTGTTTCTATGTATAATATGTATGTATTTACAAAAAAAAAGTATATAAGTAGTATATCAGCCATGTGGTACTCATAACACAAGCTCTGCTTACTTTGGGGCCAGATGATGCTGTGTGCAATGTCCGGTAGGTATTATTATTATTATTATTTTTCAATGAATAAAGATGACAACAGATTTCAACGCCACATAGACTAATGTACGATTGTATAGAATTATGTTGGGTAAAACACAATATAACAAGGCCACTTAAAGCCGCTTTGTGATATGAGAGCGAAGTGGTTAGTAATGGCACCACTGAATACCAGCGATACAGCAGCCCTCACACTCCTGTACCATGTGCTGAGTGTGAGTTGTAGCCTTTTTACCGTCACGGTGTATAAACTGTACTTTATGTTATATTCACGCTGTATATAGATACAGTGAGAGTATAACATACAATAACCTTCGTGACATTAAATATATATGTTCTATTTCTATAATATACTTATATCAATTTCAATTCATCAATCAATCAATTTGACGACTTCTGTGGCGCAGTGGGCTAAGTTCCGGCCGAGACGCAGCTGGTTGCGGGTTTGATTCCCGCCGCGGGACAAATGTTTGTATGATCTGCAAGTATTTGTTTCGGGTCTCGGTGTTTCTATGAATAATATGTATGTATTTACAAAAAAAAGTATATAAGTAGTTTATCAGTCATGTGGTACCCATAACACAAGCTCTGCTTACTTTGGGGCCAGATGATGCTGTGTGAAATGTCCGGACATTATTAATTAATTTATCAAAAACGTGTTAAACAATTATGGCAATATAGCGCGTTCGAATGTTTCAATCAAAGCATTCGGGCAATTTGATAAACTCTTGTCGAATAAAATATTGTAAATAATCAAAATTGTATTTAACTAACATTTTGATTAAAATAAAAATAGAAATAAAACTTTGGTGTTTAAAATAAGGGATTAATACTTATTAATACCTCGTAGTCGTATTTTCTCACAGCTACAGATAGAGTTATAAAAATATATGTATATTAGAGGACATTGCACACAACACCATCTAGCCTAAAATTAAGCATAGCGTGTATTATGGTGACCAGATGAATGATAAAATATTTAAATACATATATGATATTTTATAACACCCAGCCATAGATGAAACACCATGTTCATTACACAAATGTTATCCTGGGAGGGAATCGAACCGAACAATAATAAGCATTCTATAAAAATATAATACATTAGTCATCTATTGCGCTTCAATCTATCTATAAATCTTCAATATGGCGCACAGGGTTGTTTGAATTAAACCAAAATGGATTATACAAAACAGACATGATTTAATTGTAATACACACTTTCTTTATTACTACGAGAAAATAAAGTAATTTCAAGAGAAATGACATCAAATTTTTAAAATTTGGCTTTTAAAATTTGACTCTGCTTTTGTTTCGCCCTCGGGCTCTTGTTATCGAGCTTATACCACTTACTTAATTTTTTATTAAACAAATTGAACAACAACAAACTGCTATTTTGCGGTGTGTCGTTGTTGTTAGTTTATTTATTTTTATGCACCTCTATATTGCCTCATCATAATATTGCCAATATTAAAATTACGATTTAATTTAATTGAGAAATTTATAGTATATATATAATTGGAAACCATAAAGAAAATTAATAAAAAATAGATACGTAGTAGGTTTCCGTCAGTCTTACAGTATGTGTCTTCATTTGGTCATCGAAACACACACATACATACTGGTGCAATGGAGTTGATTGCTTTACCAGTTACAACTGACTGGCTGCATGCAATCTGTATCACACATTAATTGAAAGATGAGGGTCGTTTTATTCATGTTCATGAAATTGTACCTACAATATAATTATGATTGAGTTAAGAACATTATCTAACTGGTTTTAAGAGCAAGATATATCTTCAACTCAATGTAATTCTTGGTAGATCTTCCAAAAAGTGGTTAATGAAGTGTGAGTTGGCGAGCTGATATAAGCCCATAATTAAGATATAATAATATAATCGGAGCTTTTCATCAAAAAATACGGTGCTTCTAGAACAGGCGAGGCCGAGAACATCCTCGTTTACCTAGAGATGAATCGGAACATGGACACTTCTTCAAAACCAAGGATAGGTTAGCCTCGAACGAACCCTTATGAAAAGATGTTGGGCAGACCGCGGCTGGCCCAACAAATATGCTGTTTGAGTCCTCAACTAGTTAGTAACTATTGCAGAAAATAGAGAATAACGAAATAACTATTTTCTGGTTCTTTCCAATAGCGTTAAGTAAATATACATTTACAGTCTTCACCTACTTTTTATCAAGTTGCCGTTTTTGCTATAAAACCAGTACCTACTATAGAACGGCAACTTCATAGGGCGTACCGCATACGCACACATACAACAATGCATTTAAAAAAGCGACATTCCTCGCCTATTTTACTACCTTCCTATTTATACCTAGTTGATTTATAGTTGACCTCTCCTGACCTGTTTAACCTGTACAATAATGACCTGATTGGAGAGCTGAGGAGAGCCAGAGTCGGTTGTTATATATGCAATGTAAGTGTTAACAACTTAAGTTACGCAGACGATATGGTGCTTCTCAGCCCTTCAATCAAATGTTTAAGTTAAATTAATGAAAGTTTTTAAAAAAAAAAAGTGAGTTTCTACTATTCGGAGTTTCGCTTATACGAACTCTCAATTTCTTCTCCTATATCGAATCTAAGGCCAAGATTACTGCCATGAAGCTTGGCATCCTCAACAAGGTGAGGCAATATTTCACACCTGGACAGATTTTCACTTTGTATAAAGCTAAAGTCCGGTCGGGTATGGAGTATTGCTGCCACCTATGGGAAGGTTCAGCCAAACACCAGCTGGCTGCCTTGGACTCATCGAGGGTAGAGCATTGAGGCTGATGGATGAGCAGCTAACAGCTGAGCCAGAGTCCTTCCTTACCTTGTAAGTCAAGTCTACCACCCTTTCGACCATAGTGCTATGCTTCCACATATATCATTCGTACAGACAAGGATTGGTATACTTTGCCGTCGTCTGTCTTTCCTGAAAACTACAATATGGGTCCTGCAAGTCAAGAGTGAATAGGTGTCTTCTAGACCGTGCCCCTTCGTCGCTCGTCGCACCATCGTCGCATTAGTATTAAAAGAAACACTGGCAGAACTACTATTTCACACATCACCGCAAAATTTGTTTGAGAATACCTGTATCCACGGATATACCTACTTATTTCTGGTCTTCGGCAAACTTATAAGAGTCTGATCGTTATGACCGAAAGATAATACAATCTTTTTTCATTCATTTCAAGAGAAACAGAGAGGAAAAGATAAATAAATAGCTTTGACATCAGCTGCCATTTTTAACATTATCATCTCTTATGTCAAAAGAGATAGATCATGTTACAACGTTTTGGGAAGTGAACTAAATGGGCCAATTTTTTTTTATTTTTAGGATGTTTTATTCTAGGTGTAGCAAAGATGTACAAAAACTATAAGCTGAATAAATACCGAACAAAATAGACTAAAGCATTCTAGGCTGGGATATTCAGGACCTATTTCCAGGTGCTCAGCAGTTCGGCACATATGGCCTACTCTACATAAATAAGTAGTACTCGAACGTTTCATTTATTTCTTGTCGGATTCCTCGCATTGTCCCATGGCCATGCCACATGAAAGGAAAGTATTTTAAATATAGAAAATTTTACTGAGAAAAGACTTTATCTTAACCAGGAATCGAACCCACCAAATTGTAAAAAAAACACCCGTAATTTTACGATTATTTTTTTCCAACATAGCATCTTAAATAAAAGGAAAACTATAAATTATAACTTATAATCATTTACATACTAATAATAATTTAATTTATAATATCAGGAAAAAAATTTTTTGCCGTGCTCCTAACAACTGATTTTATCATTTTAAAGTATTACTAATAAATACCCGCATGAGAAATACATATAATTTCTCTATTAAAAGTTCATGATAAAATAATAATTTGATGTGTGATGTGTGATATCGCGAATGATATCCCGATAGAGAAACAACTTCTTGATTTGTTTTGAAATTTAGGACGTTTTGATCATTACTTACGGCAACCAAAGCACTGAATGAACGTTAACGATGACGAACTCGACATTTTAATTTATTTTGAGGCGAACCCGAAGAGTTCTGAAAGGGAAGGTGAAGCAGAAATTGGGATTTCAAAGAGTTGAAAAAATACAAATTCAAAAGTTATGTTGAAGGCCGATTATTCCAAAAATTACGTCCGAAAGAAGGTAATGACGATGGAAACTTATTTTTTGTGATCATATGGAAAGAGGCTTATCCTTGCAGATATTTTTTTTCTCAATAACGTTATTTGATCAGACGAGTCAAACTACAGTAACAACGCTATGTACAACAAGCGTAACAATTGTTTTTGGGCAAGACAGAATCCCTAACGAATCTGCGAGACTACTGATCAGGTTCGTTTTTTATCTGTTGGTGTGGTATTGTAAAGAACCGGGTTTTCCTAATACATTTTGATGGGCATCTGAACACGGAAATATATTTAGTGATACTTGACATTTTAAGAAGCGAGTATAATAATCTTCCCGATGCAGTACGACGAAATCTCATTCTTCAGCAAGATGGGGCTCCGGCTCATAACAATCGGAGAACAAGGCACTACTCGTATCTTAATGACTTTTTCCTTCCTGGATCGATACTTATGGACCAATTAAATGGCCGCCGAGATCCCCAGATATAAATCTTCTTGATTTTTTTTCATGTTATTTTTGTAAATGATTTACAAGAAGCAGTATGAAAATGTGCAGGAGTTACAAACTGAACTTACGACGTTTTAAACATTCACCATGAAAAGATAAATAAACCAACAGGAAGAGATATTACTAAAAGAATGAAAATTTGTATATTATAGAATAGGACATATTTAGAGCATTTGGTAAATTAAATTAATTGTAGGCAAAACGTAGTTAAATTTAAGTATATAAATGTAAAATCTCATTATCTTCATTTTAGTTTAGATGGTATGTTATTTGGAAAAAAATAATCCTTAATGAGCTTTTTGATCGGTATCGTAAAATTACGTGTGTTTTTTACAATTTGGCGGGTTCGATTCCCGTCTTAGACAGGCGATAATTAAAAAATCTTTGAATGCAGTTTAAATTGTTTTTAAAATCAAAATGAAGTCTTTTTCAGTAATTTTTTTATCTACAATATTTAAGATACATTCCCTTCATGTGGCATAACCATGGGACGCCCTTTATATGTGGACTAATCGACACTATATTTTACATACTTGTATTGTTAGAGAAATGAGGTGATCAGTCTTGCCAAGTGTATTGTTTGTAACATAAACTTTGTATAATTTTAACCTCAATACATACATATTAACCATATTACGTACCAATTTACAAATAACTATTTCGCGGCATTTTCCAAAAAGCAGAAGGAAGAGTGCATTTAAACCTTGTTTCTGCAGATACAATGTTAGTCCATTAAAATGTTACATTTTTTAGGCCTTAGTGTGCATTTGTCAGAGGACGCAATTTTATTTTTTTAATGTGTAGGGGGGGTCAGTAGAAGCTTAAGTTCAAGTTTGTGGGGTCGGCACCCTTGTCCCCCGGCCGCCATCTAGGAAAAGGGGGTGCAAAGGGTTTTCGCGCTGTATCTCGTAAACTAGTTACCTTACAGAAAATTTAATCAAACATAAAATGTAGCAAATTAAATTTCCTACAATTTTATTTCTATTACTTTTTATCGTCAAGTGACCAACAAAAAAGTTATAAACAAAAATAAATGAAAATTTTGTTTGTTTGTTCTAGGTTTTACAGCGCTCCAAACTTAAACGGATTCTCGAATGCTCATAGGGATGCAATAAAAACTAAAAATTAGGCTTACTTTTCTATCTATATTTTTTTTATTTATACAATTTATTATGATCTTAACATTCCTATGCTATTATTGAACTATGTTTGACCCTTTTACCCACCACCTATGAGGTATAACATGGGCAAAGTCAAATTTATAAAAATTTAATGCATTTTTTAATGCATTTTTTGTCACTGTCTTAGCAAATCGTTTGTATCGCAGAGTGTCTAGAGTATCGTCTTTATTTCCGCCATATAAAAAGACGAAAAAACGTTCGCCAACAACACTGAGTAACGATGACTCGACTTTCTCACTCATAAATAATTTAGTTCCACTTGCTAACTCTGGATGCTTCTGCAAAATTTTTATAAATTTGACTTTGCCCATGTTATACCTCATAGGTGGTGGGTAAAAGGGTCAAACATAGTTCAATAATAGCATAGGAATGTTAAGATCATAATAAATTGTATGAATAAAAAAAATATAGATAGAAAAGTAAGCCTAATTTTTAGTTTTTATTGCATCCCTATGAGCATTCGAGAATCCGTTTAAGTTTGGAGCGCTGTAAAACCTAGAACAAACAAACAAAATTTTCATTTATTTTTGTTTATAACTTTTTTGTTGGTCACTTGACGATAAAAAGTAATAGAAATAAAATTGTAGGAAATTTAATTTGCTACATTTTATGTTTGATTAAATTTTCTGTAAGGTAACTAGTTTACGAGATACAGCGCGAAAACCCTTTGCACCCCCTTTTCCAAGATGGCGGCCGGGGGACAAGGGTGCCGACCCCACAAACTTGAACTTAAGCTTCTACTGACCCCCCCTACACATTAAAAAAATAAAATTGCGTCCTCTGACAAATGCATACCCAAATGTAACTTTTCAATGGACTATGTGTAATGTAGAGTCAGCGCGTATATAATATTACATCGAATTAACGCTCTAGCATAGCTTTTAATTTTCCTAATGTATATAATGTAGATACACATTATAGAACTTTACAAAACAATAATGTAGGTACTTACTAAATAATTATTTAATTACAAATCGCCAGACAATCATATGCACACACCTTACAATCTTAAGTGACTGCTCTCCTATCACAAACACAAAGCAAAAATGCCATAAGGAAAGTTACAACATTTTAATACACAGGTACCTTACTAGAATCATCATTAGTTATGAGTTTTATAGCTAATAAATGCCCAAATAATCTCTGGCTGACCGCTACTTTTATTAAAGAGAGTTTATCGCAATCTGAGCACGTATTAACCGATTGTCAGGAACCGAGCCGCGCCGGAAGGATGTCCCGAAGGTGCGATGCGTGCGGGGCATTTAACGTGTAAAATTATAAGTATGGTGTGTATGGTGTGTATTTCCTTTACCCTGCGTAGTATTTTTAAATATTTTAAAATGAAGACGGGCTAATTATTGGATCAGGACGAAGCCTCTTGCATGAGTCAAGTACATAATCAGGATGGCTATGTATCAAATTAATTATTTATTATTTAAAAAACTGATGAAAATAAATCCTTACTCTTACATTACATTGGAAATAGGAGTGATGGTTATGGGACAAAACCAGATGAGTATTTTTATTAAAATCTTTGAAAAAATGCAAGTATGATCATGTACAACTAGTACGTTATTAGTAAAAAGTTGTATAGATAGATAGCTCAAAAAGATCCCGATCACTGCCAGAGGACAGTGTCCCAGACAGAAATTAGTTAGAAACTTTGATACATTAATATTTCAGCACGACAATGACCTGTGCTGTGTGCGTTGACACAGCACGCAGCGTTAAAGCGTTTCTCCCAGAACAATCGGTAACAATGTTAGAGTGGCCTGCTAATAGTCCGGATTTAAATCCAATAGATAAATCATTTCAATTTCGGTTGACTCAATGCCGCGTCGTTGGAAAGTTGTAATCGATGGCTACCATTCGATGGATACCAACAGAGGCTACCATACCAAATACTAAGTAATTGTCTAATTGTATTTTTAGAATTTTTCAAAACTATTGAGGGTTTTGTTCAATTTAATAATAATTTTTAAGTATTATTAATTAGTTGTCCGGCTTGTAAGTCGTATTTTATTTTGATGTTAATTAAATGTTTCAGTTTTGAAAAAAACAAGCGTTGTTTTATATTATTCTTCTTCTTATCTAGTTATTTCTAACTATTATTATTTTTTATTATTATAATGAATAATGATATAACAATAGAATATAATATCAGACAAATTGATTAATACGTAGGAACGCTCAATGAAACGTAAAAAACATGTTAAACAATAATAGATAAATAATCTCGAACATTTCACACAGCATTATACCCCTTGAAGGCCACCGCTAACGCCAAGAAGGCAGCGTACCGTTGCAGAACGCAACGAGACCCACTGACCCAGGGGCAGTCGCCCCTGCGAGTTGAAGCCAGGGTAATGACAAAGATGTCGAGGCCCTTACCTAAACCCCAAGATGGGAAGGTTTAGACGACCAGAGTTAGTTACACAGCATTATCTGGACCCAAAGTAAGCGGAGCTTGTGTTATGCTTGTGTTGTACCGCATGACTAATATACTACTTATATACCATTTGAAAATATATACATATTATACATAGAAACACCCAGACCCTTAATTTGCTATAAAAATATAAACCTAGGTCTGTGTTTCTAATTAGATGACCACCATTGTATATCGGAGTCATTGAGTTTAAGTTAACATGATAGATCTATTATACCTTGCTTAGTTTTAATTTTTTTTTTGTAATACGTAAATAACTTAATACGCTTGTCTTTTGATTAGAGATGCAATTATACAACTTTTTAAATAATACAAATCGTTAGGTTGAAATAGATTAAGGAGCTATAGACAGGAAAAGTTGACGAAATTGGTATCTGAACATAACGTACATACTATAACCAAACGGTAAGCTGGACCTTACGGACTGAATGGAATAATACGTCACTCACTTCACAATTACTTTGTCGATGAAGGATCACGTACATGAGTAAAACCAGTGTTCTCATAATATACGCCTGCATAGATAATACACAACTCACGAAAGTTTGTAAACGAAACAAATTATTTTCTTTAATACTTCGGTTCATTTGGAGGAATATGAAAAAGATAAGCTGAATAGAAAAAAAAAACATTCTAAGATGTGCTAAGAAGAGCGAACAAGAAAAGAGTCTTAAAAGAGGAATATCAAAATAGAAGATGAAGATGATTGGCCAAATTACATTATAGCTTAAACGCGAACATCTTGAATGGAGGAAGCTGCAACAGTTATACCGAAACTTTTAAATGAATGATTATTTTTCACTGTCACAGGTTCTTTGTTTCACTGTAATCTACTAAACTATTAAAACAATAAGCTCAGATAGCTAATTGGCATAGTTCAGTCTAAGAATGTTATTTATAATGTTTAGTGCAAGGGAGTATGAACAAATGTTAATGTGCTATGGTGAAGCTAGCGGAAATGCGTCACGAGCCTTGCTCATTTATCGTGATAGGTACCCGAACCAACAACACCCGTCTGATGCCTATCAGAGGGTTTTGAATAATGAGAGAATTACGCCCCAAAGGAGCGGAGGTGGCAGAGACATAGATCTTCGGGTAGAAGAGCTGGTCTTAGATCTTGTTGGGAGAAACCCTCGGGTAGGAACGCGAACTGCAGCGAAGTTGCTCATGGGTCGTGGAACCTCAGTATAACACAAAACAGTGCACAAAATATTAAGAGAAAATAAGAAGAAGCCCTACAAAATACACAAAGTCCAGGCAATACTTCCTGCAGATAAGGCTAGGCGACATGAATATTGCCAATGGATTTTGGACCAAAGTAACCCTACCACCACGTTTGCAAAAAATGTTTTATGGACACACGAATCCACCTTCACGCGAAATGGCATGTGGAACCGACGGAATTCCCACTATTGGTCGGAGACGAATCCTCATATCTTTCAAGAGACGGGACATCAGGTACGGTGGCCTGTAAACGTTTGGGCAGGGATCCATCAGGGGACTATTGTAGGGCCCGTGTTTTTGCCTTCGAGAATGAACGGAGTGGTATACCTCGAGTTGATCAGAGGTCCTGTGACCTCATATCTGGACGACATTCCCCTAGCTCAGCAAAGAGACATGTGGTTCCAGGAATTAGGTAAGTACCTAGTACCTACTTACTTATCTACCAATTATTATCAACACACTACCTACGTTAGTACGCACTTACGAACATACTACGTGAATGCGTTGCGTTGCTGACCGCCGCAATAAATAAAAATCTTGAAACATTAATTTCTCCGGCTATAATTTTTTTTTCGAACGTCTGATAGTTTTTTGGTTGGGTTTTGGGGTCTTATACCACCCCCTTTTGTTTTCGGTAGTCGTCTTTTTACACTCTGTATAATCTACATATAGAATCAACGTAGTGCTACCGTCGTGTCATCCGTTCGTGACTCTAGTTTCTTGGTAAAGATCGTGTGCTCAGAGATTACGTCGCTACGATAAGGCATGTCTGCGAGTCTGCAAAGTCAATCGTGTCAGTTTAGTAGCCAGCCCCTAGAATAAATCTCGTAAAAAAATCACACTGCGTAAAACATCGTACCAGCATCCACAATAAGCTTGTGCAAAATAAAATAAAAACGGTCAAGTGCGAGAGTCGCGTCTGAGGGAGTACAGTAGCTAGGTTTGTACGTTACTTCCTCAAACGCCTTCCATTCTTTCACCATCAATAAACCTTCAAAATTGCCTATTTTAAAGTAAAATAAATAATTTCAAAAAACCTCGAAATATCTCTGAAATACCTTTTCAACGATATACGAAGATGATGATGATTTACGACACGTAAGTAAACTTTTAAAAGATTAACCCCACTTTATATGTTGTAATTATTCATGTTTTTTATCACAACTTTGTAGAGGCTTATAATACGTATTACCGTGCAAATTTTTGTTACTATATATATATGTCTATATAGTCTGCGTAGATGTCTGGTAGAGCTCTGGTTTTGAGCTGTTTTCATAGTGTTATGTCATATGGCATCATTCTTTCGGGAAAAGATTATGATAATCAAGCAAAAATTTAAAGCTTATATAAAGAGTAATTTTACAACGAAAGCGTATTATAACAGCGTATTATAAGTGTATTATCTTCTTCTGTTGAGGAAACAATTCTGGCTATGTACAAAAAATCATTAGCATCTATGAGAAATAAGGGTCTCGATCTAATCCACAAATTGCCAAACTATAACAAATACCGATGTGTAGCGTATAGAAGAAAGAGGAAATTAGCACAAGTGGAAAAAATGGCTTACACTGATTTGAAAGAAGTTGAAGTACCACGAGACTATGACGATTTTTTACTCGCTGACTATCAACAACATATTGATCGAATATTAGTTTTAGCTTTAGAAGAAGCGCGAGTAGTGCTTAAAATGGAAGATTTTTGGGCAATGGTACGTTTAAATGTTGTCCTAAGCCATTTATTCAACTATTTGTGTTGTTTTGTGATTTAGCGAAAGCAGCGAAAACAAAAACAGTGTAGGACGTGTGATTGACACACTTATGCCGAATAAAATTAAAAAGTCGTACGTTATTTTGCTAGAACTTATAAAGTCAGCAGTCCCAGAATGGGAGCCAACTAAATTGATTACTGATTTTGAACAGGCTACTATGAGTGCTATAAAATTTGTCTTTCCCAACGTTAAACATTAGGATGTTATTTTCATTTCAAGGATACATTGACCAGATAATAATAATAATAACAATAATAATGCCGGACATTTCACACAGTATCATCTAGCCCCAAAGTAAGCAGAGCTTGTGTTATGGGTACCACATGACTGATATAGTACTTAAATACATTTTTTTTCTTAAATACATACATATTATACATAGAAACACCCAGACCCGAGACAAATACTTGCAGAACATACAAACATTTGTCCCGTGGCGGGAATCGAACCCGCAACCTTCTGCGTCTCAGCCAGACCTTAGCCCACTGCGCCACAGAGGTCGTCGCAAAAGCAAAGAAGCTAAACATGCAAACAAAAAACAACGACACAAATTTGAACAAAATTATTGGGTTGTGCATTGTGCTACCACTTCTGCCTGAACAAGATATTGAGGAAGGCTGGAATTATGTGCTTGCAGAAAATCAAGTTATTGGTACGCATAGAAACCTCATTCTTGTCTTATACTCAAAACTATTGGATGCCGAAGAAGTTGTTTTGGCGAAAGACAGGACAAGTAACGTATGCGAAGGGTGGAATGGGCAATTTAACAAAAGTTTTAAGAGAAGACCCAACATCAATCAGCCATTTTTTTAAAACGCTTGAGGATCTTCCTTAAGCGGCATTCACCGCTGTAAGAGCGATAACAACAATGCCGTTTCAAAAACGGTCAAAATCGATCGAGCTTAGTGCATATATACAGCATGTCCAAATGCAGCTCATTATTGGTAAAAAATTGTGCCACTATTTCTAGAAAATTTACGCCAGTTATTTACGCCAGGTAGTTGTGTAGCTTTATTTTATTTGCGTTTAGAAGTTTCGGTTTTATTTTTTCATTTTATATCTTTGTGACAATACTAAATAATTACATGTCAAAAATTAAATTACGTGGAATATCTTTACTTTTCTTTAATGGTATCAATGGTACTACTGATAAATTGATTTACCGATGTAACGATTTATTAATAATCGTGCAAAACCATACTCTTAGCAATATCGTTTCGACTCGTTTTAAGTGATTGAACGACCGACATTACTTTAAAGAATCGATGTCGTAATGTTCCACAACAAACGATAAGATTATTTGAATTTGACAACAAAACAACCGTCAATTCAACTTCATTTGACAAACATTTCAACGACGTTACATGGCTTTGCCTGTCTATAAAATACTTTGAGCGAATATGAATAACTTTAATAGACGCTTCAGTATATTTTGGAGAATACTATACCTACATACCTTAAAAGGGTACATAACTATAACATAATGGTTCCGTCTCGAGCTGTTGAGGTACGTTATCTTAAAAATACCTTTGATTTTAATATTTGTATTAGTTTTCAGATACTCGTATATTTTGCTTTTACACCTGATCTTGTTTTCAACAATAGCATTACAGATCACCAAGAAATAAAATTCGATTAGAATCCCGTTGTTATCTAATTTATGTTTTATGTTCGGCTAAGAAGCTTAAGAGCATGGTGCCAGTACCAGCCACCCTCGCTAGTTTAAGAGACAGGTCCTCCCACACGTTGCCGGCCGTGCTGCTTTGGTGCTGTACTGCCCACGGTTAGCGGCTGCACGCTGCACCCAACCCAAGCTATTCCCTTTCACAAAGCATTACATTACAGACCTTTCCATAACCATTACCTACCTACAACACAAAGAAGGTCATAGTTATATACCGCTTGCTACAAGATGAGTAGGTATCTCATATCTCACGTACTAATCATGTTACCTATTGTAATCTAAATCTTACAAGTATAGAATATCTGAATATAAAAATTATGAACAGGCATGTATTTTATCATAGCTTCGTAGTTAGTTATTTTCGCGTGCCAAGCTAATCTATCAAGGGAACCTTCCTAATATTATCTACCTCTAAACGAGTAATTAGTAATTTTGTTTTTTATTGCGTACTCTGTATGGATGTTGTGTACTCTGTAAGAATATTTTTTTTTGGAAATTTACTTTTTGATGTGTATTCACTGTAGCGAATACTAACCCGGTACTACTTAGGTAAGTACCTATTTAATTGTGTTCGCAGGCCGGAAAAAAATTTCGCAACAGTTAACAGTACTGCAGTAGGTAACAGCTTTTAATTATTAAATTGAGTAGCGACTTACGTACTCAATGTGGCAAACAATGGAAGCATTATGTTTACATCACCTATTGTTTTACTAATTTTGTATTGAAAACCCGATTGGCTCGATTAGGTCGCTCAGCATCTTCGAAGATACGAGTGTCAGACATAAACATAAATAAATAAATTAGCCATGCGCGTGTCTGACTACGAACAGGAAGGCTTCCAAAATCAAAATGATAAGAATGCCTAGTGGTTAAGTTAAGACCCTAATCGACGCAACACTAAATAGTTAGCAAAATAAATTAAGCATACAAATCAGGCACTTAGCCATAATCTAGTAAAGTCTTAGTAACTGTGATAGTTTTCCTTATAGTTTCATCATTTGCGAGTATATGCTATCATTTTGAAAATATGTCTAATATCTGTAAGGTTAGTCTGCAAGTATGGCCTCTGGTTGGTTTGGTTGGTTTGGGTTGGTTTGGGTCGTACGGACAGACGAACGGGTAGACAGACAGACATATAGACATGGTCAAAATATAAGGGGCAGAACCCTAAAAACTGATTTTAGTTTTGTATGTAAACGTATTACATTCTACATAGCAAAACATATACAAACCCATAAATTATTTTTTAATGATAACCAATATAGATCGAACCAATAGATAGCTTGTAAGTAGGTACTTAAAATTTAATATCATACACATAATATAAACTAAACTATCTTAAAACAAACTATTAATGTATATAACCTCTATCTTCTAGCCGTAATTAGGATTTATTCCACTCAGTCCTGCTAAAAGTTCGACGATTTCACTGTTTGTTTCAGCAAAATAGTGACCTTCATAGAATCAATATATACTAGGAACAGAAACAAATAATATATCCTTTATTTGTTTCTGTTCTTAGTAATAATAGAGTCCTTTATGGGGAACACGGTGCACTTCTATAATAAGCTTCCTGAAAATGCAATCAAACTAGGTATTATTAAATTTAAAGCTTATATAAAGGGTAGTCTTGTATGAAAGCATATAATAATATAAATGACTATATTACTGATAAGATAATGCATGGCCTCATGTTGCTCTGCCCTCAGACAGCTAACCGACACACTTGAAATGTATAAACTCTCTTGTATTAGTATTTCGTAGTTAAGGTAGAGTTATAAGATGGATCATGCAAAAAAGCGCTAGGACCAGTTTCTTGACTTGTTCTTCTCGGGCTTGGGTTAGGATGAATTGGCACTTAAATTCAACTTCTTAGTATGTAAGACGTTTCAAAGTGATCCTTGTGATTGTATTGAATAAAATATCTTTTGACTTTAATACAATTAAGTCCTTACGAGTATTAACATACATTCATTGAGAAAAAGGTTCCTAAGGTACCTACCTACTTCGCGTACCTATAAAAAATATACCTTTAAAAAAATTGACTTTTCAATTTAGATTATTAACAATAATTTTCGATGACCCACTAAACACATCAGACAATCAATCAATACTTAATATGAAGTAATTATTTGTCATAAATTTTATTTGTCATGCGATTTCATGGATGGTATATTGTGCTTGACAATATTATAAAAGTATTTCACAAATGGAAGTCAACACTTGAGTGTTGTTTCTAAAGAGAAGAAGGTGCTGCTATATTGAGGATATCAGTATTACAGAAATAACACCTATGAAAATGGTTCAGCATTATGGAAATGTTGTTTTTGCAAAATATGTAAAAGCATTACATATTCGGCTCGTACCTAAGTAAAACTTTGTGTTTTTTGGGTAAGTTCGACAGTCTCGAGATTTTTGATTTCCAGGCCGAAAATATACACTAGTGGAAAATGCATTTGTTTATTTTAAATGAATTTGTTGCAGTCCGAATTTCGCTAAAAATAACGACAGTTCTACATATCCCTACTGGTAGGCAAGAACTGTTTTTTTCCACCTATTACTACTAAGTCAAAGGGGGATATATTTCCACTTATATCCACTGTTATAATCATTCAGGAAATAGGTCATATCTTAAATATATAAGTGCTTCATAAGTGTTTTGTTTATTATTATATTGTAAAACAATTAAAACGCCTTTAACTTGAAAACTGATAAAATTATTTAACCACCAAATCTAAGAAACCATATTTACTATCGTAATTTTTTAATAATTACAATACTTACTGTAAATATAAAACGATTTCATTTAATCTAATTAAAAAAGAGCGTTGAACTTCTTCTTAACAAGAGGCCGAGGATCTGTTTTACTTAATGACGGCTATCAATAATATCTATAATATCATTTTTAAAATATGTACCTATATGTATACAAACGGACAAGAGTATTGGAAGTGTGCTGTAACAAAAATGACCAACTATGTTGATTCCTTCACAATCAAAGTAAGCCGGTACATATACATTACAAAAGTGTTAAGATATTTAGACTATGAGCCTAGTATTATTTCCTCTTCTGATCCAATCTGATACGGTACGACGACGTCGCGGCAGACCGCGAACCAGGAAGGACGAGCTCACTAAATTCCGTGCTGACTAGACAATCTTAGCGCGAAAGAGGGATGAATGGAGAGAATGGGGAGAGGCCTTTGCCCAGCAGTGGGACAGAGTGGGCTGATAATAATAATAATATTATTTAATGAACATGATTAAATTACAATAAAGCCAATCATTTGATATTGCTACAGGATAGGAGTACCATTGAGAAAAGGGTGGTCCATTCTTCGATATGTTTACGTGACTTAACCAAAAATGAAATTGATGTGCGGTTTAATAATTGTCAACAAAAAATATTGCTGATCCCACGGTTCCGACTTGAAAAATTTACGAAAAACTCGTTGACAAAATAGTCGCAAAACCCAATTTCAAAAATGTTAAGTCTGCTTTTTATAACTGGAGAAACAAAGAAGCAGGCACAAGTAAAATGTTTTTCACAAATATTGAAGAGGTGGAGGTGCCACCAGTTGATCGGAAATACCTTATTGCTGAGTACATCTGCAATGGTAATCGAATCATAATATTCGGTCATAAAGCGTCCAAAGAAATATTAGTCAACGCGAAAGTTTTATTAATAGATGGCACTTTTAACATTTGTCCTGAACCTTCACTCAGCTAGTTACATTTCACTCTGATTTTGGATGTTCGATGAAGTATACAAATATAACCCCAGTGCTTTACGCACTTCTTTCAGACAAGAAGACTAAAACATATGTCATAATGTTTAAACTTCTTAAATCCCAATTACTTACAGATCACTAATAAAGAGAGGAATGCAGCCTATATCATCGCTGATTTTGAGGCAGCTATTGGAAAAGTCATCAAAATCGTATTTCCAAACATTGAAAAAGGAGGGTGCTACTATGATTTCCATAAAGATATGAAAAAAGGGGAGACAACTGAAACTAACGAAAAACGAAAAGAGAATAATACTAGCACTAACTGCGACGTTACTTTTGCTGCCTTTGGATTAAATACAACAAGGATAGTCACTGTACTTCACTAACGGTAGTTCTTTCTGGAACAAAACCAGCGTGTCTAAATGGCTGACTTAAATTGACTAGTCCGTTTAACAATTTGAATCAAATTATTAGACTAGAGCAACTAAAAATTTGGAATATTTATGCCCAAACAGTAAGATCATCTTCTAGCAGGACTGGATGGAATAAACGGTATTTAGACAATCACAGATAGAAAGAGTGTAGATCACTGACCACAGAAACCCAAACCAAAAGACTTAATGAATACATATGTACTCTTACATCAGAATCGAAATACATAAGAATCAAAGTCTAGAATGACAAAGAGACACAATATGCACAGGCAAAACCACAGGTCTTAGCACTACATAAAAATTTGGAGGGTGTATCGGATTTGAGGGGTCTTAGTACATTATAATAAACTATATAAAGGAATTAAGCGGTCATGAGGCTTAAAGCTTAAATTACTATGACATTACATTCCACTAGTACCAGTGGAACGTAATGCTATTTATTGTATAGATAGTGATACTATCAATGTGATCCCCCTAATATATACACTTCTTAGTCACAAAAAAAACAACCTATACCACACTATTCAGTCTAATAAAATCACAGATTCCTGATTGGAATCCTTCCATTTTCATTACCAATTTTGAGGAAGCCGCCATTCAAGCCATTGCGTTTTCCCTAATGCCGAGCATCAGAAAATCAAAGCAATTGGGCATTAAAAACAAACGCAAGAAAAGAATCTTAAGTTTGTGCAGCGTTCTTCCACTATTGCCCGAAGATCGTATTACGGAAGGATGGGAGTATGTAAAATCCCAAGTGCTGGATTTTAGCGAAAGGTGCGACTTGGATAAATTTATAAAGTATATGAGTTTCTGGATGAACCCCAAGCGCATCAAGTCATGGACTGCCTTTGGTCGGCGCCATCGAACAACTAATGTTGTTGAAGGCTGGCATCGCGCCATTAACGGCACATTCAAAACCAGGCCAGCAACTATTTTCCAGTTCCTGAAAAAAATAGAAGAAGATGCAGCGTTTTCTTCTGTTAAAGCCTGCCAATTGAAATCAGTTAAACGAAGGGAAAATAAACAGATTGAAAACGATGCTATGATCAGAGTGTACTAAATGCAATTGATTAACGGTAACATACACATACCTTTCTTTTTAGAGAAACTAAGGTAAAGTGCTCCTATTGCGAGTTACCGAATGTACAGTGGGTTTTTTCAGTTAAAAAGAAGATGTATTTTGTTGTTGAATGTTAGTAAAATATATTTCTCTTTTCGTTTCATTTCATTTTATTTATTGCCAATATGTACATAGGTTGGTAAAGTTTTTTAAATCACAGAACTAATTGCGGAGAAATTACCAGTAGTTCTATCATCAGAATTACTTAACAAAACAGGTGGGAATAGTAGAGATAAAAGTCAGGTGTGAAGCATAGTCTTTTAAGTCACAGAACTAATGGGGGAAAAAATCCCAGTAGTTCTGTCAACAGAACTACTCAACAGAACAGGTGGGAGTAAACGATCATTTTTGAGTTTACGTGCTGCATATGTTATTTATTTACGCATAAATTTTCTTTAAAATAAGTGTTGGAATTCGATGTTTTTGAGACTCGTATCTTTCGAACCTACGTTTTTTTTATTATTCTGCTGCGATACAAGCATAGATTATGACGAGACAAACTGATACTACCTACTCTTAGTTTTGGTTGTTTAACATCAGACGATGGTGTGATCATCCTTCGACGTTTATATGGAAACATAATCGACTAGTTTACTCTTAATGCATGACATTAGCCACAAAAGTAAGGTAACGGGTTACTAAAACTTATGAAATCATGTCAACATTATGACATCATTGTCATTAACATTATGACAGACTGTCATCATTATGACATATCCTGATGAAATTTTATAATTTTAAAATATTGGCTGCCTCAACCATCGATTGTTTGGAATCAAAATCCAATACCAGACGTTTACACAAAGATTTGATCTACAACAACGAATCGAAAAGGAAAGAGGTAAGTAGGTATCTAAATTTTTAATTAAGTACTTTTTTGTTTAATGCATTCCTTTTTTACTAAGGCTATCGTTTCACATCGTGTATGTTGCCATAAAGTATAAAATAAATATAATATCAAAAATAACACAAAAACAGGATTTGAGTTAGGAGTGTTTGGGAAATCTTTTCAGGTATTCCCAAACATCGATTATTCTGTAGGGTGGGCATGGGACTGACTTTATGAAAAACGATCACTTCAGGTAAAATATACTTAATATCAAACTAATTTCTGTTACGAAAAACTGTTCAAAAAAGCTTCGAATATCATCGAAAGATCTATTAAACAATGCAACACGACAAAAATTAACCCCACTTTACCTAGGTACGTCATGTAAGGAGTCTACCCCCTATTCTGTTGAATAGTTCTGTTGGCAGAACTATTGAGATTTTTTTAGCATTAGTTATGTTACAGAACAAATGGGAAAAGAATTCCCAGTAAGTAGTTCTGTTCACGAATCTTATGACATAAAATTCAAATCGAAACTAGTTGGTTAGGTTATGTTAGAGTATAGGAAACAACGCGCAACGCGAGCGAGCAAAGCGAGAGTGCCGCGGCAGCGGCCGCTGAAGCGCCAGAAGAATCGAATTTTACATTGAAGCCAGGTAAAGCATAGTCTTATAAGTCACAGAACTAATGGGAAAAAAACCCAATAGTTCTGCCAACAGAACTATTCAACAGAACAGGTGGGAGAAGACGATGTAGGGGAGATAAGAACAAGTACTTACTTTCATTCATCACGGTAAGACCAATGGTCTGCGTAGTAGCAAGTTAGCAGTAGACCCTAATCATAGCAAAGGCTATGATGAGGCAGATGGACGAAACAATAATTAACCGTTTTAAGGGTTTCGAAGTACAAGAAACCCGATGGGTTAATTGTACAAGTTGACCAAATAATTTAAACGAACTAGGTATATCAATCCAAGCCTGAACGATTTATACCCACACTTACATTATGTAAGTGTGGGTATAAATCGTAGTGTAGTAAAAATAATATGTAGTCGTAGTAACTATTAGTAAGTACTACCTACAATTTTAACGTAAGCCATGCCTTTATTCCCAATAGTTCAAAGCTGTATTCCATTACACAGAACTAGTGAGAATTTTCGTCTTATTAGTTCAGTACACAAAACAAGTGAAATAAAAGATGATCAACTAGGTCTGTGCCCAAATTAGTAGTGTACAGATATATAAAAGGAAAGATAATTCTCACCTGATCTTAAGTGAAAAAAATACCATAATATTATATATCTCCTATATTAAAACGAGGCGAAGGTTTAGTACTAATGTAATTAGTTAATGGGAAATTCCTGGTTCTATTATTTTTAGAAGTGCTCGCTAACAAACAAATTTGTGTTATTATTAAGTATTGATATTTTTAAAAGACTTACTTATTTTTTAATATAAAAAAAACTTTTAATAGAACTATTTAGAATAAAACGATCGGGCCTGGAGACTAAAGTCAGTGTTATAATTAACAGAACAAATGAGGGATATGTCTTTATAGTTCTGTATATAGAACTACAGTACAGAACAAAAGGGAATGTAGGAAGCCTTTTACCAACTTAGTCGTGATCAGGGAAATATATCGTTACCGTTTGTGCTATTAGCCACTTATAAAACTTGCTGAACAATACAATTTATGCTTAGTGGAAAAAAATCGCTATTCATTTATACTTGAACTTACGTCGAACCATCAAACGTAGTTCTAGCTTTACAGCGCGAAATAACGTGGGAATTGCTGCTCTTCGTAGAAGTGGGTCGGTCGGTACGGGAATGTTCAATACCACAGGGTATCAAAAATACTCATACCGACCGGCCCTTAAGAGTGAACAAGTCGATTATCTTTCCATACAAACGTCGAAGGGTGATTACACCACCGTCTGATGATGAACAACCAAAACTAAAAGTGATATAAATTTGTCTTGTCATAATCTATGCTTGTATCAATACAGAATTGTGAAAATAATATGGGTTTGAAAGATACAAGACTCAAAAAAAATGATTTCGTTTTGTTTCGTTTTTCATCACTGATTTTAGCGCAACTTTAGGTGTGAATAAATAACAAACGGAGTACGCAAACTAAAAAATTGTTCCTTTACAAGCATAGATTATTTATTCAAGAGCTCAAATAACTTTTTTTTATAATTACATTCAGTAGTTTTTTCATGAGAACCCTTGAGCCAAAGGTCTATTCTTTATTTTTACGCAATCGTTTTATTTCGAAATCATAGATTAATCTGATCATATTACTCAAAATTATAATCCGCAATCGTTTTATTTAGAAATCATAGATTAATCTGATCATATTACTCGAAATTATAATCACGCTATCTCCTTACTGCTCATCTCTATCCTTGGTGCAAGTCAATCCTTTTCTCACACTAAGCTAGGTGAAATAGCATGCATTTTAGCTGCGCCCACTAACGAGTTTGTGCCGACTTGTGTATTTTTAAGAAATCAAATGCGGAGATAGCTGCGTGTTGGCAACAACTTAATACCGTATATAGTACGGTATTAAGTAGTAACAGTTACCGTAATACGCAGACCATACTTAACTACTATAAATAAAAAATACAACTACATATTTATAAATATGCACCTATTTATAGATTTATAAAAATAGTTACTGTAAGTACGAAAATGATACCATTATAAAATTATATTAGAATTTGCTGGTGTTCCTAGAACAGATCCAGGCTCTGCCCATTCCTTGGAAGGTAATCGAGAGCTAGCGCTCGGCCACTTTCTGAAAACTAATAGGCGGAGCCTTTCAAAAAGGTGTTGGGTAGAATGAGCGCCAATTTTAGATATAATATAGCGAAACCGCCCCCTTTTTGTAGAATACCGAATGTGCCAAATAATTATGATTGGATGGCATTGCTATGGGTTATCATGAGAGGTCTCCTCAACTATTGATGAGTCAGATAGACTTGAAGTGGCATTACATTCTCTTCTCTTGTTATAGCGAAGTATAATATCTACATAATATCTACCACTTCCTGAAAACCAAAGAAGGTGGAACGTTCCGAAAATAATAAATAGTAATTCGCATTTGGTATATACGCAAATAATAAATAGTGGAGTGCGAAACTGCCCAACCAAGGCTGCTAGTTCATAGAATATATTGCAGAGTTGATGGCGACTCGCATCTTACAACCAATCCATGTCAATTTCATTCACTAATAGAATACCAAAATCACAGGAAACTGCCATTGGTTTTCAAATCATAGACACTGTGGACTGTCGTACTTTTAAAAAACGACTGAGCTAGCGGATATTGAAAGTGACAAAAGAAGCCAATATTCAGTGAATTATAATTATATTCTCATTTATAACTGGAATTGTGGAATATAATAGTACACACACTAAGAAAAGAAAGTAACGGATAAAAACAAATAGAGGACAGTAACAAGGAAAACAAATTTAAACGAGTTAAAATATGTAGGTACACAGAAACTCAGGGTACTTAAACATTTTACCTACCTACTAAAAACGATCAACAGTCGACAGTCCCCACTTTGTGCCCAAATAGGCCCAGTCTCAGCTTCTGCCACTACCCTACCTTCATACTTTGTATGGAAAAAGTATGAAGGTAGCGCTGGGTTTCAGAAAGGGTATGCTAAAAAAAATATATTCAAAAATATTTATTTGGAACCATTAACACATGTAACACAAAAGAAACGAGTGAAAACGTTGACAACTGCAAAAGTTAGAAACTGTGTGGCAGAGTCAGCGCCCTCCTCTCTAGCAAGGAAGGACAATGTTCCAAGACAAGCTTTGTTAAACTAAATGATGTAATATTAAATGGTAGTCTATTCAATAACATAATTATTACTTAAACTTAATGTATGTGCGTGTGTGTGTGTGTGTGTGTGTGTGTGTGTGTGTTTGTGTGTGTTTGCGCGCGCGCGCGCGCGTGTGTGTGTGTGTGTGTGTGTGAGAGTGTGTGTGTATAGGCTATGAGTTTAACTAAATTGTACCATAAATATCAGCAAAATTATTATGTTTGAGTAATCAAGAGGTTCTCAGTGTTATTGTAAGATAGGGATCGTAGCCAAGATATGCATACAAGTTTAAATTTGTGGAGTGGTAAGGGGTAAATATTTATAGCTTTATTG
The DNA here is from genome assembly GCA_948098915.1 of Lampropteryx suffumata. NCBI lineage: Eukaryota > Metazoa > Arthropoda > Insecta > Lepidoptera > Geometridae > Lampropteryx > Lampropteryx suffumata. The sequence goes on along the minus strand of OX402544.1, from coordinate 16,173,512 downwards.
ACTCTGTTGTACAAGGAACAACTTGGGTAGAAGAAATGTCTACCAGCAGCGGCAGTTCTGCGTGGCTCTATTCTGCAGACTAAGTCCGACCGTCGTTTTACACTCGTAATGTTAGGGTCATAAGACAGTTGTGTATGTTTTCGTAAAATTGTGGCCTGAATAAACAACTGACGTACTGTGAGCACGTCACAGAGTGAGTAGAGGGAGGAAGTTGGGAAACGTCTAGGGTTCGAGGACATCACCTTTAGGACAGCTCGCTGCGCCCTTTCAAGTCTAATCATGGAAGTCTTAGTAGAACCACCCCAAGCAGTAATGCAGTACGATAAGATCGATTGTGCAAGAGCATAATACACCATTTTTAGGGAGCGAAAGTCAGCACTATTTCTCAGAATCTTAAAGATATACATAAGCTTCCTTACTCTAGAGACAGTGCACTCAATTTGTGGGGTCCAGGACATGTACCTATCCAACCACACACCTAAATATTTAATATTATTAGTGCGCTCTAGTTCAGGGCATTGGCACGTATCAGTATTTGAGTGGCAGGTGTGGGCTCGAAGGATGAATGAGGTTGGAGGTTGGGATTTTGCTGTTGGGGAAAAGGTTATGTATTTAGTTTTTGTTATATTTAGAGTAAGAAGATTCAGAGAGAGCCACTTTAGAACCAATTTTAGTGCAGCTTCCGCAAATAAACCGGCCTCCACCCAGTCTCGGCCACTAACAATCAAAGCTGTGTCATCTGCATGTGTAAATAGGCTACAGTTAGGAAGCGGAAGCTTGCACAGGTCATTTATGTAGACGAGAAAGAGCGTAGGTCCAAGAACACTTCCCTGAGGAACTCCGAAACTAAGCTCTTCCACATTGCTTGACACATCGTTGATTAGTCGGTAAGGTAACTTTTAAAAAGGTCATTGACGTCACCTCTAATACCAATGTCAGTGAGTTTGTTCAATAAAATAGGGACAGAGACAGTGTCGAAAGCTTTTGATAAATCGAGAAAAATGCAAACTGTCTTTACTTTTTTGTCAAGATTTTTAGCTATAACCGATGTGAGCTCAATGACAACATCTTCTGTCGACTTAGAGTTTCTAAACCCAAATTGATGGTCAGATAATATATTTTTGTCATTCAAGAATGTAACGAGGCGCTGGTTGATAATTTTTTCAAAAACCTTAGACATCACGCTAAGTACGGAAATTGGGCGATAGTTGTTGACACTGGCTCTGTCTCCACCTTTGTAAATGGGATGAACGATGGCTTTTTTGAAGACTGAAGGGAATGTACCAGAAGACATGCATAGGTTAAAGAGGAAGCTTAAAATAGGGGATAGAATGTGCTTAGCATTCTTTATGACAGACGTAGGTATCATGTCCCAACCAACTGCACACTTATCCTTCAGACCGATGATCACCTTTTCTATCTCTTCACAGTCGGTATATAGTAAAGCCATTGAGTCAATAGGGAGTGAGTTCGCAGAATTCTGGGAGCGAAAAGTAGAACAAGAGGATACATTAATATTAGATGCTAAGTTCTTACCCACATTTGCGAAGAAGCTATTTACCATGTTAACAGATGTGTGGGGATTCGGGGATAGTTTTAAAAGATCTTCCGAATGAGATTGCCTTTGATTAAGGTTTGCCATTTTCTTAATAATATTCCACGTCATTTTTGAGTTATTCCTGGCCCTCTGAAGCTCGGATCGCTCATACTCACGCTTTACCCTTTTCAGTAAATTGTTACAATAGTTACGGTACCGAGTAAATGTAAGTTTAAGAGTAAGATTATCTTTATTTTTGTTGAATTTACGGTAAAGACGATCACGATGACGTATGCACCTCAGAAGACCAGGGGTAATCCACGGCTTGATGATGCGTTTACTACTTGACATCGAAAAACCCTGACTGTGCTTTTCCACAATGGAAGATAGCAATTAGACGAGGGAATAGGCAGCAGCGTTTGCATTAATTAACAACATGATTGAAGAGAAGTCCGTGATTTCAATTTCTGGCTCGCGGCATCACGGATGAGAAAACAAAAATGTTTAAATTGTATAATACATACACACACTAAGCCTTAATATGGGTGTTATATTTATTTTAAACTACATTGCAAACATACATAAAATAGGTACATACAAACACGAAGTGTAATATTTTTTTTTGTATACTGGAAAGCAAATATACATGTACACGTTAAAAAAGGTATTCCGGTAATAAGACGTTAATAATAACCCTTTACGTTCCGTACCACCCACCTCTAACTCTACGCCGATTCAACTAAGATAAAACAGATTTCAGTCAGATTGATGAGCATTGAGCAATGCAAAATTTGCAATGCTGAATTGCATGCTACGAGCATTTTGGTTAAAAACAACCAATACCGCATACATTTATCCGACGCAATTATATCCAAAAAGATTGCCAAAAGTTTTAGCAACATTTCTGCCTAAAATCAAGCAGAAACCACTCAATGATCTATGCGACTGAGCATGGACATATTATATAATTTCTAGAAATTATAGAATATAATCCCGTAGAATAGATGATGGATCAGAAAATATAAGCAAACAAGTAGATGATCATTTACAACACAAATAGAAAATAGAAAATAATTTATTTCTGTAACATTTCTTATTTTCTATCATTTACAACACAATGATGTTCAGTTGAATTTATTTTGACCAAGTACCTAAGTAAGTAGCTTTACCTGAAGGCTGGTATTCTAAATGATGATACCTAGTTAAATGGAAAATGTAGCAAATATTTTATCAGAATCTAGAAAAGGAATATCGGGCGACCTCGTTTGACGGTCGTCGCCCTAGCCTATCTTGGGACGACCGACGACGACGCCACGCTTATCGCGGCTCTACTCCACACATTATATAATTGACATTGATTGCTTGAGAACACTTTATACAATCATAAATTAAATTGTTGGTAGCCACGTATTATTTTAAGATTCCGTAGGTATTCCTATAGTCTCGTAGAATTGTCATCCTCCGTCCACCTCTACGTCCATCCGTCTAGTTAAGTCTGACGGAATACGCTGGAGTTGCGCTAATACTCCTCACTCAACGCAGCGGACATGCCTCAGCCTCAGTCTCAAGCATGTCATTACTTAATTTTAGTATTTTTTTAGTTTTCCGAAATTTAGAATTAGAATTAGAATTTATTTATTTTAGAACAAATAACTTACAGTATTCACCAAAACGCTAGCTGTCTTAATTACAATCTTTGAATTAGACTTAGCACGCACTAACGAATTAATCCATGAGGTTCAAAGCGCGCTATTGTAGTGCTTAGGACTGTATCCAGAACAAAACGCAAACACCGATCAAGAATTCAAGAATTCAAGAGCATTTCAAGCATTTCATTTTGAGCCGTGCGATTTAGGTAATCTGTATGGTTCCATACCGGATTATAAGTAGGTATTGAAAAAAATAGACACTTCGGGCAAAATCTAAGCTTGCTTATTGCGCGGCGTGACTCGTGTGTGAGTCATGTCTGCGGGCGGAAATGGCTTCCGGCTAGGAGCATGCATCACGCTTTCGTGTCGGCAAGAATATACCTATGTCGCAGATTATAGGAAATTTAGTACGAAATAAACGACGCAAAAGAGACGCGCATCGCCAGCACCGCCGCGCCCGACCGATTGGTTGGTCTTCTCAGTTAGCGGTTAAATATCGGGCATTCCTTTCAACCTACCTAAGGGTTATAAATGTAAGTACATACAGCTGAGCGACGAGTTGCGTATTGTACTAAACATGGTAGATACCTACCACGTCAGCTATTGCTAAATGTTTATAAATAAGAGAAAGTAAAGTCCGGCCTTATAGCCGCTACAGACGGAACGATTTCTTCCTATATAGGTACCTACAGACTAGGTATTTTACGCAAGCCTTGCACCAACCTAGGCTCGATTACGATCATGAAAATCGTTAGGTACCGTCTATGGCGGCCAAGAGATTATATACGTAGAATAATAAAAAGATAAATTACCTAGTTAGTCCATTAAAAATGGATGATAATGGTGCTGATATCCCTGAACTTGATCTTTTCAACAGTAAACTGCCCAAAATAAAGAATGTTTTAGCGGAACTCTGGTTTTTGTGTATGGTCCTCGTAACTCTTCTGAAGATGATTTTCTTATTTTCTCTTTATCTGTAATTTTATTTTATTTAGATATTAAACAATTCCATAGGTAGGTACTTAAGTATTCTATATTTAAAAGAGTATTATTTTGTTTAATTTAAGTTATAGGTAGGTATTTTAGTTTTTTTCTAATGTAAGCAAGCTTTTTAAACTCGACATGCAAAAACTATTAATTGGTCTCTAACTATAGGTAAGTATATGTAGGTAGGTACCTACATATTTAGTTCGTAGTCATAAGAGACTGTTTGGTTTACTGTGAAATCAAATTAAATTAAAAATACCATTTTGTTTCGCCGGACATGGCAACATTTCGAAAAAAAAACTTATTAAGTATTTTTTTAAATAAGTCGTAATTAGAGGCACAGTTTTATTTGTTTAATCTACCTACGTAGGTCGTAGGTAGGTGAGTATATTGACTGACTGTTGGATTTATGTATTCCAAATAGAGTTTTAAACCTAAAACCGTTTTGATGATAAGCTGCACTGCAACAAATCAGAAGACCAATTTGGTCGCGATTGAATTGATTGATTGAGGCCAGTGTCATACCTAGGTAGTAGGTACATAATCGAAGGTGTCTCGCTCGATTGACGTCCTGTTGAAATCGGCAATGCTTGGGGTTTATTTAATAAGAAAACCTACATGAAACACGGTGACCAGATGAGATTTGCATACCAAACAGATTAGGTAGGTACTTATTTTTTAAACGTCTCCCAAAATGATAAGTTACCTACCTACCTACTTAAGTAATTACCTACTTGTACACTTATTTCACTATAAATAGGTAAGTAGGTATACCAATTTATTTTACCTGAGGGTTTTTTGATGTCAATAGTAGGTACGAACCTACCTACCTAAATCAAAAATATTTAAGTAGTAGGTAAGTAGGTACTTAGGTACCTACAATGATATTGTACGAGTATCTTAAAAATATTTAGTAAGCAATAGAAGTAAAATACCTACTGTAGAAGACGGAGAAGTACTTAAACTATATAGTTACCTACAACAAGTCATGACATGTGTATTGTCAATAATAAGTAGGTAGGTAGGTATGTACTTATCCGTATTTATATACCTACGACACTCAAAAACCGTAAAATACCCTTACAATTTACATTACATGACCTTTACATGACATGGAAACAGTAACAGTAAGCGTACGATATTATTTACTTAGTTAGGTACCTAGGTATATCATAAATGCAGTAGGTGCCTAGGTAGGCAGTAGGTACCTAAATTACCTAGGTACTTACTACAATGGAAATACAGTCGTCGCGGTCACAGTATCGTAATCCAAGATCATATTGCGGATTGGTAACAGAATAGTATGCACAAAGCAAATATGTATAACTAGAGAACTAGAGTAAATAGGTACATAATGTACATAAATATCCTGGTAATACCTATTTAAAATGTGACGGTTTGTGTGGATTTTAGTTTGCAACTCAATGACTCAATAATGGTAAAACCGATTTGGGTGATCTTTGGTATAGATTTATACCTGGAATACCTACCTACTTAGACTGCATTTTATGGTAAGTACATAAATTTTTTGTACCTACCAGGCGGGCAAAGCTGCGATCAGAAGCTAGTAGGTATACTAAAAAATCTGGATGGTTAATGATGTAGGTAATGATTTTATTTAGGTAAAGCTTACCACGAATCCTCCAGTCAGATGATGCCGGCAGGCAGGTAATCCAAAATGTAGATTACCTACCGCCAAAAATGTTTACAAGCAAGCACTGCATACGTACTGGTCTGATCTTAGGGGCAAGGCAATGAACCTTGTTATTTAGTAAGTTAATGTTTACCACTCTGCACTCATTCGTTTACACAGCTTAAATTTATGTTGATTTCCGTCAACAACGCACGAATTGCGCGATCGTGTGTTACGGCAGTCAGACAACGCGGACTCACCGGTATCTCACGCACGACTGCTGGCTGCTGGCTGTGTCTGTCTGTCTTGTCTTGTCTTGCTTGTCTGCCTTCAACTTCAATCAAGCCAGTGGCTTGCTGGTTTGCTTGCTTGCTTGTTGTGTTATTGGTTTATGGTTTGGTTTGCTTGGTGTGGTGTGTGGCTGCTGGCTTACGGCTCGGCTATGTTGACTTTGCTGGAAAGATGGTGCGTGGCGTGGAGAGCAGGAACCTATTCCTTTCATTTCCTTTCCTATGGCCTTAGTTTCAGTGCAGCCTGCACTGGAACTAAGGACGTAGGAAAGGAACTAAAAAGCGCGGTAACCGAACGGATGACGCGTGACACCGTCACGGCCAGAATTAGGAATTGAATTGAATTTTAAAAATTTCTATAATGTGTTTTTCTCTTTTCTAAACTTGAACGAAGGACGACACGAACATATCGTCCACACCACACGACGCCGACCAACGCCGTGTCGCCCGACGACGCGGACCATAGGGCTTCCATAATCTCAATCAAATTTGCAATTAACAAAATAAAAAACTATTTTGCCGCCAAACATTTATCTCTAACATTTATCTTCTACTAAATAGTTACGTATAGTTACGTAAATAGTACGCGAAAATACATACCAACACGCAGATCGGCGGCGGCCCGACCGAACCATCGACAACCAACTCAATTGCAAAGTGGGACTTTTTCTAAAATAACGCCATCTGTGTTTTATGTAAAGTCAACTTTTAGTAAGCTGGTTATCAAGGAGTTTATTTAAAAAATATGAAGGTGGTGGTGCAACTAGCTCTCGACGCCAATAATCATTTTGATGATAGCGAGAGAACTTATTTTTTTTACTTAAACTTAAAACATAGGTAGGCTATACGTTTTGAAACACGGGCCATTTTGAGAAACACGGGCCTTTACTCAAATATTATTTTCTTGATGGAGGCAACGATAGGGTTGTATAGTACAACTCTACGAATGTTTTGAAAGTGAAATAGATAGGCTAGGTAGCACAACATAAAAATAATGTACAATAAATTATAATAACAAAGTACCTACAATGTATACCTTTTATTGTACCTTAATAAGGTGTATCTTATTGTACTCCAGGTCCCAGGTACATTGAATCAACAATAACCAAGTCCAACAAGGCAACAAGGCACCAAGTGACATCTGTTGGAATTCTTCAGAACTAAGAAAACTGCTCTGCTGGGTGGGTAACATAAAGCATTTTGCGTATTGTGATTGTTGCCATGCATGAAAGTTTGATCAAATTGGTAGAAGTAGATAGGAGACACAATAGAGGTCGTAACAAGTTGCGAATAAGAAGTTACGGTCGACACCGGCATGGCCCGTGCGGTTGCGCCGCGTCGGCGCGCGGCTCGGCGACGGCGTCGCTTCTTTTCCGCATCGGTAGGGCTAGAGACGTTAGTAAAGTAAACTTGACTTTTACAAATGAATATTTATTTTAAAAATTACTTAAGTATTTCAGAACAGATATATGGCGTGCAGCGTAGCGTTCATATACGTTTGGGCGTGTTTATATTAGTCCCAAATCGTTCTGTGATATCGATTAGATGTTACATCGAAAGATGGGTGTATTTTTACCAGGTTTATAATCTGTTTAATTATAGGTAATTAGTTTTAACACTTACATTTCCCTTGCGACTTTGGTATAGGGATTATTCTCATGTTATCTACTTTATTATTTTGCTCTTTGTTCAACGAATTGGCCAAGATTATACAATGAAGACTTGGCTGTATTTTGAATGACATTTGAATGACGGTGACAATGACAGTAATTCAAAAATACGCCAAGTGCGGTTAGGTAGGTACGTATTAAATTGCGTTGCCTCTTTTTGAGAGGACGAGCTAAGCATGCACACATTTACAAATGAACGCAAAGACGCGCAACTCATAACCTCATATCCTCAAATCCTGTTCATATACCTACAAGCACACTCAAACTCGCAACACTAACTTAAAGCTCGCACACAGTTAAAGAATACAGAGTAACTATACAATGTTTACATGCACACTAAGATAATCAACTAGTGATGGGCATGCACAAAGACCAAGAAATCTGATCGATACGCGAATAAATTAAATATGAATTTTACCTCCGGAATAAACCTTAAACTTAAACCTTAAACCAAATGAACATCAACATAAAATAAAGGTTCTTTGTTTGACCCACTTTGTATGTTGTACTATATATAGAACGCATTTTAATGATTTGATATGTGATGGTGTTATAGAAAGAAAGAACGAGAAAAAAAAGACATTTATTTCTACAAAATTTAAACAAATATCAAACAAATAAACATGACATACATTTGATCTATCTCGCGGCATTGCTTGTTATTAAGCATCTTAAATTATCGTTTTCGAAAACTGCTGCCGGATTCACCATTATTCTAAAACCAAGAAATGTATTCTTCATTGGCATATTACATATTGCATATATGATTAGGATATTATTGTATAAAATTTACAATTGAACATTAGATGGTGAATCACGTACTGAAGTATTAATAGTCATAGCATTTGTAAAACCTATTCGAGTGGTACCATGTAACTAAATTAGGAACGCTTAATTAAGTAAGATAAATTTAAATTAGGATAAGTCGGTAGCAGAAGAATACCAAAGGTTAAATTGACAGTTCAAAACCTAATTTTAGCTAAAATTAGTTAGGTTGGTGCCAACAGAATTGAGGCCATTGTCTACATACATATACAATCATTCAATGCATCACTCAACTTGTCTCGGACTATGCTTTTGATACGAACAACTTCTTATTTGAACCAAGATGTAAACATGAGTAACGAAAATAATACATAAATGTCATAGGAAACACCATGTTCTCGCAAGTTTGACGTTACGATCGTCTTTCACCAATTTTCAGGAAGCACTACTTCGTGACGAGAAACGATACACAATAATAGCGACCGCTTGTAAACTAGTATTACCTACGTGGGACACTCAGAAAGTTTTGTAAAACTGAAACTATCCTTCTCACGCGAGGGTGCTCGTGTAGAATCTTGTAAACGCTTCCCGATCTAATCTGCAATATAATATGCTGAATCTCTTCGCACGTAATTCGCCTGTTTTCTTGAATATATTTTTTCACTGCTAGCACGTTCTCCTCGGTAAGCCGTCGAAGGACGACCACTTCTTTCTTCATCCCCCAAAGTTAAACAACCGCGCTTAAATTCATTATGCCAACGGTAGATGTTTGCTATAGAAGGGGCCTTCTACTACAAATGCCATTTGAAAACGATCAAACGATTCATCCGGTTTACGGTTTACGGTTTAGGTTACATTTTAAATCGTAAAAAATCATCGCACGAAAGCATTCCCAACGCATATCCATCTTTCAATAAAAAACTAAAATTCAATTTAGCTCTCAAATAAATGTGGAGGGAAAATCTAAATAATAAGTTTTCACTTCTGTCGGCACTCCCGGAGTGCATCCCCATTTTTTTTGTTTTCATAAATCCAAGGCGTTTTGGATCACATCCGCCAGATTCCGCATTCTTCAGATTTTTTCAACCTCTGACGAAGCGATTTTATTCATGATTCCTCATTAGACAGATTTCGCGTTTGTCATAAAGAAACCAGTTGGTTAGGTTATGTGAGAGTATAGAAAACAACGCGCATGGTGAGCGAGCAAAGCGAGCGTGCCGCGGCAGCGGCCGTCGAAGCGCTAGAAGAATTAAAATATTATGAATTAAAATTATTATATTTTTTGATTTATGGCGAATGTGGAATCTGGCGGATGTGTCCTAAATCGCCAGGATTTCATACATAAAAACTTTTTTTCGCAATTATTTCTGATATGCGTGGTTATAATATACTTTGGTTATCACATACTTTGGCAGCCAAAGTATAAGGCCAAAGTTTGGCAGTGGGGCTCCGTGGAATGTTCGGTTCGGGTCGGAATAAAATACATGTGGGTATGGTTCTGTAAATATTTTACAGAATAGTCACCTATTCGTAGGTATTCGGTAAAAACCACATTCACAGTCGCATCACTAGTGTCTTTTCTACACGGGTTGTGCGTCGTTGGATCGTTGTTTTGCGGAAATAACGTGATCTCTACTCATTGACATGCACCGAACGTCTCGGCGGGCATCGTTCAATGGCCTTACTTACCTACTCTGCCACCTTACTGCAAGGTTGGTTTACTTAGGGCTAGCACGCATTGCGGTTTCAAACAGCACTATTCTGGTACTCCGTAGTATTACCTAGGTACATAACAAACGTACAAACAAGTACGTCTCCAACGCAGTTTTTTAGTTGTAGTTAGTTTAGAGTTGATCAAATGGTTTGGTTAACTTCAAACACCAAGTAACGGTTTTACTAATAATACAAATTAAGTACTTACTTGAATGAATCAACAGGTTCAGCAGGGCAATCACAGACAAAATATGATGCGTTTAAAATGATTAGCTGAATACGAAATGTTCATAACATAGCGTTCGTTATTATTTACTCTAAGAAGAGTGCAATGGAGTCGAACGTTCGTCTAAAAGATGTTTAACGCGTAGTTTGAATCAAACCACTTGGAATTTTACCTACAACCTTTTATACTCCAAATTAATAAATTATACAGGTCTCAGGACACCCGAGACCAGTAGGGCGATTATGGAACTCTAATTACAATCAATGTCTATCGAAACGTCAAATTCGTCAAACGAATGATTGAAATTACGCCGAAAACTGATAGACATTGATTGTAATTAGAGTTCCATAATCGCCCTACAGGTTGTTATCCCGATTGGGCCGAAAATTGGACGAAATATTAGTTCTGGAACAGCCTGTAGGTATAGCGTCCCTTTTAGTAGGGTTGGGCGACTGGTAGGTTCAACGAAAACTACCAGACGTAGGACATAGGTACTCTATTGGGTACAATTACAAGTGCGGACTACGAAATACTCCGGCCACTGCATGCAATTTAAGAAGTCACTTCGTGATAATGATGATGAATATGAATAATAATCTTCTTGAAATCTGTCCTCCATGTGGCATGTGCGGACGTACATACCTATGCAACGGATCGTTTCCTATTATAATTGAACTCGTATTGAACGAAGAATAAAGCAGAATATTTGAAAAGGTTTTGATTGCAAATTATATGAATAGTTGAACCAGAGAGCGAAATATGCAGTTCGGTGCTTTTAAAGCCACTTATTCATAAAACCTACCAATTTAAGTGGGTACGAGTCAGAACTCAGTTGTGGGAGGCGCAAGTGGAATAAAAATATATAATTACGTTTTAAAAACTAAAAAGAAACAGACTTAATTGAATGAAATTGGAGCCTATAATACATTTTTAGTGGAAATTAGATGTATTTTGTATACCTATATATAATATGGGTAGGCCAAATAAACGCAACGCTCCAATGAGACAGCGAGGTATGAAAGTACATGAAAACATCATCGATGTACCTATACAATTTTTAGATTTTGGTTTATTTTTCAGCTCGTCCGATTTAGATAAAATTAATATGGGACCACCTGTGAAGTATACCCTACCTCAAACAAATAAAAAAATTTTCAAATCGGTTCAGCCGTTTTCGAGTAATCGGTGAACATACATATATAAAAAAAAAAAGATTCCGACGAATTGAGAACCTCCTCCTTTTTGATAAAGTCGGTTAATAAATAGGTTTTCATTTTATTTATTCGATTACTTTTACAGTTATGATATCCACTAAATAGCGGCAAAACTCTAACTTTTTATGCCGCTTTGCACTGCTAGAATGGTGATGGTGCAAATGACACGCCTTTGCAAAATATTAGACTACCAGAATAATACTTAGGCTCAGACCCTAAACGAAACTAAATAAATAATTGTAATAAATGTTGGTGTATATTTCATATAGCACCATTTACCTCATCTAGCGAACTAAGCAAAGCTTGTGCTATGGGATCTAAATGACGGATAGAATTCATAAATACTTAAAAAAACATACTTATGTTAATTTACAACACCCAGGCACAGAACAAACATCTATATTTATAACACAAATGTTTGACTTGTGGAATCGAACCCACAATCTTAGCGCTTAGGCAGACAAAGCGAGAGCTCACGCACTCACTTTGTCAAAATTCAGTGCATTTTAGCACAATGTCTCAGTGCACAGTGCGTCTCTGAATCTTGACCTTAGCGTGTATACGTACTATTTGCTAATATAGAAAGCGTGTTTGACAGACCATTTCCTATCAAAATCAGACAATGCCTTATTACCCGGATGGCGCTACGCACAGTTCAAACGCCACGGGTCAATGATATCCAATCCAGTTGATTATGAGTTTTTGTCAGTTTCTCAATCGAAGTGAGTCACTATGATCGATAGGGTCGTAGAAAATCAATGGAGGCAAAAAATGGAACCCTTATGGATTCGTCATGTCTGTCTGTCTGTCCGTCCGTATGTCACAGCCACTTTTTTCCGAAACCATAAGAACTGTACTGTTGAAACTTGGTAAGTAGATGTATTCTGTGAACCGCATTAAGATTTTCACACAAAAATAGAAAAAAGACAATACATTTTGGGGGTTCCTAATACTTAGAACTTATACTAAAAATTTTTTTTTTCATGTAATCTATGGATATCCATGGATAGGTCTTCAAAAATGATATTGAGGTATCTAATATCATTTTTTTCTTTCTAAACTGAATAGTTTGCGCGAGAGACACGCATGTGTGCATGGCACAATATGCCAACATTACTTTTAGGAGACTTCAACGAAGATTTTTTAAAAGACAATTGTAAACTGTCATTCATGCAGAACGCTGGATACAGGACGTTATTACCACCTTGTCCAACTACGCGAGGAGGCACACAAATTGATAATATTTTTGGAAATATTTCTTGTCAAACTGGAATATATATTAGCTTGTTTAGCTATCACAAGCCTATATGGGCTCGTCTATAGTTAGATCTAAAGCCCATCATTTAGGTACCTAATAATAATGTTTACTTATCAATAACTTAATTTTTTTTAAATACACTATTATTAAAACATCGATGAAAGTTACAACGAACTACAAGAACTTTTATATTATGTTACTTGCTGCTACGGAACCCTTCATGAGCGAGTCCGACTCGCACTTGGCCGCTGTTTTTGAACGAAAATTCAATAAGAAATGCTTTTACAATGGGACATCACTGATTTAGGTACCACTACTAAAACTGTCACACTGAACAGTAACGGTAATAATTTGCCAGAGTAAATGCTAAGGGCGCTTACACAATGTTCATAAAAAAAACCAAAGCACAGCGGATTTTGATCACCTCGATCGATCGAAGTGACTCGCCTCGATTGAGAAACTGTTCAAAACTCGTAATATCCCTGCAGGACCAACGAGTTCTGTTCTGCCTCAGAAAAATAGTTAAACCCTTCAAGAAGGGGAAATATATAAAAGTGAATGGTGGCGTCTCGTGCGACTCAGTCGCACATAGCGGTCGAGCCGCAACAACTAGCCGCATCGAAACCTCCGAGCACTCAGGTGAGCGCATAACAAGCGCGTGTACGTAATTTTGGGTCGCGGCTTGTATTGCTCGCTACCGGGGCAGCATCATCGGCATCGGTGCCATATAGACAGGTGAAAACGCTGCGCAGCCCACGGAAGGCTCTGGCCGCCGCCGTTCAGCCCTCCACCGACTCCGACTCCGCGTCAGCCAGTCGCTCTCGATCCGCGCCCGCGACCTCTCACGCGCTCGAGCCGCGCCGCATGCCGCCAGTATAACTTTTTCGTGTCAACGATACTTTGAAACCCGACTCGATGAGGTGAGTCCGCAAAAACAATATATTTTTTCTTTTGTTACATTGCGTTTTTTTAAATTAATCTCACATGTGAGTAAATTAAGCAAGATGTACCAACAAATATCATTTACGTATTAAAAATAAACTAGCGGATTAAAAAATTGGACTCGGGTCATAGTTTATCTCTTAAAATGACAAGTAGGAAATTCATATTGATAACTCGCTCAGATTGTTTTACGTACGTGTACCCAAATAATAATTTATTCTGCGGTAAAAAGTAGGTATTTTGAAAAATAGGTTACGGACGGACGGAGAATGGACGGCTGCGCTTACGACTATTTACCTACCTATCTAATTAGATGAAAACAAATGAACGTAACTTTTCAATTAACTCGGCTATAAAGAACACAAAAAGCAATCACTACGCAACTATGATCGATATGTCGGTAGTATAAGAAGTAAGTAGGTACTTACCTACTAATGCCCGGTTTCTATTATGCAAACATCCGTAGAGCTATCGTCAGTTACATTTTCAATGAGAAAATATCGTTTTGTTCTGATTTTACAAAGAAATTAGCTGATCGTTGCTGCTAAAGATGATTTTATTTTACTGGAATCAGGCTTTACTCATAACATTAACGATAAAATATATACAATGAATGTTGATTGACTAGGTAGTACCTAACCTACCTAGTGTTAGAATTAATGACTTACCTCCTTAACCTAATGATGTTGATATCAAATCATAATTTACATTGCGACGAATGAAGTTTATAACTAAGACATTTTTTGTGTGAAATCCTCTATTTTAACTAGATTACAGAATCCTCACTTTTATGTTTTTGATGTAAATGGGTGGCGAGTTTGCCACTGATTAATACGAAATAGTACGTAACTATATTTTTTGTCAATTAAGAAGACCGTAATTGTTTTAAAAAAGAATGAGATTAAAATAATTACGTTTTAAAAACTAAAAAGAAAACCGACTTCATTGAAAGAAATTTGAGCCTATAATATTTTTTTAGTGGAAAGTAGATGTATTTTGTATATATATAATATGGGTAGGCCAAATAAACGCACTGCTCCAATGAGACAGCGAGGTATCGAAGTAAACGAAAACATCAACGATGTTTACAATTTTTAGATTTTCGTAGATTTTTTAGCTCGACCGATTGTGATAAAATTTAAATGGGACCACCTGTTATGTATATCCTTTCAAACAAAAAAAGAATTTTCCAAATCGGTTCAGGCGTTTTCGAGTAATCGGTGAACAAACATAAAAAAAAAATTGAATCCGACGAATTGAGAACCTCCTCCTTTATTGAAGTCGATTCAGTCAATGAAGTCGGTTAATAAGATTACAGGCAAGTTGCACAGTCGACAACAATGACTGTGATGGCAGTATCCAAGCAAACTAGGTTCTCGAGGCGGTAACACCCCCACAGGGCTATCTATATCTAGGCACTGGAGAAATAATAGTTATGTAAAAGTAAAATTTATCTTAATACTTTTCTTACAAGGACAAAAAAATGGAAGCATCAAGTGATGAAAACGTTACTCGAGTACCTTACCTAATAGTCACCCGAGTACATTCCCGGGCTTTGCTCCTTTGATTTATTTTGTTTCCAATGACTTACTCGAATGTCAAACAAGTACACACGGTATACAGTCAACCATCGTCAGATAATAATGATATTTATCTAAGCTACATACCTACTCTTTATTTGGAAATGTTTTAGCTTTTTTTAGTAATCATGTTCAGATGTGTGTGACGATTAAAACCGCATAAAATCATTGAAAAATTCATTCAATAAAGGAATTAAATATCAATTAAAACTTTTTATAATTGCCATTTAAATATGTTACTCTAGTTTCTACTTCTCTACTTTGGTGTTTAAGGAAATTTTAGCTAGTCTGGCGAAACTGCAGAAACAGATCCATTACTTATGCATTTTACATTTTTCCTTCCATCCTGTCACAAAAAGTTTCAAACATTATGAAGCAGGTAACTTGAAACTTATTTTGCGATAGGCATCTCGATAAAAAAGTTATGTTGCGTACAAAATTCAAGGCTGCAGATAAAATTTAATAGGTGGGTAACCACCCACCATACATATAAATACAGTAACATACAGTACCAGATACTGTACGTTACTTTATTTGTATTCCAAAATAATAACGTCATAATGAATAAAAATGTCCGAACTCTTTTACATATTTCAAGGAAAACTTCTGGATGTTAGCAAACTGTTTGTTAAGTGGTAATATATTTAGAGTTTAACATGACTGGCTGACTGATTCTTCATCTTCATCATACATCTTCGACGGGCTAAAAGCTAGAAAGCTGTAAATTAGTTTAATTAGGTAGTTTCCCCTTTATAGTGGGGTAAAAGGGGTGAAAACGTTTGTATCAAATTTTTAACGCGTTGTGCGATTGGCTTCGTCTACGTATAGATATTTAAAATACAAAATAATTGGACACGTTCAAGGTCCTTAAAAAGGGGTGAATGGGGGAAGGAAAGTGTCAAGTTCGGTGTCAAAGTTTGAAACTTTTTACCGAATGCTTGGAAATTTAATACTAGCTCTAAATACCTAGGTATAGGTAGGGACATATAGATAATGGATATGAGAGTATAAGAGTTTACCCTTCCCTATGACTCCGTATCCGTCCGTTGACTCCGAATCCGTAACCTCACTCATGATCAAAATTCGTAATAATATTTAAAGATGTTTTTACCCATAACAATTTAAATAAATATATATAAAAGAACCAAAAAAAGATAATACAAACATTTGTACTGCGAGGGAATCGAACTCGCAACCTTCTACATCACAGGTACCCGCCTGTTGCGTCATAGCCCACGCAGAAGGTTGCGAGTCGCCCTTCGCCTATTGCGCCACAGAGGTCAAATTCTCCTACCGCATCTTCCATCGCATTTCTTTCTTTCTGATCTTAAATTATTCTTAAGTGTTCGTTAGAATACTTACCCTGTATTTTTATGAAAACTATTAGTTTATCGTTATCATAAAAATGCAGGGGTGTTTACGTAAATATGACATTTAGAAAGTTATTAACTGACTACCATTACAAAATTAACCTACGTTGGTACTTAAAAAGGTAACAGCTCGCGTGTAACAGCTAGCTAATGATAAATTAGATTGGCACGTGTCGGACGACGCACAGTAAAAGTTTCCGAAGGAAGGACTAATCATTCTTATAAGTAAGGATAAGAATAACTAGTGCTCAGGTCCCAAACCAATCCCCATCCAGTTATCGCAACTGAATAATGTATTTTTTATTTAAGGTTGCATATTTATTTAACTTACATATATTTTAGTAAAGTCTTACTTTTATAAAAGTATAAAGTTTTATAATTTATTCAGGCTTTTATCTTGTTTATTAATAAATAGCTCGAGAATAGCTCTAGAAGTGCCACTTCAAGGTGGCAATGCAACGAGATGTCGTTGGGACACTGCTGCTCTCTGGCCAGTCATCTGGCGTGGTCCTTGGATAGCTCTACCGTTTCACATCTATTTTCTATTATTGCATGTTTTTTGGCAGTTTCACAATAAAAATAATATTCGCTGACCAATTTTAATTTAGAAACAAAAAAATTAAGTAGATACCTAATATTGCCGTAGTACATGCAATCTTCAAGAGTAAAGATCGTGATATTGTCATCAACTACTAACCGATCTCTTTGTTTAGAGATTTCTCGAACATTTTTGAAAAGGTTCTTAACAAAATCTTATATAGTTATTCAAACGTAAATACTCTTTTATTCCCCAATCAGTAGTATGGAAAGTCCACTGAAGATACCTTTCTGGAGCTATGAAATACTGTGCTTGAAAAGATGAATGAGAGATTCAAAAGTATTAATATTTTCTTAGATCTTTCAAAGGTCTTCAACATTGTCTCAATCCCCATTCTTCTAAACAAATTAGAACTGGTTCGCATCAGAGGTGTTGTACATTTTTCTATATAACATTGAAATCCTTATCCATCATGATAAATGACTGCATAAGTAACGAAATCACATTAGTTTTAGTGTCCCCCAAGGTGATGTCCTTTGACCTAACCTATTTTTGCTCTACATAAACGAACTCTGTAATTTCCGTAACTGCAAGATAATTTCTTAATTATCTAATTCTCTGTTAACGGAAGCAGGCAGTAAGATATATGCGAAAGTTTTCCTAAAAAAAGACGATAATAAGAAAATCACATGAATTTCGTTCGATGGTCTATCTAGGTTGTATCCAAGCGCAGCCTCTAATGAATATGTTATTTTGTTTGTTCTAGTTTAAGTTATTCCAGTTCGACTGACCCACATAAAATAGATTCTATTGAAGTTTACATTTTTGACACTTTGTTCGACTGACCCACATTAACCGACTTATATATGTACTAGATACTTGAGTTGACAGATGTTATTGTTGTTTTTTAATGACATGGGCTGAAATTATATAGACGAAAAGTACTAATGCGATGTCAGTCTATAATGACATCCTTCTGACCAGTTGGAGCAAGCTGTTACGTTCGCACACATGGCAACTACATAAAAAGTAGGTTATGTACATCCCCAAAACCTAATGTAGCTTCTGACCGAATTTAATTACAAATTAAGCCATAAATACGTAACAAACTAACAGACAAGACAAAGAAACTTTCGAATTTATAATATTAGTATAGATTTCTTTCATTACCTCCGGAAGCAGTAATACGGAGGAAAGGTTTAATAATTCCTGAAATTGGAGTCTCATTATTTCTATCATTACATTAATACCTGAAGCCATTTCTGAGAAAAAGGGTCTTGACAGACGGACCGCAAAGTGATCCTTTGAGAATACCGGTTTTGGAGACCGATAAGGCACCTTATATTTTCGTCATTTCCGTTTTGTCTGTCTGTCTGTCTGTCCGACCGCATCTGAGCCTTTGCTCGCAGAAATTAACGGGATTACATTTTGCACCGTTACGTATTGGTGACCCGAAAGAAAAGAAAATTCGAAAACAGGAAAGTACAAGGATTTTGAACTTCTGGATAATTTACTATAACCGTTCTTGATGATAGAACGATACATTATATTATATAATAATAAATCTTTATTTGGAACCACAAACAATATTAATCTAAAACATAAAGAAAAACGGTGATGCCCGTGGTAGTATAAATTATACTGTGTTACGCACATCAACGCCCTCCTCCGTGGTACACTTGAAATTCCAGAATACAAACAAAAAGTGACATACTCGATATTTAAATGCATAAGAGAAGTTGTAGAGTATGAGTATGAGTATGAGAAATGGTATGGTATATGTGAGTTATTAGGGTATGTGGGATGTGTTGTGACTTAATGACACAAGGCTGTTAAGAGCTTGATGTCATTAGAAACATTTGGCTACAGGAGATTGTAGGGTGATTCAAAGTGTAGGTGAGTGTGTGTGTGTGTGTGTGAATTATATTACAGTAGTTATATATTTATTATACTATGTATTTAATGAGGTCTTCAGAATCGTCATACGATTTACATAAAAGCCATTTAAGACATTTTACTTTGCAATTATATAGAGAGAGGGGATAAATATTTAGTTCTTTGTTCAGTCTGTTATACAATGTAGAGCTTATAAACTTGTAATGTCGGCTCGCCACTGCTGTACGGCGTTTTTCAACTTGGCAAACTCTGTCAGTTCTTCTCCTAGAAACAACAAGAGATGAGTCATATGCCAGTTCGGAATTTTTACGGAGTGTTTTATTTAAAATAAAGAGTTGACGAACATTGGGAACTTGAGAGAGTGAATATAATTCGTTTGTAGGAAATCTAAATGGTTTATTTTGCATTACTTTTAGCACGGCCCTTTGGGCTCTTTCAATTTTAAGCATATGGGTTTTGGTAGATCCGCCCCAAGCAGTAATGCAGTAGGATAGAATTGATTGACCAAGAGCGTAGTAGACAGATTTTAACGAATGGAGATCGAGAATATTACGTAGAGATTTAAACACAAAAGTAAGTTTTCTAATCCTAGATGTAGTGGATTCAATTTGTTGTTTCCAAATTAAAGCGTTATCTATCACAACCCCAAGATACTTCACAAATGCCGAACGTTCTAAAACCGGGCAAGTACAAAAGCTGGTATTTGGTTGACTTGGTACAAAAGTAGCGCAAGCGTGAGCGCAAACATTGAAAGTTATGGGAGGCTTTATTAATGGCAAAAGGGACAAAATATTATTATTTCATAATGTAGATAACATGCTTCAACAGTTACCCTTGAATCGTATGGAATAGCATGTAGGGTACTTTTTATTTAAATACCACGCACAAAAGCCGCGGGCAAAAGCTAGTTTAAGATACTAACCAAAACGGATTGGATTGAACTTACGCTCGGCGCCCTCAGCTCAAGCGCCCACACCCGCCCAACTAAATAAAATTAATGTGAATAGAACGCATTTAGCTCTACGAAAGCGGGCCGTTTCGCCCCGGCAAAGTATCTACCTCAGAAGTTACTTATATTCGATCATAAAAATATATATATTTTCTGAGAGTAATCCATCCCATGATCGTAAAATTGACGCGCATAATAAAAGCATCCGTGTGCTGTTTCTACCTATCCCATATAAAATCATAGCATTGCATTATCTAGTCAATTTGATTGTGAAGTACCTACTTACATATTAGTGGACAATTAACTTACGATGTACCTTAATGGTGCCGAAAAGAAGCACAGTCGAACCTACTATGGAAAAAAGATTAAAAATGACTGATAGACGATTAATAATTATTTATTATACTAGTTGTCCCTCTCACTTTTTATAAATAAATCTCATTAAAACATAACATATTGGTTTCAGAATAATCTAGCTATCTATCAGTGAATTATTTTAAAAGTTACACAAACAAATGTTATATAGATTACTAGCGACCCGCCCCGGCTTCGCACGGGTGCAATGCTGATACTAAATATACTACAGAATGTCTTTATATACAACAACATTCTCTTAGATAAGAGAATAACATAGACTAAGAGATAGACATATACCATTGCGGACTTTTGTGTAGACATTTTTAAGGTGTACAATACTGTACTACATTATTTTGATCTATCTCGTAGGGTTCAGCTAGCGTTTGCAATGTAAGCGCAAAAAATGTGTTTATTTACGACACCACATTAGAAACCCCTAAAATTATCAGTGTTTCTCTACGATATTATGCATGTTTTATACTTATAAACCTTCCTCTTGAATTACTCCATCTATTAAAAATATACCGCATCTAAATATACGTTGCATAGTTTTAAAGATCTAAGCATACATCGGGACACACAGACAGCGGGAGGCGACTTTGTTTTATACTATGTAATGAAGCGTTCGACCACCAATCCATACAATCAAACATACCAATCCAAACATAGTCTTATGCTTAGACTTGTGCCTAGTCCGTGTTTAGAAAATAAATATTTTTTGTATAAGGTAGGTATCATTTCCCTCAGTCTTATTGCTTATTTAGCATACTTAATATTGATCCAGGCTCCGAGATTATGATGACCCGTAATGTCCCGTAAATTAGACGGCGGCAATGAGTTCCAATCCTTAGCAAAGTGCTTATCTTGTGTTTAAAAAGTAAGTATATTTCCGTTGTCTCGTTGCTTAAGTAATTTATAATGTTCCAGACTTCAAAATTATAATGATCCGGAAAACAGCCGCTGGCAATGAGTTTCCACATTTTGATAAACACGGGGTTTACTCACGTAATTATTTTGTCGATGGAGGTCCCGGCGATGTTTCGAATTAGATTCATCTGGAGGATCTTCGTCAGGGTGAGTTTGATCCGCGGTCCGCTCGTTGCCGCTCGAGTAGGTACACGGTTCGAGTTCACAGTACGAAGTACGTCAGTAAAGCCCGTGTTTATCAAAATGTTTAGTACATTATGTTATCTGTGGTACAACTCACGAGTGTTTTGAAAGTGAAAAAGTTTATTCCGTGTCTATGTATTTTTCAGGATTTGATACCCAGCGTTGTCCATGCGTTGTCCGTTGTATATTCTACTCGTATCGACTCCAATATTGTATTAGGTCTAACCTGTAATGGTAGATGTAATGTTTTAAATAAATAAATAAATATTATAACGATCGGGATAAACAGACGTCACTAATGAATTCCACTCCTTATTAGAGAGCTTATCTCGTGTCTAAAACGTAACTATTTTCCGTAATAGCTTTAATGTTGTTCCGTTGTCCCGTTGCTTGAAATGTATATTCTGTAGTTCATAAAGTTCCAGACTTTATGAACTACATAATATAATGAACTTTAAAATATAAAAAACGGTTAAAACAGACACCAGTAATCAGTGGCACTCCTTAGTAAAGTGTTTATCGCGTGTCTGAAAAGTAAGATACTGTTTTTAACCGACTGCATCAAAAAGAAGGAGGTTCTCAATTAGTCGGAATCTCTTTTTTTTATGTATGTTCACCGATTACTCAAAAACGCCTGAACCAATTTGGAAAAAAAAAATTTTGTTTGAAACGGTATACTTCCCAGTTGGTCCAATTAAAATTTTATCGAAATCGGTCGAGCTGAAAAGTCAACAAAAATCTAAAAATTGTATAGGTACATTAATGATAATATATTCGTTTACTCCGATATGTCTCATTGGAGCAGTGCGTTTATTTGGCCTACCCATATTATATAATAGGTCTTCACCTATGAAATTGCCGTTCTTCAGTACTGGTCATTTCAAATAGAAAAAAAGTTTGGAATGGCTTTGTATTCTAAATTCAAATTAATTTTGTTTTTAAAACATGACATTCTTTTTACAAACTCAGTCTTTTGTTTATTGATTAGCGTTGTATTTTCATTACATTTGAACATTTTTCGTCATAGTGGATACTTTAAAAATTCGTGTAATTATGGAATATGAGTTCCGTCGTGGCACCAACGCGACACAAACGGCACGTAACATCAAAAACGTTTACGGAGAGAACTGTACAAACAAACGCACAACCCTTTATTGGTTTTCCCGGTTCCGTTCTGGAAATTTTGACTTGAAGCTCGTGGTCGTCCGGAGACTTTGGTCAACAATGATGAATTAAAGGCGATTGTGGAAGCTGACGAAACTCAATCTACAGCTGAGCTAGCAGCAGCTTTTGATGTTAGCATCAAAATAATTTTGATCCATTTGCGACAAATAGGCAAGGTAAAAAAACTTGATAGATGGGTGCCCCACGAACTTAACGATCGCCAGCGCAACGTACGCGTCGAGACCTGCCTCGCGCTGCTCAATAGGCAAAGAAATGAAGGAATTTTGAACCGAATTGTTACGTGCGATGAAAAATGGATTTTGTTCGACAAATCGACAGCAGTCTCTGCACTTGGGCCGTGTATCTACTTTCAAATTCAGGTGACTTGTCCTGACTTGTCCGTTCTGGGCTTCTTGGCACTTGTTCACGTGCAAAATATTGTCTCCCTGTGCTATGGTGTATCTAGGTGTGCAACCATGTATGATCCATCCTAGGTTAGTAAGTGATGCGGCAGGCTGATTTATTTTTCTTGTTAATAACCACCGTGTCACTATGAGGTGCCAGTTATCAGCTCCAATAAGAACTTGCGGTCTTGCGTTTGTATAACATACGCTTTCCGGATTTAATTCTCGTAAGTGCGTTTGTTGAAGAAGTTCCGTACTGACTGATTGTCGTCCCAGTGTTAAATTCTTCACCGTGCGTGCTTTGATTAGCTGATAGTTAGCCTGACCGCGCCCTCGAACTGAAATATCTACTACTCGGCTATCAAGTTCACTTTGACTAGAAGTAGCGCCGACGATGTGTAAGGACCGTTTCGGGCCCTGAGCTCCAACCCTCACAGCGATCTCATCATCTACCAGCGTTATCGTCGATCCGTCATCTAATAAAGCGTAAGTATTTATGTCATTCCCGTTACAGCCTTTGATCGTGAGCGGGCATACTTTTAGTAAGACTCGGTCCGTGCTTACTGACGTATGCGCTGACGCCGTTAGCGCCATCTCTTCGCTGGGAGTTGGCTCCGTTGTGGGCGTGGTCACTTCGTTTTCATTATGTAGAAGAACATGATGTGGTCTACGGTACTCGTTCACGCCACATAACTTGACCTTGCAGCGGAAACGTCTGTGTTTGCTGTTCAAACATCGGAAGCAGACGCGTATCTCCTTGGCCCATTCCCATCTCTGGTCCACAGACATCTTCGCAATTTTACCACATTTTGTGGTTATGTGTCCGGCTCCGCAACAGAGGTATTCTGTTTTAGCGACTTCTGGTGTCTTGTCCTCTGTTGTAGCATACACAGTCTTGCCGTTACGATCGTTTATCCGTGGCTGTTGTTCCGTGGGTCGTGGGTTAACCACTGCGCTCTTGGTCGTTCGTAGCTCCGTACGAATGTCTCATAGCGCGGTCGGCCTCGCGCATGAGAAAGCGGGACAGCGTAACTATTTGTGGCTCTCGTGGATGTCCAAAATCTTCCGCGTAGTCGCACCATTTCGATCTCGTATGCTGTCCTAGCTTGTCAGTGACTTGCCTGGCTAGCATAGGGTTCTGCATGTAGCCTCGTTCATCTAGACAACCGATCACTAGCAGTTTAGCCCAGTCGTGGAAGCTTCTTTATTTCTTCTAGCGCGTTGTGTATGATCATCTCTGGGCGCCCGTAGCATTGTCCAATGTTCGCATGATAACTGCTGGATCTGTCGCAGTATATAATAATGCGGACACTGTGTGTCGCGCTTCACCTCGAAGACACGATCTAAGCCTAGCAATGTTTTCCGCCGGTGAGAATTGGTGTAGACTGGTCGATTCCGTCATAGCTGCTTTGAATGGTAGCCACTCACTCACAGCTCTTCATGAATCGCAGCGACGTCTGCTGCTAGCCGTTTTTGTATCAACGTGGCTTGTATCTGCAATTCCTTCCGTTGGATTACCGCTAGTTGTTCTTCGGCTTCGAATTCTGCCTGTTTGATACGCGCGGTTGCACTGGTGGTGGATCCTTTGGACTGTATCGACGCGGCTCGAGTTCTTCGTGCAGGTACGCCTATGTTCGTGCGTCGCGGCGGTAGGTCCTTAGTCATGGAATGGTGGCGCTGGCGCAGGCGCATGCGTCGAGTGTGACACGGCGCTGGTCGTCGCGATCCCGGGTGATGCGGTTATGGTACTAGTAGCGACACCGGTGTCAATGCGGGTGGTGATGGCGCGTGCTGTTTCCGGTTGGGATGCTTCCGCAGACGGCGAGGCAGGGAAGTCTTCATACACGCGTAGTTCATCGGCTGCCACTAGACTTCTGGTGGTTGGCATTTTTCAGCACTTGACGCCCCGACCTACTCCTATTCAATTGGCTTTCCAGGGAATGGCAGTGCTTATGTTATAGCTAAGCAGTGCACTATATCGCTGGTCTTCACCTGGAGTAGCAGCACGTATCGGCTGGGCTCACTCCAGGCAGCAGGTTTCAGGCGGGCTTCACTTGAAGTAGCAGTGCCAATGCTGGTCTCACTCCAAGCCGCAGGCTTCAGGGAGGCTTCACTTGGAGTAGCAGCGCCAATGCTGGTCTCACTCCAAGCCGCAGGCTTCAGGTAGGCTTCACTTGGAGTAGCAGCGCCAATGCTCGTCTCACTCCAAGCCGCAGGCTTCAGGTAGGCTTCACTTGGAGTGGCAGCGCCAATGCTGGTGTCACTCCAAGCCGCAGGCTTCAGTTCCGATCCGGCTTCGTAGGACCAAACACTGTCAGGGATCTCGACAGTGAAAACTCAGGTTCAGTGGACTGTATTTCTATTTATTTCTTCCAAATTTTTTTGTACAATATTTCACTTCTTAACTTTTTCTTGGTTTATTTCACTTCACTGACTTGCTTGACTGACTGTATATTTCACAATATTTCCCTAATCTATATATAAAGATGAAGCCCGCCCCCACCACCTATTGGAGCAAGCGCGTTTTAGGTACGATCTAGCTAGGTAAGTCCGAAGGATGCTCGAGTTGTTCCTACCATACCTATTTGAGCAAGCGCGTTTATGAATCGATCGAAAGGTTTATGAGTCGTCCGTAACAATTACGTTTTAAAAACTAAAAAGAAACCGACTTCATTGAATGAAATTTGAGCCTATAATATATTTTTAGTGGAAAGTATAGTGTATTTTGTATATATATAATATGGGTAGGCCAAATAAACGCACCGCTCCAACGAGACAGCGAGGTATCGAAGTACATGAAAACATCATCGATGTATAAATTTTTTAGATTTTCGTTAATTTTTCAGCTCGACCGATTTTGATAAAATTTATATGCCACCTGTATTAGTATGTATTTTTTTTATTATTAATAATATGCCCTTTCAAACAAAAAAAGTATTTTCCAAATCGGTCCAGCCGTTTTCGAGAAATCGGTGAGCATAAATTAAAAAAAAAAAAAGATTCCGACGAATTGAGAACCTCCTCCTTTTTTATAAAGTCGGTTAAAAATAGGCTCGAACATCATTCAATGAAGTCGGTTTCTTTTTAGTTTTTAAACGTAATTTTGTATTTTTTTTCCCCGTATAATGGGAATGCTGATTGGAATTAACCGACGCCAGTAATGAGTTCCACTCCCTAGTAGTGTGCTTATCCCGTGTCTGAAAAGTAAGTATTTTCTCCTTATACCTTGATACCCCAATGTCCTGTTGCGTTTATGCATCGTTTATTCAGACTAAAATCACTTAGCAAGTAATTACTTAAGACGATAGCAATTACTTCCACTGCTTCATAAAGTGCTAATGTGTTTTGCGTATTTGTTAAAATTTCATTAATAAGTTAAATAGGGTTACTCACTATTGAAATCCTGAAATACGTGCTTCTTTATTTTTAACAGACATTATCAAAAAGGAAGAGGTTCTCAATTCGTCGGTTGTTTTTTTTTTATGTATGTTCACCGATTACTCGAAAAGGCTGAACCGATTTGAAAAATATTTTTTTTGTTTGAAAGGGTATACTTCACAGGTGGTCCCATATAAATTTTATCAAAATCGGTCGAGCTGAAAAATCAATGAAAATCGAAAAATTGTATTCATCGATGACGTTTTCATGTACTTCGTTCGATACCTCGCTGTCTCATTGGAGCAGTGCGTTTATTTGGCCTACCCTTATTATATATTATATACAAAATAACATCTACTTTCCACTAAAAATGTATTATAGGCTCAAATTTCAATTAATGAAGTCGGTTTCATTTTAGTTTTTAAAACGTAATAATTATATTATATTAAAAGATCGAGGTGCGTCACGGGCTAAAAAACACAATAACTCATATATTTTGTAAAACAACCCTTAAATGACAGTGTGAACACTGTCATTTAAGCGTTGTTTTACAAAATCTTTCGACTCATGTACATATATTTTGTATTTTAGGTCAGTATACAATCAAGTTTTGAGCAAATAGCTCTACGCATTGTAAAGTTCCTATACAAATGAACACCCCTATTACATAATTGCCTGAATTGCAGATCACATCATGCCTGCATGATTCCCTTACAAAACCTTAATTGCACCCCATTTTAAGAGTTGTTCTGGAAAACCCGTGTTTTATATTGTATTTACAGTAATAACCCAAATACTGTGGTTTTTGTTTAATAAATAAAATATAATTACGTTTTAAAATCTAAAAAGAAAACCGACTTTATTGGATACAATTTGAGACAATTAAATTATTTTAATTTGATTTTTTTACTGGAAAGTAAATGTATTTTTTTATATATAATATGGGTAGACGATAGACGATAAATGATTTTGATGATAGTTTAAAAACCGCTCGACCAATTTCGATAAAATTTAAATTGGACCACCTAAGAAGTATACCCTTTAAAACAAAAAAAGAATTTTCCAAATCGGTGCAGGCGTATTTGAGTAAACGGTGAACATACGAAAACGTTCAAGAAAATCGCATCAAGCCATACAAATTTCAAACCCCCATTGTACCCCTTTTTAATGGTTATTTTGAAAAATCTTTAGGTGTGTGTGTGTCTATGTATTTGGTATGTAAACCATGTTTCAAGCAAATCGCATCACGCCTTAAAAAGTCGTCATACAAAATTTTAAGCCCTCATTGCACCCTTGTGTAAGGGTTGTTCGCAAATAAAAATATATTAGACGTTTTTACAAAAACCCTTTTAGTGAGACACCCCTCAAAAGTGGCTCATGCTAAATTCCAAACCTGTAAGCATTGTCATTTTGGAGATTTCGTGATGAGTGAGTGAATCAGTGAGTGAAAAGTCCACTCCTTTATATTATGTACATATATAGATTACTAGCTTCTGCCCGCGGCTTCGCACGCATAGTACATACATAAAAAGTAGCCTATGTCCGTTCCTAACATACAATCTATATCCATACCAAATTTGATTGATGCAAAAAAAAGTTCTGTTGATCGCGTGGGTTCGTGCCTATATTTACTTATACAGAGCAACACAGTTTTAAAGCTTTTCTTTAGTTGATCGTGGCACTTCGTCTTTATACTTATTTGGTCTGAGGTTTCTATATATTATGACAGCATGTCTAACAATCAACATCAACCTTCCGTAAGCTATTAGTATCAATGTTTTGATAGTATCTTAATCTCATAATCACCGAGCTGAACAAACTTTTGTACCATAATCCCCGAATTTCCCTTATCCTTATTGTATGGTAAGCAGCAAAATTAAATAATGCAATTACTACCAACCAACACACAAACCGCAAGAGAGATCTTCGTTTAAATAACTTATGTAGCTACTTAGAAAGTTCTGATTTGATGACAGTTTACATTGACTTACCTACCCTGAATCAACACGGGTTGAATTAAAGCTTCTTACTCGTATATACACGAGTAGATTTAAATCTATAGAAACATATCAGAAGCTTTAATATAATCAAAGAAAAACTCAGAAAATATATTTAAGTAAGTTAGTAGGCATCTGACCAAGGTAGTACTCGTAGTGTAAATAATCAAAGGTATAAAACACCTAACTAAGCGTTTAAAATATGTTATTGTCAAAATAATCGCAGACGGAAATAGGTAGATGAAGATTGGATAGGGAGGCATCTAATCTTCATCGAAATTCCTATTTATTTTATTTCATTTATTTATTCAGAAAACATGGAGATTTTTGAAGGTGTTGTAAATTCAATCAAGTTGCCAACCTTACTACGTGCACCTGCATGAGCTACAAAGAGTATTGAAGAATTTACGCTGTTTTGGCTTGGATTGGATGATACGACATATCATTTTTCTAAAGCGCGCTAGTGGTTGTCACAGAGTGGAAAACATTGGGAATAAACAAAATTAAAACCAAAAATTAAAAAAAAATAGCTTATATAGCTTGACGAAAACGCACTCTTGAGTAAGGCTTGACATTAGTCAAGTTACTGAGTATTAACTCAGTAACTTGACTAATGTAATTAATTAATAGTAAGATTCAGTAAAATAAGTAAATAGTAGTAATATAACAGCAAATCTAAATATTTTTTAAAAGTTTCACGTGATAACAATAGGTAGGTACCCAATGTACTTATATTATTTAATCTTTAATCTTTTTGACGTGTCCATAATCAATATTCTAAAGTTTTGAATACAGAATCGACAGAAAACAACAGAATAACGAACAACAAGGAAATATGTAATCACACTTATTTATTACTAACTGCTGCCTGACATGAAAATTTGCCATACCAAATTTGACCTTCGAATTTCTAATATTAGTATGGAGGAATGGATTAAAGGGTTGGATCATTTCATTTTCTTTCTTAAGTACTTAATACATATTTATTATGTAACTTATTTAACCAATGCGAAAAATATGATAAAGATTACGTTCCAAAATGTATTTAGAGGTCAAAATTGTTCCTATTCACCCCATTTTACGGTAGGTACCTTAACCAATTTACCAGGTAAATAAATAAACGTATACATGCACATGCAGAAGAGATAATATTTGTTCTGTGGTTATCTACCAAAGCAATGACTTAAGTAATTGCCAAACTCAATAAAATATATTAAACGAATATTATAGTAGGTACCTATAGATCACTAACTGACGATCTGCATTCTCTATAATTAAGAAGGGTACTTTGTAGGTCTACGGAACCCTAGAACGTAATCCAATTAAACACTTCTCAATTAGGTATAATGTGAACTTGCTTGCCATCGGTAAGGTACCATAGAGTACATCCAAGAGTACAACCATCTCGTTTCAAAATAAAGTAGGAAACGACCCATTTATTCAGTGCGTTCAGGTTACAAGAATAAAGTAAGGACTAAGTACCCTAATAAAATAAAGACCATTATAGTTACGCGAATCAAATCCTCACTATTCATGTAGCATTTTGTATGTGGAATGAGACTTACTCGTAGGAGTACGCAATAGACGAAAAAACAATATAAAAAGTTTAAAATTGTATATTGTGCATGGTAATATATGATAGGTTATGAATTTAATACTTCAATAATTACGTTTTAAAAATTAAAAAGAAAACCGGCTTCATAGGATACAATTTGACAGTAAAATTATTTTATTCTGAAATTTTTAGCGGAAAGTAGATGTATTTTGTTTATATATTATATGGGTAGACCAACTGAACGCGCTGCTTTGCATTGTAGGTAACGAAAATATCATCGATGTATACAATTTTTAGGTTTTTGTTGATTTTTTAAAAACCGCTCGACCGATTTCGATCTGGATCGACCTGGACCACCTGAGAAGTCTGAGACCTGAGAATTTAAATCGGTTCAGGCGTCTTTGAGTAATCGGTGAACATACATAAAAATAAATAATAGTTAAAAAAACTAAAAAACACGCTTTATATAGAAATCCAAACCAAAAAATAGAAAATAAATTTTAATAAATGTAGGTAAGAAAAAAATGTTTAATTTAAAAAAAAAAAAAAACATTTTTTCTTACTTACATTTATTAAAATTTATTTTCTATTTTTTAGTTTGGATTTCTATATAAAGCGTGTTTTTTAGTTTTTTTAAACTATTATTTATTTTCTGCTTTTTAGTTTTAGGATAATCGGATACTTACATTAGGTTGGGGAAAAAGTCTTTTCGCATTATAGTATGTATGAACTTGTAATAAAATCTCTTTGGCTATACTATTTGTATCTGGCTGGTTTTGGTATCATTAAAAGTTTCAATTTTAAAGAACATAATTCCAAATTCAAATTAGGAAAATGTGTGATTTTTATTTGTTTTTCGTACTGTCAAGATGAGTGAATCTAATGAAGAAATTCGATACATTTTAAAATTTTACTACAAAAAAGGTAAGAATGCAACGCAAGCCTCGGAAAAATTTGCGATGTTTATGGACCTAGTGCAGTGTCTGTGAGAGTAGCACAAATTTGGTTTAAGCGTTTTCAATCCGGAAATTTTGATGACAAAGATGCACGTCGCTCTGGTCGCCCTATTACGGATAAAATGGATGCCATTTTTGAGTGGAAAGTGGAGCAAGATCGGCATATCAGTAGTTACAACGTAGCTGAAGAACTGGAAATTGACCACAAAACAGTTTTGGCGCATTTAAAAAAAACTGGGTACACAACAAAGCTCGATATTTGGGTACCTCACGAGCTCACTGAAAGAAACCTAATGAACCGTGTACTCATTTGTGATTCTTTATTACGACGTAATGAAACCGAACCATTTTGAAGAAGCTGATAACTGGTGATGAAAAGTGGATCACGTACGACAAGAACGTGCGAAAAAGGTCGTGGTCAAAGGCCGGTCAGGCTTCACAGACT
The DNA here is from genome assembly GCA_948098915.1 of Lampropteryx suffumata. Taxonomy (NCBI): domain Eukaryota; kingdom Metazoa; phylum Arthropoda; class Insecta; order Lepidoptera; family Geometridae; genus Lampropteryx; species Lampropteryx suffumata. Next base: position 16,141,929 of record OX402544.1, on the reverse strand, counting down.
GTGGCGAAACCCGGGTTAACTCGCAACAAGGTGATGCTGTGTGTGTGGTGGGATTGGAAGGGCATTATTCATTATGAGCTGTTACCACCAGGCAGGACCATCGATTCTGAACTCTACTGCAAACAACTGATGAGATTAAAGCAAGAAGTTGAGAGAAAGCGGCCGGAATTAATCAACAGAAGGGGTGTGGTTTTTCATCATGATAACGCTAGACCTCACACATCTTTAGCCACTCAGCAAAAATTAAGAGAGTTTGGCTGGGAGGTGTTTATGCATCCGCCGTATAGTCCTGACCTTGCACCTTCAGATTACCACCTGTTTCGGTCTCTTCAGAATTCTTTAGGCAGTATTAGGTTAACATTACGAGAGGACTGCCAAGTCCACTGTCGCGGTATTTTGATCAGAAGTCCCAAAATTTCTATAGCAATGGGATCATGTCCCTACCTACAAGATGGCAAAAAGTTATTAAACAAAATGGTGCCTACATACTTTAGTTAAATATAAATAAACTATATAAAAAATGTTTTGAATTTTCTTCAAAAATGCGAAGAAACTTTTTCCCCAACCTATTATATTTTGTTTTTTTTTTTTAATTTTTATTCGAATTATTGCATTGTCATCGGTCTTTGACAGGTGTGCAAAATTTGAATAAAATCTGGCCGTTTAATGTGGGTCAAAATCGCGTCCTAAGGTGTCGGTTACAAACATACAATACAAGTGAAGCTGATATAAAGCGTATAAAAAAAAGATTCCGACGAATTGAGAACCTCCTCCTTTTTGATAGTCGATTAAAAAAGATTCTTTAGAGGTCCCTTTTGTTTAGAGTGGGGTTGTTTTTTTTTCTATCCCCTCGTGGCATATCGTTGGATATTAGGAGATATTAATAGGAGGTTTTGTTGATACGTATTCGTTCATTGAATATTATGTTGTGATGTTTCTTAAAGGTCGAATTGTTTTAGTACAGCGTACCTGTACTTTAAGATAATAGGAAAAATTATAGTACCTAATCTTAAATATGTATATACAAATTTTTACATCGTGCTTTGAATAACATACGGAAATAGGGTAGGTATTTTTATAAAAGCCAAGAATTTCACATTTTTCTTTTGGCGTCACTACAGCCGAAATAGTTTTATCTAAAAGTTTTATTATTTATCTCATGTAAATAGTTACTTATATGATTTTATGTACCTAAGTACATTTTTTTAATTAACTCTGTTGGTACGTTTAGGAATTAGTATATCAGTTACTTTACTGTCTGTAAACACGTAGTAGGTATCTACTATCAGCACCTGTTCCCGAATTTAATTAATAGCTTCGAGTGGCGACCAGTAGTCAATCGGCGGCGCCAGCGGCGCGGCGCATGTCGAATCGTATCGCACCACACCACACCACTCTATTGTTTTATTTAGCATTCAAATACCTACTTATTTAGTGGATATTGCATTCTACTTAACGGTTGCCATGTCCGATCAAGACAGCCCCAAGGCTGAAAAGTGCGTCAATTGAATTCACCTGCCCATATTATTTTGTGATAAGAACAACGTGTAAAAAGATTGTTTAAAATTTTAAATGTTTACTAAATTTAACCTGGATTATAAAAACATATTTAGGCTGGTAATTGTATGGTAATAACGAAGATTTTCTTATTTACAGTGGTGACGCAGAGTACAGTCCAACGCACTACAACAACATGCGGAACAACGTGAAGTGAGTACTAATCAGATTTTTGGTAAATTAATCTAATGTAGGCCAAGTAAACCTATTGTATTTGTCCCTCTAATTGTAAACGTAAGAAATAGGTGGCTTGAGTAAGTGCAATCCTGTAATATATAGACATTTCAAATTAGGCCACGTTTTACATAATTATGCAGTTTAGCCAAAGGCCAATGATACCAACTCTTATTCAGTGTATCGAAGTAGGTCAGTACAGACTCAAAGACTTGAATCTCAGAGATTCCTTAGAGATGTTGAGTTATTTAGCTTTGTTCTTAAGTACTTACATACCTATGTTGGTTGACGACCTCTGTAGCACAGTGGGCCATGGTCCGGCTAAGACGCAGAAGGTTGCGGGTTCGATTCCCGCCGCGGGACAAATGTTTGTATGATCTGCAAGTATTTGTCTCGGGTCTGAGTGTTTCTATGTATAATATGTATGTATTTACAACAAAAAAAGTATATAAGTAGTATATCAGTCATGTGGTACCCATAACACAAGCTCTGCTTACTTTGGGGCCAAATGATGCTGTGTGAAATGTCCGGGATTATTTATTTATTTATTTATGTTGGGTACTATCAAAATATGTATGTAGCAAAACGACTATATCAACAAAACGCCAAAATCGTGATATATCTTAGTATCTAAATCGTCTTTAAAGTAATATACCCTAGTGTTTCCTGATTTTAAAATATAAGTATGCTTATAGCATTTTCATGTAGCTGTCTGTAGAAAATTTTAAAATGTATATTTCTCATAACAATAAGGGGGATGAAAAAAACACAGATGCTATTCTGCTGTCTTCTTTTTATTCTTATCGTGCACAGTTATTTTTAACCAGTGTGGTGAAAGGACTGTTGTGCCCCTCAGAGGCTTTCGTGCACGAATCTGCCGTTCAACCCCGTGATAATAATACCAGAACTTTGGTTGAGCATCAGGGAACTACAAAATATGGGCCGTAGTTAAACGTCAATTGATTATAAAGCTATCCCAAGAAAAAAATAGTTAAAAAATAACGTTATTTTTGATAAAAATATAAAGGAGATATAAAAAAGTTCAACCAAAAACCACCATAACAATTTCAAAGTTATATCAGTCATATAAAATGTATCATATTTGGATATGACAAAGACGTAGGTATTTATTGGAAATGTGTATATCTAAACAAGTTATTATTGAAAGACGAGCCGATTCAAATGAGCCCAAACACGGATGTTTTAATGTTATTCAGTGAGTTCCATTGAATAGCTCCTGGCTTCATCATCATATCTGCTTGATGTCCATTATATTATTGCATTGTTACCAAAGATTTATAAATAAATAAATCAATAAATATTAGTGGATAATACACACAAACACCATCTTGGCCAAACTAAATATGGCTTGTATTCTGGTGGTATAATACTTAAATATTTTTAAACACATACTGATGATACTTTATTTTATTCATACAAACGTTTCGGGAGGGATTATACTCAAACTACAAGTATGCCAAATTTCAGTTCAATCGGACACCGAAACGTCGCGTGGGTATAATTTAATTTGCAAGATTTGATTACCAACAGGCCGACAGAGACCCGGGACAGGTGAAACTCGTAAATAAAAACTGGTAAAACATTTTTTTCGTAAAATTGGTAATGACGATATTTTTTTGTTTCTCTGATATTGCTGTTATGTTGTGTTCATGTTTTTTTAATTTGGGTTAATAATAAAACTTCTGTCAAAAGTCATTTTTACATAGACCGAATAATTTTCATTTTAGATACACTGATAATTTATGGATATGGATACTGATGGTAATTTGCATCTTATTCAATCTAACAAAGTAGTATTTTCTATCTATGTGTTCTGATAAGTACCCCCTATTTTATTGCATAGGTACGTCCTATTTTTAACCGTCTTCATCAAAAAGGAGGAGGTTCTCAATTCGTCGGAATCTTTTTTTTTGTTTTTATGTATGTTCACCGATTACTCGAAAACGCCTGAACTGATTTGAAAAATTCTTTTTTTGTTTGAAAGGGTATTCACAGGTGGTCACATTAAAATTTTATCAAAATCGGTCAAGCTAAAAAATCAACGAAAATGTAAAAATTGTATACTTACATCGATGATGTTTTCGTGTATTTCGATACCTCGCTGTCTCATTAGAGCGGTGCGTTTATTTGGCCTACCCATATTATATATATACAAAATACATCTACTTTCCACTAAAAATGTATTATAGGTTCAAATTTCATTCAATGAAGTCGATTTTCTTTTTAGTTTTTAAAACATAAATCATGTATGATTTCGACGTTACCATAACTTTCGCGTTTTACAATCCGGACTGTTATTGTAAACGTAATCTGTCTCATCGCTACGTAACGATGAAAAATCAAAATATTTCCGTCAACAGTTCCTTTACCGTGGTATCATTCGAATGTACCATAAAAGTAGGTGTGGCAATTATTATTTGCCGTCGTTCCATTACGTCAATAGTTACACGGATAATATTGTGTTTTTTTATTCGTGGTACATTCAAGAAATTATAATCAAACATATTTCCCATTTTTATGTTGGTAAGATGTTAATTATAACCAGATGGTTATGTTAGAGTGTGTACCTATAGAAAACAAGGAAGCATGCTACGGCAGCGGTCTCCGAAGCACCAGATAAATGTAGTTCATCGAATGTACCATCAATGGTACCACAGTAAACCCATGAACAGAACTACTGGCAATAAACGGACGGAGCATGGTAAACCTACTTACAGTTAAAAGGAGTGAATAGGAACCATTTCAAACTCGTAAAGACATGTTTAAACATGAGAAGGTAATTTTATAGTTTTATATTTAGCATTGGGGAGTTTAATAGGTATACCCCGAAACGTTGGATTCTATAAGGTATCCCAACAAACTTCACTCTTATGTTGATTAAACCACATTGATGTCTTAAATGCGAATGAGTAAGAAACATCCAAAATGGCGTTAGTAAGTTAGGTACTCAATCACGTTCTAACAGCTGAACTAATTTCGATGATATAAGAAAAATAAAATATTTTTTTCAATCAATCGCCCGTCATTCATTTTCACCCTATTTTACGGTGCCAATTCATATTCTAAGCAGGCACTTAAATCAGTTTATTGATTATTTTCATTTACTCAAAGAAATATGAAGCTGCCTCTCGGTCAGTATTTCTATGAGGTGAGACACTACAATCGGTTTAAGATACACCTATTGAAGTTCTGTCAATACCATCTGTGCTTGGTGTTTTTGCATGAAAATTCAATAAACGCTTACGGCGACTGTCAGTTTCCCGATACGGCATTTAATTGAAATACTTAAGAGATCGCGAACGTTGTGTTTTTGATTCATCGTCAGTTTCGAATCCGAAATCAGAATATCTTTGAATAACCTCAACAGAATCGATCATCATAATTACGTTTTAAAAACTAAACAGAAACCGACTTCATTGAATGAAATTTGAGCGTATAATACATTTTTAGTGGAAAGTAGATGAATTTTGTATATATATTATATTGATTTTTCAGCTCGACCGATTTTGATAAAATTTATATGGGACCACCTGTGAAGTATGACCTTTCAAACAAAAAAGAATTTTCCAAATCGGTTCAGCCGTTTTTGAGTAATCGGTGAACATAAATATAAAAAAAAAAACAAAAAAAAATATTCCGACGAATTGAGAATCTCCTCCTTTTTGATAAAGTCGGTTAAAAATGGCTTATTATTATATATTACTAGCTTCTAACCGCAGCTTTACAGACTTGGTACCTAGATAAGAAGTAGTCCATGTTCTTATGTGCACAACATACAATTTATCTCCAGCAGCGAGAAGACATTACAGAGACTCTTTCGAATTGATATTACGGTTGGAAATATAGATGGATTGACGCAAAAGACAGCGAACTTGGTAAAACTGGTCTCGTACTGACAAAAAATATAATACTTAGGTACTATCCAATGGTTCTGTATTAGTTGGATTACAGCTTACCTATACAAGTTGGAAAACCAGTCACCTAAGATGGTAGAAAGAGCCGCACCAACACTAAAGCCAAGCACGAATTACGATAGAATTCGCGTAAATCAAAACTGTGAAAACTGTGCTATTCTGAAGTATGTATGACCAACGCGGTCTTTAAGCATTAGTTATCATCATCATCATAATAATTTCAGGGTCGGCACATGTTTCCAATTCCCTCAATCAACCGTCATCTCTAAACTCACCCCGTACTTGCACACCTCTTACTTCGTCTTTGACACAATCCATCCATGTTCTCAAACTCTATAATTATGATACTATGTATTCATGTAATTTAAATCGCTATTGCGTACTTGGCCTTATAAAAAAAAAGATTTTAACTAGTTATCTTAACCTTTGGTTATAGTGTTAGTGAACCTAGTCTCAGTATACCTTAAAGTGAAGCCACAGAGAAGAGAATAAGTTTCCGAATGGAAATACACAACAACTCTTTAACAAGGTGCTTATTTTATTTTATTTGTCTACCCTTTTGTGTGGCAGGTGTTTTGATAGTAAATAATCAAATATAAATAAATATTGTTGGACAATATAATATACAACTTCTTGTTCTGGTTCTGGTTCTTGTACTGACTTCTGATACAGATATTCGTTTGTTAAAGTGGTACTTTTTAAAAGAGACCAGTGATCCCTCTCACCCCAAACCGACGAAACTGCTGTTTGGGAATACCAGAAATATTTAAAAAATAATAGGTAGGTAATATTTTGATGAAATTACAAGAGAAATTATAAGAGCTAGAAAGGCTACATTATTAGTTTATGAGTACCTAACACCTAATGATTTGCTGACTTGTACAATTAAAAAATATATGAAACTCCATACATAAGTACTTAAATTTTTTTTTAGTTTTGCTAACCAGATTGTGTTGCATTGATTTGAGATTTGTCCACTGTTCATTTTCTTCAATACTTCGTACTACTTTCGCCTTTACTGAACGTGGTTCAAAGCGTTTTTGGCAGATTTACTAAATTAACTACTAAATATTAAAATGTAAAAAAGTTAAATCTAAAATCCGAATTTTTTAATTTTTGGCCTAAAGGTTGATCATGTTAAGTTTGGTAGCGATTGGATCAACAGAACTTATTTTTTTACGTCTATCAAACTTGGTATGGATATATTGTATCTTAGGAACGGACATAGGCCACTTTTTATGTATGTACTATGCGTGCAAAGCCGCGGGCAGAAATAGTAAAATATAAAATGGTCCAAAACCAAAATATATTTTATTAAAGAAATTAGGTAACTTACTTTGGTAATTGCTTTAGTCATAAGATAAGATTGATGGATGAAAGAATCATTAATTTTTGTAGATGTTAAAAATAATTACAGTTTTACATGGTTCGTAAAAGTAATGTAAAAATATGTAAAAACAAAAGATTGTAGAATCAAACCTTAATATTTTTTGTATATTGCTACTTATGTTTTGATTGCACAGTTTCTGTTCCTTCATGGTCGTTCGTATCTTTAAGGCTTCTAAGGCTTTAAGTTAATTGAACTCAACTGTTCAATAACTTTCAATGTACGAGTAAACATTTGCATATAAAAACAACAGATTTCCCGCTGCATTTTCTGACTCTCCAATTAAATTAAATATCGGAAAATCGCGCGCCAATTATAAACCAACCGCCAACCTGTCAAAATATCCTCGAATTCACAATAAGTATTAATTATAAAATACCGCGCGAATAACAATTTACATGCGGAATTCGCATCGGTCTGTTAAAGGTAAACATTCCAGAGTATTGGCCAACAAATGCGAACTACCCACACTTTACGGACGCAATTGTACTGCCGCGGTGCATGCGAATAAATCGGTCAATAGCGAAATATGTGGTCAGCCAGCATCGTGGTTCTTTTACCATCGGTCACTATTGAAAGCTCCTAACATTGTTTTTAAGTTTGTAAAACATTCGAACTCTGGACTTCGCAGTACCATGTGTCGAATGGTTCAGTCTTTTATTTCTACTTTAACAGACATCGATATATTTGCATGTTCTAAACAATGATATTATATGTAAAACCTCATTGGTCCTAAATGGATGTTTAAAAAGCATATTTTCAATATTCTCCTTACTCTAATGTTCAATAACATGCACCAACAATAATTTAATAATAGCGTTTCACGATACCTAATTGCTTAACGTTTTATTATATTTATAATGTAATTTTAAAAGTATTCGTAGGTATTTTAAATATACATAGGTATAAAAATAAAAGCGGCCAAGTGCGAGTCGGACTCGCCCATGACGGGTTCCGTAGCAGCAAGTAACTTAATATAAACGTTCTTGTAGTTCGTTGTAACTTTGATAAATGTTTTAATAATAGTGTATTTATTTTTAATTAAATTATTGATAAGTAAACATTATAATTAGGTACCTAAATGATGGGATTTAGATCTAACTATATGCGAGCCCATATAGGCTTGTGATAGCTAAACAAGCTAATATATATTCCAGTTTGACAAGAAATATTTCCAAAAATATTATCAATTTGTGAGCCTCCTCGCGTAGTTGGACAAGGTGGTTATAAAATCCTGTATCCAGCGTTCTGCATGAATGACAGTATACAATTGTCTTTTAAAAAATCTTCGTTGAAGTCTCCAAAAAGTAATATTGGCATATTATTGTTGCAAAAAATATTTTTGTTTATTAACTCCATGAAAGTTTTTTTGTACATCTGGGCGATACCGATCAAGACACGCCCCGCGCGAATTATAATTAATATTTACCTACTTAGGCACCTATTACAGATTTATTATTAGAAAATAATGGTTCACGGTTTATGCATAAGGTTTATGTTTATGAAATTACATGTTTTATTTTATTTTTATATTATTTGAGTTGATTGAATGAAAGGTAAATTGCTGTTTACGATTTATGACGTATTAAAAAAAGACCGGCCAAGTGCGAGTCGGACTCGCGCTCCGAGGGTTCCGTACAAACCTATAGGTATATAAGTAAAATTTCACCCACCACGACAATCGAGTCATAGTTGGGTGATGTAACTAAAAATTTACAGTTTTCGCAATTTTTTCTTTATCTGTGCTATAAGACGTTGCTTCGTACCAAATTTCAAGATTCTGAGTTCACGGGAAGTACCCTGTAGGTTTTGATTCCCTTGCGAGTTGCGAGTTTGAATATTTGCGACTTAAATGGCTGTTTCTCTTGATTGCGTTGACATAGAAGTTTGATTTTGTTACAGCTTAAAGGTATTATAGACCTGAGTATTTTATATGAATTCCAATTTAATAACTCTACGCGTTCATGAGAAAAGGGGTAGTAAGTTTAAAATAATTAAAAATATTTTTATTATATGATGTAACTAAAAATGTACGGTTATCGCAATTTATCCTTTATCTGTGCTATAAGACGTTGCTTCGTACCAAGTTTCATGATTCTGAGTTCACGGGAAGTATCCTGTAGGTTTTGATTCCCTTGTGAGTGTAGAATATTTGCGGCATAAACAGTAATCTTTTGATTGCGTTGGCTTAGAAGTTTCATTTTTTCACAGCTTTAAGGGACAGTAGACTTGAGTATTTTATATAAATTTCAGCTTGATACCTCCACGCGTTCCTGAGAAAAAGTGTCTTGACAGACAGACGGACAGACGGACGGACAACAAAGTGATCCTATAAGGGTTCCGTTTTTTTCTTTCGAGGTATGGAACCCTAAAAACGACTTACTAGATTTCGTTCAAACCAATTTTCGGTGGAAGTTTGCATGGTAATGTACATCATATATTTTTTTTAGTTTTATCATTCTCTTATTTTAGAAGTTACAGGGGGGGGGACGGACATATTTTACCACTTTGGAAGTGTATCTCGCGCAAACTATTCAGTTTAAAAAAAATGAACCCCCAAAATTTATAGTTTTTTTTCTATTTTTGTGTGAAAATCTTAATGCGGTTCACAGAATACATCTACTTACGAAGTTTCAACAGTATAGTTCTTATAGTTAGTATAGTTTCGAAAAAATGTGGTTGTGACATACAGACGGACAGACAGACAGACAGACATGACGAATCCATAAGGGTTCCGTTTTTTGCCATTTGGCTACGGAACAATAAAAAACGAACGAGATGATGTGTAACACTGACATCTCACCTTGGTAATAAGCAACATTAACATTATATCCTAAATTAGTTTATATAAAAGCTCATTTTATACACAACAATGTAGATTTAGCGCACAACTGATGCGTGTTCCTTTCTCTATTTCCCTTTACATTCTCGTCACTCACACGCACACACTCTTGGCTAACAGTACAAATCTCTCGGAAAATGGGTTGGTACCATCAATTACACAACACAATTCCGTCCCTTTTTACGTAATTACTTCCATAGATTTCAGGAAAGTAGGAGGAAAGATATCACACATCAAATATCGTTATTACGAATCAAAATTGTAATATTTAGGTACTCATTACACAAATTGGCCAAAGGCGTGTCGGACCACGCGCTGTGAAGGTCAGTAGGGTTAAGAATTCAACACCAATTCAACGCCGTGCAAGCAAACCAAACAAAATGTACGGTTTTAAAGTATTTAAGGTAATAGTAAAATACGGTAGTAAAGGTTTTCATTTTTTTTTGTTTGCAAATGAGGGATTATGTAAAAAATATTAGGTACATATCTTTAACAAAATGACTACTTCATAGCTTAATATTTATCAAAGTAATATCTGTATCGAAAAGTAATAAAGATACAATATCAGAAAACTAATATCTGTTTCTTTTTAACAAACCTAATATCTTTAAGAGACCTATCCAACGATATGCCACACAATGGGGCAGTACTAGTAGCGGTAAAAATATTGTACCTCGAAAAGCATTTTTTAAATGTTCTTATTTCATTACATAGTAGGGGTTTGTAGTACACTGATACGTATTACCACGCAAATTTTATCATTATAAGTCTGCGAGCAAGAGCTTTCATTAGGGTCCGACAGACGGACATGGCGAAACTATAAGTATAAGTGTCTTCAGAAGAAAATGATCATAAGAACTTCTTTAATAACTACCTACTTTCTGAAAAAATACTTATTTTGATAACAAACGTTCTAAAACAAAACTAACAATATTTATATTCAATACATAGTTGCTTCTATTCTGTGATGAACCACGTTACAGGTGGTTCGTCACGCCAGAGTTGGAGGTTCTATGCAAGTTGAGTGCAAGTGGGTTTTCAATAAAATAGCATCAAGTGAAGCACAAAACAAAACACAATGAAATTACCTGTAGCTGTACATTAATAGCGGGTAGCGTGACGGCAAACTTTTAGTTTCCCCAAGTGGTTTCCTCGCCTTGAGCGAGCCACTTGAACGATGCTCGCCATTGAGCTAGGTTTACCTGTTGCCGCGCTATGTGTACCTAGTACCTACCTACACTGGCAATTGTTTATTCTATTGAAAATGTTGGTAAGTTACTAGTCTATCTCGTCAGATCAGTTTCTGAATAAAGTAAGTAGATCATCATCAGTTTCATGCTTTTATGAGGTCGGCACAACAGGTCCTTATTTCCCACTTCCCCCTATTATTCGTCAGTACCTGGATGACCGAGCTTTGCTCGGATAAAACGACGTTTCTAAAAATGAAACCTAGCTAGATCGATGTATCACCCCCGAAACCCCTCGTATACCAAATTTCATGAAAAACGTTGGAGCCGTTTTCGAGAATCAGATTATATTATACATATATACAAGAATTGCTCGATTAAAGGTATCAGATTTCAGTAGGTAGTCATTATTTTCTTATTCATAGGTGTATCATCTTTCACACACCCCATCCATTCTTTTTAAAGTAAATAAATAATTAAATATTGGTGGACTATGCACATAAATTAGTAGATAGACGAGTTTTATATAATAAACGGAAACGGTCAGTGCAAAACAGAGGAGCAGGGCGCGCCAGGCCTGAACGCCTCGATCACCAGCATGTAATTATGAGATAGACTGTAGCTTTTGTGTGACCGGAAGCCGGCACTTAAAATACCGGCTTCATCATCATCCCTTTTAAAGATTCTCTCGCAGATGCTTTGCAAGTCTGTCCCCGGCTCTCTCATACATAAGTAATGATCCTACTAAGTAAGGTACTTACATAAACGTGTCTAAGTAACTATTATGTGTACATGTTTAGGTACTTATTAAAGATAGACACGTTTATGTAGGTACTCACTTCTGTAAAAGCGTGCGTACCTATGATAAATATTTATCTCCAATTACCTACCCGTGTCTGTGGGAAGATAATAAAGAAGCAAATTAACGCTGTTATTTAAGTAAGTGCCTGTCTAGTTACGAACTGGTATAGTTGTTAATAGAATATTGCGTACAGAGGGGTGGAATATTACCATTATTGTAAAGGGCGGTGTGAATCCCGAATAACAATGATTCGAGGACCGAAAATAGTATCTTTTCCTGGGCATAATAATTCGGGCAGCTAAGGCAACCTCCAGGGAGATGCTCATTCAATGCTCAGAAATTGAGATGATATCTCACACATGATGACATGAGCTTCCTGGAAAACAATTCTACTAAATACTTGACATTGACACTCGATTGGAATCGAATAGCAGCTGAACGATAGTTTTTCAGGGGTTTAGGTAAAAATGTCACCAGGTAAAATTGTCATCGTAAAAATCTATTGCAACTTTGTTATCGCTCAAATTATTTGAATATTTTTAGGGTAAGTTTGTCACTGCCTACTTTTAAACCGCTACAATACAGCGAATAATGATAGACATTTTAAAAGTAAACTAAAATACACAGTTATATAACTTGTATAATTAAATCTAGACTACTCGCGCGAAAACAGAGTTTGGTGGCCACCAAGTGCAACTTCGCATCTCTGCCTAAACTACACAAATAAAACGATAACAGAGGTATTCAAAAAGAGGTTATAGTAGTTATCACAAACTGCCCATTTTTTTTAATTCCTTTGTTTAACGTAATAATAAGATAAAATATGTGGCGGCGCGTTTGAGTCGACAAGCACTGAACCGATTTGCTGAAATTTAAAACAGATGGATAATGACCGGGAAAAGGATAGTGGTTACTTCTTATCCTGGGTTACTATTTATATTTTTATACTATTTAAGTAAAGTAAACTTACTTTTTATATTTTTTAAATGTTAGGCTCCTGTGGGAATACCAAAAAACGAAAGCCAACACGGAAGAAGGTTGTTTGGTGTTTTTTCTTATTCTGTTAATGAACAGCAACTCGCTTGCGAAGTCGCTAACGATCGATAAATCGTTTATTTTCTTATGTATTTATGTATGTATATCAGTCATGTGGTACCCATAACACAAGCTCTGCTTACTTTGGGGCCAGATGATGCTGTGTGAAATGTCAGGAATTATTTATTTCTTTATTTATTTATATAACTAATATCTTTAACTCATTTCATTTAACTGATCTCTTTATACTACATACATAGAATATGAAACAGTGGAGGTATCTAAGGACAATTTAAAACATATATAATAGCCAAAAAAATATATTAATATAAACATATATATTGCTAGGCCACAGAATCTCTAATAATTGTTCTTGTTCTAAAAAAATATTCCTACAGTTTCAAGAACCAAGAGGAGATGCGATAGCTTAAAAATAATCGGTTGATATAATGTTGACTCAACTGACTTATTGCGTTTACACGTTGGTAGCTACTGACTCGGTACTTTCTCTGTACATCCACAGCGACATCTACAGTGTCCGAGTGCTCGGTCTAATGAACACTTTGAAAGTGCTCGGCTCTGCGAAATCATCGAATCTTTCGGCCTAGTATCATTTTACTATGACGCCACTGTAATCGTTACGTACCTTATTGATTGATAATTGTCCATGCCACTGTAATCGTTACGTAGGTACCTTAGTGATTGATAATTGTCCCATAAGTAAATATTTATAACCGTAGATACACATTTCCATCCACATGAGTAGGTAATATGTAAATATTTAAACTCGTTTAATTGCATGCTGCACGTTATTATTTTATACCTATATTATGTTCATAATAACCTTCATGCAATTTCATTTTGTTTATTATCATTGTATGATGCTGTGACAAGACAACACACTCGACATTAAAAACAATGCTCAAAGCAGTAGGTATAAATAAAGTAGCTATAAAAGACGCGTGCAAGAATATTGCAAGGGCGTCGAGATATCCGAGAAAATAAAATTAAATTTAGAGACGGCACACCCTTGTAAGTAACTGTGAACTTGGCCTACACGTATTATTTTCTTTTCTTGGAGATTTCAACGCGTTCGCAATATCCTCCCACGCGTATCTTAACGGTACAATAAATACATATATCTATGAGCTACTAGCTTTAGTCTGCGGCTTCGCACGCGTGTTTCCTTCATGAAAATTATCTTACGTCCTTCCCCAAATCACAATCTAACCTTTTAAACATAAGTAGAAGCTTAAGTTAAACAAGCCTTCTAAAAACATTCAGGCCGGATTACGAGTATATACTTACAGCATGTATTACGAGGGTATAGGTATAGCTCAGTTTTCACATGTTTTAGGTTTTTTAAACACTCAAAGAAAAACGACAAGATTACAAATCAAATTACGTACAAAGAGAATACAATACTGTTACTGTCACAATCTCTGACATATCTGCCAAGTTTATTCATAATCGCATTTTTTTATTTAGTAAAAAGTTTTACTTCAAAACCCAATGAAGACCAAGAAGACATTATACCAAGAAGGTGTAACTATTATTCGACACCTCTGTGGCGCAGTGGGCCATTCCCGCCTAAGACTGAAATGGCTGAATTTGCGGGTTCGATTTTTATAATCGAAATGTGCTTTCAGGTGAATGTGATTCGTTTTGCTAACATATTCAAATATACTTTGTTCGTTGAGAAATTCAAAGATCACAAGATTTTTGTTGGATAAAGTGCGTACTATAATATATTGTACCTCTAATAATTATTATGATCTAAGCTGTACCTACTCGTAAGTCACGACACGTGTTATGGCAACAAAGACTGAAAACATGGTGTGACTTTTCATAGCAGTAAGTACAATATTATTAAACAACACAAAGGATAGTGCAAGTTAGATTACCCACGAGTATCATAGGTTAGGTCAGGTTATGTGTAATAAAGGGTAGGTTTCCACATAGTTTTACTTGTTAGTGCAGTCGCCTTCAATAAGATGTAGGTACTGCGCATTGGATACATTGCATCATTTACGAAACTATATTCGGCACGTTATTTAAATTCATTATAAAATCAGATGCACGCAGGTAAAAACACCCCAACTTTTGTACCATAATGAATAAATAAATAATACCGGACATTTTGCACAGCATCATCTAGCCCCAAAGTAAGCAAAGTGTTAGAAAACTACCGAGATCCGTGACAAATACTTTGTCCCGCGGTGGGAATCAAAATCAATCTTCTGCGTCTCAGGCGGGCCTTGGCCCACTGCGCCACTGAGGTCATATAATGGTATCTCTAATTAATTTAATTTTAACACACACGAACACATACGTAGGAAGCCCTCGTGGCATTACTAATGCTAACTAATAATGTAGTCGTTGTCATTCCTAATGATCAACGAAGTTATGCAACGTTGTGCGCGGTCAGTGCCCAGATGGTTGACCGCAGATGCATTTTCATCTGAGTGCTTCCGTGCTTCTGAGAGCACGTTAATCTGTCGGTTCCAGTTTTTGAAAAGATTTAAGGCCATAAAGAATGACTTTCAGAGCTGGACACTGACATTTTTATAAAACTTATGCTTACAGGGCCCAGATTATGTATCTCGTGACCACTAGCAATAGGTGTGAATTGCGTAATCACTGCTGTGAAACACGCTTTTGTTAGTTTATTAGATATAAACTAAGCGTATTTTCGCGTGGGCGACAGCGGGTAGCTTCCGTAACAATAGTTTTATTATTATTTGATACTTATTTTGCTATTTCTGTTGCTACTGGTACCTTTACATAATCCCACAGCGGTACTTGTTATACAATAATAATGGAATATTAGGGACCAAATACACACACACACACTACTGTGTGTGTGGTGTGGATCCATAGTTAGATACAGTAGTTCATATTAATATGTATTTATGTAGGTAAAGCTTGGTAAGAGAAATTTGTCTTGGTGAAGGACATTAGTTACTTTTTATGTAGGTATCACGCGTACTTGTAAAGCCCCGGGCAGCTAGTAATTAATAAAATAATGTGTCTATTCTATTCTGTGGCTGAGACACAGAATTTGTGGTTTCGATTCATATTCAAAATAAGTTTTATAACTTCTCCGTAGTCCTGGATGATGTCATAGTAAATCAAATGCCGCAAAAACAAATGAATAACTAATTTAAAAACAGAACACTCTTGGATATTATTTAAAATCAAATTTGAATTTAGAAGTCCAAATCATAACGAAAGATATTTTGAATCCAAAGTGGTCAGTATGAGTCGGTAACTTCATAGTTAGGTAAGGTACCTGTTTATATATTCTGTGGTAAGGATATCAGAATGAGGTGGTCTATGCCTAATCTGGATCAGCGTATTGCCATTCAATGTGGCAATGCCGCCAATGTCTTGGGGACGCTGCCTTCTGGCAGTGATCTGGAACAGTTAGACTATATCTATATTTTAAATGATCCTTAGTCAGCTCGACTGTTCCACATGTATATTATAATAATAATTAGTATTATTCAGTAAATAATTTTAAAATGTACGTGCGCTATACCAAAAGGTGCTCTTACACGGTGAAGAAAAACGTCGTGGGGAAACTGGCATGCCGTAGAACCTAAAAAGTTCTAAGACATGGCGCACATTAATCCTTTCACCTCACTGGTTCGCTTTAACTGGTGACACGATAAGAAGAAGTAAAATTTTAACTTTACAATTAAGGTAACCTACTTACTCATAAGTATCCGTACACATTTGTTAAACCCATCATTATGAATTGATGTGTTTAACAAATGTGTACGGGTTCAGAGGTCTAGGCCAGAAAAGCATAAAGCATATGCTTTATATTCGTAAGTACCATCAGAACATAAGTTATACGTACTCGTATGTTATGTTACGATAATAAATAATGAATTATTACTGTACTTATGTATATTTACAAGTGATATTTATTATATCAGACTCGTAACTTCGTCCGCGCATATGATATACGAGTAAGCGTAATAATATCCATACAAAATTATGTTATCTACACATACAAGTAAATATAATGGAAGTGTTCAATTTTAATATCAATACAACATATTTTTACTAAATACATAAGAAAGTATATACGGTAGGCACTTATAACAAGATTACATTTTTTTTCTGTCTGCCTGCCTGCCGGCCAGCAAGTAGTAAAATATCAATCAGGGCTCACACCAAAGGAAATGGAAAGAAAGGAAAAGCGAAGCCAGGGGACCAGGAACAAGAGCAGAACTGGTTTGGTCTAAAACCCCCGCTCTTGCTTGTTAGAACTGCAAGCTTCAGGCAGATCGGGACTGATGCGAAACCCTGTGAAACTAAACTTTTACATGTAGAAAGGAACCAGTAAATAATTATATAAATTTTTATGATGTTAAGATTTTAAACAACTCGTTTGTATGTATGGTGGAAATGTATGACAGCGCATCAGATCTGTGATTTTATGAGTTTTGGCCGCCAATCATTGGAGTCTGCATAACGGTTGATTATTATTATCCTAATGCATAAAGGATGAAATCTCGGATGAAAGTGTCCTTGATATGATGTAAAACCACTAAGTATTTAATCAATGCCGCGCGATTGTAATGTGAAGCGTTAGTAGCACCAACAAAACTCTAAAAACATTGGATGTCGTCCAAAACCATTTTCTACCAATGATCACCGTATCCCAATTTAAGTAGGTACATTTGTTTTTAAATTAAATGCCAAGGTGGCTCAGTATCTTACGAGAGATGCCATTAGGCCCACCGATGAAGGGCATCTTGTGAGTAGGGTTTGCTCCCGGGAAATCGTGTAGCTATGGAAATAACTGGGAAATCGCGGTATTTTTGGAATATTTTAAGATTTATAAAACAGAATACAGATTATTTCCGTTCTTATTAACTTTTAACGGGAAAAGCAATTTGTTAGTTTGCTTGTGATCTCGTATATTCTAGACAGGTGTTAATAGATGATCTGATGAACACAGGATTACCAAGTTCAGGCTTGCGTTGCTTGACAAGCATCGAGCTTTGTTTAATTAATAATTCGTTTTGTTATTATTATTGTACTATTTTAACTTTGAATACTTATATATTTGATTTATTTATTACATAGACGACCTTGGTTGTGGTTGTGGAGGTTGTGGGTTCGGTTCCCCCGCGGGAAAAATGCTTGTACGATCTGTAATTATTTGTCTCGGGTATGGGTGTTTCTATGTATACTATGTATGTATTAAAAAAACATAGTTTATATCAGTAGTACATCGTCATATGGGTCCCTTAACACAAGCTTTGCTTACTTTGAGGCCAAATTATGCTGTGTGAAATGTCCCGCTGTACCTATTTACTATTTATTTTATCATCAGCATAAAAATAACAGCATCTAGGGTTTTCATCTTTTGAGTTAATTCCTTAGCTCGTCAGATAGTCTTTGACCAAAAGGTCAAACTTCTATTCCAATTCTATTCCGTCTCATACATGTTCTCCTTTGTGTAGGTACCCGGACACAGCAGCAGGTCTAACTAGGGTACCGGGTGTTTCAATTTCAATGCAGTTTTATGTATGAAAGCTGATTTTTCGAATTGAGAGAAGAAGTTGTTGTTTTCTTATTATAAGAATATTTTAAATACGAATGTTTCTGTGGATGTTATGATGTTATCCATACTAATATTATAAATACGAAAGTGTCTCTGTCTGTCCGTTTGTTACGTTTTCACGGCTATACGGCTAAACGGATTTTGATGAAATTTGGTAAGAAGATTGCATTCGGGGGAAGATCATAGGCTACTTCCTGTTTTAAAAAAACAACCATGAAGGGGGTAAAATAGGGGAATGCATTCCTAACAAAAATAAAAATAAAGGTTCTGAGCATACGCGTACGAAGTCGCGGCTAGTAGGTAGTTCATAAATAAGTAGTATATCAGTCAGTCAAGACAAGCTCTGCTTACTTTGGGACCAGATGATGCTGTATCAAATGTCCGGCATTATGTATTTATTTATTTTATTTATTTATAAAATGTTTGTTAGTAGCTTAATCATGCCATGCCTTAACAGCAGAACGGATTTGTATGACCCTTGGTTTACATGAAGTCTGTGGCCTGGAATACCATAAGGATACCTTATATACGTGCATGGCCGCGGGCAGAAGCTAGTTAATACCTATTCCAGTAGATAACCCAACGTAGGTTGTATTAAGCTCCAGCTAATAACAGATTGTCCCTGTCGTGCCAGATGACCCTTCGTTCCAAACATTTCCACAACACTGATGGGATTCATGGTTCATGCATGATGCATGATGTTTTTTTTTAATTATTTAAATAAATCATTTTTCATTTAATTTCATTTTATGTCAAAACTTTTGAATCAGTCATACTGATTCTCCGGTTTTCTGATGACTGATTGTCTGGTTCATCCTTCTCTGATCATCGGACCCTTAAGTCTGAACTCCAGTCGAATGTTATCAAAACAGAACAAATTGAGCTCAAAATAAAGTTGCACCTCCAACAATACTTAATTACAATTGAAATCTGATGATCCTGGAGATGGCAGCGCTAGTTTTATCAAAACATCGCTGACAATTATCTCCTAAATTCCAGCTTGCATAACCGACCTAATCGACTACATAATCTAATAGAATGCTATTACAAAAAATACCTATTATTGAAGACCTAACCGGGCCCCAGATTACGAAACTCGCGACTTTTACCAAATACCGTCGCAAATACCCTCTTTCTTCACTTAATATCTCTTCTATACCTATTATTTTTTATTATTTACACAGCGTATTTTCGCCTGTGGGTGAATACGCAGGATGGCCGACAGGCGAGTAATATTTATTTACGATTTCACAGATATTGCTGTCGCGTTACTACTTTTACATAATACCCGCCGTTATCCATTCCCTACCAATATCCTGGTTTCGTGAATTGTTCGCATCTCGGCATTAGCATCTTACGCTTAGCGAGTTTCAATTTAACGTAACTGCACTGCAAGTTTGTTATAATAACTGTAGGTACAGCTTTACTCAAGTTAAAGGATATATCGTTTAAATTTGTAAAACCGAATTTCCGAGTTATTGACATAATAATAACATCCAAGATACTAGTGGAATGATCAAAGGGCGGGTGCTTACCTCGGACAAAGGATATGGCTATTCAACGATGCAATGCAACGATACAACGTTGCTAGTCTTTTGGGCACTCTACCTGCGGTCAGTTAACTGAACTCCGTTGTTTGTCTAAGTAATTATCTAATTACGGCTAGTAGAAAATAGAGTTCATAGTTTTAAATACAATTCAGTATAGGAGAACTAGATTCGTTTGTTAATTGTACCCAAATCAATTAAAATTCTAAATAACATACTAAATATTGATAGATACTCGTATAATAATGTACATTTTTTTCATTAATGACCGATTTCAATTTAAATTTATTGCAATTTGTCGTCAAACTCACACGTCAATTTCATGGAACAAATTAGCAGTGACGAAAGTTCGAGATTGCTGTAGAATAATCAGTACGCAAATGATTTATGCTAATTTGACTTATACTACTTTAGAGATGAGTTAATCTGTACATACTTAGGTACCTAATTACGGACACGTACATAAAAAACCACGTCCATGTAATGAAGTTGGCTATCTACGTAAAGATCTCGTAACAAACTATTGGCCGCCAATGATTTTACAATGATTATCTACCGGTTTTACGAGTTTCGTCAAGACTCAAGAATTGAAATACAGTGTCCAAATGTATGTGTTAAAGAAAAAAACCCGTGAATAGGATAATAATATGTACTTCAACTTGTTACTTGGAATAGAAAATTTATAAAAATAATTGAAGATAATAATAATTTATTTACAGATATAATAACCGAAATGTACAGAATAATATACTTACTATAATATAAAATACACACAACAGTTGACACAGTTGACCTATCTAAGGACAGTTTGAAACGATCTATAGATTGCTTAACTGATTCAGATCACTGCCAGAATGGCAATGCTAATACGCTGAGCCAGATACGAGCCAGCTCTTGGGTCACGTAATGCATCTACCAGACGCATATTGCAGAATAATAATTTAAAAATTATATACAAAATTACCTATTGCAACATACAAAATGTTGCCGCTATTTAGTGACTTAATTACTCGTTAAGTGAAGAAATATTAATTATAAAAAAATATTATATGTATTTTAAATATTTTGCCTCTAACTTCCTCGTTTCAATGTTATTGTTAATTCTCTAATTTGTTTATGAAATAAAGCCGAAAATAATCCAAAATCATGAATTTTTCATTAAGTTTAAACGTCATTTTATCTTGCAGATTACACGAATAATACGAGAATAAACTAATCAAAGGATTAGTTTATTCTTAATAACTTTAATAAAAAACCCTTTTTAAAAAGCGAAAAGATTATTTGCTCTGGGTACTTAAGTACTTTAGAATTTAACGAATAGTAAAGTAGTAAAAAACTACTGATTAATACATAAATATTCTATCACAAATAGATCACAATTAACAAATGAACCTTGTTATTCTATAGTAAAACTATGAACTCTTTTTTAACCGACTTTATCAAAAAGGAGGAGGTTCTCAATTCGTCAGTTTTTTTTTATGTACCTATGTTCACCGATTACTCGAAAACGGCTGCACCGATTTGGAAAATTATTTTTTTGTTTGAAAGGGTATACTTCACAGGTGGTCCCATATAAATTTTATCAAAATCGGTCGAGCTGAAAAATAAACGAAAATCTAAAAATTGTATACATCGATGATGTTTTCATGTACTTTTTCATACCTCGCTGTCTCATTGGAGCGTTGCGTTTATTTCACTACATTCCACTAAAAATGTATTATAGGCTCAAATTTCATTCAATGAAGTCGGTTTCTTTTTAGTTTTTAAAACGTAATTATTCTACTAGCAGTAATTAGATAAGTAAAAAAATAATTCAGTTAACTGACCGTAGGTAAAGTGCCCAAAAGGCTCGCAACATTGAATAGCCGTAGGTAGATACTAATCTTTTGTCCGAGGTAAGCACCAAATAAATAAAAGGAAATGAGTAATAAATAAATTACTTAAGTATGTTAATTCTTTGGAGTAGGTACTCCTTAAAATACGAACAAAATTCATTTTTTTTTATCACATTCTGAATAAAAAACTGTGTTAGGTATAATAATACAGCCATTAATGTTATAATAATTACGAAAGCTAAGTTATTGACATGTTTATTTATTGGTTCAAATTGATCAGTAAATTAACAAGAAAAGATGGTATAGACTTGTTTACACAGGGTTTTCTAGTAATTATTATAAATGAACATCTCGTTCATGCGCTGAATTTGGAAACTTTTATGAACCAATAATGGAACTTTCGAAAGTATTGAGTACCTAACTATGAAGTTATGAAATCACAGAAAATGAATTCAAATCATAATCAACCTTACCGTTTAATGCATATTCGCCGATTGTTAGCCTGACTGTAAAACGGTGACCTCAGCTCATAACTTTATTCCCTTTGTCAAATCGTAATTTGACAGAATAAATTAAGATAATTATGTAAGAAAGTAGACGTATACCTTTGAACCATTTAACTCTATGAATATTTAGAAGAACATTCTTAGTAATTTTCATTTGGGCCTAATGAGAATGGAGCAGGGGTCCCTCGTGATTTCTTTTCGTGTAGCACCAAAGTTGCGAGTACAGAAAATTGGGTTACCAAAACAAATTGAAAATTTCGAGGTAATTTTCTCCTTCAAGAATAATAACTTTTGAATTCTTACTTCACACAGTTTGAAGTGTTTTGGTGAAAATGAAATGGTCCAAGGGCGAGATTAAAATTATAGTGTAAATGTGCGTTAAGACGACACCCTGATATAACCTTTTCTAAGGAAAAAACGTTAATTGAAGGCATAAAAAGCAAAACAATTTTGGATTTTATTTTTAATATCATATTTGAATCATATTTCATATTTCAAGTTATAAGCTTCTCGCTTCAAGTATTGTTTAAATGTTATTGTTAGTTCTGCAATTTAATTGTGAGATAAGGTCTAAAATTAGAAATAATTATCACAAAGTTGACGTCCGGCTAATAAGTTGGAGTAAACCAATAAAATGAAAACAGTAATTGATTTACGTTTTATTCAAATTTGAATCATGAAATAATCGGAAATCATCCCGATTAAAATTAAAATCTATTTAATAAAAATCAATTGCTGTTCGTTAGTCTCGCTAAAACTCGAGAACGGCTGGACTGATTTAGCTGATTTTGGTGTTGAAATGTTTGTCGTAGTCCAGGGAAGGTTTAAACGGTGAGAAAATTTGTGGCAATGCAACGCATGCCGGGTACAGCTAGTAATGAATAAACGCCATTCACCAGGTAATAGGTAATACATACCTAGGGTACCTATAGTATTATGTTATCTGTGCCTAAGGTGAATATTACGAGTATTATAGAAAGGATTCCATAAAAATATTCACTAAACTAATCCACAGTCAATGTTGCCTTTAACCACGTCATTTTGAAAGCGAGAGGACTTTTATTAACAACTGCTTTTCATGAGAAATTTGATTTGAAAATGTATTTTTTTTCCAGACCCACGTTTTGGAATAAACGGACAATGATGGAGAAGAGACTCGTTGTCCTGTCCGGCGTGGCCATCGTGCTTGCCGTGATCTTCCTCATCGCGTTCATATCCAGCATGGTGATGAATAAAAAAACCGATGATAATGGTAAGAAATATGTTATTCTGTAACCTAGTTATAATTATGTCAAAAGTAACAGCGGCGCAGGTTGAAATAAACGTATTCATTCATGGATTGAGAGTCTCTGCTTGCCAAGACATCAAATAACCACGGCTTGTTAATTCTTACATTTATTATCCAGGTCAGAAGCTCAAATTTATGAAAGTGTTATCAAGACTTGCCATTGTCCTAACTCAGTCAAGTCAGTCAGTCAGTCCTAAGTCAAGTAACTTCCTTCATTGCATACATTATGCTACGAAGTATTATGTTCTCCTTTCTCACTTGACAAAAAGAAGACGAAAAAGACGTCGCTTTCTTCGCTGTTCGTCTTAAAAAAAGTTAAAGCAAGTGAGAGTGTTTGCGTTCCAGAAATCAATACATTATTTTCAGTCGGGATTCGTCACATTAATTTAAACCAATTTATTTGCTATACTAGAAACGTTTTATGTGTCTTATATCAGAAATCAAATTCGTTGGCTTGTTTTCTGTTATTTTAGGTATCGATGGACTTCTAATCTGTGACTTACGGAAAATAAATCAAATCACAACTACCAGAACCGCTTAGATATCGAAGGTTAATCCAAACATATTTTATTGGTCATTCGAACGAACATCGAGTTAGTGTAGGTACATGTACAACCTACCTAGTGCAGTGTAGTACTCGTATCCATGTGTATTGTATGTATGTAGGTATGTCAAACAAGTTTTCATTCATTTAACGATGGCGAAAGCCAGTTATGCCATCAGACACATAAAACACATTAAATCACGTACATGCAGCCTGTTATAATAACAACAAAATAATCTCTTTTTAATTCTTTTTAGGGTTCCATCCGTCAAGGCAAAACGAAACCCGTAAAGGATTATTTGCCAGTCTGTCTGTGTATGTTTATCAGCCAAGGCCCTTTTTCTCAGGAACGGCTGAAGGTATCGTCATAAAATGTATACCAAAATGTAGTCGTAAATGTCTGGTTCTCATGGTGCCCTGAGACCGCTTTGCTCAATGTACTAAAAATATATGGCAATAAATAAATTCTTAAATAGGGGTTCTTACGGACAAAAAATAAGTTAAATATATTTAGCTGAGTCCTATCTTCTCCAACAGAGAGTCATTTAAATAATTAGTTAAAACATTTATGGGCAGCTAACCTAACACCATCTAAGATCAAGCAGGTACATATTATATGTAAAAACAGTCCAAAGCAAATTGCTCTATACGGATAAAGATTGTTTTCATTTTATTTTACGTCATGTCACGGTTCTTTTACAGCCACGACAGCTATTGACAGTATCAGAAACAAACTTTTCCTTAGATGGTATAGTAAATTATTTTATAGTAAGTAATAGTATAATAACTGATGGTAAAAAAACCATGATGGTGAAAGAGAGGTAGGTAGAGGGGTAGGTAGGTAAGAGGCGCGACTCTCGCACTTGTCCATTTAATTTTATGCAGCGTAGACACAACTGCGGAGGTAGATAAAATGTGCGTCATTGAATAAAGTTAATTAATAATTAATACTGTTAATAGCTTTGATTCTGCCAAACAATTCAGTTGGTTAATTACCTGCTTAAGTAATGTACCCTAGTATTCAAACTAAATAACACAAATTGAAAATATTGTTTATTTAAGATCAACTAGGTAGGTATAGGTACCTACAGTAGATCAAGTATTTTTTACATACATGCTCAACGACACCGCAACCTAAGCATCTAGGAAGAAAGCGAACGAACAATCAGCTTGGTGCATGGCTGGTTTGAAATGATAAGCACATCAGTGGAACCACTGAGCAAGATTCTCGTATCGCGGAAACAAACCAACCACCACCACAAAAAAAACCACTTAACAATTCATTACAAAAGGCTATTACCGAAACGCTGAAAAATGTAACACTATTATATTACGAATCGCGGTTCGGTTACTAAACAATCTAAACATTCAATTGTGTGGGTTTTGCAACCGCTACGCTCCATTGCACGTTTCCATGCTCATTCGAGTTGATATTTGCAAAATAATTGGTGAGCTTTATAAATAAGAGGTCAGACAAAAATTGGCAAACTAAATGGAAATGATTGTTATTATGTTGTTAGTTTTTCAACATTCACGTATAACAGTGTAATACACAATATTATGTCTGGACATAGTACCTACCTACCTACCTAATACCTAATACAACATGGAAAATCATGATAGAATAAGAGTACGTGTACTTATTGAAAATATATTAATAAGGGTACTTAATGTAAAAAAAAATATCTTCATCCGTAACAAAATTGCAAGATTAAAAAAACCATACGAATTTATTTTCGGATATTTCTTGAATTTGGATTAATTATAACAAGTAGGTAAGTAATGGAAAAAATCATCCGCATCCGTAACAAAATTTGCAAGACTAACAAAAAAACGACCAGACAAATTACTTGGCGGATTCTTCTTGAATTTGGGTTAGGAGGACCCGACATCCAGATTCACTAAGATAATTGAATACATAATATTTATATTTATAATATTTATTTATTGAATTAACAATATTTTATTTAATTTGATCTGCTGTTGTCGATATCATAGACATACCTATTCTGAAATATTTTTTTGTACTAGCATAATAATTTGAATTCTTGACCAGTGTTAGGTTTCTTTAATAATCTATTTATTTAGTATAAATGAATTAAGTATATGTTGTCAGGTATATAAATTATATGTTGAGTCAGTTCTAATACTTTCATACAACCAAGATGGTTAGGTTAGGTAGGTATCTCAACCTTAGGTAGATTACTTCTGTCTTTTAGCTGACGTTGTTTGTAGATTTAATTGAGTTGATTAGTTATAAATAGGTACACCAGTGTTTTTCAAATCGATTACAAAGTTGCATTTCAATTTAAATAAAACCTGCTTTCTAGAAATAACTACGCAAATAACTATAATCATTGTAATTGTCCTACAATTCCGTAGGAAAAAATAAGGATAATTTTAAAGATCAAAATAGTAATTGCATCCAGAATATATTTATACGAGTAGTTTGATAAGTAGTCCAACTTCAATGACGCAACATGACGGAAAAATTATTGGATGGGTAGTGAGTGGTTAGACCTTGAATAAATAAATAATTTATTATGATAATAGCATTTCTCTTTAGCTGCCAGCCATTTTTTTAAATAGATAGATAGTAGGTACAGTAGAGTGTCAGGTAAAATATGCAAGTACCTACCTACCACAGTATTTATCGTTGCAGTGTACGCCGTGGTGGTTTATGGTATGAGTCCACTAGCAGTCACCTGCAAATATTGCAATCATGAATTTCGGCCTCAGGCAAGCCGGAGGCTATCCCTCCGGCTTGCTTCGGGCTTAGTCACTACAAACATTGGATGGTTGCATGAAAACTTCATTACCTATGTACCTACTTACTATTTATTTAAACTACTGGTGATTCTGCGTTACATTATCTGAAGCTAAATCTAAATTAAATTATCGCGGTTCTCAGACTCGTGTCGTCACACATTTGTGACAGAATACTATCTGTACGTGACAGGTTGCAAGCCCATCGCCTCTTATAGGAATACTAACGAAACAAATTAAAACAAAACATTATTTATTCAATAAAATCAAGAGGACCACTTTGAATCATCATGCTAGTGAATCTAGGTGCCGGTTCCTGCTAACCCCAGTTCAAGAAGAATCCGAAAGAAATAGTCTGGTTCTTTCCAAATTTGTTACGGATGCCCAGTCGAGTTGGAGCAGATCCTTCCAAGCTTTATTGTCATCTAAATAATCTGTTATTTTATAATTATGCTTTATGAGACAGTTTCTGTTGATTACGTTTTTAAATTTGCCAATAGATAAATCTAATACGTCAATTGGGACCTTGTTATAGAAGCGTACACATTGCCCTATAAACGATTTACAATACGCGTTCTACAGAAATTGATTTAAATTTATGTAACTAAATATTTTTGCAGGCTTCAAAATGCGCAATAGCCAATGTTTTGTTTCATTGACACTTACTTGCAAATAATCAGAACAAACAATGATGCCGATTTATTGGTTTACAATGTGATACATGTTGGAATTATATTTTAAGTATATTATACTTACGTACTAAACGTAGAAAAACGTTTTAACTACTTACTTGTTATTACGATATAGTAGAATCAAATTGTACTTAGCAACGGTTATTAAATAGGTAATACTTAAGTGCCTATTCGTTACATGGCATATTATAGTTCAAATTGGATGATAGTCAGGTTAAATTGTGATTATAGGTAAGAAGTTAATATGATAGGCAATATGATTTAGTCGTCAATTAGTGGCGGAGGGACTGTACATTTCAATGGAAAAGGCCTGCAGGCTGCATTACGTACTCGTCGGTACGATTATAATAATAACATACTTACTATGTATGTGGAATGATAATTCTGTGCAACAATGCGATTTTCCTTTGTTCACTAAATACGCACTTTCCAAACAGGGGTGGAAATAATACAACAAGTGCTTACCTTTTTTTAAAATATGTAGAACTACGAAAATATACAGATCAAGTAGTACCTTTTTAGGTGCCTACCTAATATTTAATAAGTAATGGCTCACTCAACTATTTCACGTTAGCTGTCTTCCAAATAGGTTAACTTAAAAGTACTTACTTTGGTAATCCGATGATTATATTATAAGATTTCAGCGCCTCTGTTAAAATGCACGTGTTGAGGTGCTAATTTTGTTGAGAGAGGGGCCATGGAAAACAGGTTTATGAAGATACTTACCTACTGTTTTTCATCTACGTGCTAACGCGCCGCGCCGCGTTTAAACATTTATTTTTGAAAAGTTTTGAAAAGTTTCCCCACCCTCCATCCCGATTATACGTTCATAACTTTGTTATTTGTTCTTCTGAATAGGCATTGCAACAAAATTACATCGGTTGCTTAGCTTAGTTGTTTGTCTTGCAAATCGTTCTTCCTGAACTAAAAGCAGATGTTCAAACAAGCAAAAGGTAAATTTTTTGAAGTAGGTAAATAGCTTTTTCTAGAAAAAACCAGATGTGTTGTACATAAATCGAGAGCCATATTTGTGCTTGATGTGATTGTTCTGTGCCGTTCCAAATATTCTTTATATCTGCATTTTAGAAATGCCACAAACTAGTGAACTGAGACTTTCTTCATCCATGCCTCCTGCTGTTGTCTCTAAAGGCGCTTCTGAAGGCACCTTGTGCAGCGCCCCTGGATGTGTACACACAGGTACCTAGCAACGACTTAATACGTATGGTTTTTGTGTCACTAATGATCTTCTTACTACTTTGCGTATTGTCCTAGAAATTAATTTCAATTGGAATCAATCAGAAGGAAGCGGTTACTGGCCTCACTCATGGCGTTGATACAAGCTGTACCAGAATTGGTAAGATAAAAGGGGGTTTATTCTATGCCTAATTGGAACGTTGTTTTTAACAATACTGAAACAGTTAGTACCTACGTCTTTGTAAGTAGATACTTACTAACCTGCATAAGAAGTTACTCGGTTTCATTGTATAGAATCAGCCATTCTTGACTGATACATTCTGGGACACCATGTACTGAGCCTTGCACCATGAATAAATGAGGTTATTGAAATAAAACTGATTCCTGAAATTGATTACTAGGACTCATTCTCTTTCTAACAAGGTTTTGGTCTCTTCTTCTATCAGGTAAATTAGTAGCAGAGTGGGTGTGTGAATTTTTCCAAACCATCTAATCACCGCTTTGTGGTTGCTGTGCTATGAAAGTTTTGCTATCCGTGTAGACTGTGAAACAATGTTCTGTTCTAGCTTCGAAGCTGCTTCTTAATATGGATGATAACGTGGACCCTTGCGATGACTTCTATGATTTTGCCTGCGGCTCCTTCATGAAGAATACACGCATTCCCGACGACAAGACTTCCGTGAACACCTTTTCCATCATTACGGACCAGCTGCAGGAGCAGATCCGGGCCCTGTTAGACGAGCCCATTGCCTCCGACGAGCCTAAGCCGTTCGTTCTTGCCAAAACACTGTACCAAGCCTGTATGAACAGAAGTAAGTAGTCCCATATCTTACTAGGATACTAATTCTTACCATGTCTAATTGTTTACTAAATAATTTCACATTTTAGATTGAGAGATACTTTACTTACGTACATAACTTACTGATCTTTTCGAATACATTATGGACTGTGGTTTTTCGAAAGACAACAAAAAGTACGGCAATTTTCATAACGTTTGCAGCTTCTTTTTTTTAAAGTTAAGAAGTTAAGAAGAAGTTAAAAATGGTTTCACTATGAATAATTTTTTTGATTATATGTTATTGTACTTACAAATTATTGTTTGATAAGCAACAAAAAATTTTGGTTTGAGCATTTATATACACTTACTAGCATCTGCTAGCGGCTTTGTAAAAAGCCACGTGGTATGTAGGTAAAAAGTAGTCTACGTAGATATATGTAATTCCATATCCAAATCTATATTTACACAAAGTTCCATGAGTTCAGCTGTTACGGCGCCTGATTGAGCCACCAACAAT
The DNA here is from genome assembly GCA_948098915.1 of Lampropteryx suffumata. Taxonomy (NCBI): domain Eukaryota; kingdom Metazoa; phylum Arthropoda; class Insecta; order Lepidoptera; family Geometridae; genus Lampropteryx; species Lampropteryx suffumata. The sequence goes on along the minus strand of OX402544.1, from coordinate 16,111,759 downwards.
CATAAACATCCAACATCTACACAAACTTTCCCGTTTATAATTTAGTAGAAAGAGGAATGCGAGGAGGAAACCCCAAGATACGTTACAAGTTACACCGTTGACATATCCCCCTCTTTAATGGTCCTCTGCAGTTTGAAGTCCCCTATTTTTACATGTTTAGCACATTCATTAAAACTTGTGCTCGATGTACCTACTTTGCTCACACAACTGGATTTGATTGCGTTGTGTAGATTAGCTTTAGTGACGTGACTGGACATTTGCTATCAATTTATGTCATTAAAGTGAAAGTAGATCAGTTTTCCGCTATTTGCACAACACTGTCGTAAAATAATGATTGGCGCTGGCTGCGGCAGACGGTCAGCACGCTCAAACCGTGCTTAAAAATGACACCGCCTTTTTGGCTTTTTGACAAGAAAGATAGAGCGTGGTTGTACCTAGCCACCTCAACCTCACATTTTAATGTATTATTTGCACAAATTATTCCGTTGATCATTATCCTATAGTACAAGCGGTTATCGTACCTATTCGTAGACCTAAGTAGATAGCACACAAGCGTGATGGTCGCTGCAACGCTTTGAGGGCATACTTACAAGTTGGACTAATGCCCAAAATGTCGAAACCAAAAAATGAATTAATTATTCCAGCTAGATAGACAATGCTATGTTTAGATGGCTAATAAACAAATGTTTGATCAGGTGCGATTGAAGCCCGCGGCGTGGTGCCTCTACTGGATATGTTGAAGCGTCTCGGTGGCTGGCCGGTGCTGGATGGAGACTCCTGGAACCAGGACGCGTTCACGTGGGAACAGTCGGTGTACAACTTTAGGGCAGCCGGTTATTCCGTCGACTACTTCCTTGACTTTTCCATCAGCGTTGACGTGAAGAACTCTACGAAGCGAGTCATTGATGTAAGCACACAATATTATATTTTCTTCTTATTGTTATATATGTTTGTGATCTTCAGTGGGTCTTGTATACTTATGTCCGTATTACAGAACTAACTCAACTTCAAATCAAGGACATTTTTTAACGGATTGTCATTCAGAACTAAGTGAGTTTAAGTTCTGGAATACGACCCCTAGAATACTCGTAGTTTATCCGCATTTGCATCATCATGCTTATTTTTAGTTTATTTATTTTGCTACGGCCCGTACTCCAAGCCATACTCAATTTGAGATATTAGTACTTATAATTTGACTGTTCTGAATGAACAACTGTGAAATAATCTACTCTTACGTTGCAATTTAAGTTTGAATAGGTATGGTGCTGGAATACGGCCTCGTGTTACTTTTTTCTGCACCTGCAGTCTATTGTATCCATGCCTATGAATGACCTTACTTGAAATGCATTATCATCCAACCATTTAATAAATTCAAAGTGGCCAACTAATATGATCGAGCACGTAAACAAACACGCCAATAGTCACAGTTTGTGCCAGCGAATTGCCCACGGCGAGCGACTTCTCATGTGCATTAACGATAGCGAAGTACGCGTAAACTGTAGTTTTGTTGCCAACCTGTGATTGTGAATATACAATCACAGTATGAAAAATACTTGTACAGTACCGTACCGACATAACTGACTTACCTGCAAATACTTGTACGGTACCGTACCGACATAACTGACTTACCTGCAAATCCATCAAATAATATAATTGTGGAACATACTTAAAAATATGTTTCTTGATGTATCCCAATATTATAAACCAGTGACTAAAGAACCTTAAAAAAACTAGATAGTAGGACTACCTGGGAATGATCGATTTTTTTGGGGCTGTCAAGTCAAGTCTTTGATAATTGCCAACAGCGAAATTGCGTATGCTTTTTATTTTTTATTTTTCATAGCTTACAACTCTCACAACACAAACAACAAACATATATGTTCTTTACACAAATGTTTTTCCCGGGTGCGAATCGAACTCACGGCCCACAGACCAGAAGGCAAAGCTGAACTGAATTCTTTAATTTAATTTCCGTTCGAGTTCTGAATAACCATGTCTTCACAGTTGGACCAGGCCTCCCTAGGTCTGAGTCGCGAGTACCTGAACCGCGGGCCGACCGACAAGCTCGTGCAGGCTTACTACGACTACATGGTCGACATCGCAACTCTCCTCGGTGCAGAGAGGTCCCGAGCTGAATTAGAGCTCAAGGAATCTCTAGAGTTTGAGATCAAACTAGCCAACGTGAGTACCTAGTGCCTTATTTTCTGTTTCGTAAAAGATTATTTCAAGAAACTGTTTATAATTATGATGCCCGTTTTCACTAACTCTAGGTAACACGTAAATCTTATTACTACAGCAAAAAAATATTTCAGTAACGGTTGCTGTGCTTAATAAAGTTCATATACGGATTGGGCGTTCGTATTGTAATGATACGGACTCATAAACTGACTGTTTGAAAAAAAGCCTTACTTATCAAGGCATTAAGTTGAAACGGGCTAGTGAAAACGGGCATTAGCTACTAACATTAATTTTATGATGGTTCTGAATTAAAACCTGTTACAAAATCAACGTTCAGTTGTCGACCTGAGTTTATTTTTTTTCTGAAATATGGGTCTGCAAAAACCAGGGTTGCACATTCATGCTAGGTTACAGTTGGTAAATAAATAATGTTTCAGGAAGCGACGACGTGATTTTCGACCTAGATTGTTGAAATCAGTTGCATCTTCACAAGGATCTCAAAAATCTTCACTATTGAAAGCGCTACCTATTGGTAACTGACGGATGTCGATGTCGTCATGCAATAAAATATTATAGAGCAAAAGCCCGTGACGATCGGAACTTCGCTATTTTATAAAAGCTGAAAGTTTATCTGTGTATGTCCCTAATACAGGTAAGAAGGATCCGCGACTATGAAGTTTGGATCATAGGGGCTTTGGCAGTTAACAGGTAGCTTAGGTGTATAAAATTGCACCTCAAATTCGTTAAATTAAAGTAATCTGTTTTAATATATTTCATTTGCATTAATATTAGAAATCACGACGTCTATTGGTAGGCAGTACGAGTATATACGATTGCAACCCCCCGTCAGACTCTATTCAGACTTCAGACTATAATAAATTGTAATTATTTTTACGTCATAGTATTAAAGCTGAATTTTATAAAATGATGTTACTTGGGGAACGATCTAAATATTATGTTTCCTCAGAAGTTAGACGGTTTCGATAGTTCTTACATCTTGTCAGACACATTGAAAGTCTGCCGTAGGTTCGAGCACAAGGAACAATATTATATGCGAATACATTAAATTAAATTTATAATTTACAAATTAAATTTATTAAATTTATTTTTATTTATTTATTGCAATCTTTTGCTGTAGCATCTTTCATTTACTATGAACTTCATACTTGATGAAAATTTATTAAAGTACAAAATAATATAAAATACACGTGAAACAGTTGAACTATCTTAGGACCGTTTAAAACGATCTAAAGATAGCTCAACTGATCAAGATCACTGCCAGAGGGCAGCGTTCCCAAGATATGGAATTATTCCATTCATGACTTAAAAAATATATTTTTTTTAATGTTTTTTAAAATTTTCATGACTATAAATAAATAATGAATATATAGAGTTTTATAAACTTAAAAAAAAAGTACTTATAGTTTAATTAGAATTTGAATATTTTATAAAAAATGTATTGTTTTTTATATGAGAGAACAATTATTTTGATCGTAAGAAATCCAATGATAAAATATATTTGTTTTATTATGTTCGTAAAAAACTATGATTTTAAATTTGTATTATTGGATTCAGCATTGTTTCATATACCTTCAAAACTTTCGTCACTTATTATTTTGTCGATGGAGGCATCGACACTGTTTCGATTCATCTAGAGAATCTTCATCAGAGTGAGTTTGAACCGCGGTCGACTCGATTCTCTACTACTAGATCTTTTACAAAGTGGTAGACGTCAATATTTCGCAATTTTTATCAGAAAAAATCGTTTGTCACTTCAGAGACCGTTATACGAATCGATGATCATTTGAAGTCGAGCAGTATCAATATAAATTATATCACCAACATTGTGCATATTGCATATAAATCTCTGAATAAAATTAAAGACGTTTTGTTTTGATGATGCGCCGTTAAGGATACACAAGTCAGCGGCACAAAATCGTTAGTAGGCGCAGCTAAAATGCATGCTATTTCACCTAGCTTAGTGTGAGTAAAGGATAGACGTGCACCAAGGATAGAGATGAGGAGTAAGGAGATAGCGTGATTATAATTACGAGTCATATGATCAGATTAATCTATGATTTCTAAATAAAACGATTACCGAAAAATAATGAATAGACCTTTGGCTCAAGGGTTCTCATGAAAAAACTACTGAATGTATTTATAAAAAAAAAAAGTTATTTGAGCTCTTGAATAAATAATCTATGCTTGTATCGGAATATTTTTTTAGTTTGCGTATTCCGTTTGTTATTTATTCACACCTAAACTTGCGCTAAAATCAGTGATGAAAAACGTTTTTTTTTGAGTCTTGTATCTTTCAAACCCATATTATTTTTACAATTCTGTATTGATACAAGCATAGATTATGACGAGACAAATTTATATCACTTTTAGTTTTGGTTGTTTATCATCAGACGGTGGTGTGATCACCCTTCGACGTTTGTATGGAAAGATAATCGACTTGTTCACTCTTAAGGATAGCAATACGCACGCACTGTTTTATTGGCACCCGCTTGCATATATATATTCCTCGCGCTCGCACCTACGGCAGACTTTCAATGTGTCTGATCTGACATGATGTAAGAACTATCGAAACTATATGTTATACTATATGTCTTTTAATAGTTTCCCAAGGAACATAATATAAAATTCTGCTTATACTGGACGTAAGTATAATTACAATTTATTATACCGTATTAAGTACTAAGTGTCTAACAGTACTAAGTTTCTGACAATGGACGACATGATTTCTAATATTATTCCAAATAAAATATATAAAACCTTAGCTTTTTTATACTTTAACAAATTTGAGGTGCAATTTTATACACCTAAGCTACCTGTTAATTGCGAAAGCCACCATGATCCAAACTTCATAGTCGGGGATTCTTCTTACCTGTATTGGGCACATACACAGAGGAACTTTCCGCTTTAATAAAATGACGAAGGTCTGATCGTCTCGGGCTCGATATAAATGACATTCCCATTCGAGAGGTAGTTAATAGTGCAATTATTGGTAACAGGCTTCGCTGTTGAAGCGATGAACTTCCTGTTTGTAAACGCCTTCATCTCCCAAGCGAAGTTTAATATCCGCCATCGAGAGGCACTTGAATAGAGCATCCTGTGCTAAAGCACTCGACTCGCTACATGCAAACTTGCATAGTGATCAACTTCCGGCTTGCAGGTATAGGTAACGAGATTGCCTATTAAACTGAAGCTATGAATATAGGCCGGTTATGAAGGCAGCTGCAATCGCTAGGCTACTGCTAAAGAAGGTTGTTGTTTGACAGTAGGAACGCCACTTTCTAGGCTATTAAAGAATTTGAACTTAGGTTTACGACACACAGACGGAAGACAACGCACCTCTACCTGAAGACGAGCTTGAAGCTGAATTCCAAGAAATGCTGCGGCAAGCTCTCTCTATAGAACTTATCAACGTAAGGATTACTATTCGGTAACCTATTGCTTACGATGTCAAAGCTTAGGTATAAAATAATGTTCGCTCACAGCACCGTTTAGGTTTATCTAAGTTTAACCTGTACCTACAAATATCCAGTTATCATCAGATATCCGCTACGATTCGACGCTATAGCATGGATGTTTATATACAGCAGCAGAAGTTTCATTAAATTGTCGATTTTATAAGATCTATTTATCTCCGATTGATTGTAAGTAGCTTCTGCATGAACTATATCAGTATATATTCGCGTGGAAAAGTGGAGCTACCTGCTGAATGATCAACCGCTTCGATGGTTCAATTATATAATCATTTTGCTGTTAAAATTGACTCGTGCAAGTCAATTGTAGTCAATTAAGATGACTGACAGTTAAATGAAAGCTTTGGAGTCTACATTGGCATCGTTGTTGCAGCTATTCGGATTCTTATAAACTATTCCCATAAGATTTTTTACGGATTCCTATGAGGCTACTAAAAATACTAGCGCCGAAATTTAAACTTCACCTCATCGGCCCCTCGTAACGACAAGCTTTATGAGGCCACTAGGAATTGCTTTTTACGAGCGGTTTGATGTAAGTAAAGTAAATCACCCAGAAGGCTATGAACCATTTTATGTGATGTGGACCGTCCAGTTGACCATAACGGGTTACTGTCAGCCAAGGTTCTGCATGATTAACCTGGGAGTAAAGGCCGATGTCATCCTCAATGTGAAAGTTTGAGTAGAATCATTAATTAGGATTCGAATCTCTCACGCAGTTGAAATCGTCTTCTCAGCCGAAATGTGCCGTTTTAGGTGAGATTACGAATACATCTGCGTGACATACTTAACTCACTTTCTGAGCAAATTCTTCCTGAAAGGCTGCTAAGTTGCAATGCCCTGATAGATTTGGATATTTGGAATAAAAAATACAAGTCTGGCCTGGAATAGTATATCATATGTTCCTCAACAGCTATTATAACTATGACGTCCAATAGGTAATACTCGTACATACATCTATGTTTGAAAACATTCTGTGTTGCTTGAGGAACTATGTCTGCTTTTGACGTATATTATTATTGCAATACTATACTATATTATACTAATAATTAAATTACTTTGAACATACTATTGCATATTATTTGTTGTAATCATTGTAGGCTGTTAAGTTAGTACCCTGAGCAAATGACCTCGACGCGTTTTGACTGAATCGCGATTTACTATCAATAGAATACGAGTATTTTAAAATAGGTAAATGTTTTTACTTAGTTTATTATCTTTATTATTCGTATAAGCTGCAAATTAAAACGACCTCAACTTTAGCAAAAGATGATAATATAAAATAAGTGCTATCTTATTTTATAATTAAATAATATATAGAATCAACGATGACTGCACAATTTGAACAAAGAGAGTTTGAGATAAAATATTTAAAATACATATTACCATGTGTATATTAATATTTGTATTATAAATAATTTTTATGTATTATAAAAATAACATTTTCTATATGAAAGGTTATTTGCCTTACCGTATTAAGGTATAAGCACCCAATGTTTCGAGTACAACAGGACCTTTATTGTGATCATGGTCTCGAAATACTTTATTGTTTTGACCCAATTGTCAAGCGCTTGTTCATATCGAAAGGCTGTTTCGTTATAGAAAGCGGCGCCAGCGCAGAACATGTACATGTAGTAAAGCCATAAAGTGCCATAGCAGCACGGGCTTTATGATAATGAGGTAGAATTGCGGCCACCTTTGTAAAATCAAAGTGCGTGTTTTGAGTTGGAGAACGATTGATTCGGATTCTGAGTGGTTGTATCAAAGACACTCATGGGCATAGTTAGAGGAACGGAACAAAATAAAGATAGATATGTATATGATAAGGAACATTTCTGTATGTATTATATAAATTATATTAAGCACCTTATTAATTTTACCATTTTTAATTAAAATAAAACTTCTTCAGTAAAAAATACAAGACTAATGAATAGAAATGTTAAAAATTATGTTTTGATGAATTAACTCTTCAATCATCACATTGAAAATGTGTTTGTGTTATGACATTACGAAAACTTTTTGTCGAGTGTTTGAGTACATTCAGTACTCGGTGTTACCCCCTCTAGATGTTAAAACTGCCTGCAATCTTCTCGGCATGCTTTTGATTAGGTTATCAATGAAATTTAGTGGTATTCGATTCCACTCTTCTTTCAGTATCCTTTTCAGATCTCCTATGTTTGTTGGTGTTGGATCCCGCTGTTTTACTTGTTAGCCAAGCTTATCCCAAACATGTTCGATGGGATTTAAGTGCGGGCCACGGCAAAACGTCAATTTCGACCGCTCGAAGATACCCTGAAACTATCGCTGCAGTGTGGGGCCGCGCTTTGTCCTGCATTAATTGAAAATTATCTACGATGTATGGGGCGAAGGGCATGACAATCGATTCTAAGATGTCATTTACGTACCGAGCCGCAGTCAGCGATCAATTTTCTACGATGTGTAACTCCGTACGTGCCCCTATGCAAATGCCGCCCCATACCATCACTGACCCTCCACCATATGACTCTCTCTCTCTCTTCCGACAACGTTACACTGAACGTATCTTTCTCCGGGTCGTCTCCAAACTTTGACCCTTCTATCATCTAACTTAAGACAAAACCAAGACTCGTCAGTGAACAATATTTTCCCCCAGTTATCATCATTCAAATTTTGGTATGAGCGAGCAAAGTTAGCCTGAGCTACTCGATGATCTGTGGTAAGTAAGGGTCCTCTAGCTGGCAAGTACGGCTTCTTTAAGTCTTCTTCTTACGGTTTTAGTGCTAATTGTCACCTGTCGAACGTCCTGGAGCATAGATCTGACTTCAGAAGTCAAAGCGCGATTTCTCAGAACACTGCTCGCCATAAATCGACCGTCTCTCGCTGATGTGCCTGTCTTCCGACCTTGCCCTGCACGTCTCGTGTACTCTCCAGTCTGCCGGTAACGTTTAACAATTCGAAAGATGACGGATTTGGAAACTCGCAATGTTTGAGCCACTTCTTTATAACTGCGACCTTTTTCAATTAAAGTAACAGCTTTGGAAACCTGTGCTACGCTAAGATCCGGCATTGTGCTTTCAGGTATTAATTGATGTGAAAGGATATTGCGATACGTTTTTGTAAAAAATAAACTTGAAAAAAGACAGATTTTATGAAATTAATACGCATACGTCAGCAAAATTATTCCAATAGACTAGTGAAAATAACAAATAAACGAAAAAACAAATGAAAGCCAGAAACAAAAGACTAGTGAAGTAATTATTTTTTCAAATTATATAATAATGTTTATGTGGCCAGTTTGTACTAAGAACTTTTTGCACATATTTTAGTATTTTTCTTTGATTGATGAAGCGTTCCTCTAAATAAGTCCATGTGTAGTAGGTTAAGTGTGTAATGTAAGACCTTATTGAAAAAATTATGACGTACTTAGTTTGCGTGCAATGGTTGGCCAGTGTATTTCAACACGATTGTGTTGCGCCTGAATCGCACTTGAAAGTTTGTAACGCTGCTCTGCGCCCGCGTCGCTTTCTATACCCTATTATGTGAAATTAGGCTTTGTCAACCTTTTTCGCAATTAGGTGTAAGTACAATGAGTTGAAAGAACTATCTGCGTGTTCTGCTTTTAAGATTGTTACCTTTTGTTGCAGATTTCCTTGCCGCTTGAGAAGCGACGCAATGCAACAAGTCTTTACAACCCCATGACAATTGCTGAATTACAAGAGAAATTCCCGAAGTAAGTACCTACCTACACAGTTTTGTCGGTACTATGTTATAAAATCATACTTATTAAATTTGCACGAGTTATGAACCTAAACATCTGAGAGTAAATTGTCTTTTCTTTGTGGTAAGTTTACCTACCAGTATAGAGATTTAAAATAAATATCATTATCTTTGGTATCAGTGTATCATGTGCATGCCCCAGATCGAAATGTCAACTACGAACGAACGCTCATACGATCGTGGTAAGAACTTATGTTCTGATAGTTCTAAAACCGCCATATTCATGCTAATTTCTATTGGAAGGTGGTATTTACTTAAGCAACTCACAGTTTGTAAGTGTACTTAAAACAATTTAAGATAACTACAGAAACATCAATACGTGATAATAATAAATTCTCTTGCTATGCGATGAGCGCAAGATTTACAAGATGACCTCTGTCGATAGCGATACTACAATGTAAATAAGTAAGAAGTGATCGTGGTTCAATCTTTATTCTTGGCATTTTTTCTAGGATTCCATGGCTGAGATACATCAACCGCCTCCTTGCTCCTCATGTCGTGGTTGAGTCTGATGAATTGACTATCGTTAGCGTGCCCAAATACATTTCGGATCTTGAGGTTTGCAATACTTTAGTGTTGTCTATTTTCTAATAGGTTATTCACATACCAGGGTCTATACTGGGTAATATTGTAGACACATTTGAATAAGTTTATATGGTTAATTCAGTATCGGCAACAGGAAAAGTTTAGAATGTTTTTAATTATGCAAACGATGTATTTACATATCAAATACATTAACAAACATCTAGATACTTATTATGAGCTTACACTAGCTCTACATCAAACCGAGGGAATCTCGACACTCAGATCTAATGAGGAATACGAGCAACGCCAGGAGGAACAGAGCATTGAATGTCAAAATATAAAGTACCTAGTGCTTGACCACGGTAAGCACGACGTTTATTTAAGCTGCACAAACTTTAACGTGTGAAATTTTCAATTCAGCTAAAGTTGTCTCTGTGCATTTCGCATCTGGAAAAGTTGAATGAGCAGGTAAACATAACAACTCAAACTGCCCACTTAACTTTTGCATGTGAAATTATAACGTATGTGTAGGTGATCTTATCGTGATCTACAGAGCATTATTTCGATAAGACTAAGCATGATCAATTCAAAAACAAAACATGATTAATATCAGTTATTTAGACACATGTCATATAATTACAAAAATATAACGTAGTACAATCCCGTCTATACAAAAAAAAAATATAGGTTCTGCTGGAAAACACTCCGAAGCGCGTGCAAGCCAATTACGTGATGTGGCGAGTAGCTGGTGCATCCGTGTCATACCTGACTGAGAACCTGCGCCGCCGCCAACTCGCCTACGTCACCACCCTCTCCGGCAAGACGGAGCGAGAAAGCCGCTGGAAGGAATGCACCGACACAGCCAGCGCTAGGTAAGAGGTATTTATGAAATAACTTAGGTTCTTGGCCGCGAAGCGCACCAAGAACCTAAGTTACCTAAGTTATTTCAGTTCAAGTTTCTGTCTTGTTGCGGTTGTTTATATTGATTAAAAAAACATACGAGTATTTTAGTTCCACTTAGCATTTAAAGAAGCGATTCAAAAAGCCGAACAGAGAAACCCTTTCATATTGTAAAGTTTATTTGTAAAAAAATCATAGACTGCATTTTGTCAAAATCTACTTATTATATAAGCTTTTATTTGTAGTGTTCATGCTACTTATAGTCAGTTCAAGTTAGGATAGTGGCCGAAGAATAAAGTTGTTAGTTTTTATAGTTTTGATTCCCAAAGTTATCCCTAAATATTAAAATATTTTATTCATATCTGAACCCTCACATTAGACCAATAGCAAGCTTCAACTTTTTCAAAATTCAACTCTCTAGCTTGGTTGGTTTAGCTCTAGAAGGTGGTGACAGACAGAACATTCACTTAAAGGCACACTAAAAAATCATTACCTACGCAGATACTATGTAGGTTCCTAGGTACCAGCTTTAAACTAATTAGTTAATGATATTCCGGCAGGGCTATTGCGCTATTTGTCAACGTAATTGCCATTGAACGGATTGGTTTTCGCAAAGGTTTGGATATGGCTAATCAAAATATCAAAATGGTACCGCGCTATTCTTCCTGAAGAACTACCTAGTAGTCTGTGCATAGAGTAATCTCTATGCACATACTACTAGGATGTACTAAATCAAAAACGTTCGTTTGAAAGCACTGTCAACAATAACGCTATCCCGCAACGTTTGATCAACGTATAATCCAAATCAAAGCTAAATCGTTTCCGTTATAGTTATTAGCGCGGTACAAAGATGTCAAAAATAAGGTTATGACTTTGGTTTTGCTTTGGTTCTGACTTTCAAAATTAGCGCGGTCGGCCCCCAGGGCTACTAATAACAGGCGTCAGCTGACTTTCCAATGCTGCAGAGATCAAATTTCTTGTGTTTTAACCAGAATTTATTGAGAAAATAATCACGGCTCATAGTTTCTCAAGCAGAAAGAATTTTAACTGTTACAAGGTAATTATGAAATGAGTTAATCTAAAACTTTCGTAGCTTACCGTTTCCTGATGAGGGGTGAATTATTATTTACCAGTGTGCTCCACAATTTGTTTCACTCAGCAAAACAGTAAAATCAAGATAGCACAAACCCAGTACTTACCTAAGTAATGTAGGTAACTTACTTGCCAACACATTTGGCCACTTGTGACCGGGTAGGCCGCATCCGAGCTACTTCAGGAGGTGACCGACCATGGTAACCTCAAATGTCTCGAGTAACTGAATTGTAGCAGATGCCAGTGACTAAGTGTACGAGCGGAGTAATCGCGATGCCTTCGTCCGCGCATGGTGAATCTTTCCATACAAATTTCGATATTCACAGGCGACTGACTTGACTACTCGTATTTAAATAGATACAGAGTAGTTAAAATTGCTTAAAGTCGAAACTTCCCTTAGCTTTCCGTTACTTGGAGAAAGGTAAGTTACAAATGTTCAGTTTAAATGTGGTTGTTGACTGACCTGTCTGTTTATGAATGAGCCTATTATGCATTGTAATAGGTACGTACCCATATGGTTTTTAGTCCATTAAGATATCTTATGAAGCATTAGTCTATTTATGTTGTTTTAGCACTCTTGCACACTTACATTACATATGTACAAGCACCACCACGCTGAGCCATAGGCATTGACACCGACTGCGACTGTAAAGTAAACCGTCTGAATGCTGCAAATTCATTCAAATATGAATAGGTACCTAGTACTCACTTAGTGAAAATGTCAGCAAGAACTGTTAGGCATGTCTTGTCCCAAATATAATCATCCGGTAGTACATATAACTAGCTAGAGAGGTAGAGTTTATTTTTTATTTATTTGTGTCGCTAGTAGCATCCGTCAGGTGAATCCTCTATAATGTGAGATGACTGTAAAGGTACCAAACCTTTAAAAAATTGAGAAAAGCACTCAACATCTAAAAGCCTATGAAAAAAAAATAGGATTGTCTTTCCCGTTATGATATCACATTTACAGCCGACGGATGCTACTAAATATATGAGTGTTTTCGTATTATGGGAACCCAGCCTAGTGTGTTTCGCAATTCGCAACACGTCGTGTCTTGTTATTTATAAACACTAAATGCTTACTTAGGTTAGGTATGAATGTAAAAGTTAAAATTGTATGTTTTGAGTTTACGTAATCAAGTTGGTATGAGTCAGTGCGTAACCCTGCTGACAAGTGTCATTGTCCGCCATGATCCCCTATCCTGACCCTAGAATTATTGTTGTAACTGCGACAGAACACGTATCGTAATTACCTTTAAATTTCTGAAGCACTGAAGCGCTCAGTTGTAAATGTTACTAGCGGTCATCCATCCCTTGTTGAGAAAGGGACACAGCACTGCGCGTGAGGCGTAGGTTGTAGAACGTACGTACAAACAACGGACAATGTCATCATGATGATGTGTGACACTGTCGGCCATGAGTGTTTAAACGTACTAGAATCGGATGTAATTTACAACACAGCGCATAATTTCGTATGCTGGATCATTACCCATTGCGAACGCGCCCCTAAGGACAGTCGCCATCCAAGGTTTACCACTAACTTATACAAACTTAATAGCTTCCCCATCTATTTAGTGACCGCACTAAGCGTTGCATAATCTAGTAATTTGTTAGGAACAACTAGCCAATTACATTATAGTTACCGCATTTAGCGCACGAATACGTTGCAACTTGCATTGCGTGGTTGTTATAAACTATAAGTAAACCAACAGTTAAATAGATAGATGTTTATTGTGTTGTATTTAAACTCATATTTTAGCTGATATTTGTAGTATAGCTAATCACTTCATGCATCGGAACGTTGTTTACTAGGTATGTGCCGATAGAATACAATCATTCTAAAGCAAAACACAATAACTAGCTATAGGTACCTATTTTACTTATTCATAATCTATGAATTGTGATGAATACCTAACTTAATTAAAGCTACTCTGATGACCTCTGTGGCGCAATGGGCTTAGGTCCGGCTGAGATGCAGAAGGTTGCGAGTTCGATTCCCGCCGGGGGACAAATGTTTATATGATCTGCAAATATTTGTCTCGGGTCTGGATGTTTCTATGTATAATATGTATGTATTTACAACAAAAAAAGTATATAAGTAGTATATCAGTCATGTGATACCCATAATTCAAGCTCTGCTTACTTTGGGGCCATATGATGATCTGTGAAATGTCCGGGATTATTTATATTTATTTTATTATTTAGCAAGAAGGAAATTAGATTTGTTTGTCTTCTATTGTCTTAACACCGCACATAAGATATAATCGTGTTAGTTACCGCACCTAAGTACAGTAGGTAGATACCTACCACTGCTTTCACCTTCACATGCGGTACCTGAGCCTGAGCATGGAACAGTGTGTATTGCTATAGGTAAAATATGTCATAGGTAGCTAAGGTACAGTACAACACGCTCAGTGTTAGTGTGTCGCACCTATTAGTGACATACAAATTGGTCAATTTATCATTGTTTTACCACCTTTTGTTTCCCATAGTATGTCAATCGCTGTGGGTGCCCTCTACATCAGAAAATACTTCAACGAGAACTCCAAGGCCAATGCCCTCGAGATGGTTAACGATATCAGGTACCTTTTCGTCTTTTATGGCCCCTGGCACTTGAACTATCTTAGTTCAACTTATGTATGACATTAGCAATAGATACATTTCCAAATAACTAGTTACATGAGAAGAAGAAGAAGCAATAGATACTTGTACAGGTTCAGCCGGTCCCACGCATGTCTTTGGTTTGCTCTATATATGACTCTGACGTCGAAGAGGGAGGCAAGGCAACCAAATGTAACTGTTAATCACCTGTTCTGAAAGTGGCTTAAGTTGAGATTTTTAGGCAATGTTCATAACTTTATTTGTAAATGACTCGTATATCTTCTCCAAAGGCAACAGTTCCGTAAGACGCTGAACGAAGTGGACTGGATGGACGACAAGACCCGTAATGCTGCCCTTGAGAAAGCGGACGCCATGGCTTCGCATATCGCCTACCCCGCCGAGATGCTTAACAACGACAAACTTACCAAATTTTATGATGGGGTAATATTTTTTATCGTACGAGATGGGCTTCTCTGCCAATACCAGCATTTACATGAACCGTAGCGGTGTTTACGTCGAGTTCATTTTGCAGCCTCTGGATTAACCACGCGACTTCTTCATACCGCATGAGATCAACTTGTGGGTGTGCAAAATTATTTTGAACTTTTTATTATAAACTTAGGTATTAACCTATGTATAAAAACCGAGCTAATATCTCGCTTTTCAGCTGGAGATGTCCTCTGACAAACTGATGGAGTCAGTGCTAAACCTAACGCTCTTCGGCACCGAGTACCTATTCGGCAAGTTGCGCGAGCCCGTCAATAAGACCGACTGGGTGACGCACGGTCGCCCCGCTGTCGTCAACGCCTTCTACTCATCTATCGAAAACAGTATTCGTGAGTGCTTTATAACATCAACTCGTACATCACCATCCGGCCCCATTTCATGTGAAGTTGCTATGATTTCTTTCAGCTCATACCGATCCATATTAGGTATCAATCCATCGATGCATTTCCACTTTGGTCCACCCCTTGGTCTCACCTACTTAGGTACTTCTTTGTACTCGTAGTTACTCATTCCATTTCACCAAAACGGGCGAATTATGAAAATTTCTTACCAAACAATTATTTCAATTTCAGTTTATTCACATCTTGTAATAACATTACTTATCTACTATCGAATGCGTTAAAATAAGAACATAACACATTTTATATCTACTTAAGTCTATGCATTATTGCACAGAGCTTCGTTATAACACTTCCTACCTTCTATACATGTAGACCTGCAGTGCATGTGAAAGTAAGGCGGATTAGTTGCAATAATTTTCTTACAAACTCGGATCTTGTAGGTATTTTAGAATTGATAGAAATTCGGGACATTTTTGCGCTTTGCATGAAGTAGGTAGTTGAACCTGGTTTAGAACGTGTCTAACCAGTATAAAATATACCTGAGTATTTTGTAAATAACAACGGTAAAACCTGTTAGGTATTGGTTTTCACCAAATGGTCGTTTGCATATTTAAAAGTGATAGATTTAAAAAAAAAACCAGTTTCAAGTAGGTATTTATATTGAATGTCTTATCTCGCAGAATTCCCTGCTGGTATCCTTCAAGGAGCGTTCTTCTCAGCCAAACGCCCAGCTTACATGAACTACGGAGCCATCGGATTCGTCATCGGCCATGAGATCACGCACGGTTTTGATGATCAGGTGATTTGATTTGACCATCCTATTAATACATGGTATGAAAAAAAAAAATAACCTTATTTACATTAACCTAACGTTAGCTACCGAACAAAACCGTCGACATATTGTTTACTTAGCTTAGATTCATACTTATCTATACTTACATACCTACTAACCTCGTTGTCCGGTCGTGCACCAGTGGATTTTTCAAATAAAAGTTGTTCCTGAAAAAAAATCTTCGAGGAAACCGGTAAAATATAAAACTGGAATTGTACCCTTGTGTGTACAGAGCAATTCCAGTTTTATATTGTACTGATCAGTGATCCCGATCACACACTGCGACGAAAGCGAGATTGGCAGTGGAATCGCGGATAATATTTCTTTTAAAACCTACATTACCTACTTGTAAAGTAGGTAGGTTTATAATCAATTCAATAAAACATTTAAAACTGAGGCCAAGTGTAATATGACGATGGGGAGACATTCAGAAATCTGTTGGGCTGGTTTTTACCTTATAAAAGCAAAGATTTTTTAGATTTGTTTTTTTTAGTCTAAAGACTATTGTTTGTGAACAGGGTCGCCAATTCGACAAGAACGGAAACCTGGTGGACTGGTGGCAGGAGGTGACTAAGCAGAAATACTTGGAGCGGGCTAAGTGCATCATCGATCAGTACTCCAATTACACCGTCAAGGAAGTAGGACTTAAGGTTGGTACTTCTATAAACTAACAACACCTTCGACCAAATCAATATGGTAAATTGTGCCACTTTATATGCGAAGGTACCTACTCTATGCAACGTACATAACGCAGTGAGTAACGGTTGTGGATGTCTATACCAAACGAACCCAGCTTTCATGTGACATTGACAAAATAATTAGGTACATAAGCACTTTTAAACACCTAGTTACTTACTGAAAGGTATTCTGTACTTGTATTTAACAGTTAATAAATCATATTATAGGTAGGTATCTCGCCTTCATTGCTGTTTAATTATTAGAGTTTTTCTTATTAGGTCGGTACCTAGGTATATCCCTAGTTATTTTCAATAACCTATTTCGTATTTAATTATTCAGTAATAACGTGTTTACAAAAGTGCCATCGAGGACATCTTGTTATTTTACACTTCGAAATATTGTAAGTACCTACCTACCTAGGTACATAGCATTTACAGTTAAGTCAAATTACTGCAGTGTGGTTGTGTTGCATTGCTCTTTTATGGCGCCGTCCTAATGATATTAATACAAAGGAGTTGTGATTAAATAATAGAAGCCACACTAATTATTAAGTAATTATTACATATTACGTATTACCTAAAACACGCGTAAAAACACGGGCTATAGTTGTAATTAAGGTAGGTACTATCTATGTACCTACCTACTTACACTAAAGTATGTTTCCAAACCCTAATGTACCAAGCTACTACCAGATTTGAGACGAAAACCACTATCACCACTGAATACCAACACAAGGCTCTCGCGGGATTAGAGGTTACCTACCTAATTAAAACGGCCATTGAACTTTCGAACAAGGCACATAAAAACAATGAGTAACGTTACCATATTGCTGTGTAGGTAGATGTTTGTAGGTACCTACCTATCCAATAAAGTGTGCATAACTGCCGAGGCAAGGTAATTAGGTACTTTACCCTAACTAAGTACTTACCTATCTTTTATTTTGTAATTAAGTACCTACCTATATTGATAATTATCGACAGGTAGGTACCTACCTAGGTACTTATTTCTAGTGCTTTGTTAGTCAACCCGTCTGTTTTTCTTCTCTTCCTATAGTGGCATAGGTACCTACCTACCTTGTCTTGATATTTTTTTTTTACAATGGCAAGTATACCTATCCTACTTACCTATCGTCACAAAATCGCAGTCGATCGTATAGGTAAGTAGTAGGTAGGTACCTAATTAATTTGATTTGATTACATTTACAACATTATCTAAATCATTATTGGTTAATTATTAGGTTTTAAAGTCCTAATTATGAACCATTAAAATTCTTAGTTCACAAATGCAACGTTTGGAATAATCATGAACAGTTGAAGGAATAACATGTCAAAACAACGATTTTTCTATAATTATAACCTCCGTTCATGTTTTGGTTTATAGAATTATGTATTCAAAGCAATTAATAAAAATGTAAAACATCAATCTAAAATCAAATAAACAATCTACAATATCAAAACAAAATTTACAGGGCAGAGTTAATTCTGAACACTGGTTCACAAATAAGATTTGTGTCTCTTTTTTAGACCAGTAATTGAACACGAAATTTCTCAAAAACCTTAAAAAAAATAACATATTTTCTCTGACTTTCTACATGAGAAAATAGTCTTAATTGCAAAGAAACCAATAATTGGAGCCTAATAATATCAATGAATCGGCAATCCACTCATAAGCTTAAGAATCTTAGCTCGTTCTCCATACAAAGTGCAAATGTCCGAAACACTTGTGCACTGAATGAGATCCTAGAGCGCGATTGACTGTTGAGTGACGGTTTATTGGATACTAGCTGACCCGTCCACGCGTTGCTGTAGCCCAGTAGGTAGTTCTAATACGTTGAACCCATATACTTACGCTAACCTCTAAAATTATCAGTGTTTCTCTACTATATTATGTACCTATGTATTATACCTACATTTAAACCTTCCTCTTGAATTACTCTATCTATTAAAAAAAACCGCATCTAAATCCGTTGCGTAGTTTTGAAGATCTTAGCATACATAGGGACAGACAGACAGCGGGAAGCGACTTTGTTTTATACTATGTATCTAATGATAAATGAGAGGTACAGAGTTGTCGCTTCAAAAAAAAAAAATGCCACTACATCACTACAGGTACCTAAGGCATCACTCAATTCTTAAAATTAAACAAAATGTTCGTTTCGTTCATCTACTGGGGGGCGTTCATCTATTGGTCCGACTACCCTATGTTATTACAAGTTGTCTTCGATTTCCAGCTTAACGGTGTGAACACGCAAGGCGAGAACATAGCTGACAATGGCGGCATCAAGGAGGCTTACTACGCGTACCAGGCGTGGACCCAGCGGCACGGCGAGGAGTCACGTCTGCCCGGCCTTGAGAAATACTCTCCAAGACAGGTAAAACCATATTACCACATGTATTATTAAAAACAGAGCCGCTGATGGACCATACCAGAAAAATTATACTTAGGTAGGTATAACAAATTACCTTGAAGATGCAGTTAAGATATTTATGTAACCACTATGTTTGACATTGCCATTTCCATTGTTCTTAGAAGATGCAATTTATTCGTGTCCGAGTCTCAGTTGACCTTTGGCTATAAATTCGTGTAATTGTTGTTGCAGCTGTTCTGGCTGAGCGCAGCCAACACGTGGTGCGCCGTATACCGCAACGAGGCCATAAAGCTTCGCATCACTACCGGCTTCCACTCCCCCGGCCGCTTCCGCGTCGTCGGGCCCATGTCCAACATGGAAGAGTTCGCCAAAGATTTCAAATGCCCCCTCGGATCACCTATGAACCCCGCTGGCAAATGCAAAGTTTGGTAGACAAGGCAAGCTATTTTTCCGCCTCGTTTTCGCACCCGCTCTAAACACTCGTAAATTTTACAGACTTTTACACGCAGTTTTACAACACTTCCGTTACACCACAATTTCCACAAGGCTATTTGCTCCGAGGCGGACATCGGACATCTGTGATGACATCAACTGTCTACTAGATGCAAGCGCAGAAGTTGTAAACGTAAATAAAATATGCTAAAGGTGTCTCAAATCTTCGATGTTGTACATAGATTAGTTTGATTGTTATAATAATAAGAACACTTAGTTATTTTACTATCACTCAGCGAACAACAATATAATTAGTAGCTTCTTTTTTGGGTGAGAATTTAGACTGAGCACAAAACGTCAGTTATTCGGCGGGTATAATAATATTTTATGAACTTCTTCACTAGTAAGCCTGTAGATTCACAGTAAGTACAAACCCTATGTATAATCTATTCCTTTAAACACTTATGTAGGTCTTTTTTTTGTACCTAGTTTGAAAGTTTTACTGACAAATCGCAGTTTGCACGGTAGTATGGTGCATTCAAGGTTAGAACTTGTTAACTGCTTTTACAATAGTAGTGTACCTAAATCTTAATATTTATTGAGTGCCGCAGTGGCAGTGCGCCGCCTAAATGTATTAAGTACTTATTCGAATTTAACTATTTATAATTTTTATCATTTATTATAATCGTGCATTCTATTAAGATTTACAGCACTGTCCCTGCGGGTAGTAGTAATATGAATGTTATCTACAAATTTTGTACTGTATCGAAACCCACGCTAGGTGGTTATGAAACGAACAGTGATATGTTAACATTAACGTTAGTAGATTAGATTGTAGCTAAGGATCGTTTTGGATACAATTGTATTGTTGTAAATCTTCGGCATTACAAATAAAATCATTTATATCGATACTCAAAGTTTTATTTTGAATCCGATGGGAAAAATAGCGCAGGCTTATCTCTGTAGTTCTAATGCTTTCCATACAGGCTATGCTTAGTTTGGGGCTAGATGGTGTTGTGTGAGTTGTTCACCAGTATTGATTTATTTGTTTAAGAGAGACACATAATAAATACATGATGGTACGAATTACCTACCTAGCGGATAACTTTTGAATAAAACGTGTAAGTACCATTATTTTAGCCTTCCCTTTATTTGTTAATAAGCAAATATTAAACATACATAACTAGTTCAAGGTACCAGATCTAATATTTATGTCAACAAAAATTATAAAATCATACTAGGACATTAATGTTGCCATGAAAGATTGCAACTAAATTAGCTACCTATAAAAAATACTCCCGAGCTGCCAGCGAATAGCTATTCACATTCTCTTACTTCAAAATACCAGATAACATTTTGTAATAGAAACGTATAATATTTTGAACATTATTAACATAGTAAGTATAAAGTATTCGAGAGACTTAAATTAGAAGATCTAATTAGGTACATATTTAGATTATCTTTTGCAGGTACCTATGAAAATAGGTAGCTACTGAAATATAGAGTTGCCGAAGCCGAGATAGATAAAGCTGTATGTACCTACTGTTCGACTGTTGCCTACAATATTAAACACCGACAAAATAGTAGAGTATAGTTTTCGATTCGATTTCACAACACTAATTCAGACATTCATTATAATTAATACTAATAATGTAACGTAAGTACCTAATACTTTTATTACACCTATGGATTAACGACAATTAGAAAATTGATAATTGAGTATAACACTTGTTAATTGTATATTCGCCTGTACCAATTCTCGCGCAATTAAGAAGTAATTCAGAATAGTAATTTAGAACGATCTCAGACATTGACATATTATGTAATATATTTATAATATTATAAAGTCATTGTATTGACATGAATCGGGGCGATTATGTAATTCTGATACTAATCAAAAATGGATACTAACAGCTATTGAATACTAATAACTATTGATGAATTGGTATTAAGAAAAGGTTGATGTTGATTGTAAGACATGCTGTCATATGAATAGAAACCTCAGACCAAATAATGATCTATAAAGACGGAGCGTGACGTTTAACCAAAGTTAAGCCACAAAAACCGTGCTCCTCTGTGTAAATACTCGCACCCACCCAGACACATACACCCGTCTCATGCTCCTTGCTCTTAGAGTATGCATACATACATGTATTAAATAAGTAGAGCATTATGTAGTGCATATCATGTTGTCGTCTTGTAAACATCGTAGAAAAAAAATACTTTCCTCTTGTTTTATGGTGATCCCGTGACATAAAGTGTTAGGGAATGTATTTATATAGAAGATAAAGTGTATTTACAAAGAGCATGGTTTTTTGAGGTTTTAGCTTTGGTGATTCGCTTCACCCTGTCATTATATTTATTTGATCTGAGATATAATCCGAAGGTACCTACTTATAATAGTAATCCATCTTGTCATAACTTATTCCTGTTACAATCAAACTAATGATTGAAATTATGCCGATTGCCAATCGAAACTGATAGACGTTGATTGTATCAAAAGTTCTATAATCGCTATGCAGATAGACGTTTGATAATTCAATATTCAATAAATATAGATACAGCATTCCTTGTATATAATCTTGCTCATAAGTTATCGCATTTGATGCCATGGGCGCATAAAAAAGCAAAGGCTTGACATTGAAGTTGACTTCTAAGCAAAGGTCAACAAAAATCCCGTGTGGTATGACAGAGGTCGATAAACCACGGTAGAGGAAGTTGTCGCACTTATCGGAGTAAAATCTTCAAAAACCCGTTTATCAGAACCTGTTAGATCTTTAAAATGCGGAGGATATTCGAACAAAATATTTGACGAGTTAGATTAAATAGCTCGAGAAGACAGTTTTGAGCGAAATAAAAATGATGCTTAAGGTAGCTAAAGTTGGTAATAGGTGGCCCCGATCTAGGTTGAGTTGAATATGTTTGTATGAAGAGCGGCGGTTGGTATGTGAGTTCACATAAAATGTTACCTTATGTTTTGTTCACTAATTTTGACATAAGTTTTATTTATATTATAAATTTAAAGTTTTATTATATATTATATTTAGCGTATTCACATTCAATTATTTTGCTATCACTAACAATTAAGCGTTGATAGTTTCGCTGTTAAGTTTCTCGTAAGTTTGATCAGGTATTATAACATATACATAGTATCAGCGCATAGATTAAGTTTCAGTTCCTCTAATTAAGTTACACCTACTGATTATGGAAAATATCTTTACTAACATTCAATAGTTACTTAATTCGAGAACTTTAATACTATGATCGGAATAATACAAAAGGCTTATTTAAAATAAGGTCTAGAAATAAGTTAATCAAAATAACTACATCAGTTATCAGAAATTAGTAACTTATAACAGTTTTAACACAATTTTATATAATAACTGAGATCAAGATTTAACATATAAAATATGTGGAGCACAGAACCTAAAAGACAAAATATATGTAATGACTAGGCTATACCAGATAAGGGCCGACAACCACTGCGCCACACCATTGCAGTGTGTCTTTCAACCATTTCTTAGCATATTGCAGATAAGTATACATACTCAGATATTAGACCATTTAAAATGGGTTGCTTCATTCAAACTCTTATAGGTCGGAAGAAAAGATTAAGCGGGCAAACAGCTGTATCGTGCCGCTGTCTGTCGGTTTTAACTGGTTTAATATATAAATATATATTTGCAAGTAATATAATATTTATTTTAGACATAAGTTTCTTGTGTCCTACAACAATATCAAATAACATTCATTTTAGTAATATATCTACGACTTATTATATTGAAGTTGTATAAAGGAATGAATGGAATGCTATAGTCGTGCATTCTGTGTTAAATAAACCAACCTTTGACCAGTATTGGAATAAAAGTGAGTAGTATCACTAAAACCTACACAATAGACACCAATACTTACTACTTGATTGAATATGTGACTATATAGAAAATAAGATTTTAAAAGATCTTAAAATTTTAAAAGATATTTTATACCCATCCTTGAATCAATTGTAATCATGCAATTTATGTATCCAACTATTTCAAAGAGACATATCACTGTGGACAAGAACTACAACTTACGTACTATTATTTCAATACATTTAATAATTTTCAAATACAACATTAATATGTAATGTAAGAGTTTATCCACGAACATGTTTAAACTAATAAGTGCCAGTGGACAATAAAGGACATAACACCTATATAAGCTTCAATGTTATTCGCAGTTAGAACTCTAACAACTACTCAAGATGAAGAAGGGGTGGTGCGTGTCCGATGATGTTCAGAAAAGCAGATATATTCAAAGCTCAGACATATGGCTGAGCATCAACTGAGAAGTATAGATTATAGTTTAGAACTTCGTCCATATCTACGGATAACTTATGATTATGAATATGAACACGTTATATTTCTAATTGATCCATTAACATATTTGATTATATAATTTTATTGGTCAAAGGTCGGCCGCATTAGAGTCATTTTAACTACGTTCATACCAAAGTTATATGTTTGAGGAATACCTTTTACTTATAGCCTGGCTACGCCCTTATCTTATTTCAAATTCCAATAATCAGTCAAGCTTCCTGTTTACTCCTACGAGTTAAGACTCATTATAGATTTTTAGATAAAAAGATTTCCTCCACTTATGATCGTTATAATTTATATGATCTTGACTTAGGTTGGAGTTAATCGCCGATCAGGCATTTTAGTTTAGTCTTATGGATCCTATTTGACAGCATATATTGTTTGGATGCTGATATGCAATATTGTGTCAAACCGCTAATAACGTAATTTGGAGTCTGTGATACAGTGCGGCTCTTTAACGAACCGATCATACTCAACCGTCCATGTATTTTTATGGATTGATTTGACACATAAATGCATATCAACATTTGTCGTTAAAGTTGATATCCAATGACATAATGGTTATAGCAACTGACCGTGTACAGGGCAGTTCTGCTCACAGGCTTTTCAATAGACTTTTTAATGAATATACATTCAACGTAAAAGGACTGTCCCGTGCACTAAGGGCTCCGTACCACAATGCAACAACATTTTATAAAATAAGAAAATTATGATTTTGTTATTTTATAAAAAAAAGATAGAGGCCACAGTAACCATTCTGTGTTTTCCGTGATATTGTAATTTATTATATCATAGGAAACTATTAACAATATAGTCCTATGACCTATGAAGTTAGCCGTGATAGTCAGACAGGGGGACGACCCTTTTGGCACAATATGGGTACGGATTCCTAAGAAGTTGTTGTATTCGGTGAGGTTTACTCATCAAGTTCAGCCGGTTCGGGTTCCGTCTTCGGTTCGGGTTCTGGCTTCGATTCGGGTTCCGGCACCGGTTCATCCTCGTCCAGGTCCAGGGTATCATCCATCAAAGCCACCGCTGCAATCTCCCCGAAACTATCCTCAAGATTATCGTCCATGTCGTCCATCGGATCTTCGAGGATATCGTCAACAGCGTCTTCGACAGTATCCTCGATGTCTTCGACAGCGTCTTGCATCATAGAAGCGTGAGACTTCAAGTATATCCAATACGCAAGTAAGCGATCACTCCCTGGGTCTTGACCGCTGTGGTAACATGTATATACTCAAAATTTAATTTAAAAAAAAACATCAAGCAATAATAATATTAATAATAAAAATACCGGATATTTAACACAGCATCGTTTAGCCCCAAAGAAAACAAAAGCTTGTGTTATGGGTACAACAGGACTGATAATACTACCTATAATTATACTTTTTTTACACATATTATACTTCTATAGAAACACCCATACCCGAGACAAATATTTGCAGATCATCAAAAACATCTGTCTCGCAACCTTCTGCGACTCAGCCAGGCCTTGGGCCCACTGCGCCACAGAGGTAGTCCATAGGTTAAAACCTATTCATTGAGATAATTCCAATGAGCACAAATGAACACATGACGATGTTATACAAATACACTATTTTAATCGATAATCATATTTGTATTTGCAAGGAACAATTACATATTTGATGCCAATAAAGAAAGGTTTTTCAAACTAAGTAGACTTACTGCTAATAGTAGCAGTAAGCCTAATTAGGTTAGTAAAATATTTGAAAGTATACGCATGTAAGGATAGCAAGTTGGTATATTTTGAGTCTGAGGTTTTTAAAGCTTAAATTTATTATAGCAAAATCAAATCAAAAAATAAAAATAAAATTTATAAATTGGACAAAAACATAACGATACGATAATTAACGATCTTGTTAGATTGTTTCAAATATCGAGTTTCTATTTACTGTTATTGTTGAGTTTACGTTTATAAACTAAATAAAATGAGAAAATAAGCATTTATAAAATTCAAATAAGTATAATAAATATTTTTTTAATAGTTTATATAAAAAGTAGGTAGGTAGGACCTAGCCCAGGCTCTATCCAAGGATACCATACAAGGACTGCACAACAACAATACATGCGCAATCCTTTTTTGCACCTAACTTCAGAAGGAGAAAAGATCTAGTGTGAGTATTGTAGCTGTGTATGGAATGATATCTTACCCAATATCTACGTCCAATGCTAAAGTAGCATGATGTGGCTTGCCCTCTTCATCAATCCATCTGTAAATACGAAATCAATAAATAAATTAAGCGAAATATCAGCGGAATAACACATTCACATAAGTATACTCGAATAGAAGCGGAATTTTGACTTTTTTAATGTTTAATTTTAGGATGGATATAATTTGGTAGGTATTTACTACCTACCAATTTATAGGCATGTTAGTATGCGGTACGGCCGTACCCAAGTAACACAGGAAGCATTTTAACGAACGAGTAGTAAATTTATATAGAACTTAAGGTCCATATAAACTCTTATAAAAGTTCACAGAGCATCTTGACGCTCTATATTAGCATTTCAAAACCTATATAATGCTTTACACTGTATATCGGTTGGCTAATGGCATATCAAACATGCTTTTGTAAAGCCTTTAGTTTTAGTGCAGCATACTACAACGCAGTTGTACAGCCTTCAGCTGTTTTTAGCGCCTAAGAGCCTGTACAGATGGAGCGTTTTACGCGCGAGTGCCCTCGCGCGTAAACATTCGCGCACTCTCCAGATACTAGAGCTATATAGGTACATCGCGTCCAGATGCCTACGCGCGTTTCCTAACTCGCGCGTAAAACGCGTGCAACATGCCGGACTCTCGAATCGCGCGCGAGCGCCGCGCGTGTTGAGATACTCGGAACGGAACTTTTTATTGATAAAGATGAAAAAAGAGTAGCCATATGGGGTATGGAATATTTGGATTATTCTAATAGAGCCATAAAACGGAGTAATTGGGAAGAAATAAGTAGTCGAAACGTTTTTAAAGCTTTCGACTATCTCTTTGTTTACGACGTTTCTGTCGACGGTATGCAAGCCACATCACAACTGCTTTATCTGGCTCCATGTTTATAACTGTTCCGTAGGTCACCAATATCTAAAAAGACTTGTCAACATTGGAAACACACACGATATGGAATCCTCGTGTTTAAAAAAATCTTTTATTGCTTCTATTGATCCAAGGACTATTTAAAAAACACCTAGATTTGTCAATATAAAAAAAAAATTTGGGAAAATTGTGATATTGTCCTTTATCCACGAGACATACTATGTAAATTAGTATGTTTGCATCGTCATGAATACTTATATTTCATACCACTATTGCATACGTACCAATAAAAAACTATATTTAAGTGCTTAAATTTTTTATTTTTATAGTATATCTATAAAAATAAAAGGGTAATTAACAATTTGGGTGCCTTTTATTTCCACTCTGTTGCTGTTTATCTAAATTATCATTATTCTTGCGACATCTCTTAGAAGCCTCTTCAGGTTTTTCATGAATTTCTATTGCTTATAATTTTTCGTAATAATCTTGAAAATGTTTCATTCTCTTGTATAGTGTATGTTTTGGTTCCCAAGTTTGAATCATGCCATAAAATAATTTTAAAATGTTCTTGTCATCTTTGAAGGCAATTTTTGACCTATCTTCTCTACTTCCACCTGCCCATGAACAGTTGCAAAGGAAATCCCTAGTGAATATAATATCTTGTAATTTATAAGCACAAATTTTTCCTTCGCCCTTCGAAGCTGAGCATCAGAACTACCAATGTCTCTGTAGTTTATTTTTTTCTTCTCTATCAGCCAGTAAAAATTTCAGTGAAAATTTTCAATGAAACTTATATACACATTTACAGTAAACTACATAGCGCAGTAATATTTTAAGGCATGAAATAACAAAAGAGTTACTTACCAGTGTTATATCTAAATTTTGGTTCGATGCGAACAAATATGGTGTCACTCACTCAGTTTTGACAGTCTTCATCCATATTATATTGTGAGACAAAGTAGTAAAATTACTACGTTAATTTATTATAACATTTGTACCGTGGTATTAGAGATGTTTTTGCTATGATGTAGGGTTTAATTAGGTTTTAACTGTGAACACTTAAATAGCTCCTATAATTATTTTACTCCATTTTAATGCTAGTCTAATGCTTTTGTGATACAATTGACATCTTCATTAAGAAAATATTGCTATCGTAATGCTTCTGTAATGCGATTGGCAACTTCATTGACCATAATAATGCTTCTTTAATGCTATTGATACTTTCTTTGACCACAATAATGCTTTTATGATGCGCCTGTAATGCAATTAAACAACTATTGTGAACCTATTTATGATCTAAAACCGTATAATTTGTGCCCAAATAAGCATTACAGTAGCCGTATAAACGTTTGTAAGTCTACTATAGAACTAACTTAAAATGCGAAAATGATACAGAAATGCTGTAAGTCGGCCGTTATACTGCTTTGATGTGTTACTTGGGGGTTTACGCGTATTGGCAGTAACCAACGAGGCCAGCCGCGAGTGTGATTGGTAATTTACGTGTCAGCGCAGGCCGGCGATGTGGATGGGTCAGAGCGGAAGAGACGCGGGCGTCGCATATCCTGTTCAGCGACATCATTGAGCGCCAGTGCCGAGGTGATGGTGGTTCGCACCACGTGCCAGTACATCCGCATAGGCTCGGTGCTCGCTACTTCATTCGCCTTGGCACGTTCGATGCGCACCCAACCTGAACGGACAAAGATACCATAACTGCCACTACTAAAAACTAAATAAACCATCCCATGTTTTCAACGTCAGCGTGGTCACTAATACTAATATTATAAACTGTTTCACACCTGTTCATTGCGCGACCTCAGAACGGATCTTGATGAAATTTGGTAAGTAGGTACCACGTCGAAGGTTAACACAGTGCGGAGCCGCGGGCTTGTTTGAAGCTTGTTTGAAATAACTAGGGTACCTGAGTAGAGCGAGTCTGCCTCCGGGTGGCAGTTGGTGCAGAAGCAGTGTACGTTTCCACTGGTGACAACCTCTCGCATGTCAGAGTACGGCGCGACGATCTGATTCCAGAACTTGAGAGCGAAATGCATCTCTTCGCAGTTCCCGTTAGTTTCGGAGTAGAACACCCAATCGCGGTGCTCTACACGCGGCCCCGTCACGCGCTGGTCCCAGCAGATAATACCGTTCAAGTATCTAAGGTTTTCAACGGTGAGACCGTCAGACCAGTAGTCGTCGCGACGAGTGGTCGTCGATTCGTCCACAGACAAGGACTGCTCTTCGTTCAGATCCGGCATATTGCTAGTCTCCAAAAACATAGCATCAATAATAACGTTATCGAAATTGTCGTCGATCGCGTCACTCGCGTCGTATCCTTCGTTAGAATCTATCTCGTTAGCCTCGGGATACTGATCGTTGTGGCGAATGTTAGTGTCGCAGACGTTGTGGCATTCTATTTCATCGGGGCTGTCTGAATCATCGTCTAGGATATGAGATCCCAAACTGAGCGGGTTTATCATGGAGTCCCCGGTGTTCGATTCATCGGAACCGGTAGGAGAAACAGGTCCGTCATCGTCTAGCGAGCGTGAGGGCCGCGGGAAGTGCTGTGTTGACTGGCTTTTTTTTAAGCCACGGGTTTCAGCGGCTACGTCATTGTCGGCAACATTGGATACATCGTGTAGCAGCAGGCTCTGATGTATAGACGCCTTGGCGGGCCAACAACGACGGTCCGTTCGGAATTCTTTTACTTCGGAATTTTTAGTTTCGTTAGCCATAGACAAGCCCTGGTCGACATCAGGCGCGCTACTTGGTCCCACCGTGGGTTCATACTGCTCGTACACTTCCACAACTTCCTGGATCTCGTGCGCTTCGAGCGGGTTGCTGAAGTCGTCGATCGTATTGCTATTAATATCATCGACTTGAGTACTTTCGTTATCGTCGAAAGGAGTACTGATGGAATCGTCAATCGCATTGCTAATATCATCATCGGCAATGTTACCCGATTGTTCGATATCATCATAGGTGTTGTCGTAGGGGTTGTCATATGGGTTGTCATCGGATAAGTCGATGGGATCACTGTAGTTAGCTTCGCGAAAAAGCATGGTGTCCTGGTGGTTTGTAAATAAGAAGTCTTCGTCTGGTTCATCAGACGAGGACGGTGTGAGGTCTTCGTTGGATTCGAAGTCAGGTTCGGGGCCGGCGTAGGGCTCGACGTCGGGGTCAGCATCAGGGTTGGCATCGGGGTCGGCATCGGGGTCGACGTCGAGGTCGACGTCGGGACCGACGTCGGGACCGACGTCGGCGTCGTCGTCTGGGTCGACGTCGGGGTCGACGTCGGAGTCCGTGTCGAATCCGTTGTGATACACTGGTTCCTCCGGAGACCCCTCGTGGTTCTCCTCGATCATCGGCAGATCCATGGATGATCCACCAACGATCACATGAGGATGCAACAGAATGGATACCTGGAAATTGTTTAAAATAAATGATGACTCCCAAAATTTTTAAACTTTAGTTCTATGTATTTGCCTATTCATATTGAGTCGGATATTAATAATATTTTATTTTTATGCTAATAAAGGATATCATTTAAATTAATTAGAACATGATATAAAAATGAGATTTTTACTAGTGTACAAAACGTATCAAAAAGAATTAAAATATGACAATTGATATATTTTTGTATCAATGTTTTATTAACGAAATCAAAGGTTTCTCGTTACCTGTACGACCCTGCCATAGAGATCGATAACCGGATAGATATCGTTGAATCGGCGCGGAATGGTGGCAATGACCCCGCGCATAACTCCGTCAATCTCCAGAGTCAGCTCGCTGTTGAACTTGAAATGAAGAGTTAGAACCGAGTTCTCCGTGACCTCTTCTAGTCTGCGACCAATCTCGCTCAAGGTCTGAAACGACACATAGGATGAGTCTGGCATTAAGGGAAATAGCCTACGAAAAAACAAAGCTATAAACAATTAAATTAACGGCCTTACTTATAAACGCCTCTCAACTTGAATACTGCCTAAACACTGTTAAAGATTCACCCTCACTATACAATTAGGGGTTGATAATCATCATCACCACTATCACCATTATCATCATAATCGTCATAATAATCCACAGGTCCGATTTCACCCACAGCTAATTGCTACTTTCACACAGGCCTCTCTTATAATCATATAATCCTCGCTATTTTAAACGGTGATTAACTTTTGACAGAAGTTTAGAGACGTTTATAAGTAAGGAGGAAAAGTTTAGAATTTAAATACATGCATGTAAGTTTGTTGCATCATGCGTTGGTAGACACTAATTTATGAAAAACTTAATTCTGTACCGAAAAAATTTAAGAAAGAAAATTTTATGTACTTTCATGCATAGCAAACACATAGAAGGGCAGCGTTTTAAATGAGTTGGTATGGACACTCTGCACCTTTACTCGCAATTGCGAATAACTAGTGTTTTTACACAAATAAAAAAACTTGGTACCAGTGGTTTCATAATAAAAAAAAATTACGAAAAAATTACACCACCGAAAAAACGGTAAAGCAAAAAATAATAAACCTTTCTTAAGAACCAAGTTCTTAAACTAATGTAAGTAAGTAAATTGAGTAGGCAAACAGGCAAATTAATTGCAATCGCATTGAATTTGCTTGTTTGCTGCAAGCAAATGCAGCAACGACGCACGTATGCCCTCACGTGTGTGCCCGTTCAGGTTGCTGTCTCGCTGACATTAACTTCATCGCCGCGTAGCGACTCAAAACTTACTTACATTAGTTTAAGAACTTAATTATTAAGAATAAATAAAAAAGGTTTATTATTTTTTGCTTTAAATTTTTTTGGAGGTGTAATTTTTTTGTTAAAAATTGTTATTTTACAATTTTTTGTGGCTATAATCTACTAATTACTAGATGCATAATTTATGATTACTTTTAATATTTTATATTTTTATGCGTGGTCATACATTACAATCAGTGAGTGAACAATCATTCATTGTTTTCCCTTAGGGTTGGATTTTTTTCCAAATTAATATAGGACCAACTTCGGGGTATACCCATAAAAAAGAATTATCAAAATCGAACTCTGAAAAAAAAAATACAAGCGTCGACTTGAGTACCCTTCCTTCCTAGTCCTTCGTTTTTTTGTCGGTAAAAAAACATACTCACGACTGTTACCCCCGGGCTCAGTAAACACCTTTTTAGATCTAAAGTTAGTTTAATTAGAGCTTTGAGGGTATATAAAGAGAATATAGTCAGAGGCGCAACCAAGCATTATATTTGGCACATGTCCACGTACACAGTACTTTACACAGTATTTATAAGAATACTAACTATTTAGACCTTTTAGATTTTAAACTAATTAGATTAACAATTATTTTAGGTTCTCCAATGTTATCACGATGTTTATTTTTACCGTTTAAGAACACTGGCATCGCCGCACATATTGACTGACTTTATTGGTATAGTGTTGTCATGTCGAAAATTAAACCATTTCACGTGATACAGAATCGTTCGCGGAATAGCTCACTTAGTCGTTCTTAATAGATAAACCGCAAACCATCATTGTCTTGATGGGCGACCGCAGAGACATTTTCATCTGAGCGCTTACGTGCTTCAGAGGCTTCACCTTCGTAAACATTCAAGAAGAAGCTTTTCAAAAAGTAGTTAGGCCATAAAAGCTGCCTATGAACAAGAGTTGGCCCCTGCCTTATACGAAAGTATGTGCAGCAGTATGTGCAACCGCTTAATTATCATAAATAAATATTACGGGACAATGATACAAACATAGGGCCTACATATTTGAGCCTTTTAGAGTCGAGCCCGTGGGAAACAGGAGTCAACCGCGATTTCAAATTATTTCACGGCATAGAAACATCAAAAGTTAGCTCCTGTCAGGGGCCCAGCGTCTCCACATTACGATCCAACTTCACAATGCCGCTAGTGTTTTTCCGCAGCCCTCTGGCAGTGATCTGGACCAGTTGAATTATCTATAGATCGTTTTAAACCGTCTTTAGATAGCTAAACTGTTTGACATGTGAATTAATTTATATAATTAACAATACTACGTCGTCGGTAAATACTAGAAGCATTTGGAATATTTCTATTTCGTTTATTGGGTTATTTGATTTTCGGGTCGTTTGGTAATATTTTACCAAACGACCCGAAACTATATAACTATATAATACTATATAATATAATATACTATATAATATATTTATTTTTTTGTCGTCCCGAAACGTCACAATGTGGTTTTTTACGAACTTATGCGTTCGTACCCTTTTTTTTGGTGTTAATGAACGTCTTTAGGTGCTATTTGGTGTATTATTCTTCAAACGTCTGTGTTAGGTCGAGGAGTGCCCAGATCACTCACGTATACGCCACGGGTGTACAACACATCGCTTGTAATCACCCAGCACGGCATCCCAAAGTGCAGCGCTGTAGACGGAGGCATCTCGGTCGGAAGCATTGCCAGCGCGCCGATGCAGACGGTGCCTTCCCAGTCATCCGTCACCTTGTCCACGCGAAACTACAAACAAAACGATACTCTTAGTGTTTGATAAACCGTACTTGTAATAAACACAGCTCAGGGTCGCTATTGGTTAATACGCATTAGCTACATAGCGACTATAATCAATAAAAACTACATAATAGGTTACGGTTACGTCATAATATTATGCTGAATGCCGCTTAGCGATTGATGATAAAGTAAATATGGGATACCTACAAAGAGCTTTATTGCTTATTTATATTTATATTTCAATCCGTCTCAGATTACGTTTCTTTAAGTACCTATTTTTTTATCTCTTTGGTCAAACAAAATAAAAAAGTTGACCGATCGTTGGCGAATTCGTAAATGTACCCACCCGCTGAGTCGCTGTTCAATAGCAGAATAAATATTTACCCTACCCTATTTAATTTATATAAAATACGAGATTTCGTTTATTTTTTTTATTTAAAAACTGAACTACTAAAATGATTTTGATGAAATTTCTATGGGACTAATCTGAAAGTATATCCCTTCACATAAAACATTTTTTTAATCGTTTCATAAATGACGGCGTTATGATGTAAAAAAAAGATTCCGACGAAATGAGAACCTCTTCCTTTTTGAAGTTGGTTAAAAAAATAGGCAAATGCCATCGTTCAACTGCGGTTCGATTCCCATCGAGCGAGTAAAATAGCTCTGTTGGGGGCATGCAACTATATGATTAGTGATTACACATGATACCGAGACAGACAATGTGATTATTCATTGTGGCACTCGTATTGTGATAGTGTGTCCTCATCATTAATATAGGATAGTAACGAATGGAATTACCTAGCGTTACATCTTCAAGAGCAATTAAAAACCTCAGCCTAACTTTAGAGCCAGACATATTGGCCTCAATTCTGTTGGCACCAACCTAACAAATTTTAGCTAAAACTGTCAAATGAAACTTTGGTATTCTGCTGCTACCAACTTATCCTAATTTAATTTTATCTAATTTAATTAAGCGTTCCTAATTTAGTTAGATGGTACCAACCGAATAGGTTTTACAAATGCTATGACTAACTAAATATATTTTAGACAATTCCTAATTTTAGAAATGAACCAACCGAATTTCCACCAATTGACTCAATTTACATTTCATTTCAATAATGCAATGTACAGATGCTGCTTAGGCGTTGGATATATTGCTATAGCTTTGGGCAGAGGGCAGAAGCATATTTCAAAACGCACTTTATTTTTTCGCCTTGGCCCTCTAGTAAAAATGTTTTTTTTAATTGATTTTAATGAATATGTCATTGTCACTTTGATCATTCATTTAAAATACTTGTTTTTGTAAACATCTTTTACGTCAAACTGTTGGAAATTGGACTCTGTGTATGTAGTGAAACAATAGGATAACGATAACAAAACAATACATACAAGTATTTATTATTTTTACAGCGTGCCTTTGCTGTAACAGTATATAATAACATTGATATTACATATATGAGATGTTCAATTCGCAATTGCTGCAATAGCTAGGAAGCAGATGGGACACGGTCGCATGCAAGGTGACTAGATAGGTGGGTTGCTAGGCCTAGTACAAGTATTTTAAAGTCTATTTTGAAAATAAATTGACATGGCTGACATTAGCTAACTTCGATAGATTCAAATATTGAAAATATTAAGGCACCTAGTTATCCACCTACTTAACCAAATCCTAGGTGCGCTCATAGCATTAAGGTCATACCCAGAGCAAATTATCTTTTGCATGGAAAAAACGTTAAACATTTTTATATGCTAATAATTTTAAAAATATATTTGTATTTTTAAGTTTCATATTGTGTTTCAAGCTATTGATAATTGTATAATTTAATTAAGAATTACGGTCTGAAAAATGCAATAGCTCCATCCAATCCCTTAATATCAATGTCGTCGTTGCAAATTGCAGTTCACACTCGACGGTAGGGAGAAAATAAAAACTTTTTTGAAATTGAAATATATAATTTAAGCGTTGTTTTAATTCTTCAAGCTCATTTGCTCAGGGTACGTCTTATGGTGAGTTTCCGATGACTGCAGATAGCGGAAAACAACTACTGTCAAGCGATATAAATATGGTTAATATTTAAAAATATACGCCAGTAGTCACCATCGGAATCAACCAATCAGAATAGCAAATGTTCTGATATCTTATTCATTTACTTTTTCTTTATCTAGAATACTTGCTTTTCCGATTGATCTTACAGTTTAGTTGGTAGTAGCTTTGCCATTTGCGCTGTAGCTTTTGGGTTCGACTCAATCCATGGACAAACACTTGTGAGATGTAGATGAACTCGGGTTAGATTCCCGCTGCGGGACAAATGTTTGTATGATCTGCAAGTATTTGTCTCGGGGCTTGAGTGTTTTTATATAATGTTTTTACTAAAAATAAGGTATATAAGTAGTGCATCAGTCATGTGGTACCCATAACACAAGCTTGAAAATAACCCTAAAACAAAGGGTTAAAATGAGGTGTCAAAGTTTGTATGGGATTTTTTTAACGGATGGTGTGATTTCTTAGAAACTTGGTTTGGATACTTAAAATGCAAAATAAATATTTTTTTTTCGAAATAACTCTCATAAAGGAGTAAAATAGAGTGTGAATGTTTGTATGGAAACTTTTTAATGGGTGGTGGGTGTAATTGGTTTGAAACTTATCAATAAAATTTGGAAAGGACATAAATTGCATCCTGGGGAAGGATTTAAGATACCAAGCATTAAAAAAAATGCGTTCGAAGTCTCGAGCAACAGCTAATAAATAAATATGGCAACAGATTTAAACAACACATTAGTTAGACAAGACTGTTCATTAGTTACATTAGTTCAGTGCGTTCTGAAGATCCTTTTTCTCAGGAGCACGTGAAGGTACCAAATTTAAATTATGATCAAATACTAAGATCTGTTCCATTGGAGCTGTAAAATCAAGCTTATAAGTGAACGCAATCAAAAATAAAGACGGTCATTTATTCTGCATATTTTGACATTCGTCAGTAAGTCAAAACCCATTGGGCACTTCCAAAGTTCAAAGTTCAAAGTTCATTAATTGCTTGAAGTACATTGTGTAATAGATGTAGTTATAATTAAGGCATGCAATGTAACTATTTAACACAACAATAGTGACAATTCGGTTGGTTCATTTCTAAAATTAGGAATTGTCTAAAATATATTTAGTTAGTCATAGCTTTGTAAAACCTATTCAGTTGGTACCATATAACTAAATTAGAAACGGTTAATTAAGTTAGATAAAATTAAATTAGGATAAGTTGGTAGCAGCAGAATACCAAAGGTTAATTTGACAGTTCAACCTAATTTTAGCTAAAATTAGTTTGGTTGGTGCCAACAGAATTGAGGCCAATAACTTATAAATAATTAAATTAAACAAATGGTCTTGCATGCTAAATTATAAGCTAAAACTAAATGATTATATTTTTATCGGTCATAAATTCATCTAATGTATAATAACATTTGTTTGCGAGTATGGTTTTGAGCTTTATTTGAAACATTATATTCGGTAATTCTCTCAAATACTTAAGGATCTTATTATAAATGAAAGGAGCCGTACAGAAAATACAATTGCGCATCATTGTTGTTTTTGAGTCCCGAACACAGACTTTATAGTCATCTCGTCTCGTACGAACCACAACATCAGAAAGCCGTAAAAATAAGTCTGGGTTATTTTTAACAAACAAAACCCGTTCCCGTAGATTTGGTTTAATTTAATTTAATCCTTTATTTTTGCAGCACAAATAAAGGATTAAATTCCAAAACAGTGAATTTGTAGATCCGATTTTATTCATATTACATGAATAAATTGTTTGTGGTTACAAAACTACACGACCGTGATGTATTTCTATGTAAAATATCGTTTTTTCAGCTACAAAGTTAACTATCCTTCAATTCGATTTATCCTTTCGTTAGAAAAATGTTTGGTGATTTAATAGATTGTGACAGCATAGCCCTAAATTGGACCGATAGTATAACCGTGATAGTGAAAAAAGTAGGTATGTAGATAGGTACCGTGACTATTGTAATAGGTATCAAAATATCACTACTTAGTAACTAGTAACGCCATCTGTAATCTGTTGTGTAAAAACTTTTCTTATGTAAAATATAGTCTGTTGCGAACTGCTAACGTGTCTTTATAGGTTATGGGCAAATTTACCGGTTTATCAGTTTTTTTTATAGTATAAAATAGATAAATTGTTACGTTGTTTCGCGGAAACATGACTACGAACTATATTGCGAGTGTGCCAAAGCTAAAAGGCAGAGAGAATTACGATGAGTGGTGTTTCGCGGCCGAAAACTTGTTGGTACTAGAAGGGATGGAAAAGTACATCAAACCTAGTGCAGACTTCGAAGTTAAGCCAGTGGACGACTCCAAAACGAAGGCAAAGCTAATTTTGACCATCGATCCAGCATTGTACGTGCATATAAGGAATACCAGGAGCTCGGCAGAATTATGGACAAAATTGAAAGCCATGTTCGATGACTCCGGTTTCTCAAGAAAAATAACCTTACTTCGACATTTGATTTCGATAAGACTTGAAAACTGTGATTCGATGACTACCTATGTCACACAAATGATCGAAACGGCTCAAAGGTTAAATGGCACTGGATTTACAATAACAGATGAATGGGTCGGATCATTATTATTAGCAGGTTTGACCGATCGCTATTCTCCAATGATAATGGCAATAGAACATTCTGGCATTTCGATAAGTGCGGATACTATAAAGTCGAAGTTACTCGACATGGAAGTAACCAGTGATTTTGAAGGTGCAGCTGGCGGTACGGCGGCATTTGCAGCGAGAAATAAATATAATTCTGGCAGCAGCGGTAAACCAAAGAAATATGGCGGCAACCCAATGTCGAACAAAAAGACCGCGGCAGATACACCAGCAAAAACAATCACTTGTTTCAAATGTAAAGAGGATGGACATTATCGAAATCAGTGCCCAATGTTGAAGAAAAACACAAATAAATGCGTGTTTAACGTTGTTTTCCTAAACGGAAAGTATAACAAAAACGAATGGTACGTTGACTCCGGCGCAAGTGCACACATAACAGCAAATAAAGATTGGGTAAAGAACATGAACACAACTCCATGTATACCAGAAATTGTTGTAGCAAATGAATCAAAAGTGCCAGTTGTTTGTTCCGGAGAAGTTGACATTATTTCTGAACTTGGATGCAATATAACAGTGAAAGATGTGTTGTGTGTGCCTAGCCTGACAACCAACCTATTGTCGGTTAGTGAGCTCATTCAGAATGGCAATCATGTGATATTTACAAAGAAAAACTGTTATATTAGAGACAAGAACAATGTTTTGGTGGCGACAGCTGATTTATCTGATGGTGTTTATAAGTTGAGATTACAATCACAAAGTTGTATGTTGGCTACTACAGCTAGTGCAAAGTTATGGCACAGAAGACTGGCACATATAAACAGCCAAGACATGCACAGAATGAGAAATGGTATTGTTGATGGTTTGTCTTATGATAACTCACTTGACATAACCAAATCACAATGTACTACTTGTTGTGAGGGAAAACAAATGAGATTACCATTTTCTCATGTGGGTGAGCGGAGTACAGAAACTTTACACAGAATCCACACAGATATTTGCGGCCCAATGGAAACAAGTTCTTTGAGTGGTGCTCGCTATTTCCTGTTATTTGTTGATGATTATAGTCGCATGACTTTTATTTATTTTCTGAAGCAAAAGAATGAAGCTTTGAACAGATTTAAAGAGTTCAAATCATTGGTTGAGAATCAACAGAGTAAGAAAATAAAGGTGATCAGGTCAGACAATGGACTAGAATTTTGTAACAAGGAATTTGAAGGCTATTTGAAGCAAGCTGGAATTATACACCAGAAAACAAATTGTTATACACCTGAGCAAAATGGACTTTGTGAAAGGAGTAATCGTACAGTTGTTGAGAAAGCCAAATGTTTACTATATGATGCAAATTTAGATAAGAAATTTTGGGCGGAAGCAGCCAATACTGCTGTGTACTTGAAAAATAGATCGATTGCATCAGGATTGGATAAAACACCTTATGAGTTATGGTATGGATCAAAACCAGACTTAAGTCACCTACGTTTGTTTGGAAGCAAAATTATGGTGCATGTACCCAAACAGAAACGTTTGAAATGGGACAAGAAAGCTACACAACATATTCTAGTTGGATATGGTGATGGTGTTAAAGGTTATCGTGTGTACAATCCTTCTAAGAACACTGTAATGATCAGTAGAGATATAATAGTGATGGAAGATGTAACACCTATCAAGGAAGTCAGTGAAGAGTCAGCTATTTGGATATCCAATGAAGAAAATCCTACCGACAATTTAGTGGAGGAAAGTAAAGATAAAGTGGGGGAGAGCAGAGATTCAGTGGGGGATCTGTCTAATAATGTTTCAGAAACAGATTTTTTAGATTGCTCTTCAGGTTCCTCATTACATACTGATGACAATGAAACACTGACTGAAATAAACACTGAAGATGTTCCAGAACAAGCAGTATCAATACCTGAGCAAGTGCCAGATGTGCCAAGTAAGCGTCAGAGAAAGAAGACTGAGCGCTATGGTATTAGCAACATATGTGTTTCCAGTACTGTTCCAGCATCGGAGGAGATTGTATTCTCAGAGGCTCTTGAAGGGCCTGATCGGGAGCAGTGGAAGCAGGCAATGGATGATGAATTACAGTCATTTGAGGACAGTGATGCGTGGCAGCTTGTGGACCATCCAGGTGATGTGACAATAGTGAAGTGTAGGTGGGTGCTAAATAAAAAGTATGATTTTGAAAACAATGTAAGGTATAGGGCTCGATTAGTGGCAAAAGGTTTCTCGCAGAAACCAGGTGTTGATTATACAGATACTTTTTCACCGGTAGTGCGGCATTCTACTCTAAGATTGTTGTTTGCACTTAGTGTTCAAATGAAAATGAGTATAACACATCTAGATGTAACCACTGCTTTCCTTAATGGTTTTTTGAAAGAAAATATTTATATGTCATTACCTGAAGGTTTTGTAAACAAAAGTGGGGGAAAGGTCTTAAAATTAAATAAAGCCATTTATGGGTTAAAACAGTCTTCCCTGGCATGGTATGAAAGAGTTAAAGAAGTTTTGAATAGATTAGATTTCAAAAATAGTCAATATGAACCATGTTTGTTTACAAAAATAACTGGTAAAATTAAAGTGATAGTGGCCCTGTATGTGGATGATTTTTTGATTTTTTCAAACAATGATTTTGAAACAAATAAATTAAAAAGTGTATTAGGTTCAGAATTTAAGTTAAAAGACTTGGGACCTGTAAGACAATATTTAGGCATGAGAATAAATTTAGATAAAAATAAAAATGTTATTACTGTAGATCAACAACAATATATTGAACAGTTAGTTTCTAAATTTCAAATGTCTGATTGTAAGACACAAAGTACTCCGATTGAGCCTAAATTGAATTTAGATAAGTCATCTGATAAATGTTTACCTGATGTTCCTTATCAAAAACTTATTGGAAGTCTGATGTATCTGGCAGTATTAACAAGACCAGATATTGCTTACTGTGTTAGCTATCTCAGTCAATTTAATAGTTGTTATAGTCACATACATTGGAATTATTGTAAACGTGTATTAAGATATTTACTGCATACTAAAAGTTATTGTTTAAAATATACCAATAATAACAATAGTAATTTACAAGGTTTTGTAGACAGTGATTGGGCAAGTGATGCTCTAGATAGAAAATCCTATACTGGATTTTGCTTTATGTTGTCAGGGTCTGCCATTTCCTGGCAAAGTAGGAAGCAGAAAACGGTTTCATTATCCAGTACTGAGGCGGAATACACTGCTCTTTCTGAAGCTTCAAGAGAAGCTATTTATCTAAGAAATTTAATGCATGAAATTACTGATGTATTTAATGTAATTGATTTGTATTGTGATAACCAAAGTGCATTGAAGTTAGCCTCGAGTAGTCAGAGTCATAATAGATCCAAGCATATAGATGTGCGTTGTCATTTTATTAGAGATGTTGTAAAGAACAACTTTGTAAAAGTTAAGTACATTCCTACTGAAGAAATGCCTGCAGATATTTTAACAAAAGGTCTTTGTCATCTGAAACATTATAAGTTTATGAATTTACTTGGCATTGTTTCTGTGTAATCATGTGTACTTAGATTATTTTGATAAGTGGGGGTATTGTAATAGGTATCAAAATATCACTACTTAGTAACTAGTAACGCCATCTGTAATCTGTTGTGTAAAAACTTTTCTTATGTAAAATATAGTCTGTTGCGAACTGCTAACGTGTCTTTATAGTGACCCTCTCCGGCGACTTTCGCATTTGACAGTTTTTTTTTATTATACCTATGTTCACTAGTTTGTTAATCAAGATAAAAAAAACCGTAGCTAATTATGTGATTATGAGAAAGGCCCTAATATTGTTAGAAGTTTAAGGTACGGATTACGATAAATAAGTGTAATGTAATTTATGGTTATGGTAAAGTTATTTAGTTGAAACCGCGGGAGTTTGGTCATACCCGACAGGCTCGTCCTCGGTGCAGTGGTTGGCTCGCCACAGCCACAGCATCGTTGTAACCTTTGAACCGCAGCGCGACGGTGTCTGAAATATATTCAATTCAACTATATACAAAAATTCAAGAAAACTAACATTAATTATGTACACGGCAAAAACCGAGTCATTTGTCATTGGCCACGTTAAACTTGCGCACTGATAATGCTGGTGGCATTATCAGTGCGCATAATATGTATTACCCTTGTGTAAAGTGTCCTATGGCCTTGATTTTGTTGTTCTGCCCGACTACATCAGAACAACTCGCCATATCCAATATAATCACAATCCAGGTCATATCTTTAAATACCAAATTTTGTCCAAATCAATTCAGCTGTTACGACCGTGAACGAGTAAAAAACATCCACATTTTCACATAAAAACTGTGTGGATGTGTGATATGTATGTTTTCTGTGGCTAAGTAACAGAGCCGATTTGGATGAAACTTACTAGATAGATTTGGACCTACAATAACTTAAAAGGCTACTTTTTATCTAAGCTAGTGTATAATATTAGTGTGATAGATTACCAGAGCTGCAGAGTCGAACATTGTTTCCAGTGATAAAATGGAAAGTGTAGGGCAAGGCAGCGCGACGCTGACGAATCACTTCGATCATTCCGGTTGAGGCAGAAGTGGATGCAACGGCGTCCTCTAGCGGTTTGGCGTCAGCCTGCAAGGCGCATGCATTCTTTTCCACCAACGGCAATGCGCACGCGTTTTCTTCATCGGAAACTACGACTGGGGTTTCCAAAGTGTCCTCCGGTAGGTCTGTTTGAGACGGAGTCGGTGGTGCTTGGGCTTGTTCCCCGGTTACTGGCACGTCAGACGTCTCATCCGACTCTGCCATCTTAGGGGCGATTGTGCTCGGTACGTCTGCCATACCGGTCATCAAATCCGATGGGCCACCAGAATTCACGATTTGTGATTCGGATATATCGTTTGGGACTGAAAATATGTGTAAATAAGTCAGAAATTCATAAAACTAAATAAATTTATATTTGCAAATAATTGTGTTATATATTACTCGTATGTTGGTTTCCAGGAACAACGTTGATGCCACGTGAGACCGTTTGTATCTTAGTTGTTGTCCCATAAAGTTCCATCAATACATATACTTTCTATAATGTAAAAGAAAAATAATTAATATTATAAAAGTTTTAATTGCCAACAAGCGGAGTAAAGTGACGGAACTTTAACTTTACTTACATCTGGAACTTTCTCGATCGCAACTTCGAGTAGTTCAGAGTTGTAATAAACGAGAACTTTTGAATCAGGTGTCTTCTTTAAGCCAATTCTATCACCAGGGCGTAGCCATTCGAAAGATGGCACGAAAGATTGTAAATCCTTCTCCCCTGATTGATCGGGTCGCGAGTATTTCAGATATTTACCTGAGAAGAT
Source organism: Lampropteryx suffumata (assembly GCA_948098915.1). Classification (NCBI taxonomy): domain Eukaryota; kingdom Metazoa; phylum Arthropoda; class Insecta; order Lepidoptera; family Geometridae; genus Lampropteryx; species Lampropteryx suffumata. The sequence goes on along the minus strand of OX402544.1, from coordinate 16,068,225 downwards.
TACAAGTTTATTATTAATTATGTTTGTAAACACAAAATAAAAACAACATTTGATCGAAGCTGAACCTTATTATTATCACATAGAATAACAATGTTTTTCTTCTAGTAAGTGCCCCAAAGATTGGCAATGCTACCTCTTTGGATAGCCACAACAAACATTTGTCCGAGGTAATGCCCGCTGATTATTAATCTCTTGGATTTGGAACCACGAGAGAGTAATGAAAATAAATTGGTTATTATAACAGAAAGCTTACCATCAATATAGGCTGTGAAATGGGGCAACCAGGAGGCACAGAGCGGAAGGTGTCTGTTTATATTTGCGTTCAGAACATTGACATCAGTCACGCCCATACGAAAGCTGCCAGCATACGAGTGCTTGCATTCCAATATTTGAATCTGTAATTTAATTTATATTTTAACTGAAAGTTAAACTTTTGAACTGGTCTACATCTATTTGTGAACAAGCCACGGCAAACTTCTACGAAAGTAACGAAAGGCTTTAGTTCCAATATCTCAGCATAACTCATGGTGACGTGATAATGCCTACACTGAATAAGATAAAAACAAGTTCGAATAAAATTTAACTAACAATTTCCACTCCGCGGTATGAACGGTACCTACCTGCAGAATAGTACTGATTAAAAAATATAATTAAACTGCCACAAATTAAAACTTCCATTAGACAACGCTGTCCAAAGACAGCGATTCCTCAGTGCTACTAACTCGTAGGCAAATTTCACAGCAACTTGATACGTACAGTCATTAATAAACATGGTTAAATAAACATTGTGTATAATTATTTTTTCTGCGTAGTCAGCTAGTTCAAAGTACATTTAGCCCGAAACCATGTAAGCAAAGCGCGTAGAATTGTCGATACAAATATAAAGTGTAGTTGATATTAATTACATAGTAAAAGTTATGCTTCGTTTGGACACTGGTGGACAATTTCCACACAACATCTATATAGCCTATAATAAGGGTTGTGTGGAAATTGTCCACCAGTATTATAATTACGTTTTGTATTGACGTGTTCGGTTGTACAACATTTTAGAGATAAACAAATTTGGTGCACAAACCAAAGTGCAAAATAAGACAAAAAGAATAATATCTTGGCCAAAAGATATATCGAAAACACGAATTATGAATATTTTTTAAGTTAATTTTGTTGTTAACTGTACCGTATTAATGCATCGATGGCAAAAATGGAGCGAAACTACATAACACGAGTACAATAAATTATTTTATACTAGATTCTGCACGCGGTTTCGCAAGCATCGTGCCTTCATGATAAGTACTAGCTATAGTAGCTATGTTATTCCAGGTAACAGACTACACCTATCAGTCTTGTATCAAGTTATACCAAATTATCAAGTTATATCCAAATACGTGCAGGTGTTAGGTACTGTGTGATTGAGCCACAATAAAACATACAAACGTTCACATTTATTATATTAGTAGAATGTCCGATTCTTGTTAAATATTACAGTCAGCAAGTCAGTTGATATCTCTATGAAAATTAGAACGGACCCATTTCTTTATCGTGCAAAAAGTAACTGACGCTTGCAAAAAGTTGCGGATGTTTGCACATTATAAGAGCCCGGCAGAAGGCGGCGACGACGTATTCTATTTTAACAACAGCATTGTCGTCTTTGTTCGGTGTAAACCCGGGGTACAAATCGGGGTACAAACGTACAAATTTTACAATTTAAATAAATAGGAATTGATCTGAGAACCTTTATTTTCTGGTTAGCCTACATTAATGATCTAAGAATGTAGCTCAGGTATTCTGATCTTACGTTTCGCCTTCGATAACCCAAAAACCTATTCTGTTATCTCAATGGTAAACCTTAAGAAAATAATCGATCGATTCCATCGACTTCGTAAACGTAGCGTAAGTTGAGCCGGTGTTCACAACCAGACTATGAAAACACGTTAAATCTGTTGAAAAGCTAGTTTCAAGTTACTTAGTAGAATCGCCCTCCACATTTAATAGTATCCTTTGGTAGAGACAGTTTAAACCTATCCAAAAAATGTAATATCTCTAAAATTAGAACATGGCACGACAGTCACTGAAAGTCAGTATAACAGAAGTTAAATTTCATTTGCGTTCTTGAGAGCGTGTTTTATACAAAACAAATATTGAACGTGGTCAATATTTATTTTTATACATATCTGTTGAGTTATTTATTCATTTATTCTTGTGAGTGAGAGGACATGGCTAAACCTGCCATTTAAAATTAGTTTCTTCAATCAAATAACTTATAAGTAACGCTTGTTTACAATCTGTCCCTTCTATCAGCTTCAGTTCAGTTCAGTATTCAATACAATCACAAGGATCACAAGGATCACTTTGAAACACACATACGAGTGCTTTCATTCTTCAAGTCGACAAATTTATAAAGCTTTTCTGAAATTGTGTTATGCAGATTATGGGAGTTGGGGATGGCTATGTCGATAAGGAGTGTGGTTTTAGAACTTTTGTCTAGGAGGGTCATGTCTGGTCTATTGAAGTGAATAGTTTTGTCAGTTACGATGGCTCTATAAAAATAGAGCTTGTAGTTTGTATTTTCTAGTACCTACTGGATCTGGAGTATATTTGTAATAAGGTGTTGGTTTTGCAGATGTGTCGATTAGGTTATATATTGCAGCTAGTTTTTTATGAATGATATTAGCCACCTGGTCGTGTCGGAACTAATAATCCGTTTGTGCCAGCGCTTTGCAGGCCCCCGTGATGTGTTGGATGGTTTCGGAGGAAGTGTTACAACATCTACACAAGTCTGTTTGTATATTATGGATTCTCATGATATGTTTTTGGTAATTCTAAGTCTCAATTACATGATCCTGTATGGCTATCATAAACCCTTCAGTCTCAGGAAAGAGTTCTCCTAGACTGCGCCATTAGGTCGACGGCTGTTTGTCGACCGGTGGGTCGACAAGTCGTATGGATTTGTATGGATTTAAGGTATCCAAACCAATTCGCTCAAATTGCACCACGCTGTAAAATATTCTAATACAACCTTGATCCTCTCTGTTTGACCCTTTGTAATGGTTATTCTGAAAACCCTGAAACATGTGTCTTTTTTTTACTTTTACCCGTTTGATTGCTTTTGCATATATTATACTTAGAAACACCCAGACCCGAGATAAATACTTGCAGATCATACAAACATTTGTCCCGCCGCGGGAATCGAACCCACAACGTTCTGTATCTCAGTCGGAATATGGCCCACTGCGCCACAGAGGTCGTCATAGTATTTAGATTAGGTATCTAAATTTACAATTTTAAAAGTCCTGAAACTTGTTTCAAATTATTTTGTATTCTTAATATCCCGGCGAAGTTTACAATAAATTGCACTGTCCGTAAAAAAATCCCATACAAATATACCTAAGCACCTTATTTTATAAAAAAAATGTATTTGAAATATGCCAATCAAGTTTCAACCTAATCGCGCCATTAGTTAAAAAATCCCATACAAACTTTGACATCCCATTCTACATTTTTTTTAGTGGTTACGCCGAGGTTTTTCCTTTACGACTGAACTTTGAACCTGTTTTGTATATTTCAGACTCTAAACAATATCATCTCTACAACCACCATAATATACATCTTTCAATCGTCACATCACTACGTACTGCGTCAATATGATACAGTCTGCAGGTCAGACACATGTTATCCATACTATACTCTTATAATTTCAAAAGTAACAAGGCTAAACGGCTGCATGGACCTAGATGAAATTTGGTAAGGAGATAGATTGTATTTTGGCGTCGGACAAAGGCTATTTTTACTTTTAGGTACTACGTGTGCGAAGCCGCGGACAGCAGTAAGTAATAAACCTCTGTGGCGCAGTGGGCCAAGACGCAGAAGGTTGCGGGTTCGATTCACGCCGAGGGACAAATATTTGTATGATCTCCAAGTATTTATCTCGGGTCTGGGTGTTTCTATGTATAATATGTATGTATTTAGAAAAAAAAACCTATTTAAGTAGTATATCAGTCATGTGGTACCCAAAACACAAACTATGCTTACTTTGGGGGCCAATTGATGCTATGTGAAATGTCCGGCATTATTATTAATATTAGGTATTATTATAAACGCCAAAATTTAAAAAAATAATTACGTGACCCACTTAGTGACTGATGAACAAACAGCCTTTTCAGTAAATGTAAGTGGAGGATACTCGTATCATCCTTGCACTGTATAGATGTGCGTTATGAAATAAATTACAGTTAACACAAAGGGGTTTAAAGTTCGAAGTCGTGCATAGGTTCTAGTGTGTTCAGATGTTGTATACTTTATGCAACATTATTCTTCTTATAGAATCACTAGTTCTTACGAACCAGTGTGATGATGGGATTAAAGTACGCCTCTGTGTCTCTATTGCCATATTGGAGAAAGACCTGTGCAATATGAACCTGACCCGGCTTAATTAACGGAAAATCACGTCCAAGTTTCACGTGAATTTCAGAGAAATTATTCATGCATTTTCTCAAGATTTCACGAGAAATTGAGCTAGAAATTAACTGCTGGACCTAATGTTCCATGTTCGAAGTGTATTGTCAAATGATAAATCGATAATGTTCTGACAATGTCCATTGTTGCAAACGCTGGACATTATTGATTATGTTATAGCACCGTATAGTTATAATTATAGAATTACTAGCTGCTGACCACGGCTTTGTACTTGTGGTACCTACATAATTACGTGTTTAAAACTAAAAAGAAAACAGACTTCATTGAATGAAATTTGAGCCAATAATACATTGTTAGTGGAAAGTAGATGTATTTTGTATATATATAATATGGTTAGGCCAAATAAACGCACCGCTCCAATGAGACAGCGAGGTATCGAAGTATACGAAAACATCATCGATGTATAAAATTTTTAGATTTTCGTTGATTTTTTCAGCTCGATCGATTTTGATAAAATTTAAATGGGACCACCTGTGAAGTATAAACCCTTTCAAACAAAAAAAGAATTTTCCAAATCGGTTCAGGCGTTTTCGAGTAATCGGTGAACATACATAAAAAAAAGATTCCGACGAATTAAGAACCTCCTCCTCGATTAATAAAAAGAAGCCTGAGACCATCCCAACAATCTGCACGGAGATCGTGCCGAATTCCATCAAAATCCGTTCAGCCGTTTAGCCATGTAAAGCTAATAAACAAACAAACAGACAGGCAGGCACTTTCGAAATTATAATATTAATATAGATTATACCACATATTGATAATATGACAATATAAACTAAATACTTACTCAAAATTTAAATCAAGAATGAAGAATATCAGCGAGACCCTTCATACTCATCTCAAGTGACCAGGAACTATACCTACTCGTAGAACCGATAACATATTTTTTTACTTATAGAAAGAAAGCGAACAGGTAAAACCTAATCCTTTTCGATACTAAAATGTATAAACATTTCTGATTAAATTTCTATCCCTCTTTTTCCCCGCGAAAATGCAGACAGAACCGCTGTCTTCACGCCTGAATCTCGACTGTAGCCGGCCGACGGCAGCGCCGGGCGCCTATGCAATTTACTCGACTATACGAGTACTTACGATTGACTTACGAATACCCCGACCAAATTAGAATGTTCTTCTAACGCTCACGAAATACGATTCATTTTACACAAAAACATATTTTCATAATTTATTACGACATTTGCGTCAAAGCTTGGCCACGCATATCTAATGTGAATTTCACACATCAGTAACGACAAAACTTAACATTTTGTAAGTATAGTTTACAGTTGATCATTATTAACAACTTTTGCAATAAGGCGGGCGGAGTCTAGAGAACCATCTATACCAATAATAAGAACAAAAATAATTCTCTACGCGTTGATGTCTCCAATTATTGAAACTTAAGTCGATGTGCATGTTTAGATTGTAATGTGAGTAAGTAGTGAGAAGCGCTACTTTATATTGATCGAGCGAGCGAAGTTCTCAACTTGGGCGATTAGGCATTGTCTGTGTGTATGTTTGTTTACTGATAACTTCTGATATGCATTAAATTTGGCAAGTCGGCCCTGAGGCGCACTTTAATCCTTTCACCACACTAGTTCAAAATAACACTGGTAGCTCGATAAGAAGGCAAGTCGAAAGATTGGAATTGAGAAATTAACTGATAACTTATTTAGCCGAATTGGGCAAGGAAGTGTTAAGATAATAGGGGGTTCCAAATATTTAATAAAACAAAATTAAAGTCATCCAAATGTTTCATGTACCATAATGATAGTGCTTTCTTTGTCCATTCCAAAACAATTTTTATATGTAATCTAGGATGTATAGTTTTTGAAATACAACGTAAAAAATAAAAACCTTTAATTTGGTCGTATAATGTATAATTATGTCAAAATGTACAGATAAATGAAAAGAAAAAACTATTACGTTACGAACTACCCTGTATCGTAGGTATAATCACATAATTAGCTAGCCTGGCGTTACGGTCTGATCTAGTAATTCTAATGTTAATGAATAAAGATGGCAACAGATTATCTTGTATGTTTATATAAGATTTACCCATACAATGCAAGTGAATACATGTTCATTTAGTTGATTATTTTTAACTTTTTTGTAGATATAGGCCGGTAAAATAGAGGTACCTACTCTTGCATAAATTCTATTGAAATTGTGAAAAGGCCCCACATCGATGGGACCGAACAAAATTTTACGAAAGATCGCAAATTAGGATTTTTTGATTTGTTAGGGAAACGGTTAATTTTATGGTCAAATGAGTAGCTCAGACGAAAATTGCAGATCACGCAATTATCTACAAAAATTGTCCTGACACTTTTTTCCTAAGATTCACCATTTCTGAGAAAATGCGATTCTAAAATGTATTAAAGTTGTATTCTCCTTATAATGCATGAGTACACTGCCTATAATTCAATTCAATTCAATTTATTCCATCAAATAGGCACAAAAATACACTTTTGAATGTCGATACAATACAATATCAATACAATAAAAAATATAATAAAATGTCAATACAATAGAATACAAAGCTAATATAATACTATGTCAATACAAAAGCTAATATAATACTATGTACATCATTAGGCAGAAATATTTTCAAATAAGAGTTTATCGGCTTATACTATAAGTGTAAAAAAATCATATTGCATTTCTACATGCTATGACTGGCTGTGATATAACTGTAATCAGAAATGTTCCGGAGAAGTAAAACAACAATGTTTTAAATTATTTGAAAAACAAGATTTCATTACATGTGCAAAAGTTTTTGAGAATAAGAACTCCAGAAACTCTAATTATCAATGGAATTAGTTTTCTTTTTTCCGTACAAAGACCTCCTTGACGACCTCTGTGGCGCAGTGGGCGAAAGCCTGCCTGAGGCGTAGAAGGTTGCGGGTTCGATTCCCGCCGCGGGACAAATGATGCATGATCTGCTACTATTTGTCTCGGGTCTGGGTGTTTGTATGTATTTACAAAAAAAGTATATAAGTAAGTAGTATATCAGTCATGTGGCACCCATATCACAAGCTCTGCTTACTTTGGGGCCAGATGATGATGTGTGAAATGCCGGCGTTATTTATTTATTTACCTCCAAAAAAATTACTTGCTTAAATAATTTACGTTATCAACTTTTGCAAAACCTACACATAGAAAAAACTTGTGCAATTACCTTGTCTTCAAGCCTCGGCTTCTGCTCACCAACATTTTTATCGAGGATATTACCCGGTTCAAGTGTGGCTTGCTAATCAACTAGGCCCAGAACAATAGGGGTTGGCAGCTAATTAATAATGTATTGAAACCAATAAACACTCTACTACCACCTGCACCAGTAAAGCTCTTTCATAATTTTTTTGCACCTGCAATAAGGGGTGTAATTCTAAATGCGGCTGGCTGCATGCATCAGTTGTTAAGGCCGATTCTGTTCAATTGTTGAATCTTCAACAAAACAAGATCCTTCCATCGATGTCGAAACAACTCATGTATCGCTGTTACAGCAATTTACGTCGACTCAGGAAGATGACGAAGAAGAAGAGAATTTGAATAAGAACACCTGACATTTGATTAAATTTTAATAAAATAGACCTCCTGGAGAAACCACATTAAAAACGCGCCAAGTAGGCCTCATAGGTCGCGTGGAAGCGGCTGCATATTATGGAGAATACAACTTTAGTACATTTTACAATCGCTTTTTCTCAGAAATGGTGAATCTTAGGAAAAAAGTGTCAGGTAAATTTTTGTAGACAATTGCATAACCTACAATTTTTGTCTGCGCTATTTTTATCATAAAGTTAAGCGTTTTGCTGAAAAAACCTTAAAAACCCATTTTTGCGAACTTCGACCATGCATTTTTTGTGCATACATGATATCGATGGCGACTTTTCACAATTTAATTCCTTTCATTCAATGGTATCCCTAACGTTATGTATATTTTGATCGGACTAATAATTTAGGGAATGTTAGTTAGGGATAATGGAAGAGTGATTTTAGTGTTTTATTTTGTGAGATTTGTAGGTCAGCTAGTTTGGTTTTAGGAACGTTGTCCTAGATTTCAATTAGGTACATTGTACGAGTAAGTGTGGAATAAGCGCTGTCCATTTCTATAGCCCAGTCACTTAAGCAAAAAAAGGGGTTAACCTCGGAATGAGACATAATAAGCTGTAAACTCGACACATATACTCGTTTACATATATATATACTCGTATACATTTTGGTGTTCTAAAAGTTGTCTCAAAAGTCTCATATAATCCCGTGTCTGCGCCGTAAGTTATTCAAGGTCAAAATCACAAAAATCGGTTTTTCGCGATTATCTGGGATTCTATAGGTCCAATGATGCAATAAGCATTTAATATAAAAATAGTAGCAATACGCGAAAATTTTTTTCATATTAAACAAAGCGAGTTCGAGACTGTTTCATTTTGTGCTGCGCTACAATATAGAATAGAGGGTCTGAAATAAAACGAACCCTAGCTAGTGTATTTATATAAATTGAAAAATTAATAGTTGAAAATAGTTAAATAAAAAAAATATATTAAAATTATGTATTTATATAAAATTGGTTAAGCATGTGACCGCGTACAAAGAAGGTTTCCGGAGTCAGTAAGGATTACATTGACTAGTGGTCAGGTCTCAAACCGAATAAAAATATTTAGTATCCCTTCCCTTGCTCGGATAATTGCCAGCATCCTCGAATTCATCGACCTCACAATTTGTCGATGAAATTTTGAGGAATTGCAATCCACTTCTCTTTAATTGCGATTCGCAGCTTTGGAAGCCTTGATGGAGGAGGTACCGAACTCGACGTTTTAACTCATCTATAAGTGTTCTATCGGATTCTAGTCCAGGCTTCGAGCTGGCCAGTCCATCGTACGAATGCCGACGTCGGGTAGATACTGTGTCACTACATGAGCAACATGAGGTCGTGCATTATCATGCATCAACTGCATATCCTGCGTAAGGTACCACATGGTCTTCAAGGATTTCAGTAATGGAACGATGAGAAGTCAATCCACGTGTACGGCCCGTCAGTTCAATGAAAACTAACGCTGTATGTGAGGTGAATGAGATGCCGCCCCAGACCATTACAGATCCTCCTACATAAGCCATAGTTTCCTCGATTGAACACTAAGAATAACGTTCTCACCCAATCTATTTATTTAAAACATAAAAGATTTCTAATATTGATATGGTCACTATAAGATGTTGTTAGGTTAGCTAATTACTTAATACTCGTAACTTAAGACAGAAAGTACTGTAAGTAGGGACTGAATAAATTATCCGACTTGATATTACATCGATCTCACAACTTTTTACGGTAGAAGAACTGAGTTGCGAGACTTGTTTTTTTACAAGTTATGTTTTTGATGTCATTCATATTAAACAGCATGAAGCGCACTTTCTGTGGGTGTAACTTAGATAGTTGTAGGTTTTAAACTTTTTGAGAAAATCGAATCAGAGTTTCAAAGTAGCGGTTTATTTGCTGTATAGTGTAGTTAGCAAATTAAAAGAAATGAATATGGAGCTTTCATAAATGTTTTTAAATGAACGGAACGGACTGAAACGGTAATCCAAAGCGTATGTGATCATGCCAACAGTTATCAACCAGTAGCAACAGTTATCAACCAGTAGAATCTCATTACACCCGCAAAGACACTAATATAAAAGAGCTTGACCTGACTGACTGACTGATTCATCATCGCTGAAATTTGCAAAGTAGCTTCCATTTATAGCAAACCCACCCACTAAGGCAGGATTTTTTGAAATTCAACCCCTAAAAAGAGTGAAAAAGAGTGAAAACGAATGTATGCAACTTTTTAACGCGTGGTGCGATTTGCTTGAAACTTGATATATGAATAAATGAAATGCAAAATAAATAGACACGTGTTGCAGGACTTTTTAAAATAACCCTAACAAAGGGGTAAAATGGGGTGTCAAAGTTTGTATGGGAACTTTTTAACGGGTGGTGTGATTTTTTAGAAACTTGGTTTGGATACATAAAATGCAAAATAAATGAATCGTGTTTCAGGATTTTTCAAAATGTTGAGAGATCTTGACATCACACAAACGTCAGTGTGCGTGTCAGTCAGGTGTGCGTTGCCCTAGCAAAATGTTGACGAATTTCAGGATTTTGAGTATGCAGATAATTAGAGCATTATTTCGTGTAATTGTGCACGAAATTGTGTGCGTCCACAGGAAAAAAAGTTATGGACAAAAAACAGATCTTGCTAGGGGAACGTTTGAAACGTTACTGCAGCAAGATTTTTTTGAAATAATGGACTTAGCTTAAAAATATTAAATGGATTGGAAAGCTTATAATTGTGCACGATTGTGCACAAAAATTCAAGTTTGTGCATCCAAGGACTTCCGAGTCTGACTATGGCGAAACTTTGATGTCAGTTTACCCGAGCTCTTGACAAGTGAAAAAGTCAGAATTTGGCAAAAAGTTAGTGCGTTGAGTTAACTCACTGTGCTGAAATTTTCAGCAATAACAAACGACTAGTTTAAGAAATATATCAAAAACCCATAATCTAATATAACCCGATCTATTTTCATAGACTATTGAAAAGTGGTGTCATAGTACATAACAACGACCACCCTAAATTGTCTGCATTGCAATGTCAAAAAACTAAGAAAATAGTACAATTTCCTGCAGTAGCGCAACATAATTTTGATCTCATTAACTTTTCTGAAATTAATTCTGGCAGCACTGGCCGAAGGGTTGGCTTCGGCTGTTTGTTTTTGTGTTTACTGGTTTGTTTTGTTTGTTGACTGCTGCTGTGTTGGGCAAGAATATTTATAATTCAGGATAAAGGTAGGTTACAAACCACAACACACATGTACAAACATACATAAAACATTAAGTTGTAGTAATTAGCTGTCGGTATCATAATAATATTTTCTTATGTTTGTCTCATATATACCTCCAGTTTTTCAGACATTCTAAAGCGAAGATTTTTTAGCAACTTAGTTTGATAATGATAGAATTATATATTTATATAACACAACAATGTACCAACACAGTTAAGGGCCACTCTGTATTATTAAGAAAATAATCCGTCTAAGTGAAATTTATCTATAGTATAAAATCAAAATAATTTTTGTATTAAGGAAAATAATCTGTGATTTTATAATAGTGCCTAATTCTTAAGTAATAATGTGTGATTTAGATTAGGTAAATTATTGTGAAAGATGTAAGTACCTAGGTTGATTCAAGTTGATGATGATAAGACAAAGTTCAAAGAAGTGATAAAAAAGTACAAATAAATAACTAGGTAACACCCTCATGCGAAAATAATTTCATATAAATATATACCTTTAATTTTATATTACATTAGAAATAGAGCATGTTGGTTTTTTTCAGAAATTTTATCCTGTTCACCTTTGTTAACCTATTTTAGTTATATTTATCCACACCATTATAATTATAGTAGAACCATCCATATAATTTTAATGTTAAGGAAAATGATCTGTGATTTTATAAGAGTACCTAGTTTCTAAGTAACAATGTTTGAATTAGATTAAGTTGAATGTTGAGTTGAAAAAATGTTGTGAAAAATGTATGTAAGTTGACTCAAGTTGCTGATGGTAAAACAAAGTTCAAAGAGGTCATAAAACGGTACAATTACTAACTGGGTAACTACATTATTAGAACATAATTTTAGATGAATGTAAAAAATAAATGTACCTATAATATATTACATTATTTGACTGATAAAGCTTCTTGGCTTTTTTTAAGTTTATCTTGGTTTTTAAAGGTTACTTTTTAGTAATATTTAACCAAATTTATATATTATCTTATATCAATAGTATAAGCACCTATATCATTTTATGGAAAATTATCTGTGATTTTTATGAGAGCCTATTTAGATACCTTAATTAAAGACTTATTGTAACTAATAATGTGAGACAGCGAAAACATTAATATTTTTTAGAGTAGAGGTGTTTAGAATTAGAGCATACCTAATGACTTTTTTTGAAGTTTATCCTGGTTTTTATGAAAGTTTTTATTTAGTTATATATAACCAAACTAGTAAATATCTAAACTATATCATTTTATGGAAAATTATCTGTAATTTTTAGGAGAGCCTATTTAGATACCTTAGTTATTTACTTATTACTTATTATGTTACTAATAATGTGAGACAGAGAAAACATTTATATACGTTGAGAGTAAGAATTTAATCCAAAACCTAAAAAGCTACTACCAACTGACCTATAAGGTTGTGATTTTATTTATGTGATGTGATTTAGCGTGTGAATAATGTTTAATTTTAAGTTAATTAGAATGACTTAAATAATATTGTAAAAAAGAAAATTGATATGTGATTTTAAAAATAGAGCAGGTAACCTAAAAGATTCTTACATAAATATTATAATTATGTTTGTCTTTATTGAGTACTTTTTGTTTTCCTATCCCTTATTCCATTAACACAAATGAATACCTCAAAAAGTGGCAGCCTACTTTAGTGTCTTGTCAAAAATGACAAAAATTAAAGAATATAAGATTGGCTGAAGATTCGGTCGAACATTCGTATATAAGAAACGTTGCGGTACTGTAATGCTAGAACATTTGTACTATGGTAAACATGGCGATTTTTATTATAATGCTGACAATTTAGGTTGGTCGTTGTTATGTACTTTGGCACCACTTTTCTATAGTCTATTAAAATAGACCGGGTTATATTAGATTATAGGTTTTTGATATATTTCTTAAACTAGTCGCTTGATACTGCTGAAAATTTCAGCACAGAGAATTAGCTCAACGCACTAATTTTTGTCCAAAATCTGACTTTCTCACTTGTCTAGAGCTCGTGTAAAGTGACATCAAAGTTTCGCCATAGTCAGCATGAAACATGAATATCTCGGAAGTCCTTGGATGCACAAACTTGAATGTTTGTGCACAATCGTGCACAGTTATAAGCTTTCCAATCCATTTATTATTTTTAAGCTAGATAAAAAAATCTTGCTGCAGTAACGTTTCAAACGTTCCCCTAGCAAGATCTGTTTTTTGTCCATAACTTTTTTTCCTGTGGACGCACAATTATGAAATTTCGTGCACAATTACACGAAACAATGCTCTTATTATCTGCATACTCAAAATCCTGAAATTCGTCAACATTTTGCTAGGGCAACGCACACGTCAGTCAGTCACAGGTTTATATAAATACCTACCTATATTTGTTTTGTTTCTGTGCAAGCGAGTGAGCCGAAGAAAAGAAAACTACATCAATGGTTGGACAGTACATAACATACATACCTTACACAGTACTCACGAAAAAAACAAACTTCACGGTCGGAATCACAGGAAGAAATGCTACATACACTATTTCCTAGCTCGGGTTCTTGTTTTCGATGGTCCCGCAACTGGCATTGTTGAAGAAGAAGTTGTTTATTATCTTGGTTTATTAAATATGTTAGGTGGAATGAGCGCTTTTTTGATCACAACTTTTAAACGGATATCAGGCCAGATGTCTTCAACTACGTCGAAGTATTTCAGAGTAAAAAATTACTACATACTTACATTATTTAAGTAAAAAAAAACAAATTGCAATAACACCTGGCAAACCCGGAATGAAGAACGTTATTTTGATGCATTATGGAAAATTTTATAAAAGTTTTTTACTAAATTTGCTCTCCTGTAAAATATAGATATGTACTTGTCTGTATCTACTTTGCTGCCATCGATTTGTGTTGCGGAAGAGGGATGAATCACTTAGAAATAAATTTAAAGAAATAAATATCATGACAGTTTCTTGTTAGTAAATATTATACGAAAATCGAATGTAAAAAATATCAATAATCACAATATTAATACTAGAAATAAAGATAAACTAGCTGTTTCCACAGTTAGGCTCGCTAAAGTTAATAAGTATTTATAGGGCAAAGTGTACGCTTCTATAAAAGGTCCCAAGAAATGTGTTAGATCAGCAAATTAAAAAACGTAATAAACAAGAAACTGACTATTAAAATATATTATAAAATATCATATTATTTAGATGACAAAAAAGCTTGGGATGAATATGCTCCAACTCGATTCGGCATCCGTAACAAAATTGGCAAGGATCATACAAAAAAGTGTTAAAACCAGACAATTTTCTTGACGGATTCTCCTTGAACTGGGGTTAGGAGGATCCGGCAACTAGATTCACTAACATATAAGAAGACGATTCAAAGTGGTCCTTGTGATTTTATTGAATAAAATAATGTTTTGACTTTGACTTATCTCTGTACCTGTATAATTATAATAATAATAATAATAATTAAATGAATAGCATAAGCCTTTTTCTTAGTTTTAGGTACATACATATAGATATAACAGTCATATTTTACAGTCAAAAAAGAAAATAAAACATTACATACTATGTGCCTCTAAACTAAGTTTGTATGAACAGGTATGTGCTAATGGGGTGGATTATACTACTCTTTTCAGTAGTTGCTCAGTGTCATCGTAGCCCATATTTAGCAACCAGTATATTCTGTATCAATAGTTGCTGTGTGGATACTACTTCTACTAGATACTAGATAACATCTAATAAAGTTACAAAAGGTTCCTAAGACATTTTCTTAATATTACACTTACCTCAAGCACATAACATAATAAATATTGCTAGAGAGTTCACATAATACGACTAGTAAGCAATCTGTTCTGAACGCGGTGCGCTTCTATAATAAGCTTCCTGAAAATGCTACTAAACTACCTATTAATAAATTTAAAGCATACATAAAAGGTAATCTTTTGAAGAAAGCTTATTATAATATAAATGACTATATTATTGATAAGAATGCATGGCCTCATGTCGCTCTACCGTCAGACAGTTAAACGACACACTTGAAATTTATAAACTCTCTTGTATTTAGTATTTCGTAGTTAAGGTAGTTATAAGATGGATCATGTAAAAAAGCGCTAGGAACAAGACGAGTTTCTTGCCAGTTCTTCTCGGGCTTGGGTTAGGATGAATTGGCACCTAAATTCACCTAGTGTGTAAGACGTTTCAAAGTGATCCTTGTGATTGTATTGAATAAAGTATCTTTTGATTTCGACTTCACTTTGTAAGCAAGGAGTGTACTATGGAAGCCAGATGACATATAAATAAATTATATTAAACATGTAAATTCACACTTAAAATGCTTTATGACACCCAGACACAGAACAAAGACCTGCTTTTATTAAAGAAATGTTTGTCCTGGAAAGGAATCGAACCCACAAATGTCACTACCGCACAGAACAAACGCCTGCGTTTATCACAGAAATGTTTGTCTTGGTAGGGAATCGAACTTACAACCTACAGCACGCACGAAAGTAGCGTAACTGTAGCACGAAAGCAGTTAGTACTAACTGAGCTGTGACAATGTGACAGTGGCTGGTTAGCTTTTTTCAGGTATATATTCAATTAATTCTTACCTCGTACAGCTCGTTGACGATGAGGTGTGTCGAGCTGAACACGAGAGCACCCATAGGGTCAGGGGTCAGTCGACGTGCGCTGGTGTAATCTTTCGACAAAGTGACATTGTCACCGTGGTATTCGGAGAAGCTCCTGTTAACAATTCTTGCAATTCATAATAGGTTCAGGATGCAATTTGCACACTATTTATTTTTGTTACATATATTATTTGAAAACTTTCGTATAAAGGAATATAAATGTAACTCATTTATATTGCTTTTATTGCTTTTAGTTTAATTTTACTTAAATACAAGCCAAGCGAGTGTGTTTTCATTATGTTAGAGGAATATTGTGAGAACCGTTAAATGTAAGAAAATGTTTACTGATTAGTCGAAAATGTGTTTCTTTATAATTTGATGGTCAGCAATTTGGAAGATTATATATATTTTATATATACATTATCATTACATACAATTTTATCACATAATATTCCGGCAGTTTATAACATACCTGGTTTTATTATAAATAAGAAAAAAAACAAAGAATATATGTTCATTTAACAACAAATTACAGAACGGAAGTCTGTAAAAAAGGTAAACATTATAGGTATTAGTGTAGTGGGTAAAAAATCTTTTAAAAAATTAATGTGGATAAATGTAAAACAATAAGCGATAGGTATACCTACAAACTCATTTTCCTAATTAGGAACCTATATTAACTAGGTACCAGACTAGGTACCAACTAACCAACTATAACCTAATAGTATAATTTATCGGTTCCTACAATCTTCCGGTGACTTATACAATCATTTACAAAAATAAGGATGACCTTGATAGTTATAAACCACGTAATATAATTGATGTGTAAAAAATAACAAAATAACTGTTTTTTTACCAATATGGCGGCGGTGGAGTCGGCACGGCTCTTGGGTTGGCGAGGACGCCATGATCTGTATTGCATCCGTTGTAATTGAACGCCCTCTCTTCGTTCTGAAGGATGGTTACCTGTAGACAATAACCAATTCTATATTATTATACATTCAGTATCCAAAGGAAAAAATAAATACAATGATTAATACAATGACACAAGCCTGGTATAATCATGAAATCTAGAAAATAATATTGCGTGTTTAGAACAAAGAAACTGTAATTTCGAAGCATTGATCTGCTTCGATGCTGCTATGAATTAAGAAACCGACATTTGATTTACATGATGATCATTTAAGTGAAATGTATATAAGAACACCTTTTCTAACACCTTTTCGAACACCTTTTCTAACCTGTACGTATTATAAAAGAAAGACAACTAGAAAATAGTTTTGTACCTGAGTGCATTGTCCATAGAGGTCGACCACAGCATAGATATTGAGGTGCGGAACATACCAGGCCTTGCCCATATCCATACCGTCCAAATAGTAATGTAAGCTGCGGTCCGCGTGCCACATCATACCTGTACAAGAAACACAATTTAAATATGAAACAGTATTTTAAATGATTGCTGGAACTTTCCATTGGCCGTTGGTACAAGCAGCAAAAAAAGCTTTTTTAAGAGACACTGCACTTTGAGTATTCTCAAGTTCCACTACTTTTATATAGTTTAAACGTGTCGAGGAACATAACTTTAGCTATGACGATATAATACGTTATCCTAAGCTCGTAACTTGCGTAAGCTAGCACCATGTGATGTTTTATTTACTTTTTCTGCCTGTTTGTCTCTTTGTTTCGTTATGCCCAGAAGTTATAACCAAGAAGACTATTATTATACGAATGCTCGATAGCTCTCTGCATAGTAAAATAAGTACATAATGCTACTGTTAGTGTCCAAATATTTCATAATAAAACACGTTTTTATACACGTTTAAGTTAAAACCAATAACGAGTGCCTATTCTATGTAACATCTATGTAACATACCGGCATATGCTATGAACTTCTTTCTTGAAAGTAAAACGATAATAACTGATTTATTATTTATTATACTGATTACTGTATATACTCGTACCTGTCTCTGTCATATCGTCACAACATCTCTGACACAGAAATAAACGTAATTTAATAAACTCTATGTAAAGATCTTTCTCGATAATCCCGACTGTTCCAAGGACATGTGTATGCTGACAGCTGTAAAGTGATCCGACCCGCGATGTGTCATACTTCATCGCTGCTACTCCTATAATGTTTTGTGTATTAACGCGTAGGGGGTCCGATAAATGAACATTTGTATGGACATGTCATGACATTACGGGATATAAAACTTGGGTAAGTGTAAGATGGCTTATGCACGGCTAACGATATACGCAAGACATTGTTGCAGGCGCTTAATGAAACTGTGTACTATCAATCTAATAATAAGTCAGCAATTTTCTATTGAAAAGTATGTATAAACTGCTCTAAAAGTATAACAAACCTAAGTTACCGAAGTGATCGCAAAATATACATAAAAATATATCAAAATCTGTCAGCATTTTCGATGAGTTCACGTTGATAAATGGATATACCAATACTGGCAGTATTAACGTTTAAAATTGAATTTATCAGAAATATTTACTACTACAGTCTACTGTTTACAGTAGTGTTGTTTATAGTTACATGCAGCGATAGTCTCGATATCTGGCATGTCATAAATGTTAGATGAGGTTATGTAGTAACTAACCGACTCTGCTGCCAACAGTCAAGGTATCCAGGTCCAAAGGATACCCGCTACGTACGCACTCGCCGTCTTTCATCATCGCAGATCCGCTGAGGATATAGGTGTCCCATGACAGGTCAGTGGCAGTGCCGGCTAGGGCGCCAAGGCCGCCGTTCGTGTCCAGGTCGTCTGGACGTATGGCTGTCACGCCTGAACAAAACAAAAAGGAGCTCAGCCGCTTACTTTAGTTACTTTACATTACAACTAGCATCGCACGCGTGGTACCTACATTAAAGTAGCCTGTAAAATGTTCCAGGTCACAGACAACATCTATACCAAGTGTTTTCCAAATATGATTAGACGTTACAGCCACAAACAAACATTGCTTTTGCATTTATAATAGGTACTTATTACTGTTTCGACATCCAATACATCTAATTATTATAAATACTTACGGGTATTTATCGCGTTTATTTACCTATTTTTCCCGACGTTTCGACAGGTTTACACTCTGTCGTGGTCACGAGATGACATAAGTTTAAAAAACCAATACATCTAGTTTTGTGTGATGAACTTTACCTATTTCGCTGCTCCCGATTTAACTGTCGACCATAATGATTTTATTGACATAAAATTCTAGGTACAATAACGCATCGTGTTTTTAATAAACTTTACCTATCTATTTTCCCTGGTGGTAGGACTCTTCAGCAAGCGTCCGTCTTGGTAATATTCTGCCTCCAAACAAATACTGTATGTTTGCAAGTATTACTAATATTTTAGAAGTATGCTTGTTTGCAGTATTGTTGTATAAGCTTTAAATTATTACTGTTAATGCATAAACTTTACCAATCTCAAGGTAAAGTTATCTGCCGATCTAGCCATCGAATATCGACCATCTCGTCTTAAGTAAATAAGATTCAAATTACAATTGTGCATTGGGTCCAGTGTAATGCATGAAGTTACCTATCTTGAGGCCGCCGATCCAATAGTCGGTCCTGTCGTCGTCATTGGCATAATATATCCAAACGACGTCGTGTTGTGTAATGCATGAAGTTACCTATTTAGATGCTGCAGATCAAGCCGTCGGTGTAGTTCTTATGGAAATAAAATACAAAATTCAATAGTGCATGGTGTGTTGTGTAATGCATGAAGTTACCTATTTAGATGCTGCAGATCAAGCCGTCGGTGTAGTTCTTATGGACATAAAATACAAAATTCAATAGTGCATGGTGTGTTGTGTATTGCATGAAGTTATCAATCTCGAGGCTGCCGATCCAGCAGTCAAACGTCTTGTAGTCATTGAAATAAGATTCAAACTAGTGCATGGTGTGTTGTGTATTGCATGAAGTTACCAATCTCGAGGCTGCCGATCCAGCAGTCGAACGTCTTGTAGTCATTGAAATAAGATTTAATCTAGTGCATGGTGTGTTGTGTATTGCATGAAGTTACCAATCTCGAGGCTGCCGATCCAGCAGTCGAACGTCTTGTAGTCATTAAAATAAGATTCAAACTAGTGCATGGTGTGTTGTGTATTGCATGAAGTTATCAATCTCGAGGCTGCCGATCCAGCAGTCGAACGTCTTGTAGTCATTAAAATAAGATTCAAACTAGTGCATGGTGTGTTGTGTATTGCATGAAGTTATCAATCTCGAGGCTGCCGATCCAGCAGTCGAACGTCTTGTAGTCATTAAAATAAGATTCAAACTAGTGCATGGTGTGTTGTGTATTGCATGAAGTTATCAATCTCGAGGCTGCCGATCCAGCAGTCGAACGTCTTGTAGTCATTAAAATAAGATTCAAACTAGTGCATGGTGTTTTGTGTATTGCATGAAGTTATCAATCTCGAGGCTGCCGATCCAGCAGTCGAACGTCTTGTAGTCATTAAAATAAGATTCAAACTAGTGCATGGTGTGTTGTGTATTGCAAGAAGTTACCAATCTCGAGGCTGCCGATCCAGCAGTCGACCATCTTGTCGATCCGTATCTCGAACATGTCGCATTCTCGCAGCGGACGAGCGCTGAACAGCACGGCGTCGTTGAACTCCGAGTAGACGGTGGCGCGCGACGCCGTGAGTCGATTCCGCGAAAGACGCCCGTTGTGGCCGTGCACGCGATGGAAGCACGTCTCACTGACAACAACATTATCATGTGACTAATACTAATACCCTTATTCCTAATATTCTAATATCCAACTTTCCTATGAATCCTTCTATTCTTCAGTCTCAATATTACCATCATACTAATCCACCTTTACTTACTTTTATACGAATCCGTCTAGCATACAATCCCAACTATCATACTATTATACAAATGAGAGCACTGGTGGTATAGTAGTGGTGGCCCGATCCTAAGGTCTTGGATTCGAATCCGGACGTGCACCAATGGATTCTGTTTGTAAAATGTATGTGCGCTATAACAGCCTATGTGTTATTCTGATGTATAAGCTATATTATTGTAAAGTTTCATTAAAATACATTCAGTAGTTTTTGCGTGAAGGAGTAACAAACATACATACAAACTTTCGCATTTATAATATTAGTACTCAATCACGCAATCAGCCATTATTATGGCTAAACCACTTTGAATTAAATTTGGTATATATAGACGTGAACATAATATATAAACAAGTTGCAAGTTTCAAAACTGCGTTCACTCACAAACAATGACGTCTCATTTAATTCCGTTTCCCAGATTAAATATACCACGTTATATAGGCTGACATTCAACATGACATGACATTGAACCATCCTGATACCCACACTACGCTAGCCTACCGCTTCATTTGAGTGATGAACATAGGTGTTTGTTCTGTGTCTAGATGTTATAAGGTATCATACGAGTAAGTACATATTTAAACTTATATAAGTAATTATATCAGTCATCTGGTCATCATAATACAAGCTATGATTGACAACCCCTGTGGCGCAGTGGGCTAAGATATATATAAGTAGTATATAAGTCATGTGGTACCCATAACACAAGCTCTGCTTACTTTGAGGCCAGATGATGCTGTGTGAATTGTCCGGGATTATTTGTTCTTAGTTTTGTTCTACATATATGGTGTTGTGTGCATTGTCCACCAATATTTATTCATATATTATTATTTATTGATTTATACGTTAGAGAAGCCATGTCAAGAAGATCGTGCAAAAAACAGTAAACGCTAATGGACAGTCGCTGGAGCAAACATTTTGTAGGTACAATGCAGCTTAGATTTCTTTGGTAATGTTTTTACGCAAACAAATGTTTTCTTATTAAATTACGTTCACTGGCAATAGTATATCTATTATAGCGAGTTCAAAACGAAACGGACAGTAGCAGCAGTAATATCGCAATTTACCTTCTTTGCTATTTGTCACGAGATACATAATCTGATTGCAGGAGTGGTCCAAGTCAAGAATACTTACTCAGAATGATAAAACGTCCAGCACGAGCCGTTAAACACGCAACTATTCGAAGGCATGGCAAGGCAAGTATATATTTTTATTCAAAATGGAAACTGAGTCTGTAAATTACGATTAGCAGCTTTCATTGCATGACTTGCAGCACGCGTCTATAAGTCGAGACTAGCGATGAAACACTGACCGAAACATTCTAAATTTTTTAAAGTAACCGTGTATTGATTGACTGATATAATTAAAGACGGTTGGAAACTGATGGAGGTACCGCCGGAGTCGATAGTTTTGAATTAATGATGAGGCGGGAATGCAAAGGGTTGATACTTCAACAGTTCAACACTAGTAAACTAGTTATAGAGGTGATTGCTTTACTGAAAAGTAACGGCTTTATATTAGAACCTTGGAGAATAGTAATGATACTTAATTCAGAACGTATGGCATTAACTGTCTTATTGCGTTTTGCGACACTTTTTAGTGATTGGGTTTTAAGAAATATATAAAGGCACTAGCTGGAAGACCCGCGACTTTGTCCGCGTGGATTGAATTTTACTATATGATTTTGAAAAATCCTGAAACCCGTGTCCATTTATTTTGCATTTTAATTATTCAAATCAAGTTTCAAGCAAATCGCACCACCCGTTAAAAAGTTTAAATACAAACCTAGACACCCCATTTTAGTCCTTTGGAAGGGTTATTTTGAAATTTCCGGAAACATGTGACCGTTTATTTTTCATTTTATTTATTCCAATCAAGTTTCAAGCAAATCGCACCACACGTTAAAAAGTTTCATACATTAGTGTTCACCCCTTTTCACCCTTTAGGGGTTGAATTTCAAAAAACCCCGCCTTTGTGGGTAATTTTGTTATAAAAGGAAGCCACCTTCCCACTTTCAGCTTTCTAGCTTCAGCGGTTTCGGCTCGGCGATGATGAATCAGTCAGTCAGTCAGGTTAAGCTCTCTTATAGGTATAGATATTTCACGATATTTTCATTAGTAAAATAAACCCTACTAATTAGAACATACAGACGTACATAATTATACAAAATCATATTTCCCGACGGAGTAGGCAGAGACTACGGACTACGGATCATAGCAAGTGATCCTGACATACTTCTTTTGCTACATTCGCTCTTATCACATTCCACATAATAGCACTTCGTTTTAGGGTACTCCTGACCTGCCCATTCTTTAAAACTAATTAAAAGTTAAACGTATATAATACGACTAGCTTCAAAAAATCAGTTCAGTTCAATCAAGTTCAGTTAGTAACCTATTTATTTGATATTAAAAGTAATCCAATACTTACGGTAGGACAGTAGCATTGGATTCGAAGGACACCGGCGAGTCTGGTGAACTGACGGCCAGTGGCGTGTAAGAGTCCACTATAGTTGCCTGCGCCACACGTCCGTATAAATCTGTAGAATATACACAGTCAATAAATACACATTCCATAAAGATCCTCCGATAGCAGTAACAAATAAAAAACCACATATTAATATGTAGGTTTGGTGAAGCCGAGCGCCTACTTATTCGTAGTGCAATCTATTTGATGATAAATTTGTAAAAAAAAACAAACATTGTAATGACTGTGATCTCAAGACTTGGCACATCATCAGATATTAGGTCTTTGAAGATGTCTAAGGAGGGTAGTCAGAGACACGGTCAAACATATTTGGTACATGCCAACATTTTGCAGAATTTAGTTAGACGAAAATGACAGGTTGCATGCTTATCGTTGCATATCATGCGTATCGCCACTTTACTAACACACACCATCGAAATATTGATTCTAGGCAGTGCCGGTTTCCTCACGATTTCCTTCACCGTTAAAGAACACGAATTGTGCTTATACATTTTTTGAATGGAAAATAATAACAATACCGTTGTAGAACATCCAAGTTCGAGCCCACGCTCTTATCCACGTCACGTCACAAGGCAAGGATCCTACTACACAACCAGTGCTTTGGTAAATTGAGTTAAAGATTTTAAAAGTGACTCACCTACAATACCGAACACATGTTCCGGTATATTGAACGCGGCGGGACCTTGATCCTCACCGTTGACGAAAAAGTGGAGAATGCCCATGTCTTTGCGCATCACGCCCACTGTATCGCCTTCCTGGGAAACAAGATAATAGAGTAAATTCTAATTACCCAGATAACAAATTCATATGTGATTTTACAGAAATCTGTACACTAACGGTGCCGGATCGAGCTTGCGCTATGGGCATGAGAAATACTAAGATGAATATTTAAAGCGAACTGGTGTGGACATTGATGTTATTTCAAAGAACAAGAGTGTATCAGACGTCTATCGCCTCCGATTTTCCGACAGCAAAACGACCGCTGAATCCTAACAGCCTTATTAATAATAAAAATAGCTTTCTCCTCCATAATCCGAAATTCCACTTATACTTCTTAATCCTAGACTAGGCGAGTATTAATTTCAAATTAAATTAAATTGGGATTAAAACATGACAGCCCACCTTATTTAAAACTAAAAAGCGTGAGACAACAAATTAATGATGATGATATATATGTCAGTTCCCGCAATATTTCAGGTTTGACAATCTGTTTTAGTAATTTGTTCGCAAGGCTTCATAAATTTTAGTTTTACTGCAAAAAACTTTGTCGCTCGGATAAAACAGAATGAAATACAATTCTTCTATCATTGTATTTGGATAACAAATAACCACGAAAATAATGAAGACTAAAAAGAGCTTTTTTAGGTCATAATTCATGATACTCTATAAAAATCTTTAAACTAGGTGTCACCTAAGATTCAACATTATTCGGGGAGTAGATTCTGATTAGCTTATTTCCTCTTTATTCTTTATTTATGAATACTAACTGTATCTACCCTTGACTTTTAAACTTGGAGTTAAGTTAATCATAGGTACATTCGTCTATGTTTTTTAATAAGGTATCTGTACATCACTTACCACTAGTCTGCTGAGATTGCGGACGTATTGTGGTATTATAATAGCGCCATCTCTGATGACGTCTTCACCTGTAATCCCCCAGGTGCCAGATCTAAAACAAAATTAATACGTCATATCTGAAGACAGTAAACGACCACGCCGTAGACTATTGTGACGGTGGAAAGACTCATTTATAAAATACTACAAGATAGAATACTAGAGCAAGATAAAAAAGAATTGAAGAAAAGTAGGTTGTTTATGTGTTTTGTGTTTATTTACAAAAATAATTACAAAAATGGACAGAATAATATACAATAATATAAAATACATGTGAAACAGTTGAGCTATCTAAGGACGGTTAAAATCGATCTATAGATTGATCAACTGATCCAGATCGATGCCAGAGAGCAGCGTTTCCAAGACACTTGCGGCATTGCCACGTAAAATGCCAATGCTAATACCCTGGTCCAGATAGGAGCTAGCTCTTGGGTCACGCCATATATCTGCCAGACCCCGTGAAATAATTTTGAAACCGCGGTGGGCTCCTGTTCCTCACGGGCCCAGGTGTGTGTGTCTTATACTATGTGTATATTATCAAGTACTTATGTGTTTATATAATGCATTTATGAGTTGCCGCTATTATAATCTACGTCTTATTATATTATAAATTTATAATTTTCAAATAGTTATAAATAATAAAGTAGCAAACTCTGATGACTGATGTCATAGTATAAGCCTCGTCCTTGAATCAAGGAAGCGATCGGTAGAAAAAGTGATGATATTCAATATATTCAACTCTACAATAGAAACAGATAAATTATGTACTCACGTTGCATTAATCATACGAAACGGAAACTTAATATCGTTTGAGGAATACTGCGTGACTCCAACCTCAATACTTCCCGCCCACTTTGGTATAACTAGATCTAGGCGCACTTGGAATAACTCATTCGTCTTCAATGTACGGTTTGTCATTACGAATCCATTATTGAAGATTTCGAACGCGCTGTGAACAAAACAACAAGAATAAATAAAAAATCCGCGCCAAAAAATTATTATTATATAACAAAGTTTATGTAACAATTCTAATGAGCCCAAAGACGATACCTCAGCTGTGAGTTGGTGAGTAGTTAAATATCCTGCAGATTCCAGTTGATGTTGCAGCTTAAGGTCAAGATAACTATGTTTTTGCAATGTTATTGAAATAACAAGATACTAAATTTCGAATCGAACCTAGCTGTGCAAGTTACTCACATCTTATAATCAACTATAAAAGAGCTGATGATCTTCAAATGGCTGAACATATTTTCTCGAATCAAAGCTAAGAACAGATAGATCAAATTTCCTTTCTAAGTAAAAAACTAGATTAAAAAAGGTTATCTGTTGGGAGCTACAAAGCCACACACAGATACATATGTTAATCTTATAAGACTCCTCGATTTGTGTCGGGGGTTAACAATATATTGAACTGATTCAGTTAGATTTTCGAATACTTCGATCTAGTTGAAGAATATAGTTCTAAGTATACGAAAACTGTAGCTGTAATTCTATTAGTATGACAAAGAGTACTTACTTAGGCCTATGAGCAGTTCTACCATAGTTAATAATAATAACATGCGAATCACGCAGCGTATGAAATAAAAGCTGAGCCTCGTCTAACGTGCCGGTACATCCCGGCGCCGGCGGCTCGTACGAACCTGTGGAGTAAAACATTATATAAGTATACTTAAATAAGAAAATCACATAGACAACTTGAATCGTCTTCTTACATGCTAGTGAATCTAGCTGCCGGTTTCTGCAATGGAAGAAACTGCAATGGGATTTCATCACATTGTAAAACGGAACGGTTTTACGTCATCATGTGTGACCGTGCGTCGTAGTGTCACAAACTGTCTCTACACTAGATTTAATTCAATTCATTTATTCATCTTTAGACATAATACAATGTTCTTAGACATGTCTTACAATAGTTATAATATATAAGTGTATCTAATTAAGTAATTATATGAGTATAATTTTCCATACATAATTATTTATCAGCAAAAGCATCGTCATGTATGTAGTTCACTTATAGATACCAGTGTTTATATCGCTGAACTTAGGATGGCTGGATTAGGGTTCAGCCTGAGATACCTTCGATACGAATCCATTTAAAAGTTGATATTTCCCGAGGTATAATAATTATAATTTTCTGATGCAAATAAAACAAAAGTTTTACATTATGTAGGTATTATACTTAAAGCTATTTAGTTGTTTATAATTTTTATAGCAAATCAGCAGCCAGGAAGTTGGGTAAATAACATAATCAAAGTTGGTGACGTCGAGCTGCGGATAATGATGATGTTGCTAGCAAATTAGTTCAGACCGTGTTGCATGTCTTGGCTACTGTAAATAAAGCATGTATATTGATAAATCACTTGGTTATTTAAAGATTTTCTCATTGCCGACTAATGTGTTTGGTGATAGATGCAATGTTGATATCTTTGATGTACTGTTTGTTATACGAGTTTTGGCGTAAAATCTTAATTTTCATAAAAACAATTGTTTTAAAACCACCTAACCTTTTACCCCATCTCTGGAAATATGCCGGATTCCTTACAAAAAAAATTAGTTAAAACAGCTACCACGGCATGAAGAATTCTTCGACAATTTACTGCCTGTAAGACGCTGATAGGGCCAATTTTAATAATAAATCAGTCGGTTGGTAACAACTAAAGAATGAGCATTTTATTTAGTGGCCAAAGAAAAGATGGGCAAAATAATAATTAAATATTTAGATACCTTTGTTTCTACGAATAAATCTAAATCTTCATTATACCGTATATAATCTTCTGGATTCTTCAATATTACAAGCCCTTGCTGGTCATACAGGTTAAGATCTTAATCTTTAGTCAGTATATATGTAGGTAGGTGTCCGTTTGACGAACTCCGTTTCATTTAAGTTGAATGAATCACAATGCTCACGCAATGTATGTACGGACGCTGGTTCCTCGAAGAGTTTATTTTAAGCGTTATCTTCTTCCAAAACCTCAAACAATTTGAATCCTACACAACACAACACAGCAGTAAAACTTTTCACTCCCATTTATGATAATTTAGCGCTTTATTTGTGCTAAAATGTGAGAAAAAAAGTGAGAAATAATGTTTCCACGGCGAAAGAGTAACTTCTACAAGGTTGCTAGATTTGACGTATGAACAATATCACTTGCTTAAAGACGTAACTTCTACAAGGTTGCTAGATTTGACGTATGAACAATATCACTTGCTTAAAGACGTAACTTCTACAAGGTTGCTAGATTTGACGTATGAACAATATCACTTGCTTAAAGACGTAACTTCTACAAGGTTGCTAGATTTGACGTATGAACAATATCACTTGCTTAAAGACGTGGTGTCACGAGGTGCTTTTGACAGTATGTATTGAGTTAGCAATTCACGTGACCAAAACTGCACTAAACCTACAATATTAAAGTAAGCTTACTTGTTGAAGGTCATGGTACGAAATTTCAGTGTATTATTGTTTTAATAACATCATCGCCAGAGTAGTCCATTGACTCATACAAAAATAGCAGTAAAAACTATGGTTCAGTATTTCATATGAAATACTTAAATGAAAATGAAAGGGCTTAACTCGTAGTCCAACGACAGAAACAGCAGAACCTACAGTTCATTGTCGGTTCACTGTCGAAAGCACAAAAGCTCTCTATAAATGCAACATGTCAAATCCAAATCATAAGCCCATACGTCTCTTTTTAACCGACTTTATCAAAAAGGAGGAGGTTCTCAATTCGTCGGAATCTTTCTTTTTATTAAGACTATCTGTTGCTCGAAGCTTTGTACGCGTGATATCAGCATTTAAAGTAGCCTATGTCCGTCGCCGTCCCCGTTAAACCCTGAAATAGTAACAAACAGACAAACAGAGACTCAATCGAGTTTCTAAAAATAATAAATATTGGTGGACAATCAATACACTATCTAGCCCCAAACTAAGCATAGCTTGTATTATGGTAACAAAATGACCGATAGAATACCTTTATACTTTTAAATACATACTTAGGATACTTTTGGACGACCTCTATGGCACAGTGGGCTACGTTCCGGCCGAGACGCAGAAGGTTGCAGGTTCGATTGCCGCCACGGGACAAGTTTTTGTATGATCTGCAAGTATTTGTTTCGGGTCTGGGTGTTTCTATGTATAATATGTATGTATTTACAAAAAAAAAATAAGTGTATAAGTAGTATATCAGTCATGTGGTACCCATAATACAAGCTCTGCTTACTTTGGGGCCAGATGATGCTGTGTGAAATGTCCGGGATTATTTATTATTATTTATTTTATGACACTCCGACATAGACTAAACAATAATGTTCTTAAACGAATGTTTGCCTCCAGAGGAGATCGAACCCTTAACCTAAAGCGCGGAGACAGGAGACAGTGCTACTATAACAACTATCTGAGAGGACAGCCATCGAGCAATTAACGCTGGTTCGAGAACAGTATATAACTTTTAGTAGTTAAAGGGTGATCATCGCGTATTACCTTTTAAATTATTCCTTTATTATACGCTTTATATTAGCTTCACTTGTATGTATGTTTGTATGTAACCGACTCCTTAGGACGCGATTTTGACCCCACTTTAAACCGCCAGATTACATTCAAATTTTGCACACCTGTCAAAGACCAATGACAATGAAATGATTCAAAAAAAATTAAAAAAAAAATCATAAAAAAAAAAATATCCGGTTATCGTAAAACTAGACGTAGAAAATAAATAATAGTTTAAAAAAACATTTTTTTCTTACTTACATTTTATAAATTTATTTTTTATTTTTTAGTTTGGTTTTCTATATAAAGCGTGTTTTTTAGTTTTATTAAACTATTATTTATTCTTTAAAGGTAATAATAAAATATCTCATTCTATCTGCCTTTTGCGCTATAGGTTGAGGGTTGCATTCTTATCAACAATATAGTGATTTATATTATAATACGCTTTCTTCACAAGACTACCATTTATGAAAGCTTTAAATTCCTAAATTTGTAGTTTGGTTGCATTTTCAGAAAGCTTATTATAAAAGTGCACGGTGTTCCCCATAAAATACTTGTTTAGTCACTTTTTCTAGTCGAAACTCAGGGATCTATAATTTGTTGCTGTTGATTTGATTTTATGAAGATATATTTTTGCAGGACTCAGGACAATATATGATGAAAAGTCTTTGTTCTGTGTCTGAGTGTTATAAATAAGATAATTGATTCAGGCGTGACTTTGCGGAAATGCATAAAAACACAAAAACACGTGACGAATTTATTTTTGATGTTGCATGTGTGGTGTGCGCTAATTTTTTAATAACGCTTTGCACGGCTGTAAATTGCGGGCGGAAGGGAGGTGGGTGCATACGTCTGCATCGTGTCTATCTAACTCATTAAAAATATTTAAAATGGACATCTGGTTACCATAATAAAATGTATGCTTAGTTTAGGGCTAGATGTTGTGTGCATTGTTCACCAATCGTAACTATTTTATAATATGAATTTTGAGGTTGCGAAAGGTAAATAGGAGGGTAAGACTTACTTGTTGATGGTTGTGCCGGCGGTATGTCCGCCGGCATTTGGATCGCAGTGTCGGGGCTGACTACAGGCGTGGTGGACTCTCCTCCGCCGGAGCCCGTCCCGTGCGGGGGCGACCCGACAGGCACCTCAGGAGGAGTCCCGGACGACGCTAGAGCTCTGAGCTGCGCTGCATTTATATTACTGTCCAATGCCTCGCACGGATCTACAACTGTTACCTGGCA
Organism: Lampropteryx suffumata; assembly: GCA_948098915.1. NCBI lineage: Eukaryota > Metazoa > Arthropoda > Insecta > Lepidoptera > Geometridae > Lampropteryx > Lampropteryx suffumata. The sequence goes on along the minus strand of OX402544.1, from coordinate 16,037,633 downwards.
AGGAAAGAAAGGGATAATTTCAGCCAGTCCGCGACGACGCTTGTTGCAACACAACTGAAGCCTCGGGATAATCTTATATATATAAAACAAAGTCGTGTTAGTTACACCATTTATAACTCGAGAACGGCTGGATCTATTTTCATGATTACTGATTTGTTGGATTTGTCTCTGCCCCAAATAGCAGAATAACTATAAAAATAAATAAATTCGAGAATTAAAAAAAATAAGATTTAAGGTGGTGAGTTCAGTTTGATACAACCTTTGACGATGTTCGGTTTATTAGGTTATGAACTTATGACAGTTGCCATTGTGCGCGCATAAACAATTGTGTTATACAGACGCAAAGTCAAGCAACATGTTTTATTCTGAAATATTTTTCTTTTTAAAACGCGCAGACGAAGTCACGAACGGGACAGCTAGTGATTCATAATTTAAAAAGTTAATTAAGAAAGAAAGAAGGAAAGAAAATGTTTTTATTTGACCCAGCATCTAGGGCACTTACATAGTATTAAAAAAAGCAAAATGTATACTAATAATAATAAAAAAAAAACTAAGTACCTAGATTGTTGTGTGGGGCAAATAGGTCCCCGTCTCAGCATGATGCTGTACCGAACCAATGGAGGATCGGGGCAGCGCAGATTTTCAGACGGAGCCTTTAATGATGTGTGACGTAACGAGTACCGATCAAAACACATTACATATACATAATAAATAATGTAGTAAGTACTAAATACAAAATGAAGGTGCAATATATACAGTATATAAAAAGTTAACTTGTGTACTAAATATTACTAAAGAGTGTATCTTAAATTTTACATCGTCAATGGAATTTCGTGTTCGGAGTCCTTAAAAAATGTTACAAAGCCTTACGTTGAACAAACTGTTAAAAAGCGGTCTAGATATGATAGAAGATTTGCCTCGCTCTGGTAAGCCTTTAATGACCAGTGCGTTATGAATGAATATTCAAATTTTAAATATATAGTGTCAACTGTGACCTTGCAAAGGACAGACATATTCGTGCATCAACTACCGCGCGCGAAACATCTCGTTTTTCCTTAACGGATTATCGATTTATCGTTATAACTTGTCGTGTATATAGTCATTTTGTCACTGTGTGTGATATTTGCATCCTGTCGTGTACGTGTAAGGAGGCAAAGAAATCGACTGCTGTGCTCAAAGGGTTTGGACCTCGTTCGTAAGTAATTGACGTAAGGGAGGTTATATCTAGATTGGGCCGGAAACTACTGAACCTTACAGTGTCTAATACCCAGGTTGAGAGCATAGGACAAGTTGGAAATTGGTGTCTTTCTTCTTTGCACCACGTCACACACTTTATCTATCGTGTCGATAAATCATTAATTATAAAACAACAAAATCTATACAGTCCACTTCATTATCGTACAGTATCGTATCGAGTTCTAGTCAAGATTTTTCTTAACTGTTTAAATGAAAAAGAAATAAAACATAATAGTACTTTTCTCATATGAATGTTAAATACCATCACACCCATGAATGTTGGCACTATCACTGTCATGAGCTAATACAACTATGGTAGGTTTAAAAAAACCAGCGTGTCAGCTGCCCGCCTTTGCCAGGTATGCAATTATAGAAACAAAACGAAATCTGGCAACGAAACGAAGCTTACTTTGACAGTCATGCCGTAAAGGTCTACCACGCCCCAAACTTGCTGCGGCACTTTATCGGTGGCGACGCCCTGATCCACTCCGTTGATGAAATAGTGAAGTTTCCCGTTGCCTTTTCTCATCATGCCCACCGTGTCTCCCTCCTGCAATACAAGCTGTTATCACTCCACGCTGTGAAACATTATTTTTTTAATTTAAATTTAGCTATAAGGCGACTCCCTGATGAAATGATTTTGACGCATATTCACGGCTCAAATTGCGATTTTATTATCAGAAAACATTCAAATAAGGAATACTGAAAAAAGTTTAACGGGTTAAAGTTTTAATTAGTTTACTTTCTATTAGTTCTATTAGCTTAGTAGCTGCAAGTTATAACTATAAAAAACTTGTGCAAGGTTAAAAATCGTTTATACATTGCAAATCTGTCAGTTATCTGTCTGAGGGCAGAGTTCTAAGAGTTTTTATATTTTTATCGTAGTTTAGTTGCATTTTCAGAAAGTTTATTATAGAAGCAAACCGTGTTGCCTATAAAGGACTTATTTACTCTTTTTAGTCGCAACTTACGGATGTATAATTTGTTTCTGTTTCTAGTATTAATTCTATATACTATTATGCTGAAACCCATCTCTATTTTTATTGACTTGGTCAATTTATGGTATAATTGAGAAGAAACTATAAAATGTATTTGCAAGCTCTTGGTCTTTTGTCGAAATTGTATTATTTATATTTGATTGTATATGTTTATGGCGGGCCTTCGATTTACCTGTTTCATTATTATAAGTTATTTCCAGGTAGATTTTATTTTATTTGTTGAATTTACTATTATATGTATTTCTCAAAAACAATTATTTAGCTGGGTGAAAAACATTTTTAAATATTTTTGAGTAGTTCTTAACTTGTAAGATCTGCTGTATCTGATCATGCTGGATCATCTAACATCGTGTCTTTGGAAACAGCGTAAATATCAGTGTCAGCGGGTTTTTTATTTATTAAATTGTACAATGTGGTGTGATCATCTGGATCAATCTATAAGAAGTTGTATTTTTACTCTGTCGTTAAATGGCGTAAAACTGTATCAGATGCTATGTTTACTTATTGAATGACAGTAACTCAAAAAAACCCGTCACAAAAATTAAATAAAATCCATAACCAAAGCAAAGTTGCAGGCCTAGGTCACAAAACCTTTCATGTGTATTACTGTAAATTTACCCGCAGCTCGTCTAAATTAAAGTTGGACAACCAGTAACTCAAAAACCCGTCACAAAATTAAATAAAATCCATAACTAAAGCAAAGTTGCAGGCCTAGGTCACAAAACCTTTCGTGTGTATTACTGTAAATTTACCCGCAGCTCGTCTAAATTGAAGTTTCCATACTCCATGCAAGCGCCTTGTCCATTCATGAGTACTTTGCATCCGGACATCATTATAGTGCCGGTGTCCATGTTGGTCATAGTTGATGGGAACCGTATGGTGGCTGGATTGTGAGCGGACACCCCCACCTGCAAGTCGAACTAAATTTAATGTAAGCGTTTAGGCCCACAGTGAATACTGATTCCCGATTCCTATAAAACAAAATCATACGTCTGTAGCCACAAATACACACATCAAAAGAGTCTAAGCAACACCTATAATTTTTTAATATTTTAAATTTTATGTAAGTATAGATTTCTTCTTTTTTTTTCTTTATAAATTAAATTTTATTTCTATGTTGTATTTGTATATTAAACTCAATAAAATTGTTTAAATTAATTGAAAAAGATGTTTATTTACAAATAAAAGTTTGCTGTGAGTCTGGGTACAAATTTCTATTTTATAATAAAGCATGTGCTACACGGTTTTAAACCGCAGTTTCTACCAAGGTCACCTTGGTAGAAACTGCGGTGTCAAACCGTGTAGATAGTGGTTGCAAGCCAAATTTCGCATGACCTTTAAACGCCCTTGGTAGAAAGGCTTGCTCAGCAAACCACTGGCAGAAGCGGTGGTTGCAAACCGTCTAGCCGCTTGTTTAAAACCACGCGTACCACAGTCGCGACGCATCGAGCGCGGACGTATTGCGCGCACGCACGATATTATGGAGAAAGATCGTGAGGTTATCACTGAATTCATCGAGTTATTTAGAGACCTACCCTGTCTTTGGGACTTAACGTCTAAGGAGTACAAAGACTCGACCCAAAAAATGTTGTCTTTTTTTCAAATGCACACAAAAATGCAATACAAACTCCAAACTTTATAAATTTTGATAAATAAGGAGCCATGGCGTCTTTGTAAATTGTAATAGTGCATTACAAGCATTCTGCACTATTCAGCACGAGCGTTTTAAAAACACTGAAGTTTGGACAGAAAACGTTCTACCAAGGTCACCTTGGTAGAAACTGCGGTTTCAAACCGTGTAGCACATGCTTTATGGTAACAATAAACAAAAATAAGGTTTCTGCGTTAGATAATAACCTTCCTCTGGGCATTTAAATTAAATCGAATACAGCGTGTTTCCTCCTCGGTTGTTTGAAACTTGTCGGCAACGATTCTGCATGGAGTCAATTAGGTTATTGGTTTCCTCCTTGGGCAATTGGTCCCAGTGGATCTTGAGCAGGTTTTTTAGCTGTTGTTCCGTTTAAACCCCATCATTCAGGACCCTTCTCTGGAGCATATACCATACATGTTCAATAGGTTTCAAGTCAGACGATTGAGCTGGTTGACTCAATGTCGACATAGCTCAGAGACTTAGTAAGCTGAAGTGGCAGTGGGCTGGCCATATCTGCAGAAGAACCGATAACCGTTGGGGTAAACGAGTTCTTGAGTGGAGACCGCGGCTCGGCAAACTTAGTGTAGGACGCCCTCCGGCAAGGTGGAGTGACGATCTGCGAAAGGCTGCCGGCAGAAGCTGGATGCGTCGAACTGAAGACAGGCCGTAATGGCGCTCATTAGGGGAGTCCTATGTCCAGCAGTGGACTGCTATGGGCTGATGATGATGATGATGATGATTGAGTTGGCCATGGCAAAACGCGTATATTTTCGCCCTGTGAGCTCGCTGTGAGCATTCTCGTGCATCAATGTAAACTTAGATCCCAATGTTCGTGACAAATGGACGCACATATGGAGCTAGCACATTTATTTATTTATTTAATCAGCACGGTTAAGCACCAGTTACACTAATTAATAATAACAATTAAAAACAAAAAGAAAGCAAACAAAAAATAAAATATAAAAATATGAAATAGCAAAATGTAGATATTATTATAATGTATAAATAGTAATTAATCAGTGAATACAATTGCATGTTCATTCATCAGTCTCACAAAATCTCAGGCATACCAACATAAGCTTCTTCCACTCATCGGTGAAGATATCACAGTCCGAGTTTTGGGCAAGTAGTCTATTGAGCGCGGTGAGGGTGCGAGGGAGTGGAGAATTGGCGCGAGCAACTGTTCGACTAAAAGGCACAGAGAAAAGTTTATGACATCTATTTCGAGTGTAACTGTTAGGAAGATGGAGTCGAACGAGGATGTTGTGCAAGTCAGGAGCGTCAATCGTACCACGGAGCACCTTGCATGCCGTTGCAATCTGATCATACGCTCTTCTGGTTGTAGCCAAGATTATTTAATCCTCATTGGAGAAACCTGGTTGGATACATAAATGGATAATATCCAAAGGCTCTTTTGTAAAGAAACCTGAGAAATGCCTTTTGTACCTTCTCCAGTAACAGAGCGTACGTACTTTCATAGGGACTCTAGATGCAGCTACTTGCCTCAAGCTTGCTACGCACCAGAGCCCCATACAAAAGCCGCACAACCCCGTCACAGCGAAAGTCTCGGGAGTTTCTCAGAAGAAGCCAAGTCTCTGAAAGGACTCCTTGGCGACCGTAGATATGTGATCGTGAAACGTGAGTCTTCGGTCAAAAGTAACTCGTAAATCCTTAACTACCGTGGATCTGGGGACCTTGATCTTAGGCGTTCAGCGTTTTCTGGAAGACGATATACCCTGATTCTTCTAGTACTCATTCGCAGAACAAACTTTGGTCCCATCCTTTGTGCGGCCATAGCACGCGTGGTCTGCACCATTGAATACGACGAGCTCGATTTCCGTGACGGATCTGTGGGAATCTGATTGGACGACGTGCACGTAGACCATACTCTCGCAGTCTGTTTCGCACAGTTTGGGGACAAACAGCGGGACCATCAGCATTCTGTAGCCTTGATACGATCTCTTGGGCAGTCAGCTTTGGTTCACGTCTAACATGTTACATGTATCGGTCTTGACGACGAGTGGTACTACGCCCTCGCCCTGGGTCCTGTTCAGACGGATCACATGTGTCACAATAACGCTTTCAGAGTCAGTAAATAACGCTTTGATGAACACCGAAATGCCGGGCAACATAGGCTTGACTGTTTTCAATTTCAAATTTTTTTTCGTTGGACAAGAAATAAAACCGCATCTATGAAATGCCGTAAAAATGGACAAAAGAATAGAAACATAATTTACTGACAAAAACTGCCAGTATTTATTAGGTAGATAGGTAGGATAATGTTTAAACTGAATTATAAACATTATCCTACCTATTTTAAGTTTTGACTTGTCGTAACAAATTACTTAAATCCGGATATTGTTGGGTTGTGAGAGTAGTACTTTGGTGCTGTTTTCGAGGGCTTTTGTTCATTAGATCAAAAAACATTTCCTGATAAAAGTTACCTCAATGCTTCCGCTCCACTTATCCACAAGTTTGTCAATACGTATTTCGAAGAATTCATTATCATAAAGAGGACGATGCGTCATCACTACTCCATTGTTATAGTCATCTAGCGGCCGCGCCCTCTCCGCTGATCTGCAAAGCAACATATACAAGGATTATAATTTAAATAATCTTACTATCTTACATTTAGTCAGACCATATTATAAGATAATGTTGATATAACCGCGGGACAAAGATTTGTTTAATCTGCAAATATTAGGTTGGGGAAAAAGTCTTTTCGCATTATAGTATGTGTATGAACTTGTAATAAAATCTCTTTGGCTATACTATTTGTATCTGGCTGGTTTTGGTATCATTAAAAGTTTTAATTTTAAAGAACATAATTCCAAATTCGAATTAGGAAAATATGTGATTTTTATTTGTTTTTCGTACTGTCAAGATGAAATCTAATAAAGAAATTCGATACATTTTAAAATTTTACTACAAAAAAGGTAAAAATGCAACGCAAGCCTCGAAAAAAATTTGCGATGTTGATGGACCTAGTGCAGTGTCTGTGAGAGTAGCACAAATTTGGTTTAAGCGTTTTCAATCCGGTTTTCAATTCGATTTTGATGTCAAAGATGCACGTCGCTCTGGTCGCCCTATTACGGATAAAATGGATGCCATTTTTGAAAAAGTGGAGCAAGATCGGCATATCAGTAGTTACGACGTAGCTGAAGAACTGGGAATTGACCACAAAACAGTTTTGGCGCATTTGAAAAAACTGGGTACACAAAAAAGCTCGATGTTTGGGTACCTTACGAGCTCACTAAAGAAAGAAACCTAATGAACCGTGTACTAATTTGTGTTCTTTATTACGACGTAATGAAACCGAACCATTTTTGAAGAAGCTGATAACTGTTGATGAAAAGTGGATCACGTACGACAAGAACGTGCGAAAAAAGTCGTGGTCAAAGGCCGGTTAGGCTTCACAGACTGGCGAAACCCGGGATAACTCGCAACAAGGTGATGCTGTGTGTGTGGTGGGATTGGAAGGGCATTATTCATTATGAGCTGTTACCACCAGACAGGACCATTAATTCTGAACTCTACTGCGAACAACTGATTAAAGCAAGAAGTTGAGAGAAAGCGGTCGGAATTAATCAACAGAAAGGGTGTGGTTTTTCATCATGATAACGCTAGACCTCACACATCTTTAGCCACTCAGCAAAAATTAAGAGAGTTTGGCTGGGAGGTGTTAATAAAGATTTCCACCTGTTTCGGTCTCTTCAGAATTCTTTAGGTAGTGTCAGGTTAACATCACGAGAGGATTGCCAAAACCACTTGTCGCGGTATTTTGATCAGAAGTCCCAAAACTTCTATAGAAATGGGATCATGTTGGCAAAAAGTTATCGAACAAAATGGTACCTACATAGTTTAGTTAAATGCAAATAAACAATATTAAAAAATGTTTTGAATTTTGTTAAAAAATGCGAAGAAACTTTTTCCCCAACCTATTATTTATCTCAGGCCAGGGTTTTTATGTATAATAAGTATGAATTTCAGGGCGACCCCCTTTCCTCAAAACTGTTCACCAGTGCCCTCGAGGAGGTATTCAGAAAGCTGGAGGCTGGATGGGAAGGACGAGGATTTGCTGTTGGCGGAGTAAGGTTAACAAACCTCCGCTTCGCCGACAACATAGTCCTATTTTCTTCCTCGGCTTTAGAGCTACAAACGATGCTTCAAGAGCTCAGCATCGCTAGCCTTGAGATTGGGTTAAGGATGAATAGGACAAAGACCAAGGTCATGACTAACACCGTTGAGACCAGTGTAACGGTAGATGAAGAAGGGCTAGCATACGTCCAGGAAACATTTACCTGGGCCAAATAGTCTCCTTGGAATCCAGGCAGGACAAGGAAATCGCTCGGCGAACCGAAAATGCCTAGAAGAGCTATTGGTCCATTGGCAACTTGATGAAAGAAGACCTCCCTCTAACTCTCAAGCGCAAATTGCATATGCACGTATGCATCCTCCCCGTTCTCACATATGGTGCGCAGACCTGGTCTTTGACCAACAGCCAAAAGTATAAGCTCAAGGTTCGCCAACGTGCGATGGAGCGCAGCATCCTCGGAATAAAACGAATAGATAGGATTCGCAACACCGAGCTGCGCTCAAGAACACAGATCGCCGATATAGCGACAAAAGCCGCCAAGCTCAAATGAGACTGGGCTGGTCATGTCTATAATGATGACGTCGCGGCAGACCGCATCTACCGCGGCAGACCGCATCTACCGCGGTAGACGGACGAGCTCGCCAAATTCCGCGCCGACTGGACAGTCGTAGCGCAGGAGAGGGATGAATGAAGAGAATGGAGAGAATGGAGAGAATGGAGAGAATGAAGAGAATGGAGAGAATGGGGAGAGGCCTTTACCCAGCAGTGGGCAGAGTGGGCTGATAATAATAATAATAAGTATGTATTTACAAAAATAAAGTTCATAAGTAGTATATCAGTAATTTAGATAAATTGAGATAAACTCAGTCATGTAGTTCCCATACATAACCCAAGCTCTGCTTACTTGGGGCTAGATGACGCTGTGTAAAATGTCACGCATTATTTATTATTTTATGTTTATAATACGTTTATTAGTGTCTTAATCAGGCCGTAAAGTTTGAACAGATTTGGATAAATGTTTGTATAGTTGTAATTTGTGACCTTGAATAAATAAATAAATAAATACTGCCGGACGCTTCACACACACACAGCATCATCGGGCCCCAAAGTAAGCAAAGCTTGTGTTATGGGTACCACATGACTGATATACTACATATATACCTTATTTTATTGTAATTACATATAGACACACCCAGACCCGAGACAAATACTTGCAGATTATACAAACATTTGTCCCGCGGCGGGAATCGAATTCACAACCGTCTGCGTCTCAGCCGGACCTTGGCCCACTGTACCACAGAGGTCGTCATAACATACATATGTATATTCTACTTTTTATGTAGAGACCACACTCGAAAAGTAGCGGGCAGATGCTTGTTATCACTGTGGTGTGGAAGTGCGATTAAACCACCCACATAGAAGTAATAAAAGAGATATAGAAGTTAAACTATTTTCATGAATTGAAATAAGAAACCCAGCGAGTGCCATGTAGGAGAGTAAAATGATAACTAAAAATGGCAATGGACCAAGTTTACTTACTTATTGTTATTGGAGAGCTTAACCAATATTCCACATCTGGGATGGAACCGCAAGTTGTCTTGAGAAACTGAAAATTTTTACAAATATTAAATGCTATTTTTTACACTGCATTTTTTAAGGTGCTTTTCACATCATCTCAGCTATACATACCAAGTGGACAAGTCAATGGCACCTCTATGTGAATTTCTCGATGAGATCTTGGTAGAGCACAAGCCCCTGCTTCGGAGCTTGTGCTTTCGTATGGCTGTAAAATTGAAATTGAGCATTATAAGTAAGTTGTACACTGTACTCATACCAATGATACCTAAATACCAATGAGAATAACGCACATAAATATATACTAACCTGTTCTGACATGGGTCTTGGGTAGTTACAATGAATGATAGAAACTTGGACACATTGCCCATACAAATCTATCACTGCAAAAAGTCTTTCAGGCAAATCCCTTGCGGCAATGCCAAGGCAGCAACCATTGATAAAGAACAACAGCTCTCCCTGAAAATTATATTATAAGAGCTTATTGAAACCATATATATTATTTTTACTAAACTGATAGAACAAGTACTGGTAATGATACAAGATCTAAACTTCAAAGTGTATTAATATGTATTACCTTACTAGACCGGGAAACAGCAACGCAATCCCCTTCCCTGAGTGACTCTAATTCGGGTCCGTATGAGATAACGGTAGTGATGCCATCCTTTATTATAGATTTCCCAGCCAATATCTGTAAAGAGTTTTCAAATTAAATATTTTTTATACAAAACGAATGAATCTATTTACTGAACTTAGTTATTTTTAAAAGTTAAAGTTATAAGTTACAAGACAAAACAGTTAAACTAAACTAAAATTAATAGCCTATTTTTGCTACGATTTTGGGAACAGAGTATAATTCTAATATTATTACCGCCATGATTATTACACAATAATTATCCAAGTAACAATATGACTAACAGCTATGATTTAGAAATAACTAGCTGCTGTGTGGCTTCGTTCACGTGGTACCTACATACAAAGTAGCTTATGTCCATCCCTAAGATTCAGTCTCTATCCTTATACGATTTCATTCAGCTGTTAAGCCATAAGAAGGTAACAGACAGACAGACAGACAGACAGACAGACAAAAAAACAGGCACTCTCGACTTTATAGATTACTTTATGTATATAACTAAATTTTACAAATCAATTCAAGAGGCATTACTACTAAGGCATTGCCCCACTCATACCATGTTGAAACGAGCAAATATCAGTTGTCAGCTTGTGTTAGGTGCAATTTGGGCTTGTTGAAGCTCCTAATCGAAACGTCTAGCTACCTAGCCTGACTCAGGTGGAATGTTATTATAAGCAAATGAACAATTATGTTAATTCTTATAAAATAACTCATCTAAATGCTAAATTACCCAAGCAGTGTTTCGCAGCTTAGTGGATGTGGCAGGAAGTTCCAAAAGTTCTGGATCCAATGTTGTTACTCCAATTTCAAGGCTCCCATTCCAAACATTTACCTGTAAGAACATATTTTTTTTAAATCTGGTTAATTACCATCTGTAAGAAACTTATTGTATGAATTAAGTTATTAAATCTTCATAAGTTGCATGTATATTAATAGTTTTGATCCTTATTTTAATGATCTATTATCAAAATACTAAAACTCCAGTGGGGCGATTATGGAATTCTGATACTATCAAAACTTTGATACTAATCGATTTCAGTTACTATTGATGAATTTGTATAACGGAAGGGTGATGTTGATTGCCATACATGCTGTCATATGAATAGTACCTATCCTCAGATCAAATAAATATGAAGACAGAGCGCCGCAATCAACCAAAATAATGTCTCAGAACCGTGCTTCTGTGTGTAAATACCCACGCACACACATACACCGAAATCGTGCTCCTTGCTATTATATTTATATTAAATAAATGGTGTAATTTAAAGTGATTCTGTGACACTTTTTCGCCACGAAATATATATATAAGTATATATATATATATATATATATATATATATATATATATATATATATATATATATATATAAAAATATTATATATATATATATATATATATATATATATATATAAAAATATTATATATATATATATATATATATATATATATATATATATATAAATTAGACGTGCGCGCCGCGTTGTAAAATGTCGGCGGCGGCGCGCCGCACATTTTGCCTCGGCGGTGGTGCGGCGCCGCCGGCGTGGCTTGTTTTGTTTTTAGTTTTGTTGTTTTTGTTGTTATTTGTTTTTTTAAACATAGATTCGTTTAAACTAATGTTTCATTTATAAAGATTTGCAAGTTTTATAATTGTCGATCGGAGGAATATAATTTTGTTAACCGTAATTGGGCTCAAGCAAGATCTTTTCGCTGAAATTAATAACCTAGGTACTAAAAAACCCTCTCACTCATGCTTGTGGCAAGCACACTGTAAAGCAAGCAGGGTATAAGGGTGTGGAAATACATTTTTCTTACTATTTTAATAGAATAGCAAATCTACATTATTTTGGTTCCTCTGGGTCGGCAGAAACTACCTATCGTCAATCTATTGGATCGCGTTGCCCATGACTAGCTCCGACCTGTCCTCTCCTCGCATCTCCCACTTAGAACCAAACTAAAAATCTACAAGGATACATCCAGTCCCGACTCTCTGCGACCAACCGACAAATGCTGCAAACCGTGCAGAGTGCCCTGCGGATGTGCACAGGAGCCGGTCGCTACGTCTGAGACGATGAGATCGGTCGCGACGTGATGATGAAGAGCGTGGAAGAGTACGTGGTGATGTTGGGGTGTCGAATCATAAACATCGCCGACAACTGCCACCACGCCACCTGAATGTCTTAGCCCCCCTGTCCCCACAGACCATCCAATTCCATGGCAGCCCACACCGAGGGAACTCCTGGGCGCCTCTAACAGCGCAAACGTGGAATCAACACTAATACCAAAACAGCCGCGTTGCAGAACGCAAAAAGACCCACTGACCCAGCCCTTGCGAGTTGAAGCCAGAGTATAGATAAATATGTCGAGGACCCTATTTAAACCCAAGATAGAGAAGGTTTATATGACCAGAGTACTAGTTACACGTTTTTGATTTGGGCCCTAGTCTTAGACTGGCATTCGCAAGCCAACCGCGGGTGCGTTTCGGGGCGTGTGACAATATAAAGTAATAATCACACGCCGCACACAAATGGCGGCGGCGGCGGCGGCGCGCCGGGTACACTCGGCGGCGTCGCGCCGGCGCGGCACCCACGTCTAATATAAATAAATATATATATATATATTTTAATTATAATGCCAAATCGTGCCAAATCGACTATCGGTATATCGAAGTGTTGAAATGTCTGTACAGTAACGCCACCAGGTCTATCCGACTCCAGGACCAGAGCACGAATCTAATCCCATTGCATAAAGGGGTGAGACAGGGAGATGTTATTTCTCCGAAACTGTTCACCTCTGCATTGGAGGATATTTTCAAGCTCTTGTACTGGCATATACATGGAATCAACATCAATAGCGAATACATCACTCACCTTCGATTTGCCGACGATAAAGTCCTTATGGCAAAATCTCTGGAAGAACTTGGCACAATGCTCAGCGACCTTAATATCGTGTCCCAACAGGTGGGTCTTAAAATGAACATGAGCAAGACAAAAATCATGTCAAATGCTCATGTTGCACCCGTACCAGTACATATTGGGAACGATATAATCGAAGTTGTAGACCATTATGTCTATTTGGGTCAAACGATTCAACTAGGCAAGTCCAACTTCGACAAAGAGGTCAGCCGACAAATCCTACTCGGATCGTCGATCGTTCGGGAAATTACGGCACATCTTCTCGTCACAGATACCGCAGAGCCTCAAGACGAAAGTCTATAATCAGTGCGTGTTGCCAGTGATGACATATGGAACTGAGACTTGGTCGCTAACTATTGGCCTCATACACAAGCTCAGAGTCGCGCAACGTGCTATGGAGAGAGCTATGTTGGGTGTTTCACTACGTGATAAAATCCGTAGAAGAACCAAAGTCACCGATATAGCACTCAAAATTAGCAAGTTGAAGTGGCAATGGGCAGGCCATATAGCTCGCAGAACTGATAACCGTTGGGGAATAAAAGTTCTCGAATGGCGACCAAGGACAGGAAAACGAAGCGTAGGACGACTCCCCACCCGATGGACTGACGACATTGTAAAGATCGCAGGAAGTCGGTGGATGGAGAGGGCTCAAAATCATTCTTCCTTAAAATCTATTGCGGAGGCCTATGTTCAGCAGTGGACTTTATAAAGGCTGTTATGATGATGATGAGAGGCTTATAGGAATACAAATCAATGACATACCTTTAAATTTTAGGTTCTAGCATGTTCCTTACAATGTATTTCCTTAATTTGAGAGCACTAACACTGTGCACATACATTTTTTTGCACAAATACTCATTAAGATATAGGTAACCAGTTTCAAACCCACAACCTTATGATCAGAACGCAAGGATGCTAGCACTACACCAGTACTCTTACATCAAGTATCAATTGAAATTAGTATGTGATCCTACGAGGTAATCTGCTGTTTCAGGTAAGTGTGCAGTATATATGTATATATATGTATGAAGTACAGTACTGGGCCAAGTACTGATGCCTTGATATCATATAGTTTTGAGTAGTCTATTTCATATTTAACTTGGAATCTTCTTTGTGCTAGATATGATTTAAGAATCATGTAGAATGAGTTTGGTAGCGCTGTTTTAAGTTTGTACAATAGGCCATTGTGCCATACTTTATTGATTGCTTGTTTTACATTCAAGAACACAGCAGAGCAAAACTCTTTTCTTTCTAATGTTTGTCTGATCGAGTGAACTACTCTATGCACTTGTTCTACTGTAGCGTGTTTCTCCCGAAATCCAAATTGGTGGTCCGATATGATTTTATTGGTTTCCAGTATTGGTTTGAGTCTGCATAAGAAGAGTTTTTTATGAGTGGAAAGAGGTCTCATTCTCATTCACTTTTATGAGGTCTTTCAGATCTTTTGATATTTTGTTGTATCTTGCTCTGTCTGTAGCTGATCTACTAAAGTGTAATTGCTTTCGTATTTTTATTTTTTCCGCTAATTGTTAACACATTTGAAAAAGCATGCCTGCCAATTAATAAATCTGTATCTTAAAAGTGTATTAAACATAGTTTCAAACAGATTCTCAATTTTTGTGTGACGTAGTTCAGCAGAAGCTGCTTATCTATAAATAAATAAAGTCCTCTTACATGTAACAAAACCCTGCAAGTTTCTAAAGGGTTTGTTAAGGTATCCAAATGTAATCACAAACCTGTAATCTGTTATCAGAAAAAAGGCATGTGAGTGATGGGTGGCTTCTTTGATTAGTAGACTTTTACTTTGCCAGCATTTACATAGAGTATGTCTGTCTACAACTGAGTGTAAGTCTGGTAAATTAGCCATTGTTTTGAAAAAAGAAATTACATTATCTAATCATTCCAACTAATATTATAAATACATGAACCAGAACAGATTTGAATTTAACTTTGTACATAGAATAACATAATATGTAGGGTACTTTATCTGCATGCCATCATTAATGAAATAACTTTTAATTTATTTTTTTGAAATAATGGCCCCCATGGACCAAACAGGTATTTAGTTAAATTTCTTAGTATAGATGTAATAAATTATTTTACACAGGGTTTGAAAGATTCCTACACACATAACCCTCAACAATTCCTAGGTAAATGTACCATTTAGTAAGGACCATTTACTAAGGGTCTTTTAGTAGGTATAGGTACAAAAAAATATTATTAAAAAGTTACTAACCTTCCTATCAATACGCACTTCGAATAGCGTATCATCTGTCAGTGGATCAGCACTAAGAATCAAGCCATGATTAAATTCTACAAAGTTTCTAATAGCCGTGAGATTTTGATTCAGCAATGTTACCCGGTCGCCACATTTTCTATGAAATTTGTTCATAATCGTTTTGAGTTAATCAACCATTCGAAGATACAAATACGGGCTCTCGATAGGGATTAAAATTTCCTGTATTTTGGTAGTTTATCATGATCGTACCTGGTAATAAATAATAAAGCACAAAAGTTTTTTTCAGTTAGTAATGATTACACGGGCTTCATGGTACAGCATAAGTCATATCACAACTCACAAACCACTTTTACGCACAACCAGTTTAGTATAACATTGACTTTTCATAAAAGAAAGCGTGAAGAAAAATATCCATACAATTTTCGTAAGGTCATAACTGTCTCATTAAGTTCACAGTTTCACAAATCGCGACATATTCAATTAATTCAATGTTTAGTTTATACGAAATGGAGAGGAAACGCCCAAACGATAAATAAATAAATCCATTTTCTTCGTTCGACTCGCGCACCCGCGCACCACAGAATACAATAATTTCCTTTGCAAACCCAAATAATAGAGCATACATACAAAGAAAATACAATAAAAATCTACTAGATTGTATTAGCGGTAAAGCATATCCGGATCCGGTAAAAATGCAAGGATAGTGGGCTACCTGGTGTCGAGTAGAGGCATTAAATAAAACTGATTAGTTTAGTCTATGGTCTCGATCGAAGTTGTTTTAAAAGTTGTGTTACGTACGGAACAGTATCGTAACTGTCTCTACGGTAGTTTTAAGCTATAAATATTTTAATGTCGATGCCACAGAACTAGAAACGATTACTGAAATTAAGTCCTACCTGATCAACGCTACCTTCATG
Source organism: Lampropteryx suffumata (assembly GCA_948098915.1). Classification (NCBI taxonomy): domain Eukaryota; kingdom Metazoa; phylum Arthropoda; class Insecta; order Lepidoptera; family Geometridae; genus Lampropteryx; species Lampropteryx suffumata. Next base: position 16,021,371 of record OX402544.1, on the reverse strand, counting down.
CAATACCTACCTACGGTAATTGAAGATTGTTAATTAATTTTGTTGGCATCAACTTCTAGTTTTACCCAAAATTACGTTTAGAACTGTCAAATCCTCTTTCGTTCGAGACTTGGTCGCAAGCAGACGTGTTACCGGTTAAATTACTCACTATACTTTAACTTGTGATACAAATAGCACCCGTATTCTTCACCCAAGCAAGAAGCACTACTTTCTATGAACCAGCCCTTACGTTACGACTTATATCCAACAAGCATTGGCCGAACACCACAGGACCCCCTCTTATCGCGAACGACTTTTGTGAGTATTGAGTAAGTCTTTCTTTCTTTCTTTTCTTCATTAATGGCCTGTGAAATACTAATGTCAATTCTGCCAATGTCAAGTGTTTATAGTTTATATTCAGTTTGTTTGCTAAAAGTCTTAGTCAGTTGTCAATTCTAGACGACACGCGGAATGGCGTCTAGAATTTTCTTGGGACTCCTCGTCGTTCAAATCACACTGCACCACAATACACATGCAATCCAATTATCCATACCCGCCCCGCAGCCACAATTTATACATTAAAATTCCGCTAAGATTACTGATTACATGCAATAAAAGGGTTAAAAAATATTAAATTAGCAGAGCCTTGTTGCTCCATTAAATGACAGACGAAGAATCCTTGAGTAAGTCATATCTCTATTCTTGTCTAACACTGCAATCGTCAGTGCAATCGTCAGGCGTCGGTACATCACTAACACTGCACTGCACTAATTGACTGAGACTGCGTGCGATACCGGCAACTAGTACAATACGATCAAAAAAGCTGCGACAAGTTTCCCAGAAATCTACTTAATCCATATTTATTTACTGTTTAGATGGAACGGACCCTGCCATCAATGAGTGACATGACACACTCTATATCGGATACTGACATCCCAAAATTTTTCATGAATGAGGCCGAAAAACAGAGGCAAAGAATGTCTATTAAGCGTACGCGCTTTGCTGATGACGATGGCCTGGACCGGTGGAGCACCTTTAAAGGCCAAATTAAGGAGATAATTGAATCCTTGGCGGAGAAACAAAATGCTAGACTCGACAAACTGGAAGAAAGCATCCGTCAAATCAAAAACCAAAATGACTCCATACAGAGTTCAAGCTGCGATCTTAAAAAGTCAATGGACTTTGTATCAAACCAGATACTCGAGATAAAGATAAAATTGCTAGCTTGGAAGGAGATAAGAAGATGGTGGCAAAACAGATAGATGGCATGGAAATTAAAATAGAAAACCTGGACGCCTATTCAAGAAAGCCAGTATAGAGATAAGAAATGTCCCGGTGAAATGCGGCAGAAGGAAGGGAAGCATGAACTTTATCGTATGGTTGAAAAGCTCTGTAGTGTTGTGGACTCCAGCGATATGACAGACACCTATCAGCTTCGTGACGTATATCGGCTACCAAGCAAGCCTAATGCCGCTATAGCAACGTTAGTCGTGGAATTCAGTAGCACTCTAGGCAAAGAGAACTTTCTACGAAAGGTTAAGAAATATATTAAGAGTCGGTATGAGCAGCTGAGTGCCAAGCACCTGGGACTCGACGACCCGAAGACCTTCGTGTACATCTCTGAGCACCTGACTATATGAGCAACCAAGTTGTTTTATCTCGCCCGCGATGTAGCCAAAACAGAGGGATTCGCCTTCTGCTGGACGTCTAATGGAAGAGTATTCCTGTGGAAGAAGGGAAAACGCGCCGCACATCCTGATCAAGGATGAAGAAACCATTGCTTCGATCCGAGGCAGCTCTTCCCAACCAGCCGAATGACTAGGTATTATGACATCTATAGCCGTATCATGCCGCTTATTTTGGCGGTTATTTGCGTTTGTTAATCATCTTTTTTGTCTATCCTTTGTTAATTATAAAGCTAAGTTTAAGATAATTATGAATAGTAGTAGCTTTCAACATTATGCTTCAACAAGTAACTACACTTGCAACACATTCTTACAAAAAAACATACGTAATACACTCCCAAATCTCATAAACATCATCTTAATCTCTACACCATCACTCCAACGTTACACAATAGTTCATACCCCCGCCTCATTCTGTTTCCACCTTAACCATTATGGATGGTATCGATATTTTAAAAGATATAGACAACACTCAGCTGATACAAAATACTGCAATAAGCAACCCGGACCAATGCAAGGACTATCTTGGGAACATCAAAAATCAATTCACTATTGTCTGCTAGAACATACGTAGTGTCAACAAGAATCTTGATATTTTTGTAGTTTTCCTATCTAGACTGAACTTCGATCCGGATGTGATAATACTTGAATACTTCTTCTTGAGCAGAATTAAGAGCATTCCCCGGAACTGACGTTACCAAACTATAAATACCATTCATCAAAAAAGTTCATTAACCAAAAAGATGGTATAATAGTATTTACTAAACTTGACCTGTGCATTAAAATCGAAGAGCCAGACTTCCGAGATGCCAATTGTCTCTTAATCAACATTGGCAATGGACTTAGTATATTGGCAATCTATAGGACCCCTATAGAAGTCTGGATCCGTGAAATAATCAAATGTTCTGGACCAGTTTGGCTATCGGTAGATTGTTTTACGCAGTTTAGATAGCTCAACTGTTTGACTTGTATTTTGTATTATTGTTTATTATTCTATATATTTCTGTAAATAAATGTCTAATTGCATCATCAATGTGTTTATTATGATTATCTAGGTCTTTCCTTTGTAGATCGATAAAATATTTTAAAATAGTAATTGTATCCAAGCCAGCAGTAAAAATATGCTCGGTAAAATGAATACCCCGCTGATGCTAAAAAGTTTATTCAAAATAAAAAAGTTATCTGTCATATGGGATAAGAGTGAACGAGTATTGGACAGGATTTCGTCTATGGGAGTGCCCCGTCTGATGCGTTAGCATCCTATAGTTTGTGAACAGATCTCTTTAGTACAGATAGAGATTGACACTATCGATGACATCTTGTCGATAATGTGTTGAATTATCTTATTACTTATATAGGTATTTTTCGTGATTTCTGTTTTACTTTTTTTTAAAGTTTGAGTTACATTTTGGTAAACACGGGTTTTACTCACGTATTATTATGTCGATGCGAGCCGTGCGAACCTTGAACTCGAGCGGCAACGAGCGGACTGCGGATCTATCTCACCCTGGTGAAGATTGTTTAGATGAATCGAAACAGTGTAGGTGCCTCGATAAAGTAATTGGTACGTGAGTATAACCCGTGTTTATCAAAATGTGCAACATAACATTTTTATGCAATGGAGAACACAAAAGGGTCAAAATGTTACACTAAAATATACCTAACATTAAAGCGTAGACTACGTATGTTATATTAGTTTTTACTTCATGTGAATACATGCAGTATTACCGAAGTTATGACTGCTAGTAAGTTTAGACACTTTTTAAATTTTTGAGATTTCGCGCGCTCCCTGCGTGACGTCATGGTTGCGGTCATGAATGTTCGAGACATACCTATTATGTTGCGCAGTTATTTTAAAATTATGATATCTCCTAAGATGTTGATTGAAATCAAGTTATGTCAAGGTCAATTTTGTTCACAATGAAATGCTTCTGATTAATAACATATTTATTTGGATGAGGATTAATAAAGTGTTGATAAAACTCCTTCGCAATTTTTTATTTGCATTAATTATCTTGTAATTAATTATATTATATTAATTAATCTTCACAGCAGAACCCAACATTAGGTCCTATTGAATCAACTCTTCGTATAGCTCTCATCCACTCCAGAAACTTTTCGCGCGCGACGAAATAAGTTGTGACGTCATCGCATGATTGAGCGCCAACTGCGTTTTTAAATAATGTCGTACAAAAATGCACACTTTGATCTTCATTTTCTCAGCCATTTTTTAAAGGTAGAAACAAAGTAAAAACACAGCTATTCTTGTAATTTTGTTTAGATTACTTTTGCATTAAAAAAAAACGTTTGTCTTCTCCATTATACATAATATTATATCAGTCATCTGGTTACCAAACTTAGCATAGCTATGCTTAGTGTAGAGCTAGATGGTATTATGCGTATTGTCCATCAATATTTATATATTTACTCAGATCACTGCCAGAGGGCAGCGACCACAAGATACTGGCGGCATTGCCGCGTTGAATGAAAATGCTAATATTCTGGGCCATTTAGGGGCTAACTCTTCGGAAACGCCATTTTTCTACCATGAGATCTGAATCAGTTAAGCGATTTATTGATCGTTTTGAACGTCCTTACCTAGCTCAACTGTTTCATTAGTAGGTATGTTATACTTATTATATTTTAAAAACCGTAGTACTTAAGATTCTTTAGAACAGCCAAAAAACAGCAACTGAATGTTGCCGTAAATTAACTGACTCTTTGAATTATAATTAAGCTTGCATGGTGTAGAATTTTAGATTGAAAGTATTTTCTCACTAACTATAATTTTCTAAATTAAAAAAATATTACATTTGAATGTTTGGTATTCAATTGTTTATACTTTCAGCAATAAAGGTAAAGATAGAAAATAACATCGAAAATAAGAGTAATTTTTAATACTAGTTCAGACAGAGCAGACACAGCTTGCAACATCAATACTGTGTTTAGAGAGGACACGGTTAATGTATAGTCTTTGAGCTTTTATCGAGCGGTTGTGTGTGCGGTTTAATCACTTTCGCAACACTATCTTTGAGTTGAAGAAAGAACCGCAAAAAGGCATAACAAAATAATGATGAATTAAAAATGATAATGCCAACCGATCGTGTAGATCGGTCCAAACTACTAAGGAATAGCGTTAGCTGTAGCGTTTGGTATAACGATAGCTTAGGTACCCTTAATATTTTCTATTTGCACCAATCGGTAAAATTAACAAACTTGTAAAATTAGCGCTTCATGATTTGACAGATCCCAGAGAGAAACGCGCATTGGAAGCTTTAACGCGCTTCTTACCTTGATAAATTGGTACAAAATTATAGGGATTTTTAGATCAGATCTTTAAAATTTTTCTTCCCAGGAAACATGCTATGAATGCTATGCTATGCATGCTACAGAATGCTTCCTGAGTATCAACCTATTGTAACCATTATTCTTATTTTGCACCGGTATTTCAAATTAGTTTATTACCAAACTCGCCACAGTTATGTTCTAGTCTTATAGTTTTTATACGCTTTATATTAGCTTCACTTGTATGTATGTTTGTATGTTTGTAACCAAAAACATACAAACAAAAACATTTTTTTCTTACTTACATTTATTAAAATTTATTTTCTATTTTTTAGTTTGGTTTTCTATACAAAGCGTGTATTTAGTTGTATTTAGCTATAATTTATTATGTATCTGCTGAAAGGATATTTGTTTCAAGGAGTAATCAAATGCACTCGCAAGGATTTATTATTAATTCATTTATTTCAGATGAAATCCATAATTTACATTACAATTAATTTATTTATTATAATTTAAGTGTTAGCACTTACGCCTATTTGCTCCAGCTAAAAAATTCCAACTATTCCAAACATTCAACTATTCAGGCGTTGTTTAATATCAAACTGAGACGAGCTGTGCGTCTTCGTCGGCGCGCGGCGCGCGCTTTAACATGCATGCGAAGTTGCCATACCTCACCAGTTACGTGAGCGCGGTTAACTTCATTTTAGAATTTTGTGAGTTTCTTTATGAACAAAGTAGAAGCTTTAAAGATAATTTAGATACTGTGGTTTCAAACCGTGTAGCGCATGCTTTAAGATTTTAAAGTTTGTTTTTAGTTCATAGAAGAAATTTTTGTTAACTTTTTCGTAGCTTCTAGGAAAAATAACTCATTTTTTAAAGGCTGAAATTAAAGACTAGGTATTAGTCGGTAATTATAATAAATATCAACAAGAATTTAAACTTGTTTTCTTTATTGCATCCTCTAGTGTAAGAATACATTAAATTATCATAGGTCTTAAGGTCCTCCAGAAGCTGTTCAACTCCGTCATCCTCGAGAAAACTACGCCAGAAACGTGGAACAGGAGCGTGGTGATACTGTTTTTTAAGAAGGGGGATAACATTCTCTTGAAGAATTACAGGCCCATCTCGCTGTTGAGCCATGTCTATAAGCTGTTTTCGAGAGTAGTAACTTATGGTCTCGTTCGTAGGTTTGACGACTTCCAGCCTCCCGAACAAGCTGGGTTCCGAACAGGTTTTACCACCATAGACCACATCCATACGCTTCAGCAGGTTATATAGAAGACCGAAGAGTATAACCGGCCACTTTGTTTAGCGTTTGTGGACTATGAGAAAGCCTTTGATTCTGTCGAAACCTGGGCAGTGTTGCGGTCATTTCAGTGGTGTATCGGTAAATCGAAGTGTTGAAATGTATGTACAGTAACACCACCATATCTATCCTACTCCAGGACTAGAGCACGAATTCAATCCCATTTTATAAAGGGGTGAGACAGGGAGATGTTATTTCTCCGAAACTGTTCACCTCTGCATTGGAGGATGTTTTTAAGCTCTTGTTCTGCCATAGATATGGTATCAACATCAATGGCGAACGCATCACTCATCTTCGATTTGCCGACGATATAGTTATCATGTCAGAATCGCTGGAAGACCTTGGCACAATGCTCAGTGACTTCAATATCGTCTCCCAACAGGTGGGTCTTAAAATGAACATGACCAAGACAAAAATCATATCAAATGCTCATGTTGCACCCGTACCGGTATATGTTAAGAGCGATATAATCGAAGTTGTAGACCATTATGTCTATTTGGGTCAGACGATTCAACTAGGAAAGTCTAACTTCGACAAAGAGGTCAGCCGACGAATCCAACTCGGATGGGCAGCGTTCGGAAATTTACGGCACATCTTCTCGTCCGCAGAGCCGCAGAACCGCAGAGCCTCAAGACGAAAGTCTTTAATCAGTGCGTGTTGCCAGTGATGATATATGGAACTGAGACTTGGTGGCTAACTTTTGGCCTCATACACAAGCTTAGAGTCGCGCAACGTTCTATGGAGACAGCTATGTTGGGTGTTTCACTACGTGATAAAATCCGCAACGAGGAAATTCGTAGAAGAACCAAAGTTACCGACATAGCATTCAAAATTAGCAAGTTGAAGTGGTAATGGGCAGGCCATATAGCTCATATAGCTGAACTGACAACCTTTGGGAGGTAAAAGTTCTCGAATGGCGACCTAGGACAGGAAAACGAAGCGTAGGACGACCCTCCACCCGATGGACAGACGACATTGTAAAGATCGCAGGAAGTCGATGGATGAAGAGGGCTCAAAATCGTTCTTCCTGGAAATCAATTGGGGAGGCCTATATTTAGCAGTGGACTGCCTAACTCTAGGCTTTGAGGTGTTCTAGAAAATATTTTTTACAATAACGCTCCAAATTATCGGTCTGTGAGACTGTACGCGAGTATATGTGTAACAAATCTTGGCGCGGGTAAATGTTAAATAAAATAACAAATGTCGAACGACAAGATCCGACTTTGTGACAAACTACAATTGTATAAACAATATAAACACTTGACACTGTCAAAATTGACATTATTGTGACACATGTCATTAACAAAGAAGAAAAAGAATTTTCTTGGTTTAAGAATGTGCAGTAACACTAATCAAATTATTATCTTTCCTTTAATGACATATATCTTGATAGATACCTAACAATTTTGCCAGTTTCAAGTGATTGTTTTGTATTAAAATTGTAGTCGTAAAATTTTCTTAGATTCCTTGTCGTAAACCACAATGCAATACATAAATTCATTATCTACAGTGGTCCTAAGAAGACACAATTTATTGAATAAAATTTCACTATGAAAATGATAACCCAATTAAACTAAAACATAAACTTAATATTGTTGCAGTATTGCTCCAGTCATTAACACACAGACTAAGTCGTAAAATAGTTTGGATGTTGCGCTATCTAGTGCCGAGTAGTGGCTATAAGCAAAAACTAGTTGTTCCAGTCTATGGTATATTAATAGAGAATACAACCAATATTCTCAATAAAAAAAAAAATAGTTTAAAAAAACTAAAAACACGCTTTATATAGAAAACCAAACTAAAAATAGAAAATAAATTTTAATAAATGTAAGTAAGAAAAAAATGTTTTATTTTTTAGTTTGGTTTTCTATATAAAGCGTGTTTTTTAGTTTTTTTTAACTATTATTTATTTTTTACTTTTTTGTTTTAAACTTAATCGTTTTTTATTTTTTTATATTGTTTTTTCGAATTATATCATTGTCATAGGTCTTTGATAGGTGAGCAAAATTTGAATGAAATCTGGCCATTTAAAGTGGGTCAAAATCGCGTCCTAAGGAATCGGTTACATACAAACATACATACAAGTGAAGCTAATATAAAGCGTATAAAAACGAGCGAGCCTTAGTCGGGCAGTCGCAGGGATGTCAAAGAAGTTAAATTCTTGGCCCTTGGATGTTATCATACGGTTGATATTAAGGAGTACGCTACTATCACACAGGATGAATGAGAACACCTCAGACAAACTACTTAACAATTTTTCTAGATTTTCCATGAATTTCGGTGGGAATCAACAAGTGTAAAATTAACTCCATCAGAGCCGATCATCATTTTATGCGTATTAAATGATAGCGCCTCTCGGTGAATTCAATTCAGTTTATTTACACCTTATTTTGAAATTACAGAGATACTATCTAATACGTAAAAATAAGAATACGGAACTGCAGGGAAAAATAAAAGTTAGGTAGGTACTTAATAAAAAAAGTACTTACAGGGGAAAAGTAAAAGTAGGTAAATCTTACTTCTAAAAAATTAAAACAATGAAAATGAAAATAAAACGTACGAATACCTCGGACAACCAATCAAAACAGATACAACTTATAGAAATACAAACTAAAGTAACAGAATTTTATTTTATTTTTATTTTATTCGTTTTAGGAAAACTTACAGCTATGTAGGTACATTGTTAATTATTAAATACATAATATAATATGCAAGGCATATATTTTACAGAGGGCCAATTAAAAGTTTCCACTTATAGTTAAAAAAAAGAATATAAATAAGTAGAAATACAGTAGCAGACTATGGATTTTTAGAAAACCAATGAATGTATGAGATTATGAAGAACAAAAAATAAAACAAAACAATTATATATAATGAGTAAACTACGATTGATTTACCAAGAAAAATTTGTCATTGAGTATGCGCTTTAACTTATTGGGGTGTTGAAAATGTCAATGTCAATGTTTGCCTTTGCCAAAGAGTTGAACTAACCTAGTAATATAGATGTCGTAGCATGGGTTCCAAACCTGAGAAGCGTATTCAAGGTGACTACGAACGTACGCGCAGTATAGGATTTTAAATGTTTTTATACTATTGAATTCAGAGGACATTCGGAAAACGAAACCAAGTACACGGGTCGCCTTTGATACAATATTGTCAATATGGTCTTTGAAGATGAGCTTACTTGTTAATAGTGTACTATGCAGAGCATAATCAAATTTAATTATTGTCTGTTTACGCGTGTACGAGCAAATGTAACACTTAGAGACATTTAAGTCCAACTTATTTTGTGTACAATAGGTTTGAAATCTGAGGAGGTCAGCCTGCAAACGGTGTGCTTCACTAACAGACTTTATCTGATATATAATTTTCATGTCATCAGCATATAGAAGTATTTTAGAGTGATGAACGCAAGAAGATATATCATTTACGAACAACGTAATAAGCAGGGGACCTAATAAGGAGCCCTAAGGAACTCCTGAGGGAATATACATGGTCGAAGATGAGTATCCATTCAATATGACCGTTTGGCACCTATTGTCGACATAAGAAGTGAACCATCTGAAGAGGTTGCCTTGAATTCCCATTTCTTGGAGCTTTTTTAATAAGATGAGGTGGTCAATACGATCAAAACACTTACTATAGTCGGTGTATATGATGTCAACTTGTGATGGTTCAGACATGATGCTGGTTAGGTACTCGGAACAAAGCAGAAGATTCGATATGGTAGATCGGCCTCTGAGGAAACCGTGCCGCTGTGGCATGAGGTTCTGTTTCATTGCGGGTAAATTCAAGGTAAAAAAAATAGTAAAGGTAAGCATACTAGATACACTACAACTTTTTGAGATCCTCCTCCGTTTTGATGATAAACTTTGGCGAATTCGGGTTTTTTCGAATAAATATTTTGCAACCCCTAACCCAAGTAAATCCAAACCCCCGTTCTTTTGCTAGTGCTTTTGCACTAGCAAATGAGGCGCGATTTCTGCTAGTTCTCTTGGTTTAAGACCTCCAGTTTATGTAGTGCATTTAAACATTGCTTAGTTAGTAAAAAAAAACGAACCGGAAGAAAAAATGTTGACAATTACTGATGTGCGAGGTACGAGTGAAACCGGTCTAAGTAGCGTCCGCACTGATTGTCGTCTACGACTGAACTGATACACAGATTAAGCATTTAAAGTAGGTGGTGTGAGCAAATTGCTGGATCTATGTAACAACATTAAGCGCGCCTTCTCACGGCTTAAGTTCAACTAGGTAAGTATATTCCAAAATTATTATTCAAGCTTTAAAGCTTTTGCAATTTAGTATTGGCTAAAATACTCTTTTGTTGTTATAAATTGGACTAAACAGTGTAAAAGATCTACAGTGACTTATTAATCTAAATCAAAAACATATACAGGGCAGCAGTATTATTCGATTACAAGCACCTTACGAAACCATGAAAAACAAGATAAAGAAGTATTGCCAGACCTTAGAGACATTAATGACAAAACGGTCCCGTAAATCTCTTCGCAGAAGACACCACTATAACTTGAGCCAATGACATGAGCCAACCCGCCGCGCCGTTGACAAAAAAGCTTCGAGCGAATGGCTCAACCGAGGTGAACTCTTTCCCGGGACTAATGGGTTCATGATAGCTATCCAGGAGCTAGCCAGGAGGAGAATATATGGTTCCAGAAACCAGAACCAGAAATATATTAGCAATAGTTCCTCTGAAACCATTCAGCACATACTTAAAGCACTAGCACAAACAGACTACAATTTTGACATGATCAGATCAGGTGGCAAACATCATCCAGCAAAGACTAGGCTATGTATAACTTAATTGACAAATCTGTAAAAATAACATATATTTGTAATAGGTACGGGGTTTGTTTGCAACGGTGCTAGAAAATACCACTTTTATAAGCTCTATTTCAACAGAGCTATCCTGACCGACAAGACAAGACATTTTAATAGCCCCGATTTAACTCTCTATAAAGAGAGTTAAATCGGATATAACTTGGGATAACTGAGTGTTGGCCGAGATTTGTTACTATCTTCTTTGCTGGTTAGTAGCGACCTTTGTAAGTTATGTGGTATAGAAACCATCTCTGTTTTATTGGACATGTTTTATTCAATTTGAATATACTATAGAAATTGAGGATTCCAGTCCAGACGTCGGAGTATTCATTTTTAAATCTATTTCAAATAGTATTAGTAAATATAGTGCGCCATCTAGTGTCAAGTAGCAGTAAAAGAAAGCTGGTTCTATTATATGGTTTCGTTGTAATGAAACGTCAATTTCATGTTGTTGACACTTACATTGACAGTAACGCAGACACAGTCTGTCATGTCATATCGCTAAGAGCGCGAAATTTGAGAAAAGTTGAACCAACTTCGATTAAAGTTTTACATGAGATCGGAACATTGATCTAATCTTGGCTGAATACTGGAGCAATTAAGTAAAAATCATATTAACAAACACAAACAGGTTCTCTAAGTAGTAAGTAAGTAGTAAGTAGTAAGTACCTACTTACTCTAAGAATGCAACGAAATTGAAAATTTGACGTTGGATTGAATATTAATGTTTTGAGGTATGTAGTTCTTTTCTTTGTCGTTACAACGACAAAAGTTGCAATGATAAACTAGGCATCTTGTAGGTTTATCTCATCTTAATAATTATAAGTACCGTTTATCTGATTGATGCTGATCCGATGTTGATTATAATGTTGATGTTCGTGTCTCGCGCAACTTGACCGCAGGGGCCCGAGTCTATTGGTTATGACTATGATATTATTGCTTGGATAGATTTGTCTAACTTTGACATTCGATGCATTTTGATCAATTTTAACCATACATTTTTTATTTATCTTGATGATTTTAACTACCTAATCAAATGTTGTAGAATTATTCTTGCTGTCCCGATAATATGTAATTTTATGGACATTTTCGACATTTTATGAAATAACAAAGCTCTTGTGTATTAATAAAAACAAATAGTTGTTTCATGTTTTATTGAGTAATCTTAGCGAAATTTTAATCAATAGATTGTGACTACTTAGCCCAAGTGTAGACAATTGTTTTATAGGTTTATTGTTTTAATATGAATTGTACGACGAGGAATCCTAAAAAAAAATAAGACATTCCATTCCACGATGACGTTTTGAATAGACAAATGACGATCGACTGCAATTTTGTTAGGTTTTTTTACAAAACAATCACTTGACATTGGAAAAATTGACAACAAGAGAAATGCTATCAGATTCTTCGTTTGTCATTTCATGAAGTAACATAGCACTTCTAAATTAATTATTTTTTCTCGTGCATGTTTTATTCAGTAATCTTAGCGGAACTTTAATCAATAAATTGTGACTTCATAGCTAGAGTATGGAGAATTTAATTATAAGTGTATTATGGTGCAATGTGATTTGAACGACAAGCAATCCCTAGAAATTTCTGGACCTGCGATAACGATAACGTTTAGAATAGACAAACGACGATTGACATTCGGCAAAGACTTTTTCTTCTTTGTTAATGGCATGTGTCATATATGATGACAATTTTGCCGAAGTCAAGTATTTAGATTGTTTATAGCGTGTTTATAGTAAGACGTCAAAAAGTCGTTTGTTGTCGTTCGTCGTTAGTTATTTTATAAAAATGGTGTCTCTTTATAAAATAATTATACGGATTATTTTTGCTCAAATCACAAACAAACACAAAACGTTCATTCCAATTATTCACAACCGAGTCACTCTAGCTTTATTTGAATAAAAGCACCAAATTAACAAATAAAACCCGTAACTGGGGAAAAATAAATAATTTATGAGCACAAATATTAACGGCCAAAAATAATCCGGCTAAGACTTCATAATCAAACAATCATTTGACACTGACAAAATTGTCATCATTAAGAAGCATGCTAATAACGAAGAAGAAAAATAAAAAATAGAGATGCTATTATAGGAAGAAAAGAATAAGTAGTTTTTTTGTACATAAATGACAAATACATAAATGTATTGTATTCATAGATTTATATAAATTTATTTATTATTTTATTTATTTTACTCGATTGTATTATTATACAAATTACTAGCTGCTGCCCGCTGCTTCGCGCGCGTGGTACCTCCATAAAAAGTAGTCTATGTCCTTTTCCAAGGTCCCATCTATCTCTATACAAAAATTCATCAAAATGGGTTCAGCTGTTTAGGCGTGAAAACGTAACAAACAGACAGACAGAGTTACTTTCGCATTTATAAAATTAGTACGGAAGTAGGGATAGTAGGGATGGTGCACCCCGTGCCCGCCGACCGCTGCCAACCGGCACGAAACTCACGGCCCGCCAGCCGCTTTGCCTCCGCTTATTAAATATCTGATATCTTCCAAGATACTTATCCATTTTAATGAAAAGCTGTTATGAGCAGTTGAAATGTAGGTACAACGTATGTAATGTATTTAATGGGATAAGGAATAATAGTCTGTAGGTAATACTGTAGGTATTGTATAAAATAGCTTGGTAAATAACACATATTTTTTTTTATATGTAAAAGCTAAAAATGGTTACTGTGGCTTATCCTTACGAGATAAATATATAGGTACCATCGCGATTTTTAATTAGTAATACGATTTTTTATCAATCTTTTTAAAGATATACAATTCCATAATACATTAACTTGATCTATCTCGTAAGGTTTAGCCAGCGTTTGCGATTTAACAAAAATATGTTTGTTTCATCACATTATTAATCTTTAGATTTTTCAGCTTTTTCTGTACTTTAATATGTATGTATTATACCAACCACCAACCATCAACCTTCTTTTTGAATTACTCTATCTATTGCTGAAAACTGCATTAAAATCCGTTGAGTAGTTTAAAAGATCTAAGCGAACAGACAGACAAATGAAGTGACTTCATTTTATTCAATGTAAAGATATCCTTTCCCTTGTTTCTTTTCCTATTGAGGTAAGGAAGCCAATCACTCAACACTGAATTGGTTCGCTGAGTTCCTAATGAGGTTCTTAGAGGGTTGCTAATGTTAAAGTTTATTTATGTGGTCAACAGACTGTTAAAATCGGTTTCCTCATCATCATCATCATCATTGGCCTTCGTTCGTCTGTTGAAGATGATTTAGGTGGCGTCAGTAAATTTACAGAGCAGTTAATTGTAATTGAAAACTTTCGTTCATAGATCCACTCCAGCAAGCTAGGTGAAGTTTCCTCTCCACTGACGCCACTCTGCCTAGGATTCTGTTTGATAGCGCAGGCCTTCCCAGGTACCCACAATAACCTCTCGACCTTGCCAGCAGGACCCGCAGGAAAGACGAATCAGTACATGCGGTGTCGGTTCGGGTGCATAACGGCTGGCACCGAGCCGGGCTTGTTTCATGGTTTCCTCAAATATGTACATAACGAAGGTCTCTTTATGACACACTTCACACAAACGCACCCAAAAATACGATTGGTATCTAATTACCTAGCTTAAATTTTGCTAAAAAAAAAAATGCTTATGGTCTATTTTTTTAAGAAGAATAGGAATAATTTATACAAAAACATAAAAAAAAACAGTAGCTATACACAAAAAACAAAAAAACATAAAATTTACAAAAGTAGGTATTACCGGTAGGTATACATACAGTAAATACCCCTACCTTCCGTGCTAGTTGATTATTAAAAATACGATGGGCTTTTTAATAATCAACTAGCAAAATAAAAACTACTAACGCACGTAGAATACAAGTAGCAACTTGTGCCAGTGACAGCTTGGTCAGCTTGGCCTTCATCTTTGCGAAGCAATACGTTGCCTCGCGATTTACAACATTATTTAAATTGACCATTCTTAACTAGATTCCCCGCCTCGGCAGAGATTTGTTTTGTCTAGGTTGTTATTGATTCCGACACATTATACTCTAGTTTTGTCTCCTTTCAACCCTATGTGATCAGAACCAAGATTTTCGAAAATATAATAATGTTAACAATAATGGTGTTAAATGCCTTAACAGCGTTAAGGAGTTCCTCTTTTTGGAGTTCATCATTCAATTCAATGACATCCCATTGTATTTTCACTTTTGCCTTTCCTGTAGATATGTGGCACGACTGTTGCTGGTTTAATTTTTAGGGTGTTATATAGCGTATTGCATATTTCATTTAGGTTTTCTTTTTCCAATATTGGAACGTTCTCAATTCTACTAATTTATACTTTTGGTGTTTCTGAATTTCTTATACCTGATATTCAAGATCATCAATCGTTGGATTTTCATAGCAGGATCAGTTTCAAAAACAGCAATTTTCTCATTCGCGATTTTAAGCTTGACAGAGTTTGCTTGTAGAAGTTTTAAAATTTCATTGTAGAATTAACAAATATATAATTTGTTATAATTTGTTGTTTCATCTTTGAATCTGAGAATCTTTGAATGATTGCTTAAGTGAGTCTTTAAGATCAGAAGTTAAATCAAAGTCTCGATTCTTACGTTTTATGATATTAACATTCCTGATAACATCACCTTGTACAATCTCAGTACTTAAGTTAGGCTGAGAGGAATACATAGAGGAGTATTCTGATGACTTTGGCATGCGATGCATGATTTGTCTGTAGTTTACACCATACTACAATTTCTCGGTTGGCCTTGTGTATAGTTGCGGGTAGTTAATAAAAAGTTAATGAACTGGCCTTTCACTTCGAATGCGAGCGGGATGGTGTGGGAATCTTCTACTAATTTCCCCGCCGGATGGCACTGTTAGTCAGAGACAGATAGTTCACTTTGATATTAGACTGTATGTTTTACCGTGCTGTGGTGAGAATTCAATGCAGATGTTCATAGTATTTTATTAAGACAGTGGCACACGTCTTGCCTGATTACCGTCACCGCAATTAGGCACAGAATGACACCCATAATCAAACTGTGACTTTTTCATTGCTATAACTCACTAGTGAGTTACTTCGTGTCTTGTGTGGAGCTATCTATAGATCGTTTTAAACGGTCTATATATAGGTCAACTGATTCACATGTATTTTATATTATTATATATTATTCTGTACGTTCCTGTAGATAAAATTGGAACTAAGTTTTAAATTAAAAAAAATAGACAATGCCTACTTTCTCGTATAATTAAATATTAATGTTTAGGGAACTCATAATTTCACCTAAGTATAATCCGTCGAGTTATAGTATGATATAATAAATTAATATTGATGGACAATGCACACCATCTAGCCCCAAACTATGCATAGCTTGTACTATGGTAATCAGATTACTAAGTGTCAAAACATAATACGTCGGGCACGTCTTTTTGCACTCCATAGGTTTTTTCCTGATTTCTAGGATGATTTCTAAATTAACATGCTATATTGCATGCATATATATTGCATATATTGCATCTTTGCGTACGAAGTCGCAGGAAACAGCTAGTATAAGATGATTTCGATATACAGTAAAGACGGCGAATATAATCTTTATTGTTATTCCGCAAGAGGCAATATACTACCAGGAACAATGGGAACTAATCGAGCAAATAATATATTTAAAACTAGAAGCTAGAAGTTAAATGCGACAGGAAATAAATCGAAGTTGTAGAAAGAATGGGACAGAAGAAATCACAGCCAAGACCAATAAGATTAACTATTACAGCATATGGAAGAAATATAGCTCTTTTAAAATTTTGTTAAATGCACACTCTTTGTTTTTTCATATTGAGGATGATTATTCGCCCAAAGTACAGGAATAAATCAGAAAAACTTAGCTACCACAACGTAAAACTAACGAGTTGGAAGTAAGTTAAGAACTATAATAAAATAGGAAAATAATTAAAGATAATCCAAGAAATATTATGTATAAATAATACCGGATATTCTACACAGCATCATATGGCCCCGAAGTAAGCAGAGTTTGTGTTATGGGTACCACATGACTGATATCCTATTTATATACTTTTTGTAACTTTTTGAAAAAATATATATAAAAAATACCGGACATTCCACACAGCATCATAAACATGGCCCCAAAGTAAGCAGAACTTGTGTTATGGGTACCACATGACTGATATCCTACTTACATACTTTTTGTAACTTTTGAAAAATTATATTTAAAAAAAACCGGCCAAGTGCGAGTCAGACTCGCGCTCCGAGGGTTCCGTACAAACCTATAGGTATATAAGTAAAATTTCACCCATCACGACAATCGAGTCATAGTTGGATGATGTAAGAAAAAATTTACAGTTTTCGCAATTTATCCTTTATCTGTGCTATAAGACGTTGCTTTGTACTAAATTTCAAGATTCTGAGTTCATGGGAAGTAGGTTTTGATTCCCTTGCGAGTTGCGAGTTTGAATATATGAAAAATATTTATTTGTTTTATAAACTTAAAACTAATAGTTTAAAAAAAATACAATAGACATGGTTTATACACATATGCGCCTTAAATTGCTGTTTCTCTTGATTGCGTTGACATAGAAGTTTGGTTTTGTTACAGCTTAAAGGTATTATAGACCTGAGTATTTTATATGAATTTTAATTTAAGGCGCTTCCTGGAGACAGATACAAAACTTAACACTTTCGGTCACTATTAAGTGGCTATTAACTCGTTAATTGTAAGAATAAACGAAATTTTAAAAATATGTTCTGTATGCTGAATATTTTGTCTTCAAGTTCCTCGTTTAAAATTGTTTCTAAAGTTGTTGTTAATTCTGTAATTTAATTTTGAATACAACTTCGAGAAATTTGAGCGAGTTTTGGTGTGGCTGGTAATGCGCGGGCGCGGACGTTAGTGCGCCCCCAACTCTCGGACGTGGAACCCGTGTCGCTCGCATCCGCACCGGCCGGCCGGCTGCCGATGCACAATCTCGTGGTTTCTTCTAAAAGTACTTAGTTGTGTTATTTTTTTTTTATTTATTGTGAAAAGAGGCTTTGTGTTTATCAAGATACCTACCCTACCTCTTTAGTTATATTACCTTTAGTTTGTAGAAGACTTGGTTATACTAGTATTGATTGTGATTTGTGAAACATTTCTCTGAATTACCAACTGCGAAAAGACGCTTCGATTGCCTAGATTAGAGTCGGTACCTAGTGATCTACTTTCATGTGTTTTATATACCTACGTGCCTAAAAAATGCCGAAGTTCAAACAAGTGAAACGACAAAGGCGTCAAAACGCAGAAAGATTGAATAAATTTATGTAAGTACATACCTATCTACCTAATTATTCCTATTTTCATCATCCATACTGCCAAACTATATCATACATAATATCCATAGGTAGGTACTTACTAATATTATAAATTCAAATGGTGTCTCTGTTTGTCTGTTTACCTGCTTGTTTACTGAGTTACGATTAGGTAGGACCTACCTACTACAGACTTACTACTTTGTTTATCTAATCACCTGCTCATTTACTTACAATGTAGGTAAATACCACAGTAGTTACTTACAAGTACCTAAGTACACAATAAACACAGGTAGGTAAGTAGCTGAATAACCTATAATTATTTGTTGTAGACGAACGCGAAAAGAAGAATTATTTGGAACATGCTCTAATAACGGACAAAATAACAATACAACATCCCAATTGAATGTGGATGAAAACGAATAAGTACCTACTTCAGAATAAATAAGTACCTATCTATTTACTATACCTACCATAATACTTACGGTAAGTAGATACTTCAATTTCGATGGTAGGTACCTACCTACTTGCCTGTCTACCTAAGTACCTAAATACTTGTTATTTTGATAATCTGTCGGTAATTAGCAAATTTATAAAGAAAAAAATCACGTGTTAGATACCTAGTAGGTACCTAGGTAGGTAAATCTAACAACTAATCAAAATAAATCTACAATGTTTTGTTTGATCAATAATCGAATCATCGCTGCGAATAGGTAGATACTTCGTCATCGGTGTGCGAAGAAAAATGAACTGTATCTCGCTTGGGTGTGGATCATAATGGAAACACCTAAACGCCTGCTTTGGTATCTAAAATTGCAATGTAGTGTAGAGCATAAAAAATACAGACACGACACTACACGAACGCAAGGGTTTAGGTTGCCGTGTAATATTTTCTGATTGCAGAACTATTTTACATGATTAGGCACATGCTTTATTTTGTAAGTCGACTCTATTAGAATATTTACCTGCCTAAATATCAATAATAAAAAGTTTTTTTTTGCAGGATAGGAAAGCGTAGTAATCAATAATGAGTAAGTAGATTATATATATATATATATATATATATATATAATAATATATATATATATATAATAATAATACCACGTTTTATGCTATATTATACATGGTGTTTTTTAAAAAAAACGATGTTGGTATCAATTATGAAATTTTTCATGTAGATAAAAAAAATGGCATCCATTTCAAAATCTAAGGAGGTACATTTTAATAAAAAAAATAATGTACCTACGCACAAGATTTTTTATAAAATGATCCTTCTTATAAACTATGATATTGAGACGTTTGTTTGTTTGTTACTTACGCAATCACAACGATGCTAAAGAAATTATACTTCAAAAAAATACATGTGTGCAATTCACACGTAGTAGAAATGAAACCTTCAAAAAACAAACGTATAATACGTACACGTATACATAACACCACGGTTGTTGTGATGCCTTTTCTCAAGCTTTGTAATACGCATGCGCGCACAAACACGTAATAATAAACACGTATAATGCTTCCTATCTCATTTTCTCCCACGTTAAATCTTATGAATTTATGTGTCTGTCTGTTTTTACTGTCGCTTTTCCGTTTCATCGACTTTCAAATCACAACGATGCTATAGAAGTTTTCACTTCAAAATATCTTGCCTATTCAATTCATGATAAATGTATATTTTTTCAGGATGATTGAAGAGCGCTCAGGATCACCTTCACGAGTCATCGAAACAAGTAACAACGAATCCTTTGACGATTATGAAGAGGTGGGTATTATAATTTATAAGGCAAACTCGAGGTCGAGATTAGGCTTGTATACAATAACTTATATAATGGCTTGAGTTTCCAATGTGGTTCAGATAACTTAGTTTTATATTTTTTTTTGCAGTTACAAATATCATACGAGAATGAAACAGAAAACAAGACAGTGACGAGTAGAAGAGGGATAATCGACGTCAGCTATTTTTTATCAGAGCTTAAACGCATACTCTACTCTACTCTACTCATGGGCCGCTCGGATGCAGCATCACTGAACTCAATTTGATTTCAGAAACACAAAGTGGTCTGCAATCGAAATTTAAATTTAAATTTCGTCTCTGCAATAAAAAAAAATGTTATAGCAGGTGATAACTTTAGTCACAATTATTTGCCCATTAATACATGCGCCGTTGCCGGTGCAATGGCAATTGGCGGGGGTCAATCTCAATTGGTAGAAGTTTTTTTGGCTCTTAACCTGCCTGTTAAATCTGAATTATATGCAAAAAACCATGACATTGTTAGTCAGAAATGGGAGAATGTTTCTGTTGATGCAATGAAAGAGGCTGCAGAAAACGAAGACTATTTGCGATTTCTAAGGACAGGGTCAATAATAATGGCATTCCAATCATCGATGTCATTGCGGACGGTTGCTGGTGTAAACGTAGTAATAAAAACATTTATAATACTCTTTCATACAAAATTCAGGAAAGGTTTGCCACTTGTAAACTATCCTTAATTTTGTACGAAATAATGTATAAATTGCCTCGCCATCATTTGTTTGTAATTTTGTTTGATTATAAAAAAGTTTAAATAAAGTTTATTACGTGACAAACAGATTTTTTTTGTACCCTCAACCATAACCACCTAATAATTAAAAATACATAAGTAATATATTTTCCTGACTTGTGAGGTAGGTAGGTACTTTTACTTCTAACACACACAGAAATTTACATGTTACTTAACCTTAGAGGATTCAAGGTATAATCAATAATCTAAGTATCTAGTTTAGTAAACAATTATTTATTTCAGGTCCAGAATTACTTTAGATTGTCTACAATATCCACTCGTATAATCAGTAGGTATATTTAATTTTAAAATGCAAAAATACTTATTATAAGCATAACTTATCAAAGTCAGTCAAATATATAGTAAGTAGGTAAGTAATTAAATAGTTATCAACTCACAACTTACCGAGCTACTTTGTTTTATTTCACCGGCCGTGTCTGTTACATTTCTAGGGTTATGTTTTTACAAATGAAATCTCAGAATAAGTACACGCACAGAATAAGGACGTTCTGCGACGGCGACGAGCGGCACCGGCTCGCCAGGCAACGCCACCTACGGCGTAATTTTGTCAACTTTCTCGGCCGTTTCTGTCTTTATCTTAGGTACTGGAAGCGCCTTAATAACTCTACGCGTTCATGAGAAAAGGGGTAGTAAGTTTAAAATTATTAAAAATATTTTTATTATATGATGTAACTAAAAATGTACGGTTATCGCAATTTATCCTTTATCTGTGCTATAAGAAGTTGCTTCGTACCAAATTTCAAGATTCTGAGTTCACGGGAAGTACCCTGTAGGTTTTGATTCCCTTGCGAGTTGCGAGTTTGAATATATTCGACTTAAATTGCTGTTTCTCTTGATTGCGTTGACATAGAAGTTTGATTTTGTGACAGCTTAAAGGTATTATATACCTGAGTATTTTATATGAATTTCAATTTAATACCTCTACGCGTTCATGAGAAAAGGGGTAGTAAGTTTAAAATTATTAAAAATATTTTTATTACATGATGTTACTAAAAATGTACGGTTATCGCAATTTATCCTTTATCTGTGCTATAAAACGTTGCTTCGTAACAAATTTCAAGATCCTGAGTTCACGGGAAGTACCCTGTATAGGTTTTAATTCCCTTGCGAGTGTAGAAAATTTGTGGCATAAACGGCTGTATCTTTTGATTGCGTTGGCTTACAAGTTTGATTTTTTCACAGCTTTAAGGTACAGTAGACCTGAGTATTTGATATAAATTTAGCTTGATACTTTGATACTGATACTTCTGGGTGATTTTAACGCTCATCACCAGCAGTGGCTGTTTCCATTTCAGTGTACCGACCTAGCTGGTAGAGACAAACGTAATAGCGGTGATCTTGGAAAACTTTTATTTAATTTGTTCAACAGTGTAAAATCTATTGTATATTTTTTAAATTTCTAGTACAGACATTCTAAAACCAGGTATGTAAAATTTCAAAAGAATTATTATTACTCAATGAATGTCCAGAATCTATCAAATGTTTGGTAAAATGAGACCTTTCTGGACAATTATTTCTATAAGCTGCGATATGTTCATTGTACCTAGTTTCAAAATTAAGACCGGTTTGACCTAACCTATTAGGCTAGGTTCTTACCTACTTTATCATCCTATCTAGATCACTCAGTATGGCCTAGGTAGCTACTACCTACTTTTTCACTACTTTGTCTCGATGACTGAAAATGGTTAGTAAGATACAATTCTAAAAAAAATTTTTTTTTATCTTTCTTGAAGACACCTATTCACTCTTGACTTGAAGAGATCCATCATCATATCATATCATCATCATCATAAGTATTGCTGAACAATGCACACAATACCATATAGTCCCAAACTAAGCATAGCTTTTATTATCGGGACTAGATGACTGATGGGATACTTATATATTTTTAATGAGACACTTATGATATTTTATAATACCCAGGCACAGAACAAACACCTATGTTCTTTACACAAACGTTTATCCTGGGAGAGAATCGAACCCTCAACCTACAGTGCAGAAGGCAAAGCTACTACCAACTGAGCTGTCAGGCCAGTCATGTGCAAGAAAAGCGCTTTGTTTGTAAGGGTGGGAGACTTACTAGGTATGGATGGTATTGAGCGGTAAGTCTGCTTCTCCTGTTGTGAAAAGGAGATGGTGGGATTAGATATCGCAATTCCTGGGCACATTCTCCGAATACATTTCTATATAATTACGTTTTAAAAACGAAAAAGTAAACCGATTATATTGAATGAAATTTGAGCCCATAAAAACTCAACAGAAATAAAAACCTCCTCCTTTTTTTTTAAGTCGGTTAAAATATCGATAGAACGCAACTTTACTGCGGTGCTCGAGACTCCGACATATTCTCAATGATTAGCTGCTTACCCATCAATGCAAATGCCATCAATGCCTCAATACTCTACGCTCGATCGAATCCAAGGCAGCCAGCTGGTATTTGGCTAAACCATCACATAAGTGGCAGCTATACTCGATACCTATCCGACCGGACTTAAGCTTCATTTAAGTGAAAAGCTGTTGAGGTGTGAAGTATTACCTCACCTTGTTGAAGATGCCAAGCTTCATGGCAGCAGTCTTGGCCTTAGATTCGATGTTGGAGGCGAGATTGGGAGTTCGTATAAGCGAAACTCCCAAGAGTTGATCTTTTATAGTTATCGTTGTCACATCTAGTATATCATATTTTATAGTTATCATATCTCATTCTGGCGAAAAAGAGTGAGTTTGATCAACTCTTGTGAAATAGGTATTCTATCGGTCATTTACTCTGGTTCCCATAGTTTAAACTATGCTTAGTTTGGGCTGGATAGTGCCGTGTGGATTATCCACCAATATTTATTTATTTCTAATAGATTTAGTGCTGCTAAACCATCTACTGCTTCTTCCTTGCCCGCGCTCTGCTTCCTTCTAGTGATGTCCTATTCTCATTATTATTATTATTATAATATCTATCTTTATTTCATACAGTTTCTTATTATTGTATATTTATTTACCCGTGGGTAAATAAATATACCCTGTTGGTTCCGACGGCAGATGCGCGTTGCGTTGTATAGTTCCGACTGTATAACGCAACATAATGCTGAGTCGAACACCAATTTGTAATGGCACACTTGGACGATTGCGAGACACTCAACCTTTAGTTTAGTTTATTTTAAGTTGTAATTTCTGTTTTTCTTTGTTTTTATTTTGGGTATTGTTTTTGATGTGTATGTTGTTACAAATAAATGTATTTTCTTTCTTTTATTTTTTTCTTTCTAGAACTTTTTTTTTTAAATACTTAATCCCGGAATTTTTCACACAGTATCATTTGGCTCCGAAGTAAGCAGAGCTTGTGTTATGGGTACCACATGACTGATATAATACATAAATACTTTTTTTTTTGTAAATACATACATATTATACATAGAAACACCCAGACCCGAGACTTAACTTCCTAGGAAGCCTAAGTAGGCCATGATATCAAGAACAGGGGAGACATTCGTCCCAATCCCATTTGTGATTTTTTACTAATATAGCCAAATAGCGTTCAAGAGTTTGATTGAAGAGTTTCCTCTTCCGTCTGATTGTGCATGTTGATCCGATCTCAGATCTCTGTTGACCCGATTGCTATCAAACTTCACAGGATCACACGCTAGGCCAATCTGACGAATTCTTAAAAAAATCATCGAATTCGGTCCAGCCGTTTCGGAGTCTATAGGGAACATACATACACACATCGCCTTTTATATAAATATTAATAGATATCTATCAATCTCAAACTCTTACAATTGCTTGATCCAAACTGGTAACATGCTTCTTAAAATTCTTGCAACCCAACTTGCAACCCAACAAGAACTTTGTAAAATGTTGCAAAGTTTTTACCACCAGATGCACCTGATAAGGTAGATTAAATATTAGGTTCTGAAAGTCCATGGACTTTTAAATGCTTCAACTCTTTTGTCATCGCCAGAATATGGTCGTGACCTACAGTCACACATTGCTGTAGCTGTAACTCTCTAATGGCATTTTATACTGCAATGGTGTCTGTTTATTAATGTGATGCACTAAATTTGCTTGCTGAAGCGACAGTAAAGCACATTAATATCTGTCGAGACTGTATCTCTTGGCGTTGTTAATGTTTCTTGATGTTTATTCTGCTGTTCACTCAATAGGGTCCCAACCTCGTTCCATAAATAAAATGAATAAAATATATTGGTGGACAATGAACACAACACCATCCAGCCCCAAACTAAGCATGGGTTGTATTATGGTGACCAGATGACTGATAGAGTAGGTACTTAATAATCACAGTTACCTGAAAGTTTTCGAATAAGTAGCATAAGTTATGAATTGATAATGAAAATAATTACGGCTAGTTAGTCTTTACTGAATGATGTCTGATTTGTAAACCCTTAAAAAAATCATAAAAGTTCCATACGAAATTCTTGTAGTTTCCTAACTAGATGGTGTTGAATTGGTTTGGAACCTGACTACGAGTCATTCTTGTCCTAACTTCGGAAGCGTTCACTGTACATGGTCCGTCACGCGTTTGGTCATCTTATTTTTATTATAGCATATATGCCAGTCAAAATAGCATTTAACTTTGCACTAAATTTCCGATCCAAATTTTATTTTTTATAAGGTTTAGGATCACTTACTGAACATAAAATCACAAAATGCTGACAGATCCAGGTGACGCTTCAAGCGCCATCTTGAAAAAACGTTTTTGGCCGATATCTCGGAAACTATGCACTTTAAGGCAAAAGTTATCGAGAACATTATTGTAGAGAATAAAATTTGGCATCTTTTGTTTCAAGTAAACTTTTTGTAAAACTTACTGTTTACGATTTATGGCCCATTTAATGAACCGGTTTTTCTATCGCGGCCGATAACTTTTGAAATATAATATAAATCAATAAAAAGCATCAATTCATTTTTAAAGATCAGTTTATTATTACAACTTTTGTTTCAATTTTTTTTTTCTAATAATTTATTTCTTTTATTTTATACAATAATGGTCTCTATAACTTTTGCCCTAAAGTGCATAGTTTCCGAGATATCGGCCAAAAACGTTTTTTCAAGATTGCGCTTGAAGCGTCACCGGGATCTGTCAGCATTTTGTGATTTTATGCTCAGTAAGTGATCCTAAACCTCATAAAAAATAAAACTTGGATCGGAAATTTAGTGCAAAGTTGATCAAAAAATCGTCTATTTTCCTGGCCTAATATAGGTACACTAGTCAGCGGCACAAACTTGTCAGTGGGCGCAGCTTAAATGCAAGCTATTTCACCTAGTATAGTGTGAGAAAAGGATAGACGTGCATGAAGAGTATTGATGAGTAGCAAAGAGATAGCAGATATGATTATGACTTCTAATCATAACATTAGATTAGACTGATTTCCATATAAAACGACTACGTAAAAGACTTTTGGCCTAAGGCTTCTCATGAAAAAACTACTAAATGTGTTTATTCATGATTAAGTTATTTGAGCTCTTGAATAAATGTGCTTGTTTCGGAATCATTTTGCAGCTTTTTTTTGCTAAAATCAGTGTTAAAATGCGTTTTTTTTAAATAGAATAGAATATCACTCCAAGTTATGGTTGTCTAACAACAGACGATGGAGTGATCATCCTTCAACGTTTGTATGGAAAGATAATCGACAGTATAACCTTTAGAGCAGAAAACATTCTTAGGTTTTCTTATGTTCTAATTATCTTCTCCGGAAGCGGAGTACTAACAGACTTCCGATCACGGCGAACTTGTTTAAAGGAAGGAGCAGGTCTATAAGGATGTCAGGTTCAATGTAAGTAAGCACGAAACGACAGCACCTACCTAAGTGCTTATTACTATAAGTTTAGAGACCCTCCGGCCAACATAAAAGAATGCATTAAGTATCTAAGATTTGATCAGCGTCAGAATTATTTTAAAATACCTTGAGCCGGTGAACGACCTACCTACACAACTGCATAGGTAAGAAGGTACCTATAGGTATTCTATCTATTTAATTCAGCAAGTGAGTACATTAGATATGTATACCTAAATAGAGCCATACCTAAATTAATAAGCGCGGTTTGAACCGCGCATATTAATTCTCTAGTGCGTGCTGCTCGGCTTAATAGTCTCATCATGATTATATTTTGCACATATTCATTAATGGTTTCTAGGAAGTAATTAAATAAAAAGCATAAATTATTATTCTAAAAATAATACAACATAAACAAACAAAAAAGTTCTGTCTCTAAACTAAACACTGAGACTATTCCAAATCCGATAATCCCAATCGCGATAGCACTACTGTAAGTTGCTTGGGTTTCGGATATTTTGCAGATTCTAGATGATGCTGCAGATAAAAAGCTATTAAAGATAAAAATCTCGCGGTTTTCAAACAGTTATTCTGTTTTTCGATACAGATATTCGTTAGATATAAATTTAAGCTTCGAAGTGGTAATATTTAATAGAATTCAGTGTCTTCTCCGACTAAACATTTACAGCTATGAGCAATCCAGTAATGTTTGCAAAATAAGTGTAGGTAAGTGTAATGGGCGACCTAATGAGACCTGATGAGGTCTGATGACCTGATGAGAAGGTGTAAACTACACTAGTAGTTTGCCCCTATCTGAGAGCTCGCGATGTCCACTATCGCACCTTGTCCTCGAAGAGTTCCTAGGTACCTTACCTACATATAAGTTGAAAAGTATAGAATAATTAAGTTAGTATGTTAATTGTTTATACCTACTTGTAACCTTGTAGACGAAAAGTAAGCTTAAATGAAAGCTTTCGTTAGTGTAAGGGCATGATTATTCAAAGAAGCCCAAAAATGTAAATTTTAGTTCAATTGGCCTATTTGTTGAGAAGTTCCGTTGAAGATCACCATGGCTCCACCTGCTTCACCGTAAGTGCATACCTACTTTATGTAATTTTTTTGGTCATGTAAATAATACAGAACATCTCAAACAGAAATATTTTTTTAGAAGCGTTATTTCAACTTCTGAACTAAAAAGTCACCGAAACTAGCCAATGGACTTGCGTTAATATAGTGTAATTTTACTTATGTACAGAACTGAGCGGAATTCGTATCTGATGAACTATATAGGTACGACCCGAAGTTCATCCTAAAATAAAAGCAAATTTCGTTTTGAAATTTCAAATTACATACTTTCGTTTCGACACAGCCAGTTGTTTGATACATTTATAAAACTTAAACTTGACTCCTATTTGGAACCCCCATATCCTAATAACCTCTTTTGAAATTTGGTTAGTTTATCGATACCAATCAATCGATCTAGCAAATTTCATTCAGATCGGATTAACGGTTCTAAAGTTATACTAACATACATACTCGTACAAAGCCAAATCTATCCGCTGAGATCTTAGCTGGCTGCTGGCTCCATCATTTTAATACTCGTAGGTATACAACCTACGAATACATAAGTTTAGGAGTGTATTTTGTAGTTTAATAGTACATTGTTACCTAGGGATAGGGCTGAAAGTAACTTATTTAGTCGCCAGACGGGGTTTAGTTAGAGGGACTAATTAAGTCTTTGTCCTTGGCCAGACTGGCGGCGCGGTGCGGGCAGCGGCGCGGGTGCGGCAACGCGCGCGTTTGTCCCTGTCCGCAGTGGAGCGCGGCTTCGTTCCAAGTTTTGTCGTGGCTAGTGTTTGTCAAAATATATTATGGATGAAGAAGACTTATTTTTACGGGAAAATACTTACATTCTTCTTCTAAAATTGCCATTTAAGGCAATTCTTAAATTAAATACAAATTGCAAGAGAGCAACCTCTAAAGTTTTATGGTGTTATTTTATTCTACAATCTTAAATTAAATTTTATGTTTTTGTATTGACGTTGTTTCGACATCCACAGGTCGTGCTTGAATAGCACTTATTATTTCATCTACATTAATTTGTGAAGACGCAGTCAGAAGAACTCGCGCGGTTAGCTCGAACCAGTTTGAGACCCCCGCTTCCGCCCGGGTTGTCGCTTGACGCCCCGCGGCGTCTCACTGCGGCCACATTGTATGTAGGAGCTATGGCGTGAGTTGCCCGCGCGCTCCCCGCGCTAAGCTGCCCGCGTCGCTTCCCGCGTCCGCCCCGCACCCGCGTGTCCACTACGGACACTCAAATGAAGTTCTTATGTTTGAGTTTGGCGCCGCACCCGCCCCGCGCCCGCGTTTGCAGTCTGGCCAAGCACTCACCATTGAGGTAAACACTGTGCTTTTCATTACGAATACAAGGAAAGTAAAAATAAAAACATGAATTACATAGCTAAAGAAAATAAAGCGACCAAGTGCGAGTCGGACTCGCCCATGAAGGGTTCCGTAGCAGCAAGTAACATTTTATATTTGAGTTGATTGAATGAAAGGTAAATTGCGGTTTACGATTTATGACGTATTAAAAAAAAACTACTTACTAAATCTCGTTCAAACCAATTTTCTAGAAGTTTTGCATGGTAATGTACATCATATATTTTTTTTATTTTTATCTTTCTCTTTATTTTAGAAGGTTACAGGGGGGGGGGGGACACATATTACCACTTTGGAAGTGTCTCTCGCGCAAACAATTCAGTTTAAAAAAAAATGATATTAGAAACCTCAATATCATTTTTTCAAGACCTGTCCATAGATACCCCACACGTATGGGTTCGATGAAAATTTTTTCGAGTTTCAATTTTAAGTATGCCGAACCCCCAAAATTTATTGTTTCTTTTTCTATTTTTGTGTGAAAATCTTAATGCGGTTCACAGAATACATCTACTTACCAAGTTTCAACAGTATAGTTCTTATAGTTTCGGAAAAAAGTGACTGTGAGATATGGACGGACAGACAGACAGACAGACAGACAGACATGACGAATCCATAAGGGTTCCGTTTTTTGCCATTTGGCTACGGAACCCTAAAAATGAGTATATTATTTTACGTAAATAAACAACTTTGGTGAGATATTTCCATTGAAAAACCTACTTTTTTTAATATTTTTACAGCAGTCAGTTGAAAAGCTGAAAAGCTCCTACGGTTGAAAAGTACTACTTACTTTGAACCCGCTCCTCAGGCAACTTCAGGCATACTATCCACTCGAATAGTATAGTAATAGTATAGGTATAATCCCTACTAATATTATAAATGCTAAAGTAACTCTGTCTGTTTGTCTGTGTGTCACGTTTTCACGCCTAAGCCGCTGAGCCGATTTTGATGAATTTTGGTATAGAGATACATGGGACCTTGGAGAAGGACATAGGCTACTTTTTAGGTAGGTACCACGCGTGCGAAGCCGCGGGCAGCAGCTAGTGATAGTATAAGTAAAGAAAAATAACTTTTTAGTTTCTTGAACTTAACTTTATATCTGAAGTAGCACACAAGTTTTTGCGTTCCGAATATGAGAACTCCGCACTAATTGGACGAAATCTGGCGCACATAAGAGTCTCATTACACCCCTTGGATGAGAATTAACCTACCCTCAAGTAAGCTTATACTAATTTTTTGTTTATTTATTTTGATACCTGTGACAAAGGAAATGAGTTCAAGTAAGGAGCTTTGGGCGCGCACATAAATCCTTTTACCACACTGGTTGGTTCTAAAGAAGTAATGACACGAATAAAAGATGAATAATACATGAATAAATGAATAAGGCTGGACATTTCACACAGCATCATCTAGCCCCAAAGTTAGGCACTGCTCACTTTAGGACTCTAACAATCTGTCTCTGGACTCTATCAGAAAATACCCTAGACGGGGTTTTTTTTGTCTAGATCTTAATATTTATTAAACGAATATCTGTATCAAATACTGTTTAAGTAACCTCATAAATAAATAAATAATACTGGACAATTTACACAGCATCATCTTGCCCCAAAGTAAGCAGAGCTTGTCATTGTGTTATAGGTTCCAAATGACAGATGTACCTACTACTTTTTAGTTTTATACCCTTTTTTTGTAAATACATACATATTTATACATAGGCCCGAGACTAATATCATACAAACATTTATCTCACGGCGAGAATCGAACGCAGTATGCGTCTCAGCCGGGCCTTCAACCACTGCGCCACAGAGGTTTTCAATACCTGTGATCTTCGTTACCTGTGTTGTTTACTCGCGCCGAACAATCTGTAAGTAGGTAGGTAAGTTACTTAGCAAGTCAGAAAAGTTTTCTATTAAGTTTTAAGCCTATTTAATGCGGTTCAAGTGCTTGCTTCACAATTTATAAGAAACACCTGTGGTTTCTTATAAATAGAATTGTCCTTAAGTACTAACTTAAGTTAAGTATCTTTATTATATATTTAGTATATTTATTAACACCTAGAGTGTTTGTTGTGTTTTAGGTACAAAAACTAGCCTACAACGACGGAAACCATAAACTGAGAATTTAGATAAAGTAAATAAGAAAAAAATGGTTAAGGACTATATTTTACCCATAATGTTTAAAGTAATAGACAGGTCGTTTCATATAGGCAGGACTTCCTTGAACTTAGTACCTACCTAGTTTCGTTTAGTTTAGTTACCTTGCAACCGAACCGACACCGCATGTACTGATTTGTCTTTCCTGCGGGTTCTGTCGGCAATGTCGAAAGCTTCTGAGAGAAAGGAGCCTCTGAGGCACACTTTAATCCATTCACCACACTGGTTAGAAATAACTAGTGACACGATAAGAACAAGAATTACCTAGTTGTGAAAAGCAGAAGTGTTCACCTTGTAGTTAGGTAACAATATCAATTTATTTATTAACGCATTACAACATTTTAAGGGCCTAGACCTAGCCTTCTACTGCACAATTTAAGAACGCAAGCTCCCCGCACTCCCCGCATTCATCCTACATAGTGTAATTTATTATACAATATTTGACACGGTCGGAAAGTTGCTCTACTAAGAATTATTCAATATTTATTTATATTTGAATGGTAGGGGTATGCTAGTATTATATTATTTGTGGTAGGGGCTTGGGTCTGGGTGTTAGTTGTCCGTGTTTTTGTGTGATCTGTAGTATCTCCGACATAGAAAATCATAGTGGCGGGAGCCTATGAATGCGAGCGTGAAGCTTTATTTTTAAGGTTAAAAGAATACTCCATATTTTTATGTGAAGAAAGTTTATTATTATTTTTCATGAAATATGTAGTTACAAAACCCAAAATTATTGTTTCTTATTTCTCAAACTGTAAGTAACTCTGTGTAACGATTATTCTATACAGGAATTACTTTTCTTGTACGACAGGGTCTGGGGCAGCAAACGTGGACGCGTTCTTATTATTTTTTACTTTTTTCTCAATAACTTGCATTATATATGGCGGGTCTTTTATTGGAATCGAGCGTGCAATGCGGTAATCAATTAGGTCAGGAAGCAGACAATGCAAATAAAATTTTGACAATGGACCTACCATTTTGTCGTGCAAGAACGTAGGGTCTCTTTTTATATATTCAATTTTCATTGAGTACTCCTCTCCAGTCCATATGGTAAATAATTGGCCCTGAATTTGAAAATAATAATCGTGGTTTTTGTCAATCACAAACGTATTTTTTCTTGTGTTATATTTCCAAAATTTAATTTTTTTTGCTGTTATAGCTTCTTCAGCTTGCATGTATTTTGCAGAAAATGGGCATTTTACTTCTACCAGTCCTGTTTTTCCATCTTTGTCTTTATAAATACCATCGGGACTGGCTCCTAAATATTGGAGTGTTTTATGAATATAAAGACCGCAGCGGACAATTGTAACATTTTCTTGCATAGATAACTGGGCCAATGCTGTTTGTTCATTATCTCTACCATATGTGATCGATGGGACATTTAGAAGTTTTGCGGTTTCACAATAGCTTTTACTAATGTTTTCTTTCCGTTTACATACTTTACCTAATATAGACGCGGTTAATCTGTTTTTTCTGTTATCTAACCATTCTTGACTGGAACTTTGGTCTATCGTCTGTTTTTGTAGTTCGTCTCTTTGTTGGTCAAAAAATTCCAATTTGTTTAAGAAAATCATTTTTTGTCATCTGAAAATCTTCATCGGTCATATCTGGTCTTTGAGCTTTCGGTCCATAATCTGGATCATCCATATTTCTACGGATTTTTTTTTTTAAATGATCTTTTGTAAACTTTTCTTTTCGCTTTTTGTACCTCATATACAGGGTCCACCCTGTATATCAGGTACATTTGTATTTAAAAACAATCTAATGAGAATAACAAATATAAAATCTATTTTAAAATGTAACATTGCATATTTAAACTACCTAATACACGCAGTTATATCGCATCTAAGAAAAGAGTCTGTATTACAAACACGTGTAAATTGTAATCGTTATATCTTAATAGTAATTCGTAAGTTTAATGGATAAATTACGTCAATAATAATAATTAATTACTAACATAATTAAACAGCCATCTGTTTCTTTGAGTTAAAGAGCTTTAACTTGTCTCATTGAATTTATAAGTCCAGATTTCATGGTTTCATTTAATTTATCAAGTTTGTTAGAGAGATTTCATTCTTATAATTGATCCTAACGATCAATGCAATAAAAGTACAGGGTGTAATTTTTACAGATATTAGTCGGTTCGATTCCCGGGTGTGGCAAGAGAATATTCGAAAATCTTTGAATGCAGTTTTCTTTCTATTCAAAAATAAAGAAATGTTTTCTTTGAGTAAAATTTTCTATCTACAGTATTAAGAGTACTTGCCCTTCAGGTGGCATTACAAAATTCCACCCTGTATATTTGTGTATTTGCCAGTAGGTTTACTAAATATAAATTTATGGATAGCGTTTATTGGTTGTTTGGTGTTAAAGGAAATAACTGAAGCGGAACACCTCTCCTGGTATGAATTTTTAAGTATATCATTAATACGTTTGCCCCCTACATATTTGGCAATCACTGAATTGAATGTCTCAGCAGGATTGCTATCAACGTCAAAAATGAGACTTTTAGCGTTTGCAGCTAAAAACAAGATAATTTAACTCATTTTCCTCCACAAAACTGGGTTAGCTAAATCAAGTGCCGTATTTCGGTCAGTTTTGTCAGTTGCGGGGCATATAGCATCATCACAATCAGAGTGACTACCAAAAGAATGGTGTAATGCATTCAAAATATCTGTACGAAGTTTAACCAACATCGTCGTGTTTCCTTAACTTTATAGCCCGCACTGTGTATCTGCGTAACTTCATGATTTTGAAGTCAGTTAAAAGTTTCCTTAGTTGAATAAGAGTATTAGTATCTTTAGTAAGCGCTCTCAGTTTGTTACAAAGATTTTTATTTGAAGATTTTTATGAGTATTTGAATCACCATCTGATATTAATCTAGCATATATTAAACCATGAGTTTCAAGAGGGTTACCAAATCCTTCAACAAACGATGTTGACTCCATACTGGAAGAGCTACCCGAATAGTTCTTATAACATATGTGATTTGCTGGTTCAATTATTTAGTTTTCAGCTTTATCACATACTATGCAGTATTTGTTTTTTACACCAAGATATACAATTTTACCAGTGTATGCGCCGATAATTGCTGCTGCACCAGATGATGCTGAATAGTTATTACGAAAGGATCTTTTAGAACAACACCCGTCAGCTATTACATCAATCATTGGTGTACCTTCACAGTCGACACTGCCAATTTCTTTTGCATGTTCAGCCTCTTCAATCAGCCTCTTCAGCCTCTGCCTTAGTCATTTCATCTACTGCCGTCTTATAGAACCATTCGTAAACCTTTTTGCTTGTTTTAGCGTATCAATTTTTTGACATACCATACCAGGTATATCAGTATTACCTGCTAATTCATTCAAATTTCCCAACCCACAGCAAATACTAATAATACCTGCAACTATACCGCGATTTACATCACAGGTGTTAGACGGATCTTCAGTATTTATGTCAAATTCGGAATTTCAGAGTTCACACTTGAAACGCAGTTTTGATATAAAACCTTTACGTCGCTCACCGATACATTTCAGATTTCTATACCTGCATCCAAAAGATTTTTCGTTATGATCAGCAATCTGCCCCAAGATTTCTAAAAAATATTTGATCGATACGATTCTGCGTCCTTCTATGCAAAGCAGTTTGTCATCATTGGTAATTTCTGTTTCATATTCAATTTGTAGCTCTTGGTCGTCACTAATAATTACAGATGGTTGCCGTTTCCTTACTAAAATTCGGCGGAAAGGAAAAGCCCCCTCAAATTTTCGTTTCCGGTTCATTTTCTTATTTGAGTTTGTTACATTTTCAGTTCTGTCAATATTTTCAATCATCACTGGTACTCCCGTAGTAGATGAGGCAGGATTCATATTTTGGGCTTCTGGCAGGTTGCTAACATCTGACAATGGTTGACGAGGGCCAGAAGGGACCTGTGAAAATAAATAAGTAATATTTTTAAAAGAGTTTTCAGAAGTGTTAGTAAAAAATCATCATAATATTAATATTACGTAGCAGCATCCTGCGATTTCTTTTGCTGCGAAAATGTAGCCAATGTGTAATCTAGGTCTCAGGCTAACTCCGTATAAAATTGTATCTCTATTAATTCAGCCATAACGGAGTTTAGAGGAAACTAACATACACGCAAATCGCAATCAGAATATTAATTTGATCAAAGTATATTAGACTAGCGATACATACTTACATAAACACCTAAAATATATTATACACACACATTTTGACAAAATTAAAACAAAAATAAAATTTTCAGAGCCACCATCTTATCTTGTCGCAGCCGCCATTTTGGATTTACATTTTGACATTAGTATCGGCTTTAGCACCCTCGAAAACTATGAAAATGACACCCATGACGAAAAATTAGAAAATTTTCGCAGCCGCCATCTTGGGTTTACTATTTGACCTCTCTATCGACTTTAACAACCTCGAAAACTATGAAAATGACACCCATGACCAAAAATTAGAAAATTTTCGCAGCCGCCATCTTGGATTTACATTTTGACCTCAATTTCGGCGTTAGGACCCTCGAAAACTGTGAAAATGACACAAATGACATAGCATACATGAATACTGTAAGCAATTCTACTTACCTTTGGATTCTTTTTCTCTTCATCACTTCTACGTTTGAACCCATTTTCTTTTTTCTTTTTTATATTTTTAACGTTTACGATCCATATTGAAATCAAATATTTACAAAACTATTACTGATACACAAATATTTACATAACACTCTAAATATTATATACAAAAAATAATAAAGTAGAGCAACTTTAGACACATAACAGTGCGCAACATTCGTTGGAGCAAGAGCTTTGTTAGAGCGAGAGGGAACAATTTAAATTCGTCGTGGACCACACGTCTGAACGCTCCGACTGTGCAGCGGCCACTAAGGAATTTAGGAATTTCCCTCGCAATTCTTGTTTATAAACTCTTTTTCGTAGGTTTTTTGAAATTAACATTATTTTTAGAGTAAAGCGATTTAAGTGCATTTTTTTTTGTATTTTCTTTATTAAACTCTTGGCATTCAAATAATCTAATTATTACATACATACGATGCCTTGTTATTATGAAAAAAAACCGATAATTAAGATTTTGATGCCATTGTGACCTCCGAATTAAGAAAATAAAAGAAAATTAGAAAAACTAATCAGCGCATTTTGAAGACGAGAATGTTGAGCTAATTATGCGCTGAACAGATTTTTAAATTAATTGTTTAATGCGATAAAGCAAGTAAATAAACATACCGAAATGTGGTTAGGCGCGAAAGAGCTGTATTTATCGCTTGATTTACCTAACATAATCCACCTAAATGCACTTAAAAAAATTGCTATTACTTATATTGTAATCATTTATGTGCATTAAAAACATTTCATTTTATTTCATTACTTTTGTTTAGAAAAAAATACAAAGTTGCGCAAATAATTCGCCGCGAGTGAATTTTGCAAGACTGCAGCCATAACATATTACAACATTATTATTAACAAAACGATTTTTTTCTGAAATGCATGACTATTACCGTGTGCTTAAATTCACCATAATGAACTTTATAAAAAACCGATACCTAATCTATGGATTTAAATAAAAATATGTATCTAAAATACAATCTTAATCATTGAATGGTAATTAGGCCAAGGTGGCTCAATATTTTATTTTATTGAGACCCTGGACCAGTGGGGAACAGGAGCCCACCACGTTTTCTAAATTATCACACGGCGTCTGGTAGATAAATTACGTGACCCAAGAGCTGGCTCCTATCTGGCTCAGCGTAAATAGTTTTATGTAGTCAACTAGACGGAACGTCCGCCACTTTAACTAAGTAACTAAGTAAACCTATGTTTTTATACAGAAACATTTTAAATTATGTATTTTTTAATAACCAGCTTCCAAAATAAAACGGAGGTTCTCAATTCGCCTGTATTTTTATATCTATCTACTTTTTAGTAGGTATGTTATGTATGTTACCTCCGATCTCCGATAATATTTTAATGTGGATTTTCATAGTGCTTTTTTATCCTGTAGGGTTTACTTCTGAAATGGTGGGACCATTATTATAAGTTTGGTGACGATCTGATGATCTCATCATAAAAATTCGAAACACCTCAAGGGATGACAATAAATTTATCGCAAATTAGTAATAACTTTGGTAAATATAGTATGGGAATACCTAGATATTAGTATAGTATATACCTTTTAGTGGTCAACTGGCTTGATAATCTAGTTTCAAGATACTCTACAGAAGTCTTCAATGACAAACAACTAATTTATCGCAACTAAAGCTTTATATTGGTCATCTGAGTCAATAACTTTATGCATACTTTGTCAGTTGATCAGACATAGGGCTTTGAAGATACCCTGTGGAACTCTTAAACGAAAGCAGCTCATGTATTGCCATTAAAGCTTTGCTTTGATGATCAGAGACAACAGCTTAATTGGAATTTGTCAGTTGATCAGACCATGGGTTTGACCTTGATCATGATGGTAAACATCGATCCAAAATAAAATATAAATAAATCATGTACCAACCGCAATTAGAATTGGATATTATATTGGTTAATTGATATTGAGAGTGAAGAAGCCGGTTCTTAGCTTGATAAAATAAATATTTTATATTTTTAACCGAAGAAAAAAAAGGAGGTTTACAAGTCAACGCGTATACAGTGGTGATCATATAATTAAGAACGCTGATATAAAGGGAAGATTTTTCAAACTAAGACGCAAAACTAATTGCATGCATTTTTTTTTATTTCTCCCGGTATCGTAAAACTTTTCCATAACACCACTGTATTCATTGATACACATGATTAGCTAAAAATAAATAGACAAACTTTTTACACTACTTCTAAACATAGTATTCCTATTTACTGGCTGGTCACGTAATTAAGAACGCTAAATAGTTTATACCTTTATTCACATTAAAATAGAAAATAATCAGTCGATTTGTTACTGTTTGTATAATTTTGGCGCCATTTAGTGGGAATAAATAAAAGTTGTGTATAAATCTACTCTAATAAAACTTTGCCGGAAGAATTGGTCTTATAAAAAGATAGCCGACCATCTGCAATGTTCAAAAACGATGGTTTTCCACGCTGTAAAGCATTTACTACGTATCAAACTACTTCGAATGTTCCACGTGTACCTAAACAGAGAAAAACAACTCCTCGAGATGACCGAAACATCGTTCGTATGGCAAAATAAAATCCTTTTAAGGGGTCCAATGAGCTGAGAAAATAATATTTTGGTGAAAACAACCCTTCAGCAATCTCAGCACGCACTATTCGAAAACGTTTGGTAGAAGAAAAATTGCACGGTAGGATAGCAAGAAAGGTACCCATGTTGAAACTTTGCCACAGACAAGCCCGCGGCTTGCATTTGCGAGAAAGTATGAAAACTGGACTGTGCGAGAATGGAAAAATGTATATGTAGTGTAGTTTCCATCAGAGTATGTTCTGATGGAAAACGATATGTACGAAGTCCCCCTAATACAGCATTCGACCCTAAGTACACGAAAGTTACATTAAAGCACGGTGGTGGAAATGTGAAAATTTGGGGGTGCTTTTCTGGACATGGTGTTGGACCTGTAAAGTTGATAGAAGATAACATGGATCAGTTCCAATACAAAAATATACTGGAAGAAACAATGTTACCTTATGTTGAAGACGTTCTACCGGTTATTTGGACATTCCAGTATGACAATGATCCAAAGCACACTGCACGCACCGTAAAGGAATTTTTTACAGCTCAATCAGTTTCTGTCTTAGACTGGTCAGCTAACAGCCCAGATCTAAACCCAATAGAGAATCTGTCGTTCGAAGTAAAGAAAAAGGTTTTAAATACACAGTGTGGGAATTTAAGAGAGCTGTGCGACGTTTTTTTAGAAGAATGGAACTCTATTGCTCTTGCGAAATGTCAAAAATCAATAGAGTCAATGCCTCGCCGGTGTAAAGCAGTAGTTAAAAGCCGTGGATATGCTATTAACTATTAATTTTAGTTAAAAATATATTAAATTGATTTTTAAATTTTCTGCGCTACATATTATGTGATTTTTTAAATACAAGTGTCATACAAAACAATTCCCGAGCAGTTTAATAAATCGTTCTTAATTAATTGTCCAGCTTCAGTACTATTTGAATGTATTACTTTGGTAAAATAAATAAAATGTGAAAAAAAATTGTTTGCGATTTTATTCTTAATTTCTAAGCCACGTTGCTCTATTAATGTGGCTATTATATAATATAACTAGTTCCTTCTCGGAAGGTACACATTGCTGTGTATGACACGATTTAAATAAAAAACTTCTATAACTTCAAATCGTTCTTAATTATATGACCACAACTGTATATATTCACGACTCAAAACTACTTAGGTATACTTACATTAGTTTAAGAACTTAGTTATTAAGGTTAAATAAAAAAGGTTTATTAAATTTTGCTTTTCAGTTTTTTCGGCGGTTTAATTTTTTGTTAAAAAGTTTTATGTTACGCCCATAACTATAAGTCATACGGTAAAAAAACATAAATACATAAACGAACCCCCGCTAAAAACTTGGAAATGACGATTAGCAAGAGCCACGCACCTACTATTCGTTGAGTTCCGTTGACCTCTTTTAGACTTCATCATCAGATGCAACTCTCATAACTCACTCAAGTTTTTATAGAGACTATTCTAAAGAACCCAAACACAGTATTTAAATTGTTATTTATCGATCCCTAATACACTACTCCCTCATCAAACCCGATGGAAGTTAATAAATTTGACGATCTCTGTGGCGCTGTGGGTCTCAGGCAGACCTGCCTGAGACGCATAAGGTTGCCAGTTCGATTCCCGTCGCTGGATGAATGTTTGTATGATCTGCAAGTGTTTGTCTCTGGTCTGGGTGTTTTTCTATGTATAATACTACTCTGTCAAGAAAGTAGCGGGAAACGATCAATAATACCTACACAAAATGTTAGTTATTCTTCCAAATTTATTTGATCGTCTTCAAAGTATGATCTTTCAGAAACGATACACTTACGCCAACGAATAATCCAAGCAATCCAAAACATTTTTTAAACGCTCTTTCCGGAATTGAGTTCAGTTTTCGCCGCGAATTCTCCTTGATGTCTTCTACCGAAGTGGTAATTTGAGTTTAGGAAAAAGAAAGAAGTCTGCTGGAGCCATATCTGGTGAATAAGGTGGTTGCTCGATGGTATTTGTTAAATTTTTGGTTAAAAATTCGTTCACAACGATGGCCTTTGCGAAAGCACATTATCGTGGTGCAAAATCCAAGAATTTTCCATCAACAAATCTGGATTTTTTCGTCGCACCTCATAACACCGCATAACGCTCAAATAATTTTCTTTATTTACCGTACCGAACTTTCGGCAAAAATTCCGAGTGCAATGATAACTTCAGTTGAAGACGTTGATGGCCTACCAGAGCGAGGCAAATCTTTCATCACATCTCGGTCACTTTTAAACGCTTTGTACCACTCATAAGCACGTGTTTTGATAATGCCTTTTGTACCATTTTCAAGAACTCCGAACACGAAAAATTGGCGATGCAAAATTTAAGACCAACTCTTTGTTTGATGTTTTTGTTCATTATGAAATTCACAATACACGCAAGATATGATCTAACTAAAACAGCATTATTGCATTTGTTGTTCGATTCGCACACTTCTTTGCCAGAATGTATAATGTATATGTATGTATTTACATAAGAAAAGGTATTTAAGTTGTAGGTATATCAGTGATGTGGTACCCATAACACTAGCTCTGCTTGGCAATATAATTGAATAATGTTTAAACCAAGTTTCATGTTTGTTATTTCACGGAATATTTTATATACGAAAGGTAACGCCCCCCCCCCCCTTCCCTTCTCGACCCATTAAATTAAAACGTTGCATTTAGAGAAACAAAACACTTATTCACACCTCTACAAATCGAGGCGGATTATACCCTCCAAATTTCAACTAGCGGTTTAGTCGGTGCGTTGTCTGCATACAACTGAAAATACGAGTTATATCAGACGACGCAATCCGTTCATGAGCTATTAGTAGAATAAGCTTTTGAGCATAGATATGGGAAAAACACAACCGCATTTTTTCCCGATTTTTAGGCTATAGCCCGCTATTCAAGGGAATTATAATAAAAAAGATGTATATTCATTTTTAATATACAGTTGTGGTCATAATTAAGAACGATTTGAAGTTATAGAAGTTTTTTATTTAAATCGTGTCATACACAGCAATGTGTACCTTTCGAGAAGCAACTAGTTATATTATATAATAGCCACATTAATAGAGC
The DNA here is from genome assembly GCA_948098915.1 of Lampropteryx suffumata. Classification (NCBI taxonomy): domain Eukaryota; kingdom Metazoa; phylum Arthropoda; class Insecta; order Lepidoptera; family Geometridae; genus Lampropteryx; species Lampropteryx suffumata. The sequence goes on along the minus strand of OX402544.1, from coordinate 15,979,759 downwards.
AACGTGGCTTAGAAATTAAGAATAAAATCGCAAACATTTTTTTTTCACATTTTATTTATTTTACCAAAGTAATACATTCAAATAGTACTGAAGCTGGACAATTAATTAAGAACGATTTAATACACTTGTATTTAAAAAATCACATAATATGTAGCGCAGAAAATTTAAAAATCAATTTAATATATTTTTTATTAATAGTTTTGTATTAATAGTTAATAGCATATCCACGGCTTTTGCCTACTGCTTTACACGGACGAGGCATTGACTCTATTGATTTTTGACATTTCGCAAGAGCAATTGAGTTCCATTCTTCTAAAAAAGCGTCGTACAGCTCTGTTAAATTCCCACACTGTGTATTTGAAACCTTTTTCTTTACTTCGAACCACAGATTCTCTATTGGGTTTAGATCTGGGCTGTTAGCTGGTCAGTCTAAGACAGAAACTGATTGCGCTGTACGAAATTCCTTTACGCTGCGTGCAGTGTGCTTTGGATCATTGTCATGCTGGAATGTCCAAAGACCGGTTATTTGGACGAAAATTTAGAACGTCTTCAGAATAAAGTGACATTGTTTCTTACAGTATATTTTTGTATTGGAACTGATCCATGTTACCTTCTATCAACTTTACAGGTCCAACACCATGTCCAGAAAAACACCCCCAAATTTTCACATTTCCACCACCGTGCTTTAATGTAACTTTCGTGTATTATTAGGGTCGAATGCTGTATTCGGGGTCGTCGTACATATTGTTTACCATCAGAACATACTCTGTTTATTTTCGTTTCGTCAAAAAAAAGTACATTTTTCCACTGTCACACAGTCCAGTTTTCATACTTTCTCGCAAATGCAAGCCGGGCTAAGTTTCAACATGGGTACCTTTCTTGCTATCCTACCGTGCAATCTTTCTTCTACCAAACGTCTTCAAATAGTGCGTCCTGAGATTGCTGAAGGGTTGTTTTCACTAAAATATTATTTTCTCAGCTCATTGGACCCTTTAAAAGGATTTTGTTTTGCCATACGAACGATGTTTCGGTCATCTCGAGGAGTTGTTTTTCTCTGTTTAGGTACACGTGGAACATTCGAAGTAGTTTGATACGTAGCAAAATGCTTTACAGCGTGGAAAACCATCGTTTTTGAACATTGCAGATGGTCGGCTATCTTTTTATAAGACCAATTCTTCCGGCAAAGTTTTATTATTACTTCCCTTGTAGATTTTATACACAACTTTTATTTATTCCCATTGTTTTTTCATAAGAAGCAATCACTTTTAATCTTTTACAGCACTTAATGGCGCCAAAATTATACAAACAGTAACAAATCGACTGATTGTTCTCTATTTAAATGTGAATAAAGGTATAAACTATTTAGCGTTCTTAATTACGTGACCAGCCAGTAAATAGGAATACTATGTTTAGAAGTAGTGTAAAAAGTTTGTCTATTTATTTTTAGCTAATCATGTGTATCAATGAATACAGTGGTGTTATGGAAAAGTTTTACGATAACGAGAGAAATAAAAAAAATTGCATGCAATTAGTTTTGCGTCTTAGTTTGAAAAATCTTCCCTTTATATCAGCGTTCTTAATTATAAGACCACCACTGTATATTGCCTTCAAGTATTAAGCTCCATGGTATTTTTAAAGTTAATATATGTTCTGTAATTATTAAATATCGTCAAAAATATGCAATGGCCACCATGCAATCTTTTCCTAAAATTTTCGTCGTTTTAATTTACAACTTACACGAATACGTAGTTACTAATAAATAATTACTTATTTAAAATGTTATCCTTACAAAAAGTCGCGATTTAAACATAGTGAAACCGCGTTAAGCTCATTTACTCAGGGCATAGTCTTAAGTAGGAAGGAACTATGACTAAACACTGACAACTTTGAAGAGATAAAAAAACTACTATTTTCCCGGAGTTCGCAAAGTGGGAGATAAGTCGTTTCGGAGACAAGCAGGGTTAATTTGATGTGGGTGGAGAGTATCGATCGACGCGGTCCGCTTGCGCTCAGAGTGTGAGGCGGGGTGCGTGCTTTGCAGAGCGGCTGTCGCTCCACAGGCAACTCCGCCACTAGACAGAAAGAAGCGCTCTTTCCGGCCGAACGGCCGAGTCGTGATCGCGATGTACACTCTTCACGCTCTTGTCGTGGTTGCTGTAACCGCATGTGCTATTGCAGCTCCTCCTGGTAACTACATTTTTTTATACATTACAACACATTTTTTTATACATTTAATTTGGCGGAAATATTTTTATACGTACCTAAATGCTCGTTTATCCTTATCGCGACTGATAAGAGCTTCCCGCAGCGAACCGTACGACGACTCGTTACGAAATCAGTCACTTTTAGTCACGCATTGACATCGCAATTGGGAACATGGTCAGAAAATAAAATTAAAACTTCCATATGTGCTGAATCCTGTTGCCAAACAACAAACTGCAAGTGCCACCTGTTACACACGCTACTTGTTTGTCTACAGGGGCTCGCTTTAAATGCCTAGATATTCAATAATTTTAAAATATTTGAACCATGGAATCCTAGTTAAGTAACCACTTATCATTAGGATCGAAATGAAGTAAGCAGGTAATAAATAAATCAGCGATGCTCTGATCAAAACATCAAACATCTAAAACTTTTAAGGTTAAAGTTTTGATGAATATATTGTATTTTAGCTCATTACTAAAATAATGTGAGCGTGGTGAGATAAAAATCTGTGAAATGATTGAAGTCCTATCATCCTATTCAAGGACCTATCATCTCACGTGACCTATGAATGTTGACAGTTTCCGAACTGCTGCGTTGTTTTCTAAAATTATGTAATTAAATTTATATACAATAATATAAAATCGTGGGAAACAGTTGAGCTGTTATTACTGATCCAGATCACTGCCAGGGGGTAGCTAACCCAAGACACTGGTGACATTACTATGTTGAATGACAATGCCTTGTGCCAAAACACCCAAAACCCTCACACAATTAGTTTTCATGATTTATTTCAATAAAAATTCAAGTTCACTCGAACCTGTTGTTTCGGAATAAACTTCAATTGTATGGAGAGCGCAACTTTTGACGAAAAGTTGTTCAAGGCAACCATAAATGTGTATGAAATTGTGAAAACAACCTATTTATCTACTCAACCCACTTATTATGATCGTTTTGTTTCTCTAGGGCCGTATTTCAAAACAAAACTCACGACTCAAAAATAAAAATCGAGAATTAAGTTTTACATTGAATTTTTACTCTTATTAAATCTATGCTTAATTCTAATCTGAGTCTAAGCAATGTCTTAAACAAGGTTTTTTACCTTATCCAACATAAACCGTGTCTTTGACCTTACTATAATCGGAAATTATTATTACACTGTTTCCTATTTTCCATTATCTTTTTCAATTTATGGGCCAATTAGGTATAATCACTTCACTCATTCAATCACTGAATAATAAAGTGATCATGAGCTTAAGATATCACTGTCTAGTGGTAAATAGAATCTAGTAATTCGAACGAGCTTCATTGCTAAATGTAGGTACTAAGATGTCAAAGAGATTCTATAATGCAGCATAATAGACGGTTCAATTTGTCGTTCAATCGAGCATTCAACTGGTAGAATTCCTGCTGTGGTGTAAATGCTTAGGGATTAGATGCCATTCGTGCCTCGTAATTTTCAAATATCTTGTAAGTTAAGTGCGACTTTTTCGTTCATGCGTTTTATCATGTTACGTACATGACACCTTCAAAGTTTTTAAAATTACGCGATCAGAACACATTATTATTAATATTTACGGGTATTTATCGCGTTTATTTACCTATTTCAATAAAAATTCAATAAAAACAAACTCCGACAAAACAAGTTGCTAAAATTATACGGAGTGTGTTCTAGTGTAGAATGTGTTCATACGAATCTTATTTAATGTATCCCAAGGAATAAATTAACAAATGATATAGTTAAATTTATCGGTCCTTAGATAGCTCAACTGTTTCACGTGTATTTTATATTATTCAGTACATTTCTGTAATTATTTCTTTAAATAAATCTTTTTAGTATAGACTGCGTCTGAAAAAATATGATTGAATATAATTTAATAAAATCTCTACGGTGCTTACGAGTTCCAAGAGGGTTATTACGTACTTCGGTTTCTTACAATTCATTGATACCGGTGCACCTGCAATTTACTGCTCAAAGGAAAATCAAAAGAAGTTTTGATGGAAATTGCTACTGATAAGTAATCCGAAAAGCCGCTTTATTTATCGATATCGATCTTTATTTCTTCTCAGTATTCAATAGAAACTGATTGAATTTATTGAAAGGAGAAGGTACGTAATGTCAAAACAGTAGACAACCCGAAATCTTATCGAAAATAGTGTTCAAATGTCTCTTTATTTTCAGTCACAAGACATTAACCTCCCTTGTTTCCACATGCTTTTCATGGTCCCCAAAGGTCAGCTCCGATTGCTTTTAATATTTCCTCGAGGTTTAAGCTCAGATGAAACAGCCATCTTATTAGCTATCAAGCTATATCTCCGTAGTCAAACGTAGCTGAGCCGTTGCTTAATATGTTGAAAAGCTGCGGTTCCATTCCAATGGAACCAAGTTACACAGAAGGATTGCCATGTACAAGGAAGTTCCCCTTGTTTTGGGCTCCAAAACCTGTGAGTTCCACCTTAATCAGAGCTTGTGCTCGCAGACTGTTAGTGTATGCAGTTTTTCAGGGTAATCTGTATTTGTGCAGCTTTGGGTTTGTCAGGGATATGTATTTTAAATAACTTGTACCTACGAGTGTTTTTAAAAACCCTGGCTGTTTATAATTATAAAAAAAAATAGATTCTTTACAAGTAAAAATACCATCGTTTGAATTTTGAATTTCCTTCCACATTTTTTTGAGAGCTAAGTTGAATTGTCGTGTTTCATTGAAAATGGATTTGCGTCAGGAACATTTTTGTGCGATGATTTTTACGATTTCAAATGTTCTTTTGAAGACATTTTAAGCGCGGTCGTCTAACTTTCGGGGATGAAGAAAGAAATAGTCGTCCTTCGACGGCTGTTACCGAGGAAAACGTGTTAGCAGTGAAAATTTTAATTCAAGAAAACAGGCAAATTACGTACGAAGAGATTCAGCATATATTGCAGATTGGATCGGGAAGCGTTCACAAGATTCTACACGAGCACCTTAGCGTGAGAAGGATAGTTTAGCGCTGGGTGCCGCACAAACTCACCGAAGCTCAGAAGCAGGCCCGTGTGGATTGGTGCTATGACATGATTAATAAATTTGAAGCAGGCTCGTATCAGCGCGTTGTCAACATTGTGAAAATCCTGGATTTATTAATACGATCCGGAAACAAAGCGTCTGCCGACAGTTTGGCTGTTTCAAAACGAACCAACGCCTAAGTGAAGCGATTGAAAAGCGCAGGGATTTTTTTTATCGCTTGTTTCTTCACTTTGACGGGGTATCTAGTGTCGATTCCATTACAAAACCAAAGCAGCATCAACGCTGAATGGTATACTACGAAATGCCTGTCAGAAGTTTCACTGAAATGAGCAACACGACAACGCGCCCTCGCATTTAGCTCTCAAAACAAGGGACTTCCTGGAAACCACACCGGTCAAAGTGTTGGGTCACACTCTCCTTGCAGTCTTGATCTGGCACCGTGTGACAACTGAAAGGGATACAGTTTTTATCGCTGAAAGATGCGTCAACAGCGTTCGAGAAGGCCGTAGAAGAGGTGTCCGTAGCGGACTGAAAAAAGTGTTTCGAAAATTGCTTCAGACGCATGAAACTTTATATACAGGCTGGTGGATAGTTCTTTGAAGAGATTTAATAAAAATATTTTATCCATATGAGTTGGTTTTTCAGTTTCTCAAAACTTTTTGAGTGTCCCACGTATGTAGGTACATCTAGATAATTCTAGGTTTGTAGGTTTTGAGTAACAGCTTGATTTGTAAAACCTTAAAATACTATATATACATATAAAGGGTCTTTCATTAAGCGTGTCCTTTATCTTTAAATTTAAATAAAACAAAGTGTGTGTGATATATTATCGAAATTATTTATTTATTTGAAAGATGTAGTGATGCCATTATGTGTGGAATATGACATCATTCAAATGTCCGCCACGGCTTCTCTGGGTGGAGCGCATGCGAGATATCCAATTTTACATGACTTTTGCGCATAAATCAGGCTGAATTTGACTTATGGCATAGGTTATGTTGGCTTTGAGGGCCGCTGTGATTTGTGGTTTATTCACATAGACCTGCGACTTAAGAAAACCTCACAAGAAAAAGTCTAGCGGGGTTAAGTCACAAGATCTCGGTGGCCAGTTCACATCAGCTCCACGTGAGATGACCATGCCCTCAAATCTCTCATGCAGAATATTCAATGTGGCATGAGCTGTGTGGCACGTAGCGCCGTCTTGTTGAAACCTGTCGTTGGTGTTCAGATGATCCAGTTCATGCCTAAAAAAGTTGGTAATCATCGACCTATAGCGCTCGCCGTTGACAGTGATGGCCTGGCCAATGTTGTTCTCAAAGAAATATGGCCCGATGACGCCGCCAGCCCAAAACCCACACCAAACTGTAACTTTTTCGGGATGCATTGGACGCTCTTGGATCGTTGGATCTCTTGGATCTCTTGGATGCTTTTGTTTGTTTACGTACCCATTCATCCAGAAATAGGCCTCATCGCTGAAGATAATTTTTCTGTGAAAATTACGGTCAGTTGCTAACTGCTCCAGTGCCCATTCAGCGAACACACGTCGTTGTCTATGGTCGTTTACCTTCAATTCCTGGGTGAGTTGAATTTTATACGGGTGCAGGCCCAAGTCACGACGCAAAATTCGCCAAGTCGTGGTCTTTGAAAGGCCGAGTTCTTGTGAGCGACGCGAAATCGACTGCCTCGGATTCTCCTGCACACTCTCACGGACAGCGGCGATGTTTTCGGCAGACCTTGCGTTTCGTTGACGTACGGGTGTTGGTCGATCATTTACCGAACCATTGGACTCAAATTTATCCACCACACGACGAATAGTCCTCTCGGTAGGACGATTATGGCGACCGTAAAATGGGCGAAGCGCGCGGTGCGTTGCCCGAACAGAACACTCATTTTGATAAAACAATTTTATCATTTGCACGTGTTGTTGAATGCTATAGCTATCCATGATGATTTGGCAAAACAGAATGAATAAATTACAACCAATTTGACAGATGTAGCTTCAACAAGATGGCCGCTACCAACTGTCGAAGTTCGGACGTGCCTATTGGAAGACCCTTTATATTTATTGCATCAAAGTAAATTATTTTCATGTTTCAAATGGCATATAAAAAGCATTTCTGGAGATTGTTGCTTATGGAAAACGGTTGGAATTAAAAGTGTATATAAATACGAATAAATACGATAAAGGCGTCAAGTCAAAAAGGAAAGAAAAAAATGAATATTAATGATACATCATTATGATAGCTTTATAAGAAATAAAGTTGATTAATATTTTTTTTTAAACTTACGCGATCAGAACACATTATTATAAATACTTACGGGTATTTATCGCGTTTATTTTCCTATTTTTCCCGACGTTTCGACAGGTTTACACTCTGTCGTGGTCACGGGATGACAGTCAGTCATCCAGAATTTATAATAATTGATTAATAAAGGATCAATAAATGTAGGAATTGAAGGTTGTCCCAAAATAATAGCGACAGTTAAATTTAAGTTAGTGACGTTTCTAGACGTCAAACTAAAAAATAACACCATAAAATATTCGTAGACCATGAAAGTTCAAACCTTTATTTTTGTGCTAACTAAATAATTTGGAATTAAGTAGTTTGGGATACGTTACTGACTTTCAAATGTCCACTGTATGTTGTCCAACACGGGCTTTGGCCAATATATTTATCGATGGAATCGTTTCCTTTATTTGCGTCCAGCGACTCGTCCCGGCTTCGCAAGGGTGCAATTTTATCGTGATGTATTTTTAACACGCTTTTATTAGCTTGGTATGTTAGTTGTTATAAGCGACGGCTCGAGACACCAAGTACGCTGTATTTTTAGAGTTTTAAATGAAAATAAAAATATGATTGATATTACAAAATACTATTCAATTGTTTCTCGTTTACAAACAATAAAATGTGTAGGTAACTAATTTTTCTTTTCTTTCGGCATTTTTCTTACTTTTAGCTTTTTTTTTACTCGTCGTAACTTTTTTTTTATGTTATTAATCGTAACATAATAACAGGTTTATTTTTGTAACCCTAAGGCGATGCTAGAGATCTATGTAGATACTTAACTTATTTAAGGTAAAAGGTATACAAGTAATAAACTAATTATCTAAAATACATTTCTTTTTTATCACGAGGTGTGCCATTTTCATGACTTTCGGCAGGTATTGATGAAAACTATAACAACGCTGTTTTCGGACAGGATATTAAGTAAATAGATAGCAAATGACATGGGGGCAAACTTAACATAACTTAACTTCTATACGAAAGATCCGATTCGCATAATATAAAGATACATTTACATATACATTATCAAAGTTGGATATCATATCAAGGTTGATAATCGCCTTGATTATGAAACTATTTAGTTGGATATTGTTAATTATTATGTATATTAATATCTATTGATTTTATCCGTGTTTTAAATAAATTTTGTAAATAAAATTATGTAAATTTAACAAAAAGCAATTATTGTTAATTACCTATATATAATAGTTAGACATAGCCTCGCGGACGTTTTTGTGGGTAATGATGGGTTTTATAAACATGTAATACCTAAATTTTTTTATGTTTCATCAAGTTATCACAGCGCATGCCAAATATTGACAATTAAAGGCATATTTTTAATCCATTAGGTTACATTATTAGGCTGAGACGCAGAAGGTTGGGAGTCGATTTCCGCCGCGGGACAAATATTTGTATGATATCAAGTATTTGTCTCGGGTCTGGGTGTTTCTATGTATAATATGTATGTATTTACAAAATATATATATATATATATAAGTAGTATATCAGTCATGTGGTACCCATAACACAAGCTCTGCTTACTTTGGGGCCAAATGATGCTGTGTGAAATGTCCGGCATTATTTATTTATTATAAAAATGTTCTTATGGATCTCTAATTATTTGAAAAATAAATACAGACCTTGTTACTCGCTGTAGTGTAGCTTTTTCTATAGGACAAAAATTTTCAAAATCGTTAAAATAGTTTTTTAGCTTATCCAAAGAACAAAGAACTTTATCTATTCATAATTATATAGGTATTATACTCGACTTCAGCGATCGCGCCAACTGTCAAACGACTGACAGTTATGTCAAACGCCATAAGGTTACATTAGAAAAGTTTATATTGTTAAAACGCTATGATAATTCGACGTCAGTAGGGATAAGAATAACTAGTGGTAAGAACCCAAACCAATTCCACGTAATTCGTGGAATTAGTTAGTCGTGGAGTTTGCGGTAATTCGACGTTACAGCAAACTATAACGCCGATAGGATTATTCGACAGAATACCTATTTAAAAGACAATTTCACATTCATTATACGGAATATGGAAATTCACACTGCATTGCGTTTTAATCGGCGATGAATAAATTCGGGCATTTCTACGCTCTTGTGCATACTAGGCCTAAAATAATAAAACCTCAATCTCAAATACACAAGTCAGCCTAAGGTACTTAGAGATCATTGTATCGGTTACCATGTGACGGATAGACTAACGGAACGTATACATTTTTAATACAGATTATGACAAACGGATATTTACGTAATATATTTATTTGCTAATTTTATTGTGAGTTCATAACTTTCCGGTGGTAAATTAATGCTAAGTAAAGGTTTTCATAATCTTTCGCTGACATAGGTAAGTACTTGTACTTAGTATATATTTTTAGGGGTTATGAATATACATCAGCTTAGTTAGTTACCTAATTTGAAGAAAATAAGCTAGCATTAAAGGAAAGTCCCATACAAATTTATCCAGTAAGTAGTTTTTATGTCATTTACAGTGCAGACAGACAAACATAAAGTTTTAAATAAACCGACCGACCCATAATTAATTTACCAAGAATATTTTTCTAAAGTTTCGTAAAAGTTGGAGTTAATCGCATTAGGCGCTGAAAAGCTTCCGATCAAACTAAAACCCTTGGAGAAATGAGTATTGTATTATTACATTGTTGCTCTAAAGGGTGATTTCCCAAAGTTTGGAGTTATTTGTTGGCATTAACATTATCTTATATAAATTTAATTTTAGAAAGCAATATTGAAAAAACCTTTTGTCCCGCTCGTATTTTATTGAATAAAGTTCTACCTTTTCTTGTTCTTATCGTGTCTCTAGTAATTTAGAACCAGCGTGGTGAAAGGATAAAAGTGCGCCTCAGAGGCTCCTTGCGTGCAATTGGCACATGTCTTCGAACTTTTTAGTTTCTACGACATGCCGGTTTCCTCACGCAGTTTTCCTTTACCGTTTCAGAGTACCTAGTGGTATACCCCATATTACATTTTTCGATTGGAAAAATCTATAAGGTTAAAAGTTTACATACTTACAAGGTCAATTAAAATAGATTGCTGAATTAACTTAATTAATTTAGTCACACGTTAAACAAATATAACTAATACCTATATGGTCGTTACATAACATAGGTATACGTAGGTCACACTATAAGTTTTGCGTAACTTAAAAATACAACATGTGTAAAACCAAAATATTATGTTTATTGCTTTTAAAAATACTCTCCTTTACATTTTAATTTTTTTTATGCAATCGAACAATTTTTTAAAACAGGAGGACCACAGATCTGAAGGCATGTTTTCTATGTGCTGATTGAACGCTATCACTGCCTCTTTAGAGTTGGTAAAAGTGAAACCTCTAATCAAATCTTTGATTTTGGGGAAAATACAGAAATCACAGGGTGCTAGGTCGGGGCTATGCGCAGGATGGGTGACGAGTTGTTTTTTTTTCGGAAGCTAAAAATGACTTTGTTTTGTTGGCCGTGTGTGAAGAAGCGTTGTCATGATGTAGGAGAATGCGGCTTTTGGTTCGTCTTTCGCGAATTTTTTCTTACACCCTGGGTAAACAAATGGTAGAATACCACTCGGCATTAACACTCTTTTGATCTTCAAGTGGAATTGTACAGATGGGACCCGTAGCTGAGAAAAAAAACGCGATCATTTTTTACCAACGTTTCTCGCCTGGCTCACTTTTGTTGACTTGTTCTCATTTTCAAATACCCATTCACAAGATTGCTGTTTTTTTTCGGGTTCAAAATAATAAATCCACGTTTCGTCTCCTGTGACAATGTCATAAACAGCATTAGAATGTCCGTGGTCGTACTTCAGTAACATCTGTGAGCACCATTCCACGCGAGCCCGCTTCTGCTCCGCTGTCAGTTCATGAGGGATCCAACGACAGCAAAGTTTCCGAACTTTCAATTGTTCGTGTAAAATTTTCTGGATTTTGCTCATACCAATCCCCAATAGTCCACGAATTATCTCATAGGTAATCCGCGGGTTTTCTTCAATTAGCCGCTTAACAGTAGCCACATTATTTTCGTTGACGGCAGTTGAAGGCCGCCCTTCACGAAATTCGTCATGTAAAGAAACTCGACCTCTCTCAAATTCAGCAAACCATCGCCTCAAGGTGCTCAAACAAGGTGCTTCTCTCCCAAAAGCATTTTGAAGACGAGCGGCACAGTCTTGCGGAGAGAGGTAACTTTTAAAATCATAAAAAATCATCGCTCTAAAATCCTTTCGACTTAATTCCATTTTCGTTGCGTACGTAGAACTTTGATGTGTGATAAAAAACAATTGACAAATTAATTCCCGCCAATTGTTTTTTTTTATTACTACGAAGGTTGCAACATTTAAAAAAATATAACATTCGAAATTCAAATAGTTCCGATTAGCTAGAAGTGTAAAACTTTTAGTGTGCCCCATGTATACTCAGATCGGGCCGAAAGATACTTGCACTAACGAAACAATCAGAGGTGTAAACTAGCAAGCAATCAACACCTCATCGCGAAAATAAACTGTCATATCCGGAGTCCTACATACCTTGGCTGTTAAATAACATACGTAAAGCAAACCAAGCGACGCGACGCTTGCATTAATGACGCAATCAACAGAGGTGTAAACTAGCAGGCAAAGCAATCTCCACCTCATCTCAAAAGTAAACTTCATATCCGGCGTTCACGATGCGGGACGGAGCGGCGCCTGACGAGATTGACTTTCCAACTTCGCAGAGGGCCTTGTTAATAAAGATACTTAAAGCTTTGTTATAGGTGTCTTTAACTCATAACATAGTGGTAGAGTGTTATTTAACAAGTTTGAGTACCTAGGTGATTCACAACATGGTTCAGGCACGGTGTTTTAATCAGTTGCAGTTTTTTAAGCAACATAACAATGATAATCATCTCATTGTTTAACATGTGTTGATGAATGCTTTGGTAATACCCATTCATTTTATAAAATTTTAACATGTAATCAAAAATCTCTTGTATCTACCAACCAATACAAAACTAATAGTCAATTTATTATATTAATTAAAATTAATTTTTAATTAAAAAAATTAAATTAAAAATTTGTTAATTCAGAACAAAGTACACAAGTGAACATAAATTACAAGTAAAACGATGAAACTACAAAAGTTATAAACTGTGAAGCAGTCTCAACGCCCACCTCCAGGACTGATGAGTAGGTTCTGTATAAAAGAACTATTTAAAATAAAATTAAAAGAAAAAATTATAACACTAATGAGAAAGTCTAATGAATGACTGAGGAGGAGATGATAGGTGTGAGTGTGTGGGGATATGAGTTAAAAGTGTGTAGTGTGGGAGTGTGTGTGAGTGTGTGGGAGTGTATGTGAGTGTGTGTGTGTATGTAATATGTACCTAAGGATGTGTGGCTTATGTAACTTGTCTTTAGCAGTTATGAGAAAGGAAGGAGGAGATCTTCTGTTTGTTCATATGAAAGAGCTAAGAGCCAATTTAAACATTTCATTTTACATTTGTGTTGAGGGAGCGGGTATATACCTATAGCCTTGTTAACCTTATTATACAGTGGAGAGCTTAGATAACAGAAGTGGCGGCTAGCTATAGTTGTTCTTCGTGGTAGAATTTTGCATACTATGTCTGAGCGACGTTTATTTTCAAGGAGTTTAGGGTCATAAAACAAGTGCCGGTGCTGACGTAAAACAGTAGCTAAGACAAATAGTTGCCTAACTGAAAGAACTTCGCATTGTTGTAAAAGAAGTTAGTAAAAGAAGTATATTTTTTGATAAGTTAGTACTTATCTGCACAACTTCACATAAGACACAACTAGGCTATTTGTAGGTCTTCATTTTTCTTACAAGTAGCTAACAAAATAGTTTACACACTGAAAAATCGTGTGGGTTCCTATTTATTTAAAATGTAAACCAAATTAATTAAAACCCACTTGTCCAATAAGGAGTAACAGGAGCTCTGATTAAAAAAACGCCGGATAAAAAAGTGACAAAATACCTACCTAGGATATAATATAGGTATTATGTTTGTCTCTTACAAATCATGAGATGCCTATTTGAAACTTTAGTCTCAGTGTGTTATATAAAGCTAACAACAGCGAAGATTTTATCTTGAAATGTTTAGGTACAATAGGAGTATTCACGTTTCACTATTATAGCACCTTTCGTTACTGCTCGTAGCTAGAAGTGTGTAACAAAATAAAACCGTTAAGTATGAAAGTAGCGCCTGAGGGTACCGTACCTATTTATTTCACCATCATGGTTCTTTGATCATCGGTTACAATTAGGCACTGCGCAAACGTAGACACTTTTTGTTGCCGACACGGCACACCATCACAGGGAACCGTAGTTGCTGTGGCCTGTAGCGGTGATCGGACACAGTCGCCCGTTCCTACTGCTGGCCACTGGTACAATTCGTTACTTGTACAAATACAATACAATTACATTACAATTCGTTTGCGCAGTTCAGTACAATTGTAAGGAAATTTGTAAATGTTGCTTGTGTGTTCAACTGACGACTTTTGGTTTCCAGTTACCGACACCGACGCCGACACTTTTTGATCGTCAATGAGTATGTGTTAAGTGGGAGCAACTGGACACAAAAAATTACGTATGCTTAGGGAGTGGGTGATTTCATACTGGTTCTGTAGAAATCAAATATTTATCTGTACCTGACACAGGACACTAATGTGTCCGCGTTTGTGCCCTGCCGTACTAGTCCAATTCAGGGCCACTTTACTGTCATACATAAGCTATGAAAGCACCGAACATCGCGCTAACAGAAAGATCATTCGGATTGAAGGAGAAACTGAATTTTGTAGATAAAAAAAAGGTTCCGCTACATCGAGATACGAAATGGTCATATATAAGAACTTAGAAGCTAGATTTGTTCATAAGTCGAAGAGACTGTATATCTTAGTATTTGATATTAATTTTAACACGTAACGTCCACGCGCTCCTAAGAGGTTGACGTACAGACAGACAGACAATGAAGTGATCCTATAAGGGTTCCCAGTTTCCTTGGAGGTACGGAATTTGAGCTCCCGTTGAATATCTAGGACCGGTCTAAAGCCTATTCTCTCCTTCTACGGATTTACAGTATCTACCTAATATATTCGCATGACTAGATCTTACCATAATAACCTGACCTACATATTTGATCTGGAGCTAAGAGGATATATAATCCAACTACGCTTAGCGAGTACTTAAAAGGTATCGAAGTCTAAAATACAAGAGACAAGCGTGCTTTTGGGCTTATAATCAAATGCTTTTTGTCAATACTATATGAGTATAGCTTAGGCAAGCAAGGAAAAATTAATTGATGCCGATTTTTCGTTATTGACTAATTAGGCTTAAAGTAATCTAAATTAGCTATCGTCTAGATAGCGTTTTCAATCACAACATCATTGGCCTTGTTTATGAGTTTCAACATAGGTAAATAAATTAATATTGCGTTGTGGTGATGTTTTCGGGCGGACACTGACTATCCAAGCAGCCGGCCACGATCGGGCATCTGTTTGCTTTGCCTATTTTTGATATTCATGGTTTCTGCAGTGAAAAAAGAAACAAACAATGCTCATGGCTGCAATCCCCAAGCTTAGTAGATACCTCCTCAGATTTCTAGATTTTTGAATAAGTACGTCTAAGGAGCGTGTATAGAGTCACGTCCATACTTTGATTGTAAATAACAGTGGTAGGTAAACTACATAATATAACATATTATCTCTGATGTGTACCTACTCACCATCTGGTTACGAAAAACATCGTTCAAGAGTTTTACCTGTTATTGGCAGATTTATCTGCATATTTTAATTAGCAAAACATAATTTCCTGGCGTCAGGAACAGTTTAAAAGTTGTCAGGCGTCAAGGCAAATGGCTATTAGTTTATTTAATATAAGTTTTGCTGCGCTGCGCCGGACACAGTTCGTCCAGTTTGATGTTTTTGATGTTGTTTTTCAAAAGACTTTTTTACCACAAAGGCCTTTGTGTTCGCCTTTGGTATAAAAAGCTTTGCAGTATTCTTTACAACACGCTACCTACATGGGCTACCTTTACCTTTTAGACGCAGTATCTTTTAAAAGCATTTTTAACTTACTTTTATACTCATTGCTCGTTACTTTAACTCTTTACATTATGTTTTTTACTCCTTTTACCCATCTAGTGATATTTTTAGAATGATGTTACAACAGTTTCGATTTTCAACTGTGACTGTATGGGAAAAAGTTCCTGAGTCTCAGTTACTTTTTGTGGAGTTAAAAATAATGCGTTGTTAATCCCTCTACACCACATTTAATCTTTTTAGGAGTGCGTGAGGCTGCCACCGATCCATTACAGAATGAACCCCTGAATAGCAAATCTATTCCCGATTACCTTCTTCCTCGATACCTGAGGTCGGCGTATGTCGCTAACGATGGACTCGCGCGCATTCCCTACCCGCCTCCCCAAATGCCTTCGTCGGATTGGCTGAATAAGGTAACTATCTAATGCCTATATACCTATAGGTTTGTTAAGCACAATAATGGCAGCATTCGTGGTTTGTAACTTCTTCACGCACCTTACCTGGTACTGAATGGATGGAGATGAACAGACTGACTAATTAGTTTGCCGTTACCAAGCCTCATGCTTTAACAAAATGTCATATTACCCTCTACATACATCATTTAAGATGTTTATCAATTCCTGACCTACTTTGTAGCGGCACCCATTTAAACATTATCCTGAGTGGCGGTACAGCGGCTGGTCGAGTAGGCATACCACTAGTGCGTTATGTGCGTGTGTTTGTTAACAATACAAGTATACAAGTATATGGTTATAACTAGAATTAGAATGATGTTTACTTGATTTAAATTCACAAAACCGGTTTCAAACAAACAGCATATTCAAATTTAAAACGAATTATCTCAGGACTGTGCTATCATAAATAATAAATCTTGGTGCAGGAAATCGACCATATCAATCAAATGGAGGACCAAACTCCTGGTCTTGTCCCAAATAATGACGAGATTCCCCGCTGGATATTACAAGAACATTATAAACGCATGCTATATGGCGCGGGTGGAGCATATGGAACTCGCAGTGTTGTCTCAGCATACTTCGAATATCCAATGTTGTCATCAAAGATACTATCGGCTGGCAGCGCTATTCCTCGTAAAGATGCTAAGGTCCTGCACCAAACAATAGATACAGAAGACCGCGATCAAGAAGACACCGACGAAGACTTTTATGAGGATAGGAAAATATTTGCGCTCACCCCTCTCGATGATGGATACTTTGAACCAACGGAGAAAGACATATTTGCGCGTAAGTAAATGCGAGTTATGAAAGATTATAAAAACACTCGAGCAAGTCACGTTTTTAATTAAACTTTTAGAGAATTCACCACTTGGTGAGATGATGGAAGCAGGTCCACATGAGGGTGGTGGGCTCGAGGACGAGGACCTGCGTCGCGAAGTTCGTCAAAACCCTATCAGCCGTACTAAGACTCTTGTAAACGATGACTTGGATATACTTAGAGCTGGAGTGTAAGTAGAATTTGTAATAGTCGTAAATGTAGCATCTACCTTTATCTACCTCATTTTACTATAGCAGCACGAGTTGACTACCAAGTACGTGGAGAAGTCTTTTATATTATTATTATAACTCTAATAATGTGCATACGAGTATACTTACCTGTTTTTTTTCGTTTGTATTTTAACTTGTACTTAATTTATGCTGCTTAAGGTTACCGTACCTACAATCTCTAGTTTTCATTAAAACCGAACGTTAGCAAATATGGGGCTATAACAGGAAAACTTCGCCTTAGTAACAAGAAGAACTGTAGCCACAAGCGCGAAATGAAATCTATTTTTTGATATCGACCCATCATTTGCTTCAATAAAAATATAATATGGGTCATCTCTATTTTTATTATTAGCATGGCATTTGAGTTCCAAACGAACTGCTGCTAAGGTAGGTTTTTAGGGTCCCGAAGTTTAACAAGAAACCCATAATAGTTTTGCTACACCTGTCTTTCTGTATATCCTACCCTTATAAGACCCACTATCGCAGTCTTTTAGATATTTTGGACGGTAATACGTATTACTGGCGCCTACAAAATGAGGAATAAAAAAAAAAAAAATTGGTTTAGCGCGAACCAACCAACCAACAAGGATCTTTCGTTTTTTTTCTCTATCGTGTCATGTCGTTGAATAGACGTTTCGCAGATATAACGAGGTGCCGTGAACAGTTTTTTGTTAGGACAGATATTAATTTAATAAACAGTGGTAATTTGTGGGGTGGAGGCCAGTGTCCAACCCTTACCGGCTAACCGCAGTTTCACAGTAGCATATAGTGATGGCACTTTTTATAAGGAAGTAGGACAATAATAACAAGTAAGGAAGTTATACCAAATAATGAACCTACGAACCTACGAACTAGACTGATTTGTAAACATAAAAAGAATCATGAAAGCTCATGAAAGCACAAACGGACATGGCGAAACTATAAGTGTTCCTTATTAGACTTTGGAACCTTAAAAATAGGGCCTTAAGACCACTTATTCATAAGCAACACCTACCATTTTAAAACGCTCGATAATCCGGTCTGTTCTTGTCATTGTAATGCCAATGAATAGAGTTGGCGTCAGATATTAACCATTTTTTATATAATGAGTTCTCTGGCTTGATGATGAATAAGAGGGTAGTCAATTTCATTTTGGTTGAATTATTTAATACCTAGAATAATCTTATTGGATTTTATGGCACCAAGTAGTTTGATCCAGTGCACAATAGGTAAAGGAGGATGGATAATATGGATCTAGAAAACGAGAAGTTAGCTGTTGACATATACAAATGCTTTTTTGATTCCATATAATTATATGGAAATACATGCATACTATTGCACATTCAGACAGATAACTCTACATTTTACTAGATTCAAACTGTACTGGTATGTTATGTGTTAAATGGTCTTTGTACATTTCTGTACTTATTTCGTAGTCTATGAAAAATTAAGAAAATTTTTCAGTAACTAAATTAATTATAGAGTCAAGTCAGTTTAATGCGCTTTGAAAATTCGGACAACATACTGAAAAACGAAACAAAGCACCAAATTAAACATAAAAGAACCGACCCTTCTTTAATGCAATTCAACGTTTTTCTGGTTTCTGTTACGATTTCCTCAAGTACCTAGGTACCTTAGTTAAAATAGGTGGGTACCTATCTACGTAGCCCTTATATTATTTTACTTCATGTAAATATCGAGTGTCGTGTTGTGAGTTGTGCGGGGTCTTACTCTAAGTAAGAATTTTACTCAGGTATTACATATTTTTTAATTACTTACTACAGACAATCGACTGTCACTTTTAACCGTTATTCTTTTAGTAGTAAAGTCTAGTAATGCCTACAGTCGTAAATGTAATAATTCTGATTGAACACTTTATTTAGGCGGCTTTGCGTATCCACAGTCAATGTATAGGTAATGGAACTTCATAAAAAAAATAAACCTGAGATTTGAATAATCTCGCTTTGACTACGGGTCACTTTATTTCTCTCTGGCCTTTATTTTTAAGTGAATTATGTACAATAAAGTACATGAAGTGAAATATGTACTTTTGAATGTAAGCATAGAAGGTTCTTTATGATCAATAAATAACAATCAATGCGTATAAATTCCATTTGAATTTTGTCATTGATAATATATATACCAACCTACAGTCACTTCGGTACATAGTCGGTACACAATATACATAGCGAAGCAGTTTATTGATATTAAGCTTAATTAATTAGTTAAGTATTTTATAATTTTAAATCTTTTCTATTAATATGCAGACCAATATGCAGATTAAAATGTATATACTTTACAGGGGTAGTCGCCAAATGCGCTTTCCAGTATCCCTTATACCTGTGAACCTTAGTCGGTTAAAAACACAAAAAGATATAAAAGATAACGTAAAGTAAGAAAAAAATTTACTTATGTTAGTACACCCTGTTTGTAAAAAAACCCTTAGATGAGCATGGCATATCAATTTTACCTTTCCTCACATTTGTAACCTTTGTAGGAAGGTACTGCCTACTTTGAAAATGCAATGCGTGTTCCACTTGTGCAAGTTTTAATGTTTAAGGTATCAGTAGGATTTTAGTTGTGCCTACTCGCCATAAACAAATGTAAAAAGAATTTACACTTTTCACAAGCTCATCTCACTTCTATGTGCCTCATTTTAATATTTTGTAAATGAATGCAACAAAATTTCCTGTTCGATCCCAATTAAAATTTAAACTATTATTTACCAATACATAAATGATGGATCACGTGGAACTGCCAATACAATATCAGTGTGTTTGTTTTGTTAATATCACAGTCAAAAGGATGAAGTGTTTATCGCGTAGCTGACATAACTATCAGCACCTTTAAAAAAAATGTACCTATATACATACAAAATACATTATTATTGAACAGGTGTCGGACAGGTGAAGTTGCATACTTTACTTAATAGCATAGGTGCCATGCCGTACAGCAACCCAATTCTCTCGTAGGCGGTTGATAACGTCTGCATCATTTGAGGTCCGCGTGTCGTGTAGGAGGCAACTTTGACATTTTAGAAAGAAATAAAAGAAAGAAAGAAAATATATTTATTTGTCCTAATAACCACTGCATACACAATAACCTAAGACTACATAAAAAAGATATTTAATGTGTTGTGCTCAGCATTTTGTGACATTTGCGCTGTGATCTGCATTGCATAGCACGCGAATTGGGTTGCTGATCATCAGAAACAACGCATAGGTACTATATCACAAATCATATTTTATCAATTTGCTACGCAACAGAAATCAAGCCTGCCCTGTTTTTCAAGGATCATTGGAGCATATTGGGGAGGTCCTGGAGCAAATGTTACTTTCCCGTCTGCGGATTGACAACCCAAAATACTAGGGCCTGGGTTTTTTAAACCGTAGTGAAGGCTACCAGTGTTTATAATCTTTATTTACTTAGGGCTCGGTTTTAAGGTAACATATAGTTGTTACCTTACAACCGGGCCTTAGTAACTAAGAAAATAAACTAAGCCTTTTTTTCTTATGAATGCCAGCCACGTACAGTAATGAGAACCAGCTTTTTACAAGGAATTCAATTTTGTTCAAGACACGATCACAACATACTTATACATAGGTAGTGTAATCGTATGACACTCAACATAATATACCATACTCATAGATAACAGTTACACTAGTTGTTAGTTAGTTAGTTGGTATTAGAATACCAAGCCGTTGTTCAGTAAAAAAGTATCATCAACTGGACGCTAATTATGTTCTCTTAATGAAATCAGATTAACAAACCAATATAAAGGAATTTAGAACTTTCACTTGAAAAGTTCAAAAATATTAAAATTTTAAAATAGTGTCACAGCTTACTCGATACCGTTTTATTGTTTGCGGCAGTAGATACTCAGGCACAGTTGTGGTAATTGTTTGTTTGTAATCGAATGTTTGCATTTTGTGTGCTATAGCGAACACCATTTAAACTTAAAAGTAGTTGTACCTATGTGTCGCCTTTCGCTGAAAAAAATTAACAAAATTACCAATAACTTGGGCCTTGGCAAGGTATATATACATTTTAGAAAAGTAGCTATTCCCTCATTGATTTCTGTAAAATTAATGGCTGAAACTGTTTATTTATAATGTAGATTTCTTTAATGAGCTGTTACTATGTAAACTATTTAATTTATTGGACGTCGGACTTAAATAATTGTTGTGTCATAGTGGCTCGGAGAGTGACGACTCCAAAGACAAACCGCAACTGTACAGTGTGCTTGGAAGTGAGTTTGCCACCGGTACAATCTACGCTGTGGGCATCGCAGCTGGCGTCGGAACCGCGATCATTTTGGCCATACTCGGATTCACCTTTGGGTGGTATGCGTAAGTACATAACTTCAAAATTATAAAAACTAAAGCCAAATAAAATAAATAGACTAATGACAGTGATATAAGTGTTGTGTTAAAACTTCATAAAAAATAACAGTACCAAAATAGGTACGAATATGAGGACAGTCTATAGGTAAATAAAGGTGAACGTATAATCATATTAATTTATTCCTTCCAAAATTATTCATCTAAAATCTGTCTTTATTATAATTATAAATACTCGATTCTCATTGGTTTACGTGTAACTTCAGACGTCGCTAATACGTCACTTCCAATCTAGTCTATACCGGCAACGGAGTGTGATAGCTACAGGTGGGAGGAAATCGGTAATCGTATGTGTGAAGTTGGTGTGCATCGACATTAGGTGTTATTGGTTCCATCTCCGACAGGAATTGTATAACTATTCTAGTAATTTGTATTCAAATGTACAAATAGGGAAATTACATAGCATAGCATAACACTAATATAAATTTAGAGATGTTTAGTTGTTTGGATATTTGTCAAACAAAACATCAGAACAGATGTCTATGAAGATATGGTAAGTATATAGATAATTGCGACTGGGATTGAGACAGGGCACTTTTACCCTTGCAAGATAGGTAAGGTAAGGTAATTCAATAATACGAATAAGTTTGCGACTTCGTTCGCGAGATGTTCCGTTTGTTAGAAATAAATACGTAAATGATATAAGACCATTCATTCGGAATAAAAGCTCACTCGAGCGAACGTTCATTTCAATGATAATTAATTTTAATTTATTAAGCTCTCTTCTTCCATTCAGAAGTTTCAATTCGAGTAAAAAATGCGGAACTTAAGACAGAAATTAACGAAAAGTTAAAAGTCAGATCAGAAGGTAATTACTCATTGGAGACAGCTTTAGGTTTTATATAGATATTAAAATCTGGTATTTATCAATTTGTTTTTATCATTCTATAAACAAATTTAATAAGTACATTAGCAACCCCTCCATTTGCCCATTTTTAGGAGTGTGGGCGTGATGAAACATACCTCAGCATGCAACTTAAAAATTAACTAACATTGAGCCAAAACCCATCCAAATAGCTCCAGTAGATTTTACATCAATCGTGTACAACAAACATTAATTATTTTTTGGTAGATATGTAGGAAGGTAATATTTCCAATATACCGACTTTTCTCTCTCTAAGTAGTTTAATTATATCATAGATTACATTTACACACTCTGCTTTTATAGTAACACAATTTAAAAAAAATATTATCAAGTGCACAATATTAATATTAAAATAATCAATCAATATGAAAATAATAATATAATCGCTTTATTTATATAAAATAAATATTGATGTGACAATCAACACATCACTCATTTTTATGAAATGGTGGCTTTTGACAATCGACTATGATTATATGACCATGATTGCTCAAATCATAAAGAAACACCAAACTTTTATTCCAACGCCAATTCACCCGAGTCAGTATTTCTAGCTTTATTTCAACAAAAACACCTAAATTACTAATAAAACCCGAAATAACTCATTAAATAATATTAGAAGGCAATGGTTGCTTAAAATAATCATTTGCCAAATGACATTGCGTTTAAAATGTGTTAGTTCACGCCAATCACACTTAAATTTAGTACATTTAAGAAGTGACTCTAGACTCTAATTTAAATTTTAAAGACTTTAATTTAAATTTCGGTGCAGACAAAATAAGATCGTCCGTACTTTACGGTTTAGTTTAATCCATACTAATATTATAAATTCTAAAGTATCTCTGTCTGTGTGTATGTCTGTCTGTTTGTTTGTTTGTTTATTTGTTTGTTTGTTTGTTTGTTTGTTTGTTTGTTTGTTTGTTTGTTTGTTTGTATGTTTGTTTGTTTACGGTTAGACGGCTCAACGGGTCTTGATTCTAAATTGGGGACTGCCATTAGTTTTTTATGTAAGTATTACCTACTCATAAGAAGCCGCAAGCAGCAACTAGTACTTAACATTATAAATTTGATAATTGTCTCTATACGTGTCTATTTGTTTGTTACCTTTTTATGGCTAAATGGCTGACCGGATCTTGATGAAGTTTGGTAATGAGATAGATTGTATATTGAGGAAGAAGATTAGTTACTTTTAATGTAACACGCCCGCAAAGCCACGGGCAGAAGCTAGTTATCACATTATTAGCTAGCGTAGCGTAGCTAGTATGGTCTGCCTATTATAGATATTATAGAGATAACTTTATTTCCTATCATTGTTCTTTCTTTTCTTTTAGGATTGGCACTGTATTTATTTTATATTATAATTATTATTTTAATATTTGTTTCTTCTAAATCGATCATTTATTATTCAAAATTATTTCCGGCATGGGTGTCATTTGACAGTCTTTCAAAGCGCGCTAAAGCTGCAGCTGACGTGGACTACCCTGCGTATGGGGTAACTGGACCGACCACTGATATGTCTGGGGACCGGAAGCTTGCCCATTCCGCCCAGATGTATCACTACCAGCATCAGAAACAACAGATAATAGCCATGGAGAGGTAACATTTGCGCACAGTTTAAAAAAAAACATCATCCAGATTCATTGCAAATTCTCTAGTCTATGTCTGGGAAAATAACAGGCGCAGATGTTATGGTACATAACACCTTCAGTTTTTGAAATTTGTTGATTAACAATCAGCGAATTTCAAAAGCTACGGCTCCACAATTAAATAGTACTTTTAGGTACTATTTATATTTATTATTAGTACAATAATAGTACTTAGTTACTTTCGTGTACCATGTTTATGGTATTATGGTAGTGGCAACAACTCATGTTAAGCCACTATTTTCTTCTAGTATTTGGTATACTTAGTGGACTAGTATCGGCAAATATAAGCCACCTTGCATCCACATAATTTGATGGACCTCAAGCCAGTGTCTAAGATGGCGCTATTATACGAAAAATAATTATATGTATGAAAAATGATCATACATACTCGTACACACAAACCACGTCTGTTTCCCGACGAAGTGAGGCAGAGACTACATTTTGCTAGTGGCTACAATCCTGACATGTTCAACTTCATTCACCCTTATCATATTTTTCATAAATGCACGTCGGTTTCTAATTCTCTTGTCCTTGTATTACTCTAAAATATTCCTAATTTGGTCTAAGTACCCGAGATCTTCCTCTTCCAACTAACCTATTCACACTCGCCTGTTTCGTCCATCTGCTTCATCTCTCTTTTTTACAAACCTAAATAAAATACCTCTCAATCTTTATCACTGTCTTTTTTCACTCCACAACGTTCTTATCACACTGTTGGTCACTCTAAAATTCAAAACATACTTCGCAAGTTTCAGCTGTATTTACACTCCTTTGGTGCTTCTTCTACACCCAACTTTCACTTCCGTACTCTATTTTAGGGCGGATTTATCAAATACAACTTGAACAAGTCATTCCTACTTTAAGTAGGAGTTCTCAATTAGGAGTTCTCAATTCCATATATGTTATTTTCCTGTATTTTATTTTTGTACATAAAATGTTACCTGATTACCGCAAACTGATAAACCGTTTATAATGATTTTTTATTATATAATTCCGAAACTCTTCAGTAAACGCAACGCAACGCATCACAATTACGTGATTAATTTGAAAAATATAGTAATTAAGCTCAACAATTTAATATATATTAATTAAAAATTAGAACCTACTAAATAGAAAGTGAGCTATTAATTAAGATGCTTCTTATTTTAGCTACTTTCGTTTTTTACAAGAGATTTAACAGGTACTGTAATGTAACTATTGCAAAACTAACGTGTAATAAGAAATATTCCTTGAAGAATTATTTTCTCGTTTTTTGTTTTTTTATATGTTGAATAGCGCATACACACGCCTGCACGTACTCGCTGTACTCGTACACGTTTGATCACAACATGTTGAGATAAAAATGTTAATGTTTCCTTTGTTTAGGACCAATGTGGACCAACAAAACGGCTCCGTTTCTGATCCCGAGTCCGAAGAAGAGAATGAAGAAGGAGACTACACTGTATACGAGTGCCCTGGGTTTGCCACAGTGAGTATTACACTAAAAAATTCTGTGTTATTACTTTATTTACTTCATTTTATAGGCTTAAAACATATACAATCTTCTGACGTGTTATTGTAAAATACCTATTTTTTAAATAAATCACTTTATTATTTTTAATACAATGCCATAGATAAATAAACAGTTTTGGTATAGATTTTGAATTAATAAAAACAGTAGAAGTGAAACTAACAAAAATTGGCCAAGAGCGTGTTAGATGGGATGGACTCCAAACAGCGAAGGCATCCGAAGTCAGTAAGAAGAAGAATGGCTTGTATTCAGGCCGTTAACTTATTCAACACCTAGTTAGCAAATAAAATAATTTGGTATGGAGTTTCCATGTTTTTTTAAGGTTAAGGTTCAAAATCAGGCTGCTACTTATAATCCAATCTTATTCAAATCAGGCTGCTACTTATAACCTAGTAAAGCCTTACTAGCCGTGATAATTTTCTTAATAAATTCATATTATGCTACTATTTTTAAAACTTTTCAGGAGCCTATAAAGCGCAGTTTAGTCGGTAGGGGCAAGACATGGAACTCTATTAAAAATAAAAGAACGATGAATTATATAAATGCTTACGCTACTCTAACATAGCGTGTTAGAGTGCAAAATTTCACTATCATAAGACTATAAGTCTGCGGACAAGAGCTCCATTTAAGCGTGGACAGACAGACAGACAAACAGACAGTATTACAGACAGATAGACATGGAGAAACTATAAGGTTTCCTTGTTGATTTTGGAACTCGCATCAACTTAGTAAATTTATAAAGATAAGTGTCATTTAAAAATGGTACTCGTAATCTTCAGACATTAGTGCAAATGAAATGCTAGTGCAGAGAAACTACAGAAGCGAGGCCAATGTGTATTTCAAAGCATAAGCGGGCTCAATCAACATCGGTTAATCTGTCCGAACACCTGCAAGTGTTGTCATAATGGCATTCGAGAGCTTGAATAGAACCGTTTTATCGGACAATAACCCACCTGAAACGTTCTAGTAACGTATATGTAAGGTAATAGTGCTTCATTAGGAAATCACAGTGTGTGTTTGATCTATGTATTTGATCTATGTATTTAGAGCCGTATTCAAAATCAAAACCTATACTCTGTTTTTTTGATACTATTTATTACATTTAAAGCTATCAGAATAACTTAAACTAAAATACAAAAAAAACAGGAAAAAATAGAAACAAAATTAAATGTCTTGTTAGCTTAAAAAGCCGTGTTTATTTTTCTCAGACGGGCGATATGGAAGTGAACAATCCGTTATTCAACGAGGAACCGACCCCGGCCACCCCTGGCAAGTTCGCGGTGGTCAAGCCCCAGCCAAAGGAGTGATTCGCTATATTCGCTAAGTTGCACTCATTATTAGCTTCATATTGTCTTTTCGATCACATTACAGTATTATATTGCTATCCTTGACATAATTAATTTGATTATACCTCTACATTTTCACTTTGCAGTTTCATAAATATAGCCCGTGTCTTCAAATGTTGCCATACAAGTTGACGCAATCTTGATTTAATAAAATTCACTGATAGGTGTTTTAACTATTTGTTTTACGAAAAAGAAAATGCTAAAAACTGGCTCGTGATAATGATGGAACCTGGGTGTTGGTAATGGTTAAATATTTTAGATAGAATATATACTGCCTACCCGGAAGGACTTTAGATAGGAAAACTTTAAGAGCTTTATAAGTAAGTGTGTAACAAATGATAAATGAACATGTAACTTTTGTTAGCCCAGGCACGCTGTGCAGACAGTAGTTGGTATTGGCAGTTTATAACTTAAGGCACTTCGTTATTTTATTCGGCCTATGTAACGTTATTTATATTATTAAGCATATTTAATTTTATATTCAATGATTTATTTTTAGTTTTATTATTCATTCGACGTTCTAGTCACCTACACTTGTAAGGAACTTTGCTCACCTTTAGTTACACGAAACGTTATTTTTTGAACTATTTTTGTATAGATTTTCTCCAGTGCCACATCAAATAATATATTGTTATCGTGCATTAGATGCAAACCTAATATTTATCCTGAATATTTTGTCATCTAAAGCCACTTTACACTATTGTCACTAACCTACCTAAATATTGTGCAACTTATTAAACAATTCTTAAAAAAAGTAGAGAATACAAATAATCAATATCTATTCATATCTCTCTTTGACTACTCTTCAAGTATAGAATGTAGATTACATACATATATAATCTTTGATTAGAAGTATTAATAATCACATTAACAAGCACTATTTCAATTAAATAAATATTTATATTTATGTAGGTATCTTATATGTATATAAATTATATATATTATGGTATTATAATTGTATATTAAAGTAGTAGATACATATAGTATTATAAATATATACATTCAGCAATTTGTTGTTTTTTGTTAATTTTCCCTAAATTCCTATCCTATCCTATCCTACCTAACACCAGCTGAAAGGTTAAGTTCAAATAGTGTGAATTCAGTTTATATGTTTTTATGGCATGATCTGCCTTGAAATGTTTTCAGGTTGGCACAAACTTAGTGGCAACAGACCTAAGGCGTACGGTCTATTGCTCCTAATTATAAGTAGGTAGCTATACACAGAAATTCAACTACAACAAGAAGTAAAAGTAGAAGAACTCACGTAGAAGTATCTGTGTTAGACAGCCAACACAGGACAACTTAAATCACCTGGGTTATATCAACCAAAATCAGTGAACTAGAATGTACATTGAGAAAATGGTGATATATCGTAAGGCGAGCAACAAAATTAAAAAGACAAGTGATATCCCTTTTCTTCGAAAACTAGTGCTAAACTACGTATTTACTTAGTGGAAAAACTAGAACTAAAAGACGAAGTGTAATCCATTTTCTTAGACGTTTCAATGCGACGGGAAACTACGCTGCTAAGCTGACAGCTAAATGTAGTAAAAGGGTCAAGTGTGAAAGTCGCTCTTGAGAGGATACCGTACCTACCTACGAGTACGTACCTACTTTATTCAGCATCATGGTTTTACCATTCGGTTTCAGTAACTAGTCTAACACAGGGCCACTGTGGCCTAGGGTAATGGTGGTCTAGCGGCCCCGCCTTCAGAACGTAAGGTCGTGGGTTACAATCTAGTCCTGCACCAATGGACGCAGAAGGTTGAGGGTTCGATTCCCGCCGTAAAGCAAATGTTTGTGTAATCTGCAAAAATAATCTTGGGTATGGGTGTTTTTCTATGTATAAATATGTATGACTATACAAAAAAAATGTATATGAGTAGTATATCAGTCATGTAGTTCTCATAAAACAAGCTCTGCTTACTTTGGGGCTAGAACATGCAGTGTGAAATGTCCAGAACTATTTATTATTATTAATTGGATTTTTCCGACTGAAAAAATTATGAAAGGTATACTAGTACTCCTATAACGGTGACGGAAAACATTGTGAGGAAACCGGTATGTAGAAACTAAAAAGTTCAAAGACATAATAAGTCATAATTATAAGTAATAAATGAACTTTATTGAAAACATAACATTTTTGGTTTACACATTTATGCTATGGCTTGAGTAGAGAATGTCCTGCATACGACGGTCTTATCGCAAATGGCGATATCTTCCAGACAACCTTTAATTATACTAAACCTATTCTAGATGGAAAATGAAGTGTCGATAAACCAAGTATGTACAAGGTTCAGTGTGTAGGGTATTCGCCAGCCCCCGAACTAGTTGGAAACAACATGTCGGGGGTATGTTTATTCCCTCAGTACTGTCCCTGCTGATGTGTATCGACCGACACCTGCATCCCCGGATTCAGATCTCAAATAATTCAAATCGGTGTTCAATTAATTTATAGGGCTTTCTGTATGTGGCTGTGTTGTATACGGTGTGAGTACGACATGTGACATGGTGTCAAGTACACGAAAGGAGCTTTCGAGGCGCACTTTAATCAATGGATTCAAAAGCATGGTGAAAGCACCACATTGGATCGAAATAAATAGTAACACAATAAAAGGAATAAAGGATTATAAGCGAGATTAAAAGTAATATGAAGTTGAAAAAGATTTGCGATGTTTATGGACCTAGTGCAGTGTCTGTGAGAGTAGCACAAATTTGATTTAAACGTTTTCAATCCGGAAATTTTGATGACAAAGATGCACGTAGCTTTGGTCGCCCTATTACGGATAAAATGGATGCCATTTTTTGAAAAAGTGGAGCAAGATCGGCATATCGATCAGTAAGTTACGACGTAGCTGAAGAACTGGGAATTGACCACAAAACAGTTTTGGCGCATTTGAAAAAAATGCTCGATATTTGGGTACCTCACGAGCTCACTGAAAGAAACCTAATGAACCGTGTACTCATTTGTGATTCTTTATAACGACGTAATGAAACCGAACCATTTTTGAAGAAGCTGATCACGTACGACAAGAACGTGCGAAAGAGGTCGTGGTCAAAGGCCGGTCAGGCTTCACAGACTGGCGAAACCCAGGTTAACTCGCAACAAGGTGATGCTGTGTGTGTGGTGGGATTGGAAGGGCATTTTTCATTATGAGCTGTTACCACCAGGCAGGACCATCGATTCTGAACTCTACTGCGAACACAACTGATGAGATTTAAGCAAGAAGTTGAGAGAAAGCGGCCGGAATTAATCAACAGACGGGGTGTGGTTTTTCATCATGATAACGCTAGATCTCACACATCTTTAGCCACTCAGCAAAAATTAAGAGAGTTTGGCTGGGAGGTGTTAATGCATCCGCCGTATAGTCCTGACCTTGCACCTTCAGATTTCCACCTGTTTCGGTCTCTTCAGAATTCTTTAGGCAGTGTCAGGTTAACATCACGAGAGGACTGCCAAAACCACTTGTCGCGGTATTGTGATCAGAAGTCCCAAAATTTTTATAGCAATGGAATCATGTCCCTACTTAAAAGATGGCAAAAAGTTATCGAACAAAATGGTACCTACATACTTTAGTTAAATGTAAATAAACAATATTAAAAAATGTTTTGAATTTTCTTAAAAAATGCGAAGAAACTTTTTCCCAAACCTATTATATCACCGGTCATGTAAGGTAGTAGACGGCGACATGAGACATGACATGACATGACATGACATGACATGACATGCATTCTTATGAATAATATAGTCATCTATATTATAATAAGCTTTCTTCAAAAGTATGTATGCTTTAAATTTCTTAATAGGTAGTTTAGTAGCATTTTCAGGAAGCTTATTATAGAAGCGCACCGTGTTTGTTCCCCATAAATGACTTATTAACTTTTTCTAGTCGAAACCTAGGGATGTATAATTTATGTTTATTCCTAGTGTTGATTTTATGAAGGTCACTATTTTGCTGAATCCCATCTCTATTTTTATGTGTGTATAACAAATTTTCATATATATATTGTGAAGCTATTGTGAGAATATTAATTTCTTTGAATATTTCTCTCAAAGATTCTCGTGGTTTCATTTTATAAATGGCACGTATTGCCCTTTTTTGAATTACAAATATTTTACCAATATCAGCTGCTTTCCCCCAGAGAATGATGCCGTATGACATAACACTATGGAAATAACTGAAATAAACTAGTCTAGCTGTAGCTTCATCAGTAAGCCACCGTATCGCACGAACTGCATATGCAGCGGAACTAAGCCTACCAGCAAGTGTTTCAATTTGTGGTCCCCACTGTAGTTTTGCATCAATATTAAGACCTAGGAAGATCGAGGAATTTACAAGATTCATTGCCTCTCCATTTATTTCAATGTTGGACGGGCTATGAATAACATTTGGCAAAGTGAATTTGAAAAAAATAGTTTTTTTTAAATTAAGCAAATGAGTTAAGAACTAACGATAAGGATTCATTTACGTTATCGCAAATACTGGTTTTACCTCTATCAACTTTAAAAATTAAAGACGTATCGGCTGCAAATAAAACTATATCACAATTTTTTTTTACAAAAAAAGGTAAATCGTTAACGTATACTAGGAATAAAAAAGGGCCTAGTATCGATCACTGTGGTACCCCTATATCAATAATTGATCCCGAAGACCTCGCACCACCCACGTCTACTTTCTGGACTCTATTGGATAGATAAGACTGTATGAGGTCAATCGCCCGGTTTTTAATGCCATAATATTTTAACTTTGTGATTAGGGTTGCATGACTCACACAGTCAAGGGCCTTAGATAGATCGCAGAATACCCCAACTGCATCCTGTGACTTCTCCCAGGCCTCAAATATATGCTTTAAGAGCGCTATACCTGCATCAGCTGTTGATCGACCTTTAGTAAATCCGTATTGATTACTATGTAGCAGGCCGTTAACGTTAAAGTGGTATAATAACTGAATAACAATTATTTTTTCAAAGATTTTACTTAAAGCAGGTAATATCGATATCGGTCTATAATTAGCGAGGTCAGTTTCACTCCCAGACTTAAACATAGGAATGAGTTTACTGTGTTTCATGAGATCGGGAAAAACTCCCTCGTCGATACTAAAACGTAGCTAAAACTAAACTCATTCTTACATTTTGCAACACTAGATTCTAATAGAACGGAAGCTCTGGAGGCTGAAGAGTTTAACGATTTGGTCACTATTTTTGGTATATCTAGGAAAAAACTATCAAATGCATTCGCAACATCCTGTTCATTAGTCAAAATTGTACCATTTATATTTAATTTGAACTGTATATTGCGAGCCCTTGATTTACCTGTTTCATTATTAATTAATTTCCTAGTTGCTTTTATTTTATTTGTTGAATTTTCTATTATTTTTCTCAAAAACAGTGACAGTGACAGCCGCATGACAAACTTTTTTGAAGACTTTTGAGTAATTCCTAACATATAAGATAAAAACTGGATCATCTAACATTGTCTCTGGTAGCATATAATTCATACAATATATTCCTACTTCTATAAATACCCGGTGTAGCCCAGACGACAAATCTAGTAAATTTTTTTGTTTTGCATGTTTTTACTGTAAATATATCAGCATGTTCTTAATTATTAAATTAGACAATGTGGTGAAAATATCATTTGGATCATCGATGCATACACACATGAAGGAACGTTTCGAGTTCCTCCATTGTGAGAATACTCGAAATCTTCGGTCTTCTGAAAACCTCCTTAAAACCCCAACCCCAAAAAACGAACCAGCTTCTCTGCTAATTCCTTTTCTGTCCAAGGTAAGATAAGGCAATCCTCTTCACTAGCAGTGTTCAAAATTAAGATTAAAGAATTATTTCTCGCTGAAACATGAATTATTCATAGATCTGTTTCTATGTATAATATTCATTAATATTCATTTTTAGTATACATCATTTTTCATGTACATTTATTATGTATTATCTGTATTCGTGTATATTGTCTATGTAAATATATATAAGTATCAATAATTGTGTGTATGTTTATTGCGTTTATTGAATACAAAATTTTAAATCATAGCTCATAGTTTAGTGCACCCCGACCAAACTTCCATTCAAGTTAGGCTCCTCTCCACCCAAAGATTGTCTGGAAGAAATCGCTTCCTTAGCGATAAGACCACCCATTGTACATATTATATTTTTAGGTATTCTTAGTTGTCAAATTATTTAAGTGCTAGTTTTAAGGTGTACAATAAAGTGTTTTCATTCATTTATTCATTTATTCATATTTTACCAATTTTAACATAAATTAACTTTAAGTTAATTTATGTCGTGCCGGCATCCGAACAGTGCACACGTCTTTTCGTTGCAACAAATTACATACTAAAATATAAAATCACAGGCTTTTCTAAAAACAGTTCTACGCGTACAAAAATAAACGTGAATTTCGATTGTGCATCACTACTGGATTTACGTCTTTACGTCTCCGAAAAAGTAGTTCAAGTCGTCACAGAATAGCCATAGTAGTCACAAAGCAAACGCAACAAGCGGTGCGAAAGCGAGACGCCAGAGACGGGATTTTACATATTATAGTGAATTACTGGTGCACCGCACGACGATATTGGTATAAGGATGGCTACACAACATTCACCGAAATACAAGAATCTCCAAAGTGTTCTATCGGAACCTGACCTGCGTTCGCCTGGAATTTCTGAATTTCGCACACCAGATAAGGATTTTACACCTTTCCAAACTAAACGGAAGCAGCCGGACCCCGATATGAATATAATCAAAGAAGAATTGGCCTTGTTTCGTGATGAAATGATGGTTTTTTTTTTAGGGAATTTGCAGCAGAACAGAAAACAGACGTCGCTAGCTTCAAACAAAGCCTGACAGAAATTAGGGACGAGATAAAAACAGTGAAAAATATTACAGAAAATTTGACTCGGAAATACAAGGGCATTAGCCGGGAGGTATCCGATATTAAAACTGAAAACATGGATATTCGCAACAAGCTAAAGTCCTTGGAGAGCGACGTTAGTTTGATAAAAACTACTAGCCAAATACAGAACAATGTAACACCTTCGACATCGGGCGTGTGTAGCACCCCTTACGCATCGCAAGAAGCTATGTTTCTAGAACTTGAAGAGCGGCATCGTCGCATGAACAATATTATTGTTGTGGGTATCCCTGAACCTAATGAGAGGAATCCAAAGATCCGAGAACAACATGACCAAGATGAAGTCATGAATATATTAGGACCAATTCACGAAGGTGTGGATTGCCCTTCACCAATAAGATTGTTAAGGCTTTGGAAATACAACCCTGATAAGAATCGTATAATAAAAGTCTGCCTCCAATCAGCAGAGGAAGTAAAATTTATTCTACGCAACAGAGCAAAACTGCAAAATAAAATTAAGGTGCGCGTCTACGCAGACCAAACACCGACTCAGAAGTCCTTCACATGATCCACGAGGAACTCAAGAATCGCGAGGAGAACGGTGAACTCGACCTCGGGATAAAATACATAAAAGGGATTCCAAAAATAGTAAAAAACCTTGCAAAAAACTAATAAATCTGACACCAGAGAAAATTAAACGATTCTAAAAATACCTACCACCTACCATCCACTTACGACAACATATTCTATGCATCGTCTTCCCTCAAGATCTTTTATACTAACATGCGCAGCATTCGCACCAAAGGAAAATTCGACGAGCTGCAGTGTATATTGAAGACAATGAACTATATTACCCACCTTATAGTTATAACAGAAAGTTGGATTAAATCAGACGAAGAGGCTAAACTGTTTTCACTACCAGAGTACTCACACGCCTACAATATAAGAAAAGGAAAAAGAGGAGGAAGAGTTTCTATTTACATATACAAAAGCCTAACTTACGATCAAACAGAAAATTCAATAGTGGACGGAGTCAACTTCCTATGGATATACCTACATCGCTACAATCTTCACCTCGGTGCCATCTACAAACCTGATAAGAATAACACAAGGCAATTTCTAGAATCCTATGCACAAGAAATAGAAAACCGCAGGAATAGTATTGCCCTAGGTGATTTTAACATCGACCTTCTTTCCAACAACAGCAATACAAGGAACTACCTTCTAATGTTGCAAGAAAGCGGACACCAGGTCCTGAACAAAATCGATGAAGAATACTGTACCCGACAGAGCACCAGTGCAAATACGATCATCGACCTCTTAAGTACGAACATGTTAGTACAGATCCTCATACAACCTTGCAATTATAAACTCGAGCTTATCCGACCATAAACAGACCTTGGTACTCGTCAAAAAAAAGCACTGTCACAAGCAAAGAATGCAATACGAAGCAGTAGACTACCCACAATTATACGTAAGCATACAAAACAATATAAGTTCACTAACAACTAAATGTACCTATTCTACTTTAGAATACTTCATAAAAAACGACATAGAAAAAAAATAAACATTAAAAACCAAAATACTAAATGGACCTAGGGACAACTGGATAAATAAATCAATCATCGAAGCAATAAACAAACGCAATATTTATGGACACGATTAAAAACAGACTTCAAAAACGACGAAGAAATGATTTTAACACGTTGGCTGCCAACTACGAGTTATATTCGTAGCAACGTATCTAGGATCCAGCGCCAGCTACGAGTTTATACGTAGATGTTTAGTTGAGGCTACCTACAAAATTAAAAGCGTTGGCAGTGTAAACAGGACTTGAATCGATTGGTTGGCATTGAAAATAAAACTTACAAAATAAAATGAGAACACTTCCATATATTTTTTTTTCATGGCACCAAAAAAATTACAATAAGGTATGATAAATTTTAAAGCAATTTTCCACGCACAAAGCTGGATTTTCGGGACAAACGGGACAGTAATAAACTGTTTCGCGGCGTTTCTTTTACTTTGTACATACGCGGCACGGTTTTGAGGGTTTCTGTTTATTTTGAGTTGGTGGTAAACGGCTCAAGAGCTGAGAAGAACCTGAGCAATTAACTTTTTGAGATTGATTGCCTTAAATCATACTCGTATATTGCGCACTAAGTAAATGTATTATGACCTTATTCTTGAATGTCAAAGCGTTAATTTTGTTTTTTCAGGCAGCTCCTGTTAATTATAAATGATTGCAGCATTGTGCAGGAATGTTTCAAAAATGTGAATACTAAGTTTTTAATACCAAAATATAGTTTTTCTCAGCGCTGAGTAATAGAACAGCTTTTGATCCGAAAGGTCGATTCCAGACATTCCATTATTATAATCTTTGATTATATAAGGTTTTGTCGATACTTTTCCGTTTCTGTATGTAACGGGAACCAGTGTCGGTTTGTGCATATTCGATATGCATAAAACTTCAAAGATAAACTTCGCGTTTATCCTTCCAGTTACACACAAAAACTTTATCTTTCCTCTTCGCAATCATTTCTCCTTTTTTTTGTCTGCAACTTATCACCGATTTTGGATTATCTCTGCGATTATTTCGCAGGGTGCCGCATCCGTACGTTTTTCTCTCGAATAGAGATAGTTCTCGTCCTCGTCTGGTGTATCACTGCTTTTACACGACAGGTTACAATGACGCCGAGAGGCGCACGCCTGTTGCAGAATAAGAATAAGAATATATTCGTAGCATGGCATTGTAATAGAAAAACTTAGATCCAATGCCAAACTACGAATATATTCGTAGTTATCTTAGATGTGCTGCCAGCTACGTTAATACCCGTAGTGATGATTTTGTATGGATGGCAATGGGTATAGGTTTTTTTTACTACGAATATATTCGTATGGCAGGCAACGTGTTAAAATAGAAAGAAACAATGTAGGTATGTTAATCAAAAATACTAAAGAAAAATACTTCTGCAAAGAATTCGACCAATGTAAAGCCCCTAAAAAAATATGGTGCCTCATTAACTCATTAGTTACAAATAAAACTCAAAACCCCTCTCTACCCGCAAAATTAAAAATAAACGACTTAGATATTACAGATACCATTCAAATTTGCGAACACTTTAACTTGTTTTTTTCATCAATAGGTACACAATTAGCTAAAGATATCCCAACAACTTATCAAAACAATACTTACTACACGCTTACCTACCAACAAAGCAAACCACCGGCCGAAATGCACTTCTTGCGACCTTGTACCGAACATGAGATTTATAAAATAATACACAACCTTGACTTGTCCAGCACTGGGCTTGACGGAATCGGCACAAAATCCGTTATATGCATTTCTGACATCATTATTCCCACACTAACAAACTGTATTAATGATTGTTTTCAAGAAGGCGTATTCCCGGATAGTTTAAAAATTGCAAAAGTCACCCTTATTTACAAATCGGGAAGTAAATCCGACCCGGGAAATTACAGACCCGTATCAGTTTTACCTATTATCTCGAAGATCTTTGAGAAAGTTATGTACAATCGGCTCGAGCATCACCTTACGAAAATAAACTTCTTATACTAGCATCAGTACGGGTTTAGACCGCAGTCGAACACTTTGTCGGCAACTATCGATTTGATAACTAAAATTAAGGTAAATATAGACGAAAAATCATATGGTTTGGGAATATTTATAGACTTCAAAAAAGCTTTCGGCACCATCAGCCACGATATACTTTTAAAAAAACTTTACGACTTAGGACTCAAAAATACAGCACTAAAACTATTTGCATCATACCTAGCGGATCGGTACCAAGTCGTAAAGATGGGAAATAGTGAAAGTACTCGTCAGAAAATAGCCTACGGAATTCCTCAAGGTTCCATAATCTGAACATTGATTTTTCTAATTTGTATTAATAATATTAGCAAAATAGGGCTAAAAGGGCACATAACTTTATGCGCCGACGATACCTGCCTATTCTATTTCGGTCCGAATCTCGGCGAACTGGTGAAAGATGCACAGGCGGACTTATTTAAATTTGACATCTGGTGCCAGAGCAATTTAATGACAGTCAACGCAAAGAAAACCTCCTTTATGATTTTCGCAGCAAAAAATAAAAAAATACCACAATTCCCGGCCTTTTCTATAAGTAATTCTATAATACATCGCTCGCGGCAAGAGAGATACCTAGATCTAATACTTGACGACGGCCTAACCTGGCGACCTCATATTGAGTATGTGAGAACTAAATAAGCGTCTTTAACAGGTGCACTACGGAGGTCTGCTGGATGTGTTCCACGTAAAGTTCTGATGACTACCTATAATTCCCTAGCTAAATCTAACTTACAATACCTATTAGAAGTGTGGGGGACGGCAGCTGAATCGAATCTAAAAACACTACAAATATCACAAAACAAGTAAATAAAAGTTCTCTACAAATATGACTACCTAACTAACCAACACAACAAACCAAAATTTTCAATATCAAATCACTATATACTTACCTAACCTGCGTCCTTGTTAAGAAAATACTTACTAATAAAATACATACGCAAATCACATTAACAAATAAAACCTATACCTACAATCTAAGAAATAAAAATAAATTGAAACTAAGAAATCCTCGGACCAACTATGGAAAAAGAAACATTCTTTATGAAAGTGCGCAGTTATATAATAGCTTACCAGATAGCATTAAGAACTGTTTATCCATGTTTATATTTAAGAAAAGACTTAAACAATATATTTATTGAAAACATTTATTAACATTTATTAACCATCACTGTAAAATCTTAAGCTAATTCAATAAGTAAACTAAAATAAAATAACTTAGTACTTTAAGATTAGTTAAGATAGTAAGTTTAAGATTTTTGTAATACCTACTCATTTAAGTGAACATTGTTCTTTTTGAGAAAATAAATTCGTCAAACACAGTTTCCGTTTCCTTTAGTTTCATGATTCTAGCTCAACGGAAAGACCCCAAAGGTTTTGACTTACTGGCGAGTGTCGAAATATGCGGCATAAATGGCCGTACTTAGGCCATATATTTTTTGAGTGCGTTGACTATATAGCTTGATTATTTAACAGCTCAAGATCGTAACCGTAACCGTAATTTTTTATATTAATTTTAATTCGATACCTCCACGTGTTCTTTGAAAAAAAATCTTGAAATACAGACAGAAAATCAAGTGATCATATAAGGGTTCCCATTTTAATTTCAGGGTAAGGAACCCTTAAAACTAGCGATTAATCAGTCTGCACTTGTTGTGAATTGTAATAAACAAGAACCTTAGTACAATGGGTCCATACAGAAGCACTCATAGCATAGTTAACAGCCGGGCGATTATATATTCTGAAACTATCAAAACATTGATACTAACAGATTCCAGTAGGTAACTATTGGTGAATTGGTATTACAGAACGTTGATGTTAATTGTAAGACATTATGTCATAGGAATAGAAGCTGAGATAGAAATCGAACGTACGTAATACCAGTCCATAAATGAAGCCTATTGCTAATCGAATGTGATAGACATTGTTTGTATCAAGAGTTCCATAACCGCCATGCTGATCATAAGCAAAGTTAGGCAACCTTCTGCGAGGTCTGTTCTTGGATAGGTGATGGCAGTGGCATTACGTCTGCATGCTTCCGTGCTTCAGGAGGCACGTTAAGCGGTTCATCTGGCTTTTAAAATACATACTTGTTTAGTAGAAGAC
Source organism: Lampropteryx suffumata (assembly GCA_948098915.1). NCBI lineage: Eukaryota > Metazoa > Arthropoda > Insecta > Lepidoptera > Geometridae > Lampropteryx > Lampropteryx suffumata. The sequence goes on along the minus strand of OX402544.1, from coordinate 15,940,390 downwards.
AAAAATATGTCAGGTACAAAACAAGTAAAATGTGTCAGTTTTCGGATCTATACTTTTTTCTCTTTGCTAAACCCAGCCCGAGTCGCGGAATCGAGTAGTTAAGTGAATCCCTGCTATTGTGATTGATTATAATGGCTCCACATAGCAACCATTAACTGCATGCATGACATGTGAATTCCTAATGCCTTTCCTTTTGTAGTATTTTGCGTATTCTGTGTCATAATTTGATATTCCATAAGTGGTCAGTTATTGGATTCCATGTATATCTACTTATCGTTTTATAATTATAACGAAACGTTTTATAACGATAAGTATGCGTAACTATTTTGCATATAAATTAATATTTTGAGACTGTTTGTCGGTTGGTAAGTCTGCCGAGCTAGATGTCGAATCCTTGCAGAATTGCTAAAAATATAACAAGCGATACTTCTGCTATAAGTTGGTTAGGAGATACTGGGTATCCTGCAGATTCCAGATGATAAGGCAGCATCAGGTCATCGTAAAATGTTCTAACAATATAATTGAATCAAAATCTGTTCATTCGTATGGTAGCTACGATGCTGAAGATACACAGGACAAACGTAGAATTTGTGTTGGGGTTGAAAAGATGCTAAGCATAGTACGGTGGCGCTCGCGGCTACGAGTTACGACGCTACGACGCGCTACGCAGCTACGCCTTCGGCGCGAAACCCGCTACAAGCGTGCTATGTAGGTACAGCATTCCAGTCTCGAACAAACAACAGAAGCACTTTTCGTGGTGGAGACACGACTTGTGCCCTTTGCAAGCGCAAATTGTGCAAGTTCGATTCTCACTGTAATAATCTATACTTATAAAAGAGCTTAACCTGACTGACTGACTGATTCATCATCGCCGAAACCGCTGAAGCTAGAAAGCTGAAATGTTTCAAAACCACCTACTATGACAGGGGTTTTTGAAATTCAATCCCTAAGAAGCTGAAAAGGGGTATAAACGAATGTATGAAACTTTTTAACGCGTGGTGCGATTTGCTCGAAACTTGACTTGAATAATTAAAATGCAAATTACACGTGTTTCAGGATTATTCAAAATAACCCTTACAAATGAGGGTGTCCTTACCCTTACAAAAATGGGGTGTCAAAGTTTGTATGGGAACATTTTAACGGAAGGTGTGATTTCTCAGAAACTTGGTTTGGATACTTAAAATGCAAAATAAATAGACACGTTAAGGATTTTTCAAAATAACCCTCATAAAGGAGTAAAATTTGTTGTGAATGTATCTATGGAAACTTTTTAATGGGTGGTGGTGGTGGGTGTGATTGGTTTGAAACTTATCAATAAAATTTGGCAAGAGATAAATTGCATCCGGGAGAAGGATTTAAGCTACAACTACAAAAAAATGCGGACGAAGTCGTGGGCAACAGCTAGTAAAATATATATCTGCATATTTATTTCCTTTCGTGGTGTTTGCATGATCCTCAAATATTTCTGGTCACTGCGGTCACCTACATTTGTACAAAGACATGAACGGCTAAGCTATGCCACGAACGGTTTCGATACGATTGTATAGCTAGCTACACACAGTAGTGTGTACCTTAGCCGCTCAGTGGGAAACTTAGCAATCAGCGCGGCGCCGCAGTGCCGGCGTTAATCAGTCGGTACTTACTTCATTGTGAAGTAACAAGGACTGACTTACATTACTCAAACCTACTTACGAGTACCGAGAAAATAGGAATTCTATCTACTTTTGACCTATATTCCAAATAGGTTAGGAGGAATTGGCACCTAAATAGAACTAGCATTTAAGATGATTCAAAGTAATCCTTGTGATTGTATTGAATGAAATTTATTTGAAATAGAATTTCAATTTGAATTGGAATTTAAAGAACGCAAATTTGAATTTGAATTTTCAATTTAAATTTAAACGTAGCCCGGTTGCTTTCTATAGAAACGATAAACGAACTTATTTCAGACCACCGACCGCTCCGTGTACATGCACTTAGGTCCGGCCCTCGTCAATTTAACCTCCACGAAGACCGGAGTTCAATGGTATAAACTCGGTAAAGCTCTCAAGTCTTGCCAATCTCCCGACTTGGATAGAATCCCAGATTTTGAATTCTGAATTTATAAATTTGAATTTGATTTAATACAGAAGCGTTAAAAATATTACGAATTTTATAAATTATAAGTAGTAGTGTAAAGTAATACTTAAAAAAGTGACTTAGTGTTGACTTGGTTCCCCTTGGTTCCTACCTCTTTAGGGGGAGATAAGAAGAATCTGCCTGGGGTCCTGGCTCCCCCACGCGGTGAAGACAAAATGCCATAGACTTTAGAAATGTGGCTTTTTGTACTTGACCCGGTATGTCTTCCTCAGGATAGATAAGTAGATTTTGCTTGAGGTCTTCGCTCCCCAGGGTAAAGGAGATATAGTACCATACATTTTCCGCAATGCCTAAAGAATTTTTTCTTTAGCTGGAGTCGCGGAATCGAGTAGTTAAGTGAATCCTTGCTATTGTGATTGATTATAATAGCCAGGCGACCATCAACTGCATGCACGGCATGTTGTGAATTCATAAAGCCGTAATTATGCCGTAGTGAAATGTATTCTGTGTTGCAAAATCAGTTTGAAAGCCCATTATAGTTCATAATGGAGGTTGTTATTAGTTTTCATATTTAAAGCGATAAGTGTGCGTCATTTTATGCAAAATGTTACTGAGACGGGTTAACCTTCATATTTAATTGTTTTAGTTTAGGTATATTGTTTTAGAGTAATATTTTTGTAACAAAAGAACAGTATTTATTAAAATTACTTGATACTGACTTTTCGTTAACATTTCACAGTTTCATTTAAGATTTTAAATGGCGATAAAAATGAGCTATTATATTCTACTAGCTGTCCCGTTCGCGAATTCGCCCGCGCGTTTTAAAAATATATCACACTAGCTGCTGCCCTCGGCTTCACACACGTGGTACCTACAAAAAAAGTAGCCTATGTCCTTCTCCAAAATCCCATCTATCTCTAAACCAACATTCATCAAAATCGGTTAAGCGGTTTACTCGTGAAAACGTGACAGACAGACAGAAAGACAGACAGACAGAGTTACTTTCGCATTTATAATATTAGTAGGGATTCTTCTAATAAGAAGAAGAAGAAGACACTGGCAGAATTGTGACAAATAAAGTCGCAGACGCCATTAAATATAATGGCGTCTGCGACTTTACTTGTCACAATTCTGCCAGTGTCCTCATCATGTCATAAAAAAGGATGGAGATGTTGGACAAAAATATGATCGGTAATCTTCAGGGGAGAGACGACCAAAACATTTCTAGTAACTAAAATCTTTTTTCTAAAACACAAAGCTAAACTATGTACAGCACAATACAACGCAACATTACGTAAACAACTATGATAAATAAACAACAGTACACATAAATAGGTAAATACTTAAGAATGCATCGATGATCCAGATGATCTTTCCACCACATTGTCTAACTTAATAATTAAAGAACACGTTGACATATTTACAATAAAAATATGCAAAGCAAAAAATTGTACTAGATTTGCGGACTGGGCTACACCAGGTATCTATAGAAGTAGGAATACATTGTATGAATTATATGCTTCCAGAGAGACAATGTTAGATTATCCAGATTTTATTTTACATGTTAAAAACTACTCAAAAGTATTCAAAAAAGTTTGTCATGCGGCTAAATCACTGTTTTTGCGAAAAAGAATAGAAAATTCAACAAATAAAATAAAAGCTACTTGGAAATTAATAAATAATGAAACAGGTAAATCAAAGACCCGAAAAAGACAATTGAAATTAAATATAAATGGTACAATTTTGACAAAGCAACAGAAGGTTGCGAATGCATTTGATAGTTTTTTCTCAGATATACCTATAATTGTGACCAAATCTTTAAACTCTTCAGTCTCCAGAGCTTCCGTTCTATTAAAATCTAGTGTTGCTAAATGTAAGAATGAGTTTTAGCTATATTAACGAGACCAGTATTGTAAAAGCATTCAAGTTAATTAATATGAAAAATACAGAAGATCTTTGGGGAATGTCTGAAAAGGTGCTGGGTGTCTTATGTTAGATATTGCACCATGTTTAGCATATATTTTTAATAGATGTATCGACGAGGGAGTTTTTTCCGATCTTATGAAACACAGTAAACTCATTCCTATGTTTAAGTCTGGAAGTGAAAGTGATCTCGCTAGTTATAGACCGATATTGATATTACCTGCGTTAGGTAATTTTTTTGAAGAAAAAACACTTTGAATCAGTTATTATATCACTGTAACGTTAACGGCCTGCTACATAGTAACCAATACGGATTACCTAAAGGTCGTTCAACAGCTGATGCAGGTATAGCGCTCTTAATGCATATATTTGACGCCTGGGAGAAGTCACAGGATGCAGTTGGGGTATTCTATGATCTATCTAAGGCGTTTGACTGTGTGAGTCATACAACCCTAATCACAAAGTTAAAATACTATGGCATTAAAAACCGGGCGATTGACCTTATCTTATCCATCCCTTTTTGTAAGATAGATAGTGACCGGGCGATTCTTAAGTAGTGTTAAGACAGTGTTTAAGTTGCAAAACGTGATTAATAATGTTACTATAGTTCGTATATATAGGTATTTTCGATTTTGTTGTTTCACCGGACTAGCTAATAAAATACCTATAAAAGAGCTTAACCTGACTGACTGACTAAATAATTCGTGATCGCCGAGCCGAAACCGCTGAAGCTAGAAAGCTGAAATTTGGAAGGTAGCTTCTTTTTATAGCAAAACCACCCACCCAAAGGCCTGATTTTTTTACAGTTTGACAAGGAGATAAATTGCATCCTGAAAGATTTAAACTAAAAATCTTAAAAAAAAATGCGGACGAAGTCGTTAGCAACAGCTAGTATTTTATAAAATACAAACCACCATATTTTACTTTACAAAATAAAATTGGACTAATGTTTTTAAATGTCAGTTTTCAAATTAGTATAAAATGTAATTTTGTTCTCATATTTAATGTATTTTCCTAGAATTTACCGCAGTTTTACTCAGCAACATTGCGACTGAAATAAGCTTAAACACGTCAATTTAATTCATTTCTGGGTTTAGGTGTTGTCATGTATCATAACTATCTTTGTAAAAATATAAGTCAGTAATCAGTTTTTATAGATAGTACAAGCTATGCTTAGTTTGGAGCTAGATGGTGTTGCGTGGATTGTATACCATTATTTATTTAAACGACTTTGGTGCTAACAAATACGACGGTTCGTATTTTACGAAAACAACAGAACTATTATTTGAGATATGAATTTAAACCATCACTTTCGTTTAAAAAACTAAAAAAGTAAACCTACGAGCGCTACGCTGCTACGCAAATGCCGAGGGTTATGCTTAGCATTCCGCTCTTGCAATATATCAACACATTCGTTCCCATCCTAATTAGGAACGCGCGAGGCAGCGTCTATTCAAGCCACTCTGAGAGTTCTTCTTATCGTGTTACTAATTATGCCGAACCAGTGTGGTGAAAGGCTTGAAGTGCGCCTCAAAGGCTTCTTTCGTGCACTCAGCACATATATTCGAACTTTTACGTTCTAAGACATGCCGTAGGCATTACTAGTTTCTTATTCCTACAAGATATTTTAATCTCCCAAAACTTTCGTGAGTTGTTCTTATACATTTTCATAAGTACGGGTTTTACTCATGGTCGATTTTGTCGATGGAGGAACCGACACTGTTTCAATTTCGATTCATCTAGATAATCTTTATCGTTGCCGCTCGGATTCAAGGTTCGCACACACGAGTGCGAACCGTGAACTCGAGCGGCAACGCGCGGACAGTGGATTAAACATAGCGGTGATCCACGGATCAAACCGCTGAACCGATTTTGATGACTTTTGGTATAGAAATAGATGGGACCTTGGACAAGGACATAGGCTTCTTTTTTTGTACGCGTGCGAAGTCGCGGCCAGCAGCTAGTAAGGAATAAAGTTGAACGGTTAATGTTCTCTTACTTTTAGTGTAAGTTAAAACGAGGTTAACTTTCAGAGAAGCAGATGATTATTTAGTAGTTTACATAGCTTTAATATATTTGAAACGAGGAAATTGGAGGCAACATGTTGAAATACATATTTTTTGTAGTTATTGTTCCTTCAAATAACGTGCAGATAAATAAAAAATATCGGCAAAAAGTATTTTTTTCCGACAAAAGGTAATTTGTTGAGGGCCTTCACTAGAAAACTAGACATTTTTGCTTTGACCTAACTTAAGTCGGATAAGCCGTTGGGCTCACGGTGATTCTTGGCATTTATTCTGTTATGCCTCGGCTGATCTGAGATTCTATTATTCCATTATAGAAGCGGCTTCAACCATCAACCGTCGTGTTTTAAATGATCAACTAAATTGAAAACATTTCAATTTTTTTACATTCACAATTCAATTCATTCATATCATGTATACCGATGCCTGCATACCGATCAAACTCTAGTCTTCCTTTGGCGTTCATTGTGGTTGTGGTATTGATTGATCCTGATATCGGGTCTCCAGGCAATTGACAGGGAATCAAGATTAGGAGCGTGAGTGACGGGTCTTTGTTTATGGTCTCAATACCTTGAGTGCTTTCAGGCCATTTGCTGTCAGAATCCATACTCCATACTAGTAGGTATTATAAGTGTGGCTGTCTGTTTGTTTATACGGCTTCGATTTTACGGCTAAACGCATAGACAGATCTTGAAGTAATTTGGTTAAGAGATAGATTGTATCTTGGGACAGGACATTTTTACGACAGGCTACATTTTATGTACAACTCGTGCGAAGCCGCGGGCAGAAGTTAGTAGTTCAATATATATGAAGATAAATAGATAAGTGAGATAAATAGTTACTTTATTATATCAATGGTGTTTAATATAAAGAGCAAAAGATCAGTGAACGGAGCTATATCGAGAAGTCGGCCGACGAGTGACCGACTCTGAAACTAATACACTACCTGTCTTGCAGATATTAATATCTGCACCATAAATGCCATAAAACAGCTAAATTCTAAGCGTTAAATGTTTTACACCTTTAGATAACAAGGATCTATCTCATTATCACAAATAGCCTTAATTCCGTTCTCTCGCTGGACTACGAGTAACTAAAATATTATAAGATATGAACAGTTTTAATTTCTTTGAACTAAAGTCTGAACTAAGGCAACACGTAAATGACATGCTCATTATAGACACTATGTAATTTGATGTTCATCAAAACCGCGGAAAATCCTAAGGAACAAATCCAACAATTGAACATTCAGTTGTAACATTCTAAATCGAATTAACTTGGACTCTAAAAACTTAATTTGGACTTAGATGCCAACAAATAACATCGTTCGTGTTTTACGATATTCCAGCTAGTCTGTCGAAACAGAATCAGGGTACCTTATTAGCTAGTCAGGAGATAAAATCTGTTGCCATCTTTATTAATTGATTAATATCTTTATTAGGTGACAAGGACAGAATCTGTATCTGATAATACTTTAACATCACACTAGCGAATTATATGATTATGAAATAGACCATAAATTCTTGCCTAAGTTAAGTCATGTACAAGAATAGGATCCTCAAATACCTTTAATTCAATAATTCGCTATCCGAATGTCGTGAAATCAAATTGTTTCGCAGTGTATTCTGAACCACTATTGACTGTCCCGTGGTAAACCGATAGGTATGTATGTACGTGCCTGCTGTTTGTACTAGGCACTGTATCAACACAGTCGAACGTAGGGAATACCATGCTTTGCTGCTTGCAATGCATATGCATCTGTTTATTCAAGCCGAGATAGAGCCGAGCTCTGCGAATAATTATTATTGGCACAAGTGACGTCAATTTAGCTTACGAGCTCAGAGCTGAACACTTCGCTGAACACGTCGACACTTCAGATACGTTGGCGTGTCGCTAGGTATAGAATAGGTACAACGTTTATGAACGTTTTAATAAATCACAATCCATATATGTAATCCGATGAACCGTACGATTCATCGAATAACCCTTCTTACCCTTCACAGAAAGTACCTACAACTCTTCACCGTCTATACGGCGGCAGTACGAAATAATTATAAGCCAATATCATCACTTGCCGATAGCACTATTCATAAAAGAAAATACAAATGACTGTATTTGGTCGATATTAATCAATTTTATTAATATTGCAAATTGACAGATTGGGATACAATTTTGCATTGTTATAAATAGGCTGGAATAACCCTTAGACCCTTAGACGTATAGACCACATTTAGAGTGTAATAGATTAATATGGAAAATCGTGGAAAACAAAAGTGAAAACTATGTAGTTTTCAGAATTAGGATACCTATTTCATTGTTATTTTCACATAATAAAATCATTAGCATATGATATAATTTACTCTAAGCTTCGATAATTATTTATTGTTAAATAGGTACTTATTTTTGTGACACATAAATATGTGTCATTTTAATATGTGTATTACATTACTTTTACAATTGTTTAAAACGTATGAAATTATTGTTTTGTCCTGAAAACATATCTTTAGATAATAAGAAACTAAATAGATTTTTGTTTCAAACGTTCGCGCTAAAAGTGTTTTGGGACGGGACGGTAGAAGTAGGTTGTTACTTTTTCGTAATAAGATTGTAAAGCTAAGGACCGACTACGTTTTGATCAGCAGCCGACCCAGACAGAACTTAAAGCTAAGTACTTACCTAATTACTGTTCATTTTTAAATTTCTTAATAGTTGTGTAATATTAATCTTACAAGTTCAATGTGTTTCTATTTGTTCATAACATGTGTTAAAATATAATCCAGGTTGTGTAGAATATACTTCTTTACTCTCCACAATAGCTAGTCACCTACCCTATTAGGATTTCTAGTAACCTTTTCTTGAAAATAGATAGGTAGTTAAAATTATGGTATAATTCAGGTTTTTATAACTTCTTAGAATCAGTAGAGCCAAACATATACCAAAACGTACAAACGTCTAAACATATTTCGTATTTATCATATTAGTTGGATACTCGTGAAGCAGTTGAGCTATATAATTTATTGAATTATTGGATTGGAATGGAGTTATCGGAAGTTATCGTAGCATAGCTAACTTAATTCCTAACAGATCAACAAATACAAGAAACGCTTAACGAGGTCAGTATTTGCGCGACAGTAGTGACATTTTCATCTGCATGGCGATAATGAACTTTGGATACAATCTATGTTTATCAGTTTAGATTAGAAATATGCATTATTCAATCATTATTTTGATTGTAACAGGAACCAGTTTTAACGTACATTCGGTTATTATCTCAGACCAAATAAATATAAAGAAGCAGTCTCGCTATTCAATAGCAAAAGTGAAGCCTTAAAACAGTGCTTCTCTGTGGAAATACATCTTGTGCTCCCACGCACACTCATCCACACAAACTCCTTGCTCTTAGTACACACATACATGTAGGTACTAATAAGTATTTTGTGGGACATGTCATGACGTCGTCTAGTAAACATCATTTAAAAATGACATTTTGATTTCCTAAAAATATCATTAGGAAATCATAATGATACTTTAGAATGATGTTGTCACTTGTCTCTTAAAAAAACACCTTTGCTCTAAAGTCACATTTAAAATATGAATGTTAAGTTTTTAGGTTATTTTGAACACGAAAGCATATCCAAAAACGAGCCATTCGCACCATGGTACGGATTCCGCCATGGGAATCGTGTAAAAAGTACTTTAAGGAGCTAAACATTTTGACTCTTCCTAGCCTCTACATCTTAATAATTGTCATGGATATTGTACGGCATCCCTCTAAATATGAATCACCAGAACAAAGAGCACTAAGGTTAGAAACAAGAAGAAAAGATTTAGAGAACCCTCAATATCCAAGGTTAGAAGTTGTTAAGCATGGGTGTCAATTTCAAGCGGTTAGAATATACAACTCTCTGCCCGTTGAGTTGAAAACTATTAATAGCCCAAATATATTTAAAAATAAGCTTAAAAAGCTCTTGCTGGAAGGGTGCTTTTATACCGTGAACGAACTCCAACTGTAGTTGTTATTTAAATTTAATTATATAACATTAATATTTATTTTTAATTTCTTTAATTTAATAGTATTTTATTATTGTTTTTTTTTAATATTTATTGTTTTAATTATGTGTAATTTTAGCCCAATTTAATGTAACATATTCAATTACGATGTATATTGTTAAATGAATAAATAAATGAAATGAACTACTAACGCACTTGACCTAACGCGCGAGGGTTTTGTACTATGTTCACTAGACAATTACGTGACATGTACCTACGCCAAGGAGCATGATTGGGGTGTACTTGTATGTACACCCAATGTGTATGAGAGTGCGTGTATATATAATTAATTAATATTAATATATAATTAATTTGCCGCGGTTACGTTTGCACCATTGATTTGCCCCATTAATGGTGCAGACGTAACTGGTTAGTTATCTTTGCACCATTCAAATTAATACAACTAACCAACCTTGCTTTCCTCGCCGTAGATAAACTCAACGAAAAATTTGTTTGTTTAGAGTTTGTTTTTGACATGGTTTTTTAGAATAGAATGTACACCAGATAATAACAGTATGTCCGAGGTTAATGTAGGTACGTACATTTTAAATGACAGCTGTAAAAAAAATATTTTTGCTACCAAATGAAAAACCAACCTTTTGATGACAGCCGACAGCAACTTGAACATCCAACAAGAAATAAGAATTCATTAGATTTTTCACACTACATTTTATTTATACTATCTTAAAATAACGGCACATTTATGTCGCCATTAGTTAGCTGCATTTGTACATGCATTATATATTTATTACGTTCCTTGACGGATTTTGCCTTGTTCTTATATGGGTATTTTGTTAATGCGTGAACAGCATTAAAAGCGGCATCTTGTTTAAGCACAGCTAAGATTTTTTTTATAGTCGGAGGTCTCCTTTTGAAACAGTTATTAATATACCCATTCCATCCCTCACAAACGTTGTTATTACGATGCCGTTCACCGAAACAGCACCACAGGGTTTTCTTAGGCATCCAAAACATTTTCACATAACTTATTAAATAAATTTTTGCACATTGATAATGTCATCTCCTTCTACAACATCATTTTCTGAAACTATATATTCCCATCCATCATCAATTCTTGATACAGACAGAAGAGGCAGGATGGTGCAAAGAGATACAATTTTACGAATTCTGTTATTCTTCTTTAAGAAGTTCTGTTCTGTTAAGACTTTTTGCTATTCTTCATTTTTGAAAATGGAATGGTTTTGAAAATGGAAATAACATCCATGATGCTTTGTTAAGGGAAACACACTTTTTACGGCACCGATAAACGATTGTTCGTAGTCCGATATAAATGTAGAAGGCTTCCATCCAGGTATTTGTGACTTAATCATTTCAAACATTCGAGTGTATGTTTCCTTTTTTTTATTTACCAAAAGTATATAAAGAACCGGTACGACAAAGTTTTTATCCTCAGTGCTTCCTAGGTCGCAAAAGATCCCTTATCCCTGAAAGAGGCCACGGTCTTTTTATAAATGGCAGGAACTGTTTCTTCTGAAGTGGTTGCGGTTTCTATGCTAGAACTAATTATCTGGCATACGGCGTTTTTGTTTTCATCTGGCAAACAGTTATTGGAATGACTATGGGCTTTCACAACCTCCGATTCATCCTAAAAAAATAAATGTTTTTGTATACAGCGTTTTGGAAAATAAACTTTGAAATATAAAAAAGCCCGTGATCTGGCACCAACCGGCTTCATCCACAGTAAATTAATACATAGTTTTTTTTCATAGTTTTTTGACGATTTCGTTAATGCTACTTAGATACGTACCTGTATGATCGTAAGCGTTCCTGTGCATTTTGTCTTTTTACAGTATCGGCACCTCCATAAACTATTAAAATTTTTATATTTTGTATGAAAATGGTACTGACGACCATCGTACAACAAAAGTCTTCCTCTACTTCGTGTTATAAAAGTTATTTGGCTCATGCTGTATGAATATGAATCCAGTTATTTGCAATTTTACAATGATATAAGATGACAGAAAACAAGAGGTAGGTACGTTGTCAAACAATTAAATATAATAAGTATTATAAATAACATGCAAAGAGGAAATACTTTGAAGAAATAACTCAATTCTCAAATGTCTAATAGTTGCTATCTGAAGGAGTTTTCAACACTAGATACACACTTAATTTTTTTTAATACCGTCTCTTTGTCTCTTTTTCTTTTCCCTATCAATCAATGGTGCAAATATAACTAACCAGTTACGTCTGCACCATTAATGGTGCAAAGATAACTAACCAGTTACGTCTGCACCATTAATGGGGCAAATCAATGGCGCAAACGTAACCGCGGGATTAATTTCACACAGCATCATCTGTGTCAATTTACACAGAGGAGGACGGTTTTAAGGCTTCACTTTAATAGCGGTTCTTGGTCTATTATTTATTTGGTCTGAGATTTCTATTCATTATTTCTGACAATAAATACCCTCAATCCGTAACCTTCCGTAATACCCATTCATCAATAGTATCTTAATATTACAATTATATTTGTAATTTTATGTATTTATTTTTTTATAATATAGTATTATAGAAGTACCCATTGAGTTTTTCTTTTATATTTAAATTCCATATTAAGAATTCTTCTAGTCATCATTTTAATAGTTTTAAGCTGTTTTACTTTCCTTTGTTTTATGTTAAGTTTTTGCTGTCAATAAACATTTATTTTTTATTTATCTAACTGAAAGCTATTACTATGAATATTTTGATAGTATCAGAATTCCAGTCTCACGGCTGAACGCTCCGTGTATTCGTCGGCTTCTCATAAGTTCAGGCCACGACGGAGGCCTTTGGGAATTTAAAGCCCATCAGTAGAGTTGGCCCCTGACTCATACGAAAGTCGCAGTAGAATCGGGTTTTGAATCTTATATCAATGTCATGAAGGTCAGGCACAGGAATTTGTGAGATGATAAATTCTATGTAGTAGTAGGTAAGCATTTTTTATAAAACTAAGGGCAGGTAAACAACTAACCAACCTACCTACAACCAAGTGCCTCATAAAAAGTGCTTGTACCCAGACTTTAGAATACGTTACATGCTACTGATGAAGGTCCTGTTCTACTGTTACTAAATTATAAACTATCGGCTTCTATGGCTGTGGCTTCGCAAGCGTATATTCCAGGACATATACTACATCTAAACCAAGTTTCTAAATCCGATCAGCCTTGCAGCCTGATGTGAAACCACAAACAAACTATTCAACATAAAAACATCGACACAGCCTTTTGCAGGTATAACTTCGTTTAACATAACGAGAATAGATTAAAAGGTAATACGCGATGAATAACCATTAGCTACTAAAACAATACCTACATGTAACTTTTTCGTAGAAATTAGAATCAGTTAGCAATGGTGATCGCCCAATTATCTTGAACACGGAATGCTAGTGGGTTGCAACAATGGTTGCACTCTCTAGCTGTGGGCCTGTAACGCACCCGCTTCGACTACGGTAGAGTGAAATAAGTTTTCACGCTCTAATTAAGTAAGAAATTGGTAGAAGGTAAGGCTCAAACTTCGCGGTGTTTCTTTATCTGCTTGTGATATGTAATGTATAATATAACGATCGTGATTTCAAAGGGAAGGTACCCACTGGACCCCTAATATTCGTACCCCGGAATAAAAGTTGTAGATTCGGCCCCTATATTGGTCCCCTGGTAAGAGACCAATCAATATTCATTTTTTTTTTAATATTTTTTTTTTTTATTTTACCTACTCGTCCCCTAGAATAAAAGTTATAGACTCGGCACCTGCTTAGGTGCCTTTTGGTTTCCTGACAGAAAACCAGCGATATTTTTACATAAAAATGCATTGACATAGTACATTTGTGAACAGTATGAACTTTAAAGAAACGAATTCAGATATATATAAATTATTTAGATAATTTTATTAGTTTGTTGAAAATAAAATTTGCCAGAAATAATAACAACAAAGGCGTGCCCAGACACAATTGCCGTTCGATGAAAGATTTTCTCCAATTTTCTCCAATAGATATTAGAATCTTGTTCCAACTTTTGTTTACGTTTCTTTATGTTATGATGCGCGAGGAAAATTTCATAGACGTTCTGGTTTTTAAAAAAGCAAAGCAAGTAGAGGTCCTAAAAAAATCAAATCGAATTTGGATATTTTGTCTGGAAAATGAGGAGACCATTTCAAGTTCCGCTAACTTCTTCGTAGATAGAACCTTTAAATGCGTAATATATCCATTTGTTCAGCTGTTTACAATTCACGCTGATATTGGAAGCTCTTTTAACAGTACAAATGTTGTACCTACCATTAGTATTTACGCTGCTTTTAAATAAAAAGCAAGCAACGTATGAAATTCTGTTTCATTTGCTCAAGTTTTCCCACTTGATGACCACGTCAATTCAAAATGGATTTTGAGATGGCAATACAGAAGCCGCGTTCTCTGAGGCGCAAAGGGCTACTTTTTTCTTGTATAATCGCGGTTTGATTTCCAGATCTTTAGCTTTTTTCCACAGTGTCTTTAAGAAATTAACGTCTCTGGGAAAACCTTTTGTGCAGCCTGAACTGACATGGTCGTCAAGTGAGAAAACGAGCAAATGAAACAGAATATCATACGTTGTTTGCTTTTTATTTAAAAGCAGCGCAAATACTAATGGTACAATATTCATACTGTTAAGAGAGCTTCCTACATATGCGTGATCAGATGAACAAAAATCAGGTCATGAAAAAAAAAATTGATTTATCTTGACTTAAAAATGATCTGTTATCTAATAATAATTAATTATTTAAAATAAATATGATATCAACCTACATTTACTATATTTTTTTATATATTACATTTAGTGCGTTGCTGTACCACAACCACAGGGACCGAAAGGAAACATCAAAATTAGTAGAGTGAATGGGAAATATAAATGATTTTAAAATAAATGAAGATCAGGAGACCAGTGGACACCTGAAATATTTGAGGGGACGAGTGGGCACAGGGTGCGAATTTCAAGGGACCAGTGGGTACCTTTCCATTTCAAACTCAGTTTGCCATTATTGCTTCAACTTTTTTGACGGAATGTTTTTTTCTCGTTTTTACCAATATTGGCAATCAAGGCCAAGTGGTTTCCATTGCACATACTACCTTACTTTATCAACCTTTGCTTGCAGATTCTAAAGGTATTAGATCCCATTGTCAACACACTGATCACCATTACTTACAGATGTAGACCATGGTGATTGAATCAGTATTTTTTATAGTAGTAAAAATGAAGTTAAGCAAAAATTATTAAAATTTGAATTGATAGTCTGTTTGTTACAGGGTCAAAGCAATAGATAATTATTGAAATATAGCTTTGATTTTATTTCAGTTGCCGCTTAATTGGGGGTCAATTGCCTACATCTCTGCCTACCAACTTTTCTACATGAACGTCACAAGTGGTATTTTAGAAAATGTTGTAATCCCTGATATTTTTATATAACAAAATGTTTACTTCTACAATAAACATACCTACATTTGAGTCAAAAAATGTACGTATATTAAATATTGTTCTTCTTTGGTTCGATTAAATCGATGCAACAGTGGTGATTCTGTTGTTTAGCCGTGTCCTCTAAAAGGACATCATTGATGTTGCACGCTGAATGCGCTGTGTTAGTTCTACGTCGCAACTCGTATAAAAAATATACTCTAATTTTCGATGTAACCCATCATTATTACCTTTACCTAAAGCCAAGTACAAATTGAAAGCCAGACAATCAAATGACATACTTTTTAAAATTAAGAATATATATCGTGATTATAAAAGTTTCTCTATTATATTCCACACCGTGCAGACTTCAATTGAATTCAACGGCAATTTTATATTTAAAACCCTATTATGTTAAAATGTACATTTGTTCCTTTATTGAATTGACTTTCCTAGGATCTTTCGCGGTTTTTTACCAATTTACGTGGCGACTAAAACACGTCAATCGCAACGCAAATTTATTTATGAAGAAACGCAAATTTCAATTGCGTTTCTTCATAAATAAATAAATATGCATTGTTTTCTATATTCTAACATAACCTAACCAACTGATTAGGTTATATTAGAGTATAGAAAACAAAGCGCAAGGCGAGCGAGCAAAGAGAGCGTGCCACGGCAGCGGCCGCCGAAGCGCCAGAAGAATATAGTTCGTCTGTCGATTCAGTGTTAACATCTTGTGTGATAACATCTTTATAAATTTTAGTTCCAGGGGTTTCTGGTGACCCGATGTGTTCACTAGGATCCCTTGGGGGATCGGGTTAGGGGATCCTGGTGGCCGCCATTGTAAATCTAGGTGCCTATTCCTCCTTACCCCAGTTAATGAAGAATCCGGCAAGAAACTCTTCTGGTTTTAACACTATTTTGTATGCTCATTGCCAATTTTGTTACAGATGCCGAGTCGAGTTAGAGCAGATTCATCCCAAGCTGTTTGTGATCTAAATAATATACCTACGTATTTTTTATACAAAAATGTAAACCTCTACAACATTCGAGTACGTACTACGAAAACAATTTGTTATTCAGGTAAATAAGATCCGGTTTATAAAATGTTCACCGGCACTTCAATCGTGTGGTTCATCTCGTTCACGCCGCCGCCGCCGCCTCTCCTAAACGGATTGGCATGAAATTTCGCTTGCATTTTATAAATTTACCACATAAATCTGCTTTCAAGATTGCATATTGAAGCCGTGTGAGGAAGCTAGAGGTTTACTCGTATAAACCCAGAATATAACTTTTATTTTATATAGGAAAAATCTTTTGTGAAGTGTTTTTAAAATCCCTCTGCATTTTAAAAGAAAGTTTCTACGAAAATACCAGTTAATATTCTTTGGCTTATGTAAAATTATAATGTAATCGGATTATCTCCGATGACGCTCTCCTCATGCGCCCTACTTTGCTGGATAGGGTAGGTTGTGTTCGATAACCTCGTAACTTGGCTTCTTAAATCAACTCTCGAATTAAATAAATAAAAACACAAATTTTGTAATTTAAAACTATTTATCACATACACACACGTAAATAGGCCTAGGATAAGGTCCAATAAAACAAAATACTTATTAGGTACATCTATAAAACAAAGTAAAAAAATCTTAATTGATAGAAACGCATGATCAAAATAATATAGGTACCTAATTCAATGTTTATCAAATAAAATTAAAATCTAAACACAGCCATTAACTTGAGAAATGACAATTTGCGCATTATAAAGCAACAGAGGAACCAATATGTTAGGTTTCGGACTGTTGGTCCCACTGCTTGATTCCTACATAGTAGGGCTAAGACGATTTTTCAATAGTCGTGTCTCCACTGCTTGACATGGTCAGACTTATAAGTATTCCTAAATAGGTACTTTTGTCTCCACTCCTAATGATACCGGCCGTAATTTTTTTTAAATTTTTCAAAATAATGGCATGTAATTTCTATAATCACTAGGTTGAGCCTGATTTGTTTAAAAAAAACTTTTTAAGGTATACCGAACCTTTTACTTTACTAACTACTGGTGAATTGGTTTGGACCTAGATAATCATAACCATACTAACTGTGGAAGTCTTTACTATGCGTGGTCCGGCATGCGCTTGTCCAATTTATTGCTTTTAACTTATGAGGTTTTGTTAATATTTGTTAATGGCGCTATAAATCCTAAAATTTACTAGTTAAAAAAAATCTCCACCATTTAAACGCGAACATAACAAGGTACTTCGAAATACTACTGGACAAGCAGTGCAACCAACAGTCCGAAAACTACAGTTATTGCCGCACTGAAAACTATCAATTTATTTTTGCCCTTAAAACATCTTAATTCTGCGTGTAACAGAGTATTGAACGTGTTTCTACTCAATCGATGCAAAAGATATCAAAGGGCTTATAAATAAAGCCAGTACAAACTCTAAATTATGTCTAAATAACATAAGAAAACAAATTTAAACGTAAATATTCTAAAAACTAAAATAGAAAGAGACTGCGACTGAATCGATGTGCGTTTAAAATTATACTGGTTACCACTACATGTACTTATCTAATACTTACCTTAGCAGTTGCAAATTTAAAATTATTTCAATCTACAAAAATATGCATTCATCTAAAATCAATTACTTACATAACAAGTAAATATCTATAATATAACAATCATCCATCAAAACATTATTAATAAATGACACCAAAACGCAGAGGTGTCTCATAAAATGTCTATTTTTCAATTACATCTAAATATATCTACTTTACGATCTGTTCTGGCTAGATGTTTGTCTAGTACAGTTATCCTACGCCAACTACGTATTAATATGAGTGTCAGAAAATATGTGGACCTACTTAAAATGCTTATCAAAAGCATCACTAAAACACCTTTGTACTATTTTTCAGAGACACCCCGTTTTATATGAATATGGTAAAGTTATACTTATAAACTATACATTAAACTAGGTACTACTTATTATATTCAAACGTTTATAGAAATCTAAATTAGATCATCAACAGCTTAAAATGATATGAATACATTTTATTGCACATAGTAGACAGGTACTAATTTAAACAATTTTATTGTCAGAAAATTCACATATTTTTATAACTTTGTGAACACTGCACAGCACATCCAGTGGACAGGCGAGGCGAGCAGCCGAGCACACACTGAGTCATTACGAGTAATATATTACTTTTAAAATTCATACAAGATAAGATGTAACAGTTTTATCCACGTCTAAACTTTAATATAGGTAGGGTCTATCTTATAATAAAAAAAGCTAATGTGTTGTTTAAATCTGATGTTTTTTTTTATTGCCATTAGAATGACGAGGACAGACCACTCCTTAACGTTTTGCTAGCTAATTATGTGATCATAAGATAGAGTCAAGAACATCTAAGGTACCTATTTAACAAACATTCTCAATTACAAATCAATGTTTGTCAGCGTATGTATCTGTGTAACAATCTTAGTTAGCAATGTCCCAATATGCCTCGTCTGCTCTAAAACATCTGATGCACTTTGAGAAACTGACAAATTCTTATTATATATTTTTTATCATAATAACCGGTTATTAAAGCTTTAAATTAGTTGACAGAATAACATGTAACATACAATTATTAGTTTTGAACAAGAACATGAGAGATTTAAAAGTTTTAACAGTTAGAAATGTCCATACAATTATTAAAGCGACCCCGTTGTACCTGCAGATTTAAAACATCTGTTAAAATTCATGTCATTTGTCCGTTTTGAGTATAAAATGACTTCTACTTTATACAATGTCTCTAAAATGGTCACCAAATGCCGTTCAAACAGAAAAAAATATAAAGACCGTATTGTTCTCTTGGTGACACACTTCATTCATAACTATAGTGGGTACTTTCAATTCATCACACAATGATCGATTCAAGCACGGGACGAGCACGGGCACGGGCAGGAGTTAGACGAAGGCCTCGCCGACGCGGTAGGGGCGCGGCCGCGGGGCCTGGAACTCCTCCTCGTCCTCCTCCTCGATCAGGAACCGCCTAGCACTGGCGAGTCGATCAGCGTTTTGAATCGCGGGGTCGCTGGAGTCCTATAAAAATCGAAACGGCATTCGGGTGAGCGTATCTCAGTCATCGTTATCCATGCCCAGCAACTCCGCCTGCAGGCGACCCTTGGTGCGGCAGCAGGCAGTGAGGCACAATACGCGGAGTGCCAGCCGGAACTGCGGGCTCAGTGTCAGCATGATGATGATCTTCCAGAAGGAGTTCATGACGCCGAGCCACACCACGCCGAAATGCAGCATGGGCACTTTTAGCTCGCGATCCGCCAGATACTCGTATAGGCGCACGCCGGCCCACGGCGTCCAGCTCAGCCAGAACGTGCTCACCAGCACAAAGCTCATCCAGTGGGAGGGGTTCGAGAGATTCTCCGCGAGCGCGGTCGCGTACTCCTTGTCGTGGATGGGCGCACCGCTATGCAGTTTGCGTTTCATAGAGAATATGTAGAAGTAGTTGTATGCGATGGAGATGACGCTGGGTCCGAGCACGAGGATGGCGAGCGTCGCTGTGTACGCGTACGTCGTGCCCCAGTCCAGCATGCAGATGAACGTTTCTTTGTCGAAGTAAGCGTCCTTCTTGTAGCCCAGCAGCGGCGGGCAGCACAGCATGGCCGCTGACACCCACGTGAACACCATCCAGCACTGACTGCGAGTGCGCGTTTGTACCTGATTGACAATCACCCCACGAAAACTGTTACATCTGTCGAAAGGGAGGATTACCTAGCTTATACGTACATTATTAGTTTTATTTTACAAGTTTATAACTTAAGTCGTTGCAAGGTAAGCCTTGCACACCACGCTAAAGGTGAAATCTAAATTTGGGTTACTTTTCAAAAACCATGCTAATCTAATCTTGAATTCATGATTGGTATAAAGGAAAAGTTATTGAATCGAAATGCTAATCGAAATGGTTCAAATCTTTAAAATTACCGTAATGCGTGTACTCAAAAGGACGGAATCTATTCTAGAATTTAACTCGAGGGAAACAGTCCGCCGTCTACGGATGGGAATCGCTTAAATGAATGTACGTATGAAGCTGAAGGAGATAACAAAGATAATGAAAAGATAGCTACCGTCGAACTAACCGTCTCGTAGCGCAGAGGCTTCCGGACGGCTAGGTATCTGTCAACTGATATCCACATGAATGTGTATACTGAGACGGACCACAGGGTTACTTCCACGTAGCCAGCAAGGCGACACATCAAGTCTCCGAACATCCAGCGTCCGGTCAGAGCCGGGTATACTGACAGTGGTACCACAAATACTCCACATATTAGGTCTGCTACTGCCAGTGAAAGTAGGTAATAGTTTATCACTTCGCTTGAGAGTCCTGAAAATATATACGAAATCAGTGGTCCGTTTTCCTACTAGTTAGAAAGAGACATACAGACAATATCAATATCATATCGCTGCAATATCAATTGATCACACAAACTTGAAGACTTTATGAATACAAAGGCTCCAATTTTGAGCAAAGTGGTATCCGAACACGTGTAGCCATACTGCTACATGCTGCTACGAGCTGCTACGAGCGTAGCGTAGTACAGCTGATGCGACAATAAAATTACTTTGCATGATCTTTCAATATTTTATATAGGTTCCAAGAAGTAAGAAGAAAATGTTAACATAAACAGCTAAGTTTTACCTTTGAAGTTGAGAAAAGATGCGATTATAAGCAGGTTGGAGACGACGATGGCGATACCCATACACGCGATGGCGGCGGCCTGCGTCAGTGACTCGAGGTTGGCCAGCGGGCTGTCGGCCACTGAGACTTCAGCACCGGAGCTGGCGCTGCCTCTCGAACCCAATATCCTGGCTGGCATCTTAGCTGTCAAGAACATTTCAGTTTTAAGGTTTCAAAGTCCACAAAGAACCCTTGTAGTTTCACTTTTTCCGTCTGTCTCTAAGTCTCTATGTCCGTCCCTAACCAGTACTCTTGCTAGCAAACTTTTAGTCTTATTTTTTATTATTTTTTTAAATAAATATTGGTGGACGATTTGCACAACACCATCGAAGCTATACTAAGCTATGCTTAGTTTGGGGCTGCTATGGGAATCAAATGACTGATGACAGAAAAATACTTATATATTTTTAAATACATAAATATGATACTTTATAACGCCCTATACAGAAGAAGAGTAAGATCCTAACTATCTTTCTATCCCTGTTTTTATGCTATTTTAGGTGTGTGCGGTTTGTAAATATTATATTACCTAGCGACTACCCCGGCTTCGCACGAGTGTAATAGAATAATATGGAAAATCGTGGAAAACGCAAGTGAAAACTATGTCCTAAAATAGTTTTCTGAATAAAGATACCTACAAATTGCGTTGTTATTTTACACATAAGTAATAAAATCATTAACATAATAATATAATTTACTCTAAGCTTCGATAATTATTTATTGTTACCTAAATACTTATTTTTGTGACACATATGTATAACATTACTTTTGTTACACATAACTACAATTGTTAATAATTTACGATTATCATTGTTTTGTTTTGAAAACCTATTTTTTGATAATAAGAAACTAAATACATTTTTCTTTCAAACGTTCGCGCTAAAAGTGTTTTGAGCCGGACGAGACGGTAGAAGTAGGTTTAACGTTTTCGTAGCCTATAAATAAGATTGTAAAGCTAAAGTGGGAACAGCCACTTTTTGATCAGAAGCCGACCCAGACAGAACTAAAAGCTAAGTACTTACCTATTTACTGTTCATGTTTAAATATTCTTAATAGTTGTTTAATATTAACCTTACAAGTTCAATGTGTTTCTACTTGTACCTAACATGTGTTATAATAATATAAACCAGGTTGTGTATAATATAAACTAGAAGTATTCCTTTGTTGAGCTGCGTTTCTTTTCTTTACTCTCCACAATAGCTACTTACCCTATTAGGATTTCTAGTGAAAATAGATACTAGGTAGTTAAAATTAGAGTATATATCTGGCTTTTATAACTTCTTAGAATCAGTAGAGCCTGTTTAATCTAACATCAGAAGTGGGATATGTACATTATGTGCCTTACTAATATAAATAAATTTTACAGATAGATGTCTCTGCGTTTCAAGGACTTCTTCGAGCCATCGATGCTGTTTCCGGCGGCGGCGGCGGCGGCGGCCGAAAAGATGACGACGTGGCCCTGCCGATTTTCGACCCAACCACGTAGGACCTGGG
Source organism: Lampropteryx suffumata (assembly GCA_948098915.1). Lineage (NCBI taxonomy): Eukaryota > Metazoa > Arthropoda > Insecta > Lepidoptera > Geometridae > Lampropteryx > Lampropteryx suffumata. The sequence goes on along the minus strand of OX402544.1, from coordinate 15,917,658 downwards.
CACCGAGGCATGGTGCAACAACTTCGTGGCTCTCGCGGAAGAGTTTGGCTGGAGCAGCATCGCAACCGCCGCAAAGGCAGGTAAGGCTCTGAAAGGGTCTGCCAAATTATGGTTCGAGACATGGGATCCTACGGAGGGTCGGTCATGGCAAAATTTCCGCACCGAATTGTCTACATTTCAATTTCTGCTTTGTACCCCTATTGATTCATATTGTGAAAATGCTAGAAGATTAGGTTATTGCATTATACGAAAGTAGCTTTTAGTGAGTTGCAATCGAATAGTATATCTGATGTAAATGTAGGAATGGCATCCTTCAACAGCAGTGTCAAAACCACTTCCGAATTAACTATCCTTTTTACGTGGTATGTAAAAACAAAAAGACGTCCTTTAGAGCAAAGCGACTAGGGACTCTAAGGATCCTTCAGGACTCCAACGTGCTAAAAAAAAGATACTCGATTATATGGTATTAAATGTTATAACTGTGGCAAATTTGTTCATACTAAGATACAATTCCGTTTTAATAGCGCTGCTGGTAGTAATGCGCAAACGAACAAGCGAACATTAAGTTTATTAAAGTTTAAGTAAAATTAAAGTACCAGTTTGATTTCAAGATTTATGTATTGAGCTTGTTATTTTCGTTGTTGAAGATACTGATTGCCATTATGATCTGATTTTAGACAAAGATTGTGTTCGATACCTTGATATAGAAATTTACAAAAATGTTTTCACAAATCGAGCCTGGAAATTAATTCTTTGGTCGTTTAAATTATTTAAAAATCGGTATTCTGAACTTTCAACAGCTATAGCTCATTTAGATACAGATCTTAAAGTCAAGATTGAATCCATTTTTAAAAAATACCTATCCTTCTGTTTTAGAACTAGTAGGTAATATACGGCCCGAAAAGTCATTCATCTTATGCCAGCCCCATTATTTTGATAAAAAAAGAGCACCGATAGAATGTGCATTGAAAGGCCTTAAATATATTAATAAAAACAGATAGATACCCTCATTCTTACCAATATTTAATGAAAAATGATTTGTTACATTACAAAACTAATGCCAGTGCCAGTTTGAGCATATTAAAGTTATTCTACAATGAAAACTGTCATGTTGGCTTTGATAAAATTATTCACAAAATTCAAAAACATTTTTGGCTGCTTTTGTAAAATAAATATTTTTCATTGTTTTATTTATACACAAAGGGCCACCCTGGTCCCAAACAAGGCTACCTACACCCAATATACAAAACAGCAGTACCATTTCATACCATACATTTAGATTATACTGGGCCCTTTACATTTACCAATGAAGATAATAGACATATCCTAATACTGGTTTCACTAAGTTCTGTTTAATAAAGCCACTTAAGACTTTAATTGCTCAAGAGTTAATTTCTATCATAAGAGAAACTGCTACATTATTTGGTACACCATCATTAGTTGTCACAGACCATGAAACAAATTTTAGCTCTTACCAAATCCAAGCCCTGTTTAGAGAATTAAGTATTGTACACCATTTGATAGCGACTGGTACACCTCGAAGCAATGGTAAGTTAAACGTTATGTTATTAATACGTTATGTACTATGTGTAATGACTCGTTAGATTGGCCAAACAATCTCTGGAAGGTACATCAGTCTATCAAAACTAATATCCAAAAATGTACTGGGTTTTCTCCTTTGCGTTTATTGATTGACGTAGAAGCTAATATGCCTGTTGTACAAGTCCGTTTAATTGAGGTTCTTGACGATGATAGCTTAGAACCAGATATAAATGTACGTTCTGATCGAGAACTTGCTAGGTAACAGGTAATATCAGAAAAAAAAACAATAACGATTTAATTCTGTAAGACGAAATAATAAGAATTATAATGTAGGAGATTTAGTATAATATATGTTAGTCAGGAATATAGGCGTAATGACAAATTAGCACCAAAATTCAAGGGCCTTTATGAATCTTTTCAATTAATTCCAAAGACCGCTATGCTCTAAAAGGCTTAGGTTATTTAAGAAATATAATCGTAGCTAATGAGTAAATACTGTTTTGGCCAGGATAATTGGTGAAAGAAAACACTGTTGATGAAAATGCCATGTGTCATTAATATGTACATTTAAGAATATTCAGAATATGTTCAGAATTAATTAAGTAAATAAATAATTACATATCTATTGTGACTAAGTATGTACTAAAATTAGATGTATATAGGTATGTATGTAAATGATGAACTATACTGTACTGTTGGTCAACGATTACTTGATGCTGAAAATCTCAAAGGGCATGTGAACCGGGCCATGTTATGGCAAAAATATAAAAAAAAATCTGTTGGATTTTAAAGAAAACGGGTGGTCTAGTTTGAAATATTTTCTACCAAAGCTACCATCTTGATTTTGTTGGTGATCTCCAGCTTTTTCTAAGGAGGCGGGTGCTAGGTTTTCCTAGGAGACACATAATATGAAACCTCTGCTTTCATTTGTATTTTTTCTATGTCAGTCAGTTAGTCAACCAGTGACAGTTACATGGCACAGTCTTTTATCGAAGTAACTGTGCGTTTTTGGTGTGTTCCCTGATATGATAATTTCTTCTGAACCGGCTTATCTTATTGGACTAATCTTACTCTGATGTTTACCTGGCTATAATTTGGATTCCGATTACTTAAAGATTTGTGCTTTACCATGTCAAAACAAGGGAAAACGCTGAACAGTCAATCTCGTGAACTGGTAGTAAAATTGAGTGATTATTTCGAACTCGAATCTGTTAACGGTGGGCCTCTTTTACCTGTGACACAACCAAGAGAACGCGTTGCCGAAGCATTAGGATTGGGGAAGAGGACAGTTACCCAAATTCTCAAAGTGGAATACGAAGCCTGACGGGCTTAGAAGAGAATACTTTACGTACACCGAAAAAAAAAGAGAGAAAATTGTTGGCGTTGACAATTTTGATGCTGCTGCAACTCGCAACATTTATGGATATTACTCAAGAAAAGAATATCCTACACGGAAAAAACAAATGGTTTCATTAAAAAAGGCAGGTTTATTTTCTGGCGGTAAATCGTCACTGTCAAAGGTTTTAAAATCATTTGGCTTCAGATATAAAAAAACACACAAGCGAAAAATCCTGCTGGAACGATACGATATCATTTTGAAGAGAATCACTTTCTTACGTCAAGTAAATAAAATAACTGATTGGGACAATGTCGTGTTTATTGACGAAACATGGTTAAATGCAAACCATACCGTTTCACAGACATGGACCGATGACACAGTGGCCTCCGCCTCAAAAGTTCCATCGGGAAAATGAGTTCGCCTTATTATATGTCACGCGGGCTTAGCTTCTCAAGGATTTATTCTTGACAGCCTCCTCGCATTCGCGTCTAAAACTTCGAGTGATTACCATGAGGAAATGAAATTTAAGATTTTTAAAGTGGATGGTTTAAAGTGGTTTGAAAAGCTGCTAGTCAGCCTAGAAAACCCATCGATAATTGTCATGGACAACGCTCCTTATCATTCTGTTCAAGTTTATAAGCCACCAACGCAAGCAAATAAAATACTAGACATTGTCTCGTGAATGGTGTGGAAGCAAATCCAACTTTATTAAAAGTTGAGTTGTTGAATTTGGTAAAAGCAACTAAGCCGCCCAAGCCTCGCTATATAATTGATGCACTAGACCTAGAGTATGGACACGACGTTATTCGATTATCACTGCCAGTACATCGCTATAGAGCTTTTTTGGGCACAAATAAAGGGTCTTGCAGCGCGTAACAATACTGAGCCACCCTTCAGTACCGCAAAAATGTTGGCACTGCTACAAACTGCGTGTGCAGAAGTCACCACGGAAGATAATTTCGATGATTTTAAACGAGATGTGAGAATAGACAATATGGTTCAAAATGAATAAATCATATCTCTGAGTTCGGACAGCAGTGATGATGATGACAACACTAGCTATTATTCAAATAGCTCAACTGAATAAATGCATTTTTTTGTTACACTATGTACTTGTCTTATTCTGTTTCCATAATTTACCATCTAAAATCGATCGATAATTTAATTTAATCGATGTTTCTAAGCAGGTCACCTCACTATGAAGCTACTATAGTCATTTTTATCCTTACTGACATCGGACTTCAGTGTGCGTGGTGCGATATGTGCCTAGCCAATTTATTCTGTAGGTACCACGCATGTGAAGCCGTGGGCATAAACAAGAGTAATTATATGTGATTCTCCATAGCTATGATGAATCGATGTCGTAATTACGCTGCCAACAACACATAGCTGACTTAATATGCGCTATCGTTACCGACATAAGTGGATTTCCAACAGGCAGCTCTTTGTTCAAGGATGATCCAATTTCACAAGCAATTATTGGCGCCAAATGGTGTTTTATTATTATTGTTCCTAATGCAATTCATTTTTAAATACGTTCTTTAGAACTGTGGTAGATTAACAATTTAAAAATGGTTTCAATAAGTTTATAGGCGATGTCAGAGTCCTTCGTATGGTCTATTGACTCGAACACAGTACTCGTACGAAAAAAAAACCTAGAGTACCTACATTAACCTACTCATTTCCATTTGAAGGTGTATGTCATCGGATGGTATTCCTATAAGCGACGATGGCCTTGCAATCTGTCATGCACCTACGGAATAAGTACTAACTAGAGTGAAAAATTTGGAGATGTGCTTAGTATAATGGTTGTACGTGCCTATGAAAGTATTTTCATAGGCACGTCCAAACATCATACTTTAGACTTCCCAATTCCAGTCGTGAGCTTTTCACCAAGTTTTTCTAAATTTATGACAGACTTTTAAAAAAGATGGATGTTCTGAATTTGGCAGTATTTTTTAGAGTTCCGAAATCCCACAAGGAACTCTTAGTGCCATGTCAGTCTATCATAACAAACAAACAGTGAGACTGAAACATTGAAATTTACAATATTAAAATAGATATTTACAAATTAACAATTTTTCGTTTTGATTTATTGGGGAGAGTGAAAATATATGGCATAAATAACCGTGCTCTAGGATTACGTTAGCTTAGAAGCTTGATTTATTAGCTCCAAGGGACCGTTAGCGTATTTGATATTAATTTCAACTTGATTATCTTGACGTGTTCCGTAGAAAATGGGTCCTGAAGTTAAGTGCTTCTTCCTTTTGAGGTACGCAATTCTAAAATGCATATGCATATAAAATAAAAAATGAATGAATTAGATTTAAACTGGGACATTATGAAATAGCTAACTAAGTTGGTTATAATTATATAATACCTACCCACAGCGGTTGAAATACCTAAAAGGAATTAAATTGCGCATTTCTAGTACATGCGATGATAATAAAATGTAGAGTTGTTGTTCTGATATTATTGCATGATCATAATTATAAAACATTAATTTAACCTATGCGTATGTGTTGCTTTTGCAAATTATCAGTTCTAGAAGTTCCGTATGGTAAATATGTTATTTTTTAAAGAAATGGTCTGATCAACTCACATGTACATATAGCCAGTAATCTCCAATACAACGCCATATTTACTATATTTGAGATGTTTGTTATTAAAGAGGTCTTTAGGGTATCTTCAAAGTCTACGATCGTTTGTTGACTACTGAAAGTTACTCCCTTACAGTAGTTTCGAAAACAATTACTAAATCGCAATGCGTTGGCTTTCATCCGTTGCATTTAAGTGCCTATTAATCTAAGACGCAGTTCATATCATCTAAGTAATGTGCCTTAACTAAGTAACATAAGGAATATACGTGAGGTCGTTTTGAATACTGATACTTTCAATTAAACAAATACTTTTCACTGATTTATAAATACTATACTCTAAATTATCCAAAAACAACATAAAAGCACAAACAACACAAACAATTTATTACCAAATATGAGCAGTTTAATCGTTACCAACAAGCTGAAATAAATGAAAGCTGACTCAGAAAATAATAAAAAACCGCAGCGAGCTCGTTAAAGTTTTATACACTGGCTCGTCGCGATTTTACCCTCGAATTTCCGAATACAAATTCGCTGTATTTTTCCAGCAATATTGCTTTTGAAACGCGCTAAAAAAGGGAAGAGAAATAAATTGCATTTCACACGAAATATCGACATTTTGAGTGCTTTTTTAGTACCTGTCGGCCCCGAATAAAATAGCCACATCTACTCACCCGTGCAGTTGGTACAGGAACTTGACTAATATGGAATTGTGGCACCACGCCCTATCCGGGCAGCAACCTGCACAAAAATCTGCATTAAAATATGGTTAGAGAATATTATTTTCTCTTCTTTCGCTCCTCCTTATTTATGTAGATTTTATATTCATGCAAACAACTTACTGCTATTGTTTGCTTCGCGAAGTTTCACAACTACAAGCAAGGAACTTCTAGGAGTCACAACTCTGACACCGGCTGAAGTTACGAGTAATGGCATTCTTAAGTAGGTAAGTATTGATTTGAAAGTAAGTTTAAAGGAAATAGTACATTTTGGCGCCCTTCAGGAAATGTACTAAGCTCCGCACTTTATTCATTGTTCATATTAACGATACGTCATTAATCTTTATCACTTTATAAGGGACAAACAGTTAGGTACTTATCTTAGTGATTACTCAAAACAGCTCAATTTTTCTCTTTAACACTAAAGAGAAAAATAATAAGTATTTACATAATGTATATAAGTAACACCTATAAGACCTGAATGGTTCCATAAGTTGCTCCTTAGTATAAATAATTAAATAAAGAAAATCCATACCTACAAAAGAACGACTTAAGTTACCATTAAGAAAACTTGGTGCTGTTAATAACGAAGAAATCAACATGAAATTGAAATACTGAAAATTGAAAAATCTAAAAGGTCTGCAACGTCTGCCCGCGGAGATTAGTAATCGTCGCGGGTAGACGACTTTTCATTTTAAAATTACCATTTAAAATAAAATACGACGACTCATTTCAAATTTTAATGTACTGCTCGGCTGCAGACTTTAATAGAGTTTATTTAAAGTAAGTTGTGACACAACCAAATTTATTTAGAACGGTCGTTGATATAGCATCGATTCCTAAAGCCACAGCGGTCCTTGTTCCCAAAAAACATCATATCAGTTTTCCATATTTTTCGACCTCTGTGGCGCAGTGGGCTAAGGTCAGGCTGCGACGCAGAAGGTTGTGGGTTCGATTCCTGCCGCGAGACAAATGTTTGTATGATCTGCAAGTATTTGTCTCGGGTCTGGGTAATTCTATGTATAATATATATGTATTTACAAAAAAAGTATATTAGTAGTATATCAGTCATGTGGTACCCATAACACAAGCTCTGCTTACCTTGGGGCCAGATGGTGTGTGAAATGTCCGGGATTATTTATTTATTTATTTATATACAATACAAATTCTTAAAAGAAACATAAGTGAATAATTAATTCAATGTTTTTTTATATGGATAGCAAAAGTATTATAATTACGTGAACCATTTTATTTAGACTAATGAAAGACTTCCGTTTACTAAACTGATAACTTATCAACTCTATTAACTTTACGTCCTAAACATAAGCCTTATTCCACACAGAGATGTTGAAATGAAATTCGGTATGTAGTAGGTATCTATAGCGTTCTTCTTTTATAGTGACAATGGTTATTTCTAATTGTCGCCACTTTGTCGGGCTATCCGAATCTATTGGCTAATATTAAAATTAGCTCATAATTTACAGGCCACCGCTAATACCAAGCGGTATTTGATGCGGAATTGAGGTCGGGTCGGTTCTGAAATAGTTAAGTCCGTATTATTAACCTGATACCTAGTTTATTTTTTTTAATTTATTTATCATTATTAACTTAATTAACAATAGTACTTAAAAAAACGCAAATAAACCACTGAGGTTTGGACATGTGTCATGTGAGATTTACTTCGATCTTACAACAAAAATAGTAGGTAGCTGGTATATGTGCTTTTAAAAAAAGGCATGAAAAGAAGTAAGGTCCCGAGCATTCACTGGCATCAAGTAACCGATTATTACTGTTGCGTGTTGGGTCTATAAACCGATTCTCTAAATCAAAATATCTAAAAAGATTAAAGATTTATTTTTTTGCTACATCATTTTATTAACATTAAAATCTCCCAAGACCACAATCTTTTTGCTTTTGCTACAAGTTTTAGCAAGAAAATCTTTAACAACTACATACTTCAAAGGTACTAAATTTACTAATTGGTGGGCTATATAGGTTACAAGTACAATTGGATGCATGACATTTCAACATGTCGTTCAACATAAAGTTTTTCGATGTCAGTCTTTGTTTTAAATTTTTATATCATTTTAATTAATATTTGTGAGTCACCTCTGACGGTACTTTTTTATTATAATCGCTTCCCACAGTAAAATCAGCAATATTAATTATAAGCATCTAACTAGCTTTCAGCTACATAATGTTCTTTGACATATAAAATATCAACTTTACATTCCTTCAATAATTATCTCTAGTTAAATCCCCCTTTTGGAGTGCTAAAAAAATTTGATTCAGATAGGCATCAGGCTTGTTGTCAATCATTGCGTTGATATGTTTAATATCAATTTAATTAAAATGTGTTATATTATGTATAACTGACCAGCTGACCCGTGCCCACTTCGTTGGGCGGTTACCTACAACTTCACAAAAATTATGAAGGTACTAATATTGCTATTAAAAAAGATAGCTATTAAAATTATTGTAATAATTACAGAGATTAACAAAGTTACGGATACATATTGATAGATGGAACATCTAGCGGCCACCCGCGGCTTCGCCCGCCCCGTTACCGTTCCCGTTCCCGTTGTTTTTCTTGAATAAAAAAAAAGACTAAAAAAATAGCCTATATCTTAATCCAAGTTACTAACTATATTGATTTTAAGTTTCATCCAAATCGGTCCAGCGGTTCTCGAGTTATAAGTGGTGTAACTAATACGACTATCTTTTATATATATATAGATATAGATATATTTGTACCAATAAGAGAGTCAATACCAAATTGAATCACATCCCAAGCCAAGTCATAGTATTGACGCAACAAAGCTCTTATTATTATTAATTTTAATGAGCAAAGCATGAGTCTTATCTGCAATGTACAATGTGCATGTTTCAGGTCAAATTGAACATATTTAAATTGATTCTGTAAAGTAATTCATTATAATTTTCACTATAGATGTGAGGGATTATACAGATTACAAATTTTCATATCCCACCTCCGATAAATAAGGGTTACAACTTGAAAATGTTGAATTTTGAGTAAATTTTACAGAAATGCTTGAAATTTAATTGTCTTTCTTCTCATAAATAGTTGTAACTGTAACTCTAAAAATCTCCGCTAGGTGGAGTTGTAACGCTACTCCATTAAGACATTTTCGCTCCTCTTTGTTCTCAATTAGTGTAACATTTTGTATTGTGCAAAGTGAACGTGCCCTTGACAGGAATATCATATTTTCATAGATATTTTTTTCTAATAAAGAGCAACAGGTTCAATTATTACGATATAGTGTTAAAAGTATTGTGAGAAAATATTGGAAGTGTTTTATTTTAAAATGTATCAATGTTTTAGAATCGTTTAGTTAAAATAAAGTGTTATTTTTCAAATTATAACACTTTTTGATAAAAAATATAACTTAAAAATATTGAAATACATAGTATTTTAATTTATAACAACAAGGGGTATGTATGATTTTTTTTTGTTATAAAATGATATTTTAATTTTTATGCAGCTATGTGGTTCTAGGGTAAAGATCAAACGAAACGACGTAATATTGCGTTTAGCATTAACGTATAATAAAAATCTACCGCGGTTAATCGTAAAACAATAAATCTTGCGAGCTGTGTTGCCTATGAAAATACAGAGGACAAGGAATATCTTCAAGAAAACTATGATAAACACCTAAAAGAAAAGCAATTATCACGCCAAGAAAAACAAAACGACCAAGACAACGCTTCCGATATAAATATAGTTGCTGTGTTCAAGCTGTTCTGCCAGTTCCAAAAAAAAAGCGTGTCCGAACTGCTTTAACTTAAAAGTGTCTGATCTTTCCACAAAAAAACTGAAAGTTACTTCTGGCATGAGGGAGCTGGTAATCGCGGTTCTACTGCAATTGGTAGTTGTAAAGGACAAAACAAAAACAAGTTCCTAATGGCTTTGTATGTGTATTGCGTACTCAAATACGCTAAACTAAATTTGATAACTCACAATTTTTTGTGACTCGACACACGCTGAATGAAGGCGATTCAGTTCGAGTCTTAAGTCCTGCCCAATTTACGTGCCTTCACAGTATGCGCAAATAATAAGTACTGCAAAGAAAACCGGATCTCCCTACTCTGTAAATGAGCTTTCATTCACTGACATTACATCCTTAATGAAACTATATGCAGAACTGCGTTTGGGTATGGGTAGCATGAAATTAATAGAAGTTAAAGTCGTTAAATTCATGAAAAAAACACCTTATAATTTTTATAAAAACTCTTATGAAAATGAACGATTCTCCAAAGCTAAAATCTGGCGCAAACAACCTGAAATTCTGCCCGTACTAAAACCCGCCTATAATATTCAGGTGCCTTTAAGCGAAAGAAAGAAAGCTGATTAAATGAGTTTGGTACAAAGTAATTATGTTCCATATTTCTACGTACCATTTTGTAACCAATTGTAACGAGATTTACCTTACATAATCCAAATGTGTCTGTGATTGTCAGTTTTTTAAATGATTCGGTTCTTATGTAACAATGTAGAGCTTTGAAGCAATTATAAATTAAATTAATAACTCTCGACAGGTGCTTCTATACGCCACCAAGGTAGTAGATTAATTTAGGAAGAGATTACTAGAAGAAACTTAATGTTAGACTATCTAAAAAAAGCTATTGATTAGTGATAAATGATAAATTGTAATGATTAGAACGGTTAATAAGTTTTGTATGGTCTGATTGTTGATAAGGTTATTCTATAGTGAATTTTTTCGTAAGTTTAGAACAGACTTTATAAGATATTTTACTGAAATTATGAGCCAGGAACTGCTTATTTCTCATAAAAATAAACGTTGATACAAGTTTAATCTGTATTTTTTTCACACCAATGTGCCAATAGCTATCTAAAACAGTGCTATAACTGAAAATTTTCAGGTTTTTTTTTCAGGAAAATAGATAAACTAAGTATGTACTTTGGTAGGGTTTTTTTCAGCCTATTCAAATATATAACTTGTTATATATTTTAATAATAATGTATAGACGTAGACCTTATACAAAAACTGAGAGTTTATTTTGACTCTCCTGAAACTTTAGGTTTTTCAAATTGTAACCCTATTTTGTTGGAGGTGCGTAAATATTTAGTGATACTTAACAAGATCTGATATCGTTTAGTGAGAGGACTTTAAAGACTACTATAAAGACTTTAAACTTCACCATTGACTTATCTAAATTGCTGTCATACAGACCTTAACGATTAATGATAAACTCAACCTTCAACAAAGATCCTATGTTACAATTATTGCAAATTTTCGCTTTTAAGTTACCATGTAGTTTTTTACGTATACCTACTAGAGCCATATTCGAGAGCCATATTATCCTTTTCCTGAAATCTATTGTCCTACCTAATATAGGTGGTATCATATTGCCGTTTCTTCTGAGGAACCATTCACATTGATTTTTCAAGATAAATAGCGCCTTAAGGTTGGTGGAAAGTGTTTAAACATAATTTTGCATTATAATATGAGAATCCGATTTAGGTGTCTTTAGGGTTAGTGAAAACGGGCAGTAGCCGGTTTTAGTTGAAATTCTCTGCAGATAGTTTGAGCTCTTGTCAATTCTATTGTCTATTGTAATCATTGCCTGTAGGCAGTGATGAGTAAATGAGTAAAAAAAATGAATAATTTTTCATGCAACATTGTAGAAAAGAGAGAGTAATGCTCGTAGGTATTAATTAATTAATTTTTTATTCGTACAGAATCCACAGTTCTTAAATAGTATACACAAAACTTAAATTTATAACCGACAGGCAATAACGGATGTACATTATAATTGACAGAATAAACCGTCAGTAATCAAGGTGTGATGCTTGTATGTAATTATGTGTATGTGTGTGTGTGTTGGTGCAACATAGCTATCGTAAACGATACTCATCGATCGTTAAAAATAGCGAATTGAATAGACAAATTAATAGCTTTTAGAAACGACTTCGAGCGCGTACAAAACAATGTGTTATTTTTTTTATAAGATGATGATATGAGTTGTGAATGATGATGGTGATTCTATTGTTTCGGACTAGCCAAAATTTCATAAAATACAAACAATCTTATTTTACTTACACCAAAGTCCAACTTAGAGTAACGTTTTAAAATGGCAGTTCTTAATTAGGTTAAAGTTTACATTTGACGACTGTCCACGACTGTATTCAACACATGGTGACTAAATGAGCTTAAACACTAAAATCACACTTCAATTTAGTAAACTTAACAAGCGGCATTTAAAAATATTTCTCCAAATCAGACTTTTATGTAAACAATTTAAGATCGTTTGTATTTTATTCATAACAGAATCAAATGACCAAATCAAATCAATGTCCTAAATTGAACAATTTGATTACCTCTGACTCATTGACATAGTTGTTCTGAAAAACGTAGTGTTACGGGGTTGTATTTGTTATGAAAGCATAGCTTATTTATCTGAGTTACATGCGAAAACCCCGCTTTTCCAAGTCCTTTATGTTCATTTCTCGATTTTAAAAAATATGGATGTTTCCTCCCTACAAAATGCTTCCATTTTCTTGTTGTCATTGATCTAGGTGACGTTACGTAGAAATATTTTCAGCTCTAGGCGAATTTATTAAAACATGAGCATAACTCCAACATAATGTCAAATTTCAGACCGGAGCATGCTATTATAGTATGAGCGGGTAATGCTTAAAATGCGACAGCATTTTAAGCATTACCCGCTTCAGTGGCATGCACATAAAGAGCATAGTTTCGTATTTCTTGTAGGTGCGCGAAACTTCATACTTATTTTTTTCGCAACACAACTTAAAGCCCTTCTTATAGAATTGTCTGTAGAAGACACAGTTGAATATAGATATGCTTTACGAATGAGTGAGCCCTCATTTCTATTTTTATTAGATAAAATTACGCCGACGGTTCAGAGGTCGGATACGTTCATGAGATTTGCATTACCAGCATTGAAATTACAAATTGTATTGTATATGCTTGCTAATGGAACCAGTTTGCGTACTTTAGCGCATATGTTCAGAACATCAAAAGCTAGCATATCAACAATGATTCCTGAAGTATGTGATGCGATTTACGAAGCACTCAAGGATTATATACAGGTAAGAAATAAAAAACTTAATATGGGATTTATGTATTTATTAAGTATAATATTATTAAAAAAACACGAAAATCGTAATGAATGTATAGAACCAGTCCTAGTCATTTATTATTGAGTTCATAACAGCCAATTCCAATATATCGCCATGTAGGTCATTAGATGGATATACTGTGGATTCGGCATTATTACTATCCAAGAATGGTCCTGAAACCGAGCTATTTATGACCACTAGTTAAGGTATTGCTGGTGCCGCTGCTTGAGGAGAATATACTTCTAGGTTCTCTGTAGAATCATTGTTCACAGAAACTCCTGAAACGGAGCTATTTATCGTTGGCGAAGGTGAAGAAATATATGTCGTGTGAGATAGAGGAGAAGGGGAGTAACCTTCTGGGTTTTACTGGTTCGCTAATGAATGGATCCGAAGAGATGTTAAATAATATTGAATATGTTATTGCGCTTGTAATGCCAGCATTAGAGGCATAGCAATCAATTGTGCAGCGACACCCTTCCCAAAAATACCGAACTCATTGTTATTCAAGTTGTTTGCCATAGGGGTTTGTACCATCTCTCCGACAGCTTTGACTTTGTTCACCAAATTTTCTAAACATTTGATGTTTCTTTTGCGGCTATACACAGATTTTTTAGCAGCTTCTGTTTCTTATATAATGGGAGTATCTTGCGAATCTTTGCCACAACCTGAGACTTTCCGGCAGGTAGACCCGTCGACAGCTGAAGGGATTTCTTCCATCGCAGTGTTTGCCGAGATCTGAAAGGTATTTTACTATTAAATTTCTTTGAGGTGCTATCGATGGGAAGCATATTGTAATAAAGGCTCCCTTTGAAGCAGGAAGCTATTACTATAATTACAAACATCAAAATAGCATAGTGCTAATGGCTGTGGTTGACGATGACTACAGCTTTTCATATATCGATGTTGGTTGCAACGGCAGAGTATCCGATAGAGGCGTGTTTGAAAGATGTAGCCTCAGCAATCGATTGGAAAGTATGCTACCAAAAAATCACTGTATTGTAGGGGACAATGCTTTTCCGTTGAAAACTTATTTAATGAAGCCGTATGGCGAAAGCAGTAATATGACCACTGCTCAGAAAGAATTCAACTACCGACTTTCTCGAGCCCGTTGTATAGTTGAAAATGCCTTCGGTATTCTAGTTAGCCGTTTTAGAATATTCGAAAAACCTTTACCATTTCATCCAGACAAAGTTATAAAAATTGTAAAGGTTTGCTGTGCTTTACATAACTGGCTCAGATAATTAAAAAACGTTGATGACTCTGTGACAATCGACGAGGAAGATATCAACGCTGGCCAAACAATACTTGGTAATTGGAGTGAGGTGCCGAGCGATGGTCTCATATCATTACCTAGAAGCAGTAACAATCACTCTGCAGAGAGAGCTCGTATCGTGCGTGATAATTACGCTACCTATTTTGGTATATACCGGAAACGGTTCTGTGAGTTGGCAACTTAGAATTATACACTAAATATCTCATTACCTACCATGTTTTTATTGAATAAATAATAAAACAGTACTTACCAAATTACTTTGACTTTGTTTTGGTGTCAAATATTTATCCTTCATTACATCATGGTATAATGTGAACCATTTCAGTGTCGGTACGTAAACATCGTCGGTTCCCGCTCTACTTTTAGTAGATTCATTTATTTTTTTAAGTTCTTGGCTATTATGTAGACCTCATACTTTTTATTTTTGAGACAACCTCCTTCGGTCCGAAATCACTTATGTTCATAGCCTCACAAATTTTAATAAAGGCTGCATCTGTAGCTTGTTTTATGCGGTAATTGTTGCATTTTGAGTTATATAAACACTCGTGTTTCAAGTATTCTTGTACAAATACAAAGGTAGTACTTATTATCAGACCACTTCATTTTTACATGAACAACAACCGCGGCCGCACTTTACAAATTTATGGACTGTACTAAACTCGCCCGTCTACATGCCGGCCAGTTAAGTTGGCGAGGCGCGGGAGACGCGAGAGAGGGGCCTACTTCGCACTGGACTCGCCAAAAATAGGATCGCGATCTATTCAACTCAATTTAATCAACAACTTACTACTTAACTCGCTTTTGCCGTTCAAACAACATTAACAACTTAACCCGCCGATGACGCAAGTTAACTTGCTACCTACTGTACTTATTGAAGTGTAAATCCTAATATAAGTGATTTAAACCTACATGCTATACGGCTATTTTGAGATAAAATCTTCGATATAATCTACATTATGTACCAAATGTTTAAATTCCTATGTTGTAAATACCTACAACGTAATCAACTGTCCAAATCGTACGTCACGAGTTCTGTTATGAAAACTAAATATTATACTCGTAATTATCGATTACAAATACAAATGTTGGATAAAATCAATCCACGTCCATTATCGACTACGACCGTAGACAGAGAAACCAATAGACACATGGTGATCGTGCCGCGTGTGAGATAGAACGATAGGTGGCTGGTGTTGCCACATTAAAACTTTTACCCTAGTCCTAAGTAATCCTAGATATATTAGAGACGTTGTGTTGTAGTAGAAATCTCTAGAGCTTTCCTTTCTATCACAAAACTCAAACTTTTTTAACAGATGTTTGATATAGAAAATATATAACAACATTTGTATACTTGATTGTTTACTTATTATTAAAGCTAAGCATAACATTACAGAAATAATATAACCATAAATATAACACAAAGTCAAAAGATACTTTATTCAATACAATCACAAGGATCACTTTGAAAGTATTCACCTAGGTGAATTTAAGTGCCAATTGAGTAGAGATATTGCATACAAAAGAGTATGCAATATCCTATAAGACCGCTTAAATCCGCCAATTCAAGGTCGTGCTAGGGGTTCCTCTAGGGGCCCATTAAGCGCCTGAGTGTCGAATCCAACCTTGGGAGTCAGTTTTGACTATGAAATCCGTAAAGGTTGGCTTCGACACTCAGGAGCGACTTGTGGGAGCTCGACTTTAAATTGCGCGGTTGCTAGACAACTTATAAATAATAATTATATGGGTTTTTGCAGTTAGATTAGAAAAAGATGAAACAATGTCGAGTGTGAATGTGAATGTAGAAGATTACTTAAGTGCGTGCAGTGATGTGGTGAGTGTATGTATGGGAACACCCATGTAACAACTTACACCTATTTTTGTAGGTAGAATATTGTAAAATTATCTGATGTAAATATAGTGAGTATTTGTTTGAGAAACTTTAAGTTTTAAGATTGTGTTGATGTATGGTGTTAGTGTAAAGGTTTCGTCTGAAAACACAAGGCTCATAATATTCTGGGTATCATTCAAAACCTGAGTTTGTGTGTGAGCATGTAAGTGTGTGTGTTTATTTTACAGTCTTTAATTATATGCGATTATTAAATGAAGACCGTGGTGGTTCTGGCATAGAATAGGACCCCTCTATCTACTCCCGTGAATGTCATAAAAGGTGACTAAGGGAACACACACCGGGGGATTGGGCAGCAGCACCTCCCGTGTACTTAACACTAAATCCGCGGTCACCAATCCGCCTGCCAAGCGTGGTGACTATGGCAAAACCACCCAAAATTACACAAATAGAAGACAGCCCCCAGTGCCCGGTAGTTCTGCTATTCCTGGCATAGGTGGCGGCCACGGTAACGGCGAAACAACCCCCTGTTAGAAATTCCGGCAGAGGTCCAGCTACCAATCTTATCGGCCCCTACCCCTGGCAACATACAACGCACGCACACTGAGGACCGACGAGAAGTTGATAGAGCTGGAAGAAGTAGTAAATAAGTTGCACTGGGATATTATAGGGTTATCAGAAGTCCGAAGAGCGTGAGAGCGTGAGAAGACACGAAAATCCTAAACTAAATTCCGGCAACTTATTTTACTACCGGGAGGGCGATCAACTATCTCAAAACGGTGTCGGGTTTCTCAACCACAAATCCCTCGTTAACAACATTGTAAAGATCGAAAGCGTGTCGTGCAGAGTGGTATACGTTACACTCAGAATAACCAAACGGTATTCGCTTAAAGTCATACAGGTGTACGCACCTCACTCGAAACGTCCATACGATTAAGTGGAGGCTATGTATAATGACATTTAAAATGCCATGCAAGCCTCGAAAACACACTTTACGGTTGTAATGGGGGACTTCAACGCGCGGCTAGGTATGAGGAACGGCGATGAACTGAGAGTGGGGCAATTTGGATTTGGACAGCGGAACCAACCGGGTTAGCGATTGGCCAACTTCATGGAAAAGGAGGGACTCCTTATGATGAACTCCTTTTTCAAGAAGCGGTCGTTAAGAAAATGGACGAGGCTTCACCCCGGTGGACACAAACGCGAGAAAGATTTCATCATGACAACAAAAAAGAAAATATTTAATGATGTCGCAGTTATCAACGGGGTCAAAATCGACAGTGATCACCGAATGGTTAGAGGCTCATTAAACCTTAACGTAGAGCTAGAAAGGTCCCGTCTGATGAAATCTACTCTTCGCCCAAGTCCTGCCCAAATCCAAAACCCCGAGAGCTTTCAGTTGGAACCTCAAGATCGCTTCCAATGCCTCGCCGAATACGGATCCGTGGACGAAATACATGACTGGGCTGGTGGAAATTGTCCCTGCCGTTGGGTCAAAGTTCTGTACGACCCAGCGCAAAGGTAGAACCCTAAAACTCTCTGAGCAAACTCTAAATTTCATGGCAGAACGTAGCGAAAGGAAACTGCAGTCTTAAGTGGACATGTCGTAATACAGTACGCTCAATAAACAGGCTATGCGACGCGTCTCTTTAGTACTTCTAATATAAAGAACGCAATAGAGCGCAACCAAGGCTCCAAAGTGTTCGGGAGAGATCTGTCTATTAGGCAAAGCCTGTTGACGAAGCTGAAGACCGACAGTGGCAGGGTCGTTATATGTATTTCTAATTATTTAATTATTTTTGACAGGATTCTTGAGACGGGGTAAAATTTCATCACGATAAAACGAATAGTCTGGGAGAAATAGCTCTGATTAATGACGGTCAGGCAGACAGATAGACAGACAGTCAGCAAATAACGGGTTCCTTGTGGACCTCTGAACCCTAAAAAAGATGTACCCAATGTGTTTTCAGTTTATTATTTTGGTTTAATTTAGTATTTAGGGTGTACAAGGTTATTGGAGTTCGAAGTTTTAATACCGATTGCAAATTGGACGTAGTTATGCGAAAATGTTCCAACCCACAAGTCATATGAAATTGAGATAAATAGACTAATCGACTTAGTTTGTCATCTTCTTTCATTTTAGTAAAAAGGTTTCAGTCCTCTAGTGACATTTTCTGATTTTTATTATTGTCAATATGTTCCAAACCACACTTTATTAGATCAAGTGCATCATTTAAAAGATAAAATGTACTTATCCACCTGAAACGTTTTAGCTTAATATTATTTACCCATATTTTTCTTAAGTGACCTAATCATCTTGAAATATTTTAGTAAAATAACATAACTTTCATTTTTCTTGCAAATAATGTTCCAATGTTTTTGGAATGTTTTAGCAAAATAATATGGTGATCTATTTTCTTGAGAAGAACGTTCCAATGTTTTTTGAATGTTTTAGCAAAATAATATAATGCTCTATTTTCTTGAGAAGAATGTTCCAATGTTTTTGGAATGTTTTAGCAAAATAATATGATGTTCTATTTTCTTGAGAAAAATGTTCCAATGTTTTTAGAATGTTTTAGCAAGATAACATACCACGCAAGTAGGACAATGACTGTTAAATTATATAAATATTAATTAAGTAAAAAAAAAACTGCTGGTTGTTAATCATTTATGATGAACTCGTTATCGATACATGTTGGAAGGCCCCCCCTCCTTCCAAATCAACTCTTTGATCAAACCATAGATTTTGTAGGAGAAATATTTTTTCGAATAAATTAGATAATTATCTTGAGATTTAACAAAAAACAAATGTTTTAGTAATAAATATTTGATAATCATAAAAAAGACATATTTTATTCTTGCTTCCTCTGTTAGCTACCACAATGGAGTTTCGTACAGGAAAATGTTGGGCGTCTCATCAAAATGAAGCTACTCACGGAAAATTAGCTTGATAGTAATCAAAAGCACAAATGGACCATGGATCCTGGACTATAATGAGGCGAGTACAAATATTTTAACACCTAATGAGGAACAACACAATAATATCGGAGAAAGATCAGGGCCAGTTTTAAGGCCAGTTGCAACACCACCTACTGAAGTATCGAGCAAACTAGTACCGCTAATTACTGAAGACGAAGAGGGAAACATTAATGATTTGAGATCTGGTGCAGGAAATGGCAGAGAAAAAAAGGGACGCAAGCAAACAAATCCTCAGCTCAGATCCGAGAGAAAATATAATAATTTAGAATATACAACCACTAAAAATGAAAAAGTAAAACCCAAAGTTTTCATTGACATGCATTGAAAGCACATGTTCAAAAAATTGCGCCAGTTTGATTTCAGTAGACAAAAGAAAAGCAGAATTTGAAAATGTTGTAAAGCTAGGTTCCTTCAACGCTCAGTTATTATACATTGTATCCTGTGTCAAAGAATACAATAAAAAACAAAGTTACACTATGACTAATGTCCCTGCTAACAGAAAATAACCGAAACAATTTTCTCGTGTTTATTCAATAAATGGCGTAACAGTGTGTCGAGATATGTTTTTAAAAACTTTTCAAATTACAACTCAAAGAGTCACTACCTACATAGTCCATTAAAATGTTACATTTTTTAGGCCTTAGTGTGCATTTGTCAGAGGACGCAATTTTATTTTTTTAATGTGTAGGGGGGGTCAGTAGAAGCTTAAGTTCAAGTTTGTGGGGTCGGCACCCTTGTCCCCCGGCCGCCATCTTGGAAAAGGGGGTGCAAAGGGTTTTCGCGCTGTATCTCGTAAACTAGTTACCTTACAGAAAATTTAATCAAACATAAAATGTAGCAAATTAAATTTCCTACAATTTTATTTCTATTACTTTTTATCGTCAAGTGACCAACAAAAAAGTTATAAACAAAAATAAATGAAAATTTTGTTTGTTTGTTCTAGGTTTTACAGCGCTCCAAACTTAAACGGATTCTCGAATGCTCATAGGGATGCAATAAAAACTAAAAATTAGGCTTACTTTTCTATCTATATTTTTTTTATTCATACAATTTATTATGATCTTAACATTCCTATGCTATTATTGAACTATGTTTGACCCTTTTACCCACCACCTATGAGGTATAACATGGGCAAAGTCAAATTTATAAAAATTTAATGCATTTTTTAATGCATTTTTTGTCACTGTCTTAGCAAATCGTTTGTATCGCAGAGTGTCTAGAGTATCGTCTTTATTTCCGCCATATAAAAAGACGAAAAAACGTTCGCCAACAACACTGAGTAACGATGACTCGACTTTCTCACTCATAAATAATTTAGTTCCACTTGCTAACTCTGGATGCTTCTGCAAAATTTTTATAAATTTGACTTTGCCCATGTTATACCTCATAGGTGGTGGGTAAAAGGGTCAAACATAGTTCAATAATAGCATAGGAATGTTAAGATCATAATAAATTGTATGAATAAAAAAAATATAGATAGAAAAGTAAGCCTAATTTTTAGTTTTTATTGCATCCCTATGAGCATTCGAGAATCCGTTTAAGTTTGGAGCGCTGTAAAACCTAGAACAAACAAACAAAATTTTCATTTATTTTTGTTTATAACTTTTTTGTTGGTCACTTGACGATAAAAAGTAATAGAAATAAAATTGTAGGAAATTTAATTTGCTACATTTTATGTTTGATTAAATTTTCTGTAAGGTAACTAGTTTACGAGATACAGCGCGAAAACCCTTTGCACCCCCTTTTCCAAGATGGCGGCCGGGGGACAAGGGTGCCGACCCCACAAACTTGAACTTAAGCTTCTACTGACCCCCCCTACACATTAAAAAAATAAAATTGCGTCCTCTGACAAATGCATACCCAAATGTAACTTTTCAATGGACTAACATCACTTAAAAAGAATAGAAGTGGTGAGCCGGTAATATATGGTAGGAGACTCAGCAGATGAGGTCATAATAAATTATCAGACGATGACCGTAAATTCATTATTGACATTATTAATAAGCTTCCAAAATATGAATCACATTCATCATCATCATCATCATCATCATCATCATCATATCAGCCTCTAGAAGTCCACTGCTGAACATAGGCCTCCCCAATAGATTTCCAGGAAGAACGATTTTGAGCCCTCTCCATCCACCGACTTCCCGCGATCTTTACAATATCATCAGTCCATCGGGGGGTCGTCCTACGCTTCGTTTTCCTGTCCTTGGTCGCCATTCAAAGAACTTTTATTCCCTAACGGTTATCAGTTCTGCGAGCTATATGGCCTGCCCATTGCCACTTCAACTTGCATATTTTGAGTGCTATGACGGTGACTTTGGTTCTTCTATGGATTTCCTCGTTGCGGTTTTATCACGTAGTGAAACACCAAACATAGGTCTCTCCATTGCACGTTGTGCGACTCTGAGCTTGTTTATAAGGCCAATAGTTAGCGACCAAGTCTCAGTTCCATATGTCATCACTGGCAACACACACTGATTGTAGACTTTCGTCTTGAGGCTCTGCGGTATCTGTGACGAGTAGATGTGCCGTAATTTCCCGAACGCTGCCCATCTGAGTTGGATTCGTCGGCTCACCTCTTCGTCGAAGTTGGACTTGCCTAGTTGAATCGTCTGATCCAAATGGACATAATGGTCTATAACTTCGATTATATCGCTCTCAACATATACCGGTACGGGTGCAACATGAGCATTTGATATGATTTTTGTCTTACTCATGTTCATTTTGAGACCCACCTGTTGGGGGACGATATAAGGGTCGCTGAGCATTGTGCCAAGGTCTTCCAGTGACTCTGCCATGAGGATATATCGTCACATAGAATCACATTACAGAAGGGAAAATAACAGCACATTATAACTACAGACAGGGATGACGTTACCAAAAAATTATGATAAATATCGAGAGGAGTTCGCGCAGCAGTATGGCCAAGAGCGCAAGTGCGCCTCCTTCGACGCTGTTAAAAAGTGTACATGAAAAACCTGAAGTGTAAACAACTAAAGAAAGACACATGCAATAAATGTGACATGGGATCTATGAAAATTCAGAGTGCAAAAACCCAAGAAGAAAAAGAAAAATTTGAAGCTGAGAAGAGTCAACATATAGAAAGAGCGGAAAAACTTAGTAAATAAATGAAACAAGATTTTATAGAAGCGCAAATCTTACCCAATGTTGAGTGCTTAACATTCGACTCAGAGAAAACACTGCCATTACCCCGTATAGCCACGAATGTAGAGTTTTATAAAACACTGCCATTACCCCGTATAGCCACGAATGTAGAGTTTTATAAAAGGCAGTTATGGTTTTATAACTGTGGTGTCCACTCTGCATCCGACGATGTTGGACATTGTTTTGTATGGGTGGAAGGAGAAGCTGGAAGAGGTGCGCAAGAGGTTGGGTCGTGGCTTTTAAAATACATAGAAATGAATCTTAGTCCCTCTGTTGAACATCTAATTCTATTGAGTGATTGTTGCGGCGGGCAGAATCGAAACATAAAAATTGTACTAATGTTAAAAGCAGCATTAAGCTGCCATGAAAGTTTAAAAACCATAACATTAAAATTTCTTGAATCTGGGCATACTTTTCTCCCTAACGACACCGACTTTTCTAAAATAGAAACCGCCCTTAAGCACCATCAAAACGTATATACAGCTGAAGAATACTTGGATATTTTTAAAAACTGCAAAAAAAAAGAAACCGTTACAAGTTTGTAGGATGAAAAAAACGGATTTTTATAGTACAGTCAAGATAGAAAAAAATATAACCAATAGAAAGAAATTTGCAGATAAAACTAAAGTCAATTGGTTGATAACTAAAGTTAAGATTCAGAAAAACAAAATGTTTTCTATTTTTATGAGATCGACTATTGAAGAAGATTTTATGGAATTGAAAATTGAGAAAAAAAATTAAGGAGAATATCGAAATATAAAAAAAACTGATTTAACTCCATTTTGGCCTAACGGCAAGCCAATTGCACCAGCAAAGTTAGCTGATTTACAATGAATGTATGATAACATACCAGCTAATTGTCTCCAATTTTATCAAAATTTAAAAAGTTACGTCATTGATGATATCCATGGGTTTGGTGGATAGCCAGAATTCGACGTGCAAGATGATGAGTATAATGAATAAATTCTACCGCACTGCTCTCAATAATTAACGTTTTTATCTTGTAATTATCATTTTATTTATGCGCCATTATTTGTAAAAACATGTTTTTGATTCCTTCCTTTTTATTACTCTTTGTAATTTTTGAAATTCTGCATTTTCGATTTGATTTAAAAGAAATATATCATTATTTTACACCAATTTGATTTTAACTTAATTTTATAAATGTCATAAATGGTGTGGAATGTTTTTGCAAAATTAATTGCATACAAATTAATAATTTTGCAAAAGTGTTCCAATACCTATTTTTCAAAATTACCTACATTAAAATTAATTTATTCAAAAAAATAATACATCATAAGGAAATATTTACATATTTCTACAATAAGGCTGAATTTTTAATAATATACTAGCAAAAACAAAAAAGTGTACGTCTAAAACACAAAATTGCATTTATATCAATTTGGAACATTAGTGGATTGAAACATTTTCGCATAACTACGTCCAATTATAATTTATCATAGTTATCGAACCGTTAGTATTTTTTGTGTTTAACGAATTTATT
Organism: Lampropteryx suffumata; assembly: GCA_948098915.1. Classification (NCBI taxonomy): domain Eukaryota; kingdom Metazoa; phylum Arthropoda; class Insecta; order Lepidoptera; family Geometridae; genus Lampropteryx; species Lampropteryx suffumata. The sequence goes on along the minus strand of OX402544.1, from coordinate 15,893,559 downwards.
TCTAAAAAAGAACAATGTAGTGAACATTGTTCTTTTTTAGAAATAAATTCGTAGGTATTACAAAAATCTTAAACTATCTTAACTAATCCTAAAGTACTAAGTTATTTTATTTTAGTTTGCTTATTGTAATAGCTTAAGATTTTACAGTGATGGTTAGTACCATTAACTTAATAAATGTTTGCATAAATATATTGTTTAAGTCTTTTCTTAAATATGAACATGGATAAACATCTTAATGCTATCTGGTAAGCTATTATATAACTGCGCACTTTCATAAAGAATGTTTCTTTTTCCATAGTTGGTCCGAGGATTTCTTAGTTTCAATTTATTTTTATTTCTTAGATTGTAGGTATAGGTTTTATTTGTTAATGTGATTTGCGTATGTATTTTATTAGTTAGTAATTTCTTAACAAGGATGCAGGTTAGGTAAGTATAAAGTGATTTGATATTGAAAATTTTGGTTTGTTGTGTTGGTTAGTTAGGTAGTCATATTTGTAGAGAACTTTTATTTACTTGTTTTGTGATATTTGTAGTGTTTTTAGATTCGATTCAGCTGCCGTCCCCCACACTTCTAATAGGTATTGTAAGTTAGATTTAGCTAGGGAATTGTAGACAGTCATCAGAACTTTACGTGGAACACATCCAGCAGACCTCCGCAGTGCACCTGTTAAAGACGCTTATTTAGTTCTCACATACTCAATATGAGGTCGCCAGGTTAGGCCGTCGTCAAGTATTAGATCTAGGTATCTCTCTTGCCGCGAGCGATGTATTATAGAATTACCTATAGAAACCTATAGAATTTTTTTATTTTTTGCTGCGAAAATCATAAAGGAGGTTTTCTTTGCGTTGACTGTCATTAAATTGCTCTGGCACCAAATGTCAAATTTAAATAAGTCCGCCTGTGCATCTTTCACCAGTTCGCCGAGATTCGGACCGAAATAGAATAGGCAGGTATCGTCGGCGCATAAAGTTATGTGCCCTTTTAGCCCTATTTTGCTAATATTATTAATACAAATTAGAAAAATCAATGTTCAGATTATGGAACCTTGAGGAATTCCGTAGGCTATTTTCTGACGAGTACTTTCACTATTTCCCATCTTTACGACTTGGTACCGATCCGCTAGGTATGATGCAAATAGTTTTAGTGCTGTATTTTTGAGTCCTAAGCCGTAAAGTTTTTTTAAAAGTATATCGTGGCTGATGGTGTCGAAAGCTTTTTTGAAGTCTATAAATATTCCCAAACCATATGATTTTTCGTCTATATTTACCTTAATTTTAGTTATCAAATCGATAGTCGCCGACAAAGTGTTCGACTTCGGTCTAAACCCGTATATGATGATCGTATAAGAAGTTTATTTTCGTAAGGTGATGCTTGAGCCGATTGTACACATCTTTCTCAAAGATCTTCGAGATAGCAGGTAAAACTGATACGGGTCTGTAATTTCCCGGGTCGGGATTTACTTCCCGATTAGTAAATAGGGGTGACTTTTGCAATTTTTAAACTATCCGGGAATACGCCTTCTTGGAAACAATCATTAAGTAGTATATAAGTACCTAGTTTATCAGTCATGTGGTAACCCATAACACAAGCTCTGCTTACTTTGGGGCCAGGTGATGTTGTGTGAAATGTCCGGCAATATTATTATTATTATTAATACAGTTTGTTAGTGTGGGAATAATAATGTAAGAAATGCATATAACGGATTTTGTGCCGATTCCGTCAAGTCCAGTGCTGGACGACGAGTCAAGGTTGTGTATTATTTTATAAATCTCATGTTCGGTACAAGGTCGCAAGAAGTGCATTTCGGCCGGTGGTTTGCTTTGTTGGTAGATAAGCGTGTAGTAGTTATTGTTTTGATAAGTGGTTGGGACATCTTTAGCTAATTGTGCACCTATTGATGAAAAAAACAAGTTAAAGTGTTCGAAATTTGAATGGTATCTGTAAATGTCTAAGTCGTTTATTTTTAATTTTGCGGGTAGAAGGGGTTCTGAGTTTTATTTGTAACTAATGAGTTAATAAGGCATCATATTTTTGAAGGGGTTTTACATTGGTCGAATTCTTTGCAGAAGTATTTTTCTTTAGTATTTTTGATTAACATACCTATATTGTTTCTTTCTATTTTTAAATCATTTATAAGTTCGTCGTTTTTGAAGTCTGTTTTTAATCGTGTCCATAAAATATTGCGTCTGTTTATTGCTTCGATGATTGATTTATTTATCCAGTCGTCCCTAGGTCCATTTAGTATTTTGGTTTTTAATGTTTTATTTTTTTCTATGTCGTTTTTTATGGAGTATTCTAAAGTAGAATAGGTAGGTACATTTAGTTTTTAGTGAACTTATATTGTTTTGTATGCTTACGTATAATTGTGGGTAGTCTACTGCTTCGTATTGCATTCTTTGCTTGTGACAGTGCTTTTGTTTGACGAGTTCCAAGGTCAACTGTTTATGGTCGGATAAGCTCGAGTTTATAATTGTAAGGTTGTATGAGGATCTGCTCATGTCCGTGCATATGTGGTCGATGATCGTCTTTGCAGTGGTGCTCTGTCGGGTACAGTATTCTTCAACGATTTTTTTCAGGACCTGGTGTCCGCTTTCTTGCAACATTAGAAGGTAGTTCCTTGTATTGCTGTTGTTGGAAAGAAAGTCGATGTTAAAGTCACCTAGGACAATACTATTCCTGCGGTTTTCTATTTGTTGTCCATAGGATTCTAGAAATTGCCTTGTGTTATTCTTATCAGGTTTGTAGATGGCACCGAGGTGAAGATTGTAGCGATGTAGGTATATCCATAGGTAGTTGATTCCGTCCTCTAAAGAATTTTCTGTTTGATCGTAAGTTAGGCTTTTGTGTATGTAAATAGAAACTTCTCCTCCCTTTTTTCCTTTTCTTATATTGTAGGCGTGTGAGTACTCTGGTAGTAAAAACAGTTTAGCCTCTTCATCTGATTTGATCCCACTTTCTGTTATAACTATAAGTTTTTATGTTAAGTATAGCAACACAGCTAGTAAAAATCATTGCGGTAGTTTAAGGTACATACAGAAAATTGCTTCTTGTAACTCCACTCTACCCCAGTATGTTAGGATTGACTCTGCCGGTGAAATGTATGTGTGTATAAACGATTTAAAAGATAGGAGTTAACTACATGTCATAAATTCCTAATAATATAAATAAGAGAAAATACAATCAATATACGATCAAGATACATGTATGTGATAACATGAACTACTAGGCCTGTACTTCTATAATAAAGTAAGTTGCTACTACTAAATACCTAGTTGTTACCATAGAATCTATGGTAACTACATGCTATATGTTATGATAAACGTTGATTAAATTGAATTTAATTGAATTTAATTGAATTTAATTGAGTTGAATTGCTTAGGAATTCCTAAGCAATTCAATACGTACATGTTATGATAACCGTTGATCTATGGTAACAACTAGGTAGTAGCAACTTACTTTATTATAGAAGTGCAGGCATAGAAGTTCATATTATCATTATCACATACATGTATCTTGATCGTATAACCATTCAGGTACCCAACCTGATACTGGTTATCGGTTTCTCGGTGCATAGTAATGTGTAAGATGGACTTAAGTACCTATATTTACTTCAAGAGAATATAAGATAAACCGGCTCGGTTTCATTAGAGTGTAGGTAACATTAACATTAACATAATAAAATCCTCAATCCGTTTGTTTTCAATGAAGAATATGCACTTTAACCCTAGTATGACCCCGCGCCACCCAGCTCCCCACAAAAACTTTAACCACCCAGAACTCCTTTTGAGGTAGGATTTGAAAAATCGTGAAATAGTGTTTCTTTATTTTCAATTTAAACTTAAACTTTAAAACTTAATCCAAGAATGCTGAGTTTGAAGATGATCGATGATGAGGATGACTCCACCTTGTTTTATGTTTGGAAAATCCTGAAACCATATTCCTTAAATTTTTACTGAGGGTGTTTAAACCGAGTATAAAGTTTCTAGTGTTTTTTTTATATCATGCATACCTACTTTTACATTAGATCCTTCAGAGTTACGTCGCTGTAGCAGTATTGCGCAAACGGCAAGCAACGTCAACGACGTCCACAGAATGAACACTACGAACGAACGCCCGGCTCGTTATTGGTTTGGACACTTTCGTATAGAAAATGTTTATCTGAAAGTATACCCTGATCTCCTGAAAACTATGGTCGATAACGACAAATTAAAGGCGATCGTGAAAGCTGATAATACTCAATCTACGGCTGAGTTAGCAGCAGCTTTAACCCTAAAAATGTGATGGTCACTGTTTGGTGGTCTATTGCCGATATGATTCATCACAGCTACTTATCACACAGCAGGAACCATTACTGCAAATGTGTACTATGAAGGACTAAACACAAAGACGGAGAAGCTCGTAAATCACCAACCAGTTTTGGTCAATTACTCGCAATCACACAGGGCTGTTATTGCTTTTTATTCTTTACCTAAAAACAACTACCAAAAAACGTTGCTAGAAACAAGAGGGAACATCAAGTGATACAAATCATAATGGCAGCAACCAATTCATGAACTTAATATTGAGCCTAATATTAAGTTCATGATTTTTTTTATCTACAAAAAAATATATATGTTATATAATATATGCAATGTTTTTATGTTGGTATACCTACTGAAAGTTTACACGTGCTGCTCGGGAAAGGCCGAGGTCACAGCTTTGTTCGTTTCACGAGTGAGGGCACCACGATAAAGCTTCGGTCATAGCACTAGGTTGGTACATAAAGTTCAGGTTAGACTATGCGTACCTACAAAGATACGATAGACTAAAACTGCATGATCTATATATTAATACGTGAAGCAAAAACTTTGTACCCCTTTTGAAATTTCGCACATTTATAGTTTATATGGAGGAGTGCAGAATGCTAATATTTTTTTTTATTATGCATAAAAAAAATTTAGTTTAATTATAGTCGAATTTCGACCAATGGGCGAATACTAGTACTCTTAATTAGACCAGGTCTCTGTTGTTTTTATGCAATGACCGGGCCCAAATGATCTGAAATTAGTGAGCCAAGTTGGTGACTTACTCCATGCGCTCCAGTTTAATATCTGTTTAGTTTTTATTGCTGCAAATTTAAAGATTCATCAAAAAATCTTAATACAAAAATAAGACAACGCCCATTCTAAAAGCAACCTACACACATTTTCAAATCACAAATCAATGCTCAATTTATTAAAATGCTATGCAAATTACCTACTACAAGAGCTGGGTAGATAGTTACCATGTTATGTACCTACCTACTATGAAGCTTGTATCGGATTTCAATTCTACTAGCTCAACGTAACACGAACAGCATCACAGAACGGCTCTTAAGCTTAAAGCCAAAATGGTCATGAGATGAGGGTGTGCTAAAAGCGAGCAAAACCTACCCTGCATAAACATTAGTTTCAAAAGGTTTCGATTTGTAAATCGATACTTACTCTAACTAAACGTACTTCACTCGCATGATTCAAGCCCTATATTGCAGAGCAAAGACACAGACAATTGTTTTTTTTTAGTGTACAGGTTATAGAGCTTTTTATTCAGTGTTGTGACGACAGCGATGCGGTGTTTAAAAAACGCAACGCGCAGCTGCAAGTTCAAGGTCGTACTTCCCTCCCCGCCTGACTCAAGGTCACAGGCTCTATTAAATAGTACATCGGCCTTCAATATTTTTCAGTTAAATTATGAGTTCGCATAACACAAAACTGTCGATGTCACAAGACTAAAAGATAAACCTTACACTGGAAACTAGTAGAACCTATTCAACATATGTAACCTTTAGTGTGCGTCACAGGATTGGTTTTCGCTAAATATTATTGAAATTGTAATTCCATAATTATATTGCTTACCTAGAATAGCAGGTAACCCATTTGCCGGTTCACATGAAAATTACACACCAGAAACCCTTTTGTGTAATGGTAAAAATTTGAAGAGAGATTTATGAGGCGAGGGTTCGCGTAATACTAACGCAGATGCGGGCGTGCGCGGTGCGGGGTGTTTTGCTGGCGCGGGGGGTGCTAGCAGGAGTCAAGGGCGCCTCGTGGAGCTACCCAACGGCCGCCGGGTACTCGAGGTCGCCTTTTCATGCAATCGATACTAGCTCAATAACAATAACTGACACCTGATTTTATATTGCAGCGTCGTAGCATTGTTGTGAGCCATGTCCAGTGAAAGCGACTTCCAAGACCTTTGCTTCTCTACTACAAATATTAAATTTGCGCATAAATAAAATCAAAACATCGGACTACTTTATCCTAATTTAACTATACCATCTCTTGAATCTATGTTTATTTCGAGCTTACCTCGGACAAATAATTAGTATGGTTATCCAACGAGTTAACGTTGTTCTTTTGAGCACTTTATCAGCGGTCAGTGATCTGAATTCTGTTTTCTGTCAATAAGTTATCGTTCGGATGTAAAATAGAGTTCATATGTTTTATTTTAGAATATATAAGTTAGTTTATAATTTGCTAATTAATGTATGTTATGTTATATGTACCCAGCAGTGGGTGAGTATGGGTTAATTAGATAGATAGAAACCAAACCAAACCAACCAACTCATTGGTTGGTTCATTCATTTAATCATTCAAAAACTCGTTCCAAAGCTTGTTCTTTTCTCAAAGCTAAGCCAATAAGGGTTTAGCTTTGCGATGCCGACGGGCAGAAAGACTTTGAAGTGAAACTATAGAAGTGTTCCGTTGTGCTCAAAATGTGGTAGATACAGATAGATCACTAAAACATTAAATGGGTAACCACCATCTATATTTATTTATTTGCATTCTGTTGCATTCTGAGATATGCTAGATAACTATCACTTATGCCAAAACATACAATGAGTTAATTCTTCTTCTTCGGTGAATGATGCAGCTCTTTCTATCTGTTTCTGTCCAGCGCAGCTACCTTGATCTCGTTATACAAAACGACAGCCACCTTTTATTGAATATGGCTTATGTAGCTAATTCGTGACCTTTCTTCAACTGTCCCTTCTATAAAGGTGTTTATGAATCAGTCATGCCGTATCATCGAGATAAAAATCTATATGCCTTAGTTAGATGGTCAATCGTTTTCTCTCTTCTATCAACAGGATCATTATTTCTTTAACTGTACTTAGATTTATTTTTTGTTTTTATTCTTGTTGTGAATAAGATTTTTTCTTTTTGTTCTCTGCATTCTATTCTTACTACAGTTGTGTTCTTACTATCTGTTCGTGGATTCACTTCTACATAGGCCCAGTCTGAAAACCAGCGTTGCCCTGGGCCTGATGGCGCAGAGTAACACTAAGCGAGACTGGTCTTTTTTGTCATATCTACTACACAGACCTTCTTGCACCTGCCCTGCTTCTTAACTACTTTGTGTGTTTGTTATAACTCGTGTACATATTTTATTTTTCTTTAAGTGCTAGTAGTTAAGTTTAGTATTTAATTTTGTACCTTATTTTGTGTCTGTGTAATGTTGTGTCAAATAAAGTTTGTATCTATCTATCTATCTATCTATCATTCATGTGGTATCTTGTTTGTAATTTTCTTATTTATTTCTTTAATATTTTCTTCGTTAGTTTTATCACAGAATCACAGAATTATGTAATTTGATATATTTCTCATCTTTATATATATAGTTCTACTGTACGTGTGTATGTCACTGAGCTCCTCCTAAACGGCTGGACCGGTTTGAATGATTTTTTTTGTGTGCGTTTGGTTGGCGCCGTGGTTGGTTTAGATTCACAAATCAGCCCGGCCGATGGCGCTGCAGTCGGTAAAATAAGATATATTTTTTTTTCTTTTTAAAACGCGCGCACGAAGTCGCGAACGGGACCGCTAGTATCTTATATAAATAAGTAATTTGATATCAAAATACTTATTTCTGTGATTAACCATTTCTTCCTGGGTTAAGTTTTCTCTTTTTGTAGACTATTCTCAGCACTAGCCTTAATTATATCTCTAGTATAATTAGGAAACTTACGCACGCGCGGCACTGAGGACGAGTCGTTACTTTGATCCGTATATTTTAATTAAAAAATATTGTTAAACGTTATTACAGAATCCTGTGCTTCAAAATTAGTCTATCATACTAATACTGTGTTTCTATGTATATAGCATTTTAAAACATTATTCAACAGTGAGTTTTTACGTAAATCCTAGTAAAATACATACCTACTAACATTTTCAACTGATCGTGAATCGCACGCACACTAACAAGTTAGCGCTTTGCCGCTGCCTGCCACACAGCGCTTCAAGAAACGTTCCCGCTTATCGAGCTTTCGTCGCTCTATTGTATTGGTCATTTTGCAAAATGTCTGCTACTCGTACCAAAAACTATGGGAAATGCAAACTTGTGGTGAAGGGTAAAACTTTTTTGTTTTTCACGCGCTGCAATTTGAACTTCCACATCGAGTGCAAGCGATGTGTATGAGACAAGACTTTAAAGAACCCGGCGAAGCTAGCTCGCAACTTCAATTCGAGACGCGTGCAAAAATCGCTCTGAATATCGCTATCTCTGCTTACCTGATGTAGGCACGCGTGGGGCGCGGGAGAACAAAGTACATAGTGACGTGCGTGGGAAACATAGTGACGTGGTTGTTGTGTGTGCGTGAGGCACACTTGTGTGTGTGTGTAGTGACGTACTTGTGTAGGTGTAAGTAGGTAGGTAAGGTTTATATCTGCCATTGATAACAATTCGAAAGCGGTAGGTAAATAAAATAATAGCTTCTGTCTGCGTCTTCGCACGCTTTTTTCTGAGATAAAAGTAGGTAATATATAGGTATTTTAATCTTTCTACATCTATGCAAAGTTTCGACCGAAAGTGACAACCTCTGTGGTGCAGTGGGCCAAGCGGGTGATACGTAGAAGGTTGTGGGTTCGATTCCCGCTTTGGGACAAATGTTTATATGATCTGCAAGTATTTGTCTCGGGTCTGGGTGTTTCTATGTGTAATATGTACCTACATATTTACAAATATATATATATATATATATATATATATATATAACCTTGTGAAGTATTCCCACCTGAGCTCTTTATATAGGGTCAAAGGTCTATGGCAGCCGTTCAGACTAGTAAAAAAAATCTATTGCTAGAAAATCTCGAGCGCGTCAGATTATGGTAAGGTAAGTTAATTTCATGCAAAAAAGTGTGTATTTCAATAATCTGACAACTTGAGCGTGACATAAGGAAATGGGAGAGTCACAAAGTAGCAAAAAAAACGTCATCTGGACATTCTCGAGCGCAGGTAATAATTTTTTTTTTTGTTTTATTTTTAAGGAAATTAGTCACGAATTACGGAAATAACATAATCTGCTGATTTGCACAAGCCTAAGTAGCTAAAAACATTAATTAATTGTGGTACATGCAGTCGCCGAGAACTATGTATTTCACAATTTGCGCTGCTCTGCATACATCTTATTATTTCCAGGTTTCCTTGCAAAACATTCACGAAATAAAATTGTCAACCCTAATTTTTTGGCAACAATGTTTCTAAGTGCGCTACCGACTTACATAATGAGTGCAAATTGTCTGCTAGGCTATGGTAGATAGGCACAAACAATTTTCGACTAGAAAATTAGCTGCTGGCTAAGTAGGTAAGTATTTATCCACTAACTAAAACTACTAACAGCTGCTAATCCAATTATTCATTGAAAAACAATGTTTTTAATTTAATGGTAAAATGGTGGCAATTCGGTTGGTTCATTTCAAAAATTAGGAATTGCTAATACAAATTTTAGTTAGTCATAGCATTTGTAAAACCTATTCGGTTGGTACCATCTAACTAAATTAGGAATGCTTAATTCAATTAAATAAAAATAAATTAGGATAAGTTGGTAGCAGCAGAATACCAAAGTTTCATTTGACAGTTCTAAACCAAATTTTAGCTAAAATTAGTTAGGTTGGTGCTAACAGAATTGAGGCCATTGTCCTTAATTCTCAATTCAAAATTAATTCAAAATTTGATAAAATTAAATTAGGATATGTTTGTAACAGCAGAATACCAAAGTTTCATTTGACAGTTCTAAACCTAATTTTAGCTAAAATTAGTTATGGTCAGAATAGCTTTTTACAAACCGTCAGATTAAGGAAATTCTTTTACATAATTGTCAGATTATGGATCAGAACGACAAAGACATCAAGATGAAGCGTCTGTATAATAATCAGACGCGCTCGAAAAAATTTAAAGGTCACAATTTACATTTTCAAAAATCGTCCATAATTTTAACATCCCTTCTCAACGTCTGACGCGCTCGATTTTTTTCCCTATTTTCTACCACTTTGTACGGCCAGCCCCACCATGCCAATCGGCAGATTAATATTTTTTCGTTATGAGAAACACGTGGGTCACATGTACTATTAATCTGAAGCGCTCGAGTATTTCTTTGATACTGTTTTTTTAACATTTTTGAAAACCTGTACATGCTCCTCCCTATACCTGTGAAAGGGTATACATCATACAACCATATTTTCTATTTTGTATCTAACCTTCGTAATCCAATAGGTCCCCACGACGATCGAGTAAATACCTATTTAGCCTCTTGGGCTCCCTTACTATAAGTGCAAAATATCCGTAAACAAAGCCAAATTCGTAGTAGTATGAAAGGAGGTAGGTTATTTTTTCAAACAACAAGGCAAATCTCAATCCAAGTCAGTGGCACAGGTCAATAGAATAGTGAACCAACAAATACGCATGCACAGAAAATAACTTGTCAGATACTGATTTACAAAATAGTAAATAATAGTTTAGCCTTTCCGTCTACCATAGTAGGTAAGTACTTACCTATCTATTTACCCATGAATATCTCCGAACAAACCCCGAGCGGCGGTGGCGTACCGTGTAAATTCACGTTGCATTAGTGTGTGTGCGTGCGTACCTGTCCGAGCGATCACACAACAGAAGTGTCCCGTCCCCGTACCCTGGCCATGCCCCGTGCGTGCGCGATAGCAATATTAGCCGTTCAAAAGTGGTATGAATTTCGTTGTGTTCCTTAATACCAAAAATTATGACTGAAAATATTTTGTATTATTCACATAGTATGTGAATAATACAAAATATTATACATTTACATAATATTATACATATACAATAATACAAAATATTATACATATACATATGTTATTCTGTAACTAGACAATGTAAGCGATGGTCCTTAACAAATAAAACATAAGATATTATTGTTTTTAATACGAAACAAATTGGAAGAAAACTTGTCAATTGTAGCATAAAAATGTGCAAAATGCGATTGGCTCTTATTCCATTTTAGGTATACGAAAAAAAACTATCAAGGAACCTAGATAAATACTATTTGAATACAAATAATACAACAATATGGTGGAAATATGCTTGAGTTAGAAATCATTTTGGTATTAGGTTTGTATGGGTAATTCGTTCTCCGCTGGCCTCTTTAGATGTGGCCCGTAAAACCAAATGGAAGTGCTATATATTATTATCAGATCAAATAGAGCCACAAATAGACATTCTCCCATGATGCCCGCGCTGCCGATACCAAATTCGACATCAAAACCGGCGGCTGTAAAAGGCATTGAACCGGCGCGGCGCATGTAAAAGGCACTGAAAACCGTAACAAACCCTGTGATATCGCTCATCGATTCTAGGACAGGTCATCAACCCTTTTCAAAACATAACTCTAACGAAAAATTCTCGAAAAGACATACCTACCTATGTAAGTGTTTGTTCTGATGATTACTCGATACAAGGTGAATCGTCCCTTGAGATGAACACTGCTTTACAGGAGTATATTGCGAATCAAGTGTCAACTTTTACCCATCAGCTGCTTGCCAAAATAGATACGCTCGACTCCTACATACATCAATTTAACACCCGATGTGATAAAATCGAGCAGAGATTAACTTTAATTGAAGATAGTACCTATGGGTGAGAAAGTTTCCAAAAGGTGTAGTGACCTCGTGGAAACTGTAGACGACTGAAAAGCGAACACAACAACAAGTACCAGGAGCTGTTGATAAACGAGGTCAAGATTTCTGGTATTCCCGAGGTGAACGGCAAAAACCCCGTACACGTCGCAAACAAGTTAGGGATCAAGATAGCGGAGAGCGATGTGGTCAGCGCGATGCGTGTCGGTGCCCGCCGCCGCCTAGCCCCACTAACGGGCCCGCGCGTGCCTTTTTGACCCCCGCCCTCACCGGAGTGTATACCGGCCCGCGCCTACTTGTAAATGGCTGAAGATTTTCGGTTAAACATCATTTGTTAATTCTATAAATATGCGCCATTCAAGAGGTCTTGGATACGAACCCAGTCATCTCCCTGGATAACGTATAATGTTAAAGAAATTATGAAAACGCTTGATCGGGCTTATGCACGGTGCCGCACGTCTAATGTTCGAGCCCATAAAAAATCCTATAAAGACCTTAAAAACGCCATAAATGTCGCTCTGCATACCGAGAAAACATAGACGTAGTGACACACATAGACATAAACGCACATTTATTTGCTTCTCAGCAAACAACATATAAAATAAAAGAAAAAAGGTACATGGTACTATTAATACAATTATGCTTAGGTATGTATATGTGTACGCTACAGCAGCAGGCCACGATTCAGCATGTTGCCTACTGTTTTTGCAGTAGACGCTGTTTTTCTGCCGAGACCATAGCTGTCAGAGTGGCCAGAGTAGTATTAAATACTAAAAATGTAATAAAGATACAAATTTAATAAATAAATGGCTTACATAAAATAAATTAATGCTAACATGTAAAAGGGGCATCCGTACAAAGCAACCCGGATTTTTGCTGATCAATTAAAATATATTTAATTGATTTTTTAAGAGTAAATTTAGTTTTCAAAAGCCGAAGAGGCGGGGGAATGTTATTCTAGCACTTGGTTGCTTGGTACCGAAAACTGCCCCGAAACGCAACTGTTTTGTGCTTAGAGTAGACAGCAGCAGACAGCAACATGGTCCTATTTGGTCTCGTGCTGTAAAATTTCTGCGATTGGTCAAATTTGGAGAAGAGGTATTCTGGAGAACCGGTTGTCATGACACCATGCACCAACACAGCCATGTGAAGAGCCCGTCGCGAAGCCATATTCAATGTGGACTAATTGTTCAAGTATGGTGAAATATGCGTTCGCAGCAGGAAGTGGTAGCAAAACCTATAGCATGCGTTTTGAATTCGCAGAATTAGGCGGCTAGTTTTTGACGTAAGACGCGTGCCGTAAACCAAATTTACATTATAAACATTATAATTGATCTTAGACAACATCAAGGTTTCACAGGTGTTTATGCGAACCAACTCGTTTAATTATTTCTATTTTTGTAGAGCAATTTTAGTCTGCAAAAACATATCCTAACTAAGTTTAATATATAGCCCTCAAACCAGAAACAGCTGTCAATTAATATGCTGAGATTCCTTGCTTCGTTGACCTGCTCTATCCATTTCCTAGTATAATTACCTCCAAATTACAATTTGTGAAATTATTAATTTGGTTTTTTATGCCTAGTACTTAACATTTAGATTTTGAAGGGTTTAACACAAGAGCATTGTTGTCAGACCACGAAGCTATGTAACCCAAATAATCGTTTATCTTCTTTAATTCACTAGGTACATCTTGCAGACACATTGGTAAGTACAATTGCACATCGTCAGCATAGAGGTGATATTTACAATACTGAATGCCCCAACAAATGTCTTTGACTATAAACTATAAAAAGTAGTGGGCCCAGAATGGACCCTTGCGGAACGCCTCATTTAAATCTCTTTGCGAGGACGTGAGTTTAGTGCCATCTACCTTGGTGACTTGGACATACTGAGAACGATTACTCAGATAGCTGTCAAACCATTGTAAAGAAGCGACATCAACACCATAGTAAGATAGCTTCGAAAGAAGTAGCGAAATGTTTATGAATCAAACACTCGCGAGAAGTCAAGCAGTACCTAGTACAGAGAACTGAGCCCAGGCCCTGATCCTGCTCAACAAGGATATTATCAACAACATCTAACAAGGCTGTTGTGATTCCTCTACCTTTGCGAAAGCCAGACTGTACGTAAGGTTATATATTTAACTGCTCTATGTATTTACTATGTTGATTATAAACGACTTTTTCGAGAACGTTCGAAACCATAACCACAACCGCGTTACTGAAGCCAGAAACTTGGGTCTGCTTATGGATGGTTCATTACGTTTTGAAAAACATGTAATGCAATATGTCCAAATGTCCAAATCCAATTTGGTGTAGATTTCTGATAATCCGATACCTAGACTGAGCTGTCGAAGTCTAGACAAATACCTCACTCTAAACGCCTTTGCGGAAATATCAAACAGTGTGGATATGACAGCTCCATACATATTGATCTTTCCAGATGCGTGAACGCCGAAATAATAAGATAAGATAAGATAATATTTATGTACCAAATAAATTTCACATAGGTACATTTTACAAGTTACTGGTGATCCCCGCACTAGGCCAGGCCTATATCGCGGGAGATCGGTCAAGCAAAAAACAGGATAATTGACAGTGTTTACTGGCACAACGATATAAAAAGGGGAAGGAAAAATATCTAAAGCGTCTAGCAAATGCAGTTTTAACAGCTGGTACATTTATCCTAATCCGCTGATTTTCACTTGGTGGGATAACAAGATTATTATTTATATTACCATTATTATTATTATTATTATCATTATTATCAATAATGCTGTTATTAACATTACTATTACTATTATTTTTAGAAGTAAAAGAATTCAGATAAGCCATTTTGTGGTGAGCCAATATCACTCTCTGATGAAGGTAATGCTGCCGTACACTGAACGTTTGGGTATCTAAATATAAGGAAACAGTTGGGTACCGAAACGGCAACCTAAACATAACTTTAAGCACGGAACGTTGGGCTCTCTCAAGGGTTACATGAAACATGATACACCAAGATAACGTAGACAATCGGACCGTTCAATGGTTGGGCAACAGCAATCATTATTATAAAGAGCCAAATCGACTGCACTTATGTATCCGTAGAGAAGTCGTGTTAGTTGGAGCGGACTTTTTAGTTTTATGAAAACAAATAAATTTAGTTTTGCAAGGGTTCAGAGACAGCAAGATCAAGTTCAAGTTCAAGTTCAGCAAGCATCCAGCCATGCAGCAACACGCGCCAGACCCTCCTCTGCACGTTGAGACGCCTCTTTCCACGTACCTCCCATGAATAAAATAGCTGTATCGTCAGCATAGCATACTATTTGAGTCTTGTCTGAGTTGTCAATTAAAGAGATAACATCATTAATGTAAAGAGAGAATAAGGTTGGCCCCAGAATACTACCCTGGGATACACCAAAGCAGACACTCTGGATATTGCTAAACTGGCCAGCAACATAAACGCTCTGTGCTCTATTCGACATGTAGCTAGAAAACCAATCCAGAGCAATACCCCTAATGCCCAGACACTCTAGTTTCCTCAGGAGGATTTTTGACACAGTGTCGAAAGCTTTTGCTAAGTCCAAGAAGACACCAATACACTTTCTACCATTATCTAGTGCCGACACTGCACTATCGACCAGTAAATGAATGGCATCCTCCGTAGACCGTACATTTCCGGAAACCAAACTGACGTGGAGATAACATTTTATGGATTTCAAGATATTTGGTCAGCCTTCTGTTAACTAACTTTTCCAATAATTTAGAGAATACTGGTAGTAGGGATATTTGGCAAAAGTTTGAGGGAGCAGATTTATTACCTCCCTTGTGGATTGGAATTATAGACGCAATTTTCCAACAATCAGGAAAAATTCCAGATGATAAGCTAAGATTCGTGACATGAGTTAAAGGTTCAATAAATAGATGATAATATTTTTTAACAATAGCATTGGTTAGACCATCTCTACCAGATGCACAGCAATTTTAAGTGCTTTGATTATGTCGGAAATTTCTAAGCAGTCTGTGGGAGTCATGAAGAAGGAGCACGAGGAATAAAATGGAATTGAAACCTTTGCAGCTAGCTCATCTTGAGTTGTTTTAAGATTTACTAATATAGAATTAGCGAGATTAAGACCTGCGTTAGCAAAAAATTCGTTCAACTGTTCAAGGATTCAGTTGGAGTGGATTTAAGCCGTAGCAAGTCAGAAGAGCTATCTTTCCGGGTATCCAATTCACAAATAAAGTCTTTCATTAAAATATTAAATACGTTACGATAACTGTTATACCGAAGCTGTAACTCTTTATCAAGAGGATGTCTTCGTGCCTCTAGGTGAAGGGCGTCTCTGTACTTCATTGATTTTATAAGTCCAGGAGTAATCCACTGTTTGAGAATTAGTTTACTTCCACTAGTTTGTTTTTCACTCGTATTATCCTTAACAATATTTTCAATCGAGGAAGATAGCTCGCAAGCAGCAACCGATGCATCTGAACAAGACAACACCCCCGACCAGTCTATTTTAGTAAGTTCTAAAGAAACGGCGTTATAATCAATAACTGTTTTTAACTTTCGCCGTGTAACAATTGGTGTAGTCTTTAGTCCAGCCAAGACTAAGTGATGGTCTGTGGTACTTGATTTGCAAACAATACTGACCGCCTGCACTTAATCCTGGTCAAGATATGGTCCAGGCAAGACAGGCTTCTGGTTGGAGCATTTATTAAATTTTTAAGACCTAACTCTGCTATAAAACATAGGTATTCGTCGAATTGTACATGTGGTTGCTAAGAGTCCTGCAAAATTTTAATATTTTTGCCACCCATTATAACAATGTTAGGTTTAATTGAAGAGTGGGCACTGAGAAAATTATCAAGGGAATTTATGAAGTTGTTAATATAGAATGTGCATTGCATGTGCAAGAATGTGCATTGAGTTTGGTAATTTGAGTAGGAGGGAATCAACTTCTGATAGACTTGGTTCACAAACAGTGACCTTCTAGTCCGAACGAATGAAGGCAATAACACCACCAGCCTTGTTATTTATGTGAGAGGAACTAAAGTGAGAATACCCAGGCAGAGATCTGATTGTCGGACATGACCCAAGATGACACTCTGTAAGTACTATAACGTCCAGTTTTACCGAGAGTCTTTCCAATAAAATGGTAAACTCATCAAAGTTTTTTTGTAAACTTCTTATATTATAGGTCAACATTTTTAAGTTAAATTGCTCAGTAAAAACTCATTTACATGATTCAGGAGTATCAAGTAGGCGGCAGTCAACAGTTAGAGTTTCATCAAAATCCGAAATAAAGTCTGTTATGGAGACCATAAATTACAAATTTGGATTATTTTTGGTAATTTGAAGTAAAATTTGGACTGCGCACAACCTACCTTAGGGTAAAGTAAGTTGATATTAAAGAAAACCATGAGCTCAGGGGGAAAAGTATAGGATATGTAGGCAATCGAGTATGATAGAGTTATTCTGCAAGTAGCATTGTTTACAAGATTTCAAATTATTTCAAGATTTATTATATCAAGATTTCAGATTTACAAGATTATCTAAACGGTAAAAATACAATAATATCCGGGATAAAATTAGGAAAATAGCTATAAGTAAACCGAGAGAGACACAGCTAAAATTAAATAACTCTGATACGAAATGCTGGGTTGCCTTCCCGCCTACGCAGGTAGATAATTCCGTTACTGGTCCAACAGAATTTGTATCCAGCATTTGCGGCGCGGGTTCTACTCTCCCGAAATAACTGGCGATTTTCACGAGTTAGTCTCTCATTAAAATACACTTACCTTGCAGATCCGTCAAGTCCTAGGTCCTGACTCGTAACAGATTTTCGAGCTTTCACACCCCTCAAAAAGTCATCCCGCTTAAGCCTTCTCAAAAAACGCATTACGACGTGTCGGGTGAAACTAGAAGTGGAGTCGGATGCTGACGTAGCTGGAGCACGCTTATTGCCAGCACGCAAAACCCAGTCCAGGTCCTCTTCCTTCAAGTCCACACCCAGCTTAGCAGCCGCCACTAAGGCTATGTGATGTAGGTTTTCATTAGTTGACTCCGGAATTCCTATAATCTCAACCTCATTACGTAGGTTAGCCTGCGCTTGAGTATTTAATTGGTCGTATAACCTTTGAATATGACCCTTTAAAATAGCTGTATCAGTGGTGTAGCAATCTTCCAGCTGTGTGACTCGTTCATCCGACATGGTAACGCGGGCTACTAAATGCACAATTTGCTCATTTAGAGAGCCCATAGTCGAAGAGACGTTCTCAAGTTTTACCTTGAAATTAGATATTTCCTCACGTAAAAGACGAATCTCACTTGTAAGGGCATGCAAGTCCGAAGGAGGTAAATCAATATTAGTTACTTTGATCGAACTTTCCGGTACTGGCAAGGCCGACGCTGGTATTTTTTTCCTATTACGAACTGTTACGTATGCGTCCGGGGAATCATATTGTTCAGCGCTTCTGACCCGATTAGTGGAGTAGTCTCCAGAGCGCTTGGATTCACATCTACACTTAGGGCAGGTCCACCAAGACAGGTCCTCAAGTCGAGGCGCAGTAGTACCGATACAAACTTCCTTATGAAATATCCTGCCACAGTTTAGGCGAGAACAAGTTATAGTTTCATCTGTGGGTAGAAAAGCGCCTACGCAACCAGCACAGCAATTGTTCTTGTTATTGGAAGACATTTTATTAGGCGCTAAGCAGTAATAAGCCGAGCGGTCAGAGCTGTCGACTCACGTTCCGGGGTCCCAGGTTCAAGTCACTTCGGAGCTGGGCACTTTTTCTTTTTCTATTCTATTTCTAACCCGGGGCGGGTTCCAAAGGCGAAAAAGGATGGCCCTTAGTAGTCTGTCTCACCGCACACGCCCACTGGGAGGAGTCCAGCCGTTAAAGCACTCAAGGAAGAAACGAGAGAATCCGATTTCCAGTGTCAGCCAATGGAAAAAACGGATAACAAATATCAAGACAACGAGCGAAAAGCGTCTACCCTGCACTGTGGTGTACGGATGAATGATAATAATGCCGGACCTTTCACACAGCATCATCTGGCCCCAAAGAAAGAAGAGCTTGTATTATAGGTACCTACCATATGACTGATATACTACTTATATGCTTTTTCTTGTTGTAAATAAATAATGTGTATGTATTTACAAAAAAAATATATAAGTGGTAAATCAGTCATGTGGTACCCATAACACAAGCTCGGCTTACTTTGGGGCCAGATGATGCTGTGTGAGATGTCCGGGATTATTTATTATTTATAGGAACATCCTGGCCCAAGATAAAAACTTGCAGATAAAACAAACATTTGTCCCGCGGAGGAAATCGAACCCGCAACCTTTTGCGTCTCAGCCGGGCGTTGAGCCACCACAGAGGATCTTCGAGGACACTCGGATCTGGTTTATATTTATAATCTTTGAGCCCTGATTTTGACGAAATAATTAAGGTACGTAACGCCTCGTGCCTGTAGTTTTCAAATGGTCATGTAGTAAAAATCTTACTCTAAATATTAATCAGAAAACCTCCTTCATTGTAAATAGTTCCGTGCGCTCGTAGATATATAGCTCTCTTTGTCATCCCGTAGCCTTTTGCGCCTGACAGCTTCTTGGCGCTCTGCCAACGTACACTCCTAGTATATTCCATGTGCTCTACACGTCCATAGAGACTATAATACGAATAGCTGTATCCACGCTCCAGTAGCCTGTTTCAAACCGCAAACCAAAAGCACTTAGTCAGATATCTACGAGTAAGTTCAGTAGGTAACTGGTAACTCACACTAGCATTCATTTGAAATGGTTCAAAAAAGTTTCAAAACCCCCTTGCATAGTACAAAAATACCAAATTTCAACCAAATATAATCTTTTTAGTTGTCTGTACCTACCGTTGGGTAGTGAAACAAACAAGTTTATCAAAACTCAACAACAATATTCTGAAAGTTGAAAGTTGCAAAGTTGACGCTACACACATCTTAGTACGATTATAAAAATGTTATAGGTATATCGAGCCAGTTGTTTTCATTGAGGTAATTAATATATAATTAGTATTTTTCCAAGCTACGAAGGTGTATAAATATACAATGTCCTATTATATGCCTGTAATTTCACAGAGGCTCATAAGACTCATTAAACCTAATCACAGCCAGAATTGGCTGCAGAAATTGTAAGAAACCTAACCTCCCTTCACTTCTTCCTCGCATTCTTCATTACTGAAGGTCGTGTCCGTCTTTTAACGCTTTAGTGGTGGTATAATTGCGCTGTTTTCATGCTACTCTTGTTTCAGAGCCGTAGTCAGAGAAAGTCCTGTTAAGGTCCTTGGTCCTTGGTCAGAAAAGCATTAAAACTTAAACTTCCGTTCTCAATATTTGCGCGATTTAACATACGGAAACATGAGCTTGGCGCATTCATCTGAATTTTAGCTTATGTCTTAGCTTAGATTACGTTTGTAATTTTTTATGGTGCTCATTATAAATGGAATCATTCGTATGAGGGTATCCGTGATATATAAGGGTATATAAAATTACTTAACACTAAATGAGGTTAGCTTTTATAGATTCTGCTAGGCGCAGAAGATAAAAGCTAACGTCATTTAGTGTTATATAATTTAATATACCGACGAGCGTCGATATTATTTTAATAGGTCGTTAGGGGTTAATAGCTGTAACGTCGTCAGCTTAATGTTGTTCCAGACATTTTCTCACATAATTTTATGGACACAAACTCACATTACCTAATATTATTTAAAGTAAGCAAAGAGAACGAGGCCGCGGCTTTTGTACTGAAAAAGAATGTTCTCTTCTATATTTAGCTAATATCAAGTTTAGCTTTATTGAACAAATTATATAACTACGAGTATGTAGGTACTTATGTAATTGTAAGTTTGTGCTACAATTTTAGTTTCACTTTCACTTGTTAAATAAGATAGGTAAGTAAGTACATAAAAAGTTTGTGTTTTGCCACAAATAAAATGAATCGAGTTAGAATGTGAATCAATACTAAAGAGCGACTTTATTTTAACATCACCGCATCACATGACAATGACACTGGTCTTCCGAATATAAGAGCATCTACCTACTTATGGCTATTTGACACAATTAATTCGTTTACTGCTTCAGTTGATTGTGATTGTGAAGGGTTCAACCTTACAGAGTAAGTAAGAGTAAGAGTAAGATTCCCTACAAATGCTATTATGAGATTAACGCCTATAATTCGGGGTTTTTATTAAACCGTTTTCCAGGTGGCTTATCCGCCACCGACTTTTACCTTTTGAAATACGTCGATGTTTTGGTCGATAACTTTATTATTTTGTTTTATTGATGTGAAACATCTATAGGCGAGGTTAAACCTGATTTTTGGCGATACAAACCGTGGCGCCGCATCGCCATAGCCAAACGCTTCTTACATATAGCGCTGTCACTGTCTGGGCTGGAGCGACGCATTTCGTAAGGTCTGTCGACTTGTCGCGTTCTGTAGATTACTTATCTAATAATAAATAAATAATAGTTAAAAAAAAACTAAAAAACACGCTTTATATAGAAAACCAAACTAAAAAAATAGAAAATAATTTTAATAAATGTAGGTAAGAAAAAAATGTTTTATTTAAAAAAAGCGTGGGGTGCATGGTGTCAATAGTTATAAATATTTCATTGACAGATATGAGAAGAAGGATTATCATTTCGATAATATCTTAAAAAGCACCCCACGCTTTTTTTTAATAAAACATTTTTTTCTTACCTACATTTATTAAAATTATTTTCTATTTTTTTAGTTTGGTTTTCTATATAAAGCGTGTTTTTTAGTTTTCTTAAACTATTATTTATTTTCTACTTTTTAGTTTTAGGATAATCGGTTTTTTTTATTTTTTATTTTTTGTTTCGAATTATTGCATTGTCATCAGTCTTTGACAGGTGTGCAAAATTTTAATGAAATCTGGCCGTTTAAAGTGGGTCAAAATCGCGTACTTTTTTTTTTTTTTTTTTAAAGCGTATAAAAATAATCTATCTATCTGTGGCGTAATGTAGGTAGGAAAGTAAGTTTTTTTTTTTAACAATTGCATTTTGAGAGTAGGTACATAGGTAGGTGCAAACCTAGCAATCATCATTAAAGTATGTTGGGTACTTGTATGTAGGTATTACATACCTACTATTTGGGAATCATTTATTATGCATTGGTTCTAGGCAACAAACTAAACAGCTAGGCTCACCTAGGTAGGAAGATTAAATTAGGTAGGCTTCTCGTAGGCACCTACCTAACCTTCCGACACTTGTTCAAGTTTTATTTACATACCTACCACCAAACAGCATAATATTGGTGGGCACTGTTTTAGAACAGTGTTATATTACCTATTTACCTACAGTTACCTAGCTACTTGTACAAAATAATCACCCGTCACGTGACGGCTCGGCTCACATTTTTTTATAGCATAGATAGGGGAGCCAGCCAGGAATGTTATATAGGTAAGGTAGGTATTAAAAGCTGGTAAATTTTCTTTAGATTATTCTTTTCTACTAGAAATTGGAATCAGCTTAGAATTTTGCCGTTCAGCAGATTTTTGTAGGTACAATTTTATTTAACAAAGAGTAAATACCTTTCTATCAGTTTTTTTTATTTACTCATACATGGAGTAATTTTTACTTTAGTAAGTATTTTTTGAGTATTTATATTATATTTTGAGTTTGTTAGATTTTAGGTAAGTATAAGGTAACCTGTAACTAAATAATTACGTTTTTAAAACTAAAAAGAAACCCGAATTCATTGTATGAAATTTGAGCCCATAAAATACTACCCAATTCAGAACATCATCCTTTTTTCGTAGTCGGTTTAAAAGTTTTTATTTTACGCATTTTAGTACTTTTTAATTTTTTCGTTAACACCACAGCAAAGTAAAGTACGGCATTTCGTTTACATATTTGACATATTTTTTCCAGTAATTTTAATTTAAAACCCACACTACTTTTATAGGACCAACGGGAAAGTCACATGAACATTTTATATTAAAAAAAAACAATTGGTTCATAAATGACGGAATTATGAGGTAACAAACATAAAAACCAGCCAAATTGAGAATCTCCTCTTTCATTTAGTCTGTTTAAAATACGGTCAAACTGCAGGGGCTAAAAACCGGGCTTGTTTAAAACCCCCGGTTTTTAACAAGATAAAGACTTCAAAGGTGAGATGAAGACGTCATCTTGTGTGAGATATTCATCTCTTAGTATGAGTAGAGATGAGTAGAAGAGTAGAGTAGTCGTCTCTAGTAGTAGAGATGAACATTCAAGGCTCATGTAGGTACGGCAACTTAGATACACATGGTCATGCCCATAGTAATCATGTTACTAAAATATAATTTCAAGGTAACAAGTAAATGCAAAGTGAACCTCAAAACTAGTGAAGCAAATTTGGTGTCCATTAACGCTGATGTTGGTAAAACATTAAATAGGTACAAATGAGGATCAGAAACCGCAATTTGTTATGCATGGCCAGAGAATCAGTAAGCCTGTCCAGCCAAACAGATATTACTGAAATTATGCATTCAAATTCGGCGATGTCTCGTTCAGAGGCACAATACGGTACATACGCGAGCAAATTGTATGTTTTGTAGGCAGGTATGATATATGCAGTTAAATTATACAGGCCGGCATTATGCATGCCGGTTTCACCCAAGTATGAGACAATTGAGAGACCTTTTTATATATACCTTTTTAGATACCATGACGATCTGATGATGAGATCAGATAATGATCAACGGAATACCTCAACACTTAATGTAGTATCACACTAATACTCATAATTATACCTTCTTTGTCATTTTAAAGTGTCATTCCAATACCAACCCTCCAACCCTCTACAAAATGGTTAACAGAATTGGAGGCCTGGAATTTGGTATTAGAATTGGACGAATTGAAGGTGCGTATCCAAATTGTTTGTATGAAGTATTCACGGAATAATCTCGGGATCTATCCGGCTTACGCAGCCATTTTGGATGATTCTCCGCGGGCAACGTCCCTAGCGCTGACAACTGGGATGTTTGAATAAAAACGTTTTTAGACTCCCCCATTAGTGCAACTGGCAACCACCACATCAAAGACTGACGAGGTAAAAAGTACCGATGTCGGGAAATACGGTAGGTAATAGGCATACAGTTTATGTATTACCTTTCCTTATGCCAATAAGGTTACTTATGTACGGAAAAAAAAAACCTAATTTTGGCAAAGGACTATTTTTGGTAATTTTTTAACAAAAACACAAGGTTCTCTGGTGCAAACGCAAAAGTACTTATTTTTACCTCGCAATCTCTTTACCTTTCGTTCTTTTACGCGAATTATGGAAAAATAATTATAATATCAAATTAAACATATGTTTTCCAGTAAATTGTCGTTTGCTGGTTCTAGAGTACTTAGATGTCATAAATGCGTGTGTCATAGAAGGGTATTATTTTATAAATGCACCCTAGCTAATTAATTGTTTAAATCTGTTGTCATCTCTATTCTTCAACATTAGAATGACAAGGACAGAGCATACTTAAGCGCCACGCTTGCTAATATGAAGAGGATAGAAGGTAAAACTGTAAATGTAATAGGTAGATTACGATTGTATATAACGTTTACTTACGAGGTCAAATAGGATTAGCATGTACGTGTAATTTGGAGAACTAGTGGTCGCCCAGTGGTCGAAATTCGACCATAATTAATTTTAATTATAAGTTTGAACATTATTAAGGTTCTATTGTTAAAGAATACTCCATAATCACAGATTTCGCCGAGGCTGCACTGTTGATTTGCCTATTTTTTTCAAACAAATTATATTAAATTTCAATTAAAAAATCCAATATTTATTAAAATAACGAATACCTCCTATTATTATTTTTTATTGAAAAAAAAACATGCGATAAAAAAAATGCTGTCGACTTACCTACATATTTACTTAGATTAGATTAGATATTTACTTACTTGCATATTCACTTACTTACATATTTCGATAATTTAATTAATGATACAAAACTTCTCTGTAAACGATGTTTTTTGTTTTTTGTTATTTGATGCGCATTCTTGTTTCATTGACTAATACTTCCTTTGTATTTAAGTTTCTGATCAGCAAAACGATGCAATTAACATTCAATACTAACTTATGTGGTGGTAAATGGTAAAATACCACTAACAGTCAAAGAATTTAAAAACTCTACCGGATAGTAATTGATGGCATTGTCATTATCACAAATTATTTTATCATAGCTATGATATGTTCGCTGTTCTCCAGGAATTTCATTAAGTATATCAGTATTAATCAAAGTACAATCCTCATTTGTAGGTGTTAAAATAACTCAGTTCAAAATATTTTCTGAGAGTATGTTTTCAGAAATCTATTCTCAATTTGACCGACTTTAACAAAAAACAAAAAAGTATATACAAAAGAGTATCTATGCTCATGTGCTCTTATACTCGTATTATACTCATATATGTGTGCGTGTCAAATATATGATAGTGTAATGTTTTTTTTATTGATTTAATGTATTTTATATGCATAACAAAAAAAAATATTAGCATTCTTCACTTCTTCACGAAACTTGCGAGGACGGAGGAGTTTGAAATTTCGCACTCTTATAGTTTATATAGAGATAAACTATAAGAGTGCGAAATTTCACAATCTTATAGTTTATATAGAGATAAACTATAAGAGTGCGAAATTTCAAACTCCTCCGTCCTCGCAATTTTCGTAAAAAGGGGTACAAAGATTTTGCTTCACGTATTAATTTATAGATAAGGTATAGATAAAGTGAGAACCCCATGCAAAACGCTCCAGAAGTTACTACGCCAATCGTGTACAAACACACAGACATAATTATCTATAGTCCTAAAATGCTAAAATAGTGTTCTGCTAATGATTTTAAGTACAATACATTTTGATAAACACGGATATTACTTACGTATTATATTGTCGATGGGAGGCACTGACACTCTTTCGATTCATTTAGAGAATCTTTATTAGGGTGAGTTTGATCCGCCGCGATCAGCACGTTGCCATTCTCGTTCACGGTTCGCACTGTGCATTCGTGCGCTTCCGCTCATATGTTTCATATGATTATGATTATTATAGGATAGGATAGGAGAATAGTTAACCCGCTCATGATTTCGTCTGTGCGTTTAAGATTTGGCACGCAGTGCGTGAATTTCTCCATACAAGTAATTTTGTATTAATCTTGGTATTTAAAATAATTTATTTTGAAATCCCGTATAAACAAATGTTTATCAATATTTTTTTAACATTGAAATTAACAATGTTTGAAGTAAATTCACCCATTATTATGAACTTATGTAGTATTTTATATTGTTTTTGTTATTGTTATTATTATAATTTGGTCATTTTGAAAAACCTTGAATATGTTTTTATTTATTTTACGAAAATAGTAAGTTTCTAGCAATTCGAAAAAGTTTGTTAAAAAGTTCTCGGGTAAAAAACATTAACCCCTTTTTAGAGGGTGGGGCTTGATGAAACATGCCTTACTATAAAAAGAAATACTATAAACATACTAACTTTTCTTTCTCTGCAGTACTAGATGACCGATTCGCACCTAAACGCGCGCGTTAGGATTTTGCGTGTGGTGTCTGAATTTATTGAATAAACGTTTTTTAAATGTATTTATTCTAAAATTTCATAAAACACATGTTCATCAGTGGGTGGGTACCTATGTTTCTAATAGAAATAACTGATTCACGTGACTTTACGGAAATCCATTACAAAATATTGTACAGGGAGACAAACATTTAGTACTATCCCGCCAGTCTATTCTAATGAGTTATACCTAAAAGAAATACGACACGTGTTTCGCCTCTCCACGTTGAAACAAATAACTGCGGAATGAGTCAACTGTTCCGGATAAAGGATGCCTCCGCATGTTATTGCCTTTCAATTAACATTTCTATACAAACTTTAAGCCCCTTTTCGGGGAAAAGGGGTCTAAAGTTTTTCAAAATAACCCTTAAATAGGGGCGGAAAGAGGCGAAATGAGTTATACCCAAAATACTCGCTCTCGCTCCGCATTGGAATAAAGAACTGCGGTCCATTGTTTCTGAGGATGCCTCTTGTTGTTCCTGAGGATGCCTCGTGGAGAGGTAAAACAAGTATCGATTTTTTTTGGGTTTAACACATTAGAATAGACAGACTGGCGGGATAGTACAAAATATTTGTCTACTTATAAATTTACTTTTTTTTTTAAATTAAGCTTGAAGTAAATTCACGCAATTAGAGTATAATGAACTTTCTCATACGAACTTTAACCCCTTTTTAACTTTATTTTGAAAATTTATTAAAATCAAGTTTCAAGCAAATCGCACAAAAGCGTTAACCCACCCATGCCTATGTGGGTGTACCTAGATATACTATTACACCACCCACCTTAGCAGACAGCCTACATTCATGTGAAAGGGTTAACAGACAAAATTGAAAACATGCTAGAATAATTTCATTCCATCAAATCGTTTTTTACTACTCTCACCGTAATGGTGGCTAAGTTAACACGAACGCCTAACGATCGTCATACCTTTGCATGTACCTGGTGTGTATACTGCAGCTCAGTCGTTCCTACATTAGGCAAACGAAGCGTACATACAATAGCAGATAATCAACGGTGAAGGTTCACAAATCAACGATAGCGTAGCACCTAAAACCTAGACCCTTGATCATGTATTTCAAAATGATCCAATGATTCTTCCCAATGAACGTGAGACGATTGAAATCAAGAAGACGGTTTAGACCCTCTTCGTCGTGGAATCCATTTGTTAGTAGGTGTGCGGTGTCGCGTTTCATCAAATTTTTGCATGGATACTGTTAGTTATTAGTGGTGTGTCGTAATGTGAACGCGGACATTTCGGAATCTGAAGACAAAGTGAGGGTAGTTTGGAAAACTGCCTATGCTACTCGGCGGCAACTATCTAAGTTAGTCAGCCCCCGACCGCGTTTATCGCAAAATAAGCGAAATGTCGGGAATAAATTTAAAGGTAATACGCGATAGATAACAGATTACTACTACAACATTGTTAATTCTGAACGGCAAAAGTTTCAAAAATACTTCATATCAAATTTTACAATCATATCAAAAAAAACATACAAATTTTAATCCCCGTTTTCGATCTTCGGGTTATTTTGAAAAATCCAGAAATACGAATCTTATACGAATCTTTTCATTCGTATTTAAAATCTTCTCATTTTGTTCAGTTTTTGAAGTGAAAACTTCTTTTAGCGCGGTATGCATATTTTTAGATGAGGTAAAACCTCTGGATTCGCGACACCGTTACCGAGACGCAGCCGGCTGCCGCGCTCGCCCCATTTGATTATAAACCTTAATTCACATGTTTACAGTCTACTTTTGTATGGAGAAGTTTACTGAGTTAGGTTCTTTGATATATTATCTACATTCTGAACAAAAAATATTGCATCATCTGTGTTCGTTCAGTATTTGATTGGCAGTCGCCATAATTACTGATTTTGAAGTGATTTATTACTAAACTCTAACGCGCCAAAATAAGTTTTCCCTTCTGTCAGCACTCCCGGAGTGCAACCCGATTTTTTTTATACTCTTATTACTAGCGGGTAGCAAAATCTAGTAAACACATGTGTTTATCAGAATGTTTCTATTATTATATAATATTAGAAACATCCTGTTTAACTCATGCTCGTCTTTGCGGATATTTACAAAATATTAAATAGGTATTATTTTATAGTAGGCTATTATTTAGTACTCTCCCGCCAATGTATTCAAATGAGACAGACCCAAAATAAATTCGAAGCGCGTTACGGCATCTTCATGAGGCATCCTCAGGAACAATTAACTCGCTCCGCAGTTCTAATTTTTTTTTGCTTTTCTAATGTTGGTCATTGACAGAGTCACAAAAATCAGAATTCAAGATTTGCCAGAGAGCTATGGAGCGCAGTGTTTTGGGAATCAAAAGAACCGATAGGCAGACCCAGGAAAAGATGGCGAGACGATCTAGATGCATTCGAGCCAAATTGGCAAACTGTGGCCTTGGAGCGCAAAGAGTGGAAGGTAAAGGGGGATACCTTTGCCCAGCAGTGGGACACTATAGGTTAAAGAGAAAAAAAAAATGTTAATAACATTTGAACATGTACAAAGCTTGAAGTAAATTCAGACTATTTCAGTTTAATTAACTTTTCTATACAAAGTATACCCCTCTTTTCGCACCAATTTCAGGTTTTATTTTTTAACCCAGAAACACGTGTCCTAGTAAATAAATTTTCAAGCAAATCGCACAACAATGCGTTGTGCGATTTGTTTGGTTTGGTTAAAGTTTCTATACAAACTTTAACCCCCATTTCGGGGTGGTGGCGTGATGGAACTTACCTCAGCCTGTAATTAGAAGAATAAGCTAGGAAAGATCCATCCAATCGCTATAGTAGATTTTACGCCAAATGTGTGTGTGCACAGACAGAAATACCTAAAATACACACACCAAAAAGTCTAAGCAACACTTAACTTATTTAGTATTATTTCTTATCGTTTTAAACTTTCATGGAATATCAAACCTTCTTTGAATAGTCAACCTTTTTGATAAATAAATAAATACTGGCAGTTTTTTTCAGTCAATTATGTTTTTAAACAATAAAACCATTCTTTTGTCCATTTTAACGGTATTTCATATATGCGGTTTTATTTCTTATTCAACGAAAAAAAATTTGTAACCGCAGTAATCATTGGCTGTGTGTTGCGAATAATAACATGTCCACGAGTTTTGATTGTGTAATAGAGCGTCGTCATCTTACCACGGAAGAGATGCAAAGAGCTGTAGGGATGCTATGTTGCCCGGCATTTCGGTGTTTATCGAAGCGTAATTTGCCGACTCTGGAGGCGTTATTTTGACAAAAGTGATCCGTCTGAACAGCACCCAGGGCAAGGGCGTAGTACCACTCGTCGTCAAGACCGATACATCCAGGTAACATGTAGACGTGACAGACAGCGAGTACAGACAGACTGCGAGTATGGTCTACGTGCACGTCGTCCAATCAGATTCCCACAGATCCATCACGGAAATCGAGCTCGTCGTATTCAATGGTGCAGACCACGCGTGCTATGGCCGCAAGCACGATGGGACAAAATTTTGTTCTGCGACAAATCTCGACTCAGGTTTAAACCTGATTCTAGAAAAATGAGAATATATATTGTCACCCATTAAACGCTGAACGTCTAAGATGTGTCCAGAAATGTCCAACCTTACAGCGGTTCGACAGTAATGGTTTGGGCTGAAATAGCTAATAACCGCAAAACAGAACTCGTTTTATAAATGGCAACCTGAATGCTGAAAATTATGTGAAACATGTGCTAGCTCCTTATATGCGTCCATTTTAACATCCATTAGGACCTGAGTTTACATTGATGCACGACAATGCCCGTCCGCAAACAGTCAGACGGACTCAAGAATGGCTACAGAGCGAAAATATACGCGTTTTGCCATGGCCAGTTCAACCACCTGACTTGAATCCCATTGAGCATGTGTGGGATATGCTCCTGAATCCTGATCTTGATGGATTTTTAACGGAACAACAGCTAAAAAACCTGCTCATGTTCTACTAGGACAAATTGCCCCAGGAGGAAATCAATAACCTAATTGACTCCATTCAGAATCGTTGCCAATAAGTTTTAAGCAACCGAGGAGGAAACACGCTGTATTAGATTTAATTTAAATGCCCAGAAGATTACAATTTAACGCATAAGTCATTTTTACCATTATTATAGATAATACAAATTTGTACCCCGCGGGCAGCACCTAGTATAAAATAAATCTATAAAATTAAAAATATTCAAAATGTATAGGTGTTGCTTAGACTTTTTTGATGCGTGTACAAGAGACATGTTCTGCTTCTGTTTTTAGGTGTTTCAATATACCGACTTTTCTTCCTTTATAGTTTTAATGTGGTATAGAATAGACAGATGGATTAAACATGCGATTCACGAGGAAAATACCTAGATCAAGATGCTTGAAAATATAGAAGAAATTAGCAGTGCGGCTGTTAAGCCCAAAATAAAATAGGCTTTAAAAGAGAATAGGAATAAATGGCATTTTTCATCACAGCATTGCCAGATCATCTTTTATCATTACCATATCTAGAATAAAGTTGATATATTAAAATCTTCGTCAATTATGCGTCTAATATTATTTACATGATAATGTTTATTTTTCACGTAGCATTTCATAGGCTTAGTAAAAAATAACATTTCATAAAAGAAAACACGCAATTAAGTAAAATTTACATGAACTTGGAGACCCCACCCAGTATATAATTCATTAAAATCATTATTGACACAGCTAACATTAAATTACTACATGTCATCGACAAGTTTGCAAACTTTAAAAACTATTGTTTATAAAAGAAAGGACAACAAAAAAAGTTGAAAAAGTACTTACATTGTGTTCACTCGATTCCGAGGAGTTGCCAGAAGCCAGGAGTCATCACAGTGGAAAGCGTAAGGCGTAGAGAATCGTGGATATAATTGTATAAAACCTTAGCGTATCGTACCGGGTGTCTACTGTGCAGGCAGTAGCGGCAGGCGCTCGTTGCGGAGCGAGCTCGCGCAAGCGCCCGGTCGGGGTGAGTCACACCCCACCTCCGCAACACATTACACCATCGATTCTACGTTTAGCCACTTTTTACCCCAAAACTAAAGCAGCATCTACGAATTGGGTCACTTGTAATTCATGGAAGGCGGAGAACACCTTTGTCCCGGTTGTACGCCATAACAGCACCGCCAGGCGTGCGAGGAGCTCGTCGCGGTCGCCTTCCCGAGCCGGCCGCGCCACGCCGGCCGTACGCGCTCATTTCGTCATTGCATGTCGTCAGCAGCGCCACGTTACGACCCACTATTATACTAATTGTAATTCCAAAATAGTTGTACATAAATAGACTGGACTAAACAATTTTCATTTTATTACTTTACGTAAGTTAATATAAAAAAAATACTATTACAATAAATTCAGAAACAGTCGCTGCCTTATAAGTTTAAACGGAAATGGAAAAAAAAAAGGTTATTTGTAAAAGTTAGATAAATAATATGCACAATTAAGTTAAAAAAAAAATCTACTTTAAAAATTTTGAAAAGTAAGTAGCAACAATTTTTCACTATATAGTGATCTCGTAAATTGAGATGGTTGCGACACTTTATAGTTTATTAAAGTGTAATAACAGAAACGCTTTCTAGGGCTAGTTTTACCATCCAATACCGGGATTCATCAACAAACCTTCGTCACAAATTGTAATTTATGAGACAAACAAATTAAATTAAGACTCGAGGGGTTTACTAATAGCCATTGAAGAGTTCCACTAATCACAGCCCGGATCTTTGATCAGATCCTCGTCACCAAGCGCAATGTATCGGCCTCGTCAGAACAAACCAAATGATCCCAAACTCGAGGTGTTTACTATCAGATCACTTCGAAGGTATCAAATACGAGCAAAGTTAATTGTAGGTAGTATACTTACATGGATTTCCTACGTTTATTTATAAGCAATTTTATTTTTGTTATAAGTGAAGTTCATAGAAGCGTGTTAAAAACAGGCAAGTTGACAATTCTACAATTATATAGCATATAGCATATAGCAATTATATAGGTTATTCGCGACCGTCCCACAAAAAGTTGAACGAAATATTTATTAGCAGAAATTAAATTTTAAAAATGTAAATTAATGATATGTCCCAACCCAAAACGTATTTATTATTTACCTAAACTGTACCTTAAAGAATAATACACAAATTTAATGGCTTGCCGTTAGGTATGCATTAGTGTGCTTTTGATGATGGATGATGAACCTGTCGCTTTTGGAGGATGAACCAAATGAAAAGTACCAGGGCGGCAGTCAAATGACAGTCTACTGCATAAGTATCGAAGAAGTTAGTCGAACCAATATTTAGAACTAAGATCTCCGAACAGAACCTCCAAATTGCTGTCTCAAAAAACAACTCTAAATTATGTTGAATTGATTCGAGAATAGTGTTTGTTACAAGCCCCTTATACAACAAAATTCTAGAACGCATAATACCTACGACTCAGGTACCTTCTCATCGCTAGAACTAGATTGCTCTAATTTGCTTATAAATTCATTCCAAGCGAATCTACTCAACATGCATAGGAAACGCGGAGATATCCACTTACGTAGACACCTAATGGAATATTATTCAAACATTATATTTTACGGAGCGTATTTTATTCACGAAAACATTTATATATATTAAATAGACGAGTACCTAAAAATACTTATTAATTTAAAGAATGTTGAGTATTTTTGAGATAGGTTTCAGCAAATTAATGACCTTCATAGAATCAATACCAGTAATAGACACAAATTATACATCCCTAGGTTCTAGAAAAAGTAAATAAGTCATTTATGGGGAACGCGGTGCGCTTCTATAATAAGCTTCCTGAAAATGCTACTAAACTACCTATTAAGAAATTTGAAGCATACATAAAAGGTAGTCTTTTGAAGAAAGCTTATTATAATATAAATGACTATATTATTGATAAGAATGCATGGCCTAATGTTGCTCTGCCGTCAGACAGTTAAACGACACACTTGAAATTTATAAACTCTCTTGTATTAGTATTTCGTAGTTAAGGTAGTTATAAGATGGATCATGTAAAAAAGCGCTAGGAACAAGACGAGTTTCTTGCCAGTTCTTCTCGGGCTTGGGTTAGGATGAATTGGCACCTAAATTCACCTAGTATGTAAGACGTTTCAAAGTGATCCTTGTGAGTGTATTGAATAAAGTATCTTTTAACTTTGACTTTTTATTTTATCGTCATTTAAAGTGGCTTATATTGTAATACAATTTAACTACCATTTACGTACCCATCAATACTGCCTAACGGCAAGTTCATTTTGTTAATCTAGTGACTCTCTTCATACTTGTAATACAAGCAGGTCCATGGCTGGTGAGAAAGGTGTTCCAATTAAAAAAGGTTGCATGGTTGCAGCGTTATTCAACAGCTAGTTAAGACTCACTCGACATTTGGGTCAGGTATTGCCTATGAAATGAACATTACCTCCGTATTTTCATTTATGAACAATAAGGTAGAAACGACTATTGCTCTCGTTTCTGTTAAAGCATGTACCATTATATAAACAAGTCCAGCAACCCGAAGAAGTCTTAGAACACTCTAATTACTCTATTGTATACAATAAATAATAAATAAATTCTTTGTATTTCATTTTATTCAGCTCTCAGCGCTCGGTTTAAGTGAATTGAATTGAATCAATAGAAATTGCTTTTCATTCCAGCAAATAAGAATTTCTCGTTATTACTACAGCGGAGAGCACAATACACATATTTGCGAAAGACTCATACCGAGCAGTGGGTGAAGACGAGCTGTGGTTATATGTAGCTGTATGTACAGATTATTATGACCTATATATACGCTTAGAGTTGGGCTGAAAGAGAAGCCGAGCGCAGATTTGTCAAATACAAGTCTAAAAGAATTGAGTACAAACATGTTATTCTGTGCGTAAAGCTAGGTTTTTTTACTGCGTACGGCTTTTCACATATCTTAAGTCGTCGTGTTCTTTAAGACGATGGTTCGTCTCATAGATAACTCTAGTAAGTAGAACTTAAGCTACAACCTTAAACTAAACTTAAACTAAACTTAAACTTAACATAATGCATAATAATATTTTAAGATAAAAGATATGTAAGTATTTAAGTAGTAAACTATGTTAACAAAGGAAGGCTTTGGTTTATGAGGACTAAATATAGGTTGTATGAGCTTAAAAATAATAAAAGTGTTATTTTTCTTAAAAATTTTATTGAACACAAGGGCACAGAGTGTCCTAAATTATACACCTATGAGTAATTTCGCTTAGAGAAATGATCGTGTTTGTTCATTGTCTCGTCGACACAATGGACAAGACATTTTTTTATATAAACATAATAAAAAGTAAATATAATTATAACAACATTACTTAAGTATCTATTCGATGATGGCATATCTAAACTGTTAAATAGATAAGTGATCATGTGAGAATAGATTGGCCCAAAATAGAGTTCAAATCTTATTAATTTTGCCTGAATATCGAGCTGAGCTAACCTAAAACGAGAGCGTGAACATTCTACACCTCAACACAAGATGATCAAATAGTGTCCCGCCCGACAACTTTAAAATTGGAACATACACAGTGTTGCCAATTGAAACTTCTAGTCTAGTTGAGTTTTTAGTCTAAAACTTTGACTTAATTGCCTCAAACCATACAATACGAATTGATTAATTCGTTACAACTACAATGACTGAATTTAATGAATACAATTCAGAATTCAATATCAGTCAAATAGCCATAGCCATAGTCATAGCCTCACTAAAACTATAATTATATAAAATTTACATAGCAAAAGATATAGGAAATAATTATTAGTAGCTTTGGTAAGTATATCGTAATGTTAACGATTGTATAAACAAAAGTGACGTTAACTTTAGTGACCATACTGGTCACTAAGGCTGTTTGTAGATAGCTATAGGTATATTCCTCTAGATATACATATATGTAGAGGAAGATATTATTATTATTGCAAAGAAACACAAGTCATCCTAGTAAGAACTACCTATTATCTATTGAGTTTTGTAGTTAGGGTTTTTGTTAAAAGAACTAATATCTCTTATTTTAAGAAAGTATCGGTTTTAATATTTGAAAATGTTATCTATGAATATTTTATAGTCGTCAAATTGTGTTACGTTATCTATATTCTAAGAAGCTACATTATGTAATTTAAGTCTTAAATGAGTACGAGTAAAATCTTAAATTGCTACTGTTAAACATGTAAAATAGTCGACTGAAATATGTTTTTAATTTGCCATCGAAATACATATTGCAGTTCTCGCAGTCACCGGTTTGCATATATAATGACATTGCGGGAGAATGACCTACATTCAGCGGGCCCTGGCGCCGTGGCAAGCTGTTGGCCATTAGCGGCTTGCTACGAGATGATTTCGTTAAACCAGGCGGGCGGCGGTTCGCGGTGGAGCTATGGAGGCAGCGGTCGAGCTAGTTTATTGACGTAATCTAACTAAGATATTTACCGGCAACAACAGCCATCTTAAAATAGCATTAAAATGATAAACCGATTTTATCAACTATGTACTTACAAAGTTTAGCATGGAAGTCACTGTGAATTTCATTTCTAATAATTAATATATAAAAAAATAGTCATGATAAGATAATAAATATTTGGAATGGCAAAAAGGAAGTAATTCCACGTCTTTTCAATTAAGTCTATTGAAGCTCACTTAGGTTCGCTAGCCAATATAGCCTGCTTCGTTGTCGCACGACTACAATAGATTCTCTATTTACACCGCTCTATCATTAATTTTCATTTCCTACTGAGCCGGAGTTGTTATTTCAGTCAACATAAATAAAAAAGTCTTTCAGAGGGCGCTTTTTTACTAGATAATAATTGCGAATTTGTCTAGTAGAAGCGCTCATAGATTACGGTAACCACTTACCACCAGGTATGTCGTATGCTTGTTATCGGTATCAAAAGAAATCGGTAAAATAACAAGTGTGGTGTAACAAGTTTCTTACCAGTCAGCATTCATTAACTATTGCGTCTCAAACTATTCTAGCACCTAATATTTAGCATCTAGATTGGGGTTAGTCCTGATTTTTGAATTTAAAATAAGTAACACATGCTCTGCACGTATGCGAAACTAAATAAAAATATATCAAAGCTGACAATATAACGCACGATACGACGGCAAACCGCCAATTACAAAAAAGAATGAAACTAGCCAAACCTATGGGGATGACGTGTGTGGTACTGTACGAAATTGCTTTTGAAGTGTTATTTTTCAATATACTTTCGTATCGCTTTCGTTTTTACTTTTATTTTATACTTTAAAATATGAACTGTACTAAACAGTACGTATCAAAAAATTACAGTTACTTTCGGCAGTATTAATAGGCACTTATATTATTATAGCACCAGGCTAAATCAATCAAACACGAGTTAGGGCAAATATCATTATAATGTAAAAGGAACTAGAAGGTCAGTCTGATTGCGTCTGCGAGCAATTTGATAAGCTTTAAAACACGAGTACATCGCCAACCATATTACTGACTTACACCATTTATCGTTTTAATTTTAAACGATACTCCTAGTGATATTCCTGGTTAAATGTTAAAATTCCGAGAATGGTTGGATTTTACGTCGGATATGATTTTGTTGCGCTCGTTCAATTAATTTCGTATTAACTGATTCGAAAGCATTGTTTCATTTTATGCAAGGCAAAATTCGACTCATCGAAATTATTACTACCAGTAACTAATTGAATCAAGTTGATATGATTATATCAGTTGCTGGTTGGTTGTGGTGAGCATTTAGCAATTGTAATGTATATAAGTTAATACATATTCACATATGACGAACACACTAACAAATGCTAATAAACAGCTCATTTTGTGCAACGAAACGAGGAAAACTAAACTGATATTAGGTTTTTACTAAAAAGTATTAATAATTTTAGATTTAGCTTTTTTTTTATACTGGCTTCCTTTTCTAGAAACAAACCACGCATACTTTCGGTAGAGACATGAAGCAGAAATGTGCGCGAATGATAGTTCGTCACCAAAATAAAAAAAAATAAAACTTTTCTCATAATATGCATACAAGGTTAATATTGTTGTGTAAGACTAAACGCCTCGGCTGTATGCGATTATTAAGTTAGTAAATCATCAGCAATTTAAGGGATTTAAATAAAGAACCCCATTGAAAACTCGAACCGTTTAAAATTATATTGCACTTCGTGGCAAAACAAGCAATGCTTTTGTTATCACATAGTTCGAAATGCGAATTAATTCTGCAAACGGGTTAACGCGTTTGTAAGTGAACCAATGGAATTTACTGAGGGGAGGTTAGTTCGGAATCCTGGTATTCTGAACAATATAAAGCTGAATTAAATTTGAATTGTTTCATACCTAACTGCACGTTTTATTTAAATGTTGTTTTAAAACTTTTTCTATAATATGTTTGCCTAGTCATCGTATAATTTTATTTGCTTTTATTTTATTAAAACAAAAACAAAAGTTTTTTTACTTTTATTTAGTAGACTTATCATTTAGCCATATTATAACTGTTTTGTAAATTTTACTTTGAATTTGTTATTGCTTGGAACTATAGCAGTGTTTTGTGTAATTGTGTACAAAACACAATTGTGCACCCAAAGACAGAGATATTGATGAAAAATACATTTGTACGTCTTTAAATTTTACTCTGAATTTATTTTTGTTTGGAACTATAGCAGTGTTTTGTGTAATTGTGTACAAAACACAATTTTGCACCCAAAGACAGAGATATTGATGAAAAATACATTTGTACGTCTGTAAATTTTACTCTGAATTTGTTTTTGTTTGGAACTATAGCAGTGTTTTGTGTAATTGTGTACAAAACACAATTGTGCACCCAAAGACAGATATTGATGAAAAATACATTTGTACGTCTGTAACGTTTAAAAACTAATCCCACCAGATTTTCCAAAATAATGGACATAGCTTAAAACGAACTGATTGGTTGGTCAACTTATCTAATATCTTTAAACGAGCAATTCTTGTATGTATATATATAATCTGAATCTAGGAAACGGCTCAAACGATTTTCATGAAATTTAGTATGCAAATTCAGGGGCGATAAATCGATCTAGCTAGGTTTCATTTTTAGAGAACGTCGTTTTATACGTGTTTTATACCGAGCAAATCTCGGTCATCCAAGTGCTACCTATATATAATTGAAAAGTCCATCTGTAATTCGACTCTATAAAAATAACTGCAACTTTATTAAATTGAAAACAGTTTTCAGCGTTTGTTAAATGTTTGAAGAAATGTTTATTGCATTTCAAGTTTCTGAAAAGCGCAACTGCTAGACTAGACGAACATATAATTAATTAGGTACGAAAGTTTCATTAAAGTTCCTCTTAAAATCTCGGTCATCCAAGTACTACCTATATATAATTGAAAAGTCCATCTGTAATTTGACTCTATAAAAATAACGGCAACTTTATTAATTTGTAAACAGTTTTCAGCGTCTGTTAAATGTTTGAAGAAATGTTTATTACATTTCAAGTTTCTGAAGAGCGCAACTGCTAGACTAGACTAACATTTAATTAATTAAGTAAGAAAGTTTCATTAAAGTTCCTCTAAAGCTAATAAGAATTATTTTCAGTCAAACCTCGTGAAGTAAATAATAGTACGTGAGTACGTACGTAAACATTCGGTGAACTCATCAATATTGAATGGTTCTAATATTAACTAATATGGAATTTGTAGTTACTGATTATTTGGGCTATGTTTTATGAAATGTCCAGCACTCATTATCAATATTATTTTATTGTATTCTAGCTGTCTGCGCCCAGCTTCGCTTGCGTTGAAGATTTTTCCTGGGATAAAAAGTAGCCTATGTCACCCGGGGATAGTGTAGCTTTCCAACGGTAAAATAATTTTTCAAATCGGTCCAGTAGTTTCGGAGCCTATTCAATACAAACAAACATACAATCAAATCATTCCTCTTTACAATATTAGTATAGATTGAGTTTGGTTGGGTGTACTTCCTAGTCAAATAGTTAAAAAGTACTCAACCTATAAATGAATTTCACGCAACATCCATTATTGCTTAAATATACCTGGCAAATGTTTAAAAACCGAGGAAAATCAGTTTTTCCGAAAAGGTTTCTTTGTGAAATATTGTGCACAATTACACGAAACAATGCTTCAACGCCCTGCGTACTCCAAGATCATTAATCCAACTTTTTTGTAGGTGAATTGTACTCATGGCTCAAAGGTGATTATCATTAAACAAATATACTTCCACGAATTACTTGAATTGGATGTAAGAGACATCTCACTTACACCCGGTACATCCGAATGAAACAAAAATATTTTATAAAAATCGCTATGCGGATTTCAATTAGGCCCATAAACTGTTACCTATTCACTCAGAGCCAGTGAATAGCATGTTTGTTAGTAAATAAGCCACATTCGCTAAACAACCTTACTAATGAGATAGCGCATGGATCGCACGCGGGCTTAATTGTATATTCTTCCGTAATCCGTCTGCATTTACCTACGTTTTGGCGAGCGGTCTAAACCGAACATGGCTTTACTAATTAGAAGGGCGATAAGAGAATTTATGAGTTTATATATTTTCAAATATTTAAGATTAAATAAAATTGTTGAACATAGCTTATTAATAGCCAAATGAAGAAATATCTTTGAAGCTTGTTTAGTTAAAAGTAAGAAAGTGGATAAAAAAGTATCTACTTAACTTGACCTCATTTACTAGTTTTATCAGCCGACTGAAACCATACATTGAGAAATGGAATAATGGAAGATTCCTATTTGTCTTGATAAATGAGATTTTACTAAAAGAGCACCAAGAAAACACACACCTTAGTTACTCGTGCCATTTGTGTGGTGCAGTAATTTTAGCAATATAAAAATATATATTTTAGCTC
The DNA here is from genome assembly GCA_948098915.1 of Lampropteryx suffumata. Classification (NCBI taxonomy): domain Eukaryota; kingdom Metazoa; phylum Arthropoda; class Insecta; order Lepidoptera; family Geometridae; genus Lampropteryx; species Lampropteryx suffumata. The sequence goes on along the minus strand of OX402544.1, from coordinate 15,853,176 downwards.
CTATTTGAGTTCCAGCCTCAAGATAGGGCATATTGATGGAGTATAAAGAAGTCGCCATCAAAGTCAATAGAATCACATGAACCACATTGAATCGTCTTTTGCAAGAAACGCGTCTATGCAGTTTTACCCGCTTTTTTGTATGATCCTTCTTATCTACGAAAATGAGATTGAGGAAGAACGAATAGAATACTATTATGTATAACGACATGATTTATCAACTTCATTTTGTTAGCGAGAACCAAACATGAACTGCACTATATAATTAAATATTGTAATTACATACCTGTGTAATGAACTGCAAACTTCCATTAACCGAGTATGCTAGGTGTAGTACGTGATGCTCTTTTAGCAATAACTAGGTTAAGCTTTTTACCAAAATTCCTAATTCCTTTAAATATTAATGTAAAATAAAATTACTTAAAACTACTTTATTGCATGGATACTTTTTCTTGTTAACAAGAGTGCCGAGGCGACGAAGTTTGCATGATGTTAAACGCAACGCCTAACCTGACCATAGCTGTTGCATTGTCATCGCCCACTTAAAGTTTAAGAGGAACTTTAAGTTTTAAATTTCAGCGCACCACCGCTTTGTGCTCGACACAATGATAGATAATTATTTCAGTCGGTCCTAATAATATTTCTAGATTTCGACTCCTTTTCTATTGGTACGAGTATGTTTAAGGTTATACTAGTATAACCATTATGCTATTGTTGGTGATTCTGTTGTATCGCCGGAATAAATTCGTGAAATAAAAAGATTTCATAACAATTTTAAAATAAACAAATTTTTATTTGGCTTCTTCGTTGAATTGGTTTTCCTATGAATTTACGCGATTTTATTCAGCACCAATTTACATGGTGACTAAAATGAGCGTCATGAATGAACACGTCAATCACACATCAATTTAGAATATTAAAGAATAGGCATTTAATAGAGTTACTCTAATACAGAGTTTGATATAAACAAAATACGATGGTTTCTATTTTACGAAATTTATGTTACTCCGGCGAAACTACAAAATCAGAGCCATTATACTTTTACCTAATTTAATAATACAACCAAAACTTTGTGACTGAGATATGTTGCTAGTAAATGTTATATGGTAATAATTATGGTAAAATATTTTTGTTTCCTATTTAGTGGCACTTTATCAGGAAATCCATGATAATGGATGTTTTAACAAATATCTTAGAATAAATAACCAAAAATGAGAAAATTTATATATAGATTCATATAAATATCGGCGGAATACAAGAATAACAAAACAAAATAAGTGTACACAGTTAAAGCTACTTATTCAACTACAAAACAAACATTGTTCATGGAAAGGTTTATAATGCAGTCAAAATAAAATAATACCTAACGCAACGGTAAAAAAAAATAGTAAGTAAATACATCGAATCAGATAACTTAGTACGTACGTGCGTCCACTTGTTTTCTTATTCGAATGACATGAGATTCGCCGGTAGCGGCTTCATTGTCTTGTTTGAGATTTGTTCAATTTTCGTCACCCATTGTTTGGCCGCCGGCTCCGAGCCACTTCTGTAACAATTCCGTTTCTTAAAGTTCTAAACTTCACTAATTCGATAACTGTGTATAGATGTTCACAGTTATACACAGAAAGAACTCTCCCTGCTGTAACTAGGGCACTCTGAAGTTATCTGTTTGGACGGGATAGACATTTCAGATCTTGATAAATCTATTTACGCAGTCAATCGGTTAACTCCAGTGCTAGGTAAATACAAGTAGCAACTGTGTCTGTCTAAAGCGTATTTACGAATAAAGCAGGTGCATGTCTTCAGGATCTTAATACCCGCCTATCACCTACAACTTTGGAGGAATCCGTAAGACGAGAATATCCGAATTAACAGTGTTGTATTTTATTCGCAAATAAAGCAATTTTAAATTTTGAAAAAATATGTCATTTTGCAGTTCTTTGTCACTTACATTTCGATCATTCGATACACGATTACTTATATTTTGTTGTATCAAAAATAACTGCAAAAGTAGGTCTAAATTGTGATCTAAAATCATTTTATTTGAGTTATCTTTATTTTAACAAAGTTAAGACAGATATGGAAGTAATAATCATCAATGTGCTAATTTTTGAAATAACTCGCAATGGTATGCCCGCCTTTTATTGCGAGCGGTGCAAGCTCTGTTCGGACTTCGTATAAATCGCAACGGGAAACTTCATAGAAGTGCTTCCACTACAAAATACAGTGAGCAGTGCGGGCAAAACGAGTACAAAGAGTTACGAATTGTAACGTAAACACTAGTGTTCAGTGTAACTTTTTCTTAATGTAGAAGGATTACCGAAGGCTTCATTTATGTTCACATAAATTAGTTAGCGCGGGGTTTAAGTATGATCTGGCCTTGTCATTTATGTCAAAGAGTAAAGATGGTAACAGCTTTAAAGAACACAAAAGCTAATATGTGTAGGTATATGAGATAGACCCTAACCCTCTATACTATAATCACATTATTTACTACCGCGGCGTTCAGGTACGAGTATGGTATGTCTTTATCACTCTAATGCTGTTTACTCATTACTCTTTCTCAATGGAAAGCGGGTATAAGAGTCTGCTCGGAAGTGGCACAATCGCAGCATCGGAACAACCGGCACTTGCAATCTGCTTTCTGCATTAATCTGGCCTATATCCAGAGTTTCAACAAAGAAAGTTTAATAAAAGTTTGCCCCACTTTCGTGCATTGAACGCTTTTTGCAACAGCCCTGAAGGCAGCATTTTTTTCGCTTTTTTTCCACGCTCTTTGCTTTAATACAATCTTTTTTCTTTGTACTATAATTTTATTTGCCGTTCTAGAGTGTTTCGATAAACATTGAAAATTGCGGTGTGCGAGGTGATTATTTTTTTTTCCGTGTCAGTGTGTTACAAGATTTTAGAAGTAAAGGTTTACCAGTATAATATATAATAAGTATTTTATCAGTAATTTGGTTGCCATAGTACGAGCTACGCTTAGATGGTGCAAGACCAAACAAGACAATTCGGGTCCAGACAATTGACACAGATTATGAATATTAACATATGGGAAGCGGATACGAAAAAAATACATTTAACCATTCAAGCTTCAATAACTAGGTATACGTTAGGAGGATGTTAGTATGTAAGGTAACTGTATTCGTCGTCTATATTAGTAATTATGGAAATACATAGAAAAACCATCTTAACGCCTAAAGACAATCGACATGTTTGAGCGAGCACGGTCTATTGCATTTACATTATTTTTATTTTCCAAGTTCCAAATGTCGCCATAAGCGAAAAATCTGTGAGGCAACAACCAATTTGTAACAATGCTGGTATTATTAAAAACTGTTCATGAAATCTCGTAATATTTTTCAAAGGCCTACGATAACGATATGCCACATGATATAAGTTAGGAAATATATATTTTATAGTTTTAAGCTGTTTTACTTTCTTACTTACTTTGTTTTATGTTAAGTTTTTGCTGTCAATAAACAAATTTAATTTTTTTTCTAATATAGCCCCACTTTACATGTAAGGGTGGTAACCCTTAAAACATTTTTTTAATGTTTTTAATTCATAACTTTGTTTGGAGGGCCATATACCCATGCAAACACTAATAGCCTGTTCTGGGTGCCTACTCGATAACGAATTCGATACGAATTGTTCGACCATACTCGAGCCTCGAGCCTACCTACTCTTGGAAATGTTCATCAATACACCGATGTCGCAATTCGTATCGAACACTCGGAACGAATGATAAAATAGTGCGGATTTAATATTCCGTATATTCGTTTTAAAATATTATGTGACAACGTAAAATCAATCAAACAAAACCAAGCGGTGCTTTTGAAATTTTGGAAAGGCTTATTTATGGCCGTTTTGCTCTTAAATTATTAATTTTTTCCCCGAGTTATTTCGGGTTTTATTTGTAATTTTGGTGATTTTATTCAAATAAAGCTAGAGTTATTAACTCGGGTGTGAATAATTGGAATGAAAGTTTTGTGTTTCTTTGTGATTCGAGCAAAAATAAAATGTTTAATTATTTTTATATTATATAATAAATTTTTATATAATAAAAGATGAACGACAACATACGACTTTGTGACGTCTTACTATAAACAATCGTAACTACTTGACATTGGCAAAATTGACATCATATGACAAATGCAATTAACGAAGAAGTACATTTTTAAAAGAATGATACTGCAGGAGCCCAGGCGTATCAGGTTAATACGAATAAATGGGCAGTCCCCTCATCTGCATTTCGAGAGTGTGGAACCATGGAGGTATACCTCCATGGTTCTGGTAATGAGTTTGACCGTGACCTGACCGTATTATACCTTTTTGAGTCATGCGACTAAACTACATCTGACTGAAACTAAATTATTATATTTTTATCGGTCATCAATTCTAATTTATCATAACAACTGTTTAGTCCATTGAAAAGTTACATTTGGGTATGCATTTGTCAGAGGACGCAATTTTATTTTTTTAATGTGTAGGGGGGGTCAGTAGAAGCTTAAGTTCAAGTTTGTGGGGTCGGCACCCTTGTCCCCCGGCCGCCATCTTGGAAAAGGGGGTGCAAAGGGTTTTCGCGCTGTATCTCGTAAACTAGTTACCTTACAGAAAATTTAATCAAACATAAAATGTAGCAAATTAAATTTCCTACAATTTTATTTCTATTACTTTTTATCGTCAAGTGACCAACAAAAAAGTTATAAACAAAAATAAATGAAAATTTTGTTTGTTTGTTCTAGGTTTTACAGCGCTCCAAACTTAAACGGATTCTCGAATGCTCATAGGGATGCAATAAAAACTAAAAATTAGGCTTACTTTTCTATCTATATTTTTTTTATTCATACAATTTATTATGATCTTAACATTCCTATGCTATTATTGAACTATGTTTGACCCTTTTACCCACCACCTATGAGGTATAACATGGGCAAAGTCAAATTTATAAAAATTTAATGCATTTTTTAATGCATTTTTTGTCACTGTCTTAGCAAATCGTTTGTATCGCAGAGTGTCTAGAGTATCGTCTTTATTTCCGCCATATAAAAAGACGAAAAAACGTTCGCCAACAACACTGAGTAACGATGACTCGACTTTCTCACTCATAAATAATTTAGTTCCACTTGCTAACTCTGGATGCTTCTGCAAAATTTTTATAAATTTGACTTTGCCCATGTTATACCTCATAGGTGGTGGGTAAAAGGGTCAAACATAGTTCAATAATAGCATAGGAATGTTAAGATCATAATAAATTGTATGAATAAAAAAAATATAGATAGAAAAGTAAGCCTAATTTTTAGTTTTTATTGCATCCCTATGAGCATTCGAGAATCCGTTTAAGTTTGGAGCGCTGTAAAACCTAGAACAAACAAACAAAATTTTCATTTATTTTTGTTTATAACTTTTTTGTTGGTCACTTGACGATAAAAAGTAATAGAAATAAAATTGTAGGAAATTTAATTTGCTACATTTTATGTTTGATTAAATTTTCTGTAAGGTAACTAGTTTACGAGATACAGCGCGAAAACCCTTTGCACCCCCTTTTCCAAGATGGCGGCCGGGGGACAAGGGTGCCGACCCCACAAACTTGAACTTAAGCTTCTACTGACCCCCCCTACACATTAAAAAAATAAAATTGCGTCCTCTGACAAATGCACACTAAGGCCTAAAAAATGTAACATTTTAATGGACTAGTTTGTAAGTAGGCTATCTCAAACATACTTTTATTAGTCTTCTCAGTTGATATTTTGGTGCAGTTGATGCAGTTAAAGCGACTGTAACAATTTGACATATAGCGCAATGAATTTTTTACCTATTAAGATATCAATTCCATTAAGATTCGTCCAGTTGTTTAGCCGTGAATAAGTAAAACTAAACAGAAAGCCAGACAGGCAGAGATACTTTAGAATTTCTAATATTAGCATGAATAATAGATAGGTAGGAATAGGTCTGTTATTGTATGGATTTATTAAGTATGGATATGGATATTTATTAAGTTTGTTTCAACATACCAGGGTACAATTTGGGAAGTTTGTAACAACAAAAAAAGGAAGTACTATTGTTATTTAATTCCTACCAATGTTATAAAAGAAAAGATTGATTTAAAAACAACTGCGGTACCTAAAGCTAACATTTCAAAGTGGAGATACTGAGTGATGCAACAAAAAGATATACAAAATACAAATACAAAATAATGAGTAACCGAGGGAATAACTAATCACCCGGCACTAATCTCTTCTAGAACGTAGTTGTCACACACGCCGCCACTTCCAACAAGATGCTGTTTTGACTTTCCTATACTCATTAGAGACGCATGACAGCGTGAAAGCCATTAATGTGGTACTGTGTAAACACTGCAAATGCAATGCACGGCAGAAACGTATCTGGTTTATTACCTCGTGGTAATCCAAAAATCATCTGGTACTCATCCTGTGCCACCACGCTTGCCATCATCGCGTGACTCCGTCTTTTTACCCGACATCAACAAAAGGAGTTTCCCAATACGACTGTATATATATATATATTTAATTTTATGTGTGTTCGCGGATAACCTCGTCGTTTATGAGCCGATTTTAATGATTATTTTTTTGTTGGAAAGGAGATATCCCAAGGGTGGTACCATGATAAGGAAACCAGGATCTGATGATGGCATCCATGAGAAATCGAGGGGAACCTTCGAAAATCATAGAGCCGACAAGTACGTTTGTAAATTTTTTCATTAAGTATTTTCAAGCATTACTATTAAATAAAGTCGATCTGATGATGGAACCGAAAGACAGTAGAGAGAACTCCTCGAGAACGATTTACAGCAATTACCTGGTGTTTGCGCTTGATTTAATTGATTGATTAATTTGTATTGATGAGAACTTTACACCTAGATGGGTTGTGTCTGTCATTAAGGATCTGATGATGAAAACGAAGGACAGTCAAGGGACTGAATTTTACTTTTTAGTTTCCTGTTTGTAGTCGGTTTTTGTTTGTTTAAAAAATATTCTATGCGTTATGTCCCTGGTTAGGTATTTCAACATTTTGTTTCGTGCACTTTCTAGCTCCTTTCGTAATATTTAAAAAGCATGCCTAGTCAAACTAAAAGTAATGCGAAGAGCAAAAGTACAGGCAGGAATCGAATGAAAAGAAGAATACGGAGTTCAGTTCATAATATGAGCAAACACACAAGGAAACACAGGGAAATTATATCGAACACGATAGCAAGCGTCGTTGAAATATTCGTCTTATTGACAGTTGTATCACAGTCAAATTCAATGTATCATATCGTCTGTAGAGTTTTTACAGTAGGATTACGCCATCGATTGTTAAAGGTAATGTCTTTTCAAAACGATAGTCGAAATGTAACTAAAAGTAGGTTTTGCACGGTTATTGTCCCGATATAAAGCGTTTGCCTTATTGCCTTATCGTAGCCTAGAGTAGTCCCCATGTTTGGGGTTGTATAGACAGACAGTCGGACATGGTGAAACAATGAGGGCTCATTGTTAGACTTCGGAACCCTAAAAAATTGTGTTAACAAATTCTCAAACGAAAGTATCAGTCATCGAAATTAAACCGCAAATGCACGGAACCTACTTTATGCTTTTGGTACAGGCTGCCGATACTCGGCTTATTGGCAAGCCGGATAAAGTGCGGGTAAAGTTGAGTCTGCAAGCCAAAATAATGCACTAGAATGAAATTGTTTTAGTCACACCGCCATTTTTTGTTATTGATTAGGTAATAATAGTTATTATGAAAACTACTAGAAGTATAAACTCTTTTTATTACTGTTTTTTAAAATTGACAAAGCACTTAACGATAGTATTTTGTATAGCGTGGCACGACGTCATTCGGATGTCCAGGTATAGAGTACGTTTCAAAACTAAAGCGAAATAAATTGTCCAAGCGTATGTGACCTCGCACAGTAAAGGCTCCGATCCTAAACCAATTCAAAACCATAAAGATTGCAAAATAATAGAATTTAATATGTATCTTTAATAAAAAAAAATGTTATTTAAATCAGCGTATTACTCATAATCTGTAACTCACAGCAGTAAAGCCTTACCAATTGTGATCATTTTCCTAATAATTTCAGCATATAATGTGCTACAATTTTTAAAACATTTAACGTACCCCCAAAGAGGTTTAGTTGGCAGGGGGGAAAGAAACCTGTTCAAGAAACCTCGTAATGTATTTGAAAGACCAATGGAGTAGTAAAATAACATAAAAACCAACCTACTTTACATGTATGGAAGGTTCCATATAAGACATTTTTTCAATGTTTTTAATTCGATACATTGAAGGGGGCCACTAATCGATTCCCTGTCATTTACCCTACCGGGATTGGTAATACAGGGTGGGATGAGTGACGTGGTTATTAATTTACTAGCTGCTACTCGATAAACTGTTCGACAGTAGGTTTCCTTTTAAGTTTATTTCTGAAAATAATTAATAGGGATAATTGTTGTGTTCATTAGTAATAATAAGTAAATGATTATAATTAATAAACGTTTTTTTGTAATTAATGTGTTGTGTAATACTAAACAAAATTATACGCTGAGCCACTTTCATCGCGTTTTAGTTTACCGAATAAATAAAAAAACCATTTTTTCAAAAAATACCCGAGATATCGCCATTTCTAGTCCCGTGAGATCTCAAACTTGCAGTTCCGGCTCAAGATTGCATTCTTTAGTGGCATATCGTCGGATTGATCTTTGAAATATATGAGAAGATTTCTTGAACTGTTTTTCGATACAGATATTCGTTTGATAAATAACACAAAATAAAACATGAATGTTCCATACTAAATTCTTGTACATAGATTGCTAACTAGGCGGTGTTGAATTGGTTTGAGATCTGACTACTAGTCATTCTTATCTTTATCGCTCCCCTTAATGTGCGTGATCCGACACGCGCTAGACCAATTTGTTTCGCTTTCGTATTGAAACATATTTTATTTAGTTTCTTTCCTAAGATAAAATAATAGCTGGTTAGCTAAAGGTACCTATCATATGTAGATATGTTTTAAGTATAGGCGATCTTGAAAACGGTTCTTGATACATTTATCTTAACTGGTTTTATAGTTTAGCTTTTTAATTTGTCTTCTTTGCCACTTTGCCACGCATAGTATATATTACCGATGGAGTTGGCATTGTCTACGGATTTCAACTTGCTACGATCCTGACATACTTCTTTTGCCTCAATCACTCTCATCACATTCCTCATACATGCACGTTGGTTTAGGGTCTTGACCTGACTCTTCTCTAACGCATCCACAACATAGTCTAATACGACGAGGTTTTCTCCTTCCAGTTTCCTCATTCACACTCGCCTCATGATCTCCGCCTCTACATACATATTTCTTTATTATTAGTGGTCGCCCACTGGTCGAAATAATTAATTAATCGACCATACAATTAACAATTAGTGTATTTTGTATACATAATTTAAAAAAAAATATTAGCTTTCTGCATTCCTTCTCTATATAAACTATAAGCGAGCGAAATTTCATACTACTCCGTCCGCGCAATTTTCATAAAGAGGGGTACATAGATTTTGCTTCACGTATTAATATATATATTATTGATTTATTTATTACCCACATCGTCAATATACATATACGGCTGCACTGTAACGTACAGATATAACTCTTAAATAAATGATCAACCTAGTTTTACGGTTTGTAAGTTTTTGTTGTATATTTCATTGTGTATCACTGTGGCATGGCGGCGGGTGGTATGTGGCATATAAATTTCAGTACAGCCAACTTTACATACGAGAAGCGAAGGCAGTATTGCCTTCGGTGGACTGTTTCTACGATAGTCATTTTAAGAATAACGCAGTTAATATAAATACAACATTGGATGAAATTCCACCGATAACACAATAACACTATATCACCACTATACATATTGTGTATTTATTAAGTGTTATTCCGAACAGGACGTTGATAGGTCTTACCGATTTTTAGAGCTAGCAAGCTGATGATAGCCTTAAATTTTAGAATAAGAATTATCAGTGAAATCAGTGGACAGTTTATTTATTTTATTTATTTATTCAATAACAATATCATGGCAACATATTAAGCAACAACACATTGGTGTGTTTTAAAGATAGACTCAAATACCCTTATGTTATGCTGTGCCTGGCTTCGTGTAATAACGGTAGAAATTAATAATTATTTAACATAGTTCACCTTAAAATGTTTACAAGTAAACATTCAATGTACTTAATCAAGTAGGTACTCGTAGATAAGCATATGATACTTAATGTGTTAGCTCTTCCTCATAAAAGGATAGGCACAGAACAGGTATGAAACTAAGTATACTACGAGTAGGTAAGAATGGTCCTTTTAAGGTTCACAGGAGTGCACAATGAATCATAATAGATTCGCCATGTTCGTCAGTGTGTGTGTCTGTCCACCCCTAATGTCCACCGAGCTCTTGCTCTAAGACTAGTTATATTATAATTAAAATTTGCACGGTTATACATATTTGTAAAAGTTACAAAGTTATAAAATAAAAACCTTAGTAAAATGTTTTTAGGGGATAAAAAACGGAAAGAAGGTATTTCTTACGTGTAAATGGTGGTCTTTTTTTACCTTATCATGTGGCATAGCCATGATCATTTTCCAAGGCTTTACAAAAACTTTTAAAAACAAAAAGCTCAATTTCTTTGATTTTGTGTACTAGATGGCGTTAAGTTAGTTAGGGACATGACTTCTGGCTATTCTTATCAATATTGACTTCGGAAGCATTCACGTGCATGGTCAATTTATTATCCATAATTGGAAGAACGAAAACAAAAAATCTAAAATAATCTGAATAAAACAATCACATACAATGGAAAGCCCTGGCTGCACTTGTCTTAATCGAGATTTAACTTTACAATACCAATAGGTAATGTTAAAAGTATTCCCTAGGAAATGAAATGAATTTGCATCATGAATTGTATGCTCGTATGTATGTCTCACATTGCTAGAAGAAAGACAAATAAAATGCAATAATGTTCAGCTAGTTTGCCAGCAAAGCATTCCTAACATGCCTTAGAAGCACAGTCAATAAACTTTGTTATTTACAACCCTCGGTAACATGGCAAAGCGTGCCATACTGGCTTATTAGAACTTGTACGGCACGCTTAGTACTGTTTACACAAAACACGCACGTAGACGGATACCTACAAATGTTTTCCAGGTTGCAACTACACTATTAACACCATCTAGCGGGAGCGTTTCTAGTTTGCGACTGTCTTCGTTGTTGTTTACTCTGGTTTTTATAGCCCTAACAACACAAATAAATATGTATGTGGGACACTCAGAAAGTTTTCAGAAACTGAAAAACTAGTTTATATGGTTAAAAATGTTTTATTGAATCTTTTCAAAGAACTCTCCACCAGCCTCTATACAAAGTTTCATGCGTCTGAACCAATTTTCGAAACACTTTTTCCCGCCCGCCGCGGACACCTCTTCTACGGCCTTCTCGAAAACTGTTAATGTATCTTCCAGCGATGAAAACTGAATCCCTTTCAGTAGATTTTTTATTTTAAGGAATAAAAAGAAGTCACATGGTGCAAGGTCAGGACTGAAAGGTGGGTGACCCAAGACTTTGACCGGTGTAGTTTTCAGGAAGTCTCTTGTTTTAAGCGCTGACTGAGCAGGAATTTAGTAGTATACCGTTCGGCGTTGATGATGCTTTGTAATGGAATCGACACCAGATACCTTGTCTAAGCGAAGTAACAAGCGATAAAAAAAATCGCTTCACTTTGGTAGGCGTTGGTTCTTTTTGAAACAGCCAAACTGCCGACTGATGTTTTGTTTCTGGGTCGTATTGATAAATCCAGAAATCGTCACTTGTCACAATGTCGTTAACGCGCCGAGACGAACCTGCTTTAAATTTATTAATCATGTCACGGCATCATTCCACACAGGCCTGCTTCTGAGCTTCGGTGAGGTTGTGCAGCCAGTACGAAACTATTCTTCTCACGCGAAGGTGCTCGTGTAGAATGTTGTGAACGCTTCCCTATCTAATCTGCAATATATGCTGAACTTCGTACGTAATTTGCCTGTTTTCTTAAATTAAATTGTTAACTGCCAGCACATTTTCCTCGGTAACAGCCGTCGAAGGACAACCAGAGACGATCCCCTTAGACGACCGCGCTTAAATTCTTTATACCAACTCTATGGTTATGGTATATGCTTATGCTATGGTATATGCTTTAGAAAGGCCATAAATAAATTTATTATAAACTAGCTGTACCCGGCATGCGTTGCATTGCCACAAATTTTCTCACTGTTTAAACCTTCCCTGGACTACGACAAACATTTCAACACCAAAATCAGCTAAATCAGTTCTCGAGTTTTAGCGAGACTAACGAACAGCAATTGATTTTTATTATATAGATTTATTTAGGCCATTTATAAAACCCATAAACGATTTGAAAACGATCAAACGACTCATCCGGTTTTAGGCCACATTTGAAACCGTAAAAACTCATGGCACGAAAATGTTTCCGACGCAGACCTAATTTTCAATGAGACACGACAATTCAATTTAGCTCTCAAAAAAATGTGAAGGAAATTCGTAAGATGGTATTTTTACTTGTAAAAAATATTTTTTTTTTAAATAATTATAATCTTACACCGCTTTTTGATGTATGACATCAAAACTTTTTATCGCATTACATTCTGAGTGGCCTGGTATGTACAGTTTTAAGATTTAAGCCTGGCACCTCATATAATTCAGTATATATGAACCCACAATAGTGATACTTATCTAAATCAATATCTCATTTTTATCAACAATTGTATTTTTTTGTGTTATCGTGAAATTATTATAATAGTTCGGAAACTGCGAAACTTCAATAATTAAGTAGGAACTTCCTGGAAAATTTAGATTAAATGAAATATCTGTTTTGGCTTACGTTGAAAAAATTATCTAGCCATGTCAGTGGCCTTGACAACGCGTTCTTTAACTTTATCAATGTCAATTTTCTGATTTTAACTATCTACCTGTAATATTGAATATAAAAATAAAAATAAGGTTTTACGTTGCATAGTAATATTAATTTTAATAGTAAATTACGGGCTTTAGATTAAATAAGTTTTGCTTGTGCAATCGCCTTTGAGGATTGCTGGTGACTGAAGCGCCGGCGCCGTCACGAGTCGTGTACCGTTGGACACCTGGACATTAGTTGCATAATTGTACTAATTCGGAAACAAAAACGTCACCGAGGCGCCAAAATGTAATCATAGCACTGGATGTACTGTTGTGCTATGGCGCATTCGTTAAGGTCTGTCCCGAATACTCTTATACTCATCACTCTTGCACATCAATCGAAGACCAACAATTTAGTTCCAAAAAGTGTCTTATAATGTAATTCAATATAATGGTGCATATAAATTAGAGATGCAACGGATATTCGGTTACTATTCGGTATTATTCCACAGTTTTTAAGCTATCCAGTATCCACCTGGATATTTTATGATAATTATAGAGCAATTTCTCCACGTAAAATTCCACAGCTAACTAACATCAAACTAACGTCTTCTTTATCTTTATCCAAGGATTTCTAAATAATGGGCCTATTTTAAGCGTTTTGGCAAGTGCTGCTTGTGATTGATACCGACCAAAATATACTTTTGCTCACTCCCGCTTCCGTCACAAAAACAGAACTTACAACTGCCACCGCTACATGTTACGACTTAATTGAGTCACACGGGATCGCACGATTCCTGCGCCGGATATTCGGTGTTCCGGCCGAAGGCTACGCCGGATACCCGAAACCCAATCTCTGGCCCACACACTCCACCACATTACTAACATAAGACATGAGCGCTGTAGCTTTCACTGATCTAGATAGTATCGTTGCTTCCACTCACTTGAATTTGTATAGAGTTCCGAGGCGGTGGTTGATCAGTTGGAAGGCGTCAGGTGCGTCCGCGTCCCATTTGGCGCGCCACCCGTCCAAGGGGAGAACTTTGCACCGCTCTGCGCGGAAGTCGTTACGGGCGCTCCTGCAACAAAAGAACTATGAAGACTGTGCGCCGTACTACCGGATACTTATTGTGCTCTGCGTTCATAATGAAGACACACCTAACCAAACCTAACCAATTAATTTGAAAGTAATATTGCTCACGACGTTATTCTAAAAATATATTAGTAATAGTGGTCCAGAAAAGCGGATTCAAAATAAATCTTGCAGCGAAAACCTTATTTGCTTACACAACATGCAATGGAAACTAACAAGCTCGAAACATGAAGCGTCCCTAGACGGTTAAACTTGGCCTTATGCTAACTTTGCAAGTCTAAATATAAATTTTATAGAACTTGACTCGCATCACCTACTCTCACAATGTTAAAACGCAGAAGCATATTTTGCTTTGATTCTTTATGACGTACCCTTTGAATGATTTGGAAGCGTAAAAAACAAGGATATTCTCTGACATTTGAAGCCAGTATCTTTGCCACGATGAAAGTGATATTTTCCTTCCATCTTTCAGCAGCGTCTTCCGTCGCACGAAACCTTGGAAGTCGCATGGTAACTCCTCCAGTTTCGACAAGTTGCTAGGACAAAATTAAACATTTTATTGAAGAATTTAGAAATTAAGAAATTTTCAAACTAAGATATTTAATGTTATATTTGTTTCATTCTTGTGGTTCAGTTCATTCTTTTAGAAATTCGATCATGTATAAATGAGTGGGTTCGATTGTTTTGTTTTGAAAATGCTTACCTGGGCGGAAATGTTTTAGAAAGTTTGTCGCCTGAGACTGAACCTGGTGATTCCAATAAAGTGTCGTCAAGAAGATTTACAGAGCCCGCTGGAGTTTTTTCATCCATTTTCTCATCCGTATGACTCTTGCCGAAAATGCTATGACATATAAACACATATTATTGAAACATTACATAACCTCAATTGAAATATCATTATGTACCAAGGTTCTCTAAATAGACGAAGTGTCTTGCGTGTTCTTCTTGTCGTGTCACTGAAAATTTCAAGTTAGTTTGGTTAAAGGATTGACTTTTAAAGTACCGAAGTCGCGATACCGTGATAGGAAGAATAGAAAGTGGTTTTCTAAAGATTAAAGTGCATCTTAGAGGTCCCATTATTGCTCGTTGGAAGCCTTTTGACGTGTTGATTTACCAGTTTTCACGAAAAGTTATTCTTGCTTTAAAATAAAGCCTATTATAACCCGTTACAAAAAACACACTTCTAATACCTACTAATGGTTAATTCTAAGTGATCTCTGAAAAAATAATTTGTTGCTACACACATCTAGCAACTACGAAGCAAGAGTGACAACAGGAACAAGCCAGGTTCTATCTTGTGCAAATCAGTGTTACTGTGAACAAATGTCTGCAAACTACGTGCCACGTTCCATAGGTAACCAAAATTCGTTTTTAGCATTTATAATAGCATTTAGTAAAGATCTTATAAATTCTACTGCAATAGGCTACCTATACGAACTGCATGATAGGTCATTTGGGTAGGTATTTCGTTGGTTAGCGATGTATAATTTTCATTAAAACTGGATGGAATTCATACGACGAAATGTGCATGATCGTGTTTTTAAAGCTACGAGTACGACATGCAAGCATTTTTTTAATTTTCTTAATCCAGCAGACATAATCATCTTTAACACCAGTTATTTCAAAGATATTAATTTTATAAAAGTACCTGTAGTACCTTGTTTTTGTTATTGCTTATCAATAATAAGTTAAAGTTACTTGTTAACGTATATTTGTATACATTTTCTTTCAATCCATTAGTACATAATTATAGGTAATTAAAAGATAATTATATTAATAACACTTCCAACGGGTCATCAGTCAGTCAGTAAATGCGTAAGTAATAATAAAAACTTATTAGCTCACCTGCCTTTTAATAACTATGCGGGAACTTAATTTACAAAACGTTGTTATATTTACAAAAAGCGCAATCATTTTATTTCTTATAAACTACAATTTTAGATAACTAAGCCTACTCACTTAAAAGTTAATTTTGCAGCTTTATTATATATTATTATACGTGGCTATAACGTGCACATTCATCGACTCTTGTAAAATTGTAATGCTTTCTTTAGGCGCAAACCAGAATCATAATTATTTATTGATCTATGATAAAAATAAACTTGAAATAAGTACGAAAACTGTGGTTGTGAGTGTTGGTGCTATTCTCGAACATATTTCACAGTAAAAATAAGCAACTGGAGCATTGTAAAAGCCGATGTCCCTCTTTGGATCTGGTAAGCGTCAAGCCAACGAGAGCTTCTGCCTGATCTTGGTCAGTGGTCAACAGACCAAGATGCCGTAACAACTCATACATCAATATTAAAGCATGCTCTCAGGTATCCTTCGCTTTCTAAATTATACATTCATTTATTAAATAATATACATAATTATCTACATAACACAACACAAGCCTTCATTTTCATTATCCAGTAAAACAACTCACCCAACACCAAAATTGACCTTGTGAAAATTTCTTGGCAAGCTCGCGCTACGAAACCTATGTACCAATGTTATATTATAAAACATGATTATGTCTCGCTCGGGGATTTACTTTCAAAACATTATTGCCAATCGACAATCCTGATCGAGTAGTGTGATGATGGCAGTGTCAGTAGAGAACAAATGTTTCAGAACGAGAAGTACTCATTAGAAAAATTAATTAAGTCATTTTCTACGTAGCAATAGATCGTTAAGTTCATTTCATAAAAGTAAATCGGGGCTAGGTATTTTGATTTATTTGTAACTAGTTTCTGCCCACGGCTTCGCACGCGTTGTATTTATTGTCTACATAAAAAGAAGCATATTTTCTTTTCATAGATACAATCTATCTCCTTAGAAGATTTCATCAAGATCTGTTCAGTCGTTTAGCTGTAAAATTAACAAACAAACAGACATACAGACACAGACAGTTTAAAATTTAAAATAAGTATGGATTTTCCAGATGAAATCCCATGAATTGAAAAATGCAACATTCTGAAAATCATTTTCAAATCGAAATTATAAAAACTTTACCCTTTGTACGTTCAACTTACTATTGATGTTATTTGTTTAATCGCTTACTTTTAGACACAATATAAATAATAGGAGTTTATATATGAAATTGCCGTTCTAACTAACACCTTGAATTGAAATTAAGCCTGCATAGTGTGGAATTTCAGAGTGAAACGCAGTGTGACCATGCACAGTAAAGACAGAAGTCAGTAAAGTTAAGAATGACTGGTCAGGAGGGCTTAAAAGGCCACATTGAGCAATTCATCTGCTATCAATTAATTTTTAATTGAAAACATATCTTTAGCAATTCTTCAAATTCGTAAAATGGTAAGAACTTTAGGTGAATCGTACACAATTTATTGCATCAGCAGATTCATATTTGGCATTAATATTAATATTGCCATACGAAAAAAATCTAACCGTTAAAACCGATAATTTTTTCATCACTTGTTTTATTACGAAGATTGCCTGTAAACAAATTGATTTTAAGAAACAAGCATTATAAACCAATAAAACGATTATTAATACATTAAACCTAAACTTAGAAGTTGATGCAGGTTTATTATTATCGACGGGCAACATTTCGGATGTCAATCACAGATTAATTCTCAATGTCAGTCAACTCAACACAACAATACATCAGCTTATTACAAAACAAGAAATAATTATCTATTTAAAGTGTTTTTTTACGTTTATCACTTGAAATGTGGACCTTCCCGAGGAAGCTCCTTGTAAGACCTTGAAAGTAGGTTCCTCGCTATCATGGGACTATGTATTGACCAGAGAGCGCATTAGATGAGCGTTGGGCCCTTCTCTTATGAGGTTGGTAATGACTTATTTAATTTTAATCTTGCACACGCCGAAGTGAATATGAATATTATTTAATTAATAAAATTAATAATACAATCTTAGACAGTTAATTTTAATCTGTATACATATTTACCTAAGAGCAACACTATTTCATTTTCAGTCAGGTGTAGTTGTTCGAGGTGGGATGGTGAATGATGGTTCCACACAAATGAGTCAAAATTTGCCCCACCATGGCTAGCATCTACCTATACTTAAAGTATTCGAGTTGGAGTCACATATCCAAATATATAAAAGTATATTAGTAGGTATAAGCTTTTTATATAGTACAAACCAAAAATAATGTAATTTAGATAAGTTACTTTCACCTGTATTTTTATTTCCATATAAACTTTCATAAAGGAGTACCTATTCTCCTATAATTATCCTAGAAAATCGTCATATTCTGCAGGTTTAACAATGGCATCAATTCACTCTGAAACACCAGGAATGTTAAAGTTGTGGTAAAATATGAAAAATATATGCAGGCACTTAGGTAGGATAGATGTAATTAACTGTGTGCATTTATCTAATAATTCATAAGGGACTTACCTTACTTTGATACCTATTGAGAGAAATAGTGAAGATGTTAGAGCTTAAATAAAATTTTCTTGAACTTAAGATAAATTATTCATTTTATTCACTCCACATGGATAATTAACTTATTTCACCTTGACAACGGGTCGGTAAATAAATTTTCAGCTCATGAATGGGATCACGACGCTCATATTTATTCAGTCTATACGTAGGTATAGACTGAATAAATATGAGCGTCGTGGATGGATAAGAATAGGATAAGAATGTATATAAATCTATGGTTGTAGAACCATAGATTTATAACTAAGATTAACTAAGATTTCATAGCTAGTTATATATCAGGATTTTTTTTCACTGTTTTATAACCAGTTATTAAACAAGACTTTTTTTCCATTTTGATAACGAGAACCTCTTAGTCATGTATGGCTAAGAGGTTCTCTTGGACAAACTCCGAAATCGGACATTATTAATGAATATTTCATCAAAATGGACGATATGAATTGAAAAAAGGTTCCTCACGAGCAACTTTTTATAAATCTGCTATTTAAAACATACGCAATTCCTATTTTGTGAGCCAACTGTTAAACAGATGAATTGCTGATATAAATCGGTTCGTTAACCATAATATAAATGCTCTCTGTGGCCATTTTGTGATTTGTAATGTGATTCATATTAGGATCATAATAATGATTTGTATAATGTGGTCTTTTTAGCCCTGCAGGTCCTAAACCAATTCAAAACAATAGCATAGCAAAAAATATGGGCCTTTTTGATTTTTTAAGGTTTACAAATTAGGCTTTTACTCCAAAACTAAGAAAGCTTTTTTACTATCCGTGATAATTATGCTTGTAATTTCATCATATATCCAACTAAAAAACATTTCAGGACCTCAACCAGAAATAGTCACTTCAAAGCTTAATATTTATCAAACCAATATCTGAATCGAAAAAACTGATTAAGAAAACTCGTAATATCATTAAAAGACCTATCCAACAATATGCCATATTATGGATAGGAAAATATTGGAAAAATCAACCCTACTTTACATGTAGGGGAGAAACCTAAAAACGTTTTTTTTCCATAACTTTGTAGGGGTCACTAATAAGTATTACCGTGCAAAATGTTTGATTACGATGAAATAGTTAGTCTGCAAGCAAGATCTATATTAAGGGCGGATAGACAGACAGACAGACAGACGGTCGGACATAACGAAACTATAAACTTCGGACATAACGAAACTATAAACTTAACTATAACCCTCAAAGTAAGACGTTTGATTGTTTGGCTTTCAATTAAATTTACATTCTGTTTTAAAGGTAAAGATGGACACATAAAAAATTAAAAGTATTTTTGAATAAGAGTTTCGACGTGTAACTAACTCAACAGATTCAGCTCCTAACCGCTGTGTTTGGAGAGAACACCGCTAATTAACCCACTGTGCGTTTTTGTTTTAATCGCTTTCCTAGTAGAAACTTCGACTTCAAGAATGAACCACGAGGAAGGCCAGCCACTAAGGTAAGAACGATGAAACGAAAAAGATAGTGGAAGCCGATTCATAGCCAAGGAATTAGTGGCATCGTTAGCTTACCCACAATATTGACCTATTTACACCAATTCAATAAAAAAACTTGAAAAATGGGTGTTTTGTGATTTGACTGGTCTGCAGAGAGAAACGCGCGTTGAAGCTTGCTTTACCTTGTTAAATCGATACAGAAATGAAAGGATTTGGGACTGGAATGTGACGTGCGACGAGAAGTGTATGCTTTACGATAATCGTAAGCGACCAATGCCCTAAAGCGAAGCTTACCCATAGAAAGTTTAAAGTAACTGTTTGATGGCCATTTCATGTCTTAATTTACTAAAGCTTCCTCAGATCCGGTCAAGCAAGAACAGCAGACCTCTACTGTGCAGAGCTGCAAACAATGTTGGCGAAGCTCGCAGAGAAACATCCCCGACTCGTTACCCGATCATCTCTATTATTACTCCACGATAATGCATAGCCTCATACTTCTCGAGAAATCGTTTTAACGCTAGGACTTCAGTAAGAAACCATCCGTCGTCTCCGTACTCGCCAAACTTGGTCCCAACCGACTACTATTTTTTTCGCGATTCGGACAGTTTTTTTGCATGTTATTTTTTTGAGTTCCATCGCAAAGGTTCAGGATGAATAATTATAAATAAACGAAATCATAAAAAAAAACAAATATTTATTTATTTTAGTACAAAACGGCAATTTCATACTTAATCCTTAATATTATGCCCGCATTCAAGTATGTATTTTTATATTCTAATGTAAAAGTCTGGAGAATTCTCTGATTCCCATAGTACAATCTATGTTAATTTTGGGATTTGATAGTGATGTCCACTATATTATTATAATTATATAATTGACTTAATTAACTTTTCCCCATAAAACGTGTTAGAATAGAACTACCCAGTCATAGCGAGTGTTTTTTTGAACAAATGAATGTAAATTTGTTAGTATTACTTACTTGGACCCTAGAGAACGACATTTTCGGTGCGTAGGTACGAATCGGCCCTGATGGCATGAGCCCTGAAGTCGTAATGAACCAGAACCAATTTTGGAAGGTGATTCGTTGAGAGGACCAATCGTGCCTTGAGAAAGTCCTTCCTTGACAGATTCCTTGGAGCCTGCACAGCTTCCGATTGGAGAAGGCGGCTCCAGCTTCAAGGATAATCTAGATAACGGAAATATTTGGTCACCTACACTTACGATACATTCGTATAACTAGTTATCATGATGCTGCAAGCTAGTTATTCAGGTGATCACAGGTATGATTGATACACCACAGATACTCATTTAATAACGTATAAAAGAAGTTGTATTGTCTACTTGAATCTCGCTACCCTCGAATTGCTCGCCGAAGAAGTTTCATAATGGGGGCGTTCTCTTCCTTATTCACATAATCACATATGTCTTCTTGAATTCGGAATTTTCTTCAGTGGCAACACTGAAGAAAATTCCGCGATAACGGTTAGAATAGACAAATGAAGATCTACGACTTTATGAGGCTATTATAGGTAGAAAAGAAGACAGAGTTCATAGGCCAGTCTTCTGTCATGGCCTATCGGTTTGGCCAGGTACAATATCGTACCCTCCGAAGCACGGAAAGCGCAAACGCTCATATTAAAATGCAACTGCGGTCACACGGAACTGACATTGCAATGCAATGCGTGGCTTCGTTTGCTAAGACGGTACTCTCAGCAAATTACCTTTTGTATAGAAAAAATGTGCCTTATTTTGCCGCTATTTACTCGTTCATTGAAGGATTAATAATAATTAGAAACATATGGTATGCATTTTCATTATTTTGCCTATTTTTCTTATTTATATTTTTTTTTTTTATTTCTGCAATTGAATTATGAAAACAATAGAATACTCAATAATCATCAAGTGGATTCAATTTGCAGCTTACACGAACATTAAGAGAATAAACCATTTAAACCTGTTCAACTTTTTTAGAATATTCATAAAATGATTCTATTTATTTATTTATTTTCTGTTACAAAATTGCTAATTGAGCGCCGTCATTACTCAAGTCATTCGTCAAGCTCAGGGTACCGCCTTAAAGTTGAGTAATCTTACTTGAACTGATCATCGACGAGAAACTTCTGCAGCTCCTCGATATACCGCACGCTGTTGAGATAGTTGGCGACGTGCGGCTGAAGAGCCATATCGTACTCCGAGGTCTGGTATCGTTCGATAGCTTTCAACACGACGGCCATCTTGGATGCACGATGCGGCGAACCCGCTGGGTGCGCGATGTCAATGTATACGAGATCCGTCAGAAATATACCTGGAGTCAAGAAACCTTATCAGCCAGTGGCCAAACATCGTGACAGAGTTCTTAGAGCATAGAAGTCTTTTATAAAAATCCGCATTGAAATAGGTTCAGTTTTATGAGAGCTACGATGCAACGTACAACGAGGAGTGACTTAAAAATTACTTAATAAGTGGGATCAACGGATTTTTTACGGAAATTGTTTTTTACGGTGCTAGAGATGAGCGGATATGGACTCAATTTTGATTTGGTACAGATGTACTCTCTATCCTATAAGTAATCACATATTTAGCTATCGTGGCGTTTAAGTACGCTCTGTTCTTATCTTTCTAATGCTAATTAATAAAGCTGGCTTTAGAATAAAACAACACATTAACCAGTCATGTGGTACCCATAACACAAGCTCTGCTTACTTCTGGGACTATTATGGGACTAGTTGATGCTGTGTGAAATGTCCGACATTATTTATTACCTAGAGTGTAGTTATAATATAGACCCGAAGCTTGTGACTTATAAGCATACAAGCATACTTTTATTTACGTGTGCGAAGCCGCGGGCAGTAGTCATTTACAAATATAAATACAACAGCGCAAAAATGATTATGATTACAAATCGATAAGAAATAATATGCTATGGTACCTACTGGACATTAGTATAATGATATTGGTTTCTTAGAACTGTATTTATGCATAATAATAGCGCCTGACAAATGACAACCATGAAACAGATAACCCTAACAGAGATAAGGGTGCTAAGAGTTGGATAGACAGCCACATGTTCCCAACTGCAGTTTATAATTAGTAAATTATCAGTAACTTTAAAGTTATCAGTGGAGGTTATTCTGTTGGTATTTCTGTAACTGGCTTGCAACAAAGTCCAAATTAGAGCATTATTATTAAATGACAGTTAATAAAATAATTGTTATTTAGTTCCTTCATTGGTTAGATTTTCTTAACATTTTGTGTATTATTGATCGTTTCCCGGTACTTTATTGAATAGTATGTGTATTTAAAAATATATAAGTAATTTCTCGGATATGCATAATACAAGCTATGCTTAGTTTTGGGCTAGGTGGTGTTGTATTCGTTGCCCACCAATATTTAAGTTATTTTATTAAATAAAACATAAAACAATAGAAACTAGTGGTGGCCCACTAGTCGAAATTCGAACATAATTAATTTATAATTCAAGTATTTTGTATCCATTATTTAAAAAAAATATTAGCATTCTGCACTCCTTGTCTATAAACTTTTCTCTAAATTATAAGTGTGCGAAAAAGGTACCACGCATGCGAAGCCGCGGGAAACGGCTAGTGTTTATATATGTTTATATATGCTGCATTATGTATGCATTACATTATGTCAGGTACTAGGTTCGTGTGAGTATCTAAAATATTCGCACCGAAAACAAATCTTGAAAAATATGCCATTGCATGCAGCCTCTATGCTTTTTGACATTGGTTTTAATGATATGATATGATGTTGATGATTTCTATATACAGTTAGAGAGCGCCTACTACTCTAAACCCATAGAATGACTGAAGGATCGTCACGAAACGAATGATCTAAGGTTAAAACAGCCTACGTCAGTGCTTACCTAGATATGGTATACATGGCAATGAAATGGATCTCAAATATTCTCTAAGGGCAATCCAGTTGTCTTTCTCTCCAAATAATTCTGCCAGTTTATCAAACTGCTGCTTATCCTTTTTAGATAAGCATGTCCAAGTTTTCGTCAACCTTAAAAAGAGAATTATTATGATACTCATTAATCTTACTTACATTATAAATGCTAAAGTTTGTGTGGATGTTTGTGTGGATGTTTGTGTTAGTATGTGGCTCGATCACGCCGTAACAGATGTAGGTTGTGACGTGAATAGCATATATGTTATTCATCCCTATAGGCTTAATTTTTTGATAGTATCACGCGTGCGATAACTCGGGCAGCAGCTGTTAATTTATAACTGAATCAGTTTTAATTCTTCGTATCGTGTTACTAATTCTTTCGTGCCCAAAGTAGTGAAAGAATTGAAGTCTAACTGGCCTGTCAGCTCAGTTGGTAGTAGCTTCTGCACTGTAGGTTGAGGGCTAGTTTCCCTGCCAGGATAAACATTTGTGTGAAGAACATAGGTGTTTGTTCTGTGAGTGTTATAAAGTATCATAAGTATGTATTTAAAAATATTAAGTATTTTATCAGTCATCTAGTCACTATAATTCAAGCTATGCTTAGTTTGGAACTAGATGGACTAGATGTTGTGTGCATTGTCCAGCAATATTTATTATAAAATTTAAAAATATATAAAAAACTTTAGTGCACTTGGAATGTTTTCGAACTTTTTAGATTCTACAACATTTCGGTTTCCTCAAGATGTTTTCTTTCACCTTTTGAGAATACTGATATAGCGCAAATAAAAATATTCGACCTGAAAACCCTAATGGTTCACGACTGGATTCGAAAACCAAGACCTTAGGATTGAAAGGCGTAACATAACACAACACAACATAACATAACACAAGCTCTGCTTACTTTGGGGCCAGATTATGCTGTGTGAAATGTCCGGTATTATTATTATTATTATTAGATAAAACGAATGTTTAAGTCTGTTATACCTATATATGCCTGCACTCTGTAAGGCTGATACGACAGCAAACAGTGAATGTAAATTGTTGAGTTCATGTAGTTTTTTGGCTACTTTTATAAAATGTGTCAATATCTCCGCTCTTTCCTTCGCCGATTGCCCATTGAGTATTTCTTGTACAGTCCAGAAGCTCACCTGCCAAAGAAAAAATGCCATCTCAATAAAGGACATAGCTTTCTAGTAGTTAGGTTATTAGTGGGTAGGATGTAGGTTATTTAAAATCTGCATGCTTTTACATCTTTGCACTGGCTATCACCATTTACCACCTAACGCAGCTAAGCTACTAACCAAAAAGCATGTAATATAAAAATAATATACATTCATGTGAATATTTGATGAGCTCTAGCACTGTTCCGATGCATCAGTTTCCATAACTGTTTAGATAAGCTAAACAGCATAAACAGTATCTTCCTTTCAGTTGGGGATTTACAAACGATAAGTAATTATAAATAACAGTGGCAACCAATGGAAATAGTCATCCGTATCTGATGTAGCGTTATTGAACTTGTGACTAACTGCTGGCAATTACAACAAGAGATAAGTGTACGACTCCATGTATGTTTATAAAAAATAATCTTTGCATGACCTATCTTATTTTTATAATAGCAGTTTTTTTTTATATACAGTATTTGTACTAACCCTGTTAAATCTTTTTGTAAATGCTACAACATTTGGTGCAACAGTCAATTTATTCAATTTATTCCACCCACATGTAGTGAGTTCTTCCGGGCGGATGTTTTTGAAACAAGGCAAGTCGAGTAAAGTCAGCTGATTTGCTATCTCTTCCGGTGTCAGTCTAAGTGCAGAGCAAACTATATCATCCCATGACTGATTCATTGATGATGCAGCGGGTAAACTGTTAGTTTTGTATTGATATAGTGGATCAATTTGCCGGCTGGCACCATTGTCACCATGCCTGTAAGAATTTTATTTTGTATATAATTACAATAATACAGTCTACTTGCAGCTGCAGCGGTTTCAGTCGCTAAATTTAAACATAAATAATAAATAAATAAATAATGCAGGAGATATCACACAGCATCATCTAGCCCTAAAGTATGTAGTTATGGGTATGGGTAAATTTATAAGTAGTATATTAGCATGACTAATATACTACTTATAAATTTAAATTAATATATTTAGATTTAGATGCCCATTTTCCAGCTTCACATAAACTGAACCAAATATGCGTCCAAAGCTTTTATCTTATAACAATAGCTTTTCAAACATAGATATTTTTGATCTCTCTCTTTCTGAACTTAAGCTTGCAGCTGAGAACCAAAGTGCAAGCTTCGCATACTATTTAAGTGGCTTAGAATAGAATAGAATATAACTTTATTGTACACCTAATGAAATTAAAATACAAAATATCAATTTAAACATGGTAAGAATTTATATTATATATATATATATATATATATAGTGCCCATTGTACGGGCTTAGTTTAAAATATCTCTTTTTATTTTTTGCATCATTGTGTTTTATTTTCCTTTTATTGTTTAAAAATGTCCGCTTAATTCATCATTTTAAGTTTTATAAATTAGTAGAGACCTTGATGGATTAAGTATTGTCATATAACTATTTAGTAATTTTATAATGTAGTTATTTTTGTTCTCCCAAATCAGAATCAAAAATCAAATCTGATGACAACTGATGAAACTGATAGACAGTTAATAGCTATTACCGACTGCAGTGCCAAGATTAAAGGAGTAGAGGAACTATTTGTATGATCTACAAGTATTTGTCTCGGGTCTGGGTGCTTATATGTATAATATGATGTATTTACATAAAAAGAAAAGTATATAAGTAGTATATCAGTCACGAGGTACCCATAACACAAGCTCTGCTTACTTTCGGCCCAGATGATGGTGTGTGAAATGGTTGGGGCTGTTATCTCAATCCACGCAATTTTCATAAAAAGGTGTACAAAGTTTTTGCTTCAATACCCGTACCCATGCACATACATATACCGAAATTGTGCTCCTTGCTTCCTTGTTTGTCACGTCGTTTTCAATAAACTTTATTCAAACCCTCGCGCTTTAGGTTAAGTACGTTCGATAACGTTGTACATTTACGACAACCTAGATAATTAACGACTTATAAGAAAATGGTGTAATTTGAAATAAAACGTGTTTCTGTGACACTTTTTTGTCACGGATTATGTTAAGTAATGTTTTTTTTTGTAAGATTTTTTTCAGACGACGATTTGACAGAATACTTAATAGTACCTACAAGTATGTTTGCATATACTAAGAGCAAGGAGCACAGTTTGGGTGGATGTATATACGTAGGTGCGTGTATTTACACAGAGGAGCAAGATTTTGAGGCTTCAGTTTGGTTATTCAGGGCCCTCTGTTTATATATTTACTTATTTGTACTGAGATAGAAACCGAACGTAAGTAATATTAATTCGTCTTGTCAAAACTGGCTCCAATTACAATCAAACTAATGATTGAAATTATGCCTATACCTAATCGAAACAAATAGACATTGGTTATGTCAAAAGTTCCATAATCGCCAAGCTGGTCATCATAATAAAAGCTATGCTCAATTTGAGGCTAGATGGTGTTGTGTACATCATCCATCAATTGTTATTTATTAATTTAATGTTAATTCAACTTATTATTTTTTGTGTTGTTGTTTTGAACCCTTACTGTCCCACTGCTGGGCAGAGGCCTCCCATCGAGTTGTCCAATGATTTCGGTCCAACACCATTGTCTGCCACCGACAGTCACTAAAGGTCTCCAGCTCGTCACGCCATCGCTTGCGTGGTCTACCGCGCCGTCTCACTGTCTCAGGGCTCCACTCAGTGGTAGCTTAGCTAGCCATTTTTAGTGACTTTTTATATTTATTTATTTAATTATTACGTGCTCAGTGCATCTCTGTTTTTTACTAAAAATATTTGCGAAATATGTATAACATTTTGTATTTGTAATGTTGTTTTATTTGCCTCTTGCTGTATGCGTTTTGTAGGGGGTACTCCATTCTTAGTACGTCTCTAAGCAGCAGTGGCGTAGCGTGCCTTGGCGGGGCCCCGTATAAAAATTTGTTTGGGGACCTGAACTTTAAACTGATTTATTAAATCATTTATAGCTGATAATGACTTTAGTTTTTCTGAAGCTTCTGCCTCTTTGGACAATAGTGACAGGAGTAACAGGCGTTCATGACCCATCGAAGTTTTTAGGTATTTTTTATCAGTTTTCCGGAAGTGTTTAATATCTCTTCGTTTGAAGCAGACATGAGTTTCTCCGGTTTTAATATTTCGAACATACTACTCAGGTCGCAAAGGCTCTGAAATCTTTGTTTAGTTTCAGAAATTAATATATCTAAACAGCAATAGTATGCTTTGCGCGGGAAAAAATCAATTGCTTTTTTTACTTTTGTCATTTCTGAAATAAAAAAAATTTGGGAAGTTTTTATTAATTTTGCTTACGCACGTCGGGGGCCCCCGTGGCCCGGGGGCCCCGTATAATTGATACGGCAGATACGGCGGTGGCTACGCCCCTGCTAAGCACTTAAGGAAATACCCTAATTTATAAATAAGCTAATAATTTAGGTTGTGCACTGTTTTTATGTCAGTCAATCATCAAGGACATTACTTTGTTAATCTTGAGTGTATGCTTGTATAAAATAAGAAGTGAAAGTATAAGAAAAAGCTATAAATCGCTACTTATAAGGTTTGAAATAATCTGAATCACAAAACATTTTTAAAACTATTATGGTTTTGATCATAATTTTCACTCAAAAGGTTCAGTTTATATCATGATCATAGCTCATGCAACTGTGCCAAAATATAGGAAAGCAGAAATCTTACATTATCATGGTAAATATCACGTTTTGAGTGATAATTATATATCTCATAACACCACAAACTAAACAATGGCTGTAATATTGGCACCAGATGACTGTTACTTGATTACTTGTAAATAACTTATAACACACCGAAACCAAACAAACATCTATGCATTAAGTATGTACACAAATGTTTCACCTGTGAGAATCGAGCATGTACGAACTGAGCTGTACAGTCAGCAATATTTAGTTAGATTAATTGCTTACTTACGCATAGTTGTAGTAACATGCACAATCATCTTTTGTGTAAGGTTGCTGACTGTTTAATGGCACATTGGACTGTTTTTTGTGATTCTGCTTACATGGAGGCTTTTCATCAAGAGGCCAATTCTCCTCATCATCATTCTGTAATTTTAAATGGAAAACTTTTTTTAAAACCTATTTCCGCACTGTATGTATTCTTCATATCCTACTTCCTACTAATAATATAAATGCTTAAGTTTTGTGGATATTTATTGGTTAATCTTTTTTAAGCACTGTTATGTTACACCATAGACAGCTGTCGAGCTTGTTTTAAAATGCATTGACAGAGGTAGCAGTAAGGTTATCTGGTTTTGCATTCCAGTTGTGGACCACTCTGTTGCTAAAGAAGTGGTAAGAGGCAAGTAAGTGAATATTTTAATGTTTGTACATTTGTTTGTGGCTCAAATACACCGTAATGGCTAAACAGATTTGGGATAAACTTTGTATAGATATATATATTTGGACCGGAATAACATATAGGCCAATTTTTATCTATATTCCATGTGGGCAAAGATAGATACATATATTTATTTCTTAAAAATTGTAACAAGCATTGTTTAATAGTGTTTAAACCTACACACCAGCAGCAGTGTTCAAACAGCTACACTTCCATCTGGCCTAAATAGTAAAGTATAAACTAGATCTTGTTATTACCTCCACAATACGCAGCACTGCTAAACTATCACTCAAAATATCTCTTGGCATGATGGTCCAGTCTATGGCACATTATTTGGTTGAAATCTACAAAAAAATACTGAAAATTTGAGTAGGTTCATATTCATTAAAGATTTATGTAATCTAGAGTTACATTTTGGTCTTTCAACCTACTTGAAATAGCATTTGGGCAACTTTTTATGATGTGGCAAGTGTCAGCAAAATTAAAAAAATAATACTAACACTAAAAATAATTAAAATTAATCTTTTTTTGTATGTATTATACAAATTTGATTGTAGCGAATCATGCTTGGTTGCGTGTTTTGATTACAACAGATTGCATGATCAAATATTTAGAACAGTCTAGTTTAGTGTCTGTTGTCTATAACACATCATCCCATTATCTTATATTCACATATATAGCTGAGCATGAGCATGGCATTTGAGTTTAAGTTTGGTCTGTCCTTATCAATGTATTGTCAATAAATAAAGATGCAAACAGATTTACCGTTATAGAATATTAACTTTCATAAAAACTAACTAAGAAACTTCACTTACATTTGAATACATGTTCCGGCAACAATAAAACAGTAATAAAGCTATCCCAGACAAATAATCAAGATATCCAACCAACACATTACATAACTAATGCATGAATAGAAATAATAATATGATAAGTAAATAAAATAATCATAATAATATGAATAATAAGGGTGAGCATACACTTCTGTTTGTATTTTGACTAAAGGGAATGAAAATATTAAGTTTATATTACTCTAAATATTAGCTTATGTGTGTATTAGGAATATAATTGTAGCTGTTTATTTATTTTACCAGCTAAACAGCAAAGACCAAAATAAAGAGGACAGTCTTATTTATTATATATCTTGATAGTGAAGTTATTGATATTTTCTTTCTCATCATGATTAGGATATTGAATTTAGGCAATAGAAAAATGCAGTTGATTAGGATTGGTTTCCTAGCAGTTTTTCAGCAGCGTATCTTTGCTTTTACAAACTTAAATTATAAACACAGTTATTAGATCATAATAAATGGGAATTTAACTACCTATTACTGAAGTCTGGCTAAAGAAGATAATTGAACAAATACTTTTTAAGTGATGCAAACATACAAAACCATCAAATCGGGCGAACTAAGGCATGAACATCCTACGAACTTGCGTTCTGGTATTTTCAATGAGTAGTTCAGAAAATTTAATAATATATGATACCCATCTGTTACATACCTTTTTTTCTATTTCATCTTTTTTCTGTGTTATTTATGTAATCCGCTACAACACTTAAAAATCGGCAGAAATTATTTATTTTCAACAAAATCAAGGAAGGTGGTAGACCAAGAGAAGTGGCGGATGAATGAATGGATGGATTGATTTGATTGATTGAATTTGATTCGATGTAATACTGATAGGAAATTCAAGGGAAATATTTGATTTGACTGCTTGGTTGTTAGGACCTTTTTTGACGTTGACATTTTTTTAAATAACTTTTTGGGCCTAGCTAATGGTTTT
Source organism: Lampropteryx suffumata (assembly GCA_948098915.1). NCBI lineage: Eukaryota > Metazoa > Arthropoda > Insecta > Lepidoptera > Geometridae > Lampropteryx > Lampropteryx suffumata. Next base: position 15,822,089 of record OX402544.1, on the reverse strand, counting down.
TTTGGCCATCATTCAGCCACCACACAACCACATCGAAATAGAATAATCTTAGCACCACGATAAGCTTCACCCCCCGCATAGTGGGTTGATTTGCACCAACACTCGCATTAGTTGGCAGCACTGCATATTAAATACGAGTGCTTAGCAACATTGCCGTCTTTTCACATAAATTATCAGGTGTCATTTTTTTAAATTCGAATTCAGATTATTACCAACTGTACCAACTGATAGTTCAAGATTCAAAATTATTTATTTGGAAACAATAACATGGGTACGTAGTACTACAGTATTAATGTTCGATAATAACTACAGTTGTCTACAAGAGTGTGTGATGAAGCTATTAACGCTCATCTCCGGAGATTTGAGTAGAATGTTCAAATTTAATTTATATATATTCCTAATATTGAGATAAAATATAGCTAAACAAAAAATAAACCCGTATCATAATGTATAAGTGTAGGTATGTCTATGTTTGGATGTGTATGTGCTTGTATGTGTGTGAGTGTGTGTGTGAACTCTATGTTCCCCCCAGTCTCATAAGAGTCAGGTTACAGCGGGAGCTCGCATAGTGTTATTGAGGAGATATCAAGGGTGTGTGAAAGTGTAAATATAGTGAGAATGTTTGTTTCTTTGTGTATGGTTATGGTTCACACTTGAACTTTAATTAGGTTTTCGGTGTCATCTTATGAGGTGTTCAGATGCCAGGAGTTAGTTTTATTTTTGCATTCCATAAAATAAATTGGACAAATTGATAGTTCTTTATTTGCTCTATTATATTATTATTATGGGCCAATAAAATCGTACTGGCGTCTTGACTGAGATAGTCTGAATCTAATAGGCTGACAGATTATATCCTTACGCCTTTTGGTTAAGCGTTTTGGATCATATGGTGTGTCCGAGTTCTTACGAAAAACCAGACACATACAGCTTACAAACAAAAAGACCATGCACGTAGGTATTGTAGTGCGTTACAGTGGGATTCATTGGTTTGAAAGCCATTACTTTAAAAATAGCTCGTTGTGCTCTTTCATGACGGAGCATTTGGGCCTGACAAGCAGATCCCCAAGCTGTGATACAGTAGTTAATAATAGACTGCGCTAAGGCATAGTACACAGTTTTTAAGGTAAAAGGGTCAACACCAGATCTGAGCCTTTTACAAACATATATTAGTTTACGAACGCGGGTGATCACGGAGTCCACATGTTCTTTCGAAGACAAGACATCATCGAGAATAACCCCTAAATTCTGATATTACGGAAACGGGAGATAGCGGCGCAGCCATGTGAAGAATTCACAGGACATTATGAGAACTTATAACATAAATGCGGGCCCCGATTGTGAATTATTATTTATGTGAACGTAAATTTATTTTTATTTCTTAATATTTATATTTATTATATTATTATATTTCTTATATTTAAGTTATTTCTAAGTTAAGCCTGTGGTTAAGCCTATGTAGACTTTTAGAGAGCCGTGACATGACGGTACGAAGAACCGTTCTGCTGTATGTTGGGCGTCGGCCCAAGTGTCATGAACAACAATAGCAGTGTCATCACTGACTGAGTGGCACTGACAGTGACAGATAACAGTACTAACCTCTCGGAAAATCGGTTGGTACCATCTAACAGCCAACTCTGCCACTGCACGTACTTATTGGTCAAATCAAATAACACGCGCTTCTCCGGCTTCCTCTTACACACTTTCATCCCTTTTCACAAACTTACTCCCACAGATTGCAAGAAAGCGAGAGGAAAGATCAAAGTATATAAATGTGTGTGTTTTTTTACACGCTTTTTATTAGCTTCACTTGTATGTGCGTAACATACAAACATACCCCTTCAACAAACAGGCCCTTCGACGTCGCCACTCGTGCCCTCAACATTGGGAACCGTCAAACATACAGCACTGACACTATCAAATTTGTTACCGCCTGCCGTGACAACGTTCCTGCATGTACGACTCGCGCCGCGAGATACCTCACCCGCAGTGCGAAGCGAACCGTGAACTCGTGCGGCAACGAGCGGACCGCGAATCAAACTCATCCTGATTAAGATTTTCTAGATGAATCGAAACAGTGTCAGTGCCTCCATCGTTAATCAAAATCTATTTTTTTAGATGGTTTTCTACAAAATCAGTAGGTACTTACTACACTTTTACACAACTAATTAAAATAATAACATTTAAACTTTTAAAAACAATAAATATTTGATTACTACTAGGAACTATTTATGACCAATTTACGTTACATTTCAAAGTGTGCCACATAATAGTACCTACATACTGATAAGTTTCACAGAAGCCGAGACATCTTTTCAATCTTCTTCCATTCATTAGCAAATACTTCAAACTTGTTTAGATTTTGCAGTAGGTACTCTGAATCGGGGATTGATTGATGCGAATGTGCACGCCCAGGTATTTGCAAATAACGGAACACGCCTGAACGGAACACACCTGAACGGAACACGCCTGAACGGAACTTTGTTCTATTCTCTGGCACACAAAACTGACTAGTTTATTTTAAAAGATCATGGCAGCCCAGGCGGACTCTCGAGGATAGAATAGTTTTAGCTAAAATAAAAGCTGAGCTGAGTTTCGTATGTATCCAACTAAGTTTTTTCAGAGAACATTAGTCCTTGAAAGAACTTCGTTGGATACATGAATGGATAATATTATAATGTTTCTGGTAGAGAAATCTCAAGAAATGCATTAGGTCCTTGTCCTAAGCTGTAGAGCTTAGGTAGATTCTTCGTAAGAGTTCCAAACACAAGCACTTGTCGCCAACTTGGTTCAGTAACGAGTGCAGTATAACAGAGTTGCTTATGATTTTTTTTAAGTTGTGAAAGACAAATTCAAGTCTTTTAAAGCAGGTGACTGTAAGTGAACGAATGTGATCATGAAAATTTAACTCTTTATCGAAGTATACTTCTAGGTAGGGCTGCCATCCGTCCTGGTTTCCCCGGATTTGTCCTAGTTTAGAGGCCGTCTGGGGAGCGTCCGGGCGGGGTTTCATTTGTAGTCCGGGTTTAAAAATTTCAAGTCATAGGCCGCCAGCCGCCTTGACTCCATACAAGAGGTTGGACATAGGGTACTAATATTTCGATTCGATTGCTATAATTAAACTAAGCAAATGTTATTCTATTATAATTAGTGCCTTGACTCAGGAGTAAATGGCATAAAACTGATTTTAATGTATGGGAAGCAAACTACTAACGTCTGTAGACTGCGTGTTTCGTCTTGTTTCGTTTCGGGGGTTCTATGGTACGTTCTTGACACTATGAGGCACATTTTCTTCAAACAGACAGGTTGCAACTTTTGTGCACTTTTTGAGATAATGCCGTAAAAAGCGAGATTATTAGTCTGTCTTAATTTCATTGTCTTAATTTGATCACACCATTCGATAACTTTATGAAATTATGAATCAATTGTTATTCTATTGCACTTTACGCTTGGGGATAGTTCAGGAGTTAATGGCTGAAAACTGATTTTATTGCATTGAAATTACTTTTAAAACTTTAATAGTGCGGTTTTACGTATTATTTTGTTTTGAACTTCTACATTTTTACTTTTTGAACTACTTTTGGACGCTCTTGGTACCTTTTTTCAAAAAGATATGTTGCAACTTTTGTGCACTTTTAAGTGGCATCGTCATAACTAATACGATATAACTTTAATTTTTAAATGTCTTCAAAAAAAGGAGATTTCTCGATTCGACCGTATAAGTATTTTTATTTTTTATGCGTGTTCGCGGATAACTACGTCGTTTATGAACTGATTTTGATGATTCTTTTTTTGTTAGAAAGGAGATGTCCCAAAGGACATCAAAGAGAAAAGGCATCAAAGAGAATTTGAACCTTCGAATTTTTTTGTTTGTTTTTTGTTTTGTTTGTTTGTTTTTTTTTTCATTGAGTATAAAATACTTATTATAGCACTACTATTATAGACTTTTTACTTTTTAGTTTCCTTATTGAAGTCAGTTATTTTTTGGTAAAAAATATATATTTCTTATTCGACTTTACACTGTTCGGTTTTTACATTATTATAATGAGTTAAGGTACGTACGGCTAGTGGTAGTTTTTATTTACCGATTTATTTATTTATTTAAGAAATAAATAATGTGATAATTACTTCGTAAAATTTTAAAACCTTCAGTTTTGTGGCTTAGGATTTAAGAACACTAAATTTAGTTCAAATATATGTTAAGAGACTTCTTTGTTGTAAACTTATGGCTGCTGATGAAAACTTTATGAAGATAATTATTATTAAGTTAAAAGATTAACCTCAAGAATTGTAAGACTCAATACTAAATGGTCTCAGTACTTTAAGATTCTTGTAAAAAATAATTAGCAAGTGTGTTAATATTTTAATAAGGTTTTGTTTTCAAAACAGAGTACCTATAATAAAAACTGATTATTTAAACAATTTGTAACAAACTGTAAGATTCTTTTTTGTTAAATTTAAAATGATGATAAATGATTACTAAATATTAATTTGTCTTCTTTGAAAATAAATAAAAAGTTGATTTATGACATTTTAAACTGTTTTTTATAATACTGACTAAGTTTTAAAAACCTGTTGGCATGTACGGGTTTTGGGCTCCAAAATCCTGGGTTTTCACGCGTCTTGTCCGGGTTCTAAATTTTAGAGATGGCAACCCTACTTCTAGGTCTTTAACTGAATTACTAGGTACATCTAGAGATCGTTTGGTTGTCGAGTTTATAGAGAAATGCATGCGATTGCATCCTATAGTTTGTGAAGCAATGTGATATGCTGCGTTGAACGAAAAGTATAAGTAAAAACACTGGTTAAAAACATTCACAGATACGTATTGTCACCAGTTATATGGTTATCATTGATAATATCCATGGATAATTTTGGAATTTTATAGGTAATTTTTTTTAGCTACATACTAACCATATATTAAAATAAAGATGAATGATTTGATTGTTTGTAAATTTGTAAAATTGTTTGTAATGGATAAACTCAAAAACTACTTAGGTTAAATTAAATCTTATTTAATTTCTTAATTCTTAAATTCTTATTGAAATTCTTTCACATAAGGAACGCTGCATTATCACAGAGTAACATGATCTAAAAAAATGCCATTATTATTAATAATAAATGTATGTACCTAATTTAAAAACAAGTAATCAAGGTATTTAAAATGTATAAACATTAGAATTCGTGTTGGTAAGATGCTGAAATAAATAAAAAACATGATTTATATTGTAATTAATAAATACATTGTTAACTACATTAAGGAAAAATAAAACACGCGGGGACAGCTGGTATGTTGTAAACAAAAGTAATCAAGGTATTTAAAATGTATAAACATTAGAATTCGTGTTGGTAAGATGCTGAAATAAATAAAAAACATGATTTATATTGTAATTAATAAATACATTGTTAACTACATTAAGGAAAAATAAAACACGCGGGGACAGCTGGTATGTTGTAAACAATAAAGATAAACTTCTATAAAAGCGCTACCTGGCTAGTAGTATAGACCGTTCACCGTCAGATGTCCCCTGCCTTGGGAATTGGCTGCATTGCCTACGGTGTTGTCAACAATATATATGTAGTATTTACCTCACTTGGTGATTGGTGGTTGCCGGCAACATTATCTAAACTTGTATGTACCCACCACAGATTAAAATGTTTTGCTTGCTTATTTTTAAATAATATACAGTTATAAGGGTGTGTAAGGGGATTCAAACAGCACCATCGGAACCCAAGCCAATCTCACTGACCCGTGGTACACCCTGCCGACCAACAAACGAGGCTCTGGCGCCCTACCTACCAACCCGCACTAGACCAGCGTGGTAGGTACAACGGTCCAAACCCCTTCCTTTATGAATCACAATACAAATAATTTGCCCTAAGTGCCTGGCTACTCGGGGTACGACGCTGATGATAGTAGGCTGATGACCCCTACAGTCAGGGCCAGGTGAATCTCCAGGCGAGTGTCTTATACTGTCAAACAACCCAGGCTACGAAAATAGACTCCGAAAAACTAAACATTTTGACTTATAATGTCCGAACTCTACGAACAGAAGAAAAACTAGTAGAACTCGAGCATGCCCTCGAACATATTAACTGGGATATATAGATCTATCGGAAACAAGACGAGAAGGTGAAAACACCTTAGAGCATAGAGACAACATCTTTTTTCATTGTGGAAACTGTAGCTACAATGAAGTAGGTTTCTTGGTCAACAAACGTTGGAAATCTAATATCAAAGAATTTATAGCGCTTTCTGATAGAGTTGCCATACTCAAATTCCACATAAAAGGAAAATAAACACTCACTTTAGTACAAGTGTACGCTCCGACCTCGTCACACTCCGACGATGACGTCGTAGAATTTGATGACCTGCTTAACAAAGCATGTGACGATCACAGAGGAACGTGGACTTTTGTTATGGGGTACTTCAACGCCAAAATAGGTACAACAAAAGACCAAGACAACAACATTGTTCTTGGCCCTTACGGTCTTGGCGATAGAAATCCCCGTGGTGAACGTCTCCTTAACTTTGCTTTGGGACAAAATTTAAGCGTAATTAATAGTTTCTTGTATAGAAAACCACAACGGCGTTGGACTTGGTACCCTCCAGACAAGATAACTAAAAACGAGATAGTTATCTGTCTGTCCTCTAGTAAAGACATAGTGAAAAACGTTCAAATAATTAATAAAATAAAGTTCTCTTCAGACCATCGACCTTTACGTACAACTTTAAAGTTCAGCTTAAGGATTCATAGATTTCAACAAATTAAACATACAATAAAACAACTAAGTAAATCTACCTCAATTACAAACAAAGAACAGTTCTGTTTAAATTTGAAGAATAGCTTGGACATCTTTAATACCTTAAATAACGAAGATCCTTAAATACAATTCTCTCACATAAAAAGCATCAAATATGCAAGCCAAAATATTAAATTGGATAAAAGTAAAAAAAAAGAGAACTAGTAACAATAGCAAGCGACGTATAGAAGAGAGACAAAATCTTTCCATTTACACTCCAGAATATAAATCAAAGGATATTGAAGTCAAATGCAGTATTCGTAAAGATATTAGAAATATAAATGTAGAATTAGTAAAATTGCATTAGAAAATAACACTTCATTGAAAATAGCAATGAGAGGTATATACTCGGGGAAAACTTCGATCACTGGTATGAAAGATAGTAATGGTAACAGGCAAGGAGATAGAGAAAAAATACTCAGCATATGCACACAGTATTACAAAAATCTATACTCAGATTCGTCGGCCCAAAACTACTCGGGTACTTATAGTTATTCTGCAGAGGCAACGCCATTCTCAGGCCTTGAAGTACATCGTGCACTTATGTGTTTAAAATATGGAAAAAGTCCTGGAGAAGACGGCGTTAGTACCGAAGCTTTAAAATTAGGTGAACAAATATTACTTCCCCACCTTACTAATCTCTTTAACTCTGTACTAACGTCTGGTGTATTCCCTAAAAACTTTTGCCATTCTAACATCATTTTACTGCATAAAAAGGCGACAAAGCAGAAATAGGAAATTACAGACCCATAAGTTTAGTCTCACACGTGAACAAGGCTTTCATAAAAACCATAGAGAGCCGAATATCAGATCAATTGGATAAACATCAACCATCAGAACAAGCTGGGTTTCGACGCGGTCTTTCTACCACAGATCATTTGCACACTCTCAGTCAGGTAATTGAAAAATATCACGAATATAACCTCCCATTGTATTTAGCCTTCGTCGACTACTCCAAAGCCGTACACTACAGTATTAAGCATTCAGCCATTTACAAATCACTCCGAAACCAGGAAATTCCAGCAACATATATCAACCTTTTAAAGCAAATTTATCACAACGAAACAGCAGCCATCAAAATTGAAACTGTCGGGCCATCCTTTCCTATCCAAAAAGGAGTAAAACAAGGAGACCCTTTATCCCCAAAACTCTACACTTCTACCCTTGAAGAAATTTTCAAGGCATTAGAAATAAGCTGGAAGAGAAGAGGCATTGTTGTCGGTGAAAGGAGATTGACTAACCTCCGATTTGCCGATGATATCGTGCTTTTTTCCTCTTCAGCTTCAGAACTTGAAACAATGCTGAACGAATTAAACACGGCAAGCCTCGAAGTTGGACTTAGTATGAACATATCAAAGACCAAGCGAATGACTAATAGTTCACAGCGCAAGCTGTGTGTTGGGGAAGAAGAGATGGAATACGTCTATGAATATTTGTACCTAGCTCTTCAATAGCGAAAAAATTTTCGTTCAAAATTTTGCCAGCACTAGCACTAGAGTCTAGACTAGACTAGGTGGCGGCAAAAATACTAAAAAAATACTGCATTGTACTAAATATGTAATAACTCTACAACCAAAGCATATTTTATCATTCTGTAAAAAACAATGTACTAATATATATATTACCTATCTATCAGGCATAAAAATAACGTGTTTAGTCAAATACTATATTTTATAATAAATAGTTTAGTAATAAATCACTTCGAAATCAGTAGCATGGCAATGAACTTTTTTGGGGTTTTACGGAAAAGCGTGGCGCGATTAGCGCGGTCGGGTCCGACCGCTCGGGGATTGAGAAGCTAGGCCAATTAGTATCCTTCCAATGACGACATGATCTCGAAGTCGAAAGATGCATCGAGAACGCCTGGAAAGGGTACTGGTCAATGAAACACCTAATGAAAGGTACACTTCCTCTAACACTAAAACGGAAACTCATGGACGTCTGTATTCTCCCAATCCTCACCTTGGAGCCATGGAACGCAGTATTCTAGGAGTGAAGCTCACAGACCACGTCCGAAATAGTACACTGCGTTCCAAAACTCAAATCACGGATGTCGGACAGCAAGTAGGGAAATTGAAGTGGGAATGGGCAGGCCACGTTTGCCGCATGTCGGATGCGTTCTGGGCTAAAGCCACCACAGAGTGGACACCCCTAAACGGAAAACGACCTCGTGGCAGACTGCGGCGAAGATGGAGGGACGAGTTAGACGCCCATCTTAAGGATTGGCCCACAGTGGCTTTAAACAGGGACGATTGGAGAAAAGGAAGGGAGGCCTTTGCCCTGCAGTGGGACGTCACGGGCTCTTAATATTTATAATAATACAGTTATAAGACTAGTAGAGTTGTAAATGATGACACAATATCAATTTTAAATTATTTATTGAGTTATTTTTTTTTTTGACTGTAATCACTTGCATTAACGTCATCATGGTCTGTTGTATCCAACCTTGTGCTGCTGTCATTTTCTAGTTCAATTATGAATTTATCAGTAATATTGTCCATGCAGTCATCGCGTTTATATCTTAAATTAGTTTTTCAGTCAATTCTAATAACCCATACTAAAGGCATTGTGTCGGAAGCTGGTATCCCTATTTTACTAACCTGTCATGCCGGTGACGCGAGATCGCACTTGATTGGGTGTAATTAGACAACAACAGATTGACAATCAATAGTGCCAACGGCAGGGGACAACTTACGGTGAACGGCCTGTCAAAGCTTAGTCGAAAAAGTCTGCTACAAATCATTCATTATTGATCCTGTAGATGCAGCTTAAACTTGTTATAATACTTTTACTGGCAAGAATTTCCAGATGTGGACCAATAAGAAACTACCACAGATTAAATTAACCGGAATACATACAGTTGACCAACCAAGCAAATAAGAATGTATATACACTTCCTCTATATTTTCATACGTTTTAGAACTTTTATTTATATCCGATTCTAAGTTATATCGGTTTTACATTAAATCAAGCATAAAAATTGCAAAAAAAATTACTAATAAAAAGAAATCTGATCTAAAACAGTAATATTTTATTTTCATTGAAAAGTGATTCATCGAACGACTTGTAGGTAAACTGTTATGGCGTTTGGTTCGATAAACACAACGCATAATATTATACGTACCTAAAAATAACAAAGAAACACGCATAATCCATCAAAAACAATATCATTTTAAGTATACAACATAAATGGAAACAATTGTTGTAGCCCCGTTGTTAATCCAGACAGTGAACTGTTTTCTAGGTTATGTTTCCATCTTTTATTGGTATTTTATCTAGGTTTCAACAAGACGGGACATAATTGCGTACTCTTCTCCATGTTAGTGTAGTTAAAAGTGATGCCTGAATGAATTTCTCACAGTTTCTTACGGTTCAATCATGGTGGGAAGTGCCCAGTATTGCATACTTTTGTTCCCTGTTCAGGACTGCATTCAAGCTTCTGGATTTTGACATCGAAGTGAGTGGAAACAATTTGTGTTATTCATGTTGAGTATGTAAGTATTTTGCTCTGCAGTGTAGCTGTGACAGGTTTTGTTTCTAATATTCCAGGAATTAGAGGAAGCTCTCTTAGCAGATGGCTTGGAAGAATCAGCCAGTTCCCTCCTCACTGAACTTATTGTACGCCTCTTGAATGGATGTTTAGGCAACAATGACATCTCTGCATTTAATTATCAGGTGAAAATTTGCATATTCTAACTAAGCTAATAAAAATAATTTGCTACTTAGATGCAAAAGTAAGTGATTGGTTTTTGTCTATATTTCAGATGTATTTGAGGCGACTATTCAGGCAAAAATGTCAAGAAACAAGCCGCTACAATCCCTTTAATACCGATATTGATTTCCAATTCCTACCATTGCGCACCAAAGTAGAAATCTTATATGCTCTATGTGACTTCCGGTTGGATGCTGAAGATGTTTTGGAATTGTTTAAAAACCTTGAAGCTGAAAGTTTGAGGGTAGAACCTTTGGGGTAAGTGACTATAGAATAGGTTTTGGGTACTAATATTTCGAAAATCAAATAAGAAAAAAAACTTGTTGTATAAAACACTTGTACCTATTAAACACATTTTTACAGTTTTGATGATGAATGCTCAGCATACTGGTATTTCTATGGCACAAGATTATATCGAGAAGATTTAAAAAAGAAGAAAGGCAAACACAAAAGAAGAAAAAAAGAAAGTGGTAAATGCTGGTTCTATGGTGATGACTATCTCGATGATGACAGTACAGAGCGAGTGTGGCAAGTGGTCTGCTTCACAGAAGCAGACTGGATTCACCTGACAGAGAGATTCAGGAAAGCCACCAGCAAAGTCGAGAAAGAGTTATACCGCTCTCTTTCCCAGAACTTTTTGCCTGAAATACCAAGGCTTTTCCAAGAAAAAGAACGGCTGCAACGTAAAAGGTAACTTATACAGTTAATTTTAACCAATAATGCATGGATATGGAAACTATCTACATACGTTTGCTAGCAGTTGTATATGAATTGTGTTATATTTTGTAACCAAGATAAGACTCGCAGTACAACTTTTTGGTGGTTGCCTGGGCATTGTACATTTTGCACAAGCTTTTAGATAGCATTGATATATGTGTTTATTATATTTATTGCTGTGTAAGCTCTACATTTCAACAATAAGGCAAATGAAGTTTGTCTTTTGATGCTTGGCAAAACAACTAGTGACTAAGGGTAGACTAGGCTAGACTAGGCTAGGAGACTTAAGCACAGTGGTATATGAATGAGATAAAAACTATGTTTTCCTCTATAATTCTATCACAGGTAATCAAAACAAATAAAGCTGTGGATAAAATTAACAATATAAAGATAGTACTAGCTTTTGAAGTAGCCTATGCTATTCCAGGCTAATTATATACTAAGTTTCATCATAATCTGCTCAGCTGTACCTGCCTGATTAAGCCACAAACAAACAAACATCCACACACCTACTGATACTACTGATATACAAGTTTTATATGTATATCAGTAGTAGGAGTGGCGTTACAATTAATGTGTTATTTATGAATAACTTCCAATGTTTTAATAATAGAACCATCCTAGTTATGTCTTAAGCCTTTGGTGCCACTCACAAATCATAAAAAAAAATGTCTTAGATTAGACATAGTAGATTGAGAGTTCTTGATTTCAGTAACTACTAAAATAAGATATCATAGGCAATTGAAAATGCTTAATCCTGGCAACAATTGCCAGTTAATACGCCACGACAACATAGCAATTTACTGCAATGGCGATATGTAGCTATTGTGTAGGGCTATACTCCTAATAAAAGAACTGTGCTCATGTTGGTGAACCGCCACACTATACCGCGCCATATAAAGCAACTGAGACGAAGTAGTTGTAGGTTGAGGGTTCGATTCCCACACAGAACACACATTTGTGTCACTAACATAGATGTTTGTTCTGTGTCTGGGTGTTATAATGTGTCTTATGTATGTATTTAAAAATATTTAAGTATTCTATCAGCCATCTAGTCACCATATTACAAGCTATGCATAGTTTGGTACTAGATGGTGTTGTATGGATTGACCACCTATATTTATTTATTTATTGCTTCATATTAGTTGCTGAGTTTATTGAAAAAAAAATTGTCCGTGATTGCGAATCTTAAGCCTTAGCTGCGAAAAAATAGTCTGATTAGATTTGTTTTGAGACAAGGATGCTCTTTTAGCGATGCAAACCTTTTAGAATCATGTAATTCGTATTAGCTTGTTGGTTGTATTTTGTTGCCTATGCATTATTTTACATTATCCATTTCATTTTCTATGATAAATGCTATGCGCGCACTCTGTCTTACAACCGTAGCTATATTGTACAATACCTTGCATGCAGCACGTCCTACGCAAATACAGTAGCGAAATTGAAATGTTTTAGCAGAGATAAGGTTGATAATAATAATTTGTTTAAGTGTTTTTTTCTCTCATAAAAATGTAATGTTTGACATGGACGGGAATCGAACCCACGGCCTTCCCATTAATACTCAAGACTACGAAAGACAACTTAGAGGAAAAGTAAATCATTGAATTTACATCACTGCATTATACTCGTCGTTTAGCCTTCAGGCTTATGCATAATGGCTACCTTCCACATCCATTACTGTGTCAATCTCCTGTAGTTTATGATTGTGATACGATTATTTGCTGCACGCTTATATTTTTTATTTAATATTTTCTTTGTGTGTCGTGATTTTTCTGATACTGGAACAACGTTTTGACATCTAACCCTTTCCTTAGAATGGAAGGGTTGGAATGGTAATCTTTAAAATAAGCATGATTTTTTGTTGTATTGCCCATATTTATTCTATATATTTATTTTATTGTGCATGCTATTGCAATTATTACAATTGATTATATCTGTATCGTGTTTTATAATTAATCAGTGTTTACTTTTATAAGAAAGCATTGTTAATGAGTCAGAGGTTACTTTAGATTCTGATCTGCAGTTGTCTATCAGGTATTGTACGCATTGGCTTATGCATAAGTAAGGGACCAAAGATGAAATATTGACTAATAGCCGTAATAAAAACTCAAAGCACGTAAAGCACCACACATAGGTAGGTATATCTGATAATCTGTGCAAACATTATATCCCTACCATGAGTCAATAAGGCTCTAAATAAGGTTGCCGACGCGCCTCTGTTTAAAGAGAACATTGAATTCGATATTCTGGATAGAATGTCGCATTTTGTACCTTTATAGCATTGTTAATATTATGAATTAACAATAAATTGATGTTTTAAGGTTACTTGAAACAGCCCCGCGCCGTACTTCGAACCGCGTTTTACAAAAGATCAAGCAAAAGGAAGAGGAAAGCAAACAGAGTACAGATGACAACAAGGAAGGAGAAGACGAGCCGCAGCCCACCTGCTCGTCCGGCGCGCGGGCTAACCGAGCTAAGAGGCGCAATTTGATACGGTAAGACCATTTTTAGTACCTACTGCGACAAAATCCAAGGCCTTTTTGGAGTAAGAAGAAACCGACGCGCACGCGCTAAGATACATTCTTGTGATGAGAATGAATGAATCAAAATAGATATACAAATTACACGGAATATTCATATGTTACCTACATTATGAAGGTCTAAGTGATCAAAGATCAAAGTGGCTGAAAAAATATGCTAGCATTGGTTTCTTCAACATAAATCGCTATTAAATCCCAAAAATAAAGAAGTTGGTCACTCAGGCCACTCTTTTTACCATGGTCCGGTGTGCAATGAGTGGTGTTAGCTAGGTAGAGTAGATATTATCAATGACGAAAGAAATATAAAGACATACCTACAAAAAACGCGTTTATACCTTCATCATGCGGGCTTTAAATATGCGAGCTTTTAACTGGAATCGCTTCATCGCGAGTTGATCAATACAATTTTTTACAATTTCTGTCCAATGAACTAGGGATTGTAGTATATCATTTAAAAGATAATTTTGTTAGATAATAAACTCTTTTGATATCATAACCAATAAGTTTTCACCATGTGTCATGGAACTAAAATGAAAAGTCATAATTTTTTCAAACAAAATACTAATTGTTTGAAATCCTTTAAAAGTGGGCGTATATGAAAATTGGTCATCAGTCCAATATTTTACTTTAATGGAAACAGTAGAACTTAAAAAAAAATGGAAACCACAGCCGAAGAGGCCGCTCTAATCTAAGTCAGCCTAATTTAGCAAAGGCTGTCTCAGCGTAGTATCGCTCGACAGCTTCACCTAAGCTAGTCCAGTGTCACTAAGGTGTACAAGAGATTCAGGGAGTCTGGGAACTTGGTCCGGAAACCAGAATCTGGACAAAGGCGATGCACTACGTCAAGAGGTGATCGATTTATTGTCTCCACTTCTCTCCGACACCTGACCGGCGGAGACGTCCAGCTGCAGCTCAGAGAAGTTCGAGGGATGGCTGTGAGCGAGTGGACAGTTAGACGCAGACTCAAAGAAGCGAACTTGACCCCAAAAAGGCCAGCCACAGGATCCAGGTCGTCTCCAGCCCACCGAATAGCCCGGCTTCAGTTTGCTCGCGATAACTTAGATTGTGACGAAACCAAAATGTGCCTACATGGTAGCGATCGTCGACGTAGAGTCTAAAGAAACATCAACGACATTCTTGTAGGCCATACGCCGGGCTTATTGGCGAAGATTTCCTGCTAATGCACGATAATGCCCACTGCCACACCGCTGCAGTGACTAGACAGTACCTGGAATATGTCGGCATTCCCACACTAGACTGGCCAGCCTTCACTCCTGACTTAAACCCAATCGAGCATATGTGGGATGAGCTAAAACGGCGGGTACGAGTAAGATATCCAGCTCCGGCGTCGACAGAAGACCTGAAAACGGCTTTAGTCGAAGAGTGGCAGGAAATAATAATAATAATAACGGACATTCCACACAGCATCATCTGGCCCCAAGGTAAGCAAAGCTTGAGTTTTGGGTACCACATGACTGATATACCACTTATATGTTTTTTTTCTGTAAATACATACATATTATACTTATATATTATATATATTATTATAATCGACCAGAAGCGAATTTGATAAAAATAATACAAAACACAACACAGACAGACTTGTAATGATTTTAACAATATGACATTAAATAAATAGAACAGAAACAAAGCTAAGTTCAATAGCACGTCCGTCCGCACGCTACGACCATCCGAAAAAGAGAGAGTCAATCTGATGGATTCAAGCTTCAGGCTTCGGTCTGCTTAACGCGCAGGTCAGCCACGCCCTTCTGCCAATGGTCACGTGATATTATATTATATCGTTTTTGACGTTTAGCTAAATCAGAACATAAACACCCAGCTGCCGTAGAGCTAAGAAAGCGGGCAACAAAACGCCAATGAGAGCCTAGAAAAGAACCCGGGGCAACATCCAAGGCCCGGCAACAAGTTGCTCCCGCTCGTTTCTTTCCCGCACTTCCTAAACCAAGATGGTAGAGTCGAAGTGTAGACGTCAGATCGATTAATAACACAACTTTTTTCCAACCGGACCACGCACAAAGAGTGACCACTTCCACCGTACCGCTAAATGGTGGACAAACCTACTCCTCGAGGTAAACGTTTTTCTACATCATAGCGCATTAAGATGCAGACGTGGAAGTTCCTGTATCTACCAGCCAATATTTTTAGATACTTACTCAAGCTAGATAAACTTCACACTTCAACTTTGACCTACTTTATACCTGCCATAGGTACCATGGTATAAACCTGCGATATTCAGCATTCGCAAGATTTTTTATATGCATATTTTCTTTTATTTGTGTAATACTGGGTTATTGGAAACCCGGCGTATTCCCGGCTGGTCGAGGTAGGGGCGCAAAATATAAGTCAATTGAATGTCATTGAAGATTATTTTTATTTCTAGGGGCCTTAGTAACAAAGCTTAATATACAACTAAATATCCAAAAACTTTAAGAACGTTACTATCATGACTATTAATTTTATGAATAATTGTAACATTACTTGTCAAAATTAATCTAAACTGAGTTCTGGGCTCATATTGGGGACTTAGTTTACACGATCCCAATAAATTATTTACAAAAACTTAGATAAAAAAATATGAGCGTGGTTGAGCAATTGATGACTACATTCTCATCACGAGTCACAAAATCTGAACTGAGAAAACGTACACGTACTTGTATACGAAACTGTGGGGCTCTCTTTAAGCAAGTTGTTTAAGTAATTAAATAATATTGATGCTTTTTGTTATCTATCTATCTATACATATAAAAGAGCTTAACTGACTGATTCATCATCGCCGAGCCAAAACTGCTTCCTTTTACTGCAAAACCACCCACTAAGGCGGGATTTTTTGAAATTCAACTTCTAAGAGGGTGAAAAGGGGTGAAAATGAATGTATGAAACTTTTTAACGCGTAGTGCGTTTTCTGGAAACTTGATATCAATTAATAAAATGCAAAATAAATGGACACGTGTATCAGGATTTATCAAAATAACCCTAACAAAGGCGTAAAATGGGGTGTCAAAGTTTGTATGGGAAATTTTTAACGGGTGGTGTGTTTTCTTAGAAATTTGGTTTGAATACCTAAAATGCAAAATAAATGACACGTGTTTCAGGATTTTTCAAAATAACCCTCTTAAAAGAGTAAAATGAGATGTGAACACAGAACAGAAAGAACAATGGAAATAGCATGATGACTTTTTGTTAGGATAACCAGTGTAGCTAAACTCACGCATGTAGAAACAAACACACTTCGAAATAAAAGTTATAATTGGCTGAAAAAGAACGTTAAAAAGGACCTAATCATGAAACAAATGTTATTGATATAAAACCTTAGTACCATCAGAACATGGTTCAAAACTCAATAAATTAAACAGTACTAAAATGTAAGTCTACTTACCAAGAGATGACGCTTTTGCAAAAGATTTTTGTTTTAGTCTCTAACAACAAGAAATATAATTGATAATGCAATGGCTCTTATTTGATTGGCCACTAAACATAGCTACTTCCTTAGTGATGTGCCAAAAGATACAAGACGAATGTATCGATATCGATTATTATACCTACCTACTGATGGATATCAAAATATATATATTTGTGGTGGGCCAAATGAACAGCTTTTTTTTTTCTTTTTTCTTAAAACAATCACACGCTTGTATTCCTTTGGCGTTGTGGAAGTTTCTGAACTCCGTTCTGCTGATAAATTTTGGGTCTGTAATATTAGATTTAGATTTTACGTAATCATAATATAAATGAAGGTAATTAATTATAATAAAACGTCATGAATATGAACACTATAATAACCTGAAAAAACAACATTTTTAGAGTCGGTATAGCTGTGTCAACCATGTATTTGTTTCCACTTTTTTAATTACAAAATCTTGGTCCTTAAAGTGGCCTGAGCAAATTGTGCTTGTTTTTGTAGAAACTAATTTTGTTTCCCAGTTGCATCAATCCATTTTTTTAATGTTTTGTGCCTTGGGAAAACTGAAACCAGAAGATATTTTATTTCTTCAAAATTCTTCTGTAATTTTCATCTTACCTAACCACTGGACACCATAAGTCTTAATACATTTAGAATAAAGTCATCATTAAAACAAAAAAACAACGACCTAGAAATTATAAACCTTTTAATAGGGGTAACTATTTACATGATGAAGTTTTCGATAACACATTCTTCAGTTTTTTAGGGTCACATCCCTAATTGAATAGCGAAAGATGAGGTTTAAGAGAAACGCGACTTTAATCGGTATGGTTCATTGTCTGTTTTTGTTTGACAGATTTGCATTTTAAACAAAACTAAAATAAAACAGTTTAAAACAATAAAATAATACTTACTGGTGATATGATATGCCCACTATTGTTAAATTTTTGGTTTGGCTACCGTTTTTGCACTCCAGAACAACACAATACATCATTTTATATTTTTTGATGATTTTTCGAGTTACGTTTACCCTGACAAACTTCAAACACGACTGAAGTGAGCGAAGCTTGTAGTGCGCGGTATTCCGCTAACTAGGTGTTACGCGGGCCCCGTCTACTTACTACTTCTATCGTTCTTTCTGTTCTGTGGATGTATCAATACAATTTGACAAGGAGATCAATTGCATACAAAGATTTAAGCTACAATTTATTTTAAAAAAATGCGGACGAAGTCACGTGCAACAGCTAGTATCATATAAAGGAAAATTCCACTCACTGACTCATTCACTCATCACGAAATCTCCAAAACTACAAGGGTAACAGGTTTGAAATATAGCACGAGCATTCTTTGAGGGTTGTAGGCGCTCGCTAAGAACATATTTTCTAAAATTCAACCCTATCAATCGTATTCCTTGAACATACAATTCTGAACCTTTGCTCAAACATACTTTGATATGTTGTCATAAAAGACTAATATGTAATATACTAATATAATAATTTTTAAACAACCGCTATGCAAGGCATAGGGGTTTAATTTTTTAATGAGGATTTCAGGAAATTTATATTAAATTATACTAAAATACAAAATAAATAAATATATGTTTTAGGGTTTTCCAAAACAACCATTAAAATAAGTGCAATGGGGATTAAAAAATTGTATGCGAAGTTTTCTACGTGCGAAATGCGATTTGGTTAAATCTTGGTTTGTATAGCTTAAATACCAAATAAATTGGCACATATATAATGGTTTTTCTAAACAATCTTTAAAAAAATGCAATGTGAGTATTACAATTTGTATGGCAACTTTACAACGCGTAGATCGTTTGTACGTACAAAATAAATGGACGTGATTAAAGTCTTTTTAAAACAACCCTTTAAAAAAGGTGAATATCTTACGTTTAGATTTATTGCGATTTTTATAAAAAATGGGTAAAGATAAGAGCTGTAAATGCAGCAACGAGAAAAGTTATAGTGAATTTTAATTTTTCATAACAAAAATGGAGTTACTAACAGAAAAATCGCCGATTATTTGGAATGTTCCGTAAAGATGATACTTAACGCCATTGCACATTTCAAACAACACGGAACATCAGATAACGTGCCAAGAACACATCGGCCAAGGAAGACTATAGCTCAAAAAGATATGCTTATGATTTGATTAGCTAAAGTGGTATTTACAAAAGACGATCCTCGACACCTGTTCACTAAACTAGTTCGTAGTTGAAGGAATATTGTTAAGAAGGATTGCTAGAAAATTATCACTTAACCAGGCAACATAGGGAAAATCGTCTAGCCTTCGTTCATCAGTTAAAGATGATTTAGGTGGCGTCAGTAAAGTTACAGAGCAGTTAATTATAATTGAAAACTTTCTTTCGTGGATCCACTCCAGCAAGCTAAGGTGGGTGAAGATTCCTCTCCACTGACGTCACTCTGCCTGGGATTCTGTTTGATAGCGCAGGCCTTCCCAGGTACCCACACTAACCTGTTGACCTTACAAGACCCGCAGGAGAGACGAATCAGTACATGCGGTGTCGGTTCGGTGGCAGGTGCATAACCGCTGGCACCGAGCCGGGCTTGTTTCAAGTTTTTTCTATTGCTAGCTCTTCTGTTAGTCAGCAGAGGGACTAACCCCCAACAATTTGAAGACTATTGCAGTCGCAATTATTTCAAATATGGCAGTTGGACTATTCACCAATAGAAATAAGTTTTGTTTACAGCAGAAACTAAAATTAATTTATAAAGGACAAACTGTCGCAGAAACATCTCAATAATATTTATAGACTTTACAGATAACAAACATCTATGTTCATCGCACAAAAGAAGAAAGATTCACATTGAAATTTTTTATGTTCTTGCGAATATAGTAGAAGTTTACTCATATGCCCTGATGAAAATGACAACCAATCAAGAACAGAAACGATGCCATTATATTAATATCCTTCATATGGAAGAAAGATTCAGATGGCCAACATTGACCACCCATCTCCAGGTTTTCCTAGGTGGTATCTTGAAAAGAAAAGTCCGTGGAACATAACCCTGTTCTACCCACAAAAAAAAGATATGTGGCCTGTCGAACAAACAAGGACCGGAAAAGATGTTGAATGTGCCTAAACCCCTTGTGCAGGGAACATACCCAGGATATATGCAGGGATGTCTGACAAAGAATATTTGATTTGTGTTAGAATAAGCCTAATTAACTACTGATCTCAATAAAAAAAAAAAACTTTTAAAAAGCTCTTTTATTTATAAAATATAAACCAAAATATATTGGGGTATTCCTAGACCCCCCAGGATAGTATTAGTGTTTATTCAGGGATGGGTAGAGTTTAAGTGTTAAAATCATTTTTACTAAATAATATTAATGTTAAGTTTTAAACAAATCACTCGACGCGTCAAAAAGTTAAGATACAATTTTTTACACAGGAATAATTTTCACAATAGATGAAAAAAGAAGTATTCACCACTTTCACAACCCATCAATTCAATTTAAAAATCCATTTCAGTACTTAGGCCAAAGACGCACGCACAAATACTATTATACCCTCCAGATGTCAAATCTCAACTACCAGCGGTTGAGGCTTTGTATTTTCTATATATTTTTAAATATTCTTATGATAATATAAAAGTATATATATATATTTTTTTAACATATAGTGTCCCGTTGCTGGGCAAAGGTCTCCCCCTTTACCTTCCACTCTTTGCGCTCCAAGGCGTCTCGCCATCTTTTCCTGGATCTGCCGCGTCGTCTCCGACTATCGGTCACCCACTGAGTGACGAGCTTTGCCCAACTTTCTGAATGCATTCGAGTCACATGACCTGTCCAGTCCCATTTCAAACATGCAGTCCTCGTACCTACATCCGCTATGTCCGTTTTCGATCGGATTTCAGTATTTCGGACCCTATTGGTTCTTTTAATTCCCAAAACACTGCGCTCCATAGCTATCTGGCAAATCGTATGGCAAATGGCAAAAAGTATATTATCATAAAAATATTGTAGACAAAAATAAGAATATTGTATTGGATGATGTAGTGTCTGCTATCACATCACCATCATCTCCATGTCCTGGGGGTAGGCACAACAGGCATTTAGTATTATTCCACTTAATTCTTAAAGTCGTGAGTGGCCTATTGCCGGCCGTCACCAATGTTGGTCACTGACACTAAAAAGAAGAAGTCGATTCAAATTAGTCTGAAAGATAAATCTAGCAAACTGTAAATACCGCGACATCAATGCGTTGTTTTAACAATTACAAAATTGAATGCATGATTTAAATGTCAATAGCGGTGACCCATCCAATAAAAGGCCTCGCAGAATGACGCTAAACTTGGCTGATTTATTAAAAGACTACCTCTGCTTACTTTGGGGCTAGATGATGCTGTGTGAAATGTCCGGCATTATTATTTATTTATTTTTATAGAATACATGTTTGTATAGAGTAAAATAAATAAAATGCAAAGGTTCGAATAAAGAGAGCGCTTCATGTACAAGTCAATAAAATAAAATAAATAAAGAGTTCTGAGAAACTAAGTTTCTTCTAAGATCAAAATCTGTAAAGCACGACCTGCAAATACCATCTGAAGCACGAGTTCAGAGAAAATTATTTTTATAATATCTATATATTAATACGTGAAGCAAAAACATAGCAGAATAGAATAGAATAGAAAATACTTTATTGCACACCACAAATACATTGGACTATAATAAGAAACTATGTTTAGCTAAACGGTAGTACAATGGGCGGTCTTATCGCTAGAAAGCGATCTCTGCCAGACAACCTTAGGATGGATAGAAATCAATATAGCTGAAAATGGGGTGATGAAAATATTATAAGCGTGTACCCCTTTTTACAAAAATTGCGCGGACGGAGGAGTATGAAATTTCGCACACTTACAGTTTCTATATATTAATACGTGAAGCAAAAACTTTGTACCACTTTTTACGAAAATTGCGCGGAAGGAGGAGTATGAAATTTCGCACACTTATAGTTTATTAGAGGAGTGCAGAATGCACTCACTATAATAGGCTTTATTTTCCTTATCCTCGGATAAGGATAATTATCGGATAATTTATCTTTACCGCTTCTTAAGAGACAGTGGCCTCAATTCTGTTGGCACCAACCTAACTAATTTTAGCTAAAATTAGGTTTTGAACTGTGAAATTAACCTTTGGTATTCTGCTGCTACCAATTTATCCTAATTTAATTTTATCTAACTTAATTGAGCTTTCCTAATTTAGTTAGATGGTACCAACCGAATCGGTTTTACAAATGCTATGACTAACTAAATATATTTTAGACAATTCCTAATTTTAGAAATGAACCAACCGAATTGCCACCAATTAAATTATTAGTTATGAAGTGTACCTATTTGTGTTACATATAATTGAAAGTATATTTTTATCGGGAGGGAAATGTCCGCATATTCGCATAGAGATGGGGAACGAGTAAGTTAGTTTCATTTTAATCATTGTTATCGATGTTGTTTTTTCACCGATATTGGATTTTACGGCAACGCTACCGAATAATAATGACTAATCCGTACCAAAATTGCATTTATCAACTAACACATTACATATTTATAAAAACCTACACTGTATATATTACCTACCTTTACACCGTGCTTCGTGATTTATCAAAATATGTACATGTTTTGCTTATTTCGAAAGCCGCAATCTATGGTGGCAATGGGATGCAACACAGACTAAAGTGATTTGCTATCATCATCATCATCATACACATACTGATTTCACCGAGTATAGGCCTCTCCTTATTCGTACCGTCCACCTCATTTCTGCATTAGTCGCAACCATCGAATGCCCGCGACTTTAATTTATGTCGTCCACCCATCGTGCTTCTGTCGATTTTCTATAAAATATAAAACCACTTTATCTTTGCCAAATGTGTTCAATGTCTTCTGATTTAAAATTAATAACCTTGATACGATTTACGAGTAGATAAATAAAAAAACTATTGTTTTTATGTTACAAAGTTGGTAAATATCTTAAGTAACTATCAATCATCAAATGAATTTGCATCGTAGGTAGGTAGTGCAGGTATTTCAGTAGGGACATAAATCCAGTCATCCTAACTAGTTCAGCGATATCTTCAACAAATTAATATCGACTTGGTAACATCACTAGCGTAGAGACGTATACGGCACTACGGCTACGACGCCTTATCACCATTTATTTCAAGTCAAGTCAAGGAAAATAAATATTCATGAAAGTCTGATGTAGTGCCGCAAACTGTCTCTAGGGTAGTGATACTACAGTGTCAATATTTGATGTGGATGTAGCTGAACTAGATAAGATGACTGGATTTAGATCTTGCTTGGGCTATCCAATATAAGACACCAGCGAGACACCACCAACTTGACGACATAATCGAATTCGCGGGTAGTCAACTGTTGATACTAGTGCAGAATCAAAGCGGATGGTACGTACAAAGGGAGGCATATGCTCAGAAGTGGGTGAAATCGGGCTGTAAATGGTGATGATTATGATGATATATAAATCATTTCAATCCGTGTTGCATCCTTTTTGCCATGGATTTACGAGTGAGTGAGAAGCCACTGCTTCTGACTGAATTAACAGCAAAAAATATTTTGGTAAATCACTACATTACGTATACGTAGATTTTTTTATTATTGTTTAAAAATGGTAGATGCATTTTTTGGTATGAAATTGTTTTAATTGTTGTAATGTTCAGTAAAATTGCTGTAAAATCTAAATTTCGTTGAAAGAACATCAATAACATTAATTAAATGATTGTTACTTTGTAACATTGAATGATTTTAAAATCATTCAATCAATGTTACCAACTACCAACATGCAATCTCTATGTGACTATGCTCGGCTTTCCCTCGTGATTGAAATGTACTAAAAACAGGCAACGCAACTAGGTTATTTTTAAGATTTTCAAGATACGAATCAGCAATAACATTCTAATACTTCAATAAAAACCTCAATGGAGAGTCCATTTGTCAACATAGTGACAAAATCATAACACGATCAAAATTTTGAGACTTCCCAAGTCATTTAAGTTCAAGATTTTCCGATTCGGACGGGTATGGACAACAAAAAGTTTCCACTCACACTCATACACAATCAGCACATTTAGGATAAAGGCGTAGCTGGTTCATAATTTGTTGATACATTCAAACATAACCAGAACTTCTTTAGACATTAAGATGAGGTTTAATAACCATGTTTATTATATCATCCTTGTATAGAGTTCATCTTCCTAGCATTCAAATGTATAAAATGACAGTGTTGAGAACAGACAAAATCCCTGAGTAACTATAAATAAAGTACAACCCATAATTACGAACAATAATAGGTAGGTAGTTAAATACATATTTTCTTCATATTTTGTACCTAGATAAGGACTGAAAATAAATAGTAGCAAGTGAAAAACTTCAGTGCTTAGAAGCGGATTTTCTACTTCTCAAACAGGAATCTACTCATAACAACGTACTTTCTGGCAATGCCCACCACAGAAGGCAGTGCGAGAATTCGTCTGTTTTAAAAGTACGTCACAGCTGAATTCAAAATATTTTGTTATTGCAACATAACAGAAATTATATTTATTTCGTGTAATCTAAATAAAATTAGTCACTCTGCCAAACCGACCCTTTAAGAAATAGTCAATATGTGAAGTAGGCACTACGTGAAGTCACTCTAAGAAGTAGAGTGCAATGATAAGTTAGTAAGTAGTAGTAGTAGTAATACTGTTCTAACGGTATAACAAAATAAAGTAAAGTAGGTAGTAAACAAATAAAGTAGCTAAAGGTCTGTGAATGGTATCTTCAGTATCACGAGTTTCGTATTCAATAATGTTTAGTAGGCATGGCATAAAATCAGGATATTGGATTTGCGTTGACCTTAGTACTGTAAGTCACTGCTATCTCAAGGACGGGTCGATGCGTCGCTTGGATGTTGTCGATTGGGGCCGGCCGGTCGCATCTTTGTACGCAACAAGCGACGGTCGGCCGGTCCTCTGAAACCGGCGAGGTTATTATGTTAAAGAAGCAGTAGCGTCGCATTGCTTTTGCTGTGGCTACTGTAACAGTAGCGGCAACAACATCATCGAAATCAGTCGTAAGTCGTGAAAAACTAAATGCAGAATCCAACAATTGCCTAGTACTCGCCTGTCGCCTATCATCAGGCGGAAATACTCAGCACAGATCAGGTTACGGGTTCTATACTTAATGAATGAAATAATAAAAACCTGGAATTCTATTTTCAACTTCAGTCATTCGGACTATTTAGTGTATTGATTTCCATCTCATTTGAATCTTTTTCATCAGCATGGACACGTTAAATAATTCGTATTTATGACTGAAGTTGAAAATAGAATTCCAGGTTTTTATTATTTAATTCATTTGAAATTAGAATTCTGAGCCAACCATAAAAAAACTACATTTCAAATGGCAACGACTACAGAACGGTAACTTCATAGGTTGCCTATCGTATGTTTTCTTAAAATTACGTTTTAAAAACTAAAAAGAAACCGACTTCATTGAATGAAATTTGAGCCTATACTACATTTTTAGTGAAAAGTAGATGTATTTTGTATATATATAATACTAGCTGACCCGGCCACGCGTTGCTGTAGCTCAGTAGTTCTAATACGTTGAACCTATATACGCTAACCTCTAAGATTACCAGTGTTTCTCTACTATATTATGCATGTTTTATACATATAAAACTTCCTCTTGAATTACTCTATCTACTAAAAAACCGCATCAAAATCTGTTGCATAGTTTTAGAGATCTAAGCATACATTGGGACAGACAGAAAGCGGGAGACGACTTTGTTTTATACTATGTAATGATGGGTAGGCCAAATAAACGCACCGCTCCAGTAAGACAGCGAGGTATCGAAGGACACGAAAACATCATTGATTTATACAATTTTTAGATTTTCGTTGATTTTTCAGCTCGACCGATTTTGATAAAATTTAAATGGGACCACACTTTCAAACATAAAAAGAATTTTCCAAATCGGTTCAGACGTTTTCGAGTAATCGGTGAACATACATAAAAAAAATATTCCGACGAATTGAAAACCTCCTCCTTTTTGATGAAGTCGGTTAAAAATAGATAATAACCCCGGACATTTTATACAGCATCATCTGGCCCCAAAATAAGCAGAGCTTGTGTTATAGGTACCACATGACTGATATACTACTTATATACTTTTTTTTGTAAATACATACATACTATAGATATAGTATGTATGTATTATTATGTGTACATATTTATATGTATGCATTATGTCTCGGGTCTGGGTGTTTTTATGTAGATACATAAAAACACCCAGACCCGAGACATATACTTGCAGATCATACAAACATTTGTCTCGCGGCGGGAATTGAACCCGTAACCTTCTATGTCTCAGTCGGACCTTAGCCCACTGCGCCACAGAGGTCGTCCTAAAATATATCATCGATAAAATATAGAGTAAATAGATACCTAAATAAATAAAGGATAAAAAAAAAGTTCGGTGTACGTCATGCATCAATTGTACGTAGCACACTAACGCATTCACAAGCATGTTAACGACTTCCAAATGCAAAGCGAGATTTGTGGACACTTGCGGCTTGTGGACGTTTGCGAACGCTTGGCAAGCATGGAAATGTAGCATTACGGTACGGGTGTGGAGAAATGGGTCACCTGAAGACTAGTAGCCCGAAAATAAATAAAAAAAGCGACGACCGATCTCAAGTGACAAGGAGGATTCAACGGCTACAAGAGTTTGACAATGAAACTTAGCATCGCAGTGGAAGTTCTCACGGTAATGCAGATGCATTGTCAAGAAGACTTTGTCCAGAAGAATAAAAGCATTGTGTAAAACAAAAGTCCAAAGAAGTGGTTCCCGTCAGAATGTTGAGCACTGATCTTAGTGGTGCGTGGAAGGAAACCCTGCAGAAAGCGCAGACAGATAACTCAGATATCAAGGCAATCATCAAATGGATAAAGGCTGGAACTTCTAAACCTGTATGGAGTGATGTGGCTGGAATGAGCACGACAACAAAAAGCTATTGGGCACAATGGGACAGTCTGGTTATCCACGATGTAGTATTGTGCCGTAAATGGAAAAATGCGATTTACCTTCTTTTGTAAAAAATATTTGTGATATTGTTTTATTTGCTGACGATACGTCTTCGATTTTTAAAGTTGATAGAGGTAAAACTAGTATTTGCGATAACTTAAATGAATCTTTATCGTTAGTTTTTAACTGGTTCACTGTATATAATCTTTTACTAAATGCTAAAAAAACTAAATGTATCAAATTCACTTTGCCAAATGTTATTCATAGCCTGACCAACATTGAAATTAACGGGGAGGCAATGAATCTTGTAGATTCCACGATCTTCTTAGGTCTTAATATTGATACAAAACTACAGTGGGGACCACAAATTGAAATTCCTGCTGGTAGGGTTAGTTCCGCTGCATATGCAGTTCCTGTGATACGTTCGTTCGTGTGGCTTACTGATGAAGCTACA
Source organism: Lampropteryx suffumata (assembly GCA_948098915.1). Lineage (NCBI taxonomy): Eukaryota > Metazoa > Arthropoda > Insecta > Lepidoptera > Geometridae > Lampropteryx > Lampropteryx suffumata. Next base: position 15,794,391 of record OX402544.1, on the reverse strand, counting down.
GCTAGACTAGTTTATTTCAGCTACTTCCATAGTGTTATGTCATATGGCATCATTCTCTGGGGAAAAGCAGCTGATATTGAAAAAAATATTTGTAATTCAAAAAAGGGCAATACGTGTCATTTGTAGAATGAAACCGCGAGAGTATTTAAGGAAATATTTAAAGAAATTAATATTCTCACAATAGCTTCACAATATATATATATATAACTTTGCTCACAAAAATAGAGATGGTTTTCAGCGAAATAGTGATCTTTATAGAATCAATACTAGGAACAGAAACAAATTATACATTCCGAGGTTTCGACTATAAAAAGTAAATAAGTCCTTTATGGAGGACACGGTGCGCTTCTATAATAAGCTTCCTCAAAATGTATCTTATCTACCTATTAAGAAATTTTAAGCTTACATAAAGAGTAGTCTTTTGAAGAAAGCGTATTATAAATTACTATATTATTAATAAGAATGCATGGCCTCATGTTGCTCTGCCCTCAGACAGTTAACCGACACATTTGAAATGTATATAAACTCTCTTGTATTAGTTTTTCGTATTTATGGTATCAGATGGATCATGTAAAAAAGCGCTAGAACCAGGACAAGTTTCTTGCCAGTTCTTCTGGGGCTTGGGTTAGGCCGAATTGGCACCTAAATTCACCTAGTATGTTAGAAATTTCAAAGTGATCTTGTGATTGTATTGAATAAAGTATCTTTTGACTTTGACTTTTATCTAGAACTTACAATCTAATCTAAATTACACAATCAATAAAAATCTGACAAATGACTCTTCTATAATTAGTCCATAATGGTTTTCGAAATTTTACTTATTTCGTTTTAATTCAAGATAAAATAAACATAAAACTATTATCATTCAACTGACTGATACTAATCATTCAACTGACTGATACTAATCATTCAAAAGGAGTTCCATTGATGACAAAGTTGATCTGTTTAACCGTGTGCTGATCAAACTCGATGTTAAACACGCTCCCGTTAGAGCTATAAAGTGAAAGCATCTCCCTGAATTATGAATCACAAAGCAACTGCGATTAGCTATGCAAAAAATATGTAGCAAAATCTAAATACAAGAAGCGGTAATTTTCAGTTATTAAATAAAAGTGCATTCGCTGTAATAGTGTGTAGAGACGCACAACGCCGGTATATTCACGAATCTATTTATAATCAAGATCCTGCCAAAGTTTAGAAGTTTTTTAAATCATTAGTACCTAATTGGAAAGTCTCGTCAAGACAATTCTCCCAAAGATTTAAACATTTCACAACATTTACTTTATAATAAATAATAAATATCGCAGGACATTGCACACGATACCAGAAACCAGATGACTGATATAATATATATATATTTTTAAATACATACTTAGCTTATTAATAAAGATGGCAACACATTTAAACAACACATTAGCTAATTTGCTATTATAAGATAGACTTTAATGATTTCTTTATCCCTTGTTACAGATCCAAATCAGAATCATCATCCAGCTCTGAAAGTGCGAAAGAAATGCCACTAAAGGTGGCCAAAAGGCGCACAAAAAGCCAGGATAAGCGGCCAAAAAACTCTGCTACTCACAAAGGCGAACCACCACCAGATCCACCTGTTAAAAGTGGACGAAAGACGAATAACTCTCTGGCCTCTGCTACCGGCCAGATTTTAATACCCGACAATGACGAACCATCCAGCAGCACAAGGAAGAAGCTTAAGACTTCTCAAATGTAAGCAATTTCATTTTCATTTTTGTTATCAATTAGCACGTTAGGATATTTTTTTTTTCTGTACATATCTTGTCTAATACTAGTTGTTGTATGAAGATATAATTGCATTCTATTAAGCAGCAGTATGCCAGTTAATCCTCTAACTAAATATAAAGAAACAATTGTGTGATCAGCAAGTGTTGTCTCGGGTCTATGTATAATATGTATGTATTTACAAAAACAATGTTGTATATCAGTCATGTTGTACCCATAACACAAGCTCTTCTTACGGAAGTTGTGTGAAATGTCCGGCATTTTTATTATTATTTATGGTTTGGTATTAGTATTTATCTAATTAATAATAATAATAATAATAATAATAATACCGGACATTACACACAGCATCATCTGGCCCCAAAGTAAGCAGAGCTTGTGTTATGGGTACTTATATTCTTACTTTTTTTTTGTAAATACATACATATTATACATAGAAACAACCAAACCCGAGACAAATACTTGCAGATCATACAAACATTTGTCCGACTGCAGGAATCGAAACCCCAACCTTTTGCGTCTCAGCCGGACCTAAGCCCACTGCGCCACAAAGGTCGTCATTATAATTGAACTTTTTTATTCATAAATTTATATGATCGGGAAATTATATTATGCTATTATGCATACAAACATACAATGTTCTAGTGATCTTTATATACGTCCTTGTGTTTATGATTGCTATTAGCGAGGACTTGGTTGCACAGTGTGACGAATTTGAAAATTTCGTTAGACATTAGACAGACGAAAACATTTGAATGGTTATACCGATTTTCTTGAGTTACTGCTATTGTATGATACTAAGCATTTCGTATGTCAGTGAAACGGTAAACTTTTAAAATGTGTAGAGATTTGATTATCGCGGAATTTTTTGATAAATGGCAAAAGTTTTTGAGGTAGGTATATAGATTAAAAATGTTTTGATAATTAGTTACTAGTTTCTGCCCGCGGCTTCGAATGCGTGGTATCTAAATAAAAGATTGCCGTTTCCAAGATCGGATCTTGATAAAATTTGGTATCTACTCCATACCAAATTTTATCAAGATCCGTTCAGCCGTTTAGCTGTGAAAGCTATCATTAGAATATTAGAATGTATTACAAAACCATAATTTCAAGGTTTTAATTTGTTTATTTTTTAGTTTCAGTCGATCTGAAGAAGACATCAAAACGGATATGTACAAAGTTCTTGAGCAGATCACAGCTCACGATGACGCTTGGCCTTTTATGGACCCCGTTGAAGAAGAATATGCGCCTAACTACTATGCGGTCATCAGGCGCCCTATGGATTTACGCAAGATGGAGGAACGGCTCGATAACGGACACTACACTGACTTTGCGACATTCAAAGCGGATTTCAAACTGATTGTGAACAACTGCCGCTTATATAATGGACAAGACAACGGTAAGAGGGATAAATTTAACTTTAAATTTAATTTAAGGAAATATATTGGGACATACTCTTCTGACTCTGTAAGTCATGAGCAAGAATGAAATGAATGAAATGAGAATTTTTTAAGAAGTTCTATAACATACGGGCATCTATTTACTATTAAAATTATTGAAACATATTTATTTCAGAGTATACGGTGATGGTAGACAGCTTAGCAGCAGCATTTGATAGGCTAACAGAAAAATATATGCATAGACTTTCATCGTCTGATGAAGAAATTGCCGTAGAATTTCAAATCCCGACACCGTCGCGCAAACACAAGCTAAAGCGTAGTGAATCTCCACAAGTTCCGCCAAAGAAGAGGAAACACAAATCTCATTCTGAATCAGGTAACTAAACTGGCCTCACAGCACAGTTTGTAGTAACTCGGCTTTCTGCACTGTAGGTTTTGGCTTAGATATCTACCGGGAAAAATATTTGTATGATGGACACATATGTGTTTTTTCGTTATGTGATTGTTATAAAGTATTTTATTTAATATGTATTTCAAAATATATCACTCATCTGGTTGCTATAGCTTAACCTTTAAATAGTTTAGGGTAAAATGACTTTGTGTGTAATGTCCACCAATATATTTATTTCTTAATTTATTTATACTCGTTTGACTTTCGAATATCAAAGAGTACTTACACCAATGTTTTATCTTATCAATTTCAGAACCAAAGTCCGGCTCTTCGGATTTGGTGCCGGAGCATGCCGCAACCTCCGTTAACGAACCAAAAGTCTCGCGTAAACATGAATCGAAGAAATTAAAGGAATCTCATAAAAATAATGATGGAAAAGACAAAAAAAAGCGTAAGGGACACCGCCGCCGCAGCAAGCACTCGAAAAAGAGACGAGAATCGAAATCCAGAGAGGGAGCTGACATGGAGCGAGAGGAGAGGAAGAGAAAGAAGCAAAAGATCAAGAATAAGGAAAGGAAGTCTAAGCAGAAGAAAAAGAAGAGTAAGCACCAAGAGCCCGTGGCTGCGCCTTCACCGCCGCCCGTATTGACGCGAGCTGCGAGCGTGGAGTCGTTGGAGAGTTCGCACCGCAGCCGCAGCGCCAGCCCGCTGCCGTCCATCCGGTCAGACTCAACAGAGGCGTCGCTGTCGCCCCAGCCCCAGCCCCAGCCCCAGCCACCGCTACCCTCCCCGCCGCCGCCCGACGAGCCCGAGTCCGACGACCAGCTCTCCGACCCGGACTTCGTCAAGAACAAGTACGATAAGATAAAAGAGCGTCGCCGCGGTGCCGCCAAAGATGTCTGGGAATCACTGTTTGACTATAAGCAGAAATGTGCTCTCGACAAACTCAAGAATCTCGCTGCACCCGATAAGGACAAAAACTCGAAACTCAGGGAAACCATTGAGAAGTTGAAGGCCAAACACACCGAAAAGTTAAGTGAATCCGACAGAGATTTGTCGCCTACTCATGGAAAATCGAAGAAGAAGAATAAAGATGCAAAATCTAAGGAGCCCAAATCAAAAGACACAAAAGAGTTTCACAAGTCAAAGGAACCAAAATCGAAGGAACTAAAATCAAAGGAACCAAAATCAAAGGAACCAAAATCCAAGGAACCAAAATCCAAGGAACCAAAATCCAAGGAACCAAAACCCAAGGAACCAAAATCCAAGGAACCAAAATCAAAGGAACCAAAATCAAAGGAACCAAAATCTAAGGAATCAAAATCAATGGAACCTAAACTGAAGAATTCAAAGAAAACTGACAAAGATACAATCGAAACAAAGGAAAACGCTGATGACTCTGCTGAAGATGACGAGCCTATTAAGAAACCGGTAAAAGTAAAATCAACAAGCAAGAGAGGTCCCAAAAAGAGTTCTGCTAAGAATGTATCAGCGACCGAGGCTTTGGAAGAAGCTGCCAAAGATATGAACAAATGGTTTGAGGACGGTCCTAAAAGTTCCGCAGTAAGCTCACCCGACGACAGCCCGGCACAAACCATATCTACAGAGGAACAAGATAGCCGACAAGACGATGAACTATCGCAAAGCGAAAAATCAACCACAAGCAAGAAAGACACTTCATCCGCGCGCAAGCGCCACGCTTCTCGCGAACCTAAAGTGGTTAAAAGGAGAGAGATTCAAAGAACCATTGATAGGCTGCAGCCCGGCAAAAGCAAGGGTAATCTACTCACCAATGTTATCAAGAAAGATGTTGAAAAGGAAAAAGAAGAAGCGGCGTCCCCCGGAGCGGTGACCAAAGTGCGCGAAGCTAGCAAATCCGAAGAAGCCAGCCCGAAGCTTAGCCTCGGATCCGTTCTACCGACTGTAGAGTTCACACTTGGAAAAGAACACAAGTTTGGCAAGAAGGAAGCTAATGTAGAAACCGAAACTGCTACTGAAGATATTGCGCTTGAGGATGAGGTGAAACCAGAAGAATACGACGAGAAAAAAGTAGAGCCAGACGCTCCAGTCGAGAAGAAAGAAGAAGCCCCAGTTCAAGTTACCAAGAAAGACGCTGAGGTAGAAACCGAACCTCAAGCCCCGATCAAACCGAATCAAGCCACCCCTAATCTCAGCGCTTGGTTCAAGGCATTCGGCGCTCCAAAAAGCACTCCATCGGTTCCCGGTGCTGCTCCTAAAAAGAAAACCGAAGACGGAGAAGAAGAGAAGGGAGGGGAGCCTGGCGTGGCAAGCCCGGCTGGCAACCCGGACACGGCGACAGGGGAGGGAGGCGGCGAGAGTCCACTGCCTGCCGCCACTACTACGCCGCGCCAGCGCCGCACTAGCACCGGCAGCTCCGTCTCCGAGCGCTCATCCTTCAGTCAGGACCTCGATTCGCCGCGTCATCAGATGTCGCTCACCTCTCCGCTACTGCGCTCGCCGGCATCGCCGAGAGATGACTTCCAGAAAATAACTTACCCGATCATTAATGGATCGGTCCGAGCTGGCTTTTATCAAGATACTACATCGATCAGAAGCAGCCCTGAAAAGAGTTGTAGTCCGCGCGAAGGCCCTGCGTCACCGTACTCACCGTACAGCCAGCACGTGTATGCGGGCAACCACGCGGCCGGATCAGCGACTCCGCATTACTTCGTGGACCACAACAAGAGCCCTCTACCCACATACACTCAAAATCCGCCTCCCTACTATGATACAAACAAGGCAACCATCGCTAACAAAGCCCGAGCGCACGAAGACTACACATCGATGGGGCCTGAAACTTTTCAGCAGAACCAGATTCCTCGCTCCTATTCACCAGTTTATTCTCCATATACTCAGACCTCTGCCAACTATCCACCAGTACAAAATCCGCCTATTACTTCAAATGCTACTTTGAGTATATCCCCTGTAACTACAGATACAAAATCCACAAGTTTCCCTATGAAAAAACGCATGTACAATGACCCTGAACAATCAGTTACACAGCCGACAAAACCAGCTGATAAAATAGGAGCTCAAAGCACAAATGAATTGTGTAAACCAGTACACTCAACCTCTACGCCGCTTACGTCCGTAGACGATATAGCGTTAGCTCTGAGTGAGAAATCAGAACTCGCTAAATTGCGCGAAAAAAATCCGCCTGATAATGGGCCCAACAACGAAAAGCACGTTGAAGAACGTGACACAGCTAAAATGGAACCAGTCGATACAGAACGTGAAATCAAGAAGGATGCTAATACAAACGGAACTAAGTCGTCTATTGCTTCAAATAAAGACAACATAGATATGGTCAATATGGGCTACATGAACCCCGATTATGAGCGCAAGATAAGCGGTGAAACTCGCGAGAATGACTTTATGGCTTTGAGAGATAAGCCTAAGTCAAATGTCAATTCACAGCATAAAGTGTACGATGTTGACACGATCGCCTTGAACCTTGGCATGAACAATCACGCTCTGCACAAGTCGCTGATAAAGAATGCAATGCCGTCAGTAGTGCCGACCGCGCACTCTCATGTGCAGACAGCCCACAGCCAGCCGCCGCACACCCAACATCCGGCGCACACCCAACAACCGACGCACACCCAACAACCGGCGCACACCCATCAACCGGTGCACACCCAACAACCGGCTCACACCCAACAACCGGCTCACACCCAACAACCGGCTCACACTCAACAACCGGCTCACACCCAACAACCGGCTCACACCCAACAACCGGCTCACACCCAACAACCGGCTCACACCCAACAACCGGCTCACACCCAACAGCCTGCTCACACACAACAACCGGCTCACTCGCAGCCACCGCACACTCAGCCTCCGCATACTCAACTCCCGGCGCACACTCAACAGCCCGCTCATTCCCAACATCTGGGCCATGCCCAACATCTCGCCCATTCCCAACATCCAGCCAACTCTCAGCCTGCGCATTCTCATCTTACGGCCCATTCACAACACCCAGCACATTCCCAGTCTGCCCATTCTCAACCTCCGGCTCATGCCCAACTCCCAGCTCATTCTCAACCTGCTCATTCTCAGTCTTCCCACTCTCAACCTCTGGCCCATTCTCAACTCCCAGCTCATTCTCAGCCTGCCCATACTCAACCTCCGGCCCATTCCCAACACCTAGCTCATTCTCAGCCTGCCCATTCTCAACTTCCGGCCCATTCCCAACATCTAGCACATTCTCAGTCTGCCCATTCTCAACCTCCGGCCCATTCCCAACATCCAGCTCATTCTCACTCTGCTCATTCCCAACCTCCGGCCCATTCGCAAATCCCAGCTCATTCGCAGCCTGCCCATTCTCAGCTTCCGGCTCATTCCCAACACCTGGCACATTCTCAGCCTGCCCATTCTCAACATCCAGCTCATTCCCACCCTGCCCATTCTCAACCTCCGGCCCATACCCAACTCCCAGCTCACTCTCAGCCGGCGCATTCTCAACCTTCGGCTCATTCCCAGGGCGGGCACTCGCAACACCCGAGTCACTCCCAGCCGGCGCACGAACGCACGCACAGCGACATGAACATTAACCAACACGCCGCCCATTCGCACCACCTCAGTCATTACGAACATCTGAGCGGTGGACAGGCCATCAGCAATTTCTCCATGAGCGATATTGAACTAGCTAATAAAAAACTGTACGCTAGTAACGCCGCCCCGTCTTCGGCCGCCATTGATTACGGCAATTGGAAACTAAGCCAAATGCGGAAACAGGAAATGTTGACTCCGTCGGACTATTCTGCGGCGTACCAACATAGCATCAATCAGAGCGAGAAACATAAGCAAGACATTATGATGTCTTCGAATTATAATAAAAATTTGCAGCAGCAGTACAACATGTACAATGTTCCAAGAGCTAATACGCAAAGACCACAAGATGTACAGTCAAATCTGCCTGCCGAGTTGAGGATTCCTAATCCTCGTGGACATTTGAAAAACGACCATAATATTATGACATCTACACCCGTTAATGACCCCGACCCAGCCAATAAGCATATCGATAGTGCGGGCAAAAGTCATAAGCCTGAGAAACTGGTGCATAATCATCCTCTGGTTACCTCAAATCCATACAAGACACCGTACTCGACTCGACTCGACACCAACCAGACTCTTCAACTTGATAGCTTACGAAACTTGCAAAATATACCACAAATGTTGGAACGCTACTCTAACGACGAAAGGTTTTTGTCGTCTTTCGCTAACAGCAGCAGCTCATCGCTTTATGACAAGCAGTTTCAAATGGCTCAAATGTTTAACAAGAGCATGGCATCAGAGATGCCTGCTTCGAGTTCGTCCGCCAGCATATACTCGCAGTCGTCAATGCTTAACAAAGACAGCTCCATCTACAAGACTTCACACGGAGTAAATACGCCAACTGAACATAAACCGAAACAGAAGAGGAAGAAGAAGACTTCAGAGTGCAAATCTGCTCAGCCGTACCACGTTCCATCGAGCACCGCAGATATGCTGTCGTCTGTGAAATCGGGGATGTTACCTGCCAGCTCATTTAATTTCGGGACTTCGACAAACATGGCCCTGAGCAGTGGAATATACGGCGACAATACTGGTTTCTCAGCGGCGAACCAACTGATGGCAGCTAACTACATGGTGGCCGCCGTGGCGCACCAGCAGCGGAGCAGCGCAGAGGCGAGTGCCGCCGCCGCCGCCGCCGCAGCCGACAAGCTAGGGAAAGCACCGCGCGACGCCTTCCCCTTTATCGGGCACGGCCAAGTGCGCCCAGGTTACGGCTTCGTTGGCACCGGCGTGGAGCCCGGCTCGCCGCTCTACGCACAGTACTTGCAGCGCCAGGAAGAACTGCTGCGCCAAACCGGAGCACAAATCATGGGCCTCTACCCGCCCGGCTATCCACCCTCGCTCGGAGTTTCGCAACCCTATGACGCCATTAACAGACACTCGTGGCTCTGATATATACTTTATTGCTATGATAATGGCATCCCACCGTGAAATATCACGAACTATTTACCCAAGTGATTCCATCTCCCCCGCTGCATGTTGTTAAACCGAAAATTTAAACGTTGCTTATGGACGGACACTCATATCTTTACTCCACTATAACCATAAAATTAATGTTATGAAAACATGTTTGTGTCACGATGTTATAAATTGAAAATTGTAATTTATGTTGTTTGTAGATGGAACAAAGTAGATTTTGTGAAGTTAAGTATATGAATAATAATAAAATGAAATATTACATAAATTATGAATATTGTAACTTAGTTCGTCTTTGATGAATGGTTTATTGATGTTTGATGACATGTGTTTACGATTCTATTGACTATTTTCCTGTGATCCTTGTAGTTCTGACTGCTTCTCTACAGTTTACACTTGTTACTTGTTATGTTATTTAAATTAGTGTATAATTATGTATGTATAGTGCAAACTTAAAATTCCTCCACAGTTGATGTTGCTAAATAATTTAGTTAAATTGTTGAAACTAAAATTAAATATTTTATGATGTAGCGTAAATAAAATTTGTTATTGGTGTTGATACTGTGCAGCGTTCGCTATAGATAAACTTACTTTAATAACAGTGTGTGTACGCGCTTTTATTTTGGTTTGTCAATCACGCTGAACAAAGACAAAATTCCATGACACATGAACATCATTTGATACTCATCAGTTATAAAAGATTAAACGGCCTTACCTATAAACGTCTACCAACTAGAACAACTGCCTAAACACTGTTTAAGATCCACACTGTCACTATTTGTTACTATCTTACAAAAAAGGATGGCACTATTTTAAACAGTGGTTAACTTTCACAAAAGTTGAGAGACTTTTCTAAGTAGGACCGTTAAAATGTTTGAGGAAGGTGATTGATGCTTCATCTAAACTTTAAATTTTAAGTGGCGTTTCAGTATTGGGGTGTCTATCATTAAAGTCTAATTGTTATCCAAGTAACGCCCGAGCGAAGTTGTAAAAATAGTTAGTTGTAATTGTAATGTACCCCTAGGTGGTAAAATATCAGTGTTGTAGAAACAACAGAATCGACACAATTACCATAACAGACATAATTTAAATTGGATAGCTAAATATACTAGGTTATATGTATGGTTAAACTTAATTGTGTTTTGTGCTTACAGATTTTAGAGGCAGTCTTAACGTTATCACTAGCTATTTTTATAAATAGCATAAAGTTAAATCAATGTTATAATGTACCTACATAATACAATATAAATGGTTATTTCATTGTTTTGTTGATATGCCTACCTACAAAACTTTAGCTGGTAAGCTTATTTTTATTAGCTTTAACTTATTTTATAAAAATTTACTCTTATTGCTTTGTTCTGTAAGGTCACACTAAATACATATATTTGTTAAAGATACATACTTAAAATCGAAATCATTTATATTTTTTGTTTATTTAGATACTTGAATTAGATTGTTGTGTAAATATTTTAGTATTTTATTAAGAGCATTGTTTGTATGTATTATTAATGATTCTATTTTATTTTAGCATCTCTAATAGGTATTTAAGATTTACTAATATTCATGAATGTATTATTAAGAAAGTTGTATAAGAGATATTGAAAACAGTTCTTCTTGTGTAAAAATGAAAATAAAGATTTTCGAAATAAACTTCCAAGAAAACTTTCATTCTGAGTTACCTACCTTTATTACGTAATACCTACACCACAGCTATGCACACTGTCATGTCACGTAGTAGTCGTCGCCGCGTAGCTCGTATCCGTTTACTCCCACCTGTTCTGTTGGCAGAACTATTGGGATTTTTTTACCATTAGATCTGTGACTTATAAGACTATTCTTTACATCTGGCTTCAATCTCATCGACAGACGAACTATATTCTTCAGGCGCTTCGGCGGCCGCTGCCGCGGCACGCTCGCTTCGCTCGCTCGCCTTGCGCGTTGTTTTCTATACTCTAACATATCCTTACCAACTGGTTTCGATCTGAATTTCATGTCACAAGATTTGTGAACAGAAGTACTCGGAATTCTTTTCCCAATTTCCAAAAAAACCCCATAGTTGTGCCAACAGAACAGGTGGGAGTAGACTCGTATCTACCCCAATGTACAACTTATTTGTAAGCACGTTTATTTTAAATTAATTACAGAAATGTTAGTCTACTCCCACCTGTTCTGTTGAATAGTTCTGTTGGCAGAACTATTGGGTTTTTTTACCATTAGTTCTGTTCACAGAACAAGTGGGAAAAGAATTCCCAGTAGGTACTTCTGTTCACAAATCTTGTGACATGAAATTCAGATCGAAACCAATTGGTTAGGTTATGTTAGAGTACTACCTGGAACTACCTAACTACTAACTACCTGGAAAAGCTACAATTAGAATCGTGGCTCTTTTTTCAACCGAATTTCTACTGCTGTAGACGAAAGACAAGAACGCTGGATAACACTTGAAATTTTGCGTAGGTACCTACCTATACCAAAGCTTCCAAATTTGACTGTTATGGAGGCCTGCAGTCAAGCTTATTATCATCCAAATGAATACCTATTCATATTCAAAACCGACCATAAAGATAATTGGCATATTATTACCTATGGAATACCTACTGTGTCCGAGGTTTTGCTACACTTTTCTTTTCTGACCTTATTAAATGAGAAAATTCCTCATTTAATAAGGTCAGAAAAGAAAATACTTAAAAAATTGGAGAACCTCTAAATCAATCTGCTGAAATTCATCACTGATGAGCTATATTTAAATCAGCAAAAACAGTGTCCACAGCTCCACCTAAAATTCCGTCATCCAAGTAGGTAGGTACTAAACATTGGATTTAGATTGGAGACGTTCAATAGGTAATCGGATGGATGGCAAGGCTGAAAATAGCTGGACAAAGAGATTCGCGTAGCTGACATCAAACATTAGACGATAGGTAGGTACCTAGGGTATAGGTATAGCATTGTTCCGATAGATCAATTTAGAATGTGAACAATAACACTGCCAAAGAAATGCATAAATTTCAAGAGTTTTGATTTTAATTTTATTAGCAAGGCAACTACGGAATTGAAGGCGTTTTTAATATCCATGTTCAAAATTACCTCCAAGCAAATTTGATCCAAAAATGTACGAAGTGAATGTACTTCGGCTTCACAGCCGACTCGCGACCCAAAGCCTAGCGTTCAGCTTGCCTATCTTTGGTTTATCCTTTCAACAAATGTATGTGCGCATAGGCAATGCCGGCGATCTCAAACTAAGCAAACATCGTAATTTAATGAAACTGCACACCTTTTTCTACGGCCTTGAACCAAGAGCTCGAAGGTGTTTGTCATTGGTACTGAATACTATAATACCTGGGATCCACAAGGTATATATCTAATGCTGGCAATCATTACTTATTCCCGGAATTCACGAGGCTAGTATTTCAAGCTAGCCCTAGTAAGCTAGTACCTCGCTTTGTGTATACAGAACTAAGTAGTAATCATAATTCTGAGGTATGGATATATTGCAGGGAGTTGGTGGCTAAGATGGGATATTGTGTATGAATGAAATGTACATTCTGAAGCAAAGTTTTATTTGGAAAGCTATTTGAACAAATCATACCATAAGTAGGTACATACATACAAATTGAAGAACCTACTTATTAACAACAGAGTATTAACAATTAATTATAGAAGCAGAAGTAATAAACAAAAATTTTTGATTAGATTTATAAATAAAATAAATATTAAAATTATTTTAATATTTAAATGGATTGGGTTAATTATTATAAGACACAAGGTATTTCGGGTAATAGCTGGGAACCATGATATTGGTATAACTACATTCATATTAACGTCAAAAGATATTACTTAATATTCATCTACCTAAGCATTATTTTATTGCATCATTTTATATTGCATTTATATGATGTATATAAATCATCAATAATACATTATTTTTTTGTAGCAGAGTTATTTTAATTTGCTCATTAAAAAAACTTCACAAAATAACTCATTAAAATTTACTTCTCATATTTACTAGCAAACACTTCTCTTTTTTACCCAAGAATTAATATTATGTAGTAAAAAAGCATTTGATAGTATTTGCAACCTTTAAATTTTCACTAAAATTAACATGAGTTATTAAATTTCATTGTACTAGGCTTGAGTGTGTTGTACCAGGCAGTATTTTCTTTACTTTTAAATACTAAGGGTAGTAAATTGAAACAGAGCAGCAAGGGTAGCCAGTAGAATCGTTGTTGCTACAGGAAAAAGCTTATAGGTTAATTACAGCAAGAAAAGAGTTGACTATTCTATTCTATCTTAGTGATAAGTAACAATAAATTCAAGAGTTCAACTGAGTACTAGAGTTGAATATATAAAACAAGGGATCACATTATTCTTCCCTCTTAATGGTAAGGAATAACAGTCTTCAGAGGTCTCTATGCTAAAGAATTATTAGTATCCTACACTATTTTCCTGTAAAAGCAACCGATAAGAGTAAAAAGCAAGAACTGCTTCTGCAACCCAATCCTATTTTTTTGTAGAGACAAGTTATTACATATCAGCATCAGGACTCAATGTACCCTTGCTCTCCATTTCAATTAGTATGTTTGCATAGCTCTGGCATAGAGGAGACAATTTCAGAAATAGCTTGTGCACTAGCTAAAATTCTGGGTACAGGTTTAATAGACCATTAGATAATTCGATAACATTAGTTTATAAAAAAATTAAGCTAGAGTCATCAAGAAAAAAATGTTCAAGTAGTAGATCAATCAGTAGGTCTTCCAGTATTGGCAGATATGCAGTAAACATAGCTTATGGAAACTTATGGATAACAAGTCTGATTACAGCTATTGAAACACTGATATAATGAATATTTAGTCTATGTGAGTATAATTATTAAGTATAAATATTAAATAAATTCACTATGTGTTAAAGGCACGGCATTGCATATGAAATTGTTATAAGTATGTTAACTGTGTGTTTAAAGATAACTCAACCTCAATCTGCTACTTTATATTATTATGTTGTAAAAGACTCAAATTGTGAACAGGGTCGAGAATTACAAGTAAGATTAGTTAGCTTTTGTTTCACTTTGTTCTTTTCTCAGTTGCACCATTTCCCTGATGTTGTCGTGACTTTCTTTGAGATTTTTATCCAGATACTCTTTGTTATCATTCAAATCCTTAATCAAAAGAACCAACTGCTCTTTACGATCATCAAATCGTTTCCGCAGTTTTTCTACATCTCTACTGAGAAACATACGGCCCACAGATTCATATATATTGGTACCCTCCAAAACGGAAGCCATTCCAAGTGAATTTAATTGAACTTGATCCAACAGACGAGTCAGTGCCGCCGTTTCTGTGTCAATTTCGTGAATTTTCTTGCTGGTTTCAACCATTTTAACTTGCAATTCTGAGAATGCTTTTTTCAGTTCGTGGTCAACTGGTTTTGACATCTTTAATATTTTTATGATGCTGCTGATCACACTATAAATACACAAACCTGTTAATTCCAAATTATGCTGAAAGTTTCCTGTTTAATAAATAGAGGTTATGTTCAAATAAACAGTTTGGAGTGCGTGACTAACTATAACTAGCTAGAGCGAATGAGCCATGAGGGGCGAGGGCGAGGCAAACATGTCAACTGTCGAGTGAAATCAATAATGTCAGTGTCATTTGTACCAACAGTCAAATATTTTACATTTACATGCCATTAAACGAAAAAGAAGAATGCATCGAAATAAAATTTATTATAAAGACTATTCACCGTAAGATGTCCCCTGCTTTGGGAATTGGAAGCATTGACTACGATGCTGCCAACAATATATGTAGTATTTACCCTACTTGGTGATCGGTGGTTGCCGGCAACATTATATAACCTTGTATGTACCCACCACAGATTAATAGGTTTTACTTGCATATTTTTAAATAATATACAGTTATAATATAATATAATATAATACTACTAAGGTAGTAAATGATGACACAATTTAAGTTTTAAATTATTTTTACTGACAGTAATCACTTGCATAAACGTCATCATCATCTGTCGTATACGAACCGGTGCTGCTGACATTTTCTAGTTCAATTATGAATTTATCAGTAATATTATCCATGCAGTCATCGCGTTTATATTTTAATTAGTTATGTCAGTAAATTCTAATTACCCATACTAAATGCATTGTGTCGGAAGCTGGTATCCCTATTTTACTAACCTGTCATGGCGACGCGAGATCGCACTTGATTGGGTGGAAATAGACAACAACAGATTGACAATCAATAGCGCCAACATCACGGCAGGGTACAACTTACGGTGAACGGTCTATTGGTACGCTGAAAGCTGAAAAGCATAAAATAAATTCAAAATTCTTTATCAAACCAATCTACAATTTTTACCTATGCTATTAACTATCACTAACTGAATGCGTTCTTATACATACTTCTAAATAATTATCTTAGGATGAGTAGGTAATACCGCACCAAAATGAAACAAATAATCTGCTCAATGGCGATAATTAGACCGATGGCAACTGAATGGCGTAGGATGTATGTAACAAGTAAACAAACTGGACAAGGTAATCTAGTCCTGGTTGAAGCAAATATAGTAAAATCATAATTATAATTGGCAATAATCATTTAATTTAACTTATCATACCTACTTGATTCGTTCGTTGTACTTAAAAATGATCACGCTTAAAATGTCAATGACACGTCTGCTTTTAGTTTTAATTAAAGCTTTTAATCTTCGATTATTATAGGTTTTTGTCCTGTTTGACTGAGTGATTTAGAATATAAATAAATCTATAGTTATGTACATCTATAGGTATATACTCGTATAAATCAGTATCTCGACATTTACACATTTTATATAGACAATGCTTAGCCTAAACCTCCAATCAATGAAAAACGAAGTAGGTACTAGGATTCTATCACAAACTATAGGATGCTAACGCATGGGTTCTATACTCATTGGTATTATCCGTCTTGTTATCCGTTGGCCGCGGCCGTGGTGGTTCCGGCATAGAATAGGACCCCTCCATCTCCTCCCGTGGATGTGGTAAAAGGCGACTAAGGGAACAAACACCGGGGGATTGGGCGGCAGCACCTCCCGAGCACAAAATACTGAATCTGCGGTCACCAATCCGTCTGCCAAGCATGGTGACTATGGCAAAACCCCCATATGATGAACACAACTAGAAGACGGCTCCCAGTTCCCGGCAGTTTCGCTATTCCTGGCATAGGTGGCAGCCACGGTAACGGCGGAACAGGGGGTGCGAAGAATCTCCGGCAGAGGTCCAGCTACCAATCCCAACGACCCCTGGCCCTGGCAACATACAACGCACGCACACTGAGGACCGTTGATTGAGCTGGAAGAAGTAGTAAATAAGTTGCACTGTTAAGTTGGATATTAAAGGGGTATCAGAAGTCCGAAGAGAGGGAGAGGACACGATCATCCTAAATTCCGGCAACTTATTCTACTACCGGGAGGGCGATCAACTTTCTCATAGTAAAGATCGAAAGCGTGTCGAGCAGGGTGGTATACCTTATACTCAGAATAACCAAACGGTATTCGCTTAAGGTCATACAGGTGTACGCACCTCACTAGAAACGTCCAGACGATGAAGTGGAGGCTATGTATGATGACATTTCAAATGCCATGAAAGCCTCGAAAACACACTTTACGGTTGTGATGGGGGACTTCAACGTGCGGCTAGGTGTGAGGAATGGCGATGAACTGAGAGTGGGGCAATTTGGATTTGGACAGCGGAACAAACGGGTTCAGCGATTGGCCGACTTCATGGAAAACGAGGAACTCTTTATGATGAACTCCTTTTTCAAGAAGCTGTCGTCCAGGAAATGGACGTGGCTTCACCCCGGTGGACACAAACGCGAGATAGATCATCATGACTACAAAAAAGCAAATACTTAATGATGTCTCAGTGATCAACAGGGTCAAAACCGGCAGTGATCACCGAATGGTTAGAGGCTCATTAAATCTTAACGTAAAGCTAAGACGGGACCTCTCTGGTCCCGTCTGATGAAATTTACTCTTCGCCCAAGTCCTGCCCAAATCCAAAACCCCGAGAGCCTTAGTTGGAACTCCAAAATCGCTTCCAATGCCTCGCCGAATGCGGATCCGTGGACTAAATAAATGACGGTCTGGTGGAAATTGTCCATGCCGTTGGGTCAAAGTTCTGTAAAACCCAGCGCAAAGGTAGAACCCAAAAACTCTCTGAGCACACTCTTAAACTCATGGCAGAACGTAGCGAAATGAAACTGCAGTCTTCAGTGGACATGTCGAAATACATCTCGCTCAATAAACAGATCTCTTAGTCTATGCGACGCGATTTGCGTCTCTTTAATACGTGTAGTATTAAGAACGCAATAGAGCGCAACCAAGGTTCCAAAGTGTTCGCGAGAGATCTGTCTATTGGGCAAAGTCTGTTGACGAAGCTGAAGACCGACAGTGGCAGTGTCGTTTCCTCGAAGCCAGAAATTTTACGAGTTCTATGGACAACTATACACGAAGCGTAGGTCGACCCCCCCACCCGATGGACTGACGACATTGTAAAGATCGCAGGAAGTCAGTGGATGGAGAGAGCTCAAAATCGTTCTTCCTGGAAATCTATTGGGGAGGCTTATGTTCAGCAGTGGACTTTATAAAGGCTGTTATGATGATGATGATGGTATTATACGTCTTAATATCAAGTCAGTGTCACGAAGCTAAAGTGAAGCTGAACTGGTAACTTAATGAGAGGCCCAGGATACTGAAATTGAATTAGCTCATATTATGTCAGAAAATGACCAAAATACAGTACAAATGAAAACCTAAACAATACAAAGTAAAACAAAAGAGAAAAAAACTGGGAATAGTTCAAAAATACATAGATCAAACAACAAGATAAAACGAAATGAGTACTTCTACTATAAAAAGAATTTGTCACAGAGCAAGCGTTTGAGCTTGCTCGTTGCCGTATTAAATATATCAATACCTGCGTTTGCTAAGGTGTTAAATAAGGCGCTTGCTCGAATAATAAAAGCATTTTGCCTATAATTTGCTTTAACCGTTGGAACATATAAGATGTTAGGTCTTCTAAAACTAGCAGTATTAGTACGCAGCCCCAATAGCTCCAGCAACTCAGAACAGTCCACCGTGCCATTTGCAATACTCATCAAATATGCTATATCGGCGATATTTCTTCGTTCCTAAAGTGCTAGGAAATGAAACTTGCGACATCTAGCTATGTAATCTGGAAGGAAAACACCTGTACGAAACTGCAAGTAACGCAGAAATCTTTTTTGAATGCACTCCAAGCGTGAAGAATACACGTCCTAACATGGATTCCAGACCTGGGATGCGTATTCCAGATGACTGCGCACACATGCACAATACAATATCTTAAAGGTTTTAATATTTGTAAAGTCCTTAGACATTCTCAAAACGAATCCAAGTACACGAGATGCTCTATTTACAATGTTATTGATGTTGCAGTCGAATAAGAGTTTACCATCAAAAGTGACACCTAAATCGCGAATTGTATCATTAATAATTGTATTGTATGAGTGGCGAGTTGTGTACCTATTGTGTAATCAAATTTAATAGCAACTGACTTACGAGTAAAAGAGCAAACGTTACACTTGGAAACGTTCAAGTCCAATTTATTGATCACACAATAACTTTCAAATCGAATTAAATCTTCTTGAAGACGATATGCATCATTAATCGTTTTAATTTGATGTAGAATTTTCATATCGTCAGCGTATAATAGAATTTTAGAAGAAAGAAAACATGAAGAGATATCGCAGATGAACATAGCAAAGAGCAGAACCTAATAAAGAACCCTGAGGGACTCCTGACGGGATAAACATGGATGTCGATGAATATCCGCTAAGAACCACCGTCTGACATCTATTAAAAACATAAGATGTGAACTATCTAAAAAGATTACCTCGTATACCTATACGTTGCAGTTTCTTTAATAAGAGCGAATGATCGATTCGATCAAAGCACTTGCTATAATCGGTGTAAACAATATCAATTTGCGAGGGTTCAGACATAAAACGAGTCAAGAACTCGGTACACAGCAAGAGATTCGATGTGGACCTACCCCTCACAAAGCCGTGTTGCTGCGGTGCAAGATCCTGCTTAAGAGCGGAGTATAGTTGAATGTAAACAATTTTTAGCAAATAACCACAATTTGGATATGGGCCTATAATTCTCTATATTGTTTTTTGGTCCTTTTTTATGAACAGGAGTAATAAGAGCAGACTTCCAAATGTTAGGTACGATTCCTTCGGTTAATGAATACGGTAAGGCGGTACAAAATGGAAAGCGGCATGACTAGACTTCTCGCACACTTTACAATAAAGATTGCTGGAATACTATCTGGTCCCGCCGATTTACGTAAGTCTAAGGTCTTAAATAGTTTAAACACTTCCTCATTGACCACCTCAACCATGCCAATATCAGTAGATGACGCACTTTGATGTTGATAATTAATTATATCAGATAAGTCCGTGGGTGTATTATTTTGTAAAAAGGTAGAGTGGAAATATTCACCAAACATGTTGCATATAGTATCACCTTGATCAGAAGAACGTGCACCATACTGCATCGTAGAGGGGTACGCGTTGGACTGATTTTTACTTTTAACATAAGACCAAAAGGGTTCATTTTTATGGAACTTTCTATATTTTTTATATATTCACCAAACATCTCACTTTCCATATGCCGCGCTCTGTCTCTTAAAATAACAAAAGAATCATGATCACTGACATTACCATAGGTTTTGTATTTATTATGGAATTTGGCGTTTTCCTTGAGAAGCTTTATCAAAGGTCGTCTGTACCATAACGGATACTTGCGCGATGGAACCACAGTTTTGGAGGGTATATAAGTGTCACGAAGATTATAAAATTGACTGTAAGCTAATTTGGTAGCCTCATCCACAGATCTGCAACCGAGTAAAGTATCCCAGTCCGTATCATCTAGCTCAGAACAGATCGAATAATAATCCCCATCCTCATAAACAAACTTTGTATACGGCTGTGGTTTTATCGTGTGTAGTTGAACAAAGTCTGCAGAAATATATAGTGAAGGATGGTGGGGGTCTTCGGTTACTAAAGGGTATTGACAGTTTTCGACAGATAAGTCATTGTTTTAAAAAATAAGATCTAAAAGTCGCCCATGACTCCTATTCAAAACAGAGTTATATTGAAGGTGATTGCATGTGTTAAGGCTATCAATAAAATCGATTTGATGAGCTCCTTGCAAATTACTAGGCATTAAAGATAACCCATCTTCACTAGGTGTCCAAGAGACAAATGGCATATTGAAGTCGCCAAGCAAAATTACCTTATCAAGTGGGTTATCTAAAACAATTTTAGTCAGATTATCAGAAAAAAATGATAATTGTGAGTGCATAGAGTTACCCAAATTTTCTTCACATATATATGCACACAGATGTGCATTTTATAAGAAACATTGGGATTACGATTACGAATGGTCAACGTAACCCACAGGTCTTCAGCAGAGGAAGACCATTCAGACCGGCTCTCGGAAACAAGTTCACGACGAACAGCAATTAAAACCCCACCCCCTTTAATCTGTTCTGTTATTGAGTAGATACGGTCCCGTCTCCAAACAACGTACTTAACGTCAAATAATTCAGTAATAAATAAACTATAATTTAGCCATGTTTCAGTTAAACAAATAACATCATACGAGTTAAGGCAGATATTTCTGCACAAAGTACTTACCTTCTACAGAAGAGTCTGTATGTCCTTCTCCATTTCCAAAATTTTATCGGACAAAGCTCCAATCCTAGAGTCCACAAACTCAATGGACTTTTTTATTTCCGATAGCTCCGGTTGAATACTCTTTAATGAAGCGAGCTCGTCCTTAGTGATCTTTATGTCCTCGTTTAACTTAGGGAGTACACCAACTTGAAGAGAGAGCCGCTTCAACTCCGCAAGCACAGCATCCATGCTTGCTGGCACTGGGGATTTAGCAGAAGACTGCTTACCTGCTAATGATGCCGGAGGCAAAGGCTGCACCATAGGGCTGGCTGCTCGGGAATTCTTGCAGTCGGCGGTATCCCGTTTCCATGACTCCAGCACAGGCAAAATCAAACTGACCCAGGCATACAGTGCACTGAGCGCCGTCCATGAACTCTTCTTCACAACTCTTGCATTTGAACATGCTGAAAATGTTCAATGAGACTTGCGACCGACGAGTAAAAAAAAAGAAAAACTTGATAATCCCTGCACAAGGTGACGAGTGCAAAACCGGTCGGAATTAGCGTGTGTATTGTCCGATGTCCACTGACTGACTGAACTGAGTTATAGCTAATCTATTCATCGTAGAGTAAAATATAAATAGTTTTTATAAGTAAAAATAAAGCCCTTTTATAGACACTGCTCTTGATATATTTGGAAAACTTTTCTCCTCCCTTAACATGTCAACCTCATGTCTAATTTGGTTTAATAGTTTACCAGCTCATTTCTCAATTCAAATCTGTCGACCTGCCAAATTACCTGAAGATCGGTTCAATTTATAAATTAAATTACCTATTTTTTTTCTCAAAAAGACAACATGAGGAAATATTACTAGATGTAGGTAAAGAGCGTAGACAGAGAAACCAGTTTTTTAGTTTCTTTGTCTACGGTAAAAAGTGTTGTTTATGGTAACTTACAATATGGAAAATTCACAGGTACCTAAAAATACCTACTTACTTATCTACTTATTCATGTTTAGTATGACATTATGTATTAGTAGGTACGGTTTGGTTATTGTCGAACAAACAAACATACAAGGTCAAATCGCATAAGTTACCACTGAGATCAAGCTTGCTTGATCAATAATTAATTAACTGATTAAGAAGCTTTATATATCCTTATCTTGGTGCTTATAGGTGTAGGTACCTACTAAAAAGAGTTCTTCATATTACGATTACTACCATTATGATGTTTGTATGTCATTCAGTCATGCGATGGTGGCGGAATCGATTTGGATGAAACCTGGTAAAGGGATGTGTACCTGGATTATCTTAATGACCCGGCTACCTTCTATTTATCTACGTGCCACGTAGGTAAAGCTGCGAGCAGCAACTAGTTATAAATAAATAAAAACAGCCCTAGTGTCCCTTGTCTTATAATATATTGATTAGTATTGGTAGTCTCTCTGCCTCCTTAGCCACAGATAAATTATGTAACCCGAGGACGGCCCCACCTAGATACCATAAACAAAATTATGTTAGATCTCTTTCCCTCGCTTGCTGACTCTTTCTTGATTTGACGGCCTCGAATGAAATTGAATGAATGTGACATGGCGTCCATCCATCAAGATATAGTACGGCCTTCTGTACTGTAATACTGTTTTACATGACGGTGGTCTGATTTTGCAATTTATTAGTGAGGCCGTTACAAATCGTATATTTGCATTGATGGTAATGCATGCAAGGAAACCTCTAAAGCGAATAAGCGATGGGTATGATAATGGCATCTAAATCTAAATTCTTAGTGCTTTGGCTTACCAACTCGACTCGTACATGGCGGTCGCCGATTCAGTTTTTCTATAATCTTATTTTGTAGAAATTATAAATTATGTCTCGTTTCAGGTACTTTGAGAAGCACCAAGCCCATCCGTATCAGGTAAGAACCAACTTAAATATATGTTCCGAAGCAAATCTTTGCTAAACGATAAGAATGTATTATGGTACTTTATTACGTTCTGCTCCTGCAGTTATTTTCCTGTTTTGATTAACTTCATTCTATGCATCGCTTTATCAGTGTGGTCTGCCAAACGGAGATAAGGGAAAAATCTATTGGATTACCAACAAAATACATCAAAGTAACAAGACTACAGTAAATGAGTCCTTGTTATCTAGCTTGTTGTAGCTTTAGTTATAATAATTTACTTGCTATTTTAATATGAAAAAAGTTGTAAACATGCACCTCATTCTTAATCAGGACTGTATAGTTAATCAATAAAGTTGGACCATCCTTTACTATAATTGAACTGAATGTTTCTGTAAACAGAAATATAATTCAAAGAGTGACCGGAGAGCCGCCAATGAATATGGATCTTCTGATAACCGCTACACCCCTCTACGTTCCCCGAATGGCAATGTCACATTGCATGGGCATAGCACACACACAGGCCAGTCCAGCCATAGCCATCACCACTATGGACATATGCCTGATGACAGGGGATATGCAACACCAAGGAGCTCTTATCCCCAAAAAAGTTCTGAAAAGGAGAGAGATAGAGACTACAAATCCTCTAGAAATAAATACACAGGTGAGACTTATACCAACATTGCAAATAGAAAATTCCTTGTCTATTTACTAAGCACAAAATAGATGATACATCCATACCATACATACCTCACATTGTAATAAAGTAATTTTTATGACTACCAGAAAATACATAATAAACTAGATTGTTTATATTTCACAAACAAAGTTTATTCAATAAGCACAAACAATTAAAATATCATACTTACCTAAAAGTTAAGATTCAATGTTATTTTTTTTATACACAATCCGTTTTTGACCTAATTACCTAGGCTAGTTGACCTACCTCTGGAGTAAGAATCAAGATGAGTAGGTCATTTGATTCTTCCCACACTTCCTAAACTCTGGTTCAAACAAAAACTGAACAAATATTTATTTATGTAGCTATTTTGTTTTGTTATTATATATTTGAACTTGATTTGAATGCAATAGTTTGCTTGCATTTGCACTAATTAGCATGCTATGATAACAAATAAAGCATAATTACGATGCTAGTTATTGGCTAGCATACATTGTATTAAATCTAAAATAGAGAACTTGATAAATAGGTTTAGACGAGTTTGAGTTCCTTTGCACCCCAGCGCTTGCATACTGTCATCTAATGTCTATCTACTGTCTGTCTGAAAAGAATTTGTTTATGCTTTCATCAACCTATTTCTATTAGTTTGAGGCTACATAAATAGTGTTGCGTGAATTTCTCAACAAATATTTATAATTATTTATGGCTGTTAAATTTTAAATGCTACTAAGAACTAACTTACTAAAACAATATGAATAATTTCAGAGAGTGTCCGCTCACCAAAAGAACGTACCAAGGAAACTGAACGTGAACGCACTAATCATGAACGAAATGAGAGCCAAGAGAAAAAGGGCAATAGGAGTGGTGGCATGAATCCAAGTGTCAGTAGAAGTGGTAAATATGACAAGCGTGGTGCTCCGAGTACAAATGTGCTACCCGGCCACGAGTGGTCTGAACACATCAGCTCACATGGCAAAGTTTACTACTATAACTGCTTAACTGAAGTGTCACAGTGGGACAAACCAAGAGATTTCGATTTGAGAAGAACATCATCCAAAGATTCATCATATTCATCCAGAAGCAGTAAGTGGTTTATTTTTTAGGTTTAATTTGTTGCTTTAAAATAACTATGTATTGTGTAAACTTGGGATATTTTGTTATCATGAGTCAAAGCTATGCTATGCTTATACTTGTTCCCTAATATAGATTTTATATTTGCAAGTGGAGTGAAGTGCAAGTTGCAGAGTTTATACAGTAGCTTATAGCTTACAGGAGCATAAACAAGGGCTCTCAAATAATTACCACAAATTGTTATTTTACAATACCTACAAAACTTATGCTATATTCATCGATCATCTTCTTAGATCGCGAGAAAAGATCAAGATCTAGATCAGACAGGCGAGAGTCTGAGAAATCTAGTAAAAGGACCAATAACACGTCTGACAGATATTGGAACAGCCGCGACGAGGAAATCCACGATAGAACTAGACCAAAACATACTGCGGGTACACACGATGGAAAAGGTAGGCAGAGTATGTAGTCCAGTTTTTATTATTTGTTTTTTAACTAAATCCGGTATCACATAAAACCAAATTGTTCAAGATGACAAAAGTGTGATATGTATTTGGTTGGTTTCAGAAGGACAGTCGATGCAGGACATGGATATATCTCCAGACCGAAGCACACCTATTTCGGAGAGTTCGTTCGGCGCGCGAGAGGCGCTGGCTCAGGCGGCGGCCGTGCGTCACGCCGGAGCTGCTGATAGCACCGCCGCTGTTCCTCCTGTTGTCGTGCTCGACAACTCCAACCAACCAGTTAGTGCTGTGCTAATGTGCCATCTATCATGCCTTTGCGCGATGTGGACTCCATCAATCCTATCCATAACCATATTAGTATTGGAAAGAGTTTGACTCTCCGTTCGTTTGTTTTACTTTCCTTCACTGTTGAACAGCATAAAGCATCTTAATTAAATTTGATACCGAGGTACATTGTATCATGGCATATACATAATATATTACTTTTTATGCTACATTCAATTTCAATTCAATTCAATTCAATTCAATTCAATTTATTCAATTTATTCATACAATTTATAACATGACAGTACATTAACCAAAGCGTTATAAATAAGTTAGTCAAGATTATTTACAGAATTTCATCAATTGTATAGGTATTTATGTCAATATGTCAAAAAGTATTTATAAGTCAATAATTATTTGTTATTTTAAGAAAATATATCGGCATAAGATTATACGGTAGTGTCAATCTATGCTAGATTAGAAACTTATACTAGACTTCCTAGCCCACACTTCAAACATCCGCTTACATTCGTACATCAAGCCAGTCATCCCACTCCCGAATAGATCACAGTGTGGAGCCCCAGTGAGGACGGATTCGAGCAGAGAGAGCGCGCGCTCCACGGGGCTCTGGCGGCGGTGGAGAGTGCGTCCCGAGGCGCACGCCAGGGTCCGCGGGGCACGCGCTCGCAGGTAGCTCTGCGTGTGGACATTTGGTACAGACAATCTCAGAAACACTCCGACGAGTGCTACGCAGTCTATTTTGCCTTTCAATATGTCAAGAGTGAATTTAGCTAGTGCGAGAGACCTTCTGATCTCCAGTGACTCATAACCTAATTGTCCCTGGATAAAGAGAGTTGGGTACATATAGGGGTAAAATACATATGTCTTTTTATATAGGTTACGCAGGAACTTTTTTTGAATTCTCTCTAGCATAAGAATGTATATACCTTCGTGTGGGCTCCATACCAACGTATTTGTTTCGAGAATACTTCGAACTAGGGCCGCGTAAAGTGTCCGGGTCGCCGCGAATGACAGCAGCGGGGCATTCCGGAGCACGAAGCCCAACCTGCGGTTAGCCGCGTCCGTCACGCGCTGTGTGTGCTCGCGGAGCGTCATCTCGGGATCAAACCATACGCCGAGGTCGCGCACTCTCTGAACGCGCGGTACGGGCGCATCCCCTACCCGGTATACATGCTTGCGCGGGTTGCGGCCGCGCGTAAACGTCATTATTTCACATTTACGGTTACACACGGTTGGCCACACTCCACGCATGGACCGCGTCCACATCACGCTGAAGTGCATCATTGTCTTCCGGTGCTTTACACGCCTTTACCAGCTTGACGTCATCGGCAAAAATCAGCACTGTTGACTCGCGCACTATCTCAGGAAGATCGTTTATCAGGAGCACAAACAGAAACGGTCCTAAATTTGATTCCTGACTAATTCCTGACCGTGTATTGTAGTACTTCGATACATGAGTTCCGTATTTGACATACTGCTGTCTATCCGATAGGTAGTTGGCAAAAAGTTTTAATAGTACTGGAGTGAAACCCATCAAGCCCAGCTTTAGTGTATCATTGTCAACTCTATCGAATGCTTTTTGAAAGTCTAGGTAGATGATATCTACCTGGATTCCACGATCCATCTCCGATGAAACAAGGTCCACCATTGTCACTAGGTTGGTAGCTACTGAGCGCCGCGGCATGAAAGCGTGTTGTGTATCCGTTACATAGGGGCGTCACTGAGGAAGCAGACACTTGTGGAGAGCTGTTTCGAACACCTTGGCTAAAGCAGACAGTATTGCCACCGGGCGGTAATTTTTGACCTTTGATTTAGATCCCGATATAGGTATGGGTGTTACCCTAGATTTTTTCCATATGGATAATGGCCGGTGGCAAGCGTGAGATTAAAAATATAGGTTAGCGGTGCTACTATTTCGTCAATACACCCTTTAATAACGTAAGCCGGTACTACGTCGGGACCGGGTGATGTACACGGTTTCAACCTTTTTTACCGCCGCACGCACGTCGGCTTCTCGGAACACTTGTAGGTGTACGTGGCGGCAATCGGCGGGCGGCGCGGCAGAGGCGGCTGCGGGGTCGAGTGTTGGCCTGTCTGGTAAAAACACGGAAATGAAGTGCTCAGCGAACGCCGCCGCCGCGCCGCTCCCCGAGTGCTCCACATTCCCAAGCGTCACCTTCGATTCCCGTCCTCCCGTATTGCCAAGACTGTTTACATACTGCCAGAACTCTTTTGGATTTCTACATAAAATATTCGATATCATTTTTGTATAATTTGTAAACGCTATTTTATTATTTTTCTTTTTATTATTATTATTATATATTATTATAATATTTTCAGTGCAACTCTGCCTTACAGCGAATTTTATTGGGAATACAATAGTCAAATATACTATAGATTGTTTGATAGAAAAAGTTCAGAGCCTCATCGACACAACACTCCTCAATTCTTCACTCGTTAACACAACGTCTAGCATTCTATCATTGCTGGAAACAGATTTATATTGATTCACCTTCATAATTTTTTTATGTAACATCCTACCTTCATCAACCTTCAGTCAGATGCTAGAAGAGTAGACAGATACGCCTATTCAAAACACATCAAAAGTATATAATTTCTGGATTGTACTATGACTTTGTTATAATGAGATATACTTCTGCAGAGTGGTTCGCTTTTGGCAGCGGCGTTGCCGCGGCTTGTGGCTTGTTCGGTGCCGGGTGTGGCGTCCACGAGCGCAAACAACGGCGGTGCCACACCCACGCTGGCAGAGGGGCCAGGTGGAGCGGGCGCTGTCGGAGGGGGAGGGGGGGACACGCCGCGTCGCGACCCCGGACCTCCCACACCCACACATTCGGAGAACACAGACCCTCATGCGCCGCCGTTGCATCTCGACGCGGCGCTGCCTCGCAAGAGTTAGTCTATTTACTACTATGTACATCTATCTTTTACCTGAGTACATACATGACTGGCCTCAGCTTAGTTGGTAGAACACCGACCCTCACGCGCCGCCGTTGCATCTCGACGCGGCGCTGCCTCGCAAGAGTTAGTCTATTTACTACTACATCTATCTTATACCCCACTACAATTGTAATTAAAAATTTGTGTTCATTACCAAGTCTGCTATAATCCTTGCTATTAATAATAATAATAATCCCGGACATTTCACCCATCATCATCTGGACCCAAAGTAAGCAGAGCTTGTGTTATGGGTACCACATGACTGATATACTACTTATATACTTTTTTTTGTAAATTCATACACATTATACATAGAAACACCCAGACCCAAGACATACTTGCAGATCATTCAAACATTTGTCCCCCGGCAGGAATCGAACCCCCGACCTTCTGCGTCTCAGCCGGACCTTAGCCCACTGCGCCACAATGTCGTCAATCGAAACTGATAGACATAGATTGTGTCAAAAGTTCCATAATCGCTGATACATTGTATGCTTGCGTTATTATTACGTGCTAGTACATCGTATTGTTTGTTGCAGTGGAATGTCTAGGGAGTTATTCATCGGTGGTGGGAGGCACACTGCAGCACGCGGCGCCCATGCTGACGCCGTCGCTGCAGAACTACGTACGCTCAGACCTCACGTCCCACGTCATCGGCTGGCCTGCGGACATTCTAGAGAAACAGGTCAATGCTCACATTATACACATACATATTTACATTACATGTAACAAGTAGTGAGATATTAAATGATACTAGACCCATAACAAGTAGGTGTAGGTGCTGAGCACTCATCAAAGTGTTTGTATGACCGAAGACGCTTCCGTGGGCACTGTCTCGCCACTGTACTTGTAAGTATACAAACTTATATATACTACTATACTTCTGGTATACTTCTTTTGCTTCATTTAATCTCATTACATTCTTATAAATATGCGCGTCGGTTTTGGGTACTCTTGACCTGGCTTTTCTGTCAACACATCCCCTATTTGGTATTAGTAAGTATGCCGAGGTCTTCCCCTTCAGCTTCCCAATACACACTCACTTCATGCACCTGTTACGTCAATCTACCTTCGTCCATAACCTTACCTAACCTAAACCATCTTAACATACCTTTGTCAACCTTCATCACTGCATCTTCTTTTACTCCACAACAACAGAACACTCTTATCACACTGTATTACTCTATCTAAGTTAAACCACACATACTTCACTATGCCCTCATTTCAACTACATTTACTCTGCTCTGACTGCCACACCCAACTTTCACTACCATACCATCAGTGTGTACTTTTGACTTTGAGGTTGATGGCCAGGATTTATTGTATCCTATGTTCATATAGCAGGTTAAAAAACAAAAACAGTCATGCTCACAACTGATCCACAGGCTTGATACGTCTGCCTGAGATATCTGGTAACTTATTCAGGTCATAACTCATCTGTACTTATGAATTGGTTCAGCTTTTACCATGTGATTGAGTAACAAACATCCAAGTATGTTACTTTGGCATTTATAATATTAGTGTGATTTTGTTACAGGCCAATAAATTCACAGAGGAAGCGTACCAGCTAGGGTGCCTGCAGTGCACGCGGGTGTCAGCCGAGCTGAAATGTTCGCGGTCAGTTGTGCGGCACACTGAGATACAGGCTACCTTGCACGAGCAAAAGTATGTTACGTGTGCTGATACCACACAATTTTTTTTTAAACCAGCTTATACTCAATTTTTAATTAGGTGTGATTATGGACATAATTAGCATCTACAAACTAAACATCACCCATTTTGAATTGGTTACAGTAAGATCTGACCAAAATTCAGGGCGATTTCGTTTTTGATAGTTATATCGGAACCATCCGTCAAATATAGTCAAATTGACAGTTGCTTCGTTGTCAAATTCAAATATTTTATTGCCTGATGTGTGTGGAGGATTAAGACATCAATTGGCAAAAGTAATTTCTTTCCATCGTACAAAACAATGTAATTAAGAGTGGTTTTTACACAATTGTGTCCCAATGTAACCGTTATTTTTTTTATAGTCCAGTCTACACATCACTTGTGTATAAGATATTAGAAAACTGATCGCTGTGATAATTCGACAGAATAATGTACCTGCGGCAGCAGATCTCGCGGCTGGAGGAGCTCAAGTCGCAGAACTCGTTCATGTCGGATGAATAGGAGTTGTGGTGGGGGTCGAGCCGGCGTGCTGGGCCCCCCTCCCCCTCCCCCGTCCCGGCACCGGTGCCCCCCCCCGCACAAGCTAACGCGCCTGCGCAGTCGCCCGCCTCGCCAACTAGCCCGCGCGACATGTACCCAATGCTCTCACCCTACTCTCCAGTTCCGGCTCTGATCAGCTACGTGCCCACAAGAACTTCATTCCGTTCTCTTTCTATGTAATTTAGATTGATTACTGTGTTGTGTGATTTGATGTTAAATATTAAGGATTGGCAGTCATGAAACTGTATGTACTGGAACCTTCTGTTTAAAACTGCATATAATTGTAGCTGGACTTGAATGATTTCATTGTTAAGTTATTTTGGCTTGTGGCATTCATAGGAGGGACTGCGATTTCACCAATGTCACGCCAGTGTGTCTTTTACACGAAGGAAAAGTTTTGCGTATTTTATAATGCAACATTCGTTTCCTAAGAAAATGTTTTCAAGTATGTACTTTTTTTATTGTCTTTAATTCATATGTCTTTTATCATTGTAAGATACTGCAGATGTATAATTCTGTAAAGTAATGATGTATGTAGGCTAAGTAGGAGTGTCAGTTGCATCGCGCTCGCCGCTTTCACGAACATTTTCATATAATTAACGTAGATTTTTTTCATGTCAAATTTTCAATATTTATTTTTGTCTTTTTGCCCCGACGCGAGATCTCAACGGAAGTCTGTGTCTGTGCGTTTAAGGCTAAAAGATTTGTTTGCGAGTTTGTTTCCACCTGACTTCTACAGGCTTTATGACCCTATACAGTACAAGGGAGAACTGAAATCATTTGAATGTTTATGATGAAGCAGATACAATTGGAAATATGATGATAAAAGAACTTTATAACAGTAACATAAGTAATCTTATTTCCCTGCAATAGGTAAATGTCTGAAATCGTGGGCTGGTTAAAATATTTCTATTAAAAATCATTTTCTGTGTAAGAGGATTGAAATTGATCAATAAAGAAATGTATAATTGTATTAACTCGAGTCAATTCTCGAGACATTGTGTTTTGTAATGTGTTTATTGTAAAGTAAATAGTAATAATTACCTTAAAACTTTCATAGCAAATTTAGTTGTAAATAGTTATAAGTGACTTTGTAGGTCGGCCAATGTTTCTGTCTTACAACTGTGTAGGTCTGTGTATGTAAACTTTCTATCCATACAGTTGTTTATAATACATAGTAATAACCTGGAATCCATGTAGTGTATCTATGAGTTTCTATTCAAAATATTTAATATATTCTATTCAGCAATATTATAATCTTTATTACTAAACTGAATTTAAATATGCATGCATGCATGCATGCTTTAATATTGCGATATTTAGCGCGAGTATAACGTGATTCAATAGTTGGGGCTCATTTACAAAGACGGCGCGGCGGCGGCCCGTTGTCGACGCCGTGTCCGGGCGATTGTGTAATTTTGATACTATCAAAACATTCATACTAACAGTTTTCATTTACTAATGATAAATTAGTATTACAGAATATTGATGTTGATTGTAACATATGCAGTCATATGAATAGAAACTGACATAGAAACCGAACATACATAATACCAATCCATTAAATAAAGCCAATCGAAACTGATAGACATTGATTGTATCAAGAGTTCCATAATCGCCATGCAGTTCTAGGTTTCGATTTCATTTCATGCAGTTATTAGAGGGGTATTAAGTAAATGTATAGGCAGATTGTGCCACCTAAGTGTATTTACTAAGCATCTTATTGTCTTTTAGTATTCAAATTTGGGTTAACAATTATTTGTCAGGTTAAATTACCTAGCCTTTTATTTTCCCATAATTTGTGTGTGTGATTTATTAATACATTTAATATAAAACACAGGGTTCTGTATGTAATTAAGTTAACTGCCTGTCAAGTGACTAACTGGACGGGCTGGGCATACTCAAGTCCTATTACAAAAACTACTGTGACTTGGTGTGATTTTTATTAAAAAAATTACCTCTTAACTCTTTTGATTGCCATAACAAAGGGCTAAAATAGAGTTTTACTTCAGTGAATTTAGTTGAACAAATTACTATTGCTTTGTTTGTTGTATTTTCACAAGTTATGTTTGAAACATGTCTATTCTAAATTAGATGGCATTTGTAATGATGAGACTAAGTTTGCAAATTTGTATCTTACTGCCACACAAGTCATTAATGGTTATTCACTCCTTAATCCATTAATGACATTAATGAGCAACCATTAATGACTCTTTGTCAATTCTTTGCTAAGGAATGTTTTGATTAATGACATTGGGTGGCAGTTAGTCAGTCTAGTTTTCTTTTTAGTTGTAATGGTTATAATTGTAAAGGTGCAAACATTTAATTATAATCAACCTATGCATATAAATTTAAATCAATTTACAGAATTACTGTGATATTCATTCAATTTCACAAATAAGCTCATAAGCAGAAGCATAACTCTAGTGTAGTTAGGAGTGCATCTATGATTAATATAAATTGTGTGGAATTAGGTGTTTCGTGAAGTGGCATGCAGTCAGTTATATAATATTGTATGAAATAGGATGGGTCGGGACGACGAGCCTGGGCACCGTAGCATTGGTAAACGGTCTGTAGGTCGAACCGCCGCCGTCAGCGCCAGCGTCGATTGAATAACTTATTGTATGCATATGCTTCTCCGATCGCCTGCCTTCTATCGAGCATAATATAAGCAAATCATTTGCAATATGATGTCACCTTTACTTAAATGATTCTGAATAATCTCTGAATAATTCTGTATCACTATGTTGTTCAACTTATAATAAATCCGTTGATAAACAAGATTTGTATCTGTTAATCTAATAATGTGTTCTACTTTCATCTACCAAACATTGCATTGTTCATAGCATTAATTTATTTTAAAATATATTAAGTATGTATGTACCACAAATATCATTTTATTTACTTCTCAGTTGTTGATGATGTGAACTGGCGGCTGATCTAAGTACCTAATTCGTGGTCGCGACGCGCATAGTTCGAGATAGTAAAATCCTTCAGTATAAGAACACACGTAGCGCTTTACACCCTCTCGCCCGGACTGCATGCAACGCTCGTACGAACACGTAGTACATGGAAATGTAGATAGTAAATTTCGGTTTCGACGTCGAATAAAAGTCTAGCTGCACCGGCGGGAAACTAGTAGAATTACGCGCGTCGCGGTAACCCGTGGCCTTATCGTGGCACTCAGCGATAAGTCAGCTGACGTGGATGCACCCAGAACCCAGGCCTTTATTTTTTCTGTGAAGTAAGTATAACACAACAGCTCGGTCGTTCAGTCAGGGACTTAACTGAACAATCAATCATATGATCGGAAATTACGATCATCGCCCGCTAAGTTTGGGGCGGGCAACCGCGACTGCGTAACAAACAACCAATCTCATGAGACTAGAAATAAAACAAACTTTTCCGTTCCACCACAGTGGCGGGCCTGGGTCAAAAACGCTCCGTCAGTTCTTACCCTCAGTGACTTGTCCTAACATCCCGTCTGATAGCGGCAAGTATTTCAGATGTCTTTGTTTTCTCTCAAGCTGACTCATTATTTGGTTTGAAGTTGCTCAAGCTCAGAGAAAAATGCATGCCATTTTACAACACGCTGAGAAGGAATAAAAAAAATCTCTTATATATAGTAGGCGTAGTTTATATACCTACATAAAGTAGTCCGTCTCGTATTACGATACGAGAGGAATAGAGGATACCTATACCTAGCTACATTGTTTTGTTTTGTTACGGCCGACCGAGCACTCGTCACCGTCGGTCGGTCGGCTTGTACCTACTTAGGTCATTGGTCGGCGTCGTGTCGGCCGCCGACTGCTGTTAACTGTTTTATGAAAACGTAATTATGTGCGTCACAAGTGAAAATAACATTTGCCCTATGGCGCTGAACTCAAAAACACTATCCCAAAAAATACTAAATAAATATATTATTTAGGCTATAGGTAATTTATTAAACCTTATAAATAAATAGCGTCAGCAACGCACACGAAAGCTGCTCGCTGCCGGCTCCGGCGCCGTTCATTTCATCCTTCCTACCCTAGTAGTACCTACTCTAATAGTGCTAATTTGTTGACTCACACGGATGCACGTTCCTACATGCTGCGCGCCACGCTATTTAGATAAGCCCGCCACCTACAGGATATAATTATGGTTACCTACCTACATAATCTGCACACCCAACCAAACACCACATTAGCTATAGACTATTCACCGTAAGATGTCTCCTGCCTACACAACATTTTAAAACATTTTAATCTGAGGTGGGTACATACAAGTTTAGATAATGTTGCCGGCAACCACCAATCACCAAGTAGGGTAAATACTACATATATTGTTGACAACACTGTAGGAAATGCAGCCAATTCCCAAGGCAGTGAACGGTCTAAGTGACCGGTCGTCCGTCAGTTAGGTCAAGCAAAACAAGCAAATCGGCACACAACGCACAAAGTCAACTGTCAACGTCAAGTCAGTTCAGTTCACAGTTATCTCGAGCACGGACAACACAGCACATCTATTTGCCTGCAGCACAGTCAGCCTGTCTCCCTCCACGCCGTTACACGTTAGGTCGATTGATAGTCGTTACGTTGCCCGCTGTTGTGTTCGGTCGGCTGAGCGTGTCGTGCAGACGAAAATTCAGAAGATACAGTAAGTATTAATATTCCAGTTATTTAGAAAACAACGGGTTCTAATTTTCTGAGCTGATTAACTTTAATTCGTTGCTTCTTGTATGAGTGATGTTTTCAAAGTGTGCCAATAAAGGTAAGAGCCGTTTAAAATTTTTAGAAAGTTTATAACACTAAACTTTCAGAGGAGTTTCCGAATATTGCTCTCACCTAGCTGTAATTAAAATGAGAAAATGATGTTAATGATGATACAAATTTAAATGAGGCTAAATTATTTGGAATTAAGGAATATTTCTTGTAGTCTAAAAAATTGCCAGTCTACTTGAGCGCCTTTAGCCAATAATACCTACCTAAAAGTGAGTAGCGAGCGATCGAAGAGAGCTATTTTATTATTTACAATTTGCGAGCGCAGCGAGCTCACCATACCTATCCATAGTGAGCGATTCTATCGCTCATTTTTATTTAACAATATAAAAGAAAGCGAAGTAAACTGGGGGTGGGCCACCAAGCTGAGGCCATTCATCATTGAAGGTACCCATTATTAAATACCTATGGGTACTATACCTAACTAATTATAAACTACCCATGATATTTTTAGGGTTCTTTACACCTACTTCAAAAAGAAAAAAGGAACTCTTATAGGGTAATCTCCTTATACGTCCATCTTTCTTTCTGTTTATCTGTCTAGTCTTGAGATTCTTTTTCTTAGAAACGCGTGGAGGTATCGAGTTGAAATTGATATTGAATGTAAAGAATATTGAACCATTTAATGTAAGTAACTTAGGTAGTTTCTTCTGCCGTTCTAGGTTTGGTGCTCACCCCCAAAAACCCAGCGGCCCCGGCTCCTATGGGCGCCTTGTCGCCCGACGGCGGCGTAAAGTCCCCCTAAAGTCACGCCGACGCGCCCGGTCGCACTGCACCCTTTGCAACCCTAAGTGTTATTACGTAAAAGTAGCAGTAGCGACAGCAATAGCAACGCGGCATTAAAATCAGTCCCAAGTCTTAAAAAAATATCTTATAACGGATGCTACCTGCTGCCTATTACTTGTCTGCCGTCTACCCGAAAATATTCAATAAGTAGATTCAATAAATATTATATTAGCGTTCAAAGAGTGTTCGGCAGCAGTGTTCGCGAAATTTGATCTTGTTGCTAGTTGTAGCGAGATACGTAATCTGGCAGTTGGACATATATCATATTCCTAAAATGACACTAAATGACTTTTATAGAAATGTACAGAATTATATACAAATACATGTGGTATAGTTAAGCTATCTTAGAACCGTTTAAAACGATAAATAGATAGCTCAACTGATCGAGATCACTGCCAGAGGGCAGCGTACCAAAGACAGTGACGGCATTGCCACGTTGAATGGCAATATGCTGGGCTAGATAGGAGTCAGCTCTTGGGTTACGCGATGTTTCTAAATGTCACTTAAATGAACTGATTAAAGTAATCCTTTACCCAAATTGTAGAAATTTTTATTTTTGTCTATGTCTATAATTTTGAAATGTTCTTTAGGCGACGATTTCACTTAAAAAAATACGTTCACCAAGCGCCAGTGTCTAGTGATGTGGGTATTTGATTATGTTTCTGGGATTCCAACTGAGGTTTATACGTTTTATATCGAGATAGTAAGTATGACTTTAGTATGAATAGGATTTAAACTCATTGAAACTATATAAAACTATAAAATCAAACAAAATCCTACCTACACATTGATAATTTAAATAATGATATTTTATGAAGTATTCACATTACTAGTATGAGGCCCACTTTTTACAAAATCGTTAAAAACATCCGATCTACGAGACTATCAATCTGCCTTGCCTTCTACGCTTCAGGGATCGATTCGCGGGCAGCAGCTAGTGAAAATATAAAGCTAGGTCGGTGTTTCTAATTAGATGACCACCACTGTATAACAACATAAAATGTCATAACTACCAAGATTTTTTTTGTTTTAAATAAGTTTTGAATTGCTAAAAAATCCATATTTTTAACCGACTTAAGTGAGGTTTCTCAATTCGACCGCATATATTTTTTATGTGTGTTTGCCGATTACTTCGTTGTCTATGAAAGTCTTTTATTCGCCACGTCGCTTATCAAATGGCTACAATCAATAACATCAAATGTCCTAATATTTGGAAGATGGAAAAAATGGCAGGGAAAGAGAGGCTTCGATCTTTTAAGTCGAGGCATCCGGATTTATCAATGAGGAAGCCCGAAGCCTGTTGTTTGTGCCCATGCCACTGCATTTAATAAAGAAACAGTTAAAACTTTTCGTTGTGATTTGAAAGTCGATGAAACGAAAAAGCGACAGTAAAAAGAGACAGACACATACATTCATAAGATATAACATGGAAGAAAATGAGATAGGAAGCATTATACGTGTTTGTGCGCGCATGCGTAGTACAAAGCTTGAGAAAAGGCATCACAACAACCGTGGTGTTTTGTATACGTGTACGTATTATACGTTTGTTTTTTGAAGGTTTCACTTCTACCACGTGTGAATTGCACACATGTTTTTTTTGATAAGCAAAAAAATTTTATGAATCGTCATCCGTCTTTTGGCGATGGTACAAGTACCTAACCTAGACGAAACTGCCACAAAAACGGTTCAAAGACCGCAGAAAGTGTTGGCATCAAAAGGAAAACAGAATATCGGCACAATAACAAGCGGGGAAAGGGGTACTTTGGTGACCCAATGTGCCATTGTATGTGCGGCAGGCCAAGCATTACCTACAGTTCTCGTTTTTCCGAGGAAAAACTGCGGATATATTGTATTGCATGGTGCTCCTCCAGGATCCCTCGAACTCGCTACTTCAACTGGATGGATGAATGCGGATCTGTTTGTTCAGGTTATGCAACATTTTATTAAGCACACCTCTGCAAGCCGTGAAAACCCAGCACTTTTAATATTCGATAACTCATCATTGAAGCTTTAAATGTAGCCAAAGAATCTGGGGTGACTGTGCACCCTCATACATCAGCAAAGATGCAGCCACTTGATGTGGGCTTAAATGGACCCTTCAAAGTTTATTACAATAGCGCTGTGGATTCATGGTTGATGAAGAACCCTGGAAAACCAATGACTATCTATAATGTCGCAGAGTGCGTGGGTCCGGCATATATAAAATCAATGACACCTATGAATATAGCATAGCAAAAAATGCGGGATTTTCCCTTATGATGCAGACATTTTTACTGAAATTGACTTCATGCCATCATCAGTCACTGGCAGAGATCAACCAGCAGGGCCATCTTTAGCTACTGATGATCTGCAAAACAGAGAGAATATTGCTAGTCCCTCATCAGATGTAACCCGCGCTGATAGTCCAGCTGTATTGGAAGATCTAGTATTTTTAGTATTTTTTATAAATTGTTACGGTTTTGTTCAGTTTAATAATGATTTGCATAATTATTTTTTTGTGTTTCTTATTAGTTGTCAAGCTTGTTTGTCGTATTTTATTATAATAATAATAATAAATAAATAATGCCGGACATTTAACACAGCGTCATCTGGCCCCAAAGTAAGCAGAGCTTGTGTTATGGGTACCATATGACTGATATACTACTTACATAGGTACTTTTTTTTTGTAAATACATACATATTATACATAGAAACACCCAGACCCGGGACAAATACTTGCAGATCATACAAACATTTGTCTCGCAGCGGGAATCGAACCCGCAACCTTCTGTGTCTCAACCGGACCTTAGCCCACTGCGCCACAGAGGTTGTCATTATTATGATATGATATAAAAGTTTCAGTTTTGAAAAAAATAACAACCATCGATTTCTATTATTATAATGGTATAACAATACAATGTACTATCCGATACATCGATTTTAATACATTGAAAAATACTCAATGAAACGTTAAAAAAAATTATAAAGGTAATTTGTAATGAAAATATAAACCCAGGTCGGGTTTTCTAATTAGATGACCACCACTGTATAACAACATAAAATGTCATAACTAAACTACCAAGAATCTCCGTGTTAAGTTTTTTTTAAATAAGTTTTGATTTGCTAAAACACTAAAAAAATGAGGTTTCTCAATTCGAACGTATATATTTTTTATGTGTGTTCGCGGATAACTTCGTCGTGTATGAACCGATTTTGATGATTATTTTTTTGGTGGAAATGAGATATCCCAAGAGTGGTACCATGATAAGGAAACCAGGATCAGATGATGGCATCCCAGAGAAATCGAGGGGAACCTTCGTAAATCGTTGTGACGACTAGTGCTTTTGTTGATTTTTTTAATTAAGTATTTTAAAGCACTACTATTTAATGAAGGTCTGGAGTCGATCTGATGATGGAGCCGAATGACAGTGGAAAAGGGAACTTCTCAACGATTTACGGTGTTTGGGCTTGATTAATTTGTATTGATGAGAACTTTACACCTCGATGGGTTGTGTCTGTCATTAGGGGTCTGATGATGAAGACGAAGGACAGTCAAGGGAACTCCTCAACGTTTTAGTGTTTTGTGTAGGTATATACATGAAGTAGGTTGTCTTTTTAGTTTTTAAAACGTAATTATTCTGGTTTGTATCGTACGTTCTTCCTACTACTTACTAAAACACATATTTTAAGTAAGTACCTAGGTGTACGCTTAATAATATAAATAAGCGTACACCTACTTACTTAAAATTTGTAAAATAAATAATTTTGTAAATTTGTATAGAGTAATTATATTATAAATGTGCATGTTTTTATGTTTGTTTGTTTGTGTAACGGAATAATGTTTGAACTCAATACGATCTTACTACATCATCATATCAGCCTTTAGGAATTGCACTGCTGGACATAGGCCTCCCCAATAGATTTCCAAAAAGAACGATTTTGAGCCCTCTCCATCCACCGACTTCCTGCGATCTTTACAATGTCGTCAGTCCATCGGGCGGGGGGTCGTCCTACGCTTCCTTTTCCTGTACGTGGTCGCCATTCGAGAACTTTTACTCCCCAACTGTTATAAGTTCTGCGAGCTATATGGCCTGCCCATTGCCACTTCAACTTGCAAATTTTGAGTACTAGGTATATCGGTAACTTTGGTTCTTCTACGGATTTCCTCGTTGCGGATTTTATCACGTAGTGAAACACCCAACATAGCTCTCTCCATAGCTCGTTGCGCGACTCTAAGCTTGTGTATGAGGCCAATAGTCAGCGACAAAGTCTCAGTTCCATATGTCATCACTGGCAACACGCACTGATTAAAGACTTTCGTCTTGAGGCTCTGCGGTATCTGTGACGAGAAGATGTGCCGTAATTTCCCGAACGCTGCCCATCCGAGTTGGATTCGTCGGCTGACCTCTTTGTCGAAGTTGGACTTGCCTAGTTGAATCGTCTGACCCAAACAGACATAACGGTCTACAACTTCGATTAAATCGCTCTCAACATGTACCGGTATGGGTGCAACACGAGCATTTGACATGATTTTTGTCTCGCTCATGTTCATTTTAAGACCCACCTGTTGGGAGACGATATTGAGATCGCTGAGCATTGTGCCAAGGTCTTCCAGGGACTCTGCCATGATGACTATATCGTCGGCTAATCGAAGGTGAGTGATGCGTTCGCCATTTATGTTGATACCATATCTATGCCAGTACAAGAGCTTATAAACATCCTCCAAGTTGTGAACAGTTTCGGAGAAATAACATCTCCCTGTCCAACCCCTTTATGGAATGGGATTGGATTTGTGCTCTGGTCCTGGAGTCGAATAGACATGGTGGCGTTACTGTACAGACATTTCAACACTTCGATATACTGATAGTCGATTTGGCACCGCTGGAGTGACCGCAACACTGCCCAGGTTTCGACGGATGACGGAGTTGAACAGCTTCTGGAGGACCTTAAGTACCGGTGTTCCACCCGCTCTCAGAAGCTCTGTCGTTATTCCGTCTTCCCCCGGTGCCTTGTTGTTCTTAAGCTGCTTTAGAGCCGTTCGGATCTCGTATAGGCTGACGTTCGGGATGTCTTCTATGTAGTGTCGGGTTAGGCGGGCTCTTGCATCGCTAGTCGTGCTTGTAGCAGGACTTTGCGATGAGGTGTACAGTTGTCCATAGAACTTCTCGAGCTCTCGTAAAATTTGTGGCTTCGAGGAAGCGACACTACCACTGTCAGTTTTCAGCTTCGTCAACAGGCTTTGCCCAATAGACAGATCTCTCGCGAATACTTTGGAACCTTGATTGCGCTCTATAGTGCTTTTTATACTATAAGTATTAAACAGACGCAAGATCGCGTCGCATAGACTTAGAGATCTGTTTATTGAGCGAGCTGTATTTCGACATGTCCACTGAAGACTGCAGTTTCATTTCGCTACGTTCTGCCATGAGTTTAAGAGTGTGCTCAGAGAGTTTTTGGGTTCTACCTTTGCGCTGGGTTTTACAGAACTTTGACCCAACGGCATGGACAATTTCCACCAGACCGTCATTTATTTCGTCCACGGATCCGCATACGGCGAGGCATTGGATGCGATTTTGGAGTTCCAACTGAAAGCTCTCGGGGTTTTAGATTTGGCAAAGAGTAGATTTCATCAGATGGGATCTTTCTAGCTTTACATTTAAATTTAATGAGCGTTTGTGTCCACCGGGGTGAAGCCACGTCCATTTTGTGGACGACCGCTTCTTGAAAAAGGAGTTCATCATAAGGAGTCCCTCCTTTTCCATGAAGTTGGCCAATCGCTAACCCCGTTGGTTCCGCTGTCCAAATCCAAATTGCCCCACTCTCAGTTCATCGCCGTTCCTCTTACCTAGCCGCGCGTTGAAGTCCCCCATTACAACCGTAAAGTCTGTTTTTGAGGCTTGCATGGCATTTAAAATGTCAGTATACATAGCCTCCACTTCATCGTCTGGACGTTTCGAGTGAGGTGCGTACACCTGTATGACTTTAAGCGAATACCGTTTGGTTATTCTGAGTATAAGGTATACCACCCTGCTCGACACGCTTTCGATCTTTACAATGTTGTTAAGGAGGGACTGGTGGACGAGGAAGCAGACACCGTGCTGCGATAGTTGATCGCCCTCCCGGTAGTTATATAAGTAAGTAGGTATAAGTTGCCGGAATTTAGGATTATCGTGTCCACTCCCTCTCTTCGGACTTCTGATAACCCTATAATATCCCAGTGCAACAATTTTACTACTGCTTCCAGCTCTATCACCTTATCGTTGGTCCTCAGTGTGCGTGCGTTGTATGTTGCCAGGGCCAGGGGTCGTTGGGATTGGTAGCTGGACTTCTGCCTCTGCCCCTGTTCCGCCGTTACCATGGCCGCCACCTATGCCAGGAATAGCGGAACTGCTGAGAACTGGGGGCCGTCTTCTGATTGTGTCTATCATTTATTTAAGGGGGTATTCTTTATTGGGGGGTTTGCCATAATCACCACGCTTGGCAGGCGGATTGGTGACCGCAGATTTAGTATTAAGTACTCGGGGAGTGCTGCTGCCCAAACCCCCTGTGTGTGTTCCCTTAGTCGCCTTTTACGACATCCACGGGAGGAAATGGCCCCTCCATTTTCTATTCTAATCCGGAACCACACGGATATATTATGTTTGTTTAGTTTTTCCAGTAAACAAGCATAATATTCATTTCTGATATCAGAGTTTGTCAACCGATACATACTTTGTTTAGAATTCGGGTGTTCGTCTATGAATTTTACAAAAAAATACTAAAATACGCTTTAAAGCGTCGTTGGCGTTCAAAGAGTTAACGCCACACGCAACGCTACGTTTCTCATAATTGAGATTCTCATAATCAAAATTATTAGCTAATAGTGGTGTAGGTATACGCAAATGCAAAGTAGTAACCTGTTTTAAACCCTAGCTAGTAATTGTAAGTGGATTTCGACTGTTTTGATACAGTAAATTGCGCAAGAACAGCCCCTTATGTGGCTGACAGCGTTTTCTAAATTCTTTGTTTGTTACAGTAAGAGTAAAATGGCGAGGACAAATGCAACCAAGTCAGCTTTCTGGCAGCCGTTCAAGCTGCATAATGGACACGATTTGCCGGCTATTGGTTGTAAGTAATCTATCTCATCCACAAACAGGCACAGTTTATTTGAATACATATGATGGGTGCATTATTAGGGTAGGTACCGCTCCCTTGCTTCGGAAAGCACGTTAAGCTGTTTAGCCTGGTTTTTCGAAAGTCGGTAGGCAATGACAGATGACTTTGGACGGTCTATTAGTAAGCCACTGACTCATACGAAAGCAGCAGTAGCAGTATTAGGGTACCTCATCTACAATACCTACTTTATAGACATATTACCCTAATACCTAACTTATTGTTTTAGTGGGAACATTTAGAATTAAAGACCCCAATACAATAAATCTGGTAGTGGACGCCGCCCTACAAGCAGGATACAGATCGTTTGGTAAGTTGCATGGCAGGTAGGCCACCTATCAGTTCTACATAGATATAATGTATTCTCCTGCGGTCTGTAATATATACAGTGATGGTCACATAATTAAAGACACTGGAAGCATATTGAAATACCTAACTAAGCTATTCCTCCTGTATATATTTTATCAAACTGCCATTGTAACTTGCTGCCAATTAATTTTTATTTGTGTTGTTATTGTGTATTGTTAAAACGAAATATTTACAACAAAACTTGCCTTTTATTCGAGAAAACTTAAATGTAAGCAGTGTAAATAAAAGATAAGATTAGTAAGATCTGGCCATATAATTAAAGACACTTCATTTCGTAACAAGAAATTTAAAAAAAAAAGAGTTATCATTGAAATTATATTAGTACGTAAGATTTCTAACACATTTTTATAGAGCATTCCGATGCGTATCAATACTTGGTCGCATGTCCTTTTGCAGCAATAACAGCATCTCTTAGCCATGGACGCGATCAATTTTGTACAAACTTGTACCGGAATTTGTTCCCACGCTTCTGTAAAAGCTGTGTACTGTCTTCTTCACCTGGTACCACAAGTTTATTTACGATTGGATTTAAATCCGGACTGTACGGGGGCCAATCCAAAATTGTCAGAAACTGGTTCCTTAAGAAATCTTTAACTACTTTTGTGTGTTTCGGATCATTATCCTGTTGAAA
Source organism: Lampropteryx suffumata (assembly GCA_948098915.1). Classification (NCBI taxonomy): domain Eukaryota; kingdom Metazoa; phylum Arthropoda; class Insecta; order Lepidoptera; family Geometridae; genus Lampropteryx; species Lampropteryx suffumata. The sequence continues at coordinate 15,749,893 of OX402544.1, read as the reverse complement.
AGTTCAAATGACCGGTAAATTTTGCTTAGGTTAGGGCAGTATGGTTTCTTCTAAAATATTTTTGTACTGGTATTTATCCATATTGCCTTCTATCTTACTGACAGGTCCGACACCAAGTCCTGAAAAACAGCCCCACACTTTGATATTTCCCCCTCCATGTTTCACTACTTTCTTGGTGTACTTCCGATCCATTTCTTTGTTTGGGGGGCGTTTAACATATTGTTTTCCGTCAGAATTAATCATATAAATTTTTGATGCATCCGAAAAAAGCACATTTTCCCACTCTCGTTCAGTCCAGTGTTCATATTTTTTAGCAAACGCCAACATTTTAAACGTTAAAAAAGTTTGTATTAGATTCGGATAGTGAGCAGTGTCTAAAATACCAAGCAACACATCTTTTTTGTCCCCCATTTTTAAGAATACAACGTCATGTATGATTTAGTAACAATTACATTAAATTTAATACCTACTTTGGCTAATGGTAGTGCCAAAATCATGTTTATTGTGATCAATTAGGGGATGTCTCTAATTATGTGTCCACCACTGTATATAGCTAGGTACATAAGAAAGTCGTGTTATTTACACCACTTATACCTCGAAAACCGCTGGTCCGATTTGGATGAAACTTTAAATGAATATAGTTAGAAACTTGGATTAGGATATAGGCTATTTTTAATCCCCGAAAAACAACGGGAAGGGGAACGTGGCGGGCGAAACCTCTGGTGGCCGCTAGCGCCATCTAACAATATTTATAATATTTATTTATAACTTTGTTAAGAGATTAACATTATTTATTACATTAATTTGAATAGCTATATTTTTTTTAGTAACGATATTAGTACACTCATATTTTTTGTGAAGTTGTAACCGCCCAGCGAAGTGGGCACGGGTCAGCTAGTTATGTTATAAAACTGCGGTAAAAATATCGCTCAATGTATTGTATTCTAGATAAATATATGCTCTTTTAAATTAACCAATAATTTCACACTGCTCGGCAAGTCTCCCCAAAAGCGGCAATTTTTAGCAATTTGCCACCACTCTCTTTCAAAACCCGATCGTCCTCGGCCGGCCGCGTTGTTACTTTCGATCCTCAGGCACACAAGGAGTGACGATATTTGCTAACTTCTCGGGATACATCCGACTAAAGCCTCCTCTACACGTCAACAGATGCATCTGCAGACGTCATCTGCAGATGCATTAACGTCCGCAGATGCGTCCGCCTCTAATCCGATTGTTGTCGGTTTTTGTGGCTCACATCAAAGGGTTTCGGCGAACGTCCGGCGTCTGTCCACACGTCTGCCGACGCATCGACCTACAGACGTATGGACAGCTCGTGGAAATTCATCTGCGGATGCATCTGCCAGAGTCCGCGGACGCATCTGTTGACGTGTAGAGGCTCCTTTACATAAGCTGCGCAGTCCCACTTGACCCTAACTATATTGCTCCCTACGCCAGCAATGCCAGCGTTATATTCCGCACTTTATCGAGGCGCTTATGACCCAGAATACTGCGTTCGATTTGCCCTTTGGCAAATCTTGAGCCTGGACTTCTGTGACTCTGTTAATAAACACGTGGGAGCCAAAATGATTAATAGTTTCTGTTTTCAGACACAGCTGCCGTGTACGGCAACGAGTTATACATAGGAGAGGCTCTTCAGAAAAGTTTACCAAAATATAACCTAGCTCGTGACGATGTATACGTTACTTCCAAACTGAGTAAGTTAAAATCTTGAAACTACCAAACTATAGATTTACAAAATGGTATTACGTTATTATGTAACATTTTCAAATGTTATTTTTTATAGGTAATGCTGATCACAGTAGCAAGCAACGCGTTATAAACGCCTTTACCAAGACCGAGGCCAACCTAGGGTTTGCACCCGATTTATATCTCATTCATTTCCCTGGCTCTGCTAAACTCGATGCTAAAGATGCAAAGAACAAAGCCCAGCGTCACAATGCTTGGGGCGCTATGATGGAGCTCTACGACTCCGGACGTGTGGATTCGATCGGGGTATCGAACTTCACCATTCAACACCTGGAAGAAATGATAAAAGAATTCCACAGCACCGTTCCTGTAGTCAATCAGGTATGAAAAGGTTAAGCCTTTAACGTTTTAAACAAAAAGTGAAACTGACTTCAAAACACAGAAATTATATACAAGTGCAAGTATATTGAAACTTGGCTAGAAATGCTTCAAATCGCCGATTAAAAATAAATCATGTTCAATCGTTCAATCGTTTCCAGCTAGCTCATATTTTATTTTGTTCCAGGTGGAGTGGCACCCTTTGTACCACGATGAGCATTTACTAGAATATTGCCATAAGAATACCATACAGTTACAAGGATACCACACTCTGGGTGGCACAGGAAATAACGAGATACTTTTAAAAAACCCTTTATTAAAAGAAATTGCCGACGACCATTCGACCAGCGTTTCTCAAGTACTTCTGACATGGTCGCTTCAAAGAAACGTCGCTGTGATTCCCAAGTCGACTAACCCGTTGCATATAAAAGAAAATTTCAATCTCGGCTTTGCTTTAACCTCCGATGAGCTTCAAGCGATCAACAATTTTACTGAGCAGTTAAAGTTTGCATGGGATCCGAAACATGTTTTGTGAAAATTAAACAAACGCATGTAAAACATTACAGTGGCTGTTATACCTGGTCTAACAATCAGGTATCATGTTGTAACGATTAACATCGTGATAATCGGTATCGAAACCGATTTCAGGTTGCCATGTGACGTTCATGTGCGCGGTGGTGTGGTGTGGTGGTGGTGGTGTTGTTTAATAACTTTTAGTGAATAGTTTCGAAAACTTTACTTACTCGCATTCATATTATTGGTGTTTTCAATGTATTTATAGAACTTTATATACTGTGTTATTTCAACTTAAATAAGATTTAACAAATATATAAAATTATAGTAACAAATGTTGTTGGTATTATTATAGTAACAAATGTTGTTGGTATTATTATAGTAACAAATGTTGTTGGTATTATTATAGTAACAAATGTTGTTGGTATTATTTTTTGACTAAGGCGATAACTTTCTTGTTTGTTTTTAATTTATTTATACAAACTAGTTGGATAATGGCCTCAATTCTGTTGGCACCAACCTAACTAATTTTAGCTAAAATTAGGTTTTGAACTGTCAAATTAACTTTTGGTATTCTGCTGCTACCAACTTATCCTAATTTAATTTTATCTAACTTAATTAAACGTTTAAATTTAAATTTAGTTAGATGGTACCAACCGAATAGGTTTTACAAATGCTATGACTAACTAAATAATTCTTAGACAATTCCTAATTTTAGAAATGAAGCAACCGAATTGCCACCAATAAGTACCTACTTGTCTTAATTGTACCGCAAAATATATTTGGCTAAGTTTGTTATCATTTTTAGGATAGGTAATGCAGATATGTTAGTACCTAGATGTAGTGTAGGTATAAGTGTAGTTTTGTGATACAGTACAGTACAGTTAGCAGTAAGTTTTGAGTTGTATCTTCTAATGTTATTATTATTATTGGATTATTTTGTGAAACTCCATTGTCCCAATTACATCGCGAGACTTGACGGAAATATAGACGGGCAACATACGCGACTGGCCCCTCACCTCTGTTGGTAGTAGCTCTACCTTTTACGCAAACATTTGTGCGATGAACATAGGTGTTTGTTATGTGTCTGGGTGTTATAAAGTATCATAAGTATGTATTTAAAAATATATAAGTATTCTATCAGTCATCTAGTCACCATAATACAAGCTATGCTTAGTTTGGGACAAGATGGTGTTGTGTGCATTGTCCAGCAATAATTATTATTTTTTTTTTATTATTATTTTAACTATATAACCGATTATAAAGTTAAAATATTTTAACCGGTTTAAACGGTGCGCTTATAAAGTCTTACACAATGCTAATAATGTATAATTTCCATAGTCGATTCTTAGTTTAGGGTATTATAACTATTATGCATGCAACACTGTAATTTTTTTATATTCACTTATTTTATTATGAATCTAGATCAATAAATAGATTAGAACTAATTTGAATAAAAACACTGTGGTGATTGTGATCTGTTTTATGAATTTAATAAATATTAATGGGTATTGATAAAAGAAATTTTTTTTGGTAACCGCATCATTTGGATTCATTCATTCACGAGGCGGATTCATTTTAAAATTATTATTAAACGTGAGCAGTCATGATAGTTTAATTACTATTTAGTAAGTGACTAGAACTAGAATCATTGTATTAACTTCACTTAGCTAGTATCCATTTACTGAGTTATTATTTACAACCATGAAGTCGCTTTTTGATGTGCACGCAACGAATTTAATAGACGTAATTATAAAAATAATCACAATTATTGTGTATTAGTGCTTTTAGTGAATCAATAAAAAAAATTGAAGAATGTTGTGTTCTTATTATCTACAAGTAGAACTAGAATTATCTACAAGTACCCAAAAGTAGAACCCTTATTCATGAGATAAATGTAGTAGGTACGTAGGTACCACATCAGTCAACTCATAGGTATCGTGGGACAATCTATATTCAATGAATTAATTTACTAGCCTGAATTAGGTAAATGCTGTCAAAAATGTTTGATTTGGAAATATAATTTGTGTTTGTTTTATTTTTGAATGCAGCAGTTGCGCTCATTTTCATAAACTCTAGGTAATACATAATCGTAGGCTGTACAAAGTTACGCCAACGATTGGACAATGCGTAGTGTTGGGCACCTCATAAAACTGGCAGAAGTGACAGCTTGTGAAATAGTGTCACTAATCCTCAAATACTGAAACGTAACCTCAGCGTTAGACCCTTAGACCCCATTATCCTTCCAAAAATGTATGAAGAAATGATGGAAACTGCATCTATTTGGCGTTTCAGTATACGGGCGGTAGCTAGGCTTTCGTTAGTGAAATATTAAGTAACTTAAGTTAAAAAAAAGTAACTACATATATGAGTACCTTGTGAACTTTTGCTTTGTAAGAGTATTTCAATTAGGCGTTTAAGCGTTATATTCAGATTGAGATATCTTTGTAAAATTATATAATGGAAAATACCTTGTTCTGCAGGATGGACGGATTATGTTAGGTATGCACACTGACTTTAATTCTGTTGTTTCCGGAGACTAGAATTTCGTGAATGCAAAAAATTTAACGAAAATCTATTCAATAAAAAAGCAAAAAGTTAATTATAACCGATTTTAAAACTGTCATTTCAAAATGTTATTCTAGTTAGGGCATTAGTGTAAGTAAAAAAAGTACGTTCGTATTTTATTCTCATATTTTTTTTAAATATTTTTTTTTAATTTTATTAACAAAATTGTCCGGCGAAGCAATGGAATCACCACCACTAACGTGCTAGTGCTAAATGTTCTCAAGTATTTACAAATTCAATAAAACGTGGGCATTAGGTTGATATAATATTTTAATCCGTGACCATGGTGAGAAGTGCGGTCGCGCGTATGATCCAGAACTGCGGCGGTCGGCTCGCTGGTAGCAGCACTGGAAGAACGAAGTTGGTGCTGTGTCCGGTGGTGGAGAGAATGCCGGCACGCTCCGACGTCTTGTACAGCGGCGCCTCGTACCGCGGGTCCGGCTTTGGCAGCTCCAGCACAGGCCTGAACCACACCACCGGCAGTGGCGGGTTCATCAAACCTGTGAGTCGATAATTTACTTATTTGGAAAAACAAACAGAACAATAAAACTTATAAACAAAATCACTAAAATATTACATAATCCAGTAAAGTTCCCACTAATAATAAAGTTAAAAAAATGGGAACGTAAAACGTTAACTAAATTTATATCGAAAAACTGCTCAAGAAACCTAGTAATATATTTGAAAAACCTATGTAACGACATGGCTTACAGTACAATAAAAAAAAAAACCTTTCATTACATATATAGGAAAACTTATAAAAAATAATTCAAAGGTAATCCATAACTAAGTATTACATTGTAAATTTTAATCACGATAAAACAAATAGTCTAAGAGCAAGAGCTCTGATTAGGGGCGGACAGACAGTGTAAAAAGCTAGGATTCTTTATGGTGGGAGTCCTAGGCCTTTTAGTTATTGTTGGTTGGTATTTCTTGTGGAGACGAAATGAGAAGTCAAAAGTTCACAGTAGATAGTAGTGTATTTCAGCGGACTTCACACAGGTACACGAAATGGTAAGAAAAATATTTTAAACTGGTTTAAAAGTGTAATAAAGATTAGTAATAATATAAATGGTATAAAATGGTATGTATGGATGATGAGTAACGAGGTGCCAGGCTGGCAGATGGTAGCGCACTGGTATGCTCAGGCAATTGTGCATATTTGCTTGTGAGACAAAAATGCATAATTGCTGTGTTCAATGTAAACAGATAATGACGGATGACGAAGTGATGTTTTAACGGTTTTATTTTCCTTTAGAGGTACGGAGCCATGGACTGGGTTTTGTAAAGACTCTTCTTATTCGTTATTGGCGTTAACACTCAATAAGTACCTAACGTCTGTTCTTGTCCATCAAATGTCAATTAATACAGTTGGCAACATATTTTAACGCCATATTAACTAATGGTTGTGATTCTGTTGTTTTGACGGAATAGCTAAAATATCTAAAAGTATATGTCGATTCAGACAGAGTGAAAAAAATAAGATTGTTCATGTTTTACGAAATTTTAGCTAGTCCAGCCAATATATATAAGATAGACCGTAAAAGAAGGTTAAAGGACCGAAAGGTAGAGTACCTGGTATTGCGTCCACGAGACAGCCTCTGGCCATGTCCCAGCGGCCAGCGTCAATGAAAAGACCGTGGATGTTAATACCGTCCTCGGGCACTTCCAGATCGCCGTACACGCTCGGAGAACCGTCCTCCTGTCACGAAGTATTAACTTTCCTTTCAATATCATCCCCTTCATTCATTTCGTGTTTTTATAGAACCTTAAGTCACTTTTGGTTCTTATTTGGTCCGATTACCAAATATAACTAGAAATAAACGTGTGCGAAAGGAACCCAAAGCTCTTCGAGAAAATCAGGTAACACGATACAGATTTCTCTAGTGTGATGGACTGTTAGTTATAGATCCTGATTTCTCTTATTAGTGAAATGTGAAGTAAACCTTTAATGAGATAGATATTTGTACGGGCCAAACTCGCACATAAGCAAGCACTTTTAGTTTATAATAAATCAGTTGCAATCATACCTCGGCGACTTGCGGTCATTTTAATTATCATCCCGGTCCCATCAATTAGCATAGCATACTCTATCATCGTAATGTGTAGGGAAATAACTATCTCCCCGTACATACTGGTCCTTCGAGCATCGTAATTGGGACCACCAGCGCGAATTACCCATAATTTGGATGCAGTGGTTCGTGTATGTGGTTTTGTCAAAAAAAAAAATTAGCACTGAGCATATCAAAGGTCTCATCAAAGGCTGGCTTAGCAGCCGCCGAGACAAGCAGCAACGGTTCTAGGAACAGAAATCAAGTGCCAGAACTATTATCATCAGATCTCGGCAGGTCGGTGCCGCCGAGATAATTATCAGAATAACCTGGCTCGCAAGCAGCAGCCCGGAGTAAGCATCATCAATTGGAGAGGCAATCTCCTTCAGCAAAAATCTTGGGGTCAGCAAGCGCCACCAGGATCATCAGTATCAATCAAGTAAGATCTTTCCTTTTTAACGCTGACAATCAATTATCAAGATGTCTACGTTGGAAGATCTATTAAGCAATCAACAAAAAATCACAGGGGGTATCAATATGCTTCTTTTGAACTTTAAAAAAGATGGGCCGGATCGTAAAACTCAAGATTATATCAAAAGACGTACAGAAACGTTAGATAATTATTGGCAGGAATATCAAGCAAATCATAATAGACTCATGCAATTTCCTGACAAGAGCAATTAATATTTCGTAAGCAACCATTATCAGCAAGAAAAAGATTTTTATCTATCAGTCAGAGGTAAGATTTTATCAGCTTTAACAGCATCAATCAGACCAGCAACCCCAACATCAAGCATACTAGCAGAACCTCCTGAGATATTTACAAAATCGCAGGGAGTAAGTAGCAAAAACGACGACTTAAATAAAAAGCAACAGCAATTTCAAAGCTTTTGCAAGAACTGTTTCCAACATAAATGTCGACGTTATCACGGAAAAATGGGAATTTTTAGATATTCTCAAGAATTTAGAAAACAGGTGGTCGGTTATTGATAAAGTTCACTGGGAATTAGACAATGAGTCTTGTAGCAGCAGCGAGCAGTATGAGATAACTTTTTCAGAACACGAGAAAACGTATAACAATATGAAAAAAGCTCTCAATAGCAAACTTTGGTCCATGACTCATAGGGAGAAAACCACCCCGAAAATGGAAGTATCAAACTTCCACGGCACGTATCATCAATGGGTCTGTTTTAAAGATCTTTTCACAGAGGCTATTCATAATAACAGCTTCTTATCAAATGCACAAAAAATGCACTTTTTAAAGTCTGAGGTGAAAGGCGAAGCAGAACGCCTAATTCAACATCTAAGTATCAGTTCCGACAATTGCAGCATTTGTTGGGACATCTTACAGCAGAGGTATAACAACAAAAAGATGATATTTTCGTCACACATCAACATATTGATGACCAATGATTCAACAAGCATATATCAGTCACATCAAACGTATTCATGATACTACGATAGCAACAAGCATATCATATCACGACATCCGGTACACGACTATGCGGTAATCTATGTGATCATCAGGATGAGTGTACTAGCAGGCTTCGTGTGGTGGAGGCGACGCGGGCACGGCGCGTGGTCTCTCCGGACTCCAGCAGCAGCACAGACCACTGCATCCGCGCCCACTGCTGCCGCGCGTCCCATACCCCTGCCTCCGCAACGTATAAGTGATAGTGTAGTTTATCAAAGTGTCAGTGCGCGAGTCAATAAGGCAACGTCGCCTATAATCCCACGTTGAGATTTCAATACCCTATCAAACGAATGAGACTTTGCGGCTAACTAGCTATTAATTATAATTAATCATGAGCAATCTAGTTTTAGTTTTATATAATTTAGGTAATCAAATTATTAATCAATTTTTGGCTCATAGTTTCTTTTATTACTCTCGCGGGGAGCATGTACGGGCCAAACCCGCACATTCAGCATTATTAGTATAAGCAAGCACTTTTAGTTTATAATAAATCAGTTGCAATTTTTACCTCAGCGACGAGCGGACATTTTAATTATCATCCCGGTCCCATCAATTAGCATAGCATACTCTGTGTAGGGAAATAACTATCTCCCGTACATATTATTGTACCATTGATAAACTACTTTAATTTGTACTGTTAATTTTTTTGTGAAGTGAAAACTTCTTTTAGCGCGGTAAGCATATTTTTAGATGAGGTAAAACCTCTGGATTTGCGACACCGTTACCGTCTGGGGCGAGACGCAGCCGGCTGCCGCACTCGCCCCATTTGATTATAAACCTTAATTTACATGTTTATAGTCTACTTTTGTATGGAGAAGTTTACTGAGTTAGGTTCTTTGATATATTATCTACATTCTGAACAAAAAATATTGCATCATCTGTGTTCGTTCAGTATTTGATTGGCAGTCGCCATAATTACTGATTTTGAAGTGATTTATCACTAAACACTAACGCGCCAAAATAAGTTTTCACTTATGTCGGCACTCTTGGAGTGCAACCCGTTTTTTTTTTCTTTCTTTCTTTCTTTCACTTGATCGATAAATAAATCGGTCAAGTGCGAAAGTTGCGCTTCTTTCACCATCATGGTTACCATCAGTTAAAATTACTAATCCAATCAGGGTCATAATCTATGAAAACTCCAAACATTGCTCTAGCGAAATATAAACGTACGTAACGTATGTAAAGGAGCTCATCGTCGAGCTGAGTATTACCATTGCAGGTTGTTTTATTGATGGAGAATCTGTTAGTTACATAAGTTATGCGGATAATAATTAAGGTGCTGCTGGGACTGACGGTGGGCTTGGTTTGCAGACTAGTGTATTTTTGTGAGGCATATACGGTAGATCATGGTCTGAGGTATAAAACTCTAAGAAAAGTGAAGTGAATTTATCCTATTTTAGATGTTATTTTCATATAATTTATTTTTTAATTTGTATAATTTTCCTTAAGGTACTAAACCCAAAATGCTGACAAAATCTGTGTAGTGCTGCTACTACGACTGAAATAAGCATTTAAGGTTATAGAGTTTATGGACAAGGTTCTTACGGTGTGCTGGTTGTACATACTTTACTTTCCTATTTACATGTGCGCTGTTAATTGTTTTTTTTTTACTTTGGGGCCTATTTTTAGTCTTTATTTCCGGTTTTGTTTGTTTTGCTGTGCTAAAAATGTTTTTCTTTCTTTTTTTCTTTGTGAAACTCTAGCACAGATTTTTTACGAACCTTATTCTTCTTTGTGTTGTATTTGTAAACGTCTTCTTGTGACAAAAATACGGGAATGGGAAAGAAGTCGAACATAAGGGCATCAATCGGGACTCTGTAGCGGCGCGCGTAGGATTGCAGCGAGCCCGTTAGCATGCCTTGCGGAAAGAATAGTCCAGACACCCAGCTGCTAGGCTGCGAACCGTTCACAAGCCATTTCTGAAAGCATAACAAGCAGGACATCGTTTTTATAATAAAGAACACAACAATTTGCATGTTATATTGAGCTCTACGTTACATAGCACAGGGTTTACGCTAGTTAACGTAACAAAAAGTCTACGATACGTAGCGTGGTACAGGTTCTACGATGTGTAGCGTAGCATCGTAGCAGAATACATTTATTTCCATACAAGTGTCGAAGGATGATCACTCCACCATCTGATGTTGAACAACCAAAACTCATAAAATTTTATGTCAACACGGATTTTAGCGCAGCTTTGTAATTAAATAAATTACATACAGAGCACGCAAACTCCAAAATGGTTAAAGATTCTGTGAGTGGGCAACAGCAGGTATCCATAAAAGCAGTCGCACCTTGTATGATCTTTTAGTGAAATCAAAATAAAAAATATGTTAAAATAAAATCGCAGTAGTCGGTCTGAATTATTAATTAAATATAAAAGTGGATGTTTTTCCACTGAGGAGGGTTGTTGAAGGGTGCATGTATATTAAATAAAGTTAAAATTGTACTGGTAAACTCAAATCATTCACACCCAAGAGTAGCATTAAATGGGGCCAGTTAATCAAGATCCCTATCATACAAATCTATAAGAATATTATTGAGTGGCCTATAGGTAACGAACAAATGCAATAGGTGACAAATGCACTACTCACAACATCATAGCAATCCACGTCAATTAATGTCTGACTGTGACAAGTAAAATGGGTAAATGAGCTCAGTAATTTCTTATTATATTATTATTAACATGAACCTACTGAGGCTTGTATGCAGTACCGACAACAATAGACTTACCACAGGCACTCAACCGTAACCACATTTGTTCCACTCCGTGGAAACAACAGGATGTGACCTGTACTCTCAAGCCCTTTTTCACTTATAGTTTGGCAAAACTTGTTTAACGTTAAAGTTGATTGAAGTTAAGTTTTTTAAACTTACGCGATCAGAACACGTTATTATATCATTATTATAAATACTTACGGGTATTTATCGCGTTTATTTACCTATTTTTGCCGACGTTTCGACAGGTTTACACTCTGTGGTCACGGGATGACAAAAAATAGGTAAATAAACGCGATAAATACTCGTAAGTATTTATAATAATTGATTGAAGTCATACATAAAAAACAAAGAAACCTTCTCCTATAATAGTACCATCCCTTTTTGTGAGTGTCAATTAGTGACAGGGGAATCTTATGCAGAGTTTAGGCTGTGTTCAAGTTGAAAGGCATTTATAAGGTCGAAAGACAATAAAAACAAAAGCAGATTTTTTATAACAAAAGGTAGCAAGCAGTAAGAAGAATTTTGTGGGTACTAACTTAGGCTACACAATTATATATATCCATCAGTTTGAATCTACATATCTGAAAGGCTAACATAATAACAAAAAAAAAACAAAAAACCATTCCTGCGTCGGTAAATGTTAAAATTAACTAACGTATTTTATTAACTGTTCATTATAGTGTGAACTCTACATCCTAGGGAAACAACACGTTATTGCTAACGGAAATTATGAATATTATGATGATATTACTAATTTAAAATTAAAGGTCATTTAGACGTCGGTCTGGCCTTCCATCACACGCTCGCATGTACGGAACTCGGCTTAGCAGGACTGTGTTCAACTTAAGCGCATCGCGCCGGTTGTAGCTCGCGATGTAATGCAAACGTATTTGAGAACATTATAAGGAATATAATACTAATAGGGATATCAAATAATGACCTCTACAAAATCGATGCGAAGTATCAAATCGTGGATCCAACTGCCGAGTGACTTGAGAGAGTTGTATCCTTTCCTGTGCCACATTTGAGGCACTTTGTTATTCATAAATGCATTGAAAACTGCCTCGAATTCTTCTGACATTACAACAACACCCTGGAAAAGAGAAGGGCTAAAGTTTTGAGACGAATACCTAAATCTATATATCTATACCTTAGAACAGAAGCCGTTGGTTATTTATAGTTATAAAATTTTATTCATAGCTGTTATTTACCTATTTAATAGTTGACTGAATATGGCTATGGATTCTTAATAAAGAAAATTCTATACAGATGAATCTGTGGTGTAATAAAAGTATAATAAGTGATGTACCTTGATTGCTTTCTGTAACTCATTCAGGGACGAATGTATCAACGCAAGCAGAGTGTTGAATCTCTCGGATTCATGAAGTAAGACGGTTGTTAGCGAGTTAAGTTGACCCATGTCATCTTGCTCCATAAGGGCGGGGTTGATTAGAGATCTGTCGATTTTGGCGATGAGGGAGGCACGTGTTTGATCGCAGATGCGCCATACGATCTCGTCAGGGGTCTCACCGCTGCCGCCGCCGCCTGTGCGCGGCTGTACGTCTACTATCGTTTGTATAAGAGTTGAAGTCTCTTTGTTCTGTTGGGATCAAATGCTTGTTTAGAAAGGATCACGTTAGAATTTCGTATTTTCCTCGTGCTCTTTTCCCGTTAGGTGGGACTCCCTCATTTCAGTAGTCACTTTTTTTTCTTAGCCATATCAACTTGCATACAGTCAAAATCTGTATTTTTGAGAAGAGGCAGCACTATGAGATGCAAGGTAGATAACTACTTTAGCCAATGTAGCTACCGGAAAACTTTCTTAAAAGCCTTACCTTAGGTATTTTGACCTGCATTCACAGATATAACTTCTAAAACTATCATGATTTTGAACATAATTTTTACCCAAAACGGGATATTTACAATGATATATTAGGTTTTACAATATGTGAAGTAGCATAAAGCTGAGACTGGTCCTTTTTGGCAAATACAGACTGGGTTAGTGCAGGGTAGGTAGGTACACATACTCCTATTTTTATACGCTTTATATTAGCTTCACTTGTAGGTATGTTTGTATGTTTGTAACAGACTCCTTAGGGCGCGAAAAGATTATCCTAAAACTAAAAAGTAGAAAATAAATAATAGTAAAAAAAAACAAAAAAAAACACTCTTTATATAGAAAACTAAACAAAAAAATAGAAAATAAATTTTAATAAATGTATGTAAGAAAAAAATGTTTTATTTACAAAAAAGCGTGGGTTAGGGATTAATGTACTATATATCGGATAATAATACTATTATATACTATATATAGTTATAGTATATATAGTTATACTATGTGTAGTATATATAGTTGGTCCGCCAACCTCAGTTGGCGTACCGGTAGACCAGTAGATCTGAAATAAAAAGTTTTAAATATAAAAGCAAGTTGGAGCCTCATTTCCTACGAAATGTGTATATACATACGAATTTTATTTTGATATTTATAAATAAACTAGCTGTCCCGTTAGCGACTTCATCGGCGCGTTTTAAAAAGTAAAAAATATATCTAATTGTACCGACTGCAGCGCCATCTGCCGGGCTGATTTGTGAATCTAAACCATCCAGGGCGCCACCCAAACGCGTACAAAAAAAACATTCAAATCGGTTCAGCCGTTTAGGAGGAGTTCAGTGACATATACACGTACAGTAGAATTATATATATAAAGATAGAAATATAAATAGAATATACTATAAATATAATTTATATTTAAAACTTTTTATTTTAGATAAACCACTGGTCTATACAAAGAAAACTGGTCGAAAAAAATCAACATTTTAAATTCGGAACTTTGAAAACACTCTAATTGTATTTGCTTTCAAAACAATAATCTGATAGATTGTGACTTCTGAACAAATTAAAAAATGACTTCATTAAATCATTTTAGAGAATCTGCACGAGCGAGTATTAGAGCCTGTCCAGATGGAGCGTTTTACGCACGAGTGCTCTTGCGCGTTTAAATTTGTATTGCGTCCAGATGTCGGCTTTTCATGTGCGCTTCTACGCGCGATGTATTTAGGAGGGACCCAGGGACAGTTATAAATATGGAGCCAGATAAAGCAGTTGTGTTGTGGCTTGCATACCGCCTATAGAAACGTCGTAAACAAAGAGAAAGTTGAAAGCTTCACAAAAAGTTTCGACTATTTCTTCCCAGTTATTCCTGATGTAGTTTCTGCTGCAGTGGTCAGCACAATCAAACACGCGGAACTGCTTTCCTTATGCAAGTTTGAGGATATATTAATAAACGGTTTTTCCAAAACAATCTTGTATATTCTTTCTTTTTACACTTTTACTCTCATTGACACACTGTCACTCTATTTTTCACAATAGACATTAAACATTATTGAATAATATAAAAGAAGGTTGTAGTCTACTCAATACAATCTTCTTCAACACTTTCAAACTGTTATTCAAATTGTTAAAAAGTCCCAGTTTTAGGCAGAGAGAAGAAAAAATTGCCCTTGGAAGCCCTTTGGTCATGATATCAGCAACTTGATTTGCTGTCCCGATCCTTTCAACTTCGATGGCACATTCAGCAACCAACTCTCTCACGTAGAAATGCCTAATGCGAATGTGTTTGGTCCTCTTGTGGAATTCCGGATTGTGGGCAAGTCGAACCGCTGCTTCATTGTCCACAAACAATATCGGAGTCTTCACAAGAGACGTTAGGTCTTGCATGACTCTTGTCAGCCAAACCAGTTCTCTGGCTCCTACACTAGCAGCCACAAGCTCTGCTTCGGTAGTTGAGATAGCTACAGAAGCTTGTCTCTGGCTCAGCCACGAAATCACTCCTCCTGAGTATCGACAGACAACTCCCGTTGTGGAGCGACCAGTTTCTCCATCATCTCCGTGATCTGCATCACTGAACCCCTCGAGCACGCCAGGTAAATGCGTAGCGTAGGAGCGGGTACCGTTGATGTAACGCATAATCCTCTTCACTCTAAGCCAGTCATCTCTAGTGGGAGATTCTAATTTTCGTGAAACAACTCCCACGGCATAGGCTATGTCCGGACGTGTTCCGACCATGAGGTATGCTAATGCTCCAACAGCTTCTCTATATGGAAAACATTCTCCTTTATCAGGTTCTACTTTCCCTGATTGAGGTTGCTTTTCAATCGGTGTGGTTACGGGATTCGATTCGGACAACCCGAAACGCTCTAAAATCTTTTTTGCATAAGCTTGTTGACTTATTTTAATTGAGCCATCTTCTTCTGTAACTATTTGTAGACCCAGGTAATGAGACGCAGGTTTCGTGGTAATCCGTAGTCTGTTTCCTAAATCTTTCAGAAAATAATTGGCTAAATCCTCATCTGTAGCAGCTACTAATCCATCATCTACATACAATGTAATCAATATCTTCTTGCCATTGATGACCTTAGTGTATAGACAACTGTCCGCCTCACACTGCTTGAAATTCATGTCTAATAGCACTTCTTCGAAACAAGAATTCCAACATCTTGGAGCTTGCTTTAAACCATATAGACTCCGATGAAGCTTCCATACGTTTGATGTCCCATCGGAATATCCATCTGGTTGCTGGACATAAATTTCCTCTTTAAGTTTCCCATTGAGAAACGCTGTACAAACATCGAATTGTACAAGATGTAAGTTCTCTTTTGCACTTACACCTAAAATACCGCTACTTGTGGCAAGGCGTGCCACAGGACTGAACGTCTGGTCATAGTCCTGTCCCTTCTTTTGCTTATAGCCCTTAACGACAAGTCGAGCTTTGTGCTTGTCGATGGTGCCATCTGGATTTCTCTTAATACGAAGGACCCATTTGCAAGGTAGCGCCTTCCTGCCCTTCGGTAATGCACACGGTGTCCATACCTGAGCTCTTTTAATGACTCCATGTCACTGTTCATCGCTCTTTGCCATTCTACGTGATCGGTTATTTTCTTCGCATCCGAAAAATTCGTGGGAAACGATTCAGTCACGCAGACGTAATCATCAAACCGTTCAAGTCTCTTTATCTGACTGCGATCACGAAGTTTGTAGCGTGGTGATTCAGCGTCGTGAAATTCGTCCTCTTCTTCAAGATCACCATAATCTTGTTGTGTGACTCTGATTCATGAACGTGGTCTTCCTGAACTTGTTCCAGAATTACTCCCTCAAGTTCCGGATCATCAATAACTGATGGTTCTAGGTCTCCCTCAGACTCAGTTCTCAAAGGATCTTGACATATTTCCCGATTCCCGGCGGGTTCGATTCCCGCCGCGGGACAAATGTTTGTATGATCTGCAAGTATTTGTTTCGGGTCTGGGTGTTTCTATGTGTAATATGTAAGTATTTACAAAAAAAAACATATATAAGTAGTAGATCAGTCATGTGGTACCCATAATACAAGCTCTGCTTACTTTGGGGCCAGATGATGCTGTGTGAAATGTCCGGCATTATTATTATTATTATTATTATTATTATTATTATTATTTCCAAATTCGAAGCCGGCTTGTCGCTTTCTGTGATGTTGTCTATAGGTAACTGAATAATGTACTCCCTCGTATTGGATTTACTTTTATCAGTACCTGGTGGATCAACGTCATTGTTAGGAAGGGCATTTTCGTCAAAAATTACGTCTCGTGATCGCACCAGTTTATTTTTATTTCCGTCGGTAATCCAGACACGGTAGCAATCTTCATCGTATCCAATAAGTCGGCCTTTGATTGCTTTTTTGTCTAGCTTTTTCCGTTTTTGCTTTGGTATGTGGACGTAAGCAGTGCTCCCTATTATTCGCAGATGCTTAATTATGGGTTTCTTTCCATACCAAAGTTCGTAGGGAGATTTGTCGTATTTTGTAGGACCTGTTCTGTTGCGGCATCGTCTCATGCGCATACATCATTGTGCTTGCTGTCTCAACCAGTGTTCTGTTTTCCCGTTCACTGACACCATTTTGTTCAGGCGTATACGGGGCTACAAGGCTCTGTTGTATTCCGTGAGAATCTAATATCCGTCTAACGGACGTATTATCAAACTCACCGCCGTTATCGCTTAGTAGACATTTTACGGTATGTCCTGCTGCTTTCGTCTGAGCTTGCATCAAGGCGAGTTTATCTTTGACCTCTGACTTGTGTCTCAGGAAGAATACCATACGATAGCCTGTAAAGTCATCTTTAAACAAAACATAGTATTGCAACTTCGAATAGCTTGGTTGAAACGGTCCACAAACGTCGGTATGTACGAGTTCTCCTGGCATCGTAGCTCTAGTTCTCGTACCGAATTTAAGTCTATGGGCTTTCCCATATATGCAACCTTCGCATGTCTCCTTATGAAGAGGTAGATCGAGACCCAGTTCGTGTTTAACTGTCTCTTTCACGTGTCTCTTGTTCTGGTGAGCAAGCCTTTCATGATATAGCTGCATCGTTGCTGACGTCGACGTCGTCGCACAGACTTCTGGAGGGTTCTCTGGTGGTATGTTTACTACGTCTAGTTGATATAATCCACCATTGCTGTCGTTTTCCAATCAGCCTTACTTCTCCGTTGACATAGACGGTGCATTCTTTTGCCATTGATGAGAATACGCTGCTCGGAACTCGTGAAGTGCCAAAACCGAGAATAAATTCTTATTTATGGCTGGAACGTACCAAACGTCGTTGAGGATTACTCGTTGTAGCTTTCTTTTAACATTTCCTTCGATCATTATTGAACCTTTGCCTTTAGCACTAATTGAGTTGCTGTTGGCCGTTGTCACAGTACGGTTTTCTTTGAAATGTTCGAAATTTTGGAACAGATCCGCCCGGTTGGTTACGTGGCTCTTGGCGCCATTATCTACGTACCAATTCTCGGTGTCGCGATCGATTGAATAAACTTCTGTGTCCTCAATAGACATCAGTATTATGTTAGCGGCATTAGGAGTAGGTGTTGACTGCCGGTTACTGTCCTTGGAAGGCTTGCCATCGTTAATCCACTTCTGACAGTTTCTTACGCGATGTCCGATGCAGTTACAGTAGTTGCATCTCAACTTCTTGTCCTTCTTTACACTCCTTTCATTAGCATGTGAGTTACTTGAATTCGCGATGAGTGCTTCTTGCTCCTGTACTTTGTTACATTTAGCTCGCTCGAACGCACATAGATGGCTGGTTAAGCTTTGGATGGTTCTGTCGGTCTTTGGTTGTAGTAGCCAGCTGCTTCTGAACGCGAAGAAGGTGTCATCAGCGTGTCTAGAATTTTACAGATCAACAGAAGTTCGGGTAACTCCTTGTTGTTGTCCTTCTTGAGTTCTATGTTAAGCTGTGTCCAAATATTTTTTAATTTAGACATATGGGTGGCTATGTCATCAACCGCATCCTTTTTGTAACCAAAAAAGCTCATACAAAGGTTGTAAGCTTTGTCTTCATCAAAAAATCGATGTAATTCAAGCCATACGTCACGTGCTCTGGTGTACCGCATTACTTTTCTTAATGTCTCTTCCTGCATATTGGTCGTTAGTATAAGAAGGGCGGTTGCGTCGGCTTTTACAAAACGCTCTAGATTCGTAATGTACGCGCCCATCTGAGCATCACCAGCTTTGGGGCCTGGTGGTTCAGGTCGACGAAAGGTGCCCTCGACTACATCTAGCGCTGTCGTCACAGTGCGTAGTAAGCAGGTAACTTTATATTTCCATGTATCCCAATTCGATTTCCCTTCTAACAGACCAATTTGAAATTTCCCGTAGCGCTTTCCATGATGGACACATAACCTGATGTAGTTTCTGCTGCGGTGGTCAGCACTACGCGGAACTGCTTTCCTTATGCAAGTTTGAGGATATATTAATAAACGGTTTTTCCAAAACAATCTTGTATATTCTTTCTTTTTACACTTTCACTCTCATTGACACACTATCACTCTATTTTTCACAATAGACATTAAACATTATTGAATAATATAAAAGAAGGTTGTAGTCTACTCAATACAATCTTCTTCAACAATTCCGCCTTATGACTCTATATTAGAGCCTGTCCAGATGGAGCGTTTTAAGCGCGAGTGCCCTCGCGCGCTTAAATTTGTATTGCGTCCAGATGCCGCGTTTTACGTGCGCTTCTACGCGCGATGTGTATGGGAGGGACCCAGGGACAGTTATAAACATGGAGCCAGATAAAGCAGTTGTGATGTGGCTTACATACCGTCGACAGAAACGTCGTAAACAAAGAGAAAGTTGAAAGCTTCAAAAACGTTTCGACTACTTATTTCTTCCCAATTACTCCGTTTTATGACTATTACAATAATCCAAATATTCCATATCCCATATGGCTACTCTTTTTCCAACTTTATCAATAAAAAGTTCCGTAGGCATCGAAGTTATCAAGCTCCATTTTACACCAAATACGTCAAATACGCGCGTATTTGGATTATTCTAATATAGAGTCATAAGGCGGAATAACTGGGAAGAAATAGTCGAAACTTTTTGTGTTGCTTTCAACTTTCTATTTGTTTACGACGTTTCTATCAGCGGTATGCATTTTCAACTATGTCAATAAAAAGTTTCGTAGGTATCAAAATTATCGAGCTCCATCTTGCACTAAATACGTCCACTCGCCACGGACTCGCGCGTACCACTGGACGCAGCAATGGCGCCTGAGTATCTCAACTCGCGCGGCGCTCGCGCGCGAAACGCGCGAGTCGAGAGTCCGGCACGTTGCACGCATTTTACGCGCGAGTTAGGAAACGCGCGTAGGCATCTGGACGCGATGTATATAGCTCTAGTATCTGGACAACGCGCGAATGTTTACGCGCGAGTGCTTCCCGCGCTTAAATTTGAATTGCCTCCAGATGCCGCGTTTTACGTGCGCTTTTACCTACGCGCGATGTGTACGGGAGGGACCCAGGGACAAACATAACAGGGATAAACATGGAGCCAGATAAAGCAGTTGTGATGTGGCTTGCATACCGTCGACAGAAACGTCGTAAACAAAGAGAAAGTCGAAAGCTTCAAAAACGTTTCGACTACTTATTTCTTCCCAATTACTCCGTTTTATGAGTCTATTAGAATAATCCAAATATTCCATATCCCATATGGCTACACTTTTTTCAACTTTATCAATAAAAAGTTCCGTAGGTATAGAAGTTATCAAGCTCCATTTTGCACCAAATACGTCCACTCGCCGCGGACTCGCTCGTACCACTGGACGCAGCAATGGCGCCTGAGTATCTCAATTCGCACGGCGCTCGCGCTCGAAACGCGCGAGTCGAGAGTCCGGCACGTTGCACGCGTTTTACGCGTGAGTTAGGAAACGCGCGTAGGTATCTGGACGCGATGTATATAGCTCTACTATCTGGAGAACGCGCGAATGTTTACGAGCGAGTGCACTCGCGCGTAAAACGCTCCATCTGGACAGGCTCTTAGATGAATTGCCACTTTCGGAATCGCGATAATCGCGAGTATTTTGAACAAGATGACACTCAACAACACAAAAGCCGCCGCGTTCAAATTACCGTCGGAACATTAAATGGTCCTACTCAGTGTCTGCCTAGCAATCCTAATCATACATCACTTGATTTATTTTAAAGGGGTTATCGGAAAAATGTAGTCAATAAAAAGAACTGCGACTATACTCGGGAACTTACAACGGTAGAGCTGGGCATATGATTTCTTACTATTAAAATTTACATACTTATAATATACATTATTTGTTCAAGGTTATACAAGGCTATCGACGACAATTTAAGAAAATTTTAGAAATGTATAAGAAACTAGCTGTTATCCGCGATTTCGTACGCGTATGCTTAGAACCTTTTTATATTTTTAGAATGCATTCCATTCTGTGCATAGTAAAGAACATAAAGAAAAGTTTAATCCCCTATTTTACTCCCTTCGGGAATTATTTAGCAAAAACGTTAAAACACATATTTATTTTCTTTCAACTACGTAGTATCATTAATCACTACAAAACCGATCACAATGGACGTATTTTTTGCTTGGAACGAAAACAGTGCAGTAATGTTATATGAAATCTCATTATTGTATGTATAAAATCTCATTACTGTTTCTTACATTTATTTAGATATAAATTTACCACAGAGGTTTATTATCTCCCATTAAGTTTAATATAAAATGTTTGCATTAGATCAAAAAGATACTGGCTGATAATAAAAATCTGCTGAATAAAACCGACTTGGTGAAAAAAAAACAAATGGCGCGCATTTTGTACCAATAAAAACTTTGATTCTTCATATTTTTTATTTGAGTTGGTATATTTTATCACAGTACATTGGTAGTTGAAAGAAAAGTAAATTACGCACCTTGCTAAAGAGAGTAATTAATGCACTCGTGTTAATTCAGTGCCCTCGCTTGTGCTCGGGCACCAACATAACACTCGTTCATTAATAACTCACTTTGCGCTCGGTGCAACAATCTACTATTGTTTCTTACCAAAAGCATAAATATGAATTTTCATATACCTAAATTAAGGAAATATGAGTTGCCCAAACAAACTATCATCCTCTATTTGACCCTTTCAATGTGGTTTTTTGAGACAAAAAGTAGCCTAAAAAGTAGCATTTTAATCCTTAGGTATACACTTGTACCATTAGGCAGTACCATTGATGGTAAAATTGGCACAGATTTATCCCAATTGTACCATGATAAATAAAACTAGTATGCCGCCCGGATACTAGTTTACTCGCATGGCAGTACCATTGATTGAAAAATGTAAAATGTAACAGTTACATATTTTTTCTAGGAAAAGTGGACCATTTATTTCCTCTAGGACTAATAGCGTTTGAACTAGCTGTATCCCTATAAATTCTTGTCTTTGTTTCACGTATGTTCTCTAGGGGCTCGGTTATAGTACGGAAATCGGAGTCGTCTTTAATTACTTTTAAAAAGGCAGACAATGTAGTCAGTCGTTTTTTGAAACTGCTGTTGTACTGGCCGTTCCAGCCCTCGTAAATGTTTGTGGTGCGATGTCTTTCCCGAAAATTACCCCAAATCTTTTTTTTGGCACCCAGTATGATTTTTCATATGTATATGATTACACATATACATATATATTTATATTGCATATATCGCATATATTACATATGAAGGACTAATGGTACTAGTGGGACAAGTCAGTATAGTTCGGTGCCAATTGTACATTCAATGGTACTGCCTAATGGTACAAGTGGTCTGGCGGCAAAATAAGGCCGATTGGCATTAAAAAAAAATTGTGTACGAGTATACTGTCTATTTTCTCGCTGACATTATTTAATATCTGTGAATGCAGGTCACAATACGTTTAAAAATTAAGACCAAACTCCTAAGAACATTTTCCTGTAGCTACAACGCAACGTACAACGTAGCTGCTTTTACTGCACCTTCTCAAAAATAAATCTGTATAGATAAATAACAAAATAATCTGTCTTTCTCTTTATCTAGTATTTAATCTTGGCGCTTGTACAGGTGAGGTATACGTTGCTGGAAAACCTGTTAAGCTCAAGGTCAACATTTTCATCGAAAAGTAAACTAGCCGACTATCTTTTCATACAAAGGTCGAAAAATGATCACTCCACCGACTGGTGTTAAACAACCAATACTAAGAGTAATTTTTAACAATTTTTATCGTCATTATCTATGTTTGTTTCACAACAAAATTATAAAAAAAGAAGATTGTAAAATTGTAAAAAAAATATCAAGCCCGAAAAATCGTATTTTAACACGAGTTTCAGCGAAAATTTGAGCGTATATAAATAACATGCGCTGTTAAGCAAACTCCAAAATGTTTCATTTTGCACTACACAAGTCCGATGCAAGCATAGTTTATTTATTCAAGAGCTCAAGTAACTTAATTTCGCATAGTGACATTCAGTAGTTTTTTCATGATGACCCTTAGACAAAAGTCTGTTCATGATTTTTACGCGGTCGTTTTATGTAGACATCAGTCTAATCTTAGATACCCTAATAATAAATAAGAAATTATAATTATACTACCTCCATACTGCTCATTCATTTATGTCAAAAATTATAGACGTGGAACGATACATTTTTCAGACAAAGTTAGGTGAAATAGCATGCATTTTACTGACTGACGAGTTAGTGTCGCTGACTAGTGTATCCTTATACTTTTACGTTACGTTCAAGGTTGTACCTAAATCTACCCACTATGGATCTGTAGTATGGAAGTGCAGTTCGGAGGTACCTCAAAAGCTATATTAGCATTCTCGTGCATGCCAAATACTTCGGGATCTTCAATAACTGGAAGAGTCTCAATGTATTCTTTGAAAGCCTCCAGTTTGTCCGCTTGAGGGCAAAAGTATGTTCCGGACTCGGAATACGCATAGCCATCTTCTAATATCGGCGGTGAGAAGAATAACTTCAAGATGGTTGTCAGGCATCTCTGATCCCACATGTCTGTCACTCTGCCACCGTAAGTTATTGAGCCTGTTGAGTTAAACAGTTTATTCATTGCTTTACTGAGTTCAGTACCTACTGAATTAAGTACTTTATCCGAAAATGCGCCTAATAATAACACAAGTACCTAAAATATACGTACGGTCTGCATTTTGTTAAAATTCTTGGTGGGAGGACTCTACATCAAAAGTCCTTCTTCTTAGGTACCACGACAGTACCAGATATTCTAGCAGTGTGCAAGCATTATTGGGTTTATGTTTAAACGGCAATAGAGCAAGTGAAATTACTGGGCGAATAGACAAAATAACTAGGGTCGGCAACACATGTGATACTTTGATATTGCAAGCGTCTTTAGGTTACGGTGTCCTTGGACCCGACCGAACCTGTAGGCGGTTAGCAATATATAAAAAAAAAACCAGATGACACATTGAGCTTGACTTGGGATTTATGGTTACTGATGGAGAAAGCTCCAGTGTGTGCACCAGTGCACAGGCGACAGAGGCAACAATGTTTAAGCTTTTCGTTTAAACTCATTAATTAATGTTGGATACCTACAACTCGCTTAAAGTAAAACTGACTTGTAATATACTCCAGTGCGTCCCAGGGGATGTGTCCGTCTTGGCAGAACATCTGCAGATTAGACATGGCACACTCGCGGTCACTGTTGTTGAACTCATAGGTGATGTTCCAGCCGAGAGGACCGAATTTCTTGCGTTCCTGGATTATAGCGTGGAACATGCAAATGCCGAAGAGCATAGTGCGCCAGTCTTGACCCAAAACTAGCAAGAAAAACAAAGCTGTATGAGTGTCCAATTTTGAATTTTTTTTTAGGGTTTTGTAGCACCAAAATAATCTTAAAATACAAATATTGTGTATTGTATACGAAAGTGTATTGTATGTCTAACGTAAGTAATGCGTAAAACGTTGCACCACTTTGAGCTTGTTTGAAAATGTGAACTAAAACATACTATGATTTTCAAAAAAGTCGTCTTCCATTTCGATGAGCGCTCTCTTCACATTCGCTTTGAGTCCTTTGGGAGGTTCATTTGTGACTTTCACAGAATTTTGTAATACTGAAACGGGAAATTGGGCAGTAGGCATCGAACTTAGGTAGAGTCGGAAGTCCGGGTGAGGCGTGCCAAGGTCACTTCCTAGATTCGCCACTATTAGCTCCAGGCTAAGCATCCAAGATGCTGCCAAGTGGCAGTTCTGAAAGAGACATTTAACAATCAACATTTCAACAAGCTTAGGTACTTTATTATAAACTTAAAGCACACAGGATAACCTTAGCTTACTATGACTATATAATTATATACTAGCTGTTACTCGCGACTTCGTACGCATTTTTTTTAATAGGAATTAATAATAATAATAATAATAACAATACCGGGCCATTCCACTCAGCATCATCTGGCCCCAAAGTAAGCAGAGCTTGGTGTTATGGGTACCACATGACTAATATACTTCTTACATACTTTTTTTTTGTAAATACATACATATTATACATAGGAACACACAGACCCGAGACAAATACTTGCAGATCATACAAACATTCGTCCCGCGGCGGGAATCGAACCCGCAACCTTTTGCGTCTCAGCCGGACCTAAGCCCACTGTGCCACAGAGGTCGTCTAATTGTAGCTTAAATCCTTCCCCAGGATGCAATTTATCTCCTTGCCAAATTTTATTGATAAGTTTCAAACCAATCACACCCACCACCCATTAAAATGTTTCCATACAAACATTCACACCCCATTTTACTCCTTTATGAAAGTTATTTAAAAAAATCCTGAAACATGTGTCCATTTATTTCGCATTTTAAGTATCCAAACCAAGTATCTAAGAAATCACACCACCCATTAAAAAAAATCCTATACAAACTTTGACACATCATTTTACCCCTTTGTTAGGGTTATTTTGAAAAATCCTGAAACACGTATCTATTCATTTTGCATTTTATTTATTCATATCAAGGTTTAATCTTATCGCACCACGTGTTAAATAGTTTCATACATTCGTTTTCACCCCTTTTCACCCAGTATTTTTGGGGTTGAATCTCGCCTCAGTGGGTGGTTTTGCTGTAAAATTAAGCTACCTTCCAAATTTCAGCTTTCTAGCTTCAGCGGTTTCAGCTCGGCGATGATGAATCAGTCAGTATGGTTAAGCTCTTTTAAAGGTATATTATATATATATATATATAATATCTAATATCGAAAATATGTAATATAATATAATATATATCTAATATCGAATATATGTAATATAATATATTATATATCTAATATAATATATAATATCGATAATTATAAATATATTGATCGGTTAGCAGTTCCAAAGATAACCAAACAAACTTCAAACACAGAGGAGGTTCTCAATTCAAAGGAATCTTTTTTTAATATTTGAGTTCACTGATTACTCAAAGACGCCTGACCCGATTATAGGCAAGGATATACTTGCCAAGTCTTTAAATTTAATTGAAATCAGTCAAGCTATTTAAAAAAATCAACATATATAAAAAAATGTATATATTGATGATATTTTTTATATTCAATGAAATAAGTTTACTTTTTACAACGTAATTAGAATTAAAATTAAAACGTAGTTATGTATATTTTACTAGTATTATGATCCTGATGACTCCAATATTATAACGATCGGGATAATCAGATACTAGTAATGAGTTTGGCTTCTTTATGTCTATTTGGGTCAAGACAATTCAACTAGGCAAGTCCAATTTCGACAAAGAGGTCACGTAATGTTCCTGACTTAAAATTATAAAATTGGTAAAAACAGACACCAACAATCAGTTCCTTAGTAAAGTGCTTATCCAGTATCTAAAGTTAGTATTTTCCTCATAGGCTTTGATGCCTCGTTGTCTCATTGTTAATTACGTACAAGTAGTTAATGATAATCCAGTCTTTCGAAATTATAATGATCAGGGAAAACAGCACAAGCAGTCAGTTCCTTGAAGAATGCTTATATCGCGCACCCGTATGTATTTTAGGTTGTCCAGTCTCAAGTTTGGGATCGATCGCGCTAAGGAATCTAAATTTTTGTAATACCATGGGTTGTTTTGCTAATTTTTAAACTTGTGTTCATATATTTTGTAAACGCGTTGTAAAGTTCCCATATACGACCTATGTGGCGCAGTGGTCGGCCCGTCTGAGACGCATCACATGAAAAATCCACACACAAATTTTTTAAACCCGCGTTGAACGCCTTTTATGGTTGTTTTGGAAAAAACTGAAGCACAATTATTTTGTATTTAGGTCTACAAACGAAGTATTAAGCAAATCGCATAACTTATTAAATAACCACATACACATTTAAAACCCCCAAAGCATCATTTTAAGGGTTGTTTAAAACCTTCAAATACGCGTATAATTATTTTGTAATTCGGGTACATAAACTCAGTTTCAAGCATTTTTATTAACATATCTCAATACAATATTAAAGCCCTTTTGATATTTTTTCCAGGGTTGTATTCATCATCTCAGCCTTTATGGAGTCCACTGCTAGACATAGGCCTCCCCAATAGATTTCCAGGAAGAACGATTTTGAGCCTTCTCCATTCACCGACTTCCTGCGATCTTTACAATGTCGTCAGTCCATCGGGTGGGGGGTCGTCCTACTTTTCGTTTTCTTGTCCTTGGTCGCCATTTGAGAACTTTTATTTCCCAACGGTTATCAGTTGTACGAGCTATATGGCCTGCCCATTGCCACTTCAACTTGCAAATTTTGAGTGCTATGTTTCTTCTACTGTGACTTTGGTTCTTCTACGGATTTCCTCGTTGCGGATTTTATTACGTAGTGAAACACCCAACATAGCTCTCTTCATAGCACGTTGCGCGACTCTGATCTTGTGTATGAGGCCAAAGGTTAGCGACCAAGGCTCAGTTCAATATGTTATCACTGGCAACACGCACTGATTATATAGGCTTTAGTTTTAAGGCTCTGCGGTATCTGTGACGAGAAGATTTGCCGTAATTTCCCGAACGCTGCCAAGTTGGATTCGTCGGCTGACCTTTTTGTCGAAGTTGGACTTAATTGAATCGTCTGACCCAAAGAGACATAATGGTGTACAACTTTGATAATATTGCTCCCAATATGTACCGGTACGGGTGCAACATGAGCATTTGACATGATTTTTGTCTTGATCAATTTAAGACCCACCTGTTGGGAAACGATATTGAGGTCACTGAGCATTGTGCCTAGGTCTTCCAGCGATTCTGCCATGATGACAATATCGTCGACAAATCGAAGGTGAGTGATGCATTCGCCATTGATGTTGATACCATGTCTATGCCAGTACAAGAGCTTGAAAGCATCCTCCAATGCAGAGGTGAACAGTTTCGGAGAAATAACATCTCCCTGTCTCACCCCTTTATGCAATGGGATTGGATTCGTGCTCTGGTCCTGGAGTCGGATAGACATCGTGGCGTTACTGTACAGACATTTCAACACTTCGATATACCGATAGTCGATTTGGCACCGCTGGAGTGACCGCAACACTGCCCAGGTTTCGACAGAATCAAAGGGTTGAATACAAAGAAGGGTTGTATTAAAAATCCCTTATTGTCCTTATATATAGCCCTTATATTATTGCACCCCTTTTCAGGGATTGATTTCGGAAGCCCTGAACACAGATCTATTAATTTTTTATATAATATATACAATCCAAGTATAAAGAAAATCGCATAACGTGTTGAAAAGTCCCTATACAAGTTCTCCTCATTGGACCCTTGTTTCAGAGTTCGATTATAAAAATAAATTAGACTTTTACAATTTGTTTCTATAGATATTTGAGCTAAGTTTCAGAATTGTATGTTAAGGAATACGAATACGATACGATACGATATCTACGATACGATAGTGAACGCATCAAAGAATGCTTGTGCCAAACTTCAAACCGGTAACCCGTGTAGTTTTGGAAATTTCGAGTGAGTGGCCTTTACATATACTTAAATATATTTTAGGATTTAGTAGTAAAGCGCTGGCGCGGCACTTGTCTACGTATTTGCCTAAAAGGTTGGGTGCGTCAATGTACTTGTAATTTTGTATCAGAGCGGATTATGACTGGCCTGGCAATAATACAATTCGTTAAAATAAATATTTTATTAAAATAATTTAACCTGTAAGAATATCCAGTCGCCCTTAGGTTTGGCCGTATTGATCATTTTTTCAGCTACTGGCCCTTGTCCCTGGCCCAGGGATATCGAGTGCACTTTGTCTCGCACACCCATTTCAGTTGCAAACCTTTGGAATGCGCCAAACGGATCCGAGCCGGTACTCAGTACAAACACAAGCGGAATTATAGAAGTGGTATCCGCGTACCTGTAATTTTCCAATAAATGATATTAAACTTTACTGTATCGAGAATTTACTAAACTACTTAAATGTCAGAAATAATACCTGGTAGCATGTAAGGCATGACAGGTATGTATACCTACTTAAGTATGAATGTTCCACAAACCAGTCCTTAAATAATTTGATGCACAAAAATCAATAAATCAACCTGGCAACGGACTGTAATAGACGAGAATACGGCAATAGATAGAGCTACAATACGTACAGCGTGTTGAGTTGCACCGTGGGGCTCTCGATAAACACAGAGCCGAGACTAGTGCTGACATACTGTGCGATCGCAAACACCAACTTCTCTTCTTTTAGACTTTTTATTATCATCAACTTCTCGAAGGCTGTCAACTTCTCGTTCCAGTTTATTTTTGCTGGTGTTTTATCTTTTTCATTCACGTGAATATCCTAAAAGTTGTAATAAACCGCTTAAGTAATATTTTATGGCTGTTTTTGTCATGCCCTCTTACTCGCACTAAAGTGCTATTAGTGTTCGCACAATAAGATTCGTTTCTTTATTGGAACGAGCTTTAACTAAACTAGGCTGTATGTATGACTGACCTCACAGCTCAGATAGTAATAGCTCGAGTGTTCGATTCTCTACCAGGAAAAACCTTTGTGTGATGATGGTATAGATGTTTGTTCTGTTTCTGGAGTTATAAGTATGTATTTAAAAATATTTAAGTATTATATCAGTCATCTGGTTCCCATAGTACAAGCTATGCTTAGTTCGGGCTAGATGGAGTTGTGTGAATTGTCCATCAATATTTATTTATTTACGTGTGCCAATAGTGTTTAGTGTTACTGCATATAACTACATATATAAAAATTTATTACTGTATTGTATTTTCTTTTATTACGTGTATTTCGTAATTATTGGAAACTTCGAGCATAATCACACAAAAAACCACAACATCGGCATCGGTGCGAAGTAAACCCCCTGCCGTCCCAATATAATTTTATTCTATGGTTGGAACCATCCGGGTTTCTATCATACACAAGGTATGGTGGAGTAAGTAGATAAGTAGGACCTATAACAAACATACCACACTGAAAGACCCGAGCTGGATCGGTATTTTCCGTAAGCAATCTTCAGTGAGCCCTTCGAAATTCTCGTCTGTTTTTTCAAGATGATTTACTGCTAGCCACATGGCATCCGATAGAGTTTCCACAAAAGGTTTCTTTGGAGGCACCTATATAACATAAAATTATAACTAAGTATGTAATTAAT
Source organism: Lampropteryx suffumata (assembly GCA_948098915.1). Lineage (NCBI taxonomy): Eukaryota > Metazoa > Arthropoda > Insecta > Lepidoptera > Geometridae > Lampropteryx > Lampropteryx suffumata. The sequence continues at coordinate 15,719,552 of OX402544.1, read as the reverse complement.
TAGCTCCTGGTATAGTAACGATACCGTTACTTACGAATATTTTGGTTAGTGTTGATTTTTGCTCTTTTTTGTTACTGAATTATTTTAACTCTATGTAAATCTAAAACCGGAGATTGTCATGGGCAATGAAGGAGTGTCGAGGAATTATTAAATTTGATGCAAGTCACGTTCATGAAGTACTGAAGCAACCTGAATCCAATAGAATAATTGCCGTACGTGCATTGTAAAATAATAAGTAGTTGCAATCAATAAAGATCGAATTATGGAATGTTGGCATCTTTAATTGCTGAAGATACATTCTTATATAAAATACTCGTAAGTGTCAGTACTCATACTTTTTTGGCTTTGCCAGGATCTGATAATTATTGTTCGGAGCTTCTTTGCTCGGTAACCTGCCATTTTCAGTTAACATTGACAAGGTTACATCTCATTCTAATAGGGCGAGGATTATACGACATGATTGTCCCACAAACAAAAACATCCACACAAACGACGCATCTATAATACAAGTAGGATGTACTGAGGTTAAACTAGTAGTAAGTAGGTATGTTGGTGCATAATGTAAAATAGTACTTTACATATTCTTATTCTTTGAATATATTTTTAGTTTATAAATACATACCCGTAGTTATTTTTATATTTCTTACAATGGCCACAATATGACATAATCTATGAGTCATTCAAATTATCTATAATTAGCATTAAGGAAAATCCGGTCGGTTACGTTCGGGAAATGTTAAACAACACAATATTTCGATATTCACCACTTTAGTTCCCGCTGGGCCACGCAATATGAAATTCCATTGATAGGGAGTCACCAAGTTGGCATTTAAATAAATTGCCATGTTGAGTAAAAAGCTGAATACTAGTTTGTGCTTTTCAAAAAGACCTCGGGACACGTTTTGATACACAGACAATGTAATTTCACGGTGAAGTATTTCCAGTCGCTTTTCGAGTATGTCACATTTTTCGCTTCTTTCTATTACTTGATTGAAGACCTGTGGAAAAATAGTTTTACTTTATTCGTGACTATCTGTCCCGTTCGCGACTTTGTCCGCACGTTTAAATATATATCACTTGACTTGACTTTGCTTCTATATGACACAATCACACCCATTATAAAGTTTCCATACAAACATTCATACCCCATTTTACTCTTTTATTCTTTTATGATTTTGAAAAATCCTGAAATATGTATCCATTTATTTTGCATTTTAAGTATCCAAACCAAGTTTCTAAGAAATCACACCACCCATTAAAAAGTTCCCATACAAACTTTGACACCGCATTTTACCTCTTTGTAAGGGTTATTTTTAAAAATCCTGAAACATGTGTCCATTATTTTACATTATAGTTATTCATATAAAGTTTCAAGAAAATCGCACCACGCGTTAAAAAGTTTCATACATTAGTTTTCACCCCTTTTCATCCTCTTAGGGATTAAATTTCAAAAAATCCCGTCTTAGTAGGTGGTTTTACTATAAAAAGAAGCTACCTTCCAAATTTAAGCTTTCTAGCTTCAGCGGTTTCGGTTCGGCGATGATGAATCAGTCAGTCAGTCAGTCAGGTTAAGCTCTTTTATAGGTACAGATGATCATAATGTTGGCATAACATGATCGGTCTAACCTATTCAATCCTATAAGATTCTAACGGGTTCTGCTGCGTTAAAAGTCGGAACTCTTATTAAAAAAATACTCTATGTATCGATTATGTATGTATGTATGTATGTATGTATTAGCTATGTATTAACTATCGATGTATCTATCTTTACCTATAAAGCTGTTTGTAATAACCAATGGATCTCAAACAATCATATGTCATATATTATCAAATTTTACATATTATAGAGTGTAATATGTATAACTTTTAAAACTATCATGGTTTTGCACATAATTTTCACTCAAAACGGGATATTTACCATGATATATGAGTTTTTCTGCTTCTCGATATTTCGGCACAGTTGCATGCGCCATGATCACGAGATAAACTGGTTTATGTAATTGATGTTTATCTCGTGATCATGGCGCATGCAACTGTGCCGAAATATCGAGAAGCAGAAAAACTCATATATCATGGTAAATATCCCGTTTTGAGTGAAAATTATGTAATATGTATCGTGTGAAAAAAGTTCAACTCTACAAAGTGGAGGCTAAATTTTAATTCAATGTGCCAGTACAATAGAACGGCAATTTCATATTTAATCCCACTATTGATATCGATTTACCTTTAACATTTATGGTCTGATGACTTGGCTGTAGTTGTAAGCCAGGTGCATTGTACCCAGGATCTATTATGGAAGGCTATGCGATTCGCTATTAATAAATAAATAGGGTGGGTTCGATTTTCAGATCGATATTCCGTTTTGCGTTTCATTTCACTATCAAGAAAAAGTTCAACTAAGAATGTTGACATTGAAATTGTTTGTTGAATGTTCTTTAGTTTTTGGAACCCCTAGGTAATCTAGGAATCTGCCAGGGTTAGGTTAGGTTAAAATGATCGTAGTAGTACCTGATTGAAGTACTTCAGTGAGAACTGATACATAGGGTCAATATCCGCCAACTGTGCGACTGCAAAATACAGAACTGCGCCTCGAGTGGCCACAGTTCGATATTTCTCTCTAGCCGCGGATATGCTGATTTCTGTAGCCTCTGTCTCTTCTAAACGAGCGTTGATTATTTCTGACGTTTCCTGGATTAATTATTTTGATTACAGCAAGGTATTATACAATACATTTAAATAATCAAGGACGTTAATAAGCTCAGGTTTGTTATATGTTAAACCAAAGATAAATTCTCACCTTACTTTCATTGAGTGTTTCTATGAGTTCTTCATCATCTAGAATATTACCAGAGGATGCATACAAGAGTCTTAATATTTTGTCTTCAATTTCAAGCAGTGTGGCTTTGTCAGTGTTGATTCGTATTATTAGTTCAGTACGGAGAATTTCAAGGTCCGGCCTTTCCAGTCTTACCACGTCTCTATAGCATCAATGTTTTAATTTTAAACTTAAAATTTTATATAATGTTTAATAAAGAACATAAACAAAGCAATGAAAAAAATTAAGTTCCAAAATTCTGACAGTATATTGCGTCTTCATTGGCTACCTTTACATGAATACATTTCAAATTATACATTTATCACATACTCGAAAATTATCATTTTACATAGTAAATAACGAAAACAATTAAGATATATGATAATCATAATCAACCATTAATAATTATAATAATTATCCCATTAATATTTGTTTAAGCTTTGATCTAAGGTGCATACTAACGCGAGAAGTTGATCTTCGAGGCCCGAGAGAGTCACCGTGAAGTTGACCAGCGTTACTTGGATACAGATCTCAGGGAGGTAGTGAGGATTGGCGAGTTTCGTTGTAAGGTACAGACGAAAATTTAAGTCGTATTCTATATCGCTGTCACCGAGGTGTATGAGGAGACGACCTGCCTGAAATGATTGAATAACTTGAAACAATGTATTTGTTCAATTATACGAGTGTCGAGTACAAGTGGTAAACGAGCGGCTCACTGTTTTATTCACAGTGGTTGGATGGGATAGCGCATATGGTCGGTGCGACGACATTGGATAAATGGTATAAAGTATATATCAAAGTATCGTAAATTACTGAAATGGTGTCCGGTCGACAACCTTTGTAATGCAGGAAATGCATATTTTATAACAGCAATGCAATTCTATTGATGTTTGAAACTGTTTGCAACTTAAATGAGTGACCAGCTGCTTTAACTAGTTCACTTCCCACGATCACAACATTGTTCATATTTCTATAATACTCGTATTTGTGTTATACAATCGAGTAAGTGTATATCAAATTAATAGTGTTTATCAAATTAATCAAATATAATTCCCATATTTTATGTTATTAAGACATTAGTTGTAACCAGTTTGTTAGATTGTGTGGAGTATAGAAAACAACACGCAAGGCGAGCGAGCAAGGCGAGAGTGCCACGGCAGCTACCGTGATGCGCCTGCACAAAATTGTAGAATGTGTTATTGATGGCATTGCGGTGATTTATTGTCTTTGTATTATCGATGATACAGCGGCAAGCAAATATTAATGGTTTAGAAGTTTTGAATGAGAACGAGAAATACCTGTAGAAAAGTTTGTTTCAGTAGAACAGGCGCAAGCGTAGCTTCAAGAGTCTCGCCGAGATCCTCTATAAGCATCGGCCATCCCAAACGAATGCAATTTTCAAGTATGCGCAAGTAGCTGGGGTCACTGAGCTTTGTAATCATTAGACCATTCTCACGCTCCATGTTCTTTACCCATCTATTTGCCTGAAATAAGTTTTTTATTCAAAACAGTGCTATTTATCAAACGTATGTGGTACATACTAGTATCATCCTTTTTCTTACTAAACATAGGAACACACTAACCTGTTCTTGTGGGTCGATAGTTAGCGGCCATCGTCCAGCTCTCGTGACTAAAATTCCATTCTCAGTTGAGATGGCATCGCGTGGCAGACCTTGTGAGTTCCACGTTCGAACCGTGAACGAGTCCGCCATTATTGCTATTAAACTATGTGACAGCGCAAATAAATAATATTAATTTTATTAATAAGGATCATGAGTGACCCGGCTGCTAGGGCTGGGGTCTTATGTGGCCCATAGTGTTTGTGATTTGGATAAGTTTTACCGTGGTCGTTAAACGACCAAGGATAAGCTCAACTTGTTGTGTTAACAAATATTAGGTCCATACATATGAAATTGGCGTTTTGTCGAATTGGCTACATTGTTCTCAAATATCTGGCGTTTGTTTCTAATTGAAATTGTATTTAAATAAATCAATAAATATTGATTGTCAATGCATAAAACACCATCTAGACCCAAACTAAGCATAGCTTGTATTTTGGTGACAAGATGACAAATAGAATACCACAATTTAAAATTTTAAATACATTCTTAAAACACCCGACGAAACACCTAAATTCATTACACAAATGTTTCTCCTGAGAGAATCGGACCCTCAACCTACGTAGGTTGAGGGTTATTGAGGGTTGGGCTACTACCAACGGAGCTTACAGACTAGTCAAATATTGTGATTGATTGATTTTTTGACATCGTTCGTTTCACAATATAGAAAACTTTAAATAACTTCGCGTTATTTACGGATACAAGATACGGATTAAAATATGATGTTTCTGCACCAGCATTGCAGAAACAGCGATTTTTGAAGTGAATACTTCTTTTAGCGCGGTACGCATATTTTTAGATGAGGTAAAACCTCTGGACTCGCGACACCGTTACGAGACGTAGGGCTGCCGCGCTTGCCACATTTGATTATAAACCTTAATTCACATGTTTATAGTCTACTTTTGTATGGAGAAGTTTACTGAGTTAGGTTCTTTGATATATTATCTACATTCTGAACAAAAACATAAAAGAATATTAAATGTATTTTAAAGTTTCTAATAACTAATAAAATATAATTCATAAATAAAATGCAATTCATAACCCAATAACCCTAGTACCCATCTAAAAAATGTCTAACGCGCCAAAATAAGTTTCCACTTCTGTCGGCACTCCCGGAGTGCAACCCGTTTTCTTTTTAAACATGTTAGTTTAACTTGTTCCATATTATAAAACATCACTTTCGTAAAAGGACGCAGTATATGACGCCTTTGTAGAGTATTAGTAACACTTGAATAAAATATAATAAAATATAAATAAAAAAAAATATAATAATATATATAATAAAATAAAAAGGATAAACTATCGTTGTCTGTTTGTCCGAATAAAGAATACATTGTTATATTTCTAAAAAATACTCACTCAAACGTATCTGAGGAAGGTATTTCCAGCTCGGAGCATTGCCTTAACCATTTGAGTTCAAGCTCGCGGCGGTACGTTGAGGGAAATGCTCCGAAGTACGCAATGCATCCAGATGCAACTATGATGTCTCCCGTGGTGCAATGTAGCTGCTTGGTCGCGTTCTGTTTAAGGCATTTCGTTTTGTCAATTTTTTTATCCAGGAATCGTGTCGTAAACGAAATCGTAATCATTCGAAAACTAAGCACATCGATACATTTTCAAATAATAATATACTCGTATTGTATACCTATCTCCTTACCAAATTTAATCAAGATTCGTTCAGCCGTGAAAACGTAACAAATAAACGAGGCACTATTGAACCAATATTCGAAAGTATATCTGATTATCTGTTTGAATTAAAACAAGATCGTTGAAATGAAATGAAGGATTTGGCATATCTAAAAATCTAGGCAGATGAATATGAAGTGTGAGTAATATGAGTAAGCTTACCTTTACGCTATCCTCCCATCTCGTCTGTTCTTCGGAGAGAGCCTGTGTGAGCTTCCCTGCTCGGGATAGTCGAGCTGCAGCCAAGTCGCATTCCGCTTGTAGCACTTCACGCTCTTCTTCAACCACCTTAGATTATCACATAAAGTTTACCGTTACCCAGTGCCGACTGCACAGAACACATTAGCTTTCATTCTAGACAATAACATGAAAAAATACGAATTATGTAGGAAATGTTACAAGCATAACATACAACAGAGAGTAAACAACGCTTGGATCTGTTTGCATGATAATTTACTACTCTAATGCACACTTGATAATTACCCTCAACTCATCCAACATTTTGGCTAGTTGTGCCTCGATTGCTTCGACTTCTTTCTGTTTAGCTCTCAGTAGAGCCATCACACTCTTCAAAATACCAGCAGCCTCTTTATGTCTGTTAAGATAAATAGTATTTAGATTGCTATTTATGCAGCTAACATTATACATATAAGTGCAAATACAAAAAAGTCAAGCAAAAACAAGATAGATCATTGTTTCTAGGCATAATATCAATTGATTTCGGGCATTGGCTGATATTAAAATGTTTGTTTTGGGACACAAATGTAGAGGTAGGCCAAAGAAAAGATGGATAGATTAACCCTATTCATATTATAAATGCGAAAGTAGCTCTGTCTGTTTGTCTGTCTGTCTGTTTGTTACGTTTTCACGCCAAAACCGCTGAACCGATTTTGATGAATTTTGGTACAGAGATAAAGGGGACCTTGGAGAAGGACAAAGGCTACTTTTTATTTAGGTACCACGCGCGCGAATTCTCGGGCAGCTGCTAGTCTTATATAATACAATATCAGCATACAAAAAAGCGCTAGGACCAGGAAAAGTTTCTTGCCAGTTCATCTTGGACTTGGGTTAAGAGGAATTATCTCCTAAATTCACCTAGTATGTAAGACGTTTCAAAGTAATCATTGTGATTGTATTGAATAAAAATATTTGACTTTGACTTTAGCAAAGGTCCTGAGATAACGACTGATACAGGAAAATGAAAGAAGGTAACAAGCTATGCCACTCTTAGCGTGGGATAAGAGCATGGAGATGATGATGATCATAGAATAAATAAATTTACACTTACGCGAGGATTTTAGGCTCCACAATTTTGAAGACTTTGGCGTACATGTCAATAGCTTGCACCCACAAGACCATGGAACGACATACCTTAAAATATTTTTATTTATTAGGAAACTTAATATTTTGAAATTAGACTAAAACAATACTAATTGTCATACCTTGGATACTTTTACGACAGTATCAGGATTGAAATCCTTGTGTACGAGGTAGACCTTGATTTTCTTGAGGATTGCATCGGATATGTGGTCTTTGTCATATTCTTCTAACTTTCCGATAAAATTGACGTCCGCCAATAGCTTCTTTGTGCTATCCCAATCTGGCCTGATTTAAACAGTAAACTTAAGTTTGAGCTTTATTGTAGTTAAGCTACGCGCCATTGCGTAGCATTACTTTTCATAAGCGATGCTTTAGCTTTACGAGAGCAGAGTTTCTGTACTTAGGTTATAACGGTAAATTTGATTATTCGTTTTTTTATACCTACGAGTATCTCTTTGCTGGACAAAAGTGTCTCCCAAATCCTTGCTTAGAATCCACAGCAGAGACAATGTACAAAAGTTTTTTAGCCTTTAATATTTTTCGATAACTTGGTTGAGCGGCTTTAAATGGTAAGGAGTAGAAACTAGCTTGTGGACGATCTCTGTGGATCTCTCTATGGTTTGGTTACCATAATGTTGATTGGTTTGAGGGAAGGGCAAATTTTTATATCTATCTAACACCTTTAAACGAGCAATTCTTGTATATATGTATATATATAATCTGAATCTCGGAAACGGCTCCAACGATTTTTATGAAACTTAATATGCAGGGGGTTTTGGGGGCGATAAATCGATCTAGCTACGTTTCATTTTTAGAAAACGTTTGTTCGTTTATCCGTGTTTTATATCGAGCAAAGCTTGGTCATCAAGGTACTCTCTCTGTATAGAACCAATTTTTTAAATCTTTTATTAGTTAATTTGCATTCGTGTGTTTTACCGCTTTTTAATCATCAAGTAAAGAGGTGTTGATTTAAACTACAGAAAATTCTGAGACAAGCAATTCAATAAATTAATCAAATGTAAACTTTAACTTATTTTAGAACTGTCTTTTTAAAATGATACTCTTTAGACTTTGGCGTAAGAAAAATATTTTAGGATTTTTTTGTTAGTCTGGCGAAACCACAAAGTCAGAGCCACTATAAAAACATTGATACTACCTGTTTTTAGTTACTATTGATTAGTTGATATTACGGAAGGTTGATATTAATTGTAACCAAACATGCTCTCATATAAATAAAAGTATAAACTTAACGTACGTAATATCAATCCATCTTGTTAAGGTTTCGGTTATAATGAAACTAAAGATTTAACTAAAGTAGTCCAGGATCCATTGTCCATTTTGGCACTTGACTACTATTAAGCTAATTTTCCGTGAGTAGCTTCATTTTCATGAGACGCCCAACAATTTCCTGTACGAAACTCTCGATTGTGGTAGCTAACAGAGGTAGCAAGGATGTCGATTGTCGATTTGATAACGATTTGATGATTCTCAAATATATATTACCAAATATTTGAGAATTATCAAATTTACATATTTTATCCTTGCTACCTCTGTTACCTACCACAATTGAGAGTTTCGTACAGGAAATTCTTGGGCGTCTCATCAAAATAAAGCTACTCACGGAAAATTAGCTTGATAGTAATCAAGTCTTAAAAATGGAACCTGGACTAAAGCCTATTGCTTATCGAAACTAATAGAAATCAAGATATCCAGAATAGGTAAATAGGTTAAGGTTATCGTGTTCATGCAATATCATTGAAGTACCAAATTTCAAATTAAAAAGACCTGTAGACGTTGCTGACATCTCTTCATCAATTATAAGACTGCTGATGAATTTATCCATCACTGAACCTTCCAAACTAAAAGCACTAAATTAAGTTCATTTGTTTGAAATCATCTATACCTCAGATAGACGCACACATGCACAGATACTCAGGTTCTACTTGTAAAACCTCTGCTTTGGAGGTTAAAAATTTAATTTTTCGATATTTTCTTCTGCTATAGGCACGTGGTAACTTTTACTCACTTTGATCCAAACAATATACAGATAGGCTCCATCACAAACCGCACCAATGTGGGTGGCTTTTGAAAAGCTTTCAGCTCGTTTATGTCGGCCTTGTTCAAGGCTTTGAGTGCATTTTGGGCCGCCTCCATAGCGGGCATGGCTAGCGCGAGGTCTGCCTTCGCTTCGTCCGCGATTTGTTTCACTTCTTCAGCTTTTACCTGATGATTTTTTATTGATGTACTTTCAATTTACTAAATTTGTTGGGTATGTTAAGCATATATATTTTTCAATATTTGTTGGATTACAATGTAGATTGATTTGTAACTGAAACAATTCCATTGAATCGGATTCTCAAAAGAAATTCGTTTGAATACCCAATTGAATTAGTTTCGTTCGCCAATAATATCGGGAAGCAAAAAAACTCACATATAATAAATAACACGTTTTGAGTGAAAATTATGTTATTTTATATAATTAGTTGTTTTTTTTATACCGGATTTGTTTCGATTGTGAAAAACTGTTGAAAAATATAGGCTAAGTGCAAGTGTGTATCATCTGGATAAAAGTAACCCTCTACATTTTAGTAGATATTGGTTGGTGAACCTTACCTTAGCAGCAGCTTCGTCTTTCATAACCGCCTGCTTTACTGTGTCAGCCGACTTTTGCTCGATTTTTAGCCGGTTGACGAGCGCGATGCTTTCCTCTGCTTTTTTAGCCAAAACCGGCTCCATTTCGCGCACTTGTTGCTCCATCGTTCCGACCACCTCGTAGGTTTCGTAAAGTTTCTAAAAATATGGAGTTAAAACATTATCCTTTTGTTATATAATTACATAATTATTGTGCCGTATTACGGTATACTGTGTACCCACGCTGAGTGTACGCTGTCGTTGGCAACGAGAAGCCAGAATTGAGGTCCCATACACAAGCTAGGGGCACATATGTTTACATTGAATTTTAAAAAAGCTTTAAAATATCTAAAATGTTTTTTATTTTATCTTTTGCGTTTAAGAACATCCATACCAATATTGTAAATTCGAGTGTCTCTGTCTGTCTGTTTGTTAGTTTGACTGATACCTTTTTACAGCTAAAGGTTGACCGAATCTTGATGAAGCTTGACACGGAAATAGATTCTATGTTGGAGACATAGGCTACATTTCATGTAGACACTACGCGTGTAAAGTCGCGGGCAGCAGTTTGTACAAATAAAACTACGAAGTTATTGTGATTAGTATTGTAATGAAGAACATGTATCGCTCACGTCTAATCCACAAGATACGCGATCTCTGCCTCGGATTATCTGTTGTTGTTTTTTGTCCAGCAATTGCAGATACAGCTTGAGTAAGTCCAAGTAACTGCTGGGTGTTGTGTAGAAATATCGTCGCATTTCATTGTACAAACGGTCCGTCATACCATCCACGTCCTTTTAACAAATAATCAATGTCATACCAATAGCATTATGTAGTTAAAGAAAATTACAAGAATAGTTTTACATAACAATAGATAGATTGGCCAAGAGCGTGCTGAACTACACACAATGAAAGCTTACTAAGTCAGTAGAGATTCCTATCTCTACTTGATGCTATCCTCATTCCTATGAGGATCAGGCCCCCAACCAATTCAACACCATATAGAACCATATAAAAATATAAAAATATATATTAACGTGCAAAATTTTATTAACACTTGAGCTGAAATAGGGGCTGGCAGACAGGCAGACAGACGTGGCAAAAATATCAGGGTACCATGTAGACTACTGAACCTTAAAAATTACTTGGTTTGTATTTAGGTTATTCTTTAGTCTGAAATTTACCAAGAGGTGATGGCAACTAATACAGTTTAGTGCATAGCAGAATTAAATAAATACAATTTAGTTGTTTCTTATCTAAATTTAAATAAATTTTAAGAGAAATTGGGAAAAATTCTATTACTTATTTTTATGGTTTTACCTCGTGCATGGTAACACATAACGGCGATATCTTTTTAATAATTTCAGTGTTCCCGAGCGGCTGTAAGCACTCTTCCGCGACAGATAATAATGCTTCCGGTGGCCATTTTGTAAACCAATCAATTGTGCAGCAGTTCACCAAAGACGGAAACATGCGACAGCGCCGTCTAAAATATGAAAATAAAGCTAAATCGGCTACGGTCAGTATGGCACAGTATATAATGTTCAAGTAGTTAACTACATAATACCGTAAATCCATATCCATACTAATAATATAAACTTGAAAGTGTTTGTTACATTTTCACGGCTAAATGTTACATTTCCAAAATTGAAGAAAGATCTACTCAACGTAAACCTTTGTTAAATTTTGGAAGAAGTTAGATTGTACGAGTACTGGGAAGAACATATGTTCCGTTTTACATAAATACAAAGCGTGCGAGGCAGCAGTTAGCAAACTATATTATATAAAGATTTTCAAACCTATTTTAAGAAAGACGCACCTGAAAGCTTCTCCCACAGGACTCATGCATATACATAGATGTAGTTTTCCTCTCACTCTATTAATGAAGAAATAATACACGGCATCTCTATCGGATGGGTTTATACCATTTTTTCCAGCTGCATCGCGACATCCAGTCTGCACTTGTTCGTATGTGTCGCCTTCGAAAAGATTCGGGACTTCGCCTGGTAAGTAGTTCGTGATAGCTTATTCATTTAAAATAATAAAGGTTATTACAATAACAACAAAATCTAAGTGCCATTGTGGCGATTATAGATATACTTCTTAACCTGCGTATGCACAGTCCAAGAATAATTACTGATATAATATATAGTCTTCATGTTTCGACGATTCCTTGCGCGAGCCTATACTATTTGACACATAATAAACTTAAAGCGGTTGTAAAAAGCTTTATATTCGTGGGCATTCTTATGCCCTCTTCTTATGTACTGTACCCTAGTACAGTACAACTAACTTATCTAGATTAAGTAAAGGTATCACATGAATATAAATAGAATTGTCCTTTATTATTATGTGTATGTGTAGGAGGGCTTATGTCTTTATGTTTACATCCTACATAATATATTTTAAAGATATGAAAGTTTGTAGGCTAGTTTAGCCATGCAATCTGTAGGTGAACTGGGGTTCTATCCAGTTCCTGGGTCAATGCTGAATGACAGATTGGCAAGACTGTTCAACCCCTGACTATAAAGTGAACTCTAAATGTTTATTTATTACTCAATCACGTAATAATCAACATATATGATACAAGACATGCGAAGATGTTAAGAGCGCTCCCACGACGATTCGACCAGACCAGGACCAGAAGTATACAAACCTTATCCCGACTAGCATTACTGACGCTATCTTTCTAGTGTCGACTTAGAAAGTGGCTAATCATTAAAATCATAATTGGTACAAAATGGAAAATGCAATAGATGCAAAATGTACGAGTACCTATTAAATTAAAGATTGTTGATTATATATATTACAATAACAATCACTTTTAAAAAAATCAATTATTATTGTATTATCGTTCGTTAGTCTCGCTAAAACTCGAGAACGGCTGGACTGATTTAGCTGATTTTGGTGTTGAAATGTTTGTCGTAGTCCAGGGAAGGTTTAAAGGTGAGAAAATATGAAAAAATGCTTGCTTTTTTATTTATCGATTCTGAGGGGGTACGAAGTTTGCCGGGTCAGCTAGTATTTTATATATTTATTATTGTAACGATTTTCTATGATCTATAACTTGTTATTAATAAATTACTATGAAATATAATGGCTATTGGATTTAATTGGATTTAACTTGATATATATATAAATATATATGTGTATATTATTATGAGAAACTGGAATAACATATAGATTACTTTTTATCTACATACTACGCTAACAAACCAACAGCCAGTAGAAAATAAGAAAGATAATAGAAGACAAGAACAAATGTTTACGATCTTAAAACTTACCAGAGTTCAACATGTTATTAATATCTTCCAGGAAGCCCTCTTTAGTTATCTGCGTGTCCGTAAATAAGAATACTGTGTCTTCGTTACCAACTCCAGCTCTCATGTACATACTACGTAGATCGTCGTGAAACTCGGGCGTATCGTAGTTGCGTTTCAACTCCATACCCATGCACCTATCAAAAGACATCCATACAATATATGACTGGCCTGTCAGCTCAGTTGGTAGTAGCTCTACCTTCTGCACTATAGGTTGAGGGTTCGATTCCCTCCCAGGAAAAACATTTGTGTGAAGAACATAGGTGTTTGTTCTGTGTCTGGGTGTTATAGAGTATCATAGGTATGTATTTAAAAATATATAAGTATTCTATCAATCATCTAGTCCCCATAATACAAGCTATGCTTAGTTTGGGACTATATGGTGTTGTGTGTATTGTCCAGTAATATTTATTATTTATTATTATATATTAAATAAATTAGTTTTAAACTTAAATAACGCTTACGCTTAAATAACAGAGAAAATAATAAAAACTAAGAGATTTGGATAGTTGTTTATTATTAGTATTGAGCTCTTTTGGATTAATTTCACCTTCTTGATTATTCATACATTATCGGCCTTACTTAGAAACGTCTCAACAACTTCTGTCAAAAGTTAATTCGTTTATTTCGGACAATGTCCACATCATTTGTTATTAAGTATACAATATCATTAAAAATAAGATTTGGGTTAGTAACCTACATAATGTCAACAAATTACAAAACAATTTACAAATAAACAAAATCAAATGTCATAACAATAACAATAATAACAATACTAATAATGGCTACTTAACATGAAGCTGTACCAGCTGCTTAAAATAGTGCCATCACTTATTATAAGATACTCGTAGTGACAAATAGTGACAGGGTGACTCTGAAGCAGTGTATAATGCAGTGTTCAAGTTGAGAAGCGTTTTTAAATAAAGCCGATTAAGTTTAAGTTATATTCACTCAAGCGATCCTAAACATATTATTTACAGAAAGTTGTTGGATAACCTAATTAAATAGATAGATAGTACTGGACATTTCACACAGCATCATCTATCCCCAAAGTAAGCAGAGCTTGTTTGTAGAGCAAGTTTTTGAGCTTGTGATGTATCATAAGTATGTATTTAAAAATATATAAGTATTATATCAGTCATCTCGTCACCATAATACAAGCTACGCTTAGTTTAGTATGGTATTTAATACCATGTTTCCTATGAAAATGGTGCGTGTATGCATACAAACTTTTCTACAATTTTATATATGTATAGACGAGAGCAACATGGGTTAGTCAAGTCGCTACGCTTTCCTTTTTTTATATGTTGTTGCAAAGTTTTCAACAATAGGTACTTTGGTAGTTAGTCCTTGTGCGTTGAACGCTTTTAATATCGCAAAGTCACTGTTCCTAATATGCAAATATGCAATGAAAATGTTGTGTTATTTATTCAATACGGTTTTTTAGAACTTAGATAATTATATAGTAATTCTAATCTGCACGGTAGTATTAGTGTAATTCAACACATAAGGACAGTTTTTGAACAGTTTTTTGATAACGATATTTGTTTGATAAATATTAAGCTTTAAAGTCGCCATTTTTGATAGAGCCATTTTTATACTAGTAAACATAGTATATTAGTATAGTATACATATCGTTTTCTTATCCTGTAAATGTGTATCTACACATATTTTGTATTATCTAGTAAGGCTTTAAAAGATGTTTATTTAAGAAGTATTATTTCCTTAATATGGCCTCTCCCGTGCTAGGCTTGGTTTTTAGTTCCACCCGAGTTCTCTAGCATTAAAACATTCATAATATTATATCGTGCGTACGTACGTAGTAAGTTGAGCTTTGCACGTAGAATACGCCTAGCCCGTATTTAACCCCCGCTATGATGTCTACTCATTCAGACTACGAAGCTTACGGAAAAAAACTTAAATATTTAGAGTTACGTAGAATGGTGTAATTGCCCGACTACATTGCTGGGTGTCGTAAACTACATTGACTTCCATTATCTTACTGAAGGGCAATGGCCGATTAGGTTTATCTCTTGAGCATTGCGAATGGCACGGTGTACTGCCCGGAGTTATTAGAACTATTACGAACAATTACGCTATAATACTGCATCTAAAAATTACTATGGCTGTAAAATATACAAATAACTTAAAAAAAGAAATGAGTAACAGCCAGAATTTTAAACTTATTAACAAAAATAATAAAATCTTTATACCAAATTCGACTATTTTGTTAACTATAAGGTGTTGAGTTTGTTTTGGACTTGATTTTTAGTCATTCTTATCTTTACTGACTTCGGATGCCTTCACAGTGCATAGCCACCATGTGCTTGTTCTATTAATGTAATATTTGTCACTTTCTTCAATTATCTAGTAATTTATGTTTTATTCTTATTTTATTCATGTCTATCGCGATGTCATTCAGTACTTCCTGAGGTAGAACTCTACTGTGTCTACTAAACATTATTATCAAAACGATGGTTTGGTAATCTATTTGTAATTTGACATTAAACATAATTAACATAATTAAACAATGTAGCACGCCCTAAACCAAAGTCTCACTTCTAAGAATTACTGGCTGCTTCACCGTGCTCCCTAGATGCCCTCAACAGGGCAATCGATCATTTTGCCGCTGTGGTAAAAACGATTGCTCTTGGTATGAATACAACTAACCTGGTAATGTCGGTTCTGCCGCCATCTCAAGTAACTACTAGTTCAATCACTTCTTTCTAGTTGCTAGAGGCTGGCCTATCTGAAGTTGTTATGATTATTGACTCGCTTAAATGAACGAATACAGCGGTCTATCTCAGCGCGAGTAATTATGGAAAATAAACATACTTTTGTGGGTCTTCTAAGCTACATTTGTTATCTGGCTATCAATCAGGGCCGTTTTCCAAAGACATTCAAGCAGTCAATAATTGTACCAAAAAAAATGGACCTAAGGATGATGTCAGCAACTATCGACGGATTTCAATCCTTCCAACCTTACTGAAATCCTTCAATCCTTCCGACTTTTCCGAATTTTAAATAAATAAATGACTTATGGGTCATTACTTACTTACTAACTTGCAATCAATAACTCAGACAAGTTTCTTGCCGGATTCTTCTTGAACTGGGGTTAGGAGGAACCGGCACCTAGATTCACTAGCATGTAAGAAGACGATTCAAATGGTCTTTGTGATTTTATTGAATAAATAAATATTGAATTTTGAATTTTATGAATGATTTTGAATATTGATATCGACATAATAAATCGTCAGCTGATGCTAACGGATTAGATTGTAAAAGGCTTTGACTTTGGTGCTAAGTGTCTTGCGATCATCCTAGATCTTCCAAGGATCCAAGGCATTTGACACAGTGTCAATACCGCATATGTGGACCAGTCAAGTCAAGTATTCAATTACGCCGATGATCCTGCTCTTGTTCTCAAGGGAGAGAGCTGGGACAAAGTTTTTGATGATGCTCAGGTCGGGTTCGATCGGACAAACAGATGGTTTTTTCATCATCTACTAAAGCTAAATGCGAGTAAGGTATATTACTTTCTCCTTGCCTAGTAGAACACAACCTGACAAGGACCGTCACGAACTATTAGCACATACAAATTAGTGTAACCTATCTCGTGTGACTGCATTAACTTGGAACTTACTAAAACTATTCAGTATTTAGGAATCACACTTGTTTCGTATTTAACATTTGAACCACATACTAAAGCTCTTACACCTAGAGTTCGTATATTAACTGCAATTTTAAAAACATTCGGCATATCACTGATACAAGTACCATTAGGACTGTTTACTTTTCTCTCTGTCAAAGCTTACTTACATATTGAATAGGGGTGGAGCTGCCAAAACCTTCCTGATGCCTCTAGAGAGAGCACAGCGTGCTGTGTTAAAGGTTAGTAATGTTAACCCTTATATATACTCAACCACTGCTTTATTTACAGAAACTAGGCTACTTACGCCAACTTTTTGTTTTAATACTTTTACTAAAACCGCATAATCTTTGTCCAAAGCCATAGGAGCAAAAGAGACGGCGCGGTGATAATGTTTTTAGTGGAAATTAGTTTAAAACCTCTTTTGTTAACAGCTTCTTCTGCTTTCTGGGTGGATTGGTGGTGGTGATTATTCCGGCGAAGGCGGATAGGGAGCTTTAGTTTCTCTCGAAACTCAGATATGTGGTCATATTTACGGAGTCCGTAAATAAACCTAATACCATAATTTTGGAGACGCTCAAGTTTTGCTGTTGAGCTAGTCCTCTGTAAGGGCGAGATAACAACATGAGTCAGCGTAATGTAATATTGGAAGAAGGAGAGATTGTGCAAGTGCAATTTTAGTAACTGTGGGAAGAAAATTACGCAACCTCCTAAGCGAACCAGCGGTAGCAAACAGCTTTCGGCTCACTACTTCAAGTTGTTCAAGCAGAGTACGGGTGTAATGTGGGAAGCGCGCAAATACGTGGTCAATGCAAACGGATTTGAAGTCAATGTTTGTATGTCCAACTAAAAAGAAGTTTGTATGTCCAACTAAAAATAAGTTTGGTTTTAAACTTTTATTTGGAAATGTAATTACCTAGTTCCTTGACATAGCACTCCTGTAAAATTTCAAACGTTTTAATTTTATTTTGGCTAATAAAACAAACTTAAAATTATTAATTATGTACATAAGAGTACAGGTGGTTTAGCGGTTGTGGCCCTGCCTTCCGATCCTAAGATCGTGGGTTCGAATCCGGTTGTGCACCAATGTTCGAAAAATTTATGAGCGCTATGGAAGGAAGGTAAACCTCGTGATGAATTGTCGTAGAACTTTATTAGTTCGATTACATGTGTCATGTGCACGTAAGGAGCCTCTGAGGCGCACATTGAATCCTTTCACCACACTAGTTCGAAATAATTTGTGACACGATAAGAAGGTTCGCGACTGATGGTTTTATTCTTGTCGAGAGCTTGGGAATTTGTAACGTGCGGAGTTATCATCCTCATCACCGTCACCATTCGGAATATTCATCCGAAATTAAGGATGACTTGTGAGAGATGTATTTCAGGCACTCTTTACAGTTTCATTCAATACAAAGGGTTGTTCGAGGGAGTGAGGGTGTTCAAGGCTGCTTGTTGGAGAGCTGTGAACACGTTGAACCAGCGTGAGCTTTCTTGTCGCACACGCTACATTATTTTATTATTTTGACATTTCATACTTTTATTACCATTTAGCGGTTAAAACAGTATTTTGTATCGTTAACTGCATACAACCTTTCATTGGAACGATATAATACAAAACTACCGGGGATACGGTTTAATAACAATAAAACAAAAAGTCGCGGTTGTTATTACTAGAGGCCATTTATGTGTAACAGTAATTAAAAAATCATGAAACAGTGATTTGAATAACAAGCAAACACGTTCTCATACATTTTATCTTCAGAATACTGGTGAAGCCCACTATTAAAGTTCTAAAAACGTGTTCGCTAGGATAATAGTATGCACTTATTTTATGCTAGGTTTATGCAATTTTCTCTTCCCGATTAACATGGACAGAGGCTATCAAATGCGTCATTCGTGCTTTGACGTAGATATACCGTTATTATGTAACAAGAACGCATCTCACGTGTCGGGCTATTATTCCTAATGCAGATTGTAGGGCTATCACATTGGCGGCAGTCCGTACTTTATAAGACTTTCCAAAAAGTATGAAAACATGCTAAAGAAATAATAATCTTCATATCCGATGATCACTTAGGTTAAGGCTGTGTACGATGTAAACAAACGTTATCGAATTGCTTTTGTTCGGTTTTTAGCAATGGGTTTATAGAAAAGTGTCACAGTTTTGACTTGGTTTTCATGAGCATTAAAAAAACCTAACACAAAACCTCGCAGTACATAGTTCGAGCGACCGGCGCATCGCATTATGTAATTTATGTAGCGTTTTGTGCACTTTTAATTACATTTATTTAAAGATTTACTATTTCATTTTATTTCCTATTTATATTCATATTTATTTCAATTTTATTTCTTCTGAACTATCGTTTATTCTGATATACATTTTACTTAATAATATTAATGTATAAAGGAGAAATATACATCTAATTCTGAACGATTTTAATAGTTTTATGGTTTTGAATAGGATGTTTTTGTAGATATTTTATCCATATTTCAAAATTTCCAAGGCCGCTATAAACTCAACCACGATTTAAAAGATATTATCATATATTTTTCATTTCGTTTGCTTAGTAAAGTAGTTCAATCCATGAGCATGAAAAAGTGAAGTCGCGCATTTTATTAATACTAGCATAAAATTTTGACATTTAGATATATATTTTCTCCTATAACCGGGGTATTTACCATGGTTTACGAGTTTTTCTGCTTCCTGATATTTAAAAAAATTGCGAAAACAGAGGAAGCTATGAACTATACTCATAACTATTACACAATAGAATAAGTCAAAATTATTGAAGAGTCTTAGTTTCTCTGAATAGAACGCCAAAAATGGGCGTTTAGATAAAAAATAAACGGTCGTAATGTAACAAATATATAATCTCAAACTCCGCGCCAAAATGGAAAACAGTTGTTAAACAGGTGCTAATCTAGCGAAAAAAAAATGATTTTGGAACCATAAACAAATCATACTTTTTTACTTTTTTACCCGATACTTTTTTGACAGAATGTATATAGTCCATTGAAAAGTTACATTTGGGTATGCATTTGTCAGAGGACGCAATTTTATTTTTTTAATGTGTAGGGGGGGTCAGTAGAAGCTTAAGTTCAAGTTTGTGGGGTCGGCACCCTTGTCCCCCGGCCGCCATCTTGGAAAAGGGGGTGCAAAGGGTTTTCGCGCTGTATCTCGTAAACTAGTTACCTTACAGAAAATTTAATCAAACATAAAATGTAGCAAATTAAATTTCCTACAATTTTATTTCTATTACTTTTTATCGTCAAGTGACCAACAAAAAAGTTATAAACAAAAATAAATGAAAATTTTGTTTGTTTGTTCTAGGTTTTACAGCGCTCCAAACTTAAACGGATTCTCGAATGCTCATAGGGATGCAATAAAAACTAAAAATTAGGCTTACTTTTCTATCTATATTTTTTTTATTCATACAATTTATTATGATCTTAACATTCCTATGCTATTATTGAACTATGTTTGACCCTTTTACCCACCACCTATGAGGTATAACATGGGCAAAGTCAAATTTATAAAAATTTTGCAGAAGCATCCAGAGTTAGCAAGTGGAACTAAATTATTTATGAGTGAGAAAGTCGAGTCATCGTTACTCAGTGTTGTTGGCGAACGTTTTTTCGTCTTTTTATATGGCGGAAATAAAGACGATACTCTAGACACTCTGCGATACAAACGATTTGCTAAGACAGTGACAAAAAATGCATTAAAAAATGCATTAAATTTTTATAAATTTGACTTTGCCCATGTTATACCTCATAGGTGGTGGGTAAAAGGGTCAAACATAGTTCAATAATAGCATAGGAATGTTAAGATCATAATAAATTGTATGAATAAAAAAAATATAGATAGAAAAGTAAGCCTAATTTTTAGTTTTTATTGCATCCCTATGAGCATTCGAGAATCCGTTTAAGTTTGGAGCGCTGTAAAACCTAGAACAAACAAACAAAATTTTCATTTATTTTTGTTTATAACTTTTTTGTTGGTCACTTGACGATAAAAAGTAATAGAAATAAAATTGTAGGAAATTTAATTTGCTACATTTTATGTTTGATTAAATTTTCTGTAAGGTAACTAGTTTACGAGATACAGCGCGAAAACCCTTTGCACCCCCTTTTCCAAGATGGCGGCCGGGGGACAAGGGTGCCGACCCCACAAACTTGAACTTAAGCTTCTACTGACCCCCCCTACACATTAAAAAAATAAAATTGCGTCCTCTGACAAATGCACACTAAGGCCTAAAAAATGTAACATTTTAATGGACTAATAAGCGACTACAACTAATTATGTTTCATATGGAAAAAAATATATGTACCTATCGTGATATAAAAATATATCAAACAACTCTCGGACTAAATTAATTCCTATGACGTATAATGGTACGGTATCAACATTCAGCATGTATTCATAATGCATGATGAATACATGCTGAATGTTGATACCGTACCATTATACGTCATAGGAATTGATTGGCATATTAAACTGTTTCCTATTTGCAGTTATCAGAAATTTTAGAGTTGATAAATTGTTCGAGCTACTCTATTGTTCAGCTATTTCTCATATATTAAGCAGGTAATAAGCAATTTCATGGAAGCAAACTAATGTACTAGCCTACATTACTTTATATTAATTTAAATTTTATGATTGTCATGAAGTAATAACTAAATTTTGTATGACTCCTTTCTCATAAAAGTTTGAAATTATATGTAGTTTTTTGGGGTCTTATGTGGGAACCTGTAAACAGGAGAATGTTAAGCACATGTGAGCATTATCAGTTAAAATTAGTCGGGTTTGCGATTGTCGGAAAAGATCGATACTAAATTAATCGGGTTGGTCTAAGGTTTAACACCAACCTAATCAAGGACTAATCTCGATAAGCACTCTGTTATGCCAAGAATCTGTAATATTAGCTTGGCAAAACAGCGGTTAGGTCGCTTACTTGTAACTAATTGGTTAACAATAGTGTAACATAGTAGACTTTAAGAAGGTATTAGTAATTTTTATCAGTATTTATATAAACCATTTCTAGTTAGGTTGCTTAACATTGTAGGTTTCTGTCTACTGTGTTTACATACCTTCCCAAACAAAACGAATCATTTAGAATACATAGATTATCAACCACCCTCAGTACATTATTAACGTATTATTGTACTGCGACACTTAAGTGCTGGTTGACCTACCCGCACTTCACCTCACTTTTGACGTTACTTAATGCTATATTTAAATAATGAATTAATAATCTCGGATATTCACACAGCATTTGTATCCAAATTAAGCAGAGCTTGTGTTTTGGGTACTACATGACTGATATGCTACTTACGTACTTTTTTGTAAATACATACATATTATTGCATAGAAACACCCAGACCCGACACAAATACTTATAGATCCTTACCCCACGGCGCCACAGAGGTTGTCATAATACAATACTACATTAAGATAATACATACTCGTATATATATTCAGTTATTTCCTACTAGGTGTGTTTGTTTTTGTACATACTAGCAATTATGTTCCTATTAAAATAATAAGCATAGTTTGTGTTACTTGTGTTATATAGGTACAACCTAGCACGGCTTCTAAATGTTAGAGACACTGATCTCTTCCTCAAAATGAATTTTGTAAACCACAAAGTTAAATCACAATATGTAAATATTGTGATTTAATAACTGAATTGAATAAATACATCTTCTTCGTTAATGGAATGTGTCATAACAATTTCAAGTGTCTAAATTAATTACAGTATGTCGATTATCTTTGGCCGTTTTGCGAAGCAAACATTGCGCTCTTATATTATTCATGTTTGCAGAGTTATTACGGGTTTTATTTGTTATTTTGGTGATTTTATTAAAATAGAGCTATAGTTCTTGACTATATCATAATTGGAATAATAGTTTTATGTTTCTTTGTGATTCGAGCAAAAATAATGCGTATATATATCTAATACCTTTAAACGAGCAATTCTTGTATATATGTATATATATAATCTGAATCTCGGAAACAGCTCCAACGATTTTCATGAAATTTAATAAGCAGGAGGTTTCGGGGGCGATAAATCGATCCAGCTAGGTTTCATTTTTAGAGAACGTCGTTTTATCCGTGTTTTATATCGAGCTAATCTCAGTCATCTAGGTACTTTTATAAAAAAGACACCATATTTATAAAATAACACATGACGGACGACAACATACGACTTTGTGACGTATGTAATAATAAACGATACAAACACTTGATATTGACTAAATTGACATCATTATATGACATGCCAGTATATCACAAAATCGTAATATGTCCTTCGTAATTTCTTATTTTATATAAAACTAGCTGCTGCCCGCGACTTCGCGCGCGAGGTACCTACATAAAAAGTAGCCTATGTCCTTCTCCAAGGTCTTTACCAAAATTCATAAAAATCTATTCAGGCGTGAAAACGTAACAAACAGACAGAGTTACTTTCGCATTTATAATATTCGTAGGGATGGTGTATTTTCATATAAAATAATTCTACGGATTATTTTTGCTCGAATCACACAGAAACAAGCTTTTATTCCAATTATTTACACCAGAGTCAATAACTCCAGCTCTATTTAAATAAATAAAAACACCGAAAATACCAAATAGCTCGAAAAAATAATAGTATAAGAGTGCAATGTTTGCTTCGCAAGACGGCCAAGTATAATAATAGTATAAGAGTGCAATGTTTGCTTCGCAAGACGGCCAAGTATAATCGAATAAATACTTTCACTTACTTCTTCTTCTCTGTTAATGGCATGTGACATAATAATGTCAATTTCGCCAGTGTCAAGGTTTTAAATTTGTTTATAGTCAATATGTTTATTATGTTTAATATGTAAACTGAAACATGATCGGTATGCTTCATTTATTGTATCTGTTCCAATAAGTGCTATGCAGTTATTTATGGAACCTGAGTCTTGGCACGCGGGAACTGAAGTCCAGGAGTGGTTTCACAGAGAAGCCGGGCGTGATACAAACAAAACCTATAATCGACCCCCTCACACTTCCGGCAGAAATACTAAAGAGAGGGATGACGCAGAAACAGACAAACCAATTTCGTATTAACACCAGTAAACATCAGCTCCGTATTGTATATCAGAACGTCAATGGGCTCAGAACAAAACTCAAATAATATCAGCATAACTTGATGATATCAGAAACAGATTTAGTAGCGGTCACGGAAACGAAGCTAGACCCTTAAATTAATGATGCTGAAGTGATACCGAGTAGTTGGGAGCTATTGCGGCGAGATCGACCTTCTAGAGGAGGAGGAGTGCTTCTAGCAGCAAGGCCGGGGCTTGAGCTCACGCGACGTCATGATCTAGAGACGACGGACTGCGAAGATGTATGGGCTGCAATTAATTACTCAGGCAGAGTTTATTTTCTTTGTGTTATTTATGTAAGGCCGAGTGCGAAAGAAAAAGAATATATGAATTGGTTCTGTAAGGTTGAAAGTAATATTGATATTATACGTGACTCGCCCATTGTCGTTCTTGGTGTTCTGAACCTTAATAGTGCAAATGTAAATGTAAATAATTATATGTATTATTTTTTAAATTACTGTGATCTCATAGAGCATAATGATATAGTTAACGTCGTAGGTAGCAAATTGGATGTGGTTTTGACTAGTGCGAGTATGCAGGATGTGAGTGTGTGTGCAGCTGAGAAGGGCTTGGTGGAACGCGCAGATAAATACTATCCACCACTTGACGTTGCGATGAACTGTGACGTAGTTAAGAGAGAAAAGAAAATGAAGAGGCCAGCAACATTGATGCATCAGCTGATTGGAACTTTGGTAAGGGAGATTTTGTGTCACTTTATAACTGTGTTATCAATACTTCCTGGGATGAAGTTCTTATGCAAACTGGTGCAAACAAAGCTTTAGACTCTTTATATTCTTCATTGTACAATAGCTTTAACACCTGCATTCCAAAGAAAGTACGTCGTCCTAAGGCAACTAGAAGATACCCAACTTTGTACACAAAAGAAATACTAACAGACCTTAGATTAAAGTCGACATTACACAAACTATGGAAGGTGAGCAAGGATCCAACCGTATACAGGTTTTTTAGTGCAATTAGGTCTAGTGTAAAATTAAAAACTACTTTGGCATATGACAACCATATAACACGCATACAAAATGAACTGGTCATAAGCCCCCAAGCGTTCTAGAACCACATGCATAGTTTGAAAACCAAGGGAGGGTTTGAATCATCAGTGACCTATAAAGGTACTAGTTACAGCGGTCCAAATGCTGCGAAAGCTTATGCCGATTATTTCAGTAGCGTTTTCTTATCACAAGCATCGGATTTATGCACAAAACAAGCAACAACTATTGGAAACAATAGTCTCATAAACATAACAAGTATTTCTGTAGGTGAAGTAGAAAACCATATATGCAAACTGAAACCGAAAAGTTCCTTAGGTCCTGACAATGTCCCATCCTATATAATAAAAGTCTTTATGACACAACTATCTGTACCACTAGCCCACATATTTAACATAGCTATTAAAACAAGCACATATCCTGCAAGATGGAAACAATCTCGTGTAATACCAATTCACAAGTCAAGAGACAAACTGCCTGTTGAAAACTATAGACCCATCGCTATTCTATCTGCATTCGCTAAACTTTTCGAAAGTATTATACATACAAACATATATAAACAAGTTATGCCCTATCTTAATGACTCACAGCATGCTTTCAGGAAAGGTCGGTCTGTAAACACGAATCTGCTTACCCTTGTAAATTATATTTCAAAGAGCCTTGATGAAAATACACAAGTAGACGTAGTGTATTTAGCAGAAAAGCTTCAAAAAAGCATTTGATCAGGTTGATAACGATGTGCTACTGGAAAAACTAAGCTCTTACGGGATGGCTCCCAAACTCTTAAATTTTTTTGCCAGCTATTTGAGTGATAGAAAACAGTTCGTACGCCTGGGATGCTATGACTCTGAATCATATCACACCCGTTCTGGTGTCAGTCAAGGTTCATCGCTTGGTCCACTACTTTTCACAATTATGATCGATGACCTATCAAAGTGCCTGAGTAAGTTGAACTGTCTGATTTACGCAGACGATGTCAAGATCTTTACTAAGATCAAAACGCCCCAAGACTTCAAAGATCTGCAGCATGACATAAACGCGATTCAGGCTTGGAGTGACACAAATCGACTTCACTTTAACGTATTTAAGTGTCAAGTTGCGAGTTTCACCCGCTCGTCACAAAGCATAGTAGAACAATATGAACTCCGAAATGAATTAATTAGTAGGTGTTATTCAGTAATAGATCTAGGGATAGAATTTGACACGAAGCTAAACTTCCACAACCATATCCGCTTGCTAACCGTCACTTGTTTTAAAAAATTAGGTTTTGTTTCACGTAACTGTAAAAGCTTCACGAATATACATGCCATAAGACTACTCTACACTTCTCTAATCAGAACAAAAGTTGAATACGGTGCCGCTGTATGGAACCCTTATGAAGTTACATACTCACTGATGTTAGAAATGGTTCAAAAAAGATTTCTCAGATTCTTATACAATAAATGTTATGGTTACTATCCATTTATGTATCCAACGCTATATCTTCAAGGGGCTTTAGGGTTTAACTCTCTTGAAACTAGAAGACTCTACGAGCAAACTATATCTTTGTGCCGCATGCTGAGGGGTGTTGCCGATTGTCCTTTTCTTCTAAGTGAAGCCAGCAGGCTATGCGTCCCAGAACAGCGTGCTAGGTTCCGCCCTGGCCGCGTACGACTTTTTGAGCCAGTGCGGGCACGGACACTGTATTGTAAACATTCGCCTATCTCCCGTGCGCAGCGCAATCTCAATGCGCTCTTCACCAAGCATCCTCACTTCGATATGTTTGCGGATGAATGGAAGATACAAAACTATTACTATAAGAACAATACTATTAAGTACTATTATACCTAAGTATGTTTAAAGTTCCAGGTTTAAGTAAGAATTGTAAAATGTTTAGTTTTTTTTGTTTTTTTTTTTATGTAAGTAATTGTTAAGTATTGTGATTTCGTTTCTTTTGTTTATGTTTCTTGTTTCTCTATTTTATATTATATTAAGTATCCGTCCTACATATAACGCATTAGTGTAAGCTGTAAAGTTATATCTATTTTAAACATTCATAAATAAATGTTTGTAACTAAAGTCTTAGTCGATGGTCAATTGTCAATTCTAAACCTCATCGCGGAATGGCCGTCTAGAATTATCTTACGATTCCTCGTCGTTCAAATCACATTGCACCATAATACACATATAATTCAATTGTCCATACTCGTCCTGTGTAGTCACAATTTATTCATTAAAATTCCGCTAAGATTACTGAATAAAAAATGCAATACAATGAATAAAAAATACTAAATTAACAGAGCTATGTTACTTCATGAAATGACAAACGAAGAATCCTACACTTACTTCAATACCCACATTACAGTGTTCTGTCACACTGGTGTGACGGTTAGGAAGTTTTTTTTTTATTCCTGTGTTTACCAACCTAATGCCAAGTAACGGTTAATTACAAACTGTCACTGCCAGTATACGAGTAGCCGTTCTTGGTTGCCTAGCATTATGCACTGCTCAATCGGTGTCGGAAGTTGGATAGTGCGTAACGATTTTTTTTGTTCTTCTACTACTTTTACTAGGCTTCTTCTTATTTATTGGGAATCAGATTTAGATGACTCGAGTTAGTAAAAGCGCTAACCAATATCAAGCGTTGTGTGGCAAAATAGTATGTATCTACCTATTTTGTTGGTGCATTCTTAGTTCTTAAATTAATTCAAAATAAATCCTACTAATATTATAAATTGAAAGTTTTATGGATGTTTGTATGTTTGCATAGATGTTTGTATGTTGAGGGTTCGATTCCCTTCCAGGATAAATATTTGTGTGATGAACATAGATGTTTGTTCGGTGCCTACGTGTTATAAAGTATAATTAGTATGTATTTAATAATACATATATATTATATCAGCCATCTGGTCACCATAATATAAGCGATATTCTTAGTTTAGAGCTAGATAGTGTGCATTGTCTAGTCATATTTATGTATTTATGTTTACATATATGTTTATTTGCACTTCTCCCACGCCGTAATTTCTGATCGGATTCGTGTGAAGCTTGTTATATACATAAATGTAGACTGTATATATATAGATGACCTGGCATAAAAGTTGCCTGGTAGATCGCTATTAGCGATAAGGACGCCTATTGTATTTCCTTTAAAAGTAAAGTTATGTTATTGTAATATTCCGTGTGGTAGTCAATAAAGAGTTATCTATCTATCTATTGGTTGATTTTCATGTAGATATAATGTGGACGAAACCGCGGGAAGTAGCTAGTTAATAAATAAATGTGGTATACAGACTTACTTGCATTCGTTGACGTGTCCAGCTAAAGTGGCGACACTCCTGCGGCCCGAGCCGCCCGGCCCCACCATCAGGCTATGGCCGCGCTCCGCTCGTAGCACCCTCGCTACGCGAACCACATGCTCTACGGCGTCTTGAAATAACACCAGATGCATTTCCGCTCGCGCTGTCGAGTTGTATTCTTCTAGGTATTCCTAGGTAAATAAGCGATACATTTTATTATCGTATCACTAGTTCCTTCAAAGTAATGAAATTAAGTCTGTACCCTCTGGTACGGCCTCAGTAATGTATGCAATTTTGTATGCAAAAAAATGTGTCTTATTTGCCACTATTTAGTGGTTATTTCCTTGTTAATTTAAGAAATATTTTTTTAGCAGTTTTAATTTACAGCATAAATTAAAGAATAAACTAATAAAAATATTGTCCGAATAACTCTTATACACTCGCGAGCTTTTAACTGGAATCGCTTCATCGCGAGTTGATCAAGACAATTTTTTACAATTTCTGTCCAATGAACTAGGGATTGTGATATATAATTTGAAAGGTAATTTTGTTAGCTATCATTTTTTTTGATATCATAACCAATAGTTCCAACCAGTGTTCACCTTGTGTCATGGAACGTAAAAAGAAATAACATCATTTTTTCAAACAAAACACGAATTGTTTGAAAGTCCTGAAATCCTATAAAAAGTGGGCGTTTATGAAAATTGGTCATCAGTCCAATGTTTAAATGTTGTTTGGGAACAGTTAAAATGGAAGCCACAGAAGCCGCTCTAATCGTCAGCCTAATTCAGCAAGGGTTGTCTCAGCGTAGTATCGCTCGACAGCTTCACCTAAGCCAGTCCCGTGTCTCTAAGGTGCACAAGAGATTCAGGGAGACCGGGAACATAGTCCGGAGACCAGGATTTGGACGACGGCGATGCACTAAGTCAAGAGATGATCGACTTATTGTCACCACTTCTTTCCGAAATCGATACCTGACCAGCGTAGGCGTCTAGCAGCAGCTCAGAGAAGTTGTTGGCTGGGAGGCTGGGCTGTGAGCAAGTGGACAGTCAGACAAAGACTCAAAGAAGCGAATTTGACCCAAAAAAGACCAGCCACGGGACCCAAATTGTCTCAAGCCCACCGACAAGCCCGGCTTCAGTTTGCTCGCGATCACTTAGATTGGGACAGACTATGCCTACATGGTAGCGACCATCGACGTAGAGTCTATAGTATACCGGGAGAGCGACTCGCACAATCCTGTTTTGCGGAAATAGTGGTATACGGGGGTGGGTCCTGTATGATGTGGGCGGGGATATCTATTGAAGCTAGCATTTTTATATTACTGCCTATTCATTTAGACGTCTACAACTTCGGCTTAAAGCAATAATTTCCAAAATTTAGGTAGGAAATTTAATTAGTTTTAAATCTTCTTGATATCACTTGAAATCTTACAAAATTACCTTTCAAATGATATACTACAAACCCCTAGCTCATTGGACAGAAATTGTAAAAAAATTTCGTGATCAACTAGCGATGAAGCGATTCCAGTTTAAAGCTCGCGAGTGTAAAAAATTCACATGTGATTTGTATGTTTTAAAAAATAGCGAGCGCCGTTAAAACACAAGATAATTTGCTCCTTAAAGCGCGATAGGCGATAACTTACAATACATACTATATGTATGTATTGTTACTATATATATATATACATACTATATGTATACTATGTATGTATACTATGTATATATATTATTGTTTATTAAAACTTTTATTTACGTACGCATTCGTTAGCCAACCATGATTAATCTTATCCTGATCAGATCTCTATAGACACGCTATCAGTTAGAGAAATCTTTTTCTAATATTTTTTTACAATGAACGTGGAGCTCAACGGATACATACATACAAAGCATTTTACTAATAAAAAGAAAGCATTGAGAATATTTTCAATGGAAATATTTGTTAAGTTACCAGCAGCCTACGCACAAGCTGATATTGGAATGTTTCATAGAAATGTTGTTAACTAAACTGAGAGTTTTAAATAAAATATAAAAGAAGAAAAGTTTAGCTCTAAATGTAAAGAAATATCTATATCTATATACCTATAAAAGAGCTTAACCTGACTTACTGACTGTCTGACTAATTCATCATCGGCGAGCCGAAACTGCTGAAGCTAGAAAGCTGAAACTTGGAAGGTAACTTCCTTTTACAGCAAAACCACCCACTGAGGCGGGATTTTTTTTGAAATTTAACTCCTAAGAGGGTGAAAAGGTGTGAAAACCAATGTATGAATCTTTTTAACGCGTGGTGCGATTTGCTTGAAACTTGATAACACTACATAGTATAAAACAAAGTCGCTTCCCGCTGTCTGTCTGTCCCTATGTATGCTTAGATCTTGAAAACTATGCAACGGATTTTGATGCGGTTTTTTTTTTGATTCAAGAGAAAGGTTTATATGTATAATACATGCATAATATAGAAGAGAAACACAGATCATTTTAGAGGTTTCTAATGTGATATCGTAAATAAACATTTTTTTTGTGCTTACATTGCAAACACTGGCTGAAACCTACGAGATAGATCAAAATAATGTACTACAGTATTGTACACCTTAAAAAGGTCTACAAAAGAGTCCGCGATGGTATATGTCTATCGCTTAGGTAGTAAGGTAAGACATTCTGTAATATATTTAATATCAGCATTGCACCCGTGAGAAGCCGGGGCGGGTCGGTAGTGAATAAACAAAATGCAAAATAAATGGACAAGTGTTTGAGGATTTTTCAAAATAACCCTAACAAAGGGATAAAATTGGGTGTCAAAGTTTGTATGGGAACTTTTTAACGGGTGGTGTGATTTCTTAGAAACTTGGTTTAGATTTTAAAATGCAAAATAAATGGACACGTGTTTCAGGTTTTTTTAAAATAACTCTCTGTTAATTTTACCTAAGATTTCAAGCTATAGAATTGTGCTTACCTTCAAAACTATCATTAACTTAGCCATGTCCGGAATCTCCGCATAAACCCTGCTTTCCTTCGGTACAGCAGAATTTATGAAGTCACCAAACAAAAGCAAGGGTGGGTGTTCAATCACTTCGTCATCAGGCACGGATAAAATAGGCTGCTGGAAGTTCTTTTGGCAAACTGTGCTCATGAGATGGAAGAAGTAACTCTTGTCTTGGATGTTGATCAAACGGTCGTGGAATACTCGAAGACATTCGTGATAGAACAGCCTAAAACAAACGAGTTCGTATTAAAGAAAATATGGGTTCATATGCGCTATAATAGTACTCTCGAACGGTGAAAGAAAATATCGTGAAGAAACCGGCAGAAGCTAAAAAGTTCGAAGACATCTGCATCAAAGGAGCCTCTGAGGCGCACTTGAATCCTTTCACCCCACTATTTCGAAATAACTACTGACG
Organism: Lampropteryx suffumata; assembly: GCA_948098915.1. NCBI lineage: Eukaryota > Metazoa > Arthropoda > Insecta > Lepidoptera > Geometridae > Lampropteryx > Lampropteryx suffumata. The sequence continues at coordinate 15,687,699 of OX402544.1, read as the reverse complement.
ATAAAGAGATGAGTAAATATTAAACTAAATATAAGGATTAGGGAAGTTGTATAGCATTTGTATAGTTGTAGGTATCTAGCTCGATACTTTTGTTCGTGTGTCGTGGTATGCATTAAGGTAGGTACTTGTTATTATTTCCTGTTGCGACATGAATCCAATGTACTCATTAAAAGCAGTTTCATCCAGATTGCGGTTTTTGAAAGCGACGTGTATATTGCAATAGTCCTACTTACATATAGTATTTTATTAAAACACTAGCTGACCCGGCCACGCTTTGCTGTAGCTCAGTAGTTCTAAAACGTTGAACCAATGTACGCTAACCTCTACGCTATACTACACCCTATTTTATGAGATTTTAATGTTTAGTGCACGTTACAGTATAGGAACGACTGTGATCTACTTATCATAGAGGCAAAGGCAAACTAATCTCCGCTGCTCACTGAAAAATGGATAAAAATTACTTAAGTTATTACCTGAGCATAGCCTGAGGCAAACGCATGTAACCCGCGTCCGCTTGCAACACACCTTGCATAGACTTTGACAAGTCTCGCAAGTTAAACACGTAGTGAGACTTAGCTGGAGTTGGTAGCAACTCGGAGCATATTTTGAGATAAACTTCAACAGCTGCGTTAACTATACTGTCCCCTAGACACGAGACTTCAGGCACGAAATCTTCCATATGTCCTTTCAGGATTGCCTGTAAAGTGACAAATAACTCAGATAATCATTTAATATCCTCAAAGAAATATTTAGTAAATACAAGATATTTTGTCTTGCTTGGCTTACCCAAATCTGTTAGGTGATCGAAATACTGAATTTCAATTACACAATATATTTGTGTAAGAAGTCATTAAGAACTAGTTGCCGCGCTTGCGCGACTGCACTTTACACTTTTACAATAATTAGATTTTTATCCCACCAGGGTGGTCATGTACTGATTAAAATAATGCCTCGTCCATTGGCAAGATGGGTCGACGATATTAATCAGTCTATATCACAGGCCACTAATGAACAGGATCGCAGAGGATAGTGGCGGATGGTACAAACTTAGGGCGGCCTGTGCTATTTTACATAAACAATTATTCGAATTTCACCCACCAGCAGTGGGTGAAATTCAAACCTTACACCTACCACAACAGTAACCGCTTAAAGTTATCGATATTACACTAATAAATGCATGGGCTAAGGAGAGCAGAATTCACATAAAAGTCAAGGAATTCCTTCAAATGCTACTTAAAAGCTATGCAAAACGCAACGATCTACCATTGGTAGCAGCATCATCTATTTGTAAAAAAGATAGAAATATCAACAATAAATAATGTTTACTTAAGTAAAGTAACCAAAGAATAATGTTTTGAAGTAAGTAGGTGCGGTGCTTAGGTAGACGCACCTACATACTTCAAAACATTATTCCTTTTTATTAGAAACCGTCCCTATTTTTTATACTGTGTTGGCCTGATAGTAGTTACGTTATCCAACGAAAATAAAAGTTGTTTGTTAAAATTCCTAGCTGTGATCCAATAATTTATTTATTTATATAAATAGTTACAACACTTACAGGTTTTCCACAGCGATGTTATACTGACACAAAATACAATAAATATCAGTAAAAACCAATCAAATTTAAAAATAATAAATAAGAATATATATGTATATAATCTGCAAACAATACAACCAACAAAACAAAACATACCTACCTTAACATCTAGTTTCTAAAACTACATGTGCCATTTTATTTCATTAAAACTCATAACCTTACTAGCAATTATATCTGGTATTACCTACCAAAGTTAATGCAGATCGGATCAACTGTGCGGAAGTTATGCTATAACAATCTTAATCTTATCAATACGGCCTTACTTATTAACGCCTTTCAACTTGAACACTGCCTAAACACTGCTTAAGATTCGCCCTGTCACTATTTGTCACTATCTTACAAAAAAAGGATGCCACTATTTCAAACAGTGATTCTCTTTTGACAGAAATTGAGAGACGTTTCTAAGAAGAGGGGATTGTGTTTTTTATAAGCCGATCACGCTGTCTATTCAGCAGATCTGTATGGCAATTATGGAACTTTTGACACAATCAACGTCTATTAGTTTCGATTAGCAATCGGCATAATTTCAATCATTAGTTTGATTGTAATTGGAAACAGTTTTGACAAGATAGATAACCATTACGTACGTTCGGTTTCTATCTCAGGCCAAATAAATATGCTAATCTGTGTAAATACACCCACCCACGCCTACACATCGACCAAAACTGTGCTTCTTGTTCAACTTCTTGTTTAAGGTTATTTTGTACAAAATTATCGAACGAAAGCGCGAAGGTTTTAAACAAAGTTTATTGAAAACGCCGTGACATGTATTAAGAGCAAGGAGCACGATTTCGGTGTATGTGTGTGCTTGGGTGTGGGTATTTACACACGGAAGCACGGTTTTAAGCCTTTATTTTAGTTGATCGCGGCCCTCCGTCTTTATATTTATTTGGTCTGTGGTTTCTAATCATATTATAGCATGTATGAGAATCAACATCAACCTTCCGTAATACCAATTCATAAATAGTATCTAAAAACGATTAGTATCAAAGTTTTGATATTATCAGAATTCCATAATCGCCCGGCAGGGCGTTTGTAAAGTAATCTACAATTTGGATGATTAGTAATTTTGATGACAAACCTTAAATATGGTTTTCATAGCTTCAGAGTTGGGCGCAGATATATAGAACATTGCAAAATGCCTCACGAATCTTGCTGTCAGTGGATTTCTACCACCACCAGGCGGAGCGCAGGCACAAGACAATACAACGTCTAAGATATCTTTCCAGTAAAGCTTATCTCTGTCGTAAAGACCACCGAAATCCAGAAATTGCCTGTGCATAATGCAAAAGCATGTCATTCATTAAAATATATTAATATTAGATGACCAGGTCACGCGTTGTTGTGGCTCAGTAGTTCTAAGCAAATATACGCTTTCTCAATCTAGATAGCAAAAGTTGTTGAAGTTAACTTACACTGCCATCTGTTAGAAATTTATGGAACTTATTGTAGAAAAACAATTAATTTGCAATAAAGAAGATGTTGACGCCTGTTAGCCGCAAGCTTACATAAGCAGGATAACAATCACCTGAGTAACTCTATGGTTGGTTGAGCTCCATAAATGTCGAGACGCGGCATATTCACATCATCTATGAATATTATTACTTTCTTGCCGTGAGGAGCACCTATAGCTTTCCGTGGTCTTTTATCCAGTCTCAGCTCAATTACCTCCTATAAATAACACATACGCGTTACACAATACTATTTTAAATAGGATGGTCCATGTGAAATTAACATACTTAATAAGTAATGTAAATACTTAAATATTTGTCGACAGCTCACACAGTTCACCATCTAGTCCCAAATTAAGCTAAACCACATTAGTTTAAAAATACCTGCGTCCGGGTTGAACTAGTCTGCGCTGAGAAGTTCAATATAACTGGTATGTAGTAGCCAGATGCAGAAATCCTTATTAATGTTTCAGCTGCGATGCAAGTTTTGCCGACTCCTGAAATTCGGTAAATTCGTTAAAATATCTAATGATTATAAATGATTCTAGCAATGTCATGCACCTTTTTGGTATTTCGTGTTTATAATAATAATATTTTTAATACATACCAGTGTTTCCAGTAAACATGACCGGTTTCCCAGATTTCAGAAACTTTTGAAACAAATATCCATACCGCACAGTATCAATTGTTGGTACTAAGGTTTCGAAGAAAGGCTTGTTGCTGTCGTAATTGAACTCGGGAATAATCTCCCCCCAAACCTTTAGCCTTCTTAATTTCGTGTCCATATACATGTCGAAAAAGTTGAAGCCTTGTGGCAAGCTGGGAAATTTATTGTAATATTATGAAGTTTTACGAACTAGCTCTGTCCGCGGCTTTGCGCGTGTAGTACTAACATAAAAAGCCTATGCATAATAAGCTATGCTAAGATACTATCTATCTCCTTACTAAATTTCATCAATACCCGTTCATCTGTTTAGCCGTTCAAAGGTAACTAAACAGACAAACAGACCGATACACTTTATAATATTACTATGGGTATCAGACGCATCTGTAAAGTGTACTACAATAACGCGTGCTACGAATTATTTGAGCTTTTGAGCATTACTGCATACATTTTTTACGAAAAGTAACCCATACCTATAAAAGAGCTTAACCTGAGTGACTGACTGACTGACTGATTCATCATCGCCGAGCCGAAACCGCTGAAGCTAGAAAGCTGAAATTTGGAAGGGAGCTTCCTTTTACAGCAAAACTACCCACTACAATGGGATTTTCTCCTGGGATCCTGGGAATGGGGAACTTTTTAACGTGTGCTGTAATTTCTTACAAATTTTGTTTGGATACTTAAAATGCAAAATAAATGGACACGTGTTTCAGGATTTTTCAAAATAACCCTCATAAAAGAGGAAAATGGGGTGTGAATCTTTTATTGTATTGAAACTCTTTAATGGGTGGTAAGGTGATTGGTTTGAAACTAATCAATAAATTTTGGCAAGGAGATAAATTGCATCATTGGGCAAGATTTAAGCTACAATTCCTTTTAAAAAAAATGCAGACGAAGTCGCGAGCAACAGCTAGTATAATTATATTTGCCCAGTTTTAACGAAATCTAAGCAGATTCGTCGGTATTAGCTTAAATTAACTTACTATTCTGCATCTTCAAACTGTTCAAATTGGCGTTTGACAACTTCTGTAAAGCCGTTTCTATTCGCTTCTAGAATATTTCCACCAATACACCATATGTAGGAAAAGATGAAGCAGTGTGCTATGTATGTTTTAACTGCAGCTTTATCAGAAAACCGTTCCCCTGGTTCTGATAGTAACGCACCCAAACAGAAACATACTGCAGAAACTTTGCTTATGTCTACCTGTAAAAAAAAAAATTGTTAAGTACGAAAGTTGCGCCTGAGAAGGTTACTTTGTAGTATATTACTATCGTTTCAACACAGGGTAACTACATTATTACAAATCGTTAAGGCACCGAACATCGGTCAAGTGAAAAGATGAGTTGAATTGAAAGACAATACATTTTTGTTGTGTAAGATAACTATTAATTTACTGTTTTGCATTTATTCTTTTACTTGTACTGTAAGACCTTGGTTCGTGTAAAATTTTATGATTCTAGGGAAGTATCCTATAGCTTATATTTTCTTACATTATCCAATAGCTTTTAGTTGACTGGCGATCGTCAACACATGCGGCATAAAATATGTGAGTATTTAGGCCGTATTTTTTATTGCGTTTACTTGAAGCTTGATTTTTTAAGACCTCCTAAAAACCGTAGTCCGTATTTGATATTAAAATTATTAACTCTACAGTCTCCTTTATCGAATAATCATGCGATTCAGTATATCTATACTAATATTATAGATGCAAAGGTGTCTCTGTCTGTCTCTTTGACTGTCTGTTACGTTTTCACGCCTAAATCGCTGAACCGATTTTTATGAATTTTGGTATAGAGATAGATGGGACCTAGGAGAAGGATATAGGCTACTTTCTTTGTTTTACCACGCGTGCGTACCACGCATGCAGCCGCGGGCCGCAGCTAGTGCCATATATATCTACTGTATCTAAGTATTATAGATAAAGTATCCATATTAACTTACACTGCCATCTGTTGGAACTCATTGTAGGAAAACAAGTAATTTGTATTAAAAGTAAATTGAGGTCTAAATATTAAGAAACTAAGTAGTTTTGAGTTTATCGCGGACAAACATCGCGACGGGAGATTTTTATATATAAAGATAAGGAAAGTCTGAGTACCTGTTTAATGCCAACACTGCACTTTGTGTTTACGTGCTCCACCCCAACTGTTAGCATTATGAACAATTCATAGAGAAAATCAGAATTTTCCTGGTTGAACAGGTTCTTTTCCACCCCTTCTTCCAGCCACGACCGGACATAGGGCAAGTAGCCAATATCATAAGGGTCTATGTACACCATGCCACATCGAGACACAGTGGCTGGTGAAGCTTGAGCCAAATCTGCCACCTGGTATAAATGTATACAGATTATGTACTTACTACGAATTTTGTATCGTACGCAATCTTATTTCTAATTAAAAAGAACCCAATCGTTCTAGTATTATAATCTGTCAGTTTGTTTTTTGTTAAATAAATAATATAACTGAATATTGGTGGACAATGCACACAATACCATCTAGCACCAAACTAAGCATAGCTTGTATTATGGTGACCAGATGACAGATAGAATATATATATATATATATATATATATATATATATATATATAATATATATATATATATATATATATATATATATATATATATATATATAATATATATATAGAATATATATATATTTAAACTTACATTATAAATTATACCACCCAGACACAGAACAAAAACCTACGTAAATCATACAAATGTTTATCCTAGAAGAGAATCGAACCTTCAACCTACAATGCAGAAGGTAGAGCTACTAAAGTTTGGGAAAGGAATTGGCTACTTTTTTTGTAAGTGCGTAACCATGCTTATTTTGGGCATGGTTTGTTAGGTTAGGTGGTATGGGGTCCCGCCGCACGGTATACGCAGTTCCTTTTAGATTCTTGTGGGACCGAGCGGCGCACTGGGTCCGTGGGTAGTCGGAGTAAGGGCTGCCGGCTATCTGTTCGCGGGCTCGGGGAAGGCGGCAGTTAACATGTGTGACGTGTTCTGCCGTAAGCACCGGGCGGGTGCGCGGGGGTGGCTTGCCACTCCTGGGATAGGCTGCGGCTGCAGCACTTTGCGAGAGGGGCAACGGTGTGTTCCTATGGAGATCCCGGAGCCCCTTGACATGCAATGAGGCTGGTCACCGGGGAGTTTTAGTGAGTGTTCTGTCGTTTTTTAGACAGCCAACCTCACATATTCCATTTTCACCTCTCAGTGCATTGGAAATCTGGTAGCAGATCTCTCCTCGTCAAAAAAGAGGGTTTGGTTAGTTTGGGATTAGATGATGTGTGAGTTGTCCGCATATATTTATATTTATTTCAAGATGAAAATAAGTAGTTAAATTAGCATAACGTTACCTCGAACAGCATATGTACGTAAGGGGTAAGCTTAATTCTTTCAGAGTTTGAGAGACACAACATTTTATTGTCATCCAGTACTGTATTCATATTTTCGATCCAAACAGCGTCTACAGGGCCATCACAAATTAACCATTGGTGATCGGCCTTTTCACACTATAATAGATACAAAATATAATTAATATAATATAATAAAATAATTTTTATTGCTAAATCAGGTTTTAAATTACGTACTTGTACAGCAGTTCTCAAACTCAATGGCAGGATTCCGTCGTGCCACTCCAAAGTCTGTAGATTCACTTCCCCATATAGCTCTCCAATTGTCAGACTCTTTGGGTTCATAATGTATTTATGCACTATTTGATTTTGACTGCCTGGCACTTCATCCTCGTAAAGTTTAGTATACGTATCAGCTAAAACCTAGAATGTTAGTACACTAATTTTAGATACTGATGTATCAATTCAATTTTAGATACTGATGTTAAAATCCATTTTACATCAATTATGTAAAATTGATCAATTTTACAATCATGTAAAATTATCAAATTGAATATAAGCCCCATTAAATCTAATTTTGAAACGGAAACTAAATGTAGGTACCCGAATTTACGAGTATGTACTTCCTTTTCCGCATCATCGTAAAAACACGGCAATTTTTTTTTTAGTTGGTACCTAGATGCGATATGAAAATCAAACGATCTCATGGCCCTACGGACTTTTTTTTTGTTTTTACGGTAATCACGCCTAGGAGAAGGTTTACCTATGCAAACATCGATATAAGAAAAACAATTTAAATCAGTTTATTTAATTTGACTTTAATTTTAGACGACATTTTACGTTTTTTTTTAGTTATGTTTGTTATCATCCCGAGATTGAAAAAAACTGATTCAAATCTCTGCTTTTTTAACATCTTCAGTTGTTATTATCAGTTAGATTTTGATTATGTTTTCATTTAGTTCATATGAATCCGAATCATTCATGAACATCTGATACAATGCATATTAAGTATCAAACCCTGTACTTTTCAAAAGTCGAGTTTATAGTTTGTTTATGATTTTGTGGATGTAAATTCATCTTACCATTTTCCTAAAGCTTAAAAAAGTCTCAAGCCGATCAGAAACAAATTTATACAAATTTGGAGCTGACAAGGTCTGTCGGGTTACCTACGAGTAGTTAAGAATAGTTCCATTCTGCTAAAGCAGCGAAATATTTTATGATTCGAGTGTCACTATAAATAAATCACAAAGTCTAATGTTTCCAGTTTCACAGCCTGTGAGTGGCATACTTGGAAATAGCCCCCTGTTCTCTGCCAGGTAAAATTGCTATTGATTGAAACATCTTTAGTTTTAAACTTATTTATATCGTTTGTTTTTAGTTAAGTATGTAAGTGAAAAATTATTAGTACTTTTATTTCGTGACGAATTTTTATTACTAAGTGAAAACTTACCTACTTCTTCTTCTTCTTCGTTAATAGCATGTGTCATATGATGTAAATTTTGCCAAATTTAGGTGTTTAGATTGTTTATAGTAAGACGTCACTAAGTCGTATGTTGTCGTTCGTAGTTTGTTATTTTTGAAAATTGGTGTCTCTTTATGTAATAATTATACGGATTAGCTTTGCTCAAATCACAAAGAAACACAAAACTTTAATTCCATTTATTCACACCAGAGTCAATAACTCTAGCTTTATTTTAATAAAATCACCAAAATTACAAATAAAACCCAAAATAACTCAAGAAAAATAAATAATATAAGAGCACAATGTTTACTTTTCAAAACGGCCATAATTAATTCAAAAACTTACCTAAATACGGCCTTACTTAAAAACGTATCTCAACTTCTGTCAAAAGTTAATCACTGTCGGTCAACGACGAAGTGTGTGAGACAATTATTATGTAAGAACCTTATATTTACAATACTTCGAGCAAATAAATTAATTTCATTTCATTTCATTTCATTTCACTGTTTAAAATAGTGCCATCCCTTTTTGTAAGATGTGGCAAATAGTGACAGGGCGAATCATAACTAGTGTTTAGTCTAGTGTTGTTAAGTCTATAATAAATTTGATGGATATTATAGTCGTGGACCATAACTCACGTTTAAAATTACAGTTTTCCCTCCACCTGTCGGCCCGACAAGCATCACTCCCCATCTCACAATCATCGTTTCATGCAGCTGAATCACTTTTTTAATCTGGCCAATTTCTATTTGCAATTTCCTCTCACGCAGAATGAACCCTTTTTAAATAAAATAAAACGATATTAGTGGTTCTGCTCTACAGGTACGTTAATAAAATAATAAATAAATAAAAAAGCCGTATATTTCCTTATTTCTAACAAAATATATATTGCAAATGTTTGAGTTCTTAGGTTGGTTGCGAACTAAGGACCCCTCCTTGAGTGAAGGCCTCCTCCATCTTCTTCCATTCATCCCTGCTTTTCCCTGGTTAATCCAGTACTTCCCTGCGACTTGGATGATGTCATTAGCCCATCGTTATTTTTATGGTCCACCTATTGTCAGTGTATCGTGAAGAGCCAGTGGCCAGACCATTGCCACTTATATTTAAGTGCTTGTGTGACTGAGTCAGTTAATTTTGTTTTTTGCTTTATTAAAAAACTATTCACTTTGTGTTTTTTCTTGATTGCCAGTATACAAGTACGGTTACTTATATAATAAAATCATTCATCCTCAGTTTCATTTTTGACCAACTTTATACCTATATACAAAGTTGTCTATGTGCTGTGGTACCTAGATAAAAAGTAGTCTATATGCTGCTTATCATGTATCTTTGGAATCAGTCCAGACTGCGATTGATTGATTGAGTAAGAAACAGTCATCGAAACCTCCAGTTTAATTTTCACTCAATAGCAGTAGAATATATATCCTTAATAGCTTTACTCACGTATAACGTCTTCCATTATCCCGTAGTCGGTGACAGGAAGACTGACGCCAGGGAACAGATCGGACAATATACCCGCAAATAGAACTGCATCAGCTACTAAAAACTTGGGCAGGTTGCTGTCGTTCAGAGCGCAAAGTAGCGTCATCTCTTCGTGCTGGTCCGGACTTGCACGCTTTAGTGCTCCTGCCATCACCTATAATTCGGACTCTATAATTAGCGAACATCAGCATTTTTTGACACTGGCAAATACAGTATACTACTTTACCAAGACACTCTTCACCGCTCTCATTCCGAAGTCATAATGGTCCTGTTTAGAAAGCTGTTCACTCGCTAATTTGTACATTTGCACCATCTTTTTGGCTAAGCCTCTTGACGCTTCAAATCCTTCGGAGTATAGAATAACCTCCGCGATCAATGCTGAAATAAGAGCACCGTTGTTAGTGTTGTTTCTTAATTTATGACTCTTTCATATGGATATATTTACAAAATATCATTTCAAGTGTTACCCTGTGTGTTACAGAATCTAACGCATTGTGACGGGATAACATTTAAGTAAAACAGCGACATACCGTAATCTGGTACCATCATGGAAATAGGACGAAACAGAGCTTTCAAGTTATCAGGCAGTTCTGTCCTGCCAGCATATCCAGGGTTCATGGTAATAAACGCGGCACAGCTGCGAACTAGCTTGATCTCCCTGCCTTCAAACATGAACCTTAAACAAATATTGTTTGCTAAAAATGACCTTCCTCTAAGAACATTTGTGGCCTTTAAGATAGGTCTAGTTTGTTATTTTGGACCAAAATAAATTACTTTTTCAGCTCACAAAACCACGGAAAGATTCTGTTTATTATTCGAAACCTGCGTGTAAAAGTGCAGTTTATCCGCTAGCGTTGATAGTTTATTTTTAAATTCGAATCTTTCGAATTCAATAATATTCTATACCGTTACACTATATTCTATACGACATATTTATAATCCACAGAAAATGCATAAAAACTTATTTCATGTAATTGCGCTAACCTCATTTTTTGGATTATCACACAAGCCAGCAACGACATAGGCATGAAAAAAAAATTAAAAGCTTTAAAAAATTTAAGCTTTTTTTTATTTAATTCAATTTCTATAATTTTGATAAGTCTTTTGATAAAATCATAAATAATAAAATATGAGCGATTCCAGCAGCGACAAAGATATAAATTGAACACGTGCAGAGTTAGTGCAAGCGGTACATAATGCCGATTTAAGTTTTTTTCGCGTGAAACACCTGTGAAAAGTATAGTGAAGAGTTGTGAGTTTCGCTCGGCAGCAAAGTTATTCTGCGTCTTTGAAACCCTCCCTCAGGATTCAATACAAGTACAAGCACCAAAAAACAAACTTGCAGCCTTACAACATTTTATTTCAATTATGAGAAAAAATTGACAATATAATGTTTTCCCAATTTTTTTTTTAAAAGTGACAGGTCTCATTCACAGAGCGCGTTACGAAGTGGTTGTAACGAATTTATTTTTATCGCAAACAAATTAAAACATCAAATTATTAGTACCGAACGTGTTGTATGAACACCTACTATGATTTGAAAAACTTGATAAGTACTTTTTCGGACTGATATTACTCGTATATACCTGCACTATGAGAATTAAATTTGGAAAAAATACCTACATTTACTTGATAGTATTTTTTTTGGTTTAATTATGATAATTATTTTTAAACTCAAGATAACGGATTGTTTTGTTTTGAGAAATTTGATATGATTCAGGGCATTTCAGGGGGTTTGAGGATGACACCCAGTTTTAAAATGAAAACGTTCTCAAATGAAAACTGACTTCATTGAATATTAAAAAAATATACCTACAACAAAATTGAGAACCTTCTCCTTCACTTTAAAAAACTTTTGAGTGCGAACCGTGAACTCGAGCGGCAACGAGCGGACCGCGGATCAAACTCGCCCTGATGAGGATTCTCTAGATGAATCGAAACATTGTCGGTGCCTCCATCGACAAAATAATACGTGAGTAAAGCCCGTGTTTATCAAAACCTTCTCCTTTTTTGATGTCAGTTAAAAAGTTTTTATTTTACGATTCTTAGATACCTGGGTCAAAATCACCAAGGTGGCAAATTCCAGCTTAGCAGCTATTAATTTGATGATCAGCCTTAATGACACTAAATATTGTTTAAACAATATTTACGCTGGCAGAACATATAATTGATTACTGCTCTTGTTTTTTTTATTTTTATTGAGAGCTATCGCTGAAAAAAGTCATTCCGGGAACGTTTTTGTGAGGTTTATAATAATATTAAAATATAACATAAGTATTTATTTTTTACCTTGTTCAAAAGCGGATATATGTTATTTATAAATATAAATTAAAAATTTCTAATGAAATCGCCAATAATGACGTTAAGAAGCAAAATATATGAACAAATGAAGCTATTATGACTATTTCTTTGTCTAAATTATCTAATTATGAAAAATATCGCTGTCTTATTAAAAAAATAACATGGTATAGGAATAAGAAGTTCGCCTTATTTTAATATTACTAGGGCTTTTTTTAAATATCTAAAATAATAATATGTTATCTATGATTTTAGTGATGTTCCCGGAAATGATGAGGTGTTCGCGGAATGATGCGTGTGTTCCCTAAATGACGATATAGATACAATTTAGGTTTATAAAGTCATAAGCAACGTTATCGTAAGTCGTACTTATTTATTTATTTTGGCATAAGGTTCATACTTAACAAAAACGTAATATAAATCACTTTACAGTCTTTACCCTGTACAGTCAGTGCTTTACAGTCTAATTGCTGTACACAGCTGTGTATAAATTCTTAATAATCATATTAAACTTTTACTATGATGGTAATAATCAAAACATCTAAGCATTATATAAGTACTTATAATTTTTTCGTTAATATTAAATAAACTTAAAATCAAAATCAAGCACTCCTAACAATTATTTTTTTTTGCAAAATGTGTCTGATTTCATTTGCGTATTTAGTTGTGTAACTCTCCGAAAAGTCTATCTGTATCATTACGTCTTCTTTAGTAAAATTTTCTTTCAGCTCTTTTTTCAGTTTCTTGTACTATAAATGCCAAACAGATGTTTTTTCGTAACTGGAATATTTTCAGTAAAAGCCGTTTTTAATTCATTCACTGTACTTGAAATTGTATGAAACAACCTTTTTTGTGGTCTTGAATATACTCAATACTCGCTTTTTTTATTTAATAACAGACTTTCATTGGAAATATGTCACAGAATCTGCATTATCAGCTGACTCAAGCTATGGATTTTTACAAGTATCACACAAACCATTCATACAGTCATAAGAAGTTATGTCGCAACTACGAGTATAATCCTCAATATTTTCCTTTACATTTCAGTGATTAATTTATTGTATGTTTTTTATTTGTTCAGTTTAATTTCGAAATTTTCGTGTTTGACACGGAAACAAGATTATCCGTCTCTTAATGTTGGAGCTACCACGCAAAATGGTTTTGTTCTTTATAATGTTGCATAAGGTACATTTATTTCAGTTTCGCTAACGAATTTTGACGTTAGTTCTTGTGGATAAAAGGAGGCGTTTTCATATTTACTTTTCATGTTAGCAATTGTTTTCTCCTGTTGTTTTATTTTACGTTATGCTTTGGCTCTATCCTTCTACAATTTTTATTCCTATTGTTCTTCTGAGTATATTGTTTACCATACTTGATATTTCTTTTCTCTGTAAATTGGTAATGCTTTTTTTTAGTACGCTCTATCCTTGTCCCTTTTTATATCTCTCTCTCTTCTTCCGACATCTTATCTAAAAATGTCCTTTTCCTGGCATTAGCTTTCTCTCGTTGTCACATATAAGGCAAACAATTTTTTTTAGCTTGCTTTTTCGGACGTTTTTTGTTATTTTAAGCCACATGTGACTCCATATTTCTAAAAAATACTTAACATTTATTAAAAAATATGCTAGCATAACAAACACTTAATTAATTAACCAATAGTTCGAGAACGCTCCGTCAAGTCCGGGAACGTTCCCGAAATGACCGTTCTCGAAATGAGTTTTTTAAATAAACTCGCCCTTTTTAGACGGCAGGCATCTTTGACATCATGTTCGGCTTTGATTTTGTAAAATATATGCGATTATTATTTGCTTTAAAACACTACAAAACGTATTTTTCAATATTCCAAGTTGAGAAACGCATTCCCGGTATGACGACGTATTGATGTACGCTCTATAAATAATGTCTTGAAAGATACTTACCACTTATTTTCAATTATTCTGGCGAAAAACTCTCTCGACAGCCGTTTGTTTTACATCACTTTACCATAGACGGCTAACGGTTGCATTCAAAAACTGATTTTTTACTGAGAATCAAAATTGCGTTCACTGAAATGACGCTTACATTGTCGGACACAATATTTTGCCTTGATTTTCCCTAATTTATTTTCTTATATTTTATTTTATGAATATTTCGAATGATAGTTTCTGAAGATTGCTACATAGGACGCGTTCCCGAAATGATTTTTTGTAGTTATTTCTTCAAATAATAGTGAATATGCTTTACTTTTGCACTATAAAATATTATGTATAGTTAATATGAACAGAGTTAAGCAATATTACAATAACGATTTGCTTAAATAAACTAAATTTAGACATTTAATTGCTGGCAAAGCTAATTGTCCACCTTGGTGATTTTGACCCACTCATAATTTTTCGAAATTTGTAAACACCAATGAAAAGTTACAGGAAAGCAAAATACGAAATTTCGTTTACTTGGATGACATACTTTTTCCAGCTATTTTGATTTAAAATCCAAACTACTGAATCAATTTTAATCAAATTTCTATGGAATCGGAAAGTTCTTTTACATAAATGGAGGTTTTTTCAAATCAGTTCACAAATGACGGAGTTATAAAGTAATAAACATTTGAAATGTTTTCAATATAAGACGAGCAATTATTCGTGAGCAAAGGTTTTTCCATCAGCATAACGCATTAGTTCAATTGTTCAAAATTGCTCTCGATTGCCCTTATTACGATTTTGTGATTATCAGATAGCCGTATGCTATCTGATAATCACAAAATCGTAATAAGGGCTGATAGAACACTTTTTGGAGAGCATTGTAACGGAACATAAGGTCATTCCGTTCACAATTATTATAGTATGCTTGGGTACAAACCTTATTAATATCACGTAGGCATACATGGGTCATTCTTATCAGAACAGATTTACCAGCAATTCTATCTCCGATCTTTAATTATTGAATAAAATAGTGCGTAATTCATTACAATGTAAATAAACAAAGCATCTGTCATGACAAACTATACTATAGACGGATTATGGCAGATGTATGCAATTGTCAAGGTCCGTGAGTGAAAGCTAGCAAAAAGTAATTAATACTAAGATAATAGATTAATAGAAATATTTTACGACTCATAGAGTATCATAATAAATAATACTGGATTTGAATTAGTAAGATTAAATAGAATTTGATTCTATAAGATAGAATAATCTATCCTTCTATTAATCTATTATTAATAAAATGATTTAGGACGGGAAGATCTCTAAGGAGTTCGAAAGGGTAAACAATTAAATAGCTATATAAAAACAATATTAAAACTAGAATAGATAAATTAAAATCTATTTATGTTCACGATATAATATATAAATCATGAAATAACTACATAAAGATGGGAATAAATTAAAATTTTAATTAATTAAGGGCTTGATTTAGTACAGAGGTTATTTAGCTATACCACGGAGGTTGGGACGTAATTGAAATGGAATCGAAATTTCGAATGTGTTTGAAAATGGAAAGAAAGAGAAAAAAGATGAAAAAGAAGACGGCGGATTTTATCATTCTGAATAGGAGGGGCGTGAGGCTGGTCGAGCTGAACATTTTCGGTAGAATTTTCTCTCATGGTTTCCTACAATTACATGGTGTCTTGTCGTGCGTTGTTTCTGTGATAATTTTCGGAAAGAAGACAAGATTCACCAAAGTAATTGTATGAGGCTCTTACACGGCATGGTCTGTGGGTCAGATGGAAACCTAGCGGTGTTATACCCAAGTCTGGCTTCCCACCCTGTTAGGAGTTCCCCCAGGACCTCTCGGAACGAGCCTGGAGCCAGATTTTACCTCTCCTGAGGATCGGCTTAATGGTTCTCTATGATTGGTTGCATTCTGTGTAAGGAAGGCAGAACCGGACTTAACAGAAATAATCGGCATAGTCTATCTTTATCTATTTATATACTTGTACATTATATTGCCTTTATCTACAGATGACATCCCAGGTCTGTCGGAAGTAGATTGTAGGGACGTACTAGGGGTTAGGTACAAAGTCGAGGTTTAAAACTCGCTGTCCCCCAATTAGCAGCTAGGTAGCTCATCATTGCACCCTGATGAGTGACATACACATTTAAATGTACGAAGCTTGCTTCCAGTATTGCTGATTCACACACCAGATTAGGTTAGGTAGGACATCAGGCACACAACACAATTCGACCAGTTTGCCTAGGTTGTCGAATTACTATTATCCATACCTATACAGTAGTATCAATCTACTTATGGTTCTCGTAGGATTACGTAGTTTACCTGTAACTAAATCGGTGCGCGAACCAGTGGGGAAAATTATTATTGACTAAAAGTTATTAAACTTATAAACTCAATCATCCAATGAGATAGTAATACCAATTATTTACTAAAGATTTAGCTGAAACATTGCACTAGATAATAAATGTCTAGTTGAAAGCAATTATAAATTCTTATGAAATGGAATAATGATTTCCTACAACCTAAATTCAAATGTTCATTATTTGTACATTGTGGTATATATTTAATGGAGACCTTATGGATGAGTCTTACTATTGATTTATTAATAATCATATTAGATAAGTTCTATCCAACTCTTGAGGCGAAAGTCCTTCTACCTTGCTTAAATCTATGGAAAGACTAAAGCTGCTATCGACGAAGAGTCAGTATGAATATTACTGTTGATATAATTTTATCTAATTCAGACTTTTACCTAGTAATGTTATAGAGAAATATCTCTCAAGGGTCAGAATTAAGCTATCCAAATTTGATATTATTCATGAAATTAAAGTTAAATTATTCATATAATTGGTATATCTATCACACATTATCAATCTTCTTTACTCTACGGACCTAACAAATAAAATCACAACATATTGTAATACTAATAATCTGTATTAGGGTCAAGTAGGGTAAGACTCTTGTGTTGTAGGATTAGGAAACTTCGTCAAGTAGAATAGGAGTTAGGCGGCAGGGCTCTTCTATGTATCTAGTTGCATTCTAAGATGCGATACTAGAAGGTTAACCAGTGGATGGATGGTAGGTATGTGAGTTGCTTGCAGACAAAAGTAAAGTAAATGCCCTTGAATGTGTTTGACCGACCTACTACATTGGACGATTTGATAAAAGATTAAGCCCTCTGATACCCCTTTGCTGAACTATGACAGACATACTAATTACTGAAGTAACTGTTTTGTTTGATGTCAAAATTAAAATTAGAGTTCCCTTGGGACATGAAATTGTCCTTAGCGGAGGAAGGCTGTCCAGGTCACACGGAAAGAAACCTACTATCGCTAGCGAGGAGGGGCTGATGATCTAAGCCGCAATAAAAATATATTTATGTAGGACTAGAATGACATAAGCTGCTATTAGGAAGTATTAATATAGAACAAGAATGTTTACCTTGCTTAACTATTGAAACTACCGAAACTATTATCTATATTATATTAACGAGAAAGTGACTATGTCTGTCTGTCTGATACGTTTCGTGGCTGAACTGATTTAGATGGATTTTGATAAAAAGATAGATCGACTTTGGGGAATGATTTAGGCTGCTGTTTGAGTAGATATCACGCGTGCGGAGCTTGATATTATACAAAGTAACAATTCATGACAAGAACTAATATCGAATTAAAATATTGAAATAACTTAAGCCGTTATTATAAGGTTTCACAGTAATTCCAGATTGGATATAATACTTATTTACTTTACGCAGTTTTATAATATCCCTAAAGGACAATAATTAATATAATTATTTACCTTAATATCGAGACACAGCGTAGGCAAATCAAAGATATTCTTCATTATAGAGGATGATTACTTCTAATAATAAAGTTTATAATATTTAAATACATATCTCAACATAATTCTCTTAAAGAATCAGAGTTACTATATTCGAAACACAACGTAGGATTTGAATCACTAGACGAATCGTTGGCCATATTAATAATAGATCAAAGTATGTTTAGGGATTTAAATTATATTATATAATACCATTTAGTTTTTTGGGGTCAATTTAGGTACTTTTAACTAGTAGAGAAGGCGAAAAAAAAGTTAGGTGCATCGAGGAGTAGTAGTAGGTGGAGGGGGCGTTACAACATGCAAGGCGAAAATTACAATATTGTCAGCAGCTATAAACGCAAGAGCGCAATACTTGGTGGCTCGTTAATTATTGTAAAAAAAACTTAAAACGCAAGGACCGTAAGGATATTAGAAATCTTTCAATTGAAATATTTATTGAGGTGTCGTGTGTCGAGCTGGAGCGGCATGTCGTCGTGAGCGTTTACCGTCCTCCCAATGCTGACTTTGGGTTATATGAATGTACTATGGAAAAAGTATTGCAAAAAATAGCTTGTGATAAAATCATAATAGTTTGTGGTGATTTTAATATAAATATTCCGATTGATCCATTATCTGAAAGACTTTTAAACTTATTTAAGTGTTTCAATTTAAGTCCTCTTTTTGATGAACCTACAAGTGTGACACTAACAACAGCCACTTGTCTAGATAACATTTATTGCAGTTGCACACCAGTTCATAAGTGTGTACTAAAACATTTTAGTTCTGACCATTACGGTCACTGCGCCACCTTTTCTTGTGATCGTATAGTTTAAGCTCAGAACTTTACTCACCAACCTATTACAGAGAGCCGCATCAAAACATTTCAAAGTAGAATTGAACTCAAAGTTTCCCTTGTACCATGCATCGATGATCCAAATGATCTTTTCACCACATTGTCTAATTGAATAGTTAAAGAACATGCTGATATATTTACAGTAAAAACATGCAAAACAAAAAATTGTGCTAGATTTGTCGACTGGGCTACACCGGGTATTTATAGAAGTAGGAATACATTGTATGAATTATATGCTACCAGAGAGACAATGTTAGATAATCCAGTTTTTATCTTATATGTTAGGAATTACTTAAAAGTCTTCAAAAAAGTTTGTCATGCGGCTAAGTCACTGTTTTTGAGAAAAATAATAGAAAATTCAACAAATAAAATAAAAGCAACTTGGAAATTAATTAATAATAAAACAGGTAAATCAAGGGCTCGCAATATACAGTTCAAATTAAATATAAATGGTACAATTTTGACTAAAGAACAGGATGTTGCGAATGCATTTGATAGTTTTTTCTCAGATATACCAAAAATAGTGACCAAATCGTTAAACTCTTCAGCCTCCAGAGCTTCCGTTCTATTAGAATCTAGTGTTGCAAAATGTAAGAATGAGTTTAGTTTTAGCTACATTAACGAGGCTAGTATTGTAAAAGCATTCAAGTTAATTAATATAAAAAATACAGAAGATCTTTGGGGAATGTCTACAAAGGTGCTGGGTGTCATTATCTTACATATTGCACCATGTTTAGCTGTAATCAACAGCTTTTTGGTGGTACTTTGATATTACTGTCAGGAGATTTTCGTCAAACATTGCCTGTCATTCCTCGATCAACTCCTGCAGAAGAAATAAATGCCTGTTTGAAGTCATCAGTTCTTTGGAGATATGTACAAAAATTGACACTGAACATTAATATGCATATTCACCTACAAAATGATCAAGCTGCCCATGAGTTTTCAAAACAATTGTTAGAAATTGGTGATGTCAAAATACAAATCGACAGTACCAACGGATTGATTGCTGTACCGAACAATTTTTGTACAATTGCGCAATCGATAGATGAAAGTGTTTTTCCGAATATTCTTCAGAATTACAGAAATCATGACTGGTTGAGAGAACGCGCCATTTTAGCACTGAAGAACATTCATATCAATGCCATTAATTTTCAAATTCAAGCGAAACTGCCGGGTGTAGTCACGACATATAAATCAATTGACAGTGTTATGAATCAAGATGGGGCAATGAATTATCCAATTGAATTTTTAAATTCATTGGAACCGGCTGGTATGCCACTCATTGCTTGAATCTGAAAGTTGGTTCTTTGATTATATTATTGCGAAATATTAATCCACCAAAACTGTGTAATGGCACCAGATTGGCAGTGAAAAAGTTATTGCCAAATTTGATTGAAGCTATGATCTTAACTGCTAAATCAAAAGGAGAAGTTTGTTTGATACCGCGTAACCCTATGATTCCAACTGATATGCCATTTGAGTTCAAACAATACAATATCCTGTGCGTTTATCATTAGCGATGTCCATCAACAAGTCCCAAAATTCACATCACAAACACTTCACGTTTATGGTGTGAATTTGGAGGAATCGTGTTTTTCACATGGCCAACTTTATGTTGCCTGTTCCAGAGCCGTTTGTTTATTCATGCTCAAAATGGAAAAACAAAAAATATTGTTTATCCAAATGTTTTGGATTAAGTTTTAAAATAGCTAGCAATTAATAAAATATTTTTTTGTTTATAAATGAATTTGATGTTCCAATAATTTTTTTGATT
The DNA here is from genome assembly GCA_948098915.1 of Lampropteryx suffumata. Taxonomy (NCBI): domain Eukaryota; kingdom Metazoa; phylum Arthropoda; class Insecta; order Lepidoptera; family Geometridae; genus Lampropteryx; species Lampropteryx suffumata. The sequence goes on along the minus strand of OX402544.1, from coordinate 15,667,008 downwards.
ATTTAACTTTATACGTAGCGAAACACGTACCGGGCCGCTAGTATACAATAATATCAAATACACGTGAAACAATTGATTCAGATTGTTAAATAGGCATTAACGAAAACAAATACAATACAAAATTATGCAACTGCACTCGCGAGCTTTAAACTGGAATCGCTTCATCGCGAGTTGATCAAGATCTTTTTTACAATTTCTGTCCAATGAACTTTTGATTTGTGGTAAGTATATCATTTGAAAGGTAATTTTGTTAGCTATCAAACTCTTTTGATATCATAACCAATAAGTATTCACCTTGTGTTATGGAACGTCATAAGAAAAAAACATCAATTTTGCAAACAAAACACCAATGTTTGAAAGTCCTGAAATCCAATAAAAAGTGGGCGTTTATGAAAATTGGTCATCAGTCCAATGTTTAACTTTAATGGGAACAGTTGAAATTAAGAAAAATGGAAACCACAGCCACAGAAGCCGCTCTAATCGCCTGCCTAATGCGGCAAGGGTTGTCTCAGAGTAGTATCGCTCGACAGCTTCACCTAAGCCAGTCCTGTATCTCTAAGAAATACAAAAGATTCAGGGAGCCTGGAAACTTAGTCCGGAAAGGACGTCCACCTATTGATTTCGCACCAATCAACCAGTCTACTTATATCTTAATTTAGAGCAGATATTAAAAGCTGCATTAAAATTACTAGGCTTAAAAGATATATAGAGGTAATTGGCGTATATATGGTATTTGCAATGTTGAATTCTGTGAATTATATCTGAGCAGTTAAGAGCAAAGAGTCCTTATTGTCCTTATTGTCCACTGTCTTGGATTTTGAAACAGATGCCATTTTCTTATTCAAAACGACAAAAGCCATACAAATTTCAACCCATATCTAAATTTGTAAAAAATATGACCGCAGTTGTTGAACTTTGAAATAATAGGTTGGGGAAAAAGTTTCTTCGCATTTTTTATGAAAATTCAAAACATTTTTTAATAAAGTTTATTTACATTTAACTAAAGTATGTAGGTACCATTTTGTTCGATAACTTTTTGCCATCTTGTAAGTAGAGACATGATCCCATTGCTATATAAATTTTGGGACTTCTGATCAAACTACCGCGACAAGTGGTTTTGGCAGTCCTCTCGTGATGTTAACCTGACATTGCCTAAAGAATTCTGAAGAGACCGGAACAGGTGGAAATCTGAGGGCAAGGTCAGGACTATACGGCGGATGCATTAACACCTCCCAGCCAAACTCTCTTAATTTTTGCTGAGTGGCTAAAGATGTGTGAGGGTCTAGCGTTATCATGATGAAAAACCACACCCCGTCTGTTGATTAATTCCGGCCGCTTTCTCTCAACTTCTTGCTTTAATCTCATCAGTTGTTCGCAGTAGAGTTCAGAATCGATGGTCCTGCCTGGTGGTAACAGCTCATGGCACAGCACGAGTTAACCCGGGTTTCGCCACAGTCTGTGAAGCCTGACCGGCCTTTGACCACGACCTGATTCGCACGTTCTTGTCGTACGTGATCCACTTTTCATCACCAGTTATCAGCTTCTTCAAAAATGGTTCGGCTTCATTACGTCGTAATAAAGAATCACAAATGAGTACACGGTTCATTAGGTTTATTTCAGTGAGCTCGTGAGGTACCCAAATATCGAGCTTTTTTGTGTACCCAGTTTTTTTCAAATGCGCCAAAACTGTTTTGTGGTCAATTCCTAGTTCTTCAGCTACGTCGTAACTACTGATATACCGATCTATCTCCACTTTTTCAAAAATGGCATCCATTTTATTTGTAATAGAGCGACCAGAGCGACGTGCATCTTTAACATCAAAATTTCCGGATTGAAAACGCTTAAACCAAATTTGTGCTACTCTCACAGACACTGCACTAGGTCCATAAACATCGCAAATTTTTTTCGAGGCTTGCGTTGCATTTGTACCTTTTTTGTAGTAAAATTTTAAAATGTATCGAATTTCTTAAATTAGCTTCACTCATCTTGACAGTACGAAAAACAAATAAAAATCACACATTTTCCTAATTTGAATTTGGAATTATGTTCTTTAAAATTTAAACTTTTAATTATACCAAAACCAGCCAGATACAAATAGTACAGCCAAAGAGATTTTATTACAAGTTCATACATACTATAATGCGAAAAGACTTTTTCCCAACCTAATAGATGACATTTTCTTATTAGGTTATATGACTAACGCTAAAAATGATATACACATCGTTTTATTAGAAAACCAAATATGCCTATTACCTACACCAAATGCTATTAAAATATTTAGTCACACTAATTTAATTTACCAAGATTAGTTAGTTAGTGTCAAATTGAGCGTAAAAGGCTCAGATAGATAGGCTTTATTTGGCCCACCATTACACAGAAACACAATAAGGTACAAAAATTAAATAATAAAATTATAACTAAAATAATTTTACACAAAATGATACCTAAATGTTACCTAAATTCAAGCGAATCAAAAATGTAATAGCATATTATAGTACCTTTTTTTATATTCAGCTATATTTTAATGTTTCATCTCACCTGGCCTGTTTGGCAACCTTCGCATTCCTGATGGTAATCAGTTGCTGTGCGATTACAGATAGTACTTCAATGTCGATTCGGTTAAACTCGTCGAAACAGCACCAGGCACCAGATGTGGCCAGGCCAGAAAAGAATCTGCCCATCATTTTGTAATCCAGACCTGTAGGCAAACCATTAAAACAGCATTCTGTAGTGTTTTAAATAGAGCCTTATTTAGATTGAAATTATATGAAGTAGAATATGCCATACAACAAGACACATAGCATATCATAACTGATCGCGTCCGATGCAATTTTATTACATCTAAGACTCATTTTACAACGGCATCGGTTAATTATGATAATGTCTTTATTGGTTTAAATACACTTGAAACAATTACCTTCTGAACAGTTGAACACTACGCATTGAATAGCGAGTGACTTGGCCAAGTCCTTAGTGGTCTCGGTTTTACCGGTGCCAGCGGGCCCAGCAGGGGCCCCTCCAAGATCTAACTGAAGGGCACCCATAAGGCAAAGGTAGCAACGATCCGTCAACGGTGTTATTACCAACACACCTAAAGATGTTACAAATATAGTAAGAAAGCAACAACTGTTCGTAGAGACTTATTAGTAGGAAATCAAAATCCTGTGATCCTGTGAATGATATCCTGTGTGATATCACACAGGATATCAATCTTCACTCGAACAGAACAAAGTAAAAATTGCCAATATTCTATGCTACTGCCGTTTTTTTGCTAACTTTCGTGAGTTGAGACTAACTTATTTGATTGGGAAATAAATTAACAAATTATCTTTATTTATGGTTTTATATTGTATTAGCTTTTTGTACTAGGGCTGGAGATAAAAAGTAGCCAATATGTTATTCCAATAACATATTGATTGAGTGACAAATAAACATCTACACCAACTTTCGCATTTTTAATATTAGTAGGATAGTAGATTAAGTACCTGAAGCTCCTAAATATTCATGGCCATATATGTACATCGCACTGGACATCCTAGCCACGCAATTATCTAGGTCCTCTTCCCAATAGTAGCGAATCATTTTTAACCATTCAAAGTCCGTTCTGAAAGAAATAATTGCTTATACAGAAGCAAATCTAATTTAGTAGTTCAGTTACAACACAAAAATAGATTTACATAACGTGATTAACACATTATACTTCCAAAGTGTAGCTCGTTCTAGTCTGAAGTAAATTCAAGCTAAATAACAATAACTAGATATCAAGAAGAAAAAGAGCTTTTTGCAAATAGTCAGGCTGGGCAGGTCTATGGATGTAGGTGCCTATGCCCAATTCACACTCGTGAACTACCCCAAACAACAAATTGAGATTGCATCTTCATTGAGTTGATCTTGAGTTTTATTAGTTATAGGGTAAGTAACTTTTATTGAAAAAGGAGAATACTAACGCGCGTTGAACGTGTTTTTCCACCATATGAGCAATAGTGTCCCTCGCATGGACATCAACCGTGATTAGAGCGCATAGAACTTTCCGGAACAGTGACGTCAAGTCTTTTCGAGTCAAGGCCGCCAAATCATTAAGCTCCGCTATGCAAAACTTTTCATATTCAAGTAGGCTTGTGTCTATGCGCAGCGGTATCTCCAAATCGAAAAGCTTGTGCACTCCTTTGGCCCACATTATTTGTGAGACTGTGAGTACAACCTTAAAATAAATTGAAATAATAGGTGTATATTTTAGTTGATTTGTAAGCATGGAATCGTCGTAGATAATTATGAAATCATGATAGGTTTCTTTTTTGAAAACTTCTAAAATAGGTAAGTAACTAGGTAATTCCAAACAGAGGTTTACGGGAACGACGACACCGGATTCTAATTTGACCACTTCAAAGCTTATAATAATATTTATGAAACAAATTGTTTCATATCGTATCTATAGCTTCGAATATCTTCAAAAAAACGTACCCAACCATGATTTAGGACACATCCGCCAGATTCCACATTCGCCATAAATCAAAAATATTTTAACTGTAGTTCAGTTTGGTCATTGATGACGAATAAGGAAAACGAATGAAGACACATTCGCCAGAGTTATGTATAGACAGACGAACTATTTTCTTCTGGTGCTCCGGCGGCTCCGCTCTTTGTTGTTTTCTATAACCTACCTAACATAACATAACATTACCTAACCAACTGGTTTCAATACAAACGCGAAATCTGTCGAATGAGAAATCATGAATAATATCGTTTCGTCAGAGGTTTAAAAAAATTTGATGAATGCGGAAGACATAAATGATCCGACGAATGTGGAATCTGGCGGATGTTTCCCGAATGCCCACGATATGCCACTCAATAGAGAAATAACAACCCAACTATACTTATACAAAGTAGAGGTACCTTAAAAAAGAACCCATAAAAAAAGACATAACCGTGCAAAATTTATTCACGAAACGACTAGCAGTTTGCGAGCAAGAGCTCTGATTAGTGCACGACAGATAGACAGACAGACAGGCATGGCAAAGAATAGGCAACTACCTACTGGGAAAAGTCCTTTTTAACCGACTTTATCAAAAAGGAGGAGGTTCTCAATTCGTCGGAATCCTCGAAAACGGCTGAACCGATTTGGAAAATTCTTTTTTTGTTTGAAAGGGTATACGTCATAGGTGGTCCCATATACATTTTATTAAAATCGGTGAGCTGAAAAATTAACGAAAATCTAAAAATTGTTTACATCGATGATGTTTTCATGTACTTTCATACCTCGCTGTCTCATTGGAGCGTGGCGTTTATTTGGCCTACCCATATAATAATATACAAAATACATCTACTTTCCACTAAAAATGTATTATAGGCTCAAATTTCATTCAATGAAGTCGGTTTCTTTTTAGTTTTTAAAAAGTAATTATTAGGGTTCCGAAGTCCGAACTCTGTCTATCTGTCCGCTTCTAATCATGGATCTAGCTCACAGACTATTTAGTTTAAATATAACGAAATATGCACGTATTTGTGGGCCCTAAAAAGATATGAAATAACAATATCGAATTAATGATTTCGTATTCTTGGATAAGTCTTTCTAAGAAATTAGTTTTGTTGAAGAGTATTTCGATAATGATATTCGATTAATAAATACTAAACTTTGAATTGATCGAGTCCACTATGGTGTTGTATTGGTTTGGGAGCTGACTAGTCATTCTTATCCGTACTGACGCTAAATGTGCGTGGCCAACTGCGCATGGCCAGCTTATTTTATTTACGGTACCGACTGCGCGAAACAGTGCCTACTCAAATTACGCAATAAGTAAGTATTTAAACGTATACTTGATTAGCATGTAGTTCCACCCACTCCACTCTAGGGCGAGCCATGAAATCTTTAAGTGCGAATTTCATACATCGCTTCACAGATGCAAACATTGCTTCTTCAACTTTACCGAGCCAGTCTTCCACATTTCCACGAGCTTTAAGACCCTGCAATATTATTTATAATTACGGAAAATTTAATATGTTTTCCATTGTTGGTAATAACATAGGTAATTCCTTATTGTGCTGCGATTATAGAGCTCACATGAAGAACAAAACATTTATAATAAAATGTATGTTGTTTGTTAGCACACAAGACAAGACCTTCAGATCTTTTGACCTTCTTTTCCTTCTCATACATCTTGTTACTATGGGAGCTCTTTTACCCTGCAGGCTGTGAAGCTTTGGAATGAACTCCCTTTCTCCATCCGGTATGCTAAATCCTTACCTATCTTCAAAAACTTGGTATACCATCATTATCTCACATCAGTCACATAGATATCACTTTAGTTTGTAAGCTTTTATGTATTTATTTTTATTTATGTGTATGTATGTATGTAGTATTTAGTTAAATATTTATTTTATTTATTTATATAATTTTTAATTAGCTTAATGTACGCCGCGCCGTCCACTCAACTTAATATGATCCTTTCCATCCAAAGGTTGTCAGGAAGAGATCGCTCTCAAGCGATATGGCCGCCCATTGTACCACTTAAATACTTTTAGTTTAATTAAATTCTATTATTGCGTTTTATTGTATAAGGTGTACAATAAAGATATATTCTATTCTATTCTATTCTTCAGAAATACCAAAAATAATCAATCAAAAGAAACTGTAAGATGTTATTATCAATGTTTTGGTTGTACCAGAACTCCATGGCATTCCATCGCAGCCATCCATTCCATCCATGGTTACCTACTGACTTACCTTTCCTTAGCTCACCTACTGACGACTAAATGGTTAATTAATAATGTACGTATTGATTGGCCTGTCAGCTTAGTTGGTATTGGTAGTAGCTCTGCCTTCTGTAGGTTGAGGATTCGTTTCCCTCCCATTTGTGTAATGAATATAGGTTAGTTATTTAGGTCGTAGATCGACTAATGCCCCGATAAAACTTAAATGTACATAGGAACTTGCTTGTACTGCGCTCCTAAAATTTTGTATTAAGGTATATCTATATTTTGTGTCAGTATAAAGTTTGTCTATTATTTACTGATATTCTCGTTCTAAACACCAGTACTCAAGCAATAATAATCTTACAGTATGTTTTGATAGTACGCAGCTTATATTAGAGTCATTTTTATATACCTTGCCCAAGTTAACTCGCTCTCCTTCAGGTGAGAGCATCGCTATAATATCCGTGGTAAGATCTTCTGGTTTGGCAGATTTAGCAAGCTTGGCTTGCAGCATGTCTCGCGTTCTAAATGACATTTCTCGCTCCACTAATGTACCGTCTTCTGATATTTCCATTTCACTCTCTGGTAACTTGACACAGAACTCCAATTTAGCGATTGCGTCAAAGCATTTTCGGAGATGAGGCTGGACAGCGTGGGGGTTACGTGTCTGAAAGTTTATATATTATTAGTATTGTAATCTGTCAGTATTATAATATAAGTTTATAAACTTACTTATTAAAACTATTTTTTTATTTAATATAATAGATACATACAGACACAAGAAACAAATAAACAATAAACTCGCCTTTGTACAAATTCATGTACAGAGGCCAGTTCCGAGTTATTTTGCAGCAAAGCTTTGAGGAAACCCACAGGTGAAAAAAGTGATGACAGATGATATTCTTGACACTTTTATGCCCGTTTTCCATTGCCAGCGGGCTCCTTATGCACTGCGTTTTACTCGAAAAGGTAACCTTCACAGAAGTGCAATCATCTACAATCATTGAGCGGAGCGGTCTAAACGAATATAAGGAGCACAAGTTGTGGAAGGCCAAGACTATTTTACTCCGTCCCCAATCAGATATTTCTCAGTATAACTCCCTTTCGCAGTGAAAGTCGGGCATAATGCCTTAATAGTTTAGTACCCACCTATTAAAGTTGCTAGGAGCAACTTATTACGCGCAATGATTACCTGAGCTAAAATTTCCAATAGTTCATCATTAGACAAAAAAAAGAATCTTGGGAAAGCCACGCGTTTCGTTTCCAAGTATGCCTCGAGACATTTCATGATCTGATCCAGCATTTCATTGTTCTTTACAAATTCCTCGTATAATTTAGGTTGAGTTGCAGCCGGCATTGCCAAGGGTACCTAAACATTTTTAAATTTGTTAGTATGAACCAAAAAACTAGCAATATTTTTACTGCTTTTTGTATTTAACCTTAGCTAATTTTCTCATTATGTCCTTCCATGACTTATCAACCATACTGAAAAGTCTTGTCTCATTAGGCAGCTGCCTCTGAATATCAGGAGCAGAGAAGATAACTTCAAGATACATCCATGTTTGCTGGCAGGCAAACCACTCTTCCTGTACCAACAAAAAACTATAATGAGAATACACCACGTATCCATGGCGATGCAGTTAGATTAAAGACATTTGTAAAATTGTAGCACGATACAAATAAGGCGTCAACATCTAATACTTATATACATATATAAGGTTAAACAACCTTGATTATGAAACTATTTAGTTGGATAAGGTTTAATACCATCATCTTTCGATTCTAACCGTGTCTTAATTGACTAATTTGAACAAAAAGTGGCTTAGGCAGGGAGCAAACGTGGACACTTTTGTGTCTTGTTTCAGATACAAGCTACCGATGAATATTTGATTTCTATAGAACCAGTATGAAATCATACTCTCCCTGCGCATACGTGTGTCCAGTTGCTCCCACTTAACACATACTCATTGACGATCAAAATGTGTTCTGTGTCGGTAACTGGAAACTAAAAGTCGTCAGTGGAAGACACAAGTAACATTAACAAAATTCCTTACAATTGTATTGAGCTGCTCAAACGAATTGTATTGTAATTGTACAAAAAACGACCAGTAGTATAATTGTATCATTGTACCAGTAGTAGCAACGGGCCACTGTGTCCGATCACCGCTACAGGACACAGCAACTACGGTTCCCTAGTGATGGCGTGCCGTGTCGGCAACAAAAAGTGTCTACGTTTGCGCAGCGCAGCGCCTTATAACCGCTAGGCATACAGCTTCGCGGACTTTTTTGTGGGTTATGACTTATGAATGAGTACTATTAACATAAGGACATTATTTTATGTATCAATAGTTTTCGCAGCGCACGTCAAATAATGACTTATAGAAAAAAATATTATATACATATAATACCTGGGTTATTCTATTACAACATTAGTTATTTTTTTAATTTAAAATACAGCTCATGATACGCGTTTATAATGTAGCTTTTTAGAGGTGAAAGTTAAGAAAAGTAGTGTTTCTTTCAACTACGTAGTAATTTTATCATTAATCACTACAAACCCGATCACAAAGGACGTATTTTTTGCTTAGAACCAAAACAGTGCAGTAATATTATATGAAATCGCGTTATTGCACCGTTTTTCATTATTGCACTGTTTTTTACTTTTTATTTTAGATGTAAATTTACCACAGAGGTTTAATATATCCCATTAAGTTTCATATAAAATGTTTGCATTAGATCAAAAAGATACTGGCTGATAATAAAAATCGGCTGAATAAAACCGACTTGATAAAAAAAACAAATGGCGTGCATTTTGTACCATTGTAAAACTTTGATTCTTCATATTTTTAGTTTGAGTAGGTATATTTTATCACAGAAGGTAGATTGGTAGTTGAAAGAAAAGTAAATTACGCACCTCGCTAAAGAGAGTAATTAATGCACTCGTGTTAATTCAGTGCCCTCGCATGCGCTCGGGCACCAACATAACACTCGTGCATTAATAACTCACTTTGCGCTCGGTGCAACAATCTGCTATTTGAGTTTGTCAGTTACAAACAAACGTAGAAAAAAATCTCTAGTATATTAATTTAGATAAAGTATGAAAGATATTACAAGAGTTTTAGCGAAGAGTTCCAGGTTTTTCGCCCACTCCTCAACCCTGCTTTTGATAGGCCCGCAGTTTCTTGAACTCAGAATGGTACCAATGTGGATGTTGCTTTCATCTAAAGCCGCTTGGATCTCGTCCAAACCACCCAATACGAAAATATCTTTTGCGTCCTTATGCTGGAGAACTGGGAACTCAAGAGCTGTCCATATCTCTTCCACCTGGAAGTCGTTAAATAATTTTAAGTATATTATTTCACTCATTTATATCGTAAAAATGTAAATGCATTTGGGTTATGGATACGGGTGGATACGAGCTGCGTCACAATTATAGGTATTGCAGTTATTGTCATTTACATAACATTTGTGAAAAGCTTGTAAAATATTTCATAAAATAAATTATGTATTTGATTTTGATTTGATGATAGAAAATTGCATGTTTGGATATTAATTGGCTATCTAGAACTATACGCAGGGGTGATAAATGCAGTTTTTATAGGGCTGTAAATCATCACCGACCTTTTTGAGTAAAGCTTCAAGGCCAGCCTCGGAACTGGCTTGTCCAGCCACCTCCATCAACTCCTCAGCATGTTGGAAGGCCTGAAGTTCCTCAAGTATTTTGAGGGTCACCACCATGTCAGGGGTGAAGCGGGTTTTTAGTATCTCTTCGATCTTTACCCAGTGACGAGGCTTCAGTGCTGGATTACGAAGATACGACATCACTGGAAGCTGTTTAAACAAAATGTTTTCCATTTATTTGTGAGTACCTAACTATTAGCTTTCATGCTGCGAACCACAGATTTGCATAAAGTATTGAAAACATTGCTTGATTGCTCATCAACACCATCATCATCCTCCTTCTCGTACAAATGTCCAACAGTGGAGAACATAGCGTAAAATTACTTTGGTAGGTCTATCATGTGCCCGAACGTGGCTAGGAAAGTTACATTTGGTTATGCCTGTTCTATTGCAGGCACAGTGCAACTGACAACTTGCATTGTAGGTATAGGTATAAGAAGGCTTTGTAGAGGTTGTTTTTTTGTAAGGCGCTTGGCATCAAGGCTTGACGATTAATGTTATTGAAGCTATGCTCAATGAATCCACGGCTAATTTTAACATGCTTATACTAGCTTTTTGATACCTAAGTAACATAGCCAGGAACTGTACGAAACAAAGTAAACTTAAATCACCTTATCCTTGATAATATCAATAGTTGCTTTACACTTAGGCACTATTTTATTAGGTGGTAGACCTTTGTCGAGCTGGTTAAATATTTTTCCGTAATTGATTGTGGTCGTTTGTATATCGTCCATATCCAGGGTATGAAATGGATTTTCATACCTGAAATAAAATAATTTTACATTTAAAGCTGAAAACACCAGGATTGACCACCACAAGGTTGTAGTAGTTTGGTTCTGCGTCAGTCGTCTACCATTGCTATTTATCAAATGGAAATTGTATCGGAAAACTGTTCACGAAAGATCTTAATATCTTCGAAAACCAACGATATGATGTTATAGAAAAAATAAGAAACATCAACACGACATGTAGGCGAATGCACATTTTTTTAATTTTATTCAATTGGTTGACCAATACATATTACGTAGCAAAAATGTATAACGTTAAAATTGATAGTCTGCGAGCTACCTATAACTTTGATTAGCTAATATCGATAAACAAAGTTCAGGTCGATAAACAGTTTGACAGATCATTAGACATATCGCTATAGACAGATCGCTTATATTATTTTATTTCCCTCGTGACAAACGCGTATAAAAATGCCATTAGACTCATCAATGTTGATCATTAATTAATTGGTAGGCATTTGGTATGCGAGTACTTAATTAATTTTAGGTAGGTACTCGTATCTAGATGCGTTTTAGCCAAGCCGAATCAGATCTGTAATTTCGTGTTATCCATCTGTTTATTTGATTTTTAACTATACCAGTTTTTTTATAGAAATGGGGTTTACTAGCGCTCAAGTTGTTTCTTTATACTGTACTAATTGATATATCCCGATAAGTAGATAGGTACCAACTTCTTTTCGTGTCGATGCTTCAGTCGTTATATGGTTTTAGAGTAGGAACAAGCACTATGGAGTTGGCTACTCGTTGTTTACAAAGTATTTTTTTCTTAATTTATCTTCGTCTATATGGCTCGCTTTTGTCTATGGCTTTGTAGTACGTGAGCTGATTGAATGTTATTTACTTGACATGACGTAAATAACATTCAATCAAACTTAAAATCAATCAATTCAGTGCAGTCCAACGAAATCAACTTCAACTATGTACATAGATTAGTAGCCGTATTACTTAAAATATCTTTATTGTATGCTGTTTGTATTCGTTTTTTATTTATATTATTAAATTATCTAAAAGTACATACAATTCATTTTTACAATTTTAGTTGGTATTTAGCATTGTTTGCTCAAAATATGTTTTGTTTTCAAATCAAAATCCAAAAAGTTATGTCCTGTTATTGCCTTAATATCGATATACCTACTTGTATGTACAGTTATTTGCTGTTGATAGGGTTTACCAATATTATATAAAATAATCTGCAATCTGCTAGTAAAAAATACATAAGTATTTGAAAAGCTTAACACAAACAATACTTTTGTCACGATAAATAAACTATTTTAGCTAGTACTTATAGTTCCGGATAATTTTTTTTCAGATACACCATCCAGTCTTCCGGGTAAATCAAAATGGAAGAAGCGAATGGAAGATGCAATGTAAAAACTTTTCCATTTTAACAAATCATTAATCACAAAGTAAGTATGTAATTATGATATAGAAACGCTACCGTATTTTGATATAGCTGTTTCCAAGGTTGGTACAAGAGCGAAGATCTCACTCTAGCGAGAGCGAGAAGACCCCAGCTCGTGCCGGTGATCCAGATGTTGAAACGAAGGTAAGTGTAGAGCAAATCGCGACATTGCGAGTCCTCAGTTCAGAGTGAAGTATTGTCTTACGTCCGTGACTAGCAATGTCCGCCATTTTGAAGAAATTGACGACGTAGGTATACACGCGGTTTTTGTTGGTATTTCTGGTCCTTATACTTTTTTCGTCACTGGCAAAGTCACTGTTTGGTGTGGATTTGTAGGCCAATGATATAATTGGTGCGTACATAGAGGCGACGTGTATTGGCCACCGATATCGTGCGATCTAACCCTTTTCTTTTCTTGTGGGGTTTCCCTAATAGGTACTATGTTAATAAGCTGCAATCGATCGGTGCCCGATCGGTGCCCTCCTGCAGTCAACATAACCCAAGCCATCACTCAAATTCAGCCAAATATTTGCTCTAGAGCCATCGAAAATTGGACCCCTTATATTCGCGTCACCCAGCGAAGCCAAAGCGGCCATTTTAACGATTTGATAATTCACAAATAATGTCATAGAAAGGCCTTTCAATTCAACAAACTCGTTAGTCACACACAACTTATTTTATTCAATTTTAATATTGAACCGTCTGGGTGCACTAAACTCTTATCAAAAATGACAACTTCAATGTTTAATATCAAAGCGTCTCAAGCGTCGACCCCGATCGCTCTCCCCCCGCGCGTGTGGTAACCATGGCGGGTAGTTGCAAAATAGTTGAGAAATCTGGGTAATTTCCCAGATTTCTCATTTATTTTGTAGGAATACCTAATAACATCTATACCTATTTGGATTCTTACTAATTAGAGTATATATTAGAGTATAAATATTCTTAAGTTCCCCAAATAAAATTTAAATGATGTTCATGTAAAGTTTGAAAACAATATAATTAGTTGTACTCTCGTACTACATCAGGATATAATTTAAAAACTAGACATAATTTTTTTTATTTTAAACCTAGGTATGTTATTTACAAAATATAACTATACAAAAAAACATTTACATACATATTTTTTACAGACTTAAACAGCCAACCGCTCGAAACACCGCGCGAAAGTGCTAAAAACACCGCGAAAAATCCGCGCGCGCGCGAGTGACGCAACTTGAAACAACAATGCTGATATAAAATTCTACTAAGTTGAAGCCGTCCATTGACTTTATCGCTAGCCTATTCAATCCCGTACACACTGATATAGACGCAAGCAGGATAGCTATATTTATCGTACTGTCGTACTTATTTATCGTATGGCCAAAACGCTGCGTCCCAGATTGGGTCGCATACCACTCAAGCGAAATTGACGCGACCCAGATTGGGACGCGTACCACTCTAGAGGTTATCAAATATTTTTTTGATATAAATAATAAATAAATAATAAATAATCCCGGACATTTTACACAACATCATTTGGCCCCAAAGTAAGCAAAGCTTGTGTTATGGGTATCTACCACATGACTGATATACTACTTATATACTTTTTTTTGTAAATACATACAAATTATACATAGAAACACCCAGACCCGAGACAAATACTTGCAGATCATACAAACATTTGTCCCGCGGCAGGAACCGAACCCGCAACCTTCTGCGTCTCAGCCAGACCTTAGCCCACTGCACCACAGAGGTTGTCAAATAATAACGAAATATATAACGAACCAACGATTTTCCACCAAATGGGGTAGTATATTTCAAAGTGTTTAATTCATAAATGTATACGTGAACCGTGCAATTTTTTACGATAAGACTACGAAGAATAGTGTGCGAACTAGAACTCTGATTAGGGGCGGACAGCAAACAGACGGACATGGCGAATATAAGGTATATATAACTTTAGATCTCTTGTTGGACTTCAGCACAACCCTAATAAACTTTAATAAAGTTTATGATTATTCGTACCATGATAAGAACATGTCATTCCATTCCTTAGAAGACTTCCACAGCATATGTCTAAGTTTAACATCGGTGATAGCCTCATCTAGTTGTTCCAACCTTGCTGGAGGTATCTGAAAGGAAATAAAAAACAACCTAGTACCTATAGTACTCGAGCGGACCGCTGATCAAACTCAACCTGATTCTCAAGATCAATCGAAACAGTTTCGGCATCGACAAAATAATATGTAAATAAAACCCGTGTTTATCAAAATCTATACTTTAATATAAATAAAAGTATAAATAATAATAATATATAATTATTATTGTTGGAGCCCCAAAAAAAGCATAGCTTGTACTATGGTGAACAGATGACTGATAGAATAGGTACTTATATATTTCTAAATACATGATACTTTATAACAACTTTATAATAAAGTGGTCTTAATCGTGCCCTCTCACTCGCACAGTACTATTAGCAATATTAAATAATTTTCGTCTTCGGATTCAATCAAACTCACGTAAAATATCTACTATGCTAGATTCTACTAGCTATATACTAGCAAACTTCAGCTCTCGATACGGGTATGAAAAACTGCGCTAAATTAAACCCAAATTAAACAATATGATTTTGAGCAAACACCTAAATTGAAGAGCCCACTCGATTGAGAAACCGTTAAAAAACTCTTAATCAGCTATCGGGTTCCAATCTATACTTAAATATACCAATATTAATTTAAACAATTATTTTTTCAGTTTCAGCCATTATTGCTTAATTGAGTAACATCTGAATTCTTAACCATCTAAACATATTTTTGTTTTATTTTTGATGATGCAAACATCATCATGTTACCCAACTATCTATGTGGTTACTTTATTTACTACTCACCTTGAACATTTTCTGCCATTCTCTTATTTGCTTGTCCCTGTCAGAACAAGCCATGAGTTTTTCTAAGATATCGTCGAGGGTTTCGATAACTTTTTCCATGTCCGACTTTTCGTCATAAAACAATGGTTGCTGTAAAACAAGTTTTAGGACAAATATAAATAAGTATAATTATTACCCTTGATATAACAAATATATCTACTCGTATCTATCAGATAAGAAATCATTCAGATAAGCTCAAAGTTGGTGAGAAGTTGGGTATCTGGCAGATTTCAAGTGATGCTGCACCATCAGCCGGGCGATTATGAAATTCTGATACTATAAAACATTGATTGATATTCTTTCTCTTGTCGTGTCACTAGTTATTTTGAATAGTGGAGAAAATATTTAAATGCGTTAAAGTTAAAGGATTAAAATGTAGATTAAATTGCTCGGAGGCTTCTTTCGTGCGCTTGACACTGCCAAGTCTTGGAACTTTTTAAGTTTTACGACAAGCCGGTTTCACGATGATTTTCAAAACTGTTTGAGAATACTGCTTAGAGCGAAAATAAATATTGGTAGGTACACTACAAGATTTGGACAAAGGATCGGAACGCAGGGCTACTAATAACACACAAAAGCGCAGCTCTTAAATTAGAACCACCAGAAATGCCTGGAGCTACATAATGTGTGATTAGGTATGACACGTCTGTACTTGCCAGGATTCACAATTTTTTTTTTCACAAAAAAAATGTGAAGAAACCTACTTTTTTTGCTCTCAGATTTTTGTTGATAGCTTACCGCAACTTCAACCCTCAGTTTGTTGACATCTAACATGAGCTCCATTATATCCTTTCCGATCTGGCTCGCGAAGAGACCGGCCAACTTGCTTCGAGTCTCGAGACGCGCATCAACGCTGGTTCGCAATGTACCAAGAGCCACACTCAACCCTGCAAAAATCATTTGTTTTTAATTTAAAACAAGGAACCAAAACGTCGTCACGGTAATGTAAGTTCGTAGAAGTGCCACGATGCTGTTCTACGAAAATATTTCAATACATTTCAAATAAATTTCGGGTGATTACGTAATTCTGATACTATCAAACCATGGATACTATTACAGCTTTCAGTTACTGTAGTTTAATTGTTATTACAGAAGGTTGATGTTGATTCTAACACATTGCTGCCATATGAATTAAAATAGAACGTACGAAATACGGATCCATCTTGTAAAACTGGTTCCAGTTACAATCTCACTACACAATGATTGAAATAATAATTATTGCTAATCGAAACTGATAGATATTGATTGTATCAAGGAATCCATAATAGCTTTACATAACATTAAATTAGGGTTATCTGATTGCTAATCTATGAATGTAGTTTTGTTTTAGTCTTAAAACTTAAAACTTCTCATATAAAACGCTACGGATAATGTTTTATAAGCAGTTCTTTTATAGTATCTAACTACTTACATCAATGATACTAATAGATAGGCGAATGCTAAACTTTATTTTTTTATCATTACTCTAGCTTCTTCCCTCGGTTTTGTATGTTACCTACTTAAAAATTAGCCTATATGCTATTTAGTTCACAGAGTACTTTATACTAAGAATTATTGAAATCCGTTCAGTTAATACGGCGTGGTTGAGCCCTATATAAACATAGAAACATCGAGTCAAAATTTTGCGTTTATAATATTAGTAGGATAATCACTAACCTAGGTATTCAGTCATATCGTCAGGCGGTATAGGAATATTGAATTCGCTCATCAGATCATACATTTCCCTTAGATACTCCAGACGTTCCTCCAAAAAGGCTACGCGCGATTCCAGGCCATTCATCATAAAGTTGAACGCGACCAATTCACCTGCACTCTCGGGCTCTTTAACTATGTCCTCAGTTATGTTTTCTACACCAGAGAGAATCTCATCGATGCAGGAACGGCCGATGCTGAAAATATCAAAGTTAAGTAGAAAAGATATCAACGCGCGATATTATTATTGTTATTAGGTATCGTGCAGCGCGAGTTGGAGAGCTTATTTCCAAAAATTACTATCAAATCTTACAACTTTTGAATGATTATTATTAATGTTGATTTGATTTATGCTGATCGTCGACTCGACTAACTTATTGATCACGTGTCATATCTTGTACAAGGATTAGACAAAGTTTTAATACTCACTCTGGCGTAGTGGTTAGAATCACATCAAACAGACGTTTTGGCTGTGGTCTAAACAACTCCTGGAACGGACAGAGGCACAAAAACAGCAAACCAAGAGGCTGGTAGCTAACCACTTCTTCAATTTCTTCCATCTGTTTCACAAATTTCTCACATAGCCTTCTAAATTCCATTTGATCTCGTTCGTTTTTTATTACATTGATGTCCATTTCGTTAGATTCTTTGAAGTTCTGCATGAAGTTTTGCATACGTTGGAGGAACATCCAGACACTATCATATCCGTATTTGATCGAATGTGGAATGAACGCTATGTCCTCGAGCATTTTCTTGTCTTGATTCATTAGGAAGTAGAGGTTTGGAGATTGTCCAGCAGACCAATCAACTTGCTTTCCCATTATTGAGGGCTGAACGAACACTTGTAATATTTCGTCGTTCAGGTAGTTATGGAATGTGCGGACGTATTGATCCCAGTACCCTGTGATCTTTTCAAGGTAGCATGACATGACTTTTTCGCTGGGAACTAACTCTACCTCGCCATTAGGTAAGACGAACGCATCCACTTGGAAAAGTGCCCACTGTAATGCAGGTATCGTTAAATTAAATCTAGATACCAAATATTGTAAAAGCTTCCGAAGTCAGTATGAGTCAGGTCCCAAACCATTACATTGCCATAAAAAAATAAATAAGGATGTTACTTGAATTCGAGTGAAACCTTAGCAGTGGATATTTTGCTTATAATAATTTTGATTTGAGAAAAAAAAACTAATTATTCCCAAATAGCAGTTAGGTTAAGTCCACGGCTGGAACACGGGAATATAAAATTATCACTTCAAGCTGAATGTTTTACGAACGAGTATGTGTATAGGATAACTTGTCAAGAAACATCTTTACCATTACCCTGTTTACTCTGAAGATTAAAAAAAAATCTACTAGATGCAGCACTAGTGGGAGGTACCTACCCATTTTTTGATTTCCCTATTGACAGTAACATTAAACGCATGTCTTATCCTTGTTCTAAATAAATTAATAAAGTAATTTATTAATTACAACAACAATGTTTAAAATATTTAAAAAAATATATCACGCCTACAAACATTGTAAACATTGTGCATTCGCTATTTGAACTTTTAACGTCGATACAAGCAAGATGATGGAGTGATACTTGTGTCATATATAAAACCTCAAGTTGATAATAAAAAGTGATTGGATTCATTCACCGCGAAGAACCGATTGAACAATTGAAGAAATAAAAGGAATAATCCGGGATGGCAAAATTGTCCAAAATGAAGAAGGAAAAGTGGAGGGTGTCTGTGGAACTGGATTGAGTAATTTAATGTATAGCTGTTTATCCTCCAAAAATTTTCCACCGATTTAGATAAATAAAAATATCATTACCATTCGCAATGAATTCTTCAATTTTCAAAATTTAGGGATGAGAGGTTTTTAACCAAAACTGTGTTACAGATTTTTTTATTTCATTACCTACTTTGTTGGGGTCACCTATACAAGTAATGAATAATACGTGCAAAATTTCATCACGATAAAACGAATAGTTTGCAAGCACGGGCTCTGATTTACAGACAGACACCCTCCAAGTTCCAACCTCCCATTGTCCTACCAACCTTGTGGTTATACGGACCGAAACTGCGAGAGGTGCACCGCTTACAAATCGTTCATAAGCACAGTTCCCACCATTCTCCCACTTCTGGGGCTGGCCGTACACAAAAACGGACCTCTTTACCATGTTGTCCGAGATCCGTTTCGTTTCCCTCCCTTTCCAAAAGCTACGTGAATATATAAAATAGATACATAAACTGTACGTAAGTTATACTTAGAATATACATAGAATAAACAAAGTATGATTCTACTTATAAATATACCTAATACACGCTACATAGATATGATCCTCACTCTTCGAGTCTCCACTTACGCGAGCGAACTTAGTAAGTTGCCTTAAACCAAAGGCAGTCTGTCTAAGACAGTTAGACAGACTGACATGGTGAAACTATTAACTACTCCTTGTAAGTCTTCGGAGCCTTAAAAACTATGAAGGCATGCGTACCTTACAGGTGTCGCTGGCCCTAGGAAGCACCTCCAAGACCTCATCGACCTCTTTTCCCATTAAAACCTCAGGTTCGGGCGTGAAGCCAACATGTATTCGGAGCATATCCGCCATCAAACTGTTCGATCTCTTCGTTAAACGGTTCAACATGTAGTTCGTCATGTAGTCGTTTACTTTTATGTAACTAAAAAAATATAATGCCTTTATGTAGATACTTAATAATTGGACGAACATTGTTTATGAAATGTGAGCATCTCCTATTATCAGGTTAATATTTTATTTGTTATAAACAAACTCGGTATTAGGTTACCAATAATAATGTGTTGGTCAATAATGTGACCACTATTGTGACCCGAAATAGATTTACTAGCACAATAATAATTGCGCGTTTCTGAAATATTACAGTCAACAAAGTGATCTCTATTGTAAAGCCAATTAGTTTCACTATAGTATCACTGTAGTTATTGCTAAAAACCAATCTTCCAAAAACAACATTAGATATCAAATTATCCAATTAGTATTTAGTTACCCAGCCAGCCTTTCGCAGTATTTTCTTTTGTTCGCTTTCTGCGTATAGGTCATTCCTCCGGTAGGTTTACCTCGTATCATTTGAAATGGTGGTATGTTTCTATCGTCGAAAACAAATCCTTGTTGATAGAGTGCCGTGTGACACGCTGTAGCGATTATATCTAGCACTACTTCTCGAAACTCTTTTAGCTTTTCTCTCATGTATTCCACTCGTTGCATCTATATAAGAATAACATATATTAATAAATAGTCATATAAAAGCTAATAGTGAAGGAGATACGGTGTTTGATTGTAAGCACAAAGCGACATACGCACCGCGCCATTCTAAGGAGCCAAGGGTCTATAAGATTTACTAGTAGGTACAACAACGTTCCATATACTTATTTAAATACTTATACGGAAGATATAATTACAAGAAGACTAGTTTAAAAAAAAATGTTACCTGAGCTTCTATAAAATAAAAGAATGGTGTGTCCATGTCTTTACTTAGATCTGCAAAACTTTTCATGTACATTTCACAGCACATCGCTTGTACACTGAGTAAAGCTTTGCCTAGAACTGGCGTCAGGATATACAGGTTCTTAGCCAGCCTCGTTCTTAGTTTACTGTATTTCCTAAATAATATAGACTTTCGCCACACGTAAAATGCTTTCCAGTACCTATAAACTTTAAAAAACTTTATCTGAAAAGAGTTTGAATAGTTTTATTAATAAGTAAGTAATTGGATAGATAGATGGAAAAAGCAGCAGCATATTTCAATAAATCATCTTCTCCGGTGCTATATTAGGTATTTTTGCGTTAGGTTAGGTTAGTACCTATATATATATACAAGTACCTATCTAAAAAACAATGAAAACTAATAAGTGTTTGAATTGTTAGAGTATAACTTAAACTAAAATATATAACTTCTGTAATTATCATAATGTATGTAGGTAAGTAAAGCTTATAAGATAGTATCGTTACTTCTGCATGGAGGTTGGAGGTTCGAGTCCCTCCGAGAACAAACATTTGTCTGATATGTTCTCATAATGGTCACACAGGTGTTTGTTCAGTATCTCGGCGTTATAAAGTATCATAAGTATGTATTTAAAATAAATAAGTCTTTAATCAGTAATCTGGGCGTTTATTTAGCGAACCGATTTCGATATATCGAAACGATAAACTTCTTCAAATGTAGGTACGTTAAATTCAGTCGAATTGACAGTTGTTTCATTGGGAAAGATAAAATAATCGTATCGTCTGTTGTGGTGGGTTACGACATCCATAGTCAAAACGAATGTCTATAGTTCCATCGTAGATCAAAACGAGTCGAAATGGTGAAGCTAATCGAAGGGTTTTGCACGATTATTGGCCCGATATGACGTGTATCGATTTCAAGAGTAGGCCCCCTAATACAAGCTATGCTTTGTTTGAGGTTAAATGGTGGTGTGTGCATTGTTCACCAGTATTTATTTTATTTACTAGCTGTGCCCCGCGGTGTTACCCGCCGTAACAAACAAAAAAATTATATTTTCCCACAGTAAAACGTAGCCTATGTGTTAATCCAGGGTGTCAGCTAACTCCATACCAAATTTTATTAAAATCGCTCCAGCCGTTGTGACGAGACGTGAAGAAGTAACAAACATACACACTCACACACTCACAAACTTTCGCCTTTATAATATTAGTGTGAAGTGTGATTTATATGGTACATACATCAGTCAGTTTAACAAAAATGGTGTACTCCTGTTCCCAGGCGCCAAGTTTAGTGAAGACCATTTCATTTGTGTAATGTGTGACCCCACACGGGCTGATAGTTAGGTAATTCTTTCTGTCAATCTCCTCATAAGGAACAACTCTGGAACGATAAAAATATGTAGAAAATCTATCGCTATCAAAGTAAGTACCTACTTACCTGTCTAGTTTATAAAACAAAGTAAAAATACTAGTTTTGTTTGGCAGTTTTTGAAATTTTGCGCTATCATTTATTAATATATCTTAAAAATCATTCCGATCATAAAGCTAAACCTAATCAGTAAGTTTTTAGGAAAACAAGATTGGATTGTTTAGGTAAAACGAGAAGTACCTACTAAACACAATACAATAGCAAAAGCAGCTGAGAAGCTTAATCTTTTTAGACACAGTTAATCAAAACTCAGAATCAGCAAGTTGATAAATTGGGTATATAAAACATTCTCAGGTACGAACGTACTTGAGATAATACGGAGTAAAATATACATTTTCGGGGTGTACAGCGTACACCATGTACAGAAAGCCACCCGATGGATCTTGTCGCACTTGGTCAATTACTTCCTTTTGGGACGCCACTACTGGCTTTACTTTCAACGGATCTCCGGTTAATTCTCTGTTATCTAGCTGAAAATCGCTAATTCTAGAAAATCCGCGAATTTTCAGGGTCTTCTTCTTTTTACCTAAAATATAACACACGCATTGTAGAAAATATTATAACATAACTTACTCTTATTTCAGAAGCGTTGATCCTGTTCGTCCTCACACTTCGTTGCGGTCGTATAAAAGTATAAAGTCGATTACAAAAAGAGATTAGAATTTATACAGTCAGTCAGAGGTAGAGCACACCTATTTTAATGTTTATATGATCTGCAAGTACTTATTTGTCTCAGATCTGGGTATTTTTATGTATAATATGTATGCATTTATACAAAAAAAAAGTAGTACACATATGTACATCAGTCATGTGGTACCCGTAACGCAAGCTCTGCTTACTTTGGGCCAGATGATGCTGTGCGAAATGTCCGGCATTAAGTATTAACATTTTGACGCGTTTGATATCCATTCTGCTCACAAATTAATAACTGATTCCGTTCGAGAAGCGCTACCGTGTGTATTGTTTGTTTGCGTTTGGGTATTGTTTATCACATTTCGTTATAAATGTCTCCATTGTCATCAATACTATTTAAGCTTAGGCTTAAGGCTATAAGAGCTTTAGGTTTCCTCAAAAACAATACAATACATTGCAATGTCGGAATAATCCCAACGAAACTAATGTACGATTTGATGCCAACCGTCCGATTTATTCAAAACTATAATGGTTCCTTTTTGCACTTCAGAACCCTAACACCCTAACTAACGAAAAATTCAAACTTTACCTAACATTTATAACGCGATTCAATAAAAAAACAGTTAGTTATCTTGGCCAACAAGGGACAAGCCAAGCTTGTATCTCCATCTGTCCGCCCCTAATAAGTGCTCTAGGCTATATTCGTTTCATAAACAAAGCTTTGAACTCGGACTGGGGTAAATTTACTGAGGCTTTGAAGTCATTATTTTTGATAGAGCCCAGTGCCCCCTCTGCCCAAATAAGCCAAATTTAAATTCAGTTTATTTGCACCTTATTTTAACATTACAGATACTATCTAATGCGTAAAAATAGGAAAAACAGAACAGCAGGAGAAAAAAAGAAAAGTTAGGTAAAGTACATACAGACAAAAATAAAAGTAAGTAGGTACTTAAATCTTACTTCAAAAAAATAAAAACAATATAATAATAAAAGGAACTAATACCTACACTAAATAATATTATTTGAATAGGTATATTTATATAAAAATACGTTCTCACAGTAGGTAAGGCAGTCTCTCTATCGTCTTCCTGTCATCCGCAAACAGATTCAAAAAGCGGTGATTCGATCAAAGTTAGTATCGATAAAAAAGATTTGTAAATTGATTTGTCGTCGCTTTAATAATACTATATAATCATGTTTTTTTAAAACACTTCCTATTTATTTTAAAACTTGACTTAACTCTTCGAACAAACCTTCACGAACTACGGTCAAAATCACGAGTTGTTATTACTAAAAATCAAATATTCTCAATAAAGTATGCACTGTTTGTGAGTGAAAAGTTTATTTTGAATTTTGAAAAGTTGAATTGAGTTTTTCACCAAGTCGGTTTTATTCAGCCAGATTTTATTTTCAGCCAATATCTTTTTGATCTTAAACATAATGGGAGACATTAAAACTCTATGGTAAATTTAACGCTAAATAAAAATTAAAAAACAGTGCATTAATGAAAAAACAACTATGAGATTACATATAACATTTCTGCACAGTTTTGGTTCAAACAAAACCAGCAAAAAATACGCCGTTTGTGATCGGGTTTGTAGTGACTAATGTTAACATTACTACGTAGTTGAAAAAAAAACGTGTGCGTCTCGTAACGCCTGACAGAATTGAAGTGATAACTTAAACTAATCTAACTAGCGCTGTGGGTAAGAGTGATAGAGGAGGAGCCAGCCTACCGCTGCCGTATGCGTGAGAGAAAGGGAAGCCAGACAGACTGGCGCCGTAACGCGTTACGCAACGAAGCGGTTTACCCTCCCATAAGAAGTTATCACTTCAAAAACTTTATAGGGTTTTTATCTAATTCGATCCTTTAGGTATAATCATAACTGCCTCTTTTGACCTCTACTTGCACTATGTCACTGATATAATTGGCTCGATTGCTAGTCATAAAAAACGTGTATTTGCCTTTCTTTTTTTAATGTTGTTTTTACGAGTACGAGTAGGTTTGCCGCTAGTTGTCTTAGTAATTACCGCCTACTTATCCTAGTACCTAGTATTACGTCTAGTAGGTAACCTAGTTAGTAATACCGACTATTATCTTAATATTTAATGTTTTTTCATCCCTCCATCACGGAATAGTAGATTGTTGCAACGAGCGCAAAGTGAGTGTTATGTTGGTGCCCGAGCGCAAGCGAGGGCACTGAATTAACACGAGTGCATTAATTACTCTCTTTAGCGAGGTGCGTAATTTACTTTTCTTTCAACTACTAATCTACCTACTGTGATAAAATATACTTACTCAAAATAAAAATATGAAGAATCAAAGTTTTACAATGGTACAAAATGGGCGCCATTTGTTATTTTTTCACCAAGTCGGTTTTATTCAGCCGATTTTTATTATCAGCCAGTATCTTTTTGATCGGAATGCAAACATTTTATATTAAACCTAATGGGAGATATTAAACCTCTGTGGTAAATTTATATCTAAAATAAAAAGTAAAAAACAGTGCAATAATGAGATTTCATGTAACATTACTGCACTGTTTTGGTTCTAAGCAAAAAATACGTCCTTTGAGATCGGTTTTGTAGTGATTAATGATAACATTTCTGCGTAGTTGCAAGAAAAGAGTATTTTTGCTCTTCGATATCTAAGTGCACAAGCCGTTTTTATCCGCTAGACTAGAGGATAAAGTAAATTGAATTTAGAACATCGTGTGCACTAAGTTTGTGAATTCAAAAAAATAATTAAACCTATTTACTTCTACCTCCATGGTGCCGTAGTTCATGTTTTTAACACCAACATTACAGTTCCTAACACAAATTTTACGTAACTGTAGCAACGTTACTTTCAATCTTTCTTAATTATTCCTCAGTATTATTTGTTTTAATTTAAAGATTATTCTGTAATACTTACCTATCATAATGTAGTAGTTAATACCTAAACTGAAATAAAAGTATCTTGTGATTGTAAATGTATTTTTTTAGCATTTTCATTTCCTGGCTGAGGAGGGATAAAAAGTTACGTGTTGCACTCGAGTGCAAAGATTTTTTACCTCGTGCTCTTTTGAATCCTTCGCTTGCTCGGTCATCAAAATTGAGCACGCAATTAAAATGCAAATTTGCACTCTTGTATAACAAATAAATTTTTTTTATATTATAGTTGTTTTGTGGAAGGATTTAATCCATCCCATTGCATTTTAGTTGTTATGTAAGGCAAAATGGCAAATATTTCTTAGTTGTTTTTAAATATTCTTGTCAAGGGACGGTTACGGTTACGGTTACGATTTTCTCATTTTCAAAGTAACAAAAAACAGTCCAGTCCTTTTATCCTCTGAACGCACACTATAGTACTGTAGGTACCAACACAGTTGACGCGAAGATTAATCGTGATAAAATAATGAATTACCTTCATACAAAAGTATGTAAATGCAATCTTCAATTATCGATTAATTATCTATTAATCGATTAATATTCGCGTTAAGTAACCTAGGTACTAATAATAGAAAAGTGATTTTTTTTTGTTTGATAGGTACTCAATCACGCAATAAACTGATTTGGATGAAACATGGAACAGATTATATGGATAAGGCTAGTTAGACCTCTGTGGCGCAGTGGGCGTTGGCCTGCCTAAGACGCAGATGGTTGCGGGTTTGATTTCCTGCCGCGGGACAAATGTTTGTATTTTCTGCAAGTATTTGTCTCGGGTCTGGGTATTTTCTTATTATATTATGTATAATGTATGTATTTACAAAATAAAGTACATACGCTGTATATCAATCATGTGTTATCTATAACACAACTTCTGCTTACTTGACACTGTGTGAAATGTCCGTTATTAGATATTATTATTGTTTTTATCTACGTACGACGCGTATCGGCTGGTTATTAGTAAAACTTACCCACGTCCTCATCTAAATTGATCGGCTCCAGCTGTAAGTTAGTT
The DNA here is from genome assembly GCA_948098915.1 of Lampropteryx suffumata. NCBI lineage: Eukaryota > Metazoa > Arthropoda > Insecta > Lepidoptera > Geometridae > Lampropteryx > Lampropteryx suffumata. The sequence goes on along the minus strand of OX402544.1, from coordinate 15,640,373 downwards.
AGCTTACGCTCATTGCGAAGCCGCTCCTGTTGTGCGTTCGTGAATCCTGTCTATAAAAAAAAACAATCATTTTGATCTATGCTGTAAACGTGGTGACAAAGTTTAGTAGGTAGGTATTGTGTATGCATATTCAATAGGTTAAGTAGGTACCTAACGGTACCTAGTCCAATCCAGTCTACCGCTGCCGGTGGATCAAACCAAAACCCAATGCGTGCGATACAAATCCGTCATGTGTAGGGAGGTACAAAGGTAAACTTCCTTACCTACCTAGGTATACGATCTTATAGATTGGCTTTGGCCAAGGGTGTTTGTTCTTAGCTAATGGTATTTGCCCTGAGTGTAGCCTGTGAGCTATTACAATCAAATATATCTAAAGTTTACTGTTCGCAAACCAGGGCAGACCAGGAGGTTCACATTGTACAATTCTCTTTTACTCTGACATAAGCACATAATGCATTCCGTCTATCTATCAAATAACTTGTATTTATATTAAACAGCACTTTTTAATATTAAAATACGATGTGCGTTTCTTTTTATACTGACATTGCTTCCGTTGCTAACCTGCCTCCTCGTTGCCTATTGCAACCTCAGATCTTTGCCATTATTGATCATTGACAAAGTTTTTTTAAATTATTATCTACATACGCTGCAGAGGCCCCTCTAGCGCCAGAGGCGCATCGAGCGATATGCTACAGAGAAATACGAGAATAATTATTTTATGTGAATCTAATGCTACATTTCCATGCTTGCCAAGCCTCGACCAACGTCCACAAGCCGCACGTGTCCACAAATCTCGCTTTGCATTTGGAAGTCGTTTACACGCTTGTGAATGCGTCAGTGTGCTACGTACACCCAAGTATGACGGACACCGAACTTGTATCGGCTATTGCGTTTGGTTTAATGAACTTTTTTTATCCTTTATTTATTTAGGTATCTACTTTTCTATATTTTATCTATATTTAACCGACTTCATCAAAAAGGAGGAGGTTCTCAATTCGTCGGAATCATTTTTCGAAAACACCTGAACAGATTTGGAAAATGCTTTTTTTGTTTGAAAGGGTATACTTCACAGGTGGTCCCATTTAAATTTTATCAAAATCGGTCGGGCTGAAAAATCAACGCAACCCTAAAAATTGTATACATCGATGATGTTTTCGTGTCATTCGATACCTCGCTGTCTTATTGGAGCGGTGCGTTTATTTGGCCTACCCATATTATATATATACAAAATACATCTACTTTCCACTAAAAATTAATTATAGGCTCAAATTTCATTCAATGAAGTCGGTTTTCTTTTTAGATTTTATAACGTAATTATATTTTATCCGTCGTCCGTATATTTTGTATTTGGTCCGTGGTGGTTCCGGATTAGAATAGGACCCCTCCATTTCCTCCCGTGGATGTCGTAAAAGGCGACTAAGGGCACACACACCGGGGGATTGGGCAGCAGCACCCCCCGAGTACTTAATACTAAATCTGCGGTTACCAATCCGCCTGCCAAGCGTGGTGACTATGGCAAAACCCCCCAATAAATGCTAGACACAATCAGAAGACGGCCCCCAGTTCCCGGCAGTTCCGCTATTTCTGGCATAGGTGGCGGCCACGGTAACGGCGTAACAGGGGGTGCGAAGAATCTCCGGCAGAGGTCCAGCTACCAATCCCAACGACCCCTGGCCCTGGCAACATACAACGCACGCACACTGAGGACCGACGAGAAGTTGATTGAGCTGGAAGAAGTAGTAAATAAGTTGCACTGGGATATTATAGGGTTATCAGAAGTCCTAAGAGAGGGAGAGGACACGATAATCCTAAATTCCGGCAACTCATTCTACTACAGGGAGGGCGATCAACTTTCTCAGCACGGTGTCGGATTTCTCGTCCACAAATCCCTCGTTAACAACATTGTAAAGATCGAAAGCGTATCGAGCAGGGTGGTATACCTTATACTCAGAATAACCAAACGGTATTCGCTTAAGGTCATACGGGTGTACGCACCTCACTCGAAACGTAAAGACGATGAAGTGGAGGCTATGTATAATGACATTTCAAATGCCATGCAAGCTTCGAAAACACACTTTACGGTTGTGACGGGGGACGCGCCGCGCGTTGAAGCGCGGCTAGGTGTGAGAAATGGCGACAAACTGAGAGTGGGGCAATTTGGATTTGGACAGCGGAACCAACGGGGTCAGCGATTGGCCGACTTCATGGAAAAGGAGGGACTCTTTATGATGAACTCCTTTTTTAAGAAGCGGTCGTCCAGGAAATGGACGTGGCTTCACCCCGGTGGACACAAACGCGAGATAGATTTCATCATGACTACAAAAAAGCAAATATTTAATGATGTCTCAGTGATCAACAGGGTCAAAACCGGCAGTGATCACCGAATGGTTAGAGGCTCATTAAATCTTAACGTAAAGCTAGAAAGGTTCCGTCTGATGAAATCTACTCTTCGCCCAAGTCCTGCCCAAATCCAAAATCCCGAGAGCTTTCAGTTGGAACTCCAAGATCGCTTCCAATGCCTCGTCAAATGCGGATCCGTGGATGAAATAAATGACGGGCTGGTAAAAATTGTCCATGCCGTTGGGTCAAAGTTCTGTAAAACCCAACGCAAAGGTAAAACCCAAAAACTCTCTGAGCACACAATAAAACTAATGGCAGAACGTAGCGAAATGAAACTGCAGTCTTTAGTTGACAGGTCTAAATACAGCACGCTCACTAAACAGATCTCTAAGTCTATGCGACGCGATTTACGTCTCTTTAGTACTTATAGTATAAAGAACGCAATAGAGCGCAACCAAGGCTCCAAAGTGTTCGCGAGAGATCTGTCTATTGGGTAAAGCCTGTTGACGAAGCTGAAGACACTGAAGACATTCCGGACTTCAGCCTATACGAGATCCGAACGGCTCTCAAGCAGCTTAAGAACAACAAGGCACCGGGGGAAGACGGAATAACGACAGAGCTTCTGAGAGCGGGTGGAACACCGGTACTTAAGGTCCTCCAGAAGCTGTTCAACTCCGTCATCCTCAAGGGAACTACGCCAGAGGCGTGGAACAGGAGCGTGGTGGTACTGTTCTTTAAGAAAGGGGATAACACCCTCTTAAATAATTACAGGCCTATCTCGCTGTTGAGCCATGTCTACAAGCTGTTTTCGAGAGTAGTTACTAATCGTCTTGCTCGTAGGTTTGACGACTTCCAGCCTCCCGAACAAGCCGGGTTCCGAAAAGGCTTTAACACCACAGACCACATCCATACGCTCCAGCAGGTTATACAGAAGACCGAAGATAACCAGCCACTTTGTTTGGGGACTATGAGAAAGCCTTTGATTCTGTCGAAACCTGGGCAGTGTTGCAGTCACTCCAGCGGTGCCAAATCGACTATCGGTATATCGAAGTGTTGAAATGTCTGTACAGTAACGCCACCATGTCTATCCGACTCCAGGACCAGAGCACGAATCCAATCCCATTGCATAAAGGGGTGAGACAGGGAGATGTTATTTCTCCGAAACTGTTCACCTCTGCATTGGAGGATGTTTTCAAGCTCTCGTGCTGGCATAGACATGGTATCAACATCAATGGCGAACGCCTCACTCACCTTCGATTTGCCGACGATATAGTCATCATGGCAGAATCGCTGGAAGACCTAGGCACAATGCTTAGCGACCTCAATATCGTCTCCCAACAGGTGGGTCTTAAAATGAACATGAGCAAGACAAAAATCATGTCAAATGCTCATGTTTCACCCGTACCGGTACATGTTGGGAGCGATATAATCGAAGTTGTAGACCATTATGTCTATTTGGGTCAGACGATTAAACTAGGCAAGTCCAACTTCGACAAAGAGGTCAGCCGACGAATCTAACTCGGATGGGCAGCGTTCGGGAAATTAAGGCACATCTTCTCGTCACAGATACCGCAGAGCCTCAAGACGAAATTCTACAATCAGTGCGTGTTGCAAGTGATGACATATGAAACTGAGACTTGGTCCCTGACTATTGGCCTCATACACAAGCTCAGAGTCGCGCAACGTGCAATGGAGAGAGCTATGTTGGGTGTTTCACTACGTGATAAAATCCGCAACGAGGAAATCCGTAGAAAAACCAAAGTCACCGACGTAGCGCTCAAAATTTGCAAGTTGAAGTGGCAATGGGCAGGCCATATAGCTCGCAGAACTGATAACCGCTGGGGAGTAAAAGCTCTCGAATGGCGACCAAGGACAGGAAAACGAAGCGTAAGACGACCCCCCACCCGATGGGCTGACGACATTGTAAAGATCGCAGGAAGTCGGTGGATGGAGAGGGCTCAAAATCGTTCTTCCTGGAAATCTATTGGGGAGGCCTATGTCCAGCAGTGGACTTCATAAAGGCTGTGATGATGATGATGATGAATTATATTTTATCTTTTTTGGCTTTCAAAAAAACACTCACTCGTGCACTCGTCGCGAGCTCATAATGGCTACTAAACTCGCACCAACGTGTGAATGCGTCGCAAGCACTTGCCGCAAGCGCCCTTTGATCTGTGTCAAAAAACCGACACTAGACCGGATTGGAGACAAGCGTCTACAAGCTCACGCCAGTCAAGCCAAACGCCCTCTTTACACGTTTGTGCTTGTGGACGTTTGCCGACGCTTGGCAAGCATGGAAATGTAGCATTAGGTCATCGCTTACGATAATGCCTCTGTTACTGTAATGAGTTCAACCAACATACCTAATAGTGTTATACCCGACATAACTCTGTACCTCTCCTTTACATTACGACTGGGATCGTGAAAGGCGGCTCCTGCACTCCTGTATATCATTTAGCATACCTAATTTGAGGGATTTCAGTAGGTTCCTACATTGTCATAATATAGTTTTTTTCTGTTCTATTCCATCTTCAATGGCCTCAATTCAGTTGGCACCAACCTAACTAATTTTAGCTAAAATTAGGTTTTGAACTGTCAAATTAACCTTTGGTATTCTGCTGCTACCAACTTATCCTAATTTAATTGTATCTAACTTTATTAAGCGTTCCTAATTTAGTTAGATGGTACCAACCAAATAGGTTTTACAAATGCTATGACAAACTAAACATATTTTAGACAGTTCCTAATTTTAGAAATGAACCAACCGAATTGCCACCAATGACTAGGTATCGACAATTAATTTGACCATTTCAACTGTACCTACTCTGTACCTAACTGTAATCATCAAGTTTTGATGATTTCTAATTTAGTTTCTTAAAAAAATAGGCACTTATCCACAATACGACGACCTCTGTGGCGCAGTGGACTAAGGTCCGGCTGAGACGCAGAAGGTCGCGGGTTCGATTCCCGCGTCGACACAAATTGTATGATCTGCAAGTATTTGTCTCGGGTCTGGGTGTTTCAATGTATAATATGTATGTATTTAAAAAAAAAGTACCTATGTAAGTAGTATATCAGTCATCTGGTACCCATAACACAAGCTCTGCTTAGTTTGGGACCAGATGATGCTGGAAATGCTGAAATGTCCGGCATTATTATTATTATTATTATTATATATAATACTAAGAAAAATATAAATACCGGTTTATTTGTATAGACGTACTAACCAAAGGCTCTGGTTCCCCCTTCACATATTCAATTTTTTCCAATAATTTCTTGTGAGGCAAATGAAAAGGGATTTCGCGAGATTTTCTGTAAAAAATGAATGCAATTCAATATTGTCATTATGGTATTGTCAATGCGCTCGTATCGTAGCATAAGCTAACGTACCTAGGTTGGTTCTAACAGATCAACGAATAAGCCACATTATGCGAGGATAATTACTAACTGTCAGGACATAACCTGAATGCGATCCGTGTAATTTTCTGCTTCTGTGTTTAGGAGAGCACATCAGGCTGTTGGTTCCTGATATTCAATATTTGTAAGGCAATTATAGATAGATAGATAAAGGCATTTATTTTTAGATACAATCTCACACATACTAAAACAACAAAAGAAAAATAAGGAATTTACCTATGTTGGTAGATACAGACAAAAACAATACAAAAAAAAATAATAAAAACACAAAACATTTACAAAGATGTCCTATTAATCCATTAAGGCAAGACTAGCCCAGCGCATAATTTTGCTCACAGAGCAAACACTGATTTTCAACTAGAACCCTTCGAAATGCCGAAGGCGTTGTTGAATTGTTTAGTTAAAAACCGACTTCTTAGAAAGGAGGACGAATTGAGACATTCTCAATTCATCGGAATCGTTTTTTTTTTATATACTTATGTTCACCGATTACCTACTCAAAGACGCTTGAAGCGATTTGGAAAATTCTTTGTTTGTTTCAAAGGGTATACTTACCGGAGGGGCGATTATGGAATTCTGATACTATCAAAACTTTGATACCTACTAATCGCTTTCAGTTACTACTATTGATGAAGATGAATTGGTATTACGAAAGTTTGATATTGATTGTCATACATGTTGTCAGGCAATCTAGCTCCTCGACATCAAGGACATTTTAGGAAGGCTCAAACGGAAAAAGCTATTTGATTTTGTGTAGTTTAACAATTGTGAAGTGATAAGTAACTACCTACATATAACACAAGCAAAAAAGTGTCTTCCCCTTATCTAGAGACGTTCTATTGGGCACATTCTTAGGTATAATTTATTTTATAAAACTTTGTCAAAACAAATTGTCTCTTAGCTTATTTATCTAGATTGTAATATTATTTAGCGTATGATAACATTGTGCACTAAAATAAATAAAAAAAACACTGTCATATGAATATAATCCTCAGATCTAATAAATATGAAGATTAAATAAGAAGACAGAGCGCCGCAATCAACCAAAATAAAGTCTCGAAACCGTGCTCCTGTGTGTAAATACCCGCACCCACGTACACACCTACAACGAAATCGTGCTCCTTGCTCATATTACCATGTCACGTCGTCTTTATTAAAGATCGTTTAAAAACCTCGCGCTTTAGGTCAAGTGCGTTCGAAGTCGTTTTTCAAAATAATCTTAAGCTTTTACATTAAATTATTAAATAAATGGTGTTATTTCAAGTAAAACGTCACGATTCTGTGACATTTTTTGCCACGGAATTTGTAAATGATTTTTTTTGAAATATGTTTTATAGACGAGGACATGACAGAATACTTATGGTACAAGTGTGTATGCTTATACTAAGAGCAATGAGCACGGTTTGGGTAGATGTGTGTGCGTGTAGTTACAAAGAGGAACCTGGTTTTGAGGCTTTACTTTGGTTATTCACGGTCATTTGGTTCTATCTATATATTTCACGTCTAATATTTATTTGGTCTGAGATAGAAACCGAACGTGCGTAAAAGTTAATCCATCTTGTCAAAACTGGTTCCAATTATAAACAAATTATTGATTGAAATTATGCCGATTGCTAATCGAAACTAATAGACATTGACTGTGTCAAAAGTTCCATAATCGTCCCACAGGTATTCCCATTTCAATTTTATCAAAATCGGGCAAACGGTTTTAAAAAAATCAACAAAATCAACATCAATACATGGATGATATTTTGTATGGGCTCAAATTTAATTATGGATTCATTATGTCTATTTTAAGACGGTTACCTACAATGCCGATTAATTTCTAGACGCGTTCTGTTTCTATAAGCTGTAGTTTATATAAGTTACTAGTTATTTGAACCAGTGTGGTGAAAAGAAAGTGCATCCATGACCATAACATGGTGACCCATGGGTCGTGTCGTCTGCCTTCTGGTACCGACTTACTTGATCAACGATAGAAAAATGTTTCCTACCTCTCATGATACGTCGGTACTTTACGAATGTTTCTCTGTAAAGTTTCTATCGCTGGCAAGGCTGTTGCCGTTATTCTCCGCTTTAAGCTTTCATTCAACATGATATTATATTTACAAAATCAAAACATGTTTTGAATACGTAAATACAAAATTGACACAAAATAAAACAATACCTGAAATTAATTATAACGGTTTCCAAAGCAACTGTCATTATGTAGTATAGTAGGTATCCTTGTAGTATTTCTCTATGATTGTATCACAGAATACTCTCCTTTTGTTTTTTTTTAAATATTCTAGTAGGTATTTCCTAGTTACTGTCCCACACTGTACCTACCTAAAGGTTGATAGCACATTGAAATCGACTGTCAGAATCAAAACGTATTGAAATACATAAACAATAGGAACGCTGCGTTCTGGAAGGTTTTCTCAAGGATTATAGTTAGAGACTATGAGCTTTCGCCAACTGTACCAACACAAATGTGGTTAGGTACACACATTTTTCTTAGTAGGTACCTACTTGTTTATTAGATAGGTATCCTATTCTAATCCTATTATAGGAGATATAATAGCCAAATGCCGTAGCCAAATGGCAAAAAACGGAACCCTTATAGGTTCGTCATGTCTGTCTGTCTGTCTGTCCGACCGTATGTCACAGCCACTTTTTTTCGAAACTATAAGAACTATACTGTTGAAACTTGGTAAGTAGGTATTCTGTGAACCGCATTAAGATTTTCACACAAACATAGAAAAAAACAATAAGTTTTTGGGGTTCCCCATACATAGAACAGAAACTCAAAAATGTTTTTTTCTTCAAACCCATACGTGTGAGGTATCTATGGATAGTTCTTCAAAAATGATATTGAGGTTTCTAATATGATTTTTTGCGAAACTGAATAGTTTGCGCGAGAGACACTTCCAAAGTGGTAAAATGTATGTCCCCCCCCCTGTAACTTCTAAAATAAGAGAATGATATAACTAAAAAAAATATATGATGTACATTACCATACAAACTTCCACCGAAAATTGGTTTGAACGAGATCTAGTAAGTAGTTTTTTTTTAATACGTCATAAATCGTAAACCGCAATTTACCTTTCATTCAATCAACTCAAATATAAAAATAAAAAATAACATTTAATTTCATAAACATAAACCTTATGCATAAACCGTGAACCATTATTTTGTAATAATAAATCTGTAATAGGTGCCTAAATAAATAATAATTATAATTCGCGCGGAGCGTGGCTTGATTTGTATCGCCCAGATGTACAAACAAAACTTTCATGGAGTTCATAAACAAAAATGTTTTTTGCAACAACAATATGCCAACATTACTTTTTGGAGACTTCAACGAAGAGTTTATAAAAGACAATTGTATACTGTCATTCATGCAGAACGCTGGATACAGGACGTTATTACCACCTTGACGAGGAGGCTCACAAATTGATAATATTTTTGGAAATATTTCTTGTCAAACTGGAATATATATTAGCTTGTTTAGCTATCACAAGCCTATATGGGCTCGCATATAGTTAGATCTAAATCCCATCATTTAGGTACCTAATTATAATGATTCAATCAATAAATTAAAAAAAAAACACTATATTTAAAACATCGATCAAAGTTACGACGAACTACAAGAACTTTTATATTATGTTACTTGCTGCTACGGAACCCTTCATGGGCGAGTCCGACTCGCACTTGGCCGTTTTTATGCATACCTTTAATTAAATAAGTTTTAGAATTTTGTTAATAGATATTATTGTACTATGTAGGTAAATTTTGAATAATTATTATTATTATTATTAATTACAATAGATTTCTTCAATACATCAGTTATCAAAAAGACAGGGTCCCAGCACTGAAATGCGTCATATCTGCTGTAAAACGCACTTTGTGTACTCTCATATTTAACTGCGTATTTCGCTTGAGAATAAAGCGAAAGTGAATAATGTTTGTGACCATCAATATCTATAGATAGTATCCTAAATAAATCTAGGAATGAGCTACAATTAAACCTCACTATCAGTGCAAAGTACTTATTTGTTAGGGTGTATTATTATTATAGGAACAGAAGAGAACTGTATTGTAGTGAATTAGTGAGTTTTTACTTGGCTCTATGGCAATGCCTCTTCTCAAGGATGCTTAATGTACTGCCAGGTAGGAAAAATCTTTGCTTTTAGGGGTAATGTATTGGTTCTGGGTTAAATAAGCTAGGTATGTATATAATAAAAACGACTTATTCTGTAGATATAGATAAAATATTAGGTTCATGAGTATATGCTTAATGTGCTGGCAAATGTTTTTTATCGAAATCATTTTTATATTTTTTTTTGTCAGGAAATTTACCACCTATTCTGAAATTCACCTAAACTAGCAACACTATGGTTTATCGCGCTATTTTGCGCTAAAATTTTAGAAAACTAGAAATTTGTATGATTGTTTTGTGCAATTGTTAGTGAACGTGTTTTTTTCCTGTGTATAATATCCGTCTTGAAATTAAAGCAACATCAAAAACAGCGTCCTTCGATCAATCGAACAAACCAAGCCAGGTCAGTTAGATTTTCCTTCCAATGGAAGCAAGTAAGACAACTTTCACCTTTCTTCGTCGCCTTTTATAATTTTCCGAGATTGGTCGGCACTTTCCTACACCATCTTTAGCATAAAACCAATTAAACCATATATCTACCGCGTTATCTTCAAATACAAACAATATATTGTAAGCATGCTTATTTTTCAAATACTTAGTCTAGTTTGTAGGTAAGTTCTGATCAGAGCTCTGAAAGTGATTACTTTATTCTAATATACTGGCTACTGCCCGTGTCTTTGTTACGTGTTGTGTAGACTATATTTAATTCCAGGTCCACATCTTTATTTAATTAAACCAAATTTGATCCAAATAGGTTCAGCCATTATTGAGCACAAATAAATATCCAAACATCCACACAAACTTTCACATTTAATTATTAGGATAGTAGCAAGTAGGATATTTTGTGATTGACAATATCTAGTGCATTGTTGACAATGTAAAAACACTGTGCCTGGAAACAGTGAGTATAGCATGCCAATAAACCTAAGTAATTTGTTCAGATACCCTGGCAAAAGGTTGCAGCTCACTCGCCCCATCCAATTCAAACAATGCTTATTTTTACCCGGTCCCGTTTGTTCACTTTATTCAAAAAGAAACTATTTTCTTGCATAATTTCAATAATAAAGTAGGTAAATGATAATAATATACTATAGACTAGTCTCTCAGCGCAGTTGGTAATAACTTCTGTCTTCTGCGCTGTAGGTTGTGAGTTCAGTTCCCTCCCAGGACAAATATTTGTGTGATTAATATAGATGTTTGTTCTGTGTCTGGGTGTTATAAAGTTATGAAAGTCTAATAAATATATAAGTATTCTATCAGTCATCTTGTTCCCATTGTATGAGCTATGCTTAGCTTGGGGCTAAATGGTGTGGTGTGGATTGTTTACCGATGTTTATGTAGTGTATATTATTTAATAACTATTTTAATTTACCTTTATGCTACACATTCACCAAATCATTTGACAGCTCATACAACCAGTAGCAAAAGAACTGTTGATGTGATGCACCTACATGAGTAGTTCAACCCGTGAGTGATCATTGCCAGGTCATTTATCATTTTGACCTAGTAACATTATAAACTACAAAAACTTCTGGGTCATGTTATTGCTTGAAGACCTACATAGAACCAAACCTAAACATAGACAGAGAGCCTAGACTTGAGTCAAACTATTTATTGTTGTTCAATATAATTAGATTTCATCACTACTATTGGTGTTACAGAAATAAATAGTTGTATGATACAGTAGTGGTTCGTAAATGACTCACTTTCAAGATATTAAATGTAGTTTTTCAATCCAGTGCTTCCAATTGATCCATAGCATATAATTATATCCAGACTAGTTAAATAAATTGTACACTTTCAGATAAATCAATGGAGTCCTTCACTTAACTCTAGCTTCAAGTAGAAGTGTAAGTTGCCATTGAAGAATTGAATGGCTATGTATTATTACGCAAGCAAGCTGAATGAGGCTTCATGTAGTGGATGCAATATTAAAGTGCCTCCGGCACCAACAGACCCAGCTCCCGTGCCCCCACCCCCTGCCGACCATGCTCCCCTGCCTCCAGACACATCTCTTCTACATGGCACAGGGCTATCCTACTATGATGTAAGTGATGATGTATGTTTTATTAGTTAACAAACCATATTGTTGCTATGCAGAAAAAGGCTATGAGTACCAGAATAGCATAATCATAATCTTGTCATAAAGTTAAATAATATTTTCAACTAATATTAAATTCTAGCCTCAATCCAAATAGGTTTTGTAATATGATTCTTGCAACACCATACCTACCTCAAAAGGACTTGTCTATTTCAATACATAATGTTTCTTTGTTACCAGTACATTTGCCTGTGAGTGTTACTGGGTGTCAAAGCACTCTTGAATTTAATTATCTGACTAATCTAGAATATTCATGGGTTCCATACTCATTACATGTTTTATAGTTCTACTATTTGTGCTATTTGTGCATAATTATTTTTAACTCATTTTTTTCCAGAACGATGATTACTACTCCATGGTAAGAGGAAATAAATTCATGTCAGAGAGTTCATGTAAACACATTGTGATGAACGGCGGTATTAACTTTGTGCCTGCTCAAAAAGTCGAAACACCACAGGTATCAAACATAATTCAAAAGCTTAGCCAATAATGACCAATAATGAAAATACTTGAACTTGTTTTATTGTTTTAGCTCTCAGCAGTTATAACACCCGGAGTGAATGCTGTTGCAGCTCTCCCATATGTCAACGGTCCTGACAAAACAGATGTGGAATACAGAGATGGACAAATAGTCAGTGCTACATTAGAAGCATTGGTTGATATGCTCCGACCTGGAGCTAATAAGTCATTCACATTCACATTCTTACTGTGCTCGCGTCTTTTTGTAAAACCTCATGAACTATTAAATAAACTCTGCAAAAGATACTTCAAAACCTATGATAAAATTGTAAGTAAACAATTGATTCAGAATGGTTTAATTACTAAGTTAAGAACAGCCCTTCTGATGTCCCATAGGTAGTGCAGTTGTTACGGTATCTCAAGTCAAGTCAAGTCAAAAGATACTTTATTCAATACAATCACAAGGATCACTTTGAAACGTCTTACATACTAGGTGAATTTAGGTACCTATTCATCCTAACTCAAGCCCAAGAAGAACTGGCAAGAAACTTGTCTAGGTCCTAGCACTTTTTTACATGATCTATCTTATAACTACCTTAACTTCGAAATACTAATACAAGAGAATTTATACATTTCAAGTGTGTCGGTTAACTGTCTGAGGGCAGAGCGACATGAGGCCATGCATTCTTATCTGTGATATGGTATAAAGACTTAAAATTATACTATGGATATAAATAGTAATTGGCTAATAAATGTTTATGTAAATGAAAAGATATAGCTTGCAACTGCACAAGTACTGTATTAACTGTAATTTCAGGGTAAATTAGAAGTGAAGGACTTGATTGAAAAAGAGCTCAGTGATATGTCAGCTCTGGTGCGAGTGCTCAATCAGTGGACCAGCATGTTCCCTTATGACTTTCGCGATGACAGAGTCATGGCACTTGTTCGGAGTATCACACAAAGGTAAGTTGTTTATAAGAACTAATATTGTAGCAGCAAAATCACTTATCACACTTAATCACACTTAGCCAGTCGTGGCTTAAAGAGTATACAGCAGATGTTGACAGCTTAACAAACAAATTAGGGCTTCAGGTTGTTAATGATATTAGCAAATGAAATGCTAATAATTACGTTTTAAAAACTAAAAAGACAACCAACTACAAGTATATAAAAAAATATTGATTTGTGGATTTTTTTAAAACCATTTGACCGATTTCGATAAAATTTGAATGGGACCACCTGGGAAGTATACCCTTTGAAACAAATAAATAATTTTCTAAATCGGTTCAGGCGTCTTTGAATTGGTGAACATACATAAAAAAATGATTCTGACAAATTGAGAATCTGGTCCTTTTTTAAGTGGGTTAAGAAGACACACAAGTACATGTTTGATCATCACCATAATCATAGTTATTTATAGGTGTGCTGCGGAGCACATGGCTCTGGTCAGGGTGGAAATGTCAACAACTCTGGAGAAACTGCTTGACAAACTGACAGCTCTTGAACAATATGAAGAAACCCTTACAGACATACCCCAAGTCGGCACTGTGGACCAATTAGCACAGGTACAGCTGAATTATCATTAAATGCTTTCATTGTATAAATATTAATATTTATAACATAATAAAAGAGATATTCTATATGTTATGAAATCTAGTAAATTATTATATTTTGATGTTATAAATGATATTGCACAAAAGTTCGTGAGAATGATGAATTCTACCTACTAATTTCGTTTTAAATGTACATGAATAACTTTTTAGATACAGGGTGACATACTAACGCTTGGCTTGACACCAGTGGATTTGGCAAATCAACTCACAATAGTGGAGCTTCACCGACTGTCATTTCTTGGGCCCGAAGAGCTTGTCCAAACGTTTGCGCCAACACAAACACCACAGACATCGTCTGCATGTAGTAAAGGATCCATAAATATGCACCACATTGAAACAAAAAGCACTCGAAACTTAGAGGCCTATGCGGATTGGTTCAACCGGCTTAGTTACCTAGTGGCTACTGACATAGTAAAGGTAGTTTTAAAAATAGCAAAGTATTCAATGAACTAATTAAGCTTCTAGCTAAACCTATTTATATAATGCTTTAATACAATTTTATAGCCCACAAAAAGCAAGTACAGAGCGAGAGTCATTGAACAATGGGTGATGACTGCCAGAGAATGCTTCAATCTTGGAAATTTCAACTCATTGATGGCAATTATTAGTGCCTTGAATATGGCGCCGATATCTCGTCTGAAGAAAACGGTAATTTCCATATTCTATTTCCTTTCACTTTTAGTTAGTTTTCCGGTATCCAATAGTTCTTTAAGCTTTCTCAGCAGTAATGTGAAGCTTTGTATACATAATTTTCTATTGAAAGGTTTGGAAGACCACAAGCGGACAGGTTAAACAAGAAACTGGGTATAATACTTCAGGCAGCCCTAATGGACAAATGGTCCAGCATCATTACTGCATTCTGTCTCATAAGACAAAATATCAATGATATATATATTTAAATTATAATCTATCCAGCTAAATCTAGATGATTTCTTCATATTATTATTAAAGCTAGTTGAATTGTTTCTATGATAAATTGCAGTGGAGCCGCACATCAGCCGTGTGTGGCCAGCAGCTACGCCAGCTAGAGCTTTGTGTTGAGCCAAGTGGAAACCATGCCAGGTGATATTCTATCTCTAATATCTTCATTGAATGATATAAACTTAGGCGATCATAGACTATCCACTCGCTGCATTGTACTACACCCAAGCTAATATTATAAATTCAACAGTTGGTGTGGATCTTTGTACCTTTATACGTTTGTATGTTTGTAACGGCTGAACCGATATGAACTTTGGTAAATCTGATACTAACCTAGCATGGATCATAACAGCTTTCAGTTACTATTGATGAATTGATATTATGGAAGGTTGATGGTGATTGTCAAGACATGCTGGCCTGTCAGCTCTGTTGGTGGTAGCTCTGCCTTCTGCACTGTAGGTTGAGTTTGATTCCCTCCCAGGATAAACATTTGTGTGATGAACATAGGTGTTTGTTCTGTATCTGGGTGTTATAAAATATCATAAGTATGTATTTGAAAATATATAAGTATTCTATCAGTCATCTTATTTATGTATGCTGTCATTTGAATAGAAAGGGAGATAGAAACCTAAACCTAACGTAATACCAATCTTTGATATAATGCCTATTGTTAATTGAAACTGATAGACATTGATTGGATCAAGAGTTCTGTAATCGCCATGGTTTGTGTATATAATGTAAAAAAACGCAATTATGATATTTTAGATATCGAGCAGCATTGGCCGCAGCGCCCACTGCGACGGCTGTGCCCTTATTGTCTGTCACATGCAGAGATCTTCACTTCGCCAATCAAGGATCTCCTTCAAAGTAAGTTGAACGAAACCCTCGTGGATCACACTCGGCACTTACGCGAGTACTATCGCGTACTATTGCGTATCAAATTCAATTTCCTATTGTTTTATCGCTGCGCGACTGTCTCCAAAGGTGTCATGTTTGATTGTACCATGCATATTTTTTTATAAAGCTTTCACTACTTTCGTAAGTTGTAGATACTGAACATTATTAGAAGCACTGGTTTTTAAACATGCCTAAATCTGATCATAAACAGGTTGGCTGGTAACCGTGTAAACTTCGAGAAGTGTTCTCTGCTTGCGCGTCATGTCAGCAGTCAGCTTGCGTCGCGGCGTCTCACAAGCGACGAGCCCGACGCTACTGCGGCCCAGTCTCCCCATCACACCGTGTGGCGGTATTTGAACGATCGACCCACGCTCACAGAAACAGGTAAGAAAGAAAGGAGAAAGAAAATACACTTATTTGCAGACAGTGAAAGTGTAGACAATTAATAAAAATACATAATTACCAAGGCGGATGAAACATACACGGACAGGAAAATACATATTTAGTGAGTTAAAAAAATACAACAAAATAAGTACATACACTTGGGTATTACTGTAATATATTATGTCTCCTGGCAACATCCATCTATACCTACCATATCGCAAATTGGAGACCAACTCGCGTGTTACAGTAATACTCGTGTAATACAGAACAACTCGTGTTACAGTAATACTACGCTGAACTTGCGTTGGAACCAAGAGCCCATAGCGAAACACACACTATCTAATGAATTGTTTAAATCTGTTTTATCTCTTATCTTTGACATTTAAATGACAAGGACAAAGCATAATTAATTAAGTGGTTATAGGATAGAGGATATATAAAATTACCATTAAGACTTAGAGTCTATCTTCTAAAAACACTAATTCATTTAACGCTAATGAACGCTGAACGAATTAAACGCTAAAGATTTTTAAATTTGTTGCCATCTCTATACTTTTGCTCTATACCTTCTATCTTATAATCACATAATTAGCTAAAATAGCGTTAAAGTACTGTATGTCCTTGTCATTCTAATGCAAATGTCTAAGTCAAAGTCAAATCAAATATTTAATACAATCAGAAAGCTCACTTTAAAACGTCTTACATTCTAAGGAATTAAGGTGAATTACGGTGTCAATTCCTCCTAACCCAAGTCCGAAAAAACTGGCCAGAAACTCGTCCTGGTCTTAGCGCTTTTTTGTATGATCCATCTTATAACTAGCTTAACTACCAAAAAAGTAATACAAGATTACATTAGTTTATACATTTACTGTTACCTGTCTGAGGGAAGAGCAACATGAGGCCATACGTTCCTATCAATAATATAATAATGTATATTATAATTTTATAATACGCTTGCTTCAATGAATATATACATATGGCAACGGATTTACAGAACACATCAGTTGTTATGTGTTTAGATGATAGACCCTAAAGATGTGAGAGGTAATCTTTGGAACTAGGCACTGAACCTGACGACCTCTGTGGCGCAGTGGTCCAAGATCCACCTGAGATGCAGAAGGTTGCCGGTTCGGTTCGGTTCCTGCCGCGGGACAAATGTTTTTATGATCTGCAAGTATTTGTCTGGGGGTTTTTCTATGTATAATATGTATGTATTTACAAAAAAAAAAAAATAAGCAGTATATCAGTCATGTGTAACATACTACTATGTTAAAAATGACTGATATACTGTTTATAACATAACATAGTAACCCGACCTGTTAAAGTACCTGTTAAGACCATAATGTAATTATTACTATAATATAATAATACTTTTTCTTCTTCATTTATGGCATGTATCATAATGATGTCAATTTTGCCAGTTTCAAGTGATTGTTTGATTATTAAGTCTAATTCGAATGTCGATTGTTATTTGTCTATTCTAAACGTCATCTCTGAATGGCCGTCTAGAACTTTCTAAGGATTGTTTGTCGTTCAAATCACATTGCACTATAAATATAATTCAATTGTCCATACTTGACCTATGAAGTCACAATTTATTGATTAAAATTCAAGACAAAAACGAGAAAAAAATAATAATTTAGAAGAGCTATGTTACTTCATGAAATGACAAACGAAAAATCCTAAAGACTTCAACAGGTCTAAACACTGCTTCTTCAAAAAAAAAACGTGTGCGTCTCGGGACACCTGACAGAAGTTATAACTTGTAATTTAACTAGCGCATCGATACGTAACGAAGCGGTTTACCCTCCCCTAAGAAGTTATCACTTCAAAAAGTTAAAGTTCTACAGAACTTCAGACCGCCTGTTTTAATCTATCACCATAGTTGGCTAACTAAGGTTTCCATAAGGTTTCCATATTCCATAAGGTAACCATAGTTTCTAAGTAAGGGCGTCAGAGACCTCTGACGCCCTTACTTAGAAACGTCTTTCAAATTCTGTCAAAAGATAACGAAGCGACGTTTAAAGATAATAACATTTAAAATAGTGCAATCCCTTTTTGTAAGACGGTGAATCTTAAGCAATGTTTAGTTAGTCTTCAAGTTGAGAGGCGTTAATAGGTATGGCCGTAAATATTACAAGCTTAATTTATTGTTGTTTACCTTCAGGTCTGGAGCTGAGCTCGTTCGAACGCGAACCTCCCGCTGATCACTTAGAGAAGGAGCGTCTAAAACGCCTTCGCGGTTCCAGCTAAGAGCTCAGATATCTGTGAGTCATTTTATATTCACAAAATCTGTAGCTACAAACAGACCACCTATCCAGTATGGCAGGGCCACTGGTATCCTATAATATAATTCTAGTTTAATTTGATTATGTGTTCAAAAAAAGCTCTCTACGGTATATTTATAAACATTCCTCTAAAAAAAGGCCTGGTTGACTTCATTTTTGTATTGAGATTTGCAATCTTGTTTCGAGAAACGGTCTGCGTTTATGTCAATATAATAAAAACAAAAAAAGTTTGAAATTACCGGTAGATAATTTATAAAAATCGTTATATGGCAAGAGCCTAGAGGTCTATTATATTTACTGTCAACAACTAATCTCGCACCAGTGCAGCTCCATCAAACCCAGTGCAAATTTGTCCAAACATACAAATTCACGCATATTATAACGTCATAGTGTGTTCAAGCCAAACAGTTATACATTAGTTGTAATATAAAGCGCTATACATATAAACGGGAACTTATAACGTTTATAAGTATAGTGTTTTTCTCCTTTCGAAATCTGAGCTGATCACTGAATTATATTGTAGAGTAGAAGAAGATAGTTATATTTTGTTAGCCGTTTCTTTTTTTTTAAGTATATTATGATCCAGCCGGTTAATCTGGCTAGGTTCTAACTAAACACACAGCCCAGAGACACACACTTGGTCCATATTAGATGTCATCTTACAAAACGAGGTGTATGTAGTACATATTCATTGATTTTCTCGTATATTGCTCATGTAACTTTAGTAATTATAGAAATCCGTATATCGTCGTTGAATGTATTTAGATGTAAAAACCTGCACGATACTATTTAATTGAAAATATCGAATGAAAATGTTTTAGAGACATGGATATTTTTAATGATATGCATACCAGTTTTAAATGAGTGCCACTTCTTTTTAAAATGATAATCTTTCAAATATTATATCAACACGTAATAAAAATATTAATCAAAAATAATATAATGTAAAATATATATGTAATTATAATGTCACGCTTGTGGATCGATAAAATCTAAATATAACAATGGAATTTGCTGTGTGTTTTAGGTGGTAAACAAAAATGTTTAATTCCAGCAATCAATTCGGAAATATATAAATAAGGCCATTTAAATCCAAGTTCCTTAAACAACAGTATTTACATTTATAAATGTTTCGCCATTTTAATGTATCTCATAGTATAGGGTATATTGCTATGATATTACTTTAACTTAATACTTATAATATGAATTGTACTCAAAAATGATCTCATTATGTGGTTTTTAATTGTATTTCGTCGTGTCACTTGTGTTCATGTTGAATTGGTGTACACAAATTATATAATTACATATATTTATAATGTAATGAATTTATAGTTGTGGATTGTAGTTTACTCATTAATTATTTGCAAGTATTCGGAATCGTATATCGCTAAATTTTTTAAATTATACACAAAAAATATCAATGTAGTAAACGTTATAAATAGGTAGGTAACTTAAAAAAGTATTATCAAATCTAATTTACTATATACTTACTTGTAAACGAATCTATGCCTAGTTAATTTGTTTCTTAGAGTTGTATTTCAAAATGCCATATTAACATTCCAATGAGAATTTGTACCAAAAGTTTTCAAGGGCCTACTTACTTTTAAACATACTCATTCGTGTCACGCTCACTACAATAATTTAACCTGAGAGTCTAGACAAATATAAAAGTTTAAATTATATGGAAATGACAGCAGCATTCTGGTGACTTATCACAAGCTAGTGTCACCAATACATTATCTCTCCGCAGGCGTGGTAAGAATACACGCCATCAGAAAGTGTATCTCGTCCGAGCCTTCAGATCCGCAGAAATATTATTGAGTCACAATATCTAGATAATCTTCAGTTGAGAGTCATCTCGGTTAAGTAAGAGATTAGCTGTATAATGTAGCTGATCGTGGATTATTCCGCCTCATTTCTAAGGCTCAAAATTTATAAACTACATACATGTAGTTATATGCAAAGCAGCTCAAATTAAAACAACTTATTAATGATTTAACTCGTCGGTGTACTTTATATTCTTAATTAGATTTTAATCTGTATTCGTATGCACTAAGCTTTAGTATTAGGTAACAAGTATTAATTGCCATGTTATTTTAGTTTAGTTATAAATGTTTAATACTTTTCTTGAATAGATTAAATTGCCTGCCGTAGCAACAAGCAATGAACGCCGTCGTATAATAATAGGTCTTTATACCAATGAAGTTAGCGTTCTTATTATAGGACCAGTTCTATAGATAAAGTTGCCGTTCTTACTATAGTAAAGACTAAGTTACCGTTTGTACCAGTATAGAACGGCAACTTGGTCTTTACCTATTAAGTTGCCATTCTTATTATAGAAAGACAACTTCGTCTATATCTTTACAGTTGCTGTTCTTACTATAAAACCAGTACTATAGATAAAGTTGCCGTTTTAACTATTGAACGGCAACTTGGTCTTTACCTTTAAAGTTGCCGTTCTTATTATAGAACCAGTACTATAGATAAAGTTGCCGTTTTAACTATTGAACGGCAACTTGGTCTTTACCTTTAAAGTTGCCGTTCTTACTATAGAACCAGTACTATAGATAAAGTTGCCGTTTTAACTACACAACGGCAACTTGGTCTTTACATTTAAAGTTGCCGTTCTTACTATAGAACTGCATTTTAGTCTTTATCTTAGTCTAGACCTATTATTATTGAATGAAGCAGCCTAGTCTATACAGGACTAAATTCAATCTGGTTTAGTTTATAGATACATTTATTAGGTACGTAATGCACTGATAAAATACACAGGTTATATCTTTATACGCTCTTTGCTCTTTAGTTTATTCAAATAATTGTTATTGAAATTACTGTTTTTAGACACCAATTTAATAGTAGCCGTGTAATATAGAATAATTTATATGTTCGTGTTATGAATGAATTTTTGTGTTTTGTAAAGAGTTTGTCCTGTATGCAAGTACCTAAATTATTTATTTTTTGTGTGAATTCTTCTTAGTTTCAAAGCAGCTTTAATAAATAGTAATTTACATTTCGAATCTGTTCTACTTAGGGTTTGTGTAAAATCTCAATGTAAAGCAAAAGTTGCAGAAAGATCACAATAAATTGCATGAAGCATTTTTCATTAAAGAGATATTTTCAAACCTCATTATAAAATTATGTTTGTGCTATTGCTATTTTAATTAGAGCAGCACATATTTAACAACATCGTTACCTAATAATTACATTCCAATACAACTTAACAGACTGAATCGTGTTTACTTAGGTATATTAACCTAATTTTTATTTATATTGAACAAAAACCTGTGCGCTTATTTGAATCTAGGCTAAACGGTTTCTCCTCTTGTGTTTTTACTGTTTTGATTTATTCTTTTGAATAGTGACACATTACCTAACAATAGCAAATTAAAAACAGTGGACCCCAGAGTGATAATACACAAGATATTAGAACTACCCTCTATGTTATAATATAACGAGCTAGCGAAGCGCTAAAGAATGGTCTGTCGTTGTCATTCTAATGTCATAGAACAAAAATGGCAACAGATTTCAACAACTCATGAACTGAATATAAGTTAATAGGATACTGTATGTTTACTGTGTATACTGTATATGTGATTATAAGACAGACCACCTAGTTTTTCGTTTCTGTCCGCACTTGGCGCATTTATTTCTCTAGAATTTTATGGCCATATGCGGCTATCATCCCATTTGTCTATAGGGCACTGGTCGTCAAGTGGTAGTAGTCCCGCCGTAGTCCCGCCGTACGATCGTGGATCTGCATCAATGATTTTTTCAGTTCGAATAATGAATGAGCACTATATCGTGAGAAAACGGGTATGTAAAATCCAAAAAGTTCAAAGGCAATGGTACGTTCACAAAGGAACCACTGAGGGGCACTTTAATCTTTTCACTACTCTTCCGGTTAGAAATAACTACTGGAACGATAAGAAAGAAAATATGTATTTATAATCTCATCCATTTGACACCCCTTCTTAAAAGGCTAAAGTCTGAATCCGATTTCATGTGCATCCCATTAGATCGTTGAGATCTCCGTATTCCGTATATGTGCCCACCGCGTCTTACTCTGTTTATTTTAATACTACCTTTTGATCCTCACATTGTTTTAATTTAATAAAAAAGAAATGTTCCTTACGCTGTCTATAGCTCGCACAAAAATACGCGAATTTAGTAATTGGCAGTAGCCTGCACTTGCATGCTGCTAGCATGTGTAATGAGGATCTTCCTGTAGTTATGTCAGTGACTAATGTAAAGAATTACAAGTGTCACGAGTCTAGACAATTTTTTTTTGTAGTTAGAAAAGGTGTTATTTACTTTGATCCATTGGTATACAATTTGATTTTAAAATATGATTTTTGCGTGTTGTATTCTTTTGAGGTGTATTAACACCTCAAAAGAATAAAACACGCAAAAATCGCTTTACAAACAAAATTATCTACCTATACCTATTTATGTGCCTACAATTTTTGAATCTATCTCGATGTATAAAATCAATGATAAATTATATTAGTATCTTCTAATTCCGCCTCCGAATTGGCTATTTATTATAATTATTATGTACAATAATTATGTATGTATTAGAAGTGATGCAAAAGTATTTCTAAAAATGTAAGCAATTCATAATACTCGCTCAAAATACATAATTGAGACACAAATCTGTTGATCTATCTAGGTTTGTATTGTACATCTTAAGAATTAGTTTTCTAAACGTTTTTGTATTTTTGTTGAATTTCCAAGACCAAAAAGTTATTTGTATGCACAGATTGTAAGAAATTTATGAATTTGACTATACCTAAAAAGTAAGAAAGTAGCCACTATTTTATCTGTAAAACATTACTCGATAACGACGCGCGTTGACGCTAACTTCTTCTATTACTAATATATTATGATCAATGAAATTTGCAGAAAAATAATCCAAGATATTAAATGGTCATTGAATAATAATGTGTTTTATTAAACCTTAATCCAATGAGGCACATTCAACTTCAAGAAAAACAGCCTGTTTCCAGAATTACCAACGACTTTGCATTCTTCAATCACATTTTTATAACATCGCAATCAGTTAACGGGTTTTTATCGTGGATTACTTATTAATGTATTCCTGACGTTTCGATGGTATGGAACAACCGTGGATTTCAATTAAACATTTGCAATCAAGGACAGGTTAACAACTTTATTATTTAGGACACGGAACCCTGAGAAACATCTTTAGGAAAAAAGTTGCAATGCAATGAATCCCTAAATTTTTTATAGCTTTGACAAAAATTAAAAACATGGTTATTTTCATTATTCTGATAATTGGGATACTACTGGCTATAAGCCGTTGTGTTGTGTGAGTTGACACAAACAAAGAAACAATTCTACAACTGAGAAACCACAGAATGTTTCAAGTTTCAGAAAAGTGCTCCAACGATTCATAGGTAGTTTAAGAATTACAGGGAGTGCAACTTAATTGTACAAAAGTTATTATTATTTCTCTGAGGGCTAGGAATCATGGACTTTAATTTTATACGTACAGGATCTTAGCAAGATCTCAGAAGATTTCCATGATTTATTTAAAGAAAACTACAGCCTGTTACTTTACTTGTTTTTATTATATCACTGACATATTTATCTTTGTCATAACGCTTATTGTATCTAGAAAGAAGTTAGAGCCGATTTTTCCAACAGTCCGGGTCTGGTAACTTTATTCTATAGAATTAATTTTGAAACTGGAATGTTTTTTGGACAAATAGGAGCTATTTGTAGAATTACCGTTCAGTTATCACTTAGCTAAAGGACTATTGGAAAATGCGCACGTAACTCAAAATTTACTTAGCCTATTACAATCTATTACAAAACGGAATTAAAAGTACTTAAGTCGGTATATACTAAAGATACCCTATGTATAGAATACTAAGATTTAAAATACTTAAATACTTAATGAAGGATTCCAGCAAGTGGACTTTGTTATGATTCAACGTTTAAGTTTATTTCAAGTTTCTTGTAGCTTGTGGGTATTTCTTAATTAGCCTTTTTCGTGGTTCCATTTCGTCCTTCTTTGTCTTCCTGGTTCCTTTATTATAGAAACATCAGTAGTTTATAAAGCAGAGTTGCGTGGCCGAGTGAGATTAACTTTTATCTATTTTTTTTAAACCGACTGTGATCCTACTCATGCAAAATAATCTAACACCTCATAGGGCTCCCATCGGGATTAGTGGGAATTTTAGGCTTGCAAACCTTTTTCTTCCCATCCGAGCCGCTTACCATCGTGCATGTAAAAGTGAAGTATCCACATGAAGATGATTTGGAGTAATAAGTGTGAGAATATTGTTTTCTTATATTATTTTCATCATCTAATGATCGTGTCACTGATTTGGAAACCGATACGTATCTGTTATCGTCGGACTTCGGGCTATACAGAGAGCGTAAATCTTTAGGATGTACGCTTCTGCCATATGACGATGGATATGTATATTTTACTTTCCCTGTTCCAGGTGTTAATGTAACCGTTTGCGCTTGAGATGGTGAATCCTTTGACCCGACCACGTAAGTATTTTCTTTCGACGCAACAGATTTAACGCTTCCAGTAAATCCAATTGGTATGATGTAGCCTCCAGTGCCTGGTATGCGTTCTCCGGGCTGGTAAGTTTTCTTTTCGTCAGGTTTTTCAGAATGTTTTTGGGTTATTTCAGCGTCCTGCTCTTTCAGAGAGTCTAGTAAAATATGCTGTGTGTTGCCGCCTGTAGTTTGTCTGACCTCGAACCCTTTCCGTTTTGGACTATTTAGCGATTGGTGTGTCGTTTCGGAACTACGAGATATTTTATTATAACTGTTGTATTCTCCTTGATCTGGGTCAGGAGCATAATTTCCTTCAGTACCATAGCCGTCATCTATATCATAATCTTCTGGTAGATTATCATCCTTTGCAGCATTATAGTCATACTCAGCATTATTAGTGTTGTAAGATGGTTGGAATGACCGCCTATTTTCTTCGGAAGGAGAAAGAGTGGGACTAACTATTTCAGTTTCTGATTTGTGGTGATCTGAATGAGTATGAATGTTATATTCATTAATTGGAGTGTTGCTTGTATTTAAAATACTTTCTGTAGTGACACCATCACCGAACGGTATATCAGTTAACGGAATAATGTCAGTTGATGCTGCGCCATCAGTTATTTCAGGTAAAGGTTCCGGTTTTTCAGTGTTAAGAATATCAACGTTTATATTTTTGTTATTCTCATCATTCACATCAATTTTTTCAAAAGGAAGTCTATTTGGAAACACTGCATCTTTGTCAACGCTAGCTCCGGATTGAGCAGCTCCATTGTATGTAATTCCGTATTTAAAAGTGCCTCGTAGTAGCGACTGTGACATCCCGGTCCTACCGCTCGACTGCGCTGACGAAGTACCTCCTCCAACAAATGGATTTTTTTGTAGATCATGTGTTTTGTCGCCCTCCTTGTAAGGTGTAAATCCAATTTGTGCCTGAGAAGAAGTGCTACCTGGACCTCTGGCTTGGGCATCGGCCATACCTCCTTTGACACTGCCTTGAACTTGTGTGTTAGATGAATGCATTGCTCCTTCGCTCTGCGATCCTGTTAGGATCGAACCTGTTTCTGATCCCAATTTCACGCTTGCCTGTGATTTATTATTCCGACCACTTCCCTGAGCGTTACTTGATGCTCCTTTTTTGTCACCAGTTACTTCACTATTAGCAGCTTTGTTCTCTCCACTGATTTCAGCTTGTGCTGAAAACGACCCACTGCCCGTATATGTGCCTTGGACCTGAGTTTGTGCACGACCATTGTCATTTCCGCCTTTTGAAGCTGCTGAAGCTATAGTGCCGTTTGTGGATTGAGAGACACTTGCTTCAGCTTGAGAGTCATCTCCATCAGCATCCGTTGCTGCCGTATTTGGGTCTACCAAAGTTTGTGGCACGCCTGAAACGTATAATTATAACATAAGTATAGGCGGATGATTAGGGTTGATAATTCGTTTTAGAACTACATAGATCTTTTCGGTTACATTTTTACTCCACTTGTTTACTACCGAATGAAACATCATTTATAATTATAAAATGCCGGACATTCACACAGCATCATCTGGCCCCAAAAAAAGCAGAGCTCGATGGGTACCACATGACTGATTACTACTTATATATATTTTTTGTAAATACATTCATCCAACCCAAAAAGGTCATGCCAAGGTATTTTTTACCTGAATGATCGCCACTTTGGCCCGCGCTCTGTAAAAAAATAGTTTTAGTTTAGATATGCAAAAACTGTTTTAAAGAATATAATTTTACCTGACTAAAATGGAGCAAAAATCTGTTAATCTCGTATGTGTTTTCCTTTAACATTAATAGAACAAATTTTGTTTTAAGTTCACTTGTGGGAAGTCTTTGCGTGTATGTAGCAGGTCGAGATTATAAAACATTACTTTAATACCAATTCCCAATCCGTGGTTGGTTACGCCACCGTGAAGAAGAAACGAACATACAAACGATTTGTTTTTATTATTATTAATTGCATTTCAAATATTATATTTAGTAGAAAGAAGTAATACTCTAATACGAGTGTTCACATATTTTGTGCAAGCTATGTTATGCCTATTTAGTTTGGTCTGTCTTACCAGTTGGTTATTGAATCCATATGGACCATTGCCGTTCTGTCCAGAGCCAGCCCCATTTCCATCATTAGGCCCATAGGTTGATCCAGTCGGGTTAATATACCCGCCTGTTGATCCCATAGGGTTATAACCTCCGTTGGATCCACCTGCAGATCCCGTTGGATTGTATCCCCCATTTGATCCACCTGCTAATCCCGTTGGATTGTATCCCTCATTTGATCCACCTGTTGATCCTGTTGGATTATATCCCCCATTTGGTCTACCTGCTGTTCCAGAAGGGTTATATTCTCCGTTGGATCCACCTGCTGATCCAGTAGGGTTATATCCATTGACTCCCCCTGTTGTCCCTGAAGGCCTATAACCCCCATTAGGCCCTCCTGATGTTCCTGTAGGTACGTAACCCCCATTAGGCCCCCCTGATGTTCCTGTAGGCCCGTAACTTCCATTCGGTCCGCCTGATGTTCCAGGATGCCCGTAACCCCCATTTGGCCCACCTGTTGTTCCTGTAGGTCCGTAACCCCCATTAGGCCCACCTGATGTTGCTGTAGGTGCATAACCCCCATTAGGCCCACCTGATATTCCTGTAGGTCCGAAACTTCCATTGGGTCCACCAGATGTTCCTGTAGGTCTGTTACTTCCTGATGTTCCTGATGGCCCGTAACCCCCATTTGGCCCACCTGTTGTTCCTGTAGGTCCGTAACCCCCATTAGGCCCACCTGATGTTCCTGAAGGGCCGATACCCCCATTTGGCCCACCTATTGTTCCTGTAGGTCCGTAACCCCCATTAGGCCCACCTGATGTTCCTGTAGGTCCATAACCCCCATTAGGCCCACCTGAGGTTCCTGAAGGCCCGATACCCCCATTTGATCCTCCTGATGTGCCTGTAGGTCCGTTACCTCCATTGTGTCCTCCTGATGTTCCAAGAGGCCCATAAACCCCATTGGGTCCGCCTGTATTTCCTGAAGGTCCATATCCCCCATTGGGTCCCCCTGATGTTCCTGTTGGTCCATAACCCCCATTGAGTTCTCCTGGATTTCCTGAAGGACCGTAAGCTCCATTGGGTCCACCTGATGATACTGAAGGCCCGTTACCTAGATTAGGTCCTCCAGCTGTTCCAATAGTACCATAACTACCTGTAGGACCCCCTGAGGTTCCTGTTGGTCCATAATCTCCGATAGCTCCTCCTGGTATTCCAGTAGTACCATAACCCCCTGTGGGACCCCCTGAAGTTCCCGTAGGTCCATAAACCCCGATAGATCCTCCTGGTGTTCCGTTAGAACCATAAGCGCCGCTAGGGCCTCCCGACACTCCTGGGGGTCCGTAGCCACCATTTGAACCCCCTGGCGTCCCGTTAGGCCCATATCCCCCGCTAGGCCGTCCCAATGTTCCTGATGGTCCGTAATCCCCATTAGGTAATACCCCTATAGGTCCTCCTGGTGTTCCGGTAGTACCATAACCCCCGCTAGGAACGTTCGATGTTCCTGTTGGGCTTTGAGATCCACCTGTACCGTAAGGTCCAGAAATGCCTTGATTTCCATAGAGGCCATTTCCATACGGTATTTGCTGTCCTCCCATACCGGAATGGCCATTGTTTCCACCTACATTACCAGTACCATAATAGGGTTGATTAGGGTTAAATCCATTTGTGCTACTACCAAGTCTAAAATACTGTGGATTTTTACTAGGATCCACGACACAACAAATATATTGAAGTCCTCCAGGTCCTTGAAAAGGTCCAGATACACTCGGCGTCCCTCCTTGAAAAACACCCTGCATGGGTGGAGAACTCACATTATTCGTATTTCCACCTACATCCGATCTAGGTGTTTTACCATAATTCAGGCCTCCTTCATTGTTTGGGCTATAACCGTTGCCAGGTACACCAGCCCCCCCCAGAGAGTTACCGTATCCTCCACTGCCAGGCAATCCATTTTGTGGTTGCAAGTTTACGTTATTACCTTGACCAGGAATATATACACCACCAGGTACATTGCCTTGGCCCGATTGGTATCCGTTATTTCCTCTCGGTCCATCAGTTTGCCCAGGTATAAATCTTTGAATCTCGCCGGGTACACCACCTGGATTAGTTATTAATCCGTTATTACTTCCCGGACCTCCGGTTTGCCCAGGCATATATCCACCATTTCCACCAAGCACATTACCTTGGCCAGGTACGAATCTACTATTTCCTCCAGAACCACCAGTTTGTGCAGGTATATTATATCCATGATTTTCACCAGGCAAGTTACCTGGGTTTGGTACAAAACCGCTATTTCCCCCGGAACCACTAGGCTCAGGCAGATAACCCCCATTTCCACCAGGGACATTACCTTGGCCTGGAAAATATCCGCTGTTTCCTCCTGGACTACCAGTTTGCCCTGGCAGGTATCCACCATTTCCACCAGGTAGATTACCTATGCCAGGTAAGAATCCGTTATTTCCTCCCGGTCCACCTGCTTGGCCAGGTATGAATCCGTTATTTCCTCCCGGTCCACCTACTTGTCCAGTCTCAGGTCCATTGTTTCTGCCGGGAACACCACCTTGGACAAATCCTCTATTTTCTCCAGGCCCACCTGCTTGCCCAGGCACATACCTACCATTTCCGCTGGGTATACCACCTTGGCCAGATACAAACCCTCTATTTCCCCCTGGTCCACTGGCTGGCACAGGCACATATCCACCATTTCCGTTTGGTACACCACCTTGGCCAGGTACATGACCGTTATTTCCTCCCGGTCCACCTGCTTGTCCAGGCATGTATCCACCATTTCCGCTGGGTACACCACCTTGGCCAGGAACATGACCGTTATTTCCTCCCGGTCCACCTGCTTGCCCTGGCATATATCCACCATTTCCGCTGGGTACACCACCTTGGCTAGGTACAAAGCCACTATTACCTCCCGGTCTACCTGCTTGCCCAGGCACATACCCACCATTTCCGCTGGGTACACCACCTTGGCCAGTTACAAGTCCACTATTTCCTCCCGGTCCACCTGCTTGCCCAGGTACATATCCACGATTTACATTTGTACCTTGTCCAGGAACAAAACCGCCATTGGGTACACCATTTTGATTATAACCATATGGTCCATTACCACCCTGTGTGCCAGTACTTTCTGGCTGACCATGTGTTTGTCCATAGGTCACGCCACCACTAGGTCCACCAGGTTGAGAGGTAATTATACCGTTTCCGCCTCCCTGACTAGGTACAAATGCTCCGTTTCCACCTTGATTGGGTCCGCCTTGAATTGTCCCGTAAGGAGTTTTGCTGGATCTAAAAAAACAAGAGCAATTTAAAACCTTTGAACGAGGTAGTAATTCTAAATAACTCACGATCGAAAAACTATCACTTACAATGTGCCTGGCGCGCCATTGTGCGTAGGTCTCCTTAGGCTTTCAGCTTCTAGTTCAGAACGGCCATGACACTCAGCACAATTGGGGTCGTATACTGATTGACTTTGCGCCTGCCCCATACCACCATTTCCCCCTGAAACTGTTAAGAATCAGTTAATTTCGTCAAAATCTAAAATATAGTTTAAATTAAATATCTATAAAAAAATACTGACTAACGCTTGCTCTTGAGGAATCTGCATCTGAATGTGCTTCGGCCTTTCCTTCATCTTTTCCACTACCATGGTCTATAGCCAAGTATTGTGACTGTGTCTGGCCTCTAAAACGACCCCTTGGCCCGTACCCTGCTTGACGCCGAGTTCTGGCGTTTTGTGCTCCCATAACTGCGTTATTATATGTAATATGGTCTTCATCTTTTATGATGACATCGCCCGTTTTACAGAAGGTTTCTTTATTAGACTCATTATCATTGAATCGTTTTACCTGTTTTAACACAATTCATGTCATTAGAACAATGGAAATAAATAATTATGTACTAACTTACAACGCAATGACTTACTAGATAACAAGAATAAGATTACCTTGACACATTAAAATGACTGGATTTGTCCTATTTATGATAATAAAAAGTTGTGAAACATAGGCCAAGGAAACACATTCGACCTTGACAAAAAGTAGTTATCATTACTTACAAATGAGAGATAAATTCGTAGAATTTATATGCGTGCTGTTGGTTTTTATAAGTACGCATGTTCTTTGGTATACTTGTCAATCCTTTTGTCGAAGGATATCTCGGTTGTGTTTTCTGTGGTTAAAATTTTATTCCCAATCCTCCAACCTCGCTGAATAGTCCAAAGGTACTCGTAATTAATTCGTAACTCGTAAAGTGATTTACTGTGCTTGCTTAGGGTAATTAACTATGGATAATGGCTAATCTATACTAATCCCGAATAATAAATGCGAAAGTAACTCTGTCTGTCTGTCTGTCTGTCACGTTTTCACACCTAAACTGTTGAACCGATTTTGATGAATTTTGGTATAGAGATATATGAGACCTTGGAGAAGGACATAGGCCTCTTTTTATGTAGGTACCACGCGTGCAAAGCTGCGGGCAGCAGCTAGTAATATTATAAATGTGAAAGTAACTGTATGTCTGTTAGTCACGTTTTCACACCTAAATCGCTGAACCGAGTTTGATGAATTTTTATAGATAGTTATAGAGACACATAGTACCTTGGAGAAGAACATAGGCTAATTTGTATGTAGGTACCACGCGAGCGAAGCTGCGGGCAGCAGCATCAAGATAAATTTGACATTTCTTTATTTTAAAATAAAGGAGTGTTGGGAAATTTCGAATTGGCCAATGTTATGAATGAATTATAATGAATTAGTTTGTTACCAATGGGTAACAAACTAGCAAAAGCGAGAGAATATTTAATTAAAGTTTTCGCGTGATGTTTAGTTTTGTATTTTGATGATAAACAAATAAATATTAGCGGACAGTGGACACAACACAATCTAGCTTGCCTCAAACTAATAGTAAACTAGCTTGTATTATGGTGCCCAGACGAATAATATTTTGTTATATTTCTAAATATGTACATACTTACGATACTTTATAACACCCAGACAGAAAAAACACAATATTTGTCCTGGGAGGGAAAAGAATCGAAAAATTATAGTAAGAGGATTCTCTTCATCGACTATGACCCAACTTCGGTCATTCTATTAGAATGGGTACCTGCCTACGTAAATCACTATCGGTTACTTTATTAATGTTCGATCCCGTTGTTACCTACCTGCCACGTTTTGTAGATAAATAGCAATGATCAATCAAAATATGTATCAATGAATATAATTTTTTACATGCTAAAATTTCGGACTACTCGATCGTAATGCAAGGCGCATAAGTAGGTATATATTTAATTAAAACATCTAAATCAAAAACGAATTTATTTAGAAACATAAACAAGGATATACAAAAACATGGAAAGAACGATAACATTACGCAGAAAGAATAGACTGAGTCGCGAATGTTAACGACGCCCACCTCCGAACATAATTAAACAGAACCCAAATTAGATATTATAACAAAATAGAGGGATTGTAGAGCCCAACACAAAAAATAATTAAATATGAAGTAGCAAGTGTGTAGTGTGTAAAATGGGTGCGTGTATGTAAAATGTGAGTGTGCATGTGTGTGTTTGTGTGTGAGTGTGTGTATATGTGTGGGTGTGTGTGTGGAAAGGGTAATTAGGTACTATACTGCTAATTCTTATATATTCGAGGCGTATGTTCTTATAATTTGGTAGATGTACGTCGTATTATCTCTCATTATGATGTAGCTCACTCGACTAAACTATTAAAGTGCTCATTGATAAATAATCAAAGTATATCATCATCAAAGTATAAAATCGGATGTCGTATTTATTTAAGCATTTTTTTTGAGAATCCCTTTTTTGTTTAGAAGCGCACAGCAGATTTAGTTCTCGAATAAAAGGAAGCAGTTTTGTCGATAAGTATCTATTAATAATACCTACCTGTTAATTTTTATACACTTTTAGTGAGTGCCTAGGTAGGTACTTTTTTTCTTGGTTTCCAGTAATGTAATGTATTTAAATCACCTAAAGTACTCACTAATTTTAGTTATTTTATATCGGTCAGTCGGTTCCCACAGACTTCCCATGTATTATCCTTATCAACAGTAAATCAATCGTTACCTATACCTACCTACTCGCATGTTTAAGGTTACTGAATACATGTATCGATCATTTGGTTAAGTACCTACCTAATGAAATCGCACAGCAAAAATATCAGCACACCAAAATCAAAATAGCATAATCGTTAAATTCAAAAAGCTACTTAATTTCATCGACGTAAGGATATATGATCTTAGGCTTACCATTATAAACTTGAGCCGTGGTGGTAAAGGTTTCAAATCGCTAAAACCACAATACTGGGTTAAATCGGAGCCTGGATAAAGTTTGTGAACTAAATCCTTAGCGTCATTTCCGCTGATCGGCCAAGCTAAACACCATTTAGAATCTGGTAACTTGCAGGTGAGGTACACCTGAAATCGATACAGAAACTAGTAACTAAGTACATATTTAATGCACATCCTAAGTGCGCAACAGGTTGACCTACTTACTTAGCACCAGAAATATAGGTCAGATAGCTTGCAAACCTAGTGCTAAGCTTTAAATAAAGCATTCTGGAACTAAATGATCAAAAGTGGTTCAAAATAATTTTGCTTACCTTTTTCGGAGGCTCAGCATGAATGCAGACTAGGAGAAAAGCTAGGCTGAAGACGATGTGCGGTTGCAAAAGCATCGGCAACGGCAGCGACCCTAGGCGCGCTAGGCTCGCGAGTCGACGCATGGCGATGCGATGTCGTTGGTGCGCGACGAAGCTCTGCCGCGCTGCCGACGCCGCAACCGTCAGGCGCACTGGCCGCACTCTGACCCGGCCCCGCGGCTAACCCTAGATGAACTCGCATCTGATTTAAGTTCACCCACCCAATTTCGAAGATAGCGAACTGATTTGCCTCAATTTGACTTAGAATATGAGGAAGTAGGTAGGTATCTCAAGCTGAGATAATGTTATCAAATGCCTAAACGTAAAGTGTGCCAAATTATACGTAATAATCATTTGGCATTATGCCAGTAGACAAACATATTAAGAAACCCTCGGTTCATTTAGGCGACTAAATCCTATCCAAAGAATAAAACACTTACTACTGGACTTGGTGTAGAAATACCATAGATAATAATTAAAAATTGATACACA
This sequence comes from Lampropteryx suffumata, assembly GCA_948098915.1. Classification (NCBI taxonomy): domain Eukaryota; kingdom Metazoa; phylum Arthropoda; class Insecta; order Lepidoptera; family Geometridae; genus Lampropteryx; species Lampropteryx suffumata. Next base: position 15,606,065 of record OX402544.1, on the reverse strand, counting down.
ATGTACGCAACACCATCTAGCCCCAAATTAAGCATAGCTTGTATTATGGTGCCAGATGACTTATAGAACACTTATGTATTTATAAATACACACTTATGATATTTATGTTTAAGAAACACATTTACACGTTTGTTCGTCACACAAATGTTAGTCCTGGGAGGAAATCTAACCCCGAATCTACAACGCAGAAGGCAGAGCTAATACCAACAGATCTGACAGGCCAGCTATTTACTTATACTTACTAGCGTAAGACTTTTTTAAATCTATGACAAAAACAATCTATTTACTAAGCACGACCGCGAGGTAGGATTATTTTATAGCTTTTTAGTTTCACTGCAAACTACCTTAATCTGCTTCTATTTAGTACTTAATCGAATTATCAACCCTCGTCATTTTTAACCCTTATGACGACCTCTGTGGTGTAGTGGGCTTAGGTCCGGCTGAGACGCAAAAGATTGCGGGTTCGATTCCCGCCGCGGGACAAATGTTTGTATGATCTGCAATTTGATAGTATTTGTCTCGGGTCTGGTGTATCTATGTATAATATGTATGTATTTACAAAAAAAAAAGTATTTAAGTAGTATAACAGTCATGTGGTACCCATAACACAAGCTCTGCTTACTTTGGGGCCAGATGATGCTGTGTGAAATGTCCGGTATTATTATTATTATTAATAGTATACTGGCCTTGTTTTGTTGTAAGTTCATCGATTGAAATTATATTGAAAGATTAACTTCTAAAGTTTTTTTTTTAATATCTACCTACCTCTCTATCATTTGTATAACGTACTCTGAAATCTCATTCAAGCCTAGCTGTTTTCCCATCAGCAATTCCAGAGGGTCTATCTGGAAAGGTTCAATCAGCAGCCGTCATCTTCATTGGGATAGGTGACCACTAGCATTATTTACTTCTGAGAGCTTGTGTGCATCGTGGTACGTAACGGATGACTCCGGCTATAACTGTCGATAGCTCATGGCAAGACGGAAGTTTTCAGACAGCCTATAAGAACCAGTTCATACGAATATAATTAATTTCACTTACCTACCTCCCATACAAAAATTCTACTCGTTGTTTTTTATTGTCCGTCCGAACGTATTAATTATTTTCTGTCTTTTGAGACACTAGTAGAAGATCTTGTCGGTTCCGTTGATGACACCATTATTATGGGTGACTTCAACACCTGTTTACTTAGACAGGACTACCGATCTAAATCGCTCAAGAATATTGCTACAGCCTCAAACTTGACTATTCTTCCTCTTGACGCTACCCATAATTTCCCAAACTGTGTGCCCACCCTCCTTGATTTAATCCTTGTTTCCTTACAGACTCATGTGGCTCACCATGGTCAGTATCCTGCGGACGCCTTTTCCCATCACGACCTCATTTTTGCCTTACAAAGTCCGCCCGGCCAAAGCAAAGCACAAAATTTTCATGCAGCGCAATTTTGGTAGTGTTAACATAGGCAATTTGAGAAAAGATGCTCTGAATTTGGACTGTACTAATCTTGTTAATCAGAGTTCTATTGATGACAAAGTTGATACGTTTAATAATGCTCTGATCAAACTCTGCTCTGATTTGATAGTAACACTAAAAGTTTAACCTTAAATCATCTTTCTAGTATTCCAATTTCTGACTATTCTAGTTTTGATTTTACTCAATTTTCCGAAAGTGGTGTTAAGAAGAGCATAATGACTATATCCTCGAATGCAATCGGTAGCGATAGTATCAGCCGTAATATGATTGTTCCTATTATTAACGAAATCGTACCTGTCATCCGGCATATACTAAATGCATCCCTGATTACTGACGAATTTCCATCAACGTGGAAAGGGGCCCAAATAACACCCCTTCCAAAAAAAGCTAATCCATCATCCTTTACTGAATACCGTCTCATTTCCATTCTTCCATTCCTGTCTAAAGTTTTAGAACGTTTAGTCCACCGAACTCACCGTTCTATCACTTCTTGATTTTAGTAGTGCCTTTAATAATGTTGATTTCGATATTCTGCTAGGAATTTTACGCTCTCTTAACATATCTCCTGAGGTAATTGAGTGTTTTCACAGTTACCTGTATGGTCGCCGGCAACGTATCCGCATAGATGATTCATACTCATCCTGGTGTGATATTAAAGCTGGTGTTCCTCAGGGCGGCGTTCTATCTCCACTACTTATTGCAATATTTATTAATAGTATCTCTCAACATATTTCTTCGTCCTATCACTTATATGCAGACGATCTCCAAATCTATTCTCACGCACCTTTATCTATGTTACACGAGGCTAATTAGTGGATGCCACTAGTTTTAACTTGCGTTGCGTTTCTAACTGGAGCAAATCATATGGTCTCTCTATAAAACCAGATAAAACGCAAATTATTATAATAGGTAGCTCCAGAATGATATCCAAAATTGACTGGTTCCATCTCCCTCAGGTGATCTTCGACGGCAAATGTATGCAACTGAGTAACTCGGTAAAAACATAAGCGTACACATTGACAAGCAACTTTCGTGGCGACCGCACTTGGCTGAAGTCAGTCGAAAAGTGTTTGCTGCTGGAGTTTCTCTCAGAAGGCTTCGAAATTTTCTCCTTACCGCTACTAAAATTGCGCTTGCACAATCCCTCCTTCTTCCAATCCTTGATTATGCTGACGCCTGCTATCTCGACATCACTGAAGAGCAACTTTATAAGCTTGAGCGTCTCCAAATTACTGTATACGATTCATATTTGGTTTACGCAAATATGATCACATTTCTGAATTTCGCAATAAACTAAAGTGGTTGCCAATCCGTTTTCGCCGGAATGCTCACATTCTCAATCTTCTCTATAATATTCTGTTCTCTCCTTCAACGCGCTTTTATCTCAAAGAACGGTTTGAATTTATCTATCTCTCTAACACTCGACTCTTACGCTCCTCAGATACCAATCAACTCAAAATTCCTGTTCACTCCTCTACCTTCTATGGAAAGTCATTTACAGTGCAGGCTGTCCGCTCGTGGAACGCATTGCCTGTAGATATCAGAAAGGCCAAGACTCTTCCCATCTTCAAAAACATGGTCACGAAACATTATTTGTCGTGCTGTTATTCGTAGTCATTTCTGTATTGTTGATTTTTTATACTGTTTATCTTTATATATATATATATCTATTGAGTTCATATGTATGTATATATTTATATCACTATTTGTTTAGTTTATACATATATGTAAGTATGTAATTATATAAATACACCACACCTACATGCCCCTTCTCTGTCTATTTATAGTCCAGTCCATCCAACGGTTGCCTGGTAGAGATCGCTATTAGCGATAAGGCCGACCATTGTATTGCCTTAAATAATTTGAAAGTGAAATGCCTTAAATAAGTTTAGTTTTTTGTTACTGTAATATTCCGTGTGGTAGTCAATAAAGTGTTTTCTATCTATCTATCTATCTACCTTAATTTCTGACACTGTTTACAAAATATCATTACGACTCTTGATATGTTCCATGAGTGTTCTCATTTTCTTCAACATAGTCTAGAAACAAGAAAATGTTACGGAAAACTGAAAAAAGGAAAAAAAATCGATCTTGCCAGGATCGAACCTGGATTCTTCTGATCCGTAGTCAGACGCGTTATCCGTTGCGCCACAAGGCCGGGTTAATTGGAGTGCGAAAATAACGTACACGTCTAGCTAGTTACAAAGAGTAATTTGTTTAAGAGTATATTAATATGATTAACATAATCTGTTTTTTTTAATATCGCTTTAATGATAATGACCCTGATTCTATTGTTTCAATAGAGTAACTAAAATATCGTAAAATTAATGCCGTTATTTTGTTTGTACTAAAGTCTGAATTTGAGTAACATTTTGACAAAGATGCAAAAAAGAATATATATATCTGAACAAAATTAAGGTTAGAAAGGTGCTAAAGAAAAGTATAAATAATATTGTGAAAACGTATAATGCTATAAACACGGAAGATATCTCCAAAAACATTTCGGCTTCCGGGCGTGGTGATCTAAAACCTGAAGGCGGCTGTACACACTCGCCGAGACACCGCGAGACAGGCCGAGAGCGAGTATGTACATGGTGCTCTCACCTTGTCTCGCTCTCTCGAGCCTCGCCTCGGTCGGCCTCGGTCGGTTGTCGGTTTTTTGCGCCCGAGTCAAAGGATCTCGTTGGGTCTCGCGAGGAAAACGAGAGCGAGTATGTACACACTTGTTTATTTAGTAAATGTATAAACAATTAGCTGCTGCCCGCGACTTCGCACGCGTGGTACCTACTGAAAAAGTAGCCTATGTCTTTCTCCAAAGTCCCATCTATCTCTATACCAAAATTCATCCAAATCGGTTCTGCGGTTTTGGCGTGAAAACGTGACAGACAGACAGACAGAGTTTTTCGCATTTATAATATTATATAATTATATATTATACTAGCTGACCCGGCAAACTTCGTACGTTCGCATCAGAATAAAATATAAAAAATAATAAAAAAGCAAGCATTTTTTTCATAGTTACTCACCTTTTAAACCTTCCCTGGACTACGACAAACATTTCAACACCAAAATCAGCTAACTCAGACTGACTAATGAACAGCAATTGTAAATTTTTATTATATAGATTATGTAGTAGTAATAGTAGGGATTATAATAGCAGCAATTTCTACATCCATTACTGTGGGAATCTTTAGAAAAAATTAAAAAACGTGTGTGTACAGGTGTCGAGAGCCTCGATGGCCGAGACTCTCGGCGAGTGTGTAAAGCCGCCATGAAACCTTGTGAGCATTTCACACTTAAGCCTGTCCTGTTGCTCCTAGTATAGTGCATCACGTTACAATGCATCTCCAATGATGGCGATGCAGCAAAGCAAATTGGAAAGCCTTTATGACGCCGATGAGTCAATTATTTCTTTGTCGGCTAAACACACTGCAATAAATCCTAAAGATGGTTAACGTCAGGTAGGTGTCAGATCATAAAGTACAAAGGTAAATCTTTACTACTATGGTTCAAGGTATAAAAATAATTAGCGTTAAGGATACACAAGTCAGCGGCACAAACTCGTTAGTGGGCGCAGCTAAAATGCATGCTATTTCACCTAGCTTAGTGTGAGAAAAGGATAGACGTGCACCAAGGATAGAGAGGAGCAGTAAGGAGGTAGCGTGATTATAATTTCGAGTCATATGATCAGATTAACCTATGATTTCTAAATAAAACGATTGCGTAAAAATAATGAATAGACCTTTGGCTCAAGGGTTCTCATGAAAAAACTACTGAATGTAATTATATAAAAAAAAGTTATTTGAGCTTTTGAATAAATAATCTATGCTTGTATAGGAACAATTTTTTAGTTTGCGTACTCCGTTTGTTATTTATTCACACCTAAAGATGCGCTAAAATCACTGATGAAAAACGATTATTTTTTAGTCTTGTATCTTTCAAACCCATATTATTTTCACAATTCTGTATTGATACAAGCATAGATTATGACAAGACAAATTTATATCACTTTTAGTTTGTGTTATTCATCATCAGACGGTGGTGTGATCACCCTTCGACGTTTGTATGGAAAGATAATCGACTTGTTCACTCCTAATGTTAGGGCGTACGATCGAGGCGACTGCGTCAATAGTCCCAAAACAAAGAGCACCAAAAAATACATTGCATTTCATTGAGTAGAAGAAGTGTTAATCAGTGCCTTATTCCAAACCTTTCTCAGTTAGATAGGCCTTGAAATAACAAATTGAAAGAGGTTTATTTATAACGGCCACCGTGCTATTGAACTCATGTATATTTTGAACTTGACTACTAGTTTAAAATTTATCTCGCATAGATTGACATTCCAAACACTCTGATTGATACTCATACATACGTGTAGTATGTTCTGTGATAACCATTCTCTACTTGTATTCCATTCAACACCTCATTTTATTCCAGGGCTGCAAATAGGTAAAGAGGGAGGCGATATTCAGCATACCTGCCTCCCATTTTACCTACCTATAGAAGTTGCTTTTGTCAGGCAGGTAATTCGAATGTTTATCTATTCTAAAACAAAAAGAAATACCTTATGGAGATTAATAACGTTTATTTTAAAACCATTAACAAGTAGATTCCTAAAGCGATTGTTTGCATGCTAAGCGATTTATAAAATTAGCGTATACCGGTACAAAAAGATGGTAAACATTGATAAAGCTAATAGTAATAGTACTCGTAACATACATAAAATAGGCCTAGGTTGAATTAATTGATGTTGAGCATCAGTTACTTCTTGGATTGTCTACATAAGTAGATACTTATTACAACCTCGTTATCTCGGAGCTAATATTCGAGTCTTTTTTTTTGTACGAATGTGTGGGGTAAATGAAATGTTGAGAATAGTAGGCATTGGCGTGTGCTTCTGAGGGGCTCTTACCGCTGCTTACTCTGCGATAGTACTCTATCGATTCGGCGGCGTTGCAATCACATGCCAGCCTACTTTCGGAACCGCTACTTTCTAGCTGGTATTTTGGGACCATTATTAAACTCTCCGTGGATTTAATTGGCGCGCAGTGGCTGTGACTCCTTGTATACATCGAGAAATGATTATGAGGCACGGCATTCTGTCGGTGGACGTGCTTTTCTTGGGGTTGGTGTTGCTGGTACTCGTGATGACTCTGAGAAGTACGACTGCCGTGATTACGACCGTGGCTCTTGGATCTATTATTGGCATGTTTATTCGCAGTATCCAAGTAGCCGTATCCAAAACCGTAACCACCAAAAGCTTTGGTCGTCAAGTTGTCCCAAGACTTCGGCTTCACATGTTGGTTTGACCTCTGATATTGAATTTTCGGTGAGGATTTGGCATCGGAACGATCGTTGTCCCAGAATAAAGTGTCGCTACTTAAAGATGTACTGTAGCTAGAAGCGGAGTTTTCACATTGCGCTGTTGCGTTGCTTGTTGCGTACGATTGAAGGCTGCATTGACTAGTTTGCGTGGACTCTGCAGTCAGGTAGCGATACCGACCGGAACAGTGGCCTGATGGGCATACCTTTTTGGTTCTTGGATGGAGAACGCTAGCGCTGTCTGGTTTTTGCGTCGACTTGTCGACTTGTTGACATTTTTCTTTGCGTTTGTGTTCCTTGGAGCACTCTTTCTTCCTTCTTATTTTTTTTCTGCTATTAGGAACGCAGTGTGGATCACAACATGGGCTCGCAAGATCGTAAGCTTCTAAACTGTTAGCATCCTGATTGTTATACGCCGGCATACATGGAGCACAACTATGACTGTGGCTGCTCTTATGCCCCTTGCTGTGCTTTGCGTTGGTTGCCTTATTATAGGTCTCCGAAGCACGATGACATTCACCTTGTTGAGCCTTTACTACGTAATGGTGACAATCACGTCTATTTCTTGGCGAACCAACAGTGATAACAAAACTACCAGTGCGTAAATTCGGCTGAATGAGACATGTACCATATCGTGGGTCTAAATATTGATACATAAACACGTTGGACTGTGGTGGCTTTGCAGCCGTAACATTTTCACTTGATAGGGTGGGCCTGCAGTAAGCGTTGTTGATGTTTTCACCGATAACATTATCCTCAGAGTCAGAAATTATATCGGATGGAGACGATTTCTTTTTCTGCGAAGGGAGGCTGTGCGTTTTCCAGTTTGAGTCAAAAAGTTGTCTCTCACGCACAGTAAGCTGTTCGAGTTCTCGCATCTTGTTCTGAATAGTTCGTTGGATATTGATGTATTTGAGGTGCAGTTCGACCTTTCGGACACAATCTTCGAAGATAACAACCATACGCATCCGAGAATCGCAGCTGTTTATGGCATCCACAATAGCGGCATGCTCAGCGCGTTCCACGTCCATGCCATTGATGGAGAGGATGACGTCGCCTTCACGCATGCCGGCGGCTGCCGCTGGGCCATCACTCTCCACATGGTCCACGTATGTGATCACTTCTATCTCTTGCTCCTGAAAAATGTATTTTGACTGGTTTTCTGGCTTGTCTTACAATAAATACTATGCGCATTGCGCAGTGCAAGTGCTCTCAAACGGTAGATGACAACATCAAGTAAAATAAAAGCAATAAAAAAAAAACGTGTACCTATTTGAGTCTATTCTTATAAATGGTGAAAGACTTTAAACAGAGGAGTATTTTGCTTTTACTTTTACTTTGGTCTTTGACCTTGACAATATCTGTACCTAGAGATGTTATTTCATTTATTTTGGGAGCCTATGGATTCATTATAAATAGATCTAAAACATAACATAGTAATAAGTTAATACATATATTTTTGTTTTGTTTGTTTCTGAAAAATCAAGAGCAAGAGCATTTTAGTTCTTCTTTTTGATACTTATTAAGTAAATACATTGATAATCATTATATTTATGGCTTTTTCCATACTCACTGAAATGTGAAAACACTCAAGTAAGTAATAAGCCATATTGCCTAAGTTGCATATTTACCTTTTTATAGTGTATCCCATAACTCTGAAGCGTAAACCCGTAACTGCCGTTTTTCTTTTCGACGATAATGGTACGTCTTCGCCAATCTTCCTCGTTCTTGCCGGGTCTTTCAGATTTGATCGATTCTCTTATCTAAAAGATCAAATATAAATTATATTAGTTTTGCTTTCGTGTCGCTTCTATACTAAACACCTATGCTCATACACTTATCTTGTTACAGTAGTAGTTAATACTCACAGAATTGTCCATAGAATCCTCCTTAGAATCATTGCTAAGTAGTATCTTGCCATTGCCCATTGTGCTCGGGCATCTTTCACTTAATTTTGGGGAATTCATTGTAATTGCAGTGTCCGTTGCTTATTCGTTGATCGAGTTACTAATGCTATTAGGTTACTATTCCGATGGGGTTTTAGACATTCTAACTGAGATTAATCTAGTGATATTCATGTTTGCATTTGATTCACGTGATTTCACAAGGGTGACTAGCTAAAGGGTATTTTGTCGAGACTGATCGTTCGGCGCGCGCATGCGTAGTGACCGGCTTGAATACGCGTAGAGAACATGTAAAGGTCATTGAGGCGAATCTCGTATAGCACAAGTCTATGAACTGAACAGGGGTACCTATCCGACTATCCGTGCCAGACCGTTTTAGGAAAGTTCTTGCAGCAAAACACCCTGGACCAAATTAGGATGCCATTTACTTTATCATTTTCGCGAAACATAGGAGCCATTTATATCAGCTATCAATACTAAAAAAAAGTGTGCGTATGATGCCTATGAGGTTAAGATAACAAGTGCAAGGTAGAAAATTGGACTTTTGAGTAGCTGTAGTTGTAGGTGTATAAGCTATTAAAAAAATATATGTATTTTAAGGCGTGCGGACCAAAGTATTTACTTTAGCGTAGTGTATAACAGCACTATTAGGTATCGGAACAGGAATCCCTGAAAGTTTATTATTGAGCGAAAGCAGAGGTGGTAAACTTATAGATTGAAGCCCCACTGCTGGAGGGATTATTGCTGTTCCCTTAACCACTTTTACGGGAATGCTACTTATGTCTCGCCTGAAAAGTTTTCTGAGAAACCTTGATGAATCGTGCGAAACTACTTTCAGATCTTCTTGGTTCGCTTTTACTGAAATTAATAAAATTCGGCTTATTCCCAGAGGTCCATGGTTCTATTGTTTTAAGTTTCCCAAAGAGTCCATGTAAAATTTTATAGAATTTGCAATATTCTTACATTATCTCCCAATAGTTCCACGAGATTTAATTAATGTACAGTCAGTATAATAAATACAAGAGTATTTCATTAGTTAGTGAGTCTTAGTCTAAAAACCCACACGTTGCATCTGTTCAACAAATCTTGTCACAGGAATGTTAGTGGCAGTCATATACCCATTACCAAGGTCTATAAAGAGGCAGTAAAATAACATGTACATGCTGGTAATGACCTGGTGGATGACACTTCCACATTTAATAATATGAAATGTTATAGTAATACAGAACGAGAAACGAGTCTCAACGTTACGAAAATATATTTCAAGCATAGAGAAGACGTGGCAATTTCTGCAGAATTCAGATACTTCGTGTTGTTTGACTACAAGAGGACGAACGTATAATAATTTGCTCATCAAAAGCCGGTAGAAAATTAATTCAAGAGAGAGAGAGGTCTTCCTCATGGACGGCACATTTCACAGTTGTTTGTCACCATTCTACCAAATACACTCAATGCACGCTGATGTTGGAAGCACCGAGAGAGAAACGAATATAATTCGGGCTTTTACCAAATAAACTGCTTAAAATAAATATAATTTGCAAGGTTGGTTTCCATTCCACAGACAATCAGTAAGCTTATCATCATAAACATACTAGAAAATGCTATTAAGGCGCATTGTTGCGTTAAAAGTATATTATGTTTTTTATTTTGTACTGTTGATTGTTGTTCTAAAACAGTGATTTTTAATATTAAAGTCTATTTAGTTTAAGATTGATATTATTTACCTTGATGTTTAATACTTTAGGTGATTTTTTGTGATTATGCTGAAACTGTGATTGTTAATGTTTAAGTACTTATTGTATTGTATTAGATTGAATTAAACTTTTACCACTTAAGTGAGTTCTTTAATATTTTTTTATAAATAAACAAAAGTCCTGATTTATTTATCTATTGTCTTTTATTTCATAAAGAAACAACTATTTGCCTTATCTTATCGAAATTAGGTATATTGTTAATTTCCGTAAGTTCTTTGTTACTTTTATTGCTTACTGTACCAAACAATTTCATGGAGCCGTTGGGAAATGAAATTTTATTAAATTTTAAATGTCATGGACCCGTTGTGAATAAAAGTATCAACCAATTTTTATTGAAAACAATGAAGTCGTAGACCTCTGGGAATAAGCCAAAAATTCGTGTCAAACATCACAGATATTTTTTTCACATAACTTCTATGACTAAAAGATAAGCAAGTGGGTACTAACAACATTAAATAATTTTGAAAAACTGACCTGACTGATCCATTGATATCGCATTTGGCAAACCAGCCAACTGGCTCAAAGTTCCCCAAGACCCTAGGGTTCCATTGCCCACAGGAGCTACTTCGACCATACTTTTAGCTGTAACATTCGTCAGCAATGGCTTAGGTATGTCGCCGAGATCCATGTGTGTGCCATTTGTTTGGTAGAACGTTACGGACTCTTGGCTTCCTCTAGGCATGTTATAATAAGTCAATAATTACAAGGTATTAAAAAGAAGAAAAAATATGTTGCTTTTAGTACTTTTATTCATTAATGATCCTATCGAAATAAATCATGTGTACAGGTCAACTCAATAAAACTAATAACGTTACTGAAATGGTCGGTTTAGCGAATTTAAATGAGAGATTTTGTTGAGTCAACGTGTACCACTACATCATTATTTGATTTTTGTAAACCACACAAATATAAATAGGTTAGTACAATAAGCATTATATTCGAATATAACTCACGTTTTATTGTAATTGCTGTTACTGTTATTAGTTTTATTTGTCAAGATACCCACTTCGTATACTGTTGCATGAATAACATAGCTAAAAACAATATCTATGTTAATCGTAGATAGAATATTACTCGTATTTTCAAAAATAAAACCATTTCAGCCCATCATCATCCACAGACTGACTTAAGTGCTAATCTTGTCAATACGCGGCCCGCGACTTGGTCAATACCGTCAACCCATAATCTACCCAACACTTCACATTAAAAAAATGTAATCCAAAACAATTAAAAACACACATATACGCACATATCTTTGTCCGGGTGAGATGAATTTGCCAAGTGATTGTGGACGATTTCTCCGTGTATACTCATCATGAGTCCCATCCATAGTATGAATACCTAAAATAATGCTCCATTTAACAAGTAGCTCTGTTCAAGGTGATAATATCACACATGATAATCACATAATTAATATAAGATATGTTCGTAAAATACAAACAAGATAAACATACCAAGTTATTCATTTTAGCGCAGAACTGTCTTAAACGAAAACAATAACTTCGCGTGACCAATACCAGTGTTTAACGACTCACCACACAGTCTGAAGATCTGGAAAACTCTTTTATTCATGTTTATATACCCTCTTGGTGGGTCCCGCATCTGTTTAGCGTCGCTATGAAGTTATGTAAATTGTTACTAATCAGTGCATCTTCATTAATACACATATGTTAAATACTTAGATACTTACGACCGAGGTAACCTTCTCGAAACTCATTTATTGCAAACGCCATGTAACCATGTAGCCAACATAAATAGGATATTAGTTTGAAAAAAATATGTGGGCTCACTTATAGCGGCACTACGTTGTAGTATACATTTTGATAAACACGGGCTTTACTCGTGTATTATTTTGTCTATGGAGGCACCGACACTGTTTCGATTCATCTAGCTAGATAATTTTCATCAGGGTGATTTTGATTTGCAGTCCGCTCGTTGCCGCTCAAGTACACGGTTCGCACGCACTACATGTGTTTACTGGACATGGCAAGTCAAATTGTAGGTACCTAAGTATCATACAAGCCGATTTTTCTCAAGTACCTACGAAACAGATCTCCGATATCTATATTTTTATCTCTAGAGGTGCAGCTCAGTGCGATGCTGGTTTCTGATAGAGTTGGCCGGTAGATATGGCGTGAGCCTATTACCCAAGTTATATAGGTACATGTGCTCACATTTAATTAGGGGAGACACAGTAGTTCAAAATGACTGTCAATAAAACGATGGTTTTTGCGGGGGTCTCTACATTGGTGAGTGATCTTTTGGCAACTCGTATATTTCAAGCATTAATTTGTGCCATTTGTTTATTTCTAATAGTTATGATGCTACAAAGCGAAAGTTACTACAAATAATATACGAAAATTGACTTATAGGATACCTACATAGTCTAAATAGATATAGGCCCACTTATACATATAGCATTGTTTTTCATTTTTGAATGTGACACAAATTACCTACCTTGTATAAACGAGTACATTTAACTAGAATTAGAGCTTAACTAGAAATAAAGTTATCATATACGACGACCTCTGTGGTGCAGCGGACTAATGTCCGGCTGAGACGCAGAAGGTTGCGGGTTCGATTCCTGCCGCGAGTCAAATGTTTGTATGATCTGCAAATATTTCTCTCGTGTCTGGGTGTTTCTATGTATAATATGTATGTATTTACAATAAAAAAAGGATGTAAGTAGTATATCAGTCATGTGGTATCCATAACACAAGCTCTGCTTATTTTGGGGCCAGATGATGCTGTGTGAAATGTCCGGCATTATTATTATTATATAACTTATTACTTTATGTTTCCAAATTAATTATTTTTTTAAAACAGACTTTGTGTCCCTCATGCTATCAGCCTCATGAGATCATACACTGGTGTCTATGCGCATGCATGAGGTTTTTGGTCGCCTACTGGTCGAAATTCGACCATAATCAATTCATAATTAATGTATTTTTACGCATAATTTATTAAAAATATTAGCATTCTGCACTCCTTCCCTATATAAACTATTAGCGACCCGCCCGGCTATACTAAATATACTAGACAGCAAACAAATGTGTTTATTTACTACATCACATCAGAAACCTCTAAAATTATCAGTGTTATAACTATATTATGCATGTATTATTAATATAAACCTTTCTCTTAAATCACTATCTATTAAAAAACCGCCTTTGTTTTATACTATGTACTGATAAGTGTGCGAAATTTCATACTCATCCGTTTGCGCAATTTTCGTAAAAAGGGGTAGGTACTAGGTACAAAGTTTTTGCTTCACGTATTAATATATACCTACCTACGAATCAAGACTCATAAATGTGCCTACTACAACTTCGTTCACGGTAGGATAAATATAAGACCATGATCCAATATCAGTTTTCATCATTCCAATAGATACCTTGATGTAAGTTCAATAATAATAGTAGGTAACCGAGTAAAAGTTTGTCACACAGGTAGAAGTAGGACATATTTTATACACGCTGTTGAATGACGATAGAGAAATAGGAATAGTTATCTGTTATGTGTATTTTATCAGTTGAGAGTTTTATGACATTGATAATAATAATACAAACTTCGTGTAAGACCTGCTCTATGAAGAAAACAGGCTAGTAGTGAAGTACCTATTAAGTTGAGATTTTTTAATGCGCTTATGACACTGGCCTCAATTCTGTTGGCACCAACCTAACTAATTTGAGCTAAAATTAGGTTTAGACTGTCAAATGAAACTTTGGTATTCTGCTGTTAGCAACTTATCCCAATTTAATTTTATCTAATTTAATTTTGCGTTCCTTATTTAGTAAGATGGTACCAACCGAATAGGTTTTACAAATGTTATGACTAACTAAAATATATTTTAGACAATCCTAATTTTAGAAATGAACCAACCGAATTGCCACCACTATGTCACTACGCTGGCACTAAAAATGGCTGTTGCGCAGTCTGGTACCGCTTCTTTATTATTATTTTCCAAAGATTGTCATTTTTTTTAAGTTATAGTAGGTACAGGAATACCTACAAAGTGTGGATATTATTTACTCTATCTTATCGCGTCTAATATCAAGAATTTAGTAAGTATCTAAGTATCTTGAGAATTGATGAAATTCGTTCCGGAATGCCTTTTTGATAAGATCTATTACGAAATAACCACCTATAGAAATACCTGACGGTCAGACAAAATTACGGCAAGATATTTCAAAGGATTATGCTCTATGGTTGCATCCACAGAATACTTAGATTAAGGCTATTATTCAGAAACAAAACTAACGCTAATCTCACGTGTCCTTTTGTCAAAACGCACTGAATTTTGACAAACGGAAGCGTAAGATCACACTTAGCTTGGTCTCTGAACCGTAACCTTAGGTCCTCTCTCACAAAATCAGTAGGTAGGTACTCGTAATCTTTAGAATTTTATTTGATAACATCCATCTAAATAAAATCAATTGTTACAAAATATTGTATTTGGTTCACAAAATTACGAAAATATGCGTTTTTTCACTAGAAAATAAACTAATCATACTCGTAAATACACGGAAAGTCACAATATTTTTGTAATTATGTTTGTAACCCATGACAGTAATGAAGGCCAAGTGTTTTTTTTTTCCTTATTTTATATGTTTCACAAATATTAGAATTTTCTGTACAGTTTATACCTTATGTTAGTTGGTGTTATTATTAAATAAATATTCAATACTGTTATTTAGCTTCAGGCCGTGGGACAGATGGTCTTCACTTCGTTGGGGTTAGCACAGCATTTCTGCATCATAGACTTCCTCAAGGAACTGCCGCTTCTACTGTATGTGAGGATATTATATTTTCACAGTGAGTTTTATTTTGTACCTATTATAAGATACCTACACTTAGTCATTTCGCTCGTGTCAAGACAGTCATATTAAGTACATAAAATGACATCATAACGTTTTCACAGAAGACTTTTCAGAGACTTCAAGACTTTTGGTGGGAGTTAACAGAATTACTTTCCAGATCCAAACACCTGTGGCTCTCGGATAAATATCGGTCAAGCTATCGATGGCGTCGCGGCCCAGGCTTTCGTGTTGCTTAGAGATGAGCCTTTCACCGCTTTCCGGACCTTCATCATCAACTGCGTTAGCCTGGGCCTGGCCGCGCTGTGGATGATAGCTAGTGTCATTATAATGAGTGAGTTTTATTCCATAGTGCAAAAGACTAGGTATATTTGTCACGCAAACTGGATAATGGGTATCCTAAATTATCGTTAAACTACTTCTGGTTTTGGTTTACAGTGGGTGGTGCGAGAAATAAGCAGTCAAAACTAGTACGATGGCCGTGGATCATGGTGACTGTCTGCATGTGCGTCGTTGATCTTGTTGCCACTGTTACATATGCAAACGACTCCTTTCATACTAGGGTTAGTATATACCCTGTAGGATTGGGTCTACGAATTAAATTTCCATTGGTTCATTTAAATTAATATTATGAATCAGAATCTTAGGACACTAATGTTAATATGTGTAAACACTTACCTAAGTTTTTACCAAAATTAGGGCTGCCAATAGGGCATCATCCATATTCTAAGAATTGGTTCTTTCGATTCCTGTTCCAATACAGAACTGGGAACCCGGTTCTTCCGGTTCTTTTACTATTATATGTAATTAAATTTCCAATTTACACACCACGCTAAAACCGTCCTCTCGATTGAAATTCAAGTTTCAATCGAGAGGATTCAAGTTTCTCGATTGAAGTTCAACTTGCCTTACGAACAGTTTTCTTATGGAATCTACGATCATTGGTAATAACATTTTGATCCTAAAGATTCGGGACTCAATCCAGTGATTAAGTCCCGAATCCACTGCGTGCTCCGCTATCGCTGATTTGTTAACCTGACGATTTGTTACTGCTTCTACACGTTCGGCTATCTACATATCCATTGCGTTTTAGAAACTCCCTCCAGATGTTTAGGGTCACAGAGGTCATAATTATGCTCTGTTAGTCAAAGAAAACACAACTGACTGCAAGTGACGAGGATGATGGTATGATGCATACTGAATATAGAGTGTACTAAGTAACCAACTGACTTTAACCCAACCACTGGTTCAATGACTTCAATGAGCTGGTCAGTGGAACCTGTTTTTTGCTTATTGAAGGAAGTAGAAATATGCAGAAAACGTCATCTACATACCGTTTCCAGATTTTTATAACATGAGCTGCAACATCTACTAGACTAGACTATCCATAACCACCCCATCAATCTGTAGGTAATATTGCTCTTGGTAAAAAAAAGTTACCATAAAAATAGTTTCATGGCAGAACAAAATATTGATCTGGAAGTTCATCGTCTAGCTTTATAGCTTTTATTTTACAATATCCAAACTACTGTTAGAACATTGATGAAATTTTCTGTGCAATTCTAATCTCATACACAGCTTCCTGCGTAAACGTCCCTGTCTCGGCACCGTAAGTCATGGTGAGCAAAACACATTGGTTGAACAGGCGAGCCTTCAACACTGTGGAATATAGACTTGTTTGAAAATATCATCAAGCTTTACAAACACATCACATTTTAGTTGTATTCCTCTTAAAATCTCTTATCTCTGATGTTCTTTGCGAAAAGACAGAATATGCCCAAGATGGATGTATTTATTCACTCTCTCTAGCCTCGAATTTCCCACTGTAATTTAGGAAATAACATCAAAAACCACGTTCACAAAATCATTAGTAGGTACTTTTGTAAGAGTATTTACTTGTATTATTAGGATAAAAACGCCAAATAATTATAAATTATAATAAACAAAAACAAAACAAAATGTTACACATGTACGAAAATCAGAGTGATCTACGATATTTTAATTTTTTTAAAAGGAATAATGTACCTACTATAAACCTGGTTCTTTATGTTTTGAGAACCGGTTCTATTTGTATCCTTCAAAATCGAGAATTCCTAGTTCTTTTGGAACCGGAAGAAACCGATTCCGATGCCCTAGCTGCCAAGGAATCGATTCTCACTTATAGCACAGTTTTATAAAACTCTGTAAAAACAAAACGACTCTTTAGCTTATTTGGCTAGATTGTAATATTATAATATAGCGTATGATCAATATTGTGAACTAAAATAGCAATAAAAAATACTTTTAGCACAGAATAAATTTAGTAGGTAAGTAAAAAGCAGGTGTTTTTTAATTTCCTATTAATTGTGATATCTGTTGTCGATTACCTAATTCATTAATTCATTTTAGCCATTGTTTTAAAGATACAAGTAGGCCCGACCCGCCTCTAACAATAACAGATGTTCCACAATACAAAACATGCACATTAGGAAAGGTATTTCATATATGTTATGCTTAAAAGTTATTCTACAAGAAAAAGCAATTCATCGATGTTCACCGCTTCTGGTTGTTATTCTATACATTGGTAGAGATGGGCGCTTGCCCGGTAAAAACCCGAACTTTGGGTTTTTACCCATTTATACCCATTTTTACCTTCCCATTTCGAATGAATACCGGGTAAAAATTCAATGCATCTTTTTTTTTGAAGTTCAACTAATTATATATGCTTTTACTTGTTAGTTTTTAATCCTGTTTATTTATTTGGGGCTGTGTAAAAATGCCCGCCACTATTTATTTATTATTTTATTTGTTTGAGTAACATAATAACATAACCATAATAAGTAAATATATATTAACAAATAAGTAAATAACAACGCTAGAAATCTACAGAAAGCTTTCGAATTAGTAAAAAACCGGCCAAGTGCGAGTGGGACTCGTCCTCCGAGGGTTCCGTACAAACCTATAGCCTCCTAAGTCCTGATATTTGAATTAGGTACTTGCTGTTAAGATCGTATGTACTATAGAAAGAACAAATGCGTTTGTACCACTCAGTCCTGAACCTTCGCGCGCTTGTTATAAGGATTATAATTTATTT
Organism: Lampropteryx suffumata; assembly: GCA_948098915.1. Taxonomy (NCBI): domain Eukaryota; kingdom Metazoa; phylum Arthropoda; class Insecta; order Lepidoptera; family Geometridae; genus Lampropteryx; species Lampropteryx suffumata. The sequence goes on along the minus strand of OX402544.1, from coordinate 15,587,722 downwards.
TATGGATTTTTGCTAGAACAAAGATGTTTTAGGACTTATTACTGAATACATAGAGTTAAGTTTCAAACGTCCATCATTTGTTCTTTTTAAAGGACATCCGGTCTCACTTTGAATCATTTTGACGTAATTTAGGTGTTAAATGAATACAAAATCGGGTAATATTTTATGTATTGTAATATTGAAAAACGTACTTTTAGGGTATAATTATTGAAGTGAGAAGTTAAAATATGTAAGAAATAAAAAATAAAATCAAAATTAAACAACATTATTATAAAATGTTTCAAAAATGTGCTTAGAACTAATAATCATCAAAACATATTTAAAACATATTTCTTCAGAATCGGAGTCCTCATATTTAGATGTTGGTCCAGTTCATCCGTATTCAATTCTAAAAAAAATAGCTTTTAAAAACTTTGGTTGTGATAATAGGTGATGATAGTAGGATCAAGTGTTGAAATAATAAATATAATTATAAGGATATTATTACCTTAATCCCAAAAATTATTAGTAGAATTGATGGATTTTTAGATTGACCGATATCACAACAAATTATGGATTATTTGTAAATTCTGTAATGAAAAATAAAGCCAGATTTACTATAAAAATAACAAACAAATAATTCAATAACTGTACCTAATAAAGGCCGAAAATCCTCTATTAGTAGAACAAATTATGGAAATGCATTTATACAATTGAGACCGAAGTCACTGTGTGTAGAACTTATTAATCGAAAGCCAATTTCGGGCCTAAAATACAATCTTTGTTCAACAATACATTGCTATCGTAACCTAAACATAAAAAATGAAAGAATTTTATGAAGATACAGTCTAAAGACTAGCAAATATCTCTGAAAATTACAGATTTACTTACCCCTTGTCCTGGGACGTGACATGAACTTGACCATACTGACGCTATTTTTAATTTCAATATTTTGCCGAGATTGTGTAAGTAAGATAGATAGTTATGCTACCTTTCCAAACATAGTTTGAAAAATTCGGAGCACTAGAATTGTACGGGCAGGTGTAAAAATAATAAAGACTATGTATAGACCTTCCGATCTGTATTTGAACTGTCACTATCGGGTGTCAGGACTGACAGCCATCATTGATTTTGTACTTTATGATGGCCGTACGGCCTTAGGAGGATAGGTATATAAGTAAAATTTCACCCATCAATCAAGTCATAGGTGGATGATGTAACTAAAAATTACAGTTTTCGCAATTTTTCCTTTATCTGTGCCATAAGACGTTGCTTCGTTCCAAATTTCAAGATTCTGAGTTCACGGGAAGTACCCTGTAGGTTTTGATTCCCTTGCGAGTGTCGAAAATTTGCGGCATAAACGGCTGTATCTTTTGATTGCGTTGGCTTAGAAGTTTGATTTTTTCACAGCTTTAAGGGACAGTAGACTTGAGTAGGTATTTGATATAAATTTCAGCTTGAGAAAAAGTGTCTTGACAGACAGACGGACGGACGGACGGACAACAAAGTGATCCTATAAGGGTTCCGTTTTTTCCTTTCGAGGTACGGAACCCTAAAAACAGCAATCCACAAATAGTTCCTCTCAATTGTGCAGCTCATACTTTGAACTTGTTAACTCATGACATCATAAAATGTGAAATTGTAAAAGTATTTACTGAATTAGCAACAGATGTTATAAAAACAATAAAAAAAAGTCAAGTCTTGAGTTCATTACTGAACAAAATTGTAAAAGAAAAGAAAAGCGGAGAAACATTAAAGTTGCCAGTAAAGACACGGTGGGATAGTCATGAAGCCGCCCTAAAAAGTCAAAAAAATACAAAAACAGCTCTAATGGCCCTAGCCGTACATGAAGCCACGGTACTATTGCCTTCAGAAACAAAGTCTACACTTCCTAATGTCAATTTTTGGACAATGATAGAAGATTGCCTTGAAATTTTGGAACCGGTTACAGGACCTATATTCAAACTTGAATCAAATGAATGTACCTAATATCCATAACATATTCACCACATTCAAAGATATCAAATTAAAGATGGAATTCATTTTGTCCAATATTAACATATTAAATGATGAACACAAACAATCGATCTTGTATGCAGTTGAAAAAAGTTGAAAAAACATATTTTTAACTCATGGCGTAGGTTTTTCCTACGTAGTATTTAGGCTGCCCTACTTACTACGCATTTTTAAAAGTAATTAGGTTTTTTATTTTAATTGTAAAATATTTATGTCGAATTTTTACCCGGTATTAATAAAAAATAACCGTTATAAATGGGTATTTTTTAATTTTTACCTATTTTACCCTTTCCTTCCTATTTAACCCTCCCGAATTTTTACCCACCCGCCCATCTCAAATTGTGAGTGAATTCTGGTTGTTTCTGAATTAGTTAAGTAGGGACCCATGCTTTGTATAGGCTAACATTTAGAGAATAAAGATTCTCGATAAGTAGAGAAGACACGCAATGAAGTACCTACTCAACAGACACAATGATTATTGATTGAAAATGACGACTGTCTTTACGATATCTACCTACTAAGACCTACTGAGAATTCCAGGTTAGAGAACAATATCCAGCAGTAGATATTGTTTTCTAACCTGGAATCCCACATCATCGTATTTATTGCAGTTAGATTACGTATATACCCTACAACTCTACTTTACAGACTCTATCAGACATCATAGATTTCATCGGCGGCACTGTCAGCGGTATAGGCAACATAGAGCTAAACACGTCCTGGGCGTCGTGGACCATGGCGATACTGTACTCGCGATTCGCAATACTCTTCGTACTAAACGTCTTCCTCGTCATCACGATGGTGGTAGAGTGCAACGTCAAACGAAATGCGACTGAGAACAATTCAGTGGTAAGTGACAAACTGATACCCGGGCTAGAACCAAAATTTTAAAGACGAATTAATCACACCGCCATATTGGAGTGATAATGTGATGATATAAATGGTACAATAATTTGAGATATTAGTGAATTAATCCGATAAAAAAATTAGCCGCTCTGGTAATCTTCTGTTTTCTATTATTTTAAAGAAAAATCTTAAATATTTATTAACAATCTTATATTAATGGATCTCTTTATTTTGTTTTCAGCAAGTGGAAGATCCTAAAGAAACTATCCAGAGACCATTGTCTCCGGGACAGCATACTCGCGACAGCCTTCCAGACTCTATGGACGCTCCAGAAAGGTACGCATAAAGATTCTTCTGATAACTACACTATAAGGCCTGACTTTTTTGGTTGACTGAAGGATTTGATTTGCGTAAATTCCGACACTAACCATTGTCATTGATAGCGTTCACAGATCGGTTGAACAGCCAAGCAGAATTCCGCGGCCCGGGCTCACGAACTCGTTTCGGAAAATGAAAACATTTTTGTTCAGAAAATCACCGGCTCCTGGACATAGCAGATTTTACACTGACTCTTTGGACGCTTCTCCTGAAATGTAATATATCATCTCACATGCTTATTTTCGTGACACCTTCTGCTTCCTTTAGGTTTGATTCATCAAAGCAAGTTCTTAGATGAACTAATTTCAAATAATCTCACCACCACAACAGGTCACCACGCGCCCAGCAAATTGACAAGAACGATCATAAGAGAACGGTGAACTTTCCCCAAAACATAAATACTCTACCGCAACGGCTCGAAAACATGATAGCGGAACAACAACGGCGATTGGACCACTCGGTTGTCGACACCGCTGGCCGTAACTCTATAACTCGTGCGTCCCAGTCTCTACCTCACCTCGACTCTGGCAACCTGACGGATGGGTAATTACAGTACCAGCATTATTATTTATTTATTATTTACGAACAGCAACAGAGGATGAATTGCTCGCCTAGCAACTAATATCTGTGCTAATACCAGATAATATTCAACAAAAGCAACAGCGACCAAACTACCAGCTTGGTAGTAGCAGCTAACATAAAACTGATGAAATAGACTATACTTACTGCATTTTTTATCGAGCTGCTGATTGGGTTCATCGTCCAGTTATCCATTTTTAAACTCTGTTGGATTACCACTACTAAAGAGGGATAATCTCACACTAGCTCATTTTGGTGAATCTGCCACCCCTTATCTAGCGAGTGGCAAATTCACCTTTGTGTGAAAAAAATAGTACTTCTTCGTCCCATAATGTCAAAATTGTCAAGTGTTTTCTTTTTTATATAAAACGTCAACAAGTTGCAGTCAATCGAACGATTATTTTTGGTCGTCTTGCGAAGCAAACATTGAGCTTTTATATTATTTACTAGCTGGTGCCCGCAACTTCGTCTGCGCAGGTTTAGTAGTTCGTGTAATTCGATGTAATTCGTGATTCGTTTTTTGCAGCGCACGCCAGAATAGCTCGCAGATGGCAGAATGTTTTCTTGCTTACTTGATTACTTACTTACACGTATCGTTATATTTTGGACAATTCACACAATATCTTTATAAATTAGCCTATATGTTATTTTGATGTATAGGCTATATTATTGTAAATTTTCATTAAAATCCATTTAGTAGTTTTTGCGTGAAAGAGTATACAACAAAAATAACACAAAAGTAAAGATTGTAATACATACAATCTTTCGCGTTTAAAATATTACTGGGATTTTTCTCTAGTTATTTCCAGTTTTATTAGTAATATTGATGTTTTTATTTAAATAGAGCTAGAGTTATTGACTCGGGTGTGAATAATAAAAGTTTTGTGTTTCATTGTATTTCAAGCAAAATTAATCCGGAGTTATTTTATATGAGAGGTACCATTTTATATTAAATAACAAATGACGAACGACATATACGACTTTGTGACATTATAAATAATATAAACACTTGACAATGGAAAAATTTACATTATTTTGACACATGCCATTAACGAAGAAGAAGTCGTGACTGCGAATTCTTCGCAATTCCATATCATCGATCGAATTCTTTATAAGATAAGAGACGTTTGTAAGTAAGACCGGAATTGATTTAATATTAGATTGCCCAATCTATACCTGTAAAAGGGCTTAACCTGACTGACTGACTGATTCATCATCGCTGAGCCGAAACCGCTGAAGCTAGAAAGCTGAAATTTGGAAGCTTCCTTTTACAGCAAAAGCACTCACTAAGGCGGGATTTTTGAAATTCAACCCCTAAGAGGGTGAAAAGGGGTGAAAACGAATGTATGAAACTTTTTAACTCGTGGTGCGATTTGCTTGAAACTTGATATGAATAAAAAAAATACAAAATAAATGGACACGTGTTTGAGTATTTTTCAAAATAACCCTAATAAAGTGGTAAAATGGGGTGTCAAAGTTTGTATGGGAACTTTTTAATGGGTGGTTAGGTGATTGGTTTATAACTTATCAAAAAAAATTGGCAAAGAGATAAATACTGGGGAAGGATTTAAGCTACAATTCCTTTCACGGACGAAGTCGCAAGTAACTGCTAGTAAAGTATGAAATAACACGACATAAATAATGAATTCATAAAAGCTGTCTTACTTCATAAAATTTCAAACAAAGATTAATTAGCCAAATAATATATCTATATACCTATGAAGTTGTAGTTCTTACTATATAACTCGTACTATAATACGGCAACGGCAAAGCCCTTACAATAATGTGTCTCAACTACTGTCAAAAGTTAAACACTGTTTAAAACAGTGCCATCCATTTTTTAATTGACTTCATCAAAAACGAGGAGGTTCCCAATTCGACGGAATCTTTTTTTTTTAATGTATGTTCCCCGATTATTCAAAGACGCCTGCACCGATTTGGAAATATATTTTTTTGTTTTAAAGGGTATACTTCCAGTTTGCAACTTCCCATTTAAATTTTATACAAATCGGTCGAGCGGTTTTTAAACTAATTATCAAAAATCTAAAAATTGTATACATCGATGATATTTTCGTTACGCGCAGTGCAGAGCGGTGCGTTTAGTTGGTCTTTAAATATTATATAATTATAAACAAAATACATCTACTTTCCACTAAAAATTTCACAATAAAATAATTTTATGGTCTCAAATTGTATCCAATAAAGTCGGTTTTCTTTTTAGTTTCAAAACGTAAATATGTAAGATAGTGACAGGGATATGCTTAAACAGTGTTTAAGTAGAGAGGCGTTTATAAGGCCGAATGTGTGTGTGTCAGCCGGCGCGGCACGACAGCGGGGTTGCAAGGGCAGATGCCGTGGGCTTACATCCCGGCCTCAGCACACCGCATGCGAGACCAGCTGCCTCCCGACGAGGACTTACCGCCCGTGCCTCTACCGGACTACACCGCCATCCCCTCCTTTAGAAAAGCCTGTGAGTAATACCCACTCTTTCCTTTATCCTTTATCCTTTATAAACTCCTTGTGAAATTACTACCTACGTGGACAGAGCTGTAATCGGAAACTCGATTAGAATTATTTGATTATAAAATGATGTGACTAGCATTACGCTTATATATTTTGTTAGGATCTAGCTTCAGTAGTCATCAAGGTATAAGGGAATCTTTACATTAAAACGGGCGTCTAAATTCTTGGGTGCATTTTTTGTGCATACCATCGACATTCAAGGATGTGGGTATAACTAAATGGTCACAGTTGAGTGGATAAAGGTGTATAGACCTAGCTCTGACTGAACATCATAAGATTAGGTGCTAGCGTTTGGGCTCAAATTAATGACTATTAGGACAGTTTAGTGATACACGAACCTAGGATGATATAATACTATACGAACATACGAAGTTTGTTCATTCGATCATTTATTGGGAAAACCATGAACTCCCTGATTTATTATTAGTTATGTCTTAGAAATGATTTTGTTTCAGCCGTCCACAGAGCTGCTTCGACCCTTAGTTCATTGACACAAAAAAGAGATTACGCATCGCAGTCCAAGCGTCGTAAGTATCGTTTAGATAATATACTACTTATACATTTTTTACCTAACTCAGCAAGCATCAATTATTCAAATTTAGGGCAGTGGGCCAATACTAATATAAAAATACTTTCAATATTATTTTCTAAATTCATCTATCTATATCTATATACACACTAGCTAATGAATTGTTTAAAACTGTTGCTATCTCTATTCTTCGACATTAGAATGACAAGGACAAAGCATACTTATTGCTACGCTATCTAATTATGTTATTTTAGGATAGAGGGACAGTATTAATATGGTATTGAGAGGTTCTTTGGCGAGTTTATTTTTCTCCTGTTGTAATTTATATTTCTTCCAGCGCCTCTAACACACTCTGATGTCTTGTACTAGACCCTGTCACCATATCGGAGCTTTGAATGTTGAGACCGAGCGGAATATTGAAGGAGAATCAACAAAAGGATTAGAATGTCAACTTAAATGAAACAAAATAACGATTAACTAAACTAAACTAAAAGCCCAAAAACATAGACAATTTTCTGAAAATAATTGTGATGCAAATCGTTAGTAAGTTCGTAGCTGTACCTCTAAAATAAGTTAATTAATAGATTTTTAATATATACATTTTTTTTTAAGCTATGCAAAGTTCTTTCAGACGTTGATCATAAAACCGATAAATTTAAATGTTTTTTACACCTGTCCAACGTGCCTCGTATGATTTTAATGTTATATTGCCTGCTCGTTTGAACTATAAGTTATAAACACTGCGAGGAACGCATTCAAGTTGGACTCCTGATAAGACATGTTTTCGTATCTCATTCAGTAGTGAGAACACGAGTAACATAACGTCTAATACGTATGTAGGTACCTACATTTAGGGTGATATGATAATGTTGACAAACATCTCTGTAGAACTTTGCGAATGTAAATAAAATATACTTTTGTAATAACCACAGCTGTTTTATTTGTTCTTATTGTTGGTATATTAGTATGTTGAAATAAATGGGGCTGGTACGTATGTATATGAAATGTACAGCTAGGTTCTGATTTTAAGGCCAGTTATATCGTAGTACTTGTCATTCTATTCTGTTCCAATCCACGTTTATCATAAAAAGGGTTTCAACTATACATAGCAAAGAAATTATACATAGGAAGGCCGTGGCTCTTCGGCTGTCAAGCGCAGGTATCACGTAGCAATGTATAAAGTAGAGGGAGTTGATCTGCGATGGCATACTGATGATTCTATTGGCGAGGCTGAGGCGGGGAAACTTGTTTAGCGGGACGAGGAGGAGGATCAGAGAGCTGGACATCAATAACGCAATGACGGTGAGTTTTACGCCGGTACCAGCACAGGACCGCGGCGTTACGCTCTCCAAAACCGAGTAGCTTGAGTACAAGAAACTTCCGATACGCCATGCCCAGAAAGAGTAAATCAATCCAATAAGAAACGCTTCAGGATTTGTCATAAGATGGAATAGTAGGTACTTATGTAACTCAGTTACATTTTGCGTGTTAAGATTTTTATATCTTTACCGTTTTTTGCGTTGCTGTAGAATGATAAAAATCCAAATGGTTTGGTAAAGATTATTGTTGTTTATCAATGTTTTTAAATTTTCGAAATTGTATACTGTGTTTCATTTTGTTGATTAATGATTATTCTGCTGCAATAGAAAATAACATTATTATGTTTATTGTGTACAGAATATGTTACATAAATGTGTATATGTTTATTTTTGATGCTGTCTGAGCTTTGATACAAATTCTGATTAGAAAGTTTTTCTCTTAGGATAATCGGATAATCCTAGGAATTCCTCTACCGTTTGGCAGGTCTGACATATGTCAGTTTAGCAACTTCTACCTATTGTCTATGTCATTAGTGATAGATAAATTATTTGAAAAGTATTTTTGTAAAAATACCGTGAAAAGGCCGGAAACTAAATAATGTAAATGCCAGGGAGCACTGGTGATATAGTGATAGTACTCCTGCTTTCTAATCTTAAAATCGAGGGTTAAAACTTCCACCGTGCTGGTGGAACCGGATGTTCCCTTTCAAACGAGAAAGAAAAAAACAGGTGTGCAATTCACACGTGGTAGAAGTGAAACCTTCAAAAAACAAACGTATAATACGTACACGTATACAAAACACGGTTGTTGTGATGCCTTTTCTCAAGCTTTGTACTACGCATGCGCGCACAAACATGTAATAATAAACACGTATAATGCTTCCTATCTCATTTTCTCCCACGTTAAATCTTATGAATTTATGTGTCTGTCTCTTTTTACTGTCGCTTTTTCGTTTCATCGACTTTCAAATCACAACGATGCTAAAGAAGTTTTTACTTCAAAAAGAAAAACATCTTGAGCAGTCCCACGGCTTAGTTAGACCCCTGCACGTATTGTCCATGTCTTGCCTATGAACACGGCCGACTAAGCTGAGAGGATGGAATATAGGTGCTAGGGAGGGTAAACCTATGCCATCTAAAAACTGTCCCAGGCTCTACAGTAAGTGAATATTATAACAAATGTGACAAGTGGACATTTTATCAAACACCATAATATAATACAAGTAGACCAATGATTAATGAGCTGGTGATTACATTGGACAAAGGATTAGTATGACTATTCAACGAGGTAACGTTGCCAGCCTTTTAATAGACACTTGTGATTGATTTGAACTCTGTATAAGTTTATATAAGTAATTGTCTAATTACGGCTAGATAATAAAGTTTATAGTTTTAAATAATTTAGTATAGGATCCCTTAGTTAGTTTGTAAATTGTTTATAGGTATAAATAAAAAAAAACGTGTGCGTTTTGGGACGCCCGACAGAAGTGATAACTTAAACTAACCTAACTAGCGCTGTGGGTTAGAGTGAGAGAGGAGGAGCCTACCGCTGCCGTATGCGTGAGAGAAAGGGAAGCCAGACAGACTGGCGTTACGTAACGAAGCGGTTTACCCTCCCATACAAAGTTATCACTTCAAAAATAAAAAAATCCTGATACAAAATATAAAACGGTTAAGTGTGAAAGCCGCGCCTGTTAGCATTACTGCAAAATACTAGATAATAATATATAATACTATTTTCACCATCATGGTCATTTTATCACGGTCCAATTCAGGGCAACAACACCGCAAATTATTGCTCTATTGAAAAGATAAGTTGGATTGAAGGACAATTAACATAGCAGTTGAAAAAATGTTCCTATACCTATACATCGATATAAGTCACGGTCAATATTGTAACAGCAATAATCATTTCGCATGTGTATATTTTTTTTGTGTGATATTAACTGTTCCGTGATTTTATTCTTTACTGGTATTATGATACATTTGCTTCTTGCCATATTTAATTATTCTAGGTGGACGGGAAGTACCTACCCGTAATATGTTTTGATATACTGGCAATCGTCAACATATGCAGCAGAAATGATTTAGGCCGTATTTTTAAATTGTGTTGACTCAAAAGCTTGATTTTTTTACAGCCCCAAGGGACTAAAGACCTTAGTTTTTGATATAAGTTTCAACTCGATACTCGACCTTCCCGTGTTCCTGAGAAAAGGGAGTTTTGACATACTACAGACCGACAGACAAAGAGACGGACAATGAAGTGATTTTCTAAGTGTTTCTTTTTTCCCTATGAGGTACGTAACCCTAAAAACAACTACCAATAACTTGTTTATTGAAACCAAAGAACCCAAATACGATATTTTGCTGTATGTTTGTGAGGAGTAGAGTACCCTGCAGATTCTCTAGAATCTGAAAAATAGAAAAAAAAACTCATCTATAGGTGATGCTGCACTTAAAAGTGATATCGACGCATTTTTAATGAACTGTCAAACTTGTCAATGTCAATGTTAATTTTATCTATGCCTATTTTTTAGAAGTTAGGGTACTTGTATTTGTTTATGGTAGGAATATATTTTATTTTATAAATCATAGGGTAGTTTTGTACAATGTAGTCTACGGTTATACTCCATGCGATGTGCCACGAAACAAGTAAAAAATTCTTTGTTTTAAGTCAATCGTGCGTCGTTTTAGTTTTATACATAATCCAGCAGGCTACAAAGTCCTTCGAGTCGGATATATGTTTAAAACACCACCCGCGCCGCGTAGAATGGTGAATACGAGAAGTTCAATGCAGCGAGAACGTGCTCGAAACGAGGCGGATAACCGCACACCGGATGGTGACATGCTACAAAAAAAATGACATCTCCAAGATCCTATGCCTTCGACTTCGAAAGCTACACAAACACAAAGTAGTGAAGCGATCAAGCATCCTATTTTGAGCCGAGCAGCGATGCCGGCCAGTAGTATCAAGTCGCAACAACCGCCGCCACCCAAAGCGTCACACAAAGATGACCAACGGAGCTTGAAATCCAAAAAAGGTTCCACTTCTTCGATGAGGGCGAAGCGGCAGCAACTTATCCTGGAGGCAGAAAGGCAGAAGGCGCAAATTCGCATGGAACTAATAAATAAAAAGTTAGATGCTGATCTAGCTTAGACGAAGAATACAGTTCACAGGAGGGAGCTGAAAGCCGTAGTCGCGTTGAAGAGTGGATGGAGCGTAGTTATCACGAGCTTAACAAAGGACTGCCTGCTCCCGAAGAAGGTATTTATACGGGTGAACAGTGCCTACTTTCCGGACCGCTGGCACGTACGGCGGCGCAGGTGCCACGCTCGGGCGTGGTAGTGCCCGCGCCGAACCCGGCTGGCCCGCCCGCGCCGCACCTGGCGCTGGCCGCCACTGCCAGCACAGAAGGTACAGTTCATATGCTCGCCAGTGCGTTGAAGGATCTCGCCGCTGCTTCCACCAGTCATGTGCCGGACGCGAACCTACTCAGCCGCGTGTTCTCCGGCGACCTTTTGGAATGGTTGAAGTTTAAACACGCGTTCGACGAGTCTACGGAACTGAGCAGTTTCACAACAAAAGAAAATATGTGGAGGAAATATTTGCGTGGAGCTGCCAAAGAGGCCGTTTCAGCTCTGCTAATAAGTGCATCATCTCCTGAAACTATAACGTCAACATTGAAGTTGAGGTTTGGTAATCCTGAGTACATCCTATCAAAGCTTGTACACGACGTTAGAAAGTTACAACCTATGTCTCTAGATTACCACAAAGAAATTGTGTCTTTCTCGATCAAAATACAGAACTTCGTAGAAGCTGTGCGTGCCGTGGGCCGAGAAGAATACCTACAAGGTACAAGTACTGTATCTGTAATATTATCGAAACTACCTACGGTCCTATTGTCGAAGTGAACAGATTATAGTTTGGTACCAATTACGGAAGGCAAAAAGTCACGACTGGTATCAGATTTCTTGAAGGAAGAAGCTGTGAAAGTTTCTACTACGTCAAATACCTACTACGTGTCCGCACGCAGCGATCAACACAAACATAACAATAATGATCAAGAAGCTACTAAATGCCTATTCTGTAAAGCGAGTGCGCATACCAAGATAACAGCCTGCAATAAATTTAAAAAGGCTCTTCGCAAACTTCGATGGAGTTTTGTAAAACGCAGTGGGCTATGTTTCAAATGCCTACTTTCACTTCACGACCGTGACGCTTCCAAACAAAAAAACATGTTAGTACCTACCAATGATGTTCATCCTTATTGATTAATAAATAGGTAAGTATGTACTAGTGCTAGTGAGTAAATATGTAAAGAATGTACCTGAAGAAAATCAATGTGACGTTCTACGCTGTGGTTTTATTTAAAAAAAGCTGCGACTTCCTGCAGGCCATGCATGTACCTAGATGACTAATTCCATCGACTATTATGTTTGTCAGGAACACACTAATTCTATCACTCTTTCAGATAGTGTAGACATTATTACCGATATCAATTATTATCAGACGCGATTAACGCGTGTTGATACCTAGTTCCTTCATAAACGAACATTAGAGCGACATGACGTGTGAATAATAAAGGTTTTAACTGAAAAATTGTAACAATGACGACTGAAACAGAAACCAAAGTGCCGCCAAATCTCGCATTAACTGCTCTTTTGTCGAGTGGTATTACAATAGTAAGTACTTAAATCATTGTTTATATACCTACAAGTAGATTACTACCTAAACATACTAGCGTTACACCTATAGAAATGCCCATTTTGTAATACTTTGTAAATTATGTACTTACTTAAATTAATTAATCTTGACTCTTGACTGAATAATATATTTTATGACATGACCACTAGCAAAGATATCCATCAATGATTCATAATTATTTATAGCAGTAGATAAGTAGGTAAATTACTTCTGTAATTTCAGGTGTCTTCTATAAGCTATATAATTTTGAGTGTTATAGCCCTAATATACCGATTCGATTGCGATGTACCAGGAACGAGCGATAATGCGCAACTCACATGGCACACGATCTACAGAATTTATATTCAAGGTCAGTTCAAAATTCAAACACCCTGGGTTCCATAAATAACTAACGCAAATATGCCACAGAGATGTGCATCTCGGGAGACAATGCCACACGCAGACTTTGTTTCTACACTGGTGGATGGCGAAGTAGTAGCACTCCTGCCTGCTCGTAGGTTGGAACTCAGTCGTGCCAGTCAACCAAAGATTTCCTTTCAAAAATGTATGTGAGCAGTGCTAGTGTTGCGGCGAAGAAAAACATTCTGTAGAAAGCCTCGGCTTAGCTCCGCGAACACATGGTAACATTTTATGCTTAGCTCTTTAGCTCTGATACTATATACGCTACTGGGCCTATTTTATCTAAAGCTGTCCCAGGCACTACATTGTCTTGTAAAAAGTTCCACTTCACGCTGTTTATTTATAGATACACTTTGTTAGAGTTTGGTCTGACCGATCATAGTTGTAGATTACTACCTAAGTCAGTGGTAACTGGTGATGAATTAGATATGCCGCCCAAAAGCCTCTGTCATGGCCTAACTATTTTTGAAAAGCCGTTAAGCCAACGGATTATAGGGCCCTCTGATTGCTCTGATGAAAATTCCATTACAATCACCCATACAAGGGTTGACTTCGCAAAAGGTTGCTTAACTTCTTTGAACTGTTTGGACTGAAGAACAACTTAATTATATACGCCATGATCGCTTGCTGCAACGGTAAAACAAACGTAGAGGGTCTACGGTGTGCTACGACACTGTAGCCTACGAAATATGTCCAAGTATTGATAATCTTCATCATACACTTATTCAGTTATTAATTTTACTGACATCACAAAGAAAGCGCATCTTGCAGCCCTGTGTAGACTTCCAGCCCAATCACTGTTGAAGCAAAATACATGTAGGTATATTAATTTACATGGAGCTTTCAGATGCAGAATGCTATCACGCATTACCAGTAGAAGACCTGACACAGTCTCAGACGGTGTTCGTGCTAATAACGCTTACACTAGGCTTCTCAGTTCTAACTCTAATTGCTAGCATCTTCTTGACCGTAAGTGAGTATTAAATTGAAATATTTTCTAATAATAGTAAGTAAGTAGATACTATAAGTATGCAAACACATTCAGAGGCGTTTGTCAATGAAATTTGTAATCATTGAAGTACTGGCGGTTGATTAAATAACTGATACTTTTGTACTTACTGTCTCAGCAGAACAATTAATTGAACTGGTAAGTATTAGCACTGGAAATGATCGGCATTATCTGCAAGTTCCCAGTTATGTAATGTGGGTAATGTAGATACTTTTGTGCTTACTGTCTCACCAGAACAATTAATCGAACTGTTAACTATTAACATTAGTAATGATCGGCATTATCTGTTATGTAAATCCCGTCAAAATCGATCCTGCCGTTTCTTAGCCGGAACAAATAGACTGATACAGACAGACATCAATAAAATAAAATGTGTTTCTGTTATATGTAACATATAAACTTTTATAGTAAAAAGTTGTTTTGACGTTACATACACTTCAACTTTATTTATTTGTATAGATGTATCATTCTACAGTGTCCAACTTCTTGAGAATAGATCTAAGACATCTATAAATTTAGGGACTACTTTTTGCAGGTGTAAAAAGGCAAGAGTTATTCCAATACATGAACGTGGTGGTATTCGCTTACGTCACTTGCTGGGTGGGGTCATTGGCCGTCGACGTCACGCTCGCAACCTATTTCGGCATGGACTATGCCTACTTGACGCAACAACTGGTAAAAACCATTTCACATCAGCTACTACTGGTAAAATAATACATAATTTAGGTAAACTGCATGATGATGACGCCGAAGTTTGCGGGTTCGTTTGCCGCGAGACAAGCTCTTGTAAGTATGATCTGTAAATATTTGTCTCGCATCTGGGTGTTTTTCTATGTAATAGGTTGGGGAAAAAGTTTCTTCGCATTTTTTTAAGAAAATTCAAAACATTTTTTAATATAGTTTATTTACATTTAACTAAAGTATGTAGGTACCATTTTGTTCGATAACTTTTTGCCATCTTGTAGGTAGGGACATGATCCCATTGCTATATAAATTTTGGGACTTCTGATCAAAATACCGCGACAAGTGGTTTTGGCAGTCCTCTCGTGATGTTAACCTGACACTGCCTAAAGAATTCTGAAGAGACCGAAACAGGTGGAATTCTGAAGGTGCAAGGTCAGGACTATACGGTGGATGAATTAACACCGCCCAGCCAAACTCTCTTAATCTTTGCTGAGTGGCTAAAGATGTGTAAGGTCTAGCGTTATCATGATGAAAAACCACACCCCTTCTGTTGATTAATTCCGGCCGCTTTCTCTCAACTTCTTGCTTTAATCTCATCAGTTGTTCGCAGTAGAGTTCAGAATCGATGGTCCTGCCTGGTGGTAACAGCTCATAATGAATAATGCCCTTCCAATCCCACCACACACACAGCATCACCTTGTTGCGAGTTAACCCGGGTTTCACCACAGTCTGTGAAGCCTGACCGGTCTTTGACCACGATTTTTTTCGCACGTTCTTGTGGTACGTGTTCCACTTTTCATCACCAGTTCAAAAATGGTACGGTTTCATTACGTCGTAATAAAGAATCACAAATGAGTACACGGTTCATTAGGTTTCTTTCAGTAAGCTCGTGAGGTACCCAAATATCGAGCTTTTTTGTGTCCCCAGTTTTTTTCAAATGCGCCAAAACTGTTTTGTGGTCAATTCCCAGTTCTTCAGCTACGTCGTAACTACTGCCGACTATATGCCGATCTTGCTCCACTTTTTCAAAAATGGCATCCATTTTATCCGTTATAGGGCGACCAGAGCGACGTGCATCTTTGACATAAAAAAATCCGGATTGAAAACGCTTAAACCAAATTTGTGCTACTCACTCAGACATTGCACTAGGTCCATAAACATCGCAAATTTTTTTCGAGGCTTGCGTTGCATTTTTACCTTTTTTGTAGTAAAATTTTAAAATGTATCGAATTTCTTTATTAGATTCACTCATCTTGACAGTACGAAAAACAAATAAAAATCACACATTTTCCTAATTTGAATTTGGAATTATGTTCTTTAAAATTTAAACTTTTAATGATACCAAAACCAGCCAGATACAAATAGTATAGCCAAAGAGATTTTATTACAAGTTCATACATACTATAATGCGAAAAGACTTTTTCCCCAACCTAATATAATACCTATCATATCAGTCATGTGGAGTAAGACACAAGCTCTGCTTAAGTTATAGTTCTAGTTGATGCTGTGTGAAATGTCCAGCATTAGGTATTATCATAGTTTAATAAGTGTGTTTGTCAGCAGCGATCAAGAGGTCTAATATGGGGTCCGGCCACTTCGTTTACGTACTCGTAGTTATTCGTCAGCTATCTCCGAAAAAACGATTGACATTATGCTGCATCATCGCATCGTTGTAAATAACTGTTTATGTGTGTAGGTATAACTTTTTATTTTGATTCCAGCGCGACGTACCCGAATACACGTATCCGTTAGATACCCTGAGACAAGGAGCGTTTGTCCTAATGTCGGTATCGTTGAAGGGATATGTAACTCTGGCCCTGAATTTAGTACTCATCTGCCTACTTATTACCTATTCGTGTAAATACCAGGAAACCTCGAAAAAAGAACAGGTGCCTATTTTTTTAAAAGTTGTATTTTCAATGAGCCTTTTTTTACAAATAATATTCTATAATTCACTCATGGAGATAATTAGAGGAACGGAACAAAATAAAGACAAATCGGTTTTTTCTTGTATGTATTATTATAAATTATATTAAGCACTTTATGAAGCCAGATCTACGCTCCAGAGCGTAGATCTGGCTTCAGAAGAAGTCAAAGTGCGATTTCTCAGAACACTGCTTGCCATAAATCGATCGTCTCTGATGTGACTCTCTTGCGACCTTGCCCTGCATGTCTCGTGTACTCTCCAGTCTGCTGGTAACGTTTAACAATTCGAAAGATGACGGATTTAAAAATTCCCGAAATGTTTTTTCAAATTAAATATTTATGTATATGTGGCCAGTTTGTACTAAGAAATTTTAGTACGTATTTTAGTGTTTTTCTTTGATTTATGAAGCGTTCCTCTAAATAAGTCCACCATGAGTGTATTATAAGTAAATATTATATATATGTTATTATTATAGACGTCTCGGGATAAGGAGGAGGAGGATAAGGAGAGTTTCAAACGATCTACGATTATTTACTGATTATTAGGTCTAATTGCAATATATTACCTAGTACTTTAACCATTATGGTTTTTTTTCAGCACTCGATACACAAAGTGGGAGCTATAAATGCCTTTGAGTGAGTATTATCCTAAACCCTCCACCTAATGTTCATTCAAATTACAAATTCGAAAGTTGTTACCTTGAACGTCTGACGGATCGTGATGAAATTTACGCTAATAGATTACATCATACGGACGGACATAGGTTACTTTTTATTGAAGTGAAACTTCTTATGCGACTTCCAACAAGGTTGCGTTAAACGTTAAACGTTCCTATTTTCATTTCCACATTACGAAGTTTCACTTCTTCCGCGCGGAGGGACTCCGAGCATTTTTTTTTTTTTCTATGTTTAACTAATAAGTATTAAAAAATATTTTGAGTGGATTTTCGATCAATATTTATTTATTGTTTGAGACGCAGCTAGCCAATTATTTGTATTATATGCAAATTTTTGGCTTAACTTTTGGGCGTCTGGGTGTTTTTCTATAAATAATATGTATAGAATTATTTATTTAAATCTGCCAGCTGCAACGTAGTGTTATTAGACTTAAGTTTAATTAAGATTAGTGCCTCTAAGTATATAGTAGGTACATAGATTTGTATTCCTATTTGCAGACAACCGAAGCGAGTTGATGAAAGCTGGGTTCAGCCTGACTCCAGTCAGTATGTTTCATCTTTTTCCCGCGGCGGGTAAGATCTCTTCAGTACTTTCATCTGCTCTCACCTTAAAATAACCTCGAGATATTCACGTTATTAAACCAAAGCACATTCGTTTTAAGTTTCACTGTACTTTTGCTGCTAGCCTAAGAGGAACAAGAGTAACTACACAAACTGAAAGATTTGACGAAAGATCGGTTTCGAAAATATAGTAAAATGAAAGAACTAGTTAATACCACGCAGGCTTTACGCGCACTCAATAATCGCACAATTTAAACTTAGTAACTATAATATTTTCTACTACCGTTACCTACATATATCTTATAGATGTCATCTAGACAATTACTTTCAGACAAACAAATAACGCCTACATGAATATGGATGACCAGCCGAGAAGCCTGACTCGTAGCGACTACTTTCCCAAGTAAGCATTCATTTTGTAATCGTAATATTTAGGTACTTAGCTTTTTTTAGGTACTTAGTAAACTATACTCCAGCCATATTCGAAACATAATATTTGTAAACAAACCACAACAGCAGATTTTTAGGGTTTTCACTTCAGAATAATTTACAATTTCACTCTTTCAATCGTTTTACCCTAAAAATCGATCAAACCATTAATAATACGATTTGTAAAGTCATGTAAAATCACACGTAAGTGGAAGTATTTTTCTTTTTTATTTAGGATTGGCTGTGATGGTTGATAATAGTGCCATCCCTAATTCTTTGGAAAAAATCGTGAACATTTTTGCGTTTTTGTATTAGGTATGTCATTTAATTGGTGAGCACATGAGTGCGAAGTAAAAAATGAAAAAAAAATATAGTAAATGTAAATGAATCAGCTACCGTTTTTTATTACGTACAGTTTTATTGGTTAAAAACTCAATTATTTACTCATAATCATTATCAATAGGGAATATGCATGTATTTTTTTTGATTTTAATTCAGTTACAAATATTTAAAACATCGCTTAAATGTAGTGTGCTTAAACGCCGCTATTCGCAATCTTTAATTTTGCAATTATGAACAAACTAAAACAGAAAATAATGGTTTATATACAAAATCAGAACAAAAAACGGGGAAAAGTCAAGTAAATTTGAAACACATGCGCACATGCGCACACAACACACAAACACAAGCTAGCATTTACAAAAATGAACATTGATAAAAAATGTTTTTTACCCATGCCGTCACATGGTTGCCTAGCAACGCTTTGTTATTAAACATTATGGCTCGAATATGGCTGGAGTTTATAGGTAGGGAAAGGTGTACAAGATGATCCGTCGAGGTAAGTTGCAGTTTGCGCAGTATGTTTGTATTGTCAATGGAAAACAGAATTATTTGTTAATTATTTAATTTAATTATTACATAAAAAAACATGTACATTATATTATTATATTACATTATAGGCAATTAATTATCTACTTTCCAAAAGTGCCTCAAGTATCTATCAGTCTACACAGGTAGCATGGTAGTACAATTTACAAAATATAAGTAACAAAACATTTTTGTGGCAAGTAGCTATCTCTGTTTCAGCCAAATCCACAGACCAAATCGAATGTGACACAATTTTGATGGGGATTAATTCTGAATTTTAACCTATGCACACCTTAAATTAGCAAAACGCGACTAAACTGATCTTCAGGGTTCAGTTTTTTACTCATTTGTGTTCATGTGGCATAACAAATACAAAAGCGACACCTATGCCTAAATTAAATGAAAAGATTGTGCAATTTACAATACAGCAAATATACCAGTTGTTCGAGTAAAGCCATCGGGTTTGTGTCCACTTCATATTTATACCAGATAATTTTACAGCCAATCGTTTAACCGGTCGGATTCGTGGCAACACCAACCGCCAAGTCACAGCTCGCGTCCGTTCTCGTACATGGACGACATAAGACGGTCGGTGCCGCTGAAGCCGCCGGCATCGCCTGCGGCCTCGTCAGAGACGCAGTGGCGCGATCCGTGGCAACAATCTCCACCTGTGCCTGCGCCTGACTACAGCCCTCACACACCCCGTAGACTCAAGTCTGCTCTCAAACCGGCCGGATTTATGTAGCGAATAATCCATTATACTATACATAGCTGTACATACTCGCCGGACTATATAATATTTCGAAAATATATTTCTTTCTTCTCACTATTTCTTTTTATAAAATATTTTACTTACAACGAAATCCAAATTAGAGTAACATTTTTAAAATGACTAATTCGTAACATTATAAATAATAAATATATATTTAAAACACCTCATTGAATCACACTTCATTTAAGAAGTGTCATATAGAGACAGTAAGAGATCATAATGGTTACAGAAAATCTATACTAAATAGTGTCATTTGAAAATGTTTCTCTTCTTCAGACTAGTGCAAACAAAATAAGATAGTATTTGACCAAATTTTTGTTAGTACTTGCAGAGAAACAACAGATTCAGGACCAATGAAACTACCCACGCCTGCGTACCGCAAATGCTAGATAAATAAAGCAGATCTAGGACATACTCCAGGTTGTACACATAGTTATGCTCATGACGTTTAACGTTAACGTTTGCTGACCATAGAGTTTCATAGAGTATATGGACGAACAGGCAAATTACGTTGATCATTGAAATATAGGTAGTTCCCTACACACGCATGGCTGTTAAACATGAATGAATGGTTCGACCGAATGAGCATTACCACATGTACGACCTAGCCTAGCGTATAGGCAGCAGTGTGTATTATATAATATATGAAACACTTTTTGCACGATAACTATAAATAAACTAGAAATTAAAATGGCCCTGATAGTTTCGCCAGAATAGCTAAAGTTTCCTAATATACAAAGAACCTTACTTTTTTTGCACCAAAGTCCAAATTAAGAGTAACGATTTTAAATCTTGTTCTAAGATATATTAAAATTGTAATTTTGCTTCATTATTGAATTGACTTTCCCAGGATTTTCCGCAGTTTTAATCAACACCCATTTTAATGGCGGCTAAAATGTAGCTCATTCAAACATGTCAATTTGTTAAATTTAAGTGTTATTCTAATTTAGACTTTGCTGCTAATAAAATAAGATCGTTCGTATTATACAATATTTGAGTTAGTCTGACGAATCTAGTCAGGACTAATATCTTCTTTCATAAACAGTACTTAGATCACTCTTAAACACTACATAGTTGGTACGTAAATAATTTATGTGTTATTTCGTTTACAAAATGTATTTTTTATTCTTTACTAAATTGAAATCCAATATTTAATTCCGTTATATATTCTTATTTACATTTCATTTGCTAACTAAACTATTTATATTAATTACATATATCATTAATATATTGTTATTAATATAACATATTACGATACAATTATTTGCTTACAAAAAATATATATAAAATGTTTTAGACACATTTCTATTCCATTATTATATGTAAATTGTTACCAATGCCATTATTACTATATTGCGTTATATTAAAAAAAAACTTTATTCTTTGACGATATTTATATTACAATATATCATCCCATAATCAACTAATTTATTTACTATAAGATTATATCAAAATATCTCATTATACTTTATATAATTATTCTAAGTGATAAAATGGGCAGTATTTGTTAACTTCAAATTTTGTTAAGTACACTGGCGCAGATAAATGCACTCAATGACCAAAAATATGAATTCATACCCAAAGTAGAGGCTGATAGTGCTATATTTAATTTGGCCTTCGATCACGAAGAATGGCCAATTAAAGCCAAAATCACAATGCCGGGCGATTATGTAATTCTGATAATATCTAAACATTTATACTAACAGCTCTCAGTTACTACTAGTATAAATAGGTATAAGCACAGCAATATGCATAGTATATAACTATCGGTTTCGTTTAGCAATAGCCATTATTTCATGGATATTGCGTACGTTGTGTTTCTATCTCAGTTTATTCGTAAGACAGCATGTCTTGCAATCAACATCAACCTCCCGTAATACCAATTCATCAATAGTAACTTAAAGGGGTTAGTATCAATGTTTACATAATATCAGAATTACATAATCGCCCGTCAGATTACTGATAGAATACTTATATAATTTTTAATACACACTTTTGTTACTTTTTAGCGCCCAGCCACAGAACAAACCCTATGTTCATCACATAACTGTTTGTTCTAGGAGGGAATCGAACCCTCAACCTACAGCGCAGAAGGCAGAGCTACTACCAACTGAGCTGAACGGCCGGTCAAAACTAAAATAACTATTCACTAAAATGTTATTATAGTACAGTATATATACACCCCCTTATGCATAATCAGGTTATACACCTAGGCCATTTCAACTCAAATGAAATTAGTATGACAAGGATAAAGATAACTTTATCAAACGTTTCAAATGAAAAGTGTTATGAATGAGGGCCAGAATTTATAAAAGTTACATTTATTTATATTTATATTTATGCCCTTTGGCAGTGATCTGGATCAGTTGAGCTATCTATAGATCGTTTTACGGTCCCTAGAAAGCTCTACTGTTTCACGTGTATTTTATATTATTGCATATTATTATATACATTTCTGTAATAAGGCATTATATTAATTCTATGTTTGGATTTTAATGTTAATATATTTATTTAAGATACGAGTGTAAGGTTGCATTTGCAGTAAACCAGTGCAGAAAAGTGTAATAAAAAATAACTATAATATCAAGTCATAGCATGATAATATTGATATTTTTTACCCTGCATCGCTTTAATGGGAATTCACCCTTGAGGCGACTATCCACCAAAGCAATAATAGCAAGAAGAATTCAAAGATGGTTGTGTCGAAAATGTTTGATGACGTGTGACGCGCAGCAGTTTGACATGGGATTATTTGAAATCTCTCACAGTTTTTGGTTTTCTGTTTGTTCTCTTTACAGAATTTAGTATTTAGTCCATTAAAATGTTACATTTTTTAGGCCTTAGTGTGCATTTGTCAGAGGACGCAATTTTATTTTTTTAATGTGTAGGGGGGGTCAGTAGAAGCTTAAGTTCAAGTTTGTGGGGTCGGCACCCTTGTCCCCCGGCCGCCATCTTGGAAAAGGGGGTGCAAAGGGTTTTCGCGCTGTATCTCGTAAACTAGTTACCTTACAGAAAATTTAATCAAACATAAAATGTAGCAAATTAAATTTCCTACAATTTTATTTCTATTACTTTTTATCGTCAAGTGACCAACAAAAAAGTTATAAACAAAAATAAATGAAAATTTTGTTTGTTTGTTCTAGGTTTTACAGCGCTCCAAACTTAAACGGATTCTCGAATGCTCATAGGGATGCAATAAAAACTAAAAATTAGGCTTACTTTTCTATCTATATTTTTTTTATTTATACAATTTATTATGATCTTAACATTCCTATGCTATTATTGAACTATGTTTGACCCTTTTACCCACCACCTATGAGGTATAACATGGGCAAAGTCAAATTTATAAAAATTTAATGCATTTTTTAATGCATTTTTTGTCACTGTCTTAGCAAATCGTTTGTATCGCAGAGTGTCTAGAGTATCGTCTTTATTTCCGCCATATAAAAAGACGAAAAAACGTTCGCCAACAACACTGAGTAACGATGACTCGACTTTCTCACTCATAAATAATTTAGTTCCACTTGCTAACTCTGGATGCTTCTGCAAAATTTTTATAAATTTGACTTTGCCCATGTTATACCTCATAGGTGGTGGGTAAAAGGGTCAAACATAGTTCAATAATAGCATAGGAATGTTAAGATCATAATAAATTGTATGAATAAAAAAAATATAGATAGAAAAGTAAGCCTAATTTTTAGTTTTTATTGCATCCCTATGAGCATTCGAGAATCCGTTTAAGTTTGGAGCGCTGTAAAACCTAGAACAAACAAACAAAATTTTCATTTATTTTTGTTTATAACTTTTTTGTTGGTCACTTGACGATAAAAAGTAATAGAAATAAAATTGTAGGAAATTTAATTTGCTACATTTTATGTTTGATTAAATTTTCTGTAAGGTAACTAGTTTACGAGATACAGCGCGAAAACCCTTTGCACCCCCTTTTCCAAGATGGCGGCCGGGGGACAAGGGTGCCGACCCCACAAACTTGAACTTAAGCTTCTACTGACCCCCCCTACACATTAAAAAAATAAAATTGCGTCCTCTGACAAATGCATACCCAAATGTAACTTTTCAATGGACTAATTACACTATACGCGCTATACTGCTCTAATATAAAGCACATTATGACCCATTTTCTTAACCATTGTTGGTACAGCGATGAAACTATTAAAATTACAATAGTTTCATCGCTGTATCACTGTATGGCCGTTACACTTATTGATTATAAATAATATTATATCATCGAAAAGGCACATAATAACAAGTGATACTTACATATCTTACAATTATCATGTTTAGTACTATTTTTTTTTTTAGTTCTTAAAAGTCAAAATATGGAGCAATACAAACCTTTACACTTATACTGTTCAATGACTAATATTTTATTGTTTGTAAGCTACATAATGTGACCTTTCCTTGTGTAGAAAATATATCTAAAATGAATAAAAATATATAAATTTAATTTGAAAGACCCTGAATATAGTATTGACGATCTATTTGTACAGAATTATCGTTGTTATCGAAGTTAAGAAATGTATTAAGAGGTAATATGTATGTTTATGTAGTGAAATAACACCTAAACAAATATCTTAATAATTTACATTATCAATTTACACAAAGAAAATATGTAGCTACTTGTATGCCGCTACAATTTTACATAATCCACAGCAGTCGGAATGTCGATGAGACCTGAACAGAAACAGAAACAGAACACCTGGATAAACTGAATTCTGAATAAAATTAATAACAATTAATCTTTAATACTATAATCTACTGTTTTTCTTTGTTTAAATCTAATTTCATCAAGTCTCTCTTCAGCCATAGGAAACATTTTCACAATCGGCTGTTGGAGACATTTAATAAACCTTCGTCAGGCTTCATCAAAGAGTTTTTCCGCTTCCAGGGTGTTGCTGTCCTTCTCTACAAGCGTTGAAATAGGAACGGAGGGTTCGCTTTTGATCGCGCAGACATTCGACGACTTATGTATAGGCCCTTCGGCACCTTTTTCGTTGATGAATTTGTTGTGGGATATGTAGGCGTCAGGGGCGGTTTGCTCGCAGGTATTTTCCGACTCGGATAACTCGTAAGTGCCGGTGAGTTCGAACTGAGCTACCACTTGGCTAAGCACTTTCTTGAGGTGGACGAACGACTCCTTATCGGCCGGCGCAGACGCGTCCGCTTTTACCGCAGCCTGGCAAACGTCATATTCACAATCGCTCTCATACTCGCGTTTCATCGACTTGAGTTCTCCGACCACGACCTCCAAATCATCATTTTTATTCCAAATGTCGAACAGATACGAGGCGTCCCTGGAGAACAGAAATACGGCCGGTATATTTAAATCGTCTTTTCCGTCTCCGGACATGGCGAATATAGCGGTGTTTACGTGCGAGGAGTCTTCGACATTGTCTAAGATGATGGCCAGTTCAACTTCCGCGGCTTGCATGTTGCGTACTTTTTGTGCGAACGTGCACTGTCCGCGTTCTGCAATTGCGAACTTTCCTTGTACTTTGTCTTTGTTGGTGATGGGAGTGCATGCGTCGTAGGGGTTGACGATGGCAAGTAGTCCCGTCAAACGTAAGTCTCCTACGATTTCTCTACCGAAGTGTGCCGGCCCTGCGTGAAGCACGCGTTCGCCGATCCTCACTCCGGCAGTCATCACGCCGTTCTCCTGATCGCTCAACGAGTTCCACTTAGACATCTCCCGCATAAACGTTAAACCTTCCGCTGCATCTTTCGCTGATTTCGCCTGTAATTTTAAAGTTTTTTTTTTCAGTGCATTCAAAAAGGTAATTATACTATTTATTTTAATTATACTTATATTTATACTGTTATACTACTAAGATGAACGAAAGACAATGTAACAGCCACTTAACGTGCATTTATGATCTCGTGAGATGAATAATAGTAAAATGGCAACGCGAGACTTTTAGATAAATATTCAAAGATATTAATATTTTAACAATAGCTTCACAATATAAGTATGCACGCATAAAAATAGCGATATTCATAAAATCAATACTAGCAACAGAAACAATACAAATTGGTTCTGACACAAATAAAATAATAATAATCATAATTCAACTGTAAAACAAGTACATACCTACTGTTACAAAAAGGTTCTAACTCAGCATATACAGGTTGTAAACAACCTGTGCTGCTTTTCCATTAGAAACTTTTTGAGACCAGTGCGTAAAATAAAATTAAAATTGCGGACTTAACTAAATACAATCGTATTTTTGAAAGGGTCAAACAAATTAGTTTAAAATAAAAAATAAACTTATACTAAATAAAAAATACATTAAAAACAGATGAACAATAAGGAGTACCGGAATGCGTTACATTAGAATATTTGCAATACTAATAATAATATTATAATACTATTAAAAATAATATTGTAAGTAAGAAAAAATTATAAAAAACAAAACGAAATCTCTCAAATCTTGCATCTATACATTATTTATATTCATAATTGCACTTGTATTGAGTAGACGTTCCTACTTTTTTGCCAGTCATTTTATTGTTGATAAGAATGCATGGTCTCATATTGCTCTTCCTTCAGACAGTTAACTGACAGATTTGCAATGTATAAACTACTGTAACCTTTAATTTTTTCGTACTTAAGAAGGATCATACAAAAATGTGCTAAGACCCAGGAAGAGTTTCTTGTCAATTCTTCTCGGATTTGGGTTAGAAGGAATTGGCATCTAAATTCACCTAGTATGTAAGACATTTCAAAA
The DNA here is from genome assembly GCA_948098915.1 of Lampropteryx suffumata. Lineage (NCBI taxonomy): Eukaryota > Metazoa > Arthropoda > Insecta > Lepidoptera > Geometridae > Lampropteryx > Lampropteryx suffumata. The sequence goes on along the minus strand of OX402544.1, from coordinate 15,560,781 downwards.
TGATCCTTGTGAATGTAAACAAAAAAAAATAGATAGATAGATAGATAGATTAACACTTTATTGTACACAAAAAGAACACAGAAGAAATAATAGAAATAAAATTGTACAATGGGCAGCCTTATCGCTAAAAGCGAGGCAACTCTTCCAGGCAACCTTTGTATGGATAGGATAAACAAAAACAGAACGACGGCGGTGTACAAAAAGTTACTTAATATACAAAAGATATAAAAATACAAAATATAGTTGTAATGATGCTAATCGATAATTATTACTACTATGTCTTTAGTAAGGTCAGCTCGGGTTTGCCATTATCTATCAAAGCATGTATCTAAAAATACTCACCATATACACGGTATCTAAGTTGTCTACACGTACCGTAGAAGTGGTATACAGAAGCTGTACTCTTCCATCGGGTTGGGTTATCACGGATATTCCCATGTCTCCCAATGCGCCCACTTGTCTGGGGTTGTTAATGGGTCGCAGTCGTGCCGAAGGACGGGCAGCCGTCGCCCCTAACAGTTGTCGCATTGGCTGACGAACCTTCTCAGCTACAAGCGACGCGGTGTTCGGACATGTCCTGTGAAGCCCAAAGTTTTATGAGCTAATTAAAACATAACAACGAAAGTCATGAGCTTGGATGTTTAAGCATAATGAAGCACGTATTCGGCAGTTAAAATGAATTGAAATTACTGCAAAGTTAATAGAACCGACAGAGGTTTTAGGTACTAACCGATGGTGGTATAATTTACTTACTTCCTATATTTATCCTCATCTTCATCATCTATTTTCATCTGATAATAGGACGAGTTCTTCCCATGAGTAGCGAGCCAAAGCGGTAGGAAATGCGCTTCTGTCGTCAGAACATAATTTTCAAGCTTTATGGGCAGGTCTGCGTCTTCGCTAAATAGCATGTACAGATATTTGAAGGTCTCTGCTAGTACAAATGAGTCCATTCTGTCTTCATGCTGCCTGGTTCTGACATCATTGACGGCAGCGTAACCGCAGGGTACTCTGGTATGCTGCTGCAGTGCTTTGAGCACGGTTTTTCCGACTTGAAGGTAATGATCGTCTTCGGTTGCGCGATGGAGGAAGTAGGTGGATTCTAAAAATTCGGGCCGAAGGGGATGTTGACCCCAATGGACCTGAAACACGTTTCATACATGATTGACTGAAGACACTCATCCGGCACTTGCTTCAATTCAGTTTTTTTACGGTGAGCAAACGTAGGCAATGCTGACGAACTATCGGAAACTAAACGCTTACAGATAAAATTACACCGATAACCTATTGATTTGTTATAGAAATAGAAATAATTTATTTGCAAGAAATATGGTAGTTAAAAGATACTGAGGCATACAGTAGGTTCACATATTTATCCAAAGAACATTGGCATTCAAATTTTTATGTTTTCAAAAACATTAAATTAATCTATATAACATTACATTAAATTATAGTATTCTATTTTAGCATTAATCAATTATATTCTTTAGTTTCCAAGAAATTCGTTAATAGTATAAAAAGTTTTGACATAAAGCCACAATTTTTTTTTTTTACAAAAAGCCTTATTGTCTAGTCTTTTATTTCGGCAGGAATCTTATTAAATATTTGTCCACACATTGCAAAAGAACTTTTTTTATAAAAGGCAGTTTTAGGCACTCTTGAAAGTACAATTCTCTCAGAGTTTCTTACACATCTATGATATATGTTTGTTGTTTGTTTTGATACAAAACCTTCTGTCGTCTGGCCAATTGTCTATGCTACGTTGGTGCTATAGTTTCACCATTCATACCTGAAAGTCGGAGGTGAACGCCTCTGGTATAAAGGTGTGCCTTTGCATAACTTGGAACAGCATCTCGTGCGTTTCGACAGCCGGGCGCACATCTCCGAGTAACACCTGCAGGCCTGGCCAGAATGCGAGCAATGCATCCATGAAGTTACGCGATTGAAGGTGAGGCCTGGGGAATGTTAACTGGATCAACAAACGCATCCACCAACTCACATACGCTGCAAACAATCCAGTGGCAACGCATCAAATGCTCAGTCTTTTCCACTTTTACTTCTACTTCTACTACTTCTACATTCTTGTACATATTACTCCTGTTTCCATAGACAGAGATTACCGATTCTATTTACTACGGTTCTAACACTTCGATTGCTTTATTTACCTCATACATGTGATCGGTTACTCTTGACCTGGCATTTCTCTAACGCATCCTAAATTTGAGCTAGTACGAGTTCTTCCCCTTCCAGCAACTCTATTCACACTCGTCTCATGCAGCTGTTCCGTCATCTTTCGTACATCTCTACATGCTCAAACCATACATTAAACAAAAACAAAACCATATCTTAATATACGTTTCCCAAATTTCATCACTATTGTCTTTTACTTCGCTCTATAATCACACTGTTTCTCACTTTATCACTCAAAAATAAACCACACAAACTTCGCATAGCTGTGTGCTTGAATAATAAATAAGTAAATGTCTATTATAATATAAATAAAATCTTATCAAATAGTTTTGCATAACATAATGAACAAGTACATAAATGACAATTTTTAGTTAGACGTCTACCTAGCGTCTAACTAAAAATTGTCATTTATGTACTTGTTCAGCTTGTTGCTACATAGCCTTGTATTTATCAACTTAGTTTTTTTTTATTTACGTATGAGTTTTTTGCTATGATGAGAAATAAACACTTATTATCTCTTTTCCGATATTTATAACACAACTACCTTATTTGTATGGATATGTAAAGGAAAAGGGCAGAATGTTTAATAGATATTCATTTACTCAATTAACCAAGCGTGTGTGCACATTGAAGACTAGCAAAGACAGGATACAAATTACTATTGGTCAGTTCCCAAACCAATTCAACACTATATGCGAGTAGGTAGCTTGCAAAATAAAATAATTTTGTATGAAAGTATCGAGAACTTTTTTAAGGTTTACAAGTAATCGATCTCGTAAACCCGTATTAGCCATGATCATTTTCCTTATAATTTCAGCATATACGTTACAATTTTAAAAACCTTTCTCAAACACCTAAATAAATAAATAAATATTGGTGGGCAATGCACACAACACAATCTAGCCCCAAAGTAAGCATAGCCTGTAATATGGTGACTAGATGGCTGATAGAATACTTATATATTTTTAAATACATAAGATACTTTATAACACCCAGACACAGAACAAACATCTATGTTCGTAGCACAAATGTGTGTCCTGGGAGGGAATCGAACCCTCAACTTACAGCGCAGAAGGCAGAGCAACTACCAACTGAGCTGACAGACTAGCCAATATCGGTTTAGCCAGTAGGGAAGGACAATTGACTCACTCGATGGGTCAATAAATAATAAAAACAACCATACATGTAAGGAAATACCCGTAAAAATATTTGTTCTATGTTTTTATGCCATATATTTGACGTACTATACGTTTACCATTTTCATTAAAACAATATATATGACTATATTATAACAAAACAATTATTTGGCAGATGACAGATGTCATTATAGGAAAAATAAATTTACTATTTATTTAGTCATAAATGTTTTAAATGTACCCAGAGATGACAGAAATACTAAAATAATATTTATATAAATAATATTTGTTTCATTAGGCTTATGAAACAAATACCTTGTTAAAGTATCCTTTCAAGTCGGAAGAATTATACTGCTGTTGACTTTATTTATATATTTATAGTAATTTATGGAAAAAAAGTTGTGTGTCATTATTCATTTAGTAATTCATGCGAAAAGTCAGTTATTTTGGGAACAAGCTAATACAAGCTATGCTTAGTTTGGAGCTAGATGGTGTTGGGTGCATTGTTCACCAATATTTATTGATTTCTTGCTTTTATGTAATATAAGGCTAAGTTGTCATCAGAAGAGCACGGCCGATGTAGATATACAGAATACTCGACTTTGCTGTAAGAACTAGCTAATATTACGTTAGATGTTTCATTGTTTGTATATTTGTAACATAATTACAGTTTTAACCGAATGTTAAAACTTGTAACATGTCTGTGGCCTGGAATAGCATATGGGCTAGACTTTTTATGTAAGTAGGTAGGGCCGAAGCGAGTGTTATATATATGAAATAAACATAGAAACAGAATATTCGAATAGATTCTGGTGAAAATACAAAATAAAAATGTTATGCGTTTTCATACATAAAAAATATATTATATACGCGTCGACTTAAGAACCTTCTCTGTGTTTCGTCGGTTAATAAATAAGTTATTTTTTAGAACGTAAGAGGAGTGCTTATAAAGGTCTTATCTTAGCTTCTTAAGCCCATTTGCGCAGCTGAACTACAAACTAAGGCCGGCTTACTTTGTAATACTTACCTACAGTTATTTATACAGGTTTGATTAAAACATTCGTTATCAGTTTCGTTATAGCATAGGTATGTATTACGATTGCGATTGTGAATCACGTGGCTGTACCCACGTTCCTGGGTTTAGCGTGTGTTTTGTTGCTTCGTTTAGCAGCGCAGCGTTATCACTCCGTATTTGCTTTTAACGCAAAATAATTCGTAAATGCTTAAATAGAATAAAAATAAAACTAAAACCTGTTTGCAATAATAAATATTCAAAGCAAGTCAACTCTTATCAATTGGACTGGTCTTAGCTTAGCCTTCTGCGCTGTAGTTTGTGGGTTCGATACTGTTATAAACATAGATGTTTGGTCTATGCGTGGGTGTTATAAAGTATCATAAGTATGTATAAGAGTATAATAAGGTATTCAATCAGTCATCTGGTCCCCATATTACTTAGTTTAGGACTAGATGGTACCGCGTCAATCGTCTATCAATATTTATTTATTTATAAAGTTCTGTAGCTTGCAAGCATAAATTTGCCAAGCTAAAATAAGTTTTGTCGCAAGAACTATGTATTCGAAATAATTTTAAGCAATACAGCTACATGTCATGCAATAAGCTAACAAAGATAAAGTGCTCTCGCTGTACCTAAAATTTCAACCTAAACTATGTAAAAAACCTATGTAGTATAAATAATTGATTCAGGCGTGACTTTGAGGAAATCCATTACAAAACATTAAACAGATGGACAAATATCTAGTACAATTACGCGAAATTGTACTAGATATTTATATCTAGTTTTCTATGTAGTATATTTTTCTGTTTGATCTCATCTTAATTGATGACTTCTCTGGCGCAAGGGCTAAGGCCCGGCTGAGACGCGAAACCGTAAGTTTCGATTCTCGCCGGGACAATGTTTGTATGATCTGCAAGTATGTTTCCGGTATTTATATGTAAAATATGTATGTATTAACAAAAAAGTATGTAAGTATTATATCAGTCACCTATATCGCAAGCTCTTTTTACTTTGAGACCAGATGATGCTGTTTGAAATATCCGATATTATATATTTATTAAAAAAATGACAAATATACAAACATCTACCCACACGCTTTCCCTTTCCTAGTATTTTGTAATAAAATTACCAACTAGAAAACGTAATGCACAGCTTGACCTAGATACATAAGTAGATACCTAACACGCTCAATTCGAAGCAAGCCAACAAAATAACAGAATAACTATTGTTTATACTGTGGCGATAAGCAGAATCGGCTTTGCGTCGCATTTGAGACATTAAACTAAGTAAAGCAACATGCAGTACTGTCATGGGTCGTAGGTTCGAATTTAGTCGTGTATAACTTTATTTTTTAACCGACTTAAAAAAAAAAAGGTTACTCAATTCGATTCGTATTTTTTTTTATGAACTTCGTCGTTTATGAACCGATTTTGATGATTCTTTTTTTGTTGGAAAGGAGTTATCCCAAGGGTGGTTCCATGATAAGGAATTCAGGATGTGATGATGGCATCCCAGAGAAATCGAGGGGAACTTTCGAAAATCGTAGTGGCGACTAGTGCGTTTGTTTATTTTTTATGAAAGTATTTTAGAGCACTACTATTTAATGAAGGTCTGGAGTCGATCTGATGATGGAGCCTAAAGACAGTCGAGGGAACTCCTCAACGATTTACAGCAATTACCTGGTGTTTGGGCTTGATTCATTTGTATTGATGAGAACTGTACACCTAGATGGGTTGTGACTGTCATTAGGGGTCTGATGATGAAGACAAAGGACAGTCAAGGGAACTCCTCAACGTTTTACAGTAGCTACCTTATGTATATACATTTTATATGTATATACTGAATTTCATGAAGTCTGTTGTCTTTTTAGATTTTTAAAACGTAATTATCTAATCGAAAAATGTATGTACGCTATACCAGTACTCTCAAACGGTGAAGGAATACATCATGAGGAAACCGGCATGACGTAGAACCTACAAAGTTAATCACGATCAGACTTATTTTAGTTATGGCCAAGACTAGAGGCGTTCACAAAAACTTAAAAAAAAAAAGAGAAAGTAAAAAAATAAGAAAATACACTTAAAGAACTACATACGTAATTATATAACTAGATAAAAAGCCATTATCGAATATTGCAATAAAAGTCGCAAAAAAATTTACATATTTACAAAAAAATAAAATTATTTACAAAAATGTACATGCTTTGCTATTATCGCAGTAAATATTAAAATAAGAAATTTACTATAACAAAGCATATAAGAAAACGGTGTTCTTACAATATCCACAAAACCACATGTTCCTAATATGTTATGCTTAGACTTGCGTATAGCATTTTTGCTATATTGCTATAAAATCTCTTATACGATAAGTATAAGGACGACCTCTGCGACGCAGTGGGCCAAAGCGCGGCTGAGACGCAGAAGGTTGCGGGTTCGATTCCCGACTCGGGACAAATGTTTGTATAATCTGGAAGTATTTGTCTGTGTCTATGTATAATATGTAAGTATTTACAAAAAAAGTATATAAGTAGTATATCAGTCATGTGGTACCCATAACACAAGCTCTGCTTACTTTGGGGCTAGATGATGCTGTGTGAAATATCCGGCAATATTATTATAATATATTTTTATATTTTATGATATATGGATCAGATGATCTAAATATTTATTTATTTATTTGTTAGTACGAACGTGTCAATAACGCTAATTAAAAAAAGAACAATAATTGAATCCTTAAATGATAATACAAATAAAAATATTAACTTATTGTAAATTAAGCATCTACCTACACACTCAAACAGACTTCTCACAGAACCTCAGACATTCAGATAGAACACCTTCCATCCGTCCGCAAACACATCACATTCTGGGTTCTCATTCAATATGATTTGGCCTTATGTTCCTGAATTTCTGTCTAAAGTTAATCACGGTATAAAATAGGGCCATCCCTTTTTGTAAGATAGTGACAAATCTTAAACAGATTTTAAGCAGTGTTTAGACAGTGTTCAAGTTGACAAGCGTTAATATGTAAAGGCCGATATATAATTAAAATATGGCATGAAAGATACGACAACAATGATTTTAATAGTGACAAACCTTGCTAGAAAGGACTTGAATCTATGAACCAAATAACCTAACCTATTGTAACTTATTGTACTTGTAATTTATTGTATTAGTTATTTCAAATGTATATATATATTAATACGTGAAGCAAAAACTTTGTATCCCTTTTTACAAAATAGCGCGGACATAGTATGAAATTTCGCACACTTATAGTTTACTTATATAGAGAAGGAGAGCAGAATGCTAATCTTTTTTTTAAATTATGCATAGAAAATACATTAATTATAAATTAATCATGGCCGAATTTCGACCAGTCGACGATCACTAGTATATATTATAGTATATATACGTGAAGCAAATACTTTGTACCTTATTACGAAAATTGCGCGGACGGAGGAATTTAAATATGCATAAAAAAATACATTAAATTTAATTATGGTCGAATTTCGACCTATGGGCGAAGTGGCCACTAGTACAGATAATATGGCATATTACGATGAGTAAAATAAAAAATTAGGTATGATAAACTGTAGAGCAAATTATCGATATTTTTTTATAATAAAGAAGTCTAAATAATATATCGTTATGACTGAACTATAGTTTTATGGATGTCGCTACCGCATTTAAGAAAACATTTGCGTTTGCAAAACGAGGGGTATCACTTCTAAAACTATCATGGTTTTGAACATAGTTTTCACTCAAAACAGGATATTTACCATGATATGAGTTTATCTCGTGATCATGGCGCTGTGCCGAAATATCGGGAAGCAGAAAAACTCATATATCATGGTATATATTCCGTTTTAACTGAAAATTACGAGGGGTACAGTACACGATCGCAAATAATTTTTATGTTTGTACAATGTTCTTATAATATGTTGTTAATACACATCACATGTTACTAGTGGAAAATTTATAAATCATAAATCAAAGTAAAATAAATACGTCCATGCATTTCAGCAAAGACTCAGCTGAGACGCAGAAGGTTGCGGGTTCGATTCCCGCCGCAGAACAAATGTTTGTATGATCTGCAAGTATTTGTCTCAGGTGTGGGTGTTTTTATGTATTATATGTATGTATTTATGTGTATAAGTAGTATATCAGTCATGTGATACCCATAACATGACTGATATACTATAACAAGCTCTGCTTACTTTGGGACCATATGATGCTGTGAAATGTCCAGCATTATTATTATATTTAAAAAGTATTTTATCATTCATTACATCTATACATCTATACCAAATTTCATCCAAATCCGTTCAGCCGTTACTGCCTATTTGGGCTAGAAACAAACATTAACAACCACGCAAACGTTCGCATCTATAAAATAAAGAGAGAGAGAGAGAGAGAGAAAGAGTGGTAGGATAAGATAAATTATTACCTGTGCATATGAACGTCCAACATAACAGGACCTCTGCTGATGTACTTCATAACCGCGTTGTAGTGTCTGTTGAACCTGGCCAGGTACTTATGATCACCAAGTAGGATGTAGGCTTTCAAGCAGTACTCGTAGTAGGAATCTATGCCCGCGCCAACGCCCGAATCCTTGCGCACCCAGTCACCGGAATGTATATTTATCACAGTGCCCATGAGGTCAGACGTCCTAAACAGGTGAAAATTTAAAATTAAAAAAAAAACACCGCCACTAAAATAGATAACCTATTTATTGAGACTATTACATTGAACTCAAACACGATACCTCTGGTACCATGATGTAAGTTGGTGAGTTAGGTTTATTGCCGATTTCAGGTGATGCTGTAGCGCAGGTCAAACTTGGTCAAGGACAATTGTGCAATGATAAAAATGCATAACAAGTGTATTTTTTAAACTTTCATGATCTGCCAGGCGATGATGGCTTTATGATATTTTTAAAACGTTGATACTAATAGCTTTCAGTTACTATTATGAATTGGTTGTTGTTGTTGGTTGGTTGTCAATGAATAATAACCTCAGACAAAATGAATATAGAGATGGAGCGCCACGCTCAACCAAAGTGAAGCCTCACAACTGAAACCTCCTTTATATAAACACACGCACACACATACACCCAAATCATGCTCCTGCCTGACATGTCACGTCGTCCTCCAGGAAACATCGAATAAAACCCTCGCACTTTAAGCCAAGTGTGTTCGGTGATGTTTCGTGTTCTAAATAACCTACAACTAGCGATTTATATTTAATAAAGTGGTGTTATTTCAAGGACTCACAAAATAAAAGGTTCCATGTTACTTTATTTAGTTTTGCTGTTTCACCACATAGGAGGGCATAGTGTTTTTTTTTGTTAGATGTTTACTGAATGGCAATGTGACCTGTTCTGAGCTAGGTGCACGATTCAAGTGTGTGTGAGCGTGCGTGCGTATACTACATATACATAAGTAAGTAGCACGGTTTTGTAGCTTAGATCTGGTTGAAAGCGGCGCGTCTTTATATTTAATTGATCTTTGGAGTGAACAAAATAAGATCGTTAGTATTTTAATTAGTAGAATTACTAAGTACTTTTTAGATCCTTTAATCCTATCGGGTCATTGAAATCATTATGAACAACTTTTACTGTGGACCTACACATTTATTAAATTAAAATTTATATACATATATTAAAATATATGAAATTATAATGATTTAGGAAAATGAATTACTGTAAATAGCTGAAAATAGTTCGAAAATATCCATGGGCACATAATTTTTTAACTTGTATTAAATCAGCTCACTTCACTGTCAGGTAAGAAGCACTAGTATCAATACTTTGTAGTATTCATTGTCTTATCTTACATACTTACTTCTCTAGCAATATCCGCCATTTTTAGGCTTCAGTTGATGCCTAATCGAAATAAACACCACGAATGTTTGAAAAATCTAAATAAGGTAGATATTGTGACCTAAGAATATATTTTTTTCTACTGCGCCGCGTTCTGTTCATATCTAGTAAGTGTTTAGTGTCTATGAGTGATTAAATATAACCTTTCTCAAATAAACGAACCATAAGTTCGACCACCCCTGTGGCGCAGTGGGTGAAGGCCTGCCTGAGACGCAGAAAGTTGCGGGTTCTATTCCTGCCGCGGGAGAAATGTTTGTATGAACTGCAAGTATCGAGAGAAATACCTGCAGTTCACACAAACATTTATCTGCGGCGGGAATCGAACGCGCAACCGGTCTGGGTGTTTTTCTACCTATAATATGTATGAATTTCCAAATAAAAATATATATATATAAAGTAGTATATCAGTCATGTGGTACTCATAACACAAGCTCTGCTTACTTTGGGGCTAAATAACGTTCTGTTAAATGTTCTGCATTATTTAATTACTTTATAAGTCGGATTTAGTCATCCCCTCTGGCATCCCACAATATTGTGCGTGTGAGAGGACATTAATACATTATACAAAAAAATGAAAAAGATGATAATGTGAGGCATGAATGTGTGGAAAATATTAATAATGTAAGTATACCTGTGTCTGATTTTCCATAATCTGTCCATGGCCTTGTGTGCCTTCTGCTCATACACGTGGTTTCCGGTCAGCCGCGACAGTGCTGCCATTTCAAGAATCATCGTGCCCGCACAAGCAGTGCACGTTTCACGAGACTCGGACAGCCTTTTTATACCGTGACGAAGGTTTATCTAAAATAACGATGATGGTATAAAGAAGTAGACAAAACTCGAAGCTTAGGCAAGACAAAATCCAATTTATGTACGCCCGTGGAAAGATACAAATTGTATGAATATGTCACTAGCTTGCGAATAGTAACATGACTGATCGTCGAGTGCTGCTGTCATTTCCATATAAATCGATATTTCCGAAAACTAAAAGAGAATTATTTGTCTAGACCCTCCCGGTCTAGGCAAATAATTTTCGACAAATACCTCACAAGCCTCATACCACAGAAGTCTAATAACAAATTGAAAATGGTAATGGACTTTGCTTCATTTTTGAGCTTAGGTGACCAAATGTCCAAAATTAAGTTGTAAAAACCTTTAAAGAAAAATACTAACACTATTTTAACTTTTATTGAACTATGACTGCATGTTTTTAAACTTATGTATATAATAGTTTGTTTATATAATATTTGACAACTTTTATGGCATATTAAGGCCTGCCTGAGATGCAGAATGTTTCGGGTTCCATTCCCACAGCAGTCAAATGCTTAAACAATCTGCAAATATTTGTCTCGGGTTCATTTGATGCTGATTTATATTATTATTTATTTATTAACCTGTGCTAGTAATTTAAAAAAAAATTAAAATTACCTTGCCATGTGGTATTCCTGTAGAAGTATTGAATGCTGGCAGTAGCCTTTTGCCAATGTCCTCTGCCATTTCCAAGAGTTCTCCTTTGTACCACTGTAGCATTGTCACCTCAGACATCAGTGACGTAGTGAGAATATGAGCAGACAGGAGGCCACTGAAATTATTATTTAGCAACTGTTCAATTCAAAATGTATTTACTCATATTGTGAGCATGTGTTACAGACAATTTGAAGTATTTATCATAAAATACATGTAAATAATTACCCCAGAATTCGTATGTTCGTTTCAAAAACAGATACAACAATGTCATGATCAAAAGTAACATCCTTTATGACGAGTTTGATGGCTTTGTTGAATTCTGAAAAATCCCCCAAGACTACTAGTGTGTCCAAACTGTCCACTAGAGTGAGAGAGAAGCTGAAATTAAAACAAACAATAATTATTTCATGCAAAATAAACCAAAAAGTTTACTTGGAATTTGAGCGTGGAATTATATACAAATTTTTAGAATCACAAGTTGTACTCATGTATTATATACTCTGTTAAAATAATATGAGGGTAAAACATTTGTTTCTAAAAATCTATAGTACAACTCATGAAAGTTTTGAAAGTGAGATAACTATACATCACAAATTATTATAGTAATTTATACAATTATAGCTGAAATATAATTGTACTCTGCTTGTAGAAACCATAGCCATATAATTATCATTAAAGGCTTTGGTTGAGAATTATCAAACACATCAACTATTATCCAAAAGACTCCAGAGGATTGATACTCATTATACTTACTTCCCAAGAGCATCATCCATATCTCCCCGGCTTGGAGTTATGCCTTTCCAACGGCCCTTACAGCTTAGAGGCATAAGCTCATCTGCAGGATATGCATTGTCCATGTATGCGTGATACGCATGATAGAACATATTCCTAGCTTCCTCCCTGAAAGCAGATTATCTATTATAACGGAGCTCATTAAAGCTGAATATTTCTAACACTTGCTAATTCAGAAACTTATATTTATCAAAGTAGGAATTAAAATGCAAAAATACTTGAAGCCTGGTGTTATGACTGGACTGGAATAGGGTGGACAGACAGACAGTCAGATACACAGACATGGCGAAATAATGTGCATGTTTTTATGTGCATGGTATATCAATGTTTCCACAATGGTAAAAGAAAAAACACTCAACAATTTCAGCATTACAATAAAGTACAGGCAAGATAATTAAGTAATCAAAAAAAGCATACAGAGCTATAATGAGAAAATGTTTTAGTGTTTAGGCTAGAGTAGTGTATGACTGCCTCTAGCTAGATAGAGTGATGATTTGCACTATATAGTCGGCAGGATGTGGATGAGAAGTGTGAATAATCAGGCTCAGGGGGATACCTGGAGTGAGATTTGCGTCCAGCAGTGGATGCATGTCTATAATGATGATGGTGAGATGTTTTTTTGTTTGTTTTGTTTAAATCAAAGAAAAATATTTTTTGGGGTGTATTAATGTTTACTTCTTAGGATTCTTCTTTGATAATATATATTAATTAAATCAACGTTACAAAAAAAAAAAGTTAACAACATAATCCACCACTCTAATTATCACTGTGGCTTCAGCCTTGGTAAACATTTGTATTGTATCGCGCCGCTCGGCACCACTTGCAGCGACTATGCATCAGCCTACTCACTGCATTATACAACTACCCACATTAATTAAATATTAATTTTATATTTGAATTGTATATTTTTAAGTAAAATTCAAGCTACTTAACCATGACGGCACATTTTATACATTTAGTAAATAGCATTTCTCTGTAAGTGAATTTGTAATTCTTGTGAGAAATATATTCTTAAGCCGTACTTGTGTGGTACACAAGTATGGTACATAGTACTGCACAAGCGGTGACTGTACTGAGTGGTTTTTTCTAACAAAGTTTTCTTTTGGAGTTGGCTATGTAATACAAACTAATAAATCATGAATTAACACAACGAAATAAAACGGGAATGTTACAATCGAACGAGAAGTCTACTTATAGCATGATACAAATCTTGTAAAACCAACCAATGCAAAACAACAGCAATAAACCTACTTACTTCAAACTTAGTCTCTCCAGCTTCGTCATTTTGGATGCAGAACTCTCTTCTTCAGTCCGAACTGATATAATAGCTAAAACTAAGACTAATAGGACTCGATATGCCATTATCACCATAATCACAATAATTTATCAAATGACTAGAAACCTGTCTGTAAAGAAACTTATTGTTTTAACTTGGTTTATTTATCTCTATCATATTTTTGACGATAATTAGTTTACAAAACGGTACAAAAAAGGAAATCTATTTTTTTTTGTGGCAAAATTGGCTACTTTGTACCATACAAAATAATGTACAAATCACAAACTATGTAAATGGTTGTATGACAGATTAGCATGACAGAAAGATAGCAACCATAGAGAAATACTACATGATGGAAAGGAACAGATATCAACAACAAAACAGGCCCAGAAAAGACTACAGACCAGTCCGAATATAAAAGCACAAGCAAATACGCATGAGGAATTCATAATTCATAATTCATAATTCATTTATTGTGGAACATAGGTATAATACAGGTTTTATTATTTGGTAAGTTCGCTATGCTACCATTTGATAAATGGTGTACAATATTTTCTAACAATGTGAGACATTTATAAAAAAATAACTAGGTAACATAATAATAATTCAATATAAACGTCACTTAGGAATATTACATAATTAAATTTATGTCATTTTATTAATTCAGATACGTTATAAAAACATTTAGCTTGTAACCAGGTCTTGAGTTCCTTAATAAATTTATTTAATGGTAATTTTTTTATATAGTCAGGTATGGAATTATATACATTTCCGCATAATATATTTAAAGCAGACAACCTAGGATTGTATTATCAACCAGGATCATATATGTCAGATTAATACACCATCAGTGCGCGACTTTAACTTTTCCCTTTCTCTCCCTCTATTTCTGTCCTTTGTCTTTGTCCTCAATATGCAGTATCAGAGTCTTGAACCACTTTGATTTGAAATGTCGAGTCTTTTAGGATATTGCCGTAGACAGAGAAACTAATAGACGACTAGATAGCATCCGTCGCATTCATACAAGAAAGAGAACAACTTATGTGCAGATACTGTAAGGAAACGAGATAGAATGGTTTGATTTTTGTTTCATGTCGCGTGCTTGTTTTTTCAAGATCCGCACCAGATTGTGCAAAGCAAGTTTGACAGTTTGACAGTTTGCCATTGTTTGGATGGTTTGTGCTCGCTTTGTGTGAAATAACCGGAAAAAAACAGTTAATAATAAATTGTGAACACGCTGAATTACTTGCGAATTGCAAATAACAAATTCCTTTACCGGATTTTGTAAAGATAACGGTTCGATGTATCGTTTTAGGATGTAAAAGTGATAGTGAACGGAAACACCCCGATTTGTCTTTTTACTCGTAAGTACATGTATTTTTGAGTAGTTATTAGCTTTCAAACTGTTTTTTTAATAATATACACAATAGATAACAGCATTTTGAACTGAACTTTGTTCGCTACAGCATAATTCATAAATCATAACAAATAATTTATTTATTTTGGTGCTGCCTGCATTCGACCTTAACATTCCCCAGACTAGGTACATAAATTTTACATAAAATATGTTTTACATTTCGTATGAATTTTAATAATTCAATTTAACGTAAGTATCGTACAATGTTGATAGATGAATATATGGAGGCAAGGTAAAGGCAAAAGCTTCTTAAAATCGGTCTGAGGAAACCTTTCATACATTTAGTCAGCGACAATAACCATACCGCCCTGTATAAATAAATAGAGTTGAAGGATCAAAAATTGAAAATAAATTACTTATCATTTTCAAAATATTTTTTTTTTTTAAATTTTATTATTATTTGTATAATGATTCTTACATTGTAAAATAAAACACCTCGCTATTAATTTGTTACAGTTTTCCATCAAACGATAATGTACGTTTGCAGTGGGTTGAAGCCACAGGCCGAAAAATCTGGACACCCAATAACTCTTCGAGGATTTGTAGTACCCATTTTGAGAAAAATATCTTGTTTATGAAGAATAAATTAACTATTCTGTATTCTTATGCTGTTCCACTGGTGGTTGGTAAATATATGATTTATGAGTTTTTATTCTGTAGGTAGGTAGATACTGATCAATACTTTTCGACTAGAAAAAGTAAATAAGTCCTTTATCGGGAATACGGTGCGCTTCTATAATAAGCTTCCTGAAAATGCAACTAAACTACCTATTAAGAAATTTAAAGCTTACATAAAAGAGTATTTTGAAGAAAGCTTATTATAATATAAATGACTATATTATTGATAAGAACGCATGGCCTCATGTCGCTCTGCCCTCAGACAGTTAACCGACACACTTGAAATGTATAAACTCATGTATAAGTATATCGTAGCTAATTTAGTTATAAGATGGATTATGCAAAAATGCGCTAGGACCAGGACCAGTTTCTCTTCTCGGGCTTGGATTATAAATTGGAACCTAAATTCACCTAGTAGGTAAGACTTAGTTTCAAAGTGATCCTTTTGATTGTATTGAATAAAGTATCTTTTGACTTTGTGTTATATTTATGGTTTTTTTATTTCTGTAATGTTATGCTTAGCTTTTAATAATAAGTAAACAATTAAGTACACAAATGTTGTTATATGTTTTCTATATCACACATCTGTTAAAAAGTTTGAGTTTTGTGATAGAGAGGAAAGCTCTAGAGATTTCTACTAGAACATAACGTCTCGAATAAATCTAGGATTACTTAGGACTAGGGTAAAAGTTTTAATGTGGCAACACCACCCACCTATCGTTTTATCTCACACGCGGCACGATCACCATGTGTCTATTGTTTTCTCTGTCTACGGATATTGCATACTCTTTGATGTCGAGCTGGGGGGTCAAATCTCTTCTATTTCTTCTTCTCCTTTAATGGCATGCATGAGTCATAATATTGTCAATTTCGCCGGTTTCTCAAGTGTTTACATTGTTTATATTATGATGTTACAAAGATATTCATCATTTGTTATTCTATATAAAACTAGCTAATGCACGCGACTTCGTACGCATTTTTTTATATAAATAAAATTAAACCTTCCCCAGGATGCAATTTATCTCCCTGCCAAATTTTATTGAAAAGTTTTAAACCAATCACACCCACCTCCTATCTCAAAAGTTTCCATACAAACATTCACACCCCATTTTACTCCTTTATGAGAGTTATTTTGAAAAATCCTGAAACACATGTCCATTTGTTTTGCATTTTATTTATTCATATCAAGTTTCAAGCAAATCGCAGCACGCGTTAATAAGTTTCATACATTCGTTTTCACCCTTTTTCACCCGCATAGGGGTTGAATTATAATAAATCCCGCCTAAGTGGCTGGTTTTGCTGTAAAAGGAAGCAAACCTCCAAATTTCAGCTTTCTAGTTTCAGCGGTTTTTGCTCGGCGAAGATGAATCAGTCAGTCAGTTTAAGCTCTTTTATAGGTAGGTATAGTCAAAGTCAAAAGTCAAAAGATGATTTATTCAATACAATCACAAGGATCACTTTGAAAGGTCTTACATACTAGGTGAATTTAGGTGCCAATTCATCCTAACCCAAGCTCGAGAAGAATTGGCAAGAAACTCGTCTTGGTCCTAGCGCTTTTTATAATGATCCATCTTATAACTACCTTAACTACGAAATACTAATACAAGACAGTTTATACATTTCAAGTGTGTCGGTTAACTGTCTGACGGCAGAGCGACATGAGGCCATGCATTCTTATCAATAATATAGTCATCTATATTATAATAAGCTTTCTTCAAAAGACTACCTTTAATTTATGCTTTAAATTTCTTAATAGGTAGTTTAGTAGCATTTTCAGGAAGCGTATTATAGAAGCGCACCGTGTTCCCCATAAATGACTTATTAACTTTTTCTAGTCGAAACCTAGGGATGTATAATTTATGTTTTCCTATTCCTAGTGTTGATTTTATGAAGGTCACTATTTTGCTTAATCCTATCTCTATTTTTATGTGTATATAACAAATTTTCATATATTATATGTTGTGAAGCTATTGAGAGAATATTAATTTCTTTGAATATTTCTCCCAAAGATTCTCGTGGTTTCATTTTATAAATGGCACGTATTGCTCTTTTTTGGATTACAAATATTTTACCAATATCAGCTGCTTTCCCCCAGAGAATGATGCCGTATGACATAACACTATGGAAGTAACTGAAATAAACTAGTCTAGCTGTAGCTTCATCAGTAAGCCACCGTATCGCACGAACTGCATATGCAGCGGAACTAAGCCTACCAGCAAGTGTTTCAATTTGTGGTATCCACTGTAGTTTTGCATCAATATTAAGACCTAGGAAGATCGTGGAATTTACAAGATTCATTGCCTCTCCATTTATTTCAATGTTGGACGGGCTATGAATAACATTTGGCAAAGTGAATTTGATACATTTAGTTTTTTTTGAATTAAGCAAAAGATTATTTACAGTGAACCATTTAAGAACTAACGATAAGGATTCATTTACGTTATCGCAAATACTGGTTTAACCTCTATCAACTTTATTAATTAAAGACGTATCGTCTGCAAATAAAACTATATCACAAATTTTTTTTACAAAAAAAGGTAAATCGTTAACATATACTAGGAATAAAAAAGGGCCTAGTATCGATCCCTGAGGTACCCCTATATCAATATTTTATCCCAAAGACCTCTCACCACCCACGTCTACTTTCTGGACTCTATTGGATAGATAAGACTGTATGAGGTCAATCGCCCGGTTTTTAATGCCATAATATTTTAAGTTTGTGATTAGGGTTGCATGACTCACACAGTCAAAGGCCTTATAGATCGCAGAATACCCCAACTGCATCCTGTGACTTCTCCTAGGCCTCAAATATATGCTTTAAGAGCGCTATACCTGCATCAGCTGTTGATCGACCTTTAGTAAATCCGTATTGATTACTATGTAGCAGGCCGTTAACGTTAAAGTGGTATAATAACTGATTAAAAATTAAATTTTTCAAAGATTTTACTTAAAGCAGGTAATATCGATATCGGTCTATAATTAGCGAAATCACTTTCACCTTCAGACTTAAACATAGGAATGAGTTTACTGTGTTTCATGAGATCGGGAAAAACTCCCTCGTGTATCGACGAAGGAGTTTTTCCCGATCTCATCTATTAAAAATATAAGCTAAACATGGTGCAATATCTAAGATAATGACAATGACACCCAGCACCTTTGTAGACATTTCCCAAAGATCTTCTGTATATTTTATATTAATTAACTTGTATGCTTTTACAATACTAGCCTCGTTAATGTAGCTAAAACTTAACTCATTCTTACATATTGCAACACTAGATTCTAATAGAACGGAAGCTCTGGAGGCTGAAGAGTTTAACGATTTGGTCACTATTTTTAGTATATCTGAGAAAAAACTATCAAATGCATTCGCAACATCCTGTTCACACTATAGATAGTGTCTTTCATTTAAAATAATAAGTATACGAATATTTTTGCCCAAATCACAAGGAAACACAAACGCTTTTATTCCAATTATTCACATCCGAGTCAATAACACTATTATAAAACTAACTAACTAGAAAACTCTATTATAACAACACCAAAGTTACTAATAAACATTGTGGACTTTTTAGTAAAGGTTTTATATATTGATTGCTCTAATTTGTATCAATATGTATATCAAGAAACTAGCCAAACAGATTGCTGTTGCACAAAAAATCACATTAAACACTAGGTAATGTGTTTAATGTGATTTTTTGTCAATTATCTTATTTTGTTCGTGGTTATGTTTTGTTTCGTGGAATTTAAACGATCGAAAAAGTTATTTTTTTCATAAATATATTATATGTTTTAGATGATCAAATAATTCTGTAGTTTTAAAAATACGTAAAAGAACGTTAAGGTCTTCGTAGCTCTACAAAGATAACTACCGAATTTTGGACATATGAAAACAGAAAATTCTAGCATATTCGCATAAAGATGGGATAACATTGGTTTTAATCATGGTAATCGACATTTTTAAATGTAAATTTAGATTTTATCTCAATTCCTAGTTAATATCTAATAGATTTATACAATATAAATAGCCTTTATTCTCTGATACATTCTAGAAAATAAAACGTAGTTTTTTTACGTGCATGCACTAATTCTAAAAATTATTTATTTGCAAAATTATTATTATGTTTGGAGTTCGGTAATTTGAGGGAATGTCTATTTCATTCCCTCAAATTACCGAACGCCAAACCAAATATTTTAGTTGCATTAATTATATTCATACTAGCTTCTGTCTTATGGTATTTTTTCCCAGTTATTATCAATCAAGGCAAGTACTATCGATCGTCTTGTAGGTAAATATACAAGTTTTGATGGTGTGGATGTCTGAAACCATAGACATTTTGAAGTAAACATAAACATCCCATACTCTCATAAACTCTATAGAACGGCACCGTAAGATGTCCCCTGCCTTGGGAATTGGCTGCATTGCCTACGGTGCTGTCAACAATATATGTAGTATTTACCCCACTTGGTGATTGGTGGTTGCCGGCAACATTATCTAAACTTGTATGTTTGTACCCTCCACAGATTAAAATGTTTTACTTGCATATTTTTAAATAATATACAGTTATAAGATTAGAAAGGTTGTAAATGATGACACAATTTTAATATAATTTTTTTTTCTTACAGTGATTTTGATCGAAAGGAACGTAAACATAAACGTCATTACCATCTGTCGTATCCGAATCTGTGCTGCTGTCATTTCCTAGTTCAATTATGAATTTATCAGTTATATTATCCATGCAGTCATCGCGTTTATATTTTAATTAGATGTTAGTAAATTCTAATAACCCATACTAAAGGCATTTTTTTGGAAGCTGGTATCCCTATTTTACTAAACTGTCATGGCGGCGACGCGAGATCACACTTGATTGGGTGGAATTAGACAACAACAGATTGACAATCAATAGTGCTAACATCACGGCAGAAGACAGCTTACGGTGAACGGTCTGTACTTCGGAAGTGACATTGATTTTGATAAAGATAATAATACAGCTATAAGTGTCAGCATGGTGGTGCCAACTCTAAAAAAATACTAAGAAGTGAAAACTAAAAACTGCACTAAGTGAATGTGTAGCTAATCTAAAGCTGAAAATAACCTGAGTTCAAATTGTGGGAGGTAGTAGTGGGACACAAAATGCAGAACCTAATAAGTACATTAAAGGGTCTGTACTACACCTATTCACTTAAAATTAATTGTTAAGTGAGTAGGTAGAAACACCTATAATAAAGATTTTTTAGAAAACTTCTATCGAAAACTTTCGAAAATCGATAATTCGAGATTCTTGATTAGTACATATTTTTATAGTGTCTTAGCTTTTGCTGTTAATCGTTTGTAAGTAGTAGCTAACTTAGTGAACTTATTTAATATAAACGTCGGTTTGTTTTAAAAACTTAAACTAAAACTTTTTTTTATACGCTTTATATTAGTTTCACTTGTATGTATGTTTGTATGTTAGTATGTTTGTATGTTTGGATGTAACCGACTCCTTAGGACGCGATTTTGACCCACTTTGAACGGCCAGATTTCATTCAAATTTTGCACACCTGTCAAAGACTGATGACAATGCAATAATTCAAAAAAAAAATTAAAAAAAACCGATTATCCTAAAACTAAAAAAAAGAAAATAAATAATAGTTTAAAAAAACTAAAAAACACGCTTTATATAGAAAACCAAACTAAAAAAATAGAAAATAATTTTAATAAATGTAGGTAAGAAAAAAGTTTTATTAAAAAAAGCGTTTTCTATATAAAGCGTGTTTTTTAGTTTTTTTAAACTATTATTTATTAGTTTTAAAAACTAAAAACAGGTTTGGAATGACCAACGATAAATGAGTAAGTTTACATGTGAAAAGTAGGTACTTAACTTCGCCTCATATTTTATGTGCGCGAATTATTAATGTGCGCTTGTGCGCGTGCCTTCATTGCGTTTTTTTTAATAACTTAAAAATAAACAAATTTTATAATACTTAACTATTTTTATAAATAAGCAAACGCCTAAATTAAACGTTTTTATAACCCACACTATTGGTACACACACTTATTATTGCTCCATGATTGAGGAAAGTAGCAAGAGAGTTACTAAAATCACGATCAGCTTACCAGTCTGATTGCGGCTGAGTTCTCCCCTTCACCGCTTCATTCGTCCCTCTGCAGCGACGCAACATCCCGCTGAGAGTTCGTTTGCCATTGAGAGAGTTTACTTGCCAAACGACTAAATCCGTCTACAACAATTCTGCGTACTCTTAATATACGGCACATTGATTTTCAAAGGTGCCTTGAACTCATTGGGATATTCTGGCTTTTATTAAAATATTTTGAACTTAATTTGGCACTATTTGTTGCACTAGAGATAGGGAATCTAGTAATTTTTAAAATACTTAATAATAGTATGTAAGTCCCACAATTCTAAAATTTAATGTGGTAGAAGCAGCTTGAAAATCTGCCTAAAATCCCTGATCCACCCTCCGGTCCTAAGGTCGCGGGTTAATAGATTTTTCTGTTCGTACAATATAATGTGCGCAGTACTCTCTCACTCTCACTCCCAGTGCATTCAAACAGTTAGGGCAAATATCGTAAGGAAATTAGCAAGACGTAGAACTTAAAAAGTTCGAAGTCATAACCAATTGCACGAAAGGAGCCTCTGAGGTGCACTATTCTTTCACCACACTGGTTCAAAACAAGTGCCACGTCATGAAAAAGAAGACTGCATCAAAACTAAACTCAGGCAAACTTCGTATCAACACCTCGCCTTGAGGTGGGCATCGGTCATACATCGGTCTAGTATAATTTACTGTTTGGCCATGAAGGCCAGAGTTGGCACTAACTCATACAAACGTGGTACTGTCTCGCTACTGTACTCACTACGTGTAATCGCTCCATTAACGCAAGTAGTCGATGGCCCACGTGATGACTCCCAATCCCAACCAAATCAATATGCCGCCATATTGGATTTTTCAGACGAAGCGCTACCAGTGTGTGTAGTTTCGCAGAATTTTTAAATTAAAAATAATACGAACGTCTGATTTCACTGATGTTTCTGTGTTGTACGATTATTTTTGTGAAAAGCTGGGCTTTTTTGTGAAGTGGATCTGGCAAAGATTGTGCAGATGGTGAATAAAATCTAAAAGTTTTGGTTCCTCCATTGAAGTAGGCACCCAACCAATCCAAGTGGCAAGTTGGTAGGTACTTGAACAGTCCTAGAAAAAGTTCAGACGTGCTCCGCACTTCAAGCTGGATAACGTTGTATGAGAAATCAATTTTTCGCCACGGTGAGTACAAAAAAGGATCAATAATTGTTATTGTTGTGCCAAAGCCAGTGCCGGTATATAATTGTTTACAGATCCTACTCCTAAATTTTGGTTTTTATAACCTTAGATTATTGTATCTCATTGGTTTAAACATGTTTTATCATAACAAAAACATTTTGTCATCGGTCCCACGATTTTACAGCATGAAACCGATCCATTTGGAGCGAAACTTAGATTTGCGGTGATGTTGTTTATATTAACCGTAAACGTGAATCAAGTATTGTGTTGGCTCAAAACACTGTTTTGCTATGATCTGTTTTGCTACTTTTTATGTTTTAGAGTCTAAAAAGTCGTAATAAATATATGTACACGTAGCTACAGCTACTATACCATGAAACCGCCATTTTGATTGTTAGCGCCTTGCCAGGGGGGTGAGGAGGTGAGGGGAGGGGCGATGTTCTCTTTAAAAAATGTGGCGCTGTGGTACTCTCTATCTGTATTTTCATGATCTGCTTAATCATGGATATTAGAGACATAACATTATCATTGTCTCCATTGTCTACAGGTGTATTCCTCATGATATGAATGGAGAAGTAATGGATGATACTATTGTAACTCCTCAGCAAAGTAAAAATGAGGTATCAAGACATGTACAGCTTTCGGAGGACAAGGGCATTGGTGGAAATGGGGAACAAACTTTACCTGGTTGTGAGGAAGAACGAATTGATGGTGAAGGATCAGATATTATACCTGAAGTGGGCAAAGAAAGTGTACAGGTTGCAGAAAAAACTGGGCCTAATTCATCGATCAGTGAAGGAGAAACAAGTCCCAGTGGAGAGATTTGTGTCGGGAATGTCAAGGATCGAGAAGTACATCTTCATGACCAAAAACTGGAAGGACTTTTCCAAGAAGGCCCACCGAGAGCCCCCACCACTTCTACCAATGGATTAGAAAAGAATGATGACAAAAAACACCTAAATAAGAAAAGATCTCTCGAGCCTGAATCTGAGTTAGATAATAATAATAGCAAAGATTCTAGTATGCTGTCCACAACAGACACCCAAGATGAAATTGATACTATTGACAATGGGGACCAAATATTTATAAACCACATACACAATCGATCAGAGGAAGCCTCTAAAATTGAAAATGATAAAAAGAAGGTATGTATTTTAAGATTAATTAAATTAAATTATTTTTTAATCATGTATTTTATTTTTAAATTAAATTATTTTTTTGCTGCTGACCATTGCAAAATGAGAAAACTATATAAAAAGCAATATATGTCCTTCCTCAAGATACAACCTACTCCTTACCAAATTTTGATCAAGATCAGTTCAGCTGTTTAGTCATGTGAAACGGTAATGAACAAACAAAAAAACATACTGATGTATGTCTGTTTGTTAAGGTTATATGTGTGTATATTTGTAGTTAACCTTTGAACGCCACGGTCGGATATAGTTGTGAAACGAAACGACAAACAACATGAAAACTAAATTTTTTAAGTATAAATAAATATACTAAATCAAGTATTCTGTATCTCTTTTTCCTATTATTACAATTAACTAAATTGAAATATTGTAAAATAGCACAAAGATAATGTATTCATTACTTACATTTACTAGAAAAATCAATCATCAAAAATTGCTAATCGAAATCCGTAAAAAAGTGTCCTTCCTCACACCACAGTCGTCAAGACATGACAGCTAGTGATGGGTAAGTATGGTAACTTATATTTCAAATTTATGAAATATTTTATTAAAAGTAGCTTACTATTAGTCGACAATTATTTTTTAATAACTACTATTTGTATCTGAATATTCCTAATGCATAATATTTATAAAATTGTGGAAAAAAAACATAATTGATATCCATAGATCGATAGTTTACTGTCCACTCTCGCGCATCCCTACGCAAAAGCGCATAAACAGTAACATGTACTGTACGCCACATTGGGGAATTAGCGTCATTAGCGCTACGGGAGACTGCTAGTGAGTTCCTGCATTTATTATTATGATCGGTGGTAATATTTGTAACGGCATTATTGGTACTTTTTGTTCTTAAAAAATGACGCTGTCTTGTCGGCTGTGGACACCGGTGCCGTTCAAATGATAGTATGATACCAAATAGGGTCAAAAAATCATAAAAGAATAATGCAACAAGTAATATTTTATTTAAAAATATGGAAAGAAAAGCAATTATTAATTGGTTATCGATAACTTATCGATAAGATGTTGGAATCCCTATTAATTTGTAGGTATTTGTGCTGAATTTGTGGCTTGGCGTGGAAGGGGCGCCGATGCGTTTACGCTCTGGTGTTCAAAAGGTTAAAGTTTAGAAAGTATCTAGATAGATAACTGGTAATTTACAATATTAATATAGATGAGCAAGCATTTTAGAAAATAACTAATAACTTTGAGATTCTATTGCTATTTAAATATATTTCAGATAATTGAAATGGAAATGGAATCTGAAGATTCCTTGGAAGAAATGCTGGGCTCAGATCTAGATCCCCAAACAGAGGAAACATTTAGCATAGTCTCAGGCAGTGACAATGACGAAGCTTCTCAAGAAAGTGTACTTGATAAAAGTAATGATGACATTGTTTTAGATAAAGATAGTCCACCAACTCAAAATGGAAATAAAACACCAGAAGTTCATGAAATAGACAGTGAAAATGAAGATGATGACTGTGTAGTCACTGCTGATGACATGAAAGATAAAAACATACCAAGTGAAAACAAAAAGAACACTACCAAAACTAGTGAATTAAGACGTAGTAGTAGAACAATTAAGCGCAAAAAATATAGCTATGACTACGAAAATATTGATGAAGTATCAGATATTGAAGAGTTTGAAGAAGATTTTTTGAAACGAAAATCTAGGCCCATCATGATAAACGATACCAAATCATTAGTTGAGATAGCCGCCAAACAGGCTGCAAGATCAACCTCAGCTCAAAGGAAAGAGCCACAGTTAGTACTTATCGGGTCCAAAACAACTGCTAAGCCTATTATGCCCAATAAAATGTTTGGTTCAAATATCAATGCTAGCTTGTACCAGAGCATTGTCGCGCGCGGTACGACTGTTACACCGGTGCCTAGCAAGCAGCCGGCAGCTATGAGTACACAGATTGCACCTGTGACAGCGCCCCCTTCCGCGCCTACGCCCGCTATATTGCCGTCTCTGACCGACGATATGTTTGTAGTGGAAGCTCCTTCATTTATTGTTCCATATGTCTATGAGAAACCCTCAATGGAGCCTTTCAAGGAGTTTGTTACCAATTTGGGTAAGCAACTTGAGGATCAGAGAGCTAAAGCTGAGAAGGAGCTATTAGAGAAAAGGAGAGAAGAGAAAAGAAAACTCCAGAAAGAAAAACAAGAAAAGAAAGATCGTGGTGAAGAAGTAGAAGACTCTGAAGAAGAAGGAAGGCGTGAACTTGATGAAATTAAAAAAAGAAGATTGGAAAAAAAAGGTAGTGTTTACAGTTTACTTTCTGTATTGTTAATATAGTTGTGGTGTGTTCTCTTTATAATAATGTGTACAACATTATTGAAATAGTGCAATTCATGCAATGAGTTTACTGCTCGGATTTTCGGATGTTTATGCTTGCAAGTCTAAATGTATGCACATTTAATGCATTGTTTCAACTCCATTTCATAAATCCCAAATGAATTTCCAACTAATAAACCAAACATTGTTTACAGAACGACGTCGTCGTCGTCAAAAAGAGGAAGATGATGAATCATGGGATGGCTCTGACTCATCCGACTCTGAAGACTTTAAAATAACTAATGAAGATGGTACAACTATTGAAATCAATGATTCAATTGAAGAAGC
The DNA here is from genome assembly GCA_948098915.1 of Lampropteryx suffumata. Lineage (NCBI taxonomy): Eukaryota > Metazoa > Arthropoda > Insecta > Lepidoptera > Geometridae > Lampropteryx > Lampropteryx suffumata. Next base: position 15,533,905 of record OX402544.1, on the reverse strand, counting down.
AAAGAATGTAAAAGTAGTACCTGCTTCAACCTCCAAGTCTGATAATTATTTTGACTGTTCCCTGGGAAAATTTTTCATGACCATTGGAACAGGGCTTGTGGAAGAGTATGTGCAGTCTGACCTGCTCAAACAGCAAAAGCGAAAGCTGCAAAGAGAGAAAAAATCTGGCCAAAGCACAAAAGAAAGAGAACTTTCGATTTCTCTGCTTATGAAAAACTTGGAACTCAGCAAAGAAAACAATGAACCTTACACATGTTCTCAGCTAAAATGTGAACATTGCACTTTCAAAACGGAATCGGCTTTGGTACTAGCACAGCACTTAGAAACTCCTCACATGAAAAACAATATGTACAAGTGCAACTTCTGTTCATTCGAAATTCGCAGTCCACATGACATACTGTTCCATATGGAGGCTGAACACAACGTGTGCGGCAAGTTAGAGAGGGCGCCGTCATACCACCAATGTGCTAACTGTCCCTTCGAAGACAATGGAAAAGGCAAACTGGCTCGTCATCTTGTGGCTTGCGCTAAGAAATTCAAGCCTGAACAAAATCTGAATCCACCCATCGAATGGGAACCCCCAGCCAAAATACCGAAGGTTTGTAAAAGTTATCATACTGTTGTTGACTTACAAATACGTTTACTCATAGATTTACAACCTAATATTATAAATTTATAACTTGGCTTATTTCACCTATATTGAAATCTGTGATAAGCTTTAGAGTAGTACTTTAGGTTTAATATTTGTCGTTAATATTCCAGGTCGCAAAAGCGCGCAACGCACTGCTGGGTTCTCCGTACGCAGGGACCGGAAGCTTGTTTGGGCGGCAGCAGTTTGGTAGTAGCTTTGGTCGAGCGCCCATCGTGTCCGGCGTGTTGCCTGGCGGGACCACCTACCGCCCGCGTGGCCGGTTCCCCATACCCGCGCCGCGGCCCGTCCAAGCTGGCGGCTCCATCGTTCGCGGATCCAGCATGCTGCGACAAAACGCACCAAATGCCCTCACCAATTACTCTATGGGCGTAAGTTTTAGAACGAACTTTGTTATCGCACGCTATGAGGGATAAACCGAAAATGTTCAAGATTACAACGCCAAATTCAGAATGTCTAAACACGAAACTATGGCTACAAGCTGTTGACTATTTTCCCACATTTATTAATGATCACGCTAGTTGAGCGGTTGATGACGCCGCTGATACTACTTGATACTGAGACTTGAGTTCGAACCTTAAGTCCTACGTCTTTTCATGCTAAATAATTTATTTTATTTTATTTTACACCTTATATTACCAGTGTTAATAATTTTTATAATTTTTAACTTCGTTCCTACCGCGTGTCCCGTGAGACTTGCGTCTTTTTTATTATCACTTAAGTACACATTATTACCAAACACCCCGTTTACACTATGCCCATTCCATTTGCGCTAATGGAAATAAATCCGGAATTATTTCTGCGGCAACAATACCGGCAATGCTCAAATTTATGCCTTCACACTTCTTTCGCATTGGGTCTATGGTCTCTCTGTCTTGTGTTTGTTCTGTGTCTGGGTGTTATTAAGTATCATAAGTATGTATTTCAAAATATATAAGTAATCTCCATAATACAAGCTATGCTTAATTTGGGATTGGGATGGTGTTGTGTGCATTGTCCAGCAATATTTATTATTATTAATGTTTTAAAAATATATAAATTACAAAAGAGACGTCGCCGCTGGTTGAGTTGGTGGATGATACAAATTCTTTATTCTGTCATCTTTATCTACTGACCGTATTCAGTCATCTAGATGATAAAGTAGGTAGAAAGCTAGTTAGGCCATACTGGATGATCTAGAATTATAAAATGGGTAGGAATCTGTACATACTGACACTGTCGGTTGGTATCCAGTATTAAAAAACAACAAGGTAGGTACCTAAGTGCATACAATACTCACACAGGATCTTTCTCCTTCTGAAGTTAGGCGCAAAGAAATCTTGCGCATGTAATGTTGTGCAGATAAATGTTGGCTTGAAGCCCGATACAGATCACAAAGGATAGTTTCTCAAATGTGTAAATCCTGGGCTAGGTCCATGATACTTACCTACTTTTTATATAAATTACTCAACAATTACTTGTTATATTCTCATTTGTAAATGATTACTTTATGATGTTATTAAGTCAATAAACGTGAAACTCAATAATAACAGAAAACAGATAACAACTATAAAAATAATAACAAATACTCAACAAAAACGCTTAAAATAACAACAAAATCTTTAACAAGGCTTGAAATTATAATTTGCGAGTTGCTAACGAGTGTACTGCGAGAGTAGGCGAGATAAGACGATACGACAAACATAAGTGAAAGAGCGAGGCAGTTATACAACGTTGTTGCCCCCTCCGCATCCCTCGCTTGCCGCCAATTTGTTCCAAAAAATGACTTCTGCGCAGCTATTTGCAGCCAACTTCCGAGGTATAAAGATCCAGCGTGCGTGTACATAGGCAATGCAGTAGGTAGCAGTAAGTAGATATCTACTGTTCTAGTTAAAACGTATAACACACAGGACTTTCTACTCAGTTTGTAGTAGCTCTATCTTTGCACTGTAATTATTCTATTGGTTATCTGGTTCCCATAGTACTAGCTATGCTTAGTTTGGTATTGTGGATTGTCCACCAATATCTATTTAGGTATGTAGATTTAGTAGGACATTATATAACATCGCGTGCTCAACGGTACGTGAGAGAGCGTGCAGTATATAAACGCTCATTGCCTCTCCGCTGCCGGTACTTGGACTTCCGCACGAAATACTGTCAATTTAGGTAAACTGTTTTTAAGATTTGGGTCAAATTTACTCTGCGCCTATTACGCCATTTGCATTATTTTCCACTTTAGTTTTGTGCAGTGAAACCGACGCAACGCGACAGTACCCTTTTTCAACGTAAAGACGCGACGTTAGATAGATAGAAGATTGATAAAAAGTACTTTATTGGACACAATAACTACACTGTACTGATAGAATAAATGAATAATAAATAAATATAAATATTGCTGGACAATGCACACAACACCATCTAGTCCCAAAATAAGCATAGCTTGTATTATAGTGACTAGATGACTGGTAGAATAATTCGTAGTTATATATTTTAAATACATACTTATAATACTTTATAACACCCAGAAAACACCTATGTTCTTCACACAAATGTTTATCCTGAGAGGGAATCGAACCCTCAACCTGTAGTGCAGAAGGTAGAGCTACTACCAACTGAGCTGACAGGCCAGTTAAGAAAAGAAACTAGCTAGTAGAAACTTTTAGCTAGTCGGTAGTACAATGGATGGTCTTATTGCTATATAGTGATCTCTGCAGACAATCTTGGGGTGGATAGAAATGGGTATATCTGAAAAAAATAAAAAATGATAATAATAACAAGTAATTTATTATGAAAATAATATGTACATACATATTTACAGGGAAAGAAATTTACATCGATACTAATCGTAAAATCATCATCGTATCAGCCTTTAAAAAGTCCACTGCGGAACATAGGCCTCCCCAATAAATTTCCAGGAAGAACGATTTTGAACCCTCTCCATCCACCGACTTCCTGCGACATTCCGACATCTTACAATGTAGTCAGTCCATCGGGTCATACGTAAAATACCGTACATAATATATTGAATATAACTTTTAAAATTATCATGGTTTTGCACATAATTTTCACTCAAAACGGGATATTTACCATGATATATGAGTTTTTCTGCTTCTCGATATTTCGGCACAGTTCACCGTACAGTGAAACCGGTAGTACGGGTAATGTTCGTAGTAAAAGACTGAGAAAGAGGGTAGACCGTTTTGTCTGACAATAACATCCAACCGCAAAGACTTCAGTTTATCTCGTGATCATGGCGCATGCAACTGTGCCGAAATATCGAGAAGCAGAAAAACTCATATATCATGGTAAATATCCCGTTTTGAGTGAAAATTATATATATTGAATATATTGAAAATGTACAAAATATTGAATACAACCTTCAGATAAACTAATTAAACCAATAAATAAAATACAAATATAGGTATACATAAGAGCACTGGTAGTCTAGGGGGCTTGAATCCGGTCGTACAGTAATAGAATTTTCTTTTCGCAAAATTTATATGCGCTATACCAGTACTCTCTAACGGTGTGGAAAACATAGTGAGTAAACCAGCATGTCGTGGAACCTAAAAAAAGTTTGAAAACATGTGCACGAAAGAAGTCTCTGAGGCGCACTTTAGTCCTTTCACCACACTGGTTCATACCTAAACCTACTTAGACTTATGACAGCAAAAACTTGTTTCAGAACCCCAAAAAGTCAGGCCACCAGCCATCGATCTCGATCACGCCCCTGCCTCGTCAGCCGCCTCCCGTGCCCGTTCACGTACAAGCCGGCCAGAACTCGAAGGGTACCTTCGTCATCTGCGAGATATGTGACGGCTACATCAAAGATCTTGACCAGCTCCGGAATCACATGCAATGGATCCACAAAGTGAAAATACACCCCAAGATGATATACAACAGACCTCCACTCAATTGTCAGAAATGTCAATTCAGGTAAAAAAAAATAATTACAAATAGTTGCTATGAATACTTTTTTGACATTTTATGAAGTAACATAGCTCATATAATTTAATTCGTTGTTCTCGTGTTACGAGTATATCATTGTTTATTGGCTAATCTTAGCGGAATTGTAATCAATAAACTGTGACTTCTTAGCACAAGTGTAGCCATTTGAATTGAAGTGTATTAGGTTGCCTTGTGATTTGTACTACGAGGAATCAATGGAAATTCTATCTAGAAGGTCATTCCGCGAAGACGTTTTGAATTGACAAACTACGATCGACGAGTGCAAAACAAAACTGAACAAAACAATCACTTGATATCGGCAAAATTGTCATCAAGTCACATTCCATTGTACAGACCGTTCACCGTAAGTTGTCCCCTGCCGTGATGTTGGCACTGTTGATGACAATCAATAGTGCCAACATCTGTTGTTGTCTAATTCCACCCAATCTAGTGCGATCTCGCGTCGCTGCCATGACAGGTTAGTAAAATAGGGATACCAAGCTTCCGACACAATGGCCTCAATTCTGTTGGCACCAACCTAACTAATTTTAGCTAAAATTAGGTTTTGAACTATCAAATTAACCTTTGGTATTCTGCTGCTACCAACTTATCCTAATTTAATTTTACTTAACTTAATTAAGCGTTCCTAATTTAGTTAGATGGTACCAACCGAATAGGTTTTACAAATGCAAAGACTAACTAAATATATTTTAGACAATTCCTAATTTTAGAAATGAACCAACCGAATTACAACCAATGCCTTAAGTATGGGTAATTAAAATTTACTGACATAACTAATTAAAATATAAATGCGATGACTGCATGGATAATATTAATGATGAATTCATAATTGAACTAGGAAATGACAGCACAGATTCGGATACGACAGATGATGATGACGTTTATGCAAGTGACAGTGATATGTCTGGAATCGTTCCTTTCAACCATAATTACTGTCAGAAAAAAAAAATCTATAAATAATTTAAAATTTAAATTGTGTTAAAATTTAATTTAATTGTAAAATTTATATTATTTAAAATATGCAAGTAAAACATTTTAATCTGTGGTGGGTACATACAAGTCTAGATAATGTTGCCGGCAACCACCAAGCACCAAGTGGGGTAAATACTACATATTGACAACACCATAGGCAATGAAGCCAATTCCCAAGGCAGAGGACATCTTACGGTGAACGGTCTATAGGAAGAAAAGAAAGTATGTTCCAATAAACCACAAAAAATATTTCGTAAATTCTCACCATGAATCTAGCATGTAAGCAAGACAAAATGGGGTTTAAATTAATTTACTAATTATAATTATATCTACTAATAATAATAATTACTATATATATACTAATTGGTTGACTTTACAAATCTGTTTTGATCTTTGATGGTTATTCGCCCTTAGCCTTGTAATTGTAACAATTATGAAACAATACATGTTTGTTTGTTTTCAGATTCTTTACGGACCAAGGTCTAGAGCGGCACTTACTAGGCTCACACGGTCTAGTCACCAGCTCCATGCAAGAAGCCGCCAATAAGAGCAAGGACGCCGGCAGATGCCCTGTTTGCGGCAAGGTAAGGCTCTACCAAGTTTTCATACTTGTTTGATATTTCACGTGAAATTGCTTTATGAAGTTGCCTGGGCCTATTTTTTAACCGACTTCAAAGAAGGAAGGATGTACTCAATTCGGTTTTTTTATTTGTTTTTTATGTTTGAACTGATTTGAAAAATTATTTCAATAAAATCGGTTCAGTAATTGGTTTTAAATCATAATAACTGGATAACATATGTCATCTTAGTTAACGAAATTTTTTCTTGTATAGATTAAGTCGTGTTTACGGTATTTTTACCTTATCATTTCAGGTGTACCAATGGAAATTGCTCAACCATGTGGCTAGAGACCACAACTTGACACTGAAGCCGGCGCACCTGTCGTACAAATGCACAGTTTGCACTGCGACTTTCGGCATGTACAAATTATTCGAGAACCACGTGTACTCGGCACACAGTGTCGTTGCCAAGCGCGTGATGGACAAGAATGTACCGATCAAGACTAAGAGCAATGCTCCTAAAGGACTGAAAATCAACGATCAAATTACTATAACCGCCCAGCCGGCAAAACCAACATCTGCTCCCATTAAGGATAAATAAAGTGAGTAATACTTATAAAGATAAAGTATAGAGCGCGTCATTTACATAACTTATTCCACGTCTTTGAATCGTCTAAGCCAAATCCGAGCATAATCAAGCGAGAAACTCGTCTGTCTTAGCGATTTTATGATGCATGTTTATTGTAAGCGTGTTTTTCTTCTATTCTATTTCTATTTCGCCTATATTTTTACCTTATTGTTTTCATCAAATATACGAAAATAAGCCAATGCTGAGTTAGTATAGCAATACGTAAATATCCCTACTTGTTTGTTTAAAATAACGTAAATATACTTGGCCAGTAGAATATCGTTTTATTCCTTATAGGAATTGCCAATTTGTAATTTTTCTTCAGCGCGCTTAGTAAGTATATTTTCTATCATTACAACTGAAACGCTCCGCGACTTCGCACGCGTACTAACTTTGACGTCCCGTTTCGCTCCTATAAAGTCGTTTTTTACCATGAAAAACAGTTTCCTACGGACATACCCGTGAAAAGGTAACAAACAAACAGACAGACAGACAATGACACTTTAAGAGAAGTGAAACAGGTATAACAACAATGTGATGTAATACATCCAAGCATCCAAACTAATAAACTATAATATACTTATATGAAAAAAAAGAAAACACTGACCGACACACAGACATATTAGTATTTCGTAGTTAAGGTAGTTATAAGATGGATCATATAAAAAAGCGCTAGGACCAAGACGAGTTTCTTGCCAATTCTTCTCGTGCTTGGGTTAGGATGAATTGGCACCTAAATCCACCAAACATACAATAAAAAAAATATTGAGGTCAAGTATATTATACAAACTATCCTAACTTTAAACCAAATTACACACACTAAGCCAAATTAATAAAAATTTGTTTATGGAGTTTAACCCGGACCAAAATCGTTGCGCGAGGTTAATGAATATGAATATGGATTGTAATACGATAATAGAGATTCGGCAGCACGACCTTTGACTCAAAATATAACATCCAAAATATATATCCTGCTTCACAGTGAATTTGCTACTTCAGAGATAAATACTCGCAGCCGAGGAATAATGCTGAATTAGCTAACTTAAAATAATTTTAGGCCCATGGCAAGAAAAAAATATTTTCTGTTGAATCATGTTTGCGGCGGTGCAAGGTCCAAGGTCCGCGCTGCTTGTACCTTTTCTTGCGAACATTGTGACTGCGGATTGGCGTTGCGAATATACATCCTATGAAGTTACATAATAAAAAAAAATAAAAAATTGTGAACGTTTCACACAACGCCATCTAGCCCCAAACTAAGCAAACTTTGTACTATGGGAATCAGATTACAGATATAATACATATAAATATAATAATAATAAATTAATAATTAATCCCTTATAAATACATACTTATGATACTGTATAACACTCAGACACAGAAAAAAATAAATACTACAGGACAATTCAAACAATACCATCTAGCCCTAAACTAAGCATAGCCTGTAGTTGTAGCTTGTTCCCATAAGAACCAGATGACTGATAGAATACTTATTCATTTTTAAATAAAATAACTATGTTCATTACGCAAATGTTTGCTCTGGGTGGGGATCAAACCCAGAACCTACAGCGCAGAAGGAGAGCTACTACCAACTGAGCTGGGAGGCCATTCTCTAGAGTCTATAATAAAAACATCTACACAGTTTACATACACTAAGTATATAAACATCTGTCTTTGGGCTGTCATAGAGGAACACAAATTGTACATAAAAATGTGCTTTCAAACTTTATTTTGCAAGGTAGCTTTAAATTTTTCGTCCAAAACATTCGAACAAACCTCGTATCTCGAACGGTTTGGACAATATAAGATTGCAATTGAATTTGACTGGCCTCGCAGCTGCGAACCTACAACCTACCAACTGTTAATACCAACTGAGCTCAGTTGGTAGTAACAGTTGGTAGGTGGTGGGTTCGATCCAAGAACAATATTTATGTAATGAATTCAGGTGTTTGTTTTGTGTCTCGATGTTCTGTGGTGGTTTTGCATGTGGGGTTCCTACATAAAAAGTAGTCTTTGTTTCCCCAGGATATTTTCTATCTTCGTACCAAATTACATCAAGATCTGCTTAGCCGTAAAAACATAACAAACCGACAGAGACAATTTCGAATTTATAATATTATTGATGGATAGTGTAATTTTTTGGATATATTTTGTTGCGCTTTTGCGATTTTTATTTGGCGAATAAATTATTAATACCTATAAAAGACCTGACTGACTGACTGACTGATTCATCATCGCCAAGACCAAACTGCTGAAGCTAGAAAGCTGAAATTTGGAAGGTAGCTTCCTTTTACGGCAAAGGCATCCACTAAGGCGGGATTTTTTGAAATTCAACCCCTAAGAGGGTGAAAAGGGGTGAAAACGAATGTATGAAACTTTTTAACGCGTGGTGCGATTTGCTTGAAATTAGATATGAATAAATAAAATGCAACGAAATAACCCTAAAAAAGTGGTAAAATGGGGTGTCAAAGTTTGTATGGGAACTTTTAAACGGGTGGTGTGATTTATTTGAAACTTGGTTTGGATACTCAAAATGCAAAATAAATGGACAGGTTTCAGGATTTTTCAAAATATTTCTCTTAAATGAGTAAAATGTGGAGAGAATATTTGTATGGAAACATTTTAATGTGGTGTGGTCCAGTTTGAAACTTATCATTAAAATTTGGCTTTAATTCGTTTCTTAAAAAATGCTGACGAAGTCGCGACCAACAGCTAGTCTATTATATTATTGAATATGTTCCTTTCTTTTATTTGCTTCATCTTGACTACCGCTTTAGTGCGTGCAGGGCATGTATAGCGTGTTCGATTCCCACGATTATGATTGCACATTATTTAACTTTATTGTTTCTATTTCATATGTATGTGTTTAAAAAAAAGTATTTAAGTATATCAGTCATGTGGTACCCATAACACAAGTTCTGCTTACTTTGGAGCCAGAGGATGCTGTCTGGCATTATTTATTTATTACTTACTAGCGACCAGCCCTGGCTTCGCACGGGTGCAATGCTGTTACTAAATATACTATAGAATGTCTAATGTGATTAGAAACCTCTAAAATGATCAGTGTTTCTCTACTATATTATACTTGTATTATACATATAAACCTTTCTCTTGAATCACTCCATCAACATGGGACAGACAGACGGCGGGAAGCGACTTTATTTTATACTATGATAAAATAAAGTCAAGTATAGTGATTTATAAATTAATATTGGTTTAAAAATTCACATAACATCATTTAGACCCAAACTTGTACATAGCAACATAGCTTGTACAGTTGGAACCAGACTTGTATATTTTTAAATACATACTTTTAACATTCGGACACAAAACAGACATCTATGTATATATTTATAATTGGTATAGATTCTTCGTCTTTTAACTTAAGAACTGTGCTTTTGTCGTTGAATGATGCAGCTCATTCCATCTCTTCTATAAAAGCGAAGCTTCCTTGATCTCATTATGCGACACTACATTTAATAATTATTCCTAATTAGTATGAATACAATTCGACGTGGAATCAGCTGAGTCCGGTTGGAATTCTGCAAAACTGTTTTTTATTTGACTGTAATAAAATGTTAGTAATTTGTTCCAGAAGTCTGCGCCTCTCCTCTCTCGCAGCGCTGTACCGTAATGCAGTAACAAGCTCCTATGATAGTGTACATTCCAAACACACGGAAATCTTAGAATATATTATAAGGCTATCTAGTAATTTATATCTGCATAATTATACTTACTAATAGCCATGTGTGTTTGCACGTGTTTTCACTCGGACTACTGTTTAGCTCATATATATCGGTGACGATCTGTCCTTGGTTCTGATTTTGTTGACTCGCGCTGGACTGACTAATATTTCGTAAACAACAAAAGGTCTTATTTTATTTGAGCAATAAAATAAAACCCTTCGTATTAAATCTGAATTAAAGTAACATTTTGAAATGTCACTTCTCAAAATTACGAGTGATTGACGTCATTTAAAACTATCATGTATAAATGTTTAGTGCTCCAATCATGTATAAATGTTTAGTACCTACTCATATTTACTAAATTTTTTACAAAATCTGCGAAACAACAGAAACATCACCATTGGCTTTCTGTTTACTGATCAGTCACTAAGATAAGTATTTTTACAGCTGTTAGAATTCAAAGCAATAAATAAATTAATCTTGGAATTAAGTCACTGCCCCGGATTATCGATCCAGTGATATGGGCCATGCATGTTTCTAATGTATCATTATTTTAACTAGACAAGCGCTTGAAATACAATCGACTCTATATATTTGTATTGTTAATTGGAATGTGTAATACAATCGGAATCACGAAAATGTACAAATGCATGCGTAAACTGAGGAACAATGTTCTTCACAAACAAGAGATACATTGAACTAATACAGTTCCAGTATTTGACTAGACTTCCTGGTGAAGATGTGGTCTGTCGCCTTTCTCAAGGCTCGCTGTGTTACTTGAAGTATGTAGCAAAAAAGACTTAGTCGCTTGTATAAGAATACCAAAATGAATCATCATTATTCAACCAATTAACCCGTGTAACTATTCGTCTCTTATTTTATATTTAAGGTTACGCTGTAGATTGAGTGTGCTTAAAGTTTGAGGTCGAAGTCCCGCATATACTTTTTATAATATATTCACACCTTTTTACCTAATCGCGATGTTAGATATTGTGAGATCATAGTGATATCATTAACCATTTTACGGCGTTCGCCATGCAACCAAAATATTGTTTAGGTATCTTACTATATTTGCAAGACGTCAATATAGCATCTTATTCACTCACACACTTATTTAGTTTATAATGCTTTAGTAAGCAATTGTGTAAATAACGTAAAGTATTTGATACTATCTAAACACATGTTTTAAATCATTGGTAGTTAGTAGCTACTTATAATTATGTTTTTTTGGGTAATTATCTTGCCGTCTACAGTTTTGGTTATTTAAAAGCTTTTTCGAATGCGCCCAAATTGTGAACTCGTAGTGAGTTAAAATTAAGTAATGTTATAAGTAAATGTTAGATATTATTACTGATCGAGTTATAATTATTGTTTAATTATATAACAAGACCTAGCTATCCTACTCTTAAAAACACGTGTTCTATTTAATTATTTTGATTAATCTGTAAGTTTGACTGCGAACTAAAATTGTAGGCATTATAGTTTATTATTATATTATATTGTATTTAAGTACCAAACCTAACTCGCGATATCAGAAAACTATTTTCAGGTAATAGTATTCGAGTCTGTTTAACAAACGAGTTCTGATGTCTCAGCTGATTTATGCTGCAGACTAACCTGAATACTCTATTTACCTTAATAAATAGTTACCCTATTTATATTAATGTAATTATATAGAGGGATAAGCGAGTGAATGTAAACTGGAAGAGGCCGAACATAACACCATAGTGCTAATCTTGGTTTAGAAAACAAATATTTACAAAGCGTTTTAAAAAAACCTCAAAAAAGTAATAGAAACGGAAAGTCGAATTTTCTCATATGCGAGGTATGCGAAAATATAGAATTTTATTGAATTATTTAATTCAAGTATTTTTGTGTTGTGGATTGTTGTTTCATCATACACTGTGTTTTTCATATTTTTTCTTGGAAACGATCTGATTATGCAGTCGTTTTTATTTATAGTACCTACTACTGCATTCTAAAATCAAGCAAATTATTTATATTTGAAGAGCACATTGAATATGATGATGAGAAATGTCTCTTCTTGTTTAGATACCCCCCCACTGACCCCTCTCATTCACTGACTAGCACCTGTAATCATACTGCATGTTTAGTCACATGGGTTTAGTTTGTATTTTATTTTAATTATATTATCTTGCTTCTTTAATTCGTTGTTGGATGCAACCAACCAATAGACGTGGAATCGGCTCAAGCCAAAGAGAAAATGCTTTATTTTACTAAATAATGGTGGAAAAGATTTCAATCGCCTCGGCTCGGATCTTCGGACGGCAAAACGTCTTCTACACTCATGTGCTCTTAATATAATGTTTTTTCCAATCGCGGCAAGCCGATTCCGTGTCGATTAATATGGTTGCACCCTTAGTAATTACTAAAAAACATAATTATGTTTTCCAATTTATTTAACTTTTTGCTTTGTATGTTTTATTCAAATTCGAAATAGTGCTTTTAATTACAACTATGAGACTAATCCAGTGTTGAGAAGTGTCAATTTATTTACTCACTCTTTGTTAAGGAAACTAATAAATTGTTCTACGGGTAGTATCTCGGACTGGTTAATGTTATTGTTTAGTCAAAGCGCATAGGTACTTATTTAATATTTTTACAATAACTACTTACCTTATTTAGTAACATACATTTTTATTTTTATGTTATGACAACGATTGAAAAATAGTGTAAAATAAACGAAACCATTTCCAATTTTGTATTAATATTATTATTTGTGGTATTATTGGTTAGTAAAAGTAATTAGTAAAAGATGGCCGTTACATAACATTGATGAGTGAATGAAGTAGAGGTCAGTTATGTGGTTAGTTACACAGTTTTACCCCTAAAATTAGCCCAAAATTGCTCTGTTTCGGATTTGGAATAAAACATAAAATTTCGCTCAATTACGAATGTAAACTTATTATTTAATATACTTAGTTTCACACAATTTACAAATTCAATTCAATCTATTGCGCCGTTACGCGCCCATGGTTGTATCAATATTAAGATTCAACATTCCTCCTTCTTGAAATCCAGATTTCTGGGTATTAATTCTTAATGTGTATTAGAACTCTAGGTTGTTTTTATTTTAAAATAATTGTCCTTATAGTTAAAATATTTTCAAGAATTTATTACGATTATATAACTACGATTTCATTTTTATGGCGACTAAATGCGAGAGAGTTTTGTTTAGTTGGTGTCAAAGAATATTTATTTAACATTCTTCAGTTAAATTGTAGGTTCTTTTATATTTCTGTTATTTTGTGTACATCATGAACCGTTCACCGTAAGATGTCCCCTGCCTTGGGAATTGGCTGCATTGCCTACGGTGCTGTCAACAATATATGTAGTATTTACCCCACTTGGTGATTGGTGGTTGCCGGCAACATTATCTAAATTTGTATGTACCCACCACAGATTAAAAGGTTTTACTTGCATATTTAAAAAATATATACAGTTATAAGACTAGTAAGGTTGTAAAGGTTGTAATTTTTTATTATTTATTGATTTAATTTTTTCTGACAGTAAAAGGTCGAAAGGAACGATTCCAGATCACTGTCACTTACATAACGTCATCATCATCTGTCGTATCCGAATCTGTGCTGCTGTCATTCCTTAGTTCAATTATCAGTAATATTATCCATGCAGTCATCGCGTTTATATTTAAATTTGTTATGTCAGTAAATTCTAACTAACCATACTAAAGGCATTGTGTATGTTATGCTGGTATCCCTATTTTTCTAACCTGTCATGGCGGCGACGCGAAATCGCACTTGATTGACAACAACAGATTGACAATCAATAGTGCCAATATCACGTCAGGCAGGGGACAACTTACGGTAAACGGACAATACCTACGTAGGTATCATATAAAATACCATTATTTATTACAATAAAGATACCTTCAAGTGATCTGTGTTTTCTTATTATTTAATTTTTACTTTTCTATAATTCTCACTTAGTAAATGTTATTTTTACTACATAATTAGTCAAGTATTATTACAATGTTTATAGATAACGTATCTGTGTAGAAAATAAACGATTTTTCTCTCAAACTGTTTTTTTGAAATAAACTACCTCCATACCTTCTAAATTATGGTCTAATTAGGGGTGTATATGGGGTTCCAATATTCATCTTCGGTACCCAAGCCAACATCACCTGCACGTGGTGCATCCTGCTGAACAACAAACGAGGCTCTGGCGGCCGGCTGATAACGGCATAGCGCAGCCTACATCGGCATAGCTAAATCTTCTGGCCGCCGACGGGCAGCAGCGTCGGCTTTGCGAGAAGCTATGTCCTGCGATCCCAGCGCTTGCCCAGCGTGGTGATTATGGGCATATACCCCCAATGATGATGAACGCAAGAAGGAAATGGCCCCCAGTTCCCGGCCGCCACGCTATTCCTGGTCATGGTAGCGACCATGGTAACGGTGGGGCAGGGGTGCTAAGAATCAACGAGCTACCGCAGGCTACCTACAACAACTTACCCTGGCACTGACCCTGGCTGGTATAACGGGCGAACTCTCGAGGCTCGACCAACATCTAGCGCAGTTGGAAGTGGAGCTGAAAAACATTAGGTGGCATGTCCTAGGGTTGTGTGAAGTCCGTAGAGAGGGAGAGGACACCATTACCCTCGGGCCATCTTCTGTACTTCCGCGAGGGTGATCAAACATCACAGGGTGGCGTAGGGTTTCTCGTCAATAAAGCCCTCTTTAACAACGTTCTAGAAATCTCCAGTGTGTCGACCAGGGTAGCGTACCTGATCCTTCGACTATCCAAGCGGTATAGTATGAAGATCATTCAGGTTTACGCACCGACCTCGGCACATCTGGATGATGAAGTGGAGGATTTGTATGAGGACATATCCAAAGCCTTGCACAACACCACGAAGGTTCACTTCAACGTTGTTATGGGGAACGGCAAAGTGGGAGTCCGAGTTGGCGACGAATCCAGAGTAGGCCCACATGGTTATGGAGATAGAAATCACAGAGGGCAAATGCTCGTCAACTTCCTAGAGAAAGAGGGGCTCTTCTTGATGAACTCATTCTTTAAGAAGAAGCCCCACAGGAAGTGGTCGTGGCGAAGCCCCGACAATGTGACAAAAAATGAGATCGACTTCATCATGACGGATAAAAGACATTTATTCAGAGATGTCTCCGTGATCAACAGGCTCAATACCGGATCAGATCACAGACATGTTCGAGGCTCTCTGAATATCAATCTTAGGCTCGAAAGAAACTGTCTGATGAAGTCCATGCTCCGACCTAATCTACTCCAGATCATGGCGGGCACCGAGAAGTTTCAGGAGCTTCTTGGTGATAGATTCGTCGCCGCGGAACCCACCGATGATGTTGATGAGGCCCTACAAAACGTGATTGGAGCGTTGAGGGACGAGGGCATCAAATTCTGCCAAATGCAGCCTAAAGGCAGGAAGTCTAAACTCTCGGATGAGACTCTTCGGTTGATGACAAAAAGACGGGAAACCACCTAGGCCACTTCGTCAGAGAGGTCAGACCTGAACAAGCAAATCGCGAAGATGATACGGCGCGACCTTCGGAGCTCCAACACATGCCTCATTGAGGAGGCAATAGAGCGAAAGCGAGGGTCCAACGTATTCACTCCTAAAAATTATGATTAATCTTTAGGAAGATTTATTTTCTATGAGTTAGAGTAATTGGAAGAATTACACCATTTGATCATTTGTTACAAGGAGAATAATTATTTAGTTTTGCTTCTTCACTGCGTCCACGACACGTATAATGAATTATGATGAAGGCCCTCCTGCGCTTTCATATATATCCATCCAACATTGTTTATTCACTTTTATTAACAGAATAATAAAATGATATCCTTACCAACAATATAAAAAAATGAATCTATTTTATAACTGTAATTTTTACCGCGGGATTCAAAGCGCCCAAAGGCTGGTAACGATACCTACCTCGTTGAATAACCATACCTACTAATCTTTTGTCCGAGGTAAGCACCAGCCCTGTAGATCAATAGTTTCTTGGATACCTCTAAATAAGAGCCATGCCTTAAGTCCCCACGGGCCAATATATTCATAAATAATTTGCTAGTATAATTTATTATTTAATGTCATCCACATTGTAAAGCATCGAGTTAACCCTACTATCTAACTAATTTATAAATGCGAAAGTAACTCGGTCTGTCTTTCTATTGTTCATGGAAACACATTTGGACCAACGCCCAACATACAGCAGAATTCTTCGTATCGTTCTTCGTATCGTCATATCATGGCTCTCTAAAAATCTCGTTAGTAGATTTTTAGAGAGCTTAACTTGTAAAAAACAATTTTTCTCACTTTTGCCCCTAAAATGACTTCACAACCAGGACCCGCATTTAAGTTACAAGCTCACATATGTCCTTTGAATCCTGTAAATTCTCCATGTGGCAGCACCACTATCTCCCGTGCCCGTAATTTCAAATATTTAGGAGTTATTGTCGACGATGCCTTGTCTTGGAAAGAACATGTAGAGTCCGTGGTCACCTGCGTTCGAAAACTAATATATGTTTTTAAAAGGCTCAGCTCTGGTGCTGATCCTTTTACCTTAATAACTGTGTACTATGCCTTAGCGCAGTCTATTATTAGTTACTGTATAACAGCTTGGGGAGCTGCCGGTAAGACCCAAATGCTACGTCTTGAAAGAGCTCTTAAAGTAATGGCGTTCAAACCTATCCATTTTCTCACTGAAACGCTCTATAATACTTGGATGGTCTTGTCTGTTCGTAAGCTGTATGTGTCTGCAGCGATTCTCTGTAAGCACTCGGACACACCATACGCTTAACCAAAAGGCATAAGGATATAATCTGTCAGCCTATTAGATTCAAATCTCTGTTAAGACGCCATTACACAGCGACAGCGAGCTCCCGCTGTGATAACCTGACTCTTATGAGACTGGGAGGAACATGGAGCTCTCTATTACACACACACACACATACACATACCTACACTTACACATCATGGGTTTCTTGTGTGTTTGGCTATATTTATTTAAATATTATTTATATCATGTTAAACTGGAACATTCTACTCAAATCTCCGGAGATGGGCGTCAATAGCTGCATCACAGATTATTGTAGACTACTGTAGTTATTATCGAACATTAATATTATTGTACTACACATGTTATTGTTTCCAAATAAAAAAAAAATTAATTTTGAATTTTGATTTATGCATTCTTAAAACGATTTGTAGAATGTATACTTTGCGCACAGAAAGTAACCAACTCGCTGAGTATACTCAGACAACCTCTAGAAAACCTATATGGTTTAAAATAAATCACTCTTAAGAGATCATTGTTATTTCGTTGATAACTACATACTTCTAAGCATGGAACATGGAATTCAATGAAATATAAGGTATAAAATAATAAAATGAGGATAGGTAATAAACTGGTACTTCAAACATTATATAAAGATTTTAGAAGATCTTCAGTTTGTTGTTAGGTAAGAGATTTTAGTATAGCGATTACTGGTTTTTTGCATTGTGAGTAAGACAATGGCCTGAATTCTGTTGGCACCAACCTAACTAATTTTAGCTAAAATTAGGTTTAGAACTATCAAATGAAACTTTCGTATTCTGCTGTTACCAATTTATCCTAATTTAATTTTATGTAATTTAATTAAGAGTTCCTCATTTAGTTAGATGGTACCAACCGAATAGGTTTTACAAATGCTATGACTAACTAAAATATATTTTAGACAATTCCTAATTTTAGAAATGAACCAACCGAATTGCCACCATTGTGTACCTATATAATATGATTACATTTTTTATTTATTTGATAGTAAACTTGTTTTGATTCGGCTGTACACTGTTTTGAAGCGAACACTGTTCTCGATTTATCATAAGGTAATGTGAATCGTTGACTACGTTTTATATTAATATTTGGGTTAGGAGTTATTTTTTAATGTTTTAAAAATCATAACAATAATAAATATTACTGGACAATGCACACAACTCCATCTAGTCCCAAACTAAGCATAGCTTGTAATATGGTGACTAGAAGACTGATAGAAACACACTAATATTATAAAGACGAAAGTTTGTGAGTGTGTGAGTGTGTATGTTTGTTACTTCTTCACGTCTAAACGGCTGGAGCGAATTTAATAAAATTTGGTATGGAGTTAGCTGACACCTTGGATTAACACATAGGCTACGTTTTACTGCGTTTTTTTTCGTTTGTTACCGCGGGTAACACCGCGGGGCACGGCTAGTACTTATATATTTTATTTTATTTATATGCTTAAATACATACTTATCATACGTTATAACACCCAGACACAGAAACACATTGTAAAACTGTCGTACAGTCAGAACATTAGCTTCATTATACAATTTTTCATAATTAAGGCATTGCATAATCACAGATAACCGCTTAATAGGAATTTGTCAGTTAATCAGACCATGGGCTTGACCTTGACCATGAGAAGGTACCCTACGGAAAGCATCGATGACAAAAATATCATGTATGATTAGAGTAGAAATTGTATTGGATATTTGTTATCACAGGTTTTGAGGATTTATTCCGTTCTAATACCACTGGTACTTGTTTGAACTCATATTTATTTTCTATTCCGAACGGATACCACACTTTAAATAATTAAATTTGATGTGCGAACGAATACCAACAACTTGAATTTGGTACTGTCAGCTCAGTAAAACCTAGTCAAATTAAATTTGATCTCTCATATCTCTGTGATTATAAATCGTAAAGAATTAAGTAATATTATAAGCTTTAAACTCTCCAGATTTACTTCAGTACAATATTTTTACAAAGAGGTATAGGTAATAGTAGTTTTAAGTGAATTATTGCTATTTCTTTTATGTGCGAGAAAGGGTACCTAAGTTTGCTCTACTGTTCCAAAATTCGAAACAGCCAATCAGATATGGTCCACGAATCAATATCATCTTGGTGGCAAATACATACGTAAGTCAATAGAATAAGGTTCGTTTCTTGATAATTTTATAATTATTATTTCATTTTTGCTTTGGCTCGGAGATAAATTTTATCTACATAAATTCCTTACTACATTTCCGTGCGGTGGTAGCGGTGGCGCATTCGTCACAGTGACAGTGGTTTTTATTTGTTAAGTGAGTGTTTATTTGTACTTTTGCATAATTTAATTCTCTTTATTAAAATGTTCGTTACATAAAATATTATTTGATTGTTTTTATCATAATACAATCCGTTTTCAGTTTTTTGTAAAAATATATTATTTGTAAATAACGTGAAGTCCATTTCTATAAAATTATGACCTATGCTTCTACTGCTTTGAAACAATTTGGGTGTTCGTTATTTTTCATAAGCATATTTATTATTAACAGTAAATTTATCAATTAACCGCTTGAACATAATCATTATGTTTAGAGATCATCAAAAACCAGCATATCTTTCTTAGTTTGAGCCGCGTGGTCCCATCGCCGTCGGCTTGTCGTAGGTTCCACTTTGGAGTGCGTTCGAATTACAACATTAACTCAAAAATTTTTAAGTTTATTCGATGGAAAATTGTGTGAATAACAATAATATGTGGCGACCTCTGGGCTCCGGTCCGGTCCAAATATTTGTATGATCTGCAAGTATTTGTCTCGGGTCTGGGTGTTTCTATGTATAATATGTATGTATTTACACAAAAAAAGTATATAAGTAGTATGCCAGTCATATGGTACCCATAACACCAAACTCTGCTTAGTTTGGGGCCAGGTGATGCTGTCTGAAATGTCCGGCGTTATTATTATTATTATTAATAAAATAATTGGTGGATTTTTCACACAGTCAAAGTTAAAAGTCAAAATATACTTTATTCAATACAATCACAAGGATAATTTTCAAACGTCTTACATACAAGGAGAATTTAGGTGCCAATTCCTCCTAACCTAAGCCCGAGAAGAACCAGCTGTAAACCAGCCCTTTTTTGCATGATCCAACTTATAACAACCTTAACTACGAAATACTATACAAGAGAGTTTATACATTTTAAACGTGTCGGTTAATTGTTTGAGGGCAGAGCAACATAATGCCATGCATTCTTATCAATAATATAGTCATTTATATTATAATACACTTTTTTCAAAAGACTACTCTTTATGTCCACTGTCCGCAATTTTAATTTTATTTTAGGAACTGGTCGCAAACAGGTTCCAACGGAAGACCAGCGCAGGTTGTTTACAACCTGCATATTATGCTGAGTTAGAGCCTTTTTGTTTTCATTTCAATTACGATTATTGTTATTATTTTACTGTAACTTACTTATTTGTGTCATGCTGTTGCAAATAAATACTATTCTATTCTATTCTATGTTTGCTTTAAATTTCTTAATAGATGGTTTAGTAGCATTTTCAGAAACCTTATTATAGAAACGCACCGTGTTCCCCATAAAAGACTTATTTACTTTTTCTAGTCTAAACCTATAGGGATGTAAAATTTGTTCTTATTCCTAGTATTATTCTATTCCACTTAACACTTACTTTATAAGTGTTATAAAATACCATAAGTAAGTATTTAGAGATACCATAAGAGAGTATTCTATCTGTCACCTAGGCACTACAATACAAGGCTATGCTTAGTTAGGGGTTTGGTGTTGTGTACAATGTCCTCCAATATTTATGTATATTGTATATATATTTTATTTATAACATACCTAACTGTGGCTGGGCCGCAGAACAAACAACTACTCGTATTTTCGTCACATAAATGTTAATCCAGACCCTACAGCGCAAATGGCAGAGCTACTTCTTATAGTGTCACTAGTCATTTCGAACCAGTGAGATGAATGGATTAAATTTCTCCTCAGAGGCTCCTTTCGTGCACTTGGCATATGTCTTCAAACCTTTTTTTACCTTTTTTTTCAACGACATAACACTTTCCTCATGTTTTCCATCACCGTTTGAGAGTACTGGTATAGCGCAAATAAATGTTTGTACTGCACCAGTCTGTGTTAATGACGTAAACCCGGCTCTAACCTTAGCTCAAACAATCACGGACTAATATAGGTAGTAGGATGCTAACGGCAAAAATGTAATTTAATGTTACGAGTACTTCCTTAGTCGGTGCATGCGGTAGTACCTATTAATTGCTTTGAAATGAAATTAATCCTAATTAAGTTCAAACGCAGTGTAACTATTTTGTAGCAAAACAAGTTATTAATTTGTCTTTAAGTAAGTTATTTATACATTTTATTTATTGAGTACCTAATATAATATAGCAATAATACTTATTGCCACCTACCTACTTATTACTTTAGTATTAAACTTATTACTTACATTAATGTAAAGTAGGTATTTTTAATACAGTTGTGCCTAGCAGTCAAAGCTGACATCCGTGCCTCATCCGATCAGGTTCCAACGGAAGATCAGCGCTTGGTAGTTAATGCTACCCAGCTATGCTATTTAAATTACTAACTTTGGTTCATTCTTTTAACAATCTTTATAAACCTTCATTTCAATTATCAACGCACTGATGCCAAAGGCATGTTGACATTACAAATGCCACTTTGGGTCTATACATCGGTATAGAGCGTGGTATAGAGGATATTGACCATCGGGTCAACATCCATATTGGGCTCAGCAAACTCAAGCAAAAGCCGAGACGGAACCGCTTTCATGAAATTTTAAGGTTTGTAAATTAGGCTGCTCATCATCTAACCCCAAAAATACAATTATAAAGTAGAAATGTTTATTTTGTTTAGTTTTTATTTTATAACTTTGTACGAATACGGATACGTGCAAATTTAAATCAATAAATAAATATTGCCGGACATTTCACACAGCATCATCTGGTCCAATGCAAGCAGAAGCTTGTGTTCTGGGTACCAAATGACTGATATACTTCTAGATATTTTTTTTTAAATACATTCATATTATACCTAGAAACACACACAGACCCGAGAAAAATACCTACTAGCAGATCATACAAACATTTGTCTCATGGCGGAAATAGAACCCGCAACCTTCTGCGTCTCAGCCGGACCTTGGCTCACTGCGCCACAGAGGACGTCAATAAGCGTTCGGTAGGTTCGCTCTAAAAATGTACAGTTAAATAGTATCAGCCTGTAGGTATACGATTGTCATAAAACTACTGGAGCCAAACAAGAGGTTATAAAGCATGTTATGGGAACTTGTAAACGAGGGATGCTATTTAGTCCATTGAAAAGTTACATTTGGGTATGCATTTGTCAGAGGACGCAATTTTATTTTTTTAATGTGTAGGGGGGGTCAGTAGAAGCTTAAGTTCAAGTTTGTGGGGTCGGCACCCTTGTCCCCCGGCCGCCATCTTGGAAAAGGGGGTGCAAAGGGTTTTCGCGCTGTATCTCGTAAACTAGTTACCTTACAGAAAATTTAATCAAACATAAAATGTAGCAAATTAAATTTCCTACAATTTTATTTCTATTACTTTTTATCGTCAAGTGACCAACAAAAAAGTTATAAACAAAAATAAATGAAAATTTTGTTTGTTTGTTCTAGGTTTTACAGCGCTCCAAACTTAAACGGATTCTCGAATGCTCATAGGGATGCAATAAAAACTAAAAATTAGGCTTACTTTTCTATCTATATTTTTTTTATTCATACAATTTATTATGATCTTAACATTCCTATGCTATTATTGAACTATGTTTGACCCTTTTACCCACCACCTATGAGGTATAACATGGGCAAAGTCAAATTTATAAAAATTTTGCAGAAGCATCCAGAGTTAGCAAGTGGAACTAAATTATTTATGAGTGAGAAAGTCGAGTCATCGTTACTCAGTGTTGTTGGCGAACGTTTTTTCGTCTTTTTATATGGCGGAAATAAAGACGATACTCTAGACACTCTGCGATACAAACGATTTGCTAAGACAGTGACAAAAAATGCATTAAAAAATGCATTAAATTTTTATAAATTTGACTTTGCCCATGTTATACCTCATAGGTGGTGGGTAAAAGGGTCAAACATAGTTCAATAATAGCATAGGAATGTTAAGATCATAATAAATTGTATGAATAAAAAAAATATAGATAGAAAAGTAAGCCTAATTTTTAGTTTTTATTGCATCCCTATGAGCATTCGAGAATCCGTTTAAGTTTGGAGCGCTGTAAAACCTAGAACAAACAAACAAAATTTTCATTTATTTTTGTTTATAACTTTTTTGTTGGTCACTTGACGATAAAAAGTAATAGAAATAAAATTGTAGGAAATTTAATTTGCTACATTTTATGTTTGATTAAATTTTCTGTAAGGTAACTAGTTTACGAGATACAGCGCGAAAACCCTTTGCACCCCCTTTTCCAAGATGGCGGCCGGGGGACAAGGGTGCCGACCCCACAAACTTGAACTTAAGCTTCTACTGACCCCCCCTACACATTAAAAAAATAAAATTGCGTCCTCTGACAAATGCACACTAAGGCCTAAAAAATGTAACATTTTAATGGACTAATTTGGTTGAAACTTAATTTGTCAATTTGCTTTAAACTTGTACTTTTAATACAGAATGAATAGACATGGGTTTCAGGGGTTTTAAATAACCCATAAGACGGGGACTAAGAGGCTTTTTAATGTTTTTAATATTTTGAGATTTTTAATGCGTGACGCGATAAATCCAAATCTAAAGCCAATTATTCTTATAGAAAATAATCTCGTTGATTATTTCTCTAAACTTTTGGCTCTAAACGTTTCATGTTTGGCACTTTTGTTTGGTTAAGCCAACAAAAAAGTTTAAATACCATTAGTTTGACGACCTTTGTGGCGCAGTGGGCTTAGGTTCGGCTAAAATGCAAAAGGTTGCGGGTTCGATTCCCGCCGCGGGAAAAATGTTTGTATGATCTGCAAGTATTTGTCTGGGGTCTGGGTGTTTCTATGTATAATATGTATGTATTTATAAAAAAAAAGTATATAATGTAGTATAAAAAAAAAGTACGTGGTATATCAGTCATGTGGTACTCATAACACAAGCTCTGCTTACTTTGGGGCCAGATGATGTTGTGTGAAATGTCCGGCATTATTATTATTATTATTATTAAGTACCATTTTGATATCCAGATTTATGGATTATAGATTCTTCGTTTGACATTTCACGAAATAATATAGCTCTCCATAATTAACTTGTTTTTCTAGTGTTATTTCATGTTTTATTTGGTAATTTTAATCAATAAATTGTGACTGCTTTAATATGTTTTTTGTGATTTGAAGAACGAGCGAACATATGTATAACCATGCAGGAACTCTATAAAATACCAGCTCACATACAAAACAAAGAGATGAACCGCAGATACCGCAATTTGTATTGGTTACTCATTTGTTTATTTATTATTTCTTATTTCGTCATTATATTCTATTATTTTTAAAACTTTAATATTTATTTTAAGATTTGAATTATCTGCAGAGAGAAGCGCGCGTTCAAGCTTGCATTTCCTTGTTAAATCGGTACAGAAATGAAGGGATTGTGGAACGAATTGTGACGTGCAACGTAAAGTGGATACTTTACAATAATCGTAAGTGAACAACACAACGGGTAACTCCAGGTCAAAGACCGTAAGGCGCGTCGCTCACTGGTAAGTCGAGGCGCGGTCGCGGCGGCGTCGCGGCACGGTCGAGGCGTCGTCTCTATGTAGAGTCGAGGCGCAGGCGGCTATGCTTCCTTCACACATTCCATATTTATTTATAGTCATTATTACAATGGCACTCGTACAAGTCATTAATTTAAATAGGAAAAAAAATTGGATACACCCATATTTGAGACATTGTGACAGAAGAGGAGCATTTAGAGCTACACGTGGCTTATGAAAGTATCCCGACAAGTTTAAAAAGTTTTATGGAATATCACATGGTACCTTCGGTTTACTGTTGGAAAAAACGAAAACAAACATTAGGTATGTAGGTAACACTTTCAACAGTAAATAATCAATATATATGGAAGTTATCACAAAATTTACTTTTTATTTATTGAAACATAGGCGGGTGAATCAATAGCCGCATCATGGCTAACTACTGAATACTGTGCTAAAAATATTGATTCGTTCCAATTGTGTGCCTTCCTGGTCGCCTCTTTCTATACAATAATATGGAGTAACGACTGGTCGATTGAGTTGGACGCTGGACTTACACGTCTAAACGTAGCTACGCACGAAACGAAATGCCGGCAGAGTCGCGACGCGGTCAGGCAAAACACCCGCGCCGCGCCCCCGCCTCGACTCCGAACTGCCTGCACCTCGCCCGTGCCGCGACTCTAGTATGTGAGCGCACTGCCATATATTCCTTAAGAAAACGTAGATGCGGCGCGCCGCTTGTGCGCCTGCGCCTTGACGCCGCCTCGACTCTAGTCGACAATGCAATACAATGCGTTATAGCGAAGCTTACCTATATAAAGGACCTATCACAGGCACGTGGTCCTGGTGAACTACATACAAGTCTCTGGCGACTCACCAAGACGCAGTTGTAGCTTGGTGATTTTTGGTTAAAACCCTCTCAAATTAAGAATCACACCAAAATAATACAGCCCTCAGTCCCCGGTATCGGTAGCCCGCTATTCCAAGTTTTAGTAGCGGCTTCGGTTTCGTCGGGACGAAGGGATTTCAGAAACGCCGGCTGAGACCCAGCTCCCAACAAACGAAGACGGCAACGTCATTTAACAAATAAAGATTTTGAGAACAGAGGATAGACTTTGCAAGTTATTAGAGGAATTAAGGAAATAAAGTGTGACGTTACTGGATTGTTCAAACTGCGACGAAAAGATCAGTATAGCTATTATGGATTTTTTGATATACAATCAATTCATATTACTGTCATTATCAATTCGCAACAGGATTTTACATATAGGGTTTAGAATACGTATCTTGTTTTGAGGTATAATTATTGATTAAATTATAAGTTTGATTAAATAAAAATTTAACCAGTTTTGACAAGACGTATTTAAGTCGACTGTATGAAATTGGTACTACGTACATTCCTTTTTTATTCATGCAGTATTTGTTCCAAAAAACATAAACCTTCCGTAATACCAATTCGTCGATAAAAACAAATGATATCTGTTAGTATCAATGTTTTATTCGTATCAGAATTTCACAATCGCAACACAGAATTCCTAAGATTAGAGTCTGGACATTTACTCTTTTACAGAGTAGTGAGATTCATAGCGCATAAAGCGGTTTATCTTCAGTTTAGGGTATGCTATGCGTACTCGTATATTACTCTAAGGAAAGATATACGCTAAAGATCAAGTTCAAGTTTATGCCCCCACTATGGAATTCTCTGGAATTCCTTTATAATCGGTGACCCTAATAAGCAAATAATAGTACGAACACAAAATAATTGCCCCGATATAGACGTTAAACAATTTTATGTAGAGATATAGAGAACGATCAATAGCATTTATAATTCGACGACCTTAGTTCATCTATCTTATAAATATGGGTGATGCCTAAGAGTACTGTGGTGTCTACGAGATCTATCCCGTTGCTTTTAGGGTTCGAGTTTTTGTTTTTTATTGTTTTTATTGTGTATATAATATTGTTTTTCGTTTTGTTAGTCTCAATCTTATCAAATCGGTGGCATATAATAAAATCTATTTTATGTGGTACGAAGTTCACATGGTTATCTAGTCTTTTAAACTAATTTCCTTGACTTTTCCTTTCCTTTTATACACCTCTTTGAAGTGTGGTGATTTTGCAAAACCTCTTATTATTTATTGATATTTTTGTGTTTAATCACAAAAAATCATAAACATTGTAACACCTTTTACCTACCACTTTTAAAGAGCTGTTTTCAAAAAGACAATTAGTTGTTTTTATTATAACCTAGGCAAGTTTCAAGTACCTAACCCATAACACGTGTTTAACTCTGCTCTTTGTTTAAGGGGTAGTTTGGAAAAAGAACATAATTAGGTCCTAACCATTGGTATTAAATAATATTTATACAAAATCCCAAAAAATCATACTTCACGCTAAAAATATATCATGTAAATATTGCACTCCGTACAAACTCATTGCACACAATGCAGCTAACAAGATATGTTATATCACCTAGGGTAGTTTATAATAATATCCTATTATTAATTTAGCATTTAAACTGAAGAATATTTATCCCACTCCTTAAAGATTGTATTTCTATATAAAATTGTAAGTAGGCACATAATTTTACAGTAACTACTTATCACTACATAGTATAAAACAAAGTCGCTTCCCGCTGTCTGTCTGTCCCTATGTATGCTTAGTTCTTTAAAACTCCGCAACGGATTTTGATGCGTTTTTTTTAATAGATAGAGTGATTCAAGAGGAAGGTTTATATGTATAATACATGCATAATATAGTAGAGAAACACTGATAATTTTAGAGGTTAGGGTATATTGGTTCAACGTGTTAGAACTACTGAGCTATAGCAACGCGTGGCCGGGTCAGCTAGTATTATACTTATAAAGTACGTGCGTTCGATTTTTGATCGATTTTTGTTTTCCCACATCTCTATCACTGACACTATGCTATGTTTATCACAGTTTAAAAATAATTTCAGTAGATATCTACCAGCAGATAGGTAGGTATCTACTGAAATTATTTTTCTTCGTTAACATCTACTTTAACAGTCTTCTTATTTACTCCGTTACGGAGCGAGTACTCGTTGGTAGTAGGTATACCTAGCTGCTGCCCGCGGCTTTACACGCGATGTACCTACATAAAAAGTAGCGTCTCATCTATCTCTATATCAAAATTCATTCGAATCGGTTAATCGGTTTAGACGTGAACGTAACAGACTGACAGACAACAGAGTTACTTTTGCATTTATAATATTACTAGCTGCTGCCCGCAGCTTCGCACGCGTGGTACCTACACAAAAGTAGCCCATGTCCTTCTCCAAGGTCATCTATCTCTATCCCAAAATTCATCAAAATCGGTTCAGCGATTTAGAAGTGAAAACTTAACAAACAGTGTCATCAGCATAAGTACTAATTGAGCGTTCGTCAGAGGCAACTGGAATAGTTCATTTATATAAATAAGAAACAGATTAGGTCCTAGGAAACTACCCTAAATCATTTCGTTTTGACCGTAGTATTCTTAAGCGGAGAAGAAAAGACAAAGCCGCTAAAACTGTTGTTACAAAGACCTCGTTCGCAAATCACCAATTTGCAAAGTAATCAGCACATCTGTATAATTCAATTAATACAATTCTAGATTTACAATTTATCCAAAACTGTATTATGAGTACAATTACTTATGAGGAAATCGAAGTTCTTCTCCTGTTTGTAACCTAATTTATACCTACATTATTTCTATAGATTTACTATTTGATAGGACAATTAAAACTACTTACCTTGATTACTAAATTATATTTAACTAAGTTTTTTTAAATTTTTTATTATCTATACTTATAAAAGAGCTTAACCTGACTGACTGATTCATCATCGCCTAGCCTATACCGCTGAAGCTAGAAAGCTGAAATTTGTAAGGTAACTTTCTTTTACAGCAAACCAACACATTAAGGCGAGATTTTTATGAAATTCAACCCCTAAAAGGGTGAAAAGGGTTGAAAGTGAATGTATGAAACTTTTTAACGCGTGTTGCGATTTGCTTGAAACTTGATATGAATAAATATAATGCCAAATAAATGAACATGTGTTTTTGGATTTTTCAAAATAAGCCTAAAAAAGGGATAAATGGGTTGTCAAAAAAAATTTTACATGTTACATTTACAGGATTTTTCAAAATAACCCTCATAAAGGAATAAAATGAGGTGTGAATGTTTGTATGGAGACTTTTTACCTTCTTAAAACTTTATTGATAAGTTCCAAACCAATCACACCCACCACGGGTGTGATTGGTTTGAAACTTATCAATAAAATTTGGCAAGGAGATAAAAAGCATCCTGGGGAAGGATTTATGCCACAATTCCTTTTAAAAAAAACGCGGATGAAGTCGCGAGCAACAGCTACTTATATATTAAAAACTATCACGTAAAAATACATAACCGTTATTTATTTGTTTTACAATAGATACGAACAATGGGCTCCTTTGTCCATTTTGTTGTTGTCACAGTTTGAAAGATAACATCGTCGTGCACGAAAAATTTATACTTATCAAATTATTATATTTGTTCATATTTTTTGAGTATGTACAAAGGTTGCCAGGAAGAGATCGCTTGCAAGCGATATGGCCGCCCATTGTACCAATTAAGTATTCTTACCATGTTTTAATTGTTATGTTGGATTTTTATTTTATTAGGTGTACAATAAAGTTATATTCTAGTCTATTCTATTCTAAGTACTAGTTATGTGTACTTAATTAAAAAATAATACAGGTTAAATTGTATTTACAAAGTGTATGTTTATGGAAAAAGTGTAATTCAAATTTTAAAGAAATGTTCCGATACCTTAGCAACACCATTATTCTGTCTGTTTAATGAGTCATTAACATCTGGAGTTTTCCCAACTAGATGGAACACAGCAAGGGTTATACCTATTTATAAGTCAGGTAATAGCAATAT
Organism: Lampropteryx suffumata; assembly: GCA_948098915.1. Taxonomy (NCBI): domain Eukaryota; kingdom Metazoa; phylum Arthropoda; class Insecta; order Lepidoptera; family Geometridae; genus Lampropteryx; species Lampropteryx suffumata. The sequence goes on along the minus strand of OX402544.1, from coordinate 15,503,988 downwards.
AGTATCAAATTACAGACCTATTTCTATTCTATCAACCATGGGTAAGGTATTCCAATCCCTGGTCTGCCCATATATTCAAAGCCATTTTCACAAGTTTACAACGGAATACCAACACGGCTTGGTAACGGGCAGATCTACTGCAACAAACCTGGTCACTTTCGTTGAGGGTCTTTCTGAAGCCATAGTTAAGCGCAAAAAAGTTGACGTCACTTACACGGACTTTAGTAAGGCCTTCGACCGGGTCTCTCATGCATTGCTTGTCAGAAAACTGTCGTCATATGGGCTGACAGGTTATCTAATTGAATGGTTTAAGTCATATTATTCGCATCGTTCTTTTTCTGTCGTGGTCATTGGCTTTGAATCAGATTTTTTTAATATTCATTTGGGCATTCCACAAGGATCCCACTTAGGACCTATTTTATTTAATTGCCAAACTAAATAAAATAGGTCCTAAGTGGCTCGCGTATTCCGAACCAATTCTATTTGCCGATGATCTTAAAATCTCACGCATAAAAAACTCCGATGTCGATTTATCCTTACTACAACATGACTTAGACCGCTTACACGATTATCAACGATAAAAAAATGCCATTTTATAAAATACACCAAGTTAAAAACTGTAAATTCTCGTTACTCTATAGGCGGTAAGCCTATACGTGAAGTCGATACGATTAGGGATCTGGGCGTGATACTCGATAAAAAGTTAACCTTCCTGCCGCACATAGACAATATTACCAAACGTGCATCTAAAATGTTGGGCTTTGTTATCAGAAACAGTAAAATATTCAAAAAAACCCTATACAAAAATCTTACTATACAATACCTTAGTACGTAGCGTCCTAGAGTACTGTTCTGTAGTATGGAGGCCTTATTATGCTACTCAAATTTTAAAAATCGAACGCATTCATAAACGTTTTTTGCGGCATTTGGAATATGTGGATAAAAAACATAAAACATTGTAATCATACGTGGACAGACTTGAGTTTTTCAAAATTGCATCTCTTGAAAAAAGAACAATATAATTAGACATAATCTTCCTGTATAAATTACTTAACAATAAAATAGATTGCCCACAACTACTACACAAAATACGTTTTAGAGTCCCTCGAAGAATCCCCCGCTGGCCCATCCCTCTCCTACTCCCACGCACTACAGTCCTTGGTAGCAACTCACCCATCCCTAGAATCAGCAAAGCCATCGTTAAATATTGTGATTCTATAGATATATTTTTGATAAAACTCAATAAGTTCCGGAAGTTCCCGAATACTATGTCATAACTTAACGTTTTCTAAGTTTCTGGTTCACTTTATAACTTGTTTATTTCTAGTTAAAATAGTTCACATGTACGTAAGTTTCCCCCACCCACTTTAGTTAAGTTAAATTAAGTAGGTACACTACTTTCATCTAGTATCATTAAGTTCTTGTCTCTTAAGCCCCTACCCTACCTCAAAACTGTTCTCTCACGTTTTATCCTGTGTATCAATAAAAGTATTGAATCAATAATTTTGATATTAATGTATAGTAAAGTTGAAGATATATACTAAATCTTATGTGATGTGAAAACACGATTTCTAAAAATTTACTCGATAGAAAAAAATCACAAACATCCCTCACAATTTTACAAATAAACCGCAGTAGTCGATGAATACTTTACCTGAGCTAAAGAAACTTTGTATATAAACTCAACCTAGTACAACACGTGTACTTTGTGTTTTTAATTTAAAATTATGTTAGTTTATTTGTTGTAACAAATTAAATTCTGATATATTGTGTGCCGCCCCAGCCGCGCCGCACTGATTCAGTCGTGCTCCGGCATTGGAACGGGGAACCCGCGTCGCTCACTCTCACGTCATACTCGATACGTTCCTAAGAAATTAAAAGTGTAGTGTGTTTGGTTTTTAAAATGGGAAAATACTGAAACAAGAAAAAAGAGGCGGGATTGGAGAAAGAAAACTTCTAAACACATGAATAAAATATTGAAGTAAGTACCTACCTAAGTCATAAATGTGTTATACCTAAGTAGGCATTTTGGTTTACACCCACCGATTCTGAGTCTGATTGTTTTATTGACATGAAACATGATTAGAATAATGAAGTAAATACCTACCTACCTACCTAATCTATACTATTATTATAAGGAGGTAAAGTTGGTATGTTTCTTTGTATGTTATGGGTAAACTACAGAAACTACAACTACAGAACAGATTTCGAAAATTCCTTCACTGGTAGAAAGCTACATAATCCCTGAGTAGGTACTATAGTAAGATAGGGATATATACTATAGGATATATACTTTAGTATATACTATAGGATATGTACTATAGTATATATCCCTGAGTGGTGAGTGCTTAGTATCTTATGCGGGTAGGTATCTATCATGTCTATCTATCTAGCTCCCGAGCAAAGCCGCGAACGAAAACATGTGAGTCATAAAATGTGTTTAGTTTGGTAGGTAGTACCTACCAAACTAAACAGGCAGGTACTAGGTAGGTACCTAGGTTGATTGAAAGGTAGGTAGGTACCTACCTTTAATTCGGTTCGGATTGCGAGTCTGATTATTGTAATAAGTACTTATGTAAGTATCTAAGTAGACCTGATATGTAATCATTTGTATATACCTAAATATTATGTACCTTCATATATTTTTCATTTTCAGAAATAAACAAATATTACCTACTCGATACTGACTGCAATAAATAAATTGTACAGGACGTGTAGCCGTGCTCATAAGTATCACCTAGCTAAGTTTAGATAACTAAATGTTATCACAGATAGGGTAAGCTCAGGTACTTTGGTACCTATTTCGGTTCGCACCTAATTATTTTGAGTCTAATTATTGTAATGGGTAAGTAGATATACCTGTAGCGCAATCATTTTGTACCTATACCTATACACTACATTCGTTTTTCATTTTCAGAAATATACAAATATTGCCTACTGACTGCAATAAAGAAAATATTCCGGACATAGAGTTGTGCGCGTAAATATCACCTTTTCACAAATAGGGTAAGCTCAGGTTCTTTGGCTTTACCAACTAAGGAGTGAATTAAATTGCTACAATACACATTTTATTGGTTATCCTCATATATGATATTAGGCAGACTGGGACGTCCCAGTAAGTTCCCAGGGTCACATAATATTTTAGTCGTATCAACAAAAAATAAGTAAATCCTATTTTGTTACAGAATGCAAATATTAACAAAACACATAAATGGCATTAGTTCCAAAAATGCAAACGAACCTCCTGATTTTACGACGTTACAAACTATGGAATTGTGAGTTTATGTTTATCTTAAATAATAATATGTATATATTATTATTTAAGATATACATAAAATAAATAAGAAATTTATTTATATCTTTACATATATTATTGCACTGACCAATATTATGTTCTCCCTTCTCCTCAATGACCTGCCTGACTGTTTAGGTGACGCGCAGGCACTTATGTATGCAGACGATGTTGCTGCTGTCGTCACGGCGCCTACCGTGGACGTCTTGGAGAGGAGGTTGAACATGGTAGCTGAGAAGCTGCACGCGTGGTTCCTTGATAATGGGTTTCTTTTAAAAGCGAATAAAACAAATTTTGTGCACTTCAACCTTGCAGGCCGTACCTATAGAGGCCTAAATGTATCACTCGGGGGCACCGTAATCACTAAGGTCAAGCACGCTTCTTTCTTGGGATTTATCTTAGATGAGGGTCTGAAGTGGGATCTGCATATTGATGGACTCTGTAAGAGAGCAGGCAAGGCCTGCTTCGCTTTATGGCGTCTATCGGCGACTCTTGAAGAGGGGATGACCAGAAGTTGCTACTTTGCATCCGTTCACTCGCTCCTTCAATACGGCGTGGAGTTGTGGGGTGGAGCTGCTGACTGGGAGCGAGCGTTCAGAATGCAAAAGGGGGCCGTCCGCGCTATTATGAAGGTATCCTGGGACACCTCTGCTCGCCCCCTCTTCAAGAAACTAAAAATATTAACTATACCCGCCCTCGTCATCTTTAACGCAGCGATGTATGTTCGCCTCCACTTGGACGAATTCGCAAGACTCGGCGATTATCATAAATACCCGACCCGACACGCCCAAAAACTGCCAGTGGAAAAGTGGTGGTTAGTAAAATCCAAAAAAATGGTTCACGCAATGGGGCCTGCTATCTACAATCGTCTACCGGAATATATTACAGCTGCGCTATCATCGCAATCCTTTAAAAACAAGCTAAAAACTGGCTTATCGAGCAAAACTTTTATAGGTTTGACGAGTTTTTCGATAAATGTTTCTTTACGACATGACATTATAATATTTAAAAATGTTTAATATATTATTTTATTTATTATTTTTGCAATGTGAATACTTTTACAATCTATTTTTAATGTACTTAATTCAATATTAGTATAATTGACTCTTTATATTTTTATTTAGTAACTCTAATTAATATAAATGAGAATGGACATGTAACTTTTATGTTATTAATAAAAAATCTGAATCTGAATCTGAATCTGAATCTGAATCTGACTCAAATTTAATTGTATGTCATATTTTTTTACAGACTTCCAGAAATATTAAATGCTGATCTACACTACAGTATGACTCTGACGACGGTGACGGTACTTGGTAATTGCAAACCTTTACGTATTTTTGAAATATATGGTGTTATCTCGAATAAATATGTTTAAATGGGTACTTACCATATTTCTACGCGTTTTTACTTATAACGCCGTCGTGTGCTACATTCACGAAGTGTAAGGAATATAAGTATTTATTATGAATGTGGGTATTTCAGATACGGAATAAGCTATTGTGATCGCGAAGCAGAAATCATTTTTTCTATGGATGGACGAAGAATCATCGATTTTTTTTTGGAATCCCTTCAAACAATATGTAATCACAATATAGCGTTTGGATGTGCATTTAGTAATGTCCACATACATTATTGGAGAAAAAGGAAAAGGACTACTTTCAAAATACACGTTAAAATGCAATATGTAACATTTAGTCTTGACTATGGATTGTCCATCTTTCACTCAAAAAAAATACGATAAGGTTCAAAATCAGATATACGATGATTGCCGAAGCACAGCTGTGAGTGTTATGAAGGTGGCTGGAATTCGGGAACGTGATGCTGCAATTTCGCAAGGGCGTGTAAATAAAAACGGCATTGCTTGTATAGACGTCACTTCTGATGGTGCCTGGAGTAAATGCTCTTACAGCACAATTTTTTCTGCCCTATCTGGAGCAGCAGCTATCATCAGGAAAAGGTTTGGTGGAGTATTGTTCATTGGAGTAAAATACATGCTGCCTGAGCTGTGCGATGCCAGACATATTACAAGCATGCCTATTTGTGCACGACAAAACCCTAGAGACTGAATAGATTAGATAAATTTGATGTTTAAGTATAGACCTGTGTAAATTACTAGATTAAGTTGTATTATTAAGTTAAAAAATAGTAGGAAAAATAGTTATTAGGTAGGAATGTTCCTAAACATTAAACAAATGGACAAATATTTAGTACAATTCCGCTAATCTATTCCTAAAGAGTTACCTCCAAAAGAAATTCGACACGTGTTTCGCCTCCACGAGGCATCCTCAGGAACACTTGACTCACTCCGCACCCCTACGAAAAAACACTCTGCTCTGCAGACTTGCTGCTTCGACCAACGTCAGAATAAGACTGGGCCATTCGCGCTCCAACTTTACTATTTATACACTCAGTCAGACCGGACTGCCACGCCACCCGTATGAATCAGTCCGGTCCTTGGTACACATAACCGTAGCTTGAGTAGGTACAACAAGTAGGTACCTGTCTCCAAGCCTCTGGCACGTGTAGGATGACCTTGAGCCGTGCGCAAGGACACAGCTCTAGGTAACCATTGGTAGGAGTGATATCTATATTTTAGTTACCTAAATTCTAATTGGTCCGCTCGAATAGACAGAGACATATCGAGCGGGTAACAGAGACAGAAAATAGCAAGTATTGGTTCTTTTAATAAAGGCGCTTGGACGACGACGCGTTGGCGGGGAGGGCCAAAAATGGTGTATATATTTTGGCGAGACCAAGTAAAAATCAAGTAAATACCAAGTAAATACCCTTCGTGCATTTCAACAAGAAACAAGTCGTAACGCTGCCCCACCGCCAACTCGCCGCCTCGCCCCGTGCATTAAACCGCATACTGGAGTTTTATTCTACCTACCTACCTACCTACCTACCTGCCGGCCTACCTACCTACCTGCCTACCTACTTCAGCGGAATCAAGCCATACAGTTCACTACCTACCACCCTTCAAGCTTCGCCTTTGGTCAGCGATCAACCCATCACAACCCGAACACTATTAGAGATATAATAATGTATTTTATGTCATTAAAGTCCCTTTTACTGTTGTTATTCTGTTTGTTACTTTTCTTCAATTGTATCATTTGTTTCCATACCTATGTAGGTAGGTACTAAAAATACAATACTGTTCGTTCTCGAATTAACTAAAAAAATGCTGAAATACTTACGATCTTATTTTGTTAATATCTAAGACCGATAAGAAGATTTTAAATTAACGTGAACATTTTAAATGAAGGTTCTTAGTTTGACTAAACTGATTTTGTGATCGACGTTCTTTAGGTTATTTTAAAAGCCATGTGATTTGATGCCGACTTAAATTACTAAAAAAGGTGGAAAATCCATTCTATTTAGAAAAAAAAACTATATTAGGTTTATAAAAAAAAAACTCTGTTATGTTGCATTGTATACATATTGACGTACTCACTTATTATGTATGTATATGTATGTAAATATATATATATATTAATTATTACTCGATGAATGAATTGAAATTGAATTAAAATTATGAATTAAAATATATATATATATATATATATATATATATATATATATATATATATATATATATATATATAACGAGGCATCAGCGGACCTACCGGTAGTGATGTCAGGGAGACTGGCGTCACCGCTTCCATCACCAGGCTCACGCATTGCAAATGATAAAGACACCCAATATATTCAGACACAATTTATTATTAACACTATTTTGAACAACCTTAAAATCTAAGGTAAATTATAACAATAATACTCACAGGACTTTTCACCACGGGAGCTCACCAGAAAGTGCTCTCTTAAAAATTGTGGCCTCCCAAGTTCCCAACGACTCGCCATTTTTTTATATTTCAAGATGGCTGCATCGTTGTGAAGTCATTACACTTTCACACACTACACTTTAAACTTAATATAATTTAGTAACAAACAAAAAGGTTTTCTAAATTAGTTTTTCTATTTTTAAAACCTATTTTTAACATGAAATAAATTTTCTCTTAAAACTAAACTTTAAACATCCTGAATTCAAATCATCGCGCTTTCCGCTTTCACTTTAAATCTACATTAACTCTCTTTAACCTAAAAAGGTTTTCTAAATTCGTTTAGCTATTTTTACAATCTACTTTTGACATCAAATGAATTTTATCTTCAGCAAAGACATTTAAACATTTAAATTTCAAATCTTCGCCCTATCCGGAAATCGGATTCCAAAACATTAATTATTCAAACAAAATGAACTCGCAAACTATAACCATAATTCATAACAAATTAAGAAATGGTTTAACAAAAATAACCAGTAATTTTAATTGAGGTTCAAAATTAAAATAATCGTGAGTTCTGTTTGCTGCCCGGAAGGCAACAAATCAAAACTCAACATTTACCTCTCAGATATCAATAAGCATGGATTCTAATATTACAAATCATAAATAGCCTAGTTAATTTTAAACTTTAAGTTATTTTTAACTTATCAGTTAGGTCTTGCGTCGACACTGCCATTCTGCGAGACTGCCATGTGCGTGCTCAGCACCAGTCGCGTTTCTGAAAATCAAAACATTTTTCTGAGCTAGGTATCCATTCATAGGTACACTAGCTGATAACCTGACTTTATGTTTAGTTTTAAATTAAACCAAACTTTAATATTATGAGATTTAATGGAATTAATGCTAGGTACAAAATAAAGTTATCAGCCAGTTTTCATACCACGTCATCTGTTAGATATCAGGTTAAAAATAGGAAAATAGGTACTCATAAAGACAGTTACAAAACGCCTGCAAGACCTTTTTATGCGGCGCTTTTGTTCAAGGTCACCATCTTTATGACGGGTTCGTTACACAATATAAAGTAGATGATAAAAGGTGTGCTGTACATAGGAAATGAGCAAAATTTCTATATTTTAAGCTTATGTTATGCTCCACACATACTTGCACTTTTGTTTTGTTTATTTAATACAAATGCTACACGCATACTTGCATTATTTAATTTCTCGTAGAAAAGGATGATGCTGTGGTTCTGAGCGGTCTTGTACGCCGTGGTCCACAGGGGTTTTTAGGGAAGGACGATGCTGGGGCCTGGGCCATATTTTTATGACCGCGGTCCCCAGAGGCTCTAAAGGAAATGGTAACGAGGGCGATGCTGGGGTCTGGGCCTTATTTTTATGACCGTGGTCCCCAGAGGCTCTGAAAATAATGTTAAGATAGGGAAGGAAACTAGGTATTGCACAAGGTTCGTACAGTCTTTATGAACAATTATTTATAACAAGAGTTTAGTTAGCGTGTCCTAGCGTGCGTTAGCTGGACAAAAACTATCTTGCATCTTTTATGGTGATCCTACTCTACTGTATAGTGGATCAAACGTTAGTGTACGTTTATAATGAAAAGAACTAACCATGTTTAGACGTCCACTGAGTGCGCAGCTTGAGATGTGGAAGGCAGCGGCACATGCGACGTCATTTCTTGGTCTTCTGCGTTGGTCGACACGGTTTCCTGCTCGCCTGGCTGTGGCGCTCGGCGCAACTGGTCGTGGGATACCTTACCTGGACGCCCTCTGCCAGACACACGCTTCGCCATGTATCGGTCATTGTCCAAGATTCTGTGTATCTCATAAGGCTCGCTGTATTTAAGATCTAGGGAAATCTGGTTACGGTGGTTATTTTTGATAAGTACGTAATCTCTTTGAAATGGTCACATTATCGCCTTATTTTTGTTAAATCGTGGTTTATCATACTCAGCCGCAGGAGCCACCTTTTGTTGTACGTGCTGCTTCAAGAAAGTCTATGCATTCGCCGTCTATATTTACCAACCGCAGGAGTTCTGGCGGGACAGAGTGTTGGCGGAGAGTGAGTAACGCAAAGGGGTGCGACTCCGGTTACTCGATGCGGCGTGCAGTAGAACGCGAGCTGTAAAGCTTCCAGCGCCGTCTGCTAATTTTTACTGTCCTAGTTCTTAATCATAGTTAGTGCAGTTTTTAACGTACCCATGACCTTTTGACTTGCCCGTTCGCTCGGCTTACTTCTGGCGCAATGGCATGTATGTTGATTTCATCACGCCCCTGTGTGTTTCTCGTGCTCAGCTTGCCTGTGATATCCATGTGGATGACCTGGAACGCTGCAGTAGGCTTTTGAATCTGATGCTGGCGGCCGCAGACGGTCTGGACGAGCACCACTCCGTAGCCGGTGCTGCTGGCGTCCGTGAAAAGTTCTATCGGTGCGTTTTCCTGGAATATCATAAGGGTAGACGCAGTAGAACAAGTGTTGTATAATGTGATTTCGAGCCTGATCAGTTCATAAAGAGGAATCATTATACGAGAGAAATTAGGAATGAAGCGTCTAAAATAGCCAGCCAGACCATTAAACTATCTCACTTGTTTAACAGTCTTCGGGATCGGTGCATTCGTTAAAGCCACCACCTGTCTTGGACTAGGACAGACTTGTCCGTCTGCAATGATATTGCTCAAATATTCGGTGAAGCGTTTAATGAAGGCAGTTTTATTAATATTTGGTGGAACCCAGCTGCCATATCTAACGTCGTGAAGTAAAAACCCCCTGCCAGTTGGTCTATCTGATCAGAAATGATCGGTAGCGGGTAATGATCTCTCAAGGTGTTTCTGTTAAGTTCGCGGTAATCCACGCACATGCGGTCTTTTCCATTTTTCTTTTTGACTAATATTATCAGACTGGAAAAAGGAGACTTACTAACGATTTCACGGACCTTTTCCCGTTCGACCGGACTTAATCGGTAAGGTCTTCGTTCGACATACTTGCTGTCATCTTTTAAACGAATCTCTAGCTCACCAGTATTGACACGTGTGTGAGGATAGCCATAAATAAACAAGTGCTCATACTTGTTCAACAAGATCTTTGCTCACCGATTTGGTCGTCATTAGCGAGGTCGCAGTCAAGATTATCAAATTTTCGCTTTGTGAAAGCACGTGGTAAATGACCGGTTAATGAACAAGCGTCGCACCTTGAGAGTTCACTAGTACACTCGTGTTGGTGATCTCCACTAGTTTCATGCCTATCAAAACATCTGAACACACTTCGTAGTCCGGCACTACGTGAAATTTTAGTTCTATGCGTAATCTATGAGACAAACTGTTGTCAACGTCGAGAGCGATACTACGGTAAACTGGCCTAACCCCTTCAAGTATCTAACCTTATCAATGCGTTTCCCGGGTAGTTTTGCAGCTATTGAATCGCCTATTACCAAACATTCAGCGCAACTATCGAAAATAGCTAGCATTTTGAAGTTACCTAAGTTACCTATCTCAATAGACATGGAGTTCAACTTTGGTGTACCTACGCAGTTAACATTTGAGGCAACTGCGCGTTCTCGCTTGTAACAAGTCTCATAAGTATGGCTTACCCTTGAACAGAACGTGCATGTCGGTCTATTGACAGTGGGATTTCCTACCGGTTTGCTTTCAGATTGACGCGGTTGAGGGTTTTCAGTTTTGTCACGGTAACGGCAGACTTCTGTATCATGACCAGACTTCTTACAAGTTTGGCTGAATAGTAATTGCTTACCGTATCGCGGTCGCTTGTTGGGGCCCGATTAAGTACCTGATACACTAGGCGTAGCACGTTTTATGCCTCTTATATAGGATGCAACTAAAACAAGTTCAGGTACCGAGGTGGCTCTCGTGTTTAATAGTTCAATTCTCAAACGCTCATCACCAATGCAACCGATAACTGCCTCAACTGCGTCACTATTTGATAACTTATCCTTAGTAATTCGCTTCCATGCTTGTGACAAAAACTGCGCGATGTCTTTAGAATTAGCATAAATATGTTCTCTAAAGCGCACAATATCCCGAGAATAACGATTTTCTGGTTCAAAAGTAGTTATCATTACATCACGCAATTCCTGCCACGTGGTGGTAGACACAAGCCAATTGTGAACCCATAACCTAGCGCGGCCTTTGAGCAAACTACCCGCATTCATTCTCACATCATAATCGCTCAGGTTATAAGTCTCCATGGCTGTGGTCACATGTTGGCACCATTCTCTAACCCCAATATTAGAGTCCGGATCGTATGACGGTAAAAAAATATCACTTATTTTGACTTTATTTGAATCAGGATGTTTCGCCATACGTTCGGACAAGTTCTTCATCATTTGCATCATGTGAATAAACAAATCCGCTGGTACCCCATTAACAAACGTGTTAATATTTTCGCTATTCGAGTCAGATGGACGAGCTGAAATGGGAGCGCATCCCACTTCTGATAACGATGCATCAGCGGACCTACCGGTAGTGATGTCAGGGAGACTGGCGTCACCGCTTCCATCACCAGGCTCACGCATTGCAAATGATAAAGACACCCAATATATTCAGACACAATTTATTATTAACACTATTTTGAACAACCTTAAAATCTAAGGTAAATTATAACAATAATACTCACAGGACTTTTCACCACGGGAGCTCACCAGAAAGTGCTCTCTTAAAAATTGTGGCCTCCCAAGTTCCCAACGACTCGCCATTTTTTTATATTTCAAGATGGCTGCATCGTTGTGAAGTCATTACACTTTCACACACTACACTTTAAACTTAATATAATTTTGTAACAAACAAAAAGGTTTTCTAAATTAGTTTTTCTATTTTTAAAACCTATTTTTAACATGAAATAAATTTTCTCTTAAAACTAAACTTTAAACATCCTGAATTCAAATCATCGCGCTTTCCGCTTTCACTTTAAATCTACATTAACTCTCTTTAACCTAAAAAGGTTTTCTAAATTCGTTTAGCTATTTTTACAATCTACTTTTGACATCAAATGAATTTTATCTTCAGCAAAGACATTTAAACATTTAAATTTCAAATCTTCGCCCTATCCGGAAATCGGATTCCAAAACATTAATTATTCAAACAAAATGAACTCGCAAACTATAACCATAATTCATAACAAATTAAGAAATGGTTTAACAAAAATAACCAGTAATTTTAATTGAGGTTCAAAATTAAAATAATCGTGAGTTCTGTTTGCTGCCCGGAAGGCAACAAATCAAAACTCAACATTTACCTCTCAGATATCAATAAGCATGGATTCTAATATTACAAATCATAAATAGCCTAGTTAATTTTAAACTTTAAGTTATTTTTAACTTATCAGTTAGGTCTTGCGTCGACATATATATATATGTCAGAGAGTAAACGAGATAATATGGATAATAACCAATCAATTAGTTAAAAATATTACTTTATTAATTTGATTGTGTTAATCAAACTATACTTATTTTTGTTGATATCTGAAATGTATTAAGTACTAAGATGTTTATTTGATTTTTAATATTTAAAATTGCGAGATGATTTCCGGTTAGCCATTTCCGTTTAATTATTTTTTGTGTAATAAGTCATTCGTTTGATTTCCGAGAGTGTTGCTATTATTGTAAGTTCGAAATGAAATGATGAAATTAATTTATTTGCTCGAAGTATGGTGAATATAAGGTTCTTACATAATAATTGTCTCACACACTTCGTCGTTGACCGACATGCAAACATCAACATGGCAACCATGAGATAATTAATAACAATTAAGTATACATAAAATTAAAATTAAAATGTCAACATCAATAATAGTATTTACAATAAGTAAGCAGATTTATCCAGAATATCAAATATTATTACATTACATTAACATTTCATCAAATTATAACATTTCATCGTAAAAACATTTCTCGCTGAGCCATGTGTACAGTTCATTCCGTCTCCATTCAAATTAGTTGGGATTTGACTTTGTATTTTAAAATGTCATGAAAGCGGAAACGCAGACGTTGCCAACGATTTCCGGGGCGTCTGGACAAAGCTTTTGTAGTACATCTTGCTTTTGAATTCAGTCAGTTATTTTGCAGAGTTGGTAATAGCAAGACGTGGACAAAAGACTTGTCTGTTACCGCGTAATTCAGTTAATAAAGGCATAGTTTTTAAGTATAATCTGTGTGGAAATTCGAATAAAACTGTGAGCATTACGTGTTTCGTTTACTTCGTCGCCTGGAGAACCTATTAGCGCCCACAATAATGGAAGGTGAAGAAAATGTCCACCTAATGTCGCACCCTGCCATGCCTGACGTGACATATATATATATATATATTAGATTTTCTACCATTTTCCATAATTTAAGTCAGCACCAATTCACGTGACTTTTAAAATAAGCTAGAGAACCTAGATAAGCTAGATAACCTACATATCTTATTTTATTTTAAAATCAATGCTATACAAGAATAAAAATAATAATTTTAGTGCTAAGAATAAAAAGTGTACGAATGCTCCCACTCTACCCTACGGTCAGCGCGTGACCTCTGACGTCACGCGTGAACTCTTGCGACTCGTGCGACTCGTGCGAGTCGTGCGAGTGAGATAGTTGCGTATGCGCGGCGGGCGGCTACACCGGCCAGGCCGTAAAATTTGGATTCGAGCTGGCGTTGTGTAGGCTCTTAATAATAAGTATAATTTTACTTCTGCATGCAGTGTCTACCTCTAATTGGTAGTGCAATTAGCATTAAGTATTATAATGTTTTTTAAGTTTTAAGGTTGTAGCAACCGTTGGTAAACCAAATAAATAAATAAATGAAATAATTAAATTAGTTTTTATTGTTATTGGAACATTTGTTTTGGTATTATTTTTGTTATTTATTAGATTAATTAAGTACTTACCTTATTTTAGTTTAATATAAGTGCCTTTCCGTAACTCTATATAATGGATATGGAACAGCGGGGTTTTCTAACACAAGTATTGTTATACTTAAAAGAAAACCTCAACCTTATTGTACTGTAATATCTTGGCGACAGAAATAAACATTTTAGATTTTTTAAAATTATAGTATACCTATATTATTTAACATATTTCACTCAAATCAAAATACATACATAATATTATATAATAATCCACATTCACTCACATTATTATTATTGTCTGGGATTATTTAATTATTTATTTATAATTATTATTATATCTTGAAAGATTCAACTCAAGTCATTACAATAATAATTGGTAGGTATATAGGTAATACCTACCAATTATTATTGTAATGTATAGCGGAGCTGTGTTATGGGTAGGTACCACATGACTGATACACTACTTATAAACTTTTTTTTTGTAAATATATACATATTAAACATATAAATACCCAGATCCGAGATAAATACTTGCAGATCATACAAACATTTGTCTCGCGACGGGAATCGAATCCGCAACCTTCTGCGTCTCAGCCGGATCTTAGCCCACTGCGCCACAGAGGTCGTCAAATGTACCATTGCGATAGTGTAAAAGGTTACAATAATTTTACCTCAGTAAAATTATTGTAACCATCGTATTTGGTCAGGTTTGTCGAGCATGATACTTTCTTAACTATTGAAATGTTATATTTTTATTAGACTTGCTTACACTGTACCTACTCAACTATATACTATATTAATTAAATAATATTTATACAAGTGTTTCTCTCTGACCACAGAAATGAGGGGATTCTTCTAACACAGGTCCTGTTAGGTACTGCAACATAAGAGAAGAGATCCAAACCCTAAGTTATACATCATACTTGTAATCTAAATAAAAAACATTTTTCCCTTTCTTTTTACTTAATGGTACTTCATGAGCTTCTTGTCGCTGAGTTCCACGGGGTGTCTTCAAAACCTAATGTATGATCAATTGTATGCATAAAGTTATTGCTTGAGATTACCGATATAATGCTTTAATTACGATACATGAGGGAGAAGTTCTGTAGTGTATCTTCAAAGTCCTATATCAAGCCAGTTGATCACTGTATAATATAATAATAATAGGTGTATATTATACTAATAGGTATGTATTCCCTTACTGTATTTAATACAGTAATTTCTAATTTGCGATTATTTTTCATGCGTTGAGGAGTTTCGGGTTTAGTATCATATTTTCATATTTTCAACTTATATGGGACTGTTTCGGAGGTAAACCCTACAGGATCAAAAAAGAGTTATGAAAATCGAATAGTTGGTAAAGATATTAGGTAACATACACACAAAAAATACATTTATGTATAAAATATACAGCTGAACTGAGAACCAACGTCATTTTTGGGATACCTGTTAAAAAAATTGTTGAAACTGTACAAATTATAAATTTTTTGTACATATATTTTCACTTTTCATAAAGTTGTTAGAGGAGGAAAACCACAATTGCAAGGTCATTGGCATATACCCCCTCTTGTGTGAAGAATGCATTGTTATTGACTTGGTGTAGTCGTTCCCATGTGGTGGGGTGTCCCTGCTTAGAACGAAGGAGGTGGGCTTAGTAGTGCAAAGATGTGGCTGTGGTCGGTACTGTGGAGAGCGTCTGCTCTCCTCGTAGTAACTGGGACTCTTGACTTCAATTTCTTCACACAGAACCGGAAATATGTACCGACTTCACAGGTAAGCAATAATTTAGTTGGTCTATCTTTTGAAACTTTGATATGCTGGCGTGTATCTGTAGGCCTAAGCCTAGCGTAACGAATTGCGGGCAAACAGCACGAATTCATAATTCGAGATATTTTTTGTAAACAAGCAAATGTTACTAATTACCACTGACAAAGAGACAAGACTGGGGTAAAAAATATATTTTAGCGTGGATCAAATTTACTAGTAAAGACCCGCGACTTCGCCTACTAAAATTTGATACATGGTCAATGTGTAAAATATTAGTAATATCCGTCAGCAGCTTTGCTCTCGCGATCTGTACGTCCATTTTGCACCGGGGCGATGGCCTATCCATCTGCCAAGGGACAAGAGATTTCTGTGATGAATGAAGGTGTTTGTTCTAGGTCTGGGTGTTGTAAATTATCATAAGTATGTATGATATTTTTACAGTCCGATTGTGTTCATAATAACTAACAACATGTCTTGCTTCCTTCGATTTTTTTTAATTTAAACATGAGGACCGCTCTGCAAACTCTTTCGTGTACCAAATTTGACGTCCCATAAAATTTCATAAAATTTCCGTAAGTAGATTTTGCAATATACAATACTAGCTGTTGCCCGCGGGTTTGCACGAGTGGTACCTACATAAAAAGTAGCCTATGTCCTTCTCCAAGGTCCCATCTATGTCTATATCAAAATTCATCAAAATCATTTCAGCGGTTTAGGCGTGAAAACGTAACAAACAGACAGACAGGCAGAAAGACAGAGTTGTCTTGAGATTTTGAATATTATAATATGATTATATGGGAGTGTTTGGTAATACATTTATTAGTGCGAGTACATCTTTCTTTCTGTGCTTATACCAAATTTCATCAAAATCGCTGTTCTTGAGTAACAAACGTCCAAACATTCATAAAAATAAACCAAAATACAAAGTACAGTTTAGCATTATAAGTTTGGCACCTCGAAGTGACTAATTACGGTTGAGAGACTGTTAAAACGCATAATCTCTCTTTGATGGTCAGATATCGTGTAATAGCCAATATCATTTTGATGGCCCTTATTTGCCTATTTAATTGGTGGATACTTGGGTAGCGAAATTACTTAGATCACTTTTTAGTATCGATTTTCATTGTACCCACCGTATTTTATTAGTCTTAATTTTGTTCTTGTTTATTTTTATGTACAACTGTGTTTAGTTGTCTATTTAGGATCCACAAGGAACTCTTATAGTTTCGCTATGTCTGTCCGTTTGTTAGTCTGTCTGTCTGTCTGTTCGCCCCTAATCAGACCTCTTGCTTGCAGACTATTCGTTTTTCATTATTATTTGCAAGATAGTACGTTCTAGTAGTCGCTATAAAGTTATGAATTAAAACTTTAAAAACGGACTGAACGTATGTGCAACGTACTGTACGTTCTAGTAGTCCCTACATAGTTATGAATTAAAACTTTAAAAACAGTTTTTATACCTTCCCTCTGAATGTGAAGTGGGGTTGATTTGATTTACCACGTCGTGTTTTATATAATCTGATAACTCTTTTAATGATAATTTGGGGTTTTTTAAACAGTTTTTATACAAATATTTTTTATAAATTAAGCGGTTATTTTTGGTAGAGGTCGGCTTCCTCCACCCATACAGGCTAAACCGCTGTTTGGGGATATCAGAAATGTTTTCAAAATTTCAAAGGAAAGTTGAGCTAGTAACTAAGACTTTACTAGATTTTGGATACAAATTCAAAAAGGCCCATTTTTTTCCAGTTACTTTATTTACAGAAATAATTACAGAAATGTACAGAATATACAATAATATAAAATAAATGTGAAACAGTTGAGCTATCTAAAGACCGTTAAAAACGATCTGTAGATAGCTCAACTGATCCAGATCACTGCCACGTTGAATGGCGATGCTAATACGCTGAGCCAGATAGGAGCCAGCTCTTGTGTCACGCAATGTATCTACCAGACGCCCTAAAATAATTTTTGAAACGCGTGGACTCCTGTTCCCCACGGGCCCAGGGTCTCGACTCCAAAAGGCTCAAATATGTAGGCCTTATTTTGTGTATTACAAATCAAATAAAGTAATTATTTTTAGATGGTGTAAATTTAATAAATAAATTTATCTTTTCTGCCCATTAGATAAAATTTAAATAGATCAGTGTATTACAAATGTTTTGTATTCTCAAACGGTTGTTTAGATCTATAAAATACCTTTATAGCAATATGCCAAGCGACAGGATTGTAAAATAAAAAAATCAACCTCACTTTACGAATAGAGGTACTTACTCTAATATTTTTTTACCAAGTTTCAACTAGACAAAGTATGATCCTTTATTTAGGTCCTTTATGATCCCTACATGCGCTTTTATGAAAAATATCCTAAAAATGCAACTAAGCTACCTAATAACAAGTCCAAGTCGTACAATATAATGTAAGCAATGTATGGCCTCGAATCGGTCTGACAGCTAATTGATAGTGTTTCAATGTATAGCCTACTATTACATCGATTAGTACAATAGTATTAATGATTGTACCTAGATGGTACGTAGGTAAGGCTAAGCGCTAAGGCCAATGCCAAGACCAAGACTTTCTTTAAACATTTTCTTGACACCTATTATTTACCTTGCATGTCAGTAGCACCTGCCTGCCTAATAAGACATCTTGAGAAGAAAAGATGATCAGAGACCTTCACGTGGCTACCAGTTAAAATCATTCGTGACCCTGCGCGATGACTTGCCTCTTACCACTTCTTCAGCAACAGTGGTCAACAATTTAAAACAATACTAAGAACTTACCTATCCGCCATACCTAACAATTTATTTCACTATGCGGACCTAGCTCCAGTTTTTTACATACTTAGGTGTTTCGAGTTAGGTAATTATAGTTTTTTTTGTACTAATTACTTACCTAAGTAGTACATACTTACACTAGTTTTAATATATTGTGTAGACTTATTGTAGCATTACATTACAAACCTTAGTGGTTTTTTGTGCTATATTTACAATTTTTTATTGTAAACTTTTTTATTATGATAAATAAAAAAATAAAAAATAAGTTGTAACGAACTACCAGATGACGTTGTTACTGCTCGACAACTGCTTACGAACTAAAAAATTAGTGCTCAAAAAGATTAACTAATAAATAAAGACTATCTTAACACTGTGTGATATAGACATATCAGCGATAGCTGCTTGTCTATCATCAATAAATCTATATATATATAAAAGGCGATGTGTGTATGTACCATATCTACATAATATAAGTTCTATATAGACTCCGAAATGGCTGGACCGATTTCGCAAAAATTTTGAGGAAATCTTCAGATTGGGTGTTCCTGTGAAGTTTGGTTGCGATCGGATCAACAGATCTTTTTTTTTGCATCAAACAAATTTGGTATGGGTATATTGTATCTTCGGAACGGACATATGCTACTTTTTATGTATGTATTATGCGTGTGAAGCCGCGGGCAGATACTACTAAATAAATAAATAATCACTCATTAGTTTAAATATTTTGTCATCTCTTTTCAATATCATTAGAATGGCATGGACATACTTAAACGCTACAACAGTTTATTATATGAATATAGGATAGAGATAATCTGGATCATGAGCTCTAAATTTAGGCGCACAGATAGACAGACATGACAAGATCATTAAGGTTCCTGGTTGGACTGCGGAACCCTAAATAAGCGCAAGTATGAAGACTATTTTCTTACGTGATTCTTTCTTGGATAGGACTCCTTGCATGTAAGATTCAAAGTGATTGCATTGAATTAAACTTATTGAAATTGGAATTGAGGTTTTATTAGAGATCACTACCAACTAGTCTGATATGTATTGTAGTAATCTTTTACTGGGTTTTCAACATTGGAATCGATATATCGTGCGGCTACCGCACCTTATTTTCTTGAAAATATACGGCCATGCTACAATATCATGGCCGGACATAAATAGCACGGACCGCGTTCATTCATTTCGCTTGTCACTAGTAATTAAAGTCGTAATATACCTACCAATTTAATTAATCACCTTCCGCCGTCGCTATCCAACGGGTAGGTAATACTTGTACTTTCGTAAGACCATATCTACATTAGAAAAGCTGAGACCGACAGCTTAATGTGCCCTCGCACTCGGATGGAAATGCCACTGTGGTCACCCATCCAAGGAATACCTTGCAGAACTCATTTCCTTACATGTGATTATAGGATATACCCTTAGTAATTCTACCTTTTGTGTAATTCCTAGCGATTTGTTCATTATTTTCATACGAACAATAGTTATCCAGAAACCAAGTTTTAAATAAGTTTAAAATCATGTTCTGTCGCAGCTCTAGATCTCAAAGCTATCTTCGCTTCCAAATTATACGTCTCTAAGATTGACAGTTTTATAGGGTTTTAAGACTTTACCTAGAGTTAGTAAATGGTATAGGTTTTTTTTTTTATTACATTCTATCACGGACAAAATAACACGCACTTGGCGGTAATTGTGTGCAGTTTTTTTAAATTTACTAACTCGTTACTTGGTAATTAGAAGTCGTCGTAAATTATCACATCTATCAACATAAGGATTAAACAATTTAAACTTTAATTATGTTCGTGAGTCAGGTATGTAATCAGTTAAATTATTTTTAGAGTAAGTATTCATCTACATACTAGATCAAGCGAACTAGAACATGCGATTCGAATTGAGAAATGTGCGGGTATCTTACTGACAATTGAACTAGCTCTCGCTTCGCTTAGCTCGCTCGCATGGCTCGCTTACTAAATATCACTAAATAAACATTGCAGGAGACAACTCACATGCTCATCTATGTTCATGCAACAAAATGTTTGTCCTGGTTGGGAATTGAACATTGCAGAGCTGTCTAATCTACTACATGAAGCCGTGATGCCACTCAAAGCCTTATTATGTAGGTACCTACATATATTCACGAATGTTTATCCAGCGTTAGGCAAGTTCTTCTATTACTTATCGTGTCACTAGATATCGAACCATTGTGGTGAAAGAACTAAAGTGCGCCTCAGGTTTTTTTTAGGTTCTCCGACAGTTTGTTTACGTTGTTTTCCTTTATCGTTAAAGAGTATATCTGGCAGGTGTGATCGGTCAGACAGGATAGACTCACAACTTTAGTGTCAATAGGTGACGATTAGGAAGGCAGAAGGTAGTGCCACCCAATCTGTGTGTTACCATCAACATCTTCCTACCTATTAAGTATACTTACCTAGGTTTCTTTTGTAACATTCCCAAGTCCAACACAGTTTCCCTTACAGTTTCACCTTGTCTGTCTGTCTGTTTGTCTGTTTGACCGCCTCTAATCATAGCTTTATATTAAAGACTATTAATCTCATCGTAATTAAAATTTGCACGGTAATATGCATTAGTGACCTACATAGTTATATGTAATGAAGCTATGTACAGTGTGTTCTATTGTACTAAGTCAAAATAAAATTCGTCTCTACGAGCGGGCCCACACGTTAGTGGTTATATAGTTATATACTATTATAGTAACCACGTTACCACGTTGTGTTTAAATGCCATAATGCCATAACACGTGAGAACTTACAGCGAAACAAATTCATGTCTTATCTACCCGCCCCGCGTGCACGCAAAATACATACACAATACACATCAGTTTTACCTGCCGGCACCGAGCCGGAGGCTTGCCAACCCTGCGCCGGCGACGGCATTATTGAAGTTTTACTCAATCGCCTGACATAAATCCTATTGAGCATCTATCGGATATGCTCCAAAGAAGAGTCGTTTTCATGGCCTCGGCACCATCAGCCGCCGCACCAGCTCTAACAGAAATTTCCGACAAATGCAGCCAATGTGTCGACGCAAGTAGCGTACCTCACTAATGGCAATCAGAGTCTTGACATCATCATGTATCAGACCGCTCGGAGAGCAGCTTGTACATTGACGCTAGCAAGTGTCAGACAAATTAAATCGTTATTTTACTTTAACGTTAACGGCTTGCTACATAATCAATACGGATTTACTAAAGGATGATCGACATCTGATGCAGGTATTAAAGCATATATTTGACGCCTGGGAGAAGTCACAGGGTGCAATTGGGGTATTGGGGAGATCTTTCTAAGGCCTTTGACTGTGTGAGTCATGCAACCCTAACCACAAAGTTAAAATATTATGGCATTCAAAACCGGGCGATTGACCTCTTACAGTCTTAACTATCCGATAGAGTCCAGAAACTTGACGTGGGTGGTGAAAGGTCTTCAGGATCAATTATTGTTATAAGCGTACTACAGGGTTCGATACTAGGTCCTTTTTTATTCCTGGTGTTATGTCATATGAATGGAGTATAATGGAATAGAACAGATATTTATTTGGTACACTGGACTACACTATTTGTACTACACTACACTATTTGGACTTTATGCACATGAGCGCTTCCTAGCCACACTGGAGAACAGTATTCTGCAGCACAGTAGACGAGAGAAATTCCAGTCGTGATTTCCACACGTGAAAACATCGTGAGGAATTAGCCATGTCGTAGAACCTAATAAGAACCTGAGGCGCACTTTAGTTCTTTCACCACACCGGTTCAAAATAACTAGTAACACGGTAAGAAGAAGAAGAACTTGCTTAACGCTGGATATACATGCGAGAATTATATGTAGGTACCTACATAATAAGCTTTTGACTGGCCTCACGGCTTCATGTAGCAGATTAGACAGCTCTGCGCTGTTGGTCTACGGTTCGTTTCCCAACCAGGACAAACATTTTTTTTCATGAACATACATAAATCTGAAGACATTTTTGTTTACAGTTATATCGGGGAAGGGGATAAATGTTATTTTCCTTATTCACCTTATTATAGAGTGTTGTGCTTAAAAAGTAGAAATGGTGACTGGCTAATGCCGTGCGCCGTTTTTTCGTTTTGCAAACTATATCAGATCTACGTTTGGCATAAACAACAGTAGGGTCAAAGACTAATTCGGAATGTTTTCTGATGAACGTATGCAAAACAAAAAGTTGACGGACTGTGGGAAGTTGAGTGCGAGAATAAATTTGTGAGGTAGGAAACCAGATAGGTTTGTTTATTAAAACTTTTAGGACTGCCCTCTGGTCTCGCTCAAGTCTTAGCATTTGGGTTTTGACACAGCCACTCCAAGAAGGGATACAGTACGTAAGAACAGATTGACCTAAAGCATAATAAATATATTTAAGAAGTTCAAAACAAATGACAGGACGTAGAGTTTTGAAGACAAAAATAAGTTTTCTTACTCGGGACACCGAAATGTCAATTTGGTGTTTCCAGCTAAGAGTATTATCCAACATAATCCCAAGATACTTATAAGTAGAGGTACATTCTAAAGGTGGCCAGTCACAGGAAGATGGAATAGTAGCATTGGGACATACATGTGCGAGGTAAAGAAGGATGAAAGCGGTTGTGCAGCAGAGGTTAGGGAGAAGGTCATAAATTTAGTTTTGGAAATGTTCAGAGTAAGAAGGTTGGATCGCAGCCAGAACATTAAGCCTTAAGAGCAAATTCTGCATTGTTAAAAGCAATTTGCCAGGTACGACCGCTTATGAGAAGGACTGTGTCATCAGCGTAGGTGATGATTTTACAGTTAAGAAGATTTAAGTCACAAAGATCATTAATATAGATACGGAATAAGGTAGGTCCAAGAACGCTACCTTGGGGAACACCAAATGAAATAGATTCCTCCTTACTCATGAGTCCATCAATTTTCACACACTGTGATCGGTCTGAGAGGTAGCTACGGAAAATGTCAAGTACAAGTCCCCTAATACCAATGCGTTCCAATTTATTCAGTAAGATGGGTACAAAAACAGTATCAAAATCCTTGGAAAGAATCAAGAAGACATCCAAGAAGACACCCATAGTTTTTTGATTTTTGTCTATGTTCCTGATAACAGCATCGGTCAGTTCAATGACAGCGTCATCCGTGGACCTCCCACGCCTGAACCCATATTGGTTAGAGGATAATATGTCCCTTTCACTCAAAAAATTATTTAACCTAGAGTTAATAATTTTCTCAAAATTTTATGAAAATACAGTCTGGACTGATATAGGCCGATAGTTTGTAACAGCCTCTCGGTCCCCACTTTTAAATACTGGATGATAATAGATTTTTTAAATGCACGTGGAAAAAAATGCCAGATGTAATGGATAAGTTTGCATAAATGTGGCATAAAATAGGAGTAAGAATATGTCTCGCAGATTTAACTACCAAGGTAGTAATACCATCCCAGCCTGTCGCACATTTTTCTTTGAGGTTTGAAATGATCAAATCTATTTCTGAGTTATCAATACTGAAAAGAGCCATAGAGCTAGAGAGGAGTTGAGTGAGAAGTGGCTGAGGCAGGGAAAGTTTGGAGTTTGGAGGCGTAGATGGGTCAGTGTTAGATATGGGAATGAGTTTAGAAGCGAGAGACTTACCTATGTTTGCAAAAAAGGAATTAACAGTATCAACTGAAAGGGAGGGGGAGGAACACATTTTCAATAGATGGCATGAGGTTGAATTTATCTTATGAAGATTAGCAATTTGTTTAATAGCGTTCCAAGTATCCTTAGGATTATTTTTGGCATTACGGATTTTAGCTTGATTGTATTCCAGTTTTAGTTTTTTTAGAAGATTGTTGCAAAACTTGCGATAGCGTTGGTAAATAAGCTTGTGAGTTTCACTATCAGGATTTCTATTGCACTTACGATACAGCTTATCTCTTTGACGAATGCAGCGCAGGATGCCAGGAGTGATCCAGGGCTTTATGATACGCTGTCGACTAGGAATGAGTACGTTATAACTATATATTTTTATAGAAGTGGAGATAATATTTATCAAGGTATCTGAGATTGTTTCGGGATCACTAGCGAGGAGGAGTGGAGAAAAATCTGTGTTTTCCAGATAATCAACAATTGCAGGGACATCATAACGTTGAGACGAGCGATTTGTAGATGGTTCGGTGGTTTTAGACTTACAGCAGAGAAGTATAGGCATATGATCGGTGATGGGAGAGTTGAGTATAAGAGTAGTTGCGGGATTAGGTGAACGAAGTATGACATGGTCAATGCAGCTTTTGTCTCTTGTAGGTAAGAGATGGGCAGGAAGGAGGGCATGTGAAGCAACTACATCTAGATATTCGTCTGAGTTTGGGTCAGAATTTCCAGGAAGCATGTTTATATTAATATCTCCAATGATAATAGCAGTCTTGAAGTTGTTTAGGCTTTTTAGCGTGAGGTCTAGGCTAGAGAGGAAAGGTTTTACAGTTTTAAATGGCGGCGAGCGACAAAGAGGTATAATAGCAAAAGTGTTAGCTATCTTTTAAATAATGCAATTTGCGTCTTGAAAGCTGGGCATGTCAATAATGCATTTCAGGTAACTTTTTACGTAAGCGACCACTCCATCGTTTTGGTTATTAGAATCAGATTGGAAGTGATTAAAACCGGCTAGGGTTGGTATAATATAATAATAATACACAGAGATTTGCTCGATATCGTTGTTTACCTGACTACGACTATCCATGAATGGATGGAATGATCAACACAGGGACTGGAACATTGTCATTGTCATTGTCAATAAAATAGATAGCAGAATGGAGATGATTTTGCCATAATTTTTTAACATAATATGTTGATTTCGAGACACTTGGAATTGTAGGGAAATGAAAGTGGGTATGTGTGTGAGAGTGATGTTTGGTTGTATGTATGAATTTGTTGTGCAACTGTGTTTAGTGTGTGAGGTGTAATGTGTGGAGAAGTGAGGAGTGAGTATTGAGTATTTAGCATAAGATAAAACATTACTAAAAAATGAAATGTACAGAAAAAATGTGTGAACTAATAAAATAAGGTAACCTAACTAATAATTAACAGATATAAAACTATGTTGCAAAAAAAACAGGCATTCAACTATGTTAACTAGTCACTTGGGATCTCCTAGCTTCTGCAAATGTATTTCATTTTGGATCCGCATCAATGGGCCGTTCTCTCTACGGCGCACAAAGATCTTGCCATGAGATACCCAACAGATTTAAAGTCATTTACTTTGGCTGACTCTCTGGCCAGGAAGAATAAGCGCTTCATCTTCGATGATGATGAGCAAGTGAATTGTCTGCTGCAATGTTTATTTAGTGATATTAAGTGAGCAAGCGATGCGAGCGAGCTAAGCGAAGCGAGAGCTAATCCAATTGTGAGTAAGGTGCCCGCACATTTCTCAATTCGAATCGCATGCTCTAGTTCGCTTGATCGAAATGTAGATGAATACTTATTAAAAAGCATTTAACTGAGTATGTACCTACCTCACGAACATTATTAAAGTTTAAAATGTTTAATCCTTATGTTGATAGATGTGATAATTTACGACGATTTTTAATTACCTAGCAATGAGTAGGTAAATTAAA
Organism: Lampropteryx suffumata; assembly: GCA_948098915.1. Lineage (NCBI taxonomy): Eukaryota > Metazoa > Arthropoda > Insecta > Lepidoptera > Geometridae > Lampropteryx > Lampropteryx suffumata. The sequence continues at coordinate 15,477,920 of OX402544.1, read as the reverse complement.
AACTGCACACAATTACCGCCGATTGCGTGTTATTTTGTCCGTGATAGAATGTAATAAATAAAATAAGTAGTAAATACCTATACCGCTTATTAACTCTAGGTAAAGTCTTAAAACCTTATAAACCTGTCAATCATAGACCCATAATTTGGAAGCGGAGCGACAAAACAAGATTTTAAAACTTATTTAAAACTTGTTTGCCTGGTTATCTATTCTTCGTATGAAAATTATGAACAAATCGCTAGAAGTTACACAAAAGGTAGACTTACTAAGGGTTTATCTTATAATCACATATAAACAAATGAGTTCTGCAAGGTATTCCTTGGATGGGCGACCACAGTGGCATTTGCATCTAAACGCTTCTGTGTCGATGGCACATTAAGCTGTCGTCTCAGCTCTTCTAATGTAGATATGGTCTTACGAAAGTACAAGTATTACCCGTTGGATAGCGACGGCGGAAGGAGATTAATTACATTGGTATATTACGACTTTAATTACTAGTGGTAGTGACAAGCGAAATGAATGAACGCGGTCCGTGCTATTTATGTCCGACCATGATATGTATCATAACCGTATATGTTCAGGAAAATAGGGTGTAGTAAGCTGCACGATATATCGATTCCGAATAAAAACCAGTAGAAGATTACTACCCAACTAGTCGGTAATGATCTCAAATAAATGCTTATTTCCAATTCCAATAAATTTAATTCAATGCAATCACTTTGAATCTTACATGGAAGGAGAATTTAGGTGATTTCTCTTATGACCATAATTCTGTAGTTTTACCACACTAGCTAGAAATTCCTTCAAAGAGGATTGGACTTATTGGCTTGTATCTAAGTCTGAAAACTAGCAATACTTCCTTGTCTGGATAGATAGATAGATAGATTAACGCTTTATTGTACATAGAGACAACATACCAAAAACAATTAGCAATAAAGTTGTACAATGGGCGGCCTTATCGCTAAAAGCGATCTCTTCCAGGCAACCTTTGGATGGACGGGATAGACAAAAAACAAAAATTCGGCAGTGCACAAAAAGTTACATAACCTACTAATCTATTTAAAATATAGTATATGATAATGATAGTAACCTACAAAACAAAACTTTATAAAGAAAGAAAACATACATGTCAACAAATTACTTTCTACAGTGATAAAAGCTACGAACCAGTTAGTTTCCAGATAAAGACAGATATAATGATTATGGACTTTGACATTAAATATATGATTAGATTTAGAAGAGCGAATTGATACACGTAAGGCGTTCCATAAGTGTACCTAAAGCTTGTACAGTGAAGGATTCATCATACATAGCTGAACTCTGTGACCCAGTGGACGACCTCTGTGACCTAGTGGGCCATAGCCCGGCTGAGACGCAGAAGGTTGCGGTTTAGATTCTCGCCGCGGGATAAATGTTTGTATGATCTGCAAGTATTTGTCTCGGGTCTGGGTGTTTCTATGTATAATATGTATGTATTTACAAAAAAAAGTATATAAGTATATATATCAGCCATGTGGTACTCATAACACAAGCTCTGCTTACTTTGGGGCCAGATGATGCTGTGTGAAAATGTCCGGCATTATTTTTGTTTTATTATTAACTATGGACAGGAGTAAGGAGTTGGAGAGTGTCAGATGAACGCAGAAACATTCTACTTTTAATACTGGATCAATCCAAAATTTGACTTGATTTTAATTGAATTGATTACAGTCTTAAATGTAAAAGATATAACAAATAAATACGTTACGTGTTGTAGAACTGAAGTCTTTATCAGCACTTCCCAAAAAAACCGAGAGTAAACAGGCCCAATGGAAAAACAGAGCCCAGGCACTGGCACCTTGCTGTGCCGGTGTCGGCGAGTGGAATAACGCCCATTTTCCCTCTGTAGCTATTCCTAAGTTTTCTTCTGCCACCGGAAGAAACAACCTGCGTTAGATAATTTGCTATACAGTTTATGATTCCTACATTTTTATTATACTTACCGTATTAAGCCATGCAGTCGGTAAATACATCTACAATGACTAATACAAATAACTACGAGTACAACATCAATAATAATAGATACTAAACGGTCTAGTACATGTCGCTCTGCTGCGTTCGTGCGTGGTTTCATCACTAGACGAACATGGTTTTAGATCATGTTCGTCGCTACGCTCACCGCTCCTATTTTCATTTTCTATCAGTAAGTAGTAGTAACTCTAGAAGTTCTCTACAGGCTCTACAGAAAGTATCTATTTAAAGCTAAACATTTTTATGTCATATTTTTATAAAACTTAGTTATGTTTAGGTATTGCAAATATAGGTAACAAACGCAATAATATGTAATATATTATATTATAATATTTTATAATAATAATAGGTAATAATAAAAATAATATAATAATGCCGGACATTTCACACAGCATCATCTGGCCCCAAAGTAAGCAGAGCTTGTGTTATGGGCACCACATGACTGATACTACTTAGGAACTTTTTTTTGTTAATAATAAATAAATAAATAATAAATATTGCTGGACAATGCACACCACATCATCTAGTCCCAAACATAGCTTGCATTATGGTGACTAAATGACTGATAGAATACTTATATATTTTTAAATAGATACTTATGATACTTTATAACACCCAGACAAAGAACAAACACCTATGCTTTTCACACAAATGTTTATCTTGAGAGGGAATCGAACCCTCAACCTACAGCGCAGAAGGCAGAGCTACTACCAACTGAGCTGACAGGCCAGTCAGCTATAATACATACATATTATACACAGAAACACCCAGACCCGAGACAAATATTTGTAGATACATACAGGTTTCATACGGCCCATGGCCCACTGCGCCACAGAGGTCGTCTCTGGTCGTCACATGTTTATAAAAACCGTCAAAACAAAAAAAAACAAAAATTAATTTATTGACATAATACAATGTTACAGATATTAATGAATCCATAGGCTCCCGAACTAGTAAAAACTGTGTTTCAGGAGCCAGTGGATTCTCCCATCAGTTATTATGTCTAACTAAATTAATAAAATCCAAAACTAAAAATGTAAAAAAAGATTAAATGTCAGAACACCGATTTGCGAAATTATTTTATTTTCCTAACTAGTCATTCTCATCTTCGTGCCACGTGCAGTGAATGCTTCCGAAGTACCGACTTCGGAAGCATTCACTGCACGTGGCACGCGCTTGGCCAATTTAGCCAATTTATTGTTGTTTGATTCATCTTATCCACCAGCGCAGCAGGTGAACGAACATTGTTGATTGAACGCACGCACGACGACGCTAGACTCTATACTATTATTATATGCCATATTTACTATAAACTCTGTTTTAACAATAATATATTTGTTTTTTACAGATGAACTGTTACGAATACCCAAAATTTAACATGGACCGTTTTGGCAGAGCCTTTAATGAAGGTATCTACTTATCTAAAATTTAAGTTTTCGATATGGTAGACAATCGTTTAGTTCTTACAAGGTACTTATGTGTTGGTATTTATGATAGCTGGTGATTAATTACCCATGAAGACTGGAAGTGGAAAATAAAACGCATATATATAATTTGATAGATAATTCAAGAGGTTTATGTATAGATATATCAGTTCAGTATATTAGTAAATATTAAGCACCTATCCGAGGCTTCAGGCGCGTGACTCGCAGCTACCTATCATAACAGGTGGCCTTTTATGATATTTCACACGTATTTTTTTTCATTCAAACTGTTACAGCGCAACCACAAACTTTTGACTTGCACATACATCATATTTTTATGTATATAATATTAAGTAGTACAGTAATTCACTAAAAATTTTACTGTTTTAGAATGGCGTTCCCAAAAATATGCGTTAAGAAATATAATAGCAGTACCTTTCTCCTCGTCGTTACCGATCAAAAGATTCAATTCTAAAAAAGCTATGTCACGAAGATACGATGACCTTTTGCCGCTGAAGCATGACATTTTTAAAGAACACGCCAAACTGGTGCAGGATATCAACAGTCTGAAGCAGGTAGTGTTTGTGGCACCTCTCGTCGACGACAACAGAGATTACGACGAGTCAGTTTTCCACGAGATAATAGAAACATTTTCGACAACGCCGAAGCCGCCGCCAGAGAAGACAACGAGGCCTACAAATTCAAATTCGATACCTATCATTCTTCTGGGCGGGGCGAGCACTCGGCAAATGTTAAAGAGTCAACCGCTCACTTTTCCTAAATCCACCATTAATTTGGTGGGTACCACAGGGTCTCCTTTGCTGAAGCATCCCTATCCGTTTGTGAATCAAGGCGTTCCGCAGAAACCTTTCCGGGTGTGCATGCCGACGATGGCGTTGGCGACCACCACCCGACAACCAACGCTATGGGAAAGACTAATAACAACCTTGCTACCCAGACAAACCCTATATAATCCTAGTAAATAGTTAAAGTGATTTTGTAATGATAAAAAATAGTTTTAATATTAATTTATGTAATTAGAGTTCAGTTACCCTTGCCGATAAAATTTAAGTAATAAGAAAAAATATTTATGTATTTAAATCATAAGCTGATTGTGTGACCACCATTAAGACTGTATTACAACATTGTAAAACGTTAAACTTGGTTTTATTTATAAGTAACGGAAATTGTATTTTCTGTTGTATGTTCTTCGAGTTGGGGTTAGATAAGAGATAGTTAGCACGCCAAGTTAACATTGCACTGTAAGTAGAGGAGACACATGCGTGTATTGATGTCGCCGCTCGCGTGTGGTACCTCTAATTACTGTGCCGATTATGTATTGTCTTCTTTTTACACTTTTACGCTTCGGAATGGAAAAGTTGAACGGCTTTTGCGTTATGATGAAATAATTAATAATTTTCATTGTGACTTATGTCACAAGCAATTTTCTTATTATTCCCACGTAAATGTATGATGTACTTACTGTCTCGTATTCAACAAAAAAAGAAACGTAGCATGCATAAAAGCGTTCAGAGTTGCAAAGACATGGTTGGTATACTTATCTCATCTGTATCTGTATTAAAAAACAATAAGTATGTAGTTAAATTGTGAGTTGCTTACGAGCGTCACTGTCAAATAAGTAGGTATAACGGAGTACTTATAGGTAGGTACTTAATTTTTACTGGGGTTATTCTCAGTTGCCCCAAATGGAGAAAACAATTGGCACTACCTACATATATATCTACAGTTAAGCTATTTAAGTTTACTTTTTGAGGTAGAGTTTGTCTCGGATATTGAATTAGTTGTCAAATTAGTGTCAGGAATGTTGTATCTAATGTTGAAGCAAGCATGGGAACATTTACTAATTTTACCTATAGCGTACTTCATGTACCTACAGAAAGATTTAGGCAACAAATCATCACTTCTTCTTCTTATCGTGTCACTAGTTATTTCTACCCCAGTGTGGTGAAATGATTAAAGTGCGAGGCTCAGAGGAGGCTCAGAGGCTCCTTTCGTGCACTTTCATCGGATAAAGCAAAATTGTGTAAGGTACTACATTGAAAGTAAAGAGGCAATATCAAGGGTGCCTCCAGTATTTTATTATCTAGTAACACGATAGCTCCAAATTCTAATGACACTCTCAAATCTCTTGAGAGTAAGCACCCTCTCCCAGGGACCAACATCCAACTCCTCGATCCACCGCAAGAGAGAGATGAAAACGATGACGCTGTTGATGCGACCAGCCAGGAATTGCTCGGTGACGTCACATCACTCCAGAAAGGCTCTGCACGCAGCCTGGATGCTGTGACTCCACGTCCTGCTGTCTGGTGGTTCGGGCCATGCCAGTGCAGTTAGATAGATATGTCGGCCCTGATCAACCTGATGCTGTCCGGTCGAGTCAACAGTGAGATCACTGATCACTGTAGGGTGCAAACCTATGCGCACTTCAAAAGAAAGACGGTGGAATAGCCTATAGCCGTGGGTACCACCTACCGCCGCCTTGCAGCTAAAGACTATTTCTTACCTGTTCTGCAAGGCTTTGGTTCGCGAGGCGGCTGTGAAGCCCCAGTACATTCTCTTCGTACATTTTTGGATCAAAATTGCGAGGAGGTAATTTGAAGGTGGATATTAAAAACGCCTTCAATTCGGTAGGTGCCTTGCTTAAATTAATTAAAAACAAAATTTCCGAATGTTATCCATTTATTCACTTTCTAAATTGATCAGGACAATGTTATTTCGTCTGCCGTTGGATGTCAGCATGATGACCTTCTTGGTTCAGCAATTTTCAGACTTGCCATCCATCCGATTATTCAACGTTTCCAATCTGAACTCAATGTTTGGTACTTGGATAAACCAAATTCTACAATTTGGTCTCAAATATCACAGTTGTTGATAAATGTTCATTTCATCTCCGCGGTTCACTAATTCTTACGAGTCTTTTCCGGTCTTTTTTTGAATTTTCTCATCTATGAGATGAAAATCTATGAAAATTATTAAAGATTATACAAATTTAATAGTCATATGGCTCTTACAATTATCAAGCTTTGTCTTTTACTTCCAAAATTTACTTATGCTTTAAGATGTTGTCAACTGTGGAAACACAACGAGCTGGTGGAAGGCTTCAACAACATACTATAGGACACTTTATTGTCAGTTTTGAATTTTTGATTTAGATGAAAAGGCATGGACGCAGAATCCCTCTATCAAATTAGGATGCTTAGGTATTCGCAACATTTTAATAGTTGCCCTACCAGCGCCCTACCTTTCGCCTTGCGCACTAGTAATTTGGTTGAAACAAATTTAGTTCTGGCATCACACATAAAATTTCATATCTGTACGAGGGTAGAAACGCTTGGAACAGTGCTTGCCATAATTCCGCTCCTCCCAAGAACATTAAGCCCAAAGGCTCGGGACGGGACGGGACTTTATGTGAGTTTACATGAAATCATATGTTAGAAACAAGCTCAAGCTCCGTAGATCGCGCCCGTCTCCTAGACGTTTCGAAATGGGAGTCAGGAAATTGGTACCGCGCACTACCATGATTTAACATTGGGACCTGATTAGATCCTACAACATTTCGAGTTGCAATTTGTGTGCAGTTGGGTGCGCGGTGCTGCACCACTCATCGGTGCCAGTGTGGTACAGCGGTCGACCAGCTTGGTTTCTACGGTTTATCGTGTTCTAAAGCCCGTCGTCGGTAGGATTACTCGCCACGCAAGTCATAATAATGATGTCGAGCACTTCGTCGAGCACTCACCAGCGTCAACGTACCAGCTGTTCTCTAACCGAACGGTCTGATACATGATGATGGTAAGAGGCCTGATGGTATGACTCTCGTCCCTTGGGAGATGTGTGCCGAGGACCTCAAAATGCGCAAATATGCAGGTCTTAATAAGACCTACATCTTTGAGCCTTTGAGAGTCGAGAACCTGGACCCTGGAGATCAGGAGCCCACCGCGTGTTGTAAATTATTTTACGATGACTGGCAGAAACATTTCGTGACCCAAGAGCTAGCTCTTATCTGGCTCAGCGTATTAAGCATTGCCATTCAACGTAGCAATGCTGCCAGTGTCTTGGGAACGCTGCCCTCTGGCAGTGATATGGATCTGTTGAGCTATCTACAGATCGTTTTAAACAATCCTTAGATAGCTCAACGGTTTCACATGTATATTATATTATTGTATATTATAATGTACGTTTCTGTAAAACCTTTATGACTGTAAGTTGAATAAGTACGGCATTGGCAATATTATTATCGTACGTATACATATAATTATATACAACTAGCGACCCGCCCCGGCTTCGCACGAGTGCAATGCTGATACTAAACATACTACAAAAGTGTTTATTTACGACATCACATTAGAAACCTCTAAAATTATCAGTGTTTCTCTTCTATATTATGCATGTATTATACATGTTAACCTTCTTCTTGAATCACTCTATCTATTAAAAAAAACCGCATTGAAAGCCGTTGCGTAGTTTTAAAGATCTAAGCATACACATAGGGACAGACAGACAGCGGGAAGCGACTTTGTTTTATACTATGTAGTGATAATCAAACAAGTATAAAAGTTGAAAAGTCCGTACATAGAAAATAGTTTTTTCAAGAGTTAGGAGGTACCTGAAAACATTAGCAGAACACAATTCTAACATTTTTAGAATTTCTGTTTGTCTGTCGCGTGTCTCCGCCGCACACGATTGACATAAAAATTACTGGGAAATTAAAATGGAAATTTCACTTTACGATATCATATGTAGACTTAGACCTAGACTTAGACTAGTCAGTCAGTTTACTAGCTAGTTTATAGCTAGTAAACTGACTGACTAGTCTAAGAATATGTCTAATAGCACTTTTCTTATTAACGCTAGTTAAAGGCAGGACACTTTTTTCTTGTTTTCTTTATGAATAAATTTTATAGTCATTATTTATTTAATCGTATGACTGTACATAGGCGTTTCTTACGATAACAATCATCATCATAATATCAGCCCTTAGGAAGTCCACTGCTGAACATAGGCCTCCCCAATTGATTTCCAGGAAGAACGATTTCCATCCACCGGCTTCCTGCGATCTTTACAATATCGTCAGTCCATCGGGTAGGGGGTCGTCCTACGCTTCGTTTACCTGTCCTTGGTCGCCATTCGAGAACTTTTACTCCCCAACGGTTATCAGTTCTGCGAGCTATATGGCCTGCCCATTGCCACTTCAACTTGCTATGAAGAGTTGAGTGCTATGTCGGTGACTTTGGTTCTTCTACGGATTTCCTCGTTGCGGTTCACTTAGTGAAACACCCAACATATCTCTCTCCATAGCTCGTTGCGCGACTCTAAGCTTTTGTATGAGGCCAATAGTTACCGACCAAGTCTCTGTTCCATATGTCGTCACTGGCAACACGCACTGATTAAAAGAGTTTCGTCTTGAGGCTCTGCGGTATCTGTGACGAGAAGATGTGCCGTAATTTTCCGAACCCTGCCCATCCGAGTTGGATTCGTCGGCAGACCTCTTTGTCGAAATTGGACTTGCCTAGTTGAATCGTCTGACCAAAATAGACATAATGGTCTATAACTTCGATTATATCATTCTCAACGTGTACCGGTACGGGTGCAACATGAGCATTTGACATAATTTTCGTCTTGCTCATGTTCATTTTATGACACACCTGTTGGGAGACGATATTGAGATCGCTGATTATACAGTCGCAAATCGCGTCGCATAGACTTAGAGATCTGTTTATTTAGCGTACTGTATTTCGACATGTCTACTAAAGACTGTAGTTTCATTTCGCTACGTTCTGCCATGAGTTTTAGAGTTTGCTCAGAGAGTTTTTGGGTTCTACCTTTGCGCTGAGTCTTACAGAACTTAGACCCAACGGCATGGACAATTTCCACCAGCCCGTCATTTATTTCGTCCACGGATTCGCATTCGGCGAAGCATTGGAAGCGATCTTGAAGTTCCAATTGAAAGCTCTCGAGGTTTTGGATTTGGGCAGGACTTGGGCGAAGAGTAGATTTCATCAGACGGGACCTTTCTAGCTTTACGTTAAGATTTAATGAGCCTCTAACCATTCGGTGATCACTGCCGGTTTTGACCCTGTTGATCATTAAATATTTGCTTTTTTGTTGTCGTGATGAAATCTATCTCGCGTTTGTGTCCACCGGGGTGAAGCCAACTTCATTTCCTGGACAACCGCTTCTTGAAAAAGGAGTTCATCATAAAGAGTCCCTCTTTTTCCATGAAGTCGGCCAATCGCTGACCCCGTTGGTTCCGCTGTCCAAATCCAAATTGCCCCGCTCTCAGTTCATCGTCGTTCCTCATACTTAGCCGCGCGTTAAAGTCCCCCATTATAACCGTAAAGTGTGTTTTAGAGGATTGCATGGCATTTGAAATGTCATCATACATAGCCTCCAATTCATCGTCTGGACATTTCGAGTGAGTTGCGTACACCTGTATGACCTTAAGCGAATACCGTTTGGTTATTCTGAGTATAGGGTATACCACCCTGCTCGACACGCTTTCGATCTTCACAATGTTGTTAACGAGGGATTTGTGGACGAGAAACCCAACACCGTGCTGAGATAGTTGATCGCCCTCCCGGTAGTAAAATAAGTTGCCGGAATTTAGGATTATCTTGTCCTCTCCCTCTCTTCGGACTTCTGATAACCCCATAATATCCCAGTACAACTTATTCACTACTTCTTCCATCTCTATAATTTTCTCGTCAGTCCTCAGTGTGCGTGCGTTGTAAGTTGCCAGGGCCAGGGGTCGTTGGGATTTGTAGCTGGACCACTGCCGGAGATTCTTCGCACCCCCTGTTTCGCCCTGTTCGTTACCGTGGCCGCCACCTATGCCAGGAATAGTGGAACTGCCGGGAACTGTGGGCCGTCTTCTATTTGTGTACATCATTTTGGGGGTTTTGCCATAGTCAAGCCAAGCGAGGTTGGCAGGCGGATTGGTGACCGCAGATTTTGTGTTAAGTACTCGGGAGGTGCTGCTTCCTAATCCCCCGGTGTGTGTTCCCTTAGTCGCCTTTTACGACATCCACGGGAGGAGATGGAGGGGTCCTATTCTATGCCGGAACCACCACCAGGCCAATCCAAATAAAACTAATTATAAATGTAAAACTAGTACTAAAATATATTACAAATCAATATTCAGGTTCCCCAGCCAAGAGATTGTTTCAGGGGGAAGTTTCAGTAGATCATTCCAAGGTCCTGAGATGAATGGATAGGGCAGCGTTCGATGATATGATCCATGGTCTGGTTGTCTTCGACGCATCCGCAGAGCGCAGAATCTGTCTAACCTCACTTGTGTCGAAAATATTTACATCGACCATGTCCAGTTTTAAGCCTATTTAGGCGGCAACATAGTTTCCGTGGCAAGCAAAAACTTTGTACCCCTTTTTACGAAAATTGCGCGGACGGAGGACTGTGAAATCGCACACTTATATACACTCGAGAGCAATGAATCCGGGTCACTTAAAGAAACCTATAAATCTCGGAAACTAAGAATGCTAGCTTAATTAAATAAAATTTATTTAATAAACAATATATGAAATGAAAGTAATAAAATTTATGAGTCACTAAATTTTATTTACAAAAAATTACATAAAGAAAAGATCTCGTCTTAAAACAAAAATAGGAAACATGTCATTTTTGAACAACATTACGATTTTTTCGAATTTGAATACTTTGTATTGCCTCCTCGTGCTTACAATACTGCGTTTACGCGGTTTGGCATGCTGTACATCAAGTTCTTTATACGATTTTGGGGAATATTCTCCCATTCCTCTGTGAGAGCAATTTTAAGTTCACGAAGCATGATTGGGGGAGGGTTTCGTTGTTTAATGCATCTCCCTAGCTTATCCCAAGCATGCTCGATCGGGTTGATATCTGGGCTGCGTGCTGGCCACTCCATACGAAAGATGTTTATCTCTTGAAGGTAGTCATTCACAATCCAACCTGTATGAGGTCGGGCATTGTCATGCATAAAAATAGCATCCTCACCCAAATTGACCATAAATGGCCCAACGTATTCATTAAGGGTTCCACACATCTTACGCTAGTTAAAGAGACGTTTTCTATGAACACCAGTTCTGTGCGACTCTCAGATGAAATTCCGGCCCACACATGTACAGACTCGCCACCGTAGGCTACTTTTTCTTCGATGCATGCTGGCTTGAATCTTTCCCCTGGTCTTCTATACACTCTGTGTCTTCCATCGTGCTTGTAGACCATAAACTTTCATTCGTCGTAGAACATAACTTTTGACCAATCTTCAATAGTCTGATTTAAATGGTTCTGGGCATATCTTAGTCTTGAAACATGATTCTGCAAGTCGTCGTCTTACTGTCCATGTGCTTAAGTTAATTCCTCCAAGGCGTCGAAACTGATTTGTAAGTTCAGTTCCTGTGAGAAAGCGATTTCGAAGCATGGTCTTCACCAAGTATCGATCTTCTATCGAGCCAGTTTCCTTGTAACGTGGGAGAACCCTTGTACTGTTGACAGCGACACACCGACAGTCCTAGCTGTATCGCGCTGAGTCCGGTCGGCTTCCAGCATTGTGAGAATTCTAGTGCATTCTTCAGGTGTAAGCGACATGATTATAGCTTGAATAATAAATATTAAACACTATAAATATGGTTTATATACCCACTTAAATGGCAGATTAGACCCCAAGGCAACATCAAATACAGTAATTTCGTAATTCCATCTTTGAAAGTCTCCCTTTTTCAAATTTGATTTTTCATGGCTTCATTTTACAATAACTTAAAAATGTTAATACCTCAATTTAAGCAGTATTTAATTATCTATTAAACATAGTTTATTTCATTGATTGAATTCTTAGTTTCCGAGATTTATAGGTTTCTTTAAGTGACCCAGATTCATTGCTCTCGAGTGATATAGAGAAGGAGTGCAGAATGCTATTTTTTTTTGGAATTTATTTTTCAAATTTCATTTAATTATACTCATAACTTAATAAAGCCTTACTAGCAAAGATATTTTTTCTTATAAGATATGCCACAATTATAAAAACTTTTCTAGGAAAAGAGAAATTGAACTCTCAATCAAAGCATTATTTACCAAACGAATATACACGTATATATTATATAATATAACACATATAGTCGTTTTCAAACATATACTCGTATCTAGTTTTTTGATATTAGGATTCGTTTAACAAATATAAAGAACTGAATTAACTCTATCAAATTTGACCACTTCGGTTATTTATGATAGAGTTCAGTGTCATTTCCCCCTCCTCACGCTTGTTTGGGAAAACCTAGAAAAAAATAAAATTATAGTTTGACCATGTGCTTCTGTCGGTATGTCTCCTAATTATAATCAAAACTTTAGCTCGCAGACTATAAGTATAATACTGTTAAACTAATCTTAATATCGAAAAACTGGTTAAGAAAGGTTAAGGCGACAAATGTTCATTGTCTGTATTTAGATCTAAGTTACTTAAGACAACTTGTAAAGACTTTTTTTTGAAATAAAACATATTATTATATTATGAAAGACCTATTCAACGATATGCTACACTATGGAATAGAAAAACCAAAATAACCTAACATTACATGTAGAGGAGAGGTACCTCCTAAAATATGAAGCCGTGGATCTGAGAGTCAAAAATTTCATAAATAAATAATAGTTTAAAAAAACTAAAAAACAAGCTTAATATAGAAAACCAAACTTAAAAAATAGAAAGAAAGTAAGAAAAAAATGTTTTTGAAAATTTTTAGTTTGGTTTTTTGTATAAAGCGTGTTTTTTAGTTTTTTTTAACTATTATTTATTTTCTACTTTTTAGTTTTAGGATAACCGGATATTTTATATTTTTTTTATGTTATTGTATTATTGCATTGTTATTGGTCTTTGACAGGTGTGCAAAATTTGAATGAAATCTGGCCGTTTAAAGTGGGTCAAAATCACGTCCTAAGGAGTCGGTTACATACAAACATACAAACATACATACAAGTGAAGCTAATATAAAGCGTATAAAAAAAACGAAATAACTAATAGGACGTGCGCCTTAGACATGTTTAATTCTTATCTGTAAGCATGGGCTCTGATTAGGAGGAGACAGACAGACGAAAACGATGGCGAAACCATAAGAGTTTTCTATGGAATCCTAATAAGGGGCCAATGAGAGGTTATTGTTTGTATAGGTCATAAATAATAATAATAATACCGGACATTTCACAGCACAGCATCATCTGGCCCCAAAGTAAGGAGAGCTTGTGTTATGGGTACCACATGACTGATATACTACTAATATACTTTTTATTGTAAATACATACATAGTTATTATACATAAAAACACCCAGACCCGAGATAAATACTTGCAGATCATTTGTCCCGCGGCGGGAACCGAACCCGCAATCTTTTGCGTCTCAGCCGGACCGAAGCCCACTGCGCCACAGAGGTCGTCAATCAAACTATGGACATCAAACTATGTTGAAATAATGATAGAAACAAATAGATGATAAATACATCTTTTATTTGAAATTCATACTTATTAGTATCATACGTGTACTCGTGAGACTAATAGTAACGCGACAGCAATATCTACAAAAACAGTCTCAAGTCTAAAAAAATGATTGTTACGGAAGTTACTCACCTTGCACACGTGAAAAAAATCGTATACGCTTATTAACGTACAAACAGTGTGTTTGACAATAGTGATTGTGCAATTCAAGCTAGCTGTCACTAATCTGAGCTCCAAGTGGTTCTGCTTAGTTCAATGTTATCACCACAGAAAATGTGATAGTTTTACATAAAAAAAAAAAAAAAAAAATCAACCGATGTCTACATTAAGTCTTAGAGAACAAGAAGATCTTTGATTCCCGTTTGGAAGAGCTTTCCTTTTAATACGATAATGATAAAAACTGTACCGCATCCATCCAATTCACTAGTGCATAAAATTAGTCGAGTAGGGCCCTCAGAGTAGGTATTGATTGCCCCCTCTTGGATGTGGGTGCACCCACCATAGCCCACGCGTTCTAGAAATAAGTAAAGGGGGAGGTCTGGATCAATAAAGAGAGAGAGAGTACGCTAGATATCATTCTGGTCGATTACAACCTAACTATAACGCTCTTATGTTCAACACAGCCTTGCATTGACCTTTCAAACAACGACTATTATAGATTTATATCTGAACCTGTTTGTTCGGTGTTTTAAAGTATTATATGTATTTAAAAAATATTTAAGTATTCTATCGAGTATGTCAAAGATCTAAGGAAATAATTGTGACCTTTGTTTTGAGATTTGATTGGAAAATTGAAACTTACGATGCACATCGTATAATTTGTAACTTATGTAATCTCAGGCCATCCGATTGCAAAATCGGCGCTTCCCTGCAGTCAAATTTAAATCAAGCACTGGCGCATGGCGTTCTTAGCTGGTTGAGCCTATCAAACCACTACTTTCAGCTCGGACACCAGAGGTAACGGTGACTACCTGCATTGTCTAAGTACCTATTGACTATGTTATCGCATATTACGTGCAATCTACTTGTCAAACAAGGCAGAGAAAGTTGCTTTTTGTTGCTATCTTCATCTCAATCGCGATTAAAACAATGTAATTCATACGTCGTCATAACACCTATTCACTCAGGGTAAAAACACAAAAGCATACATGCTACCAACATAACGTAGCGCTATCGTTCAAAAGAGATGGGTTTTTAAATTAAATAAAGAATCCTTAATGCACTTGAAGCCATTCATTGAAATTAAATGCATAGATTAATTTGAATACTTTTTTTTAATTCTATTATTTCATTCGAGTTACTTATAAATATCTTACTGGATTTTATAGGTAAATTTATAATATATATTATATATAATATGTAAACATCTCTACTACTAGTACATAATTAATTCTCTAAGTAAGTATAGGAAGCCTTAGGATATGAAATGAGTCTGAGCCAACTGCCAGCCCACAAGGCATTTATTTTACAGTAGTAGTATAAAAAATAACATCAAAAAGAATATGTTATTACGTGATTGAAAAATAAATGCCTTTTGGGCTGGCAGTTGGCTCAGACTCATCAGCAGTTTTAACAGTGATGGTTTGATCTTTGAAGATCAAATGTGCTCAATGTGCGCACACGGGTAAATTGACCATAAAGAAAACATTGAGCTCGATGAGAGCTGCCAACGTTAAGTAGCCAATGTAGACAAGCATGCAAGTCATCCCAATCTTCCTGTCCAGTTGGAACTTATTCAAAGCGAGGCATCCATACATGGTGAACAGGGTCGATAGCAGGGAGATTGCACTGTATGAAAGACCACTAGAGTTGATTGTTACCTGTAAAAATAAAAATACAGCTGAAAATTATATTGGGCCAAAAAATTTGGGCCTAAAAACCACATATTTTATTACGTACATCTATCTCAAGAACAGCATAACAAAAAGTAAAGCGAGAGTATGCTTTTGTTAGTACGTCTATAGGCGATGATGTAATAACCAATAGTTCTCGGGACCTCGTGGAATATGGGAATAATTGATTTAACAAAGTGTTGTGCTGCGTTTGGTTAATATATTCCGCGGAGGTTTTGAATATAAATGTTCATACACACCCAATGGTTGTCAGGAAAAGATGGATAAAACAGTCCCTTGATCAGCCACGGTAGTCCCAAACATAATAGAATGTCGAATGTGTTTGACCCTATTGAGTTGCTGATGCCCATTGTTCCGTGACCTGAAAAAGCACGTGATTACAGAATTTACTCTTAATTGTGTCCAACAAAGAGCAGTATCTATCAACATTGCCTTTATGTTTGTAGGTAAGTGCAACATTTTGTAATCAAGGAGCGGACACTGAATTCATTATGTACCAAATGTACCTTTGACACTACCTAAGCAAAAGAAACGTTGAAATACAACATCTAAAAGCAATAGTGTACGATCAAATAATCAGCAAGACCAGGTACGCTGCTGCGTTGAAGGAGAGATCTTATAAACTTCTCAGTGATAATACCGTAGATGCTGACCTTGTTTCGTGACTAAAACACTAGATACGGCTTCCGGTAAAGAAGTGCCAGCTGCGAGGATTGTTAGCCCGGTTATGCTGTCTGGTAGGTTCAGAGTATCACCTGTAAAATAAAAGTAAGTAAAATAAAATGAAATAAAACATACCATAAAAGTTGAGATACAAAACTTCTAGCTTAACTATAACGAGTATCAGGTAGGTACTTTATATTGAAAAGAGTTCGCATAGAAGAATACATTAATAATGGTGGTGATTCTGTTGTTTCGTCGGACTAGCTAAAATTTCGTAAAATACAAACGATTTTTATTTTGCCTAAAACAAAGTAATTTTTTAAAATGTAAATTCTAAATATGTTGAAATTTACATTATGTTCTTTAATGGAATTTAATTTTCCTAAAAGTTTCCGTAGTTTTAATCACCACTTCTTTACATGATGACTAAAATGGGCTAAAACACGTCAATCAGGCGTCAATTTAGTAAATTTACTCTAATTTAGACTTTGATGCACACAAAATAAGATCTGTTTAGTCCGGCAAAACTACAGAGTCCGAGCCATTGGCAGACAGACCGATTTAAGTAGACTATCTACATGACATGACTGTATACTTCTGATTTTAGTATCTAACAAAGCATTATTTTTTCACAATCGACTTAGCAGAATTCTGCCCTATAGCAGGATGTCGCAAAGCAATGACGTAATATTGTTCCCCCCTCAGGTAGGTAAAAGTATCTTGGAGCTATTGAATCATTGCACATATTACAGCATCACGCGAGCTCAACTGGCGTTTAGCTGCCATAGTTGTAAAACAGTGCATCATGATCTGTGCATGATTGTGCGTCTTAATAATAGACTAAACCGAAACTAAATAAACTAAAAATAATCGTTCAAGCATGATAGTCGCGCCTGAAGGGGTTTCCCAACCTACTTACTTATTTTAGCATCATGGTTGTTTTACCATTGGCTATTATTATTAATCTAATTATATACATAAACTATCAGAGCACTCACATTTTTTGGTATGTTTGTAAAATAAAAATTGTGTGATATAAATTGAATCTAATTGAATATTTTTGGATTGTTTCCTTAACTTGTGCTGTGAGTGTCAATGAGAAGTACTCTATAGGTTTCGTTTTACTGGCGAGTGTCGAAATATATGGAATTACAAGCATATTAGCTCTTAGGGACCGCGGATCTGAGTATTGGATACTAATTTCAATTGAATACCTCCACGCGTTTCTGAGAAAATGTGTCTTGAAATACAGACAGACAGACAGACAGGCGGGCAACGAAGTAATCTTATAAGGGTTCCTTTTTTCCTTTTGAGGTAAGGAACCCTTAAAATAAGTAAAAACAACGATTTTATGCTATTGTCATTAATACTATATTCAATTTGGCACTTTCAGTGAACAACCGATCTAAATTACATTTGATTTTCAAAGTATTTTAAATTATAAGTTTGTAAATTGAAAGAAAGAAAAAAGTAAACCTTCGTACTTAATTAATATGTATTCATATTTCATTTCAAATTTGAACCTTATCTTATTTTATCGAACAGAAATACTACAGAAATGAGCTACGACTCTACCACGCGTTGAACATCATTTATTACTTCCTACTTTGCAAGGTAGGTACCAACAGCCCATTCAATAAAATACTAGGAGTAGATCAAAGGTTAAGGAACTTGGCCATTCACTCCGTCTACGATATTTCCATTCAAGACTCATTATGTAGAGTACTGATACACATTTATGAAGTGTTTCGATTGGATTTAAGCTTGTGCAATTTAATGTGCTTGACGTCAAGTAATGTCTGCAAATGTTATTCTGAACATAAAGATTGTTAGATAACTGCATTCACTTTCCCATCAGGTAGTAAGTACCAAGTACATAAAAGTAATATATTTTTCTGTATGCACATACAGAAATTAACTACTAAATAAATATAAATAAACCTATCTCAGGCACCAGTCTCTCGTAAAACAGGATAGGACATGTCCTTACAATAGTAGCATTAACTGTTGTACATCTTTTTTGGTAGATAAATAAACATTATACTTATTGTTTTAATTATATAGGTAATTGAAGTTTTGTAAAGGTACTCTTATAATCAAATTACTGGTTTACCAAATATAGTGATAATCCAGGCCACGAGATACGAGACACCGCCAATCCAGGCGACGCATAGGAAGAAAGTGAGTGGGTACAGCCGCGGGTGACGGCGGCAGTCCGGGATGGTAAGCCACAGCAAGAAACTACTTGTCCACGTCAACAGCCAGAACAGCTTTGCGAAGACAGAGCTCTTCTCACCCGGCCAAGACCAAAGGGAGCTTGTGCTTATGTCTAAAATATTAAAATAAAAAAAATTGTTTGCTAGTTATCGGTGAAAGACCATTTTTTTTAATTATCTAGAAAATCCGTCTAAAGAAACGCTACGAGAGACCAATTTTTCGACAAGTCATCAAAGTAATTGAATGACTTCTAACAATGGAAATTTCTGACGTCACGAACCAACCTAAGTCAAAATGGAGTTGCTTTAGCGTGATCGCGCTACGCTACAGCAATATGTGAACCACTTATAATATTTTATCATGATCCACTTATTACTCTTCCCTGATCGCTACTTGAAAACAATTTAGCACTTCACGTGTTCGCACACCATTGATGGAATGTGAAAATAGATAGACTAATAGACAGTGAATCTTATGGATACCGGCTATTGAGCGAATCAATGACTTAGGTTATAGACGGTAGTTGATATTTAATTAAATAAATATAATTTTGGATTGACATTTCTACTTGACTGGCTAAGTAGGAACCTACTTACTGTTTAGTAATAATAACTCCGAGACTATTTTAAATTAAGTGAGAGTAAGTGTTTGCTAAACCTGAGCCTGTCGAGTCGTGACGTTTCGTCATCTCCATGCCTTGCTCTGGGTCATTTCGTAGAGCTGAACGACTCATTCGGCGCGATGACTGATCCATCGCTGGATGTTTTTCTAGAAATAAGTTATAAATTTTCTTAAGTGTTCTTATAAATAAATAATAGTAAATATATATATATATTGGTGGTTAATGCACACAACACAATCTAGCCACAAACTAAACATAGATTGTATTATGGTGACCAGATGACCGAAAGAATACTTATGTATTATCATATAGATACTTACTATATTTTATAACACAGAAGACACAGAACTAACATTTATGTTTATTACAGAAATGTTTGTACTGGGAGGGAAGCAAACCCCCAACATACAGCGCAGAATGTAGAGCTACTATCAGCTGAGCTTACAGGCCCGTTAAAAAAATAAATCGTATTTTAAATACGACTACGCAATTACAGGCTATTAGTATTGTGCGAGTGAGAGGACGTTACTAAAACCGCCATTTAAGATTTGTTTCTGTATTGAAACACTTATACTTATATTGTACTTACCTTTAACCAGAAGTGGCGAGATTTCAGTATATTTCTTAGGTTTGTTGATATAGCAACATCCACTTCTGACAAAACGGCCCAGACTTCCGTTAAAAACCATCGCTATAGATAAAACAATATTTAAAAGAAACCATTAAAACCTTACACGAAAATCAAAGATGTAATATAACGAAACTATGACAATCGCGACATAATCATGAAATTAATATTGAGAAATAAACTACGTCCTTGTTTAACACAGCCCAAAAAAATCATGTTAGCCTTACCCAGAATGTAAAAGGTGTACATGAGTACTAGAACCAGTGCCTCATGCCAATACACCTTATCGTCTAAAAGTGTGAGGATTAGAGCCACCACGGCCACAGCGTACATCATACAGTCACGGGATACGGACCACCAGTCGAGCTCAATAGCCTGGGTAAGAGGAAAACAATCTTATAGGTACAGTACCTATACCAAATAATCTGTAGTTATTTAATGTGGGGCTTAATACGCCAACGAGATTGAGCTTGTGGGTTTTGTCTTCAAGAATACTTCGTTATTTATTTGATTCCTCTTTAATGTGTATATAAATACCAATTAAATTAGTATTTAACCAGGCTAATTTAAATTGAAGTTTGAATAAGAGTATCATTTTTAAATGACACTTCAATTAACTAAATTGACGAGCTGAATAAAACTACGGAAAATCGTAGGAAAGACAATAAAAGAACGAAATCTCAATTTTAACATATTTTCAAACTTTTATCTAATATGTTACTCTTATTTGGACTTGAGGTAGGCAAAATAAATCGTTCGTTTTTACGAAATTTTACCTAGTCCGGCGAAACATCGGAAATACCACCAATGCTTGTCTATGAAAATAAAAAAAAACAACAAAACCTCTCAAACCTGTAACCTCAAAAGTCTAAAAGGAATGCTAGGAAGAAGTATAAGAAATATCACTTTGGTTACATACTGAGGCAGTTAGCCAAAGTGGTATTTCTTACCCTGTTTGCAAAGAGAGCGCAGCAAGCTGGCACCGCGAGAACGTTGAAAACGGCCGAGCCCACCACAGCACCCACGCCCAGATCACCCTCTGTCACGAATGTGCCCACGCAGTTAATGAACAGCTCCGGGCTCGAACTAGCCGCTGCCATGAACGTAGCTCCAGCGATGTCAGCTTCCATGTTTAACCCTGTTAGTCAACACGTGGAGTTTTTATTTTACTTATAACTAGTGGCCTACTAAAAAGTAGGTAAACGGTAGATAGCGCAGTGTCTTTAGCCGGTATTTTAGTCTGAATTACAGGTAATCGAAAAACAACAAAATTCAATCTACAAGTACAAAGCTATTGAACTAGTTCAAAGGCTTTGAAATTCAAAGAAATAAGAAGCAATGTTAACAAAATTTCATTGTAAAAAATGGATAAAAAGACGGTTTTGTTATGCCCAAACCAAATATCATTATTATCACCTTGAATTATTTGTGTAATTTATTTTACGTAAAAAATATTTACCTCCACACAGTTCTAACAGTCAGGACTGTAAGTATTAAAATGTATTACGATAAATGGTTTCGTGATAAAAATGTAAGTTTAGTAACTAAACTAAATAACTAATTACTTAATACATTTTTATCACATATACAATGTACATATACAATGTAAGTTTAGTAACTAAACTAAATAACTAATTACTTAATACATTTTTATCACAAAACCATTTCGTTTATAAATGACTCGCTTAGCTTGATTCTTAACAGTTTTTGACTCGAAATTGTTTTCCCCTATATGCTCTCTTCCCCATATACTCTAACCCACAAAGCTAGTTAGATTAGTTTATGTTATTACTTCTGTCGGGCGCACTCGTTTTTTTTATACGTCTCATAGTTTAAACATGGTCATGAAACAAGATCGGATTAAAGATATTTAACATAAACCATTTGTTTTTATCAAACTTTTGATAATAGTTTTACATCATTCTTCTTTCTTTCTTTCGACCTTTATCTTTAGGCCTAAAGCGTGATTCACTCGCACAATCAATAAAATAGCACTAAAAATAAAGTTGTAACAATGAAGATTGTGAGATTTTCTCATAATCTGTGGCATTTTGCTTGGAATCAATTGACATAATGTAATTGACTATGGCGGCTAAAGACTAGACGCAATGCGATAGGCCGTATAGTGTTTGTTTTTACCCGTACCGTGATGCTTGCCGTATTTGCCGTAATCTAAACGATTTTTTGTTTTTGTTTTAGCTGTCTGTTTGTGGAATCATTTCAAAAAAAATAACCGGCCAAGTGCGAGTCAGACTCACGCACCGAGGGTTCCGTACAAACCTGTAGGTATATAAGTAAAAGTTCACCCATCACGACAATCGAGTCAGTCGAGTTGGATGATCTAACTAAAAATGTACGGTTTTCCCAATTTTTCCTTTATTCCTGTGCTATAAGACGTAGCTTCGTACCAAATTTCAAGATTCTGAGTTCACGGGAAGTACCCTGTAGGTTTTATTTCCCTTGCGAGTGTCGAAAATTTGCGGAAATTTGCGGCATAAACGGCTGTATCTTTTGATTGCGTTGGCTTAGAAGTTTGATTTTTTACGGCTTTAAGGGACAGTAGACCTGAGTATTTGATATAATTTCTTAATACCTCCACGCGTTCCTGAGAAAAAGGGTCTTAACAGACAGACAGACGGACGGACGGACGGTCAGACGAACAACAAAGTGATCCTATAAGGGTGCCATTTTTATACGCTTTATATTAGTTTCACTTGTATGTATGTTTGTATGTTAGTATGTATGTATGTTTGTATGTTTGTATGTAACCGACTCCTTAGGACGCGATTTTGACCCACTTTAAACAGCCAGATATCATTCAAATTTTGCACATCTGTCAAAGACTGATGATAATGCAATAATTCGAAAAAAAATAAACGATTATCCTAAAACTAAAAAGTAGAAAATAAATAATACTTTAAAAAAACTAAAAAACACGCTTTATATAAAAAACCAAACTAAAAAAATAGAAAATAATTTTAATAAATGTAGGTAAGAAAAAAATGTTTTATTAAAAAAAAAACGTGGGGTGCTAAGATATTATCTATAAGATATTATTAAGATATTATCGAAATGATAATCCTTCTTCTCATATCTGTCAATGAAATATTTATAACTATTGACACCATGCACCCCACGCTTTTTTTTAAATAAAACATTTTTTCTTACCTACATTTATTAAAATTATTTTGTATGTTTTTAGTTTGGTTTTCTATATAAAGCGTGTTTTTAGTATTTTTAAACTATTATTTATTTCGTTTCAAGGTACGGAACCCTAAAAACGGAACCAAAGTATGAAAACACGCTTTATCTATTTATTAATACGTGAAGCAAACACTTTGTTAGTACGTCTTTTTACGAAAATTGCGCTGACGGAGGCGTATGAAATTTTGCACTCTTATAGTTCATATAGAGAAGGAGTGCAGAATGCTAATATTCTTTTTAAATTATGCATAAAAAAGTATTAATAATTAATCAATTCATTATAATAAATTGGTACTAATTTGGCAAATAATCAATTTTGTGTAATTTTCCTTGGTAAGAGGGCATATAAGTCAGTAACATTAAAAAAAAAAATCTTGGAATGGTGCTTCCTGGTGCGTAGGTATTTCGATTTATCGAACTGTAATGAAAGAATACAATCAGTATAACATAGGTTCAATGGAGTTCACCTGGGGTTAGAAGAACTTACGTTCGCAAATCATTTCGATAGCTGGTACAAAGTACTGTTCGCAGACGGTTCCAAGTAATAAGAAGCAGTATATTGCTAATACACAGTGTATTACAATGTATCCCTGTAAAACACAAATTAAAATATAAAACGATTGCTTACGACCGTATGTATTCAAACATGACAGACATCTCCGATTTATGGTTACTTAAATAATACATGCTCAAGCTCCGTAGATCGCGCCCGTCTCCTAGCCGTTTCGAAATGGGAGTCAGGACATTGGTTACAAGCACTACCATCATCTAACATTGGAACATTATTCGATCCTACAACATTTCGAGTTGCAATTTGCCTGCGGTTGGGTGCGCGGTGCTGCGCCCCTCATCAGTGCCAGTGTGGTACAGCGGTTGACCAAGCAGTGTGACCAGCTTGGTCTCCATGGGCTATCGTGCTATAGGGCCGCCGGTAGGATTGCCCACCACGCCAGTCTTAACGATATCATTCGTCGGGCACTCACCAGCGTCAACGTACCAGCTGTTCTCGAACCCAACGGTCTGATACGTGATGATGGTAAGAGGCCTGATGGTATGACTCTTGTCCCTTGGGAGATGGGTAGGCCATTAGTGTGGGATGCTACTTGTGTAGACACCCTGGCCACATCTCGTGGGGAACAGGAGCCCACCGCGTTTTCAAAATTATTTCACGGCGTCTGGTAGATACGTTGCATTACCCAAGAGCTGGCTCTTATCTGGCTCAGCATGTTAGCATTGCCATTCAACGTGGTAATGCCACCAGTATCTTGGGAACGCTGCCCTCTGGCAGTGATCTGGATCAGTTGAGATATCTATAGATCGTTTTAAACGGTCCTTAGATAGTTCAACTGTTTCACGTGTATTTTATATTATCGTATATTATTTTGTACATTTCTGTAATTGTTTCTGTAAATAAACTTTCATCTATAAATAATAATACATAAATAAATAATAAATAATGCTTCACATTTCACATCGCATCACATAGCGACATGTCTGATATACTTACTTATGTTTTTATTTATATTTTTATAAAAACATACATATTATACATAGAAACACCCAGATTCGCAACAAATATTTGCAGACCATACAAACATTTGTCCCGCAGCGGAAATAGTACCCGTGACCTTCTGCGTCTCAGGCAGGCTTTCACCCACTGCGCTACAGAGGTCGACAAATCTTTTTGAATATATTGTTGATAATATCTAAGGGGGTAGTCCACTTATTATAATTAGGCACATTTAGGTACAAATTTTGCATAAGAGTTAGTATTTATGGCAGTATAGAAATACTAAGACATTCCGAGAGATCTCGCAATTCACTTTGTTGAAATATTACATCTTTTTGCGAGTTAAGTAAGAGGGTGAGACAATCATTGTGCTAAGCCTACTATATGTTACATCGTTTTGATTATCGTTTTGAACGATAGAACGACCGACATTCTTTTTGACAACCGATGTCGTAATCCTACTTTAACAACGAAACAGACGATACAATCATGAATTTAACAACGATAGAACTTATTTGACTAAATTTTAAACATTTCAACGAAGATATCGTTCCGAAATATCGAAATCGACATTTTTCTTACCCAAGCATTTTTGTGCCCATCAGAACTTTTAAATGAAAGGTCTGATTCGATTAATTTAGAGATGAATTCCCATGTGCATAATCAACCTTGATTATTAAACTATTTAGGATAATGATTAATATCATGATAACATTCATCATCTTTCGATTCTACCAGTGTTTTTATTGACTAATTCGAACAAAATCGGTTTTTGTCTCTAACTATAATAGTTAGACATAATAACCTTATGGGTTTTTTTGTCGGTAATTACCAGTTCTATGTAAATGTAGTATCAGTTTAGAAAATTTCAGTTTCAGTTTTAAAAATTGTGTGTTAAATTATTTATTTTATGTATCATTAATAGTTTTTGGAGCGCACGCGAAATAACGACTTTTAATGTCAAATTTTTGATACCATTAATTGTTGCAAGTTTCGTAGGGATCTCGGATATTTTCCAAATAAATTACAACCCATTTTATTGCTGATAATGCAGTTTTGTACCTATAGGTGAAACAAGTTTTATGATTTTTATTATATTTTAGTTTATCCATTATAAACAATATTTATCCATAACAAACTCTTTATAATATTAGCTAAGATTTTTATCTGGTTGTTACGGTAACTGACTCCGGGGGTGTGAGTTGGATGCATGGATGTTTGTTTACAATACATTAGAAATCAGAAAATAAATATCTTACATATTGTTCAGTGCTCTATGTCCTTAGTGTTACGTATAAAAGTTAAAGACAAGCAATGTGTTCTTACATGTTGCCTCTGAAAACGTGTGAGTCCATCTGGGGGGAACTCTAGGATCGCAGCGGGCGTGCAATTCCTGTTTTCTTTTTCCACAATTGCTAACAACTGACGACCGAGGAAAATATCTGTTGAAGTCACGCGTTAATATTAAAATAATAAATAATATAATATTATAACCTATTAATAATACTAGTAATATTATAAATGGGAAAATTGAATGAAACTTGGTACGGGTAATGATGTGGCCCAGGAATAATAATAATAATAATAATTTCGGACATTTCACACAATATCATCTGGCCCCAAAGTAAGCAGAGCTTGTGTTATGAGTACCACATAACTGATATACTACTTATACACTTTTTTTTGTAAATACATACATATTATACATAGAAACACCCAGACCAGAGACAAATACTTGCAGATCATATAAACATTTGTCCCACGGCGGAAATCGAATCCGCAACCTTTTTGCGTCTCAGCCGGGCCCACTGCGTCACAGAGGTCGTCATAATATACTTAATGACTCTGATTTTGTAGTTTCACCAGAATAGCAAAAATTTTCTAAAATACGAAAGATCTTATTATTTTGCACCAAAGTCTGAATTTGAGTACCTTTTTAATGTCTGGCAAAACGACACAACTTGAGTCATTATAAGCGAACCACGCAGACAAAGCCGTAGAAGCTAGTTTTAAATAGACACGTATTAGCACGTAGATATAGTTTGCAAAGATAGGTCCTTCTATAACAAATTTTACGTAAAGTTATATATCAGTTTGAAGCAAAATACAGGAAGTTGTAAACCAAATCTCAATAAACAAATTCGCAAGAAATTAATTATATTATCTTGTATATTAATTACGTAGGTACATAATATAATAATATTAGCATTATTTTATTTTAGTATTATTTTTTAAAAGTGTACTCCTAAAAATATAACTGACACGTAAATTGGCCAATCACATGTAATCACGCACAGTGATGGTTTTCGAAGTCTGCAAGAATAAGATTGACTAGTGGTTAGTTCCAAATACCAATTCTGGATGAATTCGTTTTTTGAACTGATCACAAGTAAATGAGGCTGTTACTTATAATCTGGTAATGCCTTACTAGCCGTGATCATTTTCCTTATAATTCCAGCATATAAGCTACATTCCAGTATATACTTTTGAAATCTTTGCAGGTACTTCCAAGTAGCAGTTTGGCTAGTAGAGGCTAGTACTAGTAGGGGCTAGTTGGCTAGAGTTGGCTAGTTGGCTAGTAGGGGCTAGTTGGCTAGTACTGCATTAAAAACGACTTTTAAGCTTAATATTTATCAAACGAATATATGTTTCGAAAAACTGCTCAAGATACTTCCTAATAAAGAATACGTGACGCGATTGGGTATTCAAATAAAAAAAACCATCCTACTTTACATATAGCGGAGGTACCAACCCAAACGTTTTTTTTCATAACTTTATAGGGGGCATTAAAACGTGTTACCATGCAAATTTGCATTGCGAAAGACTAATAGTCAACAGCGCTGATAAGAGGAGGACATACAGACGGGCATGTCGAAACTATAACGGTTCACCCTAAAAAAGTGATGCAACTTTAGGTTTTGCTTTCGCCAACTGGAAGTTGGAAGATAATGTTAGATATTTAAAAAAAAAAAACAGAATAACGACAAACGTTAGTAGGTATATCGGTATGTAAAATTAGCAATAGCAACCGCAATAGCAGCGAGACAGAAAAAACTAAGAATACAATCGCCAATCGTTTAATAAACTATTATTACGAAAGCTAGCCGCTGTCTTTTGTTCTCTTGACGCCCACCTATGGGCCAAAATTCGCTAATAGCATGGATATTAGTATTTGACAGCAAAGATTGCGCAATTCACGTCGATTGCTAGTTGTCGCGTGTTACGCAAATAGGGCGAGACAATAATTGTACAAAACCAACTCTATTTTACATCTTTTCTATGATCGTTTTGAACGATAGGACGACCGCCATTACTTTTGACAACCGTAATCCTATTCTAACACCTAAACATAATTTGAATAATTTTTATTATAATTTGAATTCGACAACGAAACCGCTGTCAACTAAACTAAATCTGACGAACATTTCAACGACATTATCGTTCCGTTATATCGAAAACGTTTTGTCTAGAGGCTGGTTAAGGTTTATCTGAACACCAGGTTTGCTAAATACATTAATATTATAATAACTAATAAGTTGACTAATATATATAATGTTTTTTGTTATTTAAGTAAAAATAATGGTAGAATTGTAAGTTATTATATGAACAAAAGGAAATAGGTTTTCGTTTTTATTTAAAAAATGCCTTATAAAATCTAGGTCCTCTTTTCACACATATTCCCATTTTACACAATCATTTAATTATTACATTATAGGAATTAATTATATAACCAATTAGGTACCTAGCTTTTTAAATTGACTAAATAATAACCTTCATTGACTTCACTGTTTTTATGGAATTTAAAGATATGTTTGCATTATAACAATAATAATAATCATAATAATTAAGATATATTTAACACTTACTAAATATAGTAGTAAGACTTAAATGTTAGGCTTAACCTAATTCTTTTGTACCTAGGTCTAATTTACACATACTTTTTGGTTTATTTTCTGCTTACACAGCATACCATAATCACATACGACCATTTTTTAGGTTCCAAATTCCACAACGAATTCTTATAGTTTCATTATGTCCGTCTGTCTGTCTGTCTGTCCACCTCAAATCTTGCACTTGCTTGTAAACTTAGTTTTATCCGGATGAAATTTTGCATGATAATACGCCTTAGTGACCCCCACAAAGTTATGAAATAAATTCTAAATAAAAACGGTTGTTAGGGATACCTACTACACGTAAAGACGGGATGCTTTTTCAATATTTTACTATCCCATCGTGTGGCATATCGTTGTTTAGGTGGTTTAAAGATACTAGTAGTTTTATTAAACGGGTTTTTCGATACAGATATTTTGTAAAAAAAAATTGCTGTGCAATTTAAATGGTGTTGAATTGTTTTAGAAGCCACAAGGGCTTCTTATCCTTATAGTCTTCTGAAGCTTGTGTGTGGTCCCTTGTGCTTTACCAATTTATTAGTACCTTATTCCACCCAACCATGTCTGATGATAACAGTCTTGCTACTTGTATGAGTATGTCTGTATATTTACCCGTATCATAGTCAACTTGGTGAGAATCGAAATCTACCGCAACTTGACCAGCACTTTTCACCAACAAGTAAACTGATGGTATCGCGAAGAACAAAGCCACTCTCACGTACACTGCCACTCTATATTTAAATTTATTACTAGTTCTTATCAACATGTTGTTTGCCATTAGAAAACAAAAAATAAATAATAACCGAGTGACTAGATGTTTGAGACTGATAAAAAGTTGAAATTTTGATAAATTTTATTAATATCAAATAAAGAAGTCGAA
The DNA here is from genome assembly GCA_948098915.1 of Lampropteryx suffumata. Taxonomy (NCBI): domain Eukaryota; kingdom Metazoa; phylum Arthropoda; class Insecta; order Lepidoptera; family Geometridae; genus Lampropteryx; species Lampropteryx suffumata. The sequence continues at coordinate 15,448,529 of OX402544.1, read as the reverse complement.
TATTTTGCTGAATGCACAGCACAATAGCATTAGCACGAAAATTTTCAAAAGGTGAACATAAATTAGCATAGACCTGCTTAGTGTCTCAAGTATTGCAGGCTACTGTAACAGCGTAACCCTTTCGACGCTCCAAGAAAATTCTTTATCAGTCTGTTAATTTATTATTACCTACTGTAGTATCGCAAACACTCCTATCGATGTTATCGGTTGGAAAGTAAATACACATAGTTGATGATTTGATCATTACAGGTAGCTTAAGGGGAAGGTGGATATTTGAAAGTATATATATATGATGATAATAGGTTACTTACCTACTCAGAAAAACGTAGGGCTTACATGTTTGAGCCTTTTCGAGCCCATCGCGTTGTTTAAATTATTTTACGGCGTCTGGTAAAAACATCGCGTGACCCAAGAGTTGGCTCCTATCTGGCCCAGCGTTCCATTCAACGAGGCAATGATGTCAGTGTCTTGAAGACGCTACCCTCTGGCAGTGATCTGGCTCAGTTGAGCTATCTATACTGTTACACATGTATCATTCTGTAAATTTTTGTTGTTATTATTATTATTAAATAAATGTCTTTTAGAAAACCTGCGTCATTCGCTGCGCCTTTAGTTAGATAGTGCCATAACTCGACTCTTCTAAATGGCAGTTGTACCTATATATTCGATGTTGAACACCATGTAGTTTACAATGCACTTAAGAGTATAAGATAAGAGTATGTGGGATTATTTTAATCGTGATACTATTTAAAATCAGAGAATGTCATTACCTAGACCAGATAATTACAAAGTATGCCTTATTTCCTCAAAATAACAATACACGGAAGTATTTTCTAAGAAATAGTAGTGGGAAACAATCACATGTGATCCTTACTAATAGGTACATAGGTGTTATACAACTAGCTTCTAGCGACCCGGCTTCTCACCGTGCAATTTAAAGTTAAAAATAATTTAAAAAAAACATAATAAACCTAATGCATGCTATGGCTACAATGTAATATGTCCTGCAAACGGCGCGGCGGCCTGTAACATTATTATAATTTTCGTAGGAATCTCATGTTTGTAAGTTTGTTTTTAGTCCGTATTTTCCCACTGTTGGGCAAAGGCCTCCCCTCGGGTTTTCCATTGATTTCGGTCCAACGCCATTGTCTGCCCCGACAGTCGCTAAAGGTGTCTAGCTCGTCACGCCATCGATTGCGTGGTCTACCGCGCCGTCTCACTGTTTCAGGGCTCCACTCAGTGGTAGCTATGGCCCACAGTTCGTCCAGCATGCGGCAGACGTGCCCTGCCTAGTACCACTTCAGTTTCGCAGCTTTTTCAGCTACGTCGAGGGCCTTTGTTTTGGAGCAGATAGTAGCATTTTTGATTCGGTCGGTTAGTTTAATGCCGAGGAAGCTTTGCTCCATTGCCCTGTGACAAACCTTGAGTTTAGTCCTCTGAACACCAGGAATCTCATATTTTTTGAAAATAAAAATCAGCTTATGTTATCCTATGAAAAGCTGCTGATAATGCAGCTTAAAAAGAACGATAGAGAACAAATACAAATTGATAAAGAACTTTTGAAATCGGTTAATTAATATTTCAGTTTATCTATTACAAACAACGATTTATTCCGTTCTAATACCAACAACTAATACCTACCACTGGTATTAGTTTCAACTCATATTTATTTTCTATTCCGAACGGATACCAATACGGAACTCTAAATAATTTAATTTTATACCGAACGAATACCAACAACTTGAATTTGGTACAGTCAGCTCAGTTAAACCTAGTAATTTTTTTTTTAATATCTCTATGATTATAGATCGTAAAGAATTAAGTAAAGTTCTAGCTTTCCAAATTTAGTTAATTCTAATATTTTTACAAAGGTATACGAGTAGTTTAAGTGAATCCTTGATATATTTTTACCTGCGAGAAAGGGTGAGTTTGCTCTATTGTTCCAAAAATTCAAAACAACCAATCACAATCTTGGCATATGAAATTAAACTCGACCGTGTCAAAGAATGCCAATTTATATCAGCTTCTGAACGTGCTGAAAGAGTACGCAGATACAACAGTAGTTGTTACTCAATTATGAAACAAATGCACCCCTCGCAAAACGTTGTGCAAATCCAACTGTTATGAAAAATTCGTAGATAACATTATGTAACTGACCAACTTCTCCCCGTTAACAAAATCCCCGTTGGAACAATTAAGGGTTTAACTACTAATTGTTAAAATATAATATATTATTTACACGTCATTTAACAGATTCTACTAAAATTTGATTTTCTGTGATATTTTATAAGTGAAATATGAATATTTGATGTTTTAGCAAAAAAAGCTGATTCATTGATGTATAGGTGATGAATGACTTATTTGATTATTCAAAAAGTAGATTTTCTGTGATATTTTACAATTGTTAGATTAATTTTAGTGATTTGTTTTTGTGATAAATTTACCTAAATTCACCCTGTGAAAATGTATGTCAGGTAAATCTATATAATAAAAATCTATTGCTGTTCGTTAGTCTCGCTAAAACTCGAGAACGGCTGGTCTGATTTGTCTTTTTTTGGTTTTGAATTATGTGTGGAAGTCCAGGGAAGGTTTAAAAGGTGAGAAAATTTGTGGCATTGCAACGCATGCCGGGTACAGCAAGTTTTTATATAAATTTCGAGTTGATTTTCTGAGATATTTTGCATCATTTATAATGTAAGCAAATTTTTTATGTTTGATATTTTTGCAAAAAAATATTACACAGGTATAAGGAGGCACTAAAATTATAATAAAGTTGATTATTAGTCATTTTTAATTATTGAACTAGACGTTTGGTATATTTTTTGACTTGTGTCATGGTGAGTATATGACTGATGGAACACTTATATATTTTTAAATACATACTTATGATACTTTATAACACCCAGACACAGAACAAACACCTATGTTCATCACACAAATGTTTATCCTGAGAGGGAATCGAACCCTCAACCTACACCACAGAAGGCAGAGCTACTACCAACTTAACTGACAGGCCAGGCAAATTACATACAAAGCATTATTACTGACTACACCTTATATCTATGAACTTGTTTTGGTATTCGCTTAAACAATGATATCTGTTCGGAATTGAAATAAAATATGAGTTGAAACAAATACCTAATAAATAATAAAATACAAATAATAAATAAGAAAACAAGCAAGAAAATTTGAAAGTTCCCTTAAATTGTTCTCCAGCGAAATATTGATACAAGACATTTATATTGGTGTCACGATCATACCTAATCCTAATTCACAGATAACGATTATAAATATTCCATTATTTATTTATAAAATCTTAGATTATCAATGTACACCGACTGTAGTGGAGTAGTAACTTTCCATTGTTGATGTCGGTTGGTACGAGTATATGAGCGGTGTATACACGGCACTTACTCGTAGGTACCATTTACGAGTACGTAATCGTACATACCTACGTACACGACAGGGTTTATCAAAAATAAATAAAGATGTCTATTGATAGTTCAACTCGGTGTGTTGTAAACGCTGTTACTTATCTACGAGTATATCTATATGTCGAGTGTGCATGTAGCCATGTCCAAGGGATTATTAGAGGCTACTTCTTCTTCTTCTTCTTCTTTGTTAATGGCCTATGACATACTAATGTAAATTCTGCCAATGTCAAGTGTTTATAGTTTATAGTCGGTTTGTTTGTTATTAGTCTTAGTCAATGGTCAATTGTCAATTCTAGACGTCACGCGGAATGGCGTCTAGAATTTTCTTGGGATTCCTCGTCGTTTAAATCACATTGCACCACAATACAAATATAATTCAATTATCCATACCCATCCTGAAATCACAATTTATTCATTAAAATTCCGCCAAGATTACTGAATAAAACATGCAATAAAACGGGTAAACAATATTAAATTAGCAGAGCTATGTTGCTCCATGAAAGGACAGACAAAGAATCCAGCCTTTTTCTTCTTTTTCGTTAATGGCATGTGTCATAAAATTGTAAATTTTGCCAAATGTTTAGATTGTTTATAGTAAGACGTCATCAAAATCGTCGTTAGTTATTTGTTATTTTATAAAAGACTAGCTACTGCCCGCGGCTTCGCACGCGTGGTACCTCCATAAAAAGTAGCCTCTGTTCTTTTCCAAGGTCTCTATACCAAAATTCATCAAAATCGGTTCAGCGGTTTAGCGGCTTAGACGTGAAAACGTAACATACAGAGAGACAGACAGAGTTACTTTCGCATTTATAATAATAGTACCTATAGATTATACGGATTATTTTTGCTTGAATCACAAAGAAACACAAAACTTGTATACCACTTATTTACACCCGAGTCAATAACTCTAACTTTATTTGAATAAAATCACCAAAATTACAAATCAAATAGGAATAATCCTTACTAATATTATAAATGCGAAAGTAACTCTGTCTGTCTGTCTGTCTGTCTGTATGTGTGTCTTTCTCGCTTTCACGCCAAAACTACTGAAGCAATTTAAATGAAATTTGGGATACAGATAGTCTAAAGCCTGAGAAAGGACATAGGCTACTTTTTAATTGGAAAAAAGTGTTGTAAAGGGTTGAAAAGGGGGATGAAAGGTTGTATGAAAGTATTGTCATTTTCACAACTAGAAGCATAAAATGTTAGGCTGTTGATCCTTACTAATATCCTTATTATAATATAATATATAATATAATATTATAAATGCGAAAGTAACTCTGTCTGTCTGTCTGTCTTTCACGCCTAAACCCCTAAACCGATTTTGATGAATTTTGGTATAGAAACAGATAGGACCTTGGAGAAGGACATAGGATACTTTTTATGATACCACACGTGCAAAGCCGCGGGCAACAGATAGTAAATAAAATAAGAGCGCAATGCTTGCTCTGCAAAACGGCCAAAAATAATCCCCTAATCAGGCATCTGACTTAGCGCTCAATTGACAGCCCAATGATAGTTGCAAAATTGCAGGAAAAATATCAATATAAAAATAGAATCATGGAGTCACTTTTTACTTGATGTATAGGATGGTCCTTAACTGTGTTGTCACTTTGTTTTGTTGATTTCTCAGAAATATGCTGGGGTTCTGGTGCTGAGCTTTGCAAGAATTTGAAGGTAACTGTCGAAATGCTAGAGTCACCATAGACATGTAAAAATAATTGTTCTCGGAAAGACTCATCTCCCGTAAAGGAGATATTGAGTGGCCCAACTGAGCCCTTATCTCACTCCAATTGATTATTTCCTCTGTGGAAAAATCGAGAGTCTATGATAATAATCCGACCACTTTGGAAGAGCTGAAAGAAAACATCACCTGGGAATTTAACGAGAGCAACGTGTCGCATAGTTTTCGAGAAAATCTCCAACTAGGACTTCAACATTGTCTTGACTTTCTATTTACGTACCAAGCGGGTAAAGACGCATCGTTTAAAATTCATATTTTACTACTTGTCTCTGACTGTACTGAAAAACATACCTTTGAAAATGGCACGAGTTGAATAACGGAAATAACATTAATTGAGTTTGGTCAACTTGCACCTTGTAGTACGAAATTGTCAGTGTGAGTTGACGAACAGCTCATAAGAACAAGACACGACTTTGTTTTATAATATTACTCTCTCTTATCTGTCTGAACGCGATTTTCACCAATGAACGGAGTGATTCAGCTGGAAGGTTTACATGTATATTACACACGTGTCGAGCGGGGGCGGTTTGTTAGTAAAGTATATGTAGAAAACGCATCGCCAATACCGATTATCGTAGAGAATGATTTCAATATACTTAGATCGAAGAGTAGAGGTGTAGTAAGAAAAAAAAACGCAGGCAGTTGAGAAGATGCTTTTTCTCTCTAAGCCAGTTTTATGTTGCGTGGCTTAGGGTAAATAACCTGATTTCAGCTAAACAGACAAAAGTGTACTTACTTCTTTAAACTATCTTTAAAACGATTTATTTTCATAATAGTAACGGGACCACAAAGTATCAAAGCCTAAGAAGTAGAATTCATTGCCGGTGTCTGATTTTCAGGACATTTTTCATTTTAATTTCAGATTCCTAATCATTATGCATATTGAGCAATGGGGTATCTTAAACTGGGAATAAATCTCACATTTCCGGTTTAAGATTATTTAAACCTTATAAAGAATAAATTTACTTACCATGAAAACACAAAAATAAAAAGCCTAGCGAGCACTGCAGGTTCTGTGGGACATAGAAACAGAGGTTCGAAAGCGAAAAAAGCACCTTGAAAATTAATAGACATACTTCTGAATAGACAAGCGCGTAGATAATAGTGCGGTTTAAACTCGATGGATTAATGCACTAGTGCGTGCTAGGCCTAAGGCTCAATCGTACATACCTAGCATAAATCTAAATAACACCCAAGCAAATATTAAAATATACATATATATGTATATATTTGTATGTTATAAGAACAATAAAATGTGGGTAGAAACTAAAAAAGTTCGTTCACAGCTTTCACAGCGAAACTAAATATTGTGTCAGGTATTTACTTTGGTGTAGTTTTTATTATTCAATAAGGGCGTTAAGAGGCCAGCGGAAGATGAATTGCCCCTACAAACATAATACCAAAATGATTTGTAACTCAAGCATATTTCCAATATATTGTTGTATTATTTGTATATAAATAGTATTTATCTAGGTTCCTGGATAGTTTTTATTTCGAATTACTTATCAGAAATGAAATAAGAGCCAATCGCATTTTGCACATTTTTATGCTAAAATTGAGAATTTTCTTCCTATTTGTTTCGTATTAAAAACAACAATATCTTACGTGTTGTTTGACCATAGCTTATATTGTTTAGTTACTGAATAACATTACTATGTGAAGAATACTACCTATATGTTTTCAGTTGTAATTTTTGGTATTAAGGAACATAACCAAATTCATACTACTTTTGAACGGCTAATATTGCTATCGCGCACGCACGGGGCGGGGCCGGGGGATGGGGACACTTCGGTTGTGTGATCGCTCGGACAGCTACGCACGCACACACTAATTCAACGTGTACTTGTTTACGTGATTTACACGGTAAGTGTATTCTATTGACCTGTGCCACTGTCATGGATTGAGATTTGCCTTGTTGTTTGGAAACCATAACCTACCTCTTTACATATTACTACGACTTTGCCTTTGTTTACGGAAATTTTTCACTTGACTGGTGACCTCTGTGGCGCAGTGGGCTAGATCCAGCTGAGACGCAAAAGCTTGCGGGTTCGTTTCTCGCCACGGGACAAATGTTTATATGAGCTGCAAGTATTTACAAAAAAGTATTATTATTATTATTATTAATATCATCATCATCATCATCATCATCCTTATTATTATTGTTTTTGTATAGAAATCTGAAAATAATAATACGCAAAGTGATAGTTCTCATTTCAGCGACTGCATGCACTACACTTTATTAATGATCTTAGCTTAGATGATCTTACTTCGGCTTGTGCAAATCTGCAGATTATGTTATTTCGGTGATTCGTGACTAATTTCCTTTAAAAAAATATAACCACGCTTGAGATGTCCAGATAACGTTTTTTTGGCAACTTTGTGACTCTACCATTTCCTTATGCGCTCGAGTAATATCCCCAAATCGCCCAAAATTCCCGCTTGGGCATTATTAATAACTTTATTTACTTTTTGTAAATACATACATATAATACATAGAAACACCCAGACCCTAGACAAATAATTGCAGATCATATAACATTTGTCATACAAACATTTGTCCCGAAGTGAGAATCGAACCCGGAACCTTCCACGTCTCACACGGCCTTTGGCCCACTGCGCCACAGAGGTCGTCCCCTCGGTCGAAACTTTGCATAGATTTAGGAAGACTATAATACCTATTCTCGACCACAGACCACCTTCATACACTCAACCAAATTATTGGAAAGTACCAGGAATATAACAAACCATTATATTTAGCCTTCGTTGACTACACGAAGGCTTTTGACAGTATTAAACATTCTGCTATTTTTACAGCTCTTGAAAATCAACACATTAATAAAACATACATAGACCTTATCAAAATAATTTACAATAACAGCACAGCTAATATTAAACTCACAAGCTCTGGACCCCATTTTACAATTGATAAGGGAGTCAAACAAGGTGACCCGCTCTCTCCGAAACTATTTACAAGCACTTTAGAAGAGATTTTCAAAACACTGACTCGATCTTGGTCTAATAAAGGAATATCTATCGGAGACAAAAAGCTTACAAACTTGCGCTTCGCCGATGATATTGTGCTTTTCGCCCCAACTGCATCAGAACTTCAAACTATGCTTGAAGATCTAAGCAGAGCAAGCTTAGAGGTTGGACTAATGATGAATCAGTTAAAGACACAAATAAAGACTAATAGCACCCAACCGAAAATCAAGGTAGATGGGCAAGAATTACACAACGTCGATGAGTATATATATCTGGGCCAGATAGTCTCATTCCAAAACAGGCAAGATAAAGAAGTTGAACGACGTGTCGAAAACGCCTGGAGGAGCTTCTGGTCCATGAAATCGCTAATGAAGGGAAACCTTCCTCTGTCTCTAAAGCGAACACTTATTGATATGTGTATATTGCCCGTTCTTACCTATGGTGCACAAACATGGTCTTTAACCGAATCTCAGAAGTCCAATCTCAAGATCTGCCAACGAGCAATGGAGCGTAGTGTGCTAGGGGTGAAGAGGACAGACAGAGTCCGCAATACAACCTTGCGCGCAAAGACCGGGATCGCAGACATCGGAGACAAGACCGCCAAATTAAAATGGAGTTGGGCGGGGCACGTGCACGTCAGCCGTATGAGTGCAGACAGCTTATGTATGTGACAGATGTATGTTATGTTACCTATGTTACCAACTTTTATCTCAGAAAAAGGCGTGCGAAGCCGCAGACAGAAGCTTGTATATTATTTAACTACCACCTTCGAATTGTCAATGACGTCAATGATCAATGACAGAAGTATACCTACTTACCTACACTTACTCACACACACACACACACACACACACAAGCACGTCACTACGGTTGCATTTAGGTATTGTAGTACCGCGTCCCGCGCCCCTCCCGGCGCGCTTTCATCATTTAAACAGAGATAGAGATATTCGGAGCGATTTATGCACGCGCCTCGAATTGAATTTGCGAGCGAGCTTCGCCGGGTAATTTATTTGGTTATAAACATCTTTGTTATGGTTGCATTCACGTCATTAAGATCATTGTTAGAGATTCAAGTTTGCACTCAAGTTTTATGGGAGTCATTTTGTTATTGTAAATATTCAACACATTTGTTTGACACATTACAATGAAATTTTGTCCTCGTCATCACTTCGATGTCGTCATCTTTCAAATTTCTCATTTATTTGATGTTGAGGTGTTTGATCTGCAAAAATGTTCATCAAAGCTATTATCTTGTTTCTTTTACGTTGTATACTTATTTGCCAGTCCTCTTAAACAGCGAAGAAAAATCGTGATCGTGAGGAATGGACACGGCGTAAGAACCTAAGAATTTCAGACATTATCGTCTTCAGCGTACTGTAGAGTTCGGTGATAGGTTGGAGGTTTTGAATTATAAAACATCTGCTTGGCGATTATGGAATTTTGATACTTTCTGATGATTTTATTCTGATTCTGATCATGACATTCTAAAACATTGATACTAACACTTTTCAGTTACTGTCGATGAATTAGTATTACAGAAGATTGATTTTAGTTAAATAAATAAATCGAGAAAAATAAATAATATATGTAAGAGAAAAGTTTTCTTTGCAAGACGGTTAAAAATATTCCATAAAATATTTAATTTCATAGTAAGTAAATATCACAATGTTATAATATTCATTAAAAAGTCAGACAGATAGACAGCATATTCAGAATACTTAGATAGGTAAATACCTACAACTTGAAACCCATTACTCTGTCCGCATGTGGCGCAAATAGTAGGTACGAATTAAAATAAAAAAAAAATTATTACGTCAACTCACGCGTTGCGTAAATACTGTTGTACCAACAACGACTCAAAGTTTCTTAAACAGAACAATTAACATTTCTTTACAGAACATTTCTTTACAGTCGAAACCTTACTAAAGCATTACAAAGTAAGTACTTGAGAACTTTGTACAAACTCTTTTATGGTTTTACTTGCGCAGATAAGAAAAACTTTAGCAGAAAATTTTATTGCGTGCTTTTGATACGTATTCGTATCGGTTACCTAATATGATCTTAGATAGCTATGGGTTAGGTACAGTTTACCTAGTACCTGAGTATTTACAATGGCAAAAAAAGATTTGAGATTTTGGAACGAAGCACATATCACCGCTGTACATGAACTTTGTAGAACAATACACATACTATGCAAATGGCCTCCGAAAAACTCTCAAAAGTTTTTAATTATTTTAAATAAAAAACTCTACCGCCTTACATTAATATACGAGTACATACAGGTTTTGCAAAAAATCATACAAACATCAATCTACTGTTCCGCAAGGAAAGCTGCAAAAACGAACGGGACAAAGCTTAAATTACTACCTGAAAGCGTACAAAAACAAGTACTTATAGAACATAAACAAAATAGCAGAAACGGCATGAATGCAAATTACACACACAGCACGTACCAAGAACCTAATTCGCAATTGATACACTTTCATAATATCTTAAAACAATAACACAGTTATTAGCAGTCGCCTAAGACGATACACATCATGCATCCACAGTAAAACGCAAAAAAAGTCAGTCCAGTAACAATGTAAATAAATTCTGCCAAAGCATAATTAGACAAGTAACCACACAACACCGTTTTGTTCCAATAACAACCAAAACAACACTGCACATTACAGGAACTTGCAGGACGATAATGCAGACCGAATATAAGTTCAGACATGATCAGTTGGCTAACATTATCACAGACTAGTTGCAATCAATGGATTAATTGATGTTTCTTTAAGACTAACGCTATACTACAAATACTTGCATGAAAATGTTTTAGAAGTCGCTTCTTTTAAGCTATATTTTGACAGAGCAATTTTAACTGATAAAACAACACATTACGATAGACCAGACTTACTACACATAATAGAATAGACAGCACTCATTATTGATATAGCTATCGTAAACATACATAACATTCAGAACACAATCGCGGAGAAAATAGCCAAATACAAACTTTAAAGACGAAATTACAAGGATGTGGCATTATGATAAAGTATCAATAGTGCGAATGTTCTTTTTATAATAGGCGCAATACCCAGACAACAATTACAGTCTCGAAGTCATTTGCCCAAGCATACATTTGCTATATTGCAGAAAGCAGTAATTTCAAACACCTTCAGAATTGTTTCAGAATATTTTAGCAAAATACTTTGCAAATTTGCAATATTTCAGGATGATGTTGGGGCTACCCACTTTTGCAGTGTGACAGGAATGTTTCAAATGGATGTTTTCCAGCCCATCCTCTGCAAAAAAACTGCATCCCTGATTCGCAGAATGCGGGACAGTCAAAAGACAACTCTGAGAACCATAACGGATAGGTTTACCTATTCCTTATGGACAAGCTTCGTGCTGAGAGTTATATAAACCACCTAGAGTAGTCACTCGTTTCGCGAAGGCACTTTTTCTGTACTTTCAATTTCGTTCTAAAGTACCCACTATGGATTTTTAATTTTAATTTATTAGGTAAGTATTTTAATTTGAATTTAGTTTTGGTGTTTCTTGTTTATTTTACAGGTTCATCCGAGCCGAGCATGGTCTATAAACATTAGGTCAAGAAGACCCTTTCGAAAAATCTCAATAATGGAGTTTTTACACCTGTCGACTCTGGACATGAATTTGGCCATACGGCTTCTCTAGACGGCGCGTTAAATAAATCTATTCACGCCTCCAGCTAATACCCAAGGCGCTGCAATATCGATGTAATAACATTAAGTTGCCTATATATATATTGTTATAAGCAACACAAATGCCATCATGCGCTCTTTGAGTGTGCTCAGTCCAGAGTTGATAGGTTTATAGTCTGACAGAATCTAAGATCATAATATAGAACGATCTAAATAAAGTAAACTTAACATCGTGAGACGAGTTGGTAAACGTATGACGTATTATTATGTTACAAACAACACAAAGGGCTCTGCGTTACCGTTTAAGGTTTCCCATTCGAAAGTCACAATGTGGCACAGAAACTTGAAGGATTCAACTATTTTGACAAAAAATATAAATAAGGGCAGTTAGAGATAATTGAGATAATTTTTGGCCGCCGCGAAGAAAACATTCCGCTTTTATATTATTTTATTATGATTTATTTCCGGTTTCATTAGTAATTTTGGTGTTTTTATTAAAAAAAAAAGCTGGCGATTACAGACATTGACAGACATAGCATAATTCTCACTCGTTTGATAAATATTTGTCTTATCACTGTTTTTGAATTCGTAGTGTTGTGATATGGCGGAGTCTTAACTTTCAGGCAGATAAACATACGACAGAAGTGTAATTTAACTCGTTCAACGGTGTAGCAGCAGATATTCGATTTATTTTTGTCAAAGTTGAGTCTACAGGCCGTAGACTCAACTCAACTCAACTTTCAACTTTCTTTCAACTTTGTCAGGCAACGTCAGTGTATCATCAAAAGCATTATTTTGTTAGGTAAGAATAATAATAATAATAAAATAAATGTCTTATTTCCCCAAAATTACAATCTATTTACAGTTTTAACAGTGGGTTCCGCACTAGGTCGAGCCTGTATCGCGGAAACCCTAACTATGTTTATCAAAAACAAGACGTTACACAGTGAGAAACTTAATGCGAGACAGATGTACAAAACAAGCATCCATATAAAATAAAAATAAAATGAAGAGATAACAATGTGTGTGTGTGCGCGTGTGTGTGTGCGCGCGTGTGTGTGTGTGTTTGTTTGTGTGTTGTGTGGTGTGTGTTTAAGAATTAATTTTGCTTATGCGATTTTTACCAGTATTTCCTCTGTTTAGTTGTAGTTAAGTGTGATCAGCCATTTTCTGATCTTGACTTTGGCACTGAAAGGTGAGCACGATTTTATGTCACACTTAACTAATATCCTTTTATAAATAAAAGTGGAGGCAAAATGTAGAAAACGTGTAGCAAAAGTGGTTTTTACTTTAGGCAGTGCAAGTGATTATTAGTGATGATTTATTAGTGATGTTTTCGTTGCACCGCCCCAAACCGTTTGACAATAACAGACTGCCATAAAGCCGTGTACCCCATTAAAAGGACTTCTCTGTCAGCTCTATCCTGAAGAAGCTTCATGACATGGATGAGCTTGCAGACACGACCCGAGAGCGTGTTTATATGCTGCTTGAAAGTCAAGTTTTCGTCCAGTACCCAGATACTTTATTGATTGAGCACGGTCAATGAGGCTACAAGAGCAAATGTGATTACACCTAATAGACGAATATGGTTAATCAAATTTATGTATTTTCACAGTTAGCGATGTGGGTGGAGAGGATACCTTGTTCAGATGAAAGCATAAATATTTAGTCTTATCAGCATTGAGGGTGAGTAAATTGTGTCAAACCATTTCGAAACCACATAAAGCCCATGGTCTGCTTTGGAAAAGGCTTCCATCCACGTTTGGCCCTTAAAAGTTATAGCAATGTCATCGGCATAACACACAAATTGAGTGTCAGTTACCTTCGCCAAACTACTGGTAATATCATTTATATAAATGGTAAAGCGTAGGGCCCAAAACGCTACCTTGGGGTACGCCAAAAATAGTACTCTGAACACTACTAGTGTGACCCCCAACTGACACAAACTGCCATCTACCAGAAATATAACTCCTGAACCAGTCCAAAGCAATCCCGCGTATATCTAGGCATTCCAGTTTTTTGAGTAAAATGTTGGGAGAAACGTTGTCGAATGCCTTAGCCAATTCCAAAAATGCCCCTATGCATTTTTGACCATCATCTAGAGCTGGTACGATGTGATCTACTAACTTAGACACGGCGATTTTGGTTGACTTCCCCTGACGAAAACCGTATTGAAAGGGCGATAGTATGTTTTCCTGTTCTAGGAATTTAATGAGCCTTGTATTCACTACCTTTTCAAGGATTTTAGAGAATATTTGAAGCAACGAAATGGGGCGATAGTTAGATGGGAATGTTTTGATATAAATAAATTAAATATTTATTTGTCGTACTAGTAGGCCAGTCAAAAGAGGTTTTTTGGTCAACTTAGCACTAAATTTCCGATCCAAATATTTTTTTTTATAATGTTTAGTATCACTTACTGAGCATAAAATCACAAAATGCTGACAGATCCAGGTGACGCTTCAAGCGCCATTTTGAAAAAACGTTTTTGGCCGATATCTCGGAAACTATGCACTTTAGGCCAAAAATTTAGGAGACCATTATTGTAGAGAATTATTTTACTCTCGCCTCGTCCTTTAACGCGAAAGCATGTTAAAGGACCTTGAAACCTAGACTGGACCTAGAAAACCCGGTTCATTAAATGTGCCATAAATCGTAAACGACAAGTTTTACAAAAAAGTTTCCTTGAAACAAAAGATGCGAAGTTTTATTTTCTACAATAATGAGCTCCATAACTTTTGCCTTAAAGTGCATAGTTTTTTCAAGATGGCGCTTGCAGCGTCACCTGGATCTGTCAGCATTTTGTGATTTTATGCTCAGTAAGTGATCCTAAACCTTTAAAAAAAAATTTGGATCGGAAATTTAGTGCAAAGTTAAATGCTATTTTGACTGGCCTATAGTTAGTATGGATAAGACATGAGTTTTTACTGTAAATTTTTTACAATAAAACTCGTGTCTATTGCCAAGACGGTGCTCATATCATAATGCTTGAAGACCGATGTACCATTTAAAACAATCATAACTATCTATTCATTGTTAGCTATTATTCGAAACGGTAGGTACCAACCGTAACCTAACTGCTAACGATCTCTTATGGCTCGTTCTTAACACACTCATTCATAACTCTTTAATAAACTTAAATTTGGTTGCCTCACAAACAACAATAATCTATATATATATATATATATATATATATATATATATATATATATATATATATATATATATACGTGAAGCAAAAACTTTGTACCCCTTTTTACGAAAATTGCGACGACGGAGGAGTGTGAAATTTCGCACACTTATAGTTTATATAGAGAAGGGCACTAGTAATATTAAATACTTATTCTTTTCATCCTATAATTGCATCTGTCTTGTTGACAATTTTGCCAGTGTCAAATTGATATTTCGGTTATAAAGTCTTAGTCGATTGTCGTTTGTCGTTTGTTAATTCTAGACATCATTGCAGAATAGCCATTTAAACCTTTTTTGATATTCCTCGTCGTTCAAATGATAAATCTCGAAAAAGATCTATTGCAACATAATACACTTATAATTCAACTGTCCATACTTGTACTATAAAGCTATTAAAATTCTGCTTAGATTACTGAACAAAATATGCAATAACACGTAAAAAAATAAATAATTTAGAAGTACTAATGTTAATTCATAAAATGACAAACGAAGAATGTGTATTACATACTTAACTCTTTTCGTCAAAGTTTTCAAGGAAATCACTGTCATTGTAATTATACAAATTTTGAAAATAATCTTAAATTACCGCGCATGGTAAGAAATATTTGTATTTTATTATTTTTGTCGTCTTGCGAGGCAAACATTGCGCTCTTATTTAATTTATTTTTCTCGATTTATTTCCGGTTGTATTAGTAATTTTGTGTTTTTATTTAAATTGAGCTATATTTATTGACTACGTTGTGAATAATTGGAATAAAAGATTTGTGTTTCTTTGCGATTCGAGCATAAATAATCTGTATTTATATGAATGGCACCATTTTATATAAAATAACAAATGATGAACGACAAGATACGACTTTGTGACATACTATAAACAATATAAACACTTGACACGGGGAAAATTGACATTATTATCTCACATCCCATTCAGTCTGCTGCAACTTGAAAAAAATTAAATGAACTGTGATAAAGGGCTAAACTTGATGTAATGGAAGATATGAGCTTCTCCCTTTTTCCAGCACTGACATAAATTGGTCAGTCAGTCAGTCAGTTCTGCCTCAGTTGTCACTTTTAAAATTGTTTACGTGTTGTTTACGAACTCTATAATTGATTTAAATTGTAATAAATAGTGATAGATAAGGTTTAAAAGGCTGCTAGCATGATAAACATGAGTGCGTTTCTTGTAAATTCCTGTTTCCAGGAAAATTTAGAGGTGTATGGCGTGTAATGCGAGGTATGTAGATTTCGTTCACAATGAAAATATGGTAGTAAATGATTTTTTATGGCCAGATTTCCCCTGGATGAGGGGCGACGAATAGAACTTAAAACTAATATATTAATATATATAGGCCCCTAGTTAGTACCTAATCATTTTGGAACAAAATTTTATTATAATAACAGTATCTCAGTAATAGAGGGGTGCATCGAAACATTTTACAAACATCGATATTTTTTTGATGCCATAATTTTTAGGTGTTAAAATGGGTGAAGATGGCAGGCAATGAGGACTTATCAATTGAAAAACTTCATGAATTGAAATTTGTTTGCAGAAAGCATTTTGATGATTGTCTTCCAAAAAAAAAAGAATATAGTTAAACAACCTAGACGTGGTAAAAAGGAGCATAAATTTTAAATGTTATTGCTGAACAGCCCTATTTCGTTTATGTTTGGTTGGCTATATAAGTTATCTAATTTTTGACATTGACGTAAGGGTTAATCTATATTAATCTATGGTGTCCCGTCTCTACTTATATGATATTGCATACTCTTTGATCCCATTAACAAAGAAGAAGAAGAAAAAATATTTGTAATGTTTTATTACAATTTTTATTACAGGTTTCGAAATTTCATTAAAATTTAAAGAAATGTGATTAATTTGGTTCTGACTAGACCTTGGAAGTCTTCAAAGGTGATGCGTTTTATAACAATATTACCTCCATAGATTCTTATCTCGATGAATTTTCACAATAAAATATTTCTAGCCTAGCAATGCAGTCAGCATTATAGTACCCAGTTAGTCACTTTTTTCTAGATTTTCGCTAGAAATAAATTACGTTTCAAACCAAACACAAATGCTAATTGAATTCAAACATACTTCTTAATAAATATTTTTAGTAAGTACCTATTAAAAAAATCGGAATAATAATATGTACCTATTACCTGACCTACCCTATGTGTAAATACCTAAATCGTTATGCAGCTATGGGATTGAATTTTAAAAACTCCTAAAAAATAATATTACGAGTGCCCGGTGTTTCCCCGACATAGCACTCAAAATTTGAAAGTTGAAGTGGTAATGGGCAGGCCATATAGCTCGCAGAACTGATTACCCTTGGGGAGTAAAAGTTCTCGAATGGCGACCAAGAACAGGAAAACGAAGCGTAGGAGGACCCCCCGATGGACTGACGACATTGTAAAGATCGCAGGAAGTCGGTGGATGGAGAGGGCTCAAAATCGTTCTTCCTGGAAATCAATTGGGGAGGCCTTTGTTCAGCAGTGGATTTCCAAAAGGCTGATATGATGATGATGATGCTGTTTGCGTAAGCACTTATTATTTTCTGAGCTCAAATTCTGTATGAAGTGTAATTGCATGAGTCGCGTGCCTTGCGCGTCCGCTTTACGAGAAGGGCCCTGCAAATTGACACTTGACCCCACGGATTATTCAAATCAGAGCTCACAGTAGGTATCTCTCTCAATTAATTGGATAAAATACTTCAGTACTACTGGCTTCCAAGATTTGCAGCTGATTGCCTAACTTATTAAATTTCATAAGTTAAATATAACCCATAAGAAACTCGAAGTATTGTTCTTGGTGCTTCCCTAATACATGTATTTTCACTTCGTCAAAATATTAACGTTAACTAAGAGCTTAGTTATTTTATGATTATTTAATAAATATATTAAAATATTAAAATATATATATTTCATGATAAAAAGTTATTTGTTATTTGGAGATTTCGCTGAAAAAGATCGTACAATTGGGAGGGCCGCGGGTGGAGCAAACGCCGCCGTGCCGGACGGTGCGAAGCCGCGCCGCTGGCGCCGGGATCATTCTTGTACTGCGCCCGTGCTCTGAACGACGTGAGCTACAATAGCCGAATAAATAATTGATTTGAGTCTTTTGACGAGTTCTCCGGCGGGTACATTATGTTCGCTTGAGCGCGATCGCTGGCATTCGGACGCTAGTGGTGACGTCCTCAGTTGCTTCCGTCGCGCTCCTCCACCGTCAAGATGAACACCTCCGACCGAGGTACGGTGACTTGTCTCAGATCGCAAAGGCTCGTCTCAACTGTCGCTTTCATCTAGTTTTAAGAGGTCCTGCAGTGGAACGGCGTCTCTCGAAGTGCGGGCGTACTAAGCAACAAGGTTACACAGAAAGAGGTCGGAAGTGCGTCCAATTTTCGGTATTCAGCCAGGTCACTCACTACTGCAAATGAATCAAGTGGAGCCGCGGAGAAGATTGTATGAGCGTTCTGAGTGCCGGTTATTGATAGTGAATGAAGTGTCCCGTGGAGTCTCGACGCAGCCGCCGCCTGCCGCCACCACCGCCGGCTCCGCCACTCGTAAGTAATGGACATGAGCTGAAACATGGATCCCAATACGACAGGTATGTTACTGGTTGTTTGATTTTATTCATTTATCATTACATTCATCCTACTTATTTAATTGTCTGATATAGTACTTTACGTGCTCACGGCCACAATCGACGAAGTTAACAAAATACGGGCGTGGCTGTTGATACCTCTCCGATGGCTATTATGGGTTGACTATAAACGCATTGGTGCAGATTACGGAGTAGATGACAAATGTATCTACTCAGATACAAACTGCACCTTAGTGGAACAAACGTAGTTACTGACCTACCATAATAACTTAGATGCGTAGAAAATGGACACAATGTTATTCAGATATTCATTGATGATAATGTCTTGGGGACGCTGACTTCTGGCAGTGATCTGGATCAGTTGAGCTATCTATATATAATTTTAAACGGTCCTTAGATAGCTCAACGGTTTAACATGTATTTTATATTACTGTATATTCTGTCCATTGATGATAATGTACCAAATAAAATATATATTTATCGGCCATCTAAAACTGGAAACTAAGATGTCTATGTTATTATAGTAAGACGTTCCTGCCCTTACATTTAATTTGTGGTATGAAAAACTAAATCACCGTGCCTATAATAACGATACTTATGTAATTGTGAATACCATACCGCGAGGAACCACTGATGTTATTATAATAATTAATAAATAATTTTGTGCTTTGATTAGAGTTAAAACCCGATAAGTACATAAATACCCTTGTTTTTAGCCATTTATTTTTATTTCTTGAAAACATTATACCTGTTTAGTCTTGTTTATCAGATGTTAAAGTCAGTCAAATTATATAAATCTGAAATGAAATGATAAACTGAAAATAATATAAAAACTAATTAGGCGTTACTTTAAGGTATTGTGTTTCATTGACATTATAAAATGCCAATGAATATATTGTAAATGGTAACATATTTAAACAACTAACTAATGTTATAATCTAGATAGACAGTTTATATCGTTATACTAACCTGCTTGTTATAAGACCTAACACGTTGGCAACGCGCGCATGATCTCTTATATTTGGTTGGTTGGTTGCAGATCCGATTCTTACCGCGGGACAAATGCTTGTATGATCCTCAAGTATTTGTCTCACGTCTGGGTGTTTTTATGTATAATATGTATGTATTTACAAAAAAAATGTATATAAGTAGTATATCAGTCATGTTATGGGTACCACACCACACAAGCTCTGCTTACTTTGGGGCCAGATGATGCTGTGTGAAATGTCCGGCATTGTTATTTATTATTTGTATTTTTGCCGGCCGATCTACGCGATGCTCATGGTTGTGTTAGGTTCAAAACGTAGTCATCTTACTAAGTAAATCTACCCATTAAAGCCATTTGCAGTGATTTAGGCCGACGTTCCTAAAGTTAGAAGGGGGAGGCATGAGCACTCGGCGCCTCATCCGGTCGGTCCTCGCGCAAATTGTCAATTGGCCGTCGTCGACTCAGGGCTGTCGCCTCGCAAGGTTGATCCCGCGTCTTCACGTGATCTACGGTACCATTGCCCAAAATCATAGCACGCCCACCCGTATAAATCTGCCAAAACTCGTACACACACAATACACCTATATCGATATAGGTGTATTTGATGAAAGAACGCTCCAACTCGATCCAAACCACGACAAAGTATTAATTCTCTAAAAGGACAAAGTGGCAGGGAGTGGCGGATCGAAAGACGTCTTATGCGACGTTAATGTGAACTTCCTGCCCTCTTTGATCTGTCAATTTCCTTGATAGTGCACTCGATGATGTGCGAGTGTCTCAAAGTCTCAATGAGGAGAGACACGCACAGTTTAGTTTACATTGTCCATATGAGGTGATGAGGCAGATGAGTGTTGCTGCGACATTGGCCCAGGCACGTCGTATTTCTGAAATCAGTTAATTCGGTTAAATAAGTTAGTGCTGCGGTCATTTGAGACAATTTACCTCTGATTGGCTAGTTGACTTTGGTATTTGCTGGAGTGGACCAACGCAGGAAGCTCATCTTGTGGAATCAACGACATGTCGTTTCTTCCTACCAGTATGTACGAGTAGCTGTACTAATCATAAGCACCGTATCTAATAAGATAATTCTACGTAGAACTCTTTAAAAATATGGTCGTTACCTAACACATTGTAAAAAAATATTTTGCAATGTGAAAGCAGGTATAAAAGAAAAAGGTTTATTTATCATAGACATAAATAACACAAAATAAAAGGGTTTCTTTTATATAGATATAATATGTAGTTTTTATAAATACAGATTTTTACTTTATTAAGTCGAACATATTGATTTAATATTTATGTTTTGGGTTTTAAGGTGTCCAAACTATTGGCCATCTGCTTTTTTAAATGACCTAGTTTGATTAATATTTTTGGAAATTTCTGATCCTAATAACATATTTTTTTATGAAATTAGTTTATTTAATAAAATAACTAAGATGCGTTTCGTTAAAACGACCTCTTTCATATAGCACCATTTAGAATCTAAGAAAAAAGTCTTAAGACTATAACGCTTGCAAAATTTTTCTTTCTTAATCTTTTTTTTTTGCTTTACATTTAGTTTAAATTATTATTCCATTAGCATAGTCTCCTGGTCTCACCCAACAAAGTAACTGTGGAAATGTCTCCGTTAAGCCATTCTTACTAATACTAGTAGTTCGCCCCGTACTGAGTTCTCGCGCTGTTCGTTTCTTTTCGCGTCGCCATAAAAGACCAAAGTATTTATAAATTAACGTTATATATTATTTTTTTATTTTATCAGCCCCCTGTCCAATTTCACTAAAACACGTATCTGGAAACTTGCAAAATAATCATATAGATCACCTTAGGCTCCGTCCGAAAATCAGCGCTGCCCCGATCCTCCAATAGTTCGTTACACCATGGTGTACCGAACCATTGGAGAACGCGTTGATCAGATCTAGAAATGAACCGTTCCAACGGTTCAAATGTTATCTTCGAAAAAACAGTCATACAAATCCTAATCGCCCAAGTTGCCACTGCAATTTATTTTATTTCCTTATTTACACAATAATAGCATAGTATTACAGTATACCAATGCGCTATCTTCGCTCCATTCACTCGTTCGACTAATATTAATTTGAAAGTGTCTCTGTCTGTTCAATTGTTTGTTCGTTACATTTTCACGACCGAACCGCTGGACGGATCTTGATAAAGTTTGTATCTTAGAGACGAACTTAGGCTACGTTTTATGTAGTGCGAAGCCACGTGCGAAGCTGGGGCAGCAGGTAGTTAGAATTATTGGCCCTATGACCATGAATATATTCTGATTATGGACTTAGTGCGATAACAACTATTATGGATTAAACATTCTTAAAAAGCCATGAATTTCTGCATGATTGCTTCTACTTTACGTGCAATATTGACCACAGGAATCCAGTCTTATGTGCGTTTTTATTAAAGTTCGTAATAATATTATTTATAAAAGGATTTATAAAACCGTTTCTTGGAATCAATTTAGTGAACTTGTGTCAAGTGGCTATTATAGTGAGTTATTTTATTTGACAGTGCAACATACCTAATTTACTCAAGGAAACACTCCAAATAATGAGACCATGAGTCTCCGTTGAAAAAAAATTACCAGCTGACATCCCTGCTGTTGGTGTTTTAAGTTAAAACACCAACAGCAGGGATGTCAGCTGGTTGGTAGCTGGAAAATCTTCGCTGTTAAGCGAAGATTTTCACAGCGAACATAATCATACAAAAATATCTGTCTTCCTCGACACCAGTGAATAATTTTACGTCAACCATTCATAACGCGCCAAATAGTTTACTGGTCCAGCCAGTAAACGTGCCGGTTTTAGGTACGAATACATTCTACGATGTATTTTTTTTATTATGAATTAAATTGTTTTTCTTTCGTATTTTGCCGTTTCTCTTCCAGCCTATCCCCCTGACAACTAGACTTGTTTGACATAAGTTTAATCTCGAGTCCACTATCTTTTACGTAGATTAATAATAGTAAAATATGATTTAGAATATCAAGATTTTTATTTTTGTTGTATACTAAACGCAATGGGCTTTATACTTATGAACATATAAATGAAGCTACTCCCAATCGATACCTCAAACACTTATCATGGAAGACGATGAGGTTAATTAAGGATCAAGACCTTTGTCCCTTAAATGAAAATCGATCAGTTTAGACCCCGATCATGACTAGGTAATCAGCTAATATTAAAATGCACTTGATGATGTTAGATGATAACATATGTAGGTACCTACTAATTTAGGAATATAATGGCTGTTATGCATTACGGTTGATTGTTCAAAAAACTTATATATTTTTTGTCTCAGTATCTTTATATATATATATTCTGTGCGTGTATTTGTAATTAAACTCCTAAACGGCTGGACCGGTTTTGATATTTTATTTTCGTTTTGTGTGTATTCAAGTGGATTTGAGAATGGTTTACATTCACAAATACTTCGTTTTTTTTAAACGCGTCGACGAAATCGCGAGCTACGGACTGCTAGTATTATATATATTTTAGATATATCTGGTTCGCCTAGTACAAGCTATGTTTGGGCTAACTATGTTAGACGAAGCTATGTAGATTGTCCAATAATATTTATTTACTTATCTTGAAAGCTTTGTTCTTTTTCGCACGTTACATGCATTTGGCGTCTCTTTCGAGAAATTACTGTAACCTAGGCCAACAATAAGAGGGGAGGTCCAAAAGTCCGCGGAATGGAAGAGTTGTAATTAAATAAAAACAACAAAACTATTTTACCTCTCCAATATAATTTAATGTTATCAATTAATATATAAAATATTTTTAATAAATATAAATGAATAAACAAAACCTTTGGGTCTTATATATTTTTCCGATCTAGAAATATTCTTACGTATAAATAACATCATAAAAATATATTTTCTCCATGCCCTCAAAAGAAGGCTCTCAATTTATTATTTCGTAGTTTTTTTTTCAAATGCAGTACTAATATAAATATAATAAAAATGTTCAAATGTAGTTTACAATATTTGATATTTAATATTTACAAATGATGCTTTAATTTAAACTTTGGTGGGCTTTGGTGCAAACAAAATAAGATCGTTTGTGTTTTACGAAATTTAAGTTATTTCTGCGAAACAATAAAACCAGGGCCCACAGATGTAACGGGTGTCCTACGATAGCTTTTGCAATTGTTTTATTTTAGTTATAACTTTGTTGATAATTTTTTTTGTGTAATTGATTTAAAAAGATACTGGTGGCAATTCGGTTGGTTCGTTTCTAAAATAAGGAATTGTCTAAAATATATTTAGTTAGTCACAGCATTTGTAAAACCTATTCGGTTGATACCATCTAACTAAATTAGGAACGCTTAATTAAATTAGATAAAATTAAATTAGGATAAGTTGTTAGCAGCAGAATACCAAAGTTCATTTGACAGTTCTAAACCTAATTTTAGCTAAAATTTGTTAGGTTGGTGCAAACAGAATTGAGGCCACTGGCTGTCCCGCTCCCGACTTTGTACGCGCGTTTTGAAAAGAAAAATATACCATACATAAATTTCTAATGAGTCTAGTAGTTCCAACGATAACCCTCTACATCCATACTCACAAAATCATTACCAAACTACAGTCTTTGCGCTATTGACACTCTTCCTAACACTCCATAATTAGTAGCGTTATTAGACACTGTCTCAAAAATATGTATATGTATTTTTTTGGTTTGATGCCCAGAAAAAAATATATTTATTTGTAAGGTATGATTAAAAAAATGATCCGGACTCCAATATTATAACGATCAGGATAAACAGACGCCAATAATCAGTTCTATGTAGTATATCAGTCATGTGATTCCTATAACACAAGCTCTTCTTTATTTGGGGCTAGATGATGGTGTGTGAAGCGTCCAGCATTTTTTATTATTATTATTTATTATGCAGTCTTAAATGATTCAGCCTCAAATTATAACGATCGAGAAAAACCGACGCCAGTACTAAGTTTCATCCAGTCTTTCGTAGAGTGCTTATCCCTCGCCTGAAATTTTGGGACTTCTGATCAAAATACCGCGACAAGTGGTTTTGGCCGTCCTCTCGAGATGTTAACCTGACACTGCCTAAAGAATTCTGAAGAGACCGAAACAGGTAGAAATCTGAAGGTGCAAGGTCAGGACTATACGGCGGATGCATTAACACCTCCCAGCCAAACTCTCTTCATTTTTGCTGAGTGGCTAAAGATGTGTGAGGTCTAGCGTTATCATGATGAAAAACCACACCCCTTCTGTTGATTAATCCCGGCCGCTTTCTCTCAACATCTTGCTTTAATCTCATCAGTTGTTCGCAGTAGAGTTCAGAATCGATGGTCCTGCCTGGTGGTAACAGCTCATAATGAATAATGCCCTACCAATCCCACCACACACACAGCATCACCTTGTTGCGAGTTATCCCGGGTTTCGCCACAGTCTGTGAAGCCTGACCGGCCTTTGACCACGACCTTTTTCGCACGTTCTTGTCGTACGTGATCCACTTTTCATCACCAGTTATCAGCTTCTTCAAAAATGGTTCGGTTTCATTACGTCGTAATAAAGAATCACAAATAAGTACCCGGTTCATTAGGTTTCTTTCAGTGAGCTCGTAAGGTACCCAAATATCGAGCTTTTTTGTGTACCCAGTTTTTTTCAAATGCGCCAAAACTGTTTGTGGTCAATTCCCAGTTCAGCTACGTTGTAACTACTGATATGACGATCTTGCTCCACTTTTTCAAAAATGGCATCCATTTTGTCCGTAATAGGGCGACCAGAACGACGTGCATCTTTGACATCAAAATTTCCGGATTGAAACGCTTAAACCAAATTTGTGCTACTCTCACAGACACTGCACTAGGTCCATAAACATCGCAAATTTTTTTCAAGGCCTGCGTTGCATTTCTATCTTTTTTGTAGTAAAATTTTAAAATGTATCGATTTTCTTTATTAGATTCACTCATCTTGACAGTAGGAAAAACAAATAAAAATCACACATTCTCCTAATTTGAATTTGGAATTATGTTCTTTAAAATTTAAACTTTTAATGATACCAAAACCAGCCAGATACAAAGAGATTTTATTACAAGTTCATACATACTATAATGCGAAAAGACTTTTTCTCCAACCTAATATAACGATAGGAAAAAACAGCAGTTAGGTCCACGCCTTGTTGAGTGCTAGTATCCCGTTTCTTATAAGTATGCATTATGTAATTTTTGAAGTGAAAATTTCTTTTAGCAACGTACGCATATTTTTAGATGAGGTAAAACCTCTGGATTCGCGACACCGTTACCGTCTGGGGCGAGACGCAGCCGGCAGCCGCGCTCGCCCCATTTGATTATAAACCTTAATTCACATGTTTACTAGTCTACTTTTGCATGGAGAAGTTTACTGAGTTAGGTTCTTTGATATATTATCTACATTCTGAGCAAAAAATATTGCATCATCTGTGTTCGTTCAGTATTTGATTGGCAGTCACCATAATTACTGATTTTGAAGTGACATATTACTAAACTTTAACGTGCCAAAATAAGTTTTCACTTCTGTCGGCACTCCCGGAGTGCAACCCGATTTTTTTTTATTTACTTCATTCTCAACTCATTATACTCCCTTCAATAATTTGATTTTAATAATCCTAAGTAAAATACGTGCTTCTTTGTCTTTATTTATATAAATCTTCTGTGCGTGTGTTTTTAATTAAACTCCTCATAAACGACCGATTTTGATGTTTTTTTTCTGTGTTCAAGTGGATTTGAGAATGGTAAACCATTCTTCCAGATTATCCATATATATATTTTAATTCGAAGTCACGAACGGGACAGCTTATTTACACAATAATAATTAATAATAATAATTTATATCTATAAAAAAACTTGGGACTCCCAAATTTGGGATCGATCGCGTCACGCGTTAGCACCGTTTCACTGGTTTTTTAGTTATATTTACTGGAGATAAGGGATATTTGCTGATATGTTAGTTTTACTGCTTTCCGATTATTCGGCACGTTGCATGCGCCATGATCACGAGATAAACAGTAAACTGTTGTTTATGTCTTGATCATGGCGCATGCAACTGTGATTAAATATTGGAAAGCAGTATATATCGTAAAAAAATAACGAACAGCGTAATCCCTGGGCTCGCGGATCACACATCATAATTGTTTGAGTCTGCGAAGGGAGAGACAGGTCAACCATTACATTTGGCATTACATATGTACTTACACTTCGCACTTGTCAATACTCCGTACGTGAGAGGTTGGCTAGCAACCATCGCCGCTTAAAACAAAACCTAGGGTTATCATTTGAAATACGTAATCTGTTTTCCAGACGCGTTAATGCGCAACTGCACGCCGCCCGCAATCGACGACTTTCCTGCAGGATTTTTTACGGAGCTGCAGCGGCAGCACGGAGCCATCGTCATTCATGCCCTCATCTCGCTGTACCTCTTCGTGGCGCTGGCCGTCGTATGCGACAAATTTTTTGTACCCGCAGTTGACAGAATATGCCATGGTCAGTCAATATTAAGCTGTACAAAACCACTTTCTAAACACAATCGTTTTTTCTATTGTTCCTGTCACGATATCGCAAGTTCGGTCCTTTGCTGTTAAGCACAGTAAATATTGCACATCGAGTTATGGATAATGAATCGGTTTGTAAAGCGCCATCTTTGTGACTTGTAAGGTGTGTACGAAAGTAGATTAATGTTGATAGTCAAGTCGTTGTGTTATATTTATGATTTTGTGCTGTGATACAATTATACATTTGTCTTCGTTTGGATTGCAAAGGTGACTTCGTTTGGATTGCAACTATGTAGTTGTACTGCCAGCACCAAACAACAAATTTGTATATTGTTTTAGTAGTTAACGGGGGTTGCGTATTATCTTTTAATTTGGAAATGTTTACATGGCCGAGTATAAAATACAAAAACTTAGCTGATGATTTCAACAGTCACTGTAGTCGACAAAAAAAGGCATAGTTTGTGACTCGCTAACCAAGTCTTCGTAGCTGGTGCTACGGAGTGCTACGGTGGCGGCGACGGTGAAAGGGATTTTTTGAGTTTCGTCTTTCTAAATATTTAGAAAAGCTATTAACCCTACTAGCAACAACAGACTAAAATATCATAAATGCTCCTTTATATTTAATAATTATCTTATTGTTAAACTTATTTTGTTTATAAATATTACAGCCTTGAATATGACAAATGATGTAGCCGGCGCCACCTTTATGGCAGCCGCTACTTCAGCACCCGAACTTTTCGTGAACGTGATAGGAACTTTCATCACGGAGGGCGATATTGGCGTTGGAACCATCGTTGGATCGGCTGTCTTTAACATCCTCGCCGTAGCCGCCTGCTGTGGCATAGGAGCGGGAATGGTGCGTTTATCTTAATGTTTTAAAGTTCAACAACGTACCCTTATAGTTTTGCTGTCTGTCTATCTGTCTCTCTGTATATGTTTCTATATTTGTCTTTCTGTCTACGTACAAGTCCCCTTCATGTAAAGTGGTGCTAACTTTTAATTTATTTCATTTTACTTTTTGATGTGGGGCATATCGTTAGATAAGATATGAGATTTTTTTAATCAAGAAAACTCCCTACTAAATTATTTTTATTTTCGATGTTGAATCTGTTTGGGCCAAGACTACTACACTACTCATTCATATCCTAACGAACGTAAGAAGCTTTCACTGTGCGTGCGCGATAATCGTTTCTTGTTGCATTGTTTTCTGGGCTTCGACTAATTTTAGGTGCCGATTCCAAAATAAGAACGGAAATTGCTATAAAGTTGGCCTCTGCGGAATGTCAAAGAATTATTGTAAGCTGAATTTTGAATCCATATGGTAAGACTTTAAAAGTATAATAAAAAATATGTTTTTAGGTAGTTCCATTGGACTGGTGGCCATTAACCCGAGACTGCCTGGCGTACGGCATCACGGTATCCATCTTGATTTGCATCATGCACGACGAGTACGTGCAGTGGTACGAGGCTTTGTTACTCGTCATGCTGTATGGCGTCTATATCTGCATCATGTACTATGATAAGTCGATCCAGAACTTTGCTAAAGGTATAACAAGGCTAAACAATTAGATATCTAAAAATACGATACTTAATATCGTTCTATACGATACGTCCTATACAATAGTATACGCCCTTATATGTTGAAACTTGTGTTTTGCTACAAACCTATTGTATATATGTTCAATAGAATAATACCACAGCTTACCAATAAATATATTCTTATTTTGATTCTTATTCATTCAAAATTCAGCGTATCTCGAGTTTTCTTTCCTTTTCGAGAAAACCTATATCCAGTATAATGGTATTTGGTTTTAGAATCAATTTGATATCAGTATTTTATATTGGCATTAAACATTACAGGCAGCTGGCAATGTGTTTCTGATAAGCTGAAGAAAGACGGAAAACTTAACGATGGTGATGATATATAAATATTCTGATATCATTATGCTAAATTGATGATGATGACTCTTTGTAACTTTTTAACTTTACAGAACCCAAAGAAGTGAAATTGCCGGTATCTACTAGAAATAATGAGCTATTGTCATCACTCGATATACCTCAATTGAACGGTAGCATCAAGAGTACTAGCACTTCGACCAACCATTCGGATGTAACAGAAAAGATTGCCTCTTCTCATGACTTTCAGTTAGACAAGTCACCTCAGGGAGATCGCGCTAAGAATACCAATGTGGAGATGGAAGCTAAGAGCAATGAACTTGAAATTGCTAATGTAGAAAACCCAGCGGCACCTAACGATCCTGAACCTTATGTGCATTCGCTTCTTAAATGGCCGAGCGGGCGGACTTGGGTTACGAAGGTTAGTATAGTTTACTACGCAATAGGAAAGAATTAACTATTGAAAAAAAAAATCTTCTTTTTTATTTACCTATTGCGTAATATTGTATTCTCGCAAATGTCAGCCTGCTACCAGGTGGCGTACCAGACCTGATGCTATAAAAATATGTATGTCCTGAGCAATTATTTACCAAACGAATTTAAAAGGTAGTAGATTTTTTAAATATTACAATTATTTATAATACACAATATTTAAAGAATTAATCTTAAAAGACCTAAGAAAGTTTAAGCAGTTCCATCACGAGTCACTGTTTTTTGGCAATATTATTAGGTATGTATCATTAAAATAATTCTAAATTTTATCTTGGTGACAGCACTATTATCTTAAAAGCCTAACCAATCTAATAAGGTATTTAATACTTATTGTGCAAAGAAAGAAAAGCATGCGACTTGCTCCTCACACAGTTTGATAAAAAAATGTTTTGCAGACTACATGGATAGTAACTTGGCCGATCCATCTTGTATTCCTGTTCACAATCCCGGATTGCCAAAAACCTCGCTTCAGAAAATGGTTCCCTGTCACATTCATGATGTGCATTGTTTGGATTGGATCTCTATCTTATGTAGTTGCTTGGATGATTACTATTATTGGTATGGATTTGATATTATTGTCATCGACTGTTTGTTATGTTAATTTTATCTCCTTTGAATATCCATTATGTATCGATTACACGTCACGAGCCCGGTCGTCTGAATACTTTAGCGAGTGGTTAAACAACCTACTCGTCCACCTTTACTCCCTCAGCCTAGAACATTTTACTGTTTCGCCACTGTACCTACTCGTTACGTATAATCGACCTATAAGCATTTTAGGAGTATTATAACAAACAACTATTAATTATAATTCAATAGTACTCATAGCCTTTGCGTGCCTTCTGCGTATATTTTTCATTATTATCATAGAGGTACAATTCTCTGGACAAACATTTGTGTGATGAATTTGGATAATTGTATTGTATCTGGGAAGAATAAAGTATCATAAGATGGGCGGTGGAATTACCTTGTAGAAACCATAGGATAACAATTAAAAATATTATAACATAAAATTCCTTGTATAAAATAGCTTTTTCTTTCATTCATTTATTTTTTATTCTAACCGTAAATGTCGATGAATGAGGTTTATTAGAATACAATTACGGATGAGTTTTGTTGTGGATGAACACATCTACGAAGTAGTTCCACCACCAGTTACGCCCATTCCGACTCCTCATACGCCTTCTGATTTGACATGGTAGCTGGAGCAAGAACTAACATTATGAGTGCTCATTTATCCTGTCCAAGATCGTTCCTGACAGAGCTAGATTATATCGACGACATCACTCTACTGAGACCCTCAGCTAAGAAGTTATAATAACTACTAAACTCACTGGCTAAACATTTAAGGGTATATTTTGTTGGTTTCACGTATATTTTACTACAAGGCATTAGACTAGGAATTAAATCTCTTATTACTTCTCTCTCTTAAACAAGTATTGTTTAGGATGCCTATTATATTACGACCGTGGTTTTGAATTAAATGCCCATCTTTGGTGTTCTTATTCAGTGAAACTGAAACTCTTCGACAATTTTGACTTATTGTATAGTGAAGAATACTATTTCTTTATTTCATCGTTTTCTTATTTATTTACATAAAGACGTCCAAAGTAAGTTTTTAAAAAAATGTGCGTTGGCATTTTTTCACTGATTTAATAGTATTAGTATTTAGAAATGTAGAATATATGTATATGTATTCTATCAGTCTGGTTCCCAACATTTGCCCACCAATACAATATTTTAATATAAATTTAATTCACAGGCGACACTCTGATGATCCCAGATTCAGTGATGGGAATAACTTTCTTAGCGGCTGGAACCTCGGTTCCCGAAGCAGTCTCTAGCGTGATAGTGGCAAAACAGGGTAATCAATATTTTATCACTTAAACATACGAGTTTGTTCTATTTATTTAATTGATATTTCATTGATTATAGGACATGGTTCTATGGGAATTAGCAACTCGATTGGCTCAAATACATTTGACATTTTGTTGTGCCTTGGACTGCCATGGCTTATCAAGGCCTCATTAACCCCCACCGAACCAGGACTGCACCGGGTGAGCCAAACTGATCTTTTTATCTGCTTTTTAATGCGATTTAATATGAATGATGCAAATGCGATTAAGTTTTATTAAGCCAAGCGAAGTGATAAGGGACCTTGTATTTGTAAACATAACTTGCAGGGCCAATCTGTTAAATGACCTGCGTCCTGCATACCTGCGTCGTATTTTCGTTTTCGACCAGGTACAGTAGGTACACAATGACATGCTAGATAAAAAAGATTGTTACATTATTGCATTTTAACAAGATCCCAGTTGATTATAATTATTTCACTTTCTAGAGTCATAAAAAGCTAAAGCAAACCTGTAAATTGATAACTTAATTAACTGATATTAATTTTAATTTGTGTTATCAGGTCAAAATAAATTCAATGGGACTTGAGTATTCGGCTATATCTCTGCTGTCGACGCTGTTGTTGCTGTATCTTACCTTCTGGTTCAACAAGTTCAGACTAGACGCCGCAGTGGGCCGGGCCTGCCTGGCCATGTATGCCATGTTCCTTGTACTGGCCACTCTCATCGAGCTGAATGTCTTTTTCCCGGTGAACGTGCGTACCTGCTATCGGAGCGAACTCAAGGCCTAAACCGTGAAAAACGGACATTACATTACCCAGCCACTATAAGCAGCCGCAACCGCCTCTATAGTAACTATCTACATCATTTTTTAATGTTCTACGAGTGTAAGGTTATTTTGGTGGTTAAATCTTTTACGTCAGTTAAGTTTGGGAATCTCTGTAGCAGTAGGCATTACTCGAATCAGTTTATGATCTACATTTATTTAATCTGATTAGCTAAGATGGAGAGCAAAAGCCTTTTCTATGTTTCAAGTACTTTTCAATTTTGACTTATTAATAATATTTAACAATATTCGTAAGGTAGTATGTTTTCTTTTTATAAGGATTTCGTGAAGTAATCGGGGTGGATGATTTAATACCCTAATATCGGGTCTAAATACATAAATAGTGATGTCAACCTAAATGACGTGCTCCATATTAGCAAGGCAACAGGCATTCAATTATGTCCATCCTTAGAATTATTTTTACTTAGGTATATTTTCAAGGTAATTATTATTGATGTGTTTTTAATTTATCAGTGTTGTCAGTAAAATATTTATGGTGTAACTTATATTGCTGGTAATTCCGTATTTTCAGTTTGTAAAATCAGATTTAACTTATTTGAATAATTAAATATCGCATCTATTTTAATTCATTAACATCAATAAAATACGTTGTTGTAAATAAATAATTTTACTCTTCTTTAAGAATAATACTTTATATCAATAGATTTTTATGTCGTACATACTGTGGTTTTATTTTGTACATAATATGTACTTTTACCCATAGATTCTTGGAAGCAATCGTTAAGTTCAAGGTAATTAAATAAACACTACTACGACGAAAACTCGAAACACAAACGCAAGCCTCGACGACGCAAGCATCAGGGAGTTTCAAGGCAGTAGCACGGATGGTTCCACAATTTAGTGTTTAAAGAGCTATTATAGCTAATATACTAACATCCTCTATTGTGACATTTAATAGAGTAGCCATTTTGTTTGGATTTTGGCATCCCGTTTTTTATGTCAATTAGCAGTTAATGATATTGTCTTCAGAATGGGCTCCAAAAACACTCAAGATAAAAACTATATTCACAATCCTGTAAAATAAAACACAACGTAGGTATATCTTTATTTTATAATTGACTATAATGCTTTAAAAAAAACGAATATGAAGATTTCAATAAAGTTTAAAACCGCGTTGTAAACTTAAAGACAAAAATGATAGCTCTGCTTTTAAGTTGCCAATAAAACAAGCTCTGCTTACTTTGGGGCCAGGTGACGCTGTGTTAAATGTCCGGCATTATTTATTATTATTATTATTTATTAGTATCGATATCGGTCTATAACTAGCGAGATCACTTTCACTTCCAGACTTAAACATAAGAATGAGTTTATTGTGTTTCATGAGATCGGGAAAATCTCTCTCGTCGATACATCTATTAAAAATATAAGCTAAACATGGTGCAATATCTAAGATAATGATACCCAGCACCTTTGTAG
The DNA here is from genome assembly GCA_948098915.1 of Lampropteryx suffumata. Taxonomy (NCBI): domain Eukaryota; kingdom Metazoa; phylum Arthropoda; class Insecta; order Lepidoptera; family Geometridae; genus Lampropteryx; species Lampropteryx suffumata. Next base: position 15,414,904 of record OX402544.1, on the reverse strand, counting down.
ACATTCGCCAAAGGTCTTCTGTATGTTTTATATTAATTACCTTTAATGCTTTTACAATACTGGCCTCGTTAATATAGCTAAACCTAAACCCATTCTTACATTTTGCAACACTAGAACGTGTTCAGAAGGCTGAAGAGTTTAACGATTTGGTCACAAATTTTGGTATATCTGAGAAAAACTATCAAATGCATTCGAAACATCTTGTTCTTTTGTTATAATTTTAACATTAATATTTAACTTGAACTGTCTATTGCGGGCCTTTGATTTATCTGTTTCATTATTTATTCATTTCCAAGGAGCTTTTATTTGTTGAATTTAATATTATTTTTCTTAAAAAGAGTTACTTAGCCGCATGACAAACTATTTTGAATACTTTTGAGTAATTCTTAACATGTAAGATAAAAACTGGATCATCTAACATTGTCTCTCTGGAAGAATATAATTTGTACAATGTATTCCTACTTCTATGGATACCTGGTGTAGCCCAGTCCAGTCCAGTCCAGTTTGCTTTGCATGTTTTTACTGTAAATATATCAGCGTGTTCTTTAATTAAATAAGACAGTGTGGTGAAAAGATCATCTGGATCATCGATGCCTGGTACGAAGGAAACTTTGAGTTCGATTCTACTTTTAAATGTTTTGATGCGGCTCTCTGTGATAGGTCGGTAAGTAAAGTTCTGAACTTCAACTATGCGATTACAAGAAAAGGGGGCGCTGTGACCATAATAGTCAGAACAAAAATATTTTAGTACACACTTATGAAGTGGTGTGCAACTGCGATAGATGTTATCTAGACAAGTGGCTGTTGTAAGCGTTACTCTTGTCGGTTCATCAAAAAGAGGGCTTAACTTGAAGCATTTTAATAAGTTTAAATGTCTTTTAGAGAATGGAATATCTATATTAAAATCACCACAAACTATTATGATTTTATCACATGCTATTTTTTGCAATACTTCTATGAATTTTTGGAATATGTAGAATAGCTTCTTTTAAACTGATTACAACGCTGGTAAATATACTAATATAGTTTATTTAAATGTTAATTATAAAACAAATAAAACCTAACCTACAAATAAATGTTAATTATATGGTTCGTTTAATGTACTTATTGTCAAAGAAGAGATAAAATTAAAAACAAAACAGATATACATACATTTTATTTACTACTATTATATTATCTACTAGCCACAGTTTATAAGAACTGAGCTCTACACTACAGTAGTTACAATGATTTTAACAATTAATTAGAGTCTAAGTTAATCATCTTCTAAGACATAGACGATGAGTAACAGATCTGTCGGATCATCATCATATGGATGAGTATCATCAAAGAATTCTAACTATTTCAAAGAATATTTTTATATAATCTAAGAACTATTGTTGTTTTGTTGAGCAAGCAGGTCACACCGACTATCACTCATCGATTCCTGAAACAAAAACTATCATAAGTAAATAAGCTTATAAATCGCCTTACATGCTGGTCATAAGCGGTTGGTTGAAAAAAGATTTAAAAAAGATTTTGGTAATAAGTATAAAAGTGTTTTTTTTTTATAAATATTAGGTTGGGGAAAAAGTCTTTTCGATTATAGTATGTATGAACTTGTAATAAAATCTCTTTGGCTATACTATTTGTATCTGGCTGGTTTTGGTATCATTAAAAGTTTAAATTTTAAAGAACATAATTCCAAATTCAAATTAGGAAAATGTGTGATTTTTATTTGTTTTTCCTACTGTCAAGATGAGTGAATCTAATGAAGAAAATCGATACATTTTAAAATTTTACTACAAAAAAGGTAAAAATGCAACGCAAGCCTCGTAAAAAATTTGAGATGTTTATGGACCTAGTGCAGTGTCTGTGAGAGTAGCACAAATTTGGTTTAAGCGTTTTCAATCCGGAAATTTTGATGTCAAAGATGCACGTCGCTCTGGTCGCCCTATTACGGATAAAATGGATGCTATTTTTGAAAAAGTGGAGCAAGATCGGCATATCAGTAGTTACGACGTAGCTGAAGAACTGGGAATTGACCACAAAACAGTTTTGGCTCATTTGAAAAAAACTGGGTACACAAAAAAGCTCGATATTTGGGTACCTCACGAGCTCACTGAAAGAAACCTAATGAACCGTGTACTCATATGTGATTCTTTATTACGACGTAATGAAACCGAACCATTTTTGAAGAAGCTGATAACTGGTGATGAAAAGTGGATCACGTACGACAAGAACGTGCGAAAAAGGTCGTTGTCTAAGGCCGGTCAGGCTTCACAGACTGTGGCGAAACTCGGGTTAACTCGCAACAAGGTGATGCTGTGTGTGTGGTGGGATTGGAATGGCATTATTCATTATGAGCTGTTACCACCAGGCAGGACCATCGATTCTGAACTCTACTGCGAACAACTGATGAGATTAAAGCGAGAAGTTGAGAGAAAGCGGCCGGAATTAATCAACAGAAGTTGTGTGGTTTTTCATCATGATAACGCTAGACCTCACACATCTTTGGCCACTCAGCAAAAATTAAGATAGTTTTGCTGGGAGGTGTTAATGCATCCGCCGTATAGTCCTGACCTTGCACCTTCAGATTTTCACCTGTTTCGGTCATCCGACATCCTCATCCCGATACGAAAAATCACAAAATCTGCGGTGTCGTCCAGCAGATAGGCAGATACACACTTGCTAGCCAAAGGAAAGTGCATCTACTTCTACTAGAAGCGTATAATTTTATAACAAGCTTGAATTGAATTTTAACTAAGAAATAATAAACTAAATAATCATAAATAATCGTAAATAAATTGCATGGAGTGCAAATATGAAACATAAATAGCTTGCAAATAATGTTGTAGCAAAAACCACCGTTCGAAACAAATGTAGTGCACGCAGCTAACACTTGTTACAAGTACTAAGTAAGACACACAACTAACTTTCGAGTAGGGGTCCAAAGTAGTGAATACGAATATCACGCCTCATGCCCTAGAATAGAATAAAACATTCAAATCTTTATCCCTGCAGATCACTCCAAGTTATTATAATGGCACCTATCTAGTTTTCAATTAATTAAGAAATCTTAACGTGTAAAGGCCTGTGTAAATCTCAGCAGTCAAGAGTACTTAAGTACTTAACCTATTTAGATACTTACGGAGTATGCTGCGCGTGTATGAAGCCGTACCATCTCCCTTGAATGCAGTTCGATGTCGTGAGGAGTCAAACGAGGTTGTGTGCAGTGTGGATGCTGGGATGGCAGCCATCGGTGGATGATAGGAGTCAGCAGGTCACGATGAACCTGATACGAAAGTACTGCGGTTAACACATTATTACCGTTTAAAGAAAACCATTACCAAGAGGTAGAACACAGGTAAGAACCTGTGTGGAGTTTAGTTCCTTACCATAGCAGGATCATTAAGCTGTGTGAAATATGAAGTAATGGTACCAACTACCACGCATACGATCATCCCAACCAGTGTGTAATACAAGTAGCTCAGCCTGTACAGGAAGAACGTGCCTGACCTGTTAAGCATAAATGGTGATAGACTATAAATAACTCGTGATATAATGGCGATGAGTTAGAGACCAACATGCATCTTTCTTTCAATTAGAAAGAACATTGTACTTATTTCAGGCAATGTTTGTAACCTTGGGATTCTCGACCTTTGTACCATGGATTATGTAAATGATTTCGCTATAGGTAAACCCAATTTTTGGCAAATAACTCCACCCAGTTGTCAAGGATGAGAAGTAGCGAAGTCGTTTAAAACTTAAAATATTTAATGAGGCCCTTGAGAGACTTAAATAAATGTTTAACGACGTTACCGTCGTTAAACATTTATTTAATTAAGATTACTCTTAGGAAATAATTGATAAAAATCTACTTACCTATCAAACTCTATAGCATTCAGGACTAAGTCTGTGGTCGGCATAGTGTAGTTAAGCTGACAACCAGCTACAGACACCGGCTTTGTCATGATAACTATTTCACCGCGCATCATCGCTGCCTGTGTACCAAGGGAAATCCAACCTACTAATATTGTGGAAGTAATACCACCGACTAAAGCACCCTGAAATTTTCACAAAACAACACATATTATTACCGAACAGAAAACGTAGGTATATTATGTTGACTGTGGAAACTGAAAAGTAAGAAATTGTATGAAACAAAGCGTTGCCATGTGTTTAACGACTTACGGATTTGTAAATCATCGTAAATCATCATGTAAATATCATTAGAGAGTTCTAACGCAAATTTGTTATAAATACCACTTTTAATCGCATATATAGTTTGTTACTAATCTGCAGTCTAATAACAAGTTTATTGACTCCGTCATCAGAGATGACGGCTCATATAAAAGAAGTGACTATCGATCTTAAACTTCGATTGCGTGAGAATCGAAGATCTGACAGAAAAACATAGATTTTAGAACAGGATCGTAGAATCGCGCATACTTACTGTAGCATTCACCCATGGGAGGAAAAGTCCCATTGAAAATAATCCAAGCAAACTGCCGGCAGTGATGCCTGCTAAGCTTTTCCCCGCCTGTATCAATGCACCCATGTGCTCTACAAGAAATACTAACGCAACGCAGAGGGCCCCTGTGAACAGAAGAGTGTCAACTCAAATTATTAAGAAGGGCTTTATTATATCATGCATTTGTTGAAGACTACGGTGTAAATTTTTTTGTTTCCAGGATAATAAGCCAATAAAGAAATACCTTACAGTGGCGAAATCCTGAATACCGGTATGTAATACAAACCAATGACAACAACTATGATTTTCATGATGAAACTAGCAGTCCTTTCTGAAATCGGTTTCTTGTAAGCCGGTCTAATAAGATCTTCAAATATTACTCCACACATGGAGTTCAAGCCGGTTGACATGGAGCTGCAACATGTAGAAATTACAAAGTAGGTTCAATATTTGTAGTGGTCTGGTTATCCCGATTATCTCGATATGTCTTAAAACTGATATTGAAGTAATATAAAAGTTATTATTATTCTTTGAAAACTTTAATCGAAACTTATCTAAGTACATAAATAAACAACTTTTATTTTCCTTTATCTTGTTATCTACATAGATAATCATCATCATCATCATATCAGCCTTTAAAAAGTCCACTGCTGAACCTAGGCCTCCCCAATAGATTTCCAGGAAGAACGATTTTGAGCCCTCTCTATCCACCGACTTCCTGCGATCTTTACAATGTCGTCAGTGCATCGGGTGGGGGGTCGTCCTACGTTTCGTTTTTATGTGCTTGGTCGCCATTCGAGGACTTTAATTCCCCCACCGGTTATCAGTTCTGCGAGCTTATGACCTGCCCATTGCCACTTCAACTTGCAAATTTTGAGTGCTATGTCGGTGACTTTGGTTCTTCTACGGATTTCCTCGTTGCGGATTTTATCACGTAGTGAAACACCCAACATAGCTCTCTCCATAGCACGTTGCGCGACTCTGAGCTTTATACACAGCTACGTTACGTTTACGTTTACGTTGCTACATAGATACGTTATTGTAAAATCGTTATGTTGACTGGATGTGAATCAATGTTCAATGAAAGGAATGTATCTTCAACAAAAGGAATTTCCAAAATTTTAAAGGAATTAAGACGCAAGAATGAAAAATAAAAACATTAACCGGCATTAACAAACAAAGTTGCGAGGAGAACCATTAGTTGGGTCATTTAACAAACAGCCTAGGGTGGGCGGTAACCACTTATTGGTTAAAAAGAAAAAGTGAATGTAATTTATGTATTCGCTGCAAATTGTCTGAGCTCTAGCATATGTTCTTTATAAAGTTCGTTATAAAGCGGTCTCGTCGATTTTCCAACAAACAAATTAATCGCATTTTTACTGCATGACATAGCAACAACAGAAACCATATGCCACCACCGCTTTCTAGAAAACCCGACCTTTTCTATTAAATATTTATAAAGAACGGCGCACGGTATTGTGATGCTATAAAATGCAACTTTTGATGTATTATTATTGGTCTTAGATGATAGCCGCATTTAAGTTTACCAATACGTTTTACAAATATTTTTGTTTACTTGTAGATGGGTACATATATACATATAAGATTAGACGGGTTTTTCTTTTAGTAATTATAGATGACTGTCATAATCTTGGAATATATCCTCGTGGTCAAACTTTTTAGTCTAATTAAATGATTAATTTGTATGACATAAATTATTTTCTTTGTGACCTCTAGTTACGAGTATGAGCTGAATGATCTACAAATTTCGAGCCTTGCGTGTTTTCTATCTGGAATTGTCTAACCACAAGGAAAATAATTCCTGTGGGACAAACCAGTTAAAGTTGACCAGTTGACCACAAGAAAGGAACACATAATTTTTAATATTTTTGAAGCAAGATCTTCAGTAAAATTGGGTAAAAATAAAATCATACTTACCTCAATGCTGCGCTGAAGACACCACTCATAAATATACCAGGTAGTGCTGGTATTGACCCTGTTATAGTCATCACAAAGTATGGCAATAGTTGGTCACTTTTTTTTATAGCTCCAGTTGACAAAGGATCGCAATCGGCAAATGTTGCGTAGATGACAAGCCCCGTGTAGCAACATAGAGACAGAATAATAAAAATTCCAGCAGCCATTATGAAGATGGTTCTAAAAGTAAGTTTCCCAAAATTATATATACATCATATTACATATTAACGTATCTACATATTAACGTGCATAACTAAAAATCTTTGAGACTTTTAAATAGAACAAAAAGATTTTACTCACACTCTAGCCCTCTTCAAAGAAGATAGTGCAAGACAGCGCTGCACCATAGCTTGGTTGACCGAACAAGATGCCAGCCAACTAAAGTAATTGCCGAAAACTGTCGACCAAAATGTGTGTCTGATTGTTGGATCAGGGTCCATACTGAAATTTAAATTAGTTTAGTAATCATTTTGTAAGAAACTTGTTTGGTTTTATTTGTATTTATTGTACAGTTATAATGAAAGTAAACATACTTGAAAAAATCCAGTCTATCTCCTTTCTTGTTTATTTCAATCACGTCTTTAATGCCTCCAAGCAGATATGTGCCGTAGCTCAATACGAAAACGACGCCAAAGTACATGAGAACAGTTTGTAGGGTGTCTGTCCATACCACAGCTTTGAGACCGCCCTATAAATATAATAATTTCATTGTAAAGACGAAAAGATTTAAACAAAGCATAGCGAGAGGTAAAGACATTTGCTCTACTTATAATCACATAATTAGGTAGCGTTTAAGTATGTTATATCCTTGTCATTTTCATATAAATGAATAAGGATGGCAACACATTTAAACAAAATATTAGCCAATGTGTGATTATAAGATAGACCCATCAATCCTTACAAAGAACAAACATTTCTAACATTAGAATTATATGTACTTGTCTAGACTAATAGCAAATAGTTTCTAGTAGCGGGGTATTTAATAGGGACAGTAATTTAATGTACTTACGAGTGTTGTGTAAAAGATACAAACGATGCATACAATCGGTGTAATCATATGTAGATTTACACCCGTCACTGAAATAAAGTGTGAACCTATTAGTTTCTAGGTCTGAGTGATACTACATGAGTGATACCACATAATAATAAAAAAGTATTATTTACCTTGACTGAATGCTAAAGCCGGAACATAAATGACTATGGGAATGTAGAGCAACATTTTAATTATAAATATTATTGATCCCAAAAGACGCACTTTATGATCAAACCTCAGACGCAAATACTGAAAAGTGGAATAAATGATAAATAAATCTGATCTTGGTCAAAACAATTTAAATTTTCTACTTCAACTAAAAGTTCACCTCGTAAGTCGACGTAATCTGTAAATTGTAGAACACCGGGAGATAAACGATAGCAATAGTAATTGATACTGCCCATTCCGATAGGACTACTGTCCAGAGCTGAGTGCCGTAAGTGTACATTTCTGCTGGGAGTCCCAGCAATGATATTCCAGAAATGTAGCTGTAAATAAATTAACAATCACAATATTTTCACAAATCTAATGCCCATAGTTAGTTGTTAACTACGAAATTACAATACCTGGCTATCAGTGACATTGAAATGGGAAAAATACCCATGGCCTTCCCACCCATAAGGTATTCAGCTGTGGTGTTTTGTTTCTTTTTCGCGAAAAACGCAAAGTAGACCCCTATGAGGGCCGACATTGCCAGCATGGTCCCAAAGACCAGGTAGTCCAGCCAATCGAAGTACACCAAAGTCATTTTTGTTGTTTAAGTGTCGCACAAAGTGAGTTCGCGCGACCGTTCACAATGACACTCAAACTCTATCTCGGTATACAATAGGCATTTACCGAGCGGAACATGCAGCTGGATCGTATCTATATTTATCCTTGGAAGGATCTCGCACAGGCACATTGGAGGGATGAGGTTAGATAATTGACCAGTTACCGGTACCGTTGGCCGGCCGACTGCGGCCCCGCACGCTCAGACATGCGCTCACTCATGAGGTTCAAGCATAAAAACAACTGTTAACCTCACACACACTCGCACCTACTCGTACCTGAAGTAAGTGATACTTTCAGAAAGAAAAACTGTAATTATACAGTGTTGTTGTACAGTGTTTCTTTAAACATTTTTATTAGTTTAACACTTGATTATATAATGCCTCAAACATCAATTTAACGTAATACTAGTTGATTATCGGTGGCAATTCGGTTGGTTCATTTTTAAAATGAGGAATTGTCTAAAATATATTTAGTCATAGCATTTGTAAAACCTATTTGGTTGGTACCATCTAACTAAATTAGGATCGCTTAATTAAGTTAGATAAAATTAAATTAGGATAAGTTGGTAGCAGCAGAATACCAAAAGGTTAATTTGACAGTTCAAAACCTAATTTTAGCTAAAATTTGTTAGGTTGGTGCCAACAGAATTGAGGCTATTAGACAATTCTAAAAGCAATAATAGGTTAAGAGCGTTATGTACTCGTATGTTTAGGGAATCACACGTTTGTAGTTAAACGGTTTGATCCTAATATTGTCCGCCTGGAGACACGCTGGTACTAGGCTGAAATAAACGGACAGACGGTATTACTATTAAGGGTTCCTTTATGGGTAGCTTTCTTCATCTTTTATGATTATACAAAGTGGATTTTTGAAACGGGGCAGTGAGCGTAGCTACCGTCACTGTAATAGCTATAGTAAAACATTCATAATATATGGTACCAACTTTAAACAAAGTAAAAAGAATTGCTAAGTATAAAAGTAAGTTAGAGACTCGTTTTCTACAATATGTATGAAAAAGTTTTTAGCGACTTCTGAGATTTCTAGAACTTACACTAATATCAGTTTGTCCGATAGAGTATTTTTATCCCTATAGAAAAATCCCTATTCCTGATCCCTTAAGGGTATATTGGAATAAAAATAAAGTTATTGTGTAAGTCATTCATTTTCTCACTGACTGTACTTTTTTCATAATACATTATATGAGAATGCATTTCAAGGTAAAGGCCAGTCTTTTAAGTTCGATTTCTTTGTAGTTAAAGCTGTTTGAATACATATTCGTACATAGCTTTCGTAAATGTTACTTGAAAAAAAAAACACTCTTATTGTTACTAAATATTTATTAGTTAAACACTTGATTATAATATGCTAAAACACTCAAACATCAAAGATATAACGTTATACGAGTTGATTTTGTGACTATTTCTTAAAAGTACCTAAATAGGTAAATACGAGTACATTGCTCCAGATATTAAAAATGTAAAGATGTTAGATACATATAAGCTTATGATAATTCTTAAAGCAATAATAAGTTCAGAGCGTGATATACCCAGCACTAGGATATTTATCTAGATGTAAACACGACTGTGCCAAAGCTAGCTACGCTTAATATTTATTAATAATAATAATAATTAATAATAATAATAATAATTAAATAAAATTGTTTTTATTTAAACATATACCAAGCCATTAACGATTTTGAGCTAGAATTGTCTATACTCGTGTGTTTAGAAATTCACACGTTTGTAGTTAAAAAGTTCGAACGTAGTAATGTCCGTTCGGAGACAATGTACGCGCTAGTGCTAGGCTGGAACAGACGGACAGACTGTATGACTATTAAGTGTTTCTTTATGGGGACTATAAAGGCTGGATTTTTGAGACGGAGTAGTGAGGGCAGCTACTTTAACCGTTGTAGTTATACTAAAACGTTTTTTTGAAGACTATCCGTAACTTTTGAAGATATTTTGACCTGCACTCATAAATTAGAAAAAAAATGCTGTTTACTTCTATTTAATTTAGGTTTTTTTGATCTGCAGGTAACTAACAAAACCTTTTTTGTTTTATGTATAGTTTAAAATACTTTCAGGATCATCTGAAGAAAGTGTACTAGAATTATGCGCTATGACTGCAGGGGCTCAAAATGGTCGCCGTTTTTGAAAATATGAAAAAAGTTTTGTACTTTTTTGACTTGTCCGGAGGTAAAAACTTATCTATAAGTCATTTTGGCCTCGAAAGGTCAAAAGATAAAATCTATCTAGATATTTATTTGAAAAGATAATACAATTGTAAGCGACAGTTTTATTTAAGCGTAACTGTTTTTTGCGACCACTTTTCTTTGTATCGTCTCCTACAAAATGAATGGAAATGTTTTAGTGACTTCTGACATTTATACATAGTTAGTCCTCTTAGTTAATCCTATAGAGTATTTATCATCCCTATAAAAAAACGGGGTCGATTGGCATAAAAATAAGTTTTAGCTTAAATTGGCTATTTTCTCGCTAACAGTACCTTTTCCAAAAATTGAAAATTCATGTCACATATCTTCAAAAAATAAGGCCAGCCTCCTAAGCACGTTTTCATATAGCTGTTGTTAACAGTTGTAGTGTTAAGGTAGCCGTTTTCAGTGCCCCGTCTCAAAAAAACACCTTGTAAACGGAAATTTAAAAGGCTTTTAATCAAAATAAGAAGAAATAACCCGAAACATTATTTCTGCTAATTTAATGATTTTTTGTCTAAACTTTAATTGCTTATATCTATGTCCAATATACTAAGCAACTATAACTAAACCAGGAAACCTTATTTTGGCTGGTTAATTTGAAAATATGATATTTTAATTACATTCTACCTAGACAAGTTTTTTTATACTATGCAGATATACTTATAAGGGCAAATGTAGATTGACAAATTAAGTAAACACAAAGGTATCTTTTACTTTTAGTACAAATATGACTCGAAAAAAAAGAAAGTAGGTTCGTACAAGTACTCTATGTTTGATGGAATTGTGTTAACTTGTTGAGGCAAATACGTGTGCTGTTTGTTAGTGTTAGTTATTTGAGAAATCAGTAATTATATTTTCTTAGTAGCTGTAAGTATGTTATAATATTAGGTAATTAATGACTATTTGTTTTGTAAGCTGCTTTTTTTGCTTTTCAGCTCACTCTGGTGCTAATACTAATATTTCATTCTACTGTGCTATGTATTAGATAGGATTATGTAATAATGCCTATAGTTAAGTACACATATAAAACTGCAGTTTATCTACAGAAATATTTAAATTATCAAGGTACTGGACTCCGAATCTATAACAATAAATATTTCAAACTTCGATATATTGCATACGTTTATATATATATATATATATATATATATATATATATATATATATATATATATATAATTAGGTTCTTTACGTCTAATTTTGAAAGTAGATATCATAATTATTACTTAGGGAACATCTATATTACATTCATTTCGTCTACAGATTTAGCAAGCGATACGACCTAAGGCCGTAAAGTTAAGGTTACCGGCTCAGATACCCGCTACCAAATCCCTACAGCTAAACTAAGTAGAACTAATATAGGTGACTTGGTACTCCTTCCGCCAATACTTAAGTAAAATTCAAGTAATATTCTGTGTTGCATTAACCAACTATTATTCCCATACTTATGCTAATAATAATGAAATTGTAGACGTATAACACTGAAGTAGATAAAGCGCACAAAACGATTATAGTAGGCCTGAGTATGACATTTTTTTGTCTCCCCTTTCAGCGTTTTCAAAACTGGTAGAGATGTATAAATTTATTTGTAGCCTATCTAAACTTTTCATGTAATCTAAAACTAAAATCAGATCTACTTACAATTCAATTACTGACTCAACTGCAGTGAGTTGCCTGTCTGCTACACATACCTTGTATTGTGTTGGCGTTAACTCGCCGCCTTACATCGCGTATTTGTCGAATTACGACTAATAGGCCAACCCATTCATTCGAAACGAGTCTTGAGGTCGCCGTATGAATTATACTATTACTGTTTGACAAACTATTTATTTCGGCTTATTCTAAAACTGCAAGTTGGTTAAGATTAATATTATTCAATTAACGTTTCTAGTTAATTTTCTTTACTAAGGTGAAGCATTTTTTCAGCTCGTAAGGGTGATTATATCAGTTTATCTATTGTAACAGGTGGAGTGTACACAGATTTATCCTATATAAAGAGGGCGTCATATTCCTTAAAGAGGGCGTTTTTGCCTCTTTCCTCTAAACCTTTAATTACGTAACTATTTTTTTTGTACTTTTCCAAGTATTTCAGACCATATCTAATGTGAAGCGTCTCATATACAGAATGGTCTTCTGTATACTATTAAAGTTATAATATCCTTAATAATGATAGTTTAAATATAGGTAACTAGATTTACCTACTAATATTAATAACTTAGTCGTAGAAAGCAGTGCTCATTAAAATGTTTAGTATTTTATATTTTATAGTATTTTATACCTAGTTTTATAAAAGATGCCGTTTTCAAAGCAGATAAATATATAAAATATATTACTACTTTTTCCGAACCTAGTTATACAAAGGAATCAAAGACACTACATTGACACTACAAAGCATGGTACTATTTAAAATACCATCCATCCGTTTTTAGATAACCATGTCTACTTCTAAAGATGACTAGAAAAAACTAGAAAGAGTATTCAAAGAGTAACATTAACATAGTCGTGCTATTCAAAGCCACTAAATTAAAGACTACAAGAGATTTTAATCTTATAAATACTCCTTTAAAGACAGAATGTATTACAGACAAGACTAAAGTTCCTATGGTGTAGATCTCTAACATCAACTTTCTATTCATTTTAGATCTCAAATATGATTACTACTACGTTACATCTATAGACAGCTTACGTTCACCATTATCACTGAATAAGTAGACACACTTGATCATGACAAACTTTTTCAACTCAAGTAGTTTTTTAAGTAACATCAATACTGTGACTGTGTTTTCTAAAGCTACTAATTATGTGCTGTGTACTGTATATTTTTTTTTGTGAATTCAAATTCAAATTTCGGTGTTCATCACCAAAACATTTTCTGTCAACGAACCAGAGGAAAATTTATAAGGGCCGATTTCAATGTCAATTTCACTTGAACCCTAATAAATTATAAAGATCACCACATTGGATTATTGTCTCTCAAAATATTAATAAAGTCTGATCATAACATCACTGTAGTATCGTAGTGCCTCGATACGTAATGTTTAAAGATCGGTGGCTGAGCCGAGATCGAATCTAGATTGCCGGCGGTCCCGGCTTGTTGACGGCAGGTTTTGTCCCGAGGTAGACTTCTGAATAGAAGCCGACCTGGGTCGAGCTGTCATCTCAGCCTGGTTCTTCTTAGCTTGTTTGGCAGCAGCGGCTGCTTGTTGTTTGCTCTTCAAAGATGAAATCGAGACGACCACGTTGGTTGTGCGTCCTTCGTATTCTAAACATTAAAACCAATAAGTATCAGCACGGAATAGGCAGACAAAACAATGTATAAGTTACACTAGCTTTATAGTTTAGTTACTAATCTTACCTTCACGTCGGATAACTTCCCCAGCGTTGTTTAAAAAGAAGCTAGTTTTTGGTTCGTCCTTTTTGTCGTCCTTTGATTCCTGTAAAAAGATTGCTTATTTAACTACTGTCCAGGTTCATTTAAACCTAAAATTAACCGTTATATAATAGATATATACTAAGCTAAGTCGGTTGTCTTACCTTTGATTTGCTAGATTTGGAAGCAGAGTCAGTGCTTCCTCTCCACCACAGTCACTGGATCTCACAAAAAGCTCGTCCGACGCCCTCCTTGGCGGGGGTGGTCGCCTCAGCGTCGATGCTGACAGCATTTTCACCCTCAGGTTTGGGTGAAGCCGATCCAGATGTGACACCCCTGGTAATAAAAAGTGTATTTACAAACCTACAATATTCAATTCTACAATATATTCATATTTGTTTGGCGTGACCAGAAAAAATATTTAATATTTAAAATTTTTATTAAAAAAATTTTATTTGTGAATTTCATAATGCAATAATATATTTGATACAAACGTCATGTCAATGCGGACAGAGTTGTTCTGCTGGTTGCGCATTGCAAGAGTCGATACCATCGGCGGCCGTTGAGGCTTGTTCCCGAGCACGCGTTCTATGTCCAGAAGCACTGACGGGGTCAGTTGTGGTGCGATCTATGCAAGGAAATGTAAAATTCTGTAAAATTCTGAAAACTGAGGAGACTTAACATAACATACGTAATCTGGTTAATACCTACTTCTTATACTTCTTATAAGTACAAACCAACGAAAAATATTCACATAAACATATAAAATTCATTTTATTTATAAATTCGGCAAGCTTACTTATTAAACAAAATTTCAGTTTCAGTTTTTACCCAGAAAGAAGAAAGTGAAGTTTATTTAGATTTTTAAATTAATTATTTTACCCATTAGTTTTGTTACCTGCAAAGCGTGAATGTTTTCTCGTAGCTGGTCTACGCTCGTAGCACCCAAAAGAAGACAGTTTACGGAATCATTTTTCAGGCACCATGCTACAGCCAGTTGGCTAATCGAGCAGTCTGTTAAAATAATGTTAAACTTTTGTCAAGTATTTGTTATATGTGCAGTATTTGAACATTGTTTTTTTGTTTTTTCGAAGAAGTAGTAGACGCTATCGTAGAGGTATGTAGAGTCAGTGGCCAACTCTGATGATGTTAATATAATAATAAAATATGTAATTCACTAAAGTCTAATAATGATGAAATCCTAATCTATGCAAGTTTTTGATCGGGAACTTGGACAATATCAGAAATAATAAACTTACTGAGGGAGCTAGCCAAATTGGTGAGGTCACGTAACTTGTCACCATATGTGCGAGGCTCTTCTGCAGCTATTCCGACCTGCTCCTTGCTACTAGAAGTCGGCAACGGCTAAACAAAAAACAAATGAGTATTTTTATTCTACCGTCCGTCTGTCCGGCCCATGTATACCAAAGTGATGTGTATGTTTAATTAGGTTTAATTTAACAACAAAAATAATAAAAAAAAAATTACTTCCGGCATAGCAAGGTCATCTTCGCACCAACTAAAGGTGCTGTATTTTCTGTTGAATCGTGATTTGGCGAAAAGGCTCGTGACATCATCTGGGCCTAAGCCCTTGCCAGTTGTAGATGCTGACCACACCATCAAACCTAAAGAGAATTAAGATTAGTAAATATATAAATGGAGTTACACGTTACGTTATAAATGGAGCAGGCTTGCGTACATCATAGGATATCGTAAAACAAAGTTAAACGAACGAACGAACGAACGATCAACTTATTGTTACGTACCTACTCCGATTTTGTGGTACAGTTCCGGCATGTATAGTTCCGCTTTCTCTCGGCAGAACATGTGGTACTCTGTCTGCTCCACTATAGGTGTCACGCAGTTAAACTGCCTGCAGTTTGTGTAGGCGTCCATGATCTAGGAAAAAAATATTTTAAGCCTGTATATTAAAGCGCATTTTCTAACATCAAATATTTATTTACCTCAGACGGAGACCAACGAGCTGTTCCCCAATAAGACACCCATCCCTTGTCTATAACGAAGTTCATCGCACGAACTACCTCTGAAATATTGTTTAATCATGAATTTGATAGAACGAGAAATACTCCCGAATAAGCAATACCTAAAAGAAGCGATGCCTTTTAGAATATCGGCAATTGATAAATACTGACCTTCCATCGGGCACAATGGATCGACCTTGTGCAAAAGTACAACATCAATGTACTCCACTTGAAGTCTGGCCAGCGATGCTTTTACGCTTTCAAATATATGCTTACGAGAGAGTCCTCTCTCTATCGACCTGTTATCATTATCAACACACCTAGTAAATGAAGAGTTGGACCATGATTAGTAACTAGGCATTTAGCAATAAGCTGAAGATCGAACGACTAAGGATAAATACAGTTTAGGAGTCATTTTTTTATAGCAATGAATAAGCATTTTCGGGGTGTTGTACGAACTTTATTCCTGTGTATGATATGCTTGTGCCGAATATGAACGAACATGGTAAAATTATTATGATTTACAAAATATTATATTAATATACTATAGTAGATTAAAAAGTGTTAATACTTTAGATAAGTAGATATTTTTAATTATTGTATTTTTCACCTGAACTTACTACAAAATAACGAATTATATAAGCTTAAAATGTAATGAATGTTATTATTGATTAATTATTATAATTATGTCAGACGGATGTAGAAATCATCCAAAATCAAACATACTTACTTTGTGCTCCAATATATTTTTGTTATGATAATTACGCTGGACCTTCTGACGCCTCTCTTTTTTAAGATTCTCCCGAGTTCAGCTTCCCCTTTAGCTGTAGATAAAAATAGTTATGACATTCAATAGGTACCTAACAAAAAAGATTACTAGAAATTAACGTGATCATCTGAGGATAACTAACCGCAATGCGCCTCGGATAGATCAAAAAGATTAATCCCATTTTCCAGGGCAGCCATGACGACATCTTCAGCGTTCTCTTCATTCATTAGGGTCCATATCCCGAGGCCAACGTTGGGTACTCTGAGCCCTGACTTGCCGAGACTCTTGTACCGGAGTCCCGGAGTCACTGAAGAAGCCACCGCTGAAGGGTGCCCCGTATATATGGTGCACATTGGGCGTGTCAACGCCATTTCACCTGCTACACATTAAACATTGCGATTTTTTAGATTTTTATGTTGTGTACAAAATAAGAGCTTATTGTATTTCAATTAAAATCTGGTAGCAGACCATAGATTTTTTTAACAAAGAAATTTTTGAACTTATATTAACTACTACTTAATAATATGAGTAATATTAATATATAACCTTTATCTTGAAAGTCTCCAAACAGAAGCTCTGCAGTCAAACCTCGAACAAAACAGATTAATTAAATGCGTTAATGATAATAAGTAATTGAAATATATATATATATATATATATATCACTGAAGGTCTCAAAGGAACGTGGTTGTTGCATATTGCAGATTAGGAAAGTTTGAGGTACCTACACAAAAGTTGTACAATAAAATAAGTCCGGGATTTTTTAATCATAATCAGATGAACGATTAATGAATAAAAAAATAGATATACTTAGGTATGACTCACCTTGATCTAGCATCTGCTGAGAATGAGCACTAAAGTCGTCCATACAATCCAGCGATGCGATCGGAGCACGACATCTGAACAAAACAGAGTTTTTCGATTTTCATTATAATAACCCTGTTTATCGACCTACCTAAGATTATTATTATTTTTGATGATAATGTTAATGGTAATATAAAAATTCAATCTACAAAGCCCAAAGTGTTGCCAACACATGTGTTTCGCGGACACTTTAGATTCAGCACGCATTTTTTAAATTTTATTTTTGTGAAAAGAAAACTATTGTCTACGAGAACAGCTACCACACTTACTACAGTTACGCTACTCTATCGTATGAAAATGAGACAACATTTTCATTGGGAATGAACACGGGTTTCTTGGGATATCTTCCAAACGATACCTTAACACCATTAAGTACATATAAACAAATCTTGTATTTCTAAACTCAAGTCTTATATACCAGCAGACTATTAGCTACACTAAATTAATATAACTAACAACCCTCAAAACATGTACGTACGTAGGTACATTAAATATATTTACTACAAAACATACCATAGGTATATACTATTAATAAAGGTCGGTAGACACCGGAATAAGTACCTACCTAAGTGATTATCAATTCAGGGATACATTTCATCTATACTGTACGTGCAAGGCCAGTCTAACACATATCCTGTTATCCTACTGCAAGATTTCGGTAGGTAATTAAAAAAAAAAAACTGTGATATTCACACCGAAATAATTCCTACCAGATAAAAATCTTCCAAACCCTCCAGACACGAAGATCGATATATAATTTAGATACATCAATTAGAATGTCAAATGTCCACAGAACTTACTATAATTAGTTTTATGTTTTGTTTACTTTATACTTAATCATCATCTCTTTGCCCTTATAATACTAGGTAGGACTTTCTTTTTTATTCGCTTATATAGTATTTGTGTCAAACTTTTGATAATTCTTTTGTCTTTGTTCTTTGAGGAGAAAAATAATACTACACTATTTAGAAGCATAACAATTAAACCTGTGAAAATAAAATAACTTTCTAACTCATACTTCATACATCATTACTTATCAATATAATACATGTATACTTATAAATTCATGATGATTTTTGAGTAATGATGGAGGGATGCTATTTGCAGTACCTACGTGATTACTTACTTATCCGAAAGTAATATAATATGCCTAAACTAAATCTGTAACCTGTAAAACTATATGTATGACAACTAGATATTACTTTATTTTAGTCTCTGAATTGAACATGTAAAATGTAGATATTTTTCCTACTGTGCAACAAAATATCATGCAAAACTGTTTAAACTCCCTTATGGTATGCCTAAAGGATGTTTTTATAAGGTAGTGTGCCTATTTAGTAGATATCAATCAAAGTTTTAAGTACCTAGTTGCTTGCATAGTCAGTCACTACTAAAGGTCACAACGCCTCAAGTTTGATTCAGGAGAATCAGGAGGTACAGTAGACAAGGCAGGAAGCGATACTTGTAATAAAGATAGTGACAAAAACGATAGGTGTAAAAATAGCAAAGGATATCACTGTACCTTCACTCTGCAGCCGGCCATCCCAACTAAACCAGCGTGTGAAGCCAGGCATCGCACTCTGTTGCTTGACATCCTACCTAGCACCCTTCGTGAAGCACTTAGTTTTTATGGTGAAAATTTGTAATTGACTACTCAGTACCTAGGAACTGTATTTTTTAACAAAAAAATATGAAACGAGCTTCACAATGGTTGCTTCCAACAGTGGTAGTACCTACTCGCATGCGACGATCGCGGTGCGCGATGCGGCGGAGTGCTCTCTGTATTACTTGCCAATGGGAGAAGACATACCTAACAATGGGTCTACTGATTACACCATACTTTTTCATACAATACTTTTATAGTTACGGCTGAATAAATAAAATATATCCTCAATAGATAATAAATAAAATTGAAGGTTGAAAGAACGTCTTCTCCCGACACGGCGGATAGTTCTGTAAGGTCCAGTTACCGGTATATGGTGGGCATGGGGTTGGAGTCGACGCTGACGCTGTCTGGCAGGCCTAGCGGTGTGTGCGGAGTGCACCGGCTGATGGTCGACTCGCTGCGGGACATCTGCGAGCCTTCCTTTCCGCCTTCCACGTCCACCCCCCTGCCTTGCATCTCTTGTCTCCTCATTCCGCTCCTACGCTATCACTGCTTCTTAACTCTCTATTTTCATCTTATCTGTAATTAAACGTTCACACGGCTCCCGCCTGGCCCGCGAACACTCCGCACTAGGTAGGTAGATACACAAGGGCTAACACACACTCAAGGACAAAGAGGAAACAGAGAAGCATGCATGCCCTACCGCTAAGACTATCTAACGTCACGATATCGGAACTTACACGACGAGCGAGACTAACCATCTAAGCACTGAAACTAAGTAGTCACGGCACGCACCAGACTAAGAAACGGTAAAACACTAGTGGTTATGTAAGTCGGACATCTTTAAGTGGAGGGGAATGAGGAAAGTGCAGCTGTTCGAGATCTTAAGGCACTCACCGGGACTGCTGAAGGATTTAGGCACTGATCATTCAATAATGAGATGTTGCGATGCGGAAAAAGGCTTAAACTGGTAGGCGGCTTACTGCGGGTTGCGGCCGTACGTAGGTGGAAGCGAGGCAGTGCGCACCCGTGGTGCGGGGACTGACGCGCAGGGTTGGAGGAAGGGGGCTACAGTATGCGCGCGCTGTTCACCCTGCGTCACGTTGTTGTCGAGGCTTCACTTTGTTGGGAGGCAGAGGGTTGAAGGTGGTAATGGACCACCCCATTACCACCTTCCACCCCCTGCCTCCCACCTGACCTATTTCAAGCTAGCAAAATAGGAAGCCAACCGTTTTATTAGTGCCTATTTTTTTTTTAAAGAGCAAGTTACCTGGATAAAACTATGCATATATGTATAAAAGGTTATGCTCATTAGTTGGTCGATAAAAATTTAATCGTGTTAATATTAATTAAGTAAATCATGTTAGAAATACATTAAAATAAATAAGAAATTAATTATTGGTTGAATTCAATAAGTTTCATTTCATAGCATGCCAGCTATTTCACCTAGGTATAAATAGGCACTGTTAGCAATTTGTCGTCGGCGCCAATAGTTGTCGGGCCCGACACATCTCATCTTACCTAACTAACCAGCACTGTGCATCAACAGCTGCCACGGTCTGACGTGCTTCATTGTTTAAAGCGTCGCACCGAGAAACAAGTACCTAAGGTTTTTTTCTTAGTTTTCCTAAATCAATAAAGATTTGTGTGTTAGAAATGTTTAATTAGTAATTCTTAACGTACCCTGAGCATGAGGGGGCTCGCGGTAGATCCATGCACCTCTGCAGGCTGACGTCGCTGGCCGAGGCCCGCCACGGTCGGGTCTCCAGGTTGCAGCCGGCAGTGTCGCAGCCACCCACGCTGTCCATGGATTCATCTATTACAAACAGTTTATCACTCCACTACCAAAACAATGTAGCTACCTACATATTTTCCAAGCATAATATTTGTTACCTTTGCAGGAGCCCAGTCTTGAAAGATTTATAAATATTCCATCTTCGTTGATGCTCTGACTTGAATAAGGCATAGTCAGTTGAGTACTACAAGCCTTTTTAAGAACGCTCTGTAAAAAATAAGATGAACATAAATCTTTTTTCTTATAATTTAAATTTCTTGCAATGTTTTTAAAAGATGAAGCAAAACATCATAAGATACGACTTTAATTTTTTGAGTTTAAATAGTAGCATATCCAAAATTTTATAGTTGATCTATGGTGTCGAGGGATGGAGGCTCTGATTTCCCAAAATAGTCCTTTGTGCTGTGTGGGTGTTACACCACCGAGAATTTACCTAGACAAATCTATAAACTATCATTATTGCATTTCAGTCCGAACATCAGCCGGTGCGCGCGTGTATCACATAATTAATTGAACAAAATCCACAGCTCTTAAAATATGATACACAAAACTTAAGTACCTATACAACCGACAGCAAAAAATGAAAAATTTTCATTATTTATTAATAATTTTGCCCGCGCTAAAGAACGTGTATTGGTTTACGATTTGCATTAAGAACGAACATGTTTGTGATTGTGTAACTATAAAGTATGTACAGGCGACAGAACAAACTTTATTAGTACTTCGTGAGTTCTGAATTCGTGAAAAGGTTCATAAGTATTTATGTTGTTTGTTACTGTGTCTCACTAGCCGGCCGCACATTATACTGCCCGCCCGCCGTAGCTACGGATTGGAACGTGATATCCTGGTAAGTACATATGTTTTTAGATTATGTATCTACTGTCTTGATCAGTCAATCTAATGTAGTTTTGCCTACATTAGATCGGTTACTTTTCAACCCGTTTATAAAGCCCTATGCGTGCCTCGTAGGATGCAGGGTTTATAGGCAAAACCAAACCATACTGTATCCTATTCAAACTTACTATTTTAATTAAATTAGATAAAATGAAATTAATCAGTGATCGGTAACGTAAGATAAAATAACCATAAGATTTTATGATAGATAGACAGTGTTACGAGCCGGGAACTTATAAATTAATGAAACCGCTCGATTTTAACAAATAGTAACATTAATTTCAAAGTTATCACACACAGAACTTAATCCGCTGATTCTACTAGTAAACTTTCCAATAGGTCACAATAAGTGCTTGGCCAGACAGGCAGCGCGGTCCGGTCAGCGGCGCGGCGCGGTCAGTTAGTCAACCAGTGACAGTTACATGGCGCAGTCTTTTGTCGTTGTGCGAAGTAACTGTGCGTTTTTGGTGTGTACTCTGATAATTTCTTCTGAACCGGCTTATCTTATTGGACTGATCTTACTTTGATGTTTACCTGGCTATAATATAGATTCCAATTGCTTAAAGATTTGTGCTTTGTCTTGTCAAAACGAGGGAAAACGCTGAACAGTCAATCTCGTGAACTGGTAGTAAAATTGAGCGATTATTTGGAACGTGAATCTGTTAACGGTGGGCCTCTTTTACCTGTGATACAACCGAGAGAACGAGTCAAGTAAACAATATAACCGATTGGGACTATGTCGTGTTTATTGTAGAAACATGGTTAAATGCAAACCATACCGTTTCACACACATGGACCGATGACACAGTGACCTCCGCCTCAAAAGTTCCATCGGGAAAAGGAGCTCGCCTTATTATATGTCACGCGGGCTTAGCTTCTCAAGGATTTATTCCAGACAGCCTCCTCGCATTCGCGTCTAAAACTACGAGTGATTATCATGAGGAAATGACCTTTAAGATTTTTTTAAGAGTGGTTTGAAAAGCTGCTAGTCAGCCTAGAAAACCCATCGATAATTGTCATGGACAACGCTCCATATCATTCTGTTTAAGTTGATAAGCCACCAACGCAGGCAAATAAAAAACTAGAAATTGTCTCGTGGCTGGAAAGGAATGGTGTGGAAGCAAATCCAACTTTATTAAAAGTTGAGTTGTTGAATATGGTAAAAGCAACTAAGCCGCCCAAGCCTCGCTATATAATCGATGAACTAGCCCTAGAGCATGGACACGTTTTTATTCGATTACGTCCCTATCACTGCCAGTATAACGCTATCGAGCTTATTTGGGCACTAATAAAGAGTCATGCAGCGCGTAACAATACTCAGCTACCCTTCAGTACTGCAAAAATGTTGGCACTGCTACAAACTGCGTGTGCAGAAGTCACTACGGAAGACTGGAGAAAAGTCGTCGAGAAAACAAAGAAAATAATTTCGATGATTTTAAACGAGATGTGACAATATGGTTCAAAATAAAATAATCATATCTCTGAGTGCGGACAGCAGTGATGACGATGACAACACTAGCTATTATTAAAATAGCTCAACTGAATAAATGCATTTTTTTTGTTACACTATGTACTTGTCTTATTCTGTTTCCATCATTTACGATTGAAAATCGATCGATAATTTAATTTAATCCATGTTTCTAAGCAGGTCACCTTACTATGAAACTAAAACAGACATATGTCAAATGTGATCTTAGGGCTTTATCAATACCAGCCAGCAAACGCCCCGCGGTCCTGGCGTTTACTCGTTTCCCTGCTGCTGGGGAGCAGAAGTGCTCACCACCTGTACTTCTTGAGATCTGACGTTACTCTCTTTGTTCCGTTTCGGGCAACTGGACCTCGACTGGACACTTCTCTGATGCGATGTGCTCGAATGTCCATACGTACAGCTTCCACCTCCAAAGCATGGGCCAAGGCGTTCTTTAAAGACTCGTGATGGCCAAGTCTCACCGTAGCTCTGACTTCCAAGTCACGTATCCCATCGACGAATGCCTGAACCAAGTTCCCATCGGTAAGGGCAGGTGAAGATTGAAAAGCCTTCCGAACCAGCTTTTCTATTTCCAGGGCCCACTGCTGCTTGTTCTTTGCGCTGAGTCCTGAGTCCTTTAATTGAGCGCGGAAAACATGTTCTAGATGTGCGTCACCATATCGAAATTCTAGTGCCTCCAGCAGCTGCACATAACTGACGTTAGTTCCCAGGGCCTCCAAAATAGTGAGTGCTTGGACACGCAAGGCTAATAATAGCCTGCGCCTTCGTCCATCCGTTTGCGTTTAGGACAGCTTCGAACTGAGTTTTATAGGCGGACCACGAAGAACCTCCATCAATTGGTGGTACCTTAAATCCTCGCGCCGATGATGAAGATACCACAGGAGTTATCTCTATCTTCAGTTTTCAGCAGAGCCACAGCTTTTTTTACACATGCAATCTGGGTTTTTGCCTTTCTGCCTGCCTCAAATCCGGCTGTCATAGTGCTGGATTTGCTCCTTAACATACTGAAGCTCCTTTCTCCGGTGAACCAGTTCCTCCTGTCAACGTTTCTGTTCTTCCCGTTGCTGGCGAGCAAGTCAAAGTCAAGTCAAAAGATGATTTATTCAATACAATCACAAGGATCACTTTGAAACGTCTTACATACTAGGTGAATTTAGGTGCCAATTCATCCTAACCCAAGCTCGAGAAGAATTGGCAAGAAACTC
Organism: Lampropteryx suffumata; assembly: GCA_948098915.1. NCBI lineage: Eukaryota > Metazoa > Arthropoda > Insecta > Lepidoptera > Geometridae > Lampropteryx > Lampropteryx suffumata. The sequence goes on along the minus strand of OX402544.1, from coordinate 15,390,482 downwards.
GTCTTGGTCCTAGCGCTTTTTTATAATGATCCATCTTATAACTACCTTAACTACGAAATACTAATACAAGAGAGTTTATACATTTCAAGTGAGCCTGTTCTTCTTGACAACGGATCTGTTCCTCTTGCCGGCGAGCCTGTTCCTGAAGCATCGCCATTAAAGCAGCAAGGTCCCCTGCAACTGGAGCCTGAGCCACAGCTGATGATTGAACTCCGGATAACTCACCAGTTGACTCCATTGTTGGTTAAAGAACGAGTCGAGATTCTTGCGATGGAGAAACCGCCTCTCATCCATTTCCTGTTGCCGCTGACTCCTTGTCCGGATACCGTCCGTGTCTTCCTTTGGTAAAACCGGCATTTCATTATCTCCGGTTCTGACACCAATTTGTTACGAGCAGAGTACTGATAAATTAATGAAACCGCTAAATTTTACCAAATTATAACTTTAATTTTAATTATAAACTTAATCCACTGATTCTATTAGGTAACTTCCAAATAGAACACAATAAAAGTCACAACACTACAACACAACTGATAACACTTTGAAACTATCGCACTTGTATCACTAGTTAAGCCGACAATAGACTGACTTGACTGCATCCGTAAATTACCGCCGTATTTATATGAGCGCCGAGCGCGTCGCGTAAAACCTCGACGCTACTCGAACGTTCGAGAACCCACCGGAGTGCGCTAATATGTTCGCTTGAAATAGAGATAAAGATAAATATAAACATTAATTTATTTGCTTCAACATTATGTGGGTTACAGTTGTAGGTCTTAAATATAATGGTTCTATTATGTTCTATCTTAAAATTAGGCATGCAAATATTGAAAATTATGTTTGTATTACATACATAGTTAAAGTGTTTATAAAATTATAGAATTAAATGTCAATGTTTCAAATCGTCAGCTAAGAAGTCATTAATATTATAGTAGCACTTACCAATAATTGTTTTAATTTTGGTTTAAACATAATCTCACTAACATTTAAAAATGACTTAGGTATCTTATTATATATTTTAGGTGCCAAACAGACTAAGCTTTTGTATAACAGTGCAGTTTTGCAACTATGCGTACAGAGTCTGTTGTTATCTCGTTTGTTACGCACAGCAACGTCAGCCATTTTTAAAAAACAGATGTTTTTTCTTACAAATAATGCAACTTCAAAAATGTATAGTGACGGAAGTGTAAGAATTTTATGCTTAATAAATAATGGTTTGCAACTGTCAGTCATAGGTATGCCAAACATGGATCTAATAGTACGTTTTTGTGCTTTAAATATTATATCTTTGTCAGTAGAGTTACCCCAAAATATTATACCAAATCGGAGTATGGATTCTACTGTCCCTTAGTAAGCCGAGAGCAATGACTGTATATTAACAGTTGCGGATAGTTTGTATAGAGAATATGCTGAACTACTGATTCGTCTACTTAGTATGTCTATGTGGCATTTCCAATTAAGTTTTTGGTCAATTTGTAAGCCCAGAAATCGTATGGAGTCAGCTTTATTAATATTACAACCTTGGAATTCAAGATTAATATCCATTGGAATTTGAGCTCTTTGAATAAAGTTAATTATATTTGTTTTTTTTATCAAAATGCCATGGTCCACATAATCGAAAGCCTGAGTCATATAGCATATAGAATATAGCGCAGACAGGAATTCTGTTATCTAATTGGGACATTATATATTTTAAGAAGCCATATATTGCTAAATTAATTGTTTTTTCACGTCGGAATCCTTTTTGTTCATTGCACAATATGTTATTATTTTCTAAGTATGAATAAATTTCACCATATAAATATTTTTCAAACATTTAAGAGAATATTGACAACAGTGCTATAGGTCTATAGCAGTCAGTTTGTTCTTTACTTCCTTTCTTAAATATAGGCATTACAGTGGCAAGTTTGAGTTGCTGTGGGAATGATCCACTTGTAATACTTAGGTTCATCAAGTAGCTAAGATGAGGACTAATTAATTCATTTACGGCCTTAACAATTTTTGTTGTAACACCGTCAAAACCTGCTGCTGGAGTTCTTTACATTTCTTATGATTTTATTTATATGCTGCGGTAGACAAGGTGCCATGCACATAGATTTATCTTTATGGCAAATACCTGCTGTCACATTTTTACCATAATCAGGAATAGGTTTAACTTTGTCAATAAAGTAATTATCAAATAATTCTGTGATGTTCTGGGTTTGTTATATATTCATTGTCATTATTATTGCATTTAATTTTCACAATTGGTTCCCTAGGAATATTAAAGCGTGTCTTATTTATTATTTACCACGTTGTCTTAGATTTATTGTTAGATGTCATAATTTTGTAATTGTTTTGAGCTTTCTTGTTTTGGATATAATTTTTTTCAACCTATTGGCAAAGTTCTTGTATCTTGTATTATTCGTTGTGTTTGGTTTTAATCTAAACTTCCAAAGTAAGTCTTGTTTTTTATCACTGCACAACTTAATACCTCGTAAGATCCACTTTGGTTTACTGATGGTTCTTATTATAATCTGTTTGTTTGGAAAGCAAAGATCATAGAACAGCTTAAAATATTCCATAAAGTGCTAAATTTAAATCCTCTGTATTGTACATATCTGTAAATGTTAGGCTTTTCATACACATTTTAACTTTTCAATATTCTCAATGCTGCAATCACGTATTTCTTTGCGCCAAGTTTTTAACTTAACATTCCTTTTGACTGGTAGTTTTATAACCTGAGCGGTGTGGTCTGAAAGAGCACTTTCAAGCACTTCAGTCTTACAATTATTAGAGAGATATAGCTATCACGTTCGCATTCGATACGCGTACTTGGTAGTGTATCTACTCGATACGAGATGGCGTTGTGGCTGAATATTTAATGCGCCCGCCTGCCAACAGATGGAGCTATGTAGCGAGCGCAACAGTAAGTAGTAAAATCTTACACTTAGGTTTTTTATACAAAGTATAAGATTTTATGATAGACTAGCTACTGCCCGCGGCTTCGCACGCATAGTACATCCATAAAAAGTAGCCTATGTCCGTTTCTAAGATACAATCTATGTATAGGTATTAGGTATGAGCGCCGCGCTGGCGCGCCGAACCAGCATTTGGGGAGAATTTGGAACAGACAGATTTCCTCAAACGAATCTAAAGACAGAGACAGTAGGTACGTCATCTACAACAAACATGTAGAAAGGCGGTCGGCGAGCCGAATCAGCGCTTGGGGAGCATTTGGAAAAGACAGATTCCCTTAAAGGAATCTAAAGACAGAGACAGTTCGTCATCTAAAACAAACGTATATTCGTAGCAGCTTGTCTTGTCTTTGGCTTGTCATTAGAAGCACACAAACCATGCGGCACAGCATGAAAGAAAGAAAGAAAGAAAGAAAGAAAGAAAATGTTTTTATTTCATCCAGCATCTAGGACACTTACATGGTATAAATAAAAACCGGCCAAGTGCGAGTCGGACTCGCGCTCCGAGGGTTCCATACAAATCTATAGGTATATAAGTAAAATTTCACCCATCACGACAATCGAGTCATAGTTGGATGATGTAACAAAAAATTTACAGTTTTCGCAATATTTCCTTTATCTGTGCTATAAGACGTTGCTTCGTACCAAATTTCAAGATTCTGAGTTCACGGGAAGTACCCTGTAGGTTTTGATTCCCTTGCGAGTTGCGAGTTTTAATATATGCGACTTAAATTGCTGTTTCTCTTGATTGCGTTGACATAGAAGATTGATTTTGTTACAGCTTAAAGGTATTATAGACCTGAGTATTTTATATGAATTTCAATTTAATACGCGTTCATGAGAAATGGGGTAGTAAGTTTAAAATTATTAAAAATATTTTTATTATATGATGTAACTAAAAATGTACGGTTATCGCAATTTATCCTTTATCTGTGCTATAAGACGTTGCTTCGTACCAAATTTCAAGATTTTCAGTTCACGGGAAGTACCCTGTAGGTTTTGATTCCCTTGCAAGTTGCGAGTTTGAATATATGCGACTTAAATTGCTGTTTCTCTTGATTGCGTTGCCATAAAAGTTTAACTAGTAGTAGTAGTAGGTTAGAACTAGACTTGTACATGAACTCAAACCATATTGACATAATCTGCTTAACAGAACATTGGCTGAACAAGTCATGAGCTCATGTTCAACTTCAAGAATCACCAAGTTGGTAGATCTTTCTGCAGAGTACATTCTATAAGAGGCGAGTCATTAATATTAATAAATAAACAAATAAAATTCAAAGAACGTAAAGACATTGTCGATTTCTCGCCCACTCTGTAGAAAGACACATTGAGATAGCCTGCATAGAGTTGGAGCGGTTCCTTGTTAAAAGCACTTATAGCCCACCAACCGCTTCATTTGATATTTTTGAGAAAATTATGGAGGACATTTTGCTTATGTCTATTACAAAATCAATAAAGAAATTGTTGTATGCGGTGATTTTAATATAAATTTGCTCGAGAAATATTCATTAGGTACCAGAATAACTAGTTTATTTAATTTATTTGGTCTTGAACCTAGATTTATGGAGCCAACTAGAATAACTGCCACTTCAGCCAAATGCATAGATAGGTAATATCTTTACCAATGTAAACATAATAAGCAAAAATATAATTAGTTATATTCACTCTGACCATCTCGGTCAACTAGTTCAAATAGAAACTAAAATGAACAATAAAGATGTACAGACAGAAGCATTAATTGGTATCCCCTCAAATAGCTAAAGTTTACATTGCACATTACTGCACGATTTATAAATGTTCTACTGAAAATGAAATTTATAAAGCAAAAAACGTATTTTGTCCATGATAATTGTGCAGTGCATCGTACGCGAATGGTTTCTGAATGGCTCTCTTCTCAAGAAGACATTACTGTTATTCCTTGGCCATCTAAAAGTGAATTGAGGTCCAAGCATAATTTAGACCAAGAGGTCACGAGGACCTGGGAGTTAATGCGAGGTAATAATATGGGATGGAACATGGTTACTCAGATGAGAAACAGACTACAACAAATTATACTTAGTGGTGGTTATCCCTTACGCTATTAAGCGATAAGAATCGCTATATATAAAAGTCGATAATTATCACTAGGTACTTAATTTTAACTGCAATGTTACGTTTTAACATAGTCAGAAAAATACCATTTGACCTCACTTATTTATTTTCAAAAACCTAACTGATTAATAATTTTTCACGATTTACAGGAGATCCAAATTGTTTAATTCATTAGATAAGTTATGTAAACAAAAATCTAATGAAAACATGTGTATTCTGCCTACTAAATCGAAAATGGAATATTATTAATCAGGATAGGGAGCTATTTGTAAGTAGGTTAAATTATAAAATACGTCAGTACTAATTACGTTTTTTTTTGTGTTGTGTAGTCAAAACTTTATAAATAATTAAAGTAAGTATGTGAACATGTTTTATTTTATCAACCACCTCTAATTCAGACAAATATTATTGTATATTTGTCTGAATTAGAGGTGGTTGACTTCACTACTTACATGAATACATTACATTACTAAAATAAAAATAGAAATTGGCTGTAATTAAAAAGTTAAATAAACAAAAAGACATCCATCGTTAGGAATCGATGACGGGTCTATCAGTGTGCAGCGAGAGAAACTTGGCTACACTAACCACTACACCATAGTTACATGTGACATAGCGTTGAAATATTAATATCATTACTCGTGATAATACAGATGTTTATGAATATGAATTTGAAAAAATAATTATATTTTTATTAAAACAATTCAATGAACATTATAATAAAACAAAACACGTTAAATAGCCAAATTTCCAATGATAAATGTAAACTAAAATCAATATTTTTATGTTCAAAGCTAGAAGGGTTTGAACCTGCGTGCTACTGGATGGCACTATTACATATACTGTGAGGGGGATACCAATTAATGCTTGTCTGTACAAAAAAAATTACTTATATACCAGTTACCGCTGATCGTTTAGAGAAGGTAAGATTGAACCTGGATATCAACTTGCCTTTTTTGTTGTATAATGATGATAATCCAAATGATTTATACAATACATTTTTCACTGAATTTAATAAAGTATTCAGTTCCATTTTCACATCCAAAACTATTGTGGTCTCTGGCAGTGCAACATTTTGTGAGTGGGCAACAGCAGGTATTCATAGTAGGCGTACCTTGTATGAATTGTACAGTAAAAAACGGTATAACTTTAATGAAGAGTTTAAAGAAAAAGTAAAAAAATACTCAAAAATCTTTTGTCGCTTTGCTAAATCTCAGTAAGCTCAAAAATTAAAAACAGTCAAGATAAAATAAAAGCAGCTTGGAAAATATTTAATAGTGAGACCGGTAAATCCAAAACTCATAATAGTGTAATAAATTTAATTATTAACAATAATATAATTAAGCAAGATATAGATGTAGCAAAGGCATTTGAAACTTTTTTTACTGATATTCCAGTCTCCACTACAAAGTCTTTAAACTCTTCTCATGTAATAGCAGTATCATTGTTAAAAGATAGTTTACCTGAATGTGTCACACAATTTTACTTTGAACATGTGGACAAAAACGATATTATAAAGGCATTCAAAATGATTAATGTAAAAAAGACCACTGATCTCTGGGGCATTTCTGTCTTATAAAACCACAAATTGACATTATTGCACCAGATCTAGCTTTCATATTTAATCAATGTATTGACAGTGGAGTATTTCCTGATTTAATGAAACATGGCAAGATCATACCTCTATTCAAATCAAGTAGTCATTCCGATCCTAGTAACTTTAGGCCTAAAGCAGTACTTCCTACATTTAGTAAAATATTTGAAAAACTTATAGTAAACCAATTACAACGGCATTTTAATACCAACAATTTACTAGACAGTAAACAATTCGGTTTACTGTCTAATTTACTAGACAGTAAACCGAATTGTTTACTGTCTAGTAAATTGTTGGTATTAAAATGCCGTTGTAATTGGCAAAAAGTATAAGTTTTTCCAAAGGGTTCCAAAGTTTTTTTAATTTACAAAGGGACGCTCAACGACTGATGCCGGTGTTGAGTTAATATCACACATTTTTTTGTGATCTGTCGAAAGCTTTTGATTGCGTTCACCATGAAACTCTAATCAGCAAACTACATCACTATGGTGCTAAGCGAGATTCACTTAAGCTTCTCACATCCTACTTAACTGACCGAACACAACGAGTAGATGTAAATGGAAAGCGTTCTCCGGGTTCAATGGTAAAAATGGGTATACCACAAGGATCAATACTCGGGCCATTCTTGTTTTTAATTTATATCAATGATCTACCTAAAATTGTAAAGGATGATCACGAGATTGTACTGTTTGCTGATGACACGTCACTTTTATTTAAATTAAAGCGACGCCTTACTAATCTTGACGATGTAAACAATGCAATCTCCAAAGTTGTAACATGGTTTAATGTAAACAACTTATTACTTAACGAGAAAAAAACGAAATGCATTCGTTTCATACTGCCCAACTTTAACGTTGGGCAGTATGAAACGAATGCATTTCGTGAATGCTACAGGTGAATGCTAATGTAAAAATAAAAAACGATATGATAGATCTCGTCGATACCACAGTGTTCTTAGGCATTACTTTAGATAATAAGCTGCAATGGGGCCCGCACATAGATAAATTGTCGAAGAGACTCAGCTCTGCGGCATACGCTGTTAAAAAGATCCGTCATTTTACCGACATAGATACCGCTAGACTCGTTTACTTCAGCTACTTTCATAGCATTATGTCGTATGGCATTCTATTGTTTTTTTCTGATTTTATGTGCTGCTGATATTAACACCATATTTGTGTTGCAGAAGAGGGCTGTTCGTGCAATTTATAACATGGGCCCCAGAGAATCACTTAGAAATAAGTTTAAAGAAATTAATATTATGACAGTGCCTTGTCAGTATATATACGAAAATTTAATGTATGTGCACCAAAATGTTCATTTATTAAAAAAAAATTGCGATAATCATAATATTATTTCTAATAAAGATAAACTCGCTGTTCCCACTGTTAGGCTCCCTAAAGTTAATAAGTCTTTTATAGGGCAATGTGTACGCTTCCATAACAAGGTCCCAAGCTACGTGTTGGAATTGTCGATTGGCAAACTTAAAAACGTAATTAAACAGAAACTGTCTATTAAAGCATATTATAAAATATCTGATTATTTATCTGATTATTTAGATGACAAAAAAGCTTGAGATGAATCTGCTCCAACTCGACTCGGCATCCGTAACAAAGTTGTCAAGGATCATACAAAAAAGTGTTAAGACCAGAAAAGTTTCTTACCGGATTCTTCTTGAACTGGGGTTAGGAGGAACCAATGGAGGATCGGGGCAGCGCTGATTTTATGACGGAGCCTAAAATGATGTGTGACGTAACGAGTACCGATCAAAACACATTACATATACATAATAAATAATGTAGTAAGTACTAAATACAAAATAAAGGTGCAATATAAAAAAAGTTAACTTGTGTACTAAATATTCAAGTAAAATAAGTAAGGTTAATAATTAAGTTAAATAATGATTGAATTTAAAATAAGTACATAAATACAAATATAGGAATGAATGAACTATAATGAAGCACGGCCCACCTCATGCGGGTCGCTCTCTAAGATGCACTGTTAGACTGATTCTCCAGTAATTGCTTCCTAACCGCTACTCTGTAAACATTCACCGATTCAAGAAAGAAGATATACCTATTAAGAAAATAGTCAAAATATTGAGCTCCGAATCACACAACGATAAATTAGGCTCTTGTATTTAAACCAGAAATAAGAAGGTTACTCGGTTCCGAGATAGAAATGAACATGTTGAGAAAACGAAATCATCGGTTTTTAGTTTTAAACACCATTGTGACAACAACTTTATTGAAAGGAGAACACGACTTAAGATGAAAGCCACTGCATGAATGATGATTGTTAGTTAATATTTGAGTGTCTAAGTGTGAGTACGAATACGAACGAATGATACGAATGAGTAATATTTAGAATAACCCTATTGAATTTTTCTTTGAAAGTAAGCCGTTTTTTTATGAAGACGCCAACGCCGCCGCCCTAAAGTCTATTTTACTAGTCTATTCAGACTATTTTAGTATCGGTGCTCATATCTAATAGAAATCCATACCAAATGTAATCGACGCAAAAAAAAGTTCTATTGATCCGATCGCTATCGCTACTATCCGCTAGACCAATCTGAAAATTTCCTATAAATGTCATCGAAATCGGTCCAGTCGTTTCGGAGTCTATAGGAAACATACATACACACATAGCCTTTTATAGATATAGATAGATAAGGCTTACATATTTGAGCCTTTTGGAGTCGAGACCGTGGGCCCGTGGGGCCCACCGCGTTTTCAAAATTATTTCAAGGCGTCTGGTAGATACATTGCGCGAGCTGGCTCCTATCTGGCATTCAATTTAAACGAATGGCAATGCTAATACGCTACGCTAATATTTTAATTTAATGTTTCTTGGGAACGCTGCGCTCTGGCAGTTATCTGGATCAGTTTAGCTATCTATGGATCTTTTTAAACGGTCCTGAGATAGCTACTGTTTTACATGTATTTATACTAGAAGCGATTAAATTATTTATGTTGATCAATCTGTTACCACCAAATGTGCATTAGAAATAAATTATCAATTTTTATTGTATTTATGTCCTACTATTTTGGCGATAATGCCTTACACATAAAAGATAGATATATGCTGTCGCGGGCTTTTTTGTAGACCCTCTGTTTGCTTCAGAGGTTATAAGACTAACGTGTGTTCTATGTTGTATGTCAGTCTATGTGTATGATATTTCAAGAAAGAAAGAAATTCCCAGAGGAACCTCGGTACCTACCATACTACTTCAATAATATTACCAACCTTGCAACATCTCCTGAAATCTGTAGGTTAATGTTCCAGTCGCGGCCATGCCCTATCTTTTTTTCACGTAGCATATATGAAAAGGATGGAGATAAAGCAGAAATATTTAAATAAAGATTGAAAACTGTTTTACCTAATTTTACATATTTCACGAGTATCGTTCATAAACAAAATGTCCTTCCTACCTGTGGTACGAGAGCACTTTCTCGTTTTCGTTGTTAAAGAATTGTTTCGGCTACTTTTTATTACAAACTAAGACATCCTTACGACTCAACGTGTAAAACGTGACTTATAGAAAGGGTAGGTACTTAGAGCCGGGAAAAATAAAATACAATTCCGTTTTCAAATCGCCGCCGCAGCCGTGTGTACAGAAAGTCAATTTTACAAGATAAATAGCTTCCAAGTTACTGTGGCCACTCTGAAAGTGTAATACAATTTGTGTTTTATTTTAGATAAAATCTACTACTACTACCAACTAACAAAGAAAAAACATGAAGCAAACAGTCGTGGACCCATGGACTAATTTATATATATACCTTACAGGATTATATGAAGCAATACCCTTAGCCGTAATTCGAACTGTATCTCAATATTTCTTCAACGTAAGTATTATTAGATTATAATTTATTTATTCGATCGATCCCAACTGTCCCATTTCCAATACTACAAATCAATAAATAATGCTGGCCATTTCACACAGCGTTAATTAGCTCTAACGTAAGAGCTTGTGTTATGGGTAGGTATACAAATACATATACAAAATGTTTTATTTCAAATCATTTTTGTAAGTAACAGAATTAGTGACACATGTTTGATAATACTTCTTATAATTTTTTTTTATTTAAGCTATATCGTCCCACTGCTGGGCAAAAGTCTCCCCCAAATCTTTCTAACTAGCTCTTCGATCCTTCGAGATCGCCTACCATGCTCTCTCAAAGTTGTCAAGATCGTCCCTCCAACGCTTTTTCGACCGACCGTGACGCCGCTGTCCGTCATGCCAAGGTATTACCATGTTGGCCTATATGTCTGAATGCATGAGACTCACGTAACCTGCCCAGTCCCACTTAATCCTGGTCGTTTTATTACCTGCATCAGCAATTCCAGTAATAGAGCGCATAATACTGTTTCGTACTCGATCTGGAGCGCTTGCATCCAAGAATGCTGCGCTCCATTGCTCTCTGGCAAATCTTAAGTTTGGGTTTCTGCAACTCTGCGACCAGGTCTAAGCACCGTAGGTTACGATGGGCAAGATAAAGAAGTCACATTTGGGACTATTACTTTTCTGTTATTACTGGGATATTATATAGGGGGTGAATGTCAATTGTGACGAGGAAAGTGTTAGATGGGTTCTTCTTACCGTGTCACTAGTTTTTTCGAACCAGTGAGTGTGGATTAAGGTATGCTTCAGTCTCGTTTGATAGGTAATTGATATTGATAGACACGAAAAGTAGACGTTGGCCAAAGAAAAGATTGTTGGATTGAGTAAGAACTTTTATGAGTACGAAAGGCGTGATAATTGAAATGACTGCTGATAGCGGGAAATGGTAGAAGAAATCTATAATCTCGACACCTCTTAGTGTAGGATAAGGAAAGGAAGATCCTATTCGTGATTATGTTCTGCCCACGCCACGTGCAGCCATGGCTGATGGCTGACTACGGATTTTTACAGTTTCTCAATTGAGGTGAGCAGTTCGATCGATCGAGGTGCTCGCTCAAAATCAGCTGGTGGCAACATGAAATTTAAGTTTACTCGACGAATCGCTATTATATTCGTATAAGAAGACCATCAATAATGGTCCTTGTGCTTTTATTAAGACAATTATATTTTTTCTTCTACTCATCTTTAAAGTGTAAAGGTACATAAAAACATCCTGCATTCTATTTATTTTTCAGTATAATCACGGTCAAGAAATATTCGATTTAACGGAAGATATCCCAACTGACGCAGAAAGTATATTCGAAGATATATCCAATTGTCTACTTAAAGAAAAGGAAGAAGAGTTATCGCAGGTAAGAAATCCTGTACTATACGAAGTAGGTAGGTACTAGGTAAACTAAAGCAATCCCTATGATTGTGATTCCTATGATATGATTGCTGTCTAAGACTGTGTGATGAACACAGGTGTTTTTTCTTTGTCTGGGTGTTATAAAGTATCATAAGTACCTATGTATATAAAAATATTTAAGTATTTTGTCAGTCATTAGGTCACCATAATACAAGCTATGCTTAGTTTGGGGCTAGATGGTGTTGTGTGCATTGTCCACCAATATTTATTTAAAAAAAAGATTCTAGTATTGGGTACTTAATGCGTACCTACTGACATCCATACCAACACGTATATGCCGTGCATTTTGCACATCAAAGCACGGAATGAAATCATCTGCTAATACGATTAAAATCTGTCAGTTGAATTCTCTACGATATCAGAACGGACCTTGTCCTTTCTCATAGTCACCACTTGCTACCAACTAATGTTTGCATAGGAACCCGGCATAATTGCAAATGCAGTGGCAAAACAGGAGGTGAATGAACCAACCTGCCTAACTACATACTAACATAACATACCTGGTAAGTTATTATGAGTCAGGCTCAGTGGCCAAATCTGGTGACGGAATTGAGGGTCCTTACTTACACGATATGGTTTAGTAGTATCAGGTATGGATGGTCGGCTATGCCGCCACCTTGCGGCCTGTCGCTGTAGATCGCAAAGCCTGTGATGCGACCACGATGTGTTCATGCCACGTAACTCTTCAACAGCCTCTGCTATCTACGATATGATAATAAAGCACGGTTTGGTAGGTACTTAGGTTTCTGGTGTATCATACTTCCATGATAGGGGAAGAGATTTATAATATTAAAAGGATCTTTAGTGGTTTTATATAAATTAGTTAGGGTGACTGAATGCCAACAACATTAAGTCATCAGAAAACCTGGCGTAATTGGGCTAAGTTCTGTAAGTATACTTCTCGTTTTTGCTCCTCTTCAGCTTCTATGGCTCTTTGATGTAGAAGCTCTTTGTCGAGCTGAGCCACCTCCTCGGCCTCACGCGCTTGGCATTCCTTTTCCTAAAACAAAACGTAGGTAAAAACATATAAAAAGTTTGTATGAGTTTCTCAACTCTACTTCGTAACGTTTTATTAAAGCTTCGTCCGAATTGTTATAATAAGAAATTTTTTGAGTAGTTCTTCGCAGTAAAAATTACGCAACACGTGAGTTGACGAAACAAATATAATAGGTACCTAATATTTTCTTTCGTCATTTCGTACTATTTGCACCACATACCTATCTAGGTATTTTGAATTAATGCTGTCTGTTTGTCTGACATTTAAAAAAAATACCATTGCAACAATAAGTCTAATAAGGATTTATTTTGGTAGCCTTACGAAGCAAACATTGCGCTGTTATTTTATTTATTTTTCTTCGAGTTATTTCGGGTTTTATTAATAATGTTACGAGCCGGGTAGGTACTGATAAATTAATGGAACCGCTCGATTTAACAAAATTATAACTTTAATTTCAAAGTTACCACACACAGGACTTAATCTACAGATTAAACTAGTCTAAGTACTTCATAATAGAACACAATAAAAGTCACAACACTACAACGTTCGAGAACGAAGCGTAACGCGCTAATATATTCGCTTATAAGAGAGAGATATATCCATCTCGTTTGCTTTTATGCATTATATACGCGTACTATGTAGTGTATCTACTCGCTACTAGATGGCGGTAATTATTTAAAGATTTGTCTGCTCAACCATCTCAATATCAAGTTTATAAGTATATAAGTATTATATACTTATAAACAAACTTATAAATATAAGTATTAAGTATTATAAGTAAGTACGATTTGGGACCACACCAATCCACACGAGATCCCCTAAGTGACAACGCCGATTAAAGACAACATAACATATGCCCTTCCACAAAATCAAGCTGATCTACAAGAGGTAGATACGCCAGAGTCAACGAAAATTTAACCATTCCCAGCAAAACCTGTGATCATTTGAACAATGTACCTTTTCCACAAATTGATAACCCAAATATTATATAAAAAGCTTAGAGGACTCACGCAACTTATTTTATTCATTATTAACATCTACCCGTCGCTATTGAAAACCCCTTTAATAAAAAGTCATGAACGCTCACAAGCTATGCTTCTAATGCTATGCTAAGTTATTTTGTCCCGCTACCTAGGTAGGTAATATGACGACTGACTTCGTATCCTTTGTCTGACACGTGCATGGCCAATTCATGTATTTATTATTTTAGTTAGGGCCGGGCTTACCTTCTGTACTTGACGTTCATGTTCAATTTTTTGCTGTTCAAGCTCTTCCTCTGGTATTGGAGGTGTTTCATCGCCACTGGACGTGTGTTTACCTCCTGGTATTCAAATGATTAGTAAATTATGGTGAGTAGGTACAGGTAGGTATCTAATTATTAGTTTATTGTTGGGTTTTTTGGTGCCAAAAAAAATGATAATGTTTGGAAAACTTGTAGGCTTACGCAATTCCACTTTTTCCCTCACATGAAGGTACCTACCTAAGTAAATAGCGTAGGTACCAATTTAATGTAGATACTATTATTACCTACGCAAGCTTTGCATTTGCATCAGTCTAGGTCTACTTTGATCGTTAATCAATAATACCATCATCGTCTATGGTGGCCTTACAGTTCAGGCAATAAATCAGCGATAAATAATTATGTAAGTACCTTGCATGACGCTGACCCAACGTTACGTTTCTTTCACAGTCGTCATGCAGAGTAATTCCTACTTCAATTGGAATTTCGGGATATCGGTAATTACCTTTACCTACCAGTTGGTGGATGATACGAAATCCAAAATTGATGAGCCAGCTTTGCACAATTCAACACACAATCACTAGAAATAAATGTTTGTTAGGTAAATGCTATATAACACTGATATACATTTATTCATAGACGTTCGTTTCATAGTAGAAGCAATGAAGTATGTTTGGCACGATTGGCGTTGGTCCAAAAATCTTTCTCCTTCTAACTAGGGATTTAGAGGTCGTCGTAGCTGATTCTTAAACTAACGTGCCGAGGTAGATAGTTATACAGGTAAGTACCTACATACTTATGGTAATTTTACTATGTACATACCTAGTTACCGTCTTCAAGAGGGTAGGAAGGGAAATAAGTAAGTACTTACAAGGTGTCTTGTAATTAGATTTAGGACTTAGGCTAGGTTAGGGACGAAACTAAGGGTGGTATTACCTATTCTTCCGTTTGTCAAAATTCAGTGCATTTTTTTAATGCACGTAATGTATGTAGGTATCTACATACGGAAACGTGAGCTTAGCGTTAGTGAAAGCCTTAGAACTTTAGAAGCTTTGTAAAGTAGGTAACTAGGTAAGTAGGTTTAACCTAGCTGTAAGTTTTCCAAAAAATTCAAAATAAAATAAAATAAAAATTACCTAACCCAGTGGCTACCGGTCGGCGGCGACGAAACTTCCACGATAGTTAGTAGGTCGCATAAAATCAACCCTGAATCTTGTAAAACTCGTCAAAGGAAGGTGAAAGCCGTTACAACTTTTTGGCGAACTTAGCGAAGATGAGCGTCTCCAAGATCCGGAATGTTTGTTCAAAGTGATACTGATACTTATTGAGTTATTTATATTGAGTAGGTATTGGATATCGTAATAAATCAACTGAAATCGCGTTTCCTTCCAATGAATGAAATTGATTACAATTTCAGTGTTTCGCACTGGCAGGATGCAAAATATAAAATTACACTGATTTATTAAAATAAGCTCTAGAATTCGTTTATATACTTAAATAAAAATACATTAGTATATGAATAATTTGAAAAAGTTTTCTGTGCAGGCGAAAAATCTTCGTGTAGGTACCTACCTATTTACTTACGTATAAATACACGAATGCTGATTAATTTATTAACCGACTTCATCGAAAAGGAGGAGGTTCTCAATTCGTCGGAATCTTTTTTTTTATGTATGTTCACCGATTACTCGAAAACGCCAAAACCGATTTGATTTTTTTTTTTTGTTGAAAGGGTATACTTGCCATAACAGAGTATACTTCCCAGGTGGCCCCATTTAAATTTTATCGAAATCGGTTAAGCTGAAAAATCAACAAAAATCTAAAAATGTATGTAATATGTAATTACATCGATGATATTTTCGTTTACTCCGATACCTCGCTATCTCATTGGAGCAGTGCGTTTATTTGGCCTACCCATTATATATTACATATAACAAAATACATTTACTTTCCATTAAAAATGTATTAGGTATAGGCTCAAATTTCATTCAATGAAGTCGGTTTTCTTTTTAGTTATTAAAACGTAATTATAATAAAGAATCACTTTATGTCGTGCAGCTTTCCTGAAGTAAGTAGGTATGTAGGTACTGCAATAATAATATTTGTTACAATTCCTGTGACCACAGCTAGTAGGTACCTACTGAAAGATAATTTCCGAAATCCCTTTCGTAGGGACTGTCTTGTCTTGTCTTGTACGTAAGGGACAAGACAGGCAACGTAACTTGGCTAATTCTGTCTATTGAAAATTCTATGGCTCGATCTTTAAACTTTGATGATGTTATTGATACTTTTGCGGATTATAAAACTCAAAGAAAATAATTTTATTAATAAATATCTAAGATTAAATTGTTATTTCATTATAAATACCTATTAATGCTCTTGAAAATAAAATTTATTTGATATTAGACTAAAATGCACACGTTATTTTATTACATAGTAGTTAATAGTGTAACTACTAAAGATTATATAACTATAACTACTGATTAATTAAAATTAAATTACAACGTGACGATTTTCAGTAAGAGGGCCCCATCCAATGAATTTGCCACGGGCCACTGATATAATGGTACCTACCTATAGTGGTAAAATTACGCCATTAGTATCTACCTATATAACACAGGACTATAAAAACAATGATAGGTTCCATTTCCACCTAGGCCTCCTAATCCTACGAGAATCCTATTGATCAACAATCAATACCACAACACAAGACGCGACACTTATTACAAAATTATACCCCTGAATCCTACCATAAAAATCCTTCAACCCTGCAAGCCAGCATTGCTGAAATCGAACTATCTAGCTTATTGATAATGTAATGTACGTGTGTAGGTAGGTATACAAGTCAACATCTTGATGACATTTAGCAGACTAATTAAATATACTTATTAAATCCCATAAATCTAATTCATTTAATTATTATTTTCATTTCACAAGCCCTTATTTAAAGTTTATTGCCATTATTAGCCAGATATAAACAATTTCGATGATTATTGATGATTATCTGTTATCTACTTATTTTAACTCTGTGCGATTGATTGGTGCTGTTGTGTTCTATAATCTGTGTGTGAACAACATCGATCGACCCGCAACTTCTCAGAAGCGGAAAAAATACATGCTAGGGTTGTACCAAATTGGTATTTGATCCGATTTTAGGACCATATTGCTTTGGTATAACGACGTGACTAGTTTATTTATCTAAAATATACTTAATTAGAGCGATATGAAATGCATAATTTATTTGTACGTTGCCACATACATTCCTTTTAACACCCAGACGCAGATATACATAAATTTCTTACTCTATGTGCTTGGCCAGGATGCAAAAGCGGGCGCGGGGCGGGCGCGGCGCGGCAAACTCAAACATAAGAACTTCATTTGAGTGTCCATAGCGGAGACGCGGGTGCGGGGCGGACGCGGGAAGCGTTGCGAGCTACTTGGCGCGGGAAGCGCGCGGGCAACTCACGCCATAGCTCGTTCATACAAGTGGCCGCAGTGAGAGCGCAGGGGTCAAGCATAAACAAACCACGCGGGAGCGGGGATCTCAAACTGATTCGAGCCAACCGCGCGCGTACTTGAAATGGCGCTTTCACAAATTAATGTAGAAGAATTAATAAGTGCTATTCAAGCACGACCTACACTGTGGATGTCGAAACAATGTCAATACAAAAACATAAACGTTAATTTAAGATTGTAGAGTGAAATAAATCAAAAAACTTTGAAGGTTGCTCTCGCAATGTTTTATTTAGTAAAAAAATATTAAACTTTGCTCTCCGGGAGTGCCGACAGAAGTGAAAACTTATTTTGGCGCGTTAGACATTTTTTAGATGGGTACTAGGGTTATTGGGTTATTGGGTTATGAATTGCATTTTAATTATGAATTGCATGATATTAGTTATTAGAAACTTTAAAATACATTTAATATTTTTTTATGTTTTTGTTCAGAATGTAGATAATATATCAAAGAACCTAACTCATTAAACTTCTCCATACAAAAGTAGACTGTAAACATGTGAATTAAGGTTTATAATCAAATAGGGCGAGCGCTGCAGCCCTGCGTCTCGTAACGGTGTCACGAGTCCAGAGGTCTTACCTCATCTAAAAATATGCGTACGGCGCTAAAAGAAGTTTTTACTTCAAAAATTGCCATTTAATGTAAGAATTTTTCAGTAAAATCTTCTTCATCATATCTAAATTCTAAATTTTGCATGTGCACTGTGCACATGCAAAACCAAACACCAGTATTGGTACCTATATACATCACTCCTCCAAGAAGACTTCATAGATGTAACTGGAACAAACTTAAGTTATGCGGTAACGGATGCTAAAATTACGCCACATGGGTGACGTTTACTCCGACGAGATAGAGGCTCTAATATGGGTGGTATATTGCTTGCAGCCAGGATTGGAACTCTACTGTACCACGGTGGGTACAAAAGTTTGGCTCTAGGTTTGGTACAAAAGTTCGTTCTCAACTAAATAACTCTACCGTTATTATTATAGTTGACCTAAACTTGAACAGTGCTTCTAAGTTTTAAAACTATCATGGTTTTGTACATAATTTTCACTCAAAACGGGATATTTACCATGATATATGAGTTTTTCTGCTTCTCGATATTTCGGCACAGTTGCATGCGCCATGATCACGAGATAAACTGAAGTCTTTGCGGGTGGATGTTATTGGCAGACAAAACGGTCTACCCTCTTTCTCAGTCTTTTACTGCGAACATTACCCCTACTACCGGTTTCACTGTCACTAACAACTCGATCACGATTACGACACACAACACTCACGGTATCTGGACGCATAACTGGTACCTCACTTTTACGATTTCCACACATCCTCACCACAGGGTTCCAGGCTCCAGACAATTGAAAACCGTCTTCTCGATTGAAATTCCTGTGTTTGAAAACACAAAAGCGAGTTGTCCCCTACCAGACACATGCAGACATTAACTCACAAAAAACTCGAACGGTTATTAATTTGTCTGACAAGGTTTTGAATGATTCTGCTCTCAGAGTGTTAGAGAAGGGTCTAAATTTTGCCCCTACCACGAAACGCATCCCTTATGAGAAAGTGATCGGTAATGTGGAGGAGCTCATTCGTTATAATAGGATACCAGGAAGTGACGCGGAGTGTCTAAGACAGGACATTGCATTTATATTACGTCATACTAAACCTCCAGAACCCAACATTACTAAAGATGAGTTGATGGCGTTAAAAGAGTTCCGCCAAGATACCAACTTGTTGGTCCTTAAGGCTGATAAGGGGAACGCTACGGTAGTTATGAACGTCACAGAATACGAGAATAAAATCCTGAACTTGTTGAAAGACACTAACACATACAAACTGGTGAATTACAATCCGACGGCTAGAATACATCGTAGTACCCAGAAAATTATAAAGGAGTGCCAATACGCTATAGGAGAGGAACTAACAAAATACCTGTTGCGCCCTAAAAACATCCAGCCACCTAAACTGTATGGTCTACCTAAAGTGCATAAACAGAATGCTCCGCTGCGACCCATCGTTAGTCAGATTGACTCACCTACTTACGAGTTGGCGAAGCATGTAGCGGGTGTGTTGCAACCTTCTGTAGGCCTGACATCATCTTTCGTGAAAGACTCACGTCACTTCATACAGATTCTTCAGCAGACAACGGTTGATGAGAGTGAGGTGATGGTTAGTTTTGATGTGGAATCCCTCTTTACAAACGTCCCTATAGCCGACTGTATGAAGGTGATAGAGACTAGAATACAGAGAAATGGTATCCCAGCAGAATATGCCAAGCTTTTATACCATATTCTGGCCACAAACTATTTCTTGTATAGGGAAAATTACTACCTACAAATTGATGGTGTTGCCATGGGAAGTCCCGTCGCTCCCGTAGTGGCCAATATATGGATGGAGTATTTTGAGAACCTGGCTATATGCTCTGCCCCCTTGCCAATGAAGTTGTGGAAAAGGTACGTTGATGATGTTTTCTGTATTGTAAGAGGCAATAAACATGAGATTGAACTCCTTTTGGCATACCTAAATGGCGTACATACCAAGATGCGGTTTACGTATGAAATGGAAAGTGATCGAAGCTTGGCTTTCCTGGACGTGATGGTACAGATTCGTGATGATGGTAATTTAGGCTATTCGGTTTATAGGAAGCCGACCCATACGGATCGATATCTCCATGCTGATTCACACCATCACCCTCGGCAGCTTAACTCGGTTGTAATGTCTCTCACGAACCGTGCTTTCGACCTATGTGATGAGTACTCCATAAAGAGTGAGCTAGCTCATGTTCAGCATGTCCTACGTAAAAATGGATATAAGCTTCGATCTTTTCCAGTTAGACAAAGGCCTAAACCCCACAGATGTATAGTAGAACGAAAACCTGCTTTTCTACCGTACATCAAAGGAGTGACGGACAAAATTGCGAAAGCCCTGCAGAAATTGTCCATAAAAACAATTTTTACTCCTTTAAAGAAGATCTCACACTACCTGCGCTCACCTAAAGATAAGATTCCTCTTCAAACACCAGGAGTGTACAAGATTGACTGCAGCTGTGGGAGCTCTTACATCGGCCAAACAAAACGTACCATAGCTTGTCGAGTGACAGAACACATCCGGGCGGTCAAAAATATGGACACACAAAAGTCGGCCATAGCTACACATCTACTAGAATCTGGCTCAAACCACTGGATCGAGTTACACAATCCACAGGTAATCTCAACTGAAAAACATTACATCCCAAGATTGGTACAAGAGGCAATAGAGATTACCAAACACAGGAATTTCAATCGAGAAGACGGTTTTCAATTGTCTGGAGCCTGGAACCCTGTGGTGAGGATGTGTGGAAATCGTAAAAGTGAGGTACCAGTTATGCGTCCAGATACCGTGAGTGTTGTGTGTCGTAATCGTGATCGAGTTGTTAGTGACAGTGAAACCGGTAGTAGGGGTAATGTTCGCAGTAAAAGACTGAGAAAGAGGGTAGACCGTTTTGTCTGCCAATAACATCCACCCGCAAAGACTTCAGTTTATCTCGTGATCATGGCGCATGCAACTGTGCCGAAATATCGAGAAGCAGAAAAACTCATATATCATGGTAAATATCCCGTTTTGAGTGAAAATTAAGTGCTTCTAAGGAACATTAACAACTTGATACATTTTTTTGTGTTTTTAGGGATTTACAACGACATAGTTGATAGGACAGGTAGCAAATTCGATGTTGTGATTAATAGCAATGTTAAAAATGCAAGTGGAAGATGCGGTGGAAGATGGTCTTGTGAAAAATGCGGACAAATATCACCCACCTCTTGAGATCTACATAATCTTACTTAAGCTGTTTGCTGACTATTTATGGGACCGCAAGCTACCAGCGTTTGTTCGTTTTGGCTGTTACGACTCTGTTCCTTAGCACATCTGTAGGGCGATTATGGAACTCTAATTACAATCAATTTCTATCTGTTTTCATAGATTTCTGATAGACATTGATTGTAATTAAAGTTCCATAATCGCCCTACTGGTGTAAGTTAGGGTTCTTTCTTAGCACCTCTCCTGTTTACAATGCTGGTTGATGAATTGGTTCGCACCTTTGATATGAACACATATCGCTCGCTAAATGTCTACAATAATATAAAATGTAGATATCTTAAACTTTCACGCGTAGAAAAAAACCAAACCACTTTTTGGTTTTGACGACATGGCTTTGAAACCAACATTCAAATTTATTTATATTGTATATTAAAACATAGGTATATATATATCTGCATTGTTACTATTATTTTAATAAACTAGAAACATGAAACTGAATAATCACCCGGATCGTATGTTCTTGGTCCAATCATCAGAAAGAACGAATGACCGGATCGGATCTTCACACCGCTACTTCGCTAGTTGACGCTGTTTGCCGCTAGCTGCAGCGCGCTGGATTGACGCCTTGACGCCTTCGACTTGACTTGACGCACATCTTTAGTGAATTTTGCAGTTCCTTACCTTCATTATTCCGCATTTCAGAATCAAATTGTGATTTCGTTAAATTTTTATATTTTTATGCACATATATACCAATGAATCTTTGTAGAATCCATTTAGTTACTTGCTCCTACGGACGAAAAATCGTTAAATGCGTCTTTTACCCTAATGCATGCGCGTGAAGTGTCAGAATAGAAAAAGTACAGATTGTAGAAGCGTTGTTTTGACAATGTAAGTCTCTTAAATAAAGACAAAAAATGTTGGTGCAAGAGTGTAATAAACTGTAGTGGAAAAATTCCGATGTGATGATACGAACAGAGTGCAATAAATTGAGTAAAAACGAGTGGCCGCAGGCTTGTCACTGACAGCCGGCAGCCTTTTCGTAAATTCGCGTCTTCGGCGCGTTACAAAATGAACAGTCGTAGCGGTGTGAATGAATCTAATTTGGTTAATTTTTCGTCCGATCTAACATCCCTAAACGCGTTAGACAAGGAACCATTACTTAGTTTTCCCTTTGATCACCTCTACGCATGCCACTCGCAAAGCGCTGACTCGCTTACGTTGGATAAAAATGTGGAGATATCGACGCACTGTCTGGTGCAACCAGATAAAACAATCCAAGAAAAAGATGCTGAGATTCTTTCTTTGAAATCTCAAAATAAGAAATTGAAGGACCTTCTTATCTATCATCTGGATTTGATTCAGCAACAAAATGATGCGATTACCAACAGAGAAAAATCTTTGAATACAGTACAAGAAGAAATTAGCACTGTGAGTGTTACTTTCCTAAATATAATATTATTTAATAAGTATAGGTGTCTAGGTGATGTTCAATTAGTAGAGTTCTATTTGAATTATATATAATACTCACACTGGATCTTTCTCCCTCTGAAGTTGAAACAATTGTGCATGTACTGTTGTGCAGAAAAATGTTGGCTACAGATGTTTGAAGCCCGATACAGATCACAAATGTATAGAGCCTGAGCTTAGGTCCCACCTAACTACTTATTATATAAACTAATCAAAAAATTATTTAATTCTGATTTTATAGTTGCTTGTTTTCTGATTTTATTTAGTCAATAAACACGAAACATAAATAAAAAAGAATAACAAAAACTCATCAAAAATGCTTAAAAAGTTTTTTATGATTTTTTTGATTTCATTTTGCTATAAATTTACGCTTTAAACATCTCAGGCTCAAAATATACCAACTTTCAATTCTTATGTGCATATATTTTTAAATATTTTACTAACTTAATAGACCTACTGCTACTATTTACGTAGTTGAAAAAACCTTTCTTTAATGGCACCAAATATTTAATTGTACCTTGCAAATACAGAATATGATTATTTATTAAAATAGATCCATTAGTCAGCCATTTTTAGATTGTTGTTCATTATAGAAAAGCCACATCTCTAGCACCCTCTGCAAACTTGCCTCCAATTTAACACAAAAATGAGTTCTGTGCAGGTACTTGCAGTCACCTTCTGTGGTACAATGATCCAGTGTGAGCAGTGTACTTAGTTGTCCCACTAAAACCAAACAGCATAGTGCTTAGCCAACATCAATTATTGTCTGTGGAAATGCACATCCTTGTAAGGGCATAGTATCTCTTTTATAAAAAGTAAATAAAATCAAACATTTTAGCGAGACAACTGTTTTATTACATTTCTTGATTTTACAGTATCTAGAAATTATTGGCTTATAATTGCCATATTTTGCAATATTTTAGTTGTAAAATTTAGAAATAGTATTATAGGTACTGATAATTCTTTTTTGCTTTATATACTAATCCTTATAAATAAATAATAATTTGCTTTTAAAGTAAGTTACTTGGTGAGTTTTTTTATAATAAAGACTAAGCTTGCGTAATATAGAGTGAAAATTACACTAGACTAAATTACATAAGTATGCGATTGTTTAACATGCTACTGCCTGATGCTTTAGACTGTAAGCTTAGCTTGCTAAAGCATACTGCCACAGAAATATTGAATAAACTATCTAAATATATCTATATATGTATCTAGTTTTAAAGGCAGGTCAATACATTGGCATTAGACCAATTAACTTCAGACCTCAAACCCAGTCAGAGAATTTCTACAAATACAGATAGATTTACAAGTCAAGTTTGTATAACTGCAAAAACTTTAAATGTTTTGGTTTACATGATAGTTTTTTACAAAAGATACTATTATTATATTAGTGTAATTAGTCAAAAAGTGAACACAGTAAAAACAGCCAACAAACACTCCAATGTGTATAATGAGGTCAGTCACACTGGACTGTCTTAAGAGGCTCGTAGGGTTCCTAAAATAGACTGGCTACCTTTGTGGAATGATTAGCAAATGTGAGTCGGAGCTGAACTGGGTTGAATTTAATGTCCAAAGTTTCCATAATCTCAGTCACACGTCATTTGTCAAAAAGTGAATACATTCAAAAGTGGCAGCTAATAAACCAACGTGGATAATGACGTCAGTCGCACTGGACTAACTTAGGAGGCTAGAAGGGTTCCTAAAATAGACTGGCTACCTGTGTGGATTGATTTGCAAATGTGAGTCGGAGTGGAACTGGGATGAATTAAATATTTATAGTTTCCATAATCTTAGTCACACGTCAGAGCCTGACATACTTTGCAGCTGCGTTACTGCCATTGTATAAATCTGCCTTATTGCATACTTTATATAAATCGAAATAGGTACCTATTCAATATTATTTATTCAGTAAGGAACAAGTCAAATACCTATTAAATTCAAATAATATTCTTAGTAAATACTAACCTTGTTTGGAAAAATGCGTTAGAAATGTGTTTTTTTTTTTAAAATCTGGTTTGTTATGCAATCAGAGAGAACAGAAGAGTCAGTCAGAATAGTAATTTATTAATAATAATGAATGTAGTTTGTGCCCTCTTAAAATAAAGAGAACATATTCATTAAATATTAAATTAATATATTGTCAAAACTGTAATTACTTACATATATCTACTTAAATATAATAACGGATTCAGATCCAGACCTACACCAATGGATTTTTCTGTGCGAAAAATGTCTGTGTGTTTTACTAATACTGTTAAATGTTGAATGAAATCATTGTGAAGAAACCGGCATGTCATAGAACCTATAATGCTTGAAGATGTGTCAAGTGTACGAAGGGAATTTTTGTGGAGCACTTTAATCCTTTCACCATATTGATTGAACTAATTAATGACACAATAAAGAAGAAGAAGAAGAATTGAATACCAAATTCAATCTTGCGACTATAAGCAGATTATGAGTTCAGTGATCTATAGTCCACTCTTGGCTGATTTGTATATTATTTTGCTAAAGCCTTTGGTGTAGTTGAAGCATTTAGACACCTTTCTTTTCATTTCTGTAATTTTCATCAGCTGGGTAGTGCATCCAGGCTAGTATATAGCATAGTGTTATATATATATATATATATATATATGCTATGTATATGCTATATATATATATATATATATATGATATATATATATATATACATATATCTTAGCTAGCGTTGCCTTCATACGTAATAGCATAGCGACAGAACATAATCTTCTGTCCTTGTCCTTCTAATGTCAATAAATAAAGATGGCAATGATTTAAACAACCTAATAGCTAGTGTGTAGTTATAAGATAGTCCCTATTTGTATTTCACAGCAGTTGACTTTCTTCTATAGGTTTTCATGTATTTTAGAGTTAAGTAAGAATCCGGAAGTGTCAAGCATCATACTCTTATGTTCTCAGCATTATAGTAGGTAGGTAATGTTAGAGTTGCTAGTGAACTCTATAGTTGAATATCCTACCTACATCAAAATTAGCTTTATTATTGCATTTTTATAATAGTCCCTGGTTTCCTATCTTTAGGTTGCATTATTTTTATTATCAACACTTAAGGTACTCATCTCTCAGCAAATATATTAATAAAAATCAAGCGAAATTTTTAATTTTCATATTCTTTTGTGCAATGTGAATTTCTCAGATTTAATTTATGTATTTTAATTTATATATACTTATACTCTGGCTGGTTTGATTTAGATTTCACAATATTTGCAATAAAACATATTTATTATTTATTGCAAGCCGGTTTCCTCTACAATAAGCCAGGGTTTTAGAATCCATTTGAAATTCGAATAACAATAGCCATACTTGTAATGCTAATATTTTAATTACTTTCTCCTAAAAATGTTCCTGCTTAATACAGACTTGACTTGTTGCATCTCAGGTAGGTAACTGAATTGAAAATGCTTTTTGCATTTGCCTGTAATTGGGGCAACATTGCGAAAATAAATAATTCTTACCAACTGCTGGCTGTTTTTTTATGCACTGCCCACCTTTATTGTTTACCTAATACTGAATATATGGCAATATTATGCTCACAATATCTTATACTGAACTATTATTATTTTTCTATTTTCTATGTCCCATAATCAAATTGTAAAATAAAAAAATATTTTGTTTATTTTACAATTAAATATCAAACAATTCTGGTATATTCTTCTCTTTAAACGCGCGGACAAAGTCTCGAGCGGGACTGCTAGTGCTATAAAAATAATATTACTCATTACTTTTTTAGCTTCAAGAAAATGTGGAAAAGCCGCCGGAGAAGCATCAGCCTCTATCTAAAAAGCATCTGAACCCACCACCACTGTTCCATGTGCCAACTACATGCACCATTACTTCAGCCAGTCCGAGCCAGAGTGATACGTCTCAAACAGGACCGGTAATTATAGTAAATTAGCAGTATTAGCTGGTGCCAGCGGCTTCTTGCGCGTAGTACCTTCATAAAATGTAGCTTATGTCCGTCCTCAAGATCTCCAAACCAAATTTCACAAAGATCTGCTCAGACAGAGGCACTAGATGAAATTAGAAGATTGCTGCAACTATGCTTAATTCACGAAGCTAACAGAGGAGTGTTACATGTTTAACATGTGTATCTATATATATGTGTGTCTGTCTGTCGAAAAATAGCTCCTGAACGGATGAACCGATATAATTTAGTTTTCTATGGTGATTTTTAAAATTTAAAGTTTATTACTTGGTCACCACTACTTTATTTTGCCGTTGAGGCAACTACCTGTAACTGGGTAAGTGGGTGCTAGACATTAATTAATTTGATACCTACCTTCCCAGTTATAACGAAAACTAAATGCAACTTCAGTAAATAATCATCACCACACAACCATTTAAAAACTATGAATAGGATAATGGGATGTGATGCTATTTTCTAAACCCTTTAATGATTATTTCATCATACCATTGAACCCATTGTCCATTCATGCTTCTCTTATTTGAGGCTTTCATGGTGTTGTGTCCAAAACGTCCATCTATATTTATCTTATTTTTTGAATCTCTATTGGATACACAGGTGCTGTTCAGCTCTTTCAGTGAAATACTGGGGTCTGATTCCAACCTCTACAGAAGTGATCCACCGAAACCGTTTGGACATGACCCATTTGACTTGGGTCAGCCTTCTGAAGCGCGTAAGTGTTATTTTTATCTGTAACCTCACTATATTCAGAATTTGACGCTTTCTCTGAAGCGAAGCAGAGTTCCATTAAAACAGTATTCATCTACAAGTTATATATTTATCATATATGTAGTTATTTCTGTAACTGCATGAACACATAAATGTATTAATATACTATTTTTGCAGTTCCAGGATTGCCAGATTATATACAAACTGGATTATCTTCCATTCTGGACAGCCCTCTGACGCCTATACAGCCGGACTTCAACATGATTGAAAGGTTTCCGCCTATAAAAATAGAAACTAAGCCTCCAGAACCAGTAGCACGAGAGCCAAACTACACCGTCTCGACAAACAGGTACATAGATTACCCAGAATCACGGATTTTGCGTTTTTGATGCACTTTAATTAGGTATCTGAGTCGCCACACGACAGCGTAGTGCCTACGTAGTGAAATTGAGTGGTGATGTGAATCTATGGAAAATGAACCAAGAATAAATGGTTCATTTTCCATAGATTCAGGCTTCCGATTATATGTTTCCAAACCACTTTGGACCTGATCTATTTTAGATTTAGTCAATTTCGTTTCTTTTTGTAATGTTTCTAGTAATTTCAAAATATTCAGTTTAGTTCTACCATTCATTTTACGGTTGATCTTGGCATGCCAAAATGGCATGCTTTCTAAAAGATTAGTTGTCCGATGACGCTGACCATACACGTTCCATTTTCTCAAAACATTTCTGTTTTTAAGCCAGTTTGCGACAAAGTTATAATTTAAAGTCGAAGTTCTATAATTTTTCGAGCTCCTTCATATAAAGCCAACCGCCGCGTCTTCTACGTGTTCTTCAGTGACAGTGCGGCTCAAATGGCAACATGTTTCTTGTATAATCGAGATTTGAGTTCCAGATCTTTAGCTTTCTTCCACAGTGAAATGGAAATAACACCCAAATGATATCGACTTATATTTACTTATTTTTACCTTTAGTACTAAGTATAGTCACGCACTAAGGGCACAACCACAGGGACCGAAAGGAAACATCGAAATTAGTAGAGTGAATGGGAAATATAAATGATTTTAAAATAAATTAAGATCAGGAGACCAGTGGGCACCTGAAAGATTTGAGGGGACAAGTGGGCACAGATTGCGAATTTCAAGGGAACAGGGTTCTGAGTTCTGACCCCTTAATTACACTAAGAAACACCAATGGCGGGTATTTTTATTTATGTCTGAAAAAGTATCAACCTTTTCTAACCATATTAAGGTAACACTTAATATACCTTCTTAGAAGTACCTTCTTTTACGACCGCGTCTGAGTGCGGAATGGCAAACCATGTCGAGACAGCAGTGCGCCCCTTGCACCCCCTATAATTTCACCACAAAAATGTATGGTGAAATTATAGTGCGTTTTATACTGCCTATTCTGAATCATAAATGCAAACTAGACGTATAGAGGACTATAAAAGCTACAATTTCTAATTATTTCCACGTTAAAATGTACAGTTGATTAAGCTATAATCATACCTAACCTAACCCCATATTTCGTATTTTTCAGCGATTATTATTATATTCATCACTACATAGTATAAAACAAAGTCGCTTCCCGCTGTCTGTCTGTCCCTATGTATGCTTAGATCTTTAAAACTACGCAACGGATTTTGATGCGGTTTTTTTAATAGACAGAGTGATTCAAGAGGAAGGTTTTGTGTATACATAATATAGTAGAGAAACACTGATAATTTTATAGGTTTCTAATGTGATGTCGTAAATAAACACATTTTTTTGCGCATACATTGCAAGCGCTGGCTGAACCCTACGAGATAGATCAAAATAATGTACTACAGTATTGTACACCTTAAAAAGGTCTTCAAAAGAGTCCGCGATGGTATAATGTCTATCTCTTTTATTCTCTTAGATAACGTTGTATATAATGATATTCTTTGTATATTGAGTATCAGCATTGCACCCGTGCGAAGACGGGGCTGTTAGCTAGTTATTATATAATTCAGTGTTTGTAGGACGTAGTACTTTTTCGTAGGACTCTAAAGATGAATATAATTATCTATTTTATTAAATTTGATATAACTGTGTGATATAAGGGTCATCTAATTAGATACACATATTCACTAGGTATTTTTTATAAAGTAAATATATTATATTTTACCTAGATTTATTATACCTATTAAATGAATAGGTACATTTTTTTTACTACTTTGTGATGTCCTTAATATATCTATTTTAAAGACAAACAATAATATTCAGAAAACAAAAACGAAATAAGAAATATCAGTGAAACAAAAAGTATCAATATAGTTAGAACTGGCAGAATGGGCAACTTCACAAACATTGTATGACTTGGTTCGAAAATTTAATTTTTAAACTAAAATACAGTTCTTAAAAATGTTAATCACATTGTGCATTTTGCCGTCGTTTCTTACTCATTACGATAAGTTACTATTTTTTATTGTATTATTAAAAATGGGTAAAATAACAGTAAGAGTAAAAATGTGATGCAGCAACGAGAAAAGTTATAGTGAATTTTTATAAAGTGAGTTACAGAAAAATCGCCTTTTGTTTAGAATGTTCCGTCAAGATGATATTTAACGCCCTTGCACATTTCAAACAACACGGAACATCAGATAACGTGCCAAGGAAGACCTCAGTTCAAAAAGACAGGCTTATGATTCGATTAGCTAAAGGGGTCCTTTAAAGGATCGAATGTAATAAAAAAACAGGTATTTCAGAAGACTATCCTCGGCACCTGTCTACTTAACTACACTCGTGAGCAACCGAATCGAATCACCCCTACAAAATTTACAAAGTGTAACTTTTTTCCAAAATGACCTGAGTAATGCATATAGAATATATTTTTTTTTGAAAGCTTGATCTTTAAGCTTCAAAATAACACTACTATCATTTAAATTTGTTCAGTTCTTTTTAAAATAGCGCTGTATCAGTGCAAGCATCAAAAATGCGCTTTGTGCAGTAGCTGTGCGGGCGCGTTCCAACCCCCTATAAAACCCCCGTGCAAGCAGTGCACACTTATCAGTCGCTCATCAGACGTTGACCTGAACACACCTACGCAAGTTACGATCGCCGATTCACAACCACTATGGATACAACACCAGAAATAGCCGCTCAAGTTGTTGCTTTGCTGCAACAGGATCTCAGCCAGCGAGAAGTCGCTCGTCGACTAAACCTGAGTCAATCTGCTGTGTTTAGGGTGTACAGAAGATTCCAAGAGACTGGTTCTTACTCCAGGACGCCAGATACCAGTCGGCGCCGGGTAACATCTGAGAGAGACGACCGTTTTATCGTTTCGACGAGTCTCAGAAACCGCCATCTTACCGGTGTTTCTGTCCAGCAGCAGCTGAGAGAAGTTCGAGGAGTGTCTGTCAGTCAATGGACAATCAGAAGAAGATTAAAAGAAGCTAACCTCGTTCCAAGACGGCCTGCCAGAGGCCCAAAATTGACCACAGCTCACCGACAAGCGCGCCTTGAATTTGCTCGCGAACACATTAATTGGAGTGCTGAGCAATGGCGGTCAGTCCTGTTCACTGACGAAACCAGAGTGTGTCTACATGGCAGTGATAGGAGAGCTCGGGTCTACAGGCGCCCAGGCGAGCGGTTTGCGCAGTGCTGTTTTGCCGAAACCGTGTCCTACGGGGGTGGTTCGTGTATGATGTGGGCGGGCATTTCGCTGGAAGGAAAAACGGAGCTCGTTTTCATCCCTGGTGGAGGCCGAGGAGGCGGTCTGACTGCTGCGCGATATGTGGAAGACATTCTTCTGGATCATGTCTTGCCTTATGAAGGCTTCATCGAGGACGGCTTTCTGTTAATGCATGACAATGCCCGGTGTCATACAGCACGAATCACTCGTCAGTTCATGGATGAAGTTGGCATTCGGACCATGGACTGGCCAGCATTAAGTCCTGATCTCAATCCGATTGAGCATGTATGGGACCAACTCAAACGGAGGGTACGAGCCAGAAATCCGGCGCCTACAAGCATCGCAGAGCTAAAGATAGCGCTGGAAGAGGAGTGGGAAAGGCTACCTCAAGAACTGATTAAAAAACTTATTAAATCAATGAAAAACCGCCTTCAAAGTGTTATTAGAGCTAGAGGAGGCAACACCAAATATTGATTAAATAAATGAAGAGTATTAAACATAAATTTTCTGTTTTATTTTAATTTTGATTAGCCCTATGTTAACTTAAATTAACTTCACTTTTGTTGTGTTTCCATTCAAAACTGATTAATTAAAAAAATACTGTGTAGATTTTCAAAATAATGGTGTAATTTTGAAGCTTAAAGATCAAGCTTTCAAAAAAAAATATATTCTATATGCATTACTCAGGTCATTTTGGAAAAAAGTTACACTTTGTAAATTTTGTAGGGGTGATTCGATTCGGTTGCTCACGAGTGTAGTTCGAAGACGGTTGGTTGATAGAAAATTGTTAGAAAGGATTGAAAAGTACCACTACTAACCAGGTACATAGAGAATATCGTCTAGTATTCGCTATCAAATATGGCAGTTGGACTATTTATCAATGGAAAAATGTTTTGTTTTCAGTTGCAACTAAAATTAATTCTAATTAATTCAGATGCAAAACGATGTACGACGGCCAATAAACAAGGCTTTGAATAACAAGTGCACTAAAAAGACAATTAATCAAGATGGTGGAATTGTTTTGGTGTGGGGATACGAGATAGGTCCCGTGAGAAAGATTGAAGAGCAGATGGATCAATATCAATACAAATATATCTTAGAGGAGACAATGATTCCATATTCCGAGGAAAATTTGCAAGTAACATATATTTCAGCATGAGTGGCCTGCCAATAGTCCGGATTTAAATCCAATAGAAAATTGGTGGCACACTGTAAAAGCCAAACGGTCACAGAAACATGTTACTAATATTCATGGACTTTACAGTGCATTTGAAGACTCTTGGAAAAGTATTCCTTTAGAATCCAGTAATAAATTGGTTGAATCAAATCCGCGTCGCTGCAAAGCTGTATTTGATAAAAGGGGCTACCCTAACAAATACTAATTGTCTGAGGATATAGTATTTTTAGTATTTTTCCAAACTATTTGAGGGTTTGTTCAATTTAATAATGGTGTTTTTTAATGTAATGATTTTTTGTGTGTCTAATTTGTTGTCCGGCTTGTTTGTCGTATATTATTTTGATGTTAATAAAAAGCTTCAGTTTTGGAAATACAACCGTTGTTTTCTGTTAATATTCATAATGGTATCTTTACATATATACATCTACTGTGCGTGTGTTTGTAATTAAACTCCTCCTAAACGGCTGAACCGATTTTGATGATTTTTTTTTCGAAAGGGAGAGCTAGTAGAAATATAATATAATCCTATACATCGATTTTAATACGTAGGAAACCTCAATGAAACGTTAAAAAATCGTTATAAAGGTAATTTTGCAGTGAAAATATAAACCCAGGTCGATGTTTCTAATTAGATGACCACTAATATAATATATACACAGTTATATGAAATTAAATGTGTATGTATATATATTTATATTTATATATACATACATGTATATATATTTATATTTATATGTACATACATACATTGCAATTTGAAAATTATATAATAAATAAATATCGCTGGACAATGCACACAACACCATCTAGCCCCAAACTAAGCATAGCTTGTATTATGGTGACTAATACAATGATACTTTATAACACCCAGACACAGAACAAACACCTATGTTCTTCACACAAGTGTTTATCCTGGGAGAGAATCGAATCCTCAACCTACAGCGCAGAAGGTAGAGCTACTACCAACTGAGCTGACAGGCCAGTCATAATGATTTTCTCTTTTTTAAACAAATAAATATATGTGTGAACATACTCGTACATTTGATTTTCATATAAATATATACTGACTTGTTCACAACACAATGCAGTGAGATGCTATTAAAGTAGCTGAACTAAACTAGTCTAAGCGGTATCTTCGTCGATAAAGTGACGCATCTTTTTGACTGCCGATATGACGCAGAGCTGAGTCTCTTCTACAATATGACAATGTGCGGGCCCCATTGCAATTTTACAGGATATATTTATTTAAAAGCAAGTTTCACGTTGAAAAAGTTTTTAAAACACTTCATTTTCCTTCCAACTCTCCCTAATCTGCAGCCAGCCATTTTCAATTATACACAAACGAATCTATAACGGTTTAGTTTAGGCAGAAATACATTAAAATATAACATACGAGTACTCATTGCATCTTACATCTTACACTTGTTTTTTGTTGTATTTAAGTTAATTGATTCAAATTTTACATTAATCTACATTAACGTGATTACAGCGGTATTCCTGTGATTCAAAAAGGAAAAAATCGCAAGCGAGCTACATGTATAGGCAGTTTGAGCCGAATGCCAAAAACTCCAAAATCAGAACCAAGTAAGTGTCCTTCTTGACGACCTCTGTGGTGCAGTAGGCTAAGACCCGGCTGAGACGCAGAAGGTTGCGGGTTCAATTCCCGCCGCGGCACAAATGTTTGTACGATCTACAAGTATTTGTCTCGGGTCTGGGTGTTTCTATGTATAATATGTATGTATTTACAAAAAAAAAGTATATAAGTAGTATATCAGTCATGTGGTACCCATAATACAAGCTCTGCTTACTTTGGGGCCAGATTATGCTGTGTAAAATGTCCGTGATTATTTATTTACTTATATAATAAAAACATCACCTAGTTCTGACACTATATTACTATGTACTTTGTAGATAAAAACATAAACAAACTAAAACTAACCCACGAATGTGACCAAAAATTGTTATATTGTTTAATATGTTAAACCTTTCAATATAATTTTATTAGAAACCTTTGGCTGTTTATGTCGCCCTGAATTTTACTAGTAATTGTAATTTGTAACCGATAATAAAATAGAATTACCTTCTCGGAACTTCTCAGATCTTCTCGGACGCGACTCTCGCACTTAACCGTTTTATTTGTACTTACAGGCACAACTTACGATCGCGAGATACATAACGTAAATAAAAAAGCAAAAATGATGAGCACATACGGCAAAAGCAAAGTAAACTCATTACGTTATCCATATGCTGGGTCGCTTTCGGATCGATTACAACTGATTGATACTACCCCTACCGGGGAAGACCCTTATCAGATTGGCGAGGCTGAAATGAGGGAGCAATCGCCCATTCCGAGGCTCGTGCTGCCAAAAAAGAACAGGATAAGGCTTCTTAATGCTGATGCCTACCTCACCGGCTCCCTGTCTCCTTCGGCTATGTCGACGCGGCGCATCTATGACCCGGTACCCGAACCCGAGCCCAAGCCCGAGCCCATACCCATACCCATACCCACACCCACACCCAAGAAAACTAAGAAACCCTCTAAACCTAAAACCAGCCGGCGGAAATCAAGCGCACAGATGTCAACAAGCACACCCGCCTTCACCGCTACGAACACTACCAAAAGGACCTATGCCGCTACAGATTTGAAAACTAACAAAACTAAAAAGGAAGATATTGCTTGGGAGCCGTTTTCTAAGAAGTCAAAACAAACAAGTTTAGGCGACTTCTCGTACGGAGAGACATCCTTGCATCTGTCTACTCCTATTGTCACACCCTCTGGCGAATTGGTGAGCTCGGGCAAGCACTTGCCATCCGCTACCCTGGTGTCATCCTCCAATATGGACTTGTATATGTCCTGCAAGCTAGAGAAAATGGACATTAACACGATGAGTTTCAAAGATATATTTGAACAGGAAACAACTGGTGAAGAGAATGTAGAAGCAGATACTGCTTTGGAGCCGGTGATTGCTTTAGAGCCGGTGACTGCTTTGGAGCCGGTGACTTCTTTGGAGCCGGTGCCTGCTGAGCCGAGTACAAATAATCAGGAAGTACTGGCCGCTAGCCTGGCTGGCTCGTCGACTACTGGAGAGGTGTGTATCAGATTTTGAGTGATACTGTCTGATCAGAGTCTGAGCAATACATTCGTATTATGTTGAGAGTTGAATGTACCGTGTTAGTTTGATAAACATTTTTGATCTAAAATCTGGTTAGTGATTTTTATTGACGACACCAGTTCCTTCTATATAATTGTACAATGTTTATAGGACGGCAGCCTCGAAATAGCCCGCGGTTCAGAAGCTAAGCGCGGCAGAAAACGTGCACTGTCTTCTGCGTCTTCGACTAAACGAGAGAAAGCTCCGCCGAAACCACGGGCGCCCAGAGGACGAGGTAAAGAAATATGCCATTATTCGAATTTCTATGTTAGTAAACAAATTCATACTATATTTTTTTGTTGAGACGAAAGTGTAAAACACTTTCACATTGTTTGTTAACTGATTGGCAGACCTAACCTAGATTTTAACCTTAACACAACTACAATGCTTAGTTTCAATGCTTCGATTCATACTAGTTTTACAAAAATGACCCGATCATATACTATCTCACATTTAAATAGGTACGCAATTACCAATATGACGTTTATCCGTGAAAATTAGAAGTAAGTTTCGTGAATGCAAGTAATCGTTTCTAAAAATATTATAAACGTTGTTCGATTCTGCGCTGGTACGTGGTTAAAAAGTCGTCATTTTCGTGTCCGTTGTAATGAGTACTGACTCGTACTGATGAGTCTGGCAAATTTGGTGACAGAGAAGAAGTAAAATACAGTTTTATAGGAAGAGTTATTGTGATTGTGATTTTTATAAAAGGTAGGAAAGGATACATATATATTTTCAGTCGCTTCTGTCAGAAATGTTTTTATATAAGGGTAGAATTATTCGTCTTGAAGTCTTGCTAGGTTTTCAATCTGCGCTTCAAAGTCTCTGTTCTTGTCGATTGAGACTAGAAATGGTGAATAGGCGGTATGTAATTTTCAAATTATTTGGTTGGTTGTCTTTTTTTGAAGAGTTGTGCTACTTACACGAGATGGTTTTTCCTTACTTTTGGAACAGAAAGTATAGTACAGGTTCGCAGCAATTTATTGACATACTATTTCAAGTGTAGCTGTTCCAGTTGCTGTACTAAATTATTCATCTGCGTTCCCTACGTTCATCGATTAGTCGCACATTTTTGTACAATCGGTAGTCCAATTTCAACGTTAGATGCGAAGCCCGCACGTGAGGCCGTCCTACTATAGTTATTTTAATAGTTTAACTTCCAGAAAATGTGCAAGTGTAACAGTTACCGAAAATCTCGATCTGTACCTGCATCTGCTTGTTTTTATTATAAAATACAGGGCTTACAGGGCTCGTGTGCTTGTTACGGAGGCTTCGAAAAATGGCAATAGTGAGATGTTAATTAATTACTTTAGAAGTTGTTTTTAACCAACACAAAAAGTACACGCATCTTCACCGCTGGGCATAAAGCCCCTGAAAACACGTCCTGTACAATGTATATTTTAGGTGGTTATCGCGGAAAGCGCGGGTCGTGGATTCCTGTGCCTCCTCTGACTACAAGAAAGCCATATCACACTGCGTTGGGTCATCCTGACATTTCTTGGTACCTTGGCCATGACCCGGACGTCAAGAAAGAAGATGTTGAACAACTCGCTGAGAACACATCTTCCAATGTTGAGGTACTCCACACTATACCTACAATTCGCGTGTACTTATAGATTAACGCTGGTGTTTATATTTAAGTTACGGATAATATAAATAGATATTTTAACTCCATTTATTTATTATAATCCCCTAACAAAACTAAGCATTAGTTATGCACCGATGCTAAGTAATTGTAGTTAGTGAAAGTGTTTTACAAAACACGTCTCAACTCAACTACTTACTGATGCTCATAAAAAACGATTTCTTGATATCATTTATCCTGCTTGTAAATTATAGAATAACTTATCATAATCTTAAGTATTACTCAAACGCGTCACAAAACGCTTTCTTTATTTTGTTGTCCTCGATTTATTTAATTCCGCTTTTGTAATAGGGAACAAAAAGAGTACCTTCTTACGTACATAACATTATTTTGTTCCCAATTATAAGACCGCCACTAAATAAATTGATTGAATAGATGAATAGATACATTGAAAACTAAATCCCTACATACCTAATGAAATGGATTCTACTAATATTATAAATGCATAAGTTTGTGGATTTTGTAAAGCATGTGTGTGGCTCAATCTGGTAGCAGCTACTTTTTATATAGGAATAACACGTGCAAAGCCACAAGCAGAAACTAGTTCTGTAGTTCTGTATAAATCAGAGACTTGATTGGTCGACTTATCTCACTATTTGAACAATGTTTTTCTTCATCGCTTTTGCGACGAATATCGCGTTTTGGAATGCTAATAAATAATTAATGGACAACAGTTCTCTCAGTATTGTTGTCTTTATTGAGAAAAATTTGATCGAATTGTGAAAGTACATAAACGCATGCGGGTAAGTAAGTACCTTTACATGACTGCTCCAGATGACTTTAATAGTACACGGAATAGCCCTGAATGAAACAATAAGTTTATCTACCTTGACGAGAGAAAACTTTTTAAAACTTTTTTTGTTGTTCATTGTAGTTTCCTATACTACTACTATACCTAGTCTTACATACACATAACATTGTCATCAGTTTTATAATAAATCTTAATAATGTGACCGTAAAACTGAACACTATTCTTTTATAACATTAATAAATGTCTCTTATTTGAATGTAATAAATATGGATCCACAATGACCCGAAGACTAATCACGTGGGTAAATTATAAAAAGCCCAAATGCATGATAGAAACTGCATACCCGGATAATGTACGCTTGTGATCTAACCACGCTTTTACTAAAATATGCGTGAGATATATGAGAAAATCGTATGCTTATAATTTCATTCGAACAAAGCAAGCATTGCATTATTCGTTCGGTTGTTTATAAAACAATCTATCTTAAAAATAATAAGTGCCTACGGTAATGGATAGTTTAAGTACCATTGACTTAGTAATACAAAATAAGTTAAATTAAATAGAAACTCTGTCCGCACGAGTCTGGTAACACCTTCAAAGGAAAAAAGGGTCAGTTCCATGGTCAATTCTCTAGAAGTGAAAAGGAAACTAGACTTATATGAAAATTTATGGTATACATTTGCTATAGTATTTATTTGTGATGACCAAACATAAGATGGAATAAAAGCAAGTGCCAGCGTAATTCCGGCCTTATGTAAGGCGGAGACTCTACTAAGCCTCTTTTTACTGTTGTTCCAGGTTCCTCGCTGGAGGGAGATGATCTTTACGAGCCTAGCCAGTGCAGAGGGGACGGAAAATACGGACGACGAGGTGTACCGGAAGCGTCACCAGAAGCTAGAAACTGAGGAACGGCGCCAGCTCAGGTGATTTTGACATTATATCAGAAGTTTACAAAGAACTAAGTAAGATAGAATAGTTATGTAAGTATATAAAAAACTTCAAAGTACCAGCCAATTTTAAATATTTATTTTATAATTAAAAAAGATACAGGGTCTGCATATAATAGTCCGGTCAATTTAGACATTCGAAGGTGCATAAAATCCCAACAAGCTGAAAATCAGTAAAATTGTTCAAAACATAATTAATTATAAATAATATTTATAATAGAAAAAGTTTAAAAGTTCCCCCATCATTCCCGTGTATGGAATTTTTTTTATTCAAGGTCAAAGGTCAAAATAGAGATTTTCGCGATTTTCAGCAAAACTGTAAGTTTTATGATAAAAGTACCTTAGACAAAAATTGTAGATCATAAAATTATCTATAAAAATGTATCAATACTTTTTTTCCTACGAGCCACTGTTTCTGAGATATAACGATTCAAAAAGTTAAAAAATTTGTTAAATTTGAATTAGACTTAGACTTGAATTTTTTTTTCCATACACGGGAATGATGGGGAACTTTTAAATATTATTTATAATTATGTTTTGAACAATTTTACAGATTTTCAGCTTGTTGGGATTTTATGTACCTTCACTCTCATTTTTTGGTCTAGATTGACCGGACTATAAAGTATTTTCGTTTTTGAGCAACAACAGTTGATTAACAGTTTAAGTTTGAAGTATTTAAGTATTCTATTTTTTTAGTTTTTGATATTTATTTAAATTGTTACGGTCAATCCAACAAATCTTTACATTTTAGTCTAAATTTTGATCATAATGAGGTCCCTACCTGAAACACGCGTCCATTATTTTTTAATTGAATTATCCAGACGATGTTTCAAGTAAATCGAACCACGCGTTAAAAAGTTCCACATCAAAATTTCACTCCTTGTTATTTAGGGGTTGAATTTCGCAAAACTAAGCCTTAATAGGTGGTTTTAATATAAAAAGAAGCTGCTTCAAATTAAAGCTTTTTAAGCTTTAGCAGTTTCGAATTATTATTATGAATCAGTCAGATTAAGCGCTTATGTAGGTATAGATTAGCAAGCTTATGGCACTGACGCTGACTCGCCGCGAAAGTGGCTCACATGGCAGCCGCGACAATAGTTTTCTAGACTGCCTTGTAAAGAAACTGATATAGCTACCATGTAGCCTGGCTAGAGTCAGTTCCATGGTGCACAGTGCTTTCGCTTTATCGCGGTATTAGTTCCCTGGGACGCAGAGCCGCTCTGTTTACTCTGTTTTAAAGTCTAACTTTACAAACTGTACTTACTACTAATATGTTCTTGTTCTGTTATGTATGTACTAGACACATTCTGTTGAAAAATAACTTGGTACGCTTCAGGGTTTTTTTCAAACCCTGAAGCGACACCAAGGTGTGTTATAGCGTGTTTAGTTTAACGTGTGTATCTGTGTACTCGTATGTGTGTCGGAAGCATCGTAGCTCCTAAATGGGGAATCCGATTTTGATTTGTTTGAAATAACATTTGTTCGAGCATGTTGTAAGCTTTGATTCAAGAAAATCTGTTCAACCATTTAAAATGCATATCAGCTGATGTAGGAATTTAGGGAACTACCACAGGTTTGATCGATTTGGAATTTGGTATCTTTGTATTTGGTTACTCAATGATATTACAAAAATCGGGAAACCTTGACCAGATTTTACAGCATCACCTGGAATCTGCAGAGTACCCTACTCCCACTAGCTTATAGCAACGGTATCAGATTTGGGCTCATTGGAATGGTAGGATAAGAATCCTTTCGGACTTTGTTTGTCTCTGTCACATCTCTTTTTCTCAAAACGCGTGAAGATATTTAGTTAAAATTAATATCAAACTCAACACGTCAAAGTTAGGTCTACGGTCGCTCGAAGCTGTAAAAAATTATACTAGTAAGTCAGCGCAATAAAAAAATACGACTTAAAAAGGCCATCTACGCCTATATTTATATATTCGCCTGTAAATCAAAACGTACTCGTTGATCTAGAATCACGAAACCAGGAAAGGTTTCCCAGCACAAGTAAAGGAAAAAATCCGAAGAAGTTTACTTGTATACACTTTTTTGCTATAACGAACTAGAATGGTCGTGACGTAAACCGATGTATGGGATCGTATTTTCAATTACTAACTATTGTTTTTCCTTCAATTCTATTTATCTTTTGTCGCTAGAGCCATGTTCATTGCTTTCATATGCCATGACGGTATAGTGGCGTTAACTGTAACCGATGATAAACTAACTATGATCGTGAAAAAAATAAATTAAAAAATAATGCCACTATCATCTGGCCCCGAACTAAGCAGAGCTTGTTTGATGACTGACTGATATACTACTTACATATGTTTTTTTAGTAAATAGGCGCACTACCCTCTTAGGCGCGAATTTCTTACTTCTTTTTTTGTATCGGGGGTTTTGCAAGTTTTAATTTATACCTGTCAATAGTATTTATTAAAAATGAGCTAGCGTGCGAAATTTAAAGGTGGCATATGCGGCGTGTGAGGGAACAGCGTCATGTGGAGAGGCTGAGGCTGCGGCAACGCGACCCGTGGACCGTCAGCACTCTGACCACACCCCCCACCTACACAGTGTGGCCCTCACCGCTGCGCGACCTACAGCTCATAGAGATCACGGACATATTACCCGTACTAGCTTTCGGGGAAGACGTTCCAAACCTTCCAGAGGTGTAAGTATAACCTCAGATTATTCAATCTAGCGTATATCTTGAGGCGTTTGACGACGTTCAAATCTACAAAAATTATTAAAATAAGAATTTTGACCAAAGAAATAGGTTTTACATTTATTTTTT
The DNA here is from genome assembly GCA_948098915.1 of Lampropteryx suffumata. Taxonomy (NCBI): domain Eukaryota; kingdom Metazoa; phylum Arthropoda; class Insecta; order Lepidoptera; family Geometridae; genus Lampropteryx; species Lampropteryx suffumata. The sequence goes on along the minus strand of OX402544.1, from coordinate 15,348,719 downwards.
GCATAATGAAATATGAAAATTAACTAGATTCAAAGAATTTTAAACCTTCGCTCCTGATAGCTATACGAGTGGGGACACTAGCCCCAGTTAGATAACCTAAAACAACAATCCAACGTATCTATGAGGCTACACGACTTATACATTCATATACGTTACTGTACATTCTACTGGCAATAGCTGTTCTGACAGTAGCATTATTTATCGTCTTAAATGGCGTAAAACGAAACAAGCAGTGCTTCCAATGACGATGTTCTAACAGTGTCTGGAAGAGGGCCCCAAGGCTACAGCAGCAAACAGATAAGTCGAACGACCTGCCAATTATGAATGTTTGTGTTAGATATATCTATCACGAGCATAGATAAACCGACCTGTATTACTCCAAAGGTTGTACCGCATTTGTATCGTAAAGTTACACATATGCGAGTGATAGTGATGATCAATGAACCTTAAGATGATCTGTAACAACGATCACGCATTATATTAGAACTTTTTCGGTTAATGTATATATGTAGTTTACGTTTCTTTTTCTATTTACTATTCACTATTTCTATACAACTGTTTATTTAAAGATTTACTCAGTGTTAGTGTCAGTGTTTACGCAAGTGTTAGTTATAATAATTTTCTTACCCATTTATCGGTTGCCACGATGTCAGAACTAATAGTCTGAACGCGATCTGCTTACCCTACAACTTATTTTGTAGAAAGAAAAAAAGAAACTGTTTTTATTTGACCCAGCATCTAGTGCACTTAAATAGTTTTATAAAACAAAATATATACAATAATAAAATTAAAACTAAGTACCTAGATTGTTGTGTGGGGCAAATAGCATCTCTGCGTGATGCTGTGCCGAACCAATGGAGGATCGGGGCAGCGCTGATTTTCAGACGGAGCCTAAAGTGATGTGTAACGTACGAATACCGATCAAAACACATTACATATACTTATATAATGTAGTAAGTACATGCATACATAATAAAGGTGCAATATATACAGTATATAAAAAGTTACCTTGTGTACTAAATAAGTAAGTTATGATTTAAAAACGTAGAACAAAAAAATTTAAGGTTTTGTAAAAGTTTGTAGGTTGCAAAATAAGTTGTAGAATAAGCAGATCGCGTTAGGTCAATGTTATAATGTTAAATTTTAAACTACGTAAACAATGGCCTCAATACTGTTGGCACCATCATCATTGGCCTTCGTTCATCTGTTGAAGATGATTAAGGTGGCGTCAGTAAAGTTACAGAGCAGTTAATTGTAATTGAAAACTTTCGTTCATGGATCCTGGTCCACTCCAGCAAACTGAGGTGTTGTAACCAACCTAACTAATTTTAGCTAAAATTAGGTTTTGAACTGTCAAATTATCCTTTGGTATTCTGCTGCTACCAACTTATCCTAATTTAATTTTATCTAACTTAATTAAGCGTTCCTAATTTAGCTAGATGGTAACAACCGAATAGGTGTTACAAATGCTATGACTAACTAAATATATTTTAGACAATTCCTAATTTTAGAAATGAACCAACCGAATTGCTACCAGTATCTAGTGTTCACGTGCTCGTATTTTGTAATTTTACTTTAATAAATTAGTCTTTAAACAGCACTCGTTTATTTGGTTATTATTCCTAATGCATAAGCACAATGTTGCACCTAAGATAACACTTACTAGCAAATAAATATCCCATTTTTCACACAGCATCACCTGGCCCCAAAGTAAGCAGAGCTTGTGTTATGGGTACCACGTGACTGATATACTATTTATATACTTGTTTTTTGTAAATACATACATATTATACATAGAAACACCCAGTAAAATGGTTATTTGGCTTATAAACCTTTGTAATTTCCAGCAACTTCGTACTACCTTGGGTGAAGACCTCCAAAGCGCAGAAGAGAACGAAAAGGTCTAAAACGCTGCACTGACGTTTGCTTCACCCTGAATCTGCGGGTGCTATCGCACCTGCAGATGGGGTGCCCCGCTCATCTGCGTTCGCGCATGATGCGGCTCTCAGCACGCCGGCGCAGCTTGCGCCTCAGGGTTTAGTCGCGCAGCCAAATTCTGCCGACATTATAGACATTGAGACAATCTCACTTGACGTTGCAGAAATCATACCTGCAAATGTGATCTCAAACAGAGATATGAACGATATGGCCGCGGACGTGATCGTGGTGCCGCCGGCCACTACCGCGGACGTGCAGACACCCATCACGTCAGGTTTGCCGACCTACGTGAATTTGCAAAAGACTACAATTTCCGGTAGCACTGCCTCCGTCACTCAGGTAACTTACGGAACCCAAAAGAATATTCGCTACACTTCCAAATGCGATCCCTCTGCGATAACGCAAAAAACCAAAACCACCGATACAATACCGTCGTCGTTAGAGTCGGAAATGCCGAGGCGAGTGACAAAGCCGCCGTCGACAGTGCCGCCGTTGTCAAAGCCGTTTAAGTCGACAACGCCGCGGAAATTGTCGGGGCCGTTTAAATCGGCAATGCCGCGGCAATTGTCAAAACCGAACAAATCGACAAATCCGCGTCAAGTCTCGGAGCCATTTACGCGGCAAGTGTCAGGACCGAACAAGTCGAAAAATCCGCTGCAAGTAACAGAGTCGTTTATGCCGACAATGCAGCGGCAAGTGACAGAGCCATCCGCGTCGACAATGCCGCGGCAAGTGACAGAACCATTTGTGTCCTCAACGCCGCGACACGTGACAGACCCGTGTTTGTCGACCATTCAGTGGGAAATGACAGAGCCGTTTATGTCGATAATGCAGCCGCAAGGGACAGAGCCTTTTATAACGACAATGCAGCCGCAAGTGACAAAGCCGTTTGTGACCACAATGCAGTCGCAAGTGACAGAGCCGTTTGTGTCGAAAATGCCGCGGGAAGTGTCAGAGACGTTAATGTCGACAATGCCACCGCAAGTGGTAAAGCCGTTAGTGTCAGTGGCTCCACAGGAACGGGTGACGGCGCCGACTCCACCCAAAAAACCAAAACGAGACGATGCAATCTTTGTTACACCTCTTCCGATAATAACTTACACAAAAACACCAACTCGCGGTGCGAAACCTAAACCATCAAACCCGAATCAGAACACCCTTATAAAAGCTTTACTGGCACAAAAGTCTACCCTGGGCTCGTACGGACAGCGACCCTCGACCCCGCAGCCCACGACTCCGAGGCCCACCAGCTTTATTATCAGGGCTACCACTCAGTCCCCGTCAGGGAAAACGCAGTTCCTTAATTTGCCTGTGAGCGTTTCCACTCCTGTATCTATAGTAAGAAATGTAGCGCCTGGCGCAGCCGGGCGGCCCATCATCACTCACAACCTACTGACGCAGGAGGGGCAGCGCCCTGCCATGCGGAGCGCTTTTGTAAGAACGTCCACCGGTACCGACTTCACCGCCCGAAATCAAGCTCTAGCTACCGGGGTTGCGACGCAGCCAACCACAACTGTAGCGACGGTTGCTCCAATGACCACGGTGTCACAGACGACTTACTCGGTGTCCCCGATCATAGCGACTATAGGTTCAGATACGTCTGTGACTACGACCGTTTCTAGCGCCACACCTAAATCGTACATTTTAACATCGACCCCAGTTCCAAAGACTCGTATGACTACTTTACCGACTTACACGAAGACTTACATTCCGGTGCCGCAGTTCCGCTCGCTCAAACAGGACGCGAACGTAGTTAAAACGGTCACAAGCAGCAATTCCACTGTGCCCAAAACCCACAGTCTTATCGGAAGTAGGGTCCAACCGTGTTCCAACACACGTACTTCGACCCCTTCGATCATTATGCACGGTCCTCGCGGCCAAACCGCATCTTCGGTGCCTACTATCGTTCACCGCCCGTGCGGTCACGCTCGCGCAAACTTCAATCCAAGTTACAGGAGTAGACATTTAGAGCCCGGTGAGATACCGCAAGTCCGCAAGACTCCGCCACGTACGTTCCTAGGGCCGCGAAGTGTTACAGCGTTGCAACGTCAGGCGAGCGCGTTAGGTAACGAGGCGCAGCTGAAGGCGGCCCGTCACGCGGAGCACCACGCGGAGTCCCAGGCTCAGCTGCGTGCATTACAGGCTCACGGGTCGTCACGCGCCGTGTTGCACGCCACCTCGCTCGCGGCGCTGCAAGCTGCCTCCCACGCACAACTGGAAGCTGCTGCACAGGCGCGCCTCAGGCTACAGCAAGCTAAAAATAGAACCGCTGCGCAACACCAACTCCCTACCACCTCGCAACTTCAAATCACTCCTCTTGGCCCACTCCAAACTGTCTCACTCGCGCAACCACAAGGCACTTTAAACGTACAACTTCTAACAGCCTCGCAAGCGCAACTTTTAGCTAACTCTAAAATGCATCTCGTCACACCGGCGCCACTTCATGCCACATTACGAGCTCAACTACAAGCTTCTTCCCAAGCGCAACCCCAAGCTACTTCCCAAGCGCAACCCCAAACTACTTCCCAAACGCAACCACCAACCACAACACAGGTACAACTTCAAGCCACCTTACAAGCACAACTTTTAGCCGCTTCGCAACAGATAGCTAACTCTAAAATGCAGGTCCTCACACAGGTGCCACTTCATTCTACCTTACGAACTCAACTCCAAGCTACTTTCCAAGCGCAATCCCAAGCCCAATCCCAAGCCATCCCACAGGTACAACTCCAAGCTGCCTCGCAAGCACAAGTGCTGGCTAACTCAAAAATGCAGCTTCTTGCACAGGTGCCTCTTCATGCTAACTTGCGTGCTCAACTCCAAGCTAATTCTCATGCGCAACCCCAATCCACCACACAGTTACAACTTCAAGCCGCCTCACAAGCTCAACTACAGGCCGCCTCGCAAGCGCAACTTCAAGCGAACTCTAAAATGCAGCTCCTCAAACAGGCGCCACTTCATGCTACCTTACGAGCTCAACTCCAAGCTACTTCCCAAACGCAACCTAAAGTCCCCTCTCAGCAGGTGCAACTCCAAGCAGTCGCACAACTGCACCACCTCTCTACCACACAAGCACAACTCCAAGGCAATTCTCAAACTCATCTCCTGGCTGTCTCACAGGTGCAGCTACAACGTACCTCACAAACACAACATCAACCTGCTGCACAGGTGCAATTCCAGGCGACCCCACAAGCGCAATTTCAAGGCACCTCACAAACACATCTACTAGCCGTCTCACAGGCGCAGCCACAAGGCACCTCACAAGCACAACATCAACCTACCGCTCAGGTGCAGTTCCAGGCCATACCACACACGCAATTTCAGGGCACAACACACACACAACTCCTAGCCGTCACACAGGCACAATTACAACGCACCTCACAAGCCCAACTTCAACCTAATTCACAGGTGCAATTTCAGGCCACCCCACAAACGCAATTTCATGGCAACTCACAAACACATATCCTAGCCGTGTCACAGGCACAACTACAACGCACTTCACAAGCGCAGCTTCAACCTACCTCACAGGTGCGATTCCAGGCCGCGCCACAAGTGCAGTTTCAAGGCACCTCACAACCGCAAATCTTAGCCATCTCACAGCCGCAGCTGCATCGCACCTTACGAGCACATCTTCAACCTAACTCACAGGTGCACTTCCAGGCCACCCCACAAACGCAATTTCAGGGCACATCACAACCGCAAATCTTAGCCATCTCACAGGCGCAGCTACAACGCACCTCACAAGCACAACTTCAACCTACCTCACATGTGCCATTTCAGGCCAACCCACAAGTTCAATTTCATGCCACCTCACAACCACAACTTCTAGCCGTCTCACAGGCGCAGCTACAACGCACCTCACAAGCACAACTTCAACCTACGTCACATATGCAATTCCAGACCACCCCACAAACACAATTTCAAGGCACCTCACAGACACAACTCCTAGCCGTCTCACAGGCGCAGCTACAAGGCTCCCCACAAGCACAACTTCAACCTACCTCACAGGTGCGATTCCAGACCAACTCACAAATAGAATTACCAGGCACTTCACAAGTTCAAGACGCCTCGCAAGAGCAGTTACATGCCACTTCAAAAGTGCAACATAAAAGCACCGTACTAGCTCAACTCCAAGCCACTCCACAAACTCATTTCCAAATAACCTCACAAGCTACTCCACAAATATTAACAGCATCACAACCGCAGTTCCAAGCTGTTCCACAAACGCATTTCCAAGCTGTCTCACAGACACAGCAACAACTCTCCGCCACTTCGCAAGTGCAAGCTGACGGCGGCTCTTTTGTTCAAAATCTCACAGTGGCACACACGCAGCCACCACCGGACTCGCGCGCATACGTCCAGCCTAGCCCCCGCACGCATCATCGCTTGATAATAAGAAGTGCCGTTCCTAGAGCTATCGAAGCAGAGAGAAACCCCGTGACCCCAGCCATTGTCAATGCCGCAGTCACTGATGCAAACTTGCAAAACGAGCAACAATCTAATACATCTCAGCAAGGGAGCTCGAATGTCGAATCCTCCTCGATCCACACCATGAGCACTCGCACACTGTCCACCGGCACGACTCTTATAATGCCCCATTACAAAACTACCGTATTTAAAAACTTGTCAACCATCGCTAGCTCAGAGCCCACTCGGCACGCTACGCCGACGACTACCGCCTCCGCTGCTGACAGGCTAATGGTACGGCGTCCGGTCGCTTACTTTTCTGCGCGACGTACCTTTCCGACGCAAACATCTGGGTCTGGTCCGCCCGTAAATGTACATCGTCACATTATCCGTACGATCCCGCGTCACGTTCTCGGCCATCATCTCCAGCCTATCACTGCACAGCAGGCGCCTTCGGGTCCGCTGATGCAGCAGGTGATCTCTACATCGTCTTCTGAATTGCCCGGATTTACTACGTTATCGCAGAATAAGCCCCAAAGCGGTGATAAAAATAAATAAGTTCAAAAGTGAAATGTCTCGCTTGTGTTTATTTATATGTGTACTTTTTCGAATACGGTTACCTATATTATCTAGAAACATCATCACAATTATCTGTATTGTTAATATAACATAATGCTACGTGCTTTATATATAAAATACAGCTGTATTTCATATATAAAGCACGTAGCATTATGTCTACAGCTGTGGAAACTCAAAAAAGTAGTGCTTTCGGTGTACTTAGGCTCTAATTACAGTCATATTACCTACCGATTGCTTAGGTTAAAAAACTGTCGTTGGGTTGGTTGGTCGTACGAAAGTCGTTGGTTTTAGAAAAAGACATGCGATATGGCTGACATGTATTAACATCTTATTACATAACTCATTGCTATTAATTTTGTTGACATGATGATTAATTTGTGCAATCGTAGAGTGTACATATATTTAAATTGTTTAGTGTTTATATACTTAATAACAACTGCTGACCTTGTACATGAAAGCAATTAATAAATTAAATAATATGGAATACCATTTATGTAGTTTATAATCGAGTTTTTATTGTTCTGTAAATATTATTTGTATTGTTATTATAAATTACTTAAACAATTCACATTCAACGCTTCTTCATTATATAATAAGATGTTGCATAATTAAATGAACTATTTTATAATCGTATAAATAAGTTACTTCTTCAAATAAGTTCGCTGTGAAGTTGTAAAGATGGAGGAACGCGTTGTGTAAGTACTATTGCCATATTTACTTGAAGTAGTTGAGGAAAACAAGGATAAGAGGGTATTCTGACAGTCATAAAGAACAGAAGAATCAAAAAGGAGTGATTTGAACATGTAGTCTAGAACGTATGTGTTAGTGATTATACAAATATGTATGTTAAGTTTTTAATGTATGTAGTATGTACATCCAAGCAACTATTGCAATAATTGGGTCAATGGTCCTTAAAAAAATCTTACCCTGCACGTTATCATAAGTAATCATTTATGCCATTTATATAAGTCTCGTTAATAGATATAATCTTATTATGATACTTACTTAATGGTTAAAACTATTATTAGGATCTTTTAAGACAGCTGTAGGTAGGTAATATGTTTAATTTTCGTTTTCTTTGTTAATTTTTCCCAAAGAATATTCAATTAGTTTCGAATTTTGGAATACTTTTTCTTGTATAATAGTTGGGTAAATAAATAGTTATACTTAAATTTAGATGTTTTTATGTATAAATAGATATTATCTTCGTTCAATTTAAATGATGTGTCCGTTTTAAGATTACTCAAATCATGTTTTCAATACATAATTAACATTATAAAATGTTCAATAATATAATCATAAAACTTCACGCAAGTAGAAAGTAGAATACTATACCTAATTCAAACACATTTCTATATACTACCATAATATACAACAACGCAAGTTATCGTTGAAATAAAAAATAATTAGATGGTTATATTATAACATTTAGTGGATGTATAAGTAATCTATAATTAATTGTTGTATATCTATTAGTCAATGTGTTAATCATCATAGTAAGTGACAATGTTTTTCGTTGCATGTAATCAATATAATAAGTATTATTATCCAATACTGCAAAATTTAGCCCAATGTGCACCAAAATGTATACAAGGGATCGAAAATAGGTTGTTTTAAATAGCAATATAGTCTGTAATTATCCTAATCCAGTTTTTTGACAGGTAAATAAATATTCGATGATTTCGTATCTGATAAATGTTCTTGATAGCGATCTAATTAGTATGTTCATTCACTTTCCAATCTAGCCTACATGATTAATCCACTTGTAGTGTAAGTACATAATTAATAAAAGTTAGGTAAGTATTCGATTTATATACCCCGTACTTGCAGTTTTTCATTAAGGTACCTAATATTAATGTCATAAAAAAAGATCTCATTATTTGTTAATTGGATTTGAATTTGTATTTAATACTTTAAATTTTTAAACAGCATTATTGCATAATGACATGCTGTCCGCCGTTTTCAATAAGTGATAATGTCTTAAAATAAAGTTAATATTACTTAACATTAACGTTACCTATATAACTGAAAAGGTTTTTCTAATAAGCTGATGTTGAAAATGGCAGAAAAATACACTATTTTTATTCATGGCATGCTATACAACAATTAACAAAATTTTATGAAATTCATAAAGATACCGAGAGTAAAGAATTCACACCCCAAAAGTCTTGAAAGAAATACGATGAAATATAGTCTACATAATTTATTAATTATTTATTTAAATTTAAATTTTTGAACACTTGCATTATTGCTTTATACTTAAGTACTTTATTAAGTGGCTAGGTAGATATAATCTGCTAAAATCATAACCCTCTTTTTGCTTTGCCAGAATCAGATAATTATAGTTCAGAACTTCACTAACACTACTTAGCTCGAGAACTGTAGTTTTAAATTTCTTTGACAAGGTTCTATCCTATTCAGATACCTCCCAATTATGCATTTTTTAAACAATCAGATTTCCTGAAAAGTTTCTCTAGGCGCGTGATTTACGTAATGAAAGAGCTTGTAAATCGTCAATGCATTATTAATTTATATGCATGTGCTTGTTATTAAATCAACATTACGTAGATTATAAAATAATTGTTTGTAAAGTAAATAAGATACCTATGTATTAATAGCTGAACGTGTTATCTTTTGGGTTTAAAATGATATTTTGTTGTATTTTATGTTCTAGTGTTTATTATTTGTAATTTTTATTGTACGCATTTATAAAATAATCTCAAATTTAATAAATTTCACTACAATTTTACGGTGTGTATGACACTTTTTTTGTATTAGTTAGATATGTAGCTTAAACATTTGTCTACATAGTTTTTGAAAAATGTGATAAATACTTATAACTAAGTAGGTATGTGTATAAACATAATAAACTTTTCTTCTGAAAAAAAATATCGTTTTACTTTAATCTAATACCTTTAAACGAGCAACACTTGTATATATGTACCTATAATTATATAATCTGAATCTCAGAAACGACTCCAACGATTTTTATACGTCTACTCCTACCTGTTCTGTTGAGTAGTTCTGTTGGCAGAACTATTGGGATTTTTTTTACCATTAGTTCTGTGACTTATACGACTATGCTTTACATCTGGCTTCAATCTCATCGACAGACGAAGTATATTCTTCTGGCGCTTCGGCGGCACGCTCGCCTTGCGCGTTGTTTTCAATACTCTAACATAACCTAACCAACTGGTTTCGATTTCTGGTGCTTCGGCGGCCGCTGCCGCGAAACTTTAGCTTCGCTCGCTCGCCTTGTGCGTTGTTTTCTATACTCTAACATAACCTAACCAATCGGGTTTCAACTGAATTTCATGTCACAAGATTCGTGAACAGAACTACTGGGAATTCTTTTCCGATTTGTTCTGGGAACAGAACTAATGGTAAAAAAAATCCCAATAGTTCTGCCAACAGAACAGGTGGGAGTAGACTGTTTTGTACCGAGCAAAGCTCAGTCATCCAGGTACTTATTTTGATGGCGGCCACCAGGATCATCTAACCCGATCCCCAGGGGATCCCAGTGAACTCATCGCTTCATCAGAATCCCCTTGAAATAAAATTTATAAAGATGTTCACACTGAATTGACAGACGAACTATATTCGTCTGTCAATGTTTCGATCTGGTTAATTTCTTTATGAAGAAACGCAATTGGAATTATTAAACAATGACAAGCGTAGATCATTTCTTAGAAATTGTTAAATAAAATATTTTTTTTTAATTAAAACAGTGCGACAACATTTTTAAACTTAATTTTATTTCAAGGGGATTCAGGTGACCCGATGAGTTCACTAGGATCCAATGGGGGGATCGGGTTAAGGGATCCTGGTGGCCGACCCTCTTATATTTAACTTGCCTATAATAGGTAGGTAGGTACCAGGTAGGTATCAGTATTAGGTAGGTAAGTATTCGTATTATACGATTCGTAGGTATACTTTACTGATCGATGAGATACGTGAAGCAAAAACTTTGTACCCCTGTTTACGAAAATTGTGCGGAAGGAGGAATATGAGTATGAGTATGAAATTTCGCACACTTATAGTTTATATAGAGAAGGAGTGCAGAATGCAATTTTTTTTTTTATTATGCTAAGCAAATACATTAATTATTAATTAATTATGGTCGAATTTCGACCAGAGGTCGACCACTAGTTGTAAGAATTACTCCATTAGTTTTACAATACGAAGTTGTACAATACCTAAACCATTGTATAGGCTTGCATAAATTAACAGTGCAATTCAGTCCTGACTGGGCTAAAAGTCTCCCAGAAAGCATCATCCAGCATTCACCCAGGGACTGGATATTGAATGCCTCTTTTTAAACGGTTACTGAACAATCCCCTAGATGAACAAGCTTTCAGACAAATAATGGTTATATAGTCAGTGATCATTCTTTCTTTTATTATTATTGGCCAAGACAAACCTAAAAATATTAGTCAATGTTTTGATCATAAATGAAGTTACGGGATCCTTGGGTTTGAGGGAGGGAAGAACTCTGAAACACGTACCTATCCATTTAAAACTGTACTCTTGTAATAAGTACCTAATAGGCACTACCCGTAGAAGGGTTCCTATACAATCTTTCACACCCCATTTTAAGGGATTCGTTTTGAAAAACGAAACTATGAAACATGTGTGTCCAATTATCTTATTTATTTATTTATTAGGCATCGCCAACAGTACCTACACATAACAAATATGAATCTAATATATTACCTAATAATAACATTTTATAAAATATAGGTAGGACCAATACAAATGTAGGTACAAACAAATATAGGTAGGACCTACACCAATAATTAATTTCCAGCATTTGCCATAAAATATATAACAATACATGTTATACAGACAACAACAGCTTAAATTTAGATTAGAAATAATTACTTAACTAAAACTAAAATAGTTTAAACCAAAATATAAAAATATAGATACCTATATAAACCAACCTATTCTAAACTAATATCGACGCTTGAAAGGCAATAATTACCAAGCGACATTTTGGCGATATTGAGTTTTATATATCATTGAAATCAGAAAAAAAATCTGCGTCGATTGGTCCTACTCTCATGCCGCTAGAACGAAGTTTGTTGTCGCTTGGTACCTAACTCTTGGTCTTCATCGAACTGTCGCTTAGGCAACCCGCGCACTCACGCGCATCGGACATAGTGCTTCATCGCGTAGCTGAAGTGTACTTGGTAAGTGCAATGTAAAGATTTTATGTGTAAGATTATTTATAATGCGCTCTTTGTATTGATTTCAATTTATTGTTTAAGATTCAATTAATCGAAATAAGCAAGTAGATAACATCATTAAGCGAGGGATCGAATCCGAAACGAAAATATTCGTCAGAGAACTAAGGTCACCGACATAGCTCAGCGAATAAGCAAGCTGAAGTGGCAGTGGGCAGGTCACATATGCCGCAGAGCCGATGGCCGTTGGGGCAGATTGATTCTTTAGTGGAGTCCTCGTATCGACAAACGTAGTGTAGGGCGCCCTGTAGCTAGGTGGGGTAAAGATATTCGTAAGGCAGTGGGCAAGGATTGGACTAGGAGAACTGAAGACCGAGCTAAGTGGCGTGCCATGGGAGAGGCCTATGTCCAGCAGTGGACTGACACGGGCTGATGATGAAAGAACTTACAAACATGGAGGTTGATTTGACTACACCGGAAACGTTTACTGCATGTAACGCCTAAAAACAGTGAAGATGGAAAGACTACACCAGAAATATATACTGCAAGCTACATCGAAGTAATTGCCAATTCTTCAAGTTTTACCATTGTGGGATGCTCTGAATCTGATAGATCAAAAACTATAAATCCACAGAGAGGTCGTAAACATAAATGCACAACTAATGTACATTGATTTCATATCAGATAATAATAATAGTTACATATTAGATAACAACTTCTATCGATTGTGAAGAAGGTACAATTTCAGATGAATGGTTAGGATCTAAATCTTCTTATGATGAAGAAGTGGAAGTAGTTTAAAAAACAGCAACCACGAAGAAAAAAATAAATAAAAAGACAATATCTTAAAAGCATATTACATGTTTGGATGATATTAATGAAGAACAACACTTTCTTCACAAAAGAAAAGGCTTGAGAACGAAAAACGAACGAAAAGAATCGCTGGTCAGGAATATGTGCGAAGTGGTGGTAAAATTAACAAACCTAAATCTATTCGTATTCAACCTATGCATTGGAAGGCAGATTTGAAATAACTGAAAATATTGAACTTGGAAATAGACAGAAGGTATTTGATCATTTTTGGGAACTCTCGGGAGATCGTCGTAAAGACTTGTTAGTAAGTAGGTACATATATCGCAGAAAGAAGAGATCAAGCGTTAAGAATTTCTGAAAAAACTGTTATTAGTAGGTAGTTCTAATTTGCATTTATAAGTAATAATGCTGTAAGACTGCTGAAGAAGGTTGATCTGAAACTTAAACACTTGATGTGGTGTATTAAAATTTGGTTTAATAAGGTAACGAATAGGTAGGTCCCAGAAACCCATTCCAACTTTGAATTTTTTGTACCTTTCAATTTTCTTCTTCATCAAAATTGTATTTTACCTACCTAAATGTACTGATTTTAAAATGTCCAATAAATACTATATAAAAAAATAAAATGCCTCTGTTATTTATAACGGCAGCTTATATGCTCTTTATAAAATCAGCTATCCACTTTGCGAGAGATTTGACTGCAATATTCGTATATTGAAGGCTCATATAGACGTCATTTAACATAGGGTTAGACACAGGCCTAAAACCTCCTGCACTAGAGCAACGTGGCGGAGTATGCTCTAATTCGTCCCTCGTCAGATGGAGGCCCATACTCAGTAGTGAGAGATTGTAGATTACTACAAGGGCTGTTTTGATGTTGATGATGACGACATCCATCGAAAACCTTTGTCCGAAAGTCTTTAATTTTGTGTACTGAATGAAACCTAAATTATTTGTTACGTGTTCAAAACAGACCTACACTTACCTTATTTAATTTGTACTATGGTTAAAATTGCCTGGCAGAAAAGTTTTTTGGTTTTTAATTCGATCATTTTACCTACATAGGTAGGAGTAATCCAGTAGTAGATAACAGATGTTTGACACATGTCAAACATCTGTTACTTCTGGATGCATCATTTTGCTTCAAACACAATTATAAAATACTGGTGTTTAGTTAATTTTACATGTTTTATTATAAAGTTTTGTTGTCGGTAGGTAAGTAATTTTTACCTGTTTGTGATTTTGGTTAAAATTTTACTAACCGACATTATTTCTTAAAGTATTGAGCAAATTCATAATCTTTAAATGCCAGTTTATAAAGCTTTTAAACTGCATTCAAAACTCTTTAGAATCGAGTAGCTATGATTAATAGGCGATTTTTGACGTTTATTTTTTCAAAAAAAAAAAAAAAACTTTAAAATGCTCTGGTGTAAAGTTGCCAATATGTCGCTTAGTAATTATTGCCTTTCAAGCGTCGATATGTGCTTGAAACTTAAAGAAATAACCTGATTAATAAATAAATAAATAAATAATCCCGGACATTTCACACAGCATAATCTGGCCCCAAATTAAGCAGAGCTTGTGATATGGGTACCACCTGACTGATATACTACTTAAATACTTTTTTGTGGAAAATTCCTGGGGAGATAAAAGCAAGATCTTTGTAAATTTTCAATTCTTTGGGAATGCTCTGTGTAGGATGGTTTCCAGACGACAGATGCGAATGAAAGATGACTGCGCACAAGCCCGTTGTATAGCACAACTTTAGTTTGATGAATTATCTTAAACTGCAATATTTGCACCTATGCAGACGATACAGCACTCCTCATCATCGGGAATACCTGGGAAGAATTGAAGTCACTCACCGAAATCGCCCTAAAAGCCATATTAAACTGGCTGTCATTGAATTTTTTAACACTCATTTATTTATATTTATATTGTCTCCTAATAGTCATACCCAACCGAAATCATTTTCTCTACATGCACATACCTGCCCAGCCCCTAGTAGTTCTACCTGTCTTTGCCTGTCACTTGAACGTAAGAATTCAATCAAGTACCTTGGTGTTCTCCTAGACAGTACCTTATCATGGATTCCTCATATTGATTCTACAGTGGCTAGAGTACGTAAGTTAATCTTCGTCTTTAAAACCATAAGAAGTGTCGCTGACTTTAACTGCTTGGAGACTGTTTACTTTGCCTTAACACAGTCAGTGCTGAACTACTGCTTAACAGCATGGGGGAGGCAGCAGCAGCAGCAGCAGGATGCTGGAAGTCGTCAACGATCGAGACGATTAGTTACTACTATCAATATTAAGACCTAGGAAGATCATGGAATGTACTTACACCATTCATTGCCTCTCCATTAATTTCAATGTTGGTCGGGCTATGAATAATATTAGTCAAAGTGAATTTGATACATTACGTTTTTTTAGAATTAAGTTAAAGATTATTTACAGTGAACCAGTTAAGAACTAAGTATTCATTTACGTTATCGCAAATACTGGTTTTACCTCTATCAACTTTAAAAGTTAAAGACGTATCGTCTGCAAATAAAACTATATCTATCACTAATATTTTGATGTGAAAGTTCTATAGGCATCATCTATATCTATAATTGTAAACCTAATTGTTGGCGTGGCGATACAGGCGGTGGCGACGCATCGCCGCGCTATATGATAGAATTTAAATAGCGACTCTTGCGGCGACGCAACAAAGTTCAATTCAGCTGGCATATCCTCTAAACGTTCTTGAGATAGTTAGCTAAACATAGCCAAACGCTTCTTACATATAGCGTTGTTGACTTGTCGCGTTCTGCAGCTTATTTATCTAACAATAAAAAATAATCTATCTATGGTGTAATGTAGGTAGGAAGGTAAGTATTTTTTTTTATCAATTGCATTTCAAAAGCAGGTCCATAGGTAGGGGCAAACCTAGCAATCATCATTAAAGTATGTTGGGTACTTGTACCTCGAACCCTGTGGTACCCCTATATCAATAATTGAAGACCTCTCACCACTCACGTCAACTTTATGAACTCTATTAATAATAATAATAATAAGCCCCTTAAAGCCCAAACCTTCATCCGCGCTGAACATCTAAGCCACGTGGGAGGGCGGACATCTGCAATAAAGTACATAGCAGATCACTAACAGGGCAATGGCAAACCCATTATGATGGAGAACAGTAAGAATGTACGTATATGGTCGCTTCCCGGGGGTGATCGCCGGGGCACGTCTGGAGCCGATGCTGGACGTCACAGTATGCAAGCCATCGGTGGCGAGGGTAATGGGCGACCCTCTGCCGGGGAACCCGAACAAAGTGAGCCCAACAGGAGGTACAACCTACGACTGCTAAAAAGATCAAACCGGAGCATAACTCGAGCTGGCACAGGAAGTAGCAGCAGCATGCGTGCAGCTGACATGGGAGCAATGCGGCTTGACTCAATTGAGGAACGAGTCCCGAGCAGATTTGGCTGAAAAGAACCGTGAAGTCCAATCGTCTACTTCCTCACCTAAATCTCTTTTTCCTCTTCTATCTCTTCTTCTCCACCCTCTTGTCTTGACTTTGATACTAACCCCTCTTCTTTTTCTCCTCCTTTTCGAAGATTTTCATCTTCATTGGCTGAGGACGTTGTACAGGCGACAACAGTCGATGGTCCTGTACCCACGAAAACTAAACCACGTGCGCGCAAAAAATGGACAGAAGATATGAATACTTTTATCCTGCGCACATATCTCATAGTCATAAAACTTGAAACGCAAACTAAATCATACCTTACAGAACTGCACAACAAGTTCACTGAGCAATTTCCTAACATGGATGTTAGTAGACAGCGAGTAGGTGATCAACGCAGGGCAATAGTTCACAGTTAACTTCTATCAACAGCTAGTATAACTAAAATTCGAACAGAAGCAGAGTCCTATTTGTTATCTAACCAACATGAAACACAACCGCCCATAGCTCTAACGCAAACTACTCAACGAAGACACTGGACTACTGAACAGAACGAAGCAATCATAAAAGAATACTATAGGATTACAAATTTAAAAACCAATAAAACAGCGTACAGAAAACCATTACACCAAAATTTTGTTAGCGCATTCCCACACCTTGCCCATATCAGTGAGCAAAGAATAGCGGATCAGAGAAGGGTCATCATAGCAAACAATTTTATTGATAAAGATAGACTAAACATAATAAGAAAGGATGTTGCTAGAGAGTTAGGTACACTAACAACAAACATACAACAGAATTTAAATCCAAACAAACACATCCAGGAGGATCTAAATAAAACAGTATGGTATGACGCACTCAACAATTTAAATGCTTTAAATGATAATGAGAATCACAACACTACAACTACACAGCTACAACCACAATAAGTTCAGACAAAAGTGCCACAGATCAAGACAGAAATCAGGAAATAGACCAAGTATTTAAGGCTTTGAGGCATTGAGGCTTTGCAATATTTTAAAAATACTAGCCCATCAGAGAGACCCTTCATTCCGAAACAAAGAGCTACAAAAAAACTCGGAATGCTTGTTAACTACCTCAATTGCGTAACCTTACCTGAAAATATTATTGTAGAAACTGATTTTGAAACTCTCCAAACTACAATATACTGTGTGGCATGGACATGAGCCAAAATTAATGTATCTAAACTCAAAATGCCGCCAGAAGAAGTACAAAACCAAAGGTTTTAAAAGTTATAAAACCAAAGGTAACCCAATTTCACACCCAATTGGCAAAAACGTCTCGATAGAAAATTGGAAGACCTACGAAAAAAAATTGGTAGATTGAATCAATACATAAATGGAAACAGAAGTAGGGCTCTTACTAAACAAGTAAATTCAATATTAGATCAAAACAAAATCCACACTACACATGAACAACCAAATACAGAACTAATTCATTACCTAGACACCTTAAAACAAAAACTAATTGTCGTAAGCAGCCCCCTAAGATGATACAAAGCTTTCTCGTTCCATAAGACGCAGAACAACCAGTTCAATAACAATGAAAATAAATTTTATCAAACATTATCAAAATCCACGAGCAATCAGACGGTGACGTCTGAGATGAATGCTAACGACACCCGAACTAATAGCTTAGATCCTGCCGCCCTACGCCAATTTTGGGCAAATCTATGGGAAAATCCAGTTGAATTTCAAGATGAAGCAGAATGGATACAGAAAGAGTATGCAAATCACGCAGCTATAGACTCTATGGATTATGAAAGAATACCTGTAGAAACCTTCCATCAAGCGCTGAAAGCAACTCATAACTGGAAAACGCCGAGATCCGATCATATTCATAGTTATTGGTATAAAAACTCACCTCCATACACCCATTTTTATACAACCACATTAATAGTTTTATCAATAACCCTCATGAAATGCCTGACTACATTACTACCGGAGTTACTCACATGATCCCTAAAGACACACACGACACAGCTAATCCTGCAAAGTATAGACCGATCACATGGCTGCAAACTATTTACAAAATTATAACAGCGTGTTTGTCGCGGCGAATTAATAGATAATAACAAAATACTTACTGAGCCACAAAAAGGATGTAGAAAATTCAGCCAAGGCTGCAAAGAACAGCTTACTATAGGTGCAGTAGTTTTGAACGAGGTACAAAAAACTAAAGAAGACCTATATACTATATACATAGATTATAAAAAAAGCGTTCGATTCCGTTCCACATACATGGCTTGTAAAAATTCTAGAGATCTATAAAATACACCCCCAACTAGTATCGTTTTTAAATAAATCCATGACTAGGTGGACAACCAGATTGCATGCACAAATGTCTAACACAACTATAGAGACGGAACCAATAAGACGCTTAGTCCCCTATGGTTCTGTTTGGCTTTAAATCCTTTTTATTAAAATTTATCAAACAGCTTATATTCAACCATTAGAGGGTATTCTCTAAACAAAACAGACGACGGACAGACAGACAACACAGCATGCAAACTTAACCACCTGCTTTACATAGATGACATTAAAATTTATTCCTCTAC
Organism: Lampropteryx suffumata; assembly: GCA_948098915.1. Classification (NCBI taxonomy): domain Eukaryota; kingdom Metazoa; phylum Arthropoda; class Insecta; order Lepidoptera; family Geometridae; genus Lampropteryx; species Lampropteryx suffumata. Next base: position 15,329,765 of record OX402544.1, on the reverse strand, counting down.
TCAAAGTGAGTTAGAACACCTAATTAAAATTACAGAACAGTTTTCACACGATATTGCAATGAGCTTTGGCATTGATAAATGCAAGATAAACTCCATCAAAGCTGGGCAAACCTATCAACATGAATATCAAATGCAAACTGGCGAAACCATAGATCCTTTGTGTGAAAACGAAACTTACAAATATTTAGGCTATCACCAGGCAAAACAAATTAATTCTAAAGAAACTAAAACGAAACTTACACTAAACTTTAAACACAGACTGAATTCTATTTTATGATCACAGCTATGCTCTAAAAACACAATTAAAGCAATAAATTCATATGCCATACCAGTTTTAACTTACTTATTTGGAATGTTAAAGTGGACCAAAACGGAATTAAAAAATCTACAACGCCTTGTCAATGTTACCATGACAAAACATAGAAAGCATCACCCACGAGCTTGCATACAAGGAACAGAACAGGTGGGAGTAGACGTGTTCATCTCACAATTTTTTATCTTGGAGTGAATCGAACCCATAACCTACAGCGCAGACTGTGGGGTTCACAGAATGCTTACACGACGTTTTGCCGCGGCCGCCCCGCGCTCCGTCGGGTATGCTCGCCAGTCATCTCCTGGTAGCGCAACCAATTAGTAATCGCGAGTTATACGAATTGACGCGAGAATAAATGTGTATTAAAGTGAATACAGACTTGATAATTTCTCAACCCAACCAAAGGTACCGGATACGCAGTAGTAGAGGAATCTAAGTAGTGCACAGACTTAGTTCCCAGTGTATATAAATAGGTAGAACTTTAATAGGTGATATACCTAAAGTGATGCAATATTCCCTAAAGTGGTGACCCCGCGTCGACTTTGGTTTGGAACGTAATTCAATTAAAATTGAACATTTTATTTGTGCGGATACCGGAGTGACTCCTCGCCGGTTACAACCCCGGCGAGCCGACAGCGATCACACAACTGTGTCGCTACCAGAAACGGTGGCATCCTCATAGTTGAGATTTTTGACTCAACGAGGAACCCATCGACGCAATTTTGAAGATACCAGCCAGATATGAGTATAATACGACTATTTATGGAAATGAAGTCATTACACAGATTTTGCAATAAAAAGGATAATAGAACATGCAGAGCGATGCAGAGCGAAATTCACGGCAGGTGACGCAGATTGTGTCCTGACCAGCAACAGAAGCCCTTGTAAGGAGCCGGTCATCAGCGTGTAAAGTGGCAACGTACGGCCGGGGAGTGGTTAACCCGCGGTTCTGCCAATGAGGATCACGCAACGAGGTGATATATTGTTTTAGGGAGCCAGCGACATTCTGAGGTTCATTCAGTCCTACTGAATGCGGAGTTTGGACATGCAGATACACTCAAGAAGGTTTTGCCCGGTTGGAGAGATGCTCACCGGAAGATCAGTGTTGGATCTCACTTAGAGATAGCTCACTGCAACGAGTGACTGGCATGGAAGCACCTACGCTAAGATATTGGATATGGCGACTATATGTTTTTTTTTGAGAAGTTGCTGTGTGCTGTGGTGAGGTAGGACTGGACGAGGCGTAACTTCTAGCGTGTGCAAAGTACTTTTTTTCGTTGTTTTAAAATCAGTTTTAATTTTATTTTATGATGTGTCGCATACCTTATTGTATTTTATGTTTTATTATTAGTATTGAAAAGATCATGTATAATATACCTAGAACTCACCATTGCACAAGAAATGGTAGATATCAGATTACCGAGTTCCATGAAGTCAATTGTTTATGAACTGTCAGCAGAGCGAGCAAGACCGTACATAAAAAGAGTTTAGTAGAGATTTATTTTACGGGCGTAACTAGGTAGAAGTATTTTGACTTGTTGTATTTAGTTTAAATCCTAAACCACAAACATGTAGCGATTCACGCAAAATATTCGTGCACCAAGATTTGAACGATTGTTCACATATTTTTGTACGTAATGATATGATGAAGAAGTCATAACGTCCAACATATGACGGACCCTATCGTGTGCTAAGTAGAAAAAATAAAGTGTTTGAAATACAATATCCGAATAGAATAAGTTACATGTCAATGGGGTTCACAGAATGCTTACACGACGTTTTGCCGCGGCCGCCCCGCGCTCCGTCGGGAACGTTCGCCAGTCATCTCCTGGTAGCGCAACCAATTAGTACTGTTAAATGTAATCGCGAGAATAAATGTGTATTAAAGTGAATACAGACTTGATAATTTATCAACCCAACCAAAGGTCCCGGATACGCAATAGTAGAGGAATCTAAGTGGTGCACAGACTTGGTTCCCAGGGTATATAAATAGGTAGAACTTTAATAAGTGATATACGTAAAGTGATGCAAGATACCCTAAACAGACGAAATTCGGATAGAAATATGGTAATTTTGTTTATATTTTTTTTGTACAAGTAATAGGCATAAAAGTAGCTTAAACAAGTGTCGGAAGGTTAGGTATGTACCTACGAGAAGCCTACCTTCTTTAATCTTCCTACCTATGAGAGCCTAGCCATTTAGTTTTTCTAGAACCTATGCATAAATAATGATTCCCAAATAATAGGTACGAAATATCTACATACAAGTACCCGACATACTTTAATGATGATTGCTAGGATTTAACCTACGTATGTACCTACTTTAAAAAAAAATTACCTTCCTACCTACATTACGCCACAGATAGATTAATTTTTATTATTAGATATATAGACTAGAGAACGCGACCAGTCGACAACCCTTACGAAATCCGTCGCTCCGACCCAGACAGTGACACCGCTATATGTAAGAAACGTTTGGCTGTTTAGATATCTCAAGAACGTTTAGAGGATATGCCAGCTGAATTGAACTTTGTTGCGTCGCCGCAAGAGTCGCTATTTAAATTCTATCATATAGCGCGGCGATGCGTCGCCACCGCCTGTATCGCCACGCCAACAATTAGGTTTACCCTAGCCTATAGATATTTCACTAATTATTTCATTAAAAAGTGTTGGTGGACAATGCACACAACACCATCTAGCCTCAAACTTAGCATAGCTGGTGACAAGTTCCATAATCGCCACACCTTATGTTCATCACACATACGTGTCTTGGGAATCGAACCCTCAACTTACGACGCAGAAAGCAGAGCCAACTGAGCTGATAGGCCACACAAGTATTACGCATGACATGAGCTTTTTATTTTCGGTACATAATAGGTTACCTACTTACATAATAACAGGCAGCACTTGCCCATGAGAGGATATAGAAAGAAGACCCTATCAATTGATCGGACCACTCTTGTCACTTTTATTCGTACAGAGAATTTGAACTTAGTGGTACCTAGGTACTCTACCTACCAGAACCATAACACATCACCAAAAAACAAGTCTTATTTTGGCTAATAATATATTCATCAAAATAAAATAACAAATGATTAAAAAATAATATTTGGTTTTACTAAACTACAATAAGTCAACAACATTGTATCTAGGTATATTATTATAAATAATTAATTAATATGTAATAATGTAAACGCAGGAATGATATATATTTTATAACATAATTATTTTAACATGTACTTATGCACGGAGTGCATGGAACATTATAAATAAAATGATCTACATGAATGTTATGGCATTTCTAATTTATAATCTTATTAAATAAAAGACTTAATATTTACGACTAATAGAATCACGTAAGCTTTATAGATGAGCGCACTGAAACGAAGATAGTGATCATTTACCTACCCACTACTTTAAACAGCAAAAGCTGAAATATGCTTAAAATACCTGCCTTAAAACTACATTAAATATGCAGACATAACAACGATCGATAAACCATAACACTACAACCCATTATTCAAGTCAGATACAATATTATTATAACATCCAACTACACAGAGACAAAAAGATTTTATAAGCATTTTATAAACACTGACTTTGATTATATTATTAAACCATTGAAAAACACTTCTTACGCTATGTCCGTACATACGCTAGGTACACTTACGCTAAACTACTACAACAATACACTATCCAATACAAATTACACGAAAGCTTTTAGATAAGCGTAAATATAAAATCAAGAACATAATTTATCAAATGGGCGGAACCATTATTTTTGCAATAAAATTGGAAACAATTGGAGTTTTATTACTTTTAAATGGTTTAAAACAATCATGATTATTCGTATAATTTTCACTCTAAACTGGATATTTAATTTACAATTATTGAAGAATATGTTGTTGTCTTAAAAATTATTGAATGTATTAAAACTAAAATTTTAGTTTTTAAAAATTAACATTAATGTAGCTACCACCGTTTAACCTTATTCAGTTCTTATCGTCTCGCGAATCCTTTATTACTTGTCCTGTAGCATACTTACAATTTTATAAATCTTTAATAATTTAATACATTTATCCAATAATTTGAAAAATTAACCAACTTATCACATTTCTAAAAAATAAATTATGTTAAAACCTATAACGGTTAGAGAGTTATACGAGCATCGTTATATAATACTGCAGTTATTTTTCAAACCAATGATTAGACCGAACAATTTTTTATCAAAAAATCTATTTAGAATAAGCATGCGCAGATGAGCAAACACGAGACATTAAAATTAACGCGTACCCAGGACTCTGGACCGTTCTAGTAGATCTTTCTCCTGAAGCAGTATCCTGGGAATCTGAATATTGACTTGTAAATTATAATACATAATTGTAAAATTAAAATAACTACATAATTATTTTTAGGTTTATAAGTTTTTTTTTTAATTATTATTTTCTTACACCCATAATTTTGCCATACGACAAATTGAACATTTAAGATAAAACGACTACATAGATTGTATTCCGAAAAAGTGTGCCAGACCTCAGAGTAAATAACAGCTATAAAGTGCTAACGACCCTGTTGCTCTTTCAAACGTAAGCCGATTTTATTCCTGTTGCTTGATTTCCATTTCTATCCATACCTACATTGGCAAGTTGTAGCTCGCTTATTACCCTGAGACCGTTTCCTATCCTACATAGTAAGTAACGATTATATAAACCTTCTAGCTGCTGCCCGTGGCTTCGCTACATAAAAAGTAGCCCTGTCTTTCCTCCAGATACAATCAAAGCCTTTCCAGATAACATCAAAATCCGTTCAGTCGTCGAATTAGTGTGGATTTAGATGGAGAATAATGCCATATCATTGGCCAACATGTAGTGAGTTATTTCTGCGTCCACACATTCTTTCATAATGTTGTCAAGCACAGATATGTTGCTTGATCCTGACTCTATCTTTTCTAAGCGCTCATCTAAATCGGCTACACATTCCAGCTCCATATGATACATCTCATGAGCTCTGATTGAGTCATCCTTTTGTATAACTTGCTCATTATGTATTTTGTACAAGTAGTGCTCCTTCGATGGCTGAAAAAAAACAGTTCTATTTAGAAACATAATGTATACAATGTATACAGCCGTGACGGCGTGATTGAGCCACAAACAAATAACAAAAGCTATAAGCAAAATACCTAAATAATGCCGGACATTTCACACAGCCTCATCTGGCCCTAAAGCAAGCAGAACTTGTTTTATGTGTACCACATGATTGATATACTACGTTATTTTTAAATACATTCTACATATTATACATCGAAACACGCAGACCGGAGATAAATACTTGCAGATAATACAAACATTTAATCCGCTGCATCATCCATCATCCAATTTCATTCAAGACCCTTTCTACCGTTTAGCTGTGAAAAGGTAACAAACAAACAGACATACAGACAGAAACTCTTTAAAATTTATAACTTTAGTATGGATGCATCATCAGGATTTTGAGAATGCATAGCTTTTCTAAGAATGATTATATTAATTTACCTCATCAGAGCTGACGGTATGCTCGGAAGAAGAAGCGCCAGGTGTGAAAATAAACGGCTTGAAATAGGACATGCTCGTATCCGGAGTAGCGGTGAAGAAATGCACGCTGATGTTTGATGACAGTCGGGACACCTACAATAATGTGTATTTATTTAAGCATTGATGAACCTCAAGTGGCATTGAGGACGCTACATCGTCCAAAGTAATAAAGATAATAAAATAAATAAATTATATTTATCTAAATTATTTAAATTGAGGCCAAAACATAATATCTCTGCTGTAAGTTGATGAGGAGTAGCTATCCTGCAGATTCCAGGTTCCGAAGCATCAGGTCCAGGTTAACATATTTTTTTAAATCAAATTTTGAATAAATCTGCTGTGATCTTCAAATGGCCGAATAATAAGCATGAAATAAACGAAACCAAAATTAGTTTCAACCATTTGGAAACTATGATGCCACAGACACAATCACTGGTGTATCTGTGTATATATACACCCGTTAAACCCCTCCGCTTGTTTCGGTGGTAAATAGGTTCTTTATTTTGTATATAAGTATTAACTTAAATTGAATTTAAAATCTCCTGCGTTACACTGCATTTAAAACACTACATACCTGACTTCCCTGAGTAGGGAAGGCGTCATCACATCCTCGGCAAATGCGATGTTCCTTCTGTCTTAGCAGAAGCATCATTTTCTTAATGTCGAAGTGGTGGTTGACGATGCCCACATCCAACAACCTTTCTCCTTCGTTTTGCCTTGCCTCATCTCCACCAGACGAAAAGATCTTGCAGAAATCGAATCGGCCCTAAAATACATAAAATCAACATAGGTATACCACATTCCCAAGTTGTGAGTTTACCACCCAAGGTTTCTTATTTTGCCATTTTCATACAAAAATTGATATTAATTGTCATATTATCTTATTAATGCGTTTAGATAAAACATTGATTTATTCAGGGCATCATGAGCTCACAGACTTTAATATTAGGTACACATTTAATTCGATTCTTTTAGTGTTTCTGAGAAAAGGGCCTTGATGGATTATCAAAGAACCCTAACCCAGGTTTTTTTTCTGTTGAGGTTCAGAACATTATATATTATGCTCGCAACTGTGATATCCAGATTTGGTAGACATTCCCCTACTCTCGATTTCACCAACAACACAAACATTAATCTAACAACAACGCCGTGTATCCAGATCATCACAATACAATAACAGGTGATCACTAACCTCTCCATTCCAAAGGCCGAGATGTAGCGTCTTCTCGTGTAGATCCTTAGAATGTTTATGGAACTTGGTTGTGATGGTCAAGCCATTGGATATGTTGCGATATCCCTTAGTCACTTTCTCAGCGACCCAGAACTTGCCACTAGTCTCAAGCACCCAAGCCTCCTTCTGGTCAGCGATGAGGAATGAGTTGTGGTAGTAAAGCTCGTCATCGTTCTCAGCACATGGTCCTCCTTGTCCATACTGCTCCAGTAGTGAGGTGATCACGTCGAGAGCTCCCTCTGCTGTGTTGCCTCTTTCCAGTCCCAACCTATAAGTGTGTAGTAAGTACTAGATGCTGGCTGTGGATTGCAACCAATATTCCTACATATAAAGTAGCCTTTGTTATTCTCCAACATTCAATCTATCTCCTTACTAAATGACCAAGATCCGTATAGATTAGCTGTTTGGCCATAAAATGTAACAAACAATAAGTCAATTTAGAATTCATAATATGGATGTCTTACTAGCAGACAAAACTTATTACAGAATTCTTGTGGTATAGTAAGTACTGATATAGAGGCTTCCATCATTGTAATGAACTGAGCAACAGCTTTCAGTGTCAATACAATACAATACAAATACAATACTCATTGCGCCATTAACTCTTGAATAGTTTTCATTACATCCATTAGTCCACAACCCTCTCTACAATACTCTCAGTAAATCACATTAATACTAGGTAAGTTAGTTGGACATACCGAACCAAATCCATCCCGAGCAGACGTTTAACTCGTCCGTCCCCATCTCCATCATTGTAGTTTGTCCACACAGCTTCGTTTCCAATTGCCACATTCATGTGATTGGCTCCCATCTCTGCTCCCCACATCCAAGCTGGCTTGCTCAAGATCACACTGTTGATTGGAGTAGCACTTTCTTCTATCATAATGTACGTGCACTGAAATAACAAATTTAGAAACATTACTAGTGTACTACTTTACATGAGTCAGTGCTTAATGAGTTAATAAGTCACCCGAAGAGCTCCATCATGATCTTACAACTCATCATCCCGGCATATAAAATGCCGGGATTGATAGATGCAAATGCCACTGCATGTCATGAGCATTGAGTCCATGAGCTTTTGGTAGGTAGCTTGCAGTAGAACTTAGTTATCCATATGTACTAACATTATTGTGTCTGCCCGTCTGTTGCCTTTTCACAGTAAAAAGGATCTTGGTGAAATTTGGTATGAATTAGATTGTATTTTGAGAATGGACATAGGTTTCTTTTTATTTAGGTAGGTAGGTACTTACCACGCGTGTGAAGACACAGGCAACGCCTAGAAGGTTATTAAAATCATGAAACTAACCTTTACCTTAGGGGGTCTTATCCCACCTTTGATGTAAACCACTTCTTGCACCTCCTTCTGAGGACGATCAGAGTTTTTTCCAAAAATTGTACTGTCATCATCCGTGAACGGAGCGAGGACCACGAACGTATCGCACGACTGGGGTGCCTGCATCTTCGTAATGTTCTAAAAATGCAAAGGTTCTAGAATAAAACTAGGTCGCGGCCGGCCAGTGGCGAGCCAAAGTGTTTAAGTATTTAGTAAGCGACATCGATTTTATAGTTACCAAGTAGGTACATAATTGAAAACATGCAACCTATCCATAATCAACAGTGGGGAAGTATTCCTTACTTAGAGATAGAATGGAAGAGACGTAACCTAACCTACTCCAATATTTACAGACTCGAAGACTTGATCAATGAAAAATGTTAGTAGGTACGTCCTATTGTGTTCAATCAGTCATCTGGTTCCCATCCCATGTAACATGTTATGTGTCATGTGCCATGTTAAGCTTAGTTTGGGGCTAGATGTGGATGGTGTTGTGTGGATTGTCTAGCAAATTATTACTTAACTATTAGAATCACAACTTGCAGGCACTAAAATAAAATTACATTATCGACTCGTTTTTTACAATGAAAAAGTCCTTTATTTTTTTATAAATAGATACCTAGGTACCTACCTACATGCATGCCACTTACTTACCATTTTTTATTGACTTGGAAGTAAATACATTTGTAAGTACCTACCTATCCAAATAATTTACGAATAGCTCTCACTCATCTCAACTTCTGTCAAAAGACACTGTTCTGTACTGTAAATGTAAATTAGTTAAATACTTTCATGATAACATAAAACGTTTAGGTAGGTTCACATGATACAAGCTCGATCCGGTAAAGAATATTTTAGAACATGAGCATGCTAAAGGCGACAAGGTACCTACATCAGCATTGTGGCTGGAGGAGGAGGAGGAGCGTGCACTCGACAGTATTACTTGTATCGTGTTAATTCCCATTTTTACTCTCTTTTAGGCAGGGCGCTAACGTGGACACTTTTGTGACTTGTGTCGGATACAAGCAACTGATGAATATTTAATTTCTATAGAATCAGTATAAAATCATCCACTCCCGTAAATATTTTTGAAGTGAAAACTACTTTTAGCGCGGTACGCATATTTTTAGATCAGGTAAAACCTCTGGATTCGCGACACCGCATCTGGGGGCGAGACGCAGCCGGCTGCCGCGCTTGCCCCATTTGATAATAAACCTTAATTTACATTCAAAGTCTACTTTTATATGGAGAAGTTTACTGAGTTAGGTTCTTTGATATAGACGCAGCCGGCTGCCGCGCTCGCCCCATTTGATTATAAACCTTAATTCACATGTTTACAGTCGACTTTTGTGTGGAGAAGTTTACCGAGTTAGGTTCTTTGATATATTATCTACATTCTGAACCAAAAATATTGCATCATCTGTGTTCGTTCAGTATTTGATTGGCAGTCGCCATAATTAGGCACTGATTTTGAAGTGATTTATCACTAAACTCTAACGCGCCAAAATAAGTTTTTACTTCTGTCGGCACTCCCGGAGTGCAACCAGTGTTTTTTAACCAGTGTGTCCAGTTGCTTCCACTTAACACATACTCATTGACGATCAAAAAGTGTTCGGTGTCGGCAACTGGAAACTAAAAGTCGTCAGTTGAAGACACAAGCAACATTAACAAATTTCCTTACAATTGTACTGACGGAAAACAAGCAACGGATTGTACCAGTGGCCAGTTTACCCAATTATACCCGTTCACATGCACAGAAACATAAAATGGTGGCTTCAATTTGGTTGTTAGCGGCAAGGCATCTATACCTATATTTATTTGGTCTGAGGGACAAGGATCACTTTGAAACGTCTTACATTATTAGGCGCCAATTTTTCCTCATCTAAGCCCAAGAAGAATTGACTACCTACTCGACTAAGAAACTCAACCTGGACCTAGCACTTTTTTGTATAATCAAATAAATAAAAATATAACATTTCACATAGCATCATCTAGCTAGCCCCAAAGCAAACGGAGCCTGTGACCACATGATTGTTATAGGTATTACTTATATATTTCTTTTGTATATATCTACATGCATACTATAAATCAATCATCAGAGTTTGTGTATAAAAAATCTGAAAGGTGATAACTACTTTTGTACAGATTCATAAACTACTAGCTGTACCCCGCCAAGCTTTGCTGTGGGACAAAAAAAAAAAGATAAAAACAATCCTTGATGCCGATTATAGGTTTATCATCATACTAAAATTTCAGCTCGATCGGTGCAGAACTTTTTGAGTTTTTGAAGCGTACACAAACCAACATAACATTTTTATACATATAGATAATATAAAATACTGGGTTTATATGCATTATGTTGCAAAAAACTGACAATATACTACCTACCTACTGAAAATAACTAGTATTTTTATTTTATTTATTTAGGGATAATAAACAACTACAATTATACAATATTTAAGATAAAGGTAACTTAAATAAAGTAACAATATCATAGCCCACTGCATTATTCACATTGAATTTTGGTGGTAGTATGCCAATAGAGGCTTTTATAAAAAACAATACCAAATGTAGGTATTGTGAATCGTTGTACAATAATAGAATTAGGTAAGTAAACATAATAAGAACAAAAATATATAAGAAATGTAAGAAAGAAAATATTATTGAACATTAGACATTAGTTTTATACCACAATCAATATTTACACCAGGGGAAAATACTAGTCTAGGAATTTATATGGATCAATGGACAATGGTCATTATTGTCACCATCTCTTGCAAGTTTTAACAAATAATAATTGCATATTTATCACCATAATAACACTGTTTTGGTTATTATCATCAAAAATGAAATCAGCAACTGCTAATTATCTAGTCAACTACCTTATTTCTTCCAGAACATCCACATTTATTTTGGAGTCAATGGTACTTTTATTGTTTTTATAAGTTTGATCAGTCCATCATTATATATAGAACTGAAGGACAAAATATAAACTACAGCTAATTGCAGATAAGAAATAAATAAAATTATAGGCAGGTATCAAAAGCCCAATCTCCTATTTTCATGGTTATTAGTATCATAATCAATAAATACTATCCTCTAAAACAGGAGTCTCCAAACTTTGAAGCCTTTAGGGCTATAATGATTACTTCAGTATGTTCCAAGGGCCAAAAGAGTTTTCATTTTATTGCTCTTAACTATATTTCTTTTAATAATTGGCACAAGTAAAATTTATCCACAACTACAAACTATTGTCGGTAGAAAATCACAATTACATAAATCTCATTAGCGTTTTTTGTATTACTGTGATTAGTAGGTTAACTTTTCTGCATCATCATTTCTGTCGTTAAGTATTCATTCATTTACCCTGCAAGTAAATAAAACAGAGTAATTACCATTCTGTGTTTTCTTCTTAAACCTATAGTTGTTATATTGAGTGTTGTTCAATAGTAACAACACTAAGACATTGGCTGTCGCAGGCCGGATTGATGGTACTGGTTTAGTTTAGTAGTTAGGAGACCCCTGCTCTAAAACATTAAGGTTTTAAGATCAAGTAAGTCTCTTACGTGGTACTTAGATTTTGTATTAGATTGGCAAGATCAATTTGTCACTAAAACGTACCCCGTCGGTATGTTGGTACTACGTAGGTGTTAAAACCTAAACCAAAAATATGCTAGTACAGACCACTGACTATATATCTATACAAAGTTTCTAATCGTCCAGTTGTTGCAATGATTAAATGATAAACAAAATAACATAAACTTTGTGATTCAATCAAACTGCAACTGCTGAACGGATTTCTATGAAACTTTGAATAGCTATAGTCCGTGACCTGGAATAGCATATTAGATACTTTATATGTAGATAATTTGCATGTGAAGCCGCGGGCGGATGAAATTTTTAGAAATGGGTAAGATAGGATAAACCAAGTTGTTACTAAGTTGATAGATCAATAAGTAGACACACCCAATGCAACAAAGGACTTGTGCATTATGCTGCATTAGTCTCAGAGGTCCAACTTTATGCAAAATATTAGGTAATGTATGCAGAGAGACTCCACAGGTTCATAATATATAATAATGTAAACTATAAGGTAAGTATGTGCCACATCTAGACAGTTTATCAGCTAAAATATTTTCTTTCTTTCTTTCTGAAACGTAATTTGATCAGGAAAACGATTCAGCAAATAATTTTCAAATATCAATGAGCGAATGTTAATTTGTTAGGTATCATATTTTTCAATAGAAATGTGTGAGGGTGGAAATTTCGAAAATGAATGTCCATCTTTAAAATCAATAAATTGAGCAATGGGAAAGTTTGGCAGGTATCAATGAGCAAAGGAACGAGAACTATAAAACTTGTAGTTCTAAGCATATAACGCAATGGATATTTAACACTTATTTGATTAATCTACATACTTATTTATTCGTTTCACACTATATTTCTAATTTATTATGTTATCTAGTCAAAAAAGATAATCACGAAACTTGATTCCTTTCCTTCCTCACTCACACTACTCACCACTGCTACTCACCTACTCACATCAAAATAGAACAGATAGATACAGCGATACAGATCAGTGTTACCAGGCGGTTTTTGTCAAAAGTTACCTGAAATTGATCTAAAAGTAACCTTTCAGTCAGAAATGTAATACCTGTCATATTTTTTTACCGCTTCCAAAAAAAGAGGAGTTTCTCAATTCGGTTGTATATTTTATATATTTGTTACCTCATAGCTCCGTCATTTATGAATTAAAAAAAAAACTCGTACATAAAGGTTATACTTGCCGATTGGTCCCATGGAAATTTCATGAAAATCAGTTAATTAGTTTGGTTTTTAAATCAAAATAGCAAGAAAATATATCATCCAAGTAAACGAATTTCGATATTTTGCTTTATTATTTTATACAAAGCAAAATATCGAAAATTGAGAACCTCAGTTCCCAATTCGATGGTATTTTTATGGGTTCAAATTTAATTCAATGAAGTTGGTTTTGTTTTTATTTTTTAAAACGTAATTATTTTAGTAATTAGGTATAAAAATTTGGTAAACCCATTTAGGTTGTGCTGCAGATAAGGTGATAATATAGTAGTTTTTTTTCTTTGAATGTTTTATTCAGCTACTTATGTACTTCACTTCTAAACACTTTTCGAATGTTTTAATATAATATTATGTTATAGTTCTAAACACACACGAGCTTATGAATTGTCTAAATTTGTTGCCATCTCTATTTCTTGACATTAGAATGACATGGACAAAACATACTCAAGCGCCACTCTAGCGAATTATGTGATTTAACACATTCACTGCCACTGACACGCCTCGCGTGTTCAGGCTAATCTAAGTCTCTACGCCAAGAACACGCCAGGCGTGTTTTGAATGTTTCGGTTATATTTCCAAAACTAGGCCAGATTTTCTGTTCAAATTTTTAATGCATCATTTTTAAAGGATAGGCTATGGCATATTGAAGCGGTTCCCTAAAAAAACTAGTTAGATTTTTTTACGAAAAATAGGTATTTTGTAGTGCCGAGAACACGCTAGGTGTGTTCACTTACTGAAGCTACCCTTAGGTTCCCAAACTTTTTTATTCTATTAAACGCTTCGCTAATTTCAGAATTATAAGCTTGCAATATGAGATTTTTAACCAGTATTTGATGACAAAACGGAATGTCATAATTTATCGGACCGTTGTTTTTACCGTATACAGTACTGTGTCATGTATGAATAAATAATAAATAAATAAATAATGCCGGACATTTCACACAGCACCATCTGGCCCCAAAGTAAGCAGAGCTTGTGTTATGGGTACCATATGACTGATATACTACTTATATGAAGTCGCTTATACAACTCCATACGCCATCAATGAAAAAAAAACGTACCTATCCGATGTATATCTTTATATAATTATACATACACACACAGTGACATACACACGTACAGTAAAATTATCTCTATTATATAAAAATCAATTGCTCGTTTGTCTCGCTAAAAATGTTGTCATCATTAATATCTTCCGTTTCCGGTACAAATTTAACTTTTCCTGAAAAAAAGATAAGAAATCAATTTATTTCATTTGAATATTTTGAATTTAATTCATACTTATGTAATTAGGTAAGGCCAATCAACCAACATTAAGATAATACGAGATAAATAACGTAAACAAACTTTCTGCAGTTCAAAGCTTTTTATCGGTTTAATAATTTAGATGAATTCACTCATATAAGACTGAAAATATGTTTAAATATGATTGTCACTCAATATATTATTAAAACCAATGTACTTGCACTGTTAACAATGCCAATGTTACAGTTCACAATAAAACTTTATTCATTTATGCATGGGAATTTTAGTAAAAAAAGTTTGAGAACCTTAAATTACGTTATAATAAATTTACTTACTAAAATCTATTTTTCCAAGCAATGCCGCGAGCACGCCTAGCGTTTCCGCGGTTTTATACGGCGGCATCTCGATAAACTTCAAGAAAATCGTGGTGGCAGTGAATGAGTTAAGGGTAAAACTTTACAACAAACAATAGTGCCATCAGAGGCGACAAGCAAACTAACTCGAACAAGACCGTTCCGATTGATCGTGCGAGTAAGCGAGAAGCATTGATCATCTGAGGTTTGGTTTATAATGCGAGAGAGAAAGACCGGTTTTTAGTAGTCGCACTCACTATGATTCAAACTCAAATTTGCTTAATTTTGCTTAATTAAATATAAAAGAGCGTTTCTTTTCATGTTGCTTTCGTTTAGGTAAAAAAAATACAAATTCCAAAAAATCACCTTTAAGTAACCTTTTGAGTCGAGTAACCTAGAAGTAACCTAACAGAGTTAAAAATCACATAAAAGGTTACAAAAGTAACCTTCTGGCAAGACTGATACAGATAGATAGAAGTACTAATATACAGATAGATAGAAGTACAAACTACTAGGATGCTTGCAAGACTCCTCAATCTCAGTACACTATATCGGGAAAGCTAAACATTATAAGGCTATAAAGTTACGAAGTACATAGTACGTTTTGGATAGAAGCGTAGATGATGATTTTAAATTTTGTAGCTTTGTATTCGTCACTTTTGCTTACTTTCGTTAACAGAGGGCAGCTTACTCAATAATTTTTGTTAGTTTATCAAGGATGGTTATATGACGCTAAATGAAGCAATAATTCGGGGTTGTCATGGGGTTGTAGCAATTAGCAATTCCTGATATTACACTGTGTATCGATTCGTACGTTGTGTAGTACACAGAAATTAAAATTCAAATTAAAACAGAACAACCTACTAAAATACACATATTATTATTTTTCAATAATATATTTACAATACATGTACAATATTTAAATTTAAAAACCTTCGTGGTTATCTTCCTCCGTACGCAAGTATTCACGCCCCTTGCCCCCACGAATCAAAGGACCACTAGCCTAATACGCACGCAATCGTTTTGTTAATTTTAAATTTATCTCAAAATCTATGTTATAAATGTGTAAAATGTGTATTTTCCATAAAAACTTTGAACCCCTCTGGCTACCCTCCAAGACGGTGTAGCAGGATGTTACACAGCCGGAGCACTAATCTAGACCATATACAATAACTATCTAAAGTTTCATAAAGATCCGTTCAAACAAATAATTGGAAAGACAAGTTAGACAAAGTCTTCCAACCCAAACCTTTTTTTTTTTTGCAACATTTTATTAATGTTCTTCTTATCACGTTTTTGAAGAAAAAATGTACCTATGTACATAGGTACCTACAGAATTTTGGGATTTACAGTTTTATTATATGTATAGAAGATTGGTTCTATTCCGCTTTTCAAACAACTGCGTTACAGTTTCACAGTTATATTAATATAGAGGGTGCAGTGATAAAACCCGATAAGTGCGAAAAAATAACTTTCGAGATAATCAATGTTTAAGTTTGCTGGCAATAAAAAATCGTTTTAATTTATAAGTAAATGCAAATTACTTAGTAACTTAGTAAGATTATATATCTATGATAATATTTTTCATGTTTTTTAGTCCATGTTATATAATAAAGTTTTGCATAAAATTCAAATTAGTAAATTGAGGGGCTGATTTACTGGGTTTTATCCCAAAATTAAATATACATTTTTATTACTTATTGGCTTTATTAATTAAAAATTAAATTAATAATAAAATTAATACCGACAGATCTAGATATGTCGTTGAATGTTTTCAGGCTGTGTAACCAGCCATAAACTTCCTTGGGGATGATTTCTTTTCTACACATTGTTTCCAAATATTTTTTTCGGCAATACTGATTGGCAACTGGCTTTGGTATAATAGCTCCAATTGTACTGGTAATTGCATATTGGTTGATAGTCGCTTTGCCCTCGCCCTCGTAGACATTTCCAAAATGTTACATGACAGACATTGTAGACATTTTCAGTACCACTCAAAATACATCTAGTATTTTGAGTGGTACTGAAATTGTCTGTCAATAATCCTCCTTCAAGTCATAGTTGAAGTATACCTGTTGTCTGAAAAAAATCTAAGCTCTTAGGTATCCTAAAAGCGTGACAGAGCTGAGCTCTGTAGATAAATAGTGGAAGAGACAAGTACCTATCTCGCAACTGCCCTTTTTCCATTTATTTCACTCCAGCATAGGCAATAAGCACTATTTGGGAGACGTGCTTCAAAAATGGTAAAATTTTATAGGACTAATTTTATCATGTAGTGCAATATACTTTCACCTTCAGTAGGTATCTGTAGAAAAGCTTGTAAATCCATAGTTATAGACATAAATGTTACATCCGTGTTGGTGCGAACTTTATCGGCGTCTTTTGCTGCTTGATATATTTTCATCCGCTGTATATGCTTTCGGTATTCATCTTCTAGAACTTCTTTCGATTCAGATTTTTCGTACTTCATGCAAATACCACAAAAGTCTTTCTTAGGGTTTAAAAACTGTAATTGTACTCGCAAATGAATATGTTACGATATGTAAATGCCATAACTGGCGTTTTTTTCTTCTTCAACACATTTCTCTTCATACAACCTGTACCTACTGTTGTTTACCGACATTACTTCTGGAGCAAGATACATCACCTGAAAGTCCTCAATGTGTTGTTTATCAAACTCTACGTCTTCTTTTTTTTGTATTGAGGTGGTTCTTTTTCCCTCGTTGGTCATCTATGGCATTAAATCCCACAGGCTTTTGCATCTGAGATTACATCCACGCTCACGCACAACGTCACTATAAAAAACTTTTGACACACTTGCGCTTTATCATTGTTTGTCTGAAAGAAGCATTGTTTACTAATCGATCAGTTTTTTTTAATTGATGCCTTCTGTATTTTACGTGTCTTGACAGGCTGAACTTTAAAGCAAGATAAGATGAAGTTTTTCTTAGCTTTGAAATCTATTTTTTGGAAATTTCGGCATAAACTTTCACGTTCTTCAGTAGTAAACTTTTCAATACATTTAAAAAATCATTTATCACATTACACAGGCTTTGAAATCTTAGCTGGTCTAGTAACACCTTTGGTAACATAAGAAAGTCCTTCCAATTTCCTTACCTTACTCATGTTTTTTTTTTAATTCCGTTGGCAGATTCAGGTGACAACTCTTCAAAACGTATACGTAGGATCTCGAGGTCAAACTGACAAACACACTTATTAGGTTCTTCCCCGGACAAGCGTTGGAATAAAATGTTGATTATCGGATAGTGCAAATACCTAGTTAGTAAATATACATGGATGTTTACGATATTGTTTAGATATAAAATAACCAATTAATATATTTTATTCGATTTCATATCTTCATACTCCATGTATTTATGAAAAATCATCTAGAGCTAAAACCCAGTAAGTATTTTTAATTGTTTTTCATTTTAGATAAATATTGTTTGTCATGAATTAATTTTCATGTTAAAATCCGTTATACAAAGTTATCAGCTTTTATCATTTGTGTCTGTGTGAATAACGTGATTATCCTTGAGCTTTAAATACCAATAAATACACATTATCTGGTTCTCTCGCAACACATATATTTAAAGTTTAGCCATAAGTTGCTTTAGAGTATTTTCAACTAAAATAATTTCTTAGTTATGCACTCACTGGGTTTTTTGGTTTGTATTTCTCTATGTTACACTTAAAAATCAGTTTAACTGAAAACATCACTAAGAATAGCAAAGAATTCTGAATCTAGTGGGTTATAAAAGCGAATTTTCGTTTTTTTTGTATTTATCGGGTTTTAACACTGCACCCTCGACATACGAAATACGATAAACTGGTGGATCTCATTTCGCCAAAACTCATAAATAATTACAAAATAAATTAAGCTAATTAATCGAATCATTACACATCTTTCTTTTTTTTATAACATGTAAACATTTTGTTTAGTTGAGTTCGAGGAAATTTTGCTGATGACTAGCTTTCATAGTTACCTAGTTTTTAATTATTGTAAAAATATATATCAAATATTAGCTGGGAAAAGACAAGTCGATGATGATGAGGACGATCTGCAAATGAAAGCCAAGAAGTTAAATAGATGCCATAAAAGACTTAGGTAAATTATTACCTTAATTATATTCACTTTTAATGAGTACCTATGTTGTAATAAATGAGTACAATAATGACAATGATGTATTTTATTAAGCCTTTTTATGTAGCATAATTCCTATCAGTATGTAAAGTTGTAGAGGGTACCTACCTACCTACCTGTAGCCTAGCGTATATACGTACCTACCTATAAGCATAGTTTAGATATAATAAAGATTCCTACTTTAGATTCTAGATGGTGCTGTTAACGCATTACCAATTCCGGGGTCAGAGATAGTGCTCCATTTCAGAATATAACAAAGTACTCTATGATGCTTGCTAAGCTAACTAACTTATCCATCAGACGGGGCACTCCCACAGACAAAATCCTGTCTATTACTCACTCACTCTTATTTGATGTCAGATAGGTAACTTTTTTATTTTGAATGATTCTTTTCGGATCGTCGGGAATGCATTCTACCGAGTATAATTGTACTGCTTACTATTTTATAATATTTTATAGACCAACAAAAGAGAGGCCCTGGTTATATATATTTTTTAAATTAATTTATTTGTTTATTTATTCGTTGTACAAAATCCATAGCTCTTTAAATAGTATACTCAAAACTTAAGTTTAGAAGTTATAAACTTAAGTTTTGAGTATACTATTCTATAATTAATATTATATACTATAAATTATAACCGACAGCCAATAACGGACTTACATTATAATTTAATATAATTATAACTAACCATAAAAACCGAGAGTAGGTATTCAAGGTGTGATGCTTTTATGTAACTAGGTATGTAAATGTGAGTGTGTTGCCGTGGTGGTTCCGGCATAGAATTGGACCCCTCCATCTCCTCCCGTGGATATCGTAAAAGGTGACTAAGGGAACACACACCGGGGAATTGGGCAGCAGAAACCTCCGAGTACTTAATACTAAATCTGCGGTCACCAATCCGCCTGCCAAGCGTGGTGACTATGGCATAACCCCCAAAATTATGGACACAAACAGAAGACGGCCTCCAGTTCCCAGCAGTTCCGCTATTCCTGGCATAGATGGCGGCGACGGTAACGGCGGAACAGGCGGTGCGAAGAATCTCCGGCAGAGGTCCAGCTACCAATCTCAACGACCCCTGGCCCTGGCAACATACAACGCACGCACACTGAGGAAGCTGGAAGAAGTACCTAGTAAAAAAGTTGCACTGGGATATTATAGGGTTATCAGAAGTCCAACTTCTGATAACCCTCACGACACTATACTCCTAAATTCCGGCAACTTATTCTTCCGGCTTTCTGGTCCACAAATCCCTCGTTGACAGTCGTCGAAGATCAAAACCGTTTCGAGCAGGGTGGTATACCTTATACTCAGAATGACCAAACGGTATTCGCTTAAGGTCTTACAGGTGCACGCACCTCACTCGAAACGTTCAGACGATGAAGTGGAGGCTATGACTATGAAGGATGACATTTCAAATGCCATACAAGCGTCGAAAACTCACTTTACGGTTGTGATGGAGGACTTCAACGCCCGGCTAGGTGTGAGGAACGGCGATGAACTGAGAATGGGGCTATTTGAATTTGGACAGCGGAACCAACGGGGTCAGCGATTGACCGACTTCATGGAAAAGGAGAGACTCTTTATGATGAACTACTTTTTCAAGATGCAGTCGTCTAGAAAATGGACATGGCTTACCCCGGTGGACACAAACGCAAGATAGATTTAATCATGACAACAAAAAAGCAAATACTTTATGATGTCTCAGTGATCAACAGGGTCAAAACCGGCAGTGATCACCGAATGGATAGAGGCTCATTAAATCATAACGTAAAGCTTGAAAGGTCCCGTCTGATGAAATCTACTCTTCGCCCAAGTCCTGCCCAAATCCAAAACCCCGAGAGCTTGCAGTTGGAACTCCAAGATCGCTTTCAATGCTTTGCCGAATGCGGATCCGTGGATGAAATAAATGACGGGCTGGTAGAAATTGTCCATGCCGTTGGCTCAAAGTTCTGTAAGACCCAGCGCAAAGGTAGAACCCAAAATCTCTCTGAGAACACTCAAAAACTCATGGCAAAATGTATCGAAATGAAATTGCAGTCTTTAGTGGACATGTCGAAATACAGCACGCTCAATAAACAGATTTCTAAGTCTATGCGACGCGATTTGCGTCTCTTTAATACCTATGGTATAAAGAGCGCTATAGAGCGCAATCAAGGTTCCAAAGTGTTCGCGAGAGATGTCTATTGGGCAAAGCCTGTTGACGAAGCTGAAGACCGACAGTGGCAGTGTAATTTTACGAGAGCTCGAGAAGTTCTATGGACAACTGTACACCTCATCGCAAAGTCCTGCTACAAGTACGACTAGCGATGCTAGAGCCCACCTAACCCGACACTATACTGAAGACATTCCGGACGTCAGCCTATATCTACGAGATCTCAAGCATCTCATGCAGCTTAAGAACAACAAGGCACCGGGGAAGACGTAATAATGACAGAGCTGAGAGCGGGTGGAACACCGGTATCTACTTAAGGTCCTCCAGAAGCTGTTCAACTCCGTCATCCTCGAGGGAACTACGCTAGAGGCGTGGAACAGGAGCGTGGTGGTACTATTCTTTAAGAAAGGGGATAACACCATCTTAAAGAATTACAGGCCCATCTCGCTGTTGAGCCATATCTATAAGCTGTTTTCGAGAGTAGTTACTAATCGTCTCGCTCGTCGGTTTGACGACTTCCAGCCTCCCGAACAAGCCAGGTTCCGAAAAGGCTTTACCACCATAGACCACATCCATACGCTCCGGCAGGTTATACAGAAGATCGAAGAGTATAACCAGCCACTTTGTTTAGCGTTTGTGGACTATGAGAAAGACTTTAATTCTGTTTAAACCTGGACAGTGTTGCGGTCACTCCAGCGGTGCCAAATAGACTATCGGCATATCGAAGTGTTGAAATATCTGTACAGTAACGCCACCATGTCTTTCTGACTGCAGGACCAGAGCACGAATCCCATCCCATTGCATAAAGGGGTGAGACAGGGAGATGTTATTTCTCCGAAACTGTTCAACTCTGCATTGGAGGATGATTTTAAGCTCTTGTACTGGCATAGACATGGTATCAACATCAATGGCGAACGCGTCACTTACCTTCGATTTGCCGACGATATAGTCATCATGGCAGAATCGCTGGAAGACCAAGGCACAATGCTCAGCGACCTAAATATCGTCTCTCAACAGGTGGGTCTTAAAATGAACATGAGCAAGACAAAAATAATGTCAAATTCTCATGTTGCACCCGTGCCGGTACATGTTGGGAGCGTTAAAATCGAAGTTGTAGACCATTATGTCTATTTGGTCTAATTGATATACTTTTTAGGAACTATTTTTAGTTTGATAATTGTTTTTATGTTCTTATATTTAATTATCGATTTTGTAAAATAGCAGGATAAATTTATATTATTTTTATTTGCATTTTCATGAAAAGAATAAGGCGGTTTGTATATTTTTGTAAATTCATGATGGCGCCATGAAAATGGCCGTCGAGAAGTGAGTCGTCAGAGCGCGGTCGGAAGTGATGGTGGCATACCGAGGACTATGATGGTAGCAAAATCAAATGATAAAAAAGTGAATTATGAGAGAAATACACGTTTCATTGTGAGATTTCGAGGAGTTTTATTACATATCAGAATTGGGATGTAGACGCCCATTTTGTTTACATATTTTTGCTATTGCATGTGGTAAACGCAATTGATATTGATCATTATATAATTGAATGATATCCAAGGATATCATTCAAAAGTGTCCAAATACTAGGGTTGATCGTAGATGATCGAGTACCGACTTAACTGTCTATAATTACGTCTAACCGCCAAGTACAGGATAGTTACTTAATAATATATTACTATCATGTGATTTTGCTAGTCAATATTGATTGGTAAATGAAATTCTTTTGTGCTTAAAATAGTTTTATACAATTTTATTGTTAGTGCACCATCAAGAATAATGGGTAAATGATTATATGCATAACAAAACTGTTGTTTCTGAGTTCTAGATAATGCCACTCGACAATGATGATCCCTGACGCCTTCTGACACCAAGGCCGAGAAGTCGGTCACGACGTGTTGAAGAGGCATCGAGAGAAAGAACTGCCAAGCCCAGCCACCTGCGCAGCCGCCAGAGCAGCCACCAGCGCAGCCGTCAGTGCAACCGCCAACCCAGCCCCCAGCACAGCGAGGACCGCAGCTGTCCGCGCAGCAGGGAGTGCAACCGCCGAGCAGAATTATGGCCAATCCTTGGAAGATATGCTAAGAAAAAGCAGATACAATGAGCCTATTGAAGTTTACTTTTATGAAAAATTAGGTCTTCTAAATCAATGTGACATAACCGGTAAACGAGCTACCGATTGCATTATACACGGTATAACTGACAAGACTACAAAATTAAGTGCCCTCGCATTGCGTAGTAGCCACCCCGACCAATTGCTGCAATTCTTGATAAGTAACAAGGAAAGCTTTGTATTTTCGGAACAGCGCGGTAGTAATGTTAGGCAGAGGTCAGGCCCCGAATCAAATGCAGTTTAAAATAACCAATTTTCAAACAGACCGCTTAATGCGCACAATAATGGCTTGTTCTGTTAAAGAAAAGGGACACCCTTTCTTCAGACACCCGATTTATCAAAGTCTTTGGGCATTTTAATGCCCAAAGACTTTGATAAATCGCTCTAAATGTAAGTAGGTCACACAGCAGAAAAGTGTTTTTCTAGATTGGAGGTAGGTAACAAAACCAACGACACAGTCAGCAAAACTATGTCCATATCAGCTACTGAACCAAACTCAAAGTTCATTAAAAAGGTCACGATTAACGATTTGGCAGTAAATACTTTT
The DNA here is from genome assembly GCA_948098915.1 of Lampropteryx suffumata. Classification (NCBI taxonomy): domain Eukaryota; kingdom Metazoa; phylum Arthropoda; class Insecta; order Lepidoptera; family Geometridae; genus Lampropteryx; species Lampropteryx suffumata. The sequence goes on along the minus strand of OX402544.1, from coordinate 15,305,940 downwards.
GTAGATTTCGGAAGTGAAGTTTTTTTAATAAATCAATCTTTACTCATTGACTTAAAACTCAAACATGATAATGTCGTGACCGTTTTAAAGAGCTTTGGGAATAAGCTGGTCAACTCAATTGGTAAAATAGAGGTAAACCTATGCGTAGATGGTGTTTGTGCTAAAGTTTGTTGCTGTGTCGTTGATGATAAGTTACTTGGAATGCATATGTTGATTGGACAGTCCTATACCGAACAGCCTCACATTGTTACAGTTAAAAGCGCCACAGAACTGAGATTTATTGACATCAATAATGAGATCCCATTTTCACGAATAGATGACATTGGTAATGATAACACACTCTGTGTGAAACTAACTAATAGCGTGAAGCTGTACGGGAAGGCATCAGTTAGGGCGTCAGTAAGGCGATCATTTAACGGACACGTGTTGTTAGATAGTGGGATTGTAGGCAAACCTAACGAACAATGTGTAGTGACTGCTGGAGTCTATCCAGTTTCCAAGGATGGTTTTGTCAATATCTATATGAATCCAGTTTCGAGGTCATGCTTGAATCAGACTGGAACTACGATAGGGCGGGAAACTCTAGTCAGAGTAGTAAATAGCATTGTTGCACAGCAGTCTGAAATAAATATGGAGAAAACGTTGATGACTGTCTGGTGAAGTTAGAATATATTTTAAAAAAATGATTAGAGCAGGCTAATTTAACTCTAAATTTATCAAAGTGCGAATTTCTCAAGAATAAAATTGATTACCTAGGGTACGAAATTAGTGGTTCTGGGGTAAGGCCTGGTAATAAGAAAATTCAGTCGGTTGTCGATTTCCCTCGGCCTACTAATATCCATGGCGTGCGCCAATTTTTAGGGTTAGCGAGCTATTTTCGCAAGTTCATCCAAAACTTTGCCCTGATAGCACACTCTCTCAGTCTACTTCTGAAGAAGGACGTATCATGGACTTGGAGTTGTGATCAGGAAGAAGCTTTCAGTTCACTAAAAGAAAAACTGATCGAGAGACCAGTGTTGGCAATTTATGACCCGGATACCGAGTTAGAACTACACACTGATGCGAGTAGGGTTTGTGTAGGAGGTATATTGATGCAACGTTCAGCTAGTACCGAACCTTTTCGACCCGTGGCTTTTTATAGTCGCCAGACTTCGCCGGAAGAGAAAAATTTCCACTTTTATGAGCTAGAAATGCTTGCCGTTATATGTTCCTTAAAAAAAATTTAGGGTCTCTTTATTAGGGCACGAATTTAAAGTAGTTTCGGACTGCAGCGCTTTACGCACTACCTTTAATAAACGAGACCTGATCCCTCGCATCGCTAGGTGGTGGTTAATGCTGCAAGAATTTAATTGCTCCATAGAATACCGTCCGCGTGCCAAAATGTTGCACGTAGACGCACTATCAAGAAACCCCATTCCGAACAATGATCAAAGTCCGGTCGATCAATACCCAATGATTATGTCAATAAGCCAAGATGATTGGCTGCATACATTACAGTTGGGAGACTCTGAGTTGAATAGGATAGGATACGCGATATTCTTACTTCCAATCTCGATTCAGAAGGATTTAAATATATAAAGGATAACTATATGATAAAAGACAACGGTTTGTACAAATGTATAGATGGTGACAGCCAACCTTAGGTGGGCTGTTCCAAAGGGAGCAAGGTGGCAGTTGTGTCGCTTAAACCATGATGACATTGGCCATCTTAGAGTTGAGAAAACGCTAGAGCGAGTTAAAAACGCATACTGGTTTCCGCGTATGGCAAAGTTTATAAAAAAATATGATGGTTCATGTATTGAGTGCGCATACTCGAAAAGATGCGAATCATGGAATCATCGAATCATGGATCAGAAGGACTGTTGCATCCGATTACGAAAGTAGAAGTCGCATTCCACACGCTACACATCGACCACCTTGGGCCCTTTGTAAAGTCAAAAAAAGGGCAATTCATGCTTATTAGTCGTAATTGATGCCTTTACTAAATTTATTTTTATGAGACCTGTAAGAAATACAAAATCAGTGATGGCTATTAACATCCTGGAAAATTTTGAACTCCAGATCGTGTAATCAGTGATAGGGGTACGTGCTTTACCTCTCATTTGTTTAAAACATTTTTGTACCGATAAAGGCATCAAACACGTCCTAAATGCAGTTGCCAGTCCACAATCGAACGGATAAGTCGAAAGGTACAAACGCACTATTCTCAATTCCCTAACAGCACAAAATTTGAACAGTAATGAAAAAGATAAGTATACAAAGATAGGTAAAATTCAATGGGGGCTTAATAATAGCGTACAAAAGACAACAGGTAGGACTCCCGCAGAGGATATGTTTGGTACACAAATGAACAGCGAAGTAGATCCTAGACTTAATGAAGTCAGACAGGCTACGAGAGACCAAACTGACCTTAGCACTATTCGAGAACAGGTTAAGGATAGGATAGATCATGAGCAAACTAAACAAAAATAATACTTTGACAAGAATAGGCGTCCTGCTCTTAACTACTCTCGAGGGTGCGGTTGTTAAAATAACAAAGACTGCATTTAATAATGAGGGTAAAAGTAAAAAAACTCCTGCCCTCTTATATGGGCCCGTATCGCGTAGTGTCAGTATTGGGAAACGATAGGTATGAGATAGCTGCGATTCCAGGACTTACTGCTACTAATAACAAACGTAAGACCACAGTAGCTGCTAACCGTATGCGTCCATGGGTTCATGTAGCTGCACTAGAACTTAATGATAATACTACCGATGATGAATGTCCTGTTACTAGTAATCTAGAGGAAAGTTTATGAAATTATTTATGGATAATTATGATAATATTTTGACTGTATATTTTAATATTACATGTTTATAAAGATTAGATGTTGACGTGAGAATAGATGTGTTCATGTCACGTACCATTATATCATTATAAGAGTTGGATTGGGCTGCAATCGAGTGTCAGAATGGAAGGGTTCATGCTCTGTTGCAAAATAAGCCTATGTCAAATTGATTTTGTGAGAATGGATGGGTTCACAAGGTCACATTGTTTATGTTCACAACTAGGACGTGAGAATGGATGGGTTCATGTTCTTTTTGCAAAGTAATCTACCTTCCTGCTGTCTTTGCGAGAATGGATGGGTTCGCAAAGTTGCAGGATAGGTGTCCGTAAGAATGAATGGGTTTACGGACAGCTTTTACATGATTGATTCAATTTACTTATTGATTATTGATATTTTTAATTATATTAACTTGATTGAGAGTCATTTTATATAGAACCAGTTATGTACTTATTGATTATTATTAATATTAACTTGATGGAGAGTCAAGTTATATAGTACCAGTTATGTACTTATTGATTATTATTAATATTAACTTGATTGAGAGTCAAGTTATATAATAATAATATTTATTCAAAATTTACATGGTAAGTACAATAATATCTAATAACAAAATTCAAAAACTTATTTAATTAAAGGTATGCATAATACGAGCCTGAACTAGGTAATCCTGTATCTCAGGCGTGAAGAGCTTACTTACATTGATTCTAAAATAATCACCTACATTGACATTTTATTTTCAGTTAGATGTATAGAACAGTATTAAAAATCTTAACTAAGCTTAAAACTACAAATAATGCAAACAATATAAAAAATAAACACAAAACAAATAATAATCAAACTGCGAGTCAACGGAATCGTAAACTGGTAATTGTAAACAAAGTAATGATACGTAAGTATTTTTCTAGTTTTTACGTGTAATTATTTTAACTTAGAAAATGTGCAAACGTTGTTTATTTAACTTGACTTACAATTAAAGGTTAGTAGGATAGCCTCGTGATCGATTATTATCTTTGTTAATTTTTTAAAAGAAATATTTTTAATGACGACTCCAATAGTCCTCTTAGGTTTTCTTAGGCACCACCATAATCTATGGAGTTAATATACCTTTCTTCTGCTATTATTTTTGCCGGGCTTTCAGCAGTACCAAAATTCACAACAATGTTTACTCGGCTTATTGAAGTGGACGCAAGTGGCGCACTTTGGTTCATCTGCCTTATTCGTGCATTCCTTAATAGAGTGACCAGGAGCAGCACAGTGGCCACAGGTGTATAGGATCCCGACATGACTTGGCCGCATGTCCATACTGTTGGCACTTATAACATCGAGTGATCAAAGTAAAGTCTCGCACAGGGCAAGATGACCAATTCACATACACTCTATCTTTTGTTACGAAGGCTTTACGTATATCTGGTATTCAACTCAAAGGTACTTCAATTACGTAGTTGCAGGTCTCAGCTGTCCTCTTGCCTGACTTATGGCTTAACCTAATTGAGCTTAAAAACTGGTCAAGAGAAGAATTCTTAAGTGTTTCGGCCAGATTCTGGTGGTAAAGACACGTAAAAACCTCTTTTTCGGCCATAGGTGAAGGCACACCAACAACTACAACTCTGGGCTTCCGTTTATGTGGCTCATCGATCGTAAGGTCGGAGTTTTTAAGCTGCATCGATTGCTTGAACTTCTCAATGTCATCTTTAGTTTCAGTGCTTATTATTATTCCTCCGTTCCTTGTTTTGCGAAGGCCTCTTATGTGTAACTTCATTTGTTCAGGACAGAGCATTTTCTGGACAAGTGATTTTGTGTCTTCACTTGTCTTCAGTTTATCGTTGGGATAAATGGCAACTGAACTAAGATTAATGGGATTTATGTAGTTATTAGTTCCATTTTTAACCATCTCGGCAAAAGAGGTTCCTGCTACGGGTTTCGAGGACTGATCAATATTTTGTTTAAGGTCTTGAAGCCGCTGAGAAAGATCAAGTTTATCTTTCAGTTCTTGAGTAACGGAGTGGGCTTGAACGGCTTTCTGCTTAAGGGACTGGTATTGCACTGCCATCTGCGATGTACTATGACCTACTTTTCAACACAAAGTACTGATGCGAAGCTTTTGTTCCGTATTCAGTTTCCCCTCCGATGCAATAGTACATACTTCATTCAGATACTGCTCGATTGATTTCATCCAGTTCTGAATTTCAGGAGTAGAAATAACTTCTACGACATCATCTTCTCGGTCGGGTGCTATAGGGCGTGATGCAGATGCGGGCGAGGGCGCAGGCGGCGGCGAGCGAGCTGTCCTGCTGCTCCGACTGTTGTCCATTTTGTAGTATATAAGTTAAACTTAATAAATATATATATAGAACCAGTGTACTTATTGATTATTATTAATATTAACTTGATAGAGAGTCAAGTTATATAAAAGCAAAGTGTTGGGTATAGTGTTCACTTGATACGTGCATGAGGACATGCACGTCGTCAGGATGGACGAGTGTTGGGTTTTATTAGCTTAATAGTAATTTTTGGAACATTTTAAAGATGGTTATTATAATCATAGATAAAATTGATATACTTTTTAGGAACTATTTTTGTTTTTGTTTGTTTGATAATTGTTTTTATGTTCTTATAATTAATTATCATTTTTCGATTTTGTAAAACAGCAGGATAAATTTATATTATTTTTATTAGCATTTTCATGAAAAAAATAAGTCGGTTTGTATATTTCTGTAAATTCGATATGCCAGCAACACTTCCGGCAAACATGATGGCGCCATGAAAATGGCCGTCGAGATGTGAGTCGACAGAGCGCGGTCGGAAGTGATGGTGGCATACCGAGGACTATGATGGTAGCAAAATCAAAATGATTAAAAAGTGAATTAAGAGAGAAATACACGTTTCATTGTGAGATTTCGAGGAGTTTTATTACATTAGTAAGAAAAAGGTGCGAGTCCCGAGATGACGGCAACATGTTTACTTCTTCCTCAAATAGCGTAACATGCACAAACTATAGGATGCTAATGCATGTAACATGTAATGCTATAATGACTGACTTTGACATAAATACTGACTTGATGTGATGTTTGTCGTGATGTTTGGCATTGACAGTGATAGATTCGTGATTGGGCACATGTTTTCACAATAAGGGTTTAGTGCGTTACAGTGCATTTTAGTGCGCACACTCTGTCCATTGAAAATGGATGGAAAATAGAAAGTTTCGAAATATTTATTTTAATTTAATCGTTACCTTTGTTGTTCTTCCACACACTGTTTATCCAGGTGATATTTAGTGACACTATGTGCATGAGGGCTTTGTTGGTAGGTATCAATTCAATTTGACGGCCTTCGTGCACTTTGCGACTACAACAAGTAACTTAAGATTATCAGAATTATTATTTGGCTTGACTTTAGTTTCCCGTCGCACGAATTGGAGGGTGAAAAGGCTCAAATATGGTAGGGTTTTGCTTCCTGATTACATAATATTTACCACTCTAAACAGAAGGTAATCCTTAGTTTTCGAGAAAATAATAACAACATTTCTAACCTCAAATCAGATAAAACGTGAAACGAAACGTAAAAATTGTCAGATAACAACCAAATTTGTCGTATTTGTTGTCTGTGGTTTAACATGTTGTGCAAAATTTATGAGAACGGAACGTAAAAAACCTGTCATTTATGTCATTTGTGTCATGTGTCACTGTAATAATATAGAGTCATTCAGTCATTCTCCTCGAATCTCGCGAATGTTCTCTCTGTGTCGGTGTTTTGTAGTGTTTTTGTTGTGGCTTCTTTCGACGATTTTGGCTTATCCTCTGGACTTTGATTGTTTGCCTCCATAAAATCTAGTGCCTAAGTCCGAGATGAGTAGGTTAGGTTAGGGTTGTATATAAAAAAGGCGAGCGAAGCGAGCCCATCCATAAAATCTGCTATAACAACAAAACTAAATCCTTGAATATCTCGAGAACCGGGCAATCCCTTTTCATGGAAGTGGTACCTGGGGAAGGGCTGGTCCCCCCTTTCCACGCCCCCTTTTTTTCTCTTCATTTTCATGCGACGGCAAACTAAAGTTTAACCCGTGTAAGTAATGCATGGCTCGGTCTGCGCCTTGCTGGAGAGGGAAGAATATAAAAGCCTGAAGCAGGCATAATATTATTGTTACCTCGTACCTAGTTACCTATGTTTATTTTTCCTCATCAATTTAGTGTTTCACGCCGCACCCAAAGAAAGGCCGCACTCATAAATCATTTATGCAAATAGCCAACAACAATGAGCCAAAATATAGACGGTGCTCTATGGAAGCGCGCACCGGATGTACCAGCGACTTCCTGCCGGTTTTACCCCTGGTTTCCGTTTCGCTATAAGTTCCCAACAAAACTGTACCTACTGGCTAAACTTAAACGCACCTACCTACTAAGATTTCTTATTGGGTTGCCTATCCTTGTACCTTTATCACAGAATAAATTATATAAGTGGTTAATATGTACCTTTGTTATGGGTTTCTTGTAAATTTTCTTGTGAATCCATCCATGGCCTCGACTGGGTTTTAAAAACCACAACCACAAGCACAGCTGATTTTGACAAGAATTAAATCATGATACCTCGACCGATCGAAGTGTCTCACTCACGTCGATAAACTGTTAAGGCGCGTTTTCACTAGGCGACATGTCGCAGAGACTTATCGCTCGACATTCACGTAGTTGTGTGTGCGTAGTTGTCTCTGCAAAAGTTGCGGGACAATGTCCCGCGACATATGACTTGTACACACTAGCCAGTGGTGAACAGTATGTCGCCTGAGGAGGTAGTGTTGTTCAGTGCAGCTTACATAATTATTCGGAAGACAATAGCAAAACGTAAAAAAAACTTCCACTTCCACTTCCAGTAGATTTTGAGCTCGCAAGTGTATTTTCCCCTCCACGTCTTTTCTAGGTATATTTAATGTTGTCGCGATAGATTCCCATGCATCATTTTATTTTAATTTTGTTTTTTTTAACGATGTGAAGTGTCCCAAAATAATTGCATATTTTGGTAAAACTCGATGAGGGTCAATGTATTCTCGTTGGACCGCACTACTGCCATTATCAGAACAAAAAGCGACAAACGTTCTCACTACTCAAAGCCTGTCTGGCGACTGTCGAGCGACACGAAGGTCGCGAGCGTGAGCGCAACGTCATGCGACATCGCGCGGGACACGTGAATTTCGTGTCGAGCGACAGAGTCGCGGGACAAATGTCCCCTAGTGAAAACGCGGTTTTAAACTGATAAACTGTCTTTAACCGACAATCAACCTCTAGCGTGCAAACTGTACCTATTGGGTACCTAACCTACCTAGGTATCTAAATAAGGTATGAAATATGCCGCATTTCTTGAGGGTCCGGAAGTAAGCCTATCATTCTACCTACATCATGCTTTTCAAGTTTTTTGCTCTCCCTTATTCGGTTATTTTTCATTTATCTTTATCGCTAAAGCCTATAAACTTCTATTTTGTCCTCTCGCAAAGTAAAGTAGGTGTAGGTATACTTACGAAGTACTTACTTAGGAAGTACGATAGAGATAGAAATAAAATATGTATTTAGTGGTTTGCATTCTAGAAAGGTGATATTAAAATTAATAAAATAACCAAATTGCTTGTAGGTAGCAAGTTACGACATAGAGGGTGGTGATTTTCTACCAAAAACCTTTCATACGTTACTATCTTTGCCGTAGAAGCCTACGACAGCATATAGGAATCGCATGCCCGCTACGTCTTTTACGGCGTAGTCTAAATCAAAGGCAGTCTGATACAGTTTTCTAAACAAATATTATGCTTGATTGTAATGGATAAACTCGGAAACTACAAAACCGATTTTAAAAGTGCTTACTAAAGCCTTTTATCAGCGAGTTACATGGTCTGTATAAATAAAAAAACTAGGGATCGCTATGAAAAGTGCAATAATGTAATCCTAGGTAACAAAAATTTACCTATAATGTTATAATGTTGCTATTATAGTTTTCACTATTGACTATTGACTGTTAACGGATGTATAAAATAATGTGCTTCATGCTTTTAGTACATACTTATTATTATCCACAAAAAAGTCCGCAAGGCTATTACGTCTAACTATATAACCACAAACGACCGGACGAAATCTCGGGCTTTTCAGCTAGTATTCAATACAAGGACCACTTTAAATCGTTTTACAACATGCCCGGTGAATTGCACCGATTTCTCCAGAATCAGACAAAACACTTGTGGTCTTAGAGTCCTTTTTTGTATTATCGTTCTTATATATTTTATATATGAAAATGAGATTGATGAAGCCACAGAAGCTATAATCGTGGTTAATTGAACAAAGTGACGCTTACATTTAGAAGCCTACCAAATCCACGTAAGCCCCTGCCGAGCTCCAAACCTGCACGGATGTGGGTAGGTATTTATTTCTCAAAAATAATGAAACCTAGGCATTCATAATGCAGCTTACCTCGCTACAATAATTTTAAATAAGTATCAAAGTGTTTGAATTTATTCCTCCCAGTTTATGCTAATGGACCTCCGTAGCTCGTTTTACTTACCTACCGGAATCTGTGCTTTTCTCCAGAACCGTTGCGGAAGATCTATTATAATTTGTATTTTTTTAATTGTTTCTATGTAAGCTTTGGTAGGTACGTTTGTACTTGTCGATGGAAATTTTAACTGGAAAATAGGACATTTTATTTAACAGCCACAGCTCTTAAATAAACAATATTATATAATCTCACGCGTTTATCCTAAAGCCAATAACGGATTTACATTGTATGTTTCATCATCATCATCACTGGCCTTAGTTCATCTGTTGAAGATGATAGCTGATAGCTGGCGTCAGTCAAGTTACAGAGCAGTTATTTACAATTGAAAACTTACGTTTATAGATCCACTCCAGCAAGCTGAGGTGGGTGAAGTTTCCTCTCCACCGACGTCACTCTGCCTGGGATTCTGTTTGATAGCGCAGGCCTTTCCAGATACCCACACTAACCTCTCTACCTTGCCGCGGCTGGCACCGAGCTGGGTTTGTTCCAAGTTTTCCTTCTCAGTTGCTAGCTTTTCTGTTAGTCAGTAGGGGGACTAACCCCCAATAATTTGAAGACTATCGCAGTCGTCTCCATCATCAGTCTTGAAGCAGCACTCATCTGGGATCAGTTCCACGTAGAAATCCTCACCCGTAGTGTTATTCAGTTCAGCGAATACAAGTGCTGAGCCATTTCTGATGATCCTTAGCTGATTGTTATGAAGTTCAGCGGATGGTAAAAGTAAAAAACTTAAAGTAAAATGTATTTTTGTAAAAAAATCTTCTGAAGGGATAACAGGTGTCATGTCGTGTCATTTTATGTTTATCACCTATAATTTAGCAGACAGTCACTAACCAAACATGTTATTAGGTAATAGAAAATACTAATAATTATACATTTTAACTAGGTATGCGAGCGTATGAGGGATGTGTAAAAGTGTGTGTGTGTGTGCGTGTGTATGTGTGTGGTTGTGTGTGTGTATTTTCTAGAATGTATTTACTAACTTACCACAGACATTTTATTTTTTAGGTTATATTATAAAAAGGTGCATGAAAACACAAACATGCAGTAAAAGTTGCAGAACTACAAGTATTTCTATAATCATTTTTTAACATGAATTATTAATATAAAATCTCATCCCATAATCACACATTAGCTTTATTATGAATATTTGTTAAGTATTATTTAATAATAATAAATAATTATAGAAGGTAATTGAACCCTCAACCTACAGCGCAGAAAGCAAAGCTACTACCAAATGAGCTGAGTGGCCAGTCAAAAATCCAGCCAGTTTAAATCTATTGTTATCTCTATTAATAACAAAAGACGGAAAAGGACGAAAGAACAATACTTTAACGCCGCGCTAACTATGAGATCATGAGGTTGGTAGAAGTATTAGTATTTAATTTAGTGCTAGGTATATTTGAGTTATTAATTACCGATATTTTGGTAGGTAGGTAGAGCAAATGCCGGTCTATGCTATTTGTGGAAGCCGTATTGTAAGGTAAGGTAAGGAAAGGCATTTTATCAATTCAATGAAAGTTCTATTTATACGGCGCCCCTCTATACTGAGGCCATGCCTCTATGCTTTTAGACTAAGGCTTTCTATACACCAAAACGAACAACACGGCACCACAACCCTGCGAACCTGCTTGGACGATTGGTTGAATACTTTATTTAAAAAAGAGCAAAATTTGCATTTAAGCTCACCAGAAACACCTAACAGTGCGGTTCGGCGGCGGATCCACGCGCGGTTCTCTCGCAATAGTAAGCTGAATAGGACTTTTTGACAGCTTCACAAACGAGGTGAACACTTCAATTGATCAAGATGTTTGCTCAAAATCAGCGGATTTTGTGCGAGCATCTCGATCGACAACATGACATTTAAGTTAGTTACTCACCGAATCGCTAGGAGCGCTGTTCAGTATGACATGTATTGTATTAAATATGACGTTTTGATGGTTATTTATATGATTCCCTTACGGGGCCGGTTACAGTTGACCGTACCGACTTGTCTTACGTACTACCTACGTAAAATATTAACTTAAATGATGATGAATATTATGACTCAATCCCAATCTGAAAAAAATATCTTAGAATGAAGTGAAGAACAGACCACAACAGTCGGACGTTTCTTGATATTTTGTCAGAAGGTTGATAATTGTTATCTAAGCAAGGAAAGCAAACAGATGAGTGTTATAAGTTTAATGTGTCAATGAAATGAAAGAAATTAACCATTTCATTTCTACCGGTTCATTTCTAAATTTAGGAATTGTCTAAAATATATTTAGTTAGTCATAGCATTTGTTCGGTTCGGTTCGGTTGGTACTATCTAACTAAATTAGGAACGGTTAATTAAATTAGATTAAATTAAATTAGTATAAGTTGGTAGCAGCAGAATATAAAAGCTTCATTGACAGTTCAAAACCTAATTTTAGCTAAAATTAGTTAGGGTGGAGCCAACAGAATTGAGGCCAATGTGTCTGTGCACCTATATAATTGTCTTTGGGATAGTAAATCCCAAACAGATAAACCGATATTGGTGTAGTTTTTTTCGTTTATGGTTACTTGATCAAGCGTGTTCTTAGACATAAATAAAAAAAAAGGTCAACTATTTGGAGATCATGATATCTTGAGATTATGAGCAACTTCCACAGGTCTGATTGATTCGAAATTTGATATCTAGTTACTTGAATAATATTGCGAGAACATAGTAATCTTGACCCGATGCTACAGCATCACCTAGAGTCTCTATTATACCCAAATGTCGGGGCTTTTTTATATTTTAAATTTATACTTCATTAGCAATAGCAATTCATTAGCAATTCATTATAAATATCATTAGCAGAACCGATCAGGGCAGACTGGTACTTGAGTGGATGCCGCGTGTCGGCAAAGTGTAGTGTAGGGCGCCCTGCTAATTAGATGCGATGATATTCGTGAGGCGACGGGCAGTGGATATTCGGAGGAGAGCTGAAGATCGAGCTCAGTGTCGTGCCTATGACTGGCACGGGCTGATGATGATGATGATGAAATATCATTCTAGCCAATACCAAGCGGCTTTTTTTGACCGCAAGCTGTTTGATAGGTGCAAGATCGCGTTTTTGTGAGTTTGTGGCCAACTCTTGTGACAGAGTTAATAGACCGCTCATAGGCCTCCATTGTGGCTTAACAAGTTTTGAAAAGCATGGGCACGCAGCTTAACCCTATCCTCCGAAGCACGTAATAGTATTGCCATTGTAACTTGGAAGCGTGGGTACTTGCTGTGTGGACTGGTTTCCGCTACTAAGTCGCAAAAAGGTGGGCCCTTTTTGCGTGACGGGTGGAGGCAGCTACTCCAGCCACCCGATTTCTACCAGAAATGCCAGCAGCTTGCTCACACCGGCACAGGCATCCCTGGGTGTCTTCGGTGTTCCAAGGTGTTGAGCTGGTTGGTGTTCTACGCTGCTGCACTCAAGGAGTACATGTGCAGCTGTTTCCTTCTTGCTTTAACACCCTCTGCATAGTGGGCTGTCTGTAACACCCAGTGTAAATAAATGTTTGTTTAGTGTGCAGTGATCTGTGACAATACCTGTGATAAGTCGAAGTTTGTCACGTTTAAGGCTGAGGAGTTTTCGGGAATATCTAGGATTTAGATCCGGGAAAGCCTCCTTCCACGTTGTAGTGGTACGTAGCGGAATGCTAGGCAGGCCCTCTCCTAGGTATGGTCCACTCTACTGTAGAAGGCCGGGGAAGATTTTGTCTATGCCTGGTGACTTGTACGTTTGTAAGGTATTAATAGCCCAGTTTACCTTGGATTTCGTTATTACCATCCGAGTAACAGCCTAGTCTGTCTCTGATGGTGTGAGATCGTAGATTTTTGGCCTTTTAGTTTCTTTGCTCAGTTGAGATTCTGGGAAGTGTGTTTGGATCAGGAGTTCGTGTGTCTTTATTAGTGATTTAGTGTAAGTGCTGTCTTTTTATAGAGCCCATCTCTCGCTTTGGCTTAGCGGCGAGGACTTCCCTTTGCAGTTTAATTCAAATTTATCCGAAGGTGCTGTTTCGGGGAGTTTACGAACAGTACTTTGTTCATCCTACGAGGCTTTTGTATGGGTGCTGGTATTACATTACTGTGTTAAACATTACTTCATACTTGATCCATCTATGGTCAGAGCAGGAGGATTTGTCTGAAACACTCCAATTTTGTACAAAATCGGGGCAGTTTTCTGTTACCAGAGTGAGATTTATGACGGTGCGTGCGGTGTCACTTTGTTACGTAAGTCGATTCCGCACCAATGTTTGCTAATGTGGTGGTGGTCAGGAAGTTTACTAGGTCGTCTTCTCTTGTGTTAGGTGTTGACATGCCACATTTGTGACGCTGAAATTATAAGTTTTGAATTAATTGTTTCACGGTGTCTTACCAGATTGGTAACGTCTTTGAGGGAATGGCTTTGTCTGCAGGCATGTAGGCTGAAGCCAGCTTTATGTCTGCGATCTCCCCCCGATCGACACTTGGAGTCTGACAGTTGCTAGGCTGGGATCTAGCAACTGTCAGACTCCAAGTCTCTATCGAATAATAGAACTCTGTGAGGGGCACTGTCGTTATGTTATGTGGTACATAAATGCACGCATGTGGGTTAGCACAGGTGTAGTCGTTTAGTAACAGGTGTAGTCGACCACATACACGGCCCGCCCTGATCCACGGCTCCTGGATCACGGCAATGGGTTTGTTGTTTTGGGCATCCAGCATTCTGCGTAGGTTAGCCATTGCAGTAAGGCTGTGCTGGAGGTTTGTTTGAATGATCTTATCGAGTGGGGTTTGGGTCGCCATCGTTAAGGCTTCCCTCCTCCTCTGACTCCTCCAGGTACAGCTTATCCTCCGGACTAACACAGATCTCCTCCATCGGTTTTGAATACGACGGTTTGGGTGATGAGTGTGAGGGCGGCGGCACGATTAACGGCTTGTCTTGGGCGTCATCGGGGGTTAGCGGGACACTGGGATTAGGTTGTGTAGCGTCTTCGTTGTTGTTAGCTACAACCTGGGGCGGTACGTCTTGCAAGGCTCCATCCTTGCCGTAAAACCTGACGTAGATGTTACCCAAGTTGTGAGCCAGCCTGCGGTCTCTCTTCATCAGCCAAGATTAGGCTTGTAATACAATCTAGAGGAGATTGTTGGTGCAGTCTGGGGTGAAAATAGCGGCACGTATCTTTCTCACCAGCTCGCTCTGTTTCGGAACCCTGAGCTTTGAGGAGGATGTCGTCGGCAGCTATTGAACAGCATCGGTAAGCCACTTCAGTGAAGGGGCAACACCACAGCTTTAGGGCTCCCTTAGATAAGATTGGCCTGTCCATAAAGCGCGGCGAAAAGTCAATGTCGGGATTCTTCACATCCTCAAGAATACAAGGCTCGAGGTACCTCTTCACCAGAGTTCTTTGCTATTCCATCAATGCTTGGTTGTCGGCCCTAGCCACCGCAACTTGCTTGCTAGGAGGTTGCTTTGGGCAACTTCTGCGTAGCTGGGTGGGGCTGGACGTGTATTTTCCAGCATATGTTATTTATGCCCCCCTCTTGGGGACATTGTGTCGTCCGTCCGCTTCTTTTTGCTCGGTTCATTATGAACCGGGGCCTGTGCCTGTCGTGAGACTGCCAAGACGGCGCGCTTCTGGCGGATGTGTCTATTACCATGTTTGGTCTTACCTTTACCTCTGCCACCAACAGACACGGCGGTCACTAGAGTCACTACAGGCGGGCCTGTAGGACTCGCCGTCGGGGCATGCGGTACGGGTTTGGACCTGGCTTGTCTTTTTGCTTGAAAAACTGGCTTGGACCAGGGCCTTTTGCCGGAGCATCCTCTGGTCTGATGTCACCTCGTTTGTTTCCGAGTTTTTTTACGTTTCTGCCTTCCGGGACGTTAGCCTCCACGAGGGCTCAAAAGTTGGTTCCGGAGGGTCCGGCCTGTGGCCTTTGCACCTCTTTCCCAGCTCGCTTGTTCTTATTTTTGTTTTTATTTTTATCCTTCGGTTCAACAACCCTCCAGGCAGCAGTAATAATAGCTCTTATTGATGGCAGGCCCACGAAACTGGACCACAGAGCTCCGTAGCGGATTAGGAAGGATGGGTATGCTTGACAGTGGGTAGTGATATTAGGAATAGGCCATAGGATGGGGCTTGGGTGGTTTAAGGTTTGGCGACCCTCACTCTTAATCCAGGCTTGCTCTGAGAGCGGTTTGCTGTTGGGGGACAGCTGCTAAAACACCTACAATTTTACAAACGGCTGCCCCCAACAACCGACCGCCAATCGAAGCGAGTTTTAAATGGAAGTGAAAGCGTGGGTTTTGATGCCGCCGCCTGCTGCGGGTGGCACACCGTCGCGTAGCTCGTTTGCTATGTGAAAATTCTTACCACGAGCTTGAGAGAATTTAAATGAAAAATATAGCAATCTCGCTTTGTGGTTCTTCTTTTGTCAATTTTTGTCATACAGGCGATCGTATCTCGAATGGTTTATGTAATCAAGTCATATTTATAGGAACTATCTGAGAATTCATTCACGTAGCTAGGTAAGGTATTGCACTACTTAATAATGCCTAAGTATGTTAAAAACAGACGAAAGCCAGTTATTGGTTGTAGACAGGTAGATAATATCCAAATAACAAAACATTTTTTGCAATCTAGCTACTTACTTATAAAAAAATTGTATTCGCTGTGCGTTTATGCTGATATGGCTGAACTGAAACAGTAGACAAAATATAATCTGTTACTCATTACTTGTATTTGAATATGGAGTTTGGTAGGGAGCATGGGTACTAACAAAACTTACACGTTTTTCTCGGAATTTAGCCGCCATCATGGAATAAGTAAATGTAAGTAGGTAGTTACGTATCTAACCTCGGGATAAACTAACTCTCTAGTGTACTACGAACATAAATTAACGTCACGTGTGTTATCCGATGACTAACTAGCTAGTAACCTGAGTGAAATTAAAACAAGCATGCTTCTTCTCCCACTATAAAAGTGATGCCTTGAAATGAATACCTGCTAGCTCCTGCCCGCGGTTTCGGATGCGTGGTACGTTAATAAAGAGTAACCTGTGCAACTCTTCTCTCTAAATTTCATCAAAATACGTTCTGCCGTTTAGCCGTGAAAACGTAACACAAATGAAAAACAGACAGCCAGACTGTTATGAATGTATTATACTTAATATTATTATAAGTAGGTTAGGTACCTAAATTAATGCTTGATTGTTCACGACTATAATACTCAGTCGTGAAAGACAAATTCCCATCTCTTACTTGACTTGAATGTTACTTAAAAGTATCAGGTTGTATGATGGTGGTATGTATGGTGGTGGTATGGTATAATTTGAGGCACGTCCAAACTTGTCCAAACTGTCACAGTTATTTATCTAGGTAGGTACTATGCCCATACATAAAATGAACAAAATTAAAAATGTTCTAGCGGATCGCTGATTTGCCACGTTGTTATTTTATTATTATACATTTTTTTATATATCATCAATATGTTAAATATCATTTAATTAATTATAATTTATATTTTTGTTTTTATCAATGCAAGCCTGCTGCTTTAGGCTTGATATGTGAAAACTAGTAATTTGTCCTTATTTACTCTGTCTACGTTATTTATATATTTAGTTCTTCTTCTTCTTCTTTGTTAATGGCCTGTGACATACTTGATACTAATGTCCATTTATGTGTTTATAGTTTATAGTCAGTTTGTTTGTTATTCGAGTCTTAGTCGATGGTCAATTGTCAATTCTAGACGTCACGCGGAATGGCGCCTAGAATTTTCTTGGGATTCCTCGTCGTTCAAATCACATTGCACCACAATACACCATATAATTCAATTATCCATACCCGTCCTGTAGTCACAATTTATTCATTAAAATTCCGCCAAGATTACTGAATAATAATAATAATACCGGACATTTCACAGAGCATCATCTGGCCCCAAAGTAAGCAGAGCTTGTGTTATGGATACCACATGACTAATATACTAGGTACTTATATACTTTGTTTTTTTTGTAAATACTTACATATTATACATAGAAACACCCAGACCCGAGACAAATACTTGCAAATCATACAAACATTTGTCCCGCTGCGGGAATCGAACCCGCAACCTTTTGCGTCTCAGCCGGACCTTAGCCCACTGCGCCACAGAGGTCGTCATAAAACTGAATAAAACATGCAATAAAACGGATAAAAAATATCAAATTAGCAGAGCTATGTTACTCCATGAAATGACAGACGAAGAATCTATATTTAGGTCATATTCATAGCTTAAAATGACATAAGGTATTACTTATAAGCGTCGCTAAACGTCTCTCTATATTTAATCACTGTTTAAAATAGTGCCATTCTATTTCATAATATGGTGATAAATAACGACAGGGCGATTAGGCAGTGTTCAAGTTGAGAGGCATTTATATAAGCCCGAAAATGTGTTTCGGTAACTATATGAATTAATTTTAGAGTAATTCACAAAAAAGTTTTACTTAGTAATAACTAGATTTTTAGATAATTCTTCTATGTTTTTGGCATAGTCATAATGATGTAAATTTCGCCGATATCAAGTGTTTAGGTTGTTTAAGGGATTATTTTTGGCTGTCTTGCGAAGCAAACATTGTGCTCTTATATTATTTACTAGCTGTTGCTCGAGACTTCGTCCGCATTTTTAGAGGAATTGTAGCTTAAATCCTTCCCCGGGATGCAATTTATCTCCTTGCCAAATTTTATTTAAGTTTCAAACCAATCGCCTGACCACCCATTAAAAAGATTCCATACAAACATTTACACCTTATTTTACTCCTTTATGAGGGTTACTTTGAAAAATCCCAACACACGTGTCCATTTTTTTTTTATTCATATCTAGTTTTAAGCAAATCGCATCACGCGTTAAAAAGTTTCACACATTCGTTTTCTGCCCTTTTGACCCTCTTAGGATTAGAATTTTAATCAATCTCGCCTTAGTGGGTGGTTTTGCTGTAAAAGGAAGCTACCTTCCAAATTTTAGCTTACTAGCTTCAGCGGTTTCGGCTCGACGATGATGAATCAGTCAGTCAGTCTGGTTAAGCTCTTCTGTCTTATACCTTTGTTTAGATCTTTTTTGAGTTAGAAATAAATAGACAAAAACACAAAAATTACTAATAACGGAAACGGTTTTATTATTTTTTGTAATTTTTGTGTTTTTATTTAAAAAGAGCTAGGTTTATTGACTCGGGTGTGAATAATTTAAATAAAAGCTTTCTGTTTCTTTGTGATTCGAGCAAAAATATTCTGTTAGTTATTTTCTAGGAAAAGCCACAATTTTATATAAATTAACAAATAACGAACGACAACATAGGCCTTTATGACGAACGCAATGTATGCTTCTCAAGACAGCTAAAAAAAATCTTTCAGAAATTAAAGAGCAGCAACCTCGGGCGGGGTTTTGTGTTTTGTACTACCTTAGGTCATTGACATAATATCATGTGTCAGAATGTCATCCCACCATCAGACTCTAATGAGATAGCTATCGATTCTTCGTCTGTCATTTCATGGAGTAACATTAGCTCTGCTAATTTAATATTTTTTACCCGTTTTATTGCATGTTTTATTCAGTAATCTTGGCGGAATTTTAATGAATAAATTGTGACTACAGGACGGGTATGGATAATTTAATTATATGTGTATTGTGGTGCAATGTGATTTGAACGACGAGGAATCCCACGAAAATTCTAGACGCCATTCCGCGTGACGTCTAGAATTGACAATTGACCATCGACTAAGACTGTAATAACAAACAGACTATAAACTATAAACACTTGACACTGGCAAAATTGACATTAGTATGTCACAGGCCATTAACAAAGAAGAAGAAGAAGAAGAAGAGATAGCTATCAATTTATCAAAGAATTACGTAAGTATATAATTGCGTTAGTTATGTACGTAGACGTATGTCATCCTTACGATTGCAGTATTTCCCGCAGAAGAGCTTTAGTTTCGCACTCACTAGGGATTTAATTAATAACTTATTAATCCGCACGGATTAAACAACGCTGTTCTAAAGTATGTAATCTATAACGTACGAGTACAATGCAATGCACCAATCATGGAATCGAGTTTGTACAATACACCAACGTGATTCCATGACACACAAAAAAAGCACGTAAAATTTCAAAACACAATGCAAAACGTCTTCGGAACTCGACGTCTGCGCCTGGGTTTAGTTGCATTGCGGAGGTAATGCACTTTCGATGGGAATCTAGAAGAGATCTAGATGAGGACTGGAAATTAGATTGGTTACCGAGACAGCAACTAGAAAATGCACTCAAAATCACAAAGTGCTCAAAGTGCTTTTATAAAGTCCTGTCCTTATAAAAGCACTTTAAAAACGGAAGTTAATAGGAAAGTAAAGTTTATCGTAGAACCACAATATATGCCCTAGGTAAATCCTATTTAATATGAGCAAAGTATTTGTTATATTAGACCTACCTACTCGTTACGCATAGCTCAAAATATTTGTATCCGTGGCGATAAGGTATGGTCAGTTCTTGTCATTCTAATTCCTATGAATAAAGATGTCAACATTTTAATCAACACATTAGCTTAGTGTGCATATATAATGTGCGTTTCAGAGTCTATATGGAACATACATAGATAATAATAATAATAATAATCCCGGACATTTCACACAGCATCATCTGGCCCCAAAGTAAGCAGAGCTTGTGTTATGGGTACCACATGACTGATATACTACTTATATAACTTTTTCTTGTAAATACAGACATATTATACAACCAGACCCGAGACAAATACTTGCAGATCATACAAACATTTGGCCCGCGGCGGGAATCGAACCCGCCACCATATGCGTCTCAGCCAGACCTTAGCCCCACTGCGCCACAGAGGTTGTCAAGAGATGTACTCGTATGTATGTATTTCGGTACTCGCTTAAAAATGGGTCAATTTTGTAATCACAATTATAAGCTAATATGTTTTTTAAATCAGTTGGCAGCTTTATTCATTGATTTTAGCATGGCTAAGACAGAATGTATAATGCCACACTATCTTACTATGTGATTATAAAAAAGAGTTGGTTCCTATTCAGGCAAACCTTGATGAAAAGCTTGTCAATAAAATACTTAACCTGCAGGGCAAACGCACAATTTTTCAACGTATTTACCTTTGAAACGGAAACGTTTTGGTTTTGGTACGGACAAATAAAAATCCGTTAGTTTCGTTTGACAGCGCTGCTGAAAAATCACGCCGGTTAAATGATTAGTGCGATGCAAAATTTTATATATTAACGTTATTAGTAGTATTTTAGCTTTGGCATTAACGTTCAAATTACCGCGGTCGGTAATTTGAACGTTTTGACAATGTTTTTCTTGTAGATTTCGATAGTAAATTTATAGAACGCTTAAACGATGTTCTTCATAGCTCGTGAACTTCCCGTGTAGAATCATATACTTGGGACAAAGAGTCGAAAGGCATAATATTATCCCGCACCTACTTCAAGTAGGTTTTCGTTGTGACTGTTAGACTCAGCTCACACAATTTTTGTGTCATTAGCCTAATTTTTTAGTGAATCTGATTTATTTTGCATCATTTATCATTCCCTAACTTCAGATTGGAGATTTGACACTCTTGACAGGGCTCATTTTATCTTCAAAGTGTTTAATACACGCTCTACTGGTTCCGAGAGTCTTCAAAAAGTTACTGGGTATAATCTTCCTTTACTGATGGTAGTTGGGTAATTAACTAAGTAAATAGATATAAGTTTTCCAGTCATTATGGGAGTACGATAAACCTTTGACTCGATAATTACTTGCTCTACCTATGAACTCGCTTGTAGGTTCGGTATTATATTGTGTATCTTTCCGTTGGATTTAGATGAGTACCTATTGCCGTATGTTTGAGTTACCTATTTAAGGTAAGGAAAATAAAAACATTTTCTCTTTGTTTCTCTTGCTTTCTCCGTTTCGAGTCTTGTTCTTATCGTGTTACTAGTTATTTCGTACCAGTGTGATGACAGGATTAAAGTGCGCTTTACAGGCTCCTTTCGTGCACTTGGTACATATATGGTTAAAGATATTTGTTTCTCAAAGAACAAGGTTCACTTTTAGAGAATATTTGATTACAATGTATGTACATTAAGTTCTGGTTTGGGTCCAGTGTTCATACTACTTATAAAAAAGTATGTAACATATTAGTCATGTTATGGGAGTGTTTTTCTGTAATTTTTTAACATTTTTAATTGAATATAGACTTGTGGCTTCTTTAATACAGCTAGGTAATTTATTGTATAGTTGTGCTCGATCATATGTTATGTTTTTTTTACTATAGTCGGTTCTAGGAGGATCAAGTACTAATTTTTTAGAGCTTCTTGTGTTATATTTGTGTATTTGATTCGTTCATCTTATGTCTGAGTGTATTTCTTTCTCATATCTTCGATCTTTAAGCTCTACGGCATGCCGGTTTCCTCATGATATTTTCCGTTTGAGCCCTACGCTGCCATGGAAGAGCAACGACAAATCTGCCGTCATACAGTGCAAACTAGTACGGAGATTAGTCACTTGACTTTATCTTACCGCGAAATGCTACGAATATTATAAACTTACCACCTAAAATGTCTAAAATGTCTAAAATGTCTAAAATAGAATAGTGTAAAATAATAAGATGTCCTAGTGGTAAGCTTGTAAACACGTAATTACTGAATAAACGTTATTATTATTATATTATTATTCTAATCTCTGAATTAGAACAAGGAGGATGCCTAAGTTCCGTTGTACCTTCAGTATGCTGTGACACAGAACATATAAATCATTGTTTTCGTGATAGATAGATAGATAGATTGGTGAGTGGCCCGATTATATATTTAAAACTAGTAGACAAATCCGTTTCCGCGTGTAAGTAAAATGATATAAAAACTGAATTCCCGAACGTTCATACAAAATGAAATAATTGAATTACAGACGCCAGCCTCCGATAGCATGCTGGGTTAGGCAATCCTAATCTTATTATAACTCTAGCTTCTGCACACGGCTTCACTCGCGTTATACGTACACACAATTTAGGCTATATGCTATTGCATATGACCAAGTTTCATCCAAATACATTCAGCCGTTACGACGTGAATGAGCCACACACAAACATAATAAACAATAGAGTATTCAAGCACACTGGTGGCAATTCGGTTGGTTCATTTCTAAAATTAGATTTGTCTAAAATTTGTAAAACCTATTCGGTTGGTACCATCTAACTAAATTAGGAACGCTTAATTAAATTAGATAAAATTAAATTAGGATAAGCTGGTAACAGCAGAATATCATAGTTTCATTTGACATTCTAAACCTAATTTTAGCTAAAATTAGTTAGGTTGGTGCCAACAGAATTGAGGCCACTGTCTTCGCATTTGCAAAATTTGTGGGATCATTATAGTTTGCAATGTAATAAATAGATAGGCAAGACAAGTCGAGGGAATAAGCGCACTTTGATGCTTTAGGACTAGTGCCATTAAATTGACAAACGAAAGCTAAGTAGGGACCAAATCAAAATAAGTTCAAAAGAAATTGTTAAAAATACATCTTAGGGACCTATAATTTAGTTAGTGTAACGTATGTATGTATGTATAGTATATATTCTAGTATACCTTGTAAGTACTTGTAAGTACTTATTTATGTATTGAATAATACGAGTACAATTATATAACAAACATGTGAAACAGTTTAGTTTAGGTCCATTTAAAACGATCTATACATCTACTGATCCAGATCACTGACTGAGGGCAGTGTTCCCAAGACACTGGTACATTGAATGGCAATGTTTTTACCAGATTCTATGAATTAATTTTGAAACAGCAGCGATGTGTTCTTGTTCCTCACCGACTCAGGGTCTCGTCAACAAACGGCTCAGATATATCACATATTAGTTAATGGTGAACTTTAACTTCACCTACTGCTGTTATTACTATATTCCCTGTTATACAAAAACCTATAT
This sequence comes from Lampropteryx suffumata, assembly GCA_948098915.1. Lineage (NCBI taxonomy): Eukaryota > Metazoa > Arthropoda > Insecta > Lepidoptera > Geometridae > Lampropteryx > Lampropteryx suffumata. Next base: position 15,282,629 of record OX402544.1, on the reverse strand, counting down.
GCCACGTATCTCGTAAGTACCTGTTTACCACAGTAGAACATTATATCTAGCTACTAAGTAACCAGGTGCCTATGTCAAACGCATTGTGCCATCGTGTTTGAATATATTAATAAATGAATATTAGTGGACAATGTCTACAGCACCATCTAGCCCCAAACGAAGTATAGCTTGTATTATGGTGAGCACATATCATATGATGACCGATATGATATCTATATAGTAATACGTGAAGCAAAAACTTTGTACCCCTTTTTACGAAAATTGCGCGGACGGAGAAGCATGAAATTCTTAGTTATCGCATACTTATAGTTTATATAAAGATTGCAGAATGCTAATATTTTTTTTTAATTGTGCATAAAAAATACATTAACTATTAATTAAGTATGGTCGAATTTCGACCAGTGGGCGACCACTAGTACTTATAATAACACCCAGAAACAAAACAAACACCTAATTTCATCACACAAATGTTTGTCATGGGAGGGAATCGAACCACCACCATCACACCTACAGCGCAGGAGGCAGACTTACTACCGACTAAGCTGAGAGGCCAGTCATGAATATGATTCGTTAGATTTTATCCTATGTACTTATACCGGTGCCATAAGTTTCTGATTGATACTTTGAAGTGGCTTGAGATCTTTTCATTTGCACTTGAGAACTGTATACACTTGCGAGCTTTAAACTGGAATCGCTGCAAGCTTTAAACTGGAAAAGCGATTAGAATTTAAAGCTCGTGTCTGTATAATTATAAAAACATATTCAGCTACTTACATGGAATAGCGAAATTTTTTAGTTTCATGATAATGTTGTAAAGTATTAAGTACTCGTACTTAATACTTTATACTTCTTTAGGTACTTAGTTACCTCATTTAATAATAATAATGCCAGACATTTCACACAGCATCATCTAGCCCCAAAGTAAGCAGAGCTTGTATTGCGGGTACTACATGACTTATATAAAACTACTTATATAATATACTTTTCTTACATACATATTATACATAGAAACCCCCCTGACCCGAGACAAATACTTATAGATCATACAAACATTTTGTACCGCGGCGAGAGTCGAACACGCAACCTCCTGTGTCTCCGCCAGGCCATGGCCCACTGCGCAACAGAGGACGTCAATTTGTTTCTCATTGTTAGGGTTGCGATATCCACTACAATAGTTTACGAAGCAAGTTGGTGTTTAGGGTTCTGACGTCGGATATTACAGAGGAAATGCCAGGACATCGATCATCGTTACTGCCAGAAAGATGGCGGCTACCACAGCTCACCCGGTCCTTGGTGAACGATTACTGATAACAGCTACAGCTGTCGAATTACAAACAGGCAGATTCACTGAGCTGATAGCGATAAACTGTTTTGTTTACCACTGATTCATTTAATTTCAACAATATTTGACATACCTACTTTTTAATGCCCTGACAAAATAATTGCCTATTACCCAACCATATTTTTCTGGATGAGGTCTTGCTTTTGCAACCATTGTATAAATTAACCATAAAATCTTTACTAATATTATAAATTTGAAAGTAACTCTGTCTGTCGGTCTGTCTGTCACGTTTTCACGCCTAAACCGCAGAACCGATTTTTTTTATCCGATTAATTTTGGTATAGAGATAGATGGGACCTTGGAAAAGGACATAGGCTACTTTTTATGTAGGTACCACGCGTGCAAAGTCGCGGGCATTAACTTGTAATAGATATATAGAAATGTTTATTTTAACATTATTATAATTATTAATTTCATCTTGTTAAAACTTCACAAAATATACATTTAGCGCGCATACACTTAATGATAACAAGATTTTTTCCCCACAACTTGTAAAAAGCCGAAGCAGTCGATCAGATCAGATCTGTGGAAGTTGCTTAATTCCCTTCATGAACTAAAAACGAGCTGATAATCTTCGACTGGCTAAGCTGATTTTTTTAAGAACACGCTCGATCTCAAGTCATCTTTCAAACAAAATAACTTAATCAAAATCTTTTCATCGGTTTGGGAACTACAATGCCAGACATATACACAGATACACACGTTAAACTTATATCACCCTTCTGCTTTCGTTGTGGGTTAAAATAGATATAAATTAAAAACAATCATTCATTTCACTGTCACTGCATCATTCAATTCACGAAACTGACCGTATTTTATGTAAAAATAATTGAAAAAGTTAACCCATGCACGACATCGACTAACTCAATTACTGGGGCTAACTTTGCGACAATCGGCCCGCTCAGCGAAGGCGGGCGCTGTATACTTTAAATAGAATTCACCAATTTAATTCAAGGAAACCACTGGGAACTAAGTAAATTTGTCATTAATAAAGTTTTGATTTCAGTTGTTGAACGAAGTTGGCGTTGTTTCTGTGGCTTGCTCGATCGACACTTCTTTGCCGCTGGGCGTGTTTATAAATCCTATTCGATGGTTTTTATGCGTGAATTTTGTCCATCCTGTATTTCAAAAATGTTTTAAATGAGTTACTGTCATGATCTCTAGGTACCTTTGAGGACAAGTAGTGCGGACTAGTGCGGCACACCTTGCATGTTGTGGACACAATGAGATTTAATCTTGGATAGCATTTTGTGTAAGTGTACTTATTTATTTATTATATATTTACTTATATTATTCGGATGTATTCTAGAACTAGAAGGTTTTTTCATCATACATTTCGAGAAACACGCGGGTATTACACTACACGGTATTCAGGGCCCGGTAGTTAGGGAGGGCGTGGCCCCTTACAAGGGCATCGATTATTACACTGCACTAAACACCGGCTCCCTTACTCTCTGTGTACAGTCTGAATTTAAACGCGCGCGGATAGAGACGTATCATGGCACCTGTTTTATCTAAACCATTAAAAAAAGCAATGGCTGCCGTGGCTTTGGTAGTTGGATCCATGAATATTATAGAAGAAAAAAAGAGGAAGAGAAGGATCTGGGTCAAGCAATACTTTAAATTAAGAGAAAAGCACTGCAATATAAGGATACTCAGTGCTCTGGAACCAGTGGATTTTAAAAATTATTTAAGAATGGGAGAGGAGGAATTTGAATACTTATTAAATTTAGTAGCTCCGTATATAAAAAAAGAAGACACAATTTTAAGACAGAGTGTAAGTGCTAGACAAAGACTGGTTGTCACATTAAGATTTCTAGCTACAGGAAACACTTACCAAGATTTAAAATATACCTGCTTAATTTCCCAGCCGCTTTTATCCAAAATTATCCCCGAAACATGTCGGGCTATTTACAAATGCTTAAAAACCTACATCAAGGTAAGAAAAACACAATAATTTGATTTGTATTTTGAATATTTATTTTAGTAGTTAAGTAAGTACTTTCTCATTTTAATTCTTAAAAATTAAATGCTTACAATTATTTATTACAATTAACTAATAATGCTTAGGGGGAGTAGGGGTACATTGATGCATGGGGCACATAGATACAGTCGCAATAAACTTCTACTACATTTTTAGCTTCAGCAAAAAATCGTATCAATCTGCGCCTACTCCCCCTACAATTAACAACAACTTAACAACAAATTAATTACTGTTGTTAATTGTGTTAATAGTTTATATTAAATTATCATTTATTTCTTTGATTAGAATAGCAAAAAATGTTTTAAATTTCCTGCAGAACATTCTATTATATTGGGTAATAATACATTAGTTTCTGATGAATCTTCTTCTGAAAGAATTTGTGAAAATTCATCAGCGTGGTCAACACTGTCAAATTGCGCTTGTTGTGAGGATTGTGATTGATGATGATGTATAAAGTGCGACTGATCTTGTGCATTTGATGTAGATGGTGAAGGATGATTATGATACGGTGATTGTTGGTGAGACGGTGATAGTACCGGTAGATGAGTTGGTGATTGCACATGATGTGTAAAGTGCGACTGATCTTGTACATTTGATGTAGATGGTGAAGGATGATTAGGATACGGTGATTGTTGGTGAGACGGTGATGGTATCGGTTGACGATTAAATGGCTTTGGTGTTTGGTGTATCAGTACTTTATTAGATGGTTGTATTAGAGATTGTTGGCGAACTAATTGTGTATGATAGCTTGGGTGAAAATATATATGCGGCGACGGCGATGAATGTGAGGATGTTGGCGAAGGTGAATTAAAATTATGTAGCTGAAATGTAGTTTCGTTTGATGGGTTTACAATGTATGAATTTTCATTTAGCTTACAGAGTTTAGCGTAAAATATGGCATCTGATATTAGTTTTTGACAAATTACCAACTGATTTTCATTTAAATCTTTCATTTGATATGCTATAGATCTTCCAAACACTTCCCACTGTTCATCTTTTTGCGACAAGTTTGCGACGAGTTTTCCTGCTGTATCAATTAATTGTCCTTGTTTTTCTATTAGCGATTCTTTTCTTTTTCTTTTTTGACTGTTGTTTGATGCTGCTTCGCTGACATTATCGTCATCCGTCAGTAAATTCTGTAAATAAGAATAAATATTAATTAATGTTATTAATTTCCAGATGCCTACGACTGAAACCGAATGGAAAGAAACAGCAGAACAGTTTGCGCAGAAGTGAAATATCAGTAATTGTGTCGGAGCATGTGATGGGAAACATATTGCAATCGAAAAACCCCCTAGAAGCGGCTCTCTGTTTTATAACTAAAAGGATTCTTTAGCATTGTGCTGTTTGCTGTTGTGAACGCAAACTATGAGTTTCTGTACGTGAATACAGGCACTAACGGGTCTGTCGCAGATGCATCGATTTTAAACTGTACTAGATTTTATCAAAAGATGATTAATAATGATTTAAAATTGCCATTACCTTCAGCACTGCCACGCACTGAAGATATAGTTGTACCATATGTATTCCTACGTGATAGCGCTTTTGCATTAAATAAAAACTTAATGAAGCCATTTCCATTTCACAATATAACTTATGATCAACGCATCTTTAATTATAGATTATCTAGAGCTAGGCGAGTTGTAGAGAACGCGTTTGGAATTTTATCTTCAAGATTCCGAGTGTTCCGAAGATATCTTAATACAAACCTAGATACCACCGACGCTATAGTAATGGCGTGTTGTGCTTTGCACAATGATTTAAGGAAACAGGGATCAAATTATATATCTCAGAACAATGTTGACCGAGAAAACACAGCAACTGGTACATTTGAAGAAGGGGATTGGAGGACAACATCATTACATTCATTACAACACAGATACAATAACCAAAGGAACGATGAAGCGACTATCGTACGAAACAAATTCACGAGCTACTTCGTTTCGGAAGGCAGAGTCGAGTTGCAAGATAGAATGATAAATGTAGTGCCAAGTTAATAATGTTGAATACAAATAAATGAAATGCTAAAGTAGTTTAATTGTTTTACTTGCCTCATCATCTAAGGAGTCTGTGACAGTACGACATGATTCCGTTCTGTTTCCCAAAAAACTTAGTGCATTAAACTTGTGCTACGGATACAATCCGAGACAAGTTACACAATCAGGGGCAGATAGTTGATATATGTAGGTAGGCGGATGGGACACATTTAAAAAAAATAAAGTTTAAAAAAATTGGAATTGTGTTACTTTCATAAGTCTAAATAATTTCCACTATAGCTAAAACAGAAGATAGAGTTATATTGATATAATTACGTTTTTAAAACAAAAAAAATGCATACCTATCTACCTACATTACGCTACAGATGGTTAAGGTAGGTATGTAAATAAATAAATATTATAAATAAATAAATAATCCCGGACATTTTACACAGCATCATCTGACCCCAAAGTAAGCAGAGCTTGTGTCATGGGTACCACATGACTGATAATACTACTTATATACTTTTTTTTTGTAAATACATACATATTATACATAGAAACACCCAGACCTAACCTAGACCAGTTAGGTTACATTAATAGATTTTTCTCAAGAATGGTGCATTGCCTTGTAATGAGAGTAGTACCAGGGGGTGAGGAGGTACCCCCTCCCCCTCCCCTCCCCCGTCAACTCCTGCTTCCACGATTCTAGACCTATACCTAAATCTTGATAATTAACACCATTAGGTATGTGAAATATATTACATTACTCAAAAACTGTTCAAATTGCCTCACTCTTCCCTACTAATAATATTTCTAAATACATACTACGTTATAAATACAAACATCCAAATTATTATTAAATAAACTACATACCTATTTTGATAGTTATTAATTTTATGAAGGATTTTTAGTGGTTTATTAGGGTTTATAGTAGCAGATGATCAAAAACTAATGTAAAGTGGCAGATGATCAAGTAGGTACAAAAGTTGATACGCCAATGAATAAATGTACATACCTTTTTCAATTCCTTGGCATAGTTTGTGCGCATATTTTCTATTTTTTTCTTTACGGGTTTTACCGTGGCTTTTACTTCGAAATTTTTATAAAGTTCTAATAAAACTTTAAATCCCTCGACTCTAACGTCTTTGTTCATGTATTCACTGTGGTCCTTTTTCCACAGGTAAGGCATGTCTTTATACATGTCTATCATGGATAGCAAAACTTCCTTTTCTGTATTTGAACACACACAACACACTCTTCATCAAAATGGCGGCCGGGTCACTCGAGTTGAATTTTACGGACACTTACTAGGTACCTACGCAAGCACTCTCCGCGCTAGCCGCGCTACGACTGAGTTCCCTAACTGCCCTTAGTGTTATTACACTACTCGATTGTTAGGGCGATTAGGGAGCAAGGCTTGCCGGGACCGTCCGGTCGCCCTAGTTAGGGGCCCTTACGCTCTAAGTCTTATTACACCACTCTTAGTTAGGGTAAGGGTCCCTAAAAAGGGTATTACACTACACGGTATTCAGGGACCCTTACCCTAACTAAGAGTGGTGTAATAAACACCACTCAAAGACAAATTAGCACTGGCGCTTCGGCGCCCGCTGCCGCGGCACGCTCGCTTTTGCTCGCTAGCCTTGCGCGTTGTTTTCTATACTCTAATAACCTAACTAACTGGTTTCGATCTGATTTAACTTTTTCTCCTGACTCTACTCTGTCCCGGTCGCTAATTTGTCCAGTGTACCAGGAGACCATACATGACTAAGAGGTTCTCGTTATAAAAATGGAAAAAAAGTCTGATATATAACTAGTTATGAAATCTTAGTTACGAACGTGGACAAAACTGGACAATGTCGCGGGTGTCCCAGCTAGTATTATACATAATTGCGTTTTAAAAACTAAAAAGAAAACCGACTTCGTGTATATAAAAATACGAAATTGCGTTTACTTGGATGTTTTTTTCCAGTTATTTTGATTTAACAACCAAACTACAGAACCGATTTTGATGGGATCTATGGGATCTATCGGAAAGTAAATCCTTTTATATATTTTTTTAATCGGTCATAAATGACTGAGTTATGAGGTAACAAACATAAAAAAAACAACGGAATCGAGAATCCTATTTTTGAAGTCGGTTAAAAATAGTCACCAATGCTAGTCACTATTAGTTGTCTGGGGTATATGTTAAAGAGTAGAGAAACCTTGAGCTAATATACATCAAAGTCCATATACCAACGTAGCTCTTACAAATGAGCATCGTGCCATTTTTATAAAGTACACGTTCCAGATAGGTTTACCAATACCCAATTAGCCTGCAGAGGCATTCCCCTTCAAACTGCTCTAACTACTCAACCACAAAGTGGTTGTTACTAGTTACCTAGAGCTAAGCTGCCATATCGCAGACCATGCCGTCGTCGGTTGGAGGGACAATTTGTATTGTTATGACAAAAGCTTCCTCCGTAAATACAAGCGCAATGTACGTACGTTTCATTACATTCTACGAATGCTGGAAAATAACGCTAGCTTATGAAGTTATATACCTACCTATGGCGCATTTACCTACCTTGTGCTCATTTGAGGGCTTTATTGAATCACAAACTATAGGTACCTTTTAAAACCCATGTTTTGCTTTGTAGGACACGAATATATCAATAATGATTTCTTTAAATTATAATTTGAGGTTCTATAACAGTTCTAATTATAAATTAATGAAAAGTAAGAAATATGGAATTCTATTTTCAAATTATTATTTTTTTATTTCGTGACTGAATATTTGTTTATTGTTTAGTGTTTTGTTTTTAAGGCACAAACGAACGGCACGCAACATCAACGATGTTTACGGAGTGAAAATTACAAACGAACGCTCGGCCCGTTATTGCTTTGAACGCATCCGTTCTGGAAAATTCGATTTCAAAATGTACTGCGTGGTCGCCCTAAAACTATCTTCGACAACGACGAGATTGTAGAAGCTGATGATACTCAATCTTCGTTAGATTATTCTCACTCATTCGTTAGATGGTTACATTAGCATTATATTTTAGCAAGGTAAAAATATTGACTAATGCTAAAATGTCAATAAGCTCTTCTAGAGCAGGGGTTGGAAGCTCTTCGTTACCCAAAGTAGTACCAGACCTTGCGACCTTGTGACCTTGCGCTTTTAACTGACTGCTAGTTTTTCCAGAATTTGGACAATTTCTTGGCAAGAAAAAATGTAATACCCAAAAGGCAGTACAAAATGACAGTTTATTGTCCAGCAGACTACTTCAAGACCGGCATCTATAAATTGCTACTGCGCTGGCAAAAATACATCGATTGTATGGGTAAATACGTCGGTTAATGAAAATATATCTTTTAATAAGACTTACGATATGCCACACGATGGAGAATAATAAATATTACTGGACAATGCACACAACACAATCTAGTCCCAAACTAAGCATAGCTTGTATTATGGTGACTAGATACTTATATATTTTTAAATACATACTTATGATACGTTATAACACCCAGACACAGAACAAACAGAATATAAATAAATTGACCAAACGTATGTCGGTCGACGCACAGTAAAGGCTTTTGAAGTGGCGTACTAGGCCTACTAGTCGATAGTCATATACAAAACCAATTTAGCAATTAAGGGAACAAAATAATTTAGTACAATTTTTTTTTACTTTTATTTACAAATATGTACAAACTAGTATACAATAATATAAAATACATGTAAAACAGTTGAGCTATCTAAATTTTAACTTATTAGGGTTACTCATAACCTAGTAAAGCCTTACTTTGTGAAAATTTCACTCTATTGATGTGACAGTGATGTGATGTGATGTGACTCTATATTCGAAAACATTTCAGTTTCAGTTTTCAAATCGTTTAAGTTGAGTAAATACTTTCGTAGAAGTTTTAAAGCGGTCACCATTTTCAACACTGCAAAACTATGTGTTTAGCATAATGACGTGCCTCAGTCTCCGCCCCTCAGACATCCTCAGAGACTAAAGTGTCTAGAGATCTGAGGAAATGTCTACAAAACCCAAACAGCGGCTTAGTCCAGGAGATTAAAATCATGAGCCAGTCTATTTTATTCAGCTTGTGTTGCCCGTTGTCAGACACCCTATTTTTACCATACAATACACAAAATATACCCGGCGGCTACAGGGAATAACATTTTGTGCACTTAGGTAGAGTAGATAGATAGTGAGACTTACCACAATTAACCCTACCATTTCTGCTCATCCAGTTGAATTTAACGGTAGGTAATCTAATAAAGTAGAACGTATTACTTTGTTTACACTTACGCCAAGTTACTTACCGCAGAGCAATATCGACTTTTACGCTCTCACTTATTTTTATAGAATTTCTATAATATTTGTAATAAAAATCAAGTCAAATCAAGTGCGAACCGTGAACTCGAGCGGCAACAAGCGGATCGCGGATCAAACTCACCCTGATGAAGATTCTCTAGATGAATCGAAACAGTGTCGATGCCTCCATCGAAAAAATAATACGTGAGTAAAGCCCGTGTTTATCAAAATGAAAAAATCAAGGATTTCCAAACAGCTAGTTAATAGTTTACCCACTTATATTTTCGTAATTTTAATTAGTCTGGCGAAATAACAGAATCACTAATCACTCACTCACATTATCTTAAAAACACGTACCCAAAGTGTCATGTATGTAAATATCACTGAATGCGGTAGAAATATTAAAAAAATCAACCCACTGTAATGTGCGAGTGGAGAGTAATATTTTTAAAACTTTTATTTCATAACTTTACATCCGTCACTATTATTGTATTACCGTGTAAAATAGCCTGCGAGCAAAGACATGGACATTTCTTGTTGGACTTCGGAACCCTAAAATCAGTACCTACAGCAAAGATAGATTTCTATTCGCAGTATTTTAGTTTGTATAGATGAGCTCGGGAGGGGGAGCAGGCATTTAATTTGTGTAAACAAGTATCTTCATCAAAGCTTTATTCAGGACGACAACATTTTCACTTAATATTCATAGGTAAGACAGGTTGACATTCAGACTTGTTCATGTAGAACTAACGTAATGGCATAATTATTCTAGAAAATATATCGTTAGTTGGAATATGTGGAAAATGTTTTCAGTGGAAAATTTCCACCTAAGAAAGTGTAACTGAAATTATTTACATATAATATAAACCAGCTGTCCCGTTCAAGAAATCGTCCGCGCGTTTAAAAAAAAAATGAAAATGTAAACCATTCTCGAATCCATTTGAACACACACAATTTTTTTTATCAAAATCAAAATCGGCTGGACCGACCGTTTAGGAGGAGTTTGATTACAAATACACGATCAGTAGATATATATTATAAGATAAAGAGAGTCAAACGCGTATCTGACCAAGTGCAGTGACGGCTATATGGATAGGAATGATTAGTAATCAGGTCCCAACGAATACCACATAGCAAAAAATTAAGCTTCTATGATTTTTTAAGGAGTACGATTCAGACTTCAAAGTGGTCATTTTGATATTTATCAAACGAATACTTCTATAAACGCCCAAACGTTTTCAATTGGGTTTGCGTTAGGTTAAGGCCAATCCAAGACCCCTATGAAAGCACATGCCATTTCTTTTCAGTTTTACGAGTAGATTGTTGCATTTAAATATGTATTTCATGGTCCAGTATTTATTCCATATTGATTTTATCCGTCTGTTTAATTATTTTTCGGTGCACGTTAAATGCAATAAGTTGGCCGATGTAGAGATATTCTTCTACGTACTCTAGAATAAAAGGGGTGTATTCTGATTGGTGCTTTATATTTATTTGTCATGATCTATGTTTTGTCCTAGTTTAGCTGTAGACAGGTATTTTTACTTCTTAGGTCCAAAGACTCGTCCATGCCCAGTTTTATTGGGTTTTCATTGTAGTTCCGTTGGGTTTTCTGGAAGAAGTACAAGGTCATCTGAAAATCACAGATGTGTAAATTATTTCCATCAATTTTGATTTCTATTCCCGTTCTCATCATTCTAAAAAATATATTCAGATCACTGAATCTGAATATATTTTCTAGAATAGCAATAAACATATATTCGGCGAAAGTGAATCGCCCTGTTTTACGCCTTGTTCAATGCAGAATGATGAGTCTGCTGTTTTTAGCAGTGCTTTTATTGTAAATCTTTCTGATAATATGTATGTAATATTTATGCTTTGTTCTTTGTGCTTTGCATCAAGCAAAGCACTCAAAGCATCCATCTGGATGTGTGATATCGAGTCGAATGCTTTAGAGTAACAGATAATCGATATAGTAGTTGGGCATATTCTACATATTTTTCAATTACCTGCTCCAGGGTATGAATGTGGTCCACTATCGAGTAGCTTTTCCTAAAGCCAGCTTGCTCTCCTGGTTGATTTTCTTCTATTGGGTTTCATATTCATCTGAGCAACGTTGGTGCAAACCTTTTTTATAAGCATGACATTTAGCTGATAGGTATGTAGTTCGTGATTTATTTTGGGATGGAGGGAAAAAAGGAGTTTTTGTAGAGCAGTACTATCTCTAATTCTGAATTCTTTCCTGACTTTTTATGGCTTCACTTTCTAGGAATGACAGAGCTGAGTCCATATTGAATAAGTGGTTTAATTGTCACTGCTGTATAGTTGCTGATAGAGTTTTGTCGCTATGTTCGTTATGCCCTTCCTGTTAATAACCAAAGAGGTTACAGAGGTGAGTCACTAGTTGTTTTGCTGTCTAGTTTTTGTATGCATTTTGTATGCATAATCTGGGTTTGTTTGCTGTTATAAAATCGATTTAATTTTAGGTTTGTCCTGAAGGCGCTAACCATGTCCATCTAATTTTGTTTGATTTCTGATATAGGATGTTTGTAATTTTCAATTTATGTTGAAGACAATACTTCATGCATCTTTGGCCTCTATCATTTGGGTTCCTAGATCATAGCTCTCTTAATAAGCATATTCAGGACTTCTGGTTATCAGTCTGTCATTCCCTCTGTCCACTATTGGCGTAAAAATATTAAATGAAACTTGCACTTCATGTTCAAAAAAGGGGTATAATTTGTATGGAAAATTTAATGGGTTAAAGTTTCTATGGGAAGTCCGTAGGTACGAAAGTTGTATGAAATAATATTTGACGTCTTGTGTTGTGAGGTGACTGACCAAGAACGACTACATACCGCTAGTCGTGCTAGTGGCGCTTCGTAGACCCATACCGTCAATTGGATATCCAAATCACCAACCGCACTTATCTACCTACATATCCTTTACTATAAAATTATTTACTTACTAATTATGTATTCTGAGACGGAGGTACATCTGATGTACCTATATTAATTTGCCTTTGTAGTCAATGCCCCGTTTAAATATGTATGCACTGTTTATTATAAACACAGCGATGACATGAGAGAATTCTTGGAAGTACTAATACGTTGTTTTTAATACGTACGCTTTTGCCAGTAAAAATACCTACGCAGTAACAAACATTATTTTATTCATTTTAATTTATCCGTTTTGTCTATAGTAAATTTTGACAGGCAAATAAACTGTCAGTTTAGATTTTTATAAAGAAATAAGTGACGAATACTATTGCCGCAAGATTTCATTTTAAAGGACTCAGTGAACTTGTCAAAAATATAGTAGTATGAAAAATATAGTAGAGGTTACACGTGCAGATCGGACATCGCGTCTGGAACAATGGCGCTGACGGCGCGGCGGCGCGTGCCGATGTCTAAAATAATAATATGTTCAAAAAAATCGCCGTCTTTTCTCGCGGGATTTGCGAGACTAGCATGTAAGACTAAGTACCTATTTAAAATGGTTCTGGGGATTTTTGCAAGCACTTATTGACTTTGATAATTATATAGGTACTTATTATATTTTTACTTGACTACTTTGATTTACTCGTAGCAGCGCCCATCTGATTTCAAATCTGTAAACAGCACTTGCTAAATCTTATTGTCAGAGCTTTCCTAAAATCTCTCAAGAAGGTTACGCCAGTTATGTCATTAGTTTAATGGCTCGCCTAATGATAGGAACCCTTATTAGGTCAGGATCCTACATTGTCACCGTCATATCTACGTGAGGCCTTTAACAATCTACTTTATGTTTCTAGGATTACGGTCGTACATTTACCTAAAGCAAATAACCAACTGGAGCAGTTGCAATAATCAGTGAATATTCATATCCTGACCCTAATCATTTATTATTCTACTTTGAGGATGTGGTTTAAGTAAATACTTACAGACCTTTGTTTGTATAGGTATAGGTACTTGCCAATGCTACTGTAATAGTTATCTCGTAAGTTTCGTCCTAGGCTATAATATAGTTTAAGGCGACTTCCTGATCAAATAATCTTGACGCGTATTGCGCCGTCGTATTGCAAAAAATTGTAGTGTTTTAATTTGCTGTTAATTTTTAAATTAAATAAATAATTAAATTAAATAATTGCTGTTTAATTAGTTTCCGCCTGTTAGTGTAAGCTTCAAATTAAAACGACTTCAACTTTAAGAGAAGATGATGAATATTGAATATTTTAGTCATTATTTTATAATTAAATTAAATTATAAAACCTACATTATACCTACATTAAAAACAATTTGAAGTAGGAGACAAAATATTGAAAATATATACCATATCTCTTTTATAACTATTATTCCTTAAATTAACTACCAGATAGTCACAAAATTTTGCATATACAGATTTTAAACTTTGATAAATTTATTAATTATTTACTATTATCATGTGTATAAGGTATTTATTTCTTATTACTTTTGTGTTGTTCTTTCTCTCTGTTCGTGGAGTCACTACTACACAGGCCCAGTCTGAAAACCAGCGTTGCCCTAAGCCTAATGGTGCAGAGTAACAATAAGCTGATCCTTTTTGGCATACTACACAGACCTCCTTGCACTTACCTTGTTTTTCAGCCACTTAGTGTGTTAGTTGTTACTCGTGCCTTTTTTTTTCTTTTAGTGTTAGTAGTTAAGTTTAGTATTTTATTTTTCTACCATATTGTGTCTGTGTAATGTTATGTCAAAAAAGCTTTATCTAAATAGCGGTAAAAGTAGTCATTTTTTTATACAAAAGTTTAATTACTTAGGGCACCGCCTTAATATTCTAATTGCCACATTGCGCTTGTCACGTGACTTGGACACGCATAATTCATTGTGATCCTATGGCACAGCCAAATTGATAAGAAGCGCTCGCTTTGCTGACAGACATTTTCATATGAGTGTTTCCGTACTTTGGAGGGCACGTTGGCCTTGTTAAGCCATGACCACAGAATACTTATTAGTACAAGGATGGAAGGCGGACTTCACGATATAGTTATACAAATAGTTACTCTTGCTACGACGCAACAATGTGTAATTCAGCTCACCCAAGCTCTTTAGTGCCTAACGTTATTTTACCTACATAGTGTCTCTCTTTCTATCACTTAACCTTATGTCGTCTGGGACGGAACATCTCTACGAATTTACCCAACATGTTGGGTGCGCCAATGTAATTGTAACTTCGTACCTAAATTGCGTTGGTCTCTAACGCACGTGAACACAGCCAAACAACTTTATTTAAAACAACTTTGTTTTATCGACAGAACTATTGAGTATAACGGGATTTCAGCAAAAGATAAAATCTTACACTGGTTAAGAACACGATATCGAGCGACAGCGCGCGGCTTAGCCCCAGACTTAACTTCCGTAACCGTCTGTTGATGATTGCGACTTTATTTGCGAGCAAAATGTTGCCAATAAAAATATTAATTTCTTCACGACATCCGCTGTTGCATGTCGGAAGCTGGTCTCAAAGAGGATTTATCGAGGTGTACTCTTAATAGGCCTCACATGACATTTACTTTTCCGGCTGTAAACGTTTACAGCCGAGAATCGAATTATGCGAATGATAATAAGTATAGAGGCATTTGATTTCAACTACATTTCTTAAAAGGTTTAGCTATATGTTCCGACTAATATGTGTTCTGTGCTTTAGGCAAGATTTACCGTAATCTGTAAGAGCTTTTAAGGTATTTTATTCATATTGATCATATTGTCAGAATCAATTAAAATCATATAAATATGTTACGTTGTTAATTGTTTATGACTCATCATAAATGTTAAAGTACGTTTATTTGAAACATAATAAGAGTACAGTAATAATTCTCACAGGAGTAACCGATATGAATTAAAATGTTAAAAACCCACGACTCATAAAAAACGTTTATCCATATAACCTATTAAAACACGATACCTCTGCTGTTGTTGAGGAGTTGGATGTTCTGCTGATTTCAGGTAATGCTGCATCAGGTCAAGATTACCATGTTCTTGCAATATCATTGAAGTAAAGTTCAGAGAAGAGGTGATGATCTTCCAATGGTTGAATAGATTCTCTAGTACGAGTAGCTATAACACTCTCACGTTCAAGTCACTTTCAAACAAACAACTAAATTAAAATCGGTTCATCCTTTTGGGAGCTACGATGCCATCGATAGATAGATACCTATACAGATACGTTAAACTTGTAACACCTTTCTGTTTACTTCCGAGGTTTCAAATACTGTGTCGCAAAGTACCTGAACCGTGTTCCAACTTACAGGCTTTTAAACTTTTAGATTAAACTATACAAAAGCAAAAGTAAAAACAAGAATATCAGCTGATTATCTCAATCTATTAGCTGAGTTTGAAACTCTGTGTTTGGTACCTATTTTAACAATATCAATAAATAAGTACGTACTAAAAAATTCAATAACATGGCGGGGTTCAGAATAAACCCACGTTTTAATAGTCTCGACTAATGAAAGCGCTTAAAGAGATGTCAATACCATTCAACTGCACTGTAATTAAATTTACTTCAAACGGCTATATAAGATGAAACGCTTTTACAGTTGCAGTTTATTTCATAAGCTACTAGCTGTTGCCCGCGTGAATATGAGGGTTAAGCTTACTCTATACAACATTTTGTCAAAATTTATACAGTAGTTTCGCCGTGAAAGCGTTACAGATAGACTGACATGCAGCGTTTCTTTAAAAACTGTTATAACATAGCTATACACCGCGGTTTCATCCGCATTTTGTGGACCTACCTACTAAAAATGGAATTATGGTTAAAACTGTCACGGGAAAAGAAATAATAAAGGATCGCTGGGTAAAACTGTACTGAAGTTCTTATAAAATGGAGGTATGTAAAAATAAATTGTGGAGATATTTATATAATAAGTAGGTGGTATTTTTGTAGAAGGTATTTTAAAGTTTTTTTTCTTGTGGTAGAAGAACATACTAGTTTTCTCCGCAACCTGATCTTGATAACGCGACATATAGTTGTCTATGTGAAAAGCAGTCTTGACGTAAATCGATTCCTACGTGTTTAAATGTTAGCCCCTGAGCTTTATTAATTGTTACGGCAAACGATACCGTAACGGGAAATTGTTTTTTTTTTTTAAACTAAAAGGTAAATCATTGGGATGCGATGTATCAGCACTGTTTGACCAACTGCTGAACCAGTCAAAACTATTGCAACGATTGTTGCGCAGTAAATGAACTTGTTGTCTGGTCCCGTTACACAAATTTGGTGGTTTAAGATTTCTAAGTAAAATTATTGAGGCACCTATTTTTAACTTAAGGGAATATGGGCCACTCGGGTTTAAAGAATTAAGAAACTCCTGCGGGTAATGGACCGCATCTTCTTGATCCATTACATTATCAATAGATGTGTAGTTAACGGTATCTCCTGGAAGTTTAGTTAAAATTAGGTCGTCAATTTCGTCAACACTACCGTTTCTCGCCGCCCTTTGACACATCCATTGATAATATTTTTCTCTACTTCGACTATATCTGGGTAGACTTTCTATTTTAAGTCTGCAATGCTTATTAAATTACTTTTCACCTAAATTGCGATAAAAAAAAAATACAAAATGAGGTACTTTCCCGTCTCCTATTAAAAGTAACTTTAAAGGAAATACTGCCTCCACCCAAATGTGCTCTCATATTTGTAGATAGTTCTAGGGTGGAACAAACTTCCTTAACGGGGAAGCAAGACTTCACAATGTCTGCTCTAGTTCCAATAACTATCACCGGTAACGTTTGTCGAAAATCTCCAGAAAACATGACAGTGATTCCTCCATGATTTTATTACAGCTTCTAATATCTCTAAGAGTCCTATCTAGAGTCTCTACTTGAGTTTTATGAATCGTAGTGCATAAATCAAGAGATGACAAAGGACAATTTTGTTCACAATTAAATTCTTGTGATTAATAACATATATATTTGGATAAGGATTAATATTATGTTGATAAAACTCCTTCGCAAATAATGCATTAATTTCGAACAAATTTAATTATCATAAAATGGTTATAGTGAATCAATAGTTAATCAATCTTAAAAGATTGACATAATATATAAGAGGAACAATTCCATCATACACAATTTTGCGTAACTTAAACCGTTTACGCAGCGCACGCAACGGAAGCTCTAAAAAAAGGAATAATTTTTACCCGTTTTTGCAACATTTTCCATTGATGCTTCGCTCCTATCGGTCGCAGCGTGATGTTTTAAAGCCTAATCAAAGCCTTTCTCGATAAATGAACTATCCAACACTAAAATATTTTTTCAATTCAAACCTGAGTAGTTCCTGAGATTAGCGCGTTCAACCAGACAAACAAAAAAACTTTACAGCTCATAATATTAAATATATATGAATCAAATCAAATCAAATACATTGATTTGCAACTACAAAAACAAATGACAAAACATGGAATAAGTACATAAAACAAACATAAAAAAAACAAATGAAATAAGTAACATAAACGTTAGCTTAGTTGCAAAAAGGTTCTAACTCAGCGTGTGCAGGTTACCTGCACTGGTCTTCCGTTGGATCCTTTATTGGGACCAAGTAGATAATACAAAAATACATAAGTGGACGTGATTACAAGTAGTAGAAATGAAAGTAACAGTGACCAATGAACAAAAATAGTGACACAATATTTATATACATATATATGGTATAGATTTAGGTAATTACATAATAGTTTTTATTTTCTCATTTAATTATCATCTACGTCTCTTGAATGCAACCAAAAATTACCCCTTAAATATATCAAAAATTAAGCTTAATATTTATCAAAAGTATATTCCAAACCGTACCATTAAAATATCTATTCATGTGACACATGATGGGATAGTAAAATAAATAAAAAACAACCCCACTTTACCTGTAGGGGATCCCTAAAAACTTATTTTGAACGTCGTCACTTTGTAGGGGCCATTAATACGTATTGCCGTGCAAAATTTAATTACGATATAACTGATAGTCTACGAGCAAGGGCTCTGATTAGGGGCGGACAGACTGACGGGCATTGCGAAGCTATAAGGGTCCCTTGTGGACTTTGAAACCCTAAAAAACAGTGCATGCCACAGAGATCCGAATTTTGAGATATATAGTGAAGAATAGTGACTAGACTGGATATAATATGAAATGAGTATATTAGAGAACTAGCTGACCCGGCCACGCGTTGCTGTAGCTTAGTAGTTCTAATACGTTAAACCCATACACGCTAATCTCTAAAATTAACAGTGTTTCTCTACTATATTATGTATGTATTATACATATAAACCTTCCTCTTGAATCACTCTATCTATTAAAAACCGCATCAAAATGCGTTGCGTAGTTTTGAAGATCTAAGCATACTCTATTTAATGTTGTTCTACTCTGTATGAGCCCTTGAAAAACTCTGCTGATAGAGTTGCCCGCTCAGAGGCCTCCAACATGGCCAAAAAACCGGGGACAAACTGAGTAACGTGCCCTCCGAAGCGCCCACAGAAGCGCTCAGATCGTTTTAAACGGTCATTAGTTGGCTCAACTGTTTCACTTGTATTGTATTTTATATATGAGACTAACAAAAAGAACCCATTCTAAACCATAAAAATCACTAAACATTTTCAAAAAAGCTGTAATACTACTTACTAAATATTTTTGAATTATAAAATTTTAAATGAAAGTTACAACTACATAAATTACGAGAACACAAAGAGGTGCGTCGGCCGCAGGACGGCATTTTGTAATAGGTCTCTTAAGCACGACCATGCTATCTTTACCACGAACGATTTCCTACTCGTAGCTAAGTGACAAATGCATTATGCAGATAAAATAATTAAAAAACGTGTATACATACTTAATATAAATAAATAAATAAGTTATTTTTATTAGTTCTTCATATTTTGGCACTGGTTATTTTGAACCAGCATGAAAGGATTAAAGTGCGTCTTAAATGCTCGTGCACGTTTTATTTTAATTTGTATATTGGGTAGTTTTTATTAGTAGGTAGGTATATAATAGGTAGGTAGTTCATTCAGATAGAGAAAGCATTTGAGTTTGAGCACTGGTAGTCTAGTGGTCCTGCCTTCCGATCTAAAAGTCATTGTTCAAATCCGGTTGCGAAACAATGCATTTTTCTGTTTGAAAAATGTTTGTACGCTATACCAGTACTTAACCTAACTTAAAGAGTGTGAATGTTAACACATCGTGAGGAAACCGGTTTGTCGTTGAACCCAAAAAGCTCAGACATATGTGCCAAGTGCACGAAAGGAGCCTCTAAAGTGCACTTTAACCCTTTCACCACACTTGTTCAAAATAACTATTGACATTATTAGACGAAGAAAGGAAGAAAACAAGGTAGGGAAACATTATGAGGAAACCGGCACATCCAAGAACCTAAAAAAATCGGTGTGTGTCATTGGTTAATATTCCTATAAGCAGCGATGAGCATGAAACCTCTAACATACCTACGGAATACTACTCGTAACTACTAACTAATACTAACTAAATACAAGGAGAAAAGATCTTGAGACCCCACTGTGTCCGAAGTTAAATTATGGTATGGTAGATATCAGGCCGTTACACTGTACAACTCTCTTCCTGTGGCTATGAAAATCATAGAAAGTCCCACAACATTTAAGTCTGCATTGATAAAGCTTTTGCTGGTGTGGTGCTTCTGTACAATTAATTAAATTTTAAATAAAGAAAAATGAAATTATTTGTAATTATTTGACATACTATTTGACATACATACTACTCTTTTATATTATCATTATGTTTTTAGGCTTAAGTATTTCAGACAGGATTTTCAGGATTTCAATGTAAAAATCTTTATTATATGAATTCTTATCTTATCTTACAGTGCAAAGAGTGCAAATAGTGATCGGCATGTGTTAAATATAATGTTTAAACATGCCTCTAACTATCAGCTTTAGAAGTCCTCAAATAAATTTGTAAGTAAAGATCTGAGGAGGCGTCTAACTAGCCCAGGGATCACAGTAGTGAGCATGTTTTAGAAGTGATAACTTCCACCGCTTCGTTACGTAACGCGTTACGGTGCCAGCCTGTCTGGCTTTTCTTTCTCTCACGCATACGGCAGCGGTAAGCAGGCTCCTCTTCTCTCCTCCTCCTAGATTAGTTAAAGTTATCACTTCTGTCGAGCGTTCCGAGACGCACACGTTTTTTTTATGTGTTTAGTATATCTAAGCTGATAGGAATCTGCCCGCTCTATTAATAATGATAGAAAAGTTGGAGCTCAATAGCGACAGTTTTCGCTTTTAAAAGCGAATGTGGTTAACTTAATACAATTGTTTCTTGGCTTAAGTTTGAAAAGTGACTGGATTTCGCCTGTGTCTGAGCTGAAGATCTTACTATTTCGAGATAACCTACCTACCTACCTAAATACAGGTAGCGAAAACTGCGCTTGCAGGTAGTTAGTTTTATTTTCTTTTCGCACGCCATGTTTCTCAAGTGCTATTTTATTTGTTGAGGGAAAATTTATAAAGCTTGGCTGACATCACAAAATATAACATAAAATATGTTAAAATATGAATAAGGTTCAACACTGAGAGACGTACTTACATATCCATCCACAACTGACTCTATCAAGAGTATTCGACTAAGAATAACAATCACGCTTGTTTTAGGTACACGAAAGCACCCTGCACACTTTATACACAACACCTTCGATTAAGCGCACAGCTGATGCGTTCTTCTTCTCTATTTCCCTTTCTATTCCTCGTCAGTCGCCACACACATGCACACTCTGTTGGTTGACAGTACCAACCTCTCGGTAAAGGTTGCTACCATCTGACAGCCAACTCTAACACCGCGCTCATTGGTCAAATTAAATAGTGCGCGCTTCCCCATACACTTCTGTCCCATTTCATTATATTACTTCCACAGATAAATAGTTTTTTCTAACACCAAACACTTATTTCAACTTGTTCTTACTTATTCCCTTGTTGTGGAATTTGTGTTGGTCACAGGAATATCTTTATAATACCTAAGTAATTTCTTCAAAATAATATAATCTACAGTTAGCGGTACCGATGTAGTCTAGATAAATAATGCAATAAATAAAACTATTCACTTATTTAATGCCACGCGTGAGTATTTGGGAGCAGACTGTTTCATATTGTATACCTGTACCTGTACTCTCATTAATATAATAAATAATAATAAATCTTTATTCATTATCTTAGAGCGAAGTGTTACAATAAGGAAAATAATATTTATTATTATACCATAATACTTATCATGTAACTTTACTATGACTTATCGTGGAATGTGTGTTGGCAAAAGAAACACCTGTGAACTCTTTATAGTCCTAAGTAATTTCATTCCAGTTACACAGTCTAAACAGTTAGTTACCACTAACTGTGCAAACTGTGTAACTCCTCCAGATACCTCTAAGTTTAAGTAAAAATATAGTAAATATTACGTAAATTTTTCCCTAAAACTTCGTCATGTTCATGACCAAGAGGGCCTCAAACATAGCTGTTAATCTCGCCATTGTCACTTATGTTAAACAAATTATTGTCTTATAAATAAGTATAATAATACTGCATACTTAAGCTTTTAACACCGTTTAATATCAACACAATGACTATTTTGTCCAAACACCGCAAAACTTTTTAATTTATGGTAACGAAAGTTAAAAGTCAGTTGTTGAGCATTTGTGTAATTTGAGGTTTATCACAAAAGAAGTGCCGCCAAATGACGTCTCTTCATGGTAGGGATTATCAATACCTGTCATGTACCGTTTTCTGAACCGATAGTGGAATGAATGTAGATATTGCACGAAATCACGGTCCGAAACTACGGAATTTTGCTTCATGGTAGACGTAAAGGTCATACGCCGCAACAATACGCTAAAGCTAAGCTTACCCATCGAAAGCTTATGGCAACAGTTTGGTGCTCACTTCTTGGCGTTATTCTCTACATCTTCCTCAAATCCGGTTAAGCAATAGTATCAGATATCTACTGTGCTGAACTACGAACAATAATGGCGAAGCTCGTAGAGAAATAGCCCCCGACTCATCAACAACTTCACGATTACGCAAAACCTCATACTACTCGAGAAACGGGTTTAAACTACATGACCTGCACTTAGAAACAATTGCCAGCTTGCCCCACCCGAATACCATTTTTTTTCCATACTACGCAAAATGCTATGTGTGTCAGAAATGGTCTTCCCAGAAAACGGTACAGAATGCCATTTAACAGTTTGTTCAGTCCAATCCCCTAATTCTATCGCGAAGGTTTAATTGATCATATGGCAAAAATGTATAGATAATGATGGTAAATACTACTTACGGTTAAATAACTATACTAGATCTATAAATCAAATGTATGAATTTTCTGAACAAAGCTGCAATTTTATACATTTACCTACTTTTTAACCGACTTTATCAAAAAGGAGGAAGTTCTCAATTCGTCGGAATCGTTTTTTTTTTTTTTACTCGAAAACGGCTGAACCGATTTGGAAAATTCTTTTTTTGTTTGAAAGGGTATACTTCACAGGTTGTCCCATGTAAATTTTATCAAATTCAGTCGAGCTGAAAAATAAACGAAAATCTAAAAATTGTTATACACCGATGATGTTTTCATGTATTTTCATACCTCGCTGTCTCATTGGAGCGTTGCGTTTATTTGGCCTACCCATATTATAATATACAAAATACATCTACTTTCCACTAAAAATGTATTATAGGCTCAAATTTCATTCAATGAAGTCGGTTTCTTTTTAGTTTTTAAAAAGTAATTATGGTATTATTTTATTTAGTATAAGCCAGTAAAGTAAATAAACATAGCATCGTAGAAACCAGGGCTCAACAAAACAACAAAGCATACGAACAATAATACTTATTTTATTGCCAATAACTGTGTTACAAACTATAATATATATCATTATTTATTAATATCTCCATTCGAACATATGAATCTACCTTGTAAATATTTGTAAAACACTACCTTGAAAAATACTGTGATTCTATATTGTATATGAAGAATGTAGTTATTATATTATATGTAGTATTATAATTAATAAAGAATAATGTAAGTACGAATGTACCTACAAGTATCGTTTGTTATAAGAGATGATAGAATTTGTCCCTTATACTATTTTTCTACTTTCGTCAGATTAAAAAATCTGCCACCAGCAGTTACCCCATATCCCTATCTATATCCACGCCCACTGAAACAGCTGACGCTAAAATGGCAAAAGCTCCTCGCTCCACGAGAAACTAACTAAGCGGTCAATAGGTCCTATATCAAGTGATATTGAAATTGAACTCTAAAAAAACCCAACAAGTGCGAGTTTAACTCGCGCACCGAGGGTTCCGTATAAGACGGATTGAAGGCCTAACTTAAGCTTGTAGTTATAAAATTGTTCTCCCATACCTAATTAACCGTTACGGTCAATTATCTATCTACATTGCAATCGCTGAAAATTATGTTTTTAGGCAATATAACTGCAAATTAACGTTAAAATATAGGTAAAAATTGGTAGAAGGAAGGAACCCTAAATTTTATGGTGTGAGTCCTTTATTCTTGCTAAATTTCATGGTTCTAGGCTAAAAGGAATTACCAATTAGCTTTTGATTTATTGGCGAGTGGCAAAATATTATATTATATTTTAATAATAATAAATATTTTGTCAATATTGTTGTATGAACCGTTACATGTATGTAACGGTTCTCTCACTCCTTAATCTTTTGTCCAACGCAGAATGTCACACAAATGATATAAAATAATAATGTAATATGTTAATAATAATAATTTCATAGGTCTAAAATCTGACTCTGTATTTCCACTTATAATGTAATACATGATATGACTCAGTGCGGGAAGAAACGACTTGTGAGTGCGTCACACAAAACCTAAGTGTCAGCTCGATAACTATTTGTGGCTAGCCACCACAGGTATTAAAACTATAGTATAGATAAAAGAAACCGACTTCATTGAATGAAATTGTAGCCTAAAATACATTTTTAATGGAAGGTAGATTTATTTTGTATATATATTATGGGTAACCCAAATAAACGCCACGCTCCAATGAGACAGCGAGGTATGAAAGTACATGAAAACATCATCGATGTATACAATATTTAGATTTTCGTTTATTTTTCAGCTCGACCGATTTTGATAAAATTTATATGGGACCACCTGTGAAGTATACCCTTTCAAACAAAAAAAAATAATTTTCCAAATCGGTTTAGCCGTTTTCGAGTACTAGGTGAACATACATAAAAAAAAATAAAAAAAATAAAAAGATTCCGACGAATTGAGAACCTCCTCCTTTTTGATAAAGTCGGTTAAAAGGCCACTGCTGTCGACCATCCAGGTACTTACCTCGCTCAATATTATTTATCTTCGTGGATCCGTAAGAAAGAACTAAGTTAACTGTTCTACGAGCGCTTCAATAAGTAGCACGATTAAAAAATAGGTAGTTATTATATTATAATAAAAAGACGCTTGCCGCTTCTATCTGTCTGAACGCGATAAACACAAAAACTACAGAACGGATTTTCATACGGATTTCACCAATGGATGGAGTGTTGGAAGAAAGCTGTTTTTAAAGAGAAAATAGGCTTACATTAAAAAGAGGCGAGCTCATCGCAACAAAGCAATTTCGGTAAGTCAACAACGCGTACGCAGTCGCGGATGACGCGGCATGACGGAATAGATGACTTGACGTGACACGAATGACGTCGCTAACATGACAAGTATTTATTGACGTCAGAAGATACGACGCGTGATTACTTTCGTACGGCGGTGGTACGTCACCGTGGGGAGGGGATTTAGGGAAACGCAGAAAACATTAACTTATTTTTTTTAATCTCCTACACAGTACCTCCAATCAGTTTTATTAGTAAAAGCACGAACAAGCAATAAAACAACGGGAATCCGAAATTGTGTTAACCCGTAGCGACTATTCGTAGCACCTCGTAGCTTAACGTAGCAGTCGTAGACCGTAGTCGGAATAATTGCTCTCAAATGCCAGTGTTGCTTTTGCTACGACAATTTTTGCTGCCTGTATTTTCCTGTCGCTCTGTCGAAAATTAACTTGAAAAGCGCGATTGATCGGGATGCCATTGTGCACTTTATGCCCATTTTCACTACTTGTAGCAGTTATGTCATTATTAAAATACATAAATAAAAAGTCGACACGACAAGAACTGAGAATTTGTACAACCATATATGACCATAATCAAGATTTATTTTTAATGTTACGGCCATTGAGCACGACGTTCCACACGCTAATTTCGCTTACCGAACACGGTAATTGAAAATTTGGCTCAGGCAACACTGCACAATGCTCAGCTCACCCCTGAAACCCCGCCGTACCATGTTACAACCGTGCCAAAATGTTTTCTTTTGTTGTATTTTTAGCTAACTGAAATCCGATATTGAACGTAGACTTGGAAGTTTACATGCACTACCAGCATTTTGCTAAGATCATGTTAGGAACTGATCTATACCAAGTCATGATTTTTTATATTATGTCGCTAGTAATAAAATGTTACCGTACTATAAAAAAACACTCGACAAGTGGGAGGCTACTTAATAAGCATTGAATAGTAAAAAAATGTTTGAGACCTCGTTATCATTCGAAGTTGTATGAGGAAAGGCATCCAAAGTTTGTGGAGGAAAGTGACGGCAACTTCATCAAGAAGCCTTAAAATTTAAGTGCGTTTCAGTATTCAGTATTAATTTAGTGCGTTTCAGTATTCGGGTGTCCATCATACGACCGACCTTTGGGCGCAGTGGGCGAAGGCCCGCCTAAGATGCTGAACGTTGCGGGTTCAATTCCCGCCGCGGGAATATTGATATTGATATTGATATAAAAATATTAAATGATCTGCATATAATTGATTTGGGTCTGGGTGTTTTTGTATGTATCATATAATATGTATGTATTTACAAAAAAACACAAATGACTGATATACTTTTTGTATATAGTCAGTCTTTTTGTTAATCAGTCATGTGGTTCCCATAAAACAAGCTCTGCTTACTTTGGGCTAGATGGTGTTATGTAAAATGCCCAGAATTATTTATTAATTTATTATATTTAAACAAATTATTGAAAGAACTGATAACTCAATCTTTTGTTAGACTATTTTTTATGGCATTTTCCTTAAACTAAAATTATTATTTTATACTATAATGTTGTATGCAAGATAGAATCAGCTCGTATAGCTACAGCTATGCAATTAAGTATTTTTGTTTTGTTCCCCAGATAGGTACCGGTAAAGTTGGCCCGATTCCGACAGAACGGAGTTTACCAAACTTAGTTTGTGATAAGTTGACGCAGCATCTTCCGAGCATAAAAAGTTTCAGGCTAAACGTGCTTCTATTCTTTCCACAATACTGTATAACCAACTATATCTATCTTAGATGTGGCTGATAGAAACTGACGTAAATAGATCCAGCGTAGAAAAAATCCTTACATAAACTCCTTATATGCTTCCTTCCTTATAAGTAGCACGGAAAGAACAATAGTAATGATAGTTTAGATTAGTAGTAGAATAAATTTGCTAGTCTAGATGTATACCTACATTAGCAAATTTATTCTACTGTATAGTATTATACACTTGTTATTAAGTGAAGTCGTAGCATCAATTGAAGTTTGTCTCTTCTTCTTCTTCTTCTTTGACGACCTCTGTGACGCAGTGGGCCAAAGCCTGGTTGCGGGTTCGATTCCCGCCGCGAGAAAAATGTTTGTGTTTGTTTGATCTGCAAGTATTTGTCTCGGGTCTGGGTGTTTCTATGTATATATGTATATACAATATATGTATATGTATATATGTATTTACAAAAAAAAAGTATATAAGTACTATATCAGTCACGTGGTACCCATAACACAAGCTCTGCTTACTTTGGGGCCAGATGATGCTGTGTGAACTGTCCAGGTTTATTTATATATTTATTATTTCTTTGTTAATGGCATGTGACATAATAATGTCAATTTTGCCAGTGTCAAATGTTTATATTTGTTTATAGTCAATTGGTTTGTTAAAGTCATTGTCGATGGTTAATTGTTAATTCTATACGTCATCGCGGAGTGGCCGTCTCACTAACGTTCTGCATACTCACTGTATAGCTTAAAAGTGACAAACGAAGAATTCGAAGTTAATCTCAAACTTTCGTGAGACTAGTGTCTAAATTCACTGTTAATAATGTCTTTAGTTTATGAAATAATAAGGGTTGGTTACACGTAACGACTATAGTAACGAGACAATAAGATTACACAAGGCCGAGAGAGTCAAGGTATCGCCTACCTTGACTCTCTCGGCCTAGTGTTTTGGAGTGGATCAAGGACTCGTCGAAGAGTTCTTACAACCTAGCACTTGGCCAAGGGTACTGTTTTGCCGCTGTACTCGTTACCTGTAATACTAATAATCGACCCCTAGTATTTTTTTGTATGCGCAAGTCTACACGCATACTTTTAATTTCGATTTTATATCCAGTAATGCCAGCACTTGAAAGGAAAATATGGAATGCATGTACTTAACTAAATTAAGATAAAAAAAAGAAAAACATAAAATGGTAACTTAAAAATTAAAAATAGAATTTATGTAAACTCATGTAAACTGAACTAATAGAAGTTTAATTAAATGTATTAACTTTCTAATTAGTGTTGGCTATAAGAGGCTGAAATAAATAAAAAATGCCAGTACTATTAGATATAATAAAACAGTCAAGTGTGAAAATCGCGCTTGAGAAGGTTATCGTGCCTATCTATCTATGTACTATATATTTTTAACTATCATGGTTACATCGGTCTAATTCAGGGCAACTACACCGTCACAAACTAATTCAGGGCAACTACACCGTCACAAACTATTAAGGCACCGAGCATTACTCTAACAAAAATATTATTTCGATTGATGGAAAATTAACTTAGTAGTTTGAAAAAATTATAAAATGTATACACGTAACATGAAAATGTTTATATAATGTACTTTACGGTCATGAAAGGTAGTATATGCAAATCGAAAAATGTGTTGCATGTAATATAACTATAGATTAACTGTTTGACGACCTCTTTGGTGCAGTGGGAGAAGGCATACCTTCATACAGATGAGACGCAAAAGGGACAAATTTTTGCAAGTATTTTTCACGGGTCTGGGTGATTTTCTATGTATAAAATGTATGTATTGACAAAAAACAAAAAGGTATATCAGTAGCATATCAGTCATGAGGTACCCATAACACAAGCTCTGCTTATTTTGGGGCTAGATGAAACTGTGTGAAATGTCTGGAATTATTATTATCATTAACTGGTTTCCTTAACTTGTACTGTGAGAACTTATTTCTTGCCAAATTTCATGATTCTAGGTCAAAAGGAAGTAAGTGCCTCATAGGTTTTGATTTACTAGCGATCGTCAACATACATAAATATACAGTATTTGGGTCGTATTTTTTGATTGCGTTAACATAGAAGCTTGATTTTGTGCAAATATAAAGGACAGTAGACCTATTCGGTAATAAACTTGATACCTCTGTGCGTTTCTGGGAGTACAGACAGACATAACCCTTAAAAGGAAATCTATATAATAAAAATCAATTGCTGTTCGTTAGTCTCGCTAAAACTCGAGAATGGCTGGTCTGATTTGGCTAATTTTGGTGTTGAATTATTTGTGGAAGTCTAGGGAAGGTTTAAAAGGTGAGTAAATATGAAAAAAATGCTTGCTTTTTTTCTTGTTTGTTCTCGGGAACCACTGGATGAGACTTGCTAGGGACCGTAAAGAGTGGCATATTAAAGGGGTGGCTTATACCCAGCAGTGGGTGCAATCGGGCTAAAATGATGATGATGATGATATTATTACATTATAAAAATGTTCTGGAATCTGTCAAATATGTGTACAGTAGTTAATTAATGCCTTTTAGTATCTTAACTGTCTGTGTCACAACACTCATCTCTTCGCGAGTAGTCAACAAAAAAGTGGTGGTATAAATTCGTAATTCAGTTGTAAGAAAAATCACTAGAATAACAGATAAACTTTTGTTATGTTACAAGAAAGTTATATGCCGGGTGTTTTGAAAGAGGCTGGATACGCATTGCTATAAGGCACTTCCTGATATATTCCGGGAAACATGTTAAATGAATATAATAAAACTACCCTTGTAGAACTTACTTTGACAAGTTTATGTTTGTGCGTGATCTGCACGATATTCTTATCTTGATTCTTGTTAGAATCAAAGTCCTGATCGACTGACTGATATAGGGTCAGGGTTAACGTACAGCCCTGTAGGGTGAGTACAGTGAGTAAAAAGAAATCTCGGAATTCAACCCTTGAACAGCACATATTTTATGAGCTTCACAATTTATAATAGACTAACATCAGCCCGCGACTTCGTACATGTGGTATCTATATAAAAAGTAGCCTATAATGCTGTTTCACGTCAAAGAGGTAGCCCTACGAGTATACCGCATGTATCGTTCAAATCCATATAGCTGTCACGGCGTGAATGGGCCACACACAATCATATAAATATACAATAATCGAACCAAATACACAAACCTTCTCGTTTAAAATATTAAACTGAATAAACTATATAAATATTGGTTGACAATCGATTTAACAATCTTGCCCATAACTAAGCATACTGCTATGGAAAATTAGAAACCAGACTTATACATTACTTATTCATATAAGAATACTTATACATTACTTATTCATATAAGAATACTTATACATTATTAAATACTTAAAATACCCATACACAGAGTATTAGTAGGATACCTACACTATATCCTTGTGTTTCGAACGTAAAAAGTAGCAGACAAGTTGGTCAACATAATACCCTACCAATAAATACAGAATGTTATTTCATGGTCAGCGCTCGACAAATATTATTGTAGTTTTTGCCGTTCTGCTTGTTTACTAACCTTGATAACCCTATTATGTAAAAACACTCTGTTACTCTTCTTATTTCGCAGAGATGACAGGTGTACATCCGTACAATTCTCTTGTTTTAAACATACTCGTATACGGCTTTATATACGCCTCGCTACTCGAACATTATATAATATAATGTATTATATAATATAATATATCTATGTATAATATGTATGTAATAAAAAAAAAGGATTTAAGTAGTATATCAGTCGTATTTGGGGCCAGATGATGGTGTATGAAATGTCTGTGATTATTTATTATTTAATTACTTATTTATTGCCTAAACACTGTTTAAGATTCGCCTTGTCACTATTTGCCACTAGCTTACAAAAAGGCCATCCCTTTTTGTAAGCTTGTAAGTTTTAAGTTGGGACTATTTTTAACAGTAATTAACTTTTGACGGTAGTTGAGACGTTTATCAGATATATTTAATTGTTATTTCAGAAATACAATCAATCAAAATAATAATATCAAAATAAACAATTATATAATATAACATGGTTTAATACAATTACATAAGTACTAATATTAAATTTAAGTAGTTACTAATAAAAGTGATCCAATGTTGATTTAAATAAATACATAAATGTAAATATATAATAATAATACCGGACATGATGATAGGTTTGGCGATAGTTTTCGTTTAGATTTTTCCACTTACTTTTTCAAGCACGCATGGTCACGACCCAAGACTGATCTTTCCGCAGGCGTGAACGCCAACATAAAGTGTATCTTGTCTAGAGTCTCTGCCGCGCCCGTATCACAAGCTTCACGATTTCGTGATTTCACGTGATTTCACGACTTCACGATTACGCAAAACCTCATACTACTCGAGAAACGGGTTTAAACTACATGACCTGCACTTAGAAACAATTGCCAGCTTGCCCCACCCGAATACCATTTTTTTTCCATACTACGCAAAATGCTATGTGTGTCAGAAATGGTCTTCCCAGAAAACGGTACAGAATGCCATTTAACAGTTTGTTCAGTCCAATCCCCTAATTCTATCGCGAAGGTTTAATTGATCATATGGCAAAAATGTATAGATAATGATGGTAAATACTACTTACGGTTAAATAACTATACTAGATCTATAAATCAAATGTATGAATTTTCTGAACAAAGCTGCAATTTTATACATTTACCTACTTTTTAACCGACTTTATCAAAAAGGAGGAAGTTCTCAATTCGTCGGAATCGTTTTTTTTTTTTTTACTCGAAAACGGCTGAACCGATTTGGAAAATTCTTTTTTTGTTTGAAAGGGTATACTTCACAGGTTGTCCCATGTAAATTTTATCAAATTCAGTCGAGCTGAAAAATAAACGAAAATCTAAAAATTGTTATACACCGATGATGTTTTCATGTATTTTCATACCTCGCTGTCTCATTGGAGCGTTGCGTTTATTTGGCCTACCCATATTATAATATACAAAATACATCTACTTTCCACTAAAAATGTATTATAGGCTCAAATTTCATTCAATGAAGTCGGTTTCTTTTTAGTTTTTAAAAAGTAATTATGGTATTATTTTATTTAGTATAAGCCAGTAAAGTAAATAAACATAGCATCGTAGAAACCAGGGCTCAACAAAACAACAAAGCATACGAACAATAATACTTATTTTATTGCCAATAACTGTGTTACAAACTATAATATATATCATTATTTATTAATATCTCCATTCGAACATATGAATCTACCTTGTAAATATTTGTAAAACACTACCTTGAAAAATACTGTGATTCTATATTGTATATGAAGAATGTAGTTATTATATTATATGTAGTATTATAATTAATAAAGAATAATGTAAGTACGAATGTACCTACAAGTATCGTTTGTTATAAGAGATGATAGAATTTGTCCCTTATACTATTTTTCTACTTTCGTCAGATTAAAAAATCTGCCACCAGCAGTTACCCCATATCCCTATCTATATCCACGCCCACTGAAACAGCTGACGCTAAAATGGCAAAAGCTCCTCGCTCCACGAGAAACTAACTAAGCGGTCAATAGGTCCTATATCAAGTGATATTGAAATTGAACTCTAAAAAAACCCAACAAGTGCGAGTTTAACTCGCGCACCGAGGGTTCCGTATAAGACGGATTGAAGGCCTAACTTAAGCTTGTAGTTATAAAATTGTTCTCCCATACCTAATTAACCGTTACGGTCAATTATCTATCTACATTGCAATCGCTGAAAATTATGTTTTTAGGCAATATAACTGCAAATTAACGTTAAAATATAGGTAAAAATTGGTAGAAGGAAGGAACCCTAAATTTTATGGTGTGAGTCCTTTATTCTTGCTAAATTTCATGGTTCTAGGCTAAAAGGAATTACCAATTAGCTTTTGATTTATTGGCGAGTGGCAAAATATTATATTATATTTTAATAATAATAAATATTTTGTCAATATTGTTGTATGAACCGTTACATGTATGTAACGGTTCTCTCACTCCTTAATCTTTTGTCCAACGCAGAATGTCACACAAATGATATAAAATAATAATGTAATATGTTAATAATAATAATTTCATAGGTCTAAAATCTGACTCTGTATTTCCACTTATAATGTAATACATGATATGACTCAGTGCGGGAAGAAACGACTTGTGAGTGCGTCACACAAAACCTAAGTGTCAGCTCGATAACTATTTGTGGCTAGCCACCACAGGTATTAAAACTATAGTATAGATAAAAGAAACCGACTTCATTGAATGAAATTGTAGCCTAAAATACATTTTTAATGGAAGGTAGATTTATTTTGTATATATATTATGGGTAACCCAAATAAACGCCACGCTCCAATGAGACAGCGAGGTATGAAAGTACATGAAAACATCATCGATGTATACAATATTTAGATTTTCGTTTATTTTTCAGCTCGACCGATTTTGATAAAATTTATATGGGACCACCTGTGAAGTATACCCTTTCAAACAAAAAAAAATAATTTTCCAAATCGGTTTAGCCGTTTTCGAGTACTAGGTGAACATACATAAAAAAAAATAAAAAAAATAAAAAGATTCCGACGAATTGAGAACCTCCTCCTTTTTGATAAAGTCGGTTAAAAGGCCACTGCTGTCGACCATCCAGGTACTTACCTCGCTCAATATTATTTATCTTCGTGGATCCGTAAGAAAGAACTAAGTTAACTGTTCTACGAGCGCTTCAATAAGTAGCACGATTAAAAAATAGGTAGTTATTATATTATAATAAAAAGACGCTTGCCGCTTCTATCTGTCTGAACGCGATAAACACAAAAACTACAGAACGGATTTTCATACGGATTTCACCAATGGATGGAGTGTTGGAAGAAAGCTGTTTTTAAAGAGAAAATAGGCTTACATTAAAAAGAGGCGAGCTCATCGCAACAAAGCAATTTCGGTAAGTCAACAACGCGTACGCAGTCGCGGATGACGCGGCATGACGGAATAGATGACTTGACGTGACACGAATGACGTCGCTAACATGACAAGTATTTATTGACGTCAGAAGATACGACGCGTGATTACTTTCGTACGGCGGTGGTACGTCACCGTGGGGAGGGGATTTAGGGAAACGCAGAAAACATTAACTTATTTTTTTTAATCTCCTACACAGTACCTCCAATCAGTTTTATTAGTAAAAGCACGAACAAGCAATAAAACAACGGGAATCCGAAATTGTGTTAACCCGTAGCGACTATTCGTAGCACCTCGTAGCTTAACGTAGCAGTCGTAGACCGTAGTCGGAATAATTGCTCTCAAATGCCAGTGTTGCTTTTGCTACGACAATTTTTGCTGCCTGTATTTTCCTGTCGCTCTGTCGAAAATTAACTTGAAAAGCGCGATTGATCGGGATGCCATTGTGCACTTTATGCCCATTTTCACTACTTGTAGCAGTTATGTCATTATTAAAATACATAAATAAAAAGTCGACACGACAAGAACTGAGAATTTGTACAACCATATATGACCATAATCAAGATTTATTTTTAATGTTACGGCCATTGAGCACGACGTTCCACACGCTAATTTCGCTTACCGAACACGGTAATTGAAAATTTGGCTCAGGCAACACTGCACAATGCTCAGCTCACCCCTGAAACCCCGCCGTACCATGTTACAACCGTGCCAAAATGTTTTCTTTTGTTGTATTTTTAGCTAACTGAAATCCGATATTGAACGTAGACTTGGAAGTTTACATGCACTACCAGCATTTTGCTAAGATCATGTTAGGAACTGATCTATACCAAGTCATGATTTTTTATATTATGTCGCTAGTAATAAAATGTTACCGTACTATAAAAAAACACTCGACAAGTGGGAGGCTACTTAATAAGCATTGAATAGTAAAAAAATGTTTGAGACCTCGTTATCATTCGAAGTTGTATGAGGAAAGGCATCCAAAGTTTGTGGAGGAAAGTGACGGCAACTTCATCAAGAAGCCTTAAAATTTAAGTGCGTTTCAGTATTCAGTATTAATTTAGTGCGTTTCAGTATTCGGGTGTCCATCATACGACCGACCTTTGGGCGCAGTGGGCGAAGGCCCGCCTAAGATGCTGAACGTTGCGGGTTCAATTCCCGCCGCGGGAATATTGATATTGATATTGATATAAAAATATTAAATGATCTGCATATAATTGATTTGGGTCTGGGTGTTTTTGTATGTATCATATAATATGTATGTATTTACAAAAAAACACAAATGACTGATATACTTTTTGTATATAGTCAGTCTTTTTGTTAATCAGTCATGTGGTTCCCATAAAACAAGCTCTGCTTACTTTGGGCTAGATGGTGTTATGTAAAATGCCCAGAATTATTTATTAATTTATTATATTTAAACAAATTATTGAAAGAACTGATAACTCAATCTTTTGTTAGACTATTTTTTATGGCATTTTCCTTAAACTAAAATTATTATTTTATACTATAATGTTGTATGCAAGATAGAATCAGCTCGTATAGCTACAGCTATGCAATTAAGTATTTTTGTTTTGTTCCCCAGATAGGTACCGGTAAAGTTGGCCCGATTCCGACAGAACGGAGTTTACCAAACTTAGTTTGTGATAAGTTGACGCAGCATCTTCCGAGCATAAAAAGTTTCAGGCTAAACGTGCTTCTATTCTTTCCACAATACTGTATAACCAACTATATCTATCTTAGATGTGGCTGATAGAAACTGACGTAAATAGATCCAGCGTAGAAAAAATCCTTACATAAACTCCTTATATGCTTCCTTCCTTATAAGTAGCACGGAAAGAACAATAGTAATGATAGTTTAGATTAGTAGTAGAATAAATTTGCTAGTCTAGATGTATACCTACATTAGCAAATTTATTCTACTGTATAGTATTATACACTTGTTATTAAGTGAAGTCGTAGCATCAATTGAAGTTTGTCTCTTCTTCTTCTTCTTCTTTGACGACCTCTGTGACGCAGTGGGCCAAAGCCTGGTTGCGGGTTCGATTCCCGCCGCGAGAAAAATGTTTGTGTTTGTTTGATCTGCAAGTATTTGTCTCGGGTCTGGGTGTTTCTATGTATATATGTATATACAATATATGTATATGTATATATGTATTTACAAAAAAAAAGTATATAAGTACTATATCAGTCACGTGGTACCCATAACACAAGCTCTGCTTACTTTGGGGCCAGATGATGCTGTGTGAACTGTCCAGGTTTATTTATATATTTATTATTTCTTTGTTAATGGCATGTGACATAATAATGTCAATTTTGCCAGTGTCAAATGTTTATATTTGTTTATAGTCAATTGGTTTGTTAAAGTCATTGTCGATGGTTAATTGTTAATTCTATACGTCATCGCGGAGTGGCCGTCTCACTAACGTTCTGCATACTCACTGTATAGCTTAAAAGTGACAAACGAAGAATTCGAAGTTAATCTCAAACTTTCGTGAGACTAGTGTCTAAATTCACTGTTAATAATGTCTTTAGTTTATGAAATAATAAGGGTTGGTTACACGTAACGACTATAGTAACGAGACAATAAGATTACACAAGGCCGAGAGAGTCAAGGTATCGCCTACCTTGACTCTCTCGGCCTAGTGTTTTGGAGTGGATCAAGGACTCGTCGAAGAGTTCTTACAACCTAGCACTTGGCCAAGGGTACTGTTTTGCCGCTGTACTCGTTACCTGTAATACTAATAATCGACCCCTAGTATTTTTTTGTATGCGCAAGTCTACACGCATACTTTTAATTTCGATTTTATATCCAGTAATGCCAGCACTTGAAAGGAAAATATGGAATGCATGTACTTAACTAAATTAAGATAAAAAAAAGAAAAACATAAAATGGTAACTTAAAAATTAAAAATAGAATTTATGTAAACTCATGTAAACTGAACTAATAGAAGTTTAATTAAATGTATTAACTTTCTAATTAGTGTTGGCTATAAGAGGCTGAAATAAATAAAAAATGCCAGTACTATTAGATATAATAAAACAGTCAAGTGTGAAAATCGCGCTTGAGAAGGTTATCGTGCCTATCTATCTATGTACTATATATTTTTAACTATCATGGTTACATCGGTCTAATTCAGGGCAACTACACCGTCACAAACTAATTCAGGGCAACTACACCGTCACAAACTATTAAGGCACCGAGCATTACTCTAACAAAAATATTATTTCGATTGATGGAAAATTAACTTAGTAGTTTGAAAAAATTATAAAATGTATACACGTAACATGAAAATGTTTATATAATGTACTTTACGGTCATGAAAGGTAGTATATGCAAATCGAAAAATGTGTTGCATGTAATATAACTATAGATTAACTGTTTGACGACCTCTTTGGTGCAGTGGGAGAAGGCATACCTTCATACAGATGAGACGCAAAAGGGACAAATTTTTGCAAGTATTTTTCACGGGTCTGGGTGATTTTCTATGTATAAAATGTATGTATTGACAAAAAACAAAAAGGTATATCAGTAGCATATCAGTCATGAGGTACCCATAACACAAGCTCTGCTTATTTTGGGGCTAGATGAAACTGTGTGAAATGTCTGGAATTATTATTATCATTAACTGGTTTCCTTAACTTGTACTGTGAGAACTTATTTCTTGCCAAATTTCATGATTCTAGGTCAAAAGGAAGTAAGTGCCTCATAGGTTTTGATTTACTAGCGATCGTCAACATACATAAATATACAGTATTTGGGTCGTATTTTTTGATTGCGTTAACATAGAAGCTTGATTTTGTGCAAATATAAAGGACAGTAGACCTATTCGGTAATAAACTTGATACCTCTGTGCGTTTCTGGGAGTACAGACAGACATAACCCTTAAAAGGAAATCTATATAATAAAAATCAATTGCTGTTCGTTAGTCTCGCTAAAACTCGAGAATGGCTGGTCTGATTTGGCTAATTTTGGTGTTGAATTATTTGTGGAAGTCTAGGGAAGGTTTAAAAGGTGAGTAAATATGAAAAAAATGCTTGCTTTTTTTCTTGTTTGTTCTCGGGAACCACTGGATGAGACTTGCTAGGGACCGTAAAGAGTGGCATATTAAAGGGGTGGCTTATACCCAGCAGTGGGTGCAATCGGGCTAAAATGATGATGATGATGATATTATTACATTATAAAAATGTTCTGGAATCTGTCAAATATGTGTACAGTAGTTAATTAATGCCTTTTAGTATCTTAACTGTCTGTGTCACAACACTCATCTCTTCGCGAGTAGTCAACAAAAAAGTGGTGGTATAAATTCGTAATTCAGTTGTAAGAAAAATCACTAGAATAACAGATAAACTTTTGTTATGTTACAAGAAAGTTATATGCCGGGTGTTTTGAAAGAGGCTGGATACGCATTGCTATAAGGCACTTCCTGATATATTCCGGGAAACATGTTAAATGAATATAATAAAACTACCCTTGTAGAACTTACTTTGACAAGTTTATGTTTGTGCGTGATCTGCACGATATTCTTATCTTGATTCTTGTTAGAATCAAAGTCCTGATCGACTGACTGATATAGGGTCAGGGTTAACGTACAGCCCTGTAGGGTGAGTACAGTGAGTAAAAAGAAATCTCGGAATTCAACCCTTGAACAGCACATATTTTATGAGCTTCACAATTTATAATAGACTAACATCAGCCCGCGACTTCGTACATGTGGTATCTATATAAAAAGTAGCCTATAATGCTGTTTCACGTCAAAGAGGTAGCCCTACGAGTATACCGCATGTATCGTTCAAATCCATATAGCTGTCACGGCGTGAATGGGCCACACACAATCATATAAATATACAATAATCGAACCAAATACACAAACCTTCTCGTTTAAAATATTAAACTGAATAAACTATATAAATATTGGTTGACAATCGATTTAACAATCTTGCCCATAACTAAGCATACTGCTATGGAAAATTAGAAACCAGACTTATACATTACTTATTCATATAAGAATACTTATACATTACTTATTCATATAAGAATACTTATACATTATTAAATACTTAAAATACCCATACACAGAGTATTAGTAGGATACCTACACTATATCCTTGTGTTTCGAACGTAAAAAGTAGCAGACAAGTTGGTCAACATAATACCCTACCAATAAATACAGAATGTTATTTCATGGTCAGCGCTCGACAAATATTATTGTAGTTTTTGCCGTTCTGCTTGTTTACTAACCTTGATAACCCTATTATGTAAAAACACTCTGTTACTCTTCTTATTTCGCAGAGATGACAGGTGTACATCCGTACAATTCTCTTGTTTTAAACATACTCGTATACGGCTTTATATACGCCTCGCTACTCGAACATTATATAATATAATGTATTATATAATATAATATATCTATGTATAATATGTATGTAATAAAAAAAAAGGATTTAAGTAGTATATCAGTCGTATTTGGGGCCAGATGATGGTGTATGAAATGTCTGTGATTATTTATTATTTAATTACTTATTTATTGCCTAAACACTGTTTAAGATTCGCCTTGTCACTATTTGCCACTAGCTTACAAAAAGGCCATCCCTTTTTGTAAGCTTGTAAGTTTTAAGTTGGGACTATTTTTAACAGTAATTAACTTTTGACGGTAGTTGAGACGTTTATCAGATATATTTAATTGTTATTTCAGAAATACAATCAATCAAAATAATAATATCAAAATAAACAATTATATAATATAACATGGTTTAATACAATTACATAAGTACTAATATTAAATTTAAGTAGTTACTAATAAAAGTGATCCAATGTTGATTTAAATAAATACATAAATGTAAATATATAATAATAATACCGGACATGATGATAGGTTTGGCGATAGTTTTCGTTTAGATTTTTCCACTTACTTTTTCAAGCACGCATGGTCACGACCCAAGACTGATCTTTCCGCAGGCGTGAACGCCAACATAAAGTGTATCTTGTCTAGAGTCTCTGCCGCGCCCGTATCACAAGCTAATGTAATTTCCATACAATTTGACTCTTCCGCAGGTGTGAAAACTAACGTACATTGGATCTAGGCCCCAAGGTCTTGTAGGGATCATTGACATCCGCTAGGGGTCTTATCTTTTAAACTACCATATATAGCTAATGTGGCGATACAACCGGTTGTCCTCTTTACTGACCATACTTTAACTTGATTATGAGATCTTATCTACAGTCGGGTTGTAGCTGTACAAAAAGTTTAAAAAGCTTAAGATTTTATTAATTTCTCACATGAAGCATGAAGGCAGAAATTGGGTAGGTATTTATAAGCTAGAAATAGTTGGTCGTGATAAATTTAACATATAGGTAAAGGTTCAAGGTTCTACATAAGTTCTCATGCTGCAGCTCATGCTACAGCATAATCATTATATTTTGTTTATAAAAACATAGAATAGAGAATGATCAACATTTTTTAATTAGCTTTTAACAGGCTACACTACACGGTGTGAGATGGCTGCGCATTGCTGAAAATTGAAGCGTACGAACATGTAGTACAACTCTAATCTGACAGTGTTTGTGCACAGCGCTGATATAGGTGTCTCCGATCTCCATGTAAGCTGCGAATCTGTTGGCGTTAAGTGCCAAAAGGAAACATTCCAGTGGGGAGATCCGCTTACCTACCTACTCGATGGCTTCAGTCTGGATAATGCCGAAATTTTACAGTCACTTAGGTAAAGTTTTACTGTACTATACTGTGTTCTCAGAATACAATGATATAAATAATGCTAGTATAATAATGACCGTGCTTAACTATGATAACACTTAGACGTGTTTATTCGAATCCAAGCTCCGATAAGACATACTTATAATTAATTCTCTTCATGCACGTCTTCCTCAAGAAAATTTAGACATTGGCAGTGTGATATATAACCCGACTGCCACATTCTCTCGGGTGCGACGGAAACCAAACAGCTCTACTGGTGTCTCCAAAACAGATAAAGGAAATTAGGAGGATGTAAATGCAAAGATTCCAATGCAAGTTCCCCACCAGGTGCATACAGATCCAGGCCAACAGCCTTTTATGCAAAACAGGTCTACAGTTTGTGCTACGTACCAAATACTCAGTACATATGTATACTTAAACCGTGTACGAATACTGCTGAGAATCTTTTATGGGACAAAATAAATTTGATATTATTATCAAAAAAAAATCAAAAAAGGTTTGGTTGTACGAGTACTTCTAAGATCCTTTTGTGAGAGAAAATAGATTTGTTATTATTACGGTATCAGGTTTATCGGAGCCAACATACGTAGTTCAAACAACCAACCAACACAACATAGTTCAAACGAAATTTGTTGCAAACCACGACCTAAGCAGTATGGCCCATTAACTGCCATTCTAGAGAAAATGAAGTTACGCTCAACTTTGATGACATGTTCCTCAAGTAGCCATCGCTATAAACCAGCAAGTTTTAGTTGAGCCACGTGAAGTAAGGTTGTATGCAGTTTCTCATCCCATTTTCAATTATAGTCATAAATTGTTATTTTTTTGTTATTTTAGTGCACAATATTGACCATGCGCTAAATAATATTACAATCTAGCCAAATAAGCTAATGAGTAATTTAGTTTTGACATAATTTTAATTACAACAAACAATATGTTAACTACAAATTTTTGGCAGTTATTAGGATTGCTTCTGTGCATGTGACTTATGTAATTGCTTATGTGACATTTTTTTTGTAATTTTTTATGATTTCGAAGTCCACATGGAACTCTTACAGTTTCAGTGTCCGTCTGTTTATCTGTCCGCTCTTAATCAAAGCTATTGAACAAATGATCACTGCTAGTAAGACTACTAGATTATAAATAACAGCCTTATATATTACCATAAAAAATCATATCATCAAACATCAAACTCCATACAAATGTGTTTTTTTTGCTAACTAGATAGAAGATAGAACTAGATGTTCAATTGGTTTGGGATTTGACCACTGATCATTTGAATCCTTACTAACATCGGAAGTCTTTATTGTGCGCGGTCCGGCACGTGTTTATTTTTCATAACAATTAATGTATATTTTATTTTTAAAACAGTGTGCCAATTATGTGTGCTTTGGTAACTAATTCATCGACGCTTTAGTTTAGACAGTTCAGTCTTTAGTTTAGAAGTAGGTAGTTTTTAAATCAAATCAATTTAAAACAACTATTTATATACTAAGGTAAAATTATCATAATGACTGCCTCTAGTTTATCTACTCGTATTAGTGCTATCTCAGTTGTCACTTTACGAAAGCAACTGTAGATTCGTATTCCAGACGGTCATGTCCTGCTAATCAATCAAGTGACCAAATAGCTTTTATGAAATGCTAGTACGTCAGTCTATACAATGTATCGACGAAGGACGGATGTGACCACAAATAACGAGTGACTCATCAGTCAATAAACCACGATGCTACGTGAATCTATAGCTTAATATGGGCAGGAATAAGGCCTAGCGCACACTTATACCGCGATTATTTTCGCGAGCAAATTTTCGCGCCTGCCGAATTCTTAGTAGCACGCAGCCGCGTATCCAACCCGCTGTTATTTCTGCTAACAACGGCTTTTTCCGCGACGCCACGCGGTTTTTTTCTGTTGCGATCAAGTGTGGTTTGAGTAGCGGAACTGGGCGGAAGTGTGGCTGGCGTTCGGGTCAGATCGACGAAACCGCGCGGGAAAGAGATAGAATTATGATCAAATCTATGCGTTAGATCAGGTAGTTTCACTAGTGTTCCGCTTGTCATACACACGGACAAGACATGGCGAAATTACTGGGGTTCCGCTGTTATGGTGTCGCAGCGGAGGTGTGCTACGGGCGTTAGAGCTTGTGTTCATGTTCCACAGAAAAACAAAAGCTAACATGTTGTGACTTGTAAGAAAAGTGACAATTATGGAAACACCAAACCGCGGGGCTCGGCGGAAGCGCCTGGAGGCCGGTCGGCCGCACCTTATTAAAACTAATAGAGATTAGAATGTTGCGCTCGTAGCATGTTAGCGTAAATAAGTCCCAGCACGTACAGGTATCCCGTGATTTTCTGGTCTATTCAGAAGTACGTAATTTTCAACGCGGTTTCCGCTAATGCTTGCGCCTAAGTCTGTATCCATGTTCTACAGAAAAGCGCGAAAACATTCGCCGCGGTTACGCTAGGTAAATTACACGAAGTGGTTTATATAGAACTGAAGTATCTAGTTATGAGCAAATAATTGTAAAATAAATAATATTATACATTTTTGCCATAGTACCAAAAGGATGAATACACGATTTAAAAAATAATAAAATATATCTCGATAATAAAAAAAAACAAATTTCATTTTCAAAACTTTCGTGACAATACATTTTCATAAACACGAACAGTCAGTCATCAATGCAAACCGTGAACTCGAGCGGCAACGAGCGGAGCGCGGATCAAACTTACTCTGATGAAGATTATTTAGATCAGGGATTCCCAAACAATAAAGACCCCTTTTACAAAATGAACTGATAGTTGGTTTTGTGAGTAAACTTAACATCATAGTCTCATAAAAACTCACATAATAAGACATAAAATTCAGTAAATATCAAGTGTGATTATTATTAATACAAATAACGTAAAAATACTTGAATACGTAATATTAAAAAAAAAAACAATAAAATCGCAAAGTAAAGATTAAAAATAAAGAATTCAGTGTGATGGGTGAACCTGTAGGGCGATCGCGCTATTTGCCAACGTATTTACCATTGAACGAAAAT
Source organism: Lampropteryx suffumata (assembly GCA_948098915.1). Lineage (NCBI taxonomy): Eukaryota > Metazoa > Arthropoda > Insecta > Lepidoptera > Geometridae > Lampropteryx > Lampropteryx suffumata. The sequence goes on along the minus strand of OX402544.1, from coordinate 15,238,957 downwards.
ATATTGGCAGTGATTCTAATGAGGTTCTGATTTGGTTAATCTGGATGTCAAAATGGTACCGCGCTATTTTTTATGAAAGGTTTAATCGTTGAATTCTCCAAAATAGAACCAAACATAAAACGTTAGAGTTTACAACGACAATAATAAAACCTATTAAACTTTTTGTTCTTCTTTTGGTTATGGCATCTGTGATCCTCTTGTTATCGTTGATCGATTGAGTGTGATTATTTTTAATATTTACACTATAAAGCGGTTAAGTTTGTTTGTGTGTATGTTTTAACGGTTCGACGATAGCCATCAAACCCTCTACCGTTGATTTGCCCTCTATTAGGGCTTATGTAACTCGCGGCAACTAGCAATATGCGCGAATCGCCAAATTCCTGCTATCTAATAAAAAAGTTATTACGCTGATTTGTCTGCTCTAATCGTATTTTGCCCTGTGAGGCAGCGGTAGCCTGTTTCATAGGCTGCGGCTGGCTTCCATATTGTCAGGTGGAGTGTGTTCCCACTTCCCGCGAATGGACAGAATTAACACGGGATCGTGGCGCATGGTACCTACCTACAAACATAGGCTGGCCTAACTTTGTCCTAAATGTTTGTATGATCTGCAAGTATTTGTCTCGGGTCTGGGTGTGCCTACGTATATTATATATCTATTTACCAAAAAAGTATATAAGTAGTGTATGAACTTGAGGCAAGTAAGTATTGTTTTTGTTCATAATGGAGATATTAACAATAAGTGTACTTATTAGAAATAAAACTTAGTGCTCACAAGACACTGATCGTCCATGATATTGTAATATGTAATAATAAGTAATATACTGCCCAGCTTTGTGCTTTTCAGATAAAATTGACGGTGGACGCCGTACCACCACCCTACAGCAGCTTCAGTTGTTGTTGGAGTTTGCCGAGGCCAATAAAAAATTAGCCCTCGGTAGACTTCGATCTAAAGAGGAACCTATGCTATGTCGGTTCGCCTTTGGCATGAGTGTGCTGACGCACTGAGTAAAGAAGGCCCAGTAAGACTGTCCAAAGAGTGGACCAAAGTATCTAACTTTAAGGTTATTTATAACTTAAGTTCTTAAACTATTTATTTCCATAAATAATATAAATTTCCAGATTTGGAATGATCAAATCATTCAATCAATCAGAGTAAAGTAAGATCAAAGTTGACGAGACTTACACTCTCTTAGCGTCGTACAGGCGGTGAGCCTACAAATGTAAAAAAAAACTTGTAGTCCGTGAAATACATAATGTGTAAAAATTACCCCACGAAAGTGTTTGTCTTTTCTATTTCTTGATGTATAATTTTTCGACAGCAAGCCATGGTGCACTCGACGAGAGCCGCAGTTTGATGATGCTCATTGAGGAGATGCGCGCCCACAGAGACAGCTTGCTCACTCAGTCTGGGCCGAGATAAGCTGGTGCCGCGAAAGCGCAGGCTGAGGCTGATGTAATAACAGCCAACGCCAGTAGACTGAAGCCCGAAACAATGGCAACAGTATGCCAATCTTTAACATCTTTAGTGCCTCCAGTTCATGATTTCTTAGGATAAAAATAAATAAACTATAAATTAACTGTTTCCGGACCTATAACTTTTTGTCGTTAGCCTTAGGTACATCGTTCCAAATTTATCTGACACGGTCAGAACCCAAACCAATTCAACGTCATCTAGTTAGCAGAACTAAAACATTTGTTACGGAACTTACGGAGTTTCTTTAAGGTTTACAAATCAGGCTGTTATTCATAATTTAGTAAAACATTATTAGCTTGTGAGATTATAACTAATAGCAGGTCATAGAAAAACTTAAGGTTTCTTGTTGGACTTCGGAATGTTAAAAACTACATTGACCCAACAGTAATGTTTATTTTCCCGCATGTCTATAACAATTTATAGGAAAATACAAAAAATAAAACAATAATGACTACATCCTGCAAATAATAAATAAAAATATGGTATGACACATTTCAAGGCACTTTTTTATAAAATATCGTCCACACAAAAAATAAAATTTACAGATTATGATACTAAAAGATAAGATTCATTTATAATAATAATATTTATTCAATAAATTAACAAACTTTTGATAATACAAATAAACGTACTTACTTGAAAATTTAAATTCATTCTGAATCAAAGAAAACATTAAACAATACAAACATTAACTATGTTCATTATATTCATTGAACGTATCAGGAAGAAGAATCCTCAGGCGCCAAAATCACCGCTGGTACTTCCATTACAGCCTTGCTTGCTTAGTTGATTGGGACACTTATTATCTCCAACCACCGTCTGGTACGAACCCATCGCGTAAAACAGAGCTATCAGAACCTGAAAGATGTATTATATATAGTGCGCCAGTAGAGTTAACGCGGGATGATCAGCAGGCTGTATTTAATGATGATGTATGTAGCTTGGGTTCACTTACCTTTGTCTCTACATCTAGACCATCAGCACGAAGTGGGGCAGCTATACAAGGTCTTAGCTTTTCCACCAATACCGTAAAAAGATCCATAGAAAGACGATACTGTTCCTCAAAGTTTCCTTCATATGAGAATTTGAGAGATCGCCTTATTAATTCATAAGGCATAATTCTGCGGGTTGATGTTCGGCTTTCAGCTACATCTACCTCATACGCACTTTCTAAATGATCAAAGCAAATTCCTAGCATTTTCAGCAACTAAAACGGCTCAGAAAACAATAAGAAGTCTCTCGACACAAACAGAATTACAAAACGTTAGTTTGAAAGCGCTGTCAAAGATGACGCGATCCGGCAACGTTCGATCAACGTATTTTCCATAATTACGTTTTAAAAACTAAAAAGAAACCGACGTCATTGAATGAAATTTGAGCCTATAATACATTTTTAGTGGACAGTAGATGTATTTTGTATATTATAATATGGGTAGGCCAAATAAACGCAACGCTCCAATGAGACAGCGAGGTATGAAAATACATGAAAACATCATCGATGTATACAATTTTTCGAATTTTCGTTTATTTTTCAGCTCGACCGATTTTGATAAAATTTATATAGGACCACCTGTGAAGCCTTATACCCTTTCAAACAAAAAAAGAATTTTCCAAATCGGTTCAGCCGTTTTCGAGTAATCGGTGAAAATACATTTTAAAAAAAAAACCGACGAATTGAGAACCTCCTCTTTTTTGATAAAGTCGGTTAAAAATAGATCTAAACCGCATCCGTTATAGTGATAAACGCGGTTCGAAATATGTCAAAAATAACGTTTTGACTTTGGTTTTGATTTGGATTAGCTTTGGTGCAAACGTTAAAAATGACCGCGATCGCCCCCCTGGTGACTTTCTACCAATCAAGCTAAATCCGGTTCAATATTGGTGACATGCAGCCTTAAATCACCGCGTTTGTTGATTTTCAAACGGTTTCTTTGTTTTGTCAAAATGTTTGTTACCACACTCACACTGAAGCCTTTTTCGACTAATTATGATGATGGAAAAAGATAAGGTATTTCAGCAATGTTCCACAATGCAGGATAATGTGTTTCAATGTTGCGTTGCAACCAGAACTTCTGATACCCTTAGTTGAACTTCTGCTTAAGCTCCTTATTTATGCTGATGCTAATCAACTCTTCTTAGATTATCACATTGGCTTCTTCACTGGCTGTGCAATTGTACAGATATATTAACCATTGAGGAATTTGTAAATTTAAGAAATTCTCAAACCTCTTAGTAAAATCCTTGTGTTATGTGTCCAAGTGACATATGATAAAATAACATCGTCTTAAACCATTTACGGTAATTTTGAGAAATGCTTAAATTTTGTTTATAAAGGATAAGTTTACTCGCAAAGGCCGATACTATTGATTTTAGTTTAATCAAGTTGAGATCGTCACCCTGTAGCTGGAAATTAACTTTGTTCAACATATCAAAGATATCAGTCAAGTAATAAATATCGGTTTTGTATATGTTCAGATTTTCTTTCAAATTCGGATATATTTCTTCAACAACACAGATTCAAATATAGCTGAAAATCTTGCTAAACAAGAGCCTCTTGATAGCCAACGAACTTCAGTGCAGTAATAACCGAGTAAAGACTTCGTCATTTTCCTCACATAGCTGAGTAAATAACCGAGAGTTCAAAGAATTGCTTCGAATCTTGTTGACAGCATTTATAACATATTGTAAAGATTATTGCAATCTAGGACTCAGAGTTTTTTATAATAAATGCTGTATGTGAATCACGCAGTGAATGACCAGTACCTCAGGCAGTTATCGCTTTAAGTGAGCTATAAAACAACGATGACTACCAACCATAAATGGTGCACCATAAACAAAACGCAACAGAAACAATGTTCTTCCATGGAATAGGTTTGTCGGTAAAAAAACGTTCCACGGCCTGAAAAATCGATTCTCCTCTAAATTTGTAGTAAAATGCAGTTCTTGGTACATCTTTTCACCTTTAATATATCAAAAATATCCTGACGTTCGTCCAACTAGAGAGAGAATCTGTTGGTCTGTAAGAAAGTGCATAAAATGTTTACCGCGTCACGACCCATCTCGTCTATTTGTCTCTAAACTGTGCTATTGCCCAAAGGAATGACTAATAGAATACTTATATATTTTTAAATACATAATTATGATATTTTATAACACCCAGACACAGAACAAACCACCTATGTTCTTCAAACAAATGTTTATCCTCCGAGGAAATTGAACCCTCAACTTAAAGCGTAGAAGGAAGAGCTACTACCAACTGAGCTGACTGAAATACTACCTAAAAAAAAACCGGCCAAGTGCGAGTCAGACTCGCGCGAGGGTTCCGTATAAGCCTATAGGTATATAAGTAAAATTTCACCCATCACGACAATCGAGTCATAGTTAGATGATGTATCAAAAAAATACAATGTTTTCGCAATTTTTCCTTTATCTGTGCTATAAGACGTTGCTTCGTACCAAAATATTAAGATTCTGAGTTCACGGGAAGTACCCTGTAGGTTTTGATTCCCTTGCGAGTTGCGAGTTTGAATATATGCGACTTAAATTGCTGTTTCTCTTGATTGCGTTGATATAGAAGTTTGATTTTGTTACAGCTTAAAGGTATTATAGACTTGAGTATTTGATATGAATTTCAATTCAATACATCTATGCGTTCATGAGAAAAAGGGTAGTATGTTTAAAATTATTAAAAATATTTTTATTATATGATGTACCTAAAAATGTACGGTTATCGCAATTTATCCTTTATCTGTGCTATAAGACGTTGCTTTGTACCAAATTTCAAGTTTCTGAGGTCACGGGAAGTACCCTGTAGGTTTTGATTCCCTTGCGAGTTGCAAGTCTGAATATATGCGACTTAAGTTGCTGTTTCTCTTGATTGCGTTGACGTAAAAGTTTGATTTTATTACAGCTTAAAGGTATTATAGACTTGAGTATTTGATATGAATTTCAATTTAATGCCTTTACGCGTTCATGAGAAAAGGGGTAGTAAGTTTAAAATTATTAAAAATATTTTTATTGTATGATGTAACTAAAAATGTACGGTTGTCGTAATTTATCCTTTATCTGTGCTATAAGACGTTGCTTCGTACCAAATTTCAAGTTTCTGAGTTCACGGGAAGTACCCTGTAGGTTTTGATTCCCTTGCGAGTGTCGAAAATTTGCGGAATTTGCGTTTATATTATATTATATTATATTATATTATATTATATTATATTATATTATATTATATTATATTATATTATATTATATTATATTATATTATATTATATTATATTATATTATATTATATTATATTATATTATATTATATTATATTATATTATATTATATTATATTATATTATATTATATTATATTATATTATATTATATTATATTATATTATATTATATTATATTATATTATATTATATCATTCAAGCTCCAACAAATTCCAAACGCATATGCACTTTCAACCTGAGTGCGAGCTTGTTATATTGTTAAATATCAGGAGAAAATTTAGACTTGATCATGATTTTGTTTGTTTTAAGTCGAGAATATGCGTCAAATACGTAGCAAGCCAAAACGTGCCTGAAAGACTTGTACGCTCGAAAACATTATCTTGCACGAACTTGTTCGCACTTGTTGACTTGCCCAGTTTTTCATCTCGCACGAACTTGTGCACGCTTATCGACTTGTTGAGTTTTTAAAAGTACAACAACGATAATAATTAGACTTTTTATAACAAGTTGGTACACGTAACACAACATACAGTATCTTGAAAGTTTCAAATAACTAATCTAGGACTCAGCACAACAAGTTAACACAAGTTAATTAATCCCTATTAATTAACTTGTTTTAATTAATAGGGATCGATTTTAGACCTCGTCAACCCCTTACATCCGTTTTCGTTTATATCGACCCTTGGGAAACCGATTTCGACCCCAAGAGGTCGATATCGACCACTTTGGGAATCCTTGCTTTAGATGAATCAGTGTTGGTGCCTAAATCGACAAAATAATACGTAAGTAAAGCCCGTTTTTATCGAACTAGCGCTACTTTCTAGAGGAGTAGCCTCAACCCTGAGATTGGACCTGTTTGGACATACCACACACAGGGAAAGGTCTGTATGTTTTTGAACCACAGTTAGTGTACTTATATGTATTAGATTATTTTACTGTATGTACAATACAGTCCTTGTGTTTTTATTTATTTATTGTTTCTCTTGTATTATTACCTTTCTTCTTACCTCATTGTCTATATAATATACCGTCCTAACTGTTTGTCTCTATTGTATTATCAATTTCCGTGTGTGTGTATATGTACCAAATAAACTTTTATTATATTCTATTCTATTCTAAATGAATAATATGAATAATAGTACGTTTGCTAATATTTGGTCAGAATCTCAGGAACCTTGTGGTATGATTTTTGCATTGTTATGTAGGTTATAACTATTTATTTGGTTCCTTTATTTGGTACACAGTTTTTTAACTCGTTGAGTAGTTAAATAGAAAATAACAATTATACAATTATAACAATAATACTACAACCAAGTATGGTATAACATCGAATTTGTTTAATATAGTTTTATTTTGGTATTTATACATTTAACGAGTTTTATTTTATTAAGTAAATTTAAGAATTAATAATTATTACCTATTAAGCGACTTATGCTCTTCTCTCTATCACTATTTAAGAGCCCAACAGAGTCCATAAGAACCATTTTGAAAACCTTACTACCTGTTGGAACCTAAGGAACAATAAACTTATTGATCATTGAGTTTTAAGTATTTCAACTTGAGTGATTGTGTACAGCTCCTATCGGGCGGTTCTTGCGACGCGAACAAATGCGACGTGATCGTTCGAGAACTTTAGACCTCAAGATAGGATAAGTTTGAAGACTTCATCAGTAGTGGCTGACTAGCTTGCGGTAATAAACTCATCTCACCATAAACTTAGTAGGAAACTTACCTGTAAGAGCGCTTGATAGTTTTGAAAGTACTTACCAAATACTAACCTATAGGAGCAGTTTTGAACACCTCTATCGTGACTTTTGTGATAGATTGGCTTGATAAACTTTAGAAAGTCTCTGACTTATTAAATTTACATAATCCTTTTTTACAAGCCAATTACCGTGAGTTAGTCTCATTAAAACTCGATAATGGCTCAACCGATTTGAATTTTAGGTGATATGTAATTTAACAATCTTAACCAAATTTATGATATTTCCAATGTATTTAAAAACCTGGCACAAAAATGCACTGGATTTTTTTGTATTCTCTCAAACTTTAAGCCAAGTAAACTAAAACTCAATATTTGGAACGAAGATCCTTATCGTGGTTTGGCGAGCGGACCTGGCCTAGAAAAAATGTAACGCGTTACGTTACGAAAAATCGTAAGAGAAAAAGAGAATGAAGGAGACCGATAACTAGTCTCCCACATATATATGTTTGTATATTATACATAATGTATATACATATATTTGTATATATTTGTTTATATATGTGTATAATAATAGTCATAATTGTTACTTATTGATAATATCATTATAAGTAAAAAGTTTATCCAAAAGTAAACACACATAAAAAATAATTAAGACGGCAATAATACATAACAATTAAAAAAATCAATTTGTAAAAATGTCAACGTGATCAACGTGTTCACGTGTCAACGTGTGTGTCTCGGGACGCCCGCCAGAAGTGATAACATAAACTAATCTAACTAGCGCTGCGCTGTGCGTTAGAGTGAGAGAGGAAGAGCCTGCCTACCGCTGCCGTTTGCGTGAGAGAAAGGGAAGCCACACAGACAGACCGTAACGCGTTAAGTAACGAAGCGGTTTAACGCGTTACGGTCATAATAATAAGAAGTTATCACTTCAAAAGTGTAGATGATCTTTAATTGATTAAACAGATTTTCTTGAAATATAACTAAGATTACACGTTCGATCAAGTCACCTTTCAAACAAAAACCCTCAAATCAAAAAATCAAAATCGGTACTTCTGTTTGGGAGCTACGATGTCACAGACAGAATACATATAACACAGATACACACGTTAAACTTATAACCCACCCTAATGTTTGCTTCGGGGGTTAAAAATATCATACGAGGCATTTCAATCTTAATCCACAAATTTGGTATATTCATAAAACAACCTTTCTAAAGTGTTCGATTCCCGTAACTGTTAAGTATAAAAATTGCTCGTGACGGCGATGATAGTGTGTGTGCATGTAGGTAAAATCATCATATTATATTATAAATCATCATCATATTCGATGATGCTTCGCTTCCCTCCCAGGATAAACATTTGTGTGAAGAACACAGGTGTTTGCTCTGTGTCTAGGTGTTATAAAGTATCTTAGGTATGTATTTAAAAATACTAGTGATCGCCCACTGGTAGAAATTCGACCATAATTAATGCATTTCTTATGCATAATTAAAAAAAAATATTAGGATTCTGCTCTCCTTCTCTATATAAACTATAAGTGTGCGAAATTTCATATGGAGTAATATGAAATTTCGAGAATCCGAGCAAATTTTAGAAAAAGGGGTACAAAGTTTTTACTTCACGTATTAATATATACTCGTAGATATAAGTATTCTATCATTCATCTAGTCATCATAATACAAGCTATGCTTAGTTTGGGACTAGATGGTGTTGTGTGCATTGTCCGGCAATATTTATATTTTAGGTACATATTATAAAATAAAGCCGTCTGTCTGTCTCAACGCGATAAAATCAAAAACTATCGAACGGAGTTTCAAACGGTTATTAATTGAAAGGGTAAGGTGTATAATTCACCCGTACGAAGCCGGGCGGGTTGCTAGTAAAGTAATTATAAAAGCTAAAATGTATCACAAATTCAGCTACGGTGGTTCGTCAACAAATCTCTGCGCATACTTGGTAAATGGAACCACAGATAAATAAAAGCCAAGTAAATTATATATGTCTCAAAGTAAAGGTTAACTGAAATCTCATTTAAAATGTATTAAAAGAGCGTCGCAATTACTTGTTTTATATCAACCTCGGTTTTATAATTTACGAGTACCGGGCTAACTGTAGCGGTGAGTTTTGTGCTTTAACTACTGATAAAAGGGACTTTAGAAGTGGTAGCCTGATTCGACTTAGATTCGGTTTAATATCATTGAAATTTATATTAAATCATTAGACCTAAAATTTAATATTAGTTTCAACTGAAGTTTCAAGATGGGTCTTAGAAGACCCAGAGGTCAGGTAGTTCCTCCATCAGGTAGTTCAGGTAGTAGACCGCTAGGTCTAGTTCCCTTGGAGCTGTAACAAAATCTTCATGTCAATCAATAAATATGACCTAATTACGGACATTTATGTCGCATATGCTGACGATCGCCAGTAAATAAAATTCTATTCTATTGTTACATTGCACGCGCCATGATCACGAGATAAACTTATCAGTTATGATTAGTTTATCTCGTGATCATGGCGCATGAAACTGTGCCGAAATATCGGGAAGCAGAAATACTCATATATCATAGTAAATATCCCGTTTTAAGTGAAAATTATGTTCAAAACCATGATAGTTTTAGAAGTAGATCAACATGTTTGAGATTCCAAAACATGTTAAAGAATGGCAAATGAAACGGTAAGCCACGGAACCAGCCTGCGTGAGAAGGCTTTTATTTACGAGTATCTCGGAGTCTGGCCCCTGCATTTCCGGAGCAACTGCACTTCTCTCAGCTCTTGCTCAACTGTTATCACTTTAAAACTATTACTTACACGTAATAGCCAAGATATACGAGTAAGGTCGACAAAGTTTTGGTTGGCTTGTGATATTTATGGAGTAAATTCAACTTGGTACCTATGTACTTCTATTGTAGGTACCTATTTTTGGTTTTGCCTGAATATAGTGCATTTAAGCGTTTATTTTAACGTAAACACGTGAATTTGGTAAAAACTTTTTCACAATTATTTTCCGATGCAGAAAATAGAGTCTGTTTGATGTATCGGTATTGCGTTTTCTGTTTTAATGTTGTTGATATGAATGTTCACTCATCACTCATTATTAATTGAACATATATACAATAACTATTGGCAGAGATGTATTTTGATACAATTGATCGATGTAGTCGCGAATTTGTAAAACGCATGTTGATCTTAGGTTTACACTCACGTGACGACCCTCGCGCAACTCGTTTATTGGCTACTATCGATCAGGAGATTGGCAATTACCTAAGCTCCGGTATAAAATGAAGTGTTTCTGTGCAGGTAAATATCAGAACAGCGTCATCAAATTATAACTTACTTATTAGTTTACTGAACGCATTACGTTGAAATAGCAGCAGCAATACCTATAGTGGCGCTACAACAGTATCTGCTAAATCAAGGTCAAGTCGTAAAAAAGCAAGACAGCCGCTAACTTTTACTATGCCTGTCACGCAAAAATACGCTTATAGCAGAGTTACTAGCATACAAAAAATGTGTAATTCGCGCCTATTGCAAGATGTGGCGTGTTACATTATATTTCATGCAGTTCATTAGATGAAATTCGAATCTGATCTTCTTTTAGATATCTTATATAAAACATAGATTATTAGATATATTAGATTATATAGATAATCTTGGAAAATACGTGAAGTGCAGAAGCTGACTGGACATGGATGGATGGTGATCGATTCTGTTGTTTTGTTGTTGTTTGAAATTTCGTAAAATGCGAGTACGGTCAAATGTAATTATACATTCAATTGAAATTAACCCACGTGATGAATTAAATATATATATACGAGTATATATCTGTAAAAAATGCAGAATTACAAAAAATGTTTGTATACAATTCATATACCTAATAAATTCAAATAAATATTACTTTATTATTAATAAAATATGTGGTTTGAGAATAGTAATTAGTCTCTAATACTGAATTAGCTATAATTATAAGATAGTACATTAAATTCTCTGAAATAAAATACTCCAACTTTTGCAAAAATTATATATTTTTCAGTACTCATTCATTCTTCAGTAATGGCAGAATGTCCCAACCTCCACAGCCGATAGTCATTGATGATTGATTGCGTCGCTCTCTTGTTCCTATTCTACCTACCTATTACCGAATCCAGTCACTTGGCAAATAAGTACCTACTTGTATACTACGACCAAATGCAAGTTTGTGTGAGATTCAGAAATGTATAAACAATATAATTTATTCTCAAACGGCGAAAAACATCGTGTGGAAACTTTCATGAAATACATATGACAGTTAGACTTCAATAGAATCAATGGAAAAAATATGTTTTCAGATAAAACTAAAAATAATTTGATTAATTCCTATGGAAAATGAAATATACGAGCACCAATAAACGAGGCTTTGAATAACACTAATGTACACTAAAAAGACAGTTAAGCACGGTGGTGGAAATGTTATGGCGTGGGGATGTTTCTCAGGATACGGGATTGGTCCCGTGTGAAAGATTGATGGGCAGATGGATCAATATCAGTACAAAAATATCTTAGAGGAGAAAATGATTCCGTATTCCGTATTCTTGGTACTTGGTTTTTCAGCACGACAAAGACCCAAACACAGTACACAGCACGCTGCGTTAAAGCGTTTCTCACAGAACAATCGGTGATAGTGTTAGAGTGGCCTGCCAATAGTCCGGATTTAAATCCAATAGAAAATTTGTGCTACACTATAAAGGCCAAACTGTCCCAGAAACATTTTAATAATATTCATGGACTTTATAGTGCATTTGAAGACGCTTGTACGTAATCCTTTAGAAACCTGTAATAAATTGGTTAAATCAATGCCGCATCGCTGCAATGCTGTAATCTAATATCACTACATAGTATAAAACAAAGTCGCTTCCTGCTGTCTGTCTGTCCCTATGTATGCTTAGATCTTTAAAACTACTCAACTGTTTTTTGATGCGGTTTTTTTAAATAGATAGAGTGATTCAAGAGGAAGGTTTATATATATAAAATACATGTTTAATATGGTACAGAAACACTGCTAATTTTAGAGGTTTCTAATCACATTAGACATTCTGTAGTATACTTAGTATCAGAATTGCACCCGTGCGAAGCAGTGTGTCGCTAGTAATATAATATAATATAATATAAATACTAATTGTCTAAGGATGTAGTATTTTTTGTATGTTTGTATTTTTTTTTGTTTTTTTTGGGTTTTGTTCAATTTAATGATGATTTTAGAAATATTTTTTTGTGTTTCTAATTAGTTGTACGGCTTATTTACGGCACGGCATACGGCATATTTTTGTTTTAATGTTATTAAAAAGTTTCAGTTTTGGAACAACACTGTTGTTTTCTATTATTATAATGGTATAACAATACAATATGATACACTATACTTATATTTAAATACGTAGGAAGGGACACTCAATGAAACGTTAAAAAATAATTATAAAGGTAATTTGCAATGAAAATATAGGTAAACCCAGGTCGGTGTTTCTAATAAGATGATCACCACTGTATATAGCGAGAGGTTGCAAGTTCGATTTCCATGGCAAAACCAAGTTTGTATGATTTTTGCAAATGGGTCTAAATGTTGCATTATTAGTATTCATAGAATTCAAGTGTGGAGTGAGGATTAAGGTCTACCTTTCAAATACGTGGGTATTGGGTGCTTAAAGTTTATGTTAACCATGTTATTCTTTAATTACTCCTTGTTTGACTAGGATGCCCTCCTGATCAAACCAGGAAGGAAGTATATAAGGAATCGCGTTATTTGTCAACTTATTTACCATTAAAGTATATAAGGAATCGCGTTATTTGTCAACTTATTTACCATTAAAGCGGAATAGTTTTGTCTTTGGTTCGATTACACTGTTCGTTCGTTTGACAGTGCAGCCAAAAAATTATAAGCTCTGTACGAAATATCATTGACATAACTTTATTGATGAGATGAGATTCTTCGTTTAACATTATGAAGTGCCTATAGCTCATAAAAAAACAAAAATAAACAATAAAAAGTTACTTTTTAGGACAAGTGCAGACAAATGTTTTTTTTTTAATTTTACAAATCACAAACAAATGAAACAGCAGGTAATAAAATGAGTCAATAAAAACAGATAATAATAATAATAATAATCTGATAGATCGAAAATAAATTAAACACAATTTACAGTTAACAATTATGTTATTGTTATTTATTATAACTATTTAACAAGTTTTTAAATAGTTATAATAACTTATGTTTAAATTGTCCTTAATAAAAATATTATTGGATATTATTATATTATAATATATTATAGTATTATATTATATTACCAATCAAGAGTCTAAATATACAAAATGTTAGAACATAATAAAAGATACAAACACATTGAGAAGACGTTCAATGTTCAATAAACACACACATTCTGTCAATACCAGCTATCAGCAAAGAGGTCACAGTCAGGGTTTATGTCCAGAAGGGCATTAAACGGGGTAAGAACACGTGGGATATGTGTATCATGTTGTTTTATGACATGTACGACGAAGAATCTAAGAAAACTCTACACGGCTATTACGCGATGACGTTTAGAATAGACAAAATAATCTACTGCGACTTTGTGACGATATTTTATCAAAAAAAACACACTTGACACAATTTGCTCACAATTTGCGCGGAGTCCAAAATTACTCCAATAATGCACCACAGAAACTCGATCGATAAGTTTATCATTTAAAGAATACGCATATTTAACTATGTTTTTACGCATTATGATGTTGCATAAGGCATGTTGCTCTGCTCTCAGACAGTTAACTGACAGATTTTCGATGCATAAAGAATTACAAAATTCTGTAATTCGATTTTCTTAGTTAAGCTAGTTATAAGATGGATCATACAAAAAAGACCTAGGACCTAGGACCTAGGATGCTAGGACCAGGACGGATTTCTGGCCAGTTCTGTTCGGACTTGGGTTAGGAGGAATTGGCACCTAAATTCACCTAGTATGTAAGACGTTTCAAAGGGATCTTTTTGATTATACTGAATAAAAGTGTTTGAGTTTGAGCTTCGAGTTTGTTGGTCTCGGCGTTTCAAAAAGTTGTTAAGTCAGTGGTCAGTCACCTAAAGGTGGCATTTTTATTCCGACAGCAGATTTGGCCACTGATTTTTACGAATGAAGCAATTTTTTATTTCATTTTGTATTTTGGCGATCTATTTCCTCATGAAACAATAATCCAATCTGCTTTCTGTTAAAAATCTGATTGCTTTGACGTTGTGTGGAAATGCGTCTAGCGAGTTATCTCTGAATCTTTCATTGCGATTCATTCGAAACAAGTAATAGTAATTGTTTCTATAGTTTTAATAGTGTTAGTAAACTTCGCCTCAACTCAACAACCTACATTAACTACCTAAGTAATATTGAGCGACTGAGTTTGCGCCGCTACTAGGTACTCTTAGGTCAGTTGCGGTTAATCCAAGATAGACCCAGACAGGTATTTTAGTTTCGACCTGATCTAGATTTTAAAACAGCCAAGAAAATGAAGGATGGTTTCATATCACTGCAGGTTTGTTTCGAACAGTTTCTTTTAACTAACTTTGACAAATAGACGTCGGTGTTATGTATTTCTCTCATATCGTCTCAAGTGCGTTCATAGGTACATGAAATGTATATAATTTGGCCAACCCGGACCACGCTCAGTTAAAGCTTCTTATGTCAGCAAAGATACCAACACCAACTATATAATTAGCAAAATAAAATAAAAAATATGGAGCTTTCACGATATTAAGGTTTACTAATCAGGTTCTTACACATTATATACCACTTCATAGCTTAATATTCATTAAACTAATATTTGTAAGGAAAATTAGACAAGAACTTCGTATTATTGACGACCGCTGTGGCGCAGTGGACTTAGGTCCGGCTGTGTCGGTTGCGGGTTCGATTTCCGCCGCGGGACAAATGTTTGCATGATCTGCAAGTATTTGTTTTGGGTCTGGGTGTTTCTATGTATAATATGTATGTATTTTACAAAAAAAAAGTATATAAGTAGTATATGAGTCATGCTATGTACCTGCAACCGAACCGACTCCGCATGTACTGACTCGTCTTTCCTGTGGGTCCTGTCGGCAAGCGAGAGGACTTATATTAAGGCTTACCTATGTGCACGAAAGGAGCCTCTGAGGCGCATTTTAATCCTTTCATCACACTGGTTGGAAATAACTAGTGACACGATAAGAAGAAGAAGAAGTCTTGTGGTACCCATAACACAAGCTCTGCTTACTTTGGGGCCAGATGATGCTGTGTGAAATTTCTGGTAATATTATTATTATTATCTTTGAAAGACCTATCCAACGTATGCCACGTAATGGGGTAATAAAATAAAAAAACTTACTTCACAAAGTTTATTTTAAGGGTAAAAACATTTTCTCCATGTTTTTATTTCATAACTTTGTGGCCCATTAATATGTATAATAATGCAAAATTTTATGACGACAACACTAATAACATGCGAGCAAGAACTTTGATTACAGACAGACGAAACCGCTTGTATGACAATTCAGACAGACGGACATGGCAAAACTAAAACGGTACAAGTAACCGTTTTAGTTTTGCCATGTCCGTCTGTCTGAATTGTCATACAAGCCTTCAAAACACGAAAATGAGGTTTTTGACGTAAGTACTTAACATTTATTTCTGTCAGTTAAGTTGGTAGTAGCTCTGCCTTCTGCGCTGTAAGTTGAGGGTTTGATTTCCTCCTAGGATAAATATTTGTATGAAGAACAAAGGTGTTTGTTCTGTGTCGGGGTGTAATGAAGTATCATAAGTATGTATTTAAATATATTCTATCAGTCATCTGATCAGCAAAGTTCAACTTAAGCTTAGTTTGGGGCTAGATTACTTTGTGTGCATTGTTCACCAATATTTAACATTAATATTTATTATTTTATTTCTCTGCGAAGCCTATATGATGAGATACATACTCGTATATCGAAAAAGTAATCTATCCAGCAGCCCAAAGTCACAGAATATGAATGCAACATCGACAGCTCATATCACTTGAAGTGATATTTTTGTAGAGGTTGTTTGATAGCTTTCGATATAATTACTTTTTAAAAACTAAAAAGAAACCGACTTCATTGCATGACATTTGAGCCTATACCTAAAATATTTCGACGAATTGGAACCTCCTCCTTTTTGATGAAGTCGGTTAAAAATAGTTCACATCCTCATCCTCAGACACTTTCATACACCCACAACCGGGTCAGCTAGTAGGTATTAAGTTCATTTAACGTAAAACAGGCATACTTAATTTAAACAAAGGTATTGTATGTATAATAATGGATATTGCATGGATAATGTAATCCTCTGATCCTTGGATGAGTAAAAATAAGTAAAAAAATAAGTACGACTTTCTAGCCATTATCGGCTAAACGCTATACTAAGTTAAAGAATAAAATAGAAAAATATTTATTTTTTGACTAAATACGAATGCTGTTTAGCATTCGTTTAAAACTAACTGGTGGTCGAAATTCGACTATAATTAATTAATAATTCATGTATTTTTTATGCATAATTAAAACAATATATTAGCATTTTGCACTCCTCTATATAAACTATAAGTGTGCGAAATTTCATACATGTTCGGCAATTTTCGTAAAAAGGGCACAAAGTTTTTGCTTCACGTATTAATGTAATACTTAATTAACTTAGACGCACAATCAGCTTGGTGCTACACTCTGATGATGTCATTTGTTCTACAGCAGTAGTGAACTGCTGTGGAACACGATTTACTTATAAACGTCTCTCAAATTCTGTCATTTAAAATAGTTCCATCCTTTTTTTAACCGACATTATCAAAGAGGAGGTTCTGAATTCGTCGGAATCTTTTTTTTTTTTTATGTATGTTCACCGATTACTCGAAAATGGCTGAACCGATTTGGAATTTTTTTTTTGTTTGAAAGGGTATACTTTACAGGTGGCCCCATATAAATTTTATCAAAATCGGTCGAGCTGAAAAATCAACGAAAATATAGAAATTGTATACATCGATGATGTTTTCATGTACTTCGATACCTCGCTGTCTCATTGGAGCGGTGCGTTTATTTGGCCTACCCATATTATATATATACAAATACATTACTTTCCACTAAAAATGTATTATAGGCTCAAATTTCATTCAATGAAGTCGGTTTCTTTTTAGTTTTTAAAACGTAATTATGTAAGATAGTGACAAATAGTGACAGGGCGAAACTTAAGCAGTGTTTGGGCAGTGCTCTAGTTAAGAGGCGTTTATCTATAAAAGAGCTTAAACTGATTGACTGACTGATTCATCATCGCCGAGCCGAAACCTCTGAAGAAAAGAAAAAGCTGAAATTTGGAAGGTAGCTTCCTTTTATAGCAAAACAACCCACTAAGGATTTTTTGAAATTCAGCCCCTAAGAGGGTGAAAAGGGGTGAAAACTAATGTGTGAAACTTTTTAACGCGTCGTGCGATTTACTTGAAACTTGATTTGAATAATTAAAATGCAAAATAAATGGACACGTATTTCAGGATTTTTCAAAATAACCCTTACAAAGAGGAAAATTGGGGTGTCAAAGTTTGTATGGGAACTTTTTACGGTTCTTGTGATTTCTTAGAAACTTGGTTTGGATACTTAAATTGCAAAATAAATGGACACGTATTTCAGGATTTTTCAAAATAACTCTCATAAAGGAGTTAAGTGGGGTGTGAATATTTGTATGAAAACTTTTTAATGGTTGGTGGGTGTGATTATTTTGAAACTTATAGTTTTGCAAGGAGATAAATTGCTGCCTGGGGAAAGATTTAAGCTACATTTCATAAAAATGCGGCTGAAGTCGTAAGCAACAGCTAGTAAGTAATATAAGGCCGTACATGGATAACGTTTCCCTCATATTCTTCATACAATTTCGAAGGGTAACGGGGTCTCATTTGCCTTAGTATCGAATGAACTTAACTTAATTGGCAAAAGTTAAAAGTCAATTCCATTGGCAAACATTAAAGTTAAATAGCTTTACAGTTTGTCAATGGGATTGAAAATGAAACTTTCAATACAACTGAAACTCATCCTAGGATTAATAAGTATTGCCGAGCGCACTCTGCATGCGATTTCATACGAATTTGATGTCACCTAAACATATTAATTAGAGGCACTGACACTTAAGGCACGTATACGTACAATATACGTGCATATACACGCACGACTTACTCGTACCCAATCTGCGAGCTTCTAAAGTTCTTCGAGGGTCAAGAGGTTCATGCGTAATTGTACGTATTCGTGCTACTCAATTTCATGCGAAAACGTATCTATAGTGTACTCAGCCTTAGATTTCTATATACGCCTGGTTTGGTATGGTGTAGTCAAGATAAGAGGTATACTATATATAAATTAGGAAGTACCTATTATCAAGGTTGCGATTAGCGATTTAAATATAGTATAAATTATTGGATATTTACGGCCCTCTGTATCGAGTTCCAAAAGAACCTTTAAGCTCGTGCGTGCCTCTCTAGGGGCCGAGGTTGGTACCGCGACAAATGCCCACTCATCAATTTCCATTCCACATGCTAAACCCATCGCACGCTTCTTACCTCGTCTCGTTTTGTATTGTGTCGGACGCCGAAAATAACAAATTATACCATAACTCATTGAAGCAAAGACTCAGGTAACACAGCACCGCCATCGCCAGGTTTATATGCGAACACGTTCCCAGAATATCGAGAACTTCATGACGGTTGAAAATTACGCACCTGTATCTACCGAAACTACTTCGGGTAAGTTTACGACCACGTATACCGCATCCGTCTGAAGAGCAAGTACCTACTTTAATACTTTTTATATTCAGTTTCGGTTCGGTTCGCCAGATTAGCACTCGACTGAAATTCAGGTCAGTAAATAAATAAATGCAAATACCTAAGTTATAAAAATGCTGTGTGGCCAAATCGCTCAACACTGTGCCTGGTGAGTACTCGCGTTGAAACAAAACGCTTCGACGACTAATGTGCCGTTATAGATTTTTTTCGCTGTAAATGATGCGGTCCAAAGCGAAATCTAGATAAACGTGATAAATGGACAGCCTTCTTAGAGTGGCCATTCGTTCTCTCTTTTGATGGACGACTGCGAAATATCACCGGCTTTATTGTTGTAATCTATTTTGTGAACCTGGGTTGAGCCGGTTATTTCCACCTATATCGTCGGTTCCATTAGAGATTTACGACTGCGCCAACATTCCTGCTCATCCAGTTTATGATCGCTCCGAGCGGCCTCGATCGGGCCAATCACTGTGCATGCTGAATACGAATATTGAATGCATCTCACTTTCAAAGCCAATCTATAATTCAACGCGTCAGAGTTGTCCTGAAAAAAGAAAAAGCTGAGTCATCCTGAGGAAGCGATGCGGGCTGAATGGCAGATGCCAAGATGAATGGAGCGATATCGTGATGGTGATTATCACCTCTGTCAGAATTATGGGCGGTTTATCCGTCTTCGTGTTGAAAAAACCAAAATTACTACTTACTTTTGTACGCTACTAAATAGTAATTAATGTTTTTTGTTCATTTGATTTGAAATAACGATTCGTATACCGTTTTATTATTCAGCGTGATCAAATGTGTGTGCCCATGAATAATTGAGTCAAATCCTGAAATCACAAATTTTGATAAGCGCGATACCTCCACACGAAAGTACTGTAGGAAAAAAGATGAATGCCTAAGTTAAAATTAAAATTTTTAACCATCATTTCCTTTCTGTCTAAAATATTCAGATACATGCACATTTTAATATGATGACACCCACAGGCACGTATTTCAAATTTAGCTCGTATTTATTATACATTAAGGAGCATTTTAGGTCTGCACTTATGAGGTAGGTACTTCTAATAATATAAGCAATTTTAAGCAAATTATAAACGACCGCTATATTATGAGGCTAATTTATTGCAGAACCCATTTACTAGATCTTTGTTAAAGTGGAAAGCTTGGAGCTTTAGCAAATTAGCAAATCATCGCGGCAATATCAGATACCACCAATATACGAGTACATTTTGTTACACGTTTATGAGATAGCATATTTTTTAAGACTTTTTAAAGATAAGACAATTATAGCTAGGTATGAAAATAGAAAACCCATACCAAAAATTGCTATTTTATAGTATTTCTATAAACGAAAGTCTCGGATGTTTAGATAAAAATAAATTATTGTTTAAAAA
The DNA here is from genome assembly GCA_948098915.1 of Lampropteryx suffumata. NCBI lineage: Eukaryota > Metazoa > Arthropoda > Insecta > Lepidoptera > Geometridae > Lampropteryx > Lampropteryx suffumata. The sequence continues at coordinate 15,218,361 of OX402544.1, read as the reverse complement.
AGTGTAGTTTTAACAAAGAAGCGTTCAATGCTTCTTTAATAATACATAACTTTTAGTTTTTAAGAAATTGAATATTGAAACTTTGAAACAGTTGGGCGACTAAAAAATTCAATCTCACATTGACATGAGCATTGACTCAAATGGTACTGGTTCTGTTGTTTCTCCGGACTAACAAAAATTTCGTAAAATACGGACGGTCTTATTTTGTTTGCACCAAAGTCTACATTATAGTAACATTTTTATATGTAACTAGCTGTCCCGTAAGCGACTTCGTCAGCGTGCTAAAAAAAAAATGTAAGTCTAAACCATTCTCGAATCCACTTGAACACACAAAAAAATTTATCAAAATCGACCCAGCCGTTTATTAGGAGCTTAAATACAAACACATGCACAGAAGATTCATATATATAAAGATTTCTTATTTTCAACATGCAACGTAAATTGGTGTTGAATAAAACAGCGGAAAGGAAAATCAATTCGATAATAAACTCAATTTAACTTATGATAATTTTAACCTGTTTTAAAACAGTGATTCTTATAACCGCACTTTTTTATAGTTCCTAAAGACGTATAAATTTTAAAGAAAATTTATAATACGGAGCGACGCAAAGCAACGGTAAGGCAGGGCGCAAACGTGGACAGTTTTGTGTCTTGTGTCAGATACAAGCTACCGATGAATATTTGATTTCTATAGAACCAGTATGAAATCATCCACTGTGCATACGTAAACATTTTATGTAACTAGTTGCTCCCACTTAACATATACTCATTAATGATCAAAATGTGTTCGATGTCGGTAAATGGAAACTATAAGACGAAGACACCAGCAACATTAACAAATTTCCATACAATTGTACTGAGCTGCGCAAACGAATTATATTGTAATTGTACAAGCAACAAATTGTACCAGTGGCCAGTAGTAGCAACGGGCGACTGTGTTCGATCACCGCTACAGGACACAGCAACTACGGTTCCCTGTGATGGTGTACCGTGTCGGTCAACAAAAAGTATCTACGTTTGCGCAACGCCTTAGTGCAGCTTTTATTTAGACTTTGGTCCAAATAAAATTGTTCGATCGAAATTTTAGTTAATCTGGAAAATCAACAGAATCACCAACATCTATGCTATTCAGGGTTTCGAGCTAAATATATTTATTCTTACATCCAACCAGCAGTGGGGCGATTATGGAACTTTGATACTATAAAAACATTGGTACTAATAGCTTTCAGTTACTATTGATGAATTGGTATTACGGATAGCTTATCGCTGCTATTTCCATCGGCTTCTATCAATGTGAAGTTGGTGTCAAACCATGCATAACTCGACCAATTTAAAAAGTACGATTGTGGTAGGAACCGTGTTTAGCGTACTAAGCATTTCAATACATCGTATAATACCACTTAATTTTGTGAGATCCATAAATTACTAAGTGAAATGTGAAAAGTTTACAACAAAACAATCAGACATTAAAGAACGATACGAAAAAGTGTAGTGACCGAGTGTTTGTTTACATGTAGTTTTTCTCTATGGCTTACATACTCTTTGGTTAACATCTTCAATCCAATTTGGCTTTTGAACAATAATGTTTTGAATTTAATATTATAATTTCTACGGTAACCCCCAACGCAACCAATAAAAGCTAAAACTGTTTGAAGAGCAAGTCGGTACATTGGTTAAAGTAATTAATCAGTGCCTACATTGTCATGTAATCTAAGTTACATTAGTTCATCGACTCCGCTACATATAAATTGTGTTTTTAGGCTAAAAAACTCAAATAATGGCAATTTTTGATAATTGATTTAAATTATTTACATAACACTTGCTTCTACGACGCGACGAGTAAAGTAACTATAGTGAATGAAGTTTGTTACACTGTTGTCATCTGTCAAGTCATAATGGATAGAAATCGCTTACGCAATACCAAATTCATACAGTCGATTGTAACTCCTATTGTCATAACTAGTTCCAGATATTGCATGAGAATTAAAACAACTACGACAATACAATTGAAATAGTCTTACGACTGTAATCCTCTTTTATAGGGTTATTCCCGAAACACGTACCAATTTTGTACCACTAGTGAAATATTATTCAATCACCCTTTCTTTATATATTATGCTTTCTTATTAACCGACTTCAAAAAAGGAGGAGGTTCTCAATTCGTCGGAATCTTTTTAATATTTGATTAAAAAGATTGTTTTTTATTATGCATGTTCACCGATTACTCAAAGACGCCTGAACCGATTTGAAAAGTTCTTTTTTGTTTCAAAGGGTATACTTCCCAGGTGGTCCCATTTAAATTTTATCGAAATCGGTCGAGCGGTTTTTAAAATATCAACAAAAACCTAAATACTGTATACTCGCACATCAATGATATTTTCGTTGCGTGCAGTGCAGAGCAATGTAGTTGGTCGTTGGTCTACCCATATTATATATAAACAAAATACATGTACTTTCCACTAAAAATTTCAAAATAAAATAATTTTACGGTGTGAAATTGTATCCAATGAAGTTCTTTTTAGTTTTTAAAACGTAATTATCTATAACTAAATTAACTTAATGTAACTAGTGCTATCAGCAAGTGATATCAAGAGTCAGTACCGCGACCGCAACCACGGTTATTGCAACATTACTAAAACGTCGGGAATAAATGATAATTACGTTTTAAAAACTAAAAAGAAAACCGACTTCATTGAATGAAATTTGTGCCTATATTACATTTTTAGTGGAAAGTAGATGTATTTTGTATATATATAATATGGGTTGGCCAAATAAACGCATCGCTCCAATGAGACAGCGAGGTATCGAAGTACACGAAAACATCATCGATTTATACAATTATTAGATTTTCGTTGATTTTTCGGCTCGACCGATTTTGTTAAAATTTATATGGAACAATCTGTGAAGTATATAAGTATATATATATATATATATATATACCTTTTCAAACACAAAAATAATTTTTCAAATCGGTTCAGGAGTTTTTGAGTAATCGGTGAACAAACATAAAAAAAAAGATTACGACGAATTGAGAACCTCCTCCTTTTTGATGAAGTCAGATAATAATAATAATAATAATAATACCGGACATTTCACACAGCATCATCTGGCTCCAAAGTAAGCAGAGCTTGTGTTATGGGTACCACATGACTGATATACCACTACTTATATATATATTTTTTTGTAAATACATATATATTATACGTAGAAACACCCAGACCCGAGACAAATACTTGCAGATCTTACAAACATTTGTCCCGCGGTGGGAATCGAACCCGCAACATTTTGCGTCTCAGCTGGACCTAAGCACACTGCGCCACAGAGGTCGTCAAAGTATAACGCGTTTAGATACAACACGCGATTAATACCCGTTGTCTACTAAAACAATATAATGGTGACGACTTAAAACTATTTTGTACCTACCTTAGGAACGATACAATTTTAGCTCGGTAAAAAAAAACTCATGCCGGTCGTTCCATCGCTCAAAACGAGTCGAAACGTCAACTAAGAGTAGAGTTTTACACGATTATTGTAATATAATATAATAATAATGCCGGAAATTTCAGACAGCATCACCTGGCCCCAAAGTAAGCAGAGCTTGTGTTCAGGGTACCACATAACTGAAATACTACTTACAAACATTTTTATTTCATATTTTTTTGTGCATACATATTGCACATAATAATTACGTTTTAAAAACTAAAAAGAAACCGACTTCATTGAATGAAATTTGAGCCTATAATAAATTTTTAGTGGAAAGTAGATGTATTTTGTATATATATAATTTGGGTAGGCCAAATAAACGCACCGCTCCAATGAGACAGCGTGGTATCAAAGTACATGAAAACATCATCGATGTATACAATTTTTAGATTTTCGTTAAATTTTCAGCTCGACCGATTTTGATAAAATTTATATGGGACCTCTATGTGTGTGTTATTTTTAACTAATTTAATTAATTACGTATTAATTACAAGCTAGTTCAATATAATAAGTTGCCTGTAACCTTAAAGGCAACTGCAGAACTGATAGCCGTTAGGGAGTAAAAGTTCACGAATGGCGACCAAAGATAGGAAAATGAAGCTTAGGACGACCCCCCACCCGATGGACTGACGACATCGTATAGATCACAGGAAGTCGGTAGATGGAGAGGGCTCCATCCACCGGAAATAAATCGGGGAGGCCTATGTCTAGCAGTGGACTTCCTAAAGGCTGATATGATGATAATGATGATGATGAACCTTACAGGCAACTTATTATATTGAACTAGCTTGCCGTTATCAGCTTTTAGTCGTTATTACTATAGAGCGGCAACTTCATAGTTAAAAATCTATTAAAGCTCTGACGCGTACACACTGGCTGACTGATTAACTGAATGATCATAAACGCAGAGCCTAAAACCGCTTGTTTTAAACAAATATCATGAAATTTTCAGTAAAGTTTGATAACATATAAGAGTACTAACAAAGAATCTTTCGAACCTCACTTCTTAAATGGGTAAAAATCAATGATAAACATTATATGAAATTTCCTTGTTCCGACTTTTTCTATATTACTCTTTGACTAACCTTTAAATTTTGTAACAGGTAATTAACTTAATTACCTATTATAAAATTTATAGGCTACTTTCACTTTCAGGAAGTTCATTATTGAAGCACATGTTCAAAATAAAGAAAAGGTGTTAACCTTTTCTTTTTCTACAAATTCCTTGACGCCACTAGCGTTGGCCTCAATAGAGCTGCCAATAAATCAGCTTTTACGTAACAGTACCTGTAATAAACCTTAAAAAGGAGATAAATGAGGTGTTCAAGTCTGCGTTGGAAAGTTAATTATAATGTGTAAATCTACTCGTAGTTAAAACTTTGTTCAAATATTGTTAGAAACATATTAGTATACACGTGATAACTATATTTCAAATTAAATAAATTTTTATACCATTTTGAATAGGTATATAATTAATGATTCAAAGAAATTCACGAACCGAAAGCAACAGATTTAAACAATGTGTTGTTTAAATCTATTGCTGTCTCTATTCTTTAGAGGCATTATAATGAGGAGGACCAACAGAATGAGAAGTACAGATCATTTTTAAGTTATATTAGCTGATGTTTGTTATAAGGTTACATAATTAAGCTAATGTTTGTTTATAAGATAGACTGCTGAAGCATTCTTAAGATAGAGGGTGTCTTTCTCCAAGATATACAATCTATCTCCTTACTAAATATCAACAAGGTAAGTTCCTGTTTAGCCGTTAAATGTAACAAACAAACACACATACAGACAGACACTTTCACCATCGAATAGGGCACCTGAGGCGCACTTTTTATTCCCCACACTGCAAACTAGTATGGTGAATGAATATCTATATATAAATACGTGAAGCAAAAACTTTGTACCCCTTTTTACGAAAATTGCGCGGACGAAGGAGTATGAAATTTTGCACACATATACTATAATAATATTATAGAGGGATATAATAATATTATCAAGAAGATTTTATTGTTTGTTTGTCTGTATTGAATAGGCTCCGAAACTACTGGACCGATTTGAAAAAATATTATACCGTCGGAAAGCTACACTATCCCCGAATGACAGGCTACATTTTATCCCGCGAAAAATCTTAAACGCAGGCGAAGCTGCGCGCGGACAGTTAGTAGTTTCTAAAGAAAAGGAGTGCAGAATGCTATTTTATTTTAATTATGCATAAAATATACATTAATTATTAATTAATTATAATCGAATTTCGACCAGTGGGCGACCACTAGTAAGTAATTATAATATTAGTAAGTATAGATGTATGAATGAATGTTTATCTGCAGTAAACAGTACAATTCTGAAGTGGTTGTGGGTATCATGGCGGGTAGTGACCCAACGTGCAATCAAACAAAGCACCGCACACAAATGGCCTCAGTAGCCATTGCAGAGCATACTAATTGATAACTAAACTTTCCTCCGACCGAAACTTACTCGTATTTCCTGTGTTGAGTAGAAAACGAAACTCAGAACTCTCGACTCTGAAATTAGATATAGTTAAATTATATTGTATTAGAACTAGTTTCTGTCTGGTATCATTGAAAACACGTAACGGACCTACTGTATTACGAAATTGTATTAGCTTTACTAGCCCTAAACTAATACATAATGTTGTGTTATGGGCTCCAAATGACTGATAGAATACTTTAATTTATTGGCTTTTTGACAGAACTTGTTACATTGTTAACGAATTTCTTGGAAGTAAATGACTATAATTTATTGTTCAATGTAAAGTTTGTATGTTATAATAGTTAAATTCTTCACTATCAATTTTACAATCAAATGTATTCTAACACTAAAATTTACATGCTTCATTGAATGAAATTTGAGCCTTAATACATTTTTAGTGGAAAGTAGATGTATTTTGTATATATGTATATAATATGGGTAGGTCAAATAAACGCAACGCTCCAATGAGACAGCGAGGTATGAAAGTACATGATAACATCATCGATGTAAACTATTGTTAGACTTTCGTTTATTGTTCAGCTCGGCCGATTTTGATAAAATTTATATGGGACCACCTGTGAAGTATAATACCCTTTCAAACAAAAAAAGAATTTTCCAAATCGGTTCAGCCGTTTTCGAGTAATCGGTGAACATACATAAAAAAAAATGATTCCGACGAATTGAGAACCTCCTCCTTTTTGATAAAGTCGGTTAAAAAGGATAGCACTTCTTTAAACAGTGATTAACTTTTGACAGAAGTTGAGAGACGTTTCTAAGTAGAGGAGTATTCGCGGACATGCCAGCTAATATTAATAACCTTAGAATAATATGAATGAACAGCTCAGCTATTTGATATTACCACTACTCACTGAGAAAAGCTCTCATAACACATTGCGAACCGATATGTGAAGCATTACGAGTATTTCCAATATTTTTATTTCATTTGAAGAGAAAATTTAATATAGCATCATTGCTGTAGAATATCTCGAATTGCATCAAACATATAACTTCGTTTTCAGTATTATGCGTATTTTCTTTGTACATCATGCACTGCAGTAATTTGGTGTGAATATTGAGTGCTGCGTTTTAGGTTTATCAGTTTTGCGTTCAACAGAGTTTAAAATAAAATAAAGAAAAGGCAAAATCCTCATTTATATAAAATACGAAATTTTATTGACATGGTTGACATATAATTCTAGCCATTTTGCTTTAAAAACCAAACAACTGAACCGATTTTGATGAAATTTCTTTGGGCCCAACAATTTACACAAAAAATATTTTTTCAAATCGTTTAATAAATGACGGAGTTATGATCTACGACAAGTATAAAAAAACAGCCGAATTGAGACCCTCTTTTCATTGAAGTCTGTTAAAAAATTGAAAATGTGAATTGATAGTTTGAACTGTGCTTTGATCGCGGGATTCTTCAAACAAATACTGCGATGGTCGTACAACAATCAAGTCTAGGCAATGTCTCGCGATAGCAAGATTTCAGAACAGAACTCAAATTCAAATTGGTAATCTAGCATAGATTTTTGGTCAGAAGTTTTGTTCTACGGGCCTAATTAAGGCTCAAATGGGTATGTATATTGATAATAATAATAATAATCCACCTAACTGTTTTCGAGTACGGTGACTGGCTTATTCTCACGGGCTTGGGTGCTTAGATTGGATATATTACATGATTAATATCTATACCCAATCGTTGCAGTGAAACCAACACTAAAAGGATCCATATATGGGTAGGTATCGCACAGATAGCAGTACCTATTAATAATATATCTAATAATTATGAAGATCATTTCGAATCAAATAAACAAATGCGTTTATAACAGCTGGCATATAATTAGTTTTATCCAACAACTATCGTCCAAAACTTATAACAAACAGTTAAAAGCAAAATTCAACTCTCTGGATAATTTATCGTGACCAAGGTGAGGATACGAGTTAGTCTAGTTATACGACCAAAGCTTATCGTGCGACAAGACTTTCCACATTTATGCAAGCCGTTTGAGAACGAGGCACATTTACGTAGCCTTGGTAAAGTGGCATCACGCACTTGAGATCACGCTACAATTCTCGATCGTGTCATAAAGGTGTTTATTTTCTTTTACAACTACCTAATGATAATAGGCTGAAAGAGCACATGACAAAGCCACTGCAAAGAATTTTGTCATACGTGATAGAATTTGTATGACAAAATTATTTCAGGACTGGAGGAAATTCATAATCCTATCTATCTATCTATACTTGCTTATACTGTAGAGAACGTACATTAAAAATATGTTTATGAATTATTCAAAACCGATTCAATAACTGTAATTCTATTTAAATAAAAACATAAAAATTAGGAGTGTTTTTAAACAAACAATACACCAATCTAGCATTTTTAGAATTTCTAACTGTCTTGATTTAATCATATTTATTTCAATTGCCAGTGTGATAAAGTATAGGAGAGTAGGTACCAAAAAATTATTACTCATTCCCCAGGAGTGAGAATCGAGTAATTATTAATGGGTGATAGACTTTTAAACTTCTTGTTCCTTGTTCAAAACCTATATATTTTGAAGCCCTGCTATTTTTTTCTACGGATGTCGCTGGAGATATAGTGTTTAAACATTTTTATATATCATTTTCGAATCAAAAGCTATGCTTAAAATATTCTAAAGCATCCGTAGTAATCTATCTAGAATGATTCAATCGTTGGAGAGAGGAACATGGCAAAACTCTGTAGGTACACGTTCGCTTTTGAAGTAGGTAGTTAATATTTTTAAGTTATGTACATTCAACATTTTACAGTTGTTGTGCAACTTAAAAGTTGATTTATTGTATATATGTATATATATAATCTGAATATCGGAAACGGCTTCAAAGATTTTCATGAAATTTTGTATGCAGGGAGTTTCGGGGGCGATGAACCGATCTAGCTAGATTTTATTTTTAGAAAACGACGTTTTATCCGTGTTTTATTCCGAGCAAAGCTCGGTCATCCAGGTACTATTTGATTAAATGAAGAGGATTCTTGGATATTTTTTTGGAGTCTGAAACAAATATTGCGTTCTTATGTTATTATTTTTTCTTTTAAGAGTTATTTTCGGTTTTATTGGTTTTTATTAAATAGAGCTACAGTTATTTGCTCTGTTTTAAATAATTAGATCAAAGCTTTGTGTTTCTTTGTGATTCGAGCAAAAATAATCCGTATATAATGATTTTGAATGCCAGACACCAGTATTTTATATCTACACTAATATTATAAAGAGGATTTGTATTTTTGTATGTAACGAATAAACCTAAAAACTACTGAACCGATTTGAAAAATTATTTTACCTTTGGAAAGCTACACTATCCCCGGGTGACATAGGCTACTTTTTATTCCGGAAAAAATGGTTTGTCCCGGGACAATCTTCAACGCGGGCGAAGCTGTGCGCGTACAGCTAGTAAAATAATAAATGACGAACGGCAAGATACGACTTTGTGACATCATACTACTTCTTTTTTCTTTCCTTCCTCTAGTGGCAGAAAACATGCCAAAATAAAAACATTAAAATAACATATCTGAGCGTAAACTTTTAACAGAATTAAATTGAGCAGTAATAATAATAATAATAATAATAATATAATAATAATAATAATAAATGTTTTATTTCCCCAAAATTACAATCTATTTACAGTTTTACAGTGGGTTCCGCACTAGGCCGAGCCTGTATCGACATCCATATAAAATAAAATAAAAAATGAAGAGATAACAATAATAATAACATTTTAGACTACAGTTTGAGTAAAGCTCCAACAATATAGGTAGGTAGGTACTAAGTTTTAATAATGTTAAACAATATAGGTACTTTATCAGGCAGTTGGAACATTTTGTCGAATTTGTGTGTATACGTGTGTTGTGTGTGTGTGTGTGTGTGTGTGTGTGTGTGTGTATGTGTGGTGTGTGTTTTATGTTTGAATTATGTTTGCTTATGCGATTTTTACCAGTATTTCCTCTGTTTCGTTGTAGTCAAGTGTTATCAGCTATATTCTGATCTGGACTTCGGCACTGAAAGGTGAGCACGATTTTATGTCACACTTAACTAATATATTTTTATAGATAATAGGGGAGGCAAATGTAATGACAATGATACTTCACAAAAGTCCAAATATCTATCTATCTGAGTCACTGCTGGAACTAACTTTTCCATTTTCGATTCTTAATTTTCATCAAAGCTAAACTCACTGTTTTCGTCACTGTACGTATCGTGGACACTTGTTTCTACAGCCGATGTGACATCAAATAAACCGGAAAGCTTATTCACAATATCCCTTATTTTATTTGACGCCATCTACAACAAAAACCACATGATTTAGCCGTCAACAAACAATAATAACGAATCAACAAATGCTACTTTTATTGGATCAATAATCTTATGTAATACCTAACTCATGCTTGTTACCTCCAAGTACAGTACCACTACACATCATGATAGAATAATTAAATAATTTTTAACAGTAAAATACTTAAATTAGCTATAAATACCTCAAAAGATGGCGAATATATGTAGACTTATCCGATAATACAATCTCACACGCGCTGTGGCACAAGACAACTGACGGAACTTATTTGTACTAAGCGCTTACGTCCACAGGCGTAGTGCCACTTCTGCATAGTATATAATGAGTGCGTGCCGGGTCTGAGGGAGGCCTCAAAAACAGTCCTATAATTTTTTATCGTGACACTACAATATTGAGGAAAAACATGTTACGGCACAAGGATCACGTGGTTCATACGATTGCATGTAAATTGAACGGCGGCAGACGTAAAGTCAATTTTAGACCAACAAAGTTTAACGGCCACAGGCGTGTTGTCAAGAAAATATGAAATCATTTTACGGATCTCGACGTTTTGTCCGTGAAAGTGTTAAGATGGGCGTCTAACTCGTCCCTCCATTTTCGCCGCGTTCTGTCGAGAGGTCGTTTTCCTTTCTGTGTGGCTGTAGCCCATAACGCATCCGAGATGCGATAGACGTGGCTTGACCACTTCAATGTCCCTATTTGCAGTCCAACATCTGCGATTTGCGATTAGAGCGCATTATACAATTTCAGACGTGGTTTGTGAGTTTGACTCTATAGCAACTTTATCCAAAATAAAAATGTATTAAGCTTTCTGATTTGTGCGAATAAGTTGTTGTGCGAACAGTAAACTTAAACAGCAGGATCCATCGTGATTTTTAGAATAGCAAATGATGATTGACTGTGATTTTGCATACATTTGCATATTTCGCAATATTCGAAATCACAGTTAATCGTCATTATAATATAATCAATTGACAATGGCTACATTGTCATCGTCTTCTTTTTCGTGAATGGTATGTGTCTGGATGACCATTTGGCCAATGTAAGTGAGTAGATGGTTTATAGTAAGACGGCACAATCTTAAAATATACCTTTTGAAACTATCATGCTTTTGAACAGAATTTTCACTCAAAACGGGATATTTAGCATGGAATGTGCCGAAATATCGGGAATCAGAAAAACTCACAATTCATGGTGAATATCTCATTTTGAGTGAAATTTTTGTTAAAACATAGTCGTTCGTAGTTTGTTATTTTATGAAATAGTGACTTATCTTAAAAAATAACTAGCCGGATTATCTTTGCTTGAATGACAACGTAACAAAAAAAATTTATTCTAATTATTCACACACTCCGATAACTACAATAAATTTATATTTCTAAACTACAATAAAATTAGAGATAACTCTAAATTTATCTGAAAATATCACTAAAGTATCACAAAAAACCCGATATAACTAGAGAAATATATATAATACAATAGCGCAATGCTTGCTTCGCAAGACGGACAAAGATAATTCGAATCGCCATCGTAAAATGGCAATACGCATATTATACGTAGGAAGAAAAGAAGAATAAAAGTTTTACTTTTATGTTGTCCCTCTTCTTCCTACAGTGGTATCTCTCTTGATAACAATTTTGCCCATGTCGAGTGATTTGTTTAGTTTGAATATTGTCATAAAGATGTTCCTTCAGTGTTTTATTGGTTAGACATATATATAGCAGTGACAGAATATGCCGAGAACCTCAAAAAGCTCAAATATGTCGGTTTTGATAGGGCCTACATATATAAGCCTTTTGGAGTTGAGACCCCATCGCGTTTTCCAAATTATTTCGCGGCGTTTGGTAAAAACATCACGTGACCCAAGAGCTGGCTCCTATCTTGCCCAGCGTATTAGCATTGCCATTCAACGTGGCAAACTTTTAGTAACCTCCCCTCACTAGAAACGGATGTTTTCTCGTGTTTCAAAAATGCCTGACCCCAGCAATCAATTTAAAATTTCATAAGTTTTTTATTTCATTACACATAATACATTATGTACAATTTCTAGTGTAGATTTGTCTCAGAAATACACGTTAATAGTTTTATGTACGTTTTAATAATAATAATGACATCAGCAAGGTGTTTTACATTTTTACGGAATTTAATGTCATCAAAACAAAAATTGGGTCTAAGGTTTTGGCTGAGAAAACACAAACAAGATACCATTTCGACAATATTTGCATATGTACGCTTGTATACATATTGAAAAGGATAATATTTGTTCAATCTGGGTCACAAACAAATAGGCAAGTAAGTACCAGCATTGTTCTTATCTGGTTAAAACAGGAAAACATCACTATACTACAGGTACAAAGATGTCATAAAACAGATATTTTGTGCACCCTTGTTCTCGTTAGTATAAGTTTTCCGGCGGAATGAGGAAAGTATAATATATCGTGGCTTACACTCATCCGTGCCTAAAGGAAACAGCAAAAATCAGACTTGTAGGTGAGTCAGCCGTGGTTCATAGGGGGAAGGGGGCGGGTCAAAAAGTTCCCCAAGTAGGTATGGTTTTCGATAACATAGTCTTGATTTTCTTCTCCGTGCTTAAAACTAAACTTAATATATAATGATCAGCTTGGTAATTTAGTTGATTATACGAAATACCGAATCTACTTATTCATCTTGTTCTTACAAACAAGGTATGATACGCAGTCGTAGAAGTTCACGAGTACATATTTTAATCGTAGCATGTACACAAGTACATATTGTAATCGTACCATGTACACAAGTACATATTGTACTCGTAGCATGTACACAAGTACATATTGTAATCGTAGCATGTACACAAGTACATATTGTAATCGTACCATGTACACAAGTACATATTGTACTCGTAGCATGTTGATGGAATATTGTTACTTTTAAAATAAACGCAATATTTTACCAGAATATCACAAAGGCAATAAAGAGTTTATTCGATTTCAATATCGGGGTATTCGAAAAGTTTTGATCGTCACCCTTTAGACGCAGAAGAAAATATACCTAGATACCTAGTATTAAGTTCTTCTTCTTCTGTGTTTATGGCATGTGACACAATAATGTCAATTTTGCCAGTGTCAAGTGTTTATGTTCGTTTATAGTCAATGTGTTTGTTAAAGTCTTAGTCGATGGTCAATTGTCAATTCTAGACGTCACGCGGAATGGCCGTTTAAAATATTCTTTGGATTCCTCGTCGTTCAAATCACATTGCACCTTAATGCACAGTTAATTCAATTGTTCATACTTGTCCCATGTGTAGTCACCACTTATTCATCAAAATTCCGCTTAGATTACTGAAAAACATGCAATAAAACGAGTAAGACATATTAAATTAGCAGAGCTTTGTTACTTCATGAAATGACAAACGAAGAAAATCTGTATAAAGTTCAACAACGGAATTGAAATCACAAATAGGAGGGAACTAGGAAACACCTCGGTGACAGTTATGGTCAAAGAATAATGTCGTAAAGAACAATTTATCATAATTTTTATAAATGTTATATATAAAAGTTTATTCAAAAATCTAGTTTGTTTGATAATATGCAAAAATGATTGGAATTAAACTTGATGTATAATTCCAGTCATTTTTGAATGGAATTCTGACTTTGATTATAACTTTTTTTAATTGTGACGAGGTTGCTTCAATAAAACTGTTTGGTATCTTATTATACCTCTACAGCACCTAAGGATTATCTATTTTAGGGTTCCTAAGTCCACAAGGAACCCTTATATTTTCGCTACGTCCGTCTGTCTGTATATCTGTCTGTCCGCCCCTAACTAGAGCTCTTACTGTCAGACTTTTAATGATTTTCTTTTATTAAATTCAAAATTTTATTAACGACTTCTAAAAAAGGACCCCCTCCGTTTTTTTCTCAATTCGTCATTTTATTTTTTATTTTTTTATGTATGTTCACCGATTACTCAAAGACGCCTGAACCGATTTTAAAAATTCTTTTTTTGTTTGAAAGGGTATACTTTCCAGGTCTTTCCAGGATTCCATTAAAATTTTATTGAAATCGGTCGAGCTGAAAATCAACCAAATCTAAAAACTGTATACATCGATGATATTTTCATTTACTCAGAAACCTCGCTGTCTCATTGGAGCAGTGCGTTTATTTAGCCTACCCATATTATTAGTATAATATGGGTATATATATAACTAGTATTTTAAACCTGAACGGGGTGATTCCGACCATGAAATTGAGCAGATATTTTTATTTCACTTTCAAAACTTTCGTGAGTTGTACTATACATTTTGATAAACACGGGCTTTACTCAAGTATTATTTTGTCGATGGAGGCACCAACATTAAATAAATAAATAAATAATCCCGGACATTTTACACAGCATCATCTGGCCCCAAAGTAAGCAGAGCTTGTGTTATGGGTACCACATGACTGATATACTACTTATATACTTTTTTTTTGTAAATACATACATATTACACATAGAAACACCCAGAACCGAGACAAATACTTGCAGATCGTACAAACATTTGTCCCGCGGCGGGAATCAAACCCGCAACCTTCTACGTCTCAGCCGGGTCTTAGCCCACTGCGGCACAGAGGTCGTCGTCATTGTTTCGATTCATCTAGAGAATCTTCATCAGGGTGAGTTAGATCCGCGGTCCGCTCGTTGCCGCTCGAGTTCACGGTTCGCACTGCGGGTGAGGTATCTTGCGGCGCGAGTCTTGCGTGCGGGTAGAGGTGGAAACGTTGTCACGGCAGGCGGTAACAAATTTGGTGCTAGTACTGGCTCTTCGATTTCGCCACTCGTGCCCACAACATTGGGAACCGTCAAACATACAGCACTGACACTATCACTAACCAGCTCCACATCGTTACTATAATACGTTCCGTGCAGACAAGGTTTCCAGGCTGGAGAAAGAAACCAACCTTTGTCTCAGTTGAAGTTTGGAACACGGCCGATTTCGATTGCTTCACGGATCTTTCGAGGTACAAAGAATCTTTCTCTTGATAGTACCTGAGCCTTATCAAATCGAGTGTAATGTGTAGAGCCAGACGTTAGCGAGTGCTCTGCAATGTCGGTGCCTCCATCGACAAAATAATACGTGAGTAAAGCCCGTGTCCATCAAAATGTATGGATATTTTTATTTTCAAATTTCCACACATTTAATTCTTATTGATATTTTTATAATTTAAATTGACAACCCTAGTTTGTTAACAATGTTTCCAAACACGTTATGTATTTACATAAGCTCGCGCAAGTCCAAATTTATTGATATACTTAATGATATCATTTATTGATATTATGATAGGTAGGCTTTGATACCTACTACTACCAGTTTAAAATAAACATGTGTGCAATTCACACGTGGTAGAAGTGAAACCTTCAAAAATTATGGCTTATATAAGAAACACTGTATAATTCTTCCTGTCTCATTTTCTCCCACGTTAAATCTTATGAATTTATGTGTCTGTCTCTTTTTACTATCGCTTTTTCATCGACTTTCAAATCACAACGATGCTTAAGAAGTTTTTACTTCAAAAACTTTGCTGCACAATGAAATCAATGAAAATCATCGCAATCATAAAAGTCATAAACATTTTCTTATTCTTTGAAGTGCCGGGAATTGCCCTCCCTCGGGATAACATACTAGTTCACAGTATGTTATACACACAGTATACAATTTGACAACCTCTGTGGCGCAGTGGGCTAAGGGCCGGCTGAGAAGGTTGCGGGTTCTATTCCAGCTGCGGGATAAATGTTTGTATGATCTGCAAGTATTTGTCTCGGGTCTGGGTGTTTCTGTGTATAATATGTATGTATTTACAAAAAAAAAAAGTATGTTAGTAGTATATCAGTCATTACATTTAATATTACCTGTAATGTTTTATATTGGTAATAAACGGAATTTGAATTTGAATTTAATGGTACAAGGAGTTTTTTCTTAAACAATTCTTCGATACAGATATTCGTTTGGTAAATATTATGCTTTGAAGTGGCCATATTTGATGGAAGTCAGTGCCCCCCACCACTGCTAAATTGCTATTTGGAGAAATCAAAAATGTTTTACAAATTATTTGGAAATGTTTTACAAATTATTTAGACCATTAAAAATACGTATCTTTACTGGCTTCGGTAGCATTCACTGTTCAATATTACTAGCTGCTGCCTGCGGCTTCACACGCATGATACCTACATAAAAAGTAGCCTATGTTCTTCTCCAACTTTCTTTACTTTCGGATTTATTATATTATAGTTAGAAAGGATACATTTACATATATTTATTTGATTAAACACATGCTATACCTGCGTTGTGCGTAGGTATCAAGTAGCCCATACCTGATAATAGGATTATTCAATAAGATTTCGTTTTGGTGGGTACTACCACTATGCCAGATAAGCAGTACTGTGCAAGCATTACTGTGTACAATTGAAGGACACTGTATCAAGTGAAATTACTCGGCAAACAGATAAAACAACTTGTCGTTCTTTACTATTAGAATAGTTTTTAACAAGTATCTTTTTAGGGTTCCGTACCTCGAAAGGAAAAAACTGAACCCTTATAGGATCACTTTGTTGTCCGTCCGTCCGTCCGTCTGTCTGTCTATCAAGTCACTTTTTCTCAGGAACGCGTGGAGGTATCAAGCTGAAATTTATATCAAATACTCAGGTCTACTGTTCCTGAAAGCTGTGAAAAAAATCAAACTTCTAAGCCAACGCAATCAAAAGATACAGCCATTTATGCCGCAAATTTTCGACACTCGCAAGGGAATCAAAACCTACAGAGTACTTCCCGTGAACTCAGAATCTTGAAATTTGGTACGAAGCAACGTCTTATAGCACAGATAAAGGATAAATTGCGATAACCGTACATTTTTAGTTACATCATATAAAAAAAATATTTTTAATAATTTTAAACTTACTACCCCTTTTCTTATGAACGCGTAGAGGTGTTAAATTGAAATTCATATAAAAAACTCAGGTCTATAATACCTTGCTATAACAAAATCAAACTTCTATGTCAACGCAAGAGAAACAGCAATTTAAGTCGCATATATTCAAACTCGCAACTCGCAAGGGAATCAAAACCTACAAGGTACTTCCCGTGAACTCAGAATCTTGAAATTTGGTACGAAGCAACGTCTTATAGCCCAGATAAAGAAAAAATTGCGTAAACTGTAAATTTTATGTTACATCATCCAACTCGATTGTCGTGATGGGTGAAATTTTACTTATATACCTATAGGTTTGTACGGAACCCTCGGAGCGCGAGTCCGACTCGCACTTGGCTGGTTTTTTTTACGTATTGTTATTCTGATAAGTCTGTCTACTGTTCTACACGAGTTGAACACAAAATGTGAAAAATTGTTTTAATTTTTAAAACTATCATAATAATAATAATAATAAAAACCGGACATTTCCCGCAACATCATCTGGCCCTAAGTAAGCAGAACTTGTGTTATGGGTACCACATGACTGATACTACTTAAATACCTTTTTTTAAAAATACATACATTTTATACATAGAAACACCCAGACCCGAGATAAATACTAGCAGATCATACAAACATTTATCCCGCGGCGCGGAATCGAACCCGCATTCTTTTGCATCTCAGCCGTGCCTTGGCCCACTGTGGTATCATGGTTTTGAACATAATTTTCACTCACAATAGGATCCCTGCGTCCCGATATTTCAGCACAGTTGCATACGCCTTGATCACGAAATAAACATATCATGGTAAATAATAATAATAATTTATTCATTTTCAAGAATTACAGGTTATTGTATACATCGTTTGTTCTTAAAATATTGGCGATGGCTTGTTTCAGTACATAATGTTCAGACAGGACCTACACTAAGTCATGGAGGCTTGTGTTGTAGATCCTGCTGTCTTTCAAGGGTCTTTACAATTCGTAGCCATATTATCATCCTTATAATTTAAGATAGGGAAAATGTGTACATACATAACCATTTCCTATGATAAGAAAATATATGATCTTAATAATATGATAATAACATGTTACACCTAAATTAATGAAATTAATAATAAAGTTTTTTAAACATACGCGATCAGAACACATTCTTATAAATATATACGGGTATTTATAATAAAATGAATTATAATTAAGTATGTGATATTAAAATAAGTATATATGCTTATGTAATTGCAAGTTATAATAAACAACAAATTGTTAAATGTTCATAGAATTACACATTTTATCAGCAGCATGAATTCAAAAATAAAATGTATATACAATCGAGTATGACCTTGTGAGAGCACGAGTGTACATGTGTGTGTTTGTGTGAGTATATAATTATGTTCGTGTGGTGTGGGAGTATGTGTGAGTGAAAGTTAGATTAGTTAGAAATATCGCGTTTTGAGTGAAAATTCAATTGGTTTAAGTACGACTTAATATTAATAATAATAAAGCCATTTATTACCATTTAAACAATTAAATCTAAACTAAATTTTATTGAATCAAAAAAAAGTTCTGTTGGTCCGATCGCTACCAAACTTTACAGGATAACCCTTTAAGCCAATTTAAAAATTTCATAAAAATTTCATTAAAATCGGTCCAGCCATTTCGTAGTCTATAGGGAACATACAGGTTGTCCAGGAACCAGTATTTTAAGCTTGAACGATTCTGACCATATAAACAGATATGGGGGTGTTTTTTTTTTTTTTTAATTATTAATATTGACAACCCTCGTTAGTTTACAGTGTTTCCAAGCACGTTACCTACCTAAATAAGTTTGTGCAAGTACAAATTTATTGGTATATTAAGATAGGTAAGCATGGATACATACTTCTACCAATTTTAAAGCAAACTTTACTGCACATTTCTTCAATAAAAATTATTGAATTCATAAAATTTGTAAAACATTTGTTGTTCTCCTAAGTGTCGAGAAATGTCCCCCCTCAGGATAACATACTAGTTCCGGGACACCCTGTATATACACCCCTCGCCTT
Source organism: Lampropteryx suffumata (assembly GCA_948098915.1). Classification (NCBI taxonomy): domain Eukaryota; kingdom Metazoa; phylum Arthropoda; class Insecta; order Lepidoptera; family Geometridae; genus Lampropteryx; species Lampropteryx suffumata. The sequence goes on along the minus strand of OX402544.1, from coordinate 15,199,081 downwards.
TTATAGATTTTGATTTGAAAGTGTATGTGTGTGTGTGTGTTACCTTTTAACGGATGAAATTGGATTGGAAAAATATTCCAATCCAATTAGTTTTGTTTACTTAAATAAAACTACTTACCTATTTAGGGTTAAATTTAACAAATATATATATATCTAAGTTTACCTTATAAATGTTGTAATTGGCGTATGAATCAACAGTGAGCTCATATATAACACTTACCAAAACGAATGTATAAATATGTTATGCTGTCGGCATTCCTTTAATAAATAAATAGATAACAAATATAAAATCGATAATCTGTGTAACTGATTTTATCATGACCTGTCAGTAAATCGGTCCCAGAATCTTGATAAATTACAATGGTACCAATGCCCTTCTTCGCCTGCTATGACGATAACAAAACTTTTAGGCACCTGATGGGCCTGAAGCGCTTCTTGATCGGCCTGAAGCGCTGCAGAAGCGCAAGCGCGAAATGTACGCGGATGCCCAGATAGACTCTTTCAATGCTATCCAGCGTAAGAGGATAGCGTCATTTATGTCTAGAGTAGACGTGTGTGGCAATATTATTATCAAGAGTCTGGCAAAAAGACTTATAATGACGAAAATGTATAAACGGTGGGTGGATATTGCCACCTAACATAATTATGTAGATATCATTTATATTATTATTACTATACTTTCTGTGTGTATTGTGTTAGGTTTTTTTTAAGTAAGTATTTACAATATAGGAGTATAAGGAGTAAAGTAGAGTATAAGGAGTTCGAAATTAGCACTGCTACTGTGAGGTCGCGTTCGTTTGTGCTTTTAACTCTCGACACCCCTGTACAGAACTCCCACCCCTATAGACTTATAACTTAATATCATAGTTGAGTGTACATATACAAAATCTAACTTTAAAAAAGGTGTAAAATAATTCGCTTGAGCGCCAACCTCGCCCCGCGTTACCTCAAGTTGGAGCAAGACGGGCTGCGTTTTTGCCAATAATTCATCCCTGTCGCGCGGTGCATAGAACTGCAGTGACACCACAGCATACGGAAGAGTACGCGTGGAACGGATTGTTCGTCGCGCGCCCCGTCCAAAGTCAGCCGAGTTAATCGAGGTAAAAGTAATACTACCGGCCACTTTTTTATTTATTACCGATCAAAATGGTTAATAACTGCGCCGCTTGCACAAAGTGTATAAGGACGAGTCAATTGATAAAATGCTCAAACTGCCCCAGCAACTACCACCTACTTTGTGTTAATATAACGGACTCAAAAAAAGTAACAGAAGAGCTGAAATTAAATTGGGTTTGTCCGATGTGTAAAGTGGTGGAGCCTAGGAGAGATAACACGAACACCCCCGTGCGAGTATGCGTCACTGAGTGCGACGAATCAGCTTCATCAGTTAATACGCGGCGTGAAGTCTCTCGTAAAGCTACGTCGTCTGCTCCGGTCAGCCCGCTTTTTTCTGCAGCTGATTCTGACTCCTTGGCTACAATGGTGACCGAGATGAGATTGCTAAGAGCGGACGTGGGGGAGATCAAGTCTCAGATGACGTCCTTAACGGAACACATTACCAAATGCAACGATCGTCTGGATGAGTGTGAAAAAAACCTAGCAGAAACTTTGGATAGGATTCAAGCAGTTGAGGCTCGTACGTCAGTTATACTTACACTTGAAAATACAATAACACAATTACGTGAACAACAAAGTGCACGAGCGCAATCCTATCTAAAGAATGACATTGAAATCTCTGGAGTTAATGAAGCGGCTAATGAAAACCCAATGCATATTATTCGGGTAATTGCCCAGAAAATCGGAATGCCTCTGGAGGACAAGGATTTAACCTACGTCACCCGTGTCGGGCCCCTGCGACGAGACCAGGATTATCCGTCAAATGATGACTCTTCCAGAAAACTTCCTCGTCCATTGGTCGTTCGGTTTCTAAGGCGGCACGAGCGTGAGGAGTTTCTCAAGGCGGGTAAGAGTAAGCGGAATTTAAATTGTTCTGACATTGGAATAAATGGCGCTCAGAGAATAATATACTTCAATGAGCGTCTCACCCAAGAAAAACGACAGTTATTTCGATCTGCGCGATACCGCTCCAAAGACTCGGGCTTTAAATATTGCTGGATTAAAAATGGCTCGCTATATGTTAGAAGACAAGAAGGGAACCCGGCGATCACCATTAAAAACATGGACGAGCTGCTCCGCCGCGTCAACCCCAAGGTACCGGGTGAGGAACCAAGTTAGCTGCTCCATGGAGCCGGCTGGTGTTTTTCGCCTCGCAAACTCAGTTGTTTCGAATCTCAACTTCAATATATTTGTTTTTATTTACGTATTAGGTTACTTATCTCTAAATTTAAACGTTTGCTTTAATCTTAAAAGTATAAAATATAATGTATATTGGCTTGTCACATATTTACACTCACACACCACAAACACACTTACATCGTTAAAAATTTACACACACAAATTAACACTGCGCGAAAATGTTAACTGTATCACTATCTGCACAACAAGAATGACTCACTTTTTTCAAGAAAACTTTTATTTTATGGTCTTTTTTTATTATCAATATGGCTTTACTTAGCATAACTGATGACATAGATGAAACAATCTCAATTGAATGTCAGTCATTCACCTCACCTGAGCTATGTCAAGGCTTCTTATCTTCTACCGACCTGGACTTCAGGATTCTATCTTTTAATATCAGGAGTATACAAAGTAACTTCGACAATTTCGCTATTATGCTGCAACGTCTTAAATCGGAAATAGACGTCATCGTCTTAACGGAGTGCTGGCTATCCTCTGACTCAATAATAGACCGCTTACCAGGCTACTTTGCTTTTCGTTCAGCAAATCAAATAAACAAAAATGGTGGGGTAGTTACTTACGTCAAAAATTCATACAAAACCAATGTCTCGTATCCAAACATTAAGGATGCGGATAGTATGCTTGTAACTATCAACGATAGCATAGCGGTATTGGGTATTTATCGCTCTCCCGCAACTACCTCAATCGAACCTATGATTAACTCGCTGGACTGTGTGTTAGACACCTTAAAAAGCAAACCAATAATTCTAGTAACTGGTGATCTAAATATCGACATTTGCAAGCCTACGATAAGCCAAGTACCCGACTACCTGTGCCTTATGGCATCGCACAGTTTACTCCCTGCTATTACCATCCCGACTAGATATAACGCGTGCTTAGACCATATTTTTATTAAATCTAACTCTAAATCAGTCGGTATAGTTTGTAAGTCATCGATAACAGATCACGACATCGTAATTTCTGGTTTGTCACTCGAGTCTAAATTAAATCGTAGCCATGGTCCTCGGTGGCGTTCAAAAATTGATTTTGACGCTCTAGCCGCTGAAATCAATGTCTGTGATTGGTTAACCGTAATAACGGACATAACAGTAAATGGTGCAACTACAAAATTCTACGAATTAGTAAATAAATTAATAATAAAACATACTAGTATAATTAAAATAGGACGTAAACTAGTAAATATAAAACCCTGGATTACTCCTGGTTTGATTCGATGTATGAGGAACCGTGATAAACTCCATAGTGAGTCTAGAGCTTTGCCGGGTGATATGGAAAAACATAAAATCTACACCAGGTACCGAAATTTCTGTAACAAGCTTATCCGCAAGGTTAAAATGGAATACAATAGACAACAACTTGAACAAAGTAAAAATGATCCAAAAAGGTTATGGAAAACTATTAAAAATGTCTGTGAATCTACACGCCATCACAATGCTGCAACAGAATTATTAACTGCTACCAACGATGAGAAAAGGTCTCTTAATTTCTGCAATCAGCATTTCGCCTCAGTAGGAAAAACACTAGCGGACAACATTCTAAATAGACTATCAGAAACTCAAAAGTCCTTGGTTAACTCTTACCGACCTCTCAGGTTGGTTGCACAGTCTCTCTATCTCTACCCGACAGACCCAAATGAAATCTACAAGATAATTGCCAACTTCAAAACTGAAAGCTCTCCAGGTCTTGATAAGCTAACCGCTGGACTATTGAAAAAAACACTCCCGTCATTAATTGTACCTTTAAATTACATTTTTAATCTAAGTCTGGCGACTGGCTCTTTCCCAGACTGTTGGAAAATCGCTGCTGTTTCGCCCATCTACAAATCAGGTCCCAAGAATGCACCTGATAACTACAGACCAATTGCTTTGTTAAGCGTAATCTCTAAAGCACTTGAGAAGATTGTCAGTAATCGGCTTGTGTCATTCTTAGAGAAACATCATCTCTTGTCAGATCGTCAGTTCGGCTTCAGAAGGGGAAGATCGACCGAAGACGCTGTCACGCTTTTAGTTAATCTAGTTTCATCGTCTGTTGAGAAGGGTGAGCGCTGTATCGGAGTATTCCTCGATCTGGCAAAAGCTTTTGACACCGTCTCGGTCGACCTACTCTTAAAAAAGCTGGAATCTGCAGGAGTTAGGGGAGTTTCACTGGCTTGGTTTGAAAGTTACCTTTTAAACCGAAGGCAGTGCGTAAAGGTCGGTAGCAATCTTAGCTCACAGCTTCCCATTGACTTTGGCGTGCCTCAGGGCAGCATTCTTGGCCCCACACTTTTTACGCTTTATTTGAACGACCTTCTCCAATTACCATTAACAAATGCGGAAGTCATAGCATACGCAGATGATACAGCTATTTTATTCCATGGCTCTAACTGGGATCTGGTTAAAGGCTATGCAGAGGTCGGACTCTCTGAGGTAGGGAAGTTCCTAAACAACAACCTTCTCACACTTAACGTTACAAAGACTAATTACATCGCATTTTCTAAAACCTCTGTCGCAAGAGCTCCCAGAGACCTGATACTCAAACTACATACTTGCTCATATGATCCATTCAGTTCAAATCAAAGCTGTTCTTGCAATACAATTGATCGTACACCAACTCTCAAATACCTTGGCATAACATTGGATGAAAATCTAAATTATAAAAAACATCTCTCGGATTTAGCTGGACGAGTTAGAAGGCTCATATTTATTATGAAAAAGCTTAGAAACTGCTCGCCAGCTGACATCTTAAAGCTAGTTTATACCGCTCTCTGTCAGTCTATAATCCAGTACTGCATCTCTGTTTGGGGCAGCGCGGGAAAAAGCTTTCTCATACAGGTAGAGAGAGCTCAGAGGGCGCTGATCAAAGTCATGCTTAATAAACCTTTCCGTTTCCCAACCGACACCCTCTACCAGGAGTTTAATGTTTTGCGAGTCCGCCACCTCTTTGTCCTTAGCGCAACGATTAAAACTCACAAAAGTATAAGGGATCGTACAGATTACCTAGACATATGTGAAAGACGTTCTTACAGAATCCCTATCCCAAGAACTCATTCTGAAATGGCAAGACGAAGTCCGAGTTTTTCACTTCTGAACACCTACAACAATGTTTGTAAAAAGTGTGACATTAGGGATTGCACTGCTTATACTTGCAAAAGGACTATTCAGCAATGGCTTCTTAGTCTTTCGTATGATGAGGTGGAAGCTTTGATATAGCTCGTTCTCCGCGCAAAAAAAAAAAAAAAATCTCAATCACACTCACTTTCATTCACTCACCTGCACATATACATACATACACACACGCATACACACATCCACATACACAAACACACACACACACACACACACACACACACACACACAATACATGCATGCAATCTAAAACTGCCGATTTTAACATTTGTAATATGTATTCTAAAGCCAAACATCGCCAAAAATGTATTAATTAGGTAACTCAAACTCATGAGACCCAAGATACAGGCTTCTACGCCTAGTTTGGGCCTCGCTGATACTGTAAATTAGTGTAATTCTTTTTGGCAATAAATATTCTTATTCTTATTCTTATTCTTATTCTTATTCTTAATATGGGACATGTTCCTGAAATAAAAATTATTATTATATCATTATTATTATGACTATGATTATCTAAAAGTTTACTTCATATCTGAATGTAAGAAATATTACGCTACTGCAAATCCGGGGAAATTATCTATGGTAAACATAGCGATTTTCTATGGCGATATAATGCTGACAATTAAAGGAGGTCGTTGTTATGTACTATAGCAACACTTTTGTTTTTTTATAATGAGTCGGGGTATATTGGATTACGATATTTTGATATACTTCTTAAATTACTTGCTTGTTATTGCTTAAACCTTCAGCATAATAAGTTGGCTCAACAGTCTAATTTATGACGAAGTTATAGCTTTGTCACTTGTCTAGAGCTCTCAAAACTGACCTTTAAGTTACGCACAGTAAGCAAAAAAATTATAACTCGTAATAACTTTGATGCACTTATTTGAATCTTTGTGCACAATCGTATACAAGTGTAAGCCTCCTAATCCATTAATTAGTTTTAAGCTTCTTCCATTATTTCGCAGAAAACCTGCTAGAGTAACGTAAACGTTCCCCTAGCAAAATCTGTTTTGTCCTATTATTTTCGTATTAACTAAGAATTTTTTCCTGTGGTCGCACTATTATGAAATTTCGTACACAATTACACGAAAAAATGCTCTAACTATCTAAATACTCGAAATCCTGAAATTAGCCAACATTTTGCTAGAATAGCGCATACCAAAACAGTTGTCATTTTGTGTTCTTCTTTTCCTGTACTTTGTGTGTTGTATTTATTTGCTAAGAATCAAATAAATACGCCAAACACTTGAAAAAAGCGCAAATTTGCTGGTCTTGATAAGGCCTACATATTTGAGCCTTTTCAGTCGTGCCACTAAACCCGTAGGGACCAGGAAGCCATCGCGTTTTCAAAATAATTTTACGGCATCTGGTGGAAATATTGCGTGACTCAATAGCTGGCTCTTATCATCCGTATAATTGCCATCCGTGTCTTGGGGACGCTGCCCTCTGGCAGTGATCTGGACCAACTGAGCTATCTTTGGATCATTTTTAACGATCATTAGATAGCTAACTGTTTGACATGTATTTTATGTTATTGTTTATTATTCTGAATATCATTTCTGTACTTTAAGGTAGATTCAAGAAGCAAATAAATGTATATCTATGTCCATTTTGGAAAAGGATATAGGCCTCTTTTATGTAGACTACTATTGAACTGCATTTTGACTAAACTCTAATGTACTCGCAATTATTCTAGAAATATACTAATGAGATAATGAATAAGTGAAATGACAATATCGTATTTTGTTAACTAAGATTTGTATTAAATATCGTATTAAGGCGAGTTTGGTTGAATAAAAGCTAAGATACCCTTTCCTGCAGCTTGATACCTTCTTAACTATTCAATTGTTATATTTTTAACTAGTCTTACTTACATTGTACTTACTCAACTATATAGTATACTTAGTTATATATTATTTGACGAGCTATGTGGCGCAGTTAGCTGAGGTCCGGCTGAGACGCAAAAAGTTGCGGGTTTGATTCCCGCCGCGGGACAAATGTTTGTATGATCTGCAAGTATTTGTCTCGTGTCTGGGTGTTTCTATGTATAATATGTATGTATTTACAAAGAGTATATAAGTAGTATATCAGTCATATGGTATCCATAACACAAGCTCTGCTTACTTTGGGGCCAGATGATGATGTGTGATATGTCCGTTATTAATATTATTATTATTATTATTATTAAACAGGTGTTTCTGACCGATCACCGAAAAGATGGCTAGATCCCAACCCTAATATATAAATAATACTTGTGATCTAAATAAACCTTTTTTTACTTGACATAAACCTCTGGTATAACTTTTTTCGAAATATAACAATTTGAAAATGTTTTTAAGTGTCAAGATCGTATTAAGTTAACTAAGTGTTGTCGTAACGCTGAGAATTATGACGAGTTTTCACCGAATTCAAGTTCAGATATCGAGCCACTATTCGAGGCACTATCTACTACTAATATCAGATACCTAATTATATACTCTTATCCACTGCATGGTACTTACGAAAAACGTAGGGTCAAGCGGGGTAATTATAAGACGAATACAACAACTTTTGCGTTTACAGGCTTCTAAAAACAGTTTATGTAATTACTGGGCTTATTAATACAAGGTGCAATCTACTCAGTGTTATTATCAATTTCTTAATAAAGATTCAAAATACTAGACTTTATACATAAAATATGTGTCTCATATTTTTCCGCCACTATGGGGAAAATATGAAACATCGTAGTCCAAATATAAGACTGCATACAATTCCTATGGTTTACGTATTATTCAAATGCGAGTGTTATTTTTTTTTAAAAAAATTTTTAAGAATGCATATGCCCATAATGCTTTGTTTAACTTTTATAAATATTTGTACTGTTAACTCACCTTTTTTCCCTTTTCTATCTTGTATGTTTTTTTAACTATAATCCTTTGGTTTTGGTACGTAATTTAGCGGAATTGTAATAATCATCACTAAGGTCTTGTCTTATTTTTACACGATAGCTGTCTCATATTTTACCGAACGCATGTCTCATATTTTCCCGCAAAAAGGATACGTTATCATTGTGCTCTTGCGAAAGATACTAAAAGACTAAAATGGTAAATCCCACGGCAATGGTATCCCATACAACGACGCGGGACGGAAGGCCGTGCGCGTGGAGGGTACAAACGAGCGACAGTTAAAAAGTTTGTCAACGCTCACGTAAAATTTTTGAGCTAATTTTTTTAATCAGAAATATTTCATAAAATAATTCTTGAACACTATTAGTAAAGACTACCAAAAAAAACATGGCTTATCAATTACATTTCAAGGTTAATTTTAAACTAAATTATGGTTTTTAAAAGATATTATAATGAGGTTTTTTGTATAAGTCTTATTTTTACCCGAAATATCGGATGTCTCGTACTTACCCCGCTCTACCCTAATAAAACAAAAACTGTCTTGTAAATATTCATAAAAAAATCATGTTATCTTTAAGAAATCGACGAATGTGAGAACCTAGACAAACCTTCTCAGGATTAAGGTACATTGTGATTTAAAATAATTACGTTTGTTCACCAAAGGCAGCAAAATTGTCATAACGCGCCCACTCTAGGGTTAAATAAAAAAATAAAAACAGTGAGACGGCGGGGCAGACCACGCAGGCGATGGCGTTGTACCGAAATAAATGGAAAACTCGAGGGGAGGCCTTGGAACAGCAGTGGAACAGTGCCGGCTAAAAACAACAAGAACAAAACTTTTTATGACAAAAACACTTGGAATTAATCGCTCAAACTCGACTTGGCATCTGTTATAAAATTAGCAAGCAAAAAATGTTTGATCGTGCAAAAAAAGTGTTAGGACCAGACGAGTTTCTTACCAGGGGTTAGGAGCACAGAAATCCGAAATAATTAAAAGAGCTTTGTGAGTGCGGCAGGCGCGCCACAATGTGTTGTGTATGCTGCTCCCATTTGCACGAAAACATGCGATCGCGCTGTTTAGTCGCTCGCGTGTGTAAAATGTTAAATAAAAACTGTCATCTTGTGTAACAATTACTGGCAGAGCAAGAATACAAGCGATAAGGGAGACTAGAAATATATATTTTTTCATCGATAAGTCTCAAAATCCTTTTTTTTTATTATATTTCCGAATAATGTATAGCGATAACTTAAAAAAAAAACGAAATTTTAATAATATACATTGCTGTCCATGTACGCATTGTCATGGCTATAGAAGCGAGAAATGTCACTCACTGAGCAAACTCACTGGCACACATTGATGTATCACATACTTATCTATAAATTAAATAAATCAATCAAGGTTAATACAATTCATTATTTAAATGACTGCGTCAAAACTTTAAATAAATATTATGGGTAAAATTGAATTTTAACTGATTACACAGGTTACTTTTGTTTTTCTTAAGATTTAGTATGTATTTTTATTTACCCTGTTTAACTACACATTTTTAATATTTCATAGGAAGATCGTTTAAACTTTTGCGATATTTGTTTTTACTATCCAATAAACTTAAAAAAAAATGGTTATCCGTTGATGCATAGTCCGGCGAGTACGGAGGATGACGGTTGGTTTCTAACTCGAGATCCTGTAGTGTTAAAACGGTTTCTATAGGTCTTGAGTTATCGTGAAGCAATAATGGTGAAGACCGCTGGACGAGTTGGGGCTGTTTCTCTGCGAGCTTCGCCACCATTGTTCGCAGTTTTGCACAGTATACGTATGCCGTTATTGGTTGACCGAAACTTAGGGAGCTGTAGTGAAATACGCCATGAAGTGACCACCAAACAGTTACCATAACCTTGTTATGGGTAAGCCTAGCTTTAGCTAATTGTTATGGCGTTTAACCTGCGATCAGCCATTGCGTTGTTAGCTTACGATTATCAAAAAGCATCCTCATTTCGTCGCACGAAAAAATCTCGTTCAAAATTCATTCATTTCTATACCGATTTAACATGGAAAAGGTATAGTTTCACCGATCTGCAGAGAGAGCCGCACGTTAAACGCTTCTCTCTGCAGTTCGGTCAAACATGAGAACTATTTTTTTTTATTATATTAGTGAATTGGTGCTAATGGGTCAATATATTGGGTGCTCTAACGTCACACCATGTCGCTAATTCCTTTGAGGTTTGGTAAGGATCGGCTTCCACTTCCACTTTCAATTCATCGTTATCATCATTCATCGTTATTTGCCTAAGTGGTAAATAACGATGTAATTCAAATCAATGTTTCCATTACGAAAGCAAATAAATCAAAATAAAAGGGCATCTAAAACTAAAGACAACTGAAAAATATTGTACCATTATTCTCCATACTCGGTATCAAACAAAATGTAGTTACGAAACTACACTGTTGTGTGGTATGTGTTATTATGTGGGTTATTCTCGTGAAAGTGAAATAACTTTTCCGAGCACAGCCCTTGTACCCATACACGCGGGCCGCTGTCTACTACAATATGAGTTCATCTTAAACTCGCCTGCTAAAGCACACCCGATCGGTCGAGTTGACGATTCCGAATGTAACTACGTTGTAGTTCCAAATATAAACAACTGTAGTTTTATTCGAACCGAGTTCTCGCCAGTAGCACCTATTACGGTAGCCGCTATTTAACTATTGAACTTACGCAGCCTTAAATTTTGTGTAGTAAACGTTGGTTTCATTTGTTTCATATTCGACTGCAACTACTGTAAATTGGGGCATTCTACACGAGACGAGGCAGTCTACAAGCATCCAGTGTGCTACAGAACAAACAACAGCTGGCTAGCGCCTGGCAAACTTCATTAAGGCCTAGTGCGCGCTGCGGATTATTTCACGGCGAATATTTTCACAAGAAAATTATAGTGGCTCGTAAACTCTTAGTAGATTTTTGTAGATTTTGATTTTGTATAAATTTTCAGTCTTTTCCGCCTCGCGCAGCTGTTTCTTTCACTAATTTATACCGTGAACCGAGATAAAATTGTACATGCCAGCGAGAAGCCACGGAAATTTCCACAAGTGCGTGCGACAGCATCTGATTCCATGTTCTAAAGAAAAGCGCACTGTAAATTACTGCGGTTTAATCCGCAGTGCACACTAGGCCAAAGAATGGCAGATATATGCACAAGTTCCTGAGCGTACGAGCTGCATATACGCTCGTAGCATTACTACTACTGCTACGAATTGTCACTTGTAAGGGACGCCACGGGCATGTTAACACGTATGTTAACACGTATGGACTAATCGAATCTAATCTAATCGAAACTAATCTAACCGAATTAAAACTACCAGACAACAAAAAATAATTTCGTAGCAGTATCTAATAAGCTAGAATCGTATCTAACATGGGTACCACCATCACTGCTACGCGTAAAGAGAATAAACTCGAATCAAATTCGAATCAAATTTAATAATATAATAGTAATTTAATGTATTAACAGAGCTTTAACCTCCGGGAAAACTCCAGTTTTCCCGGAAAGGTTAAAGCTTTCGGTAGTTAGACCTCTACACAAAAAAGATGACAAGAAAGATTTGAATAATTATCGACCAATCACTTTAATTCCCATATTAGCTAAATTATTTGAAAAAGCAATGCATATGCGTCTTGTGAGTTTTATAGATAAATTTGAAATAATTAAGGAAGCGCAGAACGGTTTTCAAAAGAATAAGTCAACGACCTTAGCTGCTTTCCAATTAATGTCGAGTTTTATTGAAAATATTGATAAACGTATTCCTGTTTCAGTTATATTTTTTTGATATGAGCAAGACCTTTGATTTTGTTAATCATAATATTTTGTTGCAGAAATGTGAGAAATATGGTATTAGAGGACATGCTTTATATTGGCTAAAGAGTTATCTTGAAAATCGTATACAATATGTAAAAATTAAAAGTTTAAACGAAGATCTCATGACAACAGCTTTCAAATCTAGTAGTCTTAATAATAATTTTGGAGTGCCTCAGGGAAGCATACTGGGACCATTATTATTTTTATTATATATAAACGATTTACCTTTAATCACTGTCAATGTGTTCTATTTGCAGATGATATTTCAATAGTTGTTTCTGATAATAGTAAAAATATAAGGTATGTAGAGTCAATAAAAAAATGCTGAGATGGAATTAATTCTTAATTGGTTAGAATGTAACAATTTGCGAGCTATCTCTATTGCGATATCTAAGACAAAAATTATTCATTTTCAAAATTACAATAATAAAAATAATATTAATATTAAATTGACGTGTCGTGATAAATTCGTAGATAATGTTAATGAAATATTTTTTTTAGGTTTAAAGTTAGACAAAAACTGTAACTGGAAGTCACATATTGACTTCACATGCAAACAAATTAATCGTTTTGTTTTTGCAGTAAAAACATTGTGCCGAACATCAGGTCAAAAAACGGCTTTGACTGCGTACCATGGTTATGTTGCTTCGGTATTGAGATATGGTTTGCTACTTTGGGGTAATTCGTCTCACATCAATAGGGCCTTTATTGTCTGAAAAAAATGCATTAGAGCTGTGTGTGGTGCTGGTCCACTCGACTCATGCAAACCATTATTTATAAAATTAAAGTTGCTTACGTTGCCCAGTCTATAATATATTTCAGGTATGCTGTTTTGTTGTTGAGCACAGCAAATTCTTTGACAAATATGAGGATCAAATAAATTCAAAAATAAAATTGAGGGACCCCACTAGACTATTAGTTCCAGTTCGAAAAACAACCTTAAGTCATAAAAATAGCTACATAATGTGTATAAAAATATTTAATAAAATACCTAGATCTATAAGAGAATTACCATACAATAAATTTAAAACAAAAATGCTTACCTGGCTTGTTGACAAATGTTTTTATAGTGTCAAACAATTTCTTAATTAACATTTCGTTTGCTATGGTAAAAACTATTATGTAATTCATACTTAAATGTAACTATTCGAGATTGTAATAATTATTGTAATGTTTATTTAATTTGTTTAAAAATTTAGTCTTTAATTTTATTATCATCTGTAGCTTCTTAATTTTTGCATGCTGGGTTTCCTAGCGAAATGTGTGGATCTAATTATGTATTTAAGTTCCCTGTGTACCACATTTCAAGCAAATAAATCATTTCATTTCATTTCATCACATAATAATAATAAATAACAGAATCATATTTTAAATCATATACTATGCACTCCATTTCAGCCGTAATAAGACTAATACTATTATTTTATAGTTTATTATCTATATACATATTCTGTATCTATATATTAATACGTGAAACAAAAACATTGTACCTCTTTTTACGAAAACTGTGGTTAAATTTCGACCAGTGGCGACCACAAGTACATATTAATTCGTGAAGAAAAACTTTGTACCTCTTTTAACGAAAATCGCACGGACGGAGGAGTATGAAATTTCGCACACTTATCCCTACTAATATTATAAATGCGAAAGTAACTCTGTCTGTCTGTCTGTCCGTCTGTCACGCCTAAACCGCTGAGCCAATTTGATGAATTTTGGTATAGATATCTCTATACCAAAATTCATCAAAATCGGCTCATACAGGGAAACCTTGGAGAAGGACATAGGCTACTTTTTAGGTTGCTACCATGCGTGCGAAGCCGCGGGCAGCAGCTAGTAGTTTATATAGAGAAGGAGTACAGAATGCTTATATTATTTTTTAATTATGCATAAAAAATACATTAATTATTAATTAGTTATAGTTGAATTTAGACCATCGGGCGACCATTAGTTATAATTAATACGTGAAGCAGAAACTTTGTACCCCTTTTCCGAAAATTACGCGGACGGAGGAGTATGAAATTTCGCACACTTATAGTTTTTATAGAGAAGGAGTACAGAATGCTAATATCTATATTTAAATTATTCTAAAAAAAAGTTATTAGTTAATTATGGTCGAGTTTCGACCTGTGGGCGACCACTAGTATTGTAATTTGACGGCCTCTGTGGCGCAATAGACGAAGGCCCGCCTTGTCTCGGACTTGTCTCGGGCCTGGTTGTTTTTTAATACATATGTATCGACAAAAAAAGTATATAAGTTATATATGTGGTTCCCATAACATAAGCTCTGCTCATTTTGGAGCTACAGGATGCCGTGTGAAATATTATTATTATAATTATGTTAGAATCATTAAGTCCTGATTATCTAATAGACATAATCTAATATCTAATATCTAATAGTTGTTCCTAACAACGCAGTGTCTAAACAGTTGGTTTTTAGTTTTAGTATGGGTTGTTCTTATCATTCTAACGTCAAGAAATAGAGATGGAATTAGATTTAAACAACACATTTAGTAATGTGAGATTATAGAATAGATCCTATCTGCCTCTATCTAATAATCATCTGCCTTATTAAGAAACGCGTCTCAAATGCTGTCTAAAGTTAATTACTGTTTAAAACAGTGCCATCCCATTTTGTAAGACAAATAATGACGGGGCGATTCTTAAGCAGTGTTTAGGCTGTGTTCATGTTGAGAGGCGTTATAAATAAAGCCGCATATATTTAGCTACACCACAGTAGCACCACTGTGGCATTCATGCATTATCTGCTCTTGCCGTGAATGTCAATGAATAAAGACCAATGGCTCAGTGAGCTGTAGATCTCGCGAACATTTTTTGAAATTACTTTTTTACGTTTTCAACGCATATCTCCGCCATTTTGAAAAAAAAAACAAAATCTGAATCGACAAAAAAATCTATATAGTTATAGAAACTTCTCACAAAATTTCACGAGAATCGGTTGAGAAATACAACCTGTAAAAGAGAACATCCAGACAGACGTTGGCTGGACTTACATTTGAAAGCATTTTCGAATAAGTTTCGCCTAGGCTGAAATGTAGAATCTCGCTCGCGCTTCGCGCTCACTCGATCAATAAGTTAAAATTTACATTTTGCACCATTATTAAATTGATTTTCCTAGATCTTTCCGTCAGTTTAATCTAAACTAAATTACATGGTGGCTAAAATGAGATACAACATCAATTATACTTCAATTTAGTTAATTTAATTCAATTTAGTTAATTGGTGCAAATAAAATGAAATCATACGAGATTGTACGATATGTTAGTTAGTCCAGTGAAACAAGCATTTTTAAATTGGTGGCCTTGATTCTACACCACGATTGTAAAATATGCTTCTAAAGTTTCAAAATTAATTGTGTAGACGAAAAGCAATTATGAAAATAACATAACAAGAACAGAATTGTGGAGTGTTTCGCTCAAATACAATGTACGAATATATTTGCAAATAAGTCTGGATTCAAACTTTTAACACGGACTTGGACGTGCTCCGTGCATGAATAAAACCAACAAGAATTAAATTGCATGCATCTCGAGTCCGTTATGTTACTAACTTTTCTCACACAGTCTGAACCGTATGTTGAGTATTTGTGCTGAATATTAGTAAAAATTCCAGCATTCATATAGCATTGAGATTTTCATATTGAAACTGGACATGTAGGACATGAAAATCGACCGCACGCCTAGGCAACGATTGATAATGCTAACTGCTACATTTAGTATCTTTTAATGTTGCCATATTTTATTTTTTTGTATGTTATCGACATATGCACTTGAACACTCGCCAGTTAATCATAACCTATGGGGTACTTCCTGTTGACCTACAAATATGAAATAAAAAATGACAAGGAAAAGCAAGTCCTCACAGCACAAGTACAGGAAAAAATCCGAAAATCGTTAATTTTCTAATTATAATTTGTAATTATTCTAGTGAAGTAAAATAATTAGTAGAATTAGTAGTTTTAATTGTACTAGTAGGTACTTTGTTGCAAATAAATGTATTTTCTTTCTTCATTGAAACGAAGTTCCTTATCGCACGATACAGACTTGGCGGATTGGGGTTAGGCGAATAAAAGTTCGGTTTAAAAGATTTTTCCGTCACGTATTTCCGTCACGACCCTTTCTTCCGTATAGACGGTTATCCATAGGGTGACATGAATTAATTAATTAGATGAACGAATGAATTAAAAGATGTACAATACAATGTTTATTTTCACACCTCGATAAAATATATAAATAACGAAATTTCGAATCCTTCCTTCAATTAATTATTTATTTCTGCGTTTCATTTAATTGCTCTCAGATGCTAGTAATTTGTATTTGTTGATCAATAATATAATACGTTTATCAATAATAATATACCACGATAGGAACTTCGTTCTAACGACACTCACGCATTTTTTTTGTTCTTTCATTTTCAACAACAAGGTTAAGTATGTCTCTCAATCTGACTTATCTTTTCGTTAGAGCGATGTTCGCTGCTTTCTAATGAAGTTAATGACGATACGGTGGCCCTGAATTGGGCTAATAATTATTATAGTCGATGGAAAAGAACCATGATGGTGATCGCACATGACCACGTATAACGTTGGTTAGGACTTACGGAAGAAAAAGAGCTTTCATTAACTATTTTCGATACTGGTATAGAGTCCAGATTCAAGTGGGACCTGACTACTAACTAATACTGATTGAAAATACTAATTAATATCCTTACTAATTGAAAAGGCACTTTGTGTGGTCCGATACTCAATTTTATTCCTTAGGTATAAGGTACGGAAATCTGAAATTAAAACAACATTAATAAATCTGTGCTTAAATAATTTCAACTTCCAGTATTTGTATTCTGATTTTGCATGCAGGAAGTTAGGACTACTCAGTGTAAAAGGAAACTTCTCCGAGTACAAATTGGCGGACGGATGTCACATAATACAAAGTGCGAGGAAATACTAGTAGAAAACTATGTTCAACTTTACTGTTTTATTTAAAATAGTTAAATATTCTCATACTTATTACTTTTTAGGTTCCCAAAGGAAGGAACCCTTATTGTTTAATTATGTATATTGTATGTCTGTCTGTCTGTCTTTCTGTCTGTCAGCCCCTAAATAAATAAATAAATAAATTCCGTGGTTTCACCGGTCTAGCAAATATTATTATGTATTATTTTGTACACTACGAGAGATCTTATTTTGTTTTGCACCAAACAATTTTAATTAGATTAACATTTATAAATAGAACTTCAAAAGTTTACAAAATTGACGTGTTTCAGCTAATTTTAGACGCCATGTAATTTTGTGTTGAACTGCGGAAAATCCTATGAAAATTAAGTCTTCTTCTGCGTTAATGGCATATTTCATAATATTGTCGATTTTGCCAATGTCAAGTGTTTATATTGTTTATAGTAAGTATGTCACAAAATCGTTCATAAGTAAGTGTCATATTGTCGTTCGTCATTTGTTATCTATACTAATAATATTATAAAGAGGAAAGATTTGATTGTATGTTTGTTTGTAATAGGCTCCGAAGCTACTGAACCGATTTGCAAAATTCTTTTATTGTTGGAAAACTACACTATCCCGGGTGACATAGACTACTTTTGATCCCAGGAAAATTGGTTGGGCCCCGGGAAATCTTCAACGCAGGCGAAGCTGCGCGCAGACAGTTAGATTGTTATAAAATGATGCCTTTTATATAAAGTGACTACGGATTATTTTTTCTCGAATTACAAAGAAACAAAGCTTTTATTCCAATTATTCACACCCGAATCAATAACTCTGGCTCTATTTAAATAAAAACACCAAAATTATTAATTAAACCGGAAATAACTCGAAAAATATAATTAATTTAAGAGCGCTATGTTGCTTCGCAAGACGACCAAAAATAATGCAAAGATCAAGTCATTAATGGAACAAAATGTCAATTTTGTCTTTTTGAAACTGTCATTTAAAATGGCACGTTTAAAAAAGTTGCAAATCCTGCAAAACATCAGAATTGGCAGCATTGTGTGTTTTATTGACTCCTAGGCAGGTACTATCGATCGTCTCGTAGCGTAGGTAGGCAGGACCCAATACCAGTTATTTAGTTCAGCGACATCGACATCGAATATAGACACTGTAGTATCACTAGTGTAAAGAGAGTTAACGACACTGTCAGGCAAACATTATTATGTTTTACTACTATTTCGATGAAATATCTCAGTATTGAGGAAAAAAATATTCAAATCGGTTGAACCATTTTTAAGATTTTGCGAGATTATCGCACGGCAAAAGATTTTATGCTCAGCAATTTTTATTTAGATAGACTAGCTGTTACCCGCGGATTTTTTCGTAAAGATCCATCAATATAACGTGTTAAATGAAGTATGGAGTACAAAAAATAGCTACCAACATTTTTGATGCATTGATTTTTGATAGAGGTTTTAAAATCATTAATCCTACTATACTACTATTAAAAATGCTAGAGTTTGTGGGTGTGTGACTGAGAATGTTTAACTTAAATTTGAAAAAATCTGAATTGAATTATGGAATACAAGAAGAGACGGTATACCCAACACCAGTACTGACCGCGCCCGGCGATGCTTAACTTTTATTATCTTACAACCTTTCAACCTTTATTTCAGCACCTCAGTAATTGTTTTTAAATTTCCGTCCCCAAAATGCGAAATCTATATCCATTGTAAGTTTTGTCGAAATGTGTTGAGCGGTTCATTGGTTAACATAACATTGGGATTATGTACATACATAATATGGATAGAAGATAAAAAGATAAAAGAAGATGATACATAAAGATAGAAGTTGTATGCGTGTAGATTATTTTAAACTGACTTTAGAAAAAGGTTTTTTGACGACCTCTGAGGCGCAGTGAGCCAAGGTCTGGAGACGCAGAAGGTTGCGAGTACAATTCCCGCCACGAGACAAATGTTTTTATGAGCTGCAAGTATTTGTCTCGGATCTGGGTGTTTGTGGGTATGATATGTATGTTAAAAAATATAAAAGTATAAAAGTAGTATTTCAGTCATGTGGTACCCATAACACAAGCTATGCTCACTTTGGGGCCAGATGATGATGTGTGAAATGTCCGGAATTATTATTATATATTATTCAAATTAGCCGTATTATCATAATGTTGTATGTATGCTACGTATGTTTCTCGATTTCACAGCCAGTTGATAAGGGATTTTGATGTTTATTTCTCTGATATATAGGGTATGATCTAAGAGTGGTCCTTCATAAATTTTATTTCTATTTCTATACTTAAAAAACCTCAACCCTGTGTGTTTGTGCTTGTATTCTTGTGTATAAGGCATTCAATAAGTTTGCACATTCTTACTAACTGCAAGTACTTTACTCATAAAAACTTAAATCAACCTGTATACGACATCGGAGATAGGAGTGTACATTGTACTGTATGCAGGTATGTAAAGGTAGCCCAGTGTTATGGCAGGCTTTTATTTGTGTACCTAAGTTATATTAAAAGTGGTAAAGTGGGTACTTTACCACTTTTAATATAACTTTATTATTAAGATTATTATTAAAGTTAAGTTTATCTACCTTAAGTTTATTAAACCTAATCGTACCTTAGCATCTTTAACCTTAATTTTATTGAGGATTGTTTTTCTTTTTTGCATCTTTGTCAAACCTAACAAGGTTTTTAAGACTTACTTTAAAATAATAAAATAAAAAAAGTTATATCCGTTTTACGGTTCCGAAGTTCACAAGAAACCCTTTTAATTTCGTGTGTCTGTCTGTCTGTCTGTCCGACCCTAAACTCTTGCTCGCAGACTATAAGTTAAATCGTAATTAAAATTGTAGGAAGTACATAATACGAGTGTTGATCATTATAATGTAAAAAATAAAACGAAAAAAAAAAGTTTTTTAGGGGTATCCCCTACGTGTAAAGTGGGGTTAATATTTTTTTATTTTACCATACAATCTTGTAAGAAGCATATTATTAGATAGGTAATTTAAGTATAGTACGAGGTTTCTTGAATAGTTTTTCGATATAGATATTCGTTTGAAAAAATATTAAGCTTTAAAATGTTCCTTTTTTTCAAAAGGTCAGTGCCTCGTCCCTCTACCGGCTTAACCGCTGTTCCTGAAAGAAAGGGTTATTTTTGTATTTCTAACTAGATGGTATTGAAACGGGATCTGGGGATCTGACCACTAGCCATTCTTATCCATTCTGACTTCAAAAGCCTTCACATGCGCTTGGCCAAAAATTGGTTAATTGGCCATTTCAATGAAGTGGTTTTTTAATTTTTTAATTACGTAATTTTTTGAAATTAATTTTCTAGGCATATAAAATTAAATAGCAACTTTTAGTGGAATCTCGCATCCGTTGTTTTCTAGAGATTATAACAGAACGGGTAGGTTATGTAAAGTCGCAATCTTTCAGAAATAAAAATTTACATTGAAATTATCCTCAGTGAAATAACTATTAAATTAGTTAAGAAACAAAGAATACAGAAGTTGGCCTTGAATACAGTAAAGTTGAGAATCCCACTTTTTAGACTCTATTAAAAGTTATTTTATTTTGAACATATTTATTATGTATTTTAAAAAAATAATCAGTTCTCTCAGACGGTGAAAGAAAATCATGTTTAAACCCGCGGATATAACGTATTGATATATATATATATATATATATATATATACATGTATATATATACATTATGTATTTGTATATATATATTATTTTTCTGACCTACTCCATAATGTTTAACTGCTTTATATAAGTCATACGGTTTAAGGTATAAAATAGGGTCTGTTCCGGTACCAGTAGTTATAGTGTAGTTATATTAAGTAACTAATAAAGCTTGTCTTAATGAAATAAAAACAGAACTGCCTTTATTAAAGTGTAGTTCAAAATAGCTTCTTCCATTTTGACTGCAATATCTTCCACTATGGAACGAACTCAATTAAATTAGCTTTCGTAAACATCCTCAAAGCTTTTATAGGGATGCTTTGCAATTTTAATAAAGTACTTGCGACGCGAATTTAAAAGAGAAGAAAACATAAAGAGTAGTTTATATTAAAAATAGAATATCTAGAACTATAATATACAGAAGAGGTCTACTCAGTGACTTAAATGACAGACTCATTACGAAATCTATAAGGACTATTAGGCCTTGTCTACCTACAGGTATGTGGAGAGGGCGTGTTAATTATACAGTGTCAAAGTGTACTTCAAGAGGACATCTTCACACAATTGATGCTTGTTTCTTTCTAATTTATATAAAATTTAATTAGAACGAAGTGTATAGAAAACCTTTAGATAAATATTATGTGTTATAATGAACGGGATATCGGGGTATCAAAACTATAAATAGGGATAAATAAACGTTGGGAAAGGAGATGATGATAAATATTTACAAGCAAACTGATATTTTCGTTTGAATTTATTGCCGGTGCCTGATTTCCGGACTATAATTATCTCGAAGCTCGGTCAGATCATTAAAAACTATCATAATAAGCAATTGAGTAACTTAATATCAAACACTGTATGGAAAACGATTAACTTTTTTGACACGGCCTAAAGCATACTAGAGAGTGGTGGTTAAACTTTATACTAAATTATTCAGAGGTCAAGTATGTACTTTCGTTTATTATTTGTAGAACTACGAAACCGATGCTAGAAAATATGTATTTAAAATTTAATAATTAACATTGTGTCCTAGTTATAATAATTAACATTATAATGAAAATGTACAAAATAATATTGTAATATAAAATACATGTGAAACAGTTGAGCTATCTAAGCACCGCTTAAAACGATCTTTATACAGCTTTACTGATCCCGATCACTGCCAAAGGGTAGCGCCCCCAAGACACTGGCGGCATTGCCACGTGGTAGGTCAATAGATAGAGATTAGATAGATTAGATCTTTGGTAAGGTGATGTTTCTACCAAACGCAGTGAAATAATTTTGACAACGCGTTAGGCTTCTGTTCCTCACGGGCCCAGAGTCTTGACTCCAAATTAATGAAAATTAATATTCAGTAATTAGTATGTGTAAATATTTAAAAATTAATATGTACTTTATTATTTAAATAAGTCTTGTATCTAGAAATTTAAAACATTAACAGCAAATGGTATAATTGCGTCAGTAGGAATGAGTAATTTAATATCTGATTAATTAACATAATAAATTTGCTTCGCATAAGGGTTAATTAAAACTGGCACCCGATGTATTTGCAGAGGACTACCGAATTTGCTAGTCAAGTCAGTGTCATAAGTATTTTGTTGGAAATGCCCAGCTTCTAATTTCAATGGACGCAATTTCTTTTCGCATTATAGCATGGAAGTCATGCACATGAGCATCGCCAAATATTCTTGACCGTGATATTCATTCTTTATAAAACCCGCAATACAAATCGCGAGCGGGACAGCTAGTTATACCAAGAGAAAAAGATCTCACATAATTAATTATAAAGGCCTTTACCTACATCGGTAAGGATTACCTCTTTTACATGAAAATGACCGTTCACAAAAAGGACGCATAGAAATTACACATTTATAAAAACTCTCGGAAACGAGTAATAAAAAGGTCCAGGTAAGAAGGGTAAAGTCAAGATTGGTACCTACTTACATCTCGTCGCCAGGTAAGTGAACCCAGCTCCGCATAAGTCATAGGTAGTACATTTTATTCCGATACAAATAGGATATGAAATATCTGGAAATAAGAAAGCTACAAAAGTATCTTAGGTACAATAGCGATATCGATAAGTGTATTTTCTCAGAGCGCAATATTGCTAGTAAAATTATATTATGCTTAAAAACATGTAGATGCTTGTAGCGGAACAAATAGTTACCAATTGTTACTAATTATGAATGTGTAGAAGAAAGTGGTGGTATATTTGGATCATTCTTACATCATTCAGAACCGGTAGGTATACAAGCTCAAATTGCCATAACCACTTTTTTAGAAGCATCCCCAAACATGCTGTGTTTAATAGTGTTTAATAGTTTGTTCACCACGTCTGTTATTTGACCAAACACGAGATGTCATACTAGTTCCTCAAAACATATCTTGTCCCAGTTACGGTCTTTGTTATCATTCTTAATTGAAAGGAGTAGTTCCTTCAATGTTTTTTGAATGAAAGATATTAAGAAAACTTTGGTATTGTTACTTCTCCACTCTCCACTCTCCACTAAAAGTCTTATAATTGTTGCTATTTAGCCCTTTTTTCTTCAGTTTTTGTTATCAGCCTCGCATACATTTTTTATAGTGATCTTGTTATTGTGAAACTTCGTTCTTGTTCTTAAAAAACTGATTTGTCTATGGTTTATGGAAAAAGAAAACACAAAACAATTGTTCGTTCTCCTATATTACCCTACCTAGACAAATGCAAACATTAAACTACATGCAAAAAAATGTTTTTAACTTTATATTGCTACACAGGTAATTCCACGTTAATATACACTAAAGAGAAACCTATACATCTCGGAAACTAAGAATACTAGCTGTTTAATAGACAGTTAAATAGTCCTTAAATTAAGGTATTTAAATTTCTTAGTTATTGTAAAGTTATGTCATAAAAAAAACAAATTTGAAAAAGGGAGACTTTCGAAGGTGGAACTACAAAATTACTGCATTTGATTTTGTTTTTGTTTTTATTCTGCCATTAAGTGGGTATATAAACCATATTGATAATAATAATAATAACAATAATAAATCCTTTTTATTTTCCTTGACTAATCATAACAATTCAGTATAACAATTTTATGGTAGGTACATTTTTAATTAATTCAGTCTAAGGCCCTTTTCGGGTATAGGCCTCCTCCAAGATCTTCCATGTGTCCCGGTCTTGTGCTCTTTTCATCCATTTTGGTCCGGCTTCTTTTTTTATATATCGTCCACCCAGCATTCTTGTGGATGCCCTCTAGGACAGGACAAGAGATGGACCCAAAGACTTATGACATGGGCAGGCCCAGTGGGAAAGAAACTATATTGATAGTGTTCAATATTTATTATTCAAGCTGTAATCATGTCGCTTACACCTGAATAATGCACCAGAATTCTCAGAATGCTGGAAACCGGCCGGAGTATGCGCGATACAGCCAGGACTGTCGGTGTGTCGCTGTCAACAGTACAAAGAGTTCTCCGACGTTACGAGAAAACTGAACCAGGTGTACCACATCACAAGAAGATCTATACTTGGTGAACACCGTGCTTCGTAATCGCTTTCTCACAGGAACTGAACTAACAATTATTTTGACCAATTTTTAGACAATAGACAATAGAGAACGCAATCAGTTTGGCTTGTTACGCATTAAGGAGTTTTAGAGACGAAGTAAGTATGGAACAACTGAAAACGACCTATTATGCTCTTGTGGAGTCAAAACTGAGATATAGTGTAAAGTTCTGGGGTAACAGATATGTATACAATATGAATAGAGCCTTTACAATGCAAAAACGTGCTATACGTACCATGGTACGCATACCACCATGGGAATCATGTAGAAATAATTTTATGAAACTCCATATTTTGACTCTACCTAGCCTATATATCC
This sequence comes from Lampropteryx suffumata, assembly GCA_948098915.1. Lineage (NCBI taxonomy): Eukaryota > Metazoa > Arthropoda > Insecta > Lepidoptera > Geometridae > Lampropteryx > Lampropteryx suffumata. The sequence goes on along the minus strand of OX402544.1, from coordinate 15,174,389 downwards.
TTGTAGCTCTTATGGACATTATCAGACATCCGTCAAAGTATGAAACACGAGAACAAAGAGCTACAAAACTAAATACAAGGAGAAAAGATCTCACGACCCCACTGTGTCCGAAGTTAAATATTGTTAGGCATGGTTGTAGATATCAGGCCGTTGCACTGAACAACTCTCTTCCTGTGGCTATGAAAATCATAGAAAGTCCCACTATATTTAAGTCTGCATAGATAAAGCTTTTGCTGGACGGGTGCTTCTATACATTTGATGACTTTAAATTAAGAAAAATTTGATTATTTGTGATTATTTGACATATATACTACTATTTTAAATTATTATTATGTTTTTAAGCTTAAGTATTTAAGACACAATGTAAATATTGTAATTGAATAAACTCTTATTGTTATTCTTATACAAATCAGTTTCGACGCCTCGGAGGAAGTAACCCAAGCACATGGACAGTAAGACGACGACATGCTAAAGCTGACATGAAACCACTTAGACCTGCAAATGGCCCTAAACTAGAGCGTGGGCATCGTTTTTCAAGACTAAGATATGCCCGGTATCACTTATATTGGACTATTGAAGATTGGTCAAAAGTTATGTTCTCCGACGAATCAAAGTTTATGCTCTACACTACAAGCACGATGGAAGACACCAGAGTGTATAGCAGACCAGGGGAAAGATTCAAGCAAGCATGCATCGAAGAAAAAGTAGCCTACGGTGGTGAGTCTGTAGTTGTGTGGGCCGACATTTCATCTCAGAGTCGCACAGAACTGGGGTTCATAGAAAACGGCTCTTTAACTAGCGTAAAATATGTGGAAGAAATTCTTAATACGTTGGGACATTTATGGTTTATTTGGATGAGGATGCTATATTTATGCATGACAATGCTCGAACGCATACAGGTTGGATTGTGAATGACTACCTTCATTCACAATCCAACCAACAAGAGATAAAAATTACTCGTATGGAGTGACCAGCACGCAGCCCGGATATAAACCCGATCCAGCATGCTTTGGACGAGCTATTGGAAATGCGTAAGACAACGACACCCTCCCCCAATCACGCTTCGTGAGCTTAAAATTGCACTCTCAGAGGAATAATAATAATAATGCCGGACATTTCACACAGCATCATCTGGCCCCAAAGTAAGCAGAGCTTGTGTTATGGGTACCACATGACTGATATACCTACTATTTTTTCTTTATGTAATTTTTAGTAGACAAAATGTAGTGACTCGTAATTTTTTTAACTTTCATTTATGGGGTATTATAATGTCTATCAAACACAAATTATTTAATTAAACTAGCTTTCTTAGTTTCCGAGATTTATAGGTTTCTTTAAGTGACCCGGATTCATTGCTCTCGAGTGTAGTTTTATACTGAAACCCATGAGAGGTTTCATTGGTCATTGGTTAAAACAGACGTGTCTCAAATTGATATTAAAATAAACAAATAATCACATGCTGACTCGTGACCTCGTTTACTGTGCAGCATTCTGTGTCATACCTGCTACAGGTATAGGTTAAAATTTTTAGTGATTTTGTAAAAATGGAGAATAATTATTAACTCAGTTTCACTGAAATACTACAAAATGGACAAAAGTGCCTTCAACCGGAGCAGCAGGACAGCTCGCTCGCCGCCGGCTGCGCCCTTGTCCGCATCTGCATCCCGGCCTATAGCTACGAACCATAATGTCGTAGAACTTGTTTTAACCCCTGACATTTAGAACTGGATGAAGTCAATTGAGCAGTATCTAAACGAAGTCTGTATTATTGCATCGGAAGGGAAACTTAATACGGATCAAAAACTTTGCCTCAGTCCTTTGTGTCGAAAAGTAGGTCATGGAACATCGCAGATGGCAATGCAATATCAGTCCCTTAACCTGAAAGTCGTTCAAGCCCAATTCGTTAATCATGCACTGAAAGATAAACTTGATCTTTCTCAGCGGCTTCAAGACCTTAAGCAAAGACTTGATCTGTCTTCGAAACCTGTAGCAGGAACCTCTTTTGCCGATATGGTTAAAATAGAACCAATAACTACATTATGCCGAATAATTTTAGTTTAGTTGCCATTTATCTCAACGATAAAGTCAAGTGATGACACAAAATTTCTTGTACAGAAAATGCTCTGTCCTTAACAGATGAAGTTACATATAAGAGGCCTTCGCAAAACAAGGAACGGAGGAACAATAATAAGCACTTTAACAAAAGATGACATCGATAAGCTTAAGCAATCGATGCAGCTTAAAAAAATTACCTTACGATTGATGAGCCGCATAAACGGAAGCTCAGAGTTGTAGTTGTTGGTGTGTCTTCATCGAAAAAGAGGTTTTTACGTGTCTTTACCACCAAAATCTGGCTGAAACACTTAAAAATTCTTCTCTTGACTAGTTTTCATTGAAGTACCTGCAGATATACGAAAAGCTCTCATATAAAAAGATAAAGTATATGTGAATTGGTCATCTTGCTCTGTACAAGACTACTTTGATCACACGATGTTATAAGTGCCAACAGTATGGCCACGCAGCCAAATTATATTGGGATCCTAGATACATAGAAAATACTTTATTGCACACCATAAATACATTGGACAAGTAGAAAAAAAATACAATGTTTAGCACGAAGCAGGTATATAAACCGAAGTGTGGCACTTGCATTCACTTCGATAAGCCGAGTAATCATAGTACAGAACTGCTGAATGCCCGGTAAAAATAATGGCAGAAAAAAGGTACATTAACTCTATAGATTATGGAGGTGCCTAGGAGTGGCGAAATTTAAAATATTTATGGTGTCTGTTTCTTTTAAGCAAGTATAAATAAATTAATCGATCACGATGCTATCCTACTAACCTTAAATTGTATATCAACTTAAATAAACAGCGCTTGCATAATTTCTTAATTATTATTTTCTTACCTATTACTTACTCTTATTTACTCTATTTCTTACCTATTGTTCTAGTACTTTGTACCAGTTCACAATTCCGCTCACCCGCAGTTTTTTTATCATTTTGTTTTGTGTTTATATTTTATATTGTTTGCATAATTTCTAGTTTTAAGCTTTTAGTTCAGATACATTTACTTAAAAATTATACTTATATCTAAGGAGGTGATTATTTTAGAATCTATGTAAGCATGTTCTTCTCGCCTGAAACACAGGATTACCTAGTTCAGGCTCGTGTTATGCATATCTTTCTATGTAAGATATTAAATTTTGTTATTCGCTATTGTTGTACCATGTAATTTTTTTAATAAATATTATTATTATAATTGTATTCTTTGCACCCTAAATAAAATATCTTTCTACTAAAGTGGAATTATCATCTGAGTATGCGACTAGCTGTCACTCGTCGTCAATAAGCTTTGTGCATTTTAAGGGTTATAGATTTGACGCGGTTTCTGAAATAGTTTTTCGATATAAATATTTTTAGATATCTGTCTGTCAAATCGGATTGGTATTTTTCGCTGAACTGAATAACACTTCGAGTAAGGATTTTTTCGTGGAACTGATCTCAGATGATTGCTGCTTGAAGACTGGTGATGGATACGACTGCGATAGTCTTCAAATTATTGGGGGTTTGTCCCCTTTGCTGATTTACAGAAGAGCTAGAGCAACAGAGAAGGAAAACTTGAAACAAACCCGGCTCGGTGCCAGCCATTATGCACCTGCAACCGTACTGACGTCGAATGTACTGACTCGTTTTTCTTGCGAGTCCTGACGGCAAGCTTGAGAGGTTAGTGTGGGTACCTGGGAATGCCTGCGCTAGCAAACAGAATCCCAGGCAGAGTGGTGTCAGTGGAGAGGAAACTTCACCCACGCATGCTGGAGTGGATCCATGAACGAATGTTTTCAATTACAAATAACAGCTCTGTAACTTGACTAACGCCACCTTAATCATCGTCAACAGATGAACTAAGGCCAATGATGATGATTTTTAGTAAGGCTAGTAAGCTTTACATTATGAATTATGAGTAACAGTAGTTGAATTGAATGGTTGAATCGGAAAATGGTTTTGAATTGGTTTGGGACTTAACAACCAGTCATTGACTTATGAAGCTTTTGCTGTGCGTGGTCACACGCAATTGGCCAATTCGTTTTAGATGCAATGTTTCTGTCTATCCTTACTAATATTATAAACGCGAAAGTTTGTATGTATGGATGTTTGTTACTTTTTCACGCAAAAACTACTGAATGTATTTTAATGAAACTTTACAATAATATAACTTATATATAAGAATAACACATAGACTATAATTTATAAATATATTGTGTGTGTTGTTCAAAATATAACGATAAGTGTCAAGTAAGTCGTAAAAAAATCTGCCATTTGAGAGTTATTCTGGCGTGAATTACACGAAGTACTAATCCTGCGCAGACGCTAGTACAAAATAAATCAAGTGTGAAAGTCACGCCTGAGACCTTAGGTATTTCATATTCATTTCAACGCGTTTCTGAAAAAAGGGTCTTGACAGTCAAACAGGCAGACAAACGGACTAAGAAGTGATAATAAGGTTTCATTTTTTGCTTTTGAGTGAACTTTAAAAATTACTAGTAAAAGGGCTGTGGGTAGAAACAAAGACTTGAGGCTGATACTATACAGTAACATCATTATAATTGGCTTAATGTCTAACGTTACTCCTATAAGGTCGCTTGAGAGCTTAAGACAAAATCAATTTCCTCGCAACAGTGAAGCGCTGAACACGACGTTAATTACTTGAGTACCTACTTGTAAATACTGCAGGTAACGACGTCGAGGGAGATAATTTTCCCAAGAGAATTGAAATTGAAATTGAAACTGAATACATACTGACAAAGTAAAAACACAGTTTTTAGACGAATACTTTTACTGCGGCGTTCTTTGACCGTTTCGACCGTTTCATTTGTGTTTATTTTTATTTTAACACTATGGAACTGGATCAATAATATTTATACCTTTTACAATTTCATAGTTGTTAAACCTTAGTCTTGAAATTGAGAAAGAATTGTTATGTGGGATGTCCACCAATATTTTTGTATATTCAGTTTTTCAATCATACAACTTTTTTGCTTATTTCTTACTTCTTCGGGAATGATATTCCAAAAAGCACCCTTAAAGTATGTAACAAAATAGACCATTTAAAGTACTATGACCACTTGAAATTAGGTACCTATTTTGTTTCAGGCTGATAAGTGCGTTATCTTTACCTGAACTATGCCATGTTATGAGACCAGTTTCAAAGTGTCGTCCACGTCCATTTACAAAAAAGAAGAAAGAAAAACAACATTTAGGTACTGCAGGTATTGCTAAAAGTTAAAATGCCAATCTTCCGAGCACGTACCGAAGCCACCCAAATATTCCAAGCTAAAGTTTCCCACCAAAGTGGAAAAAAGTTTGTGTTGGTATTCAGTAAAATTGGCGTTGTACCTAGTCACGGGGCGAACCAACGACATTGTTTGCAAAGCAACCATTTATGTACAAGCCCATTATCAACAGCTGCTTGCTTCTATTTTTCGCGGTTTTATGTTTAGTGTAAGCGCCTGCATGTGATCAGCTTTCGCTGATGGCGGTGAATGAATGTTAATAAAATATATTATGTATATATAATGTATATATATACAATGTATAATGTATCTAGAATGATAAATTGACCAAAGAGCTGACTCCTATAAGCCCAGCTTATTAGCATTACGTACCATTGAACGCGGCAATGCCTCTATTGTCTTAGGAAGGCTGTCCTCTGACAGTACTCTGGAACAGCTGTCTGCGTCTCAGACTTGCGCTATACCAGTAATCTCGAATGGTGAAGGAAAACATCGTGCCAGTTTCCAGCTCTTGGGTCACGCAATGTTTCTACCAGACGTCGTGAAATAATTTTGAAATCACCGTGGGCTTCTGTTCCCCACAGGCTCCCGACTCTGAAAGGCTCAAATATGTAGGCATTATTAAGCCCGGCATATTTGCGCCTTTTGAGGTCCTCGGCACATTCAGCCGTAAAGAGTATTTATTGACATCTCGTTTTCCGCCCGAGAACTAGCCTAATAATTAAAAATATTTAAGATTTTAAAAATATTGAAATACTTACTTACATACGAGTACAACCTACTTATTATTTACAGATAATGTACAACCTAGTTAAGACACATTTTATATGTACCTAACATATAAAATTTGTCTTATCTAGGTTGTACATTATCTGTAAATAACTAGCTGACCCGGCGAATTTCATACCGCCTATCAGCCAATGAATTTCGTATTACCTTTTAGCTGAACTTTATTTAGGCTTTTATGAACGTAATACAATGATACAAAATAAATATTAAGGTTAGTATTTTATTATGATAAATAATACAGAAACAGAATAAAGACTCATTAGACATATAAAAATCATGTACTTCAAACACGTGCCAGTAACACACATGATTTAATTAAACTATGTATGTAATTAAACATCATGGGATGCACTCGGATTAATTTTCATCATTCAAGCACTTTATGATATAGGTACGGAACTTTTTGTTTTGTTATCCGGTGCAAGAACAAATAAAGCGGATGGTTTGCCGACAAGTGAACATGCCACGTACAATTGACCATGAGAAAAACATGCATTTTCTAGATTGAGACAAGGGTTTTTGACACAAGGACCAGAAGGATTGGCCCTGTGATTTCTTAATAGTCATGGCGAAATGCATATCCGGTGGGATCATCGGAATCCTTGGAATGAGAACTTCCTCATCCTTAAATTTTCCGTTGAGTATCGTCGCGTGAATCACATTGCTCACTAGTTTTGTTATCACCAAACGCGTTCCATTGGTTCCATTTCCATTACAACCTAGATAAGACAAATTTTATATGTTAGGTACATATAAAATGTGTCTTATCTAGGTTGTAAATTATCTGTAAATAATAAGTAGGTTGTACTCGTTTTGGTTGGTTTCAATTTCTAATAATAGTGACTACCGAACCAACCTTCAGTTGTAAAAATAAAAATATAAACATAAAAAACACCAATTAATACATTTGTTACATTAATTTGAATACATAAACGTATTCATTGGTGTTTTATTATTGTACTAGCTGGTGCCCGCGACTTCGTCTGCGCAGGATTAGTTTTTTCGTGTAATTCTAACGGTTTTTGCAGCGCACGCCAGAATAGCTCGCATATGGCAGAATTTATTCCTACTTTCTTGACACTTATATTTTAGACAAATTACACAATATCTTCAGAAATGATAGCCTATGTGTTATTCTGATGTATAAGCTATATTATATTGTTAAGTTTCATTAAAATCCATTCAGTAGTTTTTGCGTGAAAGAGAAACAAACATACATACAAACTTTCGCGTTTATAATATTATAGGTATAAATTTATGAATTTTATTATAAATTTTATTCCTTTTTAAATGATTTATTTATATATGGAAAACCAACAGCTAAAAATATTACATAAAACTAGAAAAGTAACAGAGAGCCAATTATAGGTTTTCACTGATAAAAATATATAAATTAAAAAGCTTGACGGCGAACAACGGCCCAAAATAATGATTGGCAATAAAATACTGTTACACGCTACGTACCTAATACACGGAAGTAAACTCCGCGAAGTTGAAAAAAGGCAAATAAATAAATGTATAATTTTATTACTTATCACGTCGCGTCGTCGCGGTGTCGACGTCGTGGATCTAAAAGGGAACAGTTATGAGGCAAAAATGGTAATTCTTTTATTTTATGATAGATTTATTCAAGGGTTGGAGTTTATTATCATTCTTTTAACAAGTCGCAGTGATCGGATGATTTTGCCCATATACTCTTATACAGATTTGTGTTGTTGCATCATAAGTAAGCACTTATAAACGGTTAATCTGACGAGGTTGGCGGTTTATTTGGGATTAAGAGGAGATTTAGCCGACGAAAAAGGAGGTCGAACAAAATCGGGGGAGCCGTGAAAGGGCGTACGATCGCTCGACAAACACAATTATCCTCACTTTAGCCGTGATCTACTTAAGTAGTCTTGGAAAGAATAAACTTTCGCTAATGATGTTTTATTATTAAAAGATATATACAATGCGGCAGACCGCTGTGGAGAGACAAGCAAGCCTAATTCGTAAAAGACTGGCCTTTACCCAGCTTCGGACCGTTACCGACACTATCATATTCATTAATATGTAATAACAACAGTTTAATCGGACATCAAGAGTATAAGAACCTGATAATAATAATGTCTTTACGACACAATTTTGTACTCGAGGGAAATCAATAAGATAGATTTATTTGCTTTGCCTACCTATATGGTGTTCAGCTAGATTCCGCTTTGGTCAATATCTACACAATGAAAATTCAAGAGTCCGATGTCTCTTAAGGGTCTTGTCATAGAGTAATTATTCAACATAATAACACTCTAAATTGTTATTGTGTTAGATGGCTCTAGATTGTTACACAAAATACATGATTCGATACACAAAAAAACCTTCACGTTTAAGAAATTAAAGGTTTCCGGCCCTAAAACCTTTTGAGGTCACTATTATGACCACAATTGACACTGAGCAATGAATCTCGGAATGTCTCTGGGGAAATCAAAGTACGAGATGAGCCCACTACAATAAGCTCTTACGGCAGGAATAAAACAGTAAAGTGGTGCAATATTAAACTTCTGCCCGTTTTCAGTAAGAAATCGTTTTTACTAATTTATGGGAACGGCCTGTGTTGATTTGTTTTATTATAATTTGCATCAAATGAACATGCCTCAATATGACTATTATGTATGTATAATATATAAGTATTCTATCCGTCATCTGATCACCATAATATAACAATACAATATGCTTAGATGGGTTAGATGGTGTTGTGTGCATTATCAAACAATATTTATTTAATATTTATTTAATTATTTATTTTTAGCAATAGATTTTGCATCAATATCCCACAGAAACCAGAAAATAATCAGAATAATAGCTGAGAAAACCCACAGAAAGCCGGTACCCGCGTACCTACACACTCAATATTTTTTTCGAATCTGCCCAAAGTCATTAAGGTCGAAGGTTTAATAGTAGTTATCGTCATTGAGTGCGAATAAAGGGTGTAATGGGTTCGATTTAGAAGTTGTATACGTGCGGTTTGGTGGGTATTAGCGGGATTACGGAACCTTCAAACGCGGAATGTTTAGTGAAATAGGCCGTTTCGGGAGTAGCGATCCTTGCGGGATCCTCGGCAGCTGAGACCGGGGCGGCGGGTGATGAGGTGGCCGGCCAGCGCGGTCTCGCCAAATCTCTTTGACATCGGACCGCGGATTGCCTTTACGAATACCAACTCAAAAAATAAACTAACCCATATAATTATAATCTACTAGCTGTCCACGCGCAGCTTCGCCCGCGTTGAAGATTTTTCCGAGGACAAACCAATTTTCCCGGGATAAAAAGTAGCCTATGTGATAGTGATAGTGTAGCTTTCCAACGGTAAAATAATTTTTCAAATCGGTCCAGTAGTTTCAGATTCAATTCAAACAAACAAACAATCAAATCTTTCCTCTATATAATATTAGAATAGAAGTATACATAATAGTGTAGATAGGTACTAGTAATAAAAATTCGAAAGATACTCTGTCTGTACGAGTATGTCTTTGTTTTTTACAGTTTTAGGGCTGAACGGGCTGCGAGAGAACGGGTCTAGAAGAATTTGGTACTTTTGATAGAATGTATCTTGTATCTATATACATTTTTTTTTAAGAACATATAAAAAATATTTTATATCAAGCTTCTACCCGCAACCCTGCCCTCGTGATACTTATAAAAAGTAATTTAGAAAACTATGCCATGTCCATAAAAAATAGTTTTTCGATATAATTGTTTTTTTTTCCTTAAGTTTATATAACAAAACTTAGAATTTATTAATAATTTAACATGGTAAAATAATAAGACGTGATACTTATTTCGAATTAGGTAATCCTGTGTTGTGAAATGGTGTGAAAAAAAATTAATGAATTGTTTGATTCATTCATGCAAGCAGAGTTACTTTTCACAAGTTTTCTCTAGAAAACTTGTGAAAAGTAACTCTGCTTGCTTTTTTATGTGTTGCGCAAATTACACTCCTACACTACAAAATTTGCCATTTTATTAACCGACTTCATCAAAAAGAAGGAGGCTCTCAATTCGTAGAAATCTTTTTTTTTATGTATGTTCACCGATTACTGACAGAATATATGATGATATGAATCTTAGTAGAAAAATGTTTAAAGCTAAAATTAAATGGTGTCAGAATAACCAAGAACAGGTAAAAATGGATATAATTGCCAGCCAAAGATCTGCTAAGAACTTCTCCCAGTTCTGGAAAAACATTAGTAAGCTTAACTTGAAGTCTGGCCTCCCTACTAGCGTGTCGGGGATATCGGAACCTGGGCAAATAGCAAACCTGTTTAAGGACCATTTTTCTGTAGAGCCTAGCCTTAAACCTTTGCAGACGTTCGATGCTGAGGACCATCTTGGAAAGGAATGTATCAGGTTCTCTGCCAAGGAAGTTAGAGAGGTAATACAACACATGAGCAGGGGTAAATCGCCTGGCCATGATGGGCTCAGCATCGAGCACCTTCAGTTTGCTGGCCCGCATTTGTCAAGGATTTTGTCCATGTTTTACTCTCTTTGTATAAGTCATTCATATTTGCCTAGTGATTTCATGAAAACTATTGTGGTGCCAGTGGTTAAAAATAGAACGGGCGATGTTTCTGATAAGGATAACTATAGGCCGATTTCTTTGGCTACTATCACATCCAAAGTACTAGACCGGCTTCTGGATAAACAACTGGCCAAGCATTTACAACTTCACGATGGACAGTTCGGGTTTAGGCCTGGATTGTCCACCGAGAGTGCTATATTAGGTTTAAAGTACACAGCAAGGTATTATGTGGATAGAAGGACGCCGGTCTTTGCTTGTTTTCTGGATCTTTCGCGAGCCTTCGACACAGTATGTTACAATATACTGTGGCGAAAGCTTCGTGAAACCACCCTGCCCAAAGAAATATGTTCTGTTTTTGAGTACTGGTATAGTAATCAGATAAACCATGTTAAATGGTCAGGGACGCTATCTAACGCATATGGTCTTCAGTGTGGAGTAAGACAGGGGGGGGTGTCTTCTCCACACCTCTTTAATTTGTATGTGAATGAGCTGATGGATGGTCTCAGCAGACAACCTTTTGGATGCTATGTAGACGGTACTTGTATGAACAATATTAGTTATGCGGATGATATGGTGCTGCTGGCACCATCTATCAGTGCACTTCGAAAACTACTTTCGCTGTGCGAAACATATGCAAATAGACATGGCCTGCATTATAATGTTCAAAAAAGTAAATACATGGTTTTCGAAACTAAGGGAAAACACACTAAAAGTATACCTCCCGTGTTACTTAATGGAGTTCCCTTGGAACGGGTCAGACACTTTAAATATCTTGGCCACATTGTTACCGAAAGCCTAAATGATGAATTGGATATGGAGAGGGAGCGAAGGGCGTTGACCGTAAGAGCTAATATGTTGGTTCGTAGGTTTGCTCGTTGTTCAAATGAAGCTAAAATTACACTGTTCAAATCATATTGTCAAACATTCTACACGAGCAGCCTGTGGTCCTCATATACTCAAAAAGCGTTCAACGCCCTTCGTGTCCAATATAATAATGCATTTAGGATATTGTTGGGGCTTCCGCGATTCTGTAGCGCGTCCGGTATGTTTGCAGAAGCACGCGCTGACGGTTTCCATGCCTGCATGCGCAAAAAAGTCGCGTCCCTGTTACACAGAATACGCGGAGCCACCAACAGTATACTAAATACTATAGTGGATAAGTGGGACGGTCCTTTTTTCAGGCAATGTAGTCGAGTTATGATGGCATAGGAAACTATTCCGTTTTAGCTCGATCACAGTGTGAGTGGCCGTGCCTTATTCCCACTTCTATTTATTTTTTATGTCAACCTTAGATAACAATATTACTAACACCTAGAGTAAGTATTACTAACACTTTATGGATCTTAAGTTATCTGAAATAAATGAATTTATTATTACTATTATTATTATTACTCAAAAACGCCTGAACCGATTTGGAATTTTTTTTTGTTTGAAGGGCTATACTTCCCATGTGGTCCCGTTTAAATTTTATCGAAATCGGTCGTGCTGAAAAATCAACAAAAATCTAATATTTGTATACATCGATGATATTTTCGTTTACTCCAATACCTAGCTGTCTCATTGGAGCAGTGCGTTTATTTGGCCTACCCATATTATATATATACAAAATAAATCTACTTTCCACTAAAAATGTATTATAGGCTCACATTTCATTCAATGAAGTCGGTTTTCTTTTTAGTTTTAAAACGTAATTATTGAAACTCGACTTTGAGGGACGTCAAGATTGTGACTGATTTAATGATAGAATAGAGTAAGTTTTTGACCTCGTTAGGGGTACTTTACGTTGCCGTAACCTACTGCTGATCTTTTTATTTAAATCTTTGTTTTTAAGTTTAATTATTTAATATAGAAATTGTGCAAGTACAGTTTATTTAATTTGATTTACATTTAAGGTTGGTAGGACAGCATCGTGATCATTTATAATCAAAGATATTCTTTTACTTGTTCATTGAAATAAAACATACCGCCGCGTGTATGGTCACGCGGCCAAGTCATGTCGGGAATCAACTATTGGCACATCTGGCGCAGCGTATTAGCATTGCCATTCAACGAGACGCTACCCTCTGGTAAAGATCTGGATTAGTCGAGCTATCTATAGATCGTTTTAAATAGCTCAAGTGTTTCACATGTATTTTATATTATTCTGTACAATTCTGTATTTTTTAAAATAAATGTTATATTTACCTTCATAATTCGAAATAACACAAATAATTTAATTATTTGATAAAACTAATGTTACTTCGTAAAATGTTGTATTTTGGGAGATTATGGATGAGGAGCTAATAACTAATAAACACGTCTCATTAAGGGTTGAATTCCGTTCTAGCTTTTAAGTGATGCATATGAGGTGGTGATAAGGTGTTTATTCTATGGTTGTAATAAAGTATCATAAGTATGTATGTAAACATATATAAGTATTCTATCAGTCATCTTTATTACCACCAATTTTTATTTATATTTTTATTTACGATGGTGAATTGTTACATACTTGTACCCAGAATTGCCTATGATGTAGTTCAATATATAATGTAGTTATAACGCATTCGTACACGAGTTCTAACATATAGACTTGTTTGAAGACATCCTTTATATTATTTGTAATAATTTAAAAATATATTTATATTTTAATTAAGACGTTTTGGTTGTTCTGAAATAAATAAATTCTAAATTCAATTAAACCAAGTCACATGCAAGCCATCTGACAATTGCTTACAAAGCACGGGTTTGTTTATCTTCAATTATACTAATTACGCTCAGATGCCCGGTGAAAGCAATTGAGCCGCGCCACAAGCGCAAACGATGTGCGCTCTTGTACTAAATGGCCCATTATTTTATTAAAATCCGAAAATGTTTGCTGTCCCCTGCTGTACGAGTATTCTAATCTCTAAAATATCACAAAACACAAAAAAACGTGCAATTATTCGGTGTTTAAAAGACACATAACAAACTTATAATAATAAATAATAATATGAAAATAAAATAATAATAATAATAATAAAAAAATAAAATAAATATCATCAATAATTGATAAAATTAAATAATTTATATATACAAAATTATTGAATTTCACATCGCATGACCCAAGAGCTGACTCTGACTCCTATCTGACATAGCATATTAACACCGCCATGTCTTGAGGACGCTGCCCTCTGGCAGTGATCTGGATTAGTTAAAGTATCTATAGATCGTTTTATACCTTAGATACCGTTCTCAGCTCAACCGATTCACATGTATTTTATATTATTCTGTACATATCTGTCTTTAATTTATGTAAATAAATATACAAGTATAACATAAAGAAACGAGTGCGAGTTACATGACTAAAACCGACATTCTAGATTGATATCTTTAATGAAACTGGTACATCTCTAGGTAAATTTATGAGGGTATTAAATTTTACTTAAAGACGTACCTATTGTAAATTGATCCACTAAAATGTGGACATTGGGACATAAACCAGTGTCACAGCATTTACGTTGAACGTTGATATGTATGTTTAGCGCATTTAGGTGCACTACCTACGCTATAATGGACCAAATACTGATTAAAGTATTTATGAACAAGTAAACAAGTACCCGCACCAATCCGTTTACGGTGCAATATTACATGTTCTGTACCTACACGTTTTTCATTCTGCGCCTGATAAATTAATAACACTGTTGCTATGAATATTATAGCGAGTTTGTATAGAAACGAGACGCGAAGGGATGGCGGGTGTAACGGATTTTATCTTTTATTCTGCCAGCTTGGACGTAGCGAGCCAGAGGACATAGGTAGGTAGGTAGGCAAGAAATATTTTTTTTTTATAGCATTTTATAGCATTTCGAGAAATCAAGCCTCATGTTATGACATGCGGTTTGACAATACCTAATGGTGATTTAGTTGTTCCGGCGAATCAAACAAGCTACAATTTTGTAATAGATAAAATACTAGCTGCTGCCCGCGGCTTCGCACGCATGGTACCTACATAAAAAGTAGCCTATATCCTTCTCCAAGGTCCCAACTATCTCTATACCAAAATTCATCAATATCGGTTCAGCGGTATGGACGTGATAACGTAACAAACAGACAGACAAACATGCAGAGTTACTTTCACATTTATATTATTAGTATAGATAATTTATTTTGTAATGAAAGCATCTGTGCATCTAAAGAACATCTCATAAGTTTAATCCCCTATTTACCCCCTTCGTGAATTATTTTGCATATACATATTTCTTTTTTTCTTACCAAAAGCCTAAATTTTAATTTTCAGATCCCTAACTCAAGGAAATACGCCCAAACAAACTTTCATCCCCTCATTTTACCCCATTCAAGGTTGTTTTTGAGACACAAACAGACATACAGAGACACTTTCGCATTTATAATATTAGTATGATTAATCTTATTTTGTATTAAGTACACCATAGTCCAAATTAAGGTAACATTCAAATGTAAATAATAAAAACAGTTTTTAAGTAAAATAATATTGTCATTGTATTTGATTTTACTACGATTTTTACAAAATTATATCTAAGGATCTTTATTATCATAAAGTGTAGACGAAGTAATTACTCTGACTCTGTCCGGGCTATTCTACCCGTAATGCCGTGATTTGGCGAAACGTCACGAATTTCCAGGCTAAAGTTTCAAGAAACATAACATTTTAATGGAAACAGCACGAAAACTTAAAGATACAACAATTTCGTGATATAAATGCCTCTTGTGACAAATCATTTATTTCTCTTTCAAGAAAAACGTACACGGAATCTTTACGCCGTCAAAAGTTTTCAAAAAAAGGCAGTTAATGGGGGATTTACACTAGGTTAATTGTCCCCGTACGGCTTGTTACACAGGTCGATAAGGACCGCAGGTGAGGTAATTTTGCATCAAAATGTCAATCAGATTTGTAGCGGTACGGTACAGTAGCGGAACAATACAAGCGGCGGGCAGGCGATCGCCTGCGACTGAGCGAGTCCATGGTCGACTTTAGTCACCTGCAGATGTGTCGCCAAAATGCAGACAAGACGAATTGCCATTTAGACAGTCAATTTTAGCCGTGCGGTGAAAGTCGTACGGCGTAGTCACATGTGTAATACCCGTAAAAGTAAACGTAACGTCATATAGTTTGACAGCACTACCCGAGCGCATAAAGCCATGCGTGTTACAGTAACAATTTCAATGAATGATTTTACTCAAAAGAAAAAAAACAGGGCTAGATTATGCTGTGTGAAACGTCGGGTATTATTTATATATTTATTATTAGCTTATCTATGGGTAAGTAATTTTTTAAGAAACTAACTATACAACTTTTTTCTTGATATAGTATTTTAAGCTTGAACTGGGTTATTCTGACCATGAACAGTTCTTCTTAGTTTAAGATTTCCATACGAACATTTAATTTAATTTAAATAAATGGTGATCGTTGGACAATGGGCGACGTCTGCAGATGGGCGACGCAGCCGGGGCAGACCGAAGAAACGTTGGCGAGACGATTTCGATGCCTTCGAAAGAGGCTGGTGGGAAGTGGCGGGTAACAGTTACAGATGAAAAGAATTGGGGGGAACTTTTGCCCAATAGTGAGAAAGTATACGTTATCAACAAATACTGCTGCTGGGCAAAAGTCTATAAAAAATCACTTACAACCCTTGTTTATTAACAATGTTTCTAAGTAAGTTACACCACCCACACCCCTACCTATCCTAGTAAAGCCGAAAATGTGAACTTGCCGCGTGTTAATTATAACAGTTTTACGTTCCCTTTGATAATAAAAGTAAGAACAAATGTACGCTTAAACGGGCAACTGATATTGCTCCATCCTAGAGATAATGTCTCAGGATAGAGAAATTATGCCAATTACGATGTAACGACAACATGAAGCAGCTAATGGAAAGGGCAAAATGTAGCAATGATATAAAAATAGTGCCAGCAATTTAGGAAAACTAGTTGCTTCAAATTGATCCATGCCCAACAATTATTGCTTATAAAAAATGCCCGTTTAGGTGTATCCAGTGACTTTCCTTTATTGTTTTTTTGTAAAAACAATTACTTTAGCTCCACTGAAACCATGGAAAGACCATTCCAACTATTTCCACAATTCCAATTTTGTTTTTTTTGCAGCGGGATGGTTTGAACATTTTTCCTGATAATAATAAGTTTTTCGCTAACTAAAGTTATAGTTTGAACTCAGTTTTACTATAAGCAACTGTAATTAATTACTGAATATTCAGTAAATAAAATTTAAGTGCAGTTGTGCGCGCTCAAAAAATAGACGTGAGCAAGGTCGACTCGAAAGGCACCTTGACTACATTAAATTGATACATTGAATAATAACTGCTTTGAAGTGTGCAATTCAGAATCTTACTAATGCAATAAGAGTAAGTCTTTTCCCATTTTATTTGGAGCAGAGAGAAATCCGGTCCTTTATGTGTCAAGAAAACTGCTCTTACGAAGCATTATCGAAGCACATAGAGAATAAAGCAAGTAAGTTCGATTCAAATTTTTTATGTTTGATGCTGAATTCTAAGAGTTATGAGCCCGTTAGGCCAAGTATGTACAGCCAAAGTTTTGATGTAAAGCAAAGTGAATCTTCAATCCATCCGGATAAATCAGATTTCATCATATTATAACAGCCTTTATGAAGTCCACTGCTGAACATAGGCCTCCCCAATAGATTTCCAGGAAGAACGATTTTGAGCCCTCTCCATCCACAAACTTCCTGCCATCTAAAGATCGCATTGTAAACAATGTCGTCAGTCCATCGGGTGGGGGGTCGTCCTACGCTTTGTTTTCCTGTCCTTGGTCGCCATTGGAGAACTTTTATTCCCCAACGGTTATCAGTTCTGCGAGCTATATGGCCTGCCCATTGCCACTTCAACTTGCAAATTTTGAGTGCTATGTCGGTGACTTTGGTTCTTCTACGGATTTCCTCGTTGCGGATTTTATCACGTAGTGAAACACCCAACATAGCTCTCTTCATAACACGTTGCACGACTCTGATCTTGTGTATGAGGCCAATAATTATAGACAAAGGCTCAGTTCCATATGTTACACTGGCAACACGCACTGATTATAGGCTATAGACTATAGGCTTTCGTCTTGAGGCTCTGCGGTATCTGTGACGAGAAGATGTGCCGTAATTTCCCGAAAGCTGCCAAGTTGGATTCGTTGGCTGACCTTTTTGTCGAAGTTGGACTTAATTGAATCGTCTGACCCAAATAGACATAATGGTCTACAACTTCGATAATATCGCTCCCAATATGTACCGGTACGGGTGCAACATGAGCATTTGACATGATTTTTGTCTTGCTCATGTTCAATTTTTAGACCAACCTGTTGGGAAACGATATTGAGGTCACTGAGCATTGTGCCTAGGTCTTCAAGCGATTCTGCCATGATGACTATATCGTCGGCAAATCGAACGTGAGTGACGCGTTCGTCATTGATGTTGATACCATGTCTATGCCAGTATAAGAGCTTGAAAACATCCTCCAATGCAGAGGTAAACCGTTTCGGAGAAATAACATCTCCCTGTCTCACCCCTTTATGCAATGGGATTGGATTCGTGCTCTGGTACTGGAGTCGGATAGACATGGTAGCGTTACTGTACAGATATTTCAACACTTCGATATACCGATAGTCGATTTGGCACCGCTGGAGTGACCGCAACACTGCCCAGGTTTCGACAGAATCAAAGGCTTTCTCATAGTCCACATACGTTAAACAAAGTGGCCGGTTATACTCTTCGGTCTTCTGTATAACCTACAGGAGCGTATGCCACTTGTATGTTTGTAACCGATTCCTTTGGACTTGATTTTGATTTCGACTTCAAACGGTCAGATTTCATTCAAACTTTTTAGATTTATTGAGGACATATGACAATACACTAATTTGATTAGATTATTCTATTATTAAATTTGCAAAATATGATTTGTTAATTTATGTAACTTTCATCTATAGTCAATAAGGAAGGAATTGATGTTAATTATGATGGATAACGCTATTTCCAATGTAAGTGCGATCGAGGCATTAGGTCCTGTGGGTTCGGTTGCGCAGTTCTTAAATGCGCAATTGAACACGAAGAGCTTAATGCCTAAAAAACAAGACTTCGGACTTTTACTCTTCCGGGAAAAATAGGTATTTGTCTGATACTAGCTTGCGAATAAGTCATTATAGTGTTTTTAGAAAAGATTAATCGGATTCCTATGGTGGTGTGGCTATTCTGGTACATAGATCGATTAATGCTTATAATATTATAAACGCGAAAGTTTGTATGTATGAATGCTTGTTACTCTTTCACGCAAAAACTACAGAATGAATTTTAACGAAACATTACAATTATATAGCTTATACAATATTATAACACATAGGCTATAATTTATAAATATATAATAATAATAATAATGTTTATTCACAACAAAGGTACAATGCCTTAAATATAATACCTTAAAATTAATCAATGAACAATGAATAATCGACAAGATTAAAGTATGTGTAACAAATATGAAACTATAGGCAAAACATAAAGTTATGTTGATCAATACCCTCCGTTTAAGTGTAACACTGTGCTACGGCAGGGTAGTGCTCTACACCCCATCATGTAGGTACTTTTAATAACATGTGGTGATCATATATAAGTTAAGTCGACGACATCTACCTAATGTCTATTTTAATCTTAAGATCATGCTATTCATAAGTAAGTGACATGTAATTGTCTTTTTATGAATAAATGTATTAAACCAAAAAAAAAATATATGTATTATTTTAATTTCATGGTTTGAGCTATTAAGAATAAAAGAAAAATAATAATATATGATTACTTAATAAAGAAAAAAATAAAAGTAATTTTACTTAAGTATTGCAGGCAAAAAAAAACATTAGGTTTTGTAATTAAAATTACGACTAACTAAAAAAAATTAACTTTTAAACTGATAACAAGCAGGACAAGTACTATCACAACAAATAATACATTAAACGGAAATAAGGGATAACTAATCATATCTATACTAAGTATATTCTACAGTATTTTAGGTGCACTCGTTTGTAAGTTTCAATCGTAATAATAACGTATGCTAATGCCAAACAGAAAGGCTGGAAAACTTAAGTAACTCGTATCTATGAAATAATCATTAGCAGTTGTTCAGTCTCATCATAGTTTAGTTGTAGTAGAAATTCATTAAGTACCTTGCCACAAACAAAGCGGGGTTTGTCCTTGATTACGACATCAAGCGATTTAGCAATTCTATTGTACAAGAATGGGCCCAAAAAATTAACAAAACCTTGTGCAAATCTGGTGTTGCAGGATGGTACCATGTATACTGTGTATGATCTTCTGGAATCCCGGTTATCTACTCTAGGAGGGAGGCAATGTTGCTTTAGGATTGTGACTTTAACAAAGAGCTGTCAGCTGTCTGTTAAAACGTTTGTTTCCTTATAGAGGTCAGTAGTAGGAAACGTGAAGTTTTTGAAGTTCAGAACCTTTAGTATGAAACGTTGAGCCATTTCTACTTTCAATAGGTAAGTCTTTGCCGCAGATCCCCAGGCTGTGATACCGTAGGTTAGAATATATCATATACAGTTTTATTGGTTTGTTCATCTCTCAGATTCCTCATTTTTTTTTAAATTGGAATCGGCCTTTAAGACAATCTATTTAAGCCTTCCAGTTGAGGTTTTTATCAATTAAAATACCTAAGTAGTTAATACACCTGACAGCGGAGAGGGTATGGCAGTCACAAGCAATAGCATTATAGGTACAAGTATGAGCTTTTATACCTAAGTCGGAATCTGGTTGTTTGTTGTCATATATAGAGAATGTAATGTATTTTGTTTTGGTAAGTTTCAATGTGAGTAGATTATTATCAAACCATGACATTACCGTACCGCGCATGCCTATTTCAGCTGATGATTTGGCACATTCTCATGACAGACCCCTAAATAAAATGACATCGTCGTCAGCAAAAGTTGTGATCGAGGCATAAGCCAATTGTGTCTGGCACAGTGAATTTATAAATATAAGGAACAGAGTCGACCCTAAAACAGATCCTTGTGGAACTCCAAATTGAATAGGTTGTTTTGTGCTAGACAAATCATTGATTTTCCCAACCAGAAAACGGTTTCTTAAGTAGTCCGTTAAGAGTTTAAGAGGTTACCCTCGAATACCAAAAGATTCCAGTTTGCATAGTAGTAAAGGCACAGAGACCGTATCAAATGCCTTGGCTAAGTCAAGGAAAACTCCAATGCATTTGCGACGGTGATCCAGATTGTTTATTATTTTGTTAACCAGACTCTCAATTGTATCTTCTATTGATCTTTTAGATCTGAAACCATATTGATTGGTTGCAAGAATGTTGTTAAATTCTATGTAGTTCGTTAATCGCTTATTAATGAGTTTCTCCAGTACTTTAGAGAGGGTCGGCAAAATAGAAATTGGTCGGAAATTTGAAACACATTCTTTATCACCTGACTTGTAGATAGGAATAACTAAATGTTTTTTTAGAAGGTCTGGGGAATCCCCGGTATTCAAGCATAGGTTACATAATCTTGATATCGGTTGGCATAGAACACTAATGCATTTCTTGAGAAATTGAAGAAATGCCATCCCAACTACACGATGAAATGTTTTTTAGGGAATATACAATATTAGTAATTTCAACTGTGTCAGTCTCATAGACCATAAAATAATTCATTTGTGCATCAACAGGCTTGTAATTTTGAACTAAGTCGTTTTGTGTTAGAGTGAGTTTTTGTAAGATGGTGTCAGCAAGCGTCGAGCCTACATTAACAAAATAATTATAAACATCGTTGATAGAGTCTTGAGGTATAGATTTTACTTTTATTAGGCCGTTGGAACTATCCATGTTTTGCGTATGGAGACTACATACAAGTATTCCAAGCGTTCGAGGACAACGCCGTTACGCTTCATCAGGTTTTCCATCGACAGTTTAAGATCGCTAATAGAAGCCAGAACAGTCTCAAATTTCACGCTCTGGTCGGCGGTAAGATTGGTAAATAAATCCAGGATATCCGCCCTATTCAGGTCGTGTCGTCACGTTTACGTTTATTGGTAGTTCCCGAGAGCGAAGACTGGGAAGAAGCTTCCGACAGTGTACCTTGCCGCGGCTGCGTCGTATGTGTATCAAGCAGAGATGGTTCAGACGTACAGTGCTCTAACTTAAATAGTGTAGGTGAGTCTGTCCTGGGCGGTGTACGAGCAGGACGAGGCATTATTTTGTGTAGAATAGGATACAAAAAAAAAAATAAGTAGCTGGTATGCAAAGTAAACAAAGTATCGTTAGCTTCAGTACGTATGCGTAGCACGTCTCGTAGGTCTCGTAAGGCGATGCGACTCGTAGAAGCTCGTGGAATGCGCTCGTAGCGTGCGCTCGTAGCACTCAGCGTGTTTTGAAGCGCAACGTATAGGCATCGCTCAGTACTCGCGTTCGACTATGTTCGGTAATTTCGGCGCGACCGCACAATCACTGCTGGCTTAGGCGTCAAAGGGACTCACAGGGCACGTCAGCCTCGGACGCAGGATCGAATCCTCAGAAAGCAAAAAGTACCACTAAGTACCTCACTCAACAAGAATCAAGATGAGAGCCCTTCTGAAGACACCCAGGGCTCCGCGTCAATAAGGTCAAATCCGATGATCTTGGGGCGAAGTCCTACAGCAGTATAACTCCTGATTAAATAGTTTCAACAACACACGTCCGCACTGTACAAGAGCGGAGGAGCAAGAGGAATTTAATATTGTGTGAATTGTCCAAAATATAACGACAAGTGTCAAGTAAGTAGGAAAAAAATCAACCATCTGCGAGCTATTCTGGCGTGCGCTGCAAAAACCGCACAGACGAAGTCGCGGGCACCAGCTAGTACTTAAATAAATATTAATAATGGAGGTATCTCTATTAGCGGTGTCTCTTATAAATGCCTCTCAACAGGAACACTGCCTAAACACTGGTTAAAATTCGCCTTGTCACTATTTGTTACCATCTAACAGAATGGGATGACACTTTATCAAACAGTTGTTACTTTTTGGCAGAAGTTGAGAGAGGTATATATAAGTAAGGTGTTTAAAAATTATTAACGTCTGTGTTAATGTTAATGTTTAAAAATTAATAACTATAAATATTTAGTTTTTGACGACCGCTGTGTCGCAGTGGACTAAGGTCCGGGTGAGACGCAGAAGGTTGCGGGTTCGATTCCCGCCACGGGACAAATGTTTGTATCATCTGCAAGTATTTGTCTTGGGTCTGGGTGTTTCTATGTATAATATGTATGTATTTACAAGAAAAATATATAAGTAGTATATCAGTCATGTGTTACCCATAACACAAGCTCTGCTTACTTTGGGGCCAGATGATGTTGTGTTAAAAATGTCCGGCATTATTATAATTATTATAAGTTTATTTAGTTTGTTGTATCGGTTTACTGTCCTTCAATTGTAACAAATACACGTGACAATATACCACAATGTGATGGGGATAGAATATATTATATCATAACATAGGGGATATAACATTTGTTACTTCCGATGTAGCCTTTTATTTAAAAAAGTAACAACGGGAGATGTGATCAGGTGATCAGTTAGTAATTAAATATTCTGTTATGTTTCAAGATTCAAGTAAGTTTGTTAGGCGTTGCAACTATAAACTAGCTGATTGGCTGTTGTTTCAGGATATAATCTTATAATCAGATCGTTTTTGAGATATTGTATGTAAGACCGATGTTTTTCTTCTTCAGAAAGTCCACTTTATCTTAGTTATTAAGTTTTACTTTGTAGTGGAATCTTTACTGGATTATGTAATATTACAGTTATTTTGTTAATAAGTTTCATTTTTGTGTTTTTCCGAATAAACAAATAAATAAACGTTCAATCAAGTTACATTGATTTTTTAATAATTACCAAATAGTTTTCGGCTAGTGCCGAAAAGACGGATTTACATTTTATTCAACCAAATTACTAATGCTGTAGACAGAAGACAAGAATATTTGACATTTTTCGAATAACTAAGACTCTCAATTTGACAGGTAGGGAGGCCTGCAGCCATCCATTGTGATCTAGATGAATATTCATAAAATATATATATTTTACATTAGTTATGCTAAATGTTAAATATAGGAGTTAACATAAACTGTTTTACTCACGGGTCTAAAATAGATAGATAATCATAAGGTCGGACATTTCACACAGCATTATCTAGCCCCGAAGTATGCAGACCTTGGGTTATGGGTACCACATGACTGATATTACTACTTATTTACTTTATTTTTTGTAAATACATACATATTATACATAGAAACATCCAGACCCAGAAGATAGTGCAGGAGCCGCATTTTATGATCAACGTCGCTATGTGACGGAAACATACAAAATTATGTAAGAGTATAACACAATTATGTCAGTGAAACTCTTTGCACAGAAGCATTATCGTAAGCGATGAGTTTAGATTCACTTAAAACAGTTATTCTATTAGACAGTTGCAGTGCTCTCTATAGCATATTGCTCGATGCGCGCTGGCGCAAGAGGGGTATTATGGCGTCTCTGTAGGATAATTAAAAAAGCTTTGTCGATGATCTGAACATTCAGAAGTGCTGTTTATATGCAAATTCAAGATTTTTGAGACAAGGAAATGCATTATTTGCTTACCAAAGTTCAAACATCTTAAGAAAATTTCGTATTCTCCCAACTGTTCTACTTGCGGAGTTTTTGAAGGCGTTCAGCATTTGCAGGTGGAATGTACCCAGAGCCGATGTCCAAGATGGTTTATGTCTAAAAAGTATGATCTGAATTTGCTAGACGTAGGCACATTTCAGAGTGCTTTGGCTGGCCCGTGGTCTGAACCGGCCTAGGTACTCCTTTCAATCGT
Organism: Lampropteryx suffumata; assembly: GCA_948098915.1. Lineage (NCBI taxonomy): Eukaryota > Metazoa > Arthropoda > Insecta > Lepidoptera > Geometridae > Lampropteryx > Lampropteryx suffumata. Next base: position 15,149,911 of record OX402544.1, on the reverse strand, counting down.
TTTTTAATATAGTTAAGCAGTAGAATTTAACTGCTAAGCTAAAACAGGGCTGACATAGTCAAGACCTCAGACAAAAAAATATTTATAAAAAGCTATTTCCAACATCGTATATTAGATACACATACTCGTCGATACCTACGAACCCTCCAGAAAATTCCTTGAAAAATAAAGCTCAACATTTCAATTCCATTTCAAAGCTATTTTATGTAAATCTACACAATACATATAAGAATGTTTTCTTGTACTCTCACCGTGCTCATTATGGAACTCGGTGATTTCCCGTTATCTTCAATATTATTCTAAAACTGTCGGTTTTGTAGGTCAGCTCTCTCATTCTGTTGCAGGGGATTTAAGAGCTCCTCAATGAGCATCACATAAAAGTAGAAATCGCTTCGTTTTTCGATACAATAAAAAAATATCAAATTATCTATATACCTAGTACCTTACCTTCTTAATTACTAAATATCACTCACTACATAAAACCATTTATTAATGTATGTACATACAAGTAATATATAATACCGATATATCCTATGTGTTATACAATACTAACACTAAGATTCTTTAAATTTTATTTTCTGTATGAGAAGTGTTGACTTGCATTAAATAACTGCCACACTAGTAACACACTCTGGGTGAGTGTGTTATAATTGATTTAATATATTGATATATTGATTTAATCCCTAAAGCTATGAGTATATATAAAATAGTACGAGTCAGTATCAATTTGTTTGAGTTGAATGCTGATTAAATATATTGTCTTTCAAAGTCAGTATGGGTAAGAATTACTGCAGGTCAGAAAAACTAAAAAATGTATATAGATTTTTGGATTTTTTAAGGGTTTTTTAAGGAGGGGTGTTAAGGGGCCCACTGACCTCTACTAAAAGTGGCCTTTTTATAGCTTAATATTTACCAAACGAATATCTGTTCAGCTGAACTGAAGATACTCCTAGTATTATTAAAATACCTATCCAACGATATGTCAGACTGGGGGTAGAAAAATAAGAAAAACAACCCCACTTTACATAAAGGCGAGGTATTCTTAAAAACTATTTTTAAATTTTTTCCACTTTGTAGGTGCCCCAAATACGTCATACCACGATATCTCTCATTACCATTAGACTAATTGGCTGCGAGCTAAAACTCTGCTACTTGTGACAGATAGACAGACGGACAAAGCGAAACAATAAGGAATCCCTGTGGACTACAGAACATGAGAACCTTAAAAAGAACATGAGTCATAGAAAGTGCTGTTTTGTAACACTTTCTATGACTATTCTTGATGATATCTGAACTCCTAAAAATGGCTACGTACGGCTAACAGTCTATTATTAGTAGTATAAGTTAAGTTACGATCGGTTTAATGTACTGCTTAATTATACTCGTAGCTGTGAGGCGGAGATTCGACCGACAAAATGGGAAAACTTTAAACGGACGAGAAGCCAGACTCAATTTATCGTCGTGATGCTGTTGCCAACGGGTACAAACTAGTCTGTATATTGGTCCTAGTATGTAAGTTACACTGGGGAACATGGTATCATGAAGTATCTAGTAAGAACATATAAGAGCAACATACCTCTGTGGTGCTGTGGGTAGATACCCACATGAGGCTGCGGGTTCAGTCCCAGCCGCGAAACTAATGTTTATACGATCTGCAAATATTTGTTTTGGGTCTGGGTGTCTGGGAAGTTCACTTTGAACAATAAAGTCCGTCTGTCTGTATGTTCGCCCCTAATCGGTGCTGTTGCTCGCAGACTATTAAGTTGATGAAATTTTGCACAGTAATATTTATTAATACCTCTTCAAAGTTATGAAATAAAAACATTAAAAACTGACCACTACTAATTCTTATCCTTACTGACATTGGAAGACTTCACTGTGCGTGGTCACATACATGCGCGTGGCCAATTTATGTACCTATGTAAAATACCTATGCATGTACTTAATAAATAAGTAAGTATAATTGCGTGACCCAAGAGCTGGCTCCTATCTGGCCCAGCGTATTAGCATTGCCATTCAACGTGGTAATGCCGCCAGTATCTTGAGAATGCTGCCCGCTGGCAGTGATCTGGATCAGTTGAGCTATCTATAGATCGTTTTAAACGGTCCTTAGATAGCTCACTGTTTCACGTGTATTTTAAATTATTGTATATTGTATTTTTGTACATTTTAGTATAAAGGTAATATATCAGTCATGTTCTTGCCATACATAATCTCTGTTTATCTTATGGCTAGATGATGCTGTGTTAAATATCATTATTATGATTATTAGTACACACTTGATGATTGTGAGACCCTCAATCTTTAATTTAGTGTAATTTTAATAGTCTTTTGTGTTTTTCTTTATTTTAAATTAAAAAAAAAACGTTTTTTTTCTCTGTACAAATAAATGTATTTTCTTTCTATCTTTCTATTATAATAATAGAATAAACATATAAGTAAACAATAATATCCACACAACACCATTAAGCATAGTTTTGTGCTATGGAAACCAGATGACTGATAGAATACCATAAATTTATAAATACATACTTAAGATACTTTGTAACACCCGGACACGTAACAAACAGATATGTTCATTACACAAATGTTTGTTCTAAGAAGAATCAAACCCACCACCTATCTATAGCATAGAAGGCTACCAGCTGATGAAAAATTACCAACAGTAATTTTTCATCACACGAAAACATATCCCGAACAAAATGTAATTGGATTCATAGTCATTACAACCCAACGCAAATTAATTATGGGCGTTTAAATTGCCATTTCATAGAGATTATTGGCATAATAATAAAAATAATGAAAATATAAATAATTCCGGTTATTTCACACAGCATCACCTAGCCCTAGAGTAAGCAGAGCTTGTGTTATGGGTACCATGACTGATATTTCTTTTTCTTTAGTACAGATACATTTTAAACATAGTAACACCTGGACCCGAGTCAAACTTATCTTGCAAACTTATAGTTTGCAACCTACTTAAAGTTTGATGAGTCGTGAATCGTTGCATTTTGTATCTCATTTAATTTTCATTGTCGTAAATAATAAATGTCATTCCGGCACACTTCACAGACTATCTACCTACTTACCTTTTATCATATACTTTCTGTGCAAAGTGTAGGCATCCTCAGAGAACTTAGTAACTAGCGAATTTAGTAATTGTGGAGGTGTCTACAGAGCCCGGGTATTATCGCTCAGAGCACACTGGTCCCCTAATATTCGTCCCCCGAAATAAAAGTTATAGATTCGGCCCTATATAGGTGCCCATTGGTCCCCCGGTAGGACACCAGTCAATATTCATTTATTTTTAAGGTGTTCGTCTCCTGGAATAAAAGTTATAGATTCGGTACCTGCTCAGGTGCTTTTTAGTCCCTGATAGAAAACCAGCCATATTTTTACATAAAAATGCTTTGACATTGTGAAAAGTGTGTACTTATTCCAATCATGAGGATGTTCTTGCTTTTTTTATCTACTACTTATATTTTTTGTGACTGGTTTCAAGTCTACGCACTTGACTTTTCTTGTTATCTTATTCTATTCTTATTTCTTGTTACCGTTGACTTTTCTTGGTATATTATCATACTCTATTTTACCATGCGACGTGGTGGATAATTATAGCATTTTGAGGTTTCTATTGGGCTAAATCTGAGTCAGTTCTATTTAAAAAATGCATCAGGTAATAGCAGAGATAAAGATATTTACGATGCAGAAGTTCGGATGAAATAGCCACGTAGAAGTTATGATATATTAGGAATTACCTATGAAATTGCTGTTATGTACAAAAAGTTCGAGTACATTTTTATTAAATATTTATATTATTCGAATTATTCATCCATGCTATCGATACATCTATGTCACCGCAATGGAAATTTGTAGATGGCTTTTTTGAATATGTCAGCTGGACGGCCGGCATCGAAAATTTACGAATGACTTTTGTACGGCCTCTCGGGTATTAAATTTTTTTCATGCTTAGAATTAGATTGAGTATCATCGGCTGATCTCCTTTATTCATCGTTGTCTAAAATAATATTCAGGTGATCACAGCATTTATTTTACAGATTAAAATTCCTATAACGGTAGCGTGTAAACCTACAGAACAGAAACTGCGTGTAAACCAGTAACTAGGCGTGCGTTTGTTTGTAGTTTGTAGGTGTAGCAGTGCGGCGCAAACGGCACGGAACATCAACGACATATACGGAGTTTGCTCCGTATATGTCGCCGTTCTTTAGAACTGGCCATTTGAAAATATTTTTTCTATGGTTGGCTAAGAGCTCTAATTTCAATTAAATGTTATCTTAAAAACATAGAATTCTTTTTTCATATTCAGTCATTTTATTTATTCAATCTTTACGGAGTTTGCTCCGTATATGTCGTTGATGCCGTACTTTTAACGTGTCCATGCTGACAAAAGATTGAATAAACAAAATGACTGAATATGAAAAAAGAACTCAATTTTTTAAGATAACATTTAATTGAAATTAAAGCTCTTAGCCAACCATAGAAAAATATTTTCAAATGGCCAGTTCAAAAGAACGGCAACATCGTGGGTAAAGTCTTATTATATAACTATTATGCTAATATTGTTATTATTTAAATAACTTTGTTTTAATTACATACATAGTACATACATTTAAATACATAGTATACATATATATATATAAATATATATAGTATACAATATTTATGGATTGGACAAAAGTACCAATCAATAAAGCTTTCAACGGCGAATGGAATTTTATCTCCTAAACCAGGTTAAGTCCGGATGTTTTTTAGTAAACCGCAGGGCTGTTACTAAATATATATTTTTCTCGGCTCCCGAATCAAACAGAGGGTTGTTACAAGCTTAACGTGTCTATCTGTGTATATGTGTCAGTAGCAACGTAACTTCCAAACGAATCAACCATTTTTTGTTTAGTTTTTGATTTATAAAATAACTAGCTAACCCGTGCCCACTTCGTTGGGCGATCACAACTTCACAAAAAATATTGAAGTAATAGTATCGCTATTAAAAAAAGATAGCCAGGTATTCAAATTATTTTAATAATTACAGAGATTAACAAAGTTACGGATCAAAATTGATAGATGGCGCTAGCGGCCACCCGCGGCTTCGCCCGCCCCGTTCCCGTTCCTAATGTTTTTCCTGGATAAAAAATAGCCTTTATCCTTATACAAGCTACTAATTATATTCATATATAATTGATCCAGGCGTGACTTTGCGGAAATCCATTACAAAACATTAAACAGATGGACAAATATTTAGTACTATTCCGCCAATCTATTCCTAAAGAGTTACCTCCAAAAGAAATTCGACACGTGTTTCGCCCCTCCACGAGGCATCTTCAGGAACACTCGACTCACTCCGCACCCCGACGAAAAAGCACTCTGCTCTGCAGACTTGTTGCTTCGACTGTGTCTCACAGTCTCAGTCTGACGTTGGTCGAAGCAACAAGTCTGCAGAGCAGAGTGCTTTTTCGTCGGGGTGCGGAGTGAGTCGAGTGTTCCTGAGGATGCCTCGTGGAGGGACGAAACACGTGTCGAATTTCTTTTGGAGGTAACTCTTTAGGAATAGATTGGCGGAATAGTACTAAATATTTGTCCATCTGTTTAATGTTTTTTAATTATATTCATTTTAAGTTTCATTCAAATCGGTCTAGCGGTTCTCGAGTTATATGTCGTGTGACTAACACGACTTTCTTTTATATATATAGATAATAAATAAACATTGGTGGACCATGAACACAACACCATCAAACCCCAATCTAAGCATAGCTTGTAATATGTTGGCCTGATCACTAAAAGAATCCCTACTAAAATTATAAATGCGAAAGTAACTCTGGCTGTTTTTCTGTCTGTCACGTTTTTACGCCTAAACCGCTGAGTAGATTTTGATGAATTTTGGTACAGAGATACATGAGACTTTGGAGAATGACATAGGCTACTTTTTAGGTAGGTACCACGCGCGCGAAGCCACGGGTAGCAGCTAGTATTTATATATTTTTAAATGAAAAGTGACTTGATCGAGAGGGTTCTTAACTGTGATATAAGAACATTTTTTCAGCAATTTGCAGATCATCAGCTGTTTTCTAGTTGATCATGGGATGTGAGCAACTTCCACACAGCTGATCGATTCGAAATTTATTACTTCAACGATAATGTAAGAATATTGTAATATTTTAACCTTGACATGATGCTGCATTAAATAATGGCATAGAAAAAACATTGTTCGACATCATTTTATAAATAAGTAAATATATTTATAAAATACAATACCTACAATGTAATTTTTCAGAAAATAATTTTTCGAGGGTTCAAAGTACCAATGCTCTTTTAAAAAATAAATTATTTTCTTAAATAAATTTGAGAAACTGTTTATTTTTCAATCGAATTTGTCCAAAAAATATAAAAATATTAATAGGAAAAGACAGACTACAGGCTGATTTAGTGTACCTAATGCACTTCAGTCAGCAAACATTTAGTAACATTTAGTAGTAACATGTTTGCGATATGTTATGAATCTTATACATACACACGGCACAATTTCCAAAGCAAGGAAAAAAAGAGTTATTATTAAGAAATCAATAGCAAATCGAAAAAACTAAGAAAGCCAAACTAAGAACTAATAATAAAGCCAAGATTAAGAAATACTTACAAAGAAAGCCAGCCGCTGCCTATTTATTACTCGTCTTTCGTCCACAGGCGAACATACGCTCAGAGCAGAAAATAAGAGCGTACAAAAAGTGTGTATGAAAGTAGTGATCGCGCAGTTCAAACCTATTGCTAGTTGTCGCGAATTACGTAAAAGAATCGCGGAACATAAAAAAAAACACTACGTTCTTTTCCATATTCTAATAAATTAAACGCTTGTTAATGAAAGACATGGGCTAATGGGATGAGCACGACAAAATAGCCTTGCTTGGCAAATAATTTAAAAACTACCAAACTAGTTATTAGGTTTATCCGAGTTAAACCTAGATACTATCTTACCCTGGTTCACCTTATAGCTTTATAAAGCAATCACCAGCAAAACCGCCCTAAAATATGATTTAGGTGCAAGGTGTTGTAAAGCGACAGTCGCACCTCGTACGTCAGAGATAATAGGACCGCGCGAGACAAATGTGCGTGGCGTGGACTTGACACAGGGCTGTAAAAATAAATAAAGGGACCGCATAATGTCTGTCTTGAGCTGTGTACACAAACTATGGTAAAAAAAATACGCTCTAAATACGCTGCTTTTCCAGAATGCTAATATGCAATGATGTATCAGTCCATCCATTCTTCGACACTAATATTATAAATTGGACATTGTATATCTATTTGACATTGTCTGTTTGTTCGTTACCTTTTCATTACTAAGCAGCTATAAATAACTTGATGAAATTCGGTAATGATATAGATTGTATATTGGGGAAGGACATAGGCTACTTTTTATATATATAGATAATATGTAGATACTTAATATGCGGTTGATTCGTGACGATTTTTTGCGCGCTATTCTGTGAAAAATAGAATCAGACGTAGGCGTAGGCACTAGAAGAAAAAAACACGCTAATAATTATATACATCAATTCAACAATTGAGTTCGCTAGTGCGTCCAAAGTCTTAATTGACAATAAACGAAATTAATGCAGAACGCTTTATTAACTGTCTGCATCAGTAATTCAAACCTTGATTGTTTCATGGAGTGACATGCTATTGCATATCATCGTCCGTAAATAATAAGTAGGTACTTCAGAGATATAAAATAAATTACACAGAATTATAATCCCGGCCGTAGACGTGTCACATTAAGTTTTTATTTCCAGTTTTAGTATTTACACTCAAGATCAAGAAGCATGAGCCACACTTTGTACAATCGCCACAATTGGAGCGTTTCATCAATCTAATTTTCGTAGATACTCGTAAGAACGGTTAAACATGCTTGAACCAAGACGATGTCTGGTTCTTCTCAGACTTGGCTTACGGGAGGAAACTGAACCAAAATTTACATAACATGTTATTTTTAAGTCACATGTTAAATTAAGTCTACGAATCCCAACTAGCTGTTGCGATTCTCCATTTAGGTATATTCTTAATTTTAAAGGGTTTCTGTCTATCTGTTTGTTTGTTTTCACGGCTAAAATGCTTAAATATCTTGAAGAAATTTGGTAAGTAGATGTATTTGGGGCCGTCCCCAATATACTTCAGAGATAATTTTAATACTTTTTAATCATGTCCTGTCATATAGGAGGCATATTTGATGTAGGTAACAAACATGCGAAGCCACGGGTAGTGTTTAATAAAATTGACTTTTCGTTTCGTTAATGATAGATAGATAGATAGATAGATAAAGTATTTATTTGTAATAGCTATAAACACACATATACAAAAATAACAAGAGATAAGGAACAATTTTAAGTAGGTAAATAAAAACAAAAACAATACAAAAAAAATGAAGAAAAAAAAACTTAAAACAAAACATTTACATAAGTGTCCCATTAATCCGTGTGTGTGTTGCAGCCGACAAAAAGGTCAAAGCTCAGCGCATAATTTTGCTCAAGGAGCAAACACAGATTTTCAGCTAAAACCCTTCGAGATGACAAGTTGAACGAATTGAAATACCTGTAGCTTAACAAGTAACATGTGTGCGTGTGAACCAACCACTGTGTGTCTATATAAGTGACCAGTGATAACACTACCCCTGAGAAATCCTCCTACAAAAAGCAAACGAAGTGTTTAGGAATACCCTCTCTTTGGTTTTCCAATAATAAGGATCTAAAACGTATTTTAAAAGTAAACCTAGTGTTGAGATTGCGTATCGGAGGGGGAATGTTGTTCCAACACTTCGTTGCGGAAACTACCGGTGAATGCTGCAGTTTTATGATTGTGATAGAGGAGTGCAGACCTGATGTAAGGCTGTGCGGGTGTTACTAATAGCAAACCTAAGTATCGAATGCAAATATTCTGGTTTTTTGAATTTGATAACATCAAATATCATTCCTCCTAGATGTAGTTCTCTCCGTGAAGCCATATTTAACATTGACATACTATTCAGGTAAGGAGTTATATGACTATGGGATGGGACGTTAATACAAAATCGGCAGCACGCATTCTGCACTCGCTGAGTTTTAACAAGTATTCGAGGACCATAAACAATATCTCCATAGTTAAGCCTAGATATGATTAATGCTTCACATAAAGCGTTACGCGATTCTTCTGTCAGCTGGTTACGAATTTTGTAAATCACATTAAGGCGGTAAAAACTACTTTTCACTAAGTCTAGTACGTGGTTCTCAAATCTAAGCTGGCTATCAAAGATGATACCAAGGTTCCTTGCCTCACTCACCCGACCTACTTGTGTTCCATTGATCTTAACATCAAGAGGATACTGTATTTTTTTTAGTTGAGTCTTAGTACCAAAAATCATATGTTGAGACTTTGTGGGATTTAGTAGGAGTGTATTGCGTTAGGACCAACCAGAGATCGAGTTTAGGTCTTTATTTAAACGCAAAACAGCTTCTGATATTCCGTCTGGTGCCTCTGACACGTACACTTGCACATCGTCGACATGACAGTGGAACATAAAATAGCTGATGACTTTCGTTTGTTCCGCAGTATATATACCAAAGGTAAGGGTAAGGTAAGGCCTTTGACTGTGTGAGTCATGCAACCCTAATCACAAAGTTAAAATATTATGGCATTAAAAACCGGGCGATTGAGCTCATACAGTCTTATCTATCCAATAGAGTCCAGAAAGTAGAGGTGGGTGGTGAGAGGTCTTTGGGATCAATTATTGATAAAGGGGTACCTCAGGGATCGATACTAGGCCCTTTTTTATTCCTATTATACGTTAACGATTTATCTTTTTTGTAAAAAATATTTGTGATATAGTTTTATTTGCAGACGAAAAATTAAAGACGCATCTTTAATTTTTCGTCTGCAAATAAAACTATATAAAGTTGATAGAGGTAAAACCAGTATTTGCGATAACGTAAATGAATCCTTATCGTTAGTTCTTAACTGTTCTTAAGGTGTTTCGAGTTAGGTAGTTATTGTTATTTAATTTTGTACTAACTATTTAATATTAATAATTACACTGGTTTTAATATATTGTGTAGACTTAATGTAGCATTACATTACAAACCTTAGTGGTTTTTTGTGCTATATTTACCAATTTTTATTGTAAACTTTTTTACTATGATAAATAAAAAAAAAAAAAAAAAAAAAAAAAAAAAAAAAAAAAAAAAAAAAAAAAACTGGTTCACTGTAAATAATCTTTTGCTTAATTCAAAAAAAAAGAAATGTATCAAATTCACTTTGCCAAATGTTATTCATAGCCCGTCCAACATTGAAATAAATGGAGAGGCAATGAATCTTGTAAATTCCACGATCTTCCTAGGTCTTAATATTGATGCAAAACTACAGTGGGGACCACAAATTGAAACACTTGCTGATAGGCTTAGTTCCGCTGCATATGCAGTTCGTGCGATACGGTGGCTTACTGATGAAGCTACAGCTAGACTAGTTTATTTAAGTTACTTCCATAGTGTTATGTCATACGGCATCATTCTCTGGGGGAAAGCAGCTGATATTGGTAAAATATTTGTAATTCAAAAAAGGGCAATACGTGCCATTTTTAAAATGAAACCACAAGAATCTTTGAGAGAAATATTCAAAGAAATTAATATTCTCACAATAGCTTCACAATATATATATGAAAATTAGTTATATACACATAAAAATATAGATGGGATTCAGCAAAATAGTGACCTTCATAAAATCAATACTATAAATTATACATCCCTAGGTTTCGACTAGAAAAAGTTAATAAGTCATTTATGGGGAACACGGTGCGCTTCTATAATAAGCTTCCTGAAAATGCTACTAAACTACCTATTAAGAAATTTAAAGCATACATTAAAGGTAGTCTTTTGAAGAAAGCTTATTATAATATAGATGATTATATTATTGATAAGAATGCATGGCCTCATGTCGCTCTGCCGTCAGACAGTTAACCGACACACTTGAAATGTATAAACTCTCTTGTATTAGTATTTCGTAGTTAAGGTAGTTATACGATGGATCATTATAAAAAAGCGCTAGGACCAAGACGACTTTCTTGCCAATTCTTCTCGAGCCCCAAGCTCGAAATGGATGGCTTAGCTTAGGATGAATTGGCACCTAAATTCCCCTAGTATGTAAGACGTTTCAAAGTGATCCTTGTGATTGTATTGAATAAATCATCTTTTGACTTTGACTTTGACTTTGACTTATAATAAAAAGCAGTGGACCCAGTATAGAGCCCTGGGGAACACCCCGGCTTATCGACATTGGCTCCGAATACAAAATAGAACCACTACTTTTTACCAATTTGACAGATTGGAATCGATTGTTTAAATAACTTTCGATCCAAATAACAGACCCATGACTTAACCCATAATACGTTAACTTAGTAAGAAGAAGGGGAATATTAAGACAGTCAAACGTACGTGGGTAATTAAGCAATGTTAGTACCGTGCTGTGACCATTATCTAGCGCTGCCAAAATATTATCTGTGACGTCCAAAAGAGCGGTCACCGTGCCACGACCCTTACGAAACCCTGATTGGTGAGAAGGCAAAATATTATTAGATTCCACATATTTTGCCAACTGGCCACTGATAGCTTTTTCAAGTAGCTTCGAGAGGTACGGTAGAATGCTTATTGGTCGAAGGTCTTTGAATTCAACGGGATTGTCATTTTTTGGTAAAGGTATAGGTACTGTACTCGTCACGATAGATTTATTATTTATTGCCGTTATCACATCCAGTGTGCATGGAAGCGAGAACATGATCATATCTCTACTTATCCCATCATCTCCAAGACCATTTGATTTTATGGACATAATAATTTTCGACATCTCAATTGAGGTGATGGGCATCAATTCTAATGACTCTGTTGAAAATTTATTTTGACTGAAGAAGGACAGTTTAGAAGACGGCACTACATTATCTCCCGGCACATTCAGAAAGTGGGTATTTATTTTATCAGAGTCATCAAAATGAGAAGGCAATGACTTATCTTTACTTGCATCAACCAAAATCTTCTCTTTAATGTTTTTCCAAAACGCTTTAGTATTATTTATTTGTGAGTTAACTAAGTCATGAAAATAAGCCCGGTTTTCTCCCGCTATACCATTCAAAACTAATGTTTTCATCTCCTTGTAATATGCTTTGTCTTGTATTGAACCAGACTTACGGTACGCTTCATGTGCATCATTACGTTCGTCAATCATCATTTTGCACACATCAGTAACCCATGGAAGCGAATGATTATTTCTAACTGTTATTGTTTTAATAGGGGCATGTCTATCAAATAGGGAAACAATCATAGCATTGAATTTATCTACCATCATATCCACACTCGGCAATGATATTACTTCGTTCCAGTCGATAGCATATAAGTCATTATTGAATTCGCTAAGATTTATGTTATTTATTGGCCTAAAACTGAACGACTTAGGTCGACATCTTATTTTCTTAAGTTTTAGAGTCACACTCACCATTGCGTGGCCAACTCCACCCGTGATGTTATGTACAGAAATGTCATGCACTGGTGAGTTTGCACATACTAAATCAATAAGCTTCTCGCTGTGCGAAGTAAAGTGTGTTGGTTGAGTAACATATTGACTCAGATTCATATAGTCAAGAAATTGGCAAAATTTTATTGTGTTACTATCATATTTACGGAGCATATCTACATATATAGCATATATTAACACGAGTCGATAACCACATTTGTTCGATTAAGTCGTTAGTTCTAGGCAAGTAACGGACACTTATACCAGCCCTAATATAAAAGCCTAGTCCACCGCCAATCCCATTGCAGACATGCAGCGGGCGCGGGGCGATGCACAGTCGATATCCAGGCACGGCCGGCGCGCGCGCCTTTTGCCCGCTCCTTATCCAGGTCTCACTAATAGCGATAATATCCGCACAAAAACGTGTCACAGCAATGATAAAACTATCATGCCCTGTGTTTAACGAGCCCGCATTATAAAGATCTAACTTAATTAACTTTAACTTAGAACCCATAATGATTTTTTTCTAGGTAAACAATGTACTTACAAGCCATCAGGCAGGAATGTGCAGTTGTAAAAGGTGTTGTAGTGTGTAGTGTGAGTGCAAGTGACATGTTATAACGTAGGATATGTCCTCTCTCTCTCTAACCGCAACACTCACAACACCGTTTAAGTTAATAGGAGGTAGTACACGGGATATAATAACGAAGAATAACAATAGGTGCTCATTATAAATAAACATATTATAAAACTCCGTCACAACTATCATGGATATGCTGCTCATAGATGAGCTGCACAGGTGCAGTTGACACATTGTTTTATACACTACTACTGCGTAAAAACAATACAACATGAAAAGAAATAGATAAATTAATTTGAAAAACGTATGAAATTGAAAGGAAGGTTTAACAAGAATGGTCAAACTAGCTGCCAGGAGCGTCAACGGCCTGAGTTCCAAAAACCCGGTGTAGGTCGCCTTCCGTGCGAATACGCTACCTACGTGCGTAGATCTTCCCGTCACGGGTCCAGACGAACCTCCAGCTTAGCCGATTTCCAACTTCCCGTGCTTGCTGGAACAACTGCCGGTTTGACTTGGTCAACCTCTCGTTGACGTAGAATCGTCGATGCGGAGCAGGTAAGCCCGTGTCCGTTATGATGCCACGGCGATCTCGCGCTGCCAGCATCAGCTGATCACGAGAAGCCCGCCTTGCCAGTCGTAACACGATGGGGCGGGGGCTGGGAGCGCGAGACGCCTCATGAGTATCAAGGGTCCTTCCAACTCTGGTGAAGCTCACTAAATCATGCTCAACCAGCTTGTTGCAGTAGAAGTAAGAAAGTAATGAAGTCAGTAATGTTACTAAAATATACATTATTGGTTTAGTACTACGGTAAGTTTGGATTTTTGTATTCGTGTTTGTAACTAAACAATACATTGGCAAAGTAAATCCAAAATCTTAAGTTTAAATATACCTAGTCAGAATATGTTTTGTAGTGACGTGAACAATAACATACTGACATTTATTGTGTACGAGTATGAACCAAGTTTCATTATACTTATTCTGTCGTCGATTTTAAAGTCGGTAATAGTGTCACAGAACAGGGAATATTCCCTCGCATTGTTCGGTCGCATTGCAACTCAATTTAGAAATTCCGGTATCTAAAATCCAGACTCAGTACTACCAACTTGCGTAAAAACCAATATATAACGTGTATATGAGGTAAATAAACCTCTTACACAAAAGATGCTCTACAACTTTTATCTCCATCCATCTAAAAGCTGAACGCTTTTGTAGTTGGGACAGATTGAGCAGAAGCATTAATGGACGACAGGCATTGTATTGTGTCCGCAGTACCCTCAGGGTTGTCTTTCATGGCATAGCTATTTCTAGGTATTTTTCCTTAGGTATTTGAAGGGTACGTAATGAGTATGTGGGATGTTTACTCAGACAGCTTACTTATACGAAATCAAGTCTTTTATAAAATCACGATTAAACCAGTCCAGCCGATTAAGTTTCCTTAAACATAAAGGGATGTTCTCACAGACTGATTCGGAACAACCAAAACTATGAGTGATATAAATTTACCTCCTCATAATATATGCTTGTATTGCAACAGAATCGTAAAAAAATCAGAGATAAACTAAAAAAAGGTACTTATTTCAACACTGATTTTAACGCAATCTTGGACTTAAAAATCACATACGGAGTAAGCGTACTTTAAAATGATTACGATACAAGCATAGTTTATGTATTCAAAAGCTCAATAACTTTTCAATAAACTATAATTTTGAATGGATACTTTCAGTAGATTTTTCGCGAGATCCTTTGAGCAGCAAATCATGAACAGCCTGTTCATGATTTGTTACGATGTGATAGTAAGTAGATTGTATGATTATGATCCTTAATCATATAATTAAATGGGACTGATCAATCAGCGGGACACACTATGCTAGGTGAAATGCATTTATCTACGCTCTCTGAGGAGTTTGTGCCACTGACGTGTATCCTTAATAAATTGCGACGATAATTTCATGAAAAATATCCCTAATTTC
Source organism: Lampropteryx suffumata (assembly GCA_948098915.1). NCBI lineage: Eukaryota > Metazoa > Arthropoda > Insecta > Lepidoptera > Geometridae > Lampropteryx > Lampropteryx suffumata. Next base: position 15,134,826 of record OX402544.1, on the reverse strand, counting down.
TATAGCCTCGATTGCCAGATCTAGGCTGATGTTTCGGCAATATGTCTAGACTAGATGGTGAACCTGTGAAATAACAAAGTGAATGATAATAATCACCAATAGTACCAATAAAACCACGAGGAAGCCAATATTTTTCATGTATTAAGTATACATTAAATATATTAACTTACATGTAGACGGTCCAAGAATTTTATAGGCATCTACCTATGTACTTTATTAAGAAACCAAGCAATGCTAGTGTAAGTATATACATTTAACATGACCATAGTAGAAGTAGTAGTAGGAGGTACGTAGTAGTTACCAATAATATTATTTATTTTAACAACCGACTTCAAAGCTGAGAATGTAAGAGGATACGGCCGAGAAATGCCTGGAAGCCTAAAGATTTATCAATTCGGATGATCATAGCGATCGGATCCAACCTGACGTGCCTTTCAGTTTGATAAAGCCCCATATCAAAAATTGACAGACCGGATACAATGGGCGGATATACCGTTCGCAAAAACATCCAGAATGGTTTTATGATCGTAATACGTTGATTTTTAAAAGTGGTCGTCCGACAACGATGATGATATCTTTTAACCATCGGGCTGGGCTGATTGTCTGCCTCTTGATCTTCTTGATCAATATATGCAACCTTGGCCACCGCCTATCTGTTACTTTCTTAACACATAGTTCACTTCATTTCCTTGGTGCCAAGTTTACGCGACTTGTATCCGACGGCGTCCTATCTCCTATAAGTTTGTCTTCACGGGGGTAGGTAATTGAATAGGTAGTGCTCAAGATAAGAGATACCGAGCTTACTCCATCATTGTACTCCCGCTCGTATTATCAGCACGTTTTCGTCTAAACTTCTTGAAGACGTCTTCTAAATCGTGGAAGGCAGCCACCTACTACACGTCTGAAGTCACTTTTCATACAAAAAAACTTATTCAAAATCAGTTCATCCATACGATGACACATTCAGACACCTACATACACAGACACACATATATACACGAAAATTGTATAACACCCCACTATTTGCTTCGGAGCTTAAAAATACTAATGATAGAGGATGATTAAAAAGCTTGTCAATATACATTTGATATTTTAAATATCGTTAACTTTGTTACAATATTTGTCTCGGGGTCTGTTTCTATGTATAATAATGTATGTATATACAAAAAAAAAGTATATAAGTAGTATATCAGTCATGTGGTACCTATAACACAAGCTCTGCTTAGTTTAGGGCCTCAAGATGTTGTGTAAAATATCCGGCATAATTTATTTATTTATTATTTAATATTTCATTTATAAGCCTCTCGAAAATCAATCAATCAAATTAAAAACAATCTTTTTCACTAGCATGTTTGGCAACCGCTTACGAATCATATCTTCGAGAAAAAAACCGTTTAAGTGTAGCAATCCAGGCAGCCTATGTGGCAGCCGTACTTTTTAATGGCATCAGTCAATACCAGATTTCAGGCAGTTTCGGATTGCACGTTAGTTTCATAATAATTCATGAAAACGATTTAATAGTTTCGAAAATGCGATACTTTTTTAATTTTACTTGTTTTTGTTTAATTTATTTACCCTATGTAGTCCCACTGCTGGGTCTCCCCCGAATCCTTACAACTAGCTCTATCTTTCGAGATCGCTCACCATCCTCACTCAAAGTTGTCAAGATCGACCCTCCAACGCTTTATCGGCCGACCGCGACTTCGTTGTCCGCCAGGGTGAATGCATGCGACTCATGTGACCTGTCCAGTCCCACTTAAACTTTGCCGTTTTATTATCCGCATCAGTACTCGGTCGGAGCGGTTGAATCCTAGAATGCTGCTGCTCGGTCAGCGGCCAGGTCTGAGCACCGTAGGTTAGGACGGGCAATATACACATGTCAATGAATTTGCGCTTAAGTGTTAGAGGAAGGTCTCCCTTTATTATTGTTTATACTTTAAATAAGATAATATACACATACTAAAAATAAATTTGCCTTCTGAAGTCAGTGATGATTAGAATGACTACAAAACAATACTATCTAATTAGTGCTGGACTATTAAAAATTACCACATAGAATCATAGTTTATCAAACGAATACTCGTATCTGTATCAAATAACTGTGCAAAATAACCTGTCCAACGATATGGCACACGATGGAGTACTTTACACAACCCCATTTTGTATTGGAGTTAACTCACTTCCTCAAAATAATGATTTCCTGTTAAACATAAAAAAACGTAATCGGGAAGATGCGATGGCCCACGCACGACGTCACGCGACCGTCGTCGAAGCGACGATGTGGTGGCCTTCGCTAAGATCACGTCCGTAAACCCAAGTACCAGGAGTTAATAAAATCGAAGATATAAAATCAAGCAAAACTTTACATATTCCAAAGAATAAATAAACAGCCTTCACAGATTTAATGTATTACCTAACGTCATCGGTCGAGCGAGACCTTCGCTCAGTGCACGCCAGTACAGCAAAGTACCAGGAGTTCAGAAAACGAAAGATATAAAATCTGTGTTGATACAATGTTGCATGCATTTATGCAATTTTACATTCATGTATGTGTGAGTGTCGGCTGGCCAGCAACGGAGGTTTTATTACATCGAAGACTGCCGATGGGCAGCGTCCTATGTAGAGTCAAAAGAACAAAAAATTTCTTTTGTAAACAAATGTGGTTTGTAGTCATTATTTTTGAAAAAAAATGTATATATTACCTTGGTAGGTATGATAATAATATTTTTATTGTCAATACTAGGTTACTACGTAAGTACCTATTTTGGTAAGTAGGTATTTACAAAAGTAGGATTGTACCTACAACCTATGTACAATTTTGAACTAGAAAGTGATATACTTAGGTAGGTACCATAAACATCTTTTTTTGTTTGAAGATAGCGTCAGAACTATTATCATAATATCACCAACAAATAATCAAAAGCAGATAGGTACTTACTTTCCTACCTACTTAGTTTCGTAAATGGTAATCGTATCAACATGTACCTATATTAAATTTTTTTGGTAGTATCTTATGTGATCAGAGATAAAGATGCCGAGAGTAATCTAGGCAACTATTGTAACTATTTAGGTACCTACATGTTTATAGATATTAACTAGAATAGTTCTTGACAGACGGCAACAAAGAGATCATTAAAATTATATAGGTTCTCGGACCCAAAAACATTTAAAGTTAAAATATTGACCATAGAGAATTTCCTGTGAGCTAATGGCACCACGGGACCCATATACTTACTTGATCTACACATTTTGTCCAGCCGAGGAAATCCAAACTCTCACATACGTCACGGTTAACCCAAAAACAAGTCTTATTACAATTTCTCAAGGTTAAACACAAACACGATTGGAGACGTTAGACGATAAACTCAAAATCATTTTTATTCAATGAGCCTTGTGTGATGTCGTAATTTAAATGTATCACTTATAAAAAACAAGACGAAAAACATTCTAAGCGTTTAACGATAAGGACCAAAATCGAATAAAATTATGAAGTTCTATATGACATTATGAAGGCGCCTCAGTCTCGTGCTACGACAATGTACCTACTGCGATTTCATGTTCTCCTGGTACCCGGAGGCCGTTTTTGCAACAATGTTTACGTCTCTCTCAAAATTGCAAAATAGCGCGGGCTTTTCTTATCGTTTTGTCAAGTTCGGCCACGCAGGTCACCATAACACGCGCGTGCTTGCAACTCGTTTATCTAGGGACCTATCTATTTGTTTGTGTCAATGTATATTTTAATATACTGTAGATAACTACAGTTTTGTAACAGTTTATTGTGGCTCATTTTAGTATAAATTATATGCCACGTTTGAGTGTGTATATTTTAATTTGGTTTATGACTCAAATTCGGATGAATCTTGGTATAAATATAGTCTAGTTTGAGTCCTGGAATATCGTATAGGCTACGTTATATGATGGTATCACGAAAGCGAAGGCACTGTCAAAAGCTTTAAAACATATTGTTGCGTTACTTAATGACTAACGATCAACGCATACAACTGCAAACAGGCTAACAGTTGAGCTTGTATGTCAGCTATTATTTATCTAGCACGGCTAGATTAGAAAATTAAAAAATCGAAAATTGTAGTATTTACACTAATAGTTGTAATACATTATTAGTTAAGATAGTAGTTTATTAGTTTTATTTTTATTATTAGTTATAAGTTAATAGCCCCTAGTTAAGTATTACTATGCCCTAACAGGGTTTATGTTTGAGACTAAAACAATGTACCTATCATCATCTTACTGTAACAACATAAGAGCAATAAATATTTCTATTTCTATTTCTATTTCTAGATATGTAACTAACTTCCATCACCAGATACGGCTTCTAGAGCTGCGTTCAAAAGATCAATCCCTTCAGGGATGCAACAGCGAAAGCATATAAAAACATTACAAAAATGAAGCCATATATTATTTACTATGCTGTTCTTTGTATAAAAACGACCAGTCTTTGGTTGTTGAAAACCTAATTATGTGACTATTGAGTATCACATTTAGTATTCAATTTAACATTATTTACACAATGTTTAATTATATGTGAGTATTAAATAAACTAGTGGCTCTGTGAGCTGTAGACCTCGCGAAAAATTTTCGAAATGACTGAACTTTTTTTAGGTTTTTTTTTTATTAATTTACAAAAAATGAATCGACAACAAAATTCTATTTAGTTATAGAACCTGCTCACAAAATTTCACGAGAATCGGCTGGGAAATGCGACCTATAGAGGAGAACTTCCGGACAGTCAGACATACGAAAGCATTTTCGCCTAAGCTGAAACGGAGACACTCGCTTCGCTCGGTCAATTAATATGTACAGTTCAAATATACAATACAAATAATGATATTGCATCATGTTTAGCCAATACTGATAATTATTAAAATATATATATTCAATGACTACCACAAAATGCCCACAACACCGCTCAAAGCTTAAAATTGGATAAATCGCGTGTTTGGTGAATGGTGTTGGCCACAAATTTACTTTGTACATATATCCATTCAGTTTAATTTATTATTTTACATTTTCATACTAGGTAGTAGTTAGTTCGTTTATTTAACTTATTTCTTATATCCAGGTATTATTTATGTATTAAGTTTAAAGTTTAAGTTTAATTTATAATAATAAGTAGAATATGGATGCATATGACTAGCCTATCAGCTCAGTTGGTAGTAGCTCTGCCTCTCTGCACTGTAGGTTGAGGGTTCGATTCCCGCCCAGGACGCACATTTGTTTGACGAACATAGAAGTTTGTTCTTTGTCTGGGCATTATAAAGTATCTTATGTATGTATTTAAAAATATGTAAGTATTCTATATGCCATCTTGTCACCATAATACAGGCTATGTTTAGTTTGGGGCTAGATGGTGTAAAGCGCATTGTTCACCAATATTTATTTATTTTTATCCATAATATTCTAAATTCAAGTATCACTATATATTTGCGTCTGTCTGTCTCTTCGTTACCTTATCACGGCTAAACAGCTGAACGGATTTTTATGAAATTCGGTAAGGAGATAGATTATATCGTGTATAAATGGACACAGGCTATTTATATAGCTGTAGCATACTAGCCGCGGGCCGTAACTAAAGGAAGGTAAGTCATTGGCCTCCGGGCGGCCTATTAACTCAGTCGAAATAATTGGCCACTGACTTATACGAACTAGTAGTAGATATTACATTATTCGAGGTAAACCGGCACGAAGTTTCAAGCGAATATGATATGTCAGTTTTGTTCGAGTTGTGTACAGGATGGCTCTCTCATTGTAGGGGAAGTTTAAAGCAAGAGTAATGACTAGCCACTGCCCTCAAATGCACCCTTCGTCCGATCCGAACTTGTACTGATTGTGAAAGCATCTGACATAAAGACTAAGCTCTACCATGTCTATTAAGAACGTTATTCTTGAAGCGTTTGTGTTTACGTATTATCTATTAAAGCCAAAAAAACTGAAATGGCAACGACAAATTGAAACTCGTATAGTCTCGTTAGAAAGGTCGTTTTTAACTAGACTCTTTGTCTACTAAACTTTAAGGCAGTGTTCCTTTATTCGCATCCCAAAAGACATCACAAATTGTCACGCGTTCAGGCTGCATATGAAAGTATGTGAAAAAGTCAAAGCGTTCGTGACCCTCTGCGTGAACCGATATCTGTTTCTACAAAACACGTCGATGACCAAAACGTTGTAAAACAATTAAGACGTCGTCCGAGGGTATGCGCATACAATACCTAGTTTTTAAAATCCACGTTTATCTCTGCGATCCGCACAAGAAAAACTTAAGAAAATATGGCTAAATAATACAGCTACAATTAGAAGAGGTTTAGTGGAGATTAAGTTAAATGCCGAAGCACATTGAATAATACGCTCCTTTCCGAAAATCACATTGAAAAAAGCCCTGGGCTCAAGAAAACAAAGACCCATGCAGGGACAAGATATTTTATTCTGACTAAGCTCTGGCAAAGTATCACACATCGTGCTTGATCAACTGCCGAAAAACAGACTTGTCGAACAAACTAGTATACACGGTGTAGTAGTTTGTAAAGGTGCATGTTTGAGGATGCTTGTAAAAAAGTAGTTTTGGCAAGTTGAATACCGGTTCTCTACATGCTGTTAGAATCAATTAAATATACCAGAAAGCATTGTTACCATCTCCCGAATGCTGTTCCCAAGCCCAAGTGATTCATGGATGTTATAATAAGACAATGCCGAAGTCTCCAAACACCGAAGTCTGCCTGGGAAAAAGCTAATAGCATCGAGTTCTTGGTTTGGCCCTCACAATCTCCTGACGCAAGCCCAATTGATTGTGAGTTTGTTTGAGTCGTTTGGGCGTTGACGAAGTTTAAACATGGATGAAACGTTTACTCCCGCCAAACTTACTCGCAATTTGAAGACCATATAGAAATTATTATCTCGAGAATACACATAAAAATAATACAAAAGTTGCCTCGAAGATGCCAGACCATTACGGACAACGGAGACCTTATTGATAATAAAGCATCTTAGTACATTATGATTAACAACTTGTATTTTTTTTAGAATGCTTAACTTAATTTTTTATAACTTTAACAGATCACGCTCTTTTGTAACATACTAAAAGTATGTACATAATATTCATGGTGAGGGCCACCTGACCTGATACCTTAAAAACATAATTTTAATAAGAGAAACTAGATCCAGCAATTTACCTTCAAATATATTTTTCCTCCCTATTCATTTCAACATTAATTCTCTGTTCGCTCCGTGTCTACATCCAATAAAGTGAATAATATTTTAAAATGCCGACGCTTTTGTCGCCCATTACGATACTTTACTGAGGCGAAGTATTTCAAATGATTTGTACTTTGTAACAAGTGGTGCTCGATATGCTACATTGATAAAATGAAATGCGAGATGCCATGTAATTACGACGATTCATCAGTCATCCAGATGAAAATAATAATGTTCGTATTGATCGCGCGAGCGAAGCGAGCCCTAGTTCTTTTAGTCGACTTTGCCAGTAGGATGGATTGGTTGATACCCGACCCGGTAAATGTACAATGTATGCACAAATGCACAATGTATGGAGGATACGTAAATAAACGAATACAATTTATTTATGGCGAGAGAGTTTCGATAAATGAGTTGGTTTTCGAGATATGGGGAGAGAGCACAGAGGTAAAAAGGAATCAGAGGATGTGGGATATCCAAGGTCATTCACAAGGGATATCATAATGAAAGGGCTTTAAATGCTCATTTAGAAACTAGAAACAGGGAACTAGCTAAGCAGTAGATTAACAAATCACAAATTAATAATATATCATTTTATTATAATATCTACAAAAGTTTGTCATTATAGCATAGCCGCTCGCGACTTCTTCCGCTCGTTTTAGATTTAAAAAGAATTATTTTTATAATCAAACATAGGGTGGCCTATACCTATATGACATCGGGCTGTGAATTATGGTATTCGAACTTTGCCTACCTACAGCCTGAAAGTATCGATATAACAAAGTGCGCAGAATTAAGTGAATTTTGAAAAAAAGACATTTAATTTCGCTCAAAACTCAAAAAAATATATTGTTATGTTACATATATTATGTTCGTATAGGTATATTTAGTTTATGTATGTATTATTCTAGTTTTTTTAGTTTACTAAATTACATTTTAAGTCTGTTTTATAGTGTACTTCTCTACTTGTTAGTATGTTTTAATATTTATTCATTTTTGTTTCTCTTTCTCCCTTTTGTACGCATCGTACCCACCATTAGTTTATAATATTTTCATTTCCCAAGGTTTGCTGTAAGAGAACTCTTTTTAGGGTTAAGCTCGCCTGTGTACATGCCATATAATAAGTATGTTTCAAAATGTGTTCAATGTGTGTACAATAAAGAATAAAGAAAGAACGATTTAGGATTGGTTCTGATTAGGATTCAGTTAGCAGCATTTGTGTTTTAAGTATAAAAAGTCAGGAATATCAACAAAGAATAATGTTTTGAAGTAAATTGGTATCTAAGTACTACTACCTACCAACTTTATTTACCTTGCACTCGTATTGTATTGTGTGATGTCTACTGGAAGCATGTGTACAAAATATAACTCTCTGACTATTCCCGACTAAGTAACCAGAACATATTACTTACTTATAATACATACCTTCAACCAGAAACACTTTTAATCACAACGATGCGATAGCACGATCTAGAACTCCCATTCTATTCTGAACTAAGAAATCAACAAAACTAATAGATGGGAAGCATGTATGACAATATATATATATATATTTTATTATAATCTGTGTATAGTTTGTCGAAATAAACTTTTACTTTACCTATAATAATCATTTATAGACTAGCTTCGAGATTGATCGCGCTACGTGTTAATATTTTCTAATTGTTTTCTATGAAACATTGACATGACAGCCCTATAGCTTAACTGTTTTACGTGCATTTTATATTATTGTATATTATTCTGTACATTTCTGTAATTATTTCTGTAAATAAATATTCTAAATAAAGATTTGGCATCGGTAATTTCTAAGGATCGAGGAAGAGCCTGGGGGAGGCCTATGCTGAAAAGCAAATTTTCAGCATAGGCCTCCCCCAGGCTCGTCCATAGTTCCCATCACAGGCTTTCCTCGTCTTGCTGCTCGGCTTTTATGTCGTATTACCATCTTCGAATAGGTCTACCTTTTGGTCTCTTTTCTTCTTTAAAATACCGTTCTATGATATCCTTAGACCATTTGTCCGTTTTGCTTCTGATGCTCCTGGAAGTGGGTAGGACCTTCCACCTTATCGTTATAATTGTGTAAATTACATTAGCAATACCTGTTATTACAGCAATATCTTGTCTCTCCTTTTTACATTTAACATGCTTCTTTCTATACCATATTGTCAAGTTTCTAGATGTTTTATTTAATACCAAGTTTGGCAGCCGTAGGTATAAGGAAGAACGCTGTGAAGAAGAAAAATGTTTCTCTTTAGTTTGAGTGGAACTGCTGGATTTTTTATTATCTCGTTTTAAGACCAATATCTCTTCCATGATGAGTTAATTCTGTTGTTCATTTCTTTACTGTTGAGTTGTGTGAGAGAAATAACTTGGCCCAGCGGAAAAAAGCTGCGGAAAAAAGCTTTTGTGGCATAGGGTCTCCTTGTCTCACTTGTTTTCTTATATTGGGTTGTTCTCCTAGTCGCTCTGTTTTTATTTTAACGGTCATGTTCATCTAAATATACCACATAATTCGTATGTACTTTTGTGTACTCCTTGATTTAGTAGAGCTTTCCATATCTTTGCGTGTTTTAGAAAGTCAATTACTTTGCTAAAGTCTATGAACGCTAGGTAGTACGACACCCCTTTACATTTCCATTTATAAATTTAAAAAAATTTGGAACACGTGCTTCGTCATTGAATTATTCAATGTCAATGTCACGTCAATGCAAATTATTTAGCCCAAGTTTTTAGACGATAACGTTAAGTTTTTAAATTATTAGATTATTCGGGGTATATTAGGAAAACCCCGATACACGTATTTATTTGTTTTTTATTCAGAGTATTTAACGGGCAATAGGGAACCGTTTGAGTAACTTGTTGCTGAGACTTGTTTACGGAACCCAGGTGAACTGGGTCGACAGGGTCAAGACTGGGTGAGCACTGGGGTTTCAAGCTTTCAGCCTGAATTCGGGCGGTTGAGAGGTGGCATCAAAGGAACCCTCGAGAAAGCCATCAACACCTTATGGTTGGTTTTGGTGTATCGAGGAGTTGCGATGGGAAAAACATGCTCCGGGGCCCACAGGGCCACCTTTTTATTGGCTCTTGGTGCCATGGGTTACCCGCGATAAATCGCGGTATATCCAATAACACCACAGAAAATGCAAGCAGGTGACTATTTGCCGGGTGCGGTTGTAGTTAGCGGTGCCGGTGTCACCCAGGCACTTGACGCAACGAGGTCGGGCGTTGCAATTAGGCCCTGAGTAACCATAGAGTTGGCATTTATGGCATTGGGTGGGTTGCCATTAGGTTATACGCGGCCGGATAAATTGTTAGCTATTTTCAGGTCAAAGATGACTTTGCCGGCTGTTGTGAAATCCAGTATCACCTGCTAGTGATCTGGTGCTCCAGTTCAAAAGCCATTCTGGACGAGCTGCTCACCATGCGATGAACTTCCCTGACTGGGTAGTTCTGCGAGGAGATCGGCTTTAATCGAGTCTATTCTGTGCTACGCGGGAAGGCCGCAGATGACAACATGGAGTAGGCGCTCATCCTCCGAAACATAGGTGTAATAACCTATGCTTTCTTCCTGAAGGAAAGAAGTACAGTGGTTGTTGGATGACTGTTGGATGAAGCTATCGAAGTCAACGACAGGAGCTGTCGAGAACGGAAACCATTTCGATGACAGATTCGCAGTCTAAGGGTTCGGGGTAGTAATAAATGCCTGATGGTCCGGGGAGTTTTGACCTGAGACCAGAATGGGGCCCACACCAGTGGTCCGAAGATTTCGCGTGAAACTAGCTTATTGTTTTTATTACATAAATATATCAAGGTTGAAAACTGTTCTCAATGTGGACGTAACGGTGAGCGCGTTGTTGTTCGTGCTTAGTAATATCAATGACAACCTACGACTAACGTGCTTCACCCGTAGCAAAACTGTTTGTAAATTGCAGCATAAGTATAGCGCTGCTTGCAGCATAAGTATGCACGGACGGAGTGTTTACTTTCACTATGTATGCCTTCTGTCGCAAAACTATGTTAGTCAATTATTTACTTTTAGACAAGCAGGATCAGTTCAATTCCAAATTCCTAACAGTAAAAAGTATTTTTTTGAAAGTGTCATATGCAAAAATAATTATTTGCATTGTCCCGGGACGCTGTTCTGCGAGATGATTTATATTCGCATAGCTAAGCACAGAACTTTCAAGCCTTTAAAATGTTTGTGATTATCTTCGTACTACCAAGAGACGTCTCATGACTTCGTTCGTGTAAGATTATTTTCTTTCAAAATTTAACCCTCTATTGTGCATCCCAGGGGTTGAATTTCGGGTATTCCTTTCTTAATGCGCCTCTAAAGCCTGAAGTGAACAAGAACTAGTCCAAAAATGTAAGTATATTATATCCTACTACTATTAGATTTCGATTTTGTGTGGCTGAATCACGCCAAAGCGATTAAATGAATTTAAAGGAAACTTAGCTTAAAATTTGTTTGTGATTTAGAATAGCACTGGCTACTCTCTATGTAGGTACAATGCATGCGAAGCCGCAGGCAGAAGCTAATTATGTCACTACTTCGTTTTTTGTAATTGATGTTTAGCTCCCTTATAATTTTTAACATTTGTGGACTGGTAATGCCCTGTAATTACGGGAATGCCCGACATTGTATTCCATTCGCTTTGTTTTGTTTTTAATATATTTAAAATAATAAAATAAATCTCTGTTACCACCCGGTAAGTAATTTTGCAAAGACTTTGTCTTTAAATACCTACTTAAAGATATTTTTGACATCATTTATTTGGCTTTTGCACTACTCGTCTTAACTAAAGTTACCTATATGAAGTTCTGTGCAAATTTAAAACAGTTTTTTTTGAGTTCAACAGAATACAGAATACTTATTGCTAGTACAGATGGCGGATTACACGAAATCATTTATATAAATAGCGACTCTTGCCACAACGTAATAAATTGCAATTCAGCTCGCACAAGCGCTTAGTGCCTAACATTATATTTACCAACATTGTGCATCTCTTTCTATCGCGTTACTATATCTCGATAGACGCGGCATTTGTCTACGAATGCCCAACAGGTAGGGACGCCTGTACGTGTAACTTTGTGCCTAAAGTACGGAGTACGCCTGGCCTGAGCGAATATGAACAAAATCAAAGGTGCTTAAAAACGTCTTATTTTCAAAAGGCAAGATATCCCTAATGTTTCTATTGCGTAAATAACGGATATCTTCGACCGGGATGGTATGGTATGTCATACCATCTGACGAAAAAAGTATTAAACTTGAAACAATAACTGTGATTCCAGGAGTATATCGGTTAAAAGCTCTGTCGGGAACGATGCAAAAACAAGAATCGTCGGAGCCAAATCAGCAATCAGATTTATCGACAGCTTTCAGTATCGCCAAAACTGCACTCCGTTGAATGGTAGCATCGCGAAGTACTGGCAGTATGCCATATAAAACGACTTGGCCGGCTGGCTACTACGTTTGATATCACAAAGCGCATCACGCCAGCAGCAAACGTACCAAGGAGTTGGCATGTCGTTAGCCGAATTTTATATAGGTATATATTTGATTCATCCAAGTTGAGCTGTTATGTTTATGCGCTAGTCTAGGGGTCGCCCTATGGGGCCCTATGATTACGGTCCTTAGACTGCTCAATTGTTAAGAATGTATTTAATGGCTCCATATTGATTATCTTAAGAGTAAGCTAGCCAATTATCGTTCCATACAAACGTCGAAGGATGATCATCTGTGCATGTGTTGTGTATCTTACCTTTGTATTTACCCTTTGCAAGGCTTTTCAATTGCGGCCGGGAGGTAGGTGCATGCGGCTGCTTTGTGTTTGACTTATTAGGAGTAGATTGACGGATTAGTACTAAACATATGTCTATCTGTTCAATGTTTTGTAATGGTCCGCAAAGTCATGCCTGAATGAATTATTTATCTTACGAAAATTTAATTGAAACAAAACATTTAATAAAAGCATGATTTTGGAAATCACACTAATATTATACATGCGAGTGTTTATTGTTTGTTAAATAGCTACCTTTTTACCATTTACTGCATTTATATTGTAATTTACTACGTAACTGCCAAATCGTATTAGCCAACTGATTCTATAGATATATTGATTTAAAACTTTAGATAAATATAATATAACCATTTAAATCCTAATACACTCAATTTCATTTTAAACTAGATAATATTATTCAGTACTAGTGCCAAAGCTTATATAACTGAATATTTTCGTTTGCAACTGATAAATAAGCAAACCCCGTCTTTTATTACTAATAGATGACCCGGTCAACTTAAAGTTTATTGATTGTTTTAGGCAACCAAAAATATAATAATATATTAAACAAATATGATATATATCAATCGGTCGAACCATTTTCCAATTTATGCGAGATAATTGATTTTTAACTGACTTAAAAAAGGAGGAGATTATAAATTCGGTTCTTTTTTTTTATGTTTAACCTTAAATAGTATACCTCATAACTCCGTCATTTATAAAACGATTTGAAATACGATAATATTGTTTCATGTTAAAGGATATAACTTCTCAATTGGTCCCATAGAAATTTCATAAAAATCGGTTCAAAATAGCTTTCAAGTAGTGTTTACGTAATTTAGAAAAATTATCAAGTACTAACTACTGTAAAAAGTATCAAAAAAAAAGAAGGTTCTTAATTTGGTTTTATTTTAATGGGCTTAAATTTAATTCAATGAAGTCTTTTTTCTTTTTAGTTTTTAATATTTTGTGTATTATATTTATTTTGACCAATTAACGTTTTATACTACGTAGTCACCGATTTAAACTCGATGTAAGTAGTATAAGAGTTAACAAACAAAAGAAAATAAGATTTCGAAAAAAAGAGTAGAATAGGGCCCAATTTGTATCTGGTACTAGCATGAGGCTGCTGCTGCATGCTTCGCTCGACTTTAGTGTTATTCACTATTCAAAACATGCTCATCGCTGTGCTTCTTGCTACCTATTTTGCTATTGGTCTAAAATTAAATCGTATTCGGTTAAATTTTGTAATTTTTTATTACCCACTTTTGTAGTTTTTTGATGCAGATAAATTTTTATTAGGGATTGAAGTATGAAATTGCCGTTTTCTATCAAATTATTAAAACGTTTGTTCTTCTAAGATTTGGTATATTTATTAAATTAGTATTAACCCTCATTATCTATACGTTTCTGCCATCCTAAAGAAGATTATTTCAACCTTTTCGATAGAACTCTGGGGATCTGGACTCAACAAACTGTGTGAAGGCATTTTGTTCAGCATCCTGGGAAGATTTTTTTAGTTATTTAAAAAAATGTGCAATTCGCAGAAGAAATGGTAATCAATTCTGGACAAGTCCCGTGAGTATGGAGGATGACGGATGGTTTCTAACTGTAGGTCCTGTAGTGTTAAAACGGTTTCAACGCTGTTTTAGCAGATATCATAGAAAGCCTTATTGTAGCTCTGTAACGTTACTCACATCGGATAGTTCCTTTCGTATTTATTAATAAAATACCTAGAGAAAATGTAACCTAAGGCCTTTTAGACTAAACCACTCTTTTATGAAGTCTAATCCGAAGTATGTAATTTACAGTGCGGTTTTCACCGCTAGTGCGTGCGCTTACGCCTGATCCACGTGCGACAGAGTAGCGTGAAAATATCGCCGCGGATTATTCCGCAATGCGTGTTAGGCCTAATTGTCCCATATACACGAACAACAAATTAAGTACCCACCTACGTTTCGTTTTCATTACGAGGAAGTAAAAACCGCTGAAACTATCTACATTATTATCTCTCCGTTTTTGGCAAGAGGCAATACCACTTTGTAGTGTGTATTATGAAGTACTAGCTTCTGGCCTCGATTTCGCTCGTACGTAAATAAAAGTCAATAGGTTGTTGTACAAATATTATATTATACAAATATGTACAAATATTATACTTATAAATATATACATATTATATGTATATACCAAGTTTCATTCAAATCGGTACAGTCATTATAGCGTAATTGGTTAACAGACAATCATACAAACATACAAACATCCCCACAAACTTTCACATTTATAATATTAATTAGATGTCTACTTCCTGAAACCGTGTGAAGGTTTTTGTAACTTAGAAAACCGTTTTTCAAATATTTATTTATTGTACAATTGGATTTGTACAAGATGTCCTAGAATTGGTAAGAATCCCTGATATAATCCTCTGTTAATAGAGGTTAGAGGACAACTTATGCATAAGTGCAGAGAATTTCTACCCGCAACGAATTATATTGCGTAGAGAGCTGGTTTCCCCCATAAATAATTAATGGATTAGTTGAAATGACACATGAATGTCCATGACCTGATTAGCATTATGTGATGCTTTGTATGCCGGAAAACTGCCAGGGGACAAAAAGTTAATTATATCAGGCCACTTGCTTCTACTGGGTTTAGATTATTATAAAAATTAATTAAATTTAAAACTTTACCTACGAACTAATAAATGGACGGTTCTAAGCTATGATCCTGTTTTGGTTCGCATGGCTGTAGGCAGTAACGAGTTTAATTTCACGAACTATCATGACACTCGTTCTGACAAAGGTTGCACTAGTTTCCAATAAAAAGCAACGGTTTCGTTGCGACGACAAGAGCTATCAAAAAGAAAAAACTCGTTCAGCAACTCTTTTATGGCGGAAAAACTTTATTGTAGGTACAATGTGAACAGGCGGGAAATACGGAGAATTTTCCGCCCGAGCGAAAGTGAGAGTTAGTATACAGTTTCAGTCTCAGCCTAGCTACTAAACTATCTACAAACTATATTCCATTATGTTGTTTGCTTGTTTCTATCTAACTTGTTTCTTGGTTGGTAATCGTCAGTGGAAGTGGTTCTTGAGTGAGTTGACGAAACACAAAAAATAATATTATTTCCGTTCTCAAACTCACTTTTAGAGGTAAAACTTAAGTAAAACTTAAAACAAAATATGACTATAAAATGTTATAAGTAGAATATCGTAGGCGGCGAGACAAATTTCTCGTTCTCCATTAGCTCACTACTTGCTCAGTAGTAGTGAGCAAGCTCAGCTGCTTGCTCAGCTCTTTGGCCCAGTGGTTTGCGCTAGAGATTCATGTGTCCTATGTATCGCCACTAGATCAACAATTTCATAAACAGATTATTTCGATATTGTGAGACTTCCTTGAGTATATTTTTTGTATGTAAAGTGTTGTTCCTCGAAACTTCACTATATATCAACGTTCTATGTCATAATTACATAATTATAAATAAATAAATAATTATTTATTTTTAACACTATTGGTATAATTTCTTCCTTTAATTTTGTTCATGTATTCTTTTTATTTTCTATTCAGGTTTATTTATTTTAGATTTTTCTTAGAATGTTAGTTGTAACCTTACATTAAAGAGACGAACAAATTATTATTATTATTATAAGCTTTTGAAGCATTCTAATATCAATGAATGAATAAATGGCCACATAGTTTAACGCCACATTAGTTAGTGTATGATTATGATATAGACAATAATTAAACTACGTGAATAAGGTTCTACCTTCTAATACAAGATAAGTCAAAGTCAAAGTCAAAAGATACTTTATTCATTACAATCAATTTCAAACTTCTTACATACTAGATGAATTTAAGTGCCAATTCATCCTAATCCTAGTCCGAGAAGAACCGGCAAGAAACTCGTCCTGGTCCGAGCGCTTTTTTGCATGATCCATCTTATAACTACATTCACTAGGAAAAACTAGTACAGGAGAGTTTATACATTTCAAATATGTCGGTTAACTGTCTGAGGGCAGAGCGACACGAGGCCATGCATTCTTGTCAATAATTTCATTTATGTTATAATATACACTTTATTAAAAAGACTACCCTTTATGTATGCTTGAAATTTTTTAATAGGTAGTTTAGTTGCATTTTCAAAAAGCTTATTATAGAATAAATAAATAAAAAAATAAATAATCCCGGACATTTCACACAACATCATTTTGGCCCCAAAGTAAGCAGAGCTTGTGTTATGGGTACCACATGACTGATATATTACTTATATACTTTTTTTTATAAATACGTACATATTATACATAGAAACACCAAGACCCGAGACAAATACTTGCAGATCATACAAACATTTGTCCCGCGGCGGGAATCGAACCTGCAACATTCTGCGTCTTAGCCAAACCTTAGCCCACTGCACCACAGAGGTTGAAGCGCATCATGTTCATAAATATTCGTGAGTCATTTTACTTTTTCTAGTCGAAACATAGGGATGTACAATTTGTTTCTATTCCTAGTATTGATTCTATGAAGGTCACTATTTTGCTGAAAACCCATCTCTATTGTTATGAGTGTATAACAAAGTTTCATATATATATTGTGAAGCTTTTGTGAGAATATTAATTTCTTTAAATATTTCATAGTAAGACTATCGTTGTTTCATTTTATAAATGGCACGTATTGCCCTTTTTTGAATTACAAATATTTTTTCAATATCAGCTGCTTTCCCCCCAGAGAATGATGCCATAGGACATAACACTATGGAAGTAGCTGAAATAAACTAGTCTAGCTGTAGCTTCATCAGTAAGCCACCGTATCGCACGAACTGCATATACAGCGGAACTAAGCCTACCAGCAAGTGTTTCAATTTGTGGACCCCACTGTAGTTTTGCATCAATATTAAGACCAAGGAAGATCGTGGAATCTACTACATTCATTGCCTCTCCATTAATTTCAATGTTGGTCGGGCTATGAATAACATTAGACATAGTGAATTGACACATTTAGTTTTTTTAGAATTAAGTAAAAGATTATTTACAGTGAACCAGTTAAAAACTAACGATAATTATTCATTTACGTTATCGCAAATACTGGTTTTACCTCTATGAACTTTAAAAATTAAAGACGTATCGTCTGCAAATAAAACTATTTCACATATCTTTTTTTACATAAAAAGGTAAATCGTTAACGTATACTAGGAATAAAAAAAGACCTAGTATCGAACTCTGTGGTACCCCTATATCATTAATTGATCCTAAACACCTCTCACCACCCACGTCAACTTTCTGAACTCTATTGGATAGATAAAACTGTATGAGGTTTATCGCCCGGTTTTGAATGCCATAATATTTTAACTTTGAGATTAGGGTTGCATGACTCACACAGTCAAAAGCCTTAGATAGATCACAGAATATCCCAATTGCATCCTGTGACTTCACCCAGGTATCAAATACATGCTTTAAGAGTGCTATATCTGCATCAGCTGTTGATCGACCTTTAGTAAATCTGTATTGATTACTATGTAGCAAGCCGTTAACGTTAAAGTGAGATAATAACTGATTCAGAATTATTTTATCAAAGATTTTAGTTAACGCAAGTAATATTGATATCGGTCTATAATAAGCTAGATTACTTTCACTTCCAGAGTTAAACATAGGAATAAGTTTACTGTGCTTCATAAGATCGGGAAAAACTCCCTCGTCGATACATCTATTAAAAATATAAGCTTAACATGGTGCAATATCCAGCACCTTTGTAGACATGTCCCAAAGATCTTCTGTATTTTTTATTTTAATTAGCTTGAACGCTTTTACAATACTAGCCTCGTTAATATAGCTAAACCTAAACTCATTGTTACATTTAGCAACACCAGATTCTAATAGAACGTTTTGGTATATCAGAGAAAAAACTATCAAATGCATTCGCAACTTTTGTTAAAATTGTATCATTTATATTTAATTTTAACTGTCTATTGCGGGCCTTTAATTTACCTGTTTCACTATTTATTAATTTCCAAGTAACTTTTATTTTATTTGTTGAACTCTCTATTATTTTTCTCAAAAACAGTGATTTACCGCGTGATAAACTTTTTTAATTACATTTAAGTAGATCTTAACATAAATAAATATAAATACAAGACGCATAAAATCTTTGAATTTTATCCACAGGACCTTCCATACAAACAGAGCCAGCAACATAGATAAGATCCTAGCGTTTAAATCAAATATCAGGTTGGCACTCCATAACATCGTGTGCACGCAAACATCCAGTCTTTCACATTAAGTATTATCGTGGTTCGTAGAATGAGATCGATATATAAATTTTAAGCTTTGTAATTTACCTTCCAAATGCCAGGGTAAATGGAAATAGGGCTTCTGGAAAAGCTTAACAAAAGAGTCTGTCAAGCTTTTGTCGAAAACAAGAAAGAAAAGGAGTCGGGTATATTATACTTATCTATATAATAAAAATCAATTGCTGTTCATTAGTCTCGCTAAAACTCGAGAACGGCTGGACTGATTTGGCTGATTTTGGTTTTGAATTATTTCGGTAAATATGAAAAAAAAAAAAAAAAAAAAATGATTTATTGATGCGGTACGAAGTTGGCCGGGTCAGCTAGTTTTAAATAAAGTTTAAGAATACTTAGTGTTTTTATGCGGTTTAATCACGCAAATCACGCAACGGTTACAAAATTTTTTTCAATGTTGCCGCGTAGGATTTCAATTTTTTCAATGTTGCCGCGTAGGATTTCAATTTTTTCAATGTTGCCGCGTAGGATTTCAATTTTTTATTGCAAAGAAATGTCGATTGTAAGGAGTAAAGCAACCAAGTAATAAATTTATGTGAAAAGTACATGAGGTAAACAGAAAATATGAGAACTAAAAAACTATTCCTAAGCCAAAAATATTACATTCAGAGAACGAGAAAATTCCAGTGTAATTCCAGAGGAACACATTTTAAAATGATTTCGTCCAGGCGGTGAATCATAATATCTGTGTAGAGTAGTCTAGGCGAAGGTAATTCTTTGAACATTCGTTGCGTGGCTCTAATCAAGCACTATTCATGAAACGTATGTAGGAAGACTGCATAATCCTATTCTACTTCATCATCATCATCATCATCCACATCCCGATTTCACCAAATATATATCTTGCGCTAGTTTCATATACGAGTAGATGAAACTAACGCTGATAAATGGCTGTAAAGGGCCGTATCACACGACTTTGATGTCGCCTCTCATCTCCATTCAACCTCCTAATCTGTAGGTTGGGGTTTGATTCCCTCCCAGGACAAACATTTGTGTGATGAATACAGGTGTTTGTTCTGTGTCTGGATATTATAAAGGATCATATATGTATTTAAAAATATATAAGTTCTCTACCAATCATCTGGTCACCATAATACAAGCTATGATTAGTTTAAAACTAGATGGTGATATGTGCATTGTCCAATTTTTTTATTATTGTTATTATAAAGGTTAGCATTTATTTACGTACCAGGCGGGTAAAGCCGCGGGGAAAGCCTAGCCTAAAGGTAGGTAAATACATTGTAGATGTACTTAGGTAGGTACACACTTACCTAAGTATGTCATCGACGGAGCCATTGCATATGACTGAGCATGGCTTTACTTGCAGTCTCTGAAGCGCACTTTGAAACATCAACAACATCAAAATTGTGTCGTCCCTGTGGGTGGTAGCGAGAGCAGCTCTCTCTACCACCACAGAACATAAATTAATTGAATATCAGCGGCTTTTCCCCAGTTTATACAACGTCCGAGGTCATTAAGCACTTACGTTCGTGACTTGTAAGTTATATATGAGAACGATAGGTACGAACGCATTTCATTTAACCTTTCAGTCTCGAATTCAGAATTTCTAAAATTTTAGCAGCATTAGCACTGCACTAGCACTAGAGTCTAGACAATACTCAAAAATACTGCATTGTACAAAATATGTAATAACTCTACAACCAAAGCATATTTTATCATTCTGTAAAAAACAATGTACGAATAGATATATTACCTATCTATCAGGCATAAAAATAACGTGTTTATTCAAATACTATATTTTATAATAAATAGTTTACTAATAAATCACTTCGAAATCAGTAGCATGGCAACGAACTTTTTCCCGCCTTATCTAGAAGTTATTACTATGTATTTATTACAATTGATTATCCAAAAATACTTATAATGAGCAGAATAAACAGTTTTTGTAACAATAAACACCCCTTACCATCGATAAATCCAGTAAATCCACTATCAAATCACAGTCGAATCACAATCAAAGGTCACTGAACTCACACAGACCAGGCACGAAACGCGAATACACATAATATACTAAACGAAAACAGATGATGAAATGTTTTTTGTTCAGAATGTAGATAATATATCAAAGAACGTAATTCAGTAAACTTCTCCATACAAAAGTAGACTGTAAACATGTAAATTAGGTTTATAATCAAATGGGGCCAGCGCGGCAGCCCGTTACCGCTCGGGACTTTTCGCGCCTTATCTAAAAGTTATTACTATGTATTTACTATGTATTTTATTATCCAAAAATACTTATAATGAGCAGAATAAACAGTTTTTGTAATAATAAACACCCCTTGGGCTTGGGTTAGGATCGGCACCTAAATTCACCTAGTATGAAAAACGTTTTGTGATAGTATTGAATAAAAACATATTGAATTTCGGTACTAACATTCTTCATTCTTGTTCTCCTTACCAGCCCTCATTCAAGAAAATCTTTATGAATCAGCACACAGTGTTTTTATCTTAAATAACAAGCTTCTTATAACAACCAACTACTATTACATTCTTAGGATGAGAGTTCGATTCCATCCCAGGACTAAAT
This sequence comes from Lampropteryx suffumata, assembly GCA_948098915.1. Classification (NCBI taxonomy): domain Eukaryota; kingdom Metazoa; phylum Arthropoda; class Insecta; order Lepidoptera; family Geometridae; genus Lampropteryx; species Lampropteryx suffumata. The sequence continues at coordinate 15,113,000 of OX402544.1, read as the reverse complement.
ATTTGTGTGATGAACATAGGTGTTTGTTCTATGTCTGGGTTATATAAAGTTTCTTATGTATGTATTTAAAAATATATACATAAGTATTCTATCAGTCATCTGGTCCCCAAGCTATGCTTAGTTTGGGGCCAGATGGTGTTGTGTGCATTGTCCACCAATATTTTTTTTTCATGTGTCAACTATTGCCAGCTGGTATCATCCACTTAACGAGCCCTCCGAAACACAGAAGCGCTCTGATAAAAATGCCTCTGTAGTTACCCATTATTACTGACTGATATGGGTATTGACCTCGCAAAGCATTACTCGTGCCTTCGTTGATCTGTTAGGGAGGGCTAAGTTAGTTATGCCACGAACATTTCAACATTTTATTATTAAGTAATACGTGGTAATTCATAACACGTACTGCCCTTGCCACCGCGCATTCTCTGTGTTCGCACAAGTATAAGTAATACGTAATACATTTTTATACATGAAAGTTATGGAGCGCTTACACACGACGTTTTGTACAATTACCTACTTAATTGGTACCTTAAGTCAAACCATGTTATGCTAATACTAATACGAGTATAACACATTATCCCAAATCGCGTGAAAACAAACAATTTAGTTATTGATCGTGCGAGCGAAGCGAGCGAAGTTTTCGGTGGCAACTTGGGTGATTTGGCTTTGTATGTTTGTTTGTTCGACGATAACTTTCGAACTGTTGATTCAATCTGCATTAATTATTATGCTGGTCTATAGAATACAGTTGAAAAATGAGCTGGTTACTTTTGAATCAAACTGGACAAGGGGATGTTAAAAGATATGGGGTTCCATAGGGGCGAAAAAAAATAATGTTCTATATATGTACTACGTGCGGTTTATTTCATTTGACTATCGCTTTTGAAATTTGAAATATTTGGTCAGAAGTTTTTTTAATAAATTATTAAGCACAAAGTAAATAGGTATGTAATTATGGTGACAGCGAGCTCATATGATAATAGAGCCAGGATGCTGTTCAACGGAACTCATCCATAAATAGTCCGATTGCTCGCGCTAAGCTCATGAAAGTCTTCATTTATTTAGAAAAAATCTAAATGACTGACTGTTCAAACCACAGATCGTAAAGAGTGGAAATTGATAGGGTATATCTGTCGTGGTATATCTGTCTGTACTAAGATGGGAATTTTCAATGTGAAAAGGGGTGAAAACAATTGTATAAAGTTAAAGTAGAGGTAGAGGTATTTCTTTGAATTTGGCTTTGCTGTTACGAGTACGAGTATTGTGTCTAAGTACCAAATACTCAAACATTCAAATGAATGTGTTTGGTGGCGTTTGAGCTCGCACAATTCGCTTTCTATAGATAGATAGACATGGTAAGGCTTGCTAATAAAAGAGTACAACTCGCTTCGCTTGCCAACTACTTTAGGGTAGTTGTTTGTAATTTAGGGTATCTCTTTGTAAATCGTAAGAGCTTACTTCAATCGTTAGCTAGGTGATGTTGTTCACCTCTTGTTTCTATGTTTTATAAATTGAAGTGGGAGAATTGAAGTATCGGAGTAAGAATTTGAATCGGTTGAATTTTATGAAAACATTGCACAGTAATTATTACCCTATTAAATTATGTATTTATTTATTTAGGTTCTTAAAATAAATTTGGTACAAGGTTTTTAGTATTTCCTATCATTTTATAGCAAAACATGCTTACAAAGATTAATAGGTAATCTCATTTTATTTTTGCCTTATTCCTGACCTAAGTACCATTATTATTTTTTTTGACGAGGAGAAATCTGCTACCAGCTTTCCAATGCACTGAGGGGTGCAAATGGAATATGTGAGATTGGCTTTCTATAAAACGACAAAGGACTCACTAAAACTCCCCAGTGACCAGCCTCATTGCATATCTAGGGGCTCCGGGACGGGTCAGGCAAAACCCCTCCCTAGACCGCCTGTGCATACCTCTCCCCCTGCCTCATCTCACTGTGCCCTCTGCTATTCAGAGGGATACGAGGAGAGATCCTCCGTGTCAAAAAAAAAGTAAACCATATTAAGAAACATTAATAAATGAAAAAACAAGTTATAAAATGAGTAAATTGAAACAGAAATAATAATACCTACACTCAAAATAGCGGTTATTAATGAAAAAAGTATAAGACCTACAGACCCGCAGGTATAAAAGCATTGAAGTCCACAACTACCTGACTATTTCAATTAAAACGATTGAGCTGTGGGCAAGGTTTACCTGCAATTCACCCTGCAAATTGCAATCTGCTGTATTTCAATAGATTCAATAGGAAAGCAAATACGTAGTCGTTCCTAGAAAGCAGTGCTGATTACTTTTTTAAGTACAAGGCTGATATGACATTCGCAAATTGCAACTTTGCAGGAAATGATGATAATATTCTGACAGACATTTTAGGTCGACCTAATGACGATTCGAGTATGTTTAGCTACAAAAGCTTTTCCAAAATGGGTTTCTCGTTAGTTTTAGGAACCCTAAAAAGAAAGTAATGCAAACTTTTTATATAAATATTTTATGGAACACGTGATTTCGTCAATATTGAGTTTGTGGAGAATATGCGCCAAACTTATCGCGTGATTAGATTGGCGCGGCTGTAGCAGTTTGGCAACTCAGTTTTCACGTGCTACGAACTCTCGTAGCTTGGCCCCGATCCGCGACCCCATAAGTTGTTATCTCAATTTATTTTACAGTCTTTAGTGATCCATTGTACACAACTGTCTCTACTGTAATGTTTTCTAGAATATATTTAATTATAAAATATTGCTGGAGAACCCACACCTTCTTGAAACTAAGCATAGCTTGTGCTATGAAAATCAGATGACTGATATAGTTCTCATATATTTTTAAAAAACATATTTATGATACTTTATGACACTCAGACAAATAAGAAGCGTCTGAATGTTTGTATTTGTGAATGTTCTGGGTTTTAATACGTATGTCTGTCATTAAGTAGGTCCTACCTACAATCCTACCTAAAAATTAAACATAAAACTATTAAGCCCTGGAATAGGTACAGGGCTACAGGGCTTAATATTTATAGTCAAAAACCTTTCGAATTTGGTATCAAGAACTATTATTATAAAATTAGAGATTTAGAGATAAACTTAAAAATTAAATAAAAACTATATCCTGTTCAAAATGAAAAACATTACACCCGGCTGCCTAATGAACTAAGTAATCTGTGAACAAGTTTATTAATATTGCAGAGGTTTTAGTTTGTCAAGCGCATAGACCGAATCGACCGGTCCCCGATCGGATAACGCAGCGCTGTTATAATAAACTTATTTGTATGAATAAGTCCGTTTACACTAGATACAGGGTAATTTTTAAGAAAACTATCTAGATACCATAAAATAACGCTTTAAGTAGGTAAACAGTACTTCCATTTTTAGTTTATAAAAAAAATGTTTTTATTAACTGTAAGATATACGAAAATTCCTAAAATAAAACAATTAAGTGGTTTACAAACGATTTTTCATGTTTTATGAAAAGCCTAAGCAAACTTATTTAGTATAACATTTTTAGGTTAAAGTATTCTGTCTATTTTCGCTTTTTCAATGCTTGTAAACCTAAAGGAGTCATTATTGTCAGTGCTGCTGACAATAATGACATACCTACATTAGTATTAAGAAACCAAACGTTTGTATGATCTGCAAGTATTTGTTTCGGGTTTGGGTGTGTAAGTATGTAAGTAGTCAGTCATTAGTCATTAGTATCAGTCATTTGGTACCCATAACACAAGATCTGCTTACTTTGGGGCCAGATGACGCTGTGTGTAAAGTAAGGCAATATTTATATCACAAAAACAATTTTTTGGGCGGTTTGCGCAAACATTGCGCACTTTTATTATTCATTTTTCCCGAGTTATTTTCGGTTTCATTAGTAATTGTGGTATTTTTATTTAAATAAAGCTAGAGTTACTAACCCGGGTGTGAATAACCCGGGTGCTTTAGAGCTAGCTATATGATTGTGGTATTTTTTAATTAGATAAAAAATACACAATCATTACATGGTATAAAACAAAGTCGCTTCCCGCTGTCTATCTGTCCCTATGTATGCTTAGATCTTTAAAACTACGCAACGGATTTAGATGCGTTTTTTTAATAGATAGAATGATTCAAGATGAAGGTTTATATGTATAAAACATGCATAATATAGTAGAGAAACACCAATAATTTTGTATTAGAACTGAATATTTAGTATAAGCATTGCACCCGTGGGAAGCCGGGGCGGGTCGCTAGTTAATAATAAAACTTAAAATAACTCGAGAAAAATAAATAAAATAAGAACGCAATGTTTGCTTCGCAAGACGACTAAAAATAATTTTCAACATTGGTATGGTTTCGAAAATTATTTTTAGTCGAAAGTTTGTAATAGTAAAAAATACAAACACTTGGCAAAGTTGTCATAACTATTTATGACACATGCCATTAACGAAGAAGAAGAAGAAGAAGAAATTAAAGCCCAACAAGGACTATTTATACTCACTTTGATGCGGTTCTTCAATACCCAGTGGTGCAAATTAATTAAGTGAGCGCCGGTCGGTCCCAAATGAGATTGTATGATGACATGCTGAGTGTTGATATTGATTAATTGAATTCCTATAACGAATGGGTTTTTTCCTGTTGTTGTATATAAATGTTGATATTGTGGTGTGGCCACAATACCATACCATACCAAACCATAAAAATGCATTAAAAATACACACTAGGCGCCAGGAATTATTTATCGTACTTACCACAAGGTACATACGTTTTTGGTTTATCATTACATACGATAGCACCGCGCATTTTCTGTACTTATGTAGGTTTATACCAGCAAATAAGCCCAAGGTTTGAGGCCGCAGCCGTTGCTGCAATGTGCTGGACAAAATGAGTCGTCTTATTGCGCAAGGAAAAATAATGTTCTGTTTGTAGAAGGTACTAAGGATAATTGTAATCCGAAATAAAATAAAAAAAGATTATATTGTTTTTAAAAAAGCCACGGCCTATTACTTATGAACAGCGTTTATGCATTATAAAATACTAAACAACAATTTACTTTGCCTTGGGCCAAACGAAAATAAATTTAGTGTAAATAAAATTCAAGAAGGGTCGTAATAAAAATGTATAATTTTAAGTAAACGTAAAATTTACGCTACAAAGCGCTAGTAGCCACTCGGTAATGAATGCTTTAGAGCCGCGCCAAGGACGCCCGTAATTAGTATAGAGCTTTGCTGGATAAATGCCAAATTTAAAAAAAACTGAAGAACATGATGACTGAACTAGATTTAATTACTTAAATTAACATAAGAGCGTAGCTCAAGTTGTGCATGGCAATTGTCAATGGAAACGTCTCTGAACTACTTGAGGATTCAGTTCTAGCTGCGCATTATATAATTTTTGATACCTACGAAACGCTGTAGGAAAATACCGTAAGAAAAATATGGTTGTCTGTAAAGTCGGTTTACGGACGATAATTTTACGTGAAAACGTCATAAGAAAACATTGATGACAAATTGCATACTTTCAACCTATTAAGATGTGTCACAAACCGAACTCTTAGGCCGATCATGCCTCTCTATCACTTGTTCCGCGCTCTCGTTTGCACGCTGGGCTCAAGCGGAACGTGACAATTTTTCGTGAGTGCAGCCGGCGTTCATCGAATTATAAGACGTTATCATGTCAAAAATCATAAAAGATACCTTATTCCATGCTGCTAATCCATTGGCACAAGAAAGTTGTAGTAGGTACCTATCTACACAGTTGTACTAAATGAATTTCACAGTAAGTACCTATTCTGTTATACAAGTGTGGTGAAAGATTAAAGTGCGCCTTCGAGGCTCCATTCGTGCACTTGGCACATGTCTTCAAACTTGTAAGGTACTATAAGAGTGACGATCACCAACAACTGTTTTTAACCATACGTTAAAACTGATGTCCTGTTTCTTGATTATTATTATGAACAAAATTCACCAACCAATTTAAACTCATATGCAACAGAAAGCCTATCTATACGATGTATAATATCCATGCTAGCCGCTGATGGAGCCGAGCTGTTCAACGTTCAATTATACTGAACATTTTCAATTTCAATATTCGATCCTTGTGTCATGTTCTCATTATTTTCATGAGAGACCTTAAATTAAATTATAGCCTATCCGGTGGTGGTCCCTATTAAAATAGAAACGCTTTAACTTCGATGATGTGGATACAAAAAGCAACTAGCGCGTTGTCGTCGCTGCCGCCGCCTTTGTTGTTTCTTCCAATCAACAGGGCAATCGCGCTATTTGTCAACATATTTACCATTGAAACAGAAACGGATTGTCTTTGGTTCGGACAAAACAAAATCATTCGTTATAGCCCACGAGCCCAGGACGGCCAGACCTTCGTTATTTTATGAAAGCTGAAAGTTTTTCTGTGCATATCCCCTTTACAGGTAAGAACGACCAGCGACTATAGAGTTTGGGTTGTGGTTACTTGGGCAGATAACAGTTAGTAAAGTTGTATAAATTGTACCTTAAATTCGTTAAAGTATAAAGCTCAATTTTTTTATATTTTCTCAGGGATAACATTAGAAATCTCGTCATCCATTGCTACCCCCTACACTTATGACAATTGCTACCCCCTGCTTTATTTATTTATTTATTTATTTGTTTATTTATTTATTTATTTATTTATTTATTTATTTATTTATTTATTTATTTATTTATTTATTTATTTATTTATTTATTTATTTATTTATTTATTTATTTATTTATTTATTTATTTATTTATTTATTTATTTATTTATTTATTTATTTATTTATTTATTTATTTATTTATTTATTTATTTATTTATTTATTTATTTATTTATTTATTTATTTATTTATTTATTTATTTATTTATTTATTTATTTATTTATTTATTTATTTATTTATTTATTTATTTATTTATTTATTTATTTATTTATTTATTTATTTATTTATTTATTTATTTATTTATTTATTTATTTATTTATTTATTTATTTATTTATTTATTTATTTATTTATTTATTTATTTATTTATTTATTTATTTATTTATTTATTTATTTATTTATTTATTTATTTATTTATTTATTTATTTATTTATTTATTTATTTATTTATTTATTTATTTATTTATTTATTTATTTATTATCAAAACTTAAGTAAACATAACAATAGCTCAAGACAAATGACGTGGAATAATAGAGATACACTATGAACTTAAAATTATTGTAGGTAAACCTAAGTACCTACGTCACCATTAAAGTAACCTCTGACTGTCGCTGTCTGACTGAGTTAACGCTCGTACAGAATAGATCTAGATCTAATTCAGGATGCCTGCTAAACTTATTGAATAGATCACTTGTTCGCCATAAAAATGCATTCTGTCTGTAATTTGTGCCATCAATAACAATAACAATATATAAAATGTAGCCTTTACATTATAACGAATGTATAATTATAATTTATTAAACTTTAGGGGTTCCGGCACAACTTCCGGCAGGGGGTAGCAATTGTCATAAATGTCTTGCAATGGATGACGAGATTTCTAATGTTATCCCGAAGAAAATATAAAAAAATGGAGCTTTGTACTTTGAAGAATTTAAGGTACTATTTTATACACCTTTACTAACTGTTACCTGCCCAAGTAACTACAACCCAAACTCTATAGTTGCTGGTCGTTCTTACCTGTAAAGGGAACAAGCACAGAAAAACTTTCAGCTTTTATAAAATAACAAAGGTATGGCCATCCTGGGCTCTTACTCTATTAGCTTTGGCATTGACCAGTATTGACGTTACAACTACTGCGGTCGGCCCCAGGTGCGTGATAAAAATATAAATATAACTCGTATAATTTGCTTATTCTGTTATTCAAGTTTTGCTAGCCTAATACCACAAAATAAATAATTGTAATACTTACATCTAGGTATACGAAAAATTCGATTAACCATTTTTTAAAGAGATATTTTAGATTGCGCAAAACGCTTTCGTCCACGTTCGTGACTAAGACTTCATAACTAGTTATGTATCAGGATTTTTTTTCACTGTTTCATAACCAGTTATTAAACAAGACTTTTTTTAAATTTTATAATGTGAACCTATTATTTATTGTTTATACCTATTATTATTTATGTATGGTCTCATGATACTCTAGACAAATTAGCGACCAGACAGACAGGGTAGAGTCAGGAAAAAAGTTATATCAGGTCAAAACCAGTTGATTAGAGTATAGAAAACAACGCCCAAAGCGAGCGAGCAAAGCGAGCGTGCCGCGGAAGCGGCCCCCGAAGCGCCAGAAGTGCAAGAAAGATTAAGAAAAACTACCAGGAGCCTATACATGACTAAGAGGCTCTCGTTATAAAAATAGAAAAAAGTCTTGTTAAATAACTGGTTATGAAACAGTGAAATAAGATCCTGATACATAACTAGTTATGAAATCTTAGCTACGAACGTGGACGAAAGGCGCAAAACTATGTCGATGATGGGAAGTTTGTATGTTTTTATGTTTCTTTGTGGCTCAATCACGACGGCTTTGGATGAAACTTGAGGCCACACCGCTCTAGCCGCTCAAGTTTATTGGAACGAGACATCGTCAGCATCTTTGGTGTATATCTACTGTCTACGTGATCAGATAAACTACTTACCAACACTATATTTCTCGAACGACTGCTCGGCTGTCAGTATTTAGACCTCACACAAAAAATATTTGTTTTGTATGTTTAGTTTCAGTCGTATGTTGCAACGATTTTGTTTATGGATTAGGCAAATTTATATTATGTCCAATTTTTTTTATCATTAATTTATAGGTTAGGTATATAACTAGCTGACCCGGCCACGCGTTGCTGTAGCTCAGTAGTTCTAATACGTTGAACGAATATACGCTAATCTCTAAATTATCAGTGTTTCTCTACTATATTATGCATGTATTATATATATAAATCTTTCTCTTGAATCATTCTATCTATTAAAAAAAACCTCATCAAAATCCGTTGCGTAGCTTTGAAGATCTAAGCATACATAGGGACAGATAGACAGCGGGAAGCGACTTTGTTTTATACTATGTAGTGATGATAATAATAGGCATTCTGAACTATTGCCATCTGAGTTAGTTATCGAAACTATTCGACCTCATCGAGAGCTTGGAATTGATGGCGTCGCAAGTCAGTTGGAACGAGAATAATAACTTGTCTGATTGCTTTTTCATCATTTCATCGTAACTTTAAATTCGCAGAGTTTACATAAAAAATTAAAAAAAGGAAATTATTTACCCCAAGTATGTAAACTCGTGGGAATTTCATTAAATAAAAAAAAAGTAATACAATGTTTTAGGAATAAAGTTATTTAATATACATAAATGTAGGTAACGATGATAACAGTAGTTAACGATGATAACAGTAGTGTATTGTAGCTACTAACGCCCGCCTAACACCAAATGCATATAAGTTCACGATAACAAGCGAAAACCATTTTCCTCCCCAGTTTCGTCGAACTTAGTCCTTTATTATGTTTTACCCATAGCATATCTTTAACTATCTAATTAGTTATTTAACTTATCACTTGTTATTATTTCATACACTTTCAACGCGTGCGTGTTACGAGTTTAAAATACAAAAAAACCGCAAAATAAAGTATTAATGTAATGTTTCATCAACATTCTATGAACAAAGTTTAAAGTAGATTCACGCGTTATATGAGCTTTGCTATAGAAATGTTAGCCTTTTTTTCGCTTTTTATTAGAGATGGCAGCGTGATTAAACATACCTCAGCAAGTAACTTCGAATATAATCTAGCTAGCATATAGCGAAAATCCCATCCAAATAGCTCTAGAAGTTTTTACGCCTATTGTGCGCAGACAAACAGACACAGACCAACCGAAATAGATATACCAAAAATGCTAGAATCATCTTCTGCTAGTTTTTATTTATTTTGTTGAATAAGCATATAGAATAATAAAACTTACCTACTAATGAAACTACAAAATCATTTTTTTTTGGGTGGCTACCTTTTTTTTTTTTTTTGACGAGGAGAAATCTGCAAACATATTTCCAATGCACTGAGGGTTGCAAATGGAATATGTGAGGTTGGCTGTCTAAAAAACGACAGACGACTCACTAAAACTCCCCGGTGACCAGCCTCATTGCATGTCAAGGGGCTCCGGGATCTCCATAGGAACGCACCGGTGCCCCTCTCGCAAAGTGCTGCGGCCGCAGCCCATCCTAGGAGTGGCAAGCCACCCCCGCACACCCACCCGGTGCTTACGGCAGAACACGTCACACATGTTAACTGCCGCCTTCCCCGAGCCCGCGAACGGATAGCCGGGAGCCCTCACTCCGACTACCCACGGACCCAGTGCGCCGCTCAGTCCCACAAGAATCTAAAAGAAACTGCGAATACCGTGCGGCGAGATGTCGGCAAAGGAGATCCCATCTCATAAGCCTGCTGGGTGTATAGACGACACTTACTCGCAGAGTGCCGCCGCCGGTCAGAACTAGTGGTACTGCGGGGTCCCCCGCCAGAATTCTTATCCAGGCAACTACACGCCAAGCTCGTCCCCGCTTCAACCACTGCAGAGTTTGAAGAGACGCGCGGAGGAAGCCCCCATCCCTTCCGCCACTCGGTCCCATTAAGGTCTGACGACCCAGCGAATACCTAGTGGCCGAACGCTGGCCAAGAGGAAAATCCCCCTTAGCCCACCTGGGTACATGCGACGACACCTCCTCGCAAAGTGCCGTCACCCCTCCCAAGGGCCAATGACTTCGAACGCCCTAAATCCTACCGTCAAAGGCCCCTAAGATCACTCGGCCCACGGGTCTCCCCGACCCAGTGTGGAGGATCTCCGAGCGGCCACAAGTCAGAAAACGACATTGCGAGTGTCCCTTCCCGACAAGCGACTGGGAAATGCACACTAAGCACGTCCCCACTTCGTTGCTTTCGGACGTGGCCCGCACAACTCTGTCTTACAAGGCAGCGCGCCCTACAAGACAGAGCTCCGCGAGCCATGGCCACAAGCCCTTCCCTGGACCGCAGGTGCGGTCCTCTCCACCTGCCTCGTCTCACTGTGCCCTCTGCTAATCAGAGGGACACGTGGAGAGATCCTCCGTGTCGGGTTATTGGCCACCATGCGATACTTCTTTAGCGAACTAAAGAAGTATCCCACGGTGTTACCAGGGAGCACCACGAGGAGGTTACCCGACCTTGCACCCCTTGGGTGGCTACCTAAGCAAACCTAACCCTAACCCTTTGTCATAAAAATATATTCAGTGGATTATCGACCACTACAGTACACCACTACAGACCTACAGACCTCGCTATAGGTCTGACCACTAGTTCTATTGAAAGAACTGTTGCAACTTTTTTGTTACACTATTCACATAATTAATGTAATTGAGATACAGTTGAAATTGTTAACTTTTGTTCTTGTTTTTATTAGATGTTATGTGCATAATCAGTAGTAATCGCAGGAATGTTAGGAAACTTACCTACCTATAAAAGTGGTTTTACCTTAGTAACTATCAGCGGCCGGCATCGTACCTTACTACTTATAACTTAAGAGTTTCCGGCACTCAAACCATTTCCATTTCCAGAGCTAGGTATAAGGTAGCAGTTTCCAGAGAAACGGCAGCGGGTTCAACTGAGAAAAACCTCGCTTGTAGCAGGTAAGAGCTTCCTTCTGCCCTATCTATCTGCAAGTATAGATGCTCATTGAATTATGTCGCATCCGCGTCCACTGAAAGGCTGATGCTGGAATGCTGAAGCGTATCATAGACGAATCGCCGAATCCTAGCCAATTTAAATTCTAGTAAAACTGGAAACGGTAGACGTTATAATAAAGGTCTATGCAGTATACATAGATCTAACTACCAGATAATAAAATGAAAAAGTTTCAAAAAGTGCTTCCACTGCGTCGCATCGTCCGTTGCGATGACAAAGTCGTCCTGTTAAAGGTTACGAATAATACGAAAGGTTGGAATACGTTTATTTACCAACTGTTTGCATTACTTATGAAACCCCACTTACCACTTAAGCATTTGAGACCAACTCAACGTTTGAGATCCTCAAAATTGTTTGAGGAAAGTGATGGAAACGTCATCTAAGTAGCCTTCATATTTAAGTGGCGTTACAGTATTCGGGTGTAAGAGTCCCATAAAAAAGTCAAGTAGTGTTGAATTTGAGTCCATATAAAAACCTTAAAACCTTAAAAGGAGTGAAACGACTATTGTTTTGGTTTAAAAGTACTCTCATTCATTGAATTTTTCATTTATTAGGGTTAGACAGACGAAAATGGCGTAACTACTTTGGTTCTTTGTTGGTCTTCAAAACCTTATAAATGGTAAACTGGTTGATGACTGTTTATGAACGCATAGAGTGTAAGCTCGACTTTGGAAGATCGTCATAGCCGATCTAGCTGATAGCCAAGAGTGAGATAGTGGGAAGCAATGTAACTGTAACAAAAAGTCTTCTTTAACGTGTCACTCTGTCCTGCAGTTATTATGATAAACCTATGCAACTGACTAATGTATGCTATTATATTACTGAAAGTAGTGCTTTTTGTTTGTTCAAGGAGCAGGAATTAATAGGTTTATTGGGTCAGGAGGAACACGTCTTTAAACGCGAATTGAAACCTTTGAATCCAAGCCCATAATTAAAGTATGTTTTATTTTTTTAAGTTTCGTCTTCCTTTTACTGTTTAAATAAGTGGAGACTTATTGGATTAAGAATTGAAAAATTTGGAAAAACTAGATAATTAAAAAAAATATAAAAAAATAATGCCGGACATTTCACACAGCATCATCTGGCCCCAAAGTAAGCAGAGCTTGTGTTATGGGTACCACATGACTGATATACACTACTTATATACTTTTTTTTTAAATACATACATATTATACATACAAACACCCAGACCCGAGACAAATAGTTGCAGATCATACAAACATTTGTCCCGCGGCGGGAATCGAACTCGCAACCTTCTGTGTCTCAGGCAGGCCTTTACCCACTGCGCCACAGAGGTCGTCGAATTATTTTGTAATATTGTAATTTGTTTTTTTTGTTCTGTTTGTTTTCCCAAATAAAATAAATATCATCAGCGAATCTTAAATGCGTCAGCGATGCACCACCGTCCACATTGATCCCAAGATTTTCCCAATTGAGTCGTCTGAAAATTGATTCCAGTACCGCCGAGAATAGTTTTGAAGATAGGGGGTTTTCTTGTCTAACACCTTTTCCTTTTTTGAATGGATTACCATCCTTTTATAATTGGATTCCAGCTGTACTATGCCTATATACGTTCCTTATTAGTCGAATGTGTTAATGCTCAATCCCTTATTCCTTGCCTAACGAAGCATTAGGCTTCCCATATGTTTTTATGTATTATAGAATCAAATACTTTGCTGTAGTCGACAAATGCAATATAGTAAGTAAGCTAGTATTCGTTTTACTTCTCTAGAACTTGACGTACTTCATGTATGTATGTATGTATGCATGACGTATGAATGTGGTCGATCACCACATTCATACGTCATACGATTCAGTCTTTACTAAATCCAGCCTGCTCGATGGGTTGATGTTCATCTAGTGTTCTTTCAATACGTTTTTCCTACGTTTTTCCTACGTTTTTCCTACGTTTTTCCTTTGTTTTTCTTACGACATAAGATTGATAGAGCGATATTTTCCAATTTCGTGTTTATTTCCTTTCTTATACAATAGGACAATGGACAGAGTCTGATGTTAGACTCTGTCCATTGCTGGGAAAATATTTCAGTGTTTATGATACTGTTAAACAGCTCTGTCAGAACAGGTATTAAGATTTCCTTGCTATGTCTTAGGATTTAGTTATTTATGCCATCAGGACCAGGTGTTTTGTCTACCTTTTGTGTATTTAGCTTTCTCTACCTTAGGTTGAAGGATGTTAGGAATATCTGAGATTTCTGCCAAATCAATTTTGACTTCTATCGTGTTACTTTGATACAGTTTCTTGTAATAATACGCTAATATTAGTATGCTGCTATTTAAAAGTTATATAAGTATATTAACAAGTTTTAATTTCTTAATTTGGTAAACACATAATTTTGCCAGCGAATTTAGTTTGGTAACGGTAATTCAGTTTTTTTTATGTTGAAAGAGTTTTAAATAAGAAATTTCATGGGGATTCTTCTGCAGTTGTTGGAATGTTGATGAATGCAGTAAATATTCACATGTTGATTTCTTGAAAATCTATTTATATTTGCCATTTTTTTTACTTGCCTAATGGCTATGCTCGCAACGAGACAGGCTAAAAGAAAAATTTGGAAAGCTTTTGAAATTCTATTTCAGTTTTGCAACGTCGCACGCTTTGAACTGTGACACCGAGCTAATGGAATATGTCACTTGCACTGGTCTGCACAGAGTCCATCAGACTACCATTGTGCTGATTTACTGGCTTAGAAATGTCCTGTCTAGCTAGAGTAATAAGATTTAAGTTACGTACAAAGTTTGCTGTTGCTTCGGTTTAAGCACATAACACCTAGCTGGGTACCAGCTAAACTAAGTACTGCACTGTGAAACTTTCTCTATGTTATGTATTAATTTTAGCAACTATGGAACAAATAGGTGACATTACTGCTTACCCTTAATAGTTTATATTAAGGGTAAGCAGTAATGTTACCTATTTATTAAAAGTTTCTAATTCACAATAGTAACATGTACCGTGTCTCTAAACATTGTTTCTTATAAAGTCCAATGTATTTGTGGTGTGATATAAAGTATTTCTATGTTCTATTTAGTAGTACAAATATCATAATAATTCTTAATAATAAGTATTCTATCTGTCATCTGGTCACCATAATACAAGCTATGCTTAGTTTGGGATTACATGGTGTTGTATACATTATACACTAATATTTATTTAATTATATACCTATTTTTTTACCAACAGAACACGAGTACTCGTATATCGTTCGTATCGAGCCACGAGACATCTTTCTATAATCATCAAATTTCTTGTATTTATTTTATTATAATTATATTGTTTTATTTCATTCAGATGTAACTTTAAGTTTTATTATGTACATTCTATTTTTTCTAATTATAATCACAGAGCACTCAATTTGTATTTTATTAAAGAAACAGTTCTTGTCTATTATTATTGTATGTCTATTATTTTATAATACGGAGTAAGGAGTTGCGAGACAGTGCTACAGTTCTGCAGGTATCATCGTTTATCATTCACGGTTCACTTGTATTGTATTACCCTTCATAATAAAGCATTTGATCACATGCAAAAATAACCGAAGACGCAAATAAAAAGTACTTAGTATTAAGAACTGATATAAATAATGAAAAGACCTAAAGGATGATTCATTTTAAATTCATAGTGAACATAAAAGAGCAATTTTGGTTTAATTTCGGTAATCGAGGTCATTAAATTCCGGCATCACGGAGGCGCTGTCGCTGCCCCTAACGACCTTTTACCAGCGCATTTACCTAACGAATGACCTAGGCTCCCGTTGCCCGTTGCCCAGATAGTTTACAACAGCTAGCACAAATACCGCTAGACCGCTGATCCACAGTAGCAGGAACTCTTGATATAAACTTAACTTTGATGACCTAATTCTTAGAAATGATAGGCCTATAAGCTCAGTAGGTAGTAGCTCAGCCTTCTGCACTGTTAGATAAGAATTCAATTCCCTCTCAGGACACACATTTGTGTGATGAACAATGGTTTTTGTTGTGTCTGGGTGTTATTAATCAAAAGTATGTATTTAAAAATATATAGCTGTTCTTTCAGTCATCTAGTCACCGTAATTCAAGCTATGCTTAGTTTGGGGCTAGATTGTGTTGTATGCATTGTGCACTAAATTTTTTTATTTAATATATATAGGTATGTAGTAAAATAATATACGAAATATATTATTTTACTGTTATTTCAATATATTATTATATTGTTTTACTTATTCAATAATATACGAAATATACATATTATTTAACTGGTAATGTATATTAATCTACCAATAGAGGGGTTTTGGGCGTTGAGTGGGAAAACTGTCACAAGACGATTATGAAGCGAGTAGTATACTTGAATGGTTACTTAAACGTAAACGTTCGTGAAAGAAAGGAATAGGAAGGCCACCAACTAGCTACATCAGCCAAATTAAGGTAAGGCTAGATGTGTAATTTGGCGACCAGATTGACTAATGGAATACTTATATTTAATATTGAATACTTATATTTTTAAATATATACCAAAAACAATTACTTACATAAGTAAAAAAAAACAAAAATATCTTAAATAGCTAATCTAAAAAAATATAAAAATAACTGCGCTGAGAAGCCAGCCAAACGATATACAATAAACAATAATTTGACGACTTCTGTGGCGCAGTCGACTAATGTCCAGCTGCGACGCAGAAGGTTGCGGGTACGATTCCCGTCGCGGAAGAAATGTTTGTACGATCTGCAAGTATTTGTCTCAGGTATGGGTGTTTCTATGTATAATATGTATGTATTTACAAAAAAAAGTATTTAAGTAGTACTTATATCAGTTATCTGGTACCAATAACACAAGCTTTGCTTACTTTGGGGCCAGATGATGGTGAAGTGTCCGGCATTATTTATTTATTTATTTATTATTATTTATTTAAAATATGTACATTGTGAATACTTTTTGTAAATTATTTTAACAGGTAAGACTAATTGACGATCTATAAAATCTCCGTGTTTCAGAATCTTGCTCAGCGCTCTGAGATCTAAAGTGAACCAGCTACTAAGTAACCTCTCTTCTGTTTAAACTGCGGTAGCGTCAGCACATCGTCGTGATTTTAAACTAAAGTATCACCCCCGAACCGGACTCAAGTTAATTAACAAAAACACGACCATATGTAACAAGAACATTGCTTTTCTTATAATAATCTGCAAAATAATTCATATTCTAGCAACATATTACGTGACTCGTGACAACTAGCAATAAGCGAGAATTGCGTGAGCACTGCTGTCAAACACGCTTTTATAATAGTAATAGTATCACCCCCGAAACGGACTCAAGTTAATTAACAAAAACACGACCATATGTAACAAGAACAATGCTATTCTTATAATAATCTGCAAAATAATTCATATTCTAGCAACATATTACGAGACTCGTGACAACTAGCAATAAGCGAGAATTGCGTAAGCATTGCTGTCAAACACGCTTTTTGTATGCTAATATCTCTGCTTTAAGCGTATTAATATTAATGGGTGACAGGCAAAAATTAGGCAGCGGCTTTCGTAATAAGGATTTTTGATTTAGGATACATTTGGTCATTGATGACGAATAAGGAAAACGAATGTATCTAGACAGACGAACTAAATTCTTCTGGGGCTTCGGCGGCCGCTGCCGCGTCACGCTCGCTTTGCTCGCTTGCCTTGCACGTTGTTTTCTATACTCTAACTAACATAACCTAACCAACTGGTTTCGATTTGATTAATTTTTTAGTTGTACCGTAACCAATATAAAGTTAGGCGTGTTCAAATTTAATCTGAGAGGTCTGTCGAATGAGGAATCATTAATAATATCGTTTCGTCAGAGGTTGAAAAAATCAGACGAATGCGGAAGAAATAAATGATCTGACGAATGTGGAATCTGGCGGATGTGTCTTAACGGATTTTTTACGCTACTGCTGTCGTTACCGATACTTTTACGTTAAAGTTTCGATAAAGTTTGTTTGGTTAGCCACGGGGCGCAGATCGTGCTCCTCTCGCTCACACACATAAAATGGATCTCATGATAGTCTGCAGGCTTTTTTAAGTGCAACGAACCTTGATTGCGATACATGAGCTGTTCGTTGATGAGGTCTGTAGTAATATATCTTCAGAGATCGTACTTGTCAGTTGATTTAACTATGATTTTTTGGTCAACTGACAAGTACCTATAACATTATGGCCTGTGATCTTCAATACACCATTATTGCAATAAAGGAACTTGTTTAAATGTTCTGCAGGTTAATTTTAAAGTCATTGGTCTGGTCAGTTGACAACTGTACCCAAATAAGAATTAGATTACGATATTTTCCAAAACAATCGCTCAATTGCGAGGCGTCTGCTTTCATCCGTTGAGCAATTTCAGGTTTCCCATCCTCAGATCCTTACCAATATTTCAGGAGACCACCTTGCAGTACATTCAAAAAATCATCAAAATCGGTTAGCAAAAGGATGAAATATAACAGATAAATTGAATTTTTCATATTACTGCCTATTAATTCAGACGTCCACAACTTTGATCTATTGCAATAACTCCCTAAATTTGAGGAGGTATTTTTTTTTTATATTTCTTGATAGCTAACAAAATAACATTTCAAATTCTATAATAAGATCAGATTATAATATCAAAATATATAATAGTTCATTGGACAGAAATTGTAAAAAAATATCTTTATCAACTCGCGATGAAGCGATTCTAGTTTAAAGCTCGCGAGTGTAATCCTTACTAATATTATAAATTTAAAAGTAACTCTGTCCGTCTGTCACGTTTTCACGCCTAAACTGCCAAACCGATTTTAATGAATTTTCGTATAGAGATAGATGGGACCTTGGAGAAGGACATAGGCTACTTTTTTTGTAGGTACCACGCGTGTGAAGCCGCGGGTAGCAACTAGTATTTAATATTATAAACATTAAAATCCAAAAGTTACATACAAAAAAAATCTTCTTCTTTATTAATGGCAAAAATAATCTCTAATAATGTTAATTTTACCAATGTCAAATGTATAAATTGTTTATAGAAAGATGTCGGATTATTTTTGGCCGTTTTGCGGAGAAAGCATTGTGTTCTTATATTATTTATTTTCCAGAGTTATTTCGTGTTTTATTTGTAACGTTAGTGAGTTTATTCAAAAAAAGCTAGAGTTATTGACTCGGGTGTGAATAACTGGAATGAAAGTTTGTGTTTCTTTGTGATTTCATAAATCAGAAATAAACACAAAGCTTTTATTCGAATTATTCAGCAGAGTCTCTGCTAGTAGCTGCGCAAACACACACCCAGGGAGCTAATTCTCGACAAGAGTGATGAATATCTCACGTAGATGACACCATCATTTCACACAAAAACGTGGGACAACTGCCCCATCCCATTCTCGCTGTCTCGCTAGTCGCTTATCTCGCTCAATAGTTGTGCGAGATGTTACGTCTAGTCCGTAGCAGGCGAGATGGACGAACCCAGCGAGACCCAATGTCATTTAGCGTCAATCATCTTTATTTGAAGTTTTATTTATTAATAATTAAACATTTTCTTAGTTTTTGCATTAAAAACACTAGAAAATACAGTAAATATACCGTATTATGACACGTGTGTGTGTACATAGCATCTTAATTATGTGTATGCATATATGCTGGCGCCGACGTTATAACGTTGAATTTGAGTTGCAACGTTTGCTCCTATAAAACCTTGAATGATTTTGAATGCATGAACTGGTGTTGGAACCCGTTTCCCCGCGAACCTGAAATAGGTATCTGAAAGGCCTTTATTGCGGGACATTTTTCCCGCGGCAGGAATCGAAACCGTAACTATTTGCGTCCCAGCAGCTCAAGGCCTCAGCGGGCCTTGGCTCACTGCGCTACAGAAGTCGTCATAAATATCTGGCGTCCGTGCTTCCGATGATAGATGAAATTTGCTAAGCCGCCAAGCTTAAATCGTAGCACTGTGAATGAATGCAGAAACTAGGAAAAAAAATAGAAAACCTTCAAATAAAGACAGTTGGCGTCAAATGTTATTTGATCTCGCTTGGTTCATCCATCTCGCCTATTGCCACAAACGCTTTGTGTCAGTAGTACCATTGATTTGTACCATTGATGGTACAAGTGACACAACTTTGTATCCTTAGTACCATTAAAATAGATACTAGTTTATAGTGTATTTACTTATATTTACCAAAAAAATTATGGACGCAATTTTTCTACAAACATAACTAACCTGACCTAAATGCCTTCGTAGCATCTGGACATATTCTCAGCTGGACATGTTAGCAACTGGACAGAGTTATGTATCTAGATAGATGAACTATATTCTTCTCGCGCTTCGGCGGCCTTACCGCGGCATGCTCGCTTTGCTCGCTCGCCTTGCGCGTTGTTTTCTATACTCTAACATAACCTTACCAACTGGTTTCGATCTGATTTAACTAAAAAGTAAATACACGATATAAACTAGTATCTATTCTAATGGTACTAAAGACACGTAGTAGTATCACTAGTACCATTGATGGTACAAATCAATGGTACTAAAGACAGTGTCCCAAAAACTATAGGATGCTGACTAGACGTTGCATCTTCACAGACGAGAGATTAACGACAAGTGACATCGAGATATCAAGACATCAAGGATGTTCCCACTCGTTTTCTAGATGACTTCATTCGCGTGAGATGATCATCTTACTCTCCAAGAATTTGCTACCAGAATACTCTCTACTCGGACATTATGGATTTTTCAATACGAAAAAAACAACTCGATATTTTATTTTATTCTAAAACGTACTCATAAAACCTATCATTATCATTCAGCTTTTCTGCGCTCAGTGACGGAGAAAGAATCACTTATTTACTCCGTTATTCGTTCAGAGCCTCTAAAACCGTGATTGTTTTAAATCAATAAACATTTACTCACGTTTTAGTAATTATATATATGTTTTTTTTTTTTTTAGTATAACATATTAGATATTATAAACGATATTAGTAAACCATAAACAAAGAGCTAAGTAGTTCTCATTTAGTCGGCGGCGTGTAAATACGAGGGTCATGAAAAATCTATTGCTTACACGTATCCAGGTAAAAATATTTATTTATCGAGAAAAAACATACTGCAGAATCGTACAAAAATGGACACTACAAGAAATATACCATTTAAATGGTATGTATTTATAATTTTTAAACCCCAATCACTATTTTTACTATTTGAAAGGCAGAATTCAGTTAATTGTTTCAGCGTAATAAATATTAATACTCGTAACTGCGTTAGGGAAAACCGTTGCCAGTAATGATTTCACTTTAATTTATTCACAAACAATGTTTACGTTTTCGTAATTGGGAACTTTTTGGTACAATAAAATTGTATATACCTCAACCAATTCTATATCTATCGATAAAGATGATTGTCCTTTATGTTACTCGCTATCTCAGGCTCCCAGCGGTCCCCGTTAGAAAGCAGCTTCTCTTTGTTGTACATCAGCTCCTCGCGCGTCTCTGTGCTGTATTCAAAGTTAGGTCCTTCCACAATGGCATCGACAGGGCATGCTTCCTGACAGTAGCCGCAAAATATGCATTTGCACATGTCGATATCATAGCGCACTGCGCGCCTTGAGCCATCGCACCGTTCCTCCGCGTCGATGGTGATGGCCTGGGCGGGACAGATGGCCTCACAGAGCTTGCAAGCGATGCACCGCTCTTCCCCTGAGGGATACCTTCGGAGAGCGTGCTCGCCGCGAAACCTTGGCGAAAGTGGCCCTTTCTCAAACGGGTAGTTTATTGTCGCAGGCTCCTTGAATATATGACCCAGTGTGACGGCGAAACCTGGAATTATTCATATAATGTTTACTGAAAATCACAGGAACTTAACTATTCATCTATACTTTTTCCAAATATTATTAGCTACACTCATTATTAGACTTTTCCCATTTTCAGAAAACCGAAACCAAGATACTTATGTATAATACAAAACATGTAATAAACTAGCGTGATTGGAATTTCCGTATCCAATAGCAACTTCAGTTCCACAACATCTATCGAGCAGACTAGGTACCTACTAAATATTTACGAGTCTCGACGCAATATTAAAATAAACGCTACTGAAGTTAGCACTACTGGAACTTAAAGATGAAGAAATTAAAGTAATTTGCATTGAGCTCTTGCTCGAGGTACTTGCAGTAGGTATCTAGGACTAAGGGTGTGACCAAATCAGTCTACCTTCAGATTTTGTTGGGAATTATTGGCATTTGAGCGATATTAGTGATGTTCTATACAGATTTGTCAATGTAAAAAGCACTGTTTCGAGACACTAAGTTGATAAATAACATAAATGCTGAACGGATGTGAGGAACCTTCTGTATTGTTTTAACTTTAATAAACACGTTTGATAATGGTATTCTGTGAACTAACAATTACCCCGCGTGGGGTAACAAGCGGCACGACTACTTTTATTTGGGGGTAGAAAAGGGTGAATCGCCCGTGTCAGGGGTGTACAGGTAAAATCACCGAAAGGTAACTGAAGCGTAGCGCGATTTAGTTAAGTCGGCGTATTTTCCGAGATATTTTTCGAACCGTAATAAAATAAATCAAGTGTGCTAACCTCGGGCTAGCTCTGTCCAGAATATAACTTGAGAGGCGCGATCAACGAAGTCCTTCATCGTGGTTTTGGGAGGCTGGTCGTTTACGTACACGAAATTGACGTCGTACTTAGTACGTGGACAGCAGTAGAAGGGCGGGTAGAGCGGGCACGATGGCGGCGCGCACTGCGGGTATGGCGGAGACGGCGGGCACGGCGGGCACGGCGGGCATGGCGGGCAAGGCGGGCACGGTACGCACGGATTGCAATCATCTGCATTCTTTCGATATAACTGAACCACTTGTCTCGCTCTTCTATGCCAGAGAAACAAACTGTAAGAACGCTCCATTCAAAAACACGTCTAGCCACAGAGAGCAGGTATGGTTTGACGACTTTGATCAATTAATAAACTTGAATCCTTTAATTTATATAAATCTGAAACTTCGGATTCGGATTATAAGGTAATTATTTCATTTATTATTATACTCAAAATACTCGAGTATTCAACGTTCACGAGAGGCTTTTTTGACATAATATGTTTAGAATGTCAATCACAACCATATTTTTTTTTTTTGATAAAAAGTTTGCTGCTCGTATTACCATCAGTATTTAATAATAGTGTACATGTATATAAAGTATATAAAATAGGACCTTTTTGTGAAGATAGTGCCGCTCCCAAAACAACTGCAGAGTGCGATTGCATGTGGATTGCATAATACGCAAAAAAACGTAAAAGCTGCATGCATATATTCCCGAGCTTTCTCATTTAAATACACCCAAAACATTTTAAAGAATATTCCGCAAATATTCATATAGTCATCTTACTCACATATCACTGGTAGTAGTGGCAGTGTCTTTGCTTTCCGAAAATTGGTCAAAAGGAGATCAAACCTTATCGTACATAATTGGATTTCCGTGCAATGCCAGTGTTCTTAAACGATAATGAAAACATCGCAAAGTCATGACATTCTTACATTAAAAACTAGCTGACCCGGCCACGCGTTACTGTACCTCAGTAGTTCTAATACGTTGAACCAATATACGCTAACCTCTAAAATTATCAGTGTTTTCTACTATATTATGCATGTATTATACATATAAAACATATAAAATATAAACCGCATCAAAATCCGTTGCGTAATTTTAAAGATCCAAGCATACATAGGAACAGACAGACAGCGGGAAGCGACTTTGTTTTATACTATGTAGTGATGACATTTCACACCGCATCATCTAGCCTCAAAGTAGGTAAGCAGTGCTTGTGTTATGGGTACCACATGACTCAATACTAATAAAATTGTACTGAATACATTTATTTTATTATAAAAAATCATGTTATACCAGTCTATTGTATTATTAATGTGTAATTAACAGCGTGGCGCTAAAATGTACAAGGTATATTTTTTATTGAAATGCACATATATATACCTACATATTGCAGAGTTTTACAAAAATATATTAATTATTAAGCATTTAACCATAAGTCATTGTAATAAAATTAATCAGTTTATACACATTTCATTAAAAATCTTACAACATGCTGTATAACTTTAATCTGGATTCCAGATCCTAGATTAATTAATTAATTAAATATTTTGTGGCTGCGGTTGGATCGTAAATGCAAGAGTATTTAATCATCAAAATAAATAATGAATTATGGTCACTATTCAGGCCGGTGCTGGTGTTAATGCTGGCATATTGTTTGAAGCAATAACGATAAAGGAACAAAGTAGTGTGCATCATAATAGTTACCTATTGAGTTTTCCCAACACCCTATAAGTAATATTTGGAAGCAGCAAATTAAATTAAAGTTATTTTAGGTCTAGTTAACCTATTTTAAGCCGTTCAATAAAGAAACTGATCGAAACAAAAATCATGTCTTCTTGCTCACACAATATTATAGCAATATTGTGCAAGTGATTCAGAATACTTACTTTACTTACTTATTTTACGTCGAATATGAATATGAATATAACATAAAATGCTTATAAAAATATTCGCAGCAGAGATTATATTTTGAGGTGATAGGAGGTGCCTGCTCGTCGCTATTAGCATAACGACCAGCTAACGAGTGGAGTGATGTCTCACAGTGACGACAATGGCATGCCAGGTAACATCCTTAATGCTATTTCAATGTTAGCAAACTGGCTGAGAGATGATCATAGCCACTCGTTGTTTTCACGTTGTCTTATCGAGAATTTTATAAAAAACTAGGCTTCGCACGTCCAATTCAGAGTTGTAATTTTATCATATAACAAATTCAAGTTCATAATTAGTTGGATAAGGATGCATATTATTATGCAATGTGGGTTCTGGCGGCATGTCTCTAGCCTCCGATCTAAGGGTGGGTTTGAGCCTTGTGTAAGTTATAAATGGGAGATTTTTAGTGGTGGTAACGCGGCAAAAGCCTTCTTTAGGTTTTTGCGAGTGTCTTTCTCCCTGCTATTCATCTGTTTGATGAAAGTGCTCAAAAATACGATACGACTCAGTCTAATAACTACGTGAATGTTTTTGAGATCGCTAGAATTGACTGTCTCAAACATAGCTGTTGGCCGGATAATATTTATCCTTGGTTCAAGAAACTTACAGCCCTTCTTTAAAGAAGGGCTGTAAGGCTGTTCTTGTCCGTCCACTTTGCTACATTTTTTACTTGTATTTGTTTATCCTGTGCTGACGAGAGTGACACCGATTCCTAAAGGAAAGCATCAATTGAGGAATACAGACCTATTTCGATATTATCAGTCCCCGGCCTGTGTTTTTAAACGCATACTTGACATAAAATTTACAGGCAGGTTGATTAATTGATTGCATAGGTATGCAATGACCAAACGACGCAAAGCTTTCGACAGAGTCAATAATGACATACTTTTGATGAAACTGGCCGGTCGGGTTTGCACTGGAACTGCTCGTCTTGATCGCGGATTACCTCCGGGATCGGCAACAATATGTGAGACTTGGTGTTTACGAATCGCAGCCGTATCACACTCGATCCGGAGTTAGCATTTTAATCTGATGATCAATAATATACCATCTGTCACTAAGTACAGTAAATGTATTCTGTATGCCGATGAAATTGATCTCAGAAATAAAGTCCATGGACGACTGTCTAAACCTTCAACGTGATGTCGACCCAATTTATGACTGGAGCGTGGCAAACGGGATGGAGTTTAACACGGCTATGTGTTATGTCATGACGCTTGGTCCCATGTGGCACCCAATTAAATTTCCATAGTCATTCCTATCACTAGATCTACAACTGTTAAAGACTTGGGTGTCACATTTGACTCCTAAGCTAACATTCCATGTCCATATAACATCCATAGCCAAGTAATCCTTCCGTAGACTGGGCTTTCTGTTGAGGAACATCCGTGATTTTATAAGCAGTCATGTCATAAAACTTATATTCTGAAGAATATAACTCTCTCCGAATAAACACAATCTCCGTGGTAAGATCGATGCTCCCGATCTCCATGATGACATGGCGAGGCTCTACGTCCCCAAAAACTATTACATGCAGTAACAGAAAGCCCCGGCTGTTCCAGGAACCTTCTAGCACGGTTGCGTACGCACAGTCTCCCATTGCACGTACTCTTTCTGCACTCAATGCTCTCTTGAATGTGAACCCTGAATGTGGTGTGATGTGTTTGCCGACGGATGGAAGGTGATTCTAACTGAATGTCTAGAGTTCTGTACGAAGTCTGTTCGAGTGTGTAGATGCTTACTTTACTACCAGTTATTTCATTTTATTTTTTTCTTTCTCTAATGTTTTTGTATTTTTCTTTTGACTATTTTATTATCGAATCTTACATGACATTTATAATAATCTTGACATTTTTTAACTTGGACATCTTCTAAACTTGTATTATCATCTAAGGTTATATTGTTGTTTTTTTTTAATTAGGGTTATTGAACATGTCAACGTACTAGTTAACAAATAAATACGATCTTTGACGACCTCTGTGGCGTAGTGGGCTTAGGTCCAGCTGAGACGCAAAAGGTTGTGGGTCCGATTCCCGCCGCGGGACAAATGTTTGTATGATTTGCAAGTATTTGTCTCGGGTCTGAGTGTTCTATGTATGTATTTACAAAATATATAAATATAAGTAGTATATCAGTCATGTGGTACCCATAACACAAGCTCTGCTTACTTTGGAGGCGATGATGATGTGTGAAATGTCCGGTATTATATTGTTATATAATATTTTTGAAGTGAATACTTCTTCAGCATCGTTGTGATTTGAAAGTCGATGAAACGAAAAACCGACAGTAAAATGAGACAGACACATAAATTTATATTCGTGGTTCTCTTTGTAATCAAAATTTTGGTATTTTTAGCTTTACCACGTGTGAATTGCACACATGTTGAAGTGAAAACTTCTTTAGCATCGTTGTGATTTGAAAGTCGATGAAACGAAAAAGCGACAGTAAAAAGAGACAGACACATAAATGCATAAGATTTAATGAGGAAGAAAATGAGATAGGAAGCATTATACAGTGTTTCTTATATTCGTGGTTCTCTTTGTGCTCAAAATTTTTGAAGGTTTCACTTCTACCACGTGTGTGAACACATGTTTTGTTTTTAAATATAAAATACAGCCCTTTTCATCTTGCTTAAATTTGTTCAGTAATATTTTGCAAACAAACTTGCAATTACACCAAAATCAAACCTTTGTATTATTATTTGTTTAAACGGTCGATTTCGTATCTTAGTAAACCAGATTTATTCAGAAAATCTGGTTTTAGGTAACGAATACAGACTGATTGGCATGCCTACACATGAATGTCCTAGAAATCCTAGCTGGAATAAGACGATTTTCCTTTCGTAGTCCAAGGGAAATAAAAAAAAATTGAGAATTTAAACCCTTAATTAATTTGTAAGAAAAAACTCCATATGTAGGTAATTCTTATCATCATCATGCCCCCGCCCTATTCCATTAGGTGGGGTCGGCAACACTACGTAGGTTATTCTGTCAGTTTTTATTCTAAAAACTAGCATTAGTACTTACTACTCTCTCGAACAAAAACTATTTCATTGTTGCAAATGATTTTCTCAGCTTGCTTCGCCCCGCAGAAAAATTACAACCTACCAGCAGTCACCCTACTTTGGTATGTAGACAAATACCTCATTTAGGGTCGATTCACATCTGACGCAAAATGCGTCGAGTGTATCATCGGTCGCGTCTATTCGGATAAAGTAGACCTACCACATTACGCGTCTAGTCAGTTGCTGCGTTCAGAATCTTCAGAGCGTTTGTGTTGTGTGATATTGAATTGAATTGAACTTATCATACTTCACACTGCCATCCTCACCGAACCCGATTTTGCTATGGAAATAGTGAAGGCTGCTTGTATACTTCATAATTTTGTTCTTCGACGAAGAGACATCTATCTTAACGACCTTCAAATATGCCACTTACAGACTTTACCCACAGCAACTTCAACTAGAATAGTGACTGCTACTAATAATAGGTATTTTTTAAAACAATATTTTAGTAACAAAGGAATATTGCAGTATCAAGACCAATTTATATAAGAACTAGCTGCTGCCCGCGGCTTCGCACGCATGGTACCTACAAAACAAGTTGCTTATGTTCTTCCACCGAATACAATACATCTTCTTACTAAATTTCATTAAAATTATGTTACGTGATTCATTTTTCTTTTTTGTGACAAGTCTCCCACTCAACTAATAATATTTCTACAATTTCCTCCCAAGCCCGTAACTTTGCTTGTCAGTAGCTATAAGAGTTTTCTTTTAAGTTCCATAGACATAATCTTTTTTGAACTGTCGTGATAAATCGTTCTGTATCAAACATTTTCAATGCAATAAAACTTCGCAAAAAAACTTTGATAATGCGTTGACGGAAACGGAACAGGCGCTGTACGTTAGACGCACTAACGAATCCAACAACATCATCGGTTGGGTGTGAAAGGTTAAATGTTTTATTATATATTTGTCTTTTCTGGCGTTATGCGGCCGATAATACGCGACGCATTTTCCGTCAGATATGGATTGACCCTTAGTTTTCCATCACAATAACGCCTTTGCAGCAAGATCAAATTGTATGAAAATGACAGCAGTTAATACGCCTCAGTCACGTTATTACTAGCTAGTATCATTTCCATATAATCAAATATTTCCGCAAGCGTGAACGCCAGTAGAAAGTGGATCTAGTCTAGGCCATCTAACAAAGTAAAGTTGTGTTTATCTATAATTTGAAAATATATATGCTTTGGACGGCCTTCTTCGTCACCAGTTGCTCATACAACGTAAGTAGAGTAGAGATTCTGCTAAGCAGTTACTATTCTATGCTTACCATACTTACTTTCCACTAATACATACCTTAAAAAAACAGTTTGTATGCAGGCATGTAGTTTAGTTCATCTCACCGATGCCGATTATGTTATAATATACATTGCACTCTTTCTTATGCAGCAGAAGTTTTCTTTTCACCTGCAGTATTTAAAACTTTATTAGAAACGATATTTCTCAGCTTTGTTTAAACAAAGGTTAGAAACAAAAATAAATAGGTGTACGAGTATTCTATCCAAATATACCCGGGATACGAATTCGAACTGCTAGGGTCGAGAACTCTTTTACACTTATCCACGTTTTCATATTATCATTTCGAGGGGGCTTCAAAGTCCCGCTGAACATTATTGAACAAATTTGTGTGGATGTTTGGATGTTACTCAATCACAAACCAAACTCAATTGGCTGAAATGTTTTGGATGGAACTTGATATAGATATACGGGTGGATTTTTAAGTTACAGCAGTAAAGCTGTAAAAAATATGTCGCAAAAAAACATTTCTTTTTTAAATTTGGAATGAATACAGCAATACATTCATTTTAAATGTTTAGTCAAAATATATACATAACTTACAACATTTTCCTGTAGCTTCCACGGTTAAGGTCGCCGCCTTCACTGCCCCGTCTCAAAAATTCACCCTATATTTACACTTAGGCATCTTTTACATGTGTACAACCCTGGCAAAGCCGCGAGTAAAACCGCGGGCAGCAGCTAGAAGGTAATATGATTGGAATCGATCCTAGAATCAGTGCGATGTAAGTAGTAGTTATATGAGGGTCTTGTAAATGAGGAGCTAACCTTAAGGGCTCAAAGGATTTTCAATTAGTTGTAAAACGTTGAATGAGGTTGGAGTGAAATTGAATAAGTCGTCTTCTCATTAGATTTGGCTTTACATTTTCTATTCTCAATACCTTCATGCTTTTCAATTTCAGTCAACAAGGGGTAGCTGAAATAATCACAGTAAATCATGTATTAATCCTGTATGTAATGTATGGTAATTAAATAGAAGCAACTAATTTTCCTAAATTTCAAAATTTTGTTGTGAAATAAATAAATATAAATATAAACACAACACTATCCCCAAACTTAGCATAGCTTGTATGGTGACCAGATGACTGATAGAATATTTATATGTTTTGAAATACATATAGTCCAGGATCCATGGTCCATTTTTGCTTTTGATTACTATAAAGCAAATTTTCCGTGAGTAGCTTCATTTTGATGAGACGCCCAACAATTTCCTGTACGAAACTCTCTATTGTGGTAGCTAACAGAGGAATCAAGGATAAAATATGTCGATTTTATGATTATCAAATGTTTATTACTAACAGATTTTTTTTTGTTAAATCTCAAGATAGTTATCTAAATTATTCGAAAAAATATTTGTCCTACAAAATTTATGGTTTGATCAAAGAGTCCCCTCCTTCCAACATGTATCGATAACGAGGTCATCATAAATGATTACTAACCATCTGATTATTATTTTTTTAAGTGAAAAGTTGTAAGTGGGCCTACATCAACCCAACCTGGAGCGAGCGTAGTTACGGAGCGCCCTCTCATACCATGGAGCACCTGCTCTTATGCCCTGTCTAGCCAACCACCTGTACACAAGAGGATTTGAACAAGGCGACGGAGACGGGAGTAAGATTTGCCGAATATTGAGCGAAAAAAAATTAAGTCAAGCCACAAAACCTTTAAAAATATTAAGATACTTTCAGCGGAACGGTGGTCTAGTGGTATAGGTACTTAAGGTCTGAGGTATTTAAGGTCGTGGGTTCGAATCCGGTCACACCAATGGCTTTATCTAATCGAAAAAAATATCAAAAATCTCTCAGCAATCAAGGTTAAAGGTCAATAACCGAACGCTCAACTGGATCGAAAGTTTCTTTTTTCTCATACCCTACAAGCCTGGCCTATCTTATTCTATTTGAATACTGATTATATACCTTCACTAGAATAAACTCACCAGTAGATATTTCCTTTATTTCCATCTAATGAGAACGGCAGTTAAGATTAGGTACTATTTTAGCTACTTACAAGTTATCTTGTCTGCAATCTACGATGGCTGCGTAATGAAATGAAATTTCGTGACTGCTCCACGGATCCCATTTTCATCGCCATCTTGGCCTATTTCATTCTGTAGCTAACTATTTAGGAAATCTTATACTAGCAAGTTTTACTAGCAAGTTTTGGTCTGTAATTTGTTTTCTGTCTAGGTCTGCAACAGTCATTATACTAGCTACGTGTAAAGTTTAAATGTTTGGACTTTGGAATACTTACTGTGAAATACCTACATAATTTTGGTCAAACAATTTATTCAACTAGCGAAGAAGACT
The DNA here is from genome assembly GCA_948098915.1 of Lampropteryx suffumata. NCBI lineage: Eukaryota > Metazoa > Arthropoda > Insecta > Lepidoptera > Geometridae > Lampropteryx > Lampropteryx suffumata. The sequence continues at coordinate 15,082,104 of OX402544.1, read as the reverse complement.
TCTATTTCACTTTAAAAACATTCGTGAGTTGAGTACAACTAATAATAATAATGTATAGTAATACATTTTGATTAACACGGGCTTTACTGACGTAGGTATTATTTTCGCACATGTGCGAACCGTGAACTCGAGCAACAACGAGCGGACCACGGATCAAACTCACCCTGATGAAGATTCTCTAGACTAGATGAATCGAAAGAATGTCGGTGCCACCATAGACAAATTAATACGTGAGTAAGGCCCGTGTTTGTCAAAATGTATAAGATTCCTATTTCTGCTTTGTAGTTGAAATTCAGCGTTTTCTATACTATATGAAACTTAGACTATATTAAACATTACCATTGCCAATGATTTAAAAGATGGCTAATTTTTAAATAGTTATTTTTGTCTTTTGTTTCTTGTCTCGTTCCTTAATTAAATTAGCTTAGCATAGTGGTCACTGAGATACCTAGTGGTAATAGTCAAAGGCAAATTAATTTTGTATTTGGCACCTGCTTTCCTAGGTTTAGGGTACATAAAGGTTCCATGTACTTCTACCTGCTCCCTCTTACCCATACAAAATTGACATTATGATATGTCAGATATAATAATAGGTACCTATATAGATTAATTAAAACAACAGCAGTTCCAATGACAAAATTTTATTATAAAAAGAAAAATAATACAAATTGTTTACAAATGACAATTAAAATGACATTTAAAATTTGATAAAAAAAAAAATTACTGTAGAATGTATGGATACGATAAGAAAGGAATTTCTGTAATTGAATCCCTAAGTCCAGCGGGAAGGTCAAATTTTGTTTGAAATTACATATATGAAAGAATTTTAAAATGTAAGTAAATGCATATGAATCGAATAGAGTAAAATTGTAGACATGTAAATTATATACGAGTATAACGAAACGTTTTTGTTAAAAAGCTAAACCCAATCTTGATTCGTAGTCAAAGAAACCAATTAATGTATTCATGAAATAATAACTACTGGCATATATTTTTTTACTACAATCCAAAAACAGTGACTGCAGGGACTATAGACTTGCAGTCTATAAGTTTAGTATCAAGCCGTATTGTTTATTTAAAATTAACGTTATATAATATATGATTTACGAGTACATAATAGGCTTTGCTGGACTTTATATGGGTAATTTTTAGAGAAACGTTAATTGTCTATATATAATAGCATACATGTAGTTTATGAAATTTTGTTCGTACGAATCATAAATAATGTTTCTATATAATTAAATTGCGTCACGAATTAGTTACTCTCTTATGTTGATGTATCCATATTGCCATGATGTATCAAACGGAAGCATGTTACAACATCGTCACATCTGCTAATTTAACATCGTTGGTTTAAGTTGCAATTAGCAAATATCAATATCTAAATGTTGGTGAACATTTTACAACACCATCTGACCATAAACTAAGCAAAACTTGTACTTTCGAAACCAGATGACTAATAAAACGGTTATATTATTTTTTACAAACGTACATTATGTTCATCACGCAAATGACTGGGTAGGAATCAAACCTACACAACCTACAGTGCAAAAGGCAGAGTTACTGAGACAACTGAGTTGTGAAGCCGTTTCACAGTTTATTTCACTGTTAGTACTTTATTTTTCATCCTGTACATAGGAATGGCATACAAAAATAAATTATGAACATGAAAAAAAATCTACACTGTTTCTTTTAGGGCGTAACTAGTTGGTGGCGCAGATTGTACTTGCTAATCATATAAAAAGTTTAAGTACTTGCAAAATAAATTGCACATAGAAAAAGCATCATTGGATTTTATATTTTTTTGATTAAACAAGGTACAATACGCTATCTTTGCTTTAGTGAATACTGTAATTGAACACTTACTAATGAATGTTTTTGATTAAATTATCTGACCATAAGGGTCAGGCCCCGCGAAATTCTGATATACATATAGATATTACAAATAATAATTACGTTTTAAAAACTAAAAGAAAACAGACTACAATAAATGAAATTTGAGCCCATACAACCTACATAATACAACCTCCTCCTTTTGTTGAAGTCAGTTTAAGAAGTTTTTTATAATACGCTTTTAGTACTTCATATTTTTTGGAAATTCGTAAACACCACTGGAAAGCCACAGGAAAGCAAAGTATAAATAAATAAATTTTGTTTACATATATAACATATTTTTTCCAGAAAACAAAATTTACTGAGCCGTTTTTGATGATCTATGGGACCGATCGAAAAGTAGATCCTCTCAAATATTTATTTTTTCAATTCGGTAATAAATGACGGAGTTATGAGGTAACAAACATAAAAAAACTAATTGAGAAACTCCTCCCATTTTTAAAGTCGGTTAAAAAAATTATAATATATACCTATTATTTTATTTATTTTATGCGTCGTGATTGTGATGCGGAGTCATTGTAATTGGATATAAGTACACAGGTACCGAAGGTAAGTGAGACCGGAATATGTTTGAACTGATAATAATTAGATACTACGATAAGTTTGTGTAAGAAATCATCCAATACTATCGTCAGTGGGCGGCCAAGCCAGTTTGACGGAGCTAAGAGCCAGACAATTTAATCAAATTACCTGGAATATAATAATTAATCTACAGTCGGCTTCAAAATTCAACATAGTTAAAAGTGCAAAATCGACCCATTCGACAGAGAACTTTAGTTTCCACTACATTGATTAGAAAAAGGTGAAAAAAATGGTTAAGGGGATATCAAGCATTCTGAAAGTAAACCCTACGGAGAATATGCGCCGGCGACGGCATCCTCATTACGGCTAAAGAAGAGACTATAAGACTGAGCAAATTAGAAGACTGATGGATCAGTTCTAACTATACAGAAAACAGTCGAAGCATGCTTTGAATCCGAGATACACGAAAACAATTTTGGACGTTATCAACTCAGAAGTATCATCAGTATTGTCACAGCTCTGCCCTCTATGCATAAGGATGTATGATTATGAACACCGAGAAAACAGCAGAGTACCGTTTCAATGAGCTCAATAGCTCGGATCACTAAGGACGCCCAGAGTGGCCTTTGCTGGCGTAATGAGAGTAGCTGGCTTTCCAGGAGGACATCGAGTAGCTGGAACAACAATCTCCACGCGTCACGCAGAGAGGGCCCACCAGGGCCTAGTTACGGAATAAAACCAGTTCCACTCACCAAAAGCTCACAGTTGATTAGGAATCTTGCACTTTTAACCATGTTTTTTCACACTAATGCGGCCTGGACTAAAACGTGATAGGTAGGTAAATATGTTGTTTAAATGCATATCAAATATTTCTAAAATTACGAAAGCACGACAATTACATCGATCGATATTGAAGACAATAATATTATTTTCATAAACACATTTATAAAACATCAATATTATCATTATAATATGTGTAAAATATCGCTATTCTATTTGAATAATAGTCGGTTATGTAGTGTAGGTACATCAATAATAAAACTACTAGATCGAGTACAATATCTAAAGCGTGGACAGAGAGTTATTTATAGTTATAATTTCTTGTAGGTACAGTTACAACTATAAAAAAACATCGAAGAAAGTGCATCACATTGAAACTATTTATCTGTTAATATTTGAGTGATACAATAATTAGTTATTCGAATAGGTAAACATTTACAATAAAATAAATATAAAAAAAATAAAAATTCTACCAGTTGATTAATCATTGCAACGCATCTCTGATTTCTAATGCCAGGCTAACCTGGTGTAACAACAGTTTTTTTTTACATATTCGTTTATTTATAAAAGTATTTATTTGATTCTATTATTAATAGAATATGTTAAATAGGTTCTATTGAAAGCACATATCTACTTTAATCGAGTAAGTAGTGTGATGGACACAAATTATTATGTACCTACGTTATACATGTTGGATAATACAGATATGTTATATAAACCTCCTTAGGTAAGTTCTAAATTGCACCATTCACAAAAAACTGCGGTGCAAATATTGTGTGGTTCGAACTATTTTTGAGCTGGAGTTAAAACCACAATGAAATGTATGAACCCTGGTGTTGAAAACTAGCTTCATACCCTACTAGGTATACAGCTCGTTTGGTTTACTTAGGGTTTATTAGTACGAATATATCTTAACCTATGTACTTACGGCAGTTTAAAAATACTTGTATATTAAATACACTTAATTTTCTTTATTATAATTAAAATCCTTCATATTAATAATCATATATAAGGCGTTACCTAAATAAATTAGTCAGCAGAAGCGCGATGTAAACTAAGAAATAAAATACAATAGACAAAAAAAATAGATAAAAACACTAGCTTAATGTATAATATGAAAATGACCTAACTAAGATACGAAACACGTTGACAGATAAAATACCTACAGCAAAATGAACATTATGGTGGTGGAATCTCAGGCATAGGCTCATATCAAGTCCTAAGCGAGAAATGTAATAAGTAACATCAGGCAACGGGAATGCAATATGTAATGTACAACTTAATCTAATACTGTGAGTTGGAAATTATGATATAATGCAAATAAAGCATGATAAACAATGAATGTTAATTTCTGTTATAAAGTATTTTATAAATAAGTCCAGTTCTTTATGTTCTTTATATCATCATACCAAAATTAATGCACAAAATAAGGTCTTTTCCTGTAACTAATGTACATAGGCAGAAGCAACGAATATACATAAATATAAAATTTAAATCAATTTAATTTAATAGGTATACATTAGTTAGTTTAGTTAGTAACGTTTACTTCTTGCATAGTTAAATAAATTTATATATACGTAAAGCTTTTCAAGTTATGCACACGCAATAAGTTTTACTAAGAAAATTCCATTACAATAAATTACAAAAAAAAAATATATCTAAATTATTACGTTATCATTATTAACTAATCCATCTCTGTCACTTGTAGGTAATCATTACTGCTTGTCCAAAATAATGTCCGTTATTTATCACTCGTTTTATTATTCTATTAGATTATTATTTTAAAATGTTCTGATTAAATGCACAATAACACACAATATACAGATAGCAAATTCTTAATCTACACATGAAAAACCATCGTTATACTTCAGTTTCATCTTTTCCAATAAATTGTCCAGCAGGTTTCATATCACAACAATCACTTAATATTAATATATTTAGTCCGTTAATATTTTGAATTATTTAAAGATAAACATACGAACTAGTAATATACCAGTTTATAATATTAAGTTAAAAATTCAAAAATAATTTTACACGCAATTTGTTTTCACAGTCAATATATACCTGATTATACTAGTTAAACGATTGTTTTTAATTTACAATATTCAAATAAGCAGTTTTATGTTTTAGAGGGAGACAGTTTTACGGTCCTAGTACTGTTTTTTTTAAATTTTATTATGAAGTTCTTTATATAAAATCTAAAACAACATAAGTAATAACCGAAGCTAATAACGTTTATAATATTTGAGCTTGTGAAAAGTTATTTGTTCCTATCTTATTTAGTGCTTGTACTACATGATGTATAACATTGATATATCAATCATCTATGGTGGTGCATAAATGGGTTTTCATTGCTACAGCCTTTAATTGTATTTATTTCGGAATATATTTAAATATTATTGTTAATTGTTTGGTGTTTATCCTTACAGTCATCCGATTATACAGTTAACCGAAACTATGAATGTACACCGAGTCGCTCCGGGTCACTCGGGAATATTATTTACTTACCGAAATATAATCAATAGACTACCAATAGTTACCAATAGTACTTAGAACTCATTTCTCAAATGTCAAAAATGTCTGTAACAGCCTTACCATCAAATAATTTTACAAATGCACAGAGACGTCATTCCAACGTCAAATTAATTCTACACAGTAACCGAGCTATGGAAATTAACACTAAATAACTGTTTAAAAATAAATATCTGTTTCCTAAATATGCCTTATCTATAAAACCCATCTATTTGAAAATGTATAATTATGTGTAATGACTTTAAGTATAAATAAATATACCTATATATGTATAAACTTCATTTACGAACATATTGAATCACGTTACGACGCTATGTCGCGGTAAAATAAGAAATTTTAAAGATCATATTTTTTATGATCTTGGAAGGTGTTGGTACCTAGGTATCTAGTGTGTCCAGACCCTACTCTATGTTTTCCTTTTTTTGTATTTTTTATTATTTTTTGATCACATAGTTTTTATTTACAGTTTTAATCTTACAATTGCAACACATTCATGTTGCACATGTTGCACTAATAACGTTTATAATATTTGTGCTTGTGAAAAGTTATTTGTTCCTATAAAATTTAGTACTTGTACTACATGATGTATAACATTAATATATCAATCATCTATGGTGGTGCATAAATGGGCATTCATTGCTACAGCCTTTAATTGTATTTATTTCGGAATATATTTAAATATTATTGTTAATTGTTTGGTGTTTATCCTTACAGTCATCAGATTATACAGTTAACCGAAACTATGAATGTACACCGAGTCGTTATAATTTTTTGATTAAATAGTTTTTATTTCCAGCTTTTTATCTTACAATACATTCATGTTGCACAAAATATAGTTAAGTGTATCTTGTTTGTCCTTAGAGATCTGGTGTTTTACCTATATTTACGTACATAAAGTACCAATTATTTTATCTATTGTAGATACGTCAACATGTAGATGTTTTTTGAGAAAAATACAATCAACAATACAACTATCACATTAAAAATAAACAATCAAGACTTTTACGGTACCTTTAAATGAAACTATTAATGAATAATATAAAATTAATTATTAATCCATCGATTTCATTCATCATTCCACTTAGGGCTAAAACTAGAAGTTGAAGATAACTGCCGTAAGTACCTAATTATAAATGTTGGCACAACGCCAATTTGATAGCTAAGCTATCAAAAAATAGCGAAACAACATTAAAAAAACACAACGCACTAAGCATTAAGGCTTGATAGTTATATGCTTTGAAAAAACATAACTTGAAAAGCTAAAGCATACTCATGCACATTTTTCCAAAATCCCACTGTATCGTCTCGTCCCTCTTTAATGTACAACAGTAACTAATGTGTTTGTGCAACGAATGAATAACGACGCTGGTGGTATGACTGTCACCAAACTACGATAGTTACTTGTAATGTTACTGCAAGGGATTTTTGGAACAAATTTGGATAACTTGTTGCTTGCAAGGTGTTGCCATTTTATCTTGTATTAATCATCTATTTATGATACTTGGAGTTATATGCAATTAATTCGAGACGTAAACTCAAGTTTTCATCTGTATTTGACAATGTTCAATAATTACATAATGTACAGCCGAGTACATCCTCCTGTAGTAGATATTAAAGCAATAAAGACAAAAGTAGATTAATAATTATTTCGGGTTCATCGCGAAGCAAAATTAAATTATACCAATGCAAAGGAAAAAAACATACATAGGTACTAAGCTCATTTTCACCTAGTAAGTTGTGTTTCTGAAACATTAATAATACATTCACACCGTAATGTCTTAATTATAAAAGTCAGATTACATTTATATTTTTGGTTCATAAAAATACTAGAGTATAAGATATTTATCCTTACCTTTTACAAGTTAATTATTTATAATAATCACGCACTTGGTGTCCTGTTCATCTGAATAGATAAAAATACCGTTTTACACTTCCACATTGAATTATTCTTGGTAGGTCTTTTGTGCTTTTACACCAGATCTTCTTCAAAAACATAATCCTCGTATCACATAATCGCATCATCCTCATTCTCAAATCCTGGCGGCGGGCGTAGGAAGTGAATGGGGATATCTTCGAGTACCGGTGAGGGAACTGGGGTCATCAGGAAAGGGGGAAAGTTCGTGATATCGTAGGGCGCGACGCGCATCACCCGCTCAGACGGGGTCCGGGCATGGCGCTAGGTGTGATCATCGGGCACATCGAGGGGCGCGTGGGTGGAGGCCAGGTTTCCGAGTTCAGTGTGCGGTAGCAGTTCCTCCGGGTGCTCGTGGTCTCGCTCGAGTCGCTTCTCCTCGTTCGTGTAGTAGCGACGGGCGCGACGGCGCGAGTAGCACAGTACGCCTGTCATCGCCGCTAAAGCTGCCACCAACACTAGTAGAAATCCCGCCAGCACGGTCATCTGTGCTTCGTATGAAGCCAAGCACGGTTCAAGCGTATCGTAAGTCATGTTTAAAAGCTGAATCCCACGCAGCCGCATTGGTGAATAGCAACGCAGATTCCTCAGGGAATCGTTAAGGACCGATGTTTTCATGTACACGAGCATTATCCCAGCTGCGCACTGATCGCAGTGCCACCTATTATTTGTTAGCTTAACTTGTGTTATTGCTTCCAGTCGTTTGAGGTCTGGCTCATCGAGTGTGGTCAAACGGTTGTGCGAGATGTCCAAATTCCGCAAAAACTTTGTCTTGGATAGGAGCTTTATTGGGAACTCTGTTAATTGATTCCAAGACAGGTCCAACTTATCTAACTCTCTATTGTATATAAAAAAGTTTGGTGGGATATCTGGCAGCGAAAGATTGGCAAGGCTGACTTCTGAGAGAGTCGATAATATTTGAAGTACAAGAGCTATTTCTTTCAGAGGCATATTATTTCCGCTAAAATGAATAATTTTCAGTGTTCGTACAACTGGGGCAAAAGTCTGCAGGTGGAAACGGTCGATTTGGTTGTGACTAATATCAAGCTCTTCAAGGCTACTGAGATTCGTTAGTGCCATCGGAGATATTAAGGCCAGTCTGTTATTAGCCAGATTCAGTTTTTTCAATTTTCGATTCTGTCCAAATACATAATCTACTATGACGGATATTTGGTTTCCATCAAGTTGTAATGTTAAAAGCTCTTTGAGGTTCGAGAAATCATCAGTCAGCACATATTTTATTTGATTGTAGCCGAGATCTAAGTTCGTCATCATTGGAGCTATGTGGTAAATCTGTGCGTTAATTCTTGATAACATGCAACCCCTGCATTTGAATGTTTTTAGTGCCTGAATATCCTTGAACACTTCTGGGTTCAAATCAGTCAAAGGATTTCCACTCAGGTCAAGTCTGCTAAGATTTGCAAGCATCCTAAACAGTCTCGGCAACAAGACCGTAATGTTGTTGTATGCCAAGTTAAGTGTTATCAAGGAAGTACAATGAACAAAAGTTTCACTAGGCATTTCTGCAATTTGGTTATGAGACAGGTTCAGCTCTTCGAGACGTATGAGTCCCCTAAAATTATCCGCATCAATGCTGGTGAGATTATTATAGGTCAGATTTAAAACCCTAAGGTTCTTAAGACCCCAGAAAGAGTTCTTGCCGATTGATGGCACATTGGAATTTATAATTAATATTTCTCTTAGTTCGAAGAGGGGAAAAGGTTGTGTGAAAACGGGGCCAATGGTCAAGTAATTTGCATGATCCGGTGGGGCTTTTATCACCAATTTAAAAACATGCTTTTCCATAACTGGGATGGCGTGCATGTCGCCAGCAAGACATATCACATGCAAAACTGAACCATACTGGATGTCAAAAATGAACTGACATTCACACTGCTTCGGGCACTTTTCTATATTGTGGTCACTTCCTTGGACGCTGATAACCAATGTAGATATTATCAAAAAAACCGAAAGGCTTCTGGAGTAACTGCAACAAAGAGAAAAATATCTTGAATTAAGGTAGTGCCTAACTATCTCATAAAAATACAATACAAATGTACATATTTTTACATGATATTATTCAATGTCTGAGTGTTAAAAAGTATCATAGTATGTATTTAAAAATATAAGTATTCCATCTTCTAGTCATAAGGTCACCATAGTACAAGCTATGCTTAGTTTGGGGCTAGATGGTGTTGTGTGCATTATCCACCAGTATTTATTTATTTAAATATGTAAAGTATACTAGCTGATCCGTTCGCGATTTTGTCATGTTAGTGCTTGTTTTAGTTAATAAATATATTTTATATAATCATCATCCATTGCCTGACTTTCACTACCGGGTGTGTGTTTTTATTATTAGTGTGTGTGTGTACCATCCTCCGCGATAATGTGCTAATGATGTCCATTCGCGGCCCACGACTTATTATCTTCTTTTTCTTTTTTTAACAACAACACGTAACAATAGACGAATAGACAAAATGCAACCTATACATACTTACATAATTAATGGTTGCCGCAAAATAGACCCTAACTCAGTATACTCAGTATGATTCCCTGCCTTGGTTGAATAAGCTATTCCACTTATAAATCATTGTTTTTCCAGGGCAAGAGTCCCCGTAAACAGATTACATTTCTTCTAAAATAATTTGAGGTGTTATTCCTTGCTTAGTAAGGAACTTTATAACGGCACGAAACTCAATTTTATTCATGTTTAACGATTTTTTCCTGATTGTACTGCTAATGTAGTGATAATTTAAATGTTAATCGTCCGATTTGCTAAAGTTTTGGAATTTATATCTGTATTGAGTACCTTAAGATAACCAGGTAAAAAAAATTAGCCCCACCCCTTCCTATCCCTTCTATTCCGCGAACTTATTGACCTCCCCTCGTATAATGCATTGTTAACAATCCGCGCTGGTCTTCCATTAGGACCAATTTGGTTTAGCGGATATGAAATAAATATCTACATCATAAGAAATAAACAATCAAAAGAAACAAAATAGAAAATAAAATAAATACAATAGAAATGCATGAATACACTAGAAATAGAAAATACAATAGAAATACTATGGACACATAGCCATCTAGCCCCAAACTAAGCAAAGCTGTCATAGATGTTGTAAGTGCTACGGGAACCAGAAGGCTGATATAACCTACTCAGTGTTTATGTTTTATAGCACATGTATCCAGCAGAAGGCTTTCCTGCGCTTTTTGCTAGTCAAATATATACATTTTAAGTTTTTTTCTAGAGCAATGAACTCTGCAGGTTCCTTATCGGCGGTGGAATATTATTCTAACACTTAGCACACGCAGCGTAGCGGACACTGCCCTTAAAAGCAGGTGTTTTATGATGCTGTTTTGAGAGCTACGCTACGCCAAGCGTTGGCGTTCGTTGGCTGAATCGTTTATCAATCTTATCGTAAAGATACCTGGGCGCGTTGTGCCTCATAACCCTAAATAGAAAGCACGCCATGTAAATGTTTTGACGATGTTTCATTTTTAATATTAATTGAGCGTTTAAACGTGCACTTACGTGACCCCTAAGTGGAATATCAAAACAAAAACGAGCACTGGCATTCTGTACGCGTTGAAGGAGTCTTTGTATCCTAGCCAAAAGCCGCGGGCCAAAAACAACATCAGTATAGTTTAGCTTAGACAACACCAAAGACTCCACCAACCTAACTCGAAGTACTTCCGATATTATATGGCCTCATTTTGTACAGTACCTTTAGCCTACGACTCGGCATCCGTAACAAAATTGGCAAGGATCATACAAAAAGTGTTAAGACCAGACGAATTTCTTGCCGGATTCTTCTTGAACTGGGGTTAGGAGGAACCAGCACCTTGATTCACAAGCATGTAAGAAGACGATTCAAAGTGGTTTTTGTGATTTTATTGAATAAGGAATGTATTAATTTGATTTTCATTTGATTTGACCAATAAAAACAATTACTGACAGACTTAGCAATGTGCTCTTCAAGACGAAGAGTGCAATCCAGTTGAAGCCCCAGGTTAGGAGCTTGTTTCAATAGTCTCTTTCATAAAGTGATATTGACTACCAAAAATTACGTACTTAGTTTTGGGAGATTCAATAAGAGACCGTTTTTCCTTGACCAGAGGGCAAGATTCTCCAGTTCAGCATTGTATTAAGCGATGGCATTGTCGATTTCAGAAGGCTCACAGGAAATATAAACCATGTATCGTCGGCATATGTATATGAAATTGACAATGTTTTATACATTGCCCCAAATCAGCTGAATACAAAATTTAAAGTATTGGACATAAAATCGATCCCTGCGGTACACCTCGGTCAAGGATCACCTTATAGGATATCTTTGTAGAAGAACCAGATACTAGGCTTACGTACTGGCAACGATGTGTAGCTTTAAAACCATTTAAAAGCATTGTTATCAAATTTATAATATTCAAGCTTGACGATAAGAAGTTCAATATTCAAAGATTTAACTCTTTAAGCCCTCGAGAAATCTAGGAGTAATGTGCACATATTCTCATCTTACGCATAGAGAATGTTATCAGTTACATCAAGAAGAGCGGTTACTGTACTTCGCCCCTTTATAAAGCCTGACTGCACTTCAGGAAGTATACAGTTGTCCTCTGGGCAGTAGGTTATTTGTGCACAAACAGCTTTTTCCAGAACTTTTGATTAACACGGTAATATACTTATTGGCCTGAGGTGTTTCAGTTCAACGGCGTTTGAGTTTTTAGGTAGAGGACGCACGCTTGCCATTTTCCTGACATCAGAGAAGATAGATTAATAAGAATGGTATTTTTTTCACTGTAGAATTCAGTTAAATTAGTATAAGACTGTAGCGTATCGAACTTTAAACTATCGAAATTATAATATTGTTCAGCCAGTTATCTCGTAAGTCTCGTTTATTTAAAAACCAGTAAAGACCGTAGCAGAAAATATTATCGCACGAGGAAAGTGAGATTAATTTGGTCCGTGGTCATCCGGTGTCAGACCAGTGGACCCCAAAAACTTCGATTAATTTAGTAACTAACTCCTACAAAACTTTTCTCATTATGAACCTCCCCTCAGAGTTTTTATTATGATGTCATTTTTTTACCGACTGACTTCATAATCGGGTTATCGTTTCCTAATTTTCCGTTACAGGGGTGATTGATAGTGTCAAAAGTAAATGTTTTTATCGGTGAGTTTCAAAACATAGATTTAAATGGTTCATTGTTGGTTGAGTGATGAATCAAGACCTATGATGGATCAAGACTAAACCAGTGATAAAACGACACCAAAAAAAACGCAAAAACTTATAAATTTAGCTGCGCACCAAGACTTCCGTATAAATCGGATTGAAGGACAAACTTTACTTTCTAGTTTAAAATATATTCTAGCATGCATCGATATACGTCACGGTCAATTCTCCAATTACAAATAACTTACATTTATAATTGGAGAATTGACCGTTATAGCATAATTTGTAGTAGTATTTTGTATTGTAGTTTTTAAATTTGCATTTAAAAAATATACCCTAAATATTTTTTAAATGCTATAATACAAACTATTTTCTAAGTTTTCTTATTCAAGTACTTGTGCTGCTTTTTGCCAAAATTCAAAATTCTAGGTCAACGGAAAGTACTCAATAATTACTGGCGAGTGTTATTAAAATATACAGCATAAATGGCTGTATTTAGGCCGTATTTTTAATTCGATGACATAGAAGCTTAGTATTTGAATTTCAAATTGATACGCGTTTGAGAAAAGGGGTCTTGACAGATAGACAAACAGTTAACGAAGTGATCCTTTCTATAAGGGTTAATTTTCCTTTTGAATCCTAAACAACTAAATAAACATGCAAAAATACTGGCCTAATTACCTACATTTAGAATACTGATTGATTGTAATAATTTATTTATATTTATAGTCGGCATCATACATGTGATTACTAAATTTATATAATTACGTTTTAAAACTAAAAAGAAAACCGACTTCATTGAATGAAATTTGAGCCATTAAAATACAACCGAATTGAGAACCAACTACTTTTTTTGAAGCCGGTTATAATAGTTTTTATTTAACGCTTTTGGTATGTACTTTATAATTTTTAGAAGTTCGTAAACACCACTGGAAAGTCACAGGAAAGCAAAATATCAAAATTTCGTTCATCATATTTTTTTTAGTTTTTTTATTTATAAACCTAACTACTAAAACGATTTTTATGAAATTTATATGGAACCAATCGGGAAGTATATCCTTTCACATGAAATCAGATTTTAACTAATCGGTTCATAAATTGTGGAGTTATGAGGTAACAATAATAAAAAAAAATACAGTCGAATTGAGAACCTCCTCCTTTTTTGAAGTCAGTTAAAAAAGGGTGCCTATGCGTACTACATAATAAAGTATGTTATTAATTTCTACGAATGTTTGTACAAATAAATACCTGTATTTGGGGAAGACACTCCTATTAAACTATTGTTAACATAGACAGCCTACTATGCTAACCATAAAAGACAAAATGTAAGAACGAGTAAGTACTGATATCTTTATCTGTGGTTATTATAACTTATTATGAAAGTAGACAGTTATAAAGTAAATACGCTACCTTCGACTTGGCGGATAACAAATTATATTGAGCCAGAATTCATATTTATCAAAGAAAATGTTCTAAAGTAGGTAAATATCTCTACCGTACTCTTCGTTCTCGTCCTGCTCCAAAAGCAACAAAAACTTTTCTGGATAATTAAGTCTCAGAATATCAGCTATTACGGCTATAACGGCCCGAATTATACGGCCGTCAATTATACGTGTTACTTAGGTTTATACCTGTCTATAGTACCTACCTACCTTCGTTTATTCTAAGCATAGATATATAAATAGATATATCAACTAACCCCTAACTAATAATCACTTGTCAATTTAACAGCAATGAATAAAGTAAGCAACAGATTTTAACGCCATTTTAGCTTTATGAGGTTCACAAAGTTCAGTGAGTTGCTTCTCTGCTCACACGTCCAGCAAAAAGGAATAAGTAGTGCATTAATATTGTTATTTAGTACAGTAGGACGATTATGGAACTATTAATACAATCAATGTCTATCAGTTTCGATTAGCAATCGGCATCAATGTCTATCAACTTCGATAAGCAATCGGCATTATTTCAATCAATCATATACGATGTGTTTAAATGCTTAGTACGCTAAAACGGTTCCTACCACAATCGTACTTTGTAAATTGGTCGAGTTATAGTTTGACACCAACTTCACATTGTAACTGGCGATTTAAGCCGATTGAAATCGCAGCGAATCCGTAATACCAATTCAACAATAGAAACTGAAAGCTATTAGTATCAATGTTTTGATAGTATCAAAGTTCCATAATCGCCCCACAGGTATTCGTATCCTATGAGCGAGATTTCAAAGTGATTGGGTCACGTAGAGTGCAGGAGTCGGCCTCCTCTCGTCACGTACCTATTGCTGGATAGATAACAAACTGGGAAACCAGGCATAACCCTGTATCTATTCAACCCGTTTATGCTTAACGGGAACATACACTAACTAATTATAGGAAAGCACAAGTTAACTGCCAATTGTTGGACAAATCTTATTTCCTCTTACTACGTGAGCTGAGTTCAATTATAGGAACCATTGGGCTATCACTTCGGGCACTAAACGACATTATTACTTCGTTGCCACTAAATACTAATTGAATTGAATTGTAATTGAATAACTGCCGCCTAGACTGGGACCTATTATTAAATAATAAAAATAATAAATAATAAATATTGCTAGACAATGCACACAACACCATCTAGCCCGAAACTAAGCATACCTTGTATTATCGTGACTAGATGACTGAAAGAATACTTATATATATTTAAATACATACTTATAATAATACCGGACATTTCACACAGCATCATCTGGCCCCAAAGTAAGCAGAGCTTGTGTTATGGGTACCACGTGACTGATATACTACTTATATACTTTTTTTTTGTAAATACATACATATTATACATAGAAACACTCAGACCCGAGACAAATACTTGCAGATCATACAAACATTTGTCCCGCTGCGGGAATCGAACCCGCAACCTTTTGCGTCTCAGCCGGACCTAAGCCCACTGCGCCACAGAGGTCGACGAGAGGTCGTTGTTACTTATGATATTTTATAACACCCAGACACAGAACATAAAGTTTTTTAAACTTACGCGATCAGAACACATTATTATTATATTTATTTATTATTAAAAATATTAACGAGTATTTATCGCGTTTATTTACCTATTTTTCCCGACGTTTCGACAGGTTTACACTCTGTCGTGGTCACGGGATGACTCATCATGACACAGGAGTCATTCCGTGACCACGACAGAGTGTAAACCTGTCGAAACGTCGGGAAAAATAGGTAAATAAACGCGATAAATACCCGTTAATATTTATAATAACAGAACATAAACTTATGTTGTTCACACAAATATTTATCCTAGGAGGAAATTGAACCCTCAACCTGCAGCGCAGAAAGCAGGGCTACTACCAACTGAGCTGACAAGCCAGTCAGCTATTATAATCATTCTTTGTGTATTAAGCAGAACTTAGTTTTTAAGTTTAGGGACGTGGGCACCAGGCATACTATTTAAGTTTAGGGACGTGGGCACCAGGCATACTATTTAAGTTTAGGGACGTGGGCACCAGACATACTATTTATGTTTAGGGACGTGGGCACTAGGCATACTATTTAAGTTTAGGGACGTGGGCACCAGGCATACTATTTAAGTTTAGGGACGTGGGCACTAGGCATACTATTTCAGCATTTTTACAGAATTTATCTAAGCAAATGAGGCATTGTTTTAATTAGGGAGAGACCTAATGTAGAAGGTACAAACAAGCTCATTAAGTAAAGATGCTTTTGCACAAGACAGATGCAATGACGACAATTTATAGGTATGAAAATGTACTCAAGTCATCAATTTACGAGCTTGGCCTAGCATGAAAAATGCATTACAAGATTTACGATTATTTTATGCTCAGATTCCGGGACACTCAAACAAAAATGAAATTTGTCAGACTTCTTTTCGGGTTTTGGAATCAGATCTTTGAAAGGGGTCACGTGTGATATGTTTGCGCCTTTTGATACTGCGAATCTTATACGTTAACGTGTATGTACACTCCGATAAATGTATTCATTTAGACGGCCAAATGAACAACTTTATTTACAGAAATGTACTCGTACATATAGTAGTTTTACATTCATAAGGAACAATATATAGATAGCTCAAATGATCCAGATGACCGCTAGAGGGCAGCGTCCCCAGAACATAAATTTATGGACAAATGTATTTATCTGCCACATTAATATTTAACTTTTTTATTGTTGATGAGTGTGAACACTGGACAGTATGGACGATCACTTTATTTTACGTAAAGGAAAAACCCAAAGCCTATTGAAAGTTAGTATTTTAGATTTTAATAATTTGCAGCCGGATGGTGCAGTGTAAAATTGTCTAACAATATTTGTTTATATATATATATATATATATATACATATATAACATATATAATATTGTTATATATATATTTGTTTATATATATATATACCCGAATATATACAATATACCCGAATTTTATTTGATGGTAAACTACCCCAGTATTTAGCAGAACAAAATAAAACAAAACATTTTCAAATCGGTGGGCCATTTTTGAATTTTTGCAAGACTAACAAACTAGGATCTTAATGGAAACATAGACGATATGGTTTTGTTTGTTAGGTCTGAGATTAAATCGAGACTAGTCACATTTTAAAATTTAAGAAGATGTTTCAGAAGTTTCTTTAGTATTTTAATTCATTTTAATGAAACATTTTACACGAAGTTGGGAGGGAGATAATCGGATGATGGAGTCAGGTTGCTGTTCAACGGAATCCTCAATAAATATTCCGTTTGCATTGAAACTTGGCATACTTATCAAGAATGACTTATATTAAGGTGATACTGAGATTATGATGATGGAGTCCGGAGCTGAACCATGGAACATAGTGAATACTGGGCTCATTTTAATTAGCTAACAACAATAATAATAATAATAATAATTTAGTAGGTAATGTATAATAGCTTGTAGTGGCTTGCATTTATAATGTGGGGGTCAGCATCTACACTAAACTTGTGGATGCTCGCGCTATCCTTATTTATAAGCTTTCATTTATATGAATTATTGTCCTAAATGACTGACTGACTGACTAACTGACTGTCTGATTATATATAGACTAAGCACAGTCTAAGCCGGTGATCGTACAGACATGAAATTAGTAGTTTATCTGTTTTTGTGTGTTTTATTATTATTATTATTATTCTTACTGCTTGAAAAAAAGAAGAGAAAAGGGATGAAAACGTTTGTTTGTGATATCTTATTTCTTAAACATATAAATCTGAAACATGGTATTTCAAAGTCGAAGTAGAACTTGAAGTTGCATTTGAGTTAAGTCAAAAACGAAGTCTATAAGTATTTTAAATTATTTAATTTTAAGTTTTATCGATGTAACCAAAATAAAAATTGGGGAGACAATTTTTATTTCTATTTTTTTTCTCATAAAAATAGTTGGGCCTCGCCTCGCTCGCCACTTTTAGTTGCTTTAAGGTAGTGTGAAGTGTAATAGTGTCAACATATGTATGTGTGAAAAACCAGCTCGCTTCGCTCGCTACAACAAGTATATGGCTCCTTTCACCCGCCACTTACTTTTGGAAGCTGCTTACTTTTCTCTCTAAATATAGTTAGGAATTGTAAGGCTCACTTATAAAAATATATTGCAGCTCGCTTTAATCACCGGATAGGTACTGTCTGACACAAGTATCGAATTACTTTTAATATAATATTATGTCGCGGCACAGAACTAGCAATAAAAGTAACAGACGAGTGAAGCAATGGTCGACATCCTCGCGCAATTTTTAAACCAAATTCATCTAAAATTGACACTGCTATTTTTATTAATTTATTTATTGTCCGCGATATCTGATCTGACAAAGCAAACAGTTCTCTTGTAAATTACTGTTGTTTTAGCACAAAGTGAATCTCGCAGAAAGGAAAATAGATCTTTCAAAATACCTTTAGTAAGTGGCTTCTTTTCCCGAGGGAGATTGCGCATTTGATTGAAACAGGAGCTAACGTCTACATGGAATACTACTTGAACTTTAATAAAACAAAAACTGCAAAAGACACTAATATCTTTTGAAAGTCTTGGTGTATAAGAATTAAAAAAAACCAACCCCTTAATAAATGTATGGGAATTACCTGTAAATATAGTTTTTAAAGTTTTGAAGTGATCTACTTATGGGAGGGTAAACCGCTTCGTGACGTAACGCGTTTCGGCGCCAGTCCGTCTGGCTTCTCTTTCTCTCACGCATACAGCAGCGGTAGGTAGGCTCCTCTCTCTCTCTAACCCACAGCTCTAGTTAGATTAGTTTAAGTTATCACTTCTGTCGGGCGTCCCGAGACGCACATGTTTTTTTTATATCATAACATTGTAGGGACCAATGAAATGTATTACTGTGCTAAATTTCATAACCACATAAGTGACTAGACTAGAATAGTCTGCGAAAAGGTGCTCTGATAAGGGGAAGTCAGACAGACAGACGGACATGGCAAAACTAAAACATATGTTACATATGAACTTCGGGACCCTAAACAAATGCGAAGCGCATGTGAAGGCTTCCGAAGTCACTTAGGCTAAGAATTACTAGTGGCCAGGTCCGTCCCAAAGCATTTAAACACCATTTAGCAACATAAAATAATTTCGTATAAATTTAAAGATTTTTTTAAATTACAAATCATGCATTTAGTCATAATCTAGTGAAGAACTTCCTACCCGTGTTAATTTTAATTTTATAGCAAAACTTTTATTTAATTAATATGTATTACCGTGCAAGGTTTAATTACGATTACAGACAGACGCACATGGTGGAACTTTAAGAGTCCCTTCGCTATCTAAAAGATAGCCTATATCTGTCAACAACAAACAACCTATCTCCTTACCTAATTTCATCAAGATTCGTTCAGCGGTTTAGACTTAAAGATAACAAACAAACCAACAAACAGACAGACAGATAGATAAGGCCTAAATATTTGAGCCTTTTGGAATCGAGTCCCTAGGCCCGTGGGGAACAGGAGCTTACAGGAGCGTTTTCAAAGTTATTTCACGGCGTCATATTGCGTGATCCGAGAGCTGGCTCCTATCTGGCTTATTAGCATTGCCATTCAACGTGGCAATGTCGCCAGTATCTTGGGACCGCTGGCCTCTGGCAGTGATCTGGATCAGTTGAGCTTTCTATAGATCGTTTTAATCTATCCTTAGATAGTTCCTGTTTTACGTGTATTTTATATTATTCTGTACATTTCTTTTATTATTTCTGTAAATAAATTAATGACAGACAAATAGAGTCCTTTTGTACATATAATATTAGTATGGATTAGTTTGGTTATGGATATAAAGTTTTTGAATTACAAAATAGAGTTTGATTACCATCATGACTGCGCATTATTAATGTTTCGCTATTCAACTTAATTGCATATTTTATATTTAGGAAGCGTTTCTGGTTAGAAGAATCATTGCTCAGGTGGCAGGTACCTAACCATACCAAGTTAGTCGGGGGTAGTCAGAAGCAAGTCCAAGTCTTCATGCAAAAAGCGTGTGAATGTGAAGCCCTAAAACAAAACGTCTCATATTGTCAAAGACTTTGCGCTTACCAAATATAATATCTATTTGGAAGACATTTTTGCCCTTAAAAATGACGCTATCCAATAGATATAGTAATTGTACTTAACGTTCGGGTGTTTTTTTTATGTATACTTAATATGAATTTATAAAAAAAAAGTATATTAGCAGTATGTATATCAGTCATGTGGTTCCCTTATCACAAGCTCTGTTTACTTTGGGGCTGGATGACGCTACCCCAAAGGTAGTTGGTAGGAGGGGCACTGGATTCCATAAAAAAATACCACTTCAAAGTTTGATATTAATTAAATTAATCTCTCCATCGAAAAACTGTTCACGACACCTCGTAATATCTTAAAAGACCAATCCAGCAAAGCAATATGCTGCAAGAAATGGGTAGAAATATAAGAAAAAAACAATTCCATTTGATATGCCCTCACAAAAAACATATATCCAAATTTTTATTTCAACTTGTAAATCTTCACCAATACATTAACGCGAAATATATAAGATAATAGTCTAGGAGCAAGGTCTCTAATTAGGGTCGGACTGACAGACGGATATGTTGAACCTATAAGGGTTGTTGACCTTCGCAACCCTAATAAGCGGTTCCTTTTTAGTCCATTCGAAAATTTCAGAAAAAGAGGCCTAATCTATTATAATTGCGATAGTTGCTAAAGCATGTGGCGTGTGTTATATATACTCGTAGTTTACAATATAAAATGTAATATAATATATCATCTCTAAAATTGTAACATGTTTTAATGTAAACAACTTAATACTTAACGAGAAAAAAACTAAATGCATTCGTTTTATACTGCCCAATGTTAAACAGGAGTAAGCCAATGTAAAAATTCAAAACGAAATGATAGATCTCGTCGACACCACAGTGTTCTTAGGCAATGGGGCCTGCATATCGATAAATTGTCGAAGAGGCACAGCTCTGCGGCATACGCTGTTAAAAAGATCCGTCATTTTACCAGCGTAGATACCGCTGGACTCGTTTACTACAGCTACTTTTATAGCATTATGTTTTTTGGCATTCTGTTGTGGGGGAGTGCTGCTGATATTAACACCATATTAGTGTTGCAGAAGAGGGCTGTTCGTGCAATTTATAACGTGGGAGCCAGAGAATCACTTAGAAATAAGTTTAAAGAGATTAATACTATGACAGTGCCTTGTCAAATATACGAAAATGTTATGTATGTGCACAAAGATTTCCATTTATTTTAAAAAATTGCGATAATCATAGTATTAACACTAGAAATAAAGATAAACTCGCTGTTCGGCTCGGTAAAGTTAATAAGTATTTTATAGGGCAATGTGTACGCTTCTATAACAAGGTCCCAAGCGACGTGTTAGATTTGTAGATTGGCAAATTTATAAACGTAATTAAACAGAAACTGTCTATTAAAGCATATTATAAAATAACTGATTATTTAGATGACAAAAAAGCTTGGGATGAATCTCCACCAACTCGACTCGGCATCCGTAACAAAATTGATAAGGATCATACAAAAAAGTGTTTAGACCAGACGAGTTTCTTTCCGGATTCTTCTTGAACTGGGGTTAGGAGGAACCGGCACCTAGATTCACTAGCATTTAAGAAGACGATACAAAGTGGTCCTTGTGATTTTATTGAATAAAAAAAGTTTGGTATTTGTATTTGGATTTATAGTATAACAATCTTTTGTCAAACTACGAATATATAAATATATAAGAGCAATAATTGTCATACATTCAAATTTTGTCCTCAAATAACAAAAGCTTACCGATTGTCTTTTTGCGCGAGTCTTGAACACAATGAGATAAGGCGTTACATAAAGAATCGTCTCCGCGGGTCAAATCGAGGGACTTTATCGTTATTATTTATCTCCGAAACACATTTGTAGAAGCTCCTCTTCATCCCTTTATTTTACATGAGACGCAGTATACATTGATTTCCCGGGCTCCCCTAGGATAGGGGCCCGATAAAAAACACGTATAGTCACGCTTCAATGAATTCGTAGTAGCTTCTCGTCACAGTCCCTACCTAAACGATATCGGTAAGATA
Organism: Lampropteryx suffumata; assembly: GCA_948098915.1. Lineage (NCBI taxonomy): Eukaryota > Metazoa > Arthropoda > Insecta > Lepidoptera > Geometridae > Lampropteryx > Lampropteryx suffumata. The sequence goes on along the minus strand of OX402544.1, from coordinate 15,059,730 downwards.
TCGTACTTACCGCAATTTCGATTGAGGGTAAGTATTGGCCACTTAGTCGTACGTATGACCTACCTATTATGTAAGTGAGTTTATCGTCAAAGTATCAAACAATCCTTGCGACGCATTATTTGAGAAGGCCTTGATTTCATCCAAAGGGAATTCCCGTGTGATGGTAACTTTTTGATTGAATGTCGTTGTTGTCGAGTGCAAAAAGATATCCAAAGGAAACTTGTTATGTAACCTACCTGTAACATATGTATGCTAGCCGGTGAAATACCTAACAATATAAAATCCAATATAGAATTTTCGCTGTTCAGTCAGTGATTGAAAAGAGTGCATTATCTGTAGGTATACCTTTTTGTTAAAATAACCAAACAATCACTTAAAACATCATTAATTAAGTGTATTAACTTTTTGCGATGAGTTCTTGTATAATCCAAATAATCTGGTCAGCACGCGAACTCGGTTATTGCAATATAACCAAAACGTAGGGAATAAATAAAGAGGTAAAACGCGTTTAATAGCCGTTAACTACTAAAACAGTAGGAATTCTGATCGCGATAGTTTATAAATACAAATCCAAAGAAATCCTTTGTTAACTACCAAAACCTATAAGAGAACTTCAAGGATTCTGCACGATCTGACGTCTTTATTATTACGCCTTTGTAGTATTATTGTGTTTACCAGTGTCGTACATTTGTATTAAACCCTGATTTATTTTGTAGGTATGTCACGACACCCTTAAGCCAGTTTCATTCAATTCTATCAAAGGAATGAATACCTAGCGGCGCAGCTGCTGTCCCCAGAAAGTGACAACGCTCGGCATCGAGCTGGGTGCGAATTTACGTCGTTATAATATTTATTTAACATTACTAGAGAAATGAGGGGCATCAGGCAACAAAACGGCGTCGTCGAGACGCAATTTCTGGTCGCTTTAATTGTGGATGGGCGGCTGGGCGGCTGGCGAGCATCAGAATAATGATGCTTATTTGCAGAACCGGTTTAAAAATAAGGTTTTGTTCCAAAATGAGGGAACTAACAAAAGACTTCGACCCCGAGCCCGCTGGCGGCTGCGGCAGTCGCGGACGCGCTGCTAAATTTTGCAGAATTATTATAATTGATTTTAAAAGGATAAAATGGGATGTCGTTATTTGCAACAATGAATGGTGTGAATGGTTTCGTAATTATGGAACAGCAGAGTATACTGACTGGCAAGCTGCCCCGGGCATTGTCATATTTCAGAGTAGTTCAAACTTTATTATTACAAACAGATAAAATAAGAGGCTTTACCTTTACCTCAATAAATCCGCATGGACATAAATGAAAATGTGTTGGATTTCCATTCGTGTTTTTCACCTACATTTAGCATATTGCGATGTATTCGAAAACTTAAATTTGACAAATTTTCTGTAATTATTTTCTCTACTACCATACTTATAGTATATATTCGAAAGTGTCTCTGTCTATCGGTTTGTTTGTTTGTTTGATATATTTGCGCGGATAAACGGATGATGAAAGATGATAAGAAAGGAAACCATTATAAGAGACTAGCGACCCGCCCCGGCTTCGCACGTGTGCAATGCTGATACTAAATATACTACAGAATGGCTTTATGTACAACGTTATCTAAGAGAATAACATAGACTAAGAGATATACATATACCATTGCGGTCTTTTGTGTAGACCTTTTTAAGGTGTACAATACTGTAGAGCATTATTTTGATCTATCTGAGCGTTTGCAATGTAAGCGCAAAAAAATGTGTTTATTTACGACACCACATTAGAAACCTCTAAAATTATCAGTGTTTCTCTACTATATTATGCATGTTTTATACATATAAACCTTCCTCTTGAATTACTCTATCTATTAAAAAACCACATCAAAATCCGTTGCATAGTTTTAAAGATCAAAGCATACATCAGGACAGACAGACAGCGGGATTCGACTTTGTTTTATACTATGTAATGATTAAGAGAAGGACAAATATAGACTACTTTTTATGTACCTACAACGTGTGTGATGCCGCGGGCAGAAGCTAGATGTATGAGTATAGTTTTATAGTGGATAGTTTCTCGAGGAATTTCAAAGGAAGCAGCGACTGGCATGCATTGTAATAGTGATTATTTATATTATAATTATCTATATATAAAAGGCGATGTGTATATGTATGTTCCCTATAGACTTCGAAACGGCTGGACCGATTTCGATGAAATTTTTAGGAAATCTTTAGATTGGCCTAGCGGGTAATCTTGTGAAGTTTGGTTTCGATCGGATTAACATAACTTTTTTTTTTCATCAATCAAATTTGGTATATACCTATATATATTGTATCTTAGGAACCGACATAGGCTACTTTTTATGTATGTACTGAAGAAGCAGAAGCTAGTAATATATAATTTGAAAGAGAGAAAGGTGACTGCCTACAATAAGGGTGTTCCTCAATATTCGTAACACTAGGTCGGTTCAGGTGAAAGACGTACCGCGCCCGTCGATACTTCTTTGTACTTCGCCGACGCAAAATAGGTAAGTATATAATTTTCCACGTCAGATGTACTACGTTTGTTACCTCAGTATTCCATTAATATCATTGTGAAGTCGGAATTGTACCTACTCCGTGCCACAATCTCGACCACAGTGGTCTTGAGCAACTTGATACAAGTGGACATATATTCCTATATTTGTATCGAGACTAGACTGCAGTGCCACTTGAGATATTGATACTTACATAATTAGATAAGAATATCAAAGGTTTGAGTAGCTAGCTCCTGGCTGGGTAACATGATCCTCAAACTAAATGGAGTTATCGAGTTACTAGTAGCACAATAATTATGAGGAAATTATAACAGCGTGTTAGGCTTTACCAGATTATTGAGTGACAGGCGGATTTGTAAGTAGGTAAATCTAAGTATATTACCGAATTATTTGCATTTAATTAACTAGTGCACGAAAGGAGCCTCTGAGGCGCACTTTAATCCTTTCACCACACTGGTTAGAAATAACTAATGACACGGTAAGAAGAAGAAGAAGAAGACTAGTGCAGGACAAGTGAACTAGTCTTTCTTATATTGGCTGTATATTGACGACCTCTGTGGCGCAGTGGGATAAGGTTCGGCTGAGACGCATAAGGTTGCGGGTTCGATTCCCGCCACGGGAGAAATGTGTATTATCTGAAAGTATTTGTCTCGGGTCTGGGTGTTTCTATGTTTAATATGTACTTACGTATTTACAAAAAACTATATAAGTAGTATATCAATCATATGGTATCCATAACACAAGCTCTGTTTACTTTGGGACCAGAGTAAACCGGCATTATTTATTTATGTATTTATTTATTGGCTTCGGAACCTTTACTGTGCATTGTTCGAGTTCGTTTACAAGCGCTTATTCTATTTATTATAATTCGGAAAGTTATTATCTTTTTGGATCATGGTAGATGACGTCACGGAACACGGAACATAGTAATTATTTTCTTCCGTGGATGACACAAACTAAAGGAAGCCTATATTTAGATAACCAATACAGCACTCCAGAATGGTTCAAGGAAGTCCAAATGGGGTATCGGACGCAGTAAGCTTACATTTTAATAAATTATAAATAATATTTATTAATTATTGTGGTTTAAATATGAAATTGCTGATTTAATGTACTGACACTGAATTCAAATAATGAAAAAATAAATAATAGGTTAAGCCTGCATTGTGCGGAATTTCGGAGTGAATTTTTTAACACGATAGCCTTATGTTGTAAAATATAAATGTTTAGAAAAAAAAATATGGCTTTTAATTAGAGAAGACACGGACTGACAGACTAATGAATGCATTGTGCGTTTTCGGTTTAATCGTTTTCGTAGTGAAAACTTTGATTTTGAAGAATGAACCAAGAGGAAGGCAAGCCACAATGAACCAAGAGGAAGGCCAGCCACAATGAACCAAGAGGAAGGCCAGCCACATATGTAAATAACGAAAACAAACTGAAAGTGATCCATATCAACCACCAAGGAACTAGTAACATGGTTTGACTTTAACTTACCCGCCATATATCTCCTTACAATTATTGTAGTATTAATTGCTGTACACCGTTTTTCGAGAGAAAATATATGTTATATTATTATTAATATTTACTCATATGTACCACTCGATATCTATAAAATACAAATACTTAAAAAATGGGGCCACATGATTTGACTGATCTGCAGAGACAAGCGCACGCCATAGCTTGCCTTACCGTGCTAAAACGGTACAGAGGTGAATGGGTTTTATACCGGATTGTGACGTGTGACATAAAGTGTATGCTTTACGAAAATCATAATCAAATTGCAATGGCTGACCCTAGGTCAAACGCCGCAAACATGCCATAAATCGAAGTTTACCCATAGAAATGTTATGATAACTGTTAGGTGGCCACTTCGTAGCATAATTCACTACAATTTCCTCAGATCTGGTCGGCAACAATGTCGGCAAACATCTTCTGTGCAGAACTGCGAACAATGATCTCGAAACTCGAGAGAAACTGCCTGACACGTCAACCAGTCTTCAACATTATTGCTCGATAGCGCAAGACCTCATACTGCTCAAAAACCGTTTTAACACTACACGACCTCCAGTTAGAAACCATCCGTCATCCTCCGTACTCACCGGACTTGGCCCCAACCGATTATCATTTTTTTCCGCGATTTGGTGAAATTTTGGCAAACCTACAATTTTACATACATCCTAACATCGACTGACTGACTTGATTTAACAGTATTCAAAACAATCCTTAATAACTAACAAAGTGGTTTAAATTCACTCGTCCGAATGAATGGATGGTCGAGGAAGCGGAGCTTTTAACATAATCTCACCACAGAAGGAATGGTAGTAAGGTGGGATTTACTGATAATCCCGATCTTACATTACAGATGGGAGGGACAAAGATAGCCGGCGACGGACGGTTGGCGAAATCGAAGCATGCTACACTAACTTTGTAGCTCGGATTAAGCCTATCTCATCTACCGACCTACCTATTACTGACGGGTACAAATAAGTAAGTAGCTGTAACCAGTACGGATCCAGTCTTACCGACCGCGATTGTAATTGTTATCTAATAAAGTTTATGTAATGAGACCAGTTGTCCGGAAAGAGTGAAGAAAGCTTCGGCCGTGTGTCCCTAACGACTTCGAGAAAGACCCCGAGTTCTGTCATCAGGTATCTGAAAAGCAATTTACCCAGTCTACTCGATTATCCAACCGTTTACGCGTAAAACAAACCACTCGAACACAAAGCGAAAGTGATTTTACTACGATGTTCTAATAATGGTGCGAACGACGGCAAGTAACCTGCCAGTGCTCGATCTACTCGTAGGTCGTGGGACCGACATTAACAGACTACGGACTGATTTCTTTCTCCTCAAATGGGAATTTGGACCACATTATTACCCACGCAGCTCTATGTAGGTAGGTGTATAGTATACCTACTATACTTTACATAAAACCACTTCTTTGTACAACGGCGCTACAGTTTCTCCAGAGATATTTGTAAGAATTAAAAGCTTTTAAACAATCCGAGTTGAAAATTAAAACACTATCTTTTGAGACAAAGAGAATAGCCAACCTGGCGTAATAGATACCTATTTACCTGAGGCTTGGAAAAGAACTATGCAGTTTTTGTTTACTTCCACAATACCTCGTTCGTAAATGCAATGATTTAGCAAAGATTTGTGGTTTTCAATCTTTTTTGCAAAACCAATTGTTTAAGTTGTACAAAATACGAAAACTGAAGTTTTTATTAATTACAAAGTAGGGTTATGAGTGACTTAAAAAAGGTAGTTACATGAATAACTACGAGCATCAATAGGTATACTCGTAATGAGTTGTATCAATGTCCAAAATAGTTTGAACTTTGAACCCAGTTTCAAACTGGATCAAAAACTGGATTTGAACTCAATCAAATTGTTTATAAAGTTCTAGAACTAAACTAGATTCTTAAAGTTACTCAATATTATCTCAATTAAGAACACGATTTTGTATTCATATCCAAATCTGAGACCGTAGATCCAGTGGGTTTACTATGCAAACGGACCCGCCAGCATACCTACGTAAAGCCAACAAATAGGTAAGAAAGTATATTATTATGTTGGTAGCTTTTAAAAGAAACCCGAGAAGTGAGTGCTATAAGTATAACACAGTAGCTCAAGGTTCACGCAATGCAGGGGTTTTCTAAAAGCTCTGGTAAGAAACTTTGTACGAACAAAGATATATTTGAAATTTTTGTGTTTAGAGAGTGGTTAGATCTCGAATAAAAAAATATAGGGCTAGCATACTAGAGACAGAAAACCGCAAAGGCTTTCGAAGTTACTAAAATTATGTCCATAATATTCCATAGAATAGCTAATCAAGGGTTTTCAAATATTATAGTTTTACGCCATCTTGGATCGTTAGTAGAACTTGGTAATATTTTTTTATAAGGCTTATAAAAAATAAAGTATGTAATGTATTTAGGTAAACACTAGCTGTGATAATAATCTACCTTACATCAAGGTATTTAAACATCTAAAACATGTTAAAATTGCACTAGGTTGCAGTGCCAAGCCAACAAAAATAAGCTCTTCGATATATTGATTCTGCGAAGTTTGGATTCGAGGATAAATTAAATAGCGTCAAAGGGCGCTCCCCTCTGTCTGCAACGCAGTTTGGGGTACGATAATTAGAATAAGGGTGGCTTTGCATTAAAGCAAGTTCTCTTCTGCGTCTAAACTGGCTCAAATAATCGATACAATCATGCACAGTTTGAGATTAAACGTACAAGATTTAATGTTTTTTTTCTATTAAATGAAAGTTACATAATTCATTTTTTTTTTGTTATAACTACTTAAGGAAGATGCGTCAAAAGTAAGAGCAGTAAGAAAAGTAAGAAGAACAGTAGATTATATAGTACCTATTAGGTACAAAAGAACAAAATGATAAATATCTTGACTTTAAACAAGAAATATTTCAAAATAATACAAAATGTTCGAGAATCTCTAAGAAAATACGTTTCGTTCGTATAAATATAATAAGTTTTGTAGCGGTAGGGCAGTAGGTACCATTAATGAAATTATGTTCATAGGCCGACTTTATTCCGTTAACCCATAAAATTGCTTACGCAATATCATATTTATATTCAAATAAGGTCCGTAGGTATCCCTTCGCCTAATAGCAGCAATATTAATGTGACGCTTAGGCTGAACGCACAAGCGCGGCTACGCCGTAAAAAATGTGTCTCGATTTCAGCCACCTTCCTTCCTTCGGTATAATTTGTTGGATATGTTTCTTTCAGTCCGGTCGACCCGGTTGCCACGAGTCCGTGTACCTTTAGTAATACCTAATTGGGCTACAAAATTTATAAAGTTTATTTACAAACTTGTTGCTAACACAGATCTGTTTAGCACATGTATCTACCAAGAATTTAGTTCACTATGCAAGTGAGAACTTTTTAAAGCATGGACATGCAATTGGCCCCTTTCAATTTTGATTTGATAATTGTTTTTCCATTTCTGAAAACCAATAAAGTTGTTTACGATTCGTCTAGAGAAGCAATCATAACTTAGCATCAGCGCTATTAAAGGCAAATTGTATAGACACTGGATGTCCATGCCGAAACAAAAGTATCTCAAAGTACGATATCTAATAATCGATTAAGAATGCTTATTTCATTGATTGTACTTAACGCGGGCAATCTTGATATTAGTCTATACTAATTACCAGGATCTCTTTCATCTATAGATTTGATCAAAGGAATGAGTTTACTGTGTTTCATTAAGTCTGGAATCTGCCTCGTCAATACATTTAAAATATAAGATAAACTCTTCTTTCTATCTTTCTCAATACAAACCTGTACCTTTGTTGACAATCCCAATAGATCTTCTGTATTTTTTATAATAATTTGAATGCATTTTAATTATTAACTAAAATAGTTTATTAACTCTGACCTCGTTGATAATGCTAAAACTAAACTCATTCTCACATGCAACCCTAATTTATAAAAGAACGGAAGATCTGGAAGCTGAAGAGTTTAACGACGCACGTATTATTTACGTATAACTGTTTATTACGGGACTTTGAATTACCTGTTTCATCATTTATCCCAGGTGTTTTTATTTATTTTGTTGAAATTTCTATTTTATTTCTCAAGAACAATGATTTAGCTACATGAAAAACTTATAAGATAAGCGCTGAAACAAATAGCCTAGGTACCTATATTTCGTATAACATATCCTAATCCTAAAGATACCCGGTGAAAGATACCATACTACTACTATAGTCGGTACTTACCCGGCAATTTAGAGCTAAATCTATAGAGTTTATGGGCAGTTGCATTTTTTATGATGTGTGTCCATCCGGTCCATCGATCCTTGGTCGAAATATTGCGTCAAACTCTTTTACTGTTTCAATAGCATGTGTCGTACTTTCCGTAACTTGAAATTTTCAAATAAAGCCATTATTCGTTGTTTTCATAGGAATATCCATTTAATAGTTTGTTTCAGAGCTAGTTATTGCCAAAGACTCTTTTTTTACACTTAATCCATATCAAAATCTTAGCTAAGTGGTTCGGTCTTATCCGAAAAGGGGTAAAGGATGTCTCAGAATGCTTGATAATACCGAAACGACTGAGAATGATCCTTTTCTGCGGGAAAACTATAAATTATGTCTAGGAGTTACTTAGGATTTGTCTGTTTTTTTTAATAATTGAATATGGGTAAGACCTGTTTTTAAACAAGTCAGTAAAACATACCCAGTACCTAGCCACTTACGTTATGAATTTCAGTGCAAAACCTATTTAAATTCTAGTTCATAAAAGTTCTAATTGCTATTATGTACTTTATTTTTGAATACCGCAGAAACATAACTATACCTATATTGAGATTAATTCATTGCAGTTGCAATACGAGTTCGTAATAATCGTTATTATAAAAACGCTTTCAGTTTGTATTGTTATTGGTGAAATGCTTTAGGTGTATTCTGGCACAATACGTCTTCACGATATCAAACTAATGAATTGCGTCTCTTTCTAATTGATAGACAGGCGGTACCTTATGCAAATCACCTAGACGCGTTTTGACAGCGCTCAAATCGCGATTTTTTATTAGAAAAACTAGCTAACACGACATTGTTTTATATAATTAGTTAAAACGACGTCAACTAACGAGTAATTGATGGTTTTTAAATAAAGATCTGAAACCTTATTTTATGATTGAATTACTAATACACAATATTTATAAATATTTATTTAAATTTTCGGTAGTTGGAGGTAAATTATTGTAATGGGTATTATATTATTTTTTATTATTATTAGTATTTCAATCAAAGCTCAAACAGCCACTAAATATTAGCAAAAAATATATTTTTCTTCCAAACCAAAGGTAATTTACCGATACCGATGGCTATGTAAGTCCTTGTTAGGCTTACATAGCGCCCAAAGAGTTAGAATAAACATTTTGATACCATAATGATACCATAGGAGTAAAGTGCTTTTTTAAATTAACTACCCCAATGCGTAGTATATCGTTGCATCGGTCTTTTGAAGATATAACGAGATTTCGTAAACAGTTCTCGACACTGAGATTTGTTTATAAATTGAAGAAATCCAGGGTATCACTAAACTGATATTTGGGAATACATCAAATGTTTTCAAAATTGTGAGTATTAGACTTATTAAATTAGACTTATTTACCGATTAAAAAAAAGCCGCGTCGACGACTAAAGCTTTACTTTCTGTAGGACTACCTATAGCTGGTACCGCAATAACTTTCTGTATTATAATTTTCTTTCAATTCTACGAAGAAACTTTTGGTTGTGATAATAAAAAATGCGATTACTGTTAAATTATTACCTATTAGTACCTATCATTACGAGTGCCTATTATTTATATTTATAATGATAGTTGTAGTGATATAAATATTTGACTGGTGCTGTACCCTCAAAGTTTTACTAAGCCGTGTTTAACGTATTCAAGAATGCGCTCACCGTACGTACGTGCCTGGACTCTGGTCGGTCTTCCCTCGGCGTGGTGGGAGCGAACACCACTAAACGCATTAGACGAAGGAACCTAATTATAATGCAAACGAGACGACACAGGCTAAGCTACCTCTTTTTAGTAAACCGGTAAAATTGTACAAGTGTACCTACTTTAATTAGTAGCTAACTATCTGAGAAATTTACGTTTGTATTTTATATATTTTATATTATAACTAAATGAATATGAGTTTACTTGTTGAAAATAAAACGAATACGAGATTCGTACAAAATATAAATAAATTAAGGTCTATCGCAATTTTGAAAGCCCGGAAAATAAATTTGTTCTCCATTAAGAACATCGTTAGTCCTATCATCAATATTTGTTTCCGGTGCGAGGAGGATATCGAAGTCCAGTCCAATTCCGCAATTTCCCGTAGGTATCAAATCAACCAACCGTAATAAATGGCTACTCGTATAAACGCACGAGCGGTTATTAATATTTAACAACAAATATAAGTAATTAATATTTAGTACAAATCTAATCTTAGCTTGCTAAGATTTTCATTTATTTTACAGTGAGTTAATTGTTTTAATTTTTTCATTAGCCGCGAGCTAGCTGCATCGTCCGAAAAATGAATTGATAATTGCTAGAGGCATCTTGGCAGCACACGTTTTGCTTAATTTTTCAAAATTATGATTTAACGCCAATTCACATCCTAAATCCATTATTATCCGTACCTTTTATTTGCGATTTGATTTTAAGCCAAATAGCCGAAAACAACGCTCGTCACCCGAAATAAAATATAAACTCAACAAAACTAAAATAAAAAAATATTAATATAATAATTTACTAACCTGTTCCAGCGCCAGGCGCCTATCTTGATTTTCTTTTCTTCCATTTCCGTACAGTTTATTTATTCTAAAGTACTAATAAACTTTGAGCGCATGATGGGAGAGCTCGCGACAAGGCATGTTGCCCTCGGGACGAATCTGGACATACTGAACGGTACACCAGGGGCTCGACTCGACTAACGGCAAGCCTCGTCGGATAGGGTGGATGGATACTCGCTCCCCGCACCTGCCGCTTCCCGCCCCTGAGCACCCGCCGCGCCCCGCGCCGCGCCGCCGTCGCCGCTGGCGGTGGCGGGTCCCCTCGCACTACTCCTTAACGGACATAATATGAAAAAGCATCCTATAAATTGGCCAAGTGCGTGCTGGACTAATCACAGTGAAGGCTTCTGAAGTCAGTATAAGATAAGATACTAATGGTCAGACCCCAAACCAACTACGAGTAGTTTGTAAAATAAAATAATTTAGTATTAGAGCTTACCTGAATTTGTTTAAGGTTTACAAATCAAGCTCACAGTTCTCGACAGATTCTAGATTCTACTCATAATCTAGTAATGCTCCACTGAGCCGTGATAATTTTACAGTTGTTTCCTTATAGTTTTATCAATATTGTAATCTTGAAAACTTTTCAGGGATCGGACTCTATTCAATAATACCATGAAACGTCGTAATATAATTTAAAGTAATTATTATGAAGTATAATTGAAGTTCTATTCATGATGTATCCGACGATGGGATACAAAAAAAAACTCCACTATTTAATGTAGAAGAGATACCCCTTAAAACCATGTTTTCAAAGATTTTATTTCATTACGTTGTTGCGGCCACTAATGCGACGTATTACCGTGCAATTTTCATCACGATTTAGGGGCGGACAGACCGACAAACATTGCAAAGCTATAAGGGTTCATTGTAGAATTCGGAATTCTAAAAACAGACATATTATGTGAGTAGAGCCTGCTCATTGTCACTTTTAGGTCAACAAAGATATACCTAGCTGATATCATTATTTGCTTCGGAATTTGCGTTTAAACCCGCAAGTACCCAATTGCAAAAAAATACTCACATTTTTGTAGAATAATATATATATATATATATATATATTATATTATATATTATACATATTTTATTATTATTTATTATAATAATATAATATATTTATTATATTATTATTATTATATATTTTATATATATATTTATATAATTATACTTTATATTTGAGCCTTTTGGAGTATAGACCCTGGGCCAGTGGGGAACAGGAGCCCACCGCGTTTTTTAAAATATTTCACGGCGTCTGGTAGATATATTGCGTGACCCAAGAGCTGGCTCCTATCTATCCTATCCTATCTCCTATCAGCGTATTAGCATTGCCATTCAACGTGGTAATGCCGCCAGTATCTTGGGAACGCTGCCCTCTGGCAGTGATCTGTATCAGTTCAGCTATCTATCGTTTTAAACGGTCCTTAGATAGCTCAACTGTTTCACGTTTATTTTATATCATAATATATTATTCCGTACATTTCTGTAATTATTTTTGTAAATAAATTGACTAACCTATATGAACCTGGTTATTATGAGCAAATATGTTTTTGTTATTTAAAACTTTACCTATAACCACATAGTTAGTTAGCATGGCGCTTAAGTATGCGCTGTCATTGTCAGTTTAATGTTAAAAAAGAAAGATGGCAACTGATTTAAACAACTCTTTAGCTAAGGAGTTATCCTGAGATAGAAACCTAGTTTTAATCTTGCTTGCCACATTGCATCTACCTATTATAGACAGTTTTCACTTGCCTCAATTTTAACTAAAAAACTTCTCTTAAAATAGAATCTATCTTTATTACTGCACGTAAATGTGATAAAGTACCTGTAAACTCAAAGTTGAATACAAGTTGAATCTGTGGAACAGAATAATTGTCGAGGTGTTACCTCATCAAAAAAACATCACGTGGATGAGGTGCGCTCTTCTCAGCCCACACTGTAATTGCTTGTTTCATATTTAGGGTCCCGTACCTCAAGAGGAAAAAAGAAACCCTGACATGATCACTTCGTCGACCGTCTATGCCTGTCTGTCTATATGTCAAGACCCAAGAACGCGTGGACGATACTTCCACGCGTTCCTATGAATAAATGTTGAAATTAATATAATATAGTAAGATCTAGGTTTTTCGGAGCTTTAAAAAAAATGCAGGGTAGCCTTTGGGGACTGTCGATAGAAGTGAAAACAAAGTAACTTGTGAATTGTATCGTCGAGCTCTCTTTGTATATATATAATGTATACTACAGTATATCTATGTACATATTATATACACAGTATACATATAGCTCATGGAAAGCGTTCGGTGACGATGACGCGAGTTCCTTGATTTTTGTTCACCCAAAAAGTGCTCAATGCGCCTAAACAAGGTCCAAATATTGGCGAGTGTCGAAATATGCAGCAAATTTACGACGCATATCAAAACCTATGAGGTACTCCCCGTTGAAATGGAATCTGGTTAATAAGATAATGGTTCTGTCTTTCTATCTGTCTGACTATCAGAGCCCTTGCTCACATTAATAAGACTGTTTCGTGATTCAATTTTGCACGGTAGGTATTGACCTATAAACTTACGAAATAAGTTTTTAAGTGTTTATTGGGTGATTGTTTTGAAATTCTTCGGCATTGTATGCCGTATTGCTGAAGTTTTTTTAAAGATCATGATCATGAGAGATTTCCTGAACACTCAAAAAGCTTTAAAATTGACATTTTTGAGTGTCTCCACCCTCTAGGTCTAAATCGCTTGAAACATACAAAAACTTTCTAGAAAAAGCTTGTTATTAATAAACTTATAAATACTCGTGAATCTTACAAAGTTATTTTAGTTTGCTAACTTACATGGGATTGGTTTGGTACATGTGATTACTAGTCATACTTCTAACTGATTTCAGAAGCCCACTGTGCATGGACCGACACGTTTATTTGTCTCGAAATGTTCTGGTTAATTGGTAGATACATGGAATTATAAAGTAAAACTTTCACTAGCAGTCAAAATTAAAACAGTGCATTAGACACAAGCGGCATAAAAACATTTACCTGAAACATATATATTATAAATAAAAGTATTATCCATCCATAATCATAGTACCAGTATTATACATATGGAAGTGTCTCTACGTGTCCGTTAGTTTGCTACTTTTACGCGGGTGAACCGATGAACGGATTTTGATTAAATTTGGTAAAGAGACAGATTGTATCTTGGGGAAGGAAAAAGGTTATTTTGTATTTAAGTACAACGCGTGTGACGGCGCGGGCAGCAGCTAGTAATATATTATATCTCTATCTATTCAGTGCAACTAAAATTTAATTAATTAACTAAAACTAAATGTCCAAAACATGTAGTATGAATATTTAGAACCGAAAAAGACTTTATGACAAGGGATGACAGTTTATTATCCTCCAACTAAATATACCAAGATTTAGTTTTGGACGTAATTACTTAGGTAAGCTTCGGTACAGACGTAGCGCTTTCCTATTTCAGGCAGCTTTAGCCTTTGCTCGAGGAATATTCATACTATTCATGCTCAACATTCTATTACCTTCAACATGTTAACTTCTAATGAGAACAAAAGTCCGAATAGAAGCCGAGACTCACATTAGCCAAATTACGAAAGTCGTAAATAATTTAGCACTAAGGATTCTACTTGTATAAAATTTACAAGCAAAAGAGCACTAGTATAATATTCACTTAACTTCGAACCATTTCTTCAGGTGTCAAGTTGAATCCATGGCCTACGCGTAATGAGCTCTAACTCTTGAGTAGAATTGGAAACCACTCCAATTATCCAAGTTCTCGAGAGTTGTAAGATAAATGCTTAGTCTTAGACTTACTGCTTTGAATGTATATAAGTCTCAAATATCTTATTTTATCTTGTAAAAGATACATCTACTCCACAGAAAATGCATTTTGTCTCGTCTCATGACATCTAATAAGATTGCGCAAAGGATCGGGTGAGTAGCTCTCTATAGTATAGATAGGCTGTGCTACCATATCCTACTATACCTCAAAGTATAAGTGGATGTTTGGAATTTTGAGATGTTTGTTTGTTACCCAATTACGGAATAACCCTTGTACCGATTTGGATAATAATAATAAATAATATAAAAGAATAAAACCGGACATTTCACCTAGCGTCATCTAGCCCCAAAATAAGCAAAGCTTGTGTTATTGGTACACAACTTTTACACTACTTGTAAACTTATTTGTAAATACATACATATTATACATAATTATTAGTTATCCTATTATTTACTAGTTTGTATAGCTATTAATAGGTAGTTTTTAAGTTGTTTTAGTTAAGATGTTTTTTATCTGTGTGTGCCAAATAAACGTTTCATTCATTCATTCATTCATTCATTCATTTACATATAAAATCACCCAAACCGTGACAAATTTAAAAAAAAACAAAAATGTTTATTTAGGAACAAGTAAGATTTGCTTATAATACAATCAGAAAAACGATGGTATCTGCAGAAGTTAGAAAAACTGTGTCGCACACACCAATGCCCGCCTCCGTTTACAGAGATTTAGGTTTTCCAACTAACAGTATGAGTCAGTCAGTGTGTTTTTGGGTGTGTGTGTGTGTGTGTGTGAAGTGTGTGAAGTGTGTGAAGAAGTTAATTCTGAAACTTTTAGTAGTTCCCCAATGTCATCATATGATAAGGTGTTCAGCCATTCGAGACATTTGGTTTTACATTTATAAAAGGGCAAGGGGTAAATGTTTATTTGCTTATTGGTTCTATTGTATAGAGTTGAGCTTTTGTGAAAGAAATGACGACTTGCTACAGCTGTACGGCGCAACAGGGTTTTGCTAATTTTGTCAGATGTTCTCTTGTAGGCACTTGTAGGTGTGATCATAAAACTGCTGTTTATGCCTACAGAGAATTGTTTGCAACATGAATAGTTGTCGTACGGTGGGAACCCGGCAGAGTATGTATAGGTTCGTGTTAAGAAACCATATGGGTTTTTAGTTAACATTTTGAGAACTGCTCTCTGGGCAGCTAGGGATGCGTAAATTACAGAGTTCGTTTATGTAGAGCAAAAATAGGGTGGGTCCTAGGACGCTACCTTGGGGGACACCAAAACGAATGTGCCCTTCGTTACTTTTGTAGTCATCTATTGACATACTGGGTACGATTATGAAGGTAACTTAGAAAGAGGCTCAGTGCCACATTCTAATGCCAACCAGTTCAAATTTGTTTAAAAGAATAGAGATCGAGACAGTGTTGAATACTTGCAGATCAAACAAATTATTTATTTATTTGAGCTTGACCTTCTGCGCGACCACCAACCTACAGTTGGAGTTTCGATTCCCTCCCGGGACAATCATTAGTGTGATGAACATAGGTGTTAACTCTGTCTGGGTGTTAGTAAGTAGCATAAGTATGTATAACAAAATATATAAATATTCTATTAGTCATCTGGTTCCCATAGCTATGCATAATTTGGGGCTAGATGGTGTTTATTATTTTTTTATGATGACTTCAACGTACCTTTTTCTAAATTGTCAAAATTGAATCTGACACAGTTTGAGTTAATTTCAAACCAATTGTAAACGACAATGTAACCGTTTTCATTCGAGATTCGAGTAACGACAAAAGTACAATGTTGCTTTTGCGACGTAGATGGCTAGTTAACTAACAAGTGGGCTGCAAGGCTATAAATTGAATGATTACTTTCAATGCATCGGGCAGCGTTTATGGTAAATTACTTAACAGTGACAGTACAAAGTCTATAAATGATACTTACTCGGTCTCTTTTGTGGCACTACGCGTGATCTCTGCAACACAATATGAGAACAAAAATAAAATGTCTTCAATCACTCGTTCGTTCTGTTCGGGTTTACACTGAACACAGCAATTATGCATTTTTGTCTCACAAGCAAATATGCACAATTGCCTGAGCAAACCAGTGCGCTATCATCTGCCGGCCCGGCACCGCGTTACTCATAAACATCTCATACAATACCATTTTATACCATATATTATTATTACCAATCTTTATTAGTCTTTTATACCAGTTTATTATATTTTTCACCATTTCGTGTACCAGTGTAAAGTCCGATAAAATACACTACTACTACAGTGAACTTTGTGACTTCTCATTTTGTCTCCACACCAAATACCAATAACCAATATCTAAGGTATAATAAATAAATAATAATACCGGACATTTCACACAGCATCATTTGGCCCCAAAGTAAGCAGAGTTTGTGTTATGGGTACCACATGACTGATATACTACCTAAATTCTTTTTTTTGTAAATACATACATATTATACAGAGAAACACCCAGACGCGAGGACAAGTACTCCCACCATATAGGGTCCAAGCCTTTTACACGTTCAAAATGTTATTTCTTTATTTTGCCTGCACCAAAGACCTAATTAAGGTAACACTTATATACTCGTATGCCAGTTTTAAAATAAGGTAATATTGATATTTAGTTTTTTTATTCAATGGAATTTTCTACGATTTTCCGCTGTTTTAATTAAAACCTCTTTACATGTCTAAAATGAGTGAATACGTACACTTCAATCACACGATAATTAAGTAAATATGTATGTTTTACATACAGTTATATTAAAAATATTGACGTTGGTGCAAACAAAATAAGATCGTTCGTTGTTTATGAAATTTGAGTTTTATAATAATAACTAGAGGTTGCGTGGTGCGCGAGCTGTATACAGCTCGCGGGTTTAACCCCTGAAAACCCCTACAACCCCTAAAAATCCCTACAACCCCTAAAAACCCCTAGAAACCCTAAAAATCCCTAAAACCCCTAAAAACCCCTACAAACCCCAACAACCCCTAAAAACCCCAACAACTCCTAAAAACCCCTACAACCTCTAAAAATCCCTACAAACCCCTACAACCCCTAAAAACCCCTACAACCCCTAAAAATCCCTACAACCCCTAAAAACCCCTAAAAAATCCTACAAATCCCTACAACCCCTAAAAACCCCTACAAACCCCTACAACCCCTAATAACCCCTAAAAACCCCTACAACCCCTACAAACCCCTACAAACCCCTACAACCCCTAAAAACCCCTAAAAAATCCTACAAACCCCTACAACCCCTAAAAACCCCTATATCCCTTACAAACCCCTACAACCCCTAAAAACCCCTACAACCCCTACAACCCCTAAAAACCCCAACAAACCCCTACAACCCCTAAAAACCCCTACAACCCCTAAAAATCCCTACAACCCCTAAAAACCCCTACAAACCCCTACATCCCCTAAAAACCCCTACAACCCCTAAAAACCCCTACAAACCCCTACAACCCCTAAAAATCCCTACAACCCCTAAAAACCCCTACAACCCCTAAAAATCCCTACAACCCCTAAAAACCCCTACAACCCCTAAAAAATCCTACAAATCCCTATAACCCCTAAAAACCCCTACAACCCCTAAAAACCCCTACAAACCCCTACAACCCCTGAAAACCCCTACAACCCCTAAAAACCCCTACAAACCCCTACAACCCCTAAAAATCCCTACAACCCCTAAAAACCCCTACAACCCCTACAAATCCCTACAACCCCTAAAAACCCCTACAACCCCTTAAAACCCCTACAAACCCCTACAACCCCTAAAAACCCTTAACACCCCTTAAAACCCCTACAAACCCCTACAACCCCTAAAAACCCCTCAAAACCCCAACAACCCCTAAAAACCCCTACAAACCCCTACAACCCCTAAAAACCCCTACAACCCCTACAAACCCCTACAACCCCTAAATATCTCTATAAACCCCTACAACCCCTAAAAACCCCTACAACCCCTAAAAATCCCTACAAACCACTAAAAACCCCTAAAAACCCCTACAAACCCCTACAACCCCTAAAAACCCCTAAAAACCCCAACAACCCCTAAAAACCCCTACAACCCTAAAAAATCCCTACAAACCCCTACAACCCCTAAAAACCCCTACAAACCCCTACAACCCCTAAAAACCCCTACAACCCCTAAAAACCCCTACAACCCTTAAAAACCCCTACAACCCCTAAAAACCCCTACAACCCCTTAAAACCCTTACAACCCCTAAAAACCCCTACAAACCCCTACAACCCCTAAAAACCCCTTAAAACCCCTACAACACCTAAAAACCCCTACAACCTTTAAAAACCCCAAAAAACCCCTACAATCCCTAAAAACCCCTACAACCCCTAAAAACCCCTACAACCCCTAAAAATCCCTGCAAATCCCTACAACCCCTACAACCCCTAAAAATCCCTACAAATCCCTACAACCCCTAAAAACCCCTACAAACCCCTACAACCCCTAAAAACCCCTACAAACCCCTACAACCCCTAAAAACCCCTACAACCCCTAAAAACCCCTACAACCCTTAAAAACCCCTACAACCCCTAAAAACCCCTACAACCCCTTAAAACCCTTACAACCCCTAAAAACCCCTACAAACCCCTACAACCCCTAAAAACCCCTTAAAACCCCTACAACCCCTAAAAACCCCTACAAACCCCTACAACCCCTAAAAACCCCTAATAACCCCTACAAACCCTAAACCCCTACAAACCCTAAAAACCCCTATGGATGGGGGGAGGGTGCAGTTTATAAAACCTTTGTACATTTTGAAGTACCATTTACAAATGCTTATACAAATCCTAAAAAAAAACACTAAAATTCCTTACAACCCAAGGTAAAGTTTGCTATGTCTATCTAGCACCGTTAAGAAGTTATGTGGGTTCAAAGTTTTTTATTTCTGAATCGGATAATAAAGATGGTCTTGAGCAACATTTGTTTGAGCACCAACCCTCTCCGACTTGTAGTTTCCGAGATAATGTGGGGGGAGTCAAAAAGGGGGGCAAGGAGGGGGTGTCACACAACTTTTTTCAACTCTTCCGAGCATCCTCTATACGATTCCACTAAAGTTTTAATTCCAACATGACGCCTTCTGGGTATACCTTAAAGGGGGGTGAGAAATATGGGGGGAGGGGGGGAGTTTAAATATTGTTTTTTAATCCTTGGAACATCCTCTATAAGATTCTACAAAAATTTCAATTCCATCATGACGCCTTCCGGGTTTACCTTAAAAGGGGGGGAGAAAATGGGGAGAGGGGGGGAGTATAATTTTATTTTTTATTTCTTAAAGCACCGTGTATACAAATCCTCAAAAAAAAACACTAAAATTCCTTACAACCCAAGGTAAAGTTTGCTATGTCTATCTAGCACCGTTTAGAAGTTATGGCAGTTTAAAGTTTTTTATTTCTGAATCGGATAATGAAGTAGTTCTTGAGCAACATTTGATAGAGCACCATCCCTGTTCGACTTGTAGTTTCCGAGATAAGTGGAGAGAGAGAGAGAGGGGGCAGAGGAGGCAAGGACGGGGGGTCGGGTAACACATTATTTTTCAACTCTACGAAGCTATACGATCCCACCGAAGTGTACAACCCTACATGATGTCATCAAGTCTGCGAGATTTTGTATGGGAGTGCACACTTTTGTATGGGACAATTTTTTTTTTCTATGGCGTCCATGTTTTTTTTTATAGATTCGAATATTGAAAAGGGTCTTGAGCAACATTAGTTTGAGCACCAACCCTCTCCGAGTTGTAGTTTCCGAGATAATGTGGGGGGGTCAAAAAGGGGGGCAAAGAGGGGAGGTCACACAACTTTTTTCAATTCTTCCGAGCATCCTCTATACGATCCCACTAAAATTTCAATTCCAACTTGACGCCTTCTGGGTATACCTTGAAGGGGGGTGAGAAAAATGGGGGGAGAGGGGGGAGTTTTTAAATCGTTTCTGAATACTTGGAGCATCCTCTATACGATCCCAATAAAATTTCAATTCCAACATGACGCCTTTTGGGTATACCTTGAAAGGGGGGGTAAAAAATGGGGGAAGGGGGGGGGTTAAAAAAAATGTTTGTATTAATTAAAGCACCATCTATACAAATCCCTAAAAAAAAACACACCTCGTCGGGAAGAATTTGATGTCGATTCGTGGGGGGGTCAGTTGGGGGGGGAAAAGGGGCACTTTGGGATTTTTCCCCCACTCGCATAAACCCCTTGTATAGTTATCCATGAAAAAAAACACACCTCCCCCTCCACCATCTGGGAGAACAATTATGTCAATCAGTCAGTCAGTCAATCAATCAGTGGTAATCGAGCTATATATAGTATAATAATAAAGCTTTATTTAACTCTTACTAAACATAATAACAATAATCTTCAATGTTAGGCTTAATCTAATTCTTATATATAGGTATCTAACTTTAATCTGTTGTACTTTTTTTTATATGTATATATTACTAGCTGCTGCCTGCGGCTTCGCACGCATGGTACCTACATAAAAAGTAGCCTTAGTCCTTCTCCAAGGTCAGACAGACAGACAGAATTACTTTCACATTTATAATATTAGTAGGGATCAACAGCCTAAAATTGTATGCTTCTAGTTCTGAAAATGACAATACTTTTATACAACCTTTCATCCCCCTTTTCAACCCTTTACAACACTTTTTTCCAATTAAAAAGTAAAAATTAAAAAGCCTATGTCCTTTCTCAAGCTTTAGACTATCTGTGTATCAAATTTCATTTAAATCGGTATTGTAGTTTCTAACTGCGGAGAAGGCCTCTTCCAGCTTTTTCCACCTCTCCCTGTCTCTAGCAGTTCTACTCCATGCTTTGCCGGCTATTCTGGCTATGTCGTCATTCTATATTTTAAGCGGTCTGCCTGGTTTGCGCTTTTTCTATAATGGATACCAATTCGTTATAGTTTTGGTCCATCTCTCGTCCGTAGATCTTTAAATGTGTCCGGCCTATTTCTATTTTAACTGAAGAACTGTTTAAGCAACTTTGATTTATGTCTTCTTTATAAAACTGTTTTTAATTTTATCCTATAATATTAGGCCACAATAACTTCTTTCTAAACCTCTTTGACATATTTTAATATGAGCAGTTAAAGGTCATGTCTGCCAAGCATATGTTAGACATGGGAGTAAAAACGATTCCATCTTTGGGTTTTGAATAAATAGGTATGTTACATTTGAAAAAAAAAAATTGTTAGTTCTGCGAACTAACGAATCAGGACCAAAATATAACTAAATGCCATTAAATGTTTGATTCAGTATGTAAAAAAATGTGGTCATGAAAGCTACGCTATTCAAATAGAAGCCGTCATATGTTATTATTTATCTTTCGTCTGTCTATTACTATTTAGATCGATATTGTCGTGCGTTAGTCTCGCAAAAACACGAAAATCTAACGTTTGTGTAAGGTGGTACGAGGTTCACCGAATCATTTAGTGTTCTATAATTATGTCATGATTGGTTATTTAAACAATCACTAGCAACTGCCCGCAGATTTGCCCGCGTATAACGCAGTTAAAAAGTAGCCTATAATGCCTGGATACATCCAAACATCTAAACATTAAAACAACCACAAAACTATGATTTAGGGTTTTGAAGTCCAATAAGGAATACTAGTAAGTAGTCTCACCATGTCCGTTTGTCTGTCTGTCCGGAACTTATCAGAAACCTTGCCCGCAGATTAAATAAAAAAAACGGCCAAGTGCGAGTCGGACTCGCGCACCGAGGGTTCCGTACAAACCTGCAGTTGAATACAAATCACGAGACCCTTTTATTGAGGCAGGTCTACATTGTGCTACCTAGGGTATGCCTAGGGAGGTACCTGGTACCTACATATTTACTCGCATGTGTCATTTTTAGGGTTCTGAAGTCCAACAAGGAAGCCTTATAATTTCACTATGTCCGTTTGTCTGTCTATCCGCCCCTAATCAGAGCTCTAGCTCGGAAACTATTGGTCTAATGAAACTTTTCACGTTCAAAAATTTGATAATATATGATAACACTACAATGTTATGAAATAAAAACATTGAAGTACATTGAACATTGAAGTACATATAAAGTGGGGTTGATGTTGATATGGTAACAGCTACAGCTCTTGTCGTTCAGGTTTTTACGTGTGTCTTGAATTTTCTTTTTCTTTTATATTTTATAATTGACTAGCATACCCGGCCACGCGTTGCTGTAGCTCAGTAGTTCTAATAAGTTGAACCCATAAACTCTAACCTCTAAAATTATCAGTGTTTCTCTTCTATATTATGTATGTATTATACATATAAACCTTCCTCTTGAATCACTCTATCTATTAAAACGCATCAAAATTCGTTGCGTAGTTTTGAAGATCTAAGCATACATAGGGACAGACAGACAGCGGGAAGCGACTTTGTTTTATAATATGTAATGATTTTTATTCAATATAAATCGTCCCATTGGTTATGTATTGCTTAAAATTAAATAAGCTTTGTTTCTTATTATTATTATACCCGTCAAAACACCATTTACTATTTGAAGATGGCAAATATAAGCTCCCAAGAATGAATTTGGCCTGAAAAATGTTTCAGTTACGAACAAAAGTTAATAATGTTGTTTTTGGGTGGTGTTATTTGTTTGAAACATATTTCGTGTTTATTGTGATAAGGTAATAAGCGTAGAAAATATAATAATAATAAACAAAGTTTACATAATTTTCATACATTTCACAGATTTGGAGAGAAGGCTATAACCAAAAACTTTTTACGAAAAAAAAAGTTATGGAACATAAAATACTCATACCGACATGTAGAATCGAATTCATTTCAGCCCATAAGATTCTACTTTTTATCTCAGGCCTTTGTGCGGCGGAGGGCTGTGATTGGTTTTATTGACATTACGTCAAACATGGCATTCGTAAGTACCAGTGACTGTGTTTTATGTAATGGGCTATACATCTATGTACATATATGAGGATAGTTATAGGAATTACATATGTCATAGGTAGGGATGATCGGATAATAGTCCTTGTAGGTAAAAATTTAATTATGATACTTTTTAATTTATTCCCGACGTTTCAGTTTGTTGCAATAACTGTTGTCATGGTCTAATTGGGATAATTGCTTAGAGAGTGCCCGCTGAGCAGCATGGGCAGTTTCTAGAAACAACCCTCACTTGGTCTTCAGATTCGGAAATGTCCACGTTCACATTACGACATCCCACGCTAACAGTATCCAAGCGCTGATAAATATGATAAAACGCGACATCGCACACCTACTAACAATGGGATTCTACGAAGAGAGTCTCAACGGTCTTCAAATTAAATTCACGTACTTTTCAGTCGTCTTATGGATCATTGTCCTGTGGAGCCTACTTTCATTAGAAAAAACCTTTGGATTGTGAAGTTCAATTTAGTGGCTACCACCCGAATCCAGAAGGTGCTCCGCTAAAGCTGATTTGTCAGCATGGCGGTCTTTAACTACAGTAATGATTGGCTATTTAGTTAGGCTATTTAGCTTAGTTTGCCGAATATAGGAACAACCACAGCTGCAGTCTACTTATACACAAACACACCAGATACTTGCAAAGGTACGACATCCCTCGGCGTTCACCATAGCTTACCCACTTTAGTAAGAGGAGTAAAAATCGATTTGATGGAATACATTCTTAGCACTTTTTAAATTTTGCAGTTACCCCTTTCACATAAGGCTGTCTGCTAACCACGGTTTGATGCCTCTGCTCAAGCGTCTAGGCTGTCTTCTGCTCCCACCTCCATAACCATTGCGTTTTAGAACCTCCTAAACATGTAACAGCTCTCTCTTCAGATGTTTAGGGTTACAGAGACCATATGCTCTATTAGTTAAAGAAGAAAAGTGGCTGCAAGTGACGAGGATGATGGTGTGATGCAGCATTCATATACCTGTCAGTGTACCTTTCTGTATACAGAGTGTGCCAAGTAAGCATCAGACTTTGCCATAACAAAAGCTAGCCTCCTATTTTCCTCCATCTCATGCTTGAACATGATTTAAGAGTGAGTGGAGTTCAGTTGTACAGTCAGCTAGTTCACTTCTTGTTTTCCTGCTTTCAATATAAAAACGGATTGGTCCACGTTCGTTTTTTTTTATTTTTTATATATTTTTTTTTTTTTTACTGTTTTATAACTGGCACTTATAGCACTGGCGCTTCGGCGCCCGCTGCCGCGGCACGCTCGCTTTGCTCGTTCGCCTTGCTGGTTGTTTTCTAACATGTTATAAGCTAACTAACTGGTTTCGATCTGATTTAACTTTTTCTCCTGACTCTAATCTGTCCCGGTCGCTAATTTGTCCAGTGTACCAGGACACCATACATGACTATGAGGTTCTCGTTATCAAAATGGAAAAAAAGTATTTTTAATAACTGGTTATGAAACAGTGAAAAAAAATCCTGATATATAACTAGTTATCAAATCTTAGATACGAATGTGGACCAAACTTAAAAAAACATCATCTACATACCGCGGCCACATTTTCATACCATTAGCTGCAAGATCTAGACTAGATCTCAAAATTATACATTTAGATATTAAACAATACTGAAACCGGGCTACTGCCACCCCATCAAACTGGAAGCAATGATGCCCTTGGTACGAAAATAAATTTCCATCTAAATAGTCTTAAAGCGGAACAAATCTGGATCTGATCAATACGGATCTGGAAGTTAATTATAACATAACCTAAGCGAAACGTCGAGAAAATAAATTAAACAGTAGGGGAAGTACGGACAAAATGACAGGGTGTTTTGTTTTTTAATCATATTTATTTATTAAGTGGTATTATAATCAGTCTCAATTGTTTTAAGTCATCTTAGGTTCATTGACTATCAGTAACACAGTCTTTTAATTAAGTAGGAACTATAATAAAATATATATCAATAAAAAATGTAACTAATCACAAAAACCATTTTGTCCATTTTGTACGGACAAAATGACATATGAGGTAAGGACATAATGACATACTAATTTTTAAGAACACAGTTCACAAATAAATCGTTTGGTCTTCTTTGGGACATCAGCACATGACGCATGAGCCCAAAGGAAACAAGTCATACATTGTAACCAACCTTCGCCGGGCTTAGAACGGGAAAAGAGGTCATTGCAATAAATGCAAGCGCAGTCACTATCGTCCTCTTCTGTCTCGCATAAAAAATCTTCGCTTCCTGAGCTATCATATATCAGAGCAGTTGTACCCTGCCTCGATGCTCTCAATCTCTTCTTTGATGGTGCCAGTGGGAGCTTCATCAATTACTTCGTTTTTCATGTTTTTCCTAGGAAATATCATACATGGCGGTATAAATGAACCGATGGCATTCGTACAACATACTACTGTCACATTCGAACCTCTCTCAGCACTGGTGAGACAGCCGACTTGTTTCCTTCCTTTGGTGGCCAGAATTTTTTGTGGTTTCTGGACTGTAGTGAGCCCGGTTTCATCCATATTAAATATTCGGTGAGGTCCCAAATTGTGAGACTTCAAAAATTCTTCATAAACACGGAAAAAATTAGCTACCTGTGGTTTATTAAACGCTTGCGCTCTTGCAGCAGAAGTTGGTTCTGGGGCGCGCAGAGAAATGTCCTTATTTCTTCTCAGGAAGCTTTCAAGCCATTCTTGCCCAGCACGTTTCTTGTCCTTGTTGAAAGGGTGATCGAAACCATTTTTTCGGCTAGTTCAAAGGCAAGCTCTTGGAGTGATGTACGCGTCAAACCAAAAAGTCGTGTTTCTAAAAATTTTATGTGTTCTACTAATTCCTGCTCAATTTCGATTGAAAATGTTTTCTTGAATCTTCCTAATCCTTTAGAGTTAGAATTCAAGGTTTTGTTCATATTGAGTGCATGTCTTCTAAGCGTCGCTTGAGGAACACCAAATGCTTTTGCGGCCAATTCCCATCCCATTTTTTTTTGCTTTCATGCTTCAATAGCTTTACTCATGGATTCTTGGCTCCAAGACTGCCGATTAGTTTTTCTTTCATAGTTTCGCGGCATATTACCTAAACAAAATAATAAATGTTAATTAACAGAAACTCTACGGACAAAATGACATACCATGTCGTTTTGTCCATTGTATAGGTATGTCATTTTGTCCAAATGTAAACAAAAGCGAATAAAAAATCATAATTTTATCAAACAACTAATGATTGCAATAAAGTCAATCGAAATCACTGGGTTCTGGCATAGTTCATCGATTTTAATAGAAATAATTACAAATAACAATAAATAACTCACCAGAGAACAGGAGAAAACCATCTGTAAAATAAACTTTTGAAGGCGCGAAACACGTTCGAACTGGTTACTGCGACACGACTGTGACAATGGCGCTCAACATCTGACAGGATTGTGAATATGGCTGCCGTCACATGATACAGTCGCGGAGACGTAACTAAAACCCGCCAATTTTTTAAAAAGGCGACTATGTCATTTTGTCCATACATGTCATATTGTCCGTACTTCCCCTAATATTTATTATTATTATTTAATCCTTTATTGCACAAAGAAATATAAATGTACTTACAATAGGCGGGCTTAATGCTTAGAGCATTTTCTACCAGCCAACCTGCAAGGTTGAGAAAATAAATAGTAGGCGCGTATACGCGATAAATACCCGTTAACTACTACAACAAGAAAATATAAATGCAAACACATTGTTTAAGAAAATACAAATTTGATGCCATATGAGTTTATAACGTTATTGCTCCTATTCGAGCAATGGAGATACAATGTGCATTGATGAATGTGGCACTTGGGTGGGTGTTGCAGCTTGTACTACGTCGAGCTGCGTTAATGTCAAACGGGATAAAGATACAGAACTGACTTTCTGAATAATGGCTCAGTCAACTGTAGTAAACAGGACAACAATAACATACACTAGCTATTGCCTGCGGCTTCGCACGCGTTTTAGCTACATAAAAAGTAGTCTTTGTCTTTCACCTTACAAAATTCCAAATATATTTCTTTAGCAAATTTCATCGTGATCCGTTCCAGCTTTGAAAATGTAACAAAGGAACACAAATAGTGACCCTTTCAAATTAATAATATCATTATATAGATATAGATATAGATAGAACTGTGTGAGTATTGACCATAATATTATGCGAGTGAGAAGACATGACTAGATTAGTTTTTTTATATTGAAACAGGTTATATATATATCTATATATATATATTTTCGGACTTAAGACTTGTAAATGATACCTGGCCAGGCATACTCCGCACTTTAGGTATGAAATTATAAGTACATTGGCACACCCAACAGATAGAGATAGAGAACAGATAAAGTTACGTGATAGAAAGAGAGACACTATGTAGGTAAATATAACGTTAGGCACTAAGCGCTTGTGCGAGGTGAATTGCACTTTGTAGCGTCGTAGTAAGAGTCGCTATTGTAATATACGAAGGACCCGCCCGCCCGGCTTCACACGGATGCAATTTAGAGCTGTAATTTTGTCGTGAATTTGATAGTTTAAGTCCTGTAAATAACCGTCGTAACTTTTAAACGAAAGGTTCCATTCGAATAATATTAAGATAATTTGAATGTGCATAACCAATCTCGATTATGAAACTAATAAGTTGGATAAGGATTAATAAATAATATTTGTATCTTATCTTTCGATTCTACTCGTGTTTTCATTGACTAATTTTAACAAAAAGCTGTAATATATAGCCTCGTGGACTTTTTTGTTGGTATTGATGGGTACTTAATTCTTTGAAATCGGTTATTTCATTTATTATTTATTTCGAGTTATTTTAGAAAAATACATATTTTCGCGGAGTCCGCCTTCTGTACCTGTACAAATATTAGTTCTTTTATGTATTACCACATAATACTTATGTATTCTGTAATACATAAAGGCGATTTAATAATTCCAGTAACTGATGCTAAAGGCTTACAGGTACTTATTATTATGAACGAAGCTTTAGTAATCTACTTCCGAGGCGGTGAGCCGATGACCGTATAATTTATTTATTCTGAAGATGCATAGAACTTGCCTTAGAGGACGATTCAGGCCATACAGAGAACATCGAAATGCATTTTTCACATTAGATATTCCGGGATATGTGTAACACGTGCTTGTATCTAGATTTATATGTACGAGTAGGCGCCTGCGCATTGAAATAACTGACAGACGATAGATGCCTGCAAGTCCAATGTGCAATAGGTGCTCGTATACTTTAAAAAATAACAAAGTTACATTTTCATTTAGTCTATTACCTACTGAGGTTACATTATTTCAATGAAGATAGATAAGAAGTCTATGTTAATATTTTTTATGCTTATTTATCATAATGAAAATCAAAATTAAAGCAAGCGCAACCCTGCTAAAAGCACTGCAGAGCACTGCTTATTATTGTCGTATGTATACCTAACTGCCACACACCAGGTGCATTAATGTTAATTAAGCTTCTTTGTGTAGATCTGATAAAGAAAGTCTATACTTAGGAGCAACTGAGTATCTTAGTGTTGCAGGTATTGCTTATGAATCGGAACCACTCGCAACATAAATACTTAAATACAAATTCCCGACACTATAAAGAAAACCAAAGCAGGCCATTTTTCCCGGGATTTTAGCGCTTCCTTACCTTATTCGAGTATACTTACCCTAGGGACGGTTTTGCCAGTGAGTCCACGGTGTCTATTTCATTTTAAGATTCACCAGAGGCGTGACACGTCACCAGACGGCGGGCTGTGATAAATGACATTGTACTTTGGCAATTTTCCACTTTCACCACGTTCCCTCTTGATTTGCTATCTTTTGAAGAATGAATTATGCCGAACAATGGTTGGTACTCTATCTACCCCGGTTAAATCTGAACTGATTTATGTTGGATAGCTTTTGTCGGCCGACGTACCTAACTGTAAATAGAGCTTATTCTATATTCTCGCGCCACTTGTATGGTTAATAAATAATTAGTTAGCGCATGGCGGAGTGGCAGTAGCAGGCAGTTTATTTCAGAGAATGTTTATATTTATAGAATTGATTAGTTATTCATGGTTTAAAATTTTGTGAATAAATATATAACTACTATCTAGGTATCTTTAAGTCTCGAGTAAATAGGTGTCTTCTAGACCTGCGTGCCCCATCGTCGCGTCGGCCACATCGTCGCTTAACATCAGGCGAGATCGTGGTCAAACGTAGGTTTATTGATGATAAAAAATATATAATAACTTAAATAATACATAAACCTACAAACTTCTAAAAATAAATACCTTCTTCTTCTCCTTGTTGTTTATATATGATTACTTAAGAATATACTTACTTTCTTAAGTTACTTAAGATATTGTTTGATTACAAAAAATCTTTAGAAATAAATTTCTAGAAAAAAATGCTGTTATTTGTAACGACATCGAGAGACTCGTGAACCATAATTATAATCCATAAAACCTAAGTATTACTTTCATTTACAAATAATAAATGGTATAAACAATTAACAAACTGACCTAGGTATACCATACCACATTATTTAAAACATTGAACTCTATTTTATTGCCGTAGGAATTACTTGTAGATAGATAAACAGAGTTAAAATCACTATAATGCCCAAAGGGTATCAACGTTACCTCGCTGAATACCCATAGTAATTATTTGTCCGAGGTTAGCACCAGCCCTTTGTCATGGGTCATGGGGTCATGGATCATGGGTCTCCTCCACCAGTCTCATGGATAACTCTTTGAAAAGTAGCCACGCCTCAGGTCCCCACATTCCTAAACCTAAGTAAGTTATTCTGTAATTTCGATTAAAGTTCAAGCCAGTTCCAATAAGTTGATAATATATAATAAATAAGTAAGATAACAGAATCCTTTTTCGGGATCATTCCTTGAATTTTGTATCACAATATCTATTATTTCAAGTGCCGGGAGCGATAATTGGCATTGGCAATACCGCAGCTGGCGCATCCGTTGGAATAGAATAGAACAATCTTCATTAAATACCAACCTTAATAATTCTGAAATACTTAAACATAAATTAAAATATACTAGTGGTCGCCCACTGGTCCATTGGTCGAAATTCCATAACTAATTAATAATTCATGTATTTTTTATGCATAATTTAAAAAATATATGTATTTACTCAAATAAAAATACATAAAAACTTATAAACTTAATAGATATCTATATGATAGTGATGTGTGATAATGCTAGTAAGTAATCGATGTTTTTGAAAATTGGTAAGGATTTGGCATACCGGTGTATCCGGTATGCTACATTCTACAACTTTACAGCCTGCAACGTAAAATAACTACCATTGTAACAATATGTAGGAATAGCGGTTTTTAACTGCAAGGTTTCAGAAGAACGTAATGATCATTTCAATGGTAATTGGAAACATGGACGAAACGATCCTTAATGTGGAGTATAAGGAAGAAAACTAATGGTGTTAAGGAGAGAAAGGATGTGAGCATTTCGGTGAAGACGAATCGTTACCCACTTAAGTTTATTTCAGAATTCAGAAATGTATAGGGTCTTTCATTAAGCGTGTCCTATCTTTAAATTTAAATAAAACAAAGTGTGTGTAATAATATAATCGAAATTATTTATTTATTTTAAAAGATATAGTGATGCCATTATGTGTGGAAGATGACATCATTCAAATGTCCGCCACGGCTTCTCTGGGTGGAGCGCATGCGAGATATCCAATTTTCCATGACTTTTGCGCATAAATCAGGCTGAATTTGACTTATGGCATAGGTTATGTTGGCTTTGAGGGCCGCTGTGATTTGTGGTTTATTCACATAGACCTGCGACTTAAGAAAACCCCACAAGAAAAATTCTAGCGGGGTTAAGTCACAAGATCTCGGTGGCCAGTTCACATCAGCTCCACGTGAGATGACCATGCCTTCAAATCTCTCATGCAAAATATTCAATGTGGCATGAGCTGTGTAGCACGTAGCGCCGTCTTGTTGAAACCACATGTCGTTGGTGTTAAGATGATCCAGTTCATGCCAAAAAAAGTTGGTAATCATCGACCTATAGCGCTCGCCGTTGACAGTGATGGCCTGGCCAATGTTGTTCTCAAAGAAATATGGCCCGATGACGCCGCCAGCCCAAAACCCACCAAACTGTAACTTTTTCGGGATGCATTGGACGCTCTTGGATCTCACGTGGATTGGTATCGTCCCAAATTCGATAATTTTGTTTGTTTACGTACCCATTCATCTAGAAATGGGCCTCATCGCTAAAGATAATTTTTCTGTGAAAATTACGGTCAGTTGCTAACTGCTCCAGTGCCCATTCAGCGAACACACGTCGTTGTTTATGGTCGTTTACCTTCAATTCCTGGGTGAGTTGAATTTTATACGGGTACAGGCCCAAGTCACGACGCAAAATTCGCCAAGTTGTGGTCTGTGAAAGGCCGAGTTCTTGTGAGCGACGCGAAATCAACTGCCTCGGATTCTCCTGCACACTCTCACGGACAGCGGCGATGTTTTCGGTAGACCTTGCGTTTCGTTGACGTACGGGTGTTGGTCGATCATTTACCGAACCAGTGGACTCAAATTTATCCACCACACGACGAATAGTCCTCTCGGTAGGACGATTATGGCGACCGTAAAATGGACGAAGCGCGCGGTGCGTTGCCCGAACAGAATACTCATTTTGATAAAACAATTTTATAATTTGCACGTGTTGTTGAATGCTATAGCTATCCATGATGATTTGGCAAAACAGAATGAATAAATTACAACCAATTTGACAGATGTAGCTTCAACAAGATGGCCGCTACCAACTGTCAAAGTTCGGACGTGCCTATTGGAATACCCTTTAGTATAATTAGGTTTTTTTTTAAATTATAATTTTATTTATTTCTAGAAATATTTACAGAAATGTACAAAATAATATACAATAATATAAAATACACGTGAAACAGTTGAGCTATCTAAGGACCGTTTAAAACGATCTATAGATAGCTCAACTGATCCAGATCACTGCCAGAGGGCAGCGTTCCCAAGATACTGGCGGCATTACCACGTTGAATGGCAATGCTAATACGCTGAGCCAGATAGGAGCCAGCTCTTGGGTCATGCAACGTATCTACCAGACGCCGTGAAATAATTTTGAATACGCGGTGGGTTCCTGTTCCCCACGGGCCCAGGGTCCCGACTCCAAAAGTTTCAAATATGTAGGCCTTATCCAAACCAGCTGCGGTTTTTGAGGTCCTTGGCACATTCAGCCGCCGCACCAGCCCTAACGGAAGTCCCCGACAGATGGGATGCGGCCAGGGTGTCTACGCAAGTAGCATCCCACACTAATGGCCTACCCATCTCCCAAGGGACAAGAGTCATACCATCAGGCCTCTTACCATCATCACGTATCAGACCGTTGGATTCGAGAACAGCTGGTACGTTGACGCTGGTGAGTGCCCGACAAATGATATCGTTAAGACTGGCGTGGCGGGCAATCCTACCGGCGGCCCTATGTCACGATAACCCATGGAGACCAAGCTGGTCGACCGCTGTACCACACTGGCACTGATGAGGGGCGCAGCACCGCGCACCCAACCGCACCCAACCGCAGACAAATTGCAACTCGAAATGTTGTAGGATCTAATAATGTTCCAATGTTAGATGATGGTAGTGCTTGTAACCAAAGTCCTGACTCCCATTTCGAAACGGCTTGGAGACGGGCGCGATCTACGGAGCTTGAGCATGTTTCTAACAGATGATTTCATGTAAGCTCACATAGAGGCCCGTCCCATTGCCGTTGGGCCGAAAGGTTCTTGGGGGGAGCGGAATTAAGGCAAGCACTGTTCCAAGCGTTTCTTGCTTCGTCTAGATATGAAATTTTATGAGTGATGCCAGAACTAGCCGGAAAAGACGGGAATAGAATTTTTTCAACCAAATTACTAGTACTGTAGACAGAAGAGAAGAACGCCGGTAGGGCAACACTTGAAATTTTGCAAATACCTAAGCCTCCCAATTTGACAGGTAGGGAGGCCTGCAGCCATGCCTTGTCATCCAGGTTAATATTCAAAACCGACGATAAAGTGTCCTTTATTATGTTGTCTAAGCCTTCCACCAGCTCGCTGTGTTTCCACAGTTGACAACATCTTAAAGCGTAAGTAAATTTTGGAACAAAAAGACAAAACTTGATAATTGTAAATAGTCCATTAAAATGTTACATTTTTTAGGCCTTAGTGTGCATTTGTCAGAGGACGCAATTTTATTTTTTTAATGTGTAGGGGGGGTCAGTAGAAGCTTAAGTTCAAGTTTGTGGGGTCGGCACCCTTGTCCCCCGGCCGCCATCTTGGAAAAGGGGGTGCAAAGGGTTTTCGCGCTGTATCTCGTAAACTAGTTACCTTACAGAAAATTTAATCAAACATAAAATGTAGCAAATTAAATTTCCTACAATTTTATTTCTATTACTTTTTATCGTCAAGTGACCAACAAAAAAGTTATAAACAAAAATAAA
Source organism: Lampropteryx suffumata (assembly GCA_948098915.1). NCBI lineage: Eukaryota > Metazoa > Arthropoda > Insecta > Lepidoptera > Geometridae > Lampropteryx > Lampropteryx suffumata. Next base: position 15,025,648 of record OX402544.1, on the reverse strand, counting down.
TGAAAATTTTGTTTGTTTGTTCTAGGTTTTACAGCGCTCCAAACTTAAACGGATTCTCGAATGCTCATAGGGATGCAATAAAAACTAAAAATTAGGCTTACTTTTCTATCTATATTTTTTTTATTCATACAATTTATTATGATCTTAACATTCCTATGCTATTATTGAACTATGTTTGACCCTTTTACCCACCACCTATGAGGTATAACATGGGCAAAGTCAAATTTATAAAAATTTTGCAGAAGCATCCAGAGTTAGCAAGTGGAACTAAATTATTTATGAGTGAGAAAGTCGAGTCATCGTTACTCAGTGTTGTTGGCGAACGTTTTTTCGTCTTTTTATATGGCGGAAATAAAGACGATACTCTAGACACTCTGCGATACAAACGATTTGCTAAGACAGTGACAAAAAATGCATTAAAAAATGCATTAAATTTTTATAAATTTGACTTTGCCCATGTTATACCTCATAGGTGGTGGGTAAAAGGGTCAAACATAGTTCAATAATAGCATAGGAATGTTAAGATCATAATAAATTGTATGAATAAAAAAAATATAGATAGAAAAGTAAGCCTAATTTTTAGTTTTTATTGCATCCCTATGAGCATTCGAGAATCCGTTTAAGTTTGGAGCGCTGTAAAACCTAGAACAAACAAACAAAATTTTCATTTATTTTTGTTTATAACTTTTTTGTTGGTCACTTGACGATAAAAAGTAATAGAAATAAAATTGTAGGAAATTTAATTTGCTACATTTTATGTTTGATTAAATTTTCTGTAAGGTAACTAGTTTACGAGATACAGCGCGAAAACCCTTTGCACCCCCTTTTCCAAGATGGCGGCCGGGGGACAAGGGTGCCGACCCCACAAACTTGAACTTAAGCTTCTACTGACCCCCCCTACACATTAAAAAAATAAAATTGCGTCCTCTGACAAATGCATACCCAAATGTAACTTTTCAATGGACTAAAAAGTCATATGACTATTAATTTTAAACAATTTAATTTTTTTTTTCTGTCCGAGGTTTTGCTAAAATTTTGAATTTTCTCATCTATGAAGGTCGGAAAATACTCTACAAGAATTGGTGAACCGAAGAGGCGAAGTGAACATTTATCAACAACTGTAATATTTAAAGCCAAACTGTTGAATTTTGAAACAATTGAATTTTTATCCAAATAAGTATCCGAAACGTAAAGCTCGCACTTTGAATAATTTAGCTCTAAACCAATTTGCCGAAATTCTACACTGATGATCTTTATATCACCAAAAACAGTGTCTACATCTCCACCTAAAGTTCCGTCATCCAAGTACCAAATATTGAGTTTAGATTGGAGACGTTGAATAATCGGATGGATGGCAAGGCTGAAAATGGCTGTACCAAGGGGGTCGCCTTACTGACATCCAACGGCAGACGAAATAATATTGTCGCGATATATCAATTTAGACGGTAAACTATAACACTGCCAAAGAAATGGATAAATTTCGGGAATTTTGTTTTTAATTTCTTTGAGCAAGACAAATGACAAAGACAAATCTACGGAATTGAAGGCGTTTTTAATATCCACCTGTAAAATTACCTCCCCGCAATTTTGATCCAAAAATGTACAAAGAGAATGTACTGCGGCTTCACAGCTGCCACGCGAACCAAAGCCTAGCTGAACAGGTCGGAAAAAGTCACCGAGATATGCTGCTTTTTTCCGACAGCAGACTTTAGCTGCTAGGCGGCGGCGGTAGGTGGGACCCACGGCTATGGGTCTAATTCCGCCGTCTTTCTTTTTGAGTGCGCATAGGTTCGCACCGTACAGGAGCTCAGTGATCTCACTGTTAACTCGACCTGACAACATCAGGTTGATCAGGGCCGTCATATCTTCCAGAAGAACTTCACCGGCATGGCCCGAACCGCCAGACAGCAGGTCCTTTAGATGTTGTGGAGTCACAGCATCCAGGCCGCCGGCAGAGCCATTCTGGAATGACATGACGGCACCGAGCACGTCCTGGCTGGTCGTATCAACAGCGTCATCACTCTCTTGCGGTGGATCGGGGAGTTGAAAGTTGGGCCCTGGAAGAGGGTGCTTAATCTCAAGAGATTTGAGAGTGTCATTAGAATTTGGAGCTATCGTGTCACTAGAAAATAAAATACGCGAGGCACCCTTAACATCACCATCGCTAAGTTTACTTTCTACAAGTTTGTAGATAGCAGACTCGGAGACTAGTTTGGAAGATTTTGAATTTGTTTGTGGGTCCAAATAATTTTTGAAATTATGAGTTGTGCACTCAATGCTTGCAGTATACCTAACACAAATTTTGCTTTATCCGAATAGTAAGCGATGATTTGTTTCCTAAATCTTTCTGTACATGAAGTACACTATAGGGGAAAATTTGTAAATGTTCCCATGCTTGCTTCGTATTTTTAGATACAACATTCCTAATGGCCTGAGACAGAACAGTAGCGAAATAACGTTTATTCATTTTTTTTTTTACATGGTACAATAATATCTAAGAACGAAATTCAAAATCTTATTTAGCTAAAGGTATGCATAATACGAGCCTGAACTAGGAAATCCTGTATCTCAGGCGTGAAGAGCTTACTTACATTGTTTCTAAAATAATCACCTACATAGACATTTTATTTTTCAGTTAAATGTGTAGAATAGTATTACTTAGTATTAGAATAGTAAATCTAACTAAGCATAAGCCTAAAAATAATGCAAACAATATAAATATATAAACTTAAAACAAATGATAAACTAACTGCGGGGCAGCGGGATTGTAAACTGGTACAAGGTAATATTACGTAAGTATTTTTTTAAATTATTTAACTTAAAAAATGAGCAAGCGTTGTTGATTTACAATTTAAGGTTAGTAGGGTAGCATCGTAATAGATTATTGTCTTTAATTTCCTTTTTTACTTGCTTAGTTAAGAGGAACCGACACCAGAAATATTTTAAAATACGTCGCTCTTAGGCAACTCCATAATCTATGGAGTTAATGTACCTTTTTTCGGCCATTATTTTTGCCGGGCATTCAAAAGTTCCTGTACAATGTTTACTCGGCTTATTGAAATGGACGCAAGTGGCGCACTTTGATTCATCTGCCTTGTTCGTCCATTCCTTATGCACAAAGAAGGAGATGAACCAAAGTGCTGTAAAGACCAGATAGAGTAACCAGGAGCAGCACAGTGGCCACAGGTGTATGTAGGATCCCGACATGACTTGGCCGCGTGACCATACTGTTGGCACTTACAACATTGAGTAATCAAAGTGAAGTCTCGCACAGGGCAAGACGACCAACTCACATAAACTCTATCTTTTGTTATGAGGGCTTTCCATATATCTGCAGGGTAGTGGTACGGCGTCCACCGTCCTATTTATCTGAAAAGAAAAATCTGGGCAATTTATTACTTATTATTACATAATACAATATCATGGACGATCAGTGTCTTGTGAACACTAAGTTTTATCTCTAATAAGTAAACTTATTGTTTATCTCTCCATTATGAACAAAAACAATACTTATTTGCCTGAAATTCAATTTTGTTAAAAAAAAATGGTACCCATTAATTAAAACAAACAATATCAATTTTGTTTTTGACAATCATAGAGTTTACAATCCAAGGTGACAATATTTTGACATAAGTACAAAATACTAGCAGCTTCGCTCGCGACCTCGTCCGCGTGTGAAGTGTTAGTTTAATGTGAAAACATTTTTTTCATCATCTACAGCCTGAATCTTGGACTTCTTTTTGTCGTGTCACTAGTTCTTTTGAACCAGTGTGGTAAAAGGATCAAAGTGCGCATCAGAAGCTCTTTCCGTGCAATGTTCATCTCCTGGGTATTATTTTAAACAAACTTAGACCACCCTGTGTTTGTAGGTACCATGCGCCACGATCCTGTGTTAATTCTGTCCATTTGTGGCCCACGATTTTGACTAGTGTTCCATATAACGGACGACAGACGTTCCATTATCTAGTTCTCTGCCACCATTTAGTGGGTACACACTCCACCTGACAATATGGAAGCCAGCCGCTGCCTATGAAACAGGCTAACACTGACTCACAGGTCCAAATACGCTTAGAGCAGACAAATCAGCGTAATAAAAATTATATTAGATAGCAGGAATTTGACGATTCGCGCATATTGCTAGTTGCCGCGAGTTACATAAGCCCTAATAGAGGGCAAATCAACAGTCGAGGGTTCATACACGTTAAAACATTCACACAAACAAACTTAACCGCTTTTTATTATAGTGTAAATATTAAAAATAATCACACTCAATCGATCAACGATAACAAGAGGATCACAGATGCCATAACCAAAAGAAGAACAATAAGTTTAATAGATTTTATTATTGTCGTTGTAAACTCTAACGTTTTATGTTTGGTTCTATTTTGGAGAATTCAACGATTAAACCGTTCATAAAAAATAGCGCGGTACCATTTTGACATCCAGATTAACCAAATCAGAACCTCATCATAATCGCCGCCAATATATTTCCGTTCAATGGTAAATACGTTGGCAAATAGCGCAATCGCCTTAGGAAGTAGAAAAAAAAAGGTTTTGGTCTAGGAACGCTAGTGCAAGGCTCTAAGGTTCAAATATAAGTTACTAGTTCTGTCCGCAATAACGCGCAAGTGTACAAGTACCTACGTAAAAACTGGTCTATGTCCTTCCCTAAGATACAATCTATCGCATTACCAATATTGAACGTTTTTGCACTCACCGGCTCGGCAATGGCACGGCGCCGGCTGCCGGGTAATAAAAATTTATAAAATAGATGTAAGTTAAGTGCAATGAGACTCGAATTTGCCTTGTGGCTCGCTGTAAGTGCGCACTTGAATTTCGTTATGGCATTTAAATACGACATGGTAAATCTCTGAGAGTTAGAGGAGGCCCGGCCTTGTCTCTGGAATAGAACTAACGAAACAATTAAAACGGTATCGGCACCGGTCCTGTGGAAAAACGAAGCCCGGCACCGGCGCCGTGACGCCTAGTGGAAAAACGCCCATTCACATAATCCATTCAACCAATTTGCAGTGAAAACTTAACAAACATCACCTTTTCCTTGCCCTTATCCCACATTACGTGGGGTCAGCACAACAATTTTTTTTTAACCGACTTCGTAAAAAGGCTGTGGTCCTCAATTCGATGGTATTTTTTTATGTTTGTTACCTCAGACCTCCGTTATTTTTTATTTGGAACGGTTCCATTTAAATGGGGCCCTTCCCGTTTAGTCCCAAATTTCAAAAAAAATACCACCCCTACCGGTGAAAAAATTGGGAAAAATTGTATTAGACTCTAATTGAATGTATTTATGAGGAAATATAGATGTAATTAGATCCATTTGATAAAAAAAAACACCAAAAAGGGTGGTAAAACAGAATAAGAAATATTTTATGTTTATCAAATTTAATTCAATACAGTCGGTTTTCTTGTTAGTTTTCTAAACGTAATTATTTTACATACAGTCAAACCGAACAGACAAAACAAACATCCTTAATAAACAAACAGGCAGACAATTTCGAATTAAAAAAAAATTAGTTTGCGATCTAAATTCCGTGTTTTAGAAACATGATAAGATGTTTCTAAAACACGGAATTTAGATCGCTCGTCGCCAACGTGTGTCTTTGTAAATTCAAACTATTAAATAAAAGTAAACATGATATCTAAGTAAAACAAAACCAAAAATAAATATTTCTAGTAATAGTAAGATAAAGTAGGTATTTATAAACTTGAAGGCCTGCGCTATCAAACAGAATACCAGGCAGAGTGACGTCGGTGGAGAAGAAACTTCACCCACCTCAGCTTGCTGGAGTGGATCCATTAACGAAAGTTTTCAATTACAATTAACTTCTCTGTAACTTTACTGACGCCACCTAAATCATCTTCAACAGATGAACGAAAGCCAATGATGATAAACTTGATGACTAAAACCGCGAGCAGGATGAGTAAAATGCGTGATAGAAATATATAATATAAATATTTAAACATTTATGCTGTACTAGGACACAATGGCTGTGACTAGAAATCCACATCCAAATCCGCCCAGCCTTTGCTTCGTGATTTGAACACAAACACCCGAACAAACTTTCACATACCTTCAGTTTTATAATAATTCCTTAGTACTTCCTAGTTGCTACTTGCAGTTTTGCACGCGTGGTAACTATATTAAAAGTAGCCTGGGTCTATCCCCAAAATATAATTGAAATTTTATTTAGATCCGTTCAGCATTTTAGGCGTGTAAAACTATAATGCTGAACAAAAAAACAGACATACATACACATTCGAAACAATATTAGTATAGTATGTATAATAATCTCTTAATACCTAATGATGACTTTTGTCCCTTGGAAGGTAGGTAGGCCATTGGTATGGGATGCTACATGCGTAGACACCCTGGCCGCATCCCATCTGTCTGAGACTTCCGTTAGAGCTGGTGTGGCAGCTGCATGTACCGAGGACCTCAAAAATCGCAAATAATGCCCGTCTTGATAAGGCCTAAATGTTTAAGACTTTTGAAGTCGAGACCTGGGGCCCGTGAGGAACAGGAGCCTGACGCGTTTTCAAAATTATGTCACGGGGCGTCTAATAGAGAAACATTGCGTGACCCAACAGTCTAACTGGTATAACGTATTAGCATTGCCATTCAACGTGGCAATGCCGCCAGTGTTTTGAGAACATTGCCCTCTGACAGTGATCTGGATCACTTGAGCTTTCTATAGATCGTTTTAAACGGTCATATACAGTGGTGGTCATATAATTAAGAACGCTGATATAACGGGAAGATTTTCTCAAACTAAGACGCAAAACTAATTGCATGCATTTTTTTTATTTCTCTCGGTATCGTAAAACTTTTCCATAATACCACTGTATTCATTGATACACATGATTAGCTAAAAATAAATAGACAAACTTTTTACACTACTTTTAAACATAGTATTCCTATTTACTGGCTGGTCACGTAATTAATAACGCTAAATAGTTTAAACCTTTATTCAAATTTAAATAGAGAACACTCAGTCGATTTGTTACTGTTTGTATAATTTTGGCACCATTTAGTGCTATAAAAGATTAAAAGTGATTGCTTCTTATGAAAAAACAATGGGAAAAAATAAAAGTTGTGATAAATCTACAAGGGAAGTAATAATAAAACTTTGCCGGAAGAATTGGTCTAATAAAAAGATAGCCGACCATCTGCAATGTTCAAAAACGATGGTTTTCCACGCTGTAAAGCATTTTGCTACGTATCAAACTACTTCAAATGTTCCACGTGTACCTAAACAGAGAAAAACAACTCCTCGATGACTGAAACATCGTTCGTATGGCAAAACAAAATCCTTTTAAAGGGTCCAATGAGCTGAGAAATTTGCACGGTAGGATAGCAAGAAAGGTAACCATGTTGAAACTTTGCCACAGACAAGCCCGGCTTGCATTTGCGAGAAAGTATGAAAACTGGACTGTGCGACAGTGGAAAAATGTACTTTTTTCTGACGAAACGAATATAAACAGAGTATGTTGTGATGGAAAACGATATGTACGACGTCCCCCGAATACAGTATTCGACATTAAGTACATGAAAGTTACATTAAAGCACGGTGGTGGAAATGTGAAAATTTGGGGGTGCTTTTCTGGACATGGTGTTGAACCTGTAAAGTTGATAGAAGGTAACATGGATCAGCTCCAATACAAAAATATACTGGAAGAAACAATGTTACCTTATGCTGAAGATGTTCTACCGGTTATTTGGACATTCCAGCATGACAATGATCCAATGCACACTGCACGCACCGTAAAAGAATTTCTTACAGCGCAATCAGTTTCTGTCTTAGACTGGCCAGCTAACAGCCCAGATCTAAACCCAATAGAGAATCTGTGGTTCGAAGTAAAGAAAAAGGTTTCAAATACACAGTGTGGGAATTTAAGAGAGCTGTACGACGTTTTTTTAGAACAGTGGAACTCTATTTCTCTTGCGAAATGTCAAAAATTAATAGAGTCAATGCCTCGCCGATGTAAAACAGTAATTAAAAGCCGTGGATATGCTATCAACTATTAATTTTAGTTAAAAATGTATTACATTGCTCTTTGAATTTTTTGCGCTAAAAATCACATAATATGATGTGATTTTTTTAATGTAAGAGTCATACAAAACAATTCCCGAGCAGTTTAATAAATCGTTCTATATTATTTGTCCCGCTTCAGTACTATTTGAATGTGTTACTTTGGTAAAATAAATAAAGTGTGAAAAAAAATTGTTTGCGATTTTATTCTTTATTCCTAAGCCACGTTGCTCTATTAATGTGGCTATTTTATAACATAACTAGTTGCTTCTCAGAAGGTACACATCTCTGTGTATGACACGATTTAAATAAAAAACTTCTATAACTTCAAATCGTTCTTAATTATATGACCACAACGGTAGCTCAACAGTTTCACATGTATTTTATATCATTCTGTACATTTCTGTTATTATTTCTGTAAATAAATGTTTAGAGAACTTAATACCTACGACATATTCTTGATGATGTAAAAGTAGGTACCTATACCTACAACTTAAGCTGAAGTTATTTTTACAGGATGCCAATGATGTGTTTAATGAAATATGTTAAGTAGGTAAATACTTATTCAGTTAACTTTATAAAAGCCTCTTTCATGACTTTCACACCAAACAGATACTTACCCGTCTAAGTAAATAAGCCGCTTTATACCAAAGTTAATATTTCTACTTACATACCTACAGCAAAATAAAATTCACGAAGTTGCTTTCAACAGAAGGTTCTTAATTTGATTGTATTTTTTTAATGTTTGTTACCTTAGAACTCTGGCATTCATAATAAATAAAAAAAATTTTTTTTGCTCGGGTTACTGTTACCTGTTTGGTCGCAATACCAATTAAATTTTGTATTGCACTGTTGTATTGTATTGTATTTTATATTTCATTGAGTAATTTATGAGGTATATAGAGGTATAAATAAATTCAGTTTAAAAAACTGCATCCCCAAGGCTGTTAAACCATGAAATTTTATTCAATGAGGCAGGTTTTCTTTTTATTTTTAAAAATATTTTTATAATTAAACCTGTAGCGACGTACGACTCCTGCAGTACTTATATCTACCCTAATAATAATGTATTTCGATTGTTAAAGCAGTCATACTTTGTTATATAAACAAAGTATTAGAGTGAAATAGAAGTAGGTACATGCATGTATATAACACTCGAGGTGCGATGAATGTGATGTTTGTTCTATACCTGGGTGTTATGAAGTATTATACATAAGAATGTATTAAAAAATATATAAGTACTAGTTGCTGCCCGCGGCTTCGCACGTGGTACCTGCATAAAAAGTACCCTATGTCCTTCTCCAAGGTCCAATCTATCTCTATACCAAAATTCATCAAAATCGGTTCAGCGGTTTAGGCCTGAAAACGTGACAGATAGAGTTACATTCAAATTTATAATATTATTAAGGATTATATCAGTGATCTGATCACTATAATACAAGCTATGCTTAGTTTGGGGCTAGACGGTGATGTGTGCATTGTCCATGTCCACCAATATTTATTTATATTTATTTATATAATAAATGATATTAATAATATTATAATTTGGTATCTATCAAAATATTATTATGTTTGTTAGACAGTTTTTCGATACAGATATTCATTAAATTCATATCATAATGACTTTATAGCTTAATATTTATCAACGAATGAATATCTGTCGAAAAACTGTTTACCAAACATCCAAATATATCATAAATAGCTATCTAACAATATCTCACACCATGGGGTAATAATTAAAAAAAAACAATTCCAATTTACTAGAGATAACATTGTAAAGGCCATAAATATGTATTATCGTGAAAATTTACTGACTCATAGTCTGCTAGCAAGAACTCTGATAAAGCGTGACAGACAGACAAACAGACGGACATAGCGAAACTGTAAAGGTTTCTCGTGGATTTCGGACCCTAAAATCGAAAAACAAACATACCTACTCATGGCTGAAATCCCCAGGCTCGTTAGATACCTCAGATCGCTAGATTGATATTAAGTAGATCTCTTTGAGAATATCTAAAGGGGGTAGTCAGAATCACATCCAAACATTATATCTAACAAAGGTCTATGCTTTTTCGGACCCTTAAATCCAAAAACAAACATACTAATGGTTGAAATCCCCAGGCTCGGCAGAGACCTCAGATCTCTTGATTGATATAAAGTAGATCTCTTTGAGAATATCTAAAGGGGGTGGGTAGTCAGAAATACATGCAAACATTACATCTGACAAAGGTCTATGCTTTATACAGTACGAGCGTTGACGCGCTTATAAGCTTGTCAAATGTTCTAATGTTCATGATCAGAAACCCGAACACGCTAAAGTAAGCGAGTGTACGCGCGTTATTTGTACTGCAAAATGTGGCGCTTACACGCGTAAGCACGTAAGCTAATACGAGCATAAACCTACGCGTTAAAAAAACGAAAACGTTAACTTGTACTTCCGATACAGATGAAAACTAATAGTTTAGCGAGCCCACGAAAACTTTTATAGTTTACGTATTTTGTAAACTCGTACTTGACGTACCTACAGAAACCCGAACACGCCGAAGTAAACGAGTGTATGCGCGTTCGGTTTTTTGTACTGCAAAATGTGGCGCTTACGCTTGTTTTTTTTGTGTTCCACATAAAACAAAACAGATAATTTACACATACACTAGTTAAATCGAAACCAGATTATTTACCCGAAATCTGTGGCTGTGCAGTAAAAAGTAACTTTAAGTTATTTGCAATTAAGACAAAATAAGGTAATAAAAATATTATTTAACTATGATAAGCCACACACGCCCATATTATAGAAGAAAACAATAATTTTTAACATGAAACAATAAAACACGCAGAATTTTAAAAATCTGTGATATCGTTTTGAGTTTATCCATTACAAACAAACATTAAAATGTACAAAAATCGAATATTTGTAATATTATTTTATATTTAGATTGAGACAAAGAATATTGATAAATTAAACGCGCGAAGTCGCAGGCTGGTCAGCGAGTATAAAATAGTGCTGTTTACTGAATCAATCTATTATTGAAAATAGGATTACAGACGCCATAACCAAAAGAAGTACCTACAAGATGATTGTATAATCTTGTTGTAAGCTATATGTTTTATGTTTGACACTTTTGATCGGTAAAATCAACGATTAAACCGTTAAAGAAGTAAAGCCCAGTACAATTTTGACATTCAGATGAATCAAATCCTAGCCATATCCAAACATTTGCCAAAACCAATCCATTCAATGGTAATTACTACGTTGACAAATAGCACGTCCTACTGAATTCACTGTACACATTCACAGAAAAAAACATTTTTACAAAAATAACATACACATAAAGTTTTTTAAACTTACGCGATCAGAACACATTATTATAAATACTTACGGGTATTTATCGCGTTTATTTACCTATTTTTCCCGACGTTTCGACAGGTTTACACTCTGTCGTGGTCACGGGATGACTGCTATAATACCCTAAACTAAGAACCAACTATGAAAATTATACATTGTTAGTATCGTGTAAGACTTTATAAGCGCACCGCTTAAACCTACTGATCAGTTATTAAAGACATCTAGACTATGAGAAGTTGCGTTATAAAGACGACACATATTAGGGAGGGGTCTGTGGAATGAAATATTGTTTCTATATTTTTAAGCCAAAGGTTGCAGGATTACGTAATCAATAATATAATACCGAAGAACAATATTCTTTAGAAGATTCCACCAGAAATTATAATTTGTCCATACTGTTTATTACAGAAACCACTTAATATTATACAATAATACATGCTATCTAAGGAAAAAACGTTCTATACAAAGCTCACCTTATCCAGATCACTACAAGAGGGCAGCGTCCTCAAGACTCTGGCGGCATTGCTGTGTTGCATGGCAAAGCAAATACACTGGCCCAGATAGGAGCTAAACTACCGACCACTGCTTTCAGAAATCTATTGGGATGCATTTAGGTACATCATGTTTATTGGAACCTCGCAAAGCCTCGCAATACGTTTATAAATGCATTCAGAGAACATTGGAATACGTCAATATTCTCTGACACCAGATCCATGTGGTATAGTGCGTGTGCGCTTAACCTACGTCTAAGAACAGGGACAAACACCGGCTACCGATGACGACCAAAGCTTTGAAACATTCAAAGCTTTGCACGACACAGAAAATACATACATATCTAGTATCAAATAGGAACGTACTCAATACATAGCTGTCTATTCTCAATACATAGCAGTCGTCTGAAACAGCTCGGCTATTAAGTCCTGCCTGTGTAGCATAAAGACAACGATTCTTCCACTACGAGAAAAGATCATTGATGACATTTAAGTATACCTTTTATAGAAAATAAATCATTTATTTTTGGAAGAAAGTCATATAATCGCCATGCAACGGGTACAGTAGTTGCTATTGTATATATATCAAAATATTAATTATTTAAAGACATCTAACTCATCAGAATATTTATTAGCAGGATAATAACAATAATAGTTAATTAATTAAGCATAGCTTGTAATATGGTGACCAGATGACTGATAGAACACTAATAAATATATTTTTAAATACATATACAAGATACTTTATAACACCTACACTACACAGAATAAACACCTATGTTCCTCACACAATGGCCTCAATTCTGTTGGCAGCAACCTAACTAATTTTAGCTAAAATTAGGTTTTGAATTGTCAAATTAACCTTTGGTATTCTGCTGCTACCAACTTATTCTAATTTAATTAATTAACTTAATTTAATTTAAAACTTAATTAAGCGTTCCTAATTTAGTTAGATGGTACCAACCAAATAGGTTTTACAAATGCTAGGACTAACTAAATATAATTTAGAAAATTCCTAATTATAGAAATGAACCAACCGAATTGCCACCAATATCATTAATATCAATAATATATTATCCTAGGAGGGAGTCGAACCCTCAACCTACAGCACAGAAGGCCAAGCTACTATCAACTGAGCCGACAGGCCAGTCAGAAAGTAGTAGATATTGGTCTTCCTATTCAATATTTTGTAATGGATTTCTGCAAAGTCACCTGAATCGATTATCTATCGTATTTATATTTAAAATGGAAAAACTAACTTTGGTTCGAACGAAATCAATATCGTTCTTTTGACTGCGATTCCAAAAAGATGCCGCAGTGTTATTTTATCTCGCGTGCTATTTCATATTTTATTGAGGTAATCTTGCCCGAATTTTAATCAATAAAATGTGACTTCTTAGATAAGCAATTAAATGTAAGTGTATGACGACCGACGAAAGTTGCGGGTTCGATTCCCGCCGCGGGATTAATCTTTGTATGTATTTACAAAAAAAAAAGTATTTGAGTAGTGTATCAAGTCATGTTGGTACCCATACCACAAGTTCTGCTTACTTAGGGGCCAGATGATGCTGTGTGAAATGTCCGGGATTATTTATTTATTTATTTATTAGTGTTCCTTTGTGATTTGTACGGCGAAGGATCTAAGAAAATTATTTTCGGCTATACCGCGATGACATTAAGAATAGACAAATGACAATCGACTGCGAGTTTCTTTGTGACGACATCATATCAAAACGGAATCACTTGACATTGGCAAAATTGACAAAAGGGCCATTATAGGAAGAAATGAAGAAGTGGTTTTGAATTACTGCATAACCTCTATTGATAGTAAGGAGGCGTTTATTATCTTTTCTTTCAACTACGTAGTAATGTTATCATTAATCACTCAAAACCGATCACAAAGGACGTATTTTTTGCTTAGAACCAAAACAGTGCAGTAATGTTATATAAAATCTCATTATTGCACTGTTTTCCATTATTGCAATGTTTTTTACTTTTTATTTATATATAAATTTACCACAGAGGTTTATTATTAAGTTTAATATAAAATGTTTGCATTAGATCAAAAAGATACTGGCTGATAATAAAAATCGGTTGGATAAAACCGACTTGGTGAAAAAAAAAGCAAATGGCGCGCATTTTGTACCATTGTAAAATTTTGATTCATATTTTTAGTTTGAGTAGGTATATTTTATCAAAGCAGGTAGATTGGTAGTTGAAAGAAAAGTAAATTACGCACCTTGCTAAAGAGAGTAATTAATGTACTCGTGTTAATTAAATGCCCTAGCTTGCGCTCGGGCACCAACATATCACTCGTGCAATAATAACTCACTTTGCCTCGGTGCAACAATCTACTATTGGTAGTTATACTATGGCATTGACGTTAAGAAAACCGTGGCCTCTGGGGTCACAATTACATAAAATAAATTGGCCAAGCGCGTTTCAGACCACATACAGTGCAGATACAGTCTTACAGAAGTCAGTAAGAAAGGGAATGACTTGTGGTCTGGTCTTACAAAAATCATACATACAATCATCCCCAACTAATTAGAAAAATAAAATAATGTATTATGGAGCTTTCATTATTTTTTTAGGTGTACAAATTAAGCTCTACTCATAATTTAGTAAAGCCTTTACAAGCCGTGATAAGTTTCGTTATAATATCATCATTATGCTACAAGTTTAAAACCTTTTCTGATTCACTGAACTCGTCAAAAATTACCACTTAATAAAATGATACTAATATCTGTATCGAAAACTGTTAATATATTTGAAAGTCAAATAAAAAAACATCTACCCCACTTTGCACTTTACCGTCCTCAACTTATGTTAAAACATAATCATTGTTTAAAATAATGCCATCCGTTTTTGTAAGATAGTGACAAATAGTGACAGGATTCTTCGTACGTCATTTCATGAAGTAACATAGCTCTGCTAATTTAATATTTTTTACTCGTTTTATTGCATGTTTTATTCAGTAGACTTGGCGGAATTTTAATGAATAAATTGTGACTACAGGACGGGTATGGATAATTGAATTAAATGTGTATTGTGGTGCAATGTGATTTGAACGACGAGGAATCTCAAGAACGAACGAACAAGATTCTTGACGGCCATTCCGCGTGACGTCTAGAATTGACAATTCACCATCGACTAAGACTTTAACATACAAATTGACTATAAACAAACATAAACACTTGACACTGGCAAAATTGGCATTATTATGTCACATGCCATAAACAAAGAAGAAGAAGAAAAATAGTGACAGGGCGAATCTTAAGCTGTGTTTAGGCTGTGTTCTAGTTGAAAGGGGTTTTTATGTAAGGCAGTAAATATTACAAGGGAAGTAGAAAACATTTTTCAAAGTTTATATATATATCTTTATGAGCCACAATCAGGCAAAAATGCAGACGGACGTGGAGATTCGCTTACTTATTCATATTGAACAGATATTTATCTAAAGTCTACAATCAATACCATAAATTTACCTACTGAAATTTACTGAAAATTACAATTTGACAAATTTTTTGTACAAAGTAATCTAGGTAATGGAAATATTTATTTATTCAACAAGCTTACAAGTAGGTATAAAGAATTAACAAACTAATCTTGTTATTCTATACTAAACGATTTAAAACTATGAACTCTATTTTCTACTAGCCGTAATTGGTTATTTACTATTAGATTAAAAAAACGATTTGTTCCACGTTCGCCCTACTGGTTCACCCCACATTCCAAAAAAATCTGCTTTTGCCCCATGTCAAAAATATTTCTGGATTCGCCCCACATTACAAAAGGTATCAAAGTAAGGGCAAAGTACAGTTGACAAATAAAACCAATTGATCAATGTTTTTATTCCTTTTTATTCATCAACATGATTTAAAACAATGGTATTATATGAATTCTGTTTGATGTACTTTTGAGGTCGCTATAAATCACATGTAACTGTTTATATATGGTTTCTAACACTTTTGAATGTCTCGTCACCTAGGTACTGCAGTATGTTCTGGACCATATCTTTCATTTCTTGATTAACGAAACCCTATATTTTGGTTTTTAATTTCCATAATCAAAAATTAGGAACTTCTTATATATCTTCTTATAATTAATTATCTTCGTCTTTTTGTACTTCACCATCAGACGCCTTGGTGAATGTATTTATTCATGAATTATAAATACTTGATATGATTTTTGAAAGCTCGGGCAGAGTTTCAACTAAATCGGTGTCTTTGTTTTTTAGTCTTATTATGCTTTAATTGTAAATCAATGGAATGGGTTTACCTTCTACATATGCAAATTTGATGTAAGATGTTTGCCTACAAATACTATGTTGTGATGATTTTATTAGATGATTATTTGCGTCAGTGACCATTTACAATCTGCACTTTTTGTTAATACACGTCCATGATATTGTAACATTTTTATTACTTCTTTATTTTTTGTGTGTTCAAATCCCGAGTATAGCAGAATCGGCTCAACTCTTGACTCTACGTATGTTAAATGTTTCTGTGATGATGATGGTGTAGTGGTTGTGTCTGGTTCTAACATAGTTACATGATGAGATGGAAAACTGAATATTTAATTTTATGGGTTTTAAATATTTTTCAACTTTTAGTTTTTAAATAACATACAAAAAGAACACTTAATAAAAAAAACATTTTCTGTCATGTTATTGTTAAAAATAAATAAATACCAATTGACTTTCACAATGAAGTAAGTTTGTGCTTGTTGATGTCATAAAATTCGTAAAAATTATGTATTATATTTTGAGTTATATTTAATACACAACTGATACAACATACTGTATACATACTGATTTGCCGTGGTGGTTCCGGCATAGAATAGGACCCCTCCATCTCCTCCCGTGGATGTCGTAAAAGGCGAATAAGGGAACACACACCGGGAGATTGGGCAGCAGCACCTCCCGAGTACTTAACACAAAATCTGCGGTCACCAATCCGCCTGCCAAGCGTGGTGACTATGGCAAAACCCCCAAAATGATGTACACAAATAGAAGACGGCCCCCAGTTCCCGGCAATTCCGCTATTCCTGGCATAGGTGGCGGCCATGGTAACGGCGAAACAAGGGGTGCGAAGAATCTCCGGCAGAGGTCCAGCTACCAATCCCAACGACCCCTGGCCCTGGCAACTTACAACGCACGCACACTGAGGACCGACGAGAAGTTGATAGAGCTGGAAGAAGTAGTGAATAAGTTGCACTGGGATATTATAGGGTTATCAAAAGTCCGAAGAGAGGGAGAGGACAAGATAATCCTAAATTCCGGCAACTTATTCTACTACCAGGAGGGCGATCAACTATCTCAGCACGGTGTTGAGTTTCTCGTCCACAAATCCCTCGTTAACAACATTGTGAAGATCGAAAGCATGTCGAGCAGGGTGGTATACTTTATACTCAGAATAACCAAACGGTATTCGCTTAAGGTCATACAGGTGTACGCACCTCACTTGAAACGTCCAGACAATGAAATGGAGGCTATGTATGATGACATTTCAAATGCCATGCAAGCCTCGAAAACACACTTTACGGTTGTAATGGGGGACTTCAACGCGCGGCTAGATATGAGGAACGGCGATGAACTGAGAGTGGGGCAATTTGGATTTGGACAGCGGAATCAACGGGGTCAGCGATTTGCCGACTTCATGGAAAAAGAGGGACTCTTTATGATGAACTCCTTTTTCAAGAAGCGATCGTCCAGGAAATGGACGTGGCTTCACCCCCGGTGGACACAAACACGAGATAGATTTCATCATGACAACAAAAAAGCAAATATTTAATGATGTCTCAGTGATCAACAGGGTCAAAACCTGTAGTGATCACCGAATGGTTAGAGGCTCATTAAATCGTAACGTAAAGCTAGAATGGTCCCGTCTGATGAAATTTACTCTTCGCCCAAGTTCTGCCCAAATCCAAAACCCCGAGAGCTTTCAATTGGAACTTCAAAATCGCTTCCAATGCTTCGCCGAATGCGAATCCGTGGACGAAATAAATGACGGGCTGGTGGAAAGTGTCCATGCCGTTGGGGCAAAGTTCTGTAAAACTCAGCGCAAAGGTAGAACCCAAAAACTCTCTGAGCAAACTCTAAAACTCATGGCAGAACGTAGCGAAATGAAACTGCAGTCTTTAGTGGACATGTCGAAATACAGTACGCTAAATAAACAGATCTCTAAGTCTATGCGACGCAATTTGCGTCTGTATAATACTTCTAATATAAAGAACGCAATAGAGCGCAACCAAGGCTCCAAAGTTTTCGCTAGAGATCTGTCTATTGGGCAAAGCCTGTCGACGAAGCTGAAGACCGACAGTGGCAGGGTCGTTTCCTCAAAGCCAGAGGCTTTACGAGAGCTCGAGAAGTTCTATGGACAACTGTACACTTCATCGCAAAGCCCTGCTACAAGCACAACTAGCGATTCAAGAGCCCGCCTAACCCGACACTATACTGAAGACATTCCGGATGTCAGCCTATACGAGATCCGAACCCGAGGCTCTCAAGCAGCTTAAGAACAACAAGGCACCGGGGGAAGACGGAATAACAAATAACAAAAATAAGCAGAGCTTCTGAGAGCGGGTGGAACACCGGTACTTAAGGTCCTTCAGAAGCTTCAACTCTATCATCCTCGAGGGAACTACGCCAGAGGCGTGGAACAGGAGCGTGGTGGTACTGTTCTTTAAGAAAGGGGATAACACCCTCTTAAAGAATTACAGGCCTATCTCGCTGTTGAGCCATGTCTAAAGCTGTTTTCGAGAGTAGTAACTAATCGCTCGTAGGTTTGACGACTTCCAGCCTCCCGAACAAGCCGGGTTCCGAAAAGGCTTTAGCACCATAGACCACATCCATACGCTCCGGCAGGTTATACAGAAGACCGAAGAGTATAACCGGCCACTTTGTTTAGCGTTTGTGGACTATGAGAAAGCCTATGATTCTGTCGAAACCTTGGCAGTGTTGCGGTCACTCCAGCGGTGCCAAATCGACTATCGGTATATCGAAGTGTTGAAATGTCTGTACAGTAACGCCACCATGTCTATCCGAGTCCAGGACCAGATCACGAATCCAATCCCATTGCATAAAGGGGTGAGACAGGGAGATGTTATTTCTCCGAAACTGTTCACCTCTGCATTGGAGGATGATTTCAAACTCTTGTACTGGCATAGACATGGTATCAACATCAATGGCGAACGCCTCACTCACCTTCGATTTGCCGACGATATAGTCCTCATGGCAGAATCGCTGGAAGACCTAGGCACAATGCTCAGCGACCTCAATATCGTCTCCCAACAGTTAAAATGAACATGAGCAAGACAAAAATCATGTCAAATGCTCATGTTGCACCCGTACCGGTACATGTTGTTACATATAATCTAAGTTGTAGACCATTATGTCTATTTTCAACTAGGCAAGTCTAACTT
The DNA here is from genome assembly GCA_948098915.1 of Lampropteryx suffumata. NCBI lineage: Eukaryota > Metazoa > Arthropoda > Insecta > Lepidoptera > Geometridae > Lampropteryx > Lampropteryx suffumata. The sequence continues at coordinate 15,006,338 of OX402544.1, read as the reverse complement.
CGACAAAGTGGTCAGCCGACGAATCCAACTCGGAAGGGCAGCGTTCGGGAAATTACGGCACATCTTCTCGTCACAGATACCTCAAGACGAAAGTCTTTAATCAGTGCGTGTTGCCAGTGATGACATATGGAACTGAGACTTGGTCGCTAAGTATTGGCCTCATACACAAGCTCAGAGTCGCGCAACGAGCTATGGAGAGAGCTATGTTGGGTGTTTCCCTACGTGATAAAATCCGCAACGAGGAAATCCGTAAAAGAACCAAAGTCACCGACATAGCACTCAAAATTTGCAAGTTGAAGTGGCAATGGACAGGCCATATAGCTCGCAGAACTGATAACCGTTGGGGAGTAAAAGTTCTCGAATGGCGACCAAGGACAGGAAAACGAAGCGTAGGACGACCCCACACCCGATGGACTGACGACATTGTAAAGATCACAGGAAGTCGGTGGATGGAGAGGGCTCAAAATCGTTCTTCCTGGAAATCAATTGAGGAGGCCTATGTCCAGCAGTGGACTTCCTAAAGGCTGGTATGATGATGATGACAACATACTGGGGACCTAATCAACATTATCATTTAATAAACTAGCAAGAACGTCATTGCAAACAAGAAAAACAAATAAACTCTATACAAAATTGAATAAAAATTTCTTTTTTAGATGATACTGGCACCAAAGATAACATAATCACTACTTTAGGCACTTTCACAGACTCACACGAAAAAACACAACTTTAGTTCACTACGAAACTTTCATTTAAGATCTATTATCATTTCTAGAAAGTAGCCATCTTCCTAACTGTAAATAACTAGTCTGATACTGGTCTATACATAATACAATAACGTAATTGTCCTAGCACTAGGCCTGTTTGACTATGAAACAAGAGATTGCACATGGCCCAACCTTTTGTTCGCAGAGTTTGCATTATTTACCTGCTGAGTTGAAAAGCAAATTTAAAAAATTCATTAACAAAGTATTATTTTAAGTACGTAGTTGACCATAAAAATGTTTCAATGCTTCAAGCATTTTATATTCTGACTGTACTTAAATGTATTACAAAAAATGCGAGGCAAAACAGGAACACAAAACGTGGAACAAAATTATTTAAATAAAGAAAACAATATTTTCGGGGCACACAAGGAATATAATGTGGGGCGAACGTGGAATTTTACATGTGGGGCAAAACTCTGCGGGGCGACTGTGGAACAAATCAAAAAAACAGTTAGGTATTAAAGTTAAACAAAGTAAATAGTATGAATAAATAAATAAAAAATGCTGGACACGTCACACAGCATCATCTAGTAAGTAGAGCTTGTGCTTGTCATCAGTAATTCTATTTATTATAATTTCACTAGTTATTTCGAACCAGTGTGGTAAAAGGATTAAAATGTGCCTTTGAGACTCCTTTCATGCGCTTGGGATATATCTTCGAACTATTTTGGTTCTACGACATGCCGGTTTCCTCACTATGTTTTCCTTCACCGTTTGTGAGTAGGTACTGGTATAGCGGACATACATTTGTCGAATAGAAAAATCCATTGAATTTAATCCACCTAATTAATATAAAAACGGAGTGCCGCGATAAACCAAAGTGAAGCCTCAAATTAGTGCTCCTCTGTAAATAAACGTACCCACGCACACACACCAAAATCATGCTCCTTGCTTTTATTACATGTCACTTCGTCGTCCAGTAATCATCGTACTAATCTTACATCAAAACAGGGTGAACTGATAATGGTTATTTTTTACGATGTTTATGTTCTAACGACGAAATGTACAAAGAACCTGTGTTTTATTACAAATACCTATCTCAGAATACTTATTAGTACAAAGTATGGATGCATACTAAGAGCAAGGAGCATGGTAAAGGTATAAGTATTCGTGTATTCGTGTATTAATAGGAAGACATAGAGGAGCACGGTTTTGAAATTTTTCTTTTGTTGTTTGCTCCGTCTTTATATTTATTTAGTCTGAGATAGAAGCCGACCGTTTGTAATACTAATCAATCTAGTTAAAACAAGTTCTACTAACAATCGATCTAATGATGGAAATTATGCCAATTCCTAAACGAAACTGATAGACATTGTTTGTACAAAAACATTAATAATCGCCATGCGGATGTCTATGATACGTTAAAGTAAGTAAACGTTGTAGTGGACATAACAATAAAAACTGACAACACAAAGTCAGTTTCGCACCAGTTTCTGTAATCACCGACCGCTGCGAATCGAGTAAAAACACAGCAAGTCTGACGCGGGGGAAATAAATGTATCTTTTGTGTGCACAACTGCCCTAACTGCCTAATTAGAGACACGTTATAGTCGGGAAAGTTTGGAATACCGACAGTGTTCTTATTAAGAACATTTGCGTGCCTATATGCTCATCTATATGACTGCAATCAGCTAAGTTGGTAGTCGGCCTTCTGCGCTGGTTGAGGGTTCGATTCCTTCCCAGGACAAACATTTCTATGATTAACATTTGAATTTGAATGTTTGTTCGTTGTCTGGCTGTTATTAAGTTTTTTTAAGTATTTAAAAATATATATATATATTCTACCTGTGTTCACAACCAAGGTTTTTTAAATGCAAAACCCACACGAGTTGTCACCATAGCAACACCAATTTATTATTCCAATCCCCAAAGACAGCAATACAAGCAACCCCTTACCATCTTCTTTACAACAGTTCTGGCAAGCATTAGCGCTTTGGAAATCATCTGTTCCTTTATGAAACTAAAATCCAAAGGTACGCGTTATTCTGTATCCCAAAATGTATCTTCTAGACTTAAAACAGTCATCAACGAAAACTCAGTGCAATCATGGGAAAACCATTTTATCATTTTCATATCTAGTTTTACATTCTGAGAAAAAGCAAAACATTTTACTAACCTCATCTATTAAACATAATTATGATAATAATATCAACATCTCAAATTGATCTCATGATGCTCGTCCAAAATTTAAACAATTTCGTTAATCTTCTCTCAATATCATAAAAAACTGAATCAAAGGTAAGCGATGGGGACTTGAAGCCGCCTCAAAGTTATTGCAGCATGGTAGCAAAGACGTTCTGGCCCCTGACACAACATAAACACTTATCGCACTTCAGTCGCATCTCCAGTTAGCGTCACACAGTAACCTATCCGGGCAAGTACTAAGGACGTCTTTTCGGCAATGTATTTTAAAAATGGTTCAGCTGGAGAACCAGATGGTCTGAAAGATTTAATAGGTACGCCAGGGGAATGAGGCAAATCGCTTCTATCAGACATAACTGTCTTGATAAACTTGATGCTTGTTGGAAAAGTCGACAGCAATATAATTCACATGATATATGGATCAAATTTATGTGCGTTAAAAAAAAGACGGTGTAATCCGGCACATAGACTATACTTTTCGACGCATTACTTCAAAAATTTGCAGCAGAAATATTCTAGCAACTGAGTAATTCCAGCCCATTCAGTTAGGTTTTCGAAGCAGGGGTGGGTGTGGGGCTGGGGTGTCCATGCTTTAAGAACAGAGACGCTGGTCAAGTACCAACTGTTGAAAGTGGATGTAAAAAATACCTTTAACTCCGATACAGAAACCTCATCCTTAATTAAATTAAAAATGTCTGCCCCGAAATTTTAAACTATATTTATGGTTCGGACTCCACACTCATTTACAAAACCAATCACATTAGTTCATCTACCGGCTGTCAACTGTCAATCCATTAGGACCAGCCCTGTTCAGCTTTGCCATTCATCCTATTATTAAATCACTATCTTCAAAATTTTACTTATGGTACTTGGATGATGTCACTTTAGGAGGGGACGCAGAAACAGTTCTGAATAATTTAAAACTTTTAATTTATAAATTTTATTCCAGTAGCTTGGATAACAATTTTTCTAAATGTGAATGATTCATATCAGATCCAATACAAACAACACGAACATGGACAGTTTCAAACTATCGCTCAACTGATCCAGATCACTGCAAACAGCAGTGTTTAGAATTCGCTGACTGCAACATTAATGGTTACAGTATAAACATAAAGCCTGGCACGCGCTAGCGATTTAATGCGCGTGGTTTAAAACGTGCTCTTCTGAAGTCTAATTTGAAGAATGCAATTTTCAACATGGAGATAAGTAGGTGCCTATCTACCTACCTACTTAATTTTCATACATATTTAGGTTTTTGAAAATACTTCTAAAAAAATCTTTGTCATGTTCTCTCGCAATGACCATCTCGCAACCTCCATCGCTTCGATTGGGATGGAAGTTCCTTCTATCTTTTTAATTATCAGTAGCTATTACGCTCGTGACTTCGTCCGCGCACATAAAACACAGCTTAGGGCACTTCGGATAATGTAGCTATCTATCAATAAAATAATGTTGCGCCGCCAATTAATTCCACTCTTAGGGAGAGTTCTTATTTTATGTCTAAATACCTTTCTGTATATTTTCCAAGGTGTTGATACGCTGCCGTTACCATGTGCCTTAATATGTACCAAAACGCATACGGCTGCCTAAGAGTGTTTGACAGATCCTCATTTGAGGTGATACACAAAAACAATCGAGGTGTCTTGACCAAAATCAGATGTAGGTAAGTAATTATCTCAAATAATATTAATCCCGAATTTCGATCATCTATACTACAGTCACAACCTTACGAATATATAAATAAATGTTTTAAAATAAATGAAATGAATCTATATGAATCTCTTATAGAATGAGATTTCCCATATAAACGTTGTCACCCGGATTTATTTCCCCATTCTTTAGTGAACGCATCCTTCGAAACAAGGCTCTATCTATGATTGACGGGTTAGGCCGAGCGCGCATTGAGGATTAAACTGCGGCGAACTTTATCGCGCTATTATTCTGTGGAATCAGACGTAGGCGCACGCAATTAATAGAAAACCCGTGTTTAAAATAACATACGTCGGAACAGACTTCAGAACAGCGCGGTTTAAACCGCGCTGTTTAAATGCGTTAGTCGGTCGTAGGTCTTTCGCTGTGCGTGGTTTCTATTATACCACTGAGTTAGTCAGTCAGTCAGTCAGATTTAAAACAGATTTGATTCCAACAGATTAACTAATTTGACCAAATCATGCATCCCGTATCAATGTAGGTAGGTATGTATGATGTGATTCGGATCAATGGATGGCTAATTCAAAGCTGAAACGACCATTGATTCTTTGATTAGTCTAATTGAACCAAAAGATCAAATTAGGTAAGTAGGTTGGTAGGTAACCTAAAGGTTTTTATTTTTTGAAGACATACCTATTTAATAGCTAGGTAGGTACCTACCTACCTATCACTATGGTTCGGACCAAATAGGTACCTAGGTAGCTGGATAAGTAGTACTTACGTACTTCGTTATTACAATTCAATTCAATTTAGTTTCTTTACACCTTATTTTAACATTAGGTAGGTACAGATAGGTCTAATGCGATCTAATATAGGTACCTAGGAACGTTTGCGTTAAAAATAGGAACATAAAACAGCAGGAGAAATAAATAAAAAGTAGATAGGTATCTACCAAGAAAACATAAAAGTACCTAGGTAAGTAAGTGAATCTTACTTCTAAAAAATAAAAACAATCTAATACCTACCTAGGTACTTACTTAAATACACTAAATAATATGATGAGTATGTAGGTATACCTAGCTATATTTACACAAAAGCCACAATCCTTCCACCTATTATAGGTAGGTAGGTAGGTACATCTAACATAACAAAAGCATAGAACTTTTAATTGAATCACACAGTTTTACAAAGCTAGGTACCTTTCTAGGGAGCGATGAACGTAGGTAATCAAGAAAACCGTAAGGATAGACCATCATCGAAAGTAAGGAAGGCGTTTATATAAGTAACTAACTACTTACTAGGAGAAACAGGGGAATGGCGCGCTCAGGGAAATGGCGCTTACCCCAATAACTTGCTAAATACGGTGCACAGAAACCCGGCACATGACATGAGGTGGTGAAGTCGATCTAATTTTGAGCTAATTTTGAGGATATTGTTTTCGGTAAATCCATAATTTCAGTACTTAAGGTCAGTCGGGGCAAGTGCGGCGTAATATTTTATAAGTTCACTTTGCACACGAATAGCATTGATACTGTGTCAATTTTTAAATAATTGGTTTCAGTACCACATTACCTGATGAATAATCTCCGTATGGAACTTACCATTTCAGCCATCAGACTTAGTATTTTAGGTATTTCACTGGGTTTTTAACAGCTTGTCTCTAGCCGCACTTTCCCAACGAAATGGGGCAAGAGCGGCAGTAGTCAAAAAATGCCAGTAAATGACTTTATCTGTACCTTCAACATGAATATCAGTTAGAGAAACGTTTAAATAGAAGTTGAATTCGACTCTACAATCCTAGAAATAAGATTCATCTCAAAAAACAAAGAAAGTTGTAAAATGGGGAAAGTGCGGGCTATTTCTTCAGGAACAAGTTTTCAGTGGTGCTAAACATTTTTACCGGACTGCCCAAGAAGGAAGGTAAAAGTTATGGGATATATGTAGGTAGGTATGTATTATGTTCTTTTGTGTCTTCCTAGGGGTATCTCTACGAAATCTGTAGTGTAGGCACTAAAACGAAAATATTGCTAAACGAAGGTCGCGTCGCGTAGAAAAATTCAAATAGCTACTCACAAAAATGCATACTTAACAACGTGATAATAATTTATTTTTGTTATGTTTACGCCAATAAAAAAAATTACCTACTAGATTTTTATTTACATCATAAGAAAACAATAATCAGGCGGTTTCAAAAATAAATCTTGCATATTATTCTAATGACATTTAGTATCTTATAAGTAAAGTTCTTGTAAAGTTTCGTGAGTCCAACTCGGTATATCTCTCTTTTTTACGTATTTTCACACCATGATCTGCAAAGTAAAAAGAAAACATGAGACAAAAATTAAGGTTGAAAAGGTTGAAGACCTCTGACTTGGGGCAAGTGCGTCATAGTGCTGCACTTTCCCGAACAATACAATTTGAGGTTAGGTTTTTGAACCGGGAATTATAGCGTATTTTGCAAGATACTAATAAAACAACTACGTAAATATCAAGCTTAGGATCCAAAGAAAACACTTACGTATTGCAGATCAGCCAATTTATTCACAAAACCGATTTATTTAGCACAACAACGCACACGTGTCAACTTCGAACCATAGAGAAATCTCAGTGTCAAATAAAAATGGCTTCAATCCCTATTTCATTCAAGTGGCGCTCCCAATTTTTTTTCTTGGAACTTGTTTTGTTTGTCCTATCGTGACTAAATGGCGGTTTTATCAATATCATTGATAATTTCTTGTATAATGATGCTCGACGCACTACCCCCAAAACCGCACTTACCCCAACTGACCTTTTATAATTATCGTTTTATATTTTAGGTACCTACATAATACCATTCTATTTTGCGATTTATAATTTTAATCTTTAATCTTTAATCTTTGAATGGTTTAAAATTTTCAACTATTTGATAAAACGGTCGATTGGGGTTATGCCGCTCAAGTGAACGCTATTATTTAACCCCTTAGTGGTTTTATAAGTTTACTTTATCAGATATGCCCCAAAATCGTTAAAGGACCACCTGCTACCGGCTTGGATTGAAGAAGACCTACAGCACGCAAAAACTGCGGTTGAAAGAAAAATGGAGGAGATATCTCCTGTGCTGCTAATACTTGATAACCGGCACAGTCACATCGACAATGTCGGCGATCTTGTAGTTTCACAGTCTTTTGACATGACCAAGATTGCGATCCCTGAGACTAGTACATTGCCTGAGCGGCCAAACCAAGAATTTTAATCTCCTGTGCCTGGTCCATCAAATGAGGTGAGGTCTAGGTGCCTTCAACTTGAATCACCTGTTGCTGGCTTATCTAACTAGGCACTTTTTAACGAACAAAAACTGACTCCTGTACCTCTTACAGCTATAGCGACGACTTCAACTATTGTGCTATCTTCAAATCAGGCCTACAAAAGAGAAAACCACATGCTACAATATTAACAGCAACTTCACTAAAAAGTGATTTAGAACATAAACAAAAAAAAGCGGCCAAGTGCGAGTCGGACACGCCTATGAAGGGTTCCGTAGCAGCAAGTAACATAATATAAAAGTTCTTGTAGTTCGTTGTAACTTTGATCGATGTTTTAATAATAGTGTATTTTTTTAAATAAATTTATTGATAAGTAAACATTATAATTAGGTACCTAAATGCTGGGATTTAGATCTAACCATATGCGAGCCCATATAGGCTTGTGATGTCTAAACAAGCTTATATATATTCCAGTTTGACAAGAAATATTTCTAAAATATTATCAAATTGCCTCCTCGCGTAGTTGGACAAGGTGGTAATAAAATCCTGTATCCAGCGTTCTGCATGAATGACAGTATACAATTGTATATTAAAAAAATCTTCGTTGAAGTCTCCAAAAAGTAATGTTGGCATATTGTTGTTGCAAAAACTTGTTTATGAACTCCATGAAAGTTTTGTTTGTACATGGCGATACCGATCAAGCCACGCCCCGCGCGAATTATAATTATTATTTACCTAAGCACCTATTACAGATTTATTATTAGAAAATAATGGTTCACGGTTTATGCATAAGGTTTATGTTTAAGATATTAAATGTTTTTTTTTAATTTTTATATTTGAGTTGATTGAATGAAAGGTAAATTGCGGTTTACGATTTATGACGTATTCAAAAAAACTCGTTCAAACCAATTTTCGGTGGAAGTTTGCATGGTAATGTACATCAAATATTTTTTTTAGTTATATCATTCTCTTATTTTAGAAGTTACAGGGGGGGGGGGGGACACATTTAACCACTTTGGAAGTGTTTTTAACTAAACTATTCAGTTTAGTTAAAAATGATCTTAGAAACATTGAGGTTTTACTAATAGAGACGTTATACTCATTAAGAAGTAATAAAAACATGACGATATTTTACTATAGCTACCTACATAGGACCTATGGAACTTTATTTCTATCGCTGAGTTGGGTAAAAGATCACAGAGATATATAGGACCCCGTTGTTAGAAAGAGATAAACATACTTTTCACACCTTACATGAGCGGCCAGCCGGCTGACGGCCAATGACGGCCTATGACGTCTACTAAATACAACGCTGTCCTTGTCTCGTTCGTGTATGTGGCAAAGCGGCAACGCTGCCGCGGCAATGATTTTTGAGTAAAATTAAATTAATGATTTTCCATTTTAAATAGTTTTTACAAATGAAAAGATACATCCATCTTGCTTTTTACAGCCGTCCCAGTATTAGTATTGCACTTTCGAAATACACAACATGGCATTTTCGTTTTTTTCTATCTCCAAAATCCAGCAAAGTAGTACGTGCGCGTCGCGGCCAGACGCAGGACGGACTGAGTTTACTCAAGCTAATTAGCTTGTGTTTGTCTTGCCGCGCAGATCTCGGTAGAACGTATCTACCTCAGTTTATACATAATATTATTGCTTAGAAACCTCAATATCATTTTTGAAGACCTATCTATACATAACCCACACGCATGGGTTCAATGAAAAAAAATTTTTGAATTTCAGTTCTATGTATGGGGAACCCCAAAAATTTTATGGTTTTTTTTACTATTTTTGTATAAAATCTTAATGCGGTTCATAGAATACATCTACTTACCAAGTTTCAACATTATAGTTCTTATAGTTTCGGAAAAAAGTGGCTGTGACATACGGACGGACAGACAGACAGACAGACATGACGAATCTATAAGGGTTCCGTTTTTTGCCATTTGGCTACGGAACCCTAATAAAAAGAATATAAGCATAATAAGGACAATTAAATAAATATTTTTATTAAATAAATAAAAAAGAAGAAAAGGAAAAGGGCAGGAAGATGATGATTCCCGGACACCACAGCATCATCTGGCCCCAAAGTAAGCAGAGCTTGTGTTATGGGTACCACATGACTGATATACTACTTATATACAATTTTTGAAGTGTAAACTTCTTTTAGCGCGGTACGCATATTTTTAGATGAGGTAACTCTGGACTCGCGACACCGTTACCGACACCGCGAGACGCAGGGCTGCCGCGCTCGCCCCATTTGATCAATTCACAATTAAACCTTAATTCACATGTTTACAGTCTATTTTGTATGGAGAAGTTTACTGAGTTAGGTTCTTTGATATATTATCTACATTCTGAACAAAAACATAAAAGAATATCAAATGTATATAAAGTTTCTAATAACGAATAAAATACAATTCATAAATAAAATGCAACTCATAACCCAATAACCCTAGTACCCATCTAAAAATGTCTAACGCGCCAAAATAAGTTTTCACTTCTGTCGGCACTTTTAATTTTTTCGGTCTGACATGTTTGTTTATAACAAACTTACTTATCTTGATTACTTAATTAGGACTAACATAAGCTCTAACTAAAGTTAAGACTGGGTTAAGACTAGACTCACAGCGAGTAGATAAGCGAATGGGAACTCGCTCACTCAAAATAGTTGTGAGTGACCTAGCTGTATGTTCTTGAAAGTTTGTTTAGTTTGAGACGTTTAAGCGTTAATAAATATTTCCCAGTTTTTCTTGTAATTGTATTGACCAGAAGTTATGACTGCAGTGGTGAGAGTAAATGGCAAGCACAGACAAATAGGATGCTAACGCATAAGGCAAGTGTGATTGCCACGATGGTGACGTTAATGTACTGGTTTGGCAGTTGAAATGCTAGGTACTTGTGCAACACATTGTCTGTTTTGTTTTACGCAAGAATGTTATCTTTCTTCGTTTCAGATATCTTTTCTGGCCTAGTGCCGACAAATGCCTTAAACTCACTTTGGTTCAATTAGTAAAAAGTACCTACCTACATTTGGATAAATACGGGTTTTACTCGCGTAATATTTTGTTGAAGGAGGCATCGACACTGTTTCGATTCACTAGGGTAAGTTTGAACCGCGGTCCGCTCAATGCCGCTCGCGTTCATCGTGTACGGTTCAGTTCGCGTAATAGTTTTTTCGGTGCAGTTTCCGTGATTATTAAATTGTTTAATACCTAGGGACAACTAACGAAAGCTTTGAAAGAGAAATAAACTAAATGCCAAGAGTTCAAGGCCAAGACTGCTGCCATGAAGCTTGGCATCCTCAACAAGGTGAGGCGATACTTCACACCTGGACAGCTTTCCTTTATAAGAAGCTCAAGTTCGGTCGGGTATGTAGTATTGCTCCCATATATGGGATGGTTCAGCCACCAGCTGTCTGCTTTGGACTCAATCGAGCGTAGAGCATTGAGGATGATAGGTGAGTAGCTAAATGCTGAGACTAAGTTCCAGAGTCTCGAGCACCGCTGTAAAGTTGCTTGCCTTTCGATCTTTTATAGGATACATTTCGAGAATGTGCCTAGGAATTACATGATCTAATTCCACCATCTCTTTTTCACAACAGCACAAGCAGACGTACCGCCCAATACAATATATACCTAGGCAGTCTACCACCCTTACGAACAAAGCGCTTTGCTTCCACATTTATAATGCGTAGGTAAAGCCAAGGATTGGAATGCTTTGCCGTCGTCTTCCTGAAAACTAAAATCTGGGTCTCTTGAAGTCTCCAGTAAATAGGTGTCTTCTAGACCTGCGTGCCAAATCGTCGGCCACATCATCGCTTAACATCAAGTGAGATCATGGTTAAACGTATGTCTATCGAAGATAAGAAAATAAAAGGTTTAATCATCTATGGACATTATGATCATCCACACCAGTTTGAAGTTGAAGGACAAAGTTCTAAATTTGAATTTGCAGTTTGAATATTTAAGAAAGAATTTATAATTTATTTATTCTAATTTCACCCCAAAGAACATAAGTAGGGAGTTACCTACAGATACTGTGCTTGGAACACACTACACATGACACAGCATTAAGTTTGGAAAAAAACACAAAATCACAAATGACAAAGATTTAATAAATACAAATATTGCATTGATACCTATTTAAGATACCTAGATAAACATGTTTGGTTGTGATACTTGTCCGTAAAATAATTTTATTAAAATAAGGGCTCCAGATAAAACATACGGTTAGGACAAAACTCGTGATTGCAGCGCCCGGCGGAGTAATGAATAACTAGGACGATATTATGTATCTGTTGCGTTGGTCAGCGCATAATTGTCTATGGTGACAGTGGAGCTTTGTATTGTAGGGCGTTTGACCCTCAACGAGTAAAGAATCTATGTTTCGTTCGTCATTGGTTGGCCTTTTGAATAGTCTGTGGCGTGTTTAAATTTTTATTCTATGTAGCTTTGTTCGTTCGGTCGATCGTAACAAAACGTCAGCGTTGTTTTGTATTGTATCCGTTTTTTTTATCTGTGGAGTAAATTTTGCCAGCTGGGCGGTTCCGAGGTTTATAGTTTTGTAAATAAAATTTGTCTTTTTGCAATTTTTGCTCTTGTTATTGGTGATTATAATTATAAATATTACATTATTCGGTGAAAGTAAGTCAAGGTACTAAAGAAAGCATCGTTCGATTTCATCAAACAGCAATATGTAAGTAACTTAAAAGTTTTGTTGCATTCGTGACGATAGGTAACAGTTACCTGTCTATTGGAATCAATAATAATGCTCTAGTAGTATGCACTGCAGACAATGTCCTTGTATCTAATTGGTCTTATGGTTATTATACTACTCCACTTTTTCAACACGCAAACATAAAAAACAACGGTGAAAATATAAGCTTAAATCTACATGAATTTCTGGCCACATTCATAATCTCGATCAGCATGAATGATCAAACAAATGTGTGTACATAACTAGACCCACATACAGGCCGTTAATACAGTGTTTGCTGGATATTGTATTATATCTATGCATGTACTTACCTGATATCCAAATAACAATTATTCTACCTAGGTTTGTAATAAATACTTCTGTGGCATTATCCGTTAGTGGCATCCATCATTTTATTAAAACTATCCTATAAATATTAAAATGGATCTGTGAGACTTTTTCCAGTATCATAGAAAAGTTAACTGAGAGATGCTACAAACAGATGTTTGCGTAGTATAGTCTTGGCTTAAATCTAGTACCTATGTAGATGTTTGCACCCAACATATTGAAAAGATATATACCTAAACACAGTACCATCATATTCAATTTCCTCTGTGGTGGAATGAAATTGTTCTAATAACAAAAGCTCTGCTTACTTTGGGCCTAGATAATGCTGTGTGCATTGTCCAGCATTATTAATTTATTTAATATGTCTATATATTCAATATTTTGTAACGACTTTCAGCAAAGTCACTACTGAATCAAGTCTATGTTTCCACCCAGATTAATTGACAGGTAAATCTAGCTTTCTGATTAGGTACTCCAGGGAACATGATGTGGAATGACATATGACACAAACACTTTGAAAAACTAATTGCAAAGATAACAAAACCTACTTAAATAATAATAATAATATTGCCGGACATTTCACACAGCGTCATCTGGCCCCAAAGTAAGCAGAGCTTGTGTTATGGGTACCACATGACTGATATACTACTCATATATTTCTTTTTTGTATATATATAAATTTGGTGATTATGTAATTCTGATACTGTCAGAACATTGATCATTGAAACAGCTTTCAGTTACTATTGATTAGTTGGTATTATGGAAGGTTGATGTTGATTGTAACACATACTGTCATAAGAATGAAATTCAAAAGTACATAATACCAATTCATCTTGTCTAAGCTGTTTCCAGTTACAATTAAGCTAATGATTATTTTGTATTGTATTTGTATCAAGAAATCCATAATAACTATTTTGAGGGTGTACCGAACCCGGAGATGTTTGTTCCAAAATGAAGAGCTTGATGTCACTCACAATATGACAAAGCTTATTATAAAAATATTTTACTTGTGGAAGACCAGTTAGGCTAGGTCTATGCTGTGCATCACCGTTAAATGCTGTCTTGTGCGATAATATTTGCAGATCTAATATGTTGTGATTCGCATTGCCTGAGCAAAGCAAGCGATCGTAATTGACATTAACTGAAAAGTTAATTGAGCTATACACAGCAACATTTTAAATATTTATACCTACGGACTAAAACTTGCAACTTTATAGGCCTCTGAAATCTAACAAGGAAACCTTATAATATTGCTATCTGTCTGTCTCTCAGTTGTCAACACTAGTAACCATTATGTTTTGTTGGTCTTTTATCATTTTAACCAAATAAAAAAAATTTGGTCACTTGTAAATTTTTTACTATCTAGTAAATATAAATAATGTTCTCGCGCCTTGTAACAGACCTACCAACCAGGGGCATTGGTGCTGCGCTTTCCAGCATACATACTTCCTGCACAAAATTATTTTATGCGCCACAGACTCGGGCTACAGGCCGTGACGGTGTAGGTACTTATTATGTTCGCTCTACGTGCGCGGTACGTTGACGTTAGTAAGCGTTTTGTTGTGCGAAGAGTGTGTGTCTATTGTTGTCTATTGGATATTAAACTAGAGATGGGGATATTGGCCTCGCACAAAAACGTGAAAAAAAGATGCGGTCGCTGTACCCGACACTATTACGTGTTAGATCATCATGATCTACTCGTAGAGTAATAATTACTATACTTTTATTTTGCCATAGCGATTGCTTTTTATGCCAAGTACCTACATAGATGCTACCTAACTGCTTCATTTTTTGCGACTGTTTTTGTTATTATGCTATCTTCTTGAGGGACTACGTTGTTTGTTTGTCTTTTCAAATTACATTTGCAAACTCAACAAACAGCCTACCAATACTTATTTTTTATAAAAAAAAAACAATGGTTTGGATTCTGTTGATTCGCTGAACTAAATTTCCTAAAATTGCGAACTATCTTATTATCTTCAAAAGTCGGAATAAAAGTACATAGATAGATAGATTAACACCTTATTATACACAAAAAGAACACAGAATAAATAATAGAAATAAACTTGTACAATGGGCGAAAGAGATATCTTCCTGACAACCTTTCGTACCATGCATGATATGATAAATGATACTTCTTAAATTTACTTAATTGACGTGTTTTAGACCATTTTAACCGCCATGTAAATTGTTGCTGAATAAAAAACTGCGGAAAACATAGGAATAAAAGTTCAGTAGAAGAAATAAATAAAAAAGAATATGTCAATTTTAACGTAAAACTGTGATTTAATAATATTAAGTACTCTTATTGTTCTTTTTGAAATTAATTACTACAACATGCTACCTAGTGCCTACCTATCTAGGCAGGTATTTGATTGTGCGATTGCAGGAAGTAACGGTGCACCCACAATTCCATTTTCACAAGCGTATTAAAATTTTAACAATATAGCGAAAAGAGCATGCTGAGAACGATCGAGTTCCGTAAAATAAATATTATTTATTAGATATCCTTGAAAAAAAAGACGAAGTTATTGCCATACAATAACATACATACACAAAAGCTTTTAGCAAAAGCACGAAAGATAGTTTTACTTATTTATATTAAAACTTGTAACTTATATAAAAGTGCCTACGGCCTTCCACACATGTATAACTCAGCATCGTAGCCACTTTTATCTGAGTGACAGGGCGAATCTTGCATTACCCGCGCCGCTGCCCGCCAAGCGCTGCCATTCTGGTTAAGTCCACAGGGCGAACCTTACTAAGGACTTATTAACGTGTCTCAACTTGAACACAGCATAAACACAGCTTAAGATTAGCTCTCACTATTTGTCACTATCTTACAAAAAGGGATGGCACTATTTTTATTATACATATTTTAAACAGGATTATCTTTTGACAGAATTTGAAAGACGTTTATAAGTAAGGCCTGTATTGTAAAACATAACTGTCCATTAAGAGCGACATCCCTTAGCCTTTTTTAGTCACAGCAATAAACTACAAGTACAGGGTACATGTACACCACAGCCATCGAACGAAGCACGACGTTATTAAGAAACTTAAGATTTTGACGCCATTTTTTTATGTATTTGTAAACAAACGGGCATACGGCCTAACTGATATAAAGTTCTCACCATCGCCCATAGTGACCCAGCACAAGGGTCATTGTTAGTACGATGACTTCCATGATACTTTTTGAAATTGGCTATTAGAAATCTGATTTCAAGAGTCTTCTGAAATACCTAAGTTTAATGATGTTCATATTCATATTCATAATAGATGTAAGATGGCGATCATATAATAAACCGCTTAGTTGGTGAGATTGTAGCTCTGGGAAAAGCAGCACTAATATTTTATTGTAAACTAGCTGTACGCGCGCAGCTTCGCCCGCGTTGGTTATTTTTCCCGGTATAAAAAGTAGCCTAAGTCACCCGGGGATAGTGTAGCTTTCCAACGGTAAAATAATTTTTCAAATTGGTCCTGTAGTTTTTAAGTTAATTCGTTACATAAAAAATTAAAAAATACAAATCTTTCCTCTTTATAATATCAGTATAGATAGGCTCATGGTGATATGCCCTTTCTCCTTTTGCAGTTAATGTTTGAGCCAGTACCTGTTGCGTCGTGTTCGCCAAACTTTACTGAATTCCAAGGTATTTATTAACAAACAACTAATTTTTATTATGATTTGGAAAACACAATATTATTAGAGAAGCTTTACAGGCTAATATATTTTTGTATATCGCGTATGTACTTATAAAAATATACTAGTTACTTGCTTAGTTTTATTCACTATGTCATATACCTTTTGCGTTATCTTGCACTTCCAACGAGCAACATTTTATAATCGCAAATAAAAAATAATAAGGTACCAACCTATTAGGTAACATATTCAGTTGGACGCTGGAGCTCCTAAACTGTTTAATCAAGTGTATATCTTTTTTTGATGCTTTTAGAACACACTGAAATGCAGATGCAATAAAAATAGCTTTCAAAGCTTAACCCTCGATACTTGACTTTCATTTTATACATATAATGCTATTTAAAGTGCTTATCAGTCAAGTGAACATTTACTAGTAGGTCTGTCTGTCTAGGAAAACGTCAGTGTATAATAATTAATTGAACTTTGATGTGTATACACTTCCTATACATAGATAATTAAATCTATAACTGATATGACCGATTGATCAGTCAATGCTCAAATAAAAGACAATGAACAATGTATACACGATAACGATACAATGAGTAACAAGTTGTTGATCTATGAGAAAGCAAATTTAGCAAAATCAAACAAAATGTTAAGAGTATTGTCAGACTATTCTTGGATTCCATTTTATTGACATTTACATTATATGAGTTATAAATCGTTAAATGTATTTTTTGTTCAAGTTTGCTTAATGTAGTAGATATCATTTTGTTAATTGTGGCTTTCACGTTTGATCAGTGCGCGAGCGGCATTGTATTTGTCAGAGCTAAATCATCCATTAAACAAATATTGATTGACGTGAACAATTCTTTACGGGGACCCGCCTAACCAGGTGTTATACAGCTATTGTGTCAACGAAAGAAAAGCAAGTATCAAATTCAACCAACCAAAACTACAGTCACCTGTTTTAATTTTTGAATAAACGGAAAAACACCAAAAAATTGCAGAACACCAATTTCGCATTGTTTGGAATGTTTGTCTGACTGCAAAAGTTTGCGTGGATGTTTTGTATATATAAAAAAAAAATTGTTCGGCTCAGTCACGAACATGAAGGAATTCGGATGAAGACTCGTATAGATGTAGTCCGTGAACTGGAACTGTATTACGGTACTATTTATGTAGGTACCACGTGTGCTAAGCCGCGGACAGAAGCTAGTAATAATATAAATGTGATTTGGCTTTTGCGGTGTTTGTTACTCTATCGCGCAATGGCTAAACCGATTTAAATGAAACTTCGTATATACACTCACCGGTACGTTCACGACATTTTTCAATAACTAGGTTCTTATGGGTTTTATATAGTTTTAATGACTAAACAATTACCTACACTAGGTACTCCAGATTTGTTTTAAAATCAAAATTCACAATTTGCTTAAATTTTAACACTTATTTCAAATAAATGAAAATCCAGTGTTTTAATAGCGGGTGCTTCCTCCTCTAGCCCTGATGACTGCCTGCATCCGTTCTGGCATGCTCTGGTTAATGTTTTTGATGTCCACTTGAGTTATTGTTCCCCAAGCGGCCAGCATTGCATTTCGGAGCTCGTTATGGAGAGTTTGTGGTGTATTAGATCGGGAGTGTATCTTTTATTAAGCATGTCCCAGATGTGTTCTATTGTATCACCAATAAGTCCGGGCTACGAGCTGGCCACTGCAACTATCAAATTCCAACCTTTCTTCCACGCACCGTGCGACTTATATACAAGCGTTATCGTGCATTAAAAACCCATTATGGTACACAATGGACCCCAAATAAGTCATAACATGGTTCTGGAAGATCTCTTTAATGTATCGAGTGACATTTAATCGATTATCGACGATCACCAACCCCGTACGAGTATCTGAACTTACTCCTCCCCAAGCCATTATGAATCTGTTAATGTTTTTGTTCAGAATGTAGATATTATATCATAGAACCTAACTCAGTAAACTTCTCCAAACAAAAGTAGACTGTAAACACGTGAATTAAGGTTTATAATCAAATGGGACGAGCGCGGCAGCCGGCTGCGTCTCGGTAACGGTCTCGCGAGTCCACAGGTTTTACCTCATCTAAAAATATGCGTACCGCGCTAAAAGAAGTTTTCTCTTCAATAACAAAAATATAAAATGCACATGTTATTGAAAAGTTCGTAAGTGGCCCAGTTTCCGTGCCGATGAGTGTAGATATTGGATCTGGAACAAAATTCTTACTTCTTCTCTTACTTATTATCCACGTACCAAGAGGCCAAGTCGCGAGCAGTAGCTACTAGCTACTGCTACACTATATTTAACACTAGTTACTAGTACATAGTGTTAAATATAGGGTAGGAATTCATTTTTAGCTAAGCTGTTTCGTATGCTCAGAACGCAGGCGTGTCTTTGCATATTTTATACGTAGCCAGCTATGGAAAGAGCCTGCATTGAAACTGAGTTATATAAGAACGACCTCTTAAAAATAATTAATTATGCAGCTGTATAATGAACACTATTTTAGCTGCACCTTTCTAGCGTCAATGAAGTTGCAATGTTGTATTCGATCCTCCATAAAAGTGGTTAAGAGAAGATAAAACACTTTATTTAATCCTCGCATTTTCAGTACTATTTTTGGTAGTCATAGCGAATAATCTGCTAAGATAATTTAGCCCTAAAAAAGTGATGCTAATATATTTTTTTATGGTCAACGACTCTCCTAGTAGATTGGAGGTTGAAATTGATAAAATTGTTGTGGCCCTCATAAATATTATTTAATTAAAGTAGGTACTTCAAAATATCGGTGACAATGGCCCTGATTCTGTTATTTCCCCGAACTAATTATAATTTCGTAAAATACGAACAATCTAACTTTGTTTGCACCAACGTCTAAATTAGAGTAACATTTTTAATGGAACTTCTGTTTACTAAATTGAGGCGTGGTTGATGTGTTTTAGCTCATTTAAGTAAATTGGTGATGAATAAAACATCGGAAAATCTATTCAATATATGAACAAAATTACTATAATCGGCGAAACAATAGAATACTACCGTTTCAATTAGTATTCAACGTATAATATACGAGTTATTTATACGTAACTCAATGCAGACCGCTACGCCCCTGTCTCTCGAACCACACCCTAGATATAGTAATTACTTAACCTATTAATCCATTTGCGTTTTCACTTAGAAAGTATTTTTTCTCTTACTCTTAACGTATTATATGGTTGTTTAAGTACAACTACCTAATAATAGATTTATTGATCGATCCAGCGAAGCAAAGTGAGATCTCTACTTCAAGAATTGTGAGTTGGACGAACATTAAGATCATACTGGTCAAAACTAATAATTGGTGTACCTAGAGCTACCCTAGAATATGTAGGTATCTAAGATACGGGAGCAAAGAAGTTGAAAAACATATCAAGTCAAACAAGTAAAGAATAGAAGAATAAATTACTTACATACCTACTCAAACTTCAAAAAAAAAACAGTAAATAGGTAATATAATAACTACGCAAAGATTGATTAGTCATAAGCTACCTAATATTACCTCATCACAAGTAAGTTAAAATACCACCAGGCCATGAGTCATTTTCTAGGTCGTTGACGTAAAGTCGCTTCTCATTGACAAAGTCGTCGTGAAATCGCATTGTGTTGGATATTACAAGTTGATATATGTATTGAATGTAGGTAATCAAAGTTTTAAGAGACTGATAGTCTTTGATAAATCAGTACCTACCACATTTAAAAACTATGTCCATCTATGCTCAAGTTATTTGCGTTTGTAGATACTTGAATAACTATGTAATAAAGAACCAAGCGGCCTTCATGCTTAGTGGGCGGCTGGTCGCGGATCACACCGCACCGACTTTCACCAGCGGGCGCTGTTTCATTATAACAAAACTTTATAACTAAATAATTGGAACATTTTACACGCATTATTACATCTCGTGAATGATATTAGGTGTTATTTTTAGTGCATTGTGTGTGACTGGAAGTGAATATTGCAAGGTCTTTAATATTTTCATGACCACTATCATTCATTGTCTGTTTTTGCATGATTGGTGAAATGATGCTAGCTCTAATGATACCTACTTATCAGTAAAAAGGGTTGCATCGATTGTTGGTTTCATGATAATAGCTACATTATCATCTTTCAAAACATTATTTCATGTTGTTGTTTTTGTAGCATGTCAAAAACGTGGAATTAATATACACTATACATATTTACTGCGCCAAACTTTAAAACATATATAACTTATAGGAAGCACGATACTTTATTGAAGAGTAAAAAAAAATAAGGCATTTCAATTAAAATGTATATTGTTATGGACCCTACAAACAGCCAGTTCGTATGATAATAAAATCACATACTTTATTGAATCACTTGATTCATATGAAAATAAATCAGAGAGCTTTGAATACGATATAATTATACAGGTTGAGGGAGTATGTTTAAGACGGTTGAGTGGCACATAGGGGGCGTTGCACCTTGGTAGAGTACGGTGCTGTGCTGATGGCGTGACGCACGTGTCTGGTGCAGAGAGGAGCGCGCCTAGTGACCGGGAAAAGAGCGAACGGAGGGATCTATATGGCAGATCCAGACTCGTCATGAAGGTGGATGCGGACGTCAAAGATGCGCCAGCCGTGCCTGCTGCGCCGGCCGCTACAACCAGTACCCCCAACGCTAGTAATACAGAATCGCCTGTGTCATCCTTAGACGGTTTGTTTAACACTACATCACTCTTAGCACCTGTAAATATATCGCTTGCATCGTACAATTTAAATGCCATATTCATACAGATTCATAACACGTATGTACATTTAGCTAATCTGCTTCAGGCTGATAGACTAACTGCCTCCATTGAATATTTTGATATTATTTACAATTCTTATACAATGCATTTTGGTAGATTAAATTAAACACTTCGCAACATTATTATATTACTCATCAATGTTGGTATCTAGATTTATTGTAGATATATGTTATGGGTTATTCATACTTACTTTAATATTATACCTATTATAATCACCAGGGCTCTTAACCAGTTAAAAAAATTTGATTGATAGATAAACGTTAAATGTCGGTTTGTCGTTTATATTGTTCAAAACTTGAACGATATAAGATAGAACCATGGAACAGACAGTTTGGTTAGTAGACCTTTATAAAGCGGCTAATTACACGAGCTACACAGACTAAATACCTCGTACAGTGGCATATATACGTGTAGATACTTATATCAATATAATTACTAAGCCGGTCATTTCGACGATACCCATTTTAAGTTTGCTAGTTCCTTTTTATCAATTTTTTTTAAAAGTTTTTCGCCAGAATAAGAAAATGTATTTTCTGCGTTCCCCAAGTAATAAGGCTAGCGAAAATATAGCTTTCGAGTATTGTGTATTATTTTCTGCGACGCAATATCTGAACATTTTTGAACCGGTCTGAACATTCACTTGTTCCTAGGCCCTATTAGTAATAACTGTATACAGTTTATGAAACCTAATCAACCGGTTATGAGGTGGCAAAATGTTATTAAGATGAATGTGTCATCTGGCTGAAATGACCGCGCCGAACCAGAACAAATTGAACCTTGCACATCAATCCTCAGCGATTTTTCGCGGGAAGTATTCAAATGGCAATATTTTATAGGTGCAGTTGGTTTGGGTATATGCGCGTCCAGCATTAAAAGGCTCTCGTTCTAAGATTTAACGCCAGTTAACTAAATTTTCTTTAGATTTTCACAGCTTTTTGCAAGTTATACTACTACTATTATTAATTTTGTTACGGGATTAGCGGTAACAATAATCCAGTAGGGGGTTATACGAGTATCTAACTTCTAAATTATTTATAAGTATTCTTATCTTAAGAGGCTTAAGAGGAAAGAAATACGGCATTTCAGATTTTTTAAGAGTTCAGTCTAACGTTTGATTTTGATACCAATAAGGGTTTTATAATTGAAATTTCGGGTTTCGTTTGAAGCCAAGCCGATTTGGCCGATATGACTGTGAGCATGAATTACTCTGTTCAGACTTACGTGAGTCGCAGTGTGAAGTAATCCCGACGCCTGAACGGGCGCTGCTCGCCAAGCTGGAGGAAGAAAACCGAAGGATTGAGGCAGATGCCAAGAGCGCGTCGCTCGTCAACGTGCATAGCCGGAAAAGTTCGGACACGTCGCAGATATCCTTGACGTCTGGTAAGCATTTAGCCAATTCATAATCAGAATTTATTCTAAGGGTATCTGAAATCTATTTTCAGTCCAAAATGGGATAGTGAGTACTGCCAGTAAGTAACCAATAATATACACTTAAAAACCGAATACTTGCTCTGATAACTTAATTACTTGATAGTTTTTTTTCGGGATACAAAAACATTTGGCAATATCAATATTTAAAAAAGCAGTGAATTGTTATATACAATATATATCATAGCTGCTAATACTAGCTTCTCGTAAATTGTGTACAAAATGAGATCGCACCACGCATCGTCAAACATACCTCGAGCGCAACGTGAAATCTCGTCTGTCTGTACCTACCGTAACTCGTTACACAATCATGCCATTTACAACACAATTACCTGAAATTTTACAAATTATATTCTGACCTCTTTGTTCCCCGCATTGCCGCAGTGTTTATAAATAGTGCCGTAGAACTAACATGCCGTAGCTGCTCTAATGCGAGCCAGATACGCATTTATCTCTTATCAGTTCGTCACGAAACGCGATAGTGCAGATACGTTGAATTTTACTCGACGCACCTTAGGTGTGAAATGTGTGATTTAAGTTCAAAATGAATGAGTTAAATGATATATTTAGTACAAAAAGTGTAATAGAATTTTACAGGTCAATTGTTTTGGAAAACGTTTCATTATGTACGTAATACAGCATTTAAATCTCGTTTTATGAGGCCCGCTCAGGCTCGCTGCACCGTGACTCAGAGAAACACAATCTCGTGCCAAAAAGGATTCAACAAATTGAAAGCACACAATGTTGTTTTTATTTTCAAACAAAAACTTTATTTAGATTTTAATCAATGAATTCAACTTGTTCTCAGTGACGAGCTCGAGCCATGAGACTGAAACGAGGATTGCTGGAGGCAATGGCGAAGAGGATTTATGGAGTCTTTGGGGCAGAATAGTAACAAACTGGGAGACTGAATGGAAGCGGCGAAACCAGTTTGTACGAGACTTAGTCCGTCAGGGTGTGCCCCACCACTTTAGAGGCATCGTATGGCAGCTATTGGCGGGCGTCGACTGTTCACCAGAAAAGAAACTCTACGCCTCGTACATTAAGGTACTCTGTCCTAGTTTATAAGGATGGATTTCTATACTTACCTCAGCAACTAGTTCGCCCTGAACGGAGATAAAACAAAAATAATCTGTTGCTTTTCAGGCGAAATCAGCATGCGAGAAAGTGATCCGTCGCGACATAGCCCGAACGTACCCTGAACATGACTTTTTTAAAGAGAAAGATGGACTCGGCCAGGAGTCTCTGTTCAACGTGATGAAGGCATATTCCCTTCACGATCGGGAAGTTGGATACTGCCAGGGGTCTGGCTTCATAGTGGGTCTCTTACTGATGCAGGTATGTCCTTTGATATCATTTATACCATAATGTTGTGGAAACAAATTCTTCAATCCCATCCATATCCAAGGATATGGAAACATCTTCTTCGCGTCTAGAATATGGCACTGATGCAGAAGAACTCGCTAAAGAGACTGAGTGGATCAGAACTAAAGCAAGGAAAAAAAGGAAACTGAACATATCACTTACTCTCTCGCCTCAAAAACCTGAAGAAACGTCAATTAAAGAAAAATCCAAGAAAGTTCCCCCACCACCGCCCATAATAGTGGACGGGGTGAACCATTATCAACATTTCTATGACTTTCTGTTAGAAAAGCAAACTGCTACCACCTTCTCAATAAGAATGTTGAGTGGTGAAAGCGTAAAAATTAATGCTTCTGATGATAACACATACAGGCGACTGACAAAAGTATTGACAGAAAATTACTGTCACTGGCACTCTTATGAAAACAAGCAGGAGAGGCCTATAAGAGTGATGGTTAAAAAGTTACCTTCTTCCTGCGAACCAAAGAGAAAGAGAATTGTAGAAGATCTTAAAATCAAGGGCTTCAAGATTGAGGGTGCAGCCAACAAACTAAGCTGGAAAAGCAAAGAACCACTTAATATGTTCATGCTTACCTTCAATAACGAAGAAAAGCTAAGCAACATCTACAAAATATAAACAATAATAGGGTGCATGGTAGAAGTTGAACAACTTAGAACCACAAAACTAATTCCTCAGTGTAAAAGGTGTCAGTCTTATGGGCATACGCATTAGTACTGCTCCAAAGAACCAAGATGTGTCAAATGCACAGGGAAACACCTTACTCTGGACTGCAATAAACCAAAAGAGGAAAAGCCGAAATGTGTACACTGCGGTGAAGCGCATCCGGCTAATTACAGAGGATGCATTATAGCCAAAGAAATGCAAAAAATCAAAACCAAATCTACCAAAAAACCGGTGGTGATGCAGCAACAGCATTCCATTAGTTGTAATCAAACTACCTCCATCCAACCTAACGCTACCAGAGCGACGACTACTAAAAATGTCTCATACGCTCAAGCTGCCGCCAAAAATACAGCAATTGTGCCGCGCAGTGAGCATATCAACGAAGAGCACTTTAAAGATAAAAAGTTGGATGAAATACTCAAGCTTATGACATCTTTTGACGAGCGACTAAAAATGATTGATAATAATAGCATCAAAACCGCTAAACCTAAGGCTAAAAATGATTAACAATCTTAGAATCATGACATGGAACTGTAATGGGCTACAAAAACACCAGAATGAGCTACAAGTAGTCCTAGACATAGAAAATGATGTATGATGTATGAGATGTATGCCTTATATCCGAGACACATTTTACAAAACAGTCCCACTTCAAATTCAAAGGTTACAAATCCTATAATGCACTACACCCAGCCAACAAAGGAAGAGGTGGAAGTGCTGTAATAGTTAAGAAACATATAAAACATCATGAAGAATGTAAATTTGAAGAACCAGACATTCAGTCGGTCGCTATCCACATTGAAACCAAGCGCTACCCACTCACTGTAGCAGCCATTTATTGCCCACCACGACATAGCATACAGAAAAACAGGTACTTGAGTCTGTTGCAACCACTTGGAGAGAGATTTATATTAGGAGGTGACTTCAATGCTAAAAATACGTATTGGGGTTCCCGACTTACAAATACAAAAGGAAGGGAACTTATGAAAGCTGTACGAGAGATCGACTGTGATACTGCATCAACGAGATCGCCTACCTACTGGCCAACAGATCCAACTAAAATCCCAGACTTGATAGATTTTTTTATATTTAGAAACATAGCTGATAACTACCTTAGAATAGAACAGAGCTATGATATGAACTCAGATCACTCTGCTATATACTTAGAAATAAGTGAGAAAGTATTATTTAAGGAAAACCCTCTAACCCTAGTTAATAAAAACACAGTTTTAGTGTTTTTATTAACTTTAGTGTGTTTTAGTGTTATCTAATTCTATTTTAAAACAGAGTTTTAAAATAGAATTAGATAGCAATATAGACCTTAAAGTACCGTTAAAAAATCCAGACCAGTTGGATTTAGAAGTAGACAAATTTATAACGCTCATACAGCAGACCGCTTGGAAAAACAAGCCCGATGTGAAACTAAGGGTAAGAAGAACCAACTACCCTAAAGGTTTTCTTCAACTTATATCCGAGAAAAGAAAACAGAGAAATAAATGGCATCAATCCAGAAGCCAGCAGGACAAAAACAAGCTTAATCACCTCACAAAACAGTTGAAAAGGCAAATTCAAGAATACAATGATGAATCAACCAAGACCTATCTTCAGAAGCTAACCAGTGATCGCAGTACAGATTACTCACTCTGGAAGGCTACAAAATATATGAAACAACCCAATATCCAAATTCCACCAATAAAAATAGAACACGGAAAATGGGCCGTAACCAATGAACAAAAAGCCAAACGGTTTGCTGAGCATCTAGAAAATACTTTTAAACCAAACGAAGGACTAACACTCGAGCCAACAACACACGAAGTTTTAGAATTAAATGAATTAACATATATAAAGCTTGTGTCACCAAAAGAAGTAGAGCGAGAAATAAGACGGAATATAAATCCAAAGAAATCCCCTGGATTTGACCTAATATCAGGAGAAATACTTCATAACCTCCCAAGAAAGGCTTTGATTAAGCTAACCAATCTTCTTAATGCCGCGCTGAGGCTTAAATACGTACCAGACTTATGGAAAGGTGCGGAAGTAATCATGATAGCCAAGCCAGGAAAACCACCTCATGACACAACATCATATAGGCCAATTTCTTTGCTACCAATAATGTCCAAACTGTTCGAAAAGTTATTACTAAAATAGCTCTGACCTATTATAGAAGCAAATAATCTTATCCCAGAGCATCAGTTCGGTTTCCGGGAAAAGCACTCAACGATAGACCAAGTACACCGAATCACCAATCTGATAGAAAAAGCTCTAGAAGATAAAAAAGTCTGTTCTACCATCTTTTTAGATGTAGCACAGGCTTTTGATAAGGTGTGGCATGAAGGTCTTGTAATAAAACTGAGACAAATGTTACCAAAATCATACGCAGACATACTTGAATCGTATATAACAAATAGAGTATTTAGAGTAAGGCAAGACAATGCCTATTCGGATATAAAAGAAATTAAAGCTGGAGTACCGCAGGGAACTGTGTTGGGCCCGGTCCTGTACTTGCTATACACCTGTGATATTCCTGAACTAAAAACCAACACCATCGCAACCTTTGCTGACGACACAGCTATAATGGCTTTTGGAAGCACTCACGCAGAAGCCGCAGTCAAGGTTTAAGTAGCTGTCAATAAAATCCATAACTGGTCAAAGAAATGGCGTATCAATCTAAATGAAACAAAATCAGTTCATATAAATTTTACAAATATGAAAGAAAAGTACTGTCCAATACATATAAACAATAAGGTTATACCTTACGAAAATACAGCAAAGTATTTAGGAATTACTCTTGACGCTAAGCTGCGCTGGAAAGCACACGTCAAGAAGAAAAGAGTTGATCTAGAAATACGCTTAAAAAAGATGTACTGGCTGCTTGGACGAAACTCCGCTCTGTCAGTACACAATAAGTTATTATTGTACAAGCAAGTCCTGATGCCAATATGGACCTATGGCATACAGCTGTGGGGCTGTACCAAAAAGAGCAATATCCGTATAATCCAAGGATTCCAAAATAAAGTTCTAAGGGAAATAGTGAATGCCCCCTGGTACATAAGAAATGACGATCTCCATAGAGACCTTAGAATAGAGTTCGTTGATACGGTGATACAAAAGTATGCAGAAGCTCATGAACAGAGGCTTAATCACCATGTGAACGTCGAGGCAATCCAGCTCCTCGATATCACGGACATTGTAAGAAGGCTCAAACGGAAAAAACCATTTGAGTTAGAGTAGTTTAACAATAGTGAAGTGATAAGTAACTATATAAAACACAAGAAAAAAGTGTCTTCCCCTTAACTAGAGACTGTAAGAAAAGTGCTATTGGACACATTCTTAGGTATAATTTATTTTATAAAACTATGTCAAAGCAAAATTACTCATTAGCTTATTTGGCTAGATTGTAATATTATTTAGAGTATGATAAATATAGTGCACTAATATAACAAAAAAAGAAAAATTTATACCATAATAATCTTTAAATTTGTCTTTTATTTTACTAAGTAATGTTGTCCATACTGAACCTGTGCAAAGCTAGTAAAGCTGTGATAATTTAAAGGTTATGAGGGTTAGAAGCTTTATCACTACATCTAGATTTGTCTAGATCGCAGGTATGACTAGATCGTTTATGACTTAAAATCTACATCTAAATACATCTTAAAACTACATCAGTTTAGGACTACATTGCGTTTGCATTAGCCATATGGCCAGATAACGATACGACTATAATAGTTGTTTGTTTTGTAAATCACAGTTGTCTAGCTAGAAAATTTTCTAGTTAAGTACTTATATTAGAATAAAACACTAAAGGAACATGTACTAGGAACGCAGAACCACTAAGAAGTCACCTAAAGCTTGGATTTTAATGACTAAGTTTACTTTGTTTGATACTTCGTTTATGGATTTAGTAAGTAACTGGATGTAATGCAAGTAGTTCGTTTATCCTGATTGTAAAGTTTTAGTACTAAGTGAGCAGCAACAACTACCCAGATATTGCGATATGGTTCAATATTTTAGTACATATGAAAGAGGCTATGTTTATGATATTGTTCACCATTTTCAACGTAAGTTACAAGAAATACCAATTCTTAAGTGTGTTGTTGAACTAAGTGTCACTTTTAGATATCATTGTACGTCTTAATTATATGAAATAAATCTGATAAATGGACAGGTATTTAGTCCCAACGCGAGGTAGTCATAGCTATCTTAACCTGATAAATGTCATACAGCTTCTTATCCTTTCAAGAGTAACAGGGGGAATTGCAAAGTATTGTTTAATTGAAAAGTATTGCTTGTAATTGTAACTTAGACGCTGGTTATTATAGTTACTACCATAGCTTTTACGTTGTACTACCTTAACCAGGCCACGACTTAAGAAAAAGTTTGCCTCAACACGCGGTTAGCCGATTGGCCGAACCGCGTGTTGAGGCAATCTTTTTCTGGATCTTTTTCTGATCTGTTTCATTTAACAGGAGATTTCTTACTAGTTATTTCGAACGAGTGCGATGACAGAATTAAAGTGCGCCTTAGCGGCTTCTTTCGTGCACTTGTCTGAATTATTACGTTCTACGACATACCGAATTTGGCTTATTTTCTGTGTTGACAACTAGTTTGTGATGATGACAGATGCCAGAAGAAGAAGCATTCGCGGTGCTGGTGAAGATAATGCAGCAGCATCGCATGCGAGATATGTTCAAGCCGAGCATGGCGGAACTGGGTCTCTGCATGTTCCAGTTGGAAAACTTGGTGCAGGAACTGCTTCCAGATCTGCATGTCCACTTCCAATCGCAGGTACCTTAACTTTATCTTTAGAGATCTTTCTTTAACGTCTTACAAAAGAACCGTTCATAAACCGCTTCCGTGCTTCAGAGGGTTACGTGAAGCGGTTGGACTCTGCTTTTCAAAGCGTTAGGCCTTGGGCGTCTCCAGATTTGAAGGCAGACTCATATAAAGAAAAAGGAAGCTCCTTATAGACGAAAAGATAGAGGTCACAAACAATTGATCTAACAAAAAAACTATTTCTAATCTTTAACAATACTAATATTGGTGGCAATTCGGTTGGTTCATTTATAAAATTAGGAATTATCTAAAATATATTTAGTTAGTCATAGCATTTGTAAAACCTATTCGGTTGGTACCATCTAACTAAATTAGGAACGCTTAATTAAGTTAGATAAAATTCCATTAGGATAATTTGACAGTTCAAAACCTAATTTTAGCTAAAATTAGTTAGGTTGGTGCCAACAGAATTGAGGCCATTGTGTGAGCGACAGGGCATGAATAAAACCGCCATGATTCGTTTCCTTATTGGACAGGTTAAATTATGGACAACTACTCCGGTTAAGATAGTACCCGCAGCAAACTACCTTTTGTATGAAAAAATGGGCGTTTTATGTCGCTATTTAGTTGCAATCTGCCCGTTAAAGAAGAAAGAAGGAATTGATGAAGTTGTGTAATAATAATGATTAAAATAATTGTTTTTAAGTTAATGTTATTATTTTAATTTCATAAAGCTAATATAATAATAATAATAAAATAAAAAATTATGCCGGATAAAAATAATATCACACAGATTCTAAGGGCTAGATGCTGTGTGAAATATTTTTTATAGAGCAGCACTTGTGTCATGGATACCACATGATTGATATACCACTTATATACTTTATTTTATCTTAATTTTCACTTAAACGGGATATTTACCATGATATATGAGTTTATCTGCTTCCCGATGTTTCGGCACAGCGCCATGATCACGAGATAAACAGTTTATCTGGTGATCATGGCGCATGCAACAGTGCCGAAATATCGGGAAGCAGAAAAACTCCATATATCATGGTAAATATCCCGTTTTAAGTGAAAATTATGTTCAAAACCATGATAGTTTTTTAAGTTTATTTTATCTATTGTAAATACATACATATTATACAATGAATAATTTGTAAGTTATGGATACCACATGACTGATATACTTATACTACTTATATACTTATTTTATATTTTATAAGTACATACATACATATAATACATTCAATAATCATCATCCATTCCTAAATATGACTTCGTAATGACTTGCAACTTATTCTAAAAAACAGAGATTAAATTGATAAAAAAATTGCCCGCTCAACTTTTAAATTCTTTATTTGTTTTTTTGTAACAAAAATATAAGAAATAATATAAGAAATAAAATAAAAAATAAAAAATATAAGAATATATGAGCGGTTTCAAAATACGTCAAAGTCATTTGCTGATGTAATATACAAAGTTAATATGGTAAAAGCCTAATATGGCACCATATGCTAAAGTTGTATAAACGTTATTTTTTCTTTTTAGAGTTTCAGCACATCTTTATACGCCAGCAGCTGGTTTCTGACTCTGTTCACGACAACACTGTCGCTACCGCTCGCTTGCCGAATCATGGACGTGTTCTTATCGGAAGGAATTGAGATCGTGTTCAAGGTTGCCATCGCTATGTTGACCCGAGGCAAAAACGACCTGCTCTCTCTCGATATGGAAAGCATTCTGAAGGTAATTAACTCATGTTTCTGAACCTAATATGTAATGCATGCTATTTGCAATTATATCTGTGTTTGTACGCCATTAATTACTGTAAGCGGGCCGTGGTATATGCCAGTAATTTGCTTCACGTTTGCCTAATCGCAGTTCGAACGATATTTCGTTATCATCTACTTTAAGTATTGTCTAGCATTACTGGCCAGTGGATAGTGACCCTGTCTTATGCGCTGTAGGTTGTGGGTTCGATTCACTCCTAGGACAAACATTTGTGTAATTAATGTAAATGTTACTCCTGTGTATGAGGGTTATATCAGTCATCTGGTTCCCGAAGTACAAGCTATTCTAATTTTAGGGCTAGTAGATTGTTCACCAATATTTCATTCATCTATATTTAGTACCTACTTAATACTAAGAAAACCATATCCGTACATACTAATATTATAAATTCGAATGTGGATCTGTCTTGTCTGTTTCACGGCTATTGATAAAGAGAAGAAGTCTTGGTTGAGTTGGTTGATCTATCTCTTTGTGAAGAGATAGATTGTATCGTAGATACTACGTGCGAAGGTGCAGGCAGAAGCTAGTATGTATATAATATTAAAATACTTGTTTAATCTACATTTTTTTTTACAGTACATACAAAAGGAGCTGCCATCCAAAGTGGAAGGCGACCCGGACGCATTCATGAATCTGTCGTATTCTATCAAAGTTAACCCCAAGAAAATGAAAAAGCTTGAAAAGGAATACACTGTGATCAAGACCAAGGAACAGGGAGATATTGCTGTATTAAGGGTATGCAACGGTACCATATTACTTTGACTAGTTATAAAATGGTAGGATGGACAACGGTAGGGACACGAACTCGACTTATTTACCGCACGACGGCAGTACATAAGCTGTTTTGTCAGATAAATATGTAGCTTTAGACGAGGTTTGAACTTAACTTGTTAGTGCATAGTTATGTAGCGTGTTCTATAAAGTTGCAACTATACTTTTTAACGTGATATTAGCTTATGCCAGTTGTAAAAAGCTTTATGTAGTGTAAGAGTGTTAAAAAGTGGCCACTGCCTTCTGCGCTGTAAGCTGTAGGCTCTATTCCTTCCCGGGACAAACATTTGTGTGATCAACATTGATGTTTGTTCAGTGTCTGGGTGTTATAAGGTATAATCTATATATTAATACGTG
Source organism: Lampropteryx suffumata (assembly GCA_948098915.1). NCBI lineage: Eukaryota > Metazoa > Arthropoda > Insecta > Lepidoptera > Geometridae > Lampropteryx > Lampropteryx suffumata. Next base: position 14,973,853 of record OX402544.1, on the reverse strand, counting down.
AAGCAAAATTTTGTTCCTCTTTTTACGAAAATTGCGCGGACGGAGGAGTATGAAATTTCGCACACTTATGGTTTATATAAAGGAGTGCAGAATGCTAATATTTTTTTTAATTATGCTTAAAAAATACATTAATTATTTATTAATTATGGTCGAATTTCGACCAGTGGGCGACCACTAGTAAGTATAAATATGTAAGTATATTATTATCAGTCAGCTGGATCCCATAGTACAAGCTATACTTAGTTTTGTATTGTGTGGATTGTCCATCGACATCTCTATTTATTTATTTAAATAAAATAAAAACTTGCTCGCGGCGACTGTAATGCCCGGGCTCGGTAGACAGCTCCCTTAGCTCACCAACCACTTAGAATTTGTTATTCGTCGGTAAATCCAAAACGAGATTTTTGGCGTATCTCTTACGCTTATTACGTTGACATAAAGCTTATTTCGATCGCCGATTTAACGCGGACTCGGCTCCGCGTTAAATAATAATGTTTCCACCGTAACCTTAACATGAAATTTAGATGATAACCTAAAGCGTCTTATGAAACTTTTTACTCACTCACCAGCCGGCAATTATGGAATTCTGATACTATCAAAATCTTGATAATAATAGTTTTCATTTACTATTGAGGTATTACGGAAGGTTGATGTTGATTATCAGACATGCTGTCATATGAATCGAAACATTAGGCCAAATAAATGTAGACAGGCCACGCTCAACTAACGTGATGCATAAAACCCTGCTTCTATATGTAAATAGACGCACACATACGCCTAAATCATGCTCCTGGCTCGTAGTTCATGCCACGTCATCATCCAGCAAACAGTAAAGTTCTCGCGTTTCAGGCCTGCTCGATGTTTTCCTTCACCATTTGAGTGCTGACTGACATTGGACCAAGACCTCAAGAGTGAAAGTCACAAATGCTACACCATTACCATAGTATATGGATTTAGTATTATGGATTTATTGATACAATCAATGTCTATTAGTTTTGATTAGCAATAGACAATTTAATGATTAGTTTAATTGTAATTGGAACCAGTTTTGACAAGATTAATTGGTATTACATACCGTAGAATGGGGTGGCTATGTGCCGCATTTCAAGGTTATTCAGTGTTAGCAAAGCCAAAATAAGTTATTTTTTAGGAAAATAATACAGATTATGCTCTTTATATATTTGTTTACATGTTCTTTATTTCACTATAAAAAAAAGAATCATGCTTTGGTAGAAAAATTTAAAAAAATTGTGGCACATTCTCACCTAACCAGTAGGGGTGAGAATGTGCCACTTCACAATTCCCTTCATATCTCTTACAATTAGTGAAATAGCACATTGACACCTATCTGTACTTCGAAAATGGTCCACCATTGAAAGATGAAATAAAAAATTAAAATTCATTCAAACTGAATGACACTGACAGTTGAAAGTAACTGTTTTGCAAAATGAACTAGAGAGGGGAAAATGTTTTTAAAATCGATTAATCGAAGAATAAATCGCCGCAAGTCAAAGTAGAAAAAGAAATAGACAATTAATCTTGCCGATGACCCCCATTGCACATTCTCACCTGCGTGGCACATAGCCACCCCATTCTACCGGTACGGTTCTATTTATATGACAGTGACGCAATCAACGCAAACCTTCCGTAATGCTTATTGATCAATATTAACTGAAGGCGTTTATCATTGTTTTGATAGTATCAGAATTCCACAAACGCTTGGCAGTGCTTTTGCAATTCTGCTGACTCGGCATCCGTAACAAAATTAGCAAGGATCATACAAAATCCGTTAGGACTAGACGAGTTTCTTGCTGAATTATTCATGCACCGGGGTAGGAGAAACCGGCAACTACATTCACCTGACATATAAGACAATTGAAAATGCTTCTTGTGATTTTATTGAATTGCAATGATATTGGTAGGTAATGGTTTTGAAGGAGAGATGTTTATTTTGAAAAACAAACTTAATACAAAGTATTGAGTCTATCCTTTATTTCTATTTGGTGTCACGCAATATTTTTATTCAGGTTGTGTCGGATATGATCACCGACCAAAAGCGAGACTCCAAGGATGTTTTTAAGTGGACTTGTATGCTTCTGATTCCGCTGAGATAGATAGGCAGGTAGGTATGAATAAAACAGGGCACATAGTAGTGCGCGGGCCGAGGCGGTGGGTGGCGGTCGGGTAGCGTAACCCCTTTAGATAATTATAAAAATGCACGGAGGGAACTGCTCTTCTCGGTTTCATCACATATGCTAGCTTTGGCCCTCTCCGCCAATTGTACTGTCGCGCAAGTGTCTTTATTTAAAGAGCTATCATCATCCTATCCTATGTTCTATCTCTTTTACACAATTTTATGGCCCTTGTCTAATTTAGTGGACCAATGGGTTATTAAATAATAACAAGTGTGCTCTTATTGCTAGAGCCGTGCCCTTAGATATGGCTCAAGGTCATCTTATCGGTTAGGTAGGCATCTAGCATTATTTGTACCTAATCGCTCCTAGCAAGAGTATTTAACTGGCATCTGGGATCTTTTATCATCTGAATAAACAACTAATAGAGTATACTAATTAGCTACCTTTCTAACCTAATAGCAATCATGTTACCAATATATCTATTGACCTTATTCTATTTATCTTATTCTCGGACAAAGGATGCTTACTTAAATATATTTTCTGTGCTTTATTATATAAAGCGACAGACAATCAGGTTTTTATTGCGGAACCTACTAACATCTATGAATCTAATTACCTACTTTGGTTCAGAATTTAGTTAATGAAACAGTCTCTTATCTTTTACCGTGCATAAACATAATACATGCCTTAAATCTAACAATCTAATTAGTGAATCAGTCTCTAAGATTTTGTAGTGCAATTTTGAACTACGAGTATACACCAGCTCAATAAGTTCGTTTATTTTTTTTTTTCCAAAATACGTATTATTGCACTATTGCGTATTGCTATAACCCTCATCATCAGTCTGGCGCAATTGGAAACAAGCGTGTTTCGGCACGACACGAGGCGCCCTGACACAATCCATCACGTTAGCACAGAAAACTTGTTAGTGCAAGTACAGTAGGCTGTCATCACGAAAACAGTTAAATGTAAATAATATTCTTATAAATAGCGGCTAAGGACAAGCTCGCACAAGCCCTTAGTGCCTAACATTATATATTTATTTATTTAAACAGACTATAACTGTAGCATAGAACAAGAAAGCCAATTTCAAGCTTCGCGTTTAAAAAACACAATATTAAAATAGTTACAGCTAAGAACAACCAGAATAGCAACAGTGATATATAAAAATAAACTAAGTCCAATACTCACTCTGGATTTTTCTCCCACTGAAATAAGATGCAAAAACTAGTTGCGCATTTATTGTTATGCAGTTAAATGTTGGCTACAAGTGTTTGAAGCCAGATACAGATCACAAAGTATAGTTTCACAAATATATAGGGCCTGGTAGGTCTACTAGGTAGGTAGGACCTACCTAGTTTTTATATAAACTACTCAAATAATATTTATTTTATTCGTATATTTATATTTTATAAATGCTTATTTTATGATTTTATTTAGTCATTAAGCGCTAAACAACAATAACAGAAAACAGATAACAAAAACGCTTAAATTGTGTAACAATTAGGTAGGTACAACAAAAACTATAAGAAGGCTCGCAATTACAATTTGCGTGTTGTTATCGAGTGTACTGCTCAACATCGACATCGACAAACGAGTGAGCGAGGCAGTTATACAACGCTGTCTTAATCTCTAATATTAGAGATTAGCGCTAAATCATACTGCTGGTGCTGTTCGATTCAAATGTGAAACTCGATATTTGAAACAATCGTTATTTTCTTAATTAGCATATCGATATTTTTTTGTTTAATTTATATGCTTTATATATATTTTTGATTTGATTTCGCTTTAAACAGCTTTAAACATCTCAGGCTTAAAATATGCCAACTTTCTATCCTTACATGTATACCTTATACTTTTCAATATTTTACTGGCCTAAGTAGATTTACTTCTACTATTTACTTAGTTTTAAAAACCTTTCTTTATTGACATTCAATATTTTTTGTACCTTGCAAACACAAAATACGATTATCGATAAAAATAGTTCCATTAATCGATCATTTGTTGATTGTTGTTTATTGTAGAAAAACCACATCCCTAGCCCCCTCCGCACCTCTCGCTTACCGTCAATTTGACCCAAAAATCGATTCTGCGCAGCTACTTGTGTGAACAATGTGAGCACTGTAAGTATCTAACTTTATGAACTCTACATGTCGCCAAACAATTCCTTACTCAGCCTTTGTTTGACTGAGCGTGTATCCTATGTACCTACATAGTGCCTCTCTTTCTTTCACGTAACTCTATGTCATTGGTGCGGCACTTCTCTACGAATTTGTCCAGTAGAATAGGTGCTTCAATGTACTTCGTACCTCAAGTAAGTACGTACGTCGGGCCACGATACAATCCAATACAGTCCTAGGCAAAAACTAGCCGATATTTCGATTCAATTTTGCTTTTACTTCAAGTTATCGTTTGTGTTCTAATTCTTCCTTCTGAATCCTTACCCTTAGGAATATTTGTAATTTTGTATTTTCAGTTACTAGGTCCGTACCCTCTGAGTGCCTGCGAGTATTTCTGCCTAGTTATGTAAATGTTTCTGTCACTGCTCTTTTGGTACTCATTTCGTAAAAACCTTGATACATTCATGTACCTACTATAATATATGAGACTATATTAGTACTAAATGTTAAACGAACGAAAATCGTTTGCTTACATGCTGATTTTACCTGTAATTGGTTTCATGTGTAGCTTACGACAAATTGTTAAGTAAGATACATACATATTTTATTAATGTGTAAACTGTTGATAAACCTAATAATACAGTTATGTATATCCGGATTGAATGTTGCAGTGCCTCCGACAAGAGAATCGTCTGCTAAAGCAGCGCGTGGAGCTACTGGAGAAGGAGAGTTCGGCGCTGGCGGAGAGACTAGTCCGCGGTCAGGTGGACCGAGCTGAAGGCGAGGAGGAGACCTTTGCACTCGCACGAGAAGTCCAGGCACTTCGTCGAGCTCATCTCGACGCTCAACAGAGACTTGCGCTCGCCCAGGACGAGATCCGATCTCTCGAGATGACTATCGCTGAGGTACGACACTTGTAACTTCGCCGAGCTCATCTGGACAGCGGATTTTTTCACATAATTATCTTTTATTCTCTTCATATGTCATCTATCTTATTGACAATTTTACCAATGTCAGGGTTTTGTTATAATATCGTCACTAAGTCGCAGTCGATCGCCTATTGTCTGTTCTAAAAGTCAGCGCGTAATGACGGTCTAGAATATTCTTGAAAGATTTAATTTATTTATTGCGCTCTTATATTATTTATTTTTCTAGAGTGCTTTCTGTGTTTTATTAGCAATTTTGCTGTTTTTTTTATTTCCAGAACAACTCGCGGCAGTCTTCTCTCGAGGGCATGGAAGGTTCTTCCCCAAAAGGCGAGGAGTTGGCGCGTTGTCTACAAAGGGAGCTGGTCCGTGCGAGGCTTCACGCGGCTGAAAGAGAGGCAGCAGAGAGAGAACTCACGGCGAGGATAGCTGAACTGGAGAACGAAAATAAAAGCCTGCGCAGGCAACGTGTTGACAATAACGTCGCACATCTACAGGTTAGAACTTTTACAAATAGTAAATGCGAACATACAATTAAATTTTAATTTTATCCATAGTAAGTCTTTGTAGAATTGCCATAATTTATTTTACCAATATCATGCAGCTCAGGGGTTTCTTCTTACCGTGTCACTAGTTATTTTGAACCAGTGTGGTGGAAGAATTAATGTGCGCCTCAGAGGCTCCTTTCGTGCCCTTGGCACATAACGTCGAACTTTCTAGGTTATACGACATGCCGGTTTTCTCACGATGTTTCTCTTTACCATTTTAGAACACTGGTGTAGCGCACATACATTTTGCGAAAAGAAAAAGCCATTGGTGCACGACCTGCACGATCTGTAAACAGATGACTTTTGAAAAATTACCATAAGATCTGATCATGATAGCTGAACTAGAGAAGACACGTTATATTCCTATCCTTATCTTGTTTAAATAAATTAACAAATCATAAACGGCAGTTATAGCAATATTGCGCGAGTACATGACTGAAATTGCTTATTAAGGTTCGTATTGTTATTAAAACTGGTGACAGTTTCAATAAAAATATGTTTAGGTTAAACAATCGAGAATGATAATCCTTTAAACCTTTAAACGAGCAATCCTTGTATATATATAATATAATATGTATAAATATAATCTGAATCTCGGAAACGGCTCCAATTATTTTCATGAAATTTAATATGCAGATGGTTTCGGGGGCGATAAATCGATCTAGCTAGGTTTCATTGTTAGAAAACGTCGTTTTATCCGTGTTTTATAATAATACAAAAAGTTTTTCCTTAGATGTACAGTCTCTTTTTATTGAAATAGCACGATCATTTTATTTCGTTTAGTGTGATGGAGTAAAATGTGAATAACCATATGACCATTAAGGTCAAAAAAGATGCAAATATTTCTTACAAATTCTCTTATTTACAGGATGAATTAATTGCAGTGAAGTTGCGAGAGGCAGAAGCGAACCTTTCCTTGAAAGAACTAAGGCAACGCGTCACAGAGCTGTCTGATAGCTGGCAACGGCATCTTCAAGTAAGATACTGATACAACTATTTAGCTATTGTCCTAATGTTTTAGTAGTTGTTAGTAATACCCATTAAATATTTGTTATAAATAAATATTGGTGGACAATGCACGCAACACCATTTTGTCCTGAAGCATAGCTTGTATTGTGGTGACCAGATGACTGTTTTTTTTTTTTTAAATACATACTTATATAACACTCAGACACAGAACAAACTTCTATGTAAATAACACAAAGCTTTTATTCCAATTATGCACACCCGAGTCAATAACTCTATTTAAATAAAAACACTAAAATTCATAATAAAACCAGACGGAACTCGAGAAAAATAAATAATATAAGAGCGCAATGTTTGTTTCGCAAGACACGCACACAGATACACCCATATCATGATCTCTTAGTACACTGAGTGGGTACACTTAGTATCATCCTCCTAGTACACCTAGTGGGTGCGTGTATTTACACAGAAGGGCATGGTTTTGAGCCTTCACCTTGATTGTATGCAACACTTCGTCTTAATATTTATTTAGTCTGTGATTTGAGATTTGATTGAGATTGGATTGGTCAAAGATTGCCTATGCTATTGGCTATATTGGGGCTAGTTGGTGCTGTGTATATTGTCCTACACTTTTAATTTATATTTATATATAATACTAGCTGTCCCGTTCGTGATTCATCCGAGCTTTAAAAAAAATAATTAATTTTACCGACTGCAGCGCCATCTGCCGGGCTGATTTGTAAATCTAAACCATCCAGGACGCCACCCAAACGCATACAAAAAAAACATTCAAATCGGTCATGTTGTTTAGGAGGAGTTCAGTGACATACACACGTACAGTAGAATTATATATATAAAGTTATTGACTAAATACATACATTTTATGAACATTAATTTTTGCTTATGCTTTATTATAACTGAACCGGTAGATCTATAATTTCTAATACAATATCTCTACTTACAGGAACATAAACAAGAAGCGCCGTCAGTGCCGGTTCAATCGACCGTCGTCTCCGATATAATGGCGACGCCAAAGAAGCTATTACGTGCTTGGGAGGGCCGCTCCGTTGATGTGCAGAAAATAGAAGAGGAACTCATGTCCACACGAATCAAGGAGGTCGAAGCACTTACTGAACTCAAAGAATTGAGACTGAAGGTATATTACGATCTAAATTATATATAATCAGTTTGTGACGAACTGATAATCGCAGCCTAAATCGTTAAGTATTGCCTTGTCTTAATTTATCTTAAATTATTACAATAAAAGTGGAATGCGTTTGTATGTAGAGAGTAATCTCTGGAACTGTGATTTATTTTTCAATTTTACTTTATAAAACGCGTGTACGAAATCGCGAGCAGAAGAGTTAGTAATATCATATACAACCAAAGTTATATTACTAGTATAGGGAATTAAAAATAGCAGTTTAATGGTTATACATTGCAAATCTGTCAGTTAACTGTCAGAAGGCAGAGCAACATGAACCTATGTGAAGCAATAAAGTTATCTCAATTATAACACGCTTTCCTCAAAAGACTACTTACTCTTTATGTAAGGTTTCTGTTTCCTAACTCATAATGACTCTCAACATTGAACAGGTAATGGAGCTGGAAACGCAGGTTCAAGTGTCTACCAACCAGCTTCGTAGGCAAGATGAGGAGACCAGACAGTTGCGCGAAACGCTGGACGAGACGCTGCAACGCGAGAGAACTCTGCAGTCGCGGCAACGAGAGTTCCAACACAAATACACAGACTTAGAAAGCAAGGTATTAGTTGTGATGAATTTAACATACCTTGATATTATCCGACTTAACTTAAATTCTCAAATTTTAATCCAATTAACGGAACGGAAGAGCGAGAAGTCAAGGTCAAAAGATATTTTATTCAATACTATCACAAGGATCACTTCAATCGTATTACATACTAGGTGAATTTAAATGTCATTTCCTCTTAACCAAAGCCCGAGAATAACTGGCAAGGAACTCGTCCTGGTCCTAGCTCTTTTTTGCATGATCCATCTTATCCACCTTAATGAAATCTACGAAAAACGAATACAAGAGAGTTTATTACATTTCAAATGTGTCGGTTAACTGTCTGACGGCAGAGCAACATGAGACCCTCTAACACAGGTCAACTACTACTAGACGTGTTTCACTCCCATGAAAATCGTATATTAAGCTTAGAGAGATAAATATTTTACATTTGTAATGTATTTGAACTCAAATTTAGTAGGAAATTGAGTAGGTTTTTACGTAGGATATTTTTTTTGGCTTTCATCATCATGTTCCTGCCCTTATTCCACGTTATTTGGCTTACAATAAAGTCTACATTAGAGTCACATTAAAAAAAAAACATGTGTGCAATTCACACGTTGTAGAAGTGACCTGTGGTAGAACATTCAAAAATTTTATAAGAAACACTGTATAATGCTTCCTATCTCATTCTATCCCACGTTAAATATTATGGATTTATGTGCCTGTCTCTTTTTCGTTTCATCGACTTTCAAATCACAACCATGCTAAAGAAGTTTTCATTTTAATAAGTAAAAAATTACATTTTTTTTCTTGGTTAAATTTATTTTCCTTATATTCTCCTCAGTTTTATGTAACACCAATTTACATGATGACTAAAATTTAAGAAGTGTTAATTATAATAAATGTTTCCCTGATTCCGACTTCGGTGCAAACAAAATAAGATCGTTCGTATTTTAGACAATTAAGTTAGTTTCGCGAAACAACAGAATCCAGGTTGACACTTGATTTACAAAACTTTTTGAATATAATATTTACAGCATTAAGTGAAATGTCAAATATTTCAGGCCAAATACGAGTCTATGCAAGCAAATATAAGAAACATGGAGGACGCACAAAGAATAGCTGAACTCGAGACAGAAGTTTCTGAATACAAACTAAAAGTAAGTGCTTATTAAAGTTTATAAATGTTATATATACAGAATTGTACAAAAACATAAAATACATGTGAAACGCTTCAGCTATCTAAGGACTGCTTATAACGATCTATAGTTAGCTTACCTGATCCTGATCACTGCCTGATGACAGTGTTGAATGGCAATACTAATAAGCTTGGGAGCCTGATTTTTGTCTCGTGATGTTTCTACCACTACCAGACTATGCCCTGAAATAATTTGTAAAAGCCCGATGGGTTCCGTTCTCATAAATAAAAAAAGTTCTCAGTTTATTATCATCACGGAGCAACCTGTATGTTTATTTTGTGTCGCCATTATAGCTCCACGTTATATTGTGAACGGACAATACCCGAGCACGTCTACTTCACAAACTGATACCAATAACCAATAATACAAATATGTAATAATAAATAAATAAATATTGGTGGACAATGCACATAACACCATCTAGCACTGAACTAAGCATAATTGGATTATAGTGAGCAGATGTCTGATAGAATATGTACCTATATTTTTTTTAATTTGACGACCTCTGTGGCTCAATGGGCCAAGGCCTGTCTGGGACGCAGAAGATTACGAGTTCGTTTGTCTATTTTTCTCTAGTCTCTGTGTTTCTATGTATGTATAATACGTATGTATTAGAAAGAAATGTATAAGAAAATAGTAAATAAGTATATCAGTCATGGTTCCCAAAATACAAGCTCTGCTTACTTTTGGGGCCAGATGATGCTGTGTGAAATGCCCGGCATTATTTATAATACATACTTATAATACTTTACAACACCCAGACGCAAACAACACCTATGTGCAACACACAAATGTTTATACTGGGAGGAAATCGAACCCTCAACCTACAGCACAGAAGGCACTGTTAATACCAATTGATCAAACAACTCAATTGGTAATTGGTATAATATAAAAAACTAGGTGCTGCCCGCGGCTTCGTGCGCGTAGTACCTACATAAAAAGTAGCCTATGTCCTTCTCCAAGGTCCCATCTATCTCTATACCAAAATTCATCTAAATCGGTTCAGCGGTTTAGGCGTGCAAACGTGACAGACAGACAGAGTTACTTTCGCATTTATAATATTAGTAGGGATGTTATTTGTTTTGATTAAATTTTGACAATAAAGGTTTACTAATTTATATACATACATATATATATATAAAGGAGAAGACCAAGGAGAAGATTTGGAAATTTGACACAAGCATTCTTGCTAAGAAAGGATTTTCAAAAATTGAACCCTCTTAAGGGTGAAAATGGCTAAACACGTATGTATGAAAAATCGTGTTCCTTCCACTTACAACTATGTTACTTTGTTCAAATATGCTATGATGTAAATGATTAAAGACTAATAAATTTTTATTTTAAATAACCCCTAAACAAGGGTGCAATGAGGGTTTCAAATTTGTATGGGGATTTTTTAACCCGTCATATGATATAATTAAAACTTTGTTTGTATTCCTTAAATTTCGAATAATAAAACATGAGTTTCAGAGTTTTCCCAAAAAACCTTTAAAAAAGGGTGCAATGGGGGCTAAAATTTGAATAGAGACTTTTTAACGCGTGATGCGATTTGCTCGTAACTTGGTTGGTATACCTTTATTACAAAATAAATAAACTAGGCATTTCAAGCAAAGAGAATGAATGAATGAATTAAAACACTTTATTGTTTAGCTTAAAACTAGCACATAAACAATTTGACAACTAAGAACACTTAAAAATATATGTACAATGGGCGGTCTTATCGCTAAGGGACAACAGGGTATCAAAGTTTGTAGGGAAAATATTTAGTTTTCACGCGTTAAGCGCATTACTAAGGCAGCAGGGAACTGCAGGGCGATTATAGAATTCTGATACTTATCAAAAAATTTATACTAACGGCTTTAATTTACTATTGATGAATTGGTATTACGGAAGGTTGATGTTGATTATCATACGTGCTGCCATATGAATAGAAAGCTCAGATCAAATAATGATCTATAAAGATGGAGCGCGACGATCAACCAAAGTGAAGCCACAAAAACCGTGCTCTGTGTAAATACTCGCACCCACCCAGACATATACACCCAACTCATGTTCCTTGCTCTTAGTACATGCATGCAATCATCATTGGCCTTCGTTCATCTGTTGAAGATGATTTAGGTGGCGTCAGTAAAGTTACAAAGCAGTTAATTGTAATTGAAAACTTTCGTTCATGGTTCCACTCCAGCAAGCTAGGTGGGTGAAGTTTCCTCTCCACTGACGTCACTCTGCCTGGGATTCTGTTTAATAACGCAGGCCTTCCCAGGTACCCACACTAACCTCTCGACCTTGCCAGCAAGACCCGCAGAAAAGACGAATCAGTACATGCGATGTCGGTTCGGTTGCAGGTGCATAACGGCCGGCACCGAGCCGGGCTTGTTCAAGTTTTCCTTCTCTATTGACAGTTCTTCTTTTAGTCAGCAGGGGGACTAACCCCCAGTAAAATTTGAAGACTATTGTTGTCGTCTGCACTCATCTGGGATCAGTTCCACGTAGAAATCCTCACTCGAAGTGTTATATAGTTCAACGAAAATTACCAACCCGATTTTACAGTCAGATGCGGGTGCTGAGCCATTTTTGATGATCCTCAGCTGATCGTTATGGAGCACAGCGGATGGTAAAAGTAAAAAACTTTAAAATAAAATAAAATTTATTTTTGTAAAAAAACACCTGAAGGGATGACAGGTGTCATGTCACGTATAAATAAGTAGAGCATTGTGTAGTGCATATTATATTGTCGTCTTGTAAACATCATTGAAAAAAAAATACTTTCCTCTTGTTTTGTGGTGATCCCGTGACAAAAAAATTGTTAGGGAATGTATTTATATAAAAGAGAACGTGTATTTACATATAAGAGGATGGTTTTGAGGTCTTAGCTTTGGTGATTCGCTGCACTCCGTCTTTATATTTATTTGATCTGAGATATAAACCGAAAGTACGTAATAGTAATCCATCTTGTCCAGTTACAATCAAAGTAATGATTGAAATTATGCTGATTGCTAATCGAAACTAATAGACATTGATTGTGTCTTTAAGTTCAATAATCGCCATGCTTATCATTGGCGTGTGTTTATCCCGGTCGTTATAATATTGGAGTCCGGATCAGTGTCTGTTTTTCCCGATATTTATAATTTTAAAGTCTGGAACATTGTAAACTTCTTATGCATTTCAAGCAACGGGACAAGGGTATATCATATTTTGTAGAGAATTTACTTACTTTTCAGACTCGGCATAAGAGCTATACGAAGGAGTAGTGGACAAATACTCGATCTATGCTTAATTATAAAGAAGTATAGTCTGTAGTTTTCTTTGTGAGTGAGTAGAGGGTCACTTCTGGAACTACTAAACCGATGCGAAATTTATGATTGTGTTTATTGTGATATATTTTTCTTTTTAAAAGGCGCGGATAAATTTGTGAGCGGGACAGCTAGTCTATCAAAATCTATCTACCTTACAACTTAGAAGTTTATAGGTATTTTTCGCGTATACAATTTTTATTATTTCCGACGCTATAATATATAGCAATATGAATTCTGATCGCGAATGTTCAAAAAATACTGCTTTACATATCTTTTGTAGGAGAGATGCCGATAATTCTAATAAATTGATTCTAGAACGAAGTTATGGTAACTGAGGGGGAGTTACGCAACAACAACGACGACACAGAACGCGTTCGTGACTTGCAAGAACAAGTCGCAGAACTCAAGGCTGAGGTAAGCAAAACTATAAACGTAAATTCTTAATATAAAGAGACATTTATCAAAAAACGCTGTTAGTATTGATATGTATAAAATCGTACAGTACCTACAGAACGCGAAATGAACGCTTGTCATATCGCCATAAACAAAGGTCTTGAAAACGCTACGTTTGATTGACCTCACGAAGCGTCGAGTCTGCGTAAACAAATCGTAATAAAATTCGTTTGTGTCGATTGCTAGTTCGCGTGATATTACGGTGACATAGTCATCCTGCTTCGGACCATAAAATACATGGATGCTGCTGATGCTAGTTATTGTAAAATAGACTCTACAACACTTTCGTTCTTTAACATCTACAGATATCTTCCTACTCCATTTAGAATGAGTGATGAATGAACATCGTTTCATCTCAAAACGGGAACTTATTACATACCTACCAAAAAATTATCGATGAAGGAACGGACAATGTATCAAATCAGTTCAACGAGAGCTTTTATAAACGTGTTCGTTCGCGCATCACTCACTTGACTAGACTCAGACGGGGTACGTTGCATTTACTCACTCTGATAAAGACTTTGAAACAGCCGGGTTAACATGGCAGCCACAAAGGATATCTACAGAGAACCTTTCACTTAAAATATATGGGCTAAATACCAGTTTCTCAAGGCAGTAGAGAAAACGTTTGCCGCGGCTGCTATGTAAGCCCGGCTGAGCTAAAACATTGTCAGTGCCTTCATCGATGAACAATGAATTCAACGAACTTCAATGAAAATCATTAATATTGTACGTTAATTCAATTTCTGCATATCTCTTGCTTATAACTAACCTGAAGCATACATATAACATTATAAAAATGCTTGCGAATTCCAACTTGAAAACTAAAACAAAACTAATATTCATTTCATGTGAGCGAGTGCACTTGCACTATGTGAGCCGCCGCTGTAACGACGCTTGTCATTGTTTTCTTTGCTTTGGAAACCACGTGTACATAATTAAAACACGCAAAGTCTGGGATTTTACTTCAAATGTACTTCTGATAAAGTGATCAATCCAACGATGATTATTCTCAAAATATATTGTGCTATCTGTTTGTGATGCTTCTGGATAGTACTCACATCCTGTTTTTCTTTCAATATTCAATGTTGTTTAACAAAGTCCACCAAGAAAATTTACATAAAAAAATATAAATGTACGGGACATTGCGTGTAATTTGCTCTGTACGCGCGCTGCAAGTTCTGTAAAATTATAAATGTGCTGGACATGGCATGCAGATGTACGGGACTTGGCGTGTAATTTGCAATAATATGCATTATTAACTATAGTTTTCTTCTAAAATAACAAAAAATGTTAACATCGTTGATGATCGTGTTTGAAAACATTGGACCCAAGAGCTAAACATACCATACCTAGATAATAAATTAAAATTCTGACTCGTGTTGTTTGACACTGCACAGTTTTCGACACCTACCACCACTCCGGACAGAGAGCCCTGGAAATGGCTCGAGTAAGTGCATTTATGTATAAATCGGATAATATTTGTTCGCTTGGTGCGTTAACATGGACGGCTTGTCTTAAACGATAGCAGGTACCTAGAAAAATCAAAAACTACTCAATTCGGTATATTCCCATCTGTCCCCCTGTTTTGTCCCCTTAGGGGGACAGATGGGCCAAAAAAGTTCTAAATAAACTTTTATTCATTGAAAAAGTTATATCTGTCCCCCCGTCAATTAGAAAGGGGACAGACAGAACTATTTATTCGTATTATTTTTATTTGTCCCCCTGCTCTGTCCCCCTAGAGGGACAGTTGGGAAAAAAGTTTGATCTGTCCCCTTATTTGTAATGGGGGGACAGATAAAACTTTTTCAATTAAAAAAAAGTCCCCTCGTCAATAAGAGGGGGACAGATAGAACTGTTTACTCCGGTCTGCTCCAATTTTAAAATAATTATGTTTGATGTACACATAAAACTGTATTCACATTCCAGTCTGTTTATGGCAATGGCAAAATTACATATAATGTTAAGCCACCAGTTACCGTCACTACTAGAACTAATTTGGCTTGCAAATTCATAAATAACCTAAACAACCAGGCTAATGTCATTGAATTTATAGGTAATGTTACACTTCAAGGGAAAAATATGTAAAAGCAAAGGCGAGTGATTTTGATTTATATTCACCTTTATTCAAGTTTAAATATACACATGAATTATAATATTGATTACAGCTCTTTTTCTCCTTATCATGGAATCACAGTTTGATAAATCAGAGTAGGTACATAATTATTAAGTCTTCCGATTTGAGATCACACAACTTAATTTTAATACAAGTTTAAATATACACATAAATTATAATATTGTTTACAGATCTTATTCTACTTATCAAGGAATCACAGTACATAATTATAATCAGTCTTCCGATTTGAGACCACACAACCTAATTTTAAAACATAACTCTTACAATAATAACATTTACACCAACATTAACTCGAAAAAAATAATAACGAAATATTTGCTTAAAAAAAATCACAGCTTCTCGGTATTATTATTTTGCTATTACAACATAAATAGACTAGGGTTGGTAAACGATATCTATATATCATCAAAAATTTCAGCTACAATAATTAACAAACAACTAATCATATCAAAACTTCCCTAAAGTTTCTATCGCAACATTTCCAACAAATGACCGATGGTTATTTGACCAGTTACAAACTGTATTTTACAATTATGTATATACTCGTCTTTCATAATACTATTATTAGTGCGACAGTTCGATGCCGGAGTTAACTGATTTTTAATCTGTTGTGAGATGACGCTATAAAAAGCTGCATCTTTTTCTAAAATAACCAGCAACTTAAATAAGTTTGGTTTTTTTTTCCAACTGAATTATTTATTCCATGATGCCAGCCTTCTAGGAATTTTATTGTCCGATGACGTTCGTCAAAAGCACACCAACTTTCCCTAAAATCATCATCGTTTACTTTAATCCATCGAACTTTTTTGGCCCAGCTGTCCCCCTGAGGGGACAAAACAGGGGGAAAGATGGAAATATACCCATTGTTCGCACTCTACATGTTAGGCCAATTCATAGAGAAGTGTCGTGTCAGACGAGATAGAGTTACGCAACAGAAAGAGGGGTTGTCTATAGTTATAAATAATATTAAGCATACAGCACTTATGCGAGCTAAATTGCACTTTAAAGCATCGTAGCAAGAGTCGCTATTTATATAAATGTTTTCGTGCGGACCGCTTTTTGAACTTGTACTAAGTATTCTGTGCCAGAGCTGACAAAAATCCAAGAAGTGCATGGCCGGCTTCTTTGTAAACAAGTACATTGTATTTTTGACCTAATTTTATTAATTTGACTAACTAAAATTGTATATAGCAGTTACTTGTAGGTTTATTATTCCTTACCTAACAATTACTAAGTGTGAATACGAATACGAAGTGTAACATTACTTATAAATTCAAATTAAAAACAA
Source organism: Lampropteryx suffumata (assembly GCA_948098915.1). Lineage (NCBI taxonomy): Eukaryota > Metazoa > Arthropoda > Insecta > Lepidoptera > Geometridae > Lampropteryx > Lampropteryx suffumata. The sequence continues at coordinate 14,957,033 of OX402544.1, read as the reverse complement.
TAATATAATATGACATTAGCCTGGTTATTTAGGTTATTTATGAATTTGCAAGCCAAATTAGTTCTAGTAGTGACGGTAACTGGTGGCTTAACATTATATGTAATTTTTCCATCGCCATAAACAGACTGGAATGTGAATACAGTTTTATGTGTACATCAAAAATAATTATTTTAAAATTGGAACAGATAGGAATAAACAGTTCTATCTGTCCCCCTCTTATTGACGAGGGGACTTTTTTTTAATTGAAAAAGTTTTATCTGTCCCCCCGTTACAAATAAGGGGACAGGCCAAACTTTTTTTCCCAACTGTCCCCCTAAGGGGACAGAGCAAGGGGACAAATGGGAATAATACGAATAAATTGTTCTGTCTGTCCCCTTTCTAATTGACGGGGGGACAGATAGAACTTTTTCAATTAATAAAAGTTCGATCTGTCCCCCGTTGCAAAGAGGGGTACAGATCGAACTATTTTGGCCCATCTGTCCCCCTGAGGGGACAAAACAGAGGGACAGATGAGAATATACCCTCTATTCTAACAAGTCAAATCGTAGTGCTAGTGTATACCAAACCTATCGGGGTTTCTCTTGCTCAATTGAGTAGTCGGAAACTAGTGGGAAAGTATGTCCCACTAGTACTACTATTCTGTATGTAGTAGGACTACCTGTGTTTGACAGGAATTCGAATAAGCAGTCAAGTTAACTTACACTAATAAGTTTTCTTGCATATATTGCATATTTTTTTATGGGTTATTTATTTGGTATTTTATGCATCTTTTAAGTTCAACCCCATGTTAACGCACGGAAGCGTAGTAAAATGTTGTGTCTTTAGCTTGATTTTTAATTATTGTCATTTAATATTACCATTTTGCTCTCTTGTTTGTTTCATACTAATCAGTCTAACTATATGTTGCTTGCTTCTAGTTCACTATGCTTTCCGAAAGTTGCGCGGCTTTGTGTGCTTTTTTTTCGTTTTACAAACATCAAAATAAAACGGGCTATGACTAAGTACATAATACCCATATTGTATTGATTGACACACACTAACACAGGTTACCCACTCTCTGTTACTCCTAAAACATGTCTAACTCGGTAAGTCTCTCATACATATTTAACAGTGCATTCTAAGAAAGTACCCATTATAATATATTGGCCCTGGTTGTTGTTGTTGTTGCTATTGTTTCGCTAAGCTAACATTTCATAAAGTATAAACTATCCTATTTTATTTACGCTAAAGTCTGAATTATAGTAACTATTTAAAATTTTGTATTTTTTTTTTTTATTGCCATTTTAAATAAGAATAAATAAAACTGCAGAAAATCTTTGAAAATCAATTTAATAATGGATCAAAATGACATTTATAACTAACACTTTGCAACTGTCATAAACAAATGTTACTATAAACAAAATAAGATCTAACGTATTGTATATTACGAAATATTAGTTAGTCTGGCGAAATAATAGAATCACCACTATGTTCGTCGTTTTTTTTTTGGGATCGCAAATTTTTGTTTTTATAGCCAAATTATTTGATTGAGCGTAATGTCAAACTAGAACGGATATTACAAGATTGCCGTGTTAGCGTGCAGGGTTGAACAAAAGTCGTCCATGTACTTAATTATAGGATTATTGCGGCGGGGTAAGATCCCGCTTATTATAATCACAGTTCTCAAGCTTGTTTACAACATTTTGGTTCGTTAAACAGCCAGACTGTTTTCTTTACTAAATATGTCCGAGTATTTTGTTGTTTTTCATACATATATCTTGTTTCCCGGATTTGACTGCAAAGTACGATTCGGTTAAACCGCGTCGCCGTACTAAGTAATTAAATACAATATATTAAGTAAGTACACGGTGGTACATTTACGGTACATTTTTAGGTGAAGGAGGGTTTGGGGTTTGTGGTAAGTTTTACCTAATACTTTTTCAAGTGGTATCAGAAATTAATATGTTTAGACGTACAATAACGTTCAGTAAATAGATAAAAGTCGATTTTAAAGAAAATTTCATACGTATAAACTTATTCGCATCCGTTGCAATGTTCCTACTCATATGCCTCCCACGCTTCTATCTAGTAAGGAATATTTCGCACAGTTACTGGTTTTTCAATATTTGTAGGTACTTAATCGATTTCGTTGACATTCAGAAAGTCATGATCATGAAAGTTTTCTCGCCATAGATCATAAAATATCAGATAGTGGATTCTTTTGGTTACGATGTAGGCCTATGCGGCGTCTTACCTGCTCTTCCAGGGAAACAGAACGTGGTGAGAGGCAGAAGGTAGTTTGTAGTATGATTAGAAAAGTATGACTTTCTTCAATAGAATACAATCTCTTATTTATCTCGTAATACTCACGTATTCTAGATCACAATGGTTTAGAAACGTTTCGGAAACGTCGTAGGGCAATTATCTAATCTAGATTCGCATTATCCTCTAATGTTTATTTGAATTTCAGGCGATGCCGTCAACGCATCGACGGATGCCTGGTTGATCGTCGGTATATTCGTTATAGAAGTCTGGATAAAAAAATATCCATCTGGCTCAAACCCTGGATTATTATCGATATTTGATTAAATTTGTCTCAAAAAGTGTCAGTTTCCAATATAAAATAGATAAAAACACGAAAGTATTTTACTCAAAAGTGAGTAGTATATTGTAACCAAATCACACCGTGTCATATGATTTAAAAGTTGTTTTTATGTGATGCTCGTCGTCTAGTAGTTTCGAAATCAGGCTTGGTTAACAAACTGTTCCATCAAACAACATTCTTGCTCATACTTGCTTCATATCAACGGTTACATGCGCAGTGCTGTGCTTTTCAATATTAGCGCTCTTTCTAGCTCAGTTACCATAGATTATTATTGTGCACTAGGCCAATTAAAAACTACAGGAGTTTAAGAAATTGCTCTGTGGGTATTTTCAACATCAAAGTACGCTGTCTTAATATTTTTTTTGGTCACTTGTGAAAATGTTGATATTACTAAATGTAGTAGTGCTTTTATTATTTCCATAATCCCCATTGTTTGATCAGTGGGTATTATGAAAATCAGTAAGACGTATTTTATTATAAATTATGGGAAAAAGAATGCAAGGGGTATAAAAACATAAATTAAATGTATAAAAGATGACGCAGGAAAGATTTTGACTAATGATGAAGAAATAAAAGAGCATTTTAATAAGCTGATGAATGAAGAGAATGATGCGGAGTGTTAATGACAAGTTAGTGAATACAAGATGCTCACCTCTGTCACCAAACCGTGACAGAGGAGAGCATCGATTAAGTTAGAAAAGCTGTGCAAAAGATGAAGAATGAAAAAGCTCTTGGACCGGATGGTATACTAGTGGAAGTATGGATGTTTCTGAAGATTGATGTGTGATGTGGCTGTCTTTTAGCTTCAAAAAGTTGTCGCAAGCTGAGGGGATCCCGGACGAATGGCACGATAGTTTCCATTTTTTTAAATAAAGGTTACGTACAGGTTGTATAGAGGAATGAACCTCATGAGTTGGGAGAACGTGCGAGACGAATGAGAGAGGAGAGTGGAGGTATCGCAGAACCAGTTCTGGCTTAGACCGGGACGCGGGATAACGAGCCCTATTCACTTTGTCTATCTGTAGAGTATTTCACTTTCAAAACTTTCGTGAGTTTTATACATTTTGATTAACACGGGCTTTACTCAAGTATTATTTTATCGATGGAGGCACCAACACTGTTTCGATTCATCTAGAGAATCTTCATCAATTGCAGAGCACTCGCTAACCTCTGGCTCTACACATTACATTCGGTTTCATAAGGTCAGGTACTATCAAAGAGTACTACCAAAGAGAAAGATTCTTTGTACCTCGAAAGATCCGTAAAGCAATCGGCTTGTTCCAAACTTCAACCGAGACAAAGTTGTTTCTTTCTCCAGCCTGAAAACCTTGTCTGTACGGAACGTATTATGGTAACGATGTGGAGCCGGTTAGTGATAGTGTCAGTGCTGTATGTTTGACAGTTCCCAATGTTGAGGGTACGAGTGGCGAAGTCGAAGGCCCAGTACCAGCACCAAATTTGTTACCGCCTGCCATGACAACGTTTCCCCCTCTACCTGCAAGCACGACTCGCGCCGCGAGATACCTCACCCGTAGTGCGAACCGTGCACTCGAGCGGCAACGAGCGGATCAAACTCACCCTGATAAAGATTCTCTAGATGAATCGAAATAGTGTCGGTGCCTCCATCGACAAAATAATACGTGAGTAAAGCCCGTGTTTATCAAAATGTATTTCTGTAGAGTACTCCAGCGTGCGCATATGAAACTGGACAAGGTGTTCGTTAATCTCGAGAAGGCGTACGACAGGGTACGCGGTGAGGTTATGTGGTGGGCAATAAATGAAGATTGGAAGTCAGTCAAGTTACAGAATAGGTATTTGTAATTGAGCTCCTTCGCTCATGATTAAAGAGACCTATGCGAGACTGGCAGCCACAACCACATGTTGGTGACGTTTAGCCCGTTTATGTGCTAAATGATCGAGCCAGGCGTTATCGTGTGCAACAACACCGTCAGCTACGATTTTCCTCCAAGTGTCACGATCCTTAGCCTCGCTCTCCCACTTAGAATGGTCGATCTTAAACTCTGCCATGTCGCGTTTCACGCTGTCTTTAAAACGCAAAATTGGCCGGCTGACAGGTCTTTTAGCTTCAGCTATTTCTGCTAAAAGGGCTTGTCTTGGCAAACGAGAAAAGTTCATCGATGTACATGCCTAGCCAACGCAAGCGTCTTTCTTTTAGCATGGCCATGATGCTTGGTAGTTTAGCGAGATCAAGTACTTTCTCATTTGATTATCTTGCCAAGTGAAACCCAATATCTTGCGAAGACAGCACATGTGAAAGTTATTAAGCCTCCGTTCTTGTTTCTCATACGATGTCCAGGTTTCAGCCCCGTACAAGAGTATACTCAAGATGCACGTTTGGTAAACTAACATCTTCGTGCGGTATTTGTTGTCCCATACTCTTGTAGTAAGCTTCCCGAACGACTCGAACGATTCTCGAATACGACTCTGCCTTTCATATCATCATGGAATGATTTAATTAGAGCAATCAATTTGGGAGGGCACCCTATCCTCTATAAGGCCATGTACAAACCCTCTCTACTGACTGTGTCGAATGCTTTGTTGAGGTAGACGAATGCTATGAACAAAGGAATTTTTTGTTCTCTACATTTCTCATGTATTTGCCGAAGAGTGAATATCATATCCGACGTTGAGCGTCCAGCACGAAATCCACACTGTGACTCTGGATATATGCTGTTTGCTAGTTTCTGTAGTTTACTCAAGATGAGACGAGCAAATAATTTACCCACAATCAAAGGCTCAGATGTTTTGCCATTTAATACTACTCTGCCTTTCATATCATCATGGAATGATTTAATTAGAGCAATCAATTTGGGAGGGCACCCTATCCTATCTGTAAGGCCATGTACAAACCCTCTCTACTGACTGTGTCGAATGCTTTGTTGAGGTAGACGAATGCTATGAACAAAGGAATTGTTTGTTCTCTACATTTCTCATGTATTTGCCGAAGAGTGAATATCATATCCGACGTTGAGCGTCCAGCACGAAATCCACACTCTGACTCCGGTGCGTTGCAATGTCGCCTTGGCACTTGCAAGGGCTTTAAAGGATTAAGCCGATGATTTAGTGCAGCTTTACGTTTTGAATCAAGTAGTGGCTTCAAGGTATCAAACTTTTCTAGGAACCAACCTTTAGATGCCGATTTCTTGTACCCGAACCGAAATCCGAATCCGAAGATTTTTAACATTTGTCCATTCCTCGCTGGCAGATATTACATTTGGATCCCAGGTATCCATTTTGTCAAACACTAGTAATCTGAATTTATCAACTAGGTCTTCATTCCTAGTATTGGTGAGATCAATCTTCTTAATAACCGTGGGACGAGACGTATAAATTTTTTTGGGCTACAAACCTACAGTAGTCACAACGAGAGAATAGTGAGTGTCGCAATCTGCACTGTGGAAAGATCTCGTGTGACGGATATCTTTTAGGTGTTTCTTTTTTGAAAGGGCAAGATCAAGTTGGTGCCAGTGACCTGAGCGCGAGGGTGTTTCCAGGATACTTTGCGTATTTTCTTATCTTTGAAGAAGGTATTGGTAACACAGCTGATTCTGGGAGCAAAATTCCAAGAGACGTTGGCCGTTCTCGTTTAATTTTCCTATGCCATGGTCACCAAGACATTCAGGCCAGGCCACCGCGTCCTGTCCTACCCGCGAATTGAGGTCACCTAAGATGATAAGGCGATCACCAGAACACACGATTCTCAGAGTTTCGTTTTACTGGTCGTAGAAAAGATCGACGTTAGTTTCTACAGACGACGTAAGTGTGGGAGCGTAAAGTGAAATGATGGTGACATAACCGCAGGTTGTCAGCAACCGTGCAATAGTGCTAGACTATAGTGCGTTCAGAAATAGCTCGTGGACCTTCAAAAGAGTTAAGTAACTCATTGCGTATCGCAAATCCAACTCCATGCTCACGATGTTCAACAGAGCTTTGCCCTCTCCAGAAAAACGTGAAATTGTGTTCATGAAAAGAGTCCTCATCTGCAAGCCTAGTCTCCTGTAAGGCGGCAATCATAATATTTAATTTAAATAACACCGTGTCTATGACTGCTGTTTTGCGAAGATGTACGTCGCAATTAGGACTCCCACTGGTGTCCGGGAAGCCTGTCCTCATGGTACGGACATTCCATGTCGCTAAACGCATGGCAGATGTAATTTTAAAGCGATTTTTATCTTTATTTCTGTTAGTCGCAGGTCAGATAAATAGCGACACCATCTGTCTAGTTATTATCTTAGTGTTTCCTTCACCCAAAGGAAACAAGACAGCACCGAGACGGACTAGTAACTAACTGACCGAGGGCTGCCCGGCTTGAAGCGGGCGTTAACTAGTCAATAGGCCTACGATGGACAATCCCACTGACAAGAGGGACCCCTGGCATCTGCGCTTACGTCTATTTGCGTGAGCTTAGAACCGGTAACTGCCACTCTCCGTGTTTTTGTGTCCTCTCCACTGACGCCACTCCGCCTGGGATTCTGTTTGATAGCGCGGGCCTTCCTAGGTACCCACACTAACCTCTCAACCTTGCCGACAGGACCCGCAGGAAAAATGAGTCCGTACATGCGGTGTCGGTTTGGTTGCAGGTGCATAACGGCTGGCACCAAGCCGGGTTTGTTTCAAGTTTTCCTTCTCTGTTTTTGGTTTTAGATTGAAATCACCTGCAGCTCATTAAAGCTATGAACAATAATGCCAGCACACACGTACGGTCTGAAGACGGAATTACATGCAAATTCAATGAATGTGGCTGTAGGCTTGCACCAGGGGTCGATTTTTAACCCACATTTGTTCCTCCTAGTTATGGATGCGTTGACATTAGACATATAGGAGCATGCTGTTTGCCGACGATGTTATATTTGTGGGAGAATATGCAATCGAGGTTCAGAGCAGACTTATAAAATTATTAGAGGGATTTAAAAATTCGTCGTTATAAAAATTTGCAGGAATTTCTGATTTGTGATTTTAGCAGTCTGTCTCAGAGCCTTAGATACCAGTCTGTCCAAGTTTCCTTTCTTTCCATTTTTTTTACCAAAAAAATTAAAGACGCAATTTTTCTAAAAACAAACCTAACCTAAATGCCTTCGTAGCATCTGGATATATTCTCAGCTGGACAGGTTAGCAACTGGACAGAGTTATGTATTTAGACCAGGGTTGGGCAAACTTTTTTGATTTATAACAATATGATATAAGTGTCGCGGTGAGGGGCAGGATGAATCAAATTTGTGCGAAGGGCCGTAGATGACACGCGAGCCGTACTTTGCCCATCACGGATCTAGACAGACGAACTATATTCTTCTGGCGCTTCGGCGGCCGCTACCGGAGCACGCTCGCTTTGCTCGCTGGCCTTGCGTGTTGTTTTCTATACTCCAACATAACCTAACCAACTGCTTTCGATCTGATTTAACCAAAAAGTAAATACACGGTATAACCTAGTATCTATTTTTATGGTACTAAGGACACATAGTATAGTAGTATCACTAGTACAATTGATGGTACAAAGGACACATACTAGTATCACTAGTACCATTGATGGTACAAATCAATGGTACTATAGACACAGTGTAACTCATACAGAACGAGTGTTAGATAGACCGGGATGTAAAAAAACAATAAATAAAGGATAGATGAAATGGCGACAGGTCGAAAAACTACGTGTGATACTCGGATGCACCTTAAGTTTAAAAGAAAAATCTACAAAACAACTGCTGTTTGGATTGAAGAGTGCATGTGAATGTTGAGATGGATGGATGTGTGTTGTAAGGAGAGTGGACAATATAAAAGTGAATACGTTAAAGGAAGTCTGAAAGTGGCGCTAGTGAAATATGTTATGGGCATGCTATGAGGAGGGATGAATTCCATATGACCAGTGTTAGGAGTGTTATATCATATATAACACTCCTAACACTGGTCATATGGAATTCATCCCTCCTCATATGGATGGACACAAATGTAGATGTGGACTGAGATGACGACTGATGAGGGAAATGAAAGAAGGAAACATAATGTTTCTACTACATTTAGCGTGGGATAAGGGGAAATTAAGGTCATGATGGCTTTCATTATAACTTACAACGTACTCTTTTTATTAATGTAGCGTAAAAAATAACATAATAGCTCGTTTTCTTTGATGTTTGTTAGTCTGCTTTCTTTCACTAATCATTACTTTACGATAACTTAACATTATACATTATTCATTATATAATTAGTTATTTTGGATGTTTGTTCTTTTTGTATGGATTTGATGTTTACATAAAATTACTGTGTATTTGAAGCTATTTTTCAGCATGTAGGCATATTGTTTGTTGTGATTTGGTAATTTGTTATAGTAGTCAATTGTTATCCTATAGATGTTTTTATATTGACATGTTTTATATTGACTTTAAGTTCTGGTAAGTTAAGTCGGAAATACATAATATACCTCTAACTTGCACATTGACATGCTCCTATTACACACAAATCCCCGGCACGTGTATAACATAATAAGGATGTTATCTGCACAAATTTTAATTTATTGACATTTTCCAGCATAATTTCCAATTAAATGGCATGTATTCCCGCCTTTAAAAAAAGCTATTGAAATGTGAATGCATGTGAAGGTCGCATCAAACTTTAATCTCTTAGCCGAATTAGTAAATATTTTCTTATGGAACAAAATATTTCTGCTATTATATAAAGTTTGAAGCTACTTGGGTCTGGTTGTGGAATACAAAGGTACAAGCTTGAAAACTTGAACATTATTAACTTGTACGTTTGGCTGACGCAACTGGTCCTGGAGAAATCAAACTATCAAGTAGTACATGACACAGTGTGTGCAGGTCATGAGGCTCGAGGCTTGGAGAGCGCGCGCACTCGGCCACACTGAGCTGAGCCGCGCTATTTCCATCGAAGAAGACCTAGAAGAGGACGACAAACTCAAACTCATCCTGCGCCGCGAGTCATCCACATCTCTGGAACTACCCGCAACGCCGCGCAAAACATCGTAGCGAAACTTCCGAAATAATTCCCACTCGTTCACCAGGTGGATTAGCAGGAAACCCAATAATCTCTATCCATTCATTCTATATTTTATATCATGACATATAATGTGATTTTAACAAAGAACTTTAGGCAACTTTACTACTTATAGATTCTGCTAGTTTTTTATTTTACATACACTTCTTTTGTACATTGACTTGTTAACCTATAAAAATACTATCTAGGTACTTGTAGTTTTGCCGGAAATCGAGATAAACCGTTTTTTACCTTTAAAAACTCACCCCCTTCCCCTTCCCCTTCCCGACCTCTGATCGCCCGTAAATTATTTTTCCTTCCATTTTTAGGGTTCCGTACCTCGAAAAGAAAAAACGGAACCCTTATAGGATCACTTTGTTGTCCGTTCGTCCGTCCGTCTGTCTGTCAAGACACTTTTTCTCAGGAACGCGTGGAGGTATCAAGCTGAAATTTATATCAAATACTCAAGTCTACTGTCCCTTAAAGCTGTGAAAAAATCAAACTTCTAAGCCAACGCAATCAAAAGATACAGCCGTTTATGCCGCAGATTTTCGACACTCGCAAGGGAATCAAAACCTACAGGGTACTTCCCGTGAACTCAGAATCTTGAAATTTGGTACGAAGCAACGTCTTATAGCACAGATAAAGGATAAATTGCGATAACCGTACATTTTTAGTTACATCATATAATAAAAATATTTTTAATAATTTTAAACTTACTACCCCTTTTCTCATGAACGCGTAGAGGTATTAAACTGAAATTCATATAAAATACTCAGGTCTATTATACCTTTAAACTGTAACAAAATCAAACTTCTATGTCAACGCAATCAAGAGAAACAGCAGTTTAAGTCGCATATATTCAAACTCGCAATCAATCAAAACCTACAGGGTACTTCCCGTGAACTCAGAATCTTGAAATTTGGTACGAAGCAACGTCTTATAGCACAGATAAAGGAAAAATTGCGAAAACTGTAAATTTTTTGTTACATCATCCAACTAAGACTCGATTGTCGTGATGGGTAAAATTTTACTTATATACCTATAGGTTTGTACGGAACCCTCTGAGCACGAGACCGACTCGCACTTGGCCGGTTTTTTTTATAATATTCTCCTCCTATTCCAATGGGTTTCATCCTACTATTTTTTTTTTAACTTTTTATTATTTTTAAAGGCTTTTACCCTGGTCTATTAGTTAATGATCCGGGGATGCGCAGCGGTTCTCTTTTCAATAACACTATGGTCATTAACTACGAGTACCTATATAATAATTATTAACCGTGTAGGTTTTTTATTCACATTCGATAAAGTAGTTTGAAGAGTTATTAACTAAGTATACTTAATATTTATAACAATAGCGGTATCGAAATAAGCATTAATATTATCTTGACTAGATATGTATTATGAATTCAAAATAAACTGCTCCAATTAATTCAAGTTTAGACTAGAGACCTAACTCATGTTGCCAACAGATAACATCGATGCACATTTAGCGTATAACTTACTGGTACACGTTTTGTATGTTTGTAGTTAAATAAAAATTAGGATAGCAGGTATGTAGTGTAAGTTTGTATTTTGGATAGTTATCATAGCTTAGGCCTTAAGCAAGCGAAAAAGGCATTTGGTAAACCTCAGCCTAGGCTAATCAAACGTCTGTTTCGCTTGCTATTACAATTACATTTTGGGGTCACTTTGATTAGCTTATCATTAGCAGTTCACTTTAGAAAGTAGAACACTCACAAAGCGCACCACTAAATCCGATCTTCGACCAGATAAAGTACGTGGTATCCCAAACACATGTCCCCAACAACGGTTATCGGTTCGACTCATATAGTCGGTTAACAGGTTCGGACTTTTTTTTCAAAATTATGTCGACAACCTTGACTCTTTGTCACTCCATAGCGCGTTTCAACAGCGTAACTATGTCATCAAGACATCCTTCATATAGGACATACATAGAATGAATATTCTTTTTCCGGTCCTTGGGTACTTACAATGATACTCTTTAGTGCGTGTAGGTAAAGTTGAATGTGGCTATTGGTAGCTCTCTTTTATCCACATCGGTGCACTTTTATGTTCTAATAACTTTTATCTAACTCCCCACAACACTTTGTTCGCGTTTTTCATTTTTTATTACAAACTTTGGACTCTTTTCTCCCCCTGCAAGCTTCTTTGCGGAAACCTCTTTGAAATTTAGGAAATATTTTCTTAGTACTTAGTACCAGTAGTACCTACGCATGTACACACTGCAAAGAATACGTCTTTTACATTAGTTTTTATTCGATCTTTTGAATTTACTTTTGTTTTATTGTAATTATTTATTACTGTCGTTATTTCCTATGTGAGTAATTAACTGTAAGAAATTATATAAAATCTTAATAATAGATTGTTTAAAAGCATGAGACATAATTTTATTTTTTATTGATACTTAATCCTTTTTTTTATGTTTACCAATAATTTTAGCTCGTTGTTATATTAAAATTCAATATAATGTTTATTTTATTTTTTATTTTTATCAATAATTTTAACTCGTTGTTTATATAAATTCAATTATAAAGCTAATGTGAATGAAAGTTATTACTTTTATAAAAACATTCCAATTTGTATTAGGTATCATTTTATCGATAGTGTTGACAGTTCAACAATTAGTTATTTGAGAAATGGATTAATTAGCTATTACAATTAATTATAGTAGTGTATGTATAATGAAATGACACTGATCATCTACTTTTGTGCGAGTATAATGGCGATATGGCTATATGGCTATATGGCCTATCTACTTATCTATCTGATACTTATAGTTTTACTAATTCATAAGGGAATTATTTTTGTCTGTTTTATTAATAAAATACTCAATTACTTAAGTACCCACAAATTTATCATTGTGGTTCGAAATATCAATAATATTAATATGCTTAATTAAAATTAATACAAGTATTTTGCGGATTTAAACTGAGGCTGGGTTACCTACGTTTATTAATTCGTGTTCTAGATAGAAAAGTCAATTGAATTAATGTTATCTATGAATTTGCATGGGTAGGTACGTGGTACGTTACCTACCTTCATACACACTTTTATCTAAATCATATTAAATTGTTTATTATCTATATAAAACAACAGTCTTCTGAAGCAAACATTTCATTCTTATACTATTATTTGAGTTATTTCGGGATCTTGGTGATTTTATTCAAATAAAACTAGAGTTATTTACTCGAGTACTTGGAATAAAAGTTTTGTGTTTCTTTGTAATTCGAGCTAAAATAATCCGTTTATCAACTATATATGAATTGTCGCTATTTGATATAAAATAAGAAATGACGAACATACGACTTTGTGACGTCATGTCAAGTAAATAACTTGTTTATACTACGATACGAGTACCTATAAACAATTTAATCACATTAACATTATTGACATTAACAAAATTGACAAGATTATGACACATGACATTAATGCAAAAGTCTTCCCTAAAAATAACATAACAAAATGATGATGGCATTGATTCTGTTGTTTTACTGGACCAACTAAAATATTGTAAAATACAACGATGTTATTTTTTAAACTATCATGATCAAAATCATCATTTATATTTTTTTTGTGAAAACGGGATATTTACTTATCTCGTGATCATTCGGGAAAGAGAAAACTAAATGTTCCGTTTTAAGCGAAAATTATGATCTTATTTTGTTTGCACCAAAAGTCTGATTAGATTAATTTACATAATGACATTTCTTTAATATATAAAAATGACGTGTGATCGACGTGTTATATTGCACATTTTAGATGCCTTGTGATTTGGTCTATTAAATTTTAAATTTATTTTTTTATTTGGGATTTGTGCCAAGCATAATAAGGTCGTTTGTATTTTTCAAAATTTTAACTTATTCAGCGATATTACAGAATCACTCACCATTATACATCACTACCATGTTAACCTTGTTAAAATATTGCTACAATTATTACAGTTGATTTTAAGTATGAGTTTGATAATTATCTTAAATAATTAATAGGCATCAATGTACTTACCTACCGGTTTTTATTATCCTCATTATTATATTTAACGAATATTTTATATATAGTGAATGTTAGATGCATTTGTGCAGTTTGTGAATTAGAAGGTGGGTAGGAATAAAATAAATTCAGATATCTACCTACCTAAGACGTATTAACGATCAGCATTCCATTAAATAATACTAAGATAATTTTCAAAATATAATTAAGACAATTAGATATAATACAATACATAATTCATTATACAATTAACAATAGTTGAAACTGTTAACCAGCAGTATTTAGTAATGATTAGTGCAATAGAAGCCAAATATAATTATTGATATTTCTGGAAAACCTATTACTATTTTACTATATCTACTATTTATAATTTATTAAAACATGTTGAATTTGTTTTGTAAGTAAAAACTACATCATTACGTTCTGAGAGTATTTATCATTCAGTATTATTTTAGATTTTTAGTGACCATTAAAAATCAGATAAGTGATTCTTTCGACTTGACCATAGGTTCTACTAAATAAGAACTCGAAAACTTAACAGAAATCGTAAACTTGAATATTATTTGTCATCTCAGATTGAAATCTTGCAAATTGAAACATTAATTTACTTGTGGCTTGAAAATATAAGAATACCTAATGTATAAGTAATAGGTGTACCTTCTTATTTATAATCTTAATTAGCTACTTATTAACAAACACAGTTAGGCACCTATTTTTGGCAGCTGAATTGTGATCTAACTGAAGGATTTGTTATTGATTGATAAATTATTTTTGTTAAAGTATGTACCTGCTTAAAGTATATAAATATTTCCCATATAATTTAGTAAGGTGCATTTATTTTTAAACTAACATTTGCGATGCATGAAATACTCATCACTAATATTATGTTTAATACATGACAAAATTTCAAATGATAAGGCCCAGTTAGGTTGAAGTTTATATACATTTACTGAGTAAGTTGACAATCGTGTTTTTTATAATTATTATTTGTTGGAAAAAAAGTAGACGTTGGTACTACCCGTGAGTCGATTTTTATTATCACGTTTGTAAAATAATGCCATCACACCCTTATTTTTAAATGTCAAATAAAATAATAGATCTATTTACTAACTTTTCCTTCCAAAATTATGTCGCTTAAACTTGTCTTGTCTTCGGTATTAGAATAAATAGCGAAATAAATGTATTAATTCACTAACGAATCTTTTCATGTCATATTCGTAATATGATAAATAATCCCTACTACCCAACTTATTGTTATCCCTACAGTCAGTAGGTACCTACCTACGGATTGACACCGAGGTTAGATAAATAAATATAATAAATATTGGTGGACAATGCACACAACAACATCTAGCCCTAACCTAAGCATATCTTGTATTATGGTGACCAGATGACTGATAGAATACTTATATAATTTTAAATTTATAATAATTATAATAATGCCGGACATTTCACACAGCATCATCTGGCCCCAAAGCAAGCAGAGCTACTTAAATACTTTTTTTTCGTACATACAAAAAAAGCTTAGCCCACACTGCACCACAGAGGTCGTCTATGATATGATATCTATGAAATGCCTACTTATGATACTTTATAACACCTAGACACAGAACAAACACCTATGTTAACCATACAAATGATAATCCTGGGAGGGAATCGAAACCTCAACCTACAGCGCGGAATGCAGAGCTACTACCAACTGAGCTAACAGACCAATCCCTCTGATTGAATAGAACTACGATTTATACCTAGTTCACACATGTTTCGTAGCTAATGCTAAGTATGTGTCAATTACTCTAATAGCTAGTGTGGCGTTTAGGTTTTTAGTGGCATATGACTAAATGAAACTAAAACGTCAACAAACATTAAATATATATATATATTTTAAAAGAAAAATAGAATAAGGTCGGGGTTAACTATGCCGGTCTGGTTTGGCTTCGCGGTCCGGTACTCTCCTGATAGCTGCGTGTGGATTCTCGACGGCGGAGGGCAAAAGAGGCCGGTGATGTCAGCCGTCGAGGAAGTTCGTTCAGCCGTCGAAGTAGGTTGGCGGTCCAAGGGATGATGTCCGAGGTTGGACCCCTAGTGTAGGACCCTGTGAATAATGTTCACCATAAACATTTGCTCCGACCGCTTTCCGTGGATAGAGAACACCCTGTATTGACGAGCCTATGTGGAGAGCCGAGTACCTAGGTAAGCAGTTGGTGCAGAGGTGGTTCTCTATCAGAACGGAGTTACAAAGCAGTAAAATAATAATAAGGCACGATTAGTGTAATGAAATAGTTAAGCTAAATCAAATAGGTAGGTACCTACATAGTATGCGAACTGGAATTTAGAAGAAATTGGCCAATGTAGGTACGTAGGTAAATTTAGCGGATAAAAGAATGAGAATGAATGTGCTCTAAAAATTACAATACGGAGTTCATTAAATATTTCGCCCGTATAGCGATTAAAACCAAATATTTGCATATAAGCGTAATAAATAAATAAGTACCTAAAAATAAGTTTTCACACACAGAATAAATTACGTAAAGCTAAGCAATTCCCTACCTACTTATAACACTGTTCAACACTTACCCTATCGGGGTTCAGCACACACTTGAATTTAATATTTAGGTAGGTACTGCAATATGTAATTATTGTATTTATAATTAAACAGGCTTATGTAGGTATTAGTTACGCTAGCACGTAAGAAGACACCTTTTAATATCAGTGAACGCACTAGTCACACGTCCGATGCAAGTCGGATGAGAAGCCGTGTGTGAGGCCGGCCGCTCCGGCGCCGGTCTAAACATTCGAGCCCGCGGAAACAAAGGAGCGGATTAGCCAATCAGCGCTCCGTTGGAATATCACGCCACTTGCCTTGTAGGTACTGTCGCGATAAAAAGTGCTAGCAATATGTTGCTGCTATGCAGATTTTTATTGTAATTATTTAATTTTATGTTAAACATTTAGATAGGTACAAAATGTATGTTAATTTACTATGGAATATGTTTATGTTTTTAATTTAGAATAAGTTATTATATAAGTTTAATTTAATAAAATTTTTATTTTGTTGGCATTAGTAACAAGAAATACGTAGTATGTACGTGCAACGTTACACTAGTTCACTCCCCCACAACAGAATGCCATAAGACATAATGCTCTGAAAGTAGCTTATTAAGCATAGCATTATTAATAACAATAATGAAAGTAGCTGAAGTAAACGAGTCTAGCGGTATCTACGTCGGTAAAATGGCGAATCTTTTGACGAACAGCGTATGCCGCAGAGCTGAGTCTATACAATTAATACAAATACAATTTATCTATATGCCGGCCCCATTGCAGCTTATTATCTAAAGTAATGCCTAAGAACACTGTGGTGTCGACGAAATCTATCTTTTCGTTTTTCATTTTTACATTGGCTTTCACCTGTTTAACATTGGGCAGTATAAAACACATTAAACCAAGTTACAAATTTAGAGATTTAGAGATTGCATTGTTTACATCGTCAAAATTAGTAAGTCTTCGCTATAATTTAAATAAAAGTGACGTGTCAGCAAACAGTACAATCTCGTGATCATCATTTACAAGTTTAGGTAGATCATTTATATAAATTAAAAACAAGAATGGTCCAGAGTATTGATCCTTGTGGTACACCCATTTTTACTATTGACCCCGGAGAACGCTTTTCATTTACATCTACTCGTTGTATTCGGTCACTTAAGTAGGATGTGAGAAACTTCAGTGCAACTCCCTTAACACCATAATGATGTAGTTTCCTGATTAGAGTTTCATGGTGAACGCAATCAAAAGCTTTCGAATGATCACAAAAAATACCTAAGGCATCGCGATTCCTACCAGATATCAAAAATATGTGATATTAACTCAACACCGGCATCAGTAATTGAGCGTCCTTTTTTAAATCCGAATTGTTTACTGTATAGTAAATTGTTGGTATTAAAATGTCGTTGTAATTGGTTTAGTATAAGTTTTTCAAATATTTTACTTGTATTTGTAAGAGACAGCAGACACACACTAGCGAACGACAGACAAGCGGCTTTCGGTAGAAGATTACTTCACGTTACATAGCACTAGGTTGCACTGGTAGCACATGTTGTAATAAAGATCAAAAATAAGTTTTGATAATCTCGTGCGTAGGTATACCTATACTTACCTAGATACCTATTTTAGGCGAAATGTTGGGCGTATGTTTGTGGTTCGTATTTCAACAGATCGCATTTGGATGTATCTTGACATAGATTGTAGTCTTTAATCTGCTTATAGTTTGCTAATTAAGCCGAGGGTAGAATCTAGTAGGTACTGAATAAAACAAACTGTTAGTTAGTAAGAAAATATTTAATTTTACTTAATTTAGGCACCACATGGTAGATATTTTAGTTAAAATAAATGTTTAGTAGATTCTAAACGTAACAATATATTTTGTTAGTCAATGGTCAATAATAATTATTAAAATTCAAAAATAATGTTATTAAAATTCCATTCATATTAGATTCTTAGATAAACGTAACATTAATAAAATTAGTAAGCAATTAATTAAGCTTATTCAATACTTTTTATGGCATACTCTTGTATTTAGTGAAGAGATTGTACAACACTCTTAATGTTGACTTGAGATCCAGATTCACAATATCTGAAAAGATAAAAATATTTAATCTCGCACTAAGTCCATCTGTCTAGGTCACCAATATTATAACCAACAATAATAAGACTTTCTGTCTAAAAGTAATATAGTGCAATTGAACACCATAATAATTAAAGTACGTTGATTTTGTTACCACAAGTAATAAATACCTATATCACTGATTATGCATGCATAATGATTGATGGTAATTAGGGGGGATGTGCTAGCAATCTTTTGATTTAATAAATGTAGGATATATATATCTATAAATATATATATTAGATTATGGGTTCGATTTCCTCTGAGGACAAACATAAATGTTTGTTCTGTGTCTGGGTGTTATGTATGTAAGCATTCTATCAGTCATCTTATCCTCATAGTGCAAGTTATGCTTAGTGTTTTAAGACATGTGTGGATGAAACTGGTATTATGTTACCTTCTGGTCTAGCTTTAGGCTTAGCAAGACCAACATCCTGCATCAGCTCAAAGGCAAATGATACATTGTGGACCTTTTGATCAAAATCCTCCGGAGTCAAATGAAAGTCGTATAAGGGCACAAAGAACCCCTCCAATAGCCCCATCAGCAAAACAAGATAGACTCCATCATGGAACTGTGAGTCCAAGTCCATTACTTCAAGGTTCACTTTACTCAAATGTTTGTTCACAAAAGTGATAAGCGATTTCTTCACAACTTGCAATTTTTCTGGGGCATGATCAAACAAAGCATCAAATGCATCTCGTTCACATTTCATACCCAAGTCATCATAGGTTGTTGTGATGGTTTCAATGAATGTTCTGAAAATATAATGATCATGAAAACTAAAATAAATATTAAGATGGAACTAATGGCGATGGAAGAGGAGGATGGAGGAGCAAGGCGATTATGGAACTTTGTCACAATCAATGTCTTTCAGTTTTGATTAGCAATAGGCATTATTTCAATCAATAGTTTGATTGTAACTGGAAACAGTTTTGACAAGATGGATAAGTATTACGTATGTTAATCTCAATTAAGTAGTCTCAATCTCAGACCAAAGAGGTTTGAAGCTTTGGTTGATGGTGACGCACTGTCTTTATATCTATATGGTCTAATGCTTTGTCTGACAATCAACATCAATCTTCTGTAAAACCTATTCATTAATAGTAACTGAAACAAAATATTGATACTAACAAGTATCAATATTTAATAGTATTAGAATTACATAATCACTTGATAGGGCATTCAAATAAGTAACCTGTGTGAAAGTTGATTTGGGGTATCCTTTTTGACAACAACAACATTCACTGTCACATTTTCAGGAAGACGGACAGGTGCTCGGAAGTGACGGGCAAGAGCTACCAACAGATGCAATATGGAGACTATGTTCTTTGAATGAACTGAGTCAACACTCCATTTAGGCACTGGTTTTGCTGTTCCATATAGTACCTGGAATTATAATATCAAGCTATTTTACTGATATAAAGTATACATTTTGATCAACACGGGCTTTACTCATGTATTATTTTGTCGGTGGAGGCACTGACAATGTTTTGATTAATCTAGAGAATCTTCGCAACGAGCGGACTGCGGATCAAACTCACCCTGATGAAGATTCTCTAGATTAATCGAAACATTGTCAGTGCCTCCATCGACAAAATAATACGTGAGTAAAGCCCGTGTTTATCAAAATGATATAAAGTACTTATTTTTTTGCTGCAGAATGCGCAGAAATATGAGAATGTTAAATTCAACAGGAAAATGTAATTAATAATTATTATCTTACCTTATTTACAGCACGTAGAACAATGGCAAGTTTTTGGCGCTGACCCTCTTCAGACTGAGTAACCTCAGGAACATCCAGTTTCTTTTCTGTCAAGATTTCTAGAAGCTTCTGAAGAACTTGTCCATCATAAAGATCCTCGCTTATGTCCTGCACTATAATCCTTTGTGCAGCAAGCTCATCATTGATCCAATCAATTAGAACTTGAATAAGATCCTTTACCCTGGGGTCATCCAGAGATCTTGCTTCAATAATAGCCCTTTCTTCATTATCATCTGCAACAATAATCTTATATATTTAGGCTAATTCTCTATCTCATAATCAGATAAAGTAAAGAGTTAAAAAGTACAGTCTGTTTGGTCATTTTAATGTCAATGAATAAAGATATCTCCACATTGGGTAATATGTAACTATGAGATAGACCCTAAATAAAGCAAGCCTAAATTAAACAGACACCGGTGTACCTACATGCTTCTTAGAATAAATTTCTAATAATCTTAAATGTCAAGTATCCAAAAATGTTGCTTACGTAAACTGTATTCCTCTGGTGGTATTTCTGGGGCAGTTGGACTCCCTGGTGAGTCAATTGCAAACTTGCCTTCTGCTTGAACATCTTGCACTATAAGACAAAAATAACATTAGGTATTGTTGCATGAGCCACATAAGAATGCAATAACCTTTATGGTAAATCGTGAATATGAAGCTAATCCTTTCATTGAAACATGAAATCCAATCTGTTAGCAATACTATGAACACCAGTCCTTACCTTCCTTTATGCGCTTCTTGCGTCCAATTGTCCCAATTTTATCCCAAAATGATTCTTCTTTATCATCTTTTTTAGGCAATACAGGAGTTCGCGGGGACTTTGGACGTGGTGACGACATTTTCCTGACCAAACCCTGACAAGGAAAACACGGTGTGAGTGAAGGTGTAAAATGAATCACCAAAATTACAGCATCAATCGTAAATAACCGTGGGAGTGGCTTACAATCACAATAATTTCAAAATTTATGAATAGCTATGTTCGTAAAAAGAACACAATATTTATTTATGATATCGTTCGTACCTCACCTTAAATTAATGTGTGCCTTTAATAACTACTAGGATCTACGATACTTTACAAACGGTATAGTTAGCTCGTGTAGTGGAGTTCATGAACGATGTACTAGATATACCAACCACCAACCAAAGCAACTATATTACTAAACTTAGACTAATGTATGAGAAACAGTGCTGCCAATAAAAAAATCTCGATTCCCCGCGTCAGTGTTACCAATTCCCTGAAATTACCCGATTCTTATTGATTAATTACCCACAAATTCCCCAAATGATATTTTTTTATAAAAACACTGTTTTATACAAAATTTGTTTATAATAGCTTCCTTATAACAAAACTAGCTGCTGCCCGTGTGGTACCTTTTATCTTAATATACCTACCTTTAATTTCAATGTATTATATTTATATATTACCAGCTGACCCGTGCCCACTTCGTCGGGCGGTTACAACTTCACAAAAAATATTAAAGTAATTAGTACTCTTGCTATAAAAAAAAACAGCTATATAAATTATTGTGAGCGGCCTCCCGCGCCTTCGCCAGCCTCGTTCCCGTTCCCGTTCCAGTTGTTTTTCCGGGATAAAAAATAGCCTATATCCTAATCCAAGTCAAAAAAAATATTAAAATAATTAGTACTCTCGCTATTAAAAAAAGACAGCTATCTAAATTATTGTAATAATTACAGAGATTAACAAAGTTACGGATAAATATTTATAGATGGCGCTAGCGGCCTCCCGCGCCTTCGCCAGCCTCTTTCCGTTCCCGTTGTTTTTCCGGGATATAAAATAGCCTATATCCTAATCCAAGTTACTAACTATATTCCTTTTAAGTTTCATCCAAATCGGTCTAGCGGTTCTTGAGTTCTAAGTGGTGTAACTAACACGACTTTCTTTTATATATATAGATTATTTTAATATAATGTCTTACATGTTTACAATAATTTATTAATATTAATTTTATGTTTTATAATTTATATTTCCCGACCCTAGCGACCCGCCCCGGCTTCGCACGGGTATAATACTGTAGTACATTATTTTGATCTATCTCGTAGGGTTCAGCCAGCGTTTGCAATGTAAGCGCAAAAAAATGTGTTTATTTACGACATCACATTAGAAACATCTAATATAATCAGTGCTTCTCTTCTTTATTATTCCTTCATATATATACCTTCCTCTTGAATTATTCTATCTATCTAATAAAAACAGCATCAAAATCCGTTGCGTAGTTTTAAAGATCTAAGCATACATAGGGGCAGACAGACAGCGGGAAGTGACTTTGTTTTATACTATGTAGTGAAGGCTGCTGACAAAAATAGTACAGAGAGTAACTCTACTGATAAAAATAAAATAAAGACAGACGACCTCTGTGACGCAGTGGGCCAAGGCCCGGCTGAGACGCAAAAGGTTGCGGGTTCGATTCCCGCCGCAAGACAAATGTTTGTATGATCTGTAAGTATTTGTCTCGGGTCTGGGTGTTTCTATGTATAATATGTATGTATTTAAAAAATATATATATAAGTAGTATATCAGTCACTAGCTGACCCGGCCACGCGTTCCTGTAGCTCAGTAGTTCTAACACGTTGAACCCATACACGCTAACCTCTAAAATGATCAATGTTTCTCTACTATATTATGTAAGTATTATACATATAAACCTTCTTCTTGAATCTATTAAAAAAACCCCATCAAAATCCGTTGCATAGTTTTGAAGATCTAAACATACATATGGACAGACAGACAGCGGGAATCGACTTTGTTATATACCATGTAATGATAATGATATTTCCGCATACAATGTTATTTGTCAATGGATTTAACAACTATTTCCTTTCCTTTTAGTTGGCCGGCACTTTAGATTTTGGTCCCAAAATGAATGACCTTTAGGTCAAAGATCTGAGTTCTAAATATATTTTAGTTTTAAAAACTGAAATCGTTAATCGATTTTAGCTGCTGACTGTACCTATTTACATTCATACTACTTAACTAACGCGGAAATTAAAATAAAAGCTTGTAAAAACAGTACTTTTAACAATGCATCTACTTAGGTGCCTACTTAGGTAGGTACTTACCTACCAAAAAAAATATGAAATATACTTAGGTAAGTACCTACCTAAGTATATTTCATATTTTTTTAATATAAAAGTACTGAGAGAAGCACATAGTCTGGATTATCTTTACGTAAGTGAGGGTCGATTGATAATATTGAATTGGATTAAAAACAAGCTAATGTATCATACTTTAATGCTGAACATGCAACTTACCTGTTTTTAAGAGCAGCTGCACTTTTTAACCACTTTTCCATTTTTTATAAATTTGGGTTGGGTAGCCACTGCGTATTTTCGCGCGAAATCGACGAATTAAACTTAGACAATCCAATCGACAACCATAAACAATGAATGATGTAGAAATGGATGCGTTCAGAATATACAAATTTTGTTCAAATATCAGTTGCCTGCTTGCTGCATTTGAGTGGTGCTGCCAATCGAAATAATGTTATAGTGTCGCTGTCGAGCTTTACTACCTGCCAAATCCTAACGTGTTTTTTTTAGTTTAAGTATTACCCGAAGTACAATAGTATAATGATCATAGAAAAAACAGTCTAGATTCCCCGAAATTACCCGATTTTGGTCATTCCCCGCGCTAACCCTCCATTCCCCGCAAATCGGGGATTTTCCCCGCGATTGGCAGCGCTGATGAGAAATAGACCACAGCAGGGGGAAGGGAGGAAAGAGCTAAGCCCAAACTGACACATGACGTTTTGGGGGAACAAAAAATCGTCACCAATCGTTACTCTATGGATTTAGGATACCATAGACTTATTATACGCGTTATATTTTTTTATGTAGGAATTCGAAATCCATGGTCTGTGGTAGTATTTTCTGCAAGGAATAAACAAGGAGTTTATTTAAAACAGATAGTGTTCTGTGGTAGTTTTTCTCTATGGTGGGTTGGTAGTGTGGTGCTGTTGCTTTGTTGCTACCTACTTGCTCTTACTTACTTACACGAAGTCTGATAATAATTGTTGTAGTTGTAGCTGACAAACCTAGTTTTATCATTTTTTGGTAAGTATTTGTGGTCAAAATCATTACAAATCCCTTTAGTTACATCTATGCGGGCTATCTAATGGATTGGATAGGTGCAGTTGAAGTCATAGTCATACCTAAAAATAGCTTGAAGATTGCATTGCATCACAGGTAGCTCGGTAGGTACTTACCATATTCATAATAATACCATTTGGCTTATAACTTCTAGATAGATATGGAGAAAGGCGGTGGTAATCCTCCTCCGTACGGTTGGGGCAATCCCAATGCATTGCAGGCGCCACCAGCGGCACCACCGAGCTACTCCCAAGCAGTTGGAGGCGTTGGCCCTTCGAGCCCTTACACGCCACAGTATCCAACAAGTATGTACTTTTCTACTTATTTATTTGATAGGTAGGTTAGTATATGGTGAACCAGGGTAAGTCAGGGTTGGTTTATAAGTATTCCGCAGGGTTGTTACTAAAAAATATTACGCGGCTTAAATGGTGTACTGTTACCATTACCATACCAAAAAAACATACGATATGTTTTTTTGAAATACACAAATTTTTCACGTATTATTTTGTTGATGGAGGCACTAACTCTATTTCGATTTATCTAGAGAATCTTCATCTGGATGAGTTTGATTCATAGTCCGCTTGTTGCTGCTCGCATTTCACATGCAAACATTGAATAAATAATAAGTGAGTAAAACCCGTGTTTATCTAAATGTATAGTACAACTCACAAGAGCTTTGAAAGTGAAACACAAAAATTGCTTTGATTTATGCACAAAAATTGGTTTATATATCGGTGTTATGAAATAATTATCTGAAAGCAACAGTGCCACATAAAAAATAAATAATAATGTTCTTTCTTACCCAAAACATTTATCTCCCATTCAGTGTATATCCCCTTTCAGGAAACAAGCATGTTTTTATATAACTACTTGACTGCACCACTAAGTCATTAATTATTAATTAAGTTGCATCTTAGAATAGATTTTCCTTCAAATCTTCATTCCTTTCCTCCCTTTCAATCTTCTTCTTTCATCAAATCTAAGTTTGTGGCAAGGCCATCTATTAGATCTCTTACAGCTACAAGAAAGTGGTAGTGGGCCTAACTGTTAGTTAGGCTGAAAACCAGCAAATTGTGTTGATCTAATAAACCAGTGAATTATTAGATTCTGAAACAAATATCTTTGATTTTGTGGAAAAGAACACAACCTACATCAACTGTATAATGAGTCACACACTATAAATATTTATTAACTCTTCTCATGACTTGACCTCTATTCAAAATATTGGAATTCATGCTGTGTTGATCTCTCAATGCTAACTTGTAATATGTGAAGGTTGATCTCAAAGCATGTCTGTGTTATAAGAATAATTTCACACTTAAATTATTATAAATATTATGTGAAAGTTTGATGATACTAAATCATATTGTAACAGGTAAATCGATTTAGATATAAGTGGGTTTAGCTAGTTCAAAAGCTAGTTTAAAAACAAATAATGGCTTTGATTCTGTAGTTTAGAAGAAAGCTTATTATAATTGGTACTTGGTGGACTGGTTTCCGCAACTAGGCCGCATGTGGGCCCTTTTTGCGTGATGGGAAGCTTATTATAATATAAATGACTATTATTGATAAGAATGCATGGCCTCATGTCGCTCTGCTGTCAGATAGTTAACCAACACACTTGAAATGTATAAACTCTCTGTATTAGTATTTCGTAGTTAAGGTAGTTATAAGATCGATTACGTAAAAAAGCGCTAGGACCAAGACGAGTTTCTTGAATATCTTCTCGGGCTTGGGTTAGGATGAATTGGCACCTAAATTCACCTAGTATGTAAGACGTTTCAAAGTGATCCTTGTGATTGTATTGAATAAAATATGTTTTGGCCGGACTGACTAAAATTTCGTAAAATACGAACAATATGTTGTATTTGCACTAAAGTCAATTCAATTCTTGGTGAATGGCCTGGATAGGACCACAGTTTTGCCAATGTCACGTTTTATGTTTGTCCTATGCAGGAAGGAGGCCAGTATTTGAAGATTTGTGACCGGTGAAAATTTGTGACTACAAATCTATACTAAACAGGAACAACGGATCCTAGGAAATTCTGGATTGAATAAAGGAATCAAATGTCGTTTAATTTTGGTTGTTTTTCGAAGCAAACATTGCGCTCTTTATTTATTTTTCTCGAGTTATTTCTGGTTTTATTAGTATTTAGGTGTTTTTATTTAAATACAGCTAGAGTTGTTGACTCTGGTATGAATAATTGAGCAAAAATAATCCGTAGTTATATATATGAAAGGCACCATTTTATATAAAATAACAAATGAATGACGAACGACAAGATGACTTTGTAACATAATGGCCTCAATTCTGTTGGCACCAACCTAACAAATTTTAGCTAAAATTAGGTTTAGACTGTCAAATGAAACTTTGGTAGGTATTCTGCTGCTACCAACTTATCCTAATTTAATTTAATCTTATTGAATTAAGCGTTCCTTATTTAGTTAGATGGTACCAACCGAATAGATTTCACAAATGCTATGACTAACTAAATATATTTTAGACAATTCCTAATTTTAGAAATGAACCAACTGAATTGCCACCCCTAGTTCAGTTCAGTTCTTGTTTAATGGCGTTTGTGGAATATAAATACTTGACACATGCCATTAAGAAGAAATATGTTTCCTTATTCATTGACATTAGAATGACAAATAAATTTCGAGGTCGACGGAAAAGCGTTGGATGGACGATCTTGACAACTTTGAGAGAGGATGGTGGGCGATCTCGGAGTGTAGAGCTAGTTAGAAGGTTTGGGGAGACCTTTACCCAGCAATGGGACGAAATAGGTACCTAAATAAAATTAGAATGACAAAGTCAGAGCATACTTTAACGCTACGCTGGCTAATAGTGTGATTGTAGGATAGAGGGAAAGTGTGATAGGTATGCAACAATGTTGGAAGAATGACTCGTGAACTCTGCATTATTAATGTTTTGACAAATAAAAACTAACATCCACACAACTAAGTTCCCAATCCCCGGACTTTGTAGACAGCTCCTCATTTTATTTTTTATATAGTTCTTTGAGTATGTCAGACACGCTCCAAGAACATCCAAACATTATATTTTGCATGTGCACAGTTTGCTAAGAGAATGTAGGTATTGACTTTCATAATTCTTTTTCAGCTACTGGTCCCCAGATAGTGACAACAGTGGTTCCTGTTGGTCCACATCCCACACACATGATATGCCCAAGCTGTCATGCTGAGATCGACACTGCTACAAAGACCAAACCTGGACTCATTGCTTACATCTCAGGAGCCATCATATTTCTGCTTGGGTAATTATTATCTCATGTTTAATATTTGTACATAACTAGGAACTATTTTATAACTTATATATTAGCTAATATGGCTTAAAATTCGTTGCTATCTTTATGCTAGTTATTAGAATGAAAAGGTTAGATTCTCTAACGCCACATTAATGTATTTATTTTGTAACCACATAAATTGCTATTATAATTAAAGTAAAGAAAGCAGCAAAAAATGGCAGCAAAAACGGCAACCACTAAGCATGTGCTCAGGCAGTGTGAAGTGCCAGAGTGATGGTCTTCCATGGTTGCATGACTAAAGCAATTATGGTATAAACAAATCTTAATTTGTACTTTAAACTGCATGTTACATAAATGTGTAAGGGTACATATTGTTTTTGTTGTATTTTAATTTTTATGTAAAATTATACAATGTTATATACTATTCATACCATAATTATACTATTAAAATGTGGAACTCTTTATTATGAGTAGTAGTTATAGGTAGTTATATAGGTAGTTACCATCTATGTAGTAGAGTTATTCTCAGTCAGTCATTTAGGTGTTTGGTACTTTTATCATTGTAAAGCATATAAATTCGGCAGGTCGCCATGTTTAATTCAAAACTGATATTAATAATATGAAAATGTATATAAGTAGTACCCTGTCAGTCATAATCATAACATAACACAAGCTCTGCTTACTCTGGAACCAGATGATGCTGTGTTAAATGTCTTGCATTGTTTATTTATTCCTGTCACTTATTAATTCAAACTAGAGGCCTCAGATACTCCTTTTGCATTTATATTAGTAGTGCGACAATTTTGAGATGATTCAGGATGTGCCATATTCAAATATTGAACGTTACCGCCTTTACTTATAAATGCTTGTCAACTTAAACACTGCCCTGTCACTATCTCACAAAAAGCACACTTTTGCACTTTTAACACACAGTGTTTAACTTTTGACAGAAGTCTTAACTTCTAATTCTAACAAGTTTTTATGTTTTTATAAGTAAAACCGTTTATGATCTTAAATACAATAGTAGGTATCCACATAATAATATACTAAAATTATAAATGCGAGGATTTGTTTATATGTGGACGGAACTTGGTGTAGATGTAGTCTGTGACCTAAATTAGCATATAGACTACTTTTAATGTAGCCATTTATAAAATAAAACCACGAGAGTCAGAGTAATAAGAAAATAAATAAATAATCCCGGACATTTCACACAGCATCATCTGGCCCCAAAGTAAGCAGAGCTTGTGTTATGGGTACCACATGACTGATACACTACTTAAATACTTTTTTTTTTTTAAATATGTACGTACATATTATACATAGAAACACCCAGACCCGAGACAAATACTTTGACTTAGACAGATCATACAAACATTTGTCCCGCGGCGAGAATCGAACCCGCAACCTTCTGTGTCTCAGCTGCATCTTAGCCCACTGCGCCACAGAGGTCGTCAAAGAAATTAATATTCTCACAATAGCTTTACAATATACAGTTGTGGTCATCTAATTAGGGACATACAAATACATACATACATAGAAAAACCTGGTTATGTATTTAAAAATATGAGGCAGATACATTGTAGTAGTTTTCCTAGGGCCTATTATATTGAACTACAATATGTTATTACAAGCTTACGAATTACACCTCCTCTGATCTAGTTATTTTAGGGATGTTTAAGAAGGTCACAAGCACGTCCAAACATTATAATTGGCATCGTCGCTTATAGGAATACTATCCAATGGCACACACCGATCTTTTTAGATTTTGAAGAAGTGCTGTTTTCTTTCACCATTTGACAGCACTGGTATTGTGTACCCAAATTTATTGAAATAAAAAATCCATTGTTGGATCCACAATCCACTACCTAGTCCGATCCTCATGTTTGAAAGCACTGGCATTGTGTACCCAAATTCATTAAAATAAAAAATCCATTGGTAGATCCACAATCCACTACCTAGTCCGATCCTTATGATCGGAAGGCAAGGATGCTACGACAACACCACCAGTCTGCCTATTGTATACAATATTTTTTTAAATTTGCAGGTGCTTTTGTGGATGCTGCTTGATCCCGTGCTGCATTGACAGCTGCATGGATGTTCACCACAAATGTCCTCACTGCAATGCATACTTGGGACGTTTCCGCCGATAAACCAATGATTTGACCAGAAATATGACAAGATGGTAGAAGTAAGACCAACATTATGTCTAATGCTTATATTACTTATCTCACTAAAAGATCTATTTATGAATATCCAAATAGTACATTATTTTAAGTATATTGAAATGCTCTATAACTGCCCTGTGTTTATATTTAATCTATACAATTTTTATAATGGGTTTGTTCCAAATTTTATACAAAAAATGCACTTAGTCAAATAGAACATTAAGTTAGTTCTTTTGCTATAACTGACCAGAAATATGACAAGATGGTAGAAGTAAGACCAACATTATGTCTAATGCTTATATTACTTATCTCACTAAAAGATCTATTTATGAATATCCAAATAGTACATTATTTTAAGTATATTGAAATGCTCTATAACTGCCCTGTGTTTATATTTAATCTATACAATTTTTATGATGGGTTTGTTCCAAATTTTATACAAAAAATGCACTTAGTCAAATAGAACATTAAGTTAGTTCTTTTGCTATAACTGTTGTGTTGTTAAATAACTTAGTAATTAATATTGTTATTATGAAGATAGCTATATTTTGTAGTACAAAAAAATAAGTTCTACTGGCATGTTTTAGAAATAGGTATGATAGATCTGGCTATCTGCAAGACCAAATAAGTATAATAGGACAATGCAATAGTTTTAGATGTACACATTCTTATTAAAGACTGAAAATGTCAAATTGATCAGCAGAACTGCAGTGTGCCAAAATACTTGTCAGTAATTACTTGAAAAATATTGTTTTGTGACGTGCAGATTTACCAGGTAAATACCTGTTTTGGCGAATTCACTTATAGCAAAACAATGCAACGCCATTCATAATCTTAACTAAAAGCAAACTGCCTACTAAGTCAACTGTTACTGCACTGTTATTGCGCCCCAGATATATATTATTCTTTATGATTGCGCCTAACAATATAAAAATTACTTTAAGTTTAAAACTAGCATTTATAATTATTACTTACACCCGCGATATAATTTTAAGCTTACATATTAATTATAATTTTATTATTTGTGTTGTGCATTATAGATTTATTTGATTTATATAAGATCTGAACACACAAAGTATGGGGTCATACGCAGCTTAAACAGCCTGGCCACAGGATATTCTTACAATTTTCACAGGGTTGCTATGGCTTCAGAGTTAGGTACACTCACTGAATGAAAAGGTTCGTCAATATTTAAATTGATTCGTTTAACGTATCGCGTGCACATATTACCTTTTGGAACTTTGTTACAGAATAGACAGAGTTAGAGAAAATAATATTTATTTGTTCACAATAAAGTTCAAATTTAGATCTATGTTGTTTGACAATTTGTCAACAAATTTAAGCATTGCTTCTTGCACTACTAGTGCAAGCGAAAACCGACTTTAAGGTTTTTTTTTAATTTTACGAAACGAACCTTTAACGAACCTTTAACGAACCTTTATCTTTATCTTTAACGAACCTTTAACTTTAACGAACCTTTCATTCCGTGACCTGTACATTCAAATAACTACTAATATGTTATATCTCGTTTGCAGTTTTCAGTCTTCTCTCAGTTCGTTGTTATAATGCCCAGTTGACCTCGTTGTTTATTAGTTTATAGTATTGTTTCCTGCCACAAGATGTATTTTTTCAGTCGTTATAAGTTATAAGCCTAACATTATTTTTTTATTTATTTACGACTTCAATTGATTGTATAATGAAAGTTAGTAGATATGTACACTACTTTTAGCAATGGCACCGTAGGTATTTTATACTGCATCTTAGAGTAGCTATTTTAATGAAAATAAATAAGTAATTACATCACAAAAGCCATTCATAAAATTCGAAAAATATGAAAAGTTTTATGACCTAAGAGTATAGTTTATAACTTTTATTAAAAGGTAAGTTACATACATATTAATTGTGCTAATGTTTCAATAAAAGATAATACCCATTTTGATTGCTTCACATGCACCATGATGTTACACATAAGTCTTAGGTAAGTAGGTACATAAATAGATTTTTAATAGGTAGTTACCTATTTATTTTATAATTCTTTATCTAATATTTGCTTGTGTTCATTTTAATAAGGCTAATAACATAAAAACGTCATTCTTTGTGTTGGCAAAATAATCTGTGTGTCCACCAATCTGCAATTGGAAGACAGTTTTCTAGACTGTGCTCTGTACCTACTTGGTTATAAAATGAGTGCATAGATTATGACCAATAGTCAACCTGCGGGCCTAGCACGGCACAAGGAGAAATAGTCTTTCCACCTTTTTATCCACCTGTAAGTGGAAATACACCACCACCTGTCCACCACAGGTGGATAAAAACGGGGGAAAGACTATTTCTCCTCGTGCTGTGCTAGGCCCGCTGGTATCTGATGTTTACCCGCTGATTGATACAGCCTTTCTACTTTATTATATTTTTTGAATTTCTACTTTATTCGAATTTGGTAAATAAATTTAATAAGTCCACCGAGCTGCCGACTTACATAGGTATATTTTAAAATAATTCAGTAAGTACCTTATTTGAATCACGAGAGTCAATTTGGTCGCTACCAGTAATGGTACCTCTCAGTTAGCTTTGTACCCACAAAGATTTTGTTACATTATTATCTTCTAAAAGTTTGTAGTAGCAGATAGCTCGGCCAGGCTTCAAAATGGGTAGCTTTATTACCAGTCGATAAACTAAATTAAATCTGTTCAACCGTTTGAGAGATACGTTGCCACAGACAATACACACCTTACATCTTGTATTTCCTTCGGGGGTTAAAAAGGAGGCATGTCCAGATTTATTATTTATTAACTTACCTAGATGTTTTAAGTTATAAATGTACCTATGTAGATTGTATTTTATAAATGGATAATAAAAAGTAACAAAACAAACGACTTTTTTTATTTTTATGATAGATTTATATAAATTAAATAGATCTGCAATAGGTAACCGAATATCCTACTCGCGTGCCCGTTGCCCTAGCAAAATGTTGTCTAATGTCAGGGTTTTGAGTATGCAGATAATTAGAGCATTGTTTCGTTTAATTGTGCACGAAATTTCATAATTGTGCGTCCACAGGAAAAAAAGTTATAGACAAAAAACAGATCTTGCTAGGGAAACGTTTGCAACGCAGCAAGATTTTTTTGAAAAAATGGACTTAGCTTAAAAATAATAAATGGATTAAAAGGCTTATAATTGTGCACGATTGTGCACAAAAATTCAAATTTGTGCATCCAAGGACTTTCGAGATATGTTTTTGCTGACCTTGGGCGAAATTTTGATGTCAGTTAACACGAGCTCTAGACAAGTGAGAAAGTCAGATTGTGGCCAAAAATTAGTGCGTTGAGCTAACTCTCTGTACTGAAATTTTCAGCAGTAACAAGCGTCTAGTCTAAGAAATGTTTTAAAAACCTATAATCTAATATAACCCGGTCTATTATAATAGACTATTGAAAAGTGGTGCCATAGTACATAACAACGACCAACCTAAATTGTCAGCATTATAATAAAAATCGCCATGTTTACCATAGTACAAATGTTCTAGCATTACAGTACCGCAACGTTTCTTATATACGAATGTTCGGCCGAATCTTCAGCCAATTATATTCTTTAATTTCTTTAATTTTTGTCATTTTTGACAAGACACCAAAGTAGGCTGCCACTTTTTGAGGTATTCATTTGTGTCAATGGAATAAGGGATAGGAAAACAAAAAGTACTCAATAAAAACAAACATAATTATAATATTTATGTAAGAATCTTTAAGGTTACCTGCTTTATTTTTCACATATCAATTTTCTTTTTTACAATAGTATTTAAGTCATTCTAATTAACTTAAAATTAAACATTATTCACACGCTAAATCACATCACATAAATAAAATCACAACCTTATAGGTAAGTTGGTAGTAGCTTTTTGGGTTTTGGATTAAGTTCTTACTCTGAACTTGTATAAATGTTTTCTCTGTCTCACATTATTAGTAACAATAAGTAATTAACTAAGGTATCTAAATAGGCTCTCCTAAAAATTACAGATAATTTTCCATAAAATGATATAGGTGCTTATACTTTAGATATATATTAGTTTGGTTATATATAACTAAATAAAAACATTCATAAAAACTAAGATAAACTTCAAAAAAAGTCATTAGGTATGCTCTAATTCTAAATTCTCTCTACTCTAAAAAATATTAATGTTTTCGCTGTCTCACATTATTAGTTACAATAAGTCTTTAACTAAGGTATCTAAATAAACTCTCATAAGAATCACAGATAATTTTCCATAAAATGATATAGGTGCTTATAAGTCTTTAACTAACAATAAGTCGTTAACTAAGGTATCTAAATAAACTCTCATCAGAATCACAGATAATTTGACATAAAATGATATAGGTGCTTATACTATAGATATAAGTAAGTATATTAATTTGGTTAAATATTACTAAAAAACAACCTATAAAAACCAAGATAAATTAAAAAAAAGCCGAGAGGCTTTATCAGTCAAATAATGTAATATATTATTGGTACATTTATTTTTTACATTCATCTAAAATTATTTTCTAATAAGCTAGTTACCACAGAACAGAAATAACAATAGAAATAGCATGATGACTTTTTATAAGGAGAACCAGTGTGGCTAAATTCACACATGTAGAAACAAACACACTTAGAAATATAAGTTATAATTGGCTGAAAACGAACGTTAAAAATGACAAACCATAAAACAAATGTTATTGATATAAAACCTTAGTACCATCAGAACATGGTTCAAAACTCAATAAATTAAACAGTACTAAAATGTAAGTCTACTTACCAAGAGTTGACGCTTTTGCGAATGATTTTTGTTTTACACTCTAACAACAAGAAATATAATTGATAATGCAATGGCTGTTATTTGATTGCCCACTAAACATAGCTACTTCCTTAGTGATGTGCCAAAGGATACAAGACGAATGTATCGATATCGATTATTATACCTACCTACTGATGGATATCAAAATACGAATACGATGGGTACGTCAGGCTATATTTGTGGTGGGCCAAATAAACAGCTTTTCTTTATTCTAACACAATCACACGCTTTTGTTTCTTTGGCGTTGAGTAAGGTTCTGTTGATAAATTTTGTGTCTGAAATTTTTAAAACGTTTCATTAGATTTAAGTCATAATTAAAACAAAAAAAAACAATGACCTAGAAATTATAAACCTTTTAATAGGGAAACTATTTACATGATGAAGTTTGCGATAGCACATTCTTCAGTTTTTTAGGGTTACATCCCTAAATGAATAGCGAAAGATGAGGTTTAAGAGAAACGCGACCTCAAATGGTATGATTCATAGTCTGTTTTTGTTTGACGGTTTTGCATTTTAAATAAAACTAAAATAAAACCGTTTAAAACAATAAAATAATACTTACCGGGGATATAATTTCCCCCTTTTGTTAAATTTTTGGTTTGGCTATCATTTTTGCACTCCAGAACAGCACAATACAGCATTTTATATTTTTTTATGATATTTTGAGTTACGTTTACCCTGACAAACTTCAAATACGACGGAAGTGAGCGAAGCTTGTAGTGCGCGGTATTTCGCATACTAGGTGTTACGTGGGCCCCGCCTTCTTACTACATCTATCGTTCTTTCTGTTCTGTGGTAGTTACCCAGTTAGTAATTGTACCGTTTTTTGACCTCTTTGATTTTTGTTTTACCATCAGCAACTTGAGTCAACTTACATACATTTTTCATAACATTTTACTTAATCTAATTCAAACATTATTACTTAGAAACTAGGTACTCTTATAAAATCACAGATCATTTTCCTTAACATTAAAATTGTATAGATGGTTATACTGTAATTATAATGGTGTGGATATATATAACTAAAATAGGTTAACAAAGGTTAACAAATTAAATTTCTGAAAAACCAACATGCTCTAATTCTAATGTAATATAAAATTAAAGGTATATTTTTATTTAAAAATATTTTCACATGAGGGTGTTACCTAGTTATTTATTTGTACTTTTTTATGACTTCAAAATTATATTGCGCTGCTGCAGGAAATTGTACTATTTTCTTAGTTTTTTGACATTGCAATGCTGACAATTTAGGTTGGTCGTTGTTATGTACTATGGCACCACTTTTCAATAGTCTATTAAAATAGACCGGGTTATATTAGATTATAGGCTTTTGATATATTTCTTAAACTAGACGCTTGTTACTGCTGAAAATTTCAGTACAGAGAGTTAGCTCAACGCACTAATTTTTGGTCAAAATCTGACTTTCACACTTGTCTAAGAGCTCGTGTAAACTGACATCAAAGTTTCGCCATAGTCAGCAAATACATGAATATCTCGAAAGTCTTTGGATGCACAAATTTGAATTTTTGTGCACAATCGTGCACAATTATAAGCCTTTTAATCCATTTATTATTTTTAAGCTAAGTCCATTTTTTCAAAAAAATCTTGCTGCGTTGCAAACGTTCCCCTAGCAAGATCTGTTTTTTGTCCATAACTTTTTTTCCTGTGGACGCACAATTATGAAATTTCGTGCACAATTACACGAAACAATGCTCTAATTATCTGCATACTCAAAACCCTGACATTAGTCAACATTTTGCTAGGGCAACGGGCACCTGATCGCACCTATCTGAATGATCAGTGATCACTGATCATGATCAGTGATCAGTCACAATTTTGACGTCCATCAATATTTACTAGTTGTCGCCGCACCGGTCGAAATTCGACCATAATTAATTAATATTTTATGTATTTTTTTTAGAATAATTAAAAAATATATTAGCATTCTGCACTCCTTTTTAGAGTTCCATAGCCAAATGTCAAAAAACGGAACCCTTATGGATTCGTCATGTCCGTCCGTATGTCACAGCCACTTTTTTCCGTAACTATAAGAACTACACTGTTGAAACTTAGTAAGTAGATGTATTCTGTGAACCGCATTAAGATTTCCACACAAAAATAGAAAAAAAACAATAAATATTGGGGATTCCCCATACTTAGAACTGAAACTTAAATATTTTTTTCATCAAACCCATACGTGTGGGGTTTCTATGGATATCTTCAAAAATGATATTGAGGTTTCTAATATTATTTTTTTCTAAACTGAATAGTTTGCGCGAGATTTGAGAGTTTGTCCCCCCCCCTGTAACTTCTAAAATAAGAGAATGGTAAAACTAAAAAAAATATATGATGTACATTACCATGCAAACTTCCACCGAAAATTGGTTTGAACGAGATCTAGTAAGTAGTTTTTTTTAATACGTCCTAAATTGATAATATTTTTGGAAATATTTATTGTCACACTGGAATATATATTAGCTTGTTTAGCTATCACAATCCTATATGGGCTCGCATATGGTTAGATCTAAATCCCATTATTTAGGTACCTAATTATAATGTTTACTTATCAATAACTTAATTAACAAAATTAATACACTATTATTAAAACATCGATCAAAGTTACAACGAACTACAAGAACTTTTACATTATTTGCTGCTACGGAACCCTTCATGGGCGAGTTCGACTAGCACTTGGCCGCTTTTTTATTTATACTATAGTGTACGAAATTTAATACTCCGTCCGAGCAATTTTCGTAAAAAAGGGTACAACATTTTTGCTTCACGTATTAATAGGTACTAGTGGTTGCCCATTGGTCGAAATTCGACCATAAAATAATTAATATGTTAAAAAACAAAGTTTTTGCTTCATGTATTAATATAATATAGTTATAGATTTTTAATAAAATGAAAAATGTGTAGTGAAGGAGTGCAATTCGGGCACATAAAAAAAACAAGCAGAGTTACATACTTTTCACAAGTAAACTTAATTATTTTTTGTGCGTCATTCTTTAAAATGTGAGAAATGTATTTCTATATATAACGAATTATGTTTATATTCAGTGTTTTGCTGTAAAAGGAAGCTACCTTCCAAATTTCAGCTTTCTAGCTTCAGCGGTTTCGGCTCGGCAATGATGAATCAGTCAGTCAGTCAGTCAGGTTAAGCTCTTTTATAGGTATAGATTATTTTGATATAAAATAAAATTCCCAAAGTCTTAAGTTCTCAAGCAGCAACAGTGAAACAATAATAAAATGAATCACTTCTATAAGAAACTGTTGAATTAATCCACAATGGCTACCATCGAAAAGAAGCGTGGTTTGTTCAAATAATTTTGAATGCTATGACTTGTGCATAACATTGCATTAATGATGTGGTGCATGCAGTCAATATTTTTTAATTTCTTTGTCTTATTTATGTTCTGTATGTTTTAAACTATTATTGTGATAAATATGGCTCAAATTTTTACATAAACTTATGAAGGCTGAAATAAATGAAATTGAATTGAATTGAATAACTAGTTTTGGACTTTATCGTGTGATCAAAAGCGAATATCCATTATTGGATATCTCGAAAAGCATTTATAAAATAATCAACTTTAAATAGCTCAATAAATGGCGATGTAATAAACATACATAACCGAAATAAGAGGCATAAATTATAATACGCGGTAACACGAGATAAATACCCGTTTACTAGTAAAACAAAATGAACCCTGATCGTGAATGTTACAAAAAAATACACCGTTATTAGTTGTAGTAGTGCAAAACATAATAATTGATTTGTAAATGAATTAACCACCACAACTTTTTACGCATTTTTACAAATTTACCTAATTATAGGGAACCATTTAACAAATGGTTACTTCACGTTGGTTGATAGCGGCGAGGCGTCTATATATTTACCCGGTCTGAGTTGAAAATCGCGAGTCAATCGCGGTAGTGATTGGAATGATTACATAAAACCTTTATGAAATTATCGTTTATCGGTATTTTTATCGATATTTTTCGATAATTATCGCTGACAAAAATTTACTGATTACCGATAAATTATCGGTTTGCATGCCCTAGTGTCGAATCCAACCTTACGGGTTTCATAGAAGTAAAACAACCGATTTAAAATGTTTTAAATTAAATATTGCCGTTTTAAACCCTAAATAAATCGTTTTAAACGGCTGAAAACCCGCCTACAAAAATAAAAGAACTGTGTTTACACTTAATTATAAGCAATTTTTTTTACTTTTGAGTAAGTTTATTTTTCACCTGACGTCATGTTTCCTATAATTAGTTTATTGAAAATAAATAGAAAGTACCTACCTACTATACTACACGAAAACTTAAGTATGTAGGTATATATACCTAGGTACCTATACTTCTACAATAACTACCTACCAACGTACCTACCTACAATCAGGGGGTACTTTTAAAAGCTGCTGTCAAGTTCATACTAGAAGAGATGTCAACTGTCAAAATGGGCTTCTAAAAGTGGCCCGACTGTAGTTATTGTCATCAGGCTCCATGCCTGAAAAATCTTTAAACAGTTTATAGGTACTCCGTTATATCCCTACCTCTGTGAAATCAAGAAAATGTAGTTAAAATTATGAAAAACATAGTCATCAACACCAACTGTTTTAAATCGAAAAAAATGTTTAAATCGGTTCATTCATTCGTTTTAAACCGGCCTTACATCAATAGTCGAAGCGGGCTCCCCGTTTTAAAGAAGGGATTGGATACTGGTTGCCTGATTTCCGTCCTTCAAACACTCCCCTTCGTCATAGTTTTGCGTGTTTGTGTAGAAAACAGTAAGTAGATTTTATTGAAAAATAGGCTTGGGAAATGAGTTGGAACCACGAGAATTTATTAGTTTGTGAAGTCCTACAAGACATGCGAGGATCATAATGAACATCTGTGTATTAGTGTCCAAGCGAAGCTTATACTTGCAACTAATGCAAGTCTTTGTATTGTACCTCGCTCGTGGGTTTTTACTTGGCCAGTAAACTAAAAACCCACGAGTGAGTTAAACAGGACAGAAGATGGAGCGTCTGACTTGTATGGCGATTATGGAACTTTTGACACAATCAATGTCTGAATGAAAAATTTAGTTTCGATTAGCAATCGGCATAATTAAAATCATTAGTTTGATGGAAATTGGAACCAGTTTTGACAAGAGGGATTACTATTACGTACGGTCAGTTTCTATCTTAGACCAAATAAATATAAAGACAGAGGGCCGTGAAAACCCAAATTGAGCCTCAAAACCAAGCTCGTCTGTGTAAATACACGCACTCACGCATAAACATCGACCCAAACAGTGCTCCTTGCTCTTAGTGACAAAAAAGTGATACAGAATTACGTTTTACTTGAAATACCATCATTTTTATATATGAATCTTATGTTTTAAGGTTATTTTGTACAACATTATCAAACGCATTTAAACGAAGTTTGTTTTAACTTCATTTTGAACGAAGTTTGTTTAAAAACGACGTGACATGTACTAAGAGCAAGGAGCACGATTTCGGTATATGTGTGTGCGTGGGTGCGGGTATTTACACACGGAAGCACGGTTTTAAGCCTTTATTTCCTTAACCTTCCGTAATACCAATTCATCAATAGTAACTGAAAACGATTAGTATCAGAATTCCATAAACGCCCGGCTGGTGGCGGAAAGAACCCTGAACTCGACTCGACCAAGATCATCCAATGGAATCGCGCGGGGACCCTACACGCGCATTTTAGATAACTAAGTATTATCAAAATAAGTAATAGAAACAGTGTAAAAAATATTTTAAGAATGAACGAAATATGGAATTTTATATCAATTAAAGTTGTCCTATTATTTTTATTGTTTTTGCGTTTTCCGACGACACTGGTAGGTACTTAATTCATCTTATCTTTTTTTAGTGTGGATAAATCCATATTTTCATTAGAAAAGCAGACAATTCACAAAGTATTTGATAAAAATCTCTAATTAACCGCGGTAAAGGTTCTTCTCTTCCTTTGGCAGGCCTGTCAGCCCATGAAGATTCGATTCTCTCCCAAACATTTGTGTGATGTACATGTAATAAAATAAATGAAGTTTTAAATCTGGAGAAAAGTAGGTACTGACGAGTCCCAGTTTTGTCTAAAGTCAGACTATAGAAGGGTAAAGTTTTGAAGGCGACCCGGAGAAAGATACGCTCAGTACAACATTATCGGAAGAAAGTCTTATGGTGGAGGCTCAGTAATGGTAACATTATATAGACCTACGTTTGAATCTCGCCTGGTGGTAAGCGACGATGCCGCCGACGATGGAGCATGAAGGTCTAGAAGACACCTATTCACTCTTGACTGGATGATACCCAGTTTGTAGTTTTCAGGAAGACAGACGACTGCAAACTATTCTATTCCAATTTATTTAGTTACGTATGCAGTATCTGAATGTATCTCACTAATGAATGCAATCCCACAGAAATAAACACGTAAGCACGATTTTAACGCTTTACTGTATAAATACATTAAATAAAAATAAATAAAATGGATGGTAATAACGAGTTCTTGATATGACATTTTAAATGAAGTGACAGCTTTTGTTCCTCATTTTAGGGGTTTTGCCATAGTCACCACGCTTGGCAGGCGGATTGGTGACCGCAGATTTAGTATTTTGTGCTCGGGGGGTGCTGCTGCCCAATCCCCCGGTGTGTGTTCCCTTAGTCGCCTTTTACGACATCCACGGGAGGAGATGGAGGGGTCCTATTCTATGCCGGAACCACCACGGCTAATGATGATATAATCATGATGACAGCTTTTGTTTAAATAGTTTAACCAGTGAACTAATTAAACCATTTTGAATTAATAATACTGGTTGTCTGATACTAAAACTGTCATATTGAATAATTGGATGATAAATAATATAATCATTATTTTACTCAAAAAAGCTCTCTGAAATTATAAAAAAATATCTTATTTTAAATAAAAACCATTTTTTTTTTATAAAAATAAGTTTTTTGTGTTATTTAGCATAAAATGTCAAATTAAAAATTAAATTAATAGTATTATTTTCGGGAAAATATAAACAGTTATTTTGTTATAGTTTGTGTTGTATTTTGTGAAATAATAAATTTTATAATAACAAAATGCCGATTTAAAAGTTAAATAATAGAAACACATTCACGTATTAGGTAGTTAGAACATTTTAGGGAAAATACAAATTATGGGGTAATTTAGAAAATCTCACCTGGCGACCCTTTGTGCGCGACGTGCGCGTGTGTCTTTCTTTAGTTTCCTAGTTTGTGGTTTCTTTCCTTCCTTGCCCGGTCCATATCTCTTCTTAGCTGAATCCTGCCGTAAAATAATATAGTGATATTCCAAGCAAGACATAACAGCAGCATAATATTCCTCTATGGTTCAGAGATAATTTTCATACAGGGCTGTCTTCGTACATTGTCTATTACATTATCTTGGAGCTTGACTAAAATATCGGATAATTTTATGGATTACCTAGGACAATACTAAATATATACTGTGTGTAGTGAATCTTAAAGAAACGTGACTATGTCTTGGTTATTCGGGTACAGTTCTAAGCCTCCCCAGCCACCCCTAGGGGATCCTCCTGGCGATGGCGGTGGTGCATCCTCAGCCGCGCCCGCAGTTAACCTCTCCAGGTCTGAAAAGAAGGCCATGGAAGCATACCGCTTTGATTCTAGTGCCCTTGAGAGGGCTGCACAAGCCGCTAAAGAATTGGAAGGTTCAAGTGAGTACATTGAATACATCGAGAGATAATATCGGTCACATTGCGCCGTATTACATAAGCAACCTCATAACCTTACAAACGAACTATTTATCTACAAGTACAGTTTAATTACTATAGGTACAAAGGCCGAAAAAATGTATAGTTCATAAAATTTCATGAACACTTTTCACATTGCTGATTAGTACCTAATTACTCTAATTACTGAAGTTATCTACATACATTCAAAGCAACCTCATGTTGATTTTTACTTTTAATTTAAACATAAAACTATCCCTAACAAAATATTTATAGAACTCAAAATATTACCGTGCAAGGGAATATTATAAAGTTCCCTTGGAATGGTTTTTAGAATAAGATAAAGAGAGTTATTTTATCATGCAGAACATGCAAAGGAAGCCCTGGAACTCAGTAAGCTGCAAGAAGGTACTAAGCAGCAGGAACAGATGGCTAAGATCAAAGAGTATGAAGCTGCTATTGAACAATCCAAAGTTGAACAAAGGAAAATTGACCATGAGGAGAGACGTAAAACATTACAGGTTTGTAAACAAGGTACTAAATAGTAGGTACTGAGGTACACAAAAAAAAAAACATCTGTACACTTTTAGCCTCTAATTTATTTTTAGTTCTTGAATTTTTGACCTTGTGGAAGTTTGCCGAATATATTCTCCACCATGTTATACAAATTAAGAGACTTAATGATATTATGTACCACCTCTATCTTATAAACACACAACTAGCTAGCTTGGCTTTAAAGTATGGTCTAATCTTGTCATTGTTAACATTATTATTATTCAGGAAGAAACAAAGCAGCATCAGATGAGGGCTCAGTATCAGGACCAGCTTTCTAAGAAGAGATACGAAGAGCAGCTTGTGCAACAACAGAAATCACAAGAGGAAATCTTGAAAAAGTATGAATTGTTTTATGTACAGTCTCAAATAGGTAAAAACACATATTAAGTGAAGTTTATTTTCAATAAATATAAGTGATGATAAACAATTAATCATGTATGTATATAGCATGCATAGTATACATATTATCCATAAAAAAATCCAATAGCATTCAGAAGTAAGGTAGCTATTTATTTAAGTAAGGTAGCTATTTATCAGTCAAAAAAATACTCATAATTGATTCAGTAGGTACAAAAAGTAAGCACTACAATTAAACAAAACTTAACCTTTATATAATCTTAAAAGAAGATTTATTTTTCTACAGGCAAGAAGAAAGTGTGGCTAAGCAAGAAGCTTTGCGCCGTGCTACAATAGAACATGAAATGGAGCTCCGAGAGAAGAACAAACTGAAGACAATTGAAGCAGAAGCAAGGGCACGTGCGAGGGCAGATCGTGAGAACCGAGACATCACACTCGAACAAATCCGACTGAAAGCAGCTGAGAACAGGACCACCATCCTAGAAAGTATTAAGTATGCATCAACTTGTTTTCACTTTAAGCAGATGTGATTCACTGGATTTAATAATCTAAAGATAAGATAATCTCAAGGTAAATAGGTCACTGAAAGTCTGTAGACTAATCAAAGTAACCAATCAAATTGATTTTAAATTAGCTCTTCAAGCCTCTACTAATGGATTAGAAAATAGCTTTGTAGACATTCTTAGTAATGTAGTTTGCATGGGAGGATTGTGAAAATATGGTCAATACTCCATATTGAATTATTTTAATTGCTTTCTAGGACAGCAGGCAGTGTGGTTGGTACCGGCCTGAATGCTCTGGTGACTGATTGGGA
Source organism: Lampropteryx suffumata (assembly GCA_948098915.1). Lineage (NCBI taxonomy): Eukaryota > Metazoa > Arthropoda > Insecta > Lepidoptera > Geometridae > Lampropteryx > Lampropteryx suffumata. The sequence goes on along the minus strand of OX402544.1, from coordinate 14,913,168 downwards.
CAAGACATTGGCAGCTGCTGGCGGTTTGTCACTCCTCGCCCTAGGAGTCTACACTGCTAAGGGGGCCACTTCAGTTGCTGCAAGATTTATTGAAGCACGTATTGGTATGTATTGGTGGCAATTCAGTTGCTTCATTTCTAAAATTATAAATTGTCTAAAATATATTTTAGTCATAGAATTTGTGAAACCTTTTCGGTTGGTACCATCTAACTAAATTAGGAACGCTTAATTAAATTAGATAAAATTAAATAAGGTAAGCTGGTGGTAAGCTGGCAGCAGAATACCAAAGTTCTGCTGTGGTTGGTTGGCACCAACCTAACTAATTTTAGCTAAAATTAGGTTTAGAAATCAAATAAAACTTTCAAATGAAACTTTGGTATTCTGCTATGAATATGTTTTACAAATGCTATGACTAACTAAAATATATTTTAGACAATTCCTAATTTTAGAAATGAAGCAACTGAATTGCCACCATTGTCTACTTATCTTGTTTAACAGAGTTACAACGATAAATGTTAACTCAAGCTCTGGATTTCAAAAGTTGTTAGGCTATTATGAAACCATAACTGCCTTGTGCAAGTATAAAGAAGACAAACTAAGTTTTCTCAACACTTTGTTTAAGTTGTTCATTTGATTTGAACACCCAATACTGGTCAACAGTATTACTAAACAAAATACTCAAAATATTGTTACCATTGTTGTTGTGTGAGCACTAAAAATATTGTTATAATCTATAGCTATTCTCCGTTTACAGGCAAGCCAACTCTTGTTAACGAAACATCAAGATTCTCCATACTAGAAGCTGTCAAACATCCCATACTGACAGTGTCAAAGGCTGCTGCAACATTTAGGAAACCCTCTGATGCCTTGTCGGGTGTAGTACTAGCACCCACTCTCGAGACCAGACTTAGGGACATTGCTATCGCCACCAAGAACACGCGACTGAACAAAGGTTTCTACAGGAATCTACTCATGTATGGACCACCTGGTACTGGCAAAACTTTGTTCTCAAAGGTAAGAAAAGAAGACTACTGAAATTCAACACTGTGTGACGTAGACACATTAGTGGAATCTGCTTGTGTATCAAATAAATAAGTTATAATTCAATAAAAGAGTTTTTAACCTTTTCTATCATAATGGCCGGCGCGGCGACGCGTTGGGCCGTTTGTATGATTATAAACGCAAAAGTTACGTTCCTCATGGCAAAATTCTGTCTTCGAATAAATGGGCAACTCCAAATAGATTTGTGTATGGTATCTTATTACATTTAGTCTCTTTGGTTTTGATTGGTTAACCAATGGTTTTGTTGTTTCGATCTATAGATTTTCAAATTCCAAAATTTTTACTTCTGCAGTGTTACCGTTAACTCTAATACCCAAGGCATGTTGTCCTTGCATGGGGTGTTGACTATGTTTATAACTGTTAACTTTATTTTATCTGCGACCCAGTCTATTATGTAGTAGTATTTATTTGCCATATATCAAGATAATAATAGTTTTATAACTTTCCAGAAACTTGCAAAACATTCCGGTATGGACTATGCTATCCTGACGGGCGGCGACGTAGCGCCAATGGGCAAAGACGCTGTGGCAGCTATCCACAAAGTATTTGATTGGGCCAATACTAGCAGAAAAGGTTAGTCCACTACATACAGACATTCCCAAATTAAAATGAAATTTCAAAGGTTTTAATTAAACTGTCACTGTTGTCAACTGTTGAAGTGTCCATACACCAATTGTAATCTACATCTATGTATGTATGGCTTTTTCATCAAGATGGATCTATTGGACGGACTATGCACACAACACCATCTAGCCCCAAACTTATTTATTTATTATTATTATATAATATGTGTCAAAAGTTCCATAATCGCCATGCAGATGACTTTTTAAATATATATAAGTATGCATCTGCATGGCGATTATAGAACTTTTAACACAATCAAATTTTTAAATACATACATTTAAAAATATATAAGTATTCTATCAGTCATCTCCAAAACTAGATACTTTATAACACCCAGACACAGAAAAAACAACTATATCACACAATTGTTTATCCTGGGAGGAAATCAAACCCTCGACCTACAGCACAGAAGGCCAAATGAGCCAAATGAGCTGACAGGTTAGTCAAAGTGATTAGTGATTATATAAAGCAGTGATTTTTTGTTTCCCTAGGTGTTCTACTTTTCATTGACGAGGCGGACGCATTCCTTCGTAAACGCTCTTCAGAGAAAATCAGCGAAGACCTCAGAGCAGCACTCAACGCATTCCTGTACCGAACTTCCGACCAAAGTAACCGCATTATGCTGGTGCTAGCCTCAAACACGCCGCAGCAGTTTGATTCCGCCATAAACGACCGTTTGGATAAGATGATTGAGTTTGGATTGCCTGGAGTCGAAGAGCGGGAACGCTTGATCCGCCTCTACTTTGATAAATTCGTTCTACAGCCTGCATCAGAAGGGAAAAGGTGTGTTTTACTAATAAGTAGTCTTTCCCTGAGATGTAATTTATCTAACTTAATCAAATTTGGTTCTGCAATTTTCGAATTTATAATATTCGTATGAATACATAGATGTTGTCTTGCTTTTAATTCGATAGCTGGATGTATAGCCGAGCTCATCAACAGTCACGCTGACAGGCCTCTTCGATTAAACTCTTTGTAGGCACCTAAATTTTGGTAATCTCTTTTTCTCTTTCTATAATGGCATCTGTCTTCAATGTCAGGTGGTTATTTTTGATATAAATAACGTCACGAAGTTGCAGTCAATCTTCGTTTAGAATAGTTAATTAGAATAGTTTAAACGTTATCGCGGACTGGAGGTCTAGAATTTTCTTAAATTCCTCATTGTACAAATCACAAACCAACATAACAACATACACATATAATTCAATTGTCTAAACTTGTGCTAAGATCATTAAAATTCCTCTAGGATCCAATAACACGAGAAAAACTGATTAATTTATTAGCTGTTGCTTCATAAAGTGTCACATTGAACTCACTGAACTGGTGTTGACGTTGAACAACAGTTTTAATTACCATACGTTTTGAACACACATGCACATGAGCACACTTAGCACAGATCAAAGTACTGCCTGACCCATCTTGCATTTGTACGTCATATTTTTTTGCATCAAACCATGTTTGAAAGCAGTTGTATAATGATCTTATATTCCCTCACATTCATTTCACACAGGACTTTACTGTTATTCTCCTTTCTTCTTTTGATCCTTGTGTATACGGTTGTCTAGATTATTTTAAGTCCCTTAACCTTTAAACTACCAAAGACGCTATATCGTGTCAAGAACAATTTAAAATTAATTATCGTATTTTAGTGGTTTTCAGAATGGAGTTAACAATAGTTTTTTAATATATAACAATATAAAATGGTTCTCTAATGCTACACTTCTTTAATGATCTTTAATGTCAGTCTTTAATGATCTATTAAAACACTACTTAGTATTTGAGAAAGAAAATCCACACTAAAGAACAATTTAAGGGATTATTAAGGACGGAGTGCGTCTATAAATGTAATTTATTTAACTCACCTGCGGGCCTAGCACGGCACGAGGAGAAATAGTCTTTCCACCTTTTTATCCACCTGTCAGTGGAAATACACCACCAGCTGTCCACCAGAGGTGGATAAAAACGGGGGAAAGACTATTTCTCCTCGTGCCGTGCTAGGCCCGCAGATCCATTTCCTATTCTCCAATTCTAGGCTTCGTTATTGCTTTGTAAATTTCCCTAATTTAAAATTAGAAACAATAAATATGGCAAAATAATCTGATGTTGAATGTGTACAGGCGTCTGAGCGTGGATCAGTTCGACTACGGTGCTCTCTGCAATACGTTAGCAGCTCGAACAGCCGGCATGTCGGGTCGCGCGCTCTCCAAGCTGGGCGTTGCTTGGCAAGCCGCCGCATACGCCTCCGACGATGGCCGCCTCACCGAGCAAATGTGCATAGACATCTGCGATGACGCAGTCAGTGATCATCGACAGAAGGTAAGCGTAAACATATAATTGACTGATCTCTTAGCTCAGTTGGTGCTTAGTCAGTCTCAGCTACAGGTTGATGGTTCGATACCCTCCCAAGACAGACATTTGTGTGATGAACATAGATGTTTGTTACGTGGCTAAGTGGTATAAAGTACCATCAGTATTCATTTAAAAATACTAGTACCTATACTATCAATCTTTTGGTTCCCATAGTACAAGCTATGCTTCGTTTGGAGCTAGATGGTGTTGTGTGGACTGTCCATCAATTATTATTTATTTATTTAATTCACTTTCATGAATTAAGCTCGTTTTTGTACATATTTTCCTTGGTTATTGTGTACTAGCTTCCGCCCGCAGCTTTGCACGCTTAGTACCTACTTAAAAAGAAACAAATATGCTATTCCTTTACAAAATACATCTATCCTAAGGTTCATCTAAATTCTTTCAAACATAACCCATGATTAAACAAACCTACAAAAACTACACAAGTTTTTACATTATCATATTGAGATGTCTGTATCTTAACAGATTGTAATAAACAGTTCCCATGACTGCGACATTGGTCTAAAACAGGTCTAATGGAGATGCGTGTAGTTTCGTTAGTCTATTTATACTAAAAAATTAGATTTATTATCTCAAAATAGTTTTATAGATGATCATCCTAGTTTCAGCCTTTTACTAATTTAATTTGTTTCATCACAGATGGAATGGCTGTCTGAAGAAGAAAAATCTCGCAGTATGATGCCTTATCTTTTGGATTTGCCGCCCATGAACGGCGTAGAAGGCACCTCGAAAGCCACCATCACCGAGATCCACTCCACCAAAGACACGTCCGTCAAATCAAAGTCAACTTCCAAGGTACCGGCGAAAGAAATCGATGTGGAGAAGTGACCCCATCTGTTAGCTGACAACGAAGTACTGAAACAGACAGAACCAAACATACCATGTTCCGATAATAACTCATACATAGCTAACTGTGATAAAAACCAGAAATTCTTGTATGATTTAAAAGTGTCTAAAATGTCAAACCAGAAAATGGCATTCACTGATTCAGACATGGAAATACTTCGTCAGCTAATTCTAAGGAATAAAATTAAATATAATAAGGACAAAAAGCTCGCCTAGAGAGGTGATTTGGTGAAAACTAGGCTCAAACGATTACCTCAAAGTGTTGATAAACTGATAAATTAAATTAGTTGTAGTATTTGAATGCTTGCACATAAAAATATTTTAAAACTATAATCGGATTACAAGTGTTAAAAATTAGAACATAATTAATAACCAGTTTGGTATTCAACTGGAATAAAGCTGTTTGATAAACAAGGCATGATCTAAAATTGTTAAAATATGGTTTAATCAAAACCTAAATACAACTGGATAATCAATTATTGAATAAGTAATAAACACGTTGAACGATTATAGTAACAATTAAACATACATATTGTGTTGTTATAAAATAAAGTCTATTTAACCATTACAAAAAAAACGCCGTACTTCCAATAACATAACAGCTTTACACTGTTGCCTGCTGTTTCGTACAAGAAGGCATAAATATACAATGCTTATAGGTTTATGTACTATTTCACGCTGAAAATGCAGCAGTAAAATATTATTTTACAAGTTAAGAATATTAAGAATTCTATATTGACGTTGTAGTCCATTATAATACTTTTTGTATGATACAGATCTTAATTATTTGTATTTTATTCCTTAGAATTTTATTCGTATTATATTCATGGGTTTTTTTATAGAATGAATATTATTCTTATGTAGGGTTATGTGTAAATTGTGCAAAAGCAGAGACCCACAACTTATAATAAATATTTATTGAAATTATTTACAAGAACATTGTTGAAAATTGTTTAAATAAGCAAACAATACTTGTGCTGCTCCGTTCCTTTTACAAGTAAAATAAAAGGTCAATATTCTAAACAAACTTCTCATATTAGCATTTTACAAAAACCTATTTTTATAGCATAGCATTAGACAAGTACTTATTCTAATCATCTGGTCCTCCTTGCTAAAAGACTTGCACATGATTTCGAATTTAGTTTCTGTAAATATTGTTCTCATTTTGTAGCTGTTATAACTAGGTGCTGAATGTGTGACACTGCACTAGTATTTATGGTATCATTAAGTCTGTCACTATTTTCGTATGAGTGTCTCTCGTATTATATATAATCCTCCTCGCAAGTGTATCTTTTAGGTTCATACTGACTTATGATAAATTAATATTGTTATCTGTGGCACATTTGCTTACCTACTGCCATTGTGCATTTATATAATTGACTTCGTATTTTGGTATTCACTGTTGGTTATAGGATTTAATAGGTGATATGATATCTGTTATAGAATGTTACCTATGCATGTATGAGTTTATATGTAGGTTATTGAATAATATATTCGTTATAACTAGTAGGTACATGGTGTGGTTATGTGTAAAGAGAGAATCCTTATAAACAACCATATTTTATATGGGGCAATTTAATATCAATGAACCTTGTTGTTTGCAGTTAGTTTTAGCTATTACTTTTAGTAGGTAGTTACAATAAAAATCTTTGTTATCAAAACCTGTTTTTGTGCAACTTAAGTCCTTGCCAAACAAATGTAGGCATTGGAATCTTTAATGGCGGATTTAGTAATGACCTCTTGCATAATATTGCTATTATTACTAGGTCCTTACATACGAAATTGTATATTTAATCAATCAAAGCATATTAAGATTATCTATGCGCATCCGCGATTTTATAATTACTTAGTTCATTTAATTCCTTTTCTGAAAAAAATGGGAGCAAGAAACAATTAAATCTTTGAAGGCGATTATGACTGACTCATCGGAATTGAATGTATTTCCGTGCTAGAAATTGTACAAATTTCGGAAAAGTAGTAATCTATTGGAGCAAGGACCGGCGAGTATGGTGGATTTTCGGAGACATTCCAATCGCAGCTCCTCTAAAACGTTGTCCAGTAGTAGCAGTGGGCTAAATCAATTGACCAGTCTCGGTTGTTTAACAGCTAGCTTTTCCATCGTGGTTAGCAATTGTTGACATAAATCATCGTCTGGCCAGATCTGAAGTCGCTGTAGTGATGAAGACTCTCTAGATGTATCGTAAGCGTAACAGTGCCTCCATCCACAAAATAATACTAAAATGAGTGAAACCTGTATTTACCAAAATGTATTATGTAAACCCTGCCTAAGATTTTGAAAGATTGGCCAACCACTGGCCTGCCATGGTCACAGATAAAAAAGTGAATAGGACGCACCACCCCCGGCCGTGAAGTGGTGGTGTTTACCTTCACTGGTTTTAAGCACATTTTTTGGTCAAAGTAGGTATTCTCTAAGGCATGGTACTGGTATTCAAACCTAGCACTAGGATTTAACTGTAACACACCACTAACAAATTTATTATGATACAAGGATTGTACAGAATATCTATATTTTATTTATTTATATATATTTGGAAAACCAACAGCTAAAAAAGACAATATAATACTAAAAAACACAATAGCTGAAGACTTGTTTAAAACTGATGCCATCTCTATACCTTGCCACTGGTACTCATGACAAGTATAGATCATACTTAAGCGCCACACTAGCTAATTATATGATTATAGGAGAGGTTTTATCTTTATAGACTGCTAGCTGCTGCCCGCGATTTCACACGCGTGGTACCTACAAAAAAGTAGCTTGTCTTCCTCAAAGGTCCCATCTATCTCTACTACCAAAATTCATCAAAATCGGCGTAGCGGTTTAGACGTGAAAACGTTACAAACAGACAGACAGACAAGTTACTTTCACATTTATAATATTAGTAGGGATAATTCACAAAAAAAAGGTTAAATAATGTTTTAAACAAGTATTTTATTACATATTTTACATAATTCTTAGGAGTCAAAACATAGCATGGTAGGTACCATAAGCCAGCACAAAATTCGTATTAATACGTAAGAGCTATAACAAATATCGAAATAACCAAAACTTAAAAATACTTCATAAATATCACCTACCTACATAATAGTATATATTTATTTACAAGAAAAACAGCATTCATTTTTAACGACATAACTAATCGAAACCCTTAGGGGTGCGATTGGCAAAAAGGATTTGTCGACGACACCACCAAGTAATAGCCTTGATATATATTGGTATTTTAAAATATTAATTCATAAATCATTAAAACAACTTTTATTTGCAAAACTCTTTCGCGCCCTACAGCTGTAGCAAGTCGTCATTTCTTTCACATTAGCTCAACTCTAGACAATAGAACTAATAAGCAAATAAACATTTACCCCTTGCCCTATTATAAATGTAAAACTAAATGTCTCGAATAGCTGAACACCTTATCATATGATGACACTGAGGAACTACTAAGAGTTTCAGAATGAACTTTTTCACACACATCAAACACACACACACACGCATAAACACATACAAACACGCACACACTAACTGACCCATACTGTTAGTTGGAACACCTAAATCTTTGTAAACGGAGGCGGGCGTTGGTGTCTGCGACACAGTTTTTCTAACTTCTGCAGATACCATCGTTATTCTAATTGTTTTATAAGCAAATGTTACTTGTTCCTAAATAAACATTTTGAATTTTTATTTAACTTGAACGATGCTCAATAATTCTTATTATTTGAAACATAATCTCTCCTCTCTTTAATATCGGTAGGTACGTTGTCAATCAATTTACCGAATTTACGATTTGCTTCTTGTAGGCTTGCGTCATTCGTTTCAAGAGTTTGTGTACTGACATTTTCTTTTCCACAATTATCATTATCAGTTACCAACTTCTTTTCTTATTTGAACCATTTGTGATGTTGAGGAGGAACATCAAGAGAACAAATATTTATATTGTTACATTGCCCATAGAGCACCTGAGTATCTTGAGTATCCCAGTTTTTAGTATAGGAAGCATCAAAAGTATTTATATTTATTTATAATTTATCTTTTGGTCATAAACCTTATCAGCTAGTGCATAAGACAAAAAGATCCAATGCATATGTCTATCAACCATTGAGCCATTGATACCATTACCATTGATAATGGCTCAATATAATATTCTTAAACGATATATTATCCCAACATAACTCGTGGTGTCGTTAACAAATGCCATTGGGCAACGACACCCCGGGGTGTCGTTAACAATGAACGAAAAACAGTGACAGTAATTAGATCTTATTTTATTTGCAATAAAAGTGAAATATGTGTCATAATATTCTTGTTCAAAAGACACAATATTAAAAGGTTTGGGTGAAAACGAATGGAGCAATTAAGTAGTATTTTGGGTGATACTTTTATAAGTATTTTGCAGAGGTTCTCATGCACAATCAGAATCTGAAAGAAGCATTTCCCGGAGTTACACTGGAGCTGAAATATTCGAGTTTGGAGTATGCTGTGCTTTTCAGTTACATTATTTGTCATTAGGCAGTTTTAAAAACTGCTTAGGAACTCGGTCATTGGTTACTGATATTAATTTCGAAGTATTCATTAAACGAAAAAAAAATCAAATGTAATGAATTTGATAAAAAAATGCACAAAAATGTTACAAGTTTTGTGAATTGAAAGCTTAATATCCCGGCTCCGATACTCGTGAGACAATTTGTGTTCAAATTTTTCTAATTAATTTTTTTTAGTTTCATTACTCGCTGCAAATCTGTAAAAACGACGCTACTATTACCTAAACATGTAGAATGCACTCCTAAAAATGCTCGTGTTAGATACAAACTCTTTTTATTTAGCTTTTACGTACGCGATGTTTCTAGTAGACACTATAATTATAGAAGTACGACTGTAGAAGTGAAGCACATGCACATCAAAAGAGATTTTTTGCCTAAAGTGAACATTAATATTACAACAATACACTGTTTATAGTAAGTTTACAGATAAATAGTGTTAATAGTGTTTGTTCAAACAACTTATTAAGATTAAAGCATACGCAATGGCTTGAGCTTGTGACTTTTTCGATGCATATGTTTTGACTTATATTTTCACATAATATTGCCAGGATAATGTTTCTTAATAAAATCTTTTTTGGAACAACCCCAATTATTGTCAATGTGCTTGTGCTCTGTATTCTAGTTCAGGTACTCCTGCTGCCGAAACAACATGAAGACTGGGCCGGTGCTTCATCATCCACAACTAGGACCTGTGATGTTCTGGTGGCATTTGTTTGTACATTTTTCTCGCACCTCTCGGACATCTTTTTTGTTAGCTCTAGGAATAGATCCTCGACACCCTGGTTCATCTTGGCGGATGTGTAGAAATGCTTGGCGCCTACCAAGGTGGCATAACTGAAATTTGAACAAGTTTTTTTCAAAATTGGTATGGATTATTCTCGGTTGTTATTAGAATACCTTGTGTGTTGTGATAGCCTTTTAGATTCTAAGGTTGTCATTCTTAGATGGTGAAGGAAAACAATGTAAAGAACCTGACTTGTTTGAGAATTAAAAGTCACAGGTTCAGTCTGAAAATCAGCACTGCCTCCAGCAAACTATTAGATGTATTTTGCACAATAATACATATTAGTGGCTCCTACAAAGTTATGAAATAAAAACTTTTGTTGTATGAGGTTGTTTTTTTTTTACCTTGTGTTGCATAAGCTTATATAAATAAATATTAGGCTTCAAAGTGGTTTCAAGCTTTATTTTTGATAGACGTCAAAAATACTTTTATGTATAGGTAATGAAATTAGAAGGAAAATCATCACAGCTTGTATGAGTTTCAAAGATTTTAGTAACAGAATTCTGAATTGTAAACCATTAAAAAATGATGAAGGTGCCATACTGCACTCTTTTAGTTTGTTAACTAAATGGTGTTGAATTGGTCAGGGATTTGACTATTCTTTCCCAATTCAAAACATTACAAGCCTTACCCTATACCCTTATGACACATTAATATTTGGATCATGCAGACACTGCAAATATGATTACTTCAAAACATTCTTAAGTTTGCATCAAAGTGTACCTTTCAGCTTCCTCAAGAGGTACTGTCCGTTCATGCTCCAAATCAGTTTTGTTGCCAGCAATGACTAAAACAATGTCCGCTCCCAGCATCTTCTTCAACTCTTTTACCCAGTTCTTTACCTAAGAATGTTTAAAAGCACTTTAAAATAATGTATTTACCTACCTTGTGCTAGAAACTCAGACTGAGGTAAATATAATATAAATAATAATAAATATAATAATGCCGGACATTTCACACAGCATCATCTGGCCCCAAAGTCAGCAGAGCTTGTGTTATGGGTACCACATGACTGATATACTACTTAAATACTTTTTTTTTTGTAAATACATACATATTACACATAGAAAATATATCTTTTTTTTAAAGTATTCTTTTTTGGCTTTTATGATATGATATGATATTATCATATCTTATATATATAATATGCGGTAATATGCGATAAATACCTGTTAACTACTAAAGCAATATGAATCGTGACGGTGAAAGTTACAAAATAATACACCATTATTAGTTGTGCAGTGTATTAGAGTAGTGCATAAAATAATAATTGATTTGTTTATGAATTAACCACCACAATACTCATTTTACTCATTCATACAAATTTACCCAATTATAGGGTACCATTTTGAAATGGCAACCCTTCGAAATGCGCACATACATAAAATAATGGCTTGGTGACTTTGTTGATAGCAGTGAGGTGTCTATATATTTACTCAGTCTGAGGCTACAAACCAATAAACTAATCATTAAAAACATGATTTATTCAATAAAATCACAAGGACCATTTTGAATAAATACTTCTTACATGCTAGTGAATATATGTGCCGGGTCCTCCTTACCCAAGTTTAAGAAGAATCCGGCATGAATCTTGTCTGGTTGAGACGAGAAAGGTTATAAGAACTTGGTTGGTTCTTGAGTTGAGTTGGGCAATAATAAAATTACAAAATTACTCAGTTACAAGCAAGTTACCTAGTAAGGTACCAGACACAAATAAAAAAAAATTGAAAGAAGCAACATAATAAATATGTACTAAATATTTTTTATAACTGGTTAGGGGGGGCCTTTGGACCTATCTATTTATAAGATTTTTATCTTTTTTGGGTATAGGTAATATTGTATTTTATGACCTTCACAAATGAATCTTCATCAGTGATGTCATAGACAAGTATAGCTCCATTTGAGTTCCTGTAGTAGATGGGCCCCAGAGCATGGAACTTTTCTTGACCGGCTGTGTCCCAGATGGAAAGATTGACGCGTTTCCCGTTGATGTTTAATCTTTTGTTCAAAAACGTAGCCTGTAACAAATAGTTGATAAGATATTATTATCTTGTACATTCACTTTTAAACAACAGTAGGTAACGATTTGTTTTAATACCTGCAAGGTCGTTAGATGTTTATCGTTGAACTTGTCTTCGATGTATCGCAAAAGTAGCGATGTCTTTCCTACGCATCCTTCTCCTAGCAAGACAACTTTAAAATTTTGGGTACCGCCTGCTGCAGCCATTGTATCGAAAATATCGATAGTCTTGGAAGGACTAGCTTATTAAGTCTTGAATTAGCAAATTAAATTATATACATATGAAGCCGTCCTTCAACTCACAGTAGTTAGTTCTTACACAATAGGACCATTTAGGTACTCGGCCAACTAAGTGGCACAGAAACGATAATATCTTATTTTAACATCTACCACAAAACCTTATTTAAGAAGGTTAATTTAATGTATTTTGTTTAACTAACTTAGACCGTTTCTCATGGAATATTGTTGCGTCTGATTTTTGATCACATCACACAGATAACGTTATTTTACATTGAAAATCAGTTATGAAAACTGAAAACTCGAATGGAAACAAAACAAACAGCACAGCACACCAGTGTTAGCAACCTGAAGCGAGCTGACTATCGTACTACCAGGGGCGTAGAATTATTGTATTTGTCACTGTCATGGACCGAAATTATCGTACTTATCAGAATAATGTCTAATAGAAATAAATAAATCACATTATACATGATATTGATATGAATACAAGTACCCTGTAGTTAATCTCTTTTAAACCACCGATTTCAACTCAACAGAACACTTTGAAAACCAAATGTTTTATTGCATGTTACCAGACCTGAACCGATTCCCTTTCTATTTAAAGTTCAGTAAACGCGCGAAATTCGAATTCGCTCGGAAGTTCTGTATGCTATGAAACACGCCAATATTTCGTATTTATAAAGTAGAAATAAATATGGATTATGGAAGAGTAATGAGATATGAAATGAAAGAATTTTCTTTAAATATCAATATATATACATTATTCATATAAACAGATAATATTTATTTTAATATAATATTTAAAACATATATTAATGTAATCAATATAGTCATAAATATTAATTTTTCGTTATATCACTTAAAAATCGTTTGGCATTAAGTCACTATTAAATTCCTCAACATTCGTGTCACATAAAATATTCTGAACCGTTCTGGCAGTGCTTTCTGTTGAATTTGTATTTAAGAGTAACGCTTAGTTCATGCGACTGTATTCACTTTGTGAATAAAAACATGCTATTGCGCTTTAGTTTAGGCTATCAGCGTATGAGTAAAATAAAATAAATCCTCAAATTTTGCATCATGATGGAAATTATCGTACAATCTGCGTACGATAATACTGTGCTATAGTACATCGTATGTATGTACAAAGTTATCGCATGTGTACGATAATTATCGTACGGTTCCGAACACTGCAGCACACACAAACTATAGGATGACAGCACAGCACGCAAAAATCAAATCACGACGAATGATATAAATAACATGATGAAATGTGAATTGAATGAACTTTTTTTCTGCTTCAATTGGGTTATTGCTTCTGTGACTTTTTGTCAGAATTATGCCAGTGTCTGTTTTATGACGCTTCTTTTTCTGCTTCTCTTCACTTCCATTATTGGCATAAATTTTTCGACAAAACACCTATGACAATATGACAATGCCAACGTCGAGTAATTTTTTATTCTCTTCATTTTTATTGCATGTTTTATTGAGTAATCTTGGCGGAATTTTAATGAATAAATTGTGACTACATGACGGGTATGGATAATTGAATTATGTGTATTTATGTTAAACTTCAATTATATATCTATATTATCATGATTGAATTTATAGAAGGTTATTATTAAGCCTATTTCCGGTAATGATCATTCGATTAGAGATGTTTACTTACGTATTACAAAATTACTTTATTTATTTGTTTAAATTATTTTCCAATTATATAGTGATTTGATATTGTCATATTTGAATTTAATTAATTTAATTTAATTCATTGGGAGGAGTATCCGTTTCCGCCCCGAGTGACAGAGCACAAAAAGACGAACGGGGCGGACACAGAGAGTCCAACCGACAACGAGGCAGGTCGTTGATGTTAAAAATAGTGATCGGCGAGTAAAGTTTGTGAAAAGGTGACGAGTGTTTGGATTTCAAGGTGTACCTAATATTTATTTATTTATTTATGAATGTTTAAAATAGATATAACTTTACAGCTTACACTAATGCGTTATATCTAGGACGGATACTTAATATAATATAAAATAGAGAAACAAGAAACTTAAACAAAAGAAACGAAATCACAATACTTAACAATTACTTAGGTACATAAAAAAAATCGGGTTGCACTCAGGGAGTGCCGACAGAAGTGAAAACTTATTTTGGCGCGTTAGAGTTTAGTAATAAATCACTTCAAAATCAGTAATTATGGCGACTTCCAATCAAATACTGAACGAACACAGATGATACAATATATTTTGTTCAGAATGTAGATAATATATCAAAAGAACCTAACTCAGTAAACTTCTCCATACAAAAGTAGACTGTAAACATGTGAATTAAGGTTTATAATCAAATGGGGCGAGCGCGGCAGCCGGCTGCGTCTCGCCCCAGACGGTAACGGTGTCGCGAATCCAGAGGTTTTACCTCATTTAAAAATATGCGTACCGCGCTAAAAGAAGTTTTCACTTCAAAAAACTAAACATTTTACAATTCTTATTTAAACCTAGAACTTTAAACATGCCTACCTAGGTATTACATAATAATATTGTTCTCACAAAAGTTAAGGCAAGCACGTTCAATCATCTTCCATTCATCCGCAAACACCTCAAAGTGAGGATGGTTGGTGATGAGCGCATTGAGATTGCGCTGCGCAAGGGAGACAGGCGAATGTTGACTATACAGTGTCCGTGCCCGCACTGGCTCAAAAAGTCGACGAGGAATCCCAAGAAAATTCTAAACGCCATTCCGCGTGACGTCTAGAATTGACAATTGACGATCGACTAAGACTATAATAACAAACAAACCGTAGACAGAGAAACTAACTAACTACTAACTGTTTTCTCTGTCTACGAAACAAACTAACTCTACTATAAACTATAAACACTTGACACTGGCAAAATTTACATTACTATGTCACAGGCCATTAACAAAGAAGAAGAATACTGTCTTATTGGTAATATGTATGTCATATCTATGTCCGGTCAAAAAAGTCCGTCACGTAAAATTCATTTTGTTGTCGAGCGTATTTTTTTAACTGTGATTATCTTCTAATGTGTTTATTTCACAGACTAATAAAAGATGCTATGTAACGCATCTTTATTTAAAGTAGTGGTCGCCTACTGGTCGAAATTCGACCATAATGAATTAATAACTACCTAATATATGTATTTTTTATGAATAATTAAAAAAAAAATGCATTCTGCACCCCTCTATATATAAACTATAAGTGTGCGAAACTTCATACTCCTCCGTCCGCGCTCCTTTTTGTTAAAAGGGGTACTTACACAGTTTTTTAAGTGAAAACATCTTTAGCATCGTTGTGATTTGAAAGTCGATGTAACGAAAAAGCGACAGTAAAAAGAGACAGACACATAAATTCATAAGATTTAACGTGGGAGAAAATGAGATAGGAAGCATTATACGTGTTTATTACTACGTGTTTGTGCGCGCATGCGTAGTACAAAGCTTGAGATAAGGCATCACAACAACCGTGGTGTTTTGTATACTATTACTAAACAATAATATATCTATAACATACTTAAATGATATAAATATGTTCTACATAACGGCAACTCCCTGATCAAATGATCTCTATGACGCGAAATCACGGCGCTCAAATTCACGATTCTCAAATCACGATTTATCAGAAAACACGCCAAACGCCTGCTAGAAACCTCACGCAGTGAAGCCATAGGAAGTCAGTAAAGATATAATGATAGACAATAGTTAAGAGACGAGAAAGAATAGTGGTCAGGTCCCAGTTTAACATCAGCTAGTTATCAAAATAAAATAATGTAGTATGGAGCTTTCATGATTTTACTAGGTAATTTACGTGATAATTTTCCTTATAATTTCATCATAATATGCTTAATAAAAATTATAACAAATAATTCCCTCTATGCGGTCAACTCTCTGCTAAGCAGATTTAAAATGTCGATTGGTAAGAGCCATACACCACCACCATTTGCAATTAAATAAATAAATAATGCCGGACACTTCACACAGCATCATCTGGCCCCAAAGTAAGCAGAGCTTGTTTTATGGGTACCACATGACTGATATACTACTTATACCGCGTGTCCCGGAACTAATATGTTATGCCGGGTTGGGCCGATTCTCGATACTTACGTGAACAACATATGTTTTACCTCTTTTATAAGTTCAATGTTTTTCATTCAAGAAATGAGAAGCAAAGTTTGCTAAAAATCCCTAAAATCAGCTGTTTATTGAACTCTGAGCGTGACCCCAAAATGAAGTATCGTTTGAGTTCACGCAACACAAACATAAAAGTTGCCTACATTGTGATGCCTCTGAGAAGAAAGTAAATTTTTGTGTTCTTGTTGAGATCAGCTGCAATTTTTTTATGAATCTTGTTTATTCTTCTATCAAATTTTCGGATTTATAGCATTTAATTTTTCTTGACAAACAAAAATTAACTACACAGGATTTATGATGATGATGATGATAACATGTTCACAACTCTTTATTAAAACAACTTGATTTGGATTTTCATAGAAATTTATAGCATTGGGTAACATTTTTCGTAAGTAGGTAGAATACACAGGTAGGTAGATCTTCATAGAAATTCAAAGTATTAGGTACCCAACCTACAACATTTTTCTTAGGTAGGTAGATAGATTTCTTATTAACATTTCTAGGCTAGGTATCTAATAATTTGAATTTCTATGAAAAATCTTGTCTATCCCATATTTTCCCATAGTTTTATCTGTCCACCTCATTGTGCAACTCTGTGACTTCGCGGCTTTTTATCAAAGGTCTCAAATAAAACCGAAAACCAATCAGAAGAGTTCAATCCACATAATAAATAATAAATTTCGGCTAATTCCGATAATAGTCTACCTTTGTAATAAGCCGACATTTATTATTTTGTCAGAAATTGGTTCCGTAGGTATTTATTTTTAGTCGTTGTTCCGATGAAGACTTTATTTATTTTATTCATTAATTAATTTATTAATTCTGTCATTGGTTTTTTCTTGGTCACTCTGTGCTGAATTAATTGGTTTTGTCACTGATTTTTTTTCTGTATGTAGCCTTAACATGAGTCTAGTGATTAATGGTGACAGAACTAGAGTGGTTTAAGGATTCAGTGACCAAGAAAGAAGCAGTGACATGACTACAGAATAAACTAAGCAAAATAACTTCACTAAGAACCAAAGTAGTATTTACCAACATGAATGTCATCATTGTGATAGGTTTGAATTTTCACATCAAAAATGAATCCTAAGAAATTGTCGGCAATTTCAAAGGATTTTATTTTGCTTTTTTTGAATTGCTTTTAGCTCAGTGTTTTGTTGTACCTATGTAGGGTCGGTTTGGTGACAGTGAACCACCTAAAATTTGAGCGAGATTTGTGTCAACCTTATAAGTCGAAGAACTACGTTTTATATCTCAAACGATAGATTATCTATCTGGCTTTAAAACTGCATTTATAAAATAATCGTAATTTTAATAGATTTAGTACAACTTATGTTTTTTTTTGTACACCCACTGGTACACAGTGAACATACGGGGTGGTACACATAGAACCATAGTGTACTCAGTGAACCACTGCATAAAAAGGAATAATATCAGCTCAGTGAGTCGAGGAATATGAAATAAAAATGCAACTTTATTGTAATTATGTTCTTATATTTATTTAACGTTTTACGTAGGTAACATTAATTAACCTATACCATAAAAAAATCAGACTTATGTATTTGTTAGGTGCCTGTCCATATACATACATATATTTATAACCTTATGTTGTTGTTGGTCCAATGTTGATGAGATATCCCGTAAATACTTTTTTACGTATCTGCGTCATGTCGGGTACGCTATTTGGCATTCTTTCGCTGCTTTTCGAATGCTGACTCCATTTTTGATATGGAGAATTACGGCTTTTTTCATATCCACTTGGGAGGTGGCCCATATTTTCCTACCTGCCGTCCCTTTTATTTCTCCCTTTTATTAACGATAAGTTGTTGTATAAAAATATTTTGTCAATAAGTAGGTGAGCATGAGCAGCACTAATTCAAATGAGCCCAAACATGGATATTTCCCTGAGGAGTTCCGTTGAACAGATCCTGACACCATCATCAGATCAGCTCACCATATCATAAATTGTAGACGAAACATGACCGTTTTGCTAGTTAAATTAAAGCTTATAAAAATAAATATAAATAATTGACCTAGGCTTTTACAAGTAAGTGGTGTTTAATTATGTAGCTAAAATAAAAAAACTATAAATTTTTCAAGCCGATGTTGTGTAAAGTACACAGTAAACCATGGTTCACTGTTGACTCTGCAAAATTGGTTCACTGAGTGCCATACTCATCCCAAAATGTTTGAGGTTAAAAAATGGCTAATAGAAAACGAATACTTACTTAGAATCTAAGTGATTGAATACAGGGAATTCAGGAACTAGTATTTTAAGCCTGAACGAGCAGATTCCGACCATGAAAATTAATAGTTGTACAACTCCTAAGAATTAATATTTTCAGATTTCCATACAAAAACATTCAAAAAATGAAATTGACAACCCTTATTTTGTCAACAATGTTTCTAAGTGCGTTACCTACCTACATACCTACCTAGAGTTCAAATTGTCTGCTAAGCTAGGCTAGATACCTACTTAGGTTGGTGTATGTAAGTATCTTTTGACGTAGGTACCTACATTTCAAAATTCAAAATTCAATATCACTTTATTCAATACAATCACAAGGACCACTTTGAATCGTCTTCTTACATGCTAGTGAATCTAGGTGCCGGTTCCTCCTAACCCCAGTTCAAGAAAAATCCGGCAAGAAACTTGTCTGGTCTTGACACTTTTTTGTATGCCCTTGACAATTTTGTCACGGATGCCGAGTCGAGTTGGAGCAGACTCATCCCAAGCTTTTTTGTCATCTAAATAATCATATATTTTATAATATGCTTTAATAGACAGTTTCTGTTTAATTACGTTTTAAAATTTGCCAATCGACAAATTTAACACGTCGCTTGGGACCTTGTTATAAAAGCGTACACATTGCCCATAAAAGACTTATTAACTTTAGCGAGCCTAACAGTGGGATAGGCGAGTTTATCTTTATTTCTAGGGTTAATATGATGATTATCGCAATTTTTTTTGAATAAATGAACTTTTTTGTGCACATACATTACATTTTCGTATATATACTGACAAGGCACTGTCATAATATTAATTTCTTTAAACTTCTTTCTATTAAGTGATTCTCTGGGGCCCTTGTTATAAATTGCACGAACAGCCCTGTTCTGCAACACAAATATGGTGTTTATATCAGCAGCACTCCCCCACAACAAAATGCCATAAGACATAATGCTATGAAAGTAGCTGAAGTAAACGAGTCTAGCGGTATCTACGTCGGTAAAATGACGGATCTTTTTAACAGCGTATGCGGCAGAGCTGAGTCTCTTCGAAAATTTATCTATGTGAAAGCCCCATTGCAGCTTATTATCTAAATTAATGCCTAAGAACACTGTGGTGTCGACGAGATCTATCTTTTCGTTTTTAATTTTTACATTAGCTTTCACCTGTTTAACGTTGGGCAGTATAAAACGAATGCATTTCGTTTTTTTCTTGTTAAGTAATAAGTTGTTTACATTAAACCATGTTACAACTTTAGAGATTGCATTGTTTACATCGTCAAGATTAGTAAGTCGTCGCTTTAATTTAAATAAAAGTGACGTGTCATCAGCAAACAGTACAATATCGTGATCATCCTTTACAAGTTTAGGTAGATCATTTATATAAATTAAAAACAAGAATGGCCCGAATATTGATCCTTGTGGTACACCCATTTTTGTTTTCAGAATTTGTAAATCAGAATTGTTTACTGTCAAGTAAATTGTTGGTATTAAAATGCCGTTGTAATTGGTTTAGCATAAGTTTTTCAAATATTTTACTATATGTAGGAAGTACTGATATAGGTCTAAAGTTACTAGGATCGGAATGACTACCTGATTTGAATAGAGGTATGATCTTGCTATGTTTCATTAAATCAGGAAATACTCCACTGTCAATACATTGATTTAATATGAAAGCTAGATCTGGTGCAATAATGTCAATTAGTGGTTTTATAACACTGACAGAAATGCCCCAGAGATAGTGGTCTTTTTTACATTAATCATTTTGAATGCCTTGATAATATCGTTATTGTCCACATGTTCAAAGTAAAATTGTGTGACACATTCAGGTAAACTATCTTTTAACAATGATTCTGCTATTACATGAGAAGAGTTTAAAGACTTTGTAGTGGAGACTGGAATATCAGTAAAAAAAGTTTCAAATGCCTTTGCTACATCTATATCTTGCTTAATGATATTATTGTTGATATTTAAATTTATTACACTTTTATGAGTTTTGGATTTTCCGGTCTCACTATTAATTATTTTACAAGTTGCTTTTATTTTATCTTGACTGTTTTTAATTTTTGATCTTAAATACTGAGATTTAGCAAAGCGACAAACATTTTTAAAGATTTTTGAGTAATTTTTTACTTTTTCTTTAAACTCTTCACTAAAGTTATACCGTTTTTCACAGTACTATTCATACAAAGTACGCCTACTCTTATGAATACCTGCTGTTGCCCACTCACAAAATGTTGAACTGCCAGAGACCACAATAGTTTTGGATGTGAAAATGGAACTGAATACTTATTAAATTCAGTGAAAAATCTATTGTATAAATCATTTAGATTATCATCATTATACAACAAAAAAGGCAAGTTGGTATCCAGGTTCAATCTTACTTGCTCTAAACGATCAGTGGTAACTGGTATATAAGTTTTTTTTATTTGTACATCTTTATTATTCATTTTAGTTTCTATTTGAACTAGTTGACTGAGATGGTCAGAGTGAATATTACTAATTATATTTTTGCTTATTATGTTTACATTGATAAAGATATTATCTATGCATTTGGCCGAAGTGGCAGTTATTCTAGTTGGCTCCATAAATGTAGGTTCAAGACCAAATGAATTAAATAAATTTGTTATTATGGTACTTAATGAATATTTTTCAAGCAAATTTATATTAAAATCACCGCATACAACAATTTCTTTATTTGATTTTGTAATGGACTTATGCAAAATGTCCTCCATAATTTTCTCAAAAATATCAAATGAGGCGGTTGGTGGGCTATAAGTGCTTATAACAAGGAACCGCTCCAACTCTATGCAGGCTATCTCAATGTGTCTTTCTACAGAGTGGGCGACAATGTCTTTGCGTTCTTTGAATTTTATTTGTTTATTTATTAATATTAATGATCCACCTCTTATAGAATGTACTCTGCAGAAAGAACTACCAACTTGGTCATTCTTGAAGTAGAACATGAGCTCATGAGATCATGAGACTTTTCAGCCAATGTTCTGATAAGCAGATTATGTCAATATTGTTTGAGTTCATGTACAAGTCTAATTCTAATTCTTTGTTACAAATTCCTTGAATATTTTGATGAACCAAGTTAGTAAACTTAAACTTATTTACAGTATTTATTTTACAGTTTTTAGTCTTTTTGTTTGACTTTTGATTGACTATTTTTATAACATATATTATTTGATTTGTCTGACTTGTCAATGCTAGAGACTTCCTCTATTGTCTTTTTATCTAATTTAAATTATTAGGAAAAAAATCCAGAGTCTGATTTGGAATGTCAAGATTATGCTCAATAGAAGCAATATGTGTAGCCAAGTTCTTGGCTGTTATACTAAAATAATAAGATAGCGAACAGCTACTTGTCGTTTGTAATAATTAGGAAGGTAGTATCTACCTTTAGTCAAATAATATTTTTTACTAACAATGTTGTTAGTGTCAATTATATGGATTACATTATTATTATTGCATGACATTGTATGCAAAGCCTGATTTAATTTATACCTATGGTAATATTCTGCTTGTGGCAAGCTGTCGCTGTAGGGAAATGTAAACATTACAATTTAGTTTACTTGCAATGAACAAAGTGTTTCAAAATATTTTATTAATTCAGCTTTGTTTACATTACCCATATTTCCAAGCCAAATTACTAAATTAGAGTTGTGCTTAAAATTATACTTAGTTATTAATTGCATTATGTCATGCAGGTCACAGTTTGGTAAGCAATTATTAAGTACTGTATGTCCCATGCTAGTGTTTAATAATAATTGGCCTATATTTTTTCCATTACATACTGACTGCGCTGAATTAATTTGTTTTGTCACTGGTTTTTTTTCTGCTACATACAGAAAAAAAACCAGTGACAAAACAATGTAGCCTTAACATGAGTCTAGTGATTAATGGTGACAGAACTAGAGTGGTTGAAGGATTCAGTGACCAAGAAAGAAGCAGTGACATGACTACAGAATAAACTAAGCAAAATAACTTCACTAAGAACCAAAGTAGTATTTACCAACGAGAATGTCATCATTGTGATAGGTTTGAACTTTCACATCAAAAATAAACCCTAAAAATTGTCGGCAATTTCAAAGGATTTTATTTTGCTTTGATTGAATTGATTTTTGCTCAGTGATTTGTTGTACGTCGTGCTGTCAACTCAACTTCCTAGTTCCTGTTAAGTAAGAGTTCCGTTTCGAGTATCATCATGACGTCCTCCGATTTGACGGACGTTATGATTTTTATGTGTTGGTGCCGCGTCGAACTATGGACAATGCTTGGCACATTGAACTATTCATGTGACCATTGTGTGTGATTTTTACGAGTGTGTTTGTGTTGTGTGTGTTTTTTTAACTCAATCATAAGTGCTTTGTGTTGGATACCTAGGAGGTAGTACCTAGAATAGGTACCTACTAATCTTGTAATGTGGTGTTTGTTATTGTCAATTTTCAAAATTTTATGGATCCGCCTAGAACAAGACATTAAACGGTATGTAATCTTCATAAGTAGTTGCTTCTTTTACCATAAAGTTAAAAACATTATTTTTCAAGAGACGAATAGGTAACTAGATTAGCCGCTGGATTAGTAGGTAGTTACTAAATAAATATCTACATACTTAGTTTTGTGCTACAAACGAAACAACATGGCTTGTGTGAATACCGCAGCCTAGCTTAGCAGACAATTAGAACTCACGCGAAGCTAGGTAGGTATGTAGGTAGGTATCGCACTTAGAACATTGTTGACAAAATAAGGGTTGTCAATTTTATTTCTTGAATGTTTTTGTATGGAAATCTGAAAATATTAATTCTTAGGATTTGTAGCCCCACAACTGTTAATTTTCATGTTCGGAATCTCCTCGTTCAGGCTTAAAATACTAGTTCCTGAATTCCCTGTATAGGTATATATATTTTATTTATATTACTTATTTTTATATATATTTTATAAATACATACATATTATACATAGAAACACCCAGACCCGAGACAAAAACATTTGTCCCGCGGCGGGAATCGAACCCGCAACCTTCTGCGCCTCAGGCAGGCTTTCGCCCACTGCGCCACAGAATTCGTTGAAGAGTTCCGTTGGCTTTCTTCGGACCTTATCATCAGATCTTAAACATCATGGTTTATTCAATATTTTACAGAAACAATTCTAAAGAATACATTTTGTTTGAGTTAACGGGTATTTATCGCGTATTAAGTACCAACATCAATTACCTACCAAGGTAGGTTATTGCAATATACGACCGAAATCTCATAATGGTTCACCATAGGTACATACTATTATTTACAACTGCAACGATCATTTTCAGATTATTCCTACTTTAAGTTCTAGTTGCATATTAATACCGTCACTAGGTATAACTTTCTAGTTAAGTAGGTGCTTAGGGAAGGTCTCTCAAATAATAATGATACGCAAGCCGGACAAACGATCTGTAAGAAGTAGACTCTTACAGATCTTTAAGCCTCCTATCAGTAATATCGAAAATATGAGAAAAAACTATTTGCAAAACGTCTCAAACGATGCCACTTAGTTTACTAGACCCAATGATTTTACAAGAGTAGAGATGTGTTACGTTCCTAGTAAATTGCGTTTGTAAACAGTCGCAGTTGCATATAGATAAATATACAAAGTACAAACTACAATCATGTTGTTTCATTAATGAACGATCGACTGATACGGAAAACACAAGAG
This sequence comes from Lampropteryx suffumata, assembly GCA_948098915.1. Taxonomy (NCBI): domain Eukaryota; kingdom Metazoa; phylum Arthropoda; class Insecta; order Lepidoptera; family Geometridae; genus Lampropteryx; species Lampropteryx suffumata. The sequence continues at coordinate 14,888,593 of OX402544.1, read as the reverse complement.
TAAGAGAGATAGCTATCTGTACCCAATAGCGCTTCGATTGTCGCCGTGGATACACAGATTATGATTTTTAATCGAACAGAACGGACATTGGTAAAGAAGAAAAGTATAAGGTCGGTAACGACAAAAAAAGGTAAACGCGATAAACACCCGTTTTAAAGTAATCATTATGTTATCTGATCGCGAAAGTTTGAAAAATTATATAATTGATGATAGTTTATATTATGCAGCTGCAACTCTTCAATCACGTCCCGCCTTACATACGCGCTCCGAGTTCACAATTCACATAATATACTATCAATTCTCAGTCGATTCCACTTAATACGACGTTATATAAAATAATCATATACACTAATACTGTGTCGGCACTATAATTCGTCCGGCTAAAATCAAAACCTACGACGACGTCGCATCCGATCTTTTACTATGTGGTAAAAATCAAAATAAGTTGTACTTACGCGTGATATGAGATCCCTTGAGCTTTTTTTTTTTTTTTGATAGTTTATGCACTTCCGAAACACACACGACGGCATTTTATTTATTTTTGTTCAATTTCGGCTCGACGGTCATAACGTCACGTTCATCGACTTGTTTCGCATGAACTGAGAGCGAGAGTGGTCAGATGGGTCTTTTATGAATTTTCAACTCGGGCGCGCTAGTAACATATCTCTACTCTTGTAAAATCATTGACTGGACCACACATTTGGATACAGAAGAGTAGGTACACCTTATACCTAGATACTCCGCCGCGGGACAAATGTTTGTATGATCTGCAAGTGTTTGTCTCTGGTTTGGGTGTATTTCTATGTATAATATGTAAGTATGATAAACAAAAGAAAAGTATAAGTTATGTGGTACCAATAACACAAGCTGCTTACTTTGGAGATTGCTGTGTGAAATGTCTGGCATTATATATTTATCATATGCCTATACACTCATAAAAATAGATATGGGTTTCAGAAAAATAGTGACCTTCATAGGAACAATACTGCAATACAAGGAACAGAAACAAATTATATATCCCTAGGTTACGACTAGAAAATGTAAATAAGTTCTTTATAGGGTCCCTCCCTATAAAGAACTTATTTACATTTTACACGGTGCGCTTCTGCAAAATATGAAAATGCACTTATTAAAATTTTTAAATCTTTTAATGAATTTATGTAATTTTTTGAAAAAAGCGTATTATTATATAAATTCACCTAGTACGTGAGACGTTTCAAAGTGAACCTTGTGATTGTATTGAATAAATATCTTTTGACTTGACCTCCAAAAAAACAATTCTGCTCTACAGTATTTTGTGACAGCCGCATTTGCTGATGACACAGCGATGCTGGCCTGCAATGCTTCTCCAATCCAAGGCTCGAGGCTCGAACACTATAGAAACAACTCGACCAGACAGAGAACTGTCTTCAGAAATGGAGAATACACACTAGTGACACAAAATCATCCCATATCATCTTCATACTCCGCAGAGAGAGCCCCGCAGTTAGCCTAAATGGGAACGAACTTTCACAGAAAGATACCGTTAAATACCTACCTACCTTCATCCTTAGTTTGAACGAAAGACAACGCTAAGGATTGAAAATAGGAACTCGACTCTCGTTTTTGGAGCCTATAATGATTCCTATGACCGCAAACACAACCACTAATTCTAACAAGAGCGGCTGGTCTACAACAATATCCTCAAACCTGTCCGGACTTATACAAATACTAGCTGTTGCTCGCGACTTCGTCCGCGTGAATATCAGTTATCGCGATTGGATAAATATTATTACTATGTCCTTCCTTGAGGTTTAAGCTTACTCTATACAAAATTTCTTCAAAATCGATTCAGTAGCCGTGAAAGCGTTATAGATAGACAGATAGGCAGAGTTACTTTTGTGCGTGTGCGCCTGAACCCGAACATACCTAATTTGTGCGGAGTTATTTTAAAATTATGATATCTCCTAAGATATTGATTGAAACAAGTGATGTCAAGGACAATTTTGTTCACAATGAAATACTTGTGATTAATAATATATTTATATGAATAAGGAATTTAATATTATGTTGATAAAACTCCTACTTAATGCATAGGTACCATATGACCAGGAAAGAACCAGTGACATGACGCAAATTTAGTGGTAGCTAACTAACCTACAATGTTTGCTTATATTCTAACTAGCGACCCGCCCCGGCTTCGCACGGGTGCAATGCTGATACTAAATATACTACAGAATGTCTTTATATACAACGTTATCTAAGAGAATAACATAGACTAGAGATAGACATATACCATTGCGGACTTTTGTGTAGACCTTTTTAAGGTGTACAATACTGTAGTACATTATTTTGATCTATCTCGTAAGGTTCAGCCAGCATTTGCAATGTAAGCGCAAAAAAATGTGTTTATTTACGACACCACATTGAAAGTTTGGAAACCTCTAAAATTATCAGTTTTTCTCTACTATATTATGCATGTTTTATACATATAAACCTTCCTCTTGAATTACTCTATCTATTAAAAAAACCACATCAAAATCCGTTGCATAGTTTTAAAGATCTAAGCATACATCGGGACAGACAGCGGGAGGCGACTTTGTTTTATACTATGTAATGATGATGATAAGTGTTAGGTTTTAAATAAAAATCCGGAGCCTGTTATTGTCTCTAGCGGGCGGTACTTGACGTTCCGGTCCTGTTTGGAAAATTTAATAATAGATTTAATGAGTTATTTTGCTAATAATATGTAGGTGTGTAGGTGCTTTTACAAAACTTTGCTATAAAAAGCTCTATGAACCTTACATTACTTACAAATCTACAAAGATATCGTAGGTGGTAGGTTACTTCGCGCAAGCGTAAACAAAGTAATACGTTTCTCTTTATTAGTTTAGATAACATAACTAATGTCAAACTAAATTGGACAAGAAACAATTATATGACTAAATTGTGGTTTATCTCACTACCTAGTTAGGTACTATCGGGATATTTTTAAATGCACATCTGTATCATTTTTCAGCACACTAGGTAACTCCACTAATTAACTAAATGCATACCAGAAAAATGAATGCTATGCTAAATAAATAAACCGGCCAAGTGCGAGTCGGACTCGGGCTCTGAAGGTTCCGTACAAAACTATAGGTATATAAGTAAAATTTCACACATCACGACAATCGAGTCATAGTTGGATGATGTAACAAAAAATTTACAGTTTTCGCAATTTATCCTTTATCTGTGCTATAAGACGTTGCGTGCTATAAGGTTTTGATTCCCTTGCGGGTTGCGAGTGTGAATATATGCGACTTAAATTGGTGCTTCTCTTGATTGCGTTGACATAGAAGTTTGATTTTGTTACAGCTTAAATTTATTATAGACCTGAGTATTTTATATGAATTTCAATTTAATACCTCTACGCGTTCATGAGAAAAGGGATAGTAAGTTTAAAATTATTATAAATATTTTTATTATATGATGTAACTCAAAATGTACGGTTATCGCCATTTATCCTTTATCTGTGCTATAAGACGTTGCTTCGTACCAAATTTCAATATTCTGAGTTCACGGGAAGTTCCCTGTAGGTTTTGATTCCCTTGCGAGTGTCGAAAATTTGCGGCATAAACGGCTGTATCTTTTGATTGCGTTAGCTTAGAAGTTTTATTTTTTCACAGCTTTAAGGGACAGTAGACCTGAGTATTTGATAGAAATTTCAGCTTGATACCTCCACACGTTCCTGAGAAAAAGTGTCTTGACAGACAGACGGACGGACGGACGGACAACAAAGTGATCCTAGAAGGGTTCCGTTTTTTCCTTTCGAGGTACGGAACCCAAAAAACCAATTGATTAACTAAACATGTCCTACAATTGGTTAGGTTATGTTAGAGTATAGAAAACAACGCGCAAGGCGTGCGAGCGAAGCGAGCGTGCCGAGGCAGCGGCCGCCGAAGCGCCAGAAGAATAATATAAGGTCACGGTAGGAGCATAAGAGTTCTGCAAATACCATTAAACAGTATAATTTGATTTATTTAGTGTGCATAACTTGTGTGCAAGTCAGTATTTTTGGTTTAACTTTGAAATATTTAGTTAGAAAAAAGGGAATACACAGATATCGATTTAATTACATGCCGTTACTATTTATGCACAACATTTCAAGCCCTGAATGTGTACCTAATTATCTTATTATGGCTATAAAATAGAATTCATAGTTTTTATACTTTAGTACCGATATCTAGGCTAGTTTGTTAACTGTGTACTGCGTAGCAAGACAATGTTGCCATCTTAAAAAAGGATGTCTTACGGGCAACGCGAACCACCAGTACCTAAGTCAGTCTTCAAGTCTGCCTGTTCCACATATCACTACCGGTCTATACCTACTGGTGGGGAAGATTCTACTGACCCGTCCGTGACAGACAGGTTATTGGTTTCAAATAATATTAAGCCTTATACCTAGTTGCGTAATATATATCAGCGCCACTGCTAGAACACTACTTGGCCACAAAAATTAGCCGTCCGTTACATAAAGTTCAATTTTATATTATATTTACTGTATCTCTTTGCATCTCTGCAACATAATCTGTATTAATGATATTTCCAATTAATGTACACAAAACAGATTCGAAACCACCATAATACTCACCGCTGTCATCCCCAGACATGGTGGACTTTGAGGATGTGTAAAGAGGATACTCAGAGGCACATCTGAATATTTTACTTTGCACGGTATAAGGTTGGTACTTCTATTTCGACGTCACCCATATTTTAGCACAGTAAGTAGGTAGTGAAAAATGAAACCTTTTCTTCAATACTTTAAACTTTAACCTACCTAATTATACCTAAGCGCAGTTTAAATTCTGCACTCATTTTGTTTTGTCGGTCTTAAGTGTTTTGTTATAGTTGTTGTTTTACAAAAACTAAATCATAAAACGTTCTTGCTTTAGTGTTAGTTCATTCTGTACTTAAATGCTGCCTGCTAAAGTAAGCAAAGTGCTCTATCCACCTGCATTATTATTTAAGCCCACTTACGACGATAAAAGCTTCAAAAGCTTCTTAAAATATGTTCAATTGCGAGTGTCCAGATTTATTTAAATTTTCAACTCGAACATAACGCAAACGAGGACGCAAGTAGTCGCAAAAAAATGATAGTAGAGGAGGTTACCAGCCACACTCGCAATGACAAAATTTAGTTGTTCATAACTTGCAGTCGAACGACTGCAGTGTTATTCAATTCAATTAAGTTTATTTACACCTTATTTTAACATTACAGATAATCTAATGCGTTAAAAATAGGAACACATTGGAGCAGGAGAAAAAAAATCATCATTCTACAAAAAAAGTTTAAATAAAACGTACAGAGAAAAAAAGAGCCTAAAATTTCGCATCTTTTGTTTCTTGTAAACTTTTTTGTAAAACTTACCGTTTACGATTTATGGCCCATTTAATGAACCGGTTTTTCTATCGCGGCCGATCTGAAGATCCAGAAGTTCATCCAACTAAATGTTCTATCCATTAAATGGGTCATAAATCGTAAACGGTAAGTTTTACAAAAAAGTTTACTATAAACAAAAGATGCGAAATTTTATTTTCTACAATAATGGTTTCCATAACTTTTGCCCTAAAGTGTATTGTTTCTGAGATATCGGCCAAAAACGTTTTTTCAAGATGGCGCTTGAAGCGTCACCTGGATCTTTTGTGATTTTATGCTCAGTGATCCTAAACCATATAATAAAAAATTGTGCAAAGTTAAATGCTATTTTGACTGGCCTAAAATAAGAACACGGTTTTGAAATAAACCATCTATGTGTTGCGTGACGTCATATCCTCGATACAGGACATCCTAGTGATGACAAAATCACTGACAATCCTCTCAGAATTGGTTACTGCCATTCGTCATTTGCAAAGAATGCGTTGCTGAGCGAGCAGCTTTGGTTGCAGCGAACAATTTAGAGATCAAAACATTTTCCTTATGTTATGTCTGAGATCAACAAAAATGAAACTATAATAAAAAACAATCGTAGACTTAAACAATATTATTGTGCATAAATTTTAAAGCTCCTTGACCTGGAGCGAGAAAGCGGGTGGGGCCGGTGTGGGAGGTGGGAGTGATGCCTGAGGGAATACCAATTTTCCAACAAAATGAGAAGCTTATGTGAATACCACACGTGAGGAGGCATTACATACAAGTGCATTTCGAGGTTGCAAATTTGCAAGTTGGATTAAATAGCACTCACAGTCCATTAGGTTAGCGCCTAGCTACTATTAAGACTGATTTTCAGGTCCTCAAATTAATAGCAGATTAGTGGCTAAAGATTTTACATAAGTACCAATCAGATAAATATAATATCAATTTGGCGCAGAGGCACAGGATATTTAGGGTTGAGTATAAAAAAAATATTTTTTAGTCTCCGACCGATTCGGTCTGAGTTCTTAGTACACCTTTACGGACTTAGGCAAATAAACACTTTTAATTCGAAATCTAATCATCTTCAGTTCAAAACTGTTGTAACAGGTATATGAATCAATCAGTCAGTTAGGACAAAGGTTATTTTCATTATTTAGCTATGTAAATAATAAAAGAAAAGTCTTCTTATAATAACTGTACAATTTCTAATTTGGACGTTAGATTCTTGCTCTAAAATGTGTCACTTTTTTTCTGAAAATATAATCAATTCTTTTCTATTGGACATTAAATGAACAACCGCATAAAGGTATTTAGAATATTTTACCCGTATCATTTTTAATAGACTCATGCTATAAGTAAAAATTTACACATAACTGCATTTTTATCTCAATTCAACTAATACGTGCATTTTAGCGCAGTGGGCTAAGGTCCGGCTGAGATGCAGAAGGTTCTCAGCCGGACGGTGCCGAAGGTGCGGGTTCGATTCCCGCCGCAGGACAAATGTTTGTATGATCTGCAAGTATTCTTCTCGGGTCTGGGTGTTTCTATGTATAATATGTATGTATTTACAAAAAAATATGTATATAAGTAGTATGTCAGTCATGTGGTACCCATAACACAAGCTCTGATTACTTTGGGGCCAGATGATGCTATGTGAAATGTCCGGAATTATTTATTTATTTATTCAGGGTTTGCAGTAAGCTGACGATTTTATACAAAAGTTGTCACACCTTTTCACCCCTTAAAGGTTAAATTTTGGAAATTCCCTTAGTACTTCGCTATACACCAAGACAGATATAGGTACCCTACCAATATGTATACGGTCAGAGGAAGCTGTGCTGTGCTTTGTAAACGAATAAGATAGTCAGTCAGTTAGTCGGGACAAAGATTCTTATAAATCAACTAGCGACCCGCCCCAGCTTCGCACGGGTGCAATGCTGATACTTATTATACTATAGAATGGTTATAACTAAGAGATAGCCTTATACCATCGCGGTTTTTATTTGTAGACCTTTTGAGGGTGTACAATACTGTAATACATTATTTTGATCTATCTCGTAGGGTTCAGCCAGCGTTTGCAATGTAAGCGCAAAAATATGAGTCTATTTACGACACCACATTAGAAACCTCTAAAATTATCAGTGTTTATCTACTATATTATGCATGTATTAAACATATAAACCTTCCATAATTTTCACTCAAAACGGGATATTTACCATGATATATGAGTTTTTCTGCTTCACGATATTTCGGCACAGTTGCATGCGCCATGATCACGAGATAAACTGAAGTCTTTGCGGGTGGATGTTATTGGCAGACAAAACGGTCTACCCTCTTTCTCAGTCTTTTACTGCGAACATTACCCCTACTACCGGTTTCACTGTCACTAACAACTCGATCACGATTACGACACACAACACTCACGGTATCTGGACGCATAACTGGTACCTCACTTTTACGATTTCCACACATCCTCACCACAGGGTTCCAGGCTCCAGACAATTGAAAACCGTCTTCTCGATTGAAATTCCTGTGTTTGGTAATCTCTATTGCCTCTTGTACCAATCTTGGGATGTAATGTTTTTCAGTTGAGATTACCTGTGGATTGTGTAACTCGATCCAGTGGTTTGAGCCAGATTCTAGTAGATGTGTAGCTATGGCCGACTTTTGTGTGTCCATATTTTTGACCGCCCGGATGTGTTCTGTCACTCGACAAGCTATGGTACGTTTTGTTTGGCCGATGTAAGAGCTCCCACAGCTGCAGTCAATCTTGTACACTCCTGGTGTTTGAAGAGGAATCTTATCTTTAGGTGAGCGCAGGTAGTGTGAGATCTTCTTTAAAGGAGTAAAAATTGTTTTTATGGACAATTTTTGCAGGGCTTTCGCAATTTTGTCCGTCACTCCTTTGATGTACGGTAGAAAAGCAGGTTTTCGTTCTACTATACATCTGTGGGGCTTAGGCCTTTGTCTAACTGGAAAAGATCGAAGCTTATATCCATTTTTACGTAGGACATGCTGAACATGAGCTAGCTCACTCTTTATGGAGTACTCATCACATAGGTCGAAAGCACGGTTCGTGAGAGACATTACAACCGAGTTAAGCTGCCGAGGGTGATGGTGTGAATCAGCATGGAGATATCGATCCGTATGGGTCGGCTTCCTATAAACCGAATAGCCTAAATTACCATCATCACGAATCTGTACCATCACGTCCAGGAAAGCCAAGCTTCGATCACTTTCCATTTCATACGTAAACCGCATCTTGGTATGTACGCCATTTAGGTATGCCAAAAGGAGGATTCCTCTTCAAACACCAGGAGTGTACAAGATTGACTGCAGCTGTGGGAGCTCTTACATCGGCCAAACAAAACGTACCATAGCTTGTCGAGTGACAGAACACATCCGGGCGGTCAAAAATCTGGACACACAAAAGTCGGCCATAGCTACACATCTACTAGAATCTGGCTCAAACCACTGGATCGAGTTACACAATCCACAGGTAATCTCAACTGAAAAACATTACATCCCAAGATTGGTACAAGAGGCAATAGAGATTACCAAACACAGGAATTTCAATCGAGAAGACGGTTTTCAATTGTCTGGAGCCTGGAACCCTGTGGTGAGGATGTGTGGAAATCGTAAAAGTGAGGTACCAGTTATGCGTCCAGATACCGTGAGTGTTGTGTGTCGTAATCGTGATCGAGTTGTTAGTGACAGTGAAACCGGTAGTAGGGGTAATGTTCGCAGTAAAAGACTGAGAAAGAGGGTAGACCGTTTTGTCTGCCAATAACATCCACCCGCAAAGACTTCAGTTTATCTCGTGATCATGGCGCATGCAACTGTGCCGAAATATCGTGAAGCAGAAAAACTCATATATCATGGTAAATATCCCGTTTTGAGTGAAAATTATGTGCAAAACCATGATAGTTTTAAAAGTTATATATAAACCTTCCTCTTGAATCACTCTATCTTTTAAAAAAACCGCATCAAAATCAGTTGCGTAGTTTTAAAGATCTAAGCATACATAGGGACAAACAGACAGCGGGAAGCGACTTTGCGGGAGCGGGATTCAAATCTTAATGACGTTAGCGCGAGCTGGTTCAAATCAGCCCAAATATGGGTATTTTACCTACTCATAATAACTAAAGCGTTCCATGGATCAGTTCCTGACTCCATCATCATGATCACTGTCACCTTCATATAGATTTAATTCCTGACAGCATGCAGTATCAGCTCAATTTCACTGTTTATTGAGGAGTTCCGTTGAAAAGCACCTGACTCATCATCAGAACAACTCACTGTCACCATAATTACATAACAACCTACTTTGTGTACAATGCTTTAATCAGTAAAAGTCTACGAATAGGAGATCAAGTTAAAATAGTTTTGTTTTTACATTGTAACTAAAAACTACGCATCCCAGAATAAAATAAAAATTGGTTTTCTAATATACAACATATGACACTTAACGCATCTAAATAAAATTTTTTCTACTTTTTGGAACCCTTAACAACCCCTTGTCTAATATGGTTCAAAAAGTTACCAGTTCATTTCCCAATTCTGTCGACCTGCCTAATTTCATGCAGATTGTATTATCGATGACATAGTTAATGCCGAGCAAAGAAACATACAAACAACTAAACATGCAAAGCCCAATCGCACAAGTTGGCACTGTGATCTACTTACATAGGTGCTAGGTATCACGCGTGCTTAGACGCAGGTTCTGCCTGCGGCTAAGCACGCGAGATGGTATTATATGTATTTAATACTTAGTAAATGGCGCTTGGTTACAATAATTGTTAAAATAAAGCAATTTTATAAGCCTATGTAATCTTAATATTGTGTTTTCGATAAGACTTTTGGATATGAAACATTGAAAATAGCCACCCATCGGCATCGGTCTCTCACCTTATTAGGTACCTACTCTCTCTCTACAAGTAGCAACAGACGTAAATTGTGCGATCATTATTGTCAAATACATCTCTTACACGCTATTGTATCTGCAATAATCGTTTCTACTTCTTATTGGGTCACTTCTTTATAACCTCTTTATAACCAGTGTGATGAAAGGGTTAAAGTGCGCATCAGCGGATTTTCAACTATAGGTGAGCGACAGGCGAGAAATATGCCGTGATTGGCTTCCGTAATATGTATTTTTATGATCTGTTATTTATTTCGCTTTCGTTGTTGTTGCTAATGCTACTTTTACGTAATTCGCTGCCGTAGTGAAAAATTTAAATGCAACTTTACTTTTCCTGTAAACTAAACTGCTTGCTGTGATGAATTGAAATTGTTTAATTGTATCTCACAGCAATCTGATACATAATTAGTTGTGCCCGTTTACTCGTGTGGCAGCCGACTAATTACAAACATAATTTTGCTAAAAAAATAATAAGAAATGGGCTTTATACATGAAATAGTTTGGTACATTTATTATTATAAGAATCTTTGTCTTGACTGATAACCGCTGGTCGTAGAAGGCTTAAAATTTAGAGGGTAATGGTATCAGTCTTGGTCTGCTAAAAAGGAATTTTACAAAATTCATCATAAATCATCGCAAAAAAAATCTTAGGTACTTATTTATTGAGATTATTCCTATGACCCGATATACGATACTTCTGCTGTAAGTTCGTGAGGTTTTGGATATCCTACAGAATCAAGGTTATCTTGCAATATCATTGAAGTAACAGACAACAAATTTCAAATCGATAAGACCAGTGGAAGTTGCTAAGATCTTTACATAAAAAACTGATGAAACTCAAATAACTTAACATATTTTCTTATATCATAGCTAAGAATACTATCGATCAAGCCACATTCAAACAAAAAAAACAAACAATTAAAAAAGGTTCGTACGTATGGAAGCTACAGACAGCCAGACACAGGCAGGTACAGACATACACACAGATACATACATACACTCGATAAACTTATAACACCCTGTAAAAATAATGTTTTACAGGGTGAATTTACTAAATTGAAATTCAATAGAACATTTCAATTTAGATATACGCCCAAAAATATCAAACATAAATTATATATGTAACAATAATGTGAGCGTGGCCGCGTTTGCTAGCGCATCCAGAGTAATCCATAAATTCCAAGATGTTTTATTGAAGGAATCTTAAGTATTAGTGGAGCTGGAAAATCTGAATTCAAAATATTCAGTTTGACGTCATCTTACTTTTCGAACACGAGACGCCAGGCTTTGACGATAACCGGCATCTCACAGGATTCCGGAGTTCAAACTATAAATTCTGAAGATTGATGTGTAGAGTGCAAGGGGGCACCGAATTTTTGAAAAGACATGTGACTTTTTTCTCTAGAAGGTAGTACTAGTAGGTACTCTGTTGTATGGCGGCACCCACTTGGTATTGATACTACTAGGTAGGTATTCGCGAGATCTCAGTAACGACTTTTTCTAACTTTTATGTTAATAATAAATTTTTTAGATTCTACCGAAAAAAGGAGAAAAATTAACCATTGCCTGCATATTTTCGCCTTTTGAAGTGTATTCTGCTACAGCAGCAGCGGCACACATTGTCTTGGATTACTTATAAGTACTCACCACTTAAACTATTTATATTATAATATACTAGCTGTCCGCTCGCAGCTTCGCCTGCGTTGAAGATTTTTCCCGGGACAAACCAATTTTCCCGGGATAAAAAGTAACCTATGTCACCCGGGGATAGTGTAGCTTTCCAACGGTAAAATATTTTTAAATCGGTCCAGTAGTTTCGGAGCCTATTCAATACAAACAAACAAACAATCAAATCTTTCCTCTTTATAATATTAGTGTAGATATAGATGGTATAGATGTGTTTAATGTTTTATGTGAGGTGAATTTCCTAATAAGCGATCGGCGAGTAGTAAAGGAGCACCTTGTACATTCTGGCAACGCTTCAAATCTGAAATTGTTAGTGCACACGAGGAATCCACTTGATTGAGTATACCTACGCATTCTCGCAATGATATATAACTGTTGATTGCTTGGCTTACACTCAGTTCGTCAGATACAGGAATGAACATTTAAGTCTGATAGCGGTTATGGGTTATACAGCGCTGAGGGCAACATCAAAATTAATGTTGTACTCAGTATTTTTGGTTCCAACAAGATTAGAGCCGTATTTGTAAAATCTTTTATCTTGTCTATAATGTTTTCTGTAATGCGAGTAGCTTAGTAGTATATAATTTGGATAAAGGAACTGTTTGACCTTATTTGGTTACTAGACAAAACTTGGCACAGAACGAGATTGATGCTGGATTAGAGATTAGAGAACCCATGCAACAGATCTTTGGTCCTTCGCAACTGCTGCATATAAAAGCACTACCTATGTAGTTCACACAAATATATTCTTTGTAAAACGTAAGTTACGCACCATGATTACGTACAAGCATGTATTTTTAAGTGCCTAATAAAATCGGTGCAATTCAATAATACTAACAGATTCTAGTGTTACTGTTGGGTAGATCAACCTACCTACTACCTAGGTAAGCTACTAGAAAATAAATAAGTTAGAATATACAAGGGGAGCTAGAACCAACGTGCACTCTGTTTAAAAGTGCACGATAACTTTCGGGGTTTTCTGTTAGGTTAAAAAAGTAGATTTAAAACGGTATAATCCTGAAATTACATTCGTGTAATTCAATTCAAAGCAAAAACTGGTGCCACATTAATTAGCTATAAAATACAATCATATTATTTCCAATGGCGCATAACGGAGTCTGACTCTTGTTTGATTCATCCGAAATGAAGGATTGTCTGGCGCCGGCGCCGGCTACTCGTGTTATTCTGAGCGGGCTTCAGCAAAGTGCATCCACGAATAGGCACTCAACGTCAACGAGCTCCCGCGATGCTCGATATCGAGCCATCACGCGCCACTACCTTGAAATAGAACGCACCATTCATAAAGAATGCGCATCATGAATTAAATACTATTACCATCGCATTTATTTCGATTAAACTATCCAGTTCGGTGTTCTCAAAGCTTCATTTCATAACTCAATCCATTCGCATAACTCTGTTATCGAGTTATGCGGATGGACTCGCAATTAAAATGCCAAGCCTAATGTGCCAATGCCAACTGGGATTGCGGGCCTTCCCGCCCGAACTGAATCGTTCTGGCGGAGAATTGACGATGATCCTACGCACGTCATGATCTGCAGCACATCTGGCACAAGGCACGTAGGTATAATATAAATGCCGTTGATGGGATTCTAAGTTATCTTTGTGATTTAATCACATAGCTACTGATCACTTTAATTTATATTTAACAAATATAAATTAAATCTTTCAGCTTATCCTATCACCTCGATAAGTGTTACTATCTATAACCTCAGTGACGTCTTTCTAATGAGCCTAAACAGCCTCTGCTGTAAGTTTGTGAGGTGTTAGCTATCCTATAGATTCCAGGTTCTGTTGAATTAGGCGATCATGTTTTTGCAATATTATTGAAGTAACAGAATATATATACCTACGTCACCTTTTAAACAAACAAAACGAAATCAAAGTCGATTCATCGCTTTGGGAGCTACGACAGACCAATACACGTTAAACTGAAAACACCCTCAGTTTGCTTCGGGGAATTTTTAAAGCTCTAATTTATGTCTAAAATGTAAATCCCTACTAATATTAGAAATGCGAAAGTAACTCTTTCACGCCAAAACCGCTGAACCGGTTTTGATGAATTTTTGTATAGATATAGATGAGACCTTGGAGAAGGACATTATTTTTTTGTAGGTACGCGTACGAAGCCGCGGGCAGCAGCTAGTATACAACAAACAAAATGCATATTCGAAACTGTATAAAAAATTTATTCACATCCACTTTTATCGCTGTTCTAAAATTATTTTAAAACTAAGGTTTAATTATTCCTGAATTTAGGTACTCCATAAGTTTCGTGGGGCAAGCCCTGAGAGCCAGAGACTTTGTTAAGATCGTTTTGTGTGGATGTGACAGTGCTGACTGAAGGAGAAGACAACCCGCCGAATAGAGAGCTGGCCGCGGTACCTGCGTCACTGTTGGAATCAAAGGCCTCGGGTGTGCCTACGCCGAATGTCTGAGAGCTGGCTGGAAAAGACACGGCAGGCTCTGAAGAGTCGGACTGAGAGCTACCGAACAAGCCAGAAAGGTCTGTGCCACTGGATATGCCAGAGTTAGAGCCACTGGATAGACCAGAGTTAGAGTCACTGGATAGACCAGAGTTAGAGTCGCTGGATAGGCCTGGGTTGGAACCGCTAGAGCTACCTAATTGGCTGAAAATACTGCTACTAGGAAAGCTTGAGAAAGTGGAGCCAGTTGAGAGGCTGGCGGGAACCCCAGAGAAACTGGAGCCGCTTGAGAAGCTGGAAGGAACACCAGAGAATGTAGTGCCAACGCTGGCAGGATTACTGGAGAAGGTGGAGCCGATGCTGGAACCACTAGGGATATTTGAGAAGCTTGAGCTGCTGGGATATTTCGAGAATCCGTTTGAGAAACCTCCACTGGGGATGCTTGAAAAGCTGGAGCTAGGGACGTCTGAGAGGCCAGAGCTGCCAGAAATAAAACTAGAACCACTGGATGGAAGTCCGGAAAGGACGGGGGAACCCTCGGATCCGCCGGTGGAATAAGACACGGACTGGCCGGGCTTGTTGTAGTCATTGACGATGTTGTTGATCACGGCCTGAGAGTCCTCCTTATCATTATACTTGATGAAGTACACCTCAGGTTTGGTTGGAGGTTTCTGCTCTACTTTAGAAGTGATAACTTCACGGTGCTCTTCGGGTTTCTTAACCAGAACGTAGACGATAGTCTTCTCTTCGTTTTGGGGCTGAACTTGTACAACCTGAGAGGAAGAAGATTGTGCGTTTGGGGTCTTGACAAAAATGATTTTGTAGTGTTTCTGGGGAGGAGGAACGACGATCGGGGTACGAGGTTTAGGTAGCTCTACCTCTTCCGGGGCAGAGTGGACGTAGAAGTGTTTGTAAACCTGAGCGGGTTCGTTGGACTGCACTTGGTAGAACTGTTGGTATTTTTCATTCGATTGGTACTGGGTTGTTTGGTACTGGTTGGATCCACCAAGGTAGATGGGCTGCACAGTACTAGGTCCACCATAAGTTTGGTAGTATTGACCGCTGCTCAATCCAGAGCTCAATCCGGAACCACCACTCAGTCCGCTGGTCAAGCCACTGTTATATCTGGAAATGGAGCCGCTGTTAACGCCGCTTCCGAGGCCGGTGGAAATACCGCCGCTGAGAGAGCTGGCCGCCAGTTGTGCATCCCCGGTGTGGTGGCTGGGTACACCGTGATCACCATGACTGAAGGAAGAACCCAAGTACTGGCCTTCAGCGCCCTTGTAGTTGATTCCCTGTCCGGGGTTGCTATATCCAGAGTGGTATTGGCCACTGCTGCCACCTACTTGGTAAGATGGGGTACCGTATGATGTATGTGGCACCTTGTAATTGTAACCAAGATGACTGACATCGGCTGACGCCAATGCGAGAACTGCTAAAATCTGAAACAAGACAAATTTTGATTAATAATCTACAAACATGTTAAGTACTTGATAGTAAGTATTTAAAACAAGTAATGACGTGGATTCTGTCTCCAGTTCCAGTTTTTTAAACTCTAGTCGATAGAATGGAGACTGAATCAAATTCACATGATCACACTCACTCTATCATGCACTACTCATATAATTATACTCGTAAAAGTAAATAACTACATGATTTAATTTTACATGTACATGATTAAAATGGGAAACGTTGTGTACCACAGTTGCTGCCGTCGCACACTCAGGCGTCACGGAAGATCAGCATCGCAATGGCGTATACGCCAATGTGAAATTTTGCTGAGTGGTGTCCTATTTTGCTGTCGCTTAATAATAATAATTTTGTAACTTAAGTTTAAATTAATGTGGCGCAAAATAAATGTTTTATTATTATTATTGTTATTACTATAAATGCGAACTTCACAATCACAGTGATCATTTTGATTCGTATCTTACAATGATAGGTAAATGTAATCTATATCTGACCTAACTATTTACCTAATTCACGTCGTAAAAGCTGAAACATAAAATTTGTGCATAATAAAATATACCTAGGAAATGTATTATTTTTTCTGAAAAAAAAAATATATTTATCCACAAGTTGCGAGGCGTTTCATCTGGTAATAGTTTCTGTAGGTAAGAACTTTAGATTTTATAATTTGTTAATCGTGCGAAAGGAAAAGTGGGCACTCGGCACTGTGCATAGCATACCGCTTCCGTTGTCGAATATACGAGACCGGTCTTATACTTTTACAGAGAAATGTTGCAATAGTGCGTTCCACACCACACGTTATGGGATCCATTTTTATTTACTACGCATGATGTAATGTATTGAATTATTTGAAAGGTATTTGACTTGGGATGGGAACGTGCATGCACGTACCAACCTATCTTACTTAGTCCCGTATTGGAAACCAAAACTCAAACTATGATTGAAGACTATGCGTAGGTTTTCTGACAGTTTTGAAATAAATAAATAAATTACATTTCTCAAAAGAGTACATACTTAAAATATTAGCGCATGTTTGACCAATTTATTTAATAATTAGATACCTCTTGAAATTAATACCTAATTACATACCTGAATTAAAATGTTTTTTTTTGTTACCACAAATTATTGGCAGGTAGGTAGTACATAATAAAATAAAACAGAAATACCTACCTATATCGGTGATTACTGTAACTGAGCATGCTCTCGCAAGTGGGCCTTAATCATACATTTTGATATTAAGAGAAAGTGCATGTATCGCCCAGTTGAATCGTAGGTTGGTAAGCTGCATCCAGGCAGGTTCAGCCCTTGCGCAACGCAGATCGAGCTTGGTACTTCGTGTCAGCGAGGCGAGTGCGATGAACTTGAACTTAAGGAACTTCCGTGCATACAGTGCATCATGCAGTGTTAACCAACTATGTGCTGTACCAACTTTTATGCGTAGGTAGAAATTATAAGTCTCATGTCAAGCCCTCTTCGGAGATGTTTACATTGATATATCTAATATTCATAATCCAAAAACCCGATTATTATTAGTTTTCTTATTATCAGTAGATACCAGAAGCGCTTGTGGCATACCTAAACTCAGTTGGTATCATATCAACAAAGTAAAGTAACCGCAGTTGCATTTTCATCAGAGAGCTTATGTACTTCCGGTCCCGGCTTTTAAAAAGTTGTTAGACGATCAGTTTTCTTAGTCACATCTGTCATCTGGTCACATTAAAATATGTTTAGTTTGGGGCTAGATGGTGCTGTGAGCATTGCCCACCAATTTTTATTAATTATTTATTTATCAGGCATCGTGTTCCCATAGTACTATGCTTTGTTTGGGGTTGAATGATGCGTGAATTGTCCACTAGGTATCTACTATTTAATGTTTAATGATGTATTCTATCGGTTCGATATCACAAGCGTTGCTTAGCTTTGGGTTAGTTGGCGATGTGTTGATTGTTCGAAAATATTGTTATTGTATTCTAAAATCTAAGTTAAGACTGTGTTAGGTTATAAGATATTTTGCAAATACGAATTTACTACCGCATACTTCTTTGATACGTAATAGTTATTCATAAACTACCTACGTACAAGGATTTTAACCAGGTATCATATTAAGATCAAGATACTACATTCTGGCGACATTGTGCTTTATTGATTCTTTGTATGGAAATATTTTTGCATATAATTATATACATCCGTTGAAGTTTATTGAGGTAAGAAAAAATATATTCATACTAATATTATAAATACAAAAGTGTCTGTGTCTGTTTGTTTGTTACATTTACACGGCAAAACGGCTTGACGGATCTTGATGAAATTTGGTAAGGAGAAATTTTGTATTTTGAGGCATTCTATTGTCTTGCATAGGTTTTTAAACAGGTTTAAACGCGTGTGAAACCGTGGGCTGCTGCTAGTAAATTATATACCTACATACATGGATTTTATACTCGTAAAAATAATCATTTTAAACATTCTTACGATAGGTAGGTAGGTATCAAACGATTATTAGGTATAATACCTACCTAAGTTCGATGCATCTGTAAGTTATCGATAGTTATGGCTTGATTGTGGTAAAATTTATAATTTGAATCTCCTTATTCGTAAAACGTATCCGCATTATTGAATTATTATTTTAGAATATCATGTTTTGGGTTTATACGTAGGCAAAATGCTAAAATGCTATGTAGGCATTTTAAGAACAGGCATTTTGATATATTAAAGGTCAATTTAAGTAATTTGATACAGCTGTCCTCTCAGCTCAGTTGGTAGTAGCTCTGCTTGTGCTGTAGGTAGTGGTTTCGATTCCCACCCAGGACAAACATTGTGTGATGGACATAGAAGTTTGTTTGGCTCTACTATAGGAGCGACAACATATAACATAGGTCACGTCGCGTCGTGATGAGGAATTTGTCTATGATCAAAGCATTATCATTATTTAAAGAAAAAAAGAGTAGAGTAGAAGAGGAAACATAATCAATTATTAAAGTTTGAAGCGTTGAACAACAACTTAAAGTGACATTAATAATACAAAAATTGTCTTAGCTTTTTTCTTCCCATTTCGTTCATGGAAGGAGCGTGCAAACGGGTGCTATAGAACTTCTCAAGTTCACCCCCTGCCACCCTCCTCCCAGCGCCCATGCCTACAAAATTGCTTGGATCGGGGCTAGACTTATCGCAGAGAGCTCTCTGATCTGATAGATTCTTATTCTAAACCTTTTGATGTAAAATAATGAAGGTAAAATTCTTGTTTCAATCTTTAGTTTTCATCGTAAGACACGAGACTTATAGACAGTGGCGTAGCGTGCCTTGGCAGGGCCCCGTATAAAAATTTGTTTGGGGGCCTGAACTTTAAACTGATTTATTAATCATTTATAGCTGATGATGACATTCGTTTTTCTAAAGTTTCTGCCTCTTTGGACAATAGTGACAGGTCTAACAGGAGTTCATGACCCATCGAAGTTCTTAGTAATTTTTTTATCAGTTTTCCGGAAGCGTTTAATATCTCTTCGTTTGAAGAAGACATGAGTTTCTCCGGTTTTAATATTTCGAACATACTACTCGCAAAGGCTCTGAAATCTTTGTTTAGTTTGAGAAATTAATATATCTATACAGCAATAGTATGCTTTACGCGGGAAAAAAACAAATTGCTTTTTTTTTCTTTTGTCATATCTGAAATAAAAAAAATGTTGGGAAGTTTTTATTAATTTTTGCCCAGTATAATTGATACGGCAGATACGGCAGATACGGCGGTAGCTACGCCCCTGCTGATAGATAACACATGAACTTGCAGGCGTGTTTAATTTTAGCATTGAACATGCAGTAGTGTTAACACTGCTGTCCTAATGATTTCATCTATTGTCCAAATAGTGGTCATGGGTCACGTCGCGACCAAAATTTACGCATTTTCATTGCTAAATATATTAGCTGGTGTTAGACTTAATAATTAGGACGATTTGTATAACCATTAAGTTCAAAATGTCAAGGACATAAACTTCTGCATAAAACAATACTTAGAATTTGGGATGACGTGGCGATGTGTCTACCTATACCTAGGTAGGTACTCGAAACTAAACACGGCTTAACGGTACATTTTGAAATTTGTTAAGGAAATATGTTGTCTTTTGGGGAAGTTTATGGACTACATTTTATGTAGGTACGAGTGCAACCGCAGGCTTTTAATAATCATAATAATAATAACATATTCAGTAATAACGTAATAACAAATTTACAGCTAGGACATCTTAGAATATTACTATATTGTGAACAATTTTGGTTGTTGGAAAGTAATAATACTAATAAACTCAAGAGACTCCATAATAGTTTGCACTGTGTACTTGTATAATATTGTATGAGTGATTGCTTTCAGTATTCGGGTATAAGTACTTGTGCTAATAAGATTCAATGCTATAATGTAGTTTGTTGAGGTCTCGCCTGTGTACATGCCATGTAATAAAGTATGTTTCAAAATGTGATCAATGTGTGTATAATAAATAATAAAGAATAAAGAGGTGACGCTTTAAAGTATTTTATAAATTAAAATATGTAATTATAATCTAGAAATACTGGTTAGTCAATCTCAGACTTCATAGTGATAGCATTCTTTAATCGAGACCCGAAACTGTTTTTATAATATTGTAGGGTTTATGTATTGTACCTCAAATGGATAAAATGAACCTATATAGTATCTCTTCGTTTCTGTCTGTCTGTATGTCTATCAAGGCCCTTTTTTCAGGGACACGTTGAAAAAGTTTTGGGTTTAGAAGTAGACGCAATCAAAAATAAGACCAAAATACAGCCATTAAATATTTTTTTTATTCCGACTCTCTCCGTTAAAACAAAACCTACCGTTGACCCGTTCACCGTTACCGTACCGTTCCCGTTGACCTGGAACCACATAATGCAGAACTGGCCTCTCACCTCAGTTGGTAGTAGCTCTGCCTTCTGCGCTGTAGGTTAAGGGTTCGATTGCCTTCAGTATCGTATTATATACTAGCGACCCGCCCCGGCTTCGATGGATGCAATTCTGATACTAAATATACAACAGAATGTTTTTATATACAACGTTATCTAAGAGAATAACATAGACTAAGAGATAGACATATACCATTGCGGACTTTTGTGTAGACCTTTTTAAGGTGTACAATACTGAAGTACTGTAGTTCAGCCAGCGTTTGCAATGTAAGCGCAAAAAATGTGTTTATTTAGGACACCACATTAGAAACCTCTAAAATTATCAGTGTTTCTCTACTATATTATGCATGTTTTATATATATAAACCTTCCTCTTGAATTACTCTATCTATTAAAAATGCGCATCAAAATCCGTTGCATAGTTTTAAAGATCTAAGCATACATCGGGACAGACAGTCAGCGGGAGGCGACATTGTTTTATACTATGTAATGATATAAAAATATATAAGTATTCTAATAGTCATCCGGTCACAATAATACAAGCTATCCTTCGTTTCGGGCTAAATAGGTGTTGTGTGCATTGTCCACCAATAATTATTTATTATTCCCGGTTTAAGACTTCCCGTTTCATCTAAACCCATCACCGTTACAACGTGATTAAGCCACAAAATAACATAAAACTAAAATATGGTATAGTTAAGAATTAATGTTTTTTTTTATAAGTGCTCAGTATACGTTGGATTAGCACATAATAATATAATAAATAAATAAATAATAAATATTTACGGGTATTTATAATAATATGAGTCTAATTTAAAAACGGGATATTTACCATGATATTTGAGTTTTTCTGCTTCCCGATATTTCGGTACTGTTTAATGCGCCATGATCACGAGATAAACTAATATCGCCGAAATATCGGGAAGCAGAAAAAGTCATAGATAGTTTAGTAAATATTCCGTTTTGAGTGAAAAATATGTTCAAAACCATGATAGTTTTAGAAGTTAAATATATGAGTTGTTTAAAAAAAGTAGAAGGCAGAATTAAAAGAAACCAAAATAAATTGGCCATGTCCGTGTCGCACCACAAACAGTGAAGGCTTTCGAAGTCAGTATGGATAAGAATGAGTAATGGTCAGGTCTTAAACCTATTCAACACCAACTAGTTAGCAACCGCCATTTGACAGTGAACTGGATCAATTGAGCTATCTATAGATCGTTTAAACGGTCCTTAGATAACTAAACTATTTCACTTGTATTTTGTATTATTGTATATTTTTCTGTATATTTCTGTAATGAATATGGTATAAAAATAATTACAGAAATATACAGTAAAATATATAATAATATAAAATACATGTGAAACAGTTGAGCTATCTAAGGACCGTTTAAAACATTCTATAGATAGCTTAACTGATCCAGATCACTGCCAGATGGCAGCATTCCCAAGACACTGGCGGCATTACCACGTTGAATTGCATTGCTAATACGGTGAGCCAGATAGGAGACAGCTCCATATAGTATGGAGCTTTCATTAATTTAAGGTTTACATCGGGTAACTTAATCATAGTCTAGCAAAGTCTTAATTTATGGTTCGGATAAGTGGATACTATAAGTTTTGCATACTTATTAGACTAACTAGCGATGTACTCCAGCATGGGTTACTTAATAGCAATATATCTAAGAATCTCATTTTTTTAAATACTATGTCGCCCTTGTTACTTACTGATAATGTAGTTTTCTTTAGTTGAAGAAATTTTTAAATCGGTTTCGCGGTTTTTAAGTTTAACATTTTAACAAACGAAAAATTGAAAATTTAAATAACTTAGTTTAGATAACGATTAAGGATGTAAAAAACTCATGAGCTAGCTAACCAAACCGTAAGTAATAAGATAGCAAAAATTCTAGCCAGAGATATAGAAATAAAAGCATTTATTTCACGGTCACGAACCATTTCAGAAACTTAAGTAAGATCAAGAATAAATGAAACTTTATTTTAGTCTCATTTCTTCCATCAATTGAAACAAATCGCTATGCATTGGATGGAAACTCGCTGTCAGTATAAATAAATACATAATTTTAAGTACACGCGAGTTAGTAAATTATAAAATTTCAAAAAGTGAAGTAGGTATAAAGTGGATGTGTAGTAAGTGTAGTAAATCTATCATAGCTACTAATTTATTACGATGCTGACTGTACAAACTTAATATTTTTTATTATATTAACGCAATTTTAGATACTACCATATTTATCGGAGTCCCTGATAAATATAAATAAATAATGCCGGACATTTCACACAGCATCATCTGGCCCCAAAGTAAGTAGAACTTGTGTAGGGTATCACTTGACTGATATAATACTTATGTTAGTTTTGTAAATACATGTTATACATAGAAGCATACCCGAGACAAATACTTGCAGATTATACAAACATTTGTCCCAAGGCCGAAATCGAACCCGCAACCTTCTGCGTCTCAGCCGGGCCTTGGCCCTCTGCGCCACAGCGGATGTACAGATGTAGGTAAAAATCGAATAATTAAAAAAAACGCGGCAGCTTCATTGTTTTTCTTTGTTACACATTTTTCAGAAGCCATACATAGTAATAACTTCTAGATAAGGCGGGAAAAAGTTCGTTGCCATGCTTCTGATTTCGAAGTGATTTATTAGTAAACTATTTATTATAAAATATAGTATTTGACTAAACAAGTTATTTTTATGCCTGATAGATAGGTAATATATCTATTAGTACATTGTTTTTTGCAGAATGATATAATATAAAATATAAAATAAATTATAAAATAAAAAATTCTAAAATAAAAAAAAATAAAAAAAAATTGGTAACAATAAAAACACCTATTTATAAACGTCTATCAACATCTGTCAAAAGTGAATCACTGTTTAAAATAGTGCCATCCCTTTTTGTAAGATAGTGACAAATAGGGACAGGGCGAATCTTAAGCGGTGATTAGGCTGTGTTCTAGTTGAGAGGCGTTTATAAGTAATGCCCTTATAGCTTTGAAAGCGGCACTTTAAACTACTGCTCTTTTGGGATTAGACAGTTTTCAATTCGATAACACATGAGTAATTTATGAAATACCTTTCTCCAATTTACAAGTCTTGTCACTCACTTTGATTGAGTTTTCACAGAACAAAATGCAGATTTACTAACGTATCGTAAGGTACCAACTAGGGTAGGTAGAGGATAGAACTCAGCAGCAAATAACAACGCTCAACGCTTCCGCAAGTCACGAGTTTTGACAAACGGTAGGTAAGTTTACATTCAGTTTCATCTTTGAATCATAAATTTGGATTATTAGGACAAAATCTTTGGTTATTATCAAAATGAATGACAAGTTTCATTAACAAATAAAAATAAATAAAATAATATTATTACGTACCCAAATCGCTTGCATGATGGTCACTTCCCGACGTGTTCGGTAACAAGTGATGCGTCAAGTGTCAAGCGAGCACCTGTTCCGTGGCTTAAATACCAGCCGCGAGACCGGCTAACCCGTCTTTGAACCCACAAGGTTATGTCGCCGGGTTCACCAACAATTTTGTTTACCAAAGCGTATTTTCACGTTTACTGGTTTTAGACCAAGTATTTGATCCACGTTCGATTAAGTACGAAATCCTCCTGTGGCAAAGTTGCTTTCCTACGCCAAAAATAAAAATCGCTATCGTAAGTAGGTAATTACAATTAGACAAATATAATATCTACCCAGGTACCTTCTTATAAGTGGTGAAAATACACGACTTGGACACTCAAACATTTTATATAGAAAGATATAAAAAAACTCGTTTTTCAACTATCTTACTGTTACTTAATGAATTTTACTTGAGTTCTGAGTATTTTTTAGCAGGGCAAAACGAGAATAGACGAACATAAATTCTATGTAGTACCTAGTAGTATAAATAAAGTAGACATGTAGGCGATCACGAAATGTCTTTCTTTTTTTCTATGCTTCAGTTACGTAGGTATTTAAATTCGTTGGACCTCTCAGGTTCTAATTAGTAATATATTTGATAGAACCTTCTTGTTTATGAGTTTCCAGGTGTACATTTTTCCAATGTCAAGTGATTTATTTTGTTTTATTTACAAAGCCGTAGTTGATCTTCCTTTTAACCGACTTAAAAAAAGGAGGTTTCTCAATTGGACCGTTTATATATATTTTTTTATGTGTGTTCGTGGATAACTTCGTCGTTTATGAACCGATTTTAATGATTATTTTTTTGTTGGAAAGATATCTCAAGGGTGGTAGGTAATATGATAAGGAAACCAGAATTTGATGATGGCATTCTAGGGAAATCGAGGGGAACCTTCGAAAATCGTAGTAGCGACTAGTGCGTTTGTGATTTTTTTCACTAATAGTGTTTTAAAGCACTACTATTTAATGAAGTTATGGAGTCGATCTGATGATGGAGCCTCAACTATTTACAGTAATTACCTGGTGTTTGGGCTTGATTAATCTGTATTATTGAGAACTTTACACCTAGATGGATTGTGACTGTCATTATGGATTTGATGATGAAGACGAAGGACAGTCAAAGGAACTTCTCAAAGCTTAAGAGGCCAGCAGAGGACGAATTGCCACTACAAACGTAATACCAAAATGATTTGTAACTCAAGCATATTTCCACTATATTGTTGTATTATTTGTATATAAATAGTATTTATCTAGGTTCCTGGATAGTTTTTATTTCGAATTTCTTATCAAAAATGAAATAAGAGCCAATCGCATTTTGCACATTTTTTTTGCTAAAATTGACAAGTTTTCTTCGTTAATGTTTCGTATTAAAAACCACAATATCTTACGTGTTGTTTGTTAAGGACCATGGCTTATATTGTCTAGTTGCAGAATAGCATTACTATGTGAAGAATGCTAAATGTTTTCAGTCATAATTTTTGGTATTAAGGATCACAACCAAATTCATACCATTTTTGAACGGCTAATATTGCTATCGCACACGCACGGGGCGGGGCCGGGGGATGGGGACACTTCGGTTGTGTGATCGCTTGGACAGCTACGCACGCACACACTAATGCAACGTGTATTTACACGGTACGTGTATTCTATTGACCTGTGCCACTGACTTGGTTTATGATTTGCCTTGTTGTTTGGAAACAATAACCTACTTCTTTACATACTACTACGACCTTACTTTGTTTACGGAAATTTTTCACTTGACCTCTGTGGCGCTTAGGACACAAAAGGTTGCGGGTTGCGGGATCATACAAATGTTTGTATGATCTGCAAGTATTTACAAAAAAAGTAATATTATTATTATCTTTAATATTAATATCATCATCATCACCATCATCATCATCATCATCATCATCATCATCATCATGATCATCATCATCTCAGAAAAAGGCGTGCAAAACCACAAAAAGAAGCTTGTATTTTATTAACCTACCGCCTTTGAATTGTCAATGACATCAATGATCAATGACAGAAGTATACCTACCTATCTACACCTACTCACACACACACACAAGCACGTCACTACGGTTGTATTTAGGTATTGTAGTGCCGCGTCCCGCGCCTCTCTCACGCCCCGCGCGCGCTTACATCATTTAAACAGAGATAGAGATATTCGGAGCGATTTTTGCACGCGCCTCGAATTGAATTTGCGAGCGAGCTTCACCGGCTTCTTAACAGTAGCTATGAAGTCGGTTGTCTCTTTAGTTCTTAAAACGTAATTATGTCTATTCTAAACGTCAACGCGGAATTACTGTCTAGAATTTTCTTGTATTCCTCATCGTTCAAATCAAATTGCAACAAAATACACTTGTAATTCAATTGTCGACACTTGTGCGTATTAGCATTGCCATTCAACGTGGCAATGTCGCTAGGGACGCTGCCCTCTTGCAGTGATCTGGATCAGTTGAGCTATCTATAGATCGTTTTAAACAGTCCTTAGATAGCTCAAATGTTGCACATCTACACTATAATCTACACTAATATTATAAAGAAGAAAGATTTGTATTTTTGTATGTAACGAATAACCTTAAAAACTACTGGACCGATTTCTATTTTACCGTTGGAAAGCTACACTATCCCCGGGTGACATAGGCTACTTTTTATCCCGGGAAAATTGGTTTGTTGGCGAAGCTGCGCGCGTACAGCTAGTATATAATATACGTGTAATTCTAACGGCTTTTGCAGCGCACGCCAGAATAGCTCGCTGATGGCAGAATTTATTCCAACTTACTTGACACTTATAATAACTTTATAAATTATAGCCTATGTATTATTCTGATGTATAAGCTAAATTATTGTAAAGTTTAATTAAAATCCATTCAGTAGTTTTTGCGTGAAAGAGTAACAAACTTTCGCGTTTATAATATTAGTGTGATATAAATGAGTAAGGAAGTAAGGAAGTAAGGATTATAAGGATTATAAGGATGCTTAAGCTTCATGGCAGCTGTGTTAAAGTTACTGCTAGAAATAATGTTAAACATGATATTCAATGTAATTTAATAATACTTAATAATATTTTATTTTAAAATAATTCTGCATAATAAAAATATGCAGAATAAATTGCAATAACAATGATAATGTAAATAATACCGGACATTTAACACACCATCATATGGCCAAGGTAAGCTGACCTAGTCTTATGGGTACCACATGACTGATATACTACTTATATACTTGTATGTGTATTTATATTATAAATATACTACTAATATTATAAATGCGAAAGTAACTCTGTCTGTCTGTCTGTCACGTTTTCACGACTAAACCGCTGAGCCGATTTTGATGAAATTTGGTATACATGGGAGCTTGGAGATGGACATAGGCTACTTTTTAGGTAGGTACCATGCGTGCGAAGCCGCGGGCAGCAGCTAGTGTATTTTATAAATTGCGAAGCGTTGAAGCTATGTTTATGGTTGCCGAGACGCCGAGAGTCGCCGCTCGGTATCAAGTCTAAGGTAATTAATTATGTGCAAAATATGAGTGTTGCAGAAGCTGCCTTATATTCCCACCAGTGGGACCTGGTGGAACTAGCTTCTGCTCGCGACTTCTCACGCATAGTACATACATAAAAAGTAGCCTATGTCCGTTCCTAAGATACAATCCATATCCATACCAAATATGACCGATGCAAAAAACATTTTTTTTTGAACCGTTCGCTACCAAACCTTACTGGATGACACGCTAGGCCAATCTAAAGATTTCCTAAAAAAATCATCGAAATCGGTTCAGCCGTTTCAGAGTCTATTGGGAACATACATACATATACACATCGCCTTTTATAGATATTTATTTATTCACTTTCAATGTTTTTGTTCACTATTTTAAACTGCAGGGTCGTCCAAAATATGAAAAGTAGAAGCGTAAGTACTAAGCTTCGACTCCTTCTTTATATTTATGACCTTGGAGTTCAAAATGGAGAAACTAAAGACATTTTTAAAATTAAGTAGGCATCCTCTTTCTAAAATTATACCACACGTGTAGCAAATAATTGATTATCATTTTGATATTAGGTTGGTAGGCAGTTGGCTGTTAGTAGTGATGGAAGCTTTAAATGTGTTAGCCAAGAGCGTGTTAGGTCACGCACCGTGAAGGATTCCGTAGCGTAGTCGCGCGTAGTCGTGATGGGTCTTAGATTAAGAATGAGTAGTTGTCCGGTCCCAACCAATTCAACACTAACTAATTACCTAGTTATTTTAAGCAGATAATTTTGTATAAAGGTTTCGATTTTTTTTAGGTTTTATATATCACTTGCAGCAAGTAACTACCTGAAGAGTTTTCATTTCATAGACATTAATAAGCATAACTTTGTAGGCGTAACCAATTTATCACTCTAAGTCTGCGAGCAAGGGCTCTATTTAAGATAATTATCTTGACACGTATTCACAGCGCTCAAATAGATTTTTTTTGTAAAAAAATATTAGCTCATAAAAACAACAAAAGTTAAACGGTTTAAAAAATTAAATTTAATAGCTTTCTTTTCGCATCATTACATAATATAAAACAAAGTCGCTTTCCGCTGTCTGTCTGTCCCTATGTGTGCTTAGATCTTTAAAACTACGCAACTGATTTTGATGCGGTTTTTAATAGATAGAGGAAGGTTTATATGTATAATACATGCATAATATAATAGACAAACACTGATCATTTTAGAGGTTTCCAATTTGGTGTCGTAAATGAACTCATATTTTTGCGCTTACATTGCAAACGCTGCCTGAACCCTACGAGATAGATGAAATTAATGTAGTATAGTATTTTACACCCTCAAAAGGTCTATCAAAAAGTCCACGATGGTAAATGGCTATCTTTTAGGGATAACCATTCTGTAGTATAATTAGTATCAGCATTGCACCCGTGCGAAGCCGGGGCGGGTCGCTAGTATTAGTATAAAGTGCAAGTCAAAACGATGTCAAATTTAGGAGAAGATGAAATTGATAGTTTTTTAATATTTTAGACATTGTTTCATTAAACAAATAGGTAATTGAAAATATAAATATTGAAAATAACATATATCTTTAATAACTATTATTCCTTTAGTTAACGAGCAGATAGCCACTAAATTGCAAAAATGAAAGACTCATTTTTTCCACACAAAATTTAATTAGATAAGGGCAGTCAGACAGCCAGAGAGACGGCCATCATGCGCCGCCGATGCGAAACTATAAGGGTTCCTTGTTGGATTTTGGAACCCCAAAAAGGATTCCGTAGTCAGATGACATCATAAACTAATAAAAAGAAAATGAGGTCGACAACCTTAACGATATTTTGTTAGGATTCCGAAGCCAATGGTGAATACGGAATCCTTTCAATTTTAATAAAAGTGTGTTTATGCTAAGTAGCTTACTCTCAAATCAAGGCGTCTTTGCTTGCCAACACCTTTAAATGACAGTTCTAAAATAAGTGAAATAAATTTCTTCATTAAATTAGTTTTCCTAGGATTTTTTGCAGTCAATTAACACCTAGTTACCACGATGACTTAAAATGCGCTAAAACACGCAAATCACACGTAAAGTGTTTCTCTAATTTAGCCTTTGGTGATAACGAAATAAGGCCGACCGTATTTCAGGATATTTTAGCTAGTCTGGCAAAACTTAAAAATAAAAAACCTAAAAAAATAACCCTACCATAACTGATGGATTAAACCTCATGTGAGCGGTGCTTTGGCCATTTTTGAGTCCAATGTCAATTGACTGTTTGAGAATAACTGAAAAGATTTGAAAACAATAGCATAATGATACACAGTTGGTTTTATTTGCAGATCTTATCTGGACGATACGACGACGACGCGACGCGACGTGACGACGACTTGGTGGCCTGTCGCTTCGCGTAATAACGCATATAGTCCGATGTTCGTGTATTGTTTTTTTTATATTCCAGTGCCAACTTTAGAAACATTATCTAGCTCGATTGAGCTTGAGCCAAGCTTGAAGCTTCTTTGGTTAGATACCATATCTTTCGATATAAATACGATACCAAAAAAAGTGCATTATTTTGTTTTCTTAAACAGACATTAAGGTACGTTAAAAACCATGAAACTGTCTCTGCTATATTACATCCGTCATACTGTAGGCAGACAGCCGCAGCGCTTTCTTGGAAACCTTAGCCATAATAGCAATCTCCACCTTGGTCACGGTTCCGGGAATACGCGATGAATATTTTTATATTTCCCTTCAAGGTGTTCAGAAGTGTTAAGATGAAAAATTTATAAAATTGTAACGTTTTACTGATTGCAAGTTAATGCACAATGACACTGCCTAAGGCACCTACCTGATTATACCATAATATCATTATATTTAAGAACCAATTTTATTATATTGTTGATAAAACTTTTATTTACAGAATAAAAGATGATACTTATAAAAAAAGTACAAACTAATCTAGGTAGGTACTAATACTAAATACTAGGTATTAGTACTAAATACACTGAGCTATTAAAAACTATGAGCTCTATTTTCCATTCGTAAATAGACAATTATTTATAGATAGAAAAAAAGTTCAGATCACTGATCAAAGGTAAAGTTTCCAAAAGGCTTGCAGCGTTACCTTGTTAAATAGCCATAATAATCCTTTGTCCGAGGGAAGCACATGTTCTTTGATCATTGGTCTCGTCCACAAGCTTCTTGGAAGAGCCAACCACGTTCAGGTCCCCAGGGGCCTAATGTCATTGACAATATTTCCGCTTTTTGAGATATTTTGCTGCATTTGCAGTGACACTCAAGGTCTTGAACGGAGACAATTGGAACCTTTAAGGTACTAAATCAGATCTCAAAAGTAGAAATCGCTCAGTCACAGAGTTTTGCTCAGATTTCTACTTTCAGATCTTATAAAATAATATTCCCGTTAACAGCATCTACGATTATCAGCTGATTTCTCTATAAAAAATCAGAACAAACAGTTTAATTTCTTGTACAAAAATTAGCTAAAGGCGTCTACTAACTGATGTTTGCATAAAAACAACGTGGAGCTACTAATGCCAAGCACGGACATGCTAATTAATCCGCGGTATCCTGAAGTGTGTTTTGTAGTAGATATGTCATTTTCAACCCTGTTTTTTCTGCTAGTGCGAGCTCACCCTGTAGAAGACCGTAGACCGACTATAGACCGATCGTGATGTGACTTATATGCAGCAAATATTGTGTACAACTAAAAAGTCGTGAAGCCCTATGTCCCGAGCGAAGTCGCACGCGTTTCACAGCTCTTGTATATTTTCCACAACCTTCGGGAATTGCAAAATAGTTAGGAAGAATCAATATATTCTATATTTAGTTGCAGTGGCGCCCAGGCCGTGGCGAGGGCAGGCTCTCGACACCGGTTTGGTAGGGTGACGTACCTCCTCGTACTTATAAACATTTTCAACTGAAAACAAGGCGAATCGTCGATACGCAATTAACTAATGCAACTGACTGTAGAGTTATAGTGTTTGGGCTCATTGGAATGGTCTAAATTAATTGGTTTATAGAATTGTATTTTCTTGTCAATTTATTTAAAATTTTAAATTTTACCTATTCAAATCTTTGTAAATACATATACGGGCTATGGAGAGAGGTATGTTAGGTGTTTCACTACGTGATAAAATCGCAACAAAGAAATCCGTAGAAGAACCAAAGTCACCGACATAGCACTAAAAATCGTTCTTCCTGGAAATCAATTGTGGAAAACTATGTTCAACAGTGGACTTCTAAGGGCTGTTATGATGAAATCATTGTCTTTGTCTTTTGCATAAGATACCGTGGGCTTAGTGTGAGTTTATGTCTACGAAATTCAGAGGCTTAGATTATGAAGATAGGCGTTTTCAGTAACTCGAGGAGAACCATATAATGTCATAATAATAATTTAACATATAATGTGTATCTGATTCTCAAATAAGAAGTAGCTTAGAGCAAAAATACGTTTTACATATCGTATATCCAAACTGACAGAAGTATACTTAGATTTATATAAAAAGATCAGCAGAAGATCGCGCTAACGTAAGGTATACTGCTAACGAGGTCAAAAAACCTACTCGCTTTTATCATTAAATTAGTTACAATCTTGACGTCGTACAAAATTCAGTTTCAATAAAATTTCTAAATGTGTAGTGAACGAGTGTCGCGCACGCAAACACGTAAAAAATAAGCAGAGTCACTTTTCACAAATAAAGTTACTCATTTATTGTTCATTTATTTGAATTTGTGAGCAGGTTCTATATAGATTTTTTATGTCAATTCAGTTTTTGGGAATTTTTCAAAATGGCGGAGATATGCAGATTGAAAACGTAAAAAAAGTTAAATATCAGTCATTTCGAAAAATGTTTAAAATTGTCACGAAACTTTATTGTTACCTTTTTTAAGGCGCAACTTTTTTGTTCGAACAACTATTTCATCCGATTGAACAACACCAAGGGGCTGACCCCTTGGTGTTAAGGGGTGTAAAATTATGAAAAAAAAATCTATTTCTTCAGGTTTCTGAATATAACTATGATTTTTGGTTTTTGGTTACTCATAACCCCATAGTTTTGGATTGAAGAAGCTTTTGACATAACGGCGATATCGCCCATATTAACAAGCTAATGCAAAGACCTCTGACCTATACTTGCGAGGTCTACAGCTCACAGAATCACTAGTAACATTTTTTACTACTTACTTTTTTTTGTATGTTTACCGATTACTGGTCGGTTCGCCAGGCAAAGACGCCTGAACCGATTTAGAAAAAAAAAATTTGTTTCAAAGGGTATCTTGCCAAGTGGCATTTACAAAAACCTAAAACTATTTTCATCGATGATATTTTCCTTTACTCCGAAACTCCAATCCGGATTGACGGAATAGTACTAAATATTTGTCTTTTAAATAAAAATGTTTTGTAATGGATTTCCGCAAAGTCAAGCCTGAATCAAATTATCTCTCATACTATCAACAATATAAACACTTGACACTCGCAAAATTGTTATTATAATGACACTGGCCATTAACGAAGAAGTTTACGTTTACTTTAAATGTCTATGGTTTCAGAGGTAAGTCGTCATAACCAAAAAGTGGTTACACTTTTTTGACGCGTGAAAGAAGGTTTGCTCCTCAAGTTATATATCTCGACAGAAGCAGCAGTGTGTAAACAATCTGTACCTATTTATCTATGCTTCAGAATACAAGCTAGAAAAACCAAGTTAAGTAAGAAACAAAGCTACGTGGGTATGAAGCACTCGTCGTTTCTAACAGGTCAATAAAGTTAAGCAACTCTCTGCGCGATCAATTCCTGGATGGGTGACTGTGGTTGTGGTAGCATTTTCATGAACGCTTCCGCGCTTAGGAGAGCACGTCAATGTGTTGATCCAGCTTTTTTAAAAAAGTTGATTAACTCCCTCAGCAAAGTTGGCTGACTTAATTAGCTGGCGTAGTGCTTAAGTCTTAAGCACTACGCCAGCTAATTAAGTGATTTTAATATACAGGGTATATATACCTCACACGATTTTTATGCTGTAAGTATGTATAAATTTTCAGGCTATTAATATATGATTACGTTAGATATTCATTACGGACATGCATACTTTACCAAAACTGCTAAAATATTTCGATCTTACCAACAGCGACCGGTTCACATTTCATTAAATCAATTTACAATCGGTCGGAGGTCACAAATTATACCAGAGATTCAACTATAGACTGTTCTAGAGGCAGTTGTTTTATATTCTTACCTACAGAATGAGCTACATTATTCGCAATTCTATTAATCAAGGTATGTTATTATTGTGCTATACGAGTTTTTGGCGTTTTTAGCGGTTAATGGTTACAGGTTTCAGGACAAAACCTTGCTGACACTTTAATGTCCGTCCGACCGCAAATTCGGATTTCAGCAACAATAATTTATTTAACTTAGTTATTATAATTACGTTTAAAACTAAAAAGACAACCGACTTCATGCAAATATCGTTTCATGCGAGTGGATGACATATTTTTTTTCATTTTTAAACTACTGAACTGATTTTTATGAAACTTATAAGGGACCTATCGGGAAGTATATCCTTTCACATTCATTCATAAATGACGGAGTTATGAGTAAATGAACAAAAAAAAATATAGTTGAATTGAGATCCTCCTCCTTTTTAAAGTCGGTTGAAAATCAAATTAAATAAATTAATAACATCAAAGCGATGTTAAGTATAGGACACTTAGGACACTAAGATTAGGTTCTTGCACGATTATAATCCTGATAATAGATCATTTCTCGTTTTTCAGAGTAAAACATCAGAATGTATCATAGGTGGCATTTTTGTTATAATTTTATAGAAATATACTACTTCCTCTATTAAGTAGGCCCAGATGATTGAATATGGAGGTAATCTAATTTATAATCACACAACATCATCTGGCCCCAAAGTAAGCAGAGCTTGTGTTATGGGTACCACATGACTGATATACTACTTTAAATATTGTTTCTAATTTCATATTATACATAGAAACACCCAGACCCGAGAAAAATACTTGCAGATCATACAAACATTTGTCCCGCGACGGGAATGGAACCCGCAACCTTTTGCGCCTCAACCGGGCCATTGGCCCAGTGCGTCACAGAGGTAATGAAAGTAATTATAGAAATAACAATAAAAAAAATGATTTGGCCATATAACTGTGCCGTACTTACTCAACGTTATTATGTACGTTGGAGTTATTTGCCCCTGCCGACTTAACCGCTGTTAAGGAATATCTGAAAAGTTTTCGAAAATAGGTTCTTATTTAAAGTGATCTTTCTTTAAATGGATAGGTACATAAAAATAATATAATTACTTTACGCTCATTTTTACCAAAAAATAATGGTTCTCTTTATTTAGGTTTCAAAACTAGTTTTAAATCCGGGTACCCGATAGAGTCATCGGCCATCGCAAGCGGCAAGCAGCTCTCAAAAGTTTAAGGACTAGCGCGCACTACGTATTATTTCGAGGCGAGAATATACGCGAGAAAATTATCGCGTCTGGCGAATTCTTGGTAGAACGCATTAGCGGTTTTTACTTCTAACAGCGGGTTTTTACCGCAAATGCTCCGTGGTTTTTTCCGCCAGTCGCGTTTTTTTCCGTCACCCGCAGTTTTATCCGCTATGCCCTGCAGTTTTTTCCGCCAACTGCGGTTTCTCCGCGGTTGCCGGTCACGTTTTTCATGTCCATTAACACTACTTCTAAGATCGATATGTACTAAATCGATAATATCTAAGTACCTATCTACCTAAAAATATCTGGTAGGTATGGATGAATGAACAACAAATCTTAGTACCTATATGTATTAATGCCGCTATGTATTCGTACTAACATAAACCTATTGTGTAGGTAGATAGGTAAGGCACCTAAATAATACATTAACTATTGTGGTAATAATGATAATACCTACTTAGCCACCATTGACGTACTTAACCTTATCTAATATCTGCCTTATTTACAGGGACCTACGTACTTACGTGTAAAGTTGTTATCACTGTTATTGACTAGCTTCTGCGGACAGATTTGCACGCGTGATATCTACACAAAAAGTAGCATTTATATAATATACCTCTTTTGTTAATCGAAGTTCACATGTAACCTATACCAGGTTTATCTAAATCGGCTATTATTGCGTGGTTGAGTAACAAGCAAACATACAAATATCTATATTAAGTTTCATCTAAATCCGGTCTGCTGTTACTGATTAATGATGATGATTTAATGATGAAATAATTCACCCGTGTGAATCCCGACCAGATTCACACGGGTGAATTACTCACCTAAACCTTCATAATGTAGGTTTAGGTGAATAATTCTTATACAATATTTGTGCAGCCGTAGTAGGATTCAATTAAAGGTTCAATGTTTTGTGTGATAATGGTTTGATGGGTGACCGGCAGTATAGTTAGTTGGTCATCTGGGTAGTCTGCCTCGGTTAAAACTTGATTATATCATTAAATAAATACCTACCTACAAAGGCGGGAGGCTTGATTAACTATCGGAGGCCTTTACTAACTTCCAAATTCCTGTAAACAAAGCAATAAAGTAATGATAAAGATATTCAAATTTAGAGAATCAACCGTCGGTGCGTCTTTCTGCAAGCACTCGCGAGATTGAATAATCCAAAATAATAAGAATAATAAATACGCACGCGGATTTTTCCGCCAAGTGCGATCGGCTTAGTACTTCTCCATACAACACAGATTCACCGCGGTTCTTCGCATTCAAAAATTCGCAGTGCGCGCCAGGCCTTAGAGTTTACATTAAATGTTATGTTAATCTTTAGTACCGGTTAGGTACAACGAAATAGAATAGATATATAATTTATACGTATATGTAGCTACAGGTTGACAAAAATATTATTTTAAATAGATATAACCTATCTACATATTTCTACTTTTGTAATAATTATTATGGTAATGTGGGATTGGTATTAGAAACGACTATCTTAGGTAGGTAGGTACTGACGAAGACTACAACTACTCAGATTCAATTTCAAAAATATCTGATCGAATAATTGATTCTTTAATGTTAGTATACTCTTTGAAATTAAGAAATGTAAGTTAGGCTAATCGTTCACACGAGCTTATTAGGCGGCGTCACGGCCAGGGCTTACAAACGGCGTGCTCTCATATACTAGAGTCTCGGTACGGGCGATGAGAAGGCGCCGCGGATACTTTGTTTTAGTAGGTAAGTACTTAGTTAACGGGTATTTTTTTTAATTTGTTGGTTATGTTTCAATAGCCGTGGTCGCGGCCTGACTGGATAGGAAGTTACCCCCGAGTAGCAAGGATACACATTAGGTACGACACACCACACTAAAAGTATCCACTAACTGCTATGATGAAACGCAACGCGCATATAATACTAACAATAGGATTCCACGACGAATAGACAAGAGTCTAAAGCTACGTTCTCTTGAGGGATCTACGTTCATTGGAAAGAATCTTTGGACCGTGAAGTTCAATCCAGTGATTAGGTTCCGAACCCACCAAGTTCTCTGCTATCGGCGATTTAAAAGTGCTGCAATGTGCTCCTTCACACGTTCTGCTATTATACGCTCCGTTTGCCCAATGTAGGAACGGCCTCAGCTGCAGTCTACTTTATATACCCAGGGTAGGTTACCTACTTGGAAAAGCACAATATCCTTCTTTGTTCACCGTAGCTTAGCCAACTTAGTGAGAGGAGTAAAAATAGCATTGAAAGAATACTTTCTTGGCACATTACTAATTTTGTCAGTTACCCCTTTGACGTAAAGCAGGAATGTAGGCTGTCTGCTGACCTCGGCTTGTCTGCGTCTAGGCAGTTTTCAGATCCTACCCTACATATCCATTGCGTATTGGACCCTCCTGAACATGTATCAGCTCTCCCTGCCGATGATTAGAGTCTCCAGAGACTTTGCTGTGTTAGTTAAAGAAGACAGACCTGACTGCAAGTGGTGACGATGGTGATGTGATGCAGCATTCAGATACCCGACGGTAAGGTAAGGTTTCTTAGCACACTCGGTATATAGGAAGCCGACGCACCAGTAACCTTGACATTGAGAAAAGCTAGCGTAATTTTACTCCAGCTCATGCATAAACCATATTTTAGGTATTCAGTATTCTACTATCTGGAAATGGAGTCTTTCAGTGTGCTTGTCTACTTTAAAATGCAGAAACCCGTTTTCACAGCTCACTTGAGCTGCAAGATCTAGACCACTCTCAAAAACGTTCCATCCGGATATTATCCGAAACCGAAGCTACCCATGGCCACCCACCCCATCAATCAATGTTGCCCATGGTACAAAAATAAGTAATAAAATAATCTGGAAGTTCATTATCACATAGTTTATCTTTAACAACATAAAGACATCTTTGTACTTAATTAAATTACTTATTTGAGAGACATTTGTATCCGCGGAAATTAGTTTTCGAAATGCATCTGTCGTGTGCGTCTCTCAATCGCGATCAGGTGATTTCATCCTATCATCAAGGACCAACCAATATTAATATTATATTAAATTAAATATTATAAAAAAAACAATAACTACCTAACTCGAAACACCTAAGTATGTAAAAAACTGGAGCTAGATAAGTAAATTTCGCATATTAAAATAAATTGTTAGGTAATTAGGAAAGTGATAGGTAAGTTAGTATTTTTATAAATTTGCTAAAAAATATGATTTAAGTTTTAGTTTAATATTATATCATCTGTTCAACAACTCCCATCATCTCTTCAGTTCCACATCTGCTTTTCCCATAGAGTCAACTTGCACTTGAAAACTTTCACTTTATCATGCATCTCTGTTATAATTTGACGTGGTCCTTTATTTTGTGATATCTAAATAATAATAATAATAATAAGCCTTTTATTTCATGCAAAAAGTGAGATACATACATAGTTTAGAGAAAAAAGAAAAAAAAAGTAATGATATTGTTTACACGTATTTCACAAAAAAAATTATAAATCTGGATAATAATATATAAGTTTGTTTGCATGAACCCCTACTCAGGTGAAGGTGAAGGCCTCATCTAAAGAATACCATGTGTCTCTATCTTGAGCTATTTGCGGCCAGCATGTACCAGCTATTTTCATTAACTCGTCTGCCCATCTCGTGTGGGGTCTGCCTTTCAGACGTTTGCCGATTGGACCCTTCCACGTTGTTGTGATATCTATATAATAAAAATTCAATAGCTGTTCGTTAGTCTCGCTAAAACTCGGGAACGGCTGGACTGAATTAGCTGATTTTGGTGTTGCAATGTTTGTCGTAGTCCAGGGAAGGTTTAAACGGTGAGAAAATGTGTGGCATTGCAACGCATGCCGAGTACAGCTAGTCTACAATAAAGGAAAGATCTTGTGAAAGAGAAATATCACCTAAATAGCACTAAAGTAGGTTTAAACTGACATCTTGTCTTTTAACTTAAGCAGTAAATTGTCGGTGATTCAGCCCATATGATGAAAAGTTAGTCATTGCACGTTTCCCTGAATTATATATAATAGTCTGTAATAATTTAACGAAGCCATTATTTTCTCCTGTCATGGAAGGAGTCTCATGTCGCCACAGAAGACAATTTTGTCATATCAAAAGGTTGCCTAGAAGAGATCGCTTTTAGCGATAAGGCCGCCCATTTTACAACTTTTGCTAATACACTCGTGAGCAACCGAATCGAATCACCCCTACAAAATTTACAAAGTGTAACTTTTTTCCAAAATGACCTAAGTAATGCATATAGAATATATTTTTTTTTGAAAGCTTGATCTTTAAGCTTCAAAATTACACTACTATCATTTAAATTTGTTCAGTTCTTTTTAAAATAGCGCTGTATCAGTGCAAGCATCAAAAATGCGCTTTGTGCAGTAGCTGTGCGGGCGCGTTCCAACCCCCTATAAAACCCCCGTGCAAGCAGTGCACACTTATCAGTCGCTCATCAGACGTTGACCTGAACACACCTACGCAAGTTACGATCGCCGATTCACAACCACTATGGATACAACACCAGAAATAGCCGCTCAAGTTGTTGCTTTGCTGCAACAGGATCTCAGCCAGCGAGAAGTCGCTCGTCGACTAAACCTGAGTCAATCTGCTGTGTTTAGGGTGTACAGAAGATTCCAAGAGACTGGTTCTTACTCCAGGACGCCAGATACCAGTCGGCGCCGGGTAACATCTGAGAGAGACGACCGTTTTATCGTTTCGACGAGTCTCAGAAACCGCCATCTTACCGGTGTTTCTGTCCAGCAGCAGCTGAGAGAAGTTCGAGGAGTGTCTGTCAGTCAATGGACAATCAGAAGAAGATTAAAAGAAGCTAACCTCGTTCCAAGACGGCCTGCCAGAGGCCCAAAATTGACCACAGCTCACCGACAAGCGCGCCTTGAATTTGCTCGCGAACACATTAATTGGAGTGCTGAGCAATGGCGGTCAGTCCTGTTCACTGACGAAACCAGAGTGTGTCTACATGGCAGTGATAGGAGAGCTCGGGTCTACAGGCGCCCAGGCGAGCGGTTTGCGCAGTGCTGTTTTGCCGAAACCGTGTCCTACGGGGGTGGTTCGTGTATGATGTGGGCGGGCATTTCGCTGGAAGGAAAAACGGAGCTCGTTTTCATCCCTGGTGGAGGCCGAGGAGGCGGTCTGACTGCTGCGCGATATGTGGAAGACATTCTTCTGGATCATGTCTTGCCTTATGAAGGCTTCATCGAGGACGGCTTTCTGTTAATGCATGACAATGCCCGGTGTCATACAGCACGAATCACTCGTCAGTTCATGGATGAAGTTGGCATTCGGACCATGGACTGGCCAGCATTAAGTCCTGATCTCAATCCGATTGAGCATGTATGGGACCAACTCAAACGGAGGGTACGAGCCAGAAATCCGGC
This sequence comes from Lampropteryx suffumata, assembly GCA_948098915.1. Taxonomy (NCBI): domain Eukaryota; kingdom Metazoa; phylum Arthropoda; class Insecta; order Lepidoptera; family Geometridae; genus Lampropteryx; species Lampropteryx suffumata. The sequence goes on along the minus strand of OX402544.1, from coordinate 14,848,022 downwards.
GCCTACAAGCATCGCAGAGCTAAAGATAGCGCTGGAAGAGGAGTGGGAAAGGCTACCTCAAGAACTGATTAAAAAACTTATAAAATCAATGAAAAACCGCCTTCAAAGTGTTATTAGAGCTAGAGGAGGCAACACCAAATATTGATTAAATAAATGAAGAGTATTAAACATAAATTTTCTGTTTTATTTTAATTTTGATTAGCCCTATGTTAACTTAAATTAACTTCACTTTTGTTGTGTTTCCATTCAAAACTGATTAATTAAAAAAATACTGTGTAGATTTTCAAAATAATGGTGTAATTTTGAAGCTTAAAGATCAAGCTTTCAAAAAAAAATATATTCTATATGCATTACTCAGGTCATTTTGGAAAAAAGTTACACTTTGTAAATTTTGTAGGGGTGATTCGATTCGGTTGCTCACGAGTGTAGTTTGTTTTTGTTCTCTCTCTCTGTGTACAATAAAGCGTCAATCTATTAATCTATCTACATTATAATTATGAAGAAGAAGTTAAGTAAATTATATTATACTAGCTGTCCCGTTCACGACTTCGTCCGCTTGTTTTAAAATGAAAAGTAAAAAAAGTATCTAATTATAAATTTAAACCATTCTCGAATTTGAACACTTGAGCATATACAAAAAAAATATCAAAATCGGTCCAGCCGTTTAGGTGGAGTTTAATTACAAACACACGCACAGAAGATTTATAAATAAAAAGATAATGAAGAAGTTCATTAACAGCATTGATTATTTCTTTCGTCCCCAGATGACAACATCACACGACACAAGTCATGCAAGGGCACTAACTCCAGTAACTCTTGATTTCTTGATTGACTTGATTGCTTTACCTACAGCACGATGTAGAGCCACACCACACACATCAGTACTTTGGTCACAGGCAATAGAAAATGCAGTAAAGTTTCTGATTTTGCTTTTATCTGATCAGTAGCGTAAGCGTCAGTATTCCGAAACAAAGGCATAGCTCTGAGCCTTTACGCTCCTGGGAATAACAATTTCTGCAGCTTTTACGAGACTCTTATATAAATTCACCTTCAACGGCACTATAGGTTTTGAGTGTTTCGAGATCAATTCTGAAGCTTCCTTGAACAGCAGATTAATTTTCTTGCTCTGGATATGGGTAAACATAAGATTCTTTAATCGTGTTTGAACTCCTTATTTCGATTCTATATATTCCTGAAATTTTACAGGAATATGTGTAAGTTTTATGCTGATCATAGTGATGTTTAATATTGATTAATATTTAATATTAAAATTAATAATAATATTATTTTTAAAAATCCCGAACATTTCACACATATTATTATTATTATTGTTGTTTAAACATTTGTTTTACTCGGTGTCATGAACACCGGGGTTAACTGGAGCGCACGGGCCTAAGCCAGATGCGCCCCAGTATTAGGCTGAGCTTCACCAGGAAGCTCAGTTTGTAAAAACTTTCTTAAAACATTCTTACTTTTCTCCATCATGATGGGTTTTGCCATTTCCCTTTTTTGTCACCCGCTAGGTTATTTCATTGCGAGTGTCCGCCTCCCACGTGGCTTAGATGGTCAGCACGGACGTAGAGTTTGGGCTTTAAGGGGCTTATTATAATTATTATATACTTACTTTTTATTTTTGTAAATAGCATCGATCGATTTACAAAAAAAAAGTAGTTCATTCGTCGAAGATGATTTAGGTGGCGTCAGTCAAGTTACAGAGAAGTTATTTGTAATTGAAAACTTTCGTTCATGGATCCACTCCAACAAGCTGAGGTGGGTGAAGTTTCCTTTCCACTGACGGCACTCTGCCTGGGATTCTGTTTGATAGCGCAGGCTAAACAGGCCTGCGATATCGCGTATAATATATATTATATTATATATACATATAATACATAGAAACACTCAGACCCGAGACAAATATTTGCAAATCATTAATCCCGTAGCAGGAATCGCACCCGCAACCTTCTGCGTCTCAGCCGGACCTTAGCCCACTGCGCCAGATAGGTCGTCATAAAGAAATGCACAAACATACACACGCCCAAATCTGACAGTGATTCACTTATGATTTTTAATGACGTGTGAGTGACGTGTTTTAGGTTATTTTTAGCAATCATGTAAATTGGTGCTGAATAAAACTATTTTTTTTTCATTAGAAAATCAAAACTATAAAATAATAATGTGAATTTTAACTTTTATATATAAACTGACATTTATACGCGTTAAGAGGCCAGCGGAGGACGAATTGACCCTACAAACGTAATACCAAAATGATTTGTAATATAAGCATATTTCCACTATATTGTTGTATTATTTGTATTTAAATAGTATTTATCTAGGTTCCTGGATAGTTTTTATTTCGAATTACTTATCAAAAATGAAATAAGAGCTAATTGCATTTTCAACATTTTTTTGCTAAAATTTACAAGTTTCTTCCTATTTGTCTCGTATTAAGAACCACAATATCTTACATGTTGTTTGTCAAGGACCATAGCTTATATTGTCTAGTTGCAGAATAACATTACCATGTGAAGAATACTAAATGTTTTCAGTCATAATTTTTGGTATTAAGGAACACAACCAAATTCATAGCACTTTTGAACGGCTAATATTGCAATCGCGCACACACGGGGCGGGGCCTGGGGATGGGGACACTTCAGTTGTGTGATAGCTCGGACAGCTGCGCACGCACACACTGATGCAACGTGTATTTACACGGTACGTGTATTCTATTGACCTGTGCCACTGACTTGGATTGAGATTTGCCTTGTTGTTTGAAAACAATAACCTACTTTTTTACATACTACTATGACTTTGCCTTTGATTACGGAAATTTTTCACTTGACCTCTGGCGCACCTCTGGCGCAGTGGGCTTAGGTCCGGCCGGGACGCAAAAGGTTGCGGGTTCGATTCCCGCCACGGGACAAATGTTTGTATGAGCTGCAAGTATTTACAAAAAATGGCATCATCATCATCATCACAACCATTCAAAATAAAAAAAACCATGTGTGCAATTCACACGTGGTAGAAGTAAACTGAGTCACAAAGTTGCCAAAAAAAACGTTATCAAACATTATATTCTCAAGCGTGGTTATATTTTCTGAAGTGAAAACTTCTTTAGTATCGTTGTAATTTGAAAGTCGATGAAACGAAAAAGCGACAGTAAAAAGAGACACATAAATTCATAAGATTTAAGGTGGGAGAAATTGAGATAGGAAGCATTATACAGTGTTTCTTATATTCGTGGTTCAACAATTTTTGATGCTTTGAATTGCATTGGTTTTTTTTGTAAATACATACAGGTAATACATAAAAACACCTAGACCCTACACAAATAATTACAGATCATAGAAACATTTGTCCCGAAGCGAGAATTGAACCCGCAACCTTCTACGCCTCACACGGCCCTTGGCCCACTGCGCCACAGAGGTCGTCCCCACCGTCGAAACTTTGCATAGATGTAGGAAGATTAAAATACCTATGTATATGTTACCTACTTTTATCTCAGAAACAGGCGTGAAACCGCAGACAGAAGCTTGTATTTTATTTACCTACTGCCTTCGAATTGTCAATGACATCAATGACAGAAATATACCTACCTACCTACACCTACTCACACACACATAAGCACGTCACTACGGTTGTATTTAGGTATTGTAGTACCGCGTCCCGCGCCTCTCGCACGCCCCGCGCGCGCTTACATCATTTAAACAGAGATAGAGATATTCGGAGCGATTTTTGCACGCGCCTCGAATTGAAGTTGCGAGCGAGCTTTACTGGCTTCTTAAGGCGCCAGTCTGTCTGGCTTCCCTCTCTCTCACGCATACAGCAGCGGTAGAAAGGGTCCTCCTTTCTCACTCTAACCCACAGCGCTTGTTAGATTAGTTTAAGTTATCACCTTTGTCGGGCATCCCGAAACGCACACGTTTTTTTGTTTATTTTTCACTTCGTTTTAAAATTTCATGGAGTATCAAACCTTCTTTGAATAGTCAACCTCTTTGATAAACAAAGAAATACTGGCAGTTTTTTTCAGTAAATTATGTTTTTAAACAATAAAAACATTCTTTTGTCTATTTTAAAGGCATTTCATATATGTTGTTTTATTTCTTATTCAACAAAAAAAAAATAGTAACCGCAGTAATCATTGGTTTTTTGTCGCGAATAATAGTCCATGAGTTTTTACTCTGTAATGGAGCGTCGTCATCTAACCACGGCAAATAGCTGTAGGGATGCCAGAAATTGAAAACGGTCAAGCCTATGTTGCCCAGCATTGCGATGTTCATCGAAGCGTAATTTGCCGACTCTGGAGGCGTTATTGTGACACAGGTGATCCGTCTGAACAGCACCCAGGCCGAGGGCGTAGTACCACTCGTCTTCAAGACCGATACATCCACGTAACATGTAGACATGAACCAAAGCTGACTGCTCAAGAGATCGCATCAAGGCTACAGTATGCTGATGGTCCCGCGGTCTATCCCCAAGCTGTGCGGATTAGAAAAAAAGAAAGAAGAAAGAAAATACATTTATTTGCGTGTAGACAGTGTAGACAGTTAACAAAGATGCATAGTTACAGAGACAGATGAGAGATACAGAAGTACTTATTTACTAATTTAAAAAAGAAAACAACTTAACTTAAACAATCAAATAACAACTTAACTTAAACAATCAAATAAGTACACACACGTTAAGGTATTACAGAAGTGTGTATCTCCCGGCATTGACCATCTATACCTGCCTCTTCGCAAATTGGCGTCCAACTCAGCATTAGTTGTGTTGTAGCAACACAACGCTGATCTTCCGTTGGAACCAAGAGTACCAAATAGATTGCGAGACGTGCACGTGGACTATACGGTCTATATGCACGTCGTTTAATCAGATGCCCACAAATCCGTCACGGAAATCTCGTCGTATTCAATGGTGCAGACTACGCGTGCTATGGCCGCAAGAACGATGGGACCAAATTTTGTTCTGCGACGAATCTCGATTCGGGTTCAAACCTGATACTAGAAGAATGAGGGTATATTGTCAGAAAACGCTCAACATCTAAGATGTGTCCAGGAAGTCCACCCATACAGTGGTTTGTATGTAATGGTAAAAACCGCAAAACTGATCTATTTTTTATAAATGGCCACCTGAATACTGAAAATTATGTAGTACATGTGCTAGCTCCATATGTACGTCCATTTTCACAAACATTAGAACCTGAGTTTACATTGTTGCACGACAATGCCCGTTCGGACACATGGCCAGCTCAATCGCCTAACTTGAATCCCATTGAGCATGTGTGGGATATGCTCCAGAGAAGGGTCCTGAAAGATCTTGATCGTGTTTTAACGAAACAACAGCTAAAAAACCTGCTCAAGTTCCACTGGGACCATTTGCCCCAGGAGGAAATAAATAACCTAATTGGCTACATGCAGAATCGTTGCCGACAAGTTTTAAATAACTAAGGAGGAAACACGTGTATTAGATTTAATTTAGAAGAAGGTTATAATTTAATGCAGAAGTCATATTTTTGTTTATTTGTACCATTAGGTATTATATATAATACAAATTTGTACCCAGATTCACAGCAAATTTTTATATGTAAATAAACATTTTTTTTAAGAAATTTATCGAGTTTAATATACATATATAACAAAGATATATCATTTAATTTAAAAAGGCAAGAAGTAATTTGAAATATATCTATAAAATCTAAAACATTCAAAACTTACTGGTGTTGCGTAATTTTTTTTGATGTGTGTAGTTTGACGTCATAACGTCATAACGTTAAAAGTCATAAAGTCGCCGTCAATTGTTATTTGACCATTCTAAGCGTTATATTTTGACTTTAGTGTAAGAAAAATATGATCGTTCGTATTTTAAGAAATTATAGCTAGCCTGGCCATCGGTGGTCTGACGACTGTCCATCGATGGCCAGGCTAGCTATAATAGATCTGTTAAATCAAAAAGCACCAAAGTGCACATGTTTTTCAACTGTTTACATGCGTCTACGTCTACTTGTGCTACGAAATTACTCTTTGTTGATTAGGTACAATTCCTCCCAGATTACCCAATAAAACCCAAAGAGCATACTGTTTGGATAAACAACAAGTGCACTAGTGCAAGTGATAGATACGAGTCACGGCGCAAGGAATCTACACGTCTCATCCCAGATCTGTGCTCAATTTTGCAATCGTATTTTTATAATAACAAAACCTTTGCTTGCTGTTCTTGTTTACAATTTCTTCTTTTTCATAACCTTCTTAATTCACAATTTTTTTTTCCTATTCTTACAGAGTTTTAAATCTGACCCGTATTAGCATTGCCATTCAACGTGGCAACCCAGCTATTTTTTATTTTTGTAAGTAGATTATTCTTTACATTTATGTAAATAAAAAAAAACTGTAAACAAAATTATTTCTGTACATTTCTACAAATAAAAAAAGACTACATCGCGTAACCTCATGAATGCCTCTTCATACGTCTCAGCTGATTTTATTAGGTCGTCTTTAAATATTAGTGTATCCTTTTGTAGTTCTGCCTTATGCTGTAGGTTGAGGGTTCGATTCCCTCTCATGACAAACATTTCTGTGATGAACATAGGTGTATGTTCTGTGTCTGGGCATTATAAAGTATCATAGGTATGTATTTATAAAGATAAGATAAGAAAAGATTTACAAGATACTCTAAAAAAACCCAGACACAAGAACAAACACCTATGTTCATCACACAAATGTTTATCCTGGGAGGGAATCGAACCCTCAACCTACAGCGCAGAAGGCAGAGCTACTACCAACTGAGCTGACAGGCCAGTAATATTATCCACCAATATTTATTTATTTATAAGTGTATCCTTTTAATCTTCTCTGAAATAAATGACATAAGTAATTAATTCGTACATTCCATTCCAAATGGAGCACTGAATAACTCGATCTGATCTGATTGCGTCGCAATAAATATGTGTATTTTATACACTCATCGGCTATTTTCAGATGGAAAATGCATCTTTCAGGTTAAGTTTAATGAAAACTTTAGCTCCTGATAATTTATCAATGTAATCATCTATGGCAGGTTGATCCAGAATTCTTCCGCCGTCGGTGTGTCTCTCCGATTTTAATCCGATGAGTCTTTGCTCGCAGACTTATTATGGTTCGTTTCGTGTTTTTTTTTGATAGTACGTATTAGTGACGCCTACAAGGTTATGACAGATTATTAAAAGTAATAAAAACAAAAAGTTTTTTCCCCTTCATGTAAGGGTTGTTTATTTTTTCTATTCTAGCATGTGGTCCCATCCCAGATAGGTCTAACGAATATATTTCCTTCTTTAATAGTTATTCCATACATAGCTATAATACATACATATCATAGAAAAGATACTTCATTAAAAACAATCACAAGGATCACTTTCAAACGTCTTACATACTAGGTGAATTTAGGTGCCAATTCATCCTAACCCAAGCCCGAGAAGAACTGGCAAGGAACTCGTCTTGGTCCTAGCGCTTTTTTACATGATCCATCTTATAACTACCTTAACCACCAAATACTAATACAAGAGAGTTTATACATTTCAAGTGTGTCGGTTAACTGTCTGAGGGCAGAGCAACATGAGAGCAACATGGATTCTTATCAATAATATGGTCATTTATATTATAATAAGCTTTCTTCAAAAGACTACCTTTTATGTATGCTTTAAATGTCTTAATAGGTAGTTGAGTAGCACTTTCAGGAAGCTTATTATAAAAGCGCACTGTGTTCCCCATAAAGGACTTATTTACTTTTCCTAGTCGTAACCTAGGGATGTATAATTTGTGTCTATTCTTAGTATTGATTCTATGAAGGTCACTATTTTGCAGAGACCCATCTCTATTTTTATGTGTGTATAACAAATTTTCATATATATATTGTGAAGCTATTGTGAGAATATTAATTTCATTGAATATTTATCTCAAAGATTCTCGTGGTTTCATTTTATAAATGGCACCCTTATAAATTTGTTAAGATGGTCTTGAATTGATTTGGGACGAAACCACTATATGTAGTCATTCTTATACTTACTGACTTCAGAAGCCTTCACTGTGCCTGGTCCGACAATAAAGTATAAGTTACGTTTGATTCTATCTAACCTACTAGGATGCACATAAACAAATGCGTTCGATATATAGAAAATTTATAAAAAATACAATAACATAAAATAAGTAAATGTGTTACGGGATGAAAGTCTAATGCGAACTTGGAATATCTCCGATAAGAGGTTCATCTTTATCTCCACAAACTTGGCCTGATGATAAAGGTCATGTTCATACCTAAGTACCTACCTACATCATTATGAAATACATTCCGTAAGGCATACATTCTTTCACATAGAGAAAATAATGTCTTTACTAAATAAACTTGGTTTAACTGGTTTCAGTTAAAGTAATGTGTTTTGAGGTGCACTATACAGAAGATTTTAAAATTATAATTAAGTGTGAAAGAAGTAGAAACTCTTTCTAAAGTAGGTAGTATATATGTACCTATATACATTTTTTTTAGGGTTGGTATTGTGAATGCCTCTGCCGTTAGCTATTATTTCCAGGATACTGTTTGGTCTAGCTAAACTCTAGCCCGCAGCTACGTCTAATTCTGGGATAGGTTTTAATACTCATTAGTGTTATTACCGTTTACTAATAAATAATAAATAGTGAAATAATAAATTGAATACTCAAAAGATTAACTTAGCAGCTATCAAATTTAAACCCATCCATAGGTTGAAACCAATGTAAGATAGGCATACGTTTAGTGGTAGAAATGGTATTGGAGGCGAAACACTGGGCTGCGAGGATGAGCGCATTTATTGGAGCTGGAGAAGAGTGCAGAGTGAAGCCGGGTTGCATTGCAAGGCGCGGGGTGGGTGCGCGAGCGGGCGTCCGGCGCCGACGGCGGCAACGCTTCCCCGGCACAGTAGCGCGTCCAGCCCCGCAAGGCACACACGATGATCGCGCACGCGCACGCGCTCGCCGCCGCACTGCTGTGCGTACTGGCCGGCCAGCTAGGCGCTGGAGCCAGCCTGCACTGCGCCATGCGCCGAGAGATCTCACCCTGCACTTGTCGTCGCGAGGAAACGGGCATCGGTGCCATCCTCGTCGTCTGCCAGCGGATCAATGCTTTCGGCGAGATCGCGACCGCTCTCACCGACAAGTTCAGCCCCGAGACCAAGATTGGCCTTGACATATCCTACTCGCAGCTCCCGGACTTTTCTGAGCACAGCTTCCGCGAGCTCGGCCTCTCTATCACCAGGCTCAAACTCAACTTTGACAATCTAAGGCAAGTCGTTTGAAGTATTTTATGATCTTCGAATAGCTCGAGACCTCTTGTTACCTCCTAATATATTTATGGATCTGCCGATCATTCAAACGGAACGTGTCAGCTCTGTTAAATGAAGTATTCAATAGTAGGTATTGCCGTCGTGCACAGTAGGTACCTAAGTACATGAAAACAATGTGTTTAATGTAAAAACAACAGGTCAGTGATAAGAGGAGCGCACAGATGAGGATCGGCTGGTTATCGGCGAGGGGGCGGCACCCTGCTGCTGTCGGCGGTCAGTTGCCGTTCTGCAGCTTCCCAACTTCACCAACCTAGCCCCGGAAGCTATATAAGACAGTTTTGTTGTTATTGTCCTCATTTCGCGTAAGCGAGACGACTGACTCCCAGTAAATTTCCCTTCGGAATGAGCTTATTATTGAGCTTCTTATCAGTTTAATTACAACAAATAATAATGTAAATGCTCAACAGAATCGTTAACATGAGTACAATAACATATAATACTTTCAGATAAATAATATATCTACAGTTTTGGAAACTAAGTAATTCTATTTTTACAAGGCAGCAATTAGGATGCCCGTGACCTATGCGCTCTACTCCTATTGACCAATCAATTGATCTTTGGAGATTTCCAAGTCTATTAATCTACTAATGAAATATTTTTATCTGCATCTCGTCTTATAACTGGCTTTTCAAATGATAACTTACTTAAAAAGGAGAACGTTTATCTTTAAATAATTAATGTTCTTGAATTTGTACTGACTGACTGACTCTTGTTAGTGATGTGATAAACATACACATAAACATGTAGATATCACTTATGCTGTTTCCGGCACATCTCTTAAACAGATAAGTGTTTTACTTAATGTACAAAAAATTATGATTCTGCTTGTTTTCCAATCATGCATGTAGGTAAAATACCTAAGTAAGTAAGTATATTAACTATACGTAGATGGTGAAGTTCAGAACGTGCGGGGACCGGGGACGGCATAGCATCTAGGAGACGACACTCAATAGTTTGCGCGGGTTATCTTAGGTCGCTTCTGAAGCAGTAAAATTGAATGATACCGTTATTGGTCGGTATCGATTCACTGTATTTACTCATTAATGGTGAACTAACAAATTACTGTGTTTATCTTTCCTAGATGAGTTTTAAGAAACATTGAGACACTCAAAAGTAGCCCAATTCTGTATTATACCGACGACGCGAAGTGTTTTATTTAGTTTTTAGCAAAAATTTTATACTATCGCAAACGTGACGAATCTGCAAGTCAGCAGCTGGAGTAGTCACGAGTAACTCTGTAATCCTGAAATGTAAATCTGTAATGTAAATGTTATCCTTTATTACAAAACGTCTATATAACTTTAGGTTTAACTTTAGTTCGTATAACATTCGAGCCAAGGAAATCTTGTCAAAAGCTCGCTTAGTAATAACACTTCGAACAAAAGTAGGTAAGTATGTATACCTAAATACCGTATTTTGAATACGTTCAGGAATAGTAATCGTACAATAGTTACCTACACAATACGATAGTACCTACCCTTTTCAACTCTCAAAAGTCGTAATTAGGGTTGCAAAGTTCCGAAGTCTGTTCTGTCCGTCAGTCTGGTCTCTGCCTGTCTGTCTGTCAGTCTGTCTGACCATGATCGAAGCCTTTGCTCTGGTGAGATTTTGCACGGTAATCATATTGGTGACCCCTGTATAAAGTTATACAAATCATCTATAATAGTAGGGGAGCTCAAGCGGGAATTTTCGGATTTACTCGAGAGTGGCAGAAAAAGATAAAGACCTTGCACCTTGTGAAGTACTCCCACCATACCTGAGTTCTTTATATAGGGTCGAACGTCTGATCGGCAGCCGATCAGATTAGTAAAAAAAAGCTCGCTAGAAAAACTTGAGCGCTTCAGATTAAGGTAAGGTAAGTTAATTACATGCAGAAAAGTGTGGAATTCAAGAATTTGTCAATTTGAGCGTGACATAAGGAAATGGGAGAGTCACAAAGCTGCAAAAAAATAACGTCGCCCTGACATTTTCGAGCGTGGTTATTTTTTTTTTATCTTGAAGGAAATTAGTCACAAATCACGGAAATAACATATTTTGCCAAATTTTATCAAGGTCACGATTTTTTTGAAACGGCCACCCCCACCATTCAAACCGGCAGATACATATTTTTCTGTTATCAGAAACACGTAGGGCGCATACACTATTAATATCTGAAGAAGAGTTTTCCATATAATCTAATTAGATAACAAAACATTTTTTTTTATTATAATCATGATTGGATGGTCTTGAAATGGTTTAGGACATGACCACAAGTCACTCATATTTTTCTATCTCGCTCGTATATTGTAAAAGATAGTATGATGTTTTTGTATATGACTTTTGACTGTCTTTACAACTTATTGGAAATGCATTTTTTCTATGGTTGGCAAAGATTTCTAAACAAAATTTTAAAAAATATTAAGTGAGCACCACCTGGATACTATGGTGGACAACGACGAATTAAATGCGATTATGGACGTTATGTAGATAGGTTTTTGCTGAATAGATTTTCAACCGCATTTGTCACTTGACATATCCTGTTGGCTAGACCCTGGTTCATAACCTAGGCATTGACCTAAACGAAAACATACCCTAAAAAAGGTTTGTGGTCTATTGCCTGTATTATTCATTACAACTTAGTTAGAAAAAAAACAATATTTGAGAGACAGTATAAAATGCCTATGAAAATCAATCGTCCAGTTGACTTCTTCAAGAAGGACATCGATAAATTCCACTGCACAAAGATAGCATGGGATATCGAAATATAAGAAAACCAACAATACTCAAAACTTTTTGTAAAAAACGGCAATTTCATAAGTAATGACCTAATTTGCTTGATCAGTGTATTGTTGTGTCATGTGTGTCATTCTGTCAATCAACTGAACTTATAATAATGAACGAATTTAAAACTTTACAAGGATTCTTCGTTTGTCATTTCATGAAGTAATATTATAGCTCTACTAATTTAATATTTTTTATTCGTTTAATTGCATGTTTTATTCAGAAATCTTGAATTGAATTTTAATGAATAAATTGTGACTACATGGGACAAGTATGGATAATTGAATTATATCGTGTATTATGGTGCAATGTGATTTTAACGACGAGGAATCCCAAGAAAATCGTAGCCGACCATTCCGCGATGACGTTTAGAATTGACAATTGAATATCGACTAAGACTTTATTAAAAAACAAATTGACTATAAACAAATATAAACACTTCACTCTGGCAAAATTGACATTATTATGTCACGTGCCATTAACAAAGAAGAAGAAGTAAAACTTTACAAAAGTCATTAAACCGTATTATTGTTGTTATCTCAGTACTTATTTTATACAGTAAAAACGGTATTTATCGTTCGTTAATACAAGGAATGTTGATGAAGATAAGACTCAGCTAAAAGTATTTTTTCACAAAAACATCCAATCCGCTATTTATATCGATATCGATAGAGCCGTACAAACTTTATCAAACTAATATTAAATTTGAAAAAAATAATAAATCCTCAATTTATTAATTTGGCACTACATACATAGTGCTTCCCGTAAGCTCACATCACAACTCTGAAATTTAGAATGATACGAGTTTTTTTATATTAAAAAAGCTTATCAATAAAGCTTTTTAGGGTTCCGTACCTCGAAAGGAAAAAACGGAACCCTTATAGGATCACTTTGTGGTCCGTCCGTTCGTTTATTTAATATAAAAAAGCTCTTATCATTCTAAATTTCAGAGTTGTGATGTGAGCTTACGGGAAGCACTATGTATGTATGCCATTGCAAAAATTAGACATCAGTTTGCTCAAAATTAATCCATTGAGAATTGTCTGTCTAAAGTCCGATTTAAATAAGATTGGTTTAAATAAGATTCCAAATTAGAATTTTGACTTTAATGTTAGTTTAAATTGAATATGATATTATCATCATCATCATTGGCCTTTGTTTATCTGCTGAAGATGATTTAGGTGGCGTCAGTAAAGTTAATTGTAATTGAAAACTTTTGTTCATGGATCCACTCCAGCAAGCTGAGGTGTTTGAAGTTTTCTCTCCACTGACGCCACTCTGCCTTTAATTCTGTTTGATAGCGCAGGCCTTCCCAGGTATCCACAATAACGGCTGGCACCGAGCCGGGCTTGTTTCAAGATTTCCTTCTCTATTGCTAGCTCTTCTGTTAGTCAGCATGGGACCCCAATAATTAAAAGATTATCCAGTCGTCTCCATCATCAGTCTCCTCCAAGCAGCACTCATCTGGGATCAGTTCCACGTAGAAATCCCCACTCGAAGTGTTATATAATGTGTTATACAGACATTGATAGACAGACCATTAAGGAGTCGGCAAGCGAGTGCGTTTGCTTGCCTTTATGATTCTGTTTTTTTCCGGTTTTTTATACCTCATAAAAAAAATCTATCGCTCTTTTAATTCGATATTAATTTTTTATAACTTTTTACATATAACCAACAAATAAGGGTACATGTTTGTGTACTTTATCAATCATCTAAAAATCAAAGTAAACCTAATAAAACTCTTTACCAAAATTTCATAACAGACGTCAATAGGCACTCATTAGTTAATATGGCCATTCAAATAGGTACGTCGAGTCTAGACTAAATTAACTGCTTAGTTACTTAGTTACTTATAGGTATATGTAATACAATAATTGAGATCAAAATGTAGGAAAAACGCGTAGGTAGACGATGTTTTCTCGGTAAGAGACAAATATGACCTTGTTTTTGTAATCCATACTCTCCAATGTTTACAAAAAGCATAAGTAGACCTACTCTATTTCATAAACATAGAACATCTATGTAGTATCTACTAGATACTTATATAGTACCTACTAAGCTACTTACATTATAAGAAATAAATAATTTTATTAGTAATTATGTAAGTAGGTGAGGTCAGTCGGGGTAAGTGCATGTGCATCTAATATTTGCCTAATTCACCTTGAGTGCAATTTTCATCATGAATTTGCCTTCATTTTGCGCCACAAGAGACCTCTTCCATGAACTTAAATTTATTGCCGTTATATCTGTTTTGTGTGTAAACTGGAGCATAGGATATGGTGTGCCCACATATTGTAAGTACCTACTCATAAAAATTTAAATTAAAATTCAAAAATATTTATTCAGAACAAAATACACAGGACAAGTTACAAAAAGAACGATGAGAACTGTAAAAGTTTAAAAAACTGTGGAGCAGTTTCAACGCCACCTCCTTGACGTTACATAGTTCTGAGAGAAAAACTTAGGTACTAAGTATCAAACAATAAACTTAAACTTAAACATCAGTAAACTTACTCTAAACTTAAACTAAGCTTAAAATATTTTAAACAAAGCAAATATTATAACTATTGTAAGGACAGTACTTCGCGTCGTTTGAGGAATGTTTGCAAGAGTGTGTGTGTGCGTGTGTAAGTGGTGTGTATATATGTAAGGCTGTGTGTGAGAGTCACACGGTTCTGTGGTGAGAGTAGATGCATTTGTGTGTTTTCTGGTTTCCTCTGATACTACCAGTCTCTTAGGAGTCTTAGGAGTATCTCAGAAGAAAACCATATTTAGTAGATATGTATGTATGTATGTTATATAATGTAATATCAGACAATGTTACTTTGGTTATTCTAGAGTTTTCAATAGGCTTTCTGTTTCCTCATATGAGAGAGTAAGTAGCCATTTTAGACATTTTACTTTACATTGATAATTTGGGAGGGGGTATATATTTAAAATGTTGTTAACTTATAAAGCGTAGGGCTTAGATAGTAAAAGTTACGGCCTGCCACAGCTGTTATGTTACTGTAGCAACGCTTTGATTTAAGTAAGAACCTGGATACCTGGTTAAATCGCAAAAGTGTCTTCTATAGTATAGGTTGTGGGTTTGATCCCGATACAGGACATACATTCGAGTAATGGACTTAAGTGCTTCTTCTTCTTATCGTGTTAAGTGCATCTTAAGTGCGCCTCAGAGGCTCCCTTCTTTGTTTCCTTTCTTCTTAGGTGCTTGTTCTGTATCAGTGTTGTCTAAAGTTTTATTTTTGGTACTAGATGATATTGCGTGAGTTGTCCATCAATATTTATTTTACCAAGATTTTATGCGGCTTTATTCCTTTTAGAAGAGTTTTATCCTAGAGACTGGTGGACGAGACCGGTGGACGATCAAAGGGCTGCTACTTACCTCGGATAAAGGATTAGTTTGCCAATCGTTACGGTAGGTAACGTTGCAAGTCTTTTAGGCACTTTACCTGTAGTCAGTTATCTGAACTCAGTTCCTATTTGTAACTAATTGTACAATTACCTACGGGCTACGGCTAGAAATTCGAGTTCATAGGTTTTAATGATTTGTTTTAGGGTGTAGTTAAAGTGTCCTTATGTCACATAATTAATACTATGTTTCTGTAAAAATAAGCAATTTTACCACGGACATGGTTCAGCCCTGTAGGTTAGGTACAAAAATGTGATGTGTTGCAATCACGCACGCGTAACTCCACACCGCCAGCTGGGTCTGCGCTCTTTTCGCTTCATTGTATTTGCTGGTCTCGTTTTGTAATTTAATTACCCTTTGGCCCAAGCGAGCACGTCAATTAAGAATAAGTAGTTGGACTGATCCTGCAACCGCTTGTATTGGCGTAGCTACTTCATATTTTTTCTAAAGGTTTTCGCACCGCACAATTACATATTTATATCCATTGCCAGAACCATTTTGATGAAAAAATAAACATGTAATTTTATTTAATACGCACGTCCATGGATGTGAGTTTGCACGCGATTTATCATAAGATATAAGCTTGTTGTTGCATCTTCTACTAGATAAGCCCTCTGCTACGTATGCCAGAGCTGTTCGTGATAGTGGAACTCTTTGTGCCTTGATTCCAGTACTTAGAATTTCAATCTCCGCTGCACTCGGCGCTCCTTTGATATCGATACTCACGATGTTAGGTTCACATCACATCAAAGGGACAAATTGATTAAAGCTTCTAAGGTTTGCCTTAGAAACTTCAGACAAAGTTTGTACAAAATTTGAAGTACACACATATGGTTACATAATGTGTGAATTTACTTCAAACTTTGTTCTAAGAATGTTAAACACATTGATAAAAACGGTCATTTTAAAACGAAAACGATTAGACAAAGTCGCAAGTGAGTCTGCTAATTAATAATATTTAATTAATTTTTCTTCTTTCATTTGAATGAATGGCTGTCGACGGACTGTTGGAAGCTAAAACTCAAGATAAAGAAACCTTATACTTAAAGCTTTAGACAAAGTATCGGGCAAAACGGCATAAGATCTGCTGTTGTGTGGTACATTGAAATAGTTTCCATTAGCCGTGTGTCAGCTAGGCAGTATGTAGCAGGTAGTTAGTTTATGCACGTGCTTAACATCTTTCACCAGGTGTGCAGCCTTAAATGTAACGTATTTGCTGTATAGTTATATCTATTTTTAATAAACGAACAGAATTGAATTACTGTCGTGTTCGGAGTTGAGCGTTGGAGCTAAGACAGATAATTTCCTTGCAGCTTTAAGCTAGAATATAAAAGCTAATCTGCAGGCGAGCTTTGATGAGTTTTAATAATGCAATCTCTTAGAAATTTTAAAGGCAAAGTTCAAAGGCAATTCTTAAAGATTTTTTGCAATTTATCGGTTTGGATGCAAACGTCAAGTGAGTAGGTATCCATAAATCCATATTAATATAATAAATCCATAAGCTAATAATATTTTAAAGAGAAAATATATGATTTTTAAAACAACTTAACTGATAGAAAGTTTAATTACCAGCGAGTAAAATGTGATCCCTGCAAAAAGGTAATAATGTAACCCAAGGTATCAATAATTTGGGTACCTAAAAAAGTCGGCGAAGCTATGTCCAACATTTAAATCACAATAACCACTATTTGTTGAAATTATTAAATCAAAACAAGGGCAGATTCATAAAATGCAGTGTTGATAAAACATAGACAGAGACAGACTTGTTAAAAATTTAAAATTTTTTCAAATTTGTAAGCCGATTTTCAATCCTAAATTGCAATTGCGCTGCACGCGACTACGCAACCTACATAAAAAGTAGCCTATGTCCTCATAAACAATCTATCTCCTTACCAAATTAATCAATATCCGTTCCGCTGTCTAGCCGTGTAAAAGTACCAAACAAACAGGCAGAGATACTTTTGAATTTATAATAATTTGTTATGTACCTATAACATAACCAAATAAAAATATGCAGATAGATTTCACTCGCATACTCTATAGTAACTATAGGTTAGGTATGTAGGTACTTCCCAGCTGATACTGGTTTGATTTAAAACTCATTCTATTATAGGTACCTACTTTAGTAATGTTTTAGAGAATGATGTTGTTTACTTATTACATTTATAGTCCTTATCACTAGAGTTGATAATGTTTGCACTGCCGCCGACACTTACCTATTCGTAAAAATGTATAATCTCTTGCTGAACTTTCCTAATGCGCGCTCATCAAATCCTTTATTGTAGGAATCCTCCTACATCCTCCACTGTGGCAAAGACCTGCCTGAGACACAGAAGGTTGCGAGTTCGATTCCCGCTGCGGGACAAATGTTCGTATGATCTGCAAGATACTTGCAGATCGGTTTCGGTGTTTCGGGTCTGGGTGTTTTTCTATGTATAATATGTATGTATCACCAAAATAAAAAATATATAATTACCCATAACACATATCAGTCATGTTACCCATAACACAAGCTCTGCCTACTTTGGGACTAGATAACTCTGTGTGAAATGTCCGGCATTATTATTATTATTATTATTAATTTTTGCATATCATAAAATATGTCGGGTGTATGTGTGCAACATGGAGGGAAGGCGCCCGGCTGGCAGGCCAGGCGACCATGCGACCGTTTGGCGCCGCCCTGCAGTGATAACCCCGGAACGTTGACCCCTCACATTTGTGTTTACTAAACTGACAATACTCACATGCACTATAACTGCTAAGTTGCATGTATAAGATGCGCGTGCACATCGACTCTTCACGTGCCCATCAATGTTGCAAATTCTAAAAGAACCGTTGTAGTATATGGTAAAAATATGGTACGGCATGGCAAATCTAAGACGGGTTTGTCTATGTAGTATGTTAGGCCAAGCTCGTGCCGGATCACACACAGTGAAGGCTTCTGAAGTTATTATGGATAAGAAACAGTGGTCATGATCAGGTCCCAAACCAATTCATCTTTCTAGATAGGAAAAAAAATATGAACCTTTCATTGTGTTTTTTTATGTTTTAAAATTATACTGTTACTCATAATCTAGTAAAGCCTTATCAGCTATGGTAATTTTCCTTAACAATCTTATTTGGGCTAAATGTGCTTTGAAAACTTTTGAGGATAAGTGTTCTTAAAAGTCAAGTGACAATTAAAAGTTTCCACTTCAAAGTTTAATATTTAATAAACTAAATTCTACCGGTTTCCGACCAAAATAAGTTGGTATGTATTTTCTAGACGATGGAATTCAAAAAATCTGCCCATTAATCATGTCCAAAAAATATCTAATTTGATATTTTTTTCTAAAACTTTTTAGACATCACCAATATATACTAACGTGCAAAATTACGAGTACAACGACGCGAGCAAGGGCTCTGATTAGGGTCGAACTGACAGACATACATAGATATACATAACGTCATTGATACGAGCTCGATTGTCCAACAGTAAACAAGCCATTGGAATCAGCAAAATAGATCTTTCGTACTTAATTGATTTTAGCTAGGTATTTTAGGCCTCCAAGCGTAGGGCGTTAGTTATATGATGATGTTTATGATTCTATTCGTACCAGTGTTTATTTATAGAAATGGATGTCAAGCGCTGAAATGGCTTTGTACTGATCGATACACCTTAGTAGGGAGGTAGCAATAAGCTGTGTATTCTGAAGAGTGCGTAGGTGTACTCTCTGTATCAGCTATTGTGCTACACAATTCCACTATTTGTTAATTAAACAACAATACAGTCTCGTGTTACATTATAAAGATAAAAACGTTATTTTTGTAACCGCGTTTATATTTTTACTTTTCCAGTCTACTGATAGTTGTAGTACCTACCTACCTTCATAATTATAACTGTTAAAGTTAACTGTTGTGATTATAATTGTTATATTTAAAGGTGTTTTTAATCTATTGCATAACAATTACTTCGTCGTTGGGTCATTTATTCTTGTGTTTTATGTTCACCAGTTGATCACAATATGTGAAATCTTCCCAAAAAATTTAAAATAAAAATGTTTACCTCGCTTGTTGACAAATGTTTTATAGTGTCTAAGAATTACTTAATTAACTTTCCGTTTGCTATGGTAAAAACTTTTATGTAATTTATACCTAAGTTTAATTATTCGAAATTGTAATAATTATTGTAATGTTTATTTAATTTGTTTAAAAAGGTAGTCTTTAATTTTATTATCATATGTACATACCTTCTTAATTTTTGCATGCTGGGTTTCCTAGCGAAATGTGTGGATTTAATTGTGTATTTATGTTCTCTGTGTACCACATTTCTCGCAAATAAATCATTTCATATCATTTCAACTTCTTATCTTCCAAAGAGAATACAATAGTAGCTACGTAAGATAATGTTAATTTAAGGGCACCTGTACTCATTACGATGACAATTTTACCAAGTGCCAAGTGAATAGTTTGATAAAGTCTAGTCACTTCACAAGTGACGTTTCATTTCATTTCATTTGTTATTTCATACAAGAAAATGACAATTTTGTAAAATGTTGATAAACTGGATACATTCTTTGAATCACAAAGAAACCCTAACCTAACCTTTATTTCTATTGCTAAACCCTAACCTTTATTTCTATTGCTTACACCCGTGTCAATAAATTTATTTGAACAAGCTTTATTTGAAAAACACTACGAAATTACCAATAAACCCCCAATAATACCCCGAGAAGACCTATTTTAAAATGTTAATGACTACTTGACTAAAATGGCTAAAAAGAATCCTTTTAAAAACATATTCAATTCGTCAAGTATCTCATAACACTCAGTTGTTTCTATTTTCCAAGTTTTACTAAGAGATCAATGAAGTTATGCAACGTTATGCTTTGTCAGTACTTGGATGGGTCACCGCAATTGCATTTTCATCTGGAAGTGCTTTAGTGCTTAGAAGAAACACGTTAAGTTGGTCGCGGCCTTTCTACAGTTGCTAGACCATGACGGCCTTTGGGCGGCCTAATAATTGCCCACTGACTCATACAAAAGTAATAGTATTAATTAAATAACGTTTCGTCTAATAATGAAATTATCTCCATTTCGTGAAAAGTTCGTTCGTAATATTCGTAAATATAATTCGTTAACTATTCTTACGAATAGTTCTGTCATTAATCTATACCTATAAGTGAGCTTAACCTGGCTGAATGACTGACTGACTGATTCATCATCGCCGAGCCGAAACCACTGAAGCTAGAAAGTTGAAATTTGGAAGGTAGCTTTCTTTTATAGCAAAAACAAAGGCGGAATTTTTGGAAATTTAAACCCCAATAGGGATAAATGGGGTGTAAACTAATATTTGAAACTTTTTAACGCGTGGTGCGATTTGCTTGATTCTTGTTTTGAATAATTGAAATGAAAAATAAATGGACACGTGTTTCAGGAATTTTCAAAATAACCCTTACAAAGGGGTAAAATGGCGTGTCAAAGTATGGGATATTTTATCAGGTGTGATTTTTTAGAAACTTAGCTTGCAGTTAATGGTACATACTTAAAATGCAAAATAAACGGAATCGTATTTCAGGATTTTTCAAAATAACCCTCATAAATATTGTGAAAAGGGGTGAAAACGAAAGTATGAAACTTTTTAACGCGTGGTTCGATTTGCTTGGAACTGGATATGAATAATACTATAATAATGCGAGGGCGAAGTCGCAGGATTTCCAGCTAGTATACAGCGTTTGTAGCAAGAACATTAAAAATGGTTAAGTATATCCCCCATCCCACATTGCAACTTCAAATCCTTTCGAAACGAGAAGACCGTTGATGCCAGGCGTAGTTAAGTACCTACATATATTTTATGACGTTTTTCATTTTGTTCATATTTGAATTCCAGTGAGCTGAAGGAAAGTGCGTTCACGAAGCTGGACTTGGTGGACTACTTCAGTTTAGCTGACAATACGCTGGAAGAGATGCCTCGGCATGTACTGCAGCATCTGCCGCACGTGAAGACACTAGACCTGTGCAGGAATAAGATCAAAAAACTCACCGTTGAAGACTTCCGGGTAAGCACAACTTACGATATATTAGGTCTACCTGACAAATAGCTACAATACAGCCTCATTATAGTGTCTCTTGATACGATGTCGTCATACAATCGCACTTGAATGACAATGGGAGAATTTTTAAAACCTATTTATAAAGCCTTTAGTTGAATGGTTTGAACGATTTCAGGATATCCAAGAACTAGAGCATCTTCTAGTAGCCGATAATTCAATATCGAAGATCGATAAAGACGCGATGCCCAAAGCACTAAAGCATGTACACCTCGGCCTCAACAAACTCAACACTCTTAATGGAGCCCTAAGGGAGCTGGACGACTTGGAATGGATCTTCATAAACGCAAACAATTTGAAGTCTATTGACAACGAGTTACCAGTTGTAAGTATATTTAAGTATCTCAAGCATATCATCATATGGTTCGTTTCTGATCGCTATAATGAAATAGGATGTTTGAAACAAACGCAGACGTATTATGCGTCGTTTTGTTTTAGTCGACCTCTTGCCACCTTTTACACTCTTGTCTAGTACTTTTTCTAGAAAATTATGCAAAAAATTTGGTGAACATTGTTGTCTTCTAAAAGTGATAAAATTGAATAGTGACACCCATGTGACCACGCACAGTGAAGGCTTGCGAAGTCAGTAAGCATAAGAATGACTAGTGATCAAACCACAGAAACGTCCGCGCGACTAGAGCAACCCTCTCTTGAACGTCCACTCGCGCGGTCGGAATTCTTCGCCGAGCCGAGCGCCGAGCGCTTGGTTCATTTTTAACTTCGAGCGTGATAACTAGATAACTACTATAGCTAGACTTGAATAAAAAATACTTATGAATAGATAAAACTATACAAATTAAAACTACGTGGAAAACAAATTATAGGGGCCATTTTGTTTTTTTTATGTTTACAAATCAAGTTGTTACTCAAAATCTATAACAACAAAAAGACTGACTATCCGTGATACTTATTCTTGTACTTTCATTATATATCCAGCTATTTTAAAAACATTTCGGGTTTCTCCAAACAGCGGGAATGGTCACTTCAAAGGTTAATATTTATCCAAGGAATATCTGTATCGAAAAACTGTTAAAAACTCATAGTATCTTTAAAAGACCTAGCCAACGATATGCCACACGATGGGGTTAAATATTTAAATGTAGGGGAGGGATCTCTAAATACCGTTTTTATTTCATAACTTTGTAGAGGTTACTAATACGTATTACCGTGCAAATTTCATCAACAAAACGAAGTCTTCGAGCAAGAGCATGATTAAGGGCGAACAGAAGGACATAGCGAAACTATAAGGGTTCCTTGTGAACAGTAAGCCATTTTTATTAAATTTAATCTATTTCATTATTCGCCAGAAAGCTAAGAGGATCTCGCTGATTCACGCAGCACACAACGAGCTTCAGAGCTTACCAAAAGATTTGAAGCAGATGCCGTCTTTAGACTCTCTGTATTTCTACGGAAACAGTTTGAAGTCGTTGGACGGTGCTTTGCAGAAGTCACGGAGATTAATGAGAATCGGACTTTCTTTCAACAAAATCGAATACGTAAGTTAAATGAACTTTGTAAAAGTCATTGTTAGGATTGCAGAATTAGATGTTTAATCAATAGTATCTCAACCAGATACACGCTCATCCCGAGTCATCCTAAAGCCTTCAAACATTACGATAACTGTATAGTTCGCTATCTTTTGTAATTAACGTAGCCGTTATTTGGGTTTGCTACGCAATGTTTATTGGTGACAGTCGATTAAAGTTTGTTCATGTAATGAAGAATCAAATATGACATGTTTTATGCCCGTACTCCTAGTACTTGCGTAAACATGTGCTTGGGGGGGGGGAGGCTTAATTGATTCTTACGTTTTTCAGCTGGCTGAGGATGAGTTCACAGAAGCGGAAAAATTAGCAGAGTTGGATATTGCTTACAACAGTCTGCAATCTCTGAATGGATCTCTGAGAAGTTTGAAATCTCTGCGGTACTTGAATTTGACACACAATTTGATGACAGAATTTTCACTTCAAGAAATCAAGGGGTTAAAGAGACTGTCTGTCATAGATCTGTCGCACAACAAAATCAATCGTGTCACGGGGAATATGGTTGTAAGTATGCTAAAGTATCAAACAAAGAACCGTAGGTTTAAGATTTACAGGTCTGACAGACGGTATAACTTTTTCAGAACTTAGTGGATGTTGAAACGCGTGTACTAGAGCTGCGTCTGGACCACAACTACATTTTGAGTTTAGGTGGTGCCTTGATGGGACTCCACGGTCTGCTGCGTTTGAACTTGAGTAACAACCTGCTTCAGCAAATAGCTCCTGACGACCTTATTGGTTTAGAGGACTTGAGGTTGCTCGATGTATCACACAACCACATTACCACTTTAGAGGAAACATCAAAGGTTAGTTAGTGGAACATCCTCTTCTATTTTGGCGCGCCTCGCGAATTTATATTCTGCTCTTGCGATTTTAGTTCCAATTCCAATTATTGTTTTTCAATAAGATATTCTTATTTTTTTTATTTGCAGACATTTTTACCTTCTTTGGAGGAGCTCATCGCTCACCACAACAATATCACGATACTGGATAAAGATTTCCATGGGCTGCCGTCTCTATGCATGGCTGACCTTTCATTTAATCAGATACAGAGTGTGAACAACGACCTCGTTTCAAAGTCTCGGTGCACGATCAACGGAGTACCCGGTATTCTGAAACTTTATCTTCAAGGTACGTAAAATTCATCGCTCTTTTTAATGCTTAATACAAATTGCACTAACTGCTTTTTCTTATATAACTTATTTAACTTATGGTGCCATGTGCACCATACATGGCTTATTTACCATAGCGAAATGTGATAACGCGAAATCATTTATAAATTTGTGCGTTTGCGATCATTTTTCCAACGTCTAGCTTGAAATATATCGCCTCTACGAAGGCTCTACGAATGTCTACGAGCTTTGCTACGCAGCATTTATAGTTTGTACTGGGTTCAGAATTCTTTAGCTGGAGTATATATCTAGTATGTTCTTATGAGATATTAGTACTGCATCCAACGCTAGTAATCGTGTTGCAGAGAACCCCGTTCTATGCGACGAGCGGCTATACGAGCTGATGGCGGTGCTGGAGAGTTTAAACGCGCGCGTCAGCGGCGTGTCGGCTTGCGCGGTTGCTCAGACCGCCTCGCCGGTGCTGATGCGTGCGCTGAACGACGTGCTGCCCGAGAGCGGAGCACCGGTGGTCCTGCTTCGCTCCGGCCCCGGCGAAACCGTGCATCCCTCTCAGCTGTTGTACCGACGCGTTGGGCAGCTCATCGGTCACGTGCTTCCCGTCCTCGTTGAACCCCCCGTAACTCTCCCTTCTGCCAGCTCTAACGTTGTCGTCAAGTGGCCTGATGAAATAAGAAACGCCGAAGAGCACGCCCATTTCACCCACCCGCTCGCAGACCACCTGCGTCTAAGGGATATAAACGAGTCCCCGCGTTGAAATCGTACACAACGCGGCGCGAGCTCCAGAGGGACGCTAGCTCCGACCCAAACGCCGGACCAAAGTTATTAAATTTCATATTTGTATTGTAGTGATTGAACTTTTGAGATTCCTGAAATGCGTAATCCGTGGATAATTAATGTAAGTAACTTTTTTAAATCTAATTTTATGTTGAAGAATTGATATAATAAAAATAATTTCTTAAAGTGAAAAATAACTTTTGCCGAAATCATTGCAACTTTGCAGCGTTTATTACTTTTCTTATATCCTTTCTTGTTATTATAATATCTACTGTAATCATATTCATTGTCTAACTCTTTTTTCTCGTGCTTTGAATCAGTTTTAAAATCAGAACTATCTAGAAAAATTGGTTAAAAATTGGTCTACATTATAAAATTTATTCAAAAACTCTATGTCGACTTATTTAAGATAGAATAAATAAATAAGGATTCTTTATTACTTTTTTGTAAGGTGTATTTTTTTAACTGTTAACTTCAAACTTATTTTTAAAAGGAATCATTGTAGTTTTTTTTAAGTAAGTACCTAAAAAGATTATTTCGAACAATACACAGATTAAAATAAAACAGTTTGCATACATATCATTGACTGTGTTCATAGCATTGACACTTAAAAATAATATGTGTGTTGAACACAGATTATTTTTAGGTTGTATTATTGCATTTCTGCTGTTTCGTAATATTCATCGACCAAATCTGATGATGGAAGCCCAGAATATGTCTCAGAATAGAATAGGTCATGGTCTCACAACTTTTAAGTTAAAATCAATGGAATACCATTCCAGTGTAGCTAAAAGCCTAAGTAAGTGAACTTAAAAATGAACACAGATGGAAACACAGATGGTTTCTAGATAGAACATCCAGGAAGAACTCGGTGGACTAATCATGGATCCAATAAAACTACTACGAACTACTACTGTGAATCCATAGTAGGATGTTCTAAAGAATGTCATAGTACATATACATTAATATCTAGGTACTTACTTAATCCAAATAAAGTTATCCTACATAAATATTAAATAATAATATTTTGAATAGGTACGAGTACCTATATGCGAATTCCGAGATCATAAAGGAGGAGCCTTTATGGGATCCGGTAAGGGCGACTAACTTCAAGCAATTTTATTTAAGTATGTCAAAACTTTATATTAATAAAAATGTGAAAAATACCCCTATGTAGGCAGGTACTCGTAATAAGATTATTTTAGGTAGATATAAGTAGCTACCTAACTTTCTCGGCGTATGATAAGATAATTATAGAGTTTTAAATTCTTATCAGTGTTTTATTAAAAACAGGGTTCTGTTTTTACAATATTTACTATTTAATTATTTGTTAATTAACTTTATCTCTATACTATATATGAGTATAGGTAATCAGGTTTAATATTATATTCTCTTAAATATAAATTTCACGTAGGAACATGAGAAATATATGAAATATAATGAAACCTAGCTATATCCATTTATCGCCCCCGAAACCCCCTGCATACAAAATTTCATGAAAATCGTTGGAACCGTTTCCGAGATTCAAATTATACATATACACTAGCTGTCCCGTTCCCGACCGCGTCCGCGCGTTTTAAAAAGAAAAAATATATCTAATTGTACCGACTGCAGCGCCATCTGCCGGGCTGATTTGTGAATCTAAACCATCCAGGGCGCCACCCAAACGCAAGCAAAAAAGTTCATACAAATCGGTCCAGCCGTTTAGGAGGAGTTCAGTGACATACACACGTACAGTAGAATCCTAATTCATTACATAGTATAAATTCAATTCAAAGGTTTATAGGAAGGAAGGAAGGTTTATATGTATAAAACATGCATAATATAGTAGAAAAACACTGATCATTTAAGAGGTTTCTAATGTGATGTGTATATGTATATCTCTTAGGTTATGTTATTCTCTTAGATAACGTTGTATATAAAGACATTCTTTAGTATATTTAGTATCAGCATTGCACCCGTGCAAAGCCAGGGCGGGTCACTAGTAATATTATAAATGTGAATGTAAGTTTGTTTGTTACGCTTTCACGCGAAAACTACTAAACCGATCATCATGAAACTTTGGACACATATTTTTGGAGGTATTAGAAGTAACATAGGATACTTTTCATGTAGGTACCACGCGTGCGAAGCCGCGGGCAGCAGCTAGTTATATATATAAAGATATATACAAGAATTGCTTGTTTAAAAGTATTAGACATGTGTAGGGCACTTGTGTCAACGCAAAGACTATAGTTACACTTAAATCAAACAACATTTTTTGTTTCTAAACTATTTATCTTTTAAAGGCAAAATTGAGTGAAAGTAGTCTTAAAACAAAATCGACACTTGAACGTAAACATCGACCGCTCGGATTGGTTTTTCAAAACGTAAGCCGCCCCATTTTACATGTATGTAGGTGAAGTTCAACTCCCATACAAGTTAAGTAGGTTCTTCCCATATCGTTGGATATGTATTTCAAGTTTCTTGAACAGTCATTATTGAGTTTAGTGTATCTATCAACTATCCCGCCATTTGGGAAACATGAACTGTTTTAATAATTACCTGACCGATTTCGGTAAAATTTAAATGGAACCACCTATTAAAACAAAAACAGAATTTTCCAAATCGGTTCAGGCGTCTTTGAGTAATCGGTAAACATACATATAAAAAAAAATGACGAATTGAGAACCTCCTCCTTTTTTGAAGTCAGTTAAAATAATTAGTATTGTTATAAAAGTATAAGTAAAATCAACTATATAGTAAGCGTATACTTATAATCACTCATTAGCTTTAGTGGTGTTTAAAATGTGTTTAAATATGTTGCTACTTTATTCATTGCCATCAGAATAACAAGGATATAGAGTATTTATATAACGCTATGTTACAAAAAAACACGTGTTCTGATGATTTGTTTGACATGATGAAAGCTACCTTTTATCATCGCACCGCTCGCCCATTGGCAGGATTGATCCGAACTCACTGGAACCTCAAAGGTCGCACTCAGTGCGGTTTCAGTTAAATTTGCTTCAGCGAACGCTCTGTAAGCTTCTTGCCAGTGTTTCCGGAATATTGTATTGCCGGGGGAATAGAGTATGGGGTACTTATAGAGGGGAGTTAATAGGTTTCTCAAAAGCCGGCAGCGTGCATTTGATGCTCCTGGTGTTGCAGGCATCAATAGGCTTCGGAGACTTCTAGCCTTCTATCCTTCCAATTGCACAAAAGAAGCCTCTGAGGCGCACTTTAATCCTTTCACCACACTTGTTCAAAATCACTGACACGACAAGAGAGACAGGCTTCTGAAGACTTAGGTAACTGTGCGTGGTCACATGCGCTTGATCAATTTATTTTGGCATATGTCAATAATGTCGAATTTTCATACTGTCTATTTTTAACCGACTTCAAAAAAGGAGGAGGTTCTTAATTCGTCAGAATCTTTTTTTTATGTATTTTCACCGATTACTCAAAGACCTCTGCACCGATTTTGAAAAAATCTTTTTTGCTTCAAAGGGTACACTTCCCTGGTGGTCCCATTTAAATTTTATCGAAATCGGTAGAGCGGTTTTTAAAAAATCTACAAAAACCTAAAAATTGTATACATCGATGATATTTTCGCTTACTCCGAAACCTCTTTTATTAACCGACTTCATCAAAAAGGAGGAGGTTCTCAATTCGTCGGAATCTTTTTATTCAATGAAGTCGGTTTTCTTTTTAGTTTTCAAAACGTAATTATAATTATCACACATTACTAAATGTGGCGTTAAAATCAGTTGCCATCTTCATTGATTGAGATTTAAATAACATGGACATACCATACTTTTAACGCTACATTATCTGTATATTGTGGCTATGAGATAAATCCTTATAACATATTACATGCTTTAGTTATCTACTCGTTAAAACGGCAAAGTACTTACATTCTGAGTTAAAATGTAATTAAAACGAGTTGACGTAGCAGGCTACGGCTTAGTAGTAGGGATTTCAGCAAAAATTGGTGGGGATTTCGGGAATAATCCTTCAGTTTCATGATATGAGGTTGCAAATTTACAAGTCGACTTTGAAGCACCATTAAGCTGATTTTCTGTAGAGCTTTAGTAAACAAACATTAGCGCAGGTAGCTGAGCTAGTTCGTGGATGTGTTTCGCCTTGAGTTATAATAATGTCATAAAATTTTTCTTTAATTTTTCTTTTTTTTTTTAATTCGATTATTTCCCTAGGAATCTTGGACTTTACTACCTTTTGTAAAGACTTAAGGCAAGGATGGGTCCGTCGGTTATTGCAGACGCACGTGCGTCCCTATTATTTTCATCGTCACGACACAAAACATCTAGAGGCGAGGTGCGATCGGGCGATGCTTCATCTTCTACGCCCTATTGCAAAACATACCGAAGAGTCCCGTACCTATCAACAAGGACGCGACGCCGACGTGGGAGCGGAATCTTTGATCAACATCAACCCTTGTTGCCCTCATTCTCGGTTCAGTGATGCTGATATGAATATATTAATTAATTTGACATGTTGATCTAGAATATCTCGATTAATATTTGACACTACCCACAACAGTAACTTTGTCATCATAAGTTAGCTGTCTGGGGCAGCCACCTCTTCAGGTTGTGTGTTTCTGTATAAAGATTGCAGTTTGAAGATATACGAGTAGTTTGACGAATCGTATGCCAACGACAGAAACTCGATAGACAGATCGATAGATTATAATTACGTTTATAAACTAAAAAGAAACCGACTTCATTGAATGAAATGTGAGCCTATATAATACATTTTTAGTGGAAAGTAGATGTATTTTGTATATACAGGGAATTCAGGAACTAGTATTTTAAGCCTGAACAAGGAGATTCCGACCATGAAAATTAACAGTTGTGGGGGTACAAATCCTAAGAATTAATATTTTTAGATTTTCATACAAAAACATTTAAGAAATAAAATTGACAACCCTTATTTTGTCAACAATGTTTCTAAATGCGTTACCTACCTACATATCTACCTACCTAGTTTCGCGTGAGTTCAAATTGTCTGCTAAGCTAGGCTAGATAGGTACCTAGGTTGGTGTATGTAAGTATCTTTTGACGTAGGTACCTACCTACATCACATACTGACTGCGGTATTCACACAAGCCATGTGGTTTCGTTTGTAGCACAAAACTAAGTAGATATTTATTTAGTAACTACCTAATAATCCAGCTGCTAATCTAGTTAAGTATTCGTCTCTTGAAAAACAATGTTTTTAACTTTATGGTAAAAGAAGTTACATAATGTTTAATGTCTTGTTCTAGGCGGATCCACAAAATTTTGAAAATTGACAATAACAAACACCACATTACACGATTAGTAGGTACCTATTCTAGGTACTACCTCCTAGGTATCCAACACAAAGCACTTATGATTGAGTTAAAAAAACACATGGTCACTCAGAATGGTCACAAGAAACGGAATGACGAAACTCTTTACTAGAAAGTTGACCGCACGAAGTACAACAAAACACTGAGCTAAAATCAATTCAAAGCAAGCAAAATAAAATCCTTTGAAATTGCCGACAATTTTTTAGGGTTCATTTTTGATGTGAAAGTTCAAACCTATCACAATGATGACATTCATGTTGGTAAATACTATTTTGGTATTTAGGTATGTTAGTTATTTTGCTTAGTTTATTCTGTAGTCATGTCACTGCTTCTTTCTTGGTCACTGAATTCTTTAACCACTCTAGCTCTGTCACCATTAATCACTAGACTCATGTTAAGGCTACATACAGAAAAAAAACCAGTGACAAAACAAATTAATTCAGCACAGAGTGACCAAGAAAAAAACAATGACAGAATTAATAAATAAATTAATGAATAAAATAAATAAAGTCTTCATCGGAACAACGACTAAAAATAAATACCTACGGAACCAATTTCTGACAAAATAATAAATGTCGGCTTATTACATAGGTAGACTATTTTCGGAATTAGCCGAAATTTATTATTTATTATGTGGATTGAACTCTTCTGATTGGTTGTCGGTTTTGTTTGACATCTTTGATAAAAAGCCGCGAAGTCACAGAGTCGCACAATGAGGTGGACAGATAAAACTATGGGAAAATATGGGATAGACAAGATTTTTCATAGAAATTCAAATTATTAGATACCTAGCCTAGAAATGTTAATAAGTAATCTATCTACCTACCTAAGAAAAATGTTGTAGGTTGGGTACCTAATACTTTGAATTTCTATGAAGATCTACCTACCTGTGTATTCTGCCTACTTACTACCTACGAAAAATGTTGGTTAGATACCTACCCACTCAATGCTATAAATTTCTATGAAAATCCAAATCAAGTTATTTTAATAAAGAGTTGTGAACATGTTATCATCATAATCATCATAAAAAAATCCTGTTTAGTTGCAAATTTTTGTTTGTCAACAAAAACTAAATGCAATAAATCCGAAAATTTGCTAGAAGAATAAACAAAATTCTTATAAAAATTGCAGCTGATCTCAACAAGAACACAAAAATTTACTTTCTTCTCAGAGGCATCACAATGTGGGCAACTTTTATGTTTGTGTTGCGTGAACTCAAACGATACTTCATTTTGGGGTCACGCTCAGAGTTTTTAGGGACGTTACCATTTGTAGTAAGTGCAGTTTTGAAGCAAACTTTGCTGCTCATTTCTTCAATGAAAAACATTGAACTTATAAAAGAGGTAAAACATATGTTGTTCTCGAAAGTATCGAGAATCGGCCCACCTCGGCATAACATACTAGTTCCGGGGCACCCTGTATATATGGGTAGGCCAAATAAACGCAACGCTCCAATGAGACAGTGAGGTATCGAAGTACATAAAAACATCATCGATGTATACAAATTTCGATTTTCGTTGATTTTTCAGCTCGACCGATTTTGATAAAATTTATATGGGACCACCTGTGAAGTATATACCCTTTCAAACAAAAGAAAAAGGTTCTAAATCGGTTCAGCCGTTTTCGAGTAATCGGTGAACTTACATTAAAAAAAAAGATTCCGACGAATTGAGAACCTCCTCCTCTTTGATAAAGTCGGTTAAAAATATAGATTTATTTTAAATTATTTATTTTCTTTTTAACCGACTTCAAAAAGGTTCTCAAGCAGTAGGTTCTCAATACGTCAAAATCTTTTTTTTTACGTATGTTCACCGATTACTCAAGACGCCTGAACCGATTTGGAAAATTATTTTTTCGTTTTAATTGGTATTCTTCCCAGGTGGTCCCATTTTAATTTTATTGAAATCGGTCAAGCGGTTTTTAAACTATCATCAAAAATATAAAAATTGTATACATCGATGATATTTTCGTTACGTGCAGTGCAAAGCAGTGCGTTTAGTTGGTCTACCCATATCACTACATAGTATAAAACAAAGTCGCTTCCCGCTGTCTGTCTGTCCCTATGTATGCTTAGATCTTTAAAACTACGCAACGGATTTTAATGCGGTTTTTTTAAATAGATAAAGTGATTCAAGAGGAATAGTCCAGTAGGGTGATCGCGCTATTTGTCAACGTATTTACCATTGAACGGAAATATATTGGCAGCGATTCTAATGAGGTTTTGGTTTGGTTAATCTGGATGTCAAAATGGTACCGCGCTATTTTTTATGAACGGTTTAATCGTTGAATTCTCGAAAATAGAACCAAACATAAAACGTTAAGAGTTTACAACAAAATAAATCCTATTAAACTTTTTGTTCTTTTTTTGGTTATGGCATCTGTGATCCTCTTGTTATCGTTGATTGCTTGAGTGTGATTATTTTTAATATTTACACTATAATAAAACGGTTAAGTTTGTTTGTGTGTACGTTTTAACGGTTCGACGATAGCTGTCGATTGTTGATTTGCCCTCTATTAGGGCTTATGTAACTCGCGGCAACTAGCAATATGCGCGAATCGCCATGTTCCTGCTATCTAATACAATTTTTATTACGCTGATTAGTCTGCTCTAAGCGTATTTTGACCTGCCAGGCAGCGGCAGCCTGTTTCATAGGCAGCGGCTGGCTTCCATATTGTCAGGTGGAGTGTGTACCCACTAAATTGTGGCAGAGAACTAGATAATGGAACGTCTGTTGCCCGTTATATGGACCATTAGTCAAAATCGTGGGCCGCAAATGTAAAGAATTAACACAGGATCGTGGCGCATGGTACCTACAAACATAGGGTGGCCTATGTTTGTTTATAATAACCAGGAGGTGAGTACAGATCCTTGATATCCAATTTCAGAGGATTCTCGATCGGACTCTCTGAGGTAGGGAAGTTCCTAAACAAAAAACTTCTCACACTTAACGTTAAAAAAACTAATTACATCGCATTTTCTAAAACCTCTGTCGCAAGAGCTCCCAGAGACCTGATACTCAAACTACATACTTGCTCATATAATCTATTCAGTTCAAATCAAAACTGTTCTTGCAGTACAATTGATCGTACACCTCTCAAATACCTTGGCATAACATTGGATGAAAATTTGAATTATAAAAAACATCTCTCGGATTTAGCTGGACGGGTTAGAAGGCTCATATTTATTATGAAAAAGCTTAGAAACTGCTCGCCAGCTGACATCTTAAAGCTAGTATAAACCGCTCTCTGTCAGTATATCCAGTACTGCATGGATTATGCTTAATAAACCTTTCCGTTTCCCGACCGACACCCTCTACCAGGAGTTTAATGCTACATTTCCATGCTTGCCAAGCGTCAGCAAACGTCCACAAGCACAACGTGTAAAGAGGGCGTTTGGCTTGACTGGCGTGAGCTTGTAGAAGTTTGTCTCCGATCCGGTCTAGTGTCGGTTTTTGGACACAGATCAAAGGGCGCCTGCGGCAAGCGCTTGCGACGCATTCACACGTTGATGCGAGTTTAGTAGCCATAGTGATCTCGCGACGAGTGCGCGTTTGTGTGAAAGCCAAAAGAGATAAAATATAATTTCATTTTAACAAATAAAAAGAAAACCGACTTCATTGAATGAAATTTGAGCTTATAATACATTTTTAGTGGAAAGTAGATGTATTTTGTATATACAGTGGTGGTCATATAATTAAGAACGCTGATATAAAGGGAAGATTTTTTCAAACTAAGACTCAAAACTAATTGCATGCAATTTTTTTTATTTCTCTCGGTATCGTAAAACTTTTCCATAATACCACTGTATTCATTGATACACATGATTAGCTAATAATAAATAGACAAACTTTTTACACTACTTCTAAACATAGTATTTCTATTTACTGGCTGGTCACGTAATTAAGAACACTAAATAATTTATACCTTTATACAAATTTAAATAGTGAACACTCAGTTGATTTGTTACTGTTTGTATAATTTTGGTGCTATTTAGTGCTGTAAAAGATTAAAAGTGATTGCTTCTTATGAAAAAACAATGGGAAAAAATAAAATTTGTGATAAATCTACAAGGGAAGTAATAATAAAACTTCGCCGGAAGAATTGGTCTTATAAAAAGATAGCCGACCATCTGCAATGTTCAAAAACAATGGTTTTCCACGCTTTAAAGCATTTTGCTAGGTATCAAACTACCATGGAATGTTCCACGTGTACTTAAACAGAGAAAATCGTTCACCGAAACATCGTTCGTATGGGAAAACAAAATGCTTCTAAAGGGTCCAATGAGCTGAGAAAATAATATTTTGGTGAAAACAACCCTTCAGCAATCACAGCACGCACTATTCGAAGACGTTTGGTAAAAGAAAAATTGCACGGTAGGATAGCAAGAAAGGTAAGGTAATGTTGAAACTTAGCCCGGCTTGCATTTGCGAGAAAGTATGAAAACTGGACTGTGCGACAGTGGAAAAATGTACTTTTTTCTGACGAAACGAAAATAAACAGAGTATGTCCTGATAGAAAACGATATGTACGACGTCCCCCAATTACAGCATTCGACCCTAAGTACACGAAAGTTACATTAAAGCACGGTGGTGGAAATGTGAAGAATGGAACTCTATTTCTCCTGCGCAATGTCAAAAATTCATAGAGTCAATGCCTCGCAGGTGTAAAGCAGTAATTAAAAGCCGTGGATATGCTATTAACTATTCATTTTATTTAAAAATGTATTAAATTTATTTTTAAATTTTCTGCGCTACATATTATGTGATTTTTTAAATGTAAGTTTCTTTGTTAAAATAAATAAAATATGAAAAAAAATAGTTTGTGATTTTATTATTTATTCCTAAGCCACGTTGCTCTATTAATGTGGCTATTTTATAACATAACTAGTTGCTTCTCAGAAGGTACACATCTCTGTATATGACACGATTTAAATAAAAAACTTTTATAACTTCAAATCGTTCTTAATTATATGACCACAACTGTATATAATATGGGTAGGCCAAATAAACGCACCGCTCCAATAAGACAGGGAGGTATCGAAGGACACGAAAACATCATCGATGTATACGATTTTTTGGTTTTCGTTGATTTTTCGGCTTGACCGATTTTGATAAAATTTAAATGGGACCACCTGTGTATACCCTTTCAAACAAAAAAAAGCATTTTCCAAATCGGTTCAAGCGTTTTCGAGTAATCAGTGAACATACATAAAAAAATGATTTCGACGAATTAAGAACCTCCTCCTTTTTGATGAAGTCGGTTAAAAATAGATAAAATATAGAAAAAATAGATACCTAAATAAATAAAGGATAAAAAAAAGTTCATTAAACCAAACTCAATAGCCGATACAAGTTCGCTGTCCGTCATGCTTGGGTGTACGTAGCACACTGACGCATTCACAAGCATGTAAACGACTTCCAAATGCAAAGCGAGATTTGTGGACACTTGCGGCTTGTGGACGTTTGCCGTCGCTTGGCAAGCATGGAAATGTAGCATTAGACCTTAGCGCAACGATTAAACTCACAAAAATATAAGGGATCGTACAGATTACCAAGACATGTAAAAGACGTTCTTACAGAATCCCTATCCCAAGAACTCATTCAGAAATGGCTAGACGAAGTCCGAGTTTTTCACTTCTGAACATCTACAACAAAGTTTATAAAAAGTGTGACATTAGGGATTGCACTGTTTATACTTGTAAAAGGACTATTCAGCAATAGCTTCTTAGTCTTTCGTATGATGAGGTAGATGTTTAAATATAAGTAGTTGGTTCTCCGCGCAATAAAAAAAAATCTTAAACACACACACTTTCATATACTCACCTGCACACATACACACACACATCCGCATATATACACACACACGTACACACACACACAATACATGCATGCAATCTAAAACTGACAATTTTACCATTTGTAATATGTAGGTATGTACACTAAAGCCAAACATCGCCAAAAATGTATTAATTAGGTAACTTGAGCTCTTGAGACCCAAGATACAGGCTTCTACGCCTAGTTTGGGCCTCGCCGATAACTGTAAATTAGTGTAATTCTTTTTTGGCAATATTCTTCTTCTTATTTAAATTAAATCTAATACAGCGTGTTTCCTCCTGGTGCAATTGGTCCCAGTGGAACTTGAGCAGCTTTTTTAGCTGTTGTTCCGTTAAAACCCCATAAAGAACTTTCAGGAACCTTCTCTGGAGCATATCCCACACATGCTCAATAGGATTCAAGTCAGGCGATTGAGCTGGCCGTGGCAAAACGTCGTATATTTTCGCCCTATTCTTGAGTCCGTCTCGCTGTGTGCGGACGGGCATTGTCGTGCATCAATGTAAACGCAGGTCCCAATGTTTGTGAAATGATGAAATTTATGTGGATCACATGTTCCACATAAATTGCGGTTTTGCGGTTTTTAGCTTTTAGCTGGTGGATTTATCTGGACACATCTAGACGTTCAACGTTTCCTGGATGACGATATACCCTCATTCTTCTAGTATCAGGTTTAAACCCGAATCGAGATTCGTCGCAGAATAAAATTTGGTCCCATTGTTCTTGCGGCCATAGCAACGCATGCTATAACGACGAGCTCAATTTCTGTGACGGATCTGTGGGTATCTGACTGGACGACGTGCACGTAAACCATACTCACGCAGTCTGGGGACAAACAGAATTTCTAGCATCCCAACAGCTCTTTGTATCACTTCCGTGGTAAGATGACGACGCTCCATTACAGAGTAAAAACACGTGTACACTATTATTCGCGACACACAACTAATGATTACTGCGGTTACTAATTTTTTTCGTTGATTAAATAAGAAATAAAACCGCGTCTGTGAAATGCCGTTAGAATAACGTTTTCAAAACTAAAAAGACAACCGACTTCATGTAGGTATATAAAAAATATCATCGATGTATACAATTTTTAGATATTTGTTGGTTTTTTAAAAGCCACTTGACCGATTTCGATAAAATGTAAATGGGACCACTGGGTAAGTATACCTAAGAAAAATAAAATTTTACAAATCGGTTAAGGCGTCTTTGAGTTATCAGTGAATATACCTTTAAAAAAATGATTCCGACGAATTGAGAACCTCCTCCTTTTTTGAAGTCGGTTAAAAATGCACAAAATAATGTTTTTATTGTTTATAAACAAATATTGCTGAAAAAAACTGACAGTACTTATTTGTTAATCAAAGAGGTTGACTATTCAAAGAAGGTTTTATATTCCATGAAAGTTTAATACAAAGTAAAATAAAATACTAAAAAGTTAATTGTTGCTTAGACTTATTTGATGTGTGTAGGTATAAGCAGAAAGTCTAAAAAAGGTGACATCTATTCATGGTCTATTGTTCCGTACTGATGACGTTGATGACGAAATATACCAGCAGCCTGTGTAAAGACGGCAAAAATTTTAAAGCCTACACTTGGAAAATGTGTAAATCCGTCACTGATGGGATCGTAGCATCGCGTCGGTGTCTACAGATTGCTATGGAAGCGTTGGCGTACCTACAGAACTGGTAGATAACTAATGTACCTAAGTTCTTATTTTTGTATGGCGAAGCATACAGAACCTACAAACTATAACTTAATAACGAGGTAAGTAGTAAGGTTTTTGTTTGCAAAAACATAATTTCAAAAGATAGGAATATATACACACTCAAGACTAACAGAATTAATAGGGTAATTCGATTACCCTATTAATTCTGTTAGTCTGAGTGTTAGTTTTTGTTAGTTTTTTTGCTAATTCTGTTAGTTTTTGAAGCTAAAGTTTTCTTTTACTACTAATAATTGACGTGGCTTTTCTAAAAAAAAATCCGCTTTTTTGGGGTTCCAAAGTCTAACAAAATGGTGGCAATTCGGTTGGTTCATTTCTAAAATTAGGAATTTCTAAAGTATATTTAGTTAGTCATAGCATTTGTAAAACCTATTCGTCGTCATTATCGTCTCTTGCAGTACCTACCTAGTCTGCAGCTATAGGTACTGTGAATAATAAAACAATATTATACTTAGGTAGTAATATATCGATGATGGTAGATATTATCATATCATATCATAAATAATACATACATAAGCATAATCTTAGTTTTTAGATACGTACCTATATTATATGCACATTAAATTATGTAAGGTAGGTACTTATGTTACCTATCAATTATATTTTTTTTGGCACTTGTCCCATTAATTAGGATAACATACGAATTATCAAAGTATATTTCA
Organism: Lampropteryx suffumata; assembly: GCA_948098915.1. NCBI lineage: Eukaryota > Metazoa > Arthropoda > Insecta > Lepidoptera > Geometridae > Lampropteryx > Lampropteryx suffumata. The sequence continues at coordinate 14,809,419 of OX402544.1, read as the reverse complement.
TAATTGAGGCCAATGTCAAAGTTACAAAAAGTTATCCCCGTTATAGTATTGAATATAATTACGTTTTAAAAACTAAAAAGACAACCGACTTCATGTATATAAAAAATATCATCGATGTATAGGTACCTACAATTTTTTTATTTTTGTTGATTTTTAAAAACCGCTCGACCGATTTAGTTAAAATTTAGGTACCTAGTACCAAGATTCCGACGAATTGAGAACCTCCTCTTTTTTTTAAGTCGGTTAAAAATAATTTGTATTTGAATTTGAACCATAAATATAAAAGATTGGAAAAATATTTCATAACTTTGTGTAACCCTTCTTCGTCACTAGTTATTTAGAACCAGTGTGGTGAAAGGATTAAAGTGCGCCTCAGAGGCTCCTTTCGTGAGGGTACGTCACTAGGTACAGATACGTATTAACCGTGCAAATTATCATAACGATAAGAAAATAAGATTGAATACCTAGTCTGCGAACTCTTGCTCTGATAAGGGGCAGACAGACAGACAGACAGACATGTGAGACATGTGAGACATGAAACTACATCTGCTTCCTTGTTGGATATCGGAGCCTTAAAAACGCCTCGTAGATAGGTAGGTTATCTACTAGTGAGGGCAATATTCTACTTAGCTAGGTTAGACTAGGTATCTACCTAGTCGTTAAGTAGAGTATTCCCTTAGCGAGGATAAGGTTTCTTAGTCTTGGGAAAGCGTGAATTTCTCAGGATTCTCGAATCGCGAAATTTAAAATACTTAGTTACGCGCGGGATTCAAAACAGCGCCCCTAGCGGCTGTCATACTAAGCTGTTACAGTAATCGTTTACCTGAAGGATCGATTTATATTCAGTCAGCTCGATCGAGGTCATGTAGGAAGTAAATATGGTAGAACAATGGAAGGAATTATAGCATTTTGAAAAAAAAAAGAGTTTTTTTGCCTTTTTATACCTTACTAGCTTACGATGTGTTGCCATATTCGTTGATGAACTCCATTATTTAATATAATAATATTCTCTGTAATGAGTTCAAAATAAGAAATTTTATAAAGATTCTTCTGCATTTGAACAATTTGATCATTCCATCTCCGGCGGCTATTTTTTCAAAAAGCCGCGGTAATACACGTTTATTAAAAAGCGCAACGAGACGAGTTAATGTTATACAGACCACTCGAATTCCGTTTACGAATCCACTTTTCTTCAGTTATTTCCTCATTTCAACGGTATTACACGGTAACGGTACCGTTAACGGTATTAACTGTACTACTAAACATTTAATAATAGCGCTAGTCAAACTCGGACTAGCAATAACTTAGGTAATGAGAGTCACTAGTATTTACCTATTTGGAAGCCTTTGAATTATTTAACTTACTTTACTGTCTGTTCAGTTTTCTCTGTATATACTTGTCTGGGCGGACTTGGGACCGACTGTTTGGGCGATCTGTTCACAGAACACATATTTGTTCTGACTTGTCTGTTTACAATTTTTTTAGTTTCTTGCTGGGTAACTGCGTTGCTGTCTGTAGGATTTCTGTTTTAGTGACATTGTCGCGTGAATTTTTGACTATCTTATCTACATTTTTTTTAAGCCTTAATAAACTAGCGACTTTATCCCTTATTATTAAATAGATGGAGCGAGCGAAGCCAGCCAAAATCTTAGTCGCAATTTGGGCGATTTGGCTTTGTATGTGTCTATGTTTGTTTGTTCGATGAAAACTATCGAGCTGATGATCTGCATGTAATATTAGGCAGATTAGAATTGAGAAATGAGCTGGTAACTTATTGAACCAAATTGGATAAGGTTACATTTATTATTTATTATACAACACATTTATTAAAGTCTGTAAAAGGTATTTTAATATTCACCCCAATAGGGTATTTAATTTGTTATAGGGACTTAGGCTAGAGGTAGGGGTAGGTCAAAGTCGAGGTCAAGTCAAGGTAAGGTCGAGGTTGAGGTCAATATAGAGGTATTCATATACCTATTCTTTATGCATAATATGCAATTAACTAAATAGTAATTACGGATCACAATTTTTTTATAAATTCTAGCTACAATTTATAAGGTTACTAAAACTTTCTGAATAGATACTTTTACCATTGATTGTTAAGTAATGTTATACTATTAAAATTAGAGTTCTTAGAGGTAATATTAATATTAATATAAGACCTATAAGAACAGCTTTAAAAAACTTGCGTCTTCGTACTGTGTTATTTTTGATGATCTGTCATGGTGATATTTTAAAGCAGATTTAGAGAGTTTTATTTTACGAAAGCGGCAACACCACAAACTATTAATAAGATGCTAACGAGACGAGACGAGACGATGTTCAATATAATTATCCGCTCTTATCCCATATGACACAGGTTTTTTTTATTTTGTGGAATCTTTTAGCATCGGCGGGTTATACATTCTAACGAGCATTTTTTTCTGCTTGCTTGGGAATAACTGCTTGTTTACCATTTTAAAATATTCTATCATCCTACAAAGTAGAGACACTGATTATCATAATATTTCGTGGTTTCATTTTTGATCTAAATAATTTAACAAGTAGTCCTTTGACCTACAAGGCAACACTCGCACGTTTTAATAAAATTTTAAGTATATTTTAGCTGTAATCGATTATGTATTTCGATTAGAAACAAAATCTTTTACTCCTTATGTACCTTCCAACGCACCATCTAGCCATGAAAGCCTCATTTCTTTTCCGTGCGAGGCAACGAGTGCACGCGCTCTCTAAAATTGATCGTCCGATATTTTTATTTGGGGTTTATTTTCGTCCACAATGCATAAGCGGTCGTACGAAGAGAAGTTGAACCACTATATTATGAGGAAAATGGAGAAATCAAATAAGAAACTTCATCATAAACGACGAAGAGATAAATTCTTTTCATCTTCATGCCACTTTTACGGAATAAATAATTCTCAAGGTAAGTTCACCTATTGTTTCCTTTTGACATCGTTCAAGAACTGTTCAATGAAAGTCTTGTTGCGGTATTTTGCCATAGATTCACATTTGAACGCTGCAAATAACACATATACCCGCCATAGATTCCTAGTGAACAAGGCGTTAAAATTTTACGTGGGTTTGGATTCGAATTATGAATCAACTCTTATGAAAGTACTATTCAAATTGAATGTCTTGTTGCGGTACTTTGCCATAAATTTACATTTAAACGCGGTAAATAAAATATATATCTACCCGCCATAGCTTTATAGTGAACAAGGCGTTAACATTTTACGTGGGTTTGGATTTGAATAATGAACCAACTTATCTACCGTAGGGGGTAATACTGGAATATGGAACGTAGTGGAGCCGCTACCTAACCTTGATGAGACGGTGCTACTACCCGTTCTTGTCGAATCTTAGCCAGAAGTTTCGCTGGAATATACCATAATTAAAACTATATGACACCAGCGATGTCAGCGACACTCGAGTCAGCCCAAGGTGCGGATTACTCGAGCCTCGCACCATTAGACTCTGAGATATTTTCAGCTCTTGGCAATGCAACTGACGAAGGACCGACATGGGGTGAAAATATTCATAATAACTTAACCCAGTTGTTAGCGATTGCTTAAAAAAGTATGTCTAAGGAAATCAAAGACAAAGTCTTAAAACAATAGGTACCTAATACCTAGTAAATGTACCCTACTACAGGCCCCAACATCTCAGTGGCTATAATTGAGATGATACGATTGCGCGACAAAAAAGTCAAATCTACGCAACAGCAACTTGGTATTAGCATTACAGCAATAAGCAAGGAATTGACGTCACTACTAATAAGTGAATATAAAATCGAGCGATTATAATTCTTAGTGATAGCTGTCGCATCTTATGCGATTTACACCATTCAGAAACCATGGCTCGTATCGAGATGATCACACCTGCTTACTGGAGCTGCCCCCGCCACCGCGTTGTACCGCACCGGCAGCGGCAGCGTCGTTGGCGCATTCCAGAAATCCCAGTCAATCATGTGTCATGCACCGACACGCTCGTTATACAGGTACATTCGGGCCAGATTACATATATTATAATAATTGTTGTATTATAATAATAGAAGCATTTTTGACTATTCCACTCCCACATAAACCGTTTCAATCCTATGTACCTACCTAAAATTTGGTGTTCATTGAATGAACAGCGTGAAATGTCGTTGGCTTTTGAAAAACTTGCACAAGTTACGTATCATATAATGCAGGTCGAACAAAAAGTAGGTTAAAGAACAAAGGACAACACCAAGGTTGATGAAGAGTCACGTAAGGTTAACCCTGATGTGTAATTATTAAATTCCATTTTTAGCCACATCGTTCAACGATGTGGTTAGGCCTACCAGAGATTGTATTATTCGCGTCTCCCATCAATGCGCAATGCCACCAGTAGGTACAACTGGAAACTGGAAACTGTTGCTAGTGTTGATGAGTTTACATTAAACTGGAGCTCAACATTTTTCTTTGTTGCAAAAAGCACAAAAAAAACGTATTTTTAGTCTTTCCTATGTTGCCTACATAAGATTGGTTCTCACAGCCAATGGATTAATTAATTACAGATATAGTTATTTTAGAACCAGATCTTGTCTAGATTTAGTATTATCACATTTCAGTCAAAAAGACCCACTCCACCGGTCGCTTACCCTGGGAGGCTCTCCTGTGCGCGTTCTTCTACCGCGTCACGCCTTCCGCGGCTTTGAACCTGAGGGCCGCCTTACTGTCTAAAAGTACTGTCCAAGACGAGTTTCTTGCCAATTCTTCTCGAGCTTGGGTTAGGATTTACAATTTACAATTATTAAGTTTACAATTCATGTGAGACGTTTCAAAGTGATCCTTGTGGTTGTATTGAATAAATCATCTTTTGACTTTGACTTTGACTTTGAGTACCTTACAACAGTACCTACGGTGATTGTTAGAATTTGTGAGGGAAATACTGTCAGGACAATAACCTTATTGTTTTTATGGGTTCCATTGGTCACACCATACAATATTTGATCGAGCAATTTGAGAAAGGTACATCCTATAGTACAATTCACAGTCACCTATCAGCCCTGTCCCTATGTGACAGTGTTAAACGACTCCTCAAGAGTGTGTATAAACTTGGTATCCGCATTTAGTGTTAAATCATATTTCCAAATGGGTACTGAATAATTAACTAAATCTAGAGAAATTTACCAAAAACTTGTGTTATTGTATACAGCATAAAATATCAAGTGCAAACGATGTCGCTAATTAAACTAAGTAATATTAAAACGAATACGGTATTGAAATCGTGATTAAAGACCTGATAAAAACCTCAGGGGTATCAACCAGTTTTGTATATTCCATATTTCCGCAAAAACCATTCGATTTGACCTGCTACAATACATGGAGACTACATGCCTTTCATAAAGGTCATACGGCCTTTGGAGACAGACTATCTCTTGATAACTGTGAAGCATTCTCATCATAACGCGACAGCACAATCAATAAGTAGGTGGATCAAACCAACGTTGCGTTCGAGCGGTGTCAACGTGGCAGTGTATGATCTGATTCGAAAGACTGCAGGCTGGTCCCTGTCCTCCCAAGCTTTTGCTAATAATTATCATCGGTCTGTTACACAAACATCAAACTTCGCAAAATCCGTTTGTATACTTAATAACGGAAGATTCTGATTAAACGAAATGTACCTAACTAGATTAATTTATAATTAGGTACATATCAGTAGAAATAAATATTTAGTTTCATGATCGTAAGCGTTATAACTCGTGTTTAATTTGTAGTACATACTTTCCGTGGTGGTTCCGGATTAGAATAGGACCCCTCCATTTCCTCCCCGTGGATGTCGTAAAAGGCGACTAAGGGCACACACACCGGGGTATTGGGCAGCAGCACCCCCAGAGTACTTAACACTAAATCTGCGGTCACCAATCCGCCTGCCAAGCGTGGTGACTATGGCAAAACCCCCCCATTAAATGATAGACACAATCAGAAGATGGCCCCCAGTTCCCGGCAGTTCCGCAATTCCTGGCATAGGTGGCGGCCACGGTAACGGCGGAACAGGGGGTGCGAAGAATCTCCAACAGAGGTCCAGCTACCAATCCCAACGACCCCTGGCCCTGGCAACATACAACGCACGCACACTGAGGACTGACGAGAAGTTGATTGAGCTGGAAGAAGTAGTAAATAAGTTGCACTGGGATATTATAGGGTTATCAGAAGTCCGAAGAGAGGGAGAGGACACGATAATCCTAAATTCCGGCAACTTATTCTACTACTGGGAGGGCGATCAACTTTCTCAGCACGGCGTCGGAATTCTCGTCCACAAATCCCTCGTTAACAACATTGTATAGATCGAAAGCGTATCGAGCAGGGTGGTATACCTTATACTCAGAATAACCAAACGGTATTCGCTTAAGGTCATACAGGTGTACGCACCGCACTCGAAACGTCCAGACGATGAAGTGGAGGCTATGTATGATGACATTTCAAATGCCATGCAAGCCTCGAAAACACACTTTACGGTTGTGATGGGGGACTTCAACGCGCGGCTAGGTGTGAGGAATGGCGATGAACTGAGAGTGGGGCAATTTGGATTTGGACAGCGGAACCAACGGGGTCAGCGATTGGCCGACTTCATGGAAAAGGAGGGACTCTTTATGATGAACTTCTTTTTCAAGAAGCGGTCGTCCAGGAAATGGACGTGGCTTCACCCCGGTGGACACAAACGCGAGATAGATTTCATCATGACTACAAAAAAGCAAATATTTAATGATGTCTCAGTGATCAACAGGGTCAAAACCGGCAGTGATCACCGAATGGTTAGAGGCTCATTAAATCTTAACGTAAAGCTAGAAAGGTCCCGTCTGATGAAATCTACTCTTCGCCCAAGTCCTGCCCAAATCCAAAACCCCGAGAGCTTTCAGTTGGAACTCCAAGATCGCTTCCAATGCCTCGCCGAATGCGGATCCTTGGATGAAATAAATGACGGGCTGGTGGAAATTGTCCATGCCGTTGGTTCAAAGTTCTGTAAAACCCAGCGCAAAGGTAGAACCCAAAAACTCTCTGAACACACTCTAAAACTCATGGCAGAACGTAGCGAAATGAAACTGCAGTCTTTTTAGTGGACAGGTCAAAATACAGCACGCTTAATAAACAGTCTAAGTCTATGCGACGCAATTTACGTCTCTTTAATACTTATAGTATAAAGAACGCAATAGAGCGCAACCAAGGCTCCAAAGATTTCGCGAGAGATCTGTCTATTGGGCAAAGCGTGTTGACGAAGCTGAAGACCGACCGTGGCAGTGTCGTTTCCTCAAAGCCAGAAGTTTTACGAGAGCTCGAGAAGTTCTACGGACAACTGTACACCTCATCGCAAAGTCCTACTACAAGCACGACTAGCGATGCAAGAGCCCGCCTAACCCGACACTACACTGAAGACATTCCGGACGTCAGCCTATACGAGATCCGAACGGCTCTCAAGCAGCTTAAGAACAACAAGGCACCGGGGGAAGACGGAATAACGACAGAGCTTCTGAGAGCGGGTGGATCACCGGTACTTAAGGTCCTCCAGAAGCTGTTCAACTCCGTCATCTTTGAGGGAACTACGCCAGAGGCGTGGAACAGGAGCGTGGTGGTACTGTTCTTTAAGAAAGGGGATAACACCCTTTTAAAGAATTACAGGCCTATCTCGCTGTTGAGCCATGTCTATAAGCTGTTTTCGAGAGTAGTTACTAATCGTCTTGCTCGTAGGTTTGACGACTTCCAGCCTCACGAACAAGCCGGGTTCCGAAAAGGCTTTAACACCATAGACCACATCCATACGCTCCGACAGGTTATACAGAAGACCGAAGAGTATAACCGGCCACTTTGTTTAGCGTTTGTGGACTATGAGAAAGCCTTTGATTCTGTCGAAACCTGGGCAGTGTTGCAGTCACTCCAGCGGTGCCAAATCGACTATCGGTATATCGAAGTGTTGAAATGTCTGTACAGTAACACCACCATGTCTATCCGACTCCAGGACCAGAGCACGAATCCAAACCCATTGCATAAAGGGGTGAGACAGGGAGATGTTATTTCTCCGAAACTGTTCACCTCTGCATTGGAGGATGATTTCAAGCTCTTGTACTGGCATAGACATGGTATCAACATCAATGGTGAACGCCTCACTCACCTTTGATTTGCCGACGATTTAGTCCTCATGGCAGAATCGCTGGAAGACCTAGGCACAATGCTCAGCGACCTCAATATCGTCTCCCAACAGGTGGGTCTTAAAATGAACATGAGCAAGACAAAAATCATGTCAAATGCTCATGTTGCACCCGTACCGGTACATGTTGGGAGCGATATAATCGAAGTTGTAGACCATTATGTCTATTTGGGTCAGACGATTCAACTAGGCAAGTCCAATTTCGACAAAGAGGTCAGCCGACGAATCCAACTCGGATGGGCAGCGTTCGGGAAATTAAGGCACATCTTTTCGTCATAGATACCGCAGAGTCTCAAGACAAAAGTCTACAATTAGTGCGTGTTGCCAGTGATGACATATGGAACTGACATATTGGTCCCTGACTATTGGCCTCATACACAAGCAACGAGTCCTGCAACGTGCAATGGAGAGAGCTATGTTGGATGTTTCACTACGTGATAAAATCCGCAACGAGGAAATCCGTAGAAGAACCAAAGTCACCGACGTTGCGCTCAAAATTTGCAAGTTGAAGTGGCAATGGGCAGGCCATATAGCTCGCAGAACTGATAACCGCTGGGGAGCAAAAGTTCTCGAATGGCGACCAAGGGCAGGAAAACGAAGCGTAGGACGACCCCCCAGCCGATGCACTGACGACATTGTAAAGATCGCAGGAAATCGGTGGATGGAGAGGGCTCAAAATCGTTCTTCCTGGAAATCTATTGGGGAGGCCTATGTCCAGCAGTGGATTTCATAGAGGCTGTGATGATGATGATGATGACTTACAGGTTTGCACCACAAAATAATAACAAAACTTGATCTTTGAACATCTAGTTGTTAAATTATTTATATCGAAAATGAAACCACGAAATATTATATAAGATCAAACGAACTTCTAAAGTGAAGTTCAATCGATATAATATGAGTGGTTTCATTTGAAGATATAAATCACCCAACCCACCCAACCCAGTTTTGTAGAAACACAAGAAGACTTGAACCCAAGTCGTATCTTTAAAAAGAATGAGGCCGTCATGGCTAGATGGTGCGTAGGAAGGTATATAAAGAGTAAAAAATTTTGCTTCTAATCGAGTTACATAATCAATTACAGCTAAAATATACTTAAAATATTATTAAAACGTGCGAGTGTTGCCTTGTAGGTCAAAGGACTACTTATTAAATATTATATCGATTTTAGTAATATTATTACTAATTAACGAAATATTATATCGATCGAACTTCACTTTAGAAGTTCGTTTGATCCTATATATATATATATATATTTAAACACATACGATACAAAACAATTAGTAATTTATTTACAGAAATGTACAGATTAACATACACTAATATAAAAAAAAAAGTAAGGTGAGCAATTTATGGACCGCTGAAAACGATCTATAGATAGCTCAACTGATCCAGATCACTGCTAGAGAACAGTGTTCCCAAGACTCTGTTGGCATTGACATGTTGAATGGCAATGCTTATACGCTGGCCCAGATAGAAGCCAGATCTTGGAACGCGATAATTTTGATAATACGATGGGCTGCTGTTCGCCACGGGCAACAGCCTTTAGGTCTCCACTACAAAAGGCTCATTTGAGTCCTTTGAGGTCCTCGTCACATTCAGCCGCTGCATTAGCTCTAATGGAAGTTCCCGACAGATGGGATGTGGCACGGGTGTCTACGCAAGTAGCATTCCATACCAATGGCCTATTTATTTTCCAAGGGGCAAAAGTAGTACCATCAGGTATCTTACCATCACCACGTATCAGACCGTTCTGGTTGAGAAAAGCTAGTATGTTGGCTCTGGCAAGTGCCCCACGAATGACATGGTGGGCAATCCTTTCGGCATCCTTGGACATGATAACCCGCGATAACTAAGCCTACTCGTATTATAGGAAGGTAGCAGAAAATAAAATGGTTTGGATAGACATCGGGGCAAACCTAAAAGGTAACCTCTTCTCAAAATGCTTGCGATATACGTAATACTTGCAAATACATTGCAACCTCAGGTCTCGTTCTTTCGGAGTTTCATCTAACTTTTCGGAAACATAAAAAACTGACGTTTTTTCGTCTACTAGCACAGATCACGAAATAGCACTTAGCACACAGCGTATTTACAACTTCAGGGATTTAGAGTATCACTTACGGAATTATAGCAACGCCAAAATACAGTCGATTAACTTTGAAACTGCAAATACCTATCAAATACTGCAAGGGCGGTTGTTTACTTATTAGTTTGGTTGGTTGACTTGCTAGGTTGTTTTGTTTGTTTGAATTGATTTGATGGTGACATAAAACCGTAGACAGAGAAAACAATAGACACATGGTGATCGTGCCGCGTGTGAGATAGAACGATAGGTGGGTGGTGTTGCCACATTAAAACTTTTACCCTAGTCCTAAGTAATCCTAGATTTATTCGAGACGTTATGTTGTAGTAGAAATCTCTAGAGCTTTCCTCTCTATCACACAACTCAAACTTTTTAACAGATGTGTGATATAGAGAACATATTAAAACATTTGTGTACTTAATTGTTTACTTATTATTAAAGCTAAGCATAACATTACAGAAATAAAAAAACCATAAATATAACACAAAGTCAAAAGATACTTTATTCGATACAATCACAAGGATCACTTTGAAACTAAGTCTTACCTACTAGGTGAATTTAGGTTCCAATTTATAATCCAAGCCCGAGAAGAGAAACTCGTCCTGGTCCTAGTGCATTTTTGCATGATCCATTTTATAACTAAATTAGCTACGATATACTTATACATGAGTTTATACATTTCAAGTGTGTCGGTTAACTGTCTGAGGGCAGAGCGCCATGAGGCCATGCGTTCTTATCAATAATATAGTAATTTATATTATAATAAGCTTTCTTCAAAACACTCTTTTATTTAAGCTTTAAATTTCTTAATAGGTAGTTTAGTTGCATTTTCAGGAAGCTTATTATAGAAGCGCACCATGTTCCCGATAAAGGACTTACATATTTACTTTTTTTAGTCGAAAAGTATTGATCAGTATTTACCTACCTACAGAATAAAAATTCATAAATCATATATTTACTAACCACCAGTGGAACAGCATTAGGATACAGAATAGTTAATTTATTCTTCTTAAACAAGACATTTTTCTCAAAATGGGTACTACAAATCCTCGAAGAGTTTTCGGGTGTCCAGATTTTTCGGCCTGTGGCTTCAACCCACTGCAAACGTACATTATCGTTTGATGGAAAACTGTAACAAATTAATAGCGAGGTGTTTTATTTTACAATGCAAGAATCATTTTAATCTATTTATTTATACAGGGCGGTATGACTATTGTCACTGACAGGACATTATTTGACAATCAATCATCAAAATGTATGAAAGGTTTCCTCAGACCGATTTTAAGCAGCTTTTGCCTTTACCTTGCCTCCATATATTCATCTATCAACATTGCACGATACTTACATTAAATTGAATTATTAAAATTCATACGAAATGTAAAACATATTTTATGTAAAATTTTTGTAGGTACCTAGTCTGGGGAATGTTAAGGTCGAATGCAGGCAACACCAAAATAAATAAATTATTTGTTATGATTTTTGAACTATGCTGAAGCGAACAAAGTTCAGTTCGAAATGCTGTTATCTATTGTGTATATTATTAAAAAAACAGTTTGAAAGCTAATAACTACTCAAAAATACTTGTACTTACGAGTAAAAAGACAAATCGGGGTGTTTCCGTTCACTATCACTTTTACATCCTAAAACGATACATGGAACCATTATCTTTACAAAATCCGGTAAAGGAATTTGTTATTTGCAATTCGAAAGTAATTCAGCGTGTTCACAATTTATTATTAACTTTTTTTTCCGGTTATTTCACACAAAGCGAGCACAAACCATCCAAACAATGGCAAACTGTCAAACGTTGCTTTGCACAATCTGGTGCGGATCTTGAAAAAACAGGCACGCGACTTGAAACAAAAAATCAAACCATTCTATCTCGTTTCTTTACAGTATCTGCACATAAGTTGTTCTCTTTCTTGTATGAATACGACGGATGCTATCTAGTTGTCTATTAGTTTCTCTGTCCACGGACAGGAAAGATATATGAAAAGTGGAGGGAACTGTCATTTATGATAACGGCACTATAGACTATAAATTGGCCATGATTTTTAGTTCAGAGGTCTGTCTCAGAGACAGACCTTTTGGGTCTGTAGTAATTTTCAGTTTTCTCTATGGGTCAGTTATTTTGTCTGTCTGCTCTGCTAGCTAGACTAGATAGAACTAAATCAGTCTAATTTTTGGTGCCAGCCATGTCAAGCTCGCTCGCTCTCGGCTCGGCTCTGAATTTAAAGAAAATGGTTTAGAATTGTGGATTGTTACTGTTTGAATAGAATTGTCCGTATTTCCTCATATAATATTTCTTGGTGAAACGAAGGAAGGTCAAAAAATACCCTACCTACTTCTAAGAGTGTAAATTAAATTAAGCCTAGACATTAGTACATATAGCTTTTGCGATACTTGGTCGAAATGCGTTAAGTCAAGTATAGCGGTGTGATTTAGGTTCAAATTACCCTATCGAAATATAATAAAGTCGCAGTTACGTGATGTGAATTAAGTTAGCAGTGTTCCAATATTTCCGAGATCAGGATGTCGGACACAACAGATTTGTTTAACACAGTTGACAACACCCCAGACACCCTGTACGATCAAAGCTTGGACTACATTGTGAAAAATCTCCATGCCATGACGACACTCGATCCAAGTAGCCGCTGGAGGAAAATGAAGGATGACGTCGCACTACCGAGAGAATTGTGCGAGACATTTCTCCATAGGTATCAAAAGAGCCAACGCGTGAATGATAATATCGCCAATTTATTCCGGAATCGGGATATCACACGGCTAAAGGTAATAAGACTCCGCAATTCTCGCGTGACTGATGAAGGTCTTCGATTCTTCATGGAGCACAAGCCAGAAGTGCTTGAACTGGTCCAATGCGAATACCTATCTCAGGCTTCCTTGGAATCAATCAATAATAACAGCGAGAATCTGCGTTCTCTGAAGTTTGGCCCGGTTACATATGTTCTATCGCAAGATGAAAACCTGTACCGAGCTAGGGGCTATGTAATCAACGCTCCTAACCTGAAGAGTCTAACAATTCAACGTCGTGGTCTCGCTATTTTCCCGACACTTCTGTTGAAGCCACTACCGAACCTGGTGCATCTGGACCTCTCTGAGTGCACATCTGCTGGCTCCATCTGGGCATTGAGCGAAATGAAGAAACTGAGGTCGCTGGTGCTGCACAGTGTTCACTGGTCTAAAGATGTTGTTGAATGGATTGTATGCATCTCATCTTTGAGACATTTAGATGTTTCTCAAGCCAATGAAAGGCATGGAAAGTTCTACAATCCAAACGAAGTTCTAGCTAAGATTGTAACAAGCTTGCCTGAGCTAGTATCTTTAGACATATCTGGAACTAATCTTGCCGGTACGGGAGCTTCAGTGCTTGCCCCACAACCTATTGAAGTGCCAGTTGATGATTCCCTCGATAGAAATGATAATCAGGTGAAATGTGATATACCTGGGCTGATTAGCCGGGTCGATAATCCATTACAATTTCTGGGGTTGTATGGCACTCACCATGGAGCATGTAAAAGATATGATATACCTGCTATAGAGGTAAAGATTCTATTTATAAACTTGATTGATTTGCTTCTGCCTATCTACAACTTGTTTTTTATGTTTCCTTATATAGTTATTTACCTATACCACATTATTTTAAGATTACTGGAGATGCTAATGAAAAGCAGATCATATTGGCATCACAAGCTTACATGGATAGACCAGCAATGTTGACTCGTGTTCTCAATGATCTCTATTACCTGTTCCGCTATGAGAACAATGCCTATGTAGGACATGCTTTGGCAACTGTGCTGAACGCTATGGAGAAACATCCTATGGAGAAACACATTCAGATATCTGGGAGGTAATGTTACATTACATTAGTCTGATTTGTGTACTTTTTTGTAACTACTGTTCTCAAAATGTTTTTCTTGATTTTGTTTAGTGCAACACTCTTCTACATTGTAAAAGGAAAAGAAAAAGAACGCATTAGTATTAAACTCAAGAAAAAAATTATCTCAGCATTGCTTGATGCCATGGAAGCTCATCTCGGTGATGATACCATGATGAGGAATGGATGCCTCACCCTTTGTCAATTCAAGATACCGCAAGATGTGGTAAATATCAATCAACCTTATCTTTATCAATCTACATAATAATTGTTGAATCACATTGCACGTAGAACCCACAATAATCAAAATAAAAACAAAGTATATGATTTACAGCTGTTTGAATATGAACGGGTCGTTCTCATACTCTTGACTGGAGTCAGTGACGTAAATCAAGAAGGCTTTGTGCAGCGTATAGCTATTTACCTGCTGAACTCATTAGCCTGCCAAGTTGATGGTTTACAGAAGCAGTTCTTAGGCAATCATGGAGCTATATCGGTAAGTCACAATAAACCAACCAATGTATATAGTCCATTATTTTTATTTAGATTAGGTTGATGGTGGCAAACATGGTAAAGGCAGTTGCTCGGCTTACTTGGTAGGTAATTTTATGCAATCCTTAGATGAAAGGCAAGTGAGATTTGTGGTGATCATTAATATAATATATTAAAATAAATTAAATAAAAATAGCTTTGATTTTATTTAGTATTTAAGTATGTCCATTATTTATGAGATTAATTACCTAGGTATAGTTTATGGTATGATTTTTCATGTTTATCTATTCCTTCTATTCTCTTCCTTTTAAATTACTAAGTACTAGTAATTTTTAGATATAAAACTTTTCCAGGGCTATAAATAAATAAATAAATATTGCTGGACAATGCACACAACACCATCTAGTCCCAAATTAAGCATAGCTTGTATTATGGTGACTAGATGATTGATCAAACACTTATATATTTTGAAATACAGTAAGTTTGTATTTAAAAATATATAAGTATGATACTTTATAACACCCAAACACAGAACAAACACCCATGTTCTTCACACAAATGTTTATCTTGGGAGGGAATCGAACCCTTAACCTACAGCGCAGAAAGCAGAGCTACTACCAACAGGCATTCATTAATTACGTGAGGCAATTTGTAAAATTGTGGACCCCCCCTCACGCCTTGGTGATTTTGTTTGACCGATTTTATCGATAAAAAATCGATACTTATATATAAATTGAAATAAAATTCGATTATTTAATAAATAATGAATTGTTTCCAAATAAACGAATTTATGAATAGTTCATAAATTCTTCTGTCAGTGCATAATTAAACTGCGATAAAAATTATTTAGTCACTTTTTAGTCGAAAATCATTTTTTACTTAATTTAACCCAGTTTTCTCGCAATTTTACATTGTATCTTGCGGAAAAAAAATACGTGATATTTGCCGAGATCACCCCCCTCTCTCCCCCACGAGAGGTTGGATGAGGTTTGGCTCGACCCCCTCCCCCCTAAACGCCTCACGTCATTAATGGATGCCCTCATCCATTGTTGGATAAAAGCTTTCTGTTCTGTTTTGTGCTGTGCGTACTCCAGTGACGGACGGGCCGGCCTCCTCTTTCCATCACGTGGCCTGTTTAGTTCTCTTTCGCACCGTCTATTGTTATTTGGTCTTGCTGTATGACCTGACTATTTCCATTTTAGTCTGCCTTCAACTCGCCCTGCATCTGTTAGGTTTTTCTGCTCGTATTTTAGAACTCTTGATACGGTTGCGGATTTTTAATCCCATCATACTTCGCAAGTAGCGTTTCTTCTAAAATAAGACAAGATAATGGCTTGCTGCTGTCCAGGGCTGCGATTATTTAATTCAGATACTAACCAAACATGGATACTAACAGTTTTCGTTTACTATTGATGAATTGGTATTACGTAAGTTTAAGGTTGATTGTAAACAAATGTTGAGGTCCATTTGATGGAAATTGGAAATACATCTTGTCAAAATTGGTTCCAATTGCAATCTAACTAATGATTGAATCAGTGCTTATACGTAATACCATTTCCCCTGTTGCGAATAGAAACTGACAGACATTGATTGTACCAAGATATCCTTGATGGCAAAACTGATGTGAACCCAACAAAACATTACTGGATATTGCTTTAAAAGCGCCCACTCACCACTCTCAGTGAGCTATGGTGAAATCAGTGTGTGTTCAAATAAAGTTACAGCTCTTGAATAGATTTCTTCTTAAAAGAAAAAAAACATCAAGAGTGTATCGCCAGATTGTGTGCTACTCTAAATTGCAGCTAGGGGGGGCAGACCGCACTATTCCATTTAGTGTGTAGATTTAATTAAAGACATTTTTTATAGCATTTTTTTTAAATAGATTCTAAATTTGATTTTATTTTTAAAAAATATTTATATTAATACTAAATCAATAATTATATTATACAGCATTACGACAAAACGACAACGCACTGTAAACTAAATTTTTTTTTTTCTTCCAATCATTGAAGTCCAGTATTCCAGTATTGTAATGTCTAATTGAGCATTGATTTGAAAACAATTATTTAATATTGTTAAAAGTTACTTTACAACCAGTTATCGGGTTAAATATTAATGCATTTATTATTTATAGGCAGTTTTATTTGTAAACGATATCATGGGCATTAGAAAGTTAAAATGCTTTGATCTTCTTTAGTCATTTAAGTATTCGTGAATTGGTAGTAAACAGCATAGACACGTACAAACAATATGTTCGGAAAATACCCACTTTTTGCACTGTAGCTATTATTCCATGCCTATCGGATTTACAGAATTTATATATAAATACAACTTCACAAGGGCGTTTTTTGTTAAGTTTAGTGGTTTTTAAGATATAGTGGAGAGGGCAGAAATAAAATATCTAAGTATCAGTAGGGCGATTATGGAACTCTAATTACAATCAATGTCTATCAGAAATCTATGAAAACTGATAGAAATTGATTGTAATTAGAGTTCCATAATCGCCCTACAGGTCATGTGTAGTGATATAGACGGTCTCATTATAGAAGGGGTTTTGAAACTGTTTGAATAAGTGAGCTCAGCGATTGAATTCATAGTGCAAAATGTATGTCTGATAAAAACTTCAAATACCTGATTCGATCTTCATGATATTTAAAATTTTACAGAAACATCACTATAATTTGTTTATCGTGAGGGTTTTCGGTAAAAAGCATAGAGATAATGCGAGAATAACTATAGTAAGTAATGTGTGCTATTTTATAATATTATTATGAAGGGCTAAAAATACACGTTGCAATAATTATAGATACAGTGCGCTATTTCAAATTTGCAGTTTGTTTATCTGATAGAAACATGACGAATACTTAGTTTAGTCGATCTCTTGAAATCTAAAATATGTAGGTATACACAATTATGTTAGTTATTCACCCTAGAATGATAAACGAATGACGTCATATTAAAATGTTGCCACCCAAACCTTTCCTGTCTGTCTCCGTCTGTTTCAAAACTCAAGATCACTCGGAAAATCATCTAATTTTCATCAAAAGGTTTCCTGTGTATTCCTAGATCTTAATTCATTTATCGACTGGAATTCACTGGACTTTACCAAAAATACCACTATTTATCAAACAAATATCTATGTCAAGAAACCTCGTTATATCTTTAAAAGACCACACGATGGGATGGTAAAATAAATAAAATCAACACCACCTTACACGAAGGGAAACTTGAGGTAGCCTACAAAAAAAAATATCACAATAAGACTAATTGATTAGGGGCGGACAGACAGACAGACGCATATGGAGAAAATACAGATTCCTTCTTGACTTCAGATCCTCGAAAATTTCACATCAAATCTAAATCAACACGATTAAATCCTTTAGCACGTCTACGTTACCAGAAACCATCTGTACACTCAGAACCCGAATATATCGCAGTACAGTACATGTACACGCACAGTGCCATCAAGGCTGGAGGCCAATCATCCAACGTTTCCGTACCAATTGCGAGTTTTTACTCCAAACCGTCCAAACGAAAATATTCGGTCAATCATTGCGGCGTCGCGTCGCTCTGTAGAGTCGATCGAATGAGTGACCCTTAAATTCGGGACGAATCATTAGTAGTTGTCAACCCTAGGGTTGAGTATCCTCACGATGTTTTCGTTGACCATTCTCTTTTGGTAGCCTCCTGTTTTGATTAACAACTGACGTGCGTAGTTTGACTAATACATTATTTATCTGATTTTATAGTGAGACGACTTCTCGTCTCATTGTAAATTCGGTTAAATAATGCAATAGTAGAATGACTACAGTCCAAAAAATTTATGCATGCATTCAGTTTGCTCGTTTTTATTAATTCGAAGATAAAAACCATTCTCCTGCCATGCTATAACCTGGATTTGCTGCTGATATAATCTAATACAATAAGATAATCTTATAGTATAATTATCTCCGCGGAAAATTACTTTGTTATCATCGAAACATCGGTTATTTAAAAGTACAATAATAATAGCAAAAGCCAGATGACGAGATCCTTTGGACTACTCGGCAAGACTACCATTTCTACGGTTCTGAAGTCCACAAGAAAATGAGATCGTACTCGTGAACTAGTCTTGTAGCGATTAAATGTAATCAGCGGCCCTTACAAAGTTATGAAACAAAAATTTTAGAATAAATACTTTTTAGGGACACCTCCCCACATGTAAAGAGGGTTTGATTTTTTTATTATCTTCCCTACCGGCTAAACTAAAACAAAAATGAAACTAAGAAAACTATCATAGTTTAGGACCCGACCAAACTATGGTACTTACTGTCTTAGCCTTACTGATATCGAAAACCTTCACTGTTCGTGGTGCGACAAGTGTTTTTTAATTAAGAGCTGACTGATTATTTGACGTGTCCGATATTTCTCATTTTTGACAAGCAACCATGCCATCACGCCGCTCGCTATTATTTTTTATGTTCTTGTGTGAAATTAAAGTATTAAGGCCCAGCACGCATAAGCGAATTAATCCGCGCGGTTTTGAACAGCGCTATTCTGAAGCCTGAAACCTATTCTGTAATTATATCGCGGTTTTTTCCGACATATAGTTTGTCTGTGTGCGACTACGTCTGTTTCCATGTTCCACAGAATAGCGCAAAGAAAAGCTGCGGA
This sequence comes from Lampropteryx suffumata, assembly GCA_948098915.1. Taxonomy (NCBI): domain Eukaryota; kingdom Metazoa; phylum Arthropoda; class Insecta; order Lepidoptera; family Geometridae; genus Lampropteryx; species Lampropteryx suffumata. The sequence goes on along the minus strand of OX402544.1, from coordinate 14,790,124 downwards.
TTAATCCGCAATGTCCGCTAGAGCTTCGGGTGGCAAGTTCTCGCTTCAATTGTGATTAGGTCTAAGTCTATAACCATCGTATAACTGTATTACTGCAAGAATGCTTTTATAATAATTGTGTAATTATAAGTAGCTTCCGCCTGCGGCTTCGGACGCGTTCTACCTGAATATAAAGAATTATCTGTCCTTACCCAAGATACAATTTCACAAGATCTGTTCAGTTGTGACTCGTTACCTTTGCCCTCTATCAAAAACAGCCACTTCAAAGCTTAATAGTTATCAAACGGAAAATTGTTCAAGAAATTTACTAATATCTCTAAAAGCCCTAGGTAGATAAGTAGAGGAGGTACCCCTTAAACATTTTGTCTAGTTTTTCTTAACTAGGAGCCAATAATATAAGTATGTATTACCGTGGAAAACTTTAGTACGACAGTCTGCGAGCAAGATATCTTATTAGAGGTGGACAGACAGACAGACGGACATGACGAAACTAAATGGGATCCTTGTGCACTTCAGACCCTAAAAAGGTCACGAGTATTTAAATCATTAGGATTAAAAACACGATTGGAGTTCAAACTACATGAGCAATTTGAATGAGACTTTCACTTTACGCTAGCTTATTCTCCAAGTTACATGCTACGGTATGTTTCTTCACTTCCACCCTTTAAAAGAGGGGAAAGAAGGTTTAGAGTTTTTATGGGTTCTTTTTAACGCAATGTGTTGTTTTCTTGAAACTTGATTAGGAGAGGTACTTTAGATATAAAATAGATATACATGTGTTTTAGGAATTACAAGTAATTTTAAAAATTATGGTTAAATTGAAGAGCGTGTTGTCCACGCACGGGAAGTCTTCATGTCAGGTACGGTAGGGAAAGTTGACCCTGGATTCTGCAAGAATAGCAACATCAAAGCTATTTCGAAATCGAAAAACTATTCAACAAACCTCCTAATATCTATGAAAAACATATCCCAAACATATGCGACACGATGAAGTAGTGCAATTAAAAACAAACTTATCGATTTAAATACGAATCTGTAATAGGTCGCGGCCACGTGAACCACCATACCGTGTCCATAGAGAACCACTCGCTTCTATCCTTCACTACTGAGTGAAATGAGTTCAAACAAAAATTAAAGTCATTCTTTGAATGCCACCCATTCTACCATACAAATGAGTACATGAGTGGTTCGTTCTCCGATTTGCAAACGTGAGTAGCAATAAAACTAGTTTAGAATAAAAGTGAAATAATAATTATTCAATGTATTGTTCAATTTGACATGCCAATGTTATGTTAATGTAACGAAATGGTTAAATAAATAAACTAACCTACTTTACTATAGAGGAGGTAACTCGAAATACAGCGTTCAATGTTTTTATTTCATATTTAATAACTTTGTATGGGCTACTAACTAATACGTATTATCGAGGGATTTAACCATGATAAGATGAATAATAGTCAAGTTCTGGTTAGGTAGGTCTACGTGCAATTTTAGTTTGAGACCAAAAAATAACTTTATTAAACAGGTACAGACAGACGATAACGACATGATGTTACGTTATTAGTTCCATACTGGACTTGGGAACCTTTGAAGCATTGGGTTCCTGTTACCTTAAAATATGTGTTCATCTTTCAGGTTTCTAAAGAAAATTCACTCATTATAATATTAACTTTCCCATACCAATTTTAACCTAACTTTGATTCTTATTAGGCGTGATAAAACATTCCATAGCAAGTAACTGGGAGAATAAAATAATAATAATAATATTATTAATAGTTAATAATAATAATATAACAAAACAAAAACTTAATTAGACAAAGGTAGCTTAACATGAGCCTGAACTAGGTAATCCTGTGTTTCAGGTGATAAGAGCTTAAATAGGATCTAAAAATAATTACTTACTTTTTATAATATTGAAACCAATATGAATAAGCTAGCATAAAGTAAAAATCTCATCCAAATTGCTTAAGTAGTTTTAACACCAATCGTGTGCAGATAGACAGACCGAAATTCAAAAAATGCTACAATCGTGTTCTAGTCAAAGACCGATTTACCGCAAAACTGGGGTATCGTTACATGTCGGTATGATGTCATATGAAAATTATATCAATAAATAACAGTACCTTGAATTTAAGGTACCTACCGTTTTATCATGGTACCGAGTTATAAGTGTATTAAAAATAAAAGCTACCGAAATATTAGTTTGGGGAAAAAGTCTTTTTGCATTATAGTATGTATGAACTTGTAATAAAATCTCTTTGGCTATACTATTTGTATCTGGCTGGTTTTGGTATCATTAAAAGTTTAAATTTTAAAGAACATAATTCCAAATTCAAATAAGGAAAATGTGTGATTTTTATTTGTTTTTCGTACTGTCAAGATGAGTGAATCTAATGAAGAAATTCGATACATTTTAAAATTTTACTACAAAAAAGGTAAAAATGCAATGCAAGCCTCAAAAAAAATTTGCGATGTTTATGGACCTAGTGCAGTGTCTGTGAGAGTAGCACAAATTTGGTTTAAGCGTTTTCAATCCGGAAATTTTGATGTCAAAGATGCACGTCGCTCTGGTCGCCTATTAAGGATAAAATGGATACCATTTTTGAAAAAGTGGAGCAAGATCGGCATATCAGTAGTTACGACGTAGCTGAAGAACTGGGAATTGACCACAAAACAGTTTTGGTGCATTTGAAAAAAACTGGGTACACAAAAAAGCTCGATATTTGGGTACCTCACGAGCATACTGAAAGAAACCTAATGAACCGTGTACTCATTTGTGATTCTTTATTACGATGTAATGAAACCGAACCATTTTTGAAGAAGCTGATAACTGGTGATGAAAAGTGGATCACGTACGACAAGAACGCGCGAAAAAGGTCGTGGTCAAAGGCCGGTCAGGCTTCACAGACTGTGGCGAAACCCGGGTTAACTCGCAACCAGGTGATGCTGTGTGTGTGGTGGGATTGGAAGGGCATTATTCATTATGAGCTGTTACCACCAAACAGGACCATCGATTCTGAACTCTACTGCAAATAACTGATGACATTAAAGCAAGAAGTTGAGAGAAAGCGGCCGGAATTAATCAACAGAACGGGTGTGGTTTTTCATCATGATAACGCTAGACCACACACATCTTTAGCCACTCAGCAAAAATTAAGAGAGTTTGGCTGGGAGGTGTTAATACATCTGCCGTATAGTCCTGACCTTGCACCTTCAGATTTCCACCTGTTTTGGTCTCTTCAGAATTCTTTAGGCAGTGTCAGGTTAACATCACGAGAGGACTGCCAAAACCACTTGTCGCGGTATTTTGATCAGAAGTCCCAAAATTTCTATAGCAATGGGATCATGTCCCTACCTACAAGATGGCAAAAAGTTATCGAACAAAATGGTACCTACATACTTTAGTTAAATGTAAATAAACAATATTAAAAAATGTTTTGAATTTTCCTAAAAAATGCGAAGAAACTTTTTTCCCAACCTATTATAACCAAAAATACAACGATTTTATTTAACTTAAAAACAATTCCATATCGGTATGACATCGTACTAAATGTTGACCACTGCCTATGCACATACTGTCGCGTGCTGATTTGGCTATTACAAAATTAACACGTGATTTGCCTAGAAACTTGATCCTGCATGTAGTACCTATCTTTATACCTCCATATGACGGCAGCTGCTATTTTACCACTGTGCTTGCAGGTAAAAAAGTAATAGATCGGATTATATATAGTTTTTTTTTTCAAAAACATTTATATTTATTAATCCTTAATCCTTAGAAAAACTTTGTTATATAGTTATCCTATATACCCTATATAAGATAGTTTTAAACTATGTAACGCAATTTTTTTTTTTATGATTTTCAAAAAACTTTATTGATAGTCTGCTATTAACTATAAAGTAAGGTATTTTTTTCCTAATCAAAAAAAGTAATAAATTAAGATACTAAGGACTTCTGTATGGCAAAATAAATAATCATTAAAGGACTTAATAGGTGCTTACAAATGCTCTCAACTTATATCAAAAGTTAATCACTGTTTTAAATATATCCTTATTCGTATGATAGTGACAGGGCGAGTCTTAAGCAGTGTTCAGCGTTTTTTAACCGACGAAATGAAGGAGGTTCTCAAGTATATATTTTTTTTGTATGTATGACCACGCATAACATTTTACAGAGTAGTCCGATTTTGATAATTCTTTTTTTAATAGAAAGGGTACCCTGAAGTTGGTCCCATATAAATTTGAAAAAAAAAGCCAACCCTAAGGGTAGGAAAACAGGGGATGATTGATTCTTCACTCACTGATTGTATTGTTTGATAGCTAAAGTAAGGTAGGTAGCTATTTTAATAGTAATCAATAAATAAGCATGTAGTAATTAGTAGTTTTTTTGTGGTTAAAAAAAACAACTGAAAAAACTGAAAAGCAAAAAATCATAAACCTTTATTAATTTAACCTTAATAACTAAGTTCTTAAAGTTTTTAGTTTTTTCGGCGGTTTAGTTTTTAGTTAAAAAGTTTTATACAGGTAAAGGTTGTTAATTACTAGAAAATAGAAGGAGTCATTTTACAAGTTACTGAAAACGTGTTATTTAAGTGAAAAGTGATTCCGTGACAGTTGAGGACACACTTTTAGGTATGCTGTTATTTTGACACGTTCACCACATAAGGAAGTCAATGGTTTTTTTGTACGATGTTTACTGGACGACGAAGACGCACGTATGCGTTGGCTAAAATATGACAATAATTGTTGAAGATTTCGGAAAATTTAAACATAGAAAGTACAAGGCCTGTCTTGCTTGAAAGATGATATTTAGAATGTAGCATGCTTGCTTTGTGGTTTTGTCATAAAAACCACATACTAAGAAAAGATTCAACAAATTTCTATGACTAAAATAAAAACGTTTGTATGAAAATACCTTGGTGTGTAGATGCAAGCTGAAACTTTGCACAAGTATGCTTTTATACCAATGACAAAACTTTTTTGACTTTTATGACAAAAATATTTTTTTCTTGAACTACCCTTTACAAAGGGCGCAAGAGGATGTTAACATTTGTACGAGAACTTTTGGTGCGGAGTGAGTCAAGTGTTCCTGAGGATGCCTCGTGGAGAGGCGAAACACGTGTCGAATTTCTTTTGGAGGTTGCATGTGTGGATTGTGTGTGCTTGCCTTTTTCTAACGCTTTGCAGTTAGGTGAACAAATCCAGGTGACGCTTCAAGAGCCATCTTGAAAAAACGTTTTTGGTCGATATCTCGGAAACTATGCACTTTAGGGCAAAAGTTATAGAGACCATTATTGTAGAGAATAAAATTTCGCATCTTTTGTTACTTGTAAACTTTTTTGTAAAACTTACCGTTACTTACCAAAAGACCTTACCTACCTTACGGTGTTTCTAATTAGCTTAGGCGAAAATGCTTTCGTATGTCTGTTCGGATGTTCTCCTCTACAGGTCGCATTTCTCAACCGATTCTTGTGAAATTTTGTAAGCAATTTCTATACTATATATATATATATATATATATATTGTCGATTCAGTGTTTGGAAATCGTTCAAAATGCCGTAGATATAGGGGTTGAAAAAGTAAAAAAGTTACATTTCAGCCATTTAGAAAAATGTTTGCGAGTTCTACAGCTCGTCTTACTGTCTCTAGTTAAGAGGACACTTTGTTCTTGTGTTCTTTATGAATATATTTTATAGTCATATTCACTTTCTTTTACTGTTACATTACACTAACTCAAACAGCTTGGTTCATTTGAGTCTTCTTAATATGTCCGTGTGAAGAATGCAATATGTACGGAAATAAAATGCATGACATATTTCATTTCTAACTTTATATTGCTACATTCTCGGGATCCCAGGATTTAAAGTGGTGGAAAATATGAATAAGATAAAGTGGATATTTCTTTTCAAACTTTATGTATGTAAAATAAATCCCGGGATAAGTACGTAATAAGTTGTTAAGATTATTGCACATTCAAATATACATAGGTTAGGTACTTACTTGGGTACCTGGGTTTTTATACTTGGGTTATAATTTAAGAAACACCCTAACATTTTAATAAATTCAATTAAAATATCGGGTAAAAGAAAAACTCATAAATCACAGTAAATATCCCGTTTATCGTAAAATAGGGTTAATTAATTTTGTTTTATAAACAGAACGCTCTACATTTCGGCAATTAAAAGCTATCTGTCTGCTAAATGATACTCATTAAAGAAAAAAAACGAATTTTGCCCCAAAAGTATGATTTTGCTGTAATGTTACAGAACTGCTACAAAAGTTAAGTACACAAATATATGGAATAACGCCCGAATTTTAACACCTTGATGCTCTCAATGTATAGGAGTGCATTTTAAAATCTTAAAATTGCAATTAGTATAATCGATCAAAGTTGAGTTAAGCAATGACACAGCACTATGCACATCACACGCACACTAGTGCATATTTTTTTTAAATGGCTGGGTTAAAACTATAAGTCATATCAACATATGACTTGGTGAAAAATTTGATAATTCTTTTGCGTAAGTCATTTTATGTAAGTTCTGTGTTACAATTCAAAATTTAAAATTATATTTTATATGTAGTTGTTAGAAAATATCATTTAAAAAATATCATAATTCAAAAAAGCTTAGTTATCATATCAGAAAAGATACCTATCCAGAAAAAAATTGATATCGTGTTTTCCTTTAGGCAAAAACTAAATAAAGAACTGATATACTTAAAACTGGGATTCGTAGCTTGTTTTGTTAGTTTATTTATCACTTGAAAATCTTAAAAATCGTCTGCTCACCACGCTTAATAAATTGGTCATGAGCATGGGGCCACGCACAGTGATGGCTTCCGAAGTACGTATTCGTATCAATGAGAATGACTAGTGGTCAGGTCCCAAACCAATTCAACTCCACCTAGTTTGGAAAATAAAGCAATTTAGTATGGAACTTTCATGATTTTGCCTGTGTCAAGACTTCATAAATTTTAAGTCTGTTAAAAATTGGGTATTAAACTGTTTGAAAAAGATTCGCTTTGTTATGCAAAACTAGGAATTGAACATGAATATTGAAAAAAGCGAAGGCAACGAGGAAAAGCTATGAAAGTATTATCGGGACTGTTCTCCTTTACATGGTATGGTTCAAAAGCGGTTTACTGAGTTTCGTTGTGGCCGAACGGAGCACAAAAGATGCTTTGAGCTCAGAACACTGTTGAGTTCATTTTTGACAAGATGGTTAATAAAATCCATGATATCATATTGGAAGACCGTAGAATGAAGATCCTCGACAACAAAGGCTGTTAACATCTCTGAAGAAAGGTGTTTTTAATATTGAAAGACAATCAAGTCCACGTTTACTCACAGTTGATCAAAAACGCAATCGTGTGACAACCACTCAACAGTCTTTGGATTTGTAAAAGCGTAATACTATCGATCTTTCCCGCCGATTTGTGACTGTTGCCGATACGTGGATACATAATTAAGACGGTGCCCACAGCAAATCAACTTTTGTATGAAAAAATATGTATTATTTTTCGCTATTTAGTGGCTCGTTAATTAAAATAATAATAGATATATAATATTTTCAATATTTTGCCCTCTACTTCCTCGTTTGAAATTGTTTAAAAAAAAACTCTTAGTTTTATAATTATGAAAAAAGTACTTAAAATATTAAATAATCATCTATCTTCTCTTAAAGTTGAACTCGTTTTAGCTTTCAACTTATTAAAACATTACCCGGTACACATTTTTCTGAATTTCTTATTTGAATGTTTTACTGATAAAAACATCTCTGTTGAGCGCCATAAATAAGCGTCAAAACAATTTGATTAGGGAAGCGCCTTAACTTGTACTTTCGACCTGCGAAGTGCAACTTATACGACACCGCAACCGGGGCTCTCCCTTTTGAAATAAGGGTTAAATAATAGTATACAACGAAAGTAATTGAGCTGATTATTAAGGAACCGTTTTCAGTTCCTGTCTGCTTATGTTTTAAGTACTTCAAACTATTTATACCATAAAAATATTAGTAATGTTTGACGTTTGACTTCTACAGCTTTATACGTAGGACTAGCGAAGGCGCTCACGACTTCGTTGACGCGTGTTATTAATAAACGTGTTGATCAATAAGTTTCTAACATTCTATATGAACTAGTTTGAAGTATATTCACACATTCTATGAACTTTACACAGTCTATACCCTCGCTTTTTTTAAGGGTTATTTTGAAACACTATTTTTTTTGTATATAAGTTATCCAAACCATATCAGTTTAATAAAAAAGTTCTCATAAAAGCTTATCAGCACAATTACTTAATTGTGATGATGATGATACATACAAAAATTTTAATCACCTTCTCCCGAAAATTATCTATGAATATCTCTACATTTTCATACATTGCCTTACGATTAACACAATTACTTCTCGTCGTTCTTTATGTAATACGTAACATTTTTAGGTTTCTCAAGTAAAACAAGGAACCCTTATCTATCTATCTAATACCATTATACGAGCAATTCTTGTGTATATATATATATATATATATATATATATATATATATATATATATATAATCTGAATCTTTGAAACGTCTCCAACGATTTTCATGAAATTTAGTATGCGGTTTCGGGGGCAATAAATCGATCTAGCTAGGTTTTATATTTAGAAAACATCGTTTTATCCGTGTTTTACACGAAGATCGGATAAATTATTCTTATAAGCTTTTATCAGATAAACACTTTGCTAACTTTAATTTTCTTGAACAGCTAGGCTGTTTCTGTAAATGTTTATTTTAAACCCTTTCAAGTGATCACACATAACCTGATACATATTTTTTAAACGAGGGGTACTCTTATCAAAATTAGTAATTTCCACATTATTTCATAGTCATAAATTTCACGAAGATCGGATAAACCTTTCGAATGTAATGTTATCGTCGCGCAAAAATCTGCCAAATCGTCTCACTGGCAAGTCAACTAAGATATAAGTTCCTTCGTATGTTGTGAGTCATTAGCCAACATTGGCTGGTGACGGAGCTAATATACCTCGAAAGGTCACAAAAGCAAATCATCTCTGTTGCGCAGTGGGCTAAGGTCTGGCTGAGACGCAGAAGGTTGCGGGTTCGATTCCCGCCTCGGGACAAATGTTTGTATGATCTGCAAGTATTTGGGTCTGGGTGTTTCTATGTATAATATGTATGTATTTACAAAAAAAAAGTATTTAAGTAGTATATCAGTCATGTGGTACCCATAACACAAGCTCTGCTTACTTTGGGGCCAGATGAGGCTGTGTGAAATGTCCGGCATTATTATTATTATTATTATCTATAACTTTATAATATTATCAGGATAACATAAGCTTTGGAAACAAAATATTAATCTAAATAACATTCCTGTAGACACCTTGAACGACCTCATTCTGGTATACCTATAAAAGGTCTCCAGTTGCAAGCTTAAAATATTAGGTTAATAATTCTCGATGTCTCTATATTGAAAGCGTACCTATTGGTGAAGCTGTGGTTGAATCGGCCTGAGCAGGTGAAGTGCGGAGAGGTAAGGATGCGCTGCGCGGATGCAACTGCGACTATTTTATTGATCGACCGCTCCCATTTCCCGTTTCCTTGGTGACGAATGACGTCAGTATCAGCCGACCTAATTGGAATCTAGGTGTTTTAGCTGCATATAGTGCAAACCTTTATTCTTAAGCAACAAGCTGTACAATTCGGTCTTGTGGAAATTTAGTGCTAGTGTGATCTTGTATTTCGTACTAGTGCTGTGTATTATTTGGAAATTACTGCGGTTTTGCAATGGAATCATCACCATATTAACTATCCCAGAAAGCAGAATGTCGCCTATCACTATGATATTTCGGTTCATATTTAAAGCTCTTGCTTACACGCTTATTGTTTTGCTAGTGGCCTGTACTATCCTGGTTTCTTCCATGACTTCTCTGTTTCTTACTGTGTACTTGAAGACAATGGTTTACATCGGCTGTTTTGCGCTTGGCAGCTACCTTGTTTACCGCATTCTGATGGACGTCGTTGGTTAAATCATTGGGACATTACTAGTTCAGCAGGTTTTCAGGTTCAGTCTTTACGTTTTTGTGGTAAGTGAAAAAGGTAATAGCAAACAGTAGATTGAGATCTGTTCAGTTCCAATGCATCTTAATATATTATTTCCTAACATAAATAAAAAAACATTTGAATTTCTATTATTATTATTATAAACCAGCTTTACTGCTGGCGTCTATTGGCACGTGTTTAGGGTAAAGTAGGTAAATACGTCATCATAACAAAAAAGGAGTTAGTAGGCTGCTCCAACGCGATTCGGCATCCTTAACAAAATTGTCAAGAATCACACAAAAAAGTGTTAAGACCTGACAAGTTTCTTGCCGGATTCTTCTTGATCTAGGGTTAAGAGGAACCGGCACCTAGATTCACTAGAATGTAAGAAGACGATTCAAAGTGGTCCTGGTGATTGTATTGAATAAAGTTACTTTGAATTTTGCTGTACGAAATGCTCCTTCATAACCTAACTTTAGAAAACTTAAGTAACAAGTGTACTAGTACAGTACTTTCATTGACGTGTCTCATGTTTTGTACAAGTACCTTTCTTCATCTTCTTCAAAACGCTGTGCGCATTTTTTTTTTCGCGGTTGCCGATGTAATACGTTTTGTCGTCTTTGTTACAGAAAATGCTGAACCTTATTGCTGACAGATTAGAGCGGGGTGTCTGTGACGACGTACTCGAGGTAGCATGGTCTACCATGTGGAACGTGACCGATGAGACTCCGGACAACTGCCGGCGCTTTCTAGACGACCGCGGGATGGAGTTCTTCCTGGGGTGCCTCAAGGTACATGATGTATGTTTACCTCATCTACTGTGTTAATAGCAAGCTTTTTTATAATTTTAACCAATATGAGACGAATTCTATGCTAACCGGTGTGCAGTGTGGGCCCTCTCGTGTGAATATATATTCTCCATAGCCTAGGTTGTATGTCTGATATTAAAAGCAATCAAATTTGTATGAATCAGTGGCTAACTGTCGTGTATTATGTATGGGCTAGGTAGATACTCTGCACGCGGCTGAACCCGCGTCGTACGTAGATAATGAGAATTAATACACAATCTTTCACATTTATAAAATTTAGTAGGATAGGATGGAAATAAATCAATATTGGTAGGTAGAATCATCTAGCTTCAAACTAAGAAAATTCGCGTTTATTCTGTAAATACTTTGGACAACTCGTGCGACAACTCGAGTTGGAATCTATTCCAAATTCCAAATATTATTAGATAATAACCCATATTATATTCAATGGTATCCACGTTTAGGAATAAGTATAGATAATTTGACAAATCAGACTAAAGGTCTGAAGGACACCCAATTGAACATCGCTAAAATAGTTACTAGCAATTCAAGAACTTTATTATTGACTAGCCGTGACTTTGTCCGGGCGTTTTAGAATAGAACATTGTTTATACTCAGTCACTCAGGCATAATAGTCCATTGAAAAGTTACATTTGGGTATGCATTTGTCAGAGGACGCAATTTTATTTTTTTAATGTGTAGGGGGGGTCAGTAGAAGCTTAAGTTCAAGTTTGTGGGGTCGGCACCCTTGTCCCCCGGCCGCCATCTTGGAAAAGGGGGTGCAAAGGGTTTTCGCGCTGTATCTCGTAAACTAGTTACCTTACAGAAAATTTAATCAAACATAAAATGTAGCAAATTAAATTTCCTACAATTTTATTTCTATTACTTTTTATCGTCAAGTGACCAACAAAAAAGTTATAAACAAAAATAAATGAAAATTTTGTTTGTTTGTTCTAGGTTTTACAGCGCTCCAAACTTAAACGGATTCTCGAATGCTCATAGGGATGCAATAAAAACTAAAAATTAGGCTTACTTTTCTATCTATATTTTTTTTATTCATACAATTTATTATGATCTTAACATTCCTATGCTATTATTGAACTATGTTTGACCCTTTTACCCACCACCTATGAGGTATAACATGGGCAAAGTCAAATTTATAAAAATTTTGCAGAAGCATCCAGAGTTAGCAAGTGGAACTAAATTATTTATGAGTGAGAAAGTCGAGTCATCGTTACTCAGTGTTGTTGGCGAACGTTTTTTCGTCTTTTTATATGGCGGAAATAAAGACGATACTCTAGACACTCTGCGATACAAACGATTTGCTAAGACAGTGACAAAAAATGCATTAAAAAATGCATTAAATTTTTATAAATTTGACTTTGCCCATGTTATACCTCATAGGTGGTGGGTAAAAGGGTCAAACATAGTTCAATAATAGCATAGGAATGTTAAGATCATAATAAATTGTATGAATAAAAAAAATATAGATAGAAAAGTAAGCCTAATTTTTAGTTTTTATTGCATCCCTATGAGCATTCGAGAATCCGTTTAAGTTTGGAGCGCTGTAAAACCTAGAACAAACAAACAAAATTTTCATTTATTTTTGTTTATAACTTTTTTGTTGGTCACTTGACGATAAAAAGTAATAGAAATAAAATTGTAGGAAATTTAATTTGCTACATTTTATGTTTGATTAAATTTTCTGTAAGGTAACTAGTTTACGAGATACAGCGCGAAAACCCTTTGCACCCCCTTTTCCAAGATGGCGGCCGGGGGACAAGGGTGCCGACCCCACAAACTTGAACTTAAGCTTCTACTGACCCCCCCTACACATTAAAAAAATAAAATTGCGTCCTCTGACAAATGCACACTAAGGCCTAAAAAATGTAACATTTTAATGGACTATAATGTAGCTATCTAAAAGTGAAATAATTTCTTAGAATTGGTTCAGTAGTTCTATATAATTAAGCCCTACTAAGCAAGCAAACTAAACTATTTAACCTCTTTATAATTAGTACATAATATTAACATGATTCTTCTTCTTATCGTGTCACTAGTTATTTCTAACCAGTGTGGTGAAAGGATTAAAGTGCGCCTCACAAGCTCCTTACGTGCACTTAGGTAAGCTTTAATGTGAGCTCTCGACCTTGCCGACAGGACCCGCAGGAAAGACGAATCAGTACATGCGGTGTCGATTCGGTTGCAGGTGCATTACGGCTGGCACCGAGCCGGGCTTGTTTCAAGTTTTCCTTCTCTATTGCTAGCGCTTCTGTTAGTAAGCAGGTTGACTAATGTCCAATAATTTGAAGACTATCGCAGTCGTCTCCATCATCAGTCTCCAAGCAGCATAATAATTAACATGATATTTATAATACTCGTTAAATTCGAAAGATCTTACTTTGTTTGCACTGAAGTCTGAATTAGAGAAACATTTAGAAAATACCACTTCTTAAATTCACTGAATTGACTGAATTCATTTCGATCGCTATGTTAATCGGTGTTGAATTAAATTGCGTAAAATCCTACGATAAAGAACAAAATAACAAGATTAACTTATTTTAAAACTGTCATTTAAAAATGTTACTCTAATTTGGACTATAGTTAATATAGTTGTATAAACATAATACGATCGTATTATTTGTTCGTATTTTAAGAAATGTATGCTAGTCCGGCGAAATAACAGAATCTCCACCAAGATGTTGATTACAGATACTTTTTGAACTTTTTGCGAAGCACTCTTTATATCTATTCAATTGGTTAAAATTTCCTGTAGGACAATGTTAGTCAAAGAATATCAGTTTCAGATCTTCCCCAACAAAGACGAGCTGCTTCGCAATATGATGGGTTTGCTTGGCAACGTGGCTGAAGTGCCCGAACTGCGTCCTCAACTGATGGACGCGACTTTCCTGACAGTCTTCTATGATCTCCTCAACTCTTCCAGCGATGGCATCGAGGTAAGCGGATATTCACCAGTATGCATCACATAATTTATTTCGCAATTGCTGCTGCTTATTTATATTTAAAGATACTTTATATATTGGGTTTATTAAACTGTAAGCGACAGTAATTCAAATAGAACACGTGCTGTTACATTAGTACTAGCTAATGAGTCTATAGATGCTGTATCTTTAACACTTGGACTAAAGATGTAGGCTTTAGTTTGCAAGAACGTTTCCAACGGGTTCTGATCTCTACGAAGCGAATATGGTTTTTCGAGGTTTCGATAGTCCGGTATTTGTGTTGAGCTCTTTTTTAAGATTGATGCGTCGGTGCTATGTGCTGTCTACGGGATTCGGAGCATTTTCCATCAGCACCACACCAAAATAGGTTTCGGGCTGCTTTTCGTAGTATTAAGGTTTGTTGGCTAGTTCCCAATAAAATTTCATTCTTTGTATTTATCGACCCATTGAAACTTTTTATTTGTCTCTCTTACAAGAGTGCATTAGTAAGCACTGTGTCTGCACCTGTTTTTGGCATCCCGCGCCCGTCCTCACCTATGTCTTACAACCCATTGTTACCCCAGTATTCATCGCAATTGATAATTCCGTATATACGTATTGTGAATCCTAAACTAAAATCCTTTATTGTGCCTGAACAACCATACATACTATTTGTACACTAAAATAGTAAATTTACCAAAGAATATTCGATTGTTGTCTTTTTTTGTAATGCGTGTTGTTCATTTTGATGTTCCTGTATCTACTAGATCCCGTCTTGCCGACATTAGAGCCATGGTAGTTTCAAAGTGTTTTAATTAGAATTCGGTAGAATTTGTGTCTCGTTAATGCCTGTTTGAAAAAGAAAAAGTTGAACCAGAACAGACATGCCAATCAGCGTCACGTTTTGAGATGGTCCTTTGAGTCTTGATACCTGTTGAATGTTACTACCTTTTAAAAGTCCAAAAAATATATACTTACACTAACCATTAAATATCACTTATCTTAAGTTCACAGTGGGAACCCATTAACAACGATTAAAGGCTTAAGTACCTATTTATTATGTTAAACTTAGTAAACTATAATAAATATATTAAACAATATTTTTTTAATCATAAAATATTTTTTATCCTGTTAATAAAGGATACCAATATACATATAATTTGTTAATAATATACAAATAATATGCAATAGTATGCTTACTGAATAAATATTTTATTTTTATTTTCTTGCTGCATTAAAAAGCCTTACGGAACCAGCTCTATCATGGCCACGTTCTTTCAATGCCGTTCTTGTCGGCGGACTCAGTCATGCCCTTGGAACGTGGGGCGATCCATTTCGGCGCAACGGGAACGCAGTAGATTGCTCCATTGGGTAACTCCATGTAAAAAGAGTACTCCCGGAAACTTTAAAGGCGCAATATTAAACATTCATTATAAATAAACGATACAAGCAACTTGATTTTTCGGGATATAACCTAGTTTTGGTAGATTCTATGCACACTCTCGGTTTTCGGGAGTTGTCTATTTACTCCAATTTCCCGAAATATCTACTATTGTAAACTGAACTGGACTTTGACGTTGCCACCTGCTTGGGTTTGCCATATATTTTTCAAAGCACGCAAGGTTTATGTGTACGGTTTTTAGTATCACTGCACAGTCCCAGCTGGGGGTTCCCAGAGGTTGCCTAAAACAGCTTGCTATTAAATAAGACCTTGGGAAACGATCTTGGCTACATGCATCATGAGGACCTGGCTCGCCATAGACTACATTTTTACCAGATTCTCAAGTGGATTCAATAATCATGATGTAGCTCGCTTGCAGTAGTTTTCTTGCAGATGAACGCTAGTGCCGTTTTCATCCAAGCACTTGCGAAACTCGAGGATACTCAGATCCTTGGATGTCTAACCCTCAATCTTGTAATCACGTGACTAGCTAGTGTTACGTATGATCTGCCCTTGTCTTTCTAATGTAAACAGATTTCACAGGACAGGAACAAAAACGACTATGTTTAGAATGTGGTTTTCTACGGATTGTGAACATTAGCTAGTTCGTGATTATTAGATACACCCTAGTTGTCTTAGTACTTAGTGACATTCGACAGAACGTCGAATCATTCCACTTGTCCATAGTGATAGGCTAACGTATTCGACGGTGAGTTTTCAGGTTAGCTACAATGCTGCCGGCGTGCTGGCCCACATGGCTTCCGACGGGCCCGAGGCGTGGACTGTGGCTGAGCCGGCTCGCGATCAGGTGCTGCAGCGCATCACCGAAGCAGTTAGCCGCTGGGACCTGAAGGCCGAGCGCAATATCAACTACCGCTCCTTCGAGCCGATTCTGAATTTGCTTCTGGCGCACCATACTCCGCCGTGCCAGCACTGGGCCGCATGGGCACTCGCCAACTTGACCTCCGTCTACCGTAAGCACACATCGCGACGAATACATCATCAACTCCTTATCACACTTTACATATTCTTCTGATTCACTCTCCCCTATCAGCGTTTCAGCAATCACTCTTTTCCATTCTGCGCTGCAGGTTGGGGTTTCCCAGGACATAGTTGATGAACGGAGGTGTTTATTGTTTCTGTTATAAAGTATCATATTATATTTATAAATTGATAAGCATCATATCAGGCATCTGGTCACCATAAGACAAGGTATGCTAAGTTAAGAGGGCATATGTTCGAAATAACCGATGACACAATAAGACGACAATACCGCGCATCAGTATTGTCGCGGGTTCGATTCCCGCCGCGGGACAAATGTTTGTATGATCTTAGCATACCTTGTCTTATGGTGACCAGATGCCTGATATGATGCTTATAAATTTATAAATATAATATGATACTTTATAACAGAGACAATAAACTCCTACGTTCATCAACTATGTCCTGGGAAACCCCCAACCTGCAGCGCAGAATGTAGAAAAACTGAACTGAACTGAGCAGTGTAAGTAGATGTTTAATGTACATATAATGTGTATAATGTTGTTTGATGTGGTTTAGCGGAAAAGTACTGCGGCCTGGTCCACAACGAGGGCGGACTTGTGCTGCTGCAACAGCTGATCGCGCACCCGGCGCCATACGCGACCGTGAAGCAACTCGCGCAGTTAGTGATCGATAACTGCACTGCGCATGCCCGTCGTGCGCTCGAGGCCGAGCTGGCCTGCGTGCCGCTAGCTCGCGCTCTGCACAACTAACATGAAACCATCGTTCGCTTCTGCATCGAGGACTGCATCCCCGAGGCCAGATACGAACTGAACGCGGCCTTCCAATGCCTCAAGCTAGCTGCCGCCTTCACATCCGTGCTCACCGTCGGCTGTTTCATAGGCTGGTTGGCTTTCGGAAGGAACCACCAGGATTAAACACATCAGTGATCCCTTCGAGATATGGACTCGGTGTTTCGTTTCGTTGCTCGCTATATTAGATTGTTGTAAATCTTAATTTGCTTCAGAGGTAGGCCTATTGATTGACATACTTATCGGGATTGTGAGAATTTGTATACCTAATTCAGGAGAGATACTATGGCAGCTTTTTATGAGTATTTTAGTAGGCGTGCCAAATTTTGTGGCTTGTGACATTAAAGTTGAGGCGTCTGATCGACCTCAGTCCAAACCGCCACTAAATATGGTACGAGCATTCTATATTATTTATTTGTAGCGTTCAACAAATACTTATTACTCATCTTAACGTACTTGTCGATGTATGTTTCTCTGTGGTATTTTTATTTATCAGTAGATACTTGTGACATACGACTTCAATTAGTTAGATTGTGTCGTTTAATAGTAAACAGGTTACCAAATCAATAGGAAAACCTGAGCGTGTTGTTGGAAAGCTTATTTTCCATCATAGTGCCCCATCCAAAAACCTGTACATTTGTACCTGTACCTGTACATTTGTAGTATTTTCTGCACTTAATATATTTTTAAGCTCACTGCGGTAAAACCTTAAGAGAGGTTTTTCGTTCGTTAAAATTCTTTATGTATAATTAAGTAAATAGTATAGGTACTTAATGTACATCACCAATTTTCTAGGTCTTCTAGTTTCAAAGGCTAGAAGTTATGACAAATTGTAAAGCAGACATTTCATTTTGAATACTGAAAGCTACGAGGCTGTCAATGACTCTGAAACAAATGGAATGCCCGATTTTATGAAGCTCCTTCCTTTTGGAACTACAGAACCCTTAAATGATGGATTACCATTATTTAGATATAGTATTTAACAATTCAGTAGATTTGTGTGTATAAGCTTAATCTTATTTATGCGTGTGCCTCGGTGTATAAAATCAGCCCAATGTTCTGGATGTAAAACATTCAAAAAAAAATATAAAATCAAATTAAAATTAAAAAAATAGATGTTTTTGATTATTGGATAGTAAGTAATTATGTAGATGGTTCGATACTTTGGTGTTTTAAATAATAGAAATACAATGTAGTTAAGTCTGTTGTTAAACGATATTTAAATAGTTTTGAGCTGTCCCCTACACTATATACTGGTACCTAAATTTATTTATTTCAGATATCAATTTATTTAAATTTTATTTATACATTTATCAATCTACGTCAAAATTTTTTTTTTATTCTTACACATATATAATGAATTGAGTACAGTTTAGTATTTTAAATTCAAATGTATCTCTGTGTGTATTTTAAAATATTAAAATAAGTATGTAGACGGTAGAAACCCACTTGCACCAATCAGTAACTTCTGCATTGAAACGATTTGTAAAATATCGATTTCTATTAACAAATTTCGGCGTGAGTAGCAGACTGCAAATTGAATTCAGCATAACAACCACTTGAGATTTGAATCACTTTCTGTTCACCTTAGATGTTATCGAGTAATAATAGTTGGATACTTATTGATGGATGTGCGTTTGTGCAAGCCTGGCAGAGTGTTGGTGCAAGTGATTATTGCAATAGCTAGGTATACTTACTTATCACTGTAACCGTAGCACGTAAGAGTAGACATTGCATGTTATTTTAATATACTAGTCGTTAATGTTTTGTCGACGTCGCCAATTAATTTTTCATTCATACTGTGATTTTTAATTCATAGCAGTTTTTATTTTTATGTGGTCAACTTTTGTTATTACATAAATTACTTAGAGGTTTTAAATTTTTAAAAATAAAAGAGATGTATGTTATAATCAGGTCAAATATTTGGTTTTTTTTATAAATTATTTTGTTTTTTACCTACCTGCAATTTGTTATTACTGTCAGAGTATGAATTTACCACCTAGTTTATGTCACAGATGAGGCTATTCAAACTTGCTTATATTCATAAATATATTTTATACCTTCAAGGCCGTAATAATTATTTTAATGATTCGGCTCCGAGAGCCGTTTCAGTGTTTTCAGCCACCATAATAGATTAAATTTCTTTCTATAACGTTACGTTGTTATCATGATTAGTATCATTTATGAACCAACATATTGTTTATTAAGTACCTTCTAATTTTACTATTTTAATTACAAATCATCATGTAAAATTGATGTAATAAATGTTATTGAAATTAAAATAAATATTACCTTGCTATAATCAATCATCAGCAGTTTCATTTGATAAGCATACAGATACTTAATACCTAATAGGTGGTGTAGGTTTAGGATCTAAAAAGGCTCTTATCAAGGATGAAATAAAACACTTAGGTATGAAAACTAGGTAGCTTAAGCAACCTACGACAGAATGGCCGACTTAAACTCTTCCTTCATATAATATAATTATTATAACCTAATGCACCGGAAAGCGAAGTAATATTTATTATTATATTAGAGACCGTTCACCGTAAGTTGTCCCCTTCTGTGATGTTGGCACTATTTATTGTCAATCAGTATGCCAATTATGGAACTTTTGATACAATCAATGTCTATCAGTTTCGTTTAGCAATTAGCATTATTACATGGATTGGTGTTACGTGCGTTCGGTTTACATCTCAATGTTTATTCATACAACAGTATGTGTTACAATCAAAATCAGATCATCAGTAACTGAATAGTAACTGAAAGCTATTAGTATCAATGGTTTTATAGTATCAATGTTACATAATCACCCATCTGTTGTTGTTGTCTAATTCCATCCAATCAAGTGCGATCTCGCGTCGCCGCCATGACAGGTTAGTAAAATAGGGATACCAGCTTCCGACACAATACCTTTAGTATGGGTAATTATTGTTGACAACACCATAGGCAATGCAACCAAATCCCAAGCAAGGGGACATCTTACGGTGAACGGTTTATACCAGTACGCCCAGGTTATATACAGGTTTGATAGTTTACGGAAACTATTATAGTGTATCGTTTGTTTCCATACATTTACATGCAGCGCCTCTAGCGGTAACTACGAAGAACTAAAATCGGTAGTACGAGCATTCGAAAACGAAAAAAGTTTTCGAACGAATTAGTGCGTTTTGGCAGTACGAGTTCTACTTTGACAAGATGGTGGAAGTAAACCTTGACGTTCACGAAAACTTTTATAGTTTGTTACTCACTGAATACATTTTAGTGAGAGCTTGCAAACATCATCCATTTTTGACATTGCGTCGATGGAGTACCTATTTATTTTGATTGCATTGAATTATGTTAAGGAGACGGTATCTTGCTTGGAGTCATCTCATCTCAGCTGCTTGGAGTCGAAAGTCATCTCAGTACGTGAAACTCACACGCGCTTGGCCAATTTATTGGTTATAAAATTTGATACAAGACGTATCAACGGTTTTGGTAGTACGTGTTTTGATAGTTTACGAAAACTATGAAACATATCGTTTCCACGCTAGCAGCACCCCTAGCAGAAATTTTGATAAACTACAATCGGTAGTACGGACGGAGATACTTGTCCCTTTTATATTACCGAAGTCACAGATAACATAATACTATGCCGAAGTGTAAAAACTGTAAAAATAAAAGTATATAGCATGAAGTTAATTCAATAGAGCTAGTTAGCTAGCTAGCTAGATGGAGGACATCGTGTAAACTTCGAAAACGTTAACTTGTACAGCTGATATAGATGCATCGCTAATATTTTAGCGAGCTCACGAAAACTTTTATAGTTTACGTACCTATCTTAGATACTCGTACCACAGCTTTGCTCACGTCTCGTACCTAAAAAAAGTACCTAACCTTCTGTGGACAATGCTACGTTTATTTTATAAAAGCTGAAAGTTTGTCAGCGCATGCTCCCAACACAGGTAAGAACGATGGACCATTATGAAGTTTGGGTTACAGATTTACAATGGCTTTGGCAGGTAACCGGTACTAAAGGTTTGTAAAATACCGATCTAAATTCATCAAATATTAAAGTGTGATTTTTTGGTATATCCTTTAGAATATTATTGGGTAATAATTAGATGATGTTTCCACATTAGCCAGACATTTTTGATAGTTCCAACCCCTTGCCAGACAAGCATGTAGGGTAACTGTAGGAGCGAGCGCAAGGCAGTATTATAATGATGATAATGAGCTAACAATTATACAACGCCATCTGTGGACAATGTACTAAACTACGTGACATAGTATGTCAACTAGTTAAAAGTGAATCATATAAAAACTATATACAGAAACAGGTTTCTAGCTAAACATATTGCGTGCCTGTTGCATGTTAAGCAAGGTCTAAGTGAAGGGAGTGTAGGTTGTGTCTCATTTGACCCATCGAAAGTTATGGTAAAAAATAATCCGTCGAATACTGACTATTTGTAATAAAACTTATTGTAAATATTAATTATTATTTTAATATGTCGGTATAATGAAGGTGTGTAATTGGTAAAATTTAAAAAAGTAACTGATAATAAGTGTTTTAATTAAATTTTTCCACTTCTATTTTTTTTTATTTTAGTATATTTTTAGTATAATTCAGCATGTGTTTTGGTACGGGCACCTTGTAGTTTTAGTAAGATCACCATTTTTTAAAACGGTCACACTGCTAATTGCTCAGTGCTCTCACTCACTCAGTCAGTCGCAATCGCTCTTGCGATTCACGCGCGTCATCACGCGCGTGAGACGTGAAGATACTCTTTTATTATTTTAAGCGGGATAAACGTTACTAAAATGCCTTCGTGTGCTTTTATACGTTGTAGCAATCATTCAAAAAGAAAAAACAAATCTCATGGAATCACTTTTCACTCGTAAATTAACGAAACTTGATAAATATTTGTTTATCATAAGAAACAAATATTTCTTATGATATTTGTAAATTAGCTTATATTATTGATCGCCATTTTGCAGAGCGATATAGAAATATACGATTGTTTTATGTGCGACAAGTTAAGTATGATCACGCACGTGGTGCCGAGCGAAAGCGCCCGCGGCCCGTAAAATGTTTTCGCAGTAGCGTCAGCACAAGAATATCAAAACATGTAAAGGCTTTAAAAAAAAATATATATATATAAAAAAAATATTACCTAGGTACCTAAAATATTTTTTTTTGTTCATTTATTACTTTAATGTAGACAAATAAAATACTTTTCATTTTACGTGTAAGTAGGTATATGTAAAAAAATAAACAATTTAGGTTATTTACCATGATATATGAGTTTTTCTGCTTCTCGATATTTCGGCACAGTTGCATGCGCCATGATCACGAGATAAACTGAAGTCTTTGCGGGTGGATGTTATTGGCAGACAAAACGGTCTACCCTCTTTCTCAGTCTTTTACTGCGAACATTACCCCTACTACCGGTTTCACTGTCACTAACAACTCGATCACGATTACGACACACAACACTCACGGTATCTGGACGCATAACTGGTACCTCACTTTTACGATTTCCACACATCCTCACCACAGGGTTCCAGGCTCCAGACAATTGAAAACCGTCATCTCGATTGAAATTCCTGTGTTTGGTAATCTCTATTGCCTCTTGTACCAATCTTGGGATGTAATGTTTTTCAGTTGAGATTACCTGTGGATTGTGTAACTCGATCCAGTGGTTTGAGCCAGATTCTAGTAGATGTGTAGCTATGGCCGACTTTTGTGTGTCCATATTTTTGACCGCCCGGATGTGTTCTGTCACTCGACAAGCTATGGTACGTTTTGTTTGGCCGATGTAAGAGCTCCCACAGCTGCAGTCAATCTTGTACACTCCTGGTGTTTGAAGAGGAATCTTATCTTTAGGTGAGCGCAGGTAGTGTGAGATCTTCTTTAAAGGAGTAAAAATGGTTTTTATGGACAATTTCTGCAGGGCTTTCGCAATTTTGTCCGTCACTCCTTTGATGTACGGTAGAAAAGCAGGTTTTCGTTCTACTATACATCTGTGGGGTTTAGGCCTTTGTCTAACTGGAAAAGATCGAAGCTTGTATCCATTTTTACGTAGGACATGCTGAACATGAGCTAGCTCACTCTTTATGGAGTACTCATCACATAGGTCGAAAGCACGGTTCGTGAGAGACATTACAACCGAGTTAAGCTGCCGAGGGTGATGGTGTGAATCAGCATGGAGATATCGATCCGTATGGGTCGGCTTCCTATAAACCGAATAGCCTAAATTACCATCATCACGAATCTGTACCATCACGTCCAGGAAAGCCAAGCTTCGATCACTTTCCATTTCATACGTAAACCGCATCTTGGTATGTACGCCATTTAGGTATGCCAAAAGGAGTTCAATCTCATGTTTATTGCCTCTTACAATACAGAAAACATCATCAACGTACCTTTTCCATAACTTCATTGGCAAGGGGGCAGAGCATATAGCCAGGTTCTCAAAATACTCCATCCATATATTGGCCACTACGGGAGCGACGGGACTTCCCATGGCAACACCATCAATTTGTAGGTAGTAATTTTCCCTATACAAGAAATAGTTTGTGGCCAGAATATGGTATAAAAGCTTGGCATATTCTGCTGGGATACCATTTCTCTGTATTCTAGTCTCTATCACCTTCATACAGTCGGCTATAGGGACGTTTGTAAAGAGGGATTCCACATCAAAACTAACCATCACCTCACTCTCATCTACCGTTGTCTGCTGAAGAATCTGTATGAAGTGACGTGAGTCTTTCACGAAAGATGATGTCAGGCCTACAGAAGGTTGCAACACACCCGCTACATGCTTCGCCAACTCGTAAGTAGGTGAGTCAATCTGACTAACGATGGGTCGCAGCGGAGCATTCTGTTTATGCACTTTAGGTAGACCATACAGTTTAGGTGGCTGGATGTTTTTAGGGCGCAACAGGTATTTTGTTAGTTCCTCTCCTATAGCGTATTGGTACTCCTTTATAATTTTCTGGGTACTACGATGTATTCTAGCCGTCGGATTGTAATTCACTAGTTTGTATGTGTTAGTGTCTTTCAACAAGTTCAGGATTTTATCCTCGTATTCTGTGACGTTCATAACTACCGTAGCGTTCCCCTTATCAGCCTTAAGGACCAACAAGTTGGTATCTTGGCGGCATGTAGCGGGTGTGTTGCAACCTTCTGTAGGCCTGACATCATCTTTCGTGAAAGACTCACGTCACTTCATACAGATTCTTCAGCAGACAACGGTAGATGAGAGTGAGGTGATGGTTAGTTTTGATGTGGAATCCCTCTTTACAAACGTCCCTATAGCCGACTGTATGAAGGTGATAGAGACTAGAATACAGAGAAATGGTATCCCAGCAGAATATGCCAAGCTTTTATACCATATTCTGGCCACAAACTATTTCTTGTATAGGGAAAATTACTACCTACAAATTGATGGTGTTGCCATGGGAAGTCCCGTCGCTCCCGTAGTGGCCAATATATGGATGGAGTATTTTGAGAACCTGGCTATATGCTCTGCCCCCTTGCCAATGAAGTTATGGAAAAGGTACGTTGATGATGTTTTCTGTATTGTAAGAGGCAATAAACATGAGATTGAACTCCTTTTGGCATACCTAAATGGCGTACATACCAAGATGCGGTTTACGTATGAAATGGAAAGTGATCGAAGCTTGGCTTTCCTGGACGTGATGGTACAGATTCGTGATGATGGTAATTTAGGCTATTCGGTTTATAGGAAGCCGACCCATACGGATCGATATCTCCATGCTGATTCACACCATCACCCTCGGCAGCTTAACTCGGTTGTAATGTCTCTCACGAACCGTGCTTTCGACCTATGTGATGAGTACTCCATAAAGAGTGAGCTAGCTCATGTTCAGCATGTCCTACGTAAAAATGGATACAAGCTTCGATCTTTTCCAGTTAGACAAAGGCCTAAACCCCACAGATGTATAGTAGAACGAAAACCTGCTTTTCTACCGTACATCAAAGGAGTGACGGACAAAATTGCGAAAGCCCTGCAGAAATTGTCCATAAAAACCATTTTTACTCCTTTAAAGAAGATCTCACACTACCTGCGCTCACCTAAAGATAAGATTCCTCTTCAAACACCAGGAGTGTACAAGATTGACTGCAGCTGTGGGAGCTCTTACATCGGCCAAACAAAACGTACCATAGCTTGTCGAGTGACAGAACACATCCGGGCGGTCAAAAATATGGACACACAAAAGTCGGCCATAGCTACACATCTACTAGAATCTGGCTCAAACCACTGGATCGAGTTACACAATCCACAGGTAATCTCAACTGAAAAACATTACATCCCAAGATTGGTACAAGAGGCAATAGAGATTACCAAACACAGGAATTTCAATCGAGATGACGGTTTTCAATTGTCTGGAGCCTGGAACCCTGTGGTGAGGATGTGTGGAAATCGTAAAAGTGAGGTACCAGTTATGCGTCCAGATACCGTGAGTGTTGTGTGTCGTAATCGTGATCGAGTTGTTAGTGACAGTGAAACCGGTAGTAGGGGTAATGTTCGCAGTAAAAGACTGAGAAAGAGGGTAGACCGTTTTGTCTGCCAATAACATCCACCCGCAAAGACTTCAGTTTATCTCGTGATCATGGCGCATGCAACTGTGCCGAAATATCGAGAAGCAGAAAAACTCATATATCATGGTAAATATCCCGTTTTGAGTGAAAATTATGTGCAAAACCATGATAGTTTTAAAAGTTATATCAATTTAGGTTAGTACAAGCACTGGTGTGTTTGTTTGATTTCAACATTTGATTTCATAATGTTATAGCGTTCCGTGTTTGTTTGATTTCTAGGTTTCCTGGGGATGTACTTGTGAGACATAAATGGCTTCTTGTAGTTAGTGCTTTTTTCTCTCACGAAGTAAGAACAGATTTCGTAGGCGGGGGCGATTTCGGGGGCGATTAATCGATCTAGCTAGTTCATTTTTAGAAAAAAAACCGATCATCCAGGTTCTTATTATTTATGTGTAGTAATAGGTACTATATATCTTAAGTTTGGCCTAAGATTTACTATATACCTAATTGAAATTGTTATAAAAATTAATAAACATTAAAAACCATTTTTATGTGTTTATGTTTTTTTGTTAACCATACTTACGCCAAAACGCTTTGTTTTTATCAAAAATCGAGGATATTCAAGTAAATGCTATTTTATTTTGCTCTATATAATTTGTCTGCTGACAAATTATATAGGAATCAAAGGTTAAAGGTTATATTTTCTATCTGGAAAATATCGCCAGATGCGCTATGACTAGGGTTGCCATCTCAAAAATTTTGCAACCCGGACAAGAAGCATGAAAACCCCGGATTTTGGAGCCCAAAACCCGGACATGTCAGTTGGTTTCTTAAAACTTAGCGGTATAAAAAGAAATGGTTGTCTGTAAAGTCGGTTTACGGACGATAATTTTACGTGATAACGACATAAGAAAACACTGATGAAATTTTTTTTTTGAAGTGAAATCTTCGTTTAGTGCGGTACGCATATTTTTAGATGAGGTAAAACCTCTGGACCCGCGACACCGTTACCAAAACCGCGAGACGCAGGGCTGCCGCGCTTGCCCCATTTCATTATAAACCTTAATTCACATGTTTACAGTCTACTTTTGTGTGGAGAAGTTTACCTTGTTAGGTTCTTATATATATTATCTACATTCTGAACAAAAACATAAAAGAATATTAAATGTATTTTAAAGTTTCTAATAACTAATAAAATATAATTCATAAATAAAATGCAATTCATAACCCAATAACCCTAGTACCCATCTAAAAAAGTCTAACGCGCCAAAATAAGTTTTCACTTCTGTCGGTTTGCAATTTTTTTTTTTTTTTCACTTTTTATAAATTTTCAAAGCCTTGAATAAAATGTAACAAAATAGAATCTTACCGTTTGTTAGAAATTGTTTTTATAATCAGTTTTATTATTATTTTATTATTATATTCAGAACTGTCAATTAAAACTTGGTATTCTGCTGTTACTAACTTATCCTAATTTAATTTTGTATAATTTAATTAAGCGTTCCTAATTTAGTTAGATGGTACCAACCGAATAGGTTTTACAAATGCTACGACTAACTAAAATATATTTTAAAGAATTCTTAATTTTAGAAATGAACCAACCGAATTGCCACCATTATCTCAAAGAGTGCACTAAAGTTGCAACCTGTCTCTTTGAAATTGAAAATGAAGAAAATGTGCCAGATAATGCGACACATTTTCTTCAAGAACGTACCATAGAAACCCCAGAACGAAACCTCTGTAGCGCAGTGGGCTAAGGTCTGGCTGAGACGCAGAAGGTTGCGGGTTCGATTCCCGCCGCAGGACAAATGTTTGTATGATCTGCAAGTATTTGTCTCGGGTCTGTTTCTATGTATAATATGTATGTAATAGGTTGGGGAAAAAGTTTCTTCACATTTTTTAAGAAAATTCAATACATTTTTTAATATAGTTTATTTACATTTGACTAAAGTATGCAGGTACCAAACTTGTAGGAAGGGACATGATACCATTGCTATAGAAATTTTGGGACTTCTGATCAATATACCGCGACAAGTGGTTTTGGCAGTCCTCTCGTGATGTTAACCTGACACTGCCTAAAGAATTCTGAAGAGACCGAAACAGGTGGAAATCTGAAGGTGCAAGGTCAGGACTATACGGCGGATGCATTAACACCTCCCAGCCAAACTCTCTTAATTTTTGCTGAGTGGCTAAAGATGTGTGAGGTCTAGCGTTATCATGATGAAAAACCACACCCCTTCTGTTGATTAATTCCGGCCGCTTTATCTCAACTTCTTGCTTTAATCTCATCAGTTGTTCGCAGTAGAGTTCAGAATCGATGGCCCTGCCTGGTGGTAACAGCTCATAATAAATAATGCCCTTCCAATCCCACCACACACACAGCATCACCTTGTTGCGAGTTAACCCGGATTTCGCCACAGTCTGTGAAGCCTGACCAGCCTTTGACCACGCCCTTTTTCGCACGTTCTTGTCGTACGTGATCCACTTTTCATCACCAGTTATCAGCTTCTTCAAAAATGGTTCGGTTTCATTACGTCGTAATAAAGAATCACAAATGAGTACACGGTTCATTAGGTTTCTTTCAGTGAGCTCGTGAGGTACCCAATTATCGAGCTTTTTTGTGTACCCAGATTTTTTCAAATGTGTCAAAACTGTTTTGTGGTCAATTCCCAGTTCTTCAGCTACGTCGTAACTTCTGATATGCCGATCTTGCTCCACTTTTTGAAAAATAGCATCCATTTTATCCGTAATAGGGCGACCAGAGCGACGTGCATCTTTGACATCAAAATTTCCGGATTGAAAACGCTTAAACCAAATTTGTGCTACTCTCACAGACACTGCACTAGGTCCATAAACATCGCAAATTTTTTCGAGGCTTGCGTTGCATTTTTACCTTATTTGTAGTAAAATTTTAAAATGTATCGAATTTCTTCATTAGATTCACCCATCTTGACAGTACGAAAAACAAATAAAAATCACACATTTTCTTAATTTGAATTTGGAATTATGTTCTTTAAAATTTAAACTTTTAATGATACCAAAACCAGCCAGATACAAATAGTATAGCCAAAGAGATTTTATTACAAGTTCATACATACTATAATGCGAAAATACTTTTTCCCCAACCTAATATTTACAAAAAAAGTATATAAGTAGTATATCCGTCATGTGGTAACCATAACACAAGCTCTGCTTACTTTGGGGCCTGATGATGTTGTGTGAAATGTCCGGGATTATTTATTTATTTATTATTATTAATTAAACAAGACGAAACACGCAGTCTACAGACGTTTGTGGTTTGCTTCCCATACATTAAAATTTGTTTTATGTCATTTACTCCTGAACTATAAGTCTAGGCACTAATTATTACAGAATAACATTTGCTTAGTTTTATTATAGCAATCGAATAGCATATTCAATATTACTTAGACTGACTTAGAAAATTTTAGTACCCTATATCCGACCTCTTGTGTGGATTCAAACCACTGTGCGGCAACTGCCCAAGACTTGAAATTTTGAAACCCGGACTACAAATGAAACCCCGCCCGGACGCTCCCCGGACGCCCTCTAAACTAGGACAAATCCGGGGAAAGCCGGACGGATGGCAACCATAGCTATGACCGCCGTTTGCAAATCACACAGAGGGCTGGCATATCGCATCTGGCGATATTTTCCAGGCAGCCGACATAAGTTTGACTATTACATTTTAATTTTAACTGGTAGGTAGTAAGTGACGCTCCCTTATAAATGTGTTGAGGGTTGATATCCCTTAAGGTGCATCTTCTATAGCATGGTATCGCGAGCTATCATCATGCGATAGGGATGGGAAGTCATTCTAGCGAAGTAGGGCAAACAAGTTCTATCCAACTCATTTTCAACTTTCGTCCTCGTTAATCCTTGTTGATTAATCTATTTTACAAACTATAGGATGATATATTTTGAAATAATGCAGTTTCAGATAGATTAAAGGTAACATTTATAAAAATCCATATTCTTTGCTAACGCTACTTCGCTCGAGCGAGAACTATAATTTTCGATTTAATTTAACAAGATACCATGTTTAACAAGTTTTGTCGTTTTGTTCCAAAATTTACTTACGCTTTAAGAAGTCAACTGTGGAAACAGCGAGCAGGTGGAAGGCTTAGACAACATAATTAAAGAAACTTTATCGTCGCTTTTGAATATTCATCTGGATGACAAGGCATGGCTGCAGGGCTCCCTTCCTGTCAAATTAGGAGGCTTAGGAGTTCGCAAAATTTCAAGCGTTTCCCTACCAGCGATCTTGTCTTCTGTCTACTGCACTAGTCAAAAAAATCTACTTAAGTAATTCCGTCTTTTCATCATCACTCATAAATATTCATATCTAGACGAAGCTAGAACCTTTCGGCCCAACGGCAATAGGACGGGTCTCTATGTGAGCTTACATGGAATCACCTGTTGGAATCACCGTTACGAAATGGGAGTCAGGATGTTTGCAAGTCAGTATGGTTACAAGCACTACCATAATTTAACATTTGCACCTTACTAAGAGATAAATAAATAATAATAAATAATACCGTACATTTTACACAACATCTGGCTCCAAAGTAAACAGAGCTTGTGTTAGGGATACCACATGACTGATATACTACTTATATGCTTTTTTTTTTTGTAAATACTACTTTTTATACATAGAAACACCCAGACCCGAGACAAACACTTGCAAATCATACAAAAATTTGTCCCGCGGTGGGAATCGAACCCGCAACCTTCTGTGTCTGAGCCAGACCTTAGCCCACTGCGCCACAGAGATCCTATAACATTTTCGAGTTGCAATTTGTCTGCGGTTAAGTGCGCGGTGCTGCGGCCCTCATCGGTGCCAGTGTGGTAGGTACAGCGGTCGACCAGTTTGGTTTCCACGGGTTATCGTGTTCTAGGGCCGCCGCGCCGCGCCGGTACGATTGCCGGTCGTAACGATGTCATTCATCGGGTAATTTACCAGCGTCAACGTACCAGCTGTTCTCAAACCGAACGGTCTAATACGTGATGATGGCAAGAGGACAGGAGCTCACCGCGTTTTCAAAATTATTTCACGGCCTCTGGTAGATTGCGTTAGCTATTTATAGATCGTTTTATTTGTTTTAGATATTGTCCTTAGATAGCTCAACTGTTTCATACCTATGTATTTTATATTATTGTATTCTGTACATTTCTGCAATTATTTTTCTAAATTAAATAGGTAAAAGATACCTATCCCCCATTCGATCGCGCGCGGATTCTATTATAGAGTAGATACAATCATAAGCTCGCGGATTTTATTATAGAGTAGATACAATCATAAACTATGTGTGTTATTTTTATTCAATTCTAATTTGTCAGCATAGATTGAAACTCAGGGTTTTGATTATAACAAGGTAATATTTATTTTTATTTTAATAACATCTCAAACACATAAATTTCATTAAGTTTAGTATAATTAATGTTATATTAGGTATATAAGTAACAAAACAATTTGTCAGTTCATATAAACTTGATGTGATGCATGCAAATAAAATACCTCAATAAAACTATAATATAATATTATGCTAAATACAATACGTGCATAATAAATATTTGTGCTCGCCACATAATGTTCAATATGTTTAAAAACATACGTTTTAAACTTTTGTCCATAGGTGCTGTAAATATACATGCAAACTAGTTACAATTTCTTTGAACTAACAAGATTCGACTAAATACCCTTAAAATAATGATATGCTACCAAAATGTTAATCTTTCTTCCTATTTGTAGGTAGGTACGTACTACGCTGTACGAGTCCAGAGCTGCCACAACGAGCAGTCGGCTACAATACATACTATTATTATGCTCAACAACTTCTTAGCACAACATGTTGGGCTAACGCAGATTTTTTGCCACATATAAAAACAATCAACTATCAAATGACATTTGCACTAAATCGATCATAAACAATTCGGAGAGATATCATCTATCTCCATGCATGCAGTGAATTTTGTTAGAAATAATGATATGTGATTAATTTTATGTATGTATAAAATTTATATATATAACATCAAAGTAACAATTTTAAATATCACATAATCTTAAATGGTCCTTTTTACGCACTACCTAATCACGTGTCTGATTTGTACATGTTTAATATACTAATTATCTAGAAATAGGTATAATTACTTATTTTATGATTTAATTTCGATTCTGTTTCGATTATTTTTCATGAATATAGGCCACGTTTATATTGCTTTATGTATCTACTTAATAAATTTTTGCTCTATAAAAAGTGTGTAAATATCTATACTAGGTATAGCATTTCTATACTTATTGACAAGCACAAAAAATGCGCGAGGCTTTACTGACATAAGGAAATCGAACAGTGGGCACTGTGTGAATAGGCACTAAAATGTACTGTTGCGGGTAACTCGAAATTTTAGTTGATCATAAAGTCTGTCAAGATAACCGCCACGACAAACATTGACATATCTGCGGCCTAACGTACTTTGCAACTTAAAATACTAAGACGCGCCAGGCTATCTAATTTTCTAAAGTGTTAGTGTAACCCCTGACGAGTGGAATGAATAAAAACAACGAATGCAGCTGTTTCAGCGTGCTCGCTACAAAACTTATTGTTCCTTCACGAAGACAAGTTAGTGCGGCGTTAGTTGCCACTTTGTGTTAGTGAATGCCGATTTACATCTACAGTCAGGTCTCGTTCACTGGCACTAGCATGACACTGTCAAAACCAAGGCCGGTGCCGAGCAATGTATTTGCTGAAACATCACGCTCGTGCAACGTATAATTATTCTGGGTTATGCTCCGTCCTACACTTGTTAGTTGTACGAAAATAATTTTTAACCTGGACCCACTGATAAAGTTGAATAGTACCTACCTAATTTTAATTTCCCTTCGTACAAATATTTCATGAAACAGTTGTCCTCGACCGTATTTTTGGTGTACGGGCTACGTGCGGTAGATACGAATGTTCCTTGCTTCCCCGCTAAGCATAGTGTCTAGTGTGTGGTGGCCAGGTAGCAGGTAGTAACGCGTGATTGCGAAGGCTGGCCGGTGCGGCGCTGTTATTCGTTGAGTATGCAAGTACGCATGAGAGCGTCGCACACCGAGTAGGGGTCGCAGTTAGACGCTGGCCGACGGTCTTCAAGATAGCCCTTCTTCTCCTCGGCGACTGCACGTGGTATTCTGATGCTGCTGCCGCGATTCGCGACTCCTGCGAATGAAAATTGAAATTTTGAGGAAAGGATGGTACGACCGTGCCGCTTATTTGTTCGACCTGGCGGGGGCACTCTCGTGCCCCCAGATTAGTAAAACAAAACGCAGAGATCTTATCGTGAGTCTTGAAATTACTATACTAAAATACTAATATTTTAGGTGCATTTAGAAATAAGGAGTGCTATCAATCACTAGTCATAAAGTTCTTTGCTGTAGGTACCCACTTGGCACAACGGATAATGTACTACTGTACGGATATACTGTTTTTTTTTGTTGAATAGAAGTTGGTACATACCGGCACTGAAGTCATTAATACTGGCAGTCTCGTGGAGCCCAGTGAGACGCCTCTCGTTGTCTTTGCCTCCGCGCGGATCGTACACCTTGATATGCTTCATGTGTACCTTGGAAAGCTTGTCGATTGCTTTCTCGATCTCACTATAACATCAAAAAATATATATATGGACGATTCATAGCCATTGAAGCCCATAATAACACGCGATAAAGGAAATAAATGTGTATATAACCAAAGATTCAAATTCATCAGAGAATATCAGACAAGAAGTCTAAACACAGAAGGTATTGGCTTGATTTGAACATACATTGATACTTACATAATGCCATTCTCTTCACGCATCTTTTTCGTGGAGAAGTTGGTGTGTGCACCAGATCCGTTCCAGTCCTGCACCGGCTTGGGATCGAACGTGACGATGACTCCGTACTCCTCGGCGAGACGGTGCAGGATGTAGCGCGACATCCAGAGATCATCGCCAGCAGTCACTCCTAGAGAGGGCCCAACTTGGAACTCCCACTGAGAAGGCATCACCTCGGCGTTGGTGCCTGAGATTGGGACGCCAGCGAACAAGCAACACCTGCATCGGAAATAAGCTTGATTAGAAGTAAGCCAAGTTCAGCGGTACCATCTTTTTAATCATGATTCGTAAAATAAATAATAAATATTGCCTGATATTCACACAACATCATCTAGCTCCAAACAAAGCATAGTTTGTACAATGGGAAATATGCAGATGACTGATAGTATATTTATATATTTTTAAATACATACTTATGTTCTTGTTATGTTATACATCACACAATTGTTTGTCTTGGGAGGTAATCGAACCCACAATCCAAAGCACTGAAGGCACAGCTACTACCAACCATGCCGAGAGACCAGTCAGTATTTGCTTTTAGTGGTACACTCGGTGCGTTTCACTGCATGCTTGCTTGGCAAACTGGTAAAGTGACAGCTAAAACGCGGTTTTATGAAATCCCACTTTATGTACCTGTAATGAGCCTCGACGAGGTCTCTAGCGAACACCTTGTTGGCGCCCACACCGCAGTAGTAAGGCCCCTGCGGAGGAGGGAAGCCGCCAGGCGGCCAGCCGAAAGGCCTCAAGTCAGCGTCGAGCAGGATGTACTCTTGCTCAATCCCGAACCACGGCTCTTCGTCCTTGCATTTGTCATTGGCTTCCTGACACTTCAGACGGTGATTTGTCTCTAAAAATTCAGGCCTTATTAGTAAAGCATTTAATAGCTACTTCAGTGAATAGATAACTATTCTCCATTTGTCTACTTGCATACCACAAACATTTTGCATTTATGGCATCCAATGCTCTCAGAAAGAGGTCGCAACCTCAATGCGCACTACACTGTTGGCGATTTGCCAAACTAAAGAAAATCCCATAACTTTTACCATTGAATCTTATTCACATAACGTCTGAGCTTTTTTCTCTCTAACCTGTTGGCTCCATGTTGTACTTGAATGTATCACACATGACGAGGATATGGTTTCCACGTCTGAAGGGATCTTTGTATATGGCTCGCGCTACCAAAAACGTATCCGAATTGTGGCCGTCAGCCTGTCCCGTCGAGCTGCCGTCGAAATTCCAAATAGGCAAATCTAAAATTCATAAATATGGAAATTAGTTCAGGCTCTCGTAGAACGGCAAAGTAATACATTTACGTAATTGAAAGCGTGGATAAATATATTTCTATTAATAATAGTTGATGTATAAAACGGTCATGATTGTATTATGTGCTGAGTAGAATAACAAATTCAAGTAGATTAATGCATTTTATTTAATTAAATAACTAAATCTAACGAGTGATTACGAGAGATACGGTGGAATCTACGGGAAACATGACTACTGGGAACATTTCTACGACTGCTGAAGACATATTGCTGTGAAACCTTTGAAGTTCTCATCAAAGCTATCTGTGTTTTCTCGATCTCCTAGCGAACAGCGCGCCATGAATACGCTCTCCAGATCCCGAGGGAAGAAATAAGGCGGCAAGAACTCATTCAAATGTGCCCATTTCATGTTCTTATTAATCTTTGATACATAGTTTTCGTTCAATTCTTCCAATAATCGGGCTAGCTTATCTACGAAACATACACATAAAAGGTAGTAACAGTTATTGGAGTCCTTGAATGTTGTTACGTACAACATTTACAGGTTGGTAGGTAAAATTATTATCATATACCTACCTAGCTGAAAACTTTATTTTAATTTTCATAATGCGTAGAAAACAACACAGTTTACTTGTTATTATTTCTTTAGATAATAAATGATGCAGTTAAAGGTATTAGAACTTGGTAGGTACCTAAGTATATTATGTAGATAACTACGTTTATAAAATAAAACCTGTTTACGCAGTTAGAAGCAGATCTCACTGGCCTGAAGGCCAAACAATTTACCGAATGTATGCTAATTAGAATTGTTAATGAGGATGTAATAAAACCGCTCAACTTCAATGAACGTGTCGTGTTTCATCACAGTTTCATTCTAGAGCATTATTTTTTAATTTGTTCCGTGACTTTACACTTCCACGAGTGAATGTGGTGAATAATGAGAAACAATCTTGTGTTATTCGCTTAGATAAGCTGTGACTGATTACCAACGACATTAACTGACAATGTTGCCTAATAAGTATTCATGAACCAATTAACATAAATAAAACGCTTACTAATAATCTTTTAGACTATTTTTGCATGCAACCGTCATGCAATTTACCATGGAGCTAGTTGCTCAGGGGAAATACCAGCATCAGGCATGACATGATAAGCCAATTCGTGTCTAAGGGTAACGTTGATTAGATGCAATTCAATATGTCGTTACTACGTCTATTCGCATTGCATGTCCATGATTACAAACAGTAGAACTGTCCATCGCCCTATAATTTTCATATCATCTACTTAATTGAAATCGTCATGTCATGCGTTCTAACTTTAACTGACGCAGTTCTTAAACGTTTTTATAATACAAAGTTCCTACTCTGCGGGTACTTTTACTGTTGCTAAAAGAAGTTCACGAATGTTTATGTAATATCTTACAAATCGTTAGGTGTGATGTAGGTACAAGGTTAGAGCAATGTTTATTTATGTTTGTGAGGTGTGTCGTTGGAAGCGGGTCTTCGCAAACAGGTCTAAAACTGTCAGGTGAAGGCAAACGGGGCGCGGAAGGCCACCATAATTGGTATTCCACATAAACATACGATAGTAACTATATTGTACTATATCTATGGTTGAAACTACGGGATATTTTTTAAGAGTACCTTTTGGTTGTTTGGGTATGAAGTTTAGAGTGCGGTCTTTGCACCGCATGTGTTCCCCGGAACCGTCGATCCAAACGTATGTAGCGATGATTTTGTCAGCCGGTAGAGGGAGGTCATAGTACCGACTGAGCAGCGTCTTAGAGAGGACAGCATTCGGTGAGTTGGTCAGTACTGGACCAGACAGGATCTTCGGATTGTCTGTAAACAAAACATTCTTATCGCACGATGGATCTCTAGGTTTGAAGAACTCGTACCGAGACGCAATTAAAGCAACAAAAACTGCTGAGAAACTTTTTGCGTTAACAATGTTACAAACTCGTTCGTCGATCAATAACAGGATCCGTCATTTCGGGCGCGCAGGTCAATTTGAAGGTTACTGTAAATCCGACAAATTTTGAATGAAATTAATTTATTTTTAGTTGTGTTCAAGTTGGGTTTCTTAAACACTACGAGGTAAACATAGAGAAATACTACATAGGGTAAATCCGAAAGGGGTGGGATGAATTTGATAAACCACTGGTAGAAATTTTAACAAAAAAAAAATATTTAAACAGTATTACTGGTGTTGTTTTATATGCGCTGAAGTGCTCAATGAAAATAATGCCAAAATGACATTTACAAACTTTTCATTGGCAATTTCAAGTTTTAATTTTAGGCCGGCATTTTAACGTCTAAATATATATTCTCCTATTCTATTTTATTCTTTGTTATTTCTGACTATTCTATGCCTTACTAATTGTTGGAGACCTTCGCGTGTTTGATCCACTTTTATTAAACCATTTTAGCTCGGGGTAGACAAGATACCTATAGGTTTGCATCTTTGAATATATGTATACCTGTCAAAAGCTCTAGACTTCTTATTCTTATCATAATACAATTTTATAATACATATTGGTGGCCCCTAGAAATTTATATTGGTGGACAATGCACAAAACACCATCTAGCCCCAAACTTTATTATGGATTTGATTATGGAATTCTGATACTATCAAAACTTTGATACTTATCGTTTTCAGTGACTATTGATGAATACGTATTATGGAAGTGATGTTGATTGTCATTCATGCTGTCATATGAATAGAAACCTCTGACCAAATAAATATAAAGACGCGATCAACTAAAATAAAGGTTCAAAACCGTGCTTCCGTGTGTAAATACTCGCACCCACGCAACGCATACACCGAAATCGTGCTCCTTGCTTTTAGTACATACATGTCACAGCGTTTTCAATAAACATCGTTCAAAACCATCGC
Source organism: Lampropteryx suffumata (assembly GCA_948098915.1). Lineage (NCBI taxonomy): Eukaryota > Metazoa > Arthropoda > Insecta > Lepidoptera > Geometridae > Lampropteryx > Lampropteryx suffumata. Next base: position 14,752,517 of record OX402544.1, on the reverse strand, counting down.
GCTTGAGTTCCATAATGTTGTACAAGATGTTTTCTAGACGCCGACATGGCAGAAGATATACTATAAACAAGGAGCACAGTTTGGGTCGATGTGTATGCATGGGTGCGTGTATTTACACAGAGGAGCATGGCTTCACTTTGGTTATTCACTGCCCTTCGTTTATATATTTTTATTCGGTCTGAGATAGAAACCGAACGTAATAGTAATCTTGGTTGGAGTGGTCAGCTTTCATAAATTATGAAAATGTTCGTTGTGTGTAAAATGTTGCCGCTCAATGGGAGTTACCTTCTATCTTTCCGTGTGCAGCGTCCGCCATTTTAGTTTTTGTTATTTAGACCTGTAACAAAACAAACGAATGTTATAAGTAATTATGTGAGTACTTAGTTAAAAATACATTGTAGGTAGGTACCCTTTTTCAGCTACATTCAGTTCTATCAAACCCAAGGTTATCCGGCAGAGATCGCAACATAGCGATAAGACCGTCCATTGTACTATCGACTAGGAAAATATTATTTTTCTACCAGGCTAATGTATTTATGGTATGCAATTAAGTATTTTGAATCTATCTACCCAAGTAATAGTAGGTAAGTAAGTAATACTAAACTAGGTTTGTATCAGCATCACTATTTTTAGCCCGTATCCACTCTCTGCCGGGCACGGAAATAGCCAAACTCTAATTTAAACTAAACCTTTCACCACACTAGTTCGAAATAATTAGTGACACGATAAGAAGAAGCTTTAAACTAATCATCCCGGTTTTTTCCCGTCTGTTGTATGGTTTGCCGATTATTGTATTTAGCCCTAGGAACGTAGGTAAGTACCTAACTTTTCCCGCAATCTATTGACAATGTGCCCAAATTTTATCGCACGTCATCCTCGCCACAGTAGTGTTCTACATGGCACCTGCCAAGAGCTACCGACTGCACCAGACGTGCTTGTCATCAAACCTTGACTTTGACCTATCTTTGAACATTGAGACTGTATAGTGCATTTATAACGCACTAGCATAGCAACCCGCCCGCCCCGGCTTCGCACGGGTGCAATGCTTATACTAAATAAACCCACTACAGAATGTCTAATATGATTAGAAACCTCTAAAATTATCAGTGTTTCTCTACTATATTATGCATGTATTATACATATAAGCCTTCTTCTTGAATCACTCTATCTACTAAAAAAAACCGCATCAAGATCCGTTGCGTAGTTTTAAAGATCTAAGCATACATAGGGACAGACAGACAGCGGGAAGCGACTTTGTTTTATACTATGTACCTAGTGATGGGTCGTAGGTACCGTATGTATAACAAGTAGAGACTAGAATAAATATGAGTACGTAGTAGGTAATCTAATCTAAGTACCTATAACTCAATTCCAACCACATCGTGACGAGATTACCACAAACCGACACGGTGCCAAAGACCAGATAGAATGGTACCTTCCTACGTGTAGTCATCAAGTAACACGCATGTAACACGTGAAGGTACTATTTTTCTCTCACAACACAAACATATATCTTTATAGTTACGTATGTATTTAATGTGGATGTATTGTTACCAGTTGGCAGCTGATTGAGGGCTATCCATCATTGGGTTGTACATTCATGCAATAGAAAAACGAATCACGTAGCTATTTGAATATTTATACTATTTTATAGAGGTGGAACTCCCGTCTTTAACGAATATAAATTGTATTATCTATTTCTACGTAGAATGGACTTAATATTTCTTAATTTACTTTGATTTTATTCTAGGTATCTGCTTGTTATACAAATGTTAACTCATAAATGTTAAATATGGCTGGCTTTCAATTCTAAACAATCCAAAAAACTTTTTTCCTATATTTAAAATACAAAATGCAAAAACTTTAGCGTATTAATTTACTATATTGGACTTGAGATGAAATAGAAACTACATACGAGGTAAATATAAATAAATACTAGGGTTGCCTCTGTTTCAATAGCAGAATTTAGGTAGGTTACCTACTCATCATCATCATCGTCGTCCTGAAGAATTCCACCAACCCAAACAAAATATTTGAGCTTTCTACTATACTACTATACTAGAAGAAAATGTAAAGGTTCGACTGAAACCAAATTAATAATTATATTTTTTTATAAATCATATTTAATTCTGTCTATCCTTCTTGTTTGATTTTATCATATTTCTGGTACTGTGCTTTGCCTATACAGTACTTACTGACTTATCAATGTTAAACTTTTATGCCGTTAGTGATTAGTTAATTGATCGGTGGTATTGTAGGTATTGTACAGTACATCTCAGACACTTTCATCGTATTTCTTGTATTTAGTAACCTTCTGGATTAGGCTTGATTACACGCGGCATGTTGAATACCTACAACAATTAATTATGTGTTGTAAACTATATAAGTTCATATTGTCTTTTGACAACCCTAACAAGATTTTTTGTTATTTCTCTTCTCATTTCTATTCAACTCTTCTTGTTTCCAATAACCCCATACTTCGTAGGTAGCTCTATATTGGCCGTATACTGCGTATCTATTCGCCCCTTTTCCGTATCTGTCAACCTCAAACCTAGTGAAAATCAACATGTTTACTATTGTTATTCAAAATCACTACAATATATCACAATTGTGTTTTTTTACATTAAACGTATTCCGGAAGAACTGGAAAATAGTTTTAATCTACTTCCCATAAAACAATATAACTATTAGATAAACACAAAATTTTGGCGAGCATATAATTATGAATAACAAATAACGGGCAATGTTTGGACAGTTTTGAATTGAAAACTTATTTTAGCGATACGAGACGCAGGGCTGCCGCGCTCACCCAATTTGATTATAAACCTTAATTCACATGTTTACAGTCTATTTTTGTATGCAGAAATTTACTGAGTTAGGTTCTTTGATATATTATCTACATTCTGAACAAAAACATAAAAGAATATTTAATGTATTTTAAAGTTTCTAATAACTAATAAAATACAATTCATAAATAAAATGCAATTCATAACCCAATAACCCTAGTGTACCCATCTAAAAAATGTCTAACGCGCCAAAATAAGTTTTCACTTCTGTCGGCACTCCCGGAGTGCAACCCCTTTTTTTTTTATAAATAACACTTATCCTTGCTCTATGACATGCAGCCAATTCAATTAAATAATGATGCTGTTACAAAAATGGGGTTTAGTAAATTTTTCATAACTAGGATCTCACAATTCCGTTAATAAAACGTTTCATGGTTTGCATCCATTCAACCCGCGAATTCTAAACTCTCCATTTTACGGTATTTAATGGCGAAGGAAACATGAGGAAACCGACTTGACTAGAACCTAGTTCGAAGACATGTTTGTGCCAAGTGCACGAAAGTAACCTCTGGGGCATATATTGTCAGTGCACGTATTAATTGTTATTATCAAGTCTATTTTTAAAACTCTTCATTGAAGGAGCACTAATCGCTATCTCTGGCAACTTGTTTCAGTGGGTGACAGTTTTAGTGTTCATTAAGTAATCTTGTATGTTTCGATAAAGTCGCCACGTTTTGTCTACGTTTTTCGAATGTTGTTAGTCCAAGTTCTTTGAGGCGGTGCTCATTGGGATGATTTTTGAGAGATAGCACTATTTTAGGGTTCCGTACCCCGAAAGGAAAAAACGAAACCCTTATAGGATCACTTTGTTGTCCGTCCGTCCGTCTGTCCGTCCATCCGTCTGTCTGTCTGTCAAGACCCTTTTTTCAGGAACGCGTGGAGGTATCAAGCTGAAATTTATATCAAATACTCAGGTCTACTGTCCCTTAAAGCTGTGAAAAAAACGAACTCGAACGAACCAGGCCAACGCAATCAAAAGATATAGCCGTTTATGCCGCAAATTTCCGCAAATTTTCGACACTCGCAAGGGAATCAAAACCTACAAGGTACTTCCCGTGAACTCAGAATCTTGAAATTTGGTACGAAGCATCATCTTATAGCACAGATAAAGGAAAAATTGCGAAAACCGTAAATTTTTAGTTACATTATAATATGATAAAAATATTTTTAATAAATATTGTCATGTCATGGATTTCATTTTGCAATAAAAATACCATAACTATGACTCGATTGTCGTGATGGGGGAACTTTTACTTATATACCTACTTGTTTGTACGGAACCCTCGGTGCACGAGTCCGACTCGCACTTGGCTGGTTTTTTTGTAGCTCTACGTGGGACTCGTTCATTACTAAATAGAAAGATTCAAGATCCGAAATGCATATTCATAAGAGATATTACATAATGTTTTATAGCTCTGCTTACTTTGGGGGCCAGGTGATGTTGTGTGAAATATGTCCAGCATTATTATCTATATATATAAAAATGTTATGTTGGTTTGTGTACGCTTCAAAAACTCAAAAAGCTCTGCACCGATCGAGCTGAAATTTTAGTATGATATATAATCCGCATCAAGGATTGTTTTTATCTATTTTTTTTATTTTGGGCCACGCTTCGCAGCTAGTTATTTATATAATTTTATGAAGAGACCTTTATTTTTTAGATTTGAGTCTTCATATTTTAGAGGACGAATAAAACAATACTCTACATCCATACTTTTAATTTATTTTAAAACGATGCCACTAATGGTACTAAAGGTTATGTTTGTATTTTTGATAATTAATATAGGATAATGAGTTCAGCAAACGAAGTCAAGATAGATTTGACTGGCCTGTCAGCTCAGTCGGTAGTAGCTCTACCTTCTGCACTGTAGGTGGAGAGTTCGATTGCCTCCCTGGATAAACATTTGTGTGATGAACATAGGTTTTGGTTCTGTGTCTGGGTGTTACAAAAAATCATGTATGTATTAAAAATATATAAGTATTCTATTAGGCATTTGGTCACCATAATACGAGCTATGCTTAGTTTGGGGTTAGATGGTGTTGTGTGCATTGTCCACAAATATTTATTTATCCGCTTAAATTATAATAATTAATAATATCTATACATACTTACAATTTACTGCAATGTTAGCAACATTTAATGCATGGTTAACTAAATATGTGTTCTAATCATTAATTTGAATATTGTTAATGAGCTTTTAATTTCGCGGAACTATCTAGGTATTTAGCGATAACACAGAATACATAATAGTAGGTGTTAGCTATGAATGAATATTAGCTATGTTATAATTATTAGCTTTAGTAATTTGAGCGAGTTAAGCTTTCGAAATAAAATATTATACCTATGTGTTTTATATTGTATAAATAAATTGTGTCTATTTTCTCATTGATATCAATGTCGATAGGTTTTATATAATATTACCTGATCATCGCTATTTCGTTTTAGTCAGGTTGGCTGAAGGTAGCTTTTAACATTGACATAAGGATTAGTCTATTCTTTTCATTGGTCCAGACTCTTCTATTATAGATGAGATGATGAAAATAAGAAGTAACGCGCCCTGGAGCAAAATATTCTGCCAAACCGAAATAGTTCGGTGCTTCATGAACTTCAAACTTAATAACAGAGACCATAATTAGTCTTTGAATACACTATAAGAAGATACGATAAATTATTTCATAGAGGCATCTATGAAGATCATTACATAGTATAAAACAAAGTCGCTTCCCGCTGTCTGTCTGTCCCTATGTATGCTCAGATCTTCAAAACTACGCAATGGATTTTGATGTAGTTTTTTTAAATAAATAGAGTGATTCAAGAGGAAGGTTTATATGTATAATACATGTATAAAGTAGAGAAACACTCTTAACTTTAGAGTTTTCTAATCACATTAGACATTCTATAGAATATTTAGCTGTTTTATGCTGATAGCATTGCACCCGTGCGAAGCCGGGGCGGGTCGCTAGTAATTTATAAATGATAGATGCTAGATGCTGCTCGCAACTTCGCACATGTGGTACCTGAATAAAGTAACCTATGTTGATACCAATGATATTTATGTCACTGATTGGTGGTCTAGTGCCGGTATGATTTATCACAGCTTATTATACGTCACGAGCATTATTGTGGTTTTGTAGGTACTGTGAAGAACTGAACGCAATAATGGAAAAACTCGCAAATATCCAGCCAGGTTTGGTAAATCGCTTATCCCGGCTGTTTCAGCGCGACAACGGAAGGCCCAACACTGCACAACTAACAGTCTCCAAGCTACTAGAGCTATCTCCATTATCACCGTATTCACCAGACTTCTACTTTTTCCAGAATTTAGACAACATTGGACCAAGAAAAAAAACCGAGAGGCAGTTCAAAATGCTTTTGACGAATTTGATGCCTCCTGTTCCAGCTAACTCGCTACTTTTTTGTACAAAACGACGAAATTAATAAAATAAATAAATATGTAATCCCGTACATTTCACACAAAATCATCTGGCCCCAAAGTAAGCAGAGCTTGTGTTATGGGTACCACATGACTGATAGGTATACTGTTTTTTTTGTAAATAGTTACTTGCATTTTATACATAGAAACACCCAGACCCGAGACAAATACTTGCAGATCGTACAAACATTTGTCCCGCAGCGGGAATCGAACCCGCAACCTTCTACGTCTCAGCCGGGTCTTAGTCAACTGCGACACAGGGGTCGTCATTATAATGAGTTTGTTAAGACCCCTACTCCATTACCTACGTATTTCTAATATTCCATAAAGTCAGGATAACGAAACACTGAAAACATTACACTCCTTTTGGGCAGTGTCGTGTAAAAATAGACCAGAGTTTCTAAACTTACAAAATTTACAAATAGAATCATCGGATAGATACACAATTCAAATATCGTTGGCTCGTTAGCTGCGAGGAAGACACGCTTTGGCATCAACTTGCGATATTTTTTTTTATGAAATGTACTTTGATAATTCGTAGGTATGTTATCCTAATTAATGGGACAAGTGCCAAAAAAAATATAATTGATATGTAACATAAGTACCTACCTAACATAATTTAATGTGCATATAATATAGGTACGTATCTAAAAACTAAGATTATGCTTATGTATGTATTATTATTGATATGATATGATAATATCTACCATCATCGATATATTACTACCTAAGTATAATATTGTTTTATTATTCACAGTACCTATAGCTGCAGACTAGGTAGGTACTGCAAGAGACGATAATACATTGGCCAAGCGCATGTCACCACGCACAGTGAAGGCATCAGAAATGTGTTTAGGAATTACTAGTAGTCAGGCCCTAAAACAATTCAACACCTTATTGACATGAAAATGTAAAGGGCTTTTTATGTTTTAAGGGGGGGGCAGGTACACTGACCTACAGTGAGTAGGAAAGTGGGCAGGGAAATAGGCAGTGCGAGTACGTAAGCGGCTCACGACAATTTACATACGCTAGTCCTGCCGGTCGCCCTCTAAATAGGCAGTTTTTCGTCGAAGTCATACTGGCATGCGGCAGCAGCGTGAGTGGCAATGAGCGTTTACATACTGCGCGGTGTAAAAGCACGTCTTTACATTATGACGTAGGTAGGAACCTAGGTAGGTATAGGTATACCTAAGAATCTACCTACTAAGTACTAAATATAATTATACTTAATAAAAAAAACTATTGGTGGACAAACAACCGTCAATTCGACTGAATTCAACGTACATTTCAACGACTTTATCGTTTCGATATATCGAATTCGGTTCGCAGAGTAGACGCTCTGTAGGGCGATTATGGAACTCTTGATACAATCAATGTCTATCAGTTTCGATTAGCAATCGGCATCAATGTCTATTAATTTCGATTAGCAATAGACATTATTTCAATCAATCATATACGATGTATTTAAATGCTTAGTACGCTAAACACGGTTCCTACAACAATCGTATTTTGTAAATTTATCGAGTTATAGTTTGACACCAACTTCACATTGTAACTAGCGATAGAAGCCGATAGAAATCGCAGCGATCCGTAATACCAATTCATCAATAGTAACTGAAAGCTATTAGTATCAATGTTTTGATAGTATCAAAGTTCCATAATCGCCCCACTGATTAGGGACAGACGGACTTGTAGACCTCGGAACCCTAAAAAACACTTCAGCGAGTAATCCGTCAGTAATTAGTTCGGAAGAGTTGAAATCAATCATTGTTGGTGCAAGCGGTACGGTCTCCTTTCGTAGGTATAGGTACCTACCATTGGTTGGTACAGTCATTACATTATAGTATGATTATCTCACAATAGATAAGATAACTGACTACTGCAGCCTTATCTCGTTAAGTACTTAACAGTAATATTTAGTATCTACATATAAAATCTATATTTAGTAAGTACCTACTTAGGTACAATTAGTTAATGAGATACCTAGTGTCTATCATGTCGGGAAAGCGTGGTCTTCCAAGGTTCATTAGTTAAAAGTGATGCAAAAAGAATGTGGATTATATTGGATGTAGTACGTACAACGTCAAAGATAACATAATGTCAAACATAACCGGTTTATTATCCCTTTGGTATTTGTTCTGAGGTCCTCTGTGGGGGAGGTGGGCCAAGGCCCGGCTGAGACGTAGAAGGGTTCGATTCCCGCCGCGGGACAAATGTTTCTATGATCTGAAAGTATTTGTCTCAGGTCTGGGTGTTTCTAAAGCTTCTAAGCTCTAGGACCAAGACGAGTTTCTTACCAATTCTTCTCGGGCTTGGGTTAGGATGAATTGGCACCTAAATTCACCTAGTATGTGTAAGACGTTCTTCGATCAAAGTGATCCTTGTAATTATATTGAATAAAGTATCTTTTGACTTTGACTTCTATGTATAATTATAATTATCTATGTATTTACAAAAAAAAGTCATCAGTCATGTACCCACACACAACACAAGCTCTGTTTGGGGCTAACTATGTGTGAAATGTCCGGCATTATTTATTATTTATCAATTTATGTTAATAAACCTATTATTTTGATAATTATAATAAATTTGTTATTGTATTCGGTACTACCTACTATAATATATTTATGAAATTGTAATCTATTTAGGTCAACTGCTCATTTAAGTTCATTTGACGCTATAAACGTGTACTTATAAACAAAGAACAGCAATGCAGAGCTATCTCGATATCATTATTAAGGATCATTGACAGGTTATGAACGATAGGGTCCAGGGTCGACCTACAAAGTTGTAAAAACATTATTTTTCTTATGAAAACCCTAGAAGCAAGCATGCGATATCATTCATACATATTAAAAGCACTTGACAGGATATTATTAATCTATGTACGTTCATCCTTTGTTCAGTGTTACGTATTAAGTAAATACCTAGGCCTATTCTGATAGTAGTCAGCATTTTGTTCTACGCGCTAAACCAAATTAATATTGTAAAAGTGTTATTTCGTCCGTCGGTACCCATACTTAATAATAATATACTTAGATTAGAACAATTAGTTATTGTATTTTTATGTTTTGGCTAGAGTAAAAGCACGGCAGTTGATTTTTGTACATCGATAGACGTGAAAACGTAAAAAACAGACAGCTGTATCTTACGTTTTCACGCCTAAACCACTGAACCGATTTTGATGTATTTTGGTATAGAGATAAATGGGACCTTGGATACTTTTTATGTAGGTACGCGTGCGAACCCGCGGGCAGCAGCTAGTTGTATATAAAGAAGATAACGATACGGAGCTTTTTCTTCGCAACGTAAAATGGCTTATTGCGTTATACGATATAAAAATAGTGAAAGATAACTTTTATGACGATGGTCGTCAGATTCAACCGGGCTTATCATTGCTGTTGTGTAGCTTTTATAAATTCATAATATAAATAGGTAATGTTTTGTGTCTGCGGTCGAGAAGATAACAATGTAATGTTATCTTTTAATGTTTTATCAAAAATAAACCTACGATTATTTGTCTTCAGTCTCTCTCAACAGATCAACAGTTGACTCAACTAGAATCAGTACACAGATGAAAACAAAGTGGGTGAAGAATTATTCATCCCAATTTTTTTTTACTAAGGGGTTGTTTTTCAAATTTAGATAGACGAGCTTAGAAGTATCTAATACAAAGAATGATCCATTTCGATACTTCTTTGTATTACTTTAACTAGGAACTCTGTAAAAAGTTATTCGCGGTCATACAGGTCATAAAAAAACAGGTTGCCTTGAGAACTTTCTCCGGTTTTTTGTCGGTTATAAAATATTTACTATCAGGCATCGTGTTATTATTTAAATCGATGCTATTGGGACGTTTTGCTTCAAGTTGACAGCTAGATTAAGATACGAGTAAGTCCTTCTATCTAGGTATGTAAATGTGGACTTGAAAAATGAAATGTTTTCATTAAAATGATGTCATTCCTTCAGATTCAGATATATCTAGTCTTTATTCATTAAAACGTCTCCTCTCTCTAGTTTTTAACCCTTTTGTAAATATTTTATTTAAAAATATTGATATTAATATACTATTAAGTTATTATATAATTATTTAATATTGATATTATTGATAAGTATAAAATAAAACTGTAATCTATAATTCATTGTATTATTATTATTTTAAGTATATACTGCATTATTATCATATATCTTATACTATTATTATAGTTATGTAGTTATTTAACAGTTGTTTTTTGTTTTCGGATGATATAAATTTGTAATTATAAAATGTATGGTATCCGGTCCTTTTAAATATGCTCCTCGCCTTCGTTGAAAGGATAAGCGTAAAACGTGAAATTGACGAAACTGTTGTCTCTTCCACAAAGGCTACTAGCCAAGAACTGTATTAAATTGATTAAATAGTTGTTTAATAATAAATAAATAAATAAATAATCCCGGCCATTTCACTTAGAATCATCTGGCCCCAAAGTAAGAAGAGCTTGTGTTATGGCTACCACATGACTGATATACTCCTTATATATATTTTTTTTTAAATACATACATATTATACATAGAAACACCCAGACCCGAGACAAATAGTTGCAGAATACTTGCAAACATTTGTCCCGCGGCGGGAATCGAACCCGCAACCTTCTGCGTCTCAGCCGAACCTTAGCCCACTACGCTACAGAGGTCGTCATAATAATAACACATATTAATCCGAGCACTATAATAAATCACCTCAATCATAACTTTCTACCTCATATTATTAATTATCACTATTAATAATCAGACTCATGGTTTATGTAACATAATAATCAATAAACGGGACTTGTTTTTGTGTCATTCATCATCATCATATCAGCCTTTAGGAAGTCCACTGCATAGGCCGATAGGCCTCTCCAATTGATTTCCAGGAAGAACGATTTTGAGCCCTCTCCATCCACCGACTTCCTGCGATCTTTACAATGTCGTCACCGTCAGTCCATCGGGTGGGGGGTCGTCCTACACTTCGTTTTCCTGTCCTTGGTCGCCATTGAGTAGGGAGAGAAGAGGCCAGAGAGATTCCAGAATGCAACAGTACTGAGTTCGAGCGGCCGACGCGACGCATCGCATCATGTAATGTATGTAGGCGCTTTGTGCAGTTGCTATAAAGTTTATTTAAAGATTTATAATTTACTATTTTAAAAAAAGGATATTTTTGAAGTAATAACATCTTTTATAGGGTAAACCGCTTCGTTACGTAACGCCTTACGGCACCAGTCTGGCTTCCCTTTTCTCACGCATACGGCAGCGGTAGGCAGGCTCCTCCCTTCTCACTCTAACCTTAGCGCTAGTTAGATTAGTTTATGTTATCACTTCTGTCGGGCGTCCCGAGACGCACACGTTTTTTTTTATAGGATTTTTTTTGTAAATGTCCCATATATATTTCTTAATTCTGTGCGTGATCTTCGCGAGCACGCGTTATCAGATAGCGCTTATCACGAATAAACTGAATTCCGAACTAAAATATATTAAATCTTATTGAAAAAAATATTTATTATTTAAAATACTTTAATTTGAATAGTCACCTAGTTAGCGCAACTCGTGTTTTCTTACATCATGTTTGGATTTAGGTCAAAGGGCAGTAACATGTTGATATACTATCAATAACACATGAGCCTGATAAGAGATTTCGTGAAAATCAGTACCTACATTATAGAAATCTATTTTCATAGCACTAACTTGCACATATGCAACAAGTAGATATTTGCTTATTATAGGATTCGTCATTTTGTCTGAGATCCTCCGTGCTTCGAAAAGGAGAGAAATATGTATATCGATATGTCAAAAAGATTTAGGCAATACCGGAGGAAGGAGGGCGTCCTCGCCAAATACCAACTCACCAAAAGAAGAAAAGATGGCTAAAAATTACCAGTAAACGTGCAAGAAATACGATTGCGCAAAATTAAAGCCATAATTGGCACAGAAGCATTCAAGGCTTTCATGTTTCTTATAACTGGTTATCTGACAATATTATTATGATTATGATACTATACTATACTATATTATGACAGTAATATTACTAATGTTATAAATGAGTAAGTTTGTGTGGATATTTTGTTTTGTACTTAATGAAAATGAAAAATGTTTATTAACAGCAAAACATGAACCGCTGCAGCTAGAAAGATGAAATTTGGAAGGTAGCTCCCTTTTATATCAAAACTACCCACTAAGGCAGGATTTTTGAAATTTGTATGAAACTTTTTAACGCGTGTTGCTATTTGCTTGAAACTTGATTTGAATAATTAAAATGCAAAATAAATGGATAGGTGTTTCAGGATTGTTCAAAATAACCCTTACAAAGGGGTAAAATCGGGTGTCAAAGTTTGTATGGGAACTTTTTAACGGGAGGTGTAGTCATATGTAAGTGTTGCTAGCCATTTGGTTATACTCGTAATATCAGTAGAGTTTCCGTGCAGTCATATGTAAGTGTTGCTAGCCATTTGGTTATAATATCAGTAGAGCTTCCGTGCAGTCATATGTAAGTGTTGCTGGCTATTTGGTTATGAGTTTCCGTGCACTCATATGTAAGTGTTGCTAGCCATTTGGTTATAATATCAGTAGAGCTTCCGTGCAGTCATATGTAAGTGTTGCTGGCTATTTGGTTATGAGTTTCCGTGCACTCATATGTAAGTGTTGCTAGTCATTTGGTTATAATATCAGTAGAGTTTCCGTGCAGTCATATGTAAGTGTTGCTGGCTATTTGGTTATGAGTTTCCGTGCAGTCATATGTAAGTGATGCTAGTCATTTGGTTATAATATCAGTAGAGTTTCCGTGCAGTCATATGTAAGTGTTGCTGGCTATTTGGTTATGAGTTTCCGTGCAGTCATATGTAAGTGTTGCTAGTCATTTGGTTATAATATCAGTAGAGTTTACGTGCAGTCATAAATAAGTGTTGCTACCATTTGGTTATAAATCATTTAGCTTTGGTTACAGCACACACAGTGCTTTATTTCACAAAACTTAACAACTTAATTCTAAAGCAAGGTTGAAACAAAAGAGAAACCCATTTTGCAAAGGACGTGTTTACGGGTACAGAACGAAGTTTATAAACTCTGTTGGTTAATAATTCATGGTAGAAGTCACTGCCGAGAAGTCTTACGAACAGCAAGAGACGATCTAAGCACAAATAGTTGACTTATGCTAAGATAACACATAATAACATATGATAATGTACCTATTTATGTATGTATCTTATTACCTATTTGATCTTAGATCCTAATTGATCTTACGGTCTCTTAGAGCTGAAAATCATCAAGCATCTAAGTCAACGCAATCAAAAAATATGATATAAATACGGCAATTCACGCTGCACATTTCGACACTCGCCAGTAAATCAAGACAAATACATAACGGCAGTAGTACCTAAGCACCGAAATTTATAGCGGTATAGTGGCCCTGAATTATAGAAGTAATTTTAACCAATGATTAAAGAACCATGATGGTGAAAAACGTACTGACGTAGGTACGGTATTGTGTCTGCCGCTGTTTGATGATTGTAGTATTATGTAGGTACAAACATTGATGATGTGTGCTACAATGAGCTTGCAGTACGTGTGCCTAAAAATAAGCTCCAATATGAAAGTCGAAGACTTTAATAACTCAGCAATTTAAGTTCGTCAAACTCGTTCTTTTGTTCTCTCGTTCTTTTGTTCAGTAATTTCTTTGTTTGAGATGATGTGACAAAAATAGCCATTTGTTAGTCATAAAGTCGTTATTTTTGAGATAAATTATATAGGCGCATAATTGTGCATATCAGTAGGGCGATTATGGAACTCTAATTACAATCAATGTCTATCGAAACGTAAAATTTGTCAAACGAATGATTGAAATTACGCCGAAAACTGATAGACATTGATTGTAATTAGACTTCCATAATCGCCCTACAGGTATTTTTTTTCTCTTAACTCATCAGATTCTCTAGATGAATCGAAACAGTGTCGGTGCCTCCATCGACAAAATAATACGTGAGTAAAGCCCGTGTTTATCAAAATGTATAAACATAAGTAGGTTTAACGATGAAGATGTAATCTTCATTTAGTTAGGTAAACAAACCGCGTAGTATCTGTGGGCTTAGTCTCACTTATCGGGTTGAAAAAATTCCACAACCGGCGAGTCGAGCGTTTTTACAACAAATCTATCTACCTACTATGATAATTCAGCCATTTGCGTATTACAAATATGTATATCTATCTATAATGTGTTTGTTTGTTTGTTGGCAAGGAAACCTATTATTATTTGGTTTGGAATGACTTGACAATTTTGAGAAGTTATAAATGAATTACGGTTCGTGAATTCAGATTTCAGCTGTTTGTGTGGGTGTTCGGCTTTTATGTTTCGTTCATAAAATTAGAGTATCTGTATGACCCTACAATAAGTAGGTACCTAAACTTGACTTTGACGAAGGTGTTGTTTTATTTTGAACCCTGGATCCTTGGTGTGTCTTAATTCCCCTTTTCATATGATTATATGTTTTTCAAAATATTCCCATTATACGTTTTTAAAAATGTTTTAAATCACTGTTGTCTTGTCAGACGGACAAGACAACAGTGATTTAAATTACATTGATAAATTGGCCCTAGACTATGCTCTATAATTCAATACAATTTAGTTCCAGCTAGACAGATTTTTAAGAAATATATAGAGAAGATTTATATAGGCCGCAAGAAACTAATAAGTATGTACTGGCCCTGTTTCTGTAGTTTCGCCAAATTAGCTATAATTTCTTCAAATACGATCTTAGTTTTCTTGTGAATGTTTTGAATTTTTTCCTAAGTTCAAATTTGAGTAACGGGTTTAAATAACAGTCCTAAACTAAGTAAAATCTGCATGTAATTTCTGTATTGAGTTAATTTTCCTAGTTTATAACTACTTATGTATCTTTGTAATAAATAACCCTGCTCTCTCGCGCCTGCACTGCAAGTCGATTGCCTATCATATCAGCTCGTTATCGTGTTTCTATAAGTAGGTTGTACCTACAGTACAGCTCATAATTGTAGAGATAAAAGGTTACTCAATTGCTTTTAATGTAAAATTACGTAAAGTATAATCACCTGATTAATTAATTACTTTCCACTACAATATAGTATTTTATATTGCTATGCTAGTAAGTGTTAAGATTCAGTCATCGGATAGTACAGTATGTAGGTACGTTACGTAATCACTCAAAAGTACCTACCATAAGAAACAACAGGTTGGTGGAAAGAGAACCTCATCTGCATTTTTTTTTTAATACAAGCTAATTTGTTCTTCAATCAGACTTATACGGAACCCTCCTCTGTGCGCGAATCAGACTCGCACTTGTCCTGTTTTTTTTACGATTGAAACATAGTTTTAGACATCATAGCTCTCCAAGATGTCTAAAACTTGATGGGCCACTATGTGGACTATCTATCTGCTCTCTGCTCTGCATTATTTGCTCGTTAATTAAAGTAATATTATTAATAAAAAATGTATGGTATGTATTTTTCAAAAATATTTTGCTTTCTGCTTCCGTTCGTTTCAAATTGATTTTAAAGTAATTGTTAGTTTTATAATTTAATTATAAAACAATGTCAATATTCCATAATTATCATCTTCTCCAAAATTTGACGTCGTTTAAACTTGCAGTTTACACTAATTGGCGAAAAGTAATCTAATTAAAACATTACCCTTGAAACTTTATTCGGAATTTCTCTGATAAAAAAAAAGCGATTTAGCGCCGTGAATGCGCGTCACAATCATTTGATCGGGAGTTGCTGAACGAGGCTAGTCTTACAATGATTTATACCTATCTGACTAACAGATTCATCATCGCCGAGCCGAAACCATTGAAGATAGAAAGCTGAAATTTTTAAGGTTCTTCCTTTTACAGCAAAACCACCCAAGGCAACCGCCCACCCACCTAAGGCGGGATTTTTTGAAATTCAACCCCATAAGAGGATGAAAAGGGGTGAAAACGAATGTAAGTACGAAACTTTTAAACGCATTGTGCGATTTGCTTAAAGCTTGATATGAATATATAAATGCCAAATAAATGGACACTTGTTTCAGGATTTTTCAAAATAACCCTAACAAAGGGGTATAATTGGGTGTCAAAGTTTGTATGGGAACATTTTAACGGGTGGTGTGATTTCTTAGATACTTGGTTTTGATACCTAAAATGTAAAATAAATGGACACGAGTTTCAGGATTTTTCAAAATAACCCTCACTAAAGAGTAAAATGAGGTGTGAATGTTTGTATGGAAACTTTTTAATGGGTGGTAAGATTGGTTTGAAACTTATCAATAAAATTTAGCAAGGAGATAAATTGCATCCTTAGGAAGGATTTTAGCTTCAATTCCATTAAAAAAAATGCGGACGAAGTCGCGAACAACAGCTAGGTACCTATAAACGAAGATGCGAGAGAAAAAGGTAGTATTTATACCTACATAATTTTAGGTTGGTGCCAGTCTAGGTAATGTAACTATTACAGAAATGTACAGTATAATTTAAGGTAAGTAATTAAAATACATGTGAAACCGTTCAGGATTGTTTTAAACAAAACAATCTATAGATAAACCTACCTAGTTCAACTGAATTTATTTTGTAAGTAAGTACCTATCTACCGTACCTACATCTTTGGCGTGTGCACATTTATAAAACGGATCTCAGGATAATGATTTAGAAAATAGTACATAGGTTATATTATAGTTAATTAAAGTTTCAAAGTGATCCTTGTGATTGTATTGAAAAAAGTATCTTTTGACTTTTGACATTGTAGGTATTAACTGTACAATGAGTTACAAAAATGATTATGTAGGTAAAATTACTCAAATGTTTTTTTTAATTTTTTATGTACAAAAAAAAAATCTATTTCATCTATCGTAGAAAGGTTACTGTTCGCGGTTATGTGAAAAGAAACCTGATAATAAAATATTGGTGACTTCTTAAAGGTAGGTAGGTACCTATCGACTCAAATTATCTAAACTACCTACCTAAGCTAATGCGTAATATCAGACTTGATTTTTGAGATTTGTTAATACCCAAATCTACAAAATCACGTCTGATATTGTTAGTGTAGGTATTAGGTGCTGAGTAGGTACTACTACGTGTATACAGTTCCTGCACTTTGTCATTGTTTATTACGAAGGTAACGGATTCGAGCAACAAAGCAAACTGACATTGGGTTTACCTACTAAACTGTCCTCGTTTCCCGATATACCTAGCCAGTTACACGTTTCTTGTTTTCCTTGTTTGCCAGGTATGTTTTAAGACAGTACTTTTTGATAAGTAGGTAGGTACCGAGTGCTTATATTCATTCATCAAGTTAAACCTTTTGGACGAATTTTGACGAAAATTGTTATATTAGAGGCGACCTTAGGATTTTTATCTAAGTTAGGAAGGTAGTTGTAGTTCGGGCAAAGCCACTAGGCAGCATTTATCAAGTAAATTTATAAGACAACTTCTAACTACACGTCACGTTAACTGTTTTTCTGAGAAGAATTTAAACTAATTAGGTATGTGGGTTGTGTTATTTTTTATAAATGTACTCGTATGTTAATCGAAATGTATATTAAGCTGGTACCTAATTATGAATATATTAGGACATTACATGGGTTTTCTGGATAAGTATTTTCGATGGCGCCCCGGAGCGCGCGCTCCATGGTAATGAATGTGCCTGACTGCCCTACAATACAAAGTGTATCTTAGTTAAATTTATAATGACTTGGTTCGGCTGGTAGTACCTACTTACCAGTTTCTTTCGTAATAACATGTTCAGCTGTACGTAAGTAATGTAGGTACCTACAACAAGTAGTGTTTTCGAGTTTTCAAGCAGATCAATGTGCAGTGAAATTCAACACTTTGCTAGCTGCACTAGGAAATCTCAGTGCATTTGATTATTTATTTAATTAGATGAATGGTGTTTTAGGGTTTCAAGAGAATATAACAGTAGCAGCTAATATCTTTATGAAATTCAGAACGGGTTAATTTGGAAGTAGGTAGGTACCTACTACCTGGAAAAACATCGCCGAATGTAAATGTTCGCAAAGCAAAGTTTGTTGTAGTACCGCGAGCACTTATGATATTGAGCGCCTTTTGTTCGCCTACCTATATAATTCGCGATGCACATGAGAGGTAGGTAGTGAACGAGAGGCGCGTGCACTCACTATGCACGTGCTAGGGAAGGTCACCGGGTGTTTCCACTCCACACCACCATGACCACCCGCCACTAAAAATGCGCATACCTTACGCACTCCATAACTAACCTTTCCTGCAGCTGCTCCCTAAAGTTTACTTAGGCTAAAATAAAATAGTACTTAGGCATAGGCACCTACCTTAGAGCAGCTTCAAGTCAGTGAGTGCGGAGGACGCGCGAAATAGTACGTTATTATTTCGTGTGCAAAGTGCCGCACCACTGAATTCGATCGACACGTGAAGCGGCCAGCGGATTGACTGGCGGTCGGGCGAAGCGCTTGTGTATTTATGCGTGCGCATCTCGTCGCGCCTGCGCCGTGGTGGGAGCATTCCGTCAGTCAGTGTGTCAGTTAACCCTAACGTATCTAACCAATTCATTCACTTAAAATTTACCGCCTTCACAAGGGGAAGGATCACCTCGGGGACTCATCCGGTGTCCCGCTTCCCTGCGCTGTTCCATTGCAATTTAGGTAGGTACCTAGGTACCTACTCGAATAAACAAGAGAGATCGAGTCGAAAGCGGTTCAGCTGTTATCAGTTGATTTTTTGACAGACATACAAACAAACTGATATCCATGGCCAACACTACAATGGTCAGTTGATCAGTAATTAGATTAAAAATTTAGATCCAGAAAAATACCATGTACCCTATTATTATATTAACGTACACATTGAGACCACAAAACACCTAAATATTTAGTAGGTAGGTACCTACCTATTTTGTCATATTCCGATTTTTGTCACAGACCATTCCGATAACCCTAAACACGATACCTCTGCTGAAAGTTGGTGAGAAGTTGGGTATCCTACAGATTCCAAGTAAGTAAATAAATATATATGTCATATATTATATTATGTAATATGTCATATCAAGAATCACGAAAATATCGAATACCTACTTAGGTATCAAAAATTTTCGAGAAAAGTTTGCTACAAACTCAGACCGAAATAAACTGTTATTTTGACAACTTTTTACCGCACAGGAAGGCATAGTGTTATTTTTGCTACTATGGCGGTGTGACGTGTGCTAAGAGCAAGGCGCACGGTTTGGGTGTATAAGTGTGCGTGCGTGTATTTACATAAAGAAGCACGATTTTATGGCTTCACTGTGGTTGATAGCGACAATCCGTCTATAGGTATATCCTCGGTCTGAGGCTATAAATTGACTTTTTATATTCTAATCTTTATCATAGGTTTTTATCACCTACTTCACTTTAATCTGGGATAATTTAACCACAGGTCAAATTAAATTTAGTTCTATAAAACCGAGTTACCAATAAAATGTCGGACATTTCACACATTACCTGGTCCCAAAGTAAGTAGAGCTTGTTACCACATGACTGTTATACTTACTAGGTAGGTACTTAAACCTTTTTGTTTTTGTAAATCCATATATACCTACCTATTATACAAATAAACATCTAGAACCGAGATAAATATTTGTAGATCATACAAAAATTTGTCCCGCGGCGGGAATCGAACCCGAATAGAATAGACATAGAATAGACAACCTAGCCTGACACATAAACAAGCATCAAGCTAGGTGTATGACCGCCTTGTGACAATAAATTGAGTACTTAATCTATATCTATACCAATATTATAAATAGGAAAGATTTGATTGTTTGTTTGTTTGTTTGTATTGAATAGGCTCCGAAACTACTAAACCGATTTGAAAAATTATTTTACCGTTGGAAATCTACACTATCCCCGGGTGACATGGGCTACTTTTTATCCCGGGAAAATTGGTTTGTCCCGTGAAAAATCTTCAACGCAGGCGAAGCTGCGCGCGGACAGCTAGTAAATAAAATAAACCAACCTCTGCGAGCCCGTAAAGTACCTACCTACCTAACGTCATGTTCTTTGTGTAGCCCTTGAGTACGTATGAGTCACCAAACACACACCCTACCAATGTCCGTTTTCTATTTATATGAAATCCGTTAGTAGGAACCGTCTATTAGTTTTTGTATGTAAAGAAACGGCACGTTATGATTTTCCTCTATTAAAATCAGAAATTTAGCTGATGGCTGCTACTGTTCTCTCCCTCTTTGAACCCTATAACACCATTCATCTAATTAAATAAACAACTATGTAGTTTTTCTAAGACCATCTCCTAGTACAGCTAGCAAAGTGTTGAATTGAACTGCACATTGGTCTGCTCGTAAACTTGAAAACACTACTTGTAGTAGGTAGGTAGGTACTTTATTGTAAAAAACGTTTTTAAAGCAGCACAAAATACATCATAGGTAAATAATGGAATGCGTCGGCCGCTCGAACTGTGTGCTCAGTGCAATGATATTATATATAAACTGAGGTAGATATGTTCTACCAAGATCTGCGCGGCAAGACAAACACAAGCTAATTAGCTTGAGTGAACTCAGTCCGTCCTGCGTCTGGTCGCGAGGCGCACGTACCTACTACGTTGCGGGATTTTGGAGATAGAAAAAAAACAAAAATGCCATGTAGTGTATTTTGAAAGTGCAATACTTATACTGGGACGGCTGTAAAAAGCAAGAAGGATGTATCTTTTCATTTGTAATACTGTTTAAACTATTTAAAATGGAAAAATATTAATTTAATTTTACTCAAAAATCATTGCCGCGGCGGCGTTTCCGCTTTGCCACTTACACGAACGAGACAAGGACAGCGTTGTATTGAGTAGAGTGAAGAGTGACAGAGAGAACGAGATAATGGCGTGCGGTGTTGTCGGTTCGAACGACGCTAGACGAGGTTGGGGTAATTAGGGGGTGATCTATTACTCGAATATCACATCGGCTTTCCTAGCTTGCTGCAATAGGTATTTTTTTACCACTATGGCCTTTATTTATCCAAGTATAAAATAAAGGCCATAGTAGATAAAAAAGATAACATTTGAGTTTCAACATTTACTTCTTTCTATTTTGTTTTAGATTTCCTAACGACGGATTAATAAAAGAGAAATGGGCACAAGTCGTCAGAACCCAAAGAAGAGAAGATGAATGGATGCCAACAACATAGGTACTCAAGAATATGATAAAGACAGCAGTGCCGATAATTAAGGTAAAAAACACAGAAAACTACTTTTCATTCACCACTTTGAATTTCCCTTTAGGAAGAAAGAGCGTACACGAATCTCAGCTTAATTGGTAAATTAAATACCTATGTTTTTTAACATGCTTTTTCAAAAGTTATTGTGAGATCGTGACATTATTATGTTATTATTATGATATGATATTATTTTATTATATTGTATTTGTACTTATTTATCACACATGCGAAGGATGTGTTCACACCATCTGAGTTGACGCTGCATAAGTAGAGCCTTCATGTCATACATGTGCCAAATACTGAGGTTCTTCGTCGCTCTGGAGAAGCTCGCGATCTGGTTCGCGATCCTGAAATTTAATGTTTCAGAACATTTGTCATTTAATTTTCATAGACATCTCAGACGGTACTCTTTATGGTTTGCAGACGCAAGATGTATTAATGGACGGGTATGATTAATGCACTTAACTTCATCACAGGCTTCAAGTCATGGAATTTTCAGACACGATCAGTAAGTCGTCTGAAATTGGCAGTGGCATTTATGATGCGATAGTACCTCTGCTGGGACAGAAGTTACATTGGATTTCAGGCGGGAAGGTTTTTCTGCTTATTCGCTAAGGCAGAGTTTATAATCTGCGCAAGGATCTTACCGGCAATCGATGGAAGCGCTATGCCTCAATACGAGCTGCAATCGGAGATACCTCCTTACCCTTTTCTCCTTATACAGCTTACAAATCACAGCATCTCCCCACTTCTATGAAATCGAAGATGGATTTATCACCCTCAAGAACTTTCCAGCTTAGTGAGTATCAGCACAGTGCTGTAGTTCATCAGCTTTCTCTTTCTACCATGTATGAGTAACTTTAGATTATAGTTATTATTTCAGTGTGTTCCATAACTTCTGAACTAAGTTCATGCCTGTGTCTTTCCAATAGGATCTTAATCCCAGCATCTGAGGCACAAAACCAGTCCTGATTTTTCTTTCATACTTTGCTAATGTGTCCATAGCACAGCCATGAAGTTTGATGAATTATCTCCATTCGACATATATTGGAGTTACCTCCTCAGACTGTGGAGCACGATCAGCAAATTCTAGCATTTTACCAAGCTTTGACGATGTAATGAGCGTTGATTGAGTGGATTTTTGAGAGGCGCTCGTCGTAGAGCTTTAAGCGCTAGATGCATCTTAAATCTTAGGAACCGAAAAATGATTTTTGGACACAAACATTTAAAATTATTAACGTTTGCAATTGTTGAATCCTATACCACTAAATAGTGGCTGTTATCACTTGTTTACGCCTTTCAATTCTCTTTTTCTTCTTATTTGAACGTCAGTTAGTTTGAACCAGTGTGGAGAAAGGAATAAAGCTCGCCTCAGAGGCTCCTTTCGTGCAGCAGCAGCACCGACTTTAGCAGTCGTCAAGCAGTCATCTGAGATTTGAGTAAATACTAGAAGTTTCACAAATCGCTAAATAAATCGTCCTATATAGGTATTCTTAACTTTTATTTTTCAGTATCCAGTATTCAATTCAGTACATATGTTTATTCACAAAAGACGTCTCTATCCTACCCCAAAAAAACTTTCCATACCTGTAAAATCTTTATATACGAGTATATAAATCTTTTGTGCGTGTGTTTGTAAATAAACTCGTCCTAAACGGCTAGACTGATTTTGGTGAATTTTTTTGTATGTACCCATAGTGGATTCGAGAATGGTTTAGATTTACAATTAGTTTTTTTTTTAAACACGCGGACGAAGTCTCCAACGAGACAGCTAGTACCTGTAAAAATAGTTTCATAAGCCTATCGAGTTGGTATGTTTCATAGCATGAAACCTCCTCAAGGTGTGAACAGCATTTCGCGAAAACAAAGTTGAGGTGAATGCCACTTGTGTTTATAATAAAACCTTTATAAGGTGTGTATTATTGATACTTTATAATTATTTTTTTATCATAACCACATTGTCTTGGCAACTACATATTCCTAAATAGCACACAGATATACAACATCAGCTATTTGATAACAATAGTTGATATAAATGAAACGGTTGAAAACACACGATGCCTGCGCGTGATAGCCGAACTCAAAGCAACCGTAATGTCACGATTTCATTTCGTTGTATGAATATCTTTTTAGTGCTGCAATTAGAGGCTACGTGATATTGATAAATGTATTTATAATATTTATGGAGTTAGCAGATTGGAGTCCCAAAGTGAGCTAACTAGAATTTACCACTTCATGTGCAAAGTGCGAAAATTATACTATACTAGCTGTCATGTAAGCGACATCGTCCGCGCGTTTAAAAAAAAATCTAATGGTAAATCTAAACCATTCTCGAATTCACTTGAACACACAAAAAATGACATCAAAATCGGTCGAGCAGTTATTTACAAACACACGCACAGAAAATTTATATATTACTAGCTGCCCTGCTGCCCGCGGCTTTGCACGCGTGGTATCTACATAAAAATCCTTTTCCTAGGTCCCATCTATCTCTATACCAAAATTCATCGAAATCGGATCGGCGGTTTAGGCGTGAAAACGTAACAAACAGACAGACAGACAGAGTTACTTTCACATTTATAATATTAGTCTAAATAAAGATTATGTCGAGTGTCGGTGTTGGTGCTTATAATGTAATTAACTGAGAGTTTGATATGCGACAACCTGGATCAGTATACTTGGGTGATACTATCTTTGTTCCTACGAGTTAATTAATAACAAAGAAAGAAAGACAGACAGAATAGTTTGACAACGCAGAACAAAATGGAATACAGAAATAAATAAAAATGCCGGACCTTTCACACAGTATCATCTGGCCCCAAAGTCAACAGAGCTCGTGTTATGGGTACCAGATGACTGATATAAGACTTATACACTTTTTTTTAATATAATACATGTTATTGACTGGCCTGTCAGCTCCATTGATAGTAACTCTGCCTTCTGCGCTGTAGGCTGGGGTTTTGATTCCCCCTAGACTCCCGTTGATTATTTTAGGTATAAGTACCTAATGTTTTTGTTCTTGGTTTTCACTATCACATATGTGATTTTTGTTAATAAACAAATAAACATGTTTGAGAATAATATCTTCCGGTTTATACCTTAATGACATATTTGTCTCTGACAGTATTAAATAAAAATGGCACGTGTTGACACCAAAAATAATATTATTTTTGCAATTCCTCAACTCCGAATAACTCGTGCCACGTGTTAAGTACGACGTGATAGGTACGAGTTTTTCGGTGCGTTTGACGAACGACTCCACAGAACAAACATTTGTGTGATGGACATAGGTTTTTGTTCTGTGTCTGATTGTTATAAAGTATGTATCAGTCATTTGGTCACTATAGCTATACTTTGTTTAGAGCTAGATGGTGCTGTGTGTGTGTGCGTTATCTACCAATATTTA
Organism: Lampropteryx suffumata; assembly: GCA_948098915.1. Lineage (NCBI taxonomy): Eukaryota > Metazoa > Arthropoda > Insecta > Lepidoptera > Geometridae > Lampropteryx > Lampropteryx suffumata. Next base: position 14,727,626 of record OX402544.1, on the reverse strand, counting down.
TTTATTATTTATAATAACAGAACAGTTTTCTGTGATAATAATGTTTGTGTGTAGTGCACCTTCGAGCGGAACTAAACTATTTTCCCACTTTTCTGGACGGAAGGTCATCTACCACCTGCCTATATACCTAGATTAGGTGCATATAGACACTTTGCTTGTGACCCTATTTAATGCGTTCATACAATTCCGTATCTCATAAAAAAATAAGGAACCGTTTTAGGATCACTTCGTTAAATAGAAGCAATAATAAAAATAAATCTATATATATAAAAGAAAGTCGTGTTAGTTACACCACTTCAAAGATTCAAAGATCAAAGATATTTATTTGCCAGAAAACATGTGTACAGAAGATGACAAAAATATAACAATGTGAAACAACATGCTTGACCGGTTTACGGTATGCAAATTAGGTAGAGATGGCATGCAAGTTTAAAAATAATTACAATTTATCTCTAAAAAATTCGTCAAGATTATAATAACACTTTGAAATTAACATTTTCTTTAGTTTTAGTTTAAACATTTGGATGAAACTTAAAATGAATATGAAGCCGCGGGTGGCCGCTAGAGCCATCTATCAATATTTATCCGTAACTTTGTTAATCTCTGTAATTATTTTAATAATTTGAACAGCTATCTTTTTTAAATAGCGATATTAGTATTTTAATATTTTTTGTGAATTTGTAACCGCCCAACGAAGTGGACACGGGCCAGCTAGTATTAATATAAATTCTCATCGCGTCTCATTTTGGTGCCAGTTGTTTACCTACGTTCGAGCAAAGGAATATTGCCTCAAAGCGGGAAGCAAACGCAGCATTTATCTCGGGAAACGTGCGCTCTGCTCTGTGCGATGCGAAGTGAACGCGAGAACTGGTTTGTTTTTTGATGCGTCATGGACAACAAAAGAAAGAAATACTTAAATAAAATAAAACCTACTGTTTAGGTTGAGTACTTCCCGTTGACCTAGAACCATGAAATGTGGTAAGAAGCATGGTCTCACAGAACAAGTACCTATTTACCTAACATTTACAATTTGTATTTATAAAAACATATCACATTTTGACATAAGTAGTACCTACCTAACTACAAACTTTGCAGTTGGAGAATTGACCGAGAGCGTGACGTTCGATATTGGTATGAGAGCATACTTTTAACTACAAAGTTAAGTTTGTCCGTCAATCAATCAGACTTATCATTTTGTTACAGCAGTGTTCGGTGCTTTGTTTTCATAAAGGGTTATTTTAACCGCTGATATTGGAGTAAGGTCATTGGCTCACATATCGCGCAGCCAGCCATCTTGTAGGTACTCCGCACACGATCCTGTCGCGCACCAGGCCTTCTTCTAGGTGCTCAAACTCACACTGAGATGAGTAAGGAACTTTTGTGCATTAGTAACGTAGGTATTTGTCGATGGACTCGTGAACCCATGCGAACCCACAAAATGCTACTAATAAATCAAGAATAGGATTCTTGATTTATTTGTAGCATTTTGTTTCTTTTCAAAATGAGCGTTGAATTTGCTTACTAGCGTGTCAAAACATTCGTTGTTCTCTTCTTCGGTGTATTTTAAAGATGTGTTGTTAACACGACTTTTTTGTGTTGTTAATACTAGTACCCCTCAGAGCCAATTAAATTCATCAGTAGACACTTTGATCTGTCACAATCATTTTTGCTACCTACGCCTCTGCTCTGTTGGCAGACCACCTTCTAAACATCATTCTGATGGAGCCCGCGAATGCTTCATTGTTTGAGTTATTTATAGTCTTTTCTTTTAATTTATCTTCCGATTTTACTACTTTATCCCGTATTTTGCAGTTATTATTTAGCACCGCTGTCACCATGTCGTGATTGAATAACGAGTTGACCAAGACTGGTTATTTTATTTTCTGCCCACACATAAAAATAAGGAATGAGCTACCTTAGGTAGCTACCTACGTATACGACATAAACCTTCCTTACCTTGGCTTCAACTCGCAGGGGTAGGTGCTCCTAGGTCAGTAGGTTACGTTGTCCTCGCATCGCTAGTTCTTGGGAGTTCCCTCAGGCACCAATGGTAGTTAGGAGTTCCGTCAGTATCTCGAGTATGAGTATCGGGCTCTCTGCGTCTCCTGCCATGTTAGTCTCGGCCGCGGGTGTAGTAGGGCGGCCGCATGTGCAGTAGGAATGCCTCGAATACATTGTTTTATGGTGGTCACGTTCTTGTATAACGTTCTTAGTAATAGTAATAGTAATCAATGATAAAATAAACATGATGGTGAAATTAGTAGTTACGGTACTCTCTCAGGTGATACTTTCGCACTTGACCGATTATTTTTATTTTGTTATTTTTTAGTCTGTACTTTAAATGGTTTTACATTTTTGTTTGTTTGTCTACAGAAGGAGGATTAAGGGACAGTTCTTCAATTATTGAAGGTCTTCAATTATCTAATCGATGTGTTCACCTCTATTATAGAGGTGAACACCTCGATTAGAAACTGTGTTGGTGGGTTGGTGATACATCCAATCTATGTAGGTACGTAGGCAATCGAAATCCACATGAGTTTATGTATGAATCTTTCTAAAGAAAGTAAGAAAAAACATTTATTAAACCACAACTATGAATATAAATACAATGGATACACAAAATTATCACTACCTACTGACAAAGAAGAAAAACAAATGTATTAGAATTAGATGGTGAAATGGCCCACTGCTCAGCATAATCTACATACCTAGTACCTAGAATAGATAAGTACCTACCAGTACACTTATTCTCTATAATAGCACTATCATCTGATTGAAGTGCAAAAATGTGATGGAGACTGATGTATCCGCTGGTTGAGGTCGTAAATAGACTCAGCCGACTTCCCGAGTTCCCCTCAAGCCTCAATTATTCAATGCACTGGTTCCCATGTTTGCATGTAGGTACATACGTACCTATTTGATTCGCGACACAATCAAGCTCCTGTGACGATCCTATATTCATACTTCCATACTTATTAATATTATCAATTCGAAGGTGTCTCTGTATGTTTGTTAGGATGAATGGGTTCACGGCTAAACGGTAGTACATGGGCTACTTTTGATGTAAGTACAGTCAGTGTTGTCGTTTTAGCGCATTTGGTGTTAGATCTAGTGAAATTCTAAAGTCTAAAGCACATTTCATTGCACATGTCCATGACAACGTTACCAAAAATCTAAATTATGAAAAACGTAAACAGCAGCTGATGCAGGCTCATCATTGGTATCTGGAGGTTATAATGTCCATAAATACGTAGTGGATTTGTTGAAATTAGTTGATTTTAACTACTTATTCATTAAAATCAACTAATATAAATTTAAAAACTTTAATGTTTTTAACTAGGTATTATTTTTGAAGTGATTACTTCTTATGGGAGGGTAAAACGCTTCGTTACGTAACGCGTTACGGCTCCAGTCTGTCTGGCGTTCTTTTCTCTGACGCATACGGCAGCGGTAGGCAAGCTCCTCCTCTCTCACTCTAACCCACAGCGCTAGTTAGATTAGTTTAAGTTATAACTTCTGTCGGGCGTCCCGAGACACCTACGTAATTTTTTTATTAAAAACCGGACCGTCGTAATATGTAGCACAATATCGAGAAGGGTTTTCCGTCTTTTAATTTGTATATGGCAACACGAATCACATAACCATACATGCGAAGCGCGGGAAGCAGCTAAAGCAGAATCTATATACATATATAAAAATGTTATGTTGGTTTGTGTACGCTTCAAAAACTCAAAAAGTTCTGCACCGATCGAGCTGAAATTTTAGCATGATATATAATCCGCATCAAGGATTGTTTTTATCAATTTTTTTTGTGCCACAGCGAAGCGTGGCGGGGTACAGCTAGTACTTAATAATAATCAGCTAATATCATAATGCTTTCATAATCAGATCATGCTCCTCGTTCAATTCTTTGACAAAGGCACACATTGACATTGATATTTTGAGCACCCTAATAAGTAAGTTAAAGCGCATACTCAATGATAAATTCTTGGTTATTCAATCGTAGTTTACTCATTATATTTAATTGTTTTGTTTTATTTATTGTTCTTCAAAATCTTATACATTTATATTGGTTTTCTAGGATCTGTTGCCTGCTATTGTATTTCTACTTAATTGTTTTATTTTTTTAACTACAAGTGGAAACTTTTAACTGGCCCTCTGTAAAATATATGCCTTGCATATATTACTTATTTAATAGTTAACATTATACCTACATAGCTGTAAGTTTTCTTAAAACGAATAAAATAAAATAATAGTAAAAATAATTATGTAACAGAGACTATTCCAGTTCTGTCTTTACCATCCCTCAATTACAGGCGGTAAATTCAAGTAGGTTGCCTAAAACGGAACCGTATACTGGCGGGGGATTCTTCGAGGGTAGGGTAATATAATTAAGTACTATTTAAAAAATAGACAACCGACTTCACGTACAAGATATCTACTGTAAAACGTTGAGGAGTGCCCTTGACTGTCCTTCGTCTTCATTATCAGACCCCTAATGACAGTCACAACCCATCTAGGTGTAGAGGTCTCATCAATACAAATTAATCAAGCCCAAACACCAGGTAATTGCTGTAAATCGTTGAGAAGTTCCCTCGTATGTCTTTTGGCTTTATCATCAGATCGACTTTGCAGCACTAATATTAAATGAAGGTCGATCTATTTAAATAGGTCGACCTTCATTAAATAGTAGTACTTAAAAAAAATAACAAACGCACTAGTCGTCACTACGATTTTCGAAGGTTCTCCTCGATTTTTTTGGGATGACATCATCAGATCCTGGTTTCCTTATCATGGTACCATCCTTGGTATATTTCCTTTCCAATAAAAAAAGAATCATTAAAATCGGTTCATAAACGACGAAGTTATGCGCGAACACTTATACCTACGGTCGAATTGAGAAACCTCCTTGTTTTAAAGTCTGTTAAAAATGTATTGCTCCACGCAGAGAGATTAAAAGTAGCATATTATTCTATTATCTTATTCTTATGTTATTCTATTATCTGTTTATATCGACTAGCCAAGTTTCATACAAATCAGTCCAGCTGTTACGGCGTGATAGAAAATCAAACTATTATAGGTAGGTACCTAAGTAAACCTAAGATCCACACAAACTTTCGCGATTATTTTTATATATATACGAGACGACCTCTGTGGCGCAGTGGGCTAAGGTCTGGCTGAGACGCAGAAGGTTGCGGGTTCAATTCCCGCCGCGGGACAAATGTTTGTATTATCTGCAAGTATTTGTCTCGGGTCTGGGTGTTTCTATGTATGATATGCATTTATTTACAAAAAAAAACAGTATATAAGTAGTATATTGAAATGTCCGGCATTATTATTATTATTATTATATTAGTCATGTGGTATCCATAACACAAGTTCAGCTTACTTTGGGGCCAGATGATGCTGTGTGAAATGTCCGGGGTTATTTATTATTATTTATTTATATAAATCTTCTGTGTGTGTGTTTGTAATTAAACTCCTAAACGGCTGGACCGATTTTAATAAAATGTTTTGTGTGTGTTCAAATTAGAGAATGGTTTAGATTTACAAATAGTTTTTTTTTCTTTTAAGGCGGACGGAGTCGCGAACGGGACAGCTAGTATTTATATATATATTGACTGGTATGACTGGCCGGGCAATGAGTGAAACCCATGCAATGACACTGGAAACAGATGTAGGTAATACCCACCCACATTAGATTTATCTATATTTGAACAGCTGTCCAACAGACGGAAGACTTTTGTTTATCTAAAAGCCAGTTTTTTCAATGGAGTTTAAACTTTGGCCCATTTATTTTTTGTATTGCTACCTACCTCTAAATCGTTCGTTGTTCTGCCTCCTCCGTATTACTACTTTGCCATTTGAGTTTATTAAATAGATACACCGGAGTGTGTTTTTTTTAATATAAAACACAAGGTTAAAAGTCACGTTTAAGTCACGTCTGTTCTTCATACCATAAGAGTTCAGAATTTAAGTTATATGTGATCTTTTCGGAACGTCGAAGCAAAATCTTATGCAAGAGTTTTGAACTCGTATCTTTTGTTCATGTTGTTTAAATAGGTAAGGGCTGTAAACAATGTTACAATAATCCAATTGCGAGAGCACCAGTTAGTCTAATCTTATCTGGATTGGAAGGAACACTCAAGTGTAGTCTAAGCCTATATAAAGACCTATATATAATGAAGGGCGTTGAAGTACTTTGGTATTTTAGACTTTATGTGTTCTTCAAAAGATATACCTGGGTCCATGATTAAACACAAATATCTCACTATGTGGATTTCATGAATGACGGTGTTGTTAGGAATAAGAACTAAGTAATTGCTTCGACGGACCACCTTAGTCTGTTGCTGTGTACCTTAAGTAATAAATGTACACTTATGTGGATTTATAAGTAGGTAACACTAACCACCAGTACCTAAATAAAACGAAAAAAGCTAATTTTAGACTCCACTTCCTATTTGATTTACTTGTACGTAATACCACTTTAACTGCCTAAATTGTACTTTTTTTTAATGGTATAATCTATTAAGTGATATGCAAGAGGTTGCCGCTTCGTACATTTATTAAAAAGCGAGATAGATACACTTGCATATCACCAAAATTCCAAGATTTTCGCAGTGCACTTGACCTCACCTTGACTCGGATTAACCATTATATTTTTATTGTTTTGAAAGTGTTTGCTAAATCAATATTGTCTCGCGTTTATAAAGGCTCATTCGGACTGTATTTCCACTTGATTAAAAGTGAAATTGGCCTTAAGTGTGTGTCAAATACGTACTTTCTCAGAGTGAGTTCAAAAGTGTTAAAAACTCGAAGTGAAGTAAATTGTCATATTTTTGAAACACACATTGTATTATGTGCGAATGTATTACCTACTATGAGTGGCATTATGAAGTCTATTTTGTATGTGCGACATGATTTGCAAGAAAAAACAAAGGAAAACAGCCACCTGTTACCGACGTTTTCGCCTCTGTCTGCCGCGAGATCGAAAAGTTCTGGACTTCTGCTTCGATTCCGATTTTGAGCTCTAAACGCATTAAAGACTTGCTCAAGAGGTATTATGATGAATACTTACAGCTTATTCGCTATCCTAAACATAAAAGAACTTATTCTTATGAGGAATAAGTCTAAAGTTTTCGACAAACTGCTATAACAAGGCTTCTTCATATCGCGGCTTGTAAATGCAGTTGTTTTGATTCCTGCACTTGTTCCAGGGATCAGAATTTCCTATTATTGAACGGGCATTCCTATTAGACCAAAGGAAAAACAGAAAAATGATGATTGGTAGCAGCGATCATCACGCAACCCAAAAAATGCAGCGAGCATTTGAAAGCAGCGCATCAAAGTTCGCAAGACGGAAAATGTCCGCCATGAAGTAGAGCCAAATTCATACTGCGAGTAGAGAGATGGAGAGACATCATTGGCGACAGAGAAACGTTACCGTCCACATCAGCTGCAGTGAAAAAATTGGCCAAAGTTCGCGAGAGTATGTGACCGATACGGAGTTTCTAATCGATCAGCGGCTGCTATCGCAAGTGCAGTGCTCCAGGACGTAGGGTTTACATTGAAATGATTCATTGGAATGAGTTTTTAATGACCTCACCTCCTATGTGTGAAACATAGGAGGTGAGGTCACTAGAAACTTCAGATATCAGATTAAATTTTGCTGCAAATGTTGTGTGGTAAAACTACTATAAGTTTAGAATTTTCCAAACTTCCCTGTCACACCCAAGCTGTTGAGCGTTGTGTCACTGAAGCTTCTATCACAGTAGCATGAGAAAAGACGCGCGACGATCTTATTCGTACGAAAATTTAGTCTAGATCTCTAATGCAATCTTTTGATTGTAAGGCCGAACTCAAATGCTAAAATGGGAGATTTTCCTCTGATTGGCATACATTTTTCATCACAATATGTCAGTTAAAATCTTACTGTCTGCTCTAAATATTTTTAAACAATGTTTTGTTAATAATAAAACGTATTATATTTGGAATTAACTTGTTCTATTTATATTTTTTTTCACCTAATTTTGGTTAGAAAATATCAAGATTTCTGAAATTTCAAACGCTGGCCTATACGCTACGCTGGCTATAACTTATATTAATAAAAAAAACGAATTACTACATTTCATTGTTCTTGTCATTCTGCATTTTGAGAGCTACCCATCAGCAAAAAAACAAAATAAACTAAAATTCATTCAAATCGACCCACCCTATTACAGATGCAGCGTGTGGGTTTTTAGACTCACTAACTAATGAAATACTCTCTTGTATTTTTTATACTGACTGTAAATTAGTTAAATCTCATGGACCTATTGGGAGTTAATGTAAGAATATTTCAAGTTCTATAAATATTTTTCATGGACCCGTTGGGAAACTTAAAACAATAGAACCATGGACCTCTGGGAATAAGCCATCTGATCATGACGGTAAAATTAAAGAGAGTTGTAGTTATAAGAAAGTTGTTGAAAATTTTGAGTAGTAGCGAATAAGCTTCCCACCTACGGTAATATCATTAAAATGTTTTGTTAACGAGTTCCGGGTCTTGTAAACGAGTCTTGTCTGGTTTAGGAATGCTGGGCTCCATTAGTCCTACCTAACGCTTTGTTGCATTCCCGCCACATTTTACGTGAGCTTTTAATATGTTTATTGACTTGATGTGTAAAATAAAATAAATAGCTCTTCACTGCGTGACAAAGTAGTAAGTAACTAAATTAAGCAGTGTATGATATGATTTTTTATCTGCATCGCTATTGGTTCGTTCAGCCATATTACATGCATGGTATGTATCCTTCATTAAAGCCTTGATACTATCTGTAATCCAACGTGTTGTCTGAAAAAACTCGAACATAGTTTTTTCTGGGACAAAATGATTAAACAATTCCAATATTAGAAAGTTGAAGCATGACATTGTCATATAAAGAATCACATCCCATGAATCAATTCCCATGGGGTAACTGATGATGCCAGTTCGTAAGTGTCGTTATTGAAATCGTTAAAGGGGCGAAAGGTCTAAACTCTTGGGTTAAGTAGGCTTATCTATCTGTATTGAAAATCGAGCTGTATAAACGCATGGTTACTCAAATCATAATTGTGTTTTACACTAACAGTAATTACCTTTAAATTAGTAGAACAACATATCACATAATATTAGTGTACCTACCGGTGGTAGGGGTTATGCGGGAGGGTTTGTCTAAAACCTGCCATACTCAGAAAACAAAGCCACAAAGTTTCGTTGACAGTTGTCATTATTAACCAAGTCTATATTACAGTATCCAGCTAAAAAATATGTATTCATAGGCGAAAATATGGTTTGTTACCAAGATCATCTAGGAACACGGCTTCGATAGAAAATACCTACAGCAGTTTTACTTTTTACAAACTTATTCTCTAGCCAAATCTTTAAAGTTTCGGATGATGGAAGCTGTAATTCTCTAACCTGTAGGCCACCACCGACATATGCACCTACCCCCCACCCTTTAACTTTCGTGGGTGTATCATAAAATCATAAGATATCCTGAAGTATTATAATAGAAGTCTCAGTCAAATTGGTAAGGTTTTTAGATAATCACCAATGATAATCCAAAACGAATTCAACACCACCTATAAGCAAAAGAAATTAACTTAGCTTTAAACTTTCATGATATTGTTAAGGTTTTCAAATTAGGTTGGTACTTATTCATGTAGGTAAAGCTTAACAGGCAATGATAATTTTCGTGTCCGTTCCGCTAGCAAAATAAGATAAGATATTTATTTATTTATTGATCTCAGGTAATTAGGTTTACAATAATAAAAACACTGTCATTTAAACTAGGAAATCCTGTGCTATAAATGACAGTTTCGACTCGCAGTTTGACAATTTTTACCTATGTTGCTGGTATGATTACAATTTCACAGAGTGAGATTTCGATTGGAATCTATGAAAAAATCTATGACAAAAATTAGACAAGTTAAACAGAAACAAAAATAAATAAAAAAAGAAAAAACTAATACTAAATAAAACTATCAATACTAATACTAAAAAGTTTCTAAAGTACTTAAAAAATAATATGTACGAGAGTAGTTATAACAGGTGTATAGAGAAGGAATATATACCGCTGTGGAGTGTTGATGTATATATACCTATTAGTGTTCAGCAAATAAGACAAGCAATCTAAATTGTATTGTGTGTATATTAATACCTATCGATTCATTGGATATAGTAGATTTTCAGTGTCATCGTAATTTAATTTACTTAGAAGTTTTCTAGTCTCCCTCTTTAGCTTGAAAAGCGATAAATCATGTAAAGTAAGTCTTTTACTCAGCTCGTTATACAAGGAAGGTCCTGCAACATAAGGATGCCGTTTAGCAAAAGATGTTTTGTGCGGGGTAGTCGCAAAAACTTGGTCTTTCCTTCGCTTTCTACCAGCATTAGATCGTTGGTTACTTTTGCCTACGATTGTATGCGCAAGGACTACATTTTTTATAATAAATAGCTGACGGACGGTCAATACACTAAAGTCCCTATATAGTTGAATAGTGGGGTAACGACGTGGCTTATGAAGTATAACTTTGATGACGGCTCTTTGTGACCTTTCCAATTTTACTACAGTAGATTTATGGCTACCTCCCCACACAGAAACACAGTATCCAATTATTGACTGGCAGAGGGCATAGTATACTGTTTTAAGAACTGCTAAGTCACCGAGGTGTCTTATTTTTTTTAATGTAAACATAAGTTTCCTGACCCTGTTGGTCAACAGCTCTATGTGGTGATGCCAGTTAAGATGATTATCAATCCAGACACCAAGGTATTTAATTTTTGATACTTTTTCTAGGATAATGCAATCACATTGTGAGAAGACGGTAGGGTTACATGTGTGAGCTCTTATTTGAAGTCCATTTTGTTGAAGCATTCCTGCTTCTGTGATAGAAAATGTCACGTATTTTGTCTTATCAAGATTAATTGTAAGGGTATTTTCGTTTAACCAGTACATTACTCTTTTTAAGCCATCCTCTGTATGTGCAGCCACATCCTCCCAATTCTTGCCGTGGAAGACTATGGCCGTGTCGTCCGCAAAAGTAATAATCTGGGCATTTGTTAGTCTGAGGCCACATAGCTGGTTTATGTAGATTAAAAAGAGAGTGGGGCCGAGTATACTGCCTTGAGGTACTCCATAAGTAATGGGAGCATCTGAGCTCACATACGACCCAATCCTTACTCGCTGAGTTCGGTTAGACAGATAGCTGGCAAATAGTTTAAGTGCAGTTCCCCGCACTCCAATCCCGTCAATTCTGTCAAGCAATTTTGGAATAGAGACAGTGTCAAACGCCTTTGCAAGATCCAAGAACACCCCAATACACTTTTTGTTATTATCTAAAGATCGAGTAACCGATTCCGTTAGTACTCTGAGCGCATCTTCGGTAGACTTTCTGGAAGTGAAACCGTACTGATTACCAGACAAAATTTCAAATTTCCTTAGATACTTGGTAAGACGCACGTTGAGAAGTTTTTCAAGGATCTTGGACATTGCAGGAAGAACCGAGATGGGTCTATAATTGTTGACACTGTCTTTATCACCTGATTTAAAAATTGGATGTATCAACGCAGTTTTGAAGTGCCTGGGGAAAACACCAGATCTGAAACTCAGATTACAGATAAAAGTTATCACTGGTGTGAGTACATGTTTTGCCATTTTTAGTACCTTACTGGAAATACCATCAAATACCACAGCACAATCATCTCTAAGGTTCTTAATTATTGAGAGCACCTCCATTTCGTCTGTCTCCATTAAGACAAAAGAGTTTGTGACTTGCGCAAACGGGTCAGTCGTTACACTTTCAGTAAGGTTATTTGCTAGTTTTTGACCTATCGTAGCAAAGAATTCGTTTACCTTATTGATAGAATCCTGAGGGTTCTCTTCAATCTCCAGTAGACGTTCGCAGGATACCTTTTGCGTGTTAAGAGAGGCAATGTTCTTAATCACTTTCCAAGTCTTCTTCAAATCGTTCTTTGCTTTTACTAGTTCGGCCTTTTCATACTCACATTTTACTCTAAACAACAGTTCCTTACAAAAATTTCTATACCTAGCATAAATACGTTTTGACTGTAAATTTTCAGGGTCTTTCCTTACTTTTAAGTGCATCCCATCTCTAACCCTTATGCAACGCAATAGCCCCGGCGTAATCCAAGGTTTAATTATCTTCCTACGGTGACTTACGTTTTTAATTGTTGAGTGGTTATTTATCGCATTAGCCAAGATTTTTATGAGAATTTCGAGTGCTACATCCACGTCAATACAGCAATATACTGGACTGAAATTAGAATTCTCTATTTCGGTGATAAGGTCAGTGTAATGGATTTTCGTAAAAGTGGGTCGACTATAGTACTTTGTGATCATTCTACTCAATATCAAGCATACCGAGTAATGGTTTGTTAATGTCGAAGCTACAACAATCGTGTTACTATGATACAAAGTTCTAATCATAATATGATCCAAGCAATTTTCGCTTCTAGTAGGAGACCGATGTGTCGGTAAAAGGCCATGGGATGCCATCAGATTCAGGTACTCGTGTGTCCGGGAATCACTAATAGATTCATTTATATTTATATTGATGTCACCAACAAGGATTACATTTTTAAACGAAGCCAAGGAAGCAAGTAGTAGGTCTACAGCTTCTAGAAACCTGTCAGCATGATATTTTGGAGGTCGGTAGACTGCTATTATGGCAATATCATTCTTGATTTTTATAACAACACAGTTTGCGTCGTTTAGCTCGTGTTCATATGTTTGGGTTTGTAAACCGTTTTTAATATAAACTACTACACCTTCATTTTGGGTATGGTTTAGCGACGTATTATAAAATGTGTAACTATTAATAAGAGGAATATTACTAGTATTTTTTAACCAGCATTCCGTGAGAACAATCACATAAAATTCAAAATCTAGTTGCGCCAGGTATGCTTCAAATTGATTTGTTACAAGATATGCTTCTGATATTTTGGCAAATTATACTAAGATTACTGTTTATAACGTTCAGGTGTAGTTTTGCTTCTTGAGAATTACATGCGTGCCAATCCGAGGCACTGTATCGGTCAAGATCTTTACATATAACGTTTAAATCCATAAACGATAGATTGTATGAAGGTACCTGCTGAGGGATCTATCTAATAGACTACAGGCAAAGAACTGCGAAAGACCGATTATGTAAAAAACTGAGTATGAAACCCTATTTTGAGTGCGTGAGATGAAGTAGAGACTAGATTGCCTGTCATAGTATGATAGTGTGTTATGATATTGTGTGTGGTGTATTTTGTCTTGGGTGATATAAAATGTTGATGAATTTCAGGGTTTTGAGTATGCTCTGATAATAGGAGCATTGTTTCGTGTAATTGTGCACGCAATTTCATGGAATACAGCAAAAAAAATGTTAAAATAAATTTGTATTAGGTATTTAATTTGTTAATTTAATTTGTTTGTGAAAATAAATTTCGTTAAAATGCATCGAACAACTGTTGTTGTACTCAATAGGTACTTTCTGCGTGTTCTTTGAATTCTTGAAGCGAAAACTTCTTTTAGCGCGGTACGCATATTTTTAGATGAGGTAAACGACACCGTTACCGTCTGGGGCGAGACGCAGCCTGAGGCAGGCAGGCCCACAGGCTGCCGCGCTCGCCCCATTTGATTATAAACCAGAATTCACATGTTTACAGTCTACTTTTGTATGGAGAAGCTTACTGAGTTAGGCTCTTTGATATATTATCTACATTCTGAACAAAAAATATTGCAGTATTGATTGGCAGTCGCCATAATTACTGATTTTGAAGTGATTTATTACTAAACTCTAACGCGCCAAAATAAGTTTTCACTTCTGTCGGCACTCCCGGAGTGCAACCCGATTTTTTAATTTAATTTTTAATTGTAACATCATAACATGTTTCTTTTTTAACTTTAAGGCAATGCTAGATACTTTTATAACTATACTAGATGCTTATACTCTAATGTAGATACTTAACTTATTTAAGGTATGTACAAATAATAAACTATTAATCTAAAATACATTTCCCTTCTATCACGAGCTGTGCCATTATGTCCATTGTGATTTTGTTTTACAAGTACCGAGAATCCTGAAACCCTACAAATTTCAATAGCTATCTTACATAATGTAAAAGTAGGTAGGTAGGAATTATAACTTTTGGTCTTTTGGTATTTACCTATTATGGTAAAATTGGTAATGTAGGAAAGTAAACAATAAAATTAGTAAATAAATAGGTTATCTAAGAAAGTAAATAAAAACAATATAATTAGTAAATCAATAGGTTATTAGGTATATTATTAATTGCTTGCTTGATAAATAAACTAAAATATAAATTACTGTGATTAGGCTTAATCACCGACTATATTTTATTCTATTATAGATGTTTGTAGCTGCCTCAACATGTGGTAGGTATCATAATAAACATAATTACCTTGTTTTTATCACGAGTTCTGCTTACTGTTGGGTTAGATGATGCTGTGTGAAATGTCCAGCATCAAATATTTATTAGGAAAGTTATTAGGAATCAAGAATAGAAGTAGGTAGGAAGTAGGTAGGTAGGTAGTAGGTAGGTATATAATATTATGCTTGGTTATCAAAAACGTGCTTATCGTTTTTAATACTACCTACCTACCATGCATTTTTTCAACATAATACTCATAATCCAAAACAAGCAATTTTCAAGCAGGTTGGTAGGTACCTAAAATATATCGATGAAGACCGAAGATATATTTCTTGTTTTTATGAGTAAGTATTTATTTACATACTTATTTTTTTTAAAAAACAATTAAGTATGTTCTAATTATTAACTAAATAAGGGACTGTGACAAATATGTTACATTATATCATAGCATTTATCTACGATGTTTAGAACTCCTTGTTCCAGTTGTGTTGCTTGTGTGTTGTGTAGGTTGTAGCACAAAGCCACGCCACATTTGTCACAAATCGTTTGTGATACGTCTATCTGATCCTCTTTTCTGCCCATACAGGCCAATGCCTAACATGGTCCTGCCGCCCAGTTACTGGACGGACATACTGAGCTGATCCTTTATGTTTTTTTGCCTGAAGTTTTGGTTCAATGCTACGTTTTTGGTTTACTTTTCCATTGCAATCTCCTGACGAAAGTCAGATGACTCTAGCTGTGGGTCTTGTATGTGTTTTATCTTACGCACCTACTCTTATGTAATTTCGTTTTAAAAATTAAAAAGAAAACAAGTCAAAGTCAAAGTCAAAAGATGATTTATTCAATACAATCACAAGGATCACTTTGAAACGTCTTACATACTAGGTGAATATAGGTGCCATTTCATTCTAACCCAAGCTCGAGAAGAATTGGCAAGAAACTCGTCTTGGTCCTAGCGCTTTTTGATATGATCACCTTATAACTACCTTAACTACGAAATACTAATACAAGAGAGTTTATACATTTCAAGTGTATACATTTTATACATTTTATACATGTATACGTTTATACATTTAACTGTCTGACGGCAGAGCGACATGAGGCCATGCATTCTTATCAATAATATAGTCATCTATATTATAATAAGCTTTCTTCAAAAGACTACCTTTAATGTATGCTTTAAATTTCTTAATAGGTAGTTTAGTAGCATTTTCAGGAAGCTTATTATAAAAGCGCACCGTGTTCCCCATAAATGACTTATTCACTTTTTCTAGTCGAAAACTAGGGATGTATAATTTATGTTTATTCCTAGTGTTGATTTTATGAAGGTCACTATTTTGCTGAATCGTCTTAATTGTATAAAAAAAAACAAATTGAGACCTCCCCTTTTTTGGAAGCCGGTTAAAAACGTTTTTATTTTACGTTTTTTAGTTATTTATCTATGCTGTGTAAAAATTTAGTTTATTTGGTTTACATATTTTTTTCCAGCTATTTTAATTTAAAACTAAACTCTAGTTTGGCCCCATATAAATTTCATCAATATCGATTCAGTAATCGATTGATGAAATTGAATTGATATTAGTTAAATTTATATGGGACCAACCAGAAAGTAGGTAAGTACATGCTTTCACATGAAAAAATATATTTTTAAATCGGTTCATAAATGAAGGAGTTATGAGGTAGGTACTCAACAAACATTAAAAAAAAGTACGGACTAATTAAGAACCTCCTCCTTGGAGCAGACAGGCATTGGACATCACAAGATCTAAATAATTACGTTTTAAAAACTAAAAAAGGCAACCGACTTCATGTATATACACAACTACTGTAAAATGTTTCCTTGACTGTCCTTTGTCTTCATCATCCTCTAATGACAGTCACTCAACCCATCTAGGTTTAAAGTTCTCCTCAATACAAATTAATCAAGCCCAAACACCAGGTAACTGCTGTAAATCGTTGAGGAGTTCCCTAGACTGTCTTTCAGGTCCATCATCAGATCGACTCCAGACCTTCATTAATTATTAATGCTGTAAAATACGTGCAGTCGAGTATTCGTTTACATCGTATGGTTCCAAGATTTAGAAAGCCTTGTTTGGATAAGTAATTCAAAAAATGGCAAGGACGTACTAGTTGTCAAAATAAAAGCGGTAGCTTTTATTCTTTTATTTCACAACATTTAATGCAGCACCCAAGTCCAGCTCTCCAGGCTGAACTAGGTTTTTTGCTCCGGTTTCAGGCTTAAATTTGTATGCAAATCCAGTCACTCTGTTAAGAACATAGATTGTGTACATATCCACATTTATGAGGCTTTTGGGATTTGCATCTACACACAGATATATCTCTATAAGAGTCTCTGGCAAGTCTCATCCTGAAAATTCAGTCTTGGTCAGGGTAAACGCGAGGAACATTTTTCGAATTATCGTTGAAGTGCATGGATGGTCCGATCTTTACAAACTTGTTCACTGGCATTATTTCCTTTACTAGAGGTGTACCTATGCCAATGCTTCGTAACTCTTGGAAAATGGACCAACGACTAGATGTCCCTATTAGTAGGTTCTAGCCCAATGAACTGCTGAAATATCTGTCTCAGTAACTCGAAAAGTCTTATTGGGATCTTTCAGGACAAAGTAAAGATTAGTTAATCTTAATTTTTTTTTTTAAGAATAAGTTTCATAATGAATTGAATCGTTCTATCGATCTAAAACCACCGGCGCCAATGTTACGTTTCATCCCCTGTAAAACGAAGCTGTTGCTTCTTTCTCCAGGGAACACTGACTTCACTTCATTTAATTATAAAATGGTAGCTCCAATTCCGGTATATGCTCTGGGTCGTCATCAATAGTCATCATCCTCTAATCAAACTCATCGTGGCTAACTACCAAGATATCAATCATAGGTCAATGTACCTACTACAATATACCTACGAGCCTTATCAGGCAATGGCGCAGTAATTCGCTAATGGTATCACTTATTTAATCTATACCTATATAATTAAGTTTGAAAACTAAAAAGACAACCGACTTCATGTATATACACAAGGCAGCTACTGTAAAACGTTGAGGAGTTCCCTTGACTGTGGTTCGTCTTCATCATCAGACCCCTAATAACAATACTAATAAATAATAATAAATAATCCCGGACATTTCACACAACATCATCTGGCCCCAAAGTAAGCAGAGCTTGTGTTATGAGTACCACATGACTGATATACTACTTACATACTTTTTTTTTTTTTTGTAAATACATACATATTATACATAGAAACACCCAGACCCGAGACAAATACTTGCAGATCGTACAAACATTTGTCCCGCGGCGGGAATCGAACCCGCAACCTTTTGCGTCGCAGCCGGGTCTTAGCCAACTGCGCTACAGAGGTCGTCAAATGACAGTCACAACCCATCTAGGTGCACAGTTCTCATCAATACAAATTAATAAAGCCCAAACACCAGGTACTTAATTGCTGTAAATCGTTGAGGAGTTCCCTCGACTGTCTTTCGGGTCCATGATCAGATCGACTCCAAACCTTCATCACACATAGTGCTTTAAAATACTTTAATAAAAAATAAACAAACGCACTAGTCGCCACTACGATTTTCGAAAGTTCCCCTCGATTCCCGGGGATGCCATCATCAGATCCTGTAGGGCGATTATGGAACTCTTGATACAATCAATGTTTATCAGTTTCGATTAGCAATCGGCATCAATGTCTATCAATTTCGATTAGCAATCGGCATCAATGTCTATCAAGTAGTAGTACGCTAAACACGGTTCCTACCACAATCGTACTTTGTAAATTGGTCGAGTTATAGTTTGACACCAACTTCACATTGTAACTGGCAATAGAAGCCGATAGAAATCGCAGCGATCCGTCATACCAATTCATCAATAGTAACTGAAAGCTATTAGTATCAATGTTTTGATAGTATCAAAGTTCCATAATCGCCCCACTGGTTTCCTTATCATGGTTCATATCATTCCACCCTTGGGATAACTCCTTTCCAACAAAAAAATAATCATCAATATCGGTTCATTAACGTCGAAGCAGACATGTAGTAGACATGTAACTAAACATGATTGTCACTTTTATAAAGGTAGGTATTCTAGATTTTTATAAACGAAAATCCACGAGCTATTCTTTTTTTATACTACTAACGCCATCTAGCTCATATGAACTGCACTAAAATGCATAGACAGGTTTGTAGCAGTCGGAAAGGAATAAATTTAAATTCGGATTGTGTTGTGTGTAGTGTAAGGAAATAAATAATAGTTAAAAAAAACTAAAAAACACGCTTTATATAGAAAACCAAACTAAAAAATAGAAAATAAATTCTAATAAATGTAAGTAAGAAAAAAATGTTTTATATAAAAAAAGCGTGGGGTGCATGGTGGAAGGATTATCAATTCGATAATATCTTAAAAAGCACCACACGCTTTTTTTTATAAAAAACATTTTTTTCTTACTTACATTTATTAGAATTTATTTTCTATTTCTTTGTGTGTGTACCAAATAAATGTATATTCTATTCTATTCACCGCGTTATCAAAAATATTTGACAGCGTCTGGTAGATACATTGCGTGACCCAAGAGCTCGCTCTTATCTGGCTCAGCGTATTAGCATTGCTGGCAATGCACCCATCGTCTTGGGAGCGCTGCTCTCTGACAGTGATCTGGATCAGTTGAGCTATCTATAGATCGTTTTAAACGGTACTTAGATAGCTCAACTATTACACATGTATTTTATATTATTGAATACATATCTGTAATTACTTCTGTAACTGTAAGCAAAAATTACATCTTCAAATAATAATCACACTTCCATATCTTTTTTTCGAGAAAAAAGATATGGAAGTGTCAATTAAAATGTTTGGTATAAGCCTCTAAGATATTGTTGGACAATGCACACAACATCACCTAGTCCCAAACTAAGCGTAGCTTGCTGTTAATAACACCTAGACACAGAACAATCACTTACGTACGTAGTACGTACCTATAAATTAATAAACTAATTAAATTAAATTAATAAATTAAAAATATAATATAAATTATGTTACTTGTGTGTTAAATAAAATTGTTCTTCTTTCATTTAGTCATCAAGCAATTACAAAACTATGTATCATCAATACGCTCAATATTCTCTACCATTTTCTTATCCATTTATTTATGGTTCATCAATCTGGCGAAACCATTGAAGCTCTTAGTGAAAATGAAGCAAACAAGTATTTAGGTTACCATCAATCACAGTTAATCCATTATAAAGAAATTAAAAATAAACTTACACAAAGTTTTAAACACAGGCTAAATTCAATACTAACATCACAACTTTGTTCAAAGAATACAAAAAAAGCAATAAACTCATACGCCATCCCAATTCTAACCTACTCCTTCGGCATAATCAATTGGAACAACACAGAATTCAAAAATTTACAGCGTCTTATTAATGTCACCATGACGAAGAAACGAAAACATCACCCGCGAGCTTGCGTTCAGCGACAGATGCTGCCACGAGCAGAAGGAGGAAGAGGTATCATTAACATTCATAATTTACATAACCGAAAAATAACAACATTACGGCCATACTTTCACAACAAATCCGAATCATCTATTCTTCACAATTCAGTAGTTAAAATGGACTGTAAACTTACACCACTTAACCTACAAGACCACAATAAACAAAAAAACGAAGAACTGACTGACAAACAGATTTTAGTTTCTGAATGGAGCCTCAAGTCTCTACACGGAAGACATCACAACGATCTGAGCCAGCCCATCGTCGACACGCAGGCGTCGAACGAATGGCTTAGTCGAGGCGAACTTTTCCCAGAGACAGAGAGGTTTATAATAGCCATCCAGGACCAGGTGGTTGAAACTCGGAACTACCAAAAGTTCATCATGAAGATACGCAATTTGACTACAGACATGTGCAGACGATGCAACAGCTTACGGGGGCTTGTAAATCAATAGCTTAAACGGACTATAAGTACAGACACGATCAGGTAGCTAACATTATACACCAACGCTTAGCGACGAAATACAACCTTATAGAGACAACTACAAGACCAACTCCGTATAACAAATACAACCTCCAAACTGTGCTGGAGAACTCTACCCACAAATTATATTTCGATAGAGCCATTTTAACAAACAAAACAATACACTACAATAGACCGGACCTAACACTTATTGACAAAATAAATAAGACAGCACTTCTTATAGATATAGCCATCCCCAACACACACAACTTGCAAAATACAATAGCGGAAAAGTTATCCAAATACGTTGACCTGAAAAATGAAATAATCCGGATGTGGAGACTGGAAAAGGTTACTATCATTCCTATCATCCTATCTTCAACTGGAGTTATTCCAAACCAACTATTCCAGTCACTCACTCTACTTGACTTACCCAAACACACATTTAGTGTGATGCAAAAAGCAGTAATTTTAAATACTTGCCGAATCGTCAGAAAGTTTCTACAAACCAACCTCTCAACTGACATGCAGACACCAAATAATGCTCAAGACTCATCAAATCACCTATCATCTGATGCGCACTTGGCTTAGGCCCGTGCGTATTATTCACTTTACGGCATACAGCCGAGCTGATTAAAATCAAAACATAATAATAATAATAATAATATTGCCGGACATTTCACACATCATCATCTGGCCCCAAAGTAAGCAGAGCTTGTGTTATGGGTACCATATGACTGATATACTACTTACATACTTTTTTTTTAAATACATACATAATATACATAGAAACACCCAGACCCGAGACAAATACTTGCAGATCATACAAACATTTGTCCTGCGGCGGGAATCGAACCCGCAACCTTCTGCGTCTCAGTCGAACCTTAGTCCACTGCGCCACAGAGGTCGTCAAAGAGAGCAGAGCTGAGAGTCGCAGAGCTTGTGTTATGGCTTGTGGTATAGCAGAGCTTGTGTTATAGCAGAGCTTGTGTTATGGCTTGTGGTATAGCAGAGCTTGTATTATCACATGACTGACACACTACTTATACCTATACTTTTTTTTAAATACAGACATACATATTATACATACATACATGTATATATATAAACAGAATCCCAGGCGACGTCAGTGGAGAGGAAACTTCACCCACCTCAGCTTGCTGGAGTGGATCCATGAACGAAAGTTTTCAATTACAATCAACTGCTCTGTAACTTGACTGACGCCACCTAAATCATCTTCAGCAGATGAACGAAGGCCAATGATGAAGATGATGATACATATATAATCTGAATCTCGGAAACGGCTCCAACGATTTTATGAAATTTAGTATGCAGAGGGTTTCGGGGGCGATAAATCGATCTAGCTAGGTTTCAGGTTTCATTTTTAGCAAACGTCGTTTTATACGTGTTTTATACCGGACAAAGCTCGGTCATCCAGATACTTAGTTATTATATGTTAACGATATTCGATACATTATTAACGTTAAAACACTCTACAAGTATTTATCTTTTTAATTAACGAAAGTCTTCCAATAACTTCTTTATACTTGAAATACTGAAGTGCAGGCTGCAATTATCAAAAAATATTTGTCATAAATGGTCATCGTCATCACTCATATGAGTATGATACATACAAAAAGAATATATACGCGGGTACATAAAATTAACCTTGAAATTAACAAAAAATTAAGAACGATCGGGAAAGTAAAAAATCCTCGCTTTGGCTTTACGTTGCTTGATTGCCATACAAAGATTCTTTATATTTAAAAGGTTGAGAACCAGTAATACAAGTCGGTACAAACTGAATCGACAAAAAATTCTAAATAGTTAAAGAACCTTCTCACAAAATTTCACGAGAATCGGTTGAGAAATGCGACCTGTAGAGGAGAACATCCGGACAGACGCCGGCCGGACAGACATACGATAGCATTTTATGTAATATGAGATATTATTTTATATTATATAATATATAAACATGAGCTACACAGTTACTTTTCTGATAAATTATTTGATATCTCAGAAATACGAAGAAAGTTCATTTTTAAAAGTGGTTTAACGATTTTAAATCGTAATTAGTATATACCTAGTGGTAAAAAAAATAAAACCCCACTTTTCATGTTGGGCAGATTCCAACAACAGGTAATTTATTTTTGAGAGAGTTACCTTCCAGCAAATCTTATTAACTTATAAGTTAATTAATTAATTATCTTTAAAAAATTGTTTACGGTACAATAAAATCAAATAACATATACAAAAGTTTAGTTGTAGGTATGCATAACACGAGCCTGAACTAGGCAATCCCATGTTTCAGACGAGAGCTTACTTACATAGATTCTAAAATAATCACGTACATAAGTAGATATTTTATTTTAGAGTAAAATGTATAGATATAATAGTATTGCAACCGAACCGACACCGCATGTACTGATTCTTTTCTGCGGGTCATGTCGGCAAGGTCGAAAGCTTACATTAAGGCTTACCTAAGTGCACGAAAGGAGCCTCTGAAGCGCACTTTAATCCTTTCACCACACTGGTTAGAAATAACTAGTGACACGATAAAACGAATATAGTATTCAAAATATTATCTAAGCTTAAAACTAGAAATAATGCAAACAATATAAATATTTAAATACAAAACATATATATACCAAACTGCGGGTCAGCGGAATTGTTAACTGGTGTGTAATTAATCTCACGTAAGTATTTTTCTAGTTTTTATATATATATTTGATACTGAATTAAATACCAACTTAACGTTTTAGTAAATATATTAAATAATAATTTCTATTACTACGTAAGACTACTAAATTGAGTTATTTCATAGAAGTATGAAGTATGAAGTATTAGTTCCGATTTTTCGAACTAGATGTCGCTGGTAAAAACGACACAATCCTAGATCGCGCTATCGTTGCGTTTTGTGAAAACTACTACTTCACGAATGCTGGTAATCATAGTTAGTAACAGACAAACATACAAACAAAAGTTTTTGAAGTCGTTGTCGTTGGATCACCAGATCTGATTGGGCACGCTAGAAATCAATAAAAAACAATATTATCAGAATCTGTTAATTTTGTTAAGCAGATATTAAATAAAATGAAAGTACATAGAAAATAGAAAAGAAACTCTCACTCTCTAAGGAACATAAATATGGATGGGTATCAAAAGTAAAGTACATAGATAGGGAAACTGTAGATATTTATATTACGCCAATTACATTTGTGTCTGCTGCATCAAATTAAGTATGTATATAGCTAATACATCAGAATAACACATAGGCTTTAATTTATAAGATACTAGCGACCCGCCCCGGCTTCGCACTTGTTTACGACGTAATATTTAGTCAGCGATGCGCGATTGTTAATTGATTAGCCATTCGAATAAATTGACATTCGTGGTAGCATACATAGTCCATTAAAATGTTACATTTTTTAGGCCTTAGTGTGCATTTGTCAGAGGACGCAATTTTATTTTTTTAATGTGTAGGGGGGGTCAGTAGAAGCTTAAGTTCAAGTTTGTGGGGTCGGCACCCTTGTCCCCCGGCCGCCATCTTGGAAAAGGGGGTGCAAAGGGTTTTCGCGCTGTATCTCGTAAACTAGTTACCTTACAGAAAATTTAATCAAACATAAAATGTAGCAAATTAAATTTCCTACAATTTTATTTCTATTACTTTTTATCGTCAAGTGACCAACAAAAAAGTTATAAACAAAAATAAATGAAAATTTTGTTTGTTTGTTCTAGGTTTTACAGCGCTCCAAACTTAAACGGATTCTCGAATGCTCATAGGGATGCAATAAAAACTAAAAATTAGGCTTACTTTTCTATCTATATTTTTTTTATTCATACAATTTATTATGATCTTAACATTCCTATGCTATTATTGAACTATGTTTGACCCTTTTACCCACCACCTATGAGGTATAACATGGGCAAAGTCAAATTTATAAAAATTTAATGCATTTTTTAATGCATTTTTTGTCACTGTCTTAGCAAATCGTTTGTATCGCAGAGTGTCTAGAGTATCGTCTTTATTTCCGCCATATAAAAAGACGAAAAAACGTTCGCCAACAACACTGAGTAACGATGACTCGACTTTCTCACTCATAAATAATTTAGTTCCACTTGCTAACTCTGGATGCTTCTGCAAAATTTTTATAAATTTGACTTTGCCCATGTTATACCTCATAGGTGGTGGGTAAAAGGGTCAAACATAGTTCAATAATAGCATAGGAATGTTAAGATCATAATAAATTGTATGAATAAAAAAAATATAGATAGAAAAGTAAGCCTAATTTTTAGTTTTTATTGCATCCCTATGAGCATTCGAGAATCCGTTTAAGTTTGGAGCGCTGTAAAACCTAGAACAAACAAACAAAATTTTCATTTATTTTTGTTTATAACTTTTTTGTTGGTCACTTGACGATAAAAAGTAATAGAAATAAAATTGTAGGAAATTTAATTTGCTACATTTTATGTTTGATTAAATTTTCTGTAAGGTAACTAGTTTACGAGATACAGCGCGAAAACCCTTTGCACCCCCTTTTCCAAGATGGCGGCCGGGGGACAAGGGTGCCGACCCCACAAACTTGAACTTAAGCTTCTACTGACCCCCCCTACACATTAAAAAAATAAAATTGCGTCCTCTGACAAATGCATACCCAAATGTAACTTTTCAATGGACTAACATTCGAATGTCGATTCATTCGTTGCTTCAAAATAACAATCGTTATTCGAATAAATTTGCGAGCGTTTATAGCTAACAGTTTGAATAGGTACCTAATCCTAAGTAGTAGAAGTAGAACCTACCTACCTGAAAAGTACAAAAATTTAGTAGGTAAGTATATTATTGTTTCCATTAACTAGTTGTTATATCACATATCATTCAGCCTAGGTACCTACTTACCTACATACATTTTTTAAGTTACCTTCTTAGCACCTCCTCAATAGATATACTTTTGTATTTGATGGTTAAGGTTCGGTACCTAAACTACCTACCTACTAGGTAGGTACTTAACTAAGTACATAGTTACACTTCTCATCGCCACCTACTGCCTACCTAACCTACCTACCTACTAGCTAGTGGCTATTGTATTGTAAGCGAATAGAAAATTGGTAGTCAAGTAACCATCTTTCGATTCCATGAAACGAATCGATAATAACGAACATCGACTTCCATACAAATGCGTAGCCAAGTGTCGCTTTTGACAATCGTTATCGCTTAGTTTTCGATTCTTCTGATGGAAAACCTAGCGAATGCCAAAACCCTGTAGAAAACGAAACAAAATGGCGATTTTTAATCAGCTATAGTAGAAATCAGCAGATTTGTGTTGTGTTTGTGTTGTTTACTTTGTACCTATTCGGTTACCTACCCATCTACTTACCTGTTTTTAGGTTTTATAAAAGGTTTGAGTCTATCAAAAGTCAAATATGTACATACTTATTTTTAATTGTCTCTTTGAGATACTTTGCGCCCTAAGCTTTTTTGCGACAGGATAGTATCAAAGAATTGTGGGTGTTACTCAGCATTTAACACAACGGACGAGTCGTTGCATTAAAGATGTTGTTGATGCCCTAAACCACTAGTCATAAAGAAATGGATTGTGTTTCCTGAAACAACAATCTCAAATCAAAGAAGAGTAAGTGGATATTTTAAAGATACCTCAATCACAATAAATAAATAAATAAATATTGATGGACAATGCACACAACACCATCTAGTCCCAAACTAAGCATAGCTTGTATTATGGTGACTAGATGACTGATAGAATACTTATATATTTTTAAATACATACTTATGATACTTTATAACACCCAGACACAGAGCAAACACCTATGTTCTTCACACAAATGTTTATCCTGGGAGGGAATCGACTACCAACAGAGCTGACAGGCCAGTCAATATGTACCTATGTTTATATAAAAATTATGTTAAAATAATAAGTATGTTTTTACAGGTTTCAGAGGAAGCACTTTCTACCAGGGGGTAATAAGTTGCATTGATTCCACCCGTATTGCAATTGTAAAGCCAGTGGACAATGAGCACCTGTATTATAATAGAAATAAAAGAGTCAATGTAACATACGTAGCACATTTTATTTATAATAATATAATTATAATTAATATACTATTACATACTATACATCGCTATCACTGAGATATCTCTGTACTGTGGCTTGAGCGATATCTCCAAACCAGTTAAACAGATTGTTCAGCTCTTGCCACACCTCTATCCTCCGGGCCTCGTTTCTATCCCGCTTCTCCTCTTAGTGGTGAGCGAAAGGTCAAGAGCAGTCATAAACTTGTGGTTGGGATACTGTTAGGCTCCCTGGTACTGGCAATGGTTATTCCTGAAAAACAAAAACAAACATTTTCCCTCTTATAATTTAAGGTAAAGTTAAGATATGTTTTTTGTAAAGTAGTACTGACAAAACTAAAGAGTACTTATACTGCCATAGTACATACCATCTTCTACACTAATGTCTAAATTAAGGTGTTCAACTGGTGGATTTTGGCTGGTGGATTTTGGGATGGTGCACTAGATGGCCTCTGAAAAAATAAGAAATAATTAACAAATCATAAATATTGAGGCAGAAAGTGTTATATGTTTTAGTACAAAATTTATTTTTTACAATGCAATAGTACATAAATACAAGTGGAATCGATAGGCATTTGTCACAGAAAGTAAGAATTTTAGAGTAAAGATCACTAAAAGTATAAATAGTTTGTTAGATAATAAGTAACTAACATCATTATAACATTTTTGTCCTCAAATTCTAATCTGCCCACACCTTAGAATGTAGTTAAAATATTATGTGAAATGTTGGTAGAAATAATTACATAGTGAAGTATTATTGTTATATTGTTACTCATACAAATATTGCGTTCATATATTGGTGGTGCATGATAAATTCACCTACTTACAAACCTTTTCCATTTATCCGAAGTCTTGGGAACACCACCAACAATGGAGTTCAAGGTGTTGGTAATGTTAAGGTCTTGCCACAAAAGATCAGCCCTTAAACGACCCTGCCTGAGCACCAGGCCGAGGGCTTGCAAGGTCACACTGCCTGTAACATGAGTTAACAAAGGGCCTTTTGAGTATTTCGATGCGAGATCACGTCATTGTTTACACTGACTTTCGACGTAATGAATAAGATTCAAAATTTGAATAAATAATGTTAGTTTATAATAACAGCATATGTAAAATATTATTAATGACTAGTAGATTAGTACCTCCAAAACTCCAAAAGAGTTGAAAACTGTTCTCCGCTGGCCCGTGATCTTGATTCCATTACTAAATACTAATACCAGCTTGTTGTAGGTAAATAATTCAATACTAAATTGATAGGGTTAAACATATTTTTTGAACACATGTTTATAAAGCCAAAAAGCCTTTTCATTAACAATTAAATATTAAAAACATTAGATTTTAAAAATATCAAAATACATGTAAACAACACCTACTCTATAGGTTAGATTTCACGGTACGTGAATAGGGCAATGACTTCCACTCATGGCTAGATTTCCCTAGGTATCTACTCAGCAGCGGTTTTGAATATTCAACAAATGTTCTTTAAATTTTAACAAAAGTATCCAACGATTTCAAAGCACGTAAAGGAGGGGGTAAATCATTCCAACAACGAGACGCTGCAAAGCGAAATGACCCACGAAAAGAAACGTTTCTAAACTTACTCGTCACAAAGATTAGGGAGCATGATCTGCTTGGGTGGCGAGTGTTGTCACTTCTCCATTTTAATTTGCTATATAGGTATGGAGGAGCTTTGAAATTAATGCCAAATAGTAGGTAGACATGCCAAATGTAAATCCCGTCTTGCCTTTAATTTTAGTAATTTAGACGAGTTTAGGTAGGGAGTCACGTGGGTGCGAAGAGGAATGTGAAAACAAAAGCGTGCACAGGCATTCTGAACGCGCTGCAAGAGCCTCTCCATCCTACCAAGCAAGCAGGGCCCAAATACCACATCACAATAATTAAGTTTAGATAAAACCAGTGATTCACAAAGGGAGATTCGAACCTCTTCACTTAGATATGGACGGATCTGGTATAAGGTTTTTAGCAACCACGAACATTTTCAGTTTTTCAAATTTGAGTTGCGAGTCAAATATGTCTCCCAAATTCCTTGCCTCCTTCACACATTCCACAGGCTCACCCCCTACTCTAATCTTGATATCCACAGAATTAAGCTTAGCAATGTTAAATTTAGACCCAATGATAATAAATTTTGTTTTCTTAGCGTTAAGAACTAAAGCATTAGATTTAGACCACTGATCAATTTGATTAATTTCTTGATTAATTTTATTCACAGCTTCAAGACCGTCACGGATAAAATGAAAGATACAGCTGCAGGTCATCTGCGTACAGATGAAATTGGCAGTGGGAGATATTTATGGTTATATCCACAGTATACAGGATGAAAAGTATTGGCCCAAGTATTGAACCCTGAGGAACCCCACGTAAAACCAGCTGAAAAGCTGTACGGACACCAGACAGAACCATCTAACATTTTCAATTCAACACACTGCGATCTGTGACTTAGATAACTGTTAAACCATTTGATTGAATCAGGTGTGAAACCATAATAAGCAAGCTTTGATAATAGGACTGAGATTATTGCGAACCAATAGCTTTGTTTAATTTTGTCTAAAGTCTTTTCTTATACCAAGATGACCAATGTCATCATGGCACATCCGACACACTGCCTAACACCTAGCACCCTTTAGAACGACCCATTTAGATTGTTCTCGTCACCGTCAATGCATCTATATAACTTGTCGTTTTCGATTGTGTAGTTATCCCAAACGTATTTAAGTTTTACAGCGTCCACCTGTCGTTATTATATCTCTAATTCAACGAAGCTCAGTCACCTAGAGCTTGTAAACAATCTTCATTGCTGATTATTGAAAGAACAGAGGGATATTGATCTAAATCCAGGACCTCAAACATTTTCTATTGGATTGTGGAACAGTGCGTCGACATCAAATTTTGACCCTAGGCCTATATTCAATGGTGCACTGAAATTCCTGTAACAACAGCCACCACCGAGCTATCCTTGGGATCAGATCTCTTTTTACAAAAGTCGATCGCAATGCCGCACAGTCTGTTATACTCGTATGAATGAAAATTATTTTCTTCGGTGAGGTTTGGAGACTAATATACAATAGGACGGATTGTTTCTGTAGGTTTTGATCATTGTAAGAGCTTACCACCGATACAAATTTGGCTAGCATCAGTGTGTACCTACCTCAGTGTCGCCAAATAAATAAATAATCCCGGACATTTTATACAGCATCATCTGGCCCCAAAGTAAGCAGAGCTTGTGTTATGGGTACCACATGACTGATACACATTTATACTTATATACATTTTTTAATATATACATATATACATATTATACATGTAAATATATACATATTATACATAGAAACGCCCAGATCCGTATAGGTCGTAAACAGCTAACACAGGCCTATCTACTAATTTATCTTTCAGAGTTATAAAATCATTTTCTTGCTATTGAGTTCGATATTCATTTCTGTTTTATCTGTGCAGCCTAATTCCGCGAGTGATGTGACGCAAAACTCTGTTTGTATTCTTTTAGTAAATCAATAAGTCTAACATTATCAGCTTCGTTAACATTTGTTCCAAATCGAATCTGTGAGACATCAATGTCGTTGCATGATGAATCCTGTGTCGATGTTACAATCCTTCTAACAACCCAGATTTGTGTTGCGCAACCAATTACTACCTCACTACATCGAGTAAATGGCAAAAACATTGGTGTAACGTGTACATACGTTATGCTATTGGATAAACGCCCCCATGTACTGAAATCTGTTGGTCCGACTTGCCTACAACCTTATTATCCTCTAGAATATATCCATCTGATTCTGGTACCGCGCACACCATGATAGATCCTCACCCCATAGGAGAAGATCAACTTTAACTACAACTTTTACACTATTGATAGTATCATCTTTGATTTTAGTATCTGAGAACGGCATCTTATTGGCTGCATTAATGAGCTTTAAGGGTTTTGAATTTTATATACCTCTATATGGGGATGTTCTGTAATTGTTTGATTAAGTGTGGGGAATCTAGATATTCATCAGCACCTATATTATTATAATATTCGTCACCCTACAATCGATCTGTGCTTAAACATTAGCAATAACCATATCTACGGCTACACTACCTATCGTTTGGACCAACTCGTTTCCAAAACTTCTCAGAATTAAAGCAGTTCAGGTTCTGGTCTGGTTTCAGTTGTAGACTGGCCGATAAGGATTCCCTGATTACAGTCACATCGCTACCAAAGTCTATAAAAGCCTTAACGTTTTGCCCATTGACTTGGACCTCCTTATAATATTTAGAAATATTAGAAAAATTTATAATTATATAGAGTTTTAGAATGTTTAAAGTTGATCCGGATGAGCGCACTGTAATGCTAGGGCACTGGATTTTGTTGTTCTGTCTGTGATACCATGAATTATGCAGTCTACTGCCCGTTTGCCGTCAATTTCGCATTGATCAAGAAGAGCAAGCTTATCGTAAAAGTATACTTTTATCGGTTCATTATATTTACTTATGCGTCGCAACATATATATCTTATAGAGATTGGCCATAGTTACGTTCATGAAGAAAAGCATTGATAAGTTGTAACTGACATTCTTGTCAGGAGAATAAATAGAGTTTAAACTCTCATACCACGTCATGGCCAATCCCTGAAATGTTTGTAATGCGAAATGTGTAGTTGATTTGTCGTCCCAACCGTAAATGGTGGCACACTTAAACTTTTTTTTTAGCCAAACGTCGATGCGCTGGTTTTTCAATGACGAGTCAAAATTGGGAATAATGTTATTAGCATCATCACATACTCTTATTGTTAAAAGTACAACTTATTTGACGGTTGTGATGACAAATTATTAAATAATTTCGCAACATCACTACTACTAAAATTAGAATTAGACGTATCTACGACGAGGGTATTTACTTTTTGTCTAACCTTGCTACTGCTTCTCGGTCTTGAGGCCTCGGGTACTCGGTTCCGAAGTCTGATCAGCATTGCTCCCCACTGCGACTGTGCTCCAGACGTCCGAGCTCTTCCCGCGTTGACCCTTCCAGCGCCTGCAGACGTTGCCGTAGCTTGTGTAGTTCCCGTCCCTGATGATGCAGACGGCCAACACTAGGCCGTGGCGACCGCATGTTCTGGCGACTGCGGTTACGGTGACTTCGGTGGCTACGGTATACGCGGCTTTGTCCGTCCGTGCGAAGAGCGGGATCTCGGGCAGGGCTAACCATGTACCGCCGGTCACTGCTCTCTTCTTCTTGCATGTTTGTTACCTCAGACAAGAGAGAAAAAGAAAAACACTGAATAATGTCTCTTTAGAAAACAAACATTTTTTTTTAAAGTAAAGTAATAGGAATTTAAGAATAGAATATACCTATGTTTCATTATTGATCACGTTTTAACATTTGTAACCGGAATAATAAAATAAATAAGACTATAATAAAACCATTCATAGTGTCACGTGGCAAGATTGAGTTGTAAGACGCCAAAGCAAAATCAAATTAAACTTTGAACTGCTTGGGCGAAACTCTATAATTAAAAATATAATGGACGTGTACATCCCACTTCTGATCTATAGTAAAACCTTCTTATTCTTTGCTTGAATACTTTATTCTTGCTTCACAATACTTTTCTAAAATTAATTAATTAATTAATTTATTTGTTTGTAAACAGAGATGTAGGTACATTTATACCTATAATTTGGCTTATTCGTATAGTAGGTACATAATTTATAGAACATAACAAGTTGTAACATAAGATTTGAACACTACAAATTTCAAACATAGGTAGGTACTTTTAAATTGATAAGAACGCTAACTCCCACCCTAGGAAAACCTGTGTTGTGGGTAGTTAGCCTCTTTCGTCGAGCGTTGTTGCTAGCAAAAGTTGATTTGCGTTACTCGCTAAAAAAGAGTGCGGCAATTTTATAATTTTAAACAAAATAAAATAGGGCAAAACAAAAAACAGAATACAAATAGGTAGAAATTCAAGTAGTAGTAGATAGGTAACTATTAATTAGTAAGTACGACCCGTAATAATAAGAGCAGGATATATTTGTTATGGTGTATGTTGTTTTATGAAGGAGTTTGTAGTAAAAGTTCCGTTTCAGTCATAATTGAGAGTAATAAGCCAGTTCAGCACAACCTTTCTGCACAGTTTCTTATTTAGTTCTAGTAAAATTAGTCTTTTATTTAATTAAGTATATATAAATGGTCCTAGATAGTCATAACATCGCTTACCAAAACTGGTCTTGACTTTAGGAGTGTTCCAGACTAAGCGACGCTGACTGTGTGATTTAGTTATTGTGGTTAAAGCGGTTTTGTGGAATTTAAGTGTGTTTGTTAAAATAAAAAGTTGTCTGACAGTTGGGTGCTTTACTTCTTGGTACAACATAACCGTGGGGAAGCGGAAAGGCTTGTGGTAGGCAACCTTTAGTACAGCTCGCTGAGCGCGTTCCAGTCTGAGTAGGTAGGTTTTACAAGCAGAACCCCATGCTGTTATGTAGTACGATAGCACCAACTGACACCGGGCTTGGTAGACCAGCCTTATAGTTATATCATCTGCACACGATCTGATACTCTTAATAATGTATAAGAGCTTTCTCAATCTACTACACATCGCTTTGAGTTGGTTTTTCCACGAGAGGTTCTCGTCTATCAGCACTCCTAAGTATTTGATTGTGTCAACTCTATCAATAGATGGGCAAGTACCTA
Source organism: Lampropteryx suffumata (assembly GCA_948098915.1). Classification (NCBI taxonomy): domain Eukaryota; kingdom Metazoa; phylum Arthropoda; class Insecta; order Lepidoptera; family Geometridae; genus Lampropteryx; species Lampropteryx suffumata. Next base: position 14,694,441 of record OX402544.1, on the reverse strand, counting down.
CACTGCCCCCGTTATTGTAATTACAGTAAGTCAAAAAAACCTAAAGGTGGGAAATTGAACTTTTGTTTTCAGATTTTTAAACTGACGTATCTTTAAGATTATAGCAGATAGCTCAAATCTTCATACGTATTTCAAAAGATAAATTTGAGTAGATTAATCCTAATTATAGTATATTTGTATAAAATAAAGCATTAATTTTTAATCTTACGAAATGTACTTACAATTACCACTTCTCTCAGCCCAAATAAAACTTTTTTAAACATAGGTACAGTAAGTCGGTAACATACTGTAAGTATATTTAACAAAATATCCTCTCTACGTAAGTTACTGTAACTATATGTTATAACCTCTAAATAATTATATAAAAATAATATAGAAAATAATTATAAAACACTCAAAATGGCATTTGAAGTGGGTAATTATAATTATTTGCATAGAAAAGTAACTTAGTCGAGACTTTATTTTGTAATTATTTGAGCTTTTAGTACAATCACATTTGTTGAATATAAGCTACTACTAAAAAATACTATTTTTATATTAATAATAGGCATTATAAAAGTGAAAAACTTTTCGTATTTTACTATATTACTGAATTATATAACTTGAAGTTAGTTTTTTTATACGAGTTATAATGTAATTCAGCCTCTATTAAACTATCAACAACAACACAAAAACCAAAAAATAAAAAATCTAGCCTCACTAATTTGAATCTAATTTATACCAAGTTATTAATATTGATATCGGTTATTGGTAATAGATGGGTAGGTATAGGTACTTAGTAATTATTACAATCAATACCTGACATTCACAAAATACAACACAAAATAATTATTAGGTTAAAAAAAAATATACATGGTAAATATATATGTGTCCGGGTATTTTTGTCAAGTAAATGACTATAATTTTATTGTATTTAAACCCGACGTGACGTTTTAACTGGATTGCACTAGCCGTGTCCCGGAAGACGTATTCCAGATTGGTACAATCCAGTTGAAACATCGGGTTCAAATAAAACAAAAAATAATTTAATTTACGTGATAATTGCAGTGATGCATATATATTTATAAAAAAATATATATTTGAACTTTTTCTTAATCTTCAATTTAAACAAATTAGACAAACTGTATTTATAATACAGTAACTATAGGTACTTACTGTGTATATGTGTACTGGGAATACCGACTTTGAATAATAAATATTCACAGTTACTTTAGTTACTGTAAATATGTTAAAGGAAATAAAAAAAAACACAATTTTAATACAGTAAGTCTTCTTACTGTACTTGTTTTAACAATCGGTTGAATCTTCGTAACATTTACTGTGATTAGGCTTAGCGTAACTTTGTCAATAATTTAGATATAATAAAAAAGAAAAATATTCCTTGTAGGTCTTGACTTCAGGATCCCGGTTTTGTAGAAAAAGTCATAACACCAGTAACTCGACTTACTGTAATTATGACAACGGGGGCAGTACACTGTGCTGTAGATGAACTACCAAATGTATTCTTCACCGGAAATCCATAAACTAAACAATTTACCAGATATAAAATCGAACATCAGCCTGTTTCTAAACAGGAAGTCAATATACGTTAATTACTTTAGGTACACAAACCTAAATATTAAAGTTTCATAGTTCCCAACTAAAACTAAACAAAACCTACTTATACGTTTTTCTACAATAGGTCCTCACATCCCTACGGCTTCTGGCAGACGGTAGCTACCAGCGAGGTACAGGCCAAGACCACGGTCTAGCGATAGCTCAGACCACTGTCAGTAAATATCTGACCCAAGTTTCTGATGCTATCATCAGAATGTAAGTGCAATTTTTAACACAACTGCCTAAAAGTATACCTATTTAGTTTAAGTAAGTATTAGGTGCTTACCTATATTATTCTCTCTACCTATTCTCGCAAGTCAAAGATAATAAAACCGTTATGTATTGAATTTTCAGATTATGCCAAAATGGATAGCGTTTCCAGGGACAGAACATGCAAGGCAGTGTGTTTCTGCTGGCTTCCATGAAAAGCATGGCTTGCCAGATATTATTGGCGCCATTGATTGTACCCACATCGACATATTCCCACCACCATTCCCAGCAGGAGTACAATACAGGAATAGAAAGGGGCGTACTACCATAAATGTACAACTGGTAAGGAATAAAAATATAGATAATTAAGTTTGTAGTGTTATTGTTAAAGAGTAACGTTATTATAGTACCTACTGATATGATTGCAGGTTGTCGATGTAAATTGCCGGATTATTCATATTAATGCAAGATATCCAGGGAGGAGCCATGGATGATGACGCCTGATTTGGATGTCAAAGTCAAAAGATGATTTATTCAATACAATCACAAGGACCACTTTGAAACGTCTTACATACTAGGTGAATTTAGGTGCCAATTCATCCTAACCCAAGCTCGAGATGCTGCACCAAACAGTGCTGCTGAAAAATATACCCAATGGCATTGCCAAGTCCGCAACTGTGTGGAAAGGGCCAATGGATATCTAAAAGGCACATTCAGGTGCCTCGACATAGACAGGGTGCTTCATTATGATCCGGAAAAGGCTTCACAGATAATATACTGTTGCGCAACAATATATATTATCATGCACCATTATAGGTGTGTATAATTGAAATTATAGTTACCTATAATACGGATAGTTTCAAATATGACTAGTGTTATCTCACTTATGTACATTCCATCACTTTGTTTATTTCAGAGTCCCAATGAATAACACTGAGCCAAGCTCAAATGAAGAGCATATCACAACAGACCAATATGTGGAGGAAACCAACATGCTTAGAGTTGCTCGCACCAAACGAGGATCAATTACTAATACATATTTTATTAAATAAGATTACTCTTTGCTTAATTCTTACCTATTTTTTCTGGCAATATCATTTGCCTCTCCCATGAGGATATTAAGGTAGACCTTTCAGCGGTCTTCACACTAGGCAAGCCTGTATCGTGAAGACCAGAGAGACGTTTTACTTAAATAAATTGTCAGTAAACTCGGTTAACAGTAAAAGTTAAAAAAAAAGTTAGCAAATTACATATTCGGTAAAGTTATATTTTAGCAAACTACACAAACTACGACACAAAGAGTATAATAATACACAATGACCTCAATTCTGTTGGCACAAACCTAACTAAATTTAGCTAAAATTAGGTTTAGAATGTCAAAAGAAACTTTGGTATTCTGCTATTACCTACCAACTTATCCTAATTTAATTTAATTAAGCGTTCCTAATTTAGTTAGATGGTACCAACCGAATAGGCTTTACAAATGCTATGACTAAAAAAAATATATTTTAGACAATTCCTAATTTTAGAAATGAACCAACCGAATTGCCACCAATATCCACATATATTCACATACTCACACACATAACAACAAAATAACAAATGAGAAAACAAAAAGAGACATAATTATGATACATTGTCAAATCCTAATTCTAACCAGAAACAACATAAAGTACAAAAACAATGATCATGAATAGTTAATAATTATAGGTAGGTTATAGGTACATTATAGGTGTTTTTAAAAGTGCATCATTTTAGTATACGAGCAGATGTTCAGTGGCGTCGTAAGAGAGCATTAAAAGCCATTTACTAAGTATTCCCTTTGCCTCCAAAACAGATTTATCTTTAATATCAGTGTTTATCAACACTATTAGGGGGAGAATGCACCCCATTGATACAAGGGGCACATTGATACACTAGCCTTATCTAATAAATGAGTAAATGGATTTGAGTTGCGCCATCTCTAAAACGTTCAAAATAAAATCTAAGAAAGACAGAGAAAAAGGTAAATCTAGAGTTTATACCGACACACCAAAAAAGAATAGGCTACAGATACTTCATGATGAAAATGAAAAAACCGAAAAGAAAAATTAAGAAAACAGAAAGTAAAAGAATTAAAAACTAAGAATGTTTTTATTACATAAGTAACTTATATTATAAGGTTGATTATGATCGCATCACAATAAATAAGTAGAATCAATGTAAAAGTGTTTGATTTGACCATTTTCATAGATTTTCCACCCTGTATGAAAGTGCCCCACGTGGTGTATCAAAGTACCCCGCTAGTGGGGCAGATTGATACAAAAGCCATTTTTTACTAAACATCAATTATTTATTTTCTTTGATAACTTAAACTATTACATTATAATATTTAATTATTTAGCTAAACGTATAATGCAAAATTAATGGAAAAATATGCCCCACTTCCCCCTATACACATGCTATTTTATAATTTTACCAAAACGTTGAGAAAAAGATGTTTTACATGGCGGAGTCGCATGCATTTCTTTATTGTGTTCTTTCAGAATGTTGTGGCAAATTGAGCATTTCCTGTTAATTAAAAACTCCATGTGTTGTTTGTGATGCCTTGCAACGTCCGAAGACAAGAAACAAATAGGTACCTACTTTAATAAAATTTATTGCATTCAAAAAGAACAGCCAGGCGATTATGTAACTTTGATACTATTAAAACATTGATAATAACTGCTTTTAGTTCTTTCTCATGAGGAATATTGATGTTGATTGTAACACATACTGTCATATGAGTATGAATGGACAACTAACGTAGGTACGTAACACTCAAACTATTAATTCAAATAATGCCTATTACCAATCTAAACTGATAGGCATTGATTGTGTTAAGAGTTTCATAATCGCCATACAGAATCTAATGCGAAAGAACTGAATTCACTTATAGGTATAGGTAGGTATTGCATTTTTAACAAGTTTTGTTACATGTTTTTTTTTATCATTCTCCGACTCATTTAATACTCGCAAAAACATTAAATCAATATGATTCGCATGGACATGTTTATTATGAGCTGTTATGCTTGAACTAATATGAGGACAATATTTTCATCGAGCTTCAAACTCTTCCTTTAGCATTTCTAAAAAAACTTCAGTTACATGGTTTTTGGTCATATGCTAAAAACATGATTTATTGTTTAGGAAATAATCCGAACATTGACGACACACTAATAATATTTTATCATCTTTCTGTCTATCTATCAGTGACTGTATTTTTGATTGATCCGCTTGAATTTCTTTTTGGTTCCAATATTTCATACATGTGTTGTATTAATGATTTCTGATCTGGGAATATTTTTTTACAATGTAAGCATAAATTTGAGTTCGTTGATAAATAGTTACTTGAACGAGTAATGTATTTGGGTGCATGTTCTTTGTTCGAACAAATGCAACTTCACAATTTCGGCCTGCAGATAAAACCGGAATACCTTTATCAATAGGCTTTTCTTTAACAGTCTTATGTTTATTACTTTTAGGCTTCTCTTCGTGATCTTCGACAACTAGTATTATCATCGGTATTGTGTATTCTTTCACAGAGTCAGACTCTAATTTTTTTGTGGCAGATTTTAACAGTCTTTTTTTTACTATTTACCTTATGTTGATTTTTATTTGTGGTGACATCATTGCCATTTGAGACATCAGTTTCTTGTTTTTTTTAGAATATTTACCAATATTAATATTTTAGTTTTGACGTATTTTTGTATGATGCACTTTATTTTTAATTTCATAAATTTTTTTGCTAAACTTTACTTTATTCAATTTCTTGTTTTTGTTTGTTACGGGTTTTAAGCTTTTTTGAAGAATATTCTTATAGTGTCTACATAAATTTCCACTACTGGAAAAATAAATACCACAAATGCTACACCTGTGTTGAGTTATTGAAGAATGTTTTTTGTTTCTGTTTTTACATATTTTATTATGATGCTCTTTATATTTATGTATATCATGAGCATTTTTGCTCAAAAATAATCTGCAACATTGTTTGCAATAGGTAACTATTATTCTGATTTAGAAAAGATTTTATATCTTGTAGAACAATTCTGATATTTTTAACTTTTTCCTCGAAGCCTGTTGTACTATTTTTTTTATTATAGTTGTCTTGTGTATTAGGCTTCGAGCCTAAAATTCGTTTTTTAATATTGACATCCTGTACACTCATAGACGCTGAACTTAAGGCATTATGGGTTGTTTTCAAATTTTGTAAATCTGCATTATTAGGGTTAGAACCCAATAGAAGTATTTTATTGTAGTCATGCTGCGTAGCATTAGAATTTGAGCTTAAAATATTAATATCTCTGTTGTCATCTTGTTTATTTGTTTTGGGCTTTGAACCCAAAATTATTTTATTACTTTGTATTACTGGCTGGGATTGCTCACTTTTCAGACTCCTTATGGTATCATTTAGTAAATAACTATAATTTGACTGATGATCTTTAGTCTTGGAGAGTTGTTGAGGTCTTATTTCTGCTTCTTTATTTATAGTAATACTTTGTATTACTGGCTGGGATTGCTCACTTTTCAGACACTTTAGAGTATCATTTTTTTATTTGTAAATAACTATAATTTGATTGAAGATCTTCAGTCTTGGAGAGTTGTTGAGGTCTTATTTCTGCTTCTTTATTTATAGTAATACTTTGTATAACTGGCTGGGATTGCTCACTTTTCAGACACTGAGTATTCCTTTGTAAATAACTATAATTTGATTGAAGATCTTCAGTCTTGGAGAGTTGTCGAGGTCTAATTTCTGCTTCTTTATTTATAGTAATACTTTGTATAACTGGCTGGGACAGACTTTTCAGACATTTTAGAATATCATTTTGTGAACATTGACGACACACAAATAATATTTTATCATCTTTCTGTCTATCTATCAGACGACCTCTGTGGCGCAGTTGGCTAAGACCCGGCTGAGACGCAAAAGGTTGCGGGTTCGATTCCCGCTGCAGGACAAATGTTTGTACGATCTGCAAGTATTTGTCTCGAGTCTGGGTGTTTCTATGTATAATATGTATGTATTTACAAAAAAAAAAGTATATTAGTAGTATATCAGTCATGTGGTACCCATAACACAAGCTCTGCTTACTTTGGGGCCAGATGATGTTGTGTGAAATGTCCAGGATTATTTATTTATTTATTTATTTATCAGTGACTGTATTTTTGATTGATCCGCTTGAATTTCTTTTTGGTTCCAATATATCATACATGTGTTGTATTAATGATTTCTGATCTGGGAATATTTTTTTACAATGTAAGCATATATTAGAGTTTGTTGATAAATAGTTACTTGAACGAGTAATGTATTTGGGTGCATGTTCTTTATTAACAAATGCAACTTCACAATTTCGGCCTGCAAATAAAACCGGAATACCTTTATCAATAGGCTTTTCGTTAACAGTCTTATGTTTATTACTTTTAGGCTTCTCTTCGTGATCTTCGACAACTAGTATTATCATCGGTATTGTGTATTCTTTCACAGAGTCAGACTCTAATTTTTTTGTGGCAGATTTTAACAGTCTTTTTTTTTACTATTTACTTTATGTTGATTTTTATTAGTGGTGACATCATTGCCATTTGAGACATCAGTTTCTTGTTTTTTTTTAGAATATTTACCAACATTAATATTTTAGTTTTGACGTATTTTTGTATGATGCACTTTATTTTTAATTTCATAAAATTTTTTGCTAAACTTTACTTTATTCAATTTCTTGTTTTTGTTTGTTACGGGTTTTAAGCTTTTTTGATGAATATTCTTATAGTGTCTACATAAATTTCCACTACTGGAAAAATAAATACCACTAATGCTACACCTGTGTTGAGTTATTGAAGAATGTTTTTTGTTTCTGTTTTTACATATTTTATTATGATGCTCTTTATTTTTATGTATATCATGAGCATTTTTGCTCAAAAATAATCTGCAACATTGTTTGCAATAACTATTAATTTGATTTAGAAAAGATTTTATATCTTGTAGAACAATTCTGATATTTTTAACTTTTTCCTCGGTGCCTGTTGTACTATTTTTTTTATTATAGTTTTCTTGTGTATTAGGCTTCGAGCCTAAAATTCGTTTTTTAATATTGACATCCTGTACACTCATAGACGCTGAACTTAAGGCATTATGGGTTCTTTTCAAATTTTGCATACTGCATTATTAGGGTTAGAACCCAATAGAATTATTTTATTGTAGTCATGCTGCGTAGCATTAGAATTTGAGCTTAAAATATTAATATCTCTGTTGTCATCTTGTTTATTTGTTTTGGGCTTTGAACCCAAAATTATTTTATTACTTTGTATTACTGGCTGGGATTGCTCACTTTTCAGACACTTTATTATGGTATCATTTTGTAAATAACTATAATTTGACTGAAGATCTTTAGTCTTGGAGAGTTGTTGAGGTCTAATTTCTGCTTCTTTATTTATAGTAATACTTTGTATTACTGGCAGGGATTGCTCACTTTTCAGACATTTTAGAGTATCATTTTGTGAACATTGACGACACACAAATAATATTTTTCATCTTTCTGTCTATCTATCAGTGACTGTATTTTTGATTGATCCGCTTGAATTTCTTTTTGGTTCCAATATATCATACATGTGTTGTATTAATGATTTCTGATCTGGGAATATTTTTTTACAATGTAAGCATAAATTAGAGTTCGTTGATAAATAGTTACTTGAACGAGTAATGTATTTGGGTGCATGTTCTTTATCAACAAATGCAACTTCACAATTTCGGCCTGCAGATAAAACCGGAATACCTTTATCAATAGGCTTTTCTTTAACAGTCTTATGTTTATTACTTTTAGGCTTCTTTTCGTGATTTTCGACAACTGGTATTATCATCGGTATTGTGTATTCTTTAACAGAGTCAGACTCTAATTTTTTTTGGCAGATTTTAACAGTCTTTTTTTTACTATTTACCTTATGTTGATTTTAATTTGTGGTGACATCATTGCCATTTGAGACATCAGTTTCTTGTTTTTTTTAGAATATTTACCAACATTAATATTTTTGTTTTGACGTATTTTCGTATGATGCACTTTATTTTTAATTTCATAAAATTTTTTGCTAAACTTTACTTTATTCAATTTCTTGTTTTTGTTTGTTACGGGTTTTAAGCTTTTTTGATGAATATTCTTATAGTGTCTACATAAATTTCCACTACTGGAAAAATAAATACCACAAATGCTACGCCTGTGTTGTGTTATTGAAGAATGTTTTTTGTTTCTGTTTTTACATATTTTATTATGATGCTCTTTATTTTTATGTATATCATGAGCATTTTTGCTCAAAAATAATCTGCAACATTGTTTGCAATAACTATTATTCTGATTTAGAAAAGATTTTATATCTTGTAGAACAATTCTGATATTTTTAACTTTTTCCTCGGTGCCTGTTGTACTATTTTTTTTATTATAGTTGTCTTGTGTATTAGGCTTCGAGCCTAAAATTCGTTTTTTAATATTGACATCCTGTACACTCATAGACGCTGAACTTAAGGCATTATGGGTTCTTTTCAAATTTTGCATACTGCATTATTAGGGTTAGAACCCAATAGAATTATTTTATTGTAGTCATGCTGCGAAGCATTAGAATTTTGAGCTTAAAATATTAATATCTCTGTTGTCATCTTGTTTATTTGTTTTGGGCTTTGAACCCAAAATTATTTTATTACTTTGTATTACTGGCTGGGATTGCTCACTTTTCAGACACTTTATGGTATCATTTTGTAAATAACTATAATTTTACTGAAGATCTTTAGTCTTGGAGAGTTGTTGAGGTCTTATTTCTGCTTCTTTATTTATAGTAATACTTTGTATTACTGGCTGGGATTGCTCACTTTTCAGACACTTTAGAATATCATTTTGTGAACATTGACGACACACAAATAATATTTTATCATCTTTCTGTCTATCTATCAGTGACTGTATTTTTGATTGATCCGCTTGAATTTCTTTTTGGTTCCAATATATCATACATGTGTTGTGTTAATGATTTCTGATCTGGGAATATTTTTTTACAATGTAAGCATAAATTAGGGTTCGTTGATAAATAGTTACTTGAACGAGTAATGTATTTGGGTGCATGTTCTTTATCAACAAATGCAACTTCACAATTTCGGCCTGCAGATAAAACCGGAATAACTTTATCAATAGGCTTTTCTTAAACAGTCTTATGTTTATTACTTTTGAGCTTCTTTTCGTGATCTTCGACAACTGGTATTATCATCGGTATTGTGTATTCTTTAACAGAGTTAGACTCTAATTTTTTTTGGCAGATTTTAACAGTCTTTTTTTTACTATTTACCTTATGTTGATTTTTATTAGTGGTGACATCATTGCCATTTGAGACATCAGTTTCTTGTTTTTTTTTAGAATATTTACCAACATTAATATTTTTGTTTTGACGTATTTTCGTATGATGCACTTTATTTTTAATTTCATAAAATTTTTTGCTAAACTTTACTTTATTCAATTTCTTGTTTTTGTTTGTTACGGGTTTTAAGCTTTTTTGATTAATATTCTTAGTGTCTACATAAATTTCCACTACTGGAAAAATAAATACCACAAATGCTACGCCTGTGTTGTGTTATTGAAGAATGTTTTTTGTTTCTGTTTTTACATATTTTATTATGATGCTCTTTATTTTTATGTATATCATGAGCATTTTTGCTCAAAAATAATCTGCAACATTGTTTGCAATAACTACACTCGTGAGCAACCGAATCGAATCACCCCTACAAAATTTACAAAGTGTAACTTTTTTCCAAAATGACCTGAGTAATGCATATAGAATATATTTTTTTTTGAAAGCTTGATCTTTAAGCTTCAAAATTACACCATTATTTTGAAAATCTACACAGTATTTTTTTAATTAATCAGTTTTGAATGGAAACACAACAAAAGTGAAGTTAATTTAAGTTAACATAGGGCTAATCAAAATTAAAATAAAACAGAAAATTTATGTTTAATACTCTTCATTTATTTAATCAATATTTGGTGTTGCCTCCTCTAGCTCTAATAACACTTTGAAGGCGGTTTTTCATTGATTTAATAAGTTTTTTAATCAGTTCTTGAGGTAGCCTTTCCCACTCCTCTTCCAGCGCTATCTTTAGCTCTGCGATGCTTGTAGGCGCCGGATTTCTGGCTCGTACCCTCCGTTTGAGTTGGTCCCATACATGCTCAATCGGATTGAGATCAGGACTTAATGCTGGCCAGTCCATGGTCCGAATGCCAACTTCATCCATGAACTGACGAGTGATTCGTGCTGTATGACACCGGGCATTGTCATGCATTAACAGAAAGCCGTCCTCGATGAAGCCTTCATAAGGCAAGACATGATCCAGAAGAATGTCTTCCACATATCGCGCAGCAGTCAGACCGCCTCCTCGGCCTCCACCAGGGATGAAAACGAGCTCCGTTTTTCCTTCCAGCGAAATGCCCGCCCACATCATACACGAACCACCCCCGTAGGACACGGTTTCGGCAAAACAGCACTGCGCAAACCGCTCGCCTGGGCGCCTGTAGACCCGAGCTCTCCTATCACTGCCATGTAGACACACTCTGGTTTCGTCAGTGAACAGGACTGACCGCCATTGCTCAGCACTCCAATTAATGTGTTCGCGAGCAAATTCAAGGCGCGCTTGTCGGTGAGCTGTGGTCAATTTTGGGCCTCTGGCAGGCCGTCTTGGAACGAGGTTAGCTTCTTTTAATCTTCTTCTGATTGTCCATTGACTGACAGACACTCCTCGAACTTCTCTCAGCTGCTGCTGGACAGAAACACCGGTAAGATGGCGGTTTCTGAGACTCGTCGAAACGATAAAACGGTCGTCTCTCTCAGATGTTACCCGGCGCCGACTGGTATCTGGCGTCCTGGAGTAAGAACCAGTCTCTTGGAATCTTCTGTACACCCTAAACACAGCAGATTGACTCAGGTTTAGTCGACGAGCGACTTCTCGCTGGCTGAGATCCTGTTGCAGCAAAGCAACAACTTGAGCGGCTATTTCTGGTGTTGTATCCATAGTGGTTGTGAATCGGCGATCGTAACTTGCGTAGGTGTGTTCAGGTCAACGTCTGATGAGCGACTGATAAGTGTGCACTGCTTGCACGGGGGTTTTATAGGGGGTTGGAACGCGCCCGCACAGCTACTGCACAAAGCGCATTTTTGATGCTTGCACTGATACAGCGCTATTTTAAAAAGAACTGAACAAATTTAAATGATAGTAGTGTTATTTTAAAGCCTAAAAATTAAGCTTCCAAAAAATATACTATTTTATATGCATTACTAAAGTCATTTTGGAAAAAAGTTACATTTTGTAAATTTTGTAGGGGTGATTCGATTCGGTTGCTCACGAGTGTATTATTCTGATTTAGAAAAGATTCTATATCTTGTAGAACAATTCTGATATTTTTAACTTTTTCCTCGGTGCCTGTTGTACTATTTTTTTTATTATAGTTGTCTTGTGTATTAGGCTTCGAGCCTAAAATTCGTTTTTTAATATTGACATCCTGTACACTCATAGACGCTGAACTTAAGGCATTATGGGTTCTTTTCAAATTTTGCATACTGCATTATTAGGGTTAGAACCCAATAGAATTATTTTATTGTAGTCATGCTGCGAAGCATTAGAATTTTGAGCTTAAAATATTAATATCTCTGTTGTCATCTTGTTTATTTGTTTTGGGCTTTGAACCCAAAATTATTTTATTACTTTGTATTACTGGCTGGGATTGCTCACTTTTCAGACACTTTATGGTATCATTTTGTAAATAACTATAATTTTACTGAAGATCTTTAGTCTTGGAGAGTTGTTGAGGTCTTATTTCTGCTTCTTTATTTATAGTAATACTTTGTATTACTGGCTGGGATTGCTCACTTTTCAGACACTTTAGAATATCATTTTGTGAACATTGACGACACACAAATAATATTTTATCATCTTTCTGTCTATCTATCAGTGACTGTATTTTTGATTGATCCGCTTGAATTTCTTTTTGGTTCCAATATATCATACATGTGTTGTATTAATGATTTCTGATCTGGGAATATTTTTTTACAATGTAAGCATAAATTAGAGTTCGTTGATAAATAGTTACTTGAACGAGTAATGTACTTGGGTGCATGTTCTTTATCAACAAATGCAACTTCACAATTTCGGCCTGCAGATAAAACCGGAATACCTTTATCAATAGGCTTTTCTTTAACAGTCTTATGTTTATTACTTTTGAGCTTCTTTTCGTGATCTTCGACAACTGGTATTATCATCGGTATTGTGTATTCTTTAACAGAGTTAGACTCTAATTTTTTTTGGCAGATTTTAACAGTCTTTTTTTTACTATTTACCTTATGTTGATTTTTATTAGTGGTGACATCATTGCCATTTGAGACATCAGTTTCTTGTTTTTTTTTAGAATATTTACCAACATTAATATTTTTGTTTAGACGTATTTTCGTATGATGCACTTTATTTTTAATTTCATAAAATTTTTTGCTAAACTTTACTTTATTCAATTTCTTGTTTTTGTTTGTTACGGGTTTTAAGCTTTTTTGATGAATATTCTTAGTGTCTACATAAATTTCCACTACTGGAAAAATAAATACCACAAATGCTACACCTGCGTTGAGTTATTGAAGAATGTTTTTTGTTTCTGTTTTTACATATTTTATTATGATGCTCTTTATTTTTATGTATATCATGAGCATTTTTGCTCAAAAATAATCTGCAACATTGTTTGCAATAACTATTATTCTGATTTAGAAAAGATTTTATATCTTGTAGAACAATTCTGATATTTTTAACTTTTTCCTCGGTGCCTGTTGTACTATTTTTTTTATTATAGTTTTCTTGTGTATTAGGCTTCGAGCCTATAATTCGTTTTTTAATATTGACATCCTGTACACTCATAGACGCTGAACTTAAGGCATTATGGGTTCTTTTCAAATTTTGCATACTGCATTATTAGGGTTAGAACCCAATAGAATTATTTTATTGTAGTCATGCTGCGTAGCATTAGAATTTGAGCTTAAAATATCAATATCTCTGTTGTCATCTTGTTTATTTGTTTTGGGCTTTGAACCCAAAATTATTTTATTACTTTGTATTACTGGCTGGGATTGCTCACTTTTCAGACACTTTATAGTATCATTTAGTAAATAACTATAATTTGACTGATGATCTTTAGTCTTGGAGAGTTGTTGAGGTCTTATTTCTGCTTCTTTATTTATAGTAATACTTTGTATTACTGGCTGGGATTGCTCACTTTTCAGACACTTTAGAGTATCATTTTTTTATTTGTAAATAACTATAATTTGATTGAAGATCTTCAGTCTTGGAGAGTTGTTGAGGTCTTATTTCTGCTTCTTTATTTATAGTAATACTTTGTATAACTGGCTGGGATTGCTCACTTTTCAGACACTGAGTATTCCTTTGTAAATAACTATAATTTGATTGAAGATCTTCAGTCTTGGAGAGTTGTCGAGGTCTAATTTCTGCTTCTTTATTTATAGTAATACTTTGTATAACTGGCTGGGACAGACTTTTCAGACATTTTATAATATCATTTTGTGAACATTGACGACACACAAATAATATTTTATCATCTTTCTGTCTATCTATCAGACGACCTCTGTGGCGCAGTTGGCTAAGACCCGGCTGAGACGCAAAAGGTTGCGGGTTCGATTCCCGCTGCAGGACAAATGTTTGTACGATCTGCAAGTATTTGTCTCGAGTCTGGGTGTTTCTATGTATAATATGTCTGTATTTACAAAAAAAAAAGTATATTAGTAGTATATCAGTCATGTGGTACCCATAACACAAGCTCTGCTTACTTTGGGGCCAGATGATGTTGTGTGAAATGTCCAGGATTATTTATTTATTTATTTATTTATCAGTGACTGTATTTTTGATTGATCCGCTTGAATTTCTTTTTGGTTCCAATATATCATACATGTGTTGTATTAATGATTTCTGATCTGGGAATATTTTTTTACAACGTAAGCATATATTAGAGTTTGTTGATAAATAGTTACTTGAACGAGTAATGTATTTGGGTGCATGTTCTTTATTAACAAATGCAACTTCACAATTTCGGCCTGCAAATAAAACCGGAATACCTTTATCAATAGGCTTTTCGTTAACAGTCTTATGTTTATTACTTTTAGGCTTCTCTTCGTGATCTTCGACAACTAGTATTATCATCGGTATTGTGTATTCTTTCACAGAGTCAGACTCTAATTTTTTTGTGGCAGATTTTAACAGTCTTTTTTTTACTATTTACTTTATGTTGATTTTTATTAGTGGTGACATCATTGCCATTTGAGACATCAGTTTCTTGTTTTTTTTTAGAATATTTACCAACATTAATATTTTAGTTTTGACGTATTTTTGTATGATGCACTTTATTTTTAATTTCATAAAATTTTTTGCTAAACTTTACTTTATTCAATTTCTTGTTTTTGTTTGTTACGGGTTTTAAGCTTTTTTGATGAATATTCTTATAGTGTCTACATAAATTTCCACTACTGGAAAAATAAATACCACTAATGCTACACCTGTGTTGAGTTATTGAAGAATGTTTTTTGTTTCTGTTTTTACATATTTTATTATGATGCTCTTTATTTTTATGTATATCATGAGCATTTTTGCTCAAAAATAATCTGCAACATTGTTTGCAATAACTATTAATTTGATTTAGAAAAGATTTTATATCTTGTAGAACAATTCTGATATTTTTAACTTTTTCCTCGGTGCCTGTTGTACTATTTTTTTTATTATAGTTTTCTTGTGTATTAGGCTTCGAGCCTAAAATTCGTTTTTTAATATTGACATCCTGTACACTCATAGACGCTGAACTTAAGGCATTATGGGTTCTTTTCAAATTTTGCATACTGCATTATTAGGGTTAGAACCCAATAGAATTATTTTATTGTAGTCATGCTGCGTAGCATTAGAATTTGAGCTTAAAATATTAATATCTCTGTTGTCATCTTGTTTATTTGTTTTGGGCTTTGAACCCAAAATTATTTTATTACTTTGTATTACTGGCTGGGATTGCTCACTTTTCAGACACTTTATTATGGTATCATTTTGTAAATAACTATAATTTGACTGAAGATCTTTAGTCTTGGAGAGTTGTTGAGGTCTAATTTCTGCTTCTTTATTTATAGTAATACTTTGTATTACTGGCAGGGATTGCTCACTTTTCAGACATTTTAGAGTATCATTTTGTGAACATTGACGACACACAAATAATATTTTATCATCTTTCTGTCTATCTATCAGTGACTGTATTTTTGATTGATCCGCTTGAATTTCTTTTTGGTTCCAATATATCATACATGTGTTGTATTAATGATTTCTGATCTGGGAATATTTTTTTACAATGTAAGCATAAATTAGAGTTCGTTGATAAATAGTTACTTGAACGAGTAATGTATTTGGGTGCATGTTCTTTATCAACAAATGCAACTTCACAATTTCGGCCTGCAGATAAAACCGGAATACCTTTATCAATAGGCTTTTCTTTAACAGTCTTATGTTTATTACTTTTAGGCTTCTTTTCGTGATTTTCGACAACTGGTATTATCATCGGTATTGTGTATTCTTTAACAGAGTTAGACTCTAATTTTTTTTGGCAGATTTTAACAGTCTTTTTTTTACTATTTACCTTATGTTGATTTTTATTAGTGGTGACATCATTGCCATTTGAGACATCAGTTTCTTGTTTTTTTTTAGAATACTTACCAACATTAATATTTTTGTTTTGACGTATTTTCGTATGATGCACTTTATTTTTAATTTCATAAAATTTTTTGCTAAACTTTACTTTATTCAATTTCTTGTTTTTGTTTGTTACGGGTTTTAAGCTTTTTTGATTAATATTCTTAGTGTCTACATAAATTTCCACTACTGGAAAAATAAATACCACAAATGCTACACCTGCGTTGAGTTATTGAAGAATGTTTTTTGTTTCTGTTTTTACATATTTTATTATGATGCTCTTTATTTTTATGTATATCATGAGCATTTTTGCTCAAAAATAATCTGCAACATTGTTTGCAATAACTATTAATTTGATTTAGAAAAGATTTTATATCTTGTAGAACAATTCTGATATTTTTAACTTTTTCCTCGGTGCCTGTTGTACTATTTTTTTTATTATAGTTTTCTTGTGTATTAGGCTTCGAGCCTATAATTCGTTTTTTAATATTGACATCCTGTACACTCATAGACGCTGAACTTAAGGCATTATGGGTTCTTTTCAAATTTTGCATACTGCATTATTAGGGTTAGAACCCAATAGAATTATTTTATTGTAGTCATGCTGCGTAGCATTAGAATTTGAGCTTAAAATATTAATATCTCTGTTCTCATCTCGTTTATTTGTTTTGGGCTTTGAACCCAAAATTATTTTATTACTTTGTATTACTGGCTGGGATTGCTCACTTTTCAGACACTTTATGGTATCATTTTGTAAATAACTATAATTTGACTGAAGATCTTTAGTCTTGGAGAGTTGTTGAGGTCTTATTTCTGCTTCTTTATTTATAGTAATACTTTGTATTACTGGCTGGGATTGCTCACTTTTCAGACACTTTAGAATATCATTTTGTGAACATTGACGACACACAAATAATATTTTATCATCTTTCTGTCTATCTATCAGTGACTGTATTTTTGATTGATCCGCTTGAATTTCTTTTTGGTTCCAATATATCATACATGTGTTGTATTAATGATTTCTGATCTGGGAATATTTTTTTACAATGTAAGCATAAATTAGAGTTCGTTGATAAATAGTTACTTGAACGAGTAATGTATTTGGGTGCATGTTCTTTATCAACAAATGCAACTTCACAATTTCGGCCTGCAGATAAAACCGGAATAACTTTATCAATAGGCTTTTCTTTAACAGTCTTATGTTTATTACTTTTAGGCTTCTTTTCCTGATCTTCGACAACTGGTATTATCATCGGTATTGTGTATTCTTTAACAGAGTTAGACTCTAATTTTTTTTGGCAGATTTTAACAGTCTTTTTTTTACTATTTACCTTATGTTGATTTTTATTAGTGGTGACATCATTGTCATTTGCGACATCAGTTTCTTGTTTTTTTTTAGAATATTTACCAACATTAATATTTTTGTTTTGACGTATTTTCGTATGATGCACTTTATTTTTAATTTCATAAAATTTTTTGCTAAACTTTACTTTATTCAATTTCTTGTTTTTGTTTGTTACGGGTTTTAAGCTTTTTTGATGAATATTCTTAGTGTCTACATAAATTTCCACTACTGGAAAAATAAATACCACAAATGCTACGCCTGTGTTGTGTTATTGAAGAATGTTTTTTGTTTCTGTTTTTACATATTTTATTATGATGCTCTTTATTTTTATGTATATCATGAGCATTTTTGCTCAAAAATAATCTGCAACATTGTTTGCAATAACTATTATTCTGATTTAGAAAAGATTTTATATCTTGTAGAACAATTCTGATATTTTTAACTTTTTCCTCGGTGCCTGTTGTACTATTTTTTTTATTATAGTTGTCTTGTGTATTAGGCTTCGAGCCTAAAATTCGTTTTTTAATATTGACATCCTGTACACTCATAGACGCTGAACTTAAGGCATTATGGGTTCTTTTCAAATTTTGCATACTGCATTATTAGGGTTAGAACCCAATAGAATTATTTTATTGTAGTCATGCTGCGAAGCATTAGAATTTTGAGCTTAAAATATTAATATCTCTGTTGTCATCTTGTTTATTTGTTTTGGGCTTTGAACCCAAAATTATTTTATTACTTTGTATTACTGGCTGGGATTGCTCACTTTTCAGACACTTTATGGTATCATTTTGTAAATAACTATAATTTTACTGAAGATCTTTAGTCTTGGAGAGTTGTTGAGGTCTTATTTCTGCTTCTTTATTTATAGTAATACTTTGTATTACTGGCTGGGATTGCTCACTTTTCAGACACTTTAGAATATCATTTTGTGAACATTGACGACACACAAATAATATTTTATCATCTTTCTGTCTATCTATCAGTGACTGTATTTTTGATTGATCCGCTTGAATTTCTTTTTGGTTCCAATATATCATACATGTGTTGTATTAATGATTTCTGATCTGGGAATATTTTTTTACAATGTAAGCATAAATTAGAGTTCGTTGATAAATAGTTACTTGAACGAGTAATGTATTTGGGTGCATGTTCTTTATCAACAAATGCAACTTCACAATTTCGGCCTGCAGATAAAACCGGAATACCTTTATCAATAGGCTTTTCTTTAACAGTCTTATGTTTATTACTTTTAGGCTTCCTTTCGTGATCTTCGACAACTGGTATTATCATCGGTATTGTGTTTTCTTTAACAGAGTCAGACTCTAATTTTTTTTGGCAGATTTTAACAGTCTTTATTTTACTATTTAACTTATGTTGATTTTTATTTGTGGTGACATCAATGCCATTTGAGACATCAGTTTCTTGTTTTTTTTAGAATATTTACCAACATTAATATTTTTGTTTTGACGTATTTTCGTATGATGCACATTATTTTTAATTTCATAAAATTTTTTGCTAAACTTTACTTTATTCAATTTCTTGTTTTTGTTTGTTACGAGTTTTAAGCATTTTTGATGAATATTCTTATGGTGTCTACATAAATTTCCACTACTGGAAAAATAAATACCACAAATGCTACGCCTGTGTTGTGTTATTGAAGAATGTTTTTTGTTTCTGTTTTTACATATTTTATTATGATGCTCTTTATTTTTATGTATATCATGAGCATTTTTGCTCAAAAATAATCTGCAACATTGTTTGCAATAACTATTAATTTGATTTAGAAAAGATTTTATATCTTGTAGAACAATTCTGATATTTTTAACTTTTTCCTCGGTGCCTGTTGTCCTATTTTTTTTATTATAGTTTTCTTGTGTATTAGGCTTCGAGCCTAAAATTCGTTTTTTAATATTGACATCCTGTACACTCATAGAAGCTGAACTTAAGTCATTATGGGTTCTTTTCAAATTTTGCATACTGCATTATTAGGGTTAGAACCCAATAGAATTATTTTATTGTAGTCATGCTGCGTAGCATTAGAATTTGAGCTTAAAATATTAATATCTCTGTTGTCATCTTGTTTATTTGTTTTGGGCTTTGAACCCAAAATTATTTTATTACTTTGTATTACTGGCTGGGATTGCTCACTTTTCAGACACTTTATGGTATCATTTTGTAAATAACTATAATTTGACTGAAGATCTTTAGTCTTGGAGAGTTGTTGAGGTCTTATTTCTGCTTCTTTATTTATAGTAATACTTTGTATTACTGGCTGGGATTGCTCACTTTTCAGACACTTTAGAATATCATTTTGTGAACATTGACGACACACAAATAATATTTTATCATCTTTCTGTCTATCTATCAGTGACTGTATTTTTGATTGATCCGCTTGAATTTCTTTTTGGTTCCAATATATCATACATGTGTTGTATTAATGATTTCTGATCTGGGAATATTTTTTTACAATGTAAGCATAAATTAGAGTTCGTTGATAAATAGTTACTTGAACGAGTAATGTATTTGGGTGCATGTTCTTTATCAACAAATGCAACTTCACAATTTCGGCTTGCAGATAAAACCGGAATACCTTTATCAATAGGCTTTTCTTTATCAGTCTTATGTTTATTACTTTTAGGCTTCTTTTCGTGATCTTCGACAACGGGTATTATCATCGGTATTGTGTATTCTTTAACAGAGTCAGACTCTAATTTTTTTTGGCAGATTTTAACAGTCTTTTTTTTACTATTTACCTTATGTTGATTTTTATTTGTGGTGACATCATTGCCATTTGAGACATCAGTTTCTTGTTTTTTTTAGAATATTTACCAACATTAATATTTTTGTTTTGACGTATTTTTGTATGATGCACTTTTAATTTTTAATTTCATTATAAATAAATAAAATAAATTTTAATTTTTTATTTTTAATTTCATAAAATTTTTTGCTAAACTTTACTTTATTCAATTTCTTGTTTTTGTTTGTTACGGGTTTTAAGCTTTTTTGATGAATATTCTTATAGTGTCTACATAAATTTCCACTACTGGAAAAATAAATACCACAAATACTACACCTGTGTTGAGTTATTGAAGAATGTTTTTTGTTTCTGTTTTTACACATTTTATTATGATGCTCTTTATTTTTGTGTATATCATGAGCATTTTTGCTCAAAAATAATCTGCAACATTGTTTGCAATAACTATTATTCTGATTTAGAAAAGATTTTATATCTTGTAGAACAATACTGATATTTTTAACTTTTTCCTCGGTGCCTGTTGTACTATTTTTTTTATTATAGTTGTCTTGTGTATTATTAGGCTTCGAGCCTAAAATTCGTTTTTTAATATTGACATCCTGTACACTCAAAGACGCTGAACTTAAGGCATTATGGGTTCTTTTCAAATTTTGTATACTGCATTATTAGGGTTAGAACCCAATAGAAGTATTTTATTGTAGTCATGCTGCGTAGCATTAGAATTTGAGCTTAAAATATTAATATCTCTGTTGTCATCTTGTTTATTTGTTTTGGGCTTTGAACCCAAAATTTTATTTTATTACTTTGTATTACTGGCTGGGATTGCTCACTTTTCAGACACTTTATAGTATGATTTTGTGAATAACTATAATTTGACTGAAGATCTTTAGTCTTGGAGAGTTGTTGAGGTCTAATTTCTGCTTCTTTATTTATAGTAATACTTTGTATTACTGGCAGGGATTGCTCACTTTTCAGACATTTTAGAGTATCATTTTGTGAACATTGACGACACACAAATAATATTTTATCATCTTTCTGTCTATCTATCAGTGACTGTATTTTTGATTGATCCGCTTGAATTTCTTTTTGGTTCCAATATATCATACATGTGTTGTATTAATGATTTCTGATCTGGGAATATTTTTTTACAATGTAAGCATAAATTAGAGTTCGTTGATAAATAGTTACTTGAACGAGTAATGTATTTGGGTGCATGTTCTTTATCAACAAATGCAACTTCACAATTTCGGCTTGCAGATAAAACCGGAATACCTTTATCAATAGGCTTTTCTTTATCAGTCTTATGTTTATTACTTTTAGGCTTCTTTTCGTGATCTTCGACAACGGGTATTATCATCGGTATTGTGTATTCTTTAACAGAGTCAGACTCTAATTTTTTTTGGCAGATTTTAACAGTCTTTTTTTTACTATTTACCTTATGTTGATTTTTATTTGTGGTGACATCATTGCCATTTGAGACATCAGTTTCTTGTTTTTTTTAGAATATTTACCAACATTAATATTTTTGTTTTGACGTATTTTTGTATGATGCACTTTTAATTTTTAATTTCATTATAAATAAATAAAATAAATTTTAATTTTTTATTTTTAATTTCATAAAATTTTTTGCTAAACTTTACTTTATTCAATTTCTTGTTTTTGTTTGTTACGGGTTTTAAGCTTTTTTGATGAATATTCTTATAGTGTCTACATAAATTTCCACTACTGGAAAAATAAATACCACAAATACTACACCTGTGTTGAGTTATTGAAGAATGTTTTTTGTTTCTGTTTTTACACATTTTATTATGATGCTCTTTATTTTTATGTATATCATGAGCATTTTTGCTCAAAAATAATCTGCAACATTGTTTGCAATAACTTTTATTCTGATTTAGAAAAGATTTTATATTTTGTAGAACAATACTGATATTTTTAACTTTTTCCTCGGTGCCTGTTGTACTATTTTTTTTATTATAGTTGTCTTGTGTATTATTAGGCTTCGAGCCTAAAATTCGTTTTTTAATATTGACATCCTGTACACTCAAAGACGCTGAACTTAAGGCATTATGGGTTCTTTTCAAATTTTGTATACTGCATTATTAGGGTTAGAACCCAATAGAAGTATTTTATTGTAGTCATGCTGCGTAGCATTAGAATTTGAGCTTAAAATATTAATATCTCTGTTGTCATCTTGTTTATTTGTTTTGGGCTTTGAACCCAAAATTTTATTTTATTACTTTGTATTACTGGCTGGGATTGCTCACTTTTCAGACACTTTATAGTATGATTTTGTGAATAACTATAATTTGACTGAAGATCTTTAGTCTTGGAGAGTTGTTGAGGTCTAATTTCTGCTTCTTTATTTATAGTAATACTTTGTATTACTGGCAGGGATTGCTCACTTTTCAGACATTTTAGATTATCATTTTGTGAACATTGACGACACACAAATAATATTTTATCATCTTTCTGTCTATCTATCAGTGACTGTATTTTTGATTGATCCGCTTGAATTTCTTTTTGGTTCCAATATATCATACATGTGTTGTATTAATGATTTCTGATCTGGGAATATTTTTTTACAATGTAAGCATAAATTAGAGTTCGTTGATAAATAGTTACTTGAACGAGTAATGTATTTGGGTGCATGTTCTTTATCAACAAATGCAACTTCACAATTTCGGCCTGCAGATAAAACCGGAATACCTTTATCAATAGGCTTTTCTTTAACAGTCTTATGTTTATTACTTTTAGGCTTCCTTTCGTGATCTTCGACAACTGGTATTATCATCGGTATTGTGTTTTCTTTAACAGAGTCAGACTCTAATTTTTTTTGGCAGATTTTAACAGTCTTTATTTTACTATTTAACTTATGTTGATTTTTATTTGTGGTGACATCAATGCCATTTGAGACATCAGTTTCTTGTTTTTTTTAGAATATTTACCAACATTAATATTTTTGTTTTGACGTATTTTCGTATGATGCACATTATTTTTAATTTCATAAAATTTTTTGCTAAACTTTACTTTATTCAATTTCTTGTTTTTGTTTGTTACGAGTTTTAAGCATTTTTGATGAATATTCTTATGGTGTCTACATAAATTTCCACTACTGGAAAAATAAATACCACAAATGCTACGCCTGTGTTGTGTTATTGAAGAATGTTTTTTGTTTCTGTTTTTACATATTTTATTATGATGCTCTTTATTTTTATGTATATCATGAGCATTTTTGCTCAAAAATAATCTGCAACATTGTTTGCAATAACTATTAATTTGATTTAGAAAAGATTTTATATCTTGTAGAACAATTCTGATATTTTTAACTTTTTCCTCGGTGCCTGTTGTCCTATTTTTTTTATTATAGTTTTCTTGTGTATTAGGCTTCGAGCCTAAAATTCGTTTTTTAATATTGACATCCTGTACACTCATAGAAGCTGAACTTAAGTCATTATGGGTTCTTTTCAAATTTTGCATACTGCATTATTAGGGTTAGAACCCAATAGAATTATTTTATTGTAGTCATGCTGCGTAGCATTAGAATTTGAGCTTAAAATATTAATATCTCTGTTGTCATCTTGTTTATTTGTTTTGGGCTTTGAACCCAAAATTATTTTATTACTTTGTATTACTGGCTGGGATTGCTCACTTTTCAGACACTTTATGGTATCATTTTGTAAATAACTATAATTTGACTGAAGATCTTTAGTCTTGGAGAGTTGTTGAGGTCTTATTTC
Source organism: Lampropteryx suffumata (assembly GCA_948098915.1). Taxonomy (NCBI): domain Eukaryota; kingdom Metazoa; phylum Arthropoda; class Insecta; order Lepidoptera; family Geometridae; genus Lampropteryx; species Lampropteryx suffumata. The sequence goes on along the minus strand of OX402544.1, from coordinate 14,670,046 downwards.
TGCTTCTTTATTTATAGTAATACTTTGTATTACTGGCTGGGATTGCTCACTTTTCAGACACTTTAGAATATCATTTTGTGAACATTGACGACACACAAATAATATTTTATCATCTTTCTGTCTATCTATCAGTGACTGTATTTTTGATTGATCCGCTTGAATTTCTTTTTGGTTCCAATATATCATACATGTGTTGTATTAATGATTTCTGATCTGGGAATATTTTTTTACAATGTAAGCATAAATTAGAGTTCGTTGATAAATAGTTACTTGAACGAGTAATGTATTTGGGTGCATGTTCTTTATCAACAAATGCAACTTCACAATTTCGGCTTGCAGATAAAACCGGAATACCTTTATCAATAGGCTTTTCTTTATCAGTCTTATGTTTATTACTTTTAGGCTTCTTTTCGTGATCTTCGACAACGGGTATTATCATCGGTATTGTGTATTCTTTAACAGAGTCAGACTCTAATTTTTTTTGGCAGATTTTAACAGTCTTTTTTTTACTATTTACCTTATGTTGATTTTTATTTGTGGTGACATCATTGCCATTTGAGACATCAGTTTCTTGTTTTTTTTAGAATATTTACCAACATTAATATTTTTGTTTTGACGTATTTTTGTATGATGCACTTTTAATTTTTAATTTCATTATAAATAAATAAAATAAATTTTAATTTTTTATTTTTAATTTCATAAAATTTTTTGCTAAACTTTACTTTATTCAATTTCTTGTTTTTGTTTGTTACGGGTTTTAAGCTTTTTTGATGAATATTCTTATAGTGTCTACATAAATTTCCACTACTGGAAAAATAAATACCACAAATACTACACCTGTGTTGAGTTATTGAAGAATGTTTTTTGTTTCTGTTTTTACACATTTTATTATGATGCTCTTTATTTTTGTGTATATCATGAGCATTTTTGCTCAAAAATAATCTGCAACATTGTTTGCAATAACTATTATTCTGATTTAGAAAAGATTTTATATCTTGTAGAACAATACTGATATTTTTAACTTTTTCCTCGGTGCCTGTTGTACTATTTTTTTTATTATAGTTGTCTTGTGTATTATTAGGCTTCGAGCCTAAAATTCGTTTTTTAATATTGACATCCTGTACACTCAAAGACGCTGAACTTAAGGCATTATGGGTTCTTTTCAAATTTTGTATACTGCATTATTAGGGTTAGAACCCAATAGAAGTATTTTATTGTAGTCATGCTGCGTAGCATTAGAATTTGAGCTTAAAATATTAATATCTCTGTTGTCATCTTGTTTATTTGTTTTGGGCTTTGAACCCAAAATTTTATTTTATTACTTTGTATTACTGGCTGGGATTGCTCACTTTTCAGACACTTTATAGTATGATTTTGTGAATAACTATAATTTGACTGAAGATCTTTAGTCTTGGAGAGTTGTTGAGGTCTAATTTCTGCTTCTTTATTTATAGTAATACTTTGTATTACTGGCAGGGATTGCTCACTTTTCAGACATTTTAGAGTATCATTTTGTGAACATTGACGACACACAAATAATATTTTATCATCTTTCTGTCTATCTATCAGTGACTGTATTTTTGATTGATCCGCTTGAATTTCTTTTTGGTTCCAATATATCATACATGTGTTGTATTAATGATTTCTGATCTGGGAATATTTTTTTACAATGTAAGCATAAATTAGAGTTCGTTGATAAATAGTTACTTGAACGAGTAATGTATTTGGGTGCATGTTCTTTATCAACAAATGCAACTTCACAATTTCGGCTTGCAGATAAAACCGGAATACCTTTATCAATAGGCTTTTCTTTATCAGTCTTATGTTTATTACTTTTAGGCTTCTTTTCGTGATCTTCGACAACGGGTATTATCATCGGTATTGTGTATTCTTTAACAGAGTCAGACTCTAATTTTTTTTGGCAGATTTTAACAGTCTTTTTTTTACTATTTACCTTATGTTGATTTTTATTTGTGGTGACATCATTGCCATTTGAGACATCAGTTTCTTGTTTTTTTTAGAATATTTACCAACATTAATATTTTTGTTTTGACGTATTTTTGTATGATGCACTTTTAATTTTTAATTTCATTATAAATAAATAAAATAAATTTTAATTTTTTATTTTTAATTTCATAAAATTTTTTGCTAAACTTTACTTTATTCAATTTCTTGTTTTTGTTTGTTACGGGTTTTAAGCTTTTTTGATGAATATTCTTATAGTGTCTACATAAATTTCCACTACTGGAAAAATAAATACCACAAATACTACACCTGTGTTGAGTTATTGAAGAATGTTTTTTGTTTCTGTTTTTACACATTTTATTATGATGCTCTTTATTTTTATGTATATCATGAGCATTTTTGCTCAAAAATAATCTGCAACATTGTTTGCAATAACTTTTATTCTGATTTAGAAAAGATTTTATATTTTGTAGAACAATACTGATATTTTTAACTTTTTCCTCGGTGCCTGTTGTACTATTTTTTTTATTATAGTTGTCTTGTGTATTATTAGGCTTCGAGCCTAAAATTCGTTTTTTAATATTGACATCCTGTACACTCAAAGACGCTGAACTTAAGGCATTATGGGTTCTTTTCAAATTTTGTATACTGCATTATTAGGGTTAGAACCCAATAGAAGTATTTTATTGTAGTCATGCTGCGTAGCATTAGAATTTGAGCTTAAAATATTAATATCTCTGTTGTCATCTTGTTTATTTGTTTTGGGCTTTGAACCCAAAATTTTATTTTATTACTTTGTATTACTGGCTGGGATTGCTCACTTTTCAGACACTTTATAGTATGATTTTGTGAATAACTATAATTTGACTGAAGATCTTTAGTCTTGGAGAGTTGTTGAGGTCTAATTTCTGCTTCTTTATTTATAGTAATACTTTGTATTACTGGCAGGGATTGCTCACTTTTCAGACATTTTAGATTATCATTTTGTGAACATTGACGACACACAAATAATATTTTATCATCTTTCTGTCTATCTATCAGTGACTGTATTTTTGATTGATCCGCTTGAATTTCTTTTTGGTTCCAATATATCATACATGTGTTGTATTAATGATTTCTGATCTGGGAATATTTTTTTACAATGTAAGCATAAATTAGAGTTCGTTGATAAATAGTTACTTGAACGAGTAATGTATTTGGGTGCATGTTCTTTATCAACAAATGCAACTTCACAATTTCGGCTTGCAGATAAAACCGGAATACCTTTATCAATAGGCTTTTCTTTATCAGTCTTATGTTTATTACTTTTAGGCTTCTTTTCGTGATCTTCGACAACGGGTATTATCATCGGTATTGTGTATTCTTTAACAGAGTCAGACTCTAATTTTTTTTGGCAGATTTTAACAGTCATTTTTTTACTATTTACCTTATGTTGATTTTTATTTGTGGTGACATCATTGCCATTTGAGACATCAGTTTCTTGTTTTTTTTAGAATATTTACCAACATTAATATTTTTGTTTTGACGTATTTTTGTATGATGCACTTTATTTTTAATTTCATAAAATTTTTTGCTAAACTTTACTTTATTCAATTTCTTGTTTTTGTTTGTTACGGGTTTTAAGCTTTTTTGATGAATATTCTTTTAGTGTCTACATAAATTTCCACTACTGGAAAAATAAATACCACAAATGCTACACCTGTGTTGAGTTATTGAAGAATGTTTTTTGTTTCTGTTTTTACACATTTTATTATGATGCTCTTTATTTTTATGTATATCATGAGCATTTTTGCTCAAAAATAATCTGCAACATTGTTTGCAATAACTTTTATTCTGATTTAGAAAAGATTTTATATCTTGTAGAACAATACTGATATTTTTAACTTTTTCCTCGGTGCCTGTTGTACTATTTTTTTTATTATAGTTGTCTTGTGTATTATTAGGCTTCGAGCCTAAAATTCGTTTTTTAATATTGACATCCTGTACACTCAAAGACGCTGAACTTAAGGCATTATGGGTTCTTTTCAAATTTTGTATACTGCATTATTAGGGTTAGAACCCAATAGAAGTATTTTATTGTAGTCATGCTGCGTAGCATTAGAATTTGAGCTTAAAATATTAATATCTCTGTTGTCATCTTGTTTATTTGTTTTGGGCTTTGAACCCAAAATTTTATTTTATTACTTTGTATTACTGGCTGGGATTGCTCACTTTTCAGACACTTTATAGTATGATTTTGTGAATAACTATAATTTGACTGAAGATCTTTAGTCTTGGAGAGTTGTTGAGGTCTAATTTCTGCTTCTTTATTTATAGTAATACTTTGTATTACTGGCAGGGATTGCTCACTTTTCAGACATTTTAGATTATCATTTTGTGAACATTGACGACACACAAATAATATTTTATCATCTTTCTGTCTATCTATCAGTGACTGTATTTTTGATTGATCCGCTTGAATTTCTTTTTGGTTCCAATATATCATACATGTGTTGTATTAATGATTTCTGATCTGGGAATATTTTTTTACAATGTAAGCATAAATTAGAGTTCGTTGATAAATAGTTACTTGAACGAGTAATGTATTTGGGTGCATGTTCTTTATCAACAAATGCAACTTCACAATTTCGGCTTGCAGATAAAACCGGAATACCTTTATCAATAGGCTTTTCTTTATCAGTCTTATGTTTATTACTTTTAGGCTTCTTTTCGTGATCTTCGACAACGGGTATTATCATCGGTATTGTGTATTCTTTAACAGAGTCAGACTCTAATTTTTTTTGGCAGATTTTAACAGTCATTTTTTTACTATTTACCTTATGTTGATTTTTATTTGTGGTGACATCATTGCCATTTGAGACATCAGTTTCTTGTTTTTTTTAGAATATTTACCAACATTAATATTTTTGTTTTGACGTATTTTTGTATGATGCACTTTATTTTTAATTTCATAAAATTTTTTGCTAAACTTTACTTTATTCAATTTCTTGTTTTTGTTTGTTACGGGTTTTAAGCTTTTTTGATGAATATTCTTTTAGTGTCTACATAAATTTCCACTACTGGAAAAATAAATACCACAAATGCTACACCTGTGTTGAGTTATTGAAGAATGTTTTTTGTTTCTGTTTTTACACATTTTATTATGATGCTCTTTATTTTTATGTATATCATGAGCATTTTTGCTCAAAAATAATCTGCAACATTGTTTGCAATAACTATTATTCTGATTTAGAAAAGATTTTATATCTTGTAGAACAATTCTGATATTTTTAACTTTTCCTCGGTGCCTGTTGTACTATTTTTTTTATTATAGTTGTCTTGTGTATTAGGCTTCGAGCCTAAAATTCGTTTTTTAATATTGACATCCTGTACACTCATAGACGCTGAACTTAAGGCATTATGGGTTCTTTTAAAATTTTGTATACTGCATTATTAGGGTTAGAACCCAATAGAAGTATTTTATTGTAGTCATGCTGCGTAGCATTAGAATTTGAGCTTAAAATATCAATATCTCTGTTGTCATCTTGTTTATTTGTTTTGGGCTTTGAACCCAAAATTATTTTATTACTTTGTATTACTGGCTGGGATTGCTCACTTTTCAGACACTTTATAGTATCATTTTGTAAATAACTATAATTTGACTGAAGATCTTTAGTCTTGGAGAGTTGTTGAGGTCTTATTTCTGCTTCTTTATTTATAGTAATACTTTGTATTACTGGCTGGGATTGCTCACTTTTCAGACATTTTAGAGTATCATTTTGTGAACATTGACGACACACAAATAATATTTTATCATCTTTCTGTCTATCTATCAGTGACTGTATTTTTGATTGATCCGCTTGAATTTCTTTTTGGTTCCAATATATCATACATGTGTTGTATTAATGATTTCTGATCTGGGAATATTTTTTTACAATGTAAGCATAAATTAGAGTTCGTTGATAAATAGTTACTTGAACGAGTAATGTATTTGGGTGCATGTTCTTTATCAACAAATGCAACTTCACAATTTCGGCTTGCAGATAAAACCGGAATACCTTTATCAATAGGCTTTTCTTTATCAGTCTTATGTTTATTACTTTTAGGCTTCTTTTCGTGATCTTCGACAACGGGTATTATCATCGGTATTGTGTATTCTTTAACAGAGTCAGACTCTAATTTTTTTTGGCAGATTTTAACAGTCATTTTTTTACTATTTACCTTATGTTGATTTTTATTTGTGGTGACATCATTGCCATTTGAGACATCAGTTTCTTGTTTTTTTTAGAATATTTACCAACATTAATATTTTTGTTTTGACGTATTTTTGTATGATGCACTTTATTTTTAATTTCATAAAATTTTTTGCTAAACTTTACTTTATTCAATTTCTTGTTTTTGTTTGTTACGAGTTTTAAGCTTTTTTGATGAATATTCTTATGGTGTCTACATAAATTTCCACTACTGGAAAAATAAATACCACAAATGCTACACCTGTGTTGAGTAATTGAAGAATGTTTTTTGTTTCTGTTTTTACATATTTTATTATGATGCTCTTTATTTTTATGTATATCATGAGCATTTTTGCTCAAAAATAATCTGCAACATTGTTTGCAATAACTATTAATTTGATTTAGAAAAGATTTTATATCTTGTAGAACAATTCTGATATTTTTAACTTTTTCCTCGGTGCCTGTTGTCCTATTTTTTTTATTATAGTTTTCTTGTGTATTAGGCTTCGAGCCTAAAATTCGTTTTTTAATATTGACATCCTGTACACTCATAGACGCTGAACTTAAGGCATTATGGGTTCTTTTCAAATTTTGCATACTGCATTATTAGGGTTAGAACCCAATAGAATTATTTTATTGTAGTCATGCTGCGTAGCATTAGAATTTGAGCTTAAAATATTAATATCTCTGTTGTCATCTTGTTTATTTGTTTTGGGCTTTGAACCCAAAATTATTTGATTACTTTGTATTACTGGCTGGGATTGCTCACTTTTCAGACACTTTATGGTATCATTTTGTAAATAACTATAATTTGACTGAAGATCTTTAGTCTTGGAGAGTTGTTGAGGTCTTATTTCTGCTTCTTTATTTATAGTAATACTTTGTATTACTGGCTGGGATTGCTCACTTTTCAGACACTTTAGAATATCATTTTGTGAACATTGACGACACACAAATAATATTTTATCATCTTTCTGTCTATCTATCAGTGACTGTATTTTTGATTGATCCGCTTGAATTTCTTTTTGGTTCCAATATATCATACATGTGTTGTATTAATGATTTCTGATCTGGGAATATTTTTTTACAATGTAAGCATAAATTAGAGTTCGTTGATAAATAGTTACTTGAACGAGTAATGTATTTGGGTGCATGTTCTTTATCAACAAATGCAACTTCACAATTTCGGCTTGCAGATAAAACCGGAATACCTTTATCAATAGGCTTTTCTTTATCAGTCTTATGTTTATTACTTTTAGGCTTCCTTTCGTGATCTTCGACAACTGGTATTATCATCGGTATTGTGTATTCTTTAACAGAGTCAGACTCTAATTTTTTTTGGCAGATTTTAACAGTCTTTATTTTACTATTTACCTTATGTTGATTTTTATTTGTGGTGACATCAATGCCATTTGAGACATCAGTTTCTTGTTTTTTTTAGAATATTTACCAACATTAATATTTTTGTTTTGACGTATTTTCGTTTGATGCACTTTATTTTTAATTTCATAAAAATTTTTGCTAAACTTTACTTTATTCAATTTCTTGTTTTTGTTTGTTACGAGATTTAAGCTTTTTTGATGAATATTCTTATGGTGTCTACATAAATTTCCACTACTGGAAAAATAAATACCACAAATGCTACACCTGTGTTGAGTTATTGAAGAATGTTTTTTGTTTCTGTTTTTACACATTTTATTATGATGCTCTTTATTTTTATGTATATCATGAGCATTTTTGCTCAAAAATAATCTGCAACATTGTTTGCAATAACTATTATTCTGATTTAGAAAAGATTTTATATCTTGTAGAACAATTCTGATATTTTTAACTTTTTCCTCGGTGCCTGTTGTACTATTTTTTTTATTATAGTTGTCTTGTGTGGCTTCGAGCCTAAAATTCGTTTTTTAATATTGACATCCTGTACACTCATAGACGCTGAACTTAAGGCATTATGGGTTCTTTTCAAATTTTGTATACTGCATTATTAGGGTTAGAACCCAATAGAAGTATTTTATTGTAGTCATGCTGCGTAGCATTAGAATTTGAGCTTAAAATATTAATAACTTTGTTGTCATCTTGTTTATTTGTTTTGGTCTTTGAACCCAAAATTATTTTATTACTTTGTATTACTGGCTGGGATTGCTCACTTTTCAGACACTTTATAGTATGATTTTGTGAATAACTATAATTTGACTGAAGATCTTTAGTCTTGGAGAGTTGTTGAGGTCTAATTTCTGCTTCTTTATTTATAGTAATACTTTGTATTACTGGCTGGGATTGCTCACTTTTCAGACACTTTAGAATATCATTTTGTGAACATTGACGACACACAAATAATATTTTATCATCTTTCTGTCTATCTATCAGTGACTGTATTTTTGATTGATCCGCTTGAATTTCTTTTTGGTTCCAATATATCATACATGTGTTGTATTAATGATTTCTGATCTGGGAATATTTTTTTACAATGTAAGCATAAATTAGAGTTCGTTGATAAATAGTTACTTGAACGAGTAATGTATTTGGGTGCATGTTCTTTATCAACAAATGCAACTTCACAATTTCGGCCTGCAGATAAAACCGGAATACCTTTATCAATAGGCTTTTCTTTAACAGTCTTATGTTTATTACTTTTAGGCTTCCTTTCGTGATCTTCGACAACTGGTATTATCATCGGTATTGTGTATTCTTTAACAGAGTCAGACTCTAATTTTTTTTGGCAGATTTTAACAGTCTTTTTTTTACTATTTACCTTATGTTGATTTTTATTTGTGGTGACGTCATTGCCATTTGAGACATCAGTTTCTTGTTTTTTTTAGAATATTTACCAACATTAAAATTTTTGTTTTGACGTATTTTTGTATGATGCACTTTATTTTTAATTTCATAAAATTTTTTGCTAAACTTTACTTTATTCAATTTCTTGTTTTTGTTTGTTACGGGTTTTAAGCTTTTTTGATGAATATTCTTATAGTTTCTACATAAATTTCCACTACTGGAAAAATAAATACCACAAATACTACACCTGTGTTGAGTTATTGAAGAATGTTTTTTGTTTCTGTTTTTACACATTTTATTATGATGCTCTTTATTTTTGTGTATATCATGAGCATTTTTGCTCAAAAATAATCTGCAACATTGTTTGCAATAACTATTATTCTGATTTAGAAAAGATTTTATATCTTGTAGAACAATACTGATATTTTTAACTTTTTCCTCGGTGCCTGTTGTACTATTTTTTTTATTATAGTTGTCTTGTGTATTATTAGGCTTCGAGCCTAAAATTCGTTTTTTAATATTGACATCCTGTACACTCAAAGACGCTGAACTTAAGGCATTATGGGTTCTTTTCAAATTTTGTATACTGCATTATTAGGGTTAGAACCCAATAGAAGTATTTTATTGTAGTCATGCTGCGTAGCATTAGAATTTGAGCTTAAAATATTAATAACTTTGTTGTCATCTTGTTTATTTGTTTTGGGCTTTGAACCCAAAATTATTTTATTACTTTGTATTACTGGCTGGGATTGCTCACTTTTCAGACACTTTATAGTATGATTTTGTGAATAACTATAATTTGACTGAAGATCTTTAGTCTTGGAGAGTTGTTGAGGTCTAATTTCTGCTTCTTTATTTATAGTAATACTTTGTATTACTGGCTGGGATTGCTCACTTTTCAGACACTTTAGAATATCATTTTGTGAACATTGACGACACACAAATAATATTTTATCATCTTTCTGTCTATCTATCAGTGACTGTATTTTTGATTGATCCGCTTGAATTTCTTTTTGGTTCCAATATATCATACATGTGTTGTATTAATGATTTCTGATCTGGGAATATTTTTTTACAATGTAAGCATAAATTAGAGTTCGTTGATAAATAGTTACTTGAACGAGTAATGTATTTGGGTGCATGTTCTTTATCAACAAATGCAACTTCACAATTTCGGCCTGCAGATAAAACCGGAATACCTTTATCAATAGGCTTTTCTTTAACAGTCTTATGTTTATTACTTTTAGGCTTCCTTTCGTGATCTTCGACAACTGGTATTATCATCGGTATTGTGTATTCTTTAACAGAGTCAGACTCTAATTTTTTTTGGCAGATTTTAACAGTCTTTTTTTTACTATTTACCTTATGTTGATTTTTATTTGTGGTGACGTCATTGCCATTTGAGACATCAGTTTCTTGTTTTTTTTAGAATATTTACCAACATTAAAATTTTTGTTTTGACGTATTTTTGTATGATGCACTTTATTTTTAATTTCATAAAATTTTTTGCTAAACTTTACTTTATTCAATTTCTTGTTTTTGTTTGTTACGGGTTTTAAGCTTTTTTGATGAATATTCTTATAGTGTCTACATAAATTTCCACTACTGGAAAAATAAATACCACAAATGCTACACCTGTGTTGAGTTATTGAAGAATGTTTTTTGTTTCTGTTTTTACACATTTTATTATGATGCTCTTTATTTTTATGTATATCATGAGCATTTTTGCTCAAAAATAATCTGCAACATTGTTTGCAATAACTATTATTCTGATTTAGAAAAGATTTTATATCATGTAGAACAATTCTGATATTTTTAACTTTTTCCTCTGTGCCTGTTGTACTATTTTTTTTATTATAGTTTTCTTGTGTATTAGGCTTCGAGCCTAAAATTCGTTTTTTAATATTGACATCCTGTACACTCATAGACGCTGAACTTAAGGCATTATGGGTTCTATTCAAATTTTGTATACTGCATTATTAGGGTTAGAACCCAATAGAAGTATTTTATTTTAGTCATGCTGCGTAGCATTAGAATTTGAGCTTAAAATATCAATATCTCTGTTGTCATCTTGTTTATTTGTTTTGGGCTTTGAACCCAAAATTATTTTATTACTTTGTATTACTGGCTGGGATTGCTCACTTTTCAGACACTTTATAGTATCATTTTGTAAATAACTATAATTTGACTGAAGATCTTTAGTCTTGGAGAGTTGTTGAGGTCTTATTTCTGCTTCTTTATTTATAGTAATACTTTGTATTACTGGCTGGGATTGCTCACTTTTCAGACATTTTAGAGTATCATTTTGTGAACATTGACGACACACAAATAATATTTTATCATCTTTTTGTCTATCTATCAGTGACTGTATTTTTGATTGATCCGCTTGAATTTCTTTTTGGTTCCAATATATCATACATGTGTTGTGTTAATGATTTCTGATCTGGGAATATTTTTTTACAATGTAAGCATAAATTAGAGTTCGTTGATAAATAGTTACTTGAACGAGTAATGTATTTGGGTGCATGTTCTTTATCAACAAATGCAACTTCACAATTTCGGGATGCAGATAAAACCGGAATACCTTTATCAATAGGCTTTTCTTTAACAGTCTTATGTTTATTACTTTTAGGCTTCTTTTCGTGATCTTCGACAACTGGTATTATCATCGGTATTGTGTATTCTTTAACAGAGTCAGACTCTAATTTTTTTTTGGCCGATTTTAACAGAGTCTTTTTTTTACTATTTATCTTATGTTGATTTTTATTTGTGGTGACATCATTGCCATTTGAGACATCAGTTTCTTGTTTTTTTTTAGAATATTTACCAACATTAATATTTTTGTTTTGACGTATTTTTGTATGATGCACTTTATTTTTAATTTCATAAAATTTTTTGCTAAACTTTACTTTATTCAATTTCTTGTTTTTGTTTGTTACGGGTTTTAAGCTTTTTTGATGAATATTCTTATAGTGTCTACATAAATTTCCACTACTGGAAAAATAAATACCACAAATGCTACACCTGTGTTGAGTTATTGAAGAATGTTTTTTGTTTCTGTTTTTACATATTTTATTATGATGCTCTTTATTTTTGTGTATATCATGAGCATTTTTGCTCAAAAATAATCTGCAACATTGTTTGCAATAACTATTTTTCTGATTTAGAAAAGATTTTATATCTTGTAGAACAATTCTGATATTTTTAACTTTTTCCTCGGTGCCTGTTGTACTATTTTTTTTATTATAGTTGTCTTGTGTATTAGGCTTCGAGCCTAAAATTCGTTTTTTAATATTGACATCCTGTACACTCATAGACGCTGAACTTAAGGCATTATGGGTTCTTTTAAAATGTTGTAAATCTGCATTATTAGGGTTAGAACGCAATAGAAGTATTTTATTGTAGTCATGCTGCGTAGCATTAGAATTTGAGCTTAAAATATTAATATCTCTGTTGTCATCTTGTTTATTTGTTTTGGGCTTTGAACCCAAAATTATTTTATTACTTTGTATTACTGGCTGGGATTGCTCACTTTTCAGACACTTTATAGTATGATTTTGTGAATAACTATAATTTGACTGAAGATCTTTAGTCTTGGAGAGTTGTTGAGGTCTAATTTCTGCTTCTTTATTTATAGTAATACTTTGTATTACTGGCTGGGATTGCTCACTTTTCAGACACTTTAGAATATCATTTTGTGAACATTGACGACACACAAATAATATTTTATCATCTTTCTGTCTATCTATCAGTGACTGTATTTTTGATTGATCCGCTTGAATTTCTTTTTGGTTCCAATATATCATACATGTGTTGTATTAATGATTTCTGATCTGGGAATATTTTTTTACAATGTAAGCATAAATTAGAGTTCGTTGATAAATAGTTACTTGAACGAGTAATGTATTTGGGTGCATGTTCTTTATCAACAAATGCAACTTCACAATTTCGGCCTGCAGATAAAACCGGAATACCTTTATCAATAGGCTTTTCTTTAACAGTCTTATGTTTATTACTTTTAGGCTTCCTTTCGTGATCTTCGACAACTGGTATTATCATCGGTATTGTGTATTCTTTAACAGAGTCAGACTCTAATTTTTTTTGGCAGATTTTAACAGTCTTTTTTTTACTATTTACCTTATGTTGATTTTTATTTGTGGTGACGTCATTGCCATTTGAGACATCAGTTTCTTGTTTTTTTTAGAATATTTACCAACATTAAAATTTTTGTTTTGACGTATTTTTGTATGATGCACTTTATTTTTAATTTCATAAAATTTTTTGCTAAACTTTACTTTATTCAATTTCTTGTTTTTGTTTGTTACGGGTTTTAAGCTTTTTTGATGAATATTCTTATAGTGTCTACATAAATTTCCACTACTGGAAAAATAAATACCACAAATGCTACACCTGTGTTGAGTTATTGAAGAATGTTTTTTGTTTCTGTTTTTACACATTTTATTATGATGCTCTTTATTTTTATGTATATCATGAGCATTTTTGCTCAAAAATAATCTGCAACATTGTTTGCAATAACTATTATTCTGATTTAGAAAAGATTTTATATCATGTAGAACAATTCTGATATTTTTAACTTTTTCCTCTGTGCCTGTTGTACTATTTTTTTTATTATAGTTTTCTTGTGTATTAGGCTTCGAGCCTAAAATTCGTTTTTTAATATTGACATCCTGTACACTCATAGACGCTGAACTTAAGGCATTATGGGTTCTATTCAAATTTTGTATACTGCATTATTAGGGTTAGAACCCAATAGAAGTATTTTATTTTAGTCATGCTGCGTAGCATTAGAATTTGAGCTTAAAATATCAATATCTCTGTTGTCATCTTGTTTATTTGTTTTGGGCTTTGAACCCAAAATTATTTTATTACTTTGTATTACTGGCTGGGATTGCTCACTTTTCAGACACTTTATAGTATCATTTTGTAAATAACTATAATTTGACTGAAGATCTTTAGTCTTGGAGAGTTGTTGAGGTCTTATTTCTGCTTCTTTATTTATAGTAATACTTTGTATTACTGGCTGGGATTGCTCACTTTTCAGACATTTTAGAGTATCATTTTGTGAACATTGACGACACACAAATAATATTTTATCATCTTTTTGTCTATCTATCAGTGACTGTATTTTTGATTGATCCGCTTGAATTTCTTTTTGGTTCCAATATATCATACATGTGTTGTGTTAATGATTTCTGATCTGGGAATATTTTTTTACAATGTAAGCATAAATTAGAGTTCGTTGATAAATAGTTACTTGAACGAGTAATGTATTTGGGTGCATGTTCTTTATCAACAAATGCAACTTCACAATTTCGGGATGCAGATAAAACCGGAATACCTTTATCAATAGGCTTTTCTTTAACAGTCTTATGTTTATTACTTTTAGGCTTCTTTTCGTGATCTTCGACAACTGGTATTATCATCGGTATTGTGTATTCTTTAACAGAGTCAGACTCTAATTTTTTTTTGGCCGATTTTAACAGAGTCTTTTTTTTACTATTTATCTTATGTTGATTTTTATTTGTGGTGACATCATTGCCATTTGAGACATCAGTTTCTTGTTTTTTTTTAGAATATTTACCAACATTAATATTTTTGTTTTGACGTATTTTTGTATGATGCACTTTATTTTTAATTTCATAAAATTTTTTGCTAAACTTTACTTTATTCAATTTCTTGTTTTTGTTTGTTACGGGTTTTAAGCTTTTTTGATGAATATTCTTATAGTGTCTACATAAATTTCCACTACTGGAAAAATAAATACCACAAATGCTACACCTGTGTTGAGTTATTGAAGAATGTTTTTTGTTTCTGTTTTTACATATTTTATTATGATGCTCTTTATTTTTGTGTATATCATGAGCATTTTTGCTCAAAAATAATCTGCAACATTGTTTGCAATAACTATTTTTCTGATTTAGAAAAGATTTTATATCTTGTAGAACAATTCTGATATTTTTAACTTTTTCCTCGGTGCCTGTTGTACTATTTTTTTTATTATAGTTGTCTTGTGTATTAGGCTTCGAGCCTAAAATTCGTTTTTTAATATTGACATCCTGTACACTCATAGACGCTGAACTTAAGGCATTATGGGTTCTTTTAAAATGTTGTAAATCTGCATTATTAGGGTTAGAACGCAATAGAAGTATTTTATTGTAGTCATGCTGCGTAGCATTAGAATTTGAGCTTAAAATATTAATATCTCTGTTGTCATCTTGTTTATTTGTTTTGGGCTTTGAACCCAAAATTATTTTATTACTTTGTATTACTGGCTGGGATTGCTCACTTTTCAGACACTTTATAGTATCATTTTGTAAATTACTAGAATTTGATTGGAGATCTTCTGTCTTGAAGAGTTGTTGAGGTCTTATTTCTGCTTCTTTATTAATATGGGGTTCTGAAATTAAAGAATAATATTTATTATAAAGTAAAGTAAAGCAATTTATTATTCAGTTTCAGCAATAAGTACCTACTTATTTCGATCTAGATACATTCAATCCTGCTAATTCTACTAACTCGACGAATATTATACATGCAAATTGTTATTTGATCAAATAAAATATCAGGTCACCAAAGGCTTTGGATGCCTGCAACATCATGTGTATCACATGTGTGTTGACCTTATATAAACGTGTTAACTCCCTTCTTGAAGTACCCCATACCCCACATATTCCCCTGGGAAAACTTTGGATCATTCCACAAATTTCTTATATTTTGAATTTGAACTGAGAGGCCAGTTTGACAGTTCAAATAAGTTTATAATTAAATAATGTTTCGAAACACAATATAAAGCTGAATGCATGTTGTCTTGTGTGCATTGTCCACCAATACCAATATTTATTTATTTTATATATTTTTAATAAATACTTACCTTCATCATAATACTGTGTTAATTCTTTTTTTATAACCGAAATATCAGGAAAGATTCTTTTGACAACTGGATTATCAAGAACATCATGTTCTTCTATATCAATTTCATAGTCCATTTTGACCTAAACAAAAAACAATAAGTAATTATTTATGGTATGTAAATAAATCAAGGAATATAATCCTAACTATTTTAAATTCTAGTGATAATAGACTAGTGTTGAGCAATGTAATGGCTCAACATAGCACACTATTGTTAAACTCCATTGATAATAATTTAATTAAAAGTAACACCCCAATACTGAAACGCCATTTAAATTTAAAAGCTATTGAGATGGTATTTCCATCAATTTCCTCGTACAAAATAATAATGGGGGTGTACCTATAATAATAATAGGTAATAATAATAATTTGAGTTGGTCTCAATTGTTCAAGTGGTGTTTCACTATTCGGGCATAAGACAAATATGCTCCTAAGGCCGTACGGCCATTATAAAGAACAAAATCAGTGATGGCTATCAGTCCTGACACCCAATAGTGACAGTTCAAATACAGACCAGAAGGTCTATACTTAGTCTTTATTATTTTTACACTTGCCAGTACAATTCTAGTGTTCCGACTGTTTCAAACTATGTTTAAAAAGGTTGCTTATCTATCTATCTTACTTACACAATCGCGGCAAAATATTGACATTAAAAATAGCGTTGGTATGATTAAGTTCATCCAGCAAGATGAGGATCCCAGGAGGGGTTAGTAAATCTGTAATTTTCGGAGATATTTGCTAATCTTTAGACTGTAGCTTTATAAAATTTATTAATTTTTAATGTTTTGGTTACGATAGCAATGTTATTGTTAAATAAAGATTGTATTTTAGGCCTGAAATTGGCTTTCGAATAATAAGTTCTACACACAGTGACTTCGGTCTCAATTTTATAAATGCATTTCCATAATTTGTTCTACATTAGAGGATTTTCGGCCTTTATTAGTTATTGAATTATTTGTTTGTCATGTCAGTACAGAATTTACAGATAGTCCATAATTTCTAGTGATTTTGGTCAATCAAAAAACCATCAATGAAATTTTCAATGAATTCTTTATAAATTATATTTTTTATTTCACAACTTGATCCTACTATTATCACCTATTATCACAACCAATGTTTTTAAAAGCTATTTTTTTTAGAATTTAATACGGATGAACTGGACCAACTTCTGAATAATTCAAAATATGAGGACGCCGGTTCCGAAGAAATATGTTATAAATATGTTTTTTATAATTATTAGTTCTAAGCACATTTTTTGAAACATTTTATAATGTTGTTTAATTTTGGTTTCAAGTTTTATTTCTTACATATTTTAACTTCTCACTTCAATAATTATAGCCTTAAAGTACGTTTTTCTATATTACAATGCATAAAATATTGCCCGATTTTGTATTTATTTTGACGTAATTTAGGTGTTCAACCTAAATTACGTCAAAATGATTCAAAGTGGGACCGGATGTCCTTTAGAAAGAACAAATGATAGATGTTTGAAACTTAACTCTATGTATTCAGTAATAAGTCCTAACATATCTTTGTTCTAGCAAAAATCCATTAAATAAATTATAATCCTTATATCAAGCGCGCGGAGGTTCAGGACTGAGTGGTACAAACGCATTTGTTCTTTTTGTTCTTTCTATAGTACATCCGATCTCAACAGCAAGTACCTAATTCAAATGTCAGGACTTAGGAGGATATATACCCTTAACTAAAATTTTGCTCATGTTATTAATATGAATGTTTAAGTAGATATTTAATTTACTTAGTTGTTTGTGGCTCTATTAAACCATAATGGCTGGAGGGGTTTGGATTAAACACGTACTTATAGGTATACTGTGTGACTTCAATATTTAATGAAGGTGTACTGCTTTGTGAAGCCACAAAGCAGTAAACCAGAAGCTAGTAATTTATTTATTTCAAATAATATGATAGATTTCTTATTGTCAATCGAAAGAAAGTAGTTTTGTAAAAACAGCTACCTACCATCTTTCAGACAGTCTTGACAGCAATGATTAAACATGTACTTACCTATAATCAACCAACGAAGAGGATTCAAATACCTAGGTAAAATATATAATAGGTTGGGGAAAAAGTTTCTTCACATTTTTTTAGAAAATTCAAAACATTTTTTAATATAGTTTATTTACATTTAACTAAAGTATGTAGGTACCATTTTGTTCAATAACTTTTTGCCATCTTGTAGGTAGGGACATGATCCCGTTGCTATAGAAATTTTGGGACTTCTGTTCAAAATACCGCAACAAGTGGTTTTGGCAGTCCTCTCGTGATGTTAACCTGACACTGCCTAAAGAATTCTGAAGAGACCGAAACAGGTGGAAATCTGAAGGTGCAAGGTCAGAACTATACTGCAGATGCATTAACACCTCCCAGCCAAACTCTCTTAATTTTTGCTGAGTGGCTAAAGATTTGTGAGGTCTAGCATTATGATGATGAAAAACCACACCCCTTCTGTTGATTTATTCCGGCCGCTTTCTCTCAACTTCTTGCTTTAATCTCATCAGTTGTTCGCAGTAGAGTTCAGAATCGATGGTCCTGCCTGGTGGTAACAGCTCATAATGAATAATGCCCTTCCAATCCCACGACACACACAGCATCACCTTGTTGCGAGTTAACCCGGGTTACGCCACAGTCTGTGAAGCCTGACCGGCCTTTGACCACGACCTTTTTGCACGTTCTTGTCGTACGTGATCCACTTTTCATCACCAGTTATCAGCTTCTTTAAATTGTTCGGTTTCATTACGTCGTAATATAAAGAATCACAAATGAGTAGGTACACGGTTCATTAGGTTTCTTTCAGTGAGCTCGTGAGGTACCCAAATATCGAGCTTTTTTGTGTACCCAGTTATTTCAAATGCGCCAAAACGGTTTTGTGGTCAATTCCCAGTTATTCAGCTACGTCGTAGCTACTGATATGCCGATACTGATATGATCTCGCTCCACTTTTTCAAAAATGGCATCCATTTTATCCGTAATATGGCGACCAGAGCGACGTGCATCTTTGACATCAAAATTTCCGGATTGAAAACGCTTAAACCAAATTTGTGCTACTCTCACAGACACTGCACTAGGTACATAAACATCGCAAATTTCTTTCTAGGCTTGCGTTGCATTTTTACCTTTCTTGTAGTAAAATTTTAAAATGTATCGAATTTCTTCATTTGACAGTACGAAAAACAAATAAAAATTACACATTTTCCTAATTTGAATTTGGAATTATGTTCTCTAGAATGTAAACTTAGAGTGATACCAAAACCAGCCAGATACAAATAGATTTTATTACAAGAGAAAGAGATTTTATTACAAAGAGATTTTATTACAAGTTCTTTCATAGATACTTGCTAAAAGACTTTTTCCCAAAGAGTCTTTTTCCCCAACCTAATATTATGTTACCTAGGTATTCGAATCCTCGAATCAACTTCTGATGAGTTGATTTTAATGAGTTTTCACTGGTGTACTTACAACTTATCGCTATTTCTCACCTTTTCAATGTACAGGTCTTCCACTTATTCCAAATGTTCCAAATTGAAGTAAGCGCCGAACCACAATACATAATATATATAATATCACGGTTTGTGACGAACCAGTATTTACTATTTTCGTATCAATAACAATAGTACGCACACTGGATCTATAGACCTCGGAAGGTGGCTGCAAGCAAGTGGCTGTGCTGTGCGCAGACCTCGATTTTATTTTGGGTCAAATTGGCGGCAAGCAAGGGTGCGAGCGAACGGAGAATAGGGATAGGTAGGCCTCTTCTACAATAAACAACAATCTAAAAATGACCGATTAATGGAAATATTTTAATCGATTTTCGTATTTTGTATTTTCATGGTACAATTAAATATTTGATGCCAATAATGAAAGATTTTTTAAACTAAGTAAATAATAGCACTAAGTCTATTTCGGTTAGTAAAATATTTTTAAAGATACGCATGTATGTATAGAAAGTCGGTATATTTTGAGCCTGAGATATTTTAAACGTATATTTATGTCGTATGTATATTTATATTATTTAAATTAAATCAAAAAGCAATTATAAAAGTTATAAACCAGACAAAACGTTCGTTTTGTCTAGTAAATTTTAAATTTTATGTTGAAATCGTAATCGAGAATATCGAGTAATCGAGAATAACGAGTCGAACTTGAATCGAACAGCAAGCACTATAGCAGTATAATTTAGCGGGAATTTCACCTCACTCGATTACTCGCTCACTCACTTATGTTTATCGTATCGTCTTATCTCGCTTACTCTCAGCAGTACATTCGATAACGATACGTTTAACCCGCCGGAGTCCGGACCCGTTGGAGCTTTACAAATTTCAATTTGCGCACGCGAAAAATATTGTTAAGTTAATTAATATTGCATTTATTAACTGAAAATGCCGAGGCGTAATGTAATTTTACGCCGCCAGGCGTGGAAAATAATATAAAACGTTAATATAAACGTTACGTTACATGACAAAAGAAGCAGAATATGGAGCTGGCAACGTGGCACCACGTGTACAAAAAAGAGCTGCAGAAGCGACTGGCGTGTCCTCAGGCACTATAAAAAATATGATGGCAGAAGCAAAAAAGATGGATTTCGTGACAGTTTTTCGCACTCCCGGTAAGAAGAGACCGCGTTCTATGCCGATTACCGGACTAGATGGGTTCGACAAAGGACTGGTTAAACGGTGCATACACAATTTCCACAGAACGGAAGAGGAATTACCGACTATAAAAAATCTGTTGGTCAAATTGAAAACTGACATTAACTTCCAAGGAGGTGCTAGTAGTCTCAGCAAAATTATAAAAGAGCTAGGTTTTAAATGGCGGAAAACGGAAACGAACAGGAAGATACTCATAGAAAAGAGCAATATTCGTCTAAAAAGAATTGAGTATTTAGTAAAAATTAAAAAATTTAGCGAAGGAGGCAGCCGAATCATATGTCCATGCGACGCATACTAAAGGAAAATCTGGATATGGATTGAAAAAACCCATATCAAAAGGACAGCGGATAATAATTGTACATGCGGGTTCTGAAACAGGCTTTGTGCCGAATGCCCTACTTTTGTTTAAATCGGGAACCAAATCGGGAGATTATGATGATGATATGAATTTCAACAACTACCTATGAGAGGTGGCTACAAACAAAATTGAAGCCAAACTTATGCAAAATTCTGTTATAGTCATAGACAATGCGTCGTATCACAATAAAGTTATACACCCTGCACCAAATTCAAACACCAAGAAAAGCGCCATGGAATCATGGTTGAATGAAAATAAAATACCTTTTGACAGTAAAATGGGCTTGACTTTAGTAGTGCGTCGCACGAATTGGAGGGTGAAAAGACTCACATCTGGTAGGGTTTTGCTTTCTGATTACATATTTACCACTAATAACATTAGGTTATTCCGAGAAAATAATAAAACATTTTTAACCTCAAATCAAATAAATCAGATAAAACTACGTAAAGATTGACAGATAATAATCAACTTTGTCGTATTTCTTGTCTATGGTTTAACATGTTGTGTACAAAATTCATGAAAACGAAACGTAAAAATCTTGTCAGTGATTTTGTTATGGCTTCTTTCGACGACTTTGGCTTATCTTCACTTCACTTGGTTACTTATCACCTATCACTAGGTAGGTTATGTTGGAGTATAAAAAAAAACGCGCAAGGCGAGCGAAGCGTGCCGCGGCAGCGCCAGAAAATAATACAAGGTCACGGTATATCTGATCTTTGTCGTATTTGTTGTCTGTGATATATCATGTTGTGCAAAATTGATGCGAACGCAACATTACATATTTACGAAACGTTACGATAGGTTACAAATGTTTTTTTTTCTCATTTGTGCATCTACCTTTATCTTGGGAGCTTTACCAGGGGTGAGGTGGACCTCTCCCTCCCCCTCCTTGGTAATTTAAACTAGATTTGTATCAATATATTTTTTTGAGGTTAGGTTACATTTATTCAAATATCTCGAAAACGGAGCAATACCTAGTATGGGGGTGGTACCAAGGGGTAGGGAGGGTCCCTCCCCCCTCCCCCCCATTTTTTTTCCTTCATTTTCGTGCGACGCACTTCTAAAGTTTAACCGATTATTTTGGTAATAATATTCATCATCATCAGCCCGTGTCAGTCCACTGCTGGACATAGGCCTCTCCCATGGCATGCCATTTAGCTCGATCTTCCATTTTTTGTTATTTTTTTTATATTTAATTATTATAATATTCTTTTACATCTATTATATTATGTATGTACATTTTGCACATTTTTATATATCTATTAAAGTACTAGATAAAAACTTATACAACTCTATATAGGTTGATTCATTCTTAAGTAGCTGGGACCAAATCAGGCTCACCATAAATTTGGAGGAGTCCATCTATCAGTACAAGGCGCTGAATACTGAATGATGGACAACCAGTCTCCGGTCTGGGTGTTTCTATGTATAATATGTATGTATTTACAAAAAAAAAGTATATAAGTAGTATATCAGTCATGTGGTACCCATAACACAAGCTCTGCTTACTTTGGGGCCAGATGATGTTGTGTGAAATGTCTGGCATTATTATTATTATTATTATTATTAAAAATCAAAAAATATATGATTTAATGATTGAACTTCACGTGACTGACAATGCTCACAATCAGAAGAGTCAACCAGCTTTAAGCGATAGAGATGATAGTTCAAACGACAGTGACCAAAGCGCATTCGAAAGATTGTAGAATACAATTTTCTATCTAAGAAAATCTTACTCTTACAAAACCACGGTATGGAATCAATCTGGACATCTAGAGTAGCATACCAGGAACCTTTATTTTCGACTTGCGTATAGTGATACGAATGTCTCCCCCATGCATGACACACCCGTTGCTTTAGGAGACTTACAAAACATCTGCATCACCACCGCTTTCAATATTAGAAAATATGATATTTGAAAACTTAACTATCGTATTAGCTAGATAATCTGTTTTTTCATTTCCTTCAACACCTTTATGTGAAGGCACCCACACGAAGCTAACATTAATATTTAAATCAAATAACTCCACCCATAGCTGTTTTATTAAGTAAATGATGTAATTAGTGTCAGCATGCAATTTGTTATTTGCCAGGTTTTTTAGAACACTCATGCTGTCACTAACAACAACCCATTTATTGTGTCCCAAGTTACGATTTTTAATATGTTTTAAAGCGCTGTGAAAACACTAGCGAATTTATCCATTTTATGACCAACACCAATATTCAAAGACGGTTCAAATATGGCAAAAGACACAGCGTTATCGTTTTTGGATCCTTCCATATAGACAAACTTGTGATCTGTCCATTCAGGCAGCATTGTGTACACTTCTTCTTTACTTGACAAAGCATTATCAATAACTACATTAATTTCTGGGAATTTTCTATTAAAAGATCCTTCATAGCAAGGTAAAGTATGATTTCCATGGCAGATTGACAGACTTCTAACTTTTTGGCATGAGCTTTTGTTAGGGCCCAGGTCTGGCACCCGTATGTAAGAACTGGGAGAATACAGGTATTGTAGAGTTTTCTCTTGAAGTACCTACATGTTAATTTCTTTGTTTTTCATGATCTCCCTGAACGACCAGTATCTTTTCCACGCATTTGCTGTCCTTACTTCTAGTTCGTTTGACATTAGGTCCATTGGCGATATTATTTGACCTAGATAAGTGTACTCATATACATATTCGATATTATTGTTGTTTATGTTTACTGGTTCTTGTGTGTCGTTTGTCATCATTTTGGTTTTCTCGGTGTTCATGGTAAGTCCTACTTTTCGGCTTTCGTAGTCTAGCTGGCTAAGCATTTGTTGAAGTTCTTCTTTTTTTGATGCTAATATAATTAAGTCGTCGGCAAATCTCAAGTGAGTTAATTTCTCTCCATTTATATTCAGACCGAAGCTGTCCCAGTCAAGATGTCGGAAGATGTCTTCAAGAACGGCTGAGAATAGTTTTGGTGATAGAGGATCTCCCTGTCGTACTCCTCGTTCTATTTTGATATCCTCTCCTTCTCTTTCTAATTTGACTCTAGCTGTGCTTGTTCTGTATATGTTTCGTATTATTCGTATATATTTGTTGTCGACTCCCTGGTTCTTTAGAGATACCCATATGCGTTCGTGTTCTAGGGAGTCAAAAGCCTTGTTAAAGTCGACAAAGCAGCAGTAGAAGGGAATTTTGTATTCTTTGCTCTTTTCGAAGATTTGTTTAACAACAAATATGTGGTCTATAGTTGAAAAATCACTTCTGAACCCTGCTTGTTCCTTGGGTTGGTTCTCATCAAGTATTTTGGTTATGCGTTTGAGAATTACCTTCGCAAAAACTTTGTAGATGTTCGACATTAGACTGATCGGTCTAAAGTTGTTTATTTCGTTCTTGTCTCCTTTCTTGTGTATCAGAATAATGGTCGAAGTCGTCCATTGCTGAGGTATTATTTTACTGTTTAGGACTTCATTATAGATGTGAGTGAGAATGGGGGCAATGTAAGTCTTACCGGCTAAAAGAAGTTCGTTATTTATTTGATCTGAATCTGGTGCTTTATCTCTTTTTTGGGTTTCGATAGCTCTTTCTACTTCCTTGATCATGATTCTAGGAACATCAGTAAAGTCTGATAGTTCAGTTTCTTCGGTGTTTGTTTGTCTTGAATACAGGTCCCTGAAGAAAGTTGTAGCTATATCAATCAAGTCTAGTCTATTCGTTTTGGGTTTTCCTTTCTTGTCTTTGAGGTTAGGTATCCATTCTTTTGTGTCTGACAGCTGTTTTATAGCCTTTTTTATTCCTCCTGTCTTTGATATGTGATTCTCGAATGTTTTAAACCTTAACGTCTGCCTATCTTTTCTCATATTAGTTTTAAGCAAACAATGCTTAGTTTTGTTATTTCTGTTCTTATTTGTTTTGTTTTAATGTTGGTTTTCATAAGTTCTGCTCTCTTTTCCAAAATTTGTATTGTTGATTTTGATATTTTCTCATTTTTGGTTTTAGTTTTGCTAGCGTTGTTAATGGATTTTAAATTTCAAATGTCTTTTAATCTTCCTAGCTTTTCTTGGGTATTCATATCTCTCGTCTCAGCTATAAAGTCCACTAGTTTGTCTTTTATTAGTATAGTTGATGTTATATTCGTTACTGGTGCTTGTTTTGCTTTAAAGGGTCTATGTTTCTTTGACGTTTTCAATTTAAGCTTTGTCCTGACCATTCTATGGTTGCTGTTGAAGTTTATATTATTCAACACGCTAAATTCATCAAAAGACTTTGGTCTATTCGTAAGAATGAAATCTATCTCATTCTTATAACGGCCATCTGGGGATATCCAAGTCCATTTGCGTTGTTTACGTTTCTTATATTGGCTATTCATGATTCGTAGATAGTTTTCATGCGCTATTTCTATAAGTTTATCTCCGTTTCGTGTTCTTTTCCCTTCGCAGTATGGGCCCAGTATTCTTTCTTCTCCGTGCCGTCTTCCTCCGATCTGTGCGTTGAAATCTCCCATAACTGTAAGGTTAGGTATTATAAGTATGTTCTTGTATGGCGTTGTTGAGCTTGGTGTAGAATGACTCGATATCTGTGGTACTTGACTGTTCTGTCGGAGAGTAAATCTGTACTATTGACCATTTCTCCTCATGAGGGGGGATATTTATTTTGAGTATGGCAATGCGTTCTGATATACCTATTACTTCTTCAATTTGATGTTTCAGGTCTTCCGTACTTTTTTTCGTTCGCAAGCTTTTTCGTGCGGAGTTGCGTTTGTTGCTGTACACAGGAGGGATCGGACACAATGCAATGCGTATAATGTCGAGTTTTATAAAAGGAAAATGTCTTCTAATAGATTTATACAAACAAATGAAGAAGAAGCATTCATCACCTATGAGGATGTAGTGCTCGTATTGCCAGTTCCTTCAGAAGACAAGAGGCCTCGCACTCAGTGAATGATATATTTCCATTGTAATTTGGATGAGTACCAACTACATTAGAGATTTTTAAATAAAAATATTGATTTAATTTGATTTAAAATGTGTTTATTTTATGTCCAAACTCTCCCTTAGATATGTCCTAAGTCACCCCAGGTACCGGGAGACTTCGGACACATGACATGTTTTTAAAAAAAAAAAAATTAACACCTAAAATCAATTTGTATGAAGAAAGTAATAACGTTAAATTTGAATTTAAGGCTTTTGTTTTGCCTGGCGCACGTGTTAGTGAGATTTTCGCGTTTTTTGGCAAATATTTATTGATTTCTTGACCAAATCCTTATCATTGTTAGTTATATGTAAAATAGTGTTAGTTTGTAAATATTATTTGGTAAGTTTTTAGCATTAAGTAGTTTGTAAATCTAGTCGTAGGTTTTTTTTCAAAATGGAGGACGTGTGGAAACCTCCAGACCCCCCTGACATTTTCGAACCGGCCTCTATGGATTTATTTGTTTCGGCGAAAGATGCCGAACCCAGCCTAAATCAATCCGCCTGCAACTCGTCCGCGACTAAGCGGCGTTTTATAGACTTAAATTCAGAAGAACCCACAGGGAAGAGAACGATTATTGACCCGGAGCTTCCTTCGGCCTCAATCCAAAACTTGTATTGCAGCAATTCAATGATTATCGGATTCAAAGCATACACCTCCACAGACAAGGGTCCGTTCCTTGTTCATGTGTCTCGCTCAGAGCCTGATCAATCCGCACCGCAGGCTCTTCTATTAGGCCAATAAAATTCGGCCAATTCCTGGTCCATAACAAAATCCCAAACATATGCCGAGATGGAGTAAAAAAAGTAGGCCGCAACAAAATTGCCGTAGAATTTGTCTCATATTCAGATGCAAACAAATTTTTAGACAACCCTATCATATCACAGCATAAATATGAAGCATCCATCCCTACATATAACATTACCAAAATGGGAATTGTACGACAGGTTCCTGTGGACTTATCTATGGATGAGTTTGCTACCTCTTTAGTTGTTCCAAATGGAAGTGGAGAGATTTTAAAAGCCCGCAGACTTAATAGGAAAAATATTGATGAAGGTAGGGTGTCATGGGTGCCTACCCAGACTGTTGTTTTGACCTTTCATGGTCAAATTCTTCCTTCTAGGGTGTTCTCTTTCCACACTAGCCTCCCTGTTGAGGCATACACATTCCCAACAATACAATGCCTGAATTGCTGCCGATTCGGCCACATCAAGTCTCAATGCAGGTCAAAGCCTAGATGCTTTAAGTGTTCTCAAGCTCACTCAGGAGAAAGCTGTGAAGTGCTAGAACAAAATTCTTCTTGCTTGCATTGCTCAGGCCAGCACTTTGCTTCAAGCAAATCTTGCCCAGAGCAAGGGAGACAGCGCTCTGTCAAACTTATCATGACCCAACAGGGTATTTCTTATGAAGAGGCATCTAATCTTTGTCCTAAGGTAAACAGGTCGTATGCTGAAGTTGCTAATGATCTGTTCTCCCCCTCCCCTTTTGTCACAGTCAGACCATCCTCTATTCAAAAAGCCCCTACCAATAACCCTACAGTATCACACAGGAAAACTGTATTTTCTACTCTTCGACCTAGAGCCCCCTTAGGTAAGTCATATGACCGCCAGGCTCACCAAGCAATTATTGGGGACTCCCCCTCATGTATGCCTAATGGCAGTGCATTCCCTGCCCCAGAAGTAGAGGTCCCTCAGGAGAACGGTCTCCTGGAGCTCCTACTTACTTTAATAATTAATTTGTTATCTCAGAATAAATCCAACATACCGTCCAACGTTGCCCAACAACTTATGTCAATAATTTCTGCATCCAACCATAATGGATCAAACCTCTGTTCTTCAGTGGAACAGTCAAAGCCTCTCAAGGAAAAAAAATGAACTTACTCATTTAATTTCTATATTCTGCCCGTCAGTCATTGCCATCTCGGAGACATGGTTTAAGCCTGAAATTCGATTCCGAATTTCTGGTTATTCCTCTCTTCGAGACGACAGGGCTGACGGGTATGCCAGATGCGCCTTATTAGTTAGGCGCTCCCTTCCCTTCTCTCAAATCTCTATCCCGCCTCACTTACCTGATATAAATATTGTAGCTGTTCGAACCCTTAATATAACCTTCTTATCCCTTTACATCCCTCACCCAAACCCATCCCTCATTCCTGATATATTATGTATTATTTCGTCTGTCCCGCCCCCTGTAGTAATAATGGGAGACTTTAATGCCCACCATCGCTCCTGGGGCTCCAGTCGAGATGACTCATTTGGTTTAGCGCTGATTGAAATTCTGGATGAAGCCAACTTATGCATAATGAATAATGGTTCTCCAACTCGCAGGACATACCCAAATCAAAACCCTAGATCTGCAGTTGATCTAACAATTTGTTCTCCTTGTATTTCCCTTTCACTTTCTTGGAACGTTCTCCATTCTACCTATGGAAGCGATCATTTCCCCATTATTATAAATATATCTCATAGACCTATTCCCTCACAAAATTTCTGTCCCACTCTCAAATACAGACTAACAGACGTGAACTGGTCACTATACTCCAACACCCTTGATTCCAAAATTAAAGAACTATCACCTCCTGATCCTTCCAATTACTTAGAGTGCTATTCCAAATTTGTAAGATCAATTTCTTCTAGTGCTGACAATAGCTTTCCTGTCAAGAAACCCTACAAATTCAAAATTTCTACTCCCTGGTGGGACGCAGAATGCACTGCAGCCATCAAGGAGAGAAAAGATTCAGAAAAAAAATATAATGCTGACATGTGTTTAGAAAATTTCAGTGAATATCAAAAAAGTGCTGCTAAAGTCAGAAAGCTGCTTTCAGCTAAAAAGAAACTTGGTTGGTCCAATTTCTGTGAAGGTCTATCTCCTAGAACTCCTGCTTCTATAGTTTGGAAAGCTATTAAGCGCTACAGAGGTTCTTGTAATGATTCTAATGTAACTGCAAATGATCCTTCATCCTGGCTTGAAGCCTTTACAAATAAACTATCCCCTTTTACTGTTCCAAACCTCAATTTAATTCCTTGTCCTCCTTCTCCTTTTACTGATCAAGTAGGTCTTAATGCAAATTTTTCATTTAGGGAACTGCAGATTGCTCTGAACGGACTAACAGACTCTTCTCCTGGCGAAGATGGGATCCCTTATTCATTCCTAAAGAATGCTTCTGATGTTGCCAAAAATTATTATTTACAAATGATTAATATCTTTTTTGAATATGGTGCAATCCCAGATCAGTGGAAAACTCAGGTCATAATCCCTGTCCTCAAGCCTGGTAAAAACCCCTCAGACCCTGATAGCAGAAGGCCTATTGCTTTGTCAACTGTGTTGTCCAAAGTCATGGAACACATGATCAAACATCGATTGGAATGGTTTGTGGAAAGTGAAAATATTCTAGCCAAATCTCAATATGGGTTTAGAAAGGGCATGAGTTCTTATGATAGTATTAGCATTTTAGTTTCTGATATTCACTTGGCATTTATAAATAAAGGCTACCTTGTTGGTATGTTCCTAGATATAGCGGGAGCATATGATAATGTTCAAATTCCGATCCTCAGACAAAAACTTATCCAAATAAGGATCCCTGAGAAGATGGTTAGGTTCATATGTAATCTTCTATTAGAGAGAACCATTATCATTAAAAACCTTGGCTTATTTTCCCCACCTAGAACTGTATGGAAGGGTTTACCACAAGGATCAGTTTTAAGCCCTCTATTATACAGCATATACACATTCGACCTTGAGCAATCTGTTATGTCGTTTTGCTCAATCTTACAGTATGCTGATGACCTAGCGTTATATGTATCAGTAAAGTCAATAGCAGAAGCTTCAAGTCGGTTGAACTCAGCCTTAGAGTACTTATCGCAATGGCTTTCTGACCACGGCCTATCTTTGTCTGTATATAAATGTAAGGCAGTAATTTTTACTAAAAAAAAACTGATCCCTCATCTTCAACTCCAAGCCTCTAATGAAATTGTCCCCATAGAAAAAGAAGCAAAATTTCTGGGAATTTGGTTGGACCATAGACTTTCTGGCATGACTCATTTTGACTATGTAGTCCAAAAATGTGAGAAAAATATTAACATTTTAAGATCTTTGTCAGGGGTATGGTGGCACCCTTTTACCCAGAAGCTGCTTTATAATGCTATAATTCGTAGCCATATGGATTATGGTTCATTCATATTGGACCCATGTACAAAAGCTTCATTAGAAAAGATTGATAAAATACAGTCTAAATGTCTCCGAATTATTATTGGTGCAATGAAATCATCTCCTATTAATGCAATGCAGGTAGAGTGTGTTGAGCCTCCTCTTAGGCTGAGAAGGCAATTTCTGTCTGATAAGTTCATGTTCAAATTGCTCCAAAATTCAGATCATGCTTTAATTGCAAAACTCAACATTTTATCTAACCACTTTAACTCTCAAAGCCATGGTTCTTCTGCTAAACTTCCGTGCGTTCTCATTAGCTACCTAAAATTCACCCGTCTCCCCCATCATGTTGTCCAATTGTCTCTTAATCCTCTTTACTCCATCCCGTATAATGCTCTTGTGTATAAGCCCAACATAATTACAGATTTTGGCATTCATAAGAATTCAATAGAAGCTAGTAAAATCTTTTTAGAAAAAGTAAACTCGGAATTTGGTGATTGGCTTACTGTCTTCACTGACGCTTCAAAAATAACTGACAGTTGCCCTGTAGGTGCAGCTGTTTGGATTCCTAAATTCAAAATTATTCTTAGCTTTAAATGTCCTTCAGTTACTTCTGTTTTTACCGGTGAATCTGTAGCTATTTTGGAAGCTATTGAGTATATAAAATCTCATAATTTAGATAAATCAATTATATTCTCTGATTCAAAAAGCTGCCTTCAAGCTATTCTTGCTAACCCGTTTAGAGAAAAATCCCGATTCCCAATCATTTTTAAAATAAGGGAAGCTCTGTTTCAATCTGAGAGTCTCGGAATTAGAATTGTTCTAGCCTGGATACCTGGCCACTCGGGCATTCCAGGCAATGAAAATGCGGATGCCTGTGCGAAACATGCCTCCCGAACTGGGTCCTTGGAACACCACAAAATTTTTTGCCATGATCTGGTCCCCTATGCTAAATCTCACTTAAACCGTTCATGGAATAAAGCCTGGGGTATGTCAAAAAAATTAAAAGGTAAATATTATGGTGATATCCAACCATGTATTCCCAACAAACCTTGGTTTTTTAAACACCGCTCTGCTAAAAAAACTTCCACTTCAACTATATGTCGCCTGCGACTTGGTCATGCTTGTACGCCTGTGTTTCTAGCTAAAATCCGGGTTAGGGATCACTCTCTATGTGAATGTGGGCTTGAAGAAGGAACTGTTGATCACATATTTTTTAACTGCTCTCGTTTGTCATTATATGATATTATTCCTTCAGATTCAGATATTCCTCGTCCTTTCTCTTTCAAATGTTTACTCTCTCTAGTTTTTACCCCTTTTGTAAATATTTTATGTAAATATATAGATAGGTATAAAATAAAACTGTAATCTTAAATTCACTGTATTTTCCTACATATATTAATGTATTGTATTATTATTACATGTATTATTTCGTTATCATAGTTATGTAGTTAGTTTAGAGTTGTTTCTGTTTGTTTCCAGATGATATAGATTTGTAGTCACAAAATTTCACCGATCACTAGTCTTCAAATACTGGCCTCCATCGTGCAAAGCAAGCATAAAACGTGACATTGGCAAAATTGTGGCTCCCCTTCCACAAAGGCCATTAACCACGAACTGAACTGAACGTTAAATTATAGATTATTAGTTGTTGTAGTTTGACAGGAAAAATGTGGATTTTCATTGTTAAATTGTTTTAGGTACAGAATGGCGGTATATTTTTTGGACATGGAAGCCATCTATCAACAAAAACTTGCCCGAAGAAAAAATTTTAAATTCAACGAAGTCAATTGGACTTAAACCATATACCTACCCGATGCTGAATTTATAAAAAATTACAGGCTTAATAAATATCTGTTCATGGAGTTGTGCGATAACATTGTGCTTCTGATGCAACAATAGCGGAGTCTCCGGTGTATCTAAGGTAAACAATTATAATATTTTAGATTAAGTAGGTATATTTTAATTACCTAGATATAAAAAACCCTATTAAAAGTGAGTAGATACTTAACTGGCTGAAAATGGGACGAGGGCAGGAAGATAATAACTTACATAGTTTTAAAATGATTTAGTCATGCAAGTCCATGTAGGTAATTATCTAACTTAGATAATTTTATTGTGTTAAAGGTATTAGTTGCCCTAAATTTTTAAGCCAGGGGGATCTATCAAGGCTCGGTGGCTCTAAATCAAGATGCACCAATGGCGCAACAGACTGTATCCAGATGCATTAGGGAAGTAACCGATGCTCTGAACAAATCCCAAATTGTGGCCAAATACATCAGATTTCCACAAAACCAGCAGGAAAGAACAATAGTAAAGTCAAGGCAAGTCAAGGCTTAACTTCTTAACTAAGTTTCTTAACAGCTAAATAAAAGTATCTACCTACACCTATAATGTTTATAAATATAATGCCTTATGGAAGTGGTTCATTGTAAAGATTACTACTGTTTAAATATACTATAAGTTACCTAGGTGCTCATTTTGTTGATTGTTATGAAATTTTTATGTACTTATATTACAGATTTTACAACAAATACGGGATCCCGGGAGTATGTGGGTGCATTGATGGCACACACATAGCCATCACTAGGCCCAATGCACATGAAGAAAGATTTTATAACAGAAAATCATTTCATTCACTAAATGTACAAATGGTTTGTTTAATCTGACTGTCTTTATAACTCACATAGATGTTAGTTTTGGTATTATAAAGTATCATAAGTATGTATTCACAAATATATAAGTATTCTACCCTGTTTTTCACAGTAAATACAAGCTCTAAATCATTCCATGTGTAATATTATAGATTATTTAGGTAGATACTTCTTATAAATTTTAATATTAAATTACAGGTTTGCGATGCTGATTATAGAATTGGGGATGTACCAGAAGATTATCCGCAGGGAAGATTCAACAAATTTGCAAAAAAAAGCTAGAGCCACCATAGAAAGGAATTTTGGAATATTAATATTTGTTTTTTCCCTTTTGATATCAGCAATCGGCTGAATAGCCATAATCAGATCCTTTCATTGGAGTCATTGTTTTGGGGCGCCCTTCCATTGAGTGGCACCACACTGGCTATTAGATAATCAGCTTCTCTTGTCCAGGTTTAGTACCTGCCATCTCTTTAGGCGATTTACGCTCCGTTATTTAGGAGGTTCTGGGCTAGTGTGTTTGTGTGTGTTCTTAGTCTTTCCTTGTATATTATGGCATATTTCCGGACTTCTTTGACGGTTGCTATTTCCAGGTATTCGTGTATTTCAGTGTTTCTTACAAACTAGTGTGCTTTGGAGATGGTTCTTAGAGCTAGGTTTTGGAACCTTTGGAGGATCTCGATGTTTGAGTTACTGGCTGTTCCCCAGAGTTCAATGCCATACGTCCATATTGGCTTTATTATAGCCTTGTAGACTATCAGTTTGTTGCTGATTGATAGTTGGGATTGGCGGCCAAGTAGCCAGGAGAATCCCTTGAGTTGCATATTGGCTTCGGTTCTTTTGGCTTTTATGTGGTTGGCCCAAGTTAATCTTCTGTCCAAGTGTAATCCCAGGTATTTTTGCTTGGTAGCGTTTTGTTGCTTGGTAGCGTTTTGTTTTCCATACAGACTGGTGGACAGTCCCCTTTCCGGAGCGTGTATGTAACTTGTGTTGATTTTGCCACATTAGGTTTGATTCTCCGCTTTTTTAGCCATAAGTCTATTTTGTGAAGCTGTTCCTGCAGTCTCTGCGAGGCTTTATTTGGGTCCTTGTCACTAGCGAGACATGCGGTATCGTCTGCATATGTTGCCGTTACAATGTTGTCTGTTTCTGGTAGGTCTGCAGTGAATATAGAGTAAAGTACCGGGCCGAGTACCGATCCCTGCGGGGCCGAGGCCGTTATATCGTACAGGTTCGAATAGTCTACCTCATACTTGACCTAAAATTTTCTCTGGGTCAAGTAAGATTTTATAATCATGTAAAATGAGTTCGGTAGTAAAGTTTTTACTTTGTATAGAGTCCTTTATGCCAGACTTTATCAAACGCCTGTTGGATGTCTAAGAACACCGCCGAGCAGTACTCTTTCTTCTCTAATGACTGCCTGATTTTGTGAACCACTCTGTGTACCTGTTCTACAGTTGCATGTTTTTCTCTGAATCCAAACTGATGATCAGGTATGATTTTATATTCCTCCAGTACTGGTTTAAGCCTGGTCAGTAATATTTTTTCAAATACTTTTGACAGTAATGGTAGGAGACTGATAGGTCTATATGAGCCGGGTTCTGTAGGTGGTTTCCCAGGCTTAGAAATCATGCAAATTTGGGATATTTTCCAGAGTTTTCGGAAATAGTGTGTTCTAAGGATGGCGTTAAACAGCATTGTCAGGAAAACTATGACTTTTCTTGGTAGTTGTTTGAGGACTTCAGCTGTTATTAGATCAAAACCTGGGGCTTTTCTGTTTTTGAGATTTCGTATGATCTTTGCAAGTTCCTTAGGGGTGACAAATGTCAACAATGGGGATAGCTGTTGGTCACTGTTGATAACTCGATCCACTTCATCTTCGAACTCTACCATTGTGGACTGATTAGGAGTGAAGACGTCGCTTAGGTGTTTGGCAAATAGTTCTGCTTTTTCACTTCCCGTTCTAGCCCAACGGTCTTCGGGCGACTTCCTAATAGGTGGAACGTGGAGATTTGATCGTTTGAAGTTCTAGTTATTTTCCATAACGAGTATTTATCTCTTTTATATGTTGATAATGTTGATAATTTCTGCTGGAACGATGTGTTATTGTTCTCTGCAATCATTTCTTTAAGCTCCCTAGAAATTTTGTTGTACTCCGTCCTATCAGCGTCAGACCTACTTTCATGCAATCGTCTTCGTGTTTTACGTTTTTCTTCTAGCTTGTAGCGTATGTCCATTGGTATATTATTATTTTGTGTTAAGCAGCCTATCGAGGGAGTAGAGCGCCACGCAGCAACTTGTATAAGGTTTGTGATGTAGAAGGTTGCTTCATCTATATCTTCTTCTGTCTTGAGTTTAATCTTCAGGTTTGTTTCTGCCTCTAGGTATTTTCTTCTGGAATATTAAAAGGGAGGTTTAGGTGCCTGTTAAATGACAGAGTATTACACTATGCACCAGTAACAGCTAGCAAAAATACCATTGCCTGCTGTATTCTGCACAAGTTGTGTTGTGTTGTAGAAATAATTGAACTTTCAAACAGTGAAAGAGAAGATGAGGCAAGGAGACAACCTGCCATAAGAGCTGTAGATAACCAGCAGCCATCCACTCAGGTGGCACTTGAAAGGGGGCGCTCGGTGAGAGCTAGCTTAGTAGCGCAGTTGTGTACTAGAAATTAGTTGCGTAGTTAAAAATAAAACAATGGCTAATTATAAATACCCTTTTATTACACAAATAACCTCTTCTTCAAAATATGTATGTAGGTAGGTTTGACATGTTCACATATTATAATTATTAACATTAATTAAATAGATATACTACGACAATAAAAATAAATTTTAATAAAGTTGAACCTGTGTACAAAAATAGTAATGTTTTTTGATATTTAAATCTTCCTTTGCATAATTAAAATCAGTCTCTTTATCACATTAATTTTTAACAAACACACATATAATCCTCTATTTTTATATTTCTTTCTTAGCATAATTAAAATAATCAGTCCCTCTTTATCACATTAATTTTTAACCATCTTATTTTTGATAATGAAATCTGCAACAGCAACTGCACTTCCACCTGCAGCTCTGGTGCAGCAACTGTTATGCTGAGGTGCAGGGCTTGCCAGTTCTACTACAAGAGCCTCAGCGTATGAGGCTATTTCATCTTCAAAACTCTGGAAAACAACAAATTTGATAGTATGCCCGTGTTTTCACAAGAGCCTCAGCTTATGAGGCTATTTCATCTTCAAAACTCTGGAACACAACAAATTTGATAGTATGCCGGTGTTTTCACAAATTCACATAAATTTTCTGGACTTTGTTAATTAATGCCAGTGTGTGTTTGACACATTAGCATTATAATTTATTCATACTAATCTTGATGCCGCATTCCTTCATTCTGATTTTGCAATTGGAAGAGGGTTGCTTATGTGTCAGCAGTAGATGTCTTGAGCCTAATTCATTTATCTCGCAACATTCTTTTGGAAATTGAGGCATGTAATAAAATAATTATTTTTAGTCATTATTTAATTAGTGTTTTAAATTACCATTCTTGGGATGGCCACTGGCACAAGAGCCGTGGTTTCAGGCGCTCCAAACCCCTCGCCCATACGCGCATCACCCTATATGGGGGATGCCAACACCAAACACAAGAGGAGAGGACCTGGTAAACTTCCTCTTTACCACCACCCTCACAATAGCAAACACTGGCGGGATACCGACCTACGTAACGAAACGCCACCGCACCATAATAGATCTAACTCTGGTATCAGGAAACTGTCCCAATCTTGTACAAAATTGGAGGGTTTCAGAAGAAACCTCCTGCTCCGACCACAGATGGATCAGGTACGAACTAATGGTAAACACAACAACACCAGCACCCACACGCAACCCTCGCAGAACAAACAAGGTACTGTTCGTAAATTCTCTGAAGCAGCACCTGCGGGGGAATACACTTGGGACAAACATATCAAACACAACAGAGATAGAAGGTAGTATTGAACACATCACTACCAGTCTGACCGAAAGTTTCGAGGATGCCTGCCCCCTCGCCATAGCCCGAGGGGCCGATGGCGGGAGGAAGGGCTGGTCAAAGGAACTGGAAAGACTGAAACAAAAGGTACGTAAACTGTACAACAGAGCTCTAAACACCTACGACGACAAAGATTGGGACGAATACAAGAAGGCCCAAGCCGTATATAAGAAACGTATTCGCCGCAACAGTCGTCTTAGCTGGAAGAAGTTCTGCACTAACATTGAATCAAACTGCAGTGCAAACAGAATTAGGAAAGTCCTCGCCACCGAACCAAGGCGCGAGATTGGATCTATAAAAAGACCAGATGACACCTACACCAAAACTTTAGCGGAGACACATGAACTCCTCATCCAAACACACTTCCCAGGATCGCAACTGTGCAGTGATCACAAGTGGCCTAAAACCTGTGAGCACACACCATCTGACACGGACTGGGCAGTAGCGAACACGGTAGTTACAAAATCAAAGGTAAACTGGGCAATCAACACCTTCCAAACATACAAGTCGCCAGGCATAGACAAAATCTTCCCCGGCCTCCTGCAGTGGGGCGAACCGTATATAGGCGAGTTGCTCACAAGCAGCTTTAGGGCGTGCCTAGCCTTCCGGTACGTGCCACTGCTGTGGAGGGAGGTCAAAGTCATCTTTATACCTAAACCGGGTAAGAGTGACTACACAGAGGCAAAATCGCACAGGCCGATCAGTCTCACATCTTTCCTATTAAAAACCCTGGAAAGACTATGCGATAGGCACATTAGAGAAAACATACTCATAAACGCACCCTTACACCCACAACAACATGCATACAGCGCAGGTAAGTCTACCGAATCAGCCCTACACAAAGTGGTAAGTAGACTTGAACGCGATATATCAAACAAAGCGCTCTGCCTTCCTAGCAGCCTTCATAGACATAGAAGGTGCTTTCGACAAGACAAACTTTAGCAGCATAAAGACAGCCCTACGAAACAAAAATGTCGAACCAACCTTAACAGACTGGATTTTAAACATGCTAAAACTTAGGGCAGTGCGAGTAGATGTACAGGGGGAAACCAGGGCGGTCGTGGCAAAGGGAACGCCCCAGGGGGGAGTCCTGTCACCGCTCCTCTGGAACCTGGTGGTAAACAATCTCATCACCAAATTGAATGCTGAGCGCTTCTTCACGGTGGGCTATGCAGATGACCTTACCATTTTAATCTCAGGGCACTTCGCTAGTGTGGCGTGCAACATCATGAACAATGCACTGAAAGTCGTAGAGACATGGTGCAAGGTAAACGAGCTAACAGTAAACC
Source organism: Lampropteryx suffumata (assembly GCA_948098915.1). Classification (NCBI taxonomy): domain Eukaryota; kingdom Metazoa; phylum Arthropoda; class Insecta; order Lepidoptera; family Geometridae; genus Lampropteryx; species Lampropteryx suffumata. The sequence goes on along the minus strand of OX402544.1, from coordinate 14,632,076 downwards.
CAGCAAAAACAGAACTTGTAATGTTCACAAACAAACGCAACCTAGGTACCTATCAACTTCCTGTCCTTTTCGACACCCAACTACACCTGTCCCATGAAGTCAAATACCTAGGCATAACAATGGACAGTAAACTAAACTGGGCCAAACACTTAGATAACAAAATACAAAAAGCAACCATATCTTTCTGGCAATGCCGCAAAATGATAGGTAAAACTTGGGGCCTCTCCCCAAAAATCACCCTATGGCTTTATAACACCGTGATAAGGCCCTCGATAGCATACGGTGCTCTAGTCTGGTGGCCTAGAACGAAACAAACTACCACCCTAAACAAACTACATAAGTTCCAAAGATCAGCCTGCGTGGCGGTGACGGGGTGCATGAGAACTACCCCAACGGTGGCTCTGGAGGCGGTTATTGGCCTAACACCCCTACACCTACACGTGCAACAAGAAGCTGCTGCAGCAGCTCATAGGCTCTGGACCCATAAACTCTGGGAACATGAACCACAGGCACAGCACACCAACATATTAAAAGAGTATGCGAGAGATAAACACTTGCTTTTATCACTCTACGATAGGACTCTCAAAAAACACTTTCCTACAAAAAAATACACTATACAATTACACGAAGAGCCGTGTGACACTTCAAAGTGTAACGAACTGAGAATCTACACAGACGGCTCAAAAACAAAGACAGGTTCGGGGGCAGGGGTCTTCTCGGAAGACCTAAACATACACATCTGTACGCCCCTCGGCAATCACAACTCCATCTTTCAGGCAGAATGCATTGGCATAATACAGGCCGCAACTGCAGTGCTAAAAAGGAAGGTAACAAACTACAACATAAGAATCCTCTCAGATAGTGCTGCGGTTCTACATGCACTTAACAGGTACGAGCATAACACCGGTCTTACCGCACAATGCCATAAGTTATTGGAGGAGGTAAGTACATCCAACAAAATTACTCTACAATGGATCAAGGGTCATAGTGGTTCCAGAGGCAACGATGAGGCCGACGTTCTGGCCAAAAAAGGCTCGGAACTACGGGCGGCAGGACCGGAGCCCCTGGTCCCCCTTCCCTATAGCCAGGCACGATCATGGATCCGCCAACGTACAACCACTCTACACCAAAAATACTGGGCCAGTGCTGAAGGCTGCAGGCAGTCGAAGGAGGCTCTACCGGATCTTAATCCTAGATACTCCCGAAAACTCCTCAGCCTCAAACGTGACAAAATACGACGTATCGTCGGTATTGTCACGGGACACTGCTCATTAAACAAACATCTTTATACACTGGGCGTTACAGACAGCCCACTATGCAGAGGGTGTTTGAGCAAGGAGGAAACAGCTGCACATGTGCTCCTGGAGTGCAGCAGCGTGGAATCCCAACGAGCTCAACACCTTGGAACACCGAGGACACCCAAGGAAGCCTGCGCCGGCGTGAGCGAGCTGCTGGCTTTCCTGGAGGACATCGGGTGGCTGGAGTAGCAGCCTCCACCCGTCACGCAAAAAGGGCCCACCTGAGGCCTAGTTGCGGAAAACAGTCCACACACCAAGTAGTAAGTACCCCTCGCCCATAATTGAGCACTCTCATCTCCCAGGAGAATGTTACGTAGGTAATGTTAAGAGTTATTGCAGTTGGGGCTAAGGAAATGTTTCTACGAAATCAAAGAAGATAGCTAGGTTCCTAGTAAACATACCTTCTGCCATTGTGAGACAGTTTTCACGCAGACGCCTAAAGAGTGTAGATGTTGAGACAACTCGTGCCACATCCTTTTGGCCCTTAGGCGGCCATCGGCAGACCTCAGCAAACCCCTCGCCAAATCTTTGTGGTCGTCTAGATAGTCTAGTAAGGCACTTAATTGTTCGTTGACATTAATTTTAATACATTAGTTTTAATTTATCTTGTGTTGTGATGGATGAACTAATAAACCACGAAGTTTTGTTTTGTATGCTATGATTTGTTTGACGTTGATTGACTAATGCCAGTGACAGCCAGCCATCTTACTTTTTTTACAGAATAGTGTTGCCACTATATACCAAAACTTTTCTCAACTGTCAAAAAAAGTGATTTAGACAAAAAGTCTTCATTCCAAGTCCCAATATTTCATTATCATTCGTTCCGAACAATCGATAAGAAATACGACATCGATGACGATCACGAGCTTTTCTCCAAGTAGGGTACGGTCAAATAATTCGCAGCACTGTCGTTATCGTTTCTATGTATCGTAATCGATTCCAAGAGTAGGCACCCTGAAGCGATCGATCGTTACGATTTTCGACAGATTCATCGAAACGATGAATCGTACCGTATATGGACGCCTTAACAGTTACTTTTTCACTTTTTCACTTGTTCAGATGAATCTTCAGAATGGTCTAGCAAATCACTATGAAAAGCCCAATAAGACTAGAATCCATGCCATTAAAAAGACGCTTGCCTCATCTTGACAGTGTAAAAACACGCCCAAAATACCTATGTTTTTTCTGTTTTTATTGGCATCTTTATAGTGAATTATTTTCAATCACTTATTTAATTCCCCTATGATTATCTGAAATAGTTCCAATAGTTTTCTCGTCCGTTCGATAGCTTGATTGATATTTTTTTTTGTATGTGTCAAAGATAGATGACGTTGCGTTTTGAATTCTAGATGAAAATGTTAACAGCTTATAATGAAAATTCTGCATTTTTTTGTTATTTTTTCTTACCTGTGGTATTAGTTAAAAAAAATAATTATTTAATAGACAGTTCACTAAAAGTTGTCCCTTGCCGTGATGTTGGCACTATTGATTGTCAATCTCTTGTCTAATTCCACCCAATCAAGTGCGATCTCGCGTCGCCGCCATGACATGTTAGTAAAATAGGGATACCAGCAGAATTAGAATTTACTGACATAACTAATTCAAATATAAAAGCGATGACTGCATGGATAATATTACTGATAAATTGATAATTGAACTATGAAATGACAGCAGCACAGATTCTTAAAGAAATCAAAAACAAAATTTCCAAAATTTATCCATTTCTTTGGCAGTGTTCACCTTCTAAATTGATCTATCAGGACAATGTCTTTTCGTCTGCCGTTGGATGTCAGCAAGGCGACCCCCTTGTTCCAGCCGTTTTCAGCCCTGCCATCCATCGGATTATTCAATGTCTCCAATCTAAATTCAATGTTTGGTACTTGGAGATTGGTCTATTCGGACGTTTTGGACGGATATTTGGATAAAAATTCAATAGTTTGGACTCAAATATTACAGTTGTTTATAAATTTTCACATCGCCTCCTCGATTTACCCATTCTTGACGAGTATTTTCCGACCTTCATAGATGAGAAAATTCAAAGTTTTAGAAAAAACCTTGGACAGATTATTCAATTGTCTTTTTGTCTAATTGTCTTTTGCACTGCATGGCTGCAGGTCTCCCTTCCTGTCAATTGGGAAAATTTTCAATTTCTAATATTCGTTAACGATTTACCTATAAAAAAAATTGTGATATAGTTTTATTTGCAGACGATGCGTCTTTAATTTTTACAGTTAATAGAGGTAAAACCAGTATTTGCAATAACGTAAATGAATCCTTATCGTTAGTTCTTAACTGGTTCACTGTAAATCATCTTTTACTTGATTCTAAAAAAAACAAATGTATTAAATTCACTTTGTCTAATATTATTCATTCATGTGATCCTTATGATACAAGTATTTCAAAGAGCAGCTGAAAGGAGTATGCTGAAACTAAGATTAAGTGATAGAAAACGAACTATTGACATCCGAAGTAAAACTAAGTTAATAGATGCCGCAGAACTAACATGCAAACTTAAGTGGAGATGGGCTGGACATATGGCAAGAGCAGTAGACGGCAGAAGAAGTGAAAAAGTGCTTCACTGGTACCCACGACAGGCAACTCGACTCCCTGGGAGACCAAAACAAAGATAGCGAGATGATATCATGGGAATAGCGGGTGATACGTGGAGACGACTCGCCCAACAAAGAGAAAACTTGACAAGAGGTTAGACTCCTCCAACTCCTCCTCCTCCTCCGCCTTTATCCGCCATTTGGTAGCCCCAAGACAAAATATATAAATATAAACAAATAAATTTAGTAATACTTAGTTTATTTTTAAAATTACTACACAATAGAATTTTAATTTTGTTAATTATTATGATATAATGTAATGTAATGTAATTATTATTGGGAAATAAAAGGTTTATTATTATTATTATTAATATTATTCATAGCCCGACCGACATTGAAATTAATGGAGAGGCAATGAATGTTGTAGATTCCACGATCTTCCTAGGTCTTAATATTGATGCAAAACTACAGCAGGGTCCACGAATTGAAACACTTGCTGGTAGGCTTAGTTTCGCTACATATGCATTTCGTGCGGTGCGATACGGTGGCTTACTGATGAAGCTACAGCTAGTATAGTTTATTTTAGCTACTTCCATAGTGTTATGTCATATGGTATCATTCTCTGGGGAAAAGCACATGATATTGGAAAAATATTTGTTATTCAAAACGTGCCTTTTATAAAGTGAAACCTTTGTAAAAAAATATTTTCTATTTTTTAGTTTGGTTTTCTATATAAAGCTTTATCTTTATATTTTTTAAACTATTATTTATTTTCTACTTTTTAGTTTTAGGATAATCGGATAGTTTGATAAACACAGTGAGTTTTTTTTTTTTCGAATTATTGCATTGTCATCGGTCTTTGACAGGTGTGCAAAATTTTAATGAAATCTGGCCTATTAACACATTCACTGCCACTGACACGCCTCGCGTGTTCAGGCTAATCTAAGTCTCTACGCCAAGAACACGCCAGGCGTGTTTTGAATGTTTCGGTTATATTTCCAAAACTAGGCCAGATTTTCTGTTCAAATTTTTAGTGCATCATTTTTAAAGGATAGGCTATGGCATATTGAAGCGGTTCCCTAAAAAAACTAGTTAGATTTTTTTACGAAAAATAGGTATTTTGTAGTGCCGAGAACACGCTAGGTGTGTTCACTTACTGAAGCTACCCTTAGGTTCCAAAACTTTTTTATTCTATTAAACGCTTCGCTAATTTCAGAGTTATAAGCTTGCGATATGAGATTTTTAACCAGTATTTGATGACAAAACGGAATGGCATAATTTATCGGACCGTTGTTTTTACCGTATACAGTACTGTGTCATGTATGAATAAATATTAAATAAATAAATAATGCCGGACATTTCACACAGCACCATCTGGCCCCAAAGTAAGCAGAGCTTGTGTTATGGGTACCACATGACTGATATACTACTTATATGAAGTCGCTTATACAACTCCATATGCCATCAATGAAAAAAAAACGTACCTATCCGATGTATATCTTTATATAATTATACATACACACAGCGACATACACACGCACAGTAAAATTATCTCTATTATATAAAAATCAATTGCTTTTCGTTTGTCTCGCAAAAAATTTTGTCATCATTAATATCTTCCGTTTCCGGTACAAATTTATCTTTTCCTGAAAAAAAGTTTAAGAAATCAATTTATTTCATTTGAATATTTTGAATTTAATTCATACTTATGTAATTAGGTAAGGCCAATCAACCAACATTACGATAATACGAGATAAATAACGTAAGCAAACTTTCTGCAGTTCAAAGCTTTTATCGGTTTAATAATTTAGATGAATTCACTCATATAAGACTGAAAATATGTTTAAATATGATTGTCACTCAATATATTATTAAAACAAATGTACTTGCACTGTTAACAATGCCAATGTTACAGTTCACAATAAAACTTTATTCATTTATGCATGGGAATTTTAGTAAAAAAAGTTTGAGAACCTTAAATTACGTTATAATAAATTTACTTACTAAAATCTATTTTTCCAAGCAATGCCGCGAGCACGCCTAGCGTGTCCGCGGTTTTATACGGCGGCATCTCGATAAACTTCAAGAAAATCGTGGTGGCAGTGAATGAGTTAAAAGTGGGTTAAAATCCCGTCTTAGGACGGGATTTTAAATAAGGAGTCGGGGTAACCGACTCCTTAGGGAGTCGGTTGCAAACATACAAACATACAGACAGACATACAAACAAACATACAAGTGAAGCTAATATAAAGCGTATAAAAAGGCTAATAAGACCTAAATTAGTAGGTACTCCTTGGGGGCATATTTAGGGCCAGTACAATAATTAATATTATGTTTATATTTTAATATTGATTCAATAGTAAGATTTTGTGATACTTACATTAGATTAATTCATGTGTAAAGATAATTTAGAATTTGTAATACATTACATATGGGCCTCTCTGTTCACCAGGCGAGAGCAAACACTCTCGATATTGTTTAAAAAAGCATTGAATATCGGCGGACGGACGTAATAACAGTTTCACCTACCATTAAAACTCATATTACTCCTATTACGTAGCCTTATTCGAGGCCTGCCTGGTGCGTAAACTATTTTATGTTAGATGTGCGAAATTCAGACCCACAATGTCGAAAAATTTGGGTGAACATGGTGAAACATAAGTAGCGCCCTCGCGAAGTACCAGGACTACCCTGGCAAATATTGGAATTAGGCCGGAAACGGAAAACTACCATCTCAATAAAAAGCCTCTAGGGCTCCGGACATAAGAAGAGTTTAAAATAATTATTGTAGATCTAATAATCGCTTTTTTACGGTTTACGGTTTATGTAATTCTAGCTCTATGGACAAGCAGATTTTTTTAATGGCAGATTTTCGTGATCGATTACGTTTGTGTTCTGTGCTGGTTGGCAGACGGAAAATATGGATGATCGGTGATCTTCGTTTCGGGTTCTGTCCGCTAGTGAATTTTTAATTTCATGAAATAAACGATTTTAACTCCAACTTTTCTATTGCTAACTGTTTTTAAATTACCAGTGACCATTGTGCTTCACTTGTGTGTAAGAATCTCATAGTTTTCGTATGTTTTTTTTCTTCCGGTTTCGGTTCTTGTGGCAATTATCGATTTCTGGTTTCTAGTGGCACGTTCATTTTATCGTGGAAGTCGGGATGCCCATGTGAACCATGATTGGACTAACTGTTAAAACTTTAGATTCCACCAACCACTCCTTTCGCGTGGAACCAGATGTGAGTGTGATTCTAATTTTATTTTAGCTAGCGTGCCGTGTGCGCGGACCCTCCATAAATTTGACTTGTGATTTGCATTGCATTTTCATGCATAGTATGCGAAACACAAGCTTATGTTGTGCTGCTTTATGTGATCTAGATCACGTATAGCAGCTAGATGCCATTTTGAATTAGTTTTTATGCAAGTAAATGACTAGGCATCCACTGTAAGTATATGCCTATTCACATGCTAAAAGATAAAATTTATGCGATCCTTGGTTTTAACTGTTGTACATGTATGCATTTACTCTAGCTCCTAAATAATTTTGAATGTTATAGTAAATGTATATATAAATATGTAACATCAGTTATTCATGCCTTTGTACATGATACATGTCTGCAGCTCGCCTTTTATAACACGCTATGGGCTAAACTTGCAAATATTGGTAGTAGAGTTGAGTGTTTTTGTTATAAATATAGATATAGCAGATTCTGAAGCCTCTAGGCTTAGGATGGATCAAACAGTTACTCTTCTAATTATGCTTCTAAATTTTTTATCAACTATTAACTAAATTGGGTGTAATTTGTCAATATCACCAGCAAAATGTAAAAGCTCTTGGGATCTCTACATATGCTTACAATATTTTCAAATATTAGTTCAGCTTATGTTATACCATTGTGCTTCATCTTCCTATTGTGTCACTAGTTATATTTCGAACTAGTGACACAATGTAAGGATGTAAGGTAACACAGTGAAAGGAATAAAATAAGCCTCATAAAACTCCTTATGCGCACTTGCCATATCTTTTTGAACTTTCTAGCTTCTACAACATGCCTATTATCGCAATGTTTTCCTTCATGGTTTGAGAGTACTGGTATAATGATAATTGTGCAAAATTTAATTATAATTTAATGTATAAATGTGTATTTGTAATGTCAATAATTAAAAATGCTCAAGTTTTGATTAAATTAAAGAGTTATTATATTTATCAGGTAAACCATTGCTTTAATAATGGATGCCTTTTTGTTCCTTTTTAGTTCCTATCTTCATCGTTATATATACATAGGTACAAGTAATATAATGAACTAGAAATAAAATTAAAATGAGGATTAAAGAATCCACCTTTGACAACCTCTGTGGCAGAGTGGGCTAATGTCCGGTTGATCCGCAGAAGGTTGTGGGTTCGATTCCCGACGCGGGACAAATGTTTGTAAGATCTGTAAGTATTTGTCTCGGGTCTGGGTGATTCTATGTATAATGTGTATGTTTTTACAAAAAAAAAGTATATAAGTAGTATATCAGTCATGTGGTACCCATAACACAAGCTCTGCTAACTTTGGGGCCAGATGATGTGTGAAATTATTTATTATTATTATTACCTATTTGCCTACCTCGTTTTTCTTGGCTTAGTATGTAATCAACCTTTTAGGCTATGTGAATGTTTTTATGTTTTTGATGTATTGTCTTTAGTTAATATGTCCTACTGCACAGCAATCAGTTTATGTGTTGAATTAGCAAGCATTACAGTTCCATGCTCTGTAAATGGCCAAAGCAAAAGAAAGTATCATAGATACTGTTGTAATTAAGAACAACTGATATCACAGTCCCTTTTGGATAAACAATTTTAGACTGGCCTGTCAGCTCAGTTGGTAGTAGCTCTGCCTTCTGCGCTGTAGGTTGAGGGTTTGATTCTCACCCAGTACCTATAAATATTTGTGTGAAGAACATAGGTGTTTGTTCTGTGTCTGGGTGTTATAAAGTATCATAAGTACCTATGTATTTAAAAATATATAAGTATTCTATCAGTCATCTGGTCACCTTAATACAAGCTATGCTTAGTTTGGGACTAGATGGTGTTGTGTGCATTGTCCAGAAATATGTATATATATATTTTTATAATTCTATACATCTATCAACTTACTGATCATAATTTAAACATGTTTAAATACTTATTTTAATAAGCCATAATAATATAAAAAGATTGTACTTCTATTAATAATTTCAGTAAGGTCCATGTGAACTACCTATTTGCTACTCCTTAGCTGAGGACAAATAATTAGGAACATGTAAAATGACTTCATTTATTAATGATATCAAAATATATTTAATAAATAAACAATACTTATTAAATAGGCTTTACCACTGCTTACAAAACTGAGTATTCATATTTTGAAAGATTACTTTTGCTTATAGTATCTGCAGTGATGGGAAATAGTGTTCCAAATAGTCATCATATAGTTATTTTAACTGGTTCACTCTTTTAGTAGCTACACTCTTCTTTACTTCTCTCGAAAGATTTTCAATAGGATTAAGATCTCGGCTGTTTGCAGGTCAATCTAACTCAACTCAACTTATTCATCTCTAAGCTTTTTCACTAATTGAGAAGTGAGGTGCTTATCATGTTGAAATGTCAAAACTACATGCAACATCTCCTCCACAACCTTTATTTTGATCTTAGTATTCAAATGCCTGCTTAGTTGACGCACAAATTTCTTACTGTCAGAACCTAGTCTATTTATTGTTTCATCTAAAATTATATTCCTGAATTTTTCGCAATACTATCTAATCTAGCAAATCTAATCTTGCTTTTTGGTGCACCTTCTTAGAAGTGGTACTCTCTAGGCAGTTCATTGCTCCATTGCCGAAAATATCCCTTTTTAAAACAAGTATTTTAAGCATTTTCACATGGTTGCGTTTTTCTAGATTTAGGTTTTCGTAGATCATAACAGTATAAATCTAATTATAGATATATATTAATTAGATATTATTTGATTGTACATTGATTGCAAATGTTTGTTATTTTCATTTCATTTCATTTTATTTCTTACAGCGCCATAATCGTTTTCCGGGTGGTTGGATCACAACTTACCTTATAACCCATTATTTTGAAATAATTATGCACTTTGGACTGAAAAATGTGAAAGAAAAACTTAAAATAGCGGCATATCAAAAAATGTGTTATTGATTTTCGAAATACAAACTTTATTTATGTCTAACAGCAAGTACTTTTGAACTACAATGTTATTTTACGATAAATGTGTGTATAATTATTTTGCTTGTTGGGCACACCCAACAAATCATTACAATACAACATACTAATTAATCTGTTATTTTATGTATTTTTAAGTTATTTTCAGTAAGTTGATACAAAAAAAGCAACTTGTTTATCCAAAAGTAACTTCTGAATCATGATTTCTTAATTATACCTATGACCACAACTGTATACAATGCACCTATTAGCTAATGCAACTTTAAAATCTGTTGTAATTTTTATTCATTGGATTAGAATTAAAATAACTACCTTCCTATAATTTTAACGTCTCATTAGCTAATAACAGTTAAGTCCCGTTTTTCTATAATAAACTTTCTGAATATGCACTTTGTACTCAGTCCACTAGGCTGCTGGTGTCTCTTTTAAACTGACTTAAAACAAAGTAGAGGTTCTTAATTCGGTTGTTTTTTTATGTTTATATGTATGTTTTATCTCATAAACCGTCATTTATGAACTGATTTGTAAAAAAAACTGTTTTCATGTGAAAGGATATACTTACTTCCCGATCTGTGATCGGTTCAGTAGTTTGGTTTTTAAATCAAAATAAATAAATATGTTAATAAATATGCTGAAAATAAATATGTCATCCAAGTAAACGAACTTTTGATATTTTGCTTTCTTGTGACTTTCCAGAAAAGCGTAAAATAAAACCTTATTAACCGATTTAAAAAAATTAAGAAGGTGCTCAATTCGGTTGTATTTTTATGGGCTCAAATTTCATTCAAAAAAGTTTTCTTTTAGTTGCTGCCCGCGGCTTCGCACGCGTGGTACCTACATAAAAAGTAGCCTATGTCCTTCTCCAAGGTCCCATCTATCTTTATACCAAAATTCATCAAAATCGATTAAGCGGTTTAGGCGTGAAAACGTGACAGACAGACAGAGTTACATTCCCATATATAATATTAGTAGGGATTATTGCGTGACGTACCTATCCTCTTGAACATGCATCAATACTCCTACTTATTAATAAATCAAAGCTTACCATAATGAGTAGTCATGTGAAGAAAGTGTATTATAATATAAATTACCTACTATTTGTTTTTATAAAAATGCATGGCTTCTTGTTGCTCAGCACTTTAATAGTTAACTGTACAAATTTGCAATTATAACCGATATAAACAAATATAACCTATGGTTAAGTACCTTGTATTAGTTTTTCTTAGATAAGCTTGTTATTTAATAATAAATTATGCCGGTCATTTTTAACACGGCGTCATCTAACCCAAAGTAAGCAGAGCTTGTGTTATAGGTACCACATGACTGATATCTACTTATATACTTTTGAATTATTTTGTAAGAACATACATATTATACATAGAAAAATACCCATACCCAAAACTTTAATATATTATTTGCACTGCATTACCACATTGTGCTTAGATGGAAATCCATACCAATTACCAAATACCTATAACGAAAAAATATATTTTATGAAAACAGACACTCATTTGTCTGTTTTCATAAAATATATTTCAACTTATACTCAACTCAACCTTCCGCTTTGTATGGTGAAACACTGTAGAACCTGAGAAATAATATCTTAGTTTAAGTACCTAGGTATATTAAATATTTTATTTTCTGCTTTGTGAGCCTTATACTTAGCTGCGGAATTCCTTACAATATTTTCCTTTACTCAGAAAGGAATATTCCTTTTATTTAAGAATATGATCATTACGTGATAGGTTACAAGAAGTTCTGCTAGTTTTACTAAGTCTTTAACTTTCAGTCCACGGTTGAACAACTCAAGGAGAAAATCAGGGATGCATTGGGCCTTGAGATTGAACGACAGCGTCTCATCTTCTGTGGCCGTGTCTTGCAGGATGACCAGAAACTTAATGAATGTGGTATTTATTATTTTCAAATTTTAATTTATTTCTTTTCATCTCTTACATTCAGAATAATAATTAAAAGATGAAGATTTACTGCATTCTTCTGGTAAATATATTTTAAACAAGTTATTTCTAATTGACTCAATTTCAGGTGTTGATGATGGAAAATGTTTACATCTTGTGCAACGTCCTCCGCCTAGTCCACCATCTAGGCGTCGAGAAAGAGAAAGGGACAGAGAAAGACTACGCGAGAGAGACAATGTCAGGAGTAGCACTGGGCACAGACACACTGCTAGTCCCCTGCGACAACACATGAGGCACCTTATGGTAAAAGAAAGCCATTTTAATTTTATCTGATTTATTTTTACAGACTTAATTCTGTAGGTTTAAATATATGAATAATTTTCATTTTCAATTATAATGCTTAAAAGGTATTAATTTTCAGTCCACGCCTAGTGACTTGGTGTTGGAGCAGCAGCAAGCCATGTCAATGACACCGACAGCTGGACGAATGGAGTTCATTCGCCGCATGATCACTGAAATCAGAGAGACACTGGCCACTCTGCGAACACATACCAGGGATATGGTAAGCAACTTTATTTTATTCAAAGTTGTGGTTAGTTTTTCGAGTGTGTTTATTAAACAAATAATCATTATATAACTTTCATATTGAGATAGGTATGAGAAATATATGTATAAGCAAATTAAAACTGAATTTCCAGATACATAGTAGTACACAACACTAAAAAAAAAAACATCTTATCACATTACTGGAAAACATATACATATATTTCAGAGGTTATAATATAATATTGTTGCATTATGCATATTGTTGCAAAAATATAGAAGTGATAACAATGTAAATAGCAGTTAAATGTAATTACCCAGTTTGAAACCAGTGCTAACAGTTGTGTGACCATCCAAGCTAAGACATAAACTCTAGTTAAATATGCTTATTTTAAAGTTTAATAAAACCATCACATGCATGTTTGGCACATTTATTGCAAGGCTTACCATAGCATACACTCAAGTGTGTCAATGTTTATTTTGTTACATTAAAAATAAGTTGGTAGTTTATTATAATAATAGGTGCTCACTTTCTTATTGTTTTAAAATTAAATAAACATATTCTATTCAAAATCATTTTTCTTTTTGAAAAGCTTGATAAGTATGATTTATTCTAATGCCAGTTAAGGTTTTAACGCCGTTTTGGTCATATGAGGCTTTTACACCATTATTACTATTGGGGTTACTTATACCTTAATAATTATACAGTTTGCCAGTTTCTTTATGTACAAATTTATTGGTGTCTGTACATATATTGTCCATTAGTACTTAGACATTTGAAATCCTAAATTTAGCAACGCTTTCTATCCTGTTTTCAGAGAACGCAACCTTTAAAATGATACTACTATAATATAACTCAATATTATTAGATGAAATTCATCAACCATAATATAATTCCTGCATGTTTAGCTTTTTTAATACATTATTTTATTGCATGATTGTGGCATTGTTTGAAGAGTATTATTTGCATAGTAATTTATGTTGTCTGATGTTGATCACTGTAGAATGGTTCTGGGGAAACAGCAGAACCTCAAGCAGAACCCATGGAGACAGAGCCCGTTGGAGTTGAAGTGCCAATTGAATATGAGGTACTTATCTATATTTGCTATCCTTCCCACCCAACTTTCATCACTGATTAACTTTGCTAGCCATATTAGTGGCTCTACTACTCATAGTTGTATTTTTCAATTTAGCATTATTCTTTATCATATCTTACGATTCTGTATCCAAATGAGCCTGTGTGTGTTTTTTATTAAATAGGTTTCCTATCAATGTAAGAAAATGCAATTAGTGTTCAAGATAATTATTCATTTGCATACATGTATTTGCTTGAATTATAAGCGTACCTAAGCATTTTATTTTCTGTTGAAAGAAACTAGTGCAACTTGAAAGTAGACAACCTGCTTTCGATTTTTAAATGAATCTATAGTTATTTTGGCAACAAGCGAGCAAAGTTATTTTTTGCTGCGATTGCTGACTTGAAACCACGAACTAGCGAACCAGCGTAGTCTAGAATTGAATCTTATATAGACTTATATAATATGGCTATATAGAGCACTAGTTTTAAGAGCAACATTAATGTTTATTAGTATTAATTTTAAATATTACGTCATTGAAAAGGCAATAGTTCTATTTATTAACTTAAATTTCAATAAATAACATACAAAATGTTGTGCATATGAGTTAAACCGCTAGATTAAAATGAGTTTCTGAATATTCGTTCACATGAAGTTCTGAACATCGCCTATTTCTATTTTTTTTACTCATATGATGTTGTGTTCGAAATTAGAATCGTATTTACTTACGATCGCAACAAAAAGCGATTTTGCTGCGGGTTTTCACACAACAAAAGCCCGCTTTACGTGCAGGAGAAGTAAGGTAAGTTTTTTATCGTAACAAAATATAGTCATTCGAAACTCAAATAAAATTTTAGCTTCACAGAAAGCGCATCGAACTGCTATGAAAAGCCACCCCTTCCGCCCAGGTCATTGGCATCCCTTTTGTGCAGACAGGAATCAATAACTGCACATGCGCATTACCTCGTAGTCTTTAGATAGACCTTGTTGGAATTAATTTATGTATCGATGCAACGACTCGGTGAATGTAGGTAATTTGACATAGGCAGGTGTAACGTGTTTTCAATTTGCTCTTCTAGGAAGAGTTACTTAAATTACTGAATTAGAGTTAATGATATCAATCATCCATTTTCCATCAATCACTCCTTAGTATAGATTGTATTGCATATGAGTTAAATCGCTAGATTAAAATGAGTTTCTGAACATTCGTTCACATGAAGTTCTGAACATCGCCTATTTTTATTTTTTTTACTCTTATAATGTTGTGTTCGAAATTAGAATCGCATTTACTTACGATCGCAACAAAAAGCGATTGTGCTGCGGGTTTTCACACAACAAAAGCCCCCTTTACGTGCAGGAGAAGTAAAGTAACTTTTTTATCGTAACGAAATAAAGACATTTGAAACTCGAATAAAATTTTAGCTTCACAGAGAGCGCATCGAACTCCTATGAAAAGCCACCCCTTCCGCCTAGGTCATTGGCATCCCTTTTGTGCAGACAGGAATCAATAACTGCACATGCGCATTACCTCGTAGTCTTTAGATAGACCTTGTTGGAATTAAATTATGTATCGATGCAACGACTCGGTGAATGTAGGTAATTTGACATAGGCAGGTGTAACGTGTTTTCAATTTGCTCTTCTAGGAAGAGTTACTTAAATTACTTAATTAGATTAGTTAATGATAGATACATCAATCAATCCTTAGTATACAGGGTGTCCCGGAACTAGTATGTTATGCTGAGGTGAGCCGATTCTCGATACTTTCGAGAACAACATGTTTTACCTCTTTTATAAGTTCAATGTTTTTCATTGAAGAAATGAGCAGCAAAGTTTGCTTCAAAACTGCACTTACTACAAATGGTAACGTTCCTAAAATCAGCTGTTTATTGAACTCTGAGCGTGACCCCAAAATGAAGTATCGTTTGAGTTCACGCAACACAAACATAAAAGTTGCCTACATTGTGAGAAGAACTCTGAGAAGAAAGTAAATTTTTGTGTTCTTGGTGAGATCAGCTGCAATTTTTATAAGAATCTTGTTTATTCTTCTAATCAAATTTTCGGATTTATTGCATTTAATTTTTGTTGACTAACAACAATTTGCAATTAAACAGGATTTTTTATGATGACGATGATGATAACATGTTCACAACTCTTTATTAAAACAACTTGATTTGGATTTTCATAGAAATTTATAGCATTGGGTAGGTAGGTATCTAACCAACATTTTTCGTAAGTAGGTAGAATACACAGGTAGGTAGATCTTCATAGAAATTCAAAGTATTAGGTACCCAACCTTCAAAATTTTTCTTAGGTAGGTAGATAGATTTCTTATAAACATTTCTAGGCTAGGTATCTAATAATTTGAATTTCTATGAAAAATCTTGTCTATCCCATATTTTCCCATAGTTTTATCTGTCCACCTCATTGTGCGACTCTGTGGCTTCGCGGCTTTTTATCAAAGATGCCAAACAAAACCGACAACCAATGAGAAGAGTTCAATCCACATAATAAATAATAAATCTCGGCTAATTCCGAAAATTGTCTACCTTTGTAATTAGCCGACATTTATTATTTTGTCAGAAATTGGTTCCGTAGGTATTTATTTTTAGTCGTTGTTCCGATTAAGACTTCATTTATTTTATTCGTTAATTTATTTATTAATTCTGTCATTGGTTTTTTCTTGGTCACTCTGTGCTGAATTAATTTGTTTTGTCACTGGTTTTTTTCTGTATGTAGCCTTAACATGAGTCTAGTGATTAATGGTGACAGAACTAGAGTGGTTAAAGGATTCCGTGACCAAGAAAGAAGCAGTGACATGACTACAGAATAAACTAAGCAAAATAACTTCACTAAGAACCAAAGTAGAATTTACCAACATGAATGTCATCATTGTGATAGGTTTGAATTTTCACATCAAAAATGAACCCTAACAAATTTTCGGCAATATTAAAGGATTTTATTTTGCTTGCTTTGAATTGATTTTAGCTCAGTGTTTTGTTGTACCTACGTCGTGCGGTCAACTTTCTAGTAAAGAGTTTCGTCATTCCGTTTCTTGTGACCATTGTGAGTGACCATGTGTTTTTTTAACTCGAATCATAAGTGCTTTGTGTTGGATACCTAGGAGGTAGTACCTAGAATAGGTACCTACTAATCGTGTAATGTGGTGTTTGTTATTGTCAATTTTCAAAATTTTATGGATCCGCCTAGAACAAGACATTAAACGGTATGTAATCTTCATAAGTAGTTGCTTCTTTTACCATAAAGTTAAAAACATTGTTTTTCAAGAGACGAATAGGTAACTAGATTAGCCGCTGGATTACTAGGTAGTTACTAAATAAATATTTACTTAGTTTTGTGCTACAAACGAAACAACATGGCTTGTGTGAATACCGCAGTCAGTATGTAATGTAGGTACCTACCTACGTCAAAAGATACTTACATACACCAACCTAGGTATCTAGCCTAGCTTAGCAGACAATTAGAACTCACGCGAAACTAGGTAGGTAGGTAGGTAACGCACTTAGAAACATTGTTGACAAAATAATAAGGGTTTTCAATTTTATTTCTAGAATGTTTTTGTATGGAAATCTGAAAATATTAATTCTTAGGATTTGTACCCCCACAACTGTTAATTTTCATGGTCGGAATCTCCTCGTTCAGGCTAAAAATACTAGTTCCTGAATTCCCTGTATATTGTATTTATACATTTTGATAAACTCGGGGTTTACTCACGTATTATTTTGTGGAGGCACCGACATATAATTTCAATACCTGTATTCTGGTATTTTTCAGATATTATTGCGAAAATTTAACGAATACGTAATAATGATTTTAGATATGGAATTGGGTATAGTAATGTAAGAAATACGAGAGTATTACACAGTAAATCAACGGCAGTTATTAATAATTATTGGAATTGAGTCTTTGATTTGGCTTTCAAATGAAGCTTCAAAATTCCACATATTATTTAGATTTATAACTAATATAAAAACCTATACAATTTATTATGTACAACTTAAACGAATAATTTTGTTCACGTAGAATATTTCCAAGAGCACTAGCTGCGTTCCCGCTCTGAATAGCTAAATTAATTATTTGAGGATGGTATGAGCCAGCCCTCGTAATCACCGGTGGTAGCGACTAAAAGTAGCATCATTTGCTTATAAAATTATTAAGTACTAGCTGTACCCGGCATGCGTTGCAATGCCTCAAATTTTCTCACCGTTTAAACCTTCCCTGGACTACGACAAACATTTCAACACTAAAATAAGCTAAATCAGTCCAGCCGTTCTCGAGTTTTAGCGAGACTAACGAACAGCAATTCCACAATCCCTACACTACGCGGTGCTAAAGTTAAATCCATACAAAGGTATTTCCGCCGCTTATACCTTTGTATGGATTTGTATTTTGTGTTTGTTAGTGGAGTAGATGGGAAATATTAAAAGATTAAAGTGGATATTTCTTTTTAAACTTGATGTATATAATTATTTGATTATATACATAATTTAATTAATCCTGGGATTGATGACACTAACATTAAAATAAATGCATTTATGTCGAATTATCAGATAAAATAAAAAAACATAAATCATGCTAAATGGGATATACGAGTAAGTATATAGTAAAAATATTGATTAAAATAATATTAAAATAATTTCTTTTGGTTTATAATCAAACCGCTCTAGATTTTATTAAAAGCTATCTGTCTGCTAAATGTTACTTGTTTAAGAGAGAAACCCCACATAATGTTCGTTTCACTGTGAACTGAGCCAATAGACATAATAACGTATTAGGTTGGGGAAAAAGTATTTTCGCATTATAGTATGTATGAACTTGTAATAAAATCTCTTTGGCTATATTAAAAAAAACAGTTTTGGCGCATTTGAAAAAAATTGGGTACACAAAAAAGCTCGATATTTGGGTACCTCACGAGCTCACTGAAAGAAACCTAATGAACCGTGTACTCATTTGTGATTTTTTTTTGACTACGTAATGAAACCGAACCATTTTTGAAGAAGCTGATAACTGGTGATGAAAAGTGGATCACGTACGACAAGAACGTGCGAAAAAAGTCGTGGTCAAAGGCCGGTCAGGCTTCACAGACTGTGGCGAAATCCGGGTTAACTCGCAACAAGGTGATGCTGTGTGTGTGGTGGGATTGGAAGCGCATTATTCATTATGAGCTGTTACCACCAGGTAGGACCATCGATTCTGAACTCTACTGCGAACAACTGATGAGATTAAAACAAAAAGTTGAGAGAAAGCGGCCGGAATTAATAAACAGAAGGGGTGTGGTTTTTCATCATGATAACGCTAGACCTCACACATCTTTAGCCATTCAGCAAAAATTAAGAGTTTGGCTGGGAGGTGTTAATGCATCCGCCGTGTAGTCCTGACCTTGCACCTTCAGATTTCCACCTGTTTCGGTCTCTTCAGATTTCTTTAGGCAGTGTCAGGTTAACATCACGAGAGGACTACCAAAACCACTTGTCGCGGTATTTTGATCAGAAGTCCCAAAATTTCTATAGCAATGGGATCATGTCCCTACCTACAAGATGGCAATAAAGTTATCGAACAAAATGGTACCTACATACTTTAGTTAAATGTAAATAAACTATATTAAAAAATGTTTTGAATTTTCTTAAAATATGCGAAGAAACTTTTTCCCCAACCTATTATATCTAAAGCCTGCAACGAGCAGATGATATATCTTCTGCTCGTTGCACAGTTGTATATAAAAAGAAATGCTTTCAATATCGTTTCAAAATTCCCGGGATCATGCCGACAGACTATTATTTATTTATTCGGTGAACTAATGTATGTGCTACGAGTATTAATGAAAACGTTAGACAAATATAATAAATACTTATGTAGATATTCATGCACCTAACATTATATAGCATTATTACAAAAACCCACACGTTGCAAGCAAATCGACATTAGTCAATCTAGACATCCGTTCTAGTGACCGGCCAAGCCATAGATTTGCCTTACAGCAGGAGCTCAACCGACACTGATAGGTACGATTGCCAATCAACACCAACGTAACATTACGCCGTACTCAGTTCCATTGGAACTGTGCGGTGTGCTTATTGTACTGGCTCTTGTGTTATCGTTCAATTAGTGCCAGTGATCCTATGAACAATGAGTCCACATCTGTCAGAACTGAAACATAAGTCATACGTGACATAAGTCACTTTAACGCGCTACACGGTTTGAAACCGCAATTTCTACCAAGGTGACCTTGGTAGAACGTTTTCTGTCTACACGGTTTTAAACAAACCCCAAACTTCAGTGTGTTTAAAACGCTCGTGCTGAATTGACGCGTGCAGAATGCTTGTAATGAACTATTACAAATTACAAAGAGGCCATGGCTCCTTATTTATCAAAATTTATAAAGTTTGGAGTTTGTATATAACACTTTTGTGTGCATTTGAAGAAAAAACACTCCTTTTGTACTCCTTAGACATTAAGTCCCAGAGACAGGGTAGGTCTCTAAATAACTCGATGAATTCAGTGATAACCTCACGTTCTTTCTCCATAATACCGATGCGTGCAGCGGCGCGACTGTGGTACGCGTGGTTTTAAACAAGCGGCTAGAGGGTTTGAAACAAGTTTTAAACCAACGCTTCTGCCAGTGGTTTGCTGGGCAAGCCTTTCTACCGAGGGCGTTTAAAGGTCATGCGAAATTTGGTTTGCAACCACTATCTACACGGTTTGAAACATACATTTTTAACAAGGTCACCTTGGTAGAAACTGTGGTTTCAAACTATGTAGCGCATGCTTTACTGTCATAAGCGTTCGCTGTGGACTTCCGAACCTTTATAAATGGCACCTAGTACCTTGCTATAACCACAGTAAAATCACAATAAAACTGATATGAAACGTAAAATTCTTCTGGATTAAGTAACATTTTTTTTTTAATGTAATCTGGTATTGAAAACTTAAAAAACAAAACAATTGTGTAGAAGTAAGAAATAGGTTACTGTCACCTCAAAATTGAGACGATTAAACATATCTATTTATTCTTACATTGTGACATTTTGAAGTGCATAAAATCTTACTTCTTAGATATAAACACTTTTTAGTATCGCAGTGGTTTTGCAAGAAAGTATGTACATAAAACTTAAACAAGTGTCGGAAGGTTAGGTAGGTACCTACGAGAAGACTACCTATACCTTCTTTAATCTTCATACCTAGGTGAGCCTAGCTGATTAGTTTGCCTAGACAATGCGCACAACACCATATAATCCCAAACTAAGCATAGCTTGCATTATGGCGACTAGATGACTGATAGAATACTTAAATAGTTTTGAATACATAAGTATATCGTTATTTATTTATTTATATTTGGAAAACCAACAGCTAAAAAAACAACATAATACTAAAAAATAAACAGAGAGCCAATTGTAGGTGAGAACACTATTTTATCTTACCTTCATAAAAAGAGGCACATGCTCACTAACCAGCTATAATAATTACAATCATCAGAGTGTTTTACTCAATAAAAATAAGAGAATATAAAACAAAAATAAAAACATCAAGAAGTATCTACCACCTGGGTAGCCTAGATGCTAAAAAAAATCTGAGTAATGCAACGCCGTGCCTTGCCAATTCTAATATTGAATGGATTAATGTCTAAGCCTAGCTGTTTAGTTTTGCCTAAAACCCATGCATAATAAATGATTCCCAAATAGTAGGTACGTAATACCTACTTCCGGGTATTACTCACCACTTTCGGATATTCTTGCATGAGGTTCTATCTAGTTAATAAATACCCTCTTAGGAACCAAGTCTGTATTACTTAGATTCCCCTACTATGCGTATTCGGGTCCTTTGGTTTGGTTGGTAAATGATGAAGTCTGTATTCACTTAGGTCCGGCTGAGACGCAAAAGGTTCGATTCCCGCCGCGGAACAAACGTTTGTATGATCTGCAAGTAATTGTCTCGGGTTTGGGAGTTTTAATGTATAATATGTATGTATTTACAAAAAAACAGTATATAATCAGTCATGTGGTACCCATAACACAAGCACTGCTTACGTTGGGGCCAGATGATGCTGTGTGATATGTCAGGTATAATTATTATTATTATTATTAATAACAACACATTTATTCTCGCGACAATCCGTATAACTCGCGGTTTCAAATAACAGTACAATACTAATCGATTCGACATCGACATTTTAATCATCGACACATGATTAAAATTTAATTTAACGAAATTCAAATTATCGTTTAGTAAACCTTATCAGTAAGTCTACGAGTACTGTCCACAATTGAATGACAATAAAATATTCATTTGTACTAATTCTCAAATAAAATGCTTAATAAGTATTTATTGTCTAAACTTACAAAGAATCTATAAACCTGTTGTCATATCTAAACTAAAGCGATATGATGCGATATAATGCTATACTTAACTTATGATTACTTACTTTTACTTGATTAACCTACCTAACAACGTATTAACCTACTATTTAAGTGTAATTGTCACATGCTATAATTAATATCTCCAAAACCGTGTGACAGTGCCAACTAAATCTGGGTGCGGGTTTACTATTCTTACAAACCATGCTTAACAACTAAAAAAAATAATACGTTCTTTGTGTTAATCAAGTAAATACCTATCAATGTATCTAACTTAAGTTTAAAATCTAAATCGTATCCGAATGCTATAATATCGCGTCTCTATATTATTAAGTACGACAATGCTTTATAACAAAAATCTTACAGGTTTTACAATGCGTCCGCCGCGAGTTTGTCGAGTCGCTGGAACTCGCGGTGGTGCGGGTTCTATTCTCACAGTGCCATCGCATACACTTTTATCTTTCAAATCAATATCTACGTTATTATCTAATACCCGAAATACGTTACGTTACGATACGTGTCTATTGACACGTAACGTAAGACACGTATTCTATTCGGATATTGTATTTCAAACACTTTACTTTTTCTACTTAGCACACGATAGGGTCCGTCATATGTTGGACATAATGACTTCTTCATAATATCATTACGTACGTAAAATATGTGAACAATCATTCAAATCTTGGTACACGAATATTTTGCGTGAATCGCTACATGTTCGTGGTTTAGGATTTAAACTAAATTCAACAAGTCAAAATACTTCTACCTAGTTAGGTACGTCCGTAAAATAAATCTCTACTAAACACTTTTTATGTACGGTCTTGCTCGCTCTGCTGACAGTTCATAAACAATTGACTTCATGGAACTCGGTAATCTGATATCTACCATTTCTTGTGCAATGGCGAGTTCTAGGTATATTATACATGATTTTTTCAATACTAATAATAAAACGTAAAATACGATAAGGTAGAGTCTGGACAACGAAAGCTGACCACGAATTATTTATTAAACTTTATACATAGCAACATTTCAAGACTGTCAAAATTGTCACATTGACGTTTCGTACTTTTGTTTACGTAGTTCGACGAGGAGGCTTCTATTTAATATGATTGACAAGTTCAAAGACATAAAAAGTGATATAAATCAGAAATCTGCAGAGAAAATACGACTGGATTCAATTATTACAGTTTTAGGTTAGTTTTTTGAATTTCTACTAAAACAGCTTGATACTTTTCGACTATTTGTAACAAATTGAAATATTACTCTCGGTGTATTATACTTTTTAGGAGGTATCGACAATGAGCAGACGAAACTCCAAATTGCAAATGCAGTAAAGGCATTGAAAACTCTAGAAGAAATAGAAATGTCAACTTCTGAAACACAATATATAAAAAAGATATCTTCAATGACAGGTATTTGTCTCAGTTCAGACATTTTAGATATAAGTACCAGTTGTTTATAAGGGTATTTAATAAAGTATATGTGTAAGGATGTCTAAATTAAATAACATGCATATTGTTGTAGTATATTATTGTATTTGATTTTTTGGAGTGTTATTTTTATTGGTATTAAAAATAATTGTATTTGTTGATTTCAGATGTAAGCGTAACAATAAATCAAGGACAGTGGAACAACCCGGGAAAAAAGCGTCCACATTGTGCAACAGTTTCCAATTTGGATAATTTTGATATTTCAGCTATAAGAAATAAAATAAATGAGTTTTATGGTGTACAAAAACAAGTACCTACGCTGAGAAGCCTGCACAATGAGCTGAGGGAAGCTTGATGAGACATATGTTCATCAGAACTATAAAGTAAAAAAATGTTGGCAAGGACCTACAACAAGTGGTGTCACTAGTAATATATCCTCTGGAAAAAGATATATTATTGTGCATGCAGGATCGGAGGAAGGGTTTGTACCAGGTGCTTTATTGATTTTCAGCACAAAATCTAAATCAGCTGACTACCACGATTATATGAATTCCACCAACTTCATGAAATGGCTGGTGGAAATGTTGATACCAAATTTAACTAAACCTAGTGTACTTGTGATGGACAATGCAAGTTACCATGTGAAACAAGTGAACAAACCTACTAATATGTCTGACACAAAAGCTAATATCCGAATATGGCTTCAAGTAAATAATATTACTTTTGAAGAATATCATACTAAAGCAGAATTAATGTGTTTAGTAAAAAAAAACCGGCCAAGTGCGAGTCGGACTCGCGCTCCGAGGGTTCCGTACAAACCTATAGGTAGATAAGTAAAATTTCACCCATCACGACAATCGAGTCATAGTTGGATGATGTAACAAAAAATTTACAGTTTTCGCAATTTATCCTTTATCTGTGCTATAAGACGTTGCTTTGTACCAAATTTCAAGTTTCTGAGTTCACGGGAAGTACCCTGTAGGTTTTGATTCCCTTGAGAGCTGCAAGTTTGAATATATGAATATTGCTACAGCTTAAAGGTATTATAGACCTGAGTGTTTTATATGAATTTCAATTTAATACCTCTACGCGTTCATGAGAAAAGGGGTATTAAGTTTAAAATTATTAAAAATATTTTTATTATATGATGTAACTAAAAATGTACGGTTATCGCAATTTATCCTTTACCTGTGCTATAAGACGTTGCTTCGTACCAAATTTCAAGATTCTGAGTTCACGGGAAGTAACCTGTAGGTTTTGATTCCCTTGCGAGTGTCGAAAATTTGCGGCATAAACGGCTGTATCTTTTGATTGCGTTGGCTTAGAAGTTTGGATTTTTTACAGCTTTAAGGGACAGTAGACCTGAGTATTTGATATAAATTTCAGCTTGATACCTCCACGCCTTCCTGAGAAAAAGTGTCTTGACAGACAGATGGACAGACGGACGGACAACAAAGTGATCCTATAAGGGTTCCCTTTTTTCCTTAAGAGGTATGGAACCCTAAAAAAACATAAACATGCACCTGTTTACGAAGCAGAAGAACTTACAAAAAAACACAACCACGAAATTTTGTTGCTGCCACCCTATCATTGCGACCTCAATGCGATTGAGCTTGTATGGAGTCAGGCAAAGAGGAAAGTAGCTAGCAAAAACTTAGTAATACCAGTGACTGAAATGCAACATTTAATTAAAGAATGTTTTCTATCCATAACTGCCAACGACTAGAAGAAGTACACTGATCACATCCTGAATATTGATTAACAAATTGAGGAACCGTATTGTCGAAAATGAGCTTGAACGTTTTATAATACATGTTGGGGACAGTAGCAGCACTAGCAGTGAAGAAAGCAATGAATCAATATTATCAGGTGTAGAGTTCCTGGAATCCGATTTCGACTACGACTCTTAACTTCAATGTTTTATCTTTATTTTATTGTGTCTCAGCCGTCTTTTCTCTATTTTATAAATAAACAAACTACTTGTAATATTTTCTGGTTTAATTAAACCTTTTTCGTGACTTTGATTTTCGCGTGCTCCGATTAGTTAGAGCATGCTAGTAATGAGCATGTGTGAAGGAAACCTTATAAATGTATCTGAATGTATCGCATATTTCATGAATAATCAAAAGTATCAACTCCGTTTAATCAGTGTATAGCCAGGGTGGACAGCTAACATTTTTTTTAAATTGCCGCCTTTACTTTGTGTCAGCTTTCGTTGGCCAGACTCTATGCGACACATCATAATATAAAATTAAAACCGAATTTTAAACAACGAAAAAAAAATACTTTGCACACGCTAGAAGTTACGCCTAGTCCAGTTCTACAGCACCACAGCACCCAGCACCTTCTCAAATAAAAACATATAGTCGCCATATCTTAGCGTAGGTACTTCCATGCCAGTCACTCGTTGCAGTGAGCTATCTCTAAGTGAGATCCAACACTGATCCTCCGGTGAGCATCTCTCCAACCGGGCAAAACCTTCTTGAGTGTACCTGCAGGTCCAAACTCCGCATTCAGTAGGACTGAATGAACCTCAGAATGTCGCTGGCTCCCAAAAAAAATATATCACCTCGTTGCGTGATCCTCATTGGCAGGACCGCGGGTTAACCACTCCCCGGCCGTACGTTGCCATGTTACACGCTGATGACCGGCTCCTCACAAGGGCTTCTGTTGCTGGTCAGGACACAATCTACGTAACCTGCCGTGAATTTCGCTCTGCATCGCTCTGCATGTTCTATTATCCTTTTCATTGCAAAATCTGTGTAATGACTTCATTTCCATAAATAGTGATGTTATACTCATATCTGGTATCTTCAAAATTGCGTTGATGGGTTCCTCGTTGAGTCAAAAATCTCAACTATGAGGCTGCCACCATTTCTTGTAGCGACACAGTTGTGTGATCGCTGTCAGCTCGCCGGGGTTCTAAGCGGCGAGGAGTCACTCCGGTATCCGCCCAAATAAAATGTTCAATCTTCACTGAATTACGTTCCAAACCAAAAGTCGACGTCGGGGTCACCACTTTCGGGTATTCTTGCATGATGTTTTATCTAGTTAATAAATACTAATAATTTAGGAACCAAGTCTGTATTACTTAGATTCCCCTACTATGCGTATTCGGGACCTTTGGTTTGGTTGGTAAATGATCAAGTCTGTATTCACTTAATAATTCTCGCGACAATCCGTATAACTTTTTTTTTCAAAATTCAAATGATTTATTTGGAAACAATAACATGGGTAGTATAATAATATTAATGTCCGATAATAACTACAGTAGTCTACAAGAGTGACTGTGATGCAGCTATTAACGCCCATCTCCGGAGATTTGAGTACAATGTTCCAATTTAACATGGTATAAATAATATTTAGATAAATATAGCCAATCAAACAAGAAACCCTTCACATAATATGTAAGGTTGTGTTTGTGTTTGTGTTTGTTTGTTTGTTTGTGTGTGTGTGTGTGTGTGTGTGTGTGTGGGTGTGTGTGTGTGTGTGTGTGTGTGTGTGTGTGTGTGGATAGGTTTGAACGCCGTTACTTTAAGAATAGCTCGTTGAGCTCTTTCAAGACGGAGAATTTGGGTCTTACCAGCAGCTCCCCAAGCTGTGATACAGTAGCATATAATGGACTGACGCTAAAGCATAGTACACAGTTTTTAAGGTAAAAGGGTCAGCACCAGATCTGAGCCTTTTAAAAATATATATTAGTTTTCGAACGTGGGTGACCACGGATTCCACATGTTCTTTCCAAGACAAGGCATCGTCGCCAATAACTCCTAAATACTTGATATTACGAGCACGGGAGATTGCGGTGCAGTCACATGAAGAATTTACAGGATTCAAAGGACATATGTGAGCTTAACATACATAACATAGACATATGTAACTTAAATGCGGGTCCTGGTTGTGAAGTGATTTTGGGGGCAGAAGTGAGAAATTTAGTTTTTTCCAAGTTAAGTGTAAGTAGATTTTTAGAGAGCCATGACATGACGATACGGAGAACCGATTCTGCTGTATGTCGGGCGTCTGTCCAAGTGTTACCATGAACAATAATAGCAGTGTCATCAGCATAAGTAACTAATTGAGCGTTCTTCAGAGACAACTGGCATAGTTCATTTATATAAATTAGAAACAGGGTAGGTCCTAGGACACTACCCTGGGGGACTACATACTCGATAGGTTCATAGCTACTGTAGGTATTGTCAACAGTAACCGATTGTGAACGATTTTCAAGGTAGCTTCTAAATAAATCGAGCGCGACGAAGGAGGGGGACAGAGACAGTGTCAAAGCTTTGGAGAGATCTAAAAATATGCCAATAGATTTTCGGTCAAGGTTAAGATTGGTGGTAACAGTACTGGTTAATTTAAGTTCAGCATCTTTAGTGGATTTAAAAGATCTAAAGCCAAACTGATTATTTGCAAGAATATTTCTAGAATCTAAGTAACTAATTAGTCTTTTATTAATAACTTTTTCAAATATTTTAGAAAAAGTCGATAAAACAGAGATGGGTCTATAATTGTTGACACTGGCCTCAATTCTGTTGGCACCAACCTAACTAATTTTAGCTAAAATTAGGTTTGAACTGTTTTTAAACCATAATTAAACCCGCTGCTACCAACTTATCCTAATTTAATTTCATCTAACTTAGTTAAGCGTTCCTAATTTAGTTAGATGGTACCAACCGAATAGGTTTTACAAATGCTATGACTAACTAAATATATTTTAGACAATTCCTAATATTAGAAATGAACCAACCGAATTGCCACCAAGGTCTCTGTGCCCAGACTTAAATATAGGGAGCACAAGGGCCTTCTTGAATATATAGGGAAATGTACCAGTAGAAAGACATAGATTTAGAAGATGGTTGAGAATAGGAACCAGCACATGCCTAGCATTCTTAATTAGCAAAGTCGAGATGCCATCCCAGCCGACTGCTGAAGTCTCTTTTAATTCACCGATTATGGACGCTATCTCTGTACAGGCAGTACTAAGCATGACCATTGACTTAACGTGTGGTTGTCTTGGGGGCTCTGAGTCTGGAGTACATAGGTTGAGATTTTTTATTGTGATCTCATTTGCAAGATTTTTGCCCACATTTGCAAAGAATAGATTAATGGCATTCAGTGAAGAGTATGGAGATCAACCAATAGCTAGGAGTGATTTAGGAGACGATTTTGTAGGGTTTAAGTTCGAGATTTTTTTAATTAGCTTCCACGTTTCTTTAGGACTTTTTTTATGTTTTATAAATTCGGCTTTTTCATAGTCTCGTTTTATTTTTTTTAGTAGATTATTACAAACATGTCTGTATCGCTTGTATATTAAAGAGTGAAATTCCACATCTGGGTGTTGTTTTGTTTTACGAAATAGCTTATCTCAGTGCCGTATACATCGCAAAAGTCCGGGACTAATCCACGGTTTCAGAGTTCTTTTTCTGTTAGGTATATTGACAGTTCGTGTGTTAGCTGCAACAATCTGGGAGATAATTTGTACCAAAGATTCTGCGGGTTACAAATAACAGTACAATACTAATCAATTCGGCTACCTGGAGATGATTGGCTGGCTTACTGAACGCGGCGCGGGGCGTGCCGCGGTAAAACGTAGCGTAAGCATTCTGTGAACCCCATACCTACATACTTTAACGATGACTGCTAGGTTTGCACCTACCTATATTACACCACAGATTTTTTATTATTAGATAAATAAGATGCAAAACGCAACAAGTCGACAAGGTCTTACGAAATGAGTCGCTCCGGCCCAGACAGTGACAGCGATATATGTAAGAAGCGTTTGGCTATGTTTAGGTAATTATCTCAAGAACGTTTACACAGGATATTCAAGCTGAATTGAACTTTGTTGCGTTGCCGCAAGAGTCGCTATTTATATTCCATCATATAGCGCGGCGATGCGTCGCCACCGCCCGTATCGCCACGCCAACAATTAGGCATACCTATTGCCTTAGGTTTCACATCAAAATGTAGAACGGGTTGAACAACGAAAATATTGTTGTTTGCAATTGTTCAATATTCAATATTTTTGCGAGTTTTTCTTCCTATTATTAGATTTCTTCCTATTAGGCGAGGTATTCCTAAAAACATTTTTTCAAAGATTTTATATATTTTATTTCATTACTTTGTAAGGGCCACTACGTATCACCGTTCACAATTACATCACGATTCAATTTATAGTCTTCGAGCAAGAGCTCTGATTAGGGAGACAGACGGACACACAGACGGACAGAGAGAGGGACTGACAGACGGACAGACAGACAGACAGACAGACAGACAGAGAGACGGACATAGCGAAAATATAAGGGTTCCTTATGGACTTGGGAACCCTAAAAATGGGAGTGGAAGTTTATTTTGTTATAGTCTATTTTTCATTTGCAAAATATATAAATTGCTCAACACGCCTTAACGCTATATTTGCAAATTATGA
The DNA here is from genome assembly GCA_948098915.1 of Lampropteryx suffumata. Lineage (NCBI taxonomy): Eukaryota > Metazoa > Arthropoda > Insecta > Lepidoptera > Geometridae > Lampropteryx > Lampropteryx suffumata. Next base: position 14,602,251 of record OX402544.1, on the reverse strand, counting down.
GATTATGAGATAAAACAGTTGTTAACAATTTATTTTAACAATTTGCTATTTATAGGATTTCATTAACAGTATCGAGGTAGCTAGTTATTGAACAAACTAACAACAAATTTTAACATTGGTCATTCAAATACACTGAAGAAATACTTCAATTTGGAAACTACGATACTTATTTATGATACTAAAATGGTCCTTGTGATTACATGAATAAAATTGATTTGAATTTGCATTTGAGGCTGGCTTTTAAAAAAAGTTATATATCGTTTAATTCCAAGAGTTCGCACAATGTAGCTGAAACGTTTACCATGGGATCTGATGTCGGAGTGACATCGTTTTGTGAAATAACGGTTTTAGAGACGGTACACACCACTCGCGGGATGTCAGCTATACAGGGCGAACCACTAGTTAGTATGGTTGACCCGTAAAACCGATGGTAGGTTAGGTACCCATCTGGGCATTCGCTGTGTGATCATGGTCACCATTGTATGGAGACAAACCACCATGTATTTAAGCGCTAACCTAACTACTTCAATGATTTAATGGTACACGACCACATTGTAATGAATATACAGGTGTATTTTTTCGGGGCCATTGAGGTGATGTCTGAAACCGTGAGAGTTATCGAAAAGTTATTTTAGAAAGAACGGATAGATAAAAAAAAATATAATCTCTTTTAAAAAAAATAAAAATATGTTGAATTTAAAAAATAATAGTGAGGTTCTGTTTTTTTTAACTTTGATGGTTTGTATTTAAAACAAATTTATTTTATAACTATGAATGCTCTCATTTCGAGACCACTGTTTGTGGCATTTCTTAATTATTGTAAGTTTCTTTTTAAACGTTTATTAATCATAATATTCATAAAATAATATTAATGTAATAAGAAGAAATTTACATAAAGTTTTTATTCGTTTTATGGTTTTGGACGGGATTTTATTTGTTGATATCCCATAGATATTTCTAAATTCTGAGGCCGCTTTAGTTTAAAGCTTAGTTTAGTTTAGTTTAAACCACAAAATTAAGAGATATTTTTATATAATTTTAATTCCGTTTGTTTGGTCTGTACCAAACTACTATTAGCTGGTGCTTGTGCTGTTAATTACTACTGTAAAAAGTGCCTTCGCGCATTTTATTAAAAACTTGCTTCGTATTTTTGGCTTTATATAATTTAACAAGAAAAAAAATAAAAAAAGTAAAAGCAAAAATCGAGGCGGCTATACCACTATACATATTAATAACTAGTCTCCACCAATAAGTTAAAATTGTCGTAGAGTTTCAGATTCTCCAAATAAGAACGCCAAAGATTGACACTTAATTAAAAAAAATACGGTCGTGATATAATAGGTAGGCCTCTTAATAATAATCTAAATTTTTATTTTTTTTATTTTAGACTACTGCATTTGATGATGACGAAGACAATGGCGGCGAAGGAGCTACATCCGCTCGCCCTAATACCAGGTTAGAACCTACAGCATATAGCAACGCATAATAGAGCCTGAGGGCTCCTAGTTCTTTAGGGTTTCTATGGTATTTAATATGGTTACGCGTTAACTTATTAATCGATACTTATTAATTCTTTTTGATATACTTGACCAGATAATCTGTTGATAGAGTTCGGTTATCAACACGAAAAAACGGAATCCTTATATCATCACTTTGACGTCCGTTCCGTCCCCTGTCCGTTCGTCCGTCTATCGGTCTATCAGTCTATCAAGACAATACTCTTTTTCTCACGAACGGCTTTAGGCTAAATATATCGGTATTTATTCCAAATATGAAGGTCGGTGAGCTCATGGTGCCTTGAGCACTGCATTGACAAAACAAAGCTTCGAAATCAATGCATTAAAATTAGGTAAATGGTAATGAATATGTAAATTTTGTATGGATATGCCATAAATTTAACCCTTTGAAATTGGAATGTTAGGAGCCTTTGTGATAAGTATAGGGACATAAAATATACGAATTTTTAGGTTTCACTCCTAGAATGAGATTGATACAAGTTCACAGAAAAGTCAGTTGAGATGGAAAGCGGAGTTTTATCTTCCCCGAAATATATTTTAGCGTTCCAGCCATATTCATATGTCCGCTCTAACGTCATGTAGATAAAAACTAAAATAGGCTAACCGATATTTCATACGAACAAAGATGGTTCTTCGTATTTTACGTGTCGCTGCTTTTTTTGGTGCCTACTCTTTAAGGCTAAGATGTAAGGACAAAACTAAGCATGAGCTTTCCGTTTGTCAAATTCAGTGTAATTTGACATACGAAAACTTAAGAATAACGTAAGTATTTCAGCTCAAAATTATATCACGTATATCTGATCACAAACAGATCGACAACTGAGCCTAGATTTTTAGCTTATTTTATTTGGGCTATCATAAACATGTTGTTTAAAACTACTTAAAAAAAAAAGTTATTACGTATAATTTCAATCCTTAGTTGAATATATTGAATATATTGAATAGATTGAAATTCTCAGGTTAAACATAAACAATCAACATAAACCTTCCGTAAAACCAATTCTTCAATTTAGTAAGTGAATACTGTTAGTATGAATGTTTGAATAGTTTCAGAATTCCATAATCGGCCGGTAGGTCCCTTATTCTTGGATTATCAACAAAAGTGTGCTATAAATGGTTTCAGTAACCGCGATACGGGAAGCACTGGCGCTCGGCCGCGCTACTCGCGCCCGCGTGACCTGGGCCAGCTGCTGGAGGAACTGGACGCGCTCCACATTGATTTTGCTCCATTTCGCACGCAGTACATCGCTATGCTTCGCGACTTGACCGTTATCCAGGTAAGTGTAACGTTTATGCGGTTCGCCAGTACGCATACGAAATATATAATAGTCTGATCTTTGCAAACTTCTGCAATCCAGTTAAATAGGGTGTGTGGCATTTCAGTATCCGGAACCGGAAAGGGCGCAGCGTCAGCGCACCGTGATGTTGATCTGCGATATAATGCACAGCTTCGCCCACGGATACCACGCCATCAGCGATGTGACCTTCCATGTAGGCCAGCGCTACCCGCGTCTCTCCTCCGAGCCGCCCTCTACCTCGCGCCACCCGCTGCCCATGCAGGTACTAACATAACTACCGTATTCACCTCACCTCACTTCAACTCACCTACTCATCTAATCATCATTACAAACACTAAATCCCCCTGCGAGAATCGAACCCCTCTTATCCTAGCAACAATCAGACAAATTAGTTAGCGTGCTAACGCGCTTTGACTGGAATGGTTGAATTTAAGGCTCACATCAATGTGATGACAACTTCCGGGCATCGCTCCATGTCGGGAGATAGGCGAACCGGAGGCGGGACGCAACGCGCCGCCGGGTCGGGCTCGATGCCGCGCTACGCACCGACGCACCCCCGTGCCGCCGCCGCCGCTGCCGCCGCCGCCGCTGCCGGCGCCTCCGCGGGATTTGTCGCCGCCGCCGCCGCAGCCGCCGCCACCGCTCGGGCTGACGCTCGGGCCGACACTCAGGCTGACGCTCGGGCCGATGCTCGGGCCGATGCTCAAGCTGACGTTCGGGCCGACGCTGATTCCGCGCCTGGCTTCGAGCTCCCTCGCGAGACATTCAACGTGCGTCGCGCCGCCGCCTCTGACCGCGGCGTGCCCGCCGGTACACCCATCCACACCACCACGCGCACTTTCAGCCGCCCCAGCACCGATGGCTCCACACCGCTGCAATACCAAGTAGAGATCGAGACCAGAGGACACATCGCGATCCCGCTCGACAATAGTCTCCTGAGTGGATTGGCAGCTGTTGCCTCTAATTTGCATCAAGCGCAGGCAATGCAGGAAGCAGTGGCCGCCGAGCGAGCCGCGTCGCAGACCGCAGCTCGCGCTGCGGCGCAAATGGCGGCGCAAACCGCGCACCGAAGCGCCACGCGTGCCGCTATGCGAGCCGCTTCGGGCTCGACCCCGGCTCAGTCCGCGAGTGGCCGAGCGCCATCCGGTAGGCCAACGCGCGCCTATATAAGCCAACCTTCTCGTGGAAGAAGTGGGCCCATTATTATGGCTGCTAACGAAATCCCGCGCACTCGCAGCCCGTCGGGCCGCATCCATTCGTACGCGGAAACCATCGGCCCCGATCCGGAATGGCTCGCGCAAATCCGGACAATACCAGACCCCGGTGATGGTTTCGGACCCATATCCTTTGTCCCACCTGAACCACCCTCGATCCCCCTTCTGCCCAGGCCCGGCGTGCAACCTGAGGGTACCAGACCTCGAGTTCTTATGGGTAAGATGCTTCATCACTCTTGTTATATTAAGATTCTGTAAAATTTGTATTAACATACTATTCCTTGGTCCAGATCTTGAGAACCTATTGCGCGGCCTGACCCATGGCGGCGGAGTGGAAGTAGTGATGAGTATGGAGGACATGCAGGGCGGTGGTTTCATGGCTGGCAACCCTATGGAGGGAGACTTTAGTGAACAAGGAGGTACATGCTATACCATCTAGTATCTAACAAGCAATGTGAGACTGTACACAGTTTTTATGAGAATATTAGTTTTCATACAATACTCTTTAAATGGGTTTGGGTTTTCTTTCGCATCTTATACTAAATTAAACTATTAATTCTATCTATCCATAAAAATCTCGGAATTGATTGTCCCATATATAAATAATTTCCGTAAATATGTTGTTTCAATTAGTGAGTTGAACTGGATGCCTTCTCTTTCACTGGTTTTTTTTCATACTCAATTCAATAATCCAAGATGTTTCTAAGGAATCATTTCTATTTTATTTTCAGTCCTAACTATCATGCCTAATTCTGTAATCTACAATGCTAGATTTTGCTTGACAAGAGTATATGTTACTGAAGGTACATAAAACATCTCGGTACTCTGATCTCGCCTATGCACGAGTAGAGTACATTACATGTGTAGGTAATGTTGAATCTTCCCTAATTAGTACTGGGTTTCTTTTTTATCCTGCTTTATATTCAAGTTTTATGTATATATTTATTAGCTTACTTATAAAAAATATATACGCAATAAGTATCTACTCGTACTCACTTAGAAGTATTTATATAAAGCTCTAAACACAAATAGGATCGAAATAAATAAAGATATACCTAGATGTGGTGATATTAGTAATATTACAGAAGTTGTAAAATCAAGTAATTGTTAATATTTTTTTTTATATTTAATAAAAATGGCATTTTAACTCTTTTTATTTTGAATTTTAAAAACAGTGTATGTAACTCCGTTACTCGCAAATCCGGGCGCGGCCCAAACCACAGAAATTCTGCACAGCGTTATTGCAAATGTTTTGCGTCAAAACATCGGTGATGCGTTACTTTTACAAGGTCAAAACCTTACTGGAGCTCAAGGGCAAACACCGGGGCAAAATCAAGATCAAGAACCAACGCGGAATCCTGGGCAAACCCACAATCTTGGACAAACACAAAATCCAGGGCAAACACAAAATCCAGGTCAAACCGAAAATCCAGAGCAAACCCAAAATCCAGGGCAAACCCATAATCCAGGGCAAACCCAAAATCCAGGGCAAACCCAAAATCCAGGGCAAACCCAAAATCCAGCGCAAACCCAAAATTCAGGACAAACTCAAAGCCCAGGGCAACCCCAAAATCCAGGGCAAACGCAGAATCCAGGGCAAACGCAGAATCCAGGGCAAACCCAGAACCCAGGGCAAACCCAGAACCCAGGGCAAACCCAGAACCCAGGGCAAACACAGAACCCAGGGCAAACCCAAAACCAAGGGCAGTTCCAGAACCAAAGCCGAACTCAGACCCAAGAGCCAGATCGAAGTCAAAGTCATGCAGAACACCGGCACCAATGGCAAGGTATGCATACAATCCCAGTGTTTTGCACGGTTAGTATAGCTGCATATAGACGGTGATCTCGAAATCAAACCATGATCAAAAAACGTATAAAAAGCTAATATTTTAAAGAGTACATAAGGAGAGTAGTAAAACATAAAAAATAAAAATCGGTCTTAATTTTTTGTATTTACGACTACTTATTATATTATACATAGAAAACACTCAGACCCGAGACAAATACCTGCAGATCATACTAACATTTGTCTCGCGGCAGAAATCGAACTCACAACCATCTGCGTCTCAGACGGGCCTTGGCACACCATATAACAGAAGTTTTCTTTTAAAATACAGGGTTACCGTACTTATCGTCATCTTATTAAACGAATTGTAGGAAAAATAAAATACGATTTCTGTTCTTTCCGTATGTTTTTACATTTGTAGACCATGGTCTTACCACGTGGTCGCCGGCTGTAAACTGTCCAAAAACCAACTTTGTGTAAAAATCACCCCAAGCTTACCAAAGTAGTAACTTCGTTTGTTTACCGAATTGAGTCCTTTTCCATGCGATGTTTTCCTTTTCCAGAAATCAAATCGCTTCATTTTCAGTATTTTTTGCAATTACATCGAAAGAACCGTTAGAATATTTATGTAGTGATCGAAGGTCCTTAATGGAATCGATCGGGGTCGTTTGCGATCATAATCACCACTTTGATTAGTTTGATATACAGTGTAAACTTTTTATAACGTCTTTCGATATACTAAACGTAAAACTTCTTGTAACAAATTATAATTACGTTTTAAAAACTAAAAAGACAACCGACTTCATGTATATAAAAAATATCATGGATGTACCTATACAATGTTTAGATTTTTGTTGATTTTTTAAAAACCGCTCGACCGATTTCGATAAAATTTAAATGGGACCTCCTGGGACCCTTTGAAATATGCGTTTTTGAGTAATCGGTAAACATAAATAAAAAAAAAACGACGAATTAAAAACCTCCTTTTTTGAAGTCGGTTGAAAATGTACTTAATTTGGTGGATTTACGTTAAAACGCATACATTGATACTCCTTATAATGCAACAGCAATTATCTATTACGAAGAAATATGTTTAAGACGTCAGTAGTTAAATTCAGCATTTTACAAAAGGCTCCGACTAAATCTTTGAAGTGCCGAAATTTCCAATTAAGAGTGAACAAGTCGATTATCTTTTCATACAAACGTCGAAGGGTGATCACACCACCGTCTGATAATGAACAACCAAAACTAAAAGTGATATCAATTTGTCTTGTCATAATCTATGCTTGTATCAATACAGAATTGTGAAAATAATATGGGTATGAAAGATACAAGACTCAAAACATAACGTTTTTCATCACTGTTTTTAGAGCAACTTTAGGTGTGAATAAATAACAAACGGAGTACGCAAACTAAAAAATTGTTCCTATACAAGCATATATTATTTATTCAAGAGCTCAAATAACTATTTTTTTTAATAATTACATTCAGTAGTTTTTTCATGAGAACCCTTGAGCCAAAGGTCTATTTATTATTTTTACGCAATCGTTTTATTTAGAAATCATAGATTAATCTAATCATATGACTCGAAATTATAATCACGCTATCTCCTTACTGCTCATCTCTATCCTTGGTGCACGTCTATCCTTTTCTCACACTAAGCTAGGTGAAATAGCATGCATTTTAGCTGCGCCCACTAACGAGTTTGTGCCGCTGACTTGTGTATCCTTAAGAAATTTTGGCACTTCAAATAGTTGTGAACAGTCGCCTTGTTTTTGTTATTGTGAATTACATAACGAAAAACTCTCTATAACGAAAAGAGTTTCGTAATATAGAGTTCACACTGTATTTGTCGAGGAATTGTCTCTCAACTCACTTATATTTTATTTCTGCTAACTTGTTTTGCATCTTACACTTACTTGGCAGTTTTAAAAAACAGTAGCGATTGAGTTACCATAAGTACCATAAAAAAAGATGTTCATTCATTTTGTCCTAATAGTACTGAATATTCATCAAAATCACCAACCCTCAAACAATTATTGTTAGTAGCTCTAAAAAATTTTACAGAAGTTATGACAACTTTACCATATTATAATAGCATATCTTGAACAGATTTTTTGTTTGATTTAAATATAATTATGATTTGCAATTCCTTATTTATTATTAACATACATTATTTAAGTTATATAAAATCGTTATACAGATTGATTGCCTTATAATCGCACAGCCTAAACCATATACCCTAGAGAGCTGATAAGTGATAGGTCTTTTGGAAGCACAGGCGCTCTCAGAAAGGATATTAAAAATAATAACTTTCAAGGGGTGCAGCGAAAAGTTAAGTTGGTATGAAAATATTTAGGTACGATTTAAAAACTAAAAAGACAACCGATTTCATGTATATAAAAAATATCATCGATGTATGTATACAATTTTAAGATAATTGTTGATTTTTTGAAAACCTTTCGACCGATTTCGATAAAATCTTAAATGGGACCACCTGGGACTCCTTTAAAACAAAAAAATAATTTTTCAAATCGGCGTTTTTGAGTAATAACATACATAAAAAAACTTCCGACGAATTGACAACCTCTTCCTTTTTTGAAGTCGGTTAATAACCTTACGCGAGCGAAGTCGCGACGAGTTCCATTAATTGACTTTAAACTTGTTTTTTTATAGTTCCCAACGTTCGTCGCCGCACGAACGAACGCGCACATTCGTTCGCGATGGCTTGCATGGTATACGATAGATACCTGCTCTGCGATAATCCTCATGGACGTCGCCATTTGCAAGAACGCAGGTCAGTTGAAATCTACATCATCATCTACATCATTATTAGTGATTTAATATAATGAATATAGGAAGGCTATCCCGACAACACCAAATAGCATAGCTTGTACTAATTTATGACAGCCATACACAAAACAAACATCTATTTGACCTGGATGGGGATCGGAGCTACAGCCTATAGCGCAGAAGGCAGAGCTATTACCAACTGAGCTATGATGTCTGTAAATGTTATTATATTACTTTCATTATATAACCCGCTGCTTCGCGCGCATTCTACCTTCATAAAAACTAGCCTTAGTAACCAACTGGTTACAACTAACATGTTACTACCAATTATACTTTATAATAATTTCTTGATACGACGGACAACAAACTAATATTCGCCGTGGTGCTTTTAACAAAATGGAACGACGCTAAATAATAATTGTCACTGTACTATCAATGGTACATTCGAATGATACCATTGTAAAGGAACTAAACATAAATATAAACACACAAACATCCACACAAAGTCGCAATTTATAATATTATATAATGTTATAGTGCACGAAAGAAGCCTCTGAGGCGCACTTCAACGCTTTCACCACACTTGAGTCGAAATTACTAGTGATACATTGAGAATAAGGAGAATATAATTACTATGCATCCTGTCCTGTCTAATCCCACTTTTCGGCATAAGCCTCTCTTGGCTTCTTACAATTCAAATATAATGAAAGTAATAATAGTTATTAATTAATTTAAATAACAAAAGACCTAAAATACCTAAAATACCTTCTCACGATAGTTGGAGATCTGGCTAACAATGGCGACTAGATAAATATATATATATATCTAAGGATAGACGATCCTCCTGACTATTGTTTAAAATTACTTAACCTGTATCATGTATACTAACGGAATGATAAAATGGTATTTAAATGTTCCAGAGATCATTACCAGGCTCAAGCAGAAGCCCAGGAGCGTGCCAGAGCTGCCAGGCCGCCAGCCCCGGAAATCGATTCCCTCAGGAACAGGAACCCTTTATTCACACGGGTATTTATATCTATATTATATAAAAGGCGATGTGTGTATGTATGTATGTTCCCTATAGACTCCGAAATGGCTGGACCGATTTTACATTTTTGATTTTACAACAAGCGGTTACTTTAGGAACTCTGCTATGAATACATTGGTTTTTTCTCAAACCAGGAGCAACAACACCTAAAGGCGCTCCCTCACCGGGAGCATTCGCGTGTAATGTAACGTTACAGAGTCGAGCATTACATCAGTGAGGGAGGAGAACTGAGCATTACAGTGCACAAACTGTTATGATACAAAACGAGTGTACATCAGTGAAGGAGGAGAACCGAGCATTACAATGCGCACCTTGTAATGATACAATGTGTTTTAAAACATTATACGCGAATGCTCGTCATACACATACACACAGACACACCACACCCGGTGGTTTACGACTGATACATCGACTCACATTAGCCTGGTGTTATCAGACGAAACTTTTACACTTGGACCATACATCAATACTTACTTACAAAAACTTACACCTACTCAACACTCATTCTAACATCGACACTTCGTGACACTACAAAACATTATTTTTCAACCCACAAAAATTACCTACACCTCACCACAGCACTCGCGCTAAACTTCAACATTCACAACTGACTTTGATAACTTCCTCAAATCTACCCTTAACAAATTCACATGAATGTTATTTACTATAAGTAGTTAAGTAAAAGTTTTAATGTATGTTACAGCAATAGCTATAATAGCTATAAACCACAATTAGGAAGAGAGATATTCTCCTAATACAGGTTTTTTATACTTAAAAGGAGGTATCCAATACTGATAAACTATGTTACTTAAGTTACAGAAATAAAACATTTTGTATTTGTATTAGTTTTTTAATTCAAGATGGTCGACATTCATATTTTCTATAAAACGGTTTGAGTATTAACTTTCACGGTTTTCATTGTGATGAACTAGAAAATGGCATCAATTTATAAATCCTAGATGGCGGACATAGGAAATGCTATCAATTTAAAAATCCGGCGCACATTAATATTTTCTAATAAATAGATATAGGTAAATTCGCGCTACACGCAAATACTAGTCATTAGTATGTAATACATTTCAAGCTATGCTAAGGTTGGGGCTAGATGGTGTTGTATGGATTGTCTACCAATAGTTGGTTAGAAAATAGTTATCATGTTATGTGTATTAATTATATAAATATTTCAGGAATTCATGAATGTTATGCTTCGTCTGCTCAGCGGACCTGTGTGTGAAGAAGGACAACTGAACGCGTTCATGACCACCCTTGTTAGTACCAATTCATTACATTTTTTTAATAATTAATTCAGTATATAAAGGTGGCAACATATTTTAACGCAGCATTAGCTAAATGTGCTTATGATTCTTATGATTCTGCTCACTGGTAAGTCGAGGCGCAGTCGCGGCGGCGTCGCGGCACAGTCGAAGCGTCGTCTCTATGTGGAGTCGAGGTGCAGGCGGCTATGCTTCCTTCACACATTCCATATTTATTTAACATGTCGTCGTCAGAAGACGAAGACATAGTTGCACTCATTCAAGTCATTAATTTAAATAGGAAAAATAAAAAGTAAATTTTGTGATAACTTCCATACATATTGATTATTTACTGTTGAAAGTGTTACCTACCTAGTGTTACCGAAGGTACCATGTGATATTACATAAAACTTTTTAAACTAGTAAGTCACGTGTAGCTCTGAATGCTCCTCTTCTGCCATAATGTCTCAAATATGGGTGTATCCAAGTTTTTTTCCTATTTAAATTAAAGACTTGTACGAGTGCAATTGTAGTAATGACTGTAACGCGGACGCTGGACTTACCCGTCTAAACGTACGCTACGCTACGCATGAAACGAAATGACAATATGGCGGCAGAGTCGCGGCGCGGACGGGCAAGACGCCCGCGCCGCGTCGTGGTATTTTTCTATATATAATGTTGGCATCGATTAAGTTATATTAAAGTTTCCTCGTCTCGCTTTTAGTATATTTGTTTGGAAGTTCACTATTATAATGTTCTATATTGTGTCTGACTCCTACATATTGATATTTTAAAGATAAATATGTTAAATAAGCAATGAAAGGCACGAACCGTTTTTTTTGTCCAGGCTCGTCACCTATTCTTAGACCCGTTGAACGATAATCCCAACGACCCAACGCCTATGCCGAGCGAGTTTCCGTTCATCCGCATACAGCTGCGTGAATACGTGCAAAGCATGCTGGAACACGCTATCGAGACTGGTGGACGTACCAATACCTTCGAAACGGTCACTGAGCGCATCATTACGCAGAACTTGGACTTCTTACGCCGTATTGTGAGTATTGACAATACAGATAAGTTATACTCCCTCAATCCATTGCCTATCGCTTCGCTATATTAGTAGTCTTGAAATAAGTAGTTTTACAGTTCATGCAACCCAACACGATATTAGATGCCAGTGAACACATTGAGGCACTGCTCATATATTTTTAGAAAACATTCTTTTTTGCAATAGACCCAATCTCGCTTCCTACAAAAATTAAAAAACCCCTACAATCGGACTTTACACAACATGAGCTGGTCAAATTCAGATATACTGAGAAAATTGTATTTTGATGTTGGACAGCCAAGAGAACACGTGCCGCTTATCGTAGAACTCGCCATGCAACATGACGAGTTCACAGGCGATGATGCCTTCGATCCCATCGCAGACCGACTCATCGAACAGAATTTGGATTTCCTGCGTAATTTGGTCAGTGTTACAGCAAACAATGGTAGAGGAAGAGCATACTAAAAGCTTTTATTGGTCTTCTGGCCAGACTTGCAGTTTTGGTCGAGTGACCGCCATTTTGTTTAAGGTGGCGGCCATTTTGTGTATACATATTTGATTTGTTATTCGTTAAGTTATATGGGACCCTGGGACTACAATTTATAGTATTTGATAATAAAAGTAATTAAACGCAGTGAATCGCGTCGGTTATTTTCGCATTATAATTTAAACTAACAGATCTTTTAGATCCTAATCAATAACTTAAGCCACGGCTGCACTTAGGAGGCAAAATAGTTGGAGAGCTAACTAGCAGCTAGCGGCTTTAACAATTCTGCAATATTTTTATTTGATGTTGATGTTGTCGTGACGTCGTAATAGGCAAGTACAATACTCACACTGGATCTTTCTCCCCCTGAAGGTAGGCGCAAAAATGGAATCCGCATGTACTGTTCTGCAGATAAATGTAGGCTACAGGTGTTTGGAGCCCGATACAGATCACAAAAGATAGTTTCTTAAATGTATTGAGCCTGGGCTAGGGTCTACCTACCTACTTTTTATGTAAACTACTCAACAATTATTTATTATGTTCTGATTTTATAAATCCTTTTTTTTATGATTTATTAAGTCAATAAACGTGAAACTCAACAATAACAGATAACAACTATAAACAAATACTCAACAAAAACGCTTAAAATGAATAAGGCTCGAAATTATAATTTGCGTGTTATCGAAGTGTACTGCTAAGAGTAAGTGAGATAAAACGATACGATAAACATAAGCGAGTGAGCGAGGCAATTACACAACGCTATCTTCACTTTTAAAGTTAGGAATTGGCGATAAATTATACTGCTGGCGCTGTTTGATTCAAATGTTTAACTTGATATATGAAGCAATCGAACAAGATCGTTATTTTCTTAATTATCGTATAGTTATGTGTTTGTCCAATTTGTAAGTATTATATTTATTTAGATTTCGCTATAAATTTAAACTTTAAACATCTCAGGCTCAAAATATAACAACTTTCTCTCTTTGCATTCGTATACTTTCAAATATTTTACTAGCCTAGTAGACTCAAAAAACCTTTATTGGCATCAAATATTTAATTGTATCTTGCAAATACAAAATACTATTATCGATGAAAACAATTCCATTTCGGTAATATTTAGATTGTTGTTCATTGTAGACAAACACGTCCCTAGCCCCCTCCGCAGCCCTCGCTTGCCTCCAAATTAACCCAAAAATGAGTTTTGCGCAGCTACTTGCAGCCACTTTTCGAGGTACAATGATAGATAGATAGATAACTCTTTATTGTTATACCACACAGTAAACTACAAAAACAATTATATAAAAGCAATACAATGGGCGGCCTTATCACTAACAGTGATATCTGCCAGGCAACCTTATGCAAGATCCAGTGAGAGTAGTATATGTTTGTATGCATGCCCAGGATTACTTAATGGCTATGTAGCGTACTTTGTAAACACTGTAGGATAGTTGAAGTCGCTAATCCAGGCGCTTAAACCGACTTAGGTGCTGCCGTGGCATGGATATCGTATCTAAATCAAATACACTTAAGTTGCAATTGATATTTATCTCGATGTCTGTTTTCGCTATCGTAAAAGCTTTATGGTTCAAGACATACTACTGCATGGATCGTGAACTGGCTGCCTGTCTTTTCTGTAAAAAGGTATTAGGTGCTCCAGGGATAAAACCGTTGCTTTTCAGTATAATAATGTGCACTAGTCAGCAATGAATTAAATGTCGGGTGGCATGGGATCTCATGGGTACGCTACATTGCTTTCGTTATATAAGTTTGAACAAGGCATCGTCGTTGCACGAGATTTATTTGCACGCAGCCTTGATTCTAAAAACAGCTCGTGTCATGTGCTAGGTTAGGTATAGATAGATTTGTATGTATGCGATTTTGTAATTGTGTTATATTATTTCAGCATACCATAACTCCTATCAATGGGGACATCGATCCTACGGCGTCCGTCCGTGTGATGATTCGTTCGCGCCTCCCAGCCATCATTGCTTGCGTGATGTCGGAGGCATCAAGTGACATGTTCGCAGCGCGCTTTTACAGTGTGTTTGCTCGATTCTTCACGGATGTGTGCACGCTGTTCCTTTGCTTCTGCGAGGAAGGCTTCGACGGCTTACTGCTTGTCTACGATGCATTCATTGTAAGTATATCCGTCTTTGTATTTACACGTTTAATAGTAAAAATTATATCTGAAAATAAATAGACCAAGAGCTAAAGCGCAAGCCTTTTTGTTTCTTAGACTTATCCAACAAAATTCCATTCAAAGGTAAAGTAAAAATAATAACAAATCAAGCTTACTTACGTGCACTTGAAAGGGAGGTAAAAATAAAAAGTTATTATTGCGTTTTATACTAATTTGCGAGCAAGAAGACCTGATTAGGGTCATACAAACAGACGGACATGGTGAAACTCTAAGGGTTTTTTGTGGGCTTAGGAACCCTAAAAAGTTCTGTAAATAAACTTAGTTCTAGAAAGTTCTGTGACTAATTACTGACTGTCATTGTAATCAACAGGACCACATCACTACATTGTTTGGAACGCCGTCGCGCGATTGGCTGCGCGTGATTAGTCGCGAGAACCTGCTCGCTATTCGCAGCAGCTTGGAGCCCAATATTGACCAGACGCGTCAGTACTTCCGCCGCGCCGACGGATCCACGCCCCCACCAGCTGTAAGAATTTAGAATTTTAAAATTTAGATTTTTTTCCATATAAAATTTGTTTTATTTAATTTAAATATTGTTTTAATTTGTAAAGCCCGAGCTGAAATAATTTGTTGTCATCTGACTTTTTGAACAAGGTGTGGTTGATTGATAATGGGTGTTAGCTCTGTGTTTATTATATGAATAGTGTAGGTTTGTTCGGGTTTATTCATCTGCGGACGTCAGACGTCTCATAGTCATCTTGGAGATTCGTTGATGACGTATTCATTATCTATCGGCAGATCCATTAGCAATATCTAAATTATTCAGCTCCCAGCGTGAGAAGTACAATTATTAACCGTTTTACTGTTTCAATTATTCAAAACTGGAGGGCCTAACACATGTCAAATATAGCCGATAACTGGTGTTAGCCAAAATTTCCGTGTACTTATTCCAAACTAAGGTGGAACTAGGGTTCAAACCCAACATACCCATATTGATTATTTACCTACCATATTAACATAATTGTGGTAATTGTTTAATTAGCGCAGGGTTTGAGTAAATTCAAGAACCATAAAAATTTACAGTTTATATCGTTTTGCCATGTTTTATACGTTTCCATCCATAAATTAGAAGTCAAACTAATCAGAGGTACATAAACAAGAAAGACTCCAATGAGCATCTCAGATCACCATAATATGAAACATTGAACACATGGTAAATAGTAGCAAATGTTACGTCTGCACCGCACAAAAGAACGTGCACGCGCCCTACGTTCTTTATGTGCGACTGTGCAGTCAAGTTTCTGACTTCCCTATTAGTTCTTCTCCGCGAACAAGATATGGTTAGATCAGAAGGAGCCTACCTGTTATGTTTTTTTAATTTAGCGCGAATGAACCGCTTCTTTTTCATAGCATGCAATATTTAGCTGTATTTATTAGAACGTGAACTACGAAAATCAAATTTCATTGGTGCCCATGGCATAAATTTGAATCGCAAATTAAGCTTTCAGATTTTTTTATCGTCTGACAGGCGTGAAATGAATATGAGAGTTGCGGATACTCATAAAGCGTTCGTGTGTCGGACGTTGTTTTAACAATATGTTTAAGGACCCCCGAAATATAGGTATAGTCACAAAGTATGCAGGCTTTACCATCATCACCCACAGTGAGTTAACAGTGAGAGTTCCTTCACAAAGTTGCGCAAGCACAGCAAGATTGTAAGCGAATCACGTAAGCCGTGGGCGGGCATCAGATGTCCGATAATTACCAAACGCTTGTCTCAGTGCTGCTTCTATCAGGCTCTGCGAGACGACGTGATTATTGTGACCAGCGATGGCGAATCGCTGCCGCACATATGCGCGCGGCATCTAGAGCTCATGATGCCTGTCCATACACCGTCGCTGCCCCCGCCTCCGATGCCGCAAGACGACCGGACCAGGGTACGCTACGAACCTAGCTAACCGAGCTAAGCACCTACCCCTTACTATACTATTGTATGACCACAGTTCCAATAACACCCACCCACATAGCTTTGTGAGCTTTACAAATTATCGATTGGTTTTCAAGGAGAGCACCCCTTCCTCCTCGTCGGAGGAACCTACTCCTGGGTCCGAGCGCGTGGTGGTGGTCGACGACGACGACACCCAGGGATCGGACGACAGTCAGCCACCGTCTGATCACGTGCCGCGGTGTCCACTGCACATCGACGAGGACGAACCAGAGGAGGAAGACGATGACGAGAGCTCTTCTAGCACTATGTCGCCGAGCGAGCCGGGGTAAGTCCCGCACATACGACTAAACCTAATAATAATATCACATATGTGTAAATAAATATTGGTGGATAATTCACACAACACCAAATACATGTTACGAGTACAAGTTATGCTTAGTTTGGGGCATGTAACCCCGAACTTGTATTATGGGAACCAGATGACTGATAGATACTGGTTTTTAAAACATGCTTATGATACTTTATAACACCTAGACAGAACAAACATCTATGTTCATCACACCAATGTTTGTCCTGGAAGGGAATCCAACCCACACCCTACAGCGCAGAAGGTAAAGCAACTACCTACTGAGCTGTGAGGTCAGTCCGTGAGGTCAGTTCTTAACATTATAAGTTCACATGCAAAAAGTTTTTAGAGGTGTAATTATACTTGTGATTATTAGGTCGGACCCCGAGGCTCACTTATCTACTAGCTACCGTCCTAGCTGGGCAACCCTCAACTCCTTCCCTCGTCCCGATCGTAGTGGGACGACCACCGGGCCTTTAGAAGTGATCACCGCACGCATTCCCGGGACCCCCGGCACCATCTCTGTCGAAATCGGAGACTCATCCTCGGTAAGTATTCACCCTCTATATTAACTATATCATAATTTTATTTACTAACGCTACTTGGACTACCTACTAATTTACTTACAACTACTTTATAACTAAATTAAGAATTAGTAATACATGGTAATGTGACATTACCTACACACTTAGCACTCGACATTTTAGTATTTGATACCACGTCTGCGGAATATTCAAGATGCAAGAAACCACGTTCCGATCATATTAATTATTTAGGCGTTGTTCGTCATGTAGAGAGCTAGTTGAATCTGAATGAAATGAGCAAGGCAATTCTTTTAATTATTTTTTAGTTGCGGCGCAATATTTTATTTATTACTGTGTTTCGGCGATTTATTTATTAATAGCTGCTATAATGGATATTTACGGTAAGTTATGTCATATTTTGTTTTTTTTTGTTATTGGTACTCATCATAATGTTAAACATCATTTAATTGTTTACGATCAATCTGGGAACCATGGTTATTATTCGTTTAAGAAATTACTGGTATACCTCTAATGATTCACTGTCTTATTACTTTACAATTATCAGTGGCCACGGCTGTGTTCGCACCTAAAGAAAGTAATTTGCCCAAGAAACAAACATGATTATGATTCCATATAAAAAGTATAGTATTGAAAGTATTCACAGTATTAATAATAGCGCGATGAACTCGCCTCGGGGAGTGCGGCGATGTCAACAGTCGCGATTGTCTCATGTATACTTTCACACGGAATCGTAATCTTGGCTAAAATATGTTTATATATTATAAAAAAACTACGATACTAACTACATCTAAGGCAGTGATAACATAGGTACGTGGAAAACATTTTGCTAAAGACAAATATGTTCCTATATTTTTTACATAAGAAAAATGTCAGCTTACATCATCCATACGAAATATTACAATACGCTCTGATTAAAAAGCATATTCTTTAAGTATAAAAAGCACATTCATCGACACATCACAATAGGATTGAAAGCAATATTCTAGTTATTCGATGAGATGGTGTCTCTGTTCCAGTACGAACCGGACTACTTTACAGAGATGGATCGCCCCGATGAGTTTGACTTAATTGAAATGCATAGAGCGCTTTTGAGTAGACATCTAAGTCTCATTGAAGATGAGGAAGAGGGAGCAAATGAAGAGATCGATGTGGTAAACGACGACGGCGAGCCTGTGCACTTGCCCGGCAGAAGCTTGAATCGGTCCGATCCGTACATGGCACTGAACCAGGAGGCCATGCGATTGGAACAAGGTCGCGAAAGAATCACTACCTTACGCCGCGTCGGATTTAATCTGGACCCTAACCCGCTCATTGCATTAGAGCAAGCGAACTTGATCATACAACAACTTGCCACTGTACAAGTCGCCATAGAGACTCGAGCAGATGCGGAATTGTTATCCGCTCTGCAGCGACTCGCGAATGAAATAAATGATGCAGATTCGCCGAATCAAGAACCGGTTGTCCGCGGAGCCGAACCTCCTGTGTTAGGTGGTTCGCTGAGGCAAGCCGCCGGGCGCATTCCCGTGTTCCGATCTTCTGCAGTCACTAACGAAAACATGAACCAAGGTGCCGCGAATATTGTTATTGATCAGCCTAGCGAGTTTGATTATTCAACGCCGCCCACCGACGCCGAAATTGATGGCCTAGAGTTCATGGAATCCGATGACTCCCAACGCCGCCGACGTGCTGAAGAAAATGATTTCCTCCTTGCCGATATGAATGAACCAGAGTTTTTGATACCACTCGCTCCCCGTGACAACAATTCGCAAAACGACGATATGTTGAGCAATAATGATAGTGCTTTGTCGTTTTATGAAGACATTGCTACCGACCAAAATTATTCAATGTCGGTTGCCGGTCAACATGTTATAAACAATGAAGACGGTGAAATATTTAATTTTGCTGGTAATCACGGCGGCAACGAGAGCAGTGAACATTTTGGTTATATAACGCCATTTTCCAGACGTGCTTTAACGCCTCATTCCGAGCAATTTGCACCAGATACTGAGGAGATGATGCCTGATGCTCGTCAAAGAGAACTCGGCTATGGGTTTATAGGAGAGGAAGAATATGCGAGAGCAATGACTTTGAGCCATATGGCTAGATTGAGAGAAAACTTGACACCATCTCCTGCATTAGTTGAGAGTGAACCGGCGGATTTTTCTGAAATTGAAAACGTCTATTACTCGGGCTTTGTGTCACCCAGACTGTTGCATCTCTATCAGACTAACGAAGACGAAACCCACACACCTGCTACATGGGTATCTGACGATGAAATGCAATGCATAGCCGGAATATATGCTAGTCAACTACCTGCACCCACAGTAAGTATACAGGATATAAGAAGAACTCTGGAACCTGCGATTTTGCAGAAATGTTTGACGTACAAATCTAGGTACAAACCACATTGCTATAAAAATTAAAGAATGAATATACAAAGTTCTCTTCAAGATTTCAAAAGTTATGATTTAAGATAATATATACATGTTGATCGACACTAAAAATAAATTAACCGTAAAGGTTTATGGGCACTGTGAGTTCTATTTGTAGTGCCTGTACAAAGTCGCGTGTTCCAGAGCGGAAAACGGAAGCTTTACGAAACTGGGATGTACTCGAGGATACGAATATAGCAGCATAACGAGCGTGAACGAACGGCTATCATTATTTCCAATACATTCTAATAGAAAATCTTTTATTGTTTTTTAACTCGAGTATCTCCCATGTTTTACGCCCAATAAGTATATATAAATTTTCGGGCGTTTGCCCAAATGAAATTATGAGTATAGGGAAAAAACTATGGTGTTTATTTCTAAACTGGAAATAGAACTAGGGCGTGGCCAGATGTCCATGGTCCACGAAGCATACAAGGACTAGGGGAATAGTTTTACACTTAATTTGTATACCTAATCAAAGTAACACTGATTACGTGCTATTGGGTAATTTTAAATAAGTAATAAATAAATATTGGTCGACAAAACATCCATCAATAGCCCCAAAATAAGCATTGCTTGTATTATGGTGACCAGACTATATGTCTGATAGAATACACTAGTTTCTAAATACATGCTTAAAATATTTTTATAATATAATAATTGTACAGTGGTTTCATAGAAATATGAATAAGGTTTCTCAGCGGTAATTATTTGTAATATAAGTAATATATAAGTAATAAGTTATAATATAAGTGGCAGTAAACTCAATTATGTGAAGAGAATCATAAAAAAATCTCCGGATTGATACATAGTGCAAAACATTAAACAGATAGACAAATATTTATTACTATTTCGCCAATATATTCCTAATGAGTTAGACAAGATGCAGACGCATGCACCTCCCTCCCGTCCGTAATTGAAAAGACATGCAAAACATTAATAAAAAGGTAGCGCATACCATCCACATGTGCAAATTCAAAAAAAGATTCGATACGTGTTTCGCCTTTCCACGGCACCATTCGGAACAATCGACTCGCTTTACACTGTAACGAAAAAACACCAAGACTTGTTGCTTAGCCGAGCGCTGGAATTAAACGTTCATTCCACGTTCATGCCAGCGCTCGGCTTCGCCGAGGGTGAGCGAGAGGGTGTTTTTTTAGTTACAGTGCGCAGCGATATGTGTCCACGGATGGGAGGGAGGTGCATGCGTCTGCATCATTATGAATAGTTTTGCGGAATAATACAGTTTTTTTTGTCTATCTAATTAATGTTTTGTAATGGGTAAAAAAATTATATCTATATATACAGTTTATTTAATGGTGCTTTTACTCAAGACACTCGCGAGTAAATCAAAACCTATTGGGTACGTCACGTTGCCTAAAATCATGAAATTTGACAAGAAGGTCTCACAGCACAAGTAAAGGAAAAATTCGATAACCGTTAATTACAAATTAACCTTAACTTTATAAAACATACATTTGTATATATGCCGTTGGATAATTTATCGTGACTTAATATCGAGTACCTATATAAGCATTTTTCAACTACAAATGGAAGTCTGTGTTTGTTTGTTCTTGGTGGGGAAAAAAGTAGGTAAATTGTTAAGTAGCTCCGATACCCTCTCAGGCGCGACAATCGCACTTGACGGTTTTTAGGGTTCCGTAGCCAAATGGCAAAAAATGGAATCCTTATGGATTCGTCGGTCTGTCTGTCTGTCTGTCTGTCCGTCCGTCCGTATGTCACAGCCACTTTTTTCCTAAACTATAAGAACTATACTGTTGAAACTTGGTAAGTAGATGTATTCTGTGAACCGCATTAAGATTTTCACACAAAAATAGAAAAAAAATCAATAAATTTTGAAATTTAAAATTTTGAAATTTTAATTTAAAATTTTACTTATTACTGAAACTCCAAAATTTTTCATCAAACTCATACGTGTGGGAGATATCTATGGATAGGTCTTCAAAAATGATATTGAGGTTTCTAATATATTTATTTTCTAAACTGAATAGTTTGCGCCAGCGACACTTCCAAAGTGGTAAAATGTGTGTCCCTCCCCCAGTTACTTCTAAAATAAGAGAATGATAAAACTAAATAAAATATATGTTGTACATTACCATGCAAACTTCCACCGAAAATTGGTTTGAACGAGATCTAGTAAGTAGTTTTTTTTGAATACGTCATAAATCGTAAACCGCAATTTACCTTACATTCAATCAACTCAAATATAAAAATAAAAAAAAACATTTAATTTCATAAACATAAACCTTATGCATAAACCGTGAACCACTATTTTCTAATAATAAATCTGTAATAGGTGCCTAAGTAAATAATAATTATAATTCGCGCGGGGCGTGGCTTGATCGGTATCGCCCAGATGTACAAACAAAACTTTCATGGAGTTCATAAACAAAAATGTTTTTTGCATCAACAATATGCCAACATTTCTTTTTGGAGACTTCAACGAAGATTTTTTAAAAGACAATTGTATACTGTCATTCATGCAGAACGCTGGATACAAGACGTTATTACCACCTTGTCCAACTACGCGAGGAGGCACACAAATTGATAATATTTTTGGAAATATTTCTTGTCAAACTGGAATATATATTAGCTTGTTTAGCTATCACAAGCCTATATGGGCTCGCATATAGTTAGATCTAAATCCCATCATAGGTACCTAACTATAATGTTTACTTATCAATAACTTAGTTAAAAAAATACGGGTAGTGAACAGACAGAACTGACAGAAGTGAAAACTTATTTTGGCGCTTTTGAGTTTAGTAATAAATCACTTCAAAATCAGTAATTATGGCGACTGCCGATCAAATACTGAACGAACACAGATGATGCAATATTTTTTGTTCAGAATGTAGATAATATATCAAAGAACCTAACTCAGTAAACTTCTCCATACAAGAGTAGACTGTAAACATGTGAATTAAGGTTTATAATCAAATGGGGCGAGCGCGGTGGCCGGCTGCGTCTCGTGTGTCGGTGTCGCGAATCCAGAGGTTTTACCTCATCTAAAAATATGCGTACCGCGCTAAAAGAAGTTTTCACTTCAAAAAATACACTATTATTAAAACATCGATCAAAGTTACAACGAACTACAAGAACTTTTGTATTATGTTATTTGCTTCTACGGAAACCTTCATGGGCGAGTCCGACTCGCACTTGGCCGCTTTTTTTTACAGTTTGGAATTGACACTGAATGACATGTTTGTCATCATCACGCGGCATCGTATCTACCACAGAACAGAAAGAACGATAGAACTAGTAAGTGGGCGGAGCCCGCGTTACGCCTAGTATGCGGAATACCGCGCACTACAAGCTCCGCTCACATCAGTCGTGTTTGAAGCTTGTCAGGGTAAACGTATCTCAAAAAAACATAAAAAATATAAAAATGCCGTATTGTGCTGTTATGCAGTGCAAAAACCAATAATTTAACAAAAGGGGGCATATCATATCACCGGTAAGTATTATTTTATTGTTTTAAACGGTTTTTGTTTTAGTTTTGTTTAAAATGCAAAACCGTCAAACAAAAACAGACTGAATCATACCAGTTAAGGTCGCGTTTCTCTTAAACCTCAGCTTTCGCTACTCAATTATTGATGTAACCCTAATAAACTGATGAATGTGTTATCGAAAACTTCATTATGGTAAAATGTTACCCCTATTAAAAGGAACCAGAAGATACAGACCGTTTTTAGATCACATTAAGGACCAAGATTTTGTAATTAAAAAAAGTGGAAACAAATACGTGGTTGAAATGGTTGGACACAGCTATACCAACTCTAAAAATTTTGTATTTTAAGGTTATTATAGTGTTTATATTCGGGTCTGGGTGTTTCTATGTATAACTAGCTGTACCCGGCCACGCTTCGCTGTGGCACAAAAAATAAATAGATAAAAACAATCCTTGGTGCGGATTATATATCTTACTAAAATTTCAGCTCGATCGGTGCAGAACTTTTTGAGTTTTTGAAGCGTACACAAACCAACATAAAATTTATATATATATAGATATGTATGTATTTACAAAAAAAGGTATATAAGTAGTATATCAGTCATGTGGTACCCATAACACAAGCTCTGCTTACTTTGGGGCCAGATGATGCTGTGTGAAATGTCCGGTATTATTATTATTATTATTATATTCATGACGTTTTATTAGAATTAATGACCTTCATTATCATTTCATAAAATCGAAATCTAATGAAACGTACTAAAAATTACAGGCACATATCTATCAGCAGAACGGAGTTTAGAAACTTCCTCAACGCAACACCAAAGGAACACAAGCGGAAACTTGATTCAGATGACTTTTATGTCACTCAAAAGAAAATAAAAGAAATGAATACATATAGAGCGGGGATAGTAATGCAGTGATTTGATAAAAGTGATAACGGTACATAAATGTGCGAATCCATCATTTATTAAAATTAAACATAAAACTCACAAAAAAGACACCTTCTAAACGAGTACGTTCTATGTCAAAAACATTACATTTTCACTTGGATATGTATCAGTTTTGGTCATATAATACTTTTTCAAGTATTTACGAGTTGTAAACCAGTGATTGTGTTAAAAAAGAAAGAAAGAAACGAAAAGCTTTTTATTTGGCCCACCACAAATATAACCGGTCGTATTTTGTAACCCATCAGTGGGTAGGTATAATAATCGATATCGATACATTCGTCTTGTATCCTATGGCACATCACTAAGGAAGTAGCTATGTTTAGTGGGCAATCAAATAACAGCCATTGCATTATCAATTATATTTCACAGACTGAAACAAAAATCTTTCGCAAAAGCGTCATCTCTTGTTATACTTTCATTTTAGTACTGTTTATTTTATTGAGTTTTGAACCATGTTCTGATGTCACTATGGTTTTATATTAATAAAATTTGTTTTATGGTTTTAGGTCCTTTTTAACGTTCTCTTTCAACCAATAATAACTTTTATTTCTAACTCCTCAGTCTCAAATTCAAAATTTCATCAAAATTTTGGCAGCACTAGCAAGGTGGCGACAAAAATACTCAAAAATACTGCATTGTACAAAGTATGTACAATGCAACCACAACCAAACCATATTTTATCATTCTGTAAACAACACTGGTTCTCCTAATAAAAAGTCATCATGCTATTTCTATTGTTCTCTCTGTTCTGTGGTATCTACAATAACAAGGAAACAAACATATCGCTTATATTATTTATTTTTAACCGACTTCAAAAAAAGGAGGTTTCTCAATTCGTCCGTATATTTTTTTTGTTTTCGCGGATAACTTCGTCGTTTATGAACCGATTTTGATGATAATTTTTTTTGTTGAAAAGGAGATATCCCAATGAGGAAACCAGAATCTGATGATGACATCCCAGAGAAAACGAGGGGAACCTTCGAAAATCGTAGTGGCGACTAAAAATAACAAAAGCACTAGTGTGCTTTTGTTATTTTTATTCATTAAGTATTTTAAAGCACTACTATTTAATGAAGGCCTGGAGTCGATCTGATGATGGAGTTGAAAGTTGACAGTCGAGGGAACTCCTCAAAGAGCAATTATCTGGTGTTTGGGCTCGATTAATTTGTATTGATGAGAACTTTACACCTAGATTGGTCGTGACTGTCATTAGGGGTCTGATCATGAAGATGAAGGACAGTCAAAGAATTTTTTACTTATTAGTTTCCTGTTTGAAGCCTGTTTTTTTTTGTTTAAAATTATATTTTAATTATTTCCGGGGGTGGGGATTTATTTATATTTTATTTTTATATTATATATTAATTTATATAAAGCTAGAGTTATTTACTCGATTGTGAATAATTGGAATAAAAGCTTTGTGTTTCTTTGTGATTCGAGCAAAATTAATCCGTATAATTATTTTATATGTAAGGCACCATTTTTTTAACACTACAATTGATGAACGAGAAGATACGATTTTGTAACATCATAATATAATTTGACAGAATTCTTCGTTTGTCATTTTATGAAGTAGCATCATAGCACTTCAAAATTATTTTCTTTTTCTCGTCCTATTGCATATTTTATTCAGTAGGTATCTTAGCGGAACTTTAGACAGCCATTCCGCCATGACGTTTAGAATAGACAAATTATGATCGACTAAAACTTTATAACCAAACAACCACTTGACACTGATAATTGATAAGATATATGCCATTATTGGAAGAAAAGAAGATCTTTTGATGGATTAGTTTTGGCCGTCTTGCGTAAATGTTACGCTAAGAGCGTAATGTGTAACTTTCTTCCAATTATTCATACCCGAGTCAATAAGTCTAGCTTTATTTGAATAAAATCACCAAAATTTACAAATAAAACCCGAAATAACTCGGGAAAAGTAAATAAATATTATAGCAAAATGTTTAATTCGCAAAACGACCAAAAATAATCAGACATCATACTTTAAACAACATAAACACTTGACATAGGCAAATTTTTTATTACTAGTGATCGCCCACTGGTCGAAATTCGACTATAATTTATTCATAATTAATGTATTTTTAATGCATAATTAAAAAAAAATATTAGCATTCTGCACTCCTTCTCTATATAAACTATAAGTGTGCGAAATTTCATACTCCTCCGTCCGCGCAATTTTGTTAAAAAGGGAATTTTGGTTCTCCACGTATTAATATATAGATTATGACACATGCCATTAACGAAGAAGAAGAAGAACTTTTGACATCCTGCAAGAGAAACAGAGTTCCATTCATCTCCATAAATGTTGTTTCTTAAACCTCCACTCTAACTATTTAATTTACTTTTCTTGACACCGCAACAAAGATACTCTTACCGGATTTCAATTAGGACGTTACAAATATTTTGTTTGTAAATATTGACAGAAAACCTCTGAAATCACACACACTCACACACATACACAAACACACACACACACACACACACACACACACACACACACACACACAATATAAATGTTTCGGAAAGATAGCGAATATGATAAGGTGCGATTTATTGCGATTTATTTACCGTACGTAACGAAAATACATTTTATAGTACGCCTAATTACTGCTGGACATTGACAAAATACTAGTTTCATCTGAAACTTAACTTCTTATATCTATGGCCACCACTGTACACTGTTCGTTTTTGGTCAGCAGCCGGCATTGAGTATGTATCGATAACATATTACGTGTTTTTTTTTTCACGTATATTTTATCTATAACTAGCTTTATAAATAATACTCAGATAGCGAGCTAATAAAATATAAAATCAAACACTCTTAAATCATTAATATACCTATCGAGTTCGATCTGTTTGGCTGTCTATTCATGACTAAATAAAACCATATTTAGTTGCTACCTCCACATTGTATTCTAGTAACTAGAATTACTTGTGCAAAATTTTAACTTACTAGTTTTACTGGAATTGGGTCCAAATTGTTAGTGTCAAAGCACCCTTGATGATACTATCAGTTCCCGATTCACGACATATTTATTTTTCTTATAGCGACGTAATTGTCATAAAATAGTAAGATACTTCTAAGACTATCCAACATTTTTTTATCTTATCAAATGCTGTTATCAAATATGTTGGCATGAAACTGTCATTTTTGTTGTTTTTAGTTTGTGACTGAGAGATTAATTCCTAATTTAATTCCTTATATACATCTATTCGTGTATTTATTCCTATTGGTACCTTTTCAGCATCAGAAAATTTCATTATCTCTAGAAATACAAAACATGATTGTTGTAATCTCTTTTTAATTTGTTTATCTACAGATGTATCCCTTATGTTACTTTATTGTAGTCGTCCTAAGCTCATTTTTGAAAGATTTATCTTTGTACAAAATTATCCCTCGCTACATAAATCATACTTTATAATGCCCCTTATGAATGCTATGGTTGGCCATATCCTAGATGATTATTGCTGAGCTATTTTTTAGCAGTGACGCTACTAACCATTGTTAGATCCATTAACGCTGTATTTAAATATCATAACGTTCTAAATTTGATTTAATCTGGCCTCGCCCTCGAGTTATTTCCAATAAAGAAATTGCTTGTTCCTTATCCTGTCCAAACATTCTGTAAACAAATCAGCTTGCTCACAAAACCTTTGTATGGGACATATCATTTCACTGATGAAAGAACCCTTTAAATCAATTTCAAAATACAATCAATGATAGTCTATCATTGGCAAAGGGTTTTGTCAATAACACATTATTGTAATTTTCTGTTTTTGTATGATGCATGTTATTTTATTGTGCCACACATTTATTTATGTTACATAGAATGTTAACGCTTTATGTTTGCACATGAGTTGAAAGTTTCGCTACAAAGCATCGCATGTTCTAACTAGAACTAGAAGCATCTGCTTCTCACAGTTAGCCGAGAGCTTGTATTTAGTTTAATTTGTGTTTCCAGCATACGGAGCCACGGATCGAAACAGTTTACGAGCACTTCGACAGTAACTGGGAGCCGGTGTTCAGGGAGGACGCGAATGCGCAACGTGGGCGTACCCAGGGCGCACAGTCACGGCGCATGGCTCATCCAGGGCGCATGGCTCATCCGGGGCGTATGGCTCACTCAGGGCGCAATGCTCAGCCAGCGCGTCCGTCTCGTCCTCAGGAGCCATTCAGCGATGCCTACCTGTCCGGCATGCCGTTGCGTAAACGCCGTTGCTTGCAGGAAATGCGCCCCAGCGCCACACTCGATGGACTTTTGCACGGTACATAACTGACCAACTAAATCATTCTCCTCGAAATCATAGCCGAATTCTCTTCGTTACTGCCCGAATTGGACAAGCCGATTTTCATACCTTAGTGATCTTATTGTGATTTTAGAAAAAAAAAACACTATGTCAAATTGAGCGCCAACTGCGCTCGCTAATAGTTCGTATACGCTGACCTCAGACCGAGTAACGCCTCGGCGCTCATTAACCATAGTGAAGCCAAAAAACTACTTAAGGTAAATACACGAACGCACGCACACTCGTACATTTAAACC
Source organism: Lampropteryx suffumata (assembly GCA_948098915.1). Taxonomy (NCBI): domain Eukaryota; kingdom Metazoa; phylum Arthropoda; class Insecta; order Lepidoptera; family Geometridae; genus Lampropteryx; species Lampropteryx suffumata. The sequence goes on along the minus strand of OX402544.1, from coordinate 14,573,415 downwards.
GTGTGCCTTCCTGTTAGTACACGTCACATCGCCATACAGTAAACATCGTAGCAAAAAAAACCCTATGCCTTCCTGTGCGGTGAAAAGTTCTAAAAATAATAGCAAAACTAAAATAATTCAATTCAATATATCTTTATTCAATAAAATCACAAAGACCACTTTGAATCGTCTTCTTACATGCTAGTGAATCTAGATGCCGGTTCCTCCTAACCCCAGTTTAAGAAGAATCCGGCAGGAAACTTGTCTGGTCTTAACACTTTTTTGTATGATCCTTGACAATTTTGTTACGGATGCCGAGTTGAGTTGGAGCAGATTCATCCCAAGCTTTTTTGTCATCTAAATAATCATATATTTTATAATATGCTTTAATATACAGTTTCTGTTTAATTACACTTTTAAATTTGCCAATCGACAAATCCAACACGTCGCCAGGGACCTTGTTATAGAAGCGTACACATTGCCCTATAAAAGAATATAAGTGCCACGGGATCACATTTCACTTGTAAGTCCTTAAAATAACACCTTTTTTTAAAAATAAAAAAGAAAGGTTTATTTTGTGTCTTATGATATCATATAAGAACTTATAAACTAATTAAATTGACAGCAAAATTGGTCGTCACTCAGCATGTGTTATAAATAACGTTTAGAACGCTTCTATAACGCTGGTCTTCCGTGACGCCGCCGTTGGTATGCGCATCGGCACTGTTGACGTGTACCATCATAATTGCAATTAATGTGATAAGTGCAGTATAAACTAATATAAATAAATATGTAATGTTAACTAAGATACAAAATTGAAATTCAAATTAAACGTAAATACAACAGAAAATAAAACGAAAATATTTAAGGATAACAAAAGAAAATACTTATAAATATCCTCCAAAGTCTAACAACTAAGCACTTAAATCAAACTGAAGTCCAGAACAACTTACTTATATGCAATTTTTTTTGAGATATTAATAGGTGTTTTTTTAACGATCTTTTAAAAGACCAAATTGACATTGATACGGCATTGATATAGATATAGCTCGCAGAACTGATAACCGTTGGGGAATGAAAGTTCAGCAGTGGACTTCTTAAAGGCTAATATGATGTTGATGATTTAACAAATGGCAACCCTTCGAAATACGCACATACATAAAATGATGGCTTCACTTTGGTTGATAGCGGCGAGGCGTCTAATTTACCTCGGTCTGAGACGCTGACACAAGTTGTCAGACGACCTAAAGCATTGTGTCAGTCCGAAAAAAAATATATCACAATCCACATCCACCCACCTGCAGACCATAATATCCAAAATTTACGTATAACCTAATCTGTTATTATTATTATTATCATTATCATCATGTTGCCAAAGAAGTATATGAAATAAACACTTTCGCCTACTAAGAAATGTATTAAAGCAGCTATTTTATTCCTTAGAGATTATAATTAATTATTTAGGTTTATAAAATGCACAAAGTATATGTTGAGAGTGGGTTGTTATTATCAGATGGGTTCCGGTCGGTGTCGGGTACTAATAGCACAAGCGCTAGCTCGGAATCAGGCGCGACAGCGAGCGCGAGCGGAGGTGCGGGCGGAAGCGGAAGCGTAGGCACAAGCGGAGCTGTCAGCGGAGGCATCAGCGGAGACGGTATCGGAGGCGCGGGCGTGAACCAGGTGGAGCTGCGTCATTTCCTGCGTGAGTCGGTGCGCAGTCTTGTGCGACACCGCACGCAGCAGGAACCCGACAACTACAACCCCGGCCAGTTCCAGAACACTGCCTCCTTCCTGGCCACCGGAGCCAAGTGAGTACTAATCTAAACATGGAGCGATTTAGTCTTCCTCTTATCGTATCATTAGAAGAACATTTTACAACAAGTGATTTAGTGAAAAATACTCTGTATAAAGACAGATCGGTTTCCGCTGAGATTAGGCTACCTCCTACCCATTGTACTATTTCACCACCAATGTACCTAAATGCCTAGACTAAAAAATTGATCTAAAGATGTTTAAACAACTTAAAGTTGTTTTTTTTTCTTTTGTACCTAAACAAAAAGACATTTAGTCAGTCCACCACTCAGGTGGACTGACTAAATGTTTTCTATCTAAACTGCTATCTGGTTTCGAAGCCCACAAGGAACCCTTAAAGTTTTGCTATATTCGCTAATCAGAGTTCTTGCTCGCTCGCTCGTCTTGTCATGATGAAATTTTACCAATTTTCATTTTACAAAACTGGCTAAACCGCTTTCTGGGGAAACCTGAAATGTTTACTGCTAGTAATAAGTCTTTACTAGATTGTAAGAAACATCCTGATTTGTAAACTAATAAAAAATAATAAGCTCTATACAATAATGATTGCTTTAGTAACTAGATGGATGGATTGAATTGGTTTGGTTTGCATTCTTATCCCCTCTTTGGAAGCCTTTGGAAGCCTTCACCGTGTGTGGTCATATGCGTCTGGCCAATTTATTTCTATAATATAATATTCAGTAATGTTAACGTGTTTATAAACTGACCATCTAAGTACATCCTCTTAATTTACTCTATTCTAACTAAAAATTGCAATTTCTTAGTATATTAGTAATAATATTCACAAGTGACTTCCGTACTTTTCTAATGTTGCTAATTTTCGGAATATAACCATCTGTGTAACTATCATCGTTTCTTAATATTAGGGTCATTATGTTATTGTGATATCGTACATGTTCTTTTCAGGCCAAAGACTAATGAACCTGCAAAAAGGAACCCGAGCCCTCCACCCAGATGCGACACACCGCCAGACTTGCAGTAAACTTGACCACGCGCACATAACTGATTCAGATATATCGCTTACGCTACGGCTTAAATTTATTATTGTATTACTAATGTTTTGTTACTTTGCTATTAAAATAGTTCCTTGAGCTATTTGAAATATTTTTTACGTGATTATATCGTCGTATAACTTATAATCACGTTTATTTGTTGTATTAATTTTGCTATTTTATTTTTATTTTATGTAAGATATAAGTGGGCATTTATCGGCCTGGGAGGTTAGTCGCGCAAGCTATAAGAACTTATCCGTCTAGTCTAGATCCTTGCGAGTGACGGCGCTTTGTGCATTTCACATGCCAAAATAAACACGTCGACGCGTCTTGATCCGGTTTCCTATCAAAAGTATTAATATACAGCGAGTAACTTGTATTAAAGATCTGAATGAACGCTTGCGCGATCAACTACCCATGCTCGGTAGCTCAGATTGGAGGCCTACCGTGAAAACTGAAATTTGAAGTAAAATTAAATGAAAACTTTCGCAAAAATGACTTCATGTCAGTTAAAAAGAAAAGCATTAACAGAACAGCGGTGGATCGCTTTTTAAAATACAAGCTTATAATTCTATAATATAATAGAATTCACTTATATAATGACTTGTATTTTATTATGCAAGTCCCAGGCATTTCTTATTCAATTTCCGGTAAGCCGCCGACAATATTTTTTGTTATTAATGTTATGGTATATGTTAGGGAATATGATATCACGATAGGATGCTTTTAGATTGGTTGTTTAGCGTCGCGGTTCAATCATACGTTGTATTTACTATTTTGCTAGTTAGGGCAAGTAACCACCATTAAAAAGGAGAGGAGGTGGGATGGAGTAACGCGCGGAGTTTTAGTTTATGGTATAATCTCTCCCGCGTTGCGTATTCACTTGTCCAAAATGACGCTACTTAGTAAGCATAAATGCTTGAATCGCGCAGCCTAGTCGTAACTAGTAGGGAGTTATAAAAATATTATCCACTATGTAGCTTTTAATATTAATTAAATAATTACGTCAGTACCCATGGAATGGATACAGTGCTATAGAAGGATTTTGATAATTTGCGCAGTATAAATGTAATCACAAGCCAAGCGCATATACACGCGGTGATAAGATATGAGCTAAGTAAAGAATGGGGTAATTATAATGTATTATTAGATAATTGTAAAGAATTTTCGGTATGAAAATCTTAATATCCATAAAAAGGAACTAACTTGCATCCATCTGACCGCAAAGCATGGCTTTCTCTGTATTTAAACACCGTTTACTTCTGTGAATATAATCACAGACAAAACAATCTATGCCAAATAAGACTAGTCGGACTTGCACTAAAAAGGTCAGCTCGATATAAACCGGCTTTTATACTAGCATTGTAATTGGATGCTCTAGCTCGATAACTGACTACTACTACGATAAACGGTATTGTAAATGAAAAAACTGAAATCTAAAATTAATCGTATATTCACTTGTAAATGACGTAACTCAGCAGATATTGGGACATTGTACACAGCACAAATAAACGTTATCTACATTACATACATTCAATGTAATTAGAATAACATTCCCGGCGCAGCTTAGTCGCTCTTAACAGCAACATAACACAATTGACAACATAAGATCGAGTCTTCATTAGTGACCACTAATGGCGGCATTTGCCTCCGAATGTTTTCGTGCTTTCGAGGACCAGATAAGCTCTCGGTTCCCGCTATCTTAATCGTAGGCCCATGACGAAGGCCGTTCGGCGGCCTTGGAACTCCGTCTCTACTCTAGTCACCAGAGGTGGCCATACATTTATGAATTTTAAACACACGTTGCTGCCACTGTATTATATTGTATCTGTTCCTTTTTATAGGTCTTAACGTAATCTTTAGTTATTAATTAATATCAGTGGTAAAGTTTTTGTGTCTATCAATTTATTCAAATATCAATATAGGTAATAGTGTAGTTACTTATGCATGTCAAAATACGCACTGGCATTTACAATAAGGTACTAAGGGGTTAAGATTCATTAAAATAACCAATGCTTCAGCAGTTGCTTTGCACTCGGTTGCGCGTCTCTATTAATTACAATTAGACTTAATCACCGATTTATTAATGCTATGTTATTTTTTATTCATCGTGGTAGTAACAGTGTTTTATCATAAATTATATCACTATTGGTTAGCTAGGAGTATGTTATGAATAAAGTGAGGTCTTTCATGGTGTAACTCTATTCAAAACATGCTTCTAGTAGTACTGTTTTGCTTCTTTTGGTGACGCATTCATTTCGAAGAACGCTTGTTAAACGTTTTAGTAGTTTATTTGTAAGTTATTAAAAAAATGTTTGTTTTTTATTTATTTAATCTTTTATTACACAAACAAATATATATGTACAATAGATGGGCTTAATGCCAATAGCATTTTCTACCAGCCAACCTGCAAGGTAGAGAAAATAAAAAGTAGGCGTGCTAACTTAATCTGAGAATAAGGAAATATAACACATATAGACAACATATTTAAAAATAAACTCCTAAAAAAAAAAAGAAAAAAAAAAAGATTGATGATCTTTTCGCATTGAAAAATCTTGTTTGCTCAGTATTTATCATGCACGCGTGACCTTGAATTGTGTTTAAGGTGATGCGCTGCGTGATATAGTTCTTTAGCAAAATAACCAGCCCACAAGCAGACACATCTAAATAATGACGCCACGCGACGAGTAGCGCAAAGCAATGTGTACAAGTATCTTTGCGTCTCTCCCAAGTAACATAGCTAAGGGAAGGGAGACCTACGTCCTGCGATGGGAAACATCTCACATTTAAAATAAATCAACGACAAAATAACATCAGATTAATTTTATAATCACAATTTTAACGCAAAATTATATGACAATTGGCTGCGCCTAATGCCTAAATCACACCTTCTTTGGCAATATTATATACAAGTTTTACGTTTTTGTTTTCGAAATAAGTCGTCTGTATTTATTTATTTATACCATAACTATGAATTTTACACCGATTTCATTTATATAACATGTATGAAATATGAAATATATCCTTATCCTTAAAATTCATAAGTATTGTAAAATAATTTTCTCAAACAAATAACTCAAAATGATTTAAAAAATATGCATGTTTTATGTGAACTTTGAATAAACTATTCGTTAAAAATTGCCAGTGCATTAGAATAAATATAATAAGTGTGTAATACTTTAATACCTTTTTAATGTAATCGATAACTTTAATAAATCAGATTCAATGTATTGACCACTTTAATCAATTAAATTTAAGCTATCTAGAGCTAGTACTCAGTGTGAAGCATCCTTAGATCGCACAAAATTCTTATACTTTTTTTTGTATTATAATTTTTTTTTTGCTCCTATTTTTGCTGAAAGAATTCTGATGGCAAAATTGAGGCAACGCGGTCTGCAGGAGCGAGACGCGTTTTTTTAAATTCAAATTTATTTTGTTTATTGGTAAAGTTGCTTATTATTATAACACATTAATTTCTGAAACTGTAAATTATGCACCTGTATTTCGTACATGTTACACCTAAAGTATGCACCACCAGCGTATTAGCTCTAGACATTTTGTACTATTTAAATCGAGCATACTTCTGATAGCGAAATCTTTTGTGAGGAAAAAAACAGTCTACTACCTATATACTGAACGTGGTCCATGCATCAAATAAGAACGCACAATCCACCTGTAACTGACTAATTAAAACCCTATAGTCGTACTTCTCCCAATATTCACGAAACGGGTTCTTTCAATCACACAAACCACCTTATATAGTTGAAACGTATAGTTGAACGTGCACTACGTTCATAATATATATACATGTTTGTTATATTGACCAAAACCTTAACGACATACAGACAAATGATGGGTAAGATATTAGATTTAGCCTCAGCCTCTCACCTAGCTAATCGTTACAAGTTTTGCACTCATTCACATGTTAAATAATAGTTGGTTCTAGATATTAGGTATGCATAGAATAATTTCGATTCTCCCAATATGATCATTTTACTTGATATTTTAATTGTTTTGTTACGGTTAAGTGTTTAATTTGTTTTAGTACTTTTGTTTAAGAAGCTCATCGTTTTAATTTCAAAAATCTAAAACATTTTTGACTCTGAAATTGGACGTTGAGAGTTATCGGTACATAAGCATTGCATTATTGTTGATATTATTTTAAACAATTTCTTTTTGTTGTAAATTTTTTGGTATTGTCGCATGTTTACGGTAAAAATTTAATATGTGATTTTTTAATTATCAATTATTATTCAATTCAATGATGAAACGGATTACTCTAATTAATTTAAGATTAAGCGTACATACTGAAACTATAATAACCAAACATTTCATGTAGTAGATGTTTTTTGGATATTTAATAAAAAGTGAAAAAATCTAATCTAGTTTTATTTACCTAAATATCCTAATCTATATTTTATTTAGGTACTTACCTACTTCCTTACCATCTGTACTTTCGAAGTTAATACATACACAGTACACTCATACTATTACCACATGGTCTGTGCGCCTACCACTAGGCAATAGTGGTACTAAACCAAGGACAAAACCATAGGTATTATAATAATAACTCTTTTCTGTACAAAATAGCGCCACAGCGTTGGTTGCTCATTGATCTGAAACATCAAATCCCAAAAAGTATAAACCAGATTTTCCACCGATCTTTGAAGATAACTATCAATTTGCGGTGATCATTCGGTTTCGTGGACTTGGCAACCTGATGTTTTTCCTTCTGGTAACTAGATAAAAGTACCTACCTAGGTATTTACGGTAACTTACAACTTAGGCCAATTAAATGAGTAGTTATAAATATACAAGGCATAGGCATAAATTAGATAAAAATATAGTTAGTAGGTAATCATTTATGATGTAGGTACCTAGTTAAAATAATACACGTTTTACGAAGAAGTTGCACTTACCACCTAACTTCATCATCAGACCCTCGTCAAAACACTTGTTCAATGGACTCTTCAAAACGAACCAAATAGGGGTTTACTAAAAAGTGTTAAAAATAGTAGGTACCTACTTACCTATTAATTTTTCTACAGTAATCAGCGCCATCTCGGAGTTGATTGAAACACTAAACCATCCTCGCAATCACGCATAAAATTGTAACTGACAAAAAAGAGACGATCATCTTTTTTGCCTTCGTGCGTTCTGTTAATTATAGATGGCAGTTAACTTAAAATAAAGAGCGTCAAAGACATAAAAATTCGGCCAAGTGCATGCCGGATTACGCACAGTTAAGGCGTTGCATGACGATTTATGGAGTTTTTGACACAATCAATGTCTATCAGTTTTAATTCGCAATAGGCATTATAGTACAGTCAAAATAGACGTTTTTTTTTGGTCAACTTTGCACTCCGAACCAAAATTTTTTTTTATAAGGTTTAGGATCACTTACTGAGCATAAAATGCTGACAGATCCAGGTGACGCTTCAAGTAAGTGACCCTAAACGTTATACGGAAATTTAGTGCAAAGTTACTGAAATGCTATTTTGACTGGCCTATTAGTTTGATTGTTACTGGAACCTGTTTTGACAAGATGGATTAGTAGGTAGGTATTACGTACGTTCGGTTTCTATCTCAGACGGAGCTATTAGTTGGTAATTGGTATCAATGTTCTATTAAAACATTTATAGTACCCACAGACATAGGATATATCCTAGGTATGTGATAGTACCTAACAGCTTTCAGTATCTAATGATGAATTGATGGTATTACGGAGGGTTGACGTTGATTGTAACATTATACCTTATGTCTTATGAGTAGAAACTGAGATAAAAACCGAACAAACGTGTAAAATACCAATCCATGAAATAATTACTATTGCTAATCGAAACTGATAGACTTTGATTGTATCAAGAGTTCCATGATCGCCATGTAGACTACCTAATAGAACACCTATTTACGATTACGATTAGCCCATTGTAGTCCGGTCAAATTAGATGACAAAATAGGAGTGAAGGTACAATAATTCGCACCCAGCTCAAAATTGGTAGGATTGTTCAAAACACTATCATAAATGTAATCAAATAAATCCGATAACTGGAAAAAAAAATTCGTGGTCAAAGGTCACAAAAACGTTTTTTTGCGATTTTCAGCAAAACGGTAAGTTTTATAATAAAATAGTGCAGCCAGAAATTGCAGATCAGAAAATTATCTACAAAAATTGACTACATTTTTTTTCCTAAGAGCCATCGTTTCTGAAATATTTATACCTAACGATTCAAAAAGTGAGTTGTAATCGTCATAATATGCACGCCACCTTTGGGGTAGTGTTACTTAGCGCGTTCGTGGTTTCCCTGGTAGGCCTATGCCACGGATCTGTTGTAATTTTGTTTAATTTGAAACTATTGAATAATAAAATATATTGGCAAGGGTTGAAAATGACACAAGCGATGTAAATTAAAAAAAAAATAGGGAAATTTATTCGTCTGATTCATAATTTTCTAATAGATATACTTCGTCTTCTTCTTTTTCTTCTTCTTCTCTTTGTTCGTCTTCTTAATCCTGGGTGCAAGTAAATTGCCTCATTAGTGATACATCGCATGTCTCCTCGTTGTTATCAAACAAATCCTCAACTGTTGGTGATTCAACATTGGAGCACGACTGGCCTTGACAATTTGTATTTTAACCACATTGTAACCACATTTAACACTATTGCACAATTTGGATGTAGTGTTAAATGTGGTTGCAAAAAAGTTGGACTGTTTGGTTCTCTACCCCTAAGGTGGCGTGGAAACGTGTGCATATTATGACGATCATACTCTTCCAACTTTTTGAATCATTATATCTCAGAAAAAGGGGCCCTTAGGAAAAAAGTATATATACAATTTTTATAGATAATTATCTTATGATAACGAAACCCTCAACAGTGATATAAATGGCGTTTGTTGCAAAACTTCCGCACCCAAAAACTCATTGGTCTTGCTCCCCACAGATGATACATACGATGTTTTTATAATGGGTCTGAATAATTAATATGCGGTGGGCTTAGACCAAATTTCTGGCATCATCTTAAAAGAGATATGCTCATTTGCTCACTGGGCCAATAATGCATAATTGTAACCACGCATTCACAAATGGAGAATTCCCGAGTTCGTTAAAAACTGCACTTATCAAGCCTATTTACAAGAAAGGCAAGATACTGTCTGACTATCTATTTACAAGAGACAGTCAGTGTCGAAAACTTCCACAGAAAGGGAAGTCAATGTTTATTTTGTTATTTCGATAAACCCAGGTATACATGACTTTGACTCAACGCAAAATAAACTTCAACGTTGACTAGTCCTCACACAGCGCACACAGAACAGAACGCACAGCTCCTGTAAACGGCTCGATGACTACTAATATGTCACGAATCGGCGCTTCTAATGACACCTCTCCTCCCACAGAAATCGAATCGTTTTTGAGATATCGACAAAAAAGTGCCAACACAGATAAGGCCCATTTGTAAGTTCAAGGAATGAGATATTTCATAAACACTTTCACCCCTTTTTATCCACAAAGAGTTAGCATTTTGGAAATTCCCTTCTTAGAACTTTGCTAACTAACCAAGACAAGAGTCTCTATTTATCTGCCAAGGTTTTGTTTTTACGTTGTATTTAATAAACTATTCATCCTAGAATAAAAAGAAATAGTGATTCCTATATCTTCCAATCAGTCCAATCTGACGACCTGTCAAATTTCATGCAGATCGAATCATCGGTTCGATAGTTATCGACTAACAAACAAAAATACACACATGCTAACATACAAAGTAAAATCACATTAAATTGTGGTATTAATATTTAAACTGCATATACAGTTAATACCCAGCCGGTACATTTGGTAAAAGTTTGTTATAAAATATTTAAGAATATCACATTAACGGGATTGCAAAAGTGTGTTAATATTTGTATGGGGAATTTTGAATGCGTGGTGAAATGTGCTTTAAAACTCACATTAGAACTAATAGAATATAATTGTATTTATTTGCATTAGTATGGCACAAAGAAATAATGTGAAATAAAATAATATATATTAAAAATTATTAATTTATTTATTCATTGTACAAAATCCACAGCTCTTAAAATAGTATACACAATACTTAAATTTATAACCGTCAATAACGAAATTACATTATAATCAACAAATTAAACGACAGCAATCAAGGTGTGACAGTAATGCTTGTATGTAATTATGTGTGTGTGTGTTTGTTTGTGTAAAAATGAAAGAAAATTATACACTGTGTAAGACACTTTATTATTTTGTATGTAGTTATTAAATAAAAACTTAAAATAATGTTCTTTTAGGAATAAGTACCTCCCCTAAGTGTAAAGTAGGTATGTTAATTATTTTTGTATTTTACTACCCCGTCGTGTAGCATATTGGACAGGTCCTTAAAAAATATTAATAGGTTTCTTGGACAGATATTCGTTTGATAAATATGAAAGCTGTAATAAATTAATGTTAACTGTCCATTTTTTTTAGACATCGTCGCCCTCCCCCCCCCTCTGTCTCCCCTACCTGTTTGGGGAAACCTGAAATGTTTTAAAATAGTTATGATGTACGAAGAAATTATAAGGTAAATTATCACTTGTATGGCTTTATTCGATTTTGAGTACCTAATAAACCGATTTGTAAAAAAACGTAAAAGCCTTATACATTTTTTTTGTTTTTCTTACTAGAACTAGGTGTTGAATTGGCTCGGGACCTGCCTAATAGTCATTAGTATCTATACATCGGAAACCTTTACTGTGCGTGGTAACATGCGCTTGGCCAATTTACAATTTTTAATTAGTTTAAGACAGATAAGACCGATTTCGATAGATACCGAATCGTTAACTAATAATATGCCCAAAACCATTATTTTCATTCGCAAACAAAAGCTTGCAAAAAAAAATTTGTAAACTTGTCGGGTACCTAAACGTAGTAGTTCTACCTGAAAATGTTAATATAAATACTGATTTTAGAAGCATTCCCACCCTTTTATTTACCCTGTGGGATAGACAGTGGCTAATCGTAACGGATCGAAACATAACATACCACCACTCGATTAAAGAAATCAAAGTAGTGGAAATCGCACACTGGCTGCAATGCCTTAAAAGGAAAGTAGAAGATGAGCTTGTCCTTAGATGTCCGTAAAAAGACAGGACAACTTACGCATTACATGGATGCTAATAGAAGTAGGCCACTTACGAAAAAGGGGAACAAAATATTAGAAATATAAACACTCACAACTCATAAAGAACCGAACACAGATCTTAACTAATAAGGCCGTCTGAAACAGAAACTGACCGTTTTTAGTAGCCGTCTCAGAAGATGCGAAGCGTGTAACAGCCGTAAAACCCATACCCATACATGCAGTTCTGCAAAAAAAAATTACTAAGTTCTTTCACAAACTACATTTAACCGCTTAACACCATTTACCGCGACTGCTAATAGTAATCAAACGAATACAGATGCGTTATATTATGTTGATAAACTGTGTCAATTCTGGTACTACATATGGGAAAATACAGATGAACTTAGAACTAACTAACACGAACTAACCTAACACTTTTGGAGTAAAAATATATTCGATGTTTACCAAAAGGTATTGCAAGCCAAACACATCTGGAAAACACCTAGGTCTGCACTCAGGGTTCTGCTTAGCTTTAAATCCTCTTTCTAATCCCCGAATCCCCTGTCTTATCTCAAAGAACACAGGATATATACTTTCTTTTAATGACCGACAAACGGATCAACCAGATACACACATTAAACTACCTTTTTTATATTGATGACATAAAATAGAGTATGCTTCAAAAGAGGAAAACCTAATTGAAACGACTGAACTATTTTGTAAAGACTGGAATGGATTTCAGATAGATAAATGCAAAATCAATTTCATAAAAGCAGGACAAAGCTACCAACATTCGTAGCTTTTGCAATCTGGTGAAACTATTGAAGCTCTTAGTGAAAATGAAGCATACAAGTATTAAGGTTAGCATTAATTACAGTTAATCTACTATAAGGAAGTTAAAAATAAACTTACATAAAAATTTAAACATAAACTAAAGCAATACCAAAATCTCAACTTTGTTCAAATAACACAACAAAAGCAATAAACTCATACGCCATCCCAATTTTAACCTGCCCCTTCGGCATAATCAATTGAAACAAAACGGAATTTAAAAACTTGCGGCGTCTTATTAATAGAGCAAGAGCCCGCGACGATCAGACGTTCGTTATTTTATAAAAGCTGATAGTTTCTCTGTGTATGTTCTCAATGCAGGTAAGAACGATCCTCGACTAGGTTGGGATCCTTGTGCCTTTGGCAGTGAACGCCAAGGTAGCTTAGGTGAATGAAATTGCACTTCAAATTCGTTAAAGTATGTTCTTATATGTTTTATTTGGAATAATATTAGAAATCACGGCGTCCATTGTCAGACAGTTAGTACGGTTGCGACCCCTCTGTCAAACATCCTTGAACTATAATAAATTGTAGTTATACTTGTAGTTGAGTCATAGCATAAAAGCTACATTTTATGTATCGTTGGTCCAAAACAGAACATTGAACATTTCAAAATCTCAAAATTTCTAAATGTTTTGAGTAATTGAGGTTTGAAGTTTTTGGAAGGTATACTTAATATAAATCTAAATATGTATTATATTTTCTATTGAAAATTACCCAGAATTATGATAGTTTTATTGCGTGTCTGTAAATTTTTGGTATTATTAGTAGTTTTTGAGTTATTATTAATTTTTGAATGTTCCATTAATGAAGTGAATTTTCAAAAGAACTAGGGACCACTTGAACTATTTTTGAATGGGCCGGTAATAAAATTAAAAAAAAAAACAATTAATAACAATAATAACGTTTATTTGCGCCACATACAGTTAAACATAGATTACTGCATAATAATAATTAAATGAATAGCATAAGCCTTTTTACTTAGTTTTAGGTACATACATATAGATATAACAGTCATATTTTACAGTCAAAAAAGAAAATAAAACATTACATTCTATGTGCCTCTAAACTAAGTTTGTAACTTGTATTTTAGAGGCCAAGGAACACAACATAATACATTATAATTTGTGCATAATATGGTGTTAATTATGGTCCTTTGACCCTTAAACTAAGTGAAAAACTTGTGTTTTAGGTGTCAAGCTCTTTACATTTATGATAAGGTGCTGTTTGTCGAGATTTCGTCAGTACGAGTAGTACAATCAAAGAAGACTTATGTAATTTTATACCTAGCCTATATAAAGAAAAGATAACACGAAACAAAAGTAATAAAAAGAAAAAACATAAAGAGTAAAACTTCTTATGTAATATAAAAACTTATTTCTATGATATATATTTAAGGATTAAGAGGCTTATTACATTACGATCGTGATTTTTTAATAAAACGCCGATTTTTGGCGTTCTTGTTCAGAGAAACCGACCGAAGTCTTCGACAATTTTTACTTATTGTATAGTGGAGAATAGTTATTACTATAGTTCATAGCGGCCTCACTTTTTGCATATTTTTGTTATTTATTTATGTAAAGCCAAAATTCCAAAGCAAGTTTGCAAATAAAATGCGCGAAGGCACTTTTTCAAGCTCGTGGATTGAACGTATGTAAAGAAAATGAAATAAAAAATATACCACAACATCTCTCATATAGTAGTTGAGTTTTTAGCGGCCTCGGAATTCAGAAATATTTAACAAGTATCTACAAAAAAAATCCAATTCAAAACTATAAAACTACTAAAAATGTTCAGAATTAGCTGTAAATTTTTCCTTAGTACATTAATACTATCGAGTAAAATTTATACCAGAACAAACGTTAGTTCATAAGCAATGAAGTTGTGTACTTTTTTTTTTATATAATATTATATAAAACTATAAATAAAAGTAGTTACAACTGCGCGAAATGCACAAAATAAATTATATAATGCGATGCGTGGGCCGCTCGAACTCAGTACTGCGCGAGCGCTCGTAGACGTTGGACCTCAAAAACCGCAGATATGCTGGTTTGGATAAGGCCTACATATTTGAGCCTTTTGGAGTCGAGACCCTGGGCCCGTGGGGAACAGGAGCCCACCGCGTTTTCAAAATTGTTTCTCGGCGTCTGGTAGATACGTTGCATGACCCAAGTGCTGGCTCCTATCTGGCTCAGCGTATTAGCATTGCCATTCAACGTGGTAATGCCGCCAGTATCTTGGGAACGCTGCCCTCTGGCAGTGATCTGGATCAGTTGAGCTATCTATAGATCGTTTTAAACGGTCCTTAGATAGCTCAACTGTTTCACGTGTATTTTATATTATTGTATATTATTTTGTACATTTCTGTAATTATTTCAGTAAATAAACATTATAGATTAATTAAATATTTTTTTATTGTTTTATATTTTGACTTTTGACTTTTGACTTTTGACTTTTGACTTTTGACTTTGACTTTTGACTTTTGTCTTTTGACTTTTGACTTTTGACTTTGTCTTTGACTTTGACTTTGACTTTGACTTTGACTTTGACTTTGACTTTAACTTTGACGCCAACAATTAGGTTTACCCCTAGCCTATAGATGTTTCACATCAACAAATGCGGACAAAGTCGCGAGCAATAGCTAGTATAAAACAATAATAAAATCTTTTTTACTTTTTCACTTTTTACTTTTTTACTTTACACTTTACCCAGAGTCTAGAGTCTAGACTCTAGAGTTTAGAGTCTAGAGTCTAGACTCTAGACTCTAGACTCTAGACTCTAGACTTTGCAATATGAAGGGCCAACTTCATATTGCAAATAGGAATATCTGCTTATTTGCAATGTGGACTGGTCTGGATTACACAATGGATTACACAAAAATCCTATAAGGGTTCACAGGGATGATGATTTTTGGAACACCGTAATGTTACCTAAATTGATACGTTTTTATCATGAGTGTATGCTTCCAGAAATAGTAGACTCTCGAAAAGCCAGATCGATGCCACTGAGGTACATAGTTTTCTAATTTATTTTCAAATATTAATAAGGAAATATTTTTTTCATTTCATTATGTCATGTCAGGCCAAAAATGCCCACTGGACATATATCCATAATACATTTCGTGTAATATCCAAACCAAGTTTCTAAGAAAGAAATAATATTGTATTGTAGAAAGAAATAATACTGTAAGTACCTGTTTTATTTAATATTTTTTTTATGAAAACATTTGCCTACTTATTTGTTATACAAAACGTCAACAGACAAAAACCACAATACTAACTAATATACAGTCTACACGAGCGAAGCCGCGGGATGTAGCTGGTAAACAGCAACATAAATAGATATAACACAAAAATATATATATGCCTGTATTACAGTTCTAATTTTTACACTGAATATTGGGTTATTTATCATTATTAACAATATCTCAATATGTATGCAAAATTTAAATAAATAACTCAATAATAGAAAAAGTATCGAGGGAGTTGTCGCCGTGTTTCAATATACCTAATATTTCAAAACGAATGTTTGTGATAGGCCTCTTAAAAAGAGGTGAACAGGTATGTGCTAATGGGGTGGATTATACTACTCTTTTCAGTAGTTGCTCGGTGTCATCGTAGACCATATTTTGTAACCAGTTCCTAATTTTGCATTGAGCTTCATGCTTGTTTAGTTGATAAAAGGACAAGGTTTTATTAAGCTTGTTATATAAGTAGCAGCTAAAGGAGTCATATTTACGGCTGGCAAAGGTAGTTCTGTGTCTTGGTAGGGTGCATATGGGTAGGCCTTGACGTCTTTGTGCCAAATTTGAGTCAAACGGTACAGACGAATGTTTGCGATTTATAAGTTTAAGTATAAAAAGCTGCCTAACCGTTAGCATTTGGTTTTCTCTGTACAGTAGATTAGTAGGGTAATCTTTGCGCTTGTAGGTCAATGTTTTAAGGACTGCACGTTGTGCTCTTTCTAGGATTAACATTGTTGTTTTGTGGGACCCCCCACAGACCGGAATGCAGTAGGTTAAGATCGATTGACATAGTGTATAATAGACTAGCTTAAGGGTGTTAAGATCAGCAGATTGTCGCAGGCATTTAAAAATATAAATTAGCTTTCGACTTCGGTTTGCAGTGACTTCAACATGGTTGTGCCAGTTCAAACTTTCGTCAATGTGAACACCCAAGTATTTAATGCATTAAACCATGTCCAAGGTAGGGCATTTACAATTTCCAGAGCAGCAACATGAACTTAGGTGAACTCGAATGATAGAGGTGTCAGTGGGGGTTTTCTTATTCGGAGAAATGCAAAAACGAATAAATTTAGTTTTTTAATGTTGAGGGTTAAGAGATTCGAGGAAAGCCAGTTCGTTACCATTTTTATAGCAGTTTCAGTGTTAGTTTTGGCTTTAATCCAAGTTTTCCCATAAATTAACAGAGCGGTATCATCACATAGATCTCAAATCGATCGAAAAGATCTCACAGTGTGGAATTGAAGAACACATAGATCGTTAACGAAAATCTTAAAGAGTGTAGGGCCTAAAATGCTCCCTTGAGGAACACCTATATCTATAGGTTCCTCATCAATTAATCTTAGTATTAGTAATCTTAACGGTTTATTATATACCTAGAAAAGGAACATCTTATTCTTAGTCGCGGTAAACTTTTAGATTGACATTTTCCACAGTTAAATCAAATACTTAAGTATTTTTTAAATACCATTGATATTTTTGGTCGCTGATAGATACTTCCGCTAGCGCTAGGCAGATACTTATTTCGTAGTTCGATATTTGCTGCACCTCTGTTTCTTCTTATTGCACACGTTTATGCATTTCATCTAAAGTCTAAACTAAACTATCTAAAACAAAATCTGTTTGTCGGTCAATTCTTCCTTTTTTTTTTCATTATAATCTTGTTGGTTAAGTGGTGTAAGTTTAGAGTCCAGTTTGGCCTGTCAGCTCTGCTTAAAGTAGCTCTGCCTTCTGCGCTGTAGGTTGAAGGTTAGATTCCTTTCCAGGATAAACATTTGTGTGATGAACACAGGTGTTTGTTCTGTATCTTGGTGTTATAAATGTTTCATAAGTATGTATTTAAAAATATATACGTATCAGTAATCTGGTCACAATAATACAATAATACAAATGGTGTTGTGTGCATTGCCAACTAAACAAAAAATTTGCAAATTGTGGAGAATAGTCGTTCCGGATTTCTTGTGAAAGTATGTCCGGAATGTTGTTATTTGTCGGTTATGAATGTTGATGATACCTCTTCCTCCTTTTGCACGTGGCAGCATCTGTTGCTGAACGCAAGCTCGCGGATGAGGTATTCGTTGTTTCGTCATGGTAACATGACGAAGATTTTCATTATTTTATATAAGCTGAAAGTTTATTTCTGTATGTCCTCAATACAGGTAAGAACGATCCATGAGGTTTGGATTATGGTGGATTGGCAGTTTGGAGCATCAAGTCACGAATGGCTTAGTCTAAGTGAACTTGTTTCTGAGACAGAGGGGCTTATGATAGTCCCAGGATCAGGTAGTTGAAACTCGCAACTACCTTAATATCATCATGAAGAAACGCGACGTTTTGCCGTTTCCAATGCCTGACATCAAAATTAGTATTAAATTGACTTAATAATTCACGGCATACGCGATATCTGGTCTTGTGGTCACAGCCAGATACATCAAGACACCAATCAAACTCTGGTATGGATACTGATTCATCACATCAGTTGTCACGCGTTTAGATTTTTGTAACTTAACATTAATGTCAATAGGCTTGCATTCATTAATACCAAAGCGTTCTAGTACCTTATCTAACTAAGTATACACTTTGATTTAAATACACTCTATCTTCTTCATCACGAGTAAATTTAATACCTAAACAATAATTTATTATTATGATTTCTTCCCATATCTTTCATCTCAAAAGCGGTTGAGTGATGTGAAGTTGATTCTTTACATCACTCAACCATGTTCTATATATAATAAATTATGCTAAAATTATATCATCAACGTATACAGCAATTAACATCATTCGTTTACTTTTTCGTGCTACAAACACGCATGGTTCTTCCGGCTTTGCATGGACACTCGTCAGCTTCCTTACCAGCTCTTTATACCACTGCAATCCAGCTCTTAATCCACTGACGCAAACCATACAAACTCTTTTTCAACATACACACACTATTATCACATTCATTCAAAGCTTTATACCAGCGTCTAGCTATTTCTAACATTTTGTGATCCTTTAAGGCTTTTCTTTGTGTTCTCATCTTTTGGTTTGCGAGTACTCTGTCTAGAACATCGCGTATTTGGTCCGGTAATTCCATACATACTTCTTCTTCTAGTGAACCATTTAGGTAAGCTGTCACTTCGTCCATTTGATGGACCTCTAGCCCGAATTCTGCGGATACTGCAGCTATGAGTCTAATCGATGACGATCTCACGACTGGAGACGAGGTCTCATGAAAATCCTCCCTTGGCCGTTGAGAGCACCCTTTCGCAACCAAACGTACTTTCTTTCCAGTAGTTTTAGTACAAAACACGAATCTGTTTCCAATCAATTTGCGATTCGGTGGTCGAGACACTACATCCCACGTGCCATTCCTTATCTGTGCCATAAATTCAACTTCTAAGGCACTTCTACAAGCTTATTATGTCTGCTTATAGACTTATTTATGTCGTCTTTTTGATTTCGCTCTAAGTCATAGGTTTTAAAGTCGCTATTTCTGCTAACTGATCATCTAATTCTTCTTCTTCATCTTCATCTTTGAAATCTTCTGTTTCTGATTCAGTATCTATTGATATGTGTTTCTCAACTGATCTGTATTCTTCATTAGATCTTTCCACGGAATCAGTACGAAGTAATCTTCCCCTTTTTGAGGGGTTGACTAATCTTTACCATGAAATTGTACCAGTTTTTTTTCTTTGGGGTCTAGCACGTCTTTCGATTACCGGCTCGTTTACAATAACAAGTGATCTTCTCGTTTTACCTCCATCTATTTTGGCTTTCAGGGGAGCTTTGTGAACTTTTTCATGCTTCTCATTACTCGCGTTCAGCATGTTAAGATCTACATTGATATCTCCATCAGTACTTTGTTCTTCATCAAGTATTTCCTTGTACTCATGCCTAAACGCCGCCTCATTCATGAATTTTACATCTCGGAACACTAGTACTTTTCTTGTCTTAGGATCATGAATTCTATAGGCCTTTGATTGAATATCATATCCCATGAATATTCCCAACTCAGAGCTTGGAATGAACTTCCCCTTCTGTGAACCTTTGTCTTTGTAGTATGCTTTCAATCCGAACACTTGCATGTATATCACGGTAGGTTTCTTCCCTTTCCATATGTAAACGGTAGTTGACAACTCAACGCTGTAGTTGGGCACCGATTTCTTACATAATTCACCGTGTTAATTGCCTCAGTCTAAAACACCGGAGGGATGGATCCATTTAGCACAAGGGGATTTATAGATTTACTGTGACCTTAGAAGGTAAGCCGATCCGTTTGACTAGACTAGGCTCAGAATTAGGTAGGTACCCAGTACCTTATTCTGAGATTCGCCTTTAAGAGGTAGGTAATATTTGAAAGCTTCAGCGTTCCCATCCTCTGGTTAATCCGATGTTAGAGAATACTTGAAATTTTTAAAGCACCTAGCAGCTTATTAACTTAATATTAAAGTATGATTATAAAGAGTAGTATAAAAAAGTAAAACTTTTAAAAACAATAAAAACTCATCTATGGTTATTTAGTTTTGCTATCTAGATGGTGTAATTTATGACCAAACCACTACCTACCTTAGTTAGTTACCTACGACATTCTGTGTTTTTATATCATTCCTGCAACGTTTTAAAGTGAGGGGTTAAAACCTAACCCCCAGATCTATATCGTTAGAGTAGTTAGTATCGTATTTTTTTGTGAAGGGGTCTACAATCCCCCTATATTGCTATAGTATCTAATTGGGTTCTGTTTTATTATCTGCTGAGGTGGGCGTCAACATTCGCGACACAGTTAATTTAACTTCTGCGTAATGTTATCGTTCTTTCCATGTTCTTGTATATACTTGTTTATGCTCCTAAATAAATACATGTTTATTTGATTTTGAGTTGCAAATAAAACACTTGCATATTTCGGTAAGTATCTTTATTTAAGTACTGTTTATAATTCCTACTGAGACACAAACTAGATAGATTACGTCAAAGATATAACGAAGGGCCTACGAGAAAAAAAAACAATATTTCCAGAAAATTATTCTTGTTTTTAGGTATAAGTATTTAAATAAAGAGGAAAAGTGAGAAATTGGATGTTAAGTAGGTACATAACTTCTACCATTTACCTGAGTAGGCACTTCATCCAAACATTCGATGATATTTCTAGAAAACGCGAATAATTTTCAAAAAATATATTTTTTTGGGTTAGGTTGCATCGGTAGGCTGTAATTAACACTTCTATGTTTACTATAACATTGATAAAACCTTGTACACATAAAACATTGAATATAATTTTAACATCAATCATTGTAACGTCCAGATTAATATATTTTTAAACACTTATTAAGTAGTTAAGCAGTTATTTTTATTGTTAAATAGGCGCAATATAATATTTAATAAGATATTGTAGGTGTAGGTACCTAACCTATAGTAAAGTACCTAATATAATATGGGAAAGTACCTACATGGTATATGATCAAAAGCGAAACGCGTTACTGCTTATAAAATAATTATATAAGTACGTACAGGTACAATGTACCAACCTGCTAGTATGTTAAAATTAATAGGAATAAGAAAGTGATTTAAACCTAAATAAATAAATACTTAGATATGTATCTAAATGCTCACAATGTTATACAATAATATAGTCAGTTAATTTGTAAAATATAAAGAAACAGTTAAACTATCTTAAGACCGTTTCAAACGATCTAGATATATACAACTGATAGGTAGGTAGGTCAACTGATCCGTATCACTGTTAATTTTCAGAAAAAAACATGGCATGTCATGGCGTGAGCGTAGGATGCAATGCAACGTATTCCAATTTAATGTTGGTAAAGGCAACAAGATAGTAATTCTTTGTAAAGGTAATAAGTACTTAATGAATAGAGATGAAAGGATCCAAAGCGTCTAAAATGTCCGTAGATCATTACTATCACATAAGGTGTGCATAATGCAACTTCATTTTTCAGATAACGTCTCAATTTTTTTATAAATATATAGTAAATGTGAATGTAAATAATATATACTTACTTAGTTCAAGAGATTCCTGCAATAGGTTCGTGAAAATAGTACTTGTTCAATTCGCAGGATAATTATATATAATAGACAGTACAAAATTCCATCCTCTCGTTTCTTTAAATATACTCTATATATAAAAATAGGGAAGAAGTTATACAAAAATCATATTAAATGTATAATTTTTAAGGGTATAACTAGATATACACAAGTTACTAAAAAGGCAGATTAAGGTCAGAGACAGAATCTTATTCGTAGGGTAGAATAATTTTAAAAAGGATTTCATCACAACATTCATAAAGGACCTAGGTACTATTAGGTATAATATATATAGTATACATTTTAATATAATAATGATAAATCTTAAATACCATTCACCTATACTAGTTCTCACTTTCTGGACTTTCTTCAAATTTACCCAATTTAGATGTTTTGCTTGACAATATATTGTAAATCATTAACATTCCCTAAATAACTAAAATAAATATTATGTAGATAATTATTAAGTATATAGCGTATATTTCAGTTTCTATAAAGAAGCGTTCTATAACTTAAATACTTTATTTAAAATATTGATAATTATCAGACGACATCAATAGCAACAAACAACTGACTAGTAGCTATAACATGTTGCTTATCTACCAGAATAATGCAGAAGTAGATAAAATACACAGGGCGAGTAAATACCCAGCATATAAGAGGCCTATAGTCAGCCGTAGCTGTATATTGTCTAACTAGGTTGATAAGATACAACTTCATACAATTGATATGATACAAGCACGACTAGGTACTCGTACATAAGTCACGTGAGATAATTTATACGTATTCATATATAATTTGTTACGCATAAGAGAAGTAAAATTTTGTAAGCCTTACATTTCGTTAAGAGCATCTTGTTTTTTTTGTTGAATGGTTATCAAGAACAATTAAGAAAGATTTCTCCTAAAATATTTTGGCACCAAGCGATTTTCATCTGCCGATAGACCGAAGATGGAACCACCCCTACCTCTATCACATTTCTTAAAAGTTTAAAGTTGAAGTAAATTCTCACGATATTCCTTAGCGTAGCTTACATAGGTTGCTTCATTTATGAAACTTTCACTTTCTTCCGTAGCTCGTTCATTCATGCTTCCTTCAGTTCAGGGCCAACGGGCGCGGGCGACATCGCTCACCCTACGCTGAGGGCCCCCGGTTCCAGCGCCGATACCCTATGTAATATACGAACATTTATGTAAATATTAAAACAATCATTCGGTGCTATAGACAATATAGACGTATATACAATAATATGTTATATATAAAACAAATACCTACCATACTGGTTATATAGTAAAAACGGCAGGATTATAGGTAAAGATTATGATATTACTGCCTGTGGTAAAACACGCGTGTTACTTATGTTATAGGTCTGTCTTTTCCCAGGATTCGTAATGTAGGTGAAAGCTTGTACTGTACTACAATAAATCATGGCGCGTCGGTGACGTTCGTGTTTCCAAATTAATACGATTATGAAACCAATTTACAGTGGTAGTACAACTTTTGACGACTCGTCAGTTACCTGCGACTCCTGCGAGCTTCAAAAGCAGTAGCACGTGCAAGTCCAGATTTTGGATGTGTGTATGCCTTTTAAAACCTCCAGTTGTCACATTTCATAGCAGTTTGTACATATTTTGTCATAGCATTTTTGATGTCCCATTTTGCTGTGACTGATTTTGTTTTCAGAATGGATTTTAAATTAAAATGAGAAAAACATATTTAGGCAGAATCCCGTGAAATAATTTGTAAATCGATATTACAAAAAAGTTAAAGACAGCATTGTCAAGGCCACTGGACGTCGATTATCTATCTAGACTGTCTAGACGATTTTTGCAATATATCTGCGTTTAAGTCGTCAAAGAATGGAAGACCAAAAGTGACTTTTAGACTGGGATTATTTTTGGTCGTCTTGTGATGCAAACATTGCGTTCTTACATCTTACATTTATTTTCGTTATTTTTGTTTTGTTTCGTTAAGTTTTTTCCGGTTTTATTATGAATTTTGGTGTTTTTATTTCAATAAAGCTAGAGTTATTGATTTGGGTGTGAATAATTAGCAAAAATAATCTGTAGTAATTTTATATGAAAAGCAGCATTTTATATAAAATAACAAGTGACGAACGACAAGATACGACTTTGTGACATACTATAAACAATATAAACACTTGATACTGGCAAAATTGACATTATTATGAACATGCCATTAACGAAGAAGAAAAAACTTAGGTAGGTATAGGATTAATTGCGCTCATTAATTGTTTATTTTTCCCGAGTTATTTCTGGTTTTATTTGTAATTTTGGTGATTTTATTAAAATAAAGCTAGAGGTACTCCGGTGTGAATAATTGGAATAAAAGTTTTGTGTTTGTTTGTGATTCAATGAAAAATAATCCGTTTAATAATTTTATATAAAAGAAACCATTTGATATTAAGGGTCCATAGGAGGTAACTTTGCTATAAGGTACTGAAGTATCTACTTGAGTTATGAGGTTAACGTTTTAAAATAAATAAAATTTATCATTTTTTCTATGGTTCCAAAAGAGTGAAAACACGATTTGAAAGAAATATCTCGATAAAAAAAAATATGAAAAATAGTCGATTTGTTACAAAAATGGTATGGATCTCAAGAACCCTGAGGTATTTCAGGATGATTTTTGCATTGTTATGTAGGTAATAACTATTTTTTTGGTTCCTAAACACAGTTTTTTAATTGTTAGTGTATTTATACTAGAAATAACAATTATTTGATTTGACGTTGTCGGCATTGTCAAATACTTTTGTCTTTCGCGGAGTCGAATCTCTCTGTCCCGTTCACTCGCCCCCGATATCCATTGGAAGCTATCTCTGTCAATGCGTTCATCAGTCTGCTGCGGCATTTAGTGGAGGACGGACCTGTGCCAGACTGCACTCTGAAATACCTGTTAGTGATTACGCATTGTCAGACTGGGAAAAGTAAAAGTGAATGCGAATAATTATGGGCAAACCAAGAAAAATGAGTGCTAAAGGGTACACCAAATATTTGAAGGAGAAAGCTCGTATAATGAGAGAGAAAGTTATGAAGTAAGTACCTACCTATTACTTGTCTAATGTCTTATAAACTATAATATAGTATCTACCTAACAAATTATAATACCTACCCCAAAGTAAGCGGAGCATGTGTTATTATACCCACAAGACTGATATTCTCTTTCCAAATACATATATATTATGCATACAAGAACACCCAGAATAGAGATAAATATTTGCAGATTATACAAACATTTGCCCCGCGGCGGAACCTATATAGGTATAAGAGTTGGTAGGTACACCTTTGAGCGTCACCTACTGGTTAACCAAAGGGCTGATTATGAGTTTTTGACTATTTCTCAATAGAGGTGACTCGCTCAAAAATCATTCATCATACAAAAAACCAAAGTAACTTTGGTTTTTTTTTATGCGAATTTAAAATGCGTTAGCGATGATGTGTGGATACCTACTGTAAGTAGGTAGATACATACTCAATTCATACGTAATCATTTATATCTACCTAAATATTGTGTACCTTCATAATATTTCTCATTTTCAGAAATAAGCAATTATTACTCGATACCGACTACAATAAAGAAATTGTACAGGACGTGGAGCCGTGCCCGTGAGCATCACCTAGCTAATTAGTTTACATACCTATCTAAAAGTTTTCACAGATAGGGTAGGCACGGGTTCTTTGCTTCGTATTTCGGTTCGCACCTATTTATTTTGAGTCTAATTATTGTAATGGGTAAGTAAAGTAGATATAACTACCTGTTACGCAATCATATTTTACTCGACATACCTAGGTACATACATTTTTCTTTTTCAGAAATATACAAATATTGCACACTGACTGCAATAAAGAAAATATACCGGACCTGGAGACGTGCCCATGAGTATCACATAGCTAAGTAGATTAGTTAGGTACCTAAATATTTTGACAAATAGGGTAAGCACGGGTTCTTTGGCTTTACCAACTAGAAAGATATGTCTGTATGTCTTTGGTGAATGAAATCGCTACAATAAGCATTATATTGCTCATCCTCTTGTCTTGATTTTATTCTTTATTCCTAAGCCACGTTGCTCTGTTAATGTGACTATTTTATAACATAACTAGTTGCTTCTCAAAAGGTACACATCTCTGTGTATGACACGATTTGAATAAAAAAACTTCTATAACTTCAAATCGTTCTTAATTATATGACCACAACTGTATATATAAATGGGCACTTTATTTCTTCGTGGTTTACATACATCTTCGTCATGTGTTGCATCCACGAAGTGTGAGTAACATAAGTCGCATAAGTATTTATTATAAATCTGGTTATTTCAGGTACGAAATAAGCTATTGTGTTCGTGAAGCAGAGAGCATTTTTTCTGTGGATGGACGAAGAATCATCGATCTAGATCATTTATTTAAATCCCTTCAAACAATATGTGATCACAATAAAGCGTTTGGGTGTGCATTAAGTAATGTCCACATTATTGGAGTAAAAAGAAAATGACTACTTTCCAAATACACGTTGAAATGCAATATGTGCAATGCAAAATTTAATCTTGACTCAGAACCCAAATCAAAACTGGATATAAATAAAGCTGCAAGATCTGGCATTATATCTCTGGAATTGGATTTTCACAATTCAACGAATTATTTGCATCTATGGATTGTCCATCTTACACACCAAAACATTTTGATAAAGTTCAAAATCAAATATACGATGATTGGTGAAGCACAGCTGTGAGTGTGATGGAGGCGGCCGGAATTCGGGAACGTGATGCTGCAATTGCGGAAGGGCGTGTGAATACAAACGGCATTGCTTGCATAGACGTCATTGCCGATGGTTCCTGGAGTAAACGCTCTTACAACACAAACTATTCCGCCCTCTCTGGAGCAGCAGCTATCATCGGGAAAAGGTTTGGTAACGTATTGTATATAGGATTCAAAAATAAATATTGTTGCATCTGTGCGAGAGCTAACAATAAAGACGTCATGCCAGGAGACCATGTTTGCTACAAAAATTATAGTGGTTCGTCTACGGGTATGAAGTCGGACTTATTGTTAGAAGGTTTCAAGCAGTCAATTTCAATGCACAATCTCATTTATGAACATGGTGGCAGATGGCGATTCATGCACGTACAAAAAAATTTATTTACGACGAAGGAAGGAAGGACATCCT
This sequence comes from Lampropteryx suffumata, assembly GCA_948098915.1. Classification (NCBI taxonomy): domain Eukaryota; kingdom Metazoa; phylum Arthropoda; class Insecta; order Lepidoptera; family Geometridae; genus Lampropteryx; species Lampropteryx suffumata. The sequence goes on along the minus strand of OX402544.1, from coordinate 14,546,249 downwards.
TATCTTGATTGCACGGTCGAAAAAGTAGAACGTAAAAATCATATTTCGAAACATGTGTAAAAAGTTAAGGGGTATAAGCACAGAAACAAAATATCCACCAAACCTTAGAAAAAAAAGAACAACGAAGAGAATACTTGCTATAAGAAAAGTTATTTGCTCTTCGATAACTGAACATACATCAAAAGACACAGGCTTCGATTCAAAAGTAATTTTGCTGTTTAAGGATATCACAAATTCATATAATCATGCATTCGGAAACCACGAGCATTGCCAACCATATTATTGTAATAGCCAAAAAAACACAGTGAAGATTTGACTTTAACTTTGAAAATGTGTGCTATATGGCACAGAATATAGGTTATAGTTAACACTGTAGCGTCTAAAGCTCGAAGTCTCATGCACAACAGTGACAGTAATAAAGTTGAGTCGTTTAACAGCATTATTGCAAAATTTGTTGGGGGAAAAAGAATAAATTTTTCGCTGCGCCGTGGATATGAGTCAAGATGTAATGCTGCAGTGGTTGCATTTAACACAAAACGTCCTCTTTCAACATTGCACAGATCCATTTTGGGAAATAGTCCAAGGGCTGCCGTGAAAAAACTAGAAGAGAATCGTTTTAAACAACGAATGCGTATTTCTAAGAGCACGAGAAAAAGAAGGAAGATATTTTTAAGCACCAAGAAAGATCGGCCGATAAAAATTATGGTGAAAATTGACAAAAACCAGACATGTCAGTTTCAGAGTACAACAGATGCAAAGAAGATTTTTTTTAAATTTTGCAGTGCTCGGACGACGTTCGAAAACAAATAGAAAAAAAAACAATTTTGCAAAGAGATTCTAGTGAATGGTTAGAACTTCGACGAAAACTTCTTACAGCATCAAATTTTGGAAAAGTTGTAAATAGGCGGCCAATTACAAGCGTAAAGAATTTGGTAAAAAATCTTCTTTATCCAAAAAATCTGAGTCATATGCCGTCCATAAAACACGGAATTGAAAATGAGACTACTGCTCTAGAGCAGTTTAGAAACTCAACTAAAAATCAAAATTGAGCCTTGCGGTCTCTTTATTGATAAAGATATGCCGTTTTTAGGTGCAACACCCGATGGAGTTATAAGTGAAGATACAATAGTTGAAATACAGTGATAGGATCACAGCATTTAAAACGTTATGGACGTTTTGATGTAATAGAAAAAAGAAAGGTAAATTTCTGGACAAAATCAAAAAACGGCCTTGTTATAAATCAAAAGCATGCCTGGTTTATACAAGTTCAAGGTCAACTACATGTCACTGGCAGGCGTACCTAAATGTATTTTTAGGGTGTGGTCCGGACGTGATAGAGAGATAAAAACTGAAACAATTGAAAGGGATGATAATTTTTGGAAACAATATATGGAGAAGAAATTGAAGGATTTTTATACTCTATACTCGCAGAGCTCAGGCAGCATGTAGCTGTCTGAGCTCTGCGATGCCAGACATATTCGAAACATGCCTATAAGAGATATATAATGTATTTTCTGCCAATAAAGTCTTTTACTTATTCTGTTTGTTACTTTTCTTCAATTGATTCATTTTGTTTCCATACTAGGTACTAGGTTGGTTGGTACTAGGTAGGTACTAGGTAGGTACTAGGTAGGTAGGTACTAAAAATACAATTCTGCTGTTTCACGGACTAACTAAAAAAATGCTAATATACTTACGATCTTATTTTGTTCACCTCAAAGAACAAATTAGCGTAAACATGACAGTTCTTAATTTCGCTAAACTGATATGCTGTGATCGACGTGTTGTAGCTTATTTTAGAAGAGATAATAATTAGTGTTGGCTGACTAAAATTACGAAAAATGTGGAAAATCAATTTAATTTAAAAAAAAAATCCAATTTCAGCTTTTTTTTATTGTAAATATTAAAAAAAGCTGAAATAGTTTATTTTTTTAATTAAATTGATTGATGAAAATAATTTTAGTGCTAAGAATAAAAAGTGTACGAATGCTCCCACTCTACCCTACGGTCAGCGCGTGACCTCTGACGTCACGCGTGGTGAACTCGTGCGACTCGTGCGAGTGAGATAGTTGCGTATGCGCGGCGGGCAGCTACAACGGCCAGGCGGTGAAATTTGGATTCGAGCTGGCGTTGTATAGGCTCTTAAATAACAGATGACGAACGTCAAGATAAAACTTTAAGACATCATACAACTCTCTTTCTTCTTCTTTCTTTACTTCCTATAATGGTATTTTGCCAGTGTCAAGTGATGTTTTGGTTAAACAGTCTTAGTCGATCGTTATTTGTTTGTTCTAAACGTCAACACGGAATGGCGGTCTAGAACTTTCTTGGGATTCCTCGTCGTTCAAATCACATTGCAACATTATACACTTATAATTAAACTGTCCATACTTGTAAAATGAAGTCACAATTTATTGATAAAAGTTCCACTAAGATTGCTGAATAAAACGTGCAAATTAAATATTTTCTATTTGTATATGAGATTCAAGGATGTTCTTACTATAATTTCATAAACAAGATATCTAGTTGACGCATTTGAGTTTCTAGGATTTGCAGTTTTTATTTTATTTTCCGAACTATCACAATCATTTCACATTTTTATTGTTTAACAGAACGGCGACAAGGACTCGTGTCTACAGAAAATAATCCAATACTACGGGCTTGCCACGTAACTGCTACGTATGTGCTACCAACCTGCTACGGAGGTCTACGAACTAAGATACACGGGCGGACGGGCGGACGGGCGAACAGAACCAACACTTCATGGTAAAAGCATTAAATTAATACAAAACATATTTGTGTTTTTGAAAAGGTCTGCACAGCTAATGATAAAGTATAGGTAAGTTTATTAAACTTGGATATTAAGTTTTATGTGGTAGGTAACTATTATAGCTTGTAAACGTTTTGAACCTGGTTTATATCATAAGTTTACGAGTGTATTTTATTATACATTATGACAATTATCTGATTCTCATAGTGCATGCTTAGTTCAAGGCTAGGTGGTATTGTGTGATTATAACTTTTTTATTTTAAATATAATTGCGTTACATAAAATATTTTATCTCGCTTTTAATAAAAATATATAAAAGTTTGTGAAATCTATTAAAAATAATCTGTTTGTGTTTTATTTAGTGTTGAATTATACGATTCGCTAAAACTAATCCGGTCACTAATGAATACACAAATATACATAACATTTATAATGTTTAATCATTTCAAGTATGTAGGTGTAGGTACCTACATAAAACAAACAGAAATAATTAGATTATTAATATGATGAACTACCTAAAACAAGAATACATTTAAAATTTAAAATTTAAATTTGTGCCACAAAACAAATACGTCTATCTATAGCTTATTCATTATGACCATTCGTATGAGCACAAACACGATACATTTGCTGTAAATTGGTTGGGTATCTTGCAAATTACATGTGATGCTGAAACAACAGATCAAGGTTACCATTATCTTGCAATATCATTGAAGTAATAAGATACCAAATTTCGAATCTATCAGACCTGTAAAAGTTGATCACATCAACTAGAAAACAGCTAATTATCTTCAAATGGCTGAATTATTTTTACTATAAACCTATGTGTGATTCAAACACATAGGTAGGTCTATGGTTCTAGGAAATCTTCTCATTCTTAATCAATGTCGTAATCCTTTGCAACAGAATTGGACAACAAATCTGTCAATTCGAAAGCGACAAACATTACTTAATAACGACTTTTTCGTTCGGATCGGTTCGGCGAGAAGAAGTGTCCCCGCCGGCGCTATGGCGTCTTACCGTGCTGGTGCTGGGGCCACTGCACTGCACAAAGTCAGCGCCCTGTAGGCTTGCGGCTGCGGCGCCAGAAGAAGCGCTCGGCGGACATCCCGAAGGACGGCGCATGCGCGAGGGCGTGATGCGTGCAGACATCGCCACACGCAAAGCGAGCGCCGACTGCGCAGAGTGCACCGACTGCGCAGACCCTTTCGTAGGATCCAAGTACGTTGTGCACGAACCAGGCAGTGACCCACCCTGTGCACCCAACTCACATTACTATCTAGTCATATATCTACCGATTTTACCACAAGCACAACAGAAAAAATCAGAAAACTACGTAGGTACTTGTACAATTAGTTACCTTCAAAATAGTTCTAGTCCAGAGCCCTCGTTTGCTTCGAGCAAACGAGTTTGCTCGAGTTTCTTTCGTGTTTGTTCCGAGCTAAGACTGTTAAAGTTTATTATGAGGTTTTCGGTTAATTTCGAGTAGACACATAATAAACTCATTGTAATGTGTAACTGTAACTGGTAAAATTATTTTATTCTGCTGAACTAGAAATAGATTTAAACCAGTTACTGGAAATTGATCTCTATATTCATGATCTAGGCTCAACTTTATGCAGGTACAGCATATTGAAATTGGCACCAGGACGACAAACTTTAAGTCAAATAAATTGTATGTACTACGAGCTATTTGCTGATTGGCAAAAATATTTCGATCAGCTAATTGATGCGCCTATGAATGCATTGTAGTTTGAATTCTCTTATTAATGAAAAAGCTTAATCATAATTTTGTATCAAGCATTTTTTTATAGTAAAAGTACTTATTACCTAATAAGAATGTCTTAAGTTACATGCATGCAGTGACATAAAATTACAATTAATTTAGCGTTAAAGCGTGATGGGCTCATTGAAAATATTGTGAATTGGATTACGCATATGTATATTACTCTACACTACAAGTGCTTATTACAAAGATGTTGTACCTACTTACTCTAAAGTGGGTACATTCGTGAAACCATTTTACGAATAACCACTTGAGAGTTAAGGGAAACCTAGATAAGAATGACTTCCCTCATTAATTTGTATATATAGCATTTGGTAGAAAATTTTTGCATCAAAATTAGTATGAACTTTTACGGCAAAAAATATACATAGGTATAGGTAGAGCTAAATACATTCCCAGTAAAAAAATCCGTATCCCTTCTGCCCGGGGCTCGTTCTGCTCTGGTTTCCCCTTCGTAATTTAAGATGAGATGTTAATATCTAAGCAACATCCGAGTATAGATTAATGTAATAAACAAGTTCAATGAATAATGATGCAGTAAGATCAGAAGTAGTCTCGCTGTTCGCAGCGACTGTAAGAGAGGAACCATACTCACGATCATGCTCCGTGCAAGCTGCGTAGAAGAACAAATGGCAACAGTGAATGAAGTAGCGTCATTATAAGATACACTTCTACGGTCCAAAGACCTATGAATGAAGTATGTAAGCCCTAATCCGTTTTATTTATTTTGAGCACACTATAACACGAAAATATTTATATTACACAGGGTGTTACTTAATTTAAAGTCGTTATTGCCAAACAATTTATAATTTTGAAAAAGCAATATGTTCTTAATTTTAAATAATAATTTGTTGTTAATCTTATTATCTAAAGCCAATCGGGTTTGGACACGATTACGACAATTTAGGTAACAGAACCGCTGTAGTAGGAGAGCGGTAGAACGGCGCGTGAGTGGGTATCGGAGAAGCGCGCGCGTTGCCTCTGGGCGGCCACTCGCGCTCGTTCCGGCCGCGTTTGCGCCTGCGCCACACATGCTCGCGGCGGCACACATAGGTAGTATACAACATGCGCGTTCGTCACGCGCCGCGCATCCGGTACTCTCCTCTAGGTGAAGAAGCGAGTAGCGCGGCGCAACGCAGCGCGATGACGGACGGGACTAATGGCAGGACTACACAGATTGTTCGCGACGAGGTGATGTGATCGGCAACCGGGTTCGTGCAGATAAGACATGTAAGGCAGTGATTATGAGCGAGGTGACGCAATCGACCCAGTCGGCATGGGGAAGGGCTCGACTGCAGAAGAAGACAATGTTGAAGCCGATAATACAGAGGGTCAGGGACGAGGCCAAGCACGCGAACGTGCGACACCGTCACTTACGGCTGGGTGGGACTGCACCGGCACGGACAGGCTCGAGCCTGAGCCGGCGCCGCGTCCGCGACCGTGCTGAGCCTGTCAAAATAGGTAATTTATGTAGTGTACTGTATCGACGGCGGCGACTCGGTCGTTCTGGAGCAATACCGAGCTACGAGTAGTGTTACTACTTACGAGTGTGTCGATGTGGGTGTGCTTATTGCGGTAGTGCGGTGTAGCAAGACTTACAGTCGGAGGCGAGAGATTGACGTGCGAAGGGCGGCGCTCCTGCGGGCCAATGCTGGAGTGGCGACGCGTGGGCAGGCCGGTCTGGGAACCACCGGGCGTGCCACCGGGTGAAGAGGCACACGAGGGCGCGATCTTGATTTTAGGAGCCATCAGCGTGTTGTCAGACAGGCGGCGGCCGGGCAGCAAGTTGACTACGCGAAGGAAGTTCCCACTGGCGTTGCCGCCGGCCGCGACGCCGCTCGGCCCGGCGCCGTGGTTCATGTTGTTCGAGTTGGTCGAGTTGTTCGACCCAAAGAACCATTGGCTTATCCCTGTTTTGTGGGTTGCAAAGAAATCTATTCATTTATAAGTAGCTAGTCCACGATTACCTGATATCCTACCTACCTAGTAGTGGCAAAGTATCTAAATTTTGATAATTTATCGAATTTTTCCCTTAGAAAGTTGGGGTGGTCCCCAACAGCGATGCAACAGCGATGTGCAGAGCTTTCTCAACACTGTAACATGTGCTAGCTCGATTGAACAGTATTACAGTGTTATTTGGCAGATACCATACAACGATCATTGTTGTCTTTGTTTCTCGTTTACAATACTTATTTGCCATGACTGGTACTGGTAGTATAGTAAGTATATATCTGGTACATATACTTGTTACACACAGTTACAGATTATATAGTTATAGGTTAAGTAAGTAAGTTTAACGTTTCACTTTATTTTGGACCTGCGTAGAGAAAGGAATAAAGTACGCCTAATGCTCCTTTCGTACACTTGGTACATGTCTTCGTACTTTGTAGGTTCTACAACATACCGGTTTCCTCACGATGTATTCCTGCATTTGTTTGATAGTACCTACCAAGTATTCGAATCCACGACTTTAGGATTAGGATCCATTACCATTTGACAACCTGTGTTTTAAAACTTTTGCAACATAATTTTTCATGGAAGTGTTAATATTCTTGTATAGAATTTTGGTTTAATGCCAAATGCCTTTGCCACTTCCGAATACCTACTTCTTACGCATTTTATTATTTAAATTTAAATTTGATTTAAGTAATTTTAAAAAATAACTTTTATTACACAGATGTAGTTTTTCGGTTTTAGCAATAATTTATAATACTTATAGCATTTCTCTATTCAAAGTGATGTATTTAAAGCCTTATTGATACTCTACAGATATATTTAACCTAGATTCAGGTCTACATACTATATCAGTACCTATTATTTCATTCAGAAAACTCTAAATTCTAAACGCAATTCTGAAGCTGCATAGATATTTTGAGTACAACCCCAAAATACTCAAATGAAAAATAGTTGCTAAATTACGGCCCGGTCTCAAGTAGTAGTAGTAGTAGTTATAATAAAAATGTCGTCGAAACAGCACAATATGCACTAAATCATAATCACTTGTGTTCTGCACATCATGGCAGACACTGTTACATTAACTTTGTTAATTATTTGATATGGAATTAGAACTTCGTTTACGATATCAATGCCAGGATCTCAAAGTCATCTCGATACAGAAACCGCTACAAGAACGATTGGTTAGCTTCAAGAAGGTAGTTCACAGATAAATAAATAATTACCTACACACAACATCATCTGGCCCCAAAGTAAGCAGAGCTTGTGTTATGGGTACCACATGACTGATATACCTACTACGTATATACTTTTTTTTGTAAATACATACCTATTATACATAGAAACATCCAGACCCGAGACAAATACTTGCAGATCATACAAACATTTGTCCCGCGGAGTTAATCGAACCCGCAACCATTTGCGTCTCAGGCGGTCAGTTTTAAGCTTGGACGTGTCTCGACGTGCTATCCAAAATGTGCGGGAATGCTTTCAAGAGACAGGTAATGTTGCCAAATGATGTAGCACAGGTAGAACGCGCGTCACCACCTCTCAAGAAGATCGATACATTCGACTTACTGCACGTCGCGAACGCTTTGTAAATGCGCGAACCTTACAAAATTGCCTGCGTGAAGCACACACGTGAATGATCTTTGGAATCGGTTTAATGAAGACCAAAGCACCAGCATTTGTGCTGTTTGACTTAAATTTACCAGGGCTCATCGTGCAGCGCGGTTAAGGTTTGCATCTGAGAATCTTGAATGGACCATGGACGATTGAAGAACAGTGCTCTTTACTGATGAAAGAAGCGTATTTTTTTGTGATGACAGTCGGATACATCCGGCGGAAACCATAGCGTTTTTTGGACCGTTGCATTCGATAAATTGATCGTCTTGGTGGGTTCAGTATAATGGTGTGGGGCGGTATCAGTTTAATGGGAAAAACTGAGTGGTAACGTCATAAAAACTATGATGGTAACGTGAACGCCGACGGTAATACGGCTCGTACCACCTAAAGTGCATATTCAAATTTAAAAATAAAATAATCTATTCAATCACAAGCATCACTTTGAAGCGTCTTACATGATAGATGAACTTAGGTGTCAATTCTTTCTAACCCTAGTCCGAAAAAATCGACAAGAAACTCCTAGTCTTAGCGCTGTAACAAAGTCATACAAGGTAAGAGTATACAAGTCATAAAAGGTCAATATTTTCATACATAAAGTCATCAAGTCATACATTGCAAATCTTCATCTTCAGAAAATCTCTATTTTTACGAGTGTATAATATTTTTTTCATATACATAGGTATTGTGAAGCTATTGTGAGAATTTTCATTTCTATGCATATATCTCTCAAGGACTCTCGCGGTTTCATTTTATAAATGGCACGTATTGGCCTTTTTCAAAGGACAAATATTGTTTGAATATCAGCTGCTCTCTTCCTGATTATGATGCTATATGACATAATACTATGGACGTTGCTAAAATAAACTAATCTAGCTGTAGCTTTATCAATAAGCCACCGTATCGTACGAACTGCATATGCAGCGAAACTGAAGGCTACCAGGAAGTGTTTGAATGTGCTGTCCTCACTATAGTTTGCATCAATATTAAGACCTAGAAAGATCGTGGAATCTACAAGAGTAGTTTTTAACATGTAAGATTAATGCAGAATCGTCTAACATTGTCTCTCTGGAAGCATAATTATTCATACAAAAGGCAATAATATTTGAAGTACAAAATAATATATGCAATAATATAAAATACACGTCAAACAGTTGAGTTATCTAAGGACCTTTAAAACGATCTAATAGATAACTCACTTATGAACTGGTGTGCAACTGCCTATGACTAATGAGGATCTATGTGTATTAACGTGCACTTTCTGAAGCCGATTTTAATATTTTGCCTTGGTCTGCCATGAGTCCAGACTTAAATCCGATGGGAGCACACATGGGATCCACTCAAAATAAGCTTCACATAAAATTACACTGACATCCACAGTCAACATGAGCTGGACAACGCGCTGAAATTTTGCTGGGAATAGATTCCTGAACAATATGTGATCTATCTCATATAGAGCATGTCGAACAGACTCATAAGAATACGTAAGGAACAGAGGAGAACCTAAAAACACAACCCTGTAATGACATTAAATTAATGTGTATGCAACAAAAGTAACGATTTAAACTTCAGTGAATTCAAGATAATTTTGATACCATACAAAAACGGTTTTTGTTTCAATGATACCTTTGTACTATGACCTGCTTGTTATTGTTCATTAACTTGGAAACTCTTTTCTATAAATTAATAAAAAATATTTTATGTTTTCGCTAAAATTCTCGGTGGGCCCTATTTTGTTTGGAGTAATTTATACAAAGACATAATACCAGTAGGTCTGCAGTATTTAAGAAAATGATTAAAACCGATAATGCAATGAACACGATCCTAAAGTTCCAAGCGGTAGCTGTCATCTGAGAAGAGAGAAAATAAAAAATCGGTGCGTGAATAGAACACCGAAGCACTCGAATCTTATAGAAATTTGAATAACACGTACTTCTGATGTTGCCAGATACGCTGATAGCGCTGACACTAGGTGGCGCTACAGAGTTCCTGCGTGCCATTTCTTCGGCGCTTGACACTTTGCGCTGCACTTTCAAGTTTGGTATGCAGAAGTCCGGAGCCGGCTCATCTATGCTGCTCTGACGGCACGCTAGATTCCTCGGCGGTGATGGTGGCCTGTTCCTGTACTCTTCGATAACGATACGTTGCTCATGGTCGATGTGATCCAGCATGTGATACAGCACCTAGAGTGAGTATTACTTAAAGAACCGCGACATGTTTAATAGAATTTAAGGTTTCTGTCCCGGTTCTTCACCCGGCCCCAGATAAATGACAACCTGACTTATTATTTCTAATGCATCCAAATCCATTCCGTCGTTGCAGTGTGAGTAAACATAAACGATTTTTAATTTACTTCTGTCACTTTAGATTCTGTATTAAGTACCTACGTCTTCTTCTTATTCTTGCCCCTTATACCTCGCGAGGTCGCTAAGTTTACTATACCTCCATCAGGGCTGAAAGTTGGGCCTGGTCCATGTGCTTGTTGACGGCGTGTGGTGCTACTGATGGCAGAATCTTTGTAGCCATCAGTTCATGAGGTATCCCCAACCTCTCGTCCGTAACCATAATTTTATAGAGGCCTGCAAATAATCACATTGTAAAACTGCTAGTGATCCATATCTATCTACAAGGTACTATCTAGTACAATCGGTCGCTTAAGTCGCGATCGTTGCTTGGCAAAATGGTACTTCGCTTTGCATATCACGTGATTCAACAGCTTATAACACTGAGAAACTGTTTTCTAGTTAAAATGCACGATACTTACTAACGATCCGTTCCATGACTGTCGGCTCGTTTAGTTTCATGATGAGCATTGACGGCACAACGTGAGCCACGAGGCGCTGTCTGTCGAGCTTCGGCATTATTGTCTCGAAAAGAGTTAACACAGTCATGCTCATTGTCAAATCGTTGTAGTATCTTTCGAGCACAGATCTGATATGTGGGAGGGACTGGTTAAGTACTACGTCATCGTTGAGCCACTCCATGCATCTCATGAGGCAGTCAACGGCTGCCGCCTAAAAAACGTCAAACCTATGTTAGCATTCAAATAAAATGAAACATGTGTACATAGGTAAGTATTGAGAGCAACCAACCAAAACTGATTTATCGTTATTTTGAAATGATTCAACCAATACACGAATTATTTCCTCGCGCAAGTGTGGTTTATAGTCACATTTACTCAAAAATATATGCATCGCATCAAGAAAAGCTTTGACTGCGAGAGCGTTTCTGGAAATAAACGCATTTGTGTAGACGTTCCTGGAACAATGGAATTATTCATAGATTAGGAAGTGTAAGGAGTGTTATGATCCGGACTTGATAAAAGTGATTGTAAATGAAGGAACACTCACATTATTTCTGGGAATACGACATCTGTGTAGAAATCATCCGGTTCATCTTTTATCATGTAAACGATCATCGCCAAACCGTGCCCCAACCCTTCGGATGTCTTCAACTGTGGTTTCATAGAGTTGAACACAAATGGGTATCTCAATTTCTGAAAAACATCAAAAACCCTCATTATATTATTATTCAACTTGAGTAATAATAATACCGGACATTTCACACAGCATCATCTGTCCCCAAAGTAAGCAGAGCTTGTGTTATGGGTACCACATGACTGATATACTACTTATATACTTTTTTTTTGTAAATACATACATATTATACATAGAAACACGCAGACCCGAGACAAATACTTAGAGAGTACCTATATAAATAAACGGTAGGGATATATATATGGATATTATATAACTTATTACCAAACAAGTTTCGCAAAATAGTGACATGACTTTATGAATTAATTGTAGGTAGTATGCACCTAAATGTCGAGGTGCTGTTGCAAATACACATTATGAATGCGTTTATGAGAATTTACACTCTTGCATAAATTTGATCCATTCACTATTTGTCACTATCTTACAAATAATATAAAATTTTAACTATTTTAAACAGTAATTAACTTATGACAGAAGTTGAGGGACGTTTCTAAGTAGAGGGGAGGGTTTAAACTATAACTATATGAATATATTAGGTCTTTACCTGTGAAATTGCCGTTTTGTATGGAATAAGTGAGAGTACTTATTTTTTAAAACTTTTTTATTTCTGTTATTCAAAGTAATCACCCATGCAATCGACGCATCTTTGCCAACGCATTGGCAGTTTATTGATGCCCTTCTTGTAAAAATCAGCTGGACGGGAGGCAACAAACTCTTCAAAGGCATTTTGTACTGCCTCTCGGGAATTGAATTTTTTACCCACTAAAAAGTTGTCTAAATTTTGGAAAAAGTAATAGTCGGTAGGTGCAAGGTGAGTATGGCGGATGAGGGAGAGCTTCCAATCCCAGCTCTTGCAGCTTGGAGACTCTCTGTTGTGCAGTATGGGGTCGCGCGTTGTCGTGAAGGAGCAGTGGGGACGACCGATTGACCAAAGCTGGTTGCCGATGTGCAAGCTTCTCCATCATTGTCTCCAGTTCTTCACAGTACACATCTGCAGTAATGCTCATGCCGTTTTGTAAAAAGCTGTGGTGAATCACACCCGCACTAGACCACCAAACAGTGACCATCACCTTTTTAGGGCTCATTTTTGGTTTAGGGCATTGCTTTGGTGCTGAACCAGGATCTAACCAACTTGCTGAGCGCTTTCGATTGTCGAACAGAATCAATTTTTCATCGCACGTAACAATTCGGTTCAAAATTCCTTCATTTCTTTGCCTATTGAGCAGCGCGAGGCAGGTCTCGACGCGTACGTTGCGCTGGCGATCGTTAAATTCGTGGGGCACCCATCTATCAAGTTTTTTTACCTTGCCTATTTGTCGCAAATGGATCAAAATTGTTTTGATGCTAACATCAAAAACTGCTGCTAGCTCAGCTGTAGATTGAGTTTCGTCAGCTTCCACAATCGCCTTTAATTCATCATTGATGACCAAAGTCTCCGGACGACCACGAGCTTCATTTTTCAAGTCAAAATTTCCAGAATGGAACCGGGAAAACTAATAATGGGTTGTGCGTTCGTTTGTACAGTTCTCTCCCTCCGTAAACGTTTTTGATGTTACGTGCCGTTTGCGTCGCGTTGTTGCCACGACGGAACTCATATTCCATAATTACACGAATTTTTAAAGTATCCATTATGATGAAAAATTTTAAAATGTAATGAAAATACAACGCTAATCAATAAACAAAAGACTGAGTTTGTAAAAAGAATGTCATGTTTTTAAAACAAAATTAATTTGAATTTAGAATACAAAGCCATTCCAAACTTTTTTTCTATTTGAAATGACCAGTACTGAAGAACGGCAATTTCATAGGTAAAGACCTATTATCATATATAATATATAAAGACGCTGACGTACCTACTTACTGAAATAAGATCACTGATCCAAAATAGAAAATCAGAAATGCTCAGTCATCCGTTTAAATGGTTGGCTTGACTATTTATGATACCTATTAATTTGCTTTGTATTTTCGCTATTGCAGTATGTTTTTTGCTGATGGCAAAAAATGATAAATGATTAGATAAGCTAAAGACGACAAATTATGATTATTTAAATGAATATTATATACATTAGTACCTGTCATCATTCAAATGTTCAAAGAAGGATTTTTCGTACCAACCGGCGCAAATGCGCGATTTCGGTGAACCATTCTCGTCGGTTAGAGGTAGTATCAGCAAATAATTTCAGAGCTCACGTGAAAAATCACTTTCAGAATGTTACTCGAACCACCAACCACCAAAAAATTTTATATTTTCCTATCATTAGCAAAGGAGCACTTACCTCTACTGCAGTAGGTATTTATATACTTTTGAGTCGATTTTGGTGGTCTCCGTGTCAATTATGCAGGAACTTTGCAAACATCCCTGCAAACGTTACAATGTCGGTGCCTACTGTATTTAAATATCCTTTGTTTACCTTGGGCAACTGGTCAATAGTTGCTGGGGTGACAGATTTCAAAAACTCAATTTTTTCTGTTATCGACATGTTTGGGAGCGCGCTGAAGCCCCGGAGTGCGAGGATCACCGGGTCACTGACTGCATTACTACAAAATTAAATATTGATAAAAATGTACTCAAAAACATTCTTAGTAGGAACTACTATGTGAAGGTACTATTAGATATTATATATATTTAATTTCTTAAAAATTGTAACAAACATTGGTTTATAGTGTTTCTAAGCCTATGGTTAGGGTTGTCTAAACACTAGGTTCACGTTTAAAAAGGTAAAATAACTTATGCGAGTATAAAAAAACATGTCCAATATTATAGTCTAAGTAGTTAACAATAACAGTGAGAATGATGAGCGACCGTGCACAGCAATAACAATACTGGTTGCACACATTCAACGAACATTTTTACAATAACCTACTTCGACAGGTAAAAGGTGGATAATTGTACAGATTGCTACGCTTGTGCGCGTGCGCTTACACTACTAAATAAATACAAGACTACTAAGGATGTTCCTTTTTTCAGATATTTAAAAATATTCATGAAATAACTATGAATTTTGAAAATGTTTTTTTTGTATAAGTAATTTTTTTTTGTGCCATTTAAATTCATAATTATATTAATTATTCATAATAATAATTTCTATGTGTAAATTATTAGTAAGTTGAGGAATTATGTATTCAGAGGAACTTTTGACATTTCATTTTGGAACTTAGCTATTTGCAATTTTTTATGTGTTATACTTCTAGTGGTTATTCGTTGACGTAATGGAACTTATATTTCTATTCATAAGAATTGTTCTATAAGCAAATTAAGTTTAACTTTCTTATATATCGATAAAATCCCACAATACTTATAATTAAAAAGTCCAATGGGATCCTACGAGAGTTCGTTTTTGTTTTTTGTAGAAACCATTATTTTAAGTAGTCTATTCTGAATATTGAATATCGGAGCCAGATAAGTTTTATACATACGATCATATTTACTTAAACCTTATGATAATAAACTTTCTATCGGGGCTTTATACATTGTTAAGAGTATGTCAAACGGTACTTTACATTTTATTATATAGAACTTTGTCGATAATGCTCTAACTTTATTATGAATCCTATAATTTATTTTTATTTTGCCCAGTTAAATCTATTTTCAATTACCAGGCAAGGGTATATTCAGTGACATGTTCAATTATCAAACCTCTGCTGAACTGCTTATACATTGCATATTTCATGAATGATTGCCTCATGAGTTTGAGCTACTATATTAATTTATTACTACTATATTGCTACTAGCTACTATATTATTTTCCTGGATAGTAATTGTGACTAGAGCGTACGTAAACAAGTTTAGTTTTATTAGCATTGAGCACCAATCCTGAGTCATGCGACCACATGCATAAGGCGTTGAAATCAGATTGTATTCAATTTGATAAACCAAGCGGGTCACGATCTGCTGCTAGTAAACAGGTGTCATCAGCAAATTGATAAACGGTGCAAAATGTATTAAGGTATGACATTATTAAGGTCATATGTTAGGTAATGCAAAGGTCCAAGTACTGAACCTTGCGCCGTTCCTTCAGTAATATTGACACAGTCTAAGTTATACCAATCGGTGTCAGGTTAAAAAAGTTTTGAACTATTTATCTTCAACGAGATTTGTATCGTTATTTTTCTTTTACGTTATTTTTTAATACGAATAAGTGACTGATATTAACCACACTATGTATAGACAACTATCCAACTTGAAGAGACCAAAATAATAAGACTAAGGCTTGTTAAATTCTTGATCTGAAAGCTTCGATACCTAAAGTACTTGGTGAGCGGCAGAAGGGCCATGGGAGGTCGTGGCTCTGGGTCTCGCAGCAACATACGCTCAGCTGCTTCCTGGAGAGCCACCGGCATCTTGGGCAGCACTCTCATCACTCTGTGCATTAGCTGGATAAACATTTACCCCTATGAGTCAATGGCATGTGTGTAAAAATATCTCAGTCAATTGTAAAAGCATGGTTTGTCTGTGTGTTGTCTATGTTTATTACCGGTATTAATTAACTATAGACCTCAATAGAAATAAATTGTTATAGCAACTTTATTATGCAAGATAACGAAAGCAGTTTCGTTCAAGGTTTCGTTTTTTAACGTTGAATGGAATAAGGTTATTACGTGAAAGAAATGGGAGCAAAGACCCACTTAGTAGGCCAAGGCTAAACACGGGTCATTGAACCAGCCTGTATTTAAGCCAGCATGAAATTTCAGTTCTCAGACTAAATGCCCTGGAGGCTTAACAGGATAAGTAGGAATCATAACTCTGACATTGATATTGAATGAATTAGATAGGTACCTATCTATCCTATCTATACCTGCTATATATATTACTATATTTTGCCCTCAAACTAGAAAACGGTTCCCGCAATATATTTTTTGTTATTTACCTGGTATTTTTTATTGTATTTTTTATACTACTCGTATACTCGTACTATAGGTAGGTGAACCAATCTATTGCTTTGTAAGCACATATTTTGTGGGTTTTGTTTTCCTCCTTTTGGCACTCTCCAGCTTTTTACTCCTATCTATAGGTCAGCTATGTACGGTAAATTCTTCACTGTTCAAGCTGTACGTTTATGGAACTTCTTACCTGCATCTATCATATCATAACATATCTTTAAAATTAAAGTCCATGATCATTACCTGTCAATATCTAGAATCTGCTAACTGGTTAATATAATTATTCACTACTTATTATTATTTTGTAAAGAGATGTTAATATGTATATGTTTGTTGTATACAATTAGTGTTCTGTAGGCTTCGAGATAAATGATAAATATTGGTTGACAATGCACACAACACCATCTAGTCCCAAAATAAGCAAAGCTCGTAATATGGTGACTAGAAGGCTTGATAGAATACTTATATGTATATTTTTAAATACATACAAAAGATACTTTTATAACACACAGACACAGTACAAACATCTATGTTCGTGACTAATGTGTGTCCTGGGAGAGAATCGAACCCTCAACCTACAGCGCAGAAGGCAGAGCAACTACCAACTGAGCTGTCAGGCTAGTCAAATAAAACATATTTATGTCTGTAGGTATGTTGATAGGCATTATTATCATATTTAGTACCTAGTTGTAGTTATTATATTTTTTTTTGATTTGTTTAAACGAGAAATGTAAGTGTTTGTACACCGCCGTCGTTCTGTTTTTGTTTATCCCGTCCATTCAAAGGTTGCCTGGATGATATTCTTTTAGCAATAAGGCCGTCCAGCGTTTAATTTTATTTCTATTAGTTCTTCTGTGTTCTCTTTGTGAACAATAAAGTGTTCATCTATCTGTCTAGTTTTAGCTAATTCCTCCTTATATACCTACTGTTAAAACCATAGTATTGGTAGGCTTAGAATTGCATGGAATAATAATAATAACGTTTATTCAGTAATAACGTGTTTACAAACTTACAACTAGGACATTTTATTATTTTACACTATTCAATTTTGAACATTTTAGGTTGTGGTAAGTTTATAATTTATAAGTTTATAATATAAAAGCTGACTGGCCTGTCAGCTCAGTTGGTAGTAGCTCTGCCTTCTGCGCTGTAGGTTGAGGGTTCGATTCCCTCCCAGGATAAACATTTGTGTGAAGAACATAGGTGTTTGCCCTGTGTCTGGGTATTATAAAGTATCATAAGTATGTATTTAAAAATATATAAGTATTTTATCAGTCATCTATTCACCATAATACAAGCTATGCTTAGTTTGGGACTAGATGGTGTTGTGTGCATTGTCCATCAATATTTATTATTATTTATTATTATTATTATAATTAACGTAGCATTTAGCGGTTAGGTAAAGTCAAGAGACTAATCTCCGTACTAGTTTGCACAGTATGACGGCAGATTTGTCATTGCCAGGAAGACCTGTGTTTATAACAAATTTCGTTTCATAGAGAGAGAGAGTAGTATTTTTTGTCTTCAAATAAATAAATAGATAAATACTCGTTGATGGTTCATACAGCGTCATCTAGCCCCAAATTAAAGTTTAAAGAGCAACAAGGCATATAAAATTCTCCTTTATGCAGATGATTAGAAAATAATTCACAAAATTCAGACAATCGATGATGCCTATCATATACAGGAAGATTTAGTAAGATTTCACAACTATTGTTTACTTAACAAGCTAGATTTCAATATTTCCAAGTGCTATATCTGCTCATTTAGCCGTAAGTCGATTACTGTCAAGTTTGGGTACTCAATAAACAACTCACCTTTAACAAGGGTTAACACAATTAGAGCGCGGTTGGAACGTATTCAGAAGAAGTTCTTACGTTATTTACAGTTTTCTACCCGATTATATGGCAAGATGTCGAAAATTTCACTTTCTCCTCCTCTATGAACGCAGAAAAATATCTGATCTATCGTATCTTCTAAGCATAGCAAATGGCACGGTAGATTGCTCCGAGTTGTTGGAGCACTAATACAGTCGCATTGAGAAAACCTAGTGTTTTAAACATTCCGTTAGTAAAGAGAAATTACAGGCAAAATGCATTTATTGTTCGAGCGAGCGCCTCGCTTAACGCCTTGGCAATTCCGGATATTGATCTATTTAATAGACCATGAAGGTACCCTACGAAACGCATTGATGACAGAAATATCATGTATCGCAAATAAAGTAGGAATTGTATTAGTTATTTGATATCACAGGTTTTGATATTCAGGGTACAGAACCCGGTTTTTAGTTTTTTGGAAAAATATTTTATTGAGAAGAAATTACTTTGAGTTATTTTCGAAACGGTGATGATTATCCATCCTTGTACGATTTCTACTTTTATTGAATAACGGACAATATTTAAACTGCCGTACATGTGCCCTGTGGCCTAAGTCTATGGCCTAAGTCCGGCTGACACGTAGAAGGGGTTCGATTCCCGCTGCAGGACAAATGTTTGTATGATCTGTAAGTATTTGTCTCGGGTCTGGGTGTTTATGTATTTTTAAACAAAAAATGTAGTAGTATATCAGTCATGTGGTACCCATAACACAAGCACTGCTTACTTTGATGACAGATGGGCCAGATGATGATGGTTTGCCGAGTGGCTACAAGTGCCTACCTATAGAAATGGAATATCATACCGATACGGTTCAATTGAAATATAAATATAAACTGTGCCAAGAATAAGCTTACAATCGCTATTATAATATGACACGGTGACTTCATGTGCTCTTCTAAGTGCGAATACGCTCAGATGAAGATATAAAATAAACACATTTATTTTTATTCGAATACATACAATGCCCAACTCTATCGCGGTAGATGGAATATTAAAACCTTTTCATCATGTACCAACATAGATATACCCACTCAATCATTGAGTACAGTGGAACGGATTACGGTCGCTTGAACGGAAATCGGTCCAGGCTAATTGATGTGCGACCCATTTAATAACTCAAGGCTTCCTCTACTTTTAATACCTGAACGGTTTTTCCATCAGATTTTGTATAATCATCATCAGACGGTGTAAGTAATAAGTCTAACTTATATACTCAACTTGTATTGTATTATACTGACATTGTATTGTATTGATATTGAAAAGTATCTTATTTCATTAAATAAATTGAAAATTGGACTGGATATTATTTTCATTAAAATAAAATAATTTATAAATTAATATTGGACAATATACTCAACACCATCTAGCCACAAACTAAAATAGCTTGGACTATTATAGGGAACCCGATCACAGATAGATTTTCTTTTTTTTTAATACCGGACATTTTACACAGCATCATCTGTCCCCAAAGTAAGCAGAGCTTGTGTTATAGATACCACATGACTGATATACTTCTTATATACTTTTTTTTGTAAATACATAGATATTATACATAGAAACACCCAGACCCGAGACAAATACTTGCAGATCATACAAACATTTGTCTCCCGGCGGGAATCGAGCCCGCAACCTTCGGACCTAAGCCCACTGCACCACAGAGGTCGTCAAGAAATAATACTTATATCTATATTTGAAAATACATACGTATGATACTTTATAACACCCAGATAGAACCAACATCTGTTTTCATCATACATATGCTTGCCCTGAGAGAAATTCGAACCTACAACCTATACAGCGCAGAAAGCAAAGCTACAACCTACAAAGCTGAGAGGCTACTCAACGTCAATTAATAAAGATTATTTTAACAACACATAGGTAGGTATTTTACAGGTTTTTCTAATGTAAACGTTTGGTAGGTAAAAGATTATGAATCGTGGATCTGATAATTGATATGATATAAGTTTTACTAACTCTTTGCATGACTTTTCAACTGCGGGCGGGAGAGATGTGCATGCGTCTGCATCATGTCTAACTCATTGGGAATTGATTGGCGGAATAGTACATAATATTTGACATCTGTTTAATGTTTTTTAAAAAACCGTGGACAATAAACATTTTCCTACTTATTGACACCTACCCAATGAGCCCAAACATGATACCTCTGCTGTAAGTTGGCGAGGACTTGGCTATCCTAACGATTGCACCTGATGCTGCAGCATCAAGCTGTATCAAGATTCGGATCGATTAAACCTGCAAATGTTGCTCACATCTTTTCCTAAAATAGAAAACAGCTGAAAGCCTTAAAATGAACTAATACATGTTCTTGAGTCGTAGCTAAGAAAACTCTCGTTGAAGTCACCTTTTAAATTTAAGAAACCCAATTAAAATCAGTTTGCGTCAAATATTATTAAAAACTACACATAAAACTTACGGTTTCCAGCTGCTTCAGATACAGAAAAATGTTATCTTTGGCGTCGAAGAGTGACTTGCCGTTGTTGTACAAGGCAAATATGATCATTCCGAAAGAGAACATGTCGGACAAGACGTTAATTTGTGCAGCCGCCTGTACTTCTGGAGCTGTAACAAGTTTCATCGTCAATGTCGTTCATAACTGGAGCTTATCTATATCTTTTTTATACCTAGTCGTATACCTATACAAGGGTAGATATTGTTTAGTTTCCGGATGACTTATATTTTATTAACCGACTTCAAAAAAAGGAGGTTACTCAATTCGACCGTATTGTTTTTATGTGTGTTCGCGGATAACTTCGTCGTTTATGAACCGATTTTGATGATTATTTTTTGTTGGAAAGGAGATATTCCAAGGGTGGTACCATGATAAGAAACCCAGGATCTGATAATGGCGTCACAGAGAAATCTAGGGGAACCTTCGAAAATAGTAGTGGCGACTAGTGCGTTAGCTAATTTTTTTCATTAAGTATTTTAAAGCTCTACTATTTAAAAATTTTGACTATTTAGTTTCCAGTTTGAAGTCGGTTTTTTGTTAAATATTATTAAACAGACTTTCTTAACTAATTTATTTATTTATAAGAGCTGTTTCCCTACCAGGCTGCTCGCAATAAGCATGTTTGAATGCATTCCCAGAAAAGGACCGATAATGCTAATTGTAGGTATATTCTAGTTTTGAGTGTTGCCCTAGTTTATATGTATGTGCTTACTCCTTTATTTCATTTTCTTTTCCTCTTTTCTATTTATTTAAATAATATTGGTTCACCACGTTAAACCAAAGGAGTAACATTTTATGCTAAACCAAACACAGCTAAAGGCACCAGCAACAGCATTGAATTATGTCATTTATATCAGCGAGTAAAGGCTGAGCGTATGCCAAGATGCAGTAATGTGAGCAATGTAGCATAACAATGACGTGCATCGTTTCTTTGAACCACATATTTACATAATCTAAGGAAAATTATCAAATTTTTATAATCCTTGATATCTTGATAATATCACTCGTATGAATAAAAAGGACGATTATTATTAAGATATTTTTATTATCAAGAAGCATTTTAAAACTTGGATAATTTAGAAAATTTAAATGAGACTCTGAAAACAACAATTATGAAGTATATATGTACCTTAAATTATGAACGTGGCTATTTTATCCCAAGAACCTACCAACCTATCTGTAAATATAGTCTAAACTTACCCGAATAATCAAGGTTGCACTGGGTGGCGCTGCCGAGTTTTATGTTGAAAGGTTCATGTGTCATCAGAGCACTTGGGTCATCGGTTGTAATTGGTTCTGTTAAAATAAAATTTACATGTATAAACATTTCCATTTCTTCTGTCAAACTCCTATCCAAAAACAAACAAATTATTTGGATATAAAACATTTGAGCATTGGATATAAATCTTCAACAAATTGGCCAAGTGCATGTGACCTTGCACAGTAAAGGCTCCTGAAGTCAGTAAGGATATGAAAAGCTAGTGGTCAGGTCCCAAACCAATTCAACACCATCTGGTTACCAAAATAAGTATTCACGTGTTTTTTTTTAAGTTTAAAAATTGGAATGTATAGTCCAGTAAAGCCTTACTCAAGCCGTGACAATTTTATAATTTCAGCATGTATGCTACAATTTTGAAACTTTTCAAGTACCCCCAAACAGCGGTTGAACCGGTAAGGTGTGGATACTAGACTATGAAAAATTACGTCTTCAACGCTTAATATTTATCAAACGAATATCTGTATCGAAAAACTGTTTAAAGAACCTCCTTATATATTTAAAAGATCTACGTATATACACCGTTTCACGATAGGGTAGTAAAATAAAAAAAAACAATTCCACTGAAATTACATACCTGCTACATCATTTTAATTTGACGTGCCTCTTAACGTTTTTTCTATGTTTTTACCTTCTAATTTTGTTGGAGCCACTAATACGTATAAGCGTGCAAATTTTCATAATCTTAAAGTCTGCAAGCTAAGGCTAATGAGGTAACAAACATACTCGTAAGTCGTAAATAATTAAGTAATACAACATTCTAGATTTTAGTTGAGACTACTACGTAAGTATTAGTTAGTTACGTGCTTATTGGCGTACCATAGGTCTTTCCGTTCTGATTACAGTGCTCTCTCCTCCACGGACAACCGGCGAGTGAAAGTCAAAGTGCCAGCAGTCAAAACCTCTTTTGCAAGACGTTTTAAATATTATTCTTTCCCGTATATAAACCGCTGCGTTTGTAAGCATTGTGATCCAAACTGCTCTCTTTTTGGTAAAGAAAAGATAAGAAAATAGCTTCCTACGACGGAACGGAAAACTTGCTGGACGCTCTGGTCTGACCTCTCTCGTAGTGTCGGACTAACTTACACTATTTATATTGTGGCAAAACTTTTATACTCCACTCCCGACGCTCCCCCACTCTCTTTCCAAAACATACACACACGCATACACACACACTCACACGCATACTCACACACACATACATATACTCAGATACAAACTCAAACACAGCTTACAGCTGGTCATGTTCTCGATTTCTTGTGTTCTTTTAGTTTTATGTAGATTTTATTTTTTTATATTTGATTTCTCCTGGATTGTCCTACTTGTGACTTGCCTTGTTTAAGTGTTATCTGTTTTGTTTTGTCTTTATGTACGTAGTTTGTGGAAATCGTTCATTTTAGGCCTCTGGTCTCCCGCAATACAGGTTTGCCCAGTAATGATTATCAGTGGGACAAATGAGATTTTTGTAGTCATCAATTGTGCTGGAAACGGGACAAACGGGAATAATTTAAAAATAAAGCATTATACTTGCAATTTCTTCGGTAATGGCATGCGTCATAACGATGTCAATTTTACTTATGTCAAGTGATTCGATTTTATAGTAAGCCCTCACAAAGTCGTTTGTTGTAATATACTCGCAACTTACAGTGCAATTATTAGTCAGGGGCTGAACAGTTGCCCATAATCCGTCATCCAGCATTCACCCAAGGACAGGATATCGAACTACTCTTTCTTATATTTCATAGACGATTACTGAACGATCTCCTAGCTGTCACAGCTAACAGACTGTCATAATACTTTTTATGTTGTCTGTGATCAAACACTATTACGGTCTTTTTAAAGACTATTGCGGTCTTTGGATATTTTCCAAAAATCGGCCATACTGAGCCTCAAACACACCGTCCAGTGCTATACTAGCAGGAACACACTTGTTTACGCCTGCTTCTTAGACCTTTCGAAAGCTTTTGATCTGGTGGCGAACGACAGGTTGTGGCAGAAGCTGTCGGGTGATACTGGGGTGCCGTCTGAATTGGTGGAGCTCTTTAAATATTGGTATGGCAATCAATGTAACAATGTAAAGTGGTCAGGGTCGCTATCGGACACTTACAGGCTGGAGTGTGGGATGCGGCAGGGTGGAATCACTTCGCCGCGACTCTTCAACCTGTACATGGATCGTTTGATTCGTGGGCTCAGTGGCGCCAATATTGGATGCTCTGTTGACGGAATAACTGTCAATTATAAAAATTACGCTGACGATATAGTGTTGCTGAGCCCATCAATCAGTGCCCTACGAAACTTGTTGGAATCTGTGAGCGTTATGCGGAGGCTCATGGGCTCAGATATAACGCTGGCAAGAGTGTGGTGATGGTTTTTAAAGCCCGGTCGAAAACATATTCCACAGTCCCATCAATCGTGCTGGCGGGCAGTGAGCTCAAGCGGGTGTCCGAGTTCAATTATCTGGGCCACTGGGTCACCGAGACTTTCTCAGATAACATCGATATTGATAGGGCATTATCAGTCAAAGCCAACATGTTGGCCCGTAGATTTGCACTGTGCAGTACGGCTGTAAAAACAAGTTTGTTTAAGGCGTACTGCCAGTCTTTTTACACGTGCAGTCTATGGGTTAACTCTACTAAGTGCTGCTGGAATGCCCTTCGAGTCCAGTACAATAATAGCTTCAGGGTGCTGTTGAGGCTGCCATACTTCTGTAGCGCATCGGGGATGTTCGCGAATGCACGCGTCGATGACTTTTATGCGATCATCCGCAAGAGTACGTCGTCCCTGATGCGTCACGTGAGGGACAGTACCAACAGATACCAGCAACTTATAGCAGAAAGGCTAGACACTGACTGCATCTTCATAAAGCACTGCACAGAGGTGCACCATTCGCACCGGTGATGTAATGATGTGGTGCTTTCAGTCTATATTGTTTTATTTATGTTGTGTATGTTTATAATTATTATTATGAAATTTAATTGAATATAGCCAAATGAAATATCTAAGTATACAAAAGACTCTTTTAAGCTCTTTTGTAGACTCTTGTAGGTAAGCACACTGGCCTTCTCTTACAACAAAAAGACAACAATAGTTGAAAGCCCAACTTCAAAGTCCTCGAACTAAGTTTTCCAGGTGACCAGGTGACTCCATTGAGCTTAGTATTCTTTTTCTTTAGCAAAACGTTGGCATTAGTAAAATTATGTCAGAAAAAAAAAACGATCCTTGCGAAATCCGTGCGATGGTTAATTGATGGTTCTTTCCTTTCCCTTTTAACATCGGTTAGAATTCACACACTTACAAACTCCTGTGTTCATCACACAAAAAGTTGTCTCGAGAGGGAATCGAACCTCCAACTTACAGCGCAGAAGACATAGCTACTACCAATTGAGCTGACTGGCTTGTCATGACTAATGACCAAGCTCAATTTCACTTTTTTGCAATTAAAATGTCACAAGATGCTAATTGCTAATGATAACTGAATTAAAACTTGGAGCCTAGTCACCAAGAAATAAAATTAAAAAAGAATTATCAAAATCGGACTACTCTATAAAAAGTTATGCGTGGTCATACATTAAAAAAATTATATATATATACGCGTTGACTTGTAAACCTCCTTTTCGTCGGGTAAAAACAACGTTTGTTTAATATATTATTTAAATAAAGCTATTGTTTTAGAAAAAAGGTCTTGGCAGACGTGTTAGTACGTCAAAACAAATGAAATATTTATATTATTTGGTTATATAAATGATAAATTCATGTTTTTTCTTTGTTAAAAACGGAAACAAAAGCGGATATGGTTACCTATATAATTAACAACTATATATTAAGTCGTAAGTTAGGACAGAAAATCTACGCCCAGATGACCCAGTTTAAGTCCTAAATAGCTGCTGCAAAGTTTGAATTGTAGGATTTATGTTACTTCCACTATACCCGTTCATTACTTTAAATTAATAAATAATAAATAATCCCGGACATTTCACACAGCATCATCTGGCCCCAAAGTAAGCAGAGCTTGTGTTATGGGCACCACATGACTAATATACTACTTATATACCGTTTCTTTTTATAAATACATACATATCATACTTAGAAACACCCAGACCCGAGACAGATACTTGCAGATAATACAAACATTTGTATTATCTGCAAGTATCCCGCGGCGGGAATTGAACCCGCAACCTTCTGCGTCTCAGCCGGGCCTTAGCCCACTGCGCCACAGAGGTCGTCAAATATTTATACAAGTAGATTATAAAAATAACACTATGTAGGCCAAATTGCAGGGATTTGTACTAAATAGGATCTGCAATCAAGAGCTCAACTCATAAAAACAAAAGAACTAGATGGCTGATTGGCTGATGAGTTTATACAGAATCTTTCTTTGTGCTTTCATTCTCACCTTTCGTAATTGGTTATTAGATAAATCAATTTTCGTGGACGCTTAACTAGCACCATCTGGCTTCAAATACGAGTATAAATCAGAGTAAAAACTTTCTTATGTAACTGTTGTTCACGGTTCTTTTGTAAGTTTGTTTGTTCCGAAGCACAAAATATCAGGCTGTACGGAGAACACAGGCTAACCGTAGTTGATCAAGCCGAAAAACTTGGAGCTGTCTTAATGAAATCAATTTTGTTGATTAAAATGACAGCCGCATAATAATCGACAACATTCTATCGGTGAAGTGCGCGTTTACCAAAAAACATCTAAAAACTACTTCATACCTTCCGTCTCCCTATTTTATATTTCAAAAGATTCCATAAAAACACGTGTAAAATCCGGCGGCTGATTTTAATTCAAAAGTTTTTTGTGAGATGAACAAACAATAGAACAATAGATATTATATTTGCTGCAAAAGTAGGGCCACGTGAAATGAGCGGTAACGAAGCGAAGGTAAATATGAATATAATAATATTTATTCAGCTCTCTTGCTCTGAAAAATCTCTATAAAGTTCAAGATATATAAAGGTCACCGTGACCCGTGACCGTGACGTTTTCGTGATGTAGAGTTTACCGTGTACCGATGTCGAGTAATCATTGTGTGGATTCAGGTTAATTCCAGCTCTATAAATTGAAGTAGGTACATCAGGCTAGTATGTAAATGTATAACAGAAAGCAAAGTACTAGTAGGAAGGTATGTAAATTTAAGGGAGACATTGTGGGTGGGATAAGCCGATGGGGTTGCGCCTTGTGCTTTCAATCAACGTTAGTTTTGTCTCACTAGATAAGTAGGTAGCAGCTTAGCAATCTTGTTATCTTCTTGAATAAAAACCTGAGTGCCTTTCTGAACTTTTCATATGGATTGTGTTAGTCTCTTCTCTTTGTCATACCATGTTGATAAAGAACTCGAAAATTTTCGCAATGGCATCTATATAGAACCTTTATACCTATCGTTGCTTCGACTATATTCGTAGGTAGGTACATCATAGGAGCTGTCGCAATCAGGTTATAAAAAAAGGAAATACTTTTCCTGCCTTTCTGCGTCCATTTTATTCCTTACTTTAACTGACTGGAAGCGAACGATACAATAACAATTTGATATCTCTGTCAATGAGGTATTTATTGCCAGTCACTTGACCTGAAACCGGATGCACTCATTACAGATGGATCGAACGTATACGGACGCGAAATCACTGATTTTATATCCCAGCTATTGTTTATTTGAAGCTCTAGAATCAACAGGTTGTTCACAGCGCCCGAGGAGATGTTTCGCTGAGAAATAAGTGCTTATAATTAACCTAGTTCTGTTCAGAAAAGTTGGAAGTTCCGAGAAAACTTTTTTTAGAATTTCATAAGCAGGGTGTCAAGCAAATTCAATGAGCTGAATTGAAGCGATTTTCCTTAGTGTACCGTTTCAACCTTGTTTTTAATGGAATCTTTAATTTATTATCATAAATTATGTGTATCCACATAATTTAACTAGAGGCAGCTTCGGGTCGAGCGGCTGCCTCGCTCCGAGGCTGCACAAGTGGAGACGCTGCCTCAACCTGAGGCACGCCGCGACACGAGGCAAATTCGTTGCCGCGAGCCGAGCCATATTTTGTCGGTTTTTTTGCCGTGCTCAAAGGAGCCTCAGTCCGAGCCGTGCATTTGATGGAGACGGGCGTGTTGGCTCGGATCGCAATGGACAACGAAACTGCTATTAAACTGATAAAATTATATGAGCATCACCGTGTTCTCTGGGATCCGTTAAATAAAAAATATTACGACAAAAATGTGAAACAGGGTGCGTAGAACGATATTGGTTCCAAATTGGGGATTGCAGTGGACGCTATCAAAAAGAAGATTACCAGTATCACAGGGTCATATCGACGAGAAAAATCACGACACAAAAACAGCATTACCACGGGATCAGGTAATTTTTTTGTGCATTCTGTAACTACAATTTTTAGGTTATTAGCAAATAAAACAACACTGCTGACATATGTCGCATATCTTAGAAACAGGGATGGATGTCGAATAATAAAAAAATACAATACGCGGCATATAAGTTGAACTAAAATGGCGGCTGTCTGCGCAGATATGATTAGGAACAAAAGTGTTAATAGGGATTTTAGTGACTATTATATTTATATCTTAGGTCAACTTACGTGCCGCGTATTGTACATGTATGTGTTTATTAATGTATTTTATTTTAATTACAGGACGAGACGACATATATAATTCTAAATGGTTTGCCAACGACTATTTCGATTTTTTATCAGACAAATTTACTCTACGTCCTACATCAGAGACCACGTTGGTGAGTATTTTTCAGTAATAATTTTGCCACGGTAATATTCCATTTGTAATAAAATCGTGAGCTAAATGTGAGCGAATAGATTTTGGTTGGTCGGCTGCTCTTCTGGGAACGGCGCGGATTGGCGTTAACGAAGATATTTCTTCATTTCTCCACGATCCTGGTTCAAAATGTCCATCCATTTCTCTATCAATAGATCCGGGCGGCATATATATTTGTGAAGATGTATTTGATCTCCGCAGGAAACTATGCAGGTGTACAATTGATAGAACAACTTTTGTAGCGATTTCTGGTTCCAACAACGTTGGCTTTCGCAATACTCTGAATACCGAAGACATTATCCCAAAAACATTTTCTACTACTCTTCTGGCCCTTGATAGTCTGTTGTTAAAAATTCTTTCACAACACCCATTGGGTGGATTTCCTTCAAATGGTTTCATTGTATAATTATTTAACGCAAATGCTTTGTCGGCTAATATCATGTAAGGAACTTTAATTGCATAAGGTATTTGTATAATGCTAGGCTCTGGTAAATTCAGTTCTTTTTTTCTAGCTTTTTGAATAGAGTAGTATTTTTGAATACTTCGCCATCGGAGATTCGGCCTTGGCAGCCAACGTTAGCATAAATAAAATTGTAATTTGCGTCAACAAATGCAAGCAAAACTATGCTTTAAAAATCTTTATAATTTATATATTCTGCACTGCTTTTAATTGGAGCTTGAAGAGCTATCTATATGTTTACCATCCATCCATGATATGCAGTGGGAAAAATTCCATTTTTTTTCTCAATTATGCGCCAGTTGTAGCCATTCCTCTTCACATGATGGTAACTGTAAATATAAGGTGTTAATTTAATTATTTGATCACAGCAAATATCAACTCGGCGGCGACAGAAACTAAAAAAATAATGAAACTAAAAAAATAATGAAACTAATGAAAATAATGAAACTAACGAAAATAATGAAACTAATGACTCTAATGCGACATCAACAAGTCTGCCTACTGCCAGCTCTGCCACTAGCAAAAGGAAGGCCACTAAAAGGAAGGCAGAAGCTTCATCCGTTTTAGACACAACCAACGATGACATATTACTAAAGAATGCTTTCGATGTACTTAATGCAAAGGATGATGCGTATGATACTTTCGGAAAACTCGTAGCATCTGAATTAAGAAAATACGACCCCGCACGTTAACATACGTAAAGAAATCTATAATGGACATCATTTTCGATGTAGACATGGGACGAATTCATAGTAATTATGGAAATTTTACGGAACAATATCAAAATGAGTCATCTTCTGCATCCACCTACGCATCTTCAACATATATTCCCACGCCCAGCCCGCAAGCACCCATACCTAACCCGCAAGCACCCACGCCCAGCCCGCAAGCACCTATACCAAACCCGCAAGCCCCAACACGAAGCCAGTTTGAGGCACTAGATGTAATCCTTAACAATATGACAAACTGATTTTCCTTAATAGTCCTTTCAGTACCCGGTAATTTTATTCAATTAAAACGTTTAAAATTGATAACATAGCGTTTGACTTACCTTAACATAGTCCTTTAGCACTTCGATTATCGCGTCTGTAGTTTGTGGTATAATTTTAGATATAGACTGCTTTGATATTCTAAACAGATATTGTAGACTAGTAGTCACCAGTCGCTAAATATCTCAGTGTTACAACTAGTCTCTCCCTTGCTGAAATAGCACAACGAAAATTCGTATCTTTTTTTTTCCATCACAGGTGTAACCATTGTTAGTAGCAATTCAAAGCCATCGGTGCTCATGCGTGTAAAATTTTGAAAGCCGACCTTCAAATGTCATGTCCAATACCAACTGCTCACATCCATGTCGAGTTCTATAGCGGTATAATTCTTTTATCCACCATCGATGCTTGCTCTTTTGTATAGCTTTTTGTTGCTTCCTCTTTTTTTTAATTATTTTAATTGCTTTTAAAGCAGCAGCTCCTTGACGCGCGTCTGGTGCCATCGCGTTTTGGCTTTAAACTGCCGGATCAAACTGAGGCGACTCGCCTCGAGCTGATCCTCGACGTGCCTTGAGCCTTTGCCTCAGAGCAAACAGCCTCAGTTTGAGGCTGTTTGCTTCAAGTCGAGGCGGGTCGACCCGAGTTTGCCTCTAGTGGATACCCGGCTAATGACAAATGCAATGAAAGGATCAGTCTAACTAAGCTGTTTTTTCTTTAAAATGTATTGCTACGCGCGGCTTAGACGCATTGCTACGCCTGGCGTAGTCGCATTGCTACGCGCGGTGTAGACGGATTCATTTGAACGGCATAGACGCATTGCTACGTTCACGTATACGCATAGCTACGATAATGTAGATGACATAGACATAAACAATTTCTTAAAACACAGTAAGTAAATAGTTAAACGAACAAAACTCACTCAGAAACTCCAGTCCAATCAATTTCCAGACGCCTGTGTTCGTGATGATGATGTTTTGTGGGCAGATGTTGGTGTGGACCATTAGCTTGTCGTAGTGCAAGTAGCTCAAAGCTTCGACTATCTGTCCAACATAAAAATATTATGTCAGTTTAAACCAGTAATCGATCTTAGGTTGGATGAGTTCAAATGGTCTTGCGCAACCTGAAAGGCTCCAAAAGCATATACATTTTGCTCTAAATTTCAAGATAGTTTATTATACATATAAATACATCTATACTTATACGGAAGGTAAATGGAAGGTGTTTCGAGAGTATGTTGTCGTATGTACCTCTTCTTTAAGTTATCATTTGTGCCTCTCTTGGTTCGTTTATGGCTTATTGGAATTAGATAAATGAGGTTTCATTATGATGGTTAACCAGGTACAGTTATAATAGTACATTATGATACAAGTGTGTTATGTTGGTCATTACACTTGTGGTATTATACGATAAGGGAGTCGTGTGTGTAATGATCAATGCACACGCGTACATACGACGCACTTGTACTTGCACTTGCACTTGAGTTTTAACACACTTGCGAGTAAAATAACAGACTTTTATTGTTATTTCCCACTGAATGATTGTTTCGTATGCAGCTAGGTATTTCACTATAGATTTTGGTGGCAACAGGCCATTCGCGTTTCGTGAATTGATTGGTATTTCCATACAACGAAAACGTTAACAAATATTTATGGAAAATGGCGTTCTGGTTGTGTATTTTCCGCGCGCCGCGGTAGCGATGCGCGCGTAGTTTTAATTATTGGCATTGGCAAAACCGCTAAACATCCTACATAAAAATAGATTATTTAAAAAAAATCATAATAATTGAAAAGCACTAATGCGGTAATGTAAACTAAAAAACACGAGTGTATAATAAACACCATTATGAAACATAAATCAGTGCAATAAGAGCAACCTTACAAGCAAGTGTGTTGAAAAGTAGTTTTATTTATATATTAAAAAAGAAGGAGTGCAGAATGCTATTTTACTTTTTTGAAATTTAATTTAATTATAATTAAGTAATAATTCCGACCAGTGGGCAACCACTAGTTAACTTAATTATGTCAAGCACCCTCGCCTGTACGCAGCTTGGCCAAGGATAAGCTCTATCTACCACTAGGAGAGATTTGCTCTTCTGCTAGTCATCTATTTAATTAGAAAAAACTCCTACCTTGTTATGAAATCTCGCTTCTCGCAAGTTACTTCTATAGGATGTCATAAAAAAATAAAAATACGGTTCTTGTTTATCTAATAAAAGTCACGGACTTACCGAAATAAATATAAATTACATACCTAACAAATGTAGCATGTAAGGGAAAACGTCGGTTTCATTTAATAAACTTGAATCGATTTTCCCTATTCCTCAGGAAATAGGGGGTGACGGGGCTGGATCAAGGTTTTGATATTTCGGTCCTCGTTTGGTGTATCTTAATGCTACTTACGACATGTTATCATTTAGTTTTATATCAACATACAGGATTTTGGTACGAGTAGATACCTGAGTGAGTGAGTGAGTATACCACCTTATCTAAACTTCGACCTAGATACTTTAGTTATAGACTTACACTGGTAGGTTATACAATTACGATTATTTTCTCTATAATTTTATAACAAAAACCTACTTTTTCTTGAGATACCATTCACAGGATACCTGCTGTAAGGACTTGTGTTCAAAAGATGGATTCAAAAACGGGCTCCGCCAGTTTTATTTTTAAGAAAAACCACTATCGCACCTAACTAGGATAAAACTTTCACGTATTTCATTTTGGGATATTTCAAATTTATGTCGAATGCATGTAAGAAAAAAATACATAACAGCATTGATTACGTTTTCGTTTGTAAAATGGAGTATTCATCAATACGTGCTATTTCTGTGCCATCAAAGTAATCCCAGTATGTACTTGTAAATACGTATGAATTCGTATAGAAAACGTGGAATACGATCCGTGCACGCGAATAAAATTTTCTTTGTCATAATGGACAGGTGAATGATTCGCGAGATTAACAGGTTTAACAGTTTTTGACCGAAGTTCTCGCTGCCCTGTTTTGGTTTGGTGGGTTTGGTGGGTACATAACATCACAATCCATCCCCATGGTTTTGAATTTTCTAGTCCAACCCAGATTAATATTATATCAGGCAGGCTTTTATATTATTTTTCAATAGCCCTAAAACAACTACGAGGCATATTTACAGTCACGGGCGGGTATTACTACGTATAATTTTTTTTTATGTGGTTTTATGAATTTTATGTGGAGCGAAATCAGTTCTACTGAGACAGATAATAACGCCAGCTGATATTTTAGACGGTAACTTGATATTGTAAGCCATTTATAAAATAAAATATCGTTTATGGTAAAGGATCGAGCACCTACTTCATCTTATGTATAAATAGACATTGTAGTTTACGAAGGTAGCAGTTGTTTGGAGCGATAATTTTGGGCGGTCGACGATAATCGTGGTCGATAGGATGGATGCGGACTTATCTTGATTTTTGGTCTCACGAATCATTATCCTACCAACCTATCCAACCTACTTGGTGCAAACTTTGTTAGAACTAAACCTGTTTGTATTCCAAAGAGGTTTAGTTAAGAGAGCCTTCGAGTTAATTTTGCATGCAAGCTTTAACGGTATGGTCATCCTACCGTCGCTAAATTACAGGGTAAAGTGGTTGTAAGTGGCTTGTCTATTGAATTATGTACAAAGTTTGAATGAAGGTACAATGTGAGCTCATGTTCCAAACACTGGTATGTAGTCGGTACAGTGTACTTATAGTACAGTTGTGCTACCCTTAGATTAAGTACCGTGAACGACCGAGAAAATGTGCTAGTAAGTTTTAATATACACTTTTATTTTGATACCACTATTTTTCAAGTTGTATCATGGTAAACAATTTATGACTTAACAAAATTCATTCATGTTATACTACCCAATGTTAAACAAATGAAAACCAATGTGAAAATATGAAACAAAGATAAATATTGAATTGTACTCTTATGTAGAATCAATCGCTACATGAGGCTACCTCCTATATCGAATCATTTGGCCCTGGTTAGGTATGTCATATTGACGGGATCAAGTGCTCTTAAACATCTACTTCGATGCAATAGTATTTTAGAAAAGCCTCAATAAGAATAAAGATATTAAATTACAGTGGATGATAGGTAGATCGTCTAGCAGGTCTAGCATCAATGTAAGGTTTAAAATTTGATTATTTACAATACTATTCTCACCTTGTTTTTGAATGCAAGAAAAAATGTACAATGTTTTGGAAGGAACATTTCCAGGAAAGATCGCTAACTAAAAGCATTTGATACAAAACCATCCAACCCAACTTTATATGCTCACCATGGTTTGTTAGAACAGGATTAAGTAGATCAGATATTGTGTTGGTTTTAAAACTTCGTTCTGACCACGGAAAACGGAATCGCCAAATCGCACAGAATGTGATGTCATAGAAGATGTGTACCATATTTTGGTGGAGTGTGTCAGAAAAGGGCTTGAGATAAATTATTTTAGTTAATTGAATGATCTGTGTCTAAATGGAGTAGGCTTATGTACCTATATATTAGCAAAACCGAATTGTAAAGTTGCTAAAATGCTATTAGATATGGTTAAAATAGCTATAAGTCGTAGATTGTAGGTAAGTACATAATCTTAAGGATCTCGTTCGAGGGTGGCATGTTCACTGTGAACAAATTATTTTTAAATAAATGAATATTGCAAAAAAAACTGGATGAACAATACGGTGGTACTATATTATTAAATAATGATAACTTCAACAAAAGGAAATGAACCTTCAATGGGGCCCACATTCTTTACAGTAGTCTGTTTTAGGAAAATGCTGCAGATATTAACACCTTATTTGTCTCGTAGAAGAGGGCTGTTCGTGCAATTTACATCTGGACCCCGGATAATCCCCGATAAAGAAATGAACACCTAATCAGTAGGTACCTTCACAAAAATCGCCCATCTATTTTCGATCGTATATCCTGTCGCCTGACCCGAATATATTGTCGACAAATAGGTACAATGGGTTCATTAATATGTACCTAATTCGATTTCCTATGGCCAGTCACTACGTAAAATACTAGCGATAATTGCACCCTCAGTGAACAATTTCTCAAGTATTGGTTGAATATATTAATGGTGAAGTGCACTGACAATATAACTTAAGACTGTTTTAAGCTGGTAGTATATTTCGCTACAGTAATTTTAATAATAATAACTCATTTTTAACTTACAATGTTTCTATAACATAAAGAGTTCATACCTGCACAAACCCGTAACGTATTTCCACCTCCATGAAATAGTACTCTTTTGCGTAAGGCTGGAGACGCGGCTTTTTGTACTTTTGCTTCTTACCACCTGGTCTATAGTGGAAGGATGGTGGGTAAGCCAAGACAGGCACCTGGTCGTACATAGATTCCTGCAAGCATGAATTTTATTTTAATATTTGTAAATTACTTTTATAATTAATTTCAACCGTTTAGCCGTGAAAACATAACAAACAGACAGACAAGAACACTTTTGATTTTAAATATTAGTATGGATAAGCTTTTATAAAAAAAACTAAAACGAAACTCGATGAGCCCTTTATATGAGGTACAATCGTTCAATTAAATTTTAAATTTAAAATGTCCTTAATCTGCTTAGTCTGATTATTCCTAAATATAACAAATTCTAGTTTAAGTTTGATCATACTTAACACGTTGATTAAATACAATAAATAAACAACGCTTTAAATTAATAAATAAACGCTTTTCACAACTTTCATATTGCAAATTGCCTGGAAACGACCAGTTAACTCAGAGTTTACCTATCTAATGAATAAGGGAGGTTCTTTGGGTTCTTCTTGATCAAAGTAAGTAAGTACAAAGGTCATCCGGGCACTTACTTACCTATTATCCCTATAGATTCTTTATCTTGTTTACGTAATTATATTCATGCAGTTTCGTGTTTTTAAAAAATATTTATTTATTGGTTCACCAAACAGTGGTACACTAGCATTCAAATACTTAGAATTAGAGCGGAAAGCTCCAAGAGCTCTTTCAATAACAGGTCACCACATCATGCACGGAATAAAGTAGGTATTTGTGAACTATAAATATATTACTTAAGTTACATTAAATTAATCATTGTCAGAAGAAAAAAAAATTAAAAATTCAAATTTGGGTACATAATATTCTTTAATTTAAATTCTTATTGATTAAAACCAACAACTTAGTTGTTAGGATGACAACTCAGTTACTTCATAATATTAAATGATATATTATTCGATAACTGACATTAAGTACCATATAAATACATAATATCCAAGAAATGTTGATCAAGAAAGCCCAAGTCAAATCTCGTTAGGACGAAAGCAATATAAGAGTGCTTTGTATGAATTATTTATAAGGTTGGTTGCAGTGATTGGCGCATGGCGTGACGTTACCGGACAGCCTGTCGATACAATCGCTTGCCACTCACTCTAGTGCATACAAAGGAACTTTAAACGAAGTGATTACATGTTTTTTAAAACAAACCGAAGAAGCACGACGTTGTTACGAACAAGAGTTAAGATATGCAAAAAAGTATAAAGTATTTTCCTGGATTGCTAAACTGCCAAATATTTTTTATCCCATTAATTTTGTTATTTTAAATGCTGAAATTTGCATTTTTGGTAATATAAATCTTGGATTGAACATACAAGTAAGATACTTTATTCCAATAACAAATTCTAAAGGAAATGAAATGAGATTTCAAAGTTTGTATGAAAGTAAAAATATTCGATTGAAGTTGTAAGTTGGGCGTCCATTCGCACCGTAAAATAACAATTTCCTTTTTCCTCACACGAAAAAGGAAAAAGGAATAAGTAAGTATCTAATGATACAAATAATATTATTGCAATTTTATGCAACAGTTTTTAACGATTATTAAAAACAATTTATTTTTCACTTCAACTCTGAAAGATTATGTTTGTCATTCGAAACCTGAGTGCAAAAGTGAATTTTATCCACTAGCATGGAAAGATTGGAACCTTTATTTTTTATACCGCCAAATCCAGTGGAAATGCATTCATACTAATTTCATGTAAGTCACCTCATTTTTAGAATAATCGCTCTGGCCAGCACGACGACTGCATGGTAAAAAAACTTTTTCTTCATAGTCAATTAACTTTCCATCATTCTGGAATATTTTTTGATAAATTCGTAAAAAATCATAAAATATGAGCGAGTCCAGCAGTGACGAAGATATAAATTTAACACCTTCAGAGAGAGTAAGCGGTACTAAGTTTGAGTAATGAGTTTAAGTTTTCTTCGAAAGAAGACCAATATTTGTACGAAATTTGTGAAGAATATGATATAATAATATTAAGAATATCATAGACAAATATCTAGCCTTGCCAAATCAATAGATTTTTATTTCAGCTGTTTTTCTTGCACCTAGTGAATCCTCGCTGTAGTGAAGTGAAAGTTGTGTGTTTCGCTCGGCAGCAAAGTTATTCTGCGTCTCGTACCTTTTTAAATAAACGATTGTTTACCAACTCTCAAAAAAGAAGAAATTGGTTAGCAAGTTATATTAAGGGGTAAGTATCTTTGCTACTCTGTTTTAAAAAGATGTGTGTTATTGTGGTCATCGAGACTAGGTTTAAACCCAGCTGGTAAAACAACTGGGACACAAAACTTCCAGTGATCGATATTTCTTTGTTTAAGCAAGTAAATACATGCATACTTTCGGTCCGTATCATAATTTGCGAGTCAACACTGGTAAATAGTAGTCATTACCTTTTATACGATTTTAAGAACACACCTAGAATCTCATAATGTGAACAGGCTCATGAATAGAGCCATAAAAAATATTTTAATTTTGATTGGGTTTGTTTGATATAGTAATCATGATTTGAGTAATAAAATTACTCAAAGGAAAAAACAACCTACTTTGGTACCATCCAATTACATAACCTTAATTAAAAAATAATCTCGTATTAATTAGGTTTAACTTTCCTAGATATAACTACAGCGTGAAATTTCTTCAAAGAAATCTTGCAGTAAGTCCTACCTACATTTAATTACTAATTAGTAAGAATATTAATATAATTTAATGATCTAAAAGTACCTATACAATAAACATCAGCTTCTGAATAAAACTACTCTCGGTTTGAAAGATATTTTCCTTGAGATTTTTTATACAGGTTGAATTTGTTGAAGACCAGTCAAGGCAAATTGAAAACAGAACTTTCTTGAATTGAATTGTAGAGTAGAAAATGTCCTTATTTTCTGATATTAAAATTGTCTTTAGATACTTACATACCAAGCGAAGATGTGGTGGAGGCTCGCCATTACCCGCTCCGTGGCAAATGCCATTGTGTTTGGGCCTTCTTCTAGTTTGTGGATAACTAGAAGAGTATGCTGGAATTCCTTTGATTGCAAGCGTGCGATACCCTCCCTCATTTTAGTGAATATATCTTCTTTCCGTTTCGCTTTGAACAGCTTCTCTCCTTCGCGTTTGTCGAAGAAGAACACCGAGCACTCCTGTGTGAAAAAAATAACAGATTGATTAAATGCCTAAACCACAAAGAAATAATGAAAAACCACCACTGCGCCACCGAAATCATAATTATTACAACGTCTTGAGTATACCTCATAGTTCATCCCAACTTAAAGTTACAAGCTACAAGGGCTAAATTCGCAAACCAATTGCCGAACCGTTTAACTTGAGACCGCCCCGTAACCTTACAAAATGAACAGCAAGGCCCATCTCTACGTTGTCTAGCGCCGTATACGAGTCGACTTGGGCGCCCTTAGCACCTCCCCAATGATTAATTGAGATCATTATCTTTCAGATACATCTTTCATCAATTATCGTAAGATCTAATTCAACAAATATTCATTTAGAGCTATAAATAGAAAAACCGAAAAGATTAACATAGTACGAGCGAAGCGAGCTCTTATCATCCACAAAGAGATATCTAAAATTACCAATTCCTCCTACCCATAGTGACTAACAAGCCAAACGATCCCAATATTTTTTCGACGTTGTTTCCTATACTCTAACATAACCTAACCAACTGGTTTCGATCTGAATTTCATGTCACAAGATTCGTGAACAGAACTACTGGGAATTCTTTTCCCATTTGTTCTGTGAACAGAACTAATGGTAAAAAATCCCAATAGTTCTGCCAACAGAACAATTCAACAGAACAGGTGGGAGTAGAGTATTTTTTATAATTAACTAGTTAAGCGACCTTTGCTATACCTACCTATCATTATCCTATTCATAGTGAGCGATGCGAGCTTTTTATCTAGCGTTATAAAGATAAAAAGGGAAATACGCATGTTCTAAATGTTACTGACGAGCGAGGGGGCTGCGGATTGTTTCTAGTAAGCGAAGTGAGCTGGGGGTAGGTAAACGTAGGCGCCACTGGTCTCGGCTTGTTACCCATAGTATTATTGGCCGTGCACCAATGGATTTTTTAGTTCGATAAATTTAGGTATTTATCATATGGGATTTTTTTTGCGTTTGAGGGGTCATTGTTTTTAGGCCCTGTCTGAAAACCAGCGCTGCTTCCCACGAAAGTGTGAAGCTGCAATTATGCTGAGATCTGTTTGGCCCACACGATGCAGAAGGTACTAATTAGCTCAAAACTATACCAATTTATTACCTACTGTTTTATTCTTTTGTTTGTTTGTGATATATTCTTGAGTCCGTCTCGCTGTATTGTCGTGCATCAATGTAAACTCAGGTCCCAATGTTTGTGAAAATGGACGCATATAGAGAGCTAGCACATGTTCCACATAATTTTCAGAATTCAAGTTACTATTTATAAAAACGAGATCGGTTTTGCGGTTTTTGGTTCCAGCCCAAACCATTACTATCGAACCAATAATGTATGGGAGTGGACTTCCTGGACACATCTTAGACGTTCAGCGTTTTCTGGGCGACGATATACCTTCATTCTTCTAGTATCAGGATTGAAGCCGAATCGAGATTCGTCGCAGAACAAAATTTGGTCCCATCGTTCTTGCGGCCATAGCACGCGTAGTCTGCACCATTGAATACGACGAGCTCGAGTTCCGTGACTGATCCATCTGATTAAACGACGTGCAAGTAGACCATACTCTCGCAGTCTGTTTCGCATAGTTTGGGGACAAACAGCCGGACTATCAGCATTCTGTAGCCTTGATGCGATCTCTTGGGCAGCTTTACATGTTACCTGGATGTATCGGTCTTGACGACGAGTGGTACTACGCCCTCGGCCTGGAACCTGTTCAGATGGAACACCTGTGTCACATTAACGCTTCCAGAGTCGGCAAATTACGGCAAAAAACATAGGCTTGACTGTTTTCAATTTTTAGCACCCCTACAGCTCTTTGCATCTCTTTCGTGGTAAGATGACGACGCTACATGGACTATTATTCGCGACACACAACCAGTGACAAACGTATTGCACAGCTTTTAGAGGGTTAAGACAATAGTTCAGAATGGGAAACTGTTCGTGATGCCACGTTACCTGCCTGTGATGATGAAGAAATCAGCGATTGTGGGGAAGCAGTAGAACTTACTTGTTCTGAAGCAGACGAACTGGAGAGAGACGAGGATATTGACTCTTCTAGTTCAAGCAGCGAGGAGGAACAAGAAGAAACAACACAGACTTCTGATTTTTATAAATGTAAAAATCCTAACCTAAAAGTTTTAGAATTTTTATAAGTATTGTGGTTTAGATTGTCATTTTTTTATTTTAGTTAATATAGGAAGAAGTTCCTATTTTTTGTTATTTAGAAAATAAAAAGAAGCAGGTGGTCGTCCTCAAGATAAAATCAAGCTCCTGACTAAATGTCTTCAAGATTTATTCTGCCGTAAAGCCGTGAAAAAGTAACAAACGAACAGACAAACAAAGAGACAGACACTTTTGAATTTATAAAATTAGTTTCTAACTAAGTTGGTAAGTTTAATCATGTTTGGTTAGTTACAAGATCAACTAGTGAACAGGACTCCTAAACCACAATAGATATCGGTGAGTATAGTTTGTTAAACAACTGAGGGAAGAAGTTATCCGCCTCCAGCGCTAATTAATCTTTCTCATTGATATTGAACCCCGTAATAACGAGATTAATTGCAAGTATTTTAGTAAAGCGCCCAATATTTAATCAAACATTGTAGGTCATATGTATCGAAAAGTTAATTAAGTCATTATTAGTTTTGTATTCGGGTAATTCATTCGTTTATTTAAATTATTCATAAATTAAAAATACATGTGTCTGACACCATTCTATGATTATGCTAAATACTTGCATACGTTTTTTTTTATAAATGTATAAAAAGGTAAGTTTTTCACATTTTCATAATCATTATAATTTTAAGATTTGGTTGTGATTAATTATTAGTTTACACAAGCAACTTCCGTGCTAACTTCCTTCCAAGTTTTATTGTGTTCCGGAATAGAATGCAGGTCGTTGCTCGTGCAATGTGCCATCTATATATATAAAAATGTTATATTGGTTTGTGTACGCTTCAAAAAATCCAAAAGTTCTGCACCGATCGAGACGAAATTTTAGTATGATATATAATCCGCATCAAGGATTGTTTTTATCTATTTTTTTTGTACCACAGCGAAGCGTGGTGGGGTACAGCTAGTTTATTATAATTATTGCTTATAATTTTAAGGTTTCATTATAATTTAAATTAAACCATAAAATTATAAGAAATAATTAATTACAGATTATGTAAAATTATTAAATAAAATACAATGTAAATACCTACACGAGCAACTTCCGGAGCGTCGCTCAATTTATTTTGTTTGTTCCGGTTAGAGCGCAGGTGGTTCAAAGTTGCTCGTGCACGAGTTCAGTTGTCGTGTTGAAGCTTGAGAAGCATGAAATTGATGTAAAAAGTAGCTAATGAAATAAACAAAATTGAAGTTAAAAGTGATAAACTGTTTTATGTTCTGGCATCTGTAACTCATGTGAATGCTATTTGATAATAATATTTTGACAACCTCTTGGGCACAGTGGGCTAAGGTCCGGCTGAGACGCAGAAGGTTCGATTCCCGCCGCGGGATAGATGTTTGTATGATTTGCAAGTATTTGTATCGGGTCTGGTTGTTTCTATGTATAATATGTAGATACATAATATATGTATATACTTTTACAAAAAAAAAAGGATTTATGTAGTATATCAGTCATGTGGTACCCAAGCTCTGCTTACTTTGGGGCCAGATGATGCTGTGTGAAATGTCCGGGATTATTATTGTTATTATTATTATATTTTGTTTTCACTGGTCATTTCTCATAAGCACAAGTTTACACGAGTTTACATTTGAATTACTCTCACATACACCTAAATTCCGTCACAACTATTGAACGAGTCTAATGAATATGGCTTTAATACGTATCTACCTTGTGCTGCATTACTTTTTGTTCACCACCTTACTAATTGTAAATATAAACG
The DNA here is from genome assembly GCA_948098915.1 of Lampropteryx suffumata. Taxonomy (NCBI): domain Eukaryota; kingdom Metazoa; phylum Arthropoda; class Insecta; order Lepidoptera; family Geometridae; genus Lampropteryx; species Lampropteryx suffumata. The sequence goes on along the minus strand of OX402544.1, from coordinate 14,503,507 downwards.
CGAAAGTTTGTATGTATGGATGTTTGTTACTCTTTCACGCAAAAAATACTGAATGGATTTTAATGAAACTTTACTTAATTCAGAATAACACATAGGCAATAATTTATAAAGATATTGTGTAAATTGTCAAAAATATAACGATAATTGTCAAGTAATTACGAAAAAATCTGCCATCTGCAAGCTATTTTGGCGTGCACTGCAAAAACCGTTAGAATTACACATATATAATGTATAATGAAAAGACAAATGCTTGCATATCATCAAACATTTGCGCCGCGGCGGGAATAGAACCCGCAACCTTTTGCGTCACAGGCAGGTCTTCGCCCACAGCGCCACAGAGGTTATGATCGGAAGGCTACCACTAGACCTCTCTAATTTTATTCCATACCAATCTATATTCCATACGTATCTGTCTGTTTATTTGTTACCTATTCGCGGCTGAACGTATTTTGATGAAATTTTGAACGGAGATAGATTGTATATTTGAGATGGATATAGGCTACTTTGTATGTAGGTAGGTAACACGCGTGCGAAGCCGCATTTACTAGTGCTATATAATCTGTATGTTTTCCCTGGCACAACAAAGTTTGTAGTAACTCTGCCTTCTGTGCCATAGGATCTCGGAATGATTACCCCCAGAACAAACATTAAGGTGATGAACATAAACGTTTATTTTATGTATTTTATCTACATAATATATTATGTACTAGCCTCTGCCAGCGGCTTTGCATATGTTGTATCTACATAAAAATAACATCATATAAATCGTGTCACTAGTTATTTCAAATCAGAAAAGGATCAAAGTACACCTCAGTGGCTCCTTTCGTGGTCAAAAATAACGTAAAAACTGCGTTCTTCATCGACCCGCGAGCCAAGTGATCCACCGTCCAGTGTAATAGTTTTTGTTTTTATGGTATTTGTTTAAAAATAAAAAAAAAAAATTGTATATCTCACTTAGAACGAGAGCGCTGCCGTCGCTGTAAAACGGCGGACCCTCACTCTAAACCGTGGATTTTTTATTTGTTTAACGAGCACGCTTCCTCACACGCAGATTCGGGTTTCTATTTCTAACTCGATTTCTAACCCGTCTTAACTTTAACGCAGTGAAAGCGTGACGCGGTGCGCGCCGTTCGGTGCGGCCGTTCAGACCTTACGACGCAAACTAACATATACACATACAAACATCAACCTTTGCATTATATATATAATATATTACTAGTAGGATTAATATTTTTATTATGTCGCTATATTAAAAAAAAACATTTAAGTTTTATTATCAGTGATCTAATTTTTGCTTTAAGTTGCTTATTATCACATTAAACTTATATTATTAATGCGTAATAATTATATCATTCTAATATAATAATTAAGATGTTTTGATGTACATACGTCTTAGATTATTACGCCAGACGTGGTAAGCCGTAATCCACAGCTAAGTTGCTGTAGGTATAATCCGCTTACTATATTATATAGTTATTACCGTGTGGTCATCGATATTCTAGTAGATCTGTCATAACTATTACGCTTTGATAGTACAAGTATTGAATTGCATAAACCGCTCAAAGAGTAACTGGCATTCTTTGTAATACTATTTTTTAATAACATACCAACAGTTGTAATTCGTAGATTCGTAGCGTATAGGAGCCACGCTTCGCCATTTCAAAGGAACAGTGGGTATGCAGCTTTTCTCGGAAATTAAATTATTGAGCTATAAATTGAATATATGAATTTTTTTGTTAAAAAAAATATATTAGAAAATTTTCTGAAATGGCCTGTTTCAATTATGAAAATCTATCTAAAACCTTTAAACGAGCAACTCTTGTATAAATGTATATACATAATCAGAATCTCGGAAACGGCTCCCAACGATTTTCATGAAATTTAGGATACAGGTGGTTTTGGGGCGATAAATCGATCTAGCTAGGTTTCATTTTTAGAAAACGTCGTTTTATCCGAGTTTTCTAGGGAGCAAAGCTCGGTCATCCAGGTACTAATCTAAAATGGCGGATTTAATCATGTCCTCACATTCACACAATATTGCTTGTGCGTGTGAGACATTACTAATACCGCCTTGTAAAATTAGTTTGAATTATGAATAAATAAATAAGTATTGGTGGACAATGAACACAACCATGTAACCTCAAACTAAGCATAATTTGTATAATGGTGACAAGATAGGTGACTGATAGAATACTCATATATACATATTAAAATACATCACACAAATGATTCTCCTGGGAGGGAATCGAACACTCAACCTGCATCGTAGAAGGCAGAACTACTACTAGCTGAGCTGACTAGGCGTGAGCGTTATTTCACGTCGCTAGTTACAGTAACTACTTACGGGGCATGTAGTCGAATAACTAGTTTCGACTCGAATGATAAACTAGTGATTTTCAAACTAGCGATTTCTATTTCCACGTTTCGATTACACAGCGATGTGACTGAATGTAAGAGAAAGAGAAACGAAACAAAAGTTATGTGGTTTCTTTCGCGCTCGTGTACTTTCGGTATGCCTAGCTAGGACCGGCCGGCCGGCCGCGGCCGCACGAGTAGGGTTGCCAACCATACTTTATAATAACGTACCTATCCTACTTGATTTTTGGTACGAACGAATCTACTTTATCATCAAAACCATACTTTATAATAACGTATCCTACTTTATTTTTGGTATGCCTTATACCTTTGCATACAAATAAAGTATCTGAAAATACTTTATTGGCAACCTTTACTGTGATGTGTTAAACAAAACACCCATTATGGGTACTTAACTGTTAAACCGATGACGGAAAGGATTTATAATTCTTCTTCTTTTCTTGTCAATGGCATGTGACATAATAATGACAATTTTGCCAGTGTCCAGTGTTTATTTTTGATTATAGCCAATTTGTTTGTTAAAGTCTTAGTCGATGGTCAATTGTCAATTCTAGACGTCACGCGGAATGGCAGTATAAAATTTTCTTGGGATTCCTCGTCGTTCAAATCACATTGCACCACAATACACATACAACTGTAGGTACTTTTCAGTTGAAAAATGGTAATATATACTAAAAAATGCCTTAATAGCTTATCAAATATAAAAAAAATATTCTTATTAACTATCTATTCCCGCCACTTCAGCTTTGAAAAAGTTTTTCAGTAACGAATCTAAGAGAAATAGAAGTAGAAGAAGAGAGAAATATAGCGTCAATAATTTAATTAAAAACGAATTGTTTAATTATTTAAATTTAAAGTTTGATTGTCAAAGAAGCTTTGATTTTTTTAAACATAACTAAGAATACACAAAAATACGTTTTTAAGGCAATAAAACCATGAAATTTAATAAATACTTTTTTTTTCCTATTCAAACTATTTTATACGTTTTCGTTATACGTTACGTATTCAAACTTTTCTTGTCAAAAATAGTTGGCAGCTCTAAGCACGAGCCAAGAGTTTCCAAATGAGTGAGAGTGACACAACGAATGAATCCGGACTATTCCGAACAAGCGAGTGCTGGTTAACTACTAAAATAAAAGGAAGTAAATGTAGTTTTAATCTGTTGAATTGTCATACGTATGCATTTGCAAATAAAGATCAGTTTAGCATTACCTATATATTCAAATAATATCATCGGTTCTGTTAGACGACTCGGGATTGCACACAAATAATAATAATGGTATAAGTGAGTGTATAGATTTAGTTCATTACTTTTTATTGATGAATGATTTTGAAACTAACTGTTACTAACCGCCGCACACAACTTAAAACAAAAAAAAGTTGCTCAGCTAACATATCTAAACGTCAACCTTGATCCAAAAAGGTTTTTGAAATAGTGGTGAATACCTAAACTAACTTACTGTATTCTTTTTTAAATTGTAAATACATTCTAACAGAATAGAGGTGTATAAATTTAAATGGTGTAAATAGACCAATACGTATGTAAATAGAGTAGTGTAAATAGAGGGTGTAAATAGAGTAAATAGATAAATACAAAGGTTGTAAATAGACAAAAAACAAAAGTGTATATAGAAAAAAAAACAAAAAAAAATCCGTTAATATTTTAAATCGTTGTATATATAATGGTACATAGAATCAAATGAACTTCATAACATTTCATTACCAATATTGGATTTTATAATACTCATATAAACGAACAATAATACATTTTATTTAATGCAGCCAGTCCTAAGCCTGACGATGCATTAAGTTAGTAGTCTCTCAATATGTTTCTTACGTAACTGCTTCAGTAAAATCACCATTTTAACATCACATAGACATTTTTTATTAGTAACCAGTTACAAAAATAACGTGTTTGTAAAACCAGTGACGCCTTCACAGTAACTAGTTACGTTACGTTATGCGAAAAACACGTAACAACTCACGCCTAGAGCTGACAGCCAGTCGTCACAAATCGATGACTTTTTGAGCCATTGTTACAAACGTTTGTTATATATAATACTAGCGACCCGCCCCCGCTTCGCACGGGTGCAATGCTAACACTAAATATACTACAGGATGTCTAATGTGATTAGAAACCTCTAAAGTTATCAGTGTTTCTCTACGATATTATGCATGTATTATACATATAAACCTTCCTCTTGAATCCCTCCATCAATTCAAAAAAAAAACCGTTGCGTAGTTTTAAATATCTAAGCATACATAGAGACAGACAGACAGCGGGAAGAGACTTTGTTTTATACTATGTAGTGATGTCGAATCGAGACGTATGGTACCACGGTCGAAAACGTTTATTTTTGACCGAGTTGTCTATGCTCTCGTTCATTCGTTATTTCTTATTTACGTTACCAACAGGTTACTGATCGTATATATAAGTCATTAGACTCTATTTTGTTTGCCAGTGGATATCTTATTTTAAGCTAGCAATAATCAAAGCTCCTACTATTTTATTTTGTGTTATTGATTAGACTGAGTAAGTAAAACTAATTAGATTTGAGGTTGAGGTTTCTTCAATATATTGGTAGAATGTACCTACTTTTATTTTGATCGATGAAAACTCAAGCGAGACGTTTGACGGCGCTGGACATGGTTCTGGTTTGGGATTATTTTCGACTTCCGGTTTGAATTCAAATTTAGGGATTAGTTTTGGCCATTTTGCGGAGTAAACATTGTGCTCTTATATTATTTGTTTTTTCCGAGTTACTTCGTGTTTTGTTTGTAATATTGGTATTTTTTTTTCAAATAAAGCTGGAGTTATTGACTCTGATGGGAATAATGGGAATGAAAGTTTTGTGTTTCTTTGTGATTCGAGCAAAAATAATCCATGTAATTATTTAGAGACACCAATTTTTATAAAATAACAAACGACGAACGACAACATACGACTTTATGACGTTTTATTGTAAACAAACTTAACACTTGACATTGGAAAAATTCATCATATGACACATGCCATTAACGAAAAAGAAGAAGAAGAAGAATTCAAATTTTTCAGTCTACTTTCAATGTTGCTCGAGGCGTGGTCGAAGTAATTCCAATAAAAAAGAGACTTGTCGGTCCGACCACGTGGTTAATGGCGATGTCATGTTATGTCATGTAACGAATACCTAATAATTAATACTTAATAATTAATTAAGCAAAGTTAATTGTTGACGAGCTGCGTTTTCGCCAATTAGCAGTTAAGTCAAACATAATAATAGGTCCACCATTAGGCAAAATGAGGATAAGGCAAGTTGTGAAACAGACAGAACGCATTATCTGTGACTTTGTCCAGATGATTTTTAGATATGTTTACGCAAAGTATTACAGTTCCGAAGTCAAATAATTATTTAGTTTTGTCATGTCCGTCTGTCTGTTCGATTGGTTCCCGTGCCGCCGCGTTACACGACGTCGTGAATGATGGTCTATTGTTAAGTTATGCTACTAATTAAGCTAATTACTCCTACCACGTCGCGCACAGCAAAGGTACAGTCAAACTAGAAACATAAAAGATATCCATATATCATTTTATCTTTATTAGTAAAAAAAATAGAAACATAGATTGGGAATGCCTTCAATAATTGGTAGGTAATGCAATAAATTTTATATTCAAATTGGTATTTTTTGGGCTGTCATATGAGCTGTTAATTGTCATCACCAAAAAAAACAACACTTTTAATAGACATCCAACATGCACATAATAGTAGACATCATCATCATTGGCCTTTGTTCATCTGCAGAAGATGATTTAGGTGGCGTTAGTAAAGTTACAGAGCAGTTAATTATAATTGAAAACTTTCGTTCATGGATCCACTCCAGCAAGCTTGGGTGGGTGCTTTCATAGCAATGAATAAGTTTGTTACTTTGGGATGCTATATACTAACAACCCAAAATATTTTAATGTTAATATCAAGTTATTTCATTTTTCATCATCTGTCATGTGGGGGCATCAAACGAATACTTCATCCTATAACGATCTATCTAAGGCCTTTGACTGTGTCATGCAACCATAATCAGAAAGTTAAAATATTATGGCATTCAAAACCGGGCGATTGACCTCATACAGTCTTATCTATTCAATGGAGTCCAGAATGTTGACGTGGATGGTGAGAGGTCTTCAGGATCAATTACCCAATCAATTAAAAACCTTGTGGTACCCCTATATCAGGGGTACCACAGGGTTCGAAAGGCCCTTTTTATTGCTAGTATAGGATAACCATTTAACTTTAAACGTCTTTAATTTTTTAAGTTGATAGAGGTAAAACTAGTATTTGCGATAACGTAAATGAATCTTTATCGTTAGTTTTTAACTTGTTCACTGTAAATAATCTTTTACTAAATGCTAAAAAACGAAATGTATCAAGTTCACTTACCCAAATGTTATTGCCCGACCAACATTGAAATTATGGGGATGCAATGAATCTTGATGCAAAACTACAGTGGGGACCACAAATTGAAATTCTTGCTGGTAGGCTTAGTTCCGCTGCATATGCAGTTCGTGTGATCATCATATCAGCTTTTATGAAGTCCACTGCTGAACATAGGCCACCCCAATAGATTTCCTGGAAGAACGATTTTGAGCCGTCTCCATCCGCCGACTTCCTGCGATCTTTACAATGTCGTCAGTCCATCGGGTGGGGGATCGTCCTACGCTTCGTTTTCCTGTCCTTGGTCGCCATTCGAGAACTTTTACTCCCCAACGGTTATCAGTTCTGCGAGCTATATGGCCTGCCCCTTGCCACTTCAACTTGCAAATTTTGAGTGCTATGTCGATGACTTTCGTTCTTCTACGGATTTCCTCGTTGCTTTTATCACGTAGTGAAACACCCAAGCCCAACATAGCTCTCTCCACACACGCATTGCACGCTGCGCGACTCTGAGCTTGTGTATGAGGCCAATAGTCAGCGACCAAGTTTCAGTTCCATATGTCATCACTGGCAACACGCACTGATTATAGACTTTCGTCTTGAGGCTATGCGGTATCTGTGACCAAAAGATGTGCCTTAATTTCCCGAACGCTGCCCATCCGAGTTGGATTCGTCGGCTGACCTCTTTATCGAAGTTGGACTTGCCTAGTTGAATCGTCTGACCCAAATAGACATAATGGTCTACAACTTCGATTATATCGCTCCCAACATGTACCGGTACGGGTGCAACATGAGCATTTGACATGATTTTTGTCTTGCTCATGTTCACTTTAAGACCCACCTGTTGCGAGACGATATTGAGGTTGCTGAGAATTGTGCCTAGGTCTTCCAGCGATTCTGCCATGAGGACTATATCGTCGGAAATTCAAAGGTGAGAGAGGTGTTCGCCATTGATGTTGATGCCATGTCTATGCCAGTACAAGAGCTTGAAAACATCCTCCAATGCAGAGGTGAACAATTTCGGAGAAATAACATCTCCCTGTCTCACCCCTTTATGCAATGGGATTGGATTCGTGCTCTGGTCCTGGAGACTGATAGACATGGTGGCGTTACTGTACAGACGTTTCAACACTTCGATATACAGATAGTCGATTTGGCACCGCTGGAGTGACCGCAACACTGCCCAGGTTTCAACAGAATCAAAGGCTTTCTCATAGTCCACAAACGCTAAACAAAGTGGCAGGTTATACTTTTCGGTCTTCTGTATAACCTGCCGGAGCGTATGGATGTGGTCTATAGTGTTAAAGCCTTTTCAGAACCCGGCTTGTTCGGGAGGCTGGAAGTCGTCAAACCTACGAGCGGGACGATTAGTAACTACTCTCGAAAACAGCTTATAGACATGGCTCAACAGCAAGATGGGCCTGTAATTCTTTAAGAGGGTGTTATCCCCTTTCTTAAAGAACAGTACTACCACGCTCCTGTTCCACGCCTCTGGCGTAATTCACTCGAGGATGACGGAGTTGAACAGCTTCTGGAGGACCTTAAGTACCGGTGATTCACCCGCTCTCAGAAGCTCTGTCGTTATTCCGTCTACCCTCGGTGCCTTGTTGTTCTTAAGCTGCTTGAGAGCCCTTTGGATCTCGTATAGGCTGACGTCCGGAATGTCTTCAGTGTAGTGTCGGGTTAGGCAGGCTCTTGCATTGCTAGTCGTGCTTGTAGCAGGACTTTTCGATGAGGTATACATTTGTCCATAGAACTTCTCGAGCTTTCTTAAAATTTCTGGCTTCGAGGAAACGACACTGCCACTGTCAGTCTTCAGCTTCGTCAACAGGTTTTGCCCAATAGATAGATCTCTCGCAAACACTTTGGAGCCTTGGTTGCGCTCTATTGCGTTCTTTATACTATAAGTATTAAAGAGACGCAAATCGTGTCGCATAGACTAAGAGATCTGTTTATTGAGCGTGCTGTATTTCGACATGTCCACTAAAGACTGCAGTTTAATTTCACTACGTTCTGCCATGAGTTTTAGAGTGTGCTCAGAGAGTTTTTGGGTTCTACCTTTGCGCCCAGTGCAACTTTTTTACTACTTCTTCCAGCTCTATCACCTTCTCGTCGGTCCTCAGTGTGCGTGCGTTGTATGTTGCCAGGGCCAGGGGTCGTTGGGATTGGCAGGACCTCTGCCGGAGATTCTTCGCACCCCCTGTTCCGCCGTTACCGTGGCCGCCACCTATGCCAGGAATAGCGGAACTGCTGGGAACTGGGGGCCGTCTTCTGTCTATGTCTATCATTTTGTGGGTTTTGCCATAGTCACCACGCTTGGCAGGCGGATTGGTGACTGCAGATTTTGTGTTAAGTACTCGGGGGGTGCTGCTACCCAATCCCTCGGTGTGCGTTTCCTTAGTCGCCTTTTACGACATCCACGGGAGGAGATGGAGAGGTCCAATTATAAGCCGGAACCACAACGGCATACGTTCGTGTGATTCGTTGGCTTAATGATGAAGCTACAGCTAGACTAGTTTATTTCAGCTACTTCCATAGTGTTATGTCATATGGCATCAATCTCTGGGGAAAAGCAGCTGATATTTAAAAAATATTAGAAATTAAAAAAAGAGCAATACGTGCCATTTATAGAATGAAACCGCGATTGTATTTGAGAGAAATATTTAAAGAAATTAATATTCTCACAATAGCTTCACAATATATACATATATAAATTTTAGCTATACACGCATAAAAATAGAGATGGATTTCAGTGAAATAGTGATCTTCATAGAGTCAATACTAGGAACAGAAACAAATTATACATCCCTAGGTTTCGACTAGAAAAAGTATGGCGAACACGGTGCGCTTCCTGAAGATGTAACTAATCTACCTATTAAAAAATTTAAAGCTTACATAAAGGGTAGTCTTTTGATGAAACTGCATTATAATATATATGACTAAATAATTGATAAGAATCCATGGCCTCATGTTGCTCTGCCCTCAGAGAGTTAATCGAAACATTTAAAATGTATAGGTATATCAACTCTCTTGTATTAGTTTTCCGTAGTTAAGGTAGTTACAAGATGGATTGATTATTTGTATTATCAGTTGGAAACTTTATCGGTAGGTTTATTTTTTCCCATTACTTGAATGGGCTTTGAATACAAATATTAAGTTATCATTACAATCGAGGTAAAAATTCTGAGTTTAATACTACTTATTAAACTCAGAATGTTTACCTCGATTGTAATGATAACTTAATATTTGTCATCACTTGAAATGCTATAATTTGTTGCGTGCTTTGATCACTGGTTGAATTCAATTTCCATTTAGTAATTTATTTGCTGTGAGAGCTTATGTTGTTTTCACAGAAATATTACAATAATAATCCTTTTGTGAATATGCATTATTCGGTCGGATTAATTGTTTTATATATTTACAAATATAATTACGTTTTAAAAAGCCTATACCACATTTTTTGTGGAAAGTAGATGTATTTTGTATATATATAATATGGGTAGGCCAAATAAACGCACCGCTCCAATGAGACAGCGAGGTATCGAAGTACCTACATGAAAACATCATCGAAGTTTACAATTTTTAGATTTTCGTTAATCTTTCAGTTCAACCGATTTTGATAAAATTTATATGGGATCACCTGTGAAGTATACCCGGTCAGACAAAAAAAGAGTTTTCCAAATCGGTTCAGCGGTTTTTGAGTAATCGGTGAACATACATTAAAAATATTTATATATATATGTATGTTCCGACGAATTGAGAACCTCCTCCTTTTTAATAAAGTCGGTTAAAAATGAAACGACACAACTGTATAGTGAGAACAAGCATATAACTGAGCCGTTATGAAAAGTTTTTTATACAGCAAAAATATCACAATAATTACGTTTTAAAAACTAAAAAGAAACCGACTTCATTTAATGAAATTTGGGCCTATAATACATTTTTAGTGGAAAGTAGATGTATTTTGTATATTATAATATGGGTAGGCCAAATAAACGCAACGCTCCAATGAGACAGCGAGGTATGAAAATACATGAAAACATCATCGATGTATACAATTTTTAGATTTTTGTTTATTTTGCAGCTCGACCGAGTTTGATAAAATTTATATGGGACCACCTGTGAAGACCACCTGTGTATACCCTTTCAAACAAAAAAAGAATTTTCCAAATCGGTTCAGCCGTTTTTGAGTAATCGGTGAACATACATAATAAAAAAAGATTCCGACGAATTGAGAACCTCCTCCTTTTTGATAAAGTCGGTTAATAAAGTAGGTCTTCATGGGAAAATATGTGGTATTAGTATATCAAATTCAGCTGTTTTTTTAACAATTACTGCAATTAAATGAGAAGAGTTCAAGGACTATGCAGAAAGCCAGCAGAGACTGGAATGTCAGTAAAAATCCTTTGCTACTATCATAGCTTTATAACCCGCATTTTCATGCGCATTTAAATGCGTATTTTAAATCATCAAAACTCAATAATAAATGAAGTATAATAAATAATTTGAGATTTAAATTAAGTTTATATATTTGAAATGAAATGAAATGAAATGAAATATTGAAATGAAATGAAATATTGAAATGAAATGAAATATTATTTATTTGCCTGAACATATGTGATACAAATTAGGTCTTATAATAGTTAGTCCATTGTATGTCCTACCATATTCTCTGGCATGCAAATTTAATTTAGTGTCGTTAACCTAGCTTACTTAATTTTCTTGGGAGATATATTATTAGAATGAATTCATAAATTAGGTAATTATAAATAATGTCACTTCTTATAAATAATTATTAGTTAATAGGTCAATAAAAAGTTAATAAGTTAATAATAATGATACAGTTTAGAGGTCCCTATAATTAATTAATCAATTAATTTGATATTGAGTTTGATGCTTCCAGTCTCACTCTTAATTATTTTCCAAGCTTTATTTTTGACTAGATTTTGCAATGCAACATACAGTAAAAATGATAGAGCAATTTTTAACCGACTTTATCAAAGAGGAGGAGGTTCTCAATTCGTCGGAATCTTTTTTTTTTTTATGTATGTTCACCGATTACTCGAAAACGGCTGAACCGATTTGGAAAATTCTTTTAGTTATAAAACACACATAGTTACTAGTATTATGTTTTTATATTGTCAATTGCAATATCGCGTCACGCAGGCGAGCTCGTACACTATTTTCAAACCGTCTAACCAAACTATTTCGAGTCGTCTAAAAACTCATTCAAACTGAATTGCACAACAAAGTCAGCCATCCCAGACAATCCAGGGGTATTCATTTAATGGAGTGTCCGAGAACAAACAATGAAACACGCAGTCCTTACCGTTATGAGCTTTGAATGCATGGAAACAAGGTGCTGTTTTGCTATTGCTGTTTTGTTTTGCATTAAAAATATATGCAATTGCTGCATGTTTACTCTATTACCTTAGTGGTTACACTTTCCCTCTCGATTTGATATAAATTAATATGAGACCTTTTCTGATGCTCAATCTGGTTGGAATTGAGTACCTAAGAAATAAGTTTTGTTGTATATATTTAAAACTTTGTGGCGAATATCCCAAAATCAAAGTCAAAAGATACTTTATTCAATACAATCACAAGGATCACTTTGAACGTCTTAAACACTAGGTGAATTTAGTTGCGAATTCCTCCTAACCCAAGCTCGAGAAGAACCGCCAAGAAACTCGTCCTGGTCCTAGCGCTTTTTTGCATAATCCATCTTATAACTACCTTCACCACGAAAAACTAATACAAGAGAGAATACATTTCAAATTAGTCGGTTAACTGTCTTAGGGCACAGCGACATGAGACCATGCATTCTTATCAATAATATAGTCTTTTATATTATAATACGCTTTCTTGAAAAGACTACCTTTTATCTATGCTTTAAATTTCTCAATAGGTGCATTTTCAGGAAGCTTCTTATAGAAGCGCACCGTGTTCCCCATAAAAAACTATTTTTTCGTAGTAGAAGCCTAGGGATGTTTGTATCTATTCTTAGTATTTATTCTATTTACCTCACTATTTTGCTGAAACCCATCATTTTTATGGGCGTATAGCAAATTTTCATAAATAAATAAATAAAAATAAATAATGCCGGACATTTCACACAGCATCATCTGGCCCCAAAGTAAGCAGAGCTTGTGTTATGGGTACCACATGTAAATGTAAATACATACATATTAAACACGGAAACACCCAGACCCGAGACAAATACTTACAGATCATACAAAAATTTGTCCCGCGGCGGGAATCGAACCCGCAACCTTCTGCGCCTCAGGCAGGCTTTCGCCCACTGCGCCATAGAGGTCGTCATATATTTATTGTGAAGCTATTGTGAGAATATTAATTTCATATAAACTTTTGCATCAATTTTGCATCAATATTAAGACGTAGGAAAGTCTTGGAATCTACAAGATTAATTGCCTCTCCATTAATTTCAATGTTGGTCAGGCTATGAATAACATTTTGCAAAGTGAATTTGATACATTTCATTTTTTTTGAATTAAGTAAAAGATTATTTACAGTAAACCAGTTTAGAACTAACATAACTAGATAATGATTCATTTACGTTATCGCAAATACTGGTCTTACCTCTGTCAACTTTAAAAATTAAAACATATCGACTGCAAATAAAACTATATCATAAATATTTTTTTTACAAAAAAGGTAAATCGTTAACGTATACGATACGTATACGATGTATACTAGGAATAAAAAAGGGCCAAGTATCGAACCCTGTGGTACCCATATATAAATAATTGATCCTGAAGACCACCACCGCACCACCCACGTCAACTTTCTGGACTCTATTGGATAGATAAGACTGTATGAGGTCAATCGCCCGGTTTTGAATGCCACACAACTACAACTCAGTGACAATTATGGCGATTTGGCTTTGCATATTTGTTTGTATGTTTATGGAATTTCGATACTATTAAAACATTAATACTAATAGCTTTCAGTTCATCTGTTGAAGATGATTTAGGTAGCATCAGTGACTGCTTGACTGACTGGTTGACTGACTGATTGACTGAATGATTGACTGACTGATTGACTGATTGACTGATTGATTGACTGATTGATTGACTGACTGATTGACTGACTGATCCAATTATAGTCAAACAGGTGATCCGCTTAACCGCTGATCGAAGAGACTTGAAATTTGGGGGTACATGTTTGTCTGTCTTGGTGTGTTGCATGACAACGTTTGCAATATGTAAAGGTAGATAAAATATTATATTCTATGAACATATAAATTTGAAAATGCCATTTACTTTTCAAAAAAATATACAAAACATTTAGTAGAAGTCTATTTCAAAATTTCAGTAACAGGCTTGCTATATAATTATTAAGCCTGTTATTGTTTACAACCTTTGTGAGAGAAATAAATAAATAAAATAAATAAATGACTAAAATAGTGTTTTATTTTGTATGGCAACACATAGAGTTGAATAGAGTAAACTCACGACTTTGAAATTTAGAATGCAAAGAGTCTTTGTTACACAAATAAAGGGTAAATTCTGCAATAGACTTTCTTAGCTCTAAATAAAATTGATGAAGTTAACGTTAGAGTTAAAGTTCTAGAACTTCGTAGGAAAACAAGAGCAAGAAAAGAGTCTCTAAGGAGCACTTCAATCATACCACTTCACTGGTTTGAAAGAGTTACTGACTGAGTAATTACGAGTTCATAGTTTGAGCGGCCATGAAGAAATAAACCTAGCTTATCTTCTCGTGATCTTTTTTGATCAAGCGGGCGAAGATTTCAGTAGCAACCTGGGTGATTTAGCTTTGTAAGTATGTTTATTTGTCCGACAATACGTTGTTTTTCGATGAGTTGTTTTTCTCATTAACGTGTCACTTATTTAGAACCAGTGTGGTGAAAAGATAAAACTACACCTCAAAGGGTCCTTTCGTGCAATTGACACATATCTTTGATCTTTTTGGGTTCTACGACAAGCCAGTTCCTTACGATTGGGAGTACCTACGGTATTTTTCAAACAGAAAAAGTCATTGGTGCATGACCAGATTTGAACCTAAGTCGTGAGATGCTTTGTTTGTACATTCCAAAAATATTTTTATTTATATTCTAGGACGTATAAAACGTGACGTATAACCGTGAACGTATTTTAAGTCACTTCGCGCTTTCATAATGTAAGCTTTTATTTATTAATACATTTTCGTCTTTTATGTAGGATTTTAAATTATACGGACATCGTACTCAGTTCGGGGCGAACAACTAGTATTTTAGCATCGTTAAAATCATTTTTTAGAACATTTACGAATAGGTAAAAATAAAAAATAGGCTAAAGCTAATAATCAAAGATGACAAAGAAGTTATTTCTTATTGCGCGTCATATCACTATTTCCTGGTCATTATTCTAGGCCAGTTTTCTGAAACTTGTATATAACTAGTGAGTTAGTTAAAATCAAGCGACAAAAGACAAGTGATGTAGCTTTATTATTTTAAGTGTTTTGCTCCTTCAAGTTTTATTGGATAATCTGGGTGGAATTTTAACGAACAAAGCGGGACCTTTTAGTAGAAGGTGTAGACAAATAAAATAAGTCGCGGGAAAGAAACCTAAGAACATTATAAAGTACAGGGTCCACCACGATGTTTAAGTGACGAATGACTAATGGTTTCTAACTTGATAAGTTACTGTTTTAGAACAAAACGGGTATTTATCGAGTTTTACCTTTTAATTTACTATCTATGTTTCGGTTGCAATAACGATGGTCGCAGCATGACTGGAATCGCAAGCCTAGTCGTGGAGTCAACGTCGGGAATAGACTAAGAGGTCTTACGCGATAAATACCCGTTATCTACTAAATCAATATAAGTTCTGCTCACCAAAGCTTAAGAAATACTATTATAAGGTTACATTATCAAAATATTTACTGGACACTGGAAATGTTATCATCATAATGAAGGTTTAAATGAAGGGAAGAAGAACTTGCTAGTTAGATTGCTACTACAGCAATTTTCGTAGCTTATGTTAGGTTTACTATGAGCACGTTAAAAAGAGCACATCTTTATTTATGTTAAAATTAATATTGGCGTAATTTGAAGAAAGATCATTTCATATTGACTGGCCTGTCAGCTCGATTGAGGTTATGGTTCCCCCACAGGATAAAAAATTGTGTGATGAACATACATAGGTGTTTGTTCTGTGTCGTTTCTTACGATAACAAACAACAATCTAAAAAATTTAAAAATAAAACAAGTAATTATTAAAATCCAAATAAAACTAATTATTAATGTAAAAGTTATACTAATCAATATTCAGGTTCCCCACCCAATATATCGGTTCAGGGGGAAGTTTCAGTAGATCACTTCAAGGTCCTGAGTAGGAGTGGATAGGGCAGCGTTCGATGATACGATCCATGGTCTGGTTGTCTTCGCCGCATTCGCAAAGCGCAGAATCAGTCCAACACTTGTGTCGAAAGTATTTACATCGACCATGTCCAGTTTTAAGCCTATTTAGGTGGCATCATAGCTTGCGTGGCAAGTTAAAGCCCTTGGGTTAAGAAGTGTGGTCAATTACTTGGGTGCGTGAGCGCGTGATCAATAGTATTGAGCCAATCTATTTTCCAGATGTCTGCTATCTCAAAGTTTTTCAGGTTTTTAGCAAAGCCATAGGGTGGATGTCGAGATTTTAATCTATAGCGTGGCGAATAGAAAAAATCATCGTGAACAAGAAATTTGGTTTGTGACTCTATTTTAACGGATTCTCTCTTTAACACGTGTTTTCGACGAAGATGAGGTGGTTCTGTGTGGCTCAATGCTGGAAGCCAGTGTAGATTTCACTGTTTTGGAACAGGAAATGCAGCGCATGGCACCGTTATGTTTTGTGTCGACTTATGCACATGAGCGCTTTCTAGCCACACACAATGTATTCTGCAGAGTAGACAAGAGAAATTCCAGTCATGCGAAGGCAGTCAGCTGACGCTTTCCATGTTGTGTCGCATAGCTTGTGAAGTATGTTATTGCGAGAAGATATTTTTGGGCTAGTTTGTTTAGGTGTACTTTATATGTTAGGGTTCTGTCAAGGGTCACGCCAAGATATTTGGGAAAAGGATTGTGTCTCAACTTTTCTCCACTAAAGATTATAGCAAGTTTGTAGTTTAACTTTCTTAGTAAAAACATTGTCTCTTTTTGCCCGAGTAACGTCTACCATACGATTCGCGATTGCGTCCGGCTTTACACTAGTAGTCTGTTTAGGAGGACGGTGTTTTCCAGTGAATCTGTGAAGTAGTTTCCAAACTTTTCTACTGGATCTTTCAAAATCCATGCCTTCAACAGTAGATTCCCGCTTAGTTTTTTTTTTATCCAGTGACTTCAGGAGCAAGTCCTTGGAAGTCCTTAAGTATTAATTTAATTTTAGTGAGTTAAGGATACACAAGTCAGCGGCACAAACTCGTTAGTGGGCGCAGCTAAAATGCATGCTATTTCACCTAGCTTAGTGTGAGAAAAGGATAGACGTGCACCAAGGATAGAGATGAGCAGTAAGGAGATAGCGTGATTATAATTTCGAGTCATATGATCAGATTAATCTATGATTTCTAAATAAAACGATTGCGTAAAAATAATGAATAGACTTTTGGCTCAAGGGTTCTCATGAAAAAACTACAGAATGTAATTATAAAAAAAATAGCTCTTGAATAAATAATCTATGCTTGTATAGGAACATTTTTTTAGTTTGCGTACTCCGTTTGTTATTTATTCAGACCTAAAGTTACGCTAAAATCAGTGATGAAAATGGTTTTTTTTTTGAGTCTTGTATCTTTCAAACCCATATTATTTTCACAATTCTGTATTAATACAAGCATAGATTATGACAAGACAAATTTATATCACTTTTAGTTTTGGTTGGTCATCATCAGACGGTGGTGTGATCACCCTTCGACGTTTGTATGGAAAGATAATCGACTTGTTCACTCTTAATTAGGTAGTTCCTGAACTTACTCTGCCTCACCATCTTAAGCCACAACTACGCTGGAATACCTTAGATACACCTTTAGAAATGCAAATGTGTATATAAGTTTATTATTGAAAATGATGATGATATAAACCCAGCCAGTTTTTGCAAGTTTTTGCGACGGGTAAAGCAGCTTATAAAAGGTCTTTCATTAAGCACTTCCTATCTTTAAATTTAAATAAAACAAAGAGTGTATAAGATATCATCAATTTTTTTTATTTGTTTGAAAGGCCTATTGATGCCAATGTATACGGAATATCGTTCCAATATCCGCCGCAGCGCATCATCCGAAATATTAAATTTTCCATGACTCTGGCGCATAAATCAGGCTGAATTTGACCGATGGCATGGGTTATGTTGGTTTTGAGGGCTGCTGTTGTTTGTGGCTTATTCGAATACATATGTGACTTAAGAAAAGCCCACAAAGATAAGTCTTAACGGTGTCAAATACCACGACCTCGGTGAGCAGTTCACATCACCTCCACGTGAGATAACCATGCCCTCAAATCGCTCGTGCAGAATATCCAATGTGGCATGAGATTTGTGACACGTAGCGCCATCCAGTTTATACCACATGTTGTTGATGTCCATAAAATCCAATTCAGGTCATAAGAAGTTGGTAATCATCGACCTATAGCGCCCGCCGTTGGTGGTGATGGCCTGGCCAACGTCGTTCTCAAAGAGATGTGCACCGATGACGCCGCCAGCCCAAATCTACACCAAACTGTGACTTTTCGGGATGCATTAGACGCTATTGGGTCTCATGTGAACTACTATCGTCATTCATGATTCATCCAGAAATGAGCCTTATCGATGAAGATGATTTTTGAATGAAAATTAAGGTCAGTTTAATTTTGATAAAACAATTTTATCATTTGCACGTTTTGTTGAACCCTATACCCTTCCATGGTGGCTTGGTAAATCAGACTGACTGAGCTTCAGCAATATGGGCGCTATTAATTGTCAAAGTTCAGAAGTCCCTACGAATATAGGGAATTTATAAGGGTTCATTGTGGGCTTCAGAAACGTAAAACCAGACCATTGCATAAACGTAAAACCAGACCATTGCATTTAACTAGATAACCAATACAGGTGAAGTGAAACTAGCAGACTAACTTTTTACTCGCCAACAGGGCGCTGTAGTTTTTAGATAAAGTAGGCGTGTCCAACATCCATATAGTTTTCAAAGTAGAGAAGATACTCGTACATGGGCGGAGTGGGTCAGATTTTTAATATAATTAAATAAAGCACAGCTATTTGGGCGCGGACGACAGTGTTCCCGTATCAAGGTCAACAAGCCTACTGTTATATCTTGCTTAATGTAGAAAGGAAGCGAAATAGTAAATTATTGTTTTACATCTGCCACGCTTACTAGTCCAGGATCCATGGTCCATTTTGGCACTTGATTACTATCAAGCTAATTTTCCGTGAGTAGCTGAATTTTCATGAGACGCCCAACAATTTCCTATACGAAACTCTCGATTGTGGTAGCTAACAGAGGTAGCAAGGATAAAATATGTCGATTTGATGATTCTCAAATATTTATTAATAACTGAATTTTATTTTGTTAAATCTCAAGATAATTATCTAAATAATTCGAAAAAAATATTTGTCCTACAAAATCTATGGTTTGATCAAAGACTCTTCAGGGGACTCTTTGATCCAACCATATTTTTCAATATTTTTTCAAATAATTTAGATATTTATCTTGAGATTTAACAAAAAAAACCCAGTTAGTAATAAATTTGTGAGAATCAACAAATTGACATAATTTATCCTTGCTACCTCAGTTAGCTACCACAAACGAGAACTTCCGCTCAGGAAATTGTTGGGCGTCTCATCGAAACGAAGATATTCACGAAAATTCAGCTTGATAGTAATTATTTTTACATCAAGGATCTGTACAACTTTTGAGCGTAGGAGCGGGATAACGTACCACGTCATTTGTAGGACAATATGACTGTTAAATTATATAAATATTAATTAAGTAAAAAAATAAACAATCAGCTGGTTAGTAATCATTTATGATGACCTCGTTATCGATACATGTTGGAAGGATCTTCTGATCTGGGACTCTTTGATCAAACCATAGATTTTGTAGGACAAATATTTTTTCGAATAATTTAGATAATTATCTTGAGATTTAACAAAATAAAATGCAGTTAGTAATAAATATTTGAGAATCATCAAATCGACATATTTTATCCTTGCTACCTCTGTTAGCTAACACAATCGAGAGTTTCGTATAGGAAATTGTTGGGCGTCTCATGAAAATGAAGCTACTTACGGAAAATTTGCTTGATAGTAATCAAGTCTAAAAATGGACCATGGATCCTGGACTATACACTCTTAAATAAATAATACAACTAAATTTAAACTTTGTGTTTATTTGATTTCAGACTCGTGAAATACTTCGCCAACATTCTCTTCCTAGTGTTACTTAAGGGACACTTTTCACAACGGGAAGCAGCGCCAAGCGAGTTATGGGTCGGGTCTACACTCTATCCTTGGGTTTTAGTTTATCAATTCGAATACTCTAGGGAAGTTAAATAAAATAAATATTGATGAACAATGCACACAACACCATCTAGCCCCAAGCATAGCTTGTATTATGACCAGATGATTTATAGAATAATCTATACTAATATTATAAAGAGGAAAGATTTGATTGTTTGTTTGTTTGTATTGAATAGGCTCCGAAACTACTGGACCGATTTGAAAAGTTCTTTAACCGTTGAAAAGCTACACTATCCCCGGGCAACATAGGCTACATTTTATCCCGGGAAATACCTTCAACGCAGGCGAAGCTGCTCGCGGACAGCTAGTTATTTATATATTTTTAAATACATACATTTGGGTATGGGTCATATGGGTCTTTATACCATTTTCTAGAGATCCGAAGTCCAACAAAGACTTCGGACTTCTTATAATTTCACCATGTTCGTTTGTCTATTGCTCTGATTGAACAACGAACATTCAGATAACTTGCAAACTATTAGGTCCTTACATATGAAATTGGCGTTTTGTCGTACTGGCCTCTTTGATCTGAAATATATCCTCTTTGGTTAAGAGTTCCAAATTCAAATTTATAAATCCATGTAGCTGGTATATTTGAGTTTCGAGAACAGTCATTCATTTGTTTTATTCCTCATTGGTTTTTTCTTTGGCGTCGCTCATCTCGCACAATGGAAAACTTGAAATATCGCTTTATTTACGAGTATGAGTTCTACCGTAGTACCAGTGCTGCAGAAACGCTTCGAAGGATTAACGATGTGTATGGCGCTAGTGTCGCAAAAGAAAACACGGTACGTTTTTGGTTCCGACGTTTTCGTTCTGGAAATTTCGACCTTCAGAACAAGCCCCTTAGACGGCCGGAGACCAAACTGGATAATGAAAAGTTCAAGGCTGTTGTGGAAGCAGATCCATCGCAAACCACTTCAGAGTTAGCTGCAGGCTCGTTGTGAGTGATAAAACTGTTTTAATCCACTTGAAGCAAACAAGGAAAGTTAAAAAGCTTGAACGGTGGGCACCTCATGAATTGAGTGAAGCAAACCAGCAAACACGCGTTGACTGCTGCGTTACATTGCTCAACCGGCACGATAATAAAGGGATTTTAAATCGGGTTTACCTGTGATGAAAAGTGGATTCTGTACGATAATCGGAAGCGCTCGTTGCAATGGCTGAATCCGGAAGAACCAGCCAAATCGCGCCCCAAGCTAAAACTTACTCAGAAAAAGTTGTATTTTTATTGCAAAATGAAATCCATAACATGACAATATTTATTAAAAATATTTGTATTATATGATGTAACTAAAACCTACGGTTTTCGCAATTTTTCCTTTATTTGTGCTACAAGACGTTGCTTCGTACCAAATTTCAAGATTCTGAGTTCACGGGAAGTACCCTGTAGGTTTTGATTCCCTTGCAAGTGTCGAAAATTTGCAGAAATTTACGGCATAAACGGCTGTATCTTTTGATTGCGTTGGCTTAGAAGTTAGATTTTTTGACAGCTTTAAGGGACAGGAGAATTGAGTATTTGATATAAATTTCAGCTTGATACCTCCACGCGTTCCTAAGAAAAAGGGTCTTGACAGACAGACAGACGGACGGACGGACGGACAACAAAGTGATCCTATAAGGATTCCGTTTTTTCCATTCGAGGTACGGAACCCTAAAAACGATGTCGTGTGGCATGTGGTTAAATGGATCTTTATGGATATAAGTATGGTTCTTGAACAGTTTATCGATACATAAATTCGTTTAATATATAATAAGCTTTGTAGACGTAAATCTTGATGTGTCTAGTAAACTTACTGGTGTTTGGAGGTACCTGAGAAGTTCTTAAAATTGTAACATATTAGACAATACATACATACATACATACATATCGACCATATTAGAAAAGATTATAAGGAGAATTACGGCTGGTAGGGCTTTACTAGGTTATAAGTAAAAGTCCGATTTGCATGATTTCTTTTAAGTAAACCTTAAAAGAAAGCATGCAAACTCCGTACTAAATTCTTTTATTTTGCTAATAAGAAGGTAAATTGGTTTGGACCTGACCACTAGTCAATCTTATCCTTCACTGTGCGTCACATGCAGTTGGCCAATTTCCCCTCAGCAAAAGCAGGGTACAACTACAATAATAAATTTGGGCAGGGTTTAATTTTTTGAAGGGCACGGCGAATATACATATGCATTGCATTTATCAGACATCTGAACCACGGAATCCCAGAATTAGTGCAATAACTCCTATGTAGGTACATC
This sequence comes from Lampropteryx suffumata, assembly GCA_948098915.1. NCBI lineage: Eukaryota > Metazoa > Arthropoda > Insecta > Lepidoptera > Geometridae > Lampropteryx > Lampropteryx suffumata. Next base: position 14,480,973 of record OX402544.1, on the reverse strand, counting down.
CTCTTTTATTAATCACCGAATATTGCTTTCGTATCAATGCCAGCCATCTTACGTAGGATTCGAGGAAAACGTAAGCCGAACGAAATTGAGTTGGTATGAACGGGCCAGATTTGTACGAACGAAAAAATATACTGTAGTACCTACATACATACCGCTGCACGTAATATCTGCTATAGCTAGCGTCTTTGCTCTATGGAATTTAACTGTTACCAATGATTGAAAAATTGTAGAATGGGTTGACCATTCAATAATCGTAGTTATACGCTCCCATTCGCTACAGTTTCGTTTATTTCATATATCTGAACTTTAACGAGACTGGTCAGTTTTTCATTTATATCGAAATATTTAATTAATATTATTATTGTTTAAGACGCCAGCGGAGGACAAATTGCCCATACAAACGTAATACCAAAATTATTTCTAACTCAAGCATATTTCCACTATATTGTTGTATTATTTGTATTCGAACAGTATTTATTTAGGTACCTGGATAGTTTTTTTTCGAATAACTTACCTAAAATGAAATAAGAGCCAATAGCATTTTGCACATTTTTATGCTACAATTGACAAGCTTTCTTCCTATTTGTTTCGTATAAAAACAGTAATATTTTACCTGGTAATTGGTAAGGACCATAGTTTATATTGTCTAGTTACAGAATTACATTACTATGTGAATAATACAAAATGTTTTCGGTAGTAGTCATCTTTTTTGGTATTAAGGAACACAACCAAATTCATACCACTTTTTAAAGGCTAATATTGCTATCGCGCACGCACTGGGCGGGGCCGGGGGCCGGGGACGGGACACTTCGGTTGTGTGATCGCTCGGACAGGTACGCACACACACACACACTAATGCAACGCGTATTTACACGGTACGCCGCCGCCGTTCGGGGCTTGTTCGGAGGTCTTCTTAGGGGTAAATAAATAGGTACCTACTATGGTAGACGGAAAGGCTAAATTACTATTTTGTAAACCAGTGTCTGACAAGTTATTTTGCTGTGCATGCGTATTTGTTTGTTCACTATTCTATTGACCTGTGCCACTAACTTGGATTGAGATTTACCTTGTTGTTTGGAAACAATAACCTAACTCCTACATACTACTACGACTTTGGCTTTGTTTACGGATATTTTTCACTTATAGTAGGGGAGCCCAAGAGGCTAAATAGGTATTTACTCGAGCGTCGTTGGGACCTATTGGATTGTGAAGGTTAGATACTAAATAGAAAAAATGATTGTATAATGTATACCCTTTCACTGGTACAGGGGGGAGCATGTACAGGTTTTCAAAAATGTAAAAAAAACAGTCACAAAGAAATACTCGGTCGCTTCAGTTATTAATAGTGTATGCGCCCCACGTGTTTCTGATAACGGAAAAATATTAATCTGCTGGTTTGCCTGGTGGGGGTGGCCGTACGAACGAAGTGGTAGAAAATAGGAAAAAATTCAAGCGCGTCAGACATTGAGAAGGTTGAGGATGTTAAAATCATGGCCGATTTTTGAAAATGCAAATTGTGACCTTTAAATTTTCTCGAGCGCGTCAGATTATTATACAGACGTTTTATCTTGATGTTTTTGCCGTTCTGATCCATAATCTGACAATCATGTGAAGGAATTTCTTTAATCTGACGGTTTGAAATAAGCCATTGTGACCATTGTGTGAATTTTACGAGTGACCATGTATTTTATAACTCAATCATTAGTAATTTTAGTTAGATACCTAGGTAGTACCTTAAATATATATGTACCTACTAAACGTGTAAAGTAGTGTTTGTTATTGTCAATTTTCAAATTCTACGGAGAAGGCACCGATCCGCCTACCTAACTAAGACAAGACATGAAACGGTATGTACCAAAGTAGTTGCTTTGCTTTGTAAGATCTAACCTATCAATTAAAAACATTGTTTTCCAATAAATAATTGGATTAGCAGCTGTATAAGTAGTTATTAATAAATACTTACCTAAGTAGGTAAGTATTTATTAATAACTACTTAATAAATACTTATACTGCTGGCTAAGTAGCCAGCGGCTAATTTTCTAATCGAAAATTGTTTTGTGCCTATCTACTAAAGCTTAGCAGACAATTTGCACTCATTATGTAGGTCGGTAGCGCACTTAGAAACATTGTTGACAAAAAAATAAGGGTTGAAAATTTTCTTTCATGATTGTTTTTGTAAGGAAAACTGAAAATAATAAGGTGTGTGCAGAGTGGCGCACAGTGGGAAATACATAGTTCTCAGCGACTGCTGCTCCACACTAGACCTTCGACCCTATATAAAGGGCTCAGGTTAATACTTCACAAGGTTTTATATTTTTTTTTATTGTAATACGTTGGTACATGTTATACATAAAACCACCCAAACCCGAGACACATATTTGACCATCTAAACATTTGTCCCGAAGCGGGAATTGAACCCGCAACCTTCTACGTCTCACCCTTGGCCCACTACGCCACCGAGGTTGTCCAAACTTTACATAGATGTATGTTTTATCTCAGAAAAACGCATGCGAAGCCGCAGACAAGCTCCACTCACTTCAGTCGTGTTCGAAGTTTTTCAGGGCAAACGTAACTCAACAAAACATAAAAAAAAAATATGGTCTCCAATGGTTAGGTTAGATGAAAATTACAGAAGTATTTTGAAGAAATAATATATTTTCTGGTTTCAGTTTTCCCAAGGTTAACATTAATTTAAAAAAATGAATTGATGGAACTGGGAAACAAAATTGGTTTCCAACAAAAAGAAACACAATTTGCTCAGATCACTTTAAAGACCAAGATTTTGTAATCAAAAAAAGTGGGAACAAATACATAGTTGACACAGCTATACCTGTGTCTCTAAAAATTTTGTGTTCTCAAGTTATTTTAGTGTTTACATTCATGACGTTTTATTATAATTAATTACCTTCATTTATATTATGATTACGTGCAATCGAAATCTAATGAAACGAATTAAAAATTACAGGCAGCTGCTGTCTATCAGCTGAACGGAGTTCAGAAACATCCTCAACGTCAAAGAAACACAACCGGAAACTTGATTCAGAAAACTTTTATGTCACTCAGAAAGAAAAGAAATAAGCAATACATATAATTAAACATAAAACTCACAAAATGACAGCTTCTAAACAAGTACGTTCTATTTCAAGGACATTAAATTTCCACGTAGCTATGTATCAGTTCCGGTCGTATAATATTTTTTCAAGTATTTACGAGTTATAAACCTGTGACTGTGTTAAAAAATCAAGAAAGAAATGAAAAGCTTTTTATTTCGACCACCACAAATATAACCTGACGTACCCATCGTATTCGAATTTTGTTACCCATCAGTAGATTGGTATAATAGGTAATCGATATCGATACATTCGTCTTGAGCTTAACCTTAAGAACAACAAGGCACCGGGGGAAGACGGAATAACGACAGAGCTTCTGAGAGCGGGTGGAACACCGGTACTTAAGGTCCTCCAGAAGCTGTTCAACTCCGTAATCCTCAAGGGAACTACGCCAGAGGCGTGGAACAGGAGCATGGTGGTACTGTTCTTTAAGAAAAGGGATAACACCCGCTTAAATAGCTGTTGAGCCATGTCTATAAGCTGTATTCGGGATTAGTAACTAATCGCTCGTAGGTTTGACGACTTCCAGCCTCCCGAACAAGCCAGGTTCCGAAAAGGCTTTAACACCATAGACCACATCCATACGCTCCGGCAGGTTATACATAAGACCGAAGATTATAACAGGCCACTTTGTTTAGCGTTTGTGGACTATGAGAAAGCCTTTGATTCTGTCGAAACCTGGGCAGTGTTGAGGTCACTCCAGCTCCAGTTCTGTGTACCTACCTACCTACACAAACACAAGCACGTCACTACACACACATCAGGTAAGCAGAGATAGCGATATTCGGAGCGATTTTTGCACGCGCCTCGAATTGAAGTTGCAAGCTTGGTTCGCCGGGTTCTTAATAGTACATTGTTACCCTAAGGCTGAAAGTAACTTATTTAGGCCTGAGACGGCGTTTGGGCAATAGTTCGAGGAACTAAATAAGCCTTCCACCCGAGGTAAATACAGTGTTTTTACGAATATAAGGAAAGAAAAAATAAAAACATGAATTAGCTAATAAACAAATTACTTAGTGTATTTTATTTTACATAAATCAACAACTTTGGTGAGATATTTATTTAAAGTAGAATGCTAAAATTAAAGCAATTAGTTATAGTTAGTGAAATTTTTTTCCGGGTATGTTGATATTTGATATTTTTGGAAACTTGAGTTTCCCAGAAAATATCCAGGGATACCAGGGATTCTTGGGTGTATGTTATAGACATCGATATGTGTCTAATTTCTATTCTATTCTATTCTATTCTATTCTATTCTATTCTATTCTATTCTATTCTATTCTATTCTATTCTATTCTATTCTATTCTATTCTATTCTATTCTATTCTATTCTATTCTATTCTATTCTATTCTATTCTATTCTATTCTATTCTATTCTATTCTATTCTATTCTATTCTATTCTATTCTATTCTATTCTATTCTATTCTATTCTATTCTATTCTATTCTATTCTATTCTATTCTATTCTATTCTATTCTATTCTATTCTATTCTATTCTATTCTATTCTATTCTATTCTATTCTATTCTATTCTATTCTATTCTATTCTATTCTATTCTATTCTATTCTATTCTATTCTATTCTATTCTATTCTATTCTATTCTATTCTATTCTATTCTATTCTATTCTATTCTATTCTATTCTATTCTATTCTATTCTATTCTATTCTATTCTATTCTATTCTATTCTATTCTATTCTATTCTATTCTATTCTATTGTTCTATTTTCTTTAATCTATTTGTTACAGCAACGTTTTTGGATTGCACCGGATAATCTTTTCAAGTGCTTGCTTGTAGAGAGTCAGTAGAATGCACTTTCAGCCAGCTCAGTCAATTTCAGGCCTACTTTCCGAGTATAAGAAAAATATTGTACACAACATATGTTATTATGGTGACATCTAGCTGATCTGATGATATTACCAGGGTGCTGTTCAACGGAGCTGTTCGTCAATAAATAGACCGACTCAGCTGAAACTTGGTATACCTTCCTGTAAAGAATGACAATTTCATATCGTGGTTATATCATCGCGAGATCTCAGTTTGGGACGAATTACAAGTAGGTACTTATTTAGTTTACTTTGTCTATCTTTTCGACATTCTGACGGATTATTTTAGCCGTTCTGCGGAGTAAACATTGTGCATTTATATTATAGATATTTTGCTAGTTATTTCGGGTTTTATTTGTAAATTTGGTGATTTTATTTAAATAAAGCTATAGTTATTGACAAGGGTGTAAATAATTGGAATGGAAGTTTTGTGTTTCTTTGTAATTCGAGCAAAAATATTCCTTAGAATTATATTATAGAGACAGCAATTTTTATAAAATAACATACTACGAACGGCATCATACGACTTTATGACGTCTTACTATAAACAATCTAAAAACACTTGACATTGCCAAAATTGACACATGCCATTAATGAAGAAGAAGAAGTATTTAGTTATATATATACTTTAATTTCTGCTGAAACACTACTTTAGTTGATGATCAAGCGAATAAAAAGTACTTATTTAGTATCAATATCTATTGAATATTGGCACCTAAATTCATCTAGTATGTAAGACGTTTCTAAGTTATCCTTGTGATTGTATTGAGTAAAGTATCTTTTGACTTTGACTTTAACTTTACTTAAATAAATATTGGTCGAAACCAAGCAATATAGCAATAGGTGTTACGCGTTATTATTTCGGTTAAATAGTACGATGGGTTACCAAGTACAAAATATTATGACTGCTTTAATTTTATTATGAAATTGATAATTGGTTTCGTACATTAAATTGGGTTTTAAGTCTCGCTCGAACGATAATTGAATTTGTTGGCTATATTAAATCAGGTCAATTTGATGTCAGGGTTCATTAATACGCTGAACGGTTCTCTATATTGTTTTCCAAATCATTTTATAAATAATTATAAAACTGTTAAATGAATCTGGCAATTATGGAACTCTGATACTATCAAAACATTTAAACTAACAGCTTTCAGTTACTTACTATAAATAAATAATGAATGCCGGACATTTCACACATTATCACCTGGCCCGAAAGTAGGCAGAGCTTGTGTTATGGGTACCACTTGACTGATATATTTTTTTTAAATACATTCTTATTATACATAGGTATTTAACATAAATGAATTAATATTACGCAAGGTTGAGGTTAATTGTACTGTCATATGAATATCAACTGAGATAGAAACTGAACATACGTACACGTATGGTGTGGTGTTGTGTGCATTGTCCACCAATATTTGTTTATTTATTTAAATAGAATATGGGTATATACTCTCCCAACAAGGCTCTTTGGCTTAAAACCTATAGAGCCTAACTAGGAGAGTACGTTTATTGCTCTCCTTGTCAAAATATGACGTCACCCTCCGGCGTAGTCTGAAAACCGTTTTTTTGGCACTGTGTGAAATAGCACGAAGGTTGAGACTGTACCTTTTTGACAAACACAGACTATTTGATACAGGGTGGGTAGACGTACTCCTATGTACCTACTCATAATTAATTAGAAAATGTTCTGTTTTAGTCAGTTTATTATCCACGGATTGTGTACCTACTGTTATTACTATGTTACCTGTATATGTGTGTGTCATAAAACATTTATTTGTAACAAAATTGTATAGCTTCCTTGGAGTTTGGAACCCTAAGAAAGGCAAAAACATTGTCCTAACCTCAAATGATTGAAAAATATAACGAAGTTGCATGTTATATTTGTATAAAAGTAGGTATATGTACCCGGACACGGGAGCTGAACGCCATATTAGTTTTCATTAAGTACTACATATACGAGTGACAATGCTTGTGATTTAGAATCAACATTGGAGAGACAACTAAATTGGAAACGGGAGTCACATCTGTGACAAACTAGTAGGGAGATTACTATGTGATTGATTGGGTTCGGAGCTCTGATACTGAAGGCTTTAACAGAATTAACTAGGATAGTCTGAATCGCGTCCTCCTAATATTAAACGTTGTGTAGATGTATGTAGATGTGGATCTGGTTTAAAATTTAAGGTAAGTAATATTTATTATTGTACTACGCGACCAAAGAAATCTGATACGAAAACAACGGTAATCCCTATCACCGATGTTTTTGTATCTCATTTCTTTCGGTTGACGGAACATCCATCATTCTGTGTCTGTTCGCTCTTAATCAGAGCTCATACTCAAAGACGTCTTATCGTTATGAAAATGTGCACATTTATACGTAATAGTGGCCCCCACAAATATATGAAATAAAAATTTAAAAAAATATATTTAGGCATAATATTGAATTTTTACTACGGTGCCACACGATGGGGAGTTTCCCCATCATGATAATCGTTGGGTATGTCTTTCAGAGATATAAGGAGGATTCTTGTATAAGCTTAGAAGTAGACAGTCATGGTAGACATTCCCCCTCCCCAACACCACCGCTACAGGATAAACCGATCTTTAAGGGTATCTGAAAAACTTTCAAATGGTGGCATTTATGCTGAAGTTATAAGGTAAATTATCACGGCTAATTAATTTTATTAATTTAGGCTACTATTATTTAAAACTTTAAATATAGTAGCCTGTTAGGGGTGACACTGGACTCTATTAAAAACGTTCACATCAAAGCATAGCGTAGCTTAATATTCAGGGTCATTATTTTTCTGAAGGGTATCCGGGTTTAGCAAAATAATGACCTTCATAGAATCAATACCAGGAATAGACACAAATTATACATCCCTAGGTTTCGACTAGAAAAAGTAAATAAGTCATTTATGGGGAACACGGTGCGCTTCTATAATAAGCTTCCTGAAAATGCTACTAAACGCATTAACTTTAATTTAAAGCATACATAAAAGGTAGTCTTTTGAAGATAGCTTATTAGAATATAAATGACAATATTATTTATAAGAATGCATGGCCTCATGTCGCTCTGCATGCCGTCAGACAGTTAACCGACACACTTGAAATTTATAACCTCTCTTGTATTAGTATTTCGTAGTTAAGGTAGTTATAAGATGGATCATGTATCAAAGCGCTAGGACCAAGACGAGTTCCTTGACAGTTCTTCTCGGGCTTGGGTTAGGATGAATTGGCACCTAAATTCACCTAATATATAAGACGTTTCAAAGTGATCCTTGTGATTGTATTCAATAAAGTATCTTTTGATTTTGACTTTATTTATCAAACGAACCGCTGATCATCCTTTTCGTTATGATATAATAGAATGGAATAGAGAATACTTTATTGCACACCACAAATACATTGAACTGTTATAAGAAATTGATGCCACAGATACACAGTACATGTTAACACCACTTTTTTACCTCAAGGGTTAAGAACAACTCAACTCAACTTAAATGTAGGGGTACCCAAGAAAATAATTTTATCAATTATTTTTATCAATTATTAGTAAGTGCTACTACGATATTAATGACTTTTTAGTTGACGATCTGAAACTTGGCATTAAATTTTATAAATGTATAAACAACTAGCTGCTGCCCGCGTCTTCGCACGTGTAGTACCTACATAAAAAGTAGCCTATGTCCTTCTCCAAGGTCCTATCTATCTCTACACCAAACATCATCAAAATCGGTTCAGCGGTTTAGGCGTGAAAACGTAACAGACAGACAGAGTTACTTTCACATTTATAATATTAGTATTGATATATAAATATATATTAGTAAGGATCAACAGCCTAAAATTTTATGCTTCAGTTCTGAAAATGACAAATTTTCATACAACCTTTCATCTCCCTTTTTAACCCCTTTCAACACAACAACACCAATATAAAAATAGCCTATGTCCTTTCTTAGGCTTTAGACTATCTGTGTACCAAATTTCCCTATTCCCTATTGTAAAGTGTTTAATTGATTTAGCTTGAAGTTGTTTGTTAATATCCGAAGTAACGTGAATGGCGAATGGCGACTGAATGCACCAAAATCAACTAAGTTCTAACCCAGTTAGCATTTCACAAAGACTTTCCTGGACCTTTGACCACAGCTTCCATAATTGACAAACGCCCTAAGTTCCTCGAGTGGCTAGCTCGGAACGGACGGAATACGCTGTGAAGCACGAATAACTGATAGACCAAAGGCATAGCGATTGCGGCTAATGAACTGAATCACATTTGACTTGTATATTTTGATTTCCCTGGACATCGCGTACCTACCTAATGTTTATTGTACAAACTTCAACCCACTGCTGAATATTGAATATTCCGGTTTTTATGCTCGTCTATACCCAAGAAGGAACCTAAAACCCTTTAGATTTCAGTTCTGTAAGACCAATGGTAATAAATTTTTCACGTAATATATGAATACCTACATACTGAAACTGTAAATGTACCTTACATAAGATGTGGACTATCGAGAGCGAGAGTATATCTCTATCTAGTATATCTCAAGAATACTTCTACTATAAAGATGGTCTCCACCCTTATGAAATACTTAAAAACGAATGTGTTGTGCGTTGATAGTAAGATCGAAAGCCAGAGCCAGATCGCAAGCTAGAGGTCACAGAACAATGTCATATAGTTATATTAAAATACTCGTATATAGATAGTAGTTGCGAGACGAAAGAATATTATGCACCTGAATAAAAGGGCATCTGGGCCAACAACACTACTTACTTAAAAACGTTTCTCAACTTCTATTAAAAGTAAATCGCTGTTTGAAATAGTGCCATCCCTTTTCGTAAGATAATCTCAAATAGTGACAGGGCGAACCTTAAGTAGTGTTTAGGCAGCGTTTAGGTTGAAAGGTTTATAAGCAAGGCTGTTAATGTCAATACTAATAATTGTAGCTAGTAGGTACTTAAATTCCATGGCTGCGGTTGGATGTAAATACCCGCATCGGTATAACTTGAGAATGAACATACGACTGATTCCCAACTAAATACCCCGGGCGGCCGGGATCGGCGTGGCGCGGAACGGCAGTCGACGAAGCTCCTGCAACTTTGCTTTGAGTTTAAAATGTTTTAACTAGTTACTCAGATAAGTATTTGGAAATTTGCAGTATAACTTTTGTTTTTTATTGTTCATAAAAAGGAATATCACATGAAATGGTTTCTATAATACAAGCTATATTTTTTTTGAGGCTAGATGATGTTGTGTGCATTACTAGGTTTTGCTCATGGTTCCGCAGTGGTACCTACACAAAAAGTACCCTATATGCTATTCCGAGACACACTATACCAAGTTTTATCCGAATCTGTACTTTCAATCACACTTTAGGGGCTGAACAGATAATAAACATCCAGATATCCAAACGCTCTCACAAACATTCGCATAATTTACGAGTAATATTAAAAACAAATACCTGCTGCCCGCGTCTTCGCACGCGTGATACCTATTATAATAATATAATACTTTTTCAAGCACTTAGCACATTTAAATGTTATTCTCTTTTTTAGGGTTCGATACCACAAATGAAAAAAGAAACCCTTTTAAAATAACTTCATTGTCGATATGCTTGTCTGTGTGTCAAGACCTTTTTTTTCACGTAGAGGTATCAAATTGAAATTATTATCAAATACTAAGGTCTACGGTCTCTTGTAACTGTAAAATATTAGGCTTCAAAGTCAACGCGAAAAAGCCAACGGCCTGAACACGGCCAATTATGCCGCATACTTATGGGGTACTTCCCTAGAATCATGAAATTCAGATTTTTCGAGAAGAAAGTGCAATCTGATTGTGTTGAAAAGCCTGCAATTCCCAATAAAATATTATTCACGAAATAAGTAATCTTGAATGGTACACAAAACGCGAGTAACATGTTGTAAACGTACAAACACGTGTATCAGCGTTACCTGAATGTTCCCTGACAAAAGTATTGGTATTACTAAAACGATTGTGTTTGAAGTTGCGGAATACAGCCAATAGTTCTCAATAGATTGAGTGGTTTTATTTAGTCCCAGTCCATGGCAGTTCCTTCAATCTGCAAAAATGTAGATTTTCCTTTTCCCTTGTAACCCACATAAAAATACTGTTTGGCTTACTTTGCCCGCGGGTTTATTCACGTTATCTAGGTAAAATGCCTTTCGCCATTTTGGATAGCACTGTTTTAATTACAAATTTATTCAAACCTACGCACAGCCCTTTCAGTGTGATTCAACCCCACATTTTTTTGATAGGTATACACAACACGTATAAAGTACCTTTTAGTGGAACATCGAATAAACATTTTCTGATCCCAAGCTCAGCATATATTTTATGATAGGTAAGGTAATAATAGAACACCATCATACATATTCCCTAATCCCAAGCGCATACAGACCCTAAGCAAGGGCGGTTGCTGAAGGTTCAAGGTTGAGATCAGAGGAAGTTGATGTCACCTGTTACCGATGTTTCCGGCGACCTTACTTCCTGTGCAGTTAATTAACCTTAGACCTAAAGGTCAAATTCAACGATTGGGATACTGGGATTCAACGAGTGGACTCTAGCTTCTTAAGTATTTGGATAATAATAATGACATAATCCCGGACATTTCACACAGCATCATCTGGCTCCAAAGTAAACGAAGCTTGTGTTACGCGTACCACTGATATACTTTTATTTTTATTTTGTTAATACATACATATTATACATAGAAACACCCAAACACGAGACAAGTCATTGCAGATCATACAAATAATTGTCCCGCGGCGGGAATCGAACCAGCAACCATTTGCGTCTCAGCCGGGTCTTGGCCGACTGCGCCATAGAGGTCGTCAAATTGATACATACAATTATAACTTGTCTTGATCGAGAAATGCAGTTGATCGTACAGAAAGATACCGAAACTTAGTTCAAAAACAATGTGTGTTCTTAAAATAGATAAGAACTTAAATATTTGGACTTGTCCTCGTAACAAAGTAAAAGTACTATTTTACAATCACATAATAACCGTGGCGGTAAAGTATTATTATTATTATTATTTATTTATTTTAATTTAATTAACACGGCACAAAATAGAAAACTGATATTAGAAAACACAAACAAATGAAAAAACAAGTAATAAAATAATTCAATTAAAAGAAAAATTATATAGAAAATAAACTAAACATACGTAACAGTTTTTTTTTATAAATTCACACAACACCATCTAGCGCCAAACTAAGCATAGCTTGTACTATGGGAGCCAGATGACTGATAGAATACTTATATATTTTTAAATACATACCTTAGATACTTTATAACACCCAGACACATCTATGGAATCACCTATGTTCATCACACAAATGTTTATCCTGAGAAGGAATCGAACCCTCAACCTACAGCGCAGAAGGCAGAGCTACTACCAACTGAGCTGACAGGTCAGTCAAATGACAGTTAATGATCAAGAAATAAAATTGTCTAAAAGTCAGTAGCAACACAATAAAAGATACATACAAAATATTAATTAGTATATTAAAAATATTTATTACCACACAAAGAGTATGATCGGTTCTTAGCATTCAAATATCAATGAATAAAATTACAATATAATTAAACAAAACGTTATTGTGTTATCTAATTAGCTAATATGTGATTATAAGATACAATAATTACAACATCGCAATACGCTTCGAAGTACCCCTGGAATCATACAGGTAAGTCGTTTCCAGAATGGATCAATGAAGTTAAGCAATCTATTGCAAGGTCAGTCCCTGACCGCAGTGGCATTTTGGTTTGAGTACATTAGTGCTTCGGGGGCACGTTTGCTTTTCAAAAGTAAGACCAGGACGCTTTTGGGCGGCCTATTAGAGATGACACTGATTTATAAAAAGTAGTAGTAGTAAAACGAGATAGCCACTTAGTATTCCAAGGCAGTTTCCTTAAGGTCACATAATGTTAGAAGATCTATAAAAAGCAACTGAGCAACTCTGCCTATTCAATTAACATGAAATCCTTTTAACTGTCAGACTTTCCGTTAGTTACAGGATTTTCTTTTACGCGATCCGTAAACACAACCTTGCCGGCATAAAATGCTAGAACATTCTTATGCTTGGAACACGAGCGACACAAACGTACATTACTTACCTATATACATATAATAGTATAATAGGTGTAGCAAAGTATACCACACGTTGTCCATCGTCCCCGCACTAGGTAAGGTTTATTTATTAAGTACTTACTTTTGTAATATAGTCTATAATTACGTTTTAAAAACTAAAAAGAAACCGACTTCATTGAATGAAATTTGAGCCTATAATTAATTTTTAGTGGAAAGTAGATGTATTTTGTATATATATAATATGGGTAGGCCAAATAAACGCACCGCTCCAATGAGACAGCGAGGTATCGAAGTACATGAAAACATCATCGATGTATACAAATTTTAGATTTTCGTTGAATTTTCAGCTCGACCGATTTTGATAAAATTTATATGGGACCACCTGTGAAGTATACCCTTTCTAACAAAAAAATAATTTTCCAAATTGGTTCAGCCGTTTTCGAGTAATCGGTGAACATACATAAAAAAAAAAGATTCCGACGAATTGAGAACCTCCTCCTTTTTGATCAAGGTTAATAAATGAAATAAATTAATGAATTTCTATAAATTAATGTTTTCTCACTAGGTGGGGCGAGCACACTGGTCATTCATCTTCCACTCTCTCTTACTCCTTTATCATCGGTAATCTCAGTTGTCACTCTTTTCAGACAAACTTCACACCGTCCTTATCATATTATCTATCTCGTCTTTTATAACCATCCACGTCACTCCACACATCCATCTCTACATTGACATCTCCGTCGTTTTAATACCCCAAAATTTTTGTACCATGGATCACCAAAATATATCAAAATACCACCAAAATCCATGGTACAAAAAACAAGTTTTTGTTTTTTTCTCTTGTTTTTAGACGCCATTAGGCATTAGCATCATCAAAAATACGAGTCAACTGAATATTCAGCCGTTCTGGCTGACATGACAACACAGACAAATCAGTAAAATAATAGCACTCACTCCACAAAGCATGTCCTGGGACTAGAGTTCATTAAAACGTTCAAGTTGTACAATGCCGCTGCATTGTAAAGCAATTCACTGGCCTTGTGATGTTTAGCAAATGTGAGCATTGTTATTTAAAATTATTCCCACACGAGCATTGAAATGAAAAATGATTATTTTGTTTGGCACAACAGATTTTCGATTAGAGCAGAGACCGTTATGATGTGGTGTATATTATTAATAATGTATATGAAAGCGCAAGAGTGCCTTTATCAGAATACATTATAAGTGTCGTGGACGCAGGAGAAAAGCAAAACTAAATAATTATTCTCCTTGTAACAGAAATGGTGTAATTCTTCCAATTACTCTAACTCATAGAAAATAAATTTTCCAATAAATTAATCACAATTCTTAGTACTGAAATGAACACTAATTTATTCCTAATTAACTTTGATTGGCTAGATATAAAGCGATTCGTCGCAAACGTAGTGCGCTAGCCCCTTCTCGTCCAAGAAGTGTAAATAACCAGATGGATGCGTCGCTACCATCGCTCCACTAGAGTGACATTCGCAGCCGCATGTCACTCTTGTCGTTGAAAATCGCTATCGCGTCGTCATAATATAAATTGATACAAGCCCGGCTCGGTGCCAGCCGTTATGCACCTAAAACGAACCGACACCGCATGTACTGATTCGTCTTTCCTGCGGGTCCTGTCGGCAAGGTCGAGAGCTCACATTAAGGCTTACTTACCTAAGTGCACTAAAGGAGCCTCTGAGGCGCATCTTAATCCTTTCACCACACTGGTTAGAAATAACAAGAAGAAGAATAAAATAAATACCCAGCATGTTTTTATGTATGACTGCAAGTGACAGCACCACATATAAATATTTGGATACGTCAGTAAAATTCTATTTTCAAAAACGATATTGATGAAAATGACAATGAGACCTCATCTCATAAAATGTAACATTATTGCGTTATTTTGAGTGTATTGTAGTCTGCCCTGAGCTAAGTTCGCCCTGACCTAGTTAGGCAGACAAGTATCGCTTCAGGTTTTGCTAAATGAATTCAATTTGTACAGTGCTACGCGAGCTCACCGAGGGATCAAAGCTTCTTTGAATGACTTACACAAAGCTTTGCTTCTAGTGCTTTAAAACGGCAGGTTAGTAGTTTTCATGTATTGGGTAGGCATACACTTTCGATAAAATAATAATTACGTTTTAAAAACTAAAAAGAAACCGACTTCAATGCATGAAATTTGACCCCATAATACATTTTTCGTATATAATATGGGTAGGCAAAATAAACGCAACGCTCCAATGAGACAGCGAGGTATGAAAATACATGAAAACATCATCGATGTCTACAATTTTTAATAATTTTCTAAGTCGGTTCAGCCGTTTTCGAGTAATCAGTGAACAAACATAAAAAAAAAAAAAACGACGAATTGAGAACCTCCTCCTTTTTGATAAAGTCGGTAATAAGACGCTGTCGATGCCGTGTACCTATTTTGTCATTGACATACCTTTGCATAACCGGAGTTATCGGTAATCGGTTAACGTCACTCAGTGCCAGAACACTGAACTGGGTCGAGATATATAACGGTTGATACGTTCTATATTATGCACTGACATTTCGTCGGATCAATCTATACCAATCTATACCTATAAAAAAGCTCAACCTGACTGACTGACTGATTCATCATCGCCGAAACCGCTGAAGCTAGAAAGCTGAAATTTGGAAGGTAGCTTTCTTTTACAGCAAAATCACCCACTAAGACGGGATTTTTTTAAATGCAAACACTAAGAGGGTTTAAGGGTCGACAACTAATGTACGAAACTTTTTAACGCGTGGTGCGATTTGCTTGATATGAATAAATAAAATGCAAAATAAATGGACACGTGTTTCAGGATTTTGCAAAATAACCCTAACGGGTGGTGTGATTTCTTAGAAACTTAGTTTGGGTACTTAAAATGCAAAATAAATGGACACATGTTTCTGGATTTTTAAACGACTTTATCATGTATGTTCACCGATTACTCGAAAACAGCAGAACCGATTTGGAAAATTCTTTTTTTGTTTGAAAGGGTATACTTTACAGGTGGTCCCATATAAATTTTATCAAAATCGGTCGAGCTGAAAAATAAACAAAAATCTAAAATAATATTAATAGTATTTAAAATAATTACGTTTTAAAAACGAAAAAGAAACCGACTTCATTGAATGAAATTTGAGCCTATAATACATTTTTAGTGTAAAGTAGATGTATTTTGTATATATATATAATATGGGTAGGCCAAATAAACGCAACGCTCCAATGAGACAGCGATGTATGAAAGTACATGAAAACATCATCGATGTATAAATTTTTTATATATTTGTTTATTTTTCAGCTCGACCGATTTTGATAAAATTTATATGGGACCACCTGTGAAGACTTTCAAACAAATAAATAATTTTCCGAATCGGTTCAGCCGTTTTCGAGTAATCAGTGAACATACATAAAAAAAAAAATATTCCGACGACTTGAGAACCTGGAGAACAAAGGAGGCTTTTTGATAAAGTCGGTTAATAACCCTCATAAATGAGTAATATGAGGTTTGAATGTTTGTATGGAAACTTTTTAACAGGTGATCAGGTAATTGGTTTAAAACTTATCAATACAATTTGCCAAGGAGATTATTGCATGCTGGGGAAGGATTTAAGCTAGAATTCCTTTTAAAAAAAATGCAGACGAAGTCTGCAAGAGTTAGTGTTATATATGCACGATTCGTATTTCATTACGTTAGATTGTTCAGCTTTCAGTGGTGAGATTAGAACTATTATGTTCGGTGTTGCTTTACGACAAAGCTTTTGTCCAAGTTGTCGGTTTTTGACAAAGAGAACTAATAGCCTCAGCAATTAGTTCTCTTTGTCTATTCCTAGCCTATTCTGCACACGCCAGCTCCATTGCTGGCGTGTGCAGAATAGGCGTGTGTAGTCATTGCATCAGCGGCCTTTGAACATTTTCAATGTGTAAATTTTACTGGCAGAACAATGTAGTTAAGTAAGGACAAAGGTCAGAGCTCATTTCTCTGATTCTGCACGTGCCAGATTTCAAATGAAAACATTTCACAAACTGAGAACATAATACCTGAGCACTCTAAGTAGTTCTCAAGGTGAATGTTAACAGCGCAAATTGCAATTGAATTGCTCTAGCTTTGCTTCCTAGAAAATAGAATAATATTGTTTTGCGAGAAATGGTTTGTAATGAGTGTATTTCTATTTTTTTTGTTGTTTGCTTAATTTTATTTCACTACGAAACATTTTGTAAAGATGTTTGGGTTTTAGACGCCTTGATATTACTGTGAAACCATTTAGAATACAATTTACGGTAGATAAATACACATAATTATGTAGACTATGTATTACCGGATAATTCACACAGCTTCATTTAGCCCTAAAGGAACCTACCTAACTAATTTCTACCTACTTGTACCTACTACGGCAACTACATAGATAACTAATATAATCTTTATCTTAATAATAATAGCTGTTGCTCGCGACTTCGTCCGCGTGAATAGCAGCTATCGCGGATGGATAAATATTATTACTATGTACTTCCTTGAGGTTTAGCTTACTCTTTACTAAATTTAGTCAAAATCAATTCAGTAGTTTAGCCGTGAAGCGTTACACATAGACAGGCAGAGTTACTTCTGCCCGCGTGTAACCGAACATACCTATTTTGTTGCGGAGTTATTTTAAAATTATCATATTTCCCAAGGTGTTGATTCAAATCAAGTGATGTCAAGGACAATTTTGTTCACAATGAAATACATGTGATTAATAACATATTTATTTGGATAAGTATTAATATTATGTTAATAAAACTCCTTCCCAAATAATGCATTAATTTCGAATAAATTTGATTATCATAAAAAAGGTTATAGGGAGTCAATCTTAAAAGATACACAAGTGCTATCTAAACTTTTAAAGAGTACAATTCCATCATACATAATTTTTGCGTAACTTAAACCGTTTACGCAGCGCACGCAACGGTAGCTCTCAATAATGAATATTTTTTCCCGTTTTTGCAACATTGTCCATTGATGCTTCGCTCCTATTGGTTGCAGCTTGATGTTATAAAACCTAAAGCCTTCCTCGATAAATTAACTATTTAACATAAAAATATTTTTTAAATTCAAACCAGTAGTTCCTGAGATAAGCACGTTCAAACAAACAAACAAGCAAACAAAGTTTTCAGCTTTATAATATTAGAATAGATATATAAATCTCGCGTCATGACTTTTGCCTAGAATAAACCCCTGGATAACTCTTTTTTTTCCTACAAATATTATATAAGTTTCTAACAAATGTCAGTGTAAGTTAACTTCAACAGAACTACTAAGAACCTGTTCAGATGGAACGTTTTACTCAGGTGCTCGGACTCGCGCGTACCACTGGACGCAGCAATGGCTGCGTCCAGTGGTACGCGCGAGTCCGCGGCGAGTGCACGTATTTGGTGCAAAATGGAGCTTGATAACTTCGATACCTACGGAACTTTTTATTGATAAAGTTGAAAAAAGAGTAGCCATATGGGATATGGAATATTTGGATTATTCTAATAGTCGAGTCATAAAACGGAGTGATTGGGAAAAAATAAGTAGTCGAAACGTTTTTGAAGCTTTCCACTTTCTCTTTGTTTAAGACGTTTCTGTCGACGGTATGCAAGCCACATCATAACTGCTTTATCTGGCTCCATGTTTATAACTGTCCCTGGGTCCCTCACATACACATCGCGCGTAGAAGCGCACGTAAAACGCGGCATCTGGACGCAATTCAAACTTAAGCGCGCGAGGGCACTCGCGCGTAAAACGCTCCATCTGGACAGGCTCTAAGCCACAGCAACGCGTGGCCGGGCAACGTCTAGCTGACGTATATAAAATAAAATATCTACACAGGCCTCCAGTTGTACATCTCTATAAAATATAGTAGATACTATATTTTGTTTGTTTGTTGTTTAACCCATGACAGCACATAAGGTACATAAAGTTAGGTACATAAGCAGCTCACGACCTCTCAGGATAAGTAGGGGTGCTACCACTGCATCTCCTGTCCTCTAAAGGTACTTATAGGTAGCTATTTAGGTAAGCTATATTATAGAGATATGAATAACTTACCATGCCACTAACCCTTTTGAAGGCATTATGAACGTTCCACACCAACCCTGGACCCGCGCTAGTGGTCTTCTCCCTGATGTCAAACCATAGTGTGATGGGGTTGCTTTCGTCGGCAGTTGGCTCCCTCGGTTCGCTCCTCGTGAAGTTAGCAAGGTTGGAAATCTCTGCAAGCGTTTCCTTGCATTTGCTCAGTAGCGACATTGTCGCAGACTTCCCTCACCACAGCCTGAAAGAAAATGCAACTTTATATTCTAGTTCCGGGAAAAAGATTTACATAAGCTATATAATGTTGGCACTAAACTGTTCATCGGAATATGAAGTGTTCCACAAAATTCATAGAGATTAGCTACTTCATATATAGATTTGTATTTATTTTGGATTGGTGATCTTTGTAGATGACGTTGAGTTTTTTAATTTAGTACGGGAAACCGTGTCACGCCCGTGACGGGCCCGACCCGTACGACCAGTGCACGTACGTGTCTCATATGTCGCGACATAGTTTTGCTTACGCAGGTATCTCTATAACATGAATCTGTCAAGTGCGAAAGCCGCGCTTGAGAGGGTACCGTACCTAGGTACCGTCATAAGCTATTAAATGTTCGGTACATTGTTTGAGAGTTCAAAATCACAAACAAATATTTTATATTTTATAAATTAACGGATTTTGGATTTTTTTATTCAATAAATATGCGGCATAAATGCCCGTATTTTTTGATTGGATTGATTTAGAAGTTTAATTTTTATTTACAGCTTCATAGGAAAGGAGAGTTTGATACCTCTACGCATTCCTGAGAAAAAGGGTTTTAACATACAGACAGACGGATAAAGAAATGATCCGTTAAGGGATCCTATAAGGGTTTCTTTATACTTTTTGAGTTACGGCACCCTAATAAATGTTCAAAGTGACTTTTCAGTTTATACTCACAAGACGGAGCTTGTGTATTTCATCTAAGTAAACTATGTAACTGTCTGAGTGGGTCATCGTCCCGGTTCAGAGTGAATGAATATTGCAGGCGGCAAGCGGCATAGTACTCGTCTCGCGCCGTCGCGTCGGCGTCGGGTCAATGTCAATGTTACGAATGAAAGCAACAGTATCTGTCTGAACTTTCTGTCTGAGCTGGATGCAAGAGAGAAAAGTATATTAAGTAGTTCGCCCGAAGCTGTAATCTCGCCCTGTACGTATCGTGTCGTCGTTCGTTATGTTAGTACCTACCTAGGTACCTACATAGGTAAAGACTAGATAAAGACAAAGCCGATTAAATAATAAATGGTTTCAATGAGCTATGACCCTTTCGAAAGTCTGCAACATACGCACTTTCAGTTGTAAATATCTAGGTCTAATTTTATGTTTTATATTCAAACTATTTATGTACCATTTATACCTCCTATTGTATTTTTTGTTTGTAATTTTCTGTAACTAATTGTCTTCTCGGTTGCTGGGTTTTGGTTTAACCATCTCTTGGGGACTAGCCGTATTGGGTGATTTGGAAATGTTGTGTATGTTTCCTTTTATTTTAATTTATTAGGATTACAATAATAAGTAAAAATATTACTATTATAATATACAAACAAATGTTATTTGTTTTTAAGTATCGTCAAGGGAATTGCAATAGCGGGGTAAAAGTAATAGGGATATGCCGATGGTTTATTTTTTAATGAAAATGGTAATATGGTATAAAAACGAAATAGTTGTGTAGTCTGTTAGAAAAAGATCATAATCTTTGTAAGTTTCACGTGATCTTCTTGAAATAAAAACTAAAAGTTAATTCCTTTTTTCGCATTGTTTTGCCGGATTACGGATAACGGATTACCCCGGATTTAAAGCTATCGACAGTCTTAAGTAATTGAGCAACATTATTATATTTGACCATTATACAAGGGCAAATGTCATAAGTGAGCCATATTTTTAAAACATAATTATCTTCCGCTATCAGAGTTATTTTAATATAATAAATTACTTAAAACTTTGGCCTACTAAATGCTTGATACAAATGGGAATTGTGTACTTTAAATTATAACAAACTAAAAAGTTGTGTATGGTTGAATATGTCATTCTCGTTATGGAACTCGCATTCACCCCACTTTACCCATGTATTTTTTTTGTGTCGTTGGCACTTATGCTTTACTTAGTTCTTTGTTGGAGTTTTCTTGGATGTTATATCGAGCCGTATTTTTATATTCATACGATAAATACTGAGCTATATTTCTGTTGTACTTTGTAGATTTGATTTTCTTTGGTGCCCTACTACATTCTCCTTTGATGAAATTCGGGTTAGATTCCTTCGGAAGAGCATGTTTTTATTCCTGATGTTAATATGATCATTGCTGGTATGTTTGACTGTTTGTTGGCACGACTATCAACCTACTATTACTATACTATTACATATATTTATATATGTGTTATAAATGCGAAAGTAACTCTATCTGTCTGTCACGTTTTTACGCCTAAACCGCTGAATCGATTTTGATGAATTTTGATTAAGAGATAGATGGCACCTTGGAGAAGGACATAGGCTACTTTCTATGTAGATAGCACGCGCGCGAAGCCGCGGGCAGTACCTCAAAAGCTTTCTTTTCTCTTTCAACTTAAATTTTTAAATTCTTAAGCAACTAAAATTAAAATTTCTAGGCCATACAATAGTCGGAGGCCTCACATGGAAGGCTCATATAGCAAAAGTAAGATCAAAACTGTCGTTCTTACTAGGCTCAATGTATAGGTGTGTGCGATGTTTTCCGCGTCCAGTACGGTACACTGTCTATTTTAAGCTAGTAAAACTACACCTGGACTACCTTGTTGAAATATGGGGCAGTGCCAGTAAAACTACGCTTAAAGATCTACAGATAAGTCAAAATAAAATAATAAAACTTCTATTCAACTACGATTTCTTAAAACCTACGGAAAACTTATACCGAGAAACAAAAATTATGAACATGTACGAAACATACTATTTTAATAATTGGAAATCAATTTAAAAATATATAGTTGGAAAGACACAGACACATATTACCTTTTAAACAAATAGACAAAAGAGCAAAAGGTGTACCTACTCCGTAACCCTGACAACATTTACATTTCTATGGTTCGTACGAATTATGGCAAGAAGAGCATATGTTTTGAAGGCGCTAAATTATTTGATAGCTTACCAAAATAAAACCTCCAAAAGTGCTAGTAGTTTTAAAATCAATCTAAAATCGTACATAATTTCAAAACTTTAAATCCGGCTGACTTGCATTACCGGGCGACATTAGACACCGCGCGGGTGCCGCCATCCTTCGCTCGGCAAGCGCTTCTCTTGTTTGCTCATTTTTTCTCTAAGTACCCGCTCTAATATCATTATTACTTGACTCGTCCATGCTATTACCGACGTCTATGAAAATATTGTTACGCTAAACATATAAACTAAAACACCTTTTCAATTTTCTGTTCTTGCCCAGTATCTAAAAATGTACCTACTGCAACCTGTATGGTGATTATGGAACTTTTGACAGAATCAATATCTATTAGTTTTGATTAGCAATCAGCATAATTTCAATCATAAGTTTGATTGTAATTGGAACCAGTTATGACAAGATGGATTACTATTACATACGTTCTATATCTATCTCAGACCAAATAAATATATAGACGGAGACTGCCATGAATAACTAAAGTGAAGTCTCAAAACCATGCTCCTCTGTGTAAATACACACAGCCACGCAAACACATCTACCCAAACCGTGCTCGTTGCTCTTAGTATATGCAAACTTACTTATACTATTAAGTATTAGGTCATGTCGTGGTCAATAAAACATTACAAAAATATAACACCATTGATTTAATATATATATAAAAACAAGAAGCACGATTTCGGTGTATGTGTGTGCGTGGGGTGCGGGTATCTACACACAGGAGCACGGTTTCAGACTTTATTTTGGTTGATTGCGGCGCTTCGTCTTCATATTTATTTGGAGGATTTTATTCATATGACAATTTTATTTGTATGACAATCAACATCAACCTTCCGTAATACCAATTCATCAATAGTAACTGAAAGTGTTTAGTATCAAAGTTTTGATAGTATCAGAAGTCCATAATCGCCCCGCTGAAGTGCTTTGGTATAAAACGCATTCCAATTAATTTAAATGTTACTAACGATATACATGCTCACTGTATATCTTATAAGTTTAACTATTATATTAGTTTTAAATATCTCATTAAGTGAAATGTAAATTTCTTTTGAGAATTAATATCTTTAAATATAACTGTTTGGCAGTCACTTCATGGCGTAATTCACTACAGCTTCCACAGATCTGGTCAAGCAATAACGGCAGACATCTAACTGTGCAGTAGCGAAACGAACTGCGAAAAATTGATCAACAACTGATCTTCACCATTGCTCCACGATAACGCAAGACCTCATACTGAAACCGCTTTAACACTTAATTTAAAAAAAAAACAAAAATTAAATTGAAATAAAAAATACAGAAGACATAGGAATGAGAAATGACTACTAGGAGGGTACTGGGTGAAATTATCTGGCTCCGTGTTTAGCTTAAATTTAGAAAATTGTACACGTTTGACAAATATTATATTAAATATTAAGCTCAAAGCTTTATTAAAAGTGGGTATTTTTGAGGTTAGTCCCTCCTCACCACTGGCTAAACCGGTGCTCGGGGACCAGTGTGCGTGCTCGCTGGACCATTATTTCTGTGCATGCAGTTCGTATGATATTGTTGTTTGTTGATAAAGCTACAGCTCTTTTTACAGATAAATAAACAATTAAAATGTATTTAAATATTGATAAATCATTTATTTCAAGCAACAAATTATCATACTCAAGTACAAAAATATTGTTCCATCCCATACTTAATAAAAGAATTAACCACAAACGGGATATTTTCCATGATTTTGTGAGTCTTTCTTGTTCCCGATTGCATGCACCAAGACCACGAGAGGAACTGAAACCTTTAGAGTAAATCGGCTTATAAAAAAATGTCAACGCACACGTGACCACACGTGACCACGAGCTTGGGACGAATTTCTCCAAATCGACTCCGTAACAAAATAAACAAGGATCATAGCGTTTAGACCAGACGAGTTTTTTACTGGATTCTTCTTGAACGTTCAGGAACTGGCACCTAGATTCGCCTTGTATATAAGAAGTTAGTTTTAACTTACCTTTGTTGAATATTTACTAGGACATAGATCGCAAAACATAGGTTAATCGTGGCATAGTTTTATATGTATTAAATTGGTAAATACTAAGTACTTCGTAACTTCTAGTACTGTGTACTTTCTTATGGCAAACTATGGTTATGGAGTTAACAGACCGCCAAAAAAATACATCTGGTATAAGATTGCTTTCCTACCTATACTTAATTTAGAAAATTTTATGTACCTATATTACAACCTGGAATAACCAGCTAAAGGTTTATTTTTGTGGTATATAGTTAAGCAATGAAACATGCGTACAAATAGCGCACTCAACGATCTTAAATAGTTTTCATTGACCATTAGAAACTCAAAAGAGTGAGCTTTTGAAAAACTCTGAACTAGTTTCAAACATTAATTAAACTCATTTCAAACTTTGATGTGAGTTTTATGATCGCAATTCTATACATTTCCTTTATCTAATGTACCTGCATTCTGGTCTGGCCTCACAGCTCTGCTTTCCACTCTGTAGTTTGTATTTTTGTGCCTAACATATACATATGTAACATAAATGTTTGTTCTGTGTCTAGGTTTTATAAAATATCTTATGGCTTTCTTTTGATTAACAGTTATAAATAAGTATTCTATTGTTGCACTCCACAAGCTGTGCTCAGTTTAAAGTTAAATGGTACAATGTGAAACATGAATATACATCATTACATAGTATAAAAGAAAGTCACCTCCCGCTGTCTGTCTGTCCCGATGTATGCTTAGATCTTTAAAACAATGCAACGGATTTTGATGCGGATTTTTTTAATAGATAGAGTAATTCAAGAGGACGGTTTATATGTATAAAACATGCATAATATAGTAGCGAAACACCGATAATTTTAGAGGTTTCTAATGTGATGTCGTAAATAAACGATTTTTTTTGCGCTTACATTGCAAACGCTGGCTGGACCCTACGAGATAGATCAAAATAATGTACTACAGTATTGTACACCTTAAAAAGGTCTAAACAAAAGTCCACAATGGTATATGTCTTATCTTTAGTCTATGGTATTCTCTTAGATAACGTTGTATATAAAGACATTATGTAGTATATTTAGTATCAGCATTGCACCCGTGCGAAGCCGGGGCGGGTCGCTAGTATTTATATATTCTTAAAAGTGAATGGATTTTAAAACGTGTGTCACGCACATTTGTATCATAAACGGAACACATATATTCAGTGCCAACGATATCGTTTAATTTTCAATTAAACTGACAATATGTGCTGAGAAACATTTTCACATGAGATAGTTACTTTAAAGATACACTATTCAGCAGCACAAACTAGTTTACTAATACATATTTCACATAGCATCAAACTAGTACATATTTCACATAGCATCGTGTGAGATAATGATTGACGCGCACGACGGATAGTCAAATGAAAAATCAGAAAGACAAATCATTATGGTTAGACTAGCTGTTGCCCGCTAATTCATACGCGTTAGGTAGCTTTTATAAGTACCTACGTAGTGCAATACATAAATGTTTTAATGGTTAGTCAGTCGATAACATTCTAATTGTCTCAAATTAGGTAACGTTATCATTGCATTTATATGATAACGTTATGTGAGAATAGTTACGTTAGAAATGTGATAATGCGGTAGTGGAATTTGACAATCCTTGTAGTGCCTGCGTGAGACGCAGAAAGTTGCAGGCTTAACTCCCGCCGCGAGACAAGTGTTTTTAGGATCTGGTTTATTTATTCTTTATTCTTTATTGTACACATATTGAATACATTTTGAAACATACATTATCATATGGGATGTACACAGGCGAGCTTAACCCTAAAAAGATTTCTCTTACAGCAAACCATGGGAAATGAAAATATTATAGACTAATGGTGGGTATGATGCGTACAAAAAGGAGAAAGAGAAACAGAAATGAATAAATATTAAAACATACTAATAAGTAGAGAAGTACACTATAAAACAGACTTAAAATGTAATTTAATAAACTAAAATAACTAGAATAATACCTAACTAAACTAAAAATACCTATACTAACATAATTTATAAAAATAAATAAATATATTTATATATATATAATATAATACATAAGTAAATAAAATATGAATAAAAAAAGAAGAGATAGAAAACGCAGATCACGCCGACGACGAATAGGAAGCCATATTAATTGGGCTCTGGATAGTGATCAAACTTGCGCAGTCCAAGTATGAATCAGATACACAAGTTTTGAAGACGTTCCAATTTCATACTCCTCCGTGGCATATAGGAAACAGGAGCCAGCATAGTCTATATGTGGTAGTAAGAGAGATTGAGCTAGGATGACTTTGGTCTCGGGCAAAAATTTCTGGAATCGCTTGAGGGATTGGAAAGATAAATGAACTCTTTTGCTGATTCCATTAATAATACCAAAGACAACTGAGAATCAAAGATTACACCTAGGTTCTTAGCGTTGGCAGTGAATTAAATGGGAGAGTTTAGGGAGTATTTAGTTCTTTTATACCACACCTACTGAGAAACTTACCCATTCCTTTTCAAAATATAACTTAGAAAATACATAATTCAAGGCCTTCTAAAATGCAGGACGGAAAAGTCTATGCAATTTAACTTCTAACTCGTTTAGCGAGAGAGATAAGTGTATGGAAATCCATGTCTAACGTGTTATTTTTTTTTATTTCTTCATAGATCAGCCTGTAGCTATGATTATTTTCATTTTAGGTCAAACGGCAAAACGTTTTTACTCCAAGTCCTCAAAATGATTTATTCCTCTTCCGATTTCCGAACTATATTTTGAAAAAAGAACCATTATTTATAATAAAGGAAGCGCAGGAATTTCTTCGAAATTTGAATTTGGGTTTGGTAATTTTATGAATTCTACAGAATGTCGTCGAGTGATTTTTTCTTTCAACTACGCAAAAATGTTATCATTAATCACTACAAAACCGATCACAAAGGACATATTTTTTGCTTAGAACCAAAACAGAGCAGTAATGCTAGATGAAATCTCATTATTGCACTGTTTTTTACTTTTTATTTTAGATATAAATTTACCACAGAGGTTTAATATCTCCCATAAAGTGTAATATAAAATGTTTGCATTCGATCAAAAAGGTACTGGCTGATAATAAAAATCGGCTGAATAAAACCGACTTGTTGAAAAAAATAACAAATGGCGCCCATTTTGTACCATTGTACTTTGATTCTTCATATTTTTAGTTTGAATAGGTATATTTTATCACAGTAGGTAGATTGGTAGTTGAAAGAAAAGTAAATTACGTACCTCGCTAAAGAGTGTAATTAATGCACTAGTGTTAATTCAGTTCATTCCAACATAACACCTCGTGCATTAATAACTCACTTTGCGCTTGGTGCAACAATCTACTATATTCCTCGTAGGTGTAGTATAAAGCACTATGTATCACTCCGAAAAATGTGCGATTAAGGCACTCAAATAGCACACTCGATAGGAATTAGGCACTTTCTTGCCTAGCTGTACAATGTACTGTTTTATTTATTTACACAGAGTAAATAAATAAAATAGTACATTGTACATTGTTTACATCGTTATGGGCCAAGTGAAATCTTTAAAGTATCTACTAAAAACCTTTTATAAAAATTTCGTTTTCAAATATTAGTTAAAATTTTAATCATGAATGAGGGTTTTTTTCCCTAAAGGAACCCGCCTTTAGAGAGAGAGAGAAAAACCCTGAAACACGTATTTATTTATTTTGTATGTATATTCATTTATTTGCAGTTATGGAATATATTTAGATTAGGCCATAGCTGAATTTACAAAAAATATCACACGTTGAAAAACTCCCATACAAACGTTGACACTCCATTTAACCTCTTTTTAATGATTATCCTTACTAATAAATCTATTTTTATATATGTTATGTATATATATTATTATCATCATCACCATATTAACTTTTAATAAGTCCACTGCTGAGCATAGGCCTCCCCAATAGATTTCCAGGAAGAACGATTTTGACCCCTCCCAATCCACCGACTTCCTGCGATCTTTACAATGTCGTCAGTCCATCGGGTGGGGGGTCGTCCTACGCTTCGTTTTCCTGCCCTTGGTCGCCATTCGATTCTAATATTATAAATGTGAAAGTAACTCTCTAAGTCAGTCAGTCTGTCTGTTTGTTTGTTTCGTTTTCACGCGTTACCCGCCGAACCGATTTTAATGAATTTTGATATAGAGATACATGAGACGTTGTAGACGGACAAAAAAGTAGACATAGGCTACTTTTTATGTCGGTACCACGAGTGCGAATCCGCGGGCAGCAGCTAGTTTTTAATAATCCTGAAACACATCCAATTATATTGTATTTTCAATATTTAAACGAAGCTTCTAGCAAACCGCACAACGCGTTCAAAAGTTTAAAACAAAACATTTCACCCTTATAGAAGATGAATTTTGCAAAACGTGGATGGTTTTGCTATTATAGGAGGCTCGGCGATGATGAATCAGTTAGGTCAAGCTTTTTTATATAAGTCAATGATTACTCACTACATAAAACGCGTAAAAATATAGACTTTTGGCTTAAAGGTTCTCATGAGAAACTCATTATATTCAATCTATTCAATTAAAATTATTTGGGCTCTTGAATAAATGAACAATGTTTTTATCAAAACCATTGTGAAATAAGCGTACTCCGTATGTTATATATTTGCGCCCAAAATTGCGTTAAAACCAGTGTTAAAATACATTATTTTACGATGCTGTTGCGATACAAGATTATGATGAGACAAATTGATATCGCTCTTAGTTTTGGTTGTTCAACATCAGAGAGTGGAATGTTCGCCCTTCAATGTTCGTATGGAAAGATAATCGACTAGTTTATTTTTAAAAGTGGGTAAAATACTGTAGCGATAAAATATTATAACATCGGTAGCGGTAGAATCGTTAATATAGTAATTAAGAACCTACGCTACTCAAATTACTAAATTACCTATTCCCTAGACTTTGTTGAGTAGTGTATTTACGTTGAGTTATAGTAAATACTGGATGAGGCCTTTGCCAAAAGGCACACTGAGTTGAGAGACATTCTATAGCCAAACGAATCAAACAATACAGTCACAATGATCAATCTCATCCAGTTTAACGGGCTAAATAAATAAATAAATAAAATAGTAAATACACTATTTGCTGGAATGTGTTAAATGTGCTACTGAATAAACCCTTTTTCAAATTATGGGTTTACCCTTGAAAATGGATCCTCGCGAGAATTGAAAACATGAAATCACTTGGGTTTCTTGAATTAGGTAATTTATTAAACATTAAACGGCTTCTGTGGTGTCAGTATATTAAAGATGTAATAATTACCTACATACGAGTAGGTACCGAAGCCTGATTCCTATGAAATAATTAAATCCGTTAGTAGGTACCATCCGTCAGTTTATTTTCAAAGAAAACATAAAGAACCGTTTCTCTTCAAGAAAATAGAAACAAATTCTGACTACTGGTCTCACTGTTGTTTATTTATTTTGTATGTATTGAATAAACCAACATGTTCTTGTGTTCCTAAAAAAATATAGGTATTTATATACTGGGATATGTAGTAATAATCTTATGATTAACGTTATTTTATTTCTAAATATCCCGGTCGGGACTTTGTACGCGCGTTTTAAAAATAGACATTTCACAATAATGCACAGTCGAGCACCTCAGGATAATCTAGATGTTTTGTATAAGTTCAGTACTTCCATTACTTCCAAAATGCAAACTCATGTTTTGAAAAAACCATATTTTATTTACCTAAAATATTTACATCTTTTCCTTAAAACCCTGAAAAACGGGTCTATGTATTTTTTATTTATTAAGGTATACAAACCAAATTTCAAGCACACCACACCACGTGTTATAAAGGGGCTATACCATAACTATAACTATAATTTTAAACCCCCATTTCAACCCCCTATAAAGGTTGTTTTAAAAAACCCTGAGGCACGAGTTTTTTTGTTGTATTAAAAGTATACAAACCAAGTTTTAAGCAAATCGCTTCACGCGTTAAGGTCTAAATACAAATTTAAAAACCCCCATTTTACGCATGTTTAGAATATTGAAAAAAAAATATGTTCTTAAATTTGTATCAAAGTATTCGTATTCTGAACAAGGGCTCAGCTAAGCTACGCTTACAGAACAGAATTGAGGCCCTGTACGTGCAACGATGCCGGCGACCGCGTCTACTCGTGCCTCGCGGTAGGACCAACTTGATAGACATTTTTGACGCGTGTCATGCACACGCTCAACATAGTTGCGGCAAATGTTTTATGTTTTTCTGAACGAAATCACAAAGGCTACATTGTTTGTATTTTGTTATTGGTAAATTATATGAATTATTTATAATGACATAACAGAAATCTTGACCTTTAAATATTGATAGTTGTTTTTCTACCTAGTTAGTATTTTATAAGAAAAATAATTATTTTCGAAGAAATTATTATAGTTTATATTGTGTTATGGAATAAGTGAATTATAGTAATTATTATAACGAAATAACGACATAACGAAAATCTGGACTTTTAAATATTGACAATTGTTTTTCAACGTAATTAGTATGTATAAGAATAATTAAAATTATTTATTAAAATTATAGACATGTTTTACCACATTATTGTATTAGGTTAATCCTGTAAATATATATAAATAAAACAATTAAACTAAATGCATAATGGGGGCATATTGCGGGGGACACCTTGCAAAATTTGAGAAATATAGAAATCAAAATCTCAAGACAACGTTGCGCGACATTATGTCCCTAATGTATCGCCCACGTAAAGGTCACCGTTGAATGCTTTTACTTTCAATGTAAAAATAAATATACGTTTCGTTAGCTACAGCGGTGCTCTCTTATTATAATTATTAAACAGTTTATCTCGTGATCATGGCGCATGCAACTGTGCCGAAATATTGGGAAGCAGTAGCATTTATTATTTTGTGCATTTCTGTAAATTGAATATTATATTTTATATTAACAAATCGTGGTATATCTGATAGTTATTTTTATTATCTTGTGCAAGCGGTTGGTTGCTAGCTATTAAACAACTGCAAGCTTCGTGCGGTATTTTCTTGTAAATATCCTTAATACAGAACATTTGCCGATTATTAGTAATTCATGTGTGTTATTTCGTGACGGTGTGTCAGAAAGCAATAGTATTTCCAATGACAAGTGAACACGCCACATGATTTTTGGCAGCAACCTCTTATTTAATCACCGAGCGCAAGAGTGGGAGCATTTTTAGGAGTCGTTTTATCAAGCGGCGAATCATTGGAGACGACAATGATCAGTCTGGAGTTCTCACTGCACCATTCAGCGAAAGCCCTCTTTTACTCAGAAGAGCTCTTTTGCTCACTGCGTTGGCGGAAGATACCTACCGCGTCGCAAAAGATTTGGTTTTTCCTAGGAACTCGAATAACGTTGAGTGTATTGCACTCCTTTTAGAAAAGTTGAACGTTCATTTTCAAATGGGCGGCCCGAATGCGTAATTTGGCTCAGCACTGATTATTCAAGACAGAGTTAGACACCGCGTTGCGTGACAGGTTCGTCGTTGGATTATAAGCACTAAGGAAAAAGAGTAGCTATTTGTGGAAAGTGTCGAGACCCTGACTTTCAACAAGCATAGTGCAGAGCGTGCGCTGTGCACGCGCCGCACTGCAGACCCCACGAACTGGCAACGCCGCGGCCGATGCGGCTTGCGCGGGCTGCGCTAAAGCGGCGCAGGCGCAACATGTGTTCGCACTACAGCGGCCGAGCAGCGCATCTTCCAATCATAATAAGAATCATAATGAAGAGACCATTACAACCATGCCTACGTCGGAAATTCAGAAATGGATGTCTTCTATTGAACAGTGCCTAAATGAATTCAAGTGTTTAGATTGTTTATTAGTACGACGCCACAAAATCGTATGTTGTTGTTCGCCATTTGTTATTTTATATAAAAATGTGTCTTTTTATAAAACATCTAGCTGCTATAATTTTCACTCAAAACGGGATATTTACCATGATATATGAGTTGTTCTGCTTCTCGATATTTCGACACAGTTGCATGCGCCATGATCACGAGATAAACTGAAGTCTTTGCGGGTGCAAAACCATGATAGTTTTAAAAGTTATAACAACTAGCTGCTGCCCGCGAACTAGCTGTTCGTCCGCACTTAGTAAAAAATATATTTTTTTCATAAAAAGTATCTTGTTACTTCTAATACCTCCAAGAATATGTGTACAAAGTTTCATGATGATCAGTTAAGTAGATTTCGCGTGAAAGCGTAACAAACAAACTACATTCACATTTATAATATTAATTAGTAGGATTACATATATGGATTAATTTTGCTCAAATCACAAAGAAACAAGAAAAATAAATATTAGAATAAAATCACCAAAGTTACAAATAAAACCCGAAACAATAAACAAATAATATAAGATTGCAGTTTATATTTCGCAAAACTCCCTGAAATTATAAATAGGTTAATGAATGAAATTAATTAATACGTTATTGGTTGTGTCATAATGGCGTTCGAACATCACCACTAGCTCGTAATATATTAACTTTATTTTGTTGCATGAATTCTATCTGAGGCCTCGAACCATAAATCGATAAACATTTCATTTCACTTCGCTTTCATTCCATCCCGTCCTGTCCTGAACCGCGAGCTTGTAAGTTACTGTTTACGAAGCCTGTAAAAGGAATATTGCCGTGCCCTTCTTATTTGATACCTACATCGCTTTTTCGTAAGTAGGTACTCCGAGAACAGCAATCATTGCGGCTCTGTACAAGTCTTATACTTACGAGAAGTAGATAGATATGGGGGCTATTTTGTAGAATGTACGTAAATATCTGCCTGTAAAGGCTTTTTATACGTGTTTCTAATGAATGGATGGTTTGGTATCCATTCTAAGAAAGTACCTAGTACTATCAAGTTATAGTACTAAGTACTGGGTACAAAGACGGACTTCATAACATTATTGTAACTGAATAAATTACTATAACATTGAATTGCCTTCTATACCAGGAGGATCTAGAGAAGGAGTTGTTGTGAAACTTGTGTCCAAATGATATCGCGCTATCAATAGAAAGAAAGCTTTGGATATATATTATGACTGATATATTATGATGCCTTAAAATTCTCATTTATAACACGATGGCAGTAGACCCAGTGATCACTTACATGCTCGCTTTAGGCACGGTTCTTATACCACCGGAAACCCTGTTAAATCTGGCGTACATACTCGTATTCATATCAGATAGGTGTTTATATATAATTCCGTTACTTTCACGGTCTTATTTATAAAAGCCTCCCAACCTAAAGACTGCCTAAATACAGCTTTAGATTTGTCCTGTCAATATTTGGCGTATTCTCTATTATATTTTGATATGTAATCATAAGCATACTTTCAGACCTTGACGCATATACCTAACCAGTAGACCAATTGACGGAATAAACACTTAATCGCTAAAGGTTGAAGGAAAAGTAGCTTTTAATAACTTAGGTACGTAAAAAAGGTACGTGGTTAGGAAGGTTGTATAGATGAATAATAATACTTAACTAGTCTGTACCACAGAATCAACTATTGATACTACCTAACTAACGACCTAACTAACTTCTCAAAACTTATATCAAATGTTAAAAATAGTGTCATGCCTATTTGTAAAACTGTCTTACTGGTTAGGTATATGCGTCAAGGTCTGAAAGTATGCTTATGATTACATATCAAAATATAATAGAGAATACTCGAAAACAATTTCTGTCGAGCAAAGCATCGAAGTACATCTGTTAAGAATGCATGTAATTTACGAATTCGTATCCGATTATTTCGGTGAAACGGTTAGTGAGTGTAATGGTTTTTCGATTAGGTTGGAAAATGGAAAATGGGAATAGATGTCATCATAGCATATATTGTATTATGAAAACAGCAGTCGTAAATAATTTAAAACGTTACATAAAGTCATAAGTTAAAAATAAACAGAAGGTTAGTACCTAATTTAAAATCCTCGGCGTTGTATTTAAAGTCAGACTCTCTACATTAAAAATAGACAAACACAAAATGTAGGTTCGTATAATGTAAAAGACGAAGTCCCTTTATATAGGTACCACCTCTCCGACCCATTCTGTAAGTTAATCAACAATTACGCCACGTTGCGACAAAGATTCTATTTTGTTTAGTCACACTATCGATAAAAAAACAAAATTAAATGTAAACTAAATTTAAACGAGTTTATTTAGATCACAGGTATGACATAGTTTAGTGTTGGGATCTCTTTCGTTTAGTTGAAGTAACCTGTGTAAGAAGGCTCCCCCTCATATATGTGGTCGGTGAGAATACTTGCATGATAAATTAATTATACTGTATATTATAGTTATATATTATTATAACTATAAATAACTAGAATACTAAATAATTGAGTAGGTACAATGTAAGAAATATCAATAAATAATAATAACAATAAGTAGAATAGTTAGGAAAGTATCAATTACGGGTAATGACGCGAAAGCGCTGAGACAAGATGTGTTTATTTTGAGTAAAAGTCGACTTCCTCATTTGAGAGTCACTTCAGATGAGCAAAGAGCACCCACCTTAGGCCAAAAAATTACATTTTGTTGCTTAAAGCGGATAAAGGAAACGCAGCTGTAGTACTGAACACCTAACGATTATGACGATAAGATGCTTTTAAATGACGTAAAGGTGTAACTTTTTTTATTAAGAGCAGCATTAGATTAGATCCAGATCGATAAGGCCGTGGGTAGCCCGATAGCTTCGGTTTTGGCTAAAATCTAGATGGTACACTATGAGAGTAGCTTAGATGTTGCAGCTCATCGTATAAAAATGGGAAAACGGTATGTAGATGATGTATTCTGTTTATTGAAAGGAGGAAAACGAGAACCCTAAAATCCTGTTAACGCATGAGATGGAGGGCAAATAGAAGTATAGTTTTTCTTGTGTCTAGGTTATGGTAAAGTTAGATGATTAATTAGCACACCCTGTGTTGTTTAACCACTGGATTGAACAAAGGTTCTGTCCAATGAATGTAGGTTCTACAAGAGAATGATCCGTGTGGCGATTGAAATTAAGAGGTACGCGAATTTCAATCGAGAAGACGGTTTTAGACTCGTCGTAGAATAAATACCATTGTGAATAAATACCATAGTAGGTGTGGAAGTAGCGTTACATCATATCTGTGCGTGGATACTGTTAGTGTAGTGTGTCGTTACGTGAACTTGGACATTTAGAAATCTAAACACCAAGTGAGGGTAGTTTCGAAATAGTTCCCTAAATCCCTAAATCAACGCGAGACTATGATTATTACCGAAACGTCAGGATTAAATTAAAAGCTAATATGCAATAACTACTAAAACAACATAAAATTCAATGTATGTACTCGCGAATACAAAGTAAAGTAGTAGGTATATTTGAACGAAGTTTTCAAAAAAGGTCCGTATGCTATTGTTTATGTTGTGTGTAAAGTTCAGAATTATTGTGTTAATGAATGGGAGATTACGAAAATTTAAACAAAAAGGTTCCTGGCCTCTAGGGCCCAGCCACGGCGTCCGCCCGGCCCAACAAAGGACTAGGGCTTAAGCCAGTCTCTCGGAAAATTTGCTGCGAGCGTCCCCTAAATGCCAAGATATTTTATTGTTATAAATAAATGGCTCGACCATAAATGTTGCTTTTGTAGAAGAAACTTGCATCATTATATTTTTGGGATCTTTGTTTAGGGATTTAGATATATTTGTTTCCATCAACAAAGTATCTTCGTACTTACGGCTTTACTTAAACATAGACAACAGATAACCGTTTATCTCATTGTTATCCTTTACAAATTGGTTTTGCAAGAGCTATCTAGAATGATCTTAAGCCTTGTTAGTAGATACTCGTACCATCGCTTTGAGTACGTAAGCTATCATGTCAAGTAAAAACACATTTGGATTTGCATTGCGTACGTTAGGCATAATAAAGCTCTGAATTTTTTTTTTGTGCTGTGGATATCTAGTGAAGCAAATGGATTATGTCTACATGCTACATGCATGCATGATTCGACGGTAGTAACTCGTTAAAGCAACATAATTGTTTGTTTGCTCCGTAATTTTAATTTGAAAAAGTGGAAAAAAGTGACGTGATTCTGTTGCGAGCTTATGCAATTTGTGACCAGTGAAAACACCTTTCTGGTAACTGTTATTTTTTTCTAATAGACCCAGTGATTCCAAAGTTATAAGCAAAACCATTTAAAAATATTTTGTCAACCGTCCGGTAACTGACCTAAAACAACTCGCGCACAGCGCTCTTGAACCGACCCCGCACAGTGA
Organism: Lampropteryx suffumata; assembly: GCA_948098915.1. Taxonomy (NCBI): domain Eukaryota; kingdom Metazoa; phylum Arthropoda; class Insecta; order Lepidoptera; family Geometridae; genus Lampropteryx; species Lampropteryx suffumata. Next base: position 14,444,357 of record OX402544.1, on the reverse strand, counting down.
GTCACCCACCACCCGCCCGCGCTGCACTGACCGCGCTGCCTACATACTGGAATCCTACGCCTACGGCACGCGCCTACGACTTTTGTCATAGTTACACGATGAGTTGCTCTGCCTGATGATACTACCTGATGAAGACTATCTCCGATGTGTGATCGAAGGTTGCAATAAGCGGTATCATCTGCTGTGCATCGGTGGGAAAGACTCGACTATTGACGAGAAGAACACCTGGGTATGTCCTGAATGCTGCTGCGCTGCCAAAAAAGGAGGAAACAACAGCTCTACTCCTGTGGGTTCTAGAGTGCGGGATCACAGCTCAAAAGTAACGAATAGAAAGATAACACCTCTCCTAACCAACATGGATTCATCAATTCAATGTGACAAGTGATCTCTCTATAGAAATCAAAAACAAAGGTGGAGACAATAGTCTGAACTCTGCCGGCGCCGCCTCTAAGAAGAATCGCGATACTAATGTTACCCAGCGAAAATAATCCCCATTCTTTCGGATGCAGAGCCAGTAAGTAGCGTAGAGAACGCATCATCGCAATTGTCAGCAGAGGTTCGCAGCTTGAGACAGGAGGTATCGATACAGAGAGATCAGCTTGCTCTAGCTATATCAATACTTACCAACTACGACGCAAAACTAGAAGGCTATTCTTCACGAGTGGAGGCGCTTTACAGCAAGTACGAGCAGGCAGCGGCAGTTCCGGTTCCGGTAGCAACAAACCCGCCCCAGCCCCAGGAGGTACCCCGGGAGCCCTTGCAAGCGACAGCTTACAAACGGCAATGAAATCGAAGTCGACGGTATCGATGAAACCAAACACCGGAGCTCCAGTGGCGCCACCACATCCAGGCAAGGACACTAATACCAAGGCGACGCAGCCCCGCGGAGGTGAAACAGGTTCAAGTACCAGCGAATCATCGGGTCCAACTCATAGCCTGAACCAGGGACCAGTGGTCCTGCAGCAGTGGACAGAAGTAAGGCGAAGCCGCAGGCCAGCTTCACTGAGTGGTACGGCGGGCCCTACTGTAACGACACTAAAGGCGGTGAAGTCTCGTAGCTATGTTCATCTGTGGAATATGGAGTCAAGCGCCGATGAGATCCGTACTTACCTGCGGAACTTGTGTCCCGGCGGGACCTGCTCAGTGACGGAACATTCGGCGAAGGGTGACTACAAGTCATACAAAATAGGAGTTTCTGTGCCTTATGAGGAAATGTGCCTGTCAGCCGAAGTATGGCCGGTTAACGCCAAAATTAAGCCATGGATTGTGTATCCAGCTAGATAAAATGCACGCAAACCAAACAAGCCCTTTCGTGATGACGCCGGCGGCACGCAGAACCTGCCCTAAACAAGTAAGTGATATTGAAATATATTACCAGAACGCTAGAGGGCTGAGAACTAAATTAAATCGGTTCTTCACTAACATAGAATGTTCAGGCAGCGGCCTTTTTGCCATCACAGAGACGGGATGCAATGACTCAATAGACGATGCAGAAATAGTACCTCCGGGGTTCCAAGTACTGAGGAGCGACCGCACAGACGGTAGAAAGCACGGCGGGGTGTTTCTAGCGGCAGCGCTACGGATAGACTTACGAAAGGTGGACGTACTAGCGGGCGTAAACGTGGAAAATTGTGTTTTTGAGATTATTGGGGCGACAGTTTTTTTAAATATTTTTTTTTTGTGTTGTATATATCCCTCCAAATAGACAATGATTTTATGATTTTATTTAGAATACTCGAAAACTAGTGCACAAAATATAATTCATGTTTAGTTCTAGGTGACTTTAATATGTATTCTTATAGTGATAATATAATCAATTATTTTGAATATGTAATGGCTTTCTGCGAGCTCGCTCAAAAAAATGATGTACGAAATTGTAACGATCGAATACTGGATTTAATGTTAGCCTCTCTGAGTATGCATGAGGTGGTGGTTAGCCCCGCGGTCGAGGAGCTGGTGCCGCGCGACGAGCAGCACCCACCGCTCGCGGTGTCGGTGCGCCGCGCCATCCGCCTATAGACGAACAGCAGTGGAACTTTTCTAAAGCTGACTACCATTTACTGTACTCATCGATAGCGGAAGTGGATTGGAATCCCCTCTTTGTATACGAGATCCCGAGGAGGCCGTAGGTAGTTTTTATAGAATTTTATTTGATATTTTTGACAGTCGCGTTCCTAAAAACCGTCTGCTGAGAAAGAACTCGAGATACATAAATCCAAATTGGTACACTGCGGAGATAATCAGAGAAATTAAAGTAAAGGCAAGATTACACAAGCAGTACAAGGTAAGTGGATCCAAATATGGAGCTTTCTCGAAATGTAGAGCCGGAGTGAAAAGGATGATAGAAGAGGCTCAGGTGCAGCTTCAGAAATAAGTGGAGCATCGTCTGACGGAGGAACCGAAATCGTTTTGAAATTATGTGAGGGCAAAGCGAGGGGCCGTGAACCGAAAGCAAATCTCCCTGAATGGAAGAACTCTGACAGAAACAGAATGTGCAACGGAACGATGGAAGATAACAAGAGTTATTCCTATACCTAAGGGCTCCGGAGCAGATGTGACCGAATTCAGACCAGTGGCCATTCTGTCGATGGCGGCGAAGGTCTTCGAGTCGGCGGTGCAGCGCGGCATGCAGGAGCAAGTGTCGTCACGGCTATCCGATGCGCAGCACGGTTTCCGGCCGGCTCGTAGCACCTCTAGTAACCTCCTTGACTCAATGAACTTTATGCTACCGCGGGTCGACACCGGAGTGCAAGTAGACGCCGCCTACTTCGACTTCAAAAAAGCATTCGACTTGGTCGATAATGACATACTGCTTCAGAAGTTGGTGACGATCGGCTGCACAACTACGGTTCTGCTACGGTTCTTCGTGAGCTACATGAAGAACCGGCAGCAATACGTCGACTACGCGGGATGCAAATCGGAGCCTTACTCTACCTTAACTGGAGTGAGCCAGGGAAGCAATTTGGAGTTCATTATCATGGTCAACGATCTCCCGACAGTAGTCAAGGACGCGAAATGCTTGTTATTCGCGGATGACCTCAAGTTACTCTTACCGATAAAAGACGAAGAGGACTGTAAACGCCTTCAACTACAGTTCAACGTCAGTAAGTGTTCCATCATAACTTTTAGTAGAGCGAAAACACCAATCCATTACAATTACCAGTTGAAGGGTTCACAGTTGAAGAGAGTCGATTCGGTGAGGGATTTGGGGGTTCGCCTCGAAGACAAGCTGCATTTCCGTGTACATGTAGCTAACATCTGCAAGAAGGCATTTAAGACCCTAGGATTTGTACTCCGTCAGACGAACAACTTTACAAATATGAAAGCAGTAAAGACTCTATACGACGCATTGGTGAGAAGCCATTTAGAGTTCAATGCTGCGGTATAAGCACCACACGAGGCCAAGTACAGTCAAATGGTGGAGCGCATTCAAAACAAGTTTACCAGATTTCTATACTTGAAGATTTACGGCATCTATCCGTTCTTCCCGTTGATGTATCCAACCTTGTTTGTTATAGGCATGGTTGGATACCACAAACTGGAGGTGAGGAGAGATGCAGCGCTCGCTCTGTTTTGGTTAGGATACTTCGTGGGATGATCGCCAACCCAGGCATTTTAGAGGAATTGCGGCTAAATTTGCCTGATGAGTTTGTGCACCGACGGAGGCGGCCCGCCCTATTGGCTGTACCAAGAGGAAGGACCAACCTCTTGAATAAGGCACCTCTAACGCGTTCCATTCACACGCTCAATCTAGTAGCGGAGAGAGTCGATCTTTTTTACTGCTCCCTGAGCGAATGTTAGATTATAGTATAATATAATAATAAGATTTGACATTGTGTAGTTATTGGACATGGTATATTGATTGACGAATTTTTCTATTTTATTTGGTTTGACTTTATGTAATTTGAATTTATTAATCGAAGAATATTTATGCTTATTGTGAAATTTTTTGACATTGTATATTGATTAACAAGTTTTTTAGTTTATTTCATTTATTTGACTTACGTTTTTTTTTTTTGACATATTGACATTTGGTTTGACATTATGTAATTCGAATTTATTAGATTTATTTTTTTAAATAGTTAATTGAAGAATTTTATGTTAATGTGTAACTTGAATTTTTTAGTTCATTTTTATTAAAATTTTCTAGGTCTGACAAATGCTATGATTATTTTAATTGATTTTTATTCTTTTTTTTACAATATTGCATTAGGGGCCCCTGTAAAAATAGTGTAAGTAATTTTTATAAATAAATAAATAAATGCTCAATAATCCAGTGCAGTGCAACGAAAAACACAAATCAACTTCAACTATCCATAAAGCTTAGTAGCCGTATTGCTTACATAAACTATAACGGTATATTTTGTTTAGTATATTTTTTATTTATATTAAAGTTACATGTATAAAAGTACATACAATTTATTTATCTTATGAAACATTATTTGCTTAAAATCAATATGACAATAAAACATATTGATATAAAAATACCCACTTTACAGGTAGGGGAGTTAAAGCTAGATTCAAAAAGGCCCATACATTTTTTTTGCCATGCTAACTAAATAGTGTTGAATCTATACTCATTCATATTCTTACTGACTTTTAATTTGATTTATTAAATTTATTTAAATTGACCTTTGCTTGTATTGTTTTATTCGTTAGAACGTTACATGAGATGATGTGTATGATAAAATGCTTGTTACTTACCTTAAGAGCGCGGAGCCGACGTTTGACAAAGGACACGGAAATTGCAACGTAGACATGAAAGAAACATGTAATGATTGAGCTAAAGTAATTTTATAGTGGTTTAGGTCGCAGTACATTTATCAGTTTACTTTGAAGTATGAGTTTACGTAAAATAGCTTATAGCTCGGGTTTATTTAGTACTAACGGAACGGCTGTGACGTTGTTCTTGTAACATACTCGTAAATCTATCTAATACCTAATTAATTTATAAGAAATGCATTGTTTATATTTACCTAATTTATGAATTCATTCTAATAATATATCTTCCAAAAAAATTAAGTAAAGCTAAGAACTAGGTTAATGACACTAGATAAAATTTGCATGCCAATGAATATGGTAGGACATACAATGGACTAACTATTATAAGACCTAATTGTATCACATATGTTCAAGCAAATAAATAATATTTCATTTCATTTCATTTCATATTTAAACGAGCAATTCTTGTTTATATGTATATATATAATCTCAGAAACGGCTCCAACGATTTTCATAAAATGTAGTATCCAGGGGGTTTCATGGGCGATAAATCGATCTAGCTAGGTCTCATTTTTAGAAAACGTCGTTTTATCCGTGTTTTATACGAGAAAAGCTTGGTCATCCAGGTATTAATTATTTATGTTCCATTGTCTTTGATATGCAAGTACTAAATTATTATACATACATAATTGACAATTAGTAGCCAGTAAACGTTTACTGCTGGTGAAAGCATTTGACTGTGTCTCTCACGAGATACTATTAGGAAAGTTACTGCATTACGGGGTCAATGGAAAAGAACTTAACATTTTTCAATCATATCTTAAAGATAGATACCAAGTGACAGAGTTAAATGGGGTTAGATCTAATAGGAATAAAATAAATGTAGGGGTTCCACAAGGATCCATATTAGGGCCTCTTCTATTCATAATTTACACAAATGACATATCTGTAGTTTTAAAGACGTTGACATAACAATGTTTGCTGATGACACTAGCCTAATTATTAAAAACAGGAGTAAGCAAATTGTAAGTAGTAGTATAAGGGAATCCATACTTAGCATCAAAAAATGGTTCTCAGTCAATGACATGCTACTTAATGTGGATAAAACAAATGTAATAGAGTCCGATGTAATAGAGAAATTGTGTTCTGCAACGTATGCTGTTAAAAAAATTGAGGAACTAGGAGGGGAAAAAGCCGGTAGAGACGTGTACTTTGCATATTTCCACTCTATTATGTCATATGGAATCTTATTTTGGGGTACAGCGGCTGATGCTGCTAGAGTATTTATTCAAAGCGAGCTGTGAGATATATATTAGGTTTAAAACAAATGGACTCATGTAGACAGCGATTTAAAGAATTAGGCATAATGACAATGACTGGTGAATACATCTATCAAAATTTATTACATGTTAGAGAAAACCTAGGCAATATGAGGTCTAAGAAGGACGTACACAATATTAATACTAGGTATAGGGATCAACTGGTTGTACCTATGACACGACTTGCAAAAGTTTCGAAAAGTTATTATTGTACCGCAATCAAATTGTACAATAACATACCAGTACAAATAACGAATATGACAGACGCCCACTTCAAAAAGTATGTAAAAAATCAATTAATACATAAGAGTTATTATAAAATGGATGAAGTTTTTGCGGATAAAAAAATGTTTACTTTTAATAAATGATTCTTGTCTTTTGTTGTGTGTACCTAGGTTAAGGTTAGGTTAGAATATCTAGTTTTATCAGTGTTTCAATGTGATACTTGTTAGGTAGGTATTTATAAGTGAACCTTAATATATACATGACGATTCTTTTGCTGATAAATAATTATGTATGGAAAATTATACTCATATAATTACTTAATTAGATACACTTATATATTATAACTATTGTAAGACATGTCTAAGAACATTGTATTATGTCTAAAGATGAATAAATGAATTGAATTGAATTGAATTGAATAGGTTTTTCAAATAAGAAAGCCACAACGAACAGCTTTATGTTATACCTTCCGCGGTCTTCCTACCATCGAGATAGTTACGATACACATATAAATACTTACGGGTATTTATCGCGTTTATTTACCTATTTTTCCCGACGTTTCGACAGGTTTACACTCTGTCGTGGTCACAGGATGACATTGTTCTGTGTTCTGATCGCGTAAGTTTAAAAAACTTTATAGTTACGATAATCGCAATATGAGTAGAGCCTTTAGTCATTGCAATATGTGTCTAATGTCATTAATGTAAATGATACACCGCATTCTTATTTTGGCAAACAAGCTTTAGATAGATAAATAGATAGATAAAGATATTTATTTGTAATAGCTACATACACATACATACATGAAATAACAAAAAAGAAGGAATTTAAGTTGGTAAATACAAATATATAAAAAAACTTAAAACAACACATTTACATAGGTGTCCCATTAATCTACGATGTGTTCCAGCCAGACAAAAAGTACATAGTTTGGTTAATTTTGCTTAAATAATACACAATTATTTTCAGCTAGAACCCTTCGAGATGACTAATTGAACGAGATGAAATACCTGCAGCATAACATGTAACATGTAACTTAAGTAACTTTAGTAACCTTTCTTCTTTCTTTCGTCTTTCTGAAAATGACATTTAAGCTAATATAGTAATAAAATCTGGTTTCATCTTTATTCATTGATATTAGAATAATTAAAACAAAAACACTTTAACGTCACATTAACTAATTATCTGTGGGCTGATTATTGGCCGCCTTGCGAAGCAAACATTAGGCTCTTTTATTATTAGTTTTTCTTGAGTTTATTGTTGTATTTATGGTGTTTTTTTTAATAAAGCTAGAGTTACTGACTGGAGTGTAAAGACCTGATATAAATGTGTTGGTTCTGTGATTGGAGCCAAAAAAATACGTCAGTATAATTATTTCATATGTACGCAAATTCATCATTTACATAAATAACAAATGACGATATACAACATACGACTTTGTGAGCTCTTACTATAAAACTTAATCAATTGACATTGGAAAAAAATACATCATTATGACACATGCCACAAACGAAGACGAAGAAGAAGCTGGTTATGTGATTATGAGATTGACGGTGAGTATATAAATCATTGCTTCGTACAATAAATATGCATATATACATATGTATATATACACATCAAAAAAGTCTAAGCAACACCTATAATATTTAATATTTTTAATATTTTTAATTAATAGATATATATTATATTATTTATTTTCTTTATAAATTAAATGATATATCTATATTGTATTTGTATATTAATTATGATAAATTTCCTTAAGAAAATGTTTATTTACAAATAAAAGTTTGCTGTACTTCTAGGCACAAATTTCTAATATTAAATAATGGTAAAAATAAACAGAAATATAACTTCTGCGTTAAATTATAACCTTCTTCTGGGCATTTAAATTAAATCTAATACAGCGTGTTTCCTCCTCGGTTGTATAAAACTTGTCGGCAACGATTCTGCATGGAGTCAATTAGGTTATTGATTTCCTCCTGGGGCAATTGGTCCCAGTGGAAATTGAGCAGATTTTTTAGCTGTTGTTCCGTTAAAACCCCATCAAGATCTTTCAGGACCCTTTGGAGCATATCCCACAAATGCTCAATGCAATACAAGTCGGTCGAATGAGCTGAACATTGCAAAACTCGTATATTTTTGCCCTGTAGCCATTCTTGAGTCCGTCTCGCTGTGTGCGGACGGCCATTGTCGTGCATCAATGTAAACTCAGGTCCCAATGTTTGTGAAAATGGACGCACATAGGGAGCTAGCACATGTCCCATTTGGTTGCCATTTATAAAAACGAGATCGGTTTTGCCGTTTTTAGCTATTCCAGCCCAAACCATTACTGTCGAACCGCTGTATGGGCGGACTTCCTTGACACATCTTAGACGTTCAGCGTTTCTTGGGTATACGATATACCCTCAATCTTCTAGTATCAGGTTTGAACCCGAATCGAGATTCGTTGCAGAACAAAACTTGGTCACATCGTTCTTGCGGCCATAGCACGTGTGGTCTGCACCATTAATATGACATGTGGGTTGTGGGCATCCGATTGGACGACGTGCACGAAGACCATACTTTCGCAGTCTGTTTCGCAGTTTGGGGATAAAAAAAGAGGATAATGAAGAGGTTGACTATTCAAAGAAGGAGAAAGAATTTTATAAACCATGAAAGCTTAAAAAGAAGTAAAAAAAAATATTCTAAAAATGTTGTGTTGCTTAGACTATTTTGATGTACTTCACAAATGCTAAACATATCAGGCGGATATTTGTAACCTGCTCATGAATGACCTGTTTATCCTTGATCTGTGTAACATACTATATTCTTAGCAGGAGTCTAATGCTCGTCATATAGATAGTAGTAGTCTGTATTATATACTTAGCTAATTGAGAGCCAATAAAGAGTAATATCGGATACTGATTATTGTACGGTCTTCTCAAAACTCAACCAGTTCTGCTCCAATATTTCAAACCCCTCACCTAAAATAATGAATATAGCAAAAATCTAAAAGATCCGAAATCCGACCTAAGCATCCGAGCATCCGAGCATCCGAGCATCCAAGCATCCGAGCATCCGAGCATCCGAGCATCCGAGCATCCGAGCATCCGAGCATCCGAGCATCCGAGCATCCGAGCATCCGAGCATCCGAGCATCCGAGCATCCGAGCATCCGAGCATCCCAGCATCCGAGCATCCGAGCATCCAAGCATCCGAGCATCCCAGCATCCGAGCATCCGAGCATCCAAGCATCCGAGCCTCCGAGCATCCGAGCATCCGAGTATCCGAGCATCCGAGCATCCGAGCATCCGAGCATCCGAGCATCCGAGCATCCGAGCATCCGAGCATCCGAGCATCCGAGCATCCGAGCATCATATCAACGAGCATTCAAACATCCGAGCATCCACACAAACTTAATCTCAAGTTACCAGCTCATTTCTCATTTGCAATCTGTCCACCTGTCAAATTTTATGGAAAACGAATCAACGGATCCAAATTTATAGTCGAACATACAAACAAACAAAGCCGATTCGTTCAAGTAGCCGCTGAAATCATTGCTCGCTTCGCTCGCTCGATCAATTAAGCTAGCTTCGCCCATTACAATATGCTATTCCAGATATATGTACGTATGTACAAGTTTCATCCAAATCAGTTCAGCTATTTTGCTGTAATTGAACCACAATCAAACATACCACAGATAAACATCCAAACCTTTATAATATTACATTTCTAAACATTTATAATATTAGTAGAATTATACTATCAAGTCACGCGCATTACGTGGATTACGTATTTAGTTGACGAACAAGAGGTCTAGAACAAACATGACATATACACACTCTATTTTACTTCGCATACTGCTATTTTCAATCCATCAGCAGCAGTGTTTGTGTTTGACGTGGTTATGGTCTTGTTAATTATCATTAATACTTTATGAACCGAGCTAAATGTTTATAAATAAAATAAATAAATTTTGGTATACAATCCCCACACACCCATCTAGAATCAAGATGGCCTAGTTAGTTTTTTAGTTTGGATAGTAGCATCTGCACTACAGATTGAGGGTTCAATTTGATCTCATGAACAACATTTCTACGAAGAACGATTTCGATGATGATGATGGTATTGCTCTGTGCCCGGGAACTGAGAGTTATAACTATCATAAGTATGAATTTAAAAATATATTAGTATTCAATCAGTCATCTTGTCACCATAATACAAGCTATGCTTAGTTTGGGGCTAGATGGTGTGATGGTGAAATTTCTTACTACCATATTCACCTTACTACCTGGTTAGCAGAATATTTCTTGTAACCGGAAGAAAATTACCTGTAGCACAAGTTTACTAGTGCCAGCTCTAATGCTATTCTTTAAATGTCTTGTATTTACGTTGGCTTGATATTATGCTGAAAGACACCACGATAGAATCCGTCTACAGTCAGTAAAGACGCTGAGTACAAGTGACGAGAGATCGCTACGATCACCAGTAAGTATATTTTTGCAGTACATCGAGTATACTTAAGTCCTAGCTTACTTAATTTTAATTTAATTGTTTAATTTTAAACGAATGAGATCTACTTGTTTTAGGCATAGTTTAACATTGCAGGTTTTTAATCTAGTCCAAACTGAGCAAAGCGTGTACTATGGAAAACTGAAAGAATACCTATACTTTCAAGGTATAAGTACTTATCACTTTTAAATAAATACTTTGTATACATCCAGATTTAATAACAAATGTTTGCCCAGGAGGAGTTCGAATTCGAACACACAACCTACTGCACATAAGACAGTTACTACCAAGTGAGCTGCTAGTCTACAAAAAATAACTCACAGTTAATTTGCAAGCGCTCGAAACTGGTGTTAAGGGTTCATTAGCGAAGAATCTGAAATATTATATACATCCATTTCACTTTCAGTGGGAAGATATTTGATCGTAATAAGCGTGGCTCTCAAGCTTTAAGAATACTAAACCTTTTATAACCTACTTCTAAATTATTAGGTACTTCTTTTTATCCGCCATGAAACAATGTGAATTTTATTTGATATTTTTGACAGTCGCGTTCCTAAAAACCGTCTGCTGAGAAAGAACTCGAGATACATAAATCCAAATTGGTACACTGCGGAGATAATCAGAGAAATTAAAGTAAAGGCAAGATTACACAAGCAGTACAAGGTAAGTGGATCCAAATATGGAGCTTTCTCGAAATGTAGAGCCGGAGTGAAAAGGATGATAGAAGAGGCTCAGGTGCAGCTTCAGAAATAAGTGGAGCATCGTCTGACGGAGGAACCGAAATCGTTTTGAAATTATGTGAGGGCAAAGCGAGGGGCCGTGAACCGAAAGCAAATCTCCCTGAATGGAAGAACTCTGACAGAAACAGAATGTGCAACGGAACGATGGAAGATAACAAGAGTTATTCCTATACCTAAGGGCTCCGGAGCAGATGTGACCGAATTCAGACCAGTGGCCATTCTGTCGATGGCGGCGAAGGTCTTCGAGTCGGCGGTGCAGCGCGGCATGCAGGAGCAAGTGTCGTCACGGCTATCCGATGCGCAGCACGGTTTCCGGCCGGCTCGTAGCACCTCTAGTAACCTCCTTGACTCAATGAACTTTATGCTACCGCGGGTCGACACCGGAGTGCAAGTAGACGCCGCCTACTTCGACTTCAAAAAAGCATTCGACTTGGTCGATAATGACATACTGCTTCAGAAGTTGGTGACGATCGGCTGCACAACTACGGTTCTGCTACGGTTCTTCGTGAGCTACATGAAGAACCGGCAGCAATACGTCGACTACGCGGGATGCAAATCGGAGCCTTACTCTACCTTAACTGGAGTGAGCCAGGGAAGCAATTTGGAGTTCATTATCATGGTCAACGATCTCCCGACAGTAGTCAAGGACGCGAAATGCTTGTTATTCGCGGATGACCTCAAGTTACTCTTACCGATAAAAGACGAAGAGGACTGTAAACGCCTTCAACTACAGTTCAACGTCAGTAAGTGTTCCATCATAACTTTTAGTAGAGCGAAAACACCAATCCATTACAATTACCAGTTGAAGGGTTCACAGTTGAAGAGAGTCGATTCGGTGAGGGATTTGGGGGTTCGCCTCGAAGACAAGCTGCATTTCCGTGTACATGTAGCTAACATCTGCAAGAAGGCATTTAAGACCCTAGGATTTGTACTCCGTCAGACGAACAACTTTACAAATATGAAAGCAGTAAAGACTCTATACGACGCATTGGTGAGAAGCCATTTAGAGTTCAATGCTGCGGTATAAGCACCACACGAGGCCAAGTACAGTCAAATGGTGGAGCGCATTCAAAACAAGTTTACCAGATTTCTATACTTGAAGATTTACGGCATCTATCCGTTCTTCCCGTTGATGTATCCAACCTTGTTTGTTATAGGCATGGTTGGATACCACAAACTGGAGGTGAGGAGAGATGCAGCGCTCGCTCTGTTTTGGTTAGGATACTTCGTGGGATGATCGCCAACCCAGGCATTTTAGAGGAATTGCGGCTAAATTTGCCTGATGAGTTTGTGCACCGACGGAGGCGGCCCGCCCTATTGGCTGTACCAAGAGGAAGGACCAACCTCTTGAATAAGGCACCTCTAACGCGTTCCATTCACACGCTCAATCTAGTAGCGGAGAGAGTCGATCTTTTTTACTGCTCCCTGAGCGAATGTTAGATTATAGTATAATATAATAATAAGATTTGACATTGTGTAGTTATTGGACATGGTATATTGATTGACGAATTTTTCTATTTTATTTGGTTTGACTTTATGTAATTTGAATTTATTAATCGAAGAATATTTATGCTTATTGTGAAATTTTTTGACATTGTATATTGATTAACAAGTTTTTTAGTTTATTTCATTTATTTGACTTACGTTTTTTTTTTTTGACATATTGACATTTGGTTTGACATTATGTAATTCGAATTTATTAGATTTATTTTTTTAAATAGTTAATTGAAGAATTTTATGTTAATGTGTAACTTGAATTTTTTAGTTCATTTTTATTAAAATTTTCTAGGTCTGACAAATGCTATGATTATTTTAATTGATTTTTATTCTTTTTTTTACAATATTGCATTAGGGGCCCCTGTAAAAATAGTGTAAGTAATTTTTATAAATAAATAAATAAATGCTCAATAATCCAGTGCAGTGCAACGAAAAACACAAATCAACTTCAACTATCCATAAAGCTTAGTAGCCGTATTGCTTACATAAACTATAACGGTATATTTTGTTTAGTATATTTTTTATTTATATTAAAGTTACATGTATAAAAGTACATACAATTTATTTATCTTATGAAACATTATTTGCTTAAAATCAATATGACAATAAAACATATTGATATAAAAATACCCACTTTACAGGTAGGGGAGTTAAAGCTAGATTCAAAAAGGCCCATACATTTTTTTTGCCATGCTAACTAAATAGTGTTGAATCTATACTCATTCATATTCTTACTGACTTTTAATTTGATTTATTAAATTTATTTAAATTGACCTTTGCTTGTATTGTTTTATTCGTTAGAACGTTACATGAGATGATGTGTATGATAAAATGCTTGTTACTTACCTTAAGAGCGCGGAGCCGACGTTTGACAAAGGACACGGAAATTGCAACGTAGACATGAAAGAAACATGTAATGATTGAGCTAAAGTAATTTTATAGTGGTTTAGGTCGCAGTACATTTATCAGTTTACTTTGAAGTATGAGTTTACGTAAAATAGCTTATAGCTCGGGTTTATTTAGTACTAACGGAACGGCTGTGACGTTGTTCTTGTAACATACTCGTAAATCTATCTAATACCTAATTAATTTATAAGAAATGCATTGTTTATATTTACCTAATTTATGAATTCATTCTAATAATATATCTTCCAAAAAAATTAAGTAAAGCTAAGAACTAGGTTAATGACACTAGATAAAATTTGCATGCCAATGAATATGGTAGGACATACAATGGACTAACTATTATAAGACCTAATTGTATCACATATGTTCAAGCAAATAAATAATATTTCATTTCATTTCATTTCATATTTAAACGAGCAATTCTTGTTTATATGTATATATATAATCTCAGAAACGGCTCCAACGATTTTCATAAAATGTAGTATCCAGGGGGTTTCATGGGCGATAAATCGATCTAGCTAGGTCTCATTTTTAGAAAACGTCGTTTTATCCGTGTTTTATACGAGAAAAGCTTGGTCATCCAGGTATTAATTATTTATGTTCCATTGTCTTTGATATGCAAGTACTAAATTATTATACATACATAATTGACAATTAGTAGCCAGTAAACGTTTACTGCTGGTGAAAGCATTTGACTGTGTCTCTCACGAGATACTATTAGGAAAGTTACTGCATTACGGGGTCAATGGAAAAGAACTTAACATTTTTCAATCATATCTTAAAGATAGATACCAAGTGACAGAGTTAAATGGGGTTAGATCTAATAGGAATAAAATAAATGTAGGGGTTCCACAAGGATCCATATTAGGGCCTCTTCTATTCATAATTTACACAAATGACATATCTGTAGTTTTAAAGACGTTGACATAACAATGTTTGCTGATGACACTAGCCTAATTATTAAAAACAGGAGTAAGCAAATTGTAAGTAGTAGTATAAGGGAATCCATACTTAGCATCAAAAAATGGTTCTCAGTCAATGACATGCTACTTAATGTGGATAAAACAAATGTAATAGAGTCCGATGTAATAGAGAAATTGTGTTCTGCAACGTATGCTGTTAAAAAAATTGAGGAACTAGGAGGGGAAAAAGCCGGTAGAGACGTGTACTTTGCATATTTCCACTCTATTATGTCATATGGAATCTTATTTTGGGGTACAGCGGCTGATGCTGCTAGAGTATTTATTCAAAGCGAGCTGTGAGATATATATTAGGTTTAAAACAAATGGACTCATGTAGACAGCGATTTAAAGAATTAGGCATAATGACAATGACTGGTGAATACATCTATCAAAATTTATTACATGTTAGAGAAAACCTAGGCAATATGAGGTCTAAGAAGGACGTACACAATATTAATACTAGGTATAGGGATCAACTGGTTGTACCTATGACACGACTTGCAAAAGTTTCGAAAAGTTATTATTGTACCGCAATCAAATTGTACAATAACATACCAGTACAAATAACGAATATGACAGACGCCCACTTCAAAAAGTATGTAAAAAATCAATTAATACATAAGAGTTATTATAAAATGGATGAAGTTTTTGCGGATAAAAAAATGTTTACTTTTAATAAATGATTCTTGTCTTTTGTTGTGTGTACCTAGGTTAAGGTTAGGTTAGAATATCTAGTTTTATCAGTGTTTCAATGTGATACTTGTTAGGTAGGTATTTATAAGTGAACCTTAATATATACATGACGATTCTTTTGCTGATAAATAATTATGTATGGAAAATTATACTCATATAATTACTTAATTAGATACACTTATATATTATAACTATTGTAAGACATGTCTAAGAACATTGTATTATGTCTAAAGATGAATAAATGAATTGAATTGAATTGAATTGAATAGGTTTTTCAAATAAGAAAGCCACAACGAACAGCTTTATGTTATACCTTCCGCGGTCTTCCTACCATCGAGATAGTTACGATACACATATAAATACTTACGGGTATTTATCGCGTTTATTTACCTATTTTTCCCGACGTTTCGACAGGTTTACACTCTGTCGTGGTCACAGGATGACATTGTTCTGTGTTCTGATCGCGTAAGTTTAAAAAACTTTATAGTTACGATAATCGCAATATGAGTAGAGCCTTTAGTCATTGCAATATGTGTCTAATGTCATTAATGTAAATGATACACCGCATTCTTATTTTGGCAAACAAGCTTTAGATAGATAAATAGATAGATAAAGATATTTATTTGTAATAGCTACATACACATACATACATGAAATAACAAAAAAGAAGGAATTTAAGTTGGTAAATACAAATATATAAAAAAACTTAAAACAACACATTTACATAGGTGTCCCATTAATCTACGATGTGTTCCAGCCAGACAAAAAGTACATAGTTTGGTTAATTTTGCTTAAATAATACACAATTATTTTCAGCTAGAACCCTTCGAGATGACTAATTGAACGAGATGAAATACCTGCAGCATAACATGTAACATGTAACTTAAGTAACTTTAGTAACCTTTCTTCTTTCTTTCGTCTTTCTGAAAATGACATTTAAGCTAATATAGTAATAAAATCTGGTTTCATCTTTATTCATTGATATTAGAATAATTAAAACAAAAACACTTTAACGTCACATTAACTAATTATCTGTGGGCTGATTATTGGCCGCCTTGCGAAGCAAACATTAGGCTCTTTTATTATTAGTTTTTCTTGAGTTTATTGTTGTATTTATGGTGTTTTTTTTAATAAAGCTAGAGTTACTGACTGGAGTGTAAAGACCTGATATAAATGTGTTGGTTCTGTGATTGGAGCCAAAAAAATACGTCAGTATAATTATTTCATATGTACGCAAATTCATCATTTACATAAATAACAAATGACGATATACAACATACGACTTTGTGAGCTCTTACTATAAAACTTAATCAATTGACATTGGAAAAAAATACATCATTATGACACATGCCACAAACGAAGACGAAGAAGAAGCTGGTTATGTGATTATGAGATTGACGGTGAGTATATAAATCATTGCTTCGTACAATAAATATGCATATATACATATGTATATATACACATCAAAAAAGTCTAAGCAACACCTATAATATTTAATATTTTTAATATTTTTAATTAATAGATATATATTATATTATTTATTTTCTTTATAAATTAAATGATATATCTATATTGTATTTGTATATTAATTATGATAAATTTCCTTAAGAAAATGTTTATTTACAAATAAAAGTTTGCTGTACTTCTAGGCACAAATTTCTAATATTAAATAATGGTAAAAATAAACAGAAATATAACTTCTGCGTTAAATTATAACCTTCTTCTGGGCATTTAAATTAAATCTAATACAGCGTGTTTCCTCCTCGGTTGTATAAAACTTGTCGGCAACGATTCTGCATGGAGTCAATTAGGTTATTGATTTCCTCCTGGGGCAATTGGTCCCAGTGGAAATTGAGCAGATTTTTTAGCTGTTGTTCCGTTAAAACCCCATCAAGATCTTTCAGGACCCTTTGGAGCATATCCCACAAATGCTCAATGCAATACAAGTCGGTCGAATGAGCTGAACATTGCAAAACTCGTATATTTTTGCCCTGTAGCCATTCTTGAGTCCGTCTCGCTGTGTGCGGACGGCCATTGTCGTGCATCAATGTAAACTCAGGTCCCAATGTTTGTGAAAATGGACGCACATAGGGAGCTAGCACATGTCCCATTTGGTTGCCATTTATAAAAACGAGATCGGTTTTGCCGTTTTTAGCTATTCCAGCCCAAACCATTACTGTCGAACCGCTGTATGGGCGGACTTCCTTGACACATCTTAGACGTTCAGCGTTTCTTGGGTATACGATATACCCTCAATCTTCTAGTATCAGGTTTGAACCCGAATCGAGATTCGTTGCAGAACAAAACTTGGTCACATCGTTCTTGCGGCCATAGCACGTGTGGTCTGCACCATTAATATGACATGTGGGTTGTGGGCATCCGATTGGACGACGTGCACGAAGACCATACTTTCGCAGTCTGTTTCGCAGTTTGGGGATAAAAAAAGAGGATAATGAAGAGGTTGACTATTCAAAGAAGGAGAAAGAATTTTATAAACCATGAAAGCTTAAAAAGAAGTAAAAAAAAATATTCTAAAAATGTTGTGTTGCTTAGACTATTTTGATGTACTTCACAAATGCTAAACATATCAGGCGGATATTTGTAACCTGCTCATGAATGACCTGTTTATCCTTGATCTGTGTAACATACTATATTCTTAGCAGGAGTCTAATGCTCGTCATATAGATAGTAGTAGTCTGTATTATATACTTAGCTAATTGAGAGCCAATAAAGAGTAATATCGGATACTGATTATTGTACGGTCTTCTCAAAACTCAACCAGTTCTGCTCCAATATTTCAAACCCCTCACCTAAAATAATGAATATAGCAAAAATCTAAAAGATCCGAAATCCGACCTAAGCATCCGAGCATCCGAGCATCCGAGCATCCAAGCATCCGAGCATCCGAGCATCCGAGCATCCGAGCATCCGAGCATCCGAGCATCCGAGCATCCGAGCATCCGAGCATCCGAGCATCCGAGCATCCGAGCATCCGAGCATCCGAGCATCCCAGCATCCGAGCATCCGAGCATCCAAGCATCCGAGCATCCCAGCATCCGAGCATCCGAGCATCCAAGCATCCGAGCCTCCGAGCATCCGAGCATCCGAGTATCCGAGCATCCGAGCATCCGAGCATCCGAGCATCCGAGCATCCGAGCATCCGAGCATCCGAGCATCCGAGCATCCGAGCATCCGAGCATCATATCAACGAGCATTCAAACATCCGAGCATCCACACAAACTTAATCTCAAGTTACCAGCTCATTTCTCATTTGCAATCTGTCCACCTGTCAAATTTTATGGAAAACGAATCAACGGATCCAAATTTATAGTCGAACATACAAACAAACAAAGCCGATTCGTTCAAGTAGCCGCTGAAATCATTGCTCGCTTCGCTCGCTCGATCAATTAAGCTAGCTTCGCCCATTACAATATGCTATTCCAGATATATGTACGTATGTACAAGTTTCATCCAAATCAGTTCAGCTATTTTGCTGTAATTGAACCACAATCAAACATACCACAGATAAACATCCAAACCTTTATAATATTACATTTCTAAACATTTATAATATTAGTAGAATTATACTATCAAGTCACGCGCATTACGTGGATTACGTATTTAGTTGACGAACAAGAGGTCTAGAACAAACATGACATATACACACTCTATTTTACTTCGCATACTGCTATTTTCAATCCATCAGCAGCAGTGTTTGTGTTTGACGTGGTTATGGTCTTGTTAATTATCATTAATACTTTATGAACCGAGCTAAATGTTTATAAATAAAATAAATAAATTTTGGTATACAATCCCCACACACCCATCTAGAATCAAGATGGCCTAGTTAGTTTTTTAGTTTGGATAGTAGCATCTGCACTACAGATTGAGGGTTCAATTTGATCTCATGAACAACATTTCTACGAAGAACGATTTCGATGATGATGATGGTATTGCTCTGTGCCCGGGAACTGAGAGTTATAACTATCATAAGTATGAATTTAAAAATATATTAGTATTCAATCAGTCATCTTGTCACCATAATACAAGCTATGCTTAGTTTGGGGCTAGATGGTGTGATGGTGAAATTTCTTACTACCATATTCACCTTACTACCTGGTTAGCAGAATATTTCTTGTAACCGGAAGAAAATTACCTGTAGCACAAGTTTACTAGTGCCAGCTCTAATGCTATTCTTTAAATGTCTTGTATTTACGTTGGCTTGATATTATGCTGAAAGACACCACGATAGAATCCGTCTACAGTCAGTAAAGACGCTGAGTACAAGTGACGAGAGATCGCTACGATCACCAGTAAGTATATTTTTGCAGTACATCGAGTATACTTAAGTCCTAGCTTACTTAATTTTAATTTAATTGTTTAATTTTAAACGAATGAGATCTACTTGTTTTAGGCATAGTTTAACATTGCAGGTTTTTAATCTAGTCCAAACTGAGCAAAGCGTGTACTATGGAAAACTGAAAGAATACCTATACTTTCAAGGTATAAGTACTTATCACTTTTAAATAAATACTTTGTATACATCCAGATTTAATAACAAATGTTTGCCCAGGAGGAGTTCGAATTCGAACACACAACCTACTGCACATAAGACAGTTACTACCAAGTGAGCTGCTAGTCTACAAAAAATAACTCACAGTTAATTTGCAAGCGCTCGAAACTGGTGTTAAGGGTTCATTAGCGAAGAATCTGAAATATTATATACATCCATTTCACTTTCAGTGGGAAGATATTTGATCGTAATAAGCGTGGCTCTCAAGCTTTAAGAATACTAAACCTTTTATAACCTACTTCTAAATTATTAGGTACTTCTTTTTATCCGCCATGAAACAATGTGGATGATCGGCTAGACTCGTTAGAGGTTTTAAGTTTATTCAAAATTGCTCAATGGAGAGTCTACCATACCATATCTAAGAAAATTGGTCCAGGACGAGTTTTGTATTATTGAATATTGAAAAGGTATGTCGGGGTTGAATTTCGGAAATGCCTTTTACAGTACGCCTCTAAACATTGTAAAGAACGCACTCTCCAAACTTTTCATTTCAATGAAACTTATTCATTTCATTTAAAAATTGCCATTAAATGTATGAATTTTCCAGTAAAAATAAGTCTTCTTCACCCATACTATATTTTGAAAAGCACTGGCCACGATAACATTTGGAACGAAACCGCGCTCCACTGCGGACAGGCACAAACGCGCGCGTCGCCGCACCCGCGCCGCTTCCCCCACCGCGCTGCCAGTCTAGCCAAGCACTTAAAGAAGCAAAGTCAAGTAAAGGGTTTTAATGTGATATATTTTACTTTTTAAAACGCGCGGATGAAGTCCTGAATGGGACAGCTTGTACATAATATTAGAAAGTAGAAGAAATGTAGGTAATTGGAGTCAGTTGCCAATAGTGGTCACTCGATTATCTCGAAAACCGAACGCGAAAGGGCCTGCTTCAATTATTTTTCTGCTATGGCATGTGTTATAATGATGACAATTGCCAATGTTAAGTGTTTATGTTGTTTATTAGTAGGACGTCACAAAGTCGGATTTTCGTCATTTGTTATTTAATAAAAAATTGTGTATTTTTACAAAATAATTATTCGGATTATTTTTGATCGAATCACAAACAAACACAAAACGTTTATTTCAATTATTCACACCCGAGTCAATAACTTTAGCTTTATTTGAATAAAACCACCATAGTCACAAATAAAACACAAAATGACTCGGTAAAAATAAATAATAAGAGTGAAATGAGGGAGACGGACAAAAATAATTGCCGCATCAAATGATAGCACTCGCTGTATGCCTGTAAATCGCCCGGTCGACGTCTCATTAAGAACGCGTCACGCGTTGGAGAGTGACAGATGAAAAAAGTTTTCATGTTTTGCTGATATTTTTTTTTGAGTGGACAATCTAAGACGGTACTGATCGAATGATCGAATGAAACGTATCACCGTTTAGACGGCACTAAATTTTTTTATTTAAAAATAAATTATAAGCAACATATTTAAATTCATTTATTCTCATATTATTCGTGCAAGTTACGAAGTTTACTTTAGCAGATGATGGTTATTGAGTATTTTAGACTTTAAATCATAATTAAACCCCAAAATTATCAATTATTTGAAACGAAGAAGTTGAAACTAAAATATTTAAAATAATACTATATTTTTCATATAATTATCATTCATTCAATATATATCAGATATCCTCTAAAGAACGGCAAAATTAGACACAATTTTTCGAAGCACCTTTTGCAAAGATGAAGGTACCATCTTAAGAAGGTATGGCCTAAACTACGAGATGTTTCTTTGTGACCGTATCATTTAACCGTAATTTCAAACTCAGTCCGGATTATGTTTTTCTCGTAAAATAGCAAAAAGCCGTTGTTAACAATCGGAGTCAAGTGGCTCTCATTATTCCCCATACTACTTTACTTCGTTTAAATAACCTTTCGTTTAAATAATTAATTAACCGATGTGGTCGTAGATACCGAAAGCTATTCATTCAGAAAAGCTGCGAACACAACAAACGTCGTATTTTTATAGGCATACGCCTATAAAAAATACGGTGTTCATCAGCCCGCAGTTATATATGCGATATCCCTGGACTCCCATTGTCAACACGCTGCTCACTATTACCAACAGATGCGGACAATGCTGTTAAAACCAATGCGTTTTTTACCAACTGTAGCTCCTAAAATATATAACTAAAGTGTTCAAAATATCTCAATTTATAGCCAGATAACTAAAGCGTGTAAAATGGCTGAAGCAATAAATAATTGCTGATATATCTAGTTCATTTCAGTTCCCGCATAAGTGATCCTCTTGATCATGACCTATATTTCCAGTGAAATACATAAAAGAAACAAATATCACGGTGAAATCTCCAGGTTTGGTAGAAACCTCCGCAGACTTCTCGTTACCTAGGCTCGTAAGGATGTCTAAGAGATGTAATTTGTGAAGGTGTCATTTATGAATCGACCTTTATTTCATACACGAGATCCATTTTACACGCAATACCAACATTCTCTATTACTTAGATCGGGCGCTGGAACTGATGATGATGATGATGCATTTCCCAGTTTTCAAATAAAAATGTTAAACACATAGCTAGATGAAATAATGAAGGTACTAAGTACTCATTTGTCTAGGATACATATAAAATCACTGAAACCTTTCTTACAGACCTGCTTCGAGTATACTAGCGATTATGTGTTTAATTTTCATTATTCATACGTTTAATATAATAATATAACTCACGTTGGTAGGTTTACGAGAATGTACTTGAGAGAGATCTAAGTAGTACCTTGTTGCTTGTATGTTTGACTAATTGGTAAAATAAAAACGTCATGTGCTGCACAAAAAATATACCTCTAATTTTTGTTCAGCTTTGAGTAGAAAACAATTTCTTATTTAGTTAAGCGTGCTCGTAGGCCCACGGAAGTAGCCAAAATACTTAGACATACTTACTTTCAATTAAAATAAAAAACCTTGATCAAAATGACTGAAATACAAATGCCTCAATTCTGAGAACTGCGGTTTGCTAAACAGTAATAAAAATATAGGTAGCTCGACGACGGTGACTTCTGGAACTATGTGCGAGAGAGGATCTAGCGCAAGTAGTAATGTTAAGCCGCGAAGAACGCGGCAAAGGCGCAGCGACTGCGATGGCGGTTCAGAGATAAAATGGCGGGGTTTGAGACCCAGGATTAAGGCCGCTTAAGTGAAAAGCAAAAGTGAGCGTATCGTCCGCTCGATACCAGCCTCCTTACCTGTTGCCGCGCCTCGCCCGCTTTCGGCTATGGGCCTCTGAAACTTTTACGCTCCCTTCACGGTCCGCCACCGGTGCCCTTATTATAATATTAAATAAACTTAACACTTACCAGAAGTTTCCTCCTGACTAAGGCCTCGGCGAGCGAACTTAGTCGCCTCTGATTTATTTGACCATTAGTTTTGGTAGTTTTAATTAAGCATGATTGATAAAGTAGGTTTCACGTTGTACGATGTCGAGTGGTAGGGTCGCGCGCGAGGCGTGTTCCCTTGCCGCCGAACCGTGGTACAGTGAGGGTAAGACTGGCGCGCCGTTCCCGCTCCGCGCCGCCACCGCGCTCCTTCCAACAGTGGCGCGGCCCGGACAGGGTACGAACATAAAGAAGCCTTTCTCATCATTTTATCCTGCGTACCTACAAACCAGACACCTTCAACCGATATTACATTTTCGTTTTCTTAAAACAACAAGACCAATCATGTCCATTGCCAAATTTATGTATGCCGTTACCGACTCCAATGTATTTGTAATTTCTCCCAAATAATTTAAGTAAGTAACTATATACGAGTATGTAAATACTAAGCACATCTGTAATTTAAGGTAAGCACATTTAAACTGAGCGTTCTATGAAGTGGTATTCATTAGTCGGAAGATCCGCCTACGTGCAAATCATGTTGTAACCAATTTGTTCAAAGCCTTCGAAGATATTTTTTGTATCATTTACTTAGCCGCCTACGAGTATTTCTCTAAAGAAAATTAAATACCTATGAAGAGATTTAATCATTCCGTTACCAGTATTACCTGAGATTTTTTTTTCATTCAGGTAAAGTAAAAACTTTATGGCTATTGGTTGCAGGAAAATTGGAAAATGTTGTATCTATTGCAAAACTACCGGTGTAACTTGGTGCCGTGATTCTTACAAAATGTACTCGTTCAACAGATTCTTTAACGTGTTGATCGATGTCCTTTACAAGAAACACAGCGTAATAATGAAGTTTCACCAACTGCAATAGACCCGGGCAGGCTTAGTAGTGTATGCGTTTTGAATCCATATTGGATAATATGTAAAGTTGGGTCCATGAGGACTTACACTCGCATGAAGTTGATAAGGTACGAGTTTTTTCTTTCACGGAAATATTTTAGCAGTTATTTGAAATAAAACCCTGGTATGCCAGCAAAACATTGATATCGGGAACAAATGGATCCAGCTTCCAACAGGTGGCGAACTCGAAGCAAATCCTATCGTATTCTATCTAACAAGTATTTTAAACTTTCGTATGTTTGTTTTACATTTTGACCTGGGACAACATTATAGGCTATACCTATTAAGTATCTACATGCAATCCGCCCCGGCTTCGCAAGAGTTAATTATACACCTAAACGCAGTTTTTGATATTATTGCGTTCAGACAGACAGACAAATAGACACGGAGGACGTTCTTTGTTTTATAATACTTATTAAACTGACGCGCCACGGGGGCAATGTAGCGGGCGAAAACCAGTCTATAAATATAAAAGGCGATGTGTGAATGAATGTATGTTCCTTAGTCTCAGAAACCGCTGGACCGATTTCGATGATATTTTAAGGAAATCTTCAGATTGGCCTAGCGGGTGATCCTGTGAAGTTTGGTAGCAATCGGATCAACAGAACTTAGGAACCGCGAAGACGCGGGCAAGATCTAGTACCTAATTTATAAAGTAAAACAACTGCATGAGTATTCAAACGTGTAGAACAAACAATGGTGTTGAAATATGTAGAACAAAATATAATATGGATGAAAAACACTTATTTTTAATCGACTTCAAAAAAGGAGGAGGTTCTATATTCAACTGTATTTTTTTTACTAGAAAATTCTTACATTAAATGGCAATTTTGAAATTAAATGAAAAATTGCGAGAGCAACCTCCAAAATTTTTCGATTTTATTACATTCCATAATCTTTATGCTTTTGTATTGACGTTGTTTCAATATGAATTCTTCTACATTGATTTGTGAAAACGCCTTCACAAACAGTTCGAAACAGTTTGAGATCCTCGCTCCCGTGCTCTCACTGCGGCCACTTGTATGAACGATGTATGGCGTGAGTTGCCCGCGCGCTTCCCGCGCTAAGTAGCCCGCACCGCTTCCCGCGTCCGCCCCGCACCCGTGTGTCCACTATGGACACTTAAATGAAGTTCATATGTTTGAGTTTGCCGCGCCGCGCCCGCCCCGCGCCCGCCTCGCGCCCGCGTTTGCAGTCTAGCCAAGCACTAAGAGTTTTATGTCTACTTCTTCGTCGTTAATGGAGTGTGTCGTACTAATGACAGTTTTGCCCGTGTCAAGTGTTTATAATGTTTATAGTAGGTATGTCACAAATTCGTATCTTGCCGTTAGTCATTTGTTATTTTATATAAAACTAGCTGGGACTTCCGCGACTTCACCCGCACGTTTGTACGAAAAACCATCGAGTTTCATTATCAACATTGCCCTTTGTTCAATTATTGAAGATGATTAAGGTGGCGTCAGTAAAGTTACAGAGCAGTTATTTGTAATTAAAAACATTCGTTCATGGATCCACTCCAGCAAGATGAGGTGGGTTAAGTTACCCCTCCACTAACGTCACTGTGCCTGGGATTCCGTTTGATAGCACAGGCCTTCCCAGGTACCCACACTAACCTCTCGATCTTGTCGACAGGACCCGCATCCAGTTTATATTATAGTATTATTAATATCAAGTTTCAAGCAAATCGCACCACGCGTTAAAAAGTTTCATACATTCGTTTTCACCCCTTTTCATCCTATTTTTGAGGGTTATTTTGAAAAATCCTGAAACACATTTGCATTTATTTTGCGCTTTAAGTATTCAAACTAAGTTTCTAAGAAATCACACCACCCGTTAAAACAAGTTCCCATACAAACTTTGACACCCCATTTTAACCCTTTGTAAGGGTTATTTTGAAAAATCCAGAAACACGTATCCATTTATTTTTGTTTTAATTATTCAAATAAAATTTCAAGCAAATCGCACGACGCGTTAAAATGTTTCATACATTCGTTTTCGCCCCTATACAACCTCGTAGGGGTTAAATTTCAGAAGAATAAATAATATAAGAGCAATGTTTGCTTCGCAAGACTGCTAAATATATACTCTTTTATATATTAGAAACTGGTACCATCGAGATCACAATGCAGAACAAAAGATTCGTACACTCGTATATCAGCAATATGTACGTACCTGTATAAATCTGACAGCAGATCGATAGCTATTCCTTTGTCCTTGGTATAAATAGTTTAAGGGTCTATCTCATAGCCATACAAAAGCTAATGTGATGTTAAAATCTGTTGCCACCTTCTTCTTCGTTGATGGCATGATGTCATAATGATAATAATTTTGCTAATGTCAAGTGTTTAGATTGTTTAAAGTAAGAGAAGGTTTCTGCGTTTGTCATTTCACGAAGTAACAAAGCACTTATTTTTTTTCTGCTATTGCATGTTTTATTTAGTAATCTATTGATAGCGGATATTTATCTTAGCGGAGTTGTATCTTCAGAACAAAAGATGGACAATTGAATTATAATTAAAGTTTTATGTTGCAATGTGTTTTGAATGACGAGGAATGTCGAGAATGTGGTGGGTGCATTCCGCGATGACGTTTAGAATAGACAAACGATCGATCGACTAAGACTTTATAACCAATGACTTGATAACATAACAGATGCCATTATCGGATGAAAAAAAGAAAAAGTAGTAAGACATGGGATTCTTTCTTTGACGTTTTATGAAAAAACATATCTCTTACAGAATATGTAGTTTTTCTCGTGTTATTTCATGTTTTTTGAATAATCTTAGCGGAATTTTAGTCAATAAATTGCGACTTCTTAGTGTAGACAGTTTAATTATAATTGCAATGTGATTTGTACGACGAGGAATACCAAGAAAATTCGAAGACAGCCGAAGAAGAGAAGATTCGAAGAAGATGACGTTTAGGCGTGGAAGAAGATGAATATATATATATTAACAACCCCAACCCCACAACCCCCGCTTAAGCCATGGAGATATCGTATTAATTACAAAACAGACTTCACTCTCGCAGCTAATCAGAATCATTAAGTAGCAGGAGCTAATTAAAGAACGTATTGATTTCTTCTTGTTTGTACACGTCTCTCATTACACTTTGTCTAAATGTTTTCTTCTACGAATAGGATTTACAGTGTGTACGCCTACATGTTATAATGTTTCTAGTTACAATAAATAATAATGAAGTTATAAGTTCTGTACCTACTGAGTTACTTACCTTATTAGTACTATTTACTATTTATTAGTACTATTTACTATTTTAAAAGCAATTTGAAAGCAATTTACTTTGTATGATATGAGGTATGCTTTCAAATTGCTTTTAAATGATTAGGACCCTTTTTCCGTTCCCATGAGTAAGTGAT
Organism: Lampropteryx suffumata; assembly: GCA_948098915.1. Taxonomy (NCBI): domain Eukaryota; kingdom Metazoa; phylum Arthropoda; class Insecta; order Lepidoptera; family Geometridae; genus Lampropteryx; species Lampropteryx suffumata. Next base: position 14,416,602 of record OX402544.1, on the reverse strand, counting down.
AAAATAATAATTATATGTCAGTGCAAAATATCTAAACCGTATACTAACATAAATACATATATTATGTATATGCATAGGTATGTATGCACTGCTTTAATAATCTTAAACATTTTAAATACTTTTATGAATAGTTAATAGGGTGTTTCGAATTATCGAATGAAATAACTAAATATATTAACTAAAGTAGTCTGATCAAGCTTTCAATGATTACAACAATAACTTCTTCTTATCGCGCCACAATAGTTCTATCGAGCCAGTGTGGTGAAAGGATTAAAGTTCAGCCTCAGAGGCTCCATTACTGCACTTGGCTCATGTCTTAGAAATTTTTAGGTTCTACAACATGCTGGTTTCCTCTCAATGTTTCCATTACCGTTTGAACATAAGTTGATTTATTTGTCATAGCTATACAAATACAAATTACAAATTCAAATATTTTTTTTACCGAAACTTAGATTAAGAATGTGAAATATACTTGTAGTCCCAGCACTAGGGCTAGCCTGTATCGCAGGTGACCGCTTGTGAAAACGAAATACCACTAAAACACAGAAGGATACAAACAGGACAAATAATGAGTAGTAGAAATATATAATAATATCAATAAATAAATAATGACACCATAAGAAAATTGAGACAAAAAAATTACTATTGGATTTACTTTGCTAATACAGTGCTTGGCGCAACATTTTTCCGTTTTTCAATATCCTTCTATTAGTAGTCATCTCAGTTCTTATACTTTTCTTCATATCTTTTTAACGCAACGCAACGCAAATTCATCTTTCTTTTGGTTAACTTCTACTTCTCTGTCTATCCACATTCATGTCTGAGGGTTAGCGCGCACTACGGATTAATCCACCGCAAATTCTTTTGCACTGATCTTAGGAACACGGAATGAAACGTAGGCGCACGCACAAGCGGAAAAAACCGCTAGTGCTGTTATCAAGAATCAAGTCGCAATAATTTTCTCGCAAAAATATTCGCCGCGGAGTAATCCGCAGTGCGCGCTAGACCTAACACTCTTCCCGAACATTAACATTCATCTCTCCTTATAACACGACATTCACACCTGGTTCATGGCAAATAAATAAATAAATAAATACTAGTGGACAAAGCACACAACACTAAGAATAGCTTGTATTATGTTGACCAGATGACTGATACCTACTAATATATTTTTAAATACATACTTAAAATAATAATAAGACTAGAATGCAGCCTATGTTTCCATCATAAACCACTGAGATGGAACATTATTTATCCAGTTATTTCCACTGGGATTTTTATTATTTTTGTAGGTAATGAAAATCCTTGTCAAGGGCAAGGACGACTTCTGCTAAGCAGAAAATATCAATAAGCTGCATCCTGTTTCAATGTTGAGTTTCTCAAGGACCTGTTATATAAACAACATTTATTTTGCTGCGCTGCGTCCGTGGAACTATTGTTACTAGTTCAAGGTGCGTACTTCAGCAAAGTTGAGTTCAGCGCGTGTAAGGATTGAATGATAGGTTTACGAGTATTATCTTTTCACTCAATATGTGGTTCAATATGTTATACTTCGTAGGGATATTTTTTATTTGGTAGCGATGCCTCATGAAGTTTGTTCTAAAGAAACAAACATTTTCACTAACACAAGGTGACATCTAAATCGGGTTCCCAAATAGAAGTAGCTTAGCAAAAAAGTGTTTAGCCAAACGTTAGCTTTATAAAAATACGACGTGAGCAACGCTAGATAACTCATAAACCAACAAAAGTGACAGATTGAAACTAAGCGTGACTTAACTAAGCAGGACGGGTGTAAGTGCATTACGTAAGGGAACCGTGAGTATTAGGCTCTACGGAGCTACAATAAATTGATCGGTGTAGCTGCTATGGCGTAGCTGCCACGGCGTAGCTGCTACGGCGTAGCTATTAGGTATAAGATATTATTCCAATTTGATGACCTGGTGATCAGAATGTGCTATTTCAGGTAAAACTAGCAATTTATAATATTAAACAAAATTTAAAATAAAATCTAGACTAGTAATATAAGTCTACCTATGATATTACCCATCACATTTTCGTAGAACCTCACAGAAAAATGTTATGGATAGTTGCGTGGGAGAGATATGATACCAAGTAGGATATTGCCTATTTACAAAATGAAATACAACAGAATTTCTCTATTGAATGCGGCCACAAAAACGGTTTCAAGAAAAAGCAGACAAAGATAACTAGCAGAAACTAATAAGAAGGCAAATTAAGAACCCGGCGAAACCCGCTCGCAATTTCAATTCGAGGCGCGTACAAAAATCGCTCCGAATCTCTGTTTTAATGTATTTATACCTCTGTGGCGCAATACACCAAGGTCCGGTTGAGACGCAGAAGGTTGTGGGTTCGATTCCCGCCACGGGACTAATGTTTGTATGATTTGCAAGTATTTGTCTCGGGTCTGGGTGTTTCTATGTATAATAAGTATGTATTTACAAAAAAAAAGTATATAAGTAGTATATCAGTCATGTGGTACCCATAACACAAGCACTGCTTACTTTGGGGCCAGATGATGCTATGTAAAATATCCGGAATTATTTAATTTAATTAGTTTAATTTAAATTAATGTATGAAATTTTAAATGAAATTATTTAATTTAATTTAATTTCATTTCATTTCATTTCATTTCATTTCATTTCATTTCATTTCATTTCATTTCATTTCATTTCATTTCATTTCATTTCATTTCATTATGTAAGCGTGCGCGGGGCGTGGGAGAGGCGCGGGACGCGGTACTACAATACCTAAATACACCCGTAGTGACTGACGTGCTTGTGTGTGTGTGTGTGTGTGAGTGTAGGTAGGTAGGTATACTTCTATCATTGACATGGACATGGAAAATTGCGGGTTCGATTCTCGTTTCGGGACAAATGTTTGTATGACCAATGTTTCTAAGATCTGCAATTATTTGTCTAGGGTCTGGGTGTTTCTATGTATTACATGTATGTATTTATTATTATTATTAAAAACTCGAGCGCGTCAGATTTAGGTAAAGTAAGTTATTTACATGCAGAAAATTGTGCGTTTCAATAACCAGACAATTTGAGCTTGACATATGGAAATAAGAGAGCCACTAAGTTGCCAAAAAAAACGATATCTGGACATTCTCAAGCGCGGTTACATTTTTTTTTATTTTGAAGGAAATTACTCACGAATCACCGAAATAACATAATCTGCAGATTTACACAAGCCGAAGTAGCAAAGATCATTAATAAAGTGTAGTGCATGTAGTCGCTGAGAACTATGTATTTTCAGATTTCCATACAAAACATAATGATGATGATGATGATGTTATTAATGATAATAGTACTTTTTTTGCAGATTTGCAGATCATACAAACATTTGTCCCGCGGCGAGAATCGAACCCGCAACCTTTTGCGTCCCAGCCGAACCTAAGCCCACTGCGCCACTGAGGTCGTCAGTCAAGTGAAAAATTTCCGTAAACAAGGGCAAAGTCGTAGTAGTATGTAAAGAGGTAGGTTATTGTTTCAAAACAACAAGGCCAATCTCAATCCAAGTCAGTGGCACAGGTCAATAGAATACACGTACCGTGTAAATACACGTTGCATTAGTGTGTGCGTGCGTAGCTGTCCGAGCGATCACACAACCGAAGTGTCCCCGGTCCCCCGGCCCCGACCCGTGCGTGATAGCAATATTAGCCGTTCAAAATGGTATGAATTTGGTTGTGTTCCTTAATATCAAAAATTATGCTTGAAAACATTTAGTATTCTTTACATAGTAATGTTATTCTGTAACTAGACAATATAAGCAATGGTCCTTAGCATTCAACACGTAAGATATTGTTGTTTTTAATACGAAACATATAGGAAGAAAACTTGTAAATTTTAGCATAAAAATGTGCAAAATGCGATTGGCTCATATTTCATTTTTGATAAGTTCATTTTTGTAATTCGAAATAAAAACTATCCAGGAACCTAGATACCTAGATACTATTTAAATACAAATAATACAACAATATAGTGGAAATATGCTTGAGTTAGAAATCATTTTGGTATTACGTTTGTAGGGGCAATTCGTCCTCCGCTGGCTCTTATGTGCTCACAACCAAAATACCTGATGTAAAAGATGAACTGGCCCGACGCCAAAATACTGGTGACAATGACCTTATTATAAAACACATAAACGGAACACCAAATGTTATTAATTTCAAAAAACTTACATAAGCGTCAATGTCCACAAATACACTCATGGACTTATTTAGACAAACGCTTCATTAATAAAAGAAAAATACTAAAATATGTATAAAAAGTTCTTAGTACAAACTTGCTACATATACATTCATATTTAATTTGAAAAAAGAATTACTTCAATGGTCTTTTGTTTCTGTCTTTCATTTGTTTTTTCGTTTATTTGTTATTTTCACTAGTCTATTAGATTAATTTTGCTAACGTATGCGTATTCTTTTCATAAAATCTGTCTTTTTTCAAGTTTTTTTTACAATAACGTATCGCTATAGTGGTCCTTACACATCAATGAATACCTGAATGCCGGATCTTAGCGTAGGTCAGGTTTCCAAAGCTGTTACTTTAATTGATTTATGATTTATTTACTTTAAGATTAAATGGTCGCAGTTATGAAGAAGTGGCTCAAACATTGAGAGTTTCTTAATCCGTCATCTTTCGAATTGTTATGCGTTACCGGCAGACTAGAGAGTACACGAGATGTGCAGGTCAAGGTCGCAAGAGACTCACATCAGCGAGAGACAATCGATTTATGGCGAGCAGTGTTCTGAGAAATCGCACTTTGACTTCTTCTGAAGTTAGATCTACGCTCCAGGACGTTCGACAGGTGACAATTAGCACTAAAACCGTAAAAAGAAGACTTATAGAATCTGGAATAATGCCGTACTTGCCAGCTAGAGGACCCTTTCTTACCACAGATCATCGAGTAGCTCGGGCTAACTTTGCTCACTCATACCAAAATTTGAATGATGATGACTGGGGGAAAATATTGTTCACTGACGAGTCTAGGTTTTGCCTTAAGCCAGATGATAGAAGGGTCAAAGTTTGGAGACGACCCGGAGAAAGATATGCTCAGATTAACATTGTCGGAGAGAGTCATATGGTGGAGGGTCAGTGATGTTATAGGGCGGCATTTGCATAGGGGCACGTACGGAGTTACACTTCGTAGAAAATGGATCCCAGACTGCGGCTCGGTACGTAAATGACATCATCTTAGAACCGATTGTCATGCCCTTTGCCCCATACAGCGGACATAATTTTCAATTAATGCAGGACAATGCGCGGCCCCACACTGCAGCCATAGTTTCGAGGTATCTTCGAGAGGTCGAAATTGACGTTTTGCCGTGGCCAGCACGCTCGCCAGCCTTAAATCCCATCGAGCATGTTTGGGATAAGCTCGGCAGACAAGTAAAACAGCTGGAACTAACACCAACAAACATAGGAGATCTGAAAAGGGTACTAGGGAAGAAAATTAGAATCGAATAACACAAGATTTCATTGATAACCTAATCAAAAGCATGCCGAGAAGATTGCAGGCAGTTTTAACAGCTAGAGGGGGTAACACCAACTACTGAAAGTACTCAAACACTCGACAAAAAGTTTTCGTATTGTCATAACAATCACATTTTCAATGTGATGATTGAATGGTTAATTCATCAAAACATCATTTATAACATTTCTGGTCATTAGTCTTGTGTTTTTTACTGAAGTTGGTTTTATTTTAATAAAAAATGGTAAAATTAATAATATGCTTAATTTAATTTATATAATACATACAAAAAAATCCGATCTATATTTTATATATTTTGTTCCGTTCCTCTAATTATGTCCATGAGTGATTTAGAGAAACACTCACCAATTAACTAGCACACAGAGTATACTAAGTAAATCCCGGCTAACATTCCTGTATTTAAATGTCTGCAGTATTCGCAAAAAAGGAAAGGTCGACAAATTAAAATGTATAGTAAGTTTAATATCAACTACTACACAGGTTTTCCTAATAACAATAAACATGCATAAGAAACGAAAAACAAGCCCTAGAAATTCAAATCCCTGATTATACTCACTTCTTTAACTACTTTAAGGACAGACAGAAAAGGTGGAGTTTCAACTTTTGTTCACAACAATCTGAAACACAGCTTTCCGAATTGATATATCTGGACGGAAACCTGTGGATAAAACTAAAGAAGATTGCGTTATATGTAGGTTTGGTATATTACCCCGGAAATACAAACCACAAAACTTTTTATGAAGCCAACGACAAGCAACTACAACAAAACTAGAGATTTTAATAATCATTTTTCATCATGTTACATCAAACTCATGAAATATGGCGATTTTTCAAATACTTTTGGGATATATATATATATACTCTAGTTTTGTTGTAGTTGCTTGTCGTTGGCTTCATAAAAAGTTTTGTAATATAAAAGTTATATATATATATATTATCTATATAGATATATATATCTATATAGATAATTACATAGATTGACGATTGCCAAGTCAATCTATATTTTAAAACATAAAAGATTTTTAATATTGATATAGTCATTATAAGATATTGTTAGGTTAGCTAATTACGTAATAACTAAAGACAGAAGGTCCCTTAAGAAGGGACTGAATAAATTAACCTACTTGGTAAAACATGGATCTCACAACTTTTTACGGTAGAAGAGCTGAGTTGCGCGAGACTTGTTTTTTTTACATGTTATGTTTTTGATGGCATCTATTATATCAGAATGTATACGGATACAAAATGAATGAACATCAAACAACTATATATTTATAAAACCTGCATACTCGTTCGTAAAATTCTAAAAAAACTCTCCATACTAGCCTATATTTTATAACAGCGCGATAAGTAAGCAAACGCAGTACTGGAGGAGCGAGTTTATTGGTTCTTCCGAAGATACGGACAAACTATGGCAAACAAATGATTACTTTTGAAGGCACACAGCTTTATAATAATAATAATAATAAAGACTTTTTATTTGGACTACTAGATATACAGATTTTTTCCTATACTAATGCACTTTTTTCTATAAATATTTGTTTTCCTTCTTCCAAATTTATTAGTATTTTTGATGCTTCTTGATCTTCTGTAGATCCATTTGCCAGTTGGCATAGGCCTCCTCCAACCTATTCCATTATGGTCTCTCTCTAGCCACTCTACTCCATGAGAAAGTTACAGGCACAATGTAACTTGCCTGATATCATCGTCCCATCTTTTTTGTTGTCTACCTTTTTTTCTTTTTCCTTCTCTTGGATACCATTGTGTCCAATGGATATGGGTACCAATGGGATATCTTGCTCCATTTTTCTTTTCCTCTGATCATGTGACCTGTCCATTTCCATTTTAGCCTTTTTATTTTTAGGGTAGCGTCCTGTACCTTGGTCTTTTTCCTTATCTTGATATTTCTTATTCTATCCGCCCTCTTTGCTCCGAGCATACTTCGCTCCATTGCTTGTTGGGTAACGGCAATTTTGTTGGTTAATTTCTTTGTAATGGCCCATGTTTGGCTTCCATACATTAGAATGGGCAGGATGCAGACGTTGAATATTTTGCTCTTTGTTGTTATATGTAAGGTTTTGTCCTTCATTACTTCCCTTAGACCCCAATACCTTTTCTAACTGTTTGCTATCCGTCTTTCTATTTCTTTGTTTATGTTATCTCTAGGTGATATCAGCTGACCGAAGTATATTATACTCTTCCACATAACTAATTTCTATCTCTCTTATAATTATGCTAATTTTATACCCATTTGTCATTACTTTTGTTTTTCGGGATTCAATTTTAGTCCTACCTTCTCACTCTCAAATGCTAGTTTAGTTAACATTTTGTTTAGGTCTTCTGGCGTTTTTGCAAACAATACAATATCGTCGGCGAATCATGGGTGTGTTAGTGTGCGGCCATCGATACTTAATCCAAGATTTTCCCACGCGAAATTCCTGAAGATCATTTCCAAAACAACTGAGAAAAGTTTTGGAGAGAGAGGATCTCCCTGCCTTACTCCTTTTTGTATCTTAAATGAATCTCCTTTCTCTTCTAGCTTAATACAAGCTGAGCCGTTTTTGTATACATTTCTAATCAATCTTATATATTTTGTTTAATGCTTTGTTCTCTTAGCGCCTCCCAGATATTTTTATGTATTAATGAAAATGCCTTGCTATAGTCGACAAATGCTAGATAGTATTTATGTAATATACAATTCTGAATATTTTTCGATGATTTGCCTAACAATATGGATATGATCAAGTACTGAGTAGTCTCTTCTAAAACCTGCCTGTTCTATTCCTGTTCTAGTCTATTGGCTGCTGTTCGTCGAGTATTCCTTCCATTCGCTTCAGTATGATCTTTGCAAATATTTTGTACATATTGAACATCAAACTAATGGGCCGGTAGTTACCGATATCATATTGGTCTCCTTTTTTGTATAGAAGGTTTATGTTAGATTGCGTTCATTGTAGTGGGTTCGTTTCTGTGTTCATGATGACATTAAAAATTCTTACAGAATAGGTTGTCCATTTAGCTTGTTTAAGTATTTCATTGCTAATTCCAACGGGTCCTGGAGCTTTATCATCCCTTTGGGTTTCTATGGCGGATTGTATTTCTTACTGCATGATGTTGGGTTTGGATGATTTTTTCATGAGTTCTATTACATTATCCGGTGTAGTACTTTCATATAGATTCCTGTAGTAAGACGTAGCAATTCCCAATATCCCATGTCTTCACCTCACCTTCAGTTTATTTTTGTCATTCATTTCTACGATCCAGTCCTTTTTGTTAGCTAGCTCCTTATATGCCTTTTTTATTCCTCCTGGCTGTACAATGTGTTTTTCTATTGTTTCCATTCTTCTCTGGGTTCTGTCATTTTTAATACTTTCTTTTATTTCTTTGCTGAGTTTTGCTATTTTTTCCGACTGTCGCTATTATTTTCCCCATTGATTAGATCAGCTCTTTAATTGAGAAGGTTAATGGTCTTGGCTGTCGTCCACTTGTTAGATTTGTCCTTGCTATTAGTCCCTTGTTGAATAGACGTTTTAATGGGTTCATCTAACCAATTGTATTTTTCTTGCAACTCCATATTTGTCGTGTCTGTATTGCAATCCATAAATTTTGACTTTATAGAATTATTTATTTGAGATATTTGGTGTTTGGTAGGTTTTGTGTTCATCATATTGATTTTAGGTCTTGGAATTTTTGGTGGGGATGTCAGCAGTTCTGCCCGAACCATTCGGTGGTTGGTGTAAAAATTGAGGTTACTAATGACTTTCGTGTTTGAAAAATATCTGCTTTTACTAGTCAGTATGAAATCAATTTCATGGTCTTGGGTTGTTTTACTTAGCTCTAGGTAGAATAAAACCAACCTCATGGTGGCCTGGAGTCATTCCTATATAGTATAGAAGGAAGTCTGGATGGGAAATAATTATTTCTCCCAGTCGCTTTACTTCGCTCAGGCCGACTATGTCCCATTTGACCTGATTCAACGCATATGAAAGCTCTGTAAGATTTTCTTTGTTTTTCAGTGTGAGTACATTTAAGGCTGCGATATAGATTTTCTGTGAGTATTTTTGTTAAAAAACATTAAACAGATGGACAAATATTTAGTACAATTCCGCAAATCTATTCCTAAAGAGTTACCTCCAAAAGAAATTCGACACGTGTTTCGCCCCTCCACGAGGCATCCTCAGGAACACTTGACTCACTCTGCACCCCGACGAAAAAACACTCTGCTTTGCAGACTTGTTGCTTCGACCAACGTCAGGCTGAGACTGGGTCAGTTGCGCTCCAACTTTACTATTTATACACTCAGTCAGACCGGACTGCTGACTGCCGACTGCCGGACCGATTTCATTTGGAGGTAACTCTTTAGGGATAGATTGGCGGATTGTACTAAATATTTGTCCATATGTTTAATGTTTTGTAATGGATTTCCGCAAAGTCACGCCTGAATAAATTATCTAGTATTTTTGTTATTTTTTCCTTGTGATATTGGAGGGTTGTGGTCTCTATAACATAGGTAATCCATAACATAAGCATCGTACTGTGCGGCTCTAAATCAAATTGTGCTAAAATAATAGAAAAAATACTGTTTGGAACTCTTAATCACCATCATCGAAGAAATAAAAGTGTTTTGAAGATGTAAAGATAATGAATAAAAACTACGATTAAAAAGTGAGGTTAGTCAAGTGTCATAGACAAACAGATAAGACATTGACAGATCCGACAAGTGAACAGAGTTGCCAGTGGTAAATAAAAATGTATACCAAAAAACGTTCTATTTTACGCAATATCAATACACAAATAGATTTTGGTAGAAATGGAAGAACAACTCATATTCGACAAAACGCAAATAGAGCTCTCAAATCAAATAATATCAATAACGGAGTCAACAATGAACACAATTATGGAGAGAATCGAAGAAAAACTACAACCAATGGGTTGTACTTTCGTTTTTAAGTTTTTGTTTTTCGTTATAATGATAACGGTAAACAAAAACTTAAAAACAAAAGTAAGTCAACTCGAAGAAGAGATAGAATATTTGAAAAGGGAAAAGAAAAACAATAATATTGTCTTATTTGGTTTAAAAAGTGAGAAAAATCTTTTACTGACCTATTATATAAAATAAAGATTGCCTTCAAAGATGATCTACATATAAATTTGGAAGATTGGGAAGTAAAATGTACCGACTTGGAACAACAAACAGAGAGAATAAACCAATTTTCTTGTCCTTAGTAAGTACATGAAAAAAAATTCAAAATCTAGAAAAATAAAAAGAATTGGAAAGACTTATATGTGAAAGATGATTTTTCTAAAGAAATGTTGGAAAAAAGGAGAGAGCTACTTCCAAAATTAGAAAGAAAAGAAAAAGAAGAAGGGGAATATTGCATACCTCAAGTACGATAAACTCATTATAAAAGAAAACAAAACCAAGGACCTAACAAAGATAAAGAGGGAACCGTCTTTATCACCTCAAATCAACACCCAACCAAGGAAACAACCTATATGGACCCAAAAAGACAACAGGACTAATGCCTTTGATTTAATGAGAAATAGATCGAATTCTCTTGCTATCATTACAACCAATAAGAAACAATAGCAATTAATAAACTGAAGCCGGAATACAAAAACCGATACAAATGAAGAAAACAGAAAAACTGAATAACACAGCTTTATAATATTCTAATAAACTATAGTAGACTATAAAAAAACAAATTCACTCACTTCATTTAAATCAAAACTATCGCACTGTGTTTTAAAATAACCTGCTGGTAAATTGTAATGCAGGATGCACATACATTTAGATACATTTTAAATACCTACTTAATATGTATCTAAGTGTATTCCTACCTACTTATAATAATTACCAACTGTCATCCTATAGGAGGTAATTATTATTATTAACAGTATACTGCTATAGGTGACTTAGGTCTATCAGGAAAAATGATTAGGTATAAAAATGACTAGAACGTGATATTGTCAAGAAAGAAAATTGGAGACATATATAATTACCTATTTATAAAAATGTCCATTCATAATAATGTGTATTCATAAAAATTACCATTCATAAAAATGACCAATTTAGACAACACTCGGAATTAGAAACCTTCGATATTCTAACTAACCAACGCTTTCGTCAGCAAATTAATCAGATCAAAACCAGTTGGTTAGATTATGTTTGAGTATATAAAACAACGCGCAAGGCGAGCGAGCAAAGCGAGCGTGCCGCGGCAGCGGCCGCCGAAGCGCCAGAATGATTGCACATTTTGACTACTGGACATTTTTACTATTGGTCATTTTTATTATATCATCATTTCTATATCTCGGCATAAATAGCCTTCGATTATTTAATTTTATAAATTCGACATTTTTATACTTAGTCATTATTCCTGATAAACCTAAGTCGCCAAAAGCAGTATACTGTTAATTTAAATTTACTTACAGTGTCCGTAAAAGTTATAGATACTGCAAAATGTTGCTCGACAAAAAGTAGCTTCGGTGTGAATGCACCTTTAGTGAGCACCGCGAGCTGCGTGCTACAGCAAGCTCTTGTCAGGCTGTCATAAAGAGCCAGTAAAAAAGTGCACGTAAAAATGCTTTCAAAATTGACTGAGCGCATGGAAAATATTTTTAACGAAGTTTCCACAGACAGGTCGAGGTTATCCGTTTATTGAGTAACATCGTTTTTAATTATAACCAAATCAACTAAACCGTTCTGTCATCAAGGCTTTAATTATGATCTGATAATTGAAAATCGATCAATAACTATTAATAAACAATAGAGCAAGCGGGGGGTTTTGGGTTTTACTCCAGCGCGGTAGATTAACATAAGGGGGGGGAAATCTTGCACTGTGTTAAGTACCCCCACCATACATTAACCCTTTATACAGGTTCGTTACAATCTTACGAAAAGTGATGGCACTATTATATAAGCAGTGATTCTCAACTCAACTCTCAACTTCTGTCAACTCAACTTCAGTAGAGAGGGTTAAGAATACCGAGGCAATATAATTGTACTTAGTTAGGCGTATTATAACCGATGACTAAGTTATTAGTACCTATGCAGTTAAGGACTACGATAGAATACGGTGACATTGAACGCTGTTAATACTTGTAGTACAATTGGATTAAAAGCTTTAATTTCAAGGTATTCAATGATAGAGGTAATTGCCACAATATTGGTTCATACTTATGTACATAACAGAGTAAGTAATATTACACTTTGCGATTCACTTAGTCTTTTGCTTAAATAATAATAATAATAATAATAATGCCGGACATTTCACACAGCATCATCTGGCCCCAAAGTAAGCAGAGCTTGTGTTATGGGTGCCACATGACTGATATACTACTTAAATACTTTTTTTTTTAAATACATAACATACATATTATACATAGAAACACCCAGACAAATAATTCATTTATAAGTGCTATACATACTCCAGATTTAATTTTATAAATAAGAAAGTTTTTCACTGCTAATTGGATCTCAATGAATGGTAAAGAAATACATTGCACCTTCAGGAAGAACATAGGCATATTTTTATGAGGTTCGCGAAAAAAGCCGCGGACTTTTGTCCTAGTAGTATTATAAAGAGGTTTTTGTAACAGTTTATCAGTAGGGATAGTTTGTAATGTTTGGAACTACTGACCCGATTCTAAATACTCTTTCATTAATCAATAGCTGGATTATCTCAGTGGATTACTCGGTATATTATATCTCGGGACAATAATCGATGTAGCTAAGAGTAGGCAAAACCTTACTCTTAACTACATTAATTCGTTTTGAACGATGAAATTACCGACATTTACTTTTACACAATCGACGTCGTAATCCTCCGTAACAGACGATACGATAATTGGAATTTCCGATAATGTCGAAATTGGTTTGCAGAGTAGACTCCCGGTGTTTTAGTAGGATAATAAGGGTTCAAGCGAGTGAAACCACGATACATACAGCAAATCTAAGAATAAGGAATCAGCGGCAAGTGCGTCTAAACCCTAGATATTATCTCTTTCATCATCATCAGCTCCTTGCCCTTACTTTACGTGGGGTTGGCACGACTGGTTTTTTTTCATATCTATCATTTCATTTGTATAATGTTTTGTTTTGTTATTGTTCATATGTGTGTCCTGATTCAAGTTATCTAAAAGTCACTTGACTGGTAAGTTAGGGTTGGGTTCACGGCATTTCACTCGGGCTATTAAGAGCAAGATCAAAGACGACAACATATTAAAGGGAGGAGTACCCCGACAAGGTTTCTCAGCTTATTCCTAACAGTTTCTCTAGACAATCTTATGATTTGTTCACGGAGGAAGGCCACGAATAAGAGGTATAAGCCAGATTAAATAGGTCACTGCCATCCTATGTGATAATAATGAATGTTTGTCTAGATGTTCAGATGTTCGGATGTTCGGATGTTCGGATGTTTGGATATTCGAATATTCGGACGTTTTGATGTTCGGATGTTTGGATATGATTCTTGGATGGTTGAAGCCACATATAATCTAGTTAAAGAGTTGCTCACTTGGGTGGACTGAGCTATTCCTGGAAGCGCATTAAAATGAAGCCTGAATAATTTCAATATATTATTTGAATTCTAGCATCTGATCAACTGTATGCATCGCTTTGATCATATCGCAATAAAATGATATTTCTGAAATTGTTATCTACCTACTGCTGATTTGAGCACGTAGAAATATGAATAAGAGACAAATGAGTTTGTAAGTGTGAACACGAAGTTCTATACTTGTATATTATACTTCTAAATGTGTGTGAACAAAGGAGACGAAACAAGTTTGAAACAATGTTAATATTGAAAATGTTAAACAATGTTAAGGCAAGTTTTGTTGACAAAAATTTTGACATACATGTTCGTAAACAGTTAGAACACAGAACAAGCGCGTACTACAGATTATTCCGCGGCGAATTAATAGAGACAAAAACCCGCTACGGCAAAACAAGAATGAGGGTTATGATTTTGTGGGCATGTATGTTTATCTGTTTCCTTACAACTTCCAAACTATTTATTCAATACAATCACAAGGATCACTTTGAAACGTCTTACATACTAGGTGAAATTAGGTGCCAATTCTTACCCAAGCTCAAGAATAATTGGCAAGAAACTCGTCTTGGTCCTAGCGCTTTTTTATAATGATCCATCTTATAACTACGAAATACTAATACAAGAGAGTTTATACATTTCAAGTGTGTCGGTTAACTGTCTGACGGCAGAGCGACTTGAGGCCATGCATTACATAACATTGAATATGGCACCCACTAGTGGACATAAAGTCATGGACAAAAATAAAACTTTTCCCTAGAGCTAAGACCCCTTACTACTGTCAGAAGTATAGTTTTTTTAGGGTTGGTGGTAAAAAGTATATAATATGACTGATATATTTCATATCAGTCATATGGTACCCCTAACATAAGCTCTGCTTACTTTGGGGTCAGATGATGCTGTGTGAAATGTCTGGAATTATTGTTATTGATACTGATTATTAATTATAGTCAGCTTATATAATGTGCCAGATTTTAAAATGCCTGAAAATGCCTTTTCACATTTGAAAATCGATCGTACTAAACTCACCGTTAATTTGCGCGCTAATTTGAGATGCCCCAGGTTATATCCCTGCGTTGTCGCCAGCGTAGTGTGTTGTTGTAGCCTAAGTAACAAGCCTGAGATCATAGTCATAGTAGTGTGATAAACAAAACTTTATGAAAATTTGACAAAACCATATTTTTTGGGAAATGTGAATAATCTACAAAGATATCGTTATTATGAGGATGTTAGAATTTTCTGTGCTCTTGGGTTGAAATCTCGTCATAGTCGAACTATTGTATAATAGTGTATTCTTATATTCGTATTAATGTGTAAAATACACATTAAACAAACAATGATTGTCAGTCAGTCTTGCAATAATGAGGTAATATTGTTTAGAAGTGAATCTTATCTCGTCGCTTCTAACAAAACCATACTTTGTTATACACCTTTTCATACAAAGCCGCGAGGATAATACACAATGCAGGATCGTGTTGCAGTCTCTTTCAATATTGAACCTAAATATTGTTTCGACATAAAAGCTACTTTTACCCTCATTTTCACAATTCTGCTGCCTAGCACTCATCAGTCTACTGCTTTGTTTAGTCACTCCTTAGTATAGATTTTATTTCGTTTCCAATACCTCATCATTTTATTCCCGTCATTTTGGGTATATTGCAATAACCGTAATACGCGATTAATACCTGTTGACTACAACAACAATCTGAATTCTGATCGCGAAAGTTGAAAAAATACAAATAACCTATTTGTCAAAACTATCAACGACTTGCGACTAACCATCAGGGATTCTTGAGTGCGGCAATGTGTAACAATCACTTATTGCCCAGTGATTCTTCGTTTGTCATTTCATGAAGTAACATAGCACTTCTAAATTCATATTATTTACTCGTTTTATTGAATGTTTAATTAAGTAATCTTAGCGGAATTTTATTGAAAAAGTTGTGATATGCCAAGTATTGACGATTTAATTATATTATGGTGAAATGTGATTTAAACGACGAGGAATCACGAGAAAGTTCTAGACGGCCATTCCGCGATGACGTTTAAAATTAACAAATGACTATCAACTAAGAATTTATTAACAAACAAATGGACTGTAAACACTTGACACTGGCAACATTGACATTATTATGTCACATACCATTAACACAGAAGAAGAATAGTTGCCCAGCGTTACTTACTACGTCAGACCTCAATATCGCACCTAACTTAAAAAAGTTTTAGGCAAAAAGTATTGACACTGCGAAAGGAACACAATGCTCGAAAGGAAAAGTCAATAGGCGTACGACCAGTTTAGAATCCACGACCTTACGATCGGAATGCAAAGGTGCTATTACTACACCACCTAGTTAGTGCTTATAAAATTATACTCAGTGTATTCGTTTGATCACGGCGTCACTGGTTCTTTCACAGTTTGTGATGTTGCCAGTGATTTGCGTTCACTACATTAAACAGATTAAGGAATCAGGCAACCTTTAATATTCTTTGATGCAATTCAGTCATACCTGTTTACAGTAATGCTTCGTGTAGGAGAATAGTATACTAGAGCTACGAAGATATTGCGTTGCAGGTAGCGAGTGAAAGCTCTGGTTCTATAATTAGTAAATTAGTATATAATTAGTTATAATTAATTAGGTTAAAATTCTAATCGTATTGTTTGTATTGTTCTAATTGTATGGTTACTATTCAATAATACAGTCAGACAATACTGTATTATTGAATTGCAACATAACAAGGTTGTAATTAATGGACTAATACGATTCCCTTACAACAATAGCATAACGCACTGCCACACTAAACGGTGTAGCGGAGAACAATAGTTATTTAAGCGTACATTATGTAGTTCCTATCTACGATTAGTGTGACGGCACTAGAGTTACTTTAGTCAGTAGACAATGCGTATGAAATTACATTTCTAATATTTCACGAAACAATGTCGTGGTTTTTAGGATTCCCAAAGTCCAACAAATAAGCCTTATAATGTTGCTATGTCTGTTTGTCTTATCGTGATTAAGTTAAGACAAAGATACGCTCCCGGAGGATGATACGCTCAGTGTAACATTGTCATATGAGTCATATGTTATAAGATTGTCATATGTCAAGAGAGTCATATGGTGGAGGGTCAGTGATGGTATGGGGCGGCATTTACATAGGGGCACGCATACGGAGTTACACATCGTATAAAATGAATCCCAGACTGCGGCTCGGTACGTAAATTACATCTTAGAACCGATTGTCATGCCCTTTGCCTCATACATCGGAGATCATTTTGAATTAATGCAGGACAATGCGCGGCCCCACATTGCAGCTATAGTTTCGGGTTATCTTTGAGAGGTCGAAATTGACGTTTTGCCGGGGCCAGCACGCTCGCCAGACTTAAATCCCATCGAACAAATTGAGGATAAGATCGGAAAACAATTAAAACAGCGGGATCCCACACCTACAAACATATGAGATCTGAAAAGGGTACTGGAAGAAGAGTTGAATCGAATACCACCAGATTTCATTGATAACTTAATCAAAAGCATGAAGATTTCAGGCAGTTTTAACAGCTAAAGGAGGTAACACCAAGTACTGAATATACTCAAAAACACGTCAAAAAGTTTTAATAATGTCATAACACAATCACATTTTCAATGTGATGATTGAAGGGTTAATTCATCAAAACACCATTTTTAACATTTCTGTTCATTAGTCTTGAGTTTTTTACTGAAGTAAGTTTTATTTTAATAAAAAATGGTAAAATTAATAAAGTGCATACATAATTTATATAATACATACAAAAAAACTTCCGATCTGTCAATATTTTGTTCCGTTCCTCTAATCATGTCCATGAGTGTAGTAGTAATTTTAGACTATCATGTAATTTTAGTCTGTCTATCATTCTGTTATTCTTTCTGTACATGTGTACTGTGTTATTTTATTTATTTAACTACCCCGTCATGTGACATATCGCTGGATAGATCTTAAAGATACTAGGAGGTTTTTTGAACTCGTTTAAATATTAAGCATTGATGTGGGTATTTTTAGTAGAGGTCAGTGTGCTCTTATCTGCTAGCTAACAGAAAAAAAGATACCACTCATTATTTGACTGCAGCTCAGATTGCGGCGGGCTACAATTTGATACGCTCCATCGAACGAAAAAAGTTATATCGGAAAAATAAAACTGGATTACCATTTTTTACTTCGGCAGCCAACGACCTACAAACTCTGTTCAATTCGCTGTATTCAATTTGAAAGCTGGCTGGCTATATTGGTTTCGAATTCGAGTCTAAGCGAAGTTCTATAATTATGCATAAGAATAAATAAAATTTGTGAACTAGTTCGTATGGGCATTTCCATATGGGTAAATAGTGTAGATGATAATTACAATTAAATTTTCACAATGAATATGTTTATTTTGCCAAAATAAAACAAAATACAAAGGAGAAATAAATTAATAAGCCTCATTGTATTCATCAATGCTTGCGAAGTGGGCCAAAAGTACGAGTTGATTCTCTAGCTAAATTAATATAAATTATTATCTGATAGTAGAATCTCCAACAAAGCAATCAACTGTTCATTTTAAATGTGGTTGTTAAGATCTATTCTCATCGTGAACTAATAGTGCCTGAGTGCTGCCCTAATGGACTGCTATTTAATACAGCTTGCAAATTGCAACCACGAAATGCACTTCCACGTAAACCTTCTCATTTTGCTGGAAAATTGGTATTCCCTTAAGCACCGCTCCCACACCCCCCACCGGCTGCCGCCGGCGATTGGAGGACGGCTTTATTCTCGTTTATGGAGCATTTGTGATTTTGTTCAGTTAATAAAAGAGTATTATTGTTTGTATTTATGATTGTTTAATTTGTTGATATTTCATTACGGCAAAAACTCCATTCTCTAGTTTTTCGCTTCGACAAGGGCTGCCAAAGAAAGAACTAGCAACGTATGTACTCTTTGCATTAGGAATTTACTCGTTCGAGATATTCGCATAGTTCAGTGCACAATACGGTCAGTAAGTACATCGGAGCGAGAGAGTTCCATTTCCAAAACGTCGAATGGTCTGTTGTTGCTATTTTAAACTCTTATTCCCCAGTTGTTGTCAACTCTGAGAACAATACTTGACCACTGCCACTTCAACGCTACTTTAACTAGTTATTGACTAGTTGAAGTGGCGTTGAACGTATGTTGGACGTTTAAGTGTAATGGAAAACTACATCTTGCCCCATATTGGGCACCAGGTTGCGAGGAAAGCATACACCGCCGGTCGCTCTGGTAGGCAGTATCCGAGACTCTCTAGCAGAGATGGCGTGCGCACCACTGAGTCGTGAAAGTCTTTAAAATTAATCACGCCATCTAGATCCCGATCCATCCGCTTTAGCATGATGTCCACGAACTCCTGGAAACAAAAGACCATCGTAAGAAACCTCCCCGCTAACTTTCTCCTTGACCACCAGGCTTTTAGAGGCAACCATAACTCAAGATGGGTATTAGACAAAAGTAGAGAATCTTATTTAATTTCTAATGCCTATTACTGGAAGTGACAAAGGGCAAGGGTCATCAGTCATCAGTTTTCTCATCGCTACACAGCACTGTTTTATTTACAAACTTTGTTGAGTACAGCTCAAAGCAGCTGAAAGTTCAGTTATTACTTAAGTTATTAATAAACAATACATATAATATCTGCGAGGATAACTTGAGTGGTTGCTCAGTCATCACCGGACCGCGTGGGCGGGTAGCCTCCCATTGCGACCTTTCCGCAGGCATGAACGCCAACAAAAAGTTGTCCAGGCTCTCTGTAATCTTTATATATATAATTCTACTGTACGTGTGTATGTCACTGAACTCCTCCTAAACGGCTGAACCAATTTTTTGATGAAACTTTTAGTGTGTGTTCAAGTGTATTCGAAAATGGTTTAGATTTACAATTAGTTTTTTTTTTTTTTAATCGCGTGTACAAAGTCACGAATGGGACAGCTAGTCGCATATTTAGTAATAATAATAAAGCCATTTATTCCCATTTACACAATTAAAATATATACAATATCAATTAAAATAAAAATATTTTTTTCCTTACTAAAGTACCTACACACTTTTTTACTTCATCAATTCATATTAGTTCGTTTATTTGAATATTAGTTTATTTCTACTAGTATTTAACCTTAATTATGGGGCTACCCATTTATGAGCAAAGGCCTCCAACCCTTTCCAATCGATTCTCTGATGGGTGAGACTCCGTTACTGCCGCTCTCTTAACCGTAGTACATAACAATGCAATACTATCTCTGTTTCAACAATTTCTTTTGCTTATATTTTGGTTTCAGCTAGACCAATAATGTCCCAACTAAACAGCTTCAGATTATATTCAAATTCGGGCATCATGGACTTGGGACCGTACATTAAATATTTAGTGTTGTTGCATTCTCAGTTGTTTTAGTGGAGTTGGAGGGTTTTGGTCTACTCTTCCCGTGGAGACCAGCCATATTGGGAGAGGTGGGTTTATTTTTGAATGTTTGTTTGCCTTATTTAAGTTTTGGAGGTAGCGGCACTAATTGCTATAATGGTTCTCCGCTGTCTTCATGGTCGTATTGAAGCGGTATATACATATCAATTATGAAAATACTTAGTGATATTTCAGTTTTATCTACATTGTTGTCGAACTTAAGACTTTTTTTCGAGATGGTGCTCGGTTTTGTTTCTGTTTCTTATTTCTAGTTGTAGGTGTCATTTTTGTGTTTTCTATAAAAATAATAACGTTTTAAAAACTAAAAAGAAACCGACTTCATTGAATGAAATTTGAGCCTATAATACATTTTTAGTGGAAAGTGGATGTATTTTTTATTTATATAATATGGGTAGGCCAAATAAACGCACCGCAACGCACGAGACAAGCGAGGTATCGAAATACATGAAAACATCATCGATGTATACAATTTTTAGATTTTCGTTAATTTTTCAGCTCGACCGATTTCGATAAAATTTATATGGGACCACCTGTGAAGTATACCCTTTCAAACTTTCAAAAACAGAATTTTTCAAATTGGTTCAGCCGTTTTCGAGTAATCGGTGAACATAAATATAATTAAACAAAAAAAAGATTTCGACGAATTGAGAACCTCCTCTTTTTTGATAAAGTCGGTTAATGAGTATATCCTATATTTCATATAGGCTTTATTGCCTTATCAGTTGCTGCCTTCAGTTGTTCCTATAAATCTCTTATATCATGCAAAACTTTCAAGGGGTAGTTATTTACTTTAGTTGTTATTTTATATAAAAACTCGTGACCCGTTAAAAAGTGACTATATACATATGTAATAGCATATACAGTCACTTTTTAATGTGGGTATCACGCGTTCGCAGTTGCGGGTTGAATTTAGTAGAATATATATTTTCAGAATAGCTTTAAGCCGAGCTTACTGTCGTAGATGGACTTAAAGTAAAATGGCAGGTGGTTGAAAGTAATAAAAGTAAAGCTGGAAGCTGGTTGCCCTTGAGCACAGAATAAACTAAGAACGACTTGAGTGACATGATCTAATTTCTGTTGGCGTTCGCGCCTGTGGAATGACCGAATGGTATGGAAATAAATAATAAATAAATAATACTGGATTTCAAACACCATCATCTAGCTCCAAAGTAATCAGAACTTGTGTTATGGGTACCACATGACTGGTATACTACTTGTATACTATTTTGTATATACATAACTATCATACATATAATAAGAGCCAGAACAAATATTTACAGACTATACAAACATTTGTCCTGCGACGGGAATCGAACCAGCAACCTGCTGCATCTCGGTTCGATCCTTCGCCCACTGCGTCACAGAAGTCAAATGACACTTACTTGTGTTAAACTACGTGACTGCTGTCATTTCCATACATATGAGATCACGAAACAAAATGTTTAATTAAACTACGCGTATGTTTAAAATACTTTACTGAAGTTTAAAAGAATGAACCTAATTTAATGTTTGAAAGTGCTAACCCTGAAACATTCCCAAAGTGTAAATGTAACTGTATATGTTTACTAAGCCTGTTTTTTACAGTCAGCAAGTTTGTTTGTTTGATTTATATACTTTAAAAATGTCTAATAAAAGACGACTTGACTGCTAACCTACATCGTATCAACCTAGAGGGCATTTTGTACGTCTTGGAGGTAGAGTAAATATATTATAGTGAGACTAACCGTTAGTCCTGCAATTCCTTCTCGTCCAGTTGAATTTAACGGCAGGTAATCTACTAAGTGAAACGTATTACTGTTTATACTTGCGCCAGTTTATTTACCACGTAACGATATCCTCGATATGCAAGACTTTTACGTTCCCACAACTTTAAAGCAAAGGATTACATAAGTCCTTGTAGATTTGTAAGACTTCTAAGAAGTCAGTATTACTAGTAGACGGATTTTTAACCAAATCGACCTCACCTAGCCAGCAAAACAAAGTAATTTAAGATTAGTAATAACCTTTCATTATTTTTTAAGGTTTACAAGTTTACAATCATAATCCGACATAATCTGGTAATGGCTTTCTTTACCACTTTCTTTATCTTTGATAATTTTGCATATTATTTCATAATTCAAGATCAGAGATTTCAAGATAATATAAGACTCAAGATATGTATATCCAACGTTATGCCACAGTGTGCCATAAACTATATGAAACAAGCTTTTTTTAACTGTAATGCATATTTAAACGCGAGCACAGTTTCATCCTTAATCTATAGATCTATATCTAAATTTTAGAAAACAAATACAAAATGTATGACAACAAAAAATACATTTATGTAAAATTAAGCAATAAGTTCCAAGTCCCTAGTACCAAGTTCGCTCGGCTCATCTTCGTAAAAATGCACGCTGTTTAGGGATGTAGACAAATCGCGCGGTCCGTTGATCTTGGCTCTCGCCCTTGAAAGTGTGAGCGCCTGAGGGGGTAAGACTACCTACGTAGGTACCAAGTTCTTGCACCATGATGGATCTTTAACTATCATTTAACTACAATTACAAGGATATTCAGAGGTAATAATGTCACCAAATATAACATTCTGGTTTAGTACTGACTGGCATACACCAGAACATGATCCAAACTAGGAGAACAATCTTTAGTTTTCTTCTTTATTTTATTTATTATTCAAGTCCAGAGTACTTTGAAGATGAAGAATAAATAATAATCATCATCATCATCATTGGCCTTTGTACATCTATTGAAGATGATTTAGGTAACGTCAGTCAAGTTACAGAACAGTTATTTGTAATTGAGCACCTTCGCTCATGGCTGAAGAGACCTATGCGAGAGTGGCAGCCACGACTACATTTGCTACAAATAAAAGACCCTGGAGATGTTACAGGATTTGCGGCGCGTTGGTGACGTTTAGCCTGTTTATGCGCTAAATGGTCGAGCCAGGCGTTGTCGTGTGCAACAACAACGTCAGCTACGATTTTCCTCCAGGTGTCACGATCCTTATCGATTCGATCGGTTCGATTCCCGCCTCGGGACAAATGTTTGCACGATCTGCAAGTATTTGTCTCGGGTCTGGGTGTTTCTATGTATATTAAGTATGTATTTAGAAAAAAAAAAGTATTTAAGTAGTATATCAGTCATGTGGTACCTATAACACAAGCTCTGCTCACTTTGGGTTCAGATGATGCTGTGTGAAATGTCCGGCAATATTATTATTATTATTATTATTGTAAGTTACGAATGATCATACAAAAAAAGGATCAGGACGAGTCCCTTGTCAATTGATTTCGGACTTGGGTTAGAAGAAATAGGAACCTAAACTCACTTTGTTTGTAAGACGCTTCCAAATGATCAATGCGATTGCACTTGACTTTGACTTACTTGTGTAGGTGTTTGGATATTTATTGGTTGCACCAACACGCAAATAGCTAAATAGATAAAGATAAATCTTAGAGTAGATATAGCTGTAGACCGAGGATAACATATAGGTTTCTTTTTATCTGCGAGTATTTACGCACCACGCGGGCAAAGCAGCGGGCAGCAGCTAGTTTTCTATACGGGTTTAGTTTTTCTTTAATAAGAATATAAATAACCTTGGTTGCGGTCGTGCTGAAAGGTCTTTATCCATTCTTGATGAGAGTAAACCCAGCAGTGTATAGCACAGAATTAGTTTAACGCTATATGAAGTGGCAATCTTGCACACTGTTGAAACTAAAGTGATCACACGGTCACGCCTGAAGATTCAATTATAACTCCAGCTTTACCTTCGGTGCTCCTTACTTACCTACAATCTAACAATTTCCGTATTTACCCACGTGCGGAGACTGCGAGATTGTGAGACATCACCATCGTCGTTCACCTTAAGGTTTACTCGTTAAACTATAAAAATATGCGTTGAATTTTCTCATTCGATCTATTCATTTTTGTCACTGCCTATTTTATACATTTAGATTTATTCGAAAGAGTTATGATCTGAAAAAAGTACTAATAGTTCTTTAGCACTATACAATTTTTATCGTGCTAAAAGGTATTGTTGGTGTTTTGCCTTTTTAACCGACTTTATCAAAAAGGTGGAGGTGCTCAATTCGTCGGAATCTTTTTTTTTTATTATTTTGTTCACCGATTCCTCGAAAACGGCTGAACCGATTTGGAAAATTCTGTTTTTGTTTGAAAAGGTATACTTCACTGGTGGTCCTATATAAATTTTATCAAAAACGGTCCAGCTGAAAAATCAACGAAAATCTAAAATTTGTATACATCGATGATGTTTTCATGTACTTCGATACCTCGCTGTCTCATTGGGCGGTGCGTTTATTTGGCCTACCCATAATATATATACACAAAATACATCTACTTTCCACTAAAAATGTTTTATAGGCTCAAATTTCATTAAATGAAGTCGGTTTCTTTTTAGTTTTTAAAACGTAATTATCAAATTCTTATGTTCTTTTTAAGTTCATCTTGGACATCACGTGACATCGGTAAAGCAAAGCATGATGGATGCACATGGCCGACAAATGTAGCGTAGACATTATTTTACAGTAATTATGTAGTTGTTATTATTAACCGTTTAAACTCGTAGTAGAGTTGTTAGATTAGATAGATTTGTAGATTTGTTATTAATATTTATTGAATTTATTGTTATTGCTTGCTGTACGTTATTCAAAACAAATGATAGGCAAACTACGTAAATCTTCCTCAAGTTTTTTTAATTTAGGTTTTGAACATAATTTTCACTCAAAATAAACTAAACTACACTAAACTTTTCACAATAAACACAGGCTTTATTCACGTATTATTTTGTCGATGGAAGCACCGACGGTCCGCTCGTTGCCGCTCGCCGTCACGGTTCGCACTGAACCGTGAACTCAAGCGCCATCGAGCGGACTGCGGGTCAAACTCTTCCTGATGAAGATTCTCTAGTAGGATCGAAACAATGTCGGTGCCTCCATAGACAAAATAATACGTGAGTAAAGCCCGTGTTTATCAAAATGTATAGTAGCTACAACTCACGAAAGTTTTGAAAGAGAAATACCGTAATCCCCATGTAATCTCAACTGAGCAATATTACATACCAAGATTGGTACAAGAGGCAATAGAGATTACCAAACATAGGACTTACAATCAAGAAGACGGTTTTCAATTGTCTGAATACCCTCTCAAGCGTCGACCCCGATCGCTCTCCCCCCGCGCGTGTGGTAAGCATCATGGCGGGTAGTTGCAAAATAATTGAGAAGGCTGGGTAATTTCCCAGATTTCTCAATTATTTTGTAGGAATACCTAATAACATCTATACCTATTTGGATTCTTACTAATTAGAGTATATATTAGTGTATACTATCCCGTACACATTGACATAGACGCAAGCAGGATAGCTATATTTATCGTACTGTCGTACTTATTTATCGTATGGCCAAAACGCTGCGTCCCAGATTGGGTCGCATACCACTCAAGCGAAATTGACGCGACCCAGATTGGGACGCGTACCACTCTAGAGGATAATGGGAGCCTGGAACCATGTGGTGAAAATGTGTGGAAACCGTTAAAGTGAGGTTCTAGTTATGCGCCCAGATACCGTGAGTGTTGTGTGTCGTAATCGTGAACGAGTTGTTAGTGACGACAGTGAAACCGGTAGTACAGGTAATGTAAAAGACGAGGGTAGACCATTTTGTCTGCCAATAACACCCAACCGCAAAGATTTCAGTTTATCTCGTGATCATGGCGCATGCAACTGTGCCGAAATATCGGGAAGCAGAAAACTCAATCAAAAATCAATCATGGTAATGAGTTTTGAGTGAAAATTACGTATGAGCGTTGTTTATTTTAGGTATTTTACAATTAAAGGCTAGCAGGGCAGCATTGTGATCGGTTATTGTAAAGTTCATAATAAGTGCAAGTGATGGGAAATCCGACTTAAGTATGGCATGTTCCAAACATGAATCACTTTGATGTAAGGAGAAATGAAAGGTCATGAAAGGAGCATAGGTTGAGGTATACCTGAGGTGAGCTCAGCTTGCATTGAGGGCAGATGATGCGTGTGAAAAATCCGGCATTATTTATTAATTAATATTATTTATTTATTATTTATTCCTGAGCAGCTGGATGGGAGTTCTCTGGTAGAATATTGATATTAATATCTCTAAATAATATTATATTCTTGTATGACCATAAAATTACTTACATTTGAAAATGAGGGCGGTCTGAAATCTGGTCGAAGTCTGATCCGATTTTAATTAAAAGTTTGTTGCAGCCGATATTTGATTCTTTGATAGAAACATTCAGATGATTCCTTGTACAAACAGTGACCGCTAGTATATGTTGACTCCCGACAAGACTTGGCCGCGTGACCATACTGTTCACTTATAGCATCGTGTGACCAAGGTAAAGTCTCGCACATAATTAGACGACCAATTGACATAGACTCAATGTTTTGTTATCAAATCTTTGCGTATTACTTCGGTAACGTAGTTGCAGGTCTACTAGTTTCTCTTGCCTGACTTATGGCTCCACCGGATCGAAGCTAAAAACTGGTCAGGATTTCGGCCAGATTTTATTCGTATATAAAACTAAAAACTTATTTTTCGAGCATCGTTGAGGGCACTCCGATAACTATAACTCTGGGCCGCCATTTATACGGCTCGTCGATTGTAAGGCCAACATTTTTAAGCTGCATCGATTTCTTGAGCTTTTCGATATAGTCTTTGGTTTCTGTGCTTATTATAAAACCTCATTTCCTTGTCTTTCGAAGGCCTCTTGTGTGTAACTTTATTTGTTCAGGGCAGACAATTTTTTGTACAAATTTTGTATCCTAACCTCCAAGTCATTATCCTTTCGGGTCGGTGCTCTAGGGCGGGGTGCAGATGCGGATGCGGGCGATGGCAAAGACGGGTGGCGAGTTAGCTGTCTTTCTGCTCCCATTAAAAGGGCTGTTATCCATTTTGCAATATAAGAGTAACTAGCTGGAAACCCCGCGACTTTGCCCACGCGTTTGTACGAGAAACCATCGAGTTTATATTATAGTATTATTCATATCAAGTTTCAAGCAGATCGCACCTCGCTTTAAAAAATTGGTTGTCTGTAAAGTCGGTTTACGGACGATACGTTTTACGTGACAACAAGCCGAACGCTCAAGCCGAGCGTGCCTTTCGCTCACTCGTGCAGCATTCTCGCTCGCTACAATGAGCGTAACGGGACAATGAGTTATGTTAAAAGTTAATAAAACAGTCCCTTTTCACCAAATCACTAAACATATTCAATCCCTTACGTACGAGTACACGGATTAATACCCGGTAAACTAGGTCACGAGCTGACGAGTCAGCTAATGATAATTTGTATATTTTAATATAAATGAGAGACGCGTTTTCAATATAAAGGCTGTAGCTAATGAATATCAACCACACTTAACATGTATGGTTGGAAGGTACCATGAAAATTTCATATTATTTATGACAAAACTTTGTTGGGGGCCACTTTATATGGTTAAGGGTGCAAATTTTCATGACGACTAGTGTGCTAGCAAAGCTCTGATTAGGTGTTGACAGACAGACTGACAGACATAGTGGAACTATATGGGTTCTTTGTTGGACCTCGGAACCCTAATAAATTCTCATCTGATAACATTATCAGGTGGGACGTTTTTTCGTTATCAAATGAGAGTTTTCCAGTAAGGCACGACCCCCACTAAAATATGTAATTTAGTATAAATAAATAAATAATCCCGAGATTTCACACAGCATTATCTGGCCCCAATGTAAGCAGAGCATGTGTTATGGGTTTCTATGTACATAAGTACATAGAAACACCCAGACCCGAGACAAATATTGCAGATCATACAAACATTTGTCCCGCGACGGGAATCGAACCCGCAACCTTCTGAGTCTGAGTCGGGCCCATTGTGACACAGTATCTGCTGCCCGCGGCTTTACCCGTGTAGTAAATAGGTAAAATAGATACAAATGTAAATCTATACCAAGTTGCATCCAAATCGGTTAAAACAATATTGCGTTATTTAGTAAGAAACAAACAACCACACAAACTTTCGAATATTTATTATTAGTGGGATACAATAGGATTAAGACAAAAGCATACAATTCATCGCACCGATCCAGTGAAGTAATATATAAGTAGAAATAGTAAAAGAAGTTTTATGAACGTCTTGTCGTAAACTAGGTGTAGCCAACACCTCTATTGATACTTATATATTGGGTTTTGCTGCACATGAATAAAACATAAAATCGTAATAAACTTTACAATCTTTTAACCTTAACATCAGTCGATAAGTTTAAAGATATCAGAGATATATAGGTAGGTAGGTAGGGTTAGAGAATCCTGGTGGCCGACCCTTCCACGCCTAACCTTGGGAGCGAATTGTGCTCTTTAGTATAACAATTTTATTTTATACGTATGCATACATTAAGTAGCTTCTAAAAGTATAAGGCGAGCGAAGCGCGCTCTAATTTTGATCGTAGCGAACTTAGCGAGCTCATTTCTCATAAATCATGATCTTTAAACCAACACACTTTACACTAATTTGAATATTTGAGTGTTTGGTATCTAAACACTGGTACTTAAAACACAGTTCAAATTTCAGATACATTTGGTTTAATAATTGCACTATTAACATTACTTAACTCAGCTGTTACTTTTGTTGCTGGTTATGTGGTTCAACACACATCAAACAATTCTAAGCAACACCTATAAATTCTGAATATATTTATTTTTATACATTTATTTTTTATTATTTATTTTCTTTTTAAATTAAATGATATCTCTATGTATCTATCTATATTTTCTCTAAATTATAGGAAAAGTTAGTTAACAGAAGGCTGACCAAATACATATCTTGAAATCCATAAATTTTTATCTCTACGTCAGTTTGGTTTCCGGAAATGTAGGTCTACTGAGGATGTATTGTGTGCGTTTTAAGTATCTTGTTGAGTTAATGTATCTTGTGTAGTTTGTTTTATATTTTAAGTTACATTTATAAAAAAAATATTGTAAGCCCTGATTCGGGTGAAGATGTCCGTGATATCAACACTGGCCTCAGCGGAAGACCAGCGCTGTCACATGGCAACATGCAGCAGCATTATGCTGAGCTGAGTACCATTTCGCCACCACATGTACCTAGTATCTAGGTTTAGGAAATTTATTTAAAGTTTATTATTGTAATATTTTTATTTGAAAACTTTTTATTCCTTATTTTTTCTATTGTATTTTGAGTGGTGGACAGAATAAATGCTTTCTCTCTTTCTTTCTTTTTTTCTTTCTTTCTTTCTTTCTTTCTTACTACGCCCTCAGCATGGGTGCTGTTCAGACGGATCACCTGTGTCACAATAACGCCTCCAGAGTCGGAAAATTACGCTTCGGTGAACACCGAAATGCCGGGCAACATAGGCTTGACGGTTTTCAATTTCTAGCATCCCTACAGCTCTTTGCATCTCTTCCGTGGTAAGATGACGACTCTCCATTACACAGTAAAAACTCTTGGACATTCGCGACACATAACCAGTGATTACTGCGGTTGCTAATTTTATTTAACTAATTAATTTTCGTTTTATAACAAATAAAACCGCATATATGAAATGCAGTTAAAATGGACAAAAACATGTTTTTATTGTTTAAAAACATAATTTACTGAAAAAAACTCCCAGTACGTATTTTTTTGTTTATCAAAAAAGCATTTATTTGTATTATATAGATATTACATGAAAGTTAAAAACAAAGTTAAAAAAAATCAATGACACCCCCAGAAATATATTAAAATTAATTCAATATTTGTGTCAGACAGTACCAATATGGCAAAGTAAGATGCATTTTTATTGAATTAGCGAGCATTACCATACCTAACAGATGCTCTATATTTTACACCACAAACAAACTGGCCTGTCAGCTCAGCTGGTAGTTGCTTTACCTTCCGCGCTGTAGGTGGAGAGTTCGATTCCCTCCCAGGACTCACATTTTGTGTGACGAACATAGATGTTTGTTCTGTGTCCGGGTGTTATAAAGTCTCTTATGTATGTATTTAAAAAAATATAAGTATTCTATCAGCCATCTAGTCACCATAGTAAAAGCTATGCTTAATTTGGGTCTAAATGGTGTTGTGTGCATTGTCCACCAATATATATTTATTTTTATTTTACAACTTATTTTAAACATTTCACTGAAGACTTCACTGTGCGTGATCCGGCATGCTCTTGGCAAATTTACTTCAGACACATGACACTTCAGAACATACATGTGAACGTAGGTAGGTACCTACCTTTTCTTTGTAAGAGTTACGACATACCTAAAATTTAAGATATCCGAGCTTAATGTGGTCATGAGCCTAATATGCCGTGCCTCTGATGGGCGATAGTATTTTACGGGGAGTAGCCCGTAAACATCCTCAAAAATGATAATCTACGGATCTGAGATGTCTTCTCACTCAAGGGAATTAAATACAGTCGTGAGCAGGTTTGTTTCCACTTCAGTAAAGTAATGCCATCTTTCGGAAGTGACACACCACTACTTCCGCACATAAATCCAAATTACTGGCGCGTGGCAATGGTAAGCTATAAGCTTGGTTCAGGTTTACTAAATTAGTCCACCAGAGGGCGCTGTGACCGCAATTTCATAATAAAAACAATCTACGTTCTAGCTTATAAATAACCAACAGCAACCCAATAAGCTAAGACGGTAGGAAATTCAATTAGGTTGCGACCCAGTTTAAAATCTCATCAAGTTGTGTTTAAAATCTAGTCAATTTTGATGAAGCTTAAACCATTAGTCGCTTGGCTACGGATCCGAAAACGGGCTTAAAAGTCTATTAAACGTCTAGTAAATATTTTGCACGCCAAAGATTTACCGTGTATCTTATAAAAACACACTTAGCTAATGTGGCGTTAAAGTAAGGTCTGCCCTTGTATTGTTAATGAATAATGATGGCAACTGATTTTAAGGCCTTATTTGATAATGTGCGATTATGAGATATACTTACTGGACTATGTGCTCTATGTGACTATCTTTGTGTTACATATAAGCAAAATACTGTTAGCTTCCGACAGACTTAAGGACATCAAATTGAGTGTCACTACTAGGCTACAGGTATGCAATAATTGATTGTAAAATAAAAAAACTTCAAAAATTATATGGCCCATGAGGGGATCGAACCCGCGACCTTCGCGTTATTAGCACGACGCTCTAACCAACTGAGCTAATGGGCCTGTATTGAATACAGTAAAATTTACTACCACTTCAAGACTTTCAAGGTTATTTCAGGACCACGTTCACCATTATTAGCAAAAAAATCGTTTTATAGAATTAAAACTAGCTAATATGGAATTAAAGCTCCTAATCCAGCTAACGTCCAATTTCTATAAAATAGATTATTAACCTTCAGTTATATCTATCTTATGAATACCTTTAAACGAGCAATTCTTGAATTATGTATGTATATATATAATCTGAATCTCGGAACTCGGCTCCAACAATTTTCATGAAATTTGGTATGCAGGTGGTTTCAAGGGCGATAAATCGATCCGGCTAGGTTTCATTTTTAGAAAACGACGTTTTATCCGTGTTTTATACCGAGCAAAGCTCGGTTATCCAGGTAGCTTGCTATGAAAAACAGAGCAGCCTATTTCTTTTCTCATTCAAAAATTTGTAAGTTAAATATTGAATGAGAAACAAACAGTACAGGTCACGTATGTTTGCTTAGGTACAGGAACCCGACATAGCTTTAGTTAATTTGCACAAGACCGAAATAAGTGTGCAAAACCAACCTTTACCCAGATTTGTAGTGGGTGGATAATTTTATGAGCGTACTTTCATAAATAAGTAAGAATTGCTCATAATTTTGTTTATAATGCCATCTCTCGCAGTCTAAACTCATTATGCACAACACACAAACCCAGATTGAAAAGCACGTAACAGGGTAAAGAGGGCAACAGTTTTCATCTTGGTGTATCTGAAATCCGCTAGAGTGTACCACAATCGACTGAAATAATCCGATCCCTTATTATCTGAAACTTTGTGTGTATGTTTAACATATAACGTCTTAGGTATTTCATTAATTAATTAATTAATTGAATAATTAATAAAATTTGATTGAGATTTTTTATTGGCGAGGAATTTTAGCCATGGTTCATGTGCTTTAGCGTTGCTCCAACGGAAAGCAGAAATATATTTCTGTGCTTTGCGGCTGCTCTTAACCACCAGAGCTAACTATATTATCCAGCTAGTTCAAAATGTTTGTTGTTATCAAATAGGTAGGTCGATCATAAGATAAATAAAACTTAGATGTGCAATTAAATAGTAGAAAAACTATCCTATGAAGCTATACACATATCTATACCGCCATACTAATTATTAAAAATCCAAAAGTGTAACTGTTTGTTAAGTTTTCACGGCTATACGACTAAACGGAATTTGGTAAGGAGATATATTATATCTTGGGCAAGCATATGCTGCTTTTTTTGTAGGTACTAATCGTGCGAAGTCTTGGGCAGCTATAAAATACTCATTCTTGAAATCCCTAAACTAAGATTGATGGAAAGAGAATCGGTATTGTTAATTTTCGTTTTGCATATTTATTAACGAGGAACAATGAAACTCCTTAGTGATTATAAATTGTGCCGCAGAGAGTGACTCTACTCAAGGGTAAATAAATCAATTCAAATTTAATTGGACTCCCTGAGAAATCCAAATCTAATGTAAGATATTTTACGTGTTGTTTTATTCTTTCGCGAATGTTATTTTCCTTGTGTTACATATAAGCAAATTACTGTCTGTTTGTTCCTCAAATAAAAAAAAATACTGGCTTCTAGGACATCAAATTTAATTGTACTACTAAGTTGCAGGTGTTCTATAATAGATTGTACAATAAAACATACTTCAAAACATATATGGCCCATGAGGGGATCGAACCCGCGACCTTCGCGTTATTAGCACGACGCTCTAACCAACTGAGCTAATGGGCCTGTATTAAACAGAGTAAAATTTTCAAGACTTTCATGGTTATTTAGTTAGAAAACCAATCGTTTTATGGAATTCAAACCAGCTGTTCATTCAGCTAACGCCCGATTTCTATAAAATATAATTAACCGTCAGTTATATTACCTATGAAAAACAATGAAAGTCCTTATGGAATATAAATTGTGCTGCAGAGAGTGACATTACAAAAGGGCCGTTCAGTAAATTGATTAAAATTTAATTGTACTGTTAGATTCCCTGAGAAAAAAAATAAAAAGTTTTTTAACTTACGCGATCAGAACACATTATTATAAATACTTACGGGTATTTATCGCGTTTATTTACCTATTTTTCCCGACGTTTCGACAGGTTTACACTCTGTCGTGGTCACGGGATGACTGTGTAAAACTGTGTGTAAACCTGTCGAAACGTCGAGAAAAATAGGTAAATAAACGCGATAAATACCCGTAAGTATTTATAATAATCCCTGAGAAAACCCTAATGAAAGACAATTTAAGTGTTGTTTTATGGGGTTACTTTTATATTTTCTGTGGTACGATGGTTCTTAGTCGTTATATACCTAGTACTGATATAAAAATATCGACCATATAATAAATTTAACACCCGAAAACAGCTGGAAATTATAAACTGATTTTGCTTGGAAAAAATATTATTGTAATTACTGGAAAGAGCGGCTCTTTCGGACCCGCGGACTACACGGCAGGATTTTAAGTGTTTAAATGTTGCATTTCGGATCAGGAGGTTTTGGAAGCTAAATGTTCTTGGTTGCACATCGACTGTAATATAAAATGCTCTGACAGCAAAACGTCCTCAATTTAAAATGACTGCTAGTTTTCAGAGCACAAAGTCTTTTTTATTGAATATTCGCAATGTAAAACGTCATGAGAGTTAATTGTCCTTATTTACTGAACATATGTATTTTAAAACGTCATGAGTAACTCTCAAATGTCCGCAATTTGAAATGTACCTATGCCAGACATTTTTAAATCCGGTCTGCCTAAATCCTCTTTTGAAAATACGTGATACTGAAGGTATGAAAAAAAAATCAATAAATACTTTCTACCAGTAAATACCGTCTACTCCCACCTGTTCTGTTGAGTAGTTCTGTTGGCAGAACTATTGGGATTTTTATTACCATTAGTTCTGTGACTTATAAGACTATGCTTTACATTTGGCTTCAATCTCAGACAGACGAACTATATTCTTCTGGCGCTTCGGCGGCCACTGCCGCGGCACGCTCGCTTCGCTCGCTCGCCTTGCGCGTTGTTTTCTATACTCTAACATAACCTAACCAACTGGTTTCGATCTGAATTTCATGTCACGAGATTCGTGAACAGAACAACTGGGAATTATTTTCCCATTTGGTCTGTGAACAGAACTAATGGTAAAAAAAACCACCACAAAAATAGTTCTGCCAACAGAACTATTCAACAGAACAGGTGGGAGTAGACTGTAAATACATCTACTCCCACCTGTTCTGTTGGCAGAACTATTGTGGGTAATACGGAAAATATAGATATATTTTAAACCTCTTTATTCGCCTAGGTAATTTTGGTCATTAAAATTTAAACTTATAGATAACTTACAGATAATATTACACTTGCAGTACAGCATGTTAAACATTGGATCTTTTTTACATCTGAAATTCTTTTTAAAAAATCGTAAGGCGTGATACACTCCTTCTAGTTTTTTCTTTTCTTCGGCGTATCGAATATTGAAACTTATATCAACCTTTCGTCTCTTGGTACCATGAAACAAGCAATATCTATATCTTATTTCTTGCCATTTTGCTTCCTTCCTTAGTGCGTCAGTAAACAGTATTAATGTTGGTTTTCTATTCACCTTTGAATTAAAACGTCTATTCCAGCCTTCCAGGGGATTATTGGTTCGAAAAATGTCATTGTAGCAACTTATATCCATGCTTGGTTTTAGTCATTGTTTTTCAAAGTAATTCAAAAAATTTTGCATGTTTTCATTATTTCCAGCATGCTCTTTGATGTACGCCCAACATTCAGTGTAGCGATCTGCAGGTAAAAGAGGAAAATTTGCGCAGATTCTTATTACGTCTCTCGATTCTTTGCTATAATCGGCTTTTAAAGTGTCTGCCTTTCTCCATACAGTGTTATTAAAATGGAAGTAGCATTCGGACACATTAATATGCGGAAAAGCATTTTTTATTGCGTTGGTAAGCCCGGCCTCATAGTCACACTTAATGTTTGTTATATTTATTTCTAAATGTTGTTTCAAAAGTTCAAACAAACGTTCGTAAGTATGCTGAAGTTTATTAGGCAGTAAAGCATAAATTACCTCCACCACATGTACAGATTCACTACTACTGCTTAGGTTAACATGCATAGACATTATTTGGTAAAATGGTTTAGGAGTCCTTGTAAAAGTGCCATCGATAAAAAATAAATTATTTTGAAGCGTCTTTAAAGCGGATCTCGTCATCATAGGACAAAATATTAATATTTTATTATCGTTGTGCCATCTTCACATAGCAGAAAATCTTTTGCTAATATTTCTGGAACTTTAACATCATTTAAATTAGTAACTTCTGTTCTTTTGGTCTTTATTTATTGTAACAGTCGCACTACAATTTTCACGATACGCACATCGCCATCATGAAGAGCCACCTTTATTTATAATGATTCTGTTGTGTCTGTACCCATCGACCAACAAAACTGGCTTATTCTTCTGACTATCAATGAAAACCAGCTTCGATTCCGTACTACAACTTGGATTATTTTCCATTTTAAAAGTTTTCACGACATGCAATTTGCAGAACAAAATATGTTGTCAGCATCGTTGCTGACATATCTATGACAATAACAATACATAATCGTAATACTCAAGATAATATTCTAAAGAGGTTTTATATGAAGCGTTCAAATGCGTTAAATTTATTTTGATTTGAAGGCCAGCTGTACTAAATACTTTCTGAAATTAGGACGACCTGCTCCTTGGTTGTTTTTCCGTAATGGTCAAATTGATTCAAAGACATTATGACTAGATAACTAACTATTGGAAATACCAT
Source organism: Lampropteryx suffumata (assembly GCA_948098915.1). Lineage (NCBI taxonomy): Eukaryota > Metazoa > Arthropoda > Insecta > Lepidoptera > Geometridae > Lampropteryx > Lampropteryx suffumata. The sequence goes on along the minus strand of OX402544.1, from coordinate 14,380,076 downwards.
TTAGCTTCCAAACCATTTTCAATTGTGGACGTTTTGCTATCAGAGCATTTTATATTACAGTCGATGTGCACCCAAGAACGTTTAGCTTCCAAAACTTCCTGATCCGAAATGAAATGTTGTTTGTCAGATCACATTACCCATTAAAAGGAAGTAAATTAAATAAATAAATCATTTATAATGTCGGACATTTGAGATAGCATCATCTGGCCCCAAAGTAAGCAGAGCTTGTGTTACGGGTACCACATGACCGATGTACTAGTTATACACTTTGTTTTTTTTTTTGTAAATAGATAGGTACATATTATACCTAAATATAAATTCCCAGACCCGAAACAAATACTAGCAGATTATGAAAACATTTGTCCCGCGGCGGGAATCGAACCCGCAACCTTCTGCGTCTCAGCGGGACCTTGGCCCACTGCGTCCCAGAGGTCGTCGTCAATTGTAAGGATACTTTGAATCATTTTAACTAAATGCTTACTTTGACAGCTTCCTCAACGTCATCGTCTCTTGAAGCCTTGGCCAAAGTTTTCTTCATGCACTGGTACATCGTCTCGCGACGAAGGTGGCCTTCCCCGAGCAAATCGTAGCACTGTGTTTGACAAACAGTATTCAATCGTTGTCATTATTATGAATGCAGATGCACTGTCTATTTTAACGTTCTATGAAGGGCGGCGGCGGACTGTTAAATAATATAAAAATTAAATTCAAGTCACTAAGTTTTCTTTTCTATAACTTGGCTTGTTGGCTTTGAGTAAATGGTATAATCATTCTAGAATTTACCGTAAAAGCATACGTTATTCTTTCTTCGAGATTTCCACGCAGGTATAGCGACATGGCTTTAGCGAAGGTAGCCATCGTGACGAACGGCGACGTGCCCCTGTCCAACGCAACCATTACTCGCTCCATCATGTACGAGTCAGTCATGTTTAAACCATTATGTAATACGTCCCGGAAATGTATCCTATTGAATAAATTCAAAGTTATCAAAACATATGCGAGTACCGAATAACAAAGTAGGATTGGATAGACTTCAATATGCCTATAGCGAAGTATTTATATACTCAATAAAAACATATACAAGGGACATCAATGATGTTAGTAGCATATTTTTCACCTTGATATCAAATCGGGTGCAGCCGGTTTTTCGTCCCGTTTTTGAATTTTGAAAAATATTACCATAATCTCTGAAACAAAATCTGATTGTAAGAAGCCGATTCCAAACTTTTAGTTAAAAAGTTAGGTGGGTACCTGGGTACTAAGGTATGTAAAGTATCCATATCATATCAGTCAAAAGTGTATAGTGTGCCCGTGGGATTGTGTAATTACTCTTAACGATCGTTTTTATTTATAGTCGATGGTTCGTTGAGGAGAGTTTGCAAAATTACAAGCAAAACCATTTCAATGAGGCATTTACACAGAAACATTTATTTCATAGAAAAAACTTACGTTCCAATTCATCATATGTAAAATGTGTCTCCTTTTGTATTTCTATCCATAAAGCTCCGTTTTTCTTCCGAAAACGGATTTCTTCCATCGGGTCCAATGCTGAGTCTAGAGAAACCGACATTGTTGCAAGTTTTGTTTGTGTTTAATAAAATAGTACTTATAAAACAGTGTTCTTTTAGTACTCGCAAATAATTTTACAAATTAATTAATAATATTTTGACCAATTTTTTGACGTGTGATTTTGACTTTTCTCTCGAACGAGGTTGATGAACTCGCTAAATTTAAAACAAGGCTTTATTCGGTTATATAACAAGCTGGTTTTGAAAAACGTGTGTTTCTCTTAGATTTATACAAAAAGATCAGCAGTAGGTTACGGCAACGTAAAGTATTATTTTTTAATTAGTACGAACATGTCAATAACACTAATTAAAAAAGAACACTACTGGAATCTTAAATGAAAATACAAATAAAAATATTAACTGGTTGTAAAGTAAGCATATACCTACACACTCAACAGACTTCTCACAGAACCTCAGACATTCAGATAGTATCAACATCCATCCATCTGCAAACACATCACATTATGGGTTCTCATTCAAGAGGGCATTTAGGCACATAAAAAAGCAAGTGAAGTTAGTTTTCACAGGTGATCTAACTCATTTATCGTTCGTCATTGTTTAAAACATGAGAAAGTTTATGATTATATATGAAGTTTATGTTATGTATAAAAAACACAATCTATAATTCTCTTGTAAGACCTCATCTTGAATACTTAATAGAAATATGGGGTTCAGCAGCCAAATCTAATATCAATAAATTACAAATAGCACAAAATAAAATTATCAAACGCTTATACCATTACGACTATCTAACATCAACAACAATACTATATAAAGAAACTAAAATACTTAACATTACACAAACATAAAACTTAATAAAACTATTCAAACAAACACACAATTTACGGTTAGAAAAATTAAATATAACCTAAGGTGCAGAAAGATATGGACGAATGAACATTATGTTCCAAGGTACTCAAATGTACAACAAACTACCACACAAAATCAAAGAATGTGTAAGCCTAAACATGTTTAAAAAACAGCTCAAACAATTCATCGCAATAAAATACTACTTAAATATTCATAAAAAGGCTCATTTCTAAAATAATTTACTTATGCTTGTTTTCTATAGGATTATTAATAATAAATAAATTTACATTTCAATTGTACATAATTAACAAAAAACAAAAAGCTCCTATTAAAATCTTAAAATAACGATTGTCTCTCGAACTATAATACTGAAGCATAGTGGGCTCGTAAACAGTACACTTTTTTCACACCACCTTACGCGCTCGGTGCTTACATACACACAAACACACACACAGCTCTGCACTCTGCATTCAATCGCAGTCTATTTATAATAACAAGTAAACACACAAGTTTATAAAAACGAGTAAAGTGATGGTAGTTAAAAAGAACTTCCGCTTCATAAACTATTCGACTACCCTATTAATTCTGTTATAGTTTGAGTGTGTCGATATATTCCTATCTTTTGAAATTATGTTTCTTTTGCAAACAAAAACCTTGCTACTTACCTAGTTATTAAGTTATAGTTTTTAAGTACTGCATGCTTTGCTTAACAAAATACCTACTAAGGTACATTCGTTATGTACCAGTTAATTAAGTAATTTAATTTTCATTATAAGTGAACTGTATCTTTGTTCTTATGAGAATAAACTCTTTAAACCGATGTATTTCATTCAGAGCTAACGAAAAAGTTTGCAGTTTATACATAATTTATAGGAGTTTTTTTAAACGAAAGCTCTCTTATATTATATAAGTTCACTGGAATGGCTTCTACTTAAAAACGATTAAATTCAAAAACATTATTTAAAAATATGTCATATCTAGAATCTTGTATATATCAAATATCGGAACTTTTCAATAAAGGTTTGCTTAAAACTGACATTTTATTTCTAATCTATATCATAAGTTTCTACTTCTTCTAATCGTGTCGATAGTTATTTCTAACCATTGTGGTGAAAGGATTAAAGTGCGCCTCAGAAGCTCCTTTCGTGCACTTAGATAAGCCTTTATGTAAGCTTTCGACCTTGCCGACAGGACCCGCAGGAGAGATGAATCTGTACATACGGTGTCGGTTAGGTTTCTACTGCCTCCCGCCATTTGGACACGGGTTATTTTCAGCTTTAAATAAGCCACACATTCACTTACTGCACAGTTTGTTTCCATAATTAATAATTCTTCGTGGTAATATTCTAAAGAGTTCGCACCCCGAAGCTGACAACTGAAGCTGTATTACTATCTCTATCAAAATCAATGCCACTTTCGAAGTAGTCCATAAGAGTAAAAGAGATAAGTTTATATTTAATTCAAAATGTCTGTGGTTTCCGAGCAACGTCGTCAAAACAAAAAAGTGGTTATACTTTTTGGACGCGTGAAAGAAGAGGTTTTGTTTTCTTGTTATATATATCGATGGTGTTTCTTATTACTTATTTATAAAATAAATAAAAGAAGTTTTTTTCTGTATGTATAAGTTAGTAACTATGTATATTTATTTACAGATACGTACAGAGTATTAATATACAATAGTATAAAAAATCGTGATAAACAGTTAAGATACCTAAAGTCCGATTAAAATGATCTATAGATAGCTTAACGGATCCAGATTTTACTTTACAAGTTATTTAAATAATATATTTTTATTATTGCTTAAATTTACAATCTTAAAAATAGGAACATAAATTTCTCTTTTTGAGATCATGATCAAGAAAAAATATTTTTACGTAACTAAATTAATAAATTTTCTTTTTTATAAATCTACATGCAATATGACTAGAACAACGAACACTTTTGCATAACATTTGGAATGCACCCACAAAAATATATATAAACTTTAACTAATTGAAGTTAGACTAATTTTCCTTTTGGACATAGTCAGTAAATATCGATTTAGTATGTGTTTGGCATATATTACCTGTTTCGTCCTCATATTAAGTATGGGTTCGCTCGATGTGGTCCTTATGTACTGATGCTATGGTTGTTTTTCGTGTGACATGGGCAACATTTCATTATCCAATGCGTACGGTACTTTTGAAACAAATCTACCCTCAAATCGGGAGAATAGCATGTGGTTAGGCAGCTAGATCAAGCCAGAACAAAGGAAGAGATCGTGTGTGTAACATCGTTGAATCACGAGCGCACCGTATTCGTGATTCAAATCGGACAGAACTCATTATAAACTCGATAAACTGTGACCATAAGTGTTATAAAGGATTTTATGCAATTTTCCACCGGCCGGTGAGTGTTTAACCAGTGGTACCAGCGTCGCTCAGCATCGACCCAGGCGCACACATTTTGGAGGTGGTTTACAGAAGGTTTTTCAGGTACGTGCGCATTATATTGTTGCCTGGAGGATACCTTTGTCATATGTAAAACTACACGGCGATTCCCAATACAATTTTTTTTAAAGGAAATCGACCCAGTGTGACTGGGCAGCGCCCATACACCCGTCACATTACCCTTGCTTGATTTAAGTTTCCGATCAGTTTATCACGGACAATGTATGCAATGCTATCTCATGGTAATGAAAATATTTTCATTGGGTGAAACATCCTGGGAGGTATGAATCGTCTCATAGTCTGTTTCAAGTTTCAAGGCAAAGTTGAAATGGTGGCCCGCAGTTGCAATTGTTGAAGCGGAGGTATGAATCGTCACATAATCTGTTTCAATTCTCGGGCAAAGTTGAAATGGTCGCCCGCGGTTGCAATGTGGACAACAGAATCCACATCAATTTAGCCATCATGGTGCATTGTCGTAGTAGTAGTACAGTCATATCCTTCTTCGGACAGTAGAAGAGCGAGGTCCCGGTTGGCTTATATCCGAACACTGTAAAAAGTTCTTCTAATCATTTTCGCTTGAAGTCATTTAGGATCCCCGGTTTGTTTTTTCTCATTGGGCCTACTACTGTCAAGTTATAATTTGTTAATAATTGTTCAACCAATAGAACGGTGGTAAACCTTTTGACCATAGTGATATTTCGTCCAGTTCCTGCTATCTGCTCTAACAATCTCTTGACAAAACAATAAAAAAATAGATAAATCACAATGTAAGAAAGGAAATAAAAAACAAATTTTCAATTTTTTTTACTTACGCGGTATGTCGCGTGGGGTCTTTCAAAGCCCGCACGCGCAAAACACGTCTGTATCTCACTGCGCTTGCACGCGAAATTAAGTTAGAGGCGATGCACGGCTACTCTAATCCAACATCGGAGGGTACACAAAATACTGAATCGCTGGGATAGTTTAAACTGCATGAATTTTATATATTTTAAGCACCTAGGCTTTCAAAGACCTCACGCGACTAACCGAGGGTTAATACCAATAATGACATATTTACATTCCAAATGCGATGAGATAAAAATATTATTACACTTACTATTTCTTTTGAAATAAATACAAGCCTATTCCCCATAATTACTATAAATAACATGGCGTTGTTCGCTACAATTCCGGGTTTCATGGTAAATTACATACTCCGCGCCAACTCACATTATTTAGATTGCCTATGAAGCAGACGTGGAGTCTGTTCAATGTGAGTAGAGTCGTTAAAACATTGTACTATGTGCCTTATATCATTGACATAAATATCACTTCAGCTCTCTCTACTATCAACGAAGATATTCTGCCCGAGAAAGTAAAACAAAACATTTTTATATGCAAGCTGCTAACTGTCCTGTGAGGAATTGAGTATTATCACAAAGTCGGAATATCAGAGAGATCTTTCATCTTTAGAGAAAAGGGAAAATTTTAACTTCTCTAATCTTAGAGTCTACACACCAAGCAAATGGGATCACTTCAGTTCAGTTGATTTCATAGATCAAAACTTAAAACGACCAGCAATTATGTAATACATTATGTACATACTGTAATAACAGAGGCTTACAATATATATACCGTAAAGACAAATAACAAAAAAAGCTATTACAAAAAATCTCCACCAAGGTTTTTGTTACGATCATACACCTCTTATTAATGAAGGAACTATAGTTTTAGCTAATTTTTATTAGCATTTTATTAATTTTTAATTATTATGTTTCATACAACAAGCCTAGAAAGGAAAACTCTCTTCAAATGCTTTAAAACTTATCCTTCAATCATATCGATATTTTTGAAGTTATAACTTCTTATGGGAAGGTAAAACGCTTCGTTAAGTAACGCGTTACGGCGCCAATCTGTCTGGCTTCCCTTTCTTACGCATACGGCAGCGGTAGGCAGACTTCTCCTCTATCACTCTAACCCACAGCGCTAGTTAGATTAGTTTAAGTTATCACTTTTGTCGGGCGTCCCGAAACGCACACGTTTTTTTACTGTGAGGGAAGCTTACCATCGTCGGAACAGAACTTTAAGTTGAGCTAAGTAAATAGCGAGTATATTTTCTACAGCAAAAACTACAAATTTCAACTATCACATTCACAACAACAAGTCCTTACTTCATACAAAATGCCAACAAGGCATTCGCATGTGCTGTCATTTGTAAATAACTTTGCGTGTGCCACTCCATTGAGAAGATTCATTCATATTTTTTGTATAAAATATTTAACACAAAGTATGTTACATAACTACATACAACGTAACATATCGTAACAACGACAAGATTACTGTTAATCAAAGCATCTCGATAAATAGGTCGATTTAACTGCAACTTGGTACACCTGTGAAGAATGACAGTGTTATATAAAGGTTATAGCGTGCTGATCTGATGGAGTCAGGAGCTGTTCCATCAAACTTTTTAATGAATAAGACCCGTGTTCGGGCCCATTTGAATAAGTTTGCGCTTACCTAATGAAATCATTTATATATTAATACCTTATTAATACTACGCTGTCACTATATGGTCATTGCGAGATCTATGTCGGGGCGAACTTCTAGGTTGATAATAAATGTTTGATTTTTGTGCGGGTTTATGCATCGAACTAGTTGTATCTATCTAATTTAAACGAGCAATTCTTGTGTATTATGTACCTATATATATAATCTGAAGCTCGAAAACGGCTCCAACGATTTTCAAAGCTCGGTCATCCAGGTATTATACATAATCCTAGGTTTGATTTGACCGCTTATGACACAAGTATTGCCAGTATAGTACGAGCCAGTATTGACCCAAGTGAATACTGGTGGCGATTATGTTGTTTTGCCGACTAAGTAATATTTTGTAAAATACTAACGATCTTATTTTGCCTATACCAAAATTCAAATGAAAGTATAATTTTTAAATGACAGTTTACTATACTCGTAAGTTAAATTTTGTTTCCATATTGGATTATTTTAAGCTTTAGTTTTATGCAGCACCAATTTATATGGCCACTAAATTGAGCTAAAACACGTCAATCACACGTCATTGTAGTAAATTTAAGAAGTGTAATTTATAAATATCACTCTAATTCAGACTTTGATGCGAACAAAATAAGATCGTTCGTATTTAACTAAATTTTAGTTAGCCCGACGAAGCAACAGAATCAGGGCCACTATCGCAAGCAATAATTTTGAAACGGTTTTATTTATAACGTGTACCTGTTATAAATACGCATACGTAAAGGTTGACCAATAATTATTTTAACTAAAACACAGAGAACACTTTCTTTGCGCGAGTTTATGCAGTAGGTACCAACCTAGAAATTCAAAACTATAAGTTGTATGATAAAAGGTATTTTTGAATAATCCCTGTGACTACCTGCTACGAGCTACGAGCAAATAAACTAAATAAAACTAAATACGTTCCAGTTGTTGTCACCAAATACTTGTCCAATTCGTCATTAACTTAGATGGCCGAACATTGCTCTACCGAAAAGCTAAGTCGGACTGACAAAATTAACATTTTAGTTAATAAATGTTCCTTTAATAGTACGTTGTATAGTAAATAAACGCAAAACAAAAATGTTTCATGAAAATGATTTACTAATTACTGTTATCGATTTTTTTTCCTATACCTGTTCTGAGAGACTTTCCTTCTTGTATATAGTTGGGAAAGTAACCCATAATTTTGATTTACTGGCTAGATAACATATACGGCTTTTTATGCTGTATGATTGAAATATGCGGCATAAATAGCCGTATTTTTTGGTTGCGTTGATTGAGAAACTTTCATTTTTAATAGATGTTTTTACAGCTCCAAGATCCTGTAGACCTAAGTATATTATATTAATTTCAATTTGAAAACTCCACATGATACCGAGATAAAGGTTCTTGGTTGATAGACAAACAGAAATAACGAACCAGGGTACCATAAAAGGAAGCCTTATAAGACCACTTCGTTGTCCGTCTGTCTGTCTGTCTGTCAAGAAATAACTAGGTACGTACCCACCAGGCGTGATTTCGCATTGAACCGTTTTATTCCTTTTGGGGTAAGGAACCCTAAAAACAATGCTCACGGCTATAATCCCCAGGCTCGACAGACACCTCCTCAGATATCTTGATGCTAAGATTCCTAAACGAAACTAAGCGTGAACTGTAGCTTCCGTTTCTTTGTTCTAAGGAAGTTTGCGTCTCTGAATCTAAATTATTGTAGTATAATTAGATTAGTAAACTCAGAGACTTGGTTGGTTTTCTTTCTAATAGTATTGTTACCATCAGAAAGAAAACCAACTTAGTGTGCGTCAAATATAAAACAAACATCTATATTTATTTACAAAAATAATTACAGAAATGTACAGAATAATATACAGTAATATAAAATACATGTGAAACAGTTGAGCTAAGCGAATCTAAGGACCGTTTAAAACGATCTATAGATAGCTCAACTGATCCAGTTCCTGCCAGAGGGCAGCGTTCCCAAGACACTGGCGGCATTGCCACGTTGAATGGCAATGCTATGCTTAATTTTTTTTTTTAAAGTCTTTTTGAGTTAATAAGTCAGTTTAGTTCAAAACCATACAAGTGGAAACATTTGATGCTGTTCACGATGACATGTGTGTTTTAGATTTGTGGCATTACACAAATCTAAAACGACACTGAAAACATAATATGTAAACAGGGAACACGTTTCTCTCATCACAATCCTTCACAATTAATGCTTTAAAGAGAAAAGGAGCATTTAACGCTGGCTCGATTCAGTTCGTGACCAGCCGCCCTAGAGTTCGGCCGCTCGCCCAAATATTTCGCGACTTTATAAAACACTCGTGAAACTTTATGAAAAGATAATTTTTCATTTGGGATTGTGAAAAGTGACAGGTTATTAAGAGCATTGGTTTGTGGAAGTTCTTTTGTTGATTGCGGAATGCAAATATTCATTAAAGTTTAGTTAGAACTTATAAAAGTTAGGTGATTATTTCTACTTCATTCATTTGTTTACATAATATATTATTTTTTATTAAAAATAATTTTATTATATATGACAATACCAAATTTATAAATAAAACGTGTTATAAAATAAACTATATATAATGTCCATTTTCAAGCCGTAATAAGACAATAGACAAATAGAAAACAATGTTCAGTTAACGGACCGCAGGCAATGTGATACTTATACTTATATCTTTGTCTAAATTAAGCACTAACCATGGTCTCGTCCACCAGCCTCTTGGATAACTCTTTTAATTAGAGCCACTACGCCTCAGGTCTTAAACGGACCTAAAATTTCTACCCCAAAAGATAGAAATATGTAACCAATTGATGCATAGTTCCGCCTCTTGAGATCTTCTGCTGCAGCATCCATGGCGCCCTCTGTCATAAAAGCAGACGATGCGTGTGAGGACGCCAACGTCTCAACGCAAGTCGCATCCTGGGAATCAATAACATGGCTGATTTCAATCATCACCAGTGACACCGTTCGGATCTAGACAAATACCTCACCCTTAGTTTTCCTTGACGCTAAGGCTTTTCTGGAAAGATCAAACTGTATGGAAAAGACAGCAGTCACGCTTCAGTCAACCGACTTCAGTCAAAACTAATGTGACTTCCATACAATTTGATTTTTCCGTGGGCGTAAAGTAAACGCCCGAAGAAAATGGATCTTGTTTATACCCTTTGCACGTTAACAGTGGCGAGTGCCCTACGGATAATGCTATAGTGTGGCACAACGTCAAAAATAAATAAACACTAATTATCATAGATTCGAAAGCGAATCTGCATGTCTGTTTGTTTGTATTTTATCATTTCATAGATAAACGGCTGACAAAATCAGATCTAACGAAAATTTATTTTTTCTTGGAAGGAGATTTGCATGCATCTTGGAGAAGGACATAGACATATTTTTTTTTCTTTTTCGTTTTTATATAGATACCTCGCGTGAGAAGCTGCAGCACGTTGTAATAAATAAGCTTTAAAAAAATTTCAATCAAATTAAAACCACAGATAAGAAATGTTTTTTTGTAACTAAACATTAATTTCATAATGCTGGCACGTCTCAGCCACATTGACAGCTAATGCGTAATAACATTCTCATATAAAATCGATTAGGTTAATGGGCGTGTTGTATTGATAAAAACTATCTAAAAGTACTATACCTCTCTAACAAGATAACCTCTGTGTCGCTGTTAAGGTCTGGCTAAGACGCAGAAGTTTGCGGGTTCGATTCCCGCTGCGGGACAAATGTTTGTACGATCTACAAGTATTTGTCTCGGGTCTGGGTGTTTCAATGTATAATATGTATGTATTTACCAATAAAATGTTTTTAAGTCATATATCAGTCATGTGGGGTACCACGTAATACAAGCTCTGCTTACTTTGGGGCCAGATGATGCTATGTGAAATGTCCAGGATTATTTATTAAGATATAAATAAGGTAGGTTCTAAATAAAGTAAGCAGGTTTTTTAGTTTTTTTGGTTATTAAGTTAGACAACTAAAATATTTAAGTTTTAATTTTCCTTCTTACGTTAAGACGCACATATACGCTTTTGAATTTATAATAACTAGTGTTCGCCCCACTAGTCGAAATTCGACCATAATTAACGTACCTATTTTTTATGCATAATTTAAAAAAAAATATTAGCATTCTGCACTCTTTCTCTATATAATCTATAAGTGTGCGAAATTTCATACTCCTCCGTCCGCACAATTTTCGTAAAAATGGGTACAATGTTTTTGCTTCGCGTATTAATATATTAATAATAATTACAATGTATTTATTTGCGACGCCTCGCCACGCTATAACATTATCTATCTGAAGGACATTCGAAACTGTTAACGGACAAAGGGTTAGACCCGATGTCTTGTTGATTAGTTAACCAAGATCCACTTTCTTCTACTTTACGCCCACGGAAAAATCAATGTCATGGACAAAAAAAACATACAGACACAATCAGCTTCTTTAACATAGCTAGTAGAAACAGACTATACTTATGGAAGTACCTATGTAATAGTACTGCGTCTCTGTTTTCATGACACGTAGTTATTGTGTTATCATTGTTTACTACTTTGGGCTTCAAGTATCAGACATTACGCTGAAATTAATTAACATTTGCCAATATATAACAATCCTCAATTCATTTGATTGGAACCAAGAAAGCGACATGTTTCGTCCAATATAGTATTAGATGGAGTGGACAAATGGACCTTTGTTTCACACGTGATAGTAAAATGAAATATAGTTTAATCATGCACAGAGAGCTTTGTTAGCGAGGAATGTGCATATTGCACGTGTTTCAAAAGAGCTGAACTGGATGCGGCACTGTACTTTTACTTAATTAGTTAATGGTTTAGTTTTGACAAAAATGCTGCCTAGCAGTAGAAGTAAATCAGAGTATAGATTTTTAACAGTTTGTTTCGTAACAGTCATTTGGCAAATGGAGCTAGACCAAAAAATGTGTAAGATTTCGACCGACACCAAATTATAATATTTAATAAATTGGGGAACCATGAGACCACGTACAGTAATGGCTTCCAAAGACAGTATGGATAAGATTGACTTAAGATTAAACCAATTCAAACCCAAAAGTCAAAGTTAGCAAAATAAAATTCAATTCAATTCAGTTAATCTTTATTCAAAAAATCACAAGGACCACTTTGAATCGTCTTCTTACATGCTAGTGAATCTAAGTGCCGGTTCCTCCTAACCCCAGTTCAAGAAAAATCCGGTAAGAAACTCGTCTGGTCTTATCACTTTTTTGTATGATCCTTGACAATTTTGTTACGGATGCCGAGTTGAGTTGGAAGAGATTCATCCCAAGCTTTTTTGTCATCTAAATAATCAGATATTTTATAATATGCTTTAATAGACAGATTCTCTTTAATTACGTATTTAAATTTGCCAATCGACAAATCTAACTCGTCGCTTGGGACCTTGTTATAGAAGCGTACACATTGCCCTATAAAAGACTTATTAACTTTAGCGAGCCTAACAGTGGGAACAGCGAGTTTATCTTTATTTCTAGTGTTAATACTATGATTATTGCGTTTTTTTTTAATACATTGACATGTTTCTGCCCATACATAAAATTTTCGTATATTTATACTGATAAAAAAATGAGTATGGTGCTTTCATAGTTTTTTTAAGGTTTACAAATCAGGATGTTACGCGTAATCTGCTAAACACTTACAAGCAGTGGTTATTTTCCTTATAATTTCAGCATATTATCAGGTTCCTCCAAATAGCGGCTTAGCTGATAGCCGATAATTTTTGATAGACAAATTACAAATACCTTGCAAATTTGGTCAAAATCTAAACATTGTGCTGTTATATTATTTATTTTTCACGAGTTTACGGGTTTTATTTGTAGTTTTCGTGATTTTATTCAAATAAAGCTAGAATTTTTGATAATTCACACCCGAATAATTGGAATAAAAGTTGTTTCTTTGTGGTTCGAGCATAATAATAATAATGCCGGATATTTCACACAGCATCTGGCCCCAAAGTAAGCAGAGCCTATGTGTTATGGGAACCAAGTGACTGATATACTAATTATATAGGTACTTTTTTTTTTGTAAATACATACATATTATACATAGAAACACCCAGACCCGAGACAAATACTTGTAGAGCATACAAACATTGGTCCCGCGGCGGGAATCGAACCCGCACCCTTCTGTGTCTCAATCGGACCTTAGTCCACTACGTCACAGAGGTCGTCAGTATAAATAATACGTATAGACACCAATTTTTACAAAATAACAAATGACGAATCGAATGACAGCATACGACTTTGTGACGTTTTACTTTAAACAATCTAAACAGGTGACATTGGCAAAATTGTCATCATTTGACACATGCCACATGAAGTTGAATACAGTAGCTGAGAGGTTTACGACGCTGACTGATAATTAATAGTGAGCCCCGAGTCTTACACCTCTATCTTATAATAACATAATTAGCTAGTGTAGCGTTAATGTATTGTCTGTCTTTGTCTTAATATCAAGTACCTGGATGACAGAGCTTTGCTCGGTATAAAACACGGATAAAACGACGTTTTCTAAAAATGAAACCTAGCTAGATCGATTTATCGCCCCCGAAACCCCCTCCTGCATACTAAATTTCATGAAAATCGGTTGAGGCGTTTCCGAGATTCAGATGATATAATATATACATAATAATACTTACAAGAATTGATCGTTTAAAGATATTAGATAGATAAATAAAGATGACAGCAAATTTAAACAACTCTATAGCGCTTTATTGCTTTCACCACACTTGTTGAAAACCACTAATGACATGATAAGAAGCAAAATGTGATTATAGATAGAGCAATAACCCCGATTCTGAAGTTTTGCCAAACTAATTAAAGTTTTGTTAAACACGAACGATCATATAATGTTTACCTCAAAGTTTATACTAGTGGCTCTGTGAGCTGCAGACCTCACGCACATTTTTCGAAATGACAGAAATATAACTTTTTTTACGTTATCGCCATTTTGAAAAATTAAAAATAACTAAATAAACAAAAAAAATCTATATGCTTATAGATCCTAATCACAATATTTCAAGAGAATCAGTTAAGAAATCCGACCTGTGGAGGAGAACATCCGGACAGACGCCGGCCGGAAAGATAGACATATGAATGCATTTTTGCTTAAGCTGAAACGAAGACACTCGTTCACGCTTCGCGCTCGCTCGGTCGATTAAAGTATCATTTTGAAATTACACTTCTTAAAACGTACGAATGACTGTTTTTTTTTGTGATTAACGCTTATTTCATCATGTAATAGGTTTTGATCAAAACTGCGGAAAATCCTAGGAAAATCAATTCATTATAAGAACAAATTGTCCATTTAAAATTAAATTAAATTATTTAAACTTATTCATCATAATAAAATGTTAACAATAAAATAAAATGTTCCATGGGGAACAGGAGCCCACAACGTATTATAAAAAAAAACTCAAGACACTTAAGACATTTTTTTTAAATAATTTTAAGTGTAGGTATCTACACTGCGTGACCCAAGAGCTCGCTCCTATCTGGATCACCATATTAGCATTGCCATTCAACGTGGCAATGCCGTCAGTGTCTTGGGAACGCTGCCCTTTGGTAGTGATCTAGATCAGTTGAGCTGTCTATAGATCGTTTTAAACGGTTCTTCTCAACTGTTTCACGTGTGTTTTATATTATAGTATATTATTCTGTTCATTTCTGTAATTATTTCTGTAAATTAATGTATTTTTCAACAATACAATTGTTATATAATATGCACAAAAAACCACTAAAGTCTGTAATCTTCTTCTTCTTATCGTGTAACTAGTTATTTCTAACCAGTGTGGTGAAAGGATTAAAGTGCGCCTCAGAGGATCCTTTCGTGCACTTTGGTACTCCTTAGTGTAAGCTCTCGACTTTGCCGACATGACCCGCAGGAAAGACGAATCAGTACATGCGGTGTCGGTTCGGTCGCAGTCTGTAATGTAAATGCTACAAGAACTCTACACATATATATTAAAACTAGCGTATGTACTACTTAGGAATGTAGGTAGTACAAAAAACAACATCGACCTGACTCAAATGTATGAACTGACTAATGTAAAAAACTGAAGCTCGATAAGTACATTTAGAAATGGTACTCAAATTTGGTTCATGCAATATAAAGATCGTTTGTATCTAATGAAATTTTAGCTAAGCCGAAACAACAAAATCCCCAGATGTCAAGTTTAATATATTATTCAAGTTTAGAATAAGCTTTGCTTAGTAACTCGTATCTTGATCGAACAAAGAATGATTGGATGAATGATCTATACTAATATTATAAATGCGAAAGTGTCTCTGTCTGTTTGTGACTTTTTCACGGCTAAACGGCTGAACGGATCTTGATGAAATTTAGTTAGACGATATATTGCATTCGGGGGACAAAAATAGGCTACTTTTTGTCTCAAACAACCACCTTGCAGGGGATGAAAGTTTGTTTGGGCAACTCATATTTCCTTAAGTTAGGGATCTGAAAATTCATATTTAGGCATTTAGTACAGAAATATGTGTTCAACGTTTTTGCAAAATAATTACCGAAGGGGGTAAAATAGGGGATTAAACTTATGAGATGTGCTTTAGATGCACAGAATGCATTCCTTCCAAAAATAAAAAAAAGGTTCTAAGCATACGCGTACGAAGTCGCGGGTGACAGCTAGTTTTTTCATAATTTACAAATTGAATTGCTGAAAAGTGCAGAATAATATAATATACAATCACTTATAGATAAAAAACAGAATTCAGTTCACTGACCGCCGGTAAAATTCCCAAAGGGATGGCAAAGTTACCTCGTTGAATAGCCATACTTAGCTTTTGTCCGAGGTAAGCACCAGCCCTTTGATCATAGGTCTTGTCTACCAGTCTCTTGGATAACTATCTGAATAGGAGTCACGCCTGAGGCGTGACTCCTATTCACGGGCCTAAACTTTCATAATAAATGATTATGTATGGTTTAAAATGTTCTACACTTGTGAACTCAAGTTAGGTACATTGTTAAAAATTTAATCAAAATATCACGAGAAAAGCAACTATAGCTACGTTTTAAAAACTAAAAAGAAAACCGACTTCATTGAATGAAACTTGAGCCTTTAATACATTTTAAGTGGAAAGTAGATGTATTTTGTATATATAAAATATGGGTAGGCCAAATAAACGCAACGCTCCAATGAGACAGCGAGGTATTGGAGTAAACGAAAATATCGTCGATGTAGACAATTTTTAGATTTTTCTTGGTTTTTCAGCTCGACCGATTTCGATAAAATTTAAATGGGACCACCTGGGAAGTATACCCTTTCGAACACAAAAATATTTTTTCAAATCAGTTCAGGCATTTTCGAGTAATCGGTGAACACCGACGTATTGAGAACAATCTCCTCCTTTTTGATAAAGTCGGCTAAAAATAAAAAAGCTGTCAAAATGTCCGAAAGAGCGTATGACGTGATGTTTATGGAGACTTATATAGAGATGTTTTAATCAGATGATGTTCTACTCTGTGCAGTAACTACCCTAGGATGCCTACCTACTATCAAAAGCTTACTTGTGTTAGGTAGTCGATCATGGATTTAAGATGTTTACTAGAAATATCTGAAATCTGGTCAACATATATAATATTATTTTTATCCGACTTCATCAAAAAGGTGGAGGTTCTCAATTCGCCGGAATCTTTTTTTTTCTTTTTTTTTTATGTTTGTTCACCGATTACTCGAAAACGCCTGAACCGATTTGAAAAAATATTTTTTTGTTTGAAAGGGTATACTTCACAGGTGGTCGGTCCCATTTAAATTTTATCAAAATCGGTCGAGCTGAAAAATAAACGAAAATATAAAAATTGTATACATCGATGATGTTTTCGTGTACTTCGATACCTCGCTGTCTCATTCGAGCGGTGCGTTTATTTGGCCTACCCATAGTATATATATATATATACAATATACATCTACTTTCCACTAAAAATGTATTATAGGCTCAAATTTCATTCAATGAAGTCGGTTTTCTTTTTAGTTTTTAAAACGTAATTATAATATATAATTTTCTTTTTTTTTTATATCTAAATCAAAAATCTTTAGTTAACTAGTTAAATTGTACGTAATTAGCTACCCATCAATTAGTTTTCATTAGTTATCGAGTTACGGTTTATTTTGAATAACAATATTATTAACCGACTTTATCAAAAAGGAGGAGGTTCTCAATTCGTCAGAATCTTTTTTTTATGTATGTTCTCTGATTACTCAAAGACACCTAAACCGATTTGAAAAATTATTTTTTGTTTTAAAGGGTATACTTCCCAGGTGGTCCCATTTAAATTTTATCGAAATCGATGGAGCGGTTTTTAAACTACCATAAAAAATCTAAAAATTGTATACACTGATATTTTCGTAGCGTGCAGTGCAGAGCAGTGCGTTTAGTTGGTCTACCCATATTATATAAATATAAACAAAATACATGTACTTTCCACTAAAAATTTCAAAACAAAATCATTTTATGGTCTCAAATTGTATCCAATGAAGTCGGTTTTCTTTTTAGTTTTTAAAACGTAATTATTTTAGTAGTTTTTAGGGTTCCGTACCTCGAAAGGAAAAAACGGAACCCTTATATCACTTTGTTGTCCGTCCGTCTGTCCATCAGTCTGTCAAGACACTTTTTCTCAAGAACGCGTCGAGGTATCATGCTGAAATTTATATCAAATACTCAAATCTACTGTCCCTTAAAGCTGTGAAAAAGTCAAACTTCTAAGCCTACGCAATCAAAAGATACAGCCGTTTATGCCGCAAATTTTCGACACTCGCAAGGGAATCAAAACCTACAGGGTACTTCCCGTGAACTCAGAATCTTGAAATTTGGTACGAAGCAATATCTTATAGCACAGATAAAGGATAAATTGCGATAACCGTACATTTTTAGTAACATCATATAATAAAAATATTTTAATAATTTTAAACTTACTACCCTTTTTCTTATGAACGCGTAAAGTTATTAAATTGAAATTCATATAAAATACTCAGGTTTATATTACCTTCAAACTGTAACAAAATCAAACTTCTACGTCAACGCAATCAAGAGAAACAGCAATTTAAGTAGCATATATTCAAACTCGCAACTCGCAAGGGAATCAAAACCTACAGGGTACTTCCCGTGAACTCAGAATCTTGAAATTTGGTACGAAGCAACGTCTTATAGCACAGATAAAGGATAAATTGCGATAACCGTACATTCTTAGTTACATCATATGATAAAAATATTTTTAATAATTTTAAACTTACTACCCTTTTTCTTATGAACGTGTTAGATTCATATAAATACCTGCTCTAATTAGTATAATATATTACACCTAATATCAAGATTTAGAAGTTTATAATGAAAGTTAGTAAAATTACTGAAGTTAAATACCTACTTCTCACATGAGGAATTAAAGCTAAATGTAAGCAAGGATAAATTCAATAAGAAGAGAGAATAATAAATTTACCATAGTATATTCAATTTTCTTTATTCAATAAAATTACAAGGACCACTTAGAATCGTCTTCTTACATGCTAGTGAATCTAGGTGTCGGTTCCTCCTAACCCCAGTTCAAGAAGAATCCGGCAAGAAACTTGTCTGGTCCTAACACTTTTTTGTATGATCCTTTACAATTTTACACAACACAAGTACCCTCCTACAAAATAAACACCATAAGGAATATAAGGAAACAATGACAGAATAATTAACTGATACAAATGTATGTAGTTCACAAAGATAATATAGTTTTAAAGTTACCAAATAACCAAACAGAGAATAACACAAAAAGTTAACGGTACACATATTAAATACACACAAATATATTTTAGTAAAATATTATTGCAAGGCACTTATCTTTCTAGTTCAGTGGTCACTCCCAATCTACCCGTATTAGGCTTTAACCTCGCCTTTTATACATTTTTGAAATATATACAAAACATCACACCATATTCATTATTCAACCAATCACAGAAGCCTATTAAGAATCTAAGTATAATAATGAAAGTTATTTACTTAATAACAATAAAAAGATGTTAAAATATAATTCATGAAACAATGGATTCATAGTTTTGCTATATATGTCTTAATAAAAGAATTA
This sequence comes from Lampropteryx suffumata, assembly GCA_948098915.1. NCBI lineage: Eukaryota > Metazoa > Arthropoda > Insecta > Lepidoptera > Geometridae > Lampropteryx > Lampropteryx suffumata. The sequence continues at coordinate 14,360,637 of OX402544.1, read as the reverse complement.
TAACGAATTTACCGATTTAGTAAACAATCAAATGAAGGACTTGTAAATATCAGAATAATGAGAACAGAAAATAATAAAGTGAAACATTCGTTAATAAATCCAAACTAATTAATAACTGAAAAATAGTAAGAAAGTATGTATCGAACAATTAAATTTACAATATATAACAATCATTGGATACTTTCGTTCTGAAATCCTAATTTCGTTCTCAAATGTGTGTGATGGTATAATCATTTTTATTGCAATAATATTTATTAAAGCATATGTTAATTTAAACCAACTATAAAATAATAATATAAGTATAAAACTGTTTAACTGTTTATCAAAACACCATCTGTGTTTTTAGCTGTGAACTAATTGAATGACAAGTGGATTTTTATTGAATTCTTACGAGTATAATTTCAATTATTCTGTCAAACGCGTAAAGTTATTAAATTGAAATTCATATAAAATACTCAGGTTTATATTACCTTCAAACTGTAACAAAATCAAACTTCTACGTCAACGCAATCAAGAGAAACAGCAGTTTAAGTCGCATATATTCAAACTCGCAACTCGCAAGGGAATCAAAACCTACAGGGTACTTCCCGTGAACTCAGAATCTTGAAATTTGGTACGAAGCAACGTCTTATAGCACAGATAAAGGATAAATTGAGATAACCGTACATTCTTAGTTACATCATATGATAAAAATATTTTTAATAATTTTAAACTTACTACCCCTTGTCTCATGAACGCGTAAAGGTATTAAATTGAAATTCAAATAAAATACTCAAGTCTATAATACCTTTAAGCTGTAACAAAATCAATCTTCTATGTCAAGGCAACCAAGAGAAACAGCAATTTAAGTCGCATATATTCAAACTCGCAACTCGCAAGGGAATCAAAACCTACAGGGTACTTCCCGTGAACTCAGAATCTGTGAACTGTAAATTTTTTGTTACATCATCCAACTATGACTCGATGGTCGTGATGGGTGAAATTTTACTTATATACCTATAGGCTTGTACGGAACCCTCGGAGCGTGAGTCCGACTCGTACTTGGCCGGTTTTTTTTATGATTATGGTGGAACAAGGATACCTTATAGTTTCAGCATGTGCGTCTGTCTGTCTATAATCCCGACTCTAGTGAGATTTATTGTTCGCAAACTATAAATCTTATCTTGATAGTTTACACGGTATACTTATTGGTATACCGGCGCAGTGGGCCATATTCCGATTGAGACGCAGAAGGTTGCGGGTTGGATTCCCGCGGCGAAACAAATGTTTGTATGATCTGCAAGTATTTGTCTCGGGTCGGGGTGTTTGTTTGTATAACATGTATGTATTTACATATAATATAATAATATATAATATAAGCCTTTATTACTGTTTACAATAATGTTACTAACTAAAATGTTACACTGACGATCGGTTGAAGAACAGCTTATCCTTCGACAAAGGCCTCCCATAAAGTCTTCCATCTTTCTCTGTCCTTTGCTACTCTTGTCCATTCTGGGTCGGCTACTCTTTTTAGGTCGTCTTCCCAGCGTTTTGTTTGTCGGCCTTTACTTCTTTTGCCATCTCTGGGGTACAACTCTGATAATATTCATTTGTCAATTGTCCATTTCTCATTTTCCTCTCTCAACATATGACCTGCCCATTTCCATTTCAGTGTTTTGCATACTTTACTCGCATCTTTGAATTTTGTTACTTTTTTTATTTTGTTTAACCTTATTTTATCAGTTCTTTTTACTCCGATTACACTTCTCTCTATTCTATTATGCCAAAAAAAAATTGTATTTATATAAAAAAAAGTAGTATAAGTAGTAGTAAGTAGTATATCAGTCGTGTGTATTTAACCATAAAACAAGCTCTGCTTACTTTTGGGCCAGAAGATGTTATGTGAAATGTCCGGCATTATTATTATTAATTTTATTGGTGAACTACAAATTTATGAAAACAAGATATAAAAAAAAGATTCGTTTGATGAATATTAAGCTTTGAACTAGTCATAAGGGTTCCGAGGACTACAAGGAATCTACAAATTGCTTTGAAGAAGTCATAAGGGTTCCGAGGACTACAAGGAATCTACATATTGCTTTGAAGTAGTCATAAGGGTTCCGAGGACTACAAGAAATCTACATATTGCTTTGAAGTAGTCATAAGGGTTCCGAGGGCTACAAGGAATCTACAAATTGCTTTGAAGTAGTCATAAGGGTTCCGAGGGCTACAAGGAATCTACAAATTGCTTTGAAGTAGTCATAAGGGTTTCGAGGACTACAAGAAATCTACATATTGCTTTGAAGTACCCATAAGGGTTCCGAGGGCTACAAGGAATCTACATATTGCTTTTAAGTAGTCATAAGGGTTCCGAGGACTACAAGGAATCTACATATTGCTTTGAAGTAGTCATAAGGGTTCCGAGGTCTACAAGGAATCTACATATTGCTTTGAAGTAGTCATAAGGGTTCCGAGGACTACAAGGAATCTACAAATTGCTTTGAAGTAGTCATAAGGGTTCCGAGGGCTACAAGGAATCTACATATTGCTTTGAAGTAGTCATAAGGGTTCCGAGGTCTACAAGGAATCTACATATTGCTTTTAAGTAGTCATAAGGGTTCCGAGGTCTACAAGGAATCTACATATTGCTTTGAAGTAGTCATAAGGGTTCCGAGGACTACAAGGAATCTACATATTGCTTTGAAGTAGTCATAAGGGTTCCGAGGACTACAAGGAATCTACATATTGCTTTGAAGTAGTCATAAGGGTTCCGAGGACTACAAGGAATCTACAAATTGCTTTGAAGTAGTCATAAGGGTTCCGAGGGCTACAAGGAATCTACATATTGCTTTGAAGTAATCATAAGGGTTCCGAGGTCTACAAGAAATCTGAATATTGCTTTGAAGTAGTCATAAGGGTTCCGAGGACTAAAAGGAATCTACAAATTGCTTTTAAGTAGTCATAAGGGTTCAGAGGACTACAAGGAATCTAAATATTGCTTTGAAGTAGTCATAAGGGTTCCGATATCTACAAAGAATCTACATATTGCTTTGAAGTAGTCATAAGGGTTCCGAGGGCTACAAGGAATCTAAATATTGCTTTGAAGTAGTCATAAGGGTTCCGATATCTACAAAGAATCTACAAATTGCTTTGAAGTAGTCATAAGGGTTCCGAGGACTACAAGGAATCTACAAATTGCTTTGAAGTAGTCATAAGGGTTCCGAGGGCTACAAGGAATCTAAATATTGCTTTGAAGTAGTCATAAGGGTTCCGATATCTACAAAGAATCTACAAATTGCTTTGAAGTAGTCATAAGGGTTCCGAGGACTACAAGGAATCTACATATTGCTTTGAAGTAGTCATAAGGGTTCCGAGGTCTACAAGGAATCTACATATTGCTTTGAAGTAGTCATAAGGGTTCCGAGGACTACAAGGAATCTACAAATTGCTTTGAAGTAGTCATAAGGGTTCCGAGGGCTACAAGGAATCTACATATTGCTTTGAAGTAGTCATAAGGGTTCCGAGGACTACAAGGAATCTATATATTGCTTTGAAGTAGTCATAAGGGTTCCGAGGGCTACAAGGAATCTACATATTGCTTTGAAGTAGTCATAAGGGTTCCGAGGACTACAAGGAATCTACAAATTGCTTTGAAGTAGTCATAAGGGTTCCGAGGGCTACAAGGAATCTACATATTGCTTTGAAGTAATCATAAGGGTTCCGAGGTCTACAAGAAATCTGAATATTGCTTTGAAGTAGTCATAAGGGTTCCGAGGGCTACAAGGAATCTATATATTGCTTTGAAGTAGTCATAAGGGTTCCGAGGACTAAAAGGAATCTACAAATTGCTTTTAAGTAGTCATAAGGGTTCAGAGGACTACAAGGAATCTAATTATTGCTTTGAAGTAGTCATAAGGGTTCCGATATCTACAAAGAATCTACATATTGCTTTGAAGTAGTCATAAGGGTTCCAAGGACTACAAGGAATCTGCAAATTGCTTTGAAGTAGTCATAAGGGTTCCGAGGACTACAAGGGATCTACATATTGCTTTGAAGTAGTCATAAGGGTTCCGATATCTACAAAGAATCTACAAATTGCTTTGAAGTAGTCATAAGGGTTCCGAGGTTTACAAAGAATCTACATATTTTCGCCATGTCTGTTTTTCTGTCTGTTTGTCAGCACCTAATCAGTAGCTGCGTATTAATGTTATCGTAATAAAATTTTACACTGAAATTTGCACCTTTTGTAACAAGTATTAGTGGCCCTTACAAAGTTATAAAATAAGAACATTGAAAAAATGTTTTAAGAGGTGTTAAGCATTTTGACTAACCTAACCTATATGAAAGGAGGGTTGTTTTTTTTGAATTTCACTTCCCTATCGTGTGACATAGATGACCAGTGTCGTAGTCATCGTCCTTTAGCAGCTAAATGAGGGTATCTGGAACGTTATAATAATTGTATCTAGCTTATATTAATAAAATTATAAAGGATTTTTTTTATTTTTCATTACATTACATTACGCAATTAATACACCTTGAAAAATCATGAAAGTTTCAAATAAAACTGTTTTATTTTGCTAACTAGATAGTGTTAAATTGGTGTGGGATCAAAACACTAAACATTCATATTACTACTACACTACATACATATGCATATCGGAAGCTTTCATGTCGGGCTCGCAATTGGCCAATTTTTTTAAGTGATAACTTCTTATGGGAGGGTAAACCGCTTCTTTACGTAACGCGTTACGGTGCCAGTCTGTCTGGCTTCTCTTTCTCTCACGCATACGGCAGCGGTAGGCAGGTTCCTCCTCTTTCACTCTAACCCACAGCGCTAGTTAGATTAGTTATCACATCTATCGGGCGTCCTGAGACGCACACGTTGTTTTTACTAGAGTACGGTGTTCCACCCCCTACCGGTTAAACCACTGTTTGGAAATAACTAAGAAGTTTTCAAAATGGTAGCATACCTATTATTTTATTTACATTTATAGAAAATTATAACAGCTAGGCATTTCTAGTTGATAAGTAATAGCCTGATTTCTAAACTTAAATAAACCTCACTAAAAATGTGTGTCTGTAAAGTCGGTTTACGGACGATCATTTTACGTGATAACGTCATAAGAAAACCAGCGTCACAAACCAAACACTTAGGCCGATCGTGCCTCTCTATCGCTTGTACACTTGGCTCAGGCGGAACGTGACAATGAGTCATGCTTTTTCGTGCGTGCAGCCAGCGTTCATTTACAAGAAGTTATCACTTGAACTTCACAAATCACAATTTCAGTTATCACAGTTACCACAACACAGTTATCACAAATGACAAGAACAGATCCGTCGCAACCATTTACACAATCATGCTGGTACGAAAACCTATGTTAGAAAGCATTTCAAAATCTTTCAACTTTTACATGTAGGAATAAGTGACAAACTCAACGTTATAATATAACGTTCCATAATTAGATTTTCACTTCAAAAGTTCGATGTGCTTTTTGTATAATTTTATCTAGCACTTGTACTCAGGTAATCGTTTAATCAAGATTAAGTAACGTAATCTACACCAAATCTTACCTGCGCCAACAAATTAAACTTCAGGGATTAAAATTGGTTTTGCAACCAGTAAATAACTGAAATAACTCGGAGAGAGAAAACAATGTAGGCAAGTACATCTTTCATAATTTATGCTCTACCCACCTAATATTTGTGTGTTTATAGATGTACGACTAAAATACCCTGAAGTACGAGTAGGTCCAGAATGATATGATTTAGGACACATCCACAAGATTCCACGTCAGATCATTTATTTCTTCCGCATTCGTCAGATTTTTTCAACCTCTGACGAAAATATATTGTTCATTATAATTAACCGTCAGATTTCGCGTTTGTCATAAATAAATTAATCAGATCGAAACCAGTTGGTTAGGTTATGTTATGGTATAGAAAACAACGCGCAAGGCGAGCGAAAAAAGCCGGCAGCCGCCCAAGCGCCAAAAGAATAGAGTTCGTCTGTCTAAATACTCTGGCGAATGTTTTGCGAATGATTCGTCATTAATGACCAAACTGAACTAAAATTAAAATATTTTTGATATATGGCGAATGTGGAATCTGGCGGATGTGTCCGAAATCGACGATACCTAAGTACACTTTGACATGCTATGACATTCCTGCTGGACAACACACAGCGCAGGATTGCCCAATAAGGATAAGGATAAGATCGAATAGTCGCCAGATCCCGAGCCAATTCTACATCAACACCAGCTCGTTACCAAAATAAATGAATTTAGTATGTAGCATTCATCAATTTCGAAGTTTTTCAAATTAAGCTCTTACTTATAAGCTTGTAAAGCTTTAAAGCGAAAACGCACCTACACTATATCTGTATTTAAAGGATTAATTTTGTCAATTTGCAGTGATTCATTTTGTTTACAAAATGGATTCAAAATTAAAAAGGGGAATGCTTATTTAGTCCATATCCGTGAAATAATATACAACGTACGAGTACATGCTAATGCGTTCTGCAAAGATTATTTGACAAAAATAATTGACAAAAATTTTTGACAAAAATTTTGTCTCTCTTTTTATAATGTTTTTTTCTGCGTTTAAGTCGCTAAAGAAAGAAAGGTCAAATAATCTTTTTAATTACAGCGTCATAAAACAAACATGGTGTATAATTTTCTTTTGACATTCGAAGAAGTTCCTACGAAAAAATAATTAAATAATTACGTTTCAAAAACTAAAACGAAAACCGACTTCATTTATTTAAAAACTAGCTGTTGCTCGCGACTTCGTCCGCACTTCGTAAATTTTTTTTTTTTTTATAATAAGTATCCTATGTTACTTCTAATACCTCCATGAATATGTGTACAAAGTTTCATGATGATCAGTTAAGTAGTTTTCGCGTGAAAACGTAACAAACAAACTTACATTCACATTTATAATATTATATCTTCTCTAATATATAAAATTCTTCTGTCACGGGGTGCGTAATCGAACTCCTCCGAAACGGCTCGACCGATTTTCGTGATCCTTAGCGAGGATATTAGTCAGGGGGGAGAATCGAACAACATCTATTTTTCATCCCCCTAAATGTTAAGGGTGGTCCACCCCTTAATTTTTTTTTTTATTTTTCAGACAAAATTTTTTGTTTTTATTTTTTTATGATACATCATACAAAAATACATGCAACCCTAAATTTTCACCCCTCTACGATCAACCCTTATTTTTTAAACATCATATTTACCTATAAAAATGTTTCCTAAAAATGGCTAAAATGGCAAAACAACGTTTGCCGGGACAGCTAGTATAATATAGTAGGATATGAAATTTCATATGACATATTTTTTCCAGCTATTTCGATTTAAAAACCAAACTACTCGACCGAACCGAACCGAAATTTCTTCAATCGACTTTGAAGAAGTTTCTATGAGACCAATCGGAAAGTATATACTTTAACATCAAAAAAATATTGAAGAAGGTTAAAAATAAACTACTTGACGTGATTAAGCATTTTCAACATTGAGCAGTTAATATTTTATTTTCCGAATTATTATAATACATAATTACATGCTAACATTAACTAAATTATGCATAATTGTTGTAACAGCTCTAGATTATCACAGTCGGGCGTTTGACAAAATTTGCTGAGGCTACATCACTGTCTGTAAGTCAGAGATTAACCACATTTACAATAATATATTATATGTAATACTAGCTGCTGCCCGCGGCTTTGGGCGTGGTACCTACATAAAAAGTAGCCTATGTCCGTCTCAAAGGTTACATCTATCTCTATACCAAAATTCATCAAAGTCGGTTCACAGGTTTAGGCGTGAAAACGTGACAAACAGACAGACAGAGTTACTTTCGCATTTATAATATTAGTAGGGATTATATGGGTGTGAACCAAGGAGTAATATTACACTATGTTCACAAAACACTTCATCATCATCATCATTGGTTCATCTGTTGAAAATGATTTAGGTGGCGTCAGTCAAGTAATAGAGCAGTTATTTGTAACTGAAAACATTTGTCCATGGATCCACTCCAGCTAACTGAGGAGGGAGAAGTTTCTGTTAGTCTCCAGGGGGACTAAGCCCCAATAATTAGAAAACTATAGCAGTCGTTTCCATCATCAGTCTCCAAGCAGCACTCATCTGGGATCAGTTCCATGTAAAAATCCTCACTCGAAGTGTTATTCAATTCAGTGAAAAATACCAACCCAAATTTACAGTCAAATGTGGGTGCTGAGCCATTTTTCATGATTCTCAGCTGATCGTTATGAAGTACAGCGGATGGTCAAAATAAAAACTCATAAAGTAATATGTATTTTCGTAAAAAATCATCTGATTTTACACTTACTCTACTGTAAATAACATGTGGTGTAGTAGGTAAAGATAAATGACAAAAGAGCGCTGGTAACTGTGAAAACAACAAAGGTGTGTGCTTGGAGAGAAATCTTAGCATAACAACTAAGTAACAACAATGTTTAGATAACTAAAATAGTCAGCCATAACACCTACTTTGAATCAAGTACCTTATTATTTTTAATGTACGTATAACATTTACAACAAATTCCAGCACGCCATTAAAACTTTTTACAATGTTTATATATTCTATTCGTTTTAACATCAACACTCCGGGCTTCTTTTTAAAATATATATCTCTGATGAATGATCACTTGGCAAATATACAAACTTCATTCGGAAACTAAAAGTGCCCACACTGGCCCACACTAATTGTGTTTCCTGACATTACGAACTTCATTTATTTAAATTATACAACCTTTATTTATTTACTCCTGAAAAAGGGAGACTTTAACTGTTAGAGACTTTAGATATACTGCAGATGATAGATACTGATAGATACTGCATTTGATTTTGCTTTTGTTTCTAATCTGTCATTTAAGTGGGTATATAAACCATATTGATATTGTTCAATATTTATTATTCAAGCTGTAATCATACAAACCGGAATTTCATCTGAGAGTCGCACAGAACTGGTGTTCATAGAAAACGGCTCTTTAACTAGCGTAAGATATTTGGAAGAAATCCTTAATGAATACGTTGGGCCATTTATGGTCAATTTGGGTGAGGATGCTATTTTTATGCATGATAATGCCCGATCTCATACAGGTTGGATTAGATTGTGAACCTTCAAGAGATAAACATTACTCGTATGGAGTGGCCAGCACGCAGCCCGGATATCAATCCGATCGAGCATGCTTGGGACGAGCTAGGGAGAGGAATATTCCCCAAAATCGTATAAGGAACTTGGTGTACAGCATGTCAAATCGCGTAAACGCAGTAATGGAAGCAAGAGGAGACAATACAAAGTATTAAATTCAAGAAAATCGTAATGTTGTTCAAAAATGTCATGTTGCCAATTTTTGTTTTTAAGGCGAGATCAGCAGTTTTTTTTCTTTAAGTATGTAATTTTTAGGTAATAAAATGTAGTGACTCATAAGTTTTATTACTTCTATTTAAGGGATATTATATGTTATATTGGCTATTAAACACAATTTATTTCATTAAGCTAGCATTCTTAGTTTCTGAGATTGATAGGTTTCATTATGTGACCGGATTCATTGCTCTCGAGTGTACTAGGACTGAGCATAGGTTTAGTCACATTCAGTTCTATATATCCCAAGATTTTCTGGCAATTAGACCGCCCATTGTACTACCCTGTAGCTAAACATTGTTTCTTAAAACAGTCCAATGTATTAGTGGTAAGCAATAAAGTATTTTCAGTTCTATTCTACTCGCTCACTGATCACGAATAGGGGCTGGCTACTTTATTTCGTCGAATACCCAAACTATTCCCTTGTCTGAGGTAACCAGTCCTTTAGTAATTGTTCATATCAACCAGTCTTTTGGATAACTCTTTGAATAGGGTCAGGTCCTTACGGACCTGAAGTTTCAACCCAAAAAGAAGAACCACGCCCAATGGATGCATAATACTGCCTCTTGAAATTTCCTGCTGCAGCAGTCGCAAGCAATCGACAGTTAAACTACTTTACTATAATACTAAAGTAATATATTGACTAGATTTGTCTTAAAGATACTTGCATACAATGAATTTGTTTGACAGAGACACTAAAATATTTTGTAAAGACTATACCCCGTCTAAAGAACTGGTGGTGCAGTGGTTTTCTAAGAGTTAATTTGTAAAGCACATACTGATGATTTACAAATTCTTTGGTGGCAAGGCCATGGCAGGAGTAACGGAGTATTTTTTTGTGAGTGTACATCTAAGAAAGTCCATCTTCAGTAAGTGCATACTCGTATCGCACTTTATATATGTTACAGGTTAAAATGATATTAGTTGTTTAAACAGTAAGCAATGCAAAACTTAAGCACCACCGATGAACCAACCAGAAACCCAAAGTTTGAGTTTCTTAAGCTGTTGATCAGGGAATGCTACTACTTCACCAATATTACTCACAGTCGGCTGATTCCAGATCAAGTATTTGATGGTAAGCTTTTACGAAACATATCTCAAAGTTCTCAAAGTTCTCGATGTTCTCAGTATCGCAAAGAACGATAAAAGTGCAGATTTGACCATTTACTCTCAAACAAGGAAAAACAGTAACTACTAGGGCATTCTCCCGGTAATTATAGGTATGGAAAATATCAGAAATTCCCGATACTTTTAAATATTTCTAGTACCGGTACTCAACAAGGACGTTTCGATAGATTCGATACTTTTGATACCTCTTAAATTTTTTTTAGTAAAATATAAATTTATATCATTCACTTTGCGCTTCAGTTTCACATTACTTTATACAATAAGATGATTTGTCGAATTATGAAACTAAAGCCAAAATAAACCCAAACTATTTGTCACAAATTGAAACCAATAATACCGATTGTACCACTCTGTGAAGAAACTCACGTTTGCTTTGTATTGTCATATATGGCGTCAGCTACAGTTTTGATAGCTTTAAATCTCATTTAAATGAAACATGATTGTGAGTGATACTTTGTTTTTAATAAATAATAAAAATAAATAAAAAAAACTTTGTTTTACTGCTTCTGCTTCTTAGATTGACCAAAATATTTCAAATTGAAATAACTATTGCAAAATTGAAGGTATCGAAAATACCGGAAAATCCAGTATCAACAATAATGCATGCCATAACCAACATAATCAAAAATCCAATGTTGGTGTCAAAACTTGTTTGGTTTAAGCTGAAAGCATAACCATAGCTTTGTTTTGCATTAGTTTACAATATAAGATCCGGCGATGAAGCTGAGCAGACAACAGGATAATTATTTTTTGACCGGTTTTCATTCTGAACTGTAGTACCAAAATCTATGCTTAGTTCCAAATTTGAGTTTGAGTTTATTTCTGAAATACGGACCGAAATCATAGTAAACTAGTAGAACTCCCCTAAGGTTCCTTCGCTTGATGTTATTTTAACTTTTAATTTCACTATAACACGGTGTCAAACATCTGAACCGAATTCTGAACTACTTTGCTGACGCTACTTTGCTCAACCATTGTCATTTGTCCAGGTTCCATTCCATTCTGATAGTGTGAGGGTTATACTTTCTTTTTTTTTTGCAGAGACTAAGCCATGGTGCCCTCGATTGTTCGACGGGTTCGCCTGCTGGGACCAAGCCCCGGCGGGCACAATCGTGGGCCAACGCTGCCCTGGGTTCATCATCGGCTTTGATTCTCGTTTACCTGTCTATAAAAAGTAGGTCATCTTGCGCCACTGTAACGGGCTGATGTACCCGTTACGATTGCATCAGTCCTATACATATCGTAGTAATCATGATAATAGTAATCAGCAATTTTTTTAAGTGCTGAATTGACACGGCTTTGCCTTTTATAAAATACTGAGGCCAGAGAGTTAATCCAGAGTAAAACCCAAACTGAGGTCGAGAAAAAAACAGTTTTTTTTTACCAGTGTAAATTCGCATCAGCAGATTTCATAGGTATTAAGTAGGCTATACTTAATACCTTTCAAATCTCCTGATTGCTTTACTAATTAGTTAGTTTTTAACAGGAACCAGTTTTAGCAAAATGTGCTCCCATCCACTGCTTGAATTTAGTATTACGAACTTTCGGTTTCTATTCATCATATACGCATTTGTGACCAACAACATCAACTTTTTGTCATACAAAAAATGTATCGCTAACAACATAAAAAATAAATTAAAAAAAAAAAGCTATTATCAATGTTTTGTTCGTATCAGGAGTCGTTTTTCATCTAAGTATTAGTTTTGCTCTAGAAGACGGCCCTCTGATATCCGCAGAGTTCATACTCGTTCTATCGACAATCGTTTCTCGTTACGTTCTACAAATATTTACAATATGAGAAGCTGCCTCATAAACTCTCGCATTCAAGGCAACTTATATCGTAACCTTAGTATGTGACTCGATGTTTAGCTTTACGAATGTATAAACGTTAGCTGTCATCTCTTAAAAAATACACATATAATCAATACATTTTTTTGGGCACCGTTAGAAAAATATGGAACAGAACTGAGTAGAGAAAAAAAATATCACGAAAGGCGTTATTTACTTTCACTACGTTACGCCCTATATTCACTAAATTTAACTCATTCAGAACTGACAGAAAATCTATGCTTAGTTTTCGATCTGAGTTTGAGTTGAGAAATAGGGATTGAAACTCAATTAATTTCTGAAGGGAAATGTTTTTGAAACACCATTAGAGGGAAGCCACATAAATAACAATTAAAGGCTCTAATTGCTTAAGACCGCTTGTGGTAATAAAATAAAAATAAACAGCTAAGCCTTTCTCCCAAATGCCTTCTTGGTTCCTTATTTTTTTGGCTTTATAGGCTATTTAGAGTACTTACTTAAACTGAGGTGCTTCTAGCGGGAACAAGTACCTACTTCATTTAAAGGAAACAAGTGTTTTTTTTATTTAAATGCATTGATTGCTTGTTCTGGTGAGAAATTGCAAAATGTCAATGTCAATGCGAAAATAGTTATCTGCACAAGTTAAAATAAAAGTAAAATAAAAACTCACCACGCTTTAAACTACTAGAGCATTCCATAACGGATAATAAATTACTCTCTGCGTGCTTCTAACATACATATAAATTACACCGTAATAAACTTCCCTAGATGCACGGAGAACGGTACATGGATGCGGCATCCCGAGCTACCCGATTCGAAAAAGCCTTGGACCAACTACACATCATGTGTCGACATAGAAGATTTGAGTGTGAGTATCAACCTGTTTTATTTATTTATACGCCACTATACATCTGCTTTGATGATTGTATCAAGGCAGTGCCGCTCGATCCTATCGCCAATTGGTTCAGACTATGAATGACGACCTTAGATAATATTTTACGCAGATCGTAAAAGGTTGTAATAAAATAAATAACTCTGGCGTCTGCTATACATTTGCTATACGACAGAGCGAGTGTGGTGATAAGAGGAAAACTACTTATTTGCCTAATGAATATAAATAACATTAGATAACACAACAATAATAAATCATGACAGATTACAAACTTTTTACTTAGTAGTATTTGGATTACTTCTAACTGGAAACTAGAAAACAAAAATGTATACATCCAAACTAGGTTGACCGACTGTCATATAATAAGCATTGCGACCAAGATTGCGGTCTTGTAAAAGGGCCAACAGGATTTTGTAAAAACTTTTCTTCCCTGGTGTGTAATTGTTTTCCTGCCCCTGACAAAAAGCGGTAGAGATCTAAGTGCCTCTCCGGGTATTCTTCAGGCTACAAAACTAGTCTGAAGGTAATGAAATTCTATACCCACGACCATCCTAGCTTCATGACCTAAAAATAACATGTGTTCTAAACAATACGTAAAGCACATTTTCCAATGTTAGGATAAACATATTTTGAGTATCGCAAAGACATGCCATGGTTGCAATTGCAATCAATCTTGCATACACTTACCATGGACTAGTCACAAGAATTGCCGGTACATACGAGATGATGATCGGTAGAGTACTGATATAGAAAGGTGGTTAAAGTTTGTTTGTATTTGATTCTGTGAGCTCATATTATCGTGAAGCGTTATTTTTGGTATCTACTTAACGGCTACAGAGCTTGTTGGCGGTAACGCTCATGTTGACGTACATAATACACCCTGTTACCTAGGACTAGAGCAATAACTTGTAACTATTTTAAATATCAATTTAGGTAAGAAGTCATGGCCACGACCTCCATTATAAACAGAAAGCTGAATTATTATGTTACGTTAGCAATCATTCATTGTCATAGTCTTTTTCAGATTCTTTAAATGATTATTGAAAATGATACAGGATGTTTATTACAGTTTCGGACCGATGTGAATTCCATATACGTGATTGGCTACTCGATATCAGTGGCAGCGCTGATCCTCTCTTTGGCAATATTTATATTTTTCCGGTAAGTCAGACACATTTCTATTAAAACGTCTCAAATTCTATAAGTAAAAAAGGCACCGTTCATATACTTTCTAACGTTTCTCTTAACATTTATTAGTCTACATTTTTGCGTCATGAATGACCATGATGAAGGTTTTGTAAACGCGTCTTTACCTACATTTTTACTCAAGTTTTCATTGGTCCTTCGGGTTAGTGTTAGTACCCGGGATACCATAATTGCACGTAACATGGTGCTACAAACAGGGCATTCGGGCAGTTCAGCCGAGAGAGATAGGTACCTACTAAACGTTGTATTTGTTTGTTTTCACGACCGGCCGCGCGATAACGTCGTCTAAACGCTACTCTCGAGACGCGTCGTGTTTACCAGTAGCCTCATCATAAATAAAGCCATGTTCATTTATGATGTAGTGGCTATCTATATAATTATTATAACAATTATCGATATCCTGACAAACTGTTGTAGACTCGAAATTTGGAGGGTATATCTGTCTTGGTGCGTAGAGGTGTATTAAAAAAATATTTAAGAATTCTACCTTTAAGGTGGTGAAACAAGAGGTGAAACTTTGCAGTCCTTAGACATGAAATCTTAGAAGATGAAACTTAGCATAAATATGCTTCAATGTATACAATACATTTGGTAAAAGTCTATGGTAATATATTTACCAAACTAAATATTTTCAAAACTGTAGCAGGGAACATAGTTATAGAACATAGAACATAGTGGTGTTTATATTAAATATAGACAGTTATTATAGGTGGATTATTCATAACATGTTTGCCTCGATCCAACATCTGTTGTTTTTTGGGCAACACGTGAACTTTAATAGTGTGTTTTAGGTTTAAGGCAAATGTTCGTAATTAATTGTGCGGGACATTCACATAACGAATAATAATAATTTGTTGGTCACATGCGTTGCAATAGGCTTCTTAGTGCGATCACTAAGAAGCCTATTGCAACGCATGTGACATGCATGTGATAGCATACTACACGAGTTGCGAGTATGCTAGTATTTATTTACTGCCTCTATGATTGATTTTACTCAGATCTCTGCAGTGCACACGCATACGCATCCACATGCATCTATTTTTCTCATTCGCCCTGAACAACATTCTTTGGATCCTCTGGTACAAGATCGTGGTCAACGAAGTTAGCGTCGTTCAAGAAAATAAGGTGTGTAATTATTATTTTTGTATACTACATAATCATTTTTGTCCAAGGTAAGGTTTTGTCAGTTAAGAGTAAACTAGCCGATTATCTTTTTCATACAAACGTCGAAGGATGATCACAAAACTGATGTTAAATAACCAAAGCGAAGAGGTATATAAATTTGTCTCGTCAATAATCTATACTTGTATCACAACAGAATCGTAAAAAATATTGGTTTTACGCAGAAATAGAAGATGGTTTTGAATACATCTCTATATTGATAATAATATCAACTGCAGATTGTCGTTGCAGCTAGGAAGCTGCATGAAAACGATAGACATTTTAATTATTTAGTCATTCATTTTTAACTGCAGCACAGTTCCAGTCAATACAAATCAGTCACTTCGCGACCGACACGTCGTCGGGTCGCTAGTGATTAATTACCAACGCGTTATAAATCAGGTTATAACTGGTCGCATCGTGTACGGACCGTCACTGAAATACTAGTGTCATTCTAGATACTCGTTGGTAATTAGAGTTTGTGACTAGTTTTTTTTAGAAGCGTCGTGTAAGAAAGGGCTGAGAAAGGGCTAAGCAAACTCTAAAATGATTCCAATACAAGCATAGTTTATTTATATAAGAGCTCAAATAACTTTAATAGGAAATTAAATTTGAATAGGAAATATTTTCATTCAACGAAAAGTCTGTTCATGATTTTTTCGTGGTCGTTTTATGAAGAAATCAGTCTAATCTAATAATATGATTAAAAATATTATCTCCGTACTGTTTATAACTATCCTTCGTGATCCACGTCTATACTTTTTTCACATTATACTAGGTTAAATAGGCCCACTGACGAGTTTGCGCCGCTGCACGCTGACTAGTGTATCCGTAAATTATGCGTTGAAGCTGCTACAGTCTTGGAACTTATACAGATTCATCGTTCTATTGTAGCTAATCTTTCCAACTCATTATGTTTGATACTAATCCATGAATAGCGTAATTTTTTGTGGAGTTTGCATTGGAGCTTATGGTACGTTTCAAGACATGACAGAAGTATGACTGGACTGTCCGCTCAGTTGGTAACAACACTGCCTTCTGCGCTGTATGTCCGATGCCCTCCCAACGACGCCCTGTCTGAGAGTTATAAAGTATCATAAGTATTTATATATTAGTATTCTATCGGTCATCGGTCACCATAATAAAAATTATGCTTAGTTTGTGGTAGTTGTGGTAGTTTGTGGAAGTAGCTATGGATAGACGGTATAGGGTTGATTTTTTTGAGTTTGCATTAGATAAATCACTGTTTCAGTTCACGTTTATCTATACATTATATTGTTGTGGGTTTGGTGTTCCCTGTTGTTTAGCTGTAATGTAATAGACTACAATATATTCATAGAAGATACGTTGAAAATACATCGTACATTTTTATACGAGTACTTGTTTATTTATTTTACATCATCGTGGTTATTTATTTTGATTCGTATTAATAGGTATTTATATTTTCTTTCTGTTTTGTATGTTTTACCCTTTAGTGAACATAATCTGTTCTTGATCATTTTGTGATTTTGTAAAAAGCTGTTAGACAATATACTTACTCCAATATATGAGTAACTAGCTGTCCGCGCGCAGCTTCGCCCGCGTTGAAGATTTTTCCCGGAACAAAGCAATCTTCCCGGGATAAAAAGTAGCCTATGTCACCCGGGGATAGTGTAGCTTTCCAATGGTAAAATATATTTTTAATTCGGTTCAGTAGTTTTTAAGTTTATTCGTTACAAACAAAAATACAAATCTTTCCTCTTTATAATATTATTATTATTATTATTTGTGTAGATAAGAAGAATATGCATAGTTTTATTGCACAATTAAAGTGTACGAGTAGGCACACTCGCAAAATCACAAGCAAAAAACAAACTTAAAAAAACAGAGGTTTGAATCAGTTGGGGTTCGTAGCAAAACAATCTAAACAAAATAAATTGGTCAACGCAACAGATCACGCATTGTGAGGGCTTCGGGTGTCTGTAGAGATAATAATGGCCAGTGGTCAGGTCCCAAAACAAATCAATAACATTTAGTTACCAAGACAAAAAATAAATATAAAGTTTGTATTCAACTCAAAATCTAGTAAAGCCTTACAAGGCGTAATAACTTTCCCTTATATATCTCAATCATAAATCCAACTATTTTTAAAACATTCCAAGTTTCCCCAAACAGCGGCTTAGCCAGCCGATAAGTTCGGACATTAAGCACTTTTAAAATAAAAATTGCTACTTCATTAGCAATTTTTTTGTTGTACATGTAAATTTTAACTGGATTTATATATATACTAACTGCTGCCCGCAGCTTTGCACGCGTGGTACTTCCATAAACAGTAGCCTAGCCTTCTCCAAAGTTCCAGCTATCTCTATTCCAAAATACATCAAAATCAGCGGTTTAGGCGTGAAAACGTAACAGAGACACAGATAAACAGAGTAACTTTCGCATTTATATTATTAGTAGGGATTTCTTACCAAAAGCCTAAATATGAATTTTCAGATACCTTACTTAAGGAAATATGAGTTGCCCATACAAACTTTCATCCCCTAGTTTACCCCTATTTTTTAGATATCCGGGAGGTACAATGTACTGAATCTAGTATTGGAAAATGTGAGAATGCGTTTCGTTTTAGCTATATTAACGAGATCAGTATTGGGCTACCACATAGTATTCAATACAGATTTACTAAAGGTTGATTAACAGCTGATACAAGTATATCGTTTTAAAGCATATTTGACGCCTGGGAGAATTCACAGGATACAATCAGGGTATTCTTTAATATTTATTTTAATCAGGGGATTTTCTAATCTTAAAGTCTTTGGCTAAGTGAGTCATGCCTTCCTCATCTCAAATTAAAAATATTATGGCACCCAAAACCGGGCAATTGACCTCATAAAGTCTAATATAACCAATAGAGTCCAGAAAGTTGAAGTGGGTAGTGAGACATTTTCAGGATTAATTATTGATATAGATGTACAACAGATGTCTATTAGGTTCTCTTTGAATCCTAGTATCCTAGTATCCTAGCCTATATTCTGTAAGCAAGAGCTCTGATTACGGACGGACAAACAGACAGACAGACGGACATGGTGAAACTATAACGATCCCCTGTTGATTTTGGAACCCTAAAATACAACAAAATATTAAGTTTACCATGAACAAAAACCAAATAAGGTTAAATAAATTTAAAGAAATATTTTTTATCATAAATAATAAATAAATAGTCCCGGACATATCACACAGCATCATCTGACCTCAAAGTAAGCAGAGCTTGTGTTATGGGTACCACATGACTGATATACTACTTAAATACTTTTTTCTTTTTTGTAATTACATACATATTATACATAGAAACACCCAGACCCGAGACAAATACTTGCAGATCATACAAATATTTGTCCCGCGGCGAGAATCGAACTCGCAACCTTCTGCGGCTCAGTCGGACCTTAGCCCATTGCGCCACAGAGGTCGTAAAAACCTAATTCGGTCCATTACGAACATTCCACAACAACAAATAGCCAAGTCGGTCGAGCCGCTCTCAAGTGATATGCACCGAACACAAATTTCCTTTTATTAGTTACATAGTTGTATACTAAATTTCTCAGATTACTACCACAACCACCCGGTTATTTTTTTTGCGGTGAGATGGCTGGAATTTTCTAGTACCAAACACACACATTCCGTCGTGTCGCCATAAGAAGGCGTGTGACTCTTGGTATTTTCGTGTTAAGGTGCGTACAAATTAAACCATCGAACAAACCATCGAACATTGGTGCGCGCGGCGGCCGCGCGCTATGTAGACGGGTTCGGGGACGGTCGTTGGTGAATTGGCTCGCGCGGCGAATTCCGAAAAATGGACAACGAAAAGTGCCGTCTACTAATTCAATTGTATGGCGCTAATGACTTGTTGTGGAATAGCAAATCCTCACACTACCACAATAAATCGTTGAGGCATGATGCGTGGGTACACATAAGTAAAAAAATGGATATACCTATTCCTGACTTGAAAAGGAAAATGACTACACTTTTGGCGTCATATAGAAGAGAAAAGTCCAGAATAGCTAAAAGTAATCGTACTGGTTCTGGTGAGTACCTACCTATTTATTTTGAATTTAGAACTTACAACAAAAAATTAAACGCATTATTGTAATTACGTAAATTATTTTTATTACAGCGACAAGTGAAGTTTACGTTTCCAAGTGGTTTGCTTTCGATGACTTTAATTTCATGAAGGATAAAGACCTACCCAATGAAACATTGGATACGATAGCTGAAAATGTGAGTAAACATTTTAATATCTATTTTGCCACGATATGGCACCATTGGTAACAAAGTGATGGGCAAGGTGCGAACGTATTTGGTGTGCAAAGTTTCCCCCTCTTCTTGGGATACAGTTAAGAGGCAGTAGTGATGTAGGGGCAGTTTCA
The DNA here is from genome assembly GCA_948098915.1 of Lampropteryx suffumata. Classification (NCBI taxonomy): domain Eukaryota; kingdom Metazoa; phylum Arthropoda; class Insecta; order Lepidoptera; family Geometridae; genus Lampropteryx; species Lampropteryx suffumata. The sequence goes on along the minus strand of OX402544.1, from coordinate 14,340,666 downwards.
TTTCGCCAAGTTCCAGGTATAAGTTCCCCCTCCGTTCCTTCACTATCTAAAGAGCCTGGTGGTGTGTAGTGTGATCTTGTGAGTTCTTTTTCTCAAATAATTATGTAAATGTTCTGTCGTATGAACAATTTTTAGCTATTTTTGGTTGTAGCAACATAGGCTTACGCGAAAATCTAAAAACTGAGCTCAGAATCCCGAATGCATTTTCCACACATCTACGTGCTCGAGATAACCTGTAATTAAATATTATTTCCTCGGAACCCCTATCTAGGTCTCCTGGAAAAGGTTTCATAGTATATTCATTCAGAGCAAAAGTTTTGTCAGCTAGAATCACATATGGTACTTTGAAGGCATAAGGTACTTGAAGAATGGATGGAGGGGGAAGTTTCATAGATTTTTCTTCTAGTTTTTATATAAGTTTGTATTTTTGTAAATACCGCCATCAGAAAGACTACCTTGACAGCCCACATTTACGTACGTAAAACAATAGTCTGCATCGACTAAAGCTAGTAGTACTAAACTGAGAAACTGTTTGTAGTTATAAAATTCTGTGCCACTGTTAATTGGTGCTTGCAACACTACATGTTTGCCATCCAAAGCACCTACTGCATGAGGAAAGTTCCATTTGGTTTCGAAATCCTGTGCTATCTGCAACCATTCTTCTTCTGAGTCTGGTACCTGCAATGATTAACATTAATATTTTTGATTAAACTCACTTTTTTTACAGTCACCAACAGAACAAACTATGACAACAAAAGATAATGGTATAGAACCCATAACACCTTCAGCTACAGAACAACATGTAGAACTACCATGTGATACTATCAAAGCTCCAGATAATCTGAGAGTAAAGAAAAAGAAAAAGATAAACGCTGAAGAAGATTCCCCTATGCTGAAAAAAGTATTTCAGGTTCTAACTGAATCCGCTGCATCATCATCTGACCCATATTTTTCTTACGGCCAGCATATTGATAATGAACTTCGTAAATATGATCCACGCACTTTAACTTACGTCAAGCAAGCGATTAACAATGTGATATTTGAAGCTGACTTAGGAAAATATTCGAGCTATGGATATTGCACTCAAAATTATACACAGTCACACTACAGCTCAACGCCGTCTCCTCAGCCTCCAACTCCGTCTTCTCAGCTTCCAGATACTACTCCGACTGCTGAACGTGAACCGACGCCTTCTCCTGTACACGATTTTTTCCCCTAAATAATAATAATAATAATTATCCCTTAACAAAAAATATAAACAAATATAATAATGAGACTGGATTGATAAATATAATTATGAGACTGGATTGATATATATAATAATGAGACTGAATTTTATTTACTTACCTTTACCCAATCTTTTAGGGCATCGCATAGTGCATCGCAAACTTCAGGAACAATTCTTGAAATTGACTGTTTTGATACTCGAAAAAGGTATTGCAGGCTAGTGTAGGAGTCTCCAGTTGCCAGAAATCTTAAAGTTATTGCTAATCTTTCAGTAACTGAAATTGCTTCTCGAAATTTTGTATTCATTTTCATAACACTTGGTTCTATTAATAATTTTAGAAACTCGAATTGACACACGCGTAAATTTTTTTATAGTGTCTACAACGGCTTCATATCTCATATCTTCCAGAAGTTTCACACCATATTGCAAACTATTTAGATATAATTTCTTCATCCACCAACGCCTTTTCCGTTTATTTCTTTTACAAATAAGATGATGGATCACAATGAAAGCGGCAGCCGCCCGACCACGCGCGTCCATACTTGCAGGTTTACAAGAATGAACTGGTCTGGCTCTCCGCCGCGGGGTGTTCGAACTGGATCGCCTGCCGCGCGAGGCAGCCGCGTTCTACGAAATTTTATTTCTACATATTGACTCACGCGCCAATGAACGTCAACTCTGGTCGAACATTGGCTCGCGCGGCTGCCGCGGTTAATTTGTACGCACCTTTATTTTCTAGGTGCCTTAAAATCATAACCTGTTGATTTCATTACAATTTGGTGCGTTCTGCAGGAATGGTGTCAAATTTTGCACGTCGTTACCAGCTACTTCATGGTCACAAGTTACTTCTGGATGTTTTGCGAGGGGCTGCATTTGCACATTGCTCTAGTTGTGGTGAGTTTAACAATAGATCCAGCATCAATGGCTTCCTGAATTTAATTAATTTTGGATTACCCCAACTCATAAAAGTTATGAGTTGGGGAAGTCCAAAATAAATTCGATCTAACAATTAATAACTAGATTGGTCGCGCCAATTCAATTTATTTTATTCTAAAATCTGATATTTTTCGTGGAACTAAATATTGGCTTAAGAACCTCCTTTCCCCCATCTCCTTCCCGCACATAACCTTCTCGCCCAAGTGCGAGCGAGAACGCGAATTCATAGCGTGCATTCATCTCGGAAATGCACGCCACCTGTGAAGAAAAGACTCGAAGAAAAAACATGGCCGATAGAAGGTCTTCGCGCTAACCGCTATCAAATAAATTTGGATTTACGTGACAGTGCTGTGAATTTCCACTGGATTATACATCAAGGAAGTGGATTACACCCTCGGACATCAGAGAAAGGTACTGTGCACCCCTCCTTATAAAGAACTGCTTCTTCCCACAGTTCCACGCAGTTCCAGCCGACATCCCTCGTCACAAACACTTTCTCAAGCCAAATTTAAATTCGCATCATCCCGCATTTCTCTTCTTTCTCCCCTTTTTAAAATACAGTCCACTTAACCGCACAACCATTTTATGGTCCTTCGAGCCGGATATTGAATTAGCGTGGCCATTCTAAATCCTACCTACCTATTATTTGTTTGTTCGTTTACATCCGCTTATGCTAAATTACGTTTCAATTGCACCAAAAAACTATTTTTTAGATCTATCGCGTCAGGATATAGAATCATCATAGCCATTCTAAACCGCATTTCATTTCGTTTAAATAAGTCGCATAATCCCTGACATTGCGTCAGTCGACACGTGTTTTCATTTCTACCTACTCACTTTTATTTGTTCGATTCTACCGCTTTTATAGATACCAAGTATCTAAATAACAGTTCGATTGCACCTATTGCTCGCATTTATATCGTAAACCTCATTTACTTACCTACTTCTATCATTAACCGACTTCAAGAAAAGAAGGAGGTTCTCAATTTGTCGTAATCTTATTTTCGTTCACCCGCATTAGGTAGGTAAATAGGTACCTAACCATAATTCCGCTGTCGTTTAGCATTTATTATTTACTTACCTACTTCATTTTCGTTTCGCTCGCATTAGGTAGGTAAATAGTTATCTCTATTCCGCTGTCGTATAACTTATTTTTTCCACTTTCATTTTTCAAGGTAGGTTAAAATAAGTACCTAACTATTCTATCGTTTCGCACTAATTACCTACTTATCTACAAAATCGTTATTCGTTCACCCCGCTTTGAATAGGTAAGTTTAGGTGTTTCATTTATACCAGTAGTCTATCTACCTACTACGGTTTGCTAATCAGTTGATGCCTACTCCTGGCAACTGGTCGTTTAGACAAGTGACAATACTTGAGTTTAACGCTATCGTTTCAATACAGATACGTAACCGTACGTAGGTTGGGTATTATATAGGTATCATCTACCTATATTGTTCGTTAAATTGTATCGCACCGCATTATTCGCACAACATTATTACCGACTTGCCAAGTAAATAGGTACACATACCTATTTGCCACACATCACACATATTTAAACATACTACACTACACATATATATTTGTATATATATAGTGCCTTTTACGGAAGTGTATTCTGTTCTCCAACGCTATTCGTGTCGTATCATTTCTGCTTGAGGTTTATCAATCGTCTTATTTTCGTTTTCGCTTGTCGTTTGTCGATAGTTCTTGCTTTCTAGCCAGTTCGCTGTTATAGCTACCTAGCATAATGCCGCCCGCTACAACTGATACTGATGCACAACAGTTGAAGTTATTATACTCTAAAAGAGATAGGATATTTTCTCGAATGCAAACTATTTGCGATCGTGCGAAAGACCTTGATTCAAAAAAGGAGTCAAATAGAGAATCTTTTCTATGTGATTTAGAAACCGTAGACACTTTGCACGAAACCTTTGAAATGATATTAGACAAAATAGCTAATTTGCAGTTAAAAACAGATCCCGACTTTGTTATCAATTATCAGCCGCTCTCTTCATTCGAGGATTTGTTAGGTTGTATCAAACGAGTCGCCAAGAAATTGCAAACTGACGAAGCCGACGTTGTCAAGCCAGCTAGTCAGCACAGGTCACCTAGACTGCCACCGATCGAAATTCCTGAGTTCAATGGCGATATCAAAAATTGGCCGCTATTCTACGCTAGTTTTAAAAACTCTGTACACACCAATAAGTTGCTTACGGAGTCGGAAAAACTATATTATCTGATAGGTAGACTGACGGGCAAGGCTCGTTCCGTGATCGCTGGTATAACCCCAGACCCCGAAAATTACACATTAATTTTCGATTTAATCAAAAATAAATACGAAGACAAACGGTTGGTAGCTACTTCGTACTTAGATCAAATCTTCGATATTAAAGCAATGTCGTCCGCAACCCCTAGTAGTCTAGAACAATTTCTAGATAAATTCGCATCTTCAGTCGCCGCTTTGAAAAATCTAAAGGTTGATGACCTCTCGGATTTTGTATTCTTGTACGTCGCGCTCAAGAAATTAGACCCTGAGACCGCACGTTCTTTTGAATCAGATCAACGCAAATGTGAAATACCGTCATTTGAAAATCTATCGTCATTTGTGCGCGATCATATAAAAATATTGCAACGCACATCGTCCGTGAAACATGAAACTTTGAAAAGGTATGGGGATCGTAAACTAGATACAGCTTCCAAGCAATCGAACTCGTCAATTACGCATTCTTATGTAAATGCCGCATCCAGTACTCAGATAGCTTTATGCAGCTTATGCAATAGCAATCACGATTCTATATATAAATGTTCCGTGTTTCATAACTATAAACCGTATGATCGTTTTAAATTCGTCAAGTCGAATAATTTGTGCATTAATTGCTTAAGTAGTAAACATCGTGTCTCGGCATGTAGGTCAATGTCTGTGTGTAAAAAATGCAATTCAAAACACCATACTTTGTTGTGTTTTGGAACCACATGCAATGCCAGTAATTCGCAGGTCACTACCCCCTCTGCGCCCGCGCCGCATTCGGCGGCCGGGCCGGGTGAGTCGACCGTCGCATCCGCTCGCTCCGCTCGCACTGATAACGTCACACTCTGTGCGTTATCAGATAGTAAACTCGTGTCTCGTAGCCCTACAACGGTATTGCTCGCGACCGCTCGTGTTATTATCGTAGATTCGCACGGTAATGAACACAGCGTGCGTGCTTTGTTGGATAGCGCCTCGCAAAGTAACTTTGTAACGCGCGATCTTTGTCAACGCTTAGGCTTGAATATGAATCGAAACCCCTCATGTTCAGCGGTTAGAGGAATAGGAGGTTCAACTAAACCTATTCAAGGGTCGGTAAACATTAGGTTCTACTCTCGTTTTGATCGTAACGTTAATTACGACATGGAATCGTTGGTCGTAGATAAAATAACTGAATGTTTACCAACAACTTCTGTCGACGTTTCTCGCTTACTGAACTTTAAAAACTTACCGTTGGCTGACGACACATACTCAGTCTCTGGCCCGATTCAGATTCTGGTCGGTGCTTCGATTTTCCCGCATCTACTGTTATCACATAGGATTAAAGGTCAACATTCGCATCATTCTCCGCTCGCATTAGAAACTGTTCTTGGCTATGTAATCGTGGGTGACGCTCCGGTTCGTGTAGGCAATTACGAGGCCGTCTCGTATTGTTGTACCGCTGATCCTCTAGACACCGCTGTCCGCAGATTTTGGGAATTAGAGGAAGTGAACGTTCCACCTATCCTCAGCCCAGATGATAAAATCTGTGAAGAAATTTACACCCGCACCACCTCTCGTGAAAATGGACGTTACGTAGTAGCACTTCCCTTTCAGGGTGACATTTCGTCGCTCGGTGACTCTCGACAAGCTAGCGAGCGTCGCTTTCTTTGTTTGGAAAGGAAAATGCAGGCATCTCCTGAGTTGAAGAACGCCTACGATAGTGTCATTACCGAATATTTAGATAAAGGTTATATTTCCCCTGCACCAGCAGTCACGGATATAGCAGAAACCGCATCGTACATTATACCGCATCATGGAGTCATTCGCGAGGACAAGGCTACGTCTAAATTACGCGTCGTACTAGATGGTAGTTGTAAGACTAGTACTCAAGTTTCGCTCAACGATATTCTTCACAGTGGACAAAATCTCCAAGGAAATTTGTTCAACATATTAGTTAATTTTCGTTTATTTTCGATCGCGCTTTCATCTGACATTCGTCAAATGTTCCTCTCCATAGGAGTACAAAACTCCGATCGTCGATTCCAACGCATCCTATATCGTTTCAACCCGCAAGAACCTCTAAAGGTTTATGAATTTAATAGAGTCGTTTTCGGACTTAAGTCAAGTCCATTCCATGCTCTTCGCACTATCAAGCAGCTCGCGATTGATGAAGGTGATTCTTATCCCAAAGCTAGAGATATCATTGACCTTGGATGGTATATGGACGATTTCGTCTACTCTGTTCCAATGAAGGATGATGGAATTACCACAGCTGCTGAAATGATAGGTCTCATGAAGTCTGGCCAGTTCGAACTGGTAAAATGGACAAGTAACTCGCAAACCGTTTTAAATTCGATCCCGCCGTCGCACCGCCTTTCATCAATCAAAGAGTTCGATGAATCTGATCAGCACAAGGTACTTGGACTGTGTTGGTCACCCGCTACAGACTTATTCAGTCTTAAAATTAGTACGCCTCCTCATAATTGCACAAAGCGCATTATACTATCATGTGTCGCAAAAATATGGGACGTGATGGGTTTCGTTGCTCCTGTTGTATTGTACGCCAAGCTCTTAATCAAGCAGCTTTGGTTGTGTGAGTGTGATTGGGATGACGTACCGCCACAGGATATTATACTACTGTGGTCTCGCTTTAGGGAAGAGCTCCCTTTGCTCTCTAAAATAAAAATCCCACGTCATGTGGGTATCATCGCTGATAGTGTTGTTTCGCTACTAGGCTTCGCAGACGCTAGTGAAAGGGCATACGGGGGAGTGGTTTATTTTCACGTACAAAATAGTGATGGTATCACACTATCTCTAATAAGCGCTAAGTCAAAGGTTTCCCCTCAAAAGGTCATTTCACTTGCTCGACTTGAACTTTGCGCTATTTTGGTTCTTTCTCAGCTCATTAAGAGCATTCTCGTAGCCTGCCAAAGCCGTATCAACGTTCAGAACGTTTTCGCATTCTCTGACTCGACTGTTGCACTTTGTTGGACGCATTCATCGCCTCACAGATGGCAGACATTTGTGGCCAATAGAGTATCAAAGATACAAAGTGACTTATCACCGAAAAATTTGTATCATGTGTCCGGTATCGACAATCCCGCAGATTGTTTGTCTCGCGGACTCACACCTTCGCAAATTATAGATCATCCGCCATGGTTCCATGGCCCTCCTTGGGCCCGCTCAGATATTTCGCAGTGGCCTATTGTTTCTTTCAATCCATCCACGGTTTCAGAGGCGCCTGAGGAAAAGAAATATTCGCTGTTAATTGCTACATCGTCAGTAGAGTCGCCTTTAGTCTCGTTGGCCAATCGCTTATCGTCATGGTCAAAGCTGCTGCGTTGCGTTGTCTACGTTTGTCGATTCACGAAACTTCTGCCGCTACGTGATCGTATATCAGCGACAGATTATGACTTCGCTGAGCTTTTAACCCTGCGTGAACTACAACGATTGTATTTTTCCGATGAAATCGCTAACCTACAAGCTGGCAAGGTTTGTAGCCGCTCGTTTCAGCACCTCAAACCTTTTCTTCAGGATGGTATCGTTAGAGTTGGAGGTCGTTTGAAACACTCAAATTTAAACTATAATCAAAGGCACCCTATTGAGCTTCCTCGCAAACATCATATATTGGATTTACTGATAGATTACCATCATAAGGTTAATTGTCACGCCGGTCCTGACTTGTTAATGTCGCTCTTACGCCAAAGGTATTGGATACTTTCAGCGCGCAATCTTATTAGGAACAGGATACACAAATGTCTTCCTTGTTTTCGACTTCGTCCCAAGCCAACGTTCCCTGAAATGGCCGATCATCGCTCTTGTCGTGTCGTGCAATCGGCAAAACCTTTCATACACACGGGCACTGATTACGCCGGTCCTTTCAAAGTTACCATAACTCGGGGTCGAGGTATTCGGTCGACCAAGGCCTACGTGTGCCTTTTCGTCTGTATGACAACTCGCACAGTTCACATAGAACTAGCTGGTGATTTGAGCACCGCAAGCTTCATGGGAGTTTTTAAACGATTCTTATCGCGTCGCGGCCCTGTAGGTCGAATTTATTCCGATAATGGGAGTAATTATATCGGTGCTAAGCGCACACTCTCGGAACTTCACGAGCTTTTGTGCTCAAAATATCATAAAACTGAATTTGGTAATATATTAGCTGAAAATCGCATAGATTGGTCACTCAATGTCCCTGCTGCCAGTCATTTTGGTGGAAATTGGGAGACTAATATCAAGAGTCTAAAGACTCACTTGTATCGTGTGATAGGTGAACAAATCCTATCATTTGAGGAGCTGAGTACTGTACTCACTCAAGTGGAATCGGTTATGAATACTCGTCCACTCTGTAGGACGCTTTCTAGTGATCCTTCAGAGCCTCTCGCTTTAACTCCAGCGCATTTTTTATGCCTCACTCCGCTAAAGTATCTACCCGCTAGGGAAATCGACGATAGCTTACATACTCTTTCGCGTCACGACTTGTTAGATAAATTAGTCCAGTCTTTCTGGAAGCGCTGGAGAACCGATTACCTTCATACATTACAGTCGCGTCGAAAATGGAATACACCTTCAGATCCCATTACAGTAGGGACTGTTGTGATTCTCCTAACTGAAAACTCTCCTCCCCTTCATTGGCCATTGGGTATTGTGGAGGAAGTTTTCCCCTGTTCAAATGGGGTTACGCGAATAGTTCGCGTTCGAACTGCAACTGGATCATACTTGCGTCCGGTTGTACGTCTCTGCCCTTTACCTAACCAATAATTAGATGTATTCTCGTGTAGGTTAGGTTAGTATCGTATTTTAGCATAATTTAGCATACATTTAATTTTTTGAAGGCATCCCTTCAAGCCCGGGGGAATGGTCGCGCCAATTCAATTTATTTTATTCTAAAATCTGATATTTTTCGTGGAACTAAATATTGGCTTAAGAACCTCCTTTCCCCCATCTCCTTCCCGCACATAACCTTCTCGCCCAAGTGCGAGCGAGAACGCGAATTCATAGCGTGCATTCATCTCGGAAATGCACGCCACCTGTGAAGAAAAGACTCGAAGAAAAAACATGGCCGATAGAAGGTCTTCGCGCTAACCGCTATCAAATAAATTTGGATTTACGTGACAGTGCTGTGAATTTCCACTGGATTATACATCAAGGAAGTGGATTACACCCTCGGACATCAGAGAAAGGTACTGTGCACCCCTCCTTATAAAGAACTGCTTCTTCCCACAGTTCCACGCAGTTCCAGCCGACATCCCTCGTCACAAACACTTTCTCAAGCCAAATTTAAATTCGCATCATCCCGCATTTCTCTTCTTTCTCCCCTTTTTAAAATACAGTCCACTTAACCGCACAACCATAGATTACTACCTCATTTACATATATATATATATATATAAATTTCATTAGTGACGACCTCTGTGACGCAGTGGGCTAAGACCTGGCTGATACGCAGAAGGTTGCGGGTTCGATTCCCGCCGCGGGACAAATATTTGTACGATCTGCAAGTATTTGTCTCGGATCTGGGTGTTTCTGTGTATAATATGTATGTATTTACAAAAAAAAATGTATATAAGTAGTATTCAGTCATGTGGTACCCATAACACAAGCTCTGCTTACTTTGGGGCCAGATGATGCTGTGTGAAATGTCCGGAATTATTTATTTATTTATTTATTTACTGTTCGTTAATGTCAAAACGCGTTATGATGTTACCAAGTAATCGCTGTCAGCCACATGGAAGAAGTGTTACTTTTTATCACAATAAACGGACATGAATCAGCTCAAGTTTCAATGAAAATTACTGTACTGACTCAATTCAAACCAATTCATTAAATTGAAATTGTTCATAATTTTCACATTACTATTTATTTTTTCTGAAACACCTTTACCTATAACTTTGGCCTTTAATTTGCCAAAATATTAATCCGATTATAAGTTGGAGTTTACCGACTTCGTTGATGTTTTTGATGTGGAACGTCTTTAAAATCACACCAAAACTTACGGGTACCAGGGCTAGGTAAGATACACTTTCTGTTGACGTTCATGCGTGCTCATGTTCATGCCAAGATCTTGTATAAGTCACGTGATTGCTACTCTAATTTTCATACAAACTTGATCTTTCTGTAATTACGTTAGTTGAAAAACTGGGCGTGAGGAGTTTGACAGAATGTGAACCGTAACGAAAAGGTCTACAATATCGCCTTGGCTTAATAATTTCCACAATTAGTTTTTAAGTTTTGAAACTGTCGCAAAGCTGACACGGCACGCTTAGTGAACAACGCTGACGACGCGAGCGTTTCTACCGCTGCTGTACCTATACCTATAGACATAACAAGTGAACATACCACCCATCTATCGAACCAAAATTAATAATGCACCATTCAGTGTCTGTTTTGTATTAAAACATTCCTTTCAGTTTTTAATTTTTTTTTCACGTTTTCGGAATTGCGTTTAGGTGCGTGTGAGCAAATATACGCGCAACTTGTACGAGCGTTTTCGCGGTTATGAGCTCGTATATGGGCAAACCACGAGAATCCACTGGTTTGGGTTCTTATGCCCGTTAGGTTTTTTGTAGCGTATGCTGATACGATATTACACGCCTAAAAGTACGCTGACATAGACGTTTTACGTCAAACAAATGACCGTGTGTGACTCCGACACAGACACACTCAATTATTTTTGATTTTTAAAAAAAAAATCCGTATTTCTTAAATGTTAATACTAACCTAAATGTTAGTACTATCTTCTGTCTTGGCCTTCGTTATTCGTCTACAATCAAGCAATTTTTAATAATTACACGTTTATTTTGTGCCATTAAAATATAAACTTAGATTGCTACAAATTATAAAATAACTAGCTGCTGCCCGCGGCTTCGCACGCGTAGTACCTATCTAAAAAGTAGCCTATATCCTTCTCCAAGGTCCCATGTATCTCTATACCCAAATTCATCAAAATCGGCGGTTTAAGCGTGAAAACGTGACAGACAGACAGAAAAAGTTACTTTCGCATTTATAATATTAATAGGGAAAATAAAAAGGAAGTCAACTAGCAAAACTATTTCATAGTGAAATACGTCACTGTGTCGCTGATTTTCTGTGAAGTGTATACTACTTATCTGCTTATATATTATAAGGCACAGGGTATAGCAGGATGACCAAAATGAAACTGTAACTCGATGCAACTCTAGCATCGAGATAAATAATCTATGTACTCTACGTCAAAAACTTTAGTTAATATAGCAGCACTGAATAAACACTAAAACTAACTTTCGAAGTTGATCTATGGGAAAGTCACGTACGACGGCTCAGGGGGTTAGCAAATGAAACCTCATTTGTGTCGAACATTTCTATCCAATATTTTTGATAGTATTTTGTGCTTGGCAGGACCAGTTACTATTATTGCCCAAAAACACGATTATTATCTTCCGTAAACTTAATTCGTACCAAATCACCACAGTTTATTTATTTGATGATCATTCATCCATTTAGGCGAAACGTCTGCACTGTCAGATTGCACGTTAATTCCATTCGACATGGCGGTAATGAATTGACAATGATGGAGATTGCATGAGTGATGATGAAGCATTATGGCTGTATCGTTACTTAAAACTGTAATGGATTAGACGGTTCACATTTCGTTCATTTAGCACATTCAATGAAAATGATACGTGAATACAAAACTAAAGATGTTTGAGGAATAAATTCAAATATTAGGGGTTAAAAATTTGTCATTCAAAGAATTATATATTTATTGATTCAAAAAATTTATCCACATTTGCTATACATTTCTGCCATCTCATAAGAAGATTTTTTAAACCTTTGCGATTACAATCTGGGAACCTAGAGTCAACAAATTGTATCAAGGCTTTTAGTATCAATTTCAAATATGGTATCGATTTAGGCCAAGTCCGGCGAGAACGGAGGATGACAGATGGTTTCATGTAGTGTTAAAACGGTTTCTCAAGCAGTATGAGGTCTTGCGATATCATGGAGCACGATGAAGATCGGTTGAGGAGTCGGGGCTGTTTCTCTGCGAGCTTTGCCATCATTGTTCTCTGTTCTGCACGGTAGAACTTGAATACATGGACTCGTACCGGAATCAGGTTAATCAGCTCCAGGTTCGGACATGCAATAAAACATAAAAGTGACATTCATCAAGACTTTTTCTGGACAATCGCACTAAAATGACAATAACATAACAGCATTTTCACGTAGGCCATTTTCTATTAATCCAAGATTATCCAGCTCAACATATCACATCTTCTTTCCCGCCTATCTACAGTCTGTTCTGCGTCTTTTTCCTCTCTTTCACCAATAACATGATAGTTAATGACAGTTAACATTACATAATATGCTTGTCAAATCCTTGTCTCTGATCACTCGTAGTCATAATCATATTTTATCTAGATAGGTAAAGGTAAGAAAGGTATTTAATTAAGTATGCTTATCTCAAAACCACTAATTCTACATCGCAGCTGTTCTCAAGTGATGAACGCGTTTACATACACGTGCCGATAGAATGACTGCGGTCGGCTCCGAATAGTGCGAATAGGGTGAACGACCCTAGATGTTGGCTTTTATTCCTAAATGATGAAAATTATATGTCTTGAGGTTGCATCATGACTGTAATGCCCGTTTTCACTAACCGATGTCAAGCTAAGTAACCACAGAACACATAAATAAGTCTCTTTGTGTGTTCTGCCAGTATAAGTAACGCTTATTGACAATCTGTCACATTTGCCGGTTTATTTGCTGCCTAGCATTAGGTACCTACGCACAGCCCAATCGGTGTCGGAACGCCTAAATGTTTGTATTTTAACTAACTGTTTTTGTTATTTAATACTTCTAAGTTTTTAGACCTAGCTCGCATTGCATATTAAACCGTTGCCTTGCATAATTATGCGTATTAGTTCACTGGAACATGACGCACGCACTAGCGGAAAAGAACGCGGAAAAAAATACTTCAGAATGCCGCAGTTAAAACTGCGCGGATAAATTTGTATTTATATGTATGCTAGTTCGACGATAACTTTCAAACTATTGGCGTTGATCTGATCTGTGTATAATTTAGTAAGTCCACAGATTGGAACTGAGAATTAAGATGGTAACCTTTTGAACCAAATTGGACAAGGGGATGTTAAGATTTAGGGTTTCAAAGGAGAGAAAACATATGTAAAGTTATTCAAATTATTTGTTATATGAAAGTGCTTATTTGATGTTCATTCCAAAACTATTATTATTTTTATTCTTGGATGTGTAGATTTCAGGTTACAACGTAAAAACGAATCCATTTTAACTTGAGCTCGAGCTTGAGCCATTTTACTTCACTTGACTTGACTTCGCTACAAGTTCGTTAACTTCATAGGTATGAACTTAAAACGTTAGTTTTTTGATTTAATTTGAAATATTTCAATGTGTGAAGTTTCTTTAGTTACTTGATTAAAACACTGAACACAAGTATAAATAGTTATTTTAACATGTAATTATTATGACATCAAGCTGATCTGATGACGAAGCCAGTGTGCTCTTCGACGGGTGTCCTCAATAAATAGGCTAAATGAGCTGAAGCTTGAGCTGCTTGAGCTGAATACCTATCAAGAATGACGGTGACAGCAAGTTGATCTGATGATGGGAGTCATGGAACAGCCATAAAATTTCTTAGTGTATACGAGTAGGTCAAATATCCATGTTTGAATTCATTTGAATCAGCTCGCTCTTACTTAATGATAAGGTTTAACCAAAATTCAAAACCAAAATGATACTAACGAACAGTTGATGATAATTGCCTTGTATGTACCTATCTGGTCCTAGCTCGTTCTTACTTATCAATCGATATGATTCAGACATCACGAGCTCTCAATTCAGTGCGTACTACTAGTTTTTTAGGTGTTCTAGATTTAGTGAAACCAGGCATCGGTCTACAAATCTAATGATTAGTTTTACCTACCTACTTAGATTTATATCTCGATGCCTATATCTTTTTGTTACATAGGTGTTCGTGAAAGACAAGGTGGCGATGCGATGGTTCATCGCCTTGGGATGGGGGCTGTCGTTGCTCGTCGTTCTAGTGTATGCCGCCGTGCGTTACTCCTATGGATCTACTGACCGGTTAGTACAGTTCGAGTAGTATTATGAGTACTAGTTTACTTAATAGTTTCGTACCTTTTTATAAATAGCAATTGTCTTCACAAACAAGAAATCAGTCGGCCAGAAAACGTTGGAAAACCACGGATGTATGTGTATGTATGTATGGGTGGTTTTGTCTGGATATAACCTTTCCGAAAAAATCTAACAAATCAGCAATTAAAAATCATTAAAACAAGAAGCTTAATCTGTAGCGGAATTAAAAAAAGTCCAGAGCGTCTACTCTGCGAATCAATATCGATATATCAAAATGATAAAGTCGTTAAAATGTACTGCCAAATTGTCAGTTTCGTCAATTTGGCAGATTCGTTTACAAATTCAAATTATGGTATCATCGGTTATGGACACGATATCGATTGTCACTAGTAATATTGGTCGTTCCATCGCTACTAGTTGAAATGACGTAGTTAAGAGTAGGGTTTTGCCCGATTATTATCCCGATATATAGATTTTTAGAGTAGGCCCATAGTAATCAACATTGATTATGTACATGTAAATTACAACTTTCAATTGCAACCGCGGGAAGCCGTGGCGGGTTGTTAGTATTATATGAAATAGGATTAATCACTTGTATATGAATTAATGCACAACAGAGGTGGAGAACCTACATAGAAAATATTGGAAAGTTATACAGAGGAAAGTGGCAATATTAATGGGAGAACTTTTATGAGCGAAAGTTCGGATGAGTGAAGCTGAATGTCTTTTTGTTTTGCCATTGCTTTTTGTATAACTTAACATAAGTGTGTTGTGTTTTCATCCCTTTTATATCCATAGAAACCTCTAAGACACACTTTAATCCTTTCACCACACTGATTCGAAAGAACTAGACACGATAAGAAGATCTCTTTTTATTACTTTGAACTATTACTTCGAAAATTAAAGCTTACATAAAGAAAGTCTTTTGAAGAAAGCGTATTATAATATGAATGACTATATTATTGATAAGAATGCATGACCTCATGTTGCTCTGCCCTCAGACGGTTAACCAACACATTTGAAATGTATAAACTCTCTTGTATTAGTTTTTCGTAGTTAAGGTTGTTATAAGATGGATCTTGTAAAAAAGCGCTTTCTTGCCAGTTCTACGCGGGCTTGGGTTAGGAGAAAGTATGTAAGACGTTTTAAAGTAATCCTTGTGATTGTATTGAATGAAATATCTTTTGACTTTGACTAATTTCAGATCGTAGTACTAGTTATTTAAAACCAGTGCGGTGAAAGGATTAAAGTGCGCCTCAGAGGCTCTGTGACGTCACTACTTTTAACTTTTAACTGAAATGAAGTAGATATGTAGATGAAAGTATCATATTATTATAATAATTATCCTCTATACACCTAACAGAAGCAATTTATCTTCTGATTTTTTATTTCAATTAATCTCCTTAACTAAACTATTTTATTTGTATACATTTTTGTACACAAGGCTTTTACTCACGGATTATTTTGTCGACTTGTCGGCAAGGTCGATAGGGTTATTGTGGGTACCTAGGAAGGCCTGCGCTATCAAACAGAATCCCAGGCAGAGTGACGTCACTAGAGAATAACCTTCACCCACCTCAGCTTGCTGAAGTGGATCCATGTACGAAAGTTTTCAATTACAAATAACTGCTCTGTAAGATGATTTAGGTGGCGTCAGTATAGACTGACGCCACCTAAATCATCTTCAACAGATGAACGAAGGCCAATAATGATGATTTTGTCGATGGAGGCACTGATAAAGATTCTCAAGATGAATCGAAACAGTGTCGGTGCCTCCATCGACAAAAATAATAAAACCCGTGTTTATCAAAATGTTTATACTAACCTAATATATTTTTAGCCAAACCTTGAACTCATGTGTGTTTTCGTCCTTGTATATATAAGTACCTACTTACTTACTCCAAGCTAATGAAAGGAGCCATGAAATAACTCGTACTCATAATGCAAAGAAAACAAAACTACTTTATGCTACTCGTATTTGAAAAGCTGCTGATTAATGCCGGATCTTTAATATATTATTATCATTGTTTAGGTTGTGTAACCGCAGCGTTTGCGAATGTTAGAGACGTGAGGTCACGCTACGCAAACTGTAACAAAGCATACTGTATATTGGGAGTATATTCAGAACGGTAGCGGTCGGGACGCATTGTCTCGGTTGGAATTTGGAAAAGTCGGGGAATAAGATGGAAAGCAAAGATCCGTCAGAGACGTAGTGTTTCACATTTTCCGGGAGAGAAAGAGGATTGACGCATGTCATTATTTGTTTATTTTATTCGTCCATTATTCATTATTTATTATTTTAGTCATTATTTTATTTATTTAGCTACATTGACGTGGAGCAATTCTTTGTTTGACATATCACAAAATTACATAGCTCTACGAAATTAATTAGTTTTTCTCGTGTTATTTCATGTTTTACTGAGTATTCTTAGCGGAATTTCAATTAATAAATAATGGCTTATTACAAGTGTAAGCAATTGAACTAGAAGTGAATTCTAAGTAAGTGTATTTCTTATTCCTCTGCGATTTGTACGACAAAGGATCCAAGAACATTCTAGACGGCCATTCCGCGATGTTGTTTAGAATAGACAAATTACGATCGACTGTGACTTTGTGGCAATATTATAACAAAACAAAATCACTAAGACATTGGCAAAACTGTCATCATGACAGATGCCATTATAAGATGAGAAAAAAGAAGAAGACGTAGCCGTGGAGCCGTCAACTTGGAAAAGGTTGTCATCATCATCCACGTAAAGAGGAAACGATCCACAGGAAGATCCCCAACACTGATGGTCTAACCAGCTTAGAGACAGAAACGTCAGTAGACAGTGCGGTGCAGGCTATAAATCGGAGTTGCTGGAAACAGCCACCATGTACAGAACAGAACG
The DNA here is from genome assembly GCA_948098915.1 of Lampropteryx suffumata. Classification (NCBI taxonomy): domain Eukaryota; kingdom Metazoa; phylum Arthropoda; class Insecta; order Lepidoptera; family Geometridae; genus Lampropteryx; species Lampropteryx suffumata. The sequence continues at coordinate 14,323,268 of OX402544.1, read as the reverse complement.
ACTTGGTGATCACGCCCTTCAGAAATAAGGTACTGTCCGTAAAGAGTATTCACTCTGAGAATTACCCAGGACATAATTAATGAGGTATATCGCAACATATTACGTTCATATAATATTGTCCCCTGGGTGGTGCTAAACGAGCATAAAGAGTGATGAAATACTTAGGTCATAAGTAAGAATGAGACTCTGAGGCACACTTTAATCCTTTCACCCACACTAGAAATAACTAGTGTCACAATAAGAATAAAAATTAGTAAGAAACGACTTATGGACGTTAAACGATTAAATAAAGAATGTCTGTGTAATATATATTAATACATAATATTATTATTGATAATAATAAAATAAAATCATTATTCATTATCTTACATCTAAGTGCTACCTATACGGAAACATATACGGAAAATAATATTATACTATATATAGCTTAATTACCACTGACTGACTGATTGACATCATTGTTCTCCCAGATGGTGGATGGGGAGGTGTGTTTTTTTTTATGGAAAGCTGTAGAGGGGGTTTTGGTGACTGGGGGAAAAATCCTAAAGTACCCCTTTTCCCCCCCCAACTGACCCCCCCACACATTATCTCAGAAACTACAAGTCGTAGAGGGTTGGTGCTCAAACTAATGTTGCTCAAGACCCTTTTCAATATCCGAATCCATAAAAAAAAAGATGGCCGCCATACAAAAAAAAAATTGTCCCATACAAAAAAGTGCATTCCCATACAAAATCTTAAAGCACCTGTATCTTCTTTGTAAACGCTCTTAATGTCTCGGAAACTACAAGTCTGAGAGGGATGGTGCTCGAACAAATGTTGCTCAAGACCCTCTTCATTATCCGATTCAGAAATAAAAAACTTTAAACCCTCATAACTTCTAAACGGTGCTAGATAGCAAACTTGACCTTGGGTTGGAAGGAATTTTAGTGTTTTTTTTTGAGAATTTGTATAAGGATCTGTGTATGGTGCTTCAAGACATACAAAAGTTATTTTAAACTCACCCCTCCCCCATTTCTCCCCCCCCCTTCTTAGGTATACCCAGAAGGCATCATGAATTGAATAAGAATTGAAATTTTAGTGGAATCGTTTTGGTAGAATCGTTTAGAGGACGCTTCGTAGAGTTGAAAAAATATGTTTTACCCACCCCCGTCCTTGCCCCCTTTTCCCCCCTCTCTCATTATCTCGGAAACTACAAGTCTGAGAAGGATGGTGCTGGAACAAATGTTGCTCAAGACCCTCTTCTTTATCCGATTCAGAAAAAAAAAACTTTAAAGCCTCATAACTTCTAAACGGTGCTAGATAGACATAGCAAACTTGACCTTGGGTTGTAAGGAATTTTAGTGTTTTTTTTTGAGGATTTGTATAAGGATTTGTATATGGTGCTTCAAAAAGAACAAAAGTTTTTTAAACTGCACCCTTTTCCCCATTTCCCCCCCCCCCCCCCACCCCCCTTTTTTAGGTATACCCAGAAGGCATCATGTTGGAATTTAAATCTTAGTGGAATCGTTTTGGTAGAATCGTATAGAGGATGCTTCGTAGAGTTGAAAAAATATGTTTTACCCACCCCCGTCCTTGCCCCCTTTTCCCCCCTCTCTCATTATCTCGGAAACTACAAGTCTGAGAGGGATGGTGCTGGAACAAATGTTGCTCAAGACCCTCTTCTTTATCCGATTCAGAAAAAAAAAACTTTAAAGCCTCATAACTTCTAAACGGTGCTAGATAGACATAGCAAACTTTAACTTGGGTTGTAAGGAATTTTAGTGTTTTTTTTTAAGGATTTGTATAGATGGTGCTTTAAGAAATACAAAAATTTTTTTTAACCCCCCCATTCCCCCATTTTTTACCCCCCTTTTAAGGTATACCCAAAAGGCGTCATGTTGGAATTGAAATTTTAGTGGGATCGTATAGAAGATGCTCCAAGGATTCAGAAACGATTTTAAAACTCCCCCAATTTTTCTCACCCCCCTTCAAGGTATACCCAGAAGGCGTCAAGTTGGAATTTAAATTTTAGTGGGATCGTATAGAGGATGCTCCAAGGATTAAGATACAATTTTTAAACTCCCCCCCTCCCCCCATTTTTCTCACCCCCCTTCAAGGTATACCCAGAAGGCGTCAAGGTGGAATTGAAATTTTAGTGAGATCGTATAGAGGAGCTCCAAGGATTAAGAAACGATTTTAAAACTCCCCCTCTCCCCCCATTTTTCTCACCCCCCTTCAAGGTATACCCAGAAGGCGTCAAGTTGGAATTGAAATTTTAGTGGGATCGTATAGAGGATGCTCGGAAGAATTAAAAAAAGTTGTGTGAGCTCCCCTCTTTGCCCCTCTTTTTGACCCCCCACATTATCTCGGAAACTACAAGTCGGACAGGGTTGGTGCTCCAAGTAATGTTGCTCAAGACCCTTTTCAAAATCCGAATCCAAAAAAAAAAGATGGCCGCCATACAAAAAAATATTGTCCCATACAAAAAAGTGCCCTCCCATACAAAATCTTAAAATACCTGTATCTTCTTTGTAAATACTTAGGCAGACCAAGATGGCATCATGTTAGGTACTACATTTTGGTGGGATCGTATAGAGGATGCTTCGTAGATTAGAAAAAATATGTTTTACCCACCCCCGTCCTTGCCCCCTTTTCCCCCCTCTATCAATATCTCGGAAACTACAAGTCTGAGAGGGATGGTGCTCGAACAAATGTTGCTCAAGACCTTCTTAATTATCCGATTCCAAAATAAAAAACTTTAAACCTTCATAACTTCTGAACGGTGCTAGATAGACATAGCAAACATGACCTTGGGTTGTAAGGAATTTTAGTGTTTTTTTTAGGATTTGTATAAGGATTTGTATATGGTGCTTCAAAATGTACGAAAGTTTTTTTAAACTGCACCCCCCCCCCCATTCCCCCCCCAGAAAGCATCATGTTGGAATTGAAATTTTGGTGGAATCGTTTTGGTGGGATCGTATAGAGGTTGCTTCGTAGAGTTGAAAAAATATGTTTTACCCACCCCCGTCCTTGCCCCCTTTTCCCCCCTCTCTCATTATCTCGGAAACTACAAGTCTGAGAGGGATGGTGCTGGAACAAATGTTGCTCAAGACCCTCTTCTTTATCCGATTCAGAAAAAAAAAACTTTAGAGCCTCATAACTTCTAAACGGTGCTAGATAGACATAGCAAACTTGACCTTGGGTTGTAAGGAGTTTTATGGGTTATAAGGTATAAGGTATACCCAAAAGGCGTCATGTTGGAATTGAAATTTTATTGGGATCGTATAGAGGAGGATGCTCTATGGATTCAGAAACTATTTTAAAACTCCCCCCTCTCCCCCCATTTTTCTCAAACCCCTTCAAGGTATACCCAGAAGGCGTCAAGTTGGAATTTAAATTTTAGTGGGATCGTATAGAGGATGCTCGGAAGAATTGAAAAAAGTTGTGTGACCTCCCCTCTTTGCCCCCCTTTTTGACCCCCCCACATTATCTCGGAAACTACTAGTCGGAGAGGGTTGGTGCTCAAACTAATGTTGCTCAAGACCCTCTTCTTTATCCGATTCAGAAAATAAAAACTTTAAAGCCTCATAACTTCTAAACGGTGCTAGATAGACATAGCAAACTTGACCTTGGGTTGTAAGGAATTTTAGTGTTTTGTTTTAAGGATTTGTATAGATGATGCTTTAAGAAATACAAAAAAAATTGTAAACCCCCCATTTCCCCCATTTTTTACCCCCCCTTTAAGGTATACCCAAAAGGCGTCATGTTAGAATTAAAATTTTACTGGGCTCGTATAGAGGATGCTCTAAGGATTCAAAAACGATTTTAAAACGCCCCCTCTCCCCCCATTTTTCTCACCCCCCTTCAAGGTATACCCAGAAGGCCTCAGGTTGGAATTGAAATTTTAATAGGATCGTATAGAGGATGCTCCAAGGATTAAGGATCAATTTTAAAACTTACCCCCTTCCCCCATTTTTCTCCCCCCCCTTAAAGGTATACCCAGAAGGCGTCATGTTGGAATTGAAATTTTAAGGGGATCGTATAGAGGATGCTCGGAAGAGTTGAAAAAAGTTGTGTGACATCCCCTCTTTGGCCCCCTTTTTAACCCCCCTACATTATCTCGGAAACTACAAGTCGGAGAGGGATGGTGCTCGAACAAATGTTGCTCAAGACCCTCTTAATTATCCGATTCAGAAATCAAAAACTTTAAACCCTTATAACTTCTAAACGGTGCTAGATAGACAGCAAACTTGACCTTGAGTTGTAAGGAATTTTAGTGTTTTTTTTTAAGGATTTGTTTATGGTGCTGCAAAATGTACAACAATTTTTAAACTGCACCCTCCCCCCATTCACCCCCCCCCCCATCTTTTTAGGTATACCCAGAAGGCGTCATGTTGGAATTGAAATTTTAGTGGGATCGTATAGAGGATGCTTCAAAGAGTTAAAAAAAGTTGTGTTACCCCCCTCCTTGCCCCCCGTTTTGACCCCCCCCTCGCATTATCTCGGAAACTACAAGTCGGAGAGGGTTGGTGCTTCAACTAATGTTGCTCAAGACCCTTTTCAATATCCGAATCCGTAAAAAAAAGATGGCCGCCATACGACAAAAATATTGTCCCATACAAAAAAGTGCACTCCCATACAAAATCTTATTATTATTACCACTGACTTATTGACATAATTGTTCTCCTAGATGGTGGAGGGGAGATGTGTTTTTTTTCATGCTATAGGAAAGCTATAGAGGGGGTTCCAGTGAGTGGGGGAAAAATCCCAAAATGCCCCTTTCCCCCCAACTAACCCCCCCACGAATCGACATCGGATTCTTCCCGACGGGGTATTTTTTTTTGAAGATTTGTGTAGATGGTGCATCATTATATACAAAGGTTTTTTTAAACTGCACCCTTCCCCATTTTTCACCCCCTCTTTTAAGGTATACTCAGAAGGCGTCATGTTGGAATTGCAATTTTAGTAGGATCGTTTAGAGGATGTTTGAAGGATTAAGAACCGATTTAAACCCCCCCACACCCCATTTTACTCCCCCCCTTTTAAGGTGTACCCAGAAGGCGTCATGTTGGAATTTAAATTTTAGTAGGATTGTATAGAGAATACTCTGAAGAGTTGAAAAAAGTGGTGTGACCTCCCCTCTTTGCCGTCCTTTGACCCCCCCACAATATCTCGGAAACTACAAGTCGGAAAGGGTTGGTGCTCCAACTAATGTTGCTCAAGACCCTTTTCAATATCCGAATCGATAAAAAAGATGAAAAAAAAAGATGGCCGCTATACAAAAAAAATATTGTCCCATACAAAAAAGTGCACTCCCATACAAATGCCCTTTTTAGGTATAGCAAGAAGGCATCATGTTGGAATTAAAATTTTTGTGGAATCGTTTTGGTAGGATCGTATGGAGGATGCTTCGTAGAGTTGAAAAAATATGTTTTTCCCACCCCCGTCCTTGCCCCCTTTTCCCCCCTCTCTCATTATCTCGGAAACTACAAGTCTGAGAGGGATCGTGCTCGAACAAATGTTGCTCAAGACCCTCTTCATTATCCGATTCAGAAATAAAAAACTTTAAACCTTTATAACTTCTAAACGGTGCTAGATAGATATAGCAAACTTGACCATGGGTTGTAAGGAATTTTAGTGTTTTTTTTTAGGATTTGTATAAGCATTTGTAAATGGTACTTCAAAATGTACAAAGGTTTTATAAACTGCACCCTCCCCCCATTCCCCCATAGGGGTTTTTAGGGTTTGTAGGGGTTTAGGGTTTGTAGGGGTTATTAGGGGTTTTTAGGGGTTTGTAGGGGTTTGTAGGATTTTTTAGGGGTTGTAGGGGTTTTAAAGGGTTGTAGGGGTTTTTAGGAGTTTTTAGGGGTTGTAGGGGTTTTTAGGGGTTGAAGGGGTTTTTAGGGGTTGTTGGGGTTTTTTGGGGGTTGAAGGGGTTTTTAGGGGTTGTAGGGATTTTTAGGGGTTGTAGGGGTTTTTAGGGGTTGTAGGGGTTTGTAGGATTTTTTAGGGGTTGTAGGGGTTTTTAGGGGTTGTAGGGGTTTGTAGGGGTTTTTAGGGGTTGTAGGGATTGTAGGGATTTGTAGGGTTTTTTAGGGGTTGTAGGGGTTTTCAGGGGTTGTAGGGGTTGTAGGGGTTTTTAGGGGTTGTAGGGGTTTTTAGGGGTTGAAGGGGTTTTTAGGGGTTGTAGGGGTTTTTAGGGGTTGAAGGGGTTTTTAGGGGTTGTAGGGATTTTTAGGGGTTGTAGGGGTTTTTAGGGGTTGTAGGGGTTTGTAGGATTTTTTAGGGGTTGTAGGGGTTTTTAGGGGTTGTAGGGGTTTGTAGGGGTTTTTAGGGGTTGTAGGGATTTGTAGGGTTTTTTAGGGGTTGTAGGGGTTTTCAGGGGTTGTAGGGGTTGTAGGGGTTTTTAGGGGTTGTAGGGATTTTTAGGGGTTGTAGGTGTTTGTAGGGGTTTTTAGGGGTTGTAGGGGTTTTTAGGGGTTGTAGGGGTTTGTAGGGGTTTTTAGGGGTTGTAGGGATTTTTGAGGGTTGTAGGGGTTTTTAGGGGTTGTAGGGGTTTGTAGGATTTATTAGGGGTTGTAGGGGTTTTTAGGGGTTGTAGGGATTTATAGGGGTTGTAGGGATTTTTAGGGGTTGTAGGGGTTTTTAGGGGTTGTAGGGGTTTGTAGGATTTTTTTGGGGTTGTAGGGGTTTTTTAGGGGTTGTAGGGATTTGTAGGGGTTGTAGGGGTTTTTAGGGGTTGTAGGGGTTTTTAGGGGTTTTTAGGGGTTTGTAGGGGTTTTTAGGGGTTGTAGGGGTTTGTAGGGGTTTTTAGGGGTTGTAGGGGTTTTTAGGGGTTGTAGGGATTTTTAGGGGTTGTAGGGGTTTTTAGGGGTTGTAGGGGTTGTAGGGGTTTGTAGGGGTTGTAGGGGTTTTTAGGGGTTGTAGGGGTTTTTAGGGGTTGTAGGGGTTTTTAGGGGTTGTAGGGGTTTGTAGGGGTTTTTAGGGGTTGTAGGGATTTTTGAGGGTTGTAGGGGTTTTTAGGGGTTGTAGGGATTTTTAGGGGTTGTAGGGGTTTTTAGGGGTTGAAGGGGTTTTTAGGGGTTGTAGTGGTTTTTAGGGGTTGAAGGGGTTTTTAGGGGTTGTAGGGATTTTTAGGGGTTGTAGGGGTTTTTAGGGGTTGTAGGGGTTTGTAGGATTTTTTAGGGGTTGTAGGGGTTTTTAGGGGTTTGTAGGGGTTTTTAGGGGTTGTAGGGGTTGTAGGGATTTGTAGGATTTTTTAGGGGTTGTAGGGGTTTTCAGGGGTTGTAGGGATTTTTAGGGGTTGTAGGGGTTTTTAGGGGTTGTAGGGGTTTGTAGGATTTATTAGGGGTTGTAGGGGTTTTTAGGGGTTGTAGGGGTTTGTAGGGGTTTTTAGGGGTTGTAGGGGTTTTAGGGGTTGTAGGGGTTTGTAGGATTTTTATTGGTTGTAGGGAGTTTTAGGGTTTGTAAGGGTTTTTAGGGGTTGTAGGGATTTGTAGGATTTTTTAGGGGTTGTAGGGGTTTTTAGGGTTTGTTGGGGTTTTTAGGGGTTTTAAGGGGTTGTAGGGGTTTGTAGGGGTTTTTAGGGGTTGTAGGGGTTTTTAGGGGTTGTAGGGGTTTGTAGGGGTTTTCAGGGGTTGTAAGGGTTTTTAGGGGTTGTAGGGGTTTGTAGGGGTTTTCAGGGGTTGTAGGGATTTTTAGGGGTTGTAGGGGTTTTTAGGGGTTGTAGGGATTTTTAGGGGTTGTAGGTGTTTGTAGGGGTTTTTAGGGAATGTAGGGGTTTTTAGGGGTTGTAGGGGTTTGTAGGGGTTTTTAGGGGTTGTAGGGATTTTTGAGGGTTGTAGGGGTTTTTAGGGGTTGTAGGGATTTTTAGGGGTAGTAGGGGTTTTTAGGGGTTGTAGGGGTTTGTAGGATTTATTAGGGGTTGTAGGGGTTTTTAGGGGTTGTAGGGATTTTTAGGGGTTGTAGGGGTTTTTAGGGGTTGTTGGGGTTTGTAGGATTTTTTAGGGGTTGTAGGGGTTTTTTAGGGGTTGTAGGGATTTGTAGGGGTTGTAGGGGTTTTTAGGTGTTGTAGGGGTTTTTAGGGGTTTTTAGGGGTTGTAGGGGTTTGTTGGGGTTTTTAGGGGTTGTAGGGGTTTGTAGGGGTTTTTAGGGGTTGTAGGGGTTTTTAGGGGTTGTAGGGATTTTTAGGGGTTGTAGGGGTTTTTAGGGGTTGTAGGGGTTGTAGGGGTTTGTAGGGGTTGTAGGGGTTTGTAGGGGTTTTTAGGGGTTGTAGGGGTTTTTAGGGGTTGTAGGGGTTTTTAGGGGTTGTAGGGGTTTGTAGGGGTTTTTAGGGGTTGTAGGGATTTTTGAGGGTTGTAGGGGTTTTTAGGGGTTGTAGGGATTTTTAGGGGTAGTAGGGGTTTTTAGGGGTTGTAGGGGTTTGTAGGATTTATTAGGGGTTGTAGGGGTTTGTAGGGGTTTTTAGGGGTTGTAGGGATTTTTAGGATTGTAGGGGTTTTTTAGGGGTTGTAGGAATTTTTAGGGGTTGTAGGGGTTTTTAGGGGTTGTAGGGGTTTTTAGGGGTTGTAGGGGTTTTTAGGGGTTGTAGGGGTTTGTAGGGGTTTTTAAGGGTTGTAGGGGTTTTTAGGGTTTAGGGGTATTTAGGGGTTGTAGGAATTTGTAGGATTTTGTAGGGGTTGTAGGGGTTTTTAGGGGTTGTAGGGATTTTTAGGGGTTGTAGGGGTTTTTATGGGGTTGTAGGGATTTTTAGGGGTTGTAGGGGTTTGTAGGGGTTTTTAGGGGTTTTAGGGGTTGTAGGGGTTTTTAGGGTTTGTAGGGGTTTTTTGGGGTTTTTAGGGGTTGTAGGGGTTTTTAGGGGTTGTAGGTGTTTGTAGGGGTTTTAAGGGGTTGTAGGGGTTTTTAGGGTTTGTAGGGGTTGTAGGGATTTTTAGGGGTTTTTAGGGGTTTTTAGGGGTTGTAGGGGTTTTTAGGGGTTGTAGGGGTTTTTAGGGGTTGTAGGGATTTGTAGGATTTTTTAGGGGTTGTAGGGGTTTTTGGGGGTTGTAGGGATTTTTAAGGGTTGTAGGGGTTTTTTTGGGTTGTAGGGATTTTTAGGGGTTGTACTGGTTTGTAGGGGTTTTTAGGGGTTTTAGGGGTTTTTAGGGGTTGTAGGGGTTTGTAGGGGATTTTAGGGGTTTTTAGGGGTTGTAGGGGTTTGTAGGATTTTTTAGGGGTTGTAGGGGTTTTTAGGGGTGTTTGGGGTTTTTAGGGGGTTGTAGGGGTTTGTAGGGGTTTTTAGGGGTTGTAGGGGTTTTTAGAGGTTTTAAGGGGTTTTTAGGGGTTGTAGGGGTTTTTAGGGGTTGTAGGGATTTGTAGGACTTTTTAGGGGTTGTAGGGGTTTTTAGGGGTTGTAGGGGTTTGTAGGGGTTTTTAGGGGTTGTAGGGGTTTTAGGGGTTGTAGGGGTTTGTAGGATTTTTATTGGTTGTAGGGAGTTTTAGGGTTTGTAAGGGTTTTTAGGGGTTGTAGGGATTTGTAGGATTTTTTAGGGGTTGTAGGGGTTTTTAGGGTTTGTTGGGGTTTTTAGGGGTTTTAAGGGGTTGTAGGGGTTTGTAGGGGTTTTTAGGGGTTGTAGGGGTTTTTAGGGGTTGTAGGGGTTTGTAGGGGTTTTCAGGGGTTGTAAGGGTTTTTAGGGGTTGTAGGGGTTTGTAGGGGTTTTTAGGGGTTGTAGGGGTTTTTAGGGGTTGTAGGGGTTTTTAGGGGTTGTTGGGATTTTTAGGGATAGTAGGGGTTTGTAGGGGTTTTTAGGGGTTGTAGGGGTTTTTAGGGGTTTTTAGGGGTTGTAGGGGTTGTAGGGATTTGTAGGTGTTTTTAGGTTTTGTAGGGGTTTTTAGGGGTTGTAGGGGTTTTTAGGGGTTGTAGGGGTTTTTAGGGGTTGTAGGGATTTTTAGGGGTTGTAGGGGTTTTTAGGGGTTGTAGGGGTTTGCAGGGGTTTTTAGGGGTTTCAGGGGTTTTTAGGGGTTTGTAGGATTTTTTATTGGTTGTAGAGAGTTTTTGGGGTTGTAGGGATTTTTAGGGGTTGTAGGGGTTTTTAGGGGTTGTAGGGGTTTTTAGGGGTTTTTAGGGTTTGTAGGGGTTTTTAGGGGTTGTAGGGGTTTTTAGCGGTTGTAGGGGTTTTTAAGGGTTTTTAGGGGTTGTAGAATTTGTTGGTGTTTTTAGGGGTTGTAGGGGTTTTTAGGGGTTTGTAGGGGTTTTTAGGGGTTGTAGGGGTTTGTAGGATTTTTTATTGGTGTTAGGGGTTGTAGGGATTTTTAGGGGTTGTAGGGGTTTTTAGGGATTGTAGGGGTTTGTAGGGGTTTTAGGGGTTGTTGGGGTTTTTAGGGGTTGTAGGGGTTTGTAGGGGTTTATAGGGGTTGTAGGGGTTTTTAGGGGTTGTAGGGGTTTTTAGGGGTTTTTAGGGGTTGTAGGGGTTTTAAGGGGTTGTATGGGTTTTTAGGGGTTTTAGGGATTAGTAGGATTTTTAGGGGGTTGTAGAAGTTTTTAGGGGTTGTAGGGATTTGTAGGATTTTTTAGGGGTTGTAGGGGTTTTTAGGGGTTGTAGGGATTTTAAGGGGTTGTAGGGGTTTTTAGGGGTTGTAGGGGTTTTTAGGGGATTTTAGGGGTTGTAGGGGTTTGTAGGGGTTTTAGGGGTTGTAGGGGTTGTAGGGGTTTTTAGGGGTTTTTAGGGGTTTTAGGGGTTTTTAGGGGTTGTAGGGATTTTTAGGATTTGTAGGGGTTTTTAGGGGTTAAACCCGCGAGCTGTATACAGCTCGCGCACCACGCAACCTCTAGTTTATTATATATACCTATAAAAGGGCTTAACCTGACTGCTGACTGACTGATTCATCATCGCCGAGCCGAAACCGCTGAAGTTAGAAAGCTGAAATTTAGAAGGTAGCTTCCTTTTACAGCAAAACCACTCACTAAGGCGGGATTTTTTGAAATTCAACCCCTAGGAGGGTGAAAAGGGGTGAAAACGAATGTATGAAACTTTTTACCACGTAGTGCGATTTGCTTGAAACTTGATATGAATAAATAAATTTCAAAATAAATGGACTCGTATTTCAGTATTTTTCAAAATAACCCTAACAAAGGGGTAAAATGAGGTGTCCATATTTGTATGGGAACTTTTTAACGGGTGGTGTTATTTCTTAGAAACTTGGTTTGGATACTTAAAATGCAAAATAAATGGACACGTGTTTCAGGATTTTTCAAAATAACCTTCATAAAGAGGGTGAAAAGGGGTGAAAACGAATGTATTAAACTTTTTAACGCGTGGTGCGATTTGCTTGAAACTTGATTATGTATAATACTATAATAGCGCGCAGGCGAAGTCGCGGGGTTTACAGCTAATGTAACTACATTTAGGTAACTATTTAAAATATGCTTAAACTAAGAGAACCTGTGTATCATGCGGAAAAACCAAAAATAATAATATCTGTTGAGTGCTGCAACCCTACCAACTAGTGCAAAGACTAAATACAAAACGGTCACCTTTAGTTTGGCTGCTGGTAACATTTTTCGTCTAGTCGCTTGTCAACCAAACTTCTACCAATACCAACTGCTCTTGCTTATTTATGCGAACCTTAATGCGAATGAGCTTATCAATGCTTTTGTTACACATCGAAAAAGACGAAGGTGTGCGTCATGCGTCACTCTCAAAATGATTTCTGGCCGGGCTGTGTCTATACTGTAGTTAGGTATTTTGATTTTTGATGTATTTTGTTGCTCCAGCTATGGTGATGGTAAGTAATGATTCTAAATAGGAGGAATTATGTGATAACTTCCAATAACATCGCGAATTTATATAAGACTGCATTTTTTTAGGTATGCCCTTAACATCTGAATTAATATATGCCTTGTTTTAGATGCTGGATGGACCTCAGCGACACATTTTGGATCATTATCATACCAGTGGTCATCTCGCTGTTTGCTTCTTTCAGTAAGTTCTTTAAATCATGAACTGTGATTTATTCACCAGGTGCACAGTGATATAGAGTTGATGACAGTGAGTACGATGGTAATCTATTCTCTAGGTCTAGGGCATTGACGAATAGTATAATTACATACGTCACGTCACGTGTAACAATGATTTATTCCAAGATGATACCTATCTACTAGTTGCTACCAGTAGATTGTAGGTACCTTAATAAGTTACTACTAGAATTTATTCCCATGAAGTCTCGCCTCATCTCAAATTCCTAGAAAATCGGCAAGTATCGATACGGGGAATTTTCGGTTAGCTCACACTTATTATTAGAGAGAATTAATTTATTTTGGATCTACGGTTACGTCAAAGGACAAGGAATTAATTTATTTTGGATCTATGGTTACGTCAAAGGACGATGCCATTATATAATGGCATCGTCCTTTGACGTAACCATGCTTTTCTTATCCACCATTTACTTTGTTTTTGATGTACCTATTGAAGTATTTTTTCTATTATTTTAAGCAGAAAATACTCGAGATCTGTGGTCAGCGTGAATTTGCGTGAAACCGAAAAATCCGAAAATCTGTAAACTTCAAATCAAAATCTCTAGTTTCTATAATTTTTCGGGCTCCATACCTCAAAACAAAATAAGAAACCCTTATAGGATCACTTTGTTGCCTGTCTACTTCTCTGTAGAGCTATCTATGTATCCGTTTGTCTGTCTGTGTGTATGTCAAGACTCTTTTTCTCAAGAACGTGGAGGTATCAAGCTGAAAAATTACTTCGATGCAATGGAAAAATGGTCTAAACAGCAAATAACATTTGTCATAAAACAAATCGATACAATAAGAAATTATACAATATAATAATTATCAGCGTTTTAAAATATGATTGTAATAAGACAATGAAATTAAAAAATAATTGCAATATAATTTAATGAAAAATCTTTAATTTAATAGGTACCTACTGTTACATATCATAATCATAAATTTGTGCGATCGTTTAGCCACATTCTAAGTCGGTACTTTAAAGATATTACATGTATCAACTTCGACGTTTTAACTTCAACAAAACAAAGCAAACACGTTTGAGGACAGGCATGTTTATAGTTTCCCATCGCCCCGAGCAAATAGCACTAGAGTAATTGCTTCTCTCCATGAAACACTCCATAACTTATCAGTTTTATTTTCACTTCTCTAGTTAGTAAAATCACTAAGTAAAATCCATCAGTAGAAGGTATTTAGCGGGAGTGGAAGTTAGTAAATTAACCTAATTTAGTAGTTCTTATCTTATCTATGTCGATAATAACGATCTAAAAATTACCAAAAAAATTACACCGCATTTATTATTTAAAAAATTATTTATTTATTTTATTTATTTATTTTTATTTATTTATAAAAAAAAATAATCATTTTTATTTAAACATAATAACTCAGTTCTTAAACTAATGTAAGTAAGTAATTTTGAGTCGCCAAACAATCAAATCAATTGCTTAGGCATTTAATTTGCTTGTTTGCTGTAAGCAAATGCAGCAACGACGCACGTATACGTGCATACGTGCGTACCCGTTCAGGTTGCTGTCTCGCTGACATTAACTTAGTGAACGCCGCCGCGTATCACGCATGTAATTAATTAATTTGCTTGCTTGTTTTACCTGTGACAAACTTACACATACTTTTAATGCATGTGAAGAATTTACTTTCAATGTATGGAGTTTACAAAAATGTGACGAATTTACTTTGTGGCAAATGTACAACAATCCCTCCGTTTTTCGTCGGTAAAAACTAAAATGTATACCGGCTTCATTGAATATAAAAAATATTATAGATGTATAATTTTTTTTGATATTAGTTGATTTTTTTTAAACCGTTGGACCGATTTCGACAAAATTTAAACGGGGACCACATGGCCTATAAATCATAAGACTTATGTTCTTCTGAATATCATAATAATAAACAAATTGTACTGTAAGATACCTAGACACAGAACAAACACTACGTTCATCACATAAGTATTTGTCCTACTTGGGGATCGAATCCGGTGTTAAAACATAATGGCAAATTTGTTGACGAGAATGACGTAAATAAATATAACTGTGCCTTGTGCTATAATACCCGAAATTCAGAATTTACTGTCTGCCGTAATACCGTTTCCGTGCCGAACAGATACCGGAAAGGGACCGGTATCCGTAACTTTTGCGGTATGTTGGTTTTGAGTGAGTGACTACTGAATTTAATAGTGAAAGTATAGATAGTGAAATATTATTTCTTAAAAATAATCTCTTAATTTGCTGAACCTGTTTTATATTGATTTGTATTGGCTAGATGTATTAAATCAAGTTAACACATTATTTATTCAATAAAATCACAAGGACTTTTTACATGCTAGGGAATCTAGGTGCCGGTTCCTCCTAAGCCAAGTTCAACAATATTCCGACAAGAAACTCGCCTTACCACTTTTTTGTATGATTCCTGACAATTTTGTTACGGATGCTGAGTCGAGATGGAACAGATTCATCCCAAGCTTTTTTTGTCATCTATATATAATTTGTTTTTTATAATATGCTTTATGACACAATTTCATTTTTATTAAGTATTTTAAATTTGCCAATCGACAAATCAAACAAGTCGCTCGGGGCCTTGCTATAAAAGCGTACACATAAAAGAATGATTAACTTTAGCGAGCCAAACTGAGGGAAATATACCCTTTGAAACACAAAAATATTTTTTTAAATCGGTTCAGGGGTCTTCGAGTAATCGGTGACCAATTGAGAACCTCCTCCTTTTTCGAAGTCGGTTAAAAAGATTCGCTCCATACCTAATAAACCATTACAAGCATTAACAACAAAAAATAACGAAGGTCTGGGGTTCACGGGCTCTTAGACTATAAGCGAGAGGCTACGTAAGTGAAAACAAATAGTAAGATTATAAAACATTAAAACAAAGTAACACTCTTTTATCGTGTTTCACTATTTTACTATTTATCTTTTAATTATTTATCTAGAACCAGTGTGTTGAAAAGATTTAAGTGCGCCTCAGAGGCTTCTTTCGTTCACTTGGTACATGTCTTCGAACTTTTTAGTTTCTAGTTCAGGAAACCGGTATGGTTTTTTCACGATGTTTTCATTCGCCGATTAGGTGTACCTACTGGTTTAGCATAGATACATTTTTAGAACTGACAAATCTATTGGTGAACGACCGGTTTCGAACTAATCTAAAGTAACACGTTGAGGATTTGCCTTATCATCCCATTCTGAAGAACTGCGTAGTTTCCTGGGTTCATCAGTAAAGGAACACGTTGCTCTTTGAGCCTGGAACCTTTTCGTGAACCTACATACTTTTGTGTGCTGCCGACCCGAACTTCTACAAAGTGCGTATTAGACACCAACTTTGTTGACGGAGTCATTAACCTGCTCCAAGGCCTCCGAGATAGAGAGATACGAGGCTTATGAGATAGAGATAATAACCATGATATATTATTCATAAAACATTAAAAACATGAAGCAAAGTCGTTTCGAATTATACTATACCATACCATAAGGCTATGGAGCGTCATAACATAAATCTCTAGTAAGACTTATGAATAGCTCCATATTTCTTAATTATTCAGTGTCATAAAATAAAACACTTGCAGATTTTTATTCGCTTTTGCGTCGGTTAATCTTTGGATTTTAAAAATGAGTGGAGGTTAAGCTTCTTACATTTCGAGTTTCAATGTTTTGGTAACCATGTGAAAAGCAAAAGCGATGTTAAACAAATATCAAACGTGCCTTTTTTCAGTGTATACAACTGTACTAATGTTACCTTCTCACTGCATTTGTTCTGTGACGTTAATTTAATATTATATTTATATATAAATACAAAAGTAAATAAAATACACCTTGTGTTAGTTTTACATATATACAAGGTGGTGCTAAGATGGCGACATTCAATGAACATACATCTTTAAAGATTTTAGAAATATTGATTAATTTGTTTAAACAAGATTTATCAATAAAAAAATGGTTGTCTGTAAAGTCGCGTAATAACGTCATAAGAAAACTTTTTGGATTAGATAAATTAGTACTGAATTATCACTTGTTATGTCAAAGTCAAATTGATCATCTACTTAACTGTCAAAGAACTGTCACATTTGATTGATTGAATTTGTTATCCGTATCCTTCCTGGAATATAACCTGTCGTTGTGTGATCTTGTGAGAAGTCAGAATACAAAAAATACTTTTTTTTTGCTGGTGTTTTTAATCCTAGAAAATCTACTAATTTAACATAACAAAAACATAGATGAAAAATTGCATACTTTTAACCTATTAAGATGCGATTTATAAGATATTATCACGTCAAAAAGATTTATTATCTCTAAACAACCTGTACCATCCGGTATGTAAAAAGCTGTAGCTTCCTTTCCCCACGCCCGCCGGCGCGTTGCCTCGTAGCTACCGCGCTACGGTAGTGCTCACGTAATGATTACATTTGGTTTCTAAGGTATAATTTTGTTGTGTTTAATAATTTAAATTATATTAAGGTAATAATTCTATATAATATATTTATTTATATACCATTTTATTTACAGTATTTCATTAGTAAAAGGTGTGGTCAAATCCAAAAATAAATGTCAGAAGAATAAGAAAAATGTCTTATTAAAAACATTACTCACTTATCTGTTATATTAATAATTTCTTTATGATAAGTCTTATAAATTACTAATTAAGTTATTATTAATATGACACATGAACCGTACGTTCATTTACTATCGCCTTTGAAGTTTGTAGGCTGGGCTAGTTTATTACGTAGGTACACTTTGTATTTACCTACATAATAACGTAGTCCAGCCTTGGCTACAAGTACAAATACACGTTAAACCAGCATAATAGCGTCTCGGTACATTTTCTTATTCGCCCATTGAAGGTGCTAATTTTCTTATTCGCCCATTGAGGGTGCTAATTTAGAGACCGTCGCTGAATACGAGAAGGACATGCGAGACATGCGATTAACCCGTAGCTACGTTACAAAGGGCAAAGGTGTGCGGTAGCTACTTTGCCTCACAATCCCAAGGTATTATAAATTAAATAATAAATAAATAATCCCGGATATTACACAGCATCATCTGGCCCCAAAGTAAGCAGAGGTTTTCTTATACCTATAAAACAAACTCTACTTACTTTTGGAACCACATGACAGATATACTAGTTATATACTATTTTTTTATTATTATATTATATTTATAGAAATATCCAGACCCGAGACAAATACTTGCAGATCATACAAACAAGGTGAACAAAGAAGGTTGCGGGTTGGATTCCCGAACCCGCAACATTCTGCGTCTCAGCTGGACCTTGGGTCACTGCACCACAGAGGTCGTATTATGTATCGATTACTTACCCACTCTGTTCGAAAAAGTAATGCGCGCATTTTTTATATTTATATAATTACTTACCTAGGTACTTGTATAAACTTTCACGAACTCTGCCACTCGTGAGCTTTAATAGGCAATGGATAGTTGCCAAACAAGCCATCTGGCTTTCGTCAATAACAGTATATTTTGACTCACCTACTTGACTTTATTTGTTTGTTTCTTAATTCAATCATTTGTCAGGCATATCTATTTTATTAAATAAAACAGATGTACCGATTGAGCCGGCGCGGCAAGTAGAAGTAACTCAAGCCCGTGTCTATAGCAGCTGACTTCAGTCGTTTCAAGATAATAAGATTTTAGTCTGCTCCTTACTTATGACTGGCCTGTCAGGTCAGTTGGTATAAGTATAGTAATTCTGCATTCTGCGCTCTAGATTAAGGATTCAATTCCCTCCTCCCAAAGTGAACCATTTCTGAGTTATCATGATTTTTAGGTTTTTCAAAATAAGTCAAAATACAACATCAAAAATTTATTTAAAAAAAGTATTAACGTAAATCATTTTTTTCTTTTGTTTTATAAAAACAATTAAACACTGGTTATGTATCACTATTAAAACAACAATTACCGGTCCAAATTTAAAAATACCAGATAAAAAACGATATTATTTCAATATTTTTTGAGATTTTTTTCTACTAAAATGCCATAAACCAAAAAAAAATTATGAAACTTGGCTTGCAGATTTTTTCTTAGCTCTTTAACAATGCATAACAACTAGGCACTTATTCCAAAGAAACTGAAAAAAAATGATCACAAAGAAGCAGGCGGAAATTTGTAAGTATTCGAACTAAACTTAAATTCACTGTTTAAATATCTTGCAAATTGGTTTTTGCTTTAAGGCATTTTAGTGGTAAATAAACAAAAAATATTGAAATAATATCGCTATTTGTCTTGCATTTTTAAGTTTGGACCGATAATTGTTGTTTTAATAGTGATAAATAATAGTATATTTAATCGTTTTTAAGAATCAGAAGAAAAAAATATATATAAATTGATGCTTTTTTTTTAATAATTTTTTATGTTGCATTTTTAACTTATTTTGAAAAAACCTAAAAAACATGATAACTAAAAAATGATTCACTTTTGCATAATTCATAATGGGGTTAAAATTCTCGCAAATAGTCATCCCTATCACCTCCTAACGGATATACGTCGAATTACCAATAACCCTGTATAAGTTATGCTTAGTTTGGGGCTAGTTGTTGTGTGCTTTGTCCACCAATATTTATTTATTTATTTACTTGCGTACTTTAATTCCTTGACTTCTTTTAAAAGATTCCTTCGAAGTCGAAGAAATAGTTTCAATGAAGGTGCAAGCACATAAGACGTAGAGTCGTAGATAAGGGCAGGGAGACGATGACGAAGCAGCTTTCTGAAACCTGACTATTTGCTTTGAAGAAGGGACAGTTTTTTGTAATGCCGATTTTGTTATCTTCAATTCCACAGTTTTTCTTATCAACGTTGTGCGTGTTCTCCTCACAAAGCTTCACCCGGCACCGAACCAGCACTCATCACTGGCTGCAAAGAAAGCAACGCGAGCAGCACTATTGCTGGTGAGAACAAATATTCCTTAATATGTTATAGGTTGATTACTTTTGAAGTACTTGTTTATTTTTACATAAAGCTCTATTTATATTATAGAGCTTCAACGACATAAAATAAACAGGTCCGCGAAAGTGAAGAGCCGAGGGAAGTGGAATTTTATGAATGATTGTTTTTCTCTATATAACAATGCGTTAGCATCCTATAGTTTGTGTAATAACAAATGTAACTAATCTTTATATATATAATTCTACTGTACGTGTGTATGTCACTGAACTCCTCCTAAACGGTTGGACCGATTTGAACGATTTTTTATGTGTGTGTTCAAATTAATTCGAGAATGGTTTAGATTTACAATTAAATAACTTTAAAAAAAAACGCACAGACGAAGTCGCGAACGGGACAGCTAGTTGTATAATATGTTGAAGAAAAAGTTTCTTCGCATTTTTTAAGAAAATTCAAAACTTTTTTTAATATATTTTATTTACATTTATCTGAAGTATGTAAGTATTATTTTTTTCGATAAATTTTTGCCATCTTGTAGGTAGGGACATGATCCCATTGCTATAGAAATTTTGGGACTTCTGATCAAAATACCGAGACAAGTTGTTTTGGCAGTCCTCTCGTGATGTTAACCTGAAACTGCCTAAAGAATTCTGAAGAGACCGAAACAGGTGGAAATCTGAAGGTGCAAGGTCAGGACTATACGGCGGATGCATTAACACCTGCCAGCCAAACTCTCTTAATTTTTGCAGAGTGGTTAAAGATGTGTGAGGTCTAGCGTTATCATGATGAAAAACCACACCCCTTCTGTTTATTAATTCCGGCCGCTTTCTCTCAACTTTTTGCTTTAATCTCATCAGTTGTTCGCAGTAGAGTTCAGAATCGATGGTCCTGCCTGGTGGTAACAGCTCATAATGAATAATGCGCTTCCAATCCCACCACACACACAGCATCACCTTGTTGCGAGTTAACCCGGGTTTCGCCACAGTCTGTGAAGCCTGACCGGCCTTTGACCACGACCTTTTTCGCACGTTCTTGTCGTACGTGATCCACTTTTCATCACCAGTTATCAGCTTCTTCAAAAATGATTCGGTTTCATTACGTCGTAATAAAATCATAAATGAATCATAAATGAGTACACGGTTCATTAGGTTTCTTTCAGTGAGCTCGTGAGGTACCCAAATATCGAGCTTTTTTGTGTACCCAGTTTTTTTCAAATGCGGCAAAACTGTTTTGTGGTCTATTCCCAGTTCTTCAGCTACGTCGTAACTACTGATATGCCGATCTTGCTCCACTTTTTCAAAAATGGCATCCATTTTATACGTAATAGGGCGACTAGAGCGACGTGCATCTTTGACATCAAAATTTCCGGATTGAAAACGCTTAAACCAAATTTGTGCTACTCTCACAGACACTGCACTAGGTCCATAAACATTGCAAATTTCTTTCGAGGCTTGCGTTGCATTTTTACCTTTTTTGTAGTAAAATTTTAAAATGCGATACATTTTTCTTCGTCATACTAATTTCTTCGTTAGGTTCACTTACCTTGACAGTACGAAAAACAAATAAAAATCACACATTTTCCTAATTTGAATTTGGAATTATGTTCTTTAAAATTTAAACTTTTAATGATACCAAAACCAGCCAGATACAAATAGTATAGCCTAATATATAAGAGATTTTATTACAAGTTCATACATACTATAATGCGAAAAGACTTTTTCCCCAACCTAATATATATAACAACGCGATAGCGAATCTTGTCCAACGACAATAGTGTCAGCCGGCTGCGAATGTTACTAGTCAAGCGTCGATGGTAGCGAGGTAGCAATCTGGTTTGACACTTAAAAAAATAACCAGCGCCAATCAAAGTCAATTTTAATTAACTCTGTGTTGATTGCAGTACCAAGAACTAATGTTATCCTATGGACAGCTTTATATTTTGTATGAATCATTGCAAGAAAATACACGATTGTTGTATCAAGGAGTAATTATTATTCAAGTAATTATTCCTTCGTCTGCGTCCACGCCACCTATAAATTAAATTATATACTTATATTATTATTAAACCACCTATGAATTCTGATGAAAGCTCTCTCATATAATAATTCCCCTAAAACCCTAAAGTAAGGTAACATAGCAGCAAGGAGGTGTAAATGAGTTTGAAGAGATTAGGTAGTCTAAAGAGGTTTTTTAAACAAATCAAAATGATTTTGAACTTCCAATGTACGAACCTTCTAATGAGTTTCATCTCTTTTGGCGCGAAAGTAAAAAAAATGTGCTTTGAAATATTTTCACGGTTAATCATTAAAACAATATATATATGTAGCTGGAATAATTTCTAATTACTAATAATTGAAATAATTTAATAAATTCAACTTAAAATAGCTTGTTTTAAATTTTTTATAAAATATTTGTTTTTATACAGTTCATTGACTTTAACGAGAATTCACCGGACATTGATAATCGTTTCTTGAAGTTAGACAACTTATAGAACTTTCTAGAATTCTGAATCACAGAAGTTCAGAGAACGTTAGGTATAACAGTAACCATTCGCAGTATTTTAGCATCAATTTATTTAACGATTACTTCTTCTATAAAAGTAGTAACAGCGGGAAATTTTTATGTTATTTCCATTTGTTACCGGAATAATCAGATAAATTGGATTTTATATTACCTACGAAAGTTTAGTAATATCTTATCTTACAGTGAACATTTTTCAATAGGTAAATAGTTTGTAGAAACGTACTTATTTACGAGGGTTGGTTATAGGTAATCAATACTCGTGTCATATGTAGCTATTTTCACACAGGCACAGACACACACTTACTAAACGCTAGGACCAAGACGAGTTTCTTGCCAGTTCTTCTCGGGCTTGGGTTAGGATAAATTGGCACCTAAATTCACCTAGTATGTAAGACGTATAAAAGTAATCTTTGTGATTGTATTGAATCAAGTATCTTTTGACTTGACTTTAACTTGACTTGAAACGTTGATGTAGTATTCGGTACAAGGGAACACTTACTTTCAAAAATTATTGTCTTACTCAAAAAGAAAGCATGCATGTCATAACTTTTGATAGAAAATAACATTCAATGCAAGCGTATTAAAACAAACACGTTGACAGAAAGGGTCCTTTTTAATTCAATTTGGCTTACGAAAGCACAATAGAACAATATCGTTGACCTTTTTCTACAACTGAATGGCCACCCTCTAGGTTTAGTCGGATCAGGATCATTTCCACTTCCTTATTGGAATAGGCACCGCAATAAGACACAACCAATCTTTCTTAAATTACAGTAAAAAAAATATAAATTATAATCGCAAAGTATAATTTCCAAAATGATAAAACATGCATTGTTTAGTTAAGGATAATTTTGTAAGTACGATGAGCATATTACAAGTATTTTTGTTGTTCGTAGATCCCACTCTTTGGTCTCCACTTCGTGCTGATACCACTGCGTCCTGCACCCGGCTCTGCTTTCGAAAAGGTTTACCAAATTGTATCCGCGTTACTGACTAGTCTGCAAGTGAGTCAAGGATTTAATTTTTCTTTAACCATAGATACATAAATATTATTGATACCTAACCACAGAATAAATACCAGAATATCAATGTAGCACACTAGAGATACACGTACGCTTACAATGGCAATTTAAATTGCTGAATCCTGGGCAATAGTATCTAAATATGACGTCACGATAACATCATGTAATTAACAGGAATGGCGACAATTGTATTGAGATAGCGTAGTACAATACCTTTTGATATAGAGCAATTTAGGTGAACTAGTTGCTCTTCTTTGATTCATACTAGTTTCTGAGCTAGTACCTTAAGACGGTACCCTGAACAAATGTCTAGAAAAGAAAAAAAAATGTGTCTTATTTTACGGTTACTTATTGACTATCTCCTCGTTAATTGAAGGTATAATGATTATACGTCAAATAGGATATGTATTTTTAATCCAACTGCCGCTTTTTTATTTCTTATTTGATATATTTTTAATAAAAACACATTATTTGAGCGCCGTCTAATGGCGTCAAGGTTATTTGCTGAGAGTACTGCCTTAACACTGTAATATTATATACAATTACCTTGCTTACCTTACACCACCCGCCCACTTGTCATGAGGCCAAGCAGCGCGTAAAATGCAATGCAAACTGTATAAGCGAGTTCTATTAGCTATAGCGAAAATATTTGAATAGCCAATCCAGGAGTTTAATGACCTCACCATTTACTTAAAACGAGATATCACTATTCTAAAGGATTTTTTCGGGTCTTATTTAAATAGTACGGGCGACAAAGGTTGTAATACCTGTATGCAATTAGAACATTGTAGTAAAATTAGAAGTAGTAGTAGTACTTAGAACATTGGTAGTGAAACCAGTAGTGGTCAATTTTGCTGTTTTTATAGTTTTTCCGGTTAGGTTAAAGTTGTAGAGTACAATTGTACCTAAAAAACATAAAAAATAATAATTAATTGTTACCTACTAATATTATAAACGCGAAAGTAACTCTGTGTGTCTGTCGGTTACGTTTTCACGCTAAATCGCTGAGCCGATTTTGATGAATGTTGGTATAGATAGATAGAGAAATCTATTTATATCAATTCAAATTCTTAAAAAATAAATAGTGCGTTTAAAATTTTTTTTTTTTATTTTGCAATTTAAGACACAAATTAGCAAACTTCTAGCAACTTCTAGTTGCTTCTGTCGGTTCATAAGTTGCCTAGCTCAATCGTCCAAAACATTAGATGGTTTATAACTGTCGGTGAAACGTTTTTTACTTCTTATAATTTAAGAGTCCAATTTAAGTGCCTCCTCTAAGCTAACACTCTATCCTATAATCTCTCTTTAGCTATTGAATGATTTAAACGTTGATGTCTTTATTAATTGACATAAGATTGCATAGTTAAACGCCGCGCAAGCCAAATACTTTACTATAAGATTATATTATAAATGCCCGTTTTCACTAAAGATTAAGTAAATAGATAAATAGGTATTTTATCTTTGTCATAGGGTCTATGCGTGTCTATTCTCTTCTGCTTCACAAACCATGATGTAACCTCAGCCACCAAGGCGCAATGGGCGCGGACGCTGCATCGGAACGACGGAATCCCGATGACTGGTAACGTTTCCAACTTGCATTTTATCATCAACCACTCATTTTATCACCGAAGGAACTCTTAACATAGTCTTGCTATTAGCATGTATGCTAAACCACATGCTGGTCATAGCAGCAGAGTATTTTAATATGCCAGTATATTTAAGATGCTTCTCATGGAATTGACATAGGTATGACTTAAAACGGTAAGTTGTGTGGATTTCATGTTATCTGTGGTAATAACCAAACAAAGTTGTCCTATCTAGATCCGCCGTGACTTAGGAAATGTTTTAGAAATATGTATGCATACCTACTAGAGCATTAAAACCATACAATGAAAGATTTTCTTTGGGTTTCACAAGCATCATAAACATTAACATTCTTCACAATGTGTTTTAATTTGTGTGATGTAGGTAGGTAATAAGTAGGTATAGGAAGTACAGTTAGAACGCATTCAACAACATGCTCATTTTATTGTCATTGCCATTGTTTCATCAGTATTGTTCATTCGTTTTTGTGACGCTTGCTTACGATGATGTTCCTATAAAAAGTAAGTAATAATAAATCATAATACACACACACACACTTAAATACACTCCTAAGTAGCTTAATAAATCCATAATAATGTGATAAATCCATAATAATTTTCAAAATTGTTGGACAATTTAACCAACAAATGAGATTAAAAATAAGATAAAAAGTATAATATATGCAGAATTCTGAAACATTTTTTTTATAATATTTAATTTATAATAGGTAAGTATAATTATAATATTATAATATATTATGTTTTTTTAGCTTTACTCCGCATAATTTGCGCGTTATTATCGCGTATTACTTGTTACATTACATTACAAAATACCACACTACCGATGACTTTGCAATTGTACGTATATTAATATAAACTGTATTCCACAGGGGTTACCGGTGGCGAGAGTATAAACAACACACGTGATAACGTAGTCTAATAAATAAGTACTTAATATTATTATATTTTTTTGTATAAAACTACTCGATTTCTGGACAGTCGTGTAAAAATGAATTTACTGTAAATTGGTTCTATTTACTGACTTTAAAGTAATATCCGAGAGAGGTATCGAATCTTACAAATTTAAATGATTTGGCTTATGGTTCCTGCCATTCTACCATCTGCTGTCAACAGGCTTTTTTGTAATTAGATATATATATATAGTTTAAACTGTACATAATAATATTTATATTATTTTTTTTGAAGTGAAAACTTCTTTTAGCGCGGTACGCATATTTTTAGATGAGGTAAACCTCTGGATTCGCGAAACCGTTACCGTTTGGGGCGAGACGCAGGGCTGCCGCGCTCGCCCCATTTGATTATAAACCTTAATTCACATGTTTACAGTCTACTTTTGTAAGGAGAAGTTTACGGAGTTAGGTTCTTTGATATATTATCTACATTCTGAACAAAAAATATTGCATCATCTGTGTTCGTTCAGTATTTTATTGACAGTCGCCATAATTACTGATTTTAAAGTGATTTATTACTAAACTCTATCGCGCCAAAATAAGTTTTCACATCTGTCGGCACTCCCGGAGTGCAACATGATTTTTTTTTTCTTATTTATGTACATAGTTTTATTGATTGTGACAAATGATTTATTAGTATGGAAAATTGACTTTTATTTGCAACTATTTAGTAGATTGTCTCGTTATTTGATAGCATAACAATTAAATAAATATATACATTTTTATTAAACTTATTGTTAGTTCTGTACTAACGAAATTAAATACGAAATAAGAGCTAAAATATTATATTATCATCATCTTATCCTAAAGTAACATAATTTTTACTTGCAGCTTTCCTAATAGGCAGAGAATTAACAAATTAAAACATCACACATTCAACTTTATTTTAAAGATTATTTGATTGAATTTTGCTGATAATAAATTGCGATTCGAGCGCCGTCAAATCGCGGCAAGATCATTTGTTAAGGGAACCGCCTTAATGAGTATAATATTTGGAAATAGAAATACATAAGAAATTATAACTTTAAACTTGATAATTGTTGATTTTTTGCGTAGATTAATGTATGTTAAAGTATTATATATTATGTTCTAATTGTTATTTAGCTGCCAAAGTGATATTTTTTTTCTGCTAAAACTAGCTGACATACTACCTGTTTTCCGCTTCTTTGATATATTTTGGCTTGTTTATAATAATAATCAGTATACCGTGTAGTTACATACCATTTACTTACAATCGGTCTATCTCATTATCTCATAATAGCTAATGTGGCGTTAAAATTGATTGCCATCTGTAATTATTGGCATTAGAATGACAAAGACAGACGATACTTACTAGCGTTTTTAAATTGTTGTATATTATAAGATAAACTGGACAACTTTAGCAGACGTTTAATTTATCTGACAGACAGATATTTGGAGTTCATGTGTACTTACTTTTTACATGTTTTTATGAATGAAAATCGTTAAAAAATATTTGCTAGTAGTCACTTTGGCCAGCATTTAAGAGAACTCAATGGCTTAGAAAAGCGAGGACAGGGTAGATAGAACATCGACAGAGAAAAGACTTTATCTTATTGGAAAGATGTGAATATGTGAATGGATATTGAATTAGTACAGTATATTCCTAAGAGATAACCTTCGTCATCCAATTATTCATACTAGATATTTCACAGAAGAACAAAGAATATATGCAAATGTTTTTTATCACTCAACAAATTTGATCTATATATTTCAAAAGAATAAGTAGCGACTGACTGACACTGACATTTATAGGCAATGCATTTATTAAACCCTTAAAGTACATTTGTAATTCGAAGAATGTGTTCATATTTTTAGAAACTATAACTTTTATAAGTGTAAGGGTTTCTATGTTTGTAAAACAACCCCATAAGTGACAAGTCCGAGAATTTAAAAACTAAAGATAGAACGCAGCAACTATCGAAATGAGTTTCAATAACGTATCCTTTGCCGCAGCAGTCTTTTGCAGCGAATACCGCAAAATCAAACGTACGCGTTAAATTAGGTTACCTACCTGACCTTGTTCATATCATAAAATTATAAAAGTCAATTGAAGACTTTATGCTTCAACTGTACTAAAATACTATACAAAACAAACTGGGGCCGAATGTGGACTTAAAAAGTAGGACGAAATAAGATTTTATTTAATAAAATGTATTATGGGCCGAAAACGGCATACAATGCGGGACGAAAGTATTTTTTTTTATATGGGACGACCTTTCTCGGGACGACTATGGCATAAATCAATATGTCGCATGTTCTAGAGTTAATGCACAGAACGTACTTTTCAAAAGATGTCTAAAACTATGGATAATAATTGGCGGGTAAAAGGGTAAAAAAGCCTATTGGGTAAATACTTATCAGGAACGGGATTCTGCTACAAAATACTAGTAAGATTATAAAGGTAAGTAATGGACAAAGTAGCGGGCAAACAGCTAGTAACGTGTAAGAACCTGAAGTTGAAAATGTAAGGTTGGTAGGTAGTTTTCGAATTTCATAAAACAATATCACTTCTATATATTTTACGTTGTGAACAATTACACAGGTACCTTTTCTTCATTTAACTTCATACCTCGTTGATTGTTATGTAAAATAAAATAGACTTATCTACACAAAAACCCGAATATATGTAATAAAATAAATAGGTTAAGATAAGTTAGAAATAAAACTAAGCTCTAACTATTTAAGTTGTAAAAGTTCACTCCATCATAAGGATATAATGTTTATGTCTATGTAAAATTATTATTCATTACAGTAGTTGTTGCATTGACTAATGAAAAATGTATATTATTTATTATGAATATCGGTGCAAAGTACTTATTTAATAAAGTCTCAATGCATTAATAACACTAAACATTTTATTTACTAATGAGTAGATTACATTGTTGCGCCTATATCTACTAGAACTAAATAAGAAACTGTGCAGAAAGGTTGTGCTCAACTGGCTTATTACTCTCAATTATGACGAAACGGAACTTTTACTACAAACTCCTTCATAAAACCACATACACCATAACAAATATATCCTGCTCTTATTATTACGGGTCGTACTAATTAATAGTTACCTATCTACTACTACTTGAATTTTTACCTATTTGTATTTCTGTTTTTTGTTTTGCCCTATTTTATTTTGTTTAAAATTATAAAATTGCCGCACTCTTTTTTAGCGAGTAACGCAAATCAACTTTTATGATTTAGCTTGCAACAACGCTCAACGAAAGAGGCTAACTACCCACAACACAGGTTTTCCTACGGTGGGAGTTAGCGTTCTTATCAATTTAATAGTACCTACCTATGTTAAAAATTTGTAGTGTTCAAATCTTTTGTTACAACTTGTTATGTTCCAAGCCAAATTATAGGTATAAATGTACATCTCTGTTTACAAACAAATAAATAAATAAACTATAATATTGATTTTGTAGGAACAAACCTTTGAACAAACAAAATTGTATTTAATGCAATTTCAATTCTCTTCCCCCCGGACCGCGAAAGCGCTAAGACGTGTGTAACCCGAGTTTATTTTTATTTTTGACTCAATATTTTTCAAAAATTGGTGGCAGAATATTCGCTGTAGTACCAGGCGCCCATAACGTGTTGGAAGCTATCGGAACTAGACGTAGGTATATCCTACGTAACTGAGACCGGTTTCGCTACGCCCGCGCTCGCTTATTGTGTGCTGTTTTGTCTCTGTGTGCGTATTGTCGTTTGCCACAAGCTCATAAGCGATAGCGATTGCGGTAGCGGACACACTTTTTCATTCGAATCGTCGTACTTTTCCTGGAAATAGTGCCATAGCTAGAAACACAATACACTAAAATGGATAAATACTTGTCGACAAAAAAACTGGCCGACAAATCACCCAGTGAAGGGAACATAAATAAAGCATGTCAAAGCTCAGAAACTACACCTCCAAACTTTGTTTTTCTACGAGGGAAAAGAGATAGAGACTTCGACTGGAATTTAGAACTCAACGAGTTCAAGGAAGAGATGAAGACCCTGATGGGAGCCCTGATGGCTGATCAAGAATCTGAACTGAAGAAATTATTCACTCCAACTCTAAACGAAATCCAAAATACAAATAGAAATATTGAAAGCTCTATTGCTCTCCTAATGAGCAAAAATGAAGAACTGAACAAGAAAGTTGAGAAGTTGGAGATTGAACAAAAGAAAGACAAAGAGTACATTTTTATTTTGGAAAACAGGATGGAAGACATACAGCGGACAGATCGAAAAAATAACATAGAAATCAAAAATGTGCCTAAGAGTAAATCTGAGACAAAGGACGACATGATAAACATGGTTCTACGGCTGGGAAAATCAATTGATTGCAACATCAATAAAGCAGAAGTCAAAGACATCTACAGAGTACGTGCGAAAAAAGAGGGACAAAGCAACACTCCAATCATAGTTGAACTTTCTTCTACCATCCTAAAGACTGATGTACTAAAGATGTGTAAGGCTCATAATATCAAGCACAAGGGAAAGCTCTGCGCAAAACACCTGGGATTCACAAAAAACGAAGACACTCCTATATTTGTCACTGAACAGTTAACTGTGAAAGGATCGCGGCTGTACTTTCTCGCAAGAGATCTTGCAAAATCGAAGGCTTATAAATTTTGCTGGACTTCCTACGGACGGGTCTACGTAAGAAAAGACGAAAACTCACCAATCATCACCATCAGCAACGAGAGCCAGGTGAACTGCCTCATCCAGGCTACATGACTATTTCACTTTACTATAACTATTGGATTTTTACTAAACTCTTGCCAATCAAAACTTTGTTTAAGATTCCCACTACCACACTTCACACTCACAAAATACACACTTCAACCTACAATTTACAACACCAAAAACCTTACATCTGTCGTTTATTGGATTTGTCTGAAACTAAATTCAGAGATCATTTTACATTATAGCCTACTTAACACGAAAGACAAGCTAATTATGACTGTAATTACTTCTTCAAATTTAAGTTATGGATAAGCCTGTAGAATCTGGAAATGAAATAGACAACGCAGAAATCGCAAAATCATTTGATTGCAAAATAGAAGATCTTCCTAAACGGATACAAATAAATGCTTCTGACCTTAAGATCATAACACAAAATATTAGAAGTATTTATTCAAATATGGACAGCCTACAACTCACGCTAACTAAACTGAAATTTGAACCAGATATCTTAATACTGACAGAATGTAGACTTAATACAAACAAACCTATTCCACTCATAACAAATTACAATTCGTTCGCAACAACTAATCATATAAATCAAAACGACGGTGTGGCTGCTTACATAAGAAATAATCATAAGGCTCATACGGAAGAAGTAAAATTAGAACATGCATCGTGCTTAAAAATTAATATTTATAACACTATTTTTCTATGTGTATACCGTTCACCGTCTAATTATAACGCTGAAAACTTTTTAAATTCACTTAGCATTCTTCTGGAGAGTTTAAAATCTTATGAGAGAATAATAATAGTCGGAGACATTAATATAAATATTGCTTCTAAGACTGGGGAACGAACAAGCGACAAAAATAATAGATTGAATTACTTAAATACCTTATCAATGCATGGCCTACTACCAGGTCATTACCTACATACCAGAGAAAATAGCTGTCTAGATCATTTTATGCTAAAATTAAATAAAACTAAAAATCTAGCCACAATTGTTGTTTTACACACATCTATCACTGATCATCTTATGTTGCTACTTACTCTCTCTAAAACCACTTATCCACTAAATAACCGTAAAACCAAAACCATTATAAATTTTGAAAATGCAATAAATAATTTGCAGTCAAACATAACAGACCTGCTTCAGCTTAACGACCCTAATATCCTAGCTAAACTGCTAATAAGTAGAATACAAAAAAGTCTGACAGAAAATACTATTATAATTAATATACCTAGAAGCAAAATAATTATTAAGCCTTGGATAACTCATGGTATTCTACGTTGTATAAAAAACAGAAATAATATGCAGAAACAATTGCGATGTGATCCTCAAAATAAAATATTAAAAATAAGCTACAGAAGATACCGTAACTTTTGTAACAACTTAATAAAAAAACTGAAAAGGAAATATGAAAGTCAACAATTAGAAAGCTCATCCAAAAACAGCAAAGCTCTTTGGAATAGTATAAATAATATAACGCAGTATAAACCCACTAACACACCAA
This sequence comes from Lampropteryx suffumata, assembly GCA_948098915.1. Classification (NCBI taxonomy): domain Eukaryota; kingdom Metazoa; phylum Arthropoda; class Insecta; order Lepidoptera; family Geometridae; genus Lampropteryx; species Lampropteryx suffumata. The sequence goes on along the minus strand of OX402544.1, from coordinate 14,292,081 downwards.
ACACGCAACTACTTTATTCAAAAGAAACATCCATTGAATCTTTAAACTATGTTAATACCTATTTTGCTAATATAGGAAAAATTCTAGCTGAAAATATTACCCTGCAAACTAAAACCATCAATGACATCTATAACCTGTCCTATAATCAAACTTCGTCCCTAGTCTTACTAGAAACGAATAAAAATGAAATATTTAATATAATTATGAACCTAAAAGTAAATAGTGCCCCTGGTTGGGACCATATTACGTCGAAGTTTCTAAAATTGTCTAATCACATTTTGATTCCTGTAATTTGTCATTTAATAAACCTCAGCTTAAATCAAGGCATCTTTCCTAAAATCCTCAAACAGTCTGTGGTAACACCAGTGTACAAGAGTGGAGATAGAGACGATGTCAGCAACTATAGACCGATCTCTGTATTACCGTCAATATCAAAAATACTAGAAAAAACTATTAATAACAGGCTACAAATTTATTTGAAGAAATATAATATAATCTCGAAATGTCAGTTCGGATTTAGACATGGATTCTCAACTGATGACGCAGTTTCAGCTTTATGCAATCACATTGTAGGGCAAGTAGATAAGGGACGAAAATGCTTAACAGTATTTCTGGACCTCAAAAAGGCGTTTGACACCGTCTCTATCCCTATTCTTGTACACAAGCTAGAACAAATCGGTATCAGAGGTACCCCCCTTGCTTTACTGACTGACTATCTTCATGATAGAAAACAGAGGGTAAAGGTGGCTGACATTGAGAGTGACGATGTCTATATTAACTACGGGGTCCCACAAGGTAGCGTTCTGGGGCCAACTTTATTCTTAACTTACATCAATGACCTCTGTAACCTCACCATTGAAGATGGTAAAATACTTTCCTATGCTGACGACACAGCGATCACTTTCACGGGTACCTCATGGAACGACGTGAAAAATAAAACTGAAAAAGGGCTAAAATCTATAGCCAGGTGGTTAAAATTAAACCTGCTCACTCTGAACGTTGATAAAACACACTTCATGTGCTTCACCATGTACAACCGAACCCAACCAGAATTTGATTATACGATCAAGATACATGATTGTGATATGAACTCAGAGGCGTGTCTCTGCCCTATTATAAATAAAGCTGAGACTATCAAATACTTAGGTGTTACCATAGATCAACGTCTATCGTGGCACGCACATATTGAGGTACTTATGAATAGGACGAGAAAGCTTACTTATATATTTAGGAATTTAAGACATGTGGCAAAACCCGACCTTTTAAAACGTATATACATTTCTCTAGCGCAGTCAATCCTAGCATACTGTATACCGATCTGGGGTGGAGCTACAAGATCTAATTTTCTGAACCTTGAACGAGCGCAAAGATCATTACTTAAAGTAATGTTAAACAAACCTTACAGATACCCAACTGAACTGCTATACTTTAATTCAAATATACTCACGGTTCGAAAACTTTATATATTGCATTCGGTACTAAAACTGCACAAATCTCTCAGCTATAACCAACAATTACTAAATAAAAGAAGACACTTTACTATAACGGACAGACAAACTATACATTCAACTTTTGCATCACGCCAATTCTCAAGCCAATCCGCTCATTTATATAATCGGATCAATACAATCATTAACATATACCCGTTAAATAATCACAAATGTAAAATGACGGTAACTAAATGGCTATTGCCAGTAAATTACGATGAAACTGAAAAACTTTTGGATAAAATCATATAATACGAGATAATTCATTGTACACACACATCAAAACACATACACACACACACACACACACACACACATCACACTACACACTCATACAAACAGACACACCACACCCAGTGGTTACGACTGATACACCAACTCACATTAGCCTGGTGTTATCAGACGAAACTTTTACACTTGGACCATACATCAATACTTACTTACAAAAACTTACACCTACTCAAACACTCATTCACATTGACACTTCGTGACACTGCACAACAATATTTTTCTACCCACAAAAATTACCTACACCTCACCACAGCACTCGCGCTGAACTTCAACATTCACAACTGACTTTGATAACTGTCTCAAATCTACCCTCAAAAATTCACATGAATGTTATTTAGTATAAGTAGTTAAGTAAATGTTTTAATGTATGTTACAGCAATATAACAGCTATAAACCACAATTAAGAAGAGCGATATTCTCCTAATACAGGTATTTTATACTTAAAAGGAGGTATCCAATACTGATAAACTATGTTACTTAAGTTACTGAAATAAAACATTTTGTATTTGTATTTTGTATTGTACAATGAATACTACTATTATTATAATAATAGCAATTAGGGCCAACTGCCCAGCATTTAAACAGACCAAGTCGACAATGGGCAAAACAGGCAGTTTACAAGTAGTTCACCAATATATGCAAGGACTAGCCAGCAAAGTATTAGAATGTGAATTATTTTTAAATCATTTCAGTGTAGAAATTATGTGTATCACTGAACACTGGATGGTACAATCTGTGGTACTCCCTTGATACGAAAATTATGCGAGTAAAATTGCCAGCAGCTACAAACGCAGGAGCACCATACTCGTTAATAATTGTAAGAAATAACTTAAAATGCAAGGAGCGTAAGGATTTTACAAATCTTTCTTCTGAAAAAACAATTGAGGTATCGTGTGTCGAGCTGGAGCGGCATGTCGTCGTGAGCGTTTTCTAGTATACACGTTAACGATTTACCTTTTTTTTTTGGTAAAAAAATGTTTGTGATATAGTTTTATTTGCTAACGATACGTCGTTAATTTTTAATGTTGATAGAGGTAAAACCAGTATTTGTAATAACGTAAATGAATCCTTATTGTTAGTGCTTAACTGGCTAGCTGTAAATAATCTGGTAAAAAAACTAAAGTATCAAATTCACTTTGCCAAATGTTATTCATAGCCCGACCCACAGTGAAATTTATGGAGAGGCAATAAATCTTGTAGATTCCACGATCTTCCTAGGTCTAAATATTGATTCAAAACTACAGTGGGGACCACAAACTGTAACACTTGCTGGTAGGCTCAGTTTTGCTGCATATGCAGTTTGTGCGATGCGGTGGCTTACTGATGAAGCTACAGCTAGACTAGTTTATTTCAGCTACTTCCATAGTGTTCTGTCATATGACATCATTCTCTGGGGGAAATCAACTGATATTGAAAAAATATTTGATATTAAAAAAAGGGCAATACGTGCCATTCACAAAATGAAACCGCTAGAGTCTTTGAGACAAATATTTAAAGAAATTAATATTCTAACCTATAGCTTCACAATATAATGTATATATAGTGCTACGAACAGCTACACGTTTGATATCACCTACGAAACAAAGCTAAATAATAAGCGCTTGCCTGGAACTGTGAGCCTTATTACTGAGTCTATAAGATGTCTTCTTCTATACCAAGATCCAGTATGACAAAAAGAACGCCTCCAAGACCATTAAGTGAGGCATCGTCGCAACCAGACCTTTTTCGTTCTCCAGACAATGCAGACAATATTTCGGAACTAAACATTAAGAAAAACATCCTGAGGATTCAGTCGAAAGTGTGACTGTGTTAATGAATGACATGTTTCAAAACATTCACTCTATGTTCAAGGAACTCAAAGACAGTCAAACTGAACAATTTTCTAAAATTAGACAGGATATGAGTTCGATGAAAAAGCAAAATGATGACCTATTAGCACCAAATGCTGAAATAAAAAATACAATAGCTACTATTATTGTAGAGCAAAATGAAATAAGAGACAGGCTGGAGAAACTGGAGCATAAGGAAATTAAGTCCCATGATTACGTAGGAAAATTAGAGGAACAAATGGAAAATGTTGAACGAAAACTAAGAGAAACAAGCATTGAAGTAAGAAATCTACCGACGGATAATAATGAGCAGATGATGTCAGCAATCAAAAAACTACACCAGGTTCTAGAAATTGATTGCGACCAGCGTGACATCCGCTGTGCTTATCGTCTACCGGCAAAACAAGACTGGCCAAGACCTATTATCGTGGAGTATGCATGCCTGCAGAAGAAGGTCGAGGTATTGCAGGCTTATAAGAAATATAACCTACAAAATAAGGAAGAAAGGCTCAACTCGTTTTCAGTGGGTATAACAGGAGAGACAAAATATATTAACTTAAACGATCGCCTTACCAAAAAGTCCTCGCAGTTGCACTTCCAGGCTAGAGAGCTCGTCAAAAAAGGTGCGTGGAAATACTGTTGGACAACACGCGGCAAAGTATTTCTGCGTGGACGAGGGCCTCCCTATAGTCGAAATAAAAACTCTCAAACAAATAGCTGCATTGAGCGGCGAAGAGGACAAGGACGACTGACTAGTATATCTGTGCATGAACTTTAAAACTGTATTATTGATTTATTTTTTATCTTTATATTTTTGCTATGTGTTTACAATAATACATAACGACATTTGCTTGTTTAATGTTATAATTCATAAGGTTCGACCAAGTCCCCAATACACACCAAAAAACACACACTACATCAAACATAATCTCTATGTATCTCACCTCATTGTAACACTACCACTCAACATACTCAAATACACCTCAACTCGTCCAAACAAGCAAGACACTTATAGCACAAACTTAATTTTGAAGGCTGGTTCCTGGAAGAACCTGCTCTGGCGCTCATTGCGCTGTGAAATAATACCAGTAATATGACAATATGTCTAAAGGATATTGTTGCAGACCTTGACGATATCAGTGTCTCAACGTCTTGTTTTTTGGATGATCCTGAGGGCTGCAAACTTCAATTGGCCAACAAGAAACAAAGCTTAAATGTCCTAACATTGAACATACGTAGCATCAATAAAAACTTTGATGAGTTTATGGTATTGTTAAATCGCATAAATTACAATTTTGATCTCCTGTTTCTAACGGAATGTTGGCTACGTTCAACCTGCAATCCACCTCACATGGGAAACTACAGTCCATTCTACACCAAAAAAATTATGAATCGAAACGATGGAGTTGCAGTTTATGTAAGAAACAGCATAACATCCGTAGAGGTTACAGAACCAAATTTTAGTGAAGCTAATTGCTTGCTTATCCAAGTAGGTAGGGAAACATGTATAATTGTTATATACAGATCTCCCTCGTTTTCAATCACGACAGCATTCCTAAACTCACTGGACTACATCCTAAACATGAAAAAGTCTTGTAGTAACATTATATTAATTGGGGATATCAACATCGACATTAGTTCAGACAACACCGATAAACGCTCGGAAGATTATCTAACTTTATTAGCAAGCCACGGACTATTGCCGAGCCACACACAAAAAACCAGAGAGTTGGCGTGCCTCGATCACTGCATATTAAAATCTAAACTTAAAGCCAAGACACTGGTATTACCTGCTACCATCACAGATCATTCTCCGGTTTTGGTACAACTCATCACACAAAGTAAATTGAACGTTGATATTTTTAAAACTCGGCAAAAAATAGATTTCAATGCAATCAGCCATGAGTTGTCCAAAATTTCGTGGAAGGATATTCTAAACCTCACTAACATAGACCAAAGTACAGAAATATTCTTGTCAACAGTTTCTATTATTATACAAATACACACTAAAACACAAAGTCGTTCCAAAAATGGAGTCAACACTAAACCGTGGATAGCTCCTGGACTGATAAGGTGTATGAGGAAACGAGACAAGTTGCATTTAAAGACAAAAAAAGATCCAGAAAACAATGATTTAAGATTTCTATAGTTTACAAAAACTATAGAAATGTCTGCACTAAAATATTAAAAAAACTAAAAAGGACACACGAAAAATTTGAAATAAAAAAATGTGCTAATGATAGTAGAAAAACATGGAGTACTATTAAACGGATATGCAACTTTCCCGCTAAGTCTAATCCAGTGGATAAACTTCTGACAATTAAAACTTCTTGTGCGGATGCTATGGACAGTATAAATGAATACTTTGTTAATGTCGGAGCTAAACTTGCAAACGAAACTCTGCTTGCAATAAATACAACTGAAACCGATCTTATCTCAAAAGTTTATACAAGAAATAAATCGTTAAACTCGTTTGGTTTACTTAATACTGATCAGAAAGAAGTACTCTCAATCGTCAATACATTAAAAATACATTCTGCTGCGGGTTGGGATGGAATTACATCTCACATTCTCAAACTTGCCATATCACATCTAATTGAACCTTTAACGCTAATCTGCCAAACGAGTTTAGAGCTTGGTATTTTTCCGTCGGTATTGAAAAAATCCATAATCTGTCCCATATTTAAAAATGGACCGGACAGTGATGTGTCTAACTACAGACCAATAGCTCTACTCTCTACTATATCAAAGATTCTAGAGAAGATCATGAACAACAGGATAAAATCATACTTAGAAAGAAAGGAGCTGCTCTCAACCAGTCGATATAGTTTCAGATCGAGTCGTAGCACAGAGGATGCTGTACTCAGTGTAACTGAGACCATCATCAGAAACATAGATGAGGGTCAAAAGACAATCGGAGTATTTCTTGATCTCGCTAAGGCCTTCGATACTGTTTCTGTCCCTATTCTTCTAGCTAAGCTCGAGGTAATGGGGATTAGAGGGACGGTATTGAAATGGTTTGAGAGCTATCTTATGTGCAGAACTCAGAAAGTCAGGGTTGGGAATCACCTAAGTAACGAAGAAACCACAAAATTCAGTGTACCACAAGGCAGTATACTAGGCCCAACCTTATTTTTGATCTACATCAATGACCTGTGTAGCATGGAATTACCGAACTGTAAAATAGTCACTTATGCAGACGACACAGTCTTACTATTTAATGGCAAAACATGGGCAATGGTGGAACAAATGGCAAATGCAGGTCTGGATATGGTAGCGAAGTGGCTGAATATTAATCTTCTGACCCTTAACATCGCTAAAACAAAGTATATGAACTTTTCGATCACAAACAGCAGTAGATCAGTACTGTGACCCTACAATACAGGCTGATTAGAGACCTAGTGTAGGGGACAGAGTTACGTTAGGTACTTAGGTCAGATACAAGGCAAAGGAACAATGAAATTACCTGTAATTTTTTTTTTTTAAAGAATGTTTTACTTTAAGATGATAGGAAATAGTACCAAAAACCTTGTACCAAATTTATTTTAAGAACCCGAATAAAAAAATATGAAAATGTGTTATACACATAAAAAAAGAGACTGGTTTCAGCAAAATAGTGACCTTCATAGAATTAATACTAGGAAAAGAAACAAATTATAAATCGCTAGGTTTCGACTAGAAAAAGTCAATAAGTCCTTTATGGGGAACACGGTGCGCTTCTATAATAAGCTTCCTGAAAATGCAAAAAAACTACCTATTAAGAAATTTTAAGCTTAGATCAAGGGTAGACTTTTGAAGAAAGCGTATTATAATATAAATGACCATATTACTGACAAGAATGCATGGCTTCATGTTGCTCTGCCCTCAAACAGTTAACCGACACATTTGAAATGTATAAACTCTCTTGTATTCGTTTTTCGTAGTTAAGTTAGTTGTAAGATGAATCATGCAAAAAAGCTTTTGAGATGGAAAAAAAGTTCTTTGCCTGTTCTTCTCGAGCTTGGGTTGGGTTGGGTTCACCTTGTATGTAAGACGTTTCAAAGTGATCCAAAGTAATGTGATTGTATTGAATAATATATCTTTTGATTTTGACTTGACTTTGACTTCCATTTTCTCCAACCAAACAAACCAACTGTTCATATTTTTTTATTATATTCGTTTTTAAATTGCGTGTAATCCAAACACGTGTAATTGTCCCTGGATATTATTATTTTGGTTTATACAAATAAACCAAAAGCATTAATGGTACGACTGGTAGTGACCATTTTTCGCAGCTTCTCAGAAGTTTTTTTTTATTCTTTATCGCCTTGTTTAGTAATAATTTATAGGCTGTTATCGGGTATTTGTTACAACAATGGTCTCGCTCCCACAGATACCATCGAAGTTGCTCCTAAAAATGGCTTCAATTTGAATATTTTTTATTACATAGTTTAGCGTATTGAGAAATAGTAGGTGATCAATATTATTTTGTATTTAGTACATCTTTTACAACATTGTGACAGCTCATTGCACTGATTGATTACTTGCCTTTGAAAAATGGAAACGGCCAACAATTGACAGACGCAATTCTGGCCACTCACTGCTCTAGTATTGTTTTATTGTTATCCGGAGAATGAAACAGCTTTCTTCCTCTGTTTTTTAGGGTCCCGTACCTCGAAAGGAAAACAACGGAACCCTTGTAGGATCACTTCGTTGTCCGTCCGTCAGTCTGTCTGTCTGTCAAGACCCTTTTTCTCAAAAACGCGTGGAGGTATCAAGCTGAAATTTATATCAAATACTCTGGTTTACAGTCCCTTAAAGTTCTGAAAAAATCAAACTTCTAAGCGAACGTAATCAAAAGATACAGCCGTTTATGCTGCAAATTTCCGCAAATTTTCGACACTCGCAAGGGAATCAAAACCTACAGGGTACTTTCCGTGAACTCAGAATCTTGAAAATTGATACGAAGCAACGTCTTATAGCACAGATAAAGGATAAATTGCGAAACTCGATTGTCGTGATGGGTGAACTTTTACATATATACCTACAGGTTTGTACGGAACCCTCGGTGCGCTAGTCCGACTCGCACTTGGCCGGTTTTTCTTATATTTTGATCCTAGTGGGCTAAACTGAGAGACACGCTTTAGTTCTGCTAAGAAGTAACTCACGCTAAATAATCTTATTTTCATTTGAAAATTATAACCGCAACAAAAACATAACCTATCACAAAAAGCTCTTAGGAATTATATCATGTCATTTTCAGAAAATGGATTAATATCATTGTAGGCATGCACCCAAAATAAAACTGTCTCTGTAAGTCGAAATAACTACCTAATAACCAACCTACCGATTAACTACCTACTTAGCTATACGAGAATTTTATTTTTGTTTAGAATTTTTTTTTTCACAAGAGACGAAGGCTTCTTGCTCTAAATGTTGCATTGGATTTTCTTCTCTCAGGCGTTCTAATTATTTTTGTTTTCTCCTAAAATGAGACGTAACAATAACTAGGTAGTTATTACTTATTAGGTAGGTAGATAGGTACTTCTTCGTAGGTACTTATGTTGATATTAGGTACAGTTGCAATAAGAGTACAGAAACAAATATCTGCCTACTATTAATACTACTTACTATTATTAACAAATACTTTTATTGTAGCTGTCTATTACTAGGGTAGGTAGCATACCTAACTAGATATACCTACTTAAATATTTATGCCAGAAAGAAAGTCTTGATGGTCATTTAATAGTCCAGTCATTTAAGCTTAAATAAGGTAAGAATTCGAGATTCGAGATACCCAGCTGTAAGTCTGTAAATACTTGTATATTGACACCCTAAAAGTTGTCTCAAAACCTACATATGGTAGGGTGTACGCAACTATCAAATTTCAAAGGACACAAAAATCGTTTTTTTGCGCTTTTTTTGTAAATATCTCATTTCCTATGGGTTTTTTGCTATTTGTATTTATTATCAATATTGTAGAACACAAAATCCTCTACAAATTTTGTTTACAATTTTTTTTTATAAGGTGAACCGTTTTTGAGATAGAGGGCGGAGAGCGCGCGGTCACAGCATCACTTCAGGTCAACCGGTGCCTCCGGTCGAAAACGCGCCATATATAGTTGATGAACTATCGATAAATCAATGATTATAAATATTTGTAAATTTTTATTAACTATTATATTATATTTTATCATTTTTTTCCTAACCTATCCACTTTTTATTCAGTATTAATGTATTTAACAACACTTACATGTAATTGCAGAATTGTTAATGAAAATATAGGAATTATATTTGAATTTTAACCTAATTAATATTAATAACTTCTTACATGATGAAAAAGAAAAAAAATATATTATGAATTAATCTTTTTATTAAAAAATATCATTCAATACATTTATTTTTATTCAAAGTAAAAAAATGGAATAAAGGGTACAAAAACTACAATTTATACCTTTAATCATCTTCTTCCGCTTCATCGTCGTCTGCCGGCTGCTGGTAAATTTCAAACTGGTCTTCATTATCGTCTTCAACGTCATTTGTCTCAAGTTCTTCCATGATTTCGGGGTCAAAGGTTCCATCTTCGTTAATGTCGCTCTGATATGGTAGAGCATTGAGACAAGCTAGCCCATTACATTGGCCACAAGCTAAAGAGCATTGCAAGCCCGCTTTCCTGCATCCGCATCGCGAACCACAACCACTCTTGCAGTTGCAGAAAATTGTATTTAGCAAATCTTCTGGAGCAGGTGGTAAAATTGTCATGATAGCTCCAGAAAATCGTTTTGCATTGCCCAACCCCATACCTGGGGTTCCAAATCATGCCCTAACCAAGTTTGAACTTGATAATATACACGTTTGAAATGTTGATGAGCAGCTGCACTTGTTGGTGGAATATTTGAAAGCTGCACAGGTTTATTAAGTTTCGTAGACTTGACGTAATGCATATAACGAAGATGATCGAGACTTTAGATAGATATAGATATAGATTTAATGCATGAAGAAAATGATAAAATATAATATAATAGTTAATAAAAATTGACAAATACTTATAATCATTGATTTATCGATAATTCATCAACTATATATGGCGCGTTTTCGACCGGAGGCACCGGTTGACCTGAAGTGATGCTGTGACCGCGCGCTCTCCGCCCTCTATCTTGAAAACGGTGATCCGTTAAACCGTATATTTTTTTTTTTTAACCATATTTGTAGAGAATTTTGTATTCTACAATATAAATAATAAATACAAATAGCAAAAAACCCATAGGAAATGAGATATTTACAAAAAAAGCGCAAAAAACCGATTTTTGTGACCTTTGACCTTGAAATTTTATAGTTGCGTACACTCTACCATATGTAGGTTTTGAGACAACTTTTAGGGTGTCAATATACAAGTATTTACAGACTTACAGCTGGGTATCTCGAATTCCGAGGTGAACTTACTATAATGACTGGACTATAAATATGGACTTACATATAAATAAATAATAAATAGGTAACGCCGGACATTTCACACAACATCATCTGGCCTCAAAGTAATCTGAACTTGTATTATGAGTAGGTACCACATGACCGATATAATACTTGTATAAGTACTTTTTTTGTAAATAAATACATTATTATAATATAATAATAATAATGTGTGTATTATGTACGTAGAAACACCTAGACCCAAATTGCAGATAATATAAACATTTGTCCGCGGCGGGAATTGCAACCTTCTGCTTATCAGCCAGCCCTTGCTCCACTGCACCACAGAGGTCCGCATATAGGTAGGTAGGATAAATATCTAATAGCAAGCAATAGCAAAGATAGGTAAGTTGATAGGTAGGTAATAATAATAAGGTAATTAGCTAAATATATACGTAATGTCTTTTTATCACTATAATAATGATGACTGGTAAGTAGGTAAGTAGAAACCTAGACACAGTAGCTGTAGATACAAAAGCGTTTTCGAAAAATCGACAATTGAAATACACAGTCATACACTGCGGATCGACCGACACGGGCGCCCTGTCCTAGCGCTACCGGGGATTGTTTTATCCAAGCTCTTATCAAAAGCGCAGTTTGATGAAATTGAACTTATAAAAAAAAATGCTTGTCTGTAAAGTCGGGGTACGGACGTTATCTTACGTGATAACATCATAAGAAAACATTGATGAAAAGTTGCATAGGTACTTTTAACCTATTAAGATGCCCCTCTATCGCTTGTTCCGCGCTCTCGCTTGCACGCTCGGTTCGGGCGGAACGTGACAATTTTCCGCGCGTGCAGCCGGCGTTCATCGATTTCTATGACGTTATCATGTCAAAAATCTAAGTTCATAATATTTCACAAATTAAATGCAATTCAATGAATAATTAATTTATCAGTTTGTGTCAACTAAAAAATATCATCAACTTTAGAAGAAGACAAACATTTAATTCAATTTTAGTGTATTTTTTTGTGCGTTTTTGATTAAGTAAATACAATATTAAATAAAAAATCAAATGTAAAATGTTTAAGATATATGTAAAATTTTCAGTTAATTTCCACATCCAATAGTTATCGAGGGTATAGAATTTTTATTTAGGGAAAATCCAGCTTACGGCGAGATTGGGGCAGAACGCGCCTTAAGGCAACTCCTAGATCGAATTATCTTGACGTCAAATCGTGATTTTTTTGAAACCATTCAAATAAGTAATTCTGAAAAAGTTTAATAGGTAATGTTTTAATTGGCTTGCTTTGCGTCTATTAGTGTAGCTGCAAGTCAACTTTAAAGGAAGACTTAGACTTGTTCATAGTTAAAATATAAAATTCAAAATTACGTTATAAACAATTTGAAACGAGGAAGTGGGAGGGAAAATATTGAAAATACATACCAATTAAAAACAAAAACGCTGTTACTTACGCTGTCGTAAAAAAATTTTGGATCTCATCAGACCTATCTACATTAACATACATTGGTCTCAATTCTGTTGGCACCAACTTAACTAATTTTAGCTAAAATTAGGTTATGAACTGTCAAATGAAACTTTGGTTTTTGGTATTTGGCTGCTACCAACTTATCCTAATTTAATGTTATCTAATTTAATTAAGCGTTCCTAATTAAGTTAGATGGTACCAACCGAATAGGTTTTACAAATGCTAACTAAATATATTTTAAACAATTCCTAATTTTAGAAATGAACCAACCGAATTGCCACCAATGTCTACGTTTACATGTGTATTCAATCTATTGATATGGTTTGCACTATTATCTATTAATTTAGCTTGTGTGCATTGTAAATGAAGCAAACATAAAACTTTAAAGACATGGATTATAATCATTAGTTTTTACCATTCAATAAGTATATTGCGTTAAACCTTCCAATTACTATTTACACATGATTTACTATAGAAAGCAACGTAAGGAAACGTTGCATCGCTTAAAACTTTTACAACATAATTTTGCCTCAATTTAGCAAGATGACCAAAACAAACAATAAAATCTTTTTGACAAGATTATTTTCCTATTAACTTAAATAAATACTAACTTAATTACATTATCACAATTCACATACATTATGGCATCAATCTCGTGCCATCAAGTTTTGGGCGTTAAAGTTATGAAATAAAGTTCATTACAACAACTATGACCAAAGGTTACTGCAACCTATCAGCAGTCAATGCACCTACCAAGAATTGTGCCGGTTTCGACAAGAATAGCGAATGTGATAAATGCTACGTAAAGGACACTGAGCACACAACCAACACTCTTACGAAGTGTAAACTTAGATATGAAGAGTACTAGCCACAAACAAAAAACTGCTACTAGTAGAGATCCGACTACGAAGTCGATGCCAGCAGAGTTGATGTGAACAGATGGGTCCTCGAGACCTTGGGCGAGGTTGACCAAACACTTGATGAGCCAAGGCAAACCCAATGCAAACAGGATCGCCAACGAGTTGGCTCCTAGAGCGTTCGAGACGCCGATGCCTCCTTCACCTAAAAATAAAATTTGCTGGTTTAAATCTCCGACACTTGTACGTTCAATAAGTTACAATGATTCATTCAAAACAATATGTACCACATTGTTTAAATCAATTGTCGCAATCGCATATTTCCCTTATAAACGGCAAAAAAGTCCTACGGTTGTTGCAATAATTTGTTTCAATATGTAGCCGCCCTCTTAATTGATCGGACTAATTGAGCTATATATAGATTGTTATAAACGGTTCTAAGACAGCTCAACAATTAAATTAATATCACATACCTGCATATGATGCAGGTATGTTATATTAATTTATATTAATCTGTACAATTATGTAAAGTAGGTAAACAAATAAATATCGCAAGTGCAGAACAATTTAGTTAGAAATTTACTAAATAACCGTAAATTACGCCGAATATGCACAAATCGCAACATTATCTACATCATAAGCACTTTGAGAAAATCAAAGGTGGAGCGCCTAGCTAAATAGTTACAATGACAATAGCGCTAGATCACACTATAAAAAGTACATTACAATTGTAACAGTAGGTAGGTACTTTTCAAAAGTTAGATTTCCAATTCATATTACCTCGCCTCGACATGATGTATATTGAAAAGGCTTCAGGCAAGCATCCTCCGAACGCTAGGAATGTCATTCCCATCACCGAGTCGTCAATGTAAAATGTATAACCTAAAAATTAATTAAAAAATTGTGGGTGAAATTAAAAATGTGCACCTAAGTATTTATGAATCTGTAGTCCTTGTGAACTTAAAAACTTAGTGCCTGAAATCAACTCTTTTACTGAATTCGTAATCGAGATTTAAACAGAAATAAATTTAGAGCCCAGCAGGCCTAGCACGCGACGAGGAGAAATTGTGTTTTCCTCGTTTTTATCCACCTGTCAGTAGATTTTTTTTCTACCTTACATAGCACAGCTTCGGGAAAAGGGATACAATGTTTCCCTTTAACGTTTATCGTAGACTTTAAGTGCCGCTACTCCCCGCCCCAGAGCAAAGCCTATAAACAACGTGGAGAAATTTATCTCTATTTGACGTAAGACAGGGAATATGTATCACTGTCCTTTGAAGGTGGGTATAAAAGTAAAGAAAAAGTCACGTGCTAGGCCTGCTGGCGCGGCTGTGTTCGCAAGGTAAACAAACTTGGCACAGGGGAAAGGATTTTTATCCTCTCTCTGGGTCATCTGCCCGTGCTAGGCCTGCCGATTTAATGAACATGCTCGTAGAAGAATAAATAAATAAATAAATAATCCCGGACATTTCACACAGCATCATCTGGGCCCAAAGTAAGCAGAGCTTGTGTTATGGGTACCACATGACGGATATACAACTTATATACTTTTTTTTTTTGTAAATTCTTACCTATTATACATAGAAACACCCAGACCCGAGACAAATACTTACAGATCGTACAAACATTTGTACCGCGGCGGGAATCGAACCCGCAACCTTCTGCGTCTCAGTCGGGTCTTAGCCCACTGCGCCAGAGAGGTCATCCAATAATTGTAAATTAAAGGATAATTGTATTTTTGGTCTAAGATCCGATATAAGAAATATATACCCTCATCTGTTACTTATTTGTGATAAGAAATAAATGATAGATAATATTCACATTGACATATTGCAAATAGGTTGCCTAGTTAAATTGCAATCGTTATTGTAATAAATTGATTTAGTTAATTCCCAGTTTATTATCAAGATATAATTGGTTGGTGGTGGAGCTAAAGGTTGGTAATTTGAGATGAAAATCATCATAATTTTCCTGCCCTTTTCCCACATTATGTGGGGTCGGCTCAACATGTGTTCTTCCATTCTCCTCTATCAGCCGTCATCTTAACACTCACTCCTTTCTTACTCATGTCATCCTTCAAACAATCCATCCATCTTTTCTTTGGCCTACCTCTACTCGTAAATCCATCAACATTCATACCAAGCACTCTCCTAGTTACACGCCATTCTGCCCTTCTCATTACATGCCCATACCATGCTAGCCTGTTGCTCCTCATCTTTTCATTCACTGGCGCCACTTTCACACTTCCTCTTATGTACTCATTCCTTACTCTGTCCATTCGCGTCACTCCACACATCCATCTTAGCATTCGCATCTCAACCACGTGCACCTTTTGTTCATCCATCCCTTTTGTTGCCCAACACTCAGATCCATACAATACAACAGGTCTTACGATCGTTTCATATATTTTCCCCTTAAGCTTAATTTGAGATGAAAATATGCTTCAATATACTAAAGAGAGCCGCATATATTTTTATGCAAATATTTTACCTATAACAGTCATAGACCAAGTCACGAAGTACGAGTTTACGCCAATCCATACAATACACATGAAGAAGGTGAATGGATACAACCGTCTGTAGGTGATGGGAGACGGTATGGTACAGCTGAGGATCATCCTCACTGGCCAGAGGTACAGCCACCCTATGATATACAGGGTAGACTTATCCTGAGGAAAGCTGAATAAACTCGCAGGCTTCTCTGGAGCGTCTTCTATTGCATCGACTGAAATAAAACGAATTATACACATATAACACCTATTCATTTAAATGATCCGAATGCAGATAATGTACTGCACTTTGGCATGTACTGGCACTCTGGATAATATTTATTTAATATCTAAAATGTTAAATAGGTATAAGAGCCCCGAATACTCGTATCAGACACACGCAACTGTTTTGCGAGTGTCTGGTGCCCGACACACCGTACAAATTACGCGGCCACCAGTCGGCTTCCTCAAACATAGATATAACAAAAAGTTTAGCAACCTTGATATTTAACAAAAAAATGGTTTTAGATCAAGAGCAATCAATATTTTAATAAGTATATACCTACATTTCTTGAAATCTATGCACCATGTAAACCCTTCCTTAAATACTGTGCAGAAACAAGTTATTGGTTGTTTACTAACTCAATTTGAAAAGTAATGCGATTGGTATCTAATTAGCTTAAAACATTTTTTTAAACATTATTTTGCTAAATAAGTATAAGGTCTCTTTTTTACAATTACGCGTGTAGTACGTAGTTTGAATTGTTTGTATTTTTTTTATACTTATTAGCCATAAGTTATAAACGAGTTGAAAACAGAATGTGGATTCAAATTGGTTTAAGTACGGCATATTTATAAAATGAAACTAAAATAATAACTGTAAATCCTAGATTACGATAAATAAATAAATAAGCCAAGATGGAATTTATCAGTTTTCATTCTACAAATAGATTTGGCTGATAGCCGAGGCCATGTGAAACGATGAACCATGCGAAACCCCAATTACCATGATTTAGTGCGCCTCCCAAGTCTGTAACCCATACATTATTGTTGAGTGCATGAATGCGCGAACAAAACACAGACTACACAAAACAAAACTCTACTATACGAGTGCAGTCGGTCACTACCTTTTTCTGAAACAAAAGCTTTATCTTGATTCTCTAGTGGACTGACTTTGATGCCATTTTCATCGTATCCTTTGTTGTCTATTCCTTCTTCAACAGGCGTACTACTTTCTGGAACCACCACAATTTCTGAAAATAGTTAAAAGTGTTATTATCATAAATAATAATAAATATAAATAATGCGGACAGCTCACATAACACAATCTTGTCCCAAATTAAGCAGTGCTGAGCTTGTAAAATATTGATATGGTTGTAAATACATTATGATACTTTGTGTCTGGATACACAGAACAAACACCTATGTTTATCACACAAATGATGGCTTTGGGTGGGGATTGAACCCACCAGGCAGAAGGTAGAGTTACTGCAAACTGAGCTGAGTCTAGTTACTGATGCTAAATACCTACCAACTAATGTAAACAATGTGCCCTGAAGAAACCTAATGTCCACGAACAATTTGTATAGGTGTCCCTATACAAATTGCTCGTGGACATTAGCTTGAATGCCTTATTCGGGTGCGTGGTAAGCCACGCATGTTTAGAGTTCCGTACCTGTCTGACTTTCACTGCCTTTGAACCTCGCAATGAGTTTGTCTAACAAGGCGAATAGCCTCATGCTATTAAACATAAATATGAAGTATAAGACGTAGAGGATCGCGAGCACCATGGCCTCGTACCAGTCGACCTGCCCGTCCCAGACTATCACCACCAAAACGCTGACGTTAATCATGTATATCAACACGTCTCTAGTCACGGGACGTACGCCGATTGCTATTGGCTGAAAAAAAAACGAGTTAACTATGCGTCTCTGCTGACAGATATGGTTCATAGACCATATGAATTATGGCTTAAAATCAACAGGTTACTGGTTAGTAAGTTTAAGGGGCATTGGATAACCCAGGTTTTGTTAATTGATCATACAATTTAAGTTACCATTAATACCCTACAGAACTTCTCATTCCTTAACTGCATACAGCTCATGTATCACAAAATATTAGGTATTTTAAATACTTAGTAATAATAAAAATAGCGGCAGTAATAATAACATAAATAAAAGGGTAATAAAGTCAGGGCCCTGTTTTTTGTAAAAATATATACTTATTATCCGGTACTGACTCCAGCACAGTTTTATATATTCAGATTAAAGATGCCTGTGTTCAGATTAAATAAATCTGCATTTATAATATGCATTTCAAAGTTATTTACTATATCATTATATATATAAAAACTTCTGTGCGTGTGTTTGTAATTAAACTCTTCCTAAACGGCTAGACCGATTTGATGATTTTTTTTATGTGTGTTTAAGTGGATTCGAGAATGGTTTAGATTTACAATTGATTTAGATTTACTTTTTAAAACGCGCGGACGAAGTCGCAAACGGCACAGCTAGTTAAGTATCTAATACCTTTAAACAAGCAATTCTTGTATATACATATGTATACATATAATCTGAATATCGGATCTGAATATCTGTATACCCCCCGAAACTATCTGAATATAGTTTCGGGGGGTTTCTAGCTATGTTTCATTTTTAGAAAACGTCATTTTATCTGTGTACCGAGCAAAGCTCAGTCATCCAGGTACTATTATTAAACAACCAAACCTCCACATGACCTTTCACTTCACATAAGTTATTGTAAATACATAGGTGTGGATGTTTGTAACGCATCAAACCTTACCCGTATAGCAGCCAGACCACCAAGAGCGGCGACTCCAAGAGCATTGAATATGGCAGACCCGACGATAGTCCCAAGTCCCATGTCAGACTCCGTCAGGAAGGATGAGATCATGTTCACGAAGAATTCAGGACAAGATGTTGCCACTGCCATGAATGTAGCCGCTGCGACATTCTTTAATTACGATATAAAAATGTTAACGATATGTTAAGTTAATTTTTGAGAAAAGCAACTACGAACTAGGCAAACTGTTTGCAGCTGATTTTGTTGCTTGCTTACTGATTATCAAATTATTTTATTAAATAACTAGATGTTCCTGTGAACTGCGTTCCACCTAAAATTAATTTGATTGTAAACCAACCCAGTAGGTATTGAGGCGAACAAAAAATAGGATTCAAACCGGAGAAGCCATTTAAACAATAAAACAAGAATGTACTTCAAGGTAAGGGTCTACGCTGTAGACTTTCCTTTTTTAATTATGGTCAAAAAGCTTAAATAATAAGAAAACGTTATGGTCTGACTGGCCCTAAACACTTGCAGCAATATTTAATAATCTAATGGGCCTTAGATATGTATAAAATATTCTCACAAATTATCCCTAAATATCATAGATAAATTATTATTTTACTAAAATAGTTTCCTCTAATAGGTACCTACTAAGCTACGAGTATACCGTATTTATATAAGGAATTAAGTGACTTTGATAATCAATAGGGGTTCATATTGCGTGGCAGGAAATCGTGAATCAAAGAATAATGTATGCGTAAAGTTCAGCTCGTGCCTACCTGCGGTATCTTCAGATCTTCGCAGATGATCTCCACAGAGGGAATAAAGTATCCGTCGCACACTACAGCCAGAAGTGTAAATGCATATATTCCGAAAATTGCGTAGAGTATGAAACCACCGCTCCGGAGTTGGTCATCTGAAAATAAAAGTAGCTAAGTAGGATGACTCAAACGAAGAGAGGCTTATGCTAAGCAGTGAGATGAGACAGACTGCACATGATGATGATTGTGTTGAAGTGTATACATCATACTTCATACTAATATTATAATGTGAATGTAAGTTTGTTTGTTACGCTTTCACGCGAAAACTACTTAACCGATCATCATGAAACTTTGTACACATATTCTTGGAGGTATTGGAAGTAACATAGGATACTTTTTATGTAGGTACCACGCGTGCGAAGCCGCGGGCAGCAGCTAGTATTAAATACTCATAAGTAATATGTACAAATCACCGTACTGATGTGTCAAGGGCTCTAGAAAAAACCTTCGAAGAAATCTGTGTAATTAGTTTAAAAAGGAAAAATCATATTTGTTACTATTGGCGTGTTAATAGATTGTTGGCAAGATAATAATGATTATCTAAGACAAGGTTTTATCAATCAATATTGATCTGATTGTTAACATTATGAATTTAATCATGCCGGAAAATCTTTGCTTATTGTTATCAAAACATCACCCCGCTATTTTCTATTCAACGAGTTTCAATGTTTTTTTTTAACATTAACATTATTTTAACATTAAAGATACCAACATATCTGTTTAAAAATAGGAGCACAAAACATATTCACACAAAACAAATTAAAAAATTAAACAGAGAAAAGGTATATGTAAATTTGTGAATTTGTCCACTAATATTTATTTATTTATTATACATAACACGATCGAGCTATTAACTAAGCATAGCTTGTATTATGAGGATCAGATGACTGGTTAATCTTCTAAAAATAAAAACAATCCAATAATCAAAGTATATACTTACACTAAATCATAATTATGAGTGTAGCCATATTTACACAAAACGTTAATTCTCATGGGTAAGGCACAGTCTCTCTTTCGTCTTACAGTCATCCGCAATAAGACCCGACTGAGGATTTTCAGTGAGAAGCATATTTAGATTGGCGACTGTTGTCTGGAAACAGTGCGTGAAGACGTTGGTTGGTGTAAGAAACGGGATACGTCCAGGTCCAAAGCGAGTACGGTTCTCAGGAACGGACAGTTGTTGCTTCACTCAGTAGAGTTGGGCACTCTAGCTGCCCTCGTAGTATATGACACACTATTAATAACCGGTCATAAAGCCTACTAGTTTCGAGCGAATTAAGTGCTATGTACCTTGAAGGTACTTTGTAGAATACATATGAGGATAGTACTCATATGATTTTTTGTACATAAACCTAAGGAACCTTTTCGAAACTTTTCCATCATTGAGGCATCGTGCATCGGTAGTTTTATTAAGGTTCCAAATAGGTGCACTTGATTCTAATTTAGATCTGACTAAGTAATGAGATGTTAAGTAATTTGATAGCGTTAAGATTAGTGAAATAATTGCAGTTTCTTAAGACAAAGGCTAATCTTTGGAAGCAAGTGACTGTGAGAGTTCGTATATGCGCATGAAATGAGTTTTATGTCGAACATCATACCAAGAGCTTTAATGGATAGACACCTAGTCATTAGTTGACTATAAAGAGTGTAGTTTGTAAGAAGGCTTTGCAAATACCGTGTGAAGTTCATCATTTCACATTTGTATGTATTGAAATATAGTCTGTTTCTTTCACTCCAAGCCTGAATTACATTGATATCCCTATCCAATCATAAGTAGACTGTAAATATTTTATATAATTTACATAAAGCAGACATTGTGAGCTTGTGAGACATTTAGCTACATCATCGATCCTGGTAGAAGAGAGGAAGGATCCTAGAGACGAGCCTTGCCTTACTCCTGATCGTTTATGGTATGATGGAGAGTCAAAAAAATCTAATCTTACAAACTGCTTCAGGTCAGATAAGTAGTTACCAAAATATTTTACAAGTTTTAGAGCGTATCCGTACTCGCTTAACTTTTCTAAAAGCACATCAATATCCACGTCTTCAAATGATTACCAACCCATAACACAAGCTCTGCTTACTTTGGGGCTGTGTGAAATGTCCGGCATTATTTATTTATTATTATTATTTATTTCATATTTTAACAGTAATGTGTATATGTTTTGTGTCTTTGTTCTGTATTTAAGTAATAGTATATATTTACGAGTATAAAATAAAATATAAATAAATAATCCCGGACATTTCACACAGCATCATCTGGCCCCAAAGTAAGCAGAGCTTATTTCATGGGTACCACATGACTGATATACTACTTATATACTTTTTTTTTTCATGTAAATACATACTTATTATGCATAGAAACACCCAGACCCGAGACAAATACTTGCAGATCGTACAAACATTTGTCCCGCGGCGGGAATCGAACCCGCAAACTTCTGCGTCTCAGCCGGACCTTAGCCGACTGCGCCACAGAGGTCGTATGACAGTATTATATCGGCCACCACATAGCACCTTAAAACACCTGAGTGTCCACCAAAAGTCATTAACTGCTTCTTATTTATAACAATAAATTGCAGTACGTTAGGCTGGCAAACACTCCAAAAAAGCTGGAAAGAATTGAATTTTTTTTTTGCCTCTATTGCATTCTGGGTTGGTTTACAATCAAATAAATTTTAGGTGGTAAGTTCACCGGGGCATCTAAATATTATTCAGTTCCACTATAAATTTGAGCTAAACAATACCTATACTGCCTATTTATATTTAAAAAGAATATTTTAAATTGCAAATCTTACCAGTAAAAATGCTATCCGGGAAGCTTTCAATAGAGTCCCTCGCGACCAGTTCTCGAGCAATGTTATCCACGTACTCGATTCTCGTCCGCTGCCAAGGCGTCCAATGCCATATTTCCTGTTCCTCATTCAGCCTCTTCAATAGCTCCTCAGGCATCAATATCGTCTTTCCTTTTATTTCAAGCTCCAAAAACGTGTGTTGCGTGTCATCTGAAACAGTAGCTCTTGTGATAGCACTCGACTTTATCGCATGTAAACAACTAACCGGGAAATCGATGATGTTGGAATTTTCGACCAGTGAATTATGTAGTGGCATGGAGATAAGTGCGTTATATCTTACATACAAAATGATTTTGATACTTTGCCCAATTTATTGTGGGCCTATGTATGCAGATGTCATGTTCAAGTTCAATGGATGACTTATGGTATCATACGTCAAAAATACCATATTTATATTTATTATTATTATAAGCGTGTAATGTCCCACCTCAGGACAAAGACCCCCCGTTCCGTTCTCCATTTCCCTTTATCTCGCGCTAGTATAGCCAGTCATGTAAATGAATCCAGATCTCGACCGTCACCACGGTCTCCCGCGGGGTCCCTTTCTGTCCATCTTATCTATTTAGGCGTAAATAATTGGCCCATGACAGGCCATGTACTAGCCGAACGACGATTGTGCGCAAAGGTCGATCGACCATGTCGTGATCGATTGACGTTGGAGCATCTCTAATACTATTCGAGTATTACTAATATTATTCGAGTAAAAATGAGTAAAAATAATGTAGGTATATTATGAATAATGTATTTATTATGGTTACTTGGCATAGGTCCATATTTTAACTCCGAGATTATTCGTTTTTACTCAAAATGGCCAATGAAAGCAAGATAAAGCATAATCCAGTTCGTCGATCATACAATAATGATCTAAGACGGAGCCCGTAGTAGACAGATACATAAACTTACTGAAATCTTCCAGTGTCGCAGTGCTGTATGCGCAAAGGGACAACAGCAGGGCCCCATATACAAGGCTACCCGCCATTTTATTTTTCCGCAAGCGGCACCCACTTTTGAAATAGAGTTGCTACAAAAATTAATAGAAAGTAGGTAATTCATCGCTCAGATATTTTCGGGTTAATTATAGATAGAAGATAGATAGAAAATACTTTATTGCATACCATAAATACATTAGGAAAAAAACAATGTTTTGTTAGTCGGTAGTACAATGGGCGGTCTTATCTCTATGTAGCGGTCTCTGCCAGACAATCTTAACAACAAAATTATATTAAATGTCTAGTTCATGTTGTTCTAGGTACCTTATAAACCTTAAATGACCAAAGAGGTGTCTTCATGTTTTCATTTTTTGTTTGAACCTAAGCTCGTAGTCCATGTTAGTTAAATATACTTCACACATGCACTAAATCATAGTAAGCCTATCGACATGGTATGAAAACCCCATTCATTTCAACGAAAAATACTTTACTCTTGATTTGAGTTGCACTCTGTCTATTTCATTTTTTATCTACGGTATCTACCTATGTACCTATTTTAATTACTTAATTACTAGTATCCATACTTCAAATTATACCGTAAAATAAGAAAATTCCAGATTGAATAGTAATATCTACAAGAAATACAGTTATGCAACTAGGATTGATTTGCTGAGTACCGAGTAAATAATAGATTAGGTATCAGTTCATTCCGGATAAAAGGGTCAAGATAGGTGGAGTTTATTGAACGCTCATAGTAATAGATAAATAAAGAATACTATAGTCATTTCACACACAATCATCTCGCCCCGAAGTAAGCAGAGCTTGTGTTAAGGAAACTATATAACTGATATACTTATAAAAATTCTTTTAAATAACATACTTATTATACATAGAAAAATACCCAGACTCGAAACAAATATTTACAGATCATACAAACATTTGTCCCGCGGCGCGAATCCAACTCAAAACCTTCTGCGTCTCAGGCGGTTCTTCGCTCACTGCACTAGGTTTAATTTTGTGAAATGATCTCCAGTCCATCTATCAGTAAATACATATCAAGTATAGCTGAGCAAATCACCTTGTAGCATGTCTATTTAGTTGATAATCTTATCCTACCTTCTGAATTTAAATAAAGTAAAAAAATCTTTATTGCCACATATAACAATAATAATACCGGACATTTCACACAGCATCATCTGGTCCTAAAGTAAGCAGAGCTTGTGTTATGGGTACCATATGAACAATGAACATATGAACAAAAAAAAATATTACACCTATTCTATATTATATATATATTAACAAAAAAATATTAATATATTTACAGAAATTATTACGGAAACGTACAAAATTATATACAATAATATAAAATACACGAAACAGTTGAGCTATCTAAGGACCGTTTAAAACGATCTATAGATAGCTCAACTCATCCAGATCACTGCCAGAGAGCAACGTTCCCAAGATACTGGCGGCATTACCACGTTGAATGGCAATGCTAATACGCTGGGCCAGATAGGAGCCAGCTCTTGGGTCACGCAATGTGACGCAATGTGACACAGACGCCGTGAAATAATTTTGAAAACGCGGTGGGCTCCTGTACCCCAGGGGCCCAGGGTCTCGACTCCAAAAGGCTCATATATGTAGGCCTTATCCAAACCAGCTTATTTGCGGTTTTTGAGGTCCTCGGCACATTCACCCGCCGCACCAGACCTAACGGAAGTCCCTGGCAGATGGGATGCGGCCAGGGTGTCTACGCAAGTAGCATCCCACACTAATGGCCTACCCATCTCCCAAGGGACAAGAGTCATACCATCAGGCTTCTTACCATTATCACGTACTTTCTGTATATATATTATATACATATTATATAAATAATAATAATAATAATAATAGTAATTATAATATTACCGGACATTTCACACAGCATCATCTGGCCCCAAAGTAAGCAGAGCTTGTGTTATGGGTACCACACGACTGATATACTACTTATATACCTACATAATTTTTTTTGTAAATACTTACATATTATACATAGAAACACCCAGACCCGAGACAAACACTTGCAGATCATACAAACATTTATCCCGCGGCGGGAATCGAACCCGCAACCTTTTACGTTTCAGCCGGACCTAAGCCCACTGCGCCACAGAGGTCGTCATTACATAGTATAAAACAAAGTCGCCTCCCGCTGTCTGTCTGTCCCGATGTATGCTTAGATCTTTAAAACTATGCAACGGATTTTGATGCGTTTTTTTTAATAGATACATACATACATAAGTACATTTCAATAGACATGCTTAATATAGCACTAATAATTTTAGAGGTTTCTTATGTGGTGTCGTAAATAAACACATTTTTTTGCGCTTACATTGCAAACGCTGGCTGAACCCAACGAGATAGATCAAAATAATGTACTACAGTACACACCTTTAAAAGGTCTATACAAAAGTCCGCAATGGTCTATGTTATTCTCCTAGATAACGTTGTATATAAAGACATTCTGTTGTATATTTAGTATTAGCATTGCACCCGTGCGAAGCCGGGGCGGGTCGCTAGTTTATATATAAAACAAAGTCGTGTGAGTTACACCATTTATAACACGAG
Organism: Lampropteryx suffumata; assembly: GCA_948098915.1. Classification (NCBI taxonomy): domain Eukaryota; kingdom Metazoa; phylum Arthropoda; class Insecta; order Lepidoptera; family Geometridae; genus Lampropteryx; species Lampropteryx suffumata. Next base: position 14,266,237 of record OX402544.1, on the reverse strand, counting down.
AACGGCTGGACCGATTTTCATGATTTTTTTGGATTTGTCACCGTCCGGAATAGCAGAATAACTATTCAAACTTATTAAATATTTGAAAATTTGTAAAATAAAAAAAAATAAAAAGTATCTATAGATTTAAAGTGACGAGTTCAGCAAAGTCAGGCAAAGTATTTAATGTGATATTTTTTTTAAACACGCAGAAGAAGTCGCGCCCGGGACATCTAGTATAAGATAAACATAACTTTATAATATATTTGATTACGAGTATTATCAATTATGCGAACCGCCGTTAGTTGATTTCTTTTCAAGGCCATACGTTTGCGAAACGCTACAAGCTGGCGCTAGGCGATTGTTTAACGGGGGAAGTCGGTGCTCCTGACAGTCTCTTCATCATTAATCAGGGTCTTCTGTCGCTGAGTAACTCTGAATCAATTATCTTCACTACAACCGTTGCAAGACGTGAAAGGCGCTCGTGATTCGATTGCCAAGTCTCAACTTATCGTATCAACCTCGCAACGGATGCATACTTCTAATAAATTACTCAACTGTTTTTTCTGGTTTTCACACAGCATCATCTGGCCCCCAAAGTAAGCAGAGCTCGTGTCATGGGTACCACATGACTGTTATACTACTTATATACTTTTTTTTTTAGTAAATCATACTAATTAAACATAGAAACACCCAGACCCAGACCACCCAGACAAATACATGCAGATCGTACAAACATTTGTCCCGCGGCGGGAATCGAACCCGCAACCCGCTTCTACGCCTCAGCCGGACCTTAGCCCACTGTGCCAGAGGTCATCGTACGTAAATAGACACGTAAGTAAGTATAAGTACCGAAGAATGCAGTAATTCTGCCCATAATACTGTAAAGATAGCTAATCATGTTATAGGGTAATCACGGTTGATTATTCGATGACTTAAAGTATTATCTAGTAACAAATAACATTTTTAAAATGTTTACAGATCGGGCTGCTATTCATTTTTAAAGAAACCTTAACAGCTAAGGTAGCTAATCATTTTGCTTGAAACTACATCATTGTACGTAACTATTATAATAAAATATCGTTAGTAAAAGTCAATAACTGCATTTTCAGAAATATACAATATTATAAAATACATGTGAAATAGTTGAGCTATCTAAGGACGTGTATAGATAGGTAGTGAGTTGTGTTGATTGTACGGAACTATACGGCTCCTTTCCTTCCACCAACTCAACAAAAACAAGAAATGCTGTCGAATGACATAGTAGGAACCTATGGCATAGTTATTTGCTTTGAAAAGTACTTAAGTACACCCAAGATTTTAAATAAACCCACAGTTTCTGAACTGAAGAGTACCAATGGGAAGGATTCGCATCTAAAATGTTAGTAGGAATATACTTACTTCTTTATAATTACGGTCCATAGAATCACAAACAGTAAACTGAGACCGATTATAAGTTACAACATTTTTGAATAATTCAATACAATCTGACAGCACTCCACCACGGTTGTGACATTCTAGGCACTGGAAGAAATAATATCAATGCCAGTGGTTTTAAGTAGATAATCTTATTGATAAGATTCTCTTTTGCGCGATTATTAGATTCAATTAATTATCTGCTCACCTTCTAGTACGTCAATGGTAGGTAAGTACATACTTGTTGCTGTTTGGTATATGAACAATGCAGTTGTTTTTTCGTTATGTAACATATGCAAATATGATTTACATGTGAAAATTTCTTTCTAAAGTTTCATATGAATGGATGCGATAATATATAATATGAATATAATATGACGACCTCTGTGGCGCAGTCGGCTAAGGTCCGGCTAAGGTCCGGAGACACAGAAGGTTGCGGGTTCGATTCCCGCCGCAGGACAAATGTTTGTACGATCTGCAAGTATTTGTCTCGAGTCTGGGTGTTTGTACTGAAAAAAAGTATATAAGTAGTATATTATCAGTCATGTTGACATAACACATGCTCTGCTTACTTTGGGGCCAGATGATGCTGTGTGAAATGTCCGGGATTATTTATTTTATTTTTATTTAATATGATTTGATGGAAATGTTGTCACGAATATTAAATTTGGCACCTAACTGATAATGTATTGCTGTATTCATCGGTGTGTATCATCGGTGTGTGGCGGTGAATACCAGACACATGATTTCAACCATTTGATAAAAACATACATCCCTTTGATGACCAGTGAAACTCAGTGATTTCGTACAAAGACTGAACAAGAAACAGATACGTTGACTAAACAATAAATTAACAATTGTATTAAGATAGTTGTTTTCTATAGATTAAAGGGGTAATTTGTAAAATTCAGTCAAAACATTGATTTAAAATTCAGTAAGTACCAATGGTAGGACTTTAAGGACAATGTAATATTTTAAAAATAAATTGGTAAAGCGCATGTGACCTGGCACAGTGAAGGCTTCAGTACAATATACAAATAAATAAATAAATAAACTAATGCTGGATATTTCATCTGTGTCAAGGGTACGACATGACTGATATACTACTTAAATACATTTTCTTTTGTAAATACATACATATTATACATAGAAAAACATCCAGACCCGAGAAACACTTGCAGATCATACAAACATTTGTCTCGCGGCGGGAATAGAACCCGCAACTTTCTGTGAGGCGGAACTTGGCCCACTGCAAGAAGGTCGTCAATAAAACAAATTCAGCACCATCTAATCAGCACTACAAAAAAAATATGGGTCTTTTTGAATTTTGAAAAGGTTACAAATCAGGCTGATAAATTAGTCAAGGCTTACTATCCGTAAAATAGATGTCATCACAAAAATAATGTGTAAAAAAAGAAACAAGTCTCGCAACTCAGTTCTTCTACCGTAAAAAAAATTGAGATTCATGTAATACCAAGTCGGTTAATTTTGTATACAGATATTCGTTTGATAAATATTTAACTTTGATGTGGCCCTTTTTGATAGAGATCAGTGTTAAGTGCCCTTCCGGTTAAACTGCCGTTTGGAGAAATCCGAAATGTTTTATAAAATACAATTAAACTACAAGGATTTGGGGCACGGCAGTCCCACGCCAAGTCGAGCAAAAAAGCGGCACGGCCGTACCATCCTTTACTCGAAACAGTTCAGGCCATTGTGGACCCCCTATAACTTCGTTGTGGATAAAACTAGAAGCTTAAATTTTCAGTAACCAAGCAGGCATTGTATATTCACGGTATATTTTCAGCTGGCCACCCCCACCATGCAAACCGGCAGATTATTGTTTTTCTGTTACCAGAAATACGTGGGGCGCATACGCTATTAAGATTTAAAGCGCTAGAGTATTTCTTTGTGACTGTTTTTTTTACATTTTTGAAAACCTGTACATGCTCCCCTACCAGTGAAAGGGTATACATCATACAAACATTTTTATGTTTTAGTATCTAACCTTCACAATCCAATTGGTCCCCACGACACTCGAGTATAAACCTATTTAGCCTCTTGGGCTCTCCCCTATTATAAGTGTAAAAAATATCAGTAAACAAAGTCAAAGTCGTAGTAGTATGTAAGGAGGTAGATTATTGTTTTCAAACAAAAAGGCAAATCTCAATCCAAGTCAGTGGCACAGGTCAATAGAATAGTAAACAAACAAATACGCATGGACAGCACAATCACTAGTCAGACACTGATTAAGATAATAGTATATAATAATTTAGCCTCTCCGTCTACCATAGTAAGTAAAAGTACTAACTTATCTAATTACCCCTAAGAAGACCTCCGAACAAGTTCCGAGCGGCGGCGCCGTGTAAATTCACGTTGCATTAGTATTGCATTAGTGTGCGAGCGTACCTGTCCGAGCGATCACAGAACCGAAGTGTCCCGTCCCCGTCCCCCAGCCCCGCCACGTGCGTGCGCGATAGCAATATTAGCTGTTCAAAAGTGGTATGAATTTGGTTGTGTTCTGCCATACCAAAAATGATGACTGAAAACATTTTGTATTCTTCACATAGTAATGTTATTCTCTAATTAGACAATATAAGCTATGTTTCTTAGCAAACAAAACGTAAGATATTGTTGTTTTTAATACGAAACAAATAGGAAGAAAACTTGTCAATTTTAGCATAAAAATATGTAAAATCCGATTGGCTCATATTTCATTTTACGTAAGTAATTCGAAAAAAAAAACAATTCAGGAACCAAGATATTATATACTATTCGAATACAAATAATACAACAATATAGTGTAAGTATGCTTGAGTTAGAAATCATTTTGGTACCTATTACGTTTGCTTGGGTAATTCGTCGTCCGCTGACCTCTTAATGGCATGTGTTATAATTATGTAAATTTTACCATTGTCAAGTTGTTTATTAATATATTGTCACAAAGTCGTTCGTTCTTCATTTATGATTATATAAAAAATGGTGTCATTTTTGTAAAGTCATTATACAGATTATTTTTCCCGAATCACAAGGAAACACAAATCTTTTCAATAAAAAATTCTCACTTCCAATTATTTACACCCGAGTCAATAACTCCAACTCTATTTAAATAAAAACACCAAAATTACTAATAAAACCGGATATAATTCGAACTCGAAAAATAAATAATACTCGTATAATAGCGCAATGTTTGCTTCGCAAGACGACAAAAATACAACAATTGGAACAACATCCCACCACCGATCCGCGACCTACAAAATATTCAGGGCTTTAAGCGAAAACTAAAAATGTACCTTACTCTCCATCAAAAGGCAAAAGGTTCCCTTCTGAATATAGTTTCTATCTTATAACTTCATATAATAACTGTATCGTAGCTGTTTTCATAATGTTTTACACCTCTTTGTCCATTACACTGTTTACACCTTCAGGTTTGGGTACAATTATTGTTATTTATTCCATGTTGTCTATCCCCTCTCTGAAGTTTTGCTTTGCTGTTGTTTTCGTTGTTTTTATTGTGACCTCTAAGACTAAAACGACACAATTAAGTTTTGCTAGTTCAATATTAGTTGTAGTATTTTGTGTGATGATACGCTTTATCTGTATTGTTTATATAAGTATATGTTATTATTTTATATATGTAATTATATCTCTAAATTGTTAGCGGACATCCGTGATTTCGCTCTGGGCTCTTAGTTCCAACGGAAGATCAGCGTTGTGTTGCTACAACACAACTAATGCTGAGTTCGACGCCAATTTGCGATGAGGCAGGTATAGATGGTCAATGCCGGGAGATACACACTTCTGTAATACCTTAACGTGTGTATACTTATTTGATTGTTTAAGTTAAGTTGTTTTCTTTTTAAATTAGTAAATAAGTATTTCTGTATCTCTCATCTGTCTCTGTAACTATGCATCTTTGTTAATTGTCTACACTGTCTACACGCAAATAAATGTATTTTCATTCTTCTTTCTTTCTGTCTTTCTTTCTTTACAAAAATAATAAATCACAAACGTCACAAACTCTTTTATGTCTTGTCATGAGGATCGGACATTTTAGGGTATCGAGTATCACTTTTGGTATATCACCTATTAAAGTTCTACCTATTTATATACCCTGGGAACCAAGTCTGTGCACTACTTGGATTCCTCTACTATTGCGTATCCGGGACCTTTGGTTGGGTTGATAAATTATCAAGTCTGTATTCACTTTAATACACATTTATTCTCCCGTCAATTCGTATAACTCGCGATTACAATTTAACAGTACTAATTGGTTGCGCTACCAGGAGATGACTGGCGAACGTTCCCGACGGAGCGCGGGGCGGCCGCGGCAAAACGTCGTGTAAGCATTCTGTGAACCCCACAGTCATCAATTTTACAAAAAAAATTCTAAAAAAAAAATTTACATAACTCAAATTATTTGATGTTTCTAACATAATCTAAACATACATCCATCGAGCGTGCCTCGATCCAGATTACAATGTAGTATTTTGCTACGCAAACAAAATTCGCGAGCCGAGTGCTTGTAACAAACAAAGGTATCAACTTACAAATACTTGTGTACCTACTTCACGAGTGACAATCCAAAGTTTTTAATCAATAAAACATTTGACAATATTAATAATGAGTTTTTTTACTCGATTACTTCCTACTAGAAAAAAATAATGATTAATGTTAAACAAAATAATGATTACTGGTTCTATTAACCACGCAATTTTACCTTAATATATCACTCTTTGTGTCGGTGTCGGTTGCTGAACGGTTTTATCAACCTGGCTCAACGACACAGTCGACATGGCTGAAACCATTTCTCTCCTAGCCCATCTCTTTGCTCCTCTCTTGCATTTCCGACAACAAATGCAAAGGGTGATTATTATCACTACAGCTATCAATACAGTTATGAGAATCTCGTACATTTCTAACTTTTTCTTTACGGAACTCTGATTAGCATTATTTGCACCATTCTGTGCTATGATTACTTCCTACTTAGCACATAATAGGGTCCGTCATATGTTGGACATAATGACTTCTTCATCATATCATTACGTACGTACGTACGTAAAATATGTGAACAATCCTTCAAATCTTGGTGCACGAATATTTTGCGTGAATCGCTACATGTTCGTGGTTTAGGATTTAAACTAAATTCAATAAGTCAAAATACTTCTGCCTAGTTAGGTACGTCCGTAAAATAAATCTCTACTAAACACTTTTTATGTACGGTCTTGCTCGCTCTGCTGACAATTCATAAACAATAGACTTCATGGAACTCGGTAATTTGATATTTACCATTTCTTGTGCAATGGCGAGTTCTAGGTATATTATACATGATCTTTTCAATACTAATAATAAAACATAAAATACGATAAGGTATGCGACACATCATAAAATAAAATTAAAACTGAATTAAAAACAACGAAATAAATACTTTGCACACGCTAGAAGTTACGCCTCATCCAGTCCTACAGCACCACAGCACACAGCACCTTCTCGAAAAAAAAACATAAAGCCGCCATATCCAATATCTTACTAAGCGTAGGTACTTCCATGCTAGTCACTCGTTGCAGTGAGCTATCTCCAAGTGAGATCTAACACTGACCCTCCGGTGAGTCAAGTCAAGTCAAAGTCAAAAGATTATTTATTCAATACTATCACAAGGATCACTTTGAAACGTCTTACATACTAGGTGAATTTAGGTGCCAATTCATCCTACCTAACCCAAGCCCGAGAAGAATTGGCAAGAAACTTGTCTTGGTTCTAGCGCTTTTTTATATGATCCACAAGAGAGTTTATACATTTCAAGTGTGTCGGTTAATTGTCTGACGGCAGAGCGACATGAGGCCATGCATTCTTACCAATAATATAGTCATCTATATTATAATAAGCTTTCTTCAAAAGACTACCTTTTATTATGCTTTAAATTTCTTAATAGGTAGTTTAGTAGCATTTTCAGGAAGCTTATTATAGAAGCGCACCGTGTTCCCCATAAATGACTTATTATTTTTTTCTAGTCGAAACCTAGGGATGTATAATTTATGTTTATTCCTAGTATTGATTTTATGAAGGTCACTATTTTGCTGAATCCCATCTCTATTTTTATGTGTGTATAACAAATTTTCATATATATATTGTGAAGCTATTGTAAGAATATTAATTTCTTTGAAAATTTCTCTCAAAGATTCTCGTTTTATTCTTTATTCTTCATTTTATATATGGCACGTATTGCCCTTTTTTGAATTACAAATATTTTACCAATATCAGCTGCTTTCCCCCAGAGAATGATGCCGTATGACATAACACTATGGAAGTAACTGAAATTAACTAGTCTAGCTGTAGCTTCATCAGTAAGCCACCGTATCGCACGAACTGCATATGCAGCGGAACTAAGCCTACCAGCAAGTGTTTCAATTTGTGGTCTCCACAGTAGTTTTGCATCAATATTAAGACCTAGGAAGATCGTGGAATTACAAGATTCATTGCCTCTCCATTTATTTCAATGTTGGACGGGCTATGAATAACATTTGGCAAAGTGAATTTGATACATTTAGTTTTTTTTTTATTTAGCAAAAGATTATTTACAGTCAACCAGTTAGGAACTAACGATAAGGATTCATTTACGATATCGCATATACTGGTTTTACCTCTATGAACTTAAAAATTAAAGACGTATCGTCTGCAAATAAAACTATATCACAAATATTTTTTACAAAAAAAGGTAAATCGTTAACGTATACTAGGAATAAAAGAGGGCCTAGTATCGATCCCTGAGGTACCCCTATATCAATAATTGATCCCGAAGACCTCTCACCACCCACGTCTACTTTCTGGACTCTATTGGATAGATAAGACTGTATGAAGTCAATCGCCCGGTTTTTAATGCCATAATATTTTAACTTTGTGATTAGGGTTCATGACTCACACAATCAAAGGTCTTAGATAGATCGCAGAATACCCCAATAGCATCCAGTGACTTCTCCCAGGCCTCAAATATATGCTTTAAGAGCGCTATACCTGCATCAGCTGTTGATCGACCTTTAGTAAATCCGTATTGATTACTATGTAGCAGGCCGTTAACGTTAAAGTGGTATAATAACTTTTAAAGAATTATTTTTTCAAAGATTTTACTTAAAACAGGTAATATCGATATCGGTCTATAATTAGCGAGATCACTTTCACGTCCAGACTTAAACATAGGAATGAGTTTACTGTGTTTCATGAGATCGGGAAAAACTCTCTCGTCGATACATCTATTAAAAATATAAGCTAAACATGGTGCAATATCTAAGATAATGACACCCCTTTGTAGACATTCCCCAAAGATCTTCTGTATTTTTATATTAATTAACTTGAATGCTTTTACAATACTAGCTTCGTTAATGTAGCTAAAACTAAACTCATTCTTACATTTTGCAACACTAGATTCTAATAGAACGAAAGCTCTGGAGGCTGAAGAGTTTAACGATTTGGTCACTATTTTTGGTATATCTGAGAAAAAACTATCAAATGCATTTGCAACATCCTGTTCTTTATTCAAAATTGTACCATTTATATTTAATTTGAACTGTATATTGCGAGCCCTTGATTTACTTCTTTCATTATTAATTAATTTCCAAGTTGCTTTTATTTTATTTGTTGAATTTTCTATTATTTTTCTCAAAAACAGTGACTTAGCCGAATGACAAACTTTTTTGAAGACTTTTGAGTAATTCCTAACATATAAGATAAAAACTGGATCATCTAACATTGTCTCTCTGGTAGCATATAATTCATACAATGTATTCCTACTTCTATAAATACCCGGTCTAGCTTAGTCGACAAATCTAGCACAATTTTTTGTTTTGTATGTTTTTACTGTAAATATATCAGCATGTTCTTTAATTATTAAATTAGACAATGTGATGAAAATATCATTTGGATCATCGATGCTTGGTACAAGGGAAACTTTGTGTTCAATTCTACTTTGAAATGTTTTGATGCGGCTCTCTGTAATAGGTCGGTGAGTAAAGTTCTGAGCTTCAACTATACGATCACAACAAAAGGTGGCGCAGTGACCATATCTCTCTCTCTCTGAGCATCTCTCCAACCGGGCAAAACCTTCTTGAGTGTATCTGCGGGTCCAAACTCCGCATTCAGCAGGACTGAATGAACCTCAGAATGTCGCTGGCTCCCAAAAGAAATATATCACCTCGTTGCGTGATCCTCATTGGCAGGACCGCGGGTTAACCACTCCCCGGCCGTACGTTGCCATGTTACACGCTGATGACCGGCTCCTCACAAGGGCTTCTGTTGCTGATCAGTACCCAATCTGCGTAACCTGCCGTGAATTGTGCTTTGCATCGCTCTGCATGTTTTATTATCCTTTTCATTGCAAAATCTGTGTAATGACTTCATTTCCATAAATAGTCATATTATACTCATATCTGGCTGGTATCTTCAAAGCTGCGTCGATGGGTTCCTCGTTGAGTCAAAAATTTCAAATATGAGGCTGCCACCGTTTCTGGTAGCGACACAGTTGTGTGATCGCTTTCAGCTCGTAGGGGTCGTAACCGGCGAGGAGTCACTCCGGTATCCGCACAAATAAAATGTTCAATCTTCACTGAATTACGTTCCAAACCAAAGTCGACGCGGGGTCACCACCTTAGGGTATTATTGCATAATCTTGGGTTGATAAATTATCAAGTCTGTATTCACTTTAATACACATTTATTCTCGCGTCAATACGTATAATAATAATTGGTTGCGCTACCGGAGATGACTGGCGAGCGTACCCAATGGAGCGCGGGGCGGCCTCGGCAAAACGTCGTGTAAGCATTCTGTGAACCCCACAGACATCATACAGGAGGTTAGCTATGTTTAAAAATAAAGGCTTTATTAGAAAACCATCGCATTGTTAGTATAATGTGATTTTATTTATTTGCATCCATACATACCTAAGTACTTCATACGTAAGTTACTTCAACTTTACCTAAGCTTATTAATCAGGTAAGTACAAATATAATTCAATCGATTCTTAATCATTTCTTTGGCTTGATCGCCTTATCAACCCACGTATTTAATTTTGTGTCATATTTTTTCTCTTTTTCTGTGCTTGGAGACACTTTAGCAAATCGTTCCGCGAAAGACTCGTAGGCAACACGAAGCGCAAGGAACAGCAGGACGTCGATTCCCGATATCAGAGTAAAGCCGAGCATTAGGCTGAGCAGACCGCCAAAAGCAGCTGAAAACACAACACCATGTGACTAAAGACACTAAAACCAGAGCGTATTAAAAAATACTAATCACACTATTTTATAATAATTGAATAACAGAAATATAAAGAATAATATAAAATACATGTGAAACAGTTGGAGCTTAGATAGTTAAACTATCTAAGGACCGATTAAAACGACCAATAGATCACTGCCTGTTCTGTCAGAGTCCCCAAGACACTGGCGACAATACTAATAACATAGGTACTATTTTTAACAATTTTAACATACAATTTAAATCGCACAATCCTGGGCAATACTGAGCAATTATAAAATCTCGATAATGGTGGCAATTCGGTTGGCACCAACCTAACTAATTTTAGCTAAATTTAGGTTTAGACTGTCAAATTAAACATTGTTATTCTGCTGTTACCAACTTATCCTAATTTAATTTTATCTAATTTAATTAAGTGTTCCTCATTTAGTTAGATGGTACCAAACGAATAGGTTTTACAAATGATTTGACTAACTAAAATATATTTTAGTCATTCCTAAATTTAGAAATGAACCAACCGAATTGCCACCAATATCAAGATATATACAGAAATGGCAACATCAATTGTTTAGATATACCGCAACACCATACCTCGCGGTACCTATGGAGCGTTTTAAGATAACTAGTTACTCCAGATTGGTCCATACTAGTTGACGACAAATTATTGCACGAAAATTACCCGTGTAAGCGTTTACGGTACTACAATCTAGTAAGTTGTCAAAAGGACAATCTTCTTTTGATTTTATTGAAAAACTAGCTGATGGCGGCTTCACACGCATGGTACCTACCTAAAAAGTAGCCTATGTCCTTCTCCAAGGTGCCATGTATCTCTATACCAAAATTCATCAAAATTGGCTCAGCGGTTTAGGCGTGAAAACGTGACAGACAGACAGACAGACCGAGTTACTTTCGCATTTATAATATTATATTATAGTAGGAATAAGTCTTATTATAATTAAGAACAGTTAAGTATTTTAATTATTCCTCATCTTAGGATAACTGAGGTGGTCTCGATCTATCAATTTTAAGCAATGAACGCATGAATGCATGCTCCTATAAGAATTTTAACCAATTCAATTGTAACTAACTTTATAACCTGATCTGCGTGCGATTAGGCCAAAACCCTGCCATCATTCTGAATCATGAACATAACTAATAATAAATCTATCAACGGCTGCCCGTTTTATACACACCTAAAATATTTTGCCAATTCAAATAAACATCTCGCCTGTATCTGGTCGATACCAAGTCGTTGAAGAAAACATTCAGAACTGATTGATTTTGCAAATCCACGTTGTAACTGAAATATAAACCATTAGATTAGTTTAGTTTATATGTATATCACTGAACTGCGTTCAATATTACGTGTACTTAAGTAATTGAGACGGCGCAAAATTATAACCATTAGAAAAATGTGCTTTAAGTAGATAAGAATAATAACACCTGATGAAAAACACATGGTATACATAGATACGTACACACGTACACATGAGTAAAGTGTCTACACGTATAACACAACTCAATCCTTACCACAAGCTTCGAAGCTGTAATACATTTGATTAGTTACATTGTTAGAGTACAATGATAATGGTGATAGGTAGGTAACTAGGAATATCGGATCCTAACCATGAGTTCGATTCACGGTCTTGTACAGTTTTAAATTCGAATACCTTGTGAGCGCAATGTACATTTTCGTTGAAATTAAAAATAAATTATTGCAAGGAAACGGACAAAGAAACGCTCACCAAATACAAAAACTCGAGAGCGTGTGTCTTAGATATATATGAAATATAATATTATTAATAGATGTTTATAGGTACACTAGCTGTCCCGATCGCGTCTTCGTCCGCGCGTTTTAAAAAGAAAAAAACATATCTAATTGTACCGACTGCAGCGCCATCTGCAGGGCTGATTTGTGAATTTAAACCATCCAGGTCGCCACCGAATCTCATACAAAAAAAATCATTCAAATCGGTCCAGCCGTTTAGGAGGAGTTAGGCTTAGGAGTGACATACACACGTACAGTAGAATTATATAGATAAAGATAATGTCTTTACCTATAAAATTACCGCTCTATATCAATATATTTGACCTATTAGTTTTAACAATGTAGGTACTTACTGTGCAAGTAAAAATAATTCATCCTAAGAGTATAAACTCCATTAAAGAATCCTTAGCAAATAGTGTAGACGCCCTGGATATCGTTCGTGGAATTATTATCTTGGAAGTTTATACCATATCTCCAGTACATTTTTTTAATTTCCGAAAAGAGGATATAATTACTCTCAGATTCAAATTCAAATTTTACTCCAGGCAGGCCAATTTACTTACAATAACGGCAATCCTTTTAATTCAGTAGAGTTTGCAAGTTTTCCTATGGCTACTTCCATAGGGTAGTCGAAGTGCTCACAATCGGGTAGGCATTCCCATGTGTCGGTAGTTGAGTTGTTTATGCCATCTACTGAATCTGTAAGTCATTTAATTGCTTGATACATCAGCAATAGCATGGTGAATCACCAATGCGATTGTCGTATAATGAAAAAGCATATAATTGTAAAACCTGTTATCTACAATAATGATACTAAAATAATAATAATAAATAAATAATATATAATCTCAGAGATTTCACACAGCATCATCGGCCCCCAAAGTAAGCAGAGCTTGTGTTATGGGTTCCACATGACTGATATACTAATTATATACTTTTTTTTCTAAATACATACATATTATACATAGAAACACCCAGACCCGAGACAAATACTTGCAGATCATACAAAAATTTGTCCCGCGGCGGGAATCGAACCCGCAACCTTCGGCGTCTCAGCTAAACCTTAGCCCACTGCGCTACAGAGGTCGTCAATAATAATAATGGCCGACATCTCATATACCTACCATCGTCTAGCCCTAAAGTAAACAGAGCTTGTGCTATGGGTACCACATGACTGGTATTACTACTAATGCATATGTAAATATAAATACATACTTATTAAACATAGATATTATCAAAATCAAATGTATTAAATGATGTATCTACCGATAATAATTATTAATGAGTCAGAGTAGATACCTACTTATAGCATTCTCCAAGCAACCCATATCGTCGAAGTTGCAAGCACGGTGGCGCTCTGTAACAAAACTTGGTTTAAGGCGACCAATTCTGAAAAACGTTTAACGGGTAATGTTTTAATTAAAAACAAGTAAATATTAGTGGACATTCACACAACACCATGCAGCCCCAAACTAAACATAGTTTGACCGATAGATATATATGTTTTAATTAAATTGATGTACCTACTTATGATACTTTATAAAACAGAGCAAACATCTATGTTCATCACACAAATATTTTTTCTAGAAGGGAATTGAACCCACGACCTTAGCACAAATGACAGAGCTACTACTAACTGAGCTAAGAGGCTGTTATACGTTTTTATCTGTTTTACCTGGATCTGTATTTACTTTACTCCTTTCTATTACCTCGTACGTAACTTGTGGTTTCATAAATACTGGGGTACCCAGTGCCCTACCTACAGTATCAGTATGTCCTGGCTTGTTTTCTACCTATTATCGTCCTGGATTATCCAGTATATCCTAGCTAGCTTACTATCTACTATGTTATCTGGACGACTGAACACGGTAAATAGATAAATATGGCATAGTAAAGTAGGTAGGTATTTGTATCATCCTCTAACACATCCAGCGGCGACTTACGTCTCTTTTATAATTTATAAATTATTAAAACATTTAAATAGAGCAAACATCTATGTTCATTACACAAATATTTATCCTGGGAGAGAATCGAACCCACAACCAAAAGGCAGAGCTACTAGTTATCAACTAAGCTGAGAGGCCTAGAGAGCGTTTTTATCAGTTTAACAGGAACGGTGGATACCTACTATACTGTATTATTTATGTAGATAGGTAATCCAGTATGTAATTATCTACCGTACCTACTTAGTTAGATATCAATTGTACCTAGGTAGGTATCTACAGTTCATAAGGTTGTTGTTGTTTTTATCTACCTTGTTGTTACATAAATACCTACTGGGTATTTACGAATACCTACCTACAGTGTCAGTATGGACAAATTCCTACCTACTTTATCATCCTAGATCTTCCAGTATGACCTAGCTAGCTTTCTAGCTACTTCATCTTGTCATCTCGATGACTGAACACGATTATTTATAGAAATTCGGCAACAACGACGTCTCTTTTGTATTTTATATATTTTTAAAACATTTAAAAATTTATAAATTAAATGTGTAAACTCAACAAGCAGAGCGTTTTATGAGCAATGATTTCGACGCGACGACGTCCAGCCTTGCCCGAGGTTGAACTCGAAAGAAATGTGGGAGCATAATGTGAACACGCAGTGCCGGTATGTTGCCGCAGAGATAATTCCGGAATTATTTCCAGCAGCGCGAGTAGCATGCGCAGGAGCATAATGTAAACGGGGGGTAACTAATGCAGATTTTCGATGACTGCTTGCTTACGAGTATCTGAATATGTAATACACACATGCATAAATGTAGTAGCAATATACCACCTCGGCAACGGAATCGGTTAAGCCCGTTCGCTGAAGTCTTTATTTCTTTATTAGATTAACGCCTGATTAAGCTGATTACATCAGAGCTATTGACGCAAATCGACCATTTACTTTGTAGGTATTTTATTGTAATCGCTAAAATCTATAATAATCTATTTACCTTTCATCGGAAAGAAGAACGGTACGCAATTGCACATGTCCTTGATTATCTTCACTTCCAGATACGCCATGCAATTGTGGAGGGAATAACGCGTAAATTCCACAAAATCACCGATTTGAGACTGAAACATGTTTGTTTGTTTGTTAACTACTAAATATTTGAATATTATAAAGTTTAAAATAAGTAGGTATTCAAAAGTCCCTACTAAACTAGATTTCACCAACGTTTTTGTTATCGGAACTTGAAGGAGCCTTTACAAGCTCATTAAAGTCTGCAGTCGTATTTACATAATAACTGACGCTTTATCGACTGCAGCCGAGTAGCGCAGCGGCTACCGTTGTCACCATCTGTATCTAAGGGTCTGCCTAACAGCCTGCCTAAGCCAACAGGTCTGCCTAACAGCCGCACGGATTCATTAATTGTTTGTTAAGTAGCTCCTTAGTTTAGATTTTCTTTGTAAACCCATACCAGGCCAGGAGTACGCATGTCCTAAAAACTTAAAAGGTATGAAACCGTAGGCAGGTAATGACAACGTCAGCTTACCTTACGATTGTTAAACGAGTGAAAACCGATCTACAAAGCTGCGATCATTGGACATTTTTAAAGCTTGTAAAAGTAAGTAGGTATTAGGCAATAGATTGAGTGAGCACGATACATAGGACTTACCTCATAGCTATAATAACAACGTCGTTGCTCGGCCGTGAATGACTTTATGCCGTTTGTGGCGTACGTCCGCTCCGGAGACAAAGCAACCAGTACCTCAGTCGAAGGATTCACCATACGTGCAGGAGAGTCGTGGTTCGGAACATTATATGCACTGTCTATGAACACCTATTTGAGAAAAGAAAAGATAAAAGTGACAAAAAGCCCTAATTTTAAAATAGTGTCTAAAAGCTATCTTGTCTAAGACCTTGAGCTTCAAATGCCAAGCCAAACAGCATTCTTGCCATTTACTAATCAATCAAAGATCACGGAAGGAGCTCCTGAGGCGCACTTTCATCCTTTCACTAGTTCGAAAAAACTAATAACATGATAAGAAAAAGAAAAAGTATGTTCTTGTCCAATAGTCTAAGAGCCCGTGAACCCCAGACCTTCGTTTTTTTATAAAAGCTGAAAGTTTGTCAGCGCATGCTCCCAACACAGGTAAGAACGATGGACTATTATGAAGTTTGGGTTACAGTGGCTTTGGCAGGTAACCGGTACTAAAGGTTTGTAAAATACCGTTCTAAATTCATCAAATAATAAAGTGTGATTTTTTGGTATTACCTTAAGAATATTATTAAAAATCACGTTATGAATTGCCAGATACTTAACATCGTGGCAACCCCTTGCCAGACACCCTTGATGTTCATGAAATTATAATTCTACTTACGTTATAGTATAAAAGCTGATTTTTATAAATAATACTTGGGTAATAATTAGATGATGTTTCCTCACTAGCCAGACATTTTTGATAGTTCCAACCTCTTGCCAGACAAGCATGTATGGTAGTTGTAGGAGCGCGCGCGAGGCAGTATATATATTTGTGAGGTTTACGTATCTCAAGTAAACGTAGTAGGTTGCCCCCTCTTGATCGTTTAAGCCCTGATGAGCGACTACCACCAGGAAATTATCAACCTTACGCAAACAGGAAATCCCTCAACAGACTGCGAGCACAAGTGGATAGATGCAGATATGATTTGTGTAAGTGGGGATTGCTAGACAAGTCACGTTTACAGTGCGACTGTGGTGCTCCCTTCCAAACTATGTCTCATCTACTTGATTGCCCTACTTGCCCTGCTTCCTCCTGCACAAGAGCTGACCTCAACACTGCCTCGGCGGCTGCCTATGGCGGCAGCAACATTTTGGTCGAGGCAAATTTATTTTTTATGAGAGAAAATTGACACGAAATAAGAAGAAGAAGAAGAAGTAGAATTATAATTTCATGAAATTTCATCGTTCTTACCTGTGTGTTGGGAGCATGCACTGACAAGCTTTCAGCTTTTATAAAATAACGAAGGTCTGGGGTTCACGGGCTCTTGATCTACAAAAGGAGAAACTGAAAAGCGCTTTTACTGAAGCCACAGAAGAAATAATAAGCTTTCAACTAAGTATAGAAAAGTCTATTAAAAATGGCCACGTTAGGTATCTACAGATAAATTTTAGGCAGGGACTTATCTGAATCGTATAAAAATACTGTGTAGGTAGGTAATAAAATAATTCGTTTTTAAATCCGAAGATAAAGTGCTTATATATGACGACTACATATATAATGCAGGCAAAACGTGCGTAATTTCTATAATATTTTCCGTCAGTTTATTACGTTTTACATTTCAGAAATTATGTAACTGGCTAGGTATAAAGTCATAATTCCCGCCAAGCATTATCTTTAAATTCGTTTAGGCGCTAGACCGAGGTGGGCCCCAGCGCCAGCGGCGGAGAAGCGGCGGTGGGCATGATTTAGGTACTATCTTACAGACATCCTCGCAAATTTTATTTTCTTATAGAAGTGGGTACGATTGAAAAATCATGATTAATTGGTAGATTTTTGTTATTTAGATAATCTTTATTACTCTATAATTCTTAGTACGTGTCGACCTACCTAGGAAATAGTTTGTATAGGTGGATTAAGTATCCGAGGCGCACTTTTATCTTTTCACGACACTGTTTCTAAATAATAAGGCCAGTAGCCTCAATTCTGTTGGCACCAACCTAACTAATTTTAGCTAAAATTAGGTTTTGTACTGACAAATTAACATTTGGTATTCTGCTGCTACCAACTTATCCTAGTTTAATGTTATCTAACCTAATTTAGTTATATGGTACCAACCGAATAGGTTTTACAAATCCTATGAATTCCTAATTTTAGGAACGAACCAACCGAATTGCCACCACTATACGTGGTAAGAAATAAGATAAGATGAAGTAAGTACCTTAAAACATAAATGTTTATCTCGAGTCTTTTAGAGTGCGATAAATAAATAAATATTGGTGGACAAAGCACACAACACCTGCTAGCCCCAAACTAAGCATTGCTTGTCTTATGCTGATCAAACTCAAACAAACATTTAACTCCATACAAAATTGTAATTAATTATTTCGCTCTTGTGATCTAAATTAATAGAGAAAAAAACGAACAGAAAAAAAAAACAATACATAATAAAACTACTTATCTTATTAATTACCAAAGAAAACATTAAGAATACTAAAACTATTGACTGTATGTCAATATTAGATAGTAATTTTATAGGTTCTGGCAATTTTGAGTACCTTGATGCAAGAGGTGTTTTACAAATTTATTTTGAATGCTTTCTATCTGGTTTTTATAATATAATAAGGGCTCCAAACAACTGACTCATATTCAACGTGGAACGTACAAAACAGTTGTAAAGCAAGCTGAGAGTGGATATTTTTTTAATTCTGTACCAACCCTAAGAATAAATCCTAATATACGATAGGCCTTATCAACAACATGTTTGATAAGTACGTCGAACATTAGCTTCGAATCCAAGTAAACGCCCAGGTCCCGAACTACAAAAACTCTTTGTTGTAGTACTTATGAGTCAATAGTTTATTCAAAGGTAATAGTAGATTTCTTTCGAGAATAAGAAATAATATTACACTTTTTCGTATTAAGAACGAAATACATTGTTTCAAATACATACGTAAGATACATTATATATAACAGAACAAAAACCTATGATCATCACACAAATGTTGTGGGAGGGAATCGAACCTGCGACCTTCAGCGCAGAAGGCAGAGCTACTACCAGTTGAGCTGATAGGCCAGTTAATAGAATCCAGCGAATAGGTAGGTACTCGTCCTGGAAACCGAGCGAGATATTTATTTTATCAAGAGTGGGGACTACTAACAGGAATGGAAGTAAGTAGAAGTATATTAATAGAATTTCATTCATTCGTAGTTTGGTGTATATAACTGATAGGCCTTTCGTGCATATGACATTCCTTCCGGACCTGTACCAGCCTAATCCAGGATCGGATATATTATTTATACTTTATCTTCAGATATAAAACTGAAACACAACACTGCCGTTAAAATATAATACCTACCTAGTTTTACTATTTTATCTACCATTATATATTATATCGTATTTAGTATGTACCTACTTACTCACAATCGTTTAACCATTGTTGTAGCATAGAGCTGCCCATACGCTACGAACATTCTAATTAAAATAAATCTTTATTTTGTCTTATTTCCATTCCATCGGGGAATTATTGATTTAGACGCATTTACTTATTTAAAAAAGAGATGAAAACTTACCGTAACTCAGCTAGTGTTGTACAGACGGCTACACTGGAATGTATGCACCAAAGAATTTGCAATATGTATGCACTTTGAAAATGGCGTCACAGTGTAACCACAAATAAATATTTATACAACTAAACATCAAAATCATAAAATGAGTGGGTGGAATGAGTGGGTTGGTACATATTTTTTGTATTTATTCTGTATGAGTATATTTATTTTAATGATCAGTTGAGCTATCTATAGATTGTTTTAAACGGTCCTTAGATAGCTCAACTGTTTCACGTGTATTTTAAATTATTTTATATTATTTTGTACATTTCTGTAATTATTTACGTTAATTAATGTTCGTAAGTATATATGTATTAATTTTTAATGATTACATCATTTCACATTTCACTATTTTGAAAACTGTGAAATATGTTCCAGTGCAACCGACTGTACCTACGTGCACTTTTTCACAAACCCGAAATGGTGAAATTATTGGGATATCTAATTTAAGTATCTAATATTAGATATCCGACCTATTTATAATATATCATTTTACGATTAAGACCTATTGACTATATTTAGGGACTCGTCACTTATAATCTTTATATTAATACCTACGTGAAGCAAAATCTTTGTACCCCTTATTACGAAAATTGCACGGACGGAGGAGTATTATATTTCGCACACTTCTATATTTATATAGAAGTGCAGAATGCAATTTTATATTTTTATTTAAATTAATTATGGTCGAGTTCCGACCAGTGGGGGCCCACTAGTTATATTAAATACGAGTAGGTACATTTTAATGACACTTACCAATGCCCCTTGAGATGCAACCGAGGCGCTATAGTAGTCATCCACATTTGTATTGAGCAGCACCGTCAAGCCAGTTTCATAGCCACATGATGCGATATGTCGTGGAGTCTTTTTACGCAGTATGTAGTTTTTTCCATTCCTTAAAATTTTAGAAGATTAAAAAATTTCACATAATTTTTCACGTCCTTTGTTTTTGAGCAAACATGTAGAGGTGCAATTTCAAACACATTTATACTTGAAATGTGTTTCAAATTGAAATGATTGTTCTTAGACTGATGTGAGATGGATACTATCAAAAATGACCACTTCAAAGCTGGTATCAAACGAATATCCGTAAAAAAACAGCCCACCTAATCTGTGAGACTTAAAAAAAATCTTTCTTAACCTTTGGGTAAAGTACTTTTGTTTTTTTTTATAAATAGTCCCGGACGTGAAATGTCAGAAGCTGTGTGAATATAAAAATTTTTTTTTTTTAAATTCTTTGAATGATTTGAATGAAAGGTAAATTGCGGTTTACGATTTATTCCCTCCGTAGACCAAGACACGTTCTTGGTGATCCCGATGACCTGATCACCGCCGCTAACGAGGCGGCGACCCAGTCATCCAGTTCCGACAGAGTAAACACTCCACAGATACACCGACCTCGTCGGCGAGTTCGAAGACGTCTCTCCGTTCCCGCCCTAGTTGGGCCGTCCCCCCAGGCAACAGCCCAAGCCGAGGTCCGTACCTAAGTGGTGCCCTTGCGTTGTTGCCAAAAAACCTAAATATTTTTAGGTCGAGCGCCATCTGCGCTCGCCAAAAGTCCGTGTAACGCTGTCACAGGTTGTTAGACAACCTAACAGCATTAGTCCAGTCCGAAAAAAAAAAAAAAAATTACGATTTGTGACGTATTAAAAAAAACCTACTAACTAGATTTCGTTCAAACCAATTTTCGGTGGAAGTTTGCATGGTAATGTACATCATATATTTTTTTTAGATTTATCATTCTCTTATTTAGAAGTTACAGGGGGAGGGACACACATTTTACCACTTTGGAAGTGTCTCTCGCGCAAACTATTTAGTTTAGAAAAAAATTATATTAGAAACCTCAATATCATTTTTGAAGACCTATCCATAGATGCCCCAAACGTATAGGTAGTATGAAAAAAAAATTTTTGGGTTTCTGCTTTAAGTATGGGGAACCCCCAAAGTTTATGGTTTTTTTTCTATTTTTGTGTGAAAATCTTAATGCGGTTTACAGAATACATCTACTTACCTAGTTTCAACAGTAAAGTTCTTATAGTTTCGAAAAAAAATTGGCTGTGACATACGGCCAGACAGACAGACAGACAGATATGACGAATCCATAAGGGTTCCGTTTTTTGCCATTTGGCTACGGAACCCTAAAAATAAGATAGAGCAGATCCTGAAAGTACGATTAATTTGACTGTACTCTTGCTATTCACAAGTGGTACTTATTTGTTATACGTTGTTATTCATGTGGTACTTAGGAATTTGTAGTATAAAGATTTATGCAAAGACTATTATGTTAATGTTAACAATAGATCCCCAATCGTTATTAAGATACAAATGAGTACAAACAAGGTTGACTATAATATTTGAGTGACGCAAGGTCACAGAAAATATCGGGTTTTCTCGGAGGGCTATGAGGAAAATCGAAGCATCTTGTTTAATTGAGGCCAATCTCTCCAGTTCCAATATTGCTGAGTCAGTAGTCTTAAATCTAAGGACTATTTATTTCACTGAATGCCACGACAAACCCAATTGCCATCTTCCCGCGTCTGACCAAATATTATTTAGTAAATAAAATAAATAAATAATCCCGGACATTTCACACAGCTCATCTGGCCCCAAAGTAAGCAGAGCTTGTTGTGTTATCGGTACCACATGACTGATATTCTACTTATGCACTTTTTTTTATAAATACCTACATTTTGACGACCTCTGTGGCGCAGTGGACTTAGGTCCAGCTGAGACGCAAAAGGTTGCGGGTTCGATTCCCGCCGCGGGACAAATGTTTGTATGATCTGCAAGTATTTGTCTCGGGTCTGGGTGTTTCTATGTATAATATGTATGTATTTACAAAAAAATAGTATATAAGTAGTATGTATCAGTCATGTGGTACCCATAACATAAGCTCTGCTTACTTTGGGGCCAGATGATGCTGTGTGGAATGTCTGGTATTATTATTATTATTATTATACATAGAAACACCTAGACCCGAGACAAATACTTACAAAGGGCGGATTCGATTCCCACCGTTTGAATTTTCTGCGTCTCAGCCGGACCTTGGCCCATTGAGCCACAGAGGTCGTCAATAAATATTCAAAAAAAAAAATTCAAAAATGTTTATTTAGGAACAAGTAACATTTGCTTATAAAACAATTAGAAAAACGATGGTATCTGCAGAAGTTAGAAAAACTGTGTCGCAGACACCAACGCCCGCCTCCGCTTACAAAGATTTAGGTGTTCCAACTAACAGTATGGTTCAGTTAGTGTGTCTATGAGTTAGTGTGTGCGTGTTTGTATGTGTATATGCGTGTGTGTGTGTGTGTGTGTGTGTGTTTGATGTGTGTGAAAAAGTTCATTCTGAAACTCTTAGTAGTTCCTCAGTGTCATCATATGATAAGGTGTTCAGCCATTTTATACATTTAGTTTTACATTTATAATAGGGCAAGGGGTAAATGTTTATTTGCATTAGTTCTATTGTATAGAGTTGAGCTAATGTGAAAGAAATTACGACTTGCTACAGCTGTACGGCGCGAAAGGGTTTTGCAAATTTTGTCAGATCTTCTCTTGTAGGTAATGAGCGTGGGATCATAAAACAGCCGTTTATGCTTACAGAGAATTGTTTGTAATATGAATAGTTGTCGTTCGGTGGGAACCCGGCAGAGTGTGTATAGGTCCATGGTAGGAAACAATATGGGTTTCTTGGATAACACTTTGAGAACTGCTCTCTGGGCTCGTTCTAGTCTAAGCATCGTAGTTTTAAAAGTGCATCCCCAAGTGGTAATGCAATAAGATAAAATAGATTGAGCTAGCGCATAGTAAATTGTTTTAAGCGAATGGAAATTTAGGACACATCTCAAATTCTTAAAAACAAAGATCAACTTTCTTATTCGTGAAACCAAAAAGTCTATTTGCTTTTTCCAAGAAAAGGTGTTGTCCACAATAAAGCCAAGATATTTTAAATCTGTGGTTCTTTCAATGTTTGTGCAAACACAGGTCTCTGGAATACTGACATGATTACAAATATAGGCACGTACGGAAAAAGATTCTGTTGGTTGAGATGACAGGTTAGCGGTAAAAGGGATGAATTTAGTTTAAGACATATTAAGGGTAAGAAGGTTAGAGAGGAGCCAATTCATTACAATTTATAATGCATGTTCAGAGTGTTCACGGACTTCTATCCAACTTTTACGATGAACTAAAATAGCAGTATCGTCAGCATACGTAATGATCTTGCAGTTAGGGAGGGATAAATTACAGAGTTCGTTTATACAGAGCAAAAATAGGGTGGGTCCTAGGACGCTACCTTGGGGGACTCTAAAACGAATGTACTCTTCGTTACTTTTGTAGTCATCTATTATGACATACTGGGAACGATTATGAAGGTAACTTAGGAAGATGCTCAGTGCCACACCTCTAATGCCAACCAGTTCTAATTTGTTTAAAAGAATAGGGATCGAGACAGCGTCGAAGGCCTTTGAGAGATCTAAGAAAATGCCAATACTTTTAAATTTTTTATCCATATGTTCAACCACAGTATTTGTTAACTCCAGAACGGCATCCTCAGTGGACATTCCAGTTCTGAAGCCATACTTATTGGGGGACAAAATATTATTTTCGTTGAAATAACCAATCAATCTTTTGTTGAGTATCTTTTCAAAGATCTTCGAGAATACTGTTAATACAGGTAGTAGTTGGTGACACTATCCCGATCTCCATTCTTGAAGATTGGATGCACTACAGCTCTTTTAAAGACAGTTGGAAAGACACCTGAAGATAGTGAAATATTAAAAACATGATTTAGTACGGGTATTAGAACATTTTTTGCTGATTTTATTATGGTAGTAGGAATTCCATCTCATCCAACGGCACATTTATCTTTGAGATTTAGTATTATGTTTTCTATCTCTTTGTTGTCTACGCTAAATAAAACCATCGACTTTGGGAACGATTTCGTGGTATAGAAAGCAGGCTGTGAGATATCTGTGTTTTTATATGAACTTGTGTTGGTGTTGAGATTAGATTCTATATTCGAGGCTAGGGTTTTTCCCACGTTTGCAAAGAAGGTGTTAACAGAGTTGATGGATGTCATACATGGGGATGGGGGTTATCATACAAGTTCAGAAGATGTGACGAACTAGTTTTTTTCTTTTTAAGATGGGCAATTTGTTTAATAATATTCCAGGTAGCTTTGGAGTTTTTGCTAGCCTTCTGAATTTCTCGTATATGATATTCACGCTTTACTTTTTTCAAAAGGTGGTTACAGTATTTGCGGTATCGGATATATATTAGTTTATGTGTCTCATTATCAGGTGCTCTTTTGAATTTACGATGTAGTTTATCCCTGTGCCGGATACATTTCAGAAGGCCAGGAGTGATCCAGGGTTTGATAATGCGTTTTCTACTGGGAATGGGTACATTATGACTAGTCATGCATTTTTTAATAGTTGTAGAGACAAGATTAACAAGCAATTCAGCGGCTGTTTCTGGGTCATTAGATAAAAGAACGGGTGAGAAGTCTGTATTTTGCAGTTCATTTATAATAACGGCATTATTATTAATATTATTTTTAATAATATTAATAATAATGCCGTTATTATATTATGGGAATAATTGTTTGTGTTAATATTCTTTTTCTTGATGCTACATAGAAGAAGTACCGGTTTGTGGTCCGTAATCGGGGTATCGATTATGAGCGTATATGCAATGTCAGAGGTCCTAAGAATTACGTGATCGAGACAACTTTTTTCTCTTGTGGGAATGTTATGGGCCGGTAGCATTGCGTGCGAGGCAACAAGGTTTAGGTATTCATCTGCTAAAGTCATAGAATCGCTACTATCAGGCAAGAGGTTAATGTTAATGTCTTCAATGATTACAGAAGTTTTGAAGGGTTTTAGTGTAGTAAGTGCATTATCAAGGCTCTGGAAAAAATGTTGTAGATTTTTGCAGGATGGGGACCGGTATAGCGCTAGAATTGCAGTATTGTTTGAAAACTTGAGAGTAATACAGTTGGCATCGTTAAAATTTGGGATGTCTACCTTACAATTAAGGTTGGTTTTAACATATGCAACCACACCATCGTTTTGGTTTTTAAAGTTTGATGCATATTTATCAAAACCCTGTAGTTTTGTTGTAAAGGGGCTCTTTTTCAACCAACATTCTGTGAGAATTATCACATCAAGATTTATTATGATTCTTTGAAGTAAAACCAGAAGGTGGTCAAAGTTGCAATTAATACTACGGATATTTACATGTAAAATCTTTAATGCTGCGTGATTAAGATCAACATGAGCAGTAACATCTTCCGGTGAGCACAATAGCGAATCCGATACAGAAATCTGTTCGATGTTAGAATTTATAAAGTTTATGTTATCCATAATGAGCAAAAAAAAATAACAAAGAGTTCCATTTGAGGCAACTTAGAAAACTACCATTATTTATCAAAATAGAATTTAGCGGACTCCTGAGGCGATTAATAAAGCCATATATTACTATATATAATAACTCTATAATCGCTTGATTAGCATATATAGAACACCTAAGTAGTTGCTCAGAGTGATTGTTTAAAAGTGTGTGTGTTTGCTTGTGAGTAAAATTGTTAGTTTGTGTGTGAGTTTGTTTGGGTGTTGGGGTGTTTGAAAGTGTATATAGTGATGTGTGTGTGTATATGGTACGTAATGACAGACAAATACTTATGTTGTTTTTACAATAGAATAATATTAACGATGTTTTATAGGGACGCAGGAATAGGTATACAATACAAAACGTGAACCTGGAGATCCTACATAGTCACTTCTGGTTTTTTGCTTTAGCCAAGTCGGTTTCGTTAAGAACTCTAATAAGAGGACCGTTTTCCTTTTTCCTCAAAAATATTTTTCCGTGGGACACCCAACAGAATTTATATTCATTTTCCTTCGCCGACTCTCTTGCGGAGAGATTTTCAGAGATCAAGATTGGTGTCACTGGTCCTCCATGGCGCAGATACTCGGTGGATAGTTTTGATGAACCCCTATTAAATTGGCGGTACACCGAGACGATTTTTTCTTTCTGCAGAACACTGGCAAGATCCACAATCACTGTTCTGTTTGCCGGATCCTTGGTTTGGATTCTAAAGATGTCTCTTACTTCTACTATATTGGTGGACAATGCCATCTAGCACCAAACTAAGCATAGCTTGTATTATTTTGACCAGACGACTGATAGATACAGACTTATATATGTTTTAATATATTAGGGGTATATAATTATTGATTTATTTATATTATAAATAAATAAATAATGCCAGACCATTTCACACAGCATCATTTAGCCCCAAAGTAAGCAGTGCTTGTGTTATGGTATGGATACCATATACTGATGTACTACTTATATCCTTTTTTTTATACTTATATTTTATAAATATAAACACCCCGACCCGAGACAATGTTCATCACCAAAATGTTGGTCCTGGGAGGGATCGAACCCTCGACCTACAGCGGAGAAGGCATACCTATAAGTTGACTTATTCATATAGTACTTTTGAGCGTTATAAGTTTCAAACATAGGTAATTTAAAAATGTGTAAGAACTCTATTTCCAACTCTAGGAGACCCCGTGTTGTGGATAGGTTACCTCTTTCGTCGATCGCTGTTGTAAACTAAATCATAAAAGTTGATTTGGGCTAATCATTAAAAAAGGGTGCGACAAATTTATAACTTAAATTAAACAAAATAAAAAGAAAACAATTAGCTATGAGTATAAACTCAAATAGTAGTAGATAGGTAATATTGACAGCAATGGCTTCTTAGTTTTTCTTATGATGAGGTAGAAGTTTTAATATAGTTGATTCTCCGCGCAATAAAAACTAATCTCAAACACACACACTCACATACAATCACCTGTACACATACATACACACACATACACACCCAATACATGAATGCAAACGAAAACTGCCAATTTAAACATTTGTATTATGTACACTAAAGCCAAACATCACCAAAATGTATTAATTAGGTAACTCGAGCTCCTGAGACCCAAGATACAGGCTTCTACGCCTAGTTTGGGCCTCGCAGGTACTGTAAATTAGTGTAATTCTTCTTTTTTTGGCAATTAATATTCTTATTAGTATTATTATTGATATTTAAAGGTGCGTCCACATTTGTGACAATTCATCGTACCGTGGCTCCGTAACATGTTACGGTACTTGCTACGCTAAATGTGGACCAGGACTGTAACATTTTGAGATCGTGTCGTTTTGCCGTGTCTGTCAGTGTTGTGCTCGTATGCGTGGGTTCTAGGCAAACTAAACAGCTAGGCTCACCTAAGTATGAAGATTAAAGATGTTTACGTAAGATTACCCAACACTTGTTTATGTTTTTTTTACATACCGACCAAAACCATCTGTAGCGTAATGTAGGTAGAATGGTATGTATTTTTTTTAACAATTGCATTTCAAGAGTAGTTAGGTAGGTAGGTACATAGGTCAATGAAAACCCAGCAATCATTATTAGAGTATGTTGGGTACTTGTATGTAGGTATTACGTATACGTACTTACTATTTGAGAATTTATTTGGGAATCTTTAATTCCATCAGTCATCTAGTTACCATAATACAAGCTATGTATAATATGTATGTAGGTATTTACAAAAAAAGAATATAAGTAAGTAGTAGACGTGTGCGCCGCGCCGGCGCGACGACGCGACGCCGCCGAGTGTACCCGGCGCACCGCCACTTTTGTGTGCGAGCGGCGTGTGATTATTATTTGTCGTAAACGTGGAACTACTAATCTGGTCAAAACCTGTATCTCAGGCGGGAAAGATCTAACAGTATAACTGAAAGGTAGGTCAAGTGTAGAGCATTGAGGCTGATAGGTGAGTAGCTAAACGCTGAAACTAAGTTCTCTGCCTCGAGACTCTTGAGTCTCGAGCACTATAATACTATAATCGATACTATATAATCGATACTATATAATTTATATTATAATCGATACAATAATGGATATTATAATCGATACTATAATCGATACTTTAATCGATACTATAATCGATACCATAAAATCGATAATATATAATCGATACTATGTAAATGATACTATCTAATTGATATTATAATCGATACAATAATCGATATTTTAATCGATACAATAATCGATATTATAATCGATATTATAATCGATACTATAACCGAGACTATAATAGATACTATAATCGATACTAATAACCACGTATACACTTATAACGAATACACGCAACAACACACTAATGCAAGTGAAGTGATGCACAGCACTAACCATCCGACGTCAGCGGGGTGCGGCTGGCGGGAAGGCACACCGCAGCGCACTGACTCGCGCGCCGTGCCGATCCATGACCAGTGCAGTGACAAAAAATAATTGCCGCGTGTCTGCCACGCGTAGCAAAGACGAAAGTGTGGACGGTTGCATTTACCCGGACAAGGACAGAAAATCCATTGAAAAAACCGCCTTCCGAGGGATCGGCTCGTGACACGTGACATCGAAGCGTGACAGTACAAAAACACCGTCCACACTGGCTACAAATGTTACGCGTTCATGTGTGCGTGTCAAGCCACAAATGTTATGTTACGGCGAAATGTTCGTGCCTTTATATGTGGTGCCCTGAGTGGATCGCCGCGTGACACTAGGTCGTTTCACATGTCCGCGTAACAAAAACCGTCCACACTTATGTTTTTGTTACGCGTAACTGTTACGGCTACGGAGCCACGGCACGTTGAAATGTCACAAATGTGGACCCACACTAAGATAGGTATAAATTATAGCAGGATATATTTATAACTAGCTGCTGTCCGCGGCTTCGCACGCGTGGTATCTCCATAAAAAGTAGCCTTTGTTCTTCTCCAAGGTCCCAAATATCTCTTTTCCAAAATTCATCAAAGTTGTCTGTGTGTTACGTTTTCACACCTAAACCGCTTATCAACAGACAAACAAACAGACAAAACAAATAGAGAGAGTTTCTTTCGCATTTATAATATTAGTATAGATGTACGTATAATGTTTTATGAAAGAGTTCGTAGTAAGTTCAGTTTCGTCATAATTGAGAGTAGTAAGCCAGTTCAGCACAACTTTTCCGCACTGTTTCCTATTTAGTGCTAGTATAATTAGCATTTTATTCAGTTTATACTAGCTGTACACGCGCAGCTTCGCCCGCGTTGAAGGTTTTTTCCGGGACAAACCAATTTTCCCGGGATAAAAAGTAGCCTATATCACCCGTGAATAGTGTAGCTTTCCAACGGTAAAAGATTTTTTCTAGTCGATCCACTAGTTTTTAAGTTTATTCGTTACATACAAAAATACAAATCTTTCCTCTTTATAATATTAGTGTAGATATAGTATAGATAAATAGACTTGACTTTAGGGGTGTTCTAGACTAAGCGACGGTGATTGTGCGATTTAGTTATTGTAGTTAAAGCGGTTTTGAGGAATTTATGTGTGTTTGTTAAGATAAAAAGTTGTCTGACAGTAGGATGCTTTACATCTTGGTACAAGATAACAGCGGGTAAGCGGAAATACTTGTGGTAGGCAACTTTAAGTGTTATAAGCAGAACCCAATGTTGTTATGCAGTACGATAGCACCGACTGACACAGGGATTTATGTATTTGGGCTGAGACATCGTGGTCTAAGTCGGTTCATTTGCTACTAGGGTCACCGGCATTTGCTGCTTCACCTCACTGTTTTTGAGTGTAATTTTGAGATGTTTGCAGACAGTGAATACGGTGAAGCTCAATGTAGGTTTTTACAAAAAATATGTAATTATGTAGTATATCTGTCATGTGGTACCCATAACACAAGCTTTGCTTACTTTGAGGCCAGATGATATTATGTTATGTCCGGCATTATTTTTATATTTATTTAATAAAAAACCGTATTCAAGAGTGTATTAAAACTTACAGAAACAGCGACAAACGTTCCATCTTAACATTTAACAATAACAGACGACCTTTGTGACGCAGTGGGCTAAAGGCCGGCTGAGACGCAAAAGGTTGCGGGTTCGATTCCCGCCGCGTGACAAATGTTTGCATGATGTTTGTATTTGTCTCGGGTCTGGGTGTTTCTATGTATAATATGTATGTATTTACAAAAAAAAAGTATATAAGTAGTATATCAGTCATGTGGTACCCATAACACAAGCTCTGCTTACTTTGGCGCCAGATGATGTTGTGTGAAATGTCTGGCATTATTATTATTATTATTATTATTTAGGCAGAGGAACCCTTAACAGTCTTATTAGAGTAATCTTCTGTAAATGAGGTCATTCGGGCGACTCCGTTTGTGGCCCACCAAGGGCCTACCTTACCTTGATACTACTCTATTTGCTTCCTAATGAATAAAATTACAGACGCTCTCCGTTTAGGGATTCGTTACATGGACTAGAGCGTATTATTTTATACCGCTGAACCATTTGCCAACTTAAACAATGTGAACATTAAAATACAGCAATGTCTTATTATAATATATATGTTATAATATATATATTACGTATTATTTATGCACTTGTTTATTTGTACTTGAATAGATAAATATACGGTTTACAGAGCTCTGGTACACGTAACAGATGTCTTTCTAGAGTCTACGTTATTGAAGCTGAAGATCATCAATCAAAAATTATTTCTTAGCAACTTTATCTTATGGCCCAGTACATTAAATACTTTTTACAATTGAATTCTTAATTTATAAATGACGAAAACCACTGAATGACTGACTGTCTCATCAGCATCACATTAAGATATCTCAAGAATTTGTGACGAGATTTATTTTCATTCATAATATAAGTGTGTACGAAAGCATATTTATTACAAATTTTATTGAAATTAGCTCAGCCGATTTGGGGTGATTGAGTGTCACGAAGTTTTATCTTATTATTATTTTGATACCTTGATCTCACTACCCGTCGTTACAAAAATAAATTCGGAGTTATAACGGGATCAGTATTATTTTGTCTAAAAATCCCTGGAATGCAAAAACCTATGGTAGCATCATCAATGTTATACGGATGAAGTCGCGGTGTGTTCCGGATATAATAATATATTTTTACACACCTATTAGATACTTGTTTTTCGAATAACTTCTGACTAACTAAACTAACTAAACTAACTAATCTAACTAAGATTTGGACTTATTCTTCTTACCGTGTTACTAGTAATTTCGAAACAGTGTGGTGAAAGGATTAAAGTGCGCCTAAGAGGCTCCTTTTGTATTCTGCTATTAGAGATATCAGTGAAGCACCAGAAACTATCATGGATCTGAAATTGTCATCGATGATGTTTATTTGTTTACACTAGGTACATTTTCTTTGTGATATCATCCTAGAATTGAATTATATGTTGGTAAGTACTTGCAGGTACTTACATTTTTTACAGGTTTTGTCTAAGAACACGCAACCGTTATAATCTTTATAATCTTTCTTACTTCTTTTATGCATAGTTATCAGTTGATCAGACAATGGACTTTGGGGATACCTTGTAAAACTTTTCAACGACGAGCAGTTCATGTGTCGCAATTTAGTCATTGTATTAGGGATTAGGGCTTTTATCATCTTCTTCATCTCTCAGACTTTATGCATACATGTCAGTTGATCAGACCATGGGCTTTGAAGCCACACTGCTGTGTAGGGCTCTTCAACGACAAGCAGCTCGTGTATTACAATTAGGGCATTGCGTTGGCCCTAACTTATATCATCACAGGCAATAACTTAAAAGGAACTTGTCAGTTAATCAGACCATGGACTTTGAAGGTACTCTAAGGCACGCATCGATGACAAAAATACCAATGGATCGCATTATTGTATTGGTTATTTGATATCATAGGTTAGATATTAAGAAGTTGTAAAAATATATAATGTTTAAGTATAAAAATTTTACTCATTTATTTATGGAATTGAAAAATACAGAATATTATACAATTACTTATAGATAAAAAACAGAATTCAGTTCACTGACCGCAGGTAAAGTGCCCAAAAGGCTGGAAACGTTACCTCGTTGAATAGCCATATAATTCCTGATGTTTATTATGTTCTTGATACAATTCGCCTTAATTTACCTCCTACAAGATAATGACAGAGTCAACCAGTACAAGTACAATCAAATCAATGTAGGTAATTCAATCAAGGACAATTGAATTTTTAATTAACATCAACTGAAACAATAACAATAACAATATCTATCTAATACCTTTAAACGAGCAATTCTTGTATATACATATGTAGGTATATAATATAATCTGAATCTCGGAAACAGCTTCAACGATTTTCATGAAATTGTGTATGCCCCCTGCATACTGAATTTCATGAAAATAGTTGGGGGGCGTTTCGGGGGCGATAAATCGATCTAGCTAGGTTTCATTTTTAGAAAACGGTGTTTTATCCATGTTTATACCGAGCAAAGGTCGGGCATCCAGGTACTCATTTTAAAAACGCGAAAAGATATTTACTTTATTTCTGTTATTTATTTTATGTGATGGTAGTTACGTGATAGTAAACAATTTAGATTTGACTACAAAATTACATAAGCAGAATAAAAACATCTTCTTCTCCTCCTGCCCTTTTCCCACATTATGTGGGGTCGGCACAACATGTGTTCTTTTTCCATTCTTCTCTATGAGCCGTCATTTCAACACTCACTCCTTTCTTACTCATGTCATCCTTCACATAATCCACCCATCTTTTCTTTGGCCTACTTTTACTCGTAAATCCATCAACATTCATACTATGTAATACCATGGCATCCTAGTTACATGCAAGTCTTTCATTCTCATTACATGCCCATACCATGCTAGCCTGTTGCTCCTCATCTTTTCATTCACTGGCGCCACTTTCACACTTCCTCTTATGTACTCATTCCTTACTCTGTTCATTCGCGTCACTCCACACATCCATCTCAGCATTCGCATCTCAGCCACGTGCACCTTTTGTTCATCCGTCCCTTTTGTTACCCAACACTCAGATCCATACAATTCAACAGGTCTTACGATCGTTTTATATATTTTCCCCTTAAGTTTAAGAGGCATACGTGGATCGCAAATTGTTCCTGCGACCTTTCGCCATTTTATCCATCCCGCATTTATTCGACTTCTTACATCCTTCTCTATCTCACCATCATTCTGTACTACTGAACCGAGGTACCGAAAATCGGAACAGACTGGTAGGTGTACACCATCCAAGGAAATATAGGCAAAACTGGATGGACCACTTTCTCTTTCATTGCCTACCACAAAACCTTTCGGGGAACCCTGTCGTATGCCTTCTCGAGATCTATAAACACCATGTGCAAGTTCCTGTGCACGCGCGGGCACTAAAAAAATCTAAAATCGTTTTATCGACTGACTAGAATTATAGTTTGCTCGTGACTATCAACGAGCAAAAAAACTATAATTCTAGTCGTGGTTTTGAAATTTTAGAGCTCTTTTGGTTTTGTTTTCCACATTTTTAAGGTTCCGAAGGTCACGAGGAACCCTTATGAACCTTATAGCTTCGCCTTGTCCATCAGTCTGCCTATCTGTCTGTCTGTCTGTCTGTCCATCCCTAATCAGAGTTTTTGCTAGCAGACTCGTCTTATCGTGATAAAAGAATTTTTACATAGTTTTTTTAGGGGTGGCTCCCCTATATGTAAAGTGAAGTTGTAATATTATATGTACAATTATTTAACAATAAAATAATAATGATGCCGGGCATTTTAGACAGCATCATCAGGCCCCAATGTAAGCAGAGCTTGTGTTATGGGAACCACATAACTAATGTACTACTTATATAGTTTTATTTTAATTACATCCATATTATACATACACCCAGACCCAAGACAAACACTTGGTGATCATACATAAATTTGTCCCACGGCGGGAATCGCACCCCAAACGTTCTGCGTCTCAGCCGGGCCTTGGCTCACTGCGCCACAGAGGTCGGAGTTGATTTTTTAGGGTTACCTCAAAGGGAAAAAGAAACCCTTACCTATAGGATCACTTTGTTGTCAGTCTGTCTGTCTGCTTGTCTGTATATCAAGAGCAATTTTCTCAGAAATGCGTGGAGGTATCATGTTGAAATTAATCAAATATCAAATACTTAGATCTACGGTTCCTTGGAGCTGTAAAGAAATCAAGCTTCTATGCAAACAAAAATCACGGCTTTTAAGCCGTAATCGTGAATCGACCGTATTTATACGGTCGATTTATGGCACATATGCATATGTTAATCGAAAACTATTAACATATGCATATGTTATCGAAAACGATTTATGGCACATATGCATATGTTAATTGAAGAGACCTAGATTGTAGTGTTCAGGAAAGACAGACGATTAGACCGATTATAAAAAAAATATGATAATGTAAAGGAAAGTAGGTAGATACGGAGGTCTATAGCGCGACGGTCTTCGCAGTTCACCGTTTTTATCATTTTACTCCATCTTGTGTCCATCCGTTGAATAGATCTTTTAAATATATTAAGAGATTTTTAAACAGATTTACGATACAGATATTACTTAGTTAAACATTAAGCTGTAATTTTTGATTCGTGTCCAGTGTCCCATACCGATTAATAAAAAGTTTTTGAATAGTAGCATATATGCTGTTATCATTACGAAAATAATTCTGACTAGTAAGGAGTTACTAGATTATGAGAAACAGCCTAATACTAAAAAAATAATATATATGCGGAAGCTCCATATAGTATTATGTCCATATAGTATTATGTTATCTGTGTCCATGCTAAATTATTTTATTTTGTTAACTACATGTTGTATTGGTACCATACCACTAACCTTAACTAACCAACCTTCTTCATTCTTATCTTTACAGACTTTGGAAGCCTTCAATGGTCACACACGCTTGGCTAATCTATTAGTGATAAAGTCACCTGTGTCAGAGCTATGAATACCTATCCTAATAATCCGTTATGTAGACTGAATATAACACAGTAACGCTCATTTTTACTAACTTTAGAGACACATAAATCGGTTTGTCAAACACTTCGAATAGAATAGAATGGAATAGAAAATACTATTCAGGATGTAATGTTAATATTGCTTATTACCAAGGTTCTATGTCAGATGTTACACATCATATATACGACTACTTTCAGGCTCGCTTCTCGTGTTCTTGCATTAAATTATAAGTTGTAATGTCATTTGAACGACGACCAATCCGCAGATAGAGCTAGAGGGCCATTCAGTGATGACTTTTAGAATAGACAAATGGCAAGAGGTGGCCTGGAAGAGATTGCTTTTAGCGATAAGGCCGCCCATCGTACAATTTTATTTCTATAATTTCTTCTAGAACACAGAAGTTATGTGTTAAATAAAGTGTTAATCTATCTATCAATAGACTGCGATTATGAGAAGGCATCAGCCAAAAATAAAAATTTGGCATCAGGTTAGTGAAAACGAGTCATTTCCTAGTTACAGCGAATATGTACATATTATATTATTTTACTAACGTGAGGATATGTAACGGATTATACTGCTCAACATAAACAAGCTGCGTCTTTAACCATATTTATGGTATTCCATTTTACTTTCGTATCCTTGACTTCATACGGAGTTTCCGAGCAGTTTAATCTGAACACCATCACAAATTTCTACCACATTTTACGATGTTTATTTATATTCATAACTTTTCATTGTAAAATCTTTGTTTACTTGACTTCATACGGAGTTTCCGAGCAGTTTAATCTGAACACCATCACAAATTTCTACCACATTTTACGATGTTTATTTATATTCATAACTTTTCATTGTAAAATCTTTGTTTACATTTTACAAATTAAACTATGGTCAAAAATAACTTGTTTCCTAAGAAACAAGTTATATGAACAAGGTACTAATACCTTACTACTAAGAAACAAGTTAACATAATACCTTAGTACTAAGAAACAAGTTATTTATACCCAGTAAGAGAGTGGGTACCTATCAAACTTGACTTGAGCTAAAATTCAAGTTCATATAAATATGGTCTGGAGCTTACCCATCTTTCTTATCCGGTTCCACCGCGTAATAGTTGAATGTACAGCAAAGGTTGAAAAGTGTAAAAACTTGCTGGAACAAATGGTCGCAACGGTACAACGTATTCTTCCACATGCATTTTTGCACAAGATCACTGCAATGGTACGCTGGTGACACCTGGAAAACCTGTGGTTTTAGATATACCTAAGTAGTAGAATGTAAGTGCTGTGGCCGAGAGTCAGTCAGGACCCGGTTCTTTCAACTACATACAAATATTACAAATACAACACATTTCAAAAGTGTCTGTTTGTTACGTTTTGACGGCTAAGCAGCTGAATGGTTTTTGATGAATTAGGTTAAGAGATAGATTGTATTTTGGGGAAGGATATAGGCTACTTTTCATGTAGTAGGTACCACGCGTGTGAAACGGCGGGTAGAAACAAATATTGGCCTCAATTCAGTGGTTTCGCTGGAGTAACTAAAATTTCCTAAAACAAAAACGATCTTATTTTGTTTGCATTTAAGTCTGAATTAGAATAACGTTTTTTAGTGACACTTCCTAAATTAATGTATAACTGACGTGTTTTAGCTCAATTTAGTCATCATGTAAAGAGGTGTTGATTAAAACTGCTGTTATTTACCGCAGTTTTTACCAAAACCTCTATAAATTATTTTCAATTAAGGAATTACCTAATTGGCATAAAAAATATAGCAATAAAACATAAAATAATTTTAACTTATTTTAGAACTGTGATTTAAATGGGTATCTAATTTGAACTTTATTTATTGCAAAATAAGGTCGTCCATATTTTAGATAATTTTAGCTATTCCGGCGAAACAACAGAATTGCCAGCAAAATTATATATATTTTGCTAACATAATTCACTCGACATTATTAAGTCTTATTTGAAACTTTTTTAAACTCCAACGCGTATGACGTTGGAGTTGACATAATACTTGTGCACACGTGCGCACGTGGTACCTACATATAAAGTAGCCAGGTCATTACTACGAGCAGTACGAGCACATATATACCCTGTTTCCACCGCTCAGGCGTTACGGCGAGATGAATGCACAAACAAACAATGAACTTTCTATTGTAATGCACTTACACTTTGAATTCAATTTAATTCACGGTGTGGAACGTTTTCACACGAACTAATAATTCAAAATTTCATTAAAATATGACATTTGATTGTTTGGCTTTCAATTATTTTTGCATTCAACTTTAAAGATAATAATTACGTTTTAAAAACTAAAAAGAAACCGACTTCATTGAATGAAATTTGAGCCTATAATACATTTTTAGTGGAAAGTAGATGTATTTTGTATATATATAATATGGGTAGGCCAAATAAACGCACCGCTCCAATGAGACAGCGAGATATAGAAGTACATGAAAATATCATCGATGTACAAATACAATACAAATTTTTAGATTTTCGTTGATTTTTCAGCTCGACCGATTTAGATAAAATATCTTTGGGACCATCTGTGAAGTATACTCTTTTAAATAAAAAAAGCTGCTGCGTTCGGTGTAAACCCGAACATGGTCCTGAGCTGAGATGAGGACGCATGAGATGAGCTACATGGTATGCATGACAATCACAATCTGATAAGGCTACCTACCTACACTGATATACATATAAATGATGATTCAAATACTAAACTAAGATACTTGAATAATAAACATGGTCATAATAGTTTGGTAGAAACTTAAAACTAATGGTTATTTCCGTTTGAAAGCACAACACATAGCACCTGGTTCTAGCACTTGGCTGACGGTCAGCCGAGCCTTGCTTCCGCGCACTTCACTACAAACTGGTCGCGCTGTAGTGGCAGTCCTCCCCGCGGCGCAGGAATGCAGGCACTGGCTCAGGATGGTCTCCTACACTAAATTCAAGTCTTCGGTGTCATCAGTACCTTCATGGCATACTTCAGACTGGTACGGAAGCTGGGATATGGTCCGTCCCTCACCCAGTGACTTCGGTGTCTTGCTGAAGATCTGGTGTGAAGTATGAGGGGGGTCCGTGGTTCTCCTTATGGTAAGATTTTGTCGATCTTGCGTCATCATGACGTACATATATAAAAAATATAAAAATAAACTTGGTTGGTAGGTATGTATGTAGGCATTCGTCGCTTATTGTGTCAGGACATGGTCAGCAGTTTTGCGCGTCGTCCGCTCGTAAGCTGAGCTGAGTTTGACGAACTCAATTCTTGCAAGTGTGTCGTGGATTTAGATTGATTTCATGTTGTAAACAATCTGTATAATTTGGGAATTGTGACCATCTTGGTGTTTATAGCTCGACATTTGCCTGCTCATGATGGTTTTTAACAAACAGGGGTTGCGCCATCAGGCCTCGTCACCAATCATGGTTTTTTACAAGGTTCCATGGGAGCTCTGCCACCATGATTTTATCTTTGAATGGTCCACTGCTTGCAAGAATCGTCTTCGGTTTTTATTGGTTGTTGATGAAGCACTGTGACCGTTTCTTCAGACGTTGGTTCAGGTGTGTCCGACGCACCAAGTAGAAGAATGCAACAAGAGTATAGTTCTGGTAGTTCTCACCACAGTCGTCGCCCATGGGTCGTCGATTCACATCCGGTTCGAAGGATGTAAAAGGGTAGGATTCTTTATGGTGGGAACATGTAAAGGGCCAGGACTCTTTATGGTGGGAGTCCTAGGCCTCTTAGATATTGGTTGTTGGTATTTGGTACGGTGACGAAATGAGAAGTCCATAGTTCTCTGTAGAAATAGTGAATTTTATTGGACTTCACACAGGCACACGGAATGGTCAGAAAAATATATTAAACTGTACAAAAGACTAATGAAGATTGGTAAAAATATAATTGGTATAAAATGTTATGGTAAGACGATTATGAGTGACGCGGTGACGGCCCGGTAGATGGTAGCGCACTGGTTTGCTCAGGCAATTATGCATATTTGCTTGTAAGGTAAAAATTCATAACTGCTGTGTTCGGTGTAAACGCGAACATCGTCCCGAACTGAGATTAGGATGAGCTACATGGTATGCATGACAATCACAATCTTATAAGGCTACCTACCTACACTGATATACATATAAATGATGATTCAAATACTAAACTAAGATACTTGAATAATAAACATGGTCATAATAGTTTGGTAGAAACTTAAAACTAATGGTTATTTCCGTTTGACCGCACAACACATAGCACCTGGTTCTAGCACTTGGCTGGTTATAGCACTTGGCTGACGGTCAGCCGAGCCTTCCGCGTATTCACTACAAACTGGTCGCGCTGTAGTGGCGGTCCTCCCCGCGGCGCAGGAATGCAGGCTCCGGCTCAGGATGGTCTCCTACACTAAATCCAAGTCTTCGGTGTCATCAGTACCTTGATGGCATACTTCAGACTGGTACGGAAGCTTGGATATGGTCCGTCCCTCACCCAGTGACTTCGGTGTCTTGCTGAAGATCTGGTGTGAAGTATGAGTGGGGTCCGTGGTTCTTCTTATGGTAAGATTTTGTCGATCTACCTACGTCATCATGACGTAGGTACATATATAAAATATTTAAAAATAATCTTGGTTGATAGGTAGGTATGTAGGCATTCGTCGCTTATTGTGTCAGGACTTGGTCAGCAGTTTTGCGCGTCGTCTGTAGATTCAGTTGTATTTATCGGACTTCACACAAAACAAGACTGTACACAAAATGGTGATTAGAATATATTAAACTGGTCTAGAGTACTAATTGGTAATAATATAAATGGTATATAAAATGTTATGGTTAGACGATTATGAGTGACGCGGTGCCAGCCCGGCAGATGGTAGCGCACTGGTTTGCTCAGGCAATTATGCATATTTGCTTGTAAGGTAAAAATTCATAACTGCTGTGTTCGGCGTAAACCCGAACATGATCCGGCTCGAAGGACCATGTAAAAGGATAGGAATGTCTATGGTGGATTCCTATCACCTCTTAGCAGATTGGTATTGGAATGTTGAATTTAAGTGGTTTATAATGGAAGGAAAGTCACTTGGTTTCGTGAGAGAATTATAATAATAATTAATTAATGGTAAAACTAGTAAAATTAACTTTATGGTTTAATGGTTGGTGCAATGGTAGAAATGGTAGAAGTTTCGATTCCCTCACAGACAAAAACTTGTGTGATAAACATATATGTTTGTTCTATATCATAAGTAACTAAATTATATTAAATAAGTTTTCCCATAGTACAGCTGTGCTTGGTTCGTGGGGTGTTGTATGCATTGTCTATCAACATTTTGTTATTTATATATTTAGTATATTATTTAAGATCTTGTATAATTGATAAGAGCACTAGTGGTGTTGTGGTTTCTCCTGGCATTTCCAACCCTAGAGCCGTGAGTTCGAACCTAGTCGTGCATCAACCAATATCTCCTTTAGAAGGTTATGCGGAATGCCAACTTACACTTTTGAATAGACTTTCTATCGAAACATTATTTAAATTCAGTATCAGCTGCAATTCACTAAGCTGCTGCTTCTGCGCCGGAGTTGGCACGTACATGGAGTGTAGCAAGGGGATTAATCGTAGGCTCTCAAACACAAACTCCTTAGTTTTGTTTGCTGGTAGTGACCTAAAATGAAAAGAATATATGTATTTTTTTTACCAAGACGAAAGAGCTCATGCCGTCCGTCTATCTGTCTATCATAGACCACTCTTCTCTTGTTCATCTTCATGCTATCTTCATCTTGTTCATCGGCTCGTTTCTTGTTGATGAAATTATAACTTTCATGGTACAAAGAACATGGTAACCTTATTTTTTTTTTAATGTTAATGTTTAAGGCGTAATTTGTACGAATTATACTAGGTTGGAATGTTAGGTTCCTTCTAGAATTAAACATGCTGCAGCATCACCTGGATTATATCTGCATCAACATTATACCTTCCAGCAGAGGTTGTTGTTTTAGTTTTTGTTTGGGCTTGGGCGTCACAGCACTACTTTCAAACGTCCTCTAATATATCTTATCCAACCTCGTCACTCCGCACATCTATCTCAAAATTCTCATTTCGCACACTATTTTGATTTTGATAATGATAACGAAACCGCTGATCTCCGGCTGATTCCGACATGACACATGTTTTATCCGAGGGTATAGAAATTTAATAATGCCCGTTTCCCATAAAATAAAATGTCATTCATCAGCAGATTTCACTATGAAAATCATATGGTTTTCATTCTCATAAAAAAATGTAATTGAAGGAGGCTACCAACGGATGTTTGCGTGTATTTTAACTATCATAAGTTTCAATACACGAAATACTGACATTTAAGATAATAATTTCATTAAACTGTTACGAGAAAGTAAGGTTCTACGCCGTAAACCCCGATCTAGTAGGTTACTAAGATCGGGGTTTACGGCGTAGAACCTTCGTAGCATACGTAGAACGGCGTAGCATGACGCGTCACCCTGATGTTTGTTGGCGAATGAAAAGCTATGCGGATAGTGTACGCTACTACTAATTATCATACTTCTAACTAATACATATTATAAATTCTAAAGTAACTCTGTCTGTCTGTCTGTCTGTTTGTTACGTTTTCACGTCTAAACCGCTGAACCGATTTTGATGAATTTTGGTATAGAGGTAGATGGGACCTTGGAAAAGGACATAGGCTACTTTTTATATAGGTGCCAAGCGTACGAAGCGGCGGGCAGCAGCTAGTACCAATATAAATTTTGTTCATCTGTTCGTTTCTTACGTTTTGATGGCTTAATGGCTAAACTGTTTTTTCATCTTGATGAAATGTGATAAGGACATATATATTGTATCCTGGAGAAGGACATGGCCTACTACATATCACGTGTGTGAAGCAGCAGGCAGAAGCTAGTTATATTTTATTAGTAAATTTGATGTACTTACACATTAGCAGCAAACAGCTGGGCTGCTTTTCGCGAGACCATGTTCAAATCGCATATCGTCACAGCTGGGAAGGGCACATCCCAAATATCACCTTGTGTGCTTTCTATCACCTGAGAATATATAA
This sequence comes from Lampropteryx suffumata, assembly GCA_948098915.1. Taxonomy (NCBI): domain Eukaryota; kingdom Metazoa; phylum Arthropoda; class Insecta; order Lepidoptera; family Geometridae; genus Lampropteryx; species Lampropteryx suffumata. The sequence goes on along the minus strand of OX402544.1, from coordinate 14,223,668 downwards.
AATAACACGTTGCATAGGTTAGTGCCTACAGTGATTTGATCAGATTTCTAGACTTATTATCTTTGTAAATCTTATGAATATTATAAACGCGAAATTTGTGTCTATTTTTATATATTTGGATGTTTATTCGTGGCTGAAATACACCATAACGGCGATCAGTTTTAGATCAAACTTGGTACAGACGAAGTTTGTGTCCTATGATAGCATATAGTTTTATTTTTCTCTGCTGCTAATATAATTTAGAACTTATTTTTAGGAAACTTTTAGCTTTACACTTTTCTACGGCTTCTTCAGTAGGTACGGGTCTAAAACTAAAATGTAACTTACCTGCCTCTATCTCACAATAGTTTCCTAAACATTAAATACACCAAACTAACTAACTATGGTTTATATAGCTTGGTCGGTTTTGTATATGGATTACATTTGTAACAAGTACAGAGGTAAGACAGTAAAATCTTGTAGGCCGAGAGAGTTGAGGTGGGCGTCGCAGGCGTGTATGCACTCAGCCGAGCACTCGTTAAATGTTCATGCAACATAGCATTCCACCAAGGACAGTGATGGTTGATTCTGTTGTTTCGGATTAGCCAAATTTCGTAAAATATGAACGAACTTATCATGCTTGCAACAACAAAGTCCAAATGTTGAATTACAGTTTTAAATTAAACAGAGTTAAACCTTTCATTTTGACGACATCTGTGACGCAAAGGGTCTAGGCCCGGCTGAGACGCAAAAGGTTGCGGGTTCGATTCCCGCCGCGAGAGAAATGTTTGTATGATCTGCAAGTATTTGTCTCGGGTCTGGGTGTTTCTATGTATAATATGAATGTACATATTAAAAAAAAAAGTATAAATAATAATAAATTAAATATTGCTGGACAATGCACACCACATCATCTAGTCCCAAACTAAGCATAGCTTGTATTATGGTGACTAAATGACTGATAGAATACTTATATATTTTAAAATACATACTTATGATACTTTATAACACCCAGACACAGAACAAACACCTATGCTTTTTACACAAATGTTTATCTTGGGAGGGAATTGAACCCTCAACCTACAGCGCAGAAGGCAGAGCTACTATCAACTGAGCTGACAGGCCAGTCATAAGTAGTATATCAGTCATGTGGTACCCATAACACAAGCCCTGCTTGCTTACATTGGGGTCAGATGATGCTGTATTAAATGTTAAGCATTATTTTTATTTATTTATTTATTTGATTTGTTCCTTTATTGCAATGGTTAGAACTTTCTGTAGTTTTAATATACACCAAATTACATGGAGTCTGAAATGAGCTAAAACACATCAATTTAGTTAATTGGTGTGGTGACTCGGCAGTCTTTATTTTTCTAATGAGTTGTCCCTACATACTTTTTATGGAAAACATAACACGTTTCTTGGTATTTTCCATTAATACTCGTAGTACTATTTCGATTCGATCAAGTTATGTTATCGATATGTCGAGTGTGGGTGTAGTATGAGTATGTGATCAGTGACTAGGATTTGCTCAGCATATTAAGTCTGCGTCAATGTCAGTAAGCTGACATGTTATCGATTGTTTGCAACACTGAGATAGAGGCGAGTCAAGGTCTCCGAAGGCTTAACCTATGAGATAATAATTATAATATTATCGGTGGACGATTTTAACACAACACTATCGACCCCCAAACTAAGCATAGCTTGTGTGATCGGTACGTACCACATGATTTTTTTTGTAAATAAAAAATAGAAACATACGTTGAAAACCCCCAGAACCAAGACAAATACTTGTAGATCATATAAACATAGGTTCCGGGCATCGAAAACGCAACCATTTGCGTGTCAGACAGGCCCAGTGCCCCACAGAGGTCGTTTTCTAACGGCAAATAGACTTCTTACCGTGACGATGGGATTCCTCGCATACCACTTATAGGCGGTCACCACAAAATAAATGGCAACAATGATGCTCACGACAACAGCAAACGCCCAGCAACTTCTATAAAATAAAGTTATGTCGTAAATATCACATCAATAAGTCAACACTTAGAGCCGAAGGCCTTCTTCATGGCGAAAGCCTTCGGGCGGCCCATAACTCTTTTACAAATGTTGACCTCTCATACGCAAACTAAGATTGTACTAATAATAATGATGCCAAACAAGCATCATCTGGCCCCAGAGTAAGCAGAGGTTGTGTCATGGGTACCACATGACTGATATACTACTTATATACACTTAAGTTTTTTTTTAAATTCATACATAATACTCGTATACATAGAAACATCCAGACCCGAGACGAATACTTGCATATCATACAAACATTTGTTCCGCGGCGGGTATCGAATCCGCAACCATCTGCGTCTCAGCCAGGTCTTGGACCACTGCGCTACATACGTTACAGTTACATACAAGATAAGTAGTATGAATGAATGAAAATGCTTTATTGAAACAATAATCCATACTAACTTATAAATTCGAAAGAATCTTCGATTGTCTCTCCGTTTCTACATATATTTGTTACCTTTTCACGGCTAAATAGCTGAATGGATCTTGATGTTATTTGTTAAGGAAACATTGTGTAATTTGGGGACGCCCATATGCTACTTGGCTCAGATAAACTAAGTTATCTAAGCTCACTTAAACGACAACCTAAACAAACTGACATACTTGGTTTAGGTGTTATGTTGAAAGTTTATCTACTGGATGAAAAGACAAAATAACTATGTACCTACCCAAATACACGTCCTGGGCACGTGGCAACGCGAGAGTTTCTGTGTTAGATAATTTTTAAAAAGCATTATTAAATGCTTGTTAGCCAGCACGGTTGTAACATAATTCAAATGAATACTTATTTTAAGCAAGAACTGAAAGCAGAAAGTAGGATACCTAATAAAAAGTGATGTCAAAACAAATGAAATCAAAACATTCTTTATTAAATAAGATCACAAGGACCACTTTTAATCGTCTTCTTACATACTAGTGAATCTAGGTGCCGGTTCCTACTAACTCCACTTCAAGAATAACCCGGCAATAAACTCGACTGGTATGTAGGCTGGCGTACTTTACCTTTATGTCGATTCTATTATTTTTAAAGTGAGAGAAGTAATGTAAGTTTGGTTTATATTACCAAATAAATTAAATAATTAAATAGAGAAGATTCATAGGCGGAGAATAACACCACACTATATAGCCCCAACTAAGCATTACTTGGACTAATGGAACAAGGAGACTGATAGAATACTTAAATACATACATATAATAGTTTTATGACACCAGACACAAAATAAACATCTATGTTTATCAGACAAAGAATTATCCTGGGAGGGAATCGAATCCTCAACCTACAGCCTAGAAGGCAGAACAATTATCAAGTGATCTGAAAAGGCAGTCAAATTATGACTTACTTATGACGGACTCGCGTAGTATTTAACAGACTCATAGGAGGTTTTTTTTATGTTTGTTACGTAAGTCCGTCATTTATGAACCGATTTGAAAAAAAACAGATTTCACGTGACAGGATATACTTCCCGATTGGTTCCATATAAGTTTTATAAAAATCGGTGCAGTTGTTTGGTTTATAAATAAAAAAAACTGAAAAAAATATGTCATCCACTTGGATGAAACGATATTTCGATCGGTTTGAAGGCGATTTTTTTTAGTTTTTAAAACGTAATTATTAACATAACTACCCATGTTCGTCTTTAGTGTTCTAGACAATTTACAGATAATTGTATTATCACGAGTTTTATTAGCGAATATAGTATCAATGAAGTATAGTTTGTCGCTGTCTAAAATTTCGTATATAGTATACGTAGTACCCTTACAACACCTACGTAAAATTAATGACATACAATCTTATGAGCCAGGCTTTCGTCAGATTAGCATATCGACACGTCCATTGACATATATGGGTATTATAAAGAATCATACATAAGTATCCTATCAGTCATGACTGATCAGTCTTGTCACCATAATACAAGCTATGCATAGTTTTGGGTTTGGTTTACATGTATGTAACTAATATGCATACTTTGGTATTAGTGCATACAAGCTATCCACAGATTGTAATCTATGGTTTGGGGCTAGATGGTTTTGTTTGCTTAAACCAACAAACATTTATGTTATCTGTGGTTTGGGGCTAGATGTTTTTGTGGGCATAGTCCAACAAAATTCATGAATTCATAATTTAATTGGCTAAGCGCATGTTACCACGCACAGTGAAGACTTCCGAAGTTAGTATGAATAAGAATGACCAATGGTCTTGTCCCAAGCCAAATCAAAACCATCTACAAAGAAAAACAAAAATAATTGTAGGGGTTGTAGATTTACAAATCAGGCTATTACTCAAAATCTAGTAATACTTTACTAGCCGTGGCAATTTTGCTTATAATGTAACTGCTGGGGATGAAGGGTGACACTGGACTCCATCTAAAATAATTACTTCAAAGCTTATGAAAGCTATTTATGAAAGTTATATTGTATCGAAAAACTACACGATAATAAAATTAAAAAAAAAAGTACACTTTTCATGAATCTACGAAAAGTGTTCCAATAAATAAAGTTAAATGTTCCCCTAAAAATATTTTTCCTAAGGTTTTTATTTCATAACTTTGTAAGGATCACTGAAGCATTATTGAAGTTACAATAAAACTGCAAAAAAATTGCAATCTCTGATTAGGTAGTAATCTGATTAGTAGGTATATAATATGATTATATATAATATGATTTGTAATTTGATTAGGGCCAGACAGGCACACAGACAGACGGACATGGCGAAACTATAAAGGTTCCTTGAACTTGTGAGTATTTTTTGACAAATATACGTATATATTTGTACACCAACTTTAATTATATTAAAAATATGGATGACCTGAATTAACTTGAATTTTTACTCCGAAAACCAACATTTATGGGAATTAAATTGATGTCAAAGTTTGTACAAGAAAAATAGCTTTCAACTTGTAGATATCAAAATATAGTCTTTATACAAGTCTTCGTGCATCTACCTAATCATCATGAACCTACCTTTCGATATTTTACGCATCAGCCAAACCATCAGATACCAAACAGCGCAAGTTACCTTTCAATAGGGCTAAGGTCATCCATGACAATATATTTATATCCGTGCAAGTCGGTTCTCTTGCAGAACTCTACAAATTTACCGGCCAAAAAGCCTTTCCGCGTCTGTTGTTTACCCAACCCGTAATTTCCTGGGATTCCATCTTTAATTTTCACCTCCGTTTTCCCGAGGCCGTAGGGAATCATATTCTGAGGGGAATACGTTTAGTCTGAACAGCGTGTGTATGGTAACTGCCAACGTTTATAAAAGTATCATGTGATTTGTCAGGTGCCACACGAGTGGGTAATTATAATACCTACATGCGATCGACTAGATAGTTGAATCTACATTTTTCATCGCGCAATATTTATACGGGTATATATCCTATAGGATAAGGATGTTGATAAGTTAGTACCTACAGTTATGTTAAATAAAAACTTCGGACTCGGAATTTCGAAATTTTGTTACTGAGGTACTTTATTTCAATCGTAAATAAAACGTCCATGCTGGGCAATATAATTCGTATACCTACCTACCTACTCATATAAATAATATAGATAGACAAACAATATTTCGAATAGTAGCACTTCCAAGTCCAATTATTTCATCAAACACAAAGAGTAAAACGTGTGCCTGCATAATAAGGAGGAAATTACCCAATCAACCTTCTAATTCAAGACAGGTCGATGTGGCTGATTTCCCAAAGCACGATGCGACGACGAAGAATTTGAACGATACCATTGGAAATAAGCATAACTAGTATGTATTCATCGTTTTTAAAGTTTTCTAACTCTACAGAAAAAACTGAACCCATAAAGGTTGGCCATTTGTCTGTCTGTCAAAGCCCTAAATTATTTATTTTCTATTTTATTAAATAAGTTTCCTTTGCTGTGAAAGCAAAAAAGGAATTAAACTCGATAAATTATTTATAAACAAGTATTCACAACCAAAAGTAGGCTAATGCGACCGTGACTGCAGTCACGTGCAAGTAAAATCATAACCATTTTCTGGGCAGTTGAATAAATGTTCATGCAGCTTGTTACTTCCTCGGCTGTTTGAAACTTGTATACATAAATTCTGCATGGAATCAATAAGATCATTAATATCAGTTGATCCTTGGGGAATTTGAGCAGCATGGCGATTATGAATCTCTTGATACAATCAATGTCTATCAGTTTCGATTAGCAATAGGCATTACTTCATAGATTGGTATTACGTACTTTCGGTTTCAATCTCAGTTGCATATGACAGCATGTGTTGCAATCAACATAAACTTTCCGTTTAACCAATTCATCAATAGTAACTGAAAGCTGTTAGTATCAATGTTTTGATAGTATCAGAATTTCATAATCGCCTTGCACTCTTTTCAGCTGTTGTTCCGTTTAAACCCCATAAAAGTGTAATTTGCACATCTGGAGGCACAAGTGATCCGTATAAACAGTACTCAGACCGAGATCGTGTTTTACTCGCCTCAAAGCCCGATACATGCAGAAAATATGGTTGACTGCCTAACTAAGAGATCGCATCGAGGCTACATATTGCTGATGTCCACGTTTATCCCCAAACAATAAGAAACAGACTACAACAGTGTAGTTTGCGTCCACGCTGTCCAATCAGATGCCTCTGGGCATCTGATCCGTCACGGGAATCAAGTTCGTCGTGTTCAACATTGTAGTGAACGCGTACGATGGCCGTAATAATGATTTCAAGAATTTGAAGAAGAGAAATAAAAATCCTGTTGGACAGAAAAAAAAGATCAGAGAAAAAAAAGAGAACAGAATGAAAAGGCGCGGCAACTTACGACTGGTAATAAAAATGTTAAGTAAAGTCATGCTAAGTAAATAAGAAAAAGAATATACAGGTACACAAAAATGGTGAGAATGATAACGAGGAAAATTAATTTAATGAAGAAGAAAATTTTACTAAAAAAAGCAAAATTAAGCAGAGTGGTCACGTAGTGTTAACTTAGCCAGAAATATAAATATTACAGAGACCCAAATTATAACAAGAAAAAATATAGACGTCCACAATGCACCAAAATTGATTATAACCGGTTCATAAATTATAGTTCATAGTTGTTTATTCCAGTGACAAATTACATTGTATGCAGAAATATAAATTATAAACATAAAATTAATATTAATAAATGATGGTAAACATGCAATATATTATAATAACGTAAGTTAACTTTTGACTTAAGTTAAAATTACATTCCTGCTGGAAACGAGACAACAATGAGGAGTCGTACAAAACGTTTTCTGAATTAAGATCTTCCCTCAAATTTCGTACCTCTGCCGCATACAAAAACTACCTTAAAAGTATTGAGGATAACCTCGTCTCCGTCTCCGTGGGTTCTGGCGGCATGTCTCTAGCCTCTGATCTTAGGTGGGTTTGAGCCTTGACTAAGTTATGAAGGAGAGACTTTTAGTGGTATTGAAGCGGCAGAAGCCTTCTCTAGGTTTTTTGGGAGTGTCTTTCTCCCTGATATCTAACTAGCATCTAACTGAGGAACAGTTAGATGCCGAAAGTGCTAACAAACACGATACGACCCAGTCTAGTAACTACGTGAATATTTTTGAGATTACTCCGAATGATGTGATCTCTGGAATTGATTGTCTCAAACTTGAAGGTCCTACTGGTCCAGATAATATACCTCCTTGGTTTTTAAAGCAAAGCTGTATGTTTCTTGTACGTCCACTTTGCTACATTCTTAACTTGTCTTTGTCAACCGGAGTTTATCCGACACAGTGGAAGCTGACGAGTGTGACTATGATTCCTAAAGGAGCTAACAAAGCATTAATTGAGGAATACAGACCAATTGCAATATTATCGTCATCGGCGAGAGTTTTTAAACGCATACTACACAATAAAATTTACAGGCAGGTTGAAAAACACCTATGCAACGAACAACACGGTTTTAGAGTTAAGAGGTCCGTTAACACCAATCTCATAACAGTGGTGAATTTTATATCAGCTAGTTTAGACGGAGAGGTCAAGTAGACGTTCTTTACTTTGACTTCTATTATGCTTAAAATTTCTAGGTAGTTTAGTAGCATTTTCAGGAAGCTGATTATAGAAGCGCACCGTGTTCCGCATAAATGACTTATTTACTTTTTCTATTCGAAACCTAGCGATGTATAATTTGGCCTCCGTGTCAGTAGTACAACTAAAAAGTACAACTGGTAGTACAAATGACACACTTTTGTATCTCTAGTACTACTACAAAACATACAAGTAAATTCACCCGACTTTTGGAATTTTAATTAAAACGAAGTTCAACTGGTAGTACAAATGACACACCTTTGTATTACCAGTAGTACTTATGAAGTATTGGTAGTAAAACTGAACATTTATAATGATGATCGATACTTTTTATTGATAATTCTAAACTGGCCACTTATAATGTAAATGATTTTGAAGTACCTCTTTGGTGATAGATAAAGACATGACATAAAGTGTCAAGAATATGTTTCTAAAGCTTCCATTTTAATAAACATTGAATTGTATAGACATTATTTTTATATATAAAAAAAATGGGAGATTCGGCTTTAGCCAATTCTTGAGACGACTTAAAGAACGCGGACGTGGCAAAGTATTATTATACAATGGCCACCAATATTACCTGTTAAAAAGATACAAAAATTTTAATAGCATCTGGAGGTGCAAGAACTTTAAAGTATCAAAATGCAAATGCAGTGGGACAGTGACTGTTACAGAGGTAGGAGTTTTATTTCTTTTTTGTATTGGATTGGACACAGCTTCGCCTCTCCTCTTCCCGCTCTAGTGGACATGCAGCCTAAGAGTCGTAAGGTAGTCAAGTCACTAGGTTCTAGGCTGGTTTTCATGTAGACCATCGTGTGCTTTTAGATTGTGCTGACATGACGTAATATATTTTATTCCACAGGACCAATCAAAAGTGCTCAAAACAAGTATCCATGCTCAAACCTCCTTGCCTAATGAAAACGAAAATACTCTTTGCTCGATAATATGCACCAGTAGGTATCAAAACGGCAGCTTTAACTACAGAAGAAACTGTCTCTAGAATATACAAAAAGACAGTAGCATCCATGAAGGATAAGGGACTTGATTTAATTACAAATTTACCGACGTACAACCAATACCGATCCGTTGCTTACAGAAAAAGAAGGAAATTAGCAAAATTTGTTAAAATAGTGTACGATGATCTAGATAAAGTCAAAATACCACCAGGCTTTGATGATTTTCTTCTCGGAGATTATAATGACGATGAAAGCAATCGTATATTAGTGTTTGCTTCAAAAGAAGCACGGGAATTTATCAAAGTCGGCACATTTTTTTTGGTGATGGTACCTTTCAGAGGTGCCCAAAGCCGTTCAAACAATTATATGTGCTATTTTGTGATTTAGGCAGTAGTGCTGAGAAAAACAATGTTGTTCCCGTGGTATATGCACTTATGCCTAACAAATTGAAAAAGTCTTATTAAAATATGTTTGAGATCATCAAGTCGCAAGTTCCGGAATGGGCACCAATGAAATTTATAACGGATTTCGAACAAGCTGAAATCATTGCGTTGAAAAACATTTTTCTCCAGATTACACACCACGGTTGTTTTTATCATTTTCAAGATAAGCTTAAACGAAAAGCAAAGCAAATAATGCTTGTTAAAAGGATAAAAAAAATACGAAACGGAATTTGAACAAAATTGTCAGTTTATGCATGGTGTTGCCGCTTCTCCCAGAAGCACAAATTGAAGAAGGGTTTAGTTATATACTGAAGGAGAGTGAAATTATAGGAAGTAACAAAAACCTACAACAGTTTTTATTTTACATAAAAAAATACTGGATGCCGAAAAAAGCTTTATGGTGTAGTTTTGGGTGAGTGCCACCGGACGAATAATGTCTGTGAGGGTTGGAACGGTCAATTCAATAAACTTTTTAAAAGAAGACCAACAATTATACATGTTTTGAGAATTATGAAGGAGGATGCAGAATTTAACGCTGTGAACTCTTTAACATTAGAACCAGCAAAAAAACGTTCAAGGAATGTTGTAGAACGTTATACTTATATTCTTCACGTTCAAATGCAGCTTGTCGATGGGGTAATTACCTCTATTCTTGGAAAAATTGCGTTAAGTGAAAAAACAAGGGCGTGCTCTCACCATTTTCATGGTTTACATTCTTTTGTTTTTTTATACTAGAGATACAAGTTTTCTGTTTTTTTTTATACCAGAGATACAAGTTTTTTGTTGTTTTTTTATACTAGAGATACATAGGTGTGTCATTTGTACTACCAGTTGAACTTACGTTTTAATAAAAACTCCAAAAGTCGGGTGAATTTACTTGTATGTTTTGTAGTAGTACTAGAGATACAAAGGTGTGTCATTTGTACTACCAGTTGTACTTCTTAGTTGTACTACTGACACGGAGGCATAATTTGTGTCTATACCTAGTATTGATTCTATGAAGGTCACTATTTAGCTGAAACCTATCTCTATATTTATTTGTGTATAATATACTTTCATATATATATTGTGAAGCTATTGTTAGAATATTATTTTCTTTGAATATTATTCTCAAAGATTCTCGAGGTTTCATTTTATAAATGGCACGTATTGCCCTTTTTTAAATAACAAATATTTTACCAATATCAGCTGCTTTCCCCCAGAGAATCATGCCGTATGACATAAACTAGTCTAGCTGTAGCTTCATTAGTAAGCCACTGTAGCACGAACTGCATATGCAGCGGAACTAAGCCTACCAGCAAGTGCTTGAATTTGTGGTCCCCTCTGTAGTTTTGCATCACTATTAAGACCTAGGAAAGTTGTGGAATCTACAAGATTCATTGCCTCTCCATTCATTTCAATATTGGTCAGGCTATGAATAACATTTGGCAAAGTGAATTTGATATATTTAGTTTTTTTTTAATTAAGCAAAAGGTTATTTACAGTGAACCAGTTAAAAAGTAACGATAAGTATTCATTTACGTTATCGCAAACACTGGTTTTACCTCTATAAACTTTAAAAATTAAAGACAAATAAAAATAAATAAAATAAAATAAAACTATATTACAAATATTTTTTGCAAAAATAGGTAAATCGTTACACTAGGAAGAAAAATGGGCCTAGTATCGAACCCTGAGGTACCCCTATATCAATAATTGTTCCTGATGACCTCTCACCACCCATGTCTACTTTCTGAACTCTATTGTATAGATAAGACTGTATGAGGTCAATCGCCCGGTTTTTAATGCCATAATATTTTTACTTTGTGATTAGGGTTGCATGACTTACAAAGTCAAAGTTATTAATTTACAAGTAGCTTTTATTTTATTTGTTGAACTTTCTATTATTTTTCTTAAAAACAGTGATTTAGCCCCATGACGAACTTGTATGAATATTTTTAAGTAGTTCTTAACATGTAAAATAAAAATAGGATCATCTAACATTGTTTCTCTGGAAGCATATAATTCGTACAATGTATTCCTACTTCTATAGATACCTGGTGTAGCCCAGTCCGCAAATCTAGTAAAATTTATTGCTTTGCATGTGTTTACTCTAAATATGTCAGCGTGTTATTTAATTATTAAGTTCAACAATGTGGTGAAAAGATCATCTGGGTCATCGATGCATGGTGCGAGGGAAACGTTGTGCTCAATTCTACTTTGAAATGTTTTGATGCGGCTCTCTGTGATAGGTCGGTAAGAAAAGTTCTGAGCTTCAACTATACGATCACAAGAAAAGGTGGCGCAGTGACCGTAATGGTCAGAGCTAAAATGTTTTAGTACACTCTTATGAACTGGTGTGCAACTGCAATAAATGTTATCTAGACAAGTGGCTGTTGTTAGGACCAACAAGAGTGACACTCTTGTCGGTTCATCAATAATTACGTTTTAAAAACTAAAAAGAAACTTCTTCATTGAATGAAATTTGAGCCTTTAATATTTTTTTTGTGGAATTGAAATTAGATGTATTTTGTATATAAATAATGTATACATTAATATACAACGCTCCAATGAGACAGCGAGGTATGAAAGTACATGAAAACATCATCGATGTATACAATTTTTTAATTTTGGTTTATTTTTCAGCTCGTCCGATTTTGATAAAATTTATATGGGACTACCTGTAAAGTATACCCTTTCAAACAAAAAAAGAATTTTTCAAATCGGTTCAGCCGTTTTTGAGTAATCGGAGAACAAAAATAAAAAAAATAAAAAAAAAAAAAAGATTCCGACTAATTGAGAACCTCCTCCTTTTTGATAAAGTCGGTTAAAAAGAGGACTTAAACTGAAACATTTAAATAAGTTAAAAAGACTTTCAGAGAATGGATCAATCAGATTGTACCATCCAATGTTCAGTGATACACATAATATCTACACTGAAATGATTTAAAAATAATTCAGGTTCTAATACTCTAACACAAAAAAATCAATTTAGTAAATATCAAATTGATTTTTTTGTGATTGTTTAGCACTCAACGATTTTGAGTAAGGGAAAGCACATAAAATTTGTTTCCCTAGCCCAAGATCTGGCTTTTTTAACAGGGTCTTAATTCATGTCAGCGCCCTGACATGACATGACATGACAAAAATCAATCAGTTTAATTAAGTCTAATCGCTTGACACTACTACTATCACCTAATTGAACAATCAACGTAGTGTCTTTTTCTATGAATTTATCATATTTTATTCTATCGGTGAAATAGTCCATGGAGACATCTGTTTAACAGTTATTTTTTGACTGCCTGTGTTATTAGTTTCGTTAGAGGTGTTTAGACGTGAAGCTGCTGCAGATTCAGCAGCAAAGAGATTTACTTTCTTGATTTCAGTTTGTGCTAGAGATCCATCCGGTTGTAGTAGTAGATGGAGAGAAGGGCGGCTGATGTTCGCTTCCACCGACTTGGCCAAGGAACAGAATGCCTTGTTGCTAGCTGGATGTGTCGCAAGCTTGGCACCTCCACCAACCACCATGGCTCGATTCCGTAGCACCTTTTTGGAGGCTTAATTAAAAGCTTTCTTCTTAGTTCATGTATCCGTATCTTTGCTGTTGCAAAAGTCAGCCCAAGAAAAGTAAGCTGCACGTATTTTCGCTTCTGCAGCGGCACATGCAGGACCAAACCAAAGGCGAGCTTTGCCAGAGGATGAGACTTCCGAGAATGCAATAAAATATTCCATTGCTCTATAGACCACCTCTGTAATGGCATCAGCGCATGTTGACGGGTCACAAGAAGAAAAGCATGTCTGCCGCCAAGGATAAAATGCGAAAAATTGACGCATCTCATCCCAGTCTGCTGACTTGTAACGCCATAATCGCCTACATCCTCGAGGAGAGGGATCGGGAGGCGAGTATGACGATACAGACTTCACCACACAGTGATTAGAGGTGCCCAAAGGAGGCATCGCCGATACTGGCGATCAGGTTCGTTAGTCAGTAACAGGTCCAATCAATTGGCTGTGTAGCCCTAAACGTCCGGTACCATGGTAGTCTGGATCTGAACTTTTGTGTGAGATTAAGTGAAAAAGCAAGTTTATTTATTTATTTTATTGGAAAATCAACAGCTATCATAACTTAAATAGATTAAAGTAATAATAACAGAAAGCTAATACAGGTTTTCACGTGTAGTAACAATATAACTAACAACAATGTGAACATAAGTAAACATAACAATAGCTCAAGACAATGACGTGGAATAATAGAGATACACTATGAACTTAAAATTATTGTAGGTAAACCTAAGTACCTACGTCACTATTAAAGTATATATTATATATTTCGTAAAAAGAGGTACTAACAATGATTTTGCTTCACGTAATAATATATGGATTCCAAACATTTTTCCTAATATATAATATAATATAATATAATATAATATAATATAATATAATATAATATAATATAATATAATATAATATAATATAATATAATATAATATAATATAATATAATATAATATAATATAATATAATATAATATAATATAATATAATATAATATAATATAATATAATATAATATAATATAATAATATATGTGTTCGAACGATTTACGAACAATGATGATTCTCATTAGTTCCTCAGGTATCCTGATCTAGGTGAATCAAACGAGTGCGGCCAGCCTGTCAGTCAAGTAGAGTGAACTAGAAAAGTGGGCATGATTGAAGTAGGTAGCACTTTAGTAGATATACAAGCTTTAGGCAAATGGTTTGGTCATAATTTTACTAGTCAAACATAGTACCTACCTTGGTATTCAAAAAGTGCTAGCCATTAGGTGCATTGTATAATTTATACTATTATTTATACTTAAATGAAATAATACCAAATAAAAATAGGTAAGTAGTAAATCGGTCATAACACAAGCTCTGCTTATATTGGGGCCAGATGATGCTGTGTGAAATGTCCGGCATTATTTATTATTATTATAATCAACTTACGTACACATGTAGGTAGGTAGGTACCTTCTTATACCTACATACGAGGTAGCCATATTAACCTTGTGCCACTTGAAGGCATTAAAAATGTATACTAATCTACTTAAAGCATGCTGTTATTTTGTCCTTTTCACGGTTGATAATGCGTCAAACGTCAGATTAATCAGTAATATCGGCTTCAATCTCAATTATTTATCGTACAAATTACTATCACGCTACAATGTGAAAATGATAAATATCTTTAGATAGCCGCTTAGTAAACACAGGGGCTAAAGCTGCATGCAATGGTTAGATAGCTACTCCATTTAATGTGGTAAGGTAGGAGACATTAAATAAAAAATGTGGCCTGTCAGCTCAGCTGATAGTAACTTCTGCGCCACAGGCGAGCCTTTGCCCACAAAAGTCGTTTAGACACTAGTCTGCAGGCTTCTATCAAAGATTTGATTCCGACTTGTCCCATTTGATTGATTTTTCTTAGCTTTTATAGGAATACTAGCTGCTGCCCGCGGTTTTGCACGCGTGGAACCTATATAAAAGTAGCCTATGTCCTTCTCTAAGTTCCCTCTATACCAAAATTCATCATAATCGGTTCAGCGGTTTAGGCGTAACGAAAACGTAACAGACAGACAGAGTTACTTTAATGCGAAAGTAACTCTGTCTGTCTGACAGTCTGTCTGTTAGTTGGGATGTACTAGGAACGCAGGACCACCATGAAGTCACCTAATGCTTTGACATTCTACGTTACGTTGTTTATGGTCATGGTCAGTAAAGGTGAAATATCCTGGGGTTGTTTTGAAATTTTAGTGGAACAGAGAGATGTGTTTAAACAATCCGTTGTCAAAATGTACAAAATGTGTGACAGTCTATTCATTACAGTCTTATCTTAATCATTGCATTTTCTATCGCAGACTCTACAACTTATTATAGAACTGGTTAGTCTAATTATTATTTTTGTGATTAGCTCGTCGTAATCGAAGTACCCAAACCTAGGAATACGTATATACAGAACAAAGTCAACAGTCATTTTTGCAAATACTGGACCTCAACTTCGCGCAAAGGAGAATCATAAAACGTAGCATTTGGAAAATTTTAGTCCCTTCCACAAAGACCACTGTTGCCAATAACCAAGAAATTAATTAAGTAATACCCAATGCCATCAAAAATATAACTTGAAAAAACCAAGAGTCGTAACTCAGTTCTTCTACCGTAAAAAGTTGTGAGATCCATGTAATACTAAGTCAGTTAATTTATTCAGTCCAGTCTTCAGTTCAGTTAAGAGTGAACAAGTCGATTATCTTTCCATACAAACGTGGAAGGGTGATCACACCAACGTCTGATGATGAACAACCAAAACTAAAAGTAATATAAATTTGTCTTGTCATAATCTATGCTTGTATCAATACAGAATTGTAAAAATAATATGGGTTTGAAAGATACAAGACTCCAAAAAAATCGTTTTTCATCACTGATTTTAGCGCAACTTTAGGTGTGAATAAATAACAAACGGTGTACGCAAACTAAAAAAATATTCCGATACAAGCATAGATTATTTATTTAAGAGCTCAAATAACTTTTTTTTAATAAATACATTCAGTAGTTTTTTCATGAGAACCCTTGCCAAAGGTCTATTCATTATTTTCACGCAATCGTTTTATTTAGAAATCATAGATTAATCGGATCATATGACTCTAAATTATAATTACTATGCACGACAAAACCCTAGAGACTGAATAGATAAGATAATATTGATGTTTATGTTTAGACCTGTGTAAATTACTAGATTATGTTATATTATTAAGTTAAAAAATAGTAGGAAAATTAGCTATTAGGTAGGAAAGTTCCTAATAAGCTTCACATACATACAATAGGTAGGTAAAACAATACAATATAAACTGTCTGTTGTTTCAATACCCACAAACAATAAAGTAAAATAGTAAACGATTTAGGTAGCATCTAGGTAGACATAACCGTAGCATGAGTAGGTACAACAGGTAGGTACTTGTCTCCGAGCCTCTGGCACGTGTAGGATGACCTTGAGCCGTGCGCAAGGACACGGCTCTAGGTAACCATTGGCCGGAGTGATATCTATATTTTAGTTACCTAAATTCTATTTGGTCCGCTCGAATAGACAGAGACATATCGAGCGGGTAACAGAGACAGAAAATAGCAAGTATTGGTTCTTTTAATAAAGGCGCTTGGACGACGACGCATTGGCGGGGAGGGCCAAAATTTGTATATATATTTCGGCGAGACCGAGTAAAAATCAGTTCTCTTCGTGCATTTCAACAAGAACAAGTCGTAACGCTGCCCACCGCCAACTCGCCGCCTCGCCCCGTGCATTACCCTGCATACTGGAGTTTTATTCTACCTACCTACCTACCTACCTACCTACCTACCTACCTGCCGGCCTACCTACTTCAGCGGAATCAAGCCATACTACCAACCATCCAGTCCACTACCAACCACCCTTCAAGCTTCGCCTTTGGTCAGCGATCAACCCACCACAACCCGAACATTTGGTCCTTCGCAAGCCGGATCCCTGAACAGCTGAGCCGAAGATTGAAAACCCGTAATAAGCAGCAAGGATGCCGGTCACTAGGAGCAAGCAGGGCAGGGACGAGACGCCATCAACAACGGGCGCAGAATTATCTGGTACCAGCGCTACGTATACAGTCACGGTGGGAACCGGGACCACCGCCACCACAATGGAAACCACCGCTACTACTGGAACTGAGGTCGCGAACGACGGCCAGGCTTTGCCCACCCGGGCGCGTTCCAGGAAGTCTGAGAGGAGGACCGTGCTGGTGGCACAAGAAAAATTAGCGGAGCTACGCGCTGCTGCAAGCGCAAGCGCGAGCGGCTGCCACTGAAGCTGCTACGAAGCTCGCAGAGGCGAGCCTGAGAAGAGCAGAAGAGGAATCCGAGGAAGATGACGCGGAGCAAGACGAGCTTGCTTCCGTACGGATCACAAAGTGGCTGCAGCAGCGGCCGGACATGGAGCCGTTGCACCCTGTTACCAGCAAGGGGACCCTTTAGTAGGCGCCTCCAACGGAGGACCGGGAGGCGCGGAATGACCGGGTCGAGACGAGATCCGGTCGGGCGACCGAACCGCCCGCGCAGAGGTACGTCGTCGACTTGCAGGCGTTGACGACGGCGCTGTCGCAGATCGCGACTAGGAAGGACCCCCCGAAGTACCTACAGGACCTACCAGTGTTTAGTGGACAGGTTAGTGGTTGGTTGGCTTACAGAGCAGCCTATAGACACAGTGAATCGTCATTTTCTAAAGTGGAAAACGTGGCACGCATACGGAGAAGTTTAAAAGGCGCTGCGCACGAGGCCGTCAGCAGCCTCCTAGTCAGCGCACCCGAACCAGCGGCAGTGACGGAAGCCCTAGAGGGACGGTTCGGATGGCCAGAGGCGCTAATACTAGTCGAGATGAAAAAGCTGCGTCACCTCAATAAGGTTAGTGACAACGCACGCGACCTATGTATATTCGCCGGGAAGGTGGCAAACGCTGTGGCCACCGTGGAAACACTAGGGCGTGAGGCCTACTTACACAACCCAGAAATGGTTAGAAGTCTGTTAGAAAAACTCACACCGATTTTGCGCAGCAAATGGTACGATTACGCTGCTATAAAAAAGAAAGATACGCCGGAACTCAAAAGGATAGCTATCTTCTTAAACGAAGAGGCTGACAAGTGCGGAGCATACGCCATGCCCGAGGTGACATCCGAAGAGGGTCCTGGAGGTCATCGGAGCAACCGGAGAGGGGGAGTCGAGAGGGCCTACACCGCATCCGACTCTACAAGTAATGATATATGTCCGCTATGCAAAAAGGTACACAAGTTTATTGATTGTTCTGAATTTAAGAAAGCCGGCGTCTCCACCAGGTGAGACTTGGCACGAAAACATAGAGTCTGTTTTCTGTGCCTGCGTGAGTGTCACCGTCGTTTCAAATGCAAAGTGAAGCCCTGCGATAGAGAGGGCTGCGGCAAGAACCATAATCGATTACTTCATAGTGAAAGGCAAACCGAATCAGCGATACGTCAAGCGGAGGTCGCGGCGTGCGCCACGGAGCTAGAGGAGCAACCGAGGCGCAGAGGTCAACGCCACGCCTACCTCAAAATAGCACCGATCGTACTCACTGGTCCAAACGCTGAGGTAAGTACGTACGCCCTTCTAGACGACGTCTGTACTTGCACCTTCGTTGAACAATCGATCGCAGAACTATTGGGTGCTGACGGGTCGACAGACACGCTGAGGATCAGATACGCGAACGGATGCGAGACCAGACACGATAACAGTAAGACGGTCTATTTAAAAGTACAAGGAAGGAAAGGTTCGAGCGAGCACATCCTACGTGACGTCCAGACGGTCAAAAAGCTTGACTTTATCACGCAAGCCGTTCCGAGAGAAACACTCCAGGACTGCAATCACCTACATGCGATTGAAGATGACCTCGTGTACGACCAAGCCTGCCCGAAAGTCATAGTAGGACAGAACAACTGGGACCTCATAGTGTCAAAAGAGGTAAGGAAAGGACGGTCAGATCAACTCGTCGCCTCACTCACGCAGCTAGGATGGGCGCTGCACGGCTGCCGTTACACCGAAAGCAGATCTGAAGGAGCTTTCTGTGGATACGTATCATCGCCACGGCAAGCCGACGACATGAACGAGATGATGAAGAATTTTTTCAAGCTAGAGTCTCTACGCATTCAGATTAAAAAACCGGTAAGCGACCCTGAGCAGAGAGCCTTACGTGTTCTAGAAGAGAAGAGCGTACGACTACCGGATGGGCAGTTCCAAACCAGTCTCCTGTGGCGCGAGGACAAAGTAGTTCTACACAATAACTATAACGACGCGCTGAAACGACTACACAACCTAGAACGGAGACTCGACCGAGACGACGCTTTGAAAGCTAAGTATGTCGAACGCATTGAAAACCTACTCGCGTCAAAATACGCAGAGCGAGCGAAGGCAACACCCACGGAAGGGAAAACGTGGTACCTACCACATTTCGCCGTGGTGAACCCCAAAAAGAGTAAAATAAGACTGGTTCATGACGCCACGGCGAAGTCAGCTGGTAAAAGTCTGAACGACATGTTGTTGACAGGACCAGACCTCCTCCAGTCGCTACCAGGAGTCATCATGGTTCCGCTAGCATCCTTACGCAGTATCATTAGATTTCAAAGAGATGTTCATGCAGATCAGAATAGAACCCGGCGATAGAGACGCCCTGAGGTTCCTCTGGAGAGGCGATCAAAGAGGAGAAGCAGCCCCCGCAGAATACATAATGACATCGGTCATATTCGGAGCCGCTCGCCACTGCTCTATTCATAAAAAACAAAAATGCACGAGACTACGCAGAGGAGTATCCTGACGTTGCAGCAACTATCGAGAAGAACCATTACATGGACGATTATTTAAATAGTTTTTCATCCATAGAAGCAGCTGAAAGAATCAACACACAGGTGGACTTCGTGCACCGCCAGGCCTGCTTCGAGCTGCGGAGCTGGGCTTGGAATGACGAGAGGACCGTCAGCGCGCTCGCCGCCCAAGCCGAGAAGCCTACAGTCGCCATCGGCGGGAGCGAGATGGAGAAAGCGCTCGGCCTCGCTCGGCCTCCTGTGGGACACAGAGAACGACAATTTGGGATTTCAAATAAACCAGGTCATAACACCCACCACAATACTCGATGGTAGTCAGCCACCCACTATTAGCTCCGCTTTGATCTCCACTCCGATCCGCTTGGGCTTATATCGCCGATGACAACACCGGCGAAGCGGTTACTGCAGGACATGTGGCATGGAATCAACTGGGATGACAAGCAACCAGCTGAGCTTCAAGTAAGATGGTGCGACTGGACAAAAACACTGAAAGCCCTACCACAACTACGGATACCCAGGTGCTACGACTACGAGCCGGTGTCTACGCGACAGCTACATACCTTCGTAAACGCGAGCGACGAGGCCTACGCCGCCACGGTGTACTGGCGCGCGAACCGCGCTGACGGCAGTGTGCGGGTCACCCTGGCCGCCGCCAAGAGTCGATTGACGCCTTTGAAACCGACATCGATACCCAGGCTGGAGCTATAGGCGGCGCTTTTGGGGGCGCGCCTCGCCGACACAGTTGTACGAGAACACGACTTCCAGGTGGAAAAAAAAGGTATACTGGAGCGATTCGTGCACAGCCCTGGCTTGGATACGAGCTGAGCCACGAGCGTTCAAAACCTTCGTCGCTCACCGATTGGAAGAAATAGAAAAAACAACAAAAAAATCAGAATGGCGATGGGTGCCCTCTAAAGAGAACGTGGCTGATGACGCCACTCGAGCCACACCCGAGGATTTCGGAACGAACCACAGGTGGTTCACAGGACCGGACTTTCTACGCCTGGGAGAGACGGCATGGCCCCCGGAGAGGCCAACGCCGTCTGAGAACACGGCAGAAGAAAAATGCTTCGTATCATTAACCAAGGTCAGTCCGCAGTCAGATCACTTGCCTAAGATAGAACGATTCTCGAGGTGGCTGCGACTGATGAGAGCGACAGCACGAGTGTTACAATTCATCGCGATATGTCGCGGAAAACTGAGAAGCGAGAAGATCGCCGCTCCCCGGAAACGCACTAAGCCAAGACTGCTGGACGATCCCGACTGGAGAACGGCGCAGAAGCGAAAACTGCCAAGACGAAGATCGCCGCAAAGACTCAGGTAAAATTTATATCCTTGTTGTTGCGGAATACCAAATTTATAACCGCCGTGTTGGAATGGGGCGCGTTGCGTAATAGGCTGGCCGAAAGTACGCTGGGGCTGTGTCCCGTATCTAAAACTTTGCGTGGGCGGCGCGTACCTCAATTGTTGTTCAAAGTTTGGACGAAATCCATTCGGATTTTGTGGAATACCGAATTTAAAATTATTTGGCACAGAGTCGAGCGCTGGTTTAAAACCTTGAGCGACAGGTAAAGGTTTCTGTGTAATCTGTGTATTTTGATAGTTTTATGAACTATGAGTTTGTTTCAATAATTTATTTTTAGCATCGTATTGGAACTTGAAATTAACCTCCTCGGTTACTATGCTTAAGGCGTGTTCCAAGGTAGAGCAACTTTTAAGGCGTACGATTCGAATCATATCCTCTGGTAAGTTATACAAAAACACGTTTAACGCAGTGTTATTATAAACTATCATTTTCGCTGCTTTAATTTCTTTATCGGTAAGTGTATTCACTTTAGCAAATAATGAACTACGGACGTTCTGAATTCTATGACAAAACTGGATGTACGTTTCGTTTTGCTTTAGCTTTAGAGATTCTAGCTCGATTGATATACATTCTTCCGATCGAGGGTCACCAAAATGTTGGGTAAGTAAATCTTTCAATACCGCATACTATGTACAGATATTCGGATGGTCACTTAGTAGAGTCGCAGCTCTACCAGTAAGTCTGCTAGAAATAGCATGAAATAGATACAAACTCTGCGCTGCGTTTCCGCTAATCGCGCTTCCACTTATCACATACTCGCATTTGTTTAGAAATAAATTTAATAAATTTTCGTCCCCGTCATATTTAGGGACAAGCAATAAGGTTTCCTTAGGAATAGCCTTAATTTCCATTTTTTTATATATTACTTTTACTATTACTATACTGATTTACCAATATAAGTGTAAACCAGTTTGCCTATTTAAGTGCGACTTAATATTACTTATGACTAATACGAATTAATTACGATTAACAGATCTGCCTATTTAAGTGCAAATCACTTTGCCAATTTTAATGCAAACAAACGCAGATAAACGCAACTAATAAGCTCGACAATTTAAGTTCGAAAAAGAAAGGTGGAAAAGACACAGGAATATACAATACAGGAAGTGAAAAGGTTTACTCACAAGCTGCTCGATCCCATGTCCTCCTGAAACCGCACTTTGACACTTCACTTCTTTCACACGCTTTTACCGTTCGAGAGTCGTAATTTATTTGGTTCGTTTATTTCCACGTCCGCGTATAGTCGGTTTTCATACGGATTTCAATTTTCGCGACACCGATTTTGGGGTTTTCACGAGCGAAGAAAATCCGGGAAAATCGTGGAAAATCCACAAGGCTGCGCCAGACTTGTTCGGGGAAAGCGAGGAAATGTTTTTAAAAAATATAAAATAATTGAATTAAGATTATTTAATATTAACGAAACGATACATAAAGTGGTCAAACACAGAATGACAATCTGTGCCTGTGGTTTATCTTACGTGTGGTAGGTTTTGCTACATCAGCTGTCTGGGCCGGCGACCATGCGTAAGCATTAGTTGGAAACAAACATTTTAAGTGCTTAGTTGGCTATAAATATGGATCGGTTAATTGGTTCAGGCATTGTAACTACCTACGCTTAATAAACACTGCTAAGATATTATTTATGAGTAATCATATGATAAGGTACATACTTAGTTAATTATGATTTCGATTGTATACTTACTGAAAATAATCGACTTTTATCAGATTTGCGATAGTAAGAACAGCCCTAATTAAATTCGCCATGCATATTCACAGCTCATCAATCGAATCGTATTTCATCGAACCTGAAATAAATAATAAAATGTAAAACACCCATTATACCTACTAATATTTAAAGATCATACAAACATATATCTTGTTACTAGTTCGTTTTCCTTGTTTTAGATCAAGCGAGCGAAGATCTCAGTGGCAGTTTGGACGATTCGTATTGTATGTTTTTATCTGATTTGCATGAAATTTGGTAGGTCGACAGATTGGAATTGAGGAATAGGTTGGGAACTTATTGAACCGAATTGGACTAAGGGTTGTTAAGTAATAGGATGCCAGAAGGCAGGAAAAAACATAGACATACAAAATGTTGTAAGTACAAAAATTAAGTCATACAAGTCATACTTTCTTTGTTCATTCCAAAACAGTTTAATATTTATCTATGGATCTACCTTTAGCTTTTTATATACAACGTAAAAATAAACATTTTACCTTTAGTTCCTCTGGCTAATTTTTTTCATAGACTGTGCTGAAACTTGGGAAACTTGTCATGCATGATAATGTTATAATAAGGTGATAGCGAGCTGATCTGATTATGGAGTCATGATACTTCTTAGGGATTAAGAGTAGGTAAAATCTGTTTTTCTATTGTTAACCACCGAAATATTCCATTAGCCAGCGGCCTATAGGTACCTAACCTCCACCTAACCTTTGTAGTTTACAAACGAACGCATGGCTCTTTATTGATTTGAACGCTTACATTCTGAAAATGTGGATCTGAATAATTAACTCCGTGTTCACCCGAAAACTATAAAGAAGACTATAAAACTATAACAAATTAAAGGTTATCTAGTCTAGTTTTTGTGGTTTAGAGACGATACGATGCATCACAGCTTCTTACGGCATTAACGGCTAACGACTGTGGATGTGTACTGTGAAAGAATGAAGACAATGAAGGAAAAGCTCGAATATCTCCAACCAGCTACCGTCAATGGCTCGTCTCCGCTCTACCACGACAACGGACGACCTTACACTGCACAGCATACGGGTTTCAAGCTACAAGAGCTCCAGTAAGAAGTATTATCGGACGACCTCAAAGATTAAAAATAACTGGCCGGACCAGTAAAAAACGAGAAGCATTTACATACATACGTGTGTAAGACACCTATCTTACTTCTTTACCAGTCTCCTGACACAGGAGAAAACTATGTATAAGTATATAAAAACATACAAATAAACTATATATAAACTATGTATAAACTATAATAAAATGTAAGTAATACGAGCCAAGGGCCAACATAAACGCAACCCACGGTATTTGACCTGAACCTACCTACATGAGACGAGCGAAGCGAGCCGTTAACTTCATAAAAAAACACGAAGAATATAGGTATAATGAAAAAATTTTACAAAAAATTACAGAAATTTTACATTTGTACATTTAAGTGTAACATAATTATAGCATCACAACATGCACAAGTAACTCAACCACCATTTGTATATCTGCCGCACTTATTTCCATAAAATTAGCTAATAAGGTATAAAAGATAGGTTATGTACTCTTAAGTAAGTACTTATAACTAATCAACTGCAAAAATAACTGCTGTCAATACGTGATTGGTACTCAATCACGTATTGACAGCAGGACTGATTATGATGAAGTTTAGTTTTCTCTTCAAACCGAAAAAAACGTCAACATGTTTGTACGCGAACAAAGTCACAAGGCAGTCCATTAGTTACCTACTTACCTACCTACATTCTCCGTCGTCTACCGTATTCAATTAAAGGAATCGATAATATGCCACTCCGCTGGCAAAAATTTATCGACAGCGTTGGTAAACCTCATGAGCAGTCTCAAAAAAATATTCAAAAATATTTCACAAAGGCTGCAGGCAGAGTAACGGTCATGAGCTACCTGCATTCATTAAATAACGTAAGTTGGAACTGCAGAGTATTAATACTTCGCTTGGGTGTGTACTACATGAGCATAATGAAACTAGAGAAAAAATAATCTTCAAAGCATTCGTTACTGCTATTGACATGTTGAATAATACCCTTTACAATAGGTTACATAAGAGCAACTGCAAAGCGCTCATAACTAGGTAGTTAGTTTCAACACATATTTATTTATAAAAAAAAACTTGGATTCAATAAAATCGTAGACGGGACAGCTTCCTGCCGCGAGCACCAGCGCAGCGAGATATATATATTGGATGAGACCAATGAAAGTCACTAAGTTCACTCAAGAATTTGCTGACAGATTACAAGCCTATCCAAGAAGAATACGACATGAAAAATCGGCATCAGTAATATTTTAGTAAGCATCGTGCGTCGCAAGCGTCTTCCTACAAGCAAATACCTATATATTTTCCAATTTTGGTAAGAAAAGAAAACAACACTGCTGCTATTATATAATTTATCTAATTAGTATCTAGCTACTGGTCATATCACATTACTCAAGAAATTATTTTCCGGGTAGAATTTACTCAAGTTGCAATAATATTTCCAAACACCTTACTTTACCTATGTTATTTTTACTAAATATACAACGCTTGATCTGGACGAACTACCGTGCGCCTTCTGATATTGTGTTAGTGTGTTGTGACCTAAGAACAGCGGCGTAACTATAGGGTGGCAGGGCTGGCAAAATGCCTCAGGCACCCGACCCGAGAAGGCCCCAGCCCAAGAGGCCGCGAGAAATAACCTAACTCACAGAAATTCAAAAAATCTTAATCAAAATCAATTAGAGTGAGACACAACTAAAGAATATACTTATTCTAATTCAAACTAATCATTTTGATCAAAATCAATCAATCAACGCATGCAAAACAAAGAGATGTCGATCAGTTTTTGAATAAATCCCCAATGAATGCGTTCTATGCGTTCACTATCCACTATCAACTGTGGCGGCTACACGGAACACTAAATGAAGAGCAAGAGTCCATGATCAAGAAAGAAAAATCTTTTCGGTGATTACATTCATTCTAGATTCATTCATTCATTCTAGTACATTCTAGACGTGTACCTAATTTAGCCTTTCGTGGCCACTGAGAAAAGGCAGATAGCAATGATCCAAGTTCCCGAGTAAACTCGTGGGTATTGTTGAGTCGAGGACAAGGATATGATGGCTAACACAAATGAAAGGCACTTATGGTGGAGTTCAAAAACTCATAAAAGATATCGAGCCAAATGCGGTATATGTTCACTGTGCTGCTCATAACTTAAATTAAATACTTAATAATGCTGTGAAAGAGGTTATTGATACGCAACATTTTTTTGACACTTCATCAAATTTATATTTTTTTTTTGGACAATATCAAAAGTTTTATATCTAATAATGAAAGTGAGTCTTCAACTTCGATAACATTAAAAACATTGAAGCCTACTTGATGGGCAGGACGTTATGATGCTGTTTTTGCTTTAAAAGCCCTAACGAAAACAATTCTGTTAAATTGCAAATCAAATGAAAGAAATTAAGCTATTTCACTCAAGAAGATCGACAACTACAATTTTACTATGATATTGGTTTTCCAATGCAAAATGCTACAAACTATCGATGCAGCCTCTAAAGCACTTCAGTCTAAAGCCACCTTTTAAATGCCTTAAAACGTTGGAAAATTTGTCTAGTAGAATTGGAAAAAAGTATCAACATGATTTTGTAAATTTAAAGATGGAAGCTAATAGTGTAGCAGGAAAATGGTACATCAACCCTGAATATTCTAAAACTCGTCAGAGTAAGATAAAACGATATTTTGACGAACTATGCGAAGAGGCGCGTTTCTAAGATCCGGAAAGTTTGTTCAAAGTGAACATATTTTATCAAGTATTGAACATCATTATTAATCAACTGAAATCGCGTTTCCTTCCATTGAATGAAATTGTTTCTAATTTCAGTGTTTTGCAACCTTCCACTTAGCAAACTTTAAACGACACTGATAAAGCTCTAAAATGTGTTGTTCCATACAAAAAAGACATTGGTATCTGAGTCATTTGCAAAGGAAATTCTCAGCTTTCGGTCCACTTTCAGAAACGAAATAGAAAAGTCTTCGTGTATTAGAGAACTTGCTGATTAATAATTAATAATCATTTTATATCGTGCAGCGTTCCTAAAGTATGTACTGCATTAATATTGTTTGTTACAATTCCTGTGACTACAGCTAGTGCTGACCGATCATTTTCGAAACTAAAATTAATAAAAACCTAGTTAAGAAACTCAATGGGACAAGACAGGCTAGGTACATAACTTGGCTATTCTGTCTATTGAAAATTCTATTCTATTCGATCGGAGAAAATAATGTATTAATAAATATCTTATTAAAATTTTTATTTTTATTTCATTATAAATATAATGCATAAACCTATGCTCTTGAAAATAACATTTATTAGACATTTAAGTAAATGCACACAATATTATTAATAGTGTTAGGTAAATACTTAAGTGGTTTGTTAAAATAAAGTTACAACGTGACGATTTTTACTGGGAGGGCCCCGTCCAAACAATTTGCCACGTGGTATAGTTACGCCACTGCCTAAGAAGTACCTACTGCTGTAAAGTTTTTCAAAATCAAATAAAAATTTACCTCAAAAAAAGGATCACTACGTTGTCCTTCTGTCTGTCTGTATGTCGGGCCTTTTTTTCTAAGGAATGCAAAAAAACGGCCTAAATACATACATTTATGTCGCGTTCTCGAATTATTTGACGAGAAGCAAGGTCTCAAATATTTGTTATATTACACAAACAATGTTTTTGTGGTCACAAACTTAGCGGAAAGGCGTACAAAATGACATACCCTCTGCTAAATCAGTCATAAATAGTGTTTTATTAATTGTTTTTAACATTATAATCAGCCTTTTCAAACCTTGGTTCAGTACCTTATCAAAATTAAAGAGATCAATCAACTTAATACTAAAACACACACTTATAGAACATTTTAAAAAACATTGACAAAATCCGTTTTGTCCACCCTGTGCGGGTGTAAGATGTAAGATGACATACATCATGTGGACAAAATGTTATACCAAAATTAAAATTTTTCTTTTATCTGTTTACTTCGTCTTCTTTGGAACGTGCATGATGCATGAGCCCATTTCTTGCACTTCATGCACTTGAACCAAATTTCCCTTGGCTTGGACCTGGAGTACAGGTCATTGCAATAGATGCAAGGGCAATCTTCGTCGTCGTCAGCCACAGTCAGTCAGTCTTTGTTTGCATGGACAAGAAATCTTCTTCGCTACTAGAGCTAAAGTTTAGTGCTTTGGTAACATTTCTTGTTTTTTTCTTAGGAACCGGCGGAGGAGCCGATTTCGCTTTAGCCTCTTCTATATTTGGAGTGGATGTTAGCAATAATACTGTTGGTTTCTTGCGTGGTTTTCTTTTTCCTTGTCCAGCCACGTAGACTCCTTTCGGTACTGGCGATAGCACACTGACTGGAACAGTTGCAGTTCTATTCAACTCTCGTGGCATGGACGGTGTTGTAGATGTCATGACTGTCTGGGGTGCATGGGGTGTCTGTGATTTCTGGTGCCGATGTACCTGCTTCTACTCGCGATGACATGGATGCGCATAGATTCCCCGTTGTTTCAAACTGGGACGTTGACGATATGCATGGGTTTTCCATTGTCGTCAGTTCTTCTTGGGCTGGAACCAGATCTTGTTGTATGGGGATGTCAGTAGTTTCAGCAGGTTGAAACAAATAATCTGGAAATATGTTTGGATCGACAGGCCAGAGGCCTGATTTCAGGAACCCATTGACTGCATTTTGGACAGTTGCCGCTTTGCCATAAGCTTTGCTGAGTATCAAGCTGATCTGAAAGTGAGTAACGACTCTGCCTGGATGACTCTTTAGCCAAGTGCTCACCTCTTGATTAAAATAGTTTTTCAGAGGACCATAGAATGAGACATCTAAAGGTTGCATACGATGCGTGCAGTGAGGTGGCAAGCACATCATAATGATGCCATGTTCCTTTGCAAAAATAAGGCTTTCGATTCCATTGTGGCTAATGTGTCGGTCTACTATCAAAAGCACTTTATCATCAGGACTAGCTTTGACATGGGTTTGAAAATGAACTAATCATTTATAAAAAACTGTTGTTGTCATCCATCCTGCTCAAGTGCCAGTTGGAGCTTCATCTATCAACTCTTGTTTCATCAATTTGCGTGGGTAAATTAAGCACGGCGGGATATAATGTCCATTTGCACTCATGCAACAAACGACTGTCACATGAGACCCTTCAGCACTAGTTAAAGCCCCAACTTGCTTACGCCCAGTTGTAGCAAATATCTTTTGTGGTCTTTGAACTGTTGATGACTCATCAACATTGTAAAGCCTATGCGGATAAATTTTATTGCTCTCAATAATGTCTTTATAGGTGTTAAAAAACAGTGCTACTTCCTCAAGTTTGTTGAAGGCTTGAGATCTCGCGGCAGAAGTTGCTTCTAGTTTCAAAAGTTTTATATGTTCAACCAACTCTCGTTCCATTTCACAAGTGAAGACACTCTTGTATCTTCCCATACCCTTTGTGGTTGGGGCTAAAGTTTTATTCTCGCCTAATGCGTGTCTTCTTAGTGTTGCTTGTGGGACACCATACACTTTAGAAGCCATCAGCCAACCCATTTCTTTTTTATTTACAGCTTCAATAGCCTTTTCCATGGAGATTTTATCCCAACCTTGTCGGTCTGTCTGTCTAGCATAATTTCGGGGCATGATTTTTTAACATATGATGTGTGGATGTTTTAATTATGATCTGAAAGAAAAAAAATAGGTGGGGTCAAACGACATAGTATACCATTTTACCCGGCCAAGGGGTATGTCATTATGTACACTTTTAAAATTTATAACCTCAGAAGCAAAAGCAAATAATTTATTTTTATGCACTTATTTTTATGAGCTTTCAACACATCACAGAGTTTTTTTAGTTCAATGTCAACAAACAGACACCATCAAAGACAAATAAAAATAAAAAATAACTTACTTTACCGCGAAATAAAATCAATCGGAATAAAACTCGGGGTGGTGTAAATTTTGCAAACCGCCGTCCGCGTTAAACGGCCGAGCGGGCGTGACTGGCTTTGCGTGCGTCATCAGGCAAGCGACAGGTTGCTGCCTGTTACTAGGCGGCCTCTGTGTATTTACGCGGGAACTAAATAGTCTGTGGTTTCGGAGAAAAGACCACTGTGTCGTTTTGTCCACCTATGTCATTTTGTACGCCTTTCCCCTACATGACTGTGAGGAATATCGTCGAAAAATACCTATAGATACATTTTTTAACTGCAAAGTTAATTGACTGGATTCCAGAGGTAAAAGAAAAAATACTTATTTAGTATTTTTATTATTATTAATCCTGTGAAATAATATGCAAAGTAGGTACCTACCAATAACTTTCAGGCTAATGCTTTTAAAATAATTAAAACACATACAATAAAGTTTCAGACCGCGTTGTTAAGACATATCTAGACGATTTCTGCAAAAATAATTTATAAGAGAAAGAAAAAATGATAGCTCAGCGTTTATGTCGCCAAAGAAAGGAAGGCCAAAACAGACTTTTAGACGACACAGTTTTCGTTGTAGCCATCATAAAAAATGTGGTGTACTATTATTGTTACTTGAAAATTTTAATTTTCAAGGAAGTTCCTGCGATAATCAAAGAATTAACTAGGTAGGTACATTGTTGACGTGATTAGGTTGTGCAGTTTTTATTTTAATTCCGAATTATTACATCACATTAGTGCAAAAAATATATATATGTAGCTACATAATTGTTGTACTTAACAAGTCTTGATAAATATCTCTACCTCGTATTCCTGATGAGAAACGAAATTTGCCGAATCGCCAGGCTTAGTAGGTACTGTACCTAACATTACTTTGCTCAAGTTTACAATACCGCTGACCCGCAGATTTGTTTCGTGTTTAAAAATTCTTATTAATGTTTATCCTGGGAGGGTATCGAAACCTCACCTACAGCGCAGATGGTAGAGCTACTACCAACTGAGCTGACAGGCCAGTCAAGGCCAGTATTGTTTGCATGCTTCCTAGTTTTAAGATTTTTACTATTCACAGTATGACAGATTTGTGTGACGAACATAGGTGACGAACATAGTTTTAGCACCTGGATTCTGAGACAAGGCCTCTACTGCTTTGCCTGTTAACTTATTTCTAATTAAACATGTAATAAAGGGGTCTTCCCTACTATTTATTATTAGGTTTAGTGCATTTTCAACACCTTCGTAGTAGAACGCAAGTGTTCTTCTGTTACCATCATACGCGGGTAACAGCTTTGCAAAAGTGGAGAGGTCTGCGCTTACTGGCTTTTCCTTTATAATGGATCTTTCACCATGGACTTTCTTATCCTCAGCCATTTTAATCTGATGACTTGATGACTTGATTGACATGTCGCACTAGTGAATTAATCGATAGTGATAGCGTGTAAAATAACACTGCTATATATATACACTCGAAACACCACGATGTTGCGTAACGTGTGACAGGAAGAGATTTTTAAGAGTCTCGGGAGTAATAATAGAGCTTTATACTTACCCCACGAGCATTGCCAATTTGAAGGCTGGTTGCTGAGTTCAATGGTCCCCGGGCTGCCGATGCTGCTGCTGCTGCTAGTTGTAGTCTTCCCTGCTGCCTGCACCCACTGTACATTTTTTTTCGCGTACGGAGTTGAGGATTTTGAATTTTAATTTAAAATAATCACTACCGTTATACGCGCTTTCCGCCTGCGCCAGTTACGTTATGGGCGAGGGCAATAGGGTTTTTAAAAAGACATGTGTTGATTGCTCGGAGAGCGAATTCGAACTGATCGTTATTATTTATTATATTTATTAGTGCAGAAACAGGTTTTTGGTTGTTACTGGCTCAATTTTAACTGCAGCTAACTGTTTCGAGTATATCTAGCTACTTAAGCCTAATTACCTACATACTTGTTGAGTTATGGTCTCCTTAAATCATACTTTTATCATCTATGTACTCACCTCACTACACACACTTCACACAAACACATCCATATAATGCGATTGGTATTTAATCCACTTAGTTTTAATTGTTGTTTTTTCTTTTGTTTTTTTAATTTAAATATTCATACATACCTATACTATCCTTGAGTTAGAAGCGAGTTGAATACAAAATGTGGATTCAAATTGGTTAGTTTGGCATATCTACAGTTTATTATATTAAACTAAATTAATAACTGTGAATCCTAGATTACGATAAATAAATATATATCGCTATTGTCCTATATATCTAACTTATCTTTATGTCATACTTATGTCTAACAAAAGGGTTTTGTATTCTATTACTTAGCTTCCTGTTATCAAGTGCTGTGTAATTGGATTTTATATTGCCTAATTTACAATGAGGGCCATTGTGTATGGCGTTGTTATGACGACATAACTCACGCCGGCTCAATTTTCAAAAAGTACTTCGTTCAACAAAAAAGTTTCAGATGGGAGTGGTTTAGAATGATGCCCTGGTGGTCATAAAAAAATATACTCTGGATGCTAGACATTTATTTCATGACAAAAATTTCCGAAAACTTATAAATATTTTCATACAAATTAAGTGTGTAGAACTCGAAAAAATACATAATTATTTAAAGAACTAACGCCATCATTTTAAGAGCTAATCATAATAATTTATGCGTTACATTAATTCTGTATGTGCCGAACAGACACATATATAAATTAAAAATTAAGTGTAGGTAACACATGGGAATGGTTGCAACGGGTTATATCAGGGTTGTTTTGACTTTAATTATTAATCCAATAAAGTATACAAGTACATACCTACGTGCTTATAACATAATTTCTTAAGTTTTATGTATAAAATACGGTCTGATATGAAATATAATGAGTAGGTAAATCAATTCGTATCTCATATCAGTCTTCGTAAAATGAAAAAAAGCACTTAACTATTACTTTTGCATTAGTATATGGCAATTCTGGCTGGTGACTAATACCTTATCTATTATTATGTTATTATAGTAGATATGCCGGGACATCCGCCGTAGCTCTGACGCATATGCCACTGCCTATTCAGGCACATACTAGCAAGTCGTTTCACTTCGAAGATCTGTTGGGAATTACTTAGCTATGCCACGAGGGGTGTTCAAACCTCATTTAAGGTTGCCACATTAAAACTTAAATGAGGTTTAATGTGTTATTTGTTAAATAGACGATTAGACATAGATTCACATACCTAATTGAAATGACTGTATAAATTCACGAGATAAGTACGTACACATACATAATCAAATAAAATTGTAACCTAATCAATCAAAACTATAGCAGCATAATGCATATATGTATTATATACAAATACAATATCTATTTACCTAAGATTATGCTCACTACTTTCACAATTTAAATATATTCCTTACTTAAAGCCTATTCTAAGCTTATAGTATCTTACTGTTTAACTTATAATTACGTTTTCAATTGACTCGTCCTTTTTAGTCGGGAGTAAGTATGCATTTTAATAAAATTACTTACCAAAGGTATAATATCTAAAAATATGTTTAACTTTATAATTGACAATTGTTTTCGTGTAACATTCCAAAGCTTAAGACAATTTACTTAGACCATGTTGTTGAAAGCCTGATTCAACCCTTCGCCCCACCTCACACGGCACGCATGATCGATGGAATATCACGATCACTGGCAAACTGATAGTTCAATAACAAGCTCAAATACCGGACGTATTTGATACCACATATTTAAGCAAGCGCCATACGGTACGGTACAGTTACGGTACGGTTACGGTACGGTTATGGTACGGTTACGGTACGGTTACGGTACGGTACGGTTACGGTAAAAACTTACATTATAATAGGCCAAAAATTGTGATATCGACATGCCACTGGCGTTATTAGTTCTGTAAATATGACAGCATCGAATTGTATTTGAGGAGTAAGGTGTGGTTAATCATTAGATCGTATTTTTACGATTTTAGACCTTGTTCAAAGATACACATACATTGGGGGGGTTGATGCGGGCGTAACTTAACAACAAAATGATAAATTATAATTGAATTTAGCGTTAGCAAAAGGCCCTCAATGGTTAATACTTCCTGATATGTCTTTGGCTCACCCTATACATAAAACAAAATAAAACTAGTAAAAAAATATGATCTGTATTGATAGTTGATACCAGTTGAAACGTCAATGGCGGAATTAAAGTATAGTCTTAGTGTGCTCCGTCCACGTCGTCTCGAGAATACAATTCTAATGTACTTCCGTGATAGTGACAGTGATATATATAATCTATCTCATTATCACATAATTAGCTAGTGTGGTGATAAGGTATGGTCTGCTCTTGTCATCCTAATCTCAATGAATAAAGATGGAAACAGATTTTGACACGGCATAAGCAGATAAGGTAGACCAATCGATTTAAAAATAATCATAATTAAATCTCGGACGGACATGTCTCGGTAGCAACACAATGCCAAAATATATATATTATTTTACGGAATGTATTTTTATACGGAATCTAAATATTCAATTCAATTATAAAGAAAAAGTATTCACAAACATTACAGAATACTTAAATCTAACGCCGTTATGCACGGCTATCAATATCAATCCTCACTTTTGTAGAAGTATTGAAGGATAAAGAGACTCAAATGCCTGCTATGAGAGTCCGACCACATATAATATTAAGTAGTGTGTTACACAGATATGTACATACATACGTCATAAGTTCATAACCTAATCTTACTAGTACTAGTACATAATGATATTTAAACAGAACAGAACACCAACTAAACATTATTCATTATCAAACTAACACTAAAAAAATAAACTAGTAAAATGTAGTAGATACAAACAAAAACATTGAGCCGAGGAATTTGCATTCCATAAAGAAAAATACCGCAAATATTTACTAGTATGTAAACTAATAAAATTATCAAAACTGAGTACACGCATTCATTCTTAGTTTAATCATTTTAATAATACTTACTGCCACTTTTAGTCCTGAATTTTTAAGCATAATGGCTGCCACGGTTTTAGTGTTCTAAGCACTAAATTCCATGCAAATGTAACATTATGTTTGGTTTTGTATTTGAGATTTTATTCTTAATCTGACATACGATGTACCTTGCACAAAAAATACACATTGCATTCGGGGATCAGTATAATACGTAAGCATTATATAAATAGCATTGTACATCACTACCCAATTGCAATAATTTTACTTATAATAATATAGTATATGTTCCCGCTAGTTCTATTTAAGAACTAGTGGGCATGTTAGTTTATTCATCTAATGATTAACTTAAGTTAATAATAAGTACACCTAAAACTAAAATATAAGTAAACCTACAAATAATTACTTGCAAAATATAAGTTGTTTTGCATATGTATCAGCCTTGTTCGAGTTGGTTTCAAATATTTTTACAACAGAGTACAATTTAAATAATACAAAATGTACAACATAAGCTAAACACACAGTCAGACCAAATTCACAATCTTTTCACTTTATCAAAAAAACTGGCGTAGTCTACACAGGAGTTATATTTAATTTTGTTTGAAATGGAAATATAATAATTATAATGAAGATTCGATGTTTACTCTTCGATCAAAATAGGACTACTGAAGTCAAACTGAATATCAGATATCTGTAGTTTATAATATTTTGGTGACGGTGCAGATTTAAGATTTATTTGGAACGCTATAAGAAACTACATCAATGAGAACTAAAATTATTGAAATACATTAATACACACAAAAGTAACTGTCTTGTAGACCTATTAAATTATTACATCACAATATTTACATTGCATTAGATACTGTAACTGTTATTGTTTTGCAACTTGGCAGCTCTTAGCCACATCTCTGGTTCGGTAATTCAGGCAAACAGAAATTCCAGAAATTCCAAATTCGTTTTTTCAAGTTGCAATCAATCACTTATGCAATCACATAAATACAATCTACATTACAATAAACTAATTTATTAAATGCTATTATACAGATACTTCACAATACATGCAAATAAGTACACGTCTATAATAACAAACTATATTTACAGGCAGTATTTATCATTCCAAAAGCTGTACTAAAACGTAAAACGGTTTCCAATATTTTTGTTATGCGAGTCTCAATTCAGTTTGAGTTTATAATTTAAATTTAAAGAAAATATACTTTTATAATTTCGCTCGGCGACCGACAGTGCGTGTACGGGCATGTACACATCGATCATATGTTAGAAGCGTGTACAACATAAACACCGTAGAATACACGATCTATTCTAAGGCCGGCCTTACACTTGCAAGTATTACTCACGTACGTGCGATAACTTACGATCAATTTGCAAATATAAGCACTCTTTGTAAGTAGCTTACCGTAATTTCTTACTACTTGAGTAACTTGGATAATTAAAAGTTGAGAACTTACAAATTAATTTGCCGCAACAATAGCTAAAAAACTTGACACCTGCGGGCCTAGCACGGCACGAGGAGAAATAGTCTTTCCACCTTTTTATCCACCTGTCAGTGGAAATACACCACCACCTGTCCACCACAGGTGGATAAAAACGGGGGAAAGACTATTTCTCCTCGTGCCGTGCTAGGCCCGCTGGGTTACAAAGTTTAATTACTGCTTTAGAATCTCATCCTATACTCTGGGACTACAAAGATAAGGAATACAAAAACCGCGTGAAAACAAATTTACTCTATAATGTACCAAGTGAAATGTTTAGTATAACTCCAGAGGAAATAGCTAGAAAATTTAATTATTTAAAACGGCAATTTAGGCAGAAAGTATCATATGTCAAAAAAATAAAAGCATTGAAAATTAGGTATCAGCTGCTTGAAAGGGAAGGTACCCACCCACTGGTCCCCTAATATTCGTACCCCGGAATAAAAGTTGTAGATTCGGCCCCTATATAGGTGCCCATTGGTCCCCTGGTAGGAGACCAGTTAATATTCATTTATTTTTAAGGTACCTACTCGTCCCCTAGAATAAAAGTTATAGACTCGGCACCTGCTTAGGTGCCTTTTAGTTCCCTGATAGAAAACCAGCCATATTTTTACATCAAAATGCATTGTTATTAGATTGTTGTAAAACAAAATATCTATTCATGTTCTACAACATGCAGAAAAAAAAATCCAGAAATAATAAAAACAAAGGCGTGCCCAGACACAATGGCCGTTCAATGAAAGACTCGCACTGTATTGACTAACAATATTGCTAGCCATCGTTCGCTATCTATTTCAGGATTTTGGCAAGATGCATTTTGCAGTTGATCTTTTAGTTACAAATCCAACCGCAGTATGTGGAGTTAGTGTCTCGAGTGGGAGTACCTATACATTCATTAGTGTGTTCTGTATAATAACCTACAGATTTAAGCAAAGATTTGAAAAAAACACGTAGGTAGTATCTTACACAACTTTACTTATTTAAGTAAAGTTGTGTAAAATACATAATACATAAATTAAATTAATATTTTTCGGATAATGATAACAATATATCGCACCCC
Organism: Lampropteryx suffumata; assembly: GCA_948098915.1. NCBI lineage: Eukaryota > Metazoa > Arthropoda > Insecta > Lepidoptera > Geometridae > Lampropteryx > Lampropteryx suffumata. Next base: position 14,186,268 of record OX402544.1, on the reverse strand, counting down.
TAGATGAAAACCCCGGTAACTCAAAAAGTACCGAAATTGAGTTAGTAGTGTTTTCAAATTCTTGACCAGCATACCTACATGGAGATATCATTTCAGATCAGGAGGTTTTGGAAGCTAAACGTTCTTGGGTGCACATCGACTAATATAAAATGCTCTGATAGCAAAACGTCCACAATTTAAAATAGTTTGGAAGCTAAATAGTATTTCCAATAGTTAGTCATAATGTCTTTGAATCAATTTGACCATTACGGAAAAACAACCAAGGAGCAGGTCGTCCTAATTTCAGAAAGTATTTAGTACAGCTGGCCTTCAAATCAAAATAAATTTAACGCATTTGAACGCTTCATATAAAACCACTTTAGAATATTATCTTGAGTATTACGATTAAGTATGATTGTTATTGTCATAGATATGTCAGCAACGATGCTGACAACATATTTTGTTCTGCAAATTGCATGTCGTGAAAACTTTTAAAATGGAATATAATCCAAGTTGTAGTACGGAATCGAAGCTGGTTTTCATTGATAGTCAGAAGAATAAGCCAGTTTTGTGGGTCGATGGGTACAGATACAACAGAATCATTATAAATAAAGGTGGCTCTTCACGATGGAGATGTGCGTATCGTGAAAATTGTAGTGCGACTGTTACAATAAATACAGACCAAATTTGATTAAAAATAAAATCGACGCCGTGATGGATAAATGCAAAAAAGCTGTCTGTAAGAAATATACTCCAGTACAAATGATATTTGAAAAAAAAATTACAGAACTAGAACAGAACCAAATTTTCAGTAAAAAAAAGACACACTACGTCGAGCTAGAAGACATTTCCTAAACCTGCGAAGAACAGAAGTTACTAATTTAAATGATGTTAAAGTTCCAGAAATATTAGCAAAACCTTTTCTGCTATGTGAAGATGGCACAGACGATAATAAAATATTAATATTTTGTCCTATGATAACGAGATAATCTTTAAAGACGCTTCAAAATAATTTATTTTTTATCGCACTTTTACAAGGACTCTTAAACCATTTTACCAAATAATGTCTATACATGTTAACTTAAGCAGTACTAGTGAATCTGTACATGTGGTGGGGGTAATTTATGCTTTACTGCCTAATAAACTTCAGCATACTTACGAACGTTTGTTTGAACTTTTGAAATAACATTTTAGAAATAAATATAACAAACATTAACGCAATAAAAAATGCTTTTCAGCATATTAATGTGTCCGGATGCTACTTCCATTTTAATAAAGCTGTATGGAGAAAGGCAGACACTTTAAAAGCCGATTATAGCAAAGAATCGAGAGACATAATAAGAATCTGCGCAAATTTCCCTCTTTTACCTGCAGATCGCTACACTGAATGTTGGGCGTACATCAAAGAGCATGCTGGAAATAATGAAAACATGCAAAATGTTTTGAATTACTTCGAAAAACAATGGCTAAAACCAAGCATGGATAGAAGTTGCTACAATGACATTTTTCGAACCAATAATCCCCTGGAAGGCTGGAATAGACGTTTTAATTCAAAGGTGAATAGAAAACCAACATTAATACTGTTTATTGACGCACTAAGGAAGGAAGCAAAATGGCAAGAAATAAGATATAGATATTGCTTGTTTCGTGGTACCAAGAGACGAAAGGTTGATATAAGTTTCAATATTCGATACGCCGAAGAAAAGAAAAAACTAGAAGAAGAGTGTATCACGCCTTGCGATTTTTTTTAAAGAATTTCAAATGTAAAAAAGATCCTCAATGTTTAACATGCTGTACTGCAAGTGTAATATGATCTATAAGTTATCTATACGTTTAAATTTTAATGACAAGTACCAAAATTACCTAGGCGAATAAAGAGGTTTAAAAATATATCTATCTTTCCGTATTACCCGTATTTACTGGTAGAAAGTATTTATTGATTTTTTTTCATTCCTTCAGTATCACGTATTCTCAAATGAGGATTTAGGCAGACCGGATTTAAAAATGTCTGGCATAGGTACATTTCAAATTGCGGACATTTGAGAGTTACTCATGACGTTTTAAAATACATATGTTCAGTAAATAAGGACAATTAACTCTCATGACGTTTTACATTGCGAATATTCAATAATAAAGACTTTGTGCTCTGAAAACTAGCAGTCATTTTAAATTGAGGACGTTTTGCTGTCAGAGCATTTTATATTACAGTCGATGTGCAACCAAGAACATTTAGCTTCCAAAACCTCCTGATCCGAAATGGGAGATATAACTCGTGTAACGATACCTTCAACAGCTGTCGATAGATGGCGCGAAACGTTGCTTTAGTTGAATGACTTCACACCGGATAGCGCGAACACTATGCCACCATTTTTAGTTGCCTCCCGGCTGTTGTGGTTGGAGTACTGCTTGATTTCGAGTTGCAGGAGTTTACGTGAAAATTGTTAAGTAAGTCTAATATTTTATTTAGAGTTGATTGCGTTTTGATGAAATTTCATTGAAATAATAATTTTTGATTTTAAATTGCGGTGGTTTTGATGATGTTACATCGCAATATTTTTTTTGTTATTTAGAATTACTCAGCTTTACATGACAGATAAAGTAAATTCAGATTTACGCTGGTTTTGTTGAATGAGATTTATATTTTGTTTTTTTTGTGTGTCTAATGAAATAAAAAACTTTTCATAGAAACGATAGTCTATTAATTGCATTTTAAATAAAAACTTTGTTTCATTATGAAATTTCGTTAATCAGTACGTGATTATAATTGAATTTTTTGAGTTGCTTTGATTTACATGATTTGCTTCATATTATAAACTTTGTTTATTTTTAAGACATTGCAAGGCCGAGGACAACTCGTGCTCTAAAAAAAAAGCACAATGCTATAAAGGAGCCTAAGATGCCAGCAGAAATGCTCAATACTATAGAGGAGCCAGAGAGACCAGCAGAAATGCTCAGTACCGTAATGGAGCCTGAGATGCAAGCTGAGGTTTTAAAGTCAGTTCCATCACCGAGCATACTCGAATCTCGAAGTGCAGCCTCCTCCATCTGACGGACAACGAAGAATTCCTAAACGTCAGTACGCTGTCTCACCAGTTCACAGTGGCGATGGACTTCGACGATTCTTACGCAGATCTGCACTACGAAAAGCCGATTCCCAAAAAAAATATGTTCTTTGCGTAATTACGATCTCGATACCTTTCATCTTTGTCCAGCAGTTTAAGTTCATGAAGCTCAAGCAGCAGCTCAAGCAATAGCTCAAGTAGTAGCATTATTAATCAAAATAACGTCAATGGCTTAAATTAGGCGAAAATATTACTTCAGGACTCAATGACAATAACACGACTAGCCCTAACTACGAGGCTCACAACCTAGCTCAAAATACTACAGAGGGTGAAGGAACTCTAGCGCAAGAAGGAGTAGTACAGGGTAAGAAGAAGCTAAGGAAACCGGACACATGGAAGATAGTTAAAACCCTCAAAAATTCAGGAAAGACGTATAAATTGCAGGGTAAATTAAAAATACCAATCCCTGCTCGCAAAATGCGACCACCTTGAGGAGTAAATTGTCGTTCGAAATGCTTGAAATGCTTTTGCCTACGCTGTGTCCAATATGAGATTGAAATCAAAAACTTATGGGTAATAAATAACCCATAAGTTATTTGCCTCTTGCTGGCCTTTCAGCAAGAGGCTTAGTTTTGTGTTTAATTTTATTTTGAAGTTTAATTTTCGCATGTTACTCATTTGGATAAATAAATAACAACTTTTGATTTGAATAAACAATTGTGTTTTTTTTCATTTAATGAAACTCTAGTGAACCTAGATAAACTAAAAACTAAAGCCAGTGTGCCTTAACTTAGCAGGTTGTAACTTAGTTATAATATTAATAGAAATGTACACCAACCGTTCATGGAATAACTCAAAACACTTAGATGAAAGTTATCATATTTTTGAGGTTAAAAGTAATGTAACTCATTTTTCTTTCAAGTAAAGTAAAGTAACTCCACTTAGTGCACAAGAAAGTTACATACTGCTAGTATAAAACTAAAGTAACTAATAAATCTTTTTTATTTTTTGTTTTAACTAGACAAATATAAATAAGGTTAATTGAACTGGTTTGAAAAAATATTACCTTTATGTATATAATATTAGATTTTTGATATCTCTCATAGGTATCCTAAAATCAGTTTTTCGTCTTTTCTGAACAATTTAATTTTTTGAGTTACCGGAGTTTTCATCTAGGGGTGCGGTATATTATAATATACTGATGCTGATGAACCATCTTGCAGTTACGGTTTGACCGGAATAGAATATATTCTCTGAAAGAGGTGGTTTAATTTTATTACGAGGAGGATATAAATTTTACAAGAAGAAAGAATACAAAAATGGTTCATTTTATTGGAAATGTACTCAAAGGATTACTTGCCAAAATTTTACTTGAAAAAACCAAAGCAAGTAGAGGTCCCAAAAAATTTCAAGAATTTTTGATGTGATTACCAAGATGGTTCAAATCGAATTTTGATATTTTGTCTGGAAAATTAGGAGACTATTTCAAGTTCCGCTGACTTCTTCGTAGATGGAACCTTTAAATTCGTAATACATCTATTTGTTCAGCTGTTCACAATTCACGCTGATATAGGAAGCTCTCCTAACAGAACAAATATATTACCATTAGTATATGCGCTGCTTTTAAATAAAAAGCAAACAACGTATAAAATTCTGTTTCATTTGCTCAAGGCTCGTTTTGCCACTTGGCGATCACGTCAGTTCAAAATGGATTTTGAGATGGCAATACAGAACGCGGCACAAAAGGTTTTCCCAGAAACTTAAATTTCTGGGTGTTATTTCTATTTCTTAAAGTCACTGTGGAAGAAAGCTAAAGATCTGGAAATCAAATCTCGATTATACAAGAAACATGTTGCCCTTTGCGCCTCACAGGCTTTAATACCGGAAGAACACGTAGATGACGGTTGGCTTTATATGATGGAGGACTGCCCGAAAAATGAAAAAAAAAACGACTTTCAATGATTACTTTGTTTCAAGCTGGCTTGAAAACAGAACATGTTTTGAGAAAATGGAACGTGTATGGACAGCGTCATCGGACAACTAATCTTTTAGAAAGTTGGCATGCCAAGATCAACCGAAAATGAATGGTAGAACTAAACTGAACATTTTGCAATTACTGGAAACATTACAAAAAGAAGCAAAATTGACAAAATCTAAAATAGATCAGGTGCAAAGGGGTTTGCAAACAAATATTCGGACGCATGAAACTATAAAAAAAAATCAGGAGACCAGTCGGCACCTGAAATATTTGAGGGGACAAGTGGGCACAGGGTGCGAATTTCAAGGGACCAGTGGGTGCCTTCCCGCTTGAAATTAGCGATGAGAGCGGATTTTCAATTCTGACTTTTGTATGTATAAATAGGCATGTAATCATTTACGCAAGTGAAACTAACAAAATTAACGTTAACATTATTTACTGTAGGTTTACTATCATGTGCAAACACAGCCGTAAAGTTCTTACATAATTTTTACGGAAGCAACTTACAAGTGTAAAGGCGGCCTAAGGATATTTATGGATTACAGTTCATTAATTATAATAATATTTTTCGTAAACTTACAAAAGTAATCGCACAAGCTATGTGCAAATTAAAACCCAACCCAGTACTATGTTACCTCTAAATTCTGCAACTAAACTTATGCTAAGTAAGTATGTTAAACTATGAGTAAATGCATTATCAAAACCATACATTAGGGTATTTATCATAATTAATAATTTGGCACCAACTCCGATATATCTGAATCATTCTTTACAAAATGCGGCCATTCCTTTAAAATATCGTACAACTTATCACCTGGGCTTAGAGTAGAAGCCAGCTGCCTATGACCAAAGAGTTTATAGTCTTTAGCAATCTTACCTAACTCTACACCTCGGTTTATCAGTTTCTGCGCTGCTTCAATTTGTTTTTTGGGTGGTGGATTGGTGTTGAAGGTACCTATGAAAGCTATGCCTATGCTGTACTTGTTGTATCCGAGAGTGTGGGCTCCCTGATAGTCCCAACCACGGCCGTAGTACGCCGAGCCATCTCCTGCAACCAGGAAGTTATACCCGATGTCGAACCAACCGCGAGACTCCACATGGAACATCTGAATGAGACGCACTCGTAGCACACATTCACTCTGAAATCAAACAGCTGTACTATAACATTTTTATTCTTTATATTCCTAGTTAACTCCGTCGAGTTTACAAAAGTAGTGGAATCATAAAACACTAATAGTAGCAAAAAGAACAAATTTTGTTGTTGGAATGTTTATTATTCGTTCACTAATTGTATGACCCATAAGCAATACTATAAAGTTAGCAGTTACCTGATAAGAACAACCCTCTGTGTCTGTGTGAGTGATGATGACCCATGGAGCAGGCAGCTTCAAAACATCTAATGGTTTCTCCACAGGCTTTGCAAGCCAGTCCGTTCTTGAAACTATACGGAGGTGGTTAGGCGCTATCAACAGTGGATCAGCTGAAATTCGAATGACTTATAAGTTGTCTATTATAAATAATTACAGTATTACAGTGGAGAATGGTACGACTGTATATAATCTATTTTTTTTGTTAGTGAGAGAAAAATCATACAATGACAACCTTGGCTACTCTAATTACATCTCTTAATCCCAGTGTTGATTTTGTTCCAAAATTACAAATACCTTCAGCATCATATGTTTTTTTTTCATATTTGTTAAAATGGCTCTTCACAGCACCAGAAATAGCCCCCTTATCACCAATTGTTGCCTTTGTTAGTATTATGTAAGCCCACAGACATGTTAGCAGCACAACTAACAGGGGTATGAGATATAATTTCATGTTTTGAATATTGTAACACACTCCCTCCACCTTCGTACAGTCTGAAATACAAATGAAATGATAAGTGAGATAGAATCAGGGTGACAATGATTGTGCATGTGATTATGATTTGTTGGATTGGCTGCGCAATACATTCTTCTGACTGACTGACAATAAACGCAATTGAAAATAAATAAGTGGGTATTCATGGACTCATTCCTACCAAAGTTTTTAGTTGCACTAAAATAGTTGATTGGGAAAAATAATGGCTAAGGGCAATGGGGATGCAGTTGGTAACTATATGATGATAATAAAATAATATTCCACTATCAAAACAGTTGAATCAACTTTTGACATTGCATTGACTTTGTGTAAATAGTTCACAATTTTTTTTATACAACAATAAAAGGCTTGTTTCATTAATATCTACACATAGTCGGTGAGAACACTAGCTTGAGACTATTTAAAGTATATATAGTGTAGATGAGAATGTGATAAATTAAAATGATAACTACATTTAAAGTTAATTAAAATAATACCTACATTTACAGTTAATTAGGCACTCAAAGATACCAGTGAAATAACAACAGATAAAACTCGCTCAAAGTTTGAATGCCTCGGGCATCATTATGACTACTACTTTCAAGAATCTATCAACTCCACTATCATTAAAAAAGCATTTTGGGGATAATTTTTGAGTTTCAATGGGCATTATTCATACAAATTCTACTATGAAGGAAACAGAAAAATATTTTGTGCCAATGTAAGTTGTTACATAACCTGTATACCAATAATACCTATTCATTCAATATAATTATATTGTGTTATAAAGTATCATAAGTATCTATTTAAAAATATATAAGTATTCTATCAGTTATCTAGTCACCATAATACAAGCTATGCTTAGTTTGGGACTAAGATGGTGTTGTGGGCATTGTCTAGCAATATTTATTTATTATTATTTATTATTCAATAGGTGTTATTTGTATAAAGATATAATAAGATGGATGTTAGTACTTGTTTGTCCATAAAACACATAGGCTTTTTAGGTTATACCAATAGTTAAAAGAAATAGCTGTTTATTCCAAGCTCAACCTCTGCAGTGCAGTGGGCTAAGGGTCCACCCGAGACACAAAAGGTTGCAGATCCCATTCCCCCTGTGAGACAAATGTTTGAAGGATCTGCAAGTATTAGTCTCAGGACTGGGTGTTTCTATGTATAATTTGTATGTATTTACAAAAAAATGTGGTACCCATAAAACAAGCTATTTGGGGCCAGATGTTGCTGTATGAAATGAAATGTGTTATTTATTTATTTGTGTTTTTTCATCTATATGTTGCATGATGAGTTTCCACGTGAGTGTTCAATAAAGTGATCACAGCTATCACAGATACTAAGTGAACAACAAGCTGTAGAATAACAAGTTTATAAATAATTTTATCACTACAGACAGCCAGTTATAGCATAATTGAATCGCAAAACTTCACCATTATTATAGGATTTACTTATTATTTAAACTAAAACTTTGGACCTTGGAAAACAACAATGATAATATACACCAACAACACACTTGTGGTTTTCCTCCTCAAACTCCTCTTTGATGAATAAATAAGAAAGATAAATGGAGTAGAGTTAAAATAATTATGCCTCTAACATACTTGCAGCCTTCTCCTCTGCGTTAAATCCAGGCAAGTCATTGCTTTGAGCATGGTTCGATATAGCTATTGACAAAATGGCACAAACCCCACCAACAACAACGATGCAAATTGCTGAAAATGTCAACTTCAACCACAATTTCAGTTCTAGTTTCTTGAGAACTAAAAATAAAAATTACACAGGTTTAAACCTATTTTCATAAGATATAAAAGTAAGCACACTAAAATATCTCCAAGCAATATAGTAAAAAAAAATTAAAACAAGACTGTAACAGGCAGTAGCCTGAGTAGAGTGGAACATAGCAAGAGAAAATGCTGACCAGATATCTACTAGGTTGGTCAGCATTTTCAACTACTCAGGTGCTAAAATCTGATGCTGTAGTAGTTTAGGAAACATAAGGTACTTACTGCCCGGATCTTTTTGAATTTTAGAATCTTGCGTCGGAGGCGCCGTAAACGTTTCGTCGTCTGTATGTTCATAGCCAGGGTTATCATGCTCTGAATTGTTCTGAACAACCTGCTTTATGGTCACAGGGCCATTGAAATAAGTGTTATTCCCAAATTGGACATTCTCTGAGTTGCTGACTGAAACGCTACCGAATACAGGGGCCGTAGGTTTCACTACATCCTGTGGCAACGTAGACAGTGTGCTTACCACCCTTGAACTTTTATCAACATTATCCTCCTCATCCTCACTCTCACTTTTCTCTTCGACTATTTGAAAATCACCGAGGTCACCCTTTACTTTAATTCCTATATGATTTTCCTCAACAATAGAACCAGAAGTCATAGCCATTTTTTTCACAATGGCATAAGAACATGATACAAAACTATGAAAAATTTCATTTCACAACCTACATGAAGTGATTGGAAATATTGTAGTCTTTGCTCTTATTTACTTAAAAAGGCAAGATTTAAATAACAGTAATACCATTTTTTTGATGTCATCTTGCAAAACACAGCCATTTTTTTATACTAGCGTGGCGTCACATTATCTTTTCTTTAAAAGATGTTTGATTTTGTTTGATGTCCACCATGTCCAAATTGTTCAACCAATGAATGTCGATTTCAGTTCAGATTGAAATTTTTGTTCGATTCTATTTGTCGAACAAGCAAAGCAAACACGATATTAGTCTGTTTTTTACTTGTTGTATGTTTTTAAATTGTATTTTTTGTATCTGTTGTTAATGACACAGAACTAAAATAAAAGTGCGCCGCGCACATGGCCGACAATCACTGAACCATTAATCCTGGCCGATTTATAGTCTATTGAGAACGAGAGTTCTAACCGTAGGTTTCTCTGTCTACGGTACTAACATAGTTAACCGTAGACAGAGAAAACAATAGACACATGGTGATCGTGCCGCGTGTGAGATGGAACGATAGGTGGGTGGTGTTGCCACATTAAAACTTTTACCCTAGTCCTAAGTAATCCTAGATTTATTCGAGACGTTATGTTGTAGTAGAAATCTCTAGAGCTTTCCTCTCTATCACAAAACTCAAACTTTTTAACAGATTTGTGATATAGAAAACATAAAACAACATTTGTGTACTTAATTGTTTACTTATTATTAAAGCTAAGCATAACATTACAGAAATAAAAAAACCATAAATATAACACAAAGACAAAAGATACTTTATTCAATACAATCACAAGGATCACTTTGAAACTAAGTCTTACCTACTAGGTGAATTTAGGTTCCAATTTATAATCCAAGCCCGAGAAGAGAAACTCGTCCTGGTCCTAGCGCATTTTTGCATGATCCATCTTATAACTAAATTAGCTACGATATACTTATACATGAGTTCATACATTTCAAGTGTGTCGGTTAACTGTCTGAGGGCAGAGCGATATGAGGCCATGCGTTCTTATCAATAATATAGTCATTTATATTATAATAAGCTTTCTTCAAATGACTCTTTTATGTAAGCTTTAAATAGGTAGTTTAGTTGCATTTTCAAGAAGCTTATTATAGAAGCGCACCGTGTTCCCGATAAAGGACTTATTAACTTTTTCTAGTCGGAAAGTATTGATCAGTATCTACCTACCTACAGAATAAAAACTCATATAACATATATTTACTAACCACCAGTGGAACAGCATTAGGATACAGAATAGTTAATTTATTCTTCTTAAACAAGACATTTTTCTCAAAATGGGTACTACAAATCCTCGAAGAGTTTTTGGGTGTCCAGATTTTTCGGCCTGTGGCTTCAACCCACTGCAAACGTACATTATCGTTTGATAAAAAACTGTAACAAATTAATAGCGAGGTGTTTTATTTTACAATGTAGGAATCATTTTAATCTTTTTATTTATACAGGGCGGTATGGTTATTGTCGCTGACAGGACATTATTTCACAATCAAATGACATCAAAATGTATGAAAGGTTTCCTCAGACCGATTTTAAGCAGCTTTTGCCTTTACCATGCCTCCATATATTCATCTATCCACATTGCACGATACTTCCGTTAAATTGAATTATTAAAATTCATACGACAAGTAAAACATATTTTATGTAAAATTTATGTACCTAGTCTGGGGAATGTTAAGGTCGAATGCAGGCAACACCAAAATAAATAAATTATTCGTTATGATTTACGAATTATGCTGTAGCGAACAAAGTTCAGTTCGAAATGCTGTTATGTATTGTGTATATTATTAAAAAAACAGTTTGAAAGCTAATAACTACTCAAAAATACTTGTACTTACGAGTAAAAAGACAAATCGGGGTGTTTCCGTTCACTATCACTTTTACACCCTAAAACGATACATCGAACCATTATCTTTACAAAATCCGGTAAAGGAATTTGTTAGTAAGGAATTCGCATGTAATTCACCGTGTTCACAATTTATTTTAAACTCTTTTTTTCAGTTTATTTCACACAAAGCGAACACAAAGCATCCAAACAATGGCAAACTGTCAAACGTTGCTTTGCACATCGAGGTGCGATCTTGAAAAAATTGGCACGCGACATGAAACAAAAAATCAAACCATTCTATCTCGTTTCTTTACAGTATCTGCACATAAGTTGTTCTCTTTCTTGTATGAATGCGACGGATGCTATCTAGTTGTCTATTAGTTTCTCGGTCTACGATGCTAACGCATCAGACGGGGCACTTCCCTGTCCAATACCTGTTCACTCACATATGACAGATAACTTTTTTATTTTGAATGAAACTTTTAGCATCAGCAGGGTATTCATTCTACCGAGTATACTTTTACTGCTGGCTTGCATACAATTGCTTACTATTTTAAAATATTGTATTGATCTACAAAGGAATGACCCTGATAATCATAATAAACACATTGCTTATACAATTAGACATTTATTTACAGAAATATACAGAATAATACACAATAATACAAAATACAAGTCAAACGGTTGAGCTATCTAAATTGCGTAAACAATCTATAGATAGCCAAACTGGTCCAGAACATTTGATTATTTCACGGAAGCGGCCTTGAATTCAAGCAAGAAAGGCATATTTGCATCTTATCAGGTCCTCAGCACCTCCCCGCATGCAGCTGTCCTCACCAGTTCTAAGAGAAATCCTACACTGTAATGGGATGCGGCAAGGGTGTCTACACAAGTAGCATCTCATATCAATGGCCCACCCATCTCAAGGGACAAGACAAGAGTCATTCTCTATAGACTATAAATCGGCCAGGATTTAAAGTTCAATGATTGTCGGCCATGAAGTAAAGATACAAAATAAAATGCCACAGTAAAAGTAAATAATTATATTTTTTTAGGCATACACTGGGCACATTTATTAATTGCCTGCCACCCATGGCCGGCAATCATTGAACTTTAAATCCTGGCCGATGTATAGTCTATATAGAACGATAGTACTAACATAGTTAACAGTTCCTCTCCCCCTTCTTTCATACTTCTTTCCTGCCCGATCAAGGCGTGTTTGTTTCCTATTTTGCTATCGACATCAAATCATTCCAAACAAACCAACCAACCATACTAACAAGCAACAGCTGTTGTAGTTTCAAAGCTAAATGACGTTGATTTTTAAATTCTGGAAGTAATTTATATTTATCCTCTCAATTCCTGAACCTGTTATTTAATCTCGCAGTAATGTACAAGTGCTGTGTTGTGAGCTGTGCTAGTAAACGAAAGGAAGTCAGTTTTTTTATGCTTCCGAAAAGAGAGATTGGACTCTTGGACTGGACTTCGATTGGAATAAAAGACTTCTAGACCTGAAGTTTTCAAGATCTTCGCAAGCAGTATGATTGTGTGTCGAAAGCATTTTTAGAAGAGATTTTTCGATTCAACTCGAGAGCACATGCCTATCCAACGTAATCTGCTGTTACCGAAATGTCTGTCTATTGGTGTTCTTCTGCTATAATCACCAGTAAGTACTTATTGTACCTACTTATCTTACCAAAATCATTAAATAATAATTAAAATAATAATAATGTAAGCAGAGCTTGTGTTATAGGAACCAAGTGACTGTTAAACTACATAATCGACTGGCCTGTCAGCTCAGTTGGTAGTAGCCTTCTGTGCTCTAAGTTGAGGGTTTGATTCCCTCCCAAGATAAACAATTGTGTGAAAAGCATAGGTGTTTGTTCTGTATCTGGGTGTTATAAAGTATCATAAATGTATGTATTTAAAAATATACTCATAAGTATTCTATCAGTCATCTTGTCACCATAAATAGATGATGTTGTGTGCATTGTCCAGCAATATTTTTTACTTATACCTTTATTTGTAAATACATGCATATTATACATAGAAACACCAATAGAACATATAAGATAAATAGAAATAGAACATAGAATGTTAAACACTCAACATTATTGCATTTGGTTATGTGTGCTTAAATTTCTTTTTTTTCCAGATAGTACTGTGATCATCATGTGATTACACACCATGAAACTACAACATTTGGCTCACACCTACTCCAAAGCAGATTACACCTAATTCAAATGTCAACATCAACATACCAGCTGTTCTCTGCTTGTACAGTCTGATAAGTGATGATGGTAAGAAGCCTAATGACTCTTGTCCCTTAAGAGATGGGTGGGCCATTGATATGAGATGCTACTTGTGTAGACACCATTGCCGCATCCCATTACAGTTTGGGATTTCTCTTAGAGCTGGTGAGGACAGCTGCATGTGGGGAGGTGCTGAGGACCTGATAAGATGCATATGCCTTTCTTTCTTGAATTCAAGGCCGCTTCCGTGAAATAATCAAATTTTCTGGACCAGTTTGGCTATCTATAGATTGTTTTACGCAATTTAGATAGCTCAACTGTTTGACTTGTATTTTGTATTATTGTGTATTATTCTGTATATTTCTGTAAATAAATGTCTAATTGTATAATCAATGTGTTTATTATGATTATCAGGGTCTTTCCTTTGTAGATCAATAAAATATTTTAAAATAGTAAGCAATTGTATGCAAGCAAGCAAAAAAAATATACTCGGTAGAATGAATACCTTGCTGATGCTAAAAGGTTCATTCAAAATAAAAAAGTTATCTGTCATATGGGATAAGGTGAACAGGTATTGGACAGGATTTCGTCTATGGGAGTGCCCCGTCTGATGCGTTAGCATCCTATAGTTTGTGCTGCCACCTAACTAATTGCTCACGCACTAGCCCTGGTGTTATTGTGTTATTTGGAAAATTTGTCAAGTTTAAAATTGAATTGAATAGAGCATTCACTAGAAAATGAACGTGTTGCATGAAGGTGCAGTTGTCCTAAAAGAAAAATATGGTTCCACCCCAAAGGAAAGACTATATCTAAAACCTCCTGGTATGGAAAAAACTAAGTTATTTCTAGTTCCCGGCTTCATGACTTTCGTGTTGTAATATAACTTAGTTTTAGTCATTTTGATTAGAGACTTAAGCATTTGATACTAGATCATAATTATATAATTATATTCTGTGAGTAGACTGAAAGTTAATTAAATTATTAATTAGTAAAGTTATTGATTTAATAAATTCAAGAAAGGTACTTAAACTAATAAGGAAGAACATGTTCAGAGTCCTGACTCAGTCAGATGAGAGTGATAGGAACAAAACTTACCTAACCTTCCTTACTGATATTTGCACTGTAATCAAAAGCATCCCTTTATACTCTAGCTTTATCAAGTAAGTAAGAGGTTCATAATTCGGTTGGTTCATTTCAAAATTTAGGAATTGTCTAAAATATATTTTAGTTAGTCATATCATTTGTAAAACCTATTTGGTTGGTACCATCTCACTAAATTAGGAACGCTTAATTAAATTAGATAAAATTAAATAAGGATAAGTTAGTAACAACAAAATACCATAGTTTCATTTGACAGGTCTAAACCAAATTATAGCTAAAATTAGTTAAGTTGGTGCCAAGAGAATTGCCAAAATGTGTGACTAAATGTTAGAATCACATAATTAGCTAGTTAGATATTCAAAGTTTGGTCTCCTTGTCGTTCTAATGTCATTAGACGCTTAATGACTGCAGTCTCATGAGGGTGCCTCACTCAGTCACACACACACACAGTTGGTTGACAGTACCAACCTGGAGGATGATGCTGTGTGAAATGTCCGCATTATTTATTTATTATTTTAGTTACTGCTGGGCAAAGGCCTCCCCTTGATCTGTCCAATCATTTTGGTTTTGAGCTTATTAGACCCAAGCTCTGTCAAAGTTCAGCTTACTGTCTCTTTTTGGGTTTGCCACAGCAATGTCTCGCTGCTTACATACCACTCATTTAATTGACTTGATCAACAGAACAAATGGGCTTGGAACTTGTAAATACAGGGGAAACAAGCAGTGCCAATGAGTGGTTTCAGAGGATATTCCTCCCCCAAGGTTACCCTGACAGTGTTAGTAAAGATTACCTAGCCTACCAAATATGGGACACTGCTCAAGCATTCTGTAGCACTATTTCAGGTAAATATAAATATAATTCAATTAATTAATAATAAAATTCAAACAATATTTCTAAAATTTACTACTAGCTTCTGTACACAACACTTTGTATATAGGTACTATGTAGTACCTACATACAAAGTGTCTTACCCAATGATACAAATCTCCTTACCATTAAATTATCATAAATTACTCCTTACCATTAAATTTAATCAAAATCCATTTAGTTGTTTAGTCATGAAGAGGTAACAAGCAGACAGACAGCTCTAAATTTTTGAATATTAGTTTATGTGGAGATTGTTTTGCATACATATGAATACCAATTGTTTTTAAAGGTATCTTAGCAACTCAAGAAGTTTTAAGAGGTGTGGGAGTAGGTGATGCTAATGCCACACCGCTGGCAGCAACCATCACATGGATACTCAAAGATGGCTGTGGACATATTGGGAGAATACTGTTTGCATACTCCCACGGGTAAGCCCCA
Source organism: Lampropteryx suffumata (assembly GCA_948098915.1). NCBI lineage: Eukaryota > Metazoa > Arthropoda > Insecta > Lepidoptera > Geometridae > Lampropteryx > Lampropteryx suffumata. Next base: position 14,170,431 of record OX402544.1, on the reverse strand, counting down.
AGATGTCATATAGAGTGATCCCTGTTTATAATTCTATTAATTCAATGGATATGTAAGTATTTATTCTTAAAACTATCATGAATTACTAGTATTTATTGTAACAAGCTCTTAAATTGTAGACGCATGTAAAATTAATAAATAAAGTAAAGTAAGTAGAGCTTGTGTTATAGATACCACGTGACTGATATACTATTTAAATACTTTTATTTGTAAATACATGCATGTTATACATAGAAACACCCAGACCTGAGACAAATACTTGCAGATCATACAAACATTTTTCTCAGGGCAGGAATCAAAGCCACTACATTCTGTGTCATCAGCCTTGGCCCACTGTGCCACAGAGGTCTAACTTGTGTAACTTGTCAAAAAATATTTCAAACAATACAAATACTTAATATTAGGTTGGGGAAAAAGTCTTTCCGCATTATAGTATGTATGAACTTGTAATAAAATCTCTTTGGCTATACTATTTGTATCTGGCTGGTTTTGGTATCATTAAAAGTTTAAATTTTAAAGAACATAATTCCAAATTCAAATAAGGAAAATGTGTGATTTTTATTTGTTTTTCGTACTGTCAAGATGAGTGAATCTAATGAAGAAATTCGATACATTCTAAAATTTTACTAAAAAAAAGGTAAAAATGCAACGCAAGCCTCGAAAAAAATTTGCGATGTTTATGGACCTAGTGCAGTGTCTGACGTCTGTGAGAGTAGCACAAATTTGGTTTAAGCGTTTTCAATCCGGAAATTTTGATGTCAAAGATGCACGTCGCTCTGGTCGCCCTATTACGGCATATCAGTAGTTAGTAGTTATGACGTAGCTGAAGAACTGGGAATTGACCACAAAACAGTTTTGGCGCATTTGAAAAAAACTGGGTACACAAAAAAGCTCGATATTTGGGTACCTCACGAGCTCACTGAAAGACACCTAATGAACCGTGTTGTGTAGACACCTAATGAACTCATTTGTGATTCTTTATTACGACGTAATGAAACCGAACCATTTTTGAAGAAGCTGATAACTGGTGATGAAAAGTGAATCACGTACGACAAGAACGTGCGAAAAAGGTCGTGGTCAAAGGCCGGTCAGGCTTCACAGACTGTGGTGAAACCCGGGTTAACTCGCAACAAGCTGATGCTGTGTGTGGTGGGTTTGGAAAGGCATTATACATTATGAGCTGTTACCACCAGGCAAGACCATCGATTCTGAACTCTACTGCGAACAACTGATGAGATTAAAGCAAGAAGTCGAGAGAAAGCGGCCGGAATTAATTAACAGAAGGGGTGTGGTTTTTCATCATGATAACGCTAGACCTCACACATCTTTAGCCACTCAGCAAAAATTATGGAAAAGAGAGTTTGGCTGGGAGGTGTTAATGCATCCGCCGTATAGTCCTGACCTTGCACCTTCAGATTTCCGCCTGTTTCGGTCTCTTCAGAATTCTTTAGGCAGTATCAGGTTAACATCACGAGAGGACTGCCAAAACCACTTGTCGCGGTATTTTGATCAGAAGTCCCAAAATTTCTATAGTAATGGGATCATGTCCCTACCTACAAGATGGCAAAAAGTTATCGAACAAAATGGTACCTACATACTTTAGTTAAATGTAAATAAACTATATTAAAAAATGTTTTGAATTTTCTTAAAAAATGCGAAGAAACTTTTTCCCCAACCTATTATAATAAATACAATTAAATCCACAATTCAATGAAATATAATATGATTAATTTATTTAAATATTTACAACAGAACATACTTGGATGCCTACAGTAAAAAATGGAGAATCTATGCAGATATATTGAATAATGCAGCTATGTGCATTGAAATTGCTCTTCCACTCTTCAAAGTATATGCTTCTTTTGCTTTGTGCATCAGTACAGTGATGAAAGCCATTGTAGGAGTGGCAGGTACGTTTATCGTAAATTAACTGAAGGTTTTGTAATCCAAATATCAATATCAATTGAAATATGATATATCAATTGAATAAGAGAAAGATGCTCAAAATCTGATTGCAAGATTTAACTAAGTGGAAATTATACAAATAACTAGCTACTGCCCGCGACTTCGTACGTATGGTGCCTACATAAAAAGTAGTATATACATATATTACTCCAGATCACGCACTACATCATTACCAAATAAACATCCACGTTGTATAGTGTACTGATCAATGACAGATTGTCACGTGCCGTCTTCGGGACCGAATGCGGCATGTTTAAATTACACTAAATTACGGTCCGGAACTACGGAATTATACTTCATGGTGGTATATTTCAATACATTATTTATTTACGCATACACTTCATGCATATTTACATTATACAACATTATTATTGACAAAACGATACCTTCCTGATATGCATGACAGTTACGGTGTACCAACATTCACCATAATGGACTCTATGATAAACAGATACTGAACCTAAGGATTTAAAAATAAAATATTTATCTACATACACATAGGTAAACCTATTCGAAATAATACCCAGTAGAATGTTCCGTGACTTTACAGTCTTTATAACGTTCATAATGTATAACGTAAAACTTTGTAGAAATTTGTTAAATTTGTATATACTTTTTTTAAAGGTGGTGCGACGAGAGTTGCTATGACTCAGCATCACGCTGTCATCGGTAACCTGGCCGACGTATCGGCTAAGGATTCTGCACAAGAAACTGCTGTCAATTTAATCGCTTCGGTGACGGCTCTCTTCATACTTACGACATTTGGGTAAGTAGTCATGACAAAATACACTAGATATATCTCCGCACAGTACTTACTTTGGTACTTGGTGTGCGAACAGGAGGTGACGGTTGGCGGCTGCTATTCCAGCCACCCGATGTGCTTCAGGAAAGCGAGCTGCTCGATCCATATCCGTAGGTAAAATGATAGAAAAAGCGCGCCACAGCTGTCACTTGCCTTCATCCCGCTAAGGCACTACGGATTCTTCTTTTCACTCCCTCTGTTATCTGTTATCTCAATAGTCCCTCCTTTCTTACACATATAATTTAACATACAGTTTATCCATCTTTGCCTAACTCTACTCTTTATATTTATCGTCGTTCTTGCTTTGACATGTCCATAGATATTACCCTTATTAATTTTCAGAAATTCACTTGGTATATTCATGATGATGATGGTACTCCACGTGATGTTCAATTACTTCGCCGTGAGAGCAGTGTGCCTCCGAACGCTAAACGAACCAAGGCTCCTACTCGCTATCGATCAATACCTGAGATTCGAGATGATAGCGACTCCATGTGAAATCAATAGGAGCGAACCAGTCATATTCTATCAACTCGGACCATGTATATTAGGTGGGTACCTAAATAACATTAGAAATAACTAGAGACCCGCCCCAGCTTCACGGGTGCAATACTGATACTATTGTGAGTTATCCCTAAGAGACAGACATATACCGGCGCAGACATTTTTGTAGACCTTTACAGTACAGTACAGTATTGTATAAGATGTACAATACTGTAGTACATTATTTTGATCTATATCGTAGGGTTCAGCCATCTTTTGCAATGTATGCGCAAAAAATTTGTTTATTTACGACACCACATTAGAAACCTCTAAAATTGACAGTGTTTCTCTACTATATTATGCATGCATTATACGTATAAACCGTCCTCTTGAATCACTCAATCTATTTAAAAAAACCGCATCAAAATCCGTTACGAATTTTTAAAGATCTAAGCATACATAAGGACAGACAGACAGCGGGAAGCGACTTTGTTTTATACTATGTAGTGATTCTAAACCTACAGAATTTATAAAATCAGATTGGACGCATTTATGTACGAAGCACTATCCTAGAATAAACCGTGCAATCTATCGTAAGAGTTGCTCACTTCATCGACACGCCTAAGCAGGATAATAGCACTATACTATAGTACCTACAAATGTAGATTTATAGCTGCCCTATGAATGAACATTTTGAATTACAGATTTAAAACTAAGCGGTTTTAGGATAAAACTGGGACAGTCGTTAAGCAACGTGTTCAATCAGAAACCTCAAGCGGCACATTTGCAAAAGCTTAATCAAATATACGAATACAGAAACTATATTTTAGTTCCGAATATCCAGAGTAGAAACATGCATGTTCTCTTGAAGGAAAGTTCATCAGTAGATGATGTCCTGTGTGCATATTTACATGCAACACTTCTAGCGATAATCACCTGTGCCATCAATGGCGAATCTTTGGTGAGTAGCACGATTCTTTTAATGCACAGTATCTTCTTTGGATTCGACAGCTTATGATCACAATAGACAGAGACAATACAAACCCTCACCGAATGAGATACAGATGATTTTTGATCAAAGTTTACTACATTAAAAACATTCAGAGTTTTACCTGCCTGTTTCACTAAAGAAGCGAATTAAATGGCAGTTGTAACAATGTCTTCTCATTTTTACAGTATTGCTATTAGTGTTGTGCGAATGAAAGATCATGACTTCGCCATCTAAGATTTATTACTTGTTACTTTTTATACGTTTTATTATAATATATTGTTTTCAGCCGGTATATAAACACCAGACTCTAAGACCTTTCGCTCAGGTGTGCCAAACACTGCAATCCGTTGAATGGAGCAGATACGAGTCTCATATACCGGACTGCAGATTAGCGTACGATCCCTCGTACGAGCTCATGAAGTATCTTGATAAAATCGTGGAGAAGGAATGGCCAAGAGTTAGGGCTGGACTCCGCCAAACAGGTAAGTTCTATAATAACTTTATTTGAGAGAAAGCAAGGAAAGAAAATTAAATAATGTTTGTGTACATAAGTGTGTGTGTAAGAATACAAAGCCACGCTACTGAAATATTTACATTATTAAAAAATATCTTTACAGGCTGGGATTTAACGAAGCACCTACTAATATGCGACCAGTGGCGCATAAGTAAAGACAAAATAAACTCTAAATCTATCTCCATAGATAACATCATAGATGAAAAGGCCCCATTTGCCAGCGTCATAGAACCACAAAGCGAACATCCATTCGGAGATATTATCGAAGAACTCGAAGAATTTAAGATGTATCAGAAACCTGGCGACAGCTGCACTATTGAACCAGATGCGTCTTTAGACAAGTCTAAAAACCAGACGGGAGAAACCAATGTCAAATTAGGTAATCATGAAATTTAGACTTAAGAAATCCATCCAATCCATTATTTGGCTTGTTCAGCCAAATAAATGGAAATACCTATTCGCATTTTAATAAAAAAATACTAAACTTCGATGAAGTAACGTTCCAAACAGTTCTTTCGAATATATAGTACAAAGTAAAATGATAAGTAGAAGCTAGAAATTTTGCCTTTTTATATAGAGTAAATATAAACCTAATATGTAAGGGTCTACCTCTTAATCACAAACCCCTCTACTTAGAAATGATTCTCAACTTAAACATTACCAAACACCGCTCAAGATTCGCCCTGTCACTGTTTGTCACTATCAAAAAGGGATGGCACTATTTTAAACAGTGATTTCATTTTGACAAAGTTGAGATGTTTCTAATTAGAGGAGATAACATCTAATGTGGCATTAAATACTTATGTTGCCATCCCATAATCATTGACATTATAATGATATGTTTAGTCTGTACTATACTTTAACACTGCCTAAACACTGTATAAGATTCACCCTGTCACTATAAGTCATCTTACAAAAAGGGATGGCGCTATTTTAAACAGTGATCAATTTGAGAGACGTTTTATAAGTAAGGCCGTATTTGATTATGAAACAGAAAGTAATTGTATAGAGATGGCAAATCTCGTATCTGTGATTATTAGCCATAATCAGGTACATTTAGCCAATTTTATGAACGCTAGATGACCCACGACGGAGACCTTAGGGCAACCAAAGAGTTCTAAATGTCTTTACAACTTGTGCTGTGAATGGAATGGTGAAGCTCGTTCACAGATTTACAATTTTATATTATGAGACAAAACAAACATTAACGCATTGTGTTCATTTAGGTGAATCTTAAAATATTTTAGGCTTAGACTGCCCTGACAGCTCAGTTGGTAGTAGCTCTGCCTTATGCGCTGTAGGTTGTGGATTCAGGTCCCTTCGAGAACAAACAATTGTGTGATGAACATGGATGTTTGTTCTGTGTCTGGATTTTATGAAAGTGTCATGTGTTTTAAAGTATATAAGTATTCTATCCGTCATCTAGTTCCCATAGTACAAGTTCCTATTTACATCACTGGTGTCTATATATATACTTTTCCTTTTGTACTTACTGATGAAAATGCTAGACTAAGAATTCTTTAAATTTTGTTTGTTAATAAAACATTGCCAATTGTTTATTTTTTTATTACCTATAGAGTCTACAGGTATTTTAAGCAGAATATATAAGCTACAGCCACTTTAGTAACTAACTGATTCGTAACCAGCTACGTTAAAACAGTTTTCTTCACTGTTTCGTAATCAGTTACTAATCAAGACTTATTTTCACAGTTATTAAACAAGACTTTTTTCCATTTTTTCCTGGTAGTTTTTCGTAATAATTAATATTTCTTGCGATAATACTTAGTGGCACTTCTGGCGATTCGGTGACCGCTGCCGCGGCACGCTCGCTCGCCTTGCGCGTTGTCTAACATAACCTAACCAACTGGATTTGTCCAGAGTATCAGGAGGCTATAAATAAGAGGTTCTCATTATAAAAATTGGTTATAAAATATAACGAAAACGTAAAAATAATTAGTAACTGATTACAAAACAATGAAGGAAATTGTTTTTACGTAGCTGGTTACGAATCAGTTAGTTACCAAAGTGGCTGAAGCTAATATATATTTACGGCTGGGTTTTTATGGCCATTAATCAAACTAACCAAACCAAAATAAAACCTTTTTTTATCACATCAAATAAAAAAACAGCGTTAAGTAACTGGTGGCACTATTAGGTTATTCTGTCCCATGCTATACGAAAACTTCATTGCTTGCAACTCGTTCGCCATCTGTGTAACAATGAATATTCTTTAAGACAGAGATCCACCAAAGTGAATGTAAAATGCACCAATGTCACACACTTCAAAGCTTTGATGGCGAGAATACAGCCCTAAGCCAGAGTCCAATGCAGCGGTAGATAATACGATAGAGGAAGCGGATATACATTTTCATCTATATATATAAAAGAAAGTCGTGTTAGTTACACCACTTATATCTCGAGAACCGCTGAACCGATTTGGATGAAACTTAAAATGAATATAGTTAGTAACTTGGATTTGGATATAGGCTATTTTTTATCCCGGGAAAACAACGGGAACGGGGCTGGTGGCCGATTGCGCCATCTATTATTATTTATCCGTAACTTTGTAATTATTACAATAATTTGAATAGCTATCTTTTTTTATTAGCGATATTAGTACTTTAGTATTTTTTGTGAAGTTGTAACCGCTCAACGAAGTGGGCACGGGTCAGCTAGTTTATATTATATGTAAAAATATACTCATTCAAATGGAGCCTGCCTATAATTGTCTCGTAGACTTCAGTGCGACCTAGTGTCGTTTTTAGTATTACCTTATGGTATAAATAGCAAATAGTATAGTAAATAGTAGGTACTCTATGTCCTCCAAGATACCATCTATCTCCTTACAAAATCCTTACAATCGTTTGTTTAGCCGTGACAACGTACCTATCGATTTTTTTGTCAATATGGCCGCTTTCTCTCATTGGTCTCTGGTCTTATGGGTTTTTAAGGATATTATTAAATAAAATACAAAAAGTACTACACCATACCATTTATTTAAGTATTGTCATTTTGTATAGTTCTGTGACATTTGTCCAATCGATGCGATGTCCAGCTACATCTACATATAATGTTAAATAAACTGATATAAACTTATGATTTATATTTTAATGTAATACAGTCGAACATAAATGTATGGTAAATATTCACGCACAATACATTACAAAGAGCTCTTTCACAAATTAATACCTACAAGTGCGCTGATTACTCACACTTCAACACTTTGGTAACTCAAAATAAATTACAGTACAGCTAAAGCAATGATTTACAAATAAATAACATTATTTTGCAAAGTTTTTTTGATAACTATTTGTCAAATGTGGCCTCGATTGTGGGTTTGCCAAGAATCAACAATTACACATAAAAAAATTGTATAATTGTTAATACAAAATAGTTAATGTCACGATTTATATACTGAATAGCTGCAAGTGTTTCAGTTACGTAAATAATTGGTAGATAAATGGGCCATTCACCGACACGTCAAAGTATGCACAGCATACCTACTGTCTAATAAATATACTACGAAAAATCCTACAAAATATTATATTGTTCTATAATATGCACGATCGTTTAGCACTACGGCAACTAAGCGAGTGACAGTCGTATCACACCACCGTACAGTCAAATGTATAATGTAATCACGCAACATGATTTCCAAAATCATAATTAATTAAATACAAATAATCAAACAATAATAATTTTCAATTATGCATAAAAATCACAGAGATAAGTACGAAAGCATTAATATTCAACAATAATAACAATTAAAATATCACTTACGCTTACATACTACGAATAAATACGGTCACGAAATGAAAGTAATGGACTGTTGACTTGGTGTTGTGATCGAACTGTACGATATAACTAGTATACTTGTATAGCTAGTCGTGCTGTGTGAGTGGCGGCGATTACTTGCCGATTTGTTTAATGAGTAGCTCGCTGGAGAGTGACTTGGGTCGCTCGATGGGCAGACCGAGCGCGCGCGACCAGATCATCTGAGCTAGGCAGCCGAGAGCGCGAGAAACGCCAAACATTACAGTGTAGTAGTTCATCTCAGACAAGCCGTAATACTAGAACAATAAACAACAATCAATCAATGACAATCCTATACTTCCTGCTTTGAGCTAAGAGCTCGTAAATTGCGATAGAGCCTGTCCAGATGAGGCGTTTTACGCGCGAGTGCATTCGCGCGTTCTCCAGATATTAGAGCTATATACATCGCGTCCAGATGCCCACGCGCGTTTCCTAACTCGCGCGGAAAACGCGTGTAACGTTCCGGACTCTCGACACGCGCGTTTCGCGCGCAAGTTGAGATACTCAGGCGCCATTGCTGCGTCCAGAAGTACGCGCGATTCCGTGGCGAGTGGACGTATTTAGTGCAAAATGGAGCTTGATAATTTTGATACCTACGAAACTTTTTATTGCAAAAGTTGAAAAAGAGTAGCCACATGGGATATGTAATATTTGGATTATTCTAATATAGAGTCATAAGGCGGAATAACTGGGAAGAAATAGTCGAGACTTTTTGTGAAGCTTTCAACTTCCTCTTTGTTTACGACGTTTCTATCGGCGGTATGCGAGCCACAACACAATAGCTTTTCTGGCTCCATGCTTATAACTGTTCCTTGGTCCTTCCCATACGCATCGCGCGTAGGAGCGCACGTAAAACGCGGCATTTGGACGCAATACAAATTTAAGCGCGCGAGGGCACTCGCGCGTAAAACGCTCCATCTGGACAGGCTCATATCTAAAGCAGGCAATCGACTAGAACGTAAGACATAAAGATCATGTAAATTACCTGTAGGAGGACTCCAGAATGGGAGTCAACGTTGGGCCAGGGGTTCTTGACCTTGCCGAGCTCGGTGAGGATCGGCGGCACTACTTTGTAAATGGTAGCGACCAACTTGAAGAGAGGATCGTTGGGCAGGTGCTTCAGAGCGAACTCCCGCTGGCATGTGTATCTATGACAGACAAGAGCGGTATTTGTCAGTAAAAAAAGACGCTGGTAAATTTTCAGACGTAACACAGCGTGAAGGTGTATTTTTAACAGACTTTAAAAAAGGAGGAGGTTCTCAATTCGTCGGAACCTTTTTTTTGAATGCATGGTCACCGATTACTCAAAGACACCTGAACCAATTTTTAATATACTTTTTTTGTTTCGAGTTAATTTAAATGGGACCACTTCCCGGGTGGTCCCATTTAAATTTCATCCAAATCGCTCAAGCGGTTTAAAAACTTCTAAAATCTAAAAATTGTATACATAATGATATGATCATTTCGTTTACTCCGAAACCTCACTGTCTGATTGGTGCAGTGCGTTTAGTTGGCCTACTCATGTTATATATAAACGAAATACATAATATACTCAATATTATCAATATATATTGAGTACTATTTAAAAACTTTAAATGTATAAATAATAACATAAATATTATCTAAAAGCCTCACATGCCTAAACTAGGGTAAAAGCCTGTGCGATCGACATCTGCGCTCTTCCATTATGCATTACACAGAAAATTACACTAATTATTGTTGCAAATAGTTAATTCTATTATACATTAAGAGAATAGTATACAATACAATTTAGATAACGAGCCAAAATAGTATCTAAAATAAAAAAGTGAAATTGAATTGTGTGTGTGTGCGTTTGTGTATGTGTGTAAAAGGGTGTGCTAGAGTAAATGAGGATGTGTGTGTACGTAATTATTACATACATGCACCGTTATTTTAAGATAGTAAGCAAATTCTCAGTTTCCTCATACGAATAACTAAGAAGAATCTTTGTCATAATGCTAAGGTCTTGCAGAGAATCATCCCTTGAATGCTTATTATACAGAAAACCACCCAGAAAGCAAGAGAAGCGGTTGATAATAAAGTAGTGGTTGGGTATTACAATTAGGCCTGACAATCGATCTGCTTCTGCTGAAACAGCAGCTGTCAATTACCTAGGATCGGTCTTTCTAAGTACGGCATGTCCGTAGCCGGGCACCACCTGGCCGGACTTGAGGGTTTTCCAGATGAATTCCTTCAGCTGATCCTCCGTGTAGTTGTCGCCGACCTGCTTGCGAAGTCTCTCGAGCCAGACGAGTACCTGACGAAGTGTTCTGTTAGTTCGTATGATCTAGAATAATCCTTATTGTATATCGTTGAATAAAAGTAATATCTGAGGTCACTTTAAAAGTTTACGTCACTGGTTGGTAATAACAAATTATAAGGAGAATGAAAGAAGTTTGTGGATATATAACCAGCGGTGGTGGAGTTCATAAGTCATTTAAAAAGCGAGCCGTTATAGCCGTGAATCGACAGGCTAGATGGTCGTATATCTTAATGAAGGCCGCGCTTACGTAGTAGCTACGCTAGTTCCTAGTTGCCATTTATCTACGGAAAGCTATTCGTGGGTAATCCCACAAGAGTACAAACCACGGTTATGATATGCAAATTGACAACCTATACATAATAAACATATCCTTCCTGTATCAGGAACTCTGGGACTCACGCTGGGATTCCCTGTTATTATTCAGAGCTTGGTTGACCAGTCATAATGGATAATAGGTTCTATGAGTTATGAGTCCCGCCTGAGCTGAGCAAGAGTTCCCCTTAGCAAGATTAGCTGTGACCAAAATAGAACTTCTCTATACCTATAATAAAAAAAGTAGCATGATGTGTAACATCCGACGTCTAACCTTTGTAATAAGCAACATTAACATTATTCCCTGAATTAGTTTATTTAACAGCACCATTTATCCTTCTCTATTTCCCTTTCTCAAGACACAGCACATTGTTTGCTGACAGTTCCAACCTCTTGGAAAATTATTTGGTACCACATGACGGCCCAACTCTACCACCACGCGCGCTCGTTGGTCAAATCAAATAACGCGCGCTTCCCCGGCTTCATGTTACACACTTACATACCTTCTCACGATTACGATTGCAGTCTACGTATGTAGCTACATGACGTTGTTCTCAATATTTCATATCCCATCTTATAAATATACATTTCGTTCATTGCCTGCTCCCCATAAGCTCAGCGTTTACATGTAGGTACTTACATAACTCTCAACATTTTAGTTCAAAAGTGATATTGTTATCAACAAAGATAACGAGGATTATGCATAAAGATAAATGGAAGTTGTTACGTATTGCTTGCAAAGTCTCTCTTGCCTTATCTTCTTCGCTATCGCGTGTCAATTAGAGGTGATGAGGACGATAAGGAAATATCACACGACACAACTTGCCAGCGAAAGTTACATAAGGTCAGAGGAACATAATCATGTGAGTGCCACTGCTTACGCCCGCAGCATGTCTTATGCACTTATGAGAAATAGGGAAAACAGTGTGACTGCCCTTCCTTTTTGCCCACCCATGCTGAATGCTGAGGACTTTTAAGGATGTGATTGATATACGTTGTAGCATTGAACATACAAGCCTAAAAATCTCCAATTGGTTATCATATCAACAACTTCACAATCGTCTACGCTGACTAGGAGTATTCTGTTATTTTTCTATCGATGCGCATTACGTGGGGTTTTCAAGAAGTACATACCTCCTGGTTGGCCAGTCCGTGCAGAGGTCCGGCGAGCCCGTTGAGTGCAGCCGAGAATGAAAGGTAAGGATCGCTGAGCGCAGATCCCACCAAGTGGGAGGTGTGGGCAGATACGTTGCCGCCTTCGTGGTCACTGTAACACAGATACGAGGATTTTTTGAAACATAGGAGATATATTTATTATGAGGTTTAACAACTCCTGAAAGATCTCCCATTACTACTTTCGTACGAGTCAGTGACCAGCTTTAGTGACGGAGTTAAAATTAAATTCATACAATCTCTCATTTCAAATGCCGTATCGAAAATTACCGCACTAAAATAAAATAGAGGCGCACTTAATGTAACTTAGTGGTTTCTAACAAGTGTTCCCGTATTCAGTAACGATCACCGTTGTCATGATTTGTATGGATGACCGCTAGCGGCATTTATGAATCAAAGTTCACGAGCGTAGTGAAAAGGTTAATTAAAAGTCGTGTCAATAATTCACCCGATAGGAATGCATGGATTAAAATCTGATTATTGGCTTTATCATACAGCTGCGTATGTAAAAGTATTTAAAGGTATTTAAATTTACAAGTTACTGTTACACTGCCTCTACGGCATTGGTAGTCTCGTGAACGCATATTGTAGGGTAATCAATCAATCAATCTCACAATCAGCCTAGTCTAGACAGTTCAATGAAAAAGAAGACTGTGAAAGGTCGACATTATTGAGTCTTAATATAGCGGGATAGCAATTCCACCAACATGCGTCACGCTGTAACTAGGTACATGTATCTAGCTAATGTCGAGCGAGATTTTAAATAGTCCTAACCTTTTGCTAATACAATGACTCGTGCAGTGCAAAGTTCTTATATTTCTGATTACGATACGAGATTTCATCCACGTAAATGCGCGAAAATTTTGCGCAAATTATGATGAAAATAATAAGTCGAGTGCGGGATTATGAGTTCCGCAGCGTTATCACATGGCTTTGCTATCTAGATTGGTACATGCTCGTATCTCGACACATGGTTACAGTTCGTGAGATAAGCGTGAACAAAGTACGTAAAACTAATAGCGTTTTATAAAATTACACGCGTATGTTTGTGAAATACAGGGCTTCTATAATCAGGACTTTTTTACACTTGAAACAAAAATTCTTCGCGACCGAGTACACGATTGAAGACGCGCAAATACACCAGTTTTCCTTCATTGCCTATATACATCTTGCATTCGGACGACTTATTAACTTCGTCGGGTTTTTTCCAATCTCACCAGAGTTGGCAACGGCTCATACGAACTTACATAAACACACATATTCGTACATACACAGTAGACATAGTTCAATATGCTATGCCTCATATTTTAGTGTAAATTTGCGTCGCTAGAGTGTGAATTCGCGTCGCGTACTATTTTTATTCCATAAAATACCTATAAAAGGCATACCTATAATTTTCATGAGTCAAAAGTTATGAAATAATTATAGTCACAAATACACAAAACTATGTCGTTAAAATTTAAGTATGTAACTGGCCGACAGACTTTTGAAAGATCCGTAGATAACAATTTTCATCTGCGTATCTACCACACGAGCAGAGCCACAGATGCGTGCTTCTTTAAATCGATGCGTTAACAATCATTGGTATATTGGTCACCCGAATCTGCATGCAACATGTATAGTTTCCTAAATACGAGTACGATGACGTTTATAATAATGTGACATACTTTTAATAATGTAGTTCCTAACGACACTAGATAATCCGATATTACTTTTAAGCAACATAAGCAAAAGACACGTGATACTAGTTTCTAAGAAATATGGAAGCCCCATCTACTAAATTATTCAACATCATTGATTCACTAACGGTAGAGTGGCATGGTAAATGATTGTGGGCCACGCTCGATATCATTACTTTGACAAGAGCTCATCCTTACGTAACACTTCGTCCGACAAACATATAGAAATGGCATGCGCATAGAAACACCGACACTCGTGAAATGCACGCTAATTTTAGCACGCACATGCTACCAGTGAGCTGAGATGAGACGAATGCTCTCTACATCAATAGATACCATTATGGTACCTATATCGAAAATGTATTCGAGACAACTTTTAACACAGGCTTTGCACGCTCAATATTGTTTACGATATATTTCTTTTATGTAAGCACATTTTTTCAAGGGAGGCAGATGTGTTCTTCCGGTATTCGAACCTTGAGATAAGAATGTAGAGCACACTGTGCTCAGTTTATAGATATAGATGTTACAAGCTTCAATATAATACAGTTAAATGTATGTAAAGCTTGGCTGTGATTTACTGATAGTTATTCGCTAGGCTATAAGAGATAATAAATTACCGTCGTTGGTATACAAGCTTACTGAGTGTCACTATTTTAAATAGATAATTGATTCAGGCGTGACTTTGCGGAAATCCATTACAAAACATTAAATAGATGGACAAATATTTAGTACTATTCCGCTAATCTATTCCCAAAGAGACACGATGCAGACGCATGCACCCGCCTCCAATTGAAAAATGAAATGACATACAAGTTAAGCTAAAGGCGTATGCGAGTCGTACCTATATTATTATAACTTAAGTACATAGCCTCACGCCCGGCGTGTGCAAACAATGCGTGCTTGTAACACTCATTATCAGCTTCAAGGTGTGACCTTGAATCAAATATTATTTTTGAATTGTTTTACGTAGACGAACGATATTTTTCCACCTTTATTCCGCTTTGACAGTTTGTATCGGACTTACTCGTACATTTAAATACGTTAATTAACAAATTATCGTACATTGTGTTTAGGAGTAGGTATATTCTATAATGAGGTATGTATTTGTTTGTCTAGGTGAACCTGTACATAGTCACGAAGTAGATACGAGATACTTAGTATGGTAATGAAAATCAAAGTCAAACTTGACTCGATCGAAATATAGCCTTCAATTGTTACTAGTAACATTTAGTAACTAGCAGCTCTAGAGCTCATAAACTCGAAAACTCGCACCTGTTGTACTCATTTGTTCACAAGTCGTTGCTAGCACTCTAATTCACTAATTCACTTTCAGCATGGACTTAAATCGGATGGGATACAGCTCGAAATTTTAGGTGTGCGGGTTCGATTACCCCCGCGGGACAAAGTTTATATCATCTGCAAGTATTTGTCTAGGGTCTGGGAGTTTACAATAAAAACTATATAAGTAGTATATCAGTCAGCATACGCATAACACAAGCTCTTCTTACTTTGGGGACGATGACGCTGTGTTAAAATTAAAATATCCAGCATTATTTATTATTATTTCAGTAGTTAAAACTAACTCACGTGCATAATACACGTACTTTTCAGCTGAATATATAAACAGCACAGGCACAGGTACCGAACCTACCACGAAAGCATTTTTAGTCCTGAGCGTACTAAAAAAAATGCAAACTATAAGGATTTCTCCAATAATATTGATACGATCAAGCTGTTATTCAATTTACTATAGCGACCTTAGATAATACCTAACGCAAGTAGTTTAAAGAATTGAATAAAATAGAACTTCCTGAACCTTGGGGCTTATTTTTATACATATATAGTATATACTCGTAGTTATTCAAATACTACTAATACAAATTATAGAATAATGTTTGATAAGCAAAAATATATTTTTTGTACATCTATATTTGAGACTGCTCAGTTGGTAGTTCTGTTTCTGCGCTGTAAGTTGGGGGTTCGATTCTCTTCAAGGAAAACTATTTGTGTGGTAAACCATCGGTGTTTGTTCTGTGTCTGGGTGTTATAAATTAGCATACGTATATATTAAAAAATGTACAAGTATTTTATCAGTTATCTGGTCACCATATCACAAGCTATGCTTAGTTTGGGGTTAGATTGTGTTGTGTACAAGGTCCACCAATATTTATTTATTATTTATGTATGTATTTCCTTATTAAAGAGAAGTTACAGGAGGAAAATCATAAGGTGGCATATACCCACCTTTATAAAGACTAGAGACTTACCTAAAAAAATATTTAATCAAGATGTTTTCCTTTAACCTTTAAATCATCTGTAACGTAACCTTCCTATTAGTTTGTCAAGGTTTTCTAGCGATATAATTTTCTAGTTATTACTAACATGCAAGGCATTCGCAACATAAACAAATATAATCAGCATAGGCAATGGGAAAATGGATTCTAATTCGCTATGCAACACGCATGCAAGGGGCCATATTCGCGGATAAGTGAGATAAATGTCACTGCAAGAGATGAGATAAAAAAAGCAAGACGTTGGTCAACTTATCACCGAGATGTTAAGCAGAATTTACGATACTGTTCCAATTACATTTATCACACATTTTAGAGAATAAGGCATTTGAAAGCATTAGGTTCTAAAGCGAAAGAAATTAAGAAACAAAATAGGGAAAATGCAAAAAAATATCCGTTTGGTTTTGATTAATAACACTCTTTAAGCTTTAGGGTATAGGCCTTGACCAAGACTTCTGGTTGTATAGTCCAGAATTCAAGACATCTAACCATCTAATCGTAGACCCTTCGTACCGTAGACGTATTAATTAAATACGCTCTCAGTCTTTTCAATGTAAAGGCGCTCCCTCACCGGGAGCATTCGCGTGCAATGTAACATATAGATTCGACTTGGAGCATTACATTACAATACTACCTCCCTGACCCACGAGCGTTCGCGTGTAATATAGCATTATAGATTCGACTTTGAGCATTACATTACAATACTACCTCCCTGACTGACGAGCATTCGCGTATAATGTTGTAAAACACATTGTATCATTACAAGGTGCGCATTGTAATGCTCGGTTGTCCTCCTTCACTGATGTAAACTCGTTTTGTATCATAACAGTTTGTGCACTGTAATGCTCAGTTCTCCTCCCTCACTGATGTAATGCTCGACTCTGTAACGTTACATTACACGCGAATGCTCCCGGTGAGGGAGCGCCTTAACAGTTTGTGCACTATAGTGCTCAGTTCTCCTCCCTCACTGATGTAATGCTCGACTTTGTAACGTTACATTACACGCGAATGCTCCCGGTGAGGGAGCGCCTTAAGATTAGAGTTATTTTACGAAACAAAATTTGGTATTCTGGTAGTTCAATTATATTGCAAGATAGTAAACATGACCTGATGCTTAAGCACCTGGATTCTAGAAGATACTCGACTCTTCGACAACTTACAGCAGAATTATCATGTTTAGTAGGTTACGAGTATAGATAGATAATTTATTTTTGTCGGTTTTCAAATTTATACTTGTTGACAACGGTTTAGAATTACTTGGCTCGTAAGCCTTTCTGCGAATCACTTCGGTGTTATGGAAGTTTCATGCTAGTTGTTTGAAAACATGGTATGTATGGTTTGTACTGTGCTCCATTACTCGAGAACTATACAAACGCATTCCTTAGCTCCAGTTAAATGATTGACATGTCCTACTTATTTCTCGGAAAAAATCGTTCGTGACCCTCGAACATGTGACAATTGAATTCGTACTCGTATACGGATTACGATTAATACCTGTTTTAAGAAGATCTTTCATGCAGAAGATTACATACTGATGCTGCAAGCGGATGTTCGTATACCAATTAAAGAAACCGATTATAAGTCACTACTGCACAATATGTACAGATTACATATTCGATTTGTCAAACGATATACATAATGTAGTAAATATAAACTCTGTAGACTAAACAAGGTACGTCGTGTCAATATCAAATATGTCGTGAAACCTTTTGTATTATTATACAAAATGGTAAGTGGAAACGAAGTGAGAATTAAGTTGTCTCATGCATGCATAAATAATTCATGGTTAACACAAAAACACTAATGCATTCAATTTTTTTCTTCATCATTCATGAGTTGACTTAAGGCGTTTATAATATAAACCCATCCTTTAATCTAGACATTATATTCTTTTCATAATAATGGCTTTGTATAACAATAACCTTTGTTTCTAAATAAATTAAATATTGAATAAAGTTTGAAATAAAGTTTTATTCAAAATATCTGTAAATTCATACGACGGAAACATTTTCAACCATTTAGAATCTGAGCGAAGCCGGAGTCGGAATCAAGAGCCTCTTCAATATTATTATATCATTAATCATCAATAAAGAATAGTTCAAAACATAAATTAGTTATCTGACTTTCAATACCATTTGCCAGATTCATTGTAATCAAAATTTTCATTTATACGGTCGTCATGTAATGTTGTCTCTAACGTCATGGGAGAATGACCGTCTAAGAACTTTCATGGATTTCTTGTTATACAAATCACCAAATAACATAACACACTTATAATTCAATTGACTTGATTTTAAACGAAGTTACAATTTATTGATTCAAATTCCCAATAATATATGATATATATTCATTTCTCGTTTTGCCGAGTTATCATCATTGGCCTTAGTTCATCTGTTGAAGATGATTTAGGTGGCGTCAGTCAAGTTACAGAGCAGTTGATTGTAATTCAAAACGTTCGTTCATGGACTCCAGCAAGCTGAGGTGGGTGAAGTTTCCTGTCTTCTGACGTCACTCTGCCTGGGATTCTGTTTGATAGCGCAGGCCTTCCCAGGTACCCACACCAACCTCTCTCGCTTCCCGACAGGACCCACAGGAATGACAAATCAGTACATGCGGTGTCGGTTCGGTTGCAGGTGCATAACGACTGGCACCGAGCCAGGT
The DNA here is from genome assembly GCA_948098915.1 of Lampropteryx suffumata. NCBI lineage: Eukaryota > Metazoa > Arthropoda > Insecta > Lepidoptera > Geometridae > Lampropteryx > Lampropteryx suffumata. The sequence continues at coordinate 14,151,460 of OX402544.1, read as the reverse complement.
TTGTTTCAAGTTTTCCTTATCTGTTACTAGCTCTTCTGTTAGTCTGTTAAAATTGATGCTTGTAATTTTTCTACTTCGTTTAAGTTTTACCTGTTCTTTCTTAATCACCCTTTACAATAAGCTTGGTTTAGAGTAGGTTTTTGCATTGTTTGAAAAAAATATCAGTTATTTGGCTTGTACTTATTTGTAGAAATATTGAAACGAAGTAGTTGAGTTCAAAAAAGAAAACCCTCTGTTAGATTCTCGTTAATGTGAAAACAAACAAATCATAATATTGTGTATAACTCTGTCCCTGGCTGTACATCCAAGATAGTGACAACGATTATCCAATTAGTTAGACATTAGTATTTTGTACTTATCGAAATAGTTCTGAAATTGTACAGTATTATCAAACAACATTAATGTAATTAATTAATATAAAAAATTAGATTTAGCGGTTTCTCACGCTTGGTATCTACGTAACCTCAAGATAAAATCTATTTCGTTACTAAATTTCATAAAGATCCCTTCAACTGTTAAAACGTAACAAACAAGCACACAGACACTTTCGTTTGTCGACAGACATTTTGTTATTAGTATGGATGGATGGATAGTTAAGCCTAAGATTTTGATTGCTAAGTTAAATGCACAAAGTATGTCAAATAGCAAAAAGCTAAATACAGAAGTTTAAACCTTTAATCTTTTCCGATCAATCTAAAACCTGTCACTAGCCTCGTCATTAACTTAATTTATCGTAAATAAATAAATAACAAGTATTACCTGTGTCATACAAAATCTACTGATTGCAGCTTCGCACCTTCATAAAAAGCATACCTAGTCCGTCCCCAAGATACAATGTATTCGACAATCCGTTTGGTTGTTTAGCAGTAAAAAGGTGACAGAGAGACAGAGACACTATCAAATTTATTACATTAGTATGGATGTGATGTGGCAATCCGAACGCCTACTTACGAAAAACGAATCAATTTTAAACACTTAAACTGTCAACACTTCATGTTTATTGGTAGTACCGATAGGATAACTAGATAGGCGATAATAACTATTATAACTATTGAATGCTTGCTATACCTACGCGGATAAATAAGACATCTCGTGACGACAATAATTGTCTCAGCAGATCACAATCTGTGATCCTGAAAATGTCGTGGACACAAACTACGCCCACTTCCCGGAATACTAAGAATTACTCAATTCCGTGTAAATGTCAGCATCGTTGTAAGTAATCTACTCGCACAATCGTCTTCATTATCTACGTATATAAATACTGACAAGCAAGATGTGGTAACGTTTATTAAGTCTTCCTTGAGTTCAAAACAATCCTAAATGGCGAGCGAAGCGAAATTTCTTTCACGTCATATTAGAAATACTTGCGTAGCCGGCGAGGGCAGCGAGCTATTCCTGTTACCATATTTACCCAGAAAATATGTTAAAATATGGTTTTTATTTGAATAAAACGGCTATATCTACAGATGGTAGGTAATTATTGTTGCTATAATTCTAAAGAATGATGAAGACTGAAAAAGCTATGTTCAGTAGGTATGGGCATGTGAGACGATGGATGAAATAAGATTGACGAAACATGTGCATGAGGGGAGTGTGTATGGGGATGCTTAAAGGGTAAAAACTAGGCGAAAGGACATGTCGGTCACAGGCGTGATTTTATGTATGTTAGTAGAATTCTAAAAAGGCACTTCGAGTATTAGTAATAGTTACCTGTGGATGGTAAGGTACAGACGCATCAGCTCCGTAAACTGCGGGTCGTCAAAGCCAAGCATAGAAGCGTAGTTAGCAGACCAGTCCTTGTTCTCATCAATGGCACCGATGCCTTTGCCGTCGCGGAACGAGTTCCTGTAGATAGTGGCGGCGATGACGGGCAGCTTCGCGATCAGGTTCATCGAGTCCTCGTAGATGGACTGGCGACAAAACATTATATATCACGCTGGGATCACGCTATCGGATTTCGGCGACATTCGTCGGATGTAGGTATAGTAGTCTAGGCGTTTTCGACAGGATGGAATTGATTGTCCATCGCATGTTATAGTGAGAATGTCATTCGATGTTAATTTAATCAAACCCCGTGGTAAACCCCGATGCCACGGTAGCTACTTGAAAATGTAATACACTTGACTTGTTTTACATACCGATCTAATTAACGCAACAAACTGTTTCTTATCATCAAAGACAATACGTTAGTAGTATTTATTTATCTATGCTACCTACGACCCGTGTGCTAAATAAGTTCCTTATCATTGTTCACATTAAGCGATACTTTGTACAGTACAGTACAGTTGACAGTCAAATAGGTCTACGAGATTACAAGTTTTATGAATGTTCTGGGAATGCATAAAGCATTATAAATGTTTTTGTGTTACTGTTAGTCCTAACATAAATCATGGTAGACTCATAATAACGCGTAGACTTCCTATTTATTGCACAAAGATGTCAAACCTATATGTTAACGTGATCACGAGCAATCATCGTCTACAATAAAAGTTAAAAACAATTAAAGGACACAGAAATATGAAGGCCTACAATTATTTCATACTGCCGTATAGCCGGTGAAGAGTTGTTCTGTATCCAGGGCTTTCTGCGAATGGTAATTCGAGGAACCGTATACAGATCCCAAATAACGGACTCACCTCCCAGTATTTGGACTTGTGCACGCCCTCGGTGTAAGCCTGCACGAATTGAGACTCGCTGTTGAGTGCGGTTACGGCGGCAGAGAACTGCGACATCGGGTGCAGTTTGCTCGGCATGTTGTTAAGCATGGTTACCACATGCGCAGGCAGCTCGGCTCTGTACGGACAGCACAAATTATCAACATCACCCGCGTAATGTTCCCACACCAAGGCTACTCTTAAGCGACAGTAATCTTAGGAGGCATAATTCGGATTATAAACGTACCTTTGCGCCCATTCTTTAGAAAGGGCTTTCGCTTGAGCATCGGTGGGGACATCTCCGGTGACAAGGAGCCAGAAAAGGCCCTCGGGAATAGGTTCCTGACCACCCTTGGCTTTGGGCAGCTGAGCCTGGCATTCCGGGATGGAAAGACCGCGGAACCGGATGCCCTCATCGGGGTCCAACACAGAGGTCTCCCACACTAGACCTTTGATGCCGCGCATACCGCTGTACATCTGTGAAACGTATGTTGCGTCACGCTCGCGCAATTCGAACAATACCGCGCAAAAACGATCGGGCAAATGTAACCAAGACATTGAAATATAAATTGAGGACGCGCGGCACAATGCCGAACGCTCCGGTCTTGAACCTTCGCAGGGTCCATGTATCGTTCGCTGACCCGCGCTGGCTCTGCGTTTATATTCAAATGCGCGCTATACTTTTGTAGCTTCTTTGATGGTTTTAATAAAATTTCCACGCATTTTTTACGGGTTTGGTACTTTTCCGTTACAACTTGTAATACTATTTTATGTTTTTTATAAGACTACATTACAATTATTGATTGAACTGGCCAGGACAGCACATCAACGCATAAATTAACAATAATTTCCAGTTTCTCTCTCATAGCCTTAAACCAGATAACCTGCTTAGACTTTCGGTAGGTACCGACCTCGACGAGATACATTATACAAGCTGTACTTTAAATTCTATATCACTGACCAAAAACCAGGTTTGGCTAAGAATTCGTTGAATGAACGATCTATATATATATATAAACAATGAACGTTATAAATCCAAATCATTAACTCACCATGTCTACGGTAACTTCTCCGACTTTGGTTCCTCCATATTTCTTGCGGAATTCACGGATCTTTTCCTGTTCCTTAGGAATTTTCTCCTGAAGTACGCTCTTCAGGTTTGTGTTCTCGGCGCTGAGGCCTCTGAGCATAATCGATGCGGTGGGACATGCTTTCTGTAACAACGTTTAAAACCCCATTTAAATACGAGTAGGTACTAGTCCCTCACAGGCATTAGCAGTTGATAAAATTAGACTTCGACTTGTTTCTGAATCACAAAATTCTGAACGAACACACGTTTATATAAAGACTAGCTGTCACCCGCTACGTTGTCTGCGTAGGTAAGATTCAATCTAAAGTCCTACTGCAATACTTCGATTTCCCCACTGAAAATCTCTAATTATATAAGAATCAATAGCACACGACGCAAAGTCTAAACTAAACTGATCTATAAATTTTTTCTATACTTACAACCTCGTAAAACTGGGTGAAAATGGGTAATATTTGTACGGAAACTTTTTAAGACGTGGAAACTTTTTATGACATAAATAATCTTTGAAATAAAGAGACTGGCTTAAATGAACCCTGATTGATCATCAGATTCTAATGATCTCATGAAGTCAAAAAGAGGTCAATGGAACGTCTCAATAAATAGCAGTAAGTGATGGTGTGTATGTCACACTCATGTCTCTTACGTATGTCAGTGTGTTTAGCAAGGAGTTTCTTAATGAAATCATAGGATGACTAAGGTAGGTAAGGTAAACATGAGAGGACAATGTCGAGCGCGTTTTGGCTAGTTTTGTAACTTTGAGTTTTCCTCTAAGGCATGCGTGAAGCTCTATAGCTCTTAAATACGCTAAACTATTTCGACAACAGCTTGTGTCCTTAGCATGTGCCTCTATGCTATGTGCATGCCTACATATAGCTACATCTTCAAGTTCACAAGCCTCCATGTTGACGACTAACTGAGGCGCACAGGTGTAAACGAGAAGTTGCATGCGTCTTGGGTTAAGAGGCTTATTACATTACGATCGTGATTTTTTAATAAAACGCCGATTTTTCGCGTTCTTGTTCAGAGAAACCCAAAGTCTTCGACAAATTTTACTTATTGTATGGTGGAGAATAGTTATTACTATAGTTCATAGCGGCCTCGCTTTTTGCACATTTTTGTTATTTATTTATGTAAAGCCAAAATTCCAAAGCAAGTTTGCAAATAAAATGCGCGAAGGCACTTTTTCAAGCTCGTGGATTGAACGTCTGTACTATGAAAATGAAATAAAAAATATACCACAACATCTCTCATATAGTAGTTGAGTTTCTAGCGGCCTCGGAATTTAGAAACATTTACAAAGTATCAACAAATAAAAATCCAATTCAAAACTATAAAACTACTAAAAATTTTCAGAATTAGCTGTAAATTTCTCCTTAGTACATTAATACTATCGAGTAAAATTTATACCAGAACAAACTTTAGTTCATAATCAATGAAGTTGTGTACTTTTTTTTATATAATATTATATAAAACTATAAATAAACGTAATTACAACTGCGCCAAATGCACAAAATAAATTATATAATGCGATGCGTGGCGTGGGCCGCTCGAACTCAGTACTGCGCGAGCGCTCGTAGACGTTGGACCTGCTTCGATTTTTACGCGCCAAACGAGCGTAGTTTACGCTCATTCCCATGATTTGGCGCGTATAGTGCGACTACGACTTTGGCTTTACATTTTGGTCAATTTTTATATTGAACATTTATCAAAATAGAAAAACGAATGTTGGCTCGTTAAATTTTTTTACGAGTCTTTACTTACTGATTGTTATGTTTATTTTTAGCATGGGTCAAAAAGGATCCGTGTATTTTTTTATTGTTTTATACTAGCTGTTGCTCGCGACTTCGTCCGCATTTGTTGATGTGAAACATCTATAGGCTAGGAGTAAACCTAATTGTTGGCGTGGCGTCGCGTCAAAGTCAAAGTCAAAGCCACCGTCACCGTTACCGTTACCGTCAACGTCATGCTGTGCTGTGCAATGCTGAGCGTGCGCTCGTACATCGTATATATTTTATGTGAATGACATAAACTTTACATTCAAAAGTTTCTAAGGAGCAAGCAGCGCTTACGCGACTCGCGGGCAGTGTCGCGCCGAAAAAAATCACTCTCGTGTGAACGTGCGCTAAGGGTTGTCGACTTGTCGCGTTCTGCAGCTTATTTATCTACTAATAACTATCTGTGGTGTAATGTAGGTAGGTAAGTAATTTTTTTGAACAATTGCATTTCAAGAGTAGGTACATAGGTACCAAACCTAGCAGTTATCATTTATTATGCATGGGTTTTATCTAGGCAAAGGCATCTAGCTCTGTCTTCTGCGCTGTAGGTTGAGGGTTCGATTCCCTCCCTCTTCATTAATATTACGATTACGATTATGATTAGCCTATTGTGTCCCACTGCTGGGCAAAGGCCTCCCAAACAGGTTTTGAGCTGTTTGGACCTAAGCTTTATCAAAGGTGTCGAGATCATCTCGCCATCTCTTTTTGGATCTACCACGGCGCCTTCTCGCTGTCTCAGGGCTCCACTGAGTGGTGATTTTGGCCCACAGCTCATCAGGCATGCGACAGACATGACCAGCCCAGTTCCACTTAAGCTTCGCAACGTTTCGAGCTACATCAGCAATTTGGGTTCTGGAGCGCAGAGTTGTGTTCCGTATGCGGTCGGTACGTTTAACACCGAGAATGCTGCGCTCCATTGCCCGTTGACAAATCTCGAGTTCGGACTTTTGGATATTTGTAAGGGACCAAGTTTGTGCTCCATAAGTTAATATGGGGAGGATACACATATCCATTACCTTCCGTTTTAATGATAACGGAAGAGTGCCCTTCATAAGATCTTTCATAGACCAGTAGCTCCTCCATGCATTTTCATTAATATTATCGAGTAAAATTTATACGTTATATAGATAACGTAACGTATATATATAACGTTTTATAGAATAAACGTTAGTTCATAAGCAATCAAATTCTATAATTTTTTTTTGAAATGTTACTAAATAAAACTTTCAATAAACGTAATTACATCTGCGCGAAATTCACAAAATAAATTATATATTACGATGCGTGGCCGCTCGAACACAGTACTGCGCGAGCGCTTGTAGAAATAGTAGACTCTCGAAAAGCCAGATCGATGCCACTGAGGCACATAGTTTTCTAATTTATTTATAAATATTAATAAGGAAATATTTTTTTCATTTCATTATGTCATGTCAGGCCAAAAATGCCCACTGGACATATCCATAATACATTTCATGTAATATCCAAACCAAGTTTCTAAGAAATCAATAATATTGTATTATAGAAAGAAATAATACTGTAAGTACCTGTTTTATTTAATATTTTTTTTATGAAAACACTTGCCTACTTATCTACAAAACGTCAACAGACAAAAACCACAATACTAACTAATATACAGTCTATACGAGCGAAGCCGCGGGCTGTAGCTGGTAAACAGCAACATAAATAGATAAAACACAAAAAATATATATATGCCTGTATTACAGTTCTAATTCTTACACTGAATATTAAGTTATTTATCATTATTAACAATATCTCAATATGTATGCAAAATATAAATAAATAACTCAATAATAGAAAAAGTCTCAAAATCGTTTACACGTTGTCTACAGCTGTGTCGTGAACTCGTGACCTCGAGAGAGTTGTCGCCGTGCTTCAATATACCTAATCTTTCAGAACGAATGTTTGTGATAGGCCTCTTAATATTGCAATGCTTGACGCTAGACGAATTAAAAATTAAAGACGCAATATGAACGTAGCGTAGTTTATCAAATAATTTAAATTTTCTTTTGTTATCAAAAAAACATTGAAAATAAACTTTAAGACATTCGAAATTTAGAATTAGTAATTGATAGCATATGAAACAAAAAATTAAATGACAGTGGTAACCGTTTTACAAGTAACTTAGCTAATATTGAATGTAGAAATTATTTTAAAAACTCTGGTTTTAACGTATCTAACCATGCCTACATCATTTTTATTAAATTTACAAGGTGAACCGCTCCTTTTAAATCCTAATGTCATATTACGAGTATGGTTAAGATATCACGCATCATGGCTCTTTTCGTTACCGGTTTTGTTCACATAAGTATCTAATCTAACCTCGCAGTACTTACTCATAAGCTATGTTTTCAAATCAAGTCAAAAAAGGATTTATAAAAAACAGATTTAACATCAGCTATTTAGTATTTATTTACCTTCCTGCGACAAACTTCCAATTAAAAACAAATTCATAAAACAGATAACAATCCATGCACCGTTTTAAGTATACATAATTAGTTCTAATCTATTTATTGATCTAGATTCTAAATCAAGTGTAAGACAAAATTATATTGTTGCATGCATAAAATGTTATACCCTAAACTAAGAACCAATTATGGAAATTGTATATTATTAACATCGCGCACGACTTGTGCACCTACTGGTGCAGTTATTAAAAACATAATCTGGGGAAGGGGGTGAGTTTTTAAGGGTAAAAAACTGTTTATCTTGATTTCCGGCAAAACTACAAGTCCTATGCAAAATAGTCAGATGGCAAAGTTGTATGTAATAAAAAGATCTACAACTGTTGTGTATACACTTTTTTCACATAACCTCAAAATTATTGTGAAAAATTCCAAAAACCAAGTTTTTGGTTTTTTATTTGTATCTTTCACAAAAATATTTTTTTTGTCACGAAATTTGATGAAAAGTTACCTTTTTATGTCCCAAATACACTGTAATTTATTTGATTTGAAATATTTATTTTTTCACCTTATTTTGACTTAATATCGAAAAGGCACCCTAATTTTCAATCGAAAATTCACCCGTCAAAATATTAGCTATTTTCAAAAAGTTGGTGTGCTTTCTGTTCGTTGAAATCTGTACTTTAAATAAAAAAACAGCTTTTAATCGTTTAGTGGTGTCTAGCAAGAAAAGAATCGACAATAAATACAAAAAATTTGAGACTGACATCAGCTTTTATTCATCGAAGTTGTCGATCGCAGAGAAAATGTAAAAAAAATACTATAGTAATATATATATATATTTTTACACCATCGGAAAGTAGAGATTTCAACGAATAGAAAGCACACCAACTTTTTGAAAAAAGCTGATATTTTGACGCGTGAATTTTCGATTGAAAATTAGGGTGCTTTTCGATATTAAGTCAAAATAAGGTTAAAAAAAAGTGCGAGTCGGACTCGCGCTCTTAGGGTTCCGTACAAACCTATAGGTATATAATTAAAATTTCACCCATCACGACAATCTAGTCATAGTTGGATGATGTAGCAAAATTACAGTTTTCGCAATTTTTCCATTATCTGTGCTATAAGACGTTGCTTCGTACCAAATTTCAAGATTCTGAGTTCACGGGAAGTACCCTGTAGGTTTTGATTTCCTTGCGAGTTGCGAGTTTGAATATATGCGACTTAAATTGCTGTTTCTTTTGATTGCGTTGACATAGAAGTTTGATTTTGTTACAGGTTAAAGGTATTATAAACCTGAGTATTTTATATGAATTTCAATTTAGTACCTTTACGCGTTCATGAGAAAATGGGTAGTAAGTTTAAAATTATTTAAAATATTTTTATTATATGATGTAACTAAAAATGTACGGTTATCGCAATTTATCCTTTATTTGCGCTATAAGACGTTGCTTCATACCAAATTTCAAGATTCTGAGTTTACGGGAAGTACCCCGTAGGTTTTGATTCCCTTGCGAGTGTCGAAAATTTGCGGCATAAACGGCTGTATCTTTTGATTGCGTTGGCTTAGAAGTTTGATTTTTTCACAGCTTTAAGGGACAGTAGATTTGAGTATATGATATAAATTTCAGCTCGATACCTCCACGAGTTCCTGAGGAAAAATGTCTTGACAGACAGACGGACGGACGGACGGACAACAAAGTGATCCTATAAGGGTTCCGTTTTTCCTTTCGAGGTACGGAACCCTAAAAATAAATATTTCAAATCAAATAAATTACAAAGTATTTGGGACATAATAAGGTAACTTTTCACCAAATTTCGTGAAAAAAATATAATTTTTGTAAAAGATACAAATAAAAAACCAAACCTGGTTTTTTGAATTTTTCACATAAATTTTGAGGTTATGTGAAAAAAACGTATATACGTACAAAAGTTGTAGATTGTTTTATTACCTACAACTTTGCCATTTGACTTTTTTCCATAGGACTTGTAGTTTTGCCGGAAATCGAGATAAACCGTTTTTTACCCTTAAAAACTCACCCCCTTTCCCTTCCCGACCTTAGATCGCCCGTAAATTCTTTTTCATTCCATTTTTATAATATTCTCCTCCTTTTCCAATGGGTTTCATCCTACTACTATTTGTTTTGGTTTCAAAAATTATCGACCCTGGTCTATTAGCTTCGACAGTAATTCAATAAATATGACATAAAGCAATTTCGAAGGGTGACCCCGCGAGACATAGGGTAATCATTTTGACATCTACGTCCTCAATCATTCAATAAGGTTCAACACGATTGAGCGTCTTACAATTTCATCGTTTAGTTTCCTGTCTACCGCACCACAATTCACTTTCGGTCGGGTGAAGGGATAGTGTTGTCATTATTATCATGAATATGCTTTCCGGTATCTAGAATCGTATTGGATACTTCTCAACCACCGTAGGTGACTTGAAGGTTGAAGTTGACTTGAAGGAAGTCACCTTCAAACACTAGAAGCCATTCATTTTTAATACGTCTTACCTTAAAAGTATTAAGTAGGTAATAAGGCGTATTCTGGGGCATCCCCAACGCCGAGTCAGCATTAATCTTGAATTACAACACAATGGAACGAGGACATAGCGCATGCTCGGTGAGGCCATTGGAAATAAGGTCAAAACGTTCATTATGTGGGTAAAAAACACGGTCTTTACTCAACGTTTTCCTTATAACCACGACAAAACCTTCAACTAACCTATTATTTTGTTAAATGGAGATAACATTTGAAATGGTTTATTAATTATACTGATAAATAAATTGGTTAAATTGGTGATAAATTAGTTTGTCAATGAATAAATCAATAGATAAACGTGACGAAACGATTTTTTTGGAACAAAGAGCTAGTCAGTAAACTTTGCGTATGTATAAAAAAACATGAAACAATGTAATATGAAAAACCGGTACAATTATCTAAAATTAATATTAAATTAAAACATTTTTATGATGAACATTTACAAGTATATGAGTATTCTATCTATCAGTCATTTGGTCCCATAGTTTTCTGTGCATGCACATGCATTTATCAATTTATCTAAAATACTCCTAAATCGGTAAACTGTCCGTGTCCGTCATTATTTTCACAGACGTTCTTAATATGCAAAAATAGAAGGTTCTTACCTGCACAAGGAAAGCATAGCAATAAAACTGATATAATGTAAATTCGTATTCGTCTATTATTGTTCGTAAAATAGTTACATACCTGCCGTAAAAACTCGACGCCAAAAAACAGTGTTCAGAATGTTATGGTAGTTTAACCTTTACAGGGGTTATGTAAGGTTTATTTTTTAGCCGAGAATTCAAAGTCAATGTCAATACAGTTTTATTAACACAATCGTAAGGACAACTTTGGGGGACATGAGTTGGTACCTATAGCTTTGGATGATAGTTTGATCTGTAAGCGAAGTTTTTTTTTTCGAATATAAATATTGAAAATATTGAGACGAATTCGATCCGGCTTAGCTTGGTTGTTGATTGTAGTGACTCTAATGCTAAACTATTCGTTTATCGTGTATTGAGAAAAAGTGCGGGTACTTGCAATGGTAGAAAGCAGTGCAAGATCAAAACTGGAGCATGCAATATCGGAAGGATTTCAATTTCGGAATTGAGTTTCGATACTGAACACCAAAATGCGGAATTCCGGAATTGGTTCCGGAACTAGCAATTTTTATAGAATTTTGTAAATAGGATGGTTTTATATTATGAATCAAACAAGTTATGTGATAGGTATCAGTCTTTCTAATCAGCTTAATCAGTTATTTATAAAAATAGTACCTAGTTAATAGTCAAAGTTAAGAAACAATTAAAAAAACTATAAAAATAAAAATTTTAGTTCTTTTTAACTAAAATTATCTTTCATCATCATTAAAAAACGTCCCTGTACGAAACTAATAATAATTAACTAAATCTTAATTAAAAAATTTGTCCGAGATTCCGGAATTTCGTAATGCATGCCCTAATCAAAACCACATTACGAACCTTCTTATGTAACGTCAAGGTAAGTTGTTGTCTAGACAATAAAGATTACATACAGATATGAATACCAACGTTATATCTAAAGGTACCACAGTAGGTACAGGGATATGATGACCTCAGTGGCGCAGTGGGTGAAGGCCTACATGAGACGTAGAAGGTTGCCGGTTCATTTCCAGCTGCGGACATATGTATGGTCTGCAAGTATTTTTCTCGGGTCTTTTTGTATAAATTATGTATGACATATTAACAAAAAATGTATATGATTATAGAATAGAAAATACTTTATTGCACACCACTAATACATTGCACCATTATAAGAAACAATGTTTAGGTACACGGTAATACAATGGGCTGTCTTATCGGTAGATAGCGATCTCTGCCAGACAACCTTGTATGGCAAGGTTGAGTAGTATATCAGTCATGTGGTTTATATATCACAAGCTCTGCTTACTTTGGAGCTAGATGATGTTGTGTGAAGTGTTCGTCATTATTTATTTTTTATTTAATGGTATGTACCTAGAAATTATTTGTCAGTTCCTATACTAATGAGCAACTAATAGCCGACCGAATAGTTGAAAACATCAACCTACGTACGTCATTTAATGTTTCATCATGAGTAGTAGTAGTAACTCAAGTGACCCTGAAAATGTGCGTCATACGTAACCGCAACGTTTGTCAGGGGCCTTATGCACGGTAAAGAGAGAAATGCCATCGGGGAGATGACCTCAACTCTGCGCCAAATCTTGACAGAAACTGGTGCTAACCCACATTTTTGAAACAGCCTGATTAGTAAACCTTAAAAACATTAAAGCCCCATACTCAATTAGATGGCGTTGTTGCGTAGTCTAACACGCGCTTTACCAATTTATTTATGCCTAATCTTATTACTTTATCATCCGTCCAAACCTACACACAAATACATAATACGAAGCGTTAATCACATAAAATACAAACACGTAGGTACGAGTATATCACGTACGTTACGTATACTGCCGCAACGTTCAAAAACGATTATGTAGGTACTACACAGACTAGAAGATGATGATTTCTCATCACGTGAGTTTATGCCTCCGTCAACTATTAAGCAGATGAGGGCATTTATAGGTTATAAGGGGAGTTAGCCATAGTATGTTACCTATTTAATAGAACAGTTATTGTGATTTTTTTTTATAGTTTACAAAATACTTTAGGTGATAGATGATACTCATTTATGACATTGACGAATTTAGGTAATTGTGTTTATTTGGAAAAAATAAAGCAATATAATGTTTATACTAAAGTATGAATAAACTCAATTTGAATTTAAATGTATGGCACGAATTTTGAATGAGTTGATCAACTTTAACCGATTCTCTAAAAACTAAAAGTTAAAAGAACTTCTACATTAGACAAGATAATTTATCATCAATTAAGTATAACATAATATATTAGACACCATTTCAAAATTAGAAACAACTTCATTTGAAACGTGGAACACTGATTGATCATACTTTGTTTTATTTAATAATCTACTACGATTTAAGAGCATTTAGCCGCGAAGTGTATAAAGATTACACGTTTGTTCAATACAAAAGATTATAATTTACTCAGAGTATGACCTAAGATCAGTTCACAGATAAATTCATTTGCACGTACGGACCATTTGGGCGTGTGCCCGAAACGAGTGAGAGTCTGACCTGCGGTTATCTTTAGAGTAGGGGCGTGGAGAGGACACCTATTTAATGTCATTGCAAATAGTGAACAATTAGACCGATGATTGTGTCTCTTTGAGTCTCGCTGACTTCGAAATCCCGTGCCTAGGTTTCAGTAACCGACAGTAAACAAGCAGTCAATTAGGTATATTATAAGTAGCTGTTGTAATAATTTATAACTATCGGCTTTCGCACTCGTGGACTCGCAACACTACCTACATTAAAAATAGCCTGTCTTTTCCCAAGATACAATATATCATCTCTTTCATCAATATCCGTTCAGCCTATTAGCCGTTAAATCGTAACAAACATTAAACACTTTCCAATTTATAATACTAAAATGAAAAGATGAATCATACAAAAAAGTGTGTACAATATCAAGGCGAGTTTCTTTTCAATTCTTCTCGGACTTTGTTTAGGAGGAATCGGCACCTAAATTTACCTAGCATGTAAAACGTTTCAAAGTGATCCTTGTGATTGTATTAAATAAACAATAAAATTCGCTCTCAAACAAGCATTATTAATTTACAAAAATGCATTTTAAATTTCTATATTGTTCCAGCAACACGGAATCTATTGGCTACTATTTTGTTTTACTGTGTGTGAATTTCGTAGGTATAGAGTGATACACTCAAACTGTGCAAAACCTCGTGAGGAAACCGGCATATTATAGTACCTAAGTTAGAAGATGTGTGCCAAGTGCACGAAAGATTGTTTCGAAATAACTAGTGACACGACAAAAAAGACTCCGCCGCCCCCGCGCTAATCGCACAAATATTGGCACACATTAATTAAGTTGTAATTTCTATTACAGAATCTTTTCTCTATGCGTTAGCGGATACTTATTGATATTATATTTTACTAGTCAGATTATATTTACTTATTATGCAAAGTATGTCACGGAGTAGGTAGGTAAGTATTTTTTTTTACTGACAGTTATACTTCATGTAAGTAAAGAGTACATATTTTTGTTTTATTGAAAAACGGGTTGAATTGAAACATAACAGATCTATTATCATAAGTTCATATTAATACAAATACAAAATTGATAGGTTTGAAATTATGAGTTTTGTCTTCTTGATTGCAGTCATACGCTACAAGGGTTATAGGTAATTGTCTGTATATTTGACAGTTGCATATGCATGCCAATGGCCAACTAATATAAAATGCAATTATTCTGGTTCAGTTAAGGTTTTATACCTATCAGTAATCTTACTTTGCAAACAAAAACTGGGTAGGTAAGTAGGTAGGACAAGAAATTTTAAATGTTAAAAAGCAAGATCGGGGAAATAATAATTTGCTCCAATTTATGATAATAATTAGAACAAATTAACCAATTACACTAATTATTATTATTATTACACTACCAATTAGATGGGTAGCTACATTCCTTACAAAAATATTTAAAACATATATTTTGCCTGGTGTTGTATTTACTTGGCACAGGCTTGGGTTTTTAAGGTTCCATATCTCATAATAAAAATACAAATCTCATAAAAAATATTTTGTTATCTGCTATCTATGTAGCTATTTAATTCTTACACTTACAAACAAAATGTGAAATGAGTGAAATGAGGAACTTTATGTTATTTAGGATTTTACACCCACCTTTTACCAAATGAGGTTTTATCAGTAAGTAGGTAGGTACTATCAACTTCAAAACGAATTATGTATCTAGTAGGCAGGTTACCTACTTACTTATTATGAGGTGGCACGCTTCTGAATTCCCAATTCGCAAATTGCATTTACTTACAAGTTAAAATACTACCTAGAATTAAAATTTTAATCAGACTAAAGTCATCCATAAAATAGAATAAATACCTGTATGAAAAAATTGTAAATAGGCTGATGAAGTTTATTGTTAAAAATTGGCTGAAATGGGCTTGGAACGATCAAGAGTAGGAAACCCTCAGGGCGCGAGTATCGTTTGCACTTGTCCAAATTTATTGCAATCAAAAAACGTTGCAATCTTTATAATCGTACCGAACAGTTAATTATTGCACATGCACAACATTGTAAGTTATTTACCTGCTTACTAGCGTTTAGTCAGAAATAATTTAATTCACATTACATAACTTTTAACCCAAAATGTGGTTAGGTAGGTTAGAAAAAGCGCTACTTAAAATTACCGAAGAACCGCATTATCATAAAGCAAAGTTACAGAGAATTTGTGTGTAATATGTTTAATTCTAATATTTACCTGCACTTCCACCAATTTGGTTGATGTAATCCTGAAAAGAGACATTTTTTAAACCCACCGAGCGAGCGCTAACTACCGCACTTGCACCTTGCTTGCCCGCCCGCGATCGATCGCATTCGCACAGTGCTGCCAGAACGCAACGTGTTTTTTTTCCCCAAGCCTCGCATGAAGTCGACGGCTTTGACGAATTGACGACGGCTGATGGAGAGAAACAGATGAAGAAACAGGTTGTACCCACCCCACGCGGGCACGTGGAATAATAGAAGGAAGATGATTCATGATGATGATATAGATTAATGATTTTTTTTCATAACAAAAAATACCAGTACCTAAGTACTATGAACTAAATGATCAATTTGCGCTACTTATCAGTAGTAAAATATACTATAACTACTTATAAGTTTATCACAATCAATTATTAGTACATACGTACTTCTGATAGGTTTCACAGAAGACTAGACACGTCAAACTAAGCATGCTTTCTATCTATCTCCAGAGAACAGCGAAGTCTTGTGACCAGCTGGTTAAGACTTCGCTATGCTTCGGAGATAAGAGATTGTTAGCGCGCCAACGTGCGCCAGGCACAACGTCCTGCGCGCCTATGTATTTCCTATTAAACCAGGATTGAATTGCTGTGAATCATAGCATCTTAAACGGAACCTGGTTCTATTCCCTGGTAAACAGCTTATTTTACTTTTAGAAAATCAGGGATGTCAACACGTCAAGTCTTATACATGTTAAGTCTTTATAGGGAAGATAAGATACGACATGTTTCAGCCGAATACAATCTTAATCTTCCGAGAAGGAACTTGTGGGATACCTACATGAATGTTGAACGAGTGAAGTTACTTGACATTTTGCAACGTTGAAATGCAATAGGTTTCCAGACTAGAATGGCGTTCATATCCAGTTTAAGAGCGTATACTGCTCTTAAAAACCACTATTCCTTATGTCATTCCTTATATGGGACAGTTCATTTCTCATACCCATCTCATTTGTCCCCACAAAACTGCCAAGTTATAAAAAAAATCGGGTTGCACTCCGGGAGTGCCGACAGAAGTGAAAAATTATTTTGACGCGTTAGAATAAATCAGTTCAAAATCAGTAATTATGGCGACTGCCAATCAAATACTGAACGAACACAGAGGATCCATATTTTTTGTTCGGAATGTAGATAATATATCAAAGAACCTAACTCAGTAAACTTCTCCATACAAAAGTACTGTAAACATGTGAATTAAGGATTATAATCAAATGGGGCGAGCGCGGCAGCCCTGCGTCTCGCCTCAAACGGTAACGGTGTCGTGAATCCAGAGGTTTTACCTCATCTAAAAATATGCGTACCGCGCTAAAAGAAGTTTTCACTTCAATAAATACCCCCGAATTAACAGGAAATCCTCCCATCTGGCAGTACTGGAATAATTTGAACGGATTGAGTGAAAGGAATGAGCAAGAGTGAACTAAAGTAAGTCAGTCAAGCCAAGCCAGAGTCTGTCTATGGTCTAGCTAGATAGGCGAAAAAACAACAATGAATGGAAATCTGCAGGGTTTTGATTTGGCAGACTCACAAAGGCAGACTTCTCTTCTGTGACCACAGACGGGCGTCAACCATGAAGATGGCAATCCGAAACTACGGATCCGTCCGAAACACGCAGAAAAGAAATAGGAAGGCTATACATACCATGAGGTTACAGCGGATTTATTTCTTGCGTTCGGGGTCTTTTCGTGATTCAATGAAAAATGAGAAGTTCTTTATCGTACACAATAAACCGTGTGAAAATGAACTGTTATGAACCGACCATTTTAAAAAGTCCATTCCTTTGTATTATACATTATGGTTATTCATAACACTTGAAATAAGTGGTTTAAAATGTCAAATAATAGTCATTTGTCATTTCACGCAAAACGCGCGCTAGATGTGAAAATTTAACAGGATTTTTTTCATGCAAAGGTACCTAACCATTAAATTGCGATATAAGCAAAATTGTGGCCCCTTTACAACCAAGGTCTAAGGAAAACCTTCAATAGTAAGTACCTAATGACTATGTAAATTACTTGAAAAGTTTTGTAGGCATTCACGAAGAATGTGTAACATCACCTAATGTACCTACCTATTTATTTCAAATTTTAGATGAACAATCCTACAATGATGCAAATGAATGCCCTGCTGTCATTCTTGGAAGATCATAGGGAGTTAGCTCGCGGACACATGAGAAATGCAGACGGTCGCAGCCGCTCCAGGGATTTGTGGGCTCGGCTAACAGACGAGCTGATGCCCTGGGCGGGTGCAAGAAAAACGTCAAACAGTGGCAAAAGGTAAGCAAATTGTTTCGCTAGTTTTGTAACCACCTATATAACGTTCTTAGTAATTGCCTGTAATAATGAAATCATTAACTATTTTAGGTTTAGGCCGATAAAAAATATTTGGTTAAAAAAATCTGCTGCCGCTGCTAGACGGTCGGCCTTGGCTACCGGGGGTGGACCTTCTACTGCCGAAACACTGTCAGGACAGGAGCATCGAATAATATCTATGATGGGAGAGGGTTATGGTGAACCTGAGACGGATGCTCGTGTTTCTGCTTTTCCACAGGTACCTAAATTCATTAGGTATTGTGTTCACATCCAGTGTAACTAGCTTCTGTCCGCTTGTTCGCCTAGTGCCACATAAGGACTATAATAATCCAAATCGGTTTATTTGTTTGTTTAGGAGAACCCATTTTTATGATATACCTATTTAAATTATTTACCTAATGCTTTTTTTATATTTGGTGGTTTAATAATGCAACAAATATTATTTATGCTTACTTTTTGTAGAACCCCCCCTGTCCAAGAACAGAAAATAGAGCTGCTGCCCCCGGGGCCACCACCAACTGCATCTCCTGCATCTCCAGACAATGTCTTGGACAACGACATGTGTATGTTATGTAGGTACATTGTTTTAAATAGAGGATATTAAATTAAGTAATATTATTATATCACGCGTGTTACCTTCATAAAAAGTAGGCCATGCCTGTCTCTAAGATACTATCCATATTCTTACCAAATTTCATCAAGATCCGTTCAGTCCTTTAGCTGTGAAAAAGTATCACAATACAAATACCCTTTTGAATTTATAATATTAATATGGGTATTTTGTATTTTGTGTGTTGATCGTCATAGTCATATCTGTAAATTTTTTTGCAGTCCAGCACCGCATTCAGTACCAAGGAGACAACGCTTACGCCCGGTAAATGACGGGTCGAACGTGCGTACGTGTCTCTTTGCTATTGAGGAGCAACGAGTTGCCATGGAGGCTCAAAGGGTGCAAGAGATGTCCTTGATCTGGGATGCAATTCAGGAGCTGGGCAGGGAACTATGCAGAGCAGTGCAGGCCAGCACCCAGGACATTTTGACAGAAATTAGAAAATTTAACAGATTGTATTTTTTTTTATTTTAATAGTTTTTTTAATAGATGTAGTAAAATATTAGATTTAAAAAAAAAAAAAATATTATGGTGCTCTAGATCTGAAACAAAAAAGACAATGTTAATACTGGGTTGTAAAAATGCATGGGATAAGGGCCTTATCTATAGATTAATACTATATGGAAAATAATATGGATATGCATCTAAATAATAATAGTATGGAGTTTACCTAGTTCTCTCAAGGAATTGAATTAAAGCATCCCTTGCTCTACGACCTTGGTTCAGGGCTGCAGTAGTTGTTTGTCTTGAGGAAGGCAAGACAAAGGCTGCCGAAAGACTTCATTATTAATGTCTTCTGGAGAGAGTCTGGGAGCATTTATGCCTGCGTCTATACACATATTATGTAGAACTGCACAGGCTATCATTATTTTACCAGCTGTACGTGGAGCATAGTGCATTTCTCTAGCAGCCAAAAGACACTTACAACGGCCCTTTAAAACACCAAACACGCGCTCAACTACATTACGAGTATGTTTGTGGTGTACATTGTACCGCCCTTCTGGAGAGTCCTCAACAGCATTTTCTAGTGGTGTCAAAAGGTACTGTCTTAGAGGATATCCAGAATCACCTGAAAAACACATTTTTTTTTTTTTAATGAAATTAAATTGATGGGTCATTTAGAGGCACCATCTTGGAAGCTGGGTAACGTAGATAATGCTTTTAGCAGTAAGCACATTTTGTATATGAATGTACTAAATAAATAAATAAAACATTTACTTACACAACAAATAAACTGTCCTTGGATATTTTCCAGATGCATTTTAATCTCATGGTGTTGCCAGATAAAAGCATCATGAGTAGCACAACCATAAGATGCATTGACATTTAAATTTTTAAACTGCTGTCAGCAATCTGTAAGAAATATAAGTTTTTAATACTAAATAT
The DNA here is from genome assembly GCA_948098915.1 of Lampropteryx suffumata. Lineage (NCBI taxonomy): Eukaryota > Metazoa > Arthropoda > Insecta > Lepidoptera > Geometridae > Lampropteryx > Lampropteryx suffumata. The sequence continues at coordinate 14,131,269 of OX402544.1, read as the reverse complement.
AATAATAAGCAATTCAACTAATATTTTAGAAAATGTCTGTCTGTTATTCTGTTTTTACCTTTCATGGGTCAACAGGAGCATGATGAAATAGAGATATTGTAATTTGGGGGCCGACATTGGTAGGTAGGTATTTAGGTATCACACATGCAATGCCATGGGTAGTAGCTAGTTTTGTTTAAGATATAATTTTATGTAGGTAATAGTTGATTCTACTTACAACTTGAACATCCAAAGAGTTGTAATGTTTTCTATTGAAATACCACTCCTCATTATTGGAAGGCCTAACAATAGCTACATGGCTGCAGTCAATACACCCTATAGTTCCAGTAATTCCATATCTTGAAGCAAAACTGAAAATAATTAATGAATGACCGGATTGTCACGTGCCGTTTTCGGGACCGAAAACGGAATAAATGTGTTTTATGGTAGGAATAGGCCGAAATTACAGTCCGTAATTTCGGAATGCGACCCACACCTGCTTCGCACGGGTGCAATGCTGATACTATATATACTACAGAATCTCTAATGTGATTAGAAACCGCTAAAATTATCAGTGTTTCTCTACTATATTATGCATGTATTATACATATAAACCTTCCTCTTGAATCACTCTATCTATTTTAGTTTTAAAGATCTAAGCATACATAGGGCGGACAGACAGCGGAAAGCGACTTTGTTTTATATTATGTATGTATATATATTTATTACATATATGAATTATATATTAATATTTATATATCTTATGTTTATATATTATTATGTATGACATACGTCACAAAGTCGTATGTTGTCGTTCGTCATTTGTTATCTATACCTATGAAAGAGCTTAACCTGACTGACTGACTGATTCATCATCGCCGAGCCGAAACCGCTGAAGCTAGAAAGCTGAAATTTGGAAGGTACCATTACCTACCTTCTTTTTATAGCAAAACCACACAATAAGGCAGGATTTCTTGAAATGTTTCACCCCTAAGAGGATAAAAAGGGGTAAAAACTAATGTATGAAACTTTTTAACGCGTCGTGCGATTTACTCGAAACTTGATTTATATAATAAAAATGCAAAATAAATTGACACGTGTTTCAGGATTTGACAAAATAACTCTTACAAAGGGGTAAAATGGGGTGTCAAAGTTTGTATGGGAATTTTTTAACGGGTGGTGTGATTCCTTAGATACTTGGTTTGGATACTTACAATGCAAAATAAATGGACACGTGTTTTAGGATTTTTCAAAATAACTCTCATAAAGGAGTAAAATGGGGTGTGAATGTTTGTATAAAAACTTTTAAATGGTTGGTGGCTGTGATTGTTTTGAAACTTATAGTTTGGCAAGGAGATAATTTGCATCCTGGGGAAAGATTTAAGCTACAATTCTTTCAAAAAAAAATGCAAACGATGTCGTGGGCAACAGCTAGTTTTGAATAAAATGGTGGCTTTTCATATAATTTTTCAATTGTTCATACTTGTCCTATGTAGTCACAATTTATTCATTAAAATTCCGCTAACATTACTGATAAAACATGCAATATAACGAGAAAAGAATATTAAATTAGCAGAGGTATGTTACTTTATGAAATGACAAACGAATAATCCACAAATACCTTTTTCGCTTAACTGTTATCTTTTTTACCCGTTTTATTGCATGTTTTATTCAGTAATTTTGGCGGAATTTTAAAGAATAAATTGTGACTACAGGACGGGTATAGATAACTGAATTATATGTGTATTGTGGTTCAATGTGATGTGAACAACAAGGAATCCCAAGAAAATTCTAGACGCCATTCCGCGTGACGTCTAGAATTGAATATTGACTAGACTCTAATAACAAACAGACTATAAACACTTGACACTGGCAAAATTGACATTAGGATGTCACAGGCCATTAATAAAGAAAAAGAAGAAGGTATATTTTAATGTAAATACCTACTTAAACAAAGAAGAAGAAGAAATACCTACCACTTCAACAATCGGGATGTGAATGTGGTCTTGAATATGATCTGATGAGTTGATCACATATTCTGTTCTCGTTTTTCATTGTATGATGTTCCTCCAGATCCAGATATTCCTCGTCCTTTCTCTTTTAAATGTCTACTATTAAGTAGACAAAACTCTTTTAAGTTTTTACCCCTTTTGAAATATTTAGATAAGTATAAAAAAAACTAATGTATATGTTACCACAAATATAAATATATTACTACCTAAGTCTTATTGTAACATATATTATTTTATTATTATATTTATGTAGTTTAGAGTTTTTTTTTTGTTTTCAGATGATTCAGAAAATTTCTAGAAATCTATACAATTTCTAGAAATTTTTTAACAAAATTTTCGATCACCAGTCACAATCCTACAAATACTGGCCTCTTGGACAAAGGACAAAGGATGTGCAAAGGACAAACATGAAACATAACATTGGTGAAATTGTGGTCCTTGCCGCAAAGGCCATTAACCAAGAATTGAATTGAATTGACTTAATTTAGAGTTGGTTTTTGATATTAAGTTAACCATTCTTTTATTTTTAATTAATTTGTTTTTTGTTTGGGTTGGGGGTACCTTCATACTGTAGTAAGTGGGGTAGATTCGTACTGTACGAATGTACCCCTCATGGATTCAGAGTGTTTACTTTCTTTCTTTTCTTCGTTAATGGCCTGTGACATACTAATGTCAATTCTGCCAATGTCAAGTGTTTATAGTTTATATTCAGTTTGTTTGTTAAAAGTCTTAGTCGATGGTCAGCTGACAATTCTAGACGACACGCGGAATGGCGTCTAGAATTTTCTTGGGACTCTTCGTCGTTCAAATCACACTGCACCACAATACACATGCAATCCAAATATCCATACCCGCCCCGCAGCCACAATTTATTCATTAAAATTCCGCCAAGATTACTGAATAAAACATGCAATAAAAGGGGTAAAAAATATTAAATTAGCAGAGCCATGTTGCTTCATGAAATGACAGACGAAGAATCCTTCAGAGTGTTTATGTCTATGGCATGAGGTGGGTGACAGCAACATAGTTAGTAGAATTTTTACTCTACTAGCTGCCGCCTGCAGTTTCGCATGTGGTGAACTTGCATAAATTACAACCTATCTATAAAAAAATCCATCAACATCTGTTCAGCTGTTTAGCTTTTAAAAGGTAAAACAGACAGCCAAACAGGTTGACAGATATACTTTAGAATTCCTAATATTTCTAATATTGTATTAAGTTTGTACGTGGAAAATGTATGTACTTAGGTATAAAAATATCAGGGTTCCGTAGAACTTTTAAAGTTTGTAAGCACAAAAAAAGAAGACTAGGAGACTATTAATTTTATCATGAAATTTTACACTAATATGCATTAGTGACCTTTAAAAAGTTATGATATTAAATGTTTTTTTAAAAAATGGTTTTTAAAAATATCTCGTGTAACATAGGGTTGTTTTTTTTATTTTACTACCCTATTATGTGGCATATTGAATAGGTATTTTAAAGATTTTGAAAGATTCTGGAACAGTTTTTCGATACAGATATTCGTTTGAAAAATATTAAGCTTTGAAGTGGTAATTTTTGGTAGAGGTCAGTGTGTGTAGTCACGGTATTATGTACTTACTTAGCTTGGATCTTGTATGGGTGTAGGTACTAGATAGGTATACCTGCTCACTAAAAATTAATTGTTAAAATTTTACATGAATTTTAAAAATTAAGTGAGTAGGTATAATAAAGAACATAAAATTTCAGTTTCAGTTCAGTTTAGCAAACTTTAATCGAAAGTTTCCGATATTTTCGAAATCCTTCATATTTTATATGAAGGGCTTTAATCGTTTTTAAGTGAGAGCCAATCCAGTGAACTCAAAAAATATAAACGTCCATTAGTACAAAAAAACCCACAAATTAGGTACCTATGTACGTACAAACAAAAACTTTTTCGTTGGAAACTCTTATAAATGTAAAAAAATATTTTATAATATTTTATATTTAATATTTTATGTTTGAAGAATGACAAACGATAAATGAGTAAGTTTACTTGTTAAAAGTAACTCTGCTTGCTTTTTTATGCTTTTGCGTGTGCGAACTACACTCCTTCACAACACATTTTGCTATTTTATTAAAACAAATTTTTGTACCACGACGCACAGTGGATCGAAAATGCCCTTTCCATAGACATAGGTAGGACTTTTAGGACTTTTTTTTGTAAACATGCTTTTTCTTGTTAGCAACCAACACAGAATCTTATTAGGAGCCCACACTTTATCATAGTTATGCACCTCATGTGTTTAAGATGCAGTAATGATTTTTCGAATAAAAATATGTATGAAGAAAAACATGAAAGTCGATATTTCTCAGCGTTCGTGCGAGTGCTCGTTATTTCGCCTGGTAAAAATAATGTCCTTATTTTTTACTATTTTTTTACATATAGCACTTAAAGGGCACTCGATGGACTTCAGGAAAAAAATGGTTTTTCGATTTTTTATTAATATATTGTATTTTACTCATTATTTAAATTACATTACGATATATAAATAATATTTCATCTCACCTTATCACTGTTACTGGTTTAATGAAATATTTCATCTATGACAATAATTTAAAAAAATATTTATTTAGTATAATTTAATTGGTGTAGGTAAAACGCATTTTACAAAAGTGTACAATAAAGAATTTTCATTTATTCATTCATTCATTCATTTCACCAAAAAGTTGCATATTACGAATTACTAAACGCAATCATTGATTTTAAAAGAAACTCTTAATAACTATTAAACTACAAAGTTGATAAAACAATTTACTTACACAAAATATTACTATTTTATTCTTACACTAAACACAATATTTTTCTTATCTATATTACAAGTCATCTTAAACAATAATTATTATAAGAAACACGTGATTTACCTTCAAATTACAAAGTTAATCGCTATACATCATTTTAAAAAGACACATTCCATAACAGAATCTGTGTCGGACGGAACCCATGTCTTCTGGATCAATGTTACTTACATCTATGAATTCTGTCTCAAGGTGTTCCGGATAAAACCTAAAGCTTCGGAACTTAACTCTTTTCTCCGTGCTGCATTATATACAGCTCTGATGAAAGAAGCAGCATATATTAAATATCTTGATTGTTATCAACCCTGATTTGTCTTCCGAGCATGAGACTGTACTTGCGAAAGTCTTTATTTCTAGCATCTGAGGCTTCTTGGATAATTTACCAATGGGCACAATCGCTACATTGGCTATGTCAGAACCATATATAAGAACCTTATGAACGGTTGCTGACTTATAGTACCAATTGTACAGTTCCGTGTATCGCTCTGCAGTCTTTCGGGTGTATTCTTTGAATTTTTCTGCGTTTATTGTTTCACCCGATGTTATGACTTGCAGTATGACTGCAAATCTGCGTATTAGTTCTTTATCAAGCCCAGTTATAGCTGCGGTTTTTTCAGGGAACTCGAAAAACTTTCTCGCCATCATTCTCATCATTGGTTGTTCCCGATCCTTGCTTAACAACATCAATCAATAAACCAGTTTCTTTTTTGAACTTGGCTTGAGTTTCTTTTTTCTTTTCTTCCATTATTCGTTTATTTTCTTCTTCTCTTACGGACTTTTCTTTAAATCTTGACTGTAGGCTATGTGCAATAGGCATTCCATGCAGTTTATGCGAGCATGCAGTGAAGATATTCCGAACTTATATAGATCGGTTGCAACTTCTCTTCTCATAACTGCTTCCAAATTGTTAATTTGAGACGGTTTTCCCAAGCACAAATAGCACGTTGCAGATGATTTCGCTTTTGAAAGATAGGTGCATACCATCCCCTATCATGGTCAGATTGTGAGTAATTTGGTTTGTATCGCATTTGGTGTTACTCAGGGATCGTATTTCTTCTTCCCTGGACAGCTGTTCTTGTACAACTAATTTTGATTATTTTATGAAGATAAACTGTACAGGACGACAATATAACGCTGAACTGGGTTTTGGGTTTTCCCATATGACTTTATTTCCGGCAGTAAGTTTTAGCGGGACCAAAGTGGTCATGAAAATTGATTCGTCACGTTTTCCATCTACTTCGAAACTTTGTTTCTATCTGCTCTGACTGGAGGCACCATTTGACGACCTCTGTGGCGCAGTGGGCTAAGACCTGGCTGATACACAGAAGGTTGCGGGTTCGATTCCCGCCGCGGGACAAATGTTTGTACGATCTCCAAGTATTTGTCTCAGGTCTGGGTGTTTCTATGTATAATATTTACAAAAAAAAACTGTATATAAGTAGTATATCAAGTTAAGCCCGAATACCTACTTACTTACAAAATACAATAGGGGATTAATTTCGGAAATTCATTAAATAATGATATTTTGAAAAGTTAAATTAATATATATTTTACTTCTCATGTGGTACCCATAACACAAGCTCTGCTTACTTTGGGGCCAGATGATGCTGTGTGAAATGTCCGGGATTATTTATTTATTATCTAATCCCCATTTCGATATTAAAGTCATTGATTGGTTAGGTATTAATCTCTTCAGGTAAACTTTTTATTATTCTGGTAACAGTAATGTCAAGTAGTGCTTGAAGAGCTACTTTGTCCATCGTATCAGTAACAGTGATTGCGTCTTTCGGAGGAAAGCAATCCATTTTAGCTTGCTGAACTTTATAATATGTTGGATACACATTTTGAAGACCTTCTTGAATGGCAGATTCTCTCAACGCCACTATTGCCACTCTGTTAATTTAAGTGACAGTAATAAACCAAGCGCTTTAGTAGGGGTGAAAAAAGCACACTTCTTTTTTTAAACCCCTATTTAGCTTCTAGGGCTCCCACTATTATACTTTTTGCTGTTGCTTACTTTTATTTATGCTGGGACCTACTGCTGAGTCGTTCGTCAACCGAAAAACTCGTACCGCGTGGTACGAGTGGATGAATTGCAAAAATAATAGTATTTTACAAACTAAATAAATAATAATCTAATAGCTCAACTATACAATTCACAAGTTACTTAGTTTTCACTTCTATCGGCAGCAGTATATTTTTATATTTTGAAGGAAATTAGTCACGAATCACGTTACGATTTTTTTTTATTTAAAAATCGGCTTTGAGTTCTGGTCGCGTCCAAATCGTCAGTCTTTTGGATATGAGCTACTGGAGGCTTCACTTAACATCCCTTCTCAATTTCTGACGCGCCAGAGTATTCTTTTGTGACTGTTGAAACACCCAGCGGTGCTTAACAGTACCTAATAGTAATCTGTTATAGGCAGTTGAACAAGCACGAGGTGTGCCCAAAACAAAGCGTCATCAGAAAATATTATCTTGTCCCAGTCGTTGTCTTTGTTTTGTTGTCGCCAGGTCATTCTTTTTTAACGTGATTTTCTGAAAAGAAAAGGTTTCTTCAATGTGTTTGTTTCTAAATTTGAATACAACACTTCGTCACGAACGCCTTCGACTTTTCATATAATTTGCAGCTTGAACGCGTGATATTTTGGGTCCTTTGGGATGCGAACAATGATACATTGCCTCATAGCGGGAAGCATACATAGTACTCATCTCAGGAAACGTGTGCTCTGTGCGAAGTGAACGTGAGTATAGTTCTCATAGGTACTGTGTCTTTTTGATGTGTCATTCGCAAAATGTAGATCTACCTACTCGTATTTTTTATTTTGCAAAAAATAGTGCAAATTTGCATTTTTTACAGTGATTACCTATGTTTTTGCGAAACACACTGTAAATCTACTTACTAATAAACGCCCAAAAAGGGGGGAAACAAGTTCTGATACCTAAGATTACAGAAATTACGCGCATTGCCTGTAACTTTTTGAAATATATTTTGATAACACAAGCTCATTGTGAATTATAATAGAAATTTTTACAGGTACAAAAATTCTAAAAACATTAAAAACTAGTTTAAAAAAATGTTTTAATGAAAGATATTTGTAGTTAATACGGCAGGTACTAACTACAAATTTCTATCAATGAGTGCCACATATGCTTCCTGCTATGAGGCAGTGTTTCTTTGTTCGCATCCCAAAGGACCCAAATGTCACGCGTTCAAGCTTCAAATTATATAAAAATCAAAGGCGTTTGTGACGGTTGTATTCGAATTTAGAAACACTATAAAAAATGCAAATTTACATAATATTAGTCTCACTGAAACTTTTATGTTTTCCACTTCATTCTCCTTGAGTTACCGTAAATAATAACGAGTACCTACCTGCCTTTATTTAGAATACCTACCATATTTCCTGTCCGCAGCATCTAGACAAATTAGCAACTGGACAGAGTACCTACCTATAGTCAGGATAAAAAGGTAAATAAAAATATGAAACACAAGGTAATGAATAGGTAAATAACCCAAAATCGGGTACACAGGTTATTTTGATAAACCGCGCTTTTTATCCGTGAACCCATTATTTCAGTTCATCTAATCTGCTATTTGTTGAGCACGATGCGGTAGCACCAGAAAAATTTTGTTCATCGGTGCAAAACTAGAACTATTATAGGTACCTACATGGTGCGTGGTGCATGGTGACTCTACCAATTCTGTTTAGTTGCTAACCTGTCTAGCTGGAAATCTGTTCAACTGTGAACCCATCCAGTTGCGAATCTGTCTAGATCCTCCGGAGGTCATATTTCGCCAGCAACCACTAGAAATAGTTTAATAGTTGCAGTTACTTTCACAACTAAAATGTCATCTGCATCTGAAAATTGCTTAGCGTGTAGGTAGCACTCTCATGAGGTGCCTCATGCGGATTTGCAACAACATCATGAGGTGAGGCACTAGTTTTCGTTCAGAAACGACGCCCGCTGCGCCCAACCCTAGAATTACCTTTAGTACTATTTAGATGGCCCAACCTTTCCAATATACAAAAAGTACTCTAGCCGAACCACCCGAAGACGCCCTACGCGCCGGCGCGTCGGCCAGCACGGCTTGGGCTGGGTACAGATCACGCAGCCAATCAAAGCCTGCCAGCATCGCACCCGCCTAGCGCCTGCGGGTTGCCGCACCGCGCCCTTGCCGTTTGCACAACGCGGGGTTCACACCACAAAGGTGAGCGCACGACGCGTGCGAGTCGGTGCCAGCGGGAGCGTACCGCACGCAGTAGTGTATTCCTTCATGTAGTGGTTGTGCTGTTGGGGGAATCTGGAACTGTCTAAAGCTGCTCTAACTCGTAATTCTTTAAGTAAGGTGTTTGCCTTTGTCTATTATTCGAAATACTGTAGATATTGTAAAAGTGCTAGTGAAATCTCCAGCCGTAAAATTATCTTTGTGAACAATCAGTAAAACGTAAGATTTTACTTACAGCAACAGTATTATATTATTAAACAAAATGCTGTAGAACTTCAAGATGTAGTTGAAGTATGTAGATAATTAGAGTTAGAGCATTGGTTCGTGTAATATTGTGCTTCCACAAAAAAGGATTTTACTAGGGGAGGTACCTAAAGTGAGCGGCGGCCCTAGGGTAGAGCAAGAGGTGCGGTTGCTCTAGGCGCCAGATGTTCGCAACACCGCCGTGCCGTAGCTGTTTAGGAGAAGAAGTATTTTTGAGCAAACAGAAAAAAAAAAAAAAAATCCTTTCTATTGACATTAAAAATATTTTTTTTACCTAGATTTTATGTATAAAAATTAGTCTCATTATTCCGGGTTATCCAGCGCTTGTTTGATTTTTTCGCCTCTTCCACAAAAATATGGGAAGTAAACTCAAAACATACAGAAGCACTCAAACTAAAAAAAAAACCTATGAGACGTGCCCAGCATGTTTCATAGACTTTTTTTTCAAAGCAGAGTCAAAGCATTCAAGCTTTTAAGTATCAATATACCTACAGAAGTGAGAGATGAGCTACAAGAACAATACCAGGCAAGTATTGATCCCGTTCCTGCATCAGAAGCCAAATCTCTCGTCCAATAGGTGGGTAGGATCAAAATATTTTTTGATACTGCAAATATTGCCAAGTTGTGAAGGAATACAGAGATACTAAATGTATGAATAAATCGTTCATTTGGCACATACAGACAAAAATCTTTACTACTGTCCGTTCACCGTTAGTTGGCAGACGCCTGCCGTGATGTTGGCACTATTGATTGTCAATCGGTTGTTCTTCTTCTTCTTCTTTTCTTCATTAATGGCCTGACATACTAATGTCAATTCTGCCAATGTCAAGTGTTTATAGTTTATATTCAGTTTGTTAGTTATAAGTCTTAGTTGATGGTCAGTTGTCAATTCTAGACGACACGCGGAATGGCGTCTAGAATTTTCTTGGGACTCCTCGTCGTTCATTATTGATATCCATCACTAGGTAGGTATAATAATCGATATCGATACATTCGTCTTGTATCCTTTGGCACATCATTAAGGAAGTAGCTATGTTTAGTGGGCAATCAAATAACAGCCATTGCATTATCAATTATATATCTTGTTGTTAGATACTAGAACAAAAATCATTCGCAAAAGCGCCATCTCGTGGTAAGTAGAGTTACATTTTAGTACTGTTTAATTTATTGCGTTTTGAACCATGTTCTGATGGTACTAAGGTTTTATATCAATAACATCTGTTTTAATTAAAATAAAAAAGGGCCTAGTATCGATCCCTGAGGTACCCCTATATCAATAATTGATCCCGAAGACCTCTCACCACCCATGTCTACTTTCTGGACTCTATTGGATAGATAAGACTGTATGAGGTCAATCGCCCGGTTTATAATGCCATAATATTTTAACTTTGTGATTAGGGTTGCATGACTCACACAGTCAAAGGCCTTAGATAGATCGCAGAATACCCCAACTGCATCCTGTGACTTCTCCCAGGCCTCAAATATATGATTTAATAGTGCTATACCTGCATCAGCTGTTGAACGACCTTTAGTAAATCCGTATTGATTACTATGTAGCAGGCCGTTAACGTTAAAGTGGTATAATAACTGATTAAGAATTATTTTTTCAAAGATTTTACTTAAAGCAGGTAATATCGATATCGGTCTATCATTAGCGAGATTACTTTCACTTCCAGACTTAAACATAGGAATGAGTTTACTGTGTTTCATGAGATCGGGAAAAACTCCCTCGTCGATACATCTATTAAAAATATAAGCTAAACATGGTGCAATATCTAAGATAATGACACCCAGCTCCTTTGTAGACATTCCCCAAAGATCTTCTGTATTTTTTATATTAATTAACTTGAATGCTTTTACAATACTAGCCTCGTTAATGTAGCTAAAACTAAACTCATTCTTACATTTTGCAACACTAGATTCTAATAGAACGGAAGCTCTGGAGGCTGAAGAGTTTAACGATTTGATACCTTGTCGGAGGTTGTCTTTTCCGTTTTTCTGAGCAAATTTCTTCTTTAGGGTCAACTTCAGTCAACTCTCTATCGGGTATAGTTTCTAAAAATCCTTCAGAACTAGTAAAATTTATGGTATCTTCTGGTGCAAATGTAGTGTCTAATGGATCCAATATAGATTCTTCTGGTTGTCCTTTTTCACTAGAGATTTACTTTTCTTCCACTAGGTACAGCTTGTACCATGTCTTAGCTTCTACTACTGTTCTTCATGATAACCACAGCTCTGCTAGTGATAATACTCTTTGTTTCTGGATTATATAGCTTATAAACCTTTATGTTATCTACAAACTCCACAAGAATATATTTCACTGCTTTTTTATCCCATTTTGCTCTCTTTATTTTAGGGACATGGACTATAACTGGGCTGCCAAATACTCTGATGTGGCAGAGGTCAGGTTTCCGCCCTGTCCATTTATCATAGGGCGTCATTTGACCTACCCCAAAAGCCTGCGACCTATTCCTAAGGTACACTGCCGTATTCACTGCCTCGGCCCAAAATGCTTTACTTTGTGTTGTTTCGAACAATAAACACCTAGCACGCTCAACTATAGTTCGGTTGAGGCGCTCACATAGACCATTCTGCTCCGGAGTATAAGGATTCGTTTTCTGATGGATAATTCCAGAATTGCCTAAGAAATTCTCCATCAAGAATAATACAAGGTCACGGTATATCTGATTTGAAGTTAGAAATATTTTATTATATTCTTGAAAACTAAGGATTACCTAGTTTAGTGTTAAAAGTGGTAAATATAAAAATAATGAATAGACTTTTGGCTCATGAAAAAACTACTGAATGTATTTATTAAAAAAAAAATCGGGTTGCAATCCGGGAGTGCAACTTATTTTGGCGCGTTAGAGTTTAGTAATAAATCACTTCAAAATCAGTGACTGCCAATCAAATACTGAACGAACACAGATGATGCAATATTTTTTGTTCAGAATGTAGATAATATCAAAGAACCTAACTCAGTAAACTTCTCGATACAAAAGTATACTGTAAACATGTGAATTAAGGTATATAATCAAATGGGGCGAGCGCGGCAGCCGGCTGCGTCTATATCAAAGAACCTAAATCAGTAAACTTCTCCATACAAAAGTAGACTGTAAACATGTGAATTAAGGTTTATAATCAAATGGGGCGAGCGCGGCAGCCGGCTGCGTCTCGGTAACGGTGTCGCGAATCCAGAGTAAAAGAAGTTTTCACTTCAAAAAGTTATTTAAGCTCTTGAATAAATAATCTATGCTTGTATCGGAATATTTTTTTAGTTTGCGTACTCCGTTTGTTATTTATTCACACCTAAAGTTGCGCTAAAATCAGTGATGAAAAACGATTTTTTTTGAGTCTTGTATCTTTCAAACCCATATTATTTTTACAATTCTGTATTGATACAAGCATAGATTATGACAAGACAAATTTATATCACTTTTAGTTTTGGTTGTTCATCATCAGACGGTGGTGTGATCACTCTTCGACGTTCCTGTATGGAAAGATAATCGCCTAGTTCACTCTTAATATGTACTTTTATGCCAATTACTTGTACAAAATAATTTCGATGTTTCACATCTGCCAGCCGTCACGTGACGGCTCACATTTTTTTCTCATCGTTGCTAGCAGTTAATCATTCTGTTGAAGCATTGTGATCACAAACTATAGCATGCTAAGGCATCAGACGGGGCACTCCCATAGACGAAATCCTGTCCAATATCTGTTCACTCTTATCCCATATGACAGATAACTTTTTTATTTTGAATGAACCTTTTAGCATCAGCAAGGTATTCATTCTACCGAGTAAATTTTTTTTGCTGGCTTGCATGCAATTGCTTACTATTTTAAAATATTTTATTGATCTACAAAGGAAAGACCCTGATAATCATAATAAACACATTGATTATACAATTAGACATTTATTTACAGAAATATACAGAATAATACACAATAATACAAAATACAAGTCAAACAGTTAGCTATCTAAATTTCGTAAAACAATCTATAGATAGCCAAACTGGTCCAGAACATTTGATTATTTCACGGAAGCGGCCTTGAATTCAAGAAAGAAAGCCATATTTGCATCTTATCAGGTCTTCAGCACCTCCCCACATGCAGCTGTCCTCACCAGCTCTTAAGAGAAATCCCAGACTGTAATGGGATGCGGCAAGGGTGTCTACACAAGTAGCATCTCATATCAATGGCCCACTCATCTCTTAAGGGACAAGAGTCATCAGGCTTCTTACCATCATCACTTATCAGACTGTACAAGCCGAGAACAGCTGGTATGTTGATGTTGACATTTGGATTAGGTGTAATCTGCTTTGGAGTAGGTGTGAGCCAAATGTTGTAGTTTCATGGTGTGTAATCACATAATGATCACAATACTATCTGGCAAAAAAAATTGAAATTTAAGCAAATATAACCAAATGCAATAATGTTGAGTGTTTAACATTCTGTTGTTTCTATTGGTGTTTCTATGTATAATATGCATGTATTTACACATAAAGGTATAAATAAAATATATTGCTGGACAATGTACACAACATCATCTATTTATGGTGACAAGATGACTGATAGAATACTTATATATTTTTAAATACATACATTTATGATACTTTATAACACCCAGATACAGAACAAACACCTATGCTTTTCACACAATTGTTTATCTTGGGAGGGAATCAAACCGTCGACTTAGAGCGCAGAAGGCGCTGAGCTGACAGGCCAGTCGATTATGTAGTATATCAGTCACTTGGTTCCCATAACACAAGCTCTGCTTACATTATCATTATTATTATTATAATTATTATTAATGATTTTGATAAGATAAGTAGGTACAATAAGTACTTACTGGTGAATAAAGCAGAAGAACACAAATAGACAGACATTTCGGTAGCAGCAGATTACGTTGGATAGGAATGTGCTCTCGAGTTGAACCGAGAAATCTCTTCTAAAAATGCTTTCGACACACATCATACTGCTTGCGAAGATCTTGAAAACTTCCGGTCTAGAAGTCTTCAATCGAAGTCCAGTCCAAGAGTCCAATCTCTCTTTTCGAAAGCATAAAAAAACTGACGTCCTTTCGTTTACTAGCTCAGCTCACAACACAGCACTTGTACATTACTGCGAGATTAAATTACAGGTTCAGGAATTGAGAGGATAAATACAAATTACTTACAGAATTTAAAAATCAACGTCATTTAACTTTGAAACTACAACAGCTGTTGCTTGTTAGTTTGGTTGGTTTGTTTGGATTGATTTGATGTCGATAGCAAAATAGGAAACAAACATGCCTTGATCGGGCAGGAAAGAAGTATGAAAGAAGGGGGAGAGGAACTGTTAATATTGTTAGTACTGTCGTTCTCTATAGACTATAAATAGGCCAGGATTTAAAGTTCAATGATTGTCGGCCATGATTGTGATGGCGTGTAGAGTCGCAGACATTTTTAATAGTTTTCCTTATCATTTTTGGATCACCTCTACTTTGTTCAAGTTGTTGTCTATTGTATTCCATTTCAACCTGGCGGATAAGCTTGTTACAGATATTTCGGTACTGTGTAGATTTTATGTTTTTCTATATCACCCGAAAAAGCTCTAGACTCACTTTGGAGTTTATCACGGTGCCTCATACACCGAATCAAACCAGGAGTAATTCAGGGTTTTATATTTACTAGATTGCGTCCTATTTTAACTAACTATAAATCGTAGAATTTTGTAGTTGCACCATTTACTGTTATGTCTGTTATTACGGTTAACCAATCAGAGACATTGATTTCTGCGGCTAGAGCGTTGAAATAAATTTTGAACGCCACCGAGGACCATGGCTACGATTTAATTTAGTTAGACTCGATTGACAAACCAGAAATTACGATGTCGTGATCTGTTATCGATGACTTACAAATTATACCGACTAATTTAGAGTTAGATATAAAGATAATGGTCTAAGCATGTTCGCGTTATATCTAGTCGGGATGGTAATAGCAGGGAGTAAACTGTGTGATGCCTTAAGTAAGGCACAGGTAGTCAAGACAGGTACTTGGCTTATCGTAGGCTTGCATATGTCGGTATTTAGATAACCAGTTACTAGAATTATTGGTTTGCTTTTTAAGGTGTCTAACACACAGTCTAGCGAGTTAATCATAGGTTCGATTGAGGTAGTTGCGGGAGAGCGATAAATACCCAATACCGCTATGTTATCGTAAATAGTTACAAGCATAGGTACCTACTGTCCGCATCCTTAATGTTTGGATACGAGACATTGGTTTTGTATGAATTTTTAACGTACCTAAGTAACTACACCACCATTTTTGTTTATTTGGTTTGCTGAACGAAAAGCACAGTAACCTGGTAAGCAGTCTATTATTGAGTCAGAGGATAGCCAGCACTCCGTTAAGACGATAACGTATATTTCTCTATACCTAAATAAACTTACTAGATACTTATTTAGGTTGGTATTGTACAGTTCCTATGTACCTAGCTAGCGTACCCTACCATTGTAATTTAATTACATACATGGTTTGTTTTGGTGTCACGATATTAATTCAAAAAATACGTTGCGTTAATTGTAGGAAAGTACCTATAGCCACCATGTTCATAGTGTTGCTTATAATTTATAATGCAGCCAGTTTAAGGAGGTCCTAAGTATTAATGTACTATGGCACTACAAAAGTCTTTTAAAATCGGTTTGTCTTGATCTTGGGATCTTGATAATAGTTCATACTACAAGCAAAATCTATTTTTGTACCTACCTACATATTATTTTCTGTTTGCACACAATCATAATGAAACATAGCTCTTATTATCTATCTGTCTGTATATTATACCTACACAAATCTCTGAAATTGAGGTTATAGGTCAGATGTGCGCGTTGAACTTGCGTATATACTCAAGAATCGAACATCGATAACTTACTTTATTATAAAATATTCTGTGACGCGGGTTGACCTGCGCACTAGACTTGCGCAATGAATGCTTTTGTCATGTCTTCTTGGTGAACTTGGTTGGCAACAAACGTCCGTCTTACCAAATTGAACGTGCTTAAATGTGTAAAATCTCTGTGTTGTGTGGGTATGTTAAATTGATGGAGAGTGCGCTAAATATCAACGTGTTCACTGTAAGTATACTTAATATACCTATACTAGGTATATCCTCGGTTTGAGGCCTACAGTGGGTGCAATCGGGCTGAATGATGATGATGATGATAAAAATTCTACATGTAGGTAACGACATGTTTTAGGAAAATTTTGCCATAAAACGTAATTAGGGCCAAATTATTCATATCTTCTGCGTTCCCAAGATAGGTATTACTTACTAGTTATTTTTATTGTTAGCAGAACCTTCGATAACTGTAGGTATAATTTTCTACAACTCTATGATTGTTAACCGACCTAGGATAGGAGGTCTGTTAGTTACTCTGTCTGTGTTAAAATAAAATAACCACTGTCTAGTTATCATCGTACATACCTACTTTAATTTAATTTTATTAGGTTCAGTCAGGGGTTAAAACATAGATTTTATATCGTTCAGCGCTCGGATCAAATATATTTATTTGATCAGAGGTTCAATGTAACAAGGTACACTGCTCACACCCACTGGATCTCTAGCTAGCCAGTCGCAGTGCAATGCAATCGCATCACTGATATGTATGATACATTCATTAGGTAGGTGCAACTTCATGGGAGTAAAATAACCGTTTAGCATTTCTTGCATGCATCTGATGCTTCAGTTGACGACTTGACGACGAGATCATCATCACCACGCTTAGCTCAGTTTTAAGCACCGTGATCGATAATTATGGCGAATCTGCTCCTATATAGTACGTAAACATTTTGTAAGTATCATTCGTCACTTAGCTTTACTATGTGGACGAAAACTATACTGTTCTGAAATCTACCTACTAGCGGATGCCTACAGATGCTTGCTACTAGCGGAATGGAATGAGTCCTTCCTTCGGGTCCATAATGTTTTGTTTTGGTGATGCATGATTTTATTAGCAAAATAATGTACGTACCTACATTATTTATCGTTTTACATTACATTGGTAAGCTTATCAATGAGTTAGAGGTGTTTTTCACAAGTTTGAGGTTGTTGTGTTGTTGTCCTCAGGTACTAACAAGGGTTTATGGATATCAGACTCGGTGAAAGACATAATTGTTTAAAATGAAGATAAAAGGGGTCGTACTTAGTTGTACCCTTCTGCAAGTGCTTCTGGTAGTTTCCTGTGTCAAACAGTTTCGCCATGGTCGGAGCAGCGGTGGCAACCTCGGTGCGCCTGGAGATTTCCATCACGAAGATAACATCCCTCAGGAGCAGTGGTTTGAGCAAAAATTGGATCATTCCGCATTCACAAACATGAAAACATGGAAACAAGTAAGTCTTTTTCTTATTGTTTCATTAGTTAATACAGTTTATTACAAACCAATCTAGTGAAAGAAGTAAAGTGATGTTTTAACAAGTTTTAACATGTGATTAATTGCTGCTGCAGGCTCTCAGCTCTCGATGTGCACACCTATGAGCATTGCCATCTCTTGAATCCTGGTTCACATGACCAACCAAGCATCAATAATCCAGATAACCTTTTCTACATATAGTCTAATTTAATAAGATAAAGAACACACTGAAATATGCAAGCCTCAACCTACAACTCAGAAGGCAGAGCTACTACCAACTGAGCTGACAGGCCAGTTATGAGCCCAGCCCCAAACACTCTATTGAGACCTGCGTTATTGTATGATATAATTGTAAGTATTTATTATTTTCAGCGCTACTTCGTCAATGATAGCTTCTATGATTTCAATGACCCTGGGCCAGTTTTCCTTATGATTGGAGGAGAAGGTCCAGCAGATCCACGTTGGATGGCTAAAGGAGCATGGATAGAATATGCTAAGCAATACAAAGCTTTGTGTATCAATTTAGAGCATCGCTTCTATGGAAAAAGCATTCCAACAAAGTAAGTACTGAACCTATTCTCAATGCCAAACCAAACAGCCAAACAAGGTCCAGCCAAACAAGGTCCAGCCAAACAAGGTGTCAAATAAAATTTGGTACCAACCCCTTTAACCAGTCACTATGAACTCATAATACGACCATAGATACTATTGGTACAAAAAAATATTAAGTTGGTATGAACCAAAGATATAAAGATGTGGTCTTTTACCAATGTACAAACAAAAGGACTATGCTCACAAATTATAGTCACATCCAAACATATTATTTGACGCATATTATGGTAATTGGCTAGGTAAGATAAGTGATCCTTGTGTGATTGTATTGAATTAAATATCTTTTGAGTTTGACTTGACTTTGAAATGATTTGATTATTTACAGAGATTTGGCGGTTAAAAACCTTCGGTATCTGTCATCATACCAAGCCCTGGCTGACCTGGCAAATTTTATTGGGGCTATTAATCAGAAGTATGGTCTGAGCTTAGTAAAATGGATTGCATTTGGAGGGTCCTATCCTGGCTCTCTGGCTGCCTGGCTGAGACTCAAGTATCCACATTTGGTTTATGGTGCAGTGTCCTCAAGTGGACCTTTGCTTGCCAAGGTTGACTTCAAAGGTAAGCTGTTGTCTTTAGCACTGCAGAGTGTAGGACACTTTCTAATAATTGTGTACTTAAGTTTCAATTTCATTATTTTTATGTTTTGTAACATGTTTGTAATAAAGTTTTTTATTATTACTATTAGGACTCTAATAGAATTTGACTGATGCTAGGAGGTTAAATTCAAATTCAAAACATTGGAACCCTAGTTTTATGTTATGTTGTGATAAATAAGATACTCTATCTGAGCCTATTAAGATTCCTTTTGTCACTAGTATTAAAAATGGAGTTTCTTGATATCACAACATCCAAACAAGACAAAATGGTACTTGCAGATTGCACAGCCTTGTCATATCATTAATGTCGATAATATTTCAGAGTACTTCGAAGTTGTTGTCAAGGCCTTATATGAAAAAACCAAAGGGGAGGATTGTGTGAAGCAAGTCTCTTTGGCACATAAACAGATAGTAAAAATTATGAAAACCGATCCAACTGAAATTGAAAAAGAGTTTAAGTGAGTTTAGTTGGTTTTACTAGCTATAAATAAATATTGCTGGACAATTCACATAAAGGCATCTTGTCCCAAACCAAGATGACTGATATAAGTACTATTTGCACAAGTATTGTAATATTTCTTGTTCATCTTAAAATATGTATTTAAAAGATTACCAAAAGATATTACAATGCTAATGATTGTCCTGGATGGGGACAATCAAACAACTGAGCTCTGTGGCAGAGTATATGTACCACAGCGACTCATGTCAGCATAACTGCATTGGACACTGGAATTGGGTTACTTGACGGTTGTTCTCTATAGTCTACTAGCTACCCGCTCCCATCTTTACACGGTAATATAATGTTTCACAGAGTATGCAAACCATTCAGCTCTGCATCTGTGAAGGACGTGCAAAACTTTTACAGTTTAATTGCTGATGATTTTGCCGAATTGGTTCAATACAATGAAGATAACAGATTTAGTGTTAAGCCGAAATATAAGAACCTTACCATCAACACTGTAAGTAAATAAAATAAAATAATGCGAGCGTGTATTAGTCACTTTATCAGGCACTATAGCAAAGGTTACAGACGTGATAGCCGATATATTAGGTCCTTTCATATGAAATTGGGGTTTTGTATGGGAGAAATATATAGTCGTTGTTTTTTGTAAAACATAATTATTATTCAAAGTATGCACCATTGTTATCTAAGCACTTTTGCCATCTAATAGGTAGTTCATTGATCCCTTTACTAAAAAAACCACGGGGGCGAGAATCTCTCTCTGTATATACTCTCTGTAATAAACTCTCTGAAGTCGGTCTGGACTGCCACATCGGAGATGAATTTTTTCCTTGTAAATCCTTGTTCCGGAAAAAATGGTAATCTGTTGGAGCAAGGTCCGGGAAGTACGGTGGATGTCGCAGACATCCCAATTGTAGCTCACTCAATTCATGAGGTACCCACCGTTCCTGCTTTTTTCTTTCCCTTTTTGCTATAAAGCGATATTTCAAGTTTTCCATTGTGCCAGATGAGTGACGCCAAAGAAAAAACTAATGAGGCGAAAAACAAATGAATGACTGTTTTCAATAATCAAATATACCAAAATGGATTTATAAATTTGAATTTGGAATTCTTAACCAAAGAGGATATATTTCAGCCGGGAGATTATGGAACTCTGATACTATCAAAACAATGATACTAACAGTTACTATAAATGAATTGGTATTACGGAAGGTTGATGTTGATTGTAAGGTAGGCTGTCATATGAATAGAAACTCAGCTAGAAACCGAACATACGTAAAATATAATGCCTATTGCTAATCGAAACTTGATAGACATTGATTCTATCAACTTCCATAATCGCCATGCAGATCAGTGGCCAGTACGACTTCATATGTAAGGACCTAATATTTTGCGGAAGTTTCTTCTAGGTTTTATCAACCGGCTCCTTTGTCCTGTGGTTATCTACGTACACAACTTAAAAAAATGCTCATTTCAGGTGTGCAAGATGCTAACCGAGGGATCGACACCGGCTTATAAGAAACTCGGCCAATTTAACTCTATAATATTGGAAAAATCCAACGCAACTTGTATGGACTACAGTTATGATTCAGAAATAGAAGCCTTGAGGAATGTGTCACTATCGCCAGAAGGAAGTATGTACCTACCTTTTAAGATAGTAGGTAGTTAAGTATAAATATATATATATATATATACATATAGCCATACTAATGTATGAATTCGAGTGTCTCTGTCCGTCTGTATGTTCCCTTTTCACGGTTAAATGGTCCAATTTAGGATCTTGATGGAATTTAGTAAGCAGATAGAGTGTATCTTGAGGACGGACATAGGCAACTTTTTATGTAAGAAAGACGCGCGAGATCCGTGGGCTAGTATATATATATACTGGCAACCATTTGCGCAATGCAACAAAAATTCTAGCCCCTAGACTATTAATATATTCCAAACATCCAAATGCTTTCCAAACTTTTAACTTTAACATTAATAGAAATATTTGTGGAATATAACTTAAAAAATTAAAATACTACTTATCTTAATTTTTTTATTTGACTAATTACTATGATTTTTTCGCTCTCTTTTAAATATCGGAGTACCGAATAAAAATCGGCGCCACTAGTTTCAATTTATTATTTATAATATAAAATAAGTAAACCTTTTAAACAAATATTAAACTTAGGTACTAATTCCCAGCTCGTCAATGGATGTACCAAACATGCACAGAATTCGGGTTCTACCAAACTTCGTCGGGCGCCACCGATGTTTTCGGAGATTTCTTCGATTTGGATTTTTTTACCCAGCAATGCCAAGATGTATTCGGCAAAAAGTAAGTAGTGCTTATAATAAAATATTTAAATCAA
This sequence comes from Lampropteryx suffumata, assembly GCA_948098915.1. Classification (NCBI taxonomy): domain Eukaryota; kingdom Metazoa; phylum Arthropoda; class Insecta; order Lepidoptera; family Geometridae; genus Lampropteryx; species Lampropteryx suffumata. Next base: position 14,109,545 of record OX402544.1, on the reverse strand, counting down.
TGTTTCACGCCGCATGGGTCACACACAGAGTATTATGTAGATTAACCACAAAACACCCGACATCCTCAACCTGTTCATGGATGTTCATGAAGAAAGAAAGAAAGGAAAACATTTATTTAGCACACACAAAAACAAAAGAGGACACAAGAGCGGAAAACAGACTAAAACTAGGCCCCAAGGGGAAATTTATGCAAACACATAAAAATAAACAGAAATCAACTATAATTAAAAGAACATAATAATAATAAAAATAGCCCTTCCTGCAAACCAATCAACATTTAAGTGTGGCTAAAAAGGTTTATCACCATCTCAGCATGTGCTACTTCCAGGCACGGAAATAGCGATATAATTACGATATAACATGTGGTTTTGGTTATTCTTGTGTGAGCTTATTTCCCCATATAATGTTTCAGAGATTTTTTACCCAGTACCTATTTGATCTATCTTATTACATAAAACGAAGAATATTTGCATTAGTTATGAATCAATAAAACAGAAAAACCGCTTCTACAATATTAGAAACGATGATTACTAATAACAATAGTTTACGCAGCTTCTGGTAAAGCTCAATTATTATTATTTATAAAGTTTAATATTATGTTTCCCCTATAAGATTTGCCGTATGAATTACATATGAATGTACATGAAATAGACGACCTATTACCACGCCAGAAGATTGTACGCAAATAAAATATGATGTAATATTAATTGCAGGTTCGCTAAGGCATTCATCGACAGGGCTGCTACTTGGACTAATGATGACTATGGAGCGCTGAATATTTCCGTCAGTCGAGTGGTGTTTGTGCATGGATCCGTTGACCCGTGGCACGCTCTCGGGGTCACGAAGCCTCTAAATAACGAAACACCAGCTATTTTCATTCAAGGTTAGTTTGGTATTACCTTGAGATATATTAAGGTAATAAAAATTTAGCGTAAAGCTTCGTGAAAGCATTGAATGTTATTAACACACAATTTGTTTCAGGTACAGCGCACTGCGCGAACATGTATCCGTCCAGCGACTCTGACTCCCAAGAGCTGATCACGGCCCGTTTACAAATCCGCCGAGTGCTTGGCAGGTGGCTCTCCGCTTGACGCTCAACCTCCGCCGTCCTCGACGTTTCTGCCGTCCTCGACGCATATTCAGCGAACAATCGCTACAATTCATACATACCCCTCGACGAATTCGATACCATAAGCAGTCTTCAAAATGTACCAGATGAAAAAGCCAATCCCTGTAGATGTTTGTTTTCCAAATTCCTAAGTTCTTGCCAACAATACTTACTCAAACATAACACTCAAAACTCTAAGGACAAATATACTACCATGGAACTTGGACAGCAAGCTTTAACACACAAGCCAGCTGAAAACCATAATATTCAAACGCCGAAGGACCAAGATTTCATGACAAACAACGCATTGATTGTTGATCATGTGGATAACAACAAGGATAGTAAGGACCTCGCGTCGTATCAATTATATAACGATGATAATGAATACGATGATAATGAATACGATGATAATAAATACGATGATAGTGAATACGATGATAGTGAATCCGATGATCGATACGAAAATCTGCGGAACTATTACATAAAGCTTATTAAAGATGCGCAGAACCTACGGCGTAGATATTTTAATAATAATTATGAGAAAATTCCAAAATACGATGATGATTATAACAGCTCGTTTAAATATTTTGTTTATATGCAGCTCGTTATGAATGCTTTAAAAATGCAAAGAGGCTTTAATACTAAAGAACTTATGAATAAATACTTTAGTGGGCGATCTTCGGAACAGAAGACAATCAAATTCACAGTTAATTATCCCAGTAGTAATTGGGAATTCAATAAACCTAAATACACGAAAGGAAGTAATTTCAAAAGAGATTACGAATACGAACGTAACTTGCTAAGCGAAATAAGTTATATCAGTATTAAAAGAAAGTTACTAATGGATAACGATAGAATGGCCAGAACTCCTGATAATCTTTACGAGTCACTAAATAGACTTTTCAAAAAGTCTAGTACTGAAGATTTTTTCAGGGAACCGATCGCGGCCTGCGTAGAGGTACTTGAGTCTTTCTGCAGGTGGATTGCTGAAATGCTATCTCTCCCGCCCCCTACTCCAGTGGACTATGACATGATCATTAACAAGAAAGTAGTCGTAAACAACTACAACTATCTAGCAGCTGACATCCACAATAAGAAAGTTCTACTTCTCATAGCCAGAGGCTGGATTGCCAATATCTCCCACACGTATAATGTATATTATGTAGATGATACTGAGTGGTTTTATTATTAATTGCATTGGTTGTCATAAATGGCAAGTTGAGACATTAACTATTATGTATGCCAGCGGGGCATTCCGCCCGCTACGTAGCAACATATTTTTTTCAGACAGAATTATTCTTTAGTTCTAAATATATATTACTTGAAATTATGTGATAGAACCTAAGACTTTTTAGACGTTTTTATGGATTATTATAGGGTATGTATACATATGTATTTTTCTTTAATAAAAGGATGGTAATGCTCACATTTTTGAAAGTACATATATGTAAATTAAAATGAGCTTATTGTTACCATTAGGATATATATGTAACAATTCTGTAGAGTTTTCGTACTACAATAATCTTCTTGCATACATAGAAATTAAATAAAATGTAATATCACTTGTAATCACTATCTCAATGTTTAATAAATAAATTACAATGATTAATATAAAAGTATGTTGCATATATACTAAGATTATGATTCTGGCATTGTTCTAATAGTAATAGAAGCTTCAGTGATTAATTAATGTCAAATAAAGTCAATAAATTGCATAGTTCTTTTATTTTATTACTAACACAAGTCTAGTGCTATTTTACACTAGCTGGTGGAAGTACTAATCTAGCCGCGACTTCGTCTGCGCAGGATTAGTACTTCGTGTAATTCTAACGATTATTGCAGCGCACGCCAGAATAGCTTGCAGATGGCAGATTTTTATCCTACTTGCCACTTATGTTTATATTTTGGACAATTCACATTATATCTTTATAAATTATAGCCTATGTGTTATTCTGATGTATAAGCTATATTATTGTAAAGCTTCATTAAAATCCATTCAGTAGTTTTTGCGTGAAAGAGTAACAAACATACATACAAACTTTCGCGTTTATAATATTAGTAAGGATAGTAGATGTGTAAAATACATTATGTTGGTACTCGTTTTTTGTCGTGATCTATGATCGCTTCAAGTTTTTGGCCTTTCAGCAACAGCTCCATTGTTCTGCAAATAATATAAATTTATATTACCAATCTTAAAAGAATAAAAGCTTGCATGTACTGAACCAATTATTAAAAATATTCTACACAGGTAGAATTTGTTTGTTCTGTTTTGACCTGCAATCAAGTTACAGGCTATGAGCAGGTTTATTGTTGGCAATCTGGTCTAAAGGATGTTTGTTCCAGTGAACATTTCTCCTTTAATTTGTTTATGATGCTCCTTCCAGTTTAATGATATTTCAGGTGTCTTCACAACCTCTTTGGATAGCTGATAGTAGATAGCTGTGAAGCCAGTTGGTTTGGACATTAGACTGACTGGCCTGACAGCTCAGTTGGTAGTAGCTCTGCCGTCTGCGCAATATGTTGGGGGTTCGATTCCCTTCCCTTCCCTAACCTAACCTAACAAACATTTATATGATAAAGTGTTTGTTCTGTGTTTGAGTGTCATAGGTATTTTAAAATACATATATCAGTAATCTGGTCACCATAATACAATAATACACCTAGGCGCAAACCAAGCGCTATGCTTGCGTGATGTGTGCATTGTCCAACAAAATGTATTTGTTAAGGTGCTGTATTAGATGGAGGTACTGCTTTATTTCGTCGCTGACTGAGTTGACTAATAGTTCGCTATGCAGCTCAGTGGTAATAAGGAACCATGGAGACGTTTTTTTAATGATGTAATTTTGTGCTCTTTGTATTATTTGGATATTTGAGCTGCACCTAGAGTAAAATGCCATAAGTCCATCCATATAGGCTTGAGAATAACCTTGTAAATTAGGATTTGTTTGTGTTATGGCTAAGGTTCGACCTAGGGACCAATGCAGGTTGCGGTATAACATCTGTAATATGTATCTCTTTTCATTATGTGTGTTCTCCATGTGAATCTCCTACACAAGTGCATCCCCAGATACTGTGTCTGTGTGGTAGGGTGTTTGCTCCACTTTGACAGTCCCCCATGCGAAACACGTGGCGTTGTGGCGTGCGAGGATTTTGAGGCATAAGCTTTGATTCTCCACTTCACACTGCTCTATTTTGTCCAGTCCTGTTTGGAGGTGTTGTGGGGCTTGGATCGGTGTTTTTTGCCAGAACAGTAGTGTCGTCGGCAAAAGGATAGTTCGTGTAGTATAGGGTAGTTCGTGGTTCTACGTTCTACGTGGTTATAGGGGGTCTACGTTGAAAACGGTGTATAGCACAGGACCCAGCACAGGACAACCTTGAGGTACCCCAGCTTGTACGTCTTGAATATTTGAAGTAAAGGGTGTCTCAATAAGAGTGCACTATATTCTAAAATTTGACAGCTGTCATGATTGTTCCGATTAATAAAAATGGAGCGTTACACAAAAGAATAACGTGTTAATATTGTAAAAACTCATTACAAAAATGGAGAAAGTTACGTTGAGACCGCTCGCAAACTTGGAATTTTAGGTCGAGAAAGTGCACCTAATGTGTGTGTCTTAATGTGTTGTCGCATATTCGTCATCCTTGACTTGGAGTATTGTTTCCGTGAGGTATGAATTTAGTATTCTGGAGAACGAATGTGCTAGTAGGCTCTTTATTTTGCATAGGAGTACATTATGAAGAACACAGGAACTTGTCCCGCAGTACCGTACTCTTGTCTGTATCAAATTGGTGGTCTGGAATTTTCGATTTTCCGGCTAGTATTTTTAAAATACGTAAAAACATTTTTTTTTCAAAGAGTTTCGAGTTTACTGGTAACAAACTAATCGTTCTGTACGACCCGACTTCATTATCGGATTTGCCTTCTTTGAGGATCATAATTATTTGTGATATTTCAAAATACTAGGATAGAGATCAACTCTTAGGATACATTTGAACGGTTCTGTATGGAATGGAGTGATTTTCCTTTTCTAGGTCGTTGGATTAGAAATTCTTTAGATATTTCTTGAGATTGTAGGTTTTAATGACAATTCAGCTTTCTAGCTTCAGCGGATTCGGCTCGGCGATGATGAATCAGTCAGTCAGTCAGGTTAAGCTCTTTTATAGGTATAGATTAAACCGTGAGAGTCAAATTATACATCCCTAGGTTTCGACTAGAAAAAGTAAATAAGTAATTTATGGAGAACACGGTGCGCTTCTATAATAAGCTTCCTGAAAATGCATATAAACCACCTATTAATAAATTTAATGCTTATATAAAGGGTAATCTGTTGAAGAAAGCGTATTATGATATAAATGACTATATTATTGATAAGAATGCATGGGCTCATGTTGCTCTGCCCACAGACAGTTAACCGACAGATTTTAAATGTATAAACTACTGTAATCTAGTTTTAGTATTTCGTAGTTAAGCTATTTATAAGATGGATCACACAAAAAAGCGCTAGGACCATGACGACTTTTTGCCAGTTCTTCTCGGACTTGGGTTAGAAGGAACCTTAACGCACCTAAATTCACCTATACTCCAGCCATATTCGAGACATAATTTTTGTAAACAAACGACAACAGCAGGTTTTTAGGGTTTTCACTTCAGAATATTTCACAATTTTACACTTTCAATCGTTTTAAAAATCGATTAAACTATTCATAATACGATTTGTAAAGTCATGTAAAAGATAAAAATTTATTAATAAACATTTCAAATCACATGTAAGTGGAAGTATTTTTCTTTTTTATTTAGGATTGGCTGTGATGGTTGATAATAGTGCCATCCCTAATGCTTTCTTGCTTCTTTGGAAGAAATCGTGAACATTTTTGCATTTTTGTATTTTATCATTTAGTTGGTGAGCCCCACATGAGTGCGAAGTAAAAAATGAAATAAAAATATAGTAAATTAAATAAATCAGCTACCGTTTTTTTATTTTATCTTCTCGTACAGTTTTATTGGTTAAAAACTCAATTATTTACACATAATCATTATCAATAGGGAATATGCATGTATTTTTTTTGTTTTGAATTCAGTTACAAATATGGTGTGCTAAAACGCCGCTATTCGCAAACTTCAATATCGCGCGCTTAGTGCGCGTAAATTTGAACCATGTGCGTATTACCTACTATCATACACTTTAGCTAGCATTTACAAAAATAAGCATTGATAAAAACATTTTTTACACATGCATGTTATTAAACATTAGCTCGAATGTGGCTGGAGTATAGCATGTAAGACGTTTAAAGTGATCCTTGTATTGAATAAAAGTATTATTGACTTTGACTTTGAAGAAAGTCCTGGTTGAGAATTAGTCTCATCATAGATTCTTGTTGCACTCGTTTGTCTTAAATGCGTTGAATAGGTGGTTCGCGAACGCATATTTTCTTTGTTCTTGACCATATGTTGTCTGGTAGTCAAGTGGCAGTCGTCCCTTCTTAGGTTTGTCGCAGTCTTCCATAGTTAGATGCTGTGAAGCTTTTCTAGCGTTATTTATGAGTTACTATCAACTTAACTATTGCTTTATTATATGCTTTTATGTGATTGGCTATGGCTATGCTAATGCAGCCATAACTATATGCCTAAAATATAGGACTAAAATCCAAAAAAAAAATGTATGTCTACATTTTTTTTTTGGATTTTAGCCCTAATTTATAAGGGTACACTGTTGTGCCTAGGTGTCTTCACTGGAATGTCCGGAGTTGCTGACCAGCACATAGATAGAATTAAAACCGTGTTGCAGCCGGGAGATATTTAGTCTTATGAGAAATATGCAGTTACCCTGAACAAGTCCCAGTCTGTGTGCTTGATATACATTTTCTGCGCAGTCTCGTATTTCAGTAGCGTTGTGCCTATAGTTAAGAGTACAGTAGTGTGAATACTGTGACATTCCCTTGGTAACCAAGAAGTCAAGTAATAAATATTAAAGCTGATAATATTACATCTGTAATATTTATCAGCTGGCTAGTTTGTCGGTATTGAGGTTGATATTGTTGTCGATCGAATGTTTAAGCTGTCTTCCCCTTGTTGTTGTTGTTGACTTGAGCCAGTTAAGATGCTTGGAGTTCCAATCTATATTGAATTGCATTGAAGTATCTATAGCAATAACTCGCTAAGTTGTTATTTCTTTATTTTATGCTTTAGCAGTAGTGGTAGCCCGCAGGTACTCAGCTTTATACTGTGATAGTTCGTGGTGTTTTATTGAGGACCTGACAATAAGTGCAGTTTCTGCGTGTGCAGTCAGTCCCATCATGGAGTGTGATAGCAATAGGCATTACCCTCTTAATGCATGTAATATATATATGTAGGTACTATATGATTGACTGAACTTAAGAATATTTTAATTCGGAGGAGCGCGTCATATCTATAAGAGTTTCAAACTTCTGCAGACCTATTTTTTTCATTCGGATTTGTACCAAAATAAATATGTTGTTTACTTATGCTACAGACACCTACCTCCCCAATATTTCAGCAGACCACCACCAATCGACTGTTTCGAAAGCGGTTCCAACTCCTGGCCTGGCGACATGGAACTGGCCACTGTGTTGGAACCGTTTTTGAAACAGCCGAGTGGTGGTCTGAAATATAAAGACTGGAAAAACACATCAAGCCACGAAGTTACGAAATCCATGGACGTGTCAGCAGTGCCAACAGGTGACTGTCCTCATTGTTTAGCCGATCATAGTTTACATTATTGCAAAAAAATCCTCGAATCCACAAATGAAAATAAATTAAAAATATTAAATCAACTTAATTACTGCACAAATTGCATTTACGATCACAAAGGCTTTAAATGCTATTCAACAAAAAGGTATCATAAATGTGCTGAAAATCATCATACTAAATTGCACGATTGTCTTGACAAAAACCGAATAAATCGTTCGGTATTGCGAAACGTAAAATCTACAATACCAAACAATAAGCGAGAGGAGCAAGTTAGTAGCGATAACAACGGGGTTTACGTATCTCAGTGAGATACGTCACAGGTATTACTACAAACAGCTTTGATGAAAGGTACAGCACAAGACAATACCAGCATGTGATACGAGCGCTAATCGACCAGGGCTCGCATATCTTTAATTAGCGAAATAGCAGCTCAACAGCTAGGGTTAAAGCGTGAGCAATGTAGCGGCACAATCAGCAGCAAAACATATGTATAGGAAAGCTAGCTATCACTTGTCAATCGACTTACACTGATTACAAGTTTAACACTAATGTTATGATTATGAACAATCTTATGCAATGTCTGCCGTCCAAAACATTTAATAAACCAGCAGCGTGGGAACACATATCCCAAATTTTCTTAGCAGACCCGGATTATAATATCTATCGGCCTGTGGATCTACTACTTGGGGCCGACGTTAATACTACCATCATATTGAAGGGATTAATCCGAGGGCAGGTTCAATCCGAGTCTTTAGCACAGCATACCAAGCTAGGATGGTTGCTATGCGGTAGCATTAACACGCCGTACCAATGTAACGTCATCTTGAATATGACCAAGGATATCCAACAGTTTAAGAAAAGCGAGAATATTCATGAGTAAAATAAGATGTCAGTAGAAGATGAAGAATGCCTACATTTTTATAATAATCAACAGTTACCAGAAAGAGCAATCGGAAAATAATAACAAATTGTTTACAGTTCAAACAGAAAGCTCAGCAAAAACCTTAGGATTACAATGGAATTCAACCGAGGATGAATGCACTTTTCAAACCGACTTAGTAATGTCGGAGACGGTAAAATTAACTAAACGAACACTTCTGTCTGAAATATCCAAAATATTTGACGCCTTGGGGTGGTTAACTCCATATACTACAAAAATAAAATTACTATTTCTAAAGATTTCGCAAGATCCGAAAGTTCAGTGGAATGGCGAAGTATACAGAGAAATCAAAGAAAAGTGGATTATTTAAAAAAATATATTTGTGGAAAAAGTTTCTTCGCATCTTTAAAAAAATTTAAAACATTTTTTAATATAGTTTATTTACATTTAACTAAAGTATGTAGTTACCATTTTGTTCGATAACTTTTTGCCATCTTGTAGGTAGGGATATGATCCCATTGCTATAGAAATTTTGGGACTTCTGATCAAAATACCGCGACAAGTGGTTTTGGCAGTCCTCTCGTGATGTTAATCTGACACTGCCTAAAGAATTCTGAAGAGACCGAAACAGGTGGAAATCTTAAGGTGCAAGCAAGGTCAGGACTATACGGCGGATGCATTAACACCTCCCAGCCAAACTCTCTAAATTTTTGTTGAGTGGCTAAAGATGTGTGAGGTCTAGCGTTATCATAATGAAAAACCACACCACTTCTGTTGATTAATTCCGGCCGCTTTCTCTCAACTTCTTGCTTTAACCTCATCAGTTGTTCGCAGTAGAGTTCTGAATCGATGGTCCTGCTTGGTGGTAACAGGTCATAATGAATAATGCCCTTCCAATCCCACCACACACACAGTATCACCTTGTTGCGAGTTAACCCGGGTTTCGCCACAGTCTGTGAAGCCTGACCGGCCTTTGACCACGACCTTTTTCGCACGTTCTTGTCGTACGTGATCCATTTTTTATCACCAGTTATCAGCTTCTTCAAAAATGGTTCGTTTCATTACGTCGTAATAAAGAATCATAAATGAGTACAAGGTTAATTAGGTTTCTTTCAGTGAGCTCGTGAGGTACCTAAATATCGAGCTCTTTTGTGTACCCAGTTTTTTTCAAATGCGCCAAAACTGTTTTGTGGTCAATTCCCAGTTCTTCAGCTACGTCGTAACTTTTGATATGCCGATCTTGCTCCACTTTTTCGAAAATGGCATCCATTTTATCCGTAATAGGGCGACCAGAGTGACGTGCATCTTTGACATTAAAATTTCCGGATTGAAAAAGCTTTAACCAAATTTGTGCTACTCTCACAGACACTGCACTAGGTCCATAAACATCGCAAATTTTTTTCGAGGCTTGCGTTGCATTTTTACCTTTTTTGTAGTAAAATTATAAAATGTATCGTATTTCCTCATTAGATTCACTCATCTTGCCGGTACGAAAAACAAATAAAAATCACACATTTTCCTAATTTGAATTTGGAATAATGTTCTTTAAAATTTAAACTTTTAATGATACAAAAACCAGCCAGATACAAATAGTATAGCCAAAGAGATTTTATTACAAGTTCATACATACTATAATGCGAAAAGACTTTTTCCCCAACCTAATATGAAGTTGATTTGTCAGTTTAGAATACCTCGGTTGCGAAGCAAAGAAGGTAACGTCATTTAACTACACGGATTCTGTGACGCATCAAACAAAGCATACGCATGTATAGTAGGGGAGAAGTAGGCAATTGGAGTCAGTTGGCAATGGTGATCACCCGAATAACTCAAAATCCGTTTTAAATAAGATAGTATTTTTGACGCCACACGCTTGATGTGTAACATGTGTGGTCGACAGCTCATTCAGTATAAGCCACGCATTAGAGAGTAACAGACGTAAGAACTTTTCGTGCCCTTCTGATCTAATTTTTCGAGTGGACAAATCCGAAGGTAAGGCCCTAACTACTTGTTGTTTCTTTTTATGCTTGTGATATGTAATGATCATAGCATTTTAGATCGTGATTTCAAACTCAGTTTGCCAATATCTCTTTAACTTTTTTGTTTGTTTCCCGTTTTCAGGCAGGCAGGCAGTCGGAGTCAGGTGACCCTCATTGCCCCCAACATTGGCCCCAATTGCCAACATTACTTAACTTCGATGAAACAATCTTATCAACTGTTTGTAGATTCCGAAGGTTCGTCCTAGAAAGACAAGTAAGGTTAACTAAAAGGCCGTAGAGCTTATTGACCAATAAGGTTATTCAATGAGAAAAGCCGCAAAAACGATGAACATCCAATTTTCGAGTCTTCAGAAGAGGTACGCGAAAAAACACATAAAGAACCACGTCTCCAACGTAATATTGTCTTCACGCCTGAGGTGGAAGAGGAGTTCGCGGATACAATTAAGAAAATGACCAATGTTTTCTACGGGTAGTACCTATAATACGATACTTCGGCGTCAAATGTGAATATTGATGACTTGTGACAGGATGTAGAAGAATCTGGCAACCAATGTCTTGTATGCTGTGAATTCAGGCGACATAATGAAATGTGCTTTTGGTGCACTTTGGGCTTGAGATTCAGAATCAGATTGCAATGGGTAGGACTCATTTATGTGTGCGATTTGTGTTGACCACCATTGTCAGCATACTGATCACCATTGCCAGCCGAAGTGGACAATAGTGATCAAACCTGTTTTTTTAAAATTGATTATGGTTCCTAAAGTATTAAGCCAAAGTGATTAAAGGTGATCTCAATTAATAGTCAAATAACTAAAGTTTACAATAGGGTACAATACAATCCGCTTTAGTGATCCCCATTACCTACATCTCCCCTATATGCGAGAATCAAAACGTATGAGTATGAGTCAACTTCGGTAGTACTAGTTGCAACAAAAACCCGGCTAGTACTTAATAGCAAGATCGTATATTTACCTAGGCTGGAACTATGCGCAGCCGAATTTTTAACAAAACTAATAGTGAAGATTGTCATCAGCATCAATAGTTTCATCATCAAATTATATGTCTGGAGTGACTCAAAGGCCATCCTCAGCTGGATACAAGGAGCTCCAGACCGCTGGGAGGCAGTTGTAGCAAATAGAATAATGAAAATTATCAGCACAATGCCAGCACAGCAGACGTATGGCAGTACGTAAACACAAAAGAGAATCGGTCTGATTCAGCGAGTAGAGGATTAAGATCAACTCAATTGATGGAGCACTCTTTGTGGTGGAAAGGACCCGCCTGGTTATCGACACTTGAGTTCAAATCAAAAGAACTCGAAGAAAGGTACATAACCGTCGATGAAAGCAAAAAGCAATCGAACGTAGTTCCAAAAAGCATTTCAGGTAGCAGCATCGTAGACGTGTTATTAAATCGCCATAGTTCGTTTATAAAAATAACTCGAATTAAATCATGGATACGAAGGGCACTGACTCCAATTAGTAAACAAAGGCCGAAGCAAAACTTCAGCAACATATTCAGCGCAGTGAAGTCATTCACTATATTGAAAATGTATTGCGTAGCAACAAATTTATAGCACAAATAGAAGCAAGCCTGAATTCTAGACCACTATGTCCAATATCGGACGACATCGACGACATTGATTTTCTGACTCCAGCACACTTTCTATATAACCGAGCAGGTCTGACCGTCATAGAAACAGCAAACGACGCCAGGACCAGATGGCAGTTAGTAATTAAAATCTTCCAAGATCTCTGGAAAAGGTGGAAGACAGAATATCTCAGTCAGTTATCAGTACGAATTACGTAGCAAGTGGTTCAAAGCAAAGAGAAACACCGTAATCGGTGAAATGGTGACCATACACGATGATAACATGTTAGCAGGAAAGTTCCCAGTAGGAAGAGTTGTGGAAGTTCATAAAGGAAAAGACGATCTTGTGAGAGTCGTCACCTTGAAAACCAAAAATGGGTATATCAAGCGCCCTATAGTTAGGTTATCTGTTTTACCAATAGAGCTAGAAAACAAAGGTGAAAATACAGAGCATCAAAGCAATAAAGCAAGAGCAGAAGCGGAGCAGAGAAAGAAAACTATATTAAGCAAGCAAGGGTGCCCTCGCATGTATTCTAAATTCACGAATGTTGCATTATCTATATTATTTTTTATGAGCGTAATATCGTCTAGCGAAGCATCTTGCAATATATCGTCATTCGCTAATCAATCGCTGTACTTTGATCCGGTAGGAAAAATGCGTTTAAATCGAGATCAATGGAAAATCGTCGCCAACTACAATATGGAGCCTTATTGGCAAGGAGGAGCCGTAAATGCATTCAAAAAATACTTGGAGCAAACCTGTACAAAGGTTAAAGAACCAAGTCATTGTCACATGATTTTATTACAAATACAGCATGATTACAATACTACAAGCTACAATACTACAATCAGCTATTGCTAAATCAGCATTTCGGCGAGCGATCAAGAACCCGACGATCAATGCTATCGGATCCGTGGCAAATACATTGTTCGGGGTACTCGATGAAAGTTTCGCAGAAAAATACAAACGTGACATTGAACTTGTGAATAGCAACCAGAAACATTTGACTCAGCTTTGGATAAATCAGACGTCAGTTGTCGAGGCAGAGTACAACATATTAAAGCGGACAGAATGGACTATTGAAACCCAACATAAATTAAATAATAAGCATCTGAATTACCTAGAGCAAGCTACCAAACAAGTACAAAAACAGTGTGAAAGTGCATCAATTCTACAAGAATTTACATTAGCAGCAATGGCTACCACCAATATGGTACAACATTTGAAGCGTATCCAAGATACATTTATTGACACCATGACAGATATTTATCATGGGAAGCTAAATTTGCATCTTCTAACTCCTATACAACTCAGCGAAGAATTGGAAATCGTTTCGGGTCAAATATCAAAGGAACTAACCTTACCAATCGATAGCATACAGTCCAACTTATATCAAATCTACAAGCTATTGAAGATAAAAGCAAGAATGAGCAAAGACTATTTTATATTTGAAATAACATTGCCATTAGCAGAGATAACTTTCAGTTGTACCACTTGATACCTGTACCTATTCAAGTTGAAAGCAACATGATAAGTGTCAAGACAGTTGCAGAGTATGTGGCAATCAACCTGAGAAGGGACTCTTATCTAACAGCGAGCATTAACGACCTTAAGAGCTGTGAGTACCAAGAAGAAACTTATCTCTGTCAGATACAAAATCCTATCAAACACTTGTATCCAGAAGAAAGGTTCTGTGAAACAGAACGTTCAGGTACTTGTGAATTCACAAAGCAAAGCTGTAAAAATAGGTGGGTTCAGCTACATGACCCATCTGTTTATTTTTATTACATATGTGACTCATACTCTTAGAGAATAATATGTGACGAGGAAGTGCAAGTCCGCGAAGTCAGCAAGGCCGGGCTCATTCAACTCACTAAAGAATGTATAGTTTAAAGGCCGTGATCTGACACTATTTTCTTATCAGCAAGAAAATACGCTCACTCTCAGACCAGATATGGTAAATAAAAACATAGTCCCGTTACGTCATTCTTTGATAAACATTACGGTCCCTCATTTTGATACAAAGGTATATGACGTTTCATTCAATACCTCCTTGAAGGTTTTGGGGGATCAAATCTCCGCCATGAAGGAAGCAGCTCAGCAGGACGTGAACCTGAATTCGCATGATATACACCACTACGTTATCTCGCAGCGTTCCTGTGGTTCCTGTGGAGGCGAGGCAGACGAGCAGTCGGCTCGCCCGCGCCCGCCTTGCAACATGAGGGCACCTCACCTACCAGCGTGAGTGTGAGTGTAAGTGCGCGTGACATGCTTGAGCCCGAGCCAGAGCAAAGTCTAAGTGCGCGTAACACGCCTGAGCCCGAGCCAGAGCAAAGTCTAAGTGCGCGTAACACGCCTGAGCCCGAGCCAGAGCAAAGTCTAAGTGCGCGTAACACGCCTGAGCCCGAGCCAGAGCAAAGTGCAAGTGCGCGAAAGCAACACTTGCCCGAGCAAGTGAATAGGGTGCATGTGTCTACACAGTGGTCCAGTTTGCGTTCTAAACGGGATAAATCCACATCGCCCATTAAGAAAAGACAATCGGTTTTCACCATAGATGGGATTAGTTTAGTAGTAAAATGAGTAAAGTGATAGTAAAGTGAGCGACTATACAAGCAAATCTAGTAGATACCTAATTAGCTTAATCTATTATCATAGCACTGTTCTAACATTAATTTAGCATAAGAAAAATATTGGTTCATCTTTGTAGGTATCTACTAACCCCAACAAGTGTAGCGCCTCACCTCATCTCATTTCATTCGATCCCTCGGGAGCATGTTCGATGCACATCGAACAATATAAGCTTAGCTAGCAAATGGGTCTAAGTAGGTCGCACGAGGCATCAACGTCGCCCGTGTGGTTTACCTAGACAGTGTATAATCGGACCTCGAACTGGTCATTATCATCATTTTTAGCATATCTTATTAGCGTATTGTTAAAGTTAGTTAATAAACACTATATCTTTTATCCATCCATCCATCCGAGAAGAGAGAGCGCGAACAGTCAATGGTGCTCCTTCTTTGTTAATGATGATGCGACACCCGCGCTCCCTCAATGCGTTTGCAGCATTGCGAACTAGCAAGAGTGGACGGCTTTGACCACTATTTTCACTTACGAGTACAAATACATACTGACTTACTTCCAGTCATCAAGACACCTGTCATTCTTCTGCCTTAATGCCTTCTTATGATTTTTGACAAATTAAATTTTATTTTAAAGTTTTTTACATTACGCTGTACTCCATTACGATCAGCTGAGGATCATCAAAAATGGCTCAGTACCCGCATCTGTCTGTAAAATCAGGTTAATAATTTTCGCTGAATTATATAACACTTCGAGTGAGGATTTTTACGTGGAACTGATCCCAGATGAGTGATGCTTGGAGACTGATAATGGAGACGACTGCGATAGTCTAAAATTATTGGGGGTTAGTCCCCCTGCTGACTAACATAAGAGCTAGCACTAGAGAAGGAAAACATGAAACTAGCTCGGCTCGGTGCCAGCCGTTATGCACCTGCACCTGTAACCGAACCGATACCGCACGTACTGACTTGTCTTTCCTGCGGGTCCTGTCGGCAAGGACGAGAGGTTAGTGTACCTGGGAAGGACTACGCTATCAAACAGAATCCCAAGCAGAATGACGTCAGTGGAGAGGAAACTTCACCCACCTCAGCTTGCTGGAGTGGATCCATGAACATTTTTAATTACAATTAATTGCTCTGTAACTTTAATGACGCCATCTAAATCATCTTTCACAGATGAACAAAGGCCAATGATGATGACTTCCAGACAAATGACTGTCCTCATAGTTCAATTTGTAGTAGCTCAGGCACCCAGATGTTATAAAGTATCAAGTACTTAAGAGTTTTTATTATTTAAAAACATTTATGTATTATCAGTATCAGTCATCTGGTACACATTTTTGAGCTTGGCTTAGTTTGGGGTTAAAGGGTGCTGTGTGAATTGTCCAACAATATATATTATTTATTTATTTTATTTCAATAGTTTTTAAATATTATGAATGTTTGTATCTTTGTCACATTTTCAAAATGGTAGTATGGATCTTGATGTAATTTGGTATAATAAATGATGAAACAGATTGTATCTTCGGGAATGACACAGGGTAATTTTTATGTAGGTACGAGTGCGAAGCGGGTGGTAGATATTGTAAAATATTGTAGTATGTGCCACACTGCTTCAAGTTCGTGTTTCAGTAACTGAGATGTGTTGTGCTGAGAGACAGTGCTGGTCTGGTGTTGAGGTGGATAAGAGTAAACTAGCCGATTATCTCTCCATAATAACACTGAAGGACGATCACTCCACCGTCTGATATTGAACAACCAAACCAAAAATACTTCACTCGTCATAGTCAAAAATTGTAAGAATTGAAAAAAATGGGTTTGAAAAACAAGCCTAAAAAAAACGTATTTCAACATTGATTTAGTACAACTTTGAGCGTAAATGAATAACATACCGAGCACGACTCCAAAATAATTCCGATACAAACGCAGTTTATTTATTCAAGGGCTCAAATAACTTTATTTTTATTAAATACATTCAGTAGTTTTTTCATGATAAACCTTGAGCCAAAAGTCTGTTCATGATTTTGTTACGCGGTCGTTTTTCGTAGAAATCGAATCAAAAAATTCGCGGAATGGAAGGGTTAAGAAGGGGTGGGGTTCTTTTTTTTTCACCTGGTAATCTGCAGGTACTCAATACAGGCATAAATACCAAAATTTTAGCGAATCGGGTCATTAACATTTTAGTTAACACTAGCAGTACAATCAGGAAAAATTCGTTAAATATGGATAAAATTGAGTTTCGTGCCGTTATAAAGTTTCTTACTAACAAAGGAAAACAAACAAATTATTTTAGAAGAAATGTCATCTGTTTACGGGGCCTCTGCGACACTCTACTGGAAAAATTAAAAGATGCCATCAAGTAAAAAGGACTCGAGGCTTTTGCACGACAATGCACCCGTACACAAGAGACATGTTGCAATGGCTGCCTTGTGAAAATTTAGCTATGAAACATTAAATCATTTTCCCTATAGTCCAGATTTAGCCCCTTCAGATTAGTATTTTGAAGGCCTTGACAAACTGTTTATTTACGAAGGTATAGGTAAGTTTTTTAAAATATTTGAAAAGTGTATTAGGCATAAAGGAATATTGAAAAGGAAAAATAATTATTTGTTTTATTTTGACCCCTTCCTGTCTTTCTGCGAACTTTTTGACCTCCCCTCGTATATCAGTCATGTGGTATCTTTAATACAAGCTCTGCTTACTTTGAGGCTTGATGATGCTGTGTGAAATGTCTGGCATTATTATTATTATAGATTTCTAAAATACCATACCTTCTTATCCTTACAATAATAAGATTTCGGCTTATAAAATACACCTGTTACTTATAAATTGTTATTTCCATTTATCTGCCAGTAACCAAGTGCGTACCTTTGTAATATTAATGAATCTATTTTATACTGGTACTTACAATGCAGAAAGGAACACGATGACCTGTGTGGATATCGTCAGGTAGAAAACGGCGTTGATATAATCCGTGTTCAGTGTAGCTATGTACAACTGTGAGTATATAATTGACGCGAACATAGCTACTGCATTCTCCATCACCGAGAGGAACGCGTATGCAACTCCTGAAACAACGACAATAATGGTAGTTATTACGTGAACTATTTAATTTTGAATCTTATATCAAGGACATAACAAAAATAAATAAGTTACTAGCTGGTGCCCGCAACTTCGTCTGCGCAGGATTAGTACTTTGAGTAGCTTATTTTCTTTTCCAAGGTGCTATCTATCTTGATACCAAAATTCATCAAAATTATAGAAAGGAATCGTTATATTTTGGACAATTCACACAATCCTTACTAATATTATTAATGCGAAAGTAACTCTGTCTGTCTGTCTGTCTGTATCGCTTTTACGCCAAAACTACTGAACCGATCTAAATGAAATTTGGTTCACAGATAGTCTAAAGCTTGAGAAAGGACATAGGCTACTTTTTAATTGCAAAAAAGTGTTGTAAAGGGTTGAAAAGGGGAATGCAAAATTGTATAAAAGTATTGTAATTTTCAGAACTAGAAGCATTAAATTTTAGGCTGTTGATTCCTACTAATATTATAAATGTGAAAGTAACTTTGTCTGTCTGTCTGCTATGTTTTCACATCTATACCGCTGAACCGATTTTGATGAATTTTGGTATAGAGATAGATGGGACCTTGGAGAAAGACATATGCTACTTTTTATGTAGGTAGCATGCGTGCGAAGCCGCGGGCAGCAGCTAGTATCTTTATAAATTATAGCCTATGTGTTATTCTGATGTATAAGCTATATTATAGTAAAGTTTCCTTAAAATCCATTCAGTAGCTTTTGCGTGAAGGAGTAACAAACATACATACAAACTTTCGCGTTAATAATATTAGTAAGGATTGTACGCCTTCTGGTAGAAACACCGCGTAACCCAAGAGCTGGCTTCTATCTGGTCCAGCGTATTAGCATTGCCATTCAATATGGCATTGTTTCCATTGTTATTGCTGTGGCCGGCCGCTCATTTTCACTTGTTATTGTTACCGTTCAATATTATAATGTACATAAATAAATATTGGTGGACAATGCACACAACACCATCTAGCCCCAAACTAAGCATAGCTTGTATTATGGGAGCCTGATGAGTGATAGAAATTTTACATATTTTTAAATACATACTTTTCGATACTTTAAAACGCCAAAACACAGAACAAACATTTACGTACATTACACAAATGTTTGTCCTGCGAGAGAATTGAACCCTCAACCTAGAAGGCAGAGTTACTACCAAATTGAGCTGACAGGCCAGTTATCTCTACTTCGTTTTTATATTGGGCCGCAGCCTCTGGACAACAATTTGGGACGAATATTTGTGGGACACAATGTCAACACATCACATACCAGATATATGAGCTCTACGAGTACCTACATCTAGATCGATTGAGATTAATTTTGGATTACATTATCTATTAGAGATGATTTACTATGAACGGAATTTAATGGTTAGTTGTAATTCTTCGTCTTAATGTATTATTTATTTATTTCAAATCAGTGCGGTGAAAGGAATAAAGTGCGCCTCCTAGGCACCTTGCCTGCACTTGGCATGTATTTGTACTTTTAAGGTTATAGACAATGCGGGTTTCCTCGCGATGTTTGGTTTTGCGCTATACCTCTGGTGTAGGTATAGCCCAATTTTTCAAACAGAAAAATGCATTGGTGTACTACCGTATTCAAACTCACGATCTTAGGACCGGAATATCGGAAAGAAGTACCACACTATCAATAGACCACAAATGATTTACCAGCCAACCTATAAACATGCCAGTCGCATACGCAACACAATGCGTATACTGCGCTCCAGAACAAAAATCATTTATGTTACTCAGAAATCACTGGGACAGAAATGGAACTGGGCAGTGCAAGTCTGCCGAATGACCGATGGCGAAAATTACAGTTGAGAGAGCTCCTAACGTTGGGAGTAGACTTCGCGGCAGACCAAAATAGAGATAGGGGGACCTCTATTTTGGTAAGATTGAGATGGATGGAAGGGGACAAGAAGGCATAAGAAGGTTCTGCAGTAGGACGATGCAAGATAATAAATAAATAAATATTCTCGGACATTTCACACATCATCATCTGGCCCCAAAGAGGGCAGAGCTTGTGTCATGGGTACGACGTGACTGATATAATACTTATATAATGTTTTTTTTTAGTAAATACTTACTTATTATACATAGAAATACCCAGACCCGAGACAACTTGCATACCGTACAAACATTTGTCCCGCGGCGGGAATCGAACCCGCAACCTTCTGCGTCTCAGCCGGACCTTAGCCGACTGCGCCACAGAGGTTGTCAAAATTAGATAAAATAATATAACCTATAAAGATTCGTTACGACTGATAAACATCTAGTAACGTTTAGTCAGTATATTAGCAGACAAAAGGTTCTCAGAAAAAACGGATTGGACGTCTGAAAGGCAATTCTACAAAAACATATTTAGTTTATTCGACCTTGAGACAAACGTAGACGACTCGATGTTTATAATAAAGAGTATAAGGCACAGTTCGGTCGTCTTGTTTGTTATCTCGTTGTGTTGCATAACATTTCATCATATCAATACGGCCTCGACTGACCAATAGACGAATTATAAAATATTGTTACGAGGAAAAGAATTGGCTACTACAAGTAGATGCGTTCCCACATATAAACGCCTGTATTACAAAATCTTAACCAATAAAATGTTGGTATGTACAATTGTTTTTCCTTAGTATAATGTCTCTACAAATATGTTGAGATTGAACCGCCTACCAAGGCCAGATTGCTTCGACTCAACAATATGGCATAATGTTCTGCAACTTAACTGGCAATTAAAGCTCTTTAGAACTAAGCTCTGCGTAATGTATTTTAAATATGTAATTACATTTTAAAAACTAAAAAGAAAACCGAAATAATTGATTGAAATTTGAACTCATAAAAGTACAACCAAATTGAGAATCTTTTCCTATTTTTAAGTCTACCACCGCGCGCTCATTGGTCAAATCAGCGCGCGCTTCCCCGGCTTCCTTACACACTTCCGTCTCTTTTCACGAAATCACTCCCACATATTGCAGGATAGCGAGAGGAAAAATTTTATGTATCAAAGAACATACCTTTTTATATAATAGGTACAACCTTAAACACAGGAGCTGTGATTTTGGTGGTTGGTGGTAGCAATTTTCGAATATTTTATTTACCTCTTTCACTAGGCGGCAGTACTTTTGAGGTCATGGAACGTATAAGGGGGGCCACACACGGACCGAGGGAAGCCGCTGTTGCACCCACATACATGAGTTTATCCGTGGTTGCCTGCGCGTAGATCAAGTGACCCGTTATATGGGCGGTTGCACCCAGCATAACTATTAGCTGTTGAGAGAAATGATTTGCATTTATTGTACGCATTAATACGCAAGCACATAATCAATATTAGTACAAGTACAGAAGCCGGACTCCACAAAAACATTTATATAAAAAGCGACTCTCACTACAACGCAACAATGTGCTATTCAGATTGCACAAGCGCTTAGCGCCTAATCCCTACTAATATTATATATGCTAAAGTAACTGTGTCTGTCTGTCACGTTGTCACGCCAAAACCGCTGAACCGATTTTGATAAATTTTGGTATAAAGAAAGATAGGACCTTAGTGAAGGACATATGCTCCTTTTTCTGTAGGTACCACGCGTGCGAAGTCACGGGCAGCAGCAAGTATTATATATACCTACATACAGCGCCTCTCTTTCTATCCCGTAACTCTGTCTCATCTGATGCGGTACTTCTCTACGAAATTGTACCGACATGTACCGAGGATGTTATAGCTTCACAAAATTAGATAGCGTCACGTTAAATATGGTCTGTCCTTGTCATTCCAATATTAATAAAACGAGACGGTAAACACAATTATGAAACACATAATTTAGGACAGTTAGATAATGTCAATAAATAATATTTAAACAACACAATGAGCTGGTGTTATTATAAGATATACATATAGCAGGGTAAAATAACTCTGATCCTATTACATAATCAACTTGTTTTTTGATTGTCTTTTTTATTTGTTACTAGCTGCTTTAATCGGTTCAGCGTGATGGAGTTAGATTTGAGAAATGTTTGTGTATGTTCCGAGTAAACTTTAAGAGGCCACACACAATTCCGCGGAACTGAGTTCGAGCGGCTCACTCATCGCATTATGTAATTTATGCAGCATTTTGTCATAATTACATTTATTCAAAGTTTTATAATTTATTAAAAAAAAACGTCTCTACTAACGTTTATTCAGGTATAAATCCATACTAATATTATAAATGCGAAAGTGTTTCTGCCTGTCTGTTTGTTAAGTTTTCTCGGCTAAACGGCTGAACGGATCTTGATGAAATTTAGTAAGAAGATACATATGCATATATTGCACTCGGGGGAATAACATTGGCTACTTTTTGTCAAAAAACAAAAATTAGGGGATGAAAGTTTGTTTGGTCAACTCATATTTTCTTAAGTTATCTGAAAATTCTGAAAGGATCTAAAAGGAATACGTGTTCCAACGTTTCTGCCAAATCTACCCCGAAGGGGGTAAAATAGGGGATTAAACTTATGAGATATTCTTTAGATTCACAAAATGCATTCCTTACAAAAATAAAAGTTCTAAGCAAACGCGTACAAAGTCGCGGGTAACAGCTAGTATTTTTATAAATATTAATGTAGAAAGGAGAAATTTACAGCTAATTCCGAACGTTTTTTATAGTTTTATGGTTTTTAATGGGGCTTTTTGTAGATATTTCCAAATTCCGAGGCCGCTTTAATCTCAACCACTACTTAAGAGATATAACTATTTATTGTATTCGTTTCTTTGTACAGAGGTTCAATCCATAAGCTTTAAAAATTGCATTCGCTCATTTTAAATGACGACCTCTGTGGCGCAGTGGGCCAAGGTCCGGCTGAGACTCAGAAAGTTGCGGGTTTGATTCACGCCGCGGGACAAATATTTGTATGATCTGCAAGTGTTTGTCTCGAGTCTAGGTGTTTCATGTATAATATGTATGTATTTACAAAAAAAGTATATAAGTAATATATCAGTCATGTGGTACCCATAACACAAGCTCTGCTTACTTTGGGGCCAGATGATGTTGTGTGAAACTTTCGGTATTATTATATTATTATTATTGAACATTCGCATCGGAATTTTGGAATTATATAAACAGATAAGAAAAAATCAAAAGCAAGGTAGTTAACTTTCTAATACCTATTCTCCACCAAACAATAAGTCAAGATTGTCGAAAAGATTCAGCTTCTCTGAATAATGTCAAAGGTGGACATTTAATTAATAAATAAATAATCCCGATCATTTCACGCAGCATCATCTGGCCCCAAAGTAAGCAATGCTTGTGTTATGTGTACCACATGACTGATATACTACTTATATACTTTTTTTTTAAATACATACATGTTATACATAGAAACACCCAGAACCGGGACAAAAACTTGCAGATCGTACAAACACTTGTCCCGCGGCGGGAATCGAACCCGTAACCTTCTGCGTCTCAGCCGGACCTTGGGCCACTGCGCCACAAAGGTCTTAGTAATTTAAAAAACCTCTTAAGTAGGTAACATTTATAATATTAGTAATAAAAGTAAGTAAGTAAATATATAACTTACTACTCTCCTATAATTTACTTCAAAAGTATCATAATAGCAGAAATAAACCATATCTGTTCCAGAATATGTGAAATTCCCATATCCCATCCCATCAAAGATATAAAACGAATAGAGTATTATATTCATACACGATTATAATAAAATCACTTATGTATGACTGACAAACAATATGATAAGAGCACAATGAGAGACAGATTAGAAACGCTTAGATTACACATTATTATTCCATTGTTTAGTAAAGTATTTACATAATAAATAGTAGTATTAGAATCTTACATTGTCTTTATATACCAGCCTCTCACAAATCAGGTGAACCAAAGGCGACATACTTAGATAAGCACCCTTGTAATGACCTTTGTTGTTTATGAGAAAATATGATTACTTTTTAAAAACTAAAAAGCACACCGACTTCATTGAATATTAAAATTATAATAACATTAAAAAAAAACATTTTTTTTTAATTGTTGATTTTTTTAAAACTGCACGACCGATTTCAATAAAATTTAAATGGGACCGCCCAAAAAAAAAAAGATTCTGACGAATTGAGAACCTCCTTTTGTTTTAAGTTAAAAATACTATACTATTGTAACAAACATCAAATTTAAGCTTTTGCTTGTCCTTGACCAAACAATAATATCAGTATTGTTCTTTACCTGTAATATGGTGTTTGGTGGAAATTGGAGCAGCCATTACCACGACATTAGTTAGATATTGGAAATCCGAAACCATAGTAATATAGAAACTGTTATGTAGATAGACACCGCTACCATGAAATAACTGCTGTGAACATAATTAACTATTTCCCTTCATATGCCAAATAGATAAACCGACGGAAGAAATTATATCAAATTTAGATTTTCCCAGCAGTTCACTATACTAACTGTGTCTCTCCATTGGAGCACTTTTGTCATTAGTGGGATACCGAAGAGCATAGCGAACACGTACAAAATGCTAAGATATGTTCTGAAGTGGCTGAATGTTGTCGAATCCCATTTGAAGACCGTAGACGTGTACAGGTACATCACTGGACGCTCATCTGTGAACAAAGAATTTTAGATTGTAAATAACTACGTTTCAAAGCTAAAAAGAAAACCGACTTCATTGAATATAAAAAATATCATCGATGTACTTATAAAATGAATGTTGATTTTTTTAAAACCGCTCGACATATTTCGAAATGGGACCACCTGGGAAGTATATACCTACCTTTTAAAACAAAAAAATAATTTTCCAAATTGTTCAGGCGTCTTTGAGTAATTGGTGAACATACATAAGAAAGAAAGATTCCAACGAATTGAGAACCGACTTCAAAGGAGGAGCCTTTGAAGTCGGTTAATATTTCATAGGTTGTTTGATGAAGGGAATTTGTCATACTTGTTAATTGCTATCCTCGTGAATCACGTTTCCAAAGAAGTCCTCTTATTACATGACTAGCAATAGGTGTAAATCGGCTATCAAATGCATTTTTTATACGCTTATATCTACGTATTAAGTAGAAATAAGTGTTTTGGACGAGTCTCAACTTTCACAGATATTGTTGTCGTGTTGCTATTGTATTACTTTTACGTCATAGTTACGGTGATTTTCTATAACGAAACTGGGAAACCGGATTAGGTTTCCCAGTTTCGTTTATATTCATTGGTTTTAAATAGTTCATGTGACGTCACTGAGTTTGTCAGTCAACTTCTTCTTCTTCATCTTATCGTGTCACTAATTATTCCGAACCAGTGTGGTGAAAGGATTAAAGTGCGCCTCAGATGCTTCTTTCGTGCTCAGTCATCTAAATGTAGGTAGAGTTTGTGTGGCGCCCTAAAATTGTCGATTTGTCTAAAACCTTTCACTTACTATATACACTTAATCAAATAGCGTCATGAAACGTGAATTTGATATTATAAGTGTCATCTATCTATATAGATACACATAGAAAAGATCATCCTAAAACAATTTATTATCGTAAGAGTGCGTCTCATATTTCTCTGGTATCTGATAAATGAGTGATGAAGCTATATACTAAGTAGGTACCTATATAAATAGTAGGTACACAGTGAAATAATTTTACTGTTTATGTTAGCATTTTGTGTAAACATAATGATTAGGTACCTATTATGTCTTTTGCGTATTTCTTGCAGTAGCAGAATTGAGTCTTGACATGACAGAGAATATCGCTATTTGTAAATATTAAACCTATTAATAATCAGTTCACCTACTTATTCTTTGATAAATAAATCCTTAATAATATTATAAATGCGAAAGTAACTCTATCCGTCTGTTTGTTACGTTTTCACACCTAAGCCGCTAAACCGATGTTGATGATTTTTGGTATAGAGAAAGATGGGACGTTGGAGAAGGACATTGGCTACTTTTAATGTGTAGGTATCATGCGTGCAAAGCCGCGGACAGCAGCTAGTATCTTTATAAGTATACAAAAACATTGCTCATTCGCTTGGAACTATATTTATAGCCGACTAGCTGTTACCCGCGACTTCGTACGCGTATGCTTAAAACATTTATTTTTATTTTTGTAAGGAATGCATTCTGTGCATCTAAAGAACATCTCATAAGTTTAGTGCCCTATTTTACCCTCTTCGGGGATAATTTTGCAAAGTGGTTAAAACACACGTATTTCTTAAGAGTCTAAATATGAATTTTCAGATAGACTATCATCCCCTATTTTACCCTCTTCAAGGTTGTTTTTTGAGACAAAAACTATGTTCTTCCCCCGAATGCAATACATCTTCTTCTAAAACTTCATCAAGATCCGTTTAGCCGTGAAAACGTAACCAACACACAGACAGACAGAGACACTTTCGCATTTATAATATTAGTATGGATTACTACTACTACTTTCGTATACGTCAGTAGGTAATTTTGGTGACGGGAGTTAATAGAACCACCCAAAGGCCAACAAGTAGTCCAATAACTTTTAAACCCGGGACGACAACTTAACATACAGAAGCAAGGAAGTGTTCAAATGAAAGTGCCACTGCGTTCATCCACTGCGTGCCACCCATCCAGTTACCGACCTCGCGAGCACTGCTTAACCTCGTTGATCTGTTAGGAATATCTAAGTAAGCCATGCACTTACCTCGTTGAAATGTATAAAACGCCATCGAAACCAGCAAGAGCCAGAGAAAAAGTCTTCGATTATTCAACCGTTTTCTCGATAGAGTTTTCAATGTACTCGCTAGGTTATTTACATCTAGGAAGTCTGTTATAGGATTGGTCACTCCAGCTTCCTTCAAAGACTTTTGTTCGGGTCTCGTCTGCCATTTGAGGAATATAAACGTGTACACCGTAGCTATGACCATTAGGCTCGTGTTGATAGCAAACATGGCTGTGAAGGATCGGTTTACAACTTTGTTGTAAAGAACATTTCCTGAAAGAAACAAACATTATCAATCATCATATCAGCCTTTATAAAGTCCACTGCTGAAGCTAAGCCTCCCCAATAGATTTACAGGAAGAACGATTTTTAGCCCTGTCCATCCATCGACTTCCTGTTATCTTTACAAGGTCGTCAGTCCATCGGGTGGGGGGTTGTCCTACGCTTCGTTTTCCTGTCCTTGGTCGCGTTTCGAGAACTTTTATTTCCCAACGATTATCTGTTCTGCGAATTATATGGCCTGGCCAAGCCCATTACCACTTCAACTTGCAAATTTTGAGTGCTATGTTGGTGACTTTGGTTCTTCTACGGATTTCCTCGTTGCGGATTTTATTACGTAGTGAAACACCCAACATTGTCAATACCAACTATTAATACCTAGTTAGAATTTACTGTAAACGAGTTTCTCTAAGGTGATGAAATTAACCTACAGTAAGTATGTGATACGCAGAGCTACTCCGGAACCGATTTAGATTATATCGGAACGATATTGTCGTTGTCGTTCATCGAATTCAGTTCGACTTGACAGTTGTTTTGTTGTTAAATTCAAATAAATAAATAATGCCGGACATTTCACTTAGCATCATCTGGCCCCAAAGTATGCAGAGCTTATGTTATGGGTACCACATGACTGATATACTAGTTACATTTATAGAAGTCAAAACTTCTTTTAGCGCGGTACGCATATTTTTAGATGAGGTAAAACCTCTGGATTCGCGACACCGTTACCGTCTGGGGCGAGACGCAGCCGGCTGCCGCGCTCGCCCCATTTGACTATAAACCTTAATTCACATGTTTACAGTCTACTTTTATATGGAGAAGTTTACTGAGTTAGGTTTTTTGATATAGACGCAGCCGGCTGCCGCGCTCGCCCCATTTGATTGTAAACCTTAATTCGCATGTTTACAGTCTACTTTTGTATGGAGAAATTTACTGAGCTAGGTTCTTTGATATATTATCTACATTCTGAACAAAAAATATTGCATCATCTGTGTTCGTTCAGTATTTGGTTGGCAGTCGCCATAATTACTGATTTTGAAGTGATTTATTACTAAACTCTAACTAAATAAGTTTTCACTTCTGTCGGCACTCCCGGAGTGCAACCCTTTTTTTTTTAAATACACACTTATTATACATAGAAACACCAAGAAATACTCGCAGACCATACAAACATTTGTCTCGCGGCGGGAATCTAATACGCAACCTTCTGCGTCTCAGCCGATCTTTGGCCCACTGTTCCACAGAGGTCGTCTGGTATGAACTTATGAAGGATTACGCCACCGGTTGTCAAAAGTAATGTCGTTCCATCGTTTA
Organism: Lampropteryx suffumata; assembly: GCA_948098915.1. Classification (NCBI taxonomy): domain Eukaryota; kingdom Metazoa; phylum Arthropoda; class Insecta; order Lepidoptera; family Geometridae; genus Lampropteryx; species Lampropteryx suffumata. Next base: position 14,081,336 of record OX402544.1, on the reverse strand, counting down.
AAACAAGTCGAAACGATGTAATTAAGAGTACGCTGTTGCACGATCATTGGCCCGATATATCTTTCAACGTTTTATCGAGCAAACCCCCAGGAAAGTAGGTAGGTAACCTTTATTTATTGTAAATGGTTTTGATAAATACTAGCATTACCTACCACAAAATATACTCAATGAGAGATATCATATACTTACCCTCTATCCAATATTTACATAATTAACTGGCGTGGCGCTTAAGTATGGTCTGTCCTTGTCATTCTAATTTCAAATAAAGATATTTAAACTATGAATTAGCTAGTGTGTGTTAAGAAAATCTCTCAGGCCAAATCCCGTGTGATATTTACACACGGGAGCACGGTTTTGAGGCTTTATTATTGATGATCACGGTGATCCGTCTATTTGGCCCGCACATATACCGAAATTATGCTTTTTGTTTGTCACGTCGTTTTCAATAAACTTTCGCGCTTTAAGTCTTGACTTAACGTTCAATAACGTTGTACAAAATAACCTAGATAATTTACGACGTATATACAAAATGGTGTTATTTGAAATAAAATGTGATTCTGTGATACTTTTTTGTCACGGAATATGTTAATGTTTTTTTTGTAAGATGTTTTCTAGACGACGACATGACAGAATACTTAATAGTACAAGTATGTTTGCTTAGACTAAGAGCAAGGAGCATAGTTTGGGTGGATATGTATGCGTAAGTGCGCGTATTTACAAAGGAGCATGGTTTTGAGGCTTCATTTTGATTATTCACGGCCCTCTGTTTAAATATTTATTTGGTCTGAGATAGAAACCGTACGTAATAGTAATTCGTCTTGTCAAAACTGGTTACAATTACAATCAAACTAATGATTGAAATTATGCCTATTGCTAATCGAAACGAATAGACATTGGTTGTGTCAAAAGTTCCATAATCGCCATACTGGGGTGTCTAGATGAATACCTCAAGCTTAGTTTTCCTTCACGTTAACGTCTTTGCGGAAATATTAAGCAACATGAAAATGACAGCAGCAGCCATGTGACATATCACAAACTAGTACTAGTTGATCTTTGAAAGCCAAGGAAAGTAGATCTTGTCTAGGCACTCTGGGATGTCTACAAAGGCTGGGAAAAACATTTTAATTTTTATTCGTTGATAAACCTATCAACAGGACTGGAGAAAGAAGATGGTGCTGTCTCTTATAGAGAGAGAAGAGGCATTTGCGGGTATTCAAGCGATGACTGCACCGAATGTACGTTAAAATTAAGTATGTGACATGTTTTTTTTACGATAACGACACCTTTTTTTCAAGTGAGGTTCAGTTAATCAAACATGAAAAGAGCCGATTACTGATACTTACATACCTACCTACATACAAAGATACTTTATCGCAGATTTGATAGCGTTTTCTAAATTATTCTGTTGCTTACAAGGCTTACGATTGCGACGTAGTAAGCCAATATATTTGTTCTTCCTTATATTTTCACGTATATTGTAAAATGAGGTTTTACTTACGTAGCCGTAAAAAGGTTAAAACAAATAAACAGACAATAGACGTAGACATTTTCACTGAAAGTATTTTTTCGGCTATACAGCTAAATGAAATAAATTTTATAAGGAGATAGATTGTATCTTGGAGAAGGACCTAGGTGAGCTACTTTTGACGTAGTAACCACGCGTGCAAAGCCAGAGTAGCACACAGTTTTTTTAAATAATAACACCATACCTGCGTAGGTACACTAGCTCAAAACGATACGCAGTGAGGTAAACATCGCATTTACGTCCATTTTTAAATGAAATCCTTTTAATATCGTTATGTTCGTCTGTCTGCTCTAAGACTATTAGTTTTAACGTGGGAAGCTGTCAATATATTTCATAATTCTCAAATTAGCGAGAGGTAAAACTTTCATAACACTGTCTGGCTGAAACTTTAAATTCAAAATCCGAGATGGATTTGAAATGCGCGATTTGCGCAGAAAGTGAAGGGAGAACGGAAATATGTCAGTCAGATCCGAGTTTTGAGACAAAAATGATGAAAAATATTATCTACTGAGCCAATTCTAGGCAGGGAAACGCTACGGACCAATATCAATTAATGGACCAATGGTGATGAGGATCTTATATTGATGAAAAGAGGACGTCCCCATCCATCCAAAAAATACCAGAGACTGAAATAATCTTAATCATGAAACTATGTGTGGAACTCTCCGGTTAGTGATACTCTAACATCTTCTAAAAGCCAAATGAAAGAATCGTACAAACTTTTAAATTAGCAGATCTATAAAATAACAGAAACTTCTTTGAATTATTAATTTTCTTTTTATTTAATGTGTGATATTTGTATAATATAGTAACTGTGCTTATAAACTTTATTTTTATTTCAAAGCAGAAAGCTTCTGTCAGTATTTTTTTTAAATTTCAACTAAATTTATTAGATTAATTGCAGCTTATAATCCTCTTTTTATAAAAGGGGATTGTAATGCTACAGTACTTCGAAAGGAAAAAACGGAACCCTTATAGGATCACTTTGTTGTCCGTCCGTCTGTCCGTCTGTCTGTCAAGACACTTTTTCTCAGGAACGCGTGGATACCTCCACGCGTTCCTGAGAAAAAGTGTCTTGTCTTGTCAAGCTGAAATTTATATCAAATACTCAGGTCTACTGTCCCTTAAAGCTGTGAAAAAAACAAACTTCTAAGCCAACGCAATCAAAAGATACAGCCGTTTATGCCGCAAATTTTCGACACTCGCAAGGGAATCAAAACCTACAGGTTACTTCCCGTGAACTCAGAATCTTGAAATTTGGTACGAAGCAACGTCTTATAGCACAGATAAAGGATAAATTGCGATAACCGTACATTTTTAGTTACATCATATAATAAAAATATTTTTAATAATTTTAAACTTACTACCTCTTTTCTCATGAACGCGTAAAGGTATTAAATTGAAACTCATATAAAACACTCAAGTCTATAATACCTTTAAGCTGTAATAAAATCAAACTTCTATGTCAATGCAATCAAGAGAAACAGCAATTTAAGTCGCATATATTCAAACTCGCAACTCGCAAGGGAATCAAAACCTACAGGGTACTTCCCGTGGACTCAAAATCTTTAAATTTGGTACGAAGCAACGTCTTATAGCACAGATAAAGGATAAATTGCGATAGCCGTACATTTTTAGTTAAATCATATAATAAAAATATTTTTAATAATTTTAAACTTACTACCCATTTTCTCATGAACGCGTAAAGGTATTAAATTTAAATTCATATAAAATACTCAGATCTATAATACCTTTAAGCTATAACAAAATCAAACTTCTATGTCAACGCAATCAAGAGAAACAGCAATTTAAGTCGCATATATTCAAACTCGCAACTCTCAAGGGAATCAAAACCTACAGGGTACTTCCCGTGAACTCAGAATCTTGAAATTTGGTACAAAGCAACGTCTTATAGCACAGATAAAGGATAAATTGCGAAAACTATAAAGTTTTTGTGACATCATCCAACTATGACTCGATTGTCGTGATGGGTGAAATTTTACTTATATACCTATAGGTTTGTACGGAACCCTCGGAGCGCGAGTCCGACTCGCACTTGGCCGGTTTTTTTTTTTATATTTTACAACACCATCGTGTGGCATATCGTTGGATAAGTCTTTTAAAGATGGAAGATGTTTTCAGTTTTTCGATACAGATATTTGCATGATAAATATTAATCTTTAAAGTGGCTATTTTTGAGGTCAATGTCGTTCCCTACATACATTCTTTACATACATTATAAGTATAAAACTCAGACATAGAATTATATTCATCCCACAAATGATTTTGAAATCGAACGTCGTCATCGTCATCGTCATTACATTAACTGTCCCTGTTAACTTACCCACAGCGAGTCCAATCGGCATAGCACTCAGGTACACAACATCAAGGATGCCGACTCTTAGAGTCCTGTTTTTGAGAGAAGACACATCAGCGATGTAGGCGAAGCAGCCTGCGAATATCGCCAGGTCGGAGCCTGTTAACGCGCTGGGGAATGCAGCCGAGTATATCACATATTCTAACGGCCAAGCTGAGACAAATAAAATGTTTTAAGGACTAGTAAAAGACAAACAATAACCACCAGTACACCAGTACATCAGTACATCCTACTTCCTACTACCAAATACTACTAATATTCATTGGCCAAGCGCATGTCAGACCACGAACAGTGAAGGATTCTAAAGTCAGTCAGGTTAAAAATACTACTGATCAGGTATTAAACAAATTCAACATCATCTACACAAGTATTTAGCAAACTACAAGATTTTCATGGTTTTTTTTAAGTTTACCAATAAGGCTGTTTTTCACAATGAAGTACTCGTAAATGCTTAGTATATTTATTACCTTAATTTCATACCAATATTTATCAAACGAATATTTTTATCGAAAATCTGTTCAGGAAACCACACGATGGGGTAGTAAAATAAAAAAAGATCGATCCCCACTTTATATGCAAAAACGTCCCAAAAACCATGTGTTTTTCATAACTTTATACTAATAAGGCTACTAATAAGTATTACCATGCAAAAAAGCATCACCATCCAATGTCTTAATTGTACGCGAGCACGAGCTCTGATTAGGGGCAGGCAGACAGACCTCTATAAGTTCCTTGTGGACTTTGGACCCCTAAAAATGCATAAATATGTATGGATGTTTGTTTGTGGCTCAATCACGAACGAATTTTAATGAAAATTGGTATAGGTGTAGGTAGTCTGTGACTTGGGAACTTAAAGACTAATTTTTATGTAGGTAGGTACCAAGTGTGCAAAGCTGCGGGCAGAAGCTATTACACTAAAAGCGAAAGTTTTGAGGATGTTTAGATGTTTGTGACTTAATCATGTAATAATGACTGTATAAAGCACCAAGAAGGTATTTAAAAATATATATTCTACCAATCTTTCAGTACCTACTAATTTCCAAAGATTCAGCTTTGCTTAGTTTGGGGCTAGATGGTGTTGTGTGTAATGTCCATCAGCATTTATTTAATGTTTATTTAAATATTTACCATTCATAGTATTAACAGTAATCATCAGTGAGAAATATAGTTTCCCAACAAGCCCCGCAAGCATGATGAACTTCCTGCCTCGTTTATCGCTATACGAGCCGAGGAAGAATGCTAGCATCAGCGGCACAACGTGACTTGCGACACCGTTCCATTGGTGGAATTTAGATACAGTCACCTGCAAAATCTGAAGTTTTACATCCATACATACTGCGACTTTGTCAGTATGAAATAAGCATTATAGATAGTCTCTGTTCAATGAGCTAACAAAAAACAAATGTGCTCATGACTGAAATCAGTTCAGTAGACATCTAATATCTTTAGTTATATAGTTCTTTGAGGATGTATAAGTTACGTCAGACAGAGGCGGGTTCAAACAATACAATGGCCCGTTTCCATGTTTCATTAAGACCTAGTAAACAAAAGTCAATAGCCGCACTCAGAGTCCTTAATGGTTGATTAACTCCCTTATTAGTATAGACTTGACAAAGACAATCTATACTAAGGAACCAATGACGACTTAGAGTGCAGCTAGTAGTGTTTTACTCAACCAGTAATTTACATAAAGTGTGCCCCTTGAAATTACGGAGTAGTTAGAGAGGGATAAAATTGTACACTCTTGCTGTATCCCAAAGTATTTTAAATTTTAGAAAATACTTTAAATTGATCTGCACAAGTTAACATACCTGGACTTCTTTGTTAATTTCTTCATAATCACTTATATTATAACATATCTCAGCAGTGTAATTATGGTTGACAGTGCATGCTTGGAAAACATAATATGTCTGCTCAATTACATTAGTGATCATAAATGCCATCATGTAAAAGAACATTGTAGGCTCCACGGTAATATGTTTGTACCATGGTGTTTTTTCTCCATACTGAAATGTAAGGTAAATTATTTGGTATGGCACAAATGTAACATATGCGAAGTATACAAACACAAGGATGAAATCCTCAATGAGATATTAGGGGTTACACTATCATCAATACTATTGATCCAAGTTTCTACTCAATTCAATTCATTCATTAGTCAGAATGTAGGTTTACAACATTGTTATAGTATAGTAATGATTATATAAAGTACCAGTACAATCTTACCTTAACTAGGCATGCAAATTTATTATATTTAGTTACAAGTAACTGCGATCATCATTCAAAAACTCGGTGATACTATAATAACTCTTGACTACAAGAAGTGCCTTAAGCTGATTTTTAAAGCTCAACAATTGATTACCTTTTATGCTCTCTGCTATCTTGTTATATATTTTACTTTGACTCTGTTACTTTGAGATGTCTAAGAAATGTCTATTGGATGCTACTATAATTGGATTACTATCATAGGAATTGGACATTAGCAGGGGACAAATCCAGGAAACATCTGGTGGCAATGGTGGTACTATTCTTTATTTAAGATCCAAATTTAAGTAATGTTTCATGGTTTACAATCATTCAATGTTTTGCTTGCTACATAGGTCAGAAAGCATAGTTAACCTTTGATAACCAACATTTATTAGGAGAGTATTACATAATCTTGGTTTTATGATATAAATGTAATTTTTATGTATGTAAAATTGCTTGATTCCTCCAGTTAATCTGTGACCAAGCAGTTGATTGCAAGGCCCGCCCTACCCCTATATTACTAAGCTTACAAATTGTAAACCAAAATATAGAGTTCAAAAGATATTTATGAAAGTAAAGATATATAACATCCACTTGAATAATTAGAGGTGATTCTGTTTGTTTACATGTGTAGAAGCATTTTTTTTGGTAGATAAGTGCGATGTCCCACAATTGTCAAGGGCATGTAGTAGGTGATCCATGTAGTAGGTCACTCCTCCAAGGATGAGTATTCTCAGAATACTCAGCAATAAAGAAGAAGACACGAGGAGGACAGGTCAGTAAGTAGAAAGGACAGGAGTAGACAGGTTAGTATTTATGTAACCTAAGCAAGAAATTTCAGGTAGGAACTACCTTCTGTCTTACATATTTTGAATATCTAAGTTAGTTGGTAAAACTTACATAGTTGTAATATTCTGTAAATTTAAGAGATTTCACTTACCATTTCTTCTTTAGCTATGTTATTCATTGTTTATAGGGTTTTAAACAATTACTGTATACCACTGTATAATAGATATAAAATCACAGAAATAAAATGCATGTATCTTTCACGTCTTCTACTTTTGCATAACATAACATTATACCCAAGAAAAATAGGAGATAATCTAAGCGTGTATTACTAATTGTAATTGCCGCCACGCAACGCACACGAGAAACTTCACAGAAACAACTCCAAAAACAAACACACACACAAAGAAAGAGTATGCAATATCCTATAAGAAGTCGGGACACCATAGATTAATATAGATTAACACTTACGTCAATGTCAATCCTTAGGTACACTTATATAGGCAACCAAACATTAACGAAATAGGGCTGTTCAGCGATAACATTTAAAATTTATCGATATCGATGAATGACCTGACCTACCCACGGTTGCACTTCCTAAGTGGTATTGATTTAACTATCATTTTGTGGTGGTAAATGAAACTCCAGAAGTTTCATTTAACACCACAAAACAATGTGCTAGGCTCAGTACCTATAGATTTGGGTTCAATAATAAAACGTCATTGAAATAATGAAACAATTTTATTTAAAAAAAATCTTTATAAGTACGTCCTCTTCCTGATTATCATAATAGTACCTGTAATAAAAAACGATCAGATAAGAAATTACATTTTTACTTTTCAAAATTGACCCATTCGCTTGCGGATTTTTAAACCTTTGATGCTTCTTTTTACCATGGCTAGGCTGTTTAACTGTGTTCTTTTTTTGGAAGGATTTATCATCAAAATGCTTTCTGCAAACAAATTTTAATTTATTAAGTTTTTCAATTGATAAGTCCTCATTGCCTGCCATCTTCACCCATTTTTACACCTAAAAATTATAACATCGAAAAAATATCGATGTTTGTAAAATGTTTCGATGCACCCCTCTATTACTGAGATTACTGTTATTATAATAATATTTTGTTCCAAAATGATGTAGGTACTACTAGGTGCCTATAAATTGATATATTAGTTTAAGTTCTACTCACCGCCCCTCATCCAGGGGAAATCTGGCCATAAAAAACCGATTATTACCATATTTTCTTTGTGAACGAAATCCACATACTTACCTCGCATTACACGCCATACACCTCTAAATTTTGCTGGAAAACAGGAATTTATAAGAAACACACTCATGTTTATCATGCTAGCAGCCTCTTAAACCTTATCTATCAGTATTTATTACAATTTAAAACGATTATTGAGTTCGTAAACAACATGTAAACATTTCAAAAAGTGGCAACTGACGCTGAACTGACTGACTGACCAATTTATGTCAGTGCTGGAAAGAGGGAGAAGCTAATATCTTCCATTGCATCAAGTTTAGCCTTATAGCATAGTTCGTTTTATTTTTTTCATGTCGCAGCAGACTGCACACACACACTCACATAAGTCACTTACTTCTTAGAGAACCATAGAGAAAGACCTAACCTAACTCAATCCATAGAGAAATAATAAACTAAATCAATCTAACGAGAATCCAGAGTAAACGTAGAGTAAAGCTAGAAGAACAGTGCTGCCAGTGCTGCCTAGCAGTTTCAGACTGTTTAATGTCTAAAACAGGACGGCTTTGTAACAATAATTTGTAACAATATTGGCTATAGGCAATTTGTTAATCTGTTTCACATATCTACGACTTTTTGTACGCGTGTTAACTAAATTAGGTGAATCTGTAACTGTAACTGTATTGATAAATGAAAAAAATAAAGAATGCCGGTGAAATTTCAGTGGACGGATCAACAAAGTGGCACCTATAGCACAGAATAGATACTCATAAAGTACTACTTATAAATAAAAGTACAGAAAACATATAATATTATTAACACCTAGCGACTCTTGCTACGATTTAACAAAGTATAATTCAGCTCGAATAAGCGCTTAGTGCCCCTCTTTTTATCATGTGACTATATCTCGTCTGGTGCGGCTCTTTTCTATGAATTTGCTCAAGGTGGGCACGTCGATGTACTTGTAGCTTCATACTTCAAGTGCGGAGAGCGCCTGGCCTGTCTTTAAATAGTAATTAGAGAAGTTTAGAGTTAGGTACGAGGTAAATGTGATAAATTTTATGAAGGTAAGGGGCTAATCTAAATTCCAGACTGTTCATAAATAATGTTGGTGTCTCTTCTGGTGAAGTGACTACGACGACGGACGGTTCGATACTAAATAGAACATAAACGGTCATAAAGAAGATAGGTTCAGGCAATGCTGAACCAGCATCCTATAGTTTGTGGCTGAACCTAAACGGGATTGAAAATACCAAAAAGGCTTGTGTCCAGCGTTTAAGAAAAACCTAAGTTCTTCTTCTTCTTCTTTTTTTGCCGGCGTCTGCGACTTTATTTGTCACAATTCTGCCAGAAAACCTAAGTTAATGAAATGTGTAATACTTGTCTACATCAGTCGTTATGTATCTGTCTTTTCTATTAATGTTTATATTCTGTTCGTTCTTTATGATTGACAGTCAACTTTGATTGATGCATGTAGGGATTTACTTTATGGGTTTATCATTTTACTGTTTACTACTCTATGGATAGTTTGTGGATGGATGGATTGATGCATCCTATAGTTTGTGGATTGATGGATGGCAAAAAAGAAAAAAGTCAAGGCAAGGCGCCAAAATTTAATCGTAAATTAATTTAATACCTATATTCTCTGCTCGCTCTCCGCTCTTGGAACATCTACGACGTTTTATTGACGGAAGATCTATACCATTTTACATTTTGCAGAAGATATTATAAATGACACAATCAGTCCTAAATAACTGTCCTGTATCAAAGCATTGCTGCTTCAGCATAACACTCAAGGTTGGAACTATTATCATCGCTTTACTAGGCCTTGTGCCAAGCATAGTCCTGATACTCCTTTACGGAACCGCAACTCCTTTTCTTGTGGAACATGGAGTGCCTCCTATCATTGCCGACGTAATAATTCACGTATATGCTGTATTAGGAATTCTGTTATGTGGGGTAACCATATTACTTCTAGTCGCATCCATCACTTACAATGAACAACTAATATTATTATACTTATGGGCGGTAGTTGTGTATGTCTGTATTGATGTTATAGTAGTAACTCTCATTTGTGTGTCAGCAATAGTTGCAAAGAATACCATATTTGGTATAGCGATTCTCGTTTGTCAAGTAATTTATTGGTTATGCTTGCTTATTTTTGTATTTCCTATCGTGAACGGATTTAGGAGAAGTATACACACGGTTGTAATAATTCTGTATTTTGTGTTATTTTATTTTTTATGAGCATTAGGTATATTTTGTGCACCTAGTTGTCAACTTCAACAGAACAGGACACCCATGCTGCGTAAGTGACGAACCTGGTAGTTCATAACAAACCGATTTGATGTAGTTAACTATATGTACCTATCTATGAGGAGCCTACCTATTTAACTACTACAAATCAACTGTATCAAAATTCTACTCTAGCTTGTTTGGTTTAGGTCTTGGGAGGCGCTGACGGACAAACAGACAACTACTTACCTACCTACCTACCTACTGAACGAGATAAATAGTCTCATCCAGTAGGTAGGTACCTAAGTAAATGTTTTTTTTTCGAAACTTTGACGGGAGTTGTGAGGTAGGTAAGTACAAAGTAAGTACCAAAAAAAGCACCTCTGTAAATGAAGAAACAGTACGAACTAACTGCCAATGACCTTTAACATAGTCAGCACTTAAAGGTAGTAGCAGAATGGAACACCTAGGTTTAGTACCTACTATTTTACAAAGAGTTCTAAAACGAATGCTGTAATTTAGAAGTGTAAGTTTAATGGCTCTTTGGGTCACAAGGCTAGCCGAATTAGAAGTCTGTCAGCTGTGATGACCTACTGAAAGTTTATTTTAACACAATATAAAAAGTTTCTACTTCTATGTACTATCCTAAGAACACTAGAACATAAGGATCCGACTAAGCGTAGTGTTTATATCGTCAGTAGTAAAGCAGGGAAATAGTAGGAGTTCGATCGTTCCTTGGTTAGCCAGGCTGCAGACAGATGCTACCAGCAACATCAGCCGGCCGAACCGCGAAGGATGCTTTTCTGCACAATGCTCTTGCAGTGAAACTAATGTCTGATCTTGTATGGACTCGACGTGTGAAGCTGGACTTTCTGAAGAACCTGTGAATGTAAGGAAATTTTAAGGGTAGGTACTTACTTTAAACGTAATTCTGTTGTGGCTTTTTGTAAAAGTAGGTAACTAATTCAGTATATCACGAGCCCTTTTTCAGTGTAGGTACCTAATAAGAAAATAAGAATGAAAGGACCTATCTAATAAGAAAGGAAAGCAAAAGTTTATAAATGCAGCAGCGGAATCACCACTATTATTGACTAAAGGCTCGTATACAGAAAAGATGTAGGTAAGTCGCGTGTCGTGCGGTCAATCTGGGTAATTTCAATTGGTAACTGATATGACCGACCACTATTTATTGCAACTTCTTTTGTTTTAAATCTTTCCCTTTCTTAAAAACCATCATCACCATCAGCACGTGTCAGTCCACTGTTGGACATAGGCCTCTCCCATGGCACGCCACTTAGCTTGATCTTCAGCTCTCCTCCTCTAATCTTTGCCCGCTGCCTTACGAATATCATTGCCCCACCTAGCTACAGCGCGCCCTACACTACGTTTGCCGACATGCGGCCTCCACTCAAGAAACAGTCTGCCCCAACGGCCATCGGTTCTGCGGCATATGTGACCTGCCCACTGCCACTTCAGCTTGCTAATTCGCTGAGCCATGTCGTGACCTTAGTTCTCTGACGAATATTTTCGTTTCGGATTCGATCCTCTGTAGCGCAGTGGGCTTAGGTCCGGCTGAGACGCAGAAGGTTGCGGGTTCGATTCCCGCCGCGGGACAAATGTTTATATGATCTGCAAGTATTTGTCTCGGGTCTGGGTGTTTCTATGTATAATATGTATGTATTTACAAAAAAAAAGTATATAAGTAGTATATCAGTCATGTGGTACCCATAAAACAAGTTCTGCTTACTTTGGGGCCAGATGATGCTGTGTAAAATGTCCGGGATTATTATATTATATTATTATTATTATATCCTTAAGAGACTCCGAGCATAGCTATCTCCATAGCTCGTTGAGCGACCTTGAACTAGTGGACAAGTCGCACAGTGACTGGCCACGTTTCGGCTCCGTATGTCATTACTAGTAGAACGCACTGATTAAAAACTTTCGGTTTAGATTTTGAGTATGGGCAATGAGAAGACTCGACGAAGTTTCCCAAACGCTGCCCAGCCCAGTTGTATTCGTCTCTTAACTTCTTTGTCGTAGTTGTTTCTACCTAGTTGGAGCAACTGCCCTAGGTAGACATATTCGGATACAACTTCGAGAAATACTCCATTTACGGCGACCGGTCCCGGGTCAACGTGCTCGTTGATCATAACTTTGGTTTTATCCAAGTTCATCCGGAGACCGATTCGCTGAGACGAATACGCAAGGCAAACGTTGGCTGTAACGTGGCTGAAACGTTGCAGGATTTACAGCATCTGTTGTAAATCCTGCAACGTTTCAGCCATGATGATGATGTCCGCTGCAAATGTGTGCGCCATTTATATTGATGCCGCGACCTTTCCAGTCCAGCGTCTTAAGTATATCCTCCAGAGCGTTGGTGAACAGTTTCGGTGATATGACATCACCCTGTCGCGTCTGTCACAGGCTTTCTCGTATTCCACAAAGGCTAGACACAGGGGCCGATTATATATTGCATTTTTCTGTATAATCTACGGCACTGTGTGGATGTGGTCTATGGTGCCGTAGCCACTTCGAAACCCGGCCTGTTCCGGCGCGGCGGTTGAAACTCCTCGAGTCTTCGCGCAAGACGGTTCGAGATGATCCCCTTGAAAACAGCTTGTATACATGGCTCAGCAGCGATATGGGTCGATAGTTTTTTTAAAAGATATTTGTCACCCTCTTTGAAAAACAACGACTACGCCACTGTTTCATGCATGCGGAGTTCTCCCATTGAAGAGGACAGCATTATATAACTCCTGAAGCTCCTTAAGTACGGGGATTCTTCCCGCTTTCAGAAGCTCAGTCGTAGCACCATCCTTGCCTGGGGCTTTTCCATTTTTAAGCTGCTTTAGGGCCAACTCGTTCTCATCTAAGCTGATCTCGGGCCAGTCCTCCGCGAAGTGGCGTGTAAAGAGTGGCTCTGGGAACTTCTCTGACAGTTTCTGGACGAGGTTCGTGTGAGGCGTAGAGCTGGCTATAGAAATCCTTTACTTCCGAAAGTAAAGACTTCTTAAACATATTTTCCGAATATTCAAAAATGTAGAAAGATGTGTCTATGTTTGTTACTAAAGCACCATTCCAATATAGTAAAATCATCTATCGGTATCCTAGCATATGGATGCGAGATAACTAACTACTCACTTTTTGATTTTGACTATTAACTGACTTAACTTTTCGCCAATAAGAAAGTTTCCATCTAGCATATTGCTCGCATTTTTACATGTTAAATAAAATATTATAATAAATATTGGTGGACTATTTAGCACGAAACTAAGCATAACTTATATTATGGGAACCAGATGACGGATAAATTACTTATGTCTTTAAATACATATCTACATAAGATATTTTATAACCCAGATAAAGAACAACATTGATGTTCATCACACAAATGTTTGTTCTGGGGAGGGAATCGAACCACGAACCCACAGCGCAGAAGGCAGAGCTTTTACAGAGGTGAGAGGCCGCGAGTCCGTTACCTAATAATTTAATTGTGTACATAACTATTTAGGTAAGTTGCTGATATATATTAATGATACGAAGCCCCTACACAGTTATGGAATATTATGCACTTATTTGTAAAATTGGGGTTTTTTTATGAAAAAAGCAAAAAGAACGAAAACGTTGGAACAAAAAACGTACCGTATTTTCTTTTACATAGGCTTCTCCATAGGTACACATCATTAATGCTTCGAGCTGTTTCTGCAGTGCTTACTTTAATCGTGTTTATTTGTAAAATAATTATTAAATTAAATAAATTAGCAAATTAAATACATTACATAAATTAAAATACATCATATGAAGCTGTACCAATTACTTATACCTAGATATGTATATTCACCTAGCTTTAGGCTTAGATTATTAGGTGTAAAAAACATAATATTTGAAGCTTTCCATATCGTGAACGATGTCAAAGAAAAATCCGTTTACTCCCACCTGTTCTGTTGAGTAGTTCTGTTGGCAGAACTATTGGGATTTTTTTACCATTAGTTCTGTGACTTATAAGACTATGCTTTACATCTGGCTTCAATCTCATCGACAGACGAACTATATTCTTCTGGCGCTTCGGCGGCCGCTAACGCGGCACGCTCGCTTCGCTCGCTCGCCTTGCGCGTTGTTTACTATACTCTAACATAACCTAACCAACTGGTTTCTATTTCTGGCGCATCGGCGGCCGCTGACGCGGCACGCTCGCTTCGCTCGCTCGCCTTGCGCGTTGTTTTCTATACTCTAACACAGTCTTTCCCAAAGTGGGCGATAACGCCTCCTTGTGGACGCTGCAGGCCTAAAGGGGGCTGTTAGAGACCCAGAAAAAAAAATGGGGGGTTGTGTAGGCTTGGGGGGCGTACAAATCGCCCCTATTTCATCTTGCTGGGATGACTCTTAGACACCGACTGAGCTCTCGACTCTCGACTACAACTTGTGAACATCAACTAATATTAATTAAGAGATTGCTCAAACTATTTTCGATATTTCTCTATCTGTCCTGTTTTATTCAATAAATAAAAGAAAAATCATGTCAATCGGTCGCTCCGTTTCCAATTGAATGTAACACAAACAAACAAATAAAAAGGCAACAGACACACTTTCGCATTTTAATAGTTATTGGTATTCCTAGATAGGTAATTTTCGTAGATAATAGACCGCGGGCAATCATGTTTTAACAAATTTTTGTTAAATAACCAGATTTGTGCATTTCTGTATCAATCGGCTGGTTCATAGAATACTTGTTCTTACTTGTTGAATACGATTGAGCGTCGAATGAGATAAACGAGTTTATGTATGTTTGTCTTATTCCTGTGCTGCTGCTTATGCAATCCTATATAAACAACGTAACATTTATTTTAATTTCATTTGCGGTTTCGTGCGTATAAATAAGCAGTACTTAAGTTCAACACTTACTTACGTATTTCTCAAAACAAAACAATGTCGGAAGTAAAAAAAAAGAGACGGCAATACTGTGTGAAATATATTAAATTCGGATTCATTGAAAATCCCATAAACCCATCATCGCCTTTGTGCCTTCTATGTCTAAAAACATTTTCAAATGAAGCAATGAAGCCTTCAATACTGCAAGATCATTTAAATAAAATGCATCCAGATAAGAAAGACAAGAATGTAGCATATTTTCAAGACCTAGAGAAGAAGCATAATACTCAGCCAAGTGTAGCAAAACTATTTTCGGCGGCTGCTAAGCAAGATGACGACGGAATTCGAGCTTCGTACAATATCTCTTTGTTAATTGCTCAAAAAGGCAAACCACACAACATGTAACGAATAACTAATAAAAGATACTCTGTCTGAATACTATAAAGTTGCGTTTCAATAATCATTCTCATTGGTAGGTGTTGCCCGTAAGAGTTAACTTGAGACCTGAGCACCGTTGTGTACTACCTACTGCGCTCAGGTCTCAAGTTAACTCTTGCGGCTTATAGTAAAAGTCTCGTTTGGAATGAATGTTTAATCTCCGCTAATATAGTTTACAATAAATAATTAATTTAATTTGATGTTATAGTGGTTTTTAAGTAAGAGAAAAAATGGGGGCGCTGAAAAATATTTTATTCTCAAAGTATAAAACCCAATAGTTCTGCCAACAGATCTATTCAACAGAACAGGTGGGAGTAGACTGAAAAATCAATGGCGCGAAAACAAATTAATCACTAAATTCGAAACACAAACACACACACAAGCCAACGTTTTAATAAATTTAAACTTTGAATTCCTATCCAATATTTGAGATCAAAGTGGATAATTTGACAAAACGACAAGATAAGTTTATCCTCTATTAAGTTGGAGAAACGCCTGGACGACAGAGAATAGTGGTCTGGTCATCTCTGGAGGAGGCCTTTACCTATCATTGAGAGGGTTCTTGCTATGCTTTTTATTATGATTCATTTTCTTGTTTATGAGTTCTTGTTTACTATGATTATGTTATAAATCCTAATTACATATATTTTTAATCATGTTATTCCTTTACTATAATTAGTATAATTATAATAAACTAAATATCTAAATCTAAACTATTTTTATTGATATTTTTTAAATGCACCATAATTTAAAAAAAAATACTAATTTTGCATGCATTGTTATGGACATTTTCTTATGAAAAGCAAGAAAAAAAGGATTTTGTTTTTATTTTTTATTATGTCGTGCATCTTAGGATGGGAATTTATGGGAGATATTATTGTTTCTTAAACTCTTTTACGTTATAAAGATTTTACGTAGATATTATAAATACGCTCAAAATATGTTAATTTTGGATAGTCCAGCCAGTGTCTCACTCACCCCTCTCCCCTACCGGCTTAACCGTTGTTTGCCTGATTGCCTGATGCCGGAATGCCTGATTTTAAAAGTAGCTTATTGGTATGATTAAATTATCACAGCTAGTTGGGAAAATATCCATGGTGTTGAACAAGTAAGTAGGTAGGTATCCCTCAAAGTAGATAATCTACACATCACCATCTAGCCTAAAACTAAGCATAGCTTGCACTATGATGACTGACAACCAGATGACTGATAGAATTCTTGTATCTATATATTAATACGTGAAGCAAAAACGTTGTACCCCCTTTTTACGAAAATTGCGCGGACGGAGGAGTATGAAATTTCGCACACTTTATACCTAGTTTACATAGAGGAGTGCAGAATGCAATTTTTTTTTTTAATATGCATTAAAAATACATTAAAATTATTAATTAATTATGGTCGAAATACTGAGTATTGTACACCCTCAAAAGGTATACAAAAAAGTCTGCGATGGAATATGTATAACTCTTAGGGATAACCATTCGGTAGTATAATTAGTACCAGCATTGCACCCCTGCGAAACCGGGGCGGGTTGCTAGTACTTTTATAAACAGTGCTTAGCTTGAGTTTTAGCTTTTGACTAAAGTTGAGAGACGTTTTTAGTAAAGGAGTACCTACATTGTTAATAATATCGTAATAAATTGTAATAATGGGTGTACTTAAGAAATTGTTCGACTATGTTTACTGTTATTTGAATAGTATGAAGGTCACTAAATTCATATCGTCACCATTATACCAGTGTAACACAGCAGTCTGACAGAGTAGTGTGAGTGAAGGTAAGTAAGACGTGACGAATAGGTACCTATGGCAATATTTTTGTGGGTGGTACCAAATCGCACTTACCGTTTCGGAATAATAATGCAGTCTTGATCCAGTCGAATTCGGATTTGTCCAATCGAGATTTAGAGATCCTCTTCAAAAGATTCGTAATTTTTTTCAGTTCGTCCTTTATATTTTGTCGTTTGGACAATAGAGCAGATGGTATGTGATCTGTAATGTAGTTAATAAACTAACAGATTTAATTTAATAACTAAGTATTAGGTAACTTAAGTTGAGCTTTATCCTTTCACCACACTGGTGGTTCAATAGAATTAGTGACACGATAAGAAGAAGTGCTTTAGAAATTGTCTAATATCAGCATTAGGTCAGGTATAGTGCCTATCGGCTTTTCCAGTCCTGAAAATAGTAGATGGAAGGCTAACATTTAACTCTTCAAACACCTTACTCAAAATTTCATAAAAATTTTGGCAGCACTTTTGGCAGCACTAGCACTAGAGTCTAGACTAGACTAGGTGGCGGCAAAAATACTGCATTGTACAAAATATGTAATAACTCTACAACCAAAGCATATTATATCATTCTGTAAAAAAACAATGTACTAATTGATATATTACCTATCTATCAGGCATAAAAATAACTTGTTTAGTCAAATAATATATTTTATAATAAATAGTTTAGTAATAAATCACTTCGAAGTCAGAAGCATGGCAACGAACTTTTTCCCGCCTTATCTAGAAGCTATTACTATGAAAATAATACCATGTCTCACCTTCCTCAAAATAAAATGAATATTGAGCCGCTGTAATAAAGAATATTTCTTTCCAATTGCAATGCAGTAGCGCCACTTGTTCGGAATCTTTTATTTGTGCAAAAACACATACTCCATGTAGCCATTTAATGGAAGCAACCAGTAACTTTGCCGCCGGATCATAGATTCCGTCACTCGACATCCTTCCGTACTCATAATACTTCTTTAGTTTCAGCTCGAACTGCTTTGCTTCCTCTGAAATATTATTATCTATTTCTATTTGATTCGTTTGCTGCCGCGTTTTTACATCGGTTGATATCGCCTCCTTAGTCTCAAATTGTAAAGCCTTTGAAACAATATGTATTGGTGGTTCAAAGTTGCTGGGAGAATGGAGATATATCGTTCTGGCATCTAGTTAAAAAAAATACGGTTATTATCAGAAACTTTAGTCAGAAACTTAAATATCCTAATAAACACTTGTTATACCTTTTCCTGTTTTGTTCTCAAGTATGGCATCGGATTTGAATGCCTCTTCCGAACTTGATACTTCATCTTCCTTGATTTTATCAGATAGTTGCGAGTCTGGCTTTTGTATAACGTTTCTATGTTCCAATGGTGATGTCCTCAATAAACTAAACCCATTCACCGGCGCCTCTGCACAGAAACATTTAGTTTACCAAGCTTTAGACTTCAAATAAACAAATCAAAACGTTTGATGCCAACTTACTATCCACTGTGGAGGAGGGAGTGTCCGTTGATATGACGGGTGGGTAGAAAATGTTTGTGGGAAAATATCCGGGATGCGATACTGGATAGTGCAGCGGAGTCGAGAATAAAGGTATCTTGAACGAGCTCAACGAGGTCAGTGCGTTTGCTTGAGGGGTCATAAGAGGGGATTCGGGTGCCGTCTCAGGAATCCTTGAAATAGCAAAGTCTTGAAAGGAGGACCTGTCAAGGAAAGAGTTGTGGACACTGGGCAAAGAGTCCGACAAGGCAGGTATACCGGTGTATGCGTGCAGGGAAGGGAATGCAGAGAATGTTAGAGGGGCAGGGTTGGGCACGAAAGCTGGATGTCTTGTAAAAGTGTAGCCAAGTTTTTGTAGAGCAATTTGATGTGGAGCCAGCGGACGCGGCGCTCGCTCGTGCTGAACGGCTGGAAACAAATTTTAATCAGTCAACTGGTTACTTGTTTCCGTACTCTAGTTAATAATACTAATTATGCATTCTTTAAAAATACCTACAGCATGTTTGTCCATCCAGGGATAGGATCATCAACTCATTGATAGACATAATAATAGGCATTGACTACTTATAAGTTGTAAAATCAAACAAGGAACGGGTACCTACTTATTTTCACGTAAGTACCTACCTACCCGCTTATCTTGGCGGCATCTCACAAATTTAAAAATTTGTAAATAAATCTTACACAGGCCGGTAAACTGTGTTGATATGAGGGGTAGGGGTAGGTAAGTGTAATATAATAGAGGCGTCAGAAGGCGTTGAGTGTGCGCGAAAAGAGGTGGCAAGCGGGGTGCAATCAACTTTATAATGTAAATAAATATCTGTGAGAAAAGCGGCTGCGGACGACAGGCGAGCTTCGCCGAAAGCCGCAGCCGTGCACTACTTACCTACGTTTGTTTTCTTAACACTTCTGGGTGGGTCAGGAGGGTATTTGTGTGGGTAGTGTGATTTTAAGCATAAGTATTTATTTATAGAAGAATTGATATACCTATATACACAATTGTTATGATTAATGAGTTTTTTGGTTTAGGTATAGGTAATTTGAAATGCAACTAACTTCAAACGATATCCAAAACAATGTTTTATAACAAACTAGCGACCCGCCCCGGCTTCGCACGGGTGCAATGCTGATACTAAATATACTACAGAGTGTATTTATATACAACGTTATCTAAGAGAATAACATATACTAAGAGATAGACATATACCATTGCGGACTTTTGTGTAGACCTTTTTAAGGTACAATACTGTAAGATACATTATACATTATTTGTACATTATTTTGATCTATCTCGTAGGGTTCAGCCAGCGTTTGCAATGTAAGCGCAAGAATATGAGTTTATTTACGACGCCACATAGGAAACCTCTTAAATTATCTGTGTTTCTCTACTATATTATGCATGTTTATACATATAAACCTTCCTCTTGAATTACTCTATCTATTAAAAAAAACCGCATCAAAATCCGCTGCATAGTTTTAAAGATCTAAGCATATATCGGGACAGACAGACAGCGGGAGGCGACTTTGTTTTATACTACGTAATATGTAATGATTTAACTTATTTGTGAGGTTTCTTGTTTATCTCGATGGATGGGGTATGATTTTGGATTTTGGCATAGAAAGCAGAAACTAAACTCATGGTTAAACAGGAAATAGTGGTAGAATTTTTGGTAGAATTTGTTAGAATTTATAGAGCAGTTCTCTAATGCTAAGAGTATTACTGAATAGTGATATAGCTATCAACGCAAAGATTTTTCCAAATCGAATATAAGATTTTGACTGTAAGTTCAAACACGCAGGACGCCCCTCGCATTTTTATCTCTCCACCACTTAGCGACACTTGTCTACCGCAAATACTTCAATGTTTCCTAATGGAAAAGACATGCTGCGAGGACTGGGTAAATGCTTTATTGAGTGAGACAAGTGCTCACCGCCCGACCCTGTTCTCGATTGATTATTGCCTCTATTATAGGTACAGTACATCTCCGGAAAGATTCCGCCAAAAGTAATTGAAACGGAAGTATAGGTATAGCCTCGGGAGCAATCCTGCTATAGGTGTAACCCGATTATATAAGAACTTTCTGTAAACTCAAAACTAGTAACCATAACCAAAAGCATTATAAATAATAACTATAAGTCGATACTTTTTAACCCAGATTGAACGAAGGTACTCTTAAACTCCCAAGTACCTTCAGTAATAAGATATTCCGATTTCAAAATACATTTATGGGTTAAATAACTCCACACGCCAAATTTTATGAACAAATGTAGCACATAAACATACTTTGTTCGGATGCGTTTTCACTAAAGCGGAGCAGCAATGTTTTCTTCCCACGTTGTCTTTTTAGTTCCGCTTCAGTTAAAACACATTCTTAGCTTTTAAAAAACTTACCATCTTTCTTCATATTGACCCTAAGACACTTAGAGAACCTGCAAGCCTGGCATTGGTTCCGCCTAGTGACATCCACCACGCAGCGGCCGTTTTCCTTGCACACGTAGTCAAGGTTTCTAAAGAATAGAAGACAAAATGATAAGGGCTTAGGTAGAAGACACAGCGAGCGCGTTTAGGCCTAGCTCCAATTAAAATACCGCGAACTCGAACTGTGGTCTAAGGAATTAAATGTAAATGCACGCACAAGGAAAAAACATAGTTACATCTTCATTACGGATTCCAACCGCAATGCGTGCAAGGGCATAGTGCTTGGCCAGACTGCAAACGCGGGCGCGGGGCGGGCGCGGGGCGGGCGCGGCGCGGCAAATCAAACATATGAAACTTCATTTGAGTGTCCGTAGTGGACACGCGGGTGCGGGGCGGACGCGGGAAGCGGTGCGGGCTACTTGGCGCGGGAAGCGCGCGGGCAACTCACGCCATGCCTCGTTCATACAAGTGGCCGCAGTGAGAGCGCGGGGCGTCAAGCGGCAAACCGCGCGGGAGCGAGGATCTCAAACTGTTTCGAGCTAACCGCGCGCGTTCTTGTGATGGCGTCTTCACAAATCAATGTAGAAGAATTCATATTCAAGCACATGATATTGAAACAACGTCAATACAAAAGCATAAAGATTGTGGAATGAAATAAAATCTAAGGTAAGAATATTCCGATAAAAATAAGTCTTCGTCATCCATCCATACCTGCTCTATTACAAAAATATATTACACCTAATATCTTGTACGGTGCAAGACCTACATTGAACTGTTTACTTAGTCAAAATTTTACGCAACCTCAATTTATTAAGGCAGTGCACAACTGAGTGGTCAATAAGCGGGTCGTGGGTCGGAATCGCCTTAACTTAAACATAACTTAGCTAGCATTTTACGTGATTTACTTTAAATAAACTTTAACTATGTTTGTGACCCGGTTTTACTTAAGCAATAACTACTAATAACTTCAACGTTTAATCGTGTGCAGTCTAGCTGGACTGTACAATCTACATGGAACGAAGTCCCTTTCGTTTTTATGGTGACCTTTCATATAAAATAATATGAATACACACATATACACATACACACATATATATATATATGGGAGATATATATTTGTGGGAGACTAGTTATCGGTCTCCTTCATTCTCTCTTTCTCTTAATGTAGAAGAATTAATAAGTGCTATCCAAGCACGACCTGCAATGTGGATGTCGAAACAACGTCAATACAAAAACATTAAAATTAATTTAGTATGTAATAAAATCAAAAAACTTTGGAGGTTGCGCTCGCAATTTTTCATTCTAGTAAAAAAAATACAGTTGAATATAGAACCTCCTCCTTTTTTGGAGTCGGTTAAAAATAAGTCTTTTTCATCCATATTATATTTAGACAAACACAGGACACGACAACACGCGGAACGAAGCCGTGCTCCACTGCGGACTGGCACAAAAGCGCGCGTTGCCGCACCCGCGCCGCTGCCCGCCCCGCGCTGCCAGTCTGGCCAAGCCCTTAGAGTTCATAGTTTTGCGTTCTCTATTATGTACATGTCCGTTCTTGACTCTTGTACATGTCTCGGTCTGACTGCTACCTATACGTGTGTTAAGATCCATAAGCCATGCATCGTATCGAAAACAAAAACGAGAGATGGAGAACTGAGAACTCGAGCTAGACCAGTTCAGTGTATCGGCCAACTGTAAAGAAAACGTCTGCGTCTATACCAAATCGACTGTAGAGACGCTGTGTGATAGGTTTGAAAATATAGGTAGGTAGTTACCGTCGGATACTCCGTTTAAAGAATCCTCGGCAGCCGTCACAAGATGCCACTCCATAGTGTTTTCCAGAGGCTTTGTCTCCACATACCCTGCACAGCGACTCTGGTTTACCCATAGACTCCATTAGGTAACATCTGGTAGTACAAAATAAGGTAAACTTTGTAGAAGAAGCTCAAACTCTAATAAAACAGTTATTATATTATTTTAAAGAAGAAAATATAATATGCAAACAATATCTATACAATAACTAGAAATTGTCGAAATTATTATCTTACTTTGTACCTAGTATTATATCTACTCCATTATATATTAGACAGTTTCTGTATCTGTTCGATGTTTATTATGTTCGTTTGTGGCTCGAACGGAGGAACGCTCAACGACTGAACGAGTTTAGATGAAACTTTATAGGTATAGATGCAGTCTGTGACCAGGAATAGAATATAGGTAGGTACCACGCGTGCGATGCCACGGGCACAAGCTAGTGGGTAAATAATTAAAGTCTGACGAAGATACAGTCTACTTCAAAAATGTGTGGGGTAACATACGAGTGGATCACACACAATAGCACAATCAAATTTATATTTAAACCCAAAATTACGTGGGGTTTTTCTAGAATACAGAAGGTATGAAAGGATGTTGCCATGTCATCGACTTCTCGCATTAATAATCGATTGATTATTCAAATTCGGATCCCTCGGATCGTCACCACACGGTGAAATATAAAAGGAACTCCTCGGATTAAACGAGAGTTTCATATCATTTTTAACATATTAGCATAACATCCATTTGAACTTTGTTTAGTTCTAGCATGGTCTACGATGTGAATGAACAGAACAGCTCGAAACAAAACTGAGGTCTAACACCTACCAATCACATCAAAGAATTCTAATTGATACCTGCTATGCTATGTACTGAGAAATGACATCCTACCTAGTACCTCTTCGAATAAGTATAAAAAGGCGTTGTCGCTTTTCCAACTTTGGTCGTCCTTTTGTCATAATAACGTAACGAGTGCGACATAATGATTGTTCGATAATTGCTCTGAAACGCATGGTCCTGTTCCCACGAGGCTCGTGTCTGGGGGACATGGTGACATGCCTTACATACCTACAGCCATCCGTAGATGTATTGATTTCGATAATGTCATATAAGTTTTATTGATAAAAAGGATAGTAGTTTTGAACTTTGTTTTTAAGGTTCCGTAGGTAGGTACCTCAAAAGGAAAAAAGGAAACCAGAGAACCCAGGAAAAAACGGCAGTTGTGTTCCTGAAAATCTTTCCATTCGCCCTATTTTTTTCAGGAACGCTCGTGTTCAGGGTACCTATTGAAATGATTATCAAATGCTACAGTTTCTTGGATCTGTAAAAAAAATCAAGCTAAGTCAAAGTCAAAGTCAACGCAATCAAAAATACGGCCTAATTACGGCAATTTATGCCGCTCATGCATGCATAGTAAATCAAAACCTATGGGCTACTTCCTGTTGACCTAGAATCATTAAATATGGAAAAGAGCTTATAAGTAAAGGTAAACATTCTACTTGTCGTGCGTCTCGCCCCCTTAGCAAAGAAATGGGACTTTTAGTCCTCTTTTTCTAGTATACAAGTATTTTCTTATAATTATCCACTAGGATTACGAGATTTATGAGCATTTTGTCTTGTAATATCGCTTAACGCTACGCATTTTAAGAAGTAATTATATTTCTTCATTTCTTGTAATACCTAGTCTTGTTAACCATTTTGCTAGTGTCAAGTGATTTGTCTTTTCTAAATGTCATCGCGAAATCCCGAAAGTTCTAGACGGCCGTCTCGATGACAAACGAAGATTCATGTGACCACATGCGCTTGGCCAATTCAATTGTACAATGAACAATAAACAATGAAGGCTTCCAAAGTAAGTAAGGATAAGACTGACCTCTATCAAAAATGGACACCTCAAAGCTTAATATTAATCACACGAATATCTGTATCGAAAAACTGTTTAAGAAACCTGGTCGTATCATTATAAAATGCAACGATATTTCACACAATAGGGTAGTATAATAATAAAAAATCAACCCCACTTTACATGTAGAGGAGGTATCACTAAATTTTTAGTTTTTGTTACATAACTTTGTAGGTGTCACTAATACGTATCAACGTGAAAAATTTAATCAAGATAAAACTAACAGACTGCGAGCAAGACATCTGATTAGGACATATATTAATAGGACATAAAAAGACCTTATAGAAAGAATCGAAGTAATTATACTTCTTCTCATCCTATACGTCCATCCTAATCTGTGTATTTATTGGTCCAATTTTATTTATTGTGTTAATTTCGGCAATCTTAAGTGTGATTGTTTTGTTATAATGTTACAAAGTCGCAGTCGATCTTCATTTGACTATATTAAACGTAATCGCGTATTAAACGTCTATAATTTTCTTGGGCTTGAGCTTTCTTCGTACAAATCACAAAGTAATTGTGCTAAGGAGCCACAATATTTTGATTAAAATAACTGCCAAGATTATATAATAAACCTTGAAATAACTAGAGAAAAACGAATACATTCATAAGCTATGTTATTTCATAGAATGTCAAAAGAATAAACTCGGAAGTAATTTTATGAAATATAAAACATACCTGCCCTAATCGACAATAATTACAATAAGTCACATTCTGACATGTTTTCGTAATTGTGGCGTGACGTCATTGGTCACAATTACACCGTATGTGCGGTGAAAATGATGGGGGCCAGCCAGTGATTATGGATAAACGATAGATCCTGTACCGTGGCAGGTCGATTTTTAATTACAGGGCTAAAGTCAAAACGATTGACTTTATTATTTCCAGCCCACAGGTATGTAGGTAAGTTGTAAGTAGAGCGCACAATCTAGCAGGTCTCGGTCAATCAGTAATTGAAGTGACAACTTCTTTTAGCGCGGTACGCATATTTTTAGATGAGGTAAAACCTCTGGATTCGCAACACCGTTACCGTCTGGGGCGAGACGCAGCTGGCTGCCGCGCTCGCCCCATTTGATTATAAACCTTAATTCACATGTTTACAGGTTACTTTTGTATGGAGAAGTTTACTGAGTTAGGTTCTTTGATATAGACGCAAGCCGGCTGCGAAAATACGAAAATACGCTAATTGAGGAGATATATGTGTTAGGCTCTCCGGATCGCGCAACTTACGCCTATAGTGGTTGAGAGTAAGTAATTACTAATAAGGTATCGAAAGTTTTTTTGTTTGATATTTTACATAGTAATGTAGCTCTTGTACATTAATTATTTGAATTTAAATGGTGAATTTAAATCAATACCTAAATTGTAACTTATTAGCACAAGAGAAAGCAATTGAATTATAAGTGTATTATGTTCCTTATCGCTTTGTAGAAACTCAAAAAAGTATGTTATTATTGTTTATAATCACAAGGTTCACTATGAAACGTCTTACATACCTGGTGAATTTAGGCCGCATCCTATAATATTCTGCGCGGCCATTCCCCGATGACGTTTGACAAATGACGATCGACTGCAACTTTGTGACGTTATTTTTAAAAATCTAAATTACTTTGCAAAATTGTCATTAAGATAATTAAATACATTGATGTGTCAGATAAATTGTCATTAAAAGATAATTGCATCAAAGGAAGAACATTATTTTTGATTCTGATTTTATTTATTTTTCTCGAGTTATTCCGGTTTTATTAGTAATAAGCGACCCGCCCCGGGTGCAATGCTGATACTATATATACTATATAGAATGTCTAATGTGATTAGAAACCTCTAAAATTATCAGTGTTTCTCTACTATATTATACATATAAACCTTGCTCTTGAATCACTCTATCTATTTAGAAAAACCTCATCAAAATCCGTTGCGTAGTTTTAAAGATCTAAGCATACATGGAGACAGACAGACAGCAAGAAGCGACTTTATTTTATACTATGTAGTGATTATGATATTTTTATTTAAATAGAGCTAGAGTTATTGACTCGGGTGTCAATAATTGGAATAAAAGCATTGTGTTTCTTTGTGTTTAGAGCAAAAATAACCCGTAGTTATTTTATATGAATGGCACCATTTTTAATAAAATAACAAATAAGGAACAACAACATACGACTTAGTGACATAAGAGTACTATACACAATATAAACAGTTGACACTGGCAAAATTTGCATTATTATGTCACATGCCATTAACGAAGAAGAAGAAGAAGGAAGGAGTCGAAAACGCCAAATCATGATGGCGTCAATATGCGTTAGATATTCATCTCACATTCTGCACACAAGCTCTGTAAGTAAGAAACTTGCCCGCAGTGTCATTGTATTTCTGTGCATAATGCACTACTTCATAGGATAGGTACACTGAAGACCGGATTAACCGAACCAATTTTCTTGTCTTGAAAATATTTAGATTTTCTATAAAGTCAACAATCACACCTTCGTGTATTCCAAGTCACATCTGTACCAAGTTTTACACATATCTGTTCATTTACGGCGTGGCCATAATCAAACGTGTAAATGACAAACATCCACACAAACTCTCTTATTTTATAATATTACTAGCTGCTGTCCGCGGCTTCAAAAAATTGTAGCCTAAGTAGTCCGCCACAAGATACGATGTACCTTTTTACCAAATCTTATTAAGATTTCACGTTTAGCCGTGAAATTATAACAAACAAACAGACAGACATATACTTATAAATTTATAATGTTAGTATTACAACTATGTTCTGTTTGTATTTTCTCATAATTTTAATATATATATATAGGTATATATATATATATATATATAGCGTAAATTGTGTACCTACCATTATTCAGGCTCAAGCTGTAATATGTAAATCGAGAATCTCTTAAAATGTCATCAATTTATTGTATTAGAATTTAAGTTATGTATTAGTGTATCGTAATATATTATTACTAACTTACATACTTTAAAGAACTTAATTATAAAATTACGTATAAATTCATTTGAGATTTAAAATGTTTTGTTATAATAAATAATATTTATAAATAAAGATAAAAACTATTGTGAAATATAAATATAAAGATTTGGGGTTGGGGGGGCAGACTACCTAGCATAGAATTATTTGTGTTTTGAAATAAAGAGTAAACCGCCGCGCCGCATAAAAGCGGCGAGATCATCTAGTGACGTTTCGAAACGTCGAGAAGGATAAAAAAAAAATGTTAGTAGGTATGGATAATATTACTAGGAAGTTTAGCTTAAATTGCTTAGCTGTTCAACAATCTCTTAATTTTTTTACATAACATAAGCATGGGGTTTATTTTAATAAATACTAAAACAGAAAGTATTGAGAAGCATTGTATTAATAGTTGTGAAAATTTCATATCAAATATCAAAATTATTAGAATTATTGGTATTAAAAGTAAGGGTACCGCGGCACGTGCTGTCAAACATATTGTCAGTAATGATAAACTATAATACAAATATGTTGCGTGTGTGAGCGCCGAAGGGTGGCGAAATGTGTTTGTGGCATTTGAACTGACTTTACCCGACCCCTGTTATCTGATATCAAGAGCCAATGAAATGTGGTTTAAATTTTATCATGACTATAAAATGACTTACTACCTCCGTAAGATAAAACTAATAAATCCGGTACAATATTTTAAAAACCCTAGAAATATATACAATTCACTTCAAAAACTTTCGTGAATTAAAAAAAAAATGATGTCGGACATTACACACAGCATCATCTGGCCCCAAAGAAAGCAGAGCTTGTGTTATGGGTACCACATGACTGATAAACATACTACTTAAGTACTTTTTTTTTAATACATACATTTTATACAGAACACCCAGACCCGACACAAATACTCACAGATCATACAAACATTTGTCTCGCGGCCGGAATCGAACCCGTAACCTTCTGCGTCTCAGCCGGTCCTTGGCCCACTGCGCCACAGAGGTCGTCAAAAGTCGTCAAGTGGTACTATACATTTTGTAAAACACGGGGTTTATTCACGTATTATTTTGTCGATGGGAGCATCGACACTGTTTCGATTCATCTAGAGAACAACAAAAAAATACGTTGAGTAAAACCCGTTTTTTTTTTAAATGTATAATCCTACTAATATTAGAAATGTGCATGTTTGGATTTTTATGCTTGTTTTATGGCTGAATCATGCCGTAACGGCTGAACGGATCTGGATGAAATTTGGTAAAGCGGTAGTTTGTGATCTACTTTGTATGTCGGTACATTGAAGCCGCGGGCATAAGCTAGTATAATATAAATTGGTGAACGTTTCATACAACACAATCAAGCCCTAAAACTAAGCAAAACTTGTATGATGGGAACCAAATGACTGATAATCAAATCAAAACATACATACTTTATTCAATAAAATTACAAAGACCACTTTGAATTGTATTCTTACATGCTAGTGAATCTATTTAGGTGCCGGTTCCTCCTAAATCCAGTCCAAGAAGAGTCCGACAAGAAACTCGTCCAGTCTTTTTTGCATGATCCTTGTTAATTTTGTTACGGATGCCGAGTCGAGTTGGAGCAGATTCATCCCATTTTTTGTCCTCAATCTGTTTTTTTATCATATGTTTTATGAGACAGTTTCTATTTTAGTACATTTTTAAATTTGCCAATCGACAAATCTAGCACGTTGCCTGGAACATGTTTTAGAACACTCATATACCTTTTAATACATACTAGTACATATGATACTTTATAACGCAGTCACAAAATACAGGAACGCAGCAGTTTAATGTTTTACAGTTTATTGTTTTAGATACGTGAATGATCTTATATGAAGTTAATAGTGAACGAGCAGCCTAAAACTGTGTTCAAAAAGCCTTTTGAACACTTGGATGGGATACTTCTGATCTATACAACGGAACTTCGTGCTTTGTATTTTCAAAGGAGACGCATGTGAGCACGTGAACAAGCAATAGAAGTATACTAGTTTAGTAGAAATATGTGGCTACGGAGGCGTAGTAGTTCTTCTTTCTACAATAGTGGCATCTGGTTCTGGAGTGTTTTTTTATCTATACCTATAAAAGAGCTTAACCTAACTGACTGACTGATTCATCATCGCCAAGCCGAAACCGCTGAAGCTAGTAGCTGAAATTTGGAAGGTAGCTTCCTTAACAGCAAAACCACCCACTAAGGCGGGATTTTATGAAATTTAACATATAAGAGGGTAAAAGGGGTGAACGAATGTATGAAACTTTTAAACGCGTGGTGCGATTTGCTTAAAACTTGGTATGAATAAATAAAATGCAATATAAATGGACACATGTTTCAGGATTTTTTAAAATAACCCTAACAGTGGTAAAATGGGGTGTTAAAGTTTGTATGGAAACTTTTTAACGGGTGGTGTGATTATTTAGAAACTTGGTTTGGATACTTAAAATACAAAATAAATGGACACTTGTTTCAGGATTTTTCAAAATAACCCTCATAAAGAAGTAAAATGAGGTGTGAATGTTTGTATGGAAACTTTTTAATGGGTGGTCAGGTAATTGTTTCGAAACTTATCAATAAAATTGGCAAGGAGATAAATTGCATCCTGAGGAAGGATTAAGGATTCCTTTCAAAAAAATGGGGACGAAGTCGCGAGCAACAGCTAGTGTATAATATATAATTATTTCCAACAAGTATTCTAAAAGTATATCAGTCATGTGTTTCCCGTAACACAAGCTCTGCTTACTTTGGGGCTAGATGATGCTGTGTGAAATGTGCAACATCATTATTTATTTATTTATCTGTCTTGTGTGCAATTTTGCCAGTGTTAAGTGATTGTTTTGTTACAATGAGTTATCTGTGTAATGAGTAAAGAACTTTCTTCGTCACTGTTTTGTTATAATATATTCTTTTCTTAATAATATTATAAACGCGAAAGTCTGTATGTATGTTTGTTACTCTTTCACGCAAAAACTACTGAGTGGATTTTAATGAAACTTTACAATAATATAGCTTATACATCAGAATAACACATAGGCTATAATTTATAAAGATACTGTGTGAATTGTCCAAAATATAACAATAAGTGTCAAGTAAGTAGGAAAAAATCTGCCATCTGCGAGCTATTCTGGCGTGCGCTGCAAAAACCGTTAGAATTACACGAAGGACTAACCCTGCGTAGACGAAGTCACCGTCACCAGCTAGTCTAATATACAGACAAACTTAAACTCAAATAAGTTTTTATTCAATACAATTACAAGGATCACTTTGAATCACACAAATCACACAAAGTCGTAGTCGATCGTCATTTGTCTATTCTAAACGTCATCCCGGAATGGCTATCTAGAACTTTCTCCGGATTTCTTTTTGTTCAAACCACATTGCAATGTAATATTACATATATTTTTACGACCTTATTATAAACGCCTCTCAACTTGAACACTGCCTAAGCCCCGTCACTATTAGTCACTATATCACAAAAATGGATGGCACTATTTTCAACCGACTTCAACAAAGGAGGTTCTCAATTCGTTTGATAGAACTCCGTCATTTATGAACTGCTTTGAAAAAACAGATTTCATGTCAAAGGATATACTGATTGGTCCGTAGACAGAGAAGTCTACGGATTGGTCCCACATAAATTTCATAAAAATCGGTTCAGTACTTAGGTTTGTAAATGAAAAAAAAAACAGAAAAAAAATATGTCATCCACTTGTATATAAATGAAGTCGGTTTTTTATTTAGATTTAAAATGTAATTATATAGATTAACTTTTGACCAAAGTTGAGAGGCGTGAGAGAAGTAAGGCCGCAATTGTTCACACTCGTGCTTAGAACACGACACAGAAGTGGGAAAAAAAAACAGTTTAAGGCGGTACCCTCAGCAACTAGCTTGACAATGGACTTTGAAGATACCTTACAGTACTCTTCAACGGCAAACAACTCATGTATCGCAATTAAAGCATTAAATTAGTGATCTCAGGCAATCATTTTATGCATACATTGGGCTTTGAAGATACCTTGTGGTACCCCCCCTCTTCAACGACAAGTAGCTCATGTATTACCATTAAGGCATTGCATTGGTGATCAATCACAGACAACTGCTTCATAGAAATTTATCAGTTGATCAGACCATGGGCTTGACCGTTGCAAAGAATTATAAAAAAGTTGTGCCGACAATGTTTTAATTTAATTTATTCTTACTCGTATTATACGTGAAAGCTGGAAATTAAAACGACCGACGTCAACTTTAGAAGGTGTTGGTTATTTAACATTTAAGATCTTATTTTATAATTAAATTACATAAAAACAAACTTTAAAAACAATTTGATGAGGGGAAGTTATAGGAAAAATATTGAATATAATCGTACATAGCAAATTTTTTATAATGAATTAGCTTCTGAACGCGGCTTCGCACGCATAGTACATACATAAAAAGTAGCCAATTCCGTTCCTTAGATACAATCTATATTCAAACCAAATTTCATTGATGCATAAAAATAATGTTCTGTTGATCCATCAATCGCTACTAAACTTCACAGGATCACCCGCTAGGCCAATCTGAAGATTTCCTAAAAATTTCATCGAATGCGGTCCAGCCGTTTTGGAGTCTATAGGGAACATACATACATACACACATCGCCTTTTATATATATATATATATATATAGATATTCGTTCAATTAACGAGTAGATAGCCACTTTATAGCAGAAAAATAAGGCACATTCTTTCCAATACAAAAATATATTAGCTGAGTGTACCGTCGTAAAGTTTTTGTATGTTTTGAAACCTTACAATGTAAAGGAGGCGTATGTAGCATTTAATGCTACGGCGTAGCACTTAATGGCGTGGTTCATGCATGTAATTTTTGTAGCCACCTGTCATGTTTGGAATGCTACTGTTAATAATAAAAAGCGGCCAAGTGCGAGTCGGACTTGCCCATTAAGGGTTCCGTAGCAGTAAGTAACATTTTATATTTGAGTTGATTGAATGAAAGGTAAATTGCGGTTTACGATTTAGGACGTATTAAAAAAAACTACTTACTAGATCTCGTACACTCATTTTACCACTTTGGAGGTATCTCTCGCGCAAACTATTTAGTTTAGAAAAAAATTATATTAGAAACCTCAATATCATTTTTGAAGACATATCCATAGATAACCCACAAAAAAAATGTTTGTGGGTTATCTATGGAAAATTTCAATTTCTATAAAAAAAAAATCTACCAAAAATTTTTTGAGTTTCAAATCTAAGTATGGGGAACCCCCAAAATTTATTTATTTTTCATATTTTTGTGTAAATATCTTAATGCGGTTTACAGAATACATCTACTTACCAAGTTTCAACAGTATAGTTCTTATAGTTTTGAAAAAAGTGGCTGTGACATACGGACAGACAGACAGACAAACAGACATGACGATCCATAAAGGTTCCGTTTTTTGCCATTTTGGCTTTGGAACCCTAAAAATGGTATCATAATATATTTTGTGCTTTGGAAGTAATAAACCTACAAATATAATATTACGAATACGAAAATTTGTGTAGATGTTTGTATGTTTGTTTGTGGTTCAATCACGTAGTAAGTAGTCACACAGAAACCTGCTTGAAGGGTCAACCTGCGCGAAGCCGCAGGCAGTAAACAATGGTATGTAATAATACCAAAGCTATGTAAGGAGGAAAGTCAGGTGATGTTTCCACAAGACGCCAGAAATAATATTGAAATCGTGATAGGCTCCCGTTCTCTACGGCTTCAAGTTTCAAATTTGTAGGTACTATCGAAACGGGAAAATTTATTCCTTCTTACCTCCGCGGCCGTACATCTAACAAACGTACTCGATGCCCATACTAATGGCCTTTCCATCTCCCACGGTAGGACTTGCGTGGTGAGCAATTCTACCGGTGCACTGTGATTCGTCTAGAACATGATAACTGGACAAAATTCAATCTCGTATTTCCCGGAAATTTGTTGCTAATTCCTTAGGTGAAACCCACAAACCTCTGATTCCAGAATTTTATTGCACCTGGTCGCACAAAAGAAAAGGGAGATAGGTATAACTATAAGAAAATGGTTAAGTGATGTAAACTTCATTAGCATTTTTGCTTTCGACTCGAATACTTGTAACAGTGATTTTAAAAGAGATTTAAATATTTCTTAGTGATGGATTTTAAAGTTAAAGGTATGTAGTATTTTATTTAAAAACAATTCAACTTGTGATATAGCTCGATTTTTTTATACCAATCTAAGCATATTTTTTGTCAATTTTCAATATATTTTGGACCCGGATAGGAATAGCTGATTGTTATGCTTTTTGTTAACAAAATTTAACATTTCTGGCATCACCGATGATTCTTCGAGAAGCCTGAAAAAGACAATCCGTGGATTTACTTCCATTTAAAAAAAAATTGTACCTACACAAGAAGTGCCGAGATGTCTTTTTGGCAAAAAATGAAGAAAGGATTTTACGTTAAACACTTTAAACGCGCACACACAGCCATCGACATCAACTGGATCTTCAACAGCTGGACGTCCAAGCAAGGAATTTGAAGAGTCTACTGACAAAATAAAAAAGTAGATAGTACTGAGTAGATACAAATCAATACAAATCAGTTAGTGGCTGCAGCAGAATTCTCGGCGCGATTATCGGGTAATCGGAGCCTGGCTGCAGTGATTAGGGATGCTAGTGAAAGTCCTGATAAGTGCAAAGCAATGCAAAATAGTGTTTGTGATACTGAAACCAGCAATCAAAGATGCCTAACGAAGGAAGAAGGCTTTATATTATGTTGACGCAAAATTTACAAAAGCAATCAACATAAACCAGCCATAATATTAGCGAGCAGGAATATATTATAACTGTGACGAATCAGAGAAAGAATTTAGCAATAACGAGGATTAAGATTTCTTTGTTATTATTATTATTATTGTTCTGTACTTTTCTATAATGCCACTTATGAATACCAATAAGCCTTGTTATCGCGATCATTAGATAAAAAAGGACTTTCAGGTAGAAATGGGTTTTTTTGCTAATTAATCCATAATATTTTGAATTCATGTTCTGTGTACCCTAATAATAGAAGTTGACTTTAGATAGTAGGTAAACACTAATTTTTTGCGTTTTGTTGTTTACTTTCGTGTTTTTTTAATATAAGTACATTTATTTTCAATTGAAAAAATAGCTTTTTTACCTATCACCCCCCTTTTTTCCCCCAAAATAGGTCTCTCGATCTTAAATCTAAATCAGATATTAATAAAAGGCAAAAATGAAAGGCATAAGCCTCAAAAATATAATAAATAATTTTGTCCAGCTAACATGTTCTAGACGAATCACAGTGCGGTGGCCTAGAACCTAACCTAACATAACCTAACCAGTGCAGACCAAGCTAGTCAACCACTGTACCACAGTGCTCGCACTGGCATGAGGGACGCAGCACCGCGCAACCTAATCGCAGACAAAATGCAATTCGAAATATCGTAGCATCTTATAAGGCCAATGGTATTGTATGTATGATTTTTTGATAATTGTATGATATAATTGTATGATCTGCAAGTATTTGTCTCGGGTCTGGGTGTTTCTATGGGTGGTTCTATAATATGTATTTATTTACAAAAAAAAAGTATATAACACAAGCTCTACTTACTTTGGGGCCAGATGATGCTGTGTGAAATATCCGGAATTATTTATTTATTTATTACTAGCTGGTGCCCGCAACTACGTCTGCGGTGGATTAGTACTTCGTGTAATTCTAACGGTTTTTGCAGCGCACGCCAGAATAGCTCGCAGATGGCAGAGATTTTTTCCTACTTGACACTTATCGTTATATTTTGGACAATTCACACAATATCTTTATAAATTTTAGCCTATGTGTTATTATTATGTATATATATGTATGTTATTATGTGTTACATCAGATGTATAAGCTATATTATTGTTATGTTTAATTAAAATCCATTCAGTAGTTTTTGCGTGAAAGAGTAACAAACATACATACAAACTTCCGCGTTTATAATATTAGTAATATTTATTTCTTTAATCTTAAATTACGGTATTGCTTGTAATCAAAGTGCTGCAAACTATTATTTTGGAACAACTGAAAGACGAACACCTATTATGTTTTTATACGAATATTTTAGGCACACAAATAGTATTTTATTTTAATTATACCTGATTAATTTTGAGCTATATATGAGACGTGAAAAATGTAACCGTGCGTTTTCCATGATAGAATTAAAATAAAAGTAAGTAATACCATATTACGCTTAGATTATTTTTGCAAAATAGACTAAAGTACACAATAAAATAAAATAAATAAGACATCAAAATTAAACACGAACGTAAATTATTGTTTTAAGTAAAATTGGCATCCGATAATATTTATTAACAAAAACTTTTATGCATTATTTATGTGACTATTACTCTAAATATTTATCTATGATCTTCAATGCAAAACACGAGCTATTTGCGATAAGTACATGCGCAGTTTCTCGTTTATGAGTTCCATATCTACATAATCTACACGAATTTCTTGATACAATCAACTTCTATGAGTTCCTATTCGCAACAGGGGACTTGGTATTAGACGTTATCTCAATCATTAGTATGATTGCAACTTTAACCAGTATTGACAAGATGTGGTTCCATCGACTGTATGTATTTGATATTACGTATGTTACTTTTATATTCTGAAGACATATGCATACTGCATTACAAACAACATCCACATTCTTTTATACCAATGCATCAGTAGAAAATGAATGCTTTAAGTATCAATGTTTTAATCTTATAGGAATTACATAACATACCTTGGTAAATTTTAGAAAAATAATGATTAAGTCTGGTAGTTATAATATTTAACATGTAGATTATTATAGAGCGCATAAAGCAACGAGCTCTCACCTCTACATTATTACTACTAAGCATTTTATAATAGTACATTTACGAGCATTTAAGAAGTGATAGGTAGGTAATTATCAGTAAAATAATTAAAAGAATCGGTTCAATCCTAGCACCTAAATAAACAAATTTGCAAACGCTACCTGTTTATAATATTAATAGCAAGCACATAAAGTTATGATCATGAAGACGATCAGTCAGTGGTATTTTAGAGCCAAGTTCATTTCAAGTTCAAGTGTAATATTATATTATAAAATATTTGTAATATATTATAAAATCCATATGGTAAATTACGATTTCGCAAATAGTATGAATACAAGATCACTTACCCAGGATATGTTCTGTGGATTGCTTTAGCGTGTCAACTGGTCGACACCAAACGATTACATCTTCTGCGACTATTGGGGGTGGCTAATGGATAAGTGGGGGTGGCGGCAAGAGGCGGAGCGTCTTTCAACCCCTTGGTTTAGAAAATTCATTGGACGGGCTCTATGGGCGTTCCCTACTAGCATTATTCATTTAGGATGTCGTGTGGTATCGTGTCGTGTTAACGCGAACCTTCACGTCCTGCAGTCATAATTATACCTTCTGGGGGAATGCCATGATGACAAAGCTATAGTCAGTGGTTTTACAGAAAGGTATCGGGTGGATTTTTGTTTTCAAACTCCGACGCTCATTTTCATTAAATTAGTCATATTTTTTTTAACGATGCCACATTTATTCAAGAAATCCAGAGTATTTGTAGGTTTCTTTCCATACTTTTACGGAATATATGTCATACACACACAAGTGTAGGTAAATCGTAAGGTAGTCGGTTCGTAATTTTAGTAATGAATTTACGAGCATTAAGGAAATTATTAATTATTTATTTATTCATGAATGTAGATTTGTGTTTTGTTTATGTTATTTTTAACAGGAAAATAGTAACTCTGGATTTATAAAGGAAGAGATTATTTTGAATATAAATACAACTAAAGATATATGCGACGTAATGAAATACACATTATTTATTCGGAACCTGTTTATTCCAATGTCCCAGTTTTTATAAAACAAAATGCACTACCTTACACTCATAGAATTACACAAAAGTGCATTACATGCGATTAAATTAAATTTAATGTTACATACAACATACGAATAACAAATACACAGTTAATCAACGTTAGTAAATAAGTACTTATAGAATAATCTACTAAAAGCTTAACATTTAAATCATTCTTATACGTGCTTTGGATATAATAACATTATATAAAATCAGCAGGGATTGTCAACCATAAAATTAATGACAAGACAAATTACATTGACCATTAACACTCGTAATAATACATTATTTTATTACATAACGACACTTGTGATTATTTAAACACTTCTTTTTGAAAAGGTATCGGGCAGAAGTCCCAAAGAATGAGCTGAAGCGTTGTACTTGTACTGAAAATAGGATTAGCATCTTCAATTGAACTATTCAGGAGTCTCCCAGAGACGGATTCCAAACAGAGATCTCCCTTTGAAAGTTGTATCCTACATTTATTTATACTATCAATGTTAACCGTTACTATATAAACCTACGCGTATGTAGCTATAGAAGAAAAACATCTTGAAAGGAGACATAAGTTCTTCACACATCGCAAGACATATAACCAACACATGAATTACGGTTAAGTCTAATATATTGTCATTAATTGCTCATAATCAAAATTATAAGCAAAAAATTAATATTGCAACACGATTCTAATTATGAATTATATTCATTGTCTAAAACAAGTTAAGAACTTACTTGTTGTTGTTTTAATATTTTGTACTTTAGCTAAGTCACATATCAGCTGATCAGGCAATCACATAGGCATTCAAAAGAGCCTGACTAGACTCTTGAAAAAATAGCTAATTACGCAAACTTTTCGTTCACTTGTGCCGGCAAGTGCATATTTTGAAGACTCGTCCGGTGCCCTTTATGTAATAAACCATGAGATACAAAATGATTCACGCTAGAGTTGCAACGGATATCCGGTTACTATTCGGTAGTGGGGCGCTTCGATCCTTTAGCTAGTATCTTGGATTTGCATATCAAACCAAATAGGAAACTTGTTATTATTTCTATATTAAATGGATCATTTTAAGCAAAAGAAGTAAATAACAAAAAACAATAAAACGCCGATTAATGCTAAGTAATATACACATTCAAACCCCCCCCCCATCCCAACCATATTTCGCGATCACATGACCAACGCCCGTCTCCTCTTCAAGTTCAACTTTAAAGTTCCAATTGAGTTACTCGGAATCATTTAACTTCTGTACCAGATATTCGGCGTTCCTGCAAAACCCTACGTCGGACATCCGAAATCTGATCTCTGGCCGTACCATTATTCATTGTATTATTAATAGACGCGTCTTCAAAAATGTCATAAATACTTTTGATTTACGGAAGATCTTTCCTTGTTTTAGTGCTCGTATTTATTATAAGCGACAACTAATAAAGTCTAATGCTATAAAAAATAAGCTTCCAGATTATTTCCCAATTTTCGGTGCATTTTAACATAAATAAATTGCAAAAGACTGATTTTAGCAATATGAAGCAATAGTTTGTACAACATATTTTCTTCATATAACGAATAAATACATGGCATACAATCTGGTACTTTAAGAATTATAAAAGCATTTTCGTAACATTTTCTTGCAAAGTAACTCATTTAATTTCTTTAGTAATCTGCTTTATTATTTATGATTTTTTATCAGTCGGGAAATCATTGTATTGCTTTTAATATATTTGATACAAGTTTGTATGCTAATTTACTGTACTAACAAATTATATTATGTAATAATAATATTTATCACAAGTGCTTTGTTTTATGTATCCCTTATATAGCTTTCAATTGACGTGAGGCACGGGGTGCTCGATTCTATAAATAGCTAGCAAAACATAATTTCATTGATTGTACGAGTACATTACTTACTCGTGGTTGCGAACGAGATTACTGTACACAGATGTCCGGCAGCTTAACAAATCTTATAATTTTAAAATTTGTAAGATAAGAAGCGAACACCCAGTGTTTCATTGTATTTGAATTCGAGAAATGGCAAAACATTGACGGCTATAGAAACATCTCTCAAAAAGTTAATTATTGTATCAAATAGTGCCATCTCTTTTTGTAAGATGACAAATAGTGAGAGGACGAATCTTAAACATTGTTTAGACAGTGTTCAAGTTGAGAGTAGTTTATAAGTAAGACCGTGAATACATTCAAATAAAATATGAACTACAAGATAAAATAGTATAAGTATTTTACATTGCCTACATGGTACGTAAAGAGTAATGAAAAGTATGCCTTAAATCATCGTACAAAATGCAGACAAAAACAGCAAGATAACAATGTTAACGTTATAATTGAAAGTACATGTCTGGGACCCAGACCAGCTAGCAAAGCGGGACATGAATCACATTATTATCAAAGCTTATCGAGTATTTCTTTGGATATATTTATCATACAAAAATATTTAGACGAAAATGTTTCGTATTTCGTCGTTATATCCCACACCCTAATAAACACAGACTAATAAACATTCTAATTTGTGAATGCATGCATGAACGTTGTACGCAGATTACAATAAATATATGTTACATACTTGCGGCTTTACATAGCAGCTGTCAATTCAAAGTGCTATAATATATGACTCTTACGTAACTGACCTATAAGTATTCATAAGGAAATATTGATAACAAAGATCATGCCTTTGCGTCGCAAAAACACGCCATGCTTTCGCTAAACTACATTCACATTGCACACGGTTTTAAAATCACATATGTTTTGTACATAGCCCCAGTCCGCAGACGGAGGACTCATTGTGCCCTATACTTACCGATCCTGATAATACAATACTACTCAGTCGTCGTGCGAAAACACGAAGTAATCATATAACACGCAATGACATGCATTAATTAATCAACTTCAACATCTAGGTAATGGTAATAACAGCTGTATTCTACGTACAAGTACTTACGACTTACGTTATTATTGGTTTGATAATTTAATGCCATCAAATATGATAAAACATGAATATTTTATGGATTCAATTTTTTTTTATATTCCACTTAAATGTTTACAAAACGACGATGCTCAGTTACTTGTATAGTAATTTAGCAACAATAATGAAACACTGGTAATTTGTTTTACGATTAATTTAGATCTGTTTCTTATCTGAATGACCGATCGGTCCTTTCACCACACTAGTTCGAAATGACTAGTGACAAGATAAGAAAAGAACGGATCGGTTGTTGAATGTAGGTACATTTCGTTGTTAAATGGAAATGCAATAGGTACTTCGTTGCCAACGATTCGTCATTACTAAAATATAATTATTTTAGAGGACGAAGAAATAACACTACTATTAATTAATTCATACTACAAAGCGATCGTTCAGAAGAAGTTTTACATTTTATTACCTTAAAATGGTTCTTTATAAGCACATTAAAGTACTTTACAAAATACCCTGAAATATATTTATCAACATTGACCACAGATGGAAAGACCAATGTCTGTAATAATACTAATACTACGTTACCATAACTTAAGTCTGGCCACGCTAACTTTGCAATGGAATAGGCAGCCCCAAAACGATTTGTTTTGTATATGGATTGTATATTTGTATAATCACTTTCGTTCAAATTACAGATCAAATGGTTTTGATTGGTTCACTAATGGTTCAGGTGTTGTCATGTAAAAATTTACAAATCCCATTTTTTGCAATGTTTTTTCTGTATGTAGAGTTAGCGTAGCCAGACCATGCATTATGCAGAATTGATTGAAAGACCAGGGTATAAGGCCAACCGAAAAAACACATTCTGAACTTACATTACGACTACGTAAAGATAAACACGGCTTGTTAAAAGAACGTAAATTTTGTATTTTTTTGTTTTTTACTTTTTTCATCGTTACATCACATTTTGAACTTGAAATCGTATAATATTGCTCATAATATTCACATAATAATTCATTTGGTTAATATGTTTTTACATACTAGAATAAATAGATTAATCACGATTCGATTATTTGTATCAATAACGTAGTGGTTCTACAATTTGACCGAGGGTACAATGTAACCATTACATAGGTTCAATACAATACTCTGCGTCAGTCTAAGGTAAGCACTCTATACCTTAACATTGGTAAATATTATGTCACAGTAGCAAAATAATTTATATTGAAATATAAATCTTTTCCTACATTAGTAAAAACAGCGAAATCGATATTATTCATACGCATAACCACAGCCGCTATATGGAGTTCTTATTCCGAATATAACTATTTACCATCACAATTTGCTATAGTGACCTTAGTGCCGAGCGTTCTTTTATCTCCTAGTGGAAAATGTATAGGTTAAAGCTGTATCTACACAAATATGTAGTAAATACTTAGAAGATTTGCATCAGTTAAATGTGTAAATGTTGTATTCCATGATACAAAGTTTTTAGAAATGTGTGACTCCTTATTTACTTTGTATTTATGATATCACAAAAACTCTCGATATCGATAGAAAACCGCTCGACACATAAGGGACAGAGAACCGCAATAATATTATCCTGAGAAAAGGGTGAGTGGAGGTTATGGTCGAGGAATAGGATTTCGAGGTTCCATAAATATACTTATGTTAGAATATGTGAGTAAGTATCAACACATGTTATGAGAATCCACTCGACTGATGACGCAAACGCATTCAGAAATCACAAAATAATATATCCAAGTATTTAATTAACTAACCCAAATTGGCTCAAAAACTCCGGCTAAATATAGAATAAATAAAAATATTTATGATCTAAATATTTTTTACTTATTACCCGAATTCGGTGAATACAACAAAAGTACGTACATTTACTATAAATATCTTTTTTTTGTAAAATCCTACTTAAATTCTTATTTATGAAAGCATTGTGATTGTCTAATTATGTTAAATACTTATAAAAC
Organism: Lampropteryx suffumata; assembly: GCA_948098915.1. Lineage (NCBI taxonomy): Eukaryota > Metazoa > Arthropoda > Insecta > Lepidoptera > Geometridae > Lampropteryx > Lampropteryx suffumata. Next base: position 14,038,431 of record OX402544.1, on the reverse strand, counting down.
TAATTAATCATTATTAAAAATATTAAATCTATTTAGTAATTGCAACGTAAGCAAACATATTGTTTACTGGGATGAAAACAAAGCAACGACAACAACTATAAAGGTATTATGATATGTTGATTTTGTATAATCTTAAAGTATTCGTAAGTATTTATTTATATTTAAAACATTATTAATTGGTTTTTTAAACTACACTAATCATCCGGTTAGAAAACACTGTACTTTACAGCAAATGATTGAGGCGATTCATTCATTAATTCAAAGAAATAAAGGTACTTAATTATGTAATATTATAATCTTTGGTGACAAAGTGCGTGTTGTTTATTTCACTCATATGCGGTACTAAAATGACGTAAGTGTAGCGTGCACCAACATAATATCACCAGGAGCAAGTCCTTGTGTTGTGAATGCCAGCTGTCCTACGGTCATCCATCATACCGCATCGGATGTGGTACCTGCCTACGCTTACAACGTTAAACCTTGGCTTGGTACATAGACATCTCAAATCTCTGATGTCTAAACGGAAAATTTAAATTAAATGATAAGTGGTGTTGGATTAATAAAATACGCAACCCGTTCTAAAAAAGCATTATTCAAAACTGTTACACTGGGACATATATTTGCGGGAAAAATTCGAGATTCTAGCATATTTTAGGTGGTGATTGATAGAAGAAAATAAAGGTTTCAGGATTGTGCTCAGAGATACAAACGGCTCTAGCCGTGCCTATAGTACTTATTATATCATTATCGATGTTTGTTTTGTACTAGTACACACCATTCACATCCCTAGAATGAGCGAACGACTTACTTCTTTGCGTTGGAAAGAATGTTACGTGTAACGTCACTGCTACTTCTCATGTAGCATTGTGGTGAACCACGGAACACGCGACACGGATATGTAGATCCAGTTTGAAGTGAATCAAGTAGTATCGACATCATCGCTATCACTATCAAAACCGATGCAGCAGGATCACCCTGTGTTAATTCATACAAAATCTACTACCTAGTGTCATAGAAAAATAATTTTACCTAATGCCACAGGCTTTAACAACCAGTATTCACAAAAACAGAGATATGTGAAACTCAATTCACCTAAAAGTCTATTGTTCGAGTTTACAAACCTCTGTTTCGCTATGATGATACAGGTTCTAACAACAGTACCTAAATGGCATGATATCTATATTATCTATGGTCTTACTGTTCTAAACAGATATAATGGAAGCAGCGGCTTCGCCTAAATAATTATTATGTTAAAAATTAACGAATATATCTACATAACTAATGTTTGATAAGTATTTATTGACACAAAAGAACGAACGAAGTTCGTTTCGAACAGAGATCTCAAGAAGTCCGTTTCGTGTAGATCGATAAGTAAGTTATAGTAAGGTACAGTACTACGGCGAAAGATTGTTGCTAAGGCGAAGTTCGTGTTTCCGAATGAGCAGCCAATGTCCAGCTGTCCCAAGGCTCGACTCACCTGTGAGCTTCAAATGTGATATATCGTAAGGTTCCAGAATTTAGATGTATGTAGAGTTATTAATAACCCTAGTTGTCACATTTTAAAGCAGGGTGCATCATTTTTGCCTTTCCATTTTTTAAGTTAATTTGTAGTGATTGATTATGCTTTCATAATGGATTTCAATAATAAAAAAGAGGACAGCTTATTAAGTAAGAATCTTGTGAATTTAATTTAATGCGTTAAATACGCGTTGTCAGCATATCTGATAAGTTCATTAAAAAGTAAGACAAAAATGGTATATCTGCGTATATCAAGTCAAATAAAGGAAGGCCAAAACAAACTTGTAGACTGATACTTGTCATGATTACAATGTGATAAGAAATATGCTATATCATTTTCATTTTCAAAAAAAGTTCCTATGTAAGGTCACTAAAAAGAGAAAACTAGTTGACGCGAATGGGTTGTGTAGTTTTTATTTATTTTCCGAAGTAAAATAATAATTTCACAATACCACTAAAGTACTATAAATCATATTTGTTGTAATAAGTGATAAATATCACTATCGATTCGTATTTGCGATGATATAAATTTGCTTGGGCGCCAAGCTTAAATCGTACTGAAGGTTTAAATCTATGAGGTAGGTAGGTCAAAAAAGGCAAGTATTTATTAATGAAAGCTTCAGAAAGCAAGCACGAGCTGATTCAAATGAGCTCTATCGGTCTATTTGCTAAGGAGTTCCGTTGTAAAGCACCCTGGCTCCATCATCAGATCAGCTCGTTGTGAACTTAATTACATACCTTTTTGCTTTGTGCGCAGTGTTTTATAATCAAGGAAATACTAAAGAAACTTCTCAAACTGAAATATTTCGATTAAAATCAGGAATTCCTGATTTTATTTGAACAGGTCTTATTCAAATTTAAGTTCAGACCTATGAAGTCAAACTCTAGCGAATGGGAGCACATGTTAATATGGTTTAGTTTTAATGCTGTATACTTACTGTGCTTTTAGAATTAAAATAAAATCGTTTTGGAAGGAATAAATAAAGCATTTTGATATTACACTGCACTTAATACGTTTGCATGACTATTAGTATATTTTTTCCGTTCTTTTGGAACTCTATATCATAAGAACACTTAATCCAATTTGGTTCAATAAGTTACCAGCTCATTTTTCAATTCCAATCTGTCGACCTGCTACATTTAATGCAGATCAGATCAACGGTTCGATAGATATCGTCGAACAAACATATACATATATAGAAAGCCAAAACGCCCAAGTTGCTAAAAATATCTTTGCTCGCTTCGCTCGCACGATCAACAAAGTAACCGTTTCGTTTCAAAGCGAGTATCCAACAAAACGGCGATGCGTATGCGTATGCTACTGCGCAAACGTGGTACGAAATTCTATCTACTGATGTCACACATTGCGTGTATGTTTTGTGTCAATACATAGTCATCAAACATGGGCTAATGTATATTTTGAAAGTGTAAACACGCGGATGGAAGAAGATGCAGATAAATCCATTTCATTGAAAGAACCAGCTATTTACCCTTTATTTTAGATTTTGGACTGATTTTTCAACGTCAGATTAATCTGAAACCTGAAAGACTTTTTATGCTTTTCTTTATGCTGTCTTTTTTTATAATTTTCACTCAAAACGGGATATTTACCATGATATATGAGTTTTTCTGCTTCTCGATATTTCGGCACAGTTGCATGCGCCATGATCACGAGATAAACTGAAGTCTTTGCGGGTGGATGTTATTGGCAGACAAAACGGTCTACCCTCTTTCTCAGTCTTTTACTGCGAACATTACCCCTACTACCGGTTTCACTGTCACTAACAACTCGATCACGATTACGACACACAACACTCACGGTATCTGGACGCATAACTGGTACCTCACTTTTACGATTTCCACACATCCTCACCACAGGGTTCCAGGCTCCAGACAATTGATAACCGTCTTCTCGATTGAAATTCCTGTGTTTGATAATCTCTATTGCCTCTTGTACCAATCTTGGGATGTAATGTTTTTCAGTTGCGATTACCTGTGGATTGTGTAACTCGATCCAGTGGTTTGAGCCAGATTCTAGTAGATGTGTAGCTATGGCCGACTTTTGTGTGTCCATATTTTTGACCGCCCGGATGTGCTCTGTCACTCGACAAGCTATGGTACGTTTTGTTTGGCCGATGTAAGAGCTCCCACAGCTGCAGTCAATCTTGTACACTCCTGGTGTTTGAAGAGGAATCTTATCTTTAGGTGAGCGCAGGTAGTGTGAGATCTTCTTTAAAGGAGTAAAAATTGTTTTTATGGACAATTTTTGCAGGGCTTTCGCAATTTTGTCCGTCACTCCTTTGATGTACGGTAGAAAAGCAGGTTTTCGTTCTACTATAAATCTGTGGGGCTTAGGCCTTTGTCTAACTGGAAAAGATCGAAGCTTATATCCATTTTTACGTAGGACATGAGCTAGCTCACTCTTTATGGAGTACTCATCACATAGGTCGAAAGCACGGTTCGTGAGAGACATTACAACCGAGTTAAGCTGCCGAGGGTGATGGTGTGAATCAGCATGGAGATATCGATCCGTATGGGTCGGCTTCCTATAAACCGAATAGCCTAAATTACCATCATCACGAATCTGTACCATCACGTCCAGGAAAGCCAAGCTTCGATCACTTTCCATTTCATACGTAAACCGCATCTTGGTATGTACGCCATTTAGGTATGCCAAAAGGAGTTCAATCTCATGTTTATTGCCTCTTACAATACAGAAAACATCATCAACGTACCTTTTCCACAACTTCATTGGCAAGGGGGCAGAGCATACTAGCAAGACTTCAGTTTATCTCGTGATCATGGCGCATGGAACTGTGCCGAAATATCGAGAAGCAGAAAAACTCATATATCATGGTAAATATCCCGTTTTGAGTGAAAATTATGTGCAAAACCATGATAGTTTTAAAAGTTATATGTCTTTTTTTATGCTGTCTGATAAAAAATCAGCCCCTAGTCTTATCAAACGAAGTGAAAGAAATGCATTTATCAATAAATGCAAAACTTTTACTTACAATTTTGTATATTCTGGCCATGAGTCTCAGACGCGAAAATAACTTCTGCATTTTCTTGTGATTGGTTATCTAAGGCTTACGGCAGCTTAGATTCTAAGCCTAACGGTATTCTAACGGTATTAAGGCATTTTGTAAGAGTTTAATGGCTATTGTCACAATATTCTATGGATACATACTGTATGCTTGTGGCTCCGAGAAGCTATACCTTAGAAGTTACGTGGATTTCATCTTCTTGCTTCGAAACAATGTACTTCTGATGTACCATTATGCAAGAATATATCCCATATGATTTAAAGACGTACTTACATTTACATTATATCTCACAAAACGTATATAAAGACTTGTCATTATAAAAATAATACTTTTACATTATTTTATGGTGCTCTGCCACCCATCCCAATCTCACAAGGCTTTGTTTTTAATAATAATATTGCTTCTATTGCAGTAGTTCAAAATCGGTTACACAACCTTCATAATATTAAACATCTAGTTAGCAAGAATAACATTAACAATAATATCGTTAGCAGAGAAGCCAACATAGCGTTCAGTAATCTCATCTCGTAGTACATGAATATTATAATACATTGGCGCCCGATTGCCGCTTCTAGCCAATACAATATAATTAATGAAAACAAATTGTGGAATAAGTTTGAATTGATTACGATTACTTATTATGCACAATCATCATCAGGATCAGCTTTTATCCGTGATAGAACCTTGCTACTCAAACAATTGGGTTTTTAAATAAAAAATAATAGTTTTTTATGTATTTTTGATCTTTATTATAAAAGTGATTAAATATAAAAATAACTGCATGATTCCATACGCACCATGATTGGCATTCTTGATTGTGACGTCACAATGTTATAGTAACTCCACGTTAGTACACGGTCGACGGTTTCTACGTATGTATTGATTACTAATATCCGAAACATACTGTAATACTGTAATTATACCTGGTTTGGATATTTATGATAACGGGTTTTCTCAAAATGATCTTTGGTTTAATTCAGCTGAAGTAAGAGGCGTTTGAGCATCAATGTAAGTTTGTTAAAATATCATATTGTAAATAAAATAAATAACTAAATATTTTTAATAAACTACAATTCATTTATTCCATAGCATTATGACGTCACCCGCGCTCGGGTTAGTTCGGGAACTATCGGCGTGTTTTCGGTAACGAGTTTAAAAAAATATTCGATTATGATTTCGATTTATGACGAGTTTTTTTTACTCAAGTTTTTAGTCAGTCCTATACTAATGATGACTTCATTTGACTACTACATTAGTCACAGATTCATTTCATAGCGTCATTCAGTGCAAGTGCTTCAAATTATGCAGTTGTGTAATCAGTTCAAACTTATTTGTCGGTCAGCGAAGCTGAAAAACAGCAACGATTGAAAATAAAAATATACTTAGTACATAGGTAGTGATCCGAACGTTGCAGAATCATAAGTATCGCCGTCCTGTGCTACCATTACTAAACAAAAAAAAGACCTCTATATTTTAATTTAGCTTTAGCTTCAGAGAATGCAACGTAGAATCACTACCATGCCTAAAATAAAATAAATAAAATGAAAAAATCGTTTTAAAATGAATAAATCTAACTTGGCAGTTCATGTTTCGGCAAGCAGTTCGAAATAATAGTGCGTCGCACTCAGGTAGTCCAGTAACCGCCGAGGGAGAGGCAGGCCTTTTACGAGATCTCGTCGCACGTACTTTAATATCACAAATCTGGAAATTTCAAAATAAATAGCTTAAAGAAAGAGACACAACATCACCAGTTCATCATCCCAGCTCAGTTGGCGGTAACTCTGCCCCTTCTGCGCTGTAGGTTATGGGTCCGATCCCAATGCGTATTTATAACGCATTAACCTCAATTAAAAAACAAAGATATAAGTACGTTGGATATTCATTCACGGGTTTCTGACTTAATAAATTTGCCTCTTATTATTTTGAATCCATTCTAAAAACAAAATCAAACACAGAATTAAAAATGCTATGAAAAGTAACTGGGGATGTCATAGCTCTATATACATCCAAATTCTGTAACCGAACGTGCTACCGGCTTTAACGCTTGCTGGTGACTGACGAGCCGTCTAGGCCGTGAAACACATATTTAGCTCAATTCCAAATGAGTTTGACACAAGCAGAGGCGTGTATATCCTTCCCGCCCGCAATTTAAAAGCCATGGGAAATAAATTTTCTTTTTGTTTTTTTTTTCATTTTTCATTGTATTGCTTAGCATGGATTTTCAAATTACAGGCGGGAGACATTGGTCTCAATTCTGTTGGCACCAAGCTAACGAATTTTAGCTAAAATTAGGTTTTGAACTGTAAAATTAACCTTTGGTATTCTGCTGCTACCCACTTATCCTAATTTAATTTTATCTAACTTAATTAAGCGTTCCTAATTTAGTTCGATGGTACCAACCGAATAGGTTTTACAAATGCTATGACAACTAAATATATTTTAGACAATTCCTAATTTTAGAAATGAGCCAACCGAAATGACACCATTGCGTCTAACTCATTAGGAATAAGTTGTACAGAAACGAATGCAGAAACGAATTTAGATTTATCTGCCTAAGATACGTCTGTCGTAGATCTGTCAGACTAGCTGTCCCGCACGCGAATTCGTCCGCGCGATTTAAGAAGAAAAATATATCTCATTAAAACGCAACTCAACGCACTCGGGAAAATCAAACTATCTATCCGTGAATATTATTTTTAGAATCGGTTTAGATAGTTCCTAAGGTAACCCATTACATATAATAAAAGGATACATAAAAGCTTACATAAAGGGTAGTATTTTGAAGAATGCGTATTATAATATAAAATACTATATTATTGATAAGAATGCATGGCCTCATGTCGCTCTGCCCTCAGACAGTTAACCGACACACTTGAAATGTATAAATTATCTTGTATTAGCATCGTAATTAAGTTAGTTATAAGATGGATCATGCAAAAAAGCGCTAGGACCAGGACGAGTTTCTTGCCAGTTCTTCTCGGGCTTGGGTTAGGATGAATTGGCACCTAAATCCACTTAGTATGTAAGTCGTTTCAAAGTGATCCTTGTGATTTTATTGAATGTATCTTTTGATTTGACTTGACATTACTAATACTCGCAAAATCACAAATAAACCTTACTATAAAATGGAATATAGACTAAGTGTTTGACCACCACTCCTTAGTAACTTAAAACTTGTGCTTAAACCGTGTCTGAAAGAAAGTACGAGTATTATTTCACTGGGTTTGATTTCTCGAAATCTTGCTTATTTGGTATAGTTAATAATGACCCTTACGGGTCATTGATTTACATCATACGCCTGCAGTGACTTTTCTGGCTGTGAAGTACTGAACAGTCTGCTTGAGATACAAGATATCACTTTCAGTAGACAGCCCTGGCCGAAACTGCGCATCATTTAGTTTAGTGTGCTTACCTAGATATCGATCAAGCAAACTGTCCAGAACTTTAGCCACAATAGTAGCTAGTGAGATCGGTCTATAGTTAGCTAAGTCCGAAGCATCACCGGTTTTGTTTTTAACTATAGGTACTACTGTGGTACGCATGAGCTTCTCAGGCAGATACGAGTGACTCACATAAAGGTTAAAAAGCAACGATAGTACCCTAGGTAGATGGACACCCGCGTACTGCAGATGTTCGATGCTGAGGCTGTCATAGCCTGGGGATTTACCGCGGACCATGTTTTTAATTACGCCTGCAATATCTTTTACAGAAAATCGAACACTCAGGTTATCGGTAAAACACTCATCATCAAACACCGCAGACGAAGGCCCGAGGGGCGAGTCTACTCTAAAGTGACCTTGGAAAACTCTAGCTATATCAACAGGATCATGCACACCCGCCACACTCACCGGAAGGCTCGGAATTCAATCTATTTGTCGTTTTCCAAAAGAGTTTAAAGTCCTTGCTAGAATGGTGTTGCGAGATTTTGTCCATTTTTAGTTGCTGCTGATGGTTCTGGCACCATTGCAGCTTGGACTTAAAAACTCTCTTGGACTCAACCATAGCAATATATGCCAGCCCCATTCTGGGCTTGCTACAATTTTGCCATGTCTGAAAGCAACGACGAGCCCTCCCATATGCATCCCTGACGTGCTTATTCCACCCAGCTACTGTTTTACCCTTCTTGAGCTTCTTTTTATAAATATTTATTGCAGCATTGGTCAATATTTTCACTATGTTATTATATAATTTATTTATAACTAATTTGTGCCCATCATCAGAACAATTTCTGTCTGCACAATCATTAAATTCAACAGGAAAATTAATTTCTCTTAAATATAAATGGCAATAATTAGAATATTTAACTATTTGTGATTCGTCTCGCTCTCCCCATAGAATACTATTACTATTTCAATTATTATTCTCATTATTATAAAATATGTCAGAAAACGACATTTTTGGATAATTAAACAAATATCACATTCTAATTGTAAGGGATAATGGTCACCCCAGTAAATGTCATATAAGATGTCCATATTCTTAACTGTAGGTCTAGCAGCCTCTGTCACAACGCAATGGTCTAGCCAGCGATGACATCCATGAGCGTCACTTACATAGGTGTACGAGTCTTTCGGTAGCACTTCCAAATCGACACAAGACCACGATTGCTCTGCGCAAAAGTTAGATAGTTCTAGGGCAAATCGCTAACCTGGATGCGCATTGTAATCGCCCAACATGTAAACCGAGGCCACGCTATAACTTTCGACTTTGGCACTTATTTCACTAAGGCACTGCGTAAACTCTGCTAGAACTTCTTCTTTCTTTCCTTTTTCCTTGTTGTCAGTTGGCATATAAACAGAAAATACTAGTAACGCCTTATCTTTGAGCACTATTTTGATAGCGGCGAGGCGCCCACTACTGCACGCTACAACTGACACACAGGTAAACAAACTCTTCCTCCATAAAAGCGCCACTCCACCATATGGCCTGCCCTGTAGCACACGAAGCGATGTGTCCACGGCTGATTTTCCCGTATACTCGAAATTTGCATCTATGTTTCCCAAGAAAGAAATGTCATGCGGTAAAAGCCAGGTCTCCTGTAATGCTATAACGCTGTAAAGCTTAAGAATTTTACAGTCTTCGTGTTATCCATTATCAATGATTATATAAAGCTGTTGACCCGATCCTGATATTTTTGACCTAGATTATAGAACCTGCGAAATGCAATTCCATCTGGCCAAAAATTATCACTCAAAAATATTTCCTCTTTATTTTTGGGCACAAAAATCTTATAGGCATCGTAATCTTTGGTTTTCTTCATATTCATTTTATCCAGCGTCACCCTTAAGTTAATTTTATTTTCAACATATTTTTGTATGTCACACTCAGACACTTCCTTCGATACGTTGTATATATAAATGGGGGTTTTGACGTCCGCTGCCTTAAATTTCTGGTCGGGCTCAGTAGTTGCCTTTCCTCTACTGCCTACAAAGCGATTTCTCAACCTTTTCCGCTGGATCCAGTCTTCATCCGTAGTCTCGGGCTTCCATACACCACCACGCACTGTGTTCGCAATCGTTTTTTGTGATGAATTCGCGCTAACACAATCATTAGGCGCAGCAGTGTGTATAACGGCCGGAGCAAGCCTGTGTTGCGAGTGAGTCATCGCCTCCGCGCTCGAGACCCGCTTGCCGCGTAGCTCGTCCACTACTTGCGTTTGCGACGCCTCCGACGCTAAACCGGTTCTCTGTTTATGTTCACTTTGCTTTGAAGGGGCTTGTATTTGAACGTGCGATAATTCTTTTGAATCACACTTTGGTTCTTGTACACAATTGACTACGGAAATGCTCCTGTACTGCTCTAGGTCTTGAGAAGGCAGTTGTTGCGTAGGTGAAGTATGTACTTCATCGAGAAACGGTGGTAAGCCTACCGGCCCGCTATCATATGAAAAACTATTCAATAGACAGGCGCCGCACTTAGTATTGACGCCACTAAAGTTATTCACTATGGAAGCCTTTTTCAAAGCTTCCAAGTCCTGTTTTAGTTCATCCAGCTGCCTGGTACATACGTATTGATCCTTAATCTCCTGTATTTCTCCTTGCATTCTTACGAGGTCCTTGAGTAGCCTGGTTATGTCAACATGATCAAAAAGAACAAGAGGCAGTTTTTGAAGATCTTTTGCCACAAAAATAGGAAAGTCTTCTGGATCCGATTATTTTATCAAGCAGATGATGTCGTCAATGTCTCTTAAAGTCTTTCCTTGCCGTTTCCGTATTTTCTTACGCCTTGCAGCGGGTAGAGAATCAAACAACATATTCTTTGCAGACAGAATGTCCGATTCCGAAAAAGAACTGACACACATACGGCTTATGCTTTCTTTGTCCATCACATCCACTTTATTGCAAATGAATGCGTTGACCACGTTGATCACCACATTACAGTTGGGACATTTAACTACTTTGGACGACATAGTAGCTACCGTCTACGTACGATACGCACAAAACACGACCACACGCCAGTGCAAGCGTGACGCGACTCGATTATGACCACAGCGTGATTAGAAACATGGCGACCTCTGTGGCGCAGTGGGCTAATATCCGGCTGAGACGCAGAAGGTTGCGGGTTCGATTCCCGCCGCGGGACAAATGTTTGTATGATCTGCAAGTATTTGTCTCGGGTCTGGGTGTTCCTATGTTGTAATATGTATGTATTAACAAAAAAAAAAAAGTAGTAAAAAAGTATATCAGTTATGAGGTACCCATAACACAAGCTCTGCTTACTTATGGGCCAGATGATGCTGTGTGAAATGTCCGGGATTATTTATTATTATTATTTATTTTATGGTTTATTATATTTATTTGAGATGCAAGAAAGTTCCTGCGAAAAAGTTATTAAAAACTAAGCTAAAGTAAGGCCAATTTTATAGATTACATTTGACATCTGTCTGTTTTAGCTTCATAGTGAGGTGACCTGCTTAAAAACATCGATTAAATTAAATTGACGATCGTAAATTATCCAAACAGAATAAGACAAGTACATAGTGTAACAAAAAAAGGCATTTATTCAGTTGAGCTATTTCAATTATAGCTAGTGTTGTCATCGTCATCACTGCTGTCCGAACTCAGATATATGATTCATTCATTTTGACCCATATTGTCTATTCTCAGATCTCGTTTAAATCATCTGAAATTATTTTCTTTATTATCTGTCAATTTTTACGTTTTGTTTCACGTTTTATCTGATTAGAGGTTAGAAATGTTTTATTATTTTCTCGAAAACTAAAGATTTCCTAAAGTTAAAAGTGACAAATATTTAATCAGGAAGCAAAACCCTACCAGATTTGAGCCTTTTCAACCTCCAATTCGTGCTACCGGAAACTAAAGTTTAACCCAGTGACGATTTACCGCCAGAAAATAAACCTGCCTCTTTTAATAAAACCATTAGTTTTTTCCGTGTAGGATATTCCTTTCTTGAGTATCCATAAATGTGGTTGCGAATTGCAGCAGCATCAAAATTGTCAACGCCAACAATTCTCTTTTCTCTTTCTTTTTTTCGGTGTACGTAAAGTGCGTAAAGTCCGCCTGATGGTCCGTATTTCTCTTTGAGAATTGGGGTAACTGTCTTCTTCCCTAATCCTAATGCTTCGGCAACGCGTTCTCTCGGTTGTGTCACAGGTAAAAGAGGCCCACCGTTAACAGATTCACATTCCAAATAATCGCTCAATTTTACTACCAGTTTACGAGATTGACTGTTCAGCGTTTTCCCTCGTTTTGGGCATGGTAAAGCACAAATATTTAAGCAATCGGAATCCAAATTATAGCTAAGTAAGATCAGTCCAATAAGATAGCCGGTTCAGAAGAAATTATCAGAGAACATACCAAAAACGCAGTTACTTCGCACAACGACAAAAGACTGCGCCATGTGACAACCAGTGACAGTTGTCACTGGTTGACTAACTGACTGACATAGAAAAAATACAAATGAAAGCAAAGAGTTTTCTCCTAGGAAAACCTAGCACCCGCCTATTTAGGAAAAGGTAGATATCGCCAACAAAATCAAGATGGTAGCTTTGGTAGAAAATATTTCAAACCAGACCACACGTTTTCTTTAAAATCTAATAGATCTACTGTATGTTTAAATTGAAATAGTTAAAAAACAGAAAAATATACTGTTTCTTTTACGGTAGGTGTCCACTTTGTTCACAAGAGCCCAAAGCTGCGGTCTCCTTTAGGGTAAAACATTCCTTCACAAGTAATTCAAATAATCTATCATAAATCTTTTGATTTATTGTTTAAAATCCCTAGTGTTTACAAAGGAAATAAGTTCAACAACGTAACCTTGTAATAACGTTGAGTTTTTTAAATCAAAAATAAATTATTATGTTTAGAATGGTTTATTAGTCAAAGTAAGTCGTAAAATTGCCTTCTTTTATGATTATTACAATAAATATTTATGTTTAACTGAAAAAAGTGTATCAATTGTGCAGTTGAATTTAAAGTTTAAAAATATTGTGTGCCCTCCGTTACAAGGTTATGTTGTTGAATTCAGATGAAGTGTCAAATGTGAACTATCGTTAATAGTTCACATTTGGCCCTACTATAGTTGTCACGATTGGGTATCACGGTTGGGTACTTTTATTTTATTTTTCGAATTATTGTAATATCAGCTCTAGAAATATATCACCAAGTGCGTTTGTATTTCCAATGATAGACGAAATTTGCTGAGGCGCCAACATTCTTGCTTTTCTTGGTACGTATGGGGTAGACCCTATACGTACCTCTCACTATGCATAAAAACGCTTATTTAATATTTTACTAGCTGACACGACAGACGTAGGCAACGTCTGTCGTGTCTTAATTATGAATATTGAATTAAATTAAATTCCTGTGGTATAATCTATAACTGTCTGACAGTTATGTCAAACGCCAAAGGTTACATTAGAAAAGTTTATATTGTCAAAAGCGTTAAGGTTACATTAGAAATATCGTCGTTAAGTTATCTAAAATTTTCTAATTTTCCACGCAACTTTCAATTTTTTTTCATTCATAAGAACCTACTGACAATAACAAGCACAAAAAAAAGAATAAGCGAGATCGGTCTAGCCATTCACGCGTGATGCCGTAACCAAGGGGAATAGGAATTCATTTTTATATTTATATGTAGTCCCAGGGGAATAGTACCCCCTCCTTTCACATATATTATTCCTTTCTTCCTAGGTGCTACACCACTTATTTACATAAAAATATATAATTGAGGGTGGATACTCTAGGTACAGGTAGTTATTTCAAGTTAGAATCCTACTTATACCTGTTATAACGCTAGCTATCTTCACTAGCTGGTACCACTAGTAGGTACTTTAGAACGCACTAGATATTGTTGTAATCTTTATATATATAAATCTTTTCATAAATAAAACTCCTAAACGGCTGGACCGATATTGATTATTTTTTTTGTGTGTGTAAGTGGATTCGAGAACGGTTTAGATACAAGGTTTATGGTACAAATAGTTTTTTTTTTCTTTTTATAACGCGCGGGCGAAGGCGTGAGCGGGACAGCTAGTGTTACTATATAACTTTATAAATACACGACACGATAAGAAGTAATACCTGCACATGTGCTGTAAACTCTGCACGCGTTTGAACCTCGAGACTGGATAAAGTAGCTGCACTCGTACCGGACCCAGTACCGGTCTCAGGTTCAGGAAGAAAAGATAGCGACCACTGCGTGATGTTTCAACCGCATTCTCAATGAACTCCACTATTGTTTGCGCTTTGAACATAGTACACCCGCCAAAACAGAAGTTACCTGGAAAACCAAGTTATTTATTACTAGCTGCTACCCGCGGCTTCACACACGTACCTACATTAAAAGTAGTTTATGTCCAGGATAAAAAAAACCTGTATTAAATAATAACATCAAGATTCGTTTAGCCGTGAAAAGGAAACAAACAGACACTTTAGAGTTTATAATGGGTAAGGCCATACTTCTATCCTACTAATATTATAAATGCGAAAGTTTGTATGTATGTTTGTTACTCTTTCACGCAAAAACTACTGAATGTATTTTAATGAAACTTAACAATAATATAGCTTATACATCAGAATAACACATAGGCTATAATTTATAAAGATATTGCGTGAATTGTTCAAAATATTACGATAAGTGTCAAGTAAGTAGGAAAAAAAGCTGCCATCTGCGAGCTATTCTGGCGTGCGCTGCAAAACCATTAGTATTACACGAAGTACTAATCCTGAGCAGACGAAGGCGCGGGCACCTGCTAGTACATATATATATAAAAGGCGATGTGTGTTCCCTATAGACTCCGTCCGATGAAATTTTTAGGAAATCTTCAGATTGGCCTAGCGAGTTATCCTGTGTAGTTTGGTAGCGATCGGATCAACAGAACTGTTTTTTTTTACATCAATAAAATTTGGTACGGAGTTTCATTGTATCTTAGGAACGGACATAGGCTACTTTTTATGTATGTACTATGCGTGCGAAGGCGTGGGCAGAAGCTACCTACTATTATTATAAATTATAAATTCAGTAAGCATAAAAATGTTCTGTTAAAACCAACAACAATAATTTTATAAAGATCTTGATATTTGAGAGTTAGAGAATTGGATAAAGATTATAAAGATCGAAAGATCGCGGGAAGTCGGTGGATGGAGCGGGCTCAAAATCGTTCTTCCAGGAAATCAATTGGGGAGGCCTATGTTCAGCAGTGGACTTCTAAGGGCTGATATGATGATGATGAATTTTATAAACCAGTCTTACGACACTTTTAATTATTATTGGCTAACCCAATTTGTTTATCACACGGTATTACTCAGTATTACTCATGCGTGTTTGTCAAGTAGCTCCCTTAGGAGGAAAACCTAACAAAAATGGATAATAAAAATAAATATGACAAAAGAGACAACAACAATTATTGGCACTTTTCATTTCGCTTATTTCAAAATTTCGCCATAATTTACAAAGAACTGCAAAAATCGTCGTAACCGGTTTCTTCATAAGAAGCCCTTAGAAGTCCCTGTAATTTTTGCAGTTTTTTGCCCAACAACCTAACAATCAATAAACATTGGTGTTGATTTTATCTCAAACAAATTAAAATTGTTGATGTAAAGGTCACATTAAACTAATATTAGCAGATGTTGGGGTGTTAAGCCAAGCTTTTCAAGACATAAAAGTGAAAAAGCCACGATAAGTAGCATTTTTTTATGTAAATATTGATAGAGCTTAGCTAGCTGATTAAGTTGATATACATATATAACTCATTTTCGTATTTTTGTTCCTGACACCAATTGAGATTTTCGTCGACGATAACATTATGTGGGCTGTGGACAGTGAATTTATTATACTACAAATGAACTTCAGTGTTTGAGTGATAATTAACATACCTACTTTAAACATTGAATTATCATCAACATCAACATCAACATATTTGGTACTTTAAGATCCGAAAACTGTCAATATAGCTCGTTAAGTATATATTTATATTTACCCTGATCATGTTCAATCCGAACATGTCTCAAACCATTCAGTTTGAATGTGAGAGTGAAAATGTAATGGTCATCACTGCTGTCCCGAACTATAAACGAACCGTCCGGTTCATTGGACAGAATCTTCTCGGCGTCCTCCACTGATATGGGACCCCAATACCAGCCGTACTGAAAATAAAACCGTTTTTTTTATATTTATGAGGTCGGGTACGAAATCGAAAACACGATATCCACTCGCCTCGCTCCTCGTGGGGTGATTACATACAATTTACGGACGCAACGAAAGCCTCTGTTGTTAATGTTTACTCAATACTTGAATGTTGAATAACGCTGTTGGCAGTATCGACGCACAAATCACTACTTAGTAGCACTAACTTTTTTTACCGGGTCTTGGCATCCGGGAATAGGTATAGGAACTTGCGCATACTTGCTTACAAATTTATGCGCATGTCATAAGGCCGCCTCAAGTTAAACGGCGCATCATAAAATAAAATACTCAAATCTGCAACGTTGTAAAAGTAGGTTTAGGAAAAAAATATAATGAGGAAGAATGTAACAGGAAAATCATCTACCACAGTTTAAGGATACAAACGGGGATACAAAATACAAAACTTAGATACGACATTTTATAAAATGTCGTTTCTATCTAATCAGACGTGAATTCCAGCTCCGACCGCAGATAAGACTGTCTAGATGGCATACCTTCAAAAAAAGGATTCGAAATACATCCCGCACAAATAAGTACGATGTATAATAAGCCCCGGGAAGGATAGTTACAAGGAGTTTAAAAGTATTTAACTTATTTAATTCAATTTTAAAAACAAACAAACTATTGGCATTTCAATATTATTCTAATACACAATAATTACGTTTTATAAACTAAAAAGAAACCGACTTCATTGATTAAAATTTGAGCCTATATTACATTTTTAGTGGAAAGTAGATGTATTTTGTATATATATAATATGGGTAGGCCAAATAAACGTACCGCTGCGTTTATTTGGCCTACCCATATTATATATATACAAAATACATCTACTTTGAGACAGCGAGGTATCGAAGTACATGAAAACATCATCGATGTATAAAATTTTTAGAATTTCGTAGATTTTTCAGCTCGACCGATTTTGATAAAATTTATATGGGACCACCTGTGAAGTGACCACCTGTCACCACCTGTGAAGACCACCTTTTCAAACAAAAACAGAATTTTCCAAATCGGTTCAGCCGTTTTTGAGTAATCGGTGAACATACATAAAAAAAAAAGATACCGACGAATTGAGAACCTCCTCCTTTTTGATAAAGTCGGTTAAAAAAAGGCTATAAAGCTATATTGAGAATTATCATGATCACTGTCCAATTATCATGATATTTATAAAGCTTTCACAAAAGTTATCGAAAATAGAATATCAGAACAGCTGGAAACTAATCAACCCGCAGGACATTCTCCTGCCTGTTCCGCAATGGCCTCTCTATAACCGACCATTTCCAGTCAATAAACATAGAAAAATACTGTGAATACAAACATCCACTCTTTCTAACGTTCGTTGACTACTCAAAAGCCTTGAACATGGAACAATGCTCAACGACCTAAGCACCGTAAGCCTCGAAGTAAGACTAAGCATGAACCTGTCAAAGACAATACTAACGACGACAAACACCATCGGTAGAGAGGTGTTCGTCGAGGTAAAGGGCAAAAAAATACGTCAACGAGTTCCTAGGTCAAATAGTATCCTTCCAGAGCAGACAAGATGTTGAAGTTAAGAGACGCACAGAAAATGCCTAGAAGACGATGAAATACTTTATGAAGGGCGATATCTAACGATCAAAGCAAGCAATCAGAAAAAATAAAACTATATTACCAACAACTACCCTAAAGGAACTGACGAGCTAAGCGAGCAGTGATTTTTTGCAATTTGTAAACCTTACCTCGAATTGTGCTCGTTAGCACACTAAATATTTATATATATACTTATAATATATATATAATATTATAAGAGAAGGCAAAGAAGCTACAAAAAGTTAAAGGCGAGTGAAGCGCGTCCCATTTCTCAGAAATCATAATCTTGACACTGACATACTAATTTAAATAATATTAATACGTGAAGCAAAATCTTTGTACCCCTTTTTACGAAAATTGCGCGGACGGAGGAGTACGAAATTTCGCACACTTATAGTTTATATACAGAAGATGTGCAGAATGCTAATATTTTTTTTAGTTATGCATAAAAAATACATTAAATCAATAAAAAAAACATTACACACACTATCATATATTTGACACGCACACATATATGAGCATAATACGAGTATAAGAGCACCATGAGCATAGATACTCTTTTGTACATACATTTTTGGTTATTGTTAAAGTCTGAGAGTCTCTTTGTTAAAGTCGGTCAAATTGAGAATAGATTAATATATTATTTGTCTGTAGTCTTACTGAATGTTAAACATAATCATAATAAATTCATTTATCTATTATAATAGATTAATTCGTTATAAATATGAGCATAATACGAGTATAAGAGCACATGAGCACAGATACTCTTTTGTATATACTTTTTTGTTAATTGTTAAAGTCTGTGGTCAAATTGAGAATAGATTGTACAAATATTTTGAACTTTGATTAATACTGATATACTTAATGAAATTCCTGGAGAACAGCGAACATATCATAGCTATGATAAAATAATTTGTGATAGTGACAATGCCATCAATAACTATCCGGTAGAGTTTTTAAATTATTTGACTGTTAGTGGTTTACCACCACATAAGTTAGTATTGAAAGTTAATTGCATCCTTTTGCTGATCAAAAACTTAAATACAAAGGAAGCATTAGTCAATGGAACAAGAATGCGCATCAAATAACAAAAAACATCGTTTACAGAGAAGTTTTGTATAATTAATTAAATTATCGAAATATGTATGTAAGTATATATGTAAGTAAGTAAATATCTAAGTAAGTAAATATATAGGTAAGTCGACAGCATTTTTTTTAATAAAAAATAATAATAAGAGGTATTCGTTATTTTAATAAATATTGGATTTTTTGATTGAAATTTCATATAAGTTATGAAATTTCAATCAAAAAATCCAATATTTTGAAAAAAATAGGCAAATCAACAGTGCAGCCTCGGCGAAATCTGTGATTATGGAGTTTTCTTTGACAATAGCACCTTAATAATGTTGAAACTTATAATTAAAAATAATTATGGTCGAATTTCGACCACTGGGCGACCACTAGTTTAAATAATTGAGTGTTAGATATTAAACACTTTGTACTCTTAACAGAGCCAATTTCAGATAAATTTGGTTTAAAAACTGTGCAACAGTCTTGAACATTGCTTCATTCGCCTTTTAATTTTATTACTTGTTCTGTGCCACTTCTATATACCACGTATATAGAATTAAAAGTACAAGTAGATATATGACGACCTTTGTGACGCAGTGGGCGATGGTCCGACTGAGACGCAGAAGGTTGCAGGTTCGATTCCCGCCGCGGGACAAATGTTTGTATGATCTGCAAGTATTTGTCTCGGGTCTGGGGTGTTTCTATGTATATCTAATATGTATGAATTTACAAAAAAAAGTATATAAGTAGTATATCAGTCATCTGGTACCCAGATGATGCGGTGTGAAATGTTGATGCCGGTATTATTATTATTATTTTATTAAGAGTAATTATTACTTTTGTCAGACAGTACAGTACCTAACTGGCGATCGAAGCCAGCTGCAATTTTGCTTATTAAGCGAGCCTAACGCATTCTTTCCATAACGAGCAAAGCAAGCTTATTCATTACACATACTGTGACACTATCACATTTCACACTTATTCACGCTACGATAGTTATTGTCGAACAAACAAACATACAAACAATCAACAACAAATCAGTGTCAACAAAAAAAGTTGACACTGTGATCTTCGCTCGATCAATAATATCATAATTACGTTTTAAAAACTAAAAACCGTTAAAAGCTGTTAAAAAAACCGTTTTCATTGAATGACATTGGCCTCATAAAAATACAACCGAATTAAGAACCTTCTCCTTTTTTGAAGTCTGTTAAAAATAAAATAGGGTGCACTTACATCTTTGACTTTCTGTATAGAGGTGGCAAAGTCAGTGACTGTCTCTTCATCTGTCCTACGAGCAGCGTGCGAGGTCTGTGGGCTCTGAGGCAAGGGCGGCAATGCGCGTCTTACCGCCGGCGGAGGTGATCCTTTTAATTCACTGATGGAGATCTCGGTTTGATTATCCATCACGGGCTGCCGTCGCCAACGGAACAAATTACAGAAACTCTGCTTCAAGTTTATAGACAAAATCTTCGCGGGCGACATTTTCGGCTTCTGATTTACTGTCTTCACAGCCTTTTCATTTTTATCTCCTTCTTCTTTCTGGTTATTCTCTTTATGCTTTTTATTTTTCGCGTTCAACCCGAAGCTATTTTTGCTCGTTTTCTTATTGTTGTTATTGGTCTCCGAAGATTTTAAATCATTACTCTCTTTTATAAATGTCACCGTGTTATCTTTGTTCGCGTGCCGCGTATGGATACCGACACTGGCCACTAACGTGTTATTCTTCTTAATAGTAGGTTTGCACTCAGAGTCACTAGAACTAGAATAAAGCGTATGCAAGTATTTTCGCATTTCACGTAAAGTCAAATGCAGGGAATCAGTGTCGGAGTCGTTGGCCTTTTTCTTACAAGACGAACTTGGCAAGCTGTTCCTCTTAGTTTTGACGTCTTTATTTCTGTTTATTTCCTTTGGCTTGTGACTTTTGTCAGGAGTCGGGATAATTGCGCACGTGCTTTGTTGCGTACTTTTGGCACGCTTCTTGTTTCTGGTCGGTTTCTTTCCTTTGTTTCTTAAATTGGCATGCGAGGGCCGGACCATGTCTATAGGAACTGCGTATATATCGCTATCGAACGGGACATTATACATATCAGTAATGTCAGAGGTTTTAGCGGACAGCGTATCATGGGAGATCGCTTGAGTGATAAAACTGGAGTCATCAGCTTGGAATTGAGTGACGAGGGAGTTATGACTGCTGGACAATCGTGACGTAAGGGAGCTTCGCGATGAAGGTCTGTTAGCGCGACACGGGCTCAAATGAAGTAACCGTGGACTCGCGAATCTATGGTTCAGGCATTGTCGACGCTCATACAACGATTCTGGCTTTAATTTTCGCTGATATAAAGGTGATATACGCCGCTTTGTTTCCTGCGGCAGTTCTAAATTTGTTTTAAATGTTTTAATTGGTGAAGCCGCATTGAAAACAACAGGAGTCACAAGCACAGTCAAGCCGCTCTCGATTATGACTGGGGATGGATTATCCTGTAATGGCAATTTATGGTTAGTTTTATCCTGTACTGTGTTGTAGTTATAGTGCTTAGTGTAAGTGCTTAAACTTATGTATTTGTTTAAAGTAAGCAATATTATATGGTTTAACCTGTACTCTCAAAAGGAAGTGAGAACTGAATTGTATTTGGTTGCATCATGGCAAGAGTCGCTATTTATATAAATGTATTCGTGGAGTCCGCCTTTTGTACTTATACTTATAAGTATTCTGTGATTATTCAAAATAAAGTACAATATAAAATTAATTGTTACCTGAAACTCTGGCGGAGGTTCAATAGTTGTCACTATAATTTTCCCTGGACCCTTTTTTACAGTATTGAAAAAGTCCCCACACATACGCTCCGAGGCATCGGTTGATTCACAAAGTGATAGAGACCTCTCATCGAAGTCACTTTCCTGTAGCTGCAAAAACCATTTAATCAATGTAACAAAAATAAATACATTATACCCGTTTAATGTGTGTGACCTCATATCCGTTAGCGCATTGTACGTTTCTTGGCAAATTAAGCGCGCTATACGGTATAGTATAGTGCACTTTTAAAGTACTGGTATAGCCTATAGTAGTACTCTCAAATGGCGAAGGAAACAATCGTTAGGAAACTTTTTTTTTATTCTTCGGCATGTCGAAGAATAAAAAATAAAGCTTTTATCCCTTTCACCATATTGGTTCGAAATATCTAGAGACGCGAAGAAGTTCCTTACTATTGTAACATCGATCTAATGAATAGGTAAAGTTTTTGCCATAACATTGAAAGTGCTGAAAGGTCTACTTATTATGTAAGTCCTTACAAGGAAAGTCTATGACATGTTAGTTAGCTTAGCGCATTGTAGGTAGGCAATTGGTAGGTAATTATGGTTGCGAGAAATGTATTGTAATTTTAACAGATGGATGAATTGTTTTGCTATTACAATTTAAAAAATGCTGAATGGGCTGCTCATTGTGTAATTCCTTAAAGGAACTGACCTACTTAAGGCGTTTACCCTGAGCAAATGACCTAGATGCGTTTTAATGGCACTCAAATAACAATGTTGTACCAGAAAAATAATATTAAGAATTAAAATAAAACTAGAATGGATAATGTTTTAATAAACTTATTCTATTCTAAGCAGCATGTTAAAAGCAACTTTAAGAGAAGATTGTGATGATAACATATTTTAGATTTTATTTCATAATTAAATTACATAATTGACAACTTAAACTTGTGAGTTGAAAGCGAAATATTGGAACCGTTCAATATTTTTCTTTTAATTAACAAGCATGAAAAATTTCCCATAGGTACACAAAGTAATTTGCTGCCTTAAATAATTATAAAGGTGAAATGTAAACTGCCTAAAAACATAAAAGATTGCAGAGAGTTATGTTTGCACTATGCAACACACATAGTTTATACATAACTAGCTGACCCGGCAAACTTCGTGCCGCTTTAGAATCAATAAATAAAAAAGCTGAATGATAATTGCAGAATGTTTCAACTTTAGAAACCTTCCCTGGACTTCCACATATAATTCAAAACCAAAATAAGCCAAATCAGCCGTTCTCGAGTTTTAGCGAGACTAACGAACAGCAATTGATTTTGATTATATAGATAATGCTAATACAACAAATATTTTGCTATTGTGCACATGCATAGACTTGGGACTAATATTTTTGATTCCTTCATTCCACTTTTGGACAAATGTCTCCAAATCCTTCCAACCACTATTCTATTATAGAAAGGACTATTAAACTAATATTAGAAATTCAAAGTATCACGTCTGTCTGTTTGATTGTTACCTTTTGACGGCTAAACAGTTGAACTGATCTTGATGATATTTGGTATGGAGATAGATTGCAGCTTGGGTACATTACATAGGCTACTTTTTATGTAGGAACTCGTTTAAAGGCGCAGTATTAGCTAGTAGCAAATAATAAGAAGGTGCAAAGCAAATAATAAAATAGCATTGCTAAACTAATACTAATATAGCATTGCAGAACAAATAAATAAATTATAGCTTTAGGAACATTTATAAATATATGGAGCATCTATCAACCTAAAGTGGCACATGCAGCAGCAGTTCTTGACATTATTTAGATGGGTGAGATTTAAATCCCACTAGCTTCAGAGGACATATATGTTGACCTCACATCAGGCTTGACTTAAGCCTTAGTGCACCCTGGAAACATCATCATCAAAGTCGGCTACTACAAAGACTTATTTACTGGCTGATTAGAGATTATATAACTCTAACTGTGAGGACATTTAGAAGGACACGGACATACATGGACATAGAATGTCACACTTTATATTGAGAAAAATTTGTTTCACTTCTAAATTTTTTTTTATTATGATTTAATAAAAAAAAAATTAATTTAAGCTAATGTTTCCGGCATAGACTATGGTTATGATAGATATTGGGCTTGGCTTAATTATTTTATTGACATTTTTTAAATTGAATTTGCAGAAGCAGTTACATATTATCATAATGATAGTAATGTATGTAGTCATGTTATGTCATATATTCCTATTAATATTGATTATAAGAGAAGATGTTGCATTAGCTTACTCAAGCGCTTGTGGCATAGATCGCCTGTTGGTTCATACCATTTAAGTTAAGCATCATTCTGCGAAATCTTACTTGGACATGTGGCCACACTGCCATTTTCATCTGAGCGCTTCCAGAGGGCAAGTTAAGCTGTCAGTTTCAGCTTTCAAGAAAGTTGTTAGACTGGCATTCTACTATTTTTATCAACTACAATACCCACCATCATCATCATCATGCAAAATAAACAATAATACAGAATATGGCTTACAATTCGCTATAGTTTCTAAATATAATAATATTGTATTGTAGCAACAAGAAATAGTCAAATTAACTATAATGCATACACATTATCCAAAATGTTTTAACTTATGTGTCTTTTGTCAGTCAGTTGCCTCATGAAATGCATATGTTTTGAAATGCATAAGTTGCAACTGCTGTACAGTTGGTTAATATTATTATGTTGGGTTGTTAACTAATTATTTACAATCAGACTTAGTATAGTCACTTTCTTAGTACCTATTATCTTAATAGTTTACAGATAGAATAGGATGGTTAGCAAATTTCCTGCCATTATGTTAGATTAATTCGTGGTGCATTATAGTTTTGAGAGTGTAAAGGTCAGGCAAAACTATACTTCAGATTCAGAATAACAGGTAGCTAGTAAAACCGTTTTGTTGTAGTCTTGTAGTACATTAGACATTACCTCGGAGGCGACGTGATGCCATCCACTTGCGGAATCACTCGAGAAAGAGCCACTTGTAATCAGTAAGCCACTATCTTCACTCAGTGGAGGAGCTTCTGAATGTGTTGAGAAAGGCGGAGACTCCATTACCCCAAAAGGCTAGAGATTATTAACAACATAGAAACGACATAGAACTCGCATAATTATGAAAAAAACTAAAAAACAGTAAAATACAAGATTGATGAACTCGACCAGCTAACAAACCAGAGACATGCATGACTTAGAAAAATCTTAAGACATAATGTCATGTCATGTTCGAACAAATGTCAATGTCAACAATTCTTTCTTTTGTTTGTATGGCATCTGTCTTGTTGACAATTTTGACAGTGTCAAGTGATTGTTTGATAATAAAGTCGATTCTTCGTCTGTCATTTTATGGAGTGACATAGCTCTGCTAATTAAATATTTTTTACCCGTTTTATTGCATGTTTTATTCAGTAATCTTAGCGGAATTTTAATGAATAAATTGTGATTACATAGGAAAAGTGTAATAAGGTGCAATATCGTCGGTCCAGTGGTCAACTCGCCAAACTGCCTTTTTGGCGTTTTTCACTTTTTGATGGGCATAGTAATGGTTAGGCCAATAGAACAATGTGGTAAAATATCATATTTGTAGCATTAAAAATGACTAATCTATCACCAGTTTCTTTTTCAGCTACTTGCATACAATTGACTTGTTGCAATTGTCAACTCTTCTATGTGCCCGATTGTTTAGTTTACCGTGGCAGAATCCTATAAAAATAAATTTAACCACATAAGTCAACTAGTTAATGTGGCAGTTTGGCTAATCTACATTGGTCAAGTTTTATGCTTTTTTTGTTTCTTTGTTTGAGTTTGGCTGATTTAAGGTGCATGTGCATTGACTAGCCAAAATAGTAGTTTGACTAGTTTATCATGGTCTAATAAGTAGTTATTAAGATCGAAATGCACTGATTGAGGATGATTTATCATTAGCAAGCAATTAACAAGAAGACGATACAATCTCACTTCCGTCTGAAAATATTGAAGATCAGTCAATAAGGGAAGAAAATAATAATAAAAATAATATACATTTATAAATAATTGAAAGATAAATATTTATAAACAAAACTGCCTCAAAGGCGAAATTTATGAAACAAAGAAGGGCAAATCAATGCCAGCCTAAGCTGCCATTGATTTGGCTGGTTCGGACCATTTCGCCGGTGTCAATGGTTTACCATTGTATGTGGCAACATAAGTGTATAGAATTTGTTCTAAAGACTAAAAATCTACAACCTAGTTCGTAACTTTCCAAATCTGCATAGGCAACAGCAGTTTGTGGTGTGTACAAAAATGAAGAATAATTTAGATATAACTCAGGGGCAAAACACTCAAGTTACCTAATACATTTACTGTATCGTCAGAAACAAAAATTGTGTGTTTGCACCAAAATTGTGTGCTGACACCAAAATTGTGTGTAAGTGTCAGGTTTAGACACCCTGAATATAACTGGTTATTTTGTAAAGGGTGCCCTGATAAAAGTTAATCATGAAGGCATTATGTCGCGAGAGAAATAGAGAAAAAATCCTCCTAAAAAGCTATCAAAGTAAGGAGTTTTTTTTTTTAATTTTTTCCCACAATTGAAAATGCAGAAGCTCACGAAAAGCATTTGTTAAGATGCCATGATGCACGAATATGCTGAAATAATAATAATATTATTTTAAGAAATGAGGACAATGAAGAATCAGAACAAGACATGGATGATTTTATGGATTATGGATCCAAACAACAATATCAGGCCGATGTTGCAAGTGATGAAGCCAAGATAGGCTTCTATAATGCTGTCTGTGTTCAATACAGAAAATATGCTCCAGATACCATTTTTGTAAAATAGTTATAATACAAAATAGTTGCTTTAAAGATGAAAAAGAGATGAGGGAAAACTATAAATAACCCTATTACAAAAGTCTACAGACAGTTTCTAGATTTTAAACACCACAATTTTCTTTAAGCTAGGTACTTATTTAAATTAATACATAACAAGCAATCAAAATAAAACACTTAGGCAGGTTTCTTAAAAGTATCTAAAAATCTTTATTCCATGAAATGTTGGCTGGTGAAAAATTCAATTTTATAACTTAAACTAACTCAGACCGTAAGTGTCGTAGTTTAAATAATAAATAACATAAATTAAAGTAACCTGCTGTTGATTTTATTATGTATGTTTAGGTTTTAAAAAGTACAAGGGAAGAAAAATTGATGATGTAATATAGTTTACGTGTTTTTTATTTAATTATCTTATCCCTATCAATAAGTTTAGCATACATTATTAAAAGATGTCAGTAATTTGTTTGTTCCTTCTACATTTTGGCTAGTTTACTATTAATTAATGCATTTCCTTGATGTGTTACACCACAGTATACTCGTCTAATTACCATATTGGATATTTTACCTCAGTACGTCTAAATATCTACCTATTAAAACTTACCATGATAAACTCGCCAATTTGCGATAACTTCGATATTATTCTTATTCTAGCAATTTGATAAATACTACCTTATAGATTATAGACCTAAAGCTAATATATTGCCATGATTTAAAAACCTATCTTAAATCCTGATTTATAGCAGCGATTTGAACTTTGTTTTCGCTCTCCTGAAAACTATTGAATTTTCAGTTTGGCGAGTTGAGCATTGGACCGACGATATGATAAAAAAAAAAGTTTTGTAAACTTCCCACTAGAGGCGCTGTTCTATCTAATCTCTATAGAAAATATAGTTATCGAATACTTTTCTAATACACGTGAAATATTCGCACTCAGCATACTGATAAAATACTTAAATATTTTGTAAATACATACAGACATTATGATACTTTATTACACCCAGACACAGAACAAACACGTCGATGTTCATTACACAAACGTTAGTCTAGAGAATCGAACCCTCAGTATACGACGCAGAAGGCATAGCTACTTCCAAGCTACCAACTGAGCTGTCACGCCATTTATGTATTACGCATTTGTATGAGCTATGTATTTTTCGTACATAATAGGTACTACCTACTACATACTTACTAACTTCACACTTCATAACGGGCAGCGCACGCCTATTATAGAGGCATAGAAAGAAGACTTCCCCAATCAACTTATCGAACCACCCGTCACTTTTATTCGTTGAGTATTTGAGTATTTTATTTAGAGGTAGGTTACCATGACCATAACGCATCACCAAAAAACAAGTCTTGTTTTGGCTAATAATATATTCATCAAAATAAATAACTCATGATTAAAATATAACATTTGGTTTTAAACCAAACTACAATAAGTGACTAACATTGTTTCAAAGTAGGTACTAATTATAGGTACTTAGTATTTTATACTCATATAATTAATATGATGTAATAATGTAAACGCAGGAATGATGTACATACCTATGGGTATTTTATAACATAATTATTTGAACATGTACGCATGTGAGTGCACGGTGGGTATATTACCCATAAATAACATGATCTAGGTACCTACATAAACGGCGTTATGACGTTGTTAACGCTGATTTATAATCTTAACCGCGGATCAAACTCACCCTGATGAAGATTCTCTACATGAATCGAGACAGTGTCGGTGCCTCCATCGACAAAATAATACGCGAGTAAAGCCCGTGTTTATCAAAATGTATAGTACAACTCACGAAAACTTTGAAAGTGAAAGACCTGAAATTCGCTCCAAAAGATTGGCATAATTATTTGAGGATGAATGAGAAGGCTTTCTTAAATCCGCTGGCTTTAGTTACTCCACTAATAAAGAAACAAGATACTGTAATGAGAAAAGCAATAAGTCTCCATGAGAGATTATCTGCTACACTGCGATTTTCAGCTACAGGACGTTCATACGAGTGTATGAAGTTTTCTAGCTCTTAGTAAAATCATTCCTGAAACCTGTGATGCTTTGTAAGAAGTTCTACGGAAAGAGTACGTATAGGTAGGTAAGCATGAGACAAAAAAATACTATAATCATCAAATTATTTATTAAATAAACTTATAAAATAAACTTATACGACGTATTGAATAATATTTTACAAATACTGTTATTAATCACTAAAATTACTTAAATAGGAAGCAATTGTATTATCAGATTGTGCATCATGATCAGGCTGTAATGTAGATTTCACTGATGATACACTTGAGGATTCATAGTGGACTACAGCACGTTCTTCAAAGCTGTGATGGTTAACTTGTAAGGGATATTGGCTTTGAGTGTGTGGTTGAGTATAAAGGTTTAGAGTGTGTGGCTGAGTGTAAAGGTTTTGAGTGTGTGGCTGAGTGAAAAAACCAGTGTTGGCAAAATCATCGTTTGTTCTTACAGTGTGTGACATAGTTAGGCTACCCAGTTTAGACAAGATCAGAGTTTCGCTGTTCTTTGGTAAATCTTGTAGTTTCATCCCAAAATTTTTTCGGAAAACCTCAAAACTATTATCGGGGAGCTTAGGTCGTTTAAAATACTAATTTACGGACTTAAATACGACTTCAGTTAATGTATTTTTTCCTGGTCTTGGCCGACCACGACTCGAGATTAGTGTAGTTCGTTTGGTATCAGAACGGTTCGGGGTCGGTGTGTCTCGTTCGCTGTCAAAACGGTTCGGGGTTGGTGTGTCTCGTTCGCTGTCAGAATAGTTCAGTGTTGACGTGTTTCGGTCACTGTCAAAACGGTTCGGGGTTGGTGTATCTAGTTCGTTGCTCGCTGAGCCGATGCTGGCGGTTGACTGCTTCTAGAAGAAGAGAAGAAATATAATTTTCCTAAAATAATTACTAATCATGTACTTATTTTGTTACAGTTTCCAAAATCAGAACAAGATTGAAGAATAATAGCGAGAGAATTTGAGCAGAAGTGGAACTTTCCTCACTGTTTAGGTGTCATTGATGGCAAGCACGTTGAAATCGTGCCTCCATGGAAGTCAGAGCTACTCTGAGACTTGGCCATCACAGTCTTTAAAGAACGCCTTGGCTCATGCTTTGGAGGTGGAATCTGTACGTATGGACACTCGAGCACATCGCATCAGAGAAGTGGTGGAGTGTAACCGCGACATCTTATGAGTGCGGTAATGTTATGAGTGTGGAGAAAATGGTCATCTGAGGTCCAGTTGCCCGAAACGGAACAAAGAAAGTAACGACAGATCTCAAGAAGGACAGGTGGTGTGCACTAACGCTCCAGCAGCAGAGAAACGAGTAAACGCCAGGACCGCGGGGCGGGTGCTGGCTGGTTTTGATAAAGCTCCAAGAGTTTCGATCTCACAAGCCCACGATGGAAACAGCCTGATCATCAAAGGCCAAATTAATGGAATGGACTAATGGATTAATGGAAGAGGTTTCTTACCTGATACTCTGGTGGGGTTTGCCTTCCTTTATCCGCGTTACGTTTCTGGACTTCCTGCGCCTTCTCGTGAGTATCTCTGGCCTCGTCCAGTGTTGCTGCGATCTTCTTAAGGTAAGAAACAATGCAATCTCTAAAGTTGTAACATGGTTTAATGTAAACAACTTATTACTTAACGAGAAAAAAACGAAATGCATTCGTTTTATACTGCCCAACGTTAAACAGGTGGAAGCTAATGTAAAAATTAATAACGAAAAGATAGATCTCGTCGACACCACAGTGTTCCTAGGCATTACTTTAGATAATAAGCTGCAATGGGGCCCGCACATAGATAAATTGTCGAAGAGACTCAGCTCTGCCGCATACGCTGTCAAAAAGATCCGTCATTTTACCGACGTAGATACCGCTAGACTCGTTTACTTCAGCTACTTTCATAGTATTATGTCTTATGGCATTTTGTTGTGGGGGAGTGCTGCTGATATTAACACCATATTTGTGTTGCAGAAGAGGGCTGTTCGTGCAATTTATAACATGGGCCCCAGAGAATCACTTAGAGATAAGTTTAAAGAAATTAATATTATGACAGTGCCTTGTCAGTATATATACGAAAATTTAATGTATGTGCACAAAAATGTTCATTTATTCAAAAAAAATTGCGATAATCATAGTATTAACACTAGAAATAAAGATAAACTCGCTGTTCCCACTGTTAGGCTCGCTAAAGTTAATAAGTCTTTTATAGGGCAATGTGTACGCTTCTATAACAAGGTCCCAAGCGACGTGTTAGATTTGTCGATTGGCAAATTTAAAAACGTAATTAAACATAAACTGTCTATTAAAGCATATTATAAAATATCTGATTATTTAGAAGACAAAAAAGCTTGGGATGAATCTGCTCCAACTCGACTCGACATCCGTAACAAAATTGTCAAGGATCATACAAAAAAGTGTTAAGACCAGACAAGTTTCTTGCCGGATTCTTCTTGAACTGGGGTTAGGAGGAACCGGCACCTAGATTCACTAGCATGTAAGAAGACGATTCAAAGTGGTCCTTGTGATTGTAATGAATAAAGTTATTTTGAATTTTGAATTTTGAATTTTAAGGAGTTATACCTGGTACGAAGTTATCATTCTCTATGATGGCTCTCATATCCGTCGCAGCGTCACACGGAGCGCGCAGTTCTCTTACCAAAAGTAAGATAGGATGGAGAGAATCCGGTGCTGGAGGTAACAGCAGAGTTCATTGCAAACCTTACTAATGCTAAGTGCAAGTCCCACGTCGCGTGATCGTGACCCACAAGCATAGCCAGCTGCGGCTTGAGATCTCTGTTTTTCCTCTCGATAGGATTAGCTTTCGGATGATAGTACGGCGTAAGCGATTGGGTGATTCCTAGCGCGTGATACCTGCTGCATCACCTCGCTAACAAACTGTACCCCGTTATCGCTGATGAGGCGATGGGGTACGCCGTATCAAAGTCAAAAGTAAAAAATAAGTCTTTTTTCAATACAATCACAAGGATCACTTTGAAACGTCTTATATACTAGGTGAATTTGGGTGCCAATTCATTCTAACCCAAGCCCAAGAAGAACTGGCCAAAAACTCGTCTTGGTCCTAGCGCATTTTTGCATGATCCATCTTATAACTACTTTAACTACGAAATACTAATATAAGAGAGTTTATACATTTCAAGTGTGTCGGTTAACTGTCTGAGGGCAGAGCGACATGAGGCCATGCATTCTTATCAATAATATACTCTTTTATATTATAATAAGCTTTCTTCAAACGACTATCTACCTATACATAAATGTATGCTTTAAATTTCTTAATAGTTTAGTAGCATTTTCAGGAAGCTTTTTGAATTTGAATTGAACTTTTTGAATTGAAGCGCACCGTGTTCCCCATAAATGACTTATTTACTTTTTCTAGTCGAAACCTAGGGATTTATAATTTGTGTCTATTCCTGGTAATGATTCTATGCAGGTCATTATTTTGCTGAAACTCATCTCTATTTTTATGTGTGTATAACAAATTTTCATATATATATTGTAAAGCTATTGTGAGAATATTAATTTCTTTGAATATTTCTCTCAAAGATTCTCGTGGTTTCATTCTATAAATAGCACGTATTGCCCTTTTTTGAAATAATTTACCAATATCAGCTGCTTTCCCCCAGAGAATGATGCCGTATGACATAACACTATGGAAGTAACTGAATAAGTCTAGCTGTAGCTTCATCAGTAAACCACCGTATCGCACGAACTGCATATGTAGCGGAACTAAGCCTACCAGCAAGTGTTTCAATTTGTGGTCCCCACTGTAATTTTGCATCAATATTAAGACCTAGGAAGATCGTGGAATCTACAAGATTCGTTGCCTCTCCATTCATTTCAATGTTGGTCGGGCTATGAATAACATTTGGCAAAGTGAATTTGATACATTTAGTTTTTTTTAATTAAGCAAAAGGTTATTTACAGTGAACCAGTTAAGAACTAACGATAAGGATTCATTTACGTTATTGCAAATACTGGTTTTACCTCTATAAACTTTAAAAGTTAACGACGTATCGTCTGCAAATAAAACTATATCACAAATATATTAAACAAAAAAAAGGTAAATCGTTAAAGTACACTAGGAATAAACAAGGGCCTAGTATCGAACCCTGAGGTACCTATATCAATAATTGATACTGAAGACCTCTCACCACCCACATCTACTTTCTGAACTCTATTGGATTGATAAGACTGTATGAGGTCAATCGCCCGGTTCTTAATGCCATAATATTTTAATTTTGTGATTAGGTTTGCATGACTCACACAGTCTTAGGCCTTAGATAGATCACAGAATACCCCAACTGCATCTTGTGACTTCTCCCAGGCGTCAAATATATGCTTTAAGAACGCTATATCTGCATCAGCTGTTGAACGACCTTTAGTAAATCCGTATTAGTACTATGTATCCGTACTATGTAGCAGGCCGTTAAGGTTAAAGTAATATAATAACTAATTCAAAATGATTTTTTCAAAAATTTTACTTAACACAGGCACAGATAACATAATACTTTAGTAGTACAGATGCCTCATCCCATACAACGAAAGCGGGCTATTCTTCGGGCTATTTTGGTTTCGCCTACATAGGCGCTAGATGCCGTTTCGCGCGGTGGATATTTAGAGCCACCTAGCGTCTGGAAGTGGATTTATTACCTACTAGTAAAACTCGCAACCAATAGATGGCGGTAATTATGCGTCGAAAAGCCGAGCGAATCGAGCGATCGATCTGTTTACCTATCATTGCAGCTTTTAATGCAGCGACGCGCGACGTTGCCAGCTTGCCGCGTTGCGGATCGCGCGCGAGCATGATCGAATCAGGCAAATGATTCCTTTTAAAATAGGTAGATCGTGTACTTCTAAGTACCTACTTAGTATCTACGTAGATTTATATTTGTCAAACAAATCAGAACATGTCGTCTGTTCTTACCTATGTACCTACCTACACATTGTATATTATTTAGTCGTGCGGGTGTGGGACAAGGTACACTTCCTACCTAGGTAGGTAGGTAGGTAGGTACATAGAGGTTTTGTAAATAGGAGGCTAAACCACTTTTAGGAGGCTAAACCGCTTCGTTACGTAATGCCTTACGGCGTCAGTGTGTCTGGCTTCCCTTTCTCTCACGCATACGGCAGCGGTAGGCAGGCTCCTCCTCTCTCACTCTAACCCACAGCGTTAGTTAGATTTGTTTAAGTTATCACTTCTGTCGAGCATCCCGCGACGCACACGTTTTTAAGTTTTTTTAATAGGTAGTAGACGTGCGCGCCGCGTTGTAAAATGTCGGCGGCGGCGCGCCGCACATTTTGCCTCGGCGGCGGCGCGGCGCCGGTGGCGTGGCTTGTTTTTGTTTTTAGTATTATTTAATTATGGAATTATGCATAAATTTTTTATATATATTCGTTTAAACTAATGTTTCATTTATAAAGATTTGCAAGTTTTATAATTGTCGATCGGAGGAATATAATTTTGTTAACCGTAATTGGGCTCAAGCAAGATCTTTTCGCTGAAATTAATAACCTAGGTACTAAAAACCCTCTCACTCATGCTTGTGGCAAGCACACTGTAAAGCAAACAAGGGCAGTAGGGTGTGGAAATACATTTTTCTTACTATTTTAATAGAATAGCAAATCTACAATATTTTGATTCCTCTGGGTCGGCAGAAGCTACCTATCGTCAATCTATTGGATCGTCTTGCATTTTCTCGGTCCTTAAAATCCTTAAAATTTTTGTGTTCTTGTTGATATCAGCTGCAATTTTTATAAGAATCTTGTTTATTCTTTTATCAATTTTTTGGATTTATTGCATTTAATTTTTGTTGACAAAAAAAATTTTAAACTAAACAGGATTTTTTTATGATGATGATGATGATAACATGTTCACAACTCTTTATTAAAACAACTTGATTTGGATCTTCATAGAAATTTAAAGCATTGGGTAGGTAGGTATCTAACCAACATTTTTCGTAAGTAGGTAGAATACATAGGTAGGTAGATCTTAGAAATTCAAAGCATTAGGTACCCAACCTACAACATTTTTCTAGGTAGGTAGATAGATTTCTTATTAACATTTCTAGGCTAGGAATAAGAAATTTGAAAAAAAAATTGAATTTCCATGAAAAATCTTGTCCATCCCATATTTTCCCATAGTTTTACCTGTCCACCTCATTCAAATCAAAGGTGTCAAACAAAAGCGACAACCAATCAGAAGAGTTCAATCCACATAATAAATAATAAATCTCGGCTAATTCCAAAAATAGTCTACCTTTGTAATAAAAGCCGGCATTTATTATTTTGTCAGAAATTGGTTCCGTAGGTATTTATTTTTAGTTGTTGTTCCGATTAAGACTTTATTTATTTAATTCATTTATTTATTTATTTATTCTGTCATTGGTTTTTCCTTGGTCACTCTGTGCTGAATTAATTTGTTTTGTCACTGGTTTTTTTTCTGTATGTAGCCTTAACATGAGTCTAGTGATTAATGGTGACAGAACTAGAGTGGTTAAAGGATTCAGTGAACAAGAAAGAAGCAGTGGCATGACTACAGAATAAACTAAGCAAAATAACTTCACTAAGAACCAAAGTAGTATTTACCAACATGAATGTCATCATTGTGATAGGTTTGAATTTTCACATCAAAAATGAACCCTAAAAAATTCTCGGCAATTTCAAAGGATATTAGTTTGCTTTTGAATTGATTTTTGCTCAGTGATTTGTTTGACGTCCTCCTACCCTACAGTAATGAGGAATACGACGATATGATTTTTGTGTGTTGGTGCCGCGTCGAACTATGGACAATGCTTGGTACATTGAACCATTCATGTGACCATTGTGTGTGATTTTTACGAGTAACCATGTGTTTTTTTAACTCAATCATAAGTGATTTGTGTTGGATAGCTAAGTAGTACCTAGAATTGGTACCTACTAATCGGGTAAAGTGGTGTTTGTTATTGTCAATTTTCAAAATTTTACGGATCCGCCTACTTAACTCAGACAAGACATTAAACGGTATGTAATCTACCTAAGCTGTTGCTTCTTTTACTTTAAAATTAAAAACATTGTTTTGCAAGAGACGAATAGGTAATTGGATTAGCCGCTGCTGGATAAATAGGTAAGTACCTAGTTACTAAATAAATATCTACTTAGTTTTGTGCTACAAACGAAACACCATGGCTTGTGTGAATACCGCAGTCAGTATGTAATGTAAGTACCTACGTCAATAGATACCTACACACACCAACCTAGGTACCTATCTAGCCTAGCTTAGCAAGCAATTTGAACTCACGCGAAACGATGTAGGTAGGTAGGTAACGCACTTAGAAACATTGTTAACAAAATAATAAGGGTTGTATTGTATTGGTTGTATAAATAAAATAATTTTATTTCTTGAATGTTTTTGTATGGAAATCTGAAAATATGAATTCTTAGGATTTGTACCCCCACAACTGTTAATTTTCATGGTCGGAATCTCCTCGTTCAAGCTTAAAATACTAGTCTGGACTGTCGGCGCAGTTAACACATGTCGTTTCAAGTTTTTTAGCTTTTATCTCCATCCCTGGTATATATTCTTATGAGTAGGGAAGTCCTCTTTTCTTCACTATTAAGTACTCATCACCATTGTCCATTAATAGATATTGGTTTGTATTGTTTCTCTGCTGAGAATTGAATCTGACTCCATATTTTTCTGACCACTACTAGATATTATTTTATCATCATTTCTGTCTCAAAAACTGGATCTGACTGACATATTTTCAGTCTTCGTCCCCACTCCCTTCATTTACTTGCGCATTCCACGCATTCCAAATCCATCTCGGATTTTGAATTTCAAGTTTCAGCCAGTGTTGTGAAAGTTTCCATTGTTCTATTTTGCAGACCTCTCGCTAATTTGAGAATTTATGAAATATATTGACAGCTTCCTTCACCTTTCAATTTTGATCAATAATCAAATTATATATTATATAATAAAAATCGGGTTGCACTCCGGTAGTGCCGACAGAACTGAAAACTTATTTTGGCGCGTTAGAGTTTAGTAATAAATCACTTCAAATATCACTAGTAATTATGGCGACTGCCAATCAAATACTGAACGAACACGAACAAACGAGCCACATTCACTGTGATAACTCGCTCGAAGATCTAACGTTGTCACTCACTCGTCTTGGCCACGTGGAGAATGTCTTCGATGCGTGGGAGCGGATAACGGTCTGGTTCGGTAACCACGTTGAGCTTTCGGTAGTCGATGCACAGTCTCCAGCTTTCGTCCTTCTTTGCGACGAGGACAACGTTGGAGGCCCATGGAGATTCGCATTCCTCGATGACGTCTTCTCGAAGGAGCTTCTCGATCTCCTTTGCAGCGCTTCTTTCCTGTTCTGCGATAACCTATACGATGGAGATGCGATAGGCTCCTGATCGGCACTTACCTTTATATGGTGCGTACCGAAGTCGGTACGGTCAATTAACTCATTGAGCGTGCTTCGCTGCTCGTCGGTAAGCTTGGATCCTTCATCTTCACGCCAACCGAGGCTCATGGATTCGGCACGCATCAACTCCGCATCGGACGAACTCGCTGCTGGGTATTCATACTCACGTACAAAACCGTGTGGACAATCGGGTTTGTCCGAAAACGTTCACTTCCCTTGAGCGACGCGACGTCCACTATCATTTCGGCGCGTGACAGGAACTCAACTCCTAAAAGCGTCCGGGTCTCATCTCCAGGTAACACCAAAAAATCTGCCGGCACCCCTCGTCCCTCTAAAGATACCAGTACTTCGGCGCCTAACAACTTTCTCTGTACGCGAGAGCCGTCAGCCAACCGAATGCGGCTCTCTATCTCGCGATATTTCACGCCAGAATCTACCAATATTTTGTGTAGCGATGGACTCACAATGCAGTGGGTAGCACCGGTAATGACATCAACTATCGCTACACCGCTACGACCCATAATACCTATATTTACTAATGGATGCGAAGCACTTTTAAACGCGACTGCACTACACGCGTGTGCTATAGAAGTTTCAAAATCCGTTGAGTCAACGTCAACGTCAACGTCATAAAAATCGCGCTCATGTGAACGTGCGCTAAGGGTTGTCGACTTGTCGCGTTCTACAGCTTATTTATTTAATAATAAAAAAAATCTATCTGTGGTCTAATGTAGGTAGGTAGGTAAGTAATTTTTTTTAACAATTGCATTTCAGGAGTAGGTACATAAGTATGTGAAAACCTAGCAATCATTATTAAAGTATGTTAGATACTTTTATGTACTTAGGTATTACGTACTTACCTACTATTTGAGAATCATTTATTATTTTTATATTTGACTGGCCTGTCAACCTCCAACGCGGCCGCGTGGAGCTCCTTGTCCGCGGCCTTGAAGCATGTAGCGTTGTCGCTATGTATCTCGCGCGGACAGCCTCGCCGCGCGATGAAGCGACGGAGTGCGAAGATTGCAGAGTCTGCGCTGAGAGATCCCACGACCTCTAGGTGGACGGCTCTGGTGGTTATACATGTGAA
This sequence comes from Lampropteryx suffumata, assembly GCA_948098915.1. Lineage (NCBI taxonomy): Eukaryota > Metazoa > Arthropoda > Insecta > Lepidoptera > Geometridae > Lampropteryx > Lampropteryx suffumata. Next base: position 14,000,423 of record OX402544.1, on the reverse strand, counting down.
TAATGCTACGTACCTTTTTTCATGCCGTTTCCCGACCGTTATTTGTAGCGGACCGAAATAGTCTAGTCCGGTGTAGGTAAATGGACGCATGTGATGGTAAGTCTCCGGTAAGTCTCCGGTTGCCGGGTTCCCCGGCTTGCCTTTCTTTAGGCGACAGGCTAGGCAGCTCTTGATCGCGTTCTTTACTGCGGGCCGGATCTTGACTATCCATGCGCACTGTCAGAGTTCGTTGACCACCGCTTCTACTCCGCTGTGGTGAAGTCGCTCGTGCACGTGTTGTATGTATAATATATAATATAATTTGGTATAGAGGTGTTTACCGTCGAGAATGAGAGGGCTCGCTGTTTCTTGGGCGATCTCTGGCGTTTTACTGATCCGCCCTCGCAAGCGGAGTGCTCCGTCCGTCCCCACCGCTACACTTAACGCGGCAAGTCGCCGTCCAGCAGATGGCGCCTTCTGCTTCAGGATTCAGTCGATCTCGTCAGCGAAGCTTTCTCTTTGCCTGCTCAACACCCACAGCTGCTCAGCTCTCGCTAGAAAGTGGGCCTCGAAACCGACGACCTTTACCCGAGTCTTTGCGGCGATCTTTGTCGTGGCGGTTCTCGCGGGCTCTCGCTTCTGCACCGTTCTCTAGTCGGGATCGTCCGGCGGTCTTGGCTTAGTGCGCTTCCGGAGAGCGGCGATCTTCTCGCTCCTTAGTTTCCCGCGACATATCGCGATGAATTGTAACACTCGTGCTGTCGCTTTTATCAGTCGCAGCCACCTCGAGAATCGTTCTATCTTAGGCAAGTGATCTGACTGCTGACTGATCTTGGTTATTGATACGAAGCATTTTTTCTTCTCCTGTGTTCTCAGACGGCGTTGGCCTTTCCGTGGGCAATGCCTCCTCTCCCAGGCGTAGGAAGTCCGGTCCTGTGAACCACCTGTGATTCGTTCCGAAATCCTCGGGTGTGGCTCGAGTGGCGTCATCAGCCACGTTCTCTTTAGAGGGCACCCATCGCCATTCTGATTTTTTTGTTGATTCTTGTATTTCTGCCAGTCGGTGAGCGACGAAGGTTTTGAACGCTCGTGGCTCAGCTCGTATCCAAGCCAGGGCTGTGCGCGAATCGCTCCAGTAACCTTTTTTCCACCTGGAAGTCGTGTTCTCGTACAACTGTGTCGGCGAGGCGCGCCCCCAAAAGCGCCGCCTTTAGCTCCAGCCTGGGTATCGATGTCGGTTTCAAAGGCATCACTCGACTCTTGGCGGCGGCCAGGGTGACCACTGCACACTGCCGTCAGCGCGGTTCGCGCGCCAATACACCGCGGCGGCGTAGGCCTCTTCGCTCGCGTCTACAAAGGTATGTAGCTGTCGCGTAGACATTGGCTCGTAGTCGTAGCACCTGGGTATCCGTAGTTGTGGTAGGGCTTTCAGTGTTTTTGCCCAGTCGCACCATCTCACCTGAAGCTCAGCTGGTAGCTTGTCATCCCAGTTGATTCCATGGCGCCACTTGTCTCTCTTAGTGGGTGGCTGATTACCATCGAGTTTTGTGGTGGGTGTTCTGACCTGGTTTATTTGAAATCCCAAATTGTCGTTCTCTGTGTCCCACACGAGGCCGAGCGCTTTCTCCATCTCGATCCCGCCGATGGCGACTGTAGGCTTCTCGGCTTGGGCGGCGAGCACGCTGACGGTCCTCTCGTCATTCGAAGCCCAGCTCCGCAGCTCGAAGCAGGCCTGGCGGTGCACGAAGTCCACCTCTCTGTTGATTCTTTCAGCTGCTTCTATGGTTCAAAAACTATTTAAATAATCGTCTATGTAATGGTTCTTCTCGATAGCTGCTGCAGCGGATACTCCTCTGCGTAGTCTCGTGCATTTCTGTTTTGTATAAATAGAGCAGTGCATGGAGATGAAGCGGCTCCGAATATGACCGATGTCATTCTGTATTCTGCAGGGGCTGCATCTCCTCTTTGATCGCCTCTCCAGAGGAACCTCAGGGTGTCTCTATCGCCGAGTTCTATTCTGATCTGCATGAACATCTCTTTCAAATCTGCTGACACTGCGTAAGGACGCTGGCGGAACCTCATGATCACTCCTGGTAGTGACTGGAGGAGGTCTGGTCCTGTCAACATGTCGTTCAGACTTTTACCAGCTGACTTCGCCGCGGCGTCATGAACCAGTCTTATTTTTCTCTTTTTGCCGTGGTGAACCACTGCAAAATGTGGTAGGTTTTCCCTTCCGTGGGTGGTGCTTTCGCTCGCTTCGCGTATTTTGACGCGAGTAGGTTTTCAATGCGTTCGTTATACTTAGCTTTCAAAGCGTCGTCTCGGTCGAGTCTCCGTTCTAAGTTGTGTAGTCTTTTCAGCGCGTCGTTATAGTTATTGTGTAGAACTACTTTGTCCTCGCGCCACAGGAGACCGGTTTGGAACCGCCCATCCGGTAGTCGTACGCTCTTCTCTTCTAGAACACTTAAGGCTCTCTGCTCATTGTCGCTTACCGGTTTTTTTTCCTTAATGCCTAGAGACTCTAGCTTGAAAAAAATCTCCATCTCGTTCATGTCGTCGGCTTGCCGTGTCGATGATACGTATCCACAGAAAGCTTGTTCAGATCTGCTTTCGGGGTAACGGCAGCCTCGCAGCACCCATCCTAGCTGCGTGAGTGAGGCGACGGGTTGATCTGCCCGTCCTTTTCTTACCTCTTTTGACACTATGAGGTCCCAGTTGTTCTGTCCTACTATGACTTTTGGGCAGGCGTGGTCGTACACGAGGTCTTCTTCAATCGCGTGTAGATGATCGCAGTCCTGGAGTGTTTCTCTCGGAACGGCTTGCGTGATAAAGTCAAGCTTTTTGACCGTCTGGACGTCACGTAGGATGTGCTCGCTCGAACCTTTCCTTCCTTGTACTTTCAAGTTGACCGTCATACTGTTATCGTGTCTGGTCTCGCCTCCGTTCGCGTCTCTGATCCACAGCGTGTCTGTCGGCCCGTCAGCACCCAATAGTTCTGCGATCGATTCTTCAACGAAGGTGCAAGTAAGGTCCTCCGTGGGAGGCGCCTCCTGAAGGGTCCCCTTGCTGGTAACAGGGTGCAACGGCTCCATGTCCGGCCGTTGCTGCAGCCACTTTGTGATCCGTACGGAAGCAGGCTCGTCTTGCTCCGCGTCATCTTCGTCGGATTCCTCTTCTGCTCTTCTCAGGCTCGCTTCTGTGAGCTTTGTAGCAGCTTCAGCGGCAGCCGCTCGCGCTTGCGCTTCAGCTGCGCACTTCGCTAATTTTTCTTGTGCCGCCAGTACGGTCCTCCTCTCAGACTTCCTGGAACGCGCCCGGGTGGGAAAAGCCTGGCCGTCATTCAGTAGTAGCGGTGGTTTCCGTTGTGGTGGCGGTGGTCCCGGTTCCCTCCGTGACTGTATCCGTAGCACTGGTACCGGATAATTCTGCGCCCGATGTTGATGGCGTCTCGTCCCTGCCCTGCTTGCTCCTGGTGACCGACATCCTTGCTGCTTATTCAGGGTTTTCAATCTTCGTCTTAGCTGGTCAGGGATCCGGCTTGCGAAGGACCAAATGTTCGGGTTTTGGTGGGTTGATCGCTGACCAAAGGCGAAGCTTGAAGGATGGTAGTGGACTGTATGGCTTGATTCCGCTGAAGTAGGCAGGCAGGTAGGTAGGTAGGTAGGTAGAATAAAACTCCAGTATGCAGGGGGCGAGGCGGCAAGTTGGCGATGGGCAGCGTTACGACTTGTTCTTGTTGAAATGCACGAAGGGACTGATTTTTACTCGGTCTCGCCGAAATATATATAAAATTTTTGGCCCTCCCCGCCAACGCGTCGTCGTCCAAGCGCCTTTATTAAACGAACCAATACTTGCTATTTTCTGTCTCTGTTACCCGCTCGATATGTCTCTGTCTATTCGAGCGGACCAATAAGATTTTAGGTAACTAAAATATAGATATCACTCCGGCCAATGGTTACCTAGAGCCGTGTCCTTGCGTACGGCTCAAGGTCATTCTAACACGTGCCAGAGGGTCGGAGATAGGTACCTACCTGTTGTACCTACTCATGCTACGGTTATGTCTACCTAGATGCTACCTAAATCGTTTACTATTTTACTTTGTTTGTGGGTATTGAAACAACAGACAGTTTATATTTTATTGTTTGACCTACCTACTGTATATATGTGAAGCTTATTAGGAACTTTTCCTACTTAATAGCTATTTTCCTACTTTTTTAACTTAATAATATAACTTATTCTAGTAATTTACACAGGTCTAAACTTAATACATCAATATTATCTTAACTATTCAGTCTCTAGGGTTTGGTGGTGCACACCATCACATGGTCGTTTTGTTGGTGTCAAGTGGAATTAGGAGCAATAACTTCTGTTTAAAAAACCTGTAAATATTTTTAAAGCCCTATCCTATGATAATGCCAAAGAATAATAAATTAAAATAAATATAACTCAACCAACTCCGTAAGTAGGTACTCAAAACATTATTTCAAAGTTTTTATTTAAGAACTTTGTACAGACCACTTATACAAAACATTTGAAAAATTAAATTTTAATCCCACATTTCATCTTCTGGGTCTGGTTGGTGCCTACGTTTCGGGACTTCCTCGAGCTCTTGTGGTGGCCTTGATACACTATGAGCTTGCATTATTTGAGAGTGATCAAGAACATTCTTGCTCGGGCAAGTTGCAATATGTTTTGGCAGCTCACTCATAGAGCATCTATGAGTGGCATTGTAAGCGCATATTTCCAAAGTTGGGTACTTCTTCTCACACTTCACAATGTGGGCTTGGATCCGGGATCTCTTTACTTGATGGCCCTTGTTGTAAGGGCATGTAACAAAGTATTTGTCCATCTGTAACAAACAGACAAGTACACACAGATTAGTGGGTTATATAACCTACTAGCTACTGTCCTCAGCTTTGCTTGTGTGGTATCTAAATTCATCAAGATCTGTTCAGCCATTAAACTGTGAAAATGTAATAAATGACAGACAATCACTTTGGAATTTATATATTAGCATTATTAGTATATATATTAGCGCAGACTTAGGATATAGTAGGTCTGTGATTAGCATGGATAAATAAGTAGCTGTATATGCTCAAAGTTGTGAATGTTAAGTATGGGTTTTTTTATAGATAGTCAATTAATTAGGTACCTATTATTTAATGCTAAGGTATGTATTTGTACATAGTACCTAGAACATCCACATGTTGCTGTCTATATGCTAACTTATCAGGTTTAAGCAGAAGTGCAGGCTCAAAGGACAACAGGGTACACCGCCAGTTCTTTAACCAAACACCTACCTGCTTACATTTTAGAAGATTTTATATTGTTCCTGTATCTTCAGTGATCTGCAGCCAATTTGAGTGGGCATAAAATAATTAAAGTACTTACTTACTATACCTATATCGAGTGAGCTGTCTCAAAGTAACCCTGCAAAAGAATTTAAGTAAATCAGAACATTACTTTACAGTATTTTTCTTGTAGACGGATGGTAACTGGCGCTGGACTACTATCTTTGTAATAGTAACGAAAGAAAAGGACACAGTATTTTCGTTTAGATCATTAAGGTTTTTAAGATAATTCTCTCCGCAGCATTATCTCTCTCTTAAAAGCACGACCGACACGACAGACCAAACGAAACCGAATAGATAAAAACAAAGAGTAGAGTACCTACTTAGATAAAGACCGTTTACCATGAAAAGAAAGAACTAAGAAAGATGTCTTTCCCCTCCCCCCCCCCCCCCCCTGCCTTGGGAATTGATTGATTGGCTGCAATTGGCTGCATTGCGTAAAGTGTTGTCTACAATATTATGTAGTATTTACCCCACTTGGTGATTGGTGGTTGCCGGCAACATTATCTAAACTCGTATGTATCAGATTATCAGATTAAAATGTTTTACTTGCATAATTTTAAATAATATACAGTTATAAGACTAGTTATGTTGTAAGTAAATGCTGACCTTACACAATTTAAATTATTATTGATTATATTTTTCTGAAGGTAATTATGGTCGAAGGGACGATTCCAGACATATCACTGTCACTTGCATAAACGTCATCATCATCTGTCGTATCCGAATCTGTGCTGCTGTCATTTCCTATTTCAATTATCAACTTATCAGTAATATTATCCATGCAGTCATCGCGTTTATATTTTAATTAGTTATGTCAGTAAATTCTAATTACCCATACTAAAGGCATTGTGTCGGAAGCTGGTATCCCTATTTTACTAACCTGTCATGGCGGCGACCGACGCGAGATCGGACTTGATTGGGTGGAATTATTGACAATAAATAGTGTAATAAATAGTATAGTGCAATAAATAAATAGTAGCTTAATATCAAAATGGCGCGCCCAAACTAATAGGTAGAACGCTAAACAGTGCTGCCAGATAGCTTGTAAATATTCCCCCAAACCTAGCATGAAGCCATGTTTTTTTTGCAATCTTTACTAAAAGTGTTCAAGAATTATTTAATGAAATATTTCTGATCAAAAAATGTAGCTCATAAATTTTTCTTCAGCGTTGAAACTGTCACTCGCTAGGTACCCCCTACGCGCACGGCCCCCCGCCCCGCGTGCGATCTACCATTTCTATCTTTCGCAAGCGCACGATGAGAACGTATTCTTATTGAGTCTTTTGCGGGAAAATATGAAACAGCTTACTTAATTTATTTTAAATTATTTAGGGTGCTTTGTTCTCTTGCTATTTTCAAAAGTTTTTGTTATTCTATTGCTCCTTTATTGTCCATAAATAATAAATTCCTGATCAATGTGGATCAGGAATCTTCAAAATCCATACATAATCCTCTAATATTTATTAGGTCACATATACTAGTAGATCCAGCAATATACTCAGCTTCAGCTGTTGATAAAGCTACAAAGTTTTGTTTTCTTGAAAACCATGCTACCGCATTACTATTATAAAGTGTGACAGAACCACTACCTAATACTCTTTCGATCACTGTGGTCTCCTGCCCAATCTGCATTAGAATAGGTCTCAATGAAATGTCCCATTTTATTTTTCGTAGGTATATTTATGTAAAACTGAAACTGAAGCAAGTGCGTTTAAATAAACCTACAATAGGTCTATGGACTCCTCAAGCAAAACGCTATTTATAAGAGTCTTTTGTCTTATTTATATAGCGTTTTGCTTGAGGAGTCCATAGACTTTTTGTAGGTTTATCTAAATATTCATATATAATGCTGTACTAAGGGCAATATCTGCTCGTGATACTGTAGCTATATTCCTCAAGCATCCAACAAGTTGTCTGTATGGTACTGCTTAATGAATTGTATCAACATTTTCTTGGAAACCCTCCATCGGGGCGCGTTACACACTGACACAGTTCAAGCCACGCCTCCACAGTCGACACTAGCGCCACTAGAAGTCCTGTGAAGTGCGAACCCCCCGCGAAGTGCCCCTCGTACCTCCCGACCCCCGGTGGTCTGCGCGTGATCCCCGCTCTGTGCCCCCACGGCACGGTAGCGCGTGAGTCCCCCCACCGGCCAGTCGCGAGCACCCATGTGCGCTTTCACGAACTGCCTACCGTCTTCGGTCTCCCTACCGTGCTCCAGCCACTACCCGGTAGTTTATGAGAAAACATCCCGCGTTGTGGCACTCAGCATCACCGCCCGCAACCCACCTGACTCCGAACTTTGCCCAACTGATCTACCTACGCCACCCAGGATGCCGAGACATCCATATCCAGCGAAACGGTTGGACTGCCGCCGCGTGCCACTCCTGAACCGGGCCATCACTGCGCGAGACATGCTCAACCCAGAGCGGTCCGTAGTGCTGCCCGAAGGAGCGCTGCGGCTCTGGTCACCAACGCCGCCAGCAGCAGAAGCCGCACCCCAACCCCCAACGAGCCTGGGACTCGCCGGCAGCGGAACTGAGCTTCCGCCCCGGGACGAAACCGGTCGCTTGAAGGGGGAAAGGGCAGTAATGCCCCGTCACCGGGACTCCTCAGGTGAGGAGATCCAGGGCGATGAAAAGAGGCTGAGGCTCAAGAACTCGCCTCCAGAGACTACCTCCATAGCGAAGCACTCGCGGGTCCCATTGCGTCGAGGGACCACAGCGGTCATCCGGCTGCCGCAACCCGAGTCCCCTTCACCGCCCCGCGCCACTATGCACGGCGCGCTCCCCGGCCCTTCCGGTTGCCGGGCGATACGCGCCGACAGTGCCGCAAGCAGCTACTCTGTCTGCATGGATGCCCGTGATGTCGAGGTGAGTTCTGACGAGGACTCCACCTACTACGCGGGCATCGAAGCGATCGAACCACCACCGATGATGTCCATGCCATCGCCCGCGCCACGCGCGTCATACCCGTCCGCGGCCGCAGCCCCCCCGCGCCCCCGCTCCCTCGGTGGGGAGTGGGGGCGCGGGGGGGTTGCGCCCGCGCCCACCTACAACAGGCGCCCTGCCACCAACCACCGAGGAAGGGGATTCCCCCCTGCCCCCCACCCCGCCCCAAAAAGCCACCAAAGCTTACCCGCCGATCTTGGTGGAGTGCCTGCCGAACTGGACGGCGCATTTCGCCACGATCCGCGCTAAGCTTGGATACTCCGCGAATGCTCGCCCCCTAGGCAAGGGGGTTCGCTTCACCCCGCGCTCACCGGAGGAATACAGGGTGATCCAGAGACACCTCGTGGACGCTATGAAGGAGGACCCAGCAATCCGATAATAGGCAGTAAAGGTCCAGCAATAGGTACTCCTATAGCGTCCCAACAGAGCTACCTACGAAAGTTGCCATCCGCGGCCTCCCAGCTGACACAGCACCCGAGGACATCATGGCGGCCCTCTCGGATTTGAACTTTCCAGTAAAGTTCGTCCTTCAAATCCGAGCACAAAGGGGCCGCGCCGGGTGCCTTTTCCACGCACAACTGGAGCACCTTACGTTGGACGAGCTGGCGCGGCTGTATCGCATAACAGAGGTTATGTTCATGCCGGGGGTTCGCATCGAGCACTGGCGCGGCGCGGCCAACCGCGTAGCGCAGTGCTACCGATGCCAAACCTTCGGCCACGCCTCTGCGAACTGCCACCGCCAACAGCACTGCGTCCGCTGCGGAGGGCAGCACTTCGCGGCGGACTGCGCGCGGTTTTTGATTCCATTTGCCACTGTCATTTGATGTTTTTTTTTACTTATTTGATGTTTTTTTTTTATTTTATATACTTACCTATTTGTTTTCGTTGAGTCATTCGTAACGTGTTATTTTAGCATTTTTTACTTTCTTTTAATCCGTACAAACTTTTAAGTTTAAGTACCTACCTAGGTACTTATTGAGCTATTTCCAATAGACTCAAGTGCGTTTTGACGACACTACCCCAGCAAGTGGCACAGGGCAAAATAAACAGATTTAATTAATTCCCCACATTAATTCCTCTCAAATTTTGCATAATATGAGTAATTCCATAAAACCTTTGATGCAATAGCTTCCAAATGAGGCTTGCATGTTAGATTTTCGTCAATTAATAGGTAGGAATTATACCTACTCCTACCTACTTAAGTATTTTACATCTTTGGCCTGAGTCACCATATGAAGTGAGACCGGATTGAGATGAGGGACCGGATGAGTATGAGATTGTAATTAGAGTTCCATAATCGCCCTACCGTAGGGTGATTATGGAACTCTAATTACAATCAATTTCTATCAGTTTTCATAGATTTCTGATAGACATTGATTGTAATTAGAGTTCCCTAATCGCCCTACGGAGCAGGTTACACTCTGATTTTAAATTTCTGTTTCCATTGGAGGTGCAGAAGCTGATGTCTTATTAAAACATACATACACTGTCTTTTTTGTGTTTAGTATGAGAAGGTTTTGTTGGAGTCATTTATTAATCTTCGCAATACTTACCTGCCTATGTCACATACGAAACTTTTTGCCATGAAGATTCATGAAAGACTACTGCAGTATCATCCACGTAACAAACAATTTTGGCATTAGCTATTGGGAGATCATTAATGTCGTTCATCTTCTATATATATATATATATATAAATGTTATGTTGGTTTGTGTACGCTTCAAAAACTCAAAAAGTTCTGCACCGATCGAGCTAAAATTTTAGTATGATATATAATCCACATCAAGGATTTTTTTTTTTTTGTACCACAGCGAAGCGTGGCTGGGTACAGGTAGTGTATTATAAATGTATAAATGATTGAATATATTTTGTAAATTTCTGTAATTATTATAAAAACTATTATTTGACTTTGATAGTATGATAAAACTGTAGATGACGTTGACTTATCGTACGGAACGTCATTCCGATTTTTTAGGGGTTTTGTGCGATTTGACGCTTTGAAAAAAAATATATTTTTTAATTTGAATTTTATTTGAAATCGCGCATGCAAAACAGTGCAGAAAATCTCCTTATTTATTTTACATTGTGAAACAATTATGATTTGGAACGAGATTCTGTTTTAGTTGTATTAATCATTCTGTTTCATGGCCTGGCCACGTCCAATTTCAACAAGTTTATCACCAGTAGACGCGATGTGAAAGAAGATGAGTCCGCTTCGCAGCACGATTTAGTACCACGTTGTGTAATTCCCTATTGTTTCAATGACAATTTTTGATAGCGAATCGGTAAAGGCTCTGTGTGATATAGGAACTATAGCAAACATGGGTGACACACAAGTAGCGAACATCGTGCATGAGATATTGGTAAGCATAACTACATAAATATGATATAATCCACTTATAAACCTTTCCGTATTCCAGGATTGCCTCTAATTTCAATATGGTAATGAATATAACACTCATTATCTGCCCTTATCCTGTTGGTCCTAACACTGTTGGCACTAAATTTTTCTGGCTTTAAATATTATACTGAGAATTTAAAAATAACTAAGATTTATACAATTACAGAGAGTAGAGGCGGTAGAAGAAGCTTTTAGCTGCTTCTTGGTCTACAAACAAGAGGATGAAAATGATAGGTTGCTAAAATATCAAAAGAAACTTCACAACATCATGTCTACTCTGGGCCCAGAAATGCAAGAATCTGCAATGCGACAGTATCTCACATTGACTGCAGTATTAACCAACAGATATAAGATGAGACAACTCTTGGCACTTTTGGAAAACTTGATAAATTCCAATATTTTGCAAGCTCGGTACTTTTATTAATCAGCCTTCTTTATAATTGTGCTTATTTTGTATGTTCATTCTTAAATGTTTATTTATTATTTTTAGAATGCTGTGTGACTGTATTTTGACAAATGAGAAGCTTGTCTATCAAAATGCTGACTTTTGGATTGAATGTTTTAATGTAATTAGGAGGGTCATAGGAGGGGTGGACTATAAAGGAGTGAGAGAAATAATGAAAGTGAGTTTCCATTAAAATGTGTTACATTTAATGTGAGAAATAAAACACATTCCATGTGATGATATTATCCTTATTTATGTATTTGTTTCCAGGGATGTAGAGAAAAAGCACACACGCTACCTGTAAAATTGAACTCAAGTACAATGCCTCAATTGAAAGCCTTATATAGTGTAATAGAATATATATTTGATCGTAATGCTTCATTATTGCCAGCATATTTTATAGTGACTGAAATACAAAAAGATTATCCAGATAATAACCATTGGCCTCATTGGGTATGTCAAAATATGTTCTGGAGAGTAATAAAGTATCAATATATGTATGGTTCACTTACTACAATTTATTTTTTTCAGCAATTAGCCAAACTCTTGACTAGTTTTGTTGAGAGTTTCAAACCATGTGCTCAAATGGTCTCAGTAATTGGCCATTCACAAATGTTGCCAGTGGTAGAATTTTCTGGTTATGCTGATCATCTGATCAACCCTTGGAGACTTGATCCAACCACACTTAAGTTTTCGCTCAAAGGAAACTTGCCATATGACGATGACCTCTTGAAACCACAAATATCTCTACTAAGACATGTCCTGCAGCAGCCGTATTCTAGAGATATGATGTGCTCAATGCTAGGGCTTCAGAAACAACATAAACAAAGATGTATTGCTTTAGAAGATCAGTTAGTAGAACTCATGATACTACCGATGGAGAGAAGTGAACAAGAATCTGAAGAAGATGAAATGTCATCGTCACACTGGTGCTGGCTGCACTTATCATCACAAGTAATTTATCTGATACTTATTGGGTTTGCTTCATTCCCTAACATTGTTATGGGGCTACATAATAAGCTTATTGGGCATGACATGAAGAAAGGGCGAGACCATTTAATGTGGGTCCTGTTGCAATTCATATCTGGGAGTATTCAAAGGAATCCTCTTTCCAACTTTCTGCCCATTATAAAACTACATGAGCTATTGTATCCAGAGCAAGAGCCATTGCCAGTACCAGATTGTGTTAAGGCACATTGCACACACCAGATGGCCGTAGTATGTATTTGGATGCATTTGTTGAAAAAAGCAGAGTCTGAACATAAAACAATGACTATGCCACAAAATCTAAAAGTTCAGTATGAGTGAGTATGCTATCTAATTTAGAAATGTAAAGATTTTTCCCTAAAATTTAGAATTTGGCTGGTCAACCATGAAATTACTTTCAATGTTTCCATTTCCAGATTTTTGCAACACCTTGTTACATCAAACAACACCCCAACCCTTATGGGGACAGACTTCCGCATTGCGTTACTCTGCAACGCCTACTCCACTAACCAAGAGTTCTACGCCCGCCCTATGGGAATCATCATTGAAACCTTATTTGGAAGTCAAAAGGCACTTTCCAATGGAAATCCAGGAACACCCCTACCAACTGTTCCGTTATCCATGTGTATACTCGATAGTTTGACTTTACACTGCAAGATGTCTTTGATACATTCAATTGTGACACATGTTGCTAAATTGGCACAGAACAAAACCAATATTCCTGGCAGTAGTATGATGGCTCCAGCGCTGGTCGAGACTTATAGTCGGTTGCTGGTGTACACTGAGATAGAATCGCTGGGGATCAAAGGATTTATCAGTAAGTACTTTAGAAACTTTATACCCAGAAGAAGGGAAATGTTTTATTTGATGACTGCTGTCCAGCATGATGGTACATGCCAAACACAATTTGTACATCACAACCAGCTTGTAACTTGCATTACATGTTTTGTGGCATTGAGTTTAGCCCATCTTAAAACAAAAACGTAATAGTGCATGTAATATAAGTGATAATTTCATACACATAAAACAATTGAAATTCAGCAATTCTGTCATTTTTATATAACACTAGCTGCTGCCTGTGGCTTTGCACACAGAGTACCTATATGAAAAGTATGCCCATGTTCTTCCCCGAGATTTAATCTATCGCCTCACCAAGTATCATCAAGATCCGATTAGCAGCTTTGTGATGAAAGAGTAAGAACAAGTTTGTAATAATGTGCCTCCAAGTAAGTTATTTGGTTTTCAGATCAATTACTGCCAAACGTGTTCAAATCACACGCTTGGGGAATTCTGCACAATCTGCTGGATATGTTCTCGTACCGCATACACCACATACAGCCGCACTACAGAGTGACGTTGCTCTCCAACATACATTCTCTGGCCGCGTATCCGCAAGCCAACCAAACGCAGCTGCAACTGTGGTAAGAAAGTAGTATAAGCATTTCATTTAGGGATGGGCCGAACGTGGTTTGAGTTAAATATGCACAGCACCCGAATATTCGGTGAAAATAAAAAGCTAAGCCGAACTTTGGTTATTTTTGACCGCGATTTTTCGACATTGACTCGTCAAATCTTGTTTACCCACTAACTTGAATTATTATTTAAATATTATAATTATTAGTAAGGCATTTATGTAATGTTCTAGCTTCGAAAGCACTGCACTCCGTTTGATCACAAGTCTAGGCAGCTCTGGAGTGCAGCTGCAAATGTCCCGGGTGGTCTCTGAACCGAAGTCCCTCGTATCTTCGGAGAGTGAGGAACTGAACCGGGTACTGGTTCTAACATTGGCACGCGGCATTTATATGACTGGAGCAGGTATTTTTTCTTTAGTTACCTACATTTATTTTACTGCTAGATATAAATACTTACATTATACATTGTAATATGCTTCCGACACCTTATACTCGCTACGTAGCAGTGATGCAACAGATTGTGGTCCAGCCAATACCCGGAAACCGGCTATCCAGTATTCGGCTGGATAGCGAATAGCTAAAAACGTCGGAATAGATAAACCGTATATTCACTGCATCTCTACGTAAAACAAATAAATAAATATTGGTTGACTCAATTGGTTGATCAAACAGCACAATATAGCTCGAAAGCAAGCAAAACTTGTATTATGGGAGCCAGTTGACTGGTAGGATACTTATGATACTCTATAACACCTACAGAACAAACACCTACATTCATCATAAAAATGTTTATTCTGGATGGGGATGGAACTCCACAACCTTAGTTACAATGTAAATTGTTATTGGTTATAGACTGTCGGTTATAGACTTAAGTTTTGTGTATACTATTTTAAGAGCTGTGCAACGAACGAGCATTTTGTACAACGAATAAATAAATAAATAAACTGAAGGCAGAGCTACTGCCGAACTAGCTGTAAGGATAGAATAGTTGTTAGGCGTTCTTTCGTAGTTAACGGCTTTTTATCGCGTATTACCTTATAATTTACTTCTGAAGTTTCGACTGTGTTTCAACAACCGTGCTGGTGGCTGACAGACAGCCGAAACGTCGAGATTGAATTCATACTTACTGTCTGATAGTAAAAGTTTGAAATATACTATTTGTGCCTTCTTGCAGGCAGTGACGGCGCGGCAGTGAAAGAGCTGCTGACCACAATAATGACGAACACACCGCACATGTGGTCGCAGCACACGCTGCAGTGCTTTCCATCGGTGCTCGTCGAGTTTTTCTCACAAGTTAGTTAATTTTAAAAGTAAAATATAAATAATGCTGGCCATTTCACACAGGTTCATCTCTGCATAGCTTGTGGTATGAGAACCATATGACTGATACTACTTAAATGCTTGTTTTTTTGTAAATATTTACTTAGATAAACAACCAGACCGGAGACAAATATTTGCAATCATATCAACATTTTTACCACGGTGGGAATTGAACCCGCAACCTTCTGCGTCACATGCTTCGTTACTAATACCTGATTCATTGAGTCAAAACTGAAAAGCTTAACATGTCGGCTGGAGCATGGATGCATGAAAATACATGATGAAAATGCCACTGCTTAACTTGTTGTTCTGTAAGGAACAACTAAGTTATGCCACAAGCGCTTCTAAAAAGTAAAATGTGCCGTAAATATTTTAGCAATTCTACGAAACTGACAGGTCCGCATTTAAACTAAATCCGAGAAACTGGTGAGTGAGAGAAACTTCCCCCACTTAGCTCTACTTCATCACAAGAGTGACGAAAAATCAGCTCTCTTTCGTTTTGTTGCTAACCGCAATTTTGTTCAAGGGGTAAAACATTTTTTGCACTTGAAATAAACTATGTTCCGCAGAACACAGCCTCTCAAGAGAACAAGCAAGTACTGAAAAAGTCTGTTGAGGAGGAGTACCGCAAATGGACGTCTATGGCGAACGACAACGATATAATATCGCACTTCTCAGTGCCAGGCACGCCTCTCTTCCTCTGCCTGCTTTGGAAGATGATCTTCGAGACCAACAGAATCAACCCTATCGCATTCAAGTGAGTTTTGGCCGACCTTGAATATAATATCATAGAATATTTATGTAAGATGCGACGCAAAGCCATCCCATAATAAACCTAAGTAACTCGATATACAGTGCATAGTGCAATTGACTAACTTATTTAATTCATGGTTAAGTGGCACTTCGACCATCGAGCACAATACTGCGTCGCTTCCATTCTAAATTGAGTACGAGCTGGTAATTTGAGTCAATGGTAAAAGCATGTTTGTATGAATCCGTGGCACACTCTGGTGGCGAATAATGAGGCTACCCGATAGCCTCCACACGAAAACGACTTTTCATAGCCCAGAACGATAGTTTATCGTGCCTTTCGCAAGCAAGTACTGTTGTAATGTAACGTGCTCTTTTAGTAGTTAAATGGTATTTATAGCATGTTACCTTTTAATTTATACCTGACGTTTCCGTTTATACGTGATCCGTTTATACACGTAAGTACGTGAGTTTGAATCGAGAATACTGTTTTAGACTCTTCTTCGTCGTGTAATACTATTATTAGTAGGTGAACGCATCGCGTTTCATCATATCAGTGCACGAAGGAAGGCTTTTGAGGCGTACTTTAATCCTTTCTCCACACTGGTTCGAAATAACTAGTGACAGGATAAGAAGTGCTTGTATACCGTTTGTGTGGTGTGTCGTAATGTAACATTTCGGAATCTAAAGACCAAGTAAGGGTAGTTGCGATAAACTACAATAGCTACTAGGCGGCAACTCCCTAGACTTCTAGTCAGGCCGCAGCCACAATTTTTGAACTTGAACATTAACTCTTATCGCTAAAGTTTAATGTAATGAATGTAACGTATTCTCTCAGGATACTGGAGCGGATAGGCGCGCGCGCGCTATCTGCGCATCTCCGCAAATTCTGCGATTACCTGGTCCTCGAGGTGACGAACCCGGCAGGTGGGCCGCACATAAACAAGTGCGTCGACGCTATCAACGACATCATATGGAAGTACAACATCGTTACCATAGATAAACTCGTCCTATGCTTGGTGAGTATAGTCTTGCCTCGCTAACTCTGCAACGGAATAAATGGGCAACCCCAAAAAACACTTTAAATCAAGGTCAAATGGTTTTGATTGGTTCCCCAATGGTTTTTTTTAGTGTCTTCATTTAAAGATTTTTTTACTTCTGCACAGTTAACATAGCCAGACTTTTGCAATATAAGTCACGCAGTATTTATACTGGGTATAGATTCAATATGAACTGCGTCTGGTACATACAATGCGTGACCTCTGGCCTCTATCTGGTATAGCATATTAACATTGCTAATATCCGTGACAATGCTGCTCGTGATCTGGATCTTATAATCTATTTATAGATCGTTTTAAATAGTCCTTAGATAGCTCAACAGTTCCATATGTGCTTTATATTATTTTGCATATTTTAAACTGGATTATAATCATTTCAGTATATTAAGTTTTTTCTAATATGTTTTGTAATATGTCAGGTACTACGCCCCAATCCTGACGGCAACGAGAGCCAAGTGTGCCTTTACATCATACAATTGCTTCTTCTGAAAGGCTCAGAATTAAGAAACAGAGCGCAGGACTTCGTCAAGGAAAACTCGCCTGAGCACTGGAAACAAAATAATTGGTAAGTGGGACGCAGGCTTGTGATTAACTAACATGTCAGTGGATAACATGTCACTACGCTAACCATAATGAGAGAATTGAAGCCATTCAGAACAAATGCCTTAAAATCATTTAATTTCGGCACAAATTGGGTCGTTCACTGTCTGGATACGTCAATAGGCGTAATAATTTAAAGTTGACGCTCTATCACAAGAAGAGATTATGTTAGCCTTATATATATCTGCTCTATCAAAATTCTACATTCAACTATTGATTGTCCTAGTTTGCTCGCGTCAGTCAGCATAAACACATATTATACATCCCGTAATCCTGCAACCTTTAAAAATATATAGAAACAATATTTCATTCCAAATATGTATTGTCTTTATAACGAGTTGGCTACTTCTCTTAATCTAGATGTCTTTAATAACTGTATCAGTAGGTTGAAGCGGTGCCTATGTTATAATTTCCATGTTATAATTAATGTATAATTTCCATTGTTGGTTCTTAGTTTAGGGTATTATAACTTTTATTAAAGTAACACTGTAATTTGGTTATATTCACATATTTGATTACGAATCTAGATCATAACTAATTTTAGTTAAAACGATGTTTTGATTGAGATCTGTTTTTTGAATTTAATAAATAAATAAATAAAATACGGCTCTAGATGGTATAGGTGACTACAAAATCCTATACTACTAGATGATACTTACGAGTATTAGTACAATTAGAATTAGAAGTACAGTTAGTTGCAGTTCATTTTGGTACCACATAAGGAAAGTAATACTATATTAGAAGATATGTTTATGTTGATAATATAATCTTATTGCAGGTACGACAAGCATCTAACATTCCACAGGAAATACCCCGAAAAGTTCGCGCCCGAAGAACCGAACAACGCTTACGGCGGACCTATTCCCGTTTACCTGAGCAATGTGTGCCTTAGGTTCATTCCCGTTCTAGACATTGTGGTGCATCGATATCTAGAGATACCACAAGTCAGCAAGAACCTGGAACAACTGCTTGAGCATTTGGGGTATCTGTATAAATTCCACGGTGAGTCTTATAGTCCCTCCCTTTCATGTACATGAGGTGGACGGCATAGAATAAAAAAACAGATTGACTGAAACTACCTTTTTATATATATTTAATGTTGATGAATAGATCACTATGGATGGAGTGTGTGTTAATAGTATGAAAAGAGTGATAAGACAGAGTGGAAGAAAGAAAGAACTAACTGAGCCAACCCCACATTTCTTGAAATAAGGGTACGGATGACACTTATTATTTTAAAGTCTTCTGTCTTGCGTTGCTCCTGCCATCGAGACGTGCTACATGTTAATTTAGCCTTTCTTAATACACACAATATTGTTCACTACTAAAGCGCCCGCGACTTCATTTGCATTAAATTATTTTCATACGAACATTAACTCTGCTGCACCAAATTTCGGGAATTCCTTTTCTTCAAGTCATCAGAAGGATACCCTGGCTTTTGTTTTGTCTTACAACGAATCATAATAGTTTCAGCCTTTACGGAGTTCAAATACTAAGCGTTACGTCGTGTGTCTGAAAAGTTAGACTAGTGTTCTCTTTTTTGGTTTCAAAGTCCATTAAAAACCCATTATATAGTTACAGTTTCGCTATGTCTGTCTGTCTGTCTGTCTGTAGTATGTCCGCCCCTAATTATGGGTCTTGCTAGCATACTATATATGAATAATAATGTATAATATATTTCAGATCGTCCAGTGACATTTCTATACAACACTCTGCACTACTATGAAGCCAAGTTGCGCGACAAACCGTTGCTGAAGCGAAAGCTAGTTAACGCTGTATTGGGTTCTCTCAAGGATGTTCGTCCAACAGGATGGGCGATCACTGAGACTTTCCAAACGTATCTAAACAAAACCGAAACTGAAGCGCCTGGGTGGACCCCGGACCTAAACTACTACCTGACGCTTGTCAACAGAATGGTGGACAGTATCCTTTTAAGTGAAACTTTTTTTTAAGTTAAATTCTAGCGGTATCATTTTCAAGTCTTACCGGTGGTAAACTAGTAATTACCTTAGTTATAAATCACTAGCTGCTGCCCACGGCTTTGCCCGCGTGGTACCCACATAAAAGTAGCCTATGTCCTTCTCCAAGGCCCCATCCATCTCTATACCAAAATTCATCAAAATCGGTTCAGCGGTTTAGGCGTGAAAACGTAACAGACAGACAGACAGGCAGACAGAGGTACTTTCGCATTTATAATATTAGTAACTAGCTGGTGCCCGCGACTTCGTCTGCGCAGGATTAGTACTTCGTGTAATTCTAACGGTTTTTGCAGAGCATGTCAGAATAGCTCGCACATGGCACATTTGTTTCCTACTTACTTAACATTTATTGTTATATTTTGAACAATTTATACAATATCTTAATAAATCATAGCCTATGTGTTATTCTGATGTATAAGCTATATTACTGTAATGTTTCATTAAAATCCATTCAGTAGAGTTTGCGTGAAAGAGTAACAAACATAAATACAAACTTTCATGTTTATAATATTAGCATAGAAGTATAGATGATAATCTTGATTGTATAAGCACTTCAAGCTTCTCTCGTCTCAGCTGAAATTGTATGTTTGTTATAGAAATGCAAGGAGAAAGCTTGTAGCTAAGTGTTCAAGAACAGGTTAATTATTTTTTCGAAGTATCATTTCCTTAGCTGATGTTCACAGCGATGACAGGTAACTCTCAGTTCCCAAACACAGACTGGCGTTTCAACGAGTACCCGAATCCGTCCGCTCACTCCCTTTACATCACTTGCGTCGAGCTGATGGCTTTACCCTTGTCTCCCAACGCCGTCGGAAATAGTCTGCTCGATGTCATATCCAAAGGATTTGTGGTCATCCCACCGATGAAGATTCAACTCTGGATCAACGCGATAGGGTTGATAATGGCCGCATTACCCGATCCGTACTGGACGGTGCTACACGAGCGTATTTCGGAAGTGATCGCTGATAAAGAGTTGACGGAATGGTCGCACACGCACACTCCATTCCAACTGTTCAGTTTGAAAACGACAAATGAAGTTATGTTGGAGAATAAATACAGTTTGACTTTGGCGTTGGCGCATGCGATCTGGTACCATGCTGGCGCAGGGCAGATAATGCAGGTGCCTGTGTGAGTAGTTTTTAACCAAGTTAAAGATGGAACACTAATAGTCTTACTACTACTCCAGTGTCTGGTCTCTAACAGTCTGTTTTGTCATCGCCTCCATTTAGTAATATACACTCGTGAGCAACCGAATCGAATCACCCCTACAAAATTTACAAAGTGTAACTTTTTTCCAAAATGACCTGAGTAATGCATATAGAATATATTTTTTTTTGAAAGCTTGATCTTTAAGCTTCAAAATTACACCATTATTTTGAAAATCTACACAGTATTTTTTTAATTAATCAGTTTTGAATGGAAACACAACAAAAGTGAAGTTAATTTAAGTTAACATAGGGCTAATCAAAATTAAAATAAAACAGAAAATTTATGTTTAATACTCTTCATTTATTTAATCAATATTTGGTGTTGCCTCCTCTAGCTCTAATAACACTTTGAAGGCGGTTTTTCATTGATTTAATAAGTTTTTTAATCAGTTCTTGAGGTAGCCTTTCCCACTCCTCTTCCAGCGCTATCTTTAGCTCTGCGATGCTTGTAGGCGCCGGATTTCTGGCTCGTACCCTCCGTTTGAGTTGGTCCCATACATGCTCAATCGGATTGAGATCAGGACTTAATGCTGGCCAGTCCATGGTCCGAATGCCAACTTCATCCATGAACTGACGAGTGATTCGTGCTGTATGACACCGGGCATTGTCATGCATTAACAGAAAGCCGTCCTCGATGAAGCCTTCATAAGGCAAGACATGATCCAGAAGAATGTCTTCCACATATCGCGCAGCAGTCAGACCGCCTCCTCGGCCTCCACCAGGGATGAAAACGAGCTCCGTTTTTCCTTCCAGCGAAATGCCCGCCCACATCATACACGAACCACCCCCGTAGGACACGGTTTCGGCAAAACAGCACTGCGCAAACCGCTCGCCTGGGCGCCTGTAGACCCGAGCTCTCCTATCACTGCCATGTAGACACACTCTGGTTTCGTCAGTGAACAGGACTGACCGCCATTGCTCAGCACTCCAATTAATGTGTTCGCGAGCAAATTCAAGGCGCGCTTGTCGGTGAGCTGTGGTCAATTTTGGGCCTCTGGCAGGCCGTCTTGGAACGAGGTTAGCTTCTTTTAATCTTCTTCTGATTGTCCATTGACTGACAGACACTCCTCGAACTTCTCTCAGCTGCTGCTGGACAGAAACACCGGTAAGATGGCGGTTTCTGAGACTCGTCGAAACGATAAAACGGTCGTCTCTCTCAGATGTTACCCGGCGCCGACTGGTATCTGGCGTCCTGGAGTAAGAACCAGTCTCTTGGAATCTTCTGTACACCCTAAACACAGCAGATTGACTCAGGTTTAGTCGACGAGCGACTTCTCGCTGGCTGAGATCCTGTTGCAGCAAAGCAACAACTTGAGCGGCTATTTCTGGTGTTGTATCCATAGTGGTTGTGAATCGGCGATCGTAACTTGCGTAGGTGTGTTCAGGTCAACGTCTGATGAGCGACTGATAAGTGTGCACTGCTTGCACGGGGGTTTTATAGGGGGTTGGAACGCGCCCGCACAGCTACTGCACAAAGCGCATTTTTGATGCTTGCACTGATACAGCGCTATTTTAAAAAGAACTGAACAAATTTAAATGATAGTAGTGTTATTTTAAAG
Organism: Lampropteryx suffumata; assembly: GCA_948098915.1. Taxonomy (NCBI): domain Eukaryota; kingdom Metazoa; phylum Arthropoda; class Insecta; order Lepidoptera; family Geometridae; genus Lampropteryx; species Lampropteryx suffumata. The sequence continues at coordinate 13,978,420 of OX402544.1, read as the reverse complement.
CCTAAAAATTAAGCTTCCAAAAAATATACTATTTTATATGCATTACTAAAGTCATTTTGGAAAAAAGTTACATTTTGTAAATTTTGTAGGGGTGATTCGATTCGGTTGCTCACGAGTGTAGTAGATTTTGTAATAGTGTTTACCTGTATCTTCGTTCCAGATTCATCAAAGACAAGCTATCCCTCGAGATTCACCACGAAACGCAACTGCTGTTCCTGTGTCACCTCGTGGGTCCTTTCCTGCAACGGTTCAATTCTGACCTGTCCCGCGCTGTGATGGAAATCACGTTGACCCTGTACGAGCTGTTAGCACATATCGACAAGTCTCAAGCGCATCTCACGTATATTGACCCTATATGCGATTTGCTGTATCCTTTTACATCAACGAGCTCTAAATAGGGACAAATCAATCATCCATTGTTTTATGTATGTAATTTTATATCACGTGCCTCTGGGCGAATACTACTGTACCGCAAGTATACCTATAGCGTATCGACGAACAGAGAACTGGTTTACAACTGATTACAGGCTGACATTGAATGGTCAGAAGATTGTTTTTACATAATTCGTTTAGCGGGAGGAGTAACGTACGACGGGAGTGTTGTATTGGCCGCTCAGTCTCCTCCCATAATGCCCAAAGGTATACTCGCGCATACCATTGTGCACATACGTTCGATAATCACTTTTTCGTTTCATAATGAGAAAGATGCCTAAAGAAAGTGTTAACTGGTTAAGTTAGGCCAAGGGAAAGATAAATGGTTTACGACGTGAATGGTTTGGTAAAAGCAGTTATGTGATATTTGTTTGTTAGCATTTCATCCTAGCGGGTGAAATTCTAATGTTGTTCTAGCGAAGAGGACTTCGCTACTTAATAATTATATGCGCGAATGTACTCTTACGCAAAGCATCTCTTCGCTTTCAACCGTGATGGGACATAAGGAGTAAGGTCCAAGGGTTGGGTTGGGTTCGATTTCAGTCGTGCACCAATGGATTTTACGGCCTCTGTGGGGCAGTGGGCGAAGGCCTGACTGAGACGTAGATAGTTACGGGTTCGATTCCAGCCTCGGGTTAAATGTTTGTATGATCTGCAAGTATTTGTCTCGTGTCTGGGTATTTCTATGTATAATATGTATGTATTTACAAAAAGAAAAAAGTATATAAGTAGTATATCAGTCATGTGGTACCCATAACACAAGCTCTGCTTACTTTGGGGCTAGATGACGGGTTAAATGTCCGGTATTATTTATTTATTAATTATTTTTCTGTTCGAATAATGTATGTGCGCTTTACCATTACTCTCATACGGTGAAGGAAAACGGCATGTCGTCCTACGACATGCCGTAACGTTAGCGTTCCTGTAAAATATTTCCATACAATTTCACAGCATGTCGATATGCTTTCGCACACATCCAGATAACCTATCATACACGTTTAATTTCCTCAACAACGTACACAGATACCACGTAAAATACATGTTTGTCGGCGACACAATGAAGAACGAAGTCGAGTGTGTGATTCGTAAGCTGCGTCCGTCTCTACAAATGCGGTTGCGATTCATCACTCACCTCAACCTGGAACAGATCAACACCGCCTAGCAAACGGAATACTACAGCTTCACGCCGCCGTCTACTACTAGCTCCGAGTCGGAGTAAGGCTTAGCTGTAGTTTCAATCTCTGTTTCAATAGATCGGTGCCTAATAGACTAATCAAAAAGGCTATCTTATATTCACATATTAGCCGATGTGTTGTATATATCTGTTGCTATATTTTTTCATTGACCTTGAAATGACAAGTACAGACTATACCATAACGCTACGTAGACTCAATTTTGATATATCCTAATCTGGCACTCCCTTCAAATAAATGCAGTAAAACATAATGCTATGAAAGTGGCTGAAGTAAAGCTAATTATGTGAGTATAAGATAGGGAAGTGTACAGTAGGAGCAAAGACGATCTGAAGTAATATAGTCTAGGTCACCAGCCTAAATCGCGATTACTCAATTTGAAATATGGTAAAATGGTTAGGATAATCAGTCGTTAATTAGGGGTACATAAGAAAGCTATCCTCGAAATCTATTGTATTATGCAGCGGGGGTGTATGTAGGTTATATTTATTAGAAATACCAATGAAGTCGGACTCTGATCAACATTTTTTTTTGTATTGGTTGTGTAGGTTTTTTTGAAGCCGTATTAGATATAAATAAAAATATAAGTAAGCATGCAACAAATTTTGCAATGCAAAGTTTTGATGACAGTTTGTTGCAGAACTCCAGCACAAAGAAAGTGCCAAACATGACTATGGAATAGCACTAAGTAGGCATATCTAATATTTAATGTTAATGTTACATCACTCAATGCAATAAATAATCACAAATGCTTAAGTTTCTATAATTCTAAGGACAAATTATACACAAGGTCAATACATATTTTTGAATGTTTTATAAAAACTGGCCAGCTTTTTACAATTTTATACAAGGTTTATCGTGTTTATTTTGTACAGGGTGGTAAGTTCGTTTGGGGCAGTGAAGACAAACGAACTTTCCAGCCTTTATAATGAAATGTCTACAATTTTATGTTATTGATAATATTTACAAGTATTTATGCAGTCGCTAGCTGTGTTTACATAAAATAGAATAAGAAGATGTAGATAAAACGCTTCACTTGAAATTTATAGGTATAACATTTATAACATCACGAACTCAACGCAATTGAATGATCTATCCATCTCTTGCAATCTTACGCACAGACGCGTCAGTAGAACCAGATTTGTCTGAGGAGCTGATACTCTGAAAGTGAGATAAATATTTCACGGATTATGACGTCATCAAAAATGGATTTTTTTAGATGAGATGTTATCACGTTATCTTCGTGAGATTGATCTCACTTTTAGAGCTTGTATGCTCACTATTGTTGGTTTTGAACTAAAGTTCGTTCAAAGACTCGTGGCCGACGGTGTTGTACATCATTACTTGTATTATGCCACCGTCTGCCACGAATAATATCTTCTTTTGATAATATTGAAATAACGTGATTCCAAGGTGCTTTATCATCGCAGTACTTTAATGTCTTTGTGATAACAGACTAAGGAAGTTCACTGCATTGAAAGTACTCATGATTTTTTTCATTGTCAAACACCACCAGCCCTAAAGTAAAACAGAAAATGGCAAACCCTCAAACTACTTAACTGTAATTTCTGTCATTCTTCTGTCTTTTATCGTAAATTGGTAAAATTAAGTAGGTAGGCGTGTATTTTCTCACATTTCAATGACTTTAAATTACATTTTATTTAAAACCAATTTTTATATATGTATATGAATAAAAAAAAATTGATTAGCAATAATATTGTGTACTTAATAATAATGTAAGAGTGAAACTGATTCTATATTACTATTTCACGTAGTCATCTATTATTTATCATTATTATTACGGTATTGAACAAATACTTACGCAGTTTAGTCCGTATCAGCAAATATGTCCAGTAGGGCGATTATGGAACTCTAATTACAATCAATGTCTATCAGAAATCTATGAAAACTGATAGAAATTGATTGTAATTAGAGTTCCATAATCGCCTAGTTTCCACTAGGCCTAGTCTGTATAAATTTCCAATTCTGATCGATCTTCTAACTACGCATTTCCTTACCTACTTATGGATAATCGCATTACATTTAGTGCAGTAAGTTATTTGTGGGGTAAAACTTTTGTGCACAGTTAGTGAGAAGCTAAGATAAACAATGCCTGTAACAATGTGTCTTATTACGAGTATTTTTACAATAAAGTACCTCATACAAAGTTTAATAATAAATAACTGCGATACTCTAGAACTAGATAAAAATAATAAACCCCAAACCCCTTAACACAAAATGTTGTAGAGAATAAGGACACTGAAATGAGAAACATAAGTTTCAGACGTATATTTATTACTTACTCGTAAACTGATTGAAAAGTTGACGATTGTCAATTATTGTCTATCTGTTGTATTTATATGTATGAAAATTTTAAGATTTAAGTACATAACTCTGAAAATATTGTACGAAGAAAAGGTGGGTATAATCAAAGTCAAAAATTAGTAATAATTAATAGTTAACACCCATACAAACTTTCACATTAATATTAGTAGGATGAAAAAATAGCGTTTATGTCAATTCAAATTCAGCCTGAGGCAATCATAAACATCGGGTTATTCTTTGTTGTCCTGCGTTCGAGTCAATGACCACAAGGCCTAAACAAGATCCACAGTATGTTTGAATTCACGTCTGCGAAATTATTAAATTGTGTGGATATGACACTAGCTTGTGTTAAGTCACGTGACTGAGACGCAACTGCTGCTGTCATTTCCATACAGTTAGATTTTTCCGCAAAGGCGTTGACGTGTATCAAAATTAAGCGTGAGGTATTTGTCTAGAGCGTGAACAAAAACTAAGCGCGAGGTATTTGTCTAGACTCCAGGATGGGTGTAACCAACGAAAGTGTGTGGTGAAAAGATAGTCAATCAGTAAGTACTAATAAGCCAACGTTTTGTGTAAAGGTTGTTTGTATAAGCAATAAAAATAAACCTAATAAAATGTACAAATCTATCTAATATTTAGATATTTTTCATTACTGTTACATTATTACATGTTAATTTAATACCATGAGCCTTTTAGGGATTAAGTAAATCATCGAACAGTAGAAGCTAGGTAAATGTAAATAGGAAATTGACTGTGTTGCCACAATTACTTGTGTTGTCATTACTATAAATATTGTATTCATTATGGTAGCTGCCCAGTTTGCAATAATCTTAATATTTTATAGTCTACTTAATCAATCAGTATAAGCTTGGTGATGTTGAAGTTCTATAGAAAAATCTAAGTTGATATTGTATTTTACCTTCTAGTTGTGGCGAACATAAGTATTTTTGTAGTTATGACGTTATTTTTATAAACAAAATTAACTATAACATATTGCAAATGTTTTCAATTTTGGTATGTAGGTACTTTTACTGTGAATCAAAATAATTATACTTAATTATTTATATTAAACTACTGGCATCTTCTCTGCCGCTTTACGGTTGTGTAACGAAAAACTATGTACGTTTTTGAAATAAGCTGACCAGACATTGGTAATAAATAAGATACTGAAGTATTTTAAGTGTTCTGCAATAATTGTAGTTGTGATTTTTATATAATAGCATGTCTATCATCCTTGGTCATGGAATTCTTTGCTTGTATGCCTCGATTACTTTTCTGGATCTAAATTTGTATTTATAAATAATTACTTTCTACCTACACTGGTTCTTCATTTTTGTTTACCTACAATAATACTATTATGTTGAAACTAACAGAAATATAATTATTTATCTGTTTACACATTTTGGGTGTCCAGTTGTTAAATGGTGTCCATTCGAAATAAATAAATAGTTAGACATATTTGTATATCTAGAAGCAATATTTTCAATAGGATATGAACTGAATATGTATGCTTGAATGTACATAGTTCTTAAGTTGGTAAATACCTAAAGGAAATATTTATAAATAAAGTTTTTTGATTATAAATCCAGTATTTTGTATAAAGATGTCAATGTACATCCACATTGTACACAGAAACGTTATCTTATGTTATAGAAAAAGGTATAAGTGGGCAACATACCTAGCTTACGTAAGGTACGTCCATTACCTAAGTACCTGCCTATATATACATGTCCAAATACCACAGATTGAGATTTAGAACTATATTATGTCAAAGTCTTCAGCCTCATTGGACTAAATCATGGGGAAATCGCATGTGCGATATGCTAAGGCCATCCCAGTCAAGTGTTTTCCCTGATATCTTCATTTATTTTTAGTTAGTAGAGAAGTAATAATTATTTTTGTTTAGTGAACAAGTTATTTTTAGAAATACAGATGCAAGTTTTTATTTAATAGATCATTTTATTCAAACTGTACTTAGGGTAAAAAGTCGGAAGAACATACAGATGTGAATTCCGGTTATCCACCCCGGCTAGGGTGGATAGATGGACGCGCGTTTCCGAGTATCCACCTTGGGGTGGATAAACGGAACAAGCCATTTCAATACTAGATACTACCTAATATCAAAACTGATGTCGTCAGTCAAAATCAAAAGCCATATAACAGAAATATCATACTTACAATTTTATGTTATTCATTGGATAAATAAAGTTATATATTGTTATCATAATTATTGACGTCATTGGCTTCTTAAATAAAATAATGATGTATCCCGTCCAATGTCAGTACGCCCTTTCCAGACGTTTGCTGTTTATGCAAAAACATCTAACCGAACATTTCACACAGCATCATCTGGCTCGAAAGTAAGCAGAGCTTGTGTTATGGTTACCACATAACTGATATACTACATGTATACCTACTTCTTTTTTGTACACACATACATATTAATATATTATACACTACACTAACTGTCCGCGCGCAGCTTCTCCCGCGTTGAAGATTTTTCCCGGAACAAACCAATTTTCCCGGGATAGAAAGTAGCCCACGTCACCCGGGGATAGTGTAGCTTTCCAACGGTAAAGTAGGTTCAGTAGCTTTAGAGCTTATTCAATTCAAATAAACAAACAATCAAATCTTTTCTCTTTAAAAATTAGTAAAGATAGAAACACCCAGACCCCGAGACAAATAGGTACTTGCAGATCATACAAATATTTGTAAATATTTATCCCGAAGCGGGAATCCAATATAATACTCTTATTTAATACCTCGTCCAATGTCGAGGCGTGTCTAGAAGGCTCTTTTTACACGCTTTATATTAGCTTCACTTGTATGTATGTTTGTAACCGACTCCTTAGGACGCGATTTTGACCCAGTTTAAACGGCCAGATTTCATTCAAATTTTGCACACCTGTCAAAGACCGATGAAATGCAATAATTCGAATAAAAATAATAAAATAATAATAAATTAAAATATCCGATTATCCTAAAACTAAAAGTAGAAAATAAATAATAATTTAAAAAACGAATAATCACGCTTTATATAGAAAACCAAACTAAAAAATAGAAAATAAATTTTAATAAATGTGAGTAAGAAAAAAATGTTTTATTCAAAAAAAGCGTGTTATGTTGTGTTACAAAGGTTTTATTTAAAAAAAAAATTGTAATTATGCTACTCTTTAAATTATTAATTTAATGAGAAAAGATTTGAAATTTCTGTATGTTTGTTTATAATAGATAAACTCTAAAACTAACAGATTTGAAAAAAAATCTATAGAAAGCATTTTCATCGAGTAATATGACGACCTCTGTAGCGCAGTGGGCTTAGGTCAGGCTAAGACGCAGATGGTTGCGGGTTCGATTCCCGCCACGGGACAAATGTTTGTATGATCTGCAAGTATTTGTCTCGGGTCTGGGTGTTTCTATGTCTAATAGGTATGTATGTATTTACAAAAAAAAAGTATATAAGTATGTATAAGTAGCCGGCTCCAGCGCGTAAACATGACTCATTTGCAAATACTTTCGGTAAGCAAGGTACTTCATGCGACATAGCTTCATCGCCGGTGACGACGAATATTTTAGTATGCCATCAAAATATTCAGTCTTTACAAAATAAGACGCGAAGATTGGAAGTTCTACTGAAAGATGATTTAAAGTGTGATGTACTGTGTATCACAGAACACTGGTTGTGTAATAGTGAACTAGAAAGTGTGAACATTTGCGATTTTACTCTAGGTTCCTATTATGGTAGGCAATCCATAATAGGAATTCAATTCAATAGAGCAAGTATGCGAAATCTCAGCAATAGCAATTCTATTTAATATATCGTCACACTCGTTTCTTCAAAACGGAGTAGACGTCTGGGGACGCGCCGCCGATTGGGCGCGCGTTTTCAGACTTCAAAAGAGAGCAATACGGGCCATTGTACGAATTCCACAGGATATGTCCGCGCGGCCGTTCTTTAAATCGTTAGGTATTTTGACCGTACCTTCCCTTGTCATACTTCAGGCTGCGATATATGTAAGAAATAACTTAGATAAATACGCAAAAAACTGCGACGGTAACAGGTATGATACAAGGCATGCGAACAGGTTAAGAGCGCTTCCACGACGACTCGCCAAAACGTCGAAGTAGATACATGTAATAGGACCAGAAGTATACAACCGTATTCCGACTAGCATTACTGACGCTCCCTCGACGCTATCCTTTAAGTACCGACTTAGGAAGTGGCTAATCGATCAAACAATTTATGATTATAATGATTTTATTGATGCAAAATGTAACAGTACCTATTAAATTATATATTGTATATTATATATATTACAATAATTTTCCTATTTAATTGTCTACAATCATAATTTTAAAATGTTATTAATTATTACATTATATAATTACGTATTGTCTCGATTTGTTTAGATTTGTTTGACCTGTAACTTTTTCTGTTATTAATAAATGACTATGAACTATATCAGTCATTTGGTACCCATAACACCCATAAGCTCTGCTTACTTTGGAGCCAGACGATGTGTGAAATGTCCGGGATTCTTTATTTATTTAATACTAGCGACCCGCCCCGGCTTCGCACGGGTGCAATGCTGATACTAAATATACTATATACAACGTTATCTAAGAGATAGACATATACCATCGCGGATTTTTTTGTAGAACTTTTAAAGGTGTACAATACTCTAGTACACTATTTTGATCTATATCGTAGGGTTCAACTAGCGTTTGCAATGTAAGCGCAAAAAAATGTGTTTTTTTACGACATCACATTAGAAACCTCTAAAATTATCAGTGTATCTCTACTATATTATGCATGTATTATACATATAAACCTTCCTCTTGAATCACTATTAAAAAAAACCGCATCAAAATCCGTTGCGTAGTTTTAAAGATCTAAGCATACAACGGGATAGACAGACAGCGGAAAGCGACTTTCTTTTATACTATGTAATGATGATGATGGGCTGTATTGAATATAGATGAATTATCAAAAAATTATGAATTTTTTTTTTAATTTTTTTATCATATTATTATTAAATCATTATTTGGCGTGCGCTGCGAAAAATATTGATGATAGATATTAGAGGTAATGTAGGTACTACTTGTTTTGAGTACACATCATTATCTACAAAAAAGATCGCAAAGCTAATTGGCCTCTAACGTCTAAAGTCGTAACTATTGTAGTTACCTAAGTCACAAAAACAGCTTTTTGTTAAAATTTGCCAATTAAAACACGACTAGAATCACAAGCTGATGACATTCGTTTCATTATTTCTAGCCCTATTATTACACACACAAACCCTACGCACCCACACACACTTTTACACATCCCTCATGCACTCACGTAATTGAAATGTATAATTATTATTATTTTCTATTACTTATTAATATGTTTGGTTAGTGACTGTCTTTTATAAAAATAATAAAAATATAATAAACCCTTAGCCAATTAAATAATTCCTAAATCACGGTTAATTACATGTAAATTAAAATTCAAAATTGTACCCGTTTGAAGCCGGGGGGGCAGTCGCTAAGTCTAGGTATAGTAGATCTGTAGTGTAGTAGATCGCTAAGTATATTATATAAATCATTCGCCGTGCGTTAGCCTTGCAAAAACTTGCAAATAGCTCGACCAATTTGAATAATTATTTTTTATGTTTTGCCGTTGTTTACTGTCATGTCAAATCAATTTTAGTAGTAGTACGGAGTTCACAGGGTCATCTAGTTTTAAATATTTAGTATTTTCCAGATTTTTTTAGATTTAGATGTTGTCTCTGACCTGGAATAGCATATTATAGGCTCATTATGTAGGTACCAAGCATGCGAAGTCGCGGGCGGAAACTCGTAAGTAGTAAATATTTGGCTGAATGAAACTAGACACAGCTGGCAGCACTGGATAGAAAAAGCGCGCGCGCGCAAAAAGCTTCAGCCCCCTGACCCCGACCCTGCAGCACGCATAGAGTTTTTGAACTTTAAATCGATCTTTACCATCGATTTGAGAAAATCGAACAAAGAAGACGTCTGGTTTAAAACTACCAAATTCGAAAGTATGGGTAATTTTGCTTTATTGATATCAATAAAGGTTTTTTTTCTAGAACTAACTTTAGAAAAGTGTGAGTCTTGATTTTTGTATGGGCACTTTTTAACGTATTAGCACCACATTTGCTAACATGTTAAAAAACATCAGCTTAAAAGATTTGATCAGATAATTACAAGTAAATGGAAATGTGTTTATTAAAACAACCCTTAAAAAGGGGTTACAAATAATTTTAAGTGTTAGGCTTTTTTTGTGATTTTTAACGCGTGAACCGCGAGCCGAAATCGCTGAAGCTAGAAATCAGAAATTTGGAAGGTAGCTCCTTCCTTTTACAGCAAAACCACCCACTTAGGCGGGGTTTTTTGAAATTCAATCACTAAGAGGGTGAAAAGGGGTGAAAACGAATGTATGAAACTTTTTAACACGTAGTGCGATTTGCTTGAAACTTGATATGAATAAATAAAATGTAAAATAAATGGACACGTATTTCATGATTTTTCAAAATAACCATAACAAAGGGGTAAAATGGTGTGTCAAAGTTTGTATGGAAACTTTTTAATGGGAGGTGGGTGGGTGTGTTGGTTTGAAACTTATCAATAATATTTCGCAAGGAGATAAATTGCATCCTTGGGAAGGATTTAAGCTACAATTCTTTTCAAAAAAAAAAATGCGGATGAAGTCGCGAGCAACAGTATTACATAAATGAAAAATTTTTTTTGTAGGCACTAAATTTCCGATCACCGGTCTAGCCGGTATCCTTGTTTAGTGACCTTACTGCCTTTCTTCGTGCAAAGGACAAACATAAAACGTGACATTGGCGAAATTGTGGTCCCTTCTACAAAGGCCATTAACCAAGAATTTAATTGTATTGAATTAAAACATTTAGTTTTAATTCAATTCAATTCAATTCTTTGTCCGTTGCACGAATCCAATTAATCCAAATATTTCTAGTATCCAAGAGGAGAAAAGGGATCTTGAAGTTTGTACCGTCAATAAAAACAATGTGCCGCGAGCAACTTTAAACTCAAATTAAATACTCTTCACAAAAATCACATGTAATAGGTTTCAGGATATTTCAAACTTACGAGTAGGTTAGGTTGGATCCCCAAAAATGGGATGTCAAAGTTATATGGAAAACATTCATATAATATGAATACTATACTGACCTCTATCAAAAATGGCCACTTTAAAATGTAATATTCATCAAACGAATATCATTATCAAAGAAACTGTTTTAATAAATCTCCTGGTACTCGTATCTTTGAAAGACATATCTAACGATATGCCACACGATGGAGTAGTAAATCAACCCAACTTTATATGTAGAGGAAGTATCCCTAAAAACCGATATTTTCATCGTTTATTTGCTTATGATTTCGTATGTAGTAATTGAAAAAAACAACTCTGTATAACGATCAAGATCGATCTTCAATCAGAACTAAAACTTGCTCAAATAATCGATTAAATAAATCGGGTCTGCAAAATCGATTCGAGATCGGAAACCTTCGTTCTTTTCATTTCTTGTCTCGCTCGTTGCGCCGCGCCGACTTGCCCCACCCCACCACCGACTCCGACTCGGCGTCAGTCAGTCGCTTCATTCGATCAAGTCGTGTATTGCGTCGTGCTCGCTGTCTCGCGCCGGTTATTTAATTAAAATTGCTGGCTCGCAAGTTTTATTGTGAACTGTTCTTCAAAAACTTTTGTAAGGCTAAAATGACCACCGAAGTAAAAAGCAACGTTCCTGATAACGGAGGGGAGAAAGAAAAAGAGATGAAAGAGGACGCGCCAGCAGACAATGGCCAGACCAAAGAAGAGACACCGGCCGCCGACAAAGCCGAAGAAAAGGTTGAAGAGAAGAAAGTCGAGCCAGCACCGCCTAAACTGACCGTGCATAACATTAATTTTGACAAAGACGTCGCGTATTTATATCAACTTTCGCGAACTCCTATGTTGCCGTCGACTTCTCCGTATTGCTTGAAAGTTGAGACATGGCTCCGTCTGGCCGGCATCAAGTACGAGGTAAGTGCATTTGTTTAACACTCTACTACCTACTGTGATTGTTAATACAATTTCCTGAAATCAAACAATGTAGGTACTTACATAGACAAGACATTGCTTTCACTATGTAAGTAACTCATTGTTTTCAAGATACCCATTATAAGTCATACCTAGGAACTCTACGAGTAACTCAATCGCTGGCGCCCCGTCGGTTTGATTTCCCTTTGTATATTTTGTATCAACAGTTCTTCCATTTATTTTAGCTCGCAATTTAGACAGGTATTGGAAATGTAGGAATTATTGCATTTCTTGAACTTAGGTACTACTAGCACAGCTCGCAACACTGCAGCGACAACGCAACTCCGGAACATCGATAATGTTTAATTTGTTTAGTTAGTTTAGTAAGTACCTAGTTTACATTTGTAACCACCACATTTGATTTTTGACTATATCTTTTGTTTGATGGCGAAGAGCTGATGGGGCACTGCAGCGAGTATTTTTTTTTACTTTTAAGTTATATTTTTTATTGTTAATACCTACCTATTATCACAGGTTGAATTTAGAACAAAGGTATATTTGACTTCCATCCCTGGCGCCTACATCGCCATATTTATATAAGTATACCTACGTAATAATATTATTATAGCCTGTAATAAGAGTAAGAGGTCTCTACAAATTAAGTTAGATAATAACTCTTTGTAGTTTGATCTTCGCTTTTGTTTAATCTCCTAACAACACCAAAGATACATTATACCTATGAATCACGCAATTTACTACCAACATCAACTAATAATTTGCCAAAACGAAACATAGATTATTGTATGAGGAGTCAATTAAAGCTCGTCGCTCGAGTAATTAAAATGGCGTCGCAGGATGGTGGCTATTCATCTCACGGTGACCATCATTCATGTAGAAAGCAGGTTTCCGGCGGGGTTATCGAGCCGCGGTTCGTGCCAGCGTTCAATAGATTTAAAGAGTGAGAAGCAGCAAACAGTCAATGGACGATGGAGATTATTAGGGAAAAATCATTTAATAAATACCCACGTAGAAGCTATTGATAGTGTTTATTTGGTAAAATTTATTCTAAGTATTGTATTGAACGGTGTTATGACAAAATTTACAGGCGCTTCCGTATAATACAATATAATAGGTATTTATTTCTTTAAATGCTGCTCCTTAAGCAGATACCCTAGGTACCTAATGCTCAACTCAGGATATTTGCTGTCTATGCATTTGCTGTCTACGCAGACTGCTGAATCAGCGGGAGGTGGGCGGTTAAATAGTGGATATAGAGCTTTTGGAGGGTCGTGAAGGAGGCTAGGGTGGATTATCGAAACGTACAATACATATCTATCTATTGTTATAAACTGCCTGGGCCCTGTCTGTACTCGTAAAAGCCAGACGAGTTTACGTACATAGATATACAGTATCCTCGCGTTGCTATGTAAGGTTGGCGAGGAGTTTTAACAATGGAGATGTGCTAAAATCACCTTCTTTATCGTAACATGAATTACTTTATTTTCTCGAATTCGACCTATTTACCACTCGTAATACATCATCATCATTGGTCTTCGTTCATCTGTTGAAGATGATATAGGTACCTAGGTGGCGTCAGTAAAGTTACAGAGCAGTAATTGAAAACTTTCGTTCATGGATCCACTCCAGCAAGCTGAGGTCCTGTCAGCAAGGTCGAGAGGTTAGTGTGGGTACTTGGAAAGGCCTGCGCTATCAAACAGAATTCCAGGCAGAGTGACGTTAGCGGAGAGGAACAACCCTAATAAGTATGATTGAAAGTAAACGAAAAAAGATTTGATGATCATTGAAGTTTTAAAATTAAAATCCTTAATAATGTTAATTCATAATAAAGGCACAGTATATCTTTGTTATGGTTTGCGTACAAACGGAAATAGGTACCTATGTAGTTCTATTTTTGCAATTCGTCTGTGGTACGAACTTTTCGGTGTGAGTTGACGAAACGATTCAAATATTTCATAAAGAGCTTGGCTGGAGTTATGCTGTAAAAAAAGCTTAGCTGATCGGGTTGCCTAGTATAATCACGTTGGTAAGTTAAACATTAATCTATGACTATGGAGGTATATTGACATCGTCATCGGAGTTGGCCGCTGTCTCGCGCAGTAGTGGGTTAAACATTATAATTTTGTAGCAAAAGAACGTGTTTTTAACTTCCTAATAGTTTCAACGAAAACAAGAAGAAACCTGCACAATTTCAAGTATCAGTCACTTACCTTCCATCGGCTTAAATGTAAATAATAAATAAACGAACGTACATAAATAATAGAAGATTACTAAAACACCAAGAAGTACTCGTGCTCAGCGAATCAAGGAGACTCAGCCTTGTACGTATTAAGAAATCAATTTTAGTCTAATATTTTTAGGTTTAGCAGTGGTTAAAAGAGTAAAAAAAAATCTTTTTAAAACTAAAGAGAAAACTGACTTCATTGAATAAAATTTTGAGACCATAAAAAATAATCTTTTACAATTTTTATTTTAAATGTATTTATTTATATCTATAACTCCTATAAAATATTTATATTTAAATATTTCCATTACTCGATTAAGAGTTCAATAGAAAATTTGTTCTCTTATTTTTTCACCCTTACGGGTAGTATTTTTTCTTCAAATTTAAACGGAACCAACGTTTAACGTTTAAGTATGGTTATACTTAAACGCCAAACAAAAATCGGTTGTTTGGCAAAAATCGGCCAAATCGGTTCATAAATAACGGAGTTCAAAGGTAACAAACAAACAAAATAAAAAACCAAACTGAACCGATTTTGAATTGGAAATTATGTCCTTGCACATAAAAAAAGATATTTTTGTAATCGGTTCATAAATGACGGTGTTATGAGTTAACCAACTTATAAAAAAAACAACCGAATTGAAAACGTAATTTTAAGTGTTATAATTACGTTTTAAAAACCAAAAAGACAACCGACTTCATGTATAAAAAAGCAAAATATCAAAATTTCGTTTCATCCAAGTAGATGACATATTTTTTTCCGTTTTTTTTATTTAAAACGCTAATTACTGAACCGATTTTTATTAAATTTATATGGAACCAATCGGGAAATATATCCTTTCTCATGAAATCAGATTTTTCAAATCTTAAATTCTTAAATGACGGAGTAATGTATTAACACAAAAGTAGGTAACAAAAAAAAACAGTCTAATTGAGAACCTCCTCCTTTTTTGAAGTCTGTTGAAAACTGATAGGTCAAAATAAATTCGCCAAACGCATGTGACCACGCACAGTGATGGCTTCCGAAGTTAGTTAGGATAAAAATTACTAGTGATCTAAATTGCAAAAAAAAAAAAATGTATGTGTATTTTTGATTTTTTTAATAAAACATTAAATAGATGGACAAATATTTAGTACTGTTGCGCCAATCTATTCCCAAAGAGTTGCCTCTAAAAGAAATTCGACACGTGTTTCGCCTCTCCACGAGGCATCCTCAGGAACACTCCGCACGTTTTTTCGTCGGGGTGCGTCAATTTCTTTATCTGCCGTGTTTTTCCACAAAGGTCTTAGTTAGTATAATATTAATATTTCGTCATACGGAAGTATTAAATACTTTCTGTAACATGCTGACTGTACCACAAGCCCTTTGTTTACTTAAATTAGTAGGTAATTCAAAGTTCTATTTATGCGTCTCGTACGAGAAGCCGTTCGTGATTGTTACACGCTTGCCATGCCTTATTAATTTCCTGATACAAACACCTGGCATTCGAGGAATAGCACTTAAAAAAAACGTATAGGTAAATATATGAATGATAGATAATTACAATTAAGCAACCATTCAGTGATATTATAAAGTAAAAAATTGAAGCCACTACTTTGTCGTATGCGTCAGTTTTATTACTCAACTACCCTTAACTCAGTTGCAGGGTACCTAAGCCACCCACCCCTCCCGTCGTCTGACCAATGAGTTGGGCGGGAGTAGGGGGGCATTTTCGAATAATTGCGCTTCGTCGTCGGTAGCACGAGTGCAAAATAAAAAACATTTACCCTTCCCTGGGCAGACGAGTAAAAAAATAAGTCAAAAGCTTCCATGCCACCTAGGGCTAGATCCTTATCTCTACAATATCCATCGATTTGATTCATGCTTCATAAATTGATGAAGTCAAGGAAGGCAGGCAAGGCAAGTTTGCTTAATTATGAATTAAACTTAATGTACAAATCTGTACCCATGTATTATGAATGTATATAAGAGTCTGAGGGACTACTCTTCAAATTGACAATTGATATATTGGTAAAATTAGTCATGCAAAACCCTACTCTTGGCAACATAGTTTCAACTCGTTTTGAGCGATAGGATAACTGACATTACTTTTGACAATCAATGTCTTATTCCTCCACAACAGACGATACGATCATTTGAATTTGTCAACGAAACAACTGTCAATTCGACTGAATTCGACAAACATTTTTACGACATTACAGTTCCGATAATATCGAATTCGAAAATGGCCACTTGAAAGCCTAATATTTGTATCAGAAAACTGTTTAAAAAACTCGTAACCTCATTATACATGTAGGGGAGGTATACCTAAAAACCTGTTTTTATTTCATAACTATGTAGGGATCGCTAATAGGTATTACCATGCAAAATCGTTATTCATAATTTATATATACAGACATAATTAAGACATAATTTCGACAAACATTTTTACGACATTACAGTTCCGATAATATCGAATTCGATTTGCAGTAGACGTCCTTAGCTAGCTAAAAAGCAACGACGCGATGAGACGTGAGCTGTTAAACAGCCAGGTGATATCAATTGAACTGCGCCATCAAGGGCCCTGCTCATTTATATTTCATGCATGCTCTCGGTACAAATACAAACGCACTGTTTACTAAACCGCAAATACATTACTATATTTGTATGGCGTGGTTGCTTAATCAGTTTGGTATGCAACCTCACTAACTAATGAAATCGAATCCCGAGCGTAGTCCGGTCGCTACTGATGTTTTTGCAAGACTAGTAACGTTTTCACTTGAATGTAACTTTTAATTATAAATGATAAGAAATCTTCGAAACCCCACAGTTTGATGAGCCTTCGAAAAATCATGGAATCTAGTCAATCTAGTTGCTATTTTGAATGATTATTACCGATTGGATAACTCTGATACTTGATTCTGCATTATTGGTACATTGTGCCAGCGCGTAGGATGCCCGGCCCGCGCCCGTGTCTTATTGCCTAAGGCCAGTGCCCTTAGATATCCTACTGGGATACGATACGAGTAACGGTATAGATAAGTACTATCTCACGTTGAAGCTTTTCGGAGGAGCTTTGGTAATTCTCAGATGCGACTCTTGTATTGATCGTCATATTTATTCAGCATGATTTTCCGAAATATTTACAAAGGCATACTTTACTTGTATCACTTACATTAGATCAATAGGGCGATTATGGAACTCTAATTACAATCAATGTCTATCAGAAATCTATGAAAACTGATAGAAATTGATTGTAATTAGAGTTCCATAATCGCCCTACAAGTCTGCCTATCTGTCTGTACACTATCGATATCTGTACACGGTATTGTATTACAAGACCTTGCTGTTATATACTGTAACATATAAACAAAACGTAGACTCAAACAATCAAATAAGGTGACTTGGTTCAAGCACTGAGACATCACTATTCATTTGAGTGCATTTTTATGGGTTTGGTGCTAATTTCTACACATAACATCCGCCTCATTATCATATTCATCTCCTTATACTATTTAGTGATATTGGCACAATAGGTTCACCTTTTTTCAATCTCGTATATCAGACTAATTTCAGTACTTATTCATTTATTTCTTCTTTCACTTTAACTTTACTCTTATGGGTCACTTCGTATACTATGCTGCAGATTAATGATGAACCAACTTGGACGTTAAAAACGTCAAGAAAACGGTTAGGAAAAATCCTGACGATTACGTTTTGTGAAGATAAAAATAAAAGTTTTATAAGCAATAAAAAAAAAAGAAAAAAAGAAAGCATGTTAGATTTTCATACCAATACACCGTAGTTTTAATGTACACCATGTTCAATGGTCAGCAATAATATTGGTGAAGCATAATTGCAGCGGAAGATGAAATTGACCATATCGCCATGCTACAGCACAACCAGCGCAATATGAATAGCTCTGATTCTTGATTCGCTTTGTTATCCAAACTGATTGCTAGCTCTCGTTGAATTATAAAGCAATTACCCATATTTACAGTTCCCCAGTGAAACATAAGTGGAGCAGCAACAGCTACCACATTCCTATGTTCACCCACCAGTTTATTGAACCCTCCCGTAATTGTGACATAATCTTGCGTCTGGATCTTTAATCAATTGAAGCTTGAATCTCACTAAAGAGTTCGTTGTCGCACAGTACGGCACTAGCACAAGTATGTTAGTGGGTGACCGCGTCGCATCGCGCGGGTCGTAATCCCTAGTGAATAATATTAGTAAATGAGTCGAGTTGTACTTAAATAATAAATAAATTGTATTTAGTATGTGGATAGCTCGCACAACATTTCTTTTGTGACCATACGATCACCATAAAGTTCGACGACCTCAAAGCTTTAATGGGCTTTAATTTAAGAAACGTTCTAGGCTCCCAGCTTGAAATCATTAATTTCTGAGATACTCCATAACGGTGCCACATGAGCATGCACTACCCATATTTTTCTAGTAATGTTTAATGTTTGTCTTAATGGGTATTGTTTTTTGAGTGTATATGAGGTTACATTGGATCACGAGATTGACAGAGCATAGGCAACCATACTCGTATATCTCGAAAAAAAAACTACAAGGAGTGAAAGGAGGATACAAAAATGTTTTATTTTTGTGATATTCACTTGACAGATATTGACTAATCTGACCACAAAGTTATTAATACCTAAGTACAAAAGGCGCACTCACGCGTTCTTTGATTTCAATTACGTCAGCTCGGCCGCATTACAAGATGGGTAGTTCCGATTTCTGTAAAATGATATGCTTACATGGTTTCGTATAGTCTTTTCAAAAATCTGCTATGTTTAAGTGCCCCAATAGGATTCAAGTTGCGGTCCTTCCTTACATAAAACATGTACCTGCTATAAACGTGAAGCAATGAAAAAAATCTTATGATTTAAATCATTTGTAAAATCGATAAGTGACTGACAGTCAAGTAAGACTAGGCTTAACTATAAGTCCTGAAAGAAGATGCTCGGAGAGCATCTAGTACAGTCAAAATTCGATAGACGTTTTTTTGGTCAACTTTGTACTAAATTTCCGATTCAAATTTTTTTTTATAAAGTTTAAGATCACTTACTGAGCATAAAATCACAAAATGCTGACAGATCCAGGTGACGCTTCAAGCGACATCGTGAAAAAACGTTTTTGCCCGTATCTCAGAAACTCTGCACTTTAGGGCAAAAGTTCAGACCATTATTGTAGAGACTACAATTTCGCATCTTTTGTTTCTAGTAAACTGTTTTGTAAAACTTACCGTTTACGATTTATGGCCCATTCCTAATCCTAAACCTTACAAAAATAAATTTGGATCGGAAATTTAGTGCCAAGTTAAATGCTATTTTGACTGGCCTAATCATCTAAGGGTGAACGAAGACGCGAGGAGTTCCACTAGTTTGAACATCTATGCTAGTTAATAATATATTTTTTACAAGTATGTTAAGTAGGTACTCTACTATTAGAGCACTTATGGTTATGAGTAAGTACATATCTAATAAAGTAGAGGAATTTTTAAAAGGCAATATCTGTTTGTAGAACTAGTAGACTGCATCCAGTGAACAGTAGCAATGTATTTCTATTCATATGTACCATAATATGGCAGTATATTGTAAAAAACATTCAGAAGCAATCGCAAACCCATTGAGCTTTGCTTACACTCGATTGGCGTATTAGTGCAAGCTTTTGCTCATGGGCATTCAAGTCGAATGACTGGCTACGCTCAATAAATGTTAGAAAATCAGGCAAAGTGACCTACTTACTGTAGGTAGGTAGCACATAGTTTGTGCTTAAACCAGCAGCTAATTTACCTAAAGCTGAGAGACCTGGAACTTAATCTAGATTAAATTTTATGAAATTGATACCACCGCCAACCGACCTATATACAAAGCTTACCGAAGACGACAAGCTCCCTGTGCAGTCATTTCATATCAAGTATTGTGGTTTTTGGAAGTACCATTGGTACTTTGGTACTTTATAATCGATGAAATGTGAAACTCATATTTAAAAGTCACAGCCATAACAGCATTAGGGTCATATCTCTGTAGATATTACCCTAACAGCCGGTATACATTTATCTATTTAAACAGTTGATTCAACAACGATATTGCTTTTACCAATAATAATTGAACAATGTTATCAAAGGAAGAAGTGGATTAGTCATGAATACTTTTTAATTAACTTTCGATATCTTTCATTAAGTGAAAAGTCTATGACTTGTTCTTATATTATTCCGTCATGCATCTCTAGTATATAAAGTTAATTTATTTTCTAACAATTTCACTTAATAACAAGCGACAAGTGACACAGCTTGATTATTTCAATTAATGTGTTGATTTTTCAATAAATAATAAATAAATATTTTTTTTAGATTTCGTTGAGTTTCTAAAAGATACTCAACGTTGAGTATCAGATATTTAAGGCTCCAAATATATTGTTCTGCGTTTGATAAAATCCCATACATAAATTCCCAAAGACATCATATAACATATATAAGATAATATAAACAAATTGCAAACTAGGCAAGCTTTTTAATAGTTTCTACATGGTTTCAACTGAACATGAACATCGCTAGGTCGCAGGTAGCGAATAAAAGAAAAATGAATGGAATATAACAATGTTCGATCGATTTCCCTTTGTCTGTGAAGCATCGGCAATTGTGAGTCACGCAAGCGACTGCGTGACATATTTGACGGTGGAATTCGAGACGTGCACTCCGTCAAATGCTCAAACTTTAAGTAGATAACCCGCTTAATCTTAGCCGAAATCTTCACCAAATCCTGTCAGCAAATAACCATAGACTAAATTGACTCCACATGCCTGTAATATACGTTGTAGGTACAGGACTTCTTATACTACTTATACTTCGTACTTATACTCGTATAGTGTTTTATTTACTGTAATTCTATCATTACATATTACATAATATTATAAAACAAAGTCGCCTCCCGCTGTCTGTCTGCCTGTCTGCCTGTCTGATGCTGTTTTTTAATAGGTAGAGTAATTCAAGAGGAAGGTTTATATGTATAAAACATGCATAATATAGCAGAGAAACACTGATAATTTCACAGGTTTCTAATGTGATGTCGTAAATAAACTATTTTTTTGCGCTTACATTGCAAACGCTGACTGAACCCTACGAGCTAGATCAAAATAATGTACTACAGTATTGTACACCTTAAAAAGGTCTACACAAAAGTCCTCGATGGTAAATGGCTATCTATTATAGGGATAACCATTCTGTAGTATAATTAGTATCAGCATTGCACCCGTGCGAAGCCGGGCGGGTCGCTAGTGTTCATATAATACAAGTTATTATGCAAATAGTAGTCATTGATGTTTCGAATTTATGCAAACGGTTTTCTGATAAGCATATGCGGGTACGCATAATGGTTTGCGGGTTTTATAAATCCGAGCTACATAATACTAGTCGTTTTATGGAACATTTTTAGAGGCGCGGTGTGACGGTAACGTGCCTCGGTCTACCATCCAACCAATGATGACGATGATGATTTCTACATTTTGTTACAGTAAACAGTAACAGTAACGTTAATTAAGTAAGTGAAAAATAATGATGTTTCGCTAACGGTACAATACATATCTGATTCTAATTAAAACGCAGCCAAGAAATACATTAAAATAAAATACGTGATCACTGATTACCTACTAAGCCGTACTTACCTACTAAGTCATTGGTATTCGATGCTGCAGTTTATTATTAAAATAGCACCGTTAAAGTGTCCTTCATTAAGTATTAGCATATCGCACGCAATACTATCCCTGTTTGGAGCATACCGTTTTCACGATGACCTAGATCATAAATCTAGCATGGACATGTCTAATCTATTACTAAATACTAATTAGTTATTTAATTGTTTTATAAAAAGCAAAAAACAGGAATATCATCGGTCGTTAGACAAATGTATTTTATTGATTAGTTATACATTGACGCTATACATATGTAGTTTGCAAAAAACAACTGTCGTTATAAGAATGGGTTTATTTGTGGTCTCTTTTTCATCAATTTTAGTTTATGGGGATACTAGCTGCCTGCGGCTTTGCACGCGTGGTACCTCCATTAATAGTAGCTTATGTCCTTCTCCAAGGTCCCATCTATCTCGATACCAAAATTCATCAAAATCGGTCTAGCGGTTTAGGCGTGAAAACGCAACAGACAGACAGACAGACAGAGTTACTTTAACATTTATAATATTAGTATAGAGCATAGATCAACGGCTTAAAATTGTATCCTTCTAGTTCTGAAAATGACAATACTTTCATACAACCTTTCATCCCCCTTTACAACACTTTTTTCCAATTTAAAAGTAGCCTATGTCCTTTCTCAGGCTTTAGACTATCTGTGTACTAAATTTCATTTAAATCGGTACAGTAGTTTTGGCGTGAAAGCGAGACAGACAGACAGACAGACAGAGTTACTTTCGCATTTATAATATTATATATAGTATAGATTCTCCATGATAAAATAAGGCTGATGGTTTAACACTGATGTGACTAAGACGTAGTCAATGACACATCGTTATAACTCGTTTTAGGCGGTCATGAAATACAAAAAACAACCCTTCTTTACACGTTGGGGAAGTAAGTACTCCCAATATTTATTTGTTTCGTTACTTTGTCAATATGTATTAAAATTTAATCATGATAAGATGAATAAACTGCAAGCAAGGGATTAGAGTCGGACTGACATACAGATAAGAGTATAGTTTCATCATGTCTGTCTGTCGGACTTTTTAACCCTGAAAAGGGTTGCTGTCGTTGCTGTCTTTTTCAGCTTGCGGATCTTCTTTCTTCAACCAAACTCAAATCTTGTAACAAAATAACAGGATTATTTTTTTATTAATTTGTCAAGAGTTTATTGTAGAAGTACAAAGTAACATACAAATTCTTTGGATCTAATGTATAAAGCGATTGTCTTTAAGGTTCTTTAGCTCAAAAAGAAAAATAACCCTCACAGAATCACTTCGTTGTCCGTCAATAATTATTTCTCAAAAACGCTTGGAGGTAGGTATTGAGTTGAAAGCAATATTAAATTCTTAAGGTCTAATAGGGTCTCTTGAAGCAGTAAATTAAATCTAGCTTCAAAATCATCGCATTCAGGCCATATTATCAATAGTAAATGCGGGCCATATACTTAATTTGTACTTCAAACTACCAAGATCAGGAAATTTTGCAAATAATTTGTAGGTAAAAATAAAAACACAAAAAAGATATAACAAATTTAAAGCTGTGACGTACGTTTGCACGTTAGGTATATAATTTTGTCCTTCAATCCGACTTATCTTTTCGGTAGAGCAACGGCCGGTGCTTTCATAGGCCCTGAATTGAACTAGTAATTGTAACCGATGATAAAATAACCATCACGGTGAATATGTAAGTACGGTACCCTCTCAGGCACATGTTTCGCACTTGACAGTTTCATTTATTTGGAGTGCGGTGATAGAACTAGATAAGTTTAATGCATTTTTGTAATTTTGCAATATGATCGAGAAACCGCAGCCGCTAGCCACTGAGCTATGAAATCATGCGGCCACGGTATGCCGAGTGCACTTTCTCAAGTTCCGGGCAACTTGGCACTACTACTAGAAATAAATATCTTGTTTTTGCCGTTGAAAACTTGTTTACGTTTGTACATTACCGCCAAATGGCACCAATTGAATCACTTGAACACAAGCACTATTCATGAATGAATAGTGCTCTCATGTACGAGTGTCTGATATACCAGAGCATAATGCATTTACTAAGAAATTGCATACCTGCAGATTCATGTTTCTCTACGACTAACTGTTAAACCAGTTCCATAGTTCTGGTTTTTGAATACCATAGACTTTATTATCTCGACAGCACATTTATTTTATTTAATCCCTCTGGGAACGCAATCACGAGTTGGCTGAAATATCAAGTGAAGCTTATATTGTCCATGATAAAACAAATGGTAAAGTTTATTTGCCAGTTTTGGGTACCTTAAGGACCTAGTCGACAAGTTTTAAATGTTAAAATCAAACCCTTATACATAATATATGAAAATCATCACGGCTCTTATAGCAGCTGTCGGCAGAGTTACTGTAAACGACGCATTTTTAATCTCAATTAGTAATGGGACAGATTGGGATGATCGAATCGGACCCTAGTTCGAATAAGATTCAAATTCAAGGATAGTTTTTGTATGTGGGCTAACCTGATAACATACTTTTACATTCATTCTGGCACATCTTCAATATTTAATACAATTTCAATAAAACAAAAAACGAATCAATGAATAAGCTTACTGTTCGTAATGAACAAAGAATTAAATGAATAGAATTGCTTCTATTATGGTAAGGTCGTTACCCTTTTATCGGCTCTGTCCCCGACACAGCCATCATGCACATTCCACAGTTTAACTTTATTGCTCGTAAATAAACAATGGTTATGTCACTGCGCAGATAACGTTTAGTAATTCAACCTCGTAACTTATCCGCAGCAGCTTTTATAGCTCAGGCTGGCATCTAGTGGCAGTACAGTGGCTAATTATGAAAACTTGTTTATTATTTTAAAATATTTTATTTACATTGACATTCCAACATTCCCATCTCCCAGTGTCGACCTTTTTATGGACATTTTGTAGGTGTGCATAAAGGTGTGCAGCAGCAATGTGTTCATGTCCATTATATTTCGAAAAGATTAGCTCAAAGAGGAAGTTTGAGAAACACACGCACGCCGCACACTCATCAATAATGCAGTGTCACCGGCCCGCAGTCCGTAGAAAGGTGGTAGAAAGTGTACCGTCTACTCCAGTTGACTCTATTTCCTGAAGTATCCAAACAATGGTCGAACTTCCTAGAATACTGTTGTGGTTTATGTAACGACAGTACAATGTAGTTACAATGTGCAATACTGCCTTAGTGGAATCCATCAAAGCTTATTATAACAATGTGTGTTATTGTTCAGCCTGAGTATGTGTAAACAATACACAAAATTTGTAAATTGTTTACACTTATAAGCTTCGATGGCTTCCACTAAGGCAGTATTGCACATTGTAACTACATTGTCTTGCACACCTAATCTTAATGACAATTAGGCTTAACCACCCACCATAAAATATATTTTTATATATAGTTATTATAGTTATATAGTCTTCTTTACAATATATAGTATTGTAAAGAAGTAGAATACCTACGTCAAATATAATGTTTGCTATGGAAAGTTATGAAACCGAACGAAACAATTTTTATTTAGTTTGCTTACTTGTCGTCGGTTCGTAATGTCTGGATATTAATGAAAGTAGGTAGGTTAGGTACCTATTTAATTGCAGAAATATTGCAGAAATAAATGTATAAACCGGAAACGGGGGTAATCCATAAAAGGTGCCATTCCTGTTCACTCACTACATCTATACCAAGTCGCATCCTCAGCCGTTGCTGTGGGATTGGGCCACATAAACAAACATTATGCCTAAACATATATATATAAATATCCACACGTCTATAATATGGATAGAATAGTTTCATGAGATGTAACCAGTATGCCGAGTGTGAACATTTATACTCATACTACAAAATTTGCGTTAACTTTATTTTCCATAGAAATATAAACAGCGCCTCTAGTGGGAAGTTTGTTAATCTTTTTTTGCGACCTACTTATTACTTTAGTATTAAACTTATATAGGTATAATAAATTAAAATAAATAAATTAACTTCTGTATAAAATAGGTAAATTTAATGCGGTTGTGCTTAGCAGTAAAAGCTGACATCCGTGCCTCATCCGATCAGGTTCCAACGGAAGACCAGCGCATGGGCGTTAATGCTACCCAGTTAATGCTGAGTTGGAGCCGTTTTGTGACGGCCTTTTTATGTATTGTTTGTATTTTTTTTAATGTATTTTGTCAATACCGTCATTTCTTTCTTCTTTCTTTCTTTCTTTCTTTCTTTCTTTCTTTCTCTCTTTCTTTCTTTCTTTCTTTCTTTCTTTCTTTCTTTCTTTCTTTCTTTCTTTCTTTCTTTCTAGTAGCATGCATGTGGGGATGACCGTTTCTGTCGAAGTCTCTTAAATGATGGTTTTAGATCTGCGTCAAAAGTCTAAACAGTTCGTCATGAAAGTTACATATTGTACGAAGGTAGGACAATCTACAAATATTCTTAAAATAAATCATGGACTTAGATCTGCCTACATCATAATAGAAATAAACCTACTTATTACCTAGTCCTTAAAAAAATCATGAATGTGAAATGGTATCGTCAAAACTCAGAATAGCTCATGAAAAATATATTGTCCCGAAATGTTGTAGTTAGCAAAGGGAAGCAGATCCCAATGTTGGTAGCGCCTAGATGTGGGGGTCGGCAACCGCGAGGGCTTCGACCCGAAAAGGCGCGGGCGCCTGCGCGACCCCGCCCGGCACCGGCATCGACCAGGCCGTTTCACACCGCCCGCGCTTCCCTCCGCCGCGGCTCCGGACGCCAGCCAGGGTGCGCCAACACCCGACCCCATGGGACTCACCCACCCCCATGGGACTCACCCACTCCCATGGTACTCGCCCACCCCCACTAAAATCATTATTTGCTACTCTTGAATAATCACCGATGTCTGCGCGCACCTATTTGGGTAATTCATTACGTCCACGGTGTTTGTGGTTCTGATGAAAATAATGATACGAATTTATATATTTCAAAATTTAAAAGTAGATACCTATACGAGTACCTACTTGGAAAAAACTCGGTTATATCATATCTACATCACCACCTGCTAGATAAATTTGGTAAAATATGCTGTGTCTAAGCTCAGATATTATGAAAGTCCCACCTGGAAGGGGGTGCCTACACCATTCAAACATCATGTTCTTTAATAATATGTTTCAATTACTAGCAGGATTTTAGAGCCACTTCATAAACTATGAAAGCACTGAACATGTATTAGTGACCCCACTTTTCTGGCTTTTCAGTCCTAGTGTGGGGAACAGAGTCACTTGGCGGTGCTACCTCAAAATTTATAGGAAAATTATGATGTAGTACATAACAAAATAACTTTAGTGTACCAGCTCTCTGCTAAGAAAATATTTTTTTATCATTCAAGATTTTATTGCTCTAACGAAAAGGTTAGTCCGATTAAAGGATAATCTTTACACTGAGTTAAAAGAGATTAAAATATATTTATATTCGCCAAAAAACATGATTAACTGCACATTAACGGAGACACATTCACATTCCTTTACTTGTGCTCTGACAAATTTCATGATTCTAGTTCAACAGGAACTCTACCTATAGGTAGACTTTCTTGACTTATAGGTGAGCTTCGAAATACGCGGCATATGGCCCTGTATTTTGATTGATATACGTACAACGATAAGGGTTTATGGTTTCCTTATAAGGTACGGAACCCTAAACATTTATAACGTTGCGTGATGCGTAGTACGAAGTGCGTATGTAAAATTTCACTCACTGGCTTTTTCTTGCTCACTTGTACTTTGTATCTGAAAAGCGTAATGGTATAGAAATCCTATAACCAGTTCAGCCAGTTAAATTAAAATAATAATAATAATGCCACACATTTCACACAACATCATCTGGCCCCAAAGTAAGCAGAACTTGTGTTATGGGTACCACATGACTGATGTACTACTTATATAATTTTTTTTTTGTAAATACATACATATTATACATAGAAACACCCAGACCCGAGACAAATACTTGCAGATCATACAAACATTTGTCCCGCGACGGGAATCGAACCCGCAACCTATTGCGTCTCAGCCGGGCCTTGGCCCACTGCGTCACAGAGGTCGTCAAATACTTTGAAATCATCGATTCTCTGAATTGACTTGCTAAATGACTCACTCAGCATGTCGTTCAGTCTTGCCTGTCCTGTCTGTCATCAACTGTTCAATCGCCTCTTACCCTCTACAATAGCATTCGTTAAAATGCCAAGTGGGTGTAAGTCAAGTTTATCTTTGTGTTAAGACGTACTGTCAAAAACGCTTGTCAACGCTATTATACATTACGTAGCTGACCAGCTCGCGTCGTTTTAATAAGAGCGCATGGTGAGTGCATTTTTTGGAAGCGAGAGTGTTATTTAAATATGAAATCTGGTAACACACGTGTTTAAAAATGTTTCTAATAGTTCTATGCACAATTAGATTCATTATATGAATTGTCCTATGAAAATGTTAAGCTCTAGTTTTACAACCTCGAGTCAATAGTAGAGATAAATATATTAGGTACTTATGTGCCGTAAAGTGGTTACTGATTTTGACCTAAACATATGAAGCTGATATACTAGGACAAATTCAATATTAATTATATTCACCCTGCTATTCTGATTTTACGGTAAACAAAATGTCGTCGTTTCCCGTAGGGGTTGGCAGAGACTATGGATTTCCACTTGCTTCCATGTTGATAAAATATCACTTGAAGTAACCTAGTAAATAATATTACGATTTTCATGGTCCTTTGAATTGAGGTTTACGACTAGACTTTCGATTCATCCATTTTATGAAAATCCTGTAAGTCCAACACCCTATGCAGTGCAGTGCTTTTTCACAGCACCTAGTCGTCTCTGGCTTTTACGATTATGCGTAAACTAAAATCTTAAAGACCATGGTTTTGGATTAATTGAAATCATTATCAATAAATTGAATTACGAGCATAATTTATGAATAATATATTCTCTTTATCATACAATCGGATAATTAGCTAGCGTGGCGTTAAAGTATTGTCTAATGTCTATTAATAAAGCTGGTGATTATAAGATATACCCATTGTGTGTAATACATATGTTATTGTAATGGTATGGCCATTAGCGATGTCGATGTCGTCGCCACGAGGCAAGCTCGCATGGCCCGGGCGAGGTGAAGGGCGGGAGGGGACGTCGGCCGCTGAACCTCGCCAGTCGAAATCAATACAGCTGCTCTCCCCGCTCCTGAGTCTGGCTGGACCCCGTTACTATGGCAACGCGAGCAGATCCGAGCTGTGTGCCGGGATGCCTGCCCCGCGCGTCCCTTGCCTCACCCCACTGTGCCTTGCTCCCAAGCTCCCAACCCTTTTACTCTGGATAGTTCTTTGTTACAAAGTTATTAAGTAACCTGTTGTTACCTTTTTGTATCGTTTCTGTCACTGTCAAAGACAAGACGAGAATATCTTGCGAGCTTACAATAATTGGGAACCCTTTTTAACAGACGAACAATGAAGTAATCTTAAATGATTCCTGTTTTCCTTTTGAGATACGGAACCCTCGAAACAGAAGAAACTTTATTCCTGCGCTAATGCTTAGAATATTATCTTAGATCGATAGAATAATATTAGGTTGCCTGGGTACTAGTTGGGTTATTTCACGATGACTCGTCCGGTAAACTTAAAACTTTTTATCGTGTCATTAGTTTTTTCGGACCAGTGTGGTGAAAGGATTAAAGTGAACCTTAGAGGCTCCATTCGTGCACCTGACTCATGTCTTCGTACTATTTAGGTCCTACGACATGCCTGTTACCTCACGATGTCCTACACTGTTTGAGAGTTTGGTATAACGTACATAAGTTTTTCGAACAGAAATAGTATTTGGTGCACGACCGGAACCCACAACCTCAGAAACGAAAAGCGGGGGGCCACTACCACAAGACGACGACCAGTGCTCTCTGATATCTTTTTGATAAGATACAATATTCTCGTTTTGCATTCGTGAAAACTCTTTGTTTAATGCTTGTGCAGCTCTTACAATAGCGAAATGTAATAATCGCTCGCTTATTAATGTCTTAAGGCCTAAGACAGGCTGATGAGCCGCAAAGCGATTTCTTGCAAAAATCGTTATTCTCTTTTAAGTAATAATGTTTTAGGCTGTTGATCAACCAATTTGGCGTAGGTAGATATGCAACACATGCTCTTGAATCTTTTAATTCTCTATAAATAAATATTGGTGTAAAACTCACACAGCGCCATCTAGCCCCGAACTATTGCTTAGCTTGTATTATGTGAACCAGATGACTGATAAATACTTGTATGCTTGGTAAATACGTAAATATGATACTTTATAATACCCAGACACAGGGCAAACATCTATGTTCATCATACATAAGTTTTTCCTATTTGGAATCGAACCTCAACCTCTAGCGCAGAAACCGGATCTTTACCAACTGAGCTGTGAATTTCCCCTCTGTTTTTAATTACGTAAATGGCAAATCACAATCACTTTGCTATCACGAAAAATGGTCTTAATTTTTCGTCTAATTAAAAAGTAGCTGGCATACTTGCAATGACTTGCACCAGACATGTTACCACGTATGTAAGCTGAGCGTATGCTATGGTACAGGTCATACGTGCTGTGCCGAGCTCAAAATTATCAACGTAAAAAACACAAGGGAGATTTGAATCACACGCCCAGATCCGCCTGCATCGGTATTTGCTTGCTATGTTTTTGTTATTATTATGAACGAATGCGAACGGCTCTGCAAAAGACAAGTGCGAGAACTTTATCACGTGTAAATAATTTACAAATTGGAGAGCTGTAATAATGCGATGTTTGCATTGTTTCAGAATGTTGATCATAAGGCCAAATTCCGTTCAAAGAAAGGGCAACTGCCGTTTGTGGAGTTAAATGGAGAGCAGATTGCCGATAGCTCCTTCATAATCAAGAAGCTGTCTGAGAAGTTCAACAAGGACCTCGATGCATGTAAGTTAATGCTTTGTTCTTTTGGTATATAAAAACTACGTTGTCAATGGTGGTGTTCCTGTAGTTTTGCCGGACTAGCTAACATTTCGTAAAATACGAACGATCTTATTTAGCTTACGTCAAAGTCCAAATTAAAGTAAAGTTTTTAAAAAGCAGTTCCGTAATAATTTTAAATTGACAGTTTGTTATTTTTTAGAATATCTTTTTTTTAATTTAGAATTGGCAATTTGCAATGTCACTATTTTTTACTATCTTACAAAAAAAATATTGAGTTGAGTTAGTTGAGATACGTTTTTAAGTAAAGCCATTACTTTTTTTTATTTTCCGCAGTTTTAAGCAACACCTCCTTACATGACTAAAATGAGCTAAAACACGTCAAACACACGTCAGTCTAGTAAATATAAGAAGTGTCATTTAAAAATGTTACTTTAATTCAGCTTTTGGTGTTAACAATTGAATCGTTGATTATTTTTGTCCGTCTTGCAAAGCAAACATTGCTCTCTTATATTATTTGTTTTTTTTTTCAAGTTATTTCCGGTTTTATTAGTTATTTTGGTGTTTTTATTTAAATAAAGCTAAGGTTATTGACTCGAATTTGAATAAAAGCTTTGTTTCTTTGTGATTCGAGCAAAAATAATCTGTATAATTATATTAAATGAATGACACCATTTTATATGAATACCAAATGACGAATAACGGCTTTGTGAGATCTATATCTATAAAAGAGCTTAACCTGACTGACTGACTGACTGACTGACTGACTGATTCATCATCGCTGAGCCGAAACCGCTGAAGCTAGAAAGCTGAAATATGGAAGGTAGCTTCCTTTTACAGCAAAGGCATCCACTAAGGCGGGATTTTTTGAAATTCAACTCCTAAGAGGTTGAAAAGGGGTGAAAACGAATGTATGAAACTTTTTGACACGTGGTGCGATTTGCTTGAAATTTGAAATGAATAAATAAACGGGTGGTTTGATTTCTTTTAAACTTGGTTTATATACCAAAAAAACTAAATAAATGGACACATATTACAGGATTTTTCAAAGTTAGATTTTTCTCATTTTCATTTTACACCTAAAGGAGTGAATGTTTGTATGGAAACTTTTAATGAGTGGTCAGGTGATTGGTTTGATTATTATCAATAAAATTTGGCAAGGAGATAAATTGCATCCTGGGGATAGATTTAAGCTACAATTCCTTTCAAAAAAAATGCGGACGAAGTCTCGAGCTGTTGCTCGTCCGCATTTTTTTTAGTCATACTATAAACACTTGGCATTGACAAAATTATATGACACATGCCATTAACGAAGTAGAAGAAGAATTAAATCGTTCGCATTTTTGCGAAATTTTTGTTAGTACGGCGAAGCGGCAAAACCAATATTGTCAGCTATTGACAATTGACGCAAGATGTTGATGGTGACTACTAAATCGTGTCAGTGGTCAACTCTGCTGAAGTTAATAGGCCGCTCAAATGTCTCCATCACGAGCATGGCCAAATATTTGTATGATCTGCAAGTAATTGTCTCGGGTCTGGGTGTTTCTATCTATAATATGTATGTATACATATTACAACAAAGGAAACAAAGGACATAACAAAGGAACACAGGAAATTATAACAAAGGAAAAAAGTATACTTATTAGTAGTATATCAATATCAGTCATGTGGTTACCTTAACACAAGCTCTGCTTACTTTGGGACTAAATGACTTTGTGATATCCGGCATAATTTATTTATTTATAACAACTTTTGGAAAGGCGAAAAGTTTGACGTAAGACACATTAAAACCTTAGCACGGTAGCGCACAGATTAATGCCACTGCTATCACTCATCCAAGAACCGACCTACGAGAAGGTTTCTTAACTTCGTTGATCTGTTAGGAACAAGTTGAAACTTGCGCTAACTGGTCAGAATAGATATAAAATTGAAGACATGTGCCAAATTCACGAAACGCCTCTGAGGCGCACTTTAATCCTTTCACCACATTGGTTCTAAATAAACGAATCATGAAAAGATGAAAATATAATATTATGTAAAAAACTATTTAAAAATATGCATAAAATATAGAGAAATTATTAGTAACGGGAAGCTTAGACGGACGGAATTTCGACAATAAACTGTCGAAAACGTAGAGTCCACTCTTGCACTTCCCATTAATGTCTGCATCTGATTCAATCAGGCTATGTCATGCGAAGAAGTCATTCGTGTATTTATTTGGACGCTCTCATGAAAGCCCAAAAGCCCAAAGCCCATGGGACTATGACACACTTTGTAATTGTCTCCGACAAGGACAAACTGATTGTCGTAAATTCTTCTCAAGTGACGAACAATTGGCGATAAGGCTGATACGACTGACTCAAATGTCTCAAATGAATACTGCGTTTGAGAAACATTTCGATATTTGGATTAAGATCTGTATAAACGTGTTAATAGGATTAATGTTCGTCCTAGTAAAAGTAAAAAAGGCATTTCAGGGAACTGTCTCAAATTACAATTCTCTTTTAAAGATTGCTGCAATCAGCAGTATACCTAATGGTACAGTCCCTGGCGATTCCTATTCACTTTAGATAGAAAGTTCGAAGAAATAGGCCGAATGCAAGAAAGGCCCCTCTAAGACGCAGTTTAATCCATTCACCACACTGCTTGGAAATAACCAGTGACACGATAAGAAGAAGAAAGAAGAAAATAAAATATATCTTTACATTATATAATTCTACTGTACGTGTGTATGTCACTAACATCCTAAACGGCTGGACCGATTTGAATGTTTTTTTTGTATGCGTTTTGGGTGGCGCCCTGAATGGTTTAAATTCTCAAATCAGCCCGGCAGATGGCGCTGCAGTCGGTACAATTAGATATATGTATTTTTTCTTTTTAAAACGCGCGAAGTCGCCAACGGGACAGCTAGTATTATATAAAAAACTATAAAATATTAAAAATATGAGAAATATCATGTTAAAATGGGTTTACCTTAAATGAGTTTATATTATTAATAATGTATAGAAAATATTATCTGCTTACTTACTGGGTCATAAGGTTAGCTAATGTACCTATGTTTTTAAGAGTTGAACCTCTTTTTCCGTTGGGTTATTTCAGGTCAGGTCACGCGTATCGATTTCCCAAGGATTTAGGTTAGGTCATTGGGTGTTTGCCTGTTCTTTCATACCCCAGGAAACTGGATCTAGTTCAATAAAACTAGGGCATCAAGGCAAAACTTGGTATCGCAGGCTCGCGTACAAGACTAAGTGATACCTTAGTGTCAAGCTTACATTTAAATTATTCTGGCTTTAAGGGTTTGAAAAAACAGCATTTTCAAGGCAATCAAATACATATTACATTTCTTGCGTTAATATAATTGATACTTGAAAGTAAAAAGAAGTTTTATCCAAATTATCTCCTAACACGAAATAAATAAAAAAAAAAGACAGACAGACAGACAGACAGACAGACAGACAGACAGACAGACAGACAGACAGACAGACAGACAGACAGACAGACAGACAGACAGACAGACAGACAGACAGACAGACAGACAGACAGACAGACAGACAGACAGACAGACAGACAAACAGACATGGCTAAACTACACGGGTTCCTTGTGGACTTGAAACCCTTAAAATACGTCAAGTAAAGAAATCGTAGAATATTTATTTGCGTCGTGAACTTGTAATTACAATCGGTGTGCGTAATGCGGTTTAAGTGCTAGCTACATGTTGCAATGAACGAGTATATCCATGCAATCAGTTATCTGATAATAGATTAAACATGGGTAGGGTCCCTATAACGTTATAATAGTATATTATATCCTTGTCAGATGACGATAGAGTTAAATTAGCTAAAGTGCGATTATAAGATATACTAAGTGGTCCATGAAGGTAACATCGGTAACATAACTTCTTAGTAATATTAGAATTACGTACAACTTTGTTTTAAAAAAAACATTCCTTCCTCTTCCTCATTTACCTGAAATCGTAAAGAGGAATGTTTTTTTTGCTCTGAGCAAAAAAAACAGCTGAGCTCTGAGCTATTTGTCCTAGAAACCTAGCTAGGTCATCGCGCATGTGCAGTTTCATAACCCTAGGACACCTATTTAAGAGAGCTCAACCAAATTTTACTTCATAACTAGCGCTCACGCCGGAGCAGCGGGTCATGGCTCACGCAATGAGCTCCATGATTGAGAACCACCTATCCTGGGTGATTATGTGGTGGCGCGCCAAGTACACGGACAGCTTCATCAAGGGGTACCAGGTGAATCTGCAGACTGCGCTCAATTCCCGTCTGCCCAAATCGATCCTCAACTTATGCTACAAGCTGGCTTCTGGCCGTAAGGTAAGTTAAATTTTTTCTATCTTATTTGTCTATCTTTTCAGGCTTTAACTGCAAATCCATCGAGTACTTAAGCTGTTCTCATAATTTAGGTGTCCAAGTCGTTCTTGCTTAAAGAAGTTTATTTTTACGTGCTTCTTTTCTAGGCAGACGAGTTGCTCTTGCGACGGTTTTTAACAGAAAATGACGCTGATCATTTCTTCCTTTAGTAGCCCGCTGATAGGTTTCCAACTACCGACATTTGTCATACATACTACTAATATCATTAAGTTTGTGGTGGATTTTTGGATGTTTATATCGTTTGTTTGTGGCTCTTTCACACCGTAACAGCTAAACGTGTGCGAAGCCGCGGCTGGAAGCTAGTATAGAATAAGTCGTTTACTTCCAGCGTAAGCCTCAGCCCCACGCTGTGGAATTGCGGAAGAAAACCACATGTGAATCACTTTAGTTTGTGTAACATAACGAATGACTTCCAGTTCCTTGTTTATTTCCGATGTCTTCCACTTGCACTGTCCTTAACTAGGGGAGAAGGCAAACAAAATCTCTCCGATCTCCTCTATTTCACTTCTTTGAAACTCTGTTTAAATTTCTGAATAGCGAACTTTGAGTAGGCCACTTTTTATAAATGTTGAGTAAAGTGGTAAGAATCGACTTACTGACTGGAAAATTAATTCACAGCCTAATCCTAGGAAGCTGAGGTATATTTTTTTGAGTCTATACTACTCTACACACTAACAAAAAGAGTTCCCGAAATATTCCCGACATCTGGAATAGACGCATATCTGGGCTTGCCAGATCTTTGACCGCAGATATGATTTAGGAAAGTTCATCTATTACCAAGTTTCATCCAAATCAGTTCAGCTATTTTTTCGTGGTGCATAACAAACAAACATGCTGACATCCACACAAACGTTCACATTTATAATATTAGTAAGATGTCTGCATTTGCGCTCGAGAAGAGAAGTCAGCTGGGTCAGGTCAAGCCTAACCTATATAGGTGTCGTTGACCTCTAGCTGTTGCACTGGGGGGTGGGGGCTCCCGGGCTGGACTGACCTGCGCACTGCGCTCTTTTCTGGATAGCACCTATAGAATAAACCGAAGCTTAATCCTCAAGATTCTTCCACTAATATACACAAACATTTTAGTTTTACAATAAATGTGGTGTTATTTCCCAGGGCTTGCAGAAGGCCAAAGCGCACGGAATAGGCGTTCACTCCCAGGATGAGATCGTCGAGCTCGGCAAGAACGACCTGAGCGTGCTTTCGGCACTACTTGCCGACAAGCCATTCATCTTCGGCAACGAGCTAACTCTTGTAAGTTACTCAAAGACTCCGAATTCTATACTTTTACTGCTTATATAGACTCGATCAATAGATGCTAGTGCAATGATCTGAAATCTTTTCCTTACACTGACTGGTATATGCTAAGGATAGTGCATAGTTGTGAGGTTCACTTGTCCTTTCGCAGCTGGACGTGGTAGCGTTCGCGAACCTCGCTCAGCTTCACTTCATTGACAAGGAAGTGTGTCACCCGCTGCGCGATGCTATGAACGAGTCCTTCCCGAATCTCGTGGGACTCGTTACCCGCGTCAAGGAACGCGCCTTCGCCGACTGGGACGAGCTCTGCGCCCCTGCCGAGGAAGCCCCGGCCAAGCCCAAGGAGGTAACTTACTATTTATTGTCCTCTCTTGAACCAATAAGGGCCAACTTCTTCTTCTTCTTGAGTTTATTCACATTTAGTGACACGATAAGAAGAAATTCCAAGTTTATCAAATAAATGTTTTTGGGAATTAGATTTTCTTTGTTCGAAGCTTACTTACAAATACCGGTACATATCGAACTTTGATGCTGGGAAGCGGGGAGTTATAGCCAAAGGTGAATAACCGAGCTTGTTTTCCGTTCATAAACATTTTGCAATAATTAATTTCAGGTGAAGGAAACCAAAGACGCTAAGGAGGCTGACGCGCCCGTTGAGAAACAGACCCCTTCTGATGAGCCGGAGAAGGGCAAGGTATGCATTCACGCATTGTCATCATTCGGCTTTCCGAAAGTGTAGTAGCTGCTATAAATCTTGGGACCTTATTTCAAAACGCACAAACTCTGATTAATAGAGAAGCGACTATTTGTCGGCCTGAATTCGATTTGAGTATGGTTTTGGAATACGGCCGAAAGGCCGTTTACCTATCAAAGATGTACTATAGGTGCACCACACCTATTACTATCCGTGGACCTAAAATAGATTTCAATCAGTTTTTATTTGAAACTTCTTTTAAGGCTTCATCATTTCACGCCCAAGTTGCAAAAACGCGGATTGGCTAATAATTATGTTGCTGTGACTAAGTTCTTGAAATGTTTAAAAACTAGTTGTAATGAGCCTCTTTTGCTCCAGGGCGATGAGAAGGAGAAAGAACTGGAGAAAGAGCCGGAGAACAAGCCTGAGGACAAGGAGAAGGAGAAGTAAAGCGCGACATCTATTCTACATGTTAATGCACTAGATAGAGTCAGACTCGATGCAACCTGTAATATAGAGTCAGATCCATTTGTCTTTCCCGTTGCTTTCAGTCGAAGGGCGTAATGTCCATCTTTAATGTAAGGAAATATGTACTTTATGTTAAGGCTCACATTTTTATAAATCGCTTCTTAAATTAATTTAAATTATCAATGTTGTAGTGTTTAACTTCATATTTTCTTAATGGAATATCAAATAAGTAATCAGGTTTAAATAGTATTAACGGTTATTCAAATGAATGTAGATAGATTCATTATGGATAACATTCAAGTCATTATAAAATGAAGTAGGTACGTAATCTCATGTTATTCCAATAGCTAAGGTGTGTTCTTCATGGTAATTATAGAAATTAAGACAAGTTTGTAACAATTTCCGTTCAGTTGTGAAGACTAGCAAAATATTACTACTCTCATATCTTCTTAGGACTATCAGGGATTTTTTTCCGAATCTTGTGCCTCTCGCCTGTTTTAAGAATTGTTTGTTTAGAAGAACACATTCCTGTTTCCAGAGTACTTTTAAAAACAATCTAAAGATCTGTTCAACTCTAAACTGTTTAAAATTATTCATGTTAAGTTCTTCTTTTTTAAGTATGCATTTTTGTTTTCGAGGAAACGATTTACCTTAGTTGTGATGAATTACCTTTTAAGTAAAAAGTAGATTAC
Organism: Lampropteryx suffumata; assembly: GCA_948098915.1. Taxonomy (NCBI): domain Eukaryota; kingdom Metazoa; phylum Arthropoda; class Insecta; order Lepidoptera; family Geometridae; genus Lampropteryx; species Lampropteryx suffumata. The sequence continues at coordinate 13,940,057 of OX402544.1, read as the reverse complement.
GTCATGATACCAAATATTGGCTGAATTCAATTAGACAATCTGAATGAAGGGAACTCTAAACACACCCAGTTCATTAGCCGTCTTCGTGACTTCATCTTGAAATTATTAGACTGTTTTGAGATTCTTGTACTTATTGGTTTTTACAAAAGAAAATTTACATTTTACAAAATTTTTTATAGTCAAAAAAGCCAGGAAGACTGTTTTTTCATAGTCCGTAATGTTTTGATATTGTATTGTTATTAAGGTTTAGGAACGAAATTACTTAAAAATTGTAATCTCTGTTAATTAATTATTAATAATAAAAGTGCGTCCGCGCCTTTTCGAGCTTTTGTTAGTAAAAATAATACACTGTAATCGGCATTCCCCACGGAAGCGAGCCGCTTGGAGGAGTATCATGACATTAGCTTACCGAAGTATTTATTGGGATGCAGTCCGTCGCTGAAACAAGTTATGTTGCAAGCTTTTCTAATACATTTTTCACATTCCAGATATCTCAGCTTTTACATTCTGCTATTTTCTAATTATGTAGGTTCTAAGCAAGTAAATTTAATATTTGACTCAGTTTGGTGGTACTGTAATATATTTCGAATAGAATAGCATCGTACTTTGATATTTCACAGTTCTCAATGTTAGATTATATTAGATTTGTCTCTTCTATTAGTCAAGAGCCATTTAGATAAGTGAGTCACATAAGTACCGTTACTAAAGTTCTTAAACTACTTACCGTCATAAAATTAAACTATTCCACCTTGTACGGCTATGATGTGAAAAAGTACATTAATGACATCATTGGTGAGTTTTCTCTTTGGTATGGAATAGACACAAGCAAAAATTTGTCTTCATAAGTAAAGTTCAAGCAAGCAACAAAAGGAAAGCCGAACAGATAAATTGTGAATAGTGCCGGTTATTGTACCCTAAAACCAGGGATGTCTCTACCCGCCTGCGCTATGGATTCAGAATCAAAGATTAATATCATGAAAGGGCCACCATCAAAACCCTACCTGTGTTAAAATAGCAAAACTCGGTATATGTCTATGTGTCAATTTCATATAATGGGATTTTTTTATAATATTAAGTAGGTTAACTATGATAGAGTTAGAATAGGCGGGCCGCTGCGCCGGCGAAGAGTAGAGTACGTAATTTTAATAAGTGTTGTAAGGTAGAACAGAATTAGAGTTTTCGTTAATGTATGTTATGATTTAAAATTTTCGCTAAGGTGACCTTTAACTTTGTGTTTGTGTACCTTTCGGTGGAATCGTCGTTGAATACCATCTTGTAGGTTGGATAGAAAGTAAACCTCTATCGTGTCTTATCAGTCTTAGTCGGGAATCCGAAAGGGACAGCGAACACATGTAAAGTTGCGAAGGTCGCTGGAGCAACGACCGCTGATCTACTGCCAGAATATAGTAAAATAATTATAAGGTACTTGCTTACCATATTCAATAAGATTCGTATGTAATTCACGTCATTAAAATTTAGAATATGACGTTTAAATTAAGTATTTAGTAGAAAGAAGTTATATATAACCGATTATTATATAACATAAAATGAGGCTTTAGAATCAACAGAACATCTCATGTAAAAGTCTGTACCAGTGTTTTGCGAAGCTTCTTAACTGGAGCTGGAAACAGTACTGGGGCATCACACTCATTTGTAATATTAGTATGGGATCGTATTTATTGATAGAAATAGCCGGGACAAGTGTTCCAAACCTATTTAGAATAGAAGTTTTATAAAAGTAGGTACCTAAACAAAAACTCGGACTTGGCCAAAATTTTAAATTTCTTATTAGTAGCATAGTATTAATATTTTATGCTCTAAATGTCCTTTTGATTCCCCTTTTTTCGTTGTAGCTAAATTAGGTTGTTATTATTTACTAAATTCAATTATCAAGTATACAGTTAAAACATTTTGTTTAGATTTTAGGAAGAGATTAGTTAATGACTTTACTATTGATTTTTACTATTGGTGTGGTACTCTGTGTAATTCAGTAATATATTGTAATGTGGTTTTCAATTAATGTGTCAATATTCGTACTTAGTGTAATCGCATGTAGTTAAGTCGCCATAAAATATCATACCAACTGAATAATTTAGTATAATATTCTTAAAGATTTCAGTGTATTATTCTGTCGCCATTAAAGTATATTAATCTACGATGAGTTTTGTTTTATTTATAACCCGCACCCAGATGAATGCCGTACAATAAAATCACAGTTACAGTTTTTTCCCTCAAGCAGGCAGGCTTAATTGAACATACTTAGTAATAATTACCTACTTGTAATTAAATAATAACATCAGCGTCCAGGCAGGTAGGTAACATTTTGCACACGGCTTGTTGCTAGGATGCCAGAAAGCTTTTGTTCTCTAGGGTTCTCTATTAAAATTCTCGAACGTGAGTTCCGAACCGATTCCTTATAGGTACTTATTGTTTAATTTATCCCCATGTAGGATGGACATGATGGATGGATGTAAGTTAAAGATTGATTATACTTCCAATAAGTTTAAAAGTAGCGTCAGTGACGGAAAATATAAACAGGAAAAAGGTTCAGATACTGGCTTTCATTCGTTATTAATGTTTCGAATATCGGTATTCTGGTATATTATTGCGAGATATTTATCAAATACGTAGGTATACAAAGTGGTGTAAAAATTAAATCACTGGAAAGGATTTCTTATTTAGGTCGCTTAAAGTTTCAGCTCCAGCCCTAGCCCTAGTAGTTATCCCACTGAGATGGTGGGGAGCCAACGTGTCAACAGATTTGGCATCTCTTAATCTCAATCGAGAGCACATCCGCTTTCTCAAGGGATTAAAGTCATATCATGGGCCATTATTTAAAATTGCGGGCTAAACCTACAAGCTCAAGCACATCAGGAGAGGCCGCAGGTGCAGTATTTGTTGAAAACTGCAACGGGGTTCACGAATACGGGCAACTAGTTAGTTATCCCAACGATAGGTAGATACTCGAAAAGTTCTGTCATAGTAATTTGGAAGTGTTCCTATAAAATTGTATAGAAGGGCATGAAACTTGTCCGGATTTTGGTTGCGAGATAGCTAGAACGCAGACTTGGTTTTTACCACTTTTATTTTGAAGCAAACAGTCGAAACTCTCATGTATTAAAGTAACGTTCCACAGTTTTTGGAGGTTTGCTTCCTGTGGGATAGTGTCATCAGGGCATATAGACTTGCCGGCGGATACTACCTCCGAAGCGCCGTAGACTTCTCGTGGTGGAGATTTCAGAAACTTAGGTAGTCTAAAGTATCAGCACACTGTCTATAAAAAGCAGGTAGGGTGGTATGGTAGCCAATGAACCAGTGGTACGCTATTAACCACCTTCATAACTACCAAACGCGACGTTGTAAGTTCGTGCAAATTACATATTCAAAACTTCAGCCCGCACCAATTCTTTGTACGTGCTCACCGGCTATAATGTCACCGCAAACGCACGTTGGAGAAACGTATTTGTGACATAAGCATCGAAAACGGCGTAAAAAATGTGGGTCTACATTTTTCATTACTCGTGATGTCGTGGAAATCGTGGAACTCTCGAATTAAATTAATCTCAAAACGTACTAGAAAATTAATCTGGGTCATTAAATATCTACGCGATATCGCAGATAAAAACCTTCTAAACTATATTTACACAACCCTTGTTCAGTCCATTATGATATATTGTATTGCAATCTGGGGTGGTACATAAAATGTACCACCCTAGATTGCAATACTAAATTAAAAAAAACTAAATTTATAAGTATTGAAGGAGCTCAAAGGCACATTCTCAAAATAATGCTGCACAAAAAAAAAGATGTTTAGTACCAACAAATTATATAGTGAAGCAAATGTTTTAACAGTCAGACAGCTCTTTATTCTCCAATGTATACTTAAAACACACACACATGTACACACACATGTACACACATGTACACAAAAACATAGTTTTAGATTCAAGTATAGCAGCTAGTAGACGAAAGAAACGATCGATAATTAAGATATCTCCTGCTAGAACAGCATTTGCATTTAAACAAATCGGAGCCAAATCTGGAAGGATATATAATAAATTAAACAACGAGACAGACATTTACAACAAGTCGTATCCACAATGCAAAAAAATTGTCACAACCTGGTAAAAGTCACTTACCTATCAACAGACAGAGGATCTTTTATTGTTTGACTAGCTGTGCCCCGCGGTGTTACCCGCGGTAACAAACAAAAAAAAATACATTTTCCCACAGTAAAACGTAACCTATGTGTTAATCCAGGGTGTCAGCTAACTCCATACCAAATTTTATTAAAATCGCTCCAGCCGTTTAGACGTGAAGAAGTAACAAACATACACACTCACACACTCACAAACTTTCGCCTTTATAATATTAGTGTGATATCTGATAGTGTTTTTAAATGCCAAATATCGAGGATCTTCTACCTGTCTTGCCTGAATATTCATTATTATTTGATTACCTATGCACTCAGGGGCTATGAAGCTTTCTACAAGGGAAGGAACCTTCTAAATTAAATTGGTTCAGTAGTTCAGAGATCATCCATAATAAACAAACAAAGTTTGCCTCCTTATATTATTAGTATATATCTACAAGCCTACCTGCTAGTATGAGTGTTTATTCTATTCTACCTATTAGATACACTTCTTACCTACATGCTATTTTTTTTTCTAGATACCTACCATTTTGTAAACAATTTACCTACCTACTTTTACAAATAATTGAAACCATTTTATCATGAAATACCCTAACTAATTGTACCTAGCGCACTCGTATGTCATTAAAATGGTAATTTATATTATGCACCTAGTCTAAGTTTATTGTAATTGTATAAAAATTTTTTTTTAAATTCAAGCTCTTTAGACCACGGAAAAGAGGGCACTCTTCTAACACAGATTATTTTTAACTTAACAGAAGAGATCCCAACACATATGATGTACTACTTGTTTTTAATTAATAAAAAATTTTTGATTGATTTTGATTTTTGATTACTCTATTTTTAGATGTCCTTTGTTCGTGTTTCATCGAAATTATTAATGATTTAATAATGTCTGAGAATGATATTTGCATTCAAAATTTGGTTTTGTTGGCGGCAGTTAATTTTTAAAGTTTTGGAAACTGACGTTTATTCATCATAATCATCATATCAGCACCTAGAAGTCCACTGCTGAATATAGGCCTCCCCAATAGATTTCCCAATAGAGGTAGAACGATTTTGAGCCCTCTCCATCCACCGATTTCCCGCCATCTTTAAAAGTTCTTGCGAGCTATATGAGCTATATTGCCACTTCAACTTGCAAATTTTGAATTTTGGTTCTTCCACGGATTTCCTCGTTGCGGATTTAATCACGTTGTGAAACAACTAACATAGCTCTTTCCATAGCACGTTGCGCGACTCTAAGCTAGTGTAAGAGACCATTAGTTAGCAACCAAGTCTCAGTGCCATATGTCATCAGCATCACATCACTGGCAACACGCACTGATTATGGAATTCCGTCTCGAGGATCTGCTCGTATAAAAAAAAGTATATTTTTTAGAAATATTATGCAAATAATACTTGTCAGATGTTTAGCACTTTAGTAATAAATAAGTTCCTGCAAACTTTTAGAGGTTCAATGGCTACCACACCACCCTACAGCTTAACTATACATTTTTCAAAAACCGATACTTCTAAATCGAATAAGTCATGCCCACGAAATGTTTTCTTTCTTTTTCCAGGAAGTGTTTTATAGAGGTACTCGTACATTTAGAATGTTAGATGAACAGCGTGACCGGAGCACAACAACCAGAGTCTGGACGAACGAAGCGCTGTGATTGGCTAAACAAGGTTGCGCATGTCAATCATCTTCTATTCATCCGCAAATACATCGAAGTGAGGATGCTTGGTGATGAGCGCATTGAAGTTACGCTGCGCACGGCAGATAGGCGAGTGTTGACAATACAGTCCGTGCCCTCATTGGCTCAATAAGCCGCATGCGGCCTAGCACGCTGTTCTGGGATGCATCGGCTTCAAAAATCAGATGTCGGTAAAAAATTGCAAAAAGACTAGTATTACATTTTATAACACTGCAACATTTATTATTAAACATTATAGATACCTAACATAGTAGGATTAACTCATTCAATTTAACGGAATAAACGTGTTTATTGTGCCTTATATATTTATATCGGATTATTGATCCGATATTCTGGTTTTTCGATCTATGCAATAGAGTTCAGAAAGTTGACGTGGGTGTTGAGAGGTCTTCAGGATCAATTATTGATATAGGAGTACAACAGGGTTCGATACTGGCCCCTTTTTTATTACTAGTAGTATCTAATAGTATTTGTATATTAATTTACCTTTTTATATAAAAAATATTTGTGAACTATACCTAGTTCTATTTGCAGACGATACCTCTTTAATTTTTAAAGTTGATAGAGGTAGGTATAACCAGTATTTGCGATAAAGTAAATGAATCCTTACCGTTAATTCTTAACTGGTTCACTGTTAATATTATTTTGCTTAATTCTAAAAAACTGAATGTAACAATTTCACTTTGCCAAATGTTATTCATAGCTCGACCAACATTGAAATCAATGGAGAGGCAATGAATCTTCCACGAAATTCCACGATCTTCCTAGGTCTTAATATTGATGCAATGGGGTGCAAACAGTGGGGTCCAAAAATTGAAACACTTGCTGGTAGGCTTAATTCCGCTGCATATACAGTTCGTGCGATACGGTGGCTTACTGATTAAGCTACAGCTAGACTAGTTTATTTCAGTTACTTCCATAGTGGTATGACATATGGTATCATTCTCTGGGGGAAAGCGGGTGATATTGAAAAAAACTTTAGTAACTTAAAAAAGGGCAATACGTGTACGGCCATTTATAAAATGAAGAGTCTTTGAGAGAAATATTCAAGGAAATTAATATTCTCATAAAAGCTATTGTTGCGGCTGGAGGGCTGGTTCGGCTGATTGAAACAATGCTGGCAGACTACTTGACTTGTTTTATTTTCTTATTTTTAAAAGAGCTGAATACAAACTGAACTGAACATAAATTACACAAATTTCACACAATACTTATATTATTTTGAGTCCCTCCATACGCACTATAGGCAGGCAGCGCGTTTTCAATACATTAGAGCCAGAGGGAGAGAGACGTATTTTCTTTCTTTGTCTCTTTATTCAACTACGCAAGCTATGAGTCTATACAATTACAACTATTTTTAAACCTTATTATGTTTTACTATTAGCACTGTCGGCGCAGTTAACAGTCTCCCCACGAGTGTCTGATGACGATCCAGGCACTCAAAGCTTTAGGTTCTGCGCCGTCAAGTAGATTAATCTGGACGTTGGCCGCCTCATCACTCCTCCTCTTGTCTTCACGTCCACGATGCGGGTTCTGCCGTCAGGTCCAGGTTAGGCATTTTCAACCACTCCTCGCGGCCAAGTGTTGCGAGGCAGGGAGTGGTCGGCTACAATCACGACGTCACCTCGTTGAAAAGTTTGATGCTGTCTGCCGCTTATTTTTCGGGGCATAAGGGCCGGTAGATACTCCCTTAGCCACCGAGACCAGAAGTGATCGGCCAATCTCTGCGCCGTCCTCCAGTTCGCCTTTCCAACAAGATCTTGGTCCTCGCTCTGCGTCATTGTAGTCCCGCACGACCTTCCGATCAAAAAATGGTTCGGGGTCAACGCCTCCTCGTCAGCTGGGTCAACACTCAGATGCGTCAGAGGTCGAGAGTTTACTGTGTGCTCGACCTCCGTCAAGAGTGTATGCAGGACCTCCTCCGGCGGGCTTCTCTCTTTCAGTACGGCGGCGAGGGCTGTTTTCACTGACCGAATAACGCGCTCCCAGGCCCCGCCCATATTGGGGGCCCCAGGAGGGATGAATTTCCACTGTACGCCCTCGCGTTCGGCCGCCTCAATGAGATCTTCATTTTTTATGTTTTTCGATTCACTTTTTAACTCACGATCTGCTCCCACGAAATTCGTCCCATTGTCACTATAAATGACGCGGGGGTTCCGCGCCGGGCGGCCATTCTTCTTAGCGCCATTATCATCGAACTTGTGCTTAGTGACGCGGCTATCTCCACGTATATAGCCCGCGTAGTCAGGCACGTGAAGAGGGCTCCCCACCGTTTCTCTCGCCGTCGGCCTATGGATACGTGCATCGGGCCAAAGTAGTCGACTCCGGTGCACGTAAAAGGCGGCCGGTTGTAGGCTAATCGTTCCGGCGGCAGGTTCCCTAACGGCGGGTACTCGGGCTTCGTTTTGTTGACTACGCACCACTGACATTGGCGCGCTATTTTTCGGATGGCGTTACGTACTCCTAGAATCTAATACGACTGGCGTAGCTCGTTTGCGACCGCAGTGTGGCTCCCGTGATAAAAACTTCAATGATGATATTCGATCAGAAGTTGGACGATCTTTTGTTTACCATCTAAGATAGGTAGGTTTTGATTTCTATCACAGTCTTGTAGCTTTATAGTGCGACTGCGGAGGCGGAGTACGTTTTCTTCGTCTAGGGCCACGTCGATCTTCTTTATTTTATTTGGGCCTTCTATTGCCATCCCTTTCTTGAGTCTTTCTATCTCGTTTCCAAAACTATCCCGCTGGCTTTGCCGTAGTAGAGCTCTCTCAGCTTTGAGTAGATATTCCCTTTCTATGGGCGGGTACTTATTCGACGATTTTTCATTGGTTTCTTTACTTTTCTCTAGGCGACATCGGTCGGCGAACATAAACACTCTCGCCGTAGTCCTCAGGAGCTTTGTCCAAGTACTGAAGCGACTGGGATCGGGTGTCTTATCGCTTCGTATTTCTGTGACTACGGCGCACGTAACTTTTCTTTCTTCAATATCGGATTCTTGTTTTCCTATGACTTTTGTCGGCCATTCGGACGGCGGTCGATACAGGAATCCGGGCCCAACGAACCACCTTGCTCGTGCCTCGAAGTCCCGCGGCAGGTTCCTGGTGGCATCGTCGTCTGGGTTCTCCTTCGTAGGTACCCATCTCCAATCGCACGGCGCCGCTATCTCCTCTATATCGGCCAGCCGGTGAGCGACGAAGCTTTTAAAGCGTCGTGGGTCGGCTTTCATCCACTGCAGCATGGTGGTAGAGTCCGACCAGAAGGTGCGAGATGTCACCTCCAGGTCGGACTCCTCGGAGATGGTAGCGGCGAGCTTCGCTCCTAGCAGAGCTGCCTGTGGCTCGAGGCGTGGAATGGACGTCATTTTGGTGGGCGCTACGCGGGCTTTGCCTGCCATCAGCGAGATACTGACGTTTCCGTCGGCGGCCGTAGTTCGCCAGTAGATGGCGGCGGCGTAGGTACTTTCGCTGGCATCGACGAAAGTATGTATCTCGCCTCTTCTATCGTGGATTCTCAGGTCGCGCAGCGTCGCGATGACGTCGATGTAGCGGTCCCAGGCTACTCTCTGCTCGTTACTGATGGCCTCGTCCCACTTTACGCCCGTTCTCCACAAATCTTGGATCAATTTCTTTCCTTGGATGAGGGCTGGAGTGACGAGGCCCATCGGATCGAATGTTGACATAACGGCACTCGTCACTTCTCTTTTCGTCGGCGCTCTTTTTCGTTCGTAAACCTCGGGCGGTGTGTTTCTCAAACCGATGTTGAATGCTAGCTCGTCTTCTTTTACGCGCCACCGCATGCCGAGGGTTTTCTCTTCACCCAGTTTCTTTTCATCTGGAGCGTTCTCTCCTCTCAGACTGGCTATGGTTTCCTCTCTATTACTTGCCCACTGACGGAGTTTGAAACCGGCTTCTCTGTGGATCTTGTCGACCTGTTCAGCCGTGCTCTTTGCTTCGTCGGCCGTCGCGAAACTTTGTAGGTAATCGTCCATATAGTGATGACGGATGATTGCCTTGACTGCCTCGGGATTTCGTAGCGCTGCGCGTTAGCATTCTTGACGTAGATCGCTGTGGCGGGCGATGATGCGGCGCCAAAAATAACCGATGTCATTCTGAACTCTTTCGGCCGTGTCTTCCTTTCGTCGTCGCGCCACAGGAAACGCAGGGTATCTCTGTCCTCTTCTCTCATTCGTATACAGGGGAACATTTCTTTGATGTCGGCTACGATCGCTACGGGGCCCTCTCGAAATCGTAGGAGCACTCCAAGCAGAGATTGAAGTAGATCTGGGCCCGGTAGTAGCGCGTCGTTGAGGCTTCGCCCTTCGTATCTAGCGGCGGCGTCGAACACGATTCTTGTTTTCTTCTTCTGTGGGTGGATCACAGCGAAGTGAGGCAAGTAGAAAGTTCGCCCCGGCGTAGAGTTGGCCGGGGCTTCCTCTGCGTAGCCACTGTCCATCAGATTCTTTAACTGTTTTCTGTATTCTTCTTTCAGGTTTGCATTTTTGTCTAATTTTCTCTCTATGCCCATAAGCCGGTTGAATGCTTGGGCATAGTTATTCGGTAACTGTTCGTGTTCCTTCTTCCACAGCAAGCCTGACTCGTACCTCCGGTCTGGGAGTTGCTTCGTGGTTTTCTCCAAGACAGTGAGCGCTCGCTGGTCGGCGTCGTTGCTGGGGCGATGTTGTTTTATTCCAAGTCGAAGTGCTGCTTGATCATTTCACATATTTCTTCATCTTTGTCTATGCTGCGGCAGTGGTTGACGTAGCAGACTGGCGAGGCGGCAGCTCCGGTACACCCATGTAGCACCCAACCCAGGCTGGTAAGTGAAGCAGCCGGTTGGTTTTGCTTTCCCTTCAGGATCTTGCGGGACACGATGAGGTCCCAATTATGCTGGCCGATCAGCAGTGCTGGTTTTTCTGTCTCGTAAATCAGTTTATCGATCATTCCCTTCAGGTGGCTGCAATTTTCATGTGATTTTCTGCTTACGTACTGCGGCGATAGCATCAGTTCTTCCACAGTGCGTACTCCTCTGAGGGTCCTTTTGTCCCTCCGGTGCGCCCCTTTAATGCTCAGGTTCATGCGTTGAGAGTTTCGATTTTCCACTATTTTTCCACCGACGGTCTCAAGTGTAAGAGGATCGTTCTCGCCGGTGGCTCCAATGCGAGCGGCTACGACTGCGTCCAGGAGCGACACTGTTGAACCCTCGTCAAACAGTGCCAGGACGCGGGCTGACCCTTCGGGGCCGTAGACATCTTCCGGAATAATTTTTAGGTAGGTCTTGGTTCCGTCTGCCGTCGCGTTTACGGATTTCACTATTCTTATTTTATCATCATCTTCTGGCGTTCGTGCGTCCTCATCTGGCTGTGAGGGTTGTACTTCTGCTTCAGTGTCCAGGAATGTTCTTAGTTTCATCAGTTCAGGTTCATTTTCACCAACTAGAGCGCTACAGTGGAACCACCGGTGTCGTAATACAGGCGGGAGCTTCTCGAGGATGCACTTACTCGTTTCAGGTGAGTGTAAGTAGTGCGGCCTATTCAAGGCGGCGGTCGTAGTTACGGCGTTGTTTATCCGACTTGCGAAGACGCATGTGTCGCGTGGGTTGTCTCCGTGAGTCTATCTTGGTGAGTTCCTTGATTTTCTGTAGTTCGGAGAGCGCGAGTTGATCCGGTCCTCCAAATCTTCTTTCAAGCGCGGCGATGACGTCGTCGGGATCGGACGAACAATAGGCCTCTTACTGCTTCTTTCTCCGCGCCTTTTATGGATTTCCGTAGGCGGGCCACATTGTGTACGTCGGTGCATAGCGGCTTGCTGTCTAGGAACACTCTCTTGAATGGTAGCCAGTCTTCATGTGCTCCGCTGAAATCTGGCAGATCCCATATCTGGGGGGGAACTCTGTGTGGTTGGGTGCTTCTAGTTGCGCTTTTATTTCCGTTTTGATTGGTTGCTCTCGTTCTAGCGCCGGTTGTTCCAAGTAAGTGGTCGTGTGATTGACCCACTGTTCGACTTGCGTAGCCCTCTCGCATTCGAATTCTGCATCAAAATCCTCCTCGGATTGATAGTGCGCCAGTTCTATCTCCGTTTCGGCTAGGGCTACGGCGTTCTGGGCGGCTTCTAGTTGCTTCCTTTGGAGTGTTAATCGGGCTTCGAGCGCAGTTCTTCTTGTGGACTACGTAAATCTGGCTTTAGGGTTTGGAACGACTGTAGTTGAAGACGCGTACGGTGGGGCATTGGGTTTCCCTCCAATGTTCTTCAAGTTCGGCGCGTGAGGCGAGGCCGCAGTTCCGGCTGCGGGCGCGGGCGCGACGTTGCTAGCGTGTGGCTGTGGCAGGCGGGCCATGGCAAGCGACGCGGGCGCGGACGCGGTGGGCAGCGGTATGCAGACCGGAGGCGCAGCCGGGGGCGCGAACACGTCGACGACAGCAGCGGCGGTCGTCTTCGATCTCGTACTCCTCCCATGCGTCGGGGCGTTCGGCCCTCGGGCGACGCTGCGCTTGGTTGACGTGCTTGCGGAGGCTGTGGTGTTCTCGGTCTCCGTCGTGGTAGCAGGCGTGTTGATGGACCAATCAGTTTCGGTAGTCTTCGTGGAGTCCTCTCTCCTAGGTGGCGGTGAGCTGGAGCGGACGATCGGCATTGCTTGAGTTTTCTGGCTTCTGGCTTCTGGCTTCTCCAATCCGGCTCGAAGGAAAAATTGTTGCGGCTGGAGGGCTGGTTCGGCTGATTGAAACAATGCTGGCAGACTACTTGACTTGTTTTATTTTCTTATTTTTAAAAGAGCTGAATACAAACTGAACTGAACATAAATTACACAAATTTCACACAATTCTTATATTATTTTGAGTCCCTCCATACGCACTATAGGCAGGCAGCGCGTTTTCAATACATTAGAGCCAGAGGGAGAGAGACGTATTTTCTTTCTTTGTCTCTTTATTCAACTATTACGCAAGCTATGAGTCTATACAATTACAACTATTTTTAAACCTTATTATGTTTTACTATTAGCACTGTCGGCGCAGTTAACAGCTATACAATATATGTGTATATATATGGAAATTTGTTATACACTCATTATAATTGAGATGGGTTTCAGCAAAATAGTAACCTTCATAGAGCAATACCTACTAGGAATAGAAACAAATAATACATCCCTAGGTTTCGACTACAAAAAGTAAATAAGTCCTTTATGGGGAACACGGTGCGCTTCTATAATAAGCTTCCTGAAAATGGAACTAAACTACCTATTAAGAAATTTAAAGCATTCATAAAGGGTAGTCTTTTGAAGAAACCGTATATTATAATATAAATGACTATATTATTGATAGCAATGCATGACCGCATTTCGTTTTCCCCTTAGACAGTTAACCGATACAGTTGAAATGTATAAACTCTCTTGTCTTAGTTTTTCGTAGTTACACTTTATTAATGATTAGCTGTTGCTCGCGACTTCGTTCGCAGTTTTTTTAAAGGAATTGTAGCTTAAATCCTTCCCCGGGATGCAATTTATCTCCTTGCCAAATTTTATTGATAAGTTTCAAACCAATCACCTGACCACCCATTAAAAAGATTCACACCTTATTTTACTCCTTATGAGTGTTATTTTGAAAAATCCTGACACACATGTCCATTTATTTTGCATTTTAAGTATCCAAACCAAGTTTCTAAGAAATCACACCACCCGTTAAAAAGTTCCCATACAAACTTTGACACCCCATTTTACCCCATTGTAAGAGTTATTTTGACAAATCCTGAACCACGGGTCCGTTTATTTTGCATTTTATTTATTCATAATATCAAGTTTCAAGCAAATCGCACCACGCGTTAAAAAGTTTCAAACATTCTTTTTCACCCTTTTTCACCTTCTTAGGGGTTGAATTTCAAAAAATTACGCCTTAGTGGCTGGTTTTGCTGTAAAAGGAAGCTACCTTCCAAATTTCAGCTTTCTAGCTTCAGTGGTTTTGGCTTGGCGATGATGAATCAGTCAGTCAGTCAGTCAGGTTAAGCTCTTTTATAGGTATAGATAGATTTCAGCTACTTCGGCTTTGTGACTCTCTCATTTCCTACGCTGACATCGTCAGGTTATTGAATTGCAGACTTTTCTGCATATAATTAACTCACCCTGCCTTAATCTGACTGTAAAATCGGGTTGGTATTTTTCGCTGGACTGAACAACACTTGGAGTGAAGATTTCTACGTGGAGCTGATCTCAGATGAGTGCTGCTTGGAGACTGATGATGGAGACGACTGCGATAGTCTTCAAATAATTGGGGGTTAGTCTCCCTGCTGACTAACAAAAGAGCTAGCAACAGAGAAGAAAATCTGGAAACAAAACCGGCTTGGTGCCAGCCGTTATGCACCTGCAACCGAACCGACACCGCATGTACTGACTTGTCTTTCTGGGACTGCCTGCGCTATCAAACAGAATCCCAGGCAGAGTGGTGTCAGAGGAGTTGTAACTTCACCCACCTCAGCTTACTGGAGTGGATCCATGAACGAAAGTTTTCAATTACAAATAACTGCTCTGTAACTTGACTGACGCCATCTAAATCATTTTCAACACATGAACTTAAGCCAATGATGATTGCCTTAAAATCGGATGCGCCCGAGTTTTTCTAACGATCGTTTTTTATTTGCTTTTCTGATCGGCTGTAGATGCACGACCGTATACAAAGTTTATGTATGGTAGGGCTACTTAACAGGGTGCAAGGTTTTCCTACTCATGTTTGTCTGCCGCGCTTGAGTCCCCAAACCCCTATTATATTTCTATTATATTTATTGGTGAAGAAAGACATCGATATTTTTGCATGCTCTAAATGGATGTTTAAAAAGCATATTCTCAATATTCTTAATACCAACTCTAATGTTCAATAATGTTTTCATCCTTACATTTCTTATATATTTTTGTTCTTGTTATGTTTGCTTTCCTAATTTTATTATTGTACAACAATTCACGATACCTAATTACTTAAAATTAGTTTATTTTTATAAAAGCCCCTATCGGTGTAATACCACAAAAATGCAATGCTGTTATACCTAATATGTGGATAATGCAGTGGGCTGTGATATTGTTACTATATTTAAGTTACCTTTAATCTAAAATATTGTATATTTTGTATTTGTATTTGTATGTTTATTGTCCATAAATAAATAAAATAAAAATATCTCTTGCGAGTTACGCACCCTCTCCCAGGGCCAACTTCCAACTCCCCGATTCACCGCAAGAGAGTGATAACGCTGTTGATGCGACCAGGAAGGACGTGCTCGGTGCCGTCATGTCATTCTAGAATGGCTCTACTGGTAGCCTGGATGCTGTGACTCCACAACATCTAAAAGACCTGCAGTCTTACGTTTTAAGATGTTTTACGTGAGCTCGAGAAGTGCTATGGAAAACTGTACACCTCATCGCAAAGTTCTGGTACAAACACGACTAGCGATGCAAGAGCCCGCCTAGCCCGACACTACACAGAAGACATTCTGGACCTCAGCCTATACGAGATCCGAACGGCTCTCAAGCAGCTTAAGAACAACAAGGCGCCGGTGGAAGACGAAATAACGACAGAGCTTCTGAGAGCGGGTGTAAAACCGGTACTTAAGGTCCATCAGAAGCTGTTCAACTCTGTTATTCTCGAGGGAACTACGCCCAGAGGCGTGGAACAGGAGCGAGGTGGTACTGTTCTTTAAAAAGGGGATAAGAATCTCTTAAAGAATTACAGACCATCTCGCTGTTGAGCCATGTCTATAAGCTGATTTCGAGAGAAGTTACTAATCGCCATGCTCGTAGGTTTGACGACTTCCAGCCTCCCGAACAAGCCGGGTTCCGAAAAGGCTTTAACACCATAGACCACATCCATACTCTCCGGCAGGTTCTACAGAAGATCGAAGAGTATAACCGGCCACTTTGTTTAGCGTCTGTGTTTGAGAAAGCCTTTGATTCTGACGAAACCTGGGCAGTGTTGCGGTCGCTCCAGCGGTGCCAAATCGACTATCGATATATCGAAGTGTTGAAATGTCTCTACAGTAACGCCACCATGCCTATCCGACTACCGGATCAGAGCACGAATACAATCCCATTGCTTAAAGGGGTGAGACAGGGAGATGTTATTTCTCCGAAACTGTTAACCTCTGCATTGGAGGATGTTTTCAAGCTCTTGTACTGGCATAGACATGGCATCAACATCAATGGCGAACGCGTCACTCTTCTTCGATTTGCCGACGATGTATTCATCATGGCAGAATCGCTGAAAGACCTTGGCACAATGCTCAGCGACCTCAATATCGTCTCCCAATAGGTGGGTCTTAAAATGAACATGAGCAAGACAAAATTATCATGTTCAAAAGGTCATGTTGCATCCGTACCGGTCCATATTGGGAGCGATGTAATCGAAGTTGTAGACCATTATGTCTATTTGGGTCGGACGATTCAACTAGGCAAGTCCAACTTCGACAAAGAGGTCAACCGACAAATCCAACTTGGATGGGCAGCGTTCGGGAATTTACGGCACATCTTCTCGTCACAGATACCGCAGAGCCTCAAGACGAAAGTCTATAATCAGTGCTTGTTGCCAGTGATGACATATGGTACTGAGACTAGGTCACTAACTATTGGCCTCATACACAAGCTTAGAGTCGCGCAACGTGCTATGGAGAGAGCTATGTTGGGTGTTTCACTACGTGATAATATCTGCATCGAGAAAATCCGTAAAAGAACCAAAGTCACCGACATAGCACTCAAAATTTGCAAGTTGAAGTGGCAATGGGCAGGCCATATAGCTCGCAGAACTGATAACCGTTGGGGTATAAAAGTTTTCGAATGGCGACCAAGGGCAGGAAAACGAAGCGTAGGACCACCTACCCCCACCCGATGGACTGAGAGGGCTCAAAATCTTTCTTCCGGGATATCTATTGGGTAGGCCTATGTTGAGCAGTGGACTTCTTAAAGGCTGTTATGATGATGATGATGATGAGATCCTACAATATTTAGAATTGCTATTTGTATGCGGTTGGGAGCGCGGTGCTGCGCCCCTCATCAGTCCCAATGTGAGACAACGATCGACCAGCTTGGTCTCCACGGATTATCGTATTCTAGGGTCACCGCCGCCGGTAGGATTTTCCATGCAAATCTTAATAATGTCTTTCGTCGGGCACTTACCAAACGTCAACATACCAGCAGTTCTCGAGCTGAACGGTCTGATACGTGAAGATGGTAACCTGATAGTATGACTCTTGTCTCTTGGGAGAAGTGTAGACCATCTGTATAAGATGCTACTTGCGTAGACATCTTGGGCGCGTTCCAACTGTAGGGGACTGCCGTTAGAGCTAGTGCGGCGGCTGAATGAGCCGAGGACCTCAAAAGGCGTAAATATGCCGGTCTTGATAGCGCCTACTTGAACATTTTGGAGTCGAGGCCCGTGGGGAACAGGAGCCTTTTGCGTTTTATAAAATTATATCAAGGCGTCAGTTAGAACCATCGCGTGACCCATTAGCTACCTATTATTAGCATTAGCACTGACATTGACATTCAACGTGGCAATGCTGCCAGCAACTTGGGGACGCTGCCCTCTGGCAGTGATCTGGATCGAATGTATTTTATATTATTGTATAATTATACATATACATACATGTAAGTACATTTATTATTTTTTTTGGAATTCAGGATCCTTCGCCAACCATGGAATTATTTATACCCAGTTTTATCTTAATCTTTTCAGTTCTGCTTTTATTTCGTGATAGAGTACCTAACAAACAATAATACATCCACAAAAGTTCACATTGTTATTGTTAGTAAGATATATGCATTTGCGCTCGAGAAGAGAAGTCTGGCCGGGTCAGGTCATGCATAACCTATTTAAGTGTCGTTAACCTTTAGCTGTTGCACTGGCGGGTGGGGGTTCCCGGGCGGGACTGACCTGCGCACTGCGCTTCTATAGTTACATCGAAACTCCAGCCTCAAGAGGTTAATGATTGAAGAAATACAAGCGTAGCAAGTCACCGGAAGCTACACTAACCCTTTTATTCCTAAAGTCTTAAATTTGGTGTTATTATGCAAGGATCAAAGCGTGGTATAACTTCCAAGGGCATGCAGAAGGCCGATCTGAACAGCATCGCCGTTGACACCCAGGATGAGATCGTCGAGCCCGGCAGGAACGACCTAAATGCCCTTTCGGCACTAATAGCTGAAAGGCCATTCGACTTCGGCAACGAGCTAACTCTGGTAAGTTACTCAAAGGCATCGTATTCTATACTTTTCCTATTTCCTATGTATATGTATTGCAAAGATCTGAAATATTTTTCCTCATTTTCCTGACTGGTCTATTCTAAGGATATACTGTGCATAGTTGTGAGGTTCACTTGTACCTTCGCAGCTGGACATGGTAATGTTCGCGAACCTCGCTTCCCTTCCCTTCATTGACAAGGATGTGTGTCTACCAATGCGCGGTGCTATGAAAGAGCCCATCCCTAATCTCGTGGGGCTCTTTACCCAAGACAAGAAACGCGTCATCAACGACCGGGACGAGCTCTGCGCCCATGCCGAGGAAGCCCCGGCCAAGCCCATGGAGGTATACTATTATATCCTCTCTTGGACCAATAACCCGGTCTGGGTGTTTCTATGTATAAAATATATGTATATAAAAAAATAGTACAAAATAGTAGTAAAAAAAAAAAGTATATCAGTCATGTGGTACCAATAACACAAGCTCTGCTTACTTTGAGACCAGATGATGCCGTGTGAAATGTCCGGTATTATTTATTTATTTATTTATAATACGGGTAATAATTTCAGTCTCTTCCTTGAGTTTATTTCACCACACTCGTTCAAAATAACTAGTGACACGATAATAAGAAATTCGAAGTTTATCAAATAAACGTTTTTTGGAATTAGATTTTCTTTGTTCGAAGCTTACTTTAAATACCGGTACATAACGAGCTTTGTTGCTGGGAAGCTGGGAGTTACAGCCAGAGGTGAATAACTGAGCTCGTTTTGCGTTCATAAACATTTTTCAATATATATTTTGTTTAAAATGTAGCTGGGACGGAATTGAAAACGGTAGTAAGGAACTTGTAAAATACAAAGCCTTATTACACCTACTACACACGTACTACATGGTAAGTTAGCCAACTAGCTTGCTTAAATAAATGATAATTCATTTCAGGTGATGGAAGCCGAAGACACTAAGGAGGCTGAGGCGCCCGTTCAGAAACAGCCCCTCTCTGATGAACTGGAGGAGAGCAAGGTAAAGTATTCAGACTTTGTCATTCGATTCGGCTTTCCGAAAATAAAGTTCCTGCAATACATCTTGGGACATTATTTCAGACCGCACAAACTCTGATTAATAAAGAAGCGATTTTTTGTCAGCCTGAATTCGATTTGAGTTTGAGTATGGTTTTGGAATACGGCCTTTGCAGTGCATCAAAGTGCAAAGTGAATAGGTATATAGATCCGTAGACCTAATATATATCTGAAACCTCCTTTAAAGCTTCATCATTTAAAGCCCATTTTGCAGAACGCGGTTTGGCTAATAATTATGTTGCTGTGACTAAGTTGTTAAAATGTTTTAAAACTAGTCATTACAACTAGCCTCTTTTGCTCCAGGGCGATGAGAAGGAGAAAGAACTGGAGAAAGAGCCGGAGAACAAGCCTGAGGGCAAGGAGAAGAAGTAAAGCGCGACATCTATTCTATATGTTAATGCACTAGATAGAGTCAGACTCGATGCAACCTGTAATATAGAGTCTTTCTTTACAGTCGAAGGTCCATCATTGATGTAAGGAAATATGTACTTTATGTTAAGGCTCACATTTTATAAATCGCTCCTTAATTTAATTTAAATGATCAATGTTGTAGTGTTTAACTTCATATTTTCAAATCAGTAATCGGGTTTAAATAGTATTGGTAAGTAACGGTTATTCAAATGAATGTAGATAGATTCATTATGGATAACATTCAAGTCATTATAAAATGAAGTAGGTACGTAATCTCATGTTATTCCAAAAGCCAAGGTGTTCTTCATGATAATTATAGAAATTATGACAAGTTTGTAACAATTTCAGTTTGTTGGTTGGGAAAACTAGTAAAATATTACTACTCTCTTAATTTATTTTATTTTATATCTTAAACAAAATCCACACCTCTTAAAAATCAATACTACTTAATCAGACCCATTTATCCTAAAGCCAAACAGATCTACATTTTATGTTTATCACCTATAATTTAGAAGACAGTCACTAACCAAACATCTTATTGGGTAATAGAAAATACTAAATCAGTATCTTTTTATCTTATGACTATCATGCACTAATCTAGAGATTTAAGAATTGTTTGTTTGTTTATGAAAAACACATTCCTGTTTCTATTGTAGGTACTTATAAAAAAAACACTAAAGATCTGTCACCTCTAAACTGTTTTAATTGTTAATGTATTATTCAAGTTTTTCTTTTTTTAAGTATGCATATTTTGTTTTCGAGAAAACCTTTGTTGTAATTACCTTTTAAAAGTAGAAGGTAATAATACCAATATTATACCAAATATTAGCTGAATTCAAGGACATCATTAGACATTAGACAATCTGAATGAAGGGAACTCTAAACACGCCCAGTTCATTAGCTATCTTCTTGACTTCATCTTGAAATTATGACTGTTTTGAAATTCTTGTGCCTATTGGTTTTTACAAAAAAAAATACATTTTACAAACTATTTGATAGTCAAAATTAGCCAGAAAGACTGTTTTTTCAGTTCGTATTTTTTTTGAAATTGTATTAATATTAAGGCATAGGAACGAAATTACTTAAAACTGTAATCTCTGTTACGTGCGATCGCGCCTTTTCAAGCTTTTGTTAGTAAAAATTATACACTGTAAGTAATCGGCATTCCCCACGGAAGTGAGCCGCTTGGAGGAGTATCATGACATTAGCTTACCGAAGTATTTATTAGGATGCTGTCCGTCGCTGAAACAAGTTATGTTGCAAGCTTTTCTAATACATTTTTCACATTCCAGATATCTCAGCTTTTACATTCTGCTATTTTCTAATTATGTAGGTTCTAAGCAAGTAAAATTAATATTTGACTCAGTTTGGTGGTACTGTAAAATATTTCGAATAGAATAGCATCGTACTTTGATATTTCACAGTTCTCAATGTTAGATTATATTAGTAATAATAGTAATAATATTTATTGAGCACAATTTAAACATAAGTTATTATAACTATTTAAAAACCGGTTATAAATGTAATAACAATAACATAACTATTATCTAAAAGGTTAAACTAGGCTAAAAGCCTGTCCGATAGACATCTGCGCACTCTCATTATGCAATACACAGAAAATTACATGAATTATTGTTGTATATATATTAGATTGTCTCTTCTCTTAGGCAAGAGCCATTTAGATATAAGTGAGTCACATACGTACCGTTACTAAAGTTCTTAAACTACCTACAAACCGTCATAAAATTAAACTATTCCACCTTGTACGGCTATGATGTGAAATAGTAGAGATGGTTGCACTGAGCGCAATATGAGTTATTAATGCACGAGTGTTATGTTATGTTGAATTAACACGAGTGCACTAATTACTCTCTTTAGCAAGGTGCGTAATTTACTTTTCTTTCAACTACCAATCTAGGTACCTACAGTGATAAAATATACCTACTCAAACTAAAAATATGAAGAATCAAAGTTTTACAATGGTACAAAATGCGCGCCATTTGTTTTTTTTCCACCAAGTCGTTTTTATTCAGCCGATCTTTATTATCTGCCAGTATCTTTTTGATCTAATGCAAACATTTTATATTAAACTTAGTGGGAGATATTAAACCTCTGTGGTAAATTTCTATCTCATATATTTTCTTAGATTTTTAGTTTGAGTAGGTATAGTTTATCACAGTAGAGGGATTGGTAAGAGAGTAATTAATGCACTCGTAAAATTCAGTGCTTTCGCGTGCGCTCGGGCACCAACATAACACTCGTGCATTAATAACTCACTTTGCGCTCGGTGCAACAATCTACTGTAATGACTTCATATGTGACTTTTCTCTTTGGTATGGAATAGACACAAAAAAATTACCTTCTCAAGTAAATTTCAAGCGGACAGTTAAATTGTGAAAAGTTCCGGTTATTGAACCATAAAGGCAGGGGATGCCTATACCCGCCCGCGTGGAATCAAAATCCCAGATTAGTAAAATCATGAAACCACCATCAAATACGCTACTGTGGTAAAACTGCGAAACTCATTATATCTTTTTGTGTCAATTTCATACAAAGGGATTTTTAAAGATTGATTGTAAAACTATGGTAGAGTTAGAATACACAGGCGCCGGCGATGAGAAGAATACGTAATTTTAATAAGGGCGGCTTGCGTAACGAACTGCTTAAATTTTATTTAGTTAAACACGTTTACCGGGTTAAACACAATTAGCCTAAACGTGATTATGATTGTTTTGCACAATATGGTTTCCAGGGCCATTTAACTAAACATTTAGTTAGTTTAGCGCGTTGGTAACACAGTTTCATCCGTTCCATTTCACGTTTATTACGTCAAACTTTGGTCAAACTTTCATCAATCGGGATCGGTCTTTTGCGTAAAATGGAAAAATGTCTTTAAGTAGTGTCAAAACTGTCATTGCCTTTCGGAATTTGGCAGTCACGTGTAATTTTTGTTTAGTATTTTACCGCGAAGGGCATTATCGAATTATTGGATTGATTTTTGTTTTGAGGTGGTCTGTTTGCTGTTTTTGTGGTTTTGTAAAATCTACATTGCAAAAGAAATGTCGGACCAAAAAAATTCTTTAAAAATTCTTACTTTCTTTAATTCTTTTTATCAAGAGAGTCAAATAATGTAGTTCTTGGAGAAAGTTATCTTGCTGTAATGTAATGGGTCGGCTATATACTCAATAACCTTTTCATCATCGTCTGAGAAGTCCCATAAATCCATTATAATTTAAAAACCACGCAGAAATGCATAAACTAAACAAAACACCTTCTCACAATAAAAATAAGCTCGACAATAGCAACTACAACTGACTGAATACAACAACAGATGGTCAATAAAAATGGCGCTAAACACTTATGTTTCGCTAAATGCCCATTTTTGGGCGTATCATGTTGACAGTTCCGTAACTATGTTTAAGGGCTTAATTTTTGGTGTGCAAGATGCTAATTGTGTTTAGTTGCATAAATGTATTTATAGGGTCGGTAAATATGTTTAAGGATCCTTACGCAAGCGGCCTTAAGTGTTGTAAGGTAAACAGAATTAGAGTTTTCGTTATTGTAAGTTATGATTTAAAATGTTCGCCAAGGTGACCTTTAACTTTGTGTTCGTCGAACCTTTCGGTGGAATCGTCGTTGAATACAATCTTCCAGGTTGGATAGAAGGTAAACATCTATCGATTTGGTCATAATTTATATTTCTAGTTAGTAGATCGGAGGCATTAATATTCGTACCTGTAGCTTTGAATGCCCTTTTGGTTCGCCTTTTTGCGTTGTAGCTAAATTAGGTTGTTATATTTTCTAATATTTGGTTAAAACATTTTTATTTAGATTTTAGGAAGAGGTTAATATGTTTATGACTTTACTATTCATATTTATTGGTGTGGTACTCAGTGTAATTCAGTAATAATATCTATAGTAATGAGGTTTTCAATTAATGTGTCAATATTCGTACATATTGTAATTGCATGTTGTTTAGTCACCATAAAATATCATACTAACTGAATAATTTAGTATACTAAAGTAATTAGTATATAATTTAGTATACTTAAAGTATATTAATCTTCGATTGGATTTGTTTTATTTATAACCCGCCACCACCCAGATGAATGTCATAGAACAAAATCAAAGTTGTTTTACATGCAGGCTTAAATGAACATAATAAGCATTCAGACACCTCCTAAGGTAGGTTTCCTGTTGCACACGGCTTGTTGCCAAGACTTAAAATCCTTTTGGGGATTTTGGAATCCTAGGGGATTTAAATTTTCCAACAATCGATTCCAAATATTGTTTAATAAAAATAAAATAAATAAATAATCCCGGACATTTCACACAGCATCATCTGGCCCCAAAGAAAGCAGAGCTTGTGTCGTACGTACCACATGACTGATATACTATTTATATACTTAATTTATCCCAATGGAGGATGTAGTTTAAAAGAAGCGCCAGTGACGAAAAATATGAGTAGGTACTATGTTGGTGAGGTATAACAATATTATGCGGAAAGAAGAATGTATTATTTCGTATATTCTACATTCATGAGAAGGGTGATGGATTTGAATGTGAATGGATGTAGATGGATGAGCCGAGTATAGGCCTAGAAAAGGAGTAAATACGATAAAGAATGATAAGGCAGAGTAGGAGAAAGGAACGGGTTCTTCCGAACCTACGTGATGTGGGATAAGGGCACGTTCATAATGTATAGACAATTCGCGTTGATTTCAGTTTTAACCTGCACTTCCTTGCCCCCTCGCCTCGCCAGCGCCATCCAACAACTAGAGACATTACTTTCTGCGGACTTAAGCGGAACTAACATTAAAAAGATCTCGACAAAGAGTAACTCCATCTGTTTAAAAAAGTGCGAACTATGTTTCATTTACCATAACCACAGATAACATAATACTGCCATAACTCACCACGATGAAACCCTCTGCTTTTAACCAAGCCTCGAAACGCCATTTAAACACCCTTAAAATATCTCTACCGCGACCATCTAGAGGGCGCATTAAGAGTTTCTTAATCGAGGTCAGTTAATGTGATACACGAGTATGTGACTGAAGTCAAAATACAATACACAAACACCATCTAGCTCTAAACTATACATAGCTTTTATTATGGTGTCCAGATGACTCATAGAATACTAATGAATTTTTAAATACGCATTTATGATACTTTATAACATCGAGACACAGAATAAACATCAATGTTCAGCACACAAATGATTACAATGGGAGGGAATAATAAGCTTCCTGAAAATGTATCTAATTTACCTATTAAAAAATTTAAAGCTTACATAAAGGATAGTCTTTTAAATAAAGCGTATTATAATATAAATGACTACATTATTGATAAGAATTCATGGCCTCATGTGGCTCTGCCCTCAGACAGTTGACCGACACATTTGAAATGTATATATAAACTCTCTTGTATAAATTTTTCGTAGTTAAGGTAGTTATAAGATGGATCATGTAAAAAAGCGCTAGGACCAGGACGAGTTTCTTGCCAGTTCTTCTCCGGCTTGGGTTAGGACGAATTGGCACCTAAATTCACCTAGTAATTAAGACGTTTCAAAGTGATGCTTGTGATCTGTGCTTGTGATTGTATTAATTAAAGTATCTTTTGACTTTGACTTTGACTTTGGAATCGAACCCTCAAACTAAAGCGTACAAGACAGACTACTACCAACTTAGCTGAGTGCCCAGTCTGTGGTTGAAGTTCCACCTGTTCAGCCAATGTGTACACCATGCGTTACGGTGCTGAGACATGGACGTTCGCGCTTTGAGCTGTGTACCTACACTATGAGAGTTTATTAGAATTAGGTGCCACTTCAGCATCTGCGATCACTAGGCTAGGCTTTCAATTCAATTGTTTAAATTATTCTTAAATATAATATTACAGAAACAGCTACTTAAATCCACTACGTTATTTGTGTTATATGCAGACGATAAATGAAATATAAAAAATGAAGTGTTACATATTGTCATGTTTGGCATTGTTGACAAATAAGCATTCAATAATATATATTTTTGTATCATTTTGTTCATTAGCATTCATTCTAAATATGGGATACGTACTCACAAACTACTATCGCTAAGGCAATTAAGAATTCGGATTAGAATAATGAACTGTGCAACATCATTTTTGAGTTATTTAGAAAGGAGAACCACGTTATTGTTTTAGGAATCATCTGTCTACCTTAGGCGTCAAATATGTCATTTAATATAGCCATTTTTAACCGATCATTCCTGTGGAATTTGCTAACATCGCTTAAACAACTAAAAAATAAGAGGTGATAATCTTCATACTAAGATTTTCTTCAATCATAGCTAAGAAAACTTATCTTTCAAACAAAAAAACAAAAATCACAATCGGTTCATCCATTTTGGAGCGATACCACTGACAGACACACAGATACACACTACAAATTTATAATACTTCTCTTTTCCGTCAGGGGACTTATTCCAAGTATTTTACGTTGGTTGATTTTACTACGAAATACATTATATTGAATAGATAGACAAATATTTAGTACTATCCCACCAATCTTATTTATATTTTGTAATGGATATCTGCAAAGTCACACCAGAATCATTAATCTACTAAATACATAATAATGTATGTAACAAATAATAGGAACATATATTCAATTCATTAAATAATTGATACAACATTAGTACGATGAGATGTTACTATTGCAAATTAATTTTAAAAAGCATTACTTTCGTGTCACCATTATTTAATTTTAGTTTAAAACGCACCACCTAGATGTCGCTACTAGAAAAGTTAAAACGCGCTATCGAAGCGTTTTACCGATCCTATACCTTCCCATAAAATTCTCGGTACCGATGGCTGACAAGACAAAATCGCCCACACATTGGTGCAATTTGGTCTTGTCAGTCGATAAAACAAAACATAACAAAATCAGAAATAATCAGAAATAAGTTCGTTGCGTACATATTTAAAATATGTTACGTACATTATCATATTTATATTTATCATTGTGTGCTTTACGTCCTTATATTATTTACATTACGTATATACTCGCATACACGCTGCATTGTGATATCTTCTATTTACCCGAGAGAAAAGTTTTTTTTTTTAATATTTTCACTTAATAAAATAAAACTCACTACGATGCCACGTTTGCGTTAGAGGCGCCCAAGAGTTCCCTCGGTGTGGGCTGCCATGGAATTGGATGGTCTGTGGGGACAGGGGGGCTAAGACATTCAGGTGGCGTGGTGGCAGTTGTCGGCGATGTTTATGATTCAACACCCCAACATCACCACGTACTCTTCCACGCTCTTCATCATCACGTCGCGAGCGATCTCATCGTCTCAGACGTAGCGATCGGCTCCTGTGCATCCGCAGGGTACTCTGCACGGTTTGCAGCATTTGTCGGTGGGTCGCAGAGAGTCGGGACTGTATGTATCCTTAGATCGTAGATTTTTCGTTTCGTTCTAAGTGGGAGATGCGAGGAGAGGACAGGTCGGAGCTAGTCATGGGCAACGCGTGGTTCGCCTGTGGGCCCATCCTCAACGACCTGTTGATTTCGATTCCTAGATGACCGAACTGACTTCTTCCACTCTACATCCTGGCCCTGAAGGTGTAGCGGTTGCGGTGGCTTACGATGGCTTATCAAGAAGAGCGCTGCTGTCTTCCCCACGTTGACGGCCATGCAACACTTGTCTAGCCAGAGTGGGAGAATATCCAAGAGGCACTGCATGCGCCTATTGGCGATGATTGGGCTGCGCGAGGAGACGAAGCAGGTGCTGTCGTCTGCGAATAGCGCCAACGTCACAACCCTTTCCCCGGAGATAAGGTGCACCTCCAGGGTCAGGATATCGTCGGTGTAGAGCGCGGGCGATAAGCAGCTTCCTTGTGGGATGGTGGTGATGGTGCGCAGACCGGAGTTGGCAGTTTCCACAATTTCCATTGAGAGCTCTTATGCCAAATGATAAAGCACTCACGTCAGCAGGATCATTGTGAAGTACGTGCTTCTGAATCCTAAGAGTGACTGAATCAGTTCTCTATTCTGCTTCTTGCTCTCGTTTGATGTGCCCTGGCAGATTGTACTTATGCGGGCGTGTCGTTTCCGTAGAGTTCGTTTCCATTCGTTCGTGAGAGTTCCGTCCGTTTCCGCCTTTTCTTTGGCTTCCAGGATTTTCGTGGTCAGTGCTGTGGCTTCCAGCTCAACTCAGGGGTAGACTGACGGCCTACGTCAACTGATTCCAGGGTTCTTAAGAAACCAATCCGTTTTCACGCCTGTAACCCGTGGTGCGGTGAAGTCCGCAGTCAATCCGAGCGTGATTCCAGCGTTAATCCAGAGTCGTTCAGAACATTGAGTTGGACAAGGCAGCGGATGTTGTTGGTGATGGCAATGTCGATCACATCCGCGGAATAGAGCAAGTTGGTGGAAATATCGGGTACGTTAGGTAGTGCAAATATCGAGAAAATGTTGTGTGCGAGAGAGACCCGAGAGAGACAAGAAAATGCAAGACGATCCAATAGATTGACGATAGGTAGCTTCTGCCGACCCAGAGGAACCAAAATAATGTAGATTTGCTATTCTATTAAAATAGTAAGAAAAATGTATTTCCACACCCTTCTGCCCTTGTCTGCTTTACAGTGTGCCACAAGCATGAGTGAGAGGGTTTTTTTAGTACCTAGGTTATTAATTTCAGCGAAAAGATCTTGCTTGAGCCCAATTACGGTTAACAAAATTGTATTCCTCCGATCGACAATTATAAAACTTGCAAATCTATATAAATGAAACATTAGTTAACGAATCTATGTAAATAATTTATGCATAATTCCATAATTAAATATAATACTAAAAACAAAAACAATTACCGCTGACATTTTACAACGCGGCGCACACGTCTACTACATAGGTAATGCTAGCCCCTACAAAGCATAACTTTGAAAATATTGTTATTAGGTACTTACATTTAAAGAAGTATAAATTTGTATGGTTCCGTACCTAAAAAATAAATAAATGTTTGCCTTTCCATCTGTCTGTATATCAAGACCTTTTTTCAGGAACGCGTTAAAGTTGAAATTGATATCAAATACGGTATCCGGTCCCTTGAAGCTGTAACAAAATCAAGCTTCCAATCCAATGAAATAAAAAAAAACGTGTGCATCTCGGGACTCTTGACAGAAGTGATAACTTAAACTTATCTAACTAGCGCTGTGGGTGAGAGTGAGAGAGAAACCTGCCAGGCAGGCGCGCTTACGTAACGCGTTACGCAACGAAGCGGTTATAAGAAGTTATCACTTCAAAAACGGTAATTTATGTCATATTTTTGACACGCGTCAGTTAATCAAAACCTATTGGGTACTTTCATTTGGCCTAAAATCATGAAATTTGACAAAAAGCATGCTCTCACAGCACATGTAAAGAAACACTCCTATAAACTGTTTATTTGTACTTCTTAGTATCTCTTTGTTTGAGCAATATTCGGTGATTTCGTACTTACTTTATCACGGTATAGTGGCCCTGATTGGACTAGTATAAGCACAAAGTAGTAACCGATCGTATAAAAACCATGTTGGTGATTTTTTTACTTACTATTATAATTAACTTGATGTAACTAAGTATTCTTTACAAATACAAATACAAATTCATTTATTTACCAAGATAATAAAAATACAGTATTAACAAACTTACTGATGGTCCCCGCACTAGGGCAAGCCTGTATTGCGGGAGACCAGAGGCATAAGATGAGCGATTACCACAAACTACATATAGATAAAACAAAACAGATAACACTTAAACAAGGCAAGACACAAGGAGGACAATCCGAGAAATAAAATAAATATCTAAAATCTAAAAGAAGAAATCAAAAAACTAGAAGAACACAACAAATAAAGAACCTGACCAGCTGTAAGCTGTAAGTTTTCGAAGTTTGTGCGAGTATGTGTGTGTGTATGTGTGTGTGTTGGAGAGAGAGAGAGGGAGTAAGTGGTTCTTTATTGTCCTCATGGTTTAAAAATATACACTTAGCTTAGTTTAGACTTCCGAATTGAGTAACTAGTGGTGATGTCTCAAACAAATTTAACATAGTTATTATCTCTGCTTTGTTTTAAACGAGCCTTAGATAGCTCAACTATTTCATATGTTTATTATTTTATTGTATACTAAAATAAATGCTGACCCGGCGAACTTCGTACCGCCAATAAAAGTTGTCTGAATAAATAAAACAAATTCTGAATAGTTAGTTATTTATTCTGCTAAAACACAGTTACTATTTAATCAATTTAACGCTTTTTGATAAACTAAATAAAAAAAACTAAACTAAAATAAATACTCTTTGTCTTTTTTGTAGTGCGTAAATAAATAAATAAATAAATAATCCTGGACATTTCACACAGCATCATCT
Source organism: Lampropteryx suffumata (assembly GCA_948098915.1). Classification (NCBI taxonomy): domain Eukaryota; kingdom Metazoa; phylum Arthropoda; class Insecta; order Lepidoptera; family Geometridae; genus Lampropteryx; species Lampropteryx suffumata. Next base: position 13,910,130 of record OX402544.1, on the reverse strand, counting down.
GGCCCCAAAGTAAGCAGAGCTTGTGTTATGGGTACCACATGACTGATATACTATTTATATATTTTGTTTGTATATACTTACATATTATACATAGAATTACCCAGACCCGAAACAAATACTTGCAGATCATACAAACATATGTCTCGCGGCGGGAATCGAACCCGCAACCTTCTGCTCCTTGGTCGGAACTTAGCCCACTGCGCCACAGAGGTCGTCAATAATAAATAAATACAACTCCCCCGGAAGAAAATTCTGAATGGTCGCATAACAGAAAGTCAAAGTAAAAAGTCAAATAGTTATTTGTTATACTAGAGTGCAATGTTGCTTTTTAACCGGATCAAAAGAGCACGAGGTAAACAATCTTAGCACTCGAGTGCAACACGGAACTTTTCATCCCACTTCAGCGAGGAAATGACTCAATGCAAAAAAATAACACTTACACTCACAAGATACTTTTATTTCAGTTTAGGTATTAACTACTACGTTATGATAGTAAGTACATATTACAGAATAAACTTTAAATTATAACAAATAATACTGAGGAATAATTAAGAAAGATTGAAAGTTGCTACAATTACTTAAGTTGAGTTTAATATTTTATAAGGTACTGTAATGTTGGTGTTAGTGACTTGTGTACTTATTTTCGGTAAACTATCAGTTATACTTAATAGTTGTACCGATACATCGGATTCCCTTGCCATAAAATGTTGGCGAGAGAGGGCGATGGTTAGGTGTTTCGTAACGGCTCATTTTTGATGTAGAAGGGCCAGTCCAAGGATCTGACTGAGGCTCTTTCAGTGTTATGGCTCCTACAGTGCCTTTATATATATTAGATTTTTCTTGGATGGTATCCTCTATGTTTCCCTCTACAACCGCATTGGACTTCCAGCCTCCATTGCGCTTAAGGGACAGGAGATCAGCTCCTGAATCGGCCAAAAGTGTGGCTGAAGTTCGTCGGAAACAATGACCCGTGTACAACAGGGGTTCTGGAAGTTTATGAAATATTGCTATTTCTCGCTGGATACTGCCAATTTAATTAGCACCCATAAGCCTATGGGTAATATCGCAACGGAAAGTGTGTCATACAGGCATACACACTTCAGCCAGCAGACACACTTTCCGTTGCGATATTGTAGAAAAAATCTATTGATTGGAGTGTTAGGCTTGATATATCTCAACAATTGTTACGTATTCCTTGCGAATGACGAAATTGCAGTCTCTTTTTCTTTTTGTATTTGGTAAATTAACTAATAGTAAGTCATCTGAATGTTTCTCAATGTTTTTGACATTTAGTTGTGTTAGTTCATTAGTTCGGCATAGACGTGTCGGCGTGAAAAATGTCGGCGGCGGTGCGCTGCGCATTTTTGCTCGGCGGCAGCGCGGCGCCGGTGGCGTGGCTTGTTTTTGTATACTGTTTTAGGATTAGTAAATTATGGAATTATGCATGAATGTTCTTTACATAGATTTGCTTAAACAAATGAAACAAGGATAATTACAATCTAAGTTTTATAACAATTGTCGTGGATGAATTTCATTTTGTTCACTCTAACTGGGCTCAAGCGAGATCAGCTACTAAAAAACTGCTTGTGTGTGCTTGTGGCACGCACTCCATAGTTAAAGCAAGGGCAGAAACGTATGGAAATACATTTTCTAACTCTTCTAATAGAATAGCAAACCCACATCTTTTAGTAGCTCTGGGTCGGCAGAAGTGACGTATCGTCAATCTATTTGATCGTCTTGCATTTTCACGTCTCTCTCGGGTACTGAAGTATACCAAATTCTCTCGACATTTACACTATCGTATTTAGCCCACCCGATATTCCCGCTAACACGCTCTATTCCGCGGATGTGTCATTTCACGGTACTGTACAACTCTGAGTGGGAGGTGCTGTGTGTTGTGGGAGTGACTGGAATCACGCTGGGATTGACTGCGGACATCACCGCAACACGGGAGACAGGCATGAAAACGGATTGGAAGGCCTTCTCAAGAACTCTGGAATCTGCAGACGTAGGCCACCCCTAGTTGAGCTGGAAGCCACACCACTGACCACGAAAATCCTGCAAGCCAAAGAGAAGTCCTCTACGGCACTACGGCAACGAAAGAAGAACAATCTGGCACATCAAACGAGAGCTGAAGCGGAATAGAGAACTGCGCCGAGAATGAACACCCTCACGCTGCTCTTGGCTCAAAGCTGATCTAAATGCCCTAACCACGGAGGTATTGGCTTGGCAAAGGGAGGTGGGAGAACACCATCGACCAAACCTCTGAATACGAAACCAACCTCTACGCTCTCAGAATTCAAAAGTACGTACTACACAGCGCCCCAGCTGACGTGCATGCTATATCACTTGGCAGAAGAGCTGTGCGTGGAAACTGGACGAAAACGAGAAAAGGGATGTAACGTTGGCCTTATTCGCTGACGTCACCCTGTGGATGAGCATAGGAGCCGGTCCCTACGTCCGAAACGATGTGATCACCCGTGACGTGCAGATGAAGAGCGCGAATGAATTCGTGGTGACGTTGGCGCATCTGAACGCCTTAGCTCCTCTGCACGCACGCCCTCTAGACCATCCAGGACTATGACGGCCCATACCGAGGGATCTCCTGAAGGCTCCTAACTGCACAGACGTGGAATCAGGAAGCGCACAATCCCCGTAAAGGCGATCGCTAACGCGAAAACGGCAGCGTACCGTTGCAGAACGCAACAAGAACAACTGAACTGGTTGAAGCCAGGGTATAGAGAAATATGTCGAGCTGCTTAGATGATCAGAGTAGCAGTTCCACGTTTACGATTTGGGTGCGAGTCGCAAACTGACATTCGCAAGCCGACCGCGGGTTCGTTTCGGTGGCGTATAAAGTACAATATAAAGGTAATAATCACACGCCGCACACAAATGGCGGCGGCGGCGGCGGCGGCGCGCCGGGTATACTCGGCGGCGTCGCGCCGGCGCGGCGCACACGTCTAGTCCGGCATGCTCCGTTTATACCAATAATAAGAACAACCTGTAACGTAAAGAGTATTGTAGTAGATAAATTAATAAAATTTATATGCATCCATATCAACATCTACTAAGTACGTATTAGATTATATTAAGTAGTTGATTAATATACTTAAGTAGATACTGAATGTGCAACTGACTTACTTTTGCCGCCAAATATACGGAATCAGGTGCTTCGTTAAGAAACTTTTCAATTAAAGATGCTGTAAAAACCTTAGATTTTTTTGGTTGATGACCAGATGAGCCTCTTTAAAAATGCCACTAATTTAGGATAGGTGACGATATGTATGTCTTTTTTCATTTTTATTGTTGCTTTTAGCATTGAATACGTACTCTATAGAGTCATTGATTTCTTGGTCTTTTAGATAATTCTATAAAATATGCCAGCAAAACCTTTGGCTCCTTGAGCTAGTCGCCACGTATTAAACAATATCGTACTGTTTCAAATACTTCTCGCGTGGTTGTTGAGGGAGAAAGCTCATTTGCGCATTTTTAACAGTTTTAGTCAATTCTGTTGGCGTCAAATAAATTTCAAGTTTCATGTTTTCAAGTTGCTTATTTTTAACCTAAGGTTTTAACAATATGACGTGAAAAGAAAATGGCGCGCGCAAAGCAAATTAAATAAAAAGTACACCAAGAAGGTTCCGAGTCTGAGTTTTTAACAAATTAAAAAAGGTTGCATGATTAATTCGGCACCATGGAGGTAGAAGTAAATCGGTTAAATGATTTTTTGAATTCATTAACTTAGTGCACACGATGTTCTAAATTCAATTTACTTTATCCTCTAGCGGATAAAAACGGCTTTTGCACTCAGATATCGAAGAGCAAAATAATCTTTCCGAGATAGGGGATGAAAAGATACTTTTTTCTTTCAAATACGTAGTAATATTAATAACTACAAAAACGATCACAAAGGACGTATTTTTTGTTTTGTGCAGTAATGTTATATGAAATCCCATTATTGTACTGTTTTTTACTTTTTATTTAGATATAAATTTACCACAGAGGTTTAATATCTCCGCTTAAGTTTAATATAAAATGTTTGCATTAGATCAATGAGATACTGGCTGATAATAAAAATCGGCTGAATAAAACCGACTTGGTGAAAAAAATAACAAATGGGGCGCATTTTGTACCATAGTAAAACTTTGATTCTTCATATTTTTAGTTTGAGTAGGTATATTTTATCACAGTAGGTAGATAGGTAGTTGAAAGAAAAGTAAATTACTAGAAAAGTAATTAATTCATCCTAACCTAAGTCCGAGAAGAACTGGCAAGAAACTTGTCCTGGTCCGTGCGCTTTTTTGGCATCATGGCACCACCAAAATTGTTTTGGTTGTCACAAATATCTTTCAAAGTTCTGAGCAGTACTTCCAGTGACTTCATGTGAGCCATCACAGATGTCCATCAACTGTTCTCAGTTGTTGAAACAATGTCGGACCACGTACATTGACCAACAACAGTCGAATATAGGAACATTTGTTGTTATTTGGATGTACTGTGTAGATGCGACCTATAACGTCTGAAGCCAAAGGTTAACCTTTGGATGTCCTTCAACTGGTGTTCCTTGTTTCCGACGCTGAAACGATTTCGATGATGCGTTCCATGTGTAATAAAGTGGCATATCAGCATACAGCAAAGCGCCAAAAAAAGGAACCTACATTCAAAATTTCAGCTTTCTAGCTTCAGCGGTTTCGGCTCGGCGATGATGAATCAGTCAGTCAGTCAGTCGGTCAGGTTAAGCTCTTTTATCCTTTTACACCAAAACCACCCACTAAGGCGGGATTTTTTGAAATTCAATCCCTAAGACGGACGTTGAAAAGGGGTGAAAACGAATGTATGAAATTTTTTAACGTGTAGTTCTATTTGCTTAAAACTTGATATAAATAAACAAAGTGTAAAAGAAATGTACACATGTTTCAGGATTTTTCAAAATTACCTTAACAAAGGGGTAAAATGGGGTGTCAAAGTTTGTATGGGAACTTTTTAACGGGTGGTGTGATTTCTTAGAAAATTGGTTTGGATACTTAAAATGCAAAATAAATGGACACATGTTTCAGGATTTTTTAAAATAACTTCCATAAAGGAGTAAAATGCAGTGTGAATGTTTGTATGGAAACTTTTTAATGGGTGTGATTGTTTTGAAACTTATTAATAAAATTTGGTATGGAGGTAAATTGCATCGTGGGGAAGGATTTAAGCTACAATTCCTTTCAAAAATATGCGGAAGAAGTCGCGAGCAACAGCTAGTCAGACATATGGTACCCATAACACAAGCTCTGCTTACTTTGGGGCCAGATGATGCTGTGTGAAATGTCTGAGATTATTTATTTATTATTATTTGTTTATAAAAAGTACCTATGTAAAAGTGCCTGTAACTCAGGCCATGACTGAAAACCAGGCTTGCTTTGCATGGTATCCTATACCTTGTAAGGCAGCATTATGCTGAGTTCAGGACTTGTTTGGCTGCACATGCGGAGCGGTAATAGTTGAGCCAATCAATGGCCTTCCCTGAGTATATGGGGATAGGTAATCAGTTCCGTTTGTTTGTTTTTTAGATTCTTGTACCTATACCTATCTTCACTGTAAACAATTTATTTTAAGTTAGGTTATCATTGTACCTGTCTACCGGTTTGTTCTGTGCTGTCAAATAAACTCTATTTTATTCTACTCTGCGTACTGATTTATCAAAACGATTAAGTCGTTCAAATGTACGTTAAATTCAGTAAATTGACAGTTGTTTCTTTGTCAAACTATTATTATCGTATCGGCTGTTGTGGTAGATAACGACATCAATTATCAAAACTTAGGGACGGATAGACAGATAGGCAGTCGGACATGGCGAAACTATAAGGATTCCTTTATGGACTTCAAAATCTTTAAAAATAAATCCTTATAAGATCACTTCGTTAACTGTCTGTCTGTATGGTTGTAGGTATGTCAAGTCTAAACCCTTTTTCTGAGGAACCTATGTAGGTATCAAGTTGAAATTAATATCATTATTTACGTCTGCGATTTCTCTAAGCTGTAAATAAACCAAGCTTCTAAATCAACGCAATCAAAATATACGGCATAAATACAGTCATTGACGACCTCTGTGCCGCAGTGGGCTAAATTCCGGCTGAGATGAAGAAGGATGCGGGTTCGATTTCAGCCACGGGACAGATTTTTGTGTGATCTGCAAGTATTTGATTTTGTGAGTGTTTCTATGTATAAAATGTATGTATTTACAAAAAAAAATGTTGTATATCAGTCATAAGTCATATCATAACACATGACTGATATACAAGCCATAACTCATAAGTCATCATAAAACAAGCTCAGTTTACTTTGGGGCCAGATGATGCTGTGCGAAATGTCCGGCATTATTGGACAAACATTAATTTGATAACATTTGTTCTGTGTCTGGCCGTTGTAAAGTTAATTTTATTCATGTATAGTCCATATTTCGACACCCGCAAGTTAATCAAAACCATTCCGATATTTATACATACATTCTCTCGATATATAAAGGAACTGTTAATTTACAAGATCATTTTATCAACTAAAATGTCAAGTTTGTCCTTCTAGTATCTATATAATCTATAATAATGTTTGGCTTTAATAGTTTATGACGGTATTGTGGCGCTGATTGGACTATTAACCGATGAAAAAAGAACAATGATGGTGAAAGCAATTCGCACTTAATTGATTATTTTTTTATTATACTACTTATTTTACTATTTAACCGACTTAAAAAAAAAAGTAGTAGGTTCTCAATTCGTCGGAGTCTTTTTTTTAAACGACTTCATCAAAACGGAGGAGGTTCTCAATTCGTCGGAGTCTTTTTTTTAAACGACTTCATCAAAACGGAGGAGGTTCTCAATTCGTCGAAATCTTTTTTTTAAACGACTTCATCAAAACGGAGGAGGTTCTCAATTCGTCGGAGTCTTTTTTTTTTATGTATGTTCACTGATTTCTCAGAAACGCCTAAACCGATTTCAAAACTTTTTTACCAGGTGGTCCCATTTAAATTTTATCGAAATCGGTTGAGCGGTTTTTATCAATAATAATCTAAAAATTGTGTACATCGATGATATTTTCGATATCCATATCATATATAAACAAAATACAACTACTTTCCACAAAAAAAATCGAAATGAAATAATTTTATGCTCTCAAAATTGTATTCAATGAAGTCGGTTTTCTTTTTAGTTTTTAAAACGTAATTATTTATATTAAATTTAAATTATTTTATCTTGAAATTTTGAATGGAAAAAACCAGGTGGTCCCATTTAAATATTATCAAAATCGGTCGAGCGGTTTTTAAGCTATCATCAAAAATCTAAAGATTGTATACATCGATGATATTTTCGTTACGTGCAGTGTAGAGCAGTGTGTTTAGTTGGTCTACCCATATTATATATAAACAAAATACTGTACTTTCGACAAAAAATTTCAATATATAGGTAATTACGTTTTAAAAACTAAAAAGAAAACAGACTTCATTGTATGAAATTTGAGCCTATAATACATTTTTAGTGGAAAGTAGATGTATTTTGTATATATATATAATATAGTTAGGCCAAATAAACGCACCGCAGTAATCGGTAACATACAAATAACAATGATTTCGACGAATTGAGAACCTCTTCCTTTTTGATGAAATCGGTTAAAAATAATTTTATGGTCTCAAATTGTATCCAATGAAGTCGGTTTTCTTTTTAGTTTTTAAAACGTAATTATTGTTACGTGCAGTGCAGAGCAGTGCGTTCAGTTGGTCTTCCCATATTATACTCTAAGGACCAGGAGTGATTTAAAGATAAAAAAAAATACAAACCAAAAACTTAACTTTATTTTATTCACGATAATAATCTTTAAAATCGAATATAAATAACCAATAAGAAACAAGGCAACTTTACACAAAACACATAATGAAAGTAACAAGACTACGACAAGAAAAATGGCTCACGTGTCCTTATCTACCACGAAAACTAGTTCTCTTTGATGTTCTCTCATCGAACGCCAACGAGCAAATGACCCCCGTCGCCCGCTTGAGCTTGCTTTTTTAGGCGTGCCATTCTTTGTTATTCATCGCTGGAGGACTCAGCTAACACGGCCTCTCCTGACAAAGGGCAGTCCACGGCCCCAGGATATGGTGGTAAACATGAGCCGGCGCTAGCTGCAGTCGACGGATCGGCCTCAGGATAGGCTTCTAACAGATGGCTGAATACTTGGTCCCTGTGCCACGGGATCTGATGAGCTATCCTCAATCTCATCAGGTTCATCATTTTTTTTCCACCATGACACGATGAGACGTCTGCGTTTTCATTTGGCCGCTCTGCTTCGCTGCCCATTGCAGAGATCAGCCAACGTGAACACGCGTCTACCCAGCCCAGGGTCTGCCGTCCACTCACAAGGACCTCAGGGTAGCACCCCGTGCCAATCTCTGCTGCCGACGATGGTATCGTCTACCTGGCTAGTGTTTCACACTAGCTACAGGTCTGCCGGCCGACAAAGCGGGACCGAGGGCTGCCGCCCTATACGAATCGAAAGATACGTCTGCCGACCAAACCATTAATCTTAATCTGCTCATTACAAACGTCACCCCCGTTGTTTGTGTTTTTGGCGCGTTCTACCTACTCACACCACGAGTTAATGTTGTGAAATGAAGGGTCAACATTAGATACGAAATAATTGTGTGACTTATTTGTATGTACCGATTTAATTGCCTCATTTAATTGCCTCTAGAGCTTGTGCGAAAGTAGATGCATCAGAATGTTGAACTGACCTAACAGACTGACTACAAACCTCCTGTGCCACCGAGTGAGGTGTCAGGTTAGTAGTGGGTGGGGTATGCGACGTGTCAAGCAAACATGATTTGTTTACATTGGCAAAAGATTGCTCCGCGGTATGGCTAATTGCAACCTGCCTAGGAGACGGCGTTCGATTATGACGACGCTGTCGGGAATGGGAGAACGTTGAATACGACGGTCTACCCTATGCGACTCGCGAGAACGGGACCGTCGCGTATCTCGCGAACGCGACCTATTTCTATAACTATGTCGTGGCGTTCGACGCCTAGATGAGCTTCGCGATCGAGATCGTAATCGACTACGACGAGAGTTACCCCTCGAGCTTCTGCGCGACAAACTACGCGAGCGATGTCGCGTCCGGACACGTGAGCCATCTTTAGAGCGGCGTCTTGATCGACCACGCGATATACTTCGTGGCATAGTAGTATAGAACAAAATAAAAACTAAATATATACTTACGTGATTTTACACAACACAAAAACAAAAAGTGCGGGTAGACTTGTTTCTTATTGGCGTACGCTTTGTGGGCCTATTTCTTGGCTCTTTATCCCACTTCTGATCTAAGGACCAGGAGTGGTTTAAATATTAAAAAAAAATACAAACCAAAAACTTAACTTTATTTTATTCACAATAATAATCTTTAAAATCAAATATAAATAACCAATAAGAAAAAAAGGCAACTTTACCACAACTTTACACAAAACACATAATAAAAATAACAAGACTACGACAAGAAAAGTGGCTCACGTGCCCTTATCTACCACGAAAGCTAGTTCTCTTTGATGTTCTCGCATCGAACGCCAACGAGCAAATGGCCCCCGTCGCCCGCTTGAGTTTGCTTTTATAGGCGTGCCATTCTTTGTTATTCATCGCTGGAGGACTCAGCTAACAATACATATATAAACAAAATACATCTACTTTCTACAAAAAAAAACAATATAAAATAATTTTATGCTCTCAAATTGTATCCAATGAAGTCGGTTTTCTTTTTAGTTATTAAAACGTAATTATGTATTTATTAAACGGTTTCTTGAACAGTTTTTCGATAGAGATATTAGACTGGCCTGTCAGCTCAGTTAGTAATAGCTCTGCCTTCTGCGCTGTAGATGTAGATTGAGGGTACATTCCCTCCCAGGATTTGTGTGACGAACATAGGTGTTTGTTCTGTGTCTGTGTGTTATATAGTCACCATAATACAAGCTATGCTTAGTTTGGGGCTAGATGATGTTGTGTGCATTGACTAGCAATATTTTATTTATATATTTGTTTGACAAGTATTAGGCACTGAAGTTGTCATTTTGCAATTTGCTCTGTATAGATAGAGATATCGCGTATAAGTATTTTATTAAAAAAAATATTAAACATCACACTAAGCAAACTAAACCCTAAGTTGCCTGAAAATTAAGTTGAATGTTACATAATTAACAATGCACACTTGCCACATTACAGTTCTCAAGCACCTACCGGCTTATCGGTTAGTTGTCGTGAAAACAAAGATATATAATTACGTTTTGAAAACTAAGAAGAAAACCGACTTCATTGGATGAAATTTGAGCCTATAATATATTTTTAGTGGAAAGTAGATGTATTTTGTATATATATATATATACATATATAATATGGTAAGGCCAAATAAACGCACCGCGCCAATGAGACAGCAGCGAGGTATCGAAGTACACGAAAACATCATCGATGTATACAATTTTTAGATTTTCGTTGATTTTTCAGCTCGACCGATTTTGATTAAATTTAAATGGGACCACCTGTGAAGTATACCCTTTCAAACAATAAAAGAATTTTCCAAATAGGTTCAGGCGTTTTCGAGTAATCGGAGAACATACAAAAAAAAAAGATTTCGACGAATTGAGAACCTCCTCCTTTTTGATGAAGTCGGTTAATAATGAGCGTGCGTCATTCGTCGATTGGAAGTGGCCTGTACCGGTGTCTGTTCGCTTTGATCTTTTAAACTACAGATGCAGTTTTCAGCAATAGATGGAGCAAATCAAGAGGAAGGTTTATATGTATAATACATACATATTATAGTACAGAAAAGCCGAAAATTGTAAGTTAACCTCTCATTCTCGAATTCAGAATTTCATTAAAATTTTGGCAGCACTAGACCTTGTCTAAAAAAATGACGGCAAAATACTCAAAAATACTGCATTGTACAATTACGTGATAACTCTACAACCAAACCATATTTTATCATTCTGTAAACAACAATGTACTAATAGATAGATATATTACCTATCTATCAGGCATCAAAATAAAGTGCTTAGTCAAATACTATATTTGATAATAAATCATATAAATAGTTTATTAATAAATCACTTCGAAATCAGTAACATGGCAACGAACTTTTTCGGGCCTTATCTAGAAGTTATTACTATGTATTTCTTACAATCGATTATCCAAAAATACTTATAATGAGAAGAATGAACAGTTTTTGTAATAATAACACCCCTTACTATCGATAAATCCAGTAAATCCACTATCAAATCACAAACAAAACACAATCAAAGTTTACTGAACTCACACGGACCAATTAACCGACTTGGTGTTACATCGATTTCACAACTTTTTACGGTAGAAGAACTGAGTTGCGAGACTTGGTTTTTATTTAAGTTATGTTTTTGATGGCATCTCATTTCTTTTTTAACAGACTTCATCAAAAAGGAGGAGGTTCTCAAGTCGTCGGAATCATTTTTTTTTATGTATGTTCACCGATTACTCGAAAACACATGAACCGATTTGGAAAGTTCTTTTTTGTTTGAAAAAGTATCACAGGTGGTCCCATTCAAATTTTATCAAAATCGGTCGAGCTGAAAAATCAACGAAAATCTAAAAAGTTGTATACATCGATGATGTTTATTTGTACTTCGATACCTCGCTGTCTCATTGGAGCGGTGCGTTTATTTGGCCTACCCATATTATATATATAAAACAAAATACATCTACTTTTCACTAAAAATGTATTATAGGCTCAAATTTCATAAAATGAAGTCGGTTTTCTTTTTAGTTTTTAAAACGTAATTATGTAAACATAAACGCAGCCTTGTCTATGACCTCATCCTCTACAATTTCATGTGACTCTTTACTTTCCACAACAATACTGCCAACTTTTCATAAGACATGTCCCATTCTTGCTTATTCATTCCGTTGATTGACCATTTTCAAGACGCTGAACTTCTACTACGTAGCGGAGAAGACAGGATCATATTTGTGAGTGCTGCCAGTTTTGTCTAGACTGTCTACTTGGCTCACATGAAGGCGAAAGAGAATGTGCTGCCTGTCATTATGGAAACCACAACGGCTAAAGTTCCAACAGCTGAAGCACCAACAGCTGAAGCACCAACATTTGATGAAGCATCAGTTGATGCACAAACAGCTGAAACACCAACAGTTTTTATCACGAACAGCTGAAGCACCAACAGGTCTTACCTTACCAACAGTAAATGTCCCAACATATCACCAGCAACTATTGAACCTACTATGATGAGAGTGTGGCATTCGAGATAAGCGTGACTGAAAAACAAGGATATTATATTAGCATGCTTATAGTTTAAAAAATGTCGGTTAAGTCGGTGGTAATGTTTTTCACAAGAAAAAAAATCGATACATGACAAAAATCACAACACTTTTTGCTAGCCCTTACTCTGCGACCAATTAAGGTTTTTCCTCCTTATTTTGAAAAGTTTTTACTTTTTTACTTTTTACAATTTTTAGAATTAGAACTAATTATTGAATACTCGTATATACCAGCTTGTTTTATTTTGGCAGTGCAGTAGTTAATAACAGAAGCTCAAAAACACCTAAACATATTAACAACTGGTTCTATGCTAACCTCTTAACCACAAATCTTTCTAAAACGATTTACATAATAGGGATTTGCACAAAATAACAAAACAATTACACATAAAACTGTACTATACTTTAAAAGGCCAATGAAAAGTCATATCATAAATAAATATATTTAAAAGAACTTATAAATTACATGAATTTATAAACTTTTGTGCGTAATTCAATGCCGCATCCAGTAAGGGTAGTATTCCGTAACGTCAAATGGAACCAAGAAAAGTGTTGGAACGCTTGGATTTGTTTTTAACGAGCTTCCAAAATAAATACGGAATTTCTCACTGAATTTATGAGCTGTATTTTTATTTTACTTTTTTGTTTTTATTTGTTGTACTTATATCTACATATACCACCTACCTACTGATATCTCAGCCAATTATTAGTCGATTTTTGTGATTCTTTTTTATCCTATAGGGTCTACCTCTGAGGTGCTTTCCTATGTTATAACATGAGGATCTGATGATGATAAGCATGATAGAAATTCAAAACTCATGAGAACAATTAACAAATTATTCGCAAATTAGTATTTTTTTTGGCAAATATAGCAAGGTACGAGTAATACGTATTCGGTTACCTTTACTTTTACCTTTTTACTTAAGTGGTCACACAGTACCATCCAGTACCAAACTAAGCATAGCTTGTATTAAGGTGACTAGATGACGGATAGAATATTTATATACTTATACTTAATACTTTTTAAATACACTCTTATGATAGGTACTCACTCAAAGTCAAAGTCAAAAGATACTTTATTCAATACAATCACATAAATCAGATCACTTTGAAACGTCTTACATTACATTAGGTGAATTTAGGTGCCAATTCATCCCAACCCAAGCCCGACAAGAAATGGCAAGAAAATCGTCTTGGTCCTAGCGCTTTTTTACATGATCCATCTTATAACTACCTTAACTACGAAATACCAACACAAGAGAGTTTATACATTTAAAGTGTGTCGGTTAACTGTCTGAGAGCAGAGCGACATGAGGCCATGCATTCTTATCAATAATAAGTGATTTATATTATAATACATTTCTTCAAAAGACTAGCTTTTAAATTTCTTAATAGGTAGTACAGTAACCTTTTCAGGAAGTTTATTATTGAAGCGCACCGTGTTCCCTCGTAAAGGACTTATTTACTTTTTCTAGTCGAAACCTAAGGATGTATAATTTGTGTCTATTCCTAGTGTTGATTCTATGAAGGTCACTATTTTGCTGAAACCCATGTCTGTTTTTATGTGTGTATATAACAAATAAAAATAATTTTTTTTTGAATATTTCACTCAAAGATTCTCGTGGTTTCATTTTATTAATGGCACGTATTGCCCTTTTTTGAATAACAAATATTTTACCAATATCATCTGCTTTCCTACAGAGAATGATGCCGTATGACTTAACACTATGGAAGTAACTGATATAAACTAGTCTAGCTGTAGCTTCATCAGTAAGCCACCTTATCGCACGAACTGCATATGCATCGGAACTAAGCCTACCAGCAAGTGTTTCAATTTGTGGTCCCCACTGTAGTTTTGCATCAATATTAAGACCTAGGAAGATCGTAGAATCTACAAGATTCATTACCTCCCCATTCATTTCAATGTTGGTCGGGCTATGAATAACATTCGGCAAAGTGAATTTGATACATTTAGTTTTTTTTTTAATTAAGCAAAATATTAATTACAGTGAACCAGTTAAGAACTAACGATAAGGATTCATTTACGTTATCGCAAATACTGGTTTTACCTCTATCAACTTTAAAAGTTAAAGACGTATCGTCTGCAAATAAAACGATATCACAAATAATTAAAAAGAAGAGGTAAATCGTTAACGTATACTAGGAATAAGGAAAGGAAAAGGGCCTAGTATCGAACCCTGTGGTACCCCTATACCCTGTGGTACTTGATAACACCCAGACATAGAACAAACACACTAAACTAAGAATACTACATCTATATTGTAACTTTAAACTACTACATCAACAAAAATTACATACAAATACATACATACTACAAAAACTACATCTATATTGTAACTTTGTACAAAGCCTATAAAGTTTGATATCTCATTAGGTGAATTGTAAATTCTTTTGAGATAATACATATCTTCAAACCGATTTTAATAGAGTTATGCCCCTTCCAATTGTAGGTAAAAAAATTTGTAGCGAAAATATACCAAAACGAATCGTGTTTTCGTTTACAGTAGCTTCAGCATACACATCAAGCATTCTTCGAGCTGTTTCTGCAGTGCTGATGCCACGGTGAAGCGTATTACGCTGTCATATCCGCTGGAGTTCCGCCTCTTCATGAGTTTCATAATCATACTAATTCGGAAACACGAACGTGCTTGAGTCGCCAAGCTTTCACCTGTAATCTTCTTCTTATCTTCCTATAATCTGTCTTGTCGACAATTTTGCCAGTATCAAGTGTTTATTTGTTAATAAAGTCTTAGTCGATGGTCAATTGACAATTCTAAACGTCATCGCGGAATGGAATCCCGAGAAAGTTTTAGACGAGAACTTTCTCGGGATTCCTCGTCGTTCAAATCACATACACTTATAATTCAATTGACATATTTGTCCTATGTAGTCACAATTTATTCATTATAATTCCGCTAAGATTACTGAATAAAACATGCAATAAAACAAGAAAAGAATATTAATTTAAAAGTCTTATGTTAGTTCATGATATGACAAACAAAGAATTCTCATCTGTTTTCATTTAAACCACGTAATTTATCGGCAACGCTGTCAAACGAATGATTTTTAATAAAACAAAGTTGTAAGCTAAAAAATAATTTTATAAAAGTCTTAAGTCTATTACTCATCGGGCACTTTTCTATTACAAATCAGCGTTTTTTAAATTAAATTAAAATTAACTATTCCAAACAACTATGGAAGAATAAAAGCAATACTCTATTACCTAAATCAGATTCCGAAATTGCTTCTTTCAAGATACCAATGCTATTACCGATCAATTTATGAATAGTCCTGGTAATTTCAATGTAACGATTTACAGCTTACTTACTTTAAGTCTGTTGGAATATAACAAAATAAATCTATTTCCCGACATGCGGCAGACATGACCCGCCCAGTCTGCCGCATGTCGGGAAACCAGTGGGCCAAACTGACCACGGAGTGGTGCCCTGATACGGTACGACGACGTCGCGGCAGACCGCGAACCAGGTGGAGGGACGAGCTCGCCAAATTCTGCGCCGACTGGACAGTCTTAGTGCAGGAGAGGGATGAATGGAGAGAATGGGGAGAGGAATTTGCCCAGCAGTGGGACAGTGTGGGCTAATAATAATAATAATAAAATTTATTTCACTCGAACATATAGTCAGCGTGTCTTGCTCTTTTATGCGTATAAGTATTTACTGAAACAGTCCTTTATTGTTCTCAAGATGATCTGGTTTAATAGGCATAGTTCCTATTTCTTTTGTGTAGTCCGGTTTAAGCTCTGTTATAGAGCACACACGGTGTGTGACACACCTCTCCTCCAAATAATAACGTTAAATACGTCTTTCGTTTGTCACCCAAACCCCAATTTAAGTTACTTTAAGTCATAGTAAGGCAGTATTTTCTCTGGAAACGGTAAGCCTAGATCAAATCTTAAAAAAGAATTAGATTTTTTTAATTCAAATTCCATTAGTTGTGACTTTTTGGTTGTTGTGTGGTTTGGTTGGTTGTGAATAGCTTAGATTTTCCTTATTCCAAAGCTTCGACGCTCATTATATCTATTCAAAGTATAGTTAAAACATCGTTATGTACGTCCACATTTATTGATAGTTGGAAGTTAGCAGTAGTGCGCCCACTGCCGAAATTCACTAATCCTGTAGAACTAAAAGATCTTCGTCCTTTATGTAGATATACCGTGTAGGCAAAATGTACGCGGTGTACGTACGGCACATTTTTAT
Organism: Lampropteryx suffumata; assembly: GCA_948098915.1. Classification (NCBI taxonomy): domain Eukaryota; kingdom Metazoa; phylum Arthropoda; class Insecta; order Lepidoptera; family Geometridae; genus Lampropteryx; species Lampropteryx suffumata. Next base: position 13,893,569 of record OX402544.1, on the reverse strand, counting down.
AGAAACGTTTAATTTATATGATGTTATTTGCATTACAGTGTCGTGGACGGTATAAAAAATTGTGAGTTGTTTGACGATCGGTACTTAATATGAAAACGTGATCGTATAACTATAGGTTAACAAAGCAGGATAAGGGTGGTGGGGTGATGATTGCCTTCGGCTGCTGAGGATTTGTGGATAACTTTGACAATCCGTAATACTAATCCTAAATCCACGTATAAAATGCATATAATATAGGGTAAATTCGTGATGAGAATCTAGGTCACTCAATGTAGTTACAATTATCGAACTTTGCAGATAAGTTAACCAGTGAATTTCGGCAGTAGGCGCACTACTTCTAACTTCCAACTATAAATAATCTATTGGACAAATTCATTATATTTGGCGACTTCCATATGCCCTTTGTCTCGTGGACCCTAAGTGGTGACGAAATTTCTTTGTCACCAAGTAATTTGGCGACAAGATACGCATCAAATTTATTTTATAAATACGATTAGTACACGTAATCTTCTGCAATATAAATCTATTTTGAATACTAGTCATGGCCGTTTACTTGATTTAATATTCTCAAATAACGATGTATGGGTCCGCGCGTGTGATTCTCCCTTAGTACCTTTGGATGCCTACCATCCGTCTATAGTGGCATCTACTGACTTTGTTCAGCTTCATACAATTAAGCCACTGCCTTATACTAAGTTCTATTATCAAAGTGGTGATTATGACTCAATTTGCGCTGATCTTGATCCCATTAATTGGGTGTTACAACTTAATGGTAAAACTATTGATGAAGCCGCATCCGCATCAACGTATTTACCATTGAACGGAAATATATTGGCAGCGATTCTAATGAGGTTCTGATTTGGTTAATCTGGATGTCAAAATGGTACCGCGCTATTTTTAATGAACGGTTTAATCGTTGAATTTTCAAAAATAGAACCAAATATAAAACGTTAGAGTTTACAACGACAACAATAAAACCTATTAAACTTTTTGTTCTTCTTTTGGTTATGGCATCTGTGATCCTCTTGTTATCGTTGATCGATTGAGTGTGATTATTTTTAATATTTACACTTTAATAAAAAGCGGTTAAGTTTGTTGTGTGTATGTTTTAACGGTTCGACGATAGCCGTCGAACCCTCTACTGTTGATTTGCCCTCTATTAGGGCTTATGTAACTCGAGGCAACTACTCGTAGCAATATGCGCGAATCGCCAAATTCCTGCTATCTAATACAATTTTAATTACGCTGATTTGTCTGCTCTAAGCGTATTTTGACCTGTGAGACAGCGGTAGCCTGTTTCATAGGCAGCGGCTAGCTTTCATATTGTCAGGTGGAGTGTTTACCCACTAAATGGTGGCAGAGAACTAGATAATGGAACGTCTGTCGTCCGTTATATGGAACATTAGTCAAAATCGTGGGCCGCAAATGGACAGAATTAACACAGGATCGTGGCGCATGGTACCTACAAACATAGGGTGGCCTAAGTTAGTTTATAATACCCAGGAGGTGAACATTGTACGGAAAGAGCCTCTGAGGCGCACTTTGATCAATTCACCACAGTGGTTCAAAAGAACTAGTGACACGATAAGAAGAAGTCGAAGATTCAGGCTGTAGATGATGAAAAAAATGTTTTTACATTAAACTAAAACGTGCGGACGAGGTCACGAGCGAATATGCTAGTATTTTGTACTTATGTCAAAATATTGTCAACTTGGATTGTAAACACAGTGATTGGTGATTCTTCGTTTGTCATTTCATGAAGTAGCATGGCTCTGCTAATTTAATATTGTTTTATTCGTTTTAATGCATGTTTTATTCAGTAATAATGGCGGAATTTTAATGAATAAATTGTGACTACAGGACGGGTATGGAGAATTGAATTAGATGTATGTTGTGATGCAATGTGATGTGAACGACGAGGAATCCCAAGAAAATTTTAGACGCCATTCCGCGTGACATCTAAAATTGACAATTGACCATCGACTAAGACTTTATTAAACAAATTGACCATAAACAAACATAAACACTTGACACTGGCAAAATTGGCATTATTATGTCACATGCCATAAACAAAGAAGAAGAAGAAGAAGAAACACAATGATTGTCAAAAACTAAATTGATATAGTTTTTTTAGTTAATGGCACAAACTATAGAGGATGCTAACGCATGTTAATGGGTATTTATTGCGTATTACCTTTTAATTTCTATTTTTTATAACAAAATTGAACTTGAGGCAAGTAAGTAAAGTTTTTGTTCATAATGGAGATATTAACAATAAGTGTACTTATTAGAGAAGAAAACTTAGTGTTCACAAGACACTGATCGTCCATGATATTGTAATATGTAATAATAAGTAATATTATTGCCCAGCTTTGTGCTTTTCAGATAAAATGGACGGTGGACGCCGTACCACCACCCTACAGCAGCTTCAGTTGTTGATGGAGTTTGCCGAAGCCAATAAAGAATTAGCCCTCGGTAGACTTCGATCTGAAGAGGGACGGGCTATGTCGGTTCGCCTTTAGCATGAGTGCGCTGACGCACTGAGTAAAGAAAGGCCAGTAAGACTGCCCAAAGAGTGGACCAAAGTATCTAATTTTAAAGTTATTGATAACTTAAGTTCTTAAACTATTTATTATTTATAAATAATTATTTTTTTTAATTTTGGAATGATCAAATCATTCGTCATTAAATCAATCAGAGTAAAGTAAGATCAAAATTAACGAGCCTTACTCTCTCTCGCGTCGTACAGGCGGTGGGCCTTCAATAAATGTAAAAAAAAACTTGTAGTCCGTGAAATACATAATGTGTAAAAAATACCCCACGAAAGTGTTTGTCTTTTCTATTTCTTGATGTATAATTTTTCCGACAGCAAGCCGTGGTGTATTTGACGAGAGCCGCAGTTTGATGATGTTCATTGAGGAGATGCGCGCCCACAGAGACAGCTTGCTCACTCAGTCTGCGCTAAGATAAGCTAAAGCCGAGAAGGCGCAGGCTGAGGCTGATGTAATAACAGCCAACGCCAGTAGACCAGGCAGGCCGAAACAATGGCAACAGTATGCCAATCTTTAACATCTTTAGTGCCTGCAGTTCGTCATTTCTTAGGATAAAAATAAATTAACTAAAAATTAACTGACCTTTTTCTTTTTGTCGTTAGACCTTAGATACTTCTTTCCAAATTTATCTGATACGGTCAGAACCAAAACCAATTCAACGTCATCTAGTTAGCAGAGCTAAAACATTTGTTACGGAGCTTACGGAGCTTACGGAGTTTTTTTAAGGTTTACAAACTAGGCTGTTATTCATAATTTAGTTAAACATTAAAGCTTGTGAGATTATAACTAATAATAGACGGTCATAGAAAAACTTAAGGTTTCTTGTTGGACTTCGGAATGTTAAAAACTACATTGACCCAACAGTAATGTTTATTTTCCCGCATTTTTATAAAAAATTCTAGGAAAATACAAAAAATAAAACAATAATGACTAAGAACATCCTGCAAATAATAAATAAAAATATGGTATGACACATTTTAAGGAACTTTTTTATAAAATATCGTACACACAAAAAATAAAATTTACAGATTATGATACTGAAAAGATACAGAGATTCATTTATAAAAATAATATTTATTCAATAAATTATGATAATAAATAACACTCACAAATAAACGTACTTACTTGAAAATTTAAATTCATACAGAATAAAAGAAAACATTAAACAATAAAAAGATTTATTATGTTCATTATATTCATTGAACGTATCAGGAAGAATAATCCGCAGGCGCCAAAGTCACCGCTGGTACTTCCGTTTCAGCCTTGCTTGCTTAGTTGATTGGGACACTGGATGGTCCTTATTATCTCCAACCACCGTCTGGTACGAACCCATCGCGTAAAACAGAGCTATTAGAACCCGAAAGATGTATTATATATAGTGCGCCAGTAGAGTTAACGCGGGACGATCAGCAGGCAGTATTAAATGATGATGTATGTAGCTTGGGTTCACTTACCTTTGTCTCTACATCTAGACCATCAGCACGAAGTGGAGCAGCTAGGTATACAAGATCTTAGCTTTTCCACCAATACCGTCAAAAGATCCATAGAAACACGATACTGTTCCACAAAGTTTCCTTCATATGAGAATGCGAGATGAAATAATAAAATGAAATAAATATAATAAAAGAATAAAATGCCTTATTAATTCATTTTTTCTGCTGGTTGATGTTCGACTTTCAGCCACATCTACCGCATACGCACTTTCTAAATGATCAAAGCGAATTCCGAGCATTTTCAGCAGTTAAAACGGCTCAGAAAACAATAAGTCTCTCGACACAAACTGAATCAAAAACGTTAGTTTGCAAGCGTTGTCAAAGATGACGCGATCCGGCAACGTTCGATCAACGTATTTTTCAAAATAGATCTTAATCGTTTCCGTTATAGTGATTAGCGCGGTATGAAATATGTCAAAAATAACGTTTTGAATTTGGTTTTGATTTGGATTAGCTTTGGTTCAAACGTTCAAAATTACCGCGATCGCCCCTCAGGTAACATACATACAAAAAATAACTACTCGTAAATGTACAAAATTATAAAAACAAAATTAAAACCGTCGTATAAAAAAACAAAACAAACGCTCACGACTGTAGATAATCTCCGGGCTCGGTGGGCTAGACACCACTTCAGATATCTAGTTAATTCGTTCTTTGAAGATGTCTCAGTACTCCCTTAGTGATACTTCAAGTTGAATAAAAATAAGGAAGATACACCAAGCAAATAGCTCTGCGAAGGGTAATGTGAGTAATGTGGTATTCATAAAGGATTTTTCCGGGTCAAAAAAAATAAAAATAAAGAAAGGTTAGAGGCACGTCACACGTAATACCCCAGTACAGTCCCAAAGTATGCGTAGCTTGTGCTATGGAAACCAAATTTATGACATACTACTTATATATTCATTTTTTGTCAATACATACAAAAACACCCAGACCCGAAACAAGTATTTGCAAATCATATGGTATGCTAAATTCTTACCAACAATACCATGGTAAATCATCATTATCTCACATCACTCTCATAAATATCTATTTAGTTTGTAATTTTTTATGTACTTATTAAAATTTGTGTATGTATGTAGTACCTATTTAGTTATATAATTTACAATTACTTTAATATACACCGCGCCGCCCGCTCTATACGATCCTTTCCCTCCAAAGGTTGCCAGGAAGATATCGCTCTCAAGCGATATGGCAACCCATTGTACCACTTAAATACTTGTATTTGTACGTACTTTAATTAAATTGGAATATTGTGTAACAAAAGATATATTCTATTATATTCTATTCTAATTAGTGGATGTTGAATTGGTTTTGGACCTGATCACTAGTCGTTTCTAACCTTCGGATTTCGGAAGTCTTCACTGTGATAAAATAATAATAAATAATTATTTAAAATCATACTTTATTTTATTATAACTGTTTCTATTGCTAGAGATATTGAATCAAACATATCTACTCGTAGTACTCGTAAAAAAAATTTTTTTTTCATTTCTTTTTAATATTATGCAAAAGCTGGCATTTTACGAAGATCCAACTATGTTTTTTTTTGTTTTTTAGGCCCTGACTGAAAACTTGGTTTTGGCGCATGTCATCCATTTGTTTTTCTTGTCAGGTGGAAAAATCTGCTTCCAGACGCCCAACTTCGATTGAGAGTTGTAGTTAGGTTGTGTGGGATTGTCGAACTCGACGACCCACTAAAAAACCACCTGGTGGCCAGCCTCGAACCATGTCAATCAATCTCCGGGATCTCAAAACGGAACGCACCGGTGCCCCTCTCCCATCGTGCTCTGATCACAGTCCCGCTAAAATGACACCCACAGCCACGCCCGGCACCCTCGCATGCTGCGGCGACATTTGCCACAAATGCCGCCGCCCTTCCGGGATCCGTATTTAGCCACCCAGAGCCCTCACTCCAGCCGACCACGGACCCAAAAGGTCCACTGTTTGGCTGGGGATACCCCTGTCGGCACCACGCCACCGCCTCCTCCGAGTGGGATTGCCCCTATCTCGATCTCGCTCATCGGCCTCTTTCTGAATCATCAACGGTCTCACAAAAAGAGGCCACGGCCCTCCACGCCGTCTCATCCTCCAGCATGGCCTCTACCACGCCAGGCAGAGAGAGATCCTGCCCGATCCTAGCGACCAGGGTCCGCCGCTCTGGGCACCACGCTACGCACTGCTCCAGCGTGTGCTGCGCGGAATCCCTGTCGCTCCATTAATGGTGGCATTGTGCTGTCGATTCCCGTCCAAAAATGGATTTGTGCCCATAACCTTTTTTGTGTTCCATTCTTGTCAAGGGGAGTGCTAACCGTCTCTCTTTTAATAGACATTTGCATGGTATCCTATACCATGTGGGGCAGCATTATGCTGAGTTCAGGACTTGTTTGGCTGCACATGCGGAGCGGTACTAGTTGGGCCAATGGATGGGCTTCCATAAATAGTTGGGGATGGTTAATCTGTTCTGTTTGTTTGTTTTTAGGTTCCTTTATACTAATATGTTTTTAGGTTTTAGTTAATATTGATGATCACGGAAGGTTATGGTGATTGTCATACATGCTGTCATATGAATATAATCATCAGATCAAATAAATATGAAGACGTAGTGCTGCAATCAACCAAAACAGTCTTAAAACCGTGCTCCTGTGTATAAATACCCGCACCCGCACCCACGCACACACATTCAACGTAATCGTGCTCCTTGCTCTTAGTACTTGTCACGTAGTCTTAATCGTTCAAAACCCTCGCGCGTTAGGTCAAGTGCGTTCGATGTCGTTTTACAAATAACCTAAAAACTTTAATATGAAATAAATGGTATTACGTGATTCTGTAACATTTTTTGCCATCGAATATGTAAATGTTTTTGACGACATGACAGAATACTTATAGTACGAGTGTTGGGGCTTCTTGGAGTGAATATGCAGCTTGATCTTATATAAATGTATTTATTGTAGTTCTTCAGAGTTAAATATGTGATTAAGGTATAAAAGATAAGATTACGATGTCGTCGGTCGCCGCGGCCATTAAGAGAGTCTTGAGACCCGAGCCGAACACGGAGTGTGCGCCGTTCGTGTCACAGCGGCGCCACTAGCGCCGCCACTAGTCATGGGACTGGTTTTCTAGTGTTGCCAAGACCGATTATCGACCGATACTTTAGTCGATGTCGCGCTGCGACATGCTGCCCGCCGTTGAAGTATCGTCTTCAACTTGATCCATGGGCAGGACGCAGATTTTTGTGAAGTCTCTTTTGATGATTCCAGTGGCAGTTTGAATTTCAGCCACTCTGCTGATATTGTCTTTCTTTCCTGGGTAGACCTTTGTTATTCTGCCCAACAGCCATTTCATTGGAGGCAGCTGTTTGTCTTTGATGACCACAAGGCAGCCTGGCGTGATGTGGCCCTGAGACTGTTTCCATTTTGTTCTAATTTGAAGTTCGCTGACATATTCCTGCTGCCACCTTGTCCAGAAGTGTTGGCGGAGCTGCTGGATTCTCTGGAACCGGTTAAGTCTTGTGGTTTTCATGTCTGTGTAGTCTGACTCTGGGAGCGCCACCAAGCTTCTTCCGATAAGAAAATGTCCAGGGGTAAGGGGCAGGAAGTCATTGGGATTGGTGCTGAGGGGTGTCAAGGGTCTAGAGTTAAGTAGTGCTTCGATAAGTGTAAGTGTGGTGGATAATTCCTCAAAAGTTAAATGTGCCAAGCCTAGAACGCGACGCAAATGATGCTTGACAGACTTGACACCGGCCTCGTGTAGCCCACCCAAGTGAGGGCTTTGAGGAGGCATGAAATGGAACCTTATCGATTCGGATGTAAAGGCATCCGTGATTGCAGTAGAATTGGATTTGATTAGATTTTTGATCTCATTGTGAGCTCCTACAAAGTTTGAACCATTATCGCAAAATAGATCCGAAGGTTTTCCTCTACGCGAGATAAGTCTTTTGAGAGCCGCAATGAAATTGCCTGTGGTCATATCACCCACCAGCTCAACGTGGATAGCCTTAGTTGTAAAGCAAACAAAGATGCAGATGTAAGCCTTGATTAATCGGCAACCACGCCCTTTCCGGTCTGCCATCATGATAGGCCCGGCATAGTCTACACCGGCGAGTTCGAACGGAAAGGCTGGGTGTACGCGCTCTTTTGGTAAGTTGCCCATGATTGGAGTTACGGTGTTTCCGCGGTAACGACTGCAAAGCAAGCATCGGCGATTTACTAGTCGCGCCAAGTCCCGACCTCCAATTGGCCAATATGTTTCTCTCAATGAATACAGTAAGTGTTGAGGACCTGCGTGCATGAGAGTTTTGTGTTGTTGTTCGAACAATAATTTTGTGAAAGTGTGTTCTTTGCTAATTATGATTGGGTGTACCTTGTCATAATTGTAATTAGACTGAGGCAGGCGGCCACCTACTCTTAGTAAATTGTCCTTGCTCGATATGAATGGATTCAAAGACAGCAACCGAGACTTTTTTGAAAGTGGCTTGCCCGATTGTATGTCTATATACTCTGTGGGAAATGATTCCCTTTGTGAGAGCAATGCTAATGTGTTTCTAGAACCTATCAGCTCTTGTGTTGTGAGCGGTCCAGTATTTTTATCTGGCCCCCTGATGTTGTGAATGAATCTGAGCATGTAAGCAAAAACTCTTTGCATTCTCTTAAAGTTTGAGAACCTGTGAAATGGAAATGTTTCCAATCTGTTAGTTGTTCCTACCAAGCATACAGCTTTTATTTCTGGTAATGTGTTATCATCATTGTTCTGTATTTTGTTCATTAAGTTAGGCCAGTGTTCCTCTGATTGCTTTAGAAATTGTGGACCGTTCCACCACAGACTGTTCTGTACTAAAGCAGAGGCAATTGAGCCACGTGATATTAAGTCTGCAGGATTTTCCTGGGAGGGAACGTGCCTCCAAACATGGCTACTACAAGTGGACTGTATTTCTGCTATTCTGTTCCTTACAAATGTGTGTAGCCTGTTTGGCTGCATGCCTAACCAACCCAAGACGATGGATGAATCTGTCCAAAGAAAGCAGTGATCGAAACTGACTCTCATTGATTGTGTGATTTTGACTAATAACTGTGTACCTAGTAGCGCCGCACAAAGCTCCATGCGTGGAATTGTGATTGTTTTCAAGGGCGCTACCCTACCTTTAGCGCATAGTAAGTGTACTGCTGTGCTGTTCTCATTGTTTGATCTGATGTATGCACAAGCTCCGTAAGCACTTTCAGATGCGTCTGTAAAGATATGTAATTGTACATTATTTTGATCATGAGTGAGTACCTGCCTAGGCACCTGTACATCGTTTAAACTAGACAAGGTCCTGACAAATGCCACCCATGTATCCCTGATATCATCTGGTACCTGCTGGTCCCAGGAAAGCTTGTGAAGCCAGAGCCTTTGGAGTGTGATCTTGGCTTCCAAGACTGCTGGTGCTACTAGACCCAGTGGGTCAAAAATTTGTGATATTACTGATAGTATATTTCTTTTTGTTACACAAGTGTCTGAATTAATTTTTGTACTGAAACAAATAGTGTCTAAGCTATTGTTCCATGTGAGCCCTAGTACCTTTGTTCTGTGGCTAGGGGGTAAACTTAAATTGCTTTGATTATCACTTGTCTCGGCTTGAATTGCTTCAATAACCTGCTTGTTGTTGCATCTCCACTTCCGTAGTGGAAAGCAGCCTTTGTTCAGAGTTTTTGTTAGATTTGTGTATAGGTCAATGGCCTCCCTAACTGTGTTTACACTGCTTATTTGATCGTCTACATAGAAATCCTTGGCAATAACTTCCTGCAATATGGGATCGCTACACTCAAGAGAAAGTTGCTTCAGACAGCGTATTGAGATGAATGCTGAGGCTGCACTGCCATATGTGACGGTGTTCAGTTCGTAGGCCTTTAATGGAAGGTGTGGGTGATCCCTCCACAAGATCTGCTGCAGCTTTCTTTGAGTAGGGTTTACTAGTACTTGCCTATACATTTTCTCAATATCTGATGTGATAGCTATGTTAAACTGCCTAAATCTTAGCAAAATAGACAATATGTCATCTTGTATGGTCGGGCCTACCTGTTGGAGGTCATTGAATGAATAACCAGTGGTTGATTTTGCTGAACAGTCAAATACTACCCTTAATTTCGTTGTAGTACTATCTAGTTTAATAACTGCATGATGAGGTGCATAGTATGAACCTTGTTTGTCATGATGAGCCTCGCTCATGTGTTCTAATTGAATATATTCATGGATGAATTTGGTGTATGATACCTTCAGTTCAGGGTTAGTTTTGAATTTTCGCTCTAGTGACAGAAACCTCTGTTTGGCTAGTGTGTATGTGTCACCTAATAAGCTTGAAGACAGCTTCAATGGGATGTTGACTACAAATCTGCCATTGGCTAGTCTTTTAGTGTTCTTAACAAAGTCATTTTCACATGCTAATTCATCGGTTGAGTATGGAGATGTATTGTTATTAATTGATTCTATTTTCCAGAATTTTTCTAATTGGTCTTGAACTGATAATTGTTCTTGATTGACTGTACCTTTCTGGGTGACGCCACAGAATAGGTCACAGCTTGAGTGAGTTCCTCCTAAGACCCAACCAAAAACTGTCTCAAATAAGGTTATGTTACCTACCGGCAACTCTATTTTGTTTGGTTGTAATAGATGCCAGAAAATGCCATTCCCTATAAGCAGGTTGATGTAGGAACAGTGATTGAATTCTGAGTCAGCTAACCTTATACCCTTTGGTATGCCTAAGCTGTTCCTATCTATGCTGCTCTGAGGCCATGGACCGGTTATGTCCTTGATGACCAAACAAATTAACTCGATACTGAAATCAGAGTAATTTGATGATAACTTTATGTTGCACATTTTGTTCGCTGTTGTCCCAACACTATTGAGACAGGTGAGGGGACTGACCACATCATTTGTTGGTATGTTATGTTTTTTACAAAAATATTCAGTTACTAAATTGACTGAACTGCCAGAGTCTAGTACAGCACGTACAGGAACAGGCCTATGATGGTCTGTATTATGAACCTGAGCTACTACCGTCGATAGAAGACCCTGCGGCAATGACTTGCACAATAGCACAGCACTGGCATTTTGATCACTAGTTATTTCATGCTCCGTTGAATTTTGTTCTGAGTTAGTGTGCAGTAGTGTATTGTGCTTTTTGTTGCAATGTTTGCATGAGCCATATTTGCATTTGTTTGTTGGATGGCCTTTGTAAAAACAATTTGCACAAATACCTAATGATTTTACCTTGCTTTCCTTGTCTTTAAGAGACATGTCCAGGAAGGTTTTACAATTGTATAATGCATGTGATTCACCCTTGCAAACAAGACAACTCTTTTTGTTTGTGTTCTGTGTGAGTAATGTTCTTGAACGCTCTGAGCGTTCACATTTTGTGCTTCTATGCTCTAATGTTTCTAACATGTCTGCTCTTGTTCTAATGAATTTAATCAAATCATCAAACTTGCTTGTTTGACGATCAGGATTCATGCTCTTGTATTTCTCCCATTCATGAATTGTTTCTGTGTCTAGTTTGTTGCACAGAATATGTATGAGTAGTGTATCCCAATACTGAACGGGTTCTTGAAGTAGTTCAAGTGACTTGAGATTTTTTATGAATGTGTCGACTAAACGCCTCAACTGAAATGCACTATCTTTGTGTACGGGGAATACGTTGAACAGTGACTTAATGTGGTTGCCTACTAAAAGTCTTTTATTGTTGTACCGCTCACATACCAAATCCCATGCCACTTGGTAGTTTTGTGCTGAGAATTCAATTGATTTGATGACAAGTGCCGCACTACCCTCTAGGTATGACCTCAAGTAATAAAACTTAGTTATGTCCGTAATGTTTGAGTTATTGTGTATCATTGAATCGTACATGTCCCGAAACTCCAACCATAGGCTATATGTACCATCGAATTTGTTTAATTTAATTTCAGGCAATTTTACACCTACCCTTGCTTGCCTTACCTCTTGCTCTTGATAGTGATCAATGGCTGGCTCACTCTTACCAGATGGCTTGGTCTCACTGGTCACCTTTGCAGAGGTAAACCTTTGGATTATGGCCTTTGCCCGGGCCATAGAGCTGTAGTATTTGCTCTCAAAATGTTCCCTTATTGTGCATTGCTCGGTACTAGTAGGGTCATCCAAGCCCATCTCAACCTGGAATTGCACATCATTGAATTCTGTTAATAATGGTTCCAACTTGGACTGGCGGATCTCAACTTCAAGAATGATATCAGAAGTTAGCTCTTGGTCTGTGGGAATGCAATTGAGAAATGAAATAAAGTTTGTTAAACGGGCTTTGATTGCTCCCCGACGATGGACTAATACTTTCATTTCCTTTTCAGACATTTTTGATCACTCTATGTAAAATATTGATGCTGAAATACTTTGTAACTAGTTTAGCTTGGGAGCATTTATATACTTGTTGGACTTACTTGGGTTTTAATGCCTACTGTAAGGCTGAAATAAATTACAGATATGAATAGTAATTTTGTAAACCAATGATAGGTTTTTTGAACTGATGTATTTCAATTCAAAATGCTCGAAGTATTTGCCACGGATGATGTGACGAACCCACGTTTCTATGAACGAAATGCGTGGATATGCTAGTAGCAAAGCCACGTGGCTATTTCTATGCAAACTCAGTGGAAAATTATTTAATTTGTGCACCATGCGATGCGAGACTGTAGCTATGTCTATGTACTTCACTATGCAATCCCGTCACTGCGCGCAAAATAAAATGTTTGATAGCAAACTGAAAAACCATGCTAAGTGTGCAAATGAAAAAATAGCTCAAAGCCTTGTGAATGGCTTGAAAATAGCGCGATGCTTGGCGTGCATTTAACCTGGAGTGTGTGTATGAAAGCACTTTGCAGGTATAATTGAAATGTTAGGTATTTTGTTATGTGTAGGAGTGGGTGTAAAGCAGAGGAATAGGACTTAGCTGAATTCTTTGTAAGCGTTGTGGCGTGGCGTTCCCAATATGGCGGTTTGCCTTTTGTTAGGTATTTCGATGTTGAAAATCCAGACAATATCCAATTGATGCTCCTCGCTCAGGATCCCTGTTTGCTCCTTGTTCGGTGGTTGAATGACTCTCCGGCTCTGACGATGTTCGATTTTACCGTAATTTATCTTCTTGATTGGAAATATCAATTTGCCGTGATGGGCAAGGTGGCGTCCTTTTGATAGACAACGTTCTAATCGCAGCTGATCCGTATTTTGAAGGCTCGTAGGACCAATGTTGGGGCTTCTTGGAGTGAATATGCAGCTTGATCTTATATAAATGTATTTATTGTAGTTCTTCAGAGTTAAATATGTGATTAAGGTATAAAAGATAAGATTACGATGTCGTCGGTCGCCGCGGCCATTAAGAGAGTCTTGAGACCCGAGCCGAACACGGAGTGTGCACCGTTCGTGTCACAGCGGCGCCACTAGCGCCGCCACTAGTCATGGGACTGGTTTTCTAGTGTTGCCAAGACCGATTATCGACCGATACTTTAGTCGATGTCGCGCTGCGACAACGAGTACAAGTGTGTATGCTTATACTAAGAGCAATAAGCACGGTTTGGGTAGATAGATAGTGTGTGCGTGAGCGCGTGTAGTTACACAGAGGAGCATGGTTTTGAGGCTTCACTTTCGTTAAAAGCCATTTGATTTTTCACGTCTATAATATTTATTTGGTTTTCGATAGAAACCGAGCGTACGTAATAGTAATCCAGCTTGTCAAAGTTGGTTCCAATTACAATCAAACTAATGATTGAAATTATGCCAATTATTATTGCTAATCGAATCTAATATAGACATTGGTTGTGTCAAAAGTTCCATAATCGCCATACAGAGATATTATCAAGCTTTATTTAAAAGAAAAAAACGAGCACGTAGATCAATAAATCCGTAGACGGATTAGCCAGTGCCTACAGAAATTGTGTACATACTTCCTATCCTACCAACTTCATATTTATTTTTTATACGATTTAAATAAACGTAGTTAATCATAGTCTTCGAATTTATGATAGCATAGGATAGTAAGTCAAATATGACTGACCCCGACTCGCTAGCAAAACGTATATGCCTGTAGATCAAAGCCAAAATGTACTACCTAATTGTAGGTTTTTTGGAAATATTTTTGTTATTCCTCTAAGATGATAAACTCAGATATTTCCAATAAACGTTTAGAGTCAAAAAATATTTTCCAGCTAGATTGGTCTGCTTCCCCACTGTGGGATGGAAATACACGTCGATACCCAACCCTCCTTCCAAATAGTCCGCTCCCACTCCAGATGAGACACTGAACATTCAATTTTAAAATCAGCTTCTACTGCCTCCGATTTAGAAATATCGATCGGTCGAAACATGCAAGGGCTGTTGCGAACCTTTTTCTTCAGGCGATTCCATTATGGGTTAAACTAAAGTATGAAACTGCCGCTTTGTACTGATTATATCATTTTTTTCCCTCATTATCTATAAATTTCTGACATCTCACAGGAAGATTATTTAAACCTTTGCGATAGAAATCTGGGACCTGGACTGTGTGTGTGAAGGGATGAACTACTTCTTTGGGAGAAAATATTTTACCATCTTTCGCTGTCTGTCTGTCTGTTTGTCTGTACGCCCTTAATTTTTTACGGTCTTTCGCTATGTCTGTCTGTCTGTATGTCTGTATGTCTGTCTGTCCGCCCATATTTTTTTCTCTTGCTCGCAGACTATTAGTTTTCGTGATCTGATCAAATTGAAATGAAATTGCACGGTAATACTTATCAGTGACAAAAAATCGTGTATCGTCTCGTCGGATAGGTATGTTTTTACGAGTTCTTAAACAGTTTTTAAACAGAAATGTTAAAGTTCAAAAACAATTTCAGATGCTCAGGAAAGAAGTGCGAATTATTATGACGCAAGAAATGAGATTGATCACCTCGCTCCAGTATTGCAAGGAAAAAGTGGATGAGTTTGAGAATCTATGGATGCGCTAACGTGAAAGGTGAAGACGATGGAGAAAAAGATTACCCACTAAGACAATCAGATCCAGCCATGTGCGCTCAAAATCATATGCCTCGAATAACATAACGTGGACCTAGAGCAGCAGCTACTGCGCGATCATGTTGAAATCCGACGACCTCTGTCGCAGTGAGCGAAGGCCTGCCTAAGACGCAAAAGGTTGCGGGTTCGATTTCGGCCGGGGGACAAATTTTTGTATAATCATGTATGTAAGTATTATTTACAAAATAAAGTATATCAGTCATAATACAAGCTCATAACTTTGGGGCTGAATGACGCTGTGTGAAATGTCCAGCAATTATTAAAACGAAGTTTGCACGGTACGGACTTGGCGGATGAAAAAAATTAAGATTTTTCCTTTACGAATTTCCGTCACGGCCCTTTCTTTAGTTTAGACGGTTATATATAAATATATATATATCGTGACACGATTCTTCATCCCCAGACAAAATATCTCCGTAAATATCTTTGTATTTAATATATCTTTTCGAGTTGTGAAAATAAACATTTTTATTATTTTAATTTTAATCCATTAGTTATTTCTGCGTTTCATTTAATTGCTCTTTGACGCTAATAATTAACTGCGATAGGAACTTCGTTCCAACCGAGTGTTCCACGACACTCACGCATTTTTTTAAATTAATTTATATATCTCCGGCATTCCAGACTCAAGTAGATTTACCTTAACTTGTGGAAAGTGTAGTGGTAAAGTTTAGAGCACCAAACGAGGATGTGTTATTCTATCGACTATCGTGCTTTAAACGACTTCCGAATCGCCGGACTGGATCTGGCAGTTGATATACGAGTGCGCCAGGAATCCACCCGTCTGCGTCTGTTGACTTCAGCCCGGAAAACTACAATGACTGCCAAGAACTTAATGTCTAAGGACAGTTCAAAATGATCTATAGATAGATCAAATGATCCAGATCACTGCTAGAGGGCAGCATTCCTAAGGTACTGGTGGCATCGCCACGTTGAATGGCATTGCTAAAAGCTAGATGGGAGCCAGCTCTTGGGTCACGCACTGTTTTTACCAGACACCGTGAAATAATTTTGAAAACGCAGTGGGCTCCTGTTCCCCACGCGCCCAGAACCTCGACTCCAATAGATATGAAATTTTATGAATGATGCCAGAACTAGCTAAAAGACGGAATTATATTTATACCACACCTAGGTACTGAGAAACTTTCCCATTTTAAATATAACTACTATTTTAAATGTAACTACATAATTGCAAGCCTGCTAAAAACCGGGACGGAAAAGTCCCAGAATTTCATTTCTAACGCGTTTAGCGGGAGAGAAAAGTGTATGGAAATCCATTTCTAACGTGTTATTTTTTGAAGTGAAAACTTCTTTTAGCGCGGTACGCATATTTTTAGATGAGGTAAATCCTCTGGATTCGCGACACCGTTACCGACACCGATCGTAAGGTAGCGTAAGGCAATGCAAGCTAGGCTAATTTATATATAAAATATCTATTACTAAAACTTCATTGTATCATTGTAAATGTGTGCGTTAGCTCGTACAATGGTTATTTTAATTAAAGGTCAAACGACAAAAAACGATTTATTCTACTATTAGTATAAAGCAATATGTATCACTCGGCAGAGAGTGCGATTCCTACCTCGTGTGTTTTAAGGCAAAATGACAAATGACAAATTCCTATCGATTGTCTCAAATGACACACTCGATAGGAGTTGGGCACTTTCTCGCCTAGATGTACAATGTACTATTTTTTTCAATCAAATTACTAGATGGAAGATGAAGATAGATGGAAGACAAGAAGACATGCTGTAGACATTACTTGAAATTTGACGATTTTTTATCGAAACAGTGTCCATATCCTGTGTTACGTCATCCAAGTATCAAAAATGGCAAGAAAATGGCAGGGATAAGGGGGTCACCTTGCTGACATCCAACGGCAGACAAAATAAAATTTATCCCGACAGAGCAGTTTAGAACGTGAACAATAATACTGACAAAGAAATGGATAATTCCAGGAATTTCGTTTTTTATTTCTTTAACATCCCTGTCTACGGAATTGAAGACGTTTTTAATATCCAACTTTAAAATTACCTCCCCGCAATTTCGAAGAGAATATAATGCAGCTTTACAGCCGCCTCGCGAACCAAAGCCGGAACAGGATTTTTCCTATATCCTGAACAGGTCGGAAATAGTCGCCGAGATATTTCCGACTGCAGACTTCAGGTGCAAGGCGGGGCGGTAGGTGGTACCCACGGCTATGGTTCTAATTACACCGTCTTCTTTTTGAGTGCGCGGAGGTTCGCACTGTACAGGAGCTCAGAGTTCTATTTATATATATTTCATGGATTCCATAGCAGATAATAATAATATCATTAAACGGTTCAATTGTCTAGATTATTCAAGTTATAAATAAATAGTGCCCAATAATAAGCATAACCTAACTTTTTTACATGTTAGATCGCTAATTAAAAATTTCTCGAAAATTAATCACATCATCATGGATCATCAATTGACTGTTTAATTTATCAAACTATACAATTTACACGCATTTAAGAGTAAAACAAAGTGGTGGCGGAATTATCGTAGGTATATCTTAAACATTATCTCAAGTTTAATCGAAATAACAGTGTTACAACAAAACTCTTTAGTACTATGTGCAGCGCCAAAGTGGGATAGACAACACATCGTTGTAGAACTGGGGGTAATACTGTTAATTTCTGTAAGCTGGATTGGAATCGTGATAATTTGGCAAGTGAGCCTTCATTTGCCAAATAAAATAATTAAAACCAAGGTGACCCTGGTAGAAACTGCGGTTTCAAACCGTGTAGATAGTGGTTGCAAACCAAATTTCGCATGACCTTTAAACGCCCTTGGTAGAAAGGCTTGCCCAGCAAACCACTGGCAGAAGCGGTGGTTGCAAACCAACCGTCTAGCCGCTTGTTTAAAACCACGCGTACCACAGTCGCGCCGCTGCACGCATCGTACGTATCGGATGCATCGGACGTATTGCGCGCACGCACGATATTATGGAGAAAGATCGTGAGGTTATCACTGAATTCATCGAGTTATTTAGAGACCTACCCTGTCTTTGGGACTTAACGTCTAAGGAGTACAAAGACTCGACCCAGAAAAATGTTGTTTTTTCTTCAAATGCACACAAAAATGCAATTCAAACTCCAAACTTTAGAAATTTTGATTAATAAGGAGCCATGGCGTCTTTTTAAATTGTAATAGCAGAGTTTTACCTACCATTAAAACTCTTATTATGTCCGTGAAGTAAACACCAAGATGGCTGGATTGACACTGTTTATTCATTCGCATGCCTACCCACACTTACATCATTATACAAATACAGTACATCTTTCCCTTCAATTATTTTAATTCAATCAATTTAATATACAAATATATGGGTAATTTACCAAGGTAAATTAGTTACCTTTTACAAAATATATGATAAAATATAATAATTATTGTTATGAATCTTATGTATTATTTTCTTTTCTTTCTAATATTTCCTTCACTTAACATTATCATGCATTCGTTATATCACTGACCTATCTAACTAGAATATTGGTTTGAACATTCAGAACCACATATCGGACAATAGTTTGGTATAGTACCTACCTTGAAACTAAATAAAAAGTAAGTAACAAACTATATAATTGAAAAGAAACAAACAGACAAATAGCAATCAACAAGACTCATGCAATTTAACATTCTAGCTTTTGATATTTATTCCATTGTTAGAAACATATTGCAATAACTAGGTAGTTAAACTTTCACAATAAGTACTAATACATGGTAAAATACAATGAGAAATTTTGCATAATAGCAATAGTTATCAAAACTAAACATAATCTAAATTAGAATAGAATACATAGGTACATTTAGAGTCATACAGAATTCACAATAGAAACTGCATACCTACTGGTTTCTAAACCAACAGCAGCATTTTAGACAGGCATGGGTTAGTAGCAGTTAATGCGTCTATTCCTACTAGCTTTAGTTTTCAGTAGAGGAGGTAGGCACCGGTAAGCTGCCTATCTAGATCAAATACTTGATATTGTAACTCTTTAATATTGTAACTCTTTTAATCTTTTCTTAGCTTCTCTTGCAGCTACCCTTTCAGAATTTTGGCGGAAGTGGTTGGATGATTCATCCGGTGAACAATAGGCATCGGTATCTTCGTCAGTATATACGCACGTACCGTTCTGATGATTGGTAACCAGACATGTCTTCGCCACCGCCGGCGCCGCTGGCATCTTCTTCGCGCAGAGTCTCGTTTAAGGATTTTGTAGGAGACGGCGCTTCTGGGAGCTTAATAAGGTGTCTCCTATTTCTGCGAAAGATCTTCCCTGAGTTGTCGGTAACGAAATACGAGCGAGGTTCTGGAGCGCGAGAGGTGACACGCGCGTGCCGCCGCGGCGCGCCGTCCACCGTTACAACCTCGTCACCGGGCAGCAGGTCTGGAAGTGCTCGAGCGTGTCTGTCATACAGTTGACGGTTTTTTTCTTGACTAAGTAGTATATTTTGAAAGTCATACGCATTGTCTCTATCTGGCCTCAGTTTTTCTGGATGTGAAGGCAAGCGTGCACTGAGCCTACGACCCATTAAAAGTTGGGCATGACTCGCTATACCATCTCTCGCGGTCGAGCGATAGTTGAGCAGGGCCAAGTAGAATTCTTGATTAGAATTGATTGATTTTTTCATTAATTCCTTAACCGTACGCACGGCGCGCTACTTCGTCCGTTAGATTGCGCATAGCTGGGAGAAGAGGTAGTATGCTTGAACTCCCAGGTCTGTACAAAGTTTCTAAACTCCTTTGATGCGTACGCCGGTCCATTATCTGTTACTAGTTCCGCGGGAATTCCGTGTCTAGCAAACTGATCCTTCATCGCCAAGATCACCTGCTTAGAAGTGATACCTTTAAGCGGACATACTTCCACATAGTTTAGTCATATAATCGATAATAAGTAAATAATATTCCTTTGCATATTCAAATATGTCAGAACCCAATTTTGTCCAAGGTAGTTGTGGAATAGCATGAGGTTTCATGGGTTCACGCATGGGGCGTGCTGAGTACTCAGCGCATACGCGGCATCGTCGTACAAAGTTCTCGACGTCACGCGCCATGCCCGCCCAAAACATGACGTCACGCGCCCGTCGCTTGCACCGGTCGATTCCAAGATGTCCCTCGTGCACCCGTGACAACATATCGTTTCGCAGCTGTCGGGGAATAAAGATTAAATTATTACTAAATATTACCCCATCCGCGTATACAAAATATTCCCTGTGGCTCCAGTACTGCCGCACACATTCATCTGTTTGGTACTTGTTTGAAGGCCAGCCGTGCAAGATATAATCTATTAGAATCTTTGCCTCACCGTCATTACTCGTATGCTCCCTTATAGACGTCAACCGTTCGTCGCTCACCCTAACGTTTTGTATCAAAAAGCATGTCTGATCCTCTACTTCCTCAGACAACTTAGTGTTCAGAAGCTCCGGAAGCGGCGCTCGAGAAAGTGTGTCGGCAACAAACATATATTTTCCGGGTTTGTAAACAACTTTAAAACCATAGCGTTGAGTACGAAGCATCATGCGTTGCAATCTTGCCGGTACTGAGTCGAGCGATTTCTTGACAAGGGCCTCGAGAGGCTTATGGTCCGTTCCTACAGTAATGTCGCTTTTACCGTATATATATTGGTGAAATCTCTCCAAAGCAAATACGATCGCAAGCATTTCTTTTTCTATTTGAGCATACCGCTGCTGTGTGTCGGTAAGCGTGAGCGACGCAAATTCGACGGGCCGCCCTTCCTGCAACAGCACCGCGCCGAGCGCCCGCGAGCTCGCGTCCACCGACAGCAGCGCTGGCTCTCGTGCCGCGTACAGCGCCAGCACTGGTGCACTGTATAGTCCACTTTTCAGTGAGCTCACCACGCGCTCTTCGCACTCACCCCAGATCCACTCATTGTCTTTCTTGAGTAGGTTTCGTAAAGCACCCACCTTTTCAGAGTAGTTTGGAACAAATTTACTCACATAATTTATCATACCGAGAAATCTCTCGAGTGCTTGCCGATCGTTCGGACTGGGCATGTCCGCGATGGCTCTCAACTTATCTTGGTCTATTTTCATGCCCTCGGCACTGAAAGTATGGCCTAAGTAGGTAACCTTTGTCACGCAAATATCGCACTTATCGCGATTAAATCTAATACCGACCGACCGTGACCTATCAAGGAGACAAGCGAGATCGTGCTATCGTGCTCCTCCTTCGTGGACGCCCAAACAATGATATCATCGACGAAAAAATCAACTCCCTCTAGATCTTAGAGCAGCTGTCGTACTTTGGCATGGAAAACCTCGGACGCTGAATTGATTCCGTAAGGGAGGCGCAAGTATTGATACCGGCCGAACGGGGTGCCGAACGTACATAGGTCGGCGCTTTTATCATCCAGTTGAACCATCCAGAAGCCTGATTAGGCGTCCAACTTACTGAATACCGCGCACCCCTCAGATTGGTGGCTATTTCTGTTAGCGTAGGTAGCGGGTAATGTTGACGTCTGATAACCTTGTTTAAAGGTCGTGGATCGAGGCACACTCTTAAACTTTTGTCTTTTTTAGCAACAATGACGATACCGTTGACCCATGAGGTTGGATGTATTACCTTCCTTATAACTCCCAACTTCTCCATCCGGGCTAACTCTTTTTGTAGCTGATCTCTCACTCCAATGGGTATTTTTCTTACAGGGCATATGCAAGGGCTATCATCACTCTCTAATGGTATCTTATAGCGTCCCGGTAACCTACCTAAACCTTTGAACAAATCTTCGTAGGTATCTAAATTAATTGAAAGAATTCTTTGCACTAATCCTAATTCTTCCAACGCATGCTTCCCTAAAATGCTCTGACAAGCCTCACGAGAAATTACAAATTTCAATTGATATTCACGCTGTTTATAATATAGTTTAATTGTACATAGTTGAACCTGCAATTGATAAGTAATTGCCGCAAAACGATTTCGCACGCACATTATCACAATGAAGCTGAGACAATGAAAACCCTAACTTGACATATTTACTTAGTGATAAAACATTTAGATCAGAACCAGTATCTAATTTAAATTCGTGTTTATAACATTCAGGTAAAAAAAATTTTTCATGCCATTTATCATTTTTAGCATGTGAAATAGAATCGATGCATTCTATTGTAGATATGTAGTACAACTCACCCTCGTCGCCGCCGTCGCTGTCCTCATTTACCTCATACACTTTGTTATTAGATTTCTTTGCCAAACACATCACTTTATAATTACCTCTATTGCCGCAAATAAAACACTTGACTTTTCTGGCTACACACCGGTCACCTCCGTCACAATGAGCACTGCCGCAGGCACTACACGTTACAGGGTACGCCGCATGCGCGCCGCCGCTGCCGCGACCCGCCGCGCTCAGCCAGCCTGCGCCAGCGCGCGCTCCCCGCGTGCCGCTGCTGCCACCTCCGCCGCCGCTGCCAACGCCGCCGCCGTGCGCCCGGAATGGACCACTGCTACTTCCGGCGCCATCACGCCTACTCATATTATGCGTAGGCGCATAATATGAGTCCGCGCTGCATCCCTCTGGACTTCCACAAAATGTCCACTGCAGCGGTTTTTGGCTCACTTTTGACACCTTCAATTTGTCGGCTATCGTCGATAGAACTTTCACTGGCTTGACATATTCTCACTGCCTTTACTAGCGTTAAATCGTCGGCTCTCAATAACCGGTCCCGCACGCCGCCGTCAGCGACACCACACACGATTCGATCTTGAACCAGGCTATCTTCCAGTAGATCAAATTCGCACTTTTGACTCAAAAGTTTTAGCGCCGTGACGTACTCATCTATACTTTCGCCAATTTCTTGATTACGAGTAAAAAATTTAAACCGGGTCATTATTATGTTCGTTTTCGTTCCAAAGTATCCATTGAACACTTCGACTAACTTGTTAACATCATCTCGATCTGCCTCATTCTCAAATTTTAATGTCGAGTAGATGTCGTATCCCTCTGGTCCAATCAGATTTATCAATAGACTAGCTTGTACGTCAAATTTTTTTTTGTGCACTCCTGATGCTTTGATAAATACTTGGAATTGCCGTAACCATCTCCGCCACGCGTCCGCGCGACACGCCGGTCCGCCTTCCAAGGTTAATTGCGCAGGAGGGCGAGCGTGCTCCATATTTTATTTTCACAATGATATTGTTAATCAATGATATTATTTTCACACCACAAACTGGTTTACAAACGTTAAAAACAGCCAATAATTATTTGCAAATCCCACCGCTGTCACCATGAAGTAAACACCAAGATGGCTGGATTGACACCGTTTATTCATTCGCTTACAT
Source organism: Lampropteryx suffumata (assembly GCA_948098915.1). NCBI lineage: Eukaryota > Metazoa > Arthropoda > Insecta > Lepidoptera > Geometridae > Lampropteryx > Lampropteryx suffumata. Next base: position 13,870,164 of record OX402544.1, on the reverse strand, counting down.
CATTATACAAATACAGTACAGTCCGGAGCCTTATTCGAGGCCTTTTAAACAATATTGAGACGGTAGTCCTTCCGTTTCCGGCCGTAATTTCAATATCTGTCGGGTTAGTTCCGGTAATTCGCTATAGGGGGCACCACTTACATCCACCATGTTCACCCGATTTATGCGAGCGCATTTTCCGTCATTGTGGGTCTCAATATAACATACCTACTTATATTAAATTAATTACAATTGTATAATACACCAGGCAGGACTTACTGTAAGGCCTCGAATAACGCTCCGGACATAATAAGAGTTTTAATGGTAGGTAAAACTCTGCTAATGGCCTCAATTCTGTTGGCACCAACCTAACTAATTTTAGCTAAAATTAGGTTTAGACTGTCAAATGAATCTTTGGTATTCTGCTGTTACCAACTTATACTAATTTAATTTTATCTAATTTAATTAAGCGTTCCATATTTAGTTAGATGGTACCAACCGAATAGGTTTTACAAATGCTATTACTAACTAAAATATATTTTAGACAATTGCTAATTTTAGAAATAACCAACGGAATTTGCCACCATTATGTCCATACCATATATATATACCATATACCATAATATTGAGACAGTGTTTGTTCTCGCCTGGTGAACAGGGCGCCAATGTGATTTTATACAAATTACTATAAATTATCTTTAACCATTATTAAATCTAATGCATCACAAAATCTTACTAGGTATCGAATCAATAATATATTACAAACATAATTTAAATTATTCTGCGGGCTCAAAATATGCCCCCAAAGAAGTACTAATTGAATTCATATTAGCCTTTTTAATTTCTTTTCTATAAAACTTTACAAAAGTATTTACAGATCTCCAATTACCTCTTGACAAAATCTTTTCTAGTGGTTCTTTGTCAATCCAACCCCTTGAAGCTACGGCTGACCTGACGCTTCCGGGGGTTGCATCAATGCCAGCTTCTTTCAAAACAGATTTAACCCATCCTGCAAAAATGGTTCTGGATGCAGCTTTAGCTTTACCACGGGCAGTGACAAATACATTATCAGTACAAGCTTCCCGTCTCCTATTCATTCCTAATGAGTGTAACCTTCTGACCCATAAAACTGGATCCAGATTTGAATTTTCTACATTTGAGAATAATTTCCAACCTGATTGAACATATGACTCAGAATCCGTTTTGGATCCATATATGAGCCAAAGGGTCACTGTGTTATCTTCACTGATCACGAACAAACCTTCAGAAACATCTAAAAGTGTTAAGTCATGTACTCTACGTCCTGAGCAGAGTAACAGGAGGTTAGCGCATCGTCGCGAAACTTCATATAAATTTTCTGAATTCACAATATTTTTTGATAATGAGGAGATCAAGATACTAGTATCTCAGACACTCTTGTCTGGACACCGTTTAGCATGACTAGAGGATATAGACTTTAATATTTGCTTTACTAAAACATTTGAACTAAGACGTGAACTATCCTCTGTGCTACATAAAGTAGACACTACCGACTTTTGGACTAAAATCGTTCTGTATGCCAAACCTTCATTTAGATGAAGATCAGCGAAAAACCTTGCCAAATCAGAACCCGAGGTAACCTGAACTGCCGACTCTCTGCACCACTTAACCCAGCGCTCCCAGGCTGGCCTGTATGTATTGAGGGTAGATTTACGCCATCTCGCTCGCAGTAAAGTTTTTTGTTGATTAGACCAGAGTTCTACAGCCCGAGACCACCCCCACATTTCCAAACCTCAAGCTTCAGATCTTTTACCTTCGAAGGACGATGACCTGTTGGCAGGTCTATCAAGACGGTCTCTAAGCGATGAATTTTGAAATGTGGTGCTATTACTCGTGCTTTGAGATCTGCCCTCCAAAGCGCCTGGGGCCACTTTGGTGCCACTATGAGAAATATACCTTTTACTCGATTGAGATGCATGAGAACTCTCGGTATCAAGTTTGGAGGCGGGAACACCCAAGCTAGCTGGAACTCCCACTCCCAAGCAAATGCGTTTGTTTCCACGCTGCAGGATCTCGTTGATCCAGGCTGACATACCTTGGTACCACGTGGGCTCGCGCAGACGCGAACAGATCTACTTCCGGAGCACCCCATTTTGCGAACACCACCTTTGTCAACGTGGGAATTAGGTGCCACTCTGGAAATACGATTTTTCGAGAAAGTCGATCGACCACACTGTTGTACCTTCCCGGAATATGATGTGGAACTAAGTGAATGTCGAAAATATCTAATATTTCGAATATCTGATAGGTCAGATTCATCAGTTTGGTCGATCGACTTCCCCCTTCGTTCCTCAGATAGGCTACAACGGATTTGTTGTCGCATTGTAACAGCACTGACGAACGACTCAGAAAAGGACCGAATCGGGACAATATTGAGTATAGTCAACATCTCTTTTTGGTTCGAATGAAACCGCCCTTCTTCGTCTAACCAATCGCCCCCCACTTGTATTCCGTTCAACTCTGCACCCCACCCCGAGTCGGCTGCATCCGTTGTTAGAAAATGTGTTATGGCTGGAGGATGGAGTTTGGAAGACAATTGGCAGTTCGTCATCCACCACTCGAGTTCCTCGATAGCTAGTGTCGGGAGATGCTGCGGATTCTCTGGATGTTTTTGTAGGAGGCTGTTGCAATGAGTCAACAGGTGACGAGTATTCAGCCGACCCTGTGGGACAGCTAGTCGGGCAAAGTTTAAACTTCCTACAATGCTCTGCACTTCTCGTAGTGTAGCATTTTTCTTTTGAGTAATTTTGAGATGGTCCCCTGTAGACCAAATATTTTCTTTTCCGGGAGAAACTTTTTGTTTAGCCACGTATCCCAAACTAGACCTAGGTACTCTATCGACTTTTGTGGGGATAGAATAGACTTTTTTCGTTGTTTACCTTCCAACCTAACTCTAGCATGGTTTTGAGTACCGTTCTCGTCTGACCTACTAGCTTTAATCTGTCTTGGCAAACAATCAAAAAGTCGTCCAGAAACACAACTATTCGTATTCCCTGCTCTCTGAGAATTTCTGCTGTCCAGTTCGACAGGGAAGCAAGCAGGGAAGCATTCGAGTTCCTCGATAGCTAGTGTCGGGAGATGCTACGGATTCTCTGGATGTTTTTGTAGGAGGCTGTTGCAATGAGTCAACAGGTGACGAGTATTCAGCCGACCCTGTGGGACAGCTAGTCGGACAAAGTTTAAACTTCCTACAATGCTCTGCACTTCTCGTAGTGTAGCATTTTTATCTTTAGTAATTTTGAGATGGTCCCCTGTAGACCAAATATTTTCTTTTCAATTCGTTCAATAATATCTACTCTGCGGCCACACACTAATTGAAACAGTCAATAGATATTTTTTGAAGATCACCTGAGAAAATGTCTTTGACTTTAGACATCAAGGACTCGCTATCAATGATGTTAGCTTCATGAGTCTATTAAAGTAAATCTGACACACCCTTTTTTAAAGCATCGCTTTGCATAATGACTGTTCGGGTCATAGCACCCAAAGATTTATCAGTGGCAATAAAACTACTCGGCTTTTCAAATTGTTTAAGTTCATCATTAGCCTCCAAGTCAACAAACCCCGGCCGTGCATTGTAAGACTTTTGAATAACGGACGTTCGTCCAGTTTTCGGTTTGAAAAAGCTGCAGAGAAGTCAGCAATTCCAAATGCTCAGAAGAGGCATACGCAATGGTTGGTTCTTTCAAATTTTAGACCAAATTAAAATCGAATTTAAGAGCTGACTCGGCAGGCTCTTGGCTAAGGGCCCCTCAACTTGCATCGGGTTTTGATCACCCGTAGAATGCCAACAACCAGGTTGTGGTGGGTAGGCATTCCATGATAAAAAATGTTGAATTTCACTTACTTGTTTGGTAAGGTGTTCTTAAACCTTACCCTCCCTACGCGATTTTTTCGCACTGCGCCGAACAGCTTTGCGCTTACGCTTGCGCATTCGGTGTTTGTGCCTGCCACTACCGTCGTCCTCGCTCGACGGCGCCGAAACACTATCACGTTCATCACTATTATCGTCGGATGTTATTTTAATTCGGAACTATTTTCAATTTATTTTACTTTATCGAACGCTAACAGCGTTATAAATTATCTAAAGTAAAAATAATGTATGACAAATATTTTTATAAGTAAACGCGAACTATCGGCGATACGTCTGTACGGCACGAAAGTTAGGACGCCAATGACGGAAAATGCGCTCGCATAAATTGGGTGAACATGGCGGATGTAAGTGGCGCCCCCTATAGTGAAATACCGGAACTAATCCGATAAATATTGGAATTACGGCCGGAAACGGAAGGACTACCGTCTCAATATTGTTTAAAAGGCCTTTATAAAAATAACGGCTCGAATAAGGGCGTAAGGACATAACATTACAAGCATTACAAGCATTCTGCACACGTCTATTCAGCACGAGCGTTTTAAAAACACTGAAGTTTGGGGTTTGTTTGCAAACCGTGTAGACAGAAAACGTTCTACCAAGGTCACCTTGGTAGAAACTGCGGTTTTAAACCGTGTAGCACATGCTTTAGTCCTAGCTCTATCCAACTATCCAACAGCACAATCTTAAAGCTCGTTGAAGGTATGTTTCATTTAGTTCCGTATTATTATTTTGTGTGTAGAAAACTAAATCATTAGCGTACGGCAACACGTTAACGTTATAATATCCAGTGCAATTTTTTGAGTAGCGTAGCGATATTAAACAAAATCACAAAAGAGGAGAAAGTGGATCACCCTGTGCCAATCCCCTGCCAGTTCATCTTACCACGGTTTCATCATCATCGTCACCTCTTATTTTCAATATTAGATTACTTAGGAAGGACCAAAAATATTTACAAGTACGAGATCCTATATTAAGACTCTCAAGCAAGTCCGTTATAACGTTATTATAGGCACTTTCAACATCTAAAAAGACTGCTAGCGTCGATGTATTAGTACATTATAAATCCGATCTATATTGGAGTTACCAGACAGACTAGGCATGACTGACATTTTCTAAATCCACTCGTGACTTGTGCTCAAACTTTGTTTTTCCACAAACCAGTATGAATTCCTGTAGAAGCTTTTGTCTCTTCTGAAGCTCAGAGAAAATTATATAGTCGTTAGGATTTTCAAAGCGTTTCCAGTCACTATGAGCTTCAGATTTTTCTCGAATTAATTGTATCAATGGACAGGTATACCAAACGGGATAGATGTAAGTACCCGAACAACATACTTGTGGTACAAATTTTAGTATGACCTTATGTAGTCTTCGATTTTAGTGCCTTTAATGATAAATGACCAATCATATTTATCAAAAAAAGCTGGTTATGAATTAAACAAACAAACCACAAACTAAATGACACAGCATTAAATCATTTACAAATACCTACAGAATAATAATGAAATAGGTCTAAACTTTGGCACTAGGTTAGGATTAGAAGTTGGTTTGTTAATAGGAACTACTTGAATACTACGCCATTGTTCGTGAGTACCTTAGAATGAATGAGTATCCGGGTAAAGATTTGAAGCAATAATGACATACCCTCCAGAAGAAGATAATAAATCATTGAATAATGTAATATTGTCTATAACGGGGCCATATCTCTCTTTTTCAAACAATTTTTTGAACTCATGAACGGATAACTCATTGTATGAACAGTGTTTTCAGAAGTGTTCACTTCATCAAGATTCATGTAAGTTTATATTCACATACTTATAAACTTACGCGAATCTTGATACATAAGAGAATATTTAATTAATAAAGTTACTTAACAACCGAAGTTCTCCCGTGTTACTTGCCATTTGAGCTAATCCGCTATATCGGAAGTAAAACATGTTATATCCGCAGCAGTCTGGAAATTTCCGTTAACTAATTTCATTCTCGTGAACTCCCCATTACGAAGTGTTTTTTTTTTTAGAATTTTCCGAGTACTTACAGCTAGGTAGTACTTACATTAATAAGAATTACAAATAATACATGTTTATAAAACATGTATGCAGAAGGCCAATTATAAGTCCACACTGATAGATATAAAATGTATATATATGTAATGAAAAAAACAAATGAAAACCTAAACAATACAAAGTAAAACAAAAGAGAAAATAACTAGAAATAGTTCAAAAATACATAGATCAAACAACAAGAAAAATCTAAATGAGTATTTGTACTATAAAAAGAATTTGTCACAGAGCAAGCGTTTCAGCTTGCTCGTTGCTGTATATATGATACATATATAAATACATATGATATGATACATACATATCTACTCTAAAGACGAATCAAATAATTGAAATCCCCTAGGATCAGATTTGCATGACCACTTAGTATGATGACTGTTGAAATCGTCATTGAAACGTAGCTTAACTAAAAATATATATATATATATGACAGTTACATTGTGTAGTTCTTACAGTTGTGGACTGTAAACATACAATACATACTCAAAGTAAGTCTTAATATTTACAGTTAATAATTTTTAGACATAAATGGCCTTATAAACGCCTATAAACTCAACTTGAACACTGCTTAAGATTCGTCACTATTTTTCACTATCTTACAAAAAAGGAGCGCGGTATTTTAAACAGTGCTTGGTCAAACCGGCTTATAACTCTTTGAGATATTCATCGTCAAACTTAAAAAAATGGTATAAACTTACTTGCTTTATTCTTTATGTACCAGCTACTTCGATAATAAAACTATGTAAGTGCAGTTTACTTGACACATAATTGACTGGATTTTTCTCCTTCAAATAAACGGGACAAGACTCAATCATGTGCGCGGCTTTGCAGTAGGTGCATCGGTACTCTTCTGGCTCGCAGTATGCACTTTGCCACATTTTGGCCATCGACCTTTTTTTGTAAGGCACATTCGCGTTAAATGGCCGTACTTCCTACATGAACCGCACTGCGTCATCGGAAATGTATATGGAAGTCAAAGTCCAATATTTTTCTACACTAATATTATAAAGAGGAAAGATTAGTAAAGATTATTGTATGTTTGTAACGAATAAACTCAAAAACTACTGGACCGATTTCAAAAACTTTTTGACCATTAGAATGCTACATTATCCCTGAGTAACATAGGCTATATTTATTACTAGAAATAAATTCGAATCTCTACTAAAACTTCAATAATGAAACACAAAGTGTAAAAAATATTGAAATAAAACATCTTCCATCGCATGCACTGTGGAAACTATTGATGATAGAACAAAAAAGTTTCTGTGACATTAAAGAACATATCAATATCTACAAAAAACTTCACAATACCATATGTCTAACTATTGTAGTTATGTAACTATAACTTCTTTTTTACATTTTAAAAGTTGATAGAAATGCTGACCAAAACTAGACCATGTTATCCATACTCTTATATTAATCCTTATCCAAATATATTCAAGACTGTTTCAATACCTGTAGATTACTTTTTGAATTATTCAAATCGGACATTCCATTTAAAAAATAGTACGAATTTAAAAATGACAATCTAAACAAAATACTAACAGAAAATAAACGTCGTATTAAAAAAATCTTCTTAAAAAAAACTCATAAAAAGTAATTTGAAGAAAAAACTACTTATGTCCTGCATAAATATATACATTTACTCTACGTTTATCCTAAAATGTTTAGAAAATAAATGTCCACCCGTACGAAGCCGGGACAGGCCGCTAGTATTAAATACAATCACAAGGATCATTTTGAAACGTCTTTAGGTGCCAATTCCTCCTAAGTCCGAGTCCGAGAAGAATGGCAAGAAACTTGTCCTGGTCCTAGAGCTTTTTTCATCCATTCTATTTAACCTTTTAATAGACATTATCTTGTGTTCACATTGTAATGACGCTATCAAATCTTCGTCTTTTACATTCGGAAAATTATTCAAAAGTGTTAAACAGAAGAATCTATCCGTTTCCTAATCCTCGAATAAAAACATCTTTTGGTGATCGTTTTGGTCAGTTAGTAAGGGCACAAATTTATAACAATGTGGTTCGATCATGTAACATCAGGAATAAGTCTTTTCAAGAAGCCAAATATATCATTTATAACTGGTTATTGACTTTTACAAACACAGACACCTAACTTTTTTCCTAATAATGAATCGTTTTTTATTTATTTTGACACACTGTTTCCGTCCGATAAATAGTTATTAAACCAGTCTGAAGCTATACTTCTAATTCCTAAGCTGTCCAACTTCTTAAGTAGTATCAGAATAGAGATAGTGTCGAAGGCTTTTGCCAGGACTAGGATGACTCCTACACAGCATTTACCTGCATCTAGTTTGGATATTTTTTTTTATCAGACGTCAACAAATGAACCGCATCTTCCTTGTTTTTACATCTGCGAAAGTTAACGAGATGTTTGTTTACTAGTTTTTCTAAAAGTTTTAAAAAGGCAAACTGGCCTATAGTTGTTGATTGAGTCCTTGGCACCACCTTTTTGTATAGAACAAACTGTGGCTAGTTCCCACTTTTGTGGTAGACTCCAGTCGACAAACATAGCTTAAATATGTATGTAAGATTAGCTGTCCCTATGAGATGTTTATTTAGTTTTAGATAGAAAGTTATCTAATCCATCAATTCCGGGTGCCTTGGCACTTTGCAATTATTATTATTATTATTAAGAGCCCTTGACGTCCCACTACAGGGAAAAAGCCTCCTTTCCTTTTCTCCAATCGTCCCTGTCTAAAGCCACTGTAGGCCAATCCTTAAGATGGACGTCTAACTCGTCCCTCCATCTATACTTTGCAATTAATCTATTAAATATTTAATTTCTTCTGCATGAGGGATATGGGTAGAATGAGTCAATTGAACTGTTATTTATTCTAGTGGATACATTTCATCCATGTTCTACAAGTACTTTACATATTTTAAGTATTCTCGGTCTTTTGCGTTGCTAAACCCAAAATTCGTTCCTCTTCACCGTGATCTATCAATGGGAAATTATTTATAGCTAATCATAGGAACATAAAACTATCCGAATTTTAATAATTTCAGTGACTTTTGAAGATAAATGAGTTAGGGGAAAATGAGTACCTACTTACTATGAGTCGATTTCGCTGGGAATGAAAAGTTAACACTTAGCTACTTCAGTTCAAGCTCTTTTAGTGCTCACTTTGATCACAGTCTTTATTCTTTTTTTATACTGTACTTTGATTAAAATAAATTTTGTTAATAATTAGTTAACATGTTTCTAACTAGATCGCGCTAAAAATGAGTTTGGCCGACTTTAAAACTATTTGTAAGCTTGTATCTGTAACTTGTGAAATTATGTAAGTACCTATACGAATACATGTTATACACCTTGACATCTTGACGACCTTTGTGGCGCAGTGGGCCAAGACCCGGCTGACAAGCAGAAGGTTGCAAGTTCGATTCCGGCCGCGGAACAAACGTTTGTATGATCTGCAAGTATTTGTCTCGGATCTCGGTCTGGATGTATTATATGTATATATTTACAAAAAAAGGTATATAAGTAGTGTATCGGTCATGTGGTACCCATAACACAAGCTCTGCTTACTTTGGGGCCAGATGATGCTGTGTGAAATGTCCGGCATTATTACATATGTATTACATATCACCTAACTACTTGATAATATGTACATACGTTTGGTACATACAAATAGGTACATACTATTCGTCCTATTTACTTTTTAAAGTATCTTTAGAATTAACTTACTAAGGTGGTTTCATAGCCATCTTATTTAGATTTATTGCATTCTAATATTTATAACCATCGATAATATAGTTAACTAGTAAATATTAAATAACCCAGAATATGGCTGTAACTTGCATGTTTGACTATACCATCATGAAACAGACACTATTGTACAAACGAAAACAAAGCGTTACCGGAGACGCGAGCACGGGAGAGGTGCCTTCAAAACGCAAATGACAAGCATTGAGGCTCAAATAGGTACGCTGCATTTCAGTGACTCGGTATGCCAGGCACCATTTAATCTCTCTTCTTCTTCTTCCTACAATGGCATATATCTTGATGACTATTTTGTCAATGGACCAGACTCTGTAGTTTGTTTCAAATAAAACGTGATAAAATGAGAACAATTTTTTTTACCTGAGTCTGATTTAGAGAATCATTTTTTGATGACCCTTCTTAAATTTACTAAGGCTAAGTTCACATGCAACGCACGATCAAACTAGAGTTCAGATGACGACCGTTAATGCGCGTTGCGAGTGCTCGTCACTACTCGTCAGTCTGGTTCGGTAGTAATTAGAAAATCGACGTGGAAGAGGCAATGATTTTTCAAAGAAAATATTATTATTGATACAAAATAAAATATTACAAAGAAAATACTACAAATAAAAATGTTGAAAAGAAAACGGACATATATTGTTGGGTTCACCCAATTTTTTAAAATGGTCCCGATTTGTTTGCGACATTATACATATCCGAATAAGAGACAACGAATCTCTTAAAACAATATGTAATTCCTAAAATTTGCAAAATTGCAAAATTCATCGTGATTGCACTACCTACGCGATTGCACGTAGGTAGTGCAATCGCGATGAATTCGCGCATCGCGCATGTGATGTTGTTTGAAATATCAGGATGACTCATATCATAAAATATCAGGATAGATGCGTGATTAAAAACGCGCGTCAAAATTTTGCCATCTTAACATCTTAACCTAAATTGACGTGTAATTGGCGAGTTTTAGGTAATTTTATATGCAATAAAATTTGGTGTTGATCGAAATTGTTTAAGGTTTTCCACATTTAAATTAATTAAATATTTTAACAAAATGACGACTTTAACTTATTTTGAAACTTTCATAAAAACCAGTTTGGACTTTAATTTTAACTTTTGTATAAACAAAATAAGATCGTTCTAAACAAAGTTCTTAGGAAAATTCGTATTGTATTGTACCCCATTTTAGTTAGTCCAGCGAAACAACGGAATCAGGGGCATTGAAAAATGGTTTTGTTTTTATATAAGTACCTAATATTATCACAACTATTGTGCTATTAAAATGTGCTATATAAATATTGTGCTAACTGTTGGCCTTCTTACACAAGCTCAGAGTCGCGCAACGTGCTATGGAGAGAGCTATTTTGGGTGTTTTACTACGTGATAAAATCCGCAACGAGGAAATCCGTAGAAGAACCAAAATCACCGACATAGCACTCAAAATTTGCAAGTTGAAGTGGCAATGGGCAGGCCATATAGCTCGCAGAACTGATAAGCGTTAGAGAGTAAAAGTTCTCGTATGGTGACCAAGGACAGGAAGGAGGAGATGGCTCAAAATCGTTCTTCTTGGAAATATATTGGGGAGGCCTATGTTCAGCAGTGGACTTCTTAAAGGCTGATATGATGATGATTGTCACGAAGACGTAGTCAGTCGTAGTCGACATTGGTCTTGGTCTGTACTAAACGTCATCTATTCGAAACTCATGTTGTAACTTCTGTAGCTGTGTCATAACAACAGAATACAGAAGTACGAGCATTTCTGCGGTCATAACCAAGCCGCCGTCGCGTCAACGTTACGTTAGGCATACAATTATATTGAAATTGAAAAAAAATATATATGTAAAAGTGCCCATCGATTCCATGTGTGCAAAATATTTTACGCTAGATCAAGGTTCGCAAAAATAGGTTTTTGTGATTTTTCAGTGAAACGGCAAATTTTATGATAAAAATAGCTCAGTCAAAAATTTTAGAGCATGCAATCTTCAAAAATTGCCCTGACACTTGTTTTCCTAAGATTCACCATTTCTGAGAAAAAGCGATTCTAAAATGTACTACAGTTGTATTCTCCAACTATAGTACACATGCATGAGTAAGCTGCCTATGTACATCATTAGGCTCATAATATATATAAACTTTTAGTCTGCGTGACTAATAATACATTGATATTGAATAATATGACATTGCTTATACAACATCAGCAATTTTTAGGAGAGGTAAAACAACTGTTTTTTTAATATTTGAAAAACAAGATTTCTTTACATGTTTGTATATTTGTGTATAAATGTCCCGCCCGTAATGTTAAGGTTCGGCCAAACCTGCGCGTCAGTAACGAGGGAAGCGGGACGAGATGCGGGAGCGTCTGCAACGCGAAACTTAACGTGCACACCTGTTCGACTCTGGCGCGAACCGCGGCTTCATTCTTCATTATAATAGAATATCCTCTCACTGTTTCTATAAACAGTACTGTATTACCTTCTGTTGTAGTCATTGTGGAACGAAATAATTAATAAAATAATAAGGAAGGTAGCTTTCTCGCACATTCACACTGACCACTAGACGAGTGCGTCCGCTCTGTCGACGCGGCCGTCCCGCGTTTGCTCGCGTTGTGTTCGCGTAGGTGTGCATTGCGCCATAGATAAAGTATGGGTAGCGTCCGCCGCGCGGTAGACGCTCCCGCTTCGCAGTCGTTTAGGTCGCGCAGGTTATCCTTTACCCTGTAAGGCCCAGTCTAAAAACCAGTGTTGTCTCCCATAGGAGTGGCTTCAATGTAACCTTTTTCGTGTTGTGTGTCAAATAAACCATTATTCTATTCTATTCTATTCTATTCTACATGTGCAAAAGTTTTTGAGGATAAGTACTCTACTCCAGAAACTCTAATTACCAACGGAATTCTTTTCCTTCTTTCCTTTATAGAGCTCCAAAAAAAATTACTAGCGTAAATAACTTACGTTATCAATCTTTTGCAAAACATACACGTAATAAAAAACGTGTGCAATTAGCTCGTCTTTCTCCAACCTCGGCTTCTGCTCACCCAACTTTTTATCGAGTATAATACCAGGTTCAAGAGACGCTTAGTAATTAACTGTAGGTACCCAGAATAACGGGGTTGACAGCTAATTAATAATGTACTGGAACCAATCCACACTACAGCCACCTGCATTAGTAAAGTTCCTTCATACTATTTTTAGCAAATGCAAAAACTTATTTAATTCTAAATCCGGCTGAAAAAAAAGTAGTCTTATTTTTAACCGACTTTATCAAAAAGGAGGAGGTTCTCAATTCGTCGGAATCATTTTTTTTATGTATGTTCACCGATTACTCGAAAACGGCTGAACCGATTTGGAAATATCTTTTTTTGTTTGAAAAGGTATACTTCACAGGTGGTCCCATATACATTTTATCAAAATCGGTCGAGCTGAAAAATAAACGAATATCTAAAAATTATATACATCGATGATTGAAAATTATATATGATCGATGTTTTCATGTACTTTCATACCTCGCTGTCTCATTGGAGCGTGGTGTTTATTTGGCCTACCCATATTATAATATACAAAATACATTTACTTTCCACTAAAAATGTATTATAGGCTCAAATTTAATTCAATGAAGTCGGTTTCTTTTTAGTTTTTAAAACGTAATTATGTTCAACAGCATGCACCAGTTGTCAAGGCCAGTCATATTTAAATGTTGAATCTTCAACAGAAAAAGATCCTTCCATCGACGATAAAACAACTGATGCGTCGCTGTTAAAGCAATTTACGTCGACTCAGGAAGAAGAAGAAGAAGAACCCGAAGTTGAATAAAAAGACCTGACAATTGATTCAACTTCAGTAAAATAGACCGTGGAGTAGGCCTACCGGGGAAACCACGTTTGAAAAAATGCGCCAAGTACACCTCATAGGATGCGTGGAAACGTATGCATATTATGGAAGATACAACTTTAGTACATTTTATTGAACTGATCCCAGATGAGTGCTGCTTGGAGACTTATGATGGAGACGACTGGGAACTTCGATAGTCATGAAGTTATTGGGGATTAGTCCCCCTGCTAACAGAAGAGCTAGCATTAGAGATGGAAAACTTAAAATAAGCCCGGCTTGGTGCCAGCTGTTATGCACCTACATGCAACCGAACCGACACCGCATGTACTGATTCGTCTTTCCTGCGGGTCCTGTTGGCAAGGTCGCGAGCTTGCATTAAGGCTTACCTAAGTGCACGCAAGGAGCCTCAGAGGCGCACTTTAATCCTTTCACCACACTGGTTAGAAATTACTAGTGACAAGAAGAAGAAGAAGAAGTAAATTATAGAATCGCCTTTTCTCAGAAATGTTGAATCTTAGGGAAAAAAATGTAAGGGCACTTTTGTGGATAATTTTGCTACAGTTTTTGTCTGAGCTATTTTTATCATAAAGTTAAACGTTTTGCTGAAAATCCTATTTTAGCGAACATTGACTTAGCATACAGTTTTTTTGCACAGGGGATCGATGGGTACTTTTTACAATTCAATGTAATGGGATACCATCCCAAAGATAAATATATTGATTGGAATTTATGCAACGGTGAATGTCTAATTTGATCGGACTAATAGTACCTAATAACGAATATGGATTGTGGACTTCAAACACAATTTGTAGTAGTTCAAATTTGAGACGCATTTGGATAAAACATTTTAATAAATAGATCTATCTAATAAGAGCTAGATACTGGAGGAACCACTGGAGGAAGTCCGCCAGTAGAAGTAAAGTAAGTGCTAAACTTAATCATCTTAGCTAGAGTAGAGAAGCGCACACCAAACTAGGTTCTCGAATAATATTGGCACTGCTGTCGAATACACGCCCACTGGATATCAAGTGTCAAGCTACCCTTTGAATTGAAATTCAATTAAAAGCTGATGACATTGACGGACCAACTAATGGACAATTTGGACTGTTGAGCAAGTCTTCGTCCACTTCTAGGTGTTTTTTGGTTTTGTTTGACAATTTCTTGTAATGTTTCGAATATTCATATAAGTACCTATATTTACTTACTGAATAAAAATATACAATAATATAAAATACATTTGAAACAGTTGATATCTATGATATCTAGGACCATTTAAAACGATCTATAGATAGCTCAACTGATTTAGATCACCGCCGCAGAGGGTGCCGCAGAGGGCAGCGTTCCCAAGACACTGGCGGCATTGACACGTTGAATGGCAATGTTAATACGCTGAGCCAAATAAGAGCCAGCTCTTATGTCACGCAATGTGAGTTTAATAAGTGTCTTGAATTCGTGATTTAGGTAGGTATATATCACTTTAACTTCGTACCTACCACCTGTACGTAGTGCCAGCTACGTATATACGTATGTACGTAGATGTTTAGTTAAGGTTCCTAACAAAATTTAAAGCGTTGTGGAAAAAGGAGGGCAATCGATAGTTTGGCAATGGAAATACAACTTTACAAATAAAAATAAAAACTCTTATATATATTTATTTGATTGTGTAAAATCAATTTTGATCCGGGTCTGTTTTCAAAGGTTTGATAGGTTTGTGATAGACTTTCAATTTTCCATAAACAAAGTTTGATTTTCGGGATAAACAAAGTAGTAGTTTTTCTGGTTTGTTTTGCTTCTTGCCCCTGTGGAGTGGTTTAGAGGGTTTCCGTCTGTTTTATTTGAATAAACGGTTCATGTGGTAATTAAAAGGACCTGAGTTTTGATTCTGATATCGAATTCTAATCATACTCATTTATTTCGCACTAAATGTTTTATGTTCTCATCTTTGAATGTCAAAGCGTTCAATTTTATGTATCCGAAGTCTACAAGGAACCCTTATAGTATCGCCATGACGTCGTATGTATGCTGTATGTCACTCCTAATAATAACATATTATAGCTCTTGCTCGCAGATTAGTCTTGATGAAATTGGTGCACGGTAGGTAATAGATTTTATAATGTAATAACGTGCACGGTGTAGTGGGTTCTTCAAAGATATGAATTAATAAATTCTCCAAACGTATAGAGAAGGGTTCCGAACTCAGTATAAATAAGAAACCCAAAGTTGAAGCCGATTCATTAAGCTTTTTGTTTTTTTGAAGTGAAAACTTCTTTAGGCGCGTTGAGCACTTTTTGGATGAACAAAAATCATGCAACTCGCGTCATAGTCACCGAACGCTTTCCATGAGCTATATGTGTACTTTTTGGGGAACAAAAAGCGTGAAATTCGCGTCATCGTCACGCTTCCCATGAGCTTTAGATGAAAGTAGATTTTTCTGAAGTGTAATTTTTTTTTATGTAAAATACTTTATTTACTTAAATTTTTTTAATACTTTATATTTATATTATGTTTAATTATGTTATTATGTAAAATATTTTTTTACGATAGGTAGCGCAATAATTTTTTTCGTTTTTTTTTTAGGTCACAATATTGATCATGCGCTAAATAATATTACAATCTAGCCAAATAAGTTAATGAGTAATTTTGTTTTGGCCTATGAGTAGTTTTATTAAATAAATAATACTAAGAATGTGTCCAATAGCACATTTCTGACAGTCCCTAGTTAAGGGGAAAACACTTTTTAGGGTTCCGTTTTTTGCCATTTGGCTACGGGCCAAAAAACGGTCTGTCTGTCTGTCTGTCCGTCCGTATGTCACAGCCACTTTTTTCCGAAACTATAAGAACTATACTGTTGAACCTTGGTAAGTAGATGTATTATGTGAACCGTATTAAGATTTCACACAAAAATAGAAAAAAAACAATAAATACTTAAAACTGAAACTCAAAAATTGTTTTTTCTTCAAACCCATACGTGTATGGGTGTATACATCTATGGATAAGTCTTCAAAAATGATATGGAAGTATCTAATATATTTTTTTCTAAACTGAATAGTTTGCGCGAGAGACACTTCCAAAGTAGTAAAATGTGTCCCCCCCCCCCCCCCCTGTAACTTCTAAAATAAGAGAATGATAAAACTAATAAAAATATATGATGTACATTATCATGCAAACTTCTACCGAAAATTGGTTTGAACGAGATCTAGTAAGTAGTTTTTTTTAATACGTCATAAATCGTAAACCGTAATTTACCTTTCATTCAATCAACTCAAATATAAAATGTTACTTGCTGCTACAGAACCCTTCATGGGCGAGTCCGACTCGCACTTGGTCGCTTTATTTTACAACTCGTTATCTAGTAAACTTTATGATTATTATCCCTGTAGATAATATCATCATATATTCATCTATGGTATTTTAAAAATAATTCAGGTTTCCTCAAACAGAGGTTTTGCGATGAAGACATTAAATACATTAAAATATTCGTCGTGTAATTTTTCATCAATATTTTTTTATGTTTATTTCTTTCATTACTTTAAAAGGCCCTATAAATTCAGAAGCCTTCACTGAGCGTGGTGTGCCACGTGCTTGAGCAATATTTCCGCAGCAAAAACCACACTCTTTATAGACTCGGAGAACATGGAACTCACACACAAACGCACATCACATACACAGACACATACCGTTATTTCTGATAATTTAATTGCAGAAATAAATACAGAAATGTACAGAATAATATAAAAAACACATGAGAAACAGTTGAGCTATCTAAGGACCGTCTAAATGATCAATGGATAGCTCAACTGATCCAGATCATATGTTCAGATTTTCTCACAAACTGGAGGCATTGCCACGTTATGTTTCCATTTTTTTTTAATATTCAAAAATAATTTGTGTAATGAACAATGTTCACTCTAATGTATAAAGATGACAACAGATTTAAACAACTCATTAGGATTATACAAAAAAGCGCAAGGACCAGGACGTGTTTCTTGCTAGTTCTTCTCGGACTTGGGTAACGAGGATTTGGCACCTAAATTCACCTAGTATTTAAGAAGTTTTAAAAGGATTCTTGTTTCGACGTTTCAAAGGGAGTGTATTGAATAAAAATATTTTTGACTTTGACTTTTTTGGTAGTGTGTGATGACAGGACAGGATACAAAAGTATATTTGGTACAAATGACCACATTTTGTCAATTCGGTTGGCTCATTTCTAAAATTAGGAATTGTCTAAAATATATTTAGCTAGTCATAGTGTGTGCATTTGTAAAACCTATTCGGTTGGTACCATCTAACTAAATTAGGAACGCTTAATTAAGTTAGATAAAATTAAATTAGGATAAGTTGGTAGCAGCAGAATACCAAAGGTTAATTTGACAGTTCAAAACCTAATTTTAGCTAAAATTAGTTAGGTTGGTGCCAACAGAATTGAGGCCAATGTCTTTGTTCTGTGTCTGGGTGTTATCAAGTATTTTTATGTATTTATTTAAACGTATGTAAGTACTCCATTCATCTAAGTCACCATAATAAAAGCTATCTTTAGTTTGGAGCTGGATGGTGTTGTGTTCATTAACACAATTTTTTGTCCAGTCCAGAGGTTAGTTAGTCTGTACGACAACTCCACCGTAGCATGGCACAGTACAGTTTACTTGTAGAGATGTAAGTAGTCCGGCTTATCGAAGTAACATCAGACATACCGGCTATTTGGATAATTAAAATGTACATTTGACTAATAGGGAAATTCAACACTTGCATACTCGTACTTACGTTCCATACCACGTAGGGTAATGGAAAAACAAATAAACTGAAAACAAAATGTTTGGAACATATAACAATGGTATAGAAACAGGTATGAAAACTGTGACATCTGCTGAAGTAAAACTGTGTTACAGAAATAAAATTTTTGGTAGGTAGTACATACAATATAAAACACATGACAAACAAATGAATGTAAACAAAATCAGAAATGTGCTAAGTATAATAATATCAACTCAAAGATAATAAGTAGGTGCTTACTCCTATTGTAGAGTAGGAGGTACTGAAAATTGTGGTGCTGAGGTAAACAACCCCTGCCCTCTGAACCATGCGTGGGTCTAGTTCTGAACGTAGATATTGACAATGTCTTACGGCCGACTAAGCAGATTAAGAAGCAGGCTTGCATGCCCTGTTGTAGTGCTTGGGACATATTTAGATAGAATATATCTAAATCTGTCCAAAGCACCACAACAGCGTCCTGTACTGGCCTGTACATAAGTAAGTTAAAAGTTTTACTGGACGCTGTAGGTACTTACTTAATGTTTCGGAATTTCAGTAATGGATACTGAAATGTTGAATTCGAGACCAACTCAAATGCTTGAGACTTGAATTTAACACAAACTTTGTTTACTTTGGGGCTAAATGATGCTTTTTGAAATGTCCGGCATTATGTATGTATTTTTATTTATATAAGTAATTGTATATTAATCTGTATATTTTAGCAAAAGAAAAAGTCTAGTACTTTATTAGAGACCCTGGTATATTTTAAAATTATATGGGTAAAATGGCGCATCGAAGGCACTTTTGACAGCTGTTATTTGTTTTTAATTTGAAGGAATAGACGAAATAAAATATATTTTTTTGTGTCGCATATTTTGTCTTCAAGTTCCTAATTATTAATTGTTTTGCATAAAATATGCTTTAATACAAATAATGGTAGTATTACTCCATTATATCTTTTCGGAACCAGGTAAGTATCCGAAAAAGTCAATGCAAAATGCGAGATCTCAATTCCTCATTACTTAGGAACCTTCGGTCTCATCGGTCAAGTATAATCAAGTCAACTTGCGCCTGACCAATATACCGTCATAAACTAACCATCGAACATTGCTCTAACGTAAAAATAAGTCGCATTGAAGGATAACCTTAACTTTTAAGTTTAAAATATGATCGTGCAAATTATTTTTGTTATGTCTGTGGTGAGGGACAGCAGGTAGTAATGGGTCAAGAACAGTATCCATTGTACAAGGCGTGTTAGAGATGAAAAGATCTAGAATTCCTCCATTACTATTAGGCTTATTGTGAAACTGTTGAGCATTCATGGCGGACATGAATTGTTGAAGCTGTGCGCATATTGTGGTAGTTCCAGTGCATATCATGCCACCACTGGCCTAAGAAGTCGTGACCCATGCTGTACCAGGAAGGTTATAGTCACCAACAATAAATATATTTGAAATATTAGGTTCCATTAGCATGTCTTGTATAGAGTCTAAGTGTGAAGTATATACATCTGCAGATACCCAGCCCGGTATGTATACAGCACTAACTACATTTATTTTCGACTTGTTATTGCTAGGAAACTGAACCATAACATGCTCAATACAGGTCAAAGATGTATAATATGGGATTTTGGTAATGTCATAAAAAGCAGGGCATAACTCACGCAATACTGCAACAAGAACTCCGCCACCATCGCTTTTCTTCGTCCCCTGGCGATCCCGATCGCACCTATACACCACGTAGCGCGGATCAATAAACTCATTGTTATCAATTTCAGGAGTAAGCCACGTCTCCGTTATTATAATAATTTCATACGAAAACGATAAGATGTTCATGAACAGGGAGTGAAGTTTTGTTCGCATTCCTCCACAATTTTGGTAATAAACCGTTAATTGTTCAGTTGCATTATCCATACTGAAATCATAAGACAATAAATGCATATGAGTTGTGTAATATTATATGTATAGGTAAATAGGAACGATGAGCGGGAACACAGCTGACGCGCCGGAGTGTCGCAATAAACAGTAAAACCGTAGCCCGTTTGAACTCTTTCTGTAGGTAGGTGAGAATATCTGTATGGGTGGGAATGTGCAAGTAAAGTAATATCACATGTAGACGTGTGCCTAACTATACGGGCATGTTGACGAATTGGATCGAGAGAGAACAAAGCAATTAAATCCAGGCTGATCAGAACACGGCCGCCATCGCTCTCACAGCAGACAAGTGGCATACACTGTATACATTAAAAAAAATAGATTATAGTAATAGCATCGCAAACGGTTGAGTCAATTGGGGTAATAACTGACGGAATTAAAAAGATACATACATTCATTGAAATTGCAGATATCTTAATATTATCGTTCATCAGACGTTTTGTCCTCATATTACGATAGTGAAAAGTAACAGTATATAGTGCTATAAGGTCCAATAAATTACAAATATAGTCGCTTTCATGAGATAAAAACGGTAAACAAGTGCAGGGATAACGAAAAACAGACATCATTACATAAACAAAATATAAATTGATAGCATGCGTGATATTCTTACCATTATTTAGAAAGGATAGACAACTTTTATTGCGATAAGGAAAAGCGCAACCAGCTATTAAAGCATAATGACAAGTTTTAGCATGCATTAAGGTACAATCATTATTTATACGAATGATTAATAATAGGTTAATTATTAGTGGCAGGTTTAATTTTTTTAAGGTGGTTTACGGTCTTTCGTCAAGCCCGAGAAGCCGCCAAGAGACACAGCGTCAAGTACGCGTGGGTCAAGAACGCGACTATCCTCGTCCGAGAGCGGGACGACACAACTGCTTCTTCTTCAGGCTAAAGTGCTCATAAATATAAATCAATGAAGGTGTGCCAGCAATACCGACTTGGTCGGTCTTTAAAGTCTTTCCGGAATGCGCTCAGTAGGCCATCTCGTTGAATTCGAGAGGATGACATTCTTTGGCCTATTGTTTTGTTGATGTGCCTTCGGCACCCTGTGAACGGAGACGATGTCTTGGAGCAGAACAGGAGATCCGATCGCATTTCCTAAGGCTTCTATCAGGGATGGAAGATGTTCATTTCGCCTCTCAGGTATGTTGCCTATCTCCACATTACACTGACGCGCCTGCTGTTCCAGCAAGTCAAGCTTACACTCAAGTACCTGGACCGTCGAGTCCAACTCCGCGGACTCTGTGCAGCTCAACTGTTCAATTTGATTTTTGAGGACGTCCTGCTGTTCAGACTGGGCGGTGGTTTGTAGGCAAACTATATCTTCACGCAGACTAGAGACACGCTGCTTCAAATGAGTTTGCTCAGTGTCCTCATCTAATTCTGTACTTCAGTTAAAGTAGATTTAATATCATCACGCATTTGGTGTATATCGTTATTCATTTTATCACGCCATAGATTTAGAGTTCGGTGCAGTTCCTTTGTAAAAGAATCAAAATCAGTGCTGGTCAGAGGTCGCAGTTTCTGCTGGCTTTGTTGGCCATACTTCTGCTGGCTTTGCGGGCCACTGACCACAGTTTTGGATGCCGGGCCGTGATCTTTGATTTTAGGCTTAATATGGGCAGTATTGCACGCAAGTGAGACGCCGTGATCTAATAGGTTATTGCATGATAAATCCATGTTAACTTCACATACTTACTGGAATCTGATGGTATGTACGTACTGGCGTGTTTAAATTTGGTTTGGTACGTAATGTTACGTTATTGCATGCTGGACACTTCCATGTAGCCTTATACTCACTGTTCAGTGCCCCAAACTGGAGTGAAGTTAAGTTAAGACATTCATAATGGTAATTACCTTCGCATGAACTGCACACGAGAAATCCATCGGCTGAGGGCATAGCATTCATACAGCAATTCATTTTTTTGTATGTATTGATCTCGTCAAACATCCAGAGGCACCTTCTGTCAGCTTTCCCAAGTCAAATACAGTTGGGTTTGGGTTCACTGCAGTATTGATACACCAGTTAAGTTCAGCTGTACGTTGATAGATGGCGCAAATATAGATGGTCAGGCAGAAATGACGGTACAAGTTCTATGCTTTTGCTATGTATGCAATAATAAGTGTACGCCGTTTGGAACACATATGCAACTTTGTAAGCATATGATGAGCACTAAACTATGGTAGTCTCTGCATGTACCATGTGCAAAACACTATTAAAAAGTCTTGGTACGATGATGAGGTTCAACTCAAAATTGCAGTCACAAGTCCGTGACTGCAATTTTGAGTCCGTCCGTCTTCTCACTATGTCCGTGTTGTTATAGTAATAAGTAATGCTGAACATTTAACACAGCGATACCTAGCTCCGTCATTACAGTGTCATTATGGGTACCACATGACTGATATACTACATACTTATATGCATGTTTTTTTTGTAAATACGAGCTGAGGTCTGGGTGTTTTATTTGTATATACTTATACTGCAATACACATAAATAAATAAAAAATCGGGTTGCACTCCGCGAGTGCCGAAAGAAGTGAAAACTTATTTTGGCCCGTTACTCAATAAATCACTTCAAAATCAGTAAATATGGCGACTGCCAATCAAAGACTGAACGAACACAGATGATGCAATATTTTTTGTTCAGAATGTAGATAATATATCAAAGAACCTAACTCAGTAAACTTCTCCATACAAAAGTAGACTGTAAACATGTGAATTAAGGTTTATAATCAAATGGGGCGAGCGCGGCAGCCGGCTGCGTCTCGCCCCAGACGGTAATGGTATCGCTAATCCAGAGGTTTTACCTCATCTAAAAATATGCGTACCGCGCTTAAAGAAGTTTTCACTTCAATAAATAATGCCGTACATTTCACACAGAATCACCTGGCCCCAAAGTAAGCAGAGCTTGTGTTATGGGTACCACATGACTGATATACTTAATACTTAAATATATATTTTTTGTAAATACATACATATTTTACATTGAAACACCCAGACCCGAGACAAATACTTCAAAAGGTGGAACTCTGATATCACGATCCGTGTCTTAATTTCCATGTTAGGTATATGAAGGTGACTACCTGAACTACCTAGTAAGGGTAAAGTAATGTATTTTGGTTTTTAGCTTTTCTCATAAATATGTAATTTCTTCGCACCCCTAGGAGTGTGCGAACTGCAGCGAGATCGTGTACAAAGCAAAGCAATCAACTCGCCACCCGGTGACGGCACGGGCGGCTGTGGCGGCGACCGGGGGCGGGGCGTGGCGGTCGCTTTGAGCACCATTGTTTGACAGTCATGTCATTTATTGAGCCAGCTCCTCCAGGGACGTAAGAACTAGCACGCACTAGCGAGTGTATTAGCCCGGTTTTGACCGCGCTATTCTGAGTTTTTTTCATAAGTTATCAGTGCTGTTTGTTATGCTAGTGCGTGCATCGACGTGATTCATTTTCCACCCCAACATAGTTTGAAAAAGTGTATCGTGGAATAATCCGCTATAAGTACGCGTTAATTCTAAGACATAACTCATCATCATCACACATATATCGATTTCACCCACGGCTGAGTATAAAATCTAACCTACTCGTATCAATAAGATATCTCGATAACTGCTTTGTACCACTAATACTTTCGATTTAGGCTCGGCGCAAATAGGCTACCGACCTCAGCCACTGGTGGCCAGCAACCGCGACTTAAGACACTTTTTCATATGTTTTGTATAGACGCACCGCACACGTGTATCCGATGGCGGCCACTCGCCACTTATGGTCGCTACGGGCCACACAAGACGCCGACACCCGCCACTGTCGCACTGCTCCACCTCCCGCGCAGTTAACCGTTAGAGGTTAGAGGTACTTCTAGGATTTACCTAATATACTGCGTAAGGATGCTGACACCGGTGGCTGTCCCTCGCTTCTGACACTGTTACAACTGTGGCGTTAGCGCGCGACAGCCACCGGTGGCTGTGGTCGGTGGCCCGTTTGCGCCGAACCTAACAGATCAATGAGTACTTATATCATCTAAGCAAGCTAGGCGAATTTAGGTGCCGATTCGTCCTAATGATTTAGAAGTAATAATATCAAAGATTATTTCTAACCATCTCTGCATTTAAGATCGATGATCTTTCAAAACAATATAGCAGTGTATAATAGCAGTATAATTCTTGCCTACATAATGTAGGTACCTACTTTACATGGACAAGTGTGTTGACTTGTAGGTAAGTACCTAACTACGTAATATAAAATAATATACCTATTTTATATTACGTAGTTAGGTACTTACCTAAAACTTTTAAGTGAATGTATGTAGTACCACAGATAACATAATACTATACTAGTAGTACCCAGTAGTGAATGTTCTACATATTAAATATTAGATTTAGTAAATGTAGAAGTTAGGAGGAGAGATTCCAATTTAACGTTTAGGTAGGTCAATATGTGTCTAACTAAACAAACCATAAACTATTACCGTATAAGGTTTATAAGACTTATTTAGATCTACAACAGACACAATTAAAATATCATTGTTTCCCTTTATTATTTACACAAAAGGTGTTTTATTGTGTTTAACAATAAAAAGAGAAACACAGTACAAAGGCGAGCTTAAGCCTTGCCTCGGAGGAAAATGAGAGGTGAATAGAGTGGAAGATAAAACATCATCTTAGGTAATATTCTTACTTTCGGCCTCTGTGGTCCAGTAGACGAACACCCGATGAGACGCAAAAGGTTGCGGGTTCGATTCCCGCAGAGGAATCCGAGGAAGATGACGCGGTGCAAGACGAGCACGCTTCCGTACGGATCACAAAGTGGCTGCAGCAAAGGCTGAACATGGAGCCGTTGCACCCTGTTACCAGCAAGGGGGTCCCCTTCAGGAGGCGCCTCTCACGGAGGACCGGGAAGCACGGAAGGACCGGGTCGAGTCGAGATCCGGTCGGGCGACCGAATCGCCCGCCGCGCAGAGGTACGTCGTCGACTTGCAGGCGTTGACGACAGCGCTGTCGCAGATCGCGACTAGGAAAGACCCCCCGAAGTACCTACAGGACCTACCAGTGTTTAGTGAATAGGTTAGTGGTTGGTTGGCTTACAGAGCAGCCTATATAGACAGTGAATCGTCATTTTCTAAAAGGTGGCACGCATACGGAGAAGTTTAAAAGGCGCTGCGCACGAGGCCTTCAGCAGCCTCCTAGTCAGCGCACCCGAACCAGCGGCAGTGATGGAAGCCCTAGAGAGACGATTCGGGCGGCCAGAGGCACTAATACTAGTCGAGATAGAAAAGCTGCGTCACCTCAATAAGGTTAGTGACAACGCACGCGACCTATGTATATTCAACCAACCAACGCTGTGGCCACCATGGAAACACTTACAGAGCCCAGAAATGGTTAGAAGTGTGTGATAGGCAGACCGAACCGGCGATACGTCAAGCGGAGGTCGCGGCGTGCGCCACGGAGCCAGAGGAGTAACCGAGGCGCAGAGGTCAACGCCACACCTACCTCCAAATAGCACTCACTGGTACTCACTGGTACTCACTGGTCTAAACGCCGAGGTAAGTACGTACGCCCTTCTAGACGACGGCTGTACTTGCACCTTCGTTGAAGAATAGATTGCAGAACTATTGGGTGCTGACAGGCCGACAGACACGCTGTGGATCAGAGACGTGAACGGAGGCGAGACCAGACACAATAACAGTAAGAAGGTCAATTTAAAAGTACAAGGAAGGAAAGGTTCGAGCGAGCACATCCTACGTGACGTCCAGACGGTCAAAAAGCTTGACTTTATCACGCAAGCCGTTCCGAGAGAAACACTCCAGGACTGCGATCACCTAAATGCGATTGAAGATGACCTCGTGTACGACCACGCCTGCCCGAAAGTCATAGTAGGACAGAACAACTGGGACCTCATAGTGTCAAAAGAGGTAAGGAAAGGACGGGCAGATCAACCCATCGCCTCACTCACGCAGCTAGGATGGGTGCTGCACGGCTGCCGTTACACCGAAAGCAGATCTGAAGGAGCTTTCTGTGGATACGTATCATCAACACGCCAAGCCGACGAAATTAACGAGATGATGAATAATTTTTTCAAGCTAGAGTCTTTAGGCATTCAGGAGAAAAAACCGGTAAGCGACCCTGAGCAGAGAGCCTTACGTGGTCTCCTGTGGCGCGAGGACAAAGTAGTTCTGCACAATAACTATAACGACGCGCTGAAACGACTACACAACCTAGAACGGAGACTCGACCGAGACGACGCTTTGAAATCTAAGTATGTCGAACGCATTGCCAACCTACTCGCGTCAAAATACGCGGAGCGAGCGGAGGCACCACCCACGGAAGGGAAAACGTGGTACCTACCACATTCCGCCGTGGTGAACCCCAAAAAGAGTAAAATAAGACTGGTTCATGACGCCGCGGCGAAGTCAGATGGTAAAAGTCTGAACGACATGTTGTTGACAGGACCAGACCTCCTCCAGTCGCTACCAGGAGTGATCATGAGGTTCCGCCAGCATCCTTACGCAGTATCAGCAGATTTGAAAGAGATGTTCATAAAAAACAGAAATGCACGAGACTACGCAGAGGAGTATCCTGACGCTGCAGCAGCTATCGAGAAGAACCATTACATGGACGATTATTTAAATAGTTTTGCATCCATAGAAGCAGCTGAAAGAATCAACAGAGAGGTGGACTTCGTGCACCGCCAGACCAGCTTCGAGCTGCGGAGCTGGGCTTCGAATGACAAGAGGACCGTCAGCGTGCTCGCCGCCCAAGCCGAGAAGCCTACAGTCGCCATCGGCGGGAGCGAGATGGAGAAAGCGCTCGGCCTCCTGTGGGTCACAGAGAACGACAATTCGGGATTTCAAATAACCCAGGTCAGAACACCCACCACAATACTCGATGGTAGTCAGCCACCCACTAAGAGAGAAGCGTTGAGCGTTGTGATGTCGTTATTCGATCCGGTAGGGCTTATATCGCCGATGACAACACCGGCGAAGCGGTTACTGCAGGACACGTGGCGCTATGGAATCAACTGGGATGACAAGCTACCAGCTGAGCTTCAGGTGAGATGGTGCGACTTGGCAAAAACTCTGAAAGCCCTACCATAACTACGGATACCCAGGTGCTACGACTACGAGCCGGTGTCTACGCGACAGCTACATACCTTCGTAGACGCGAGCGAAGAGGCCTACGCCGCCGCGGTGTACTGGCGCGCGAACCGCGCTGACGGCAGTGTGCGGGTCACCCTGGCCGCCGCCAAGAGTCTAGTGACGCCTTTGAAACCGACATCGATACCCAGGCTGGAGCTACAGGCGGCGCTTTTGGGGGCACGCCTCGCCGACACAGTTGTACGAGAACACGACTTCCAGGTGGAAAAAAAGGTATACTGGAGCGATTCGCGCACAGCCCTGGCTTGGATACGAGCTGAGCCACGAGCGTTCAAAACCTTCGTCGCTCACCGACTGGCAGAAATAGAACGTGGTATTTCTCTCATTATCTCTCATTCTCGACGGTAAACACCTCTATACCAAATTATACATACAACACGTGCACGAGCGACTTCACCACAGCGGAGTAGAAGCGGTGGTCAACAAACTCCGATAGCGCGCATGGATAGTCAAGATCCACCCCGCAGTAAAGAACGCGATCAAGAGCTGCCTAGCCTGTCGCCTAAAGAAAGCCAAGCCGGGAAACCCGGCAACCGGAGACTTACCGGGGGGGCGGCTAGCCCATCACATGCGTCCTTTTACCTACACCGGACTAGACTATTTCGGTCCGCTACAAATAATGGTCGGGCGACGGCATGAAAAAAGGTACGTAGCATTATTCACATGCATGACCACCAGAGCCGTCCACCTAGAGGTCGTGGGATCTCTCAGCGCAGACTCTGCAATCTCCGCACTCCGTCGCTACATCGTGCGGCGAGGCTGCCCGCGCTAGATACATAGCGACAACGCCACATGCTTCAAGGCCACGGACAAGGAGCTCCGCGCGGCCGCGTTGGAGCTCGTTGAATAAGAGGCCAACAATCGGCGATTCATTCTACGGGCGGAGCCATTCATGGGGGGCGCTTGGGAGCGCTTGGTGCGCTCTATCAAAGATGCTCTACACGTGACTCTCAGGGAGAAGAGTCCTAAAGAAGAAACCCTAACTACACTGTTGGCTGAAGTGGAAGCCACAGTCAACACACGACCGCTAACACACGTGGCTGCTGGGGCCTAACTGCCATGTCCCTAGCCCGGGGGCATTCACCGTAAAGGACGAGCATGCGCACCAACATTGGCGGCGCATACAGCTCCTTGCCGACGAGTTCTGGCCCCGGTGGCTGTGCGAGTACTTTACTCCGGCACCGGCGGGAGCCTCGCACTACAACCGAGTTGCCTAAGGTCGGCGACCTGGTACTCATCTGCGACGAAAACCAACCCAGGAACACGTGGCCCAGGGGGAAGGTGACTGTACTGCATCCCGGACGAGACGGCGAGGTACGAGTCGTCGACGTCGTCACTGGCACTGGACACACTCTCCGAAGGGCAACCAGGAAGATCGTCGTGCTACCAGATAATCGCGAGACGGCGAGGGCGGTAGAATGTGCATGACAAAACCCTAGAGACTGAATAGATTAGATAATATTGATGTTTAAGTTTAGACCTGTGTAAATTACTAGATTAAGTTATATTAAAATAGTAGGAAAAATAGCTATTAGGTAGGAAAGTTCCTAATAAGCTTCACATATATACAGTAGGTAGGTCAAACAATAAAATATAAACTGTCTGTTGTTTCAATACCCACAAACAATAAAGTAAAATAGTAAACGATTTAGGTAGCATCTAGGTAGACATAACCGTAGCATGAGTAGGTACAACAGGCAGGTACCTGTCTCCGAGCCTCTGGCACGTGTAGGACGACCTTGAGCCGTGCGCAAGGACACGGCTCTAGGTAACCATTGGCTGGAGTAATATCTTTATTTTAGTTACCTAAATTCTAATTGGTCCGCTCGAATAGACAGAGACATATCGAGCGGGTAACAGAGACAGAAAATAGCAAGTATTGGTTCGTTTAATAAAGGCGCTTGGACGACGACGCGTTGGCGTTGGCGGGGAGGGCCAAAAATTGTATATATATTTCGGCGAGACCGAGTAAAAATCAGTTCCCTTCGTGCATTTCAACAAGAACAAGTCGTAACGCTGCCCCACCGCCAACTCGCTGCCTCGCCCCGTGCATTACCCTGCATACTGGAGTTTTATTCTACCTACCTACCTACCTACCTACCTACCTGCCGGCCTACCTACCTGCCTACCTACTTCAGCGGAATCAAGCCATACAGTCCACTACCTACCACCCTTCAAGCTTCGCCTTTGGCCAGCGATCAACCCATCTACTACTCTAGTCTTCTAAACCTTCCCATTCTGGGGTTTAGGTAAGGGCCTCGACATCTTTGTCATTACCTTGGCTTCAACTCGCAGGGGCGACTGCCCCTGGGTCAGTGGGTCTCGTTACGTTCTGCAACGGTACGCTGCCATCTTGGCGTTAGCGGTGGCCTTCATAGGGGTTTAGCGCTTCCGATTACCGGCGCGCAGGAGGGGCTCGCAGTGCGCCCCTATCCATATTGGAGCCTCTGTAAGGCGGCCAGTCCTCGCACCGCTGCCTCCTGGGGGTTCCCTCCAGCAGCGATGGTGGCCAAGAGTTCCGTTAGGATCGCGATTATGACTATCGTGATCCCCGCGTCACTCGGCATGTTTGGCCCAGCCGCGGGTACCGTAGGTGCACTGGCGGCTGGGTGGCATTCTGGTGGAGCAGGGGGGGGCGCGCTGGGCCTGCGGCTTGTTCCCCGCTGTGGCAGTTGTGTTGGTGGTTCAGCGGCGCGTGCTAGAAGCACGGTCGGGATAAGGGCATTCTTCTTAAATGTGGCACTCGCGCTTGCTCCAGGGGGTGGTGGGTGCGGGATTTCTCGGGCTGTCACGATTGTTTTGGCTTTCTCGGATACTGGCTTCTTAGTAGGTCCTTGATGGACCGGGTCCGGAGTGGAAGTGGTCATTGGTCTCCTCTTCCTTTTCCTAGCCCTTCCTTTCCTTTTCCGGGTAGGGAGTTGGGCTCCACGTTCGGTGGGTCCGTTGGCCGCTGTGTGGGTTGAGATCCCGCTTGGTGCGGGTACTTGACGGCTAGGTGCTGGGGTATTGGCTGGGCACTCGGGCAGCAGCTGGGCGGCCGGGTGCTGGGTCCCGCGCTCCTGGGCGGGTGGCTGGCGAGGTCTCGCGGCCTCTGGCGATAGACGATGTTGGTTGGGGGGGCGGAACCCGCACCCCCCGCTTGCGTGCCTCGCGTCGGTAGACTGGGCAGCGGCGGTCGTTGGCGGTGTGTTCGCTTTCGCAGTTCACTCAAAATGTTTGCGTCATCTCACTTCTAAACTCCCAGATCCCAACACTTATCCATTTTGCACTATAATTGAAAAATATAAGTAGGTACGATATTTCTATCAATTTCGTGATGGAGGTCAACACTAGGAACTCGATATTGAAGTGATTATAGGAATTGCCTGGGGGCCTGGGGCTGCATTTGGAACTGTTATTAACCGATTGCACCAATATTAAGAATTATGATTGGTTTAGAGATCTTTTCATGACCTCTGTGGCGCAGTGAGCCAAATCCCGGTTGAGACGCAGCATGTTGCGGGTTCGATTCCCGCCGCGAAACAGATGGGTCTGGGTGTTTCTATGTAAGTATTTACAAATAAAATCAAAAAGTATAAGTATAAGTAGTATATCAGTCATGTGGTCTGCTTACCTTGAGGCCAGATGATTCTGTGTGAAATGTCCGGCATTATTTATTTATTTACTGAACATTTTATTTAACTACTAACTTATCTATTAAATTACTTTGCGACTTTAGTCACCCATTTAAGGTACCTTATTAAATCTTGCACAATTTTATCAAGAGAGTTCAAGGGAATCAGTGCTGTGTGACCTACAGTTTCTAGATGGCAGCAGCCGAGTGTCGACCGGAGCATCGCGTCCGTTCTCAATCACAAGTTCCAGGAACTAATACGACCGAGCGATACTACATTACTGTTGAGATAATGGTGGCAATTCGGTTGGTTCATTTCTAAAATTAGGAATTGTCTAAAATATATTTAGTTAGTCATAGCATTTGTCAAACCTATTCGGTTGGTACCATTTAACTGAATTAGGAACGCCTAAATAAGTAAGATAACATAAAATTAGGATAAGTTGGTAGCAGCAGAATACCAAAGGTTAATTTGACAGTTCAAAACCTAATTTTAGCTAAAATTAGTTAGGTTGGTGCCAACTGAATTGAGGCTAATAGTCGGGTTTTCGTACATAAGGTAGTAAACCAATTACGTCAATGACATAATTTTAAACCTTGGTATTTGATAGTTTTGTTGGCCCATCAATGCACGAGTCGTGATAAATTTGACGGATTTGTCACGGCCTTGTTGCTTTATAGGTTTTGTGTCATAGATTTAATGTGGTATCAGATGACTGCGTGTTAACGGTTGAAATAGATCCGTCGAGATGAGACCTAAAGTTGGTAATTTTGATGTATGGTGTTGTGGACTTGTGACGCTATTTTAGCTAGGTCCTAGGCACCTACTTCATTTCCCTGCAATAGGTTGGGCCGGAACAACTGGTTATTTTCTTCCACTTTCTCCGATCATCATTATCATCATTACATAGTATAAAACAAAGTCGCCTCCCGCTGTCTGTCTGTCCCGATGTATGCTTAGATCTTTAAAACTATGCAACGGACTTTGATGCGGTTTTTTTAAATAGATAGAGTAATTCATGAGGAAGGTTTATATGTATAAAACATGCATAATATAGTAGAGAAACACTGATAATTTTAGAGGTTTCTAATGTGGTGTCGTAAATAAACACATTTTTTGCACTTACATTGCAAACGCTGGCTGAACCCTACGAGATAGATCAAAATAATGTACTACAGTATTGTATACCATAAAAATGTCTACAAAAAAGTCCGCGATGGTATATGTCTATGTCTTAACGTTGTATATAAAGACATTCTGTAGTATATTAAGCATCGTCATGCACCCGTGCGAAGCCGGGGCGGGTCTCTAGTTACATAGTATAAAACAAAGTCGCTTCCCGCTGTCTGTCTGTCCCTATAGATCTTGAAAACTACGCAACGGATTTTAATGCGGTTTTTTTTAATAGATAGGAGAGAAACACTGATAATTTTAGAGGTTAGCGTATATGGGTTCAACGTATTAGAACTACTGAGCTACAGCAACGCGTGGCCGGGTCAGCTAGTATTCGTATAAGTATACAATAATGTAAGCACTTGAGTAGGTACTGCTAATAGGGAAAGAAGTAGTAGGTATACCTATCACTGACATATCGTCGGTCCAAAACAGTAGTGGAACATTTCAAAATATGCTGTTTTGAGTAATTGAGATTTAAAGTTTTTGGAAATTTTCAATTGTTAGTTTATTTAATATCAAAGTCATTATGTGTTATATTTTTTATTTAATATTAAACAGATTTATTATGGTTTTATTGCGTGTTAGTAAAATTTTTGTATTATTTGTAGTTTTAGAGTTATCCTTAATTTTGTGACATGTTCCATTAATGAAGTGAAAATTTTCAGAATTGATCAATTGACATATATCTGAATGAGCCGGTAATAAAATAAGCAATTTAATAATCTTAACGGTTTATTATATACTTAAAAAAGAAACAGACTATGAAAGAATACCGTTTTCTTCTTAAAAATTTGCAAAGGTGCTTAAATTAATCGTTTTAGTCATACTTATCATATTCAATGCAGTTGCCTGCAGTTTAAGTTTGGACTTAAATAAAAGTCGCGGTTTACTCTTAGATTGACATTTGCCTCGCATAAATCGAATAAGTATTTTTTATTCACATATGATATTTTTGATCGCTATTGTAGGCAGATACTTATTTCGTAGTTAAATATTTGCTGCACCTCTGTTTCTTCTTATTGCGCACGTTTATGCATTTCATCATAGCATTCGAAACAAAGATTTTGTAAGTGTACATTTTACAATGGAGAAGCTACGTGCACGTAGGTTTTTTGATGTCGTTCCATTCCGATTGTCATCGTTATTAACTGTGAAGATTTTACCAAACTGCGTTACTAACTACAACTGCGTATTTTAAGTCTAAAATATCGCTGTAGTCTAAGTCGTATACTCCGTAATAGTAAGTTCCAGTCTTATTGGCGATTGGCTTTGAATTGTTTTTACATTCAGAATAAAAGAGGGACACATCTAAAATAAAAGTAATATTCGAATACGTGGATGTGGAACTAACGCAGCAGATTCAACTCGCAACATCAATGCTGTGTTTGGAGAGGACACGGCTAATGAACGCACTGTGCGTTTTTAATTTAATAGCTTTTATAGTGAAACACTTGAAAAATGGGTGCCTCATAATTTAACCGATTAGCAGAGAAAAGCGCGCGTTGAAGCTTGCCTTACCTTGTTCAATCGGTACAGAAATGAAGCAAATTTTGACAGGGTTGTGACGAGCGATGCAAAGTGGGCGCTTTACGATAATCGAGAATCGTAAGCATACAAAGACTGACCCCAGGGAAACGCCACAACAATGCCCAAAAGCAAAGCTTACCCATAGAATGGTTATGGTAACTGATTAGTGGTCACTTCTAGGCGTAATTCACTATTACTTCCATAGATCCGGTCAACCAATAACGGCGGACTTCTACTGTGCAAAACTACAAACAATGATGGCGAAGCTCGCAGAGAAACAGTCCCGACTCGTCAACTGATCTTTACCATTATTGCCCCACGATAACGCAAGACCTCATACTATTCAAGGAATTGTTTTAACACTACAGGAACTGCAGTTAGAATACCATCCGTCATCCTCCGTATTCGACGGACTTGGATCCAAATGACTAACATTTTTTTCTACGACTTGCGTGGTAATAAATTTATTTTCCCAGGAAGCAGTACAGAATGCCTTCACTTTTAAAACAACGTCGTTCACGGAGTTGTAAAAGCAATTATTACTCTTTTAAAGCAAAAGAGAGAATCGTTTCCGCACGGTGTATGGAGAACAACCTGCTTGCTCATTTCTTCATGAGCTGATGTCTGGTTTTTCAAATCTGGTTTCACAAATATATTTCATTGAAATGTTTGCTATAAGTGTACATCAGTTGTCTACAACAGCATTATAATACGCAAAGTAAACACTGATATTTCTTAGGCTTGTGAAACGCAATGTTGGAAAATCCTGTATTGTTTGAAGCGTTTTCACACATTTTTTTAACTTTTCTGGCTGTTTCTTTCATGTTATGGATCCATTGCATTATTAGTAGGTAAATATTCGCAATCCGTTATATCAGAATCATGTGGACCTATGTTAAACAAATTGTCATCCCTATTTGCTTCTATCATAAGTTGCACCGATTCTTTATTCAATTCACCACCTAGCATGGACTCAAAATGCTCCTGAAGTACAGCAACGGTAGGCATATTATTAACTTCAGGTGCATGTAATCACTGTGATTCCACCACACACACCTAGTTCGAACCCATTTTAGTGTTGTTTCTCGTCAACGTTAAGTACCACAGGAACCACAGAATACAGGATTCAGCCTTTTTTATGCATTTCTGGAATTAAATCCACAACCACAACCTGTAGTTTTTTAACGTTTTTCCTCATTTTCAATTTACACCTACTATCTATTCCTACTTTCAACTCATTGTTGGCTGGTAGTATGTACCCAGTACCTTAAATCACTCGCCGCTCTTCCAGTGCTCGATATTTAAAATTTATGCAGTTTTATAACTTTTGAACACATATTTTCTAATTTGGATCTAGAAAATCAAGCTACTTAGAACTACTATACTGAGTAGTCAAAGTGCGACCGGCTTAAAACGCAAACAAACAATATGAAACGTATGAATTTTAGAGTCACTTTGGAACAATTCGAAATCTACTATTGGAGAACTAACGGTGGATTTTGGAATTCTGAGTAGCAGCGGGACATTTCCAAATAAACTAATACTGAATAAGAGAAGATTAGTAAAATCAGTTAATTTATTAACCGAATAAGCCGTTTCCTGTCAATTAGAACCAACATTTGAGTAATACCGTTAGTGATTTAGAAAGATAATTTGATTTTCTACTATTCTGCATACTTAACTCAAAACACGTGATTTCGGAAATGTTCCGATAATGCATCCGACCGACGATATTTCAGATTTATTTTGCTTCCATCTATAACTTTTGTTATCTTTACAAGATAACTTTGTGACTCTAATATCAGTCGGTGCGGTAGATATTAAGTATTTATTGGATCAATGTACTTCTATTAAGATTGCTCAGAAAATGCCTTCAGAAGATACGCTCTCCATAGAATCTAAGTTCCTGATATTCGGATACTAAACACGTATCGTTGATCTATAGCCTTTTACTTACAACAAAGTCAAAATTGTAGTAAAGCAGGATTGCCCGCGACTTAATCAGTACACCTGTACCTAGGTCAACCTATGATTTCATACAGAAACAGAAAATGATTGCCTAACTTTATATAAAAGAAATTAAAATAATTCAGAAGCATGACGATTTAACTAATATTAGTTGAGGAGTTCTGTCGACCTCTTTCTAACTTCATCATCAGATTTCAATTATCATGGTTATTTTGTTATGGTTTCACTGGAGCAATTCTGAAGAACCCAAACCTTTTATTTCTATTGATTTCCACTCAAAGTCAAAGTCAAATACAAACACAAAGATCACTTTGAAAAGATCCCTAAGCAGTAGTAGTTTGCCCTAAACACTGAGACCTTACGATCTCCGTATCGTGTCGACCTTCGATAAGTTAGCATATAAGTGTCTAAAAGACAAAAAGTGTAAATAGAGGAATGAAAGCTTTTATTAAACGCGAGCTGATTCAAATGAGCCCAAACACGGGTATTTTATAAGAATACTCACTTAAAAGTTCCATGGAACAGCACCTGACTCAATCATCAGATCATCTCGCTGTCACCTTAAAAACACTGTCGTTCTTGACGGGTATGGGGACGGGTCAAGTTTGCTCAATCGTCCTATTTGTTGAGGAGTTTCTATTTGATCAGTACCCTAGCTCCATAACGAAATCAGCTCGCTGCCACCTAGGTACTTATTAGTGTAAAATGTTTGTTTTAAGAAAATACAAAAAAAAACTGGAACTGAAATATTTCAGAATGGGACCAGTTCAGACTTATGAAGTCAACCAAACTTCAGGGAACAGAAGCTCAAGTTAAAATGGTTGTGTAGACTGGAATAAGTTTATAAAATCGTTTAGGAATGTAAAAACAAAGCATATGCACAAGAAGACCGCACTTGATAAATATGCATATTCATTGAAGAGAAAACTTCTTTTAGCGCGGTACGCATATTTTTAGATGAGGTAAAACCTCTGGATTTACCTCATCTAAACCTCAAACCTCTGGAAACAACATCCTCATACAATATTAAGCACTACATTCAACCCTCAAGTAGAGACCTAGTAGAAAACAAAGCCACCAACTCAGGAAAACAATAGCAATCACAGAAACAAACAATCACACAGACAGGCCCGACTACCGCATCTACTAAACTTAACAAAAATAAAGAAACAACGAAAAACCAACTCCCAAGACGGCTGGTCACCGAGGGAGTTTATGACCACTAACCCCCCGAAAACCATGAAACACCACTCCTATCGACGCATACAAAAAACTACTTAGATATCTTAACATTAAATGTAAGAACCTTGCTATCAAATGATCGCGTAACTGAGCTGAGGCACGCCCTACAATTTATTAAATGGGACGTACTTGGTCAGTGCAAAATGAGAAGGTTGGGAGAGCAAATAACCGAATACGAAGAATTCATAATGTACCACTATGGAGTTACTAAGGGCCTTTACGGAGGTGGTTTCTGCGTACGAAAAGTATGGAAAGATAACGTAATACAATTCAAAGGAATATCAGATAGAAAAGCTGTATTATCATTTAAAATATCGGAAAAAGAAACCATACATTTCATACAAGTACATGCACCAACAGAAGGCTCACCCGAGGAAGAAATTCTGGAACTATATTACACACTGAGTAAAACAGCGAAAGAACTACGGGGGCGAAACTCTACTATAGTCTTCTTAGGCGACTTCAACGCTCGGCTCGGGAAAAGAAGAGACTACGAACACCACATAATAGGTCAATACTCTACCGACAAAAGGACCAAAAATGACCAACAGCTTATAGAATTCTGCGCTGAACATAATTTGAAGATTCTAAATATCTTCTTTAAAAAACGACTGGCAAGAAAATGGACGTGGCTTTCACCAGACTCAAAACATAAGGTATAAGTGGATTTTATACTCGTTGAGGACATAACGATGCCGAGGTTTTGAGAAAATTTCAGTTTTACACAGATCATCGTATACTAAAGTGCAAAATGCAGATCGGAACAAAGACAGAAGAGAAAGAGAAAGAGAAAGAACCATTCATATGTGCACAGGGAAGTTCCACTCAACTTACGCAAACGAAATCCAAAACGACCTGTTCAGAAACGACATAATGACCATCAAAGAAACTGTAGACTAGAATGATGATATTCAAAAACAGTATAACACGATACTAAACGGAATCAAAATAGCAGCAAATACATCAAAATAAAGCAAACACATCAAAATACACACGCAAAATAAACTAGCATATCTCACGGAGGAAACAACAAGAAAATTAGAAAAGAGAGCACGACTAAACCAAATACCTAATCGATCTGCAGAAGAGAAATCTAAACTACAAAAACTAAACAAGGTCACCAAGAAACTCGTAAGGAAGGATTAACGAAATGTAAAAAACAAGGCTATTATTGACTTTACCCGCTCTACTGCCTCTATTACAAAGCTAGAAAAACATTTAAACACAAATAAATACTGGATACCACATTTAAAAGCTCAAGGCTACTCAAACAAGAAAATAATATCTTAAAGAAAGAAAATAGCTATAGAGGCTACCTCCTTCTACAAAAAACTTTACAGTAGTCAGCTTAAAGAGCTACAATCACGGACCTTTACGAAAAGGACACTAAGTAATATGGACGCAGTACCACATATCACGCCAGCTGAAGTGGCTAAAGCCATAAACTCCCTCCGAAATGGAAAATCTGCGGGGCCAGAAGGAATAGAAAGTGAACTTCTTAAGATTGGAGGCGACCATCTGACAAAGCCGCTTACAGACCTAATTAATCAATGGCTCACCTCGACAATAATCCTACTATTCAAGAAAGGAAATATTTACGACGTGAATTATTACAGGCCAATTACTCTAACAAGCAACATCTACAAAGTGTTCTCAAAAATATTACTCTCAAGACTATCGCCTATTCTGGACTCCAAACAGCCCATCGAGCAGCCCATCGATCTTCATTTAATGCAATAGCTTGTAGAGAAGAAACAAGAATATAAACCACCACTCTATATTGCTTTTATAGATTTCACTAAAGCTTTTGACTCGATCGAACACTGCTACCTTTGGGACGCTCTAGACCACGACGGAGTACCGCATAAGTACATACGTATTATAAAGAACATGTACAATAACAGTACAGCAAGAATCAAGCTCGACCAACTAGGACCCGCATTCAACATCAGAAGAGGTGTAAAACAAGGAGACTGCCTCTCACCCAAGTTTTTCAACTCGATACTAGAGTATGTGTTCAAAGAGCTGGACTGGAGCAGTAAAGGTATTAAAATAAACGGAAGATACCTATCAAACATCCGTTTTGCCGATGATATTGCACTTTTCAGCAATACTGAAAGCGCCCTCCAAGAAATGCTGGACGAACTAAATACACACTGCACTTGCGTCGGTCTCCAAATGAACAGGAAAAAAACCAAAATTATGGCAAATACGAACTCTACAGTTGAAATCAAACTTGAAAACATGACTCTAGATACGGTTAAAAAGTTCACATACCTCGGGAAAACCATCACATTTAGCCCAAAAGAAGAAGAGGACATCGACAAACGGATTGCTAATACGTGGAGACGATACTGGCAACTAAAACACATATTCAAAAATAAAAAAATATCAAACTCATTAAAAGCAAAAGTTTTTAATGCCTGCCTTATGCCCGTTTTGACATATGGAGCTCAGACCTGGGCACTTAGCAAAAACGAGTCAAAAAAAAAACAAAGTCAAAAGGAAAATTTTCAAAGGAAAATAGAGCGCAGTATCTTACATCTAAAACTACTAGATAAAGTACCTAACAAGGAAATAAGAAACAGAAGTAAAGTAGCAGACACGTTGAGACAAGCCAAAAAATTAAAATGGAATTGGGCAGGTCATGTGATGCGTTATAGAGATTGCAGATGGACACAAGAGAGCACGACATGGTGCCCACGATACTCGAGCCGCACACGCGGTCGCCCAAGAATGCTGGCGCACCGAGCTGGAACTATTCAGCGGACTCGGCGTGCTATGGACTAGGCTCACAGCCGACAAACATGAATGGGCTAGTAAGGGGGAGGCCTTTGCCCAACAATGGGATGATCTATAGTCATAACAATAAATTTTCAGTAATAGTAAATACAATAATATATAGATACATACCTACTTAATAAATATTGATTGTTACAATATTCAGTGCATAAAAAACTGGTATCTTATTATTAATAAATGTATGTATCTAATCAAAACAAAACTAATCAAAGTTTAGAAATGTATAAACATTAGAATCAGTGCTGGCTATAGGAAGCTAAAATAAATAAAAAAAACCTCTGGATTCGCGACACCCTTACCGTCTGGGGCGAGACGCAACCGGCGCTCGCCCCATTTGATTATAAACCTTAATTCACATATTTACAGTATACTTTTGTATGGAGAAGTTTACTGAGTTAGGTTCTTTGATATATTATCTACATTCTAAACAAAAAATCAGTATTTGATTGGCAGTCGCCATAATTACTGCTTTGAAGTGATTTATTACTAAACTCTAACGCGCCATAATAAGTTTTCACTTCTGTCGGCACTCCCGGAGTGCAACCCGATTTTTTTTATTTTTGGCCGTGGTGGTTCCGACATAGAATAGGACCCCTACATCTCCTCCCATAAGTCGTAAAAGGCGACTATAGGAACACACAGCGGGGGATTGGGCAGCAGCACCTCCCGAGTACTAACACTAAATCTGCGGTCACCAATCCGCCTGCCAAGCGTGGTCACTATGGTGACTTTTTAAAAATAGGTAACTTGTTTTTTCCGCCCTTTTGGAACCTCAGATCCTAACAACCCCTTGTCCAATTTGGTTCAATAATTTACCGACTTATTTCTCAATTTCAACCTGCCAAATTACATTCTATACCGTTGATCCGGTCTGCATGAAATTTAAATGTTATCGACAAACAAACAAACAAACAAACCAAACAATGGCAAGTCGTCCATGTTGCGACTGAGTAAACCATTGCACATTAACACCCCAGTGCACCCCGTTTAGAGTTCTGTTATAAAAATATACTACTCTATTACCGTTTGCACTGATGTATGTTACGCCAAGTTTACGTGAAGGTTTGCAAAAAAATTAACATTAAGTTTCAAGTTAGGTAGCATATTATATACAAACGATTCATGGAATACGATTTTGCATGGAAAGGTTTTCACCATTTTCCATCCCCTCAAGGATTGAATTTAAAATAATCCCTTTTAATACACCTCTGCGCACTAAGACAGGCATACCTTCCGAATTTCAAGTCTCCAGTGATTTGTCTATAAGTAAATCAGTCAGGACAAAGATTCTTACTATAAATTAGAGAAGAGATAGAGATAGATAGATTTTACGTTTTACGATTGCAAACTTACCTTTACAGTTGGAGAATTGACCGTGGAGTATATCCAACATGGGAGAACATTTCAACAGCAAAGTTACGAGTAAGTTTGTCTTTCGATCCTACTTTTTCGGAACCTTCTCAGTGCGCGAGTCGTATTCGCATTGGTCCAGTTTCCATTTAAATTCCAGTTTAAATTTTAATTAAAAAATACCCTTCGTTTTTTTAAATACGAGAGTTTAATCATGGCTTCCGTTAGTAGTCTAGTAAACAAAGGGTCTACGAGTATTGTGGAACGCAGCATCGCATCAGAAGTTTTAATAAAAGGTGGGTATACAATACCTCTGTACGAAACTTTTCCAGAAACTTTATCTTCCTTGATAATGGGAGAATTCCCGTGAATTCCCTGGTGCACTGCAGGTCTCGAGAATGTGCATACTTTTTTATGCAATCCTGAATTACGCGAGTATAATCTTTGTGAACATTTTTAAGAAGAGCATCATTTTGTTATGTAGGTAAATGCGATTCGTACGATGCAGTGGGCACTAGTTATAAATACATGTTTTAAATAGTTATAAACTTGTGGTACCTACATAAAAAGTAGTCCATCCCCAAGATACCTACAATCTATCTCCGTTCCAAATTGTATCAAGATCACAAGATCAATTTAGCCGTTTAGCCGGGAACAGACTAACAGAGATACAGAAAAACTTTCGAGTATATTATATTAGTTTTAGTACCTACCTAAAGTGCGGTACATGTTTTTGCTGACTTTACCTTCGATTATATTATGCTTATTTGATAAAGCTAACTTAATATTATTTACCGAGTTCTCTCTCTATCTTTTATGAATGGGAGACAAATAAAATCCAGAGCCACACACACACTGGAGCGTAGGAAACAAGTTTAGAATCTACTCGTAACAGGTTTCGCAACTATATACCTACCACACAGTTGTATTTGTAAGTCTATAGAAAAGGGTTTAAAATTTGGGTAGGGAGCGGATACAGATGAGCGGTCACCCAAATGACTCCCAGACAGTGGTGTCGCTGGTAAAGGGGGGGAGGTATCTCCTGGATCATGCACCACTGGCTATTTCATTTTATTTTAGAAAATATAGTAGCGCAATAATAATCCTGACGTGGCAACACATTTCAATAGACACGTTTAAACTTTAGATAAATGTAGCTCACCTAACTGTCATTGCAATCCTCAACACACACAACTTGCAGAATACCATTACTACAAAACTGTCTAAATATGTTGATTTATATAACTAAATCACCATGTGGCATCTCCAGAATATCTCTTATAGTCCCGATAATCTTGTCATATACAGGTGTTATCCCAAAATAACTATTTCCATCCCTTGACTAGTTAAATCTCCCAAAACACACCTATGCTGAGGAAATTCCCCAGACTGACTTATAGGTACGCATTGATGTGCACTTGGCTTAGGCCCGTGCATCGCGGCTAGCACCCGGTTGAATGGTTAAACTGAGTACGAAAACTGTAACACAATAATAATAAACTTTCATATGAATATACCACTATCCACAAAAACAAATAGAAAATAGAAAAATATTTATTATCACCACATAGAAAAAATAGATAAAGTTGCATTCAAAATAAATGAGTTGTTGCTGCCTATCTTCTTATTTCTTTACAAGGAGTCTCAAACTTACCTGAATTATTGACAGTTTTACCACACCAGGTACCTTAATATACGATTATTATTACACGGGATAATTGTAGCTTTGGTTCATAGATAACCTTTGAATAAAACTACAAAAACATTACACATTAACATGTATATAGTTCTTATAAAGATACATAAATAGATAATCTAGATTAATATTATAAATGTGAAAGTAACTTTGTCTGTCTGTCTGTCTGTCACGTTTTCACGCCTAAACCGCTGAACCGATTTTGATGAATTTTGGTATAGAGATAGATGGGACCTTGGAGAAGGACATAGGCTACTTTTTATGTAGGTACCACGCGCGCGAAGCCGCGGGCAGCACCTAATTTTTTTTTTTTTTTGCATTCATAATGGCTTTTAGCCAGAAAGTTAAAGAGTGTTTAGCTTCAAACATTGAGCAGTGTTTGATAGAGCAGATTTTTGTAAACTTATTGTAGAGTAGGATTAGACGCAATGAACTAATTGCTAAGCAAAAGTAGTTTTAACCGAAGCATTATTAAGTTAAAAGATTCTACGCTCAAGCATACTTTTATAATCTTCAGAATTAAGGACGAGTTAGCGCCCGTTCATATGACACGATTTCGACGCGATTACAACGCGCGCTGATCGCGCTCGCGTAGCTTTTCATCAGCGCACGTGACGCGTAGCAAGTCGCGTGGGGGGAGCGGAGGTGGCGCGGGCGCTGCGCGGTTTCTTTCGGATGTTGAGCGTGCGCTCGTACATTCATATCGATAAAATATGTACTTTATGTGAATGATATAAACTGTAAATTCAAAAGTTTCTGAGGAGCAAGCAGCGCTTACGCGACTCGCGGCGAAAAAAATCGCGCTCGTGTGAACGTGCGCTTAATGTAGGTACTTAAAGGGTATACAAGATAAATAGTTACTGAACATTGAGAACTTTACTCTCCTTGTACACGTCCACTGTGTGATACCTAAATGGTTTTTAATACAGACCTTTAGGCAAGTCTAACATAAAGGTTTTGCAGGCCCCACCCCAATTCGTAATGCAGTAAGCCAGAATCGACTGACACAGGGTAATCTAGGATCTCAACAAGTCCAAGAA
Source organism: Lampropteryx suffumata (assembly GCA_948098915.1). Lineage (NCBI taxonomy): Eukaryota > Metazoa > Arthropoda > Insecta > Lepidoptera > Geometridae > Lampropteryx > Lampropteryx suffumata. Next base: position 13,826,387 of record OX402544.1, on the reverse strand, counting down.
TTTCTAAGAAGTCTCATGACATTTATAATTTTACGTGTTCTTGAAGCCAAGCTACTGATATGGGTTTTAAAGTTAAGGTTTTGATCTAATACATAGTTTTCTAAGGTATCTTAGGACTGTTGATCTCTCAATTTGTTTGCAACTTTAAACATATGTTATTTGAGAAAAAACTATTGTAGGTATGAATTTTAAGTAGGGAAAAATAAGGGTGAGGCTTGGAGGCTTGAGTCTCGTGACAAAGTAAGCAGTGCTTGTGTTATGGGGACCTCATGATTTTTTTGTAAATACATACTTACAATGCCAGTGTTATAAAACGGTGGTTAAAGACTAAGCATAAGGTTCTGGGTGAACCTAAACCATCTTATGTCTATCGAGCACTTCGCATTATTCCTCAACAAACAATTTCACAAAAAAAAAAACAAATCAGATAACATTAATTTACTGCGTAAAATAGGTAAGTAACAGATCATATTTTTGCGTACATTTTCAGTTCAGCAATAATCCGCCTAAACGCAATAGGTATTAATGATTTTTATAAAATTGTATACATTATCAAGTCAAATCATTATTATATTTTCATGTAGATATTCAGGTGTCCCAGGCCCTACATCATGTCCTGTAATGAATAGAAGAAGTTACTTGACGCTGTTTGCATTATCTAGTTAGAATGAGTAAACTCATAAAATCAGTTTTAATATTTGTTTTAACACAGGGCAATACAATCTTATACAAACGTGCAGGCATACAGACTATGCTAATTATCGCACGAAATAAAACAATTGTACAAGGGTTACTTTTACTTGTTAGGTTAACAAAGAGGTTCATAATTAGTTTTCACAAAGGTAACAACTTCATGGATATAATAAATAAATATTAAAGAAAGAAAAATTAGGTTTGCAGCTGAGTAGGTACAGCTTAAGTTATTTAGGAGTTTTCTAATAGATACATGATACATTTTTTTACTGCCAGAGTAGGTAATTATCATAGCAGCCTCATAATATTTTAAGAAATTTTGGGTATACTTAGCGGTTAAGTAAGACTGCTACTTAGTAATTACTACCTACTACTGCAGGTACCTACTGCAACTTAGTAGGTACCTACTTATTATGAAATTTCTACAATTTTTCTCATCAACTTATATGTATGTGCAAGTAGCAATATAACATACAGATAGGTATATCTGCCAGAATACTCGTATACTCCATCAGATGTTTTATAGTGTGTGTTGAATCAAATATGAGTGAAGCTTTTAATGGTAATAAGAGGTAGGTACTAGTAGGTACTGAAATCGCTTACGCTTGTACCAGACAGCAAAGGCGCGGCGCATCCTAGGATCGCATCGGTGTGATCCCGCACGCTGAGCCGGCAGCCAGTCGCAGTCGACACTCGCATCCAGCCGCTCCCGCTAGCGGCCGTTCCGCATTCGCGACCGCGAAACAACTACTTAAACACCAAACTCGAACTTCAAAAATGAAGATCCCATATTATGTTCTCATTTATTTTAATTTCATTTATTCTTCGGAATCGTTACTATTTTGCCCTTTACAATGCAATTGCGTGAGAAGCAAAGTTAACTGCATCAACTTAAAACTGCTGGCTGTTCCCGATGCCCCGTTGGACACGTTCACGCTGTAAGTAACATTAGTTTAAGTTTTGTGGTACGCAGGGGCCGATAACAACTTTCAGCCGTCTCGTCGGGCCTGCAGCCGCCGCTGGCGTTGTTAGCGAATAAGAATATAACTACAGTTTTAAGCGCAGTCAGGAATCTGCGAAAGTAGTCGTTGCGAATTAGTATCAAGCAATAATACGCATCGCATTGATAACCTCACACAAAATAACCAAGCTTGGTGATGTGTGATTGATTGACAGCGCGTTTTTGACCTAAATTATGGTTTACAACTTTCAATAGGTTAATTTTATCCAGGCGGCGACAAGTATATAGTCAAAATAAGCACACCGGATTCTTCAGTTGCGTTTTATCTTACCGATAATTACGAAAACAAGAAGTAACAATTTAGAATAATCGATAAATTTAGACACCATGATGATGAATGGACCCCAACCAGTCTAAATGTATTATTTAGACTGGTTGGGGTCCGTTAGGAAAGATTATTGTATTAAATTATCCTTATATATGCTTAGAGGTAAAGATTGCGTGACGTCATCATCATGTCAACTACGCGCGGCTTTGTTCGTATAGTTACCTACAGTCACCGAGATAAATTGAATCTATGCCTACAGTACCTAGACCTACCTAAAGGGAAATTTGAGCAATTTCCATTCTAGATTATAAAACCATGAAAAAACCAAACCTGGAGACAACGAAGATTGTTCTATTAAAATCTTTTTTATTAAAACATTGATTCTTCGTTCCATCCTTTTTTACCGATTGCGAGTAAAATAGACTTCCACCGCTATGAAGCGTTAAAAAATACAACGAGCAAAAATTGTTGCTGAAACTATGAAAATAAAATGTTATACGGATTTATAAATGGTAGAGTTCACGAAATTCGGTGAATTATTGTTTTTTTTTTTTAAATACTGTAGCAATAAGACATCACACAGGACTTCGTGAGATATAACTCTACTGTAATAGGTACTTTTAATTTATGTTCCTTCCATAGGTTTAGCTCGAGACGTACTTAACTTTTCTACTTCACTTTTACTAGAAAACGTGCTTCCAACGCAGCGACAGAAGCTTATTTTACGCCAACACGCTAGTGATATCAAACACTGATTTCCATGTAAATTTAAGTGGGTACAAGTCCTTTTATAATTCAAACATGATACAAAATATCATTGCTAATGGTGTAGCTTTTTCACGAGAATTTTACCTACTTATGAGTCAGTCACCTTACGATTTCATTTCAGCATCATTATACCTAGGTAGGTACTTATTTAGACTAGCGATGATCCGCGACTTCGTACGCGTTAGATTATTCCTATAAGTAACGGCGTAGTGCAGTAGGTAAATTTATTAACGGATAGTCAGTCAACAAAGATTGACACCCCATTTTACCCCTTTAATTTTGAAACACGTGTCAATTTTTTTTTTTTAAATCCAGACGAGGCAAATCGCTCTACGCGTTATTAAGTTCCATAGAAAAACCCTTTTTTTACACTTTTTGGAGTTGAATTTCGAAAAACCCTGCCTTAGTGGGTGGCTTTGCTATAAAAGAAAGCTACCTTCCAAATTTCAGGTTTCTAGGTTCAGAGGTTTCGGCTCGGCGATGATAAATCAGTCAGTCAGTCAGATGAAGCTCTTTTATAGGTTAAAATAAGATAAAACAGTCGAAGTACAGTCTTACAATACTTTATACGGTCTGTTTGTCTTATCGCCGGAGTTCAATGATGTCATGTCAATGTCGTAATCTCCACATAACTACCTAAGTACCAACTAAAACTAAGTACCTTCTACATTATAGAATGTAGTTTAAATGTAACTAAAGCTAATATCCAGAGATCTCCGCCCGCTGAGGCTAAGTGCATGACGAAACTTTAAATCCCGGAACAAATAAGTGACGTAAACCTACTAACTGTATGATCCTATGGATCATTGGTATTTTTATGCTTTCGTCGGATAAAATTCGGGCATGTTTTATGGGATTTTTTTCATATACATATACACATATATATATTTATATACCACATAAATATATATATTTCACTTCGTTTTATGGTAGGTACCTACTTAAGACTGTTGTGTCTATCCACAGTTAGACCAGGGCCTTTAAAAGTAATAAAAAGTGAAAAAAAAAATATTAGTTTTTACACCATCGGAAAGTAGAGATTTCAACGAACAGAAAGCACACCAACTTTTTGAAAAAAGCTGATATTTTGACGGGTGAATTTTCGATTGAAAATTAGGTTGCTTTTTCGATATTAAGTCAAAATAAGGTGAAAAATAAGTATTTCAAATCAAATAAATTACAGTGTATGTATATAAATTTCGTGAAAAAAAAAACAATTTTTGTAAAAGATACAAATAAAAAACCAAAAACTTGCTTTTTGGAATTTTTCACATAAATTTTGGGGTTATGTGGAAAAAATGTTTTACAAAAGTTATAGATCTTTTTATTACCTACAACTTTGCGATTTGACTTTTTCCATAGTTTTGCCGGAAATCGAGATAAACTGTTTTTTACCCTTTAAAAACTCATCCCCTTCCCTTTCCCGGCCTCAGATCGCCCGTTAATTATTTTTCTTTCCATTTTTATAATATTCTCCTGCTTTTCCAATGGGTTTCATCCTACTATTATTTTTTTTGGTTTCAAAAATTATCGACCCTGGTCTATTAGGGGTTTTCAGCACTAATTATTCAGACTTGACATGGACAAGAAATTTGGTCTCTCAATTCAATTCAATAGTTATTTATTCGACTAAGATACATAGATACGGTACACTTGGAAAATACGTAAACCAGTTTATATATAAAAAAAATCTTACATACAGGATTCTAGTGGTGATATAGGGTATGGTATAATTCCAAATTAATTTGAAGCAACCATAATTACAATCTAATAAAAAATATAATAAGGTTATATTTTAATAACTTGTGTCTCATTCTGAGACGTATATTAAACATAGTTTCTGCCCGCAGCTTCCTACATAAAAAGCCTTTAAATCTATTCCGGGTTTAATCGTTCCGGCGTGATAAAACAAAACATCTACATGGCACACACTGTCGCATTTATAAAATATATTATAATTTAGAAAGAAAAGATAATAGAGTTGCTGAAGTCGTGCTGTGCTAGATCCTTGACAATTTGAAATGCCATATCGTTGCGAAGGTGCAGTGACGGTGCAGTGGTCTAGCTTCGAGCTACCTTGCATACCAATAATACAAGTACGAGCTTTAGAAAATACAGACTATAAGAGAAATTCCTAGATTCGACCCGGACCACCACCGCGTTTGACTACATTTCAACGTAGCAGCGACCCGTGAGATCGCTGACGGAGTTTTGGAAACTCGTGATTAACAGTTTCTAGTGCTTCAAAAGTTTTGAATGTTTTACAAGCTCAACATTATAACGTATTTGATTAGCAGACTGGAGTGCTCCGTCTATGAGTTAGAGCGGAATCTGTTTGATGAGCTTTACCTACCTTCCTCTATTTTAAAGTTGCTGGAATGGATATATGGGTGTGTAGTAGGTGTTGGTGATGTAAAGAATATCCGCATGTTTTTTGAGATTCGCATTCGCAAAAATTCTTGAGAATATTGAGCAAATACTTTGAATACTCTAACAAACCTGATAATGTGCTAGGATGATCTGCTACATAGTAATTAGTAATTATTATTAAAAAATATCGTATATTAAGATACGCATTTCACATATTACTTCAAAATGAGTGTTCAATTAGTCAAAGTCAAAGTTTAAACTTACCCAATGCAATAACAAGGATCACATTGAAAAGTCTTACTTACATGCTAGGTTACATGCTTAATTTAGATGCCAATTCTAACCCAAATCAGAGAAGAATTGACAAGAAACTCGTCCTAGTCCTAGCGCTATTTTGTATAATCCTTTTAATAACTAGCTAACTATGAAAAACTACTACAGTAGTTTATACATTTTAAATCTGTCAGTTAACTATCTGAGGGCAGAGCAACATTATATCATGCATTCCTATCAACAGTATAGTCATTTATATTATAATACGCTTTCTTTACAAGACTATCCGTTATGTTAGCTCTAAATTTCATAATAGGGAGTTTAGTCGCATTTTCAGGAAGCATATTATACACTCGTGAGCTTCAAACTAGAATCGCTTCGTCAGCTCCGTTTTTGCTTCAATAGAAATCCCCGCCCACATCATACAAAACCCACCAATCCAGATCGTGGTCTCCGGACTGTTACGTACAGTACAGACCAGTTTAATGCTCGCGAGTGTACAAGCGCTCCGTGTTCCTTATAAAGGACTTACTTGAACACTAATTCGCAATTAATGCACACAATTTTCTATTCAAATAAGCCACCTCAATCTTATGCTATTTTTAGAAGTATGTGTGTGCGTCTTTAAAAAAGCTAAAAATGTTTTGATGACGTACTTCTGAAACCATAGACATATTGAAGTAAACATAAACTTATCTCTTTTACTCTTAGTTCGAAAGCGCCATTAATTTTGATAGAGACAGTAATACAGCTTCAGTAGTCAGCAAGAGTAGCCACCAGCAACTCTTGAGGAAATTAATACGAAGAATTATGAATTATGGTAAAAAAACTGTGGGGTAAGTGATATAGCTTATTCAAAGCTGAAAAGAACCTGAGTTCAAAAGGCGGGAGGCAGTAGTGGGACACAGACAGAACTTAATAAGTACTTAGCTTAGATCTGTTAAATGATTTAGATCTTTTTCATTTTTTTCGAGATCTGCACCTACTCACTTAATATTCATTATTATTAATATTAAGTGAGTAGGTAGAAAAAAACTTGTGATAAAGATTAGAATATAAAATATCAGTACTTTCAATATTCTTGATATGTAATTTTTATGAAGCTATGATTTTAATCGGTTTTAAGTGATCGGCAATCCAACTCATATAATACAAACATCTATTAGTTTAAAAAACTCCCATAAATTATATATAAACTGTAAAGTTTTTCGTGGGCAACTCTGAATGAAAAACAATTTGAATTTAAATGAAAATCATTTTCTCATGTTTTAATGAATGACGAACGATAAATGAGAAAGTTTACTCGTGAAATGTCCGCTTTTTTTTTATGTGTTTACTTGCGCGAATTACACTCTTTCACTGTATATTTAGCCATTTTATTGTAACTAAATTTTGTACGACGTGAAGTTAGAAGCGAGTAGGTTTTTTGACCTCGTTAGGGGTACCTTACGTTGCCGTGACGAACTGCTGATCTTTTTCTATAAATCTATGCGTCCAGTAGTACTTTTTGCTTTATACTGAAATGTGTTTATAATAATACACTGCCGATCTAGCTCTGTAAGCCAGTGGCGCTACAGCTACTATTCCAATGTAAATCCGGCTGAAATAACGCCAATACTTTAAAATACGATATGCGCACTTGCATAAGCGAGTTTACTTAAAGGCCTAGCACGCCCTAGCGAATTAATCCGCGTGGAATAAAACTACGCTATTCTGTAGTCTATTCAGAAGTATGTAATTTTCAACGAGGCTTTTTCAGCTACCGCGTGCTCCTGCGTCCGATTCCATGTTCCGAAAAATAGCGCGAAAAACTTCGCCGCGGATCAATCCACACAGTGCGCGCTAGGCCTTACAATTTACATGTACGAGTAGGTCTCCCTACCCTAGTGTGTAGTTGCTAGGGGGGTGGTCGCGTTTGCAAATAGATAAGCCCAGAGCTCGCAGAACACAAAGATCGTTTAATACGCCACACAGCGTAGCTGCTAGGTATAGGTAGTCTTAGTAAACACTGTCTGTCTAATGGGAAGCTTTCAATGCGGCAGATATCTATCTACCGAACCATACCATAACATAACTGAAATACTTATTTTTCAGTCTTTTCACTAAATACCAAATGAATATAAATAGTCTAAATGAATATTCATAATAAAATCGTGTTGTAAAATCCAGCATTACGGTTGAAATTGCTCGCTCTGTGTGAGCTATTCTGTCGGTTTGTTTGGCAATAGCTCCGGCTTTGATTTCTGTGTTGTAGACAGCATTTCAGCTTTTTATTGTTTAACATTGAATACGTAACTACGTACTTACATAATAGTGGAATTCACCGAACGTTTGTGGAATGCTGCTTTTATGTTCAACTTTAATTCTCTACTGCTCTCCAATTAGCGGTTGAATTTTGAGAACTTTAATCCTAAGTGCACTGGAAGGAAGTTACCCTCAAAATTGCAGATAATCCTACCGGCGCGGCGGTTTGCGTTGATCGTCAGTCAGTTATTATACCAGTCAGTATTTTATACCAGCTTCTGCACGCGGATTTGCACGATATCTGTCTAAAACGTAAACTACATTATGCTATTACACTGACTACGTCTATGAGTATGAGTATAAATCAAATTAGTTTCATCTAAATCCGCCCAGCTGTTGCAGCGTGATTGAATCGCAAATAAATACCCAAACACTTACACAAACTTGTGCTTCAACAATATAAGAAGGACGAAGTAGAAGTGTTAATAATACCTACTCGTATGAAACCTAAAGAGCAAATAATTACGTTTTAATAACTAAAAAGAAAACCGACTTCATTGAATGAAATTTGAGCCCATAATAATTTTTTAGTGGAAAGTAGATGTATTTTGTATATATTAGGTTAGGGAAAAAGTATTTTCGCATTATAGTACCTATGTATGAACTTCTAATAAAATCTCTTTGGCTATACTATTCGTATCTGGCTGGTTTTGGTATCATTAAAAGTTTAAATTTTAAAGAACATAATTCCAAATTCAAATTAGGAAAATGTGTGATTTTTATTTGTTTTTAGTACTGTCAAGATGATGAATCTAATGAAGAAATTCGATACATTTTAAAATTTTACTACAAAAAGATAAAAATGCAACGCAGGCCTCGAAAAAAATTTGCGATGTTTATGAACCTAGTGCAGTGTCTGTGAGAGTAGCACAAATTTGGTTTAAGCGTTTTCAATCCGGAAATTTTGATGTCAAAGATGCGCGTCGCTCTGGTCGCCCTATTACGGATAAAATGGATGCCATTTTTGAAAAAGTGGAACAAGATCGGCATATCTGTAGTTACGACGTAGCTGAAGAACTGGGAATTGACAACAAAACAGTTTTGGCGCATTTGAAAAAACTGGGTACACAAAAAAGCTCGATATTTGGGTACCTCACGAGCTCACTGAAAGAAACCTAATGAACCGTGTACTCATTTGTGATTCTTTATTACGACGTAATGAAACCGAACCATTTTTGAAGAAGCTGATAACTGGTGATGAAAAGTGGATCACATACGACAAGAACGTGCGAACGACCTTTTTCGCAAAGGCCGGTCGGTCTAAGGCCGGTCAGGCTTCACAGACTGTGGCGAAACCCGGGTTAACTCGCAACAAGGTGATGCTGTGTGTGTGGTGGGATTGGAAGGGCAGTATTCATTATGAGCTGTTACCACCAGGCAGGACCATAGATTCTGAACTCTACTGCGAACAACTGATGAGATTAAAGCAAGAAGTTGAGAGAAAGCGGCCGGAATTAATCAACAGAAGGGGTGTGGTTTTTCATCATGATAACGCTAGACCTCACACTTCTTCAGCCACTCAGCAAAAATTAAGAGAGTTTGGCTGGGAGGTGTTAATGCATCCGCCGTATAGTCCTGACCTTCAGATTTCCACCTGTTTCGGTCTCAATTCGTCAGAATTCTTTAGGCAGTGTCAGGTTAACATCACGAGAGGACTGCCAAAACCACTTGTCGCGGTATTTTGATCAGAAGTCCCAAAATTTCTATAGCAATGAAATCATGTCCCTACCTACAAGATGGCAAAAAGTTATCGAACAAACAATACGTACGTACAAAGTATAAAGTACGTACCTACATAGTTTAGTTAAATGTAAATAAACTATATTAAAAAATGTTTTAAATTTTCTTAAAAAATGCGAAGAAACTATTTCCCCAACCTATTATATAATATGGGTAGTTTATAATCAAATGGGGAGCGCGGCAGCCGGCTGCGTCTCGCCCCAGACGGTAACGGTGTCGCGAATCCAGAGGTTTTACCTCATCTAAAAATATGCGTACCGCGCTAAAAGAAGTTTTCACTTCAAAAAAAGATTCCGACGATTTGAGAACTTCCTCCTTCTTTTTGATAAAGTCGGTTAAAAAGAGCACAAAGAGCAAAGAAGTCTTTGTTGTGAGCGAGCAACAGCATTGCAAGAATAGTTTACACTATTAGATTATTAATGCAGTGAAAACCCCACGTTCTGCTAAAGCCACATGACAGAAAGCTTGACAAATATAATTATTAATTTGTAATAATACTTGGATGTTGGGTTGTTAGGTACTTATCTTCGTTAATGGCATGTGTCATAACTATGTAAATTTTGCCAGTGTCAAGTGTTTATATTGTTTTTTTATGACGACTATTATTCTTGGCCGTTTTGCGAAGCAAGCATTGCGCTCTTATAGATAGATAGATAAACACTTTACTGTACACAAAGAGAATACACCAAAAACTGATTAGCAATACAGTTGTACAATGGGCGGCCTTATCGCTAAAAGCGATCTCATCCAGGCAACCTTTGGATGGACACGATAGACCAAAAACAAAATGTCGACGGAATACAAAAAGTTACCTAAGAATACTTAATAATCTAGAACATAAAATAAAAAACATAATAATAACTATAATAATGCCTATAATTTAACCAACAAAACAAAAATTACACAAAGAAAGATAACATAAATAATACATACCAACAAATAAATTTCTATAGTGATAGAAGCTAACAACCAGTTAGCAGTTTCCAGATAAAGAGTTGATCATAAGCCATCTGACATCTGTCGGTTATGGACAAGTATATGAATAGATTTAGATGAGCGAATAAGTAGCTCCGTAAGTGTACAGCTTGAACAGTGAAAGATTCACCATACATAGCTGAACTATGGATAGCAGTAGGTGAAGAGTTGGAGAGTGGTAAACGAACGCAGGTCACGGTCGTTTGCCTGGTGCAGAAAAATAAAACGTTCCTTTAAATAATGAGGAGACGAAGACAGAAACAGGATGTTGAATAACAGCGACAGAATATGAGCATTCCGGTGAAAACGAATAGAAACATGGTCATTCATGGCGAAATTCTGAAACATGGTCGTATTTGCGCAAGCCAAATATAAACTGAATGTAGAGGTTTTGAAGACGCTCAAGTTTGTTAAGATGGACTTCGGAAAGATCAAAATAGCTGTCGTCTGCATAATTTAGTATTGGATGAAGCAGGGATTGTGCAAGCATAACTTTGGTAGCGGTTGGTAGAAAAATACGAAGTCTTCGAAAAGACACAGAGGATGCGAACATTTTTCGACTAATTTAATTAATCCACGGCTGCGATGTTAACTCAGTGACCATTATAATACCCAAATAATAATAATATTACCGGACATTTCACACAGCATCATCTGGCCCCAAAGTAAGCAGAGCAGCTTGTGTTATGGGTACCACATGACAGATCTCAGAAAGTCGGATATCGTTATACTACAAATATACTTTTTTTTGTACATATATACATACATACATATTATACAAAGAAACACCCAGACCCGAGACAAATACTTGCCTGCAAAAATTTGTCCCGCGGCGAGAATCGAACCCGCAACCTTTTTTTGCGTCTCAGCTGGACCTAAGCCCACTGCGCCACAGAGGTCGTCGTTTTTTTTATTTGAGTTTTGCTAGAATTGTCAGTAAGTCCGTAAGATTTCCTCCATTCACAAACTCGGTCTAGATCAGAGTTTATCAGACTCCGTTGACATTATCAATAGTAGTGTGACAATATATTTGAAGATCATCTGCATATATGGTAGATGGTAGGAAGATGAAAGATTTTGCGTTACGGAACTAATAAGAATAGTTAATAGAAGAGGAGAGGGGACGCCGCCTTGAGAGTCGCCAGTAGTGAGGTTACACCATGAAGAGAATGTATATATATATCCGGGATTTTTAGTAATTTTGGTGTTTTTATTTAAAAAGAGTGAGACTTATTGATGCGGGTGTGAATAGGTAGTTAAAATAAAAGCTTGTGTTTCTTTGTGATTCCATGAAAAATAATCCGTAGTTCATATCAATGGCTCCATTTTATATAAAATAACAAATGACGAACGATATACGACTTTGTGATACTATACGCAAATATAAACACTTGACATTGGAAAAATTTAGATTATTATGACACATGCTATTAACAATGAAGATGAAGTAGTAGTCTACAAATACGTGCCCCTCCTTCGTGCAAATGACAAACATAAAACGTAACATTAGTGAAATTGTGGTCCCTTCCACAAAGACCGTTAACCAAGAATTGAATTGAATAGTATGATATCACAAAGTCGTATCGTTTGACATTTGTTATTTTATATAAAACTAGCTTATGCCCGCAACTTCGCACGCATAGTACAAACATAAAAAGTAGCCTATGTCCGTTCCTAAGATACAACCTATATCCATACCAAATTAGATGATGCAAAAAAAATCTGTTGATCCGACCGTTAAAAAACTTCTCAGGCCGCTAGGCCAATCTGAAAATTTCTTAAAAATGTCATCGAAATCGGTCCAGCCGTTTCGGAGTCTATAGGGAACATACATACACACATCGCTTTTTATATATCATAAACCTTTAAACGAGCAACTCTTGTATATATATATAATCTGAATCTCGGAAACCGTTACGACGATTCATGAAATTTATTATGCAGCGGGTTTCGGGGGCGATAATTCGAGCTAGGTTTAATTTTTAGATAACATCGTTTTCTCTGTGTTTTATACCGAGCAAAGTTCGGTCATCCAGGTACATATAGATGGTGTCTTTCATAAAAAATAATTATTACGAATTTTGCTTGAATCACAAAGAAACAAAAGCTTTTATTCCAATTATTGACAACCGAGTCATTGATAACTCTATTATTGATAACTCTAGCTCTATTTAAACAAAATTACTAATAAAGCCGGAAATTACTCGATAGAAGTTATCATACTTTGATACAAGTAATTAATAAAAGCGCAGTGTTTGATTCGCAAGACGGTCAAAACATCAACATTGGCTTTGTTTTTTGACATTGGCGAAATGTTTGTCCCTTCCTGAAGTCCCAATTGAAAATGTTATTATATTGTTTATCGATTGTATTTTCTTTTACTCAATCACGAAATATTGGCTGAGCCGAAGTGAATAAAATTTAGTATATATATATATATATATATATACATATTGTGTATAAGGACCGGAATTAACATATATGCTCATGTTTATCTACGGACGATGCAGACAAAGCCACGGACAGCAGCTAGTGTTATTTATTTTTTTAATTCTCCAGTACTAATCCCAGACAAAAATAAACTTAATCCTATTTAGGATTTATTTCATATATATTTATATATCCCATTTGGGAGCATTTGATGATTGATCTGTCATTGATAGAAAGGCCAAAAAATTTTTTAAATTTTGATAATAATAGTTTTCTAAATCATATATGTTGGAGCTCATGTACGAAGGCGTTTACCAAATTAAGCGCTCTTAATGTTGGCTCATTCTTAGCGTGATGACTGTGTATCGGGGTGAACGGGTATCAACACCGTAATTTGTGAAATTAATACAAATTTGGAAACTATTTTAAAACTCCTATAAGAGTGCCGTTTTCATTTTGTTGAGATACGGAACCCTAACAGCAGTGAAATTCTATAATAGAAAAAAGTAGAGTTCACGAATATAGGCAATGGTTTCCGACACGCTGTAAGTATGGATCAAACCCTGATTAATCCTCTCAAAGCTGATCCATTAGCTAGCTTGCCTAGATTGGACGAGGATGGTTGATTATGGTATTAATGGGGTGGTTATATATAATTATCTATCCATTCAATTTAAACCTGTCATGCATGTTAATTCGGAAGTGGACTGTAAGTTATCTCCACATCCAATTAGTAACGTCATTTGCCGTCAAAGCAGCTTAAATAGATTGGATTTTGATCAGTAATAACATTCCAACAACCAATTAGGCTGTGGTGGCACAGCACAGGCCTGGACATAACTAAATACTTATAAGGGCTAGCGCGCACTGGGGTTTAATCCGCGTATTTTTGAGGAACATGGAATCAGATGTAGGCACGCACTAGGGGAAATCGTTGGTAATAATGTACGCTAGGCCTTACACCTACTTATTATACTTTCGTATGGTTTCATTATAGACAGACACTTTCGAATTTATGGTTTTAGTATAGAAGCGTTATCTACGTTTTACCAGCTAAGGCTAAACGGCTAAACAGATGTTGATGACGTTTGATAAGCCGCGGGCAAAAGCTAATAAAACAATATATTTTTTACAAAATCCTGGGTCACGGTCTTTAAGGCTTTATTAGTTACTAGCTTTTTGAAAGGAATTGGAGCTTAAATCTTTCCCCAGGATGCAATATATCTCCTTGCCAAAATTATGGAATATGAAATTTATGGATAAGTTTCCAACCAATCACATCCACCACCCATTAAAAAGTTTTTATACAAACATTCACACCTCATTTTACTCCTTTATGAGAGTTATTTTGAAAAATGCTAAAAAACTTGTCCATTTATTTTGCATTTTAAGTATCCAAACCAAGTTTCTAAGAAATCACACCACCCGTTATAAAGTTCCCATACAAACTTTGACACCCCATTTTATACCTTTGTTAGGGTTATTTTGAAAAATCCTGAAACACGTGTCCATTTATTTTGCATTATATTTATTAATACATATTATGTGTCAAGCAAATCACACTACGCGTTAAAAAGTTAGATTCGTTTTCACCTCTTTTCACCCTCTTAGGGGTTGAATATCAAAAAATCCCGCCTTAGTGGGTGGTTTTGCTGTAAAAAGAAGCTCTTTTTGCTTTAAAAAGAAGTTAGCTTCCAAGTTTCAGCTTTCTAGCTTCAGCGGTTTCGGCTCGGCGATGATGAATCAGTCAGTCAGTCAGGTTAAGCTTTTTTTATAGGTATAGATTGAGTAAGTACCTATATAACAGTCAAAATCATGAAAGCTCCATACTAAATTATATTATTTTGCTAACTACGAGTGCTGTGTGATTGGTTTGGAGCCTACAAGTCATTCTTAGCCTTGAAACTTCGGAAGCGTGTGCGTAGTCCGCTTATAAGTATACTATGAGACTGTGTCACAATTCATTAATTTATGGTATATGGCCAATTTATTATGGGTTGTTTTGAACTCGTCCTGAAGAAGAATTTTTAGGTATCTAATGAATCAAAGCTGTATCGGGTGGTAAAGGCTATGGAATTCGATTAGGTTTCTAGGATTTGTAGTACTTAGGCTGCTTTAAACAAGCACTTGCTAAGACAAGTATCTATATATTATTACGTGAATCAAAACCTTTGTACGAAATTACATTTTACGAAAATTGCGCGGACAACGCCTCCGTGTATGAAATTTCGCACGTTTTGACTATGCTTCTATATGACACAATCACACCCACTACCCATTACAAAGTTTCCATACACACATTCACACCCCATTTTACTCCTTTGTGAGGGTTATTTTAAAAAATCCTGAAACACGTTTCTATTTATTTTGCATTTTGAGTATCCAAACCAAGTTTCTAAGAAATCACACGACCCGTTAAAATGTCCCATATAAATTTTGACAACACATTTTCCCCTTTTATTTATTTTAATTAGGTTTCAAGCAAATTGCACCACGCGTTATAAAGTTCAATACATTAGTTTTCACCCCTTTGAAAGGATTTTTCTGAAATTCATCCCCTAAGAGGGTGAACCTCTTAGGGGTTAAATTTCAATAAATCCCGCCTTAGTGGGTGGTTTTGCTATAAAAGAAAGAAAGAAAGAAAGAAAAATATATTATTCAAAGGAAGGTACTTTCCAAATTTCAGCTTTCTAGCTTGAGCGGTTTCGGCTCGGCGATGATGAATCAATCAGTCAGTCAGGTTAAGCTCTTTTATAGGTATATATATAGAGAAGAAGTACAGAATCATAAGAAATACAATAATTATTAATTAACTAGCTGACCCGGCAAACTTCGTACCGCCTCAATAAATAAAAATATTTTTTTTCATATTTACTCACCTTTTAAACCTTCCTTGGACTTCCACAAATAATTCAAAACCAAAATCAGCCAAACCAGTCCAGCCGTTCTCGAGTTTTAGCGAGACTAACGAACAGCAATTGATTTTTATTATATAGACTAGCTGACCCGGCAAACTTCGTACCGCCTCAGAATCAATAAATAAAAAAGCAAGCATGTTTTTCATATTTACTCACCTTTTAAACCTTCCCTGGACTTCCACAAATAATTCAAAACCCAAATTAGCCAAATCAGACTAGCCGTTCTCGAGTTTTAGCGAGACTAACAAACAGCAATTGATTTTTATTATATAGATTATGGTCCAATTTCGACCAGTGGGCGACCACTACATAAACGTCTATGTTTTTTTGCCTGGTAAAAGAAAGTTGATTTATTTTATGGGTTGGATCAATGACGGAAGGATCTCAAAATAAGAATAGATACTTATTCTGAGGGATTCTTTATGCCCTTATGGAATAATATAGAATTTTCATACAAAAAACAAAAGCATAGTTGATTTTGGGCGAGTCGCCTCTATCGATTACTACTAGGATTGGGATTGATTTTTTAAATCAAAGTTTGAGTTACGTAACCTACCTTCTAGGCAAAAAGGAACGATTATATTCGAGGTCACTTTCCTCGATGACCTCGACCTCGACCTCGACCTCGAACTCGTCAAAAAATTATAATCGTTCATTTTTGCCTAGAAGGTAGGTTACGTTACTCAAACTTTAATTAAAAAAAAACTTGATTGGACACTCTGCCACTGATAAATAGATCTTCAAAACACATAGGACAGATTCATTGATAAAATGTATATTGCGTCAGATATCCACATACCTTTCATTCATATCAGTCCCAACCCTAGTAGTAAGTTTTGTCCTAAGCCCTTTTGGAATTCAACGCTATCTAAAGCAGTGGCAGAACGTCGACGTGCATTAACTATATTTAGACGCAACCCTACTCCCCAGAACATAGATAATCTAAATGAAAAAAATCGTGCTGCTCAAAACTTTATTCGGCTAGCTAAAAGTGAAGCGTAGCAGAAGTTTTGTGATTCAATTGATATTAATATGTCGCAAAGTGAAATGTAGCGTAAGATGAAATGGTTTAAAGGGTTTACATCTGGGAATCATATTGATAAAGATAATGCTAGTCAAATTCGTTCAATCTCACGCCTGACTTTGTTTCCGCTGATGATCCATTTTTTTTTCCATTTTTTAGCAACAAGAATACAAACTGGTTTCTCGGAGCGTCTGATAACAATTAGTTGTTTTATAGATGTGGAAGATGCATGTAATAATGTTGATTTATTATTCCTTGATGAAGATAATGGACGGGTTGGGAGTAGGTAGCAAATTATGTCTTTATTTGTGGAATTTTCTTAGAGATAGGTATCTTAGACTAAATATTGACAATTATTCTATGTGTAGGAAAACAGCTCGAGGTTTAGCTCAAGGAGATCCATTCTCGCCTTTACTTTTTAACATAGCTACTATACATATTTGTAATGAAATAAATAACATAGTGTGTATATCTCAGTATGCTGACGACTTTGTATTATATGTTACATGTGATAATTTAGAAAAAGGTTCTCAAATTATGCAATTGGCCCCTCGCAGATTTTATTTGATATTGGATTAGAAATTTCTCCAACCAAAAGTAAGACCTTGTATTCAGAAGTGGCCTAAGAAGGGACATGGTTAATCTCACATTTAAAAATACACATTTACAATCAGTACATATATTATATATTTGGGTGTATGGTTAGATTATTCTTAAAGATGGGCAAAACACATAAATGAGTTAAAAGATAAAATTTCTAAATTAATCAATGTTTTCAAAGTCTTAGTGGGATCAGGATGGGGAGTTCATTCACAATATCTAAGACGATTGTTCATATCACTAATTCGAAGTAGACTTGATTAAGCATGTTTTTTGTATAATAACGCCTGTAAAACACACTTAGTTAAGTTAGACAAACAATAAAATCAGTATATGCGTATCATCGGTAGCTTCATAAAAAGTACACCTATTCACGTAATGGAATGCGAGCTCCATTTACAGCCATTATACGTACGTAGGTATTACCTAGCAGGCAAGTATTGGTTTAAGGCCGCATCAATTATAAACAGCGATATTATAGTTATTTTAAGTAAATTATGCGAACTTAGTCATAATTTTTATTGGAGGCGAAAGAGGAAACCATTATTAATGCTTATGTATAAAAACTTTTCAACGACACCTATTCTTAAAAGTAAACATTTTAAAATGTTTTCATTAGGTAGATACATGGGTCAGTTATGTGGATTTGTCAAAGTTATAAGTTGTATAGAAAATATAAATAAGCAAAAAAAAACATGATACATTAAGACTTAAACTTTTATGTGATAATTATGTAGACAGTAGGTATTCTGATCATTATAAGATATATACGGATGGTTGTAAAACAAAAGGCGAGTCTGATTTGGCTATTTACGACCCTCAAGTGGAATGTTCATCCAATTGTGTGTAGATGGGCGCATGTCTATTATGTATGTTGAATTAATTGCAATTGCAGAGGCTATCTCCTATGTCGAATCATTTGGTCCTGGTAGGTATGTCATATTGACGGATTCAAGAAGTGCTCTTCAACATCTACTTCGATGCACTAGAAATTTCAGATGTGCTCCCATAGCTTATGTGATTTTAGAATCAATAAGTAAATGTATAAAAAAGAACAAACATATCAAATTACAGTGGATCCCATCACATGTTGGTTTATTTGGAAATGAGGAGGTAGATCGTCTAGCAGGTCTAGCCTTATCAGAGGGATTAAAATCTTATTATTTACCATTCTTTTCCGACCTTATCTTCGAATGCAAGAAGAAATGTACAGAGCTTTGGAAGGAACATTTCGATGAAAGATCGCTAACTAAAGGCATTTGGTACAAAACCATTCAACCCAACCTTACACGCTCACCATGGTTTGTTGGAACAAGATTGAGTAGATCAGATGTTGTGTTGGCTCTAAGACTTCGTTCTAGACACATTCCACTTAATAGTTTTGCATACCTTATGAAGAAAACGGAATCGCCAAATTACACAGAATGTGATGTCATGGAAGATATGTACCATATATTAGTGGAATGTGTCCGAAACGAGTCAGAGATAAATTACTTTTGTTTATTAAATGATATATGTCTACACGAAGTAGGCTTATGTAATTACATATTAGCAAAACCAGACAGTAAAGTTGCTAAAATGCTATTTGATATGGTTAAAATAGGTATAAGTCGTAGCTTGTAGATAAGTAATTTTAAGGATCTCGCTCGAGGGCGGCATGCTCACTGTGAGCAAACCCTCTTTAAATAAATAAAGATTTAAAAAAAAAATAGGTAACTACATAAGTTACCTTACCTGCCTAAGTAAATACGTGCTTATTATGTTATTAGGCTGACTGGTCGTTAAAGAACCTTACAAAGCGGACTGGTTATGAGTTGTTGACAGTTCCTCAATCGAGATGAGACACCACAATCGATTAAGGCGTCTCGATTGATGGAAGACCTTGCACATACTAGCAAATTGTGGGTCAAATTCACTCGATAATGCTATTTAACTGTAAGCAGGTTCCTACGAGTAGGTAGGGATATCAAAAATATATAAAAAATACAGAACGCAGCGCAGGTTTTTTACCTACATAATGATTGTTTTTTGGTCAAGTTTGTAGAGCAAAATCGGATTTTTAAAACCGATTTTGCAGAGTTCGTTTGGTTGGATCAAGAGGAAAATCGAATATCACAAAGCTACTTTGCAATGTCAAAGCTACTGTGGAATTCAAAGCTTTGACGCGAGTGTAAATGTGTGCAGTCATCCGTTTCCTTCAGTGGAATCCGGAATGTAGGTAGATTTGCACTTGATTTTCCGTCTTGTTCATAAAGCAGCGTATCGCGGTTGATATGCTGCACCGGGATGGAACAGAATGTATAATTAACATTCTTGGCAGTATTTTCTTGTGAATGCAACGCAACGAAATGTATTTACGAAAATGTTACCTAGTTACTGCGTGTAACCGTGGAAATTTGTACAAATGCTAATGAACCTAGAGAAGTATAATATACCTACCTGTTTAACCTGTATTACCTACACTATTACCTATTCTGTGATACCGCCGCAATTCTGAAAACTATCAAAACATTGTTACCAATCGTTTTCAGTTAACAACTATTGATGATTTGGTACTACAGAATGTTGATTATTGTATCACATGCTGTCATGCGACTAAAAGCCGACCGCACGAAATACGATTTTTTTTTTTAATCTGATAGATATATTAAAAACATTTTCTTTTGCCGGACACTTTACACAGCGTCACCTGGCAAAGTAAGCAGAGCTTGTTATGGGTTCACATGACTGATATACTACTTATGTACTTTTTTTTCGTAAATACATACATATTATACATAGAAACACCCAGACCCAGAACTAATACTTGCAGATCATACAAACATTTGTCCCGCGGCGGGAATCAAACCCGCAACCTTCTGCGGAGCACCCAGATCTTGGCCCACTGCGCCACAGAGGTCGTCATCTAGATTAGTAATATTGTACATTTTGATAAACACGGGTTTTATTCAAGTAGGTATTATTTTGTCGATGGAGGCACCGACACCATAAAATTCATCTAGAGAATCTTCATCACGGCACAGATAACATAATACTATAACACGGTAAGTTTATTCGTTGCCCGCTCGTTGCCTGTTGCGTTCACGGTTCACACTCAACAAGTTCTGATAGACATTGATTGTATCAATAAATACATAACGGCTAAGGTATATCTAGAATGGAGCACTTGTTATTCAAAAAACCATAACTAATTCATATTACGAAGTAGGTACCTACCTAGTGTAGGTGCTATGTTCTGCGATAAAAAAAACAAAAGCGCTCTTATTTCTGTTTGAAATTCTGAAATCCAGAAATGTTAAAGCTAAGTGCAAAAGTGAACTGCTTGTCTGCCTATTTCCGCCTGGTTTATTTCAAACTTTTGGTATGTTATCCAACTCTCGGATGAAGTTGGGATATCATATCCAAAGTTTTTCATTGTTATTTAATTACACAATCACGTTGAAACAGTTGGACCGATATAGATAAAATGTTTGGATTAGGTTATGATTATGATTATGTTATTGTCATAAACACATTTTAGTATTAGGACTTGTATGTAAGTACATGACATAAGTATATACTTACATTTTATTTTATCCCGATAAATTCCTATGATGGGAATGAAACGTCAAAATGTGTACGCGCCCGAAGTCGTGACTCGTGAGGCGTTCATGTGAAATTGAAATATTACGTGAAAATTTTCCACGGTTTATCTATTTCTGTCGCGTTGAACGCCGATACCTCGTCTGTGCTTGGGTTCATGCATCTATGTGCAGGTGTAGGTAGGTACCTATACACCTGTGTGTGACATCTCGAGTATTTCAGTTTTAAATATTCACGGTATGCAAGGGTGTAGTAGGAATACGATATTAAGGGTATAATAACTACCTACCTATGGAAACTACCTATGGTCATATCACAACCATATTACAATAGTCATCAATCACTTCGTCGTGAGGGATTTAAGGGACCAAAATTCGACTCAAGTCACAGAATACTTATTAGTTGCTCTAGTGTAAGAGTACTTGGAATAGAGAAGAATAGACTAGAACACTGTGCGTCTAGTGGTAGTGGCCCGCCATCCGATCCTGAGACTCAACCGGTTCGAATATAGTCCACCAATGGACTTTTAGATATAAAATAATATGTACGGTATACTAGTACTCTCTTCTTCTTCTTCTTTGTTTATGGCATGTGACATAATAATGTCAATTTTGCCAGTGTTAAGTGTTTATGTTTGTTTATAGTCAATTTGTTGGTTAAAGTCTTAGTCGATGGTCAACAATTCTAGACGTCACGCGTAATGCCCGTCTAAAATTTTCATCGGATTCCTCGTCGTTCAAATCACATTTACTAGTACTCTCAAACGGTGACTTACGTTGATGGAAAACTTCGTGAGAAAGTCGGCAAGTCGTAAAACCTAAAAACCTAAAAAATCCGAAGACATGTAGGTTATTACTAGGTTTACGAATGGAACCTCTACGCACTTTAATCCTTTCACCACCAGGGCACTAATTAACTAGTGACACCATAAGAAGAACTTTAAAGGTTAACACGTAAACACGGGCAATTGAAATTGCTGAATTGGGCAATAGGTACTTCATCATCAATACTTCAGACTTCATCAAGCAATATACGGTAATAGCAACATGAAGCAAATATGTACAGATACTGCAACACCATATCTCGTGATATGGAGCGATTTACGATATGGAGCGACTAGTTGCTCGTAAATCGCAAATTGATCCATACTAGTTACCAATCAGTTATTGGTCAAAAAATTGCAAGCAGAAGCTTACATTTAAGGATACACAAGTCAGCGGCACAAACTCGTTAGTGGGCGCAGCTAAAATGCATGCTATTTCACCTAGCTTAGTGTGAGAAAAGGATAGACGTGCACCAAGGATAGAGATGAGCAGTAAGGAGATAGCGTGATTATAATTTCGAGTCATATGATCAGATTCATCTATGATTTCTAAATAAAACGATTGCGTAAAAATAATGAATAGACCTTTGGCTCAAGGGTTCTCATGAAAAAACTACTAAATGTAATTATAAAAATAAAAGTTATTTGTGCTTTTGAATAAATAATCTATGCTTGTATAGGAACAATTTTTTAGTTTGCGTACTCCGTTTGTTATTTATTCACACCTAAAGTTGCGCTAAAATCAGTGATGAAAAACGATTTTTTTTAGTCTTGTATCTTTCAAAACCATATTATTTTCACAATTCTGTATTGATACAAGCATAGATTATGACAAGACAAATTTATATCACTTTTAGTTTTGGTTGTTCATCATCAGACGGTGGTGTGATCACCCTTCGACGTTTGTATGGAAATAATCGACTTGTTCACTCTTAAGTAGTTGAACGTAGTTAGGTACTACAGCTTCGAATACAATCAACTCCAAAGGTAAACTATACATAACATCTACCTCCGGGCAAACATAAAAACAAAAACATATTTAACAAACGCAACGAATCAAGTTGAATATACCTAACTGTGTACTACCAATCTATGTACTTATATCAAACTCAAAGCTTCTAACCCACGGAAAAGGAAAGGAAAATACCTAGGTAATATCCTGCCAGGATATTAAGAGCTCAAGCACGCTATTGCTCTCAATCATGCCCTTTGAGTGCAGAGAGCAGATTATAAATTCTAAATGTACGTAGGTATTTGCACTAACCCGATCAGCTCATCACATCACAAGAATCATACTCATTACAGTGAAGGTGAATTTAAGTGCCGATTTCTCCTAATCCAAGTTCGAGAAACAAGAAACTCGTCCTGGTCCTAGCGCTTTTTGTATGATTCTTCTTATAACTAGCTTACTACGAAAAACAATACAAGATTACAGTACATGGCAAATCTGTCAGTTAACTGTTTGAAGGCAGAGCCCATGCATACGTATCAACAATATTGTCATTTATATTATAATACGCATTCTTCACAAGACTCATGTAACTCTTGACTTATGCAAGCTTTAAATTTCTTAATAGGTAGTTTAGTTGCATTTTAAGGAAGCTTAATGAAGCGCACTTTTTACTTTTTCTAGTCGAAACATAGGGATTTATAAAAGTACAACTACAATACTGCGCTCGAGATAATCTACTTAAGTTCCAATACTGTCTTATTTATTTATTGAGGTATTTATTTATAGCTTTTGTCTGAAGGAGGTGGAAAGTAATATAAAATGCGTCGAGCCGTTTAGCTAGTTTGAAAACGTAGCAAAAACGAAAGAAATATCTGTAAGATTTATATCTTGACACACATTAGACAGGTAACTAAGTACATTGTATCATAAATAGTATCGTAATACGAGTAGGTAAAGGTATTTGTGTACCTTTACCTACTCGTACTCTGTAAATCGTTAATTAATTAATATACCTATAATGGAATGGTAGAAATTTCATAAATAATATATTTTTTAGAGTAGTGAAAATAAACATTTTATTTCATCATTCTTGTCACCTTCTTGTTATGGATAACCGTCTACACTAAAGAAAGAATTCGTGATGGAAAAATCTTACACTTTTTTTCGCCTAGCCCCCATCCGCCAAGTCCGTACCGTGCGATAAGGAACTTCGTTCCAACTATAGACCAGTGTCGATAATTTTTAAAACCAAAAAAAATAATAGTAGGATGAAACCCATTGGAAAGAGAGGAGAATATTATAAAAATGGAAGGAAAAATAATTTACGGGCGATTTGAGGTTGGGAAGGGGAAGGGGGTAGGTTTTAGGGGTAAAAAACGGTTTATCTCGATTTCCGGCAAAACTACAAGTCCTATGAAAAAGAAACAAATGGCAAAGTTGTAGGTAATAAAAAGATCTAAAACTTTTGTATAAACACTTTTTTCACATAACCTCAAAATTTATGTGAAAAGTTCAAAAAACCAAGTTTTTGGTTTTTTATTTGTATCTTTTACAAAAAATATTTTTTTATACGAAATTTGGTGAAAAGTTTTTTTTTACCTTTTTATGTCCCAAATACACTGTAATTTATTTGATTTGAAATTTTATTATTTTCACCTTATTTTGACATAATATGAAAAATCACCCTAATTTTCAATCGAAAATTCACCCGTCAAAATATCAGCTTATCAAAAAGTTGGTGTTTTTTGTTCGTTAAAATCTCTACTTTCCGATGGTGTAAAAATATAAATATGTTAGTTTAGTAAATCTTCTCAGAAAATGCAAAAAATCGAAAGAAACTCGAATTAGATTTTTTTTTAATTATTATATATATATATCGAAAAAGAAGGTTATCATACGTTTTTAAACGTGCAGTACCGTTGACTTTATTTCTCGGTCACTGGTACTGCCTTTGCAAACATTGATTTACCTACCTACTTCAGATATTTCATATTTGAACTATTTCCTATCAAGCGAAACCACATAAAATATTACAGTAATTTAATTGAAAATAAAACAAACAGAACACTAATAAAAATCTAACTATTTTATTGAATAGTGGACCGAGTTCAACTTACAATTCTATTCGGTTTCCAAGTCGCAAGGCAAGTGAGTCTTTTCGACTCACAAGCAATCTCTTGTCGCCATCTTCTTGTTTTGATAGCACTTCCGTTCAAGTTTAAAAAGATGGTGCAGGAACTTATTAAAATAACAATTAATATTGTGTTAATAAATTCTTAAAATCATTTCTTAATTATTGAAGCTTATTTACAGGATTTGCAAAACAAAAACCCTAATATAAATATTCGACTTAAAATTAACTCAATTATTTCCGATAATTTAAATAGTACTCAAATAATTTGAAATTAATTGCATAATTGATTATAAATTATTAAAGAATTAAGGAAGCAACTAAAGCTCAAATCGCAAATAATTATAAATTAACGTCCTTCAAAGCGTCATCATCACTTTTGTAGTCAAATCAATTAACAATTTAATAAGACCATCGATTAATACAATGTAATGAATGAACCTGGCGTTAAAATAATAAATCTGGGTTAATAAATTAAAAAAAAACAAATTTAAGTTTCTTTCGATTTATTGCATTTTCTGAGAAGATTTAATATAGTAATACTATCGGAAAGTAGAGATTTCAATGAACAGAAAGCACACCAACTTTTAGAAAAAAAGCTGATATTTTGACGGGTGATTTTTCGATATTAAGTCAAAATAAGGTGAAAAAATTAATATTTCAAATCAAATAAATTACTATGTATTTGGGACATAAAAATGTAACTTTTTACCAAATTTCGTGTCAAAAAAATAATTTTTGAAAAAGATACAAATAAAAAACCAAAAACATGGTTTCTGATTTTTTCACATAAATTTTGAGGTTATGTGAAAAAAGTGAACAACAGTTTACAACAGTTGTAGATCTTTATTACCTATTACAATTTTTATTAGTACCTACAACTTTGCCATTTGTTTTTTTTCCATAGGACTTGCAGTTTTGCGGGAATCGAGATAAACAGTTTTTTACCCTTAAAACCTCACCCCCTTCCTCTTCCCGACCTCAGATCGCCCATAAATTGTTTTTCCTTTCATTTTTATAACATTCTTCTCCTTTTCCAATGGTTTTCGTCCTAGTTTTTTTTTTTCACTTTTTATTATCTTTAAAGGCTTCTTTCTACCCTGGTCTACTAGTAGAAAAATAAAAATAAGAACCACTTTGTCCAAGGAAATGCCTTGTGATAATCCGTTCCGTAGTTTTTATGTTTATCGCGTTCTGACAAGCAGACGCGGCGGAGGGACTTTGTTTTATTTATTGTACTGTTATATTTCTTTGGTCTGACGTCTGAGACTTTAACAGGGTGAGTGGGTTTAACTAACTAGGTAGAAAGGTAACGTCTAGCTTTGCAGGCGCATAAACATTTGCTTTGATTTACATCAGCATGAATAACCAAATACTAGTTCGTCGTTCTAACGTGATATTTATGTAGAGTAGTAGGTAGTAACAAACAGAACAGAAACCTGCTAAGAACAGAAACCTGTGCAAAACTTTTAAAGTTTTGTTTTACCCTTCATTTTCACCTTTCACTCGCTGCTACATATTAACGCTACGAAACGAACAGCTATGGTACTTCATTGTTTCTATATAGATTTAGTGGGTAATCTTAGTAGATTTCTTCGCATGTATAGACAATTTAATTATAAGCGTAAAACTTTGTTTTGTAATTTGTACCGACGAAGAATCCCAGATAATTAATTCCGCGATGATTTTTAGAATAAATAAACGAAGTTCTTAATATCGCCATTAAGTCGTAGTCTATACGACTTTATGACTATATTACATCAAAAGAAAATCACTCGTCATTGGCAAAATTGACACCAAGACATATGCCGTTAAATGAGGAAATAGAAAAGAGTACCAATAGTTTGTGCCATGCCTCGGAAGCTAAGTTGATAAAACCCAGTAAATTAGTTTAAATCAGTTCAATACTTACCATTTATTTCGGGACAATTTGCCTAGTCAATCACAAAACCATTAGTCAGAGACCTTGACTATCGACCCTGGCTTCATGGATTATAGCTTGGGAGCGCCTGGCACTCCCGTGATGCTATTCAACAATAGGCCAGATCCGACATTACCACGCATCACTAACCCGTAGACCAATTTACTAGATCATCTTGTGGCACCTATATCTGCTAGCTTTAATTCATTTTTTTTGTCGAAACCATAATTTTGTGAATTGCCATAACGATTTGCACGTTGAATGGATAATGTAAGCACGTAAGTAGGTTCTAATCTACTAATGTTTAATGTATGGCTAATGTAAATAAAATAATAGTTATTTGTTCAACAAGTGAGCTAAGTATACAGAGTGTAAAGAGACGACTACCGAAACTGGGGGGTTGCAATCAGACCATGATTCTGAATAGGTTCTGAATAAAAAAACGCAAAAAATATTTTGAATTATCTACTTCCTTTTTATTTATTTTCTAGTTACATACACATACCTAGTACAACATAATAAGACCATATCTATCTAATTATTTAATTTAGAATAGCAAAAACAATTAATTTTTTTTTAATTTTAATTGTAAATGTACGCGCAGCGCAGCGGTGTTTCCGCCCGTACTAATACTATACGAAAAGCTGATATCGGCCGCGGTCATTAATCGAGCGCACGAGCAAGACGGGAGGGAGACTCGCGCGCGAGTCGCGACGTCGTCGTACGGTCGCGTCACACGACTAATAAACGCCCGCGACTGCGTCTCGTCTACTACCTAGGCAGCCAGCCTACCTTAGTTTTACAAAAAACAGAATCAGAGGTGCCAGGTAAACAACATTTGCAAGATTTGCAAGTATCTAGGTTTCTAGGTACTAAGTCCATTAACTGTCAGATTTTATGTACCTAGATTGTTTAGATCTAACTGGATGAAGAGACCACCTATGTAAGCACTTGTCTCGATAAGATAGTATAAGCGGATAAGGTTAGCGGTTACAAACACTTTTCTCGGGAATCGAACTCACAACCTCTTGCGTCTAAGCCATATCTACTTGTCTGAAGTTTGAATACAAACATTAGTCCTGCGTCGGGAATCGAACCCGCAACCTCCTGCGTCTTTAAAGTCTAAGCCATAGGTACTTATCTAAAGCACATAGGTAGGTAGGTACCAACATTTCACATTTGTCCCGCGGCAGAAATCGAACCCACAAGCAAACACAGAGCCACAGAGGTCGACATTTAAATAAATATTTTTTCATTTAAAATTAAATATGTTAGGTAGATAATCAAGGTGTCTGTGTTTACTTGTTCATGATCGTACAATTACCTAGGTGTAGCACTTTCTGCTTCTGACGTACTTACCACACACAAGTAGGTACCGACCGACCCACCTACCAAACAAACCGAGCTCAAAACACACACACAGCAATCACAAAATCAGAACCGCCAGAAACAGTCGGGGGTACCTACCCACCCACGAGGGAAGCCGCCTTCGTACCAGAGTGCCTGTGGCTTGCCAGCTAATGGTTAGGCATGTCACAATCAATCACAACACAACACAACACACAATCAACCATCTCTTCATTTCTGTATGATGATCTTCGGACATCACACGGATCAGAAGTTCACTCTGCGACCATCTTAAACGAACTAATTTAATTACCTTTACTTTACCTTAAAAATACCTTCACCTACGCCGAAGTACGCGAAAAGAAATCTAGCGAAATTAAAATAAAATCCTTTGATATTCGCCGACGTGCATAGGGTCCATTTTTGAACTAAATAATTAGCGCCCCAAATTGCGCGGAAATCTAGCCAAATAAAATCCTATGATATTCGCCGACGTTCTTCGGATTCATTTTGGAATAGATTTATAATCTGAAACTTATTAATATTACATTAGAACACATAATAAGTTAAATGACAGAGCGGCGCCAGCGTGTCTAATAGAATTCGCGGTGCCTTTTGCGGCTTTTTTCAAAGGGCTTATTTTCGTAATGTGTTGATTTATGTTTTAGTGAGTGTTCAATATTCGTACTGGACACTTGCGCGGCAGTTGCATACAAATTGCATAACCACCTTTCGCGAAAGAGTTTTTCAGTTGTTTTCTTTGTTTGAAGTAGTTTTTAATGAAAAGAAAACACTGGAACTAAGAGCCTACTTAGTTAGTTTTTTAGTGTGTGCAATTTTTATAATTTGTGTTAGTATAAAGTTATTTTTATTGGGGTTTGGGTGACATAAAAAACACGTATTTAGCGATTTGATAGACCTGAATTTAATTAATCGTTATTATTTGTAGGAGAGGTGTGTGTGCTCTATGACAAAGCTTAAACCGGACTACACAAAATAAATAGGAACTATGCCTATTAAACCAGATCCTCTTGAGAACAATAAAGGACTGTTATAGTAAATACTTGTACGTTATAAAAGAGCAAGACACGCTAACTATATGATAGAGTGAGATAGATTTATTTTGTTATATTCCAACAATTTTTAGAGTAATTAAGTAGGTACTTTTGTTTGTTTTATTAGATAGAACAGTGACAGTGCTTAGAAATGAAATGAAATGAAATGAAATGAAATGAAATGATTTATTTGCGTGAAATGTGGTACACAGAGAACTTAAATATATAATTAGATTCACACATTTCGCTAGGAAACCCAGCATGCAAAAATTAAGAAGGTACATATAATAATTTAATTAAAGACTACATTTTTAAACAAATTAAATAAACATTACAATAATTATTACAATATCGAATAATTAAATTTAGGTATGAATATAAATAAAATATAATAGTTTTTACCATAGCAGACGGAACGTTAATTAAGAAATTCTTTGACACTATAAAAACATTTTTCAACAAGCCAGGTAAGCATTTTTGTTTTAAATTTATTGTATGGTAATTCTCTTATAGATCTAGGTATTCTATTAAATATTTTTATACACATTATGTAGCAATTTTTATGACTTAAAGTTGTTTTTCGAACTGGAACTAATAGTCTAGTGGGGTCCCTCAACTTTATTTTTGAATTTATTTGGTCCTCATATTTGTCAAAGAATTTGTTGTGCTCCACAACAAAACAGCATACCTGAAATATAAATAGGCTGGGCAACGTAAGCAACTTTAATTTTGTAAATAATGGTTTGCATGAGTCGAGTGGACCAGCACCACACACAGCTCTAATGCATTTTTTTTGGACAATGAAGGCCCTATTGATGTGAGTCGAATTACCCCAAAGTAGCAAACCATACCTCAATACCGAAGCAACATAACCATGGTACGCAGTCAAAGCCGTTTTTTGACCTGATGTTCGGCGCAATGTCTTTATTACAAAAACAAAACGATACATTTTTTTGCATGTGAAGTCAATATGTGACTTCCAGTTACAGTTTTCGTCTAACTTTAAACCTAAAAATTTTATTTCATTAACATTATCTACGAATTCATCACGACATGTCAATTTAATTTTAATATTATTTTTATTATTGTAATTTTGAAAATGAATAAATTTTGCCTTAGATATATTAGCTCGCAAATTGTTACATTCTAACCAATTAAGAATTAATTCAATCTCAGCATTAATTGACTCTACATAAGTTATATTTTTACTATTATCAGAAACAACTATTGAAATATCATCTGCAAATAGAACACATTGACATTTAGTGATCAAAGGTAAATCGTTTATATATAATAAAAATAATAATGGTCCCAGTATGCTTCCCTGAGGCACTCCAAAATTATTATTAAGACTACTAGATTTGAAAGCTGTTGTCATGAGATCTTCGTTTAAAATTTTAATTTCTACATATTGTATACGATTTTCAAGATAACTTTTTAGCCAATTTAAAGCGTGTCCTCTAATACCATATTTCTCACATTTCTGTAACAGAGTATTATGATTTACAAAATCAAAGGCCTTGCTCATATCAAAAAATATAACTGAAACAGGAATACGTTTATCAATACTTTCAATAATACTCGACATTAATTGGAAAGCAGCTAAGGTCGTTGACTTATTCTTTTGAAAACCGTTCTGCTCTTCCTTAATTATTTTAAATTTATCTATAAAACTAACCAGACGCATATGCATTGCTTTTTCAAAATTTTTTAGCAAATATGGGAATTAAAGTAATTGGTCGATAATTATTCAAATCTTTCTTGTCATCTTTTTTGTGTAGAGGTCTAACTACCGAAAGCTTTAACCTTTCCGGGAATACTCCAGTAGCTAGGGATAGATTAAGAAGATGTTTCAAGATTGGGTGCAACAAGAACAAACACTTTTTGAGGATATGTGTCGAAATCCCATCAAATCCTACAGATTTTGTATTATTTAATGAATAGACGATTTGACGGTCAGTGGACTATTTGACGGTCAGTGGACTAATGAACAAACTGGCATCACAATGCTGTATCTTTGTAAGATAGTGATTATTTGGTAATGGTAACGACTTATTGGTTAATTCTATAAAAAACTTATTAAAAGACTCTGCTATTTCGAAGGGTTCTTGAATTATTTTGCCATCATAATTTACTGCCTCAATAGTATCACAACTTTGTTCATCATCTACTTTATCCTTAATAATGTTCCATGCAGCTTTACATTAATTTTTGCATCATATGTGTATTATTTATAATCATTTTAGATTTATTAATGCATTGTCTTAGAACTGTACTATATTTCTTATATTTTTGTTTAGATTCAGAGGTTTTGTTCTTATAACACTGGAATCTTAGTTCTCTTTTATACCTAGTGCTTATTTTAATTCCTTTAGTGATCCACTTTGGTGTTGTGTATTTGCAATGTACCCTTCTTTTTTCCATGGGATAACACAAATTATATAAAAGACAAAAAAAGTCATGAAAATTATTAAAGGCTTTGTTTAAATTACTTTCATTTAAAACATCCGCCTAATAATGATAGATGCTCAATGAATTTATTTATATTCTCTATACTATAGTTTCTAACCTCAATAAAGCAGTGCTGCAAACATTTATTGTTTTGGACAATAGATATAGAAACAGTTTGGCAAGTGTCGTGGTCAGATAGATGCATTTTATATGTGCAACCGATAGCGTTATATATATTGCTGATAATGTGATCAATGCAGCTGTTTAGTCTTGTTGGCGTCGTAATGTGAGTTTATTATTCAATGCCAGCTGCTTTAAACGTGACGCTGCAGTATCATTTTTTAATAAATTAATGTTAAGGTCCCCAGCAATTATTATTTTTCTAGATAATTTAATTACAAATTTATTCAGTATAATGTCCAGTTTATCAAAGAAAATATTAATGTCACTATTAGGAGTCCGATAAATACATAATACGACACAGTTATTTGAACGGATCTGTACACCACATATTTCAAATGTCTTTTCAATTGCCATACTTTTATGAATATCAAGCTTTATAAACCCTAGTGTGTTCCTAACTAGAATACATACTCCTCCACGTTTTACATTTTTTCTTGAGAAAAAACTAGATAATGTGAAGTATTTGAGGTAGATATTAGATTCACTACCTGACATAATATTTGTTTCTGTGAGGCAAATAATATCAGGTTTCAGATTTTTTGCTGATAACTCATCTAAACACACTGCTAGCAGCTCCAGTTTATTAAGTAAGCCAGCTATATTTTGATGTAAAAGATATATGATATTAGTTTTATTAGATTGATTTGGCACGAAAAAGACGACTTGACTTTATCCCAGTTGATGTTGCCTTGTGAAATATTTACTGCCACATTTTTTTTTGAAATAGTACGGTATAGTACCCTTTTTTGGTTGACTTATTATATTTTACCTTTTATAGTAATTACACGAATTATTTTTATGTTGTATCAATAAACCAGTAAGATATTTTTTATCATAATATCTAGAATCCACTATAAAATTTATCTTTCTACATAAATATGTTATGTACTCTGAATGTGATAACAGAAATGGTGTTTCTATGGAGATAAAATTACAATTTGGCAATTGAGTACATAGATTTTTTAAACAGTTAGGTATTTAATGTTTCAGTATTTAAAGTCTTAATAAAATTCACATTTATTATTATAATATTACACTTGTGTAATGCCTTTATTGCACCTGACAATTCATATAGTAAAATTGTGGGGTTCGTATCATTCTCTCCCACACACAAAACAATTTGGTCATTTTCATTTAAATTTAAACTTAGGTTATCATAACATGACTTTAGAATTTCATCCGATTTAGCATAGGGTTTAAGAAATGAAAACATACTATAGTCCTCATAACATTTTACCCATTCTCTTATTTTAGCTAACATTGTAGAAAGTCCGATAAGTTGTTGACTTCCTAAAATCAGTAAGCGTGGTTTTGATTTTTCCAACACCGATTTCTCAATCATAGCAGCATCACAACTATTTGTGAAAATTGATTGTTTTATTGATGGAGTTGACTGATCAATAATATTATCAGTTTCTATGTGTATTTCTGAATTTATTACAGCGCCATCTTGTGACCCTTGCTCCAAAAAACTCCGAACAGTATCCTTTTCCTTTTGAGAAGTTTCAGGTGAATTCTTTGATAATACTTTTTTAGATTTAGCGTTTTTGTTGATGCTGTGTGGGTGTATGGTATTATTCATCCCATCATGTACGGCTACTTGCTGTTTACCATCTAGATGTAACAGATCAGGAGTAAATGGCATAAAACTGATTTTAATGTATAGGAAGCAAACTACAAACGTCTACATATAGACTGCGTGTTACTAATAATAAATAAATAAATAATCCCGGACATTTCACACAACATCATCAGGCCCCAAAGTAAGCAGAGCTTGTGTTATGGTTACCACATGACTGATATACTAGTTATATACTTTTTTGTAAATACATACATATTATACATAGAAACAGACCCGAGACAAATACTTGCAGATCATACAAACATTTGTCCCGCGGCGGGAATCGAACCCGCAACCTTCCGTCTCAGCCGGACCTTAGCCCACTGCGCTACAGAGGTTTCGTTCTGGGGTTTCTATGATACGTTCTTGAAGAAAACGTGTCGCATTATGTGGCACATTTTCTTCATTTTCAATTTCAAAGAGACAGGTTGCAACTTTAGTGCACTTTTTGAGATGGCCTCAATTATGTTGGCACCAACCTTAGTTAGGTTAGCTAAAATTAGATTTAGAACTGTCAAATGTCACTTTGGTATTCTGCTGTTACCAACTTATCCTAATTTAATTTTATCTAACTTAATTAAGCGTTCCTAATTTAGTTAGATGGTACCAAGCGAATAGGTTTTACAAATGCTATGACTAACTAAATATATTTCAGACAATTCCTAATCTTAGAAATGAACCAACCGAATTGCCACCAATGTCGTAAAAGGCGAGATTACTAGTCTTAATTTCAAAGATTTGTGTGATCAAAAATCGTTCTATAGCTTTATCAAAACTAATCAAATATAATACTATTGCACTTTATGCCCGGAATTATAGTTCTGAAAACTGATTTTATTACATTGAAATAAACTTTTAAACTTAAATAGTGCGCATTTTACGTTTTATTTTGTGTTGGTGCCACTTTTGTGCGATATAAACTGTTTTTTTTCTTTTTGTAATTTTTAGTAAATATAATGTAGTGACTCGTAAATTTTATCAGTTTAATTTAGATCTTTCATTAAATAATTGTTTTTAATAGACAATATGAGTACCATACTCGTATTGTTTATTAAACACAATTATTTCATTAAGCAAGCATTCTTAGTTTCCGAGATTTATAGGTTCCTTTAAGTGACCTGGATTCATTGCTCTCGAGTGTATTTGGGGGCGTGGCTTCTTGAGAAACATCTAGTGACCCAAGAGCTGGCTTCTATTTAGCCAACGTGGCAATGCCATCAGGGTCTTGGGGGCGCTGCCATCTGATATTGAACTGGATCGGTTGAGCTATCTAGGGATCGTTTTAAATAGTCCTTAGATAGTATAACTGTATTACATGTATTTAATATTAGTAGGAATATACTATTCTGTAAGGAATAATAGGTACATGTGAAAAAAAAGGAGATTAAAGTGACCCAGTCCAAATTATTGCTTTGACGTCAAGGGATACTATATCCTCTAGCGGTTTACCACGGTAAATATACAGTACAGTGAAACTAAGTTGGTACAATTATGTAATGATGTAGTACCTACCTACGCTTGTGGTCTGTTAGCACGGAAACTTCAAAGATTCATTACGCGAAACGCGGAATGGAAACCTAACAGTAACAATAGCACGGGCTGCGCCATTGTTGCAGCTCAGCAGCTTGCAAGAGACGGGCGACAAAGGCGTTGCCCGTCTTCAGACAGACTTACGACGCGTCTCACGAAACACTTACCTAGTACCGTTAGTTAGGTACGCGTACCTAGTGCTATAATTACGTTGTTAGGTATGTTTCAGTGAGGTTCAAGGACTAAGTAGTAACTGGTATATCCATTTAGTGCTAAGTAGTTTACAGGTTTCTAAGAAACAACTGTTTGAGGGATTTGATCCCACACATCATGTTATACAATAAATTAAACGAAAAGACTATGGAGTTGATTAGAATTTTGTGCAGCGGTCCAACACTTTTATACCTACCTACTTTACAACTCTTTGACAAACGTAGTTTTCAATACCTAGGTGTTAAATTCGAGCAACACAAAGGGATTTTTTTGATTGAATATGACAACCGATTCGATGAACGCGGCGCGCCGCCGGGGGCTGCGTGCAGTTTTATTTCATTGCCTTCTATTATTGTTCAACGCCATTTTTTGCTCTTTTCAGAGAATTGTTATTTCGTGTTGTTTGAAACCATGCGTATATATAAATATATTGGCCAACTGTGTGACTGGCGCGCACAGTGAAAGCTCCCGAATTTAGTAATGATAAAAATAACCAGTGGTACAAAACCGATTCAACAGCAGTTGGCAAAATGTTATTAGTTTATAGGCCTCACTAAATTTACCGTGTAACATTTAATTCACGATAAAACTAATAGTACGCAAAAGCTCTGATTATGGTCGGACAGATGATAGACAGACGAGTGAGCGAGTGGAATAATATAAGAACAAAGGTAGTTAATTTTAAACAAAATCATTCAAATTGTTGAAGATTACGAGGCTGCCAAATAATTAAATCTTTCTTTAGTAACGCAACCTCAATAGGTACTTTACACGTGACCCGTGGAGTTCCTCAGGGATCCATCCTTGGCCCGATTCAGTTTGTTCTGTATTGTGCAGAATTTTGTAACTATTCTACAAAATTTTATTATTACGCAGACCACTTACAGTTCTGTTTCCTACTGAGCCTTTTGAAATTAATAAGCTAGTTAATGGTGTGACATACTCATACTCATACATACTCGTAGTTTGATCTTGAACCCTGCCAAGTCTAAGTATCTGGTTCTTGGATCTAAAAATCTAATTGAGACTATGGTTTCACAAGATCCCAAAGTGTACGTTAATGGGGTTTCTATATGCCGCGCCACAGAAGCTCGAGATGCGAGTCTATTCATGGATGGTTCGCTCCGTTTCGAAAAACATGAGCTACAAACAGTACCTACAAAATTGTTTTTACCGCTTGTCCGTCCTTTATACTAAGAATGCGCGAACATTTAAGTACAGATTTGAGAATCCAGCTGTGTGACTCTCTAAGGTAAGCTACGCTGATGTGTGTTGGGAAATGTTTGCTAGCTCGTACCTACCAAAAAACTTATTCAGCGCATAAAGAACGCCTTCGTACGTTTCTGTATTCCCATTCCGCGCCGAACGTACATCACTAATTATATTAATACCAATCGTCTACTAAATATGCTGCACTCTCCACTTTGCTCTTAGGTATTATTAGAAACCTGCAGCCAATATATCTATATCAAAAACTACGTTTCGTTGTCCGCTTGGTCTGTCCCAGTTTTTCAGAACGACTGCTTTTCGTGGTAGCTTTAGATACTCTGCTACGAAATACTGGAATAATTTACCTCCACTAATAAGAAATTTAAATTCCATTTGTTCTTTTCATTCAAAAGTTCATTAAAAAGACCTCTATTGAACTCCCAGAAAGCATTGCACATAGGTACCTAGTCGTTCTGGACCTTTCGATTTTGTTTAGGTTAAGTAAATGGTTTAGTTTTATTAATATATGTAATTAATATTAGGTACAGTAATTACCTGTACTTAGGTATTGATTGTTTTTTGTCTAGCGTAAATTAGTAATTAGAATGTTGATACATTCTAATTTTGTTGTTTTTAAAAAAAATACGAAATTATTACGAGTAGGGTCGGGTTGGTGACAGTGATCAACCTAAAATTTGAGCGAGATTTGTGTCAACCTTATAAGTCGAAGAACTACTTTTTATATCTCAAACGATAAGTTATCTATCTAGCTTTAAAACTGCATTTATAAAATAATCGTAATTATAATAGATTTAGGACAATTTAAGTTTTTTTTTTAAATGAGATTTGGTTCACTGTGTACACCCCCTGGTACAATGAACATACGGGATGGTACACATTGAACCATAGTGTACTCCGTGAACCACTCCATAAAAGGAATGATATTATCAGCTCAGTAAGTCGAGGAATATGAAATGAAAATGCAATTTTATTGTAATTATGTTCTTATATTTATTTAACGTTTTACGTAGGTACTTTAGGAACATTAATTAACCTATACTATAAAAAATTAGACGTATGTATTTGTTAGGTACCTGTCCATATATATTTATAACCTTATGTTGTTGTTGGTCCAATGTTGATGAGCTATCCCGTAAATACTTTTTTACGTATCTGCGTCATGTCGGGTACGCTATTTGGATTCTTTCGCTGCTTTTCGAATGCTGACTCCATTTTTGATATGGAGATCTACGGCTTTTTTCATATCCACTTATTAGGTGGCCCCTATTTTCCTATGTGCCGTCCCTTTTATTTCTCGGCCCATTCTGAAATTAACGCTAAGTTTTTGTATAAAAGTATTTTGTCAATAAGTAGGTGAGCATGAGCAGCACTAATGGATATTTCCCTTAGGAGTTCCGTTGAACAGATCCTGACTCCATCATCAGATCAGTTCACCATATCATAAATTGTAGACGAAACATGACCGTTTAGCTACTTAAATTAAAGCTATAAAAATAAATACTAATAATTGACCTAGGTAGCTACTTTTACAAGTTAGTGGTGTTTACAGTACACAGTGAACCATGGTTCACTGTTGACTCTGCAAAATTGGTTCACTGAGTGCCATACCCATCCCAAAATGTTTCGAGGTTAAAAAATGGCTAATAGAAAACTCGTAGTTACAAAAACCAATACTTAGAATCTAAGTGATTGAATATAGTAAACAAATAAACTAACACGTTTCTTATTAAGTATCCTACAAAAAATGTTATAACAAAACATTACTCGCCTGTTTTTGTAACTTTTCCACTATTAAAAAACAAATTCGCTCCGCACGCACGCAACACCTACGGCAGCTCGCTAGTGACTTGGGGAGGGGAAGTTGTAGTGCAGGGCGCATCGTTTGGCGCGAATTGCACTAATCGGCACCGTCGCATTTACGCGATAGAGGGGGTGGCTCACTGTATACTCTTGGCTCACTGTTACCATACTTACCCTACATCTAAATTATTAGGCTGTTTTTCTTTTTGTATTAAATGTAAATAACTAGGTACATGATTGGAATCCACGCCACGCACGCAGGCGTCATCAAGGTCAGCGTCGCAGTAGCGTATTCGCCATTGTGAAATTTTGCTGAGTGGTGTCCTTTTTTGTTGTTAGTTAGTTAACTTTATAAAATAAACGCAAAATAAACGTTTGGTTATTATTATTATTATATGTAAAGGTTCCTTGTACCTAATCCAGAACTCTAAAATGCAACGCAAAATAGTATTTGTATCGGGCGGTATTATAGCTTTGAATTTTTTTTCCCAGGGACTTGCGATTCAACATGATAAAAGATCTGGTACCTGGGGAGCTCAGCCACCTGCAACACCTACGATCATTGCTGCTCAACGATAACCATCTGACGACTCTCCGTTCGGGCGTGTTCCATGGATTGCGCCGGCTCAAGTACTTGTACTTGTATCGTAATCGCATCCAACACTTGAGCGCTGATGTCTTTAAAGATCTCAAGCATTTGGAACAACTGTAAGTGATGTTTCATTTGCCGAGTGACCAATTGAATTAAGTTTATGGCAAGCGTAGATTCAATCAGAGCAGCTGTTAAATTGACTTGATAGAACCAGCTGAGACTATTTAGCGTCGGTAGAATAATATTTTTCTTTAAACATAACGTATTTATCTTGTGAATTTTATCTACACGCCTCAATTTTAGGGGACACGATCTGATCTATAGGCGTCAGACGCGAAGTAATGAACACTTAGGAACGTTAGTTAATAATAATGAATAAAATAATATCACATCGTACGTAGGTACACACGGTTACCTACACTCTTTACTACAGTGATTGGACCACTATGTATTTTAGAGATGGTTATCTTCTATTCTATTTCCATCATTATGACTGTGGTATGTTTGTTTCACCTTCGACGACGCGATTACAAGAAGGAATAATGTATCATCTACAATATAAATAACAATATTGATCCAGATTCTCCATTCATATTTGATTATTTCAGATACTTGCATGTGAACGACATCCACAACATAGAACCGGGTATTTTATCCAATATGCCCCGGCTGGAGAGACTGTAAGTTTTTATTTTCAGTTTAATTCAAACGTTGTTAGGTGGATACTACGAAGTGGGGCTACAATAGAGGCAATAAATGAACACTGATATAGCTAATAGAGCTACTATACGTTAATTATATTCGCAAATGCAAAAAGAATTTCAGTAATTCGAGTCTATAGAAACGCAGTGTGCAATTTTTACATACGGGTTGTTTATTTTAGATATCTTCACAACAACCGCCTAAAAAGTATTCCTCACGGTTCATTCTCGGGCATGCCCAGACTGCGGAAATTACGATTGGACAGCAATGCGCTGGTATGCGATTGTTCTTTGCAATGGATGGTCAACATGTTGGCCCACCACAGCGAGATGAACGTCGCAGCCACATGCTACGAGCCCGCGAGCGTGACGGGCACCTCACTCGCTGCCATGACCGAGAAAGATTTTAACTGCCGTGAGTCAATCTTACCTGATAACGGAGGAGGTATGCTTAGCTTTTGTTTTTAATTCTGATGACCACCTCGGCGAAGTGTAAGAACTGGCTGCGTATCGAGGGGTCGAATATTATCAGAAAAGATTTTTTTTCTTTATGTTACCTTTTTTAAAAACTCTTCTTTTACTTAACCATTTTCATTTTCATTTTGCACTTTAGGTAGATGCTTTTTTCAATAAATGCAATAGAAACTAAAACAATTATTAACGTTTATTTATGTATAAATGATTTATATAAAAAAAGTACAATCGTTTTAGAGCACCCCGAAATCGCAACCGAGCCACA
The DNA here is from genome assembly GCA_948098915.1 of Lampropteryx suffumata. Classification (NCBI taxonomy): domain Eukaryota; kingdom Metazoa; phylum Arthropoda; class Insecta; order Lepidoptera; family Geometridae; genus Lampropteryx; species Lampropteryx suffumata. Next base: position 13,786,132 of record OX402544.1, on the reverse strand, counting down.
GGATGTTGTAGTGAACTTTGGCGAAGATGCTATGTTTACTTGCGTCGCTACAGGCGAACCAACTCCCGAAATAGTGTGGCTTCGTGATTCAGCAGAGATTCCCATAGAGAGTACTCGCTATGAAATATTGAACAACGGTACTTTAATGGTTCACGATGCCGATGAAACTGACATTGGAGTTTTCGAATGCATGGCGAAGAACCCCGCTGGCGAAGCACACTCCAAACCTGCAAAGATGATGATTAACAGGCCTGACGAATATGGTAATATAAATTTTGATATCCTACCAATATTCATTTTAGCACATCATTATCTTCATAGATTTAACTTACCCATACTTATTTTTGATTTTAGCTCCACCAATATTTACTGTGCTGCCTGAAGGTCAAATTGCCAAGTTAGATCAAAAATATGTGATTTTCAATTGTGCCGCCAACGGAAATCCCAAACCACACCTTACTTGGTTTTTCGACGCCGGAAGGATTGTACTATCTGATCGCATGTTTATGTACAAAAATGGTTCTATTAAGATAGAATATATTAAAGAAACTGATGCTGGCGTGTATTCCTGTCAAGCTGAAAATATACACGGAAAAATTTCAACAACAGTTGAGCTAGGAATTTATGGTAAGCTACTTTTAGTAATATCAAAGTAATTCGATTATTTAAGTAACTAATTAAATAATAAAAATAAATAAAATATATCTGATTGTAAAGTTTAATCAGAACATTTAACTTTACAATCAGAGTGAATAATTATTGCTCATAATTTAATGTTTATTTCAGAAAAGCCGGTTTTCGACACATCCCCCAAAAGCCTGACCATACTGAGGGGTGAGAACGCTGAATTTTTCTGTTCCGCAAGAAGCGTTCCTGACCCGGTTCTTAGTTGGTACAGGGATACTCTTCCCTTATTACCTGGCGATAATATTGAAATTAGTGATGATCACAGAAAGTTAACAATTCATGAAGTTACAGACGAAGATGATGCTATTTACCACTGCCGCGCCGAGAATAGCGAAGGATATGTCGAAAAATCGGCTATTCTTAAGGTTAAGGAATTGCAGCCGATTCCACCACGCATTGTATTGAGACCTGAGGATACAGACGCTTATAAGGAATCAACAGTTCTAATGCCGTGCGAAGTGGAAGCTGAGCCACCTGCAGCAATTGAGTGGCGGAAAGATGGTACACGTATAATTGTTAGTGAAAGATTAAGAATAACAGTAATAGGAAGTTTAATAATTAACAACGTTTCTGTTTCTGACACAGGACGATACGAATGTACAGTCTTTAACACCTACGGTCGTGATACAGAGACCCTTTTTTTAACTGTCAAGGATCACATACTTCCTGGAGACGCATACGTAAATATTGCCTTGACTCAAGCGTCACGAGACGTAGATCTAGCTATAGCTAGTACAGTCGACAAACTATTTCACAGCAATAATACTAAAATCGATCTAAACGATCTGTACCAGGCCGCTCGGTTTCCAAATGCACCTGCCAGAGAAGTAGCCAAGTCGGCTGAAATATATGAAAGAACACTGGACACAATTAAAAGCTACATCAATGCTGGCATGAATATCACATCAGTTGAACCGTTTAACTACCAGCACCTTCTGACGAACAAACACTTAGAAGTGATTGCCCAGCTTTCTGGCTGTGTAGCTCATAGAGATACACAAGACTGCTCAGATATGTGCTTTCATTCTAAATATCGCTCGTACGACGGAACCTGTAATAACTTTGCACACCCGACATGGGGTTCATCGCTAACCGGTTTTCGGCGTATTCTATTTCCAATATACGAAAACGGCTTTAGCCAGCCTGTTGGCTGGAATAAAGGTAGAATATACAATGGACACACGCTCCCAAGTTCTAGATTAATTTCAAACACTATTATTACCACAGCCAACATAACTGAAGACGTAAAGATTACACACATGGTAATGCAGTGGGGCCAGTGGCTCGACCACGACTTAGATCATGCTCTACCTTCCGTTAGTTCAGAAACCTGGGACGGTGTCGATTGTAAAAAAACGTGCGAATATGCTGCTCCCTGTTTCCCAATCGAAGTTCCCGAAAATGATACACGTATTACTAATCGCAGATGTATCGACTTCATCAGGACCAGCGCGGTCTGCGGATCAGGAATGACTTCGGCTCTTTTCGGCGCTTTACAACCGCGAGAACAAATCAATCAGCTCACATCGTTTATAGACGCTTCGCAAGTGTATGGGTTCGAAAAGGCTGTCGCAGAAGATTTGCGCGATCTCACTAACGATAACGGGCTTCTAAGAGTCGGTGCAACTTTTCCTGGTGGAAAATCTCTTTTGCCTACAACGGGTCTGAATGGTATGGATTGTCGTCGTAACCTTGACGAAAGCACTCGGAATTGCTTTGTAGCTGGAGATATTCGTGCTAACGAACAAATAGGCTTGGCTGCCTTCCACACCATTTGGATGCGGGAACACAACCGCGTGGCACTTAAACTGAAAACCATCAATCCGTTTTGGGATGGCGATAAGGTGTACCAAGAAGCTAGAAAGGTAGTGGGAGCTGAAATTCAGTATATAACTTACACGCATTGGTTACCTATTATAACCGGTCCAGAAGGGTCTCAGCTTTTGGGCAAATACAAGGGCTACAACCCTAGCATGAACCCTTCAGTTTCTAATGTTTTTGCTACTGCTGCTTTACGCTTTGGCCACTCGATGATAAACCCAATTTTGCACCGTTATGATGAAAACTTTGAAACAATCAGAGAGGGCCATCTTCAGCTTCGATACGCATTTTTCTCCCCGTGGAGACTCGTCGACGAAGGCGGAGTAGACCCGTTAATCCGAGGAATGTTCACAACCCCCGCTAAACTTAAAACACCAACTCAAAACCTAAATTCGGAACTTACTGAGAAACTGTTCTACAGCACTCACGCTGTCGCTCTGGACTTGGCCGCCATCAATATTCAACGAAGTCGCGATCACGGTATCCCTCCTTATAATAAATGGCGTCAATTTTGTAATATGTCGGAAGCCAACAACTTCGATGACTTGGCAGGCGAAATATCCGATAAGAGTATCAGAGACAAACTGAAACAATTGTACGGAACTGTTGATAATATCGATGTGTGGGTCGGAGGCATTCTGGAAGATCAGGTTGAAGGCGGAAAGGTCGGACCACTATTCAGATGCCTGCTCCTAGAACAGTTTGCACGACTGCGCGACGGTGACCGATTCTGGTATGAAAATCCCAGCGTCTTTGAGGTCGAACAGTTGCGTCAAATCAAAGAAACTAGTTTGGCTAGAATTCTATGCGACAATGGCGATAACATCGATACCATCGGCGAGAACGTGTTCCTGCTGCCGCAAGTACAAGATGGGTTGATTTCCTGCGACGATTTACCATCCATGGATTTTCGTTACTGGGCCGACTGCGAGAATTGCGGAGATGACTCAATCCGCGAGAAGCGCCGCGCACGCCGAGACTTAGCCGACGCACAAACGCAGGAAGACGAGCGTCTTAGCACTTTGGAGAACACGCAACATGACTTGGCGTCAATCATCCAAACGTTAAAGGACCGCATTGAATATCTTGAAAATAATTGTAAAGTTGAAACAGTTTATTAGTGCGCATTTTCAAAGACGCATACATTACTTTACTGAGTCTACTTCTGTTTTAGTTCTGTATGGTCCAACTCCAAGAATTTATTTAAACTTTCGAATCCCGTTTAAGATGTGAACCTTGGTGCCTACACCAGGACTTGACACTACTCCTATTTTTCTAAAATTATACCTGGTATGTCATTCCAACCTTATTCTTGTTATTTATATAATAGACCTCAGTCTGTTACAATTTATATGCATATTAATCCGTAAAATATTATAATCTAGTCTACCTATCTTAACCATACAACTATAATTACATTTATCTAGTTTTTAGATTAGGGATTTAGCATTAAGGATTTACCCTAGTTTTTAGCATTAGGGATTTATTAAAAGGTTCAACTCTCTGAATCTCCACTCTAACCTACCACCAGCCTATCAGTGATTTTGATTGAACACTTCCAGGTTACGAAGTTGATTTGAGTTGTCACTCTTCATATCAGAGCTATGATCTGTTCACCTGAAAACTGAATCCATGAAGTCTATTTATATTATAAAATAAGCTTATTGTAAGGGAAAAAATATGAAAAATAAGGATATAAAGGTTAATGATGAATTATTTTATTATTCTTCAATAATTTCACAAATCTTTTAAACTTTTTGCTTCATAATGATTTGTATGCATCACATAATTAGAACATCTATATATATATCTAGATACAAATAAATAAATGACATTATTTATGTTTTGCCTACAGTTCAAATTCAAAAAAGGAAAACTAAAATGAAGTAAATTTACTCAGCAGATAAGTATTTGTAGTATGGTGTATTCCATTTGTGAGTATGTGCTACTAACAGCCTAAGTATCTATCTATACCTAATTCCATTATCTTACTGACAGCGCAGTTTTTGGTAAGTATATTCCATTTTTTAGCTTAAATAAGTATATAATTAAGTAAGTATTGATGTGAAAAACGATTAAACGAAACTATTGGCAATGTTATAATGGCAATTCAGTGTTTTAATTCAATAAAGAGCATCAAAAAATTTAGTTTTATTTTTATCCGATCATATATTTACTATAGGTGGGTGAGAAACCCCTACTGTTTATTAAGTAACTGGGTATTGCCCATGGTTTCACACATATCAATGCAGTACCTACATACAAAATGGCTGACATAATATTCCAGGTCACAGACTATGTACAGACACCATAAACATCAACACTAACTTCTGCATTCATAATATTTAATAATAAGCACATGCAAGTAGTAAATTTAACACATGACCTGCCTAAGTTTTCTCGGAACTGACTGATCATACAAAAACATAAATTATTGCCTGATTCTTGGACTGTTCTTAGCAAGAAATCAGTAGTCAACTACATTAACCTAGCATGTTTGATTTCGAATTGATGCCTTTTAAGTTATGTCAGGTGGTGTCAGCTTGGTTAGAGAATAATAATTTAAAAGCTTTTAAAGCCTTAATCAATATTATATTTCATCAAAAAACATAACATTGAGTCAACTATCAATACTTACTATTTATATAGTGTAACAGTGTCAACTAAACACCAATATACTTGGTGTGCCTACCTGTAGCCAGAACAATGCATTTGTCTTTGTTTCGCACCTCAACTTCTAAGAAAGCAATTTTCTTTCCTGTCTTCTTAGTGATTGCCTCTACTTCAATGTTGTCACCTTCTTTTGCTGCTGACATGTAACTGAAATTAAAAGAGATCTATTTTGATTGAACTATCATTACCTACTACTTACAGGTGCAGGTATATAGGTAAACCAATAGTAAATAAAAGTTGCCTCTCCGGCACATATTAATCATTTCACCAAGCTAGTTTGTAATAACTAGTGACACAATAAGACAATCTATAGGTACCTAGTTATTTTCAATTATACTTATAACAGCAGGTAAATACAGATGAAAGAGGGTAAGGGTTCAATGGAAAGGACAAATAGACCTTTAATTTAGATTTAAGCATTTTAGTCACTGCAATCAGTAAATAATCAAAACAATAAAAATCTGATATTTGTAAGCCAGACTGGCTTACAAATATCAGATTTTGTAATTTATTTTATTTTAGAATTACATTTAAAGTACTTTATGGATAGGTAGGTATGTAGCTACTTTATTAATAAGGGTAAAGAGGTACTTACCTATTTCTTTAACTTGAAGTAGGTACTTACGTTATGCTGAGATCTATGGAAACACCTCTTGTCTCAACCTTTTCGTTGCTGGTAAGTGCGTAAGTGGATACAGCATCAACAAGATGAGCTATGAATCCGCCGTGAAGGGTGCCTCGCTGGTTAAGATGTTCAGGACCAACTTGAAATTCGGTAACCATTCTGCCTGAAGTACTGCAGGTTACTTTCACCTAGAATTTTTTTTTTGTGAACATTGGCTTTCAATTTCTATCTAATCGTTGAGTGTAAACAAATGTTACGAAATAGAACAGCAACGGTTCTGTACCTTACGCAGGTTTCTATCGAAACATTTCGTGGAAGCAACAGCCTTGGTGAATAATTCAGCTACTTTGGCGCCTTTGCAACTCATTGTCGTAGCAATAATATAATATTTTTACATCATTACTCTTATATAATAGAATTTATCTGTGTACATGGGTAAGGTAAGGTAAGAGGTAAGGGGCCTAATACTTTTTCTTCTTCTTTTCTTCATTTAATGGCATGTCTTGATGATAATTGACATTGGCAAATGTCAAGTGATCATTTCTTCTTTTCTTTGTTAATGGCCTGTGACATACTAATGTCAATTCTGCCAATGTCAAGTGTTTATAGTTTATAGTCAGTTTGTTTGTTAAAATTATAAGTCTTAGTCGATGGTCAGTTGATTCGATTCTAGACGGCACGCGGAATGGCGTCTAGAATTTTCTTGGGATTCCTCGCGTTCAAATCACATTGCACCACAATACACATACAATCCAATTATCCATACCCGTCCCGCAGCCACAATTAATTCATTAAAATTCCGCCAAGATTACTGAATAAAACATGCAATAAAACGGGCAAAAAATATTAAATTAGCAGAGCAATGTTGCTTCATGAAATGATAGACGAAGAATCGATTATTTTCTTTTACTAACGTCACAAAGTTGCAGTCGCTTGTCTTGAGATTTGTGTATTCTAAACGCAGAATGGCTGTCTAGAAATTTCTTGGGATTTTTGTCGGACAAATCACATTACACTAATAATAAAATTATTTACCTACACTTTTGCTAAGAATTCTCTTGATTAAAATTCTGCTGAGATTGGTGAGATGAGATTACTTTAACATAATAATAACATGAAAAAAAACATTATTTGGTAGTGCCATGTTACTTTAAGGAATAACAAACGAAGAATCCAAATTGTGATTTTAACCCAATCAGTAAAGAAACTGCTATGTAGGTGTAGCCTCCCAACTCAGCTGAAAGGTCGCGCCTGCTCATCTATTACCCTGTTTATATCATGCTCCTGCTCATGAAGCTCGCGCTGCAGTAAATAATTTCGGCTCTCGCATTTCTTTCGCCTTCAACCTCGGGCAAGCCCGGCCTTGTCCGAGGTTGAAGGCGAAAGAGCGTCGAAATCCTTGCTCATAAAACGCTCTGCCTTGGTTTATTCACTTATTATTTAAATGTTTTTAAAAATATATATAATTATAAACAACGGAGACGTTGTTATCGCCGAATTTTTATTTCATAAATTTTTACCTTCCAACCGTGATCGAGTTGGCATCGAGATGACAAAGTAGGTAGAAAGCTAGCTAGGTCATACTGGATTATCTAGGTTGTAAAGTAGATAGGAACCTGTCTAGACATATTGACACTGTTGGTAGGTATTCATAAATACCCAGTATTTATAAAACAACAAGGTAGATAAAAAAACATTTGTGCAATTCACACGTGGTAGAAGTGACACCTTCAAAAAACAAACGTATAATACGTACACGTATACAAAACACGACGGTTGTTGTGATGCCTTTTCTCAAGCTTGAACTACGCATGCGCGCACAAACACAAATCAAATCAAATCAACTACATTTATTTGCAACTACAAACACAAATATTAAAACATGGAATAAGTACAAAAAAGAAACATAAAAAAACAATGAAATAATATAAACGTTGGCTTAGTTGCAAAAAGGTTCCAACTCAGCTTGTGCAGGTTAGTAACCTGCGCTGGTCTTCCGTTGGAGCCTTTATGGGACCAAGTAAGTAAGTAATACCTGCCAAGTAGTAAAAAAAACACAAACTTGTAATTGGACGTGATTACAAGTAGTAGAAATGAAAGTAACAGTGAACAATGAACAAGATGACATAAGAGTTATAGAAAAATATTTTATGTAATTAGCAAGAAATTATATAAAAATTAATAATAATAATAATAATAATGCCCATTAAGTCAAGTTTTTTCAATTATACAAAACAATAACAGCAGATATACATAATACAGACAGTATATTAAACATACATAAATATAATTGTTATGAAGATACGAATACGCAAATAACAATAAATATTAAATAAAAAAATAGTGTAGGTAGGTATTATAACTAAATAGCACTGGTATCGTGCCTGAATAGTTCCTGCTTCTTTTGCCAGAGTAATAAAAACTTTTTAAGCTTTAACCTGAAACTATAAACACTTTGCAGGTTCCTAATCGGCGGTAGGATATTGTTCCAACATTTCGATGCAGCGTAACGAAAACTGCCTCTAAAATCTACTGTTTTGTGTTTTTGCGTTGGAAGCTGCATCGAAACTTGTCATCGATCGCAAGATCTTGAGGAAGGCGACTCATTAAATTTGACAATGAGATAAGCAGGAGCATCGTACTTAAATACTCCAAAAAGAAGACACGCCAAATGAAGTTTGCGCCTGTGCCTCATTTTTAGTAAGGCATTTTCATTCAGGAAAGGAGTAACGTGTCCTCTTCGCTTAATGTTGTAGCAGAAACGAGCCTATGAATTTTGAACGCGCTGTATTAGTCTTGCAGTTCTTTTCAATAGCCGAGGTCCAAAAACCACATCAGTGTAATTTAACTTTGAAAGAACAAGTGACTCCACTAGCTGAATCCGCAGCTCTTCTGATAGGTATGGCCTCATTCTGTACAACACTTTCAGCTTGTAGAAACAAGCTCTGACTGTACTTGCTATATGTTTTTCATAGCGTAAATCGCAGTCCATTAATAATCCTATATTGGGTGCTTTGTAAACCCGCTCTATGGGTTCACCTATGAGCATAACACTTGTACCGGGGCTAATAGTTTTAATTGGGTTAAGTAGCAGACAATTACTTTCTGCCCATAGTGCAATACTCATAAGATCAGAATTAAGTTTTTTACTAGCAATGTCAATTTTAGAAGACCTACAAGAAATGTACACCTGTATATCGTCAGCATAAATATTAAATTTGCAGTTGTGAATTTGCGACTCAATATCAGCGGAATGCAAAATAAAGAGAATCGGACCCAAAATTGACCCCTGGGGTACTCCCCTCTTTACAGCTACCGTTCGGGAAAAGTGAGAAGTCCCGTCATTACGTGTTAGTTTGACGTTCTGATGGCGATTGGATAGATAACTGCTAAACCATTTTTGAGCGCCAAGATCGAAACTATAGAATGAAAGGTTAGAGAAAAGAAGGTCAGTGTTTATTAGAATCAAATGCTCTAGAAAAATCCAAAAGCACTAACAGTGTGCACATTCCTCTACCCTGCGCGACAAGAATATTATCAGTCACATCCAACAAAGCAGTAACCGTGCTACATTCCCTCCGAAAGCCTGACTGTACATCTGGTAGAATATGGTTCCTTTCAAGTAATCTGTTAACTGCAAACTATCTTTTCTAAAACTTTTGACATACAAGGTAGTATGCTGATCGGACGAAGATCTCTTAGCTCTACATGATTAGTGATTTTTGGTAGAGGGCGTACCACTGCTAATTGCCAACTGTAGGGAAATGTGGACGTAGGTACATAACGATGTATTAACTATACTTTGAATAGAAGACACCTATTCACTCGAGACTTGAAGAGACCTAGATTGTAGTTTTCAGGAAAGAGAGACGACGGCAAAGCATTCCAATCCTTGGCTGTACGCATTATAAATGTGGAAGCAAAGCGCTTTGTTCGTAAGGGTGGCCTATAGCCTATAGGTAGGCCTATATTCAAGTTAAGCTGAATATAACCGTACGTGTCAATAACTGAACCATTGGCAGCACTGAGCTGATAACTACTCTTACATCTACGTTCACGAAGTGCTGAAATAGGTTGCCAAGGTATAGATGGTATTGAGCGGTACGTCTGGTTGTCCTGTTGAGAAAAGGAGATGGTGGAATCAGATCATGTAATTCCTGGGCAAATTAACCGAAATGTATCCTATAAAAGATCGAAAGGCAAGCAACTTTACGACGGTGCTCGAGAATCTGGAACTTAGTCTCAGCGTTAAGTTGTTCATCATCCTCAATGCTCTACGCTCGATCGAGTCCAAGGCAGCCAGCTGGTGTTTCGCTGGCATAAATGACAGCAATAATCTATACTTGACCGGACTTGAGCTTTGTATAAAGTGGAAAGCTGTCCAGGTGTGAAGTGTCTCTTTATACTGTCGCTTTTTAGTTTCATCGACTTTCAAATCACAACGATGCTAAAGAAGTTTTCACTTCAAAAACAACAACCTTAGGAACTGTAGGAACACCTATGTACATAGGTGATGCAGTAAGTAGGTATGCACCATTTCAGTTAAAACTGATAAGATACTCAGTTGATATCCAGCTCTGCCTGCGCTTTAGGTTGTGGGTTCGATTCTTTCCCAGGAAAATATGTGTAATGAACATAGATGTTTGCGCCATTTTAATGTTTTATTAATTTATAAATTTACAAAAGAGGTGAATGAAATGATACAAATACCTACTTTACTTTGCCATCTATAGCTACTTATCGTGTTCAGTCTTCCAGGTGACATAGTAGGTAGTAAGCTAGGCCATACTGGATGGTCTATTACGATAAAAGGTAGGAAACTAGCCAGGACATACTGATACTGTAGGTAGGTAGGTACCCAGTATTCATGAAATAACAAGTTAAGTACATAGGCAATGCAGTAGGTAGTAGTAAGTATCTACCATTGCAGATAAAACAGATAAAAACGTATAATAGCTCAGCGCAGTTAGTAGTAGCTCTGTTATTTGCGCTGTAGTTTGTGGGTTCAATTCCTTTCTAGGACAAATATTTGTGTGATGAACATTGGTGTTTGCTCTGTTTTATAAAATATCATAAGTACATAAATTTAATTAAAAAATATATAAGTATCGGTCAAACTAAGCTAATTTTGGGAGCTGTATGGTGTTATGTGGATTGTTTACCAATATTTATTTATTTCTAATAGATATAGTCTTTACTACCTACCCAGGTAGCCTAAGTAGGCCATTATGTAAAGACGCGTGTCGACACCGCGCGCTCAATGGTAAGTGTGAGAGCGATGAGCGAGCAGTATGTAAACTTGTAAACAAACATTTCTGCTCGTGCTGACTGGTCCTTTGACTCGTGCACGAAAGACCGCCAATTTTTACGGAGCGAGGGGATTTTTATTAAAAGTGTTTGTTTTAATTACTCAATTAAAGATCAAGCTTCCCCATACATTTTATTTTCACCATACGCTTTACATTTACTTAGAGATTGAGGTAAAGTAGATACTTAGATATACTTACCTACGGTTGTCACGGATGCGTGAGGTCCCTTGTCAGCGCTGTTACATCAAAGAATCAAATTTTTTTTTCACTAAACTGAAAAGATGATACAAATTAAATGATTGATACTGTATCTGAGTAATAACTGCATTTAACTATCCGTAGTCTATTTTTCCTTAGGTTTATACAATGATTTTACAAGAGTAGAGATTATGTTACGTTCCTAGTAAATTGCGTTTGAAAATAGTCGCAGTTGCATATAGATAAATATACAAAGTACAAACTACAATCATGTTCACTTGTTTCACTAATGAACGATCGACTGATACAAGAGTAAGAGAGATAGCTATCTGTAACTAATTGCGCTTCGATTGTCACCGTGGATACACAGATTATGATTTTTAATCGAACAGAACGGACATTGGTAAAGAAGAAAAGTAGGTAGGTAACGACAAAAAAAAATAAACGCGATAAACACCCGTTTTAAAGTAATCATTATGTTATCTGATCGCGAAAGTTTGAAAAATTCTATAATAGTTTATATTATGCAGCTGCAACCCTACAATCTCGTCCCGCCATACATACGCGATTTAATGAAATTGCTATCCCTTTTCTTTACTGAGCACGTGTTTTCGATACGAACATTTTTAAATTAACTTAGGTATACTATGTAGTAAAAATCAAAATAAGTTGTACTTACGCGTGATATGAGATCCCTTGAACTTTATTTATTTTTCTTTGATAGTTTGTGCACTTCCGAAACACACACGACGGCATTTTATTTATTTTTGTTCAATTTTGGCTCGACGGTCATAACGTCACATTCATCGACTTGTTTGGCATGAACTGAGAGCGAGAGTGGTCAGATGGGTCTTATAAGAATCTTCAACTCGGGCGCGCTAGTAACATACCTATCTCTACTCTTAAAATCATTGGGTTTATAAAGAAATTTAATCAAATTGAATTGAATTGTTAATCATTTGCTGGTATTTTTTCAATACTGTTAGTACCTACCTACCCAATACTAAATTATCTTTTAGGTATATATTTTTTTTGGTATGTAATAGGTACCAACTCGTTCATACAAGTAACAACCAAAATCAATTTTGGTGTCCATATCTACTTAAAAGGTTTGCCTATTTTGGAGTTAGATGTGCTGTGTGAATTCTCAACCGATATTTTTTTGAATTGGTTAGTTCCTTGGGTAGGTTTAGTTGTTATTATGTGCTGGTAAACTATCATTAAAATAACGTTAAGTATATAGCTCAGTAGATACAGTTACTAGGTACATATACACCTAAGTACTATGCGAGTACCTTACGTAACATTACATAGTATTAAACAAAGTCGCCTCCCGCTGTCTGTCTGTCCGTGATGTACCTATGCTTAGATCTTTAAAACTACGCAACGGATTTTGATGCGGTTTTTTTAATAGATAGAGTAATTTAAGAGGAAGGTTTATATGTATAAAACATGCATAATATAGTAGAGAAACACTGATAATTTTAGAGGTTACTAATGTGGTGTCGTAAATAAACACATTTTTTTGCCCTTACATTGCAAACGCTGGCTGAACCCTACGAGATAGATCAAAATAATATTCTACAGTATTGTACACCCTCAAAAGGTCTACAAAAAAGTCCGCGATGGTATATGGCTATCTCTTAGAGATAACCATTCTGTAGTATAATTAGTATCAGCATTGCACCCGTGCGAAGCCGGGGCGGGTCGCTAGTAAAGTAAGAAAATAAGAAGCTTTCTGCTTTTATTGCACAGGTTATGCTTTCGCATTACCGGTAGGTAGGTAGGTAGGTGGATATGTTGCCTGGTACTTGCATATTTTTGACCGGTTCCTACCGGGAAACTATTACGTAAGTGCATACAGACATACCTATGTATTTGGACTTTACTTACGAAACAGCACTTATATAGACATGAAAGTAGTTTGTTATTATTTTGGCTCAGTTTCATAATCATACGATACCTACTTCCGAAGAGCAACGCGTCGCTAGTTATCTTTATTGGGTAGATTGGTATCTATGTACATTATTATATTACTGTTAATTATAGTTAGGCAGGCATAAGAAAAGCGAAAGGTCTCTACCATAACATGCACGGAACTGGTCTGATATGGAGAAAGGGCGACATAGCATTGATGTAAGGTAGGTAAGTACCTAAAATCCATGTTACTGACTTCACATACTTACCAAGATTACCGAGCCTTGTATGGCTTGTAGCCGTAGGTAATGAAACGAAAACGTAAAACCACGATAAGATCTGTCATAGTATTATACCAGGTTACATTATAACTTAAATTGAATTACCTAGGTTCCTCTTAAACTAATAATTTATTTATTCCGACTAAGCACAGATCAAATTAGAAATACATTGAAATAATTTGTAACCAGCATCAGCTGCTATAATTACAATAATAATAGTTTGACTTTAAATCTTACAAATGAGTCGTCTGGTTTCAAAACCGGCAATCTGACTTTTTCAAAAATGTTGGTAAATTAAAAAAAAGTCCTATTTTCTTTGCATTATCCTTGCCACTACAAAACTAATTCAAATACCATCTTAGATAATTAACAGAACTAGTAAAAGCCCAATTTTAGCATTATTCATTCTGAAAGAGTCACAAATTCATTTTGAATTTTACAGATTGCCAGCTTTGAAACCAAATTTTTTAGTTTGTTTTATTCCTTGAAACCCTGCTCTTTGCTTGACTGTTTCAATGGAAAAGTATTTTAATGTCATTGAATCTTATCTTGGTTGTTTTTGTGTTGATTCTTTCTTTCTTTCAACCGCCACAGCAACAAGTGTCCCCCTACCTAAATACAGTCATAATTACTTCATTTTCTTGGCTGGTTTCTAGTTCAAATTTCTATGTCTTTTTTGCGTTTACGTTAAAAGCTGTTGGTCACAGGGCTTGGGTGATCTTCCATGATTCTTTATTTATAGGTTTTGTATTAGTTTTTGTGACAAAACCAATGTTATATAATGTATAAAAAACACAGCACACCATTAGCACAGAATATTCCGTTAGCCATGCATGACGCTAAAGAACTCTCGCTTCTGATTGGTCGGCGGCTGAAGATAGCCGGGTTTGATTTTAAGGTCTTACAGATCGCCGGATTTGATTCCAACCTATGATTTCATTCAGCATTTTCAGTGACAGGTTGACGCATTTGATACTTAAAGTCAAACTGAGATGGTTTTATTCAAAATTATCCTTATTGCCATATAAATAACTCATTTTGGACAAAAAGCACAGATTGCCGCATTTGAAACTAGACGACTCAAATATACATTCCATGTACCTACATCAAGTAGGCATAAGTAAGATATTTGGGTATAGTGATAAACCTAGTAAAAAAACTAGTCATTTAGTACTTGGTTGGTTTGAAACTTGGTTATAAGTCCACAATAAAAGTCTTTGAGCGGCGAATTAACATCTTCATAAGAGTGACCACCAGCGGAGTTAGGTACGATATGATACGATTCGTACGTACCTTACCTTAGAACAGATAAATTTCTGCTGTGTATCTAACATTATCGAATCTGTGTCAGAGCTGAAGAAGGGTAAGTAATAGAAAAGGTTAGAATACTGGTGGTTATTCTTTCAGTTTTCTGTGGGTGCAGTTGTTAAGTTAATGGATTTTTCCACAGAAAAATCATTTTTCTACTATGTCTTACTATTTATTTTCTCCGTATCCGTATCTAGAAACCTTCAGAAAAGACAAAAAAGTTATAAATACATACCTAAATGAATGCTTTCAATTATTGAATGAGTGAAAACACGGGTATTTACCTACTTTTATGTACTAAAACGTACCATGGAACAGCTCCTGTATTTGCTCCTGAATTCATCATCAGATCAGCACGCTGTCACCTTAATATAACACTTTAATTCCTGACAGATAGGTATACCAAGTTTCAGCTCAATCGTCTAATTTATTGAGGAGTTCCGTTTAACAGCACCCTGGCTTCATCATCAGATCAGCTCGTTGTCACCATAATTACATACGCACATACTTTATGTACAATATTTTAAACAAGATATATTATTAAAGAACCATCAAACGGAAATATTTCAAATATTTACTTATTTGTACAACCAAAGCACTTTCATGTGACTTTGCATAGGTATGATACATTTGTAAAACTTAAGTTTTTTTTTGCTCCTATTTGGAACCCCATATCTTAACAACTCTCTTCCAATTTCTTGAAAATTTTCATCTTCCAAATTTAATGCAGATTCAATTTTATCGTCGAACAAACAAATATACAAAGCCAAAAATCACCCTGGTTTCCACTGAGATCCATAGCCATACTAAATCCATACATATTGGAATTACATATAAATGCAACCGAGTTCTTGTAAATAAAGTATAATAATAGAGCTTTAAAGGACTATGGGAAGAAACGTCCCCACCATCCAACAGATTTGGAACATGTCCTTTAAAACATTTATTAGAATAGAGAACTTTTTAATATGGCGACATATTTCAAATACGTGGGGCTTAGGTTTTATACAACTTCTGATGGTACCATTATGTAGTTATTAATAAATGATGAAAACCCTTTGCATTGGTTTTTAAACAGTGGCCACGTCTTTATAGTAGACAGGGGGTTTAGAGATAGCATTGGTGATATCCAGTCTTGTGGCTATGAATTCCACATGCCACCTACAAAGGACCGGAACGCTAGTCAGCTGACAAGAGGCCAGACAAATAAGTCCTGATTGATTACGATTTGCAGATGGGTTGTTGAGGCAGTCAACGGCAAGTTTAAAAAGGCAAGGCTAGTCAGAGTATGGATTTAGTCACGCCATGTCCATTCCCGTATTTATTATAGTTATATTTGAATAGACCGGGATTTGGCTGACAGACATGCTATTGCACATTGGTACTGAACTTGCCTTACAGGCAATCGCACGGTGGGAAGTTTTGCGCACATAAAATCTATTGTATGGTATACGGGGTAAGAGTGTCATATTGACTTTAATGCTCCAGCACAAATGCTTGACAATATTTTTATAGACGACATAATAGTAATTGTTAGTACAGTCAAGTGCTTGTCAGGTGCTTTGTGTTTTTATGCTATTATTTTATGCAGTATCAAAATTAGAGCTCAACTTAACCTAGTAGTGTACCGTTTAACATGATTTTAGCTGTACTAATGGGTTAATAGGATATACAATCGACATTAGTTAACGTGAATTAACTGTACGTGAATTAACTGGACTTTGATGCGGTTTGTTTTTAATAGATAGAACGATTCAAGAGGAAGGTTTTTATGTATAATACATAGATAATATAGTAGAGAAACACTGATTATTTTAGAGGTTTCTAATGTGATGTCGTAAATAAACACATTTTTTTGCGCTTATATTGCAAACGTTGGCTGAACCTTACGAGATAGATCAAAATAATGTACTACAGTATTGTACACCTTAAAAAGGTCTACAAAAATGTCCGCGATGGTATATGTCTATCTCTTAGGTTATGTTACTCTCTTAGCAAACGTTGTATATATATAAGACATGCTGTAGTATATTTAACATCGGCATGCACCCGTGCGAAGCCGGGGCGGGTCGCTAGTCACTGTATAAAATAGTGCCATCCCTCTTTGTAAGATAGTGACAGATCAGATGAGGGTTGAATTTTAAGTAGTGTTTAGGCTGTTTAAGTTGAAAGAAATTTATAAGTAAGTCCGTATACCGTATTCGTTGTTTTAAACGGATTGGAAATTTGACAAGTGGGCTGTAAATAGCCTGGAATAACTGCTACTTTGACCCCATAAATCTGACCCCACGAGAGGCAAAGCCGCGGGCGGGAACTCGTTTAATATAAATAATCTAATTCACGTGAATCTATGCTTTTTGTTTGTGAAAAAAATATATTTTTGCCGAAATATTTTTTTAATTAAAAATAAACCCAATGGTTTTTTCAACTAACACTGGTACTTTCGACATTTTTGGGTCCTAATGAACAAGTTGACACGTATCCCTTGACTGTTGCAGGGTGGGGACGGGGTTCATACAAAATCCCCCATTGTCCTTTGAAATGGACATTCCAATGTAGGTTCTGACAATTTCAATTAAAATGAAGCCTGCATGGTGCGGAATTTCAAAATGAAACTTTACTCACACAATAACTAAAATATTCTCAATGAAAAAATATACGTATACTAGCGATTCGCCCCGGCTCCGTACGGGTGCAATGCTGATACTAAACATACTACAGAATATATTTATAAACAACGTTATCTAAGAGAATAACAATGTTACCTAAGAGATAGACATCGCGTACTTTTTTGTAGAACTTTTAAAGGTGTACAATACTGTAGTACACTATTTTGATCTATCTCGTTGCCAGCGTTTGCAATGTAAGCGCAAAAAAATGAGTTTATTTACGACATCACGTTAGAAACCTCTAAAATGATCAGTTTTTCTTTACTATATTATGCATGTATTATACATATAAACCTTCCTCTTGAATCACTCTATCTATTAAAATAAACCGCATCAAAATCCGTTTCGTAGTTTTAGAGATCTAAGCATACATATGGACAGACAGACAGCGCGAAGCGACTTTGTTTTATACTATGTAGTGATTATTGATCATTTTGGGTTTCAATAATTTTTATTTTACATTTAGGTTTAAAGGTAAAGAAGAACACATCAAAAATTAGAGCAATATAGCGTAATGTAAGTACATTACGCTAGCATTACGCTAGCACGAAATTTTTGCCGGTTTTTTTTTTAAAGACGTAAGTCTAACAAAACCTGTCCTGTTATCTTATAATTACATAATTATATAGCGTGGCACTTTTATGCTCTGTCCTCATCGTTCTACTGTCAAAGAATAGAGATGGCAAAAGATTTAAACAAATTATCGGTTAGTGTGTGTTCTGTAGTAGAAACTATAATGTCTTGAATGTCATTCAAAAAAGTTTCAAATGGCTTTGCCACATTTATAACTTGCTTAGTAAGTCGCTTATATTTTATCTCGACTGTTTTTAACTTTTGAACTTAAATACTGAGATTTTGAAAGCGAGAAAGCTTTTTAAAAATTGTTAAGTAATTTTTTACTTTTTCCTTAAACTCTTCATTAAAGTTATACTGTTTTTCACTGTACAGTTCATACAAGGTGCGCCTACTCTTATGCACATGCTGTTGCTTACTCACAGAACGTTAAACTGCTTTGGATGTGAAAAGAGAACTGACTGAACACATTATTCGGTGAAACATGTTTTGTTTAAACCACTTGTCACCATTATATAACAAACAAAGCAAGTTGGTAATCAGGTTTTATCTAACTCTCTCCAAAAGATCAGTGTTAACTGGTATTAATGTGTTTTTTTTACATTCGTATTATTCGTTTTTGCTTCTATTTTAACTACACTTGCGAGCTTTAATCTGGAATCGCTTCATCGAGAGTTGATCAAGACTTTTTTACAATTATTGTCCAATGAACTAAGATTGTGGTATATCTAGTATATCTAGGTACTATATCTAGTATGTAGGTATATCTAGTTCTATTTGAAAAGTAATTTAGTTAGCTTTCAAGTGATATCAAGAAGTTTTAAAATTAATAAAATTTTCCACCAAAATTAAGGGAATTATTGTAAGGAAGTTGTGGACGTCTAAATGAAGTATGACAGTAATATGAAACATTTAATTCTTATTTAAGTACAATGTTTATGTACGAGTATGTTAACAATACCCCCTCAATATTTTGTGATACCCCCCTGGCCCT
Source organism: Lampropteryx suffumata (assembly GCA_948098915.1). NCBI lineage: Eukaryota > Metazoa > Arthropoda > Insecta > Lepidoptera > Geometridae > Lampropteryx > Lampropteryx suffumata. The sequence goes on along the minus strand of OX402544.1, from coordinate 13,767,077 downwards.
AATGACCGCTTGTAAACGGTTCATTGACTTAAAGAGTTTCCTGATAGAATCCTGTGGGATTTCCTGCCACTCTTCGACTAAAGCTGTTTTCAGGTCTTCTATCGAAGCCAGAGCTGGATATCTTGCTCGTACCAGGTCAGGTGTTGATTTCGGAGAGAAGTGGTGACAATAAATCGATCATCTCTTGACGTAGTGCATCGCCGTCGTCCAGCTGGTCTCCGGACTAAGTTCCCAGTCTCCCTAAATCTCTTGATCTACAAGAGATTGAGAGAGGTGAAGCTGTCGAGCGATACTAGACTGAGACAACCCTTGGTGAATTAGGCTGACGATTAGAGCGGCTTCTGTGGCTGTGGTTTCCATTTTTCTTAAGTTCAACTGTACCCAGTAAAGTTAAATATTGAACTGATGACCAATTTTTATAAACGCCCACTTTTTATAGGACTATAGAATATATATAGGTAGGATATAAAACTTTTAAACAATTATTGTTTTGTTTGAAAAAAATATGTTTTCTTTTATAAAAAAAATCTTGAAAACTATTTTAAAAAAAAACCTTGACACAAGGTAAGTACTTATTGGTTATGATATGAAAAGAGTGTGATTGATAGCTAAGAAAAATACCTTTCAAATTATATACTACTATCCCTAGTTCATTGGACAGGAATTGTAATAATTTCGTGTTAAAAACGAAAAAGACAACCGACTTCATGTATATACACAAGGTAGCTACTGTAAATCGTTGAGGAGTTCCCTCGACTGTTTTACGGCTCCATAATTAGATCGAGACCTTCATTAAATGGTAGTGCTTTAAAATACTTAATGAAAAAATTAACTAACGCACTAGCCACCACTATTATTTTCGAAGGTTCCCCTCGATTTCTCTGGGATGCCATCATCAGATCCTGGGGATATCTCCTTTCCAACAAAATCCGTTCATATGCGACGAAGTTATCCGTGAACACACATAAAAAAATATATAGGTACTCACAGTCGAATTGAGAAACCTTTTTTTTTTGAAGTCGGTTAAAAATTACGAAATTTCGTTTACTTTATGCATATTTTATCCAGCTATTTTGATTGAAAAACCAAACTACTAAACAGATTTTTAATGAAATTTCTATGGAATTTTGAACAAAGAGATTTTTAATAGCATTTGCGCTTTCGACGAAATATGAAAATATTTTGGACAATCGTAAGCGCTTGTGAAAAAACATAGCTGCTCTATTACTTAAATGTTAAATACCTAATACCTATTTTTGATAAAACTCTGACTGCCTAAAATAAACATTATTAAAGTTATATAAGAAAGTTGGTAATCTCTGTCTATTCACATTAGGAATGAATAAATAAAATAAATTAATAAATTAAATGAGAAGAATGAGAATAACACTAATTGACCGAGCGAAGCGAGTGTCTGTCTGTTTCAGCTTAGGCGAAAATGCTTTCGTATGTCCGGCGTCTGTCCAGATGTTCTCCTCTACATGTCGCATTTCTCAACCGATTCTCGTGAAATTTTGTGAGCAGGTTCTATAACAATAATATATATTTTTTGTTGATTCGTTTTTGGATTTTTATAAAATGGCGGAGGGGTGGCGGTGGCGGAGGGATGGGGGCGGGGGTTGAAAACGTAAAAATAGTTATATTTCAGTCGTTTCGAAAAATGTTCGCGAGCTCTACAGCTCACAGAGCTACTGGTATTAAATTACTTAATTTTACAGAATATGTACTTAAGTGTGGTCCTATTAGAGCTGAACACATGAGCTAAGTATTATTTAAAACGGATATCATCTCTACTTGGTACTTGGGTTTTGGTGAGTGGACTGGCTTCGGCAACTAGGCCGCAGGTGGGCCCTTTTTGCGTGACGGGTGGAGGCTGCTACTCCAGCCACTCGATGTCCTCCAGGAAAGCCAGCAGCTTGTTCACGTCGGCGCAGGCGTCCCTGGGTCCTCGGTGTTCTTAGGTGTTGAGCTCGTTGGGGTTCCACGCTGCTGCACTGTATGAGTACGTGTGCAGCTGTTTCCTCCTTGCTCAAACACCCTCTGCATAATGGGTTGTCTGTAACACCCAGTGTAAATAGATGTTTGTTTATATTTACTAGCCCAGCCCAGTTTACTAGCCTAGCCCAGTTTTTATGCAGCTTGGTTGTTTGTTGGCGGATTTAGGAACGTGCCTGGCTATAAGGGAGGGGATTATTGGCTCCGGCCCTGCAGGTCGCACGTCGCACGTCGGCCTCGTCGTTACCTCTGGATCCTCCGTGTCCCTTGATCTCTTGAATAGAGATGATTAATATCATCTTTATTCAATAACATAAAAAGCACATATCTTAACTTTTTGTATTATTCTGTGTAAATCTCAATCCATTGTGTAAATTTTATTGCCTTGCTATGTATTAACATTAATAACACCAAATCCTATGGCGGAAGGCCCTGGGGACCTGTATTAGATGTTTTGCAGAACCTATCACAGGCACCAGCTTCTCACAAAGTGGGTACCTACATGTAGGTACATTAATATAATATTATGTCTAAATAAATTTTGCATTCACTCTGTCTGAAATCTGAAAGACTGTCTTTTAGATTCCTTAGAAATCCTGTTTGTACAAAAATAAGTCTCCCTCTCATAATCTTAAGGTTAGTTCTTGTTTATTTTAGATTGTCATACTCAGATTTATTACCTACTGAATGTTTGTTTCTGCCTTCATGTTTTAATAATAGTTGAACACTGAAAAGTGATGGTTAATTAAATAATAAATAAATATTGGTGGACAATGCACACAATACCATCTTGCCTTAAACTAAGCATACTTAAAGTTTTTTAAACTTACGCGATCAGAACACATTATTATAAATACTTACGGGTATTTATCGCGTTTATTTACCTATTTTTCCCGACGTTTCGACAGGTTTACACTCTGTCGTGGTCACGGGATGACTGGAGTACTGGAGCTACCGCCTCTGCAAAGCGGGGGCAGCATTTTTTGCCTGCCACCTGCACACAGCCTGCTACAGCGTAACTCCTTTCACATAAGGCAAGAACGCACTTGCCTTATGTGAAAGGAGTTACGGACAAAATTGGTAACATGCTCAGTAAATTTTCAATCAAGTCGATCTATACTCCACTCACCAAGATGACGAAGTATCTACGAACACCAAAAGACGTCGTACCTCTGCAAGTTCCTGGGGTTTACAAAATAGATTGCAGCTGCGGGCGTTCCTACATAGGCCAGACTAAACGCACGGTCGCGGAACGTGTTAAAGAACACATAGCGGCGGTCAAAAATCGACTAGTAAACAAGTCTGCAATAGCAGAGCACATCGTGGACTCAGGACCCAATCACTGGATTGAATTACATAAACTTCAAGTTTTATGTAATGAAAGGCATTACTACAAGAGAATAGTTCGGGAAGCGATTGAAATTAAGAAATATCCTAATTTCAATCGTGAAGACGGTTTCAGACTCTCTGCCTCATGGAATCCAGTTATAGCTAAGTGTACTCAACGTAGACCGGTTTCTCAATGCGTAATGGACACGGTTAGTGTTGTGTGTCGTCCGAGTGTGCAGATGGACATTTCTATTTCGGAAAAACAAGTGAGGGTAGTTGCAAAAAATGCTGCCCCCGCTTTGCAGAGGCGGTAGCTCCAGTACTCCAGTCATCCCGTGACCACGACAGAGTGTAAACCTGTCGAAACGTCGGGAAAAATAGGTGAATAAACGCGATAAATACCCGTAAGTATTTATAATAAGCATACTTAGCTTGTATTATTGTGACCAGATGCTGATATAAAACTTATATATTTTTAAATACATACTTATGATACTCTATAACACCCAGACACAGAGCCAAAATTTATGTTCATCATACAAATGTTTGTCCTTGGAGGGACTCGAACCCTGTACATACAGCGCAGATGGCAGACCTACTATCAAATCAGCTGACAGGCCAGTCAAGTCAAGTCAATGAAAGGTACTTATTTCTAAACAATTTCTTAAACATCAATGTTTTGCTATGAAAAATGGTCCCTTACATAAATAAACATGTAAAAACGGCTAAAATTAATAATAAAATAATAATAATAGTACAATTTAGATACAAGTACAAATTAGATTAGATTAGATTAGATTAGAACAGTTGGGGTAATCCGAAATGTTTTTAAGGTGTTTGAACTTAGCTAGTGGAATATGCCCTGAGCGCAGCCTGTGAGCTGTTACAATCAAACATCTCACAAGGAGGTTCACACACACACAAGCCTCAAGTTGCTCCAAAATTAAAAACTAAAGTACTTACTACCTCGTACCACAGATAAATAATCAGCTGAAGTAAATCATAGAAGATGGCGTTATATACTCCATCTTACGTTACCTACGTATTTATTAAATTATAAGAAGAGGATAGGTAGGAACTTATCAAATAAAATATTTCATTTTACCTACATTAACATTGGCAGCCAAGCCGTAAGTATTCTTTATACTTATGCGACGAAAACTTACTTCTAAAATTTAAATTTTTGCATGTTTATGCGATATAACTACTTACTAGGTATATTGCGTTATATATAACTACAATTATTTACTGCCTACAACTTTTTTAGTGATAAGTTGAGCCAGTTGTTGAACAATGTGTCCATAGACCCCAGAAGACGCGTGTCTCTGAGAACATCATCTGTTCTGATCAAAGGAGCCGCCAGGCTAGCTAAGAAGCAACTGCAACAGCTTGTAGAAGGTAACTAGATTATTCTCGTGTTATTTATATATTTATATTTATTTATATTTATTTATATATTTCTTATTCTTCTTCGTTAATGGCATGTGTCATATGACGACAATTTTGCCAATGTCAAGTGTTCAGATTGTATATAGTAGACGTCTCAAAGTCGTATGTTGTCGTGTGGCTGTCGTATAAAATTCTGAATGCTTCTAAAAATCTATGCTTAGCCTATGTTCTGAGTTTGACTTTGAATACGGCCCTCAGCTCCTGAACTGTATGCCAGTTTCTTCACGATGATGTTTTCCGTCACTGTATGCTAAATTACCTACCAACTTAACAACAATAAAATATTTTTGCAGATCCTGCCGAATTGTATGAAAAAATAGCAATGAGAAACAGAGATAGCTCCAAAACTCTTCCTGAAGGTATGGTCAGGGCTACGTAACGACCTCTTACTGAGGAAACTTTTCTTAGCCCGCAACTTTTCTAACGCAAAATTTTTCTGTATATGTATATATTAACTTCTTTCTTTTACAGTTGGTACAGTGCAGGCTGTTCAACTATGAAACGCACTAGCAGATGCTATTAGACGCGCCAAATCATTTGCAATTTTTAAAGCTATGTTTTGGATTTGTTTTGTTGAATTATATTGAATTTTGTTGTTAACTATTACTTATTTCTTAAGTATTTTCTATTCGGTTAAATCCTATGTTTGTCGGTTTGTTTCTTTGTTACTTTACACGGCTAAATGTATAAGATCCGTTCGGATCTTGATAAAATTGAAGATGCAGGTAAAGTGCTCGAAAAGCTGTCAACTTGACCCCGATGCTAGCTTTACTAACCCTTTGTCCGAGCGAGATAAGCACCAGCTCGTTGATCATTGTTATCGTTCACCAGTTCCTTATTAACATATACTAGCTGCTGCTAAGATACAATATATCTCCTTACCAATTTTCATCAAGATCGTTCAGCCCTTTAGGCTTGGAAACGTAACAATCAAGCAGAGACAAGCTTCCGAATTTATAATAATTATATGGATTTATCTACTATTCATAATACAACTTTGTGTTTTAGACTCTAAAAATACTTCTGAGTATGAGACACCCGAAGAAATGATGCGTCAAACTGAACATCTTCCAGTTAAGCAAACTATCTTAATGTGTCGACCAAGAACTCAGCTGTTAACAGCTGGCTTACCATCTCACGCTAGATACTCTAGAAAGAATCATACAAAAAATGCTAAGATCAATTCAAGTTTTCTTGTCCATTACTTCTTGGTAATCTTAGGATTAATCCGCACTAAAACTCAGCGTAAGGTGATTCAAAATGGTCCTCGTGATTGTATTAAATACTTAACATTGATTTAAATTTGTATTTGAATTACGGTTCAAATGTAAACCTTCGAAAAACATCAGGCCTAAGATTATTTATTTCCCATAAGAATAAAATTTACTTACATGAGAAACACAAATCGACGACGAACTACCAATATTTTCTATCTAAAAAATTGCAACTATACAGGAGACGAAAAAAACGTCTCATTTTTTTATTTTAATAAATGTTCCGGTTTTATCTATTTTAATAATCGAATTATTGGAATAGAAATATGGTGTGAAGTATGTTGTTATTCTAAAACTACCATTTACAAAGTTAGAATAAGATAGGAGGTATTGGTTTCAGTTTTATTAAATTATAGAAAATTTAAGGGATCATAGGAGGTATTAATAATAGTAAAATAACATCAAAATTTTAGTTTTATTTATTATCATAAAGTTTGACAATTGGAAGTATACCGCACCTTAGTACTTAGATTACTTTAATTTGTAAAACTAAAAACTACTAAGCAAAACTAGAAAAGGTAGCAAAATTATTATCTATTATGAACTGTCATTAGGAACCTTAGTCGCATAGAATAATCTATCTAACTTTAAAATCTTCTCCAAACAAAAATAATATTCCAACCACTTACTTAGTTTTATAGCAATCATAATAAAAGTTCTAACTAACATTAGTCTTGTAACAATCACAATAAACATTTAAACTAACTTAAGTTAATCTTAATCACATTACAATTTGGAAATGTTATGGTAATAGGATAAAGGTACTTAGGAAACTATAATCACAACCAGTCATAACTTTTAAGTAGAGTATGGCAGAGAATCATAAAAACTGACAACCACTGGGCAAAACTTATTCTGGCTGCTGCAGGTGGTTGAACTTGGTAGAAGAGATTGGAATCTTATTAAAACGAAGTTGAGGATAATTACCTCACCAAGTAGCTTTGGTCTCTGTGGAAGATCAGTCCATTCACCATCATAGCTTAGTTTGACCTTTAAAGTCAAGTCTGGGCTATAAAGAATTGCTCTTATGTCGACAACTTGCGGATCGCCAGCTCTCCTTCCAGGTCGGATGCTTTTGTAAACCCATGTCTCAGGGCTTGCATAGTTTTTGAAAAAACTGTAATCGGCTTGGATTGTTTCGTAAGGCTCCTTTCTCGCTTCTTTCGTTAAAGTAACATAGGCAGGTGAATTTATCTATTTTTAAGTAAGTAATGGTAACTTCATGTTTTTTATAATCTAATAAATTTGCAATGGATTAACTTTGTTGAAAATTTTAACCGTGAGCTTATGTTATATCACAATTACAAACATCGCAATCGATTATGCGTCGATTATAATGAAAAAACAACAAACAGATGTCGAAAATTATTTATTGACAATAAAATTTAAACAACCTTCGTAACGATAAATCAACATAAAAATAGTTTTACTTAGAATGTAATTAAACATAAAAAATGAAATAAAACATGTTTAATCGGATTAATAGTTAAATATTGTTTTAGGGGGTTTTGCCAGTACACGCGAAATAGCATTTTACGCCGATTGGCATTAAAAACAGAAAATCGAAAAAAGGTAGTTAGGAGGTATTGGTAGTTCGTCGTCGAAATGTTAGTAAGTAAAGGCCTAATCTTAGGTAAACATAAAATATTTTCTAATAAGTAAAAAGCTTAATAGTAAGTTAGTTAGTAAGGGCCCTACTTAAAGATTTTTATTACAAAATGATGTAGGTAAGGTAGGTTACCTACCTACCTTACCTGACTTATCCAAATTATCTGCGAGTACATCGTAATACTTAATTAAACTCTAACGTTAAAGAACTTGCATTATGCACATTGTGAGGGTAAGAGTAAAACAAATACGAGTAGGTTACTATTTGCTAGTCGAAACAAAATATGAACACGGAGTGAGCGCAACTGGAAGTGACAAGTAAGTTGTATGTAAGCACGAGTGTTGGTGGATATAATATTATTATTTGCACTCCAAAAGCTTCTTTGTTCTTTCTGCAGTTTGTTTTTAATTTTTAATTTTTTGGGTTACATGCGTTGTGACGTGTCCAGCTTCGTTAGGTGTATAGGTTTAAAGAAATGTATTCTCAAAAAAAGACAAGTATGGTCGCTTACATGAGAAAAAGTTTAACATAAAGTAAATATAACTTAGTAGTAAGTAGGTAGGTCGTTTGAGCACCTGTGTTACTGTATAGGTAAGTAGGATTATTATTTACCCATCCAATGCATCACGAAAACTTAGAAATAAGTGTCAACAATATGCCGTGAAAGTTTAGTTTTAAATGCATTGAATGAGCTCACATTTTTTATAATTGACGGTATTTGACTGTGCGCCTTCAAAAGTAAACATTTTTTTGCCGTAGTTTGTACGCGCCTTCGATAGTACCAGAAAACTGGCTCAGCGGGTATTTCGTTTGGTTGTTTGTATGGCCATCATTCAATATGGCATATCTATCAATCGGTGAAGGAAAACATCGTGAGAAAACCGGCACAACTTAGAATCTAAAGTTGTTTGTCATCGGTTAGTGTTTCTTATAAGCGGCGATGTGCAAAATTATGTGACAATTATAATGTTTGGTACGTCCAAACATTATAACTCTGACAATACATGGTGGTAGGACTTCACAGCAAAAGTTCGTCTTGGTGCGTTGCGTACCACCACAGTGCCAGGTGCCAACAGTTTTACTTACTGTGTTTATGTTCGAAAGGCACGGGACCAGTGAAATGACTAGGTAAACAGATAAAAAATCTTTATGTGCGTGTGCGTGTGATACCGTACCCACTTGCAGGCTCAGTTATATGACGAAAAATCTCTCAGACATCCTCAAACTTACTTAACTAGGGGTGTATACCAAAGAGGAAAACAATTATGAACATGCTTGTTTCTTTGTTTTGTTTGTATTAAGGTGTATTGTAAAAGTACCCGCTACTAAGAAAACACCTCAAATTATAACTTGTTAGTTTTCCCATTTCAGACTCATTTTAATCACACATAAATAACATAGAACCAGCTCGAAATCTAGACAAATTTCATTCGTCCAGCAGCGACATAGCTAGCAGAATTTCAAAACGACAAAGAAACGAAACCATGAATTTTGAAACACAAACAAAGAAACGACTAACAAAAGCTGATGAGTCGATTAATAGTGTCCGTGAGGCTGGCGTGGACAGAAACAAAGACAAATCTTATGATTCATCTCTAAATAACTCTGCCAGAACTTACAGTGTTCGAAGATCCATTGAGAACAAAACTGATTATCGTAACACATCTGTTAGAAATTCTGGTGCTGGTAGAACAACAACAACTCGTAAATCTGATGAAGATGCTATCGATGAGTCACAACGAAGTGTTATTTTAGCGCCAACCAAACTGAAAAATGCTTCAAAAGTGCAGGTTAAAAAAAAGGTACTTTTATTCTTACATTGTTTATAATTGTATTGCTTATTGTAAAATGACGTTATATTAGTATTGTTACGAGCCGGGTACTGATAAATTATGAAACCGCTTGATTTTACCAAATAATAACATTAATTTCAAAGTTACCACACACAGAACTTAATCCACAGATTCTATTAGTTAACTTCCAAATAGAACACTGTAAAAGTCACAACACTATAACACAACTGATAACACTTCGAAACTATCGCACTTGTATCACTTGCTTAGCCGAGAATAGACTGACTGCATCTGCAAACCACCGCCGTATTATACGAGCGTCGAGTGCGTCGCGCAAAACCGCGACACAACTCGAACGTTCGAGAACGAACCGGAACGCGCTCAAATGTTCACTTGCAATAGAGAGATATTGCTATCTCGTTCACTCATATGCATTCGATACGTGTACTTTGTAGTTTGCATCTACTCGATATCAGATGGCGTTGTAGGTGAATATTTAATGCGTCCGCCTGCCAACAGATGGAACTATGTATCGGGCGCAACACTATCCCCTACTAAGACATGCTCGTCCCGAGCATCGTTAGACCCGTAATATTGCGCTAGTCGATCCACATGGACAATCTTAGGCTTGCCTCGTAGCCCCTTTTTAATCCGGTACGTGACATCGTTGATCCTGTTCACAATTCGATATGGCCCGTCCCATTTTGCCTGCAGTTTAGGACACTTCCCTTTACTGCGTACAGGGTTATGTAACCACACCAGTGATCCTTCACTAAAGCCCAAGTGGTTTAATTTTCGATCATATCGAGTCTTCATTTTTTCAGACATTTGTTGGCTGGATTGGCGAACGTGTTCGTGTACATCGTTCAATTTGTTGCGAACCTGTTATAAGGTCTGCTGGCAACCGTAGTTCTCTTCCAAAGTTCGCCAAAGCTGGAGTGACACTCGTACTTTCGTGAACTGCACTTCGATATGACAGTAAAAACGGTTGAATGTGCTTGTCCCAATCGGTCTGCTTGTTTCCCACTACTTTTGCTAGATATTTCTCCAGCGTTTGATTGAACCTTACAACCATGCCATCGGATTGTGGTCGATAAGAGGTGGTTCTTGTCTTATAAGTACCCATCACTACATGTTTCCTGAAATATTTGGGACTCGAAATTCCTGCTTGCCTGCTTGCTTGCTTCCTTGCTGTGAATTTCCAAGGAAACTCCAAAACGACAAAAAACCTCATGGACTAACTTATCGGCTACTGTCGACGCTTCTTGGTTTGGGATTGCAAAGACCTCCGGCCACTTAGTAAAATAATCCATAACAACCATGAAGTACTTGTTTCCATTTTCCCACGTTATAAATCTTTAATGCACCTCTGCTGCGTGTATGGGGTCCTTTCACTGCTGCGCAACTCGTGCATTTTCGGCACCAGTCTTCCACATCATCTCTGCAATGGATCCCATTTACGGGACAATACTCCATCGTGGATAACCAGACTGTCCCATTGTGCCCAGTAGCTTTTTGTTGTTGTGCTCATTCCAGCCACATCACTCCATACAGGTTTAGAAGTTCCAGCCCTTATCCATTCGATGATTGCCTTAATATCTGAGTCATCTGTCTGCGCTTTCTGCAGAGTTTCCTTCCACTCATCACTTAGATCCGTGCTCAATATTCTGACGGGTACCACTTCTTTGGACTCTTGTTTTACACAATGCTTACATTCTTCTGGACAAGGTCTCCTTGACAAGGCATCTGCATTACCGTGAGATTTTCTACTGCGATGCTCAGTTTCATAGTCAAACACCTGTAGCTGTTTAATCCACCTTGCCACATGTCCTTCAGAATTTTTGAACTGTAGCAGCCATTTCAATGCAGCATGGTCCTTGCGTAGATAAAATTTACGCCTCAGCAGGTATTTACTGAAATGCTGCAAAGTTGTTACTACTGCTAATAGTTCCCTTCTAGTGACACAGTAGTTTCTTTCCGGTTTAGATAAAGCTTTGCTGAAGTAAGCTATCACGATCTCTTGATCTCCTTTGCGCTGGGACAATACGCCTCCAATACCAGTATTACTTGCGTCTGTGTCTACGATGAACTTATTCTCGGTGTCAGGGAAACCAAGAATAGGTGTTTCACACAGACGCCGTTTTAACTCTTGGAAGGCAATGTCGCATTCTTCGCCCCAGCTGAACTGTCGTTTCTCCTCGGTGAGTTTATGCAAGGGCTTAGCAACATCAGCAAAGTTTTTCACAAGCCGTCGGTAATAGGAACACAATCCTAGAAATGTTCGGACTTGTGTCTTATATTTTGGGATCGGCCAATCCTTAGCAGCAACGATTTTCTCGGATCAGTTTGCACACCATCTTCTGAAATAACGTGCCCTAAGAATCTTACTTGTCGTCTGAAAAATGAGCACTTCTTAGGACTCAATTTAAGATTGGCTGCACGAATTTTAGCTAGTACACGTTCCAGATTTTAAAGCTGGTCTTCAAACGTACGCCCCACTATAACAATGTCATCTAAGTAGACAAAGCAGGCGTCTCCAATTAATCCAGCTAGTACCATTTCCATCAACCTTTCAAAAATTGCAGGGGCATTGCACAACCCGAACGGCATTACATTAAATTGCCACAGACCCTTTCCCGTAGAAAACGCCGTTTTCTCCTTATCTTTAGGGTCTATTTCAACCTGCCAGTAGCCGCTTTTCAAGTCAAGGGTTGTAAACCACTTCATCCCAGTCAATGTGTCCAGTGTGTCGTCAATCCTTGGAAGTGGATAACTATCTTTCTTCGTTACGTCATTAAGTCGACGATGATCCACACAAAAACGCAAGCTTCCGTCCTTCTTCTTGACTAATACCACAGGAGAGCACCAGGGACTGGAAGAAGGTTCTATCACTCCGTCTTTTACCATTCCTTCAATCATAGCCTTAAGCCACAGGCCGAAAAATCGGTACACCCAAAAACTCTTCGAGGATTGGTAGTACCCATTTTGAGAAAAATGGCTTGTTTAAGAAGAATAAATTAACTATTCTGTATCCTAATGCTGTTCCACTGGTGGTTAGTAAATATATGATTTTAGAGTTTTTATTCTGTAGGTAGGTAGATACTGATCAATTCTTTTCGACTAGAATAAGTAAATAAGTCCTTTATCAGGAACACGGTGTGCTTCTATAATAAGCTTCCTGAATTCGCAACTAAACTACTTACCTATTAAGAAATTTAAAGCTTACATAAAAGAGTCTTTTGAAGAAAGCTTATTATAATATAAATGACTATATTATTAATAAGAACGCATGGCCTCATGTCGCTCTGCTCTCAGACAGTTATCCGACACACTTGAAATGTATAAACTCATGTATTAGTATATCGTAGCTAATGTAGTTATAAGATGGATCATGCAAAAATGCGCTAGGACCAGGACGAGTTTCTCTTCTTGGGCTTGGATTATAAATTGGAACCTAAATTCACCTAGAAGGTAAGACTTAGTTTCAAAGTGATCCTTGTGATTGTAATGAATAAAGTATCTTTTGACTTTGTGTTATATTAATGGTATTTTTATTTCTGTAATGTTATGCTTAGCTTTAATAATAAGTAAACAATTAAGTACACAAATGTTGTTATATGTTTTCTATATCACACATCTGTTAAAAAAGTTCTAGAGAAGGAAAGCTAGGAAAGCTCTAGAGATTTTTACTACAACATAACGTCTCGAATAAATCTAGGATTACTTAGGACTAGGGTAAAAGTTTTAATGTAGCAACACCACCCACCTATCTTTCTATCTCACACGCGGCACGATCACCATGTGTCTATTGTTTTCTCTGTCTACGTAATCAAACGAAACCTCTATTGTTTGTGATTTAGCACGACCGGCCTTGAAAATTTGTGCATGCCAGAGAACAAAACAGTCCGACTTTTTTGCAACCACATTTAGCACTGCATTCCTTTTTGCAGTTGCAAAAAATTGTGTTCAGCAGTTTTTCCGGCGCAGGTCGGAGTAAAGTTTGAACTGGCTCTAATATATTGATGACCAACTTCCAACCCCAGTCTGTAGGGTCTAGCTGATAACCAAGCCACACTTGAACTTGGTATTATACCTGAAAAAGATGTTGATGAGCAGCAACTGAGGTTGGAGGAAGACAAGCTAATTGAACTTGTTTTTTATTTTTAGTATTTTTAACGAAACATGCATATCGATGCTTATATAAACAGGTAGTTTTTTTAGGAGCTCCGTACATAGAAAGAAGAAAGCGGATGCCGGTCATTATTTTAATATGTATCGTCATCAACGACACCACTCGCAATAGAAACAATTTTGTTAACCTCTGGAAAAGGATCATGCGTTGAGAACCACTCTAAAAATCTTCGTATGTCTTTAGCATATTTTTTTACTCATGAATCTGTAAATTAATTCACAATATTTGGTCTATCGTTAATCTCATTGATCGAGCGAGAGACGCGAAAGACTTCGACTTTTGAACTTTTGAGGAAATTACCTAGAAAATTATTGAATCAAATTAAGCATAGAGTATTAACATATGGGGTTCAGAAAGGGAGAAAAATAAATTTATACATAATAATTGCATACTTTGAAAGATTTTAATAACATAAACTTTTCTTAGCTCTCCAACAGTGCATAAAAACTAGGCACATATTTCAAAGAAACTGAAAAAAAATTATCACAAAGGAAACAGGCAGAAATTCGTATTTGAACTAAACTTAAATTCGCTGTTTGAATATCTTACAAATAGCTTTAATGCGTACCTAAGCCAATGCAGGAAGCTATCTGGCAGATTAAGAAAAACAAAACTATGTTTTTAAAGAGTTCTTTTTTCAAAAACTTTTCATGCGTACATTGGATTTGGTTTTGTTTTACAATTTTTTTGAAGTAAATACACTCACGATTGTAGTTTAATTTTTAACTTGAATTGAAATATGGAGTTATTAAATATGGAAGAGCTTTATCATAATTCCGTTTTAAAAACTAAAAAGAAAACCGAAATCATTGGATACAATTTGAGACCATAAAATTATTTTGTTTTGATATTTTTAGTAGAAAGTACACGTATTTTGTTCATATATAAAACTAAACGCACTGCTCTGCACTGCACGTAACGAAAATAGATGATAGTTTAAAAATCGCTTGACCGATTACGATATAATTTAAATGGGACCACTTGGGAAGTATATATACACTTTAAAACAAAAAAAGAATTTTGCAAATCGGTTCAGGCGTGTTTGAGTAATTGAACATGCAATTCAAACATAAAATAAACATACATAAAAAATAAAAAATAACACGAATTGAGAACCTCCTCTTTTTGATAAAGTCGGTAAAAAAATTGTACTAATCAACTCGCGATGAAGCGATTCCAGTTTAAAGCTCGCGAGTGAGTTCCAAGACCGAGATGATCGGAGTGAATATTACTAATTAAATCAATAAATAATGCAGGACATTTCACAAAGCATTATCTGGCCCCAAAGTAAGCAGAGCTGTTATAGGTACATGACTGATATACTTTTTTTATAAATACATATTATTATACCTAGAAACACCCAGCCCTGAGTCAAATACTTGCAGATCATTATAAACACTTTTCTCGAAGCGGGATTCGATCCCGCATCCTTCTGTATCGGACGGACCTTGGCCCACTGCGCCACAGAGATCGTCTAAACTAAATAATAATAAGTTTACTTATTACTTTAACATTGGTAAAGATATTATAAGCATTTGGCCGAATTGGCAGATACTCTAGTGGGCTCTATAAATGTAGGCTTAAAACCAAATATCTAATTAAACTAGTTTTTATATTTTACAAGCAAATTTACATTAAAAGCACCACGCGATGCTTTTATTTAATAAACAAATTTATTTATTTGCCTTTGAAATGCATCCATTACTTTATAATAAATATCAAATGAGGCGGTTGGTGGGCTATAAGTACCTACCTATAAAAGGGTGGTTATCGTGTGGTCGTATAGCCCAAGCCGATAAGTAAATACTTAGTGCTTATTTTATTTAATTACAGATATAAATAATTACAGAAATGTACCAAATAATTACAGAAGTGTAAAAAATACAAGTGAAACAGTTGAGCTATCTAAGGACCGTTTAAAACGATCTATAGATATCTCAACTGATCCAGATCACTGCCAGAGGGCAGCGGTCCCGAGACAACTTAGTGATTGCTGAAGAATATCTAATATTACAGACGGACGGACGGATATCACAGTATTACATAGACATCACTACATAGAATAAAACAAGGTCGTTTCCCGCTGTCTGTCTGTCCCTATGTATGCTTAGATCTTTAAAACTACGCAACGGATTTTGGTGCGGTTTTTTAATAGATAGAGTGATTCAAGAGGAAGGTTTATATGTAAAGGTTTATACATGCATAATATAGTAGAGAAACACTGATAATTTTAGAGATTTCTAATGTGATGTCGTAAATATATTTTTTTTTGCACTCACTTTGCAATCGCTGGCTGAACCCTACGAGATATATCAAAATAATGTACTACAGTATTTTACACCTTAAAAAAGTCTACAAAAAAGTCCGCAATGGTATACATATGTCTATCTCTTAGGTTATGTTATTCTCTTAGATAACGTTGTATTGTATATAAAGACATTCTGTAGCATATTTAGTATCAGCATTGCACCCGTGCGAAGCCGGGGCGGGTCGCTAGTAGTAGTTTTTCGTTCACCATACACGTGTCTACATGAACACATCTATAAAAACTAAAAAATTAAAAATATCATGCAGACTACTAATGATAGCATCCTTTAGACGAGCAAGATCTGTGTAAATGTTTTTCTTGGCTTCTATAAGTACCGATAAGTACTTTATAAGTACCTACTGAGACCTAGAAAACGTGGATCTAACAAGGAAGCACTCGACTTGATGCCTGTGTTATGGATGTAAAGACTAGGTACATGTTGTCAAGCACCGAGTATAATGTAATAATAATAAAAATAATATATTGATGGACAATACACACAACACCATCTAGCCCCAAACTAAGCACAGCTTGTATTATGGTGACTAGATGTCTGATATACAATACTTATATGATATAGAATACCTATATATTTTTCACCCAGACACAGAACAAACACCTATCTTAAATAGTAATATTTCTTATATATATATAATGTGCGTGTGTTTGTATTTAAACGGCTGGATCAGTTTTAATGTTTTTTTTAATGTTCAAGTGGATTCGAGAATGGTTTAGATTCACAATTCGTTTTTTTTAAACGCGTGGACGAAGTCGCGAACGGGACAGCTAGTATAATATAATATTTCTGCTCTGTGCTATCAAGCACCCGTGGCAAAATGTCAAAGGGTAAGTATAGGTATTCGTCGTCTAGTTTAACAAATGTTTGCTAAATACCTTTTTAAATTTCTCTAATAAATATAAATACAAATAAATATACCTACTCGGATATTTATATATATACTTTATATAATAAATATACTCGTAGTAGAATATCTAAATCAATATACTTATTCCACCTTTTCTACTAACGAGCATTTGTTATAAGTAAAGTATAAAGTATAATTCATCATCATCATCATCATCATCATCATCTTCCTTCTCTTTTTCCCACATAATGTGGGGTCGGCACAAGATGTGTTCTTCTTCCATTCTCCTCTATCAGCCGTCATCTCAACACTCACTCCTTTCTTACTCGTGTCATCCTTCAGACAATCCTTCCATCTTTTCTTTGGCCTACCTCTACTCGTTAATCCATGAACATTCATACCAAGCACTCTCCTAGTTACATGCCATTCTTCCCTTCTTATTACATGCCCATACCATGCCAGCCTGCTGCTCCTCATCTTTTCAGTATGACTTTCCAGTAAAGTATCATTGTGTACTTATACATTTGAAATTTAAAATATTATAAGTATTTTATCAGTCGTCTGGTCACCTATAATACATGCTATGCTTAGTCACAGATAACATAATACTATACTAGTACAGATGCCTCATCCCATACAACGAAACGCGACTGTCCTAAGGCGGGCTATTCTTCAGGCTATTTTGGTTTCGCCTACGTAGGCGCTAGATGCCGTTTCGCGCGGTGGATTTTTCTAGCAACCTAGCGTCTGGAAGTGGATTTATTACCTACTAGTAAAACTCGCAATCTATAGATGGCGGTAATTATGCATCGAATAGCCAAGCGATCGATCTGTATAATTATCTACCTACCGTTGCAGCTTTGACGCTGGGGGTTGGGACGCGACGCGACGCGCGACGTTGTCATGTCAGCCTGCCGCGCTGCGGATCACGTGCGAGCATGATCGAATGAGGCGATAGATTCCTATTGGCAATGTGCTCGCTATCTAAACAAAATAGGTAGATTGTGTACGTGTATGTAAGTACTTAGTAGGTAGGTAGGTTATTTATTTGTCAAATTATAACTGTCTTACATAATGTAGTAGACATGAACGTAGGAACCTATATTGTTTAGTTGTGCGGCTGTGGGACGCGGAACACTAGCTACCTACGAAATAAAACAAATGATTCGATAACGTATGAACTCAGGTACCTACTTATTATTTATAATCAATGTACATAACACACTCATTGTCTTGTTAAGCAACAATTTGCCAAAAACAATCTGATGCCTAGGCATCTGACCATCCAAATACGCCCTAAGTTTCTACCTACATTATGACAGTAATAATACAATATAATAATAATACAGTATAGGTACCATAGGTAACTATGGTAAGTACCTATACTGTATTATTAAATCAAAATAATGTTGATAAAGTTGGTACCTACCTACTTACAGTCAGCAACGGAATTAGAATTAGATTTATTTCAGAACAATAGAAAACTTAAGTTCACAAGTTTTTCTCTCAACATCATCATCATGAAAATCATATTCAAAGCCTTGATAGTTTCATAAGTTATGCATAAGTACCAAATCCAGCATAAGTTATCCTTACATTTCTTTTTGGAGGGATAGCCAATGGTCAATCGCAACAAAAGCAGAGTCGGAGTCCGTTCACGTGCCAGGATCTTTCGAGGGTTTATTCCCAAACTACTTCATTGTTTTGTTCTAAAAAGATAAGAATCCCATACATTAATTCTCAAACTACTCCAAAAATGTATACATATCTTATAAGTTTTGTATATAAAAATATTGCATTTAAGTTGCATCCTACCCCGCAAGTAATTGAAATTATTCTCAAAGTACTTATTTCACATTAAAAACATCGAAATATTATTATTTTAATATTTTAGTTTCATTTTACTCCATGAAATGATTAAGAGGTACCGCAAGCCGTTGTAATGGATTGTAAAAATAAAAATACATGTCTAAAAACCTTTTTATCGAATTTCCCGTCCTTATGCTATTTAATGAAATTGGAAAATGCTTTTATCAGGACCTAATTTAGATTTTTCATAAACTTGAATAACAAATCGGTACCTGTAATGCCATCTATTGCTATTTATTTGAACTAGGTAATTTTCTTTTCTTAGGGATGAGACCCCATGACTTAGTTTAGGGCTCGGGTTTTAACCGAATTAAAAAAAAGAAGAAGGTTCTCAATTCTGTTGTTTTGTTTTTATGTTTTATATCCGTCATGTCATCTGCAATTCTGCACACTATAGTATAACATATATGAACAGACTTCAAAAATCCTTTTTAAAAACTTTTTTGTGTTGGTAATGCAATGTACTTTCCGATTGGTCACTTAAACATTTCATGAATATCAGTTTAGTAGTTTAGTATTTAAATTGCTGGGAATATACGTCAGTAAACCAATTTTCGATATGTTGCTGTCTTGTCTTTTTTCAGTGGTGTTAACCGACTTCAAAAAAGGAGGAAGTTCTCATTTCAGTTGTATTAATATGGGCCCAATTTTTATTTAATGAAGTCGGTTGTTTTTAGTTTGTAAAATGTTGTGTGCATCGTCCACTAATATATATTTATTTATTCTATGCATGTAATTTTTGCATTTTGGGTTACCGACTTTCAGCTCCCATTTCTGCACACTATAGTATAACCAATATACCTATGAAATAACCTATTATCCTTACTATAATATTATAAACGCGAAAGTTTGTATGTATGTTTGTTACTCTTTCACGCAAAAACACTGAACGGATTTTGATGAAACTTTAATTGCCATTTATTATTTACATACATATACCTAATAAGTAGGTTTATTAAGCGTGGTATATAAGCGAGGTATATTTTGATGATATGTAAATCTGCTTAATTCATATATCTACTTAGAAAAATTGTTCATTTTTGGAGAATGATCACTTACTTAGTAAATTGATCATTTTGGACAAAAATGATCAATTTACTAAGTGAGTAGTTATATATTTAGCTGCCTTACTATTTTTTATATTTAGGGCATTATATTAGGGCACCCTGTACATACAAACAGTAGCTTTATTGCAGACCTGCTGGTGCCCGCGACATCGTCTGCGCAGAATTAGAAATTCGTACAATTCCAACGGTTTTAGCAGTGCACGCCAGAATAGCTCGCAAGTTGGCAGAACTTTTTCCTACTTACTTGACACTTATCGTTATATTTTGGACAATTCACACCATATCTTTATAAATTATAGCCTATGTGTTATTCTGATATATAAGCTATATTATTGTAAAGTTTCATTAAAATCCATTCAGTAGTTTTTGCGTGAAAGAGTAACAAACATACATACAAACTTTCGCATTTATAATATTGGTAGGATATATATATAGTAAGGATTGATTCTGTGTATTTTGTCTGAACCCTTATAGTTTCGCTGTGTCAGTTTGTCTGCCTGTCGATCTTAAACCAGAGCTCTTGCTCTGGAATGCTGGAAGTGTTTGATGCTTATTGATATTTGATTTCTAGTACTTTTGTATTTATTTACTAATAAGTTTAGCCAAGGACAGGAAAACGAAGCGTAGGACGACCCACCACCCGATGGACTAACGACATTGTAAAGATCGCAGGAAGTCGGTGGATGGAGAGGGTTCAAAATTGTTTTTCCTGGAAATCTATTGGGGAGGCCTATGTCCAGCAGTGGACTTCATAGAGGCTGTGATGATGACGATGATGATGAAGTTTAATCGTAATGAAATTTTGCACTCTAATACGTATTATTAGTAACAGCCCTTGCAAAGTTACGAAATAAAAATATTACATATTATATACCTACCAAATGCTCTACTTACATGTACAAAGATAATACTTAACGGAAATGTACAGAATAAAATACAATAACATAAAATACACGTGAAACAGTTGAGCTATCTAAGGACCGTTAAAAACGATCTATAGATAGCTCAACTTATACAGATCACTGCCAGAGGGCAGCTTTCCCGAGATACTGGCGGCATTGCCACGTTGAATGGCAATGCTAATACGCTGAGCCAGATAGGAGCCAGCTCTTGGGTCACGCAATGTATCTAAAATAATTTTGAAAACGCGGTGGGTTCGTGTCCCCCACGGGCCCAGGGTCTCCCAGGGTAGGCCTTATCCAAACCGGTATATTTGCAGCTTTAGAGATCCTCGGCACATTCAGCCGCCGCACCAGCTCTAACGGAAGTCCCCGACAGATGGGATGCGGCCAGGGTGTCTACGCAAGTAGCATCTTACACTAATGGGAGATGGGTAGGCCACCCATCTCCCAAGGGACAAGAGTCATACCATCAGGCCTCTTACCATCATCACGTATCAGACCGTTAGGTTCGAGAACAGCTGGTACGTTGACGCTGGTGAGTACCCGACGAATGCCATCGTTAAGACTGGCGTGGCGGGCAATCCTACCGGCGACCCTAGAACACGATAACCCGTGGAGACCAAGGTGGTTGACCGCTGTACCACACTGGCACTGATGAGGGGCATCGCAGCATCGCGCACCCAACCGCAGACAAATCGCAACTCGAAATGTTGTAGGATCTAATAAGGTGCCAATGTTAAATGATGGTAGTGCTTGTAACCAATATTCTGACTCCCATTTCGAAACGGCTGGGAGACGGGCGCGATCTATGGAGCTTGAGCATGTTTCTAACAGATGATTCCATGTAAGCTCGCATAGAGGCCCGTCCCATTGCCGTTGGGCCGAAAGGTTCTTGGGGGGATCGGAATTAGGGCAAGCACTGTTCCAAGCGTTTCTTGCTTCGTCTAGATATGAAATTTTATGAGTGATACCAGAACTAGCCGGAAAAGACGGAGTTAGAATTTTTTCAACAAAATTACTAGTGCTGTAGACAAAAAACAAGAACGTAAAGCTTGCGTTTTGAATAATTTAGCTCTAAACCAATCTGCCGAAATTAATTACTGATGAGCTTTAGGCGCTGCGCAAACGGAGACACTTTTTGTTGCAACACGGCACACCATCACAGGGAACCGTAGTTACTGTGTCTTGTGGCGGAGATCGGACACAGTCACCTGTTGCTACTACTGGCCACTGGTACAATTCGTTGCTTGTTTTCCGTCAGTACAATATTAATGATTTTTTTTAATGTTGCTTGTGTCTTCAACTGACGACTTTTAGTTTCCAGTTGCCGACACCGAACACTTTTTGATCGTCAATGAGTATGTGTTCAGAGGAAGCAACTAGACACAAAAAATATTTACGTGTGCGCAGGGAGCGGATGATTTCATACTGGTTCTATAGAAATTCAATATTCATCGGTTGCTTGTATCCGACACAAGACACAAAAGTATCTACGTTTGCGCCCTGCCTTAGATAACCAAAAACAGTGTCCACATCTCCACGTAAAGTTCCGTCATCCAAGTATCAAGTACTTACACTATAGGAGAAAATTAGTAAAGTTCTCATGCTTGCTTCTTCGTATTTTTAGATACAACATTCCTAATGGCCTGAGATAGAACAGAAGCAACAGAGATGCGGGCACCGCGAGGAATACGTTTCAAAATAGGGGTTGTAGTTTTACACCGGCTAATCATTTTCCAAAAGGGTCGTAAGTTCTGACTTACGTAGAATTCGAATTTACTAACGAAATATCTACCGCTCCTGCAACCAGGGCTGACAGCCGGATAGTAAGTAGAGTTGTTGTGGATAATTTTTTTGATTAATTTTGAGGCATCTTTGTCCCTTGAAGAAACGAGGCTGAGAAACATATCGTGCACTTGACAAGTTCGGGCACGGACACGACAGCATTATTAACATTTCTATTTGCATTTGGCGGTTGTGTGCATTGTGCCATCACAAGTGTTACTTACAAATCTAAATAAAAATAAATAATCTAATTGAATTACAGTGGCAGACAGGCGCGGTGCTACCGCGTGGTAGCTCGACTGGCACCACGGCAACCGCGCTCCTTCCTGAGGACATCATATAAATATCAAAAACTAAGCTTTCTTTTTTTGATTTTCTGGAGTCACGAGGCTGTCCGCGGTCTGGAAAACATTACTTGATACGCCCCGCAAGGTGCAGTCCTTTACCACAAAAAGCTTGAAAAAATCTTTCTGAAAAAATCAATAAAAGATGAGTGATCTTGATGACAGTTTTTTTTAATGTACAGAATAATAAACAAGAATATAAAATACATGTGAAACAGTTAAGCTATCTAAGGACCACTTAAAACTATCTATAGATAGCTCAAAAATGTTAAATGTAAAATGCTCTTAATATTTTTATATTTTAGTACATCATCGTGTGACATAACGCTGGCTAGCTGGCTTCCTTTGATATAATTTTGTATACTTCCCAGGCCCAGGTGGTGGCCCAGGTGGCGGTTTTTAAAATTATCAAAAATCGAAAAATTGTATACATCGATGGCATTTTTTATATACATGAAGTCGGTTATCTTTTTAGTTTTTAAAACGTTATAATTAAGAAAATAAAGTCCGTATCCTAAATTTCTTGTCCTTGCTATGCTAGGTTGACGTGTTTTGATAATGCCTTACTCACTGTGTCATTCATTGTAGGTGCATGTATGTCACAGTCGATTATATAAATCATACATAATCGTACGTGTGACGTTACCAATGGCTACTGTGTTGACGACTGATGCTGCAAGGAGTATATAGTCCTTGTGTTTGACCTCAATTAAATGCACGCTTTGCTTACCGTATTCATGAGATTGTCATTTGGTGACGATTGATAGATTTCTCAGGATGGGCAGAGCTGGTTGTGCTGCTTGAAAGCTTTCAGTTGCGATTGTTATGTTGCCACTGGTCTGACAGCTCCTATCCAATTGATGATAACTTCAATGTTATTTGTTAAGATATGCCAAGAATTACGATAGATAGCTCCTAGAAGTCTGTAAGAACACATATGCAAAAATTAGGTTTTATAAACTAAAAAGAAAACCGACTTCATTGAATATATATAAATATGAGGATCAAATAAATTCAAAAATAAAATTGAGGGTCCCCACTAGACTTAATAGTCTAGTGAGGTGAGGTGAGGTGAGAATTTTATTGAATATTAAATATCTTTAGGAGAAATACCATGTCATAAATTTAAAACAAAAATGTTTACCTGGTTTTACCTGGCTTGTTGACAAATGTATTTATGGTGTCAAAGAATTACTTAATTAACTTTCCGTTTGCTATGGTAAAAAGTATTAATTCATACCTAAATTTAATTATTTGAAATTGTAATAATTATTGTAATGTTTACCTATTTAATTATTTTATAAATGTAGTCTTTAATTATCATAACTATGTACCTATAATTTTTGCATGCTAGGTTTCCTAGCGAAATGTGTGCATCTAATTATGTATTTAAGTTCTCTGTGTACCACCTTTCACGCAAATAAATAATTTCATTTCATTTCATTTATAAAAATATCATCGATGTATGCAATTTTTAAATTTTTAAAAACCGTTATACTGATTTCGATAAAATTTGAATGGTAGCACCTGGGAAGTATACCCATTGAAACAAAATAAGAATTTTCCAAATCAGTTCCGGGGTCTTTGAGTAATCGGTGAACATACATAAAAAAACAAGATTTCGACGAATTGAGAACCTCCTTCTTTTTTGAAGTCGGATAAAAAGCTTACAGAACTCTTAGGTAATAAGGATGAAGCGTGCGATGGTGTAGGTTAGTAGGTAGGTACCTACTATACTCAGGTATGATGTGAAACTTACAATGATACGATGATTGGGCTAGTGCCTCGTTACAATTCTAACGGTGCAGTGTCGTGGGTGATGTTATGTGTATCACGTGTCGACACTATTGCCTTACGATTGCGACACTGAAGTGAGGTCCTGCCTTAACTTAAAGGGTGTATCCCACTATTTCCTTTAGGTATCTCTATTTATAGAAATACTGGGACTGATTCTCTCACTGTTTCCATTGCTGGCGACGGCGGCAAAAAAACAATACATCATCTCTTATGACGGCGTGCACATTTCCGTGTTACAGTTAAGCGCTTCAAGAAAAAAAAAATCAGCTGTCCGGTCAACCGAACCACGGAAAATAGTATATTTTTTCTGGTGCTTCGGCAGCCGCTGCTGCGGCACGCTCGCTTTGCTCGCTTGCCTTGCGCGTTTTTTTTTTGTCTCAATAGAAATAATGGGATATAATTTGGAAAAAATGCTAGTCCCACATTTTCTATTTTGTATTTCCATGGAAATAGTGGGATGCACCCAACTTAAGTAAGTATCTATTTTAAGCGAGTTATAGGTACTTGCATTACCACTATTAAGAGTAAGGTTTCTCGCTTCCTCGAAGACTCGGAGTAACTCATACCTAATGTATTTATTATGATTATTATTATTTAAGAAGTTTTTGACAGCTCACTAAAACCAATGACCCCTTAACACGCGTTATAATTTTATTATAATTTTACCACATTACCCAAACCATAAACATAAACCCGCAATTCACATTATCATATTAAGTTTAATTTTACAAATTATTACAGGTTTATTTTTAACAATATATTATAATGCTGCCAGCACAAATCAGCAACATTTTGAATAAAAGTAAACTGATGGACAATTCAATAATGCAAAATCAATTATCAAATATTTAAATCAAATATGCATCACTATTTATACTATTTTTATCCTTATGACTTGGCAGCCTTGGTTTCATCAAAACGAGAATATTAAATACCTTCCTGTTTTCTATTGGTTGAAGCAGATGCTCTTACTTTAAAGAAATAAAAGTACTTACCTGTTCCTTTATCTTAGGATACCCTCAGATAACTGGAACTGAAACGCGGACAGCCTGCTGCGTAGTTTACGTTGCCTCATTGAATAACGATATGTACTAATCCTTTGTCCAATATAAGCAACAGCCCTAAGATCATTAGTCTCGTCCACCAGTCACTTGGATAACTCTTTAAATAGTTTATATTCCAAAACGCAAAAATACTTGTATGTAACCATTGCGATGTATATTTCCGCCTCTTGAAATATTCTGCTACAGAAGCAGCGGCAGCCAAAGCCAAGGTCTTAGACGTAGATGATATGTGGGATACCGCCAGCCGCCATCGCACACCAGTAGCCTAACACAACTCCCGAGAATTAATGACATTCCGTCAGGCCGCTTTCCATATTAATAATAATAATAATACCGGGCATTTAACACAGCATTATCTGGCCCCAAAGTAAGCAGAACTTATAGGTACCACATTGACCGATATACTACTTATATACACTCGAGAGCAATGCATCCGGGTCACTTAAAGAATCCTATAAATCTCGGAAACTAAAAATGCTAGCTTAATAAAATAAATTGTGTTTAATTAGACAATTAAATACTCCTTAATAATTTAAAGAAGTTGTAGTACCTTAATAAGTATTACCGTAATAAGTATTACAACTTCTTAGTTATTGTAAAAATATGTCATAAAAAAATCAAATTTGAAAAATAAAGTCTTTCGAAGATGGAACTACAAAATTACTGCATTTGATTTTGCTTTCGTTTCTAATCTGTCATTTAAGAGCCCTGTGAAGCTCGCTCACAACTTCAATTCAAGGCACGTGCAAAAATGGCCCCGAATATCTCATGATTCATGACGAAAAGTGTGCGTTTCAATAACCTGACAATTTGAGCGTGACGTGACATAAGGAAATGTGAGTCACAAAGTTGTTAAAAAAACGTTATCTGGACATTCTCAAGCGCGGTTATTTTTTATTTTGAAAAAACATTTGCACAAGCCGAAGTTGTTAAGGTCATGAATAAAGTGTAGTGGATGTAGTTGCTGAGAACTATGTACATATTTCCCACTTCGCGTCACACGATGATGATGATGATGATGATGATGATATTAATAATAATACTAATAATATTTTTTCTGTAAATACTTCCATACAAACATTTGTCCCGCGGCGGGAATCAAACCCGCAACCTTTTGCGTCCCAGCCGGACCTAAGCCCACTGCGCCACAGAGGTCGTCAGTCAAGTGAAAAATTTCCGTAAACAAAGGCAAAGTCGTAGTAGTATGTAAAGTGGTAGGTTATTGTTTCCAAACAACAAGGCAAATCTCAATTCAAGTCAGTGGCACAGGTCAATAGAATACACGTACCGTGTTAATACACTTTGCATTAGTGTAGCTGTCCGAGCGATCACACAACCGAAGTGTCCCCATCCCCCGGCCCCGCATCGTGCGTGCGCGATAGCAATATTAGCCGTTCAAAAGTGGTATGAATTTGGTTGTATTCCTTAATACCAAAAATTATGACTGAAAACATTTAGTATTCTTCACATAGTAATGTTATTCTGTAACTAGACAATATAAGCTATGGTCCTTGACAAACAACACGTAAGATATTGTGGTATTTAATAGAAACAAATAGGAAGAAAACTTGTCAATTTTAGCATAAAAATGTGCAAAATGCGATTGGCTCTTATTTCATTTTTGATAAGTAATTCGAAATAAAAACTATCCTGGAACTTAGATAAATACTATTTAAATACAAATAATACAACAATATAGTAAAAATATACTTGAGTTACAAATTATTTTGGTATTACGTTTGTAAGAGCAATTCGTCCTCCGCTGGCCTCTTCAGAGGGTATTTAAACCATATTGATAGTGTTCAATATTTATTATTCAAGCTGTAACCAATTCAATGAACTAGAATTTTCACAATGCTGGAAACCAGCCGGAGTCAGCGCGATACAGCCAGGACTGTCGGTGTGTCGCTGTCAACAGTACAAAGAGTTCTCCGACGTTACGAGGAAACTGGCTCTAACCTACGCAGACCAGGAACAGGCAGAACCAGGTGTACCACAGCACGAGAAGATCGATACTTGGTGAACACCATGCTTCGTAATCGCTTTGTCATAGTAACTGAACTTACAAATCTGTTTCGATGCCTCGGAGGAATTAACTCAAGCGCAAATTCCGGTGTGGGCCGGAATATCATCTGAGAGTTGCACAGAACTGGTGTTAATAGAAAACGGCTCTTTAACTAGCGTAAAATATGTGGAAGAAATCCTTAATTAATACATTGGGCCATTTATCAATTTGGGTAAGGATGCTATTTTTATGCATGACAATGCCCGGCCTCATACAGGTTGGATTGTGAATACGACCTTCAAGAGATAAACATTACTCGTATGGAGTGGCCAGCATGTAGCCCGGATATCAACCCGATCAAGCATGCTTGGGACGAGCTAGGGAGATACGTAAAACAACGAAACCCTCCTCCAATCACGCATTGTGAGCTTAAAATTGCTCCTACAGAAGAATGGGAGAATATTCCCCAAAATCGTATCAGGAACTTGGTGTACAGCAAGGCAAACCGCGTAAACGCAGGAATGGAAGCGAGGAGTGTTAAAATTTAAAAAAAATGTTGTTGTTCAACAAAGTCCTGTTTCCTATTTTTGTTTTAAGGCGAGATCAGCAGTTCTTTTCTTGATGTAATTTTTAATAAATAAAATGTAATGACTCATAAATTTTATTACTTTTATTTAAGGGGTATTATATTGTCTATTAAACACAATTTATTTTATTAAGCTAGCATTCTTAGTTTCTGAGATTTATAGGTTGCTTTAAGTGACCAGGATTCATTGCTCTCGAGTATATATATATTTTGTAAATACATACGTATTATACATAGAAACACCCAGACCCGAGACAAATACTTGCAGATCATACAAACATTTGTCCCGCGGCGGGAATCGAAATCGCAACCTTTTTCGTCTCAGCCGGACTTGAGCCCACTGCGCCACAGAGGTCGCCACGCGATTAGCCATACCACAGATTACATAATACTATACTAGTACAGATGCCTCATCCCATACAACGAAACGCGACTGTTCGCGTTTAAGGCGGGCTATTCTTCGGGCTATTTTGGTTTCGCCTACATAGGCGCTAGATGCCGTTTCGCGCGGTGGATATTTAGAGCCACCTAGCGTCTGGATGTGGATTTATTACCTACTAGTAAAACTGGCAACCAATAGATGGCGGTAATTATGCGTGGAAAAGCCGAGCGAATCGAGCGATCGATCTGTTTACCTATCATTGCAGCTTTTAATGCAGCGACGCGCGACGTTGCCAGCTTGCCGCGTTGCGGATCGCGCTCGAGCATGATCGAATCAGGCAAATGATTCCTTTTAAAATAGGTAGATCGTGTACTTTTAAGTAGGTACCTACTTAGTATCTACGTAGATTTATATTTGTCAAACAAATCAGAACGTGTCGTCTGTTCTTAACTATGTACCTACCTACACATTATATATTATATATTTAGTCGTGCGGGTGTGGGACGCGGTACACTACCTACCTAGGTAGGTAGGTAGGTACATAGAGGTTTTGTAAATACCTTCTTTTAGGAGGCTAAACCGCTTCGTTACGTAACGTCTTACGGCGCCAGTGCGTCTGGCTTGCCTTTCTCTCACGCATACGGCAGCGGTAGGCAGTCTCCTCCTCTCTCACTCTAACCCACAGCGCTAGTTAGATTTGTTTAAGTTATCACTTCTGTCGAGCATCCCGAGACGCACACGTTTTTAGTTTTTTTTAAAAGGTAGGTAGGTAGGTACCTAAGTAGTTTGTAATTCGAATAAAAAATGTCTTACAATAAATCTAAAAACTAAAAAGACAGCCGACTTCATGTACCTATACTTATACACAAGGCAGCTACTTTACAACGTTGTGGAGTTCCTTTGACTGTCCTTCGTCTTCAACATCAGACCCTTAATGACAGTCACAACCCTTATAGGTAGGTACCTAGGTTTAATGTTTTGATCAATACAAATTAATCAAGCCCAAACACCAGGTAATTGCTGTAAATAGTTGAGGAGCTCCCTTGACTGTCTTTCGGCTCCATCATCAGATCAACTCCAGACCTTCATTAAATAGTAGTTTAATAAATTTAAATTTAATAGCTTTAAAAATACTCAATGAAAAAATTAACAAACGCACTAGTCGCACTTCGATTTTCAAAGATTCCTCTCGATTTCTCTGGGATGCCATCATCAGATCCTGGTTTCCTTATCATGGTACCACCCTTGGTATATCTTTTTCTTTTTATCTTTTTTCCAACAAAAAAGAATCATCAAAATTGGTTCATAAACGACGGAAGTTATCCGCGAACACATAAAAATAGGTAGGTATATATAGATGAGTCGAAACAGTGTCGGTGCGTGCCTCCATCGACAAAATAATACCTACGTGAGTAAAGCCCGTGTTTATCAAAATGTAAAATGCAACAATACAGTAATTGAAAATACCGCCACCTATTAATAGTTAATAGGTACCTCCAACAATAAAACCGTGTCAACATTAGCGAAGTACAAATAATTGCCACCAAAGGTACGACGACATCATTTAATTTTGAAAAAATAAAAAAAACATGCTTAAATAGCTTTTATTTGATTTTCCCATCCTTATGATATATAATGAAATTGGAAAATGCTTTTATCAGGACCTAATTTCGATATTTTATTAACTTGAATAACAAATCGATACCAGTAATGCCATCTATTGGTATTTATTTGAACTACTTTTCCTTTCTTAGGGATGAGACCCCATGGCCATACCGTTCTACTCTAAGCCATGATACATGAGCCCCAGAGCCGCCCAGAGGTAATGAGCCAACCAACCCATTTGGTCTGTGAAGCCAAAAGATCGTGTATTTTACAAATAGAGTCGTTTTATTAGAATTCTCAGGTATAGTTACGCATGAGACAGATACAGACCCCAGCATTTTTTGGATCGTCCATAGAATTTAAATTGTACCAATAGATAATTGTATCATTTCAGAAAACAGATTGTTGTGCTATGGACTGAAGATTCTCGTAAAAATTTTGGGAAATATAAAAATTTTCAAGCTCTCAAAAAGTAGAAGCTAAAATGGCCTGGCTCGAATAAATACCTAACATGGAAAAACATGGGAAAAGTTAAATTTTTATAACAGTATCTAAATCGTTAAAAAAATTTAAAGATCCAAAGGGGACTGCAGGACTAGATACAAACAAACAAAAAGTATTATAAATTGATAAAGATCTTTATAAATTGGCAAAGTGATATGACAATGCACTGCTTTGACCGCGCTACTCCGGATACCTCTGCTCTATCCGGTGTTGCATAATCAGCTAAACAGCATAGCGAAAGGAGGATATATAGGAGGATAAGGAGGTGGCGATGATCGATGGCACGATGGCGGCGCGGTGTTGAACAACACTTACCTACCTACATAAGCTGGAATTCCAATCATAAAAAACACATCCCAGGTTTTAATATACAGAAATAATTACAGAAATGTACAGAATAATATACTATAATATAAAATACACGTGAAACAGTTGAGCTAAGGACCGTTTAAAACGATCCATAGATAGCTCAACTGATCCAGATCACTGCCAGAGGACAGCGTTCCCGAGATACTGGAGGTATTGCCACGTTGCATAGCAATGCTAATACGCTGAGCCAAATAGAGGCTAGCTCTTGGGTCACGCAATGTAAGTATCTACCAGACGCCGTATTCTATCTACCACAGAATACTTTTAACTATGTACATCTAAGTTAAATTGTAAATTACCAGCAAGCTACTAGGTACTACTACTAGGTACTACTACATAGTATATACTACTACTTTTGTATGAGTCAATGGGCCCACTCTAATGACAGATTACGGTCCCCCATCCTAGAACTAACCTCAAGAATGTATAATTTTCTGAGTCTGTGTTCCATATCAAAGCTGTTAAGTATGATTGACTTTCATTAAGAATGAAAAATATATCATTACCTTCTGTCTGCGGTTTCACACGCTTCACACCTCATAGATATGTTATCTGCTATCCAGCTCATTGGTGGTTTCCCCGCCTTCCGATCCAATCTTGACTTCGAATCCAGTCGTGCACGTATGGATTTTCTGTTTGAAGAATGTATGTGCCCATAATCATTACGTTTTATAAACTAAAAAGAAACCGACTTCATTGAATGAAATTTGAGTCTATAATACATTTTTAGTGGAAAGTAGATGTATTTTGTATATAAATAATATGGGTAGGCCAAATAAACGCACGAGACAGCGAGGTATCAAAATACATGAAAACATCATCGATGTATACAATTTTTAGATTTTCGTTTATTTTTCAGCTCGACCGATTTTGATAAAATTTATATGGGACCACCTGTGAAGTATACCCTTTCAAACAAGAAAGAATTTTCCAAATCGGTTCAGCCGTTTTCGAGTAATCGGTGAACATAGTTACATAAAAAAAAACAGATTCCGACGAATTCAGAACCTCCTCCTTTTTGATAAAGTCAGAGAGTGAGAAACAGGGGTATTGTAAAACCTAAAAAGTTCGAATACATGTGCACGAAAGGAGCATCTGAGGTGTACTTAAATCCTTTCATCACACTGGTTCGAAATAACTTTATAGTGACACGATAAGAAGAATTAGGTCACTGAATATAACTACAATGTTTCATTCGAATACGCAGTTGTTGCAGCATGATTGAGGTACACACATATATTTACATACTAATATCCAAACCAAACATTCGTTTTTATAATAAGCAGGATGGAAATATATGGTAGGTATTTTATTTGTCAGCGGAAACTTGTACTTAGGTGTCTACTTGCAGCGCCAGAGTTTTATACTTTTCAATGTCGATTTTATAATAATGCATCATTTTGCATCATCATCAGCCCGATCTCACCCACAGCTATAGGCCTCCTTTTTACCAACCGACCTCAATAAAGGAGGAGTTTCTCAATTCGACAGTTTTATTGTTACCTCGTTATTTATGAACCGATTTGAAACAATCTGATTTCGTGTGAAAGGATATACTTCCCGATTGGTCAATTCAATTCCCAATCGATCAATCGATCGATGCCATCAACTCGTTTGGCCTAAGTAAGTTGCATGGTTGGGCCAGTAGCCACCCAAACCAAAACTGTATCACCTATTTACCTAGATAACAAATACCTACGTTTTATAAAATGATAATAAATATCATTGAAATGTGATGTGATGTCTCAGAAGGCAAAGGCTGTCGCAGATTGAAGAGCTGATGGAAGAGCTGCATCAGGCAGTTTTTGACGACCTCTGTGGCTAGTGGGTCAAGGCCCGGCTAAAACGCAGAAGGTTGCGGGTACGATTCCCACCACGGGAGCAATGATTGTATGATCTTTAAGTATTAGCATCGGGTCTGGGTGTTTCTATGTATAATATGTATTTATTTAAAAAATAATATGAATAAGTATCAGTCATGTTGTACCCATGTTGCTTACTTTGAAGCCTGATGATGCTGTGGTCAGATGATTATTTATTTATCCGACGCAGGACGTTGATTTGTTAAAGGTGAACTCGGGTCATCAAATAAATAATACTTATTGGACAACAGATTACGGATAACTAAATAACACTTCAAGCGGTAAAAATAAGCATGTTTTCGCTCTGCGTATCTATTTCCTGCCGTGGAATGGAAGGCGGGCTCTTGCTTGTAGGTTACTGAGAAAGCTATTCGACCTGTTTAGCCGAGGAACCTCTTCAGTTCCGTGTCCACACACGAGACTACGACGCTGTTTATAACCAGTGGCACTAGTGAAGCCTAACTCGAAGCTTACATAATAGATAAGAAAATCCCGTAACTTACTCTCCATATACGGTATCGAAGACAGACAAACTGTACAATTGACTTCTAACTTTTGAATAAGGTCCCAAAAGGTCAAAGTAAACTATTCTATAGAAAATACCTTATTCTATAGCATTATACCATAGAATATTCCAAAAATCGCGAAAATTCCTTTTCAGGAAGAAAAGCTATTTTACCAATCATACGGATACGGAACTTCTTGTTTACCTTTATCATAGAAGACCGTATAAGTTCCTACAGTACGTACACCTTTATGTTCTTCTGTGCCTACTGATGAAGTTGGTATTGTAGGTATGTAGCTCTACTATTTCATTAACTTGCTATATTTGCAAACGGAGAAGTGCTTATTAGATACCTATGCACTTTTTAAAAGCTTTTCCATGCCAGCCAACTCACCTTCCTCTCAGACTTATACTAGACTTATTCCATATTCATTTAGGTAATATAAAATCCATTAGTTCCTAGGAGCATCTGTGGGTTGATTTCTTTATGAAAATCAGAAAAGACTTTCTCTTACAAAAATGTACTAATGGAATGTTTGTATATGATTTGTACCTCGTATTATTAAAGTACTTACATAATTATAAATTATAAATCAAAGGCTAAGATGGCAAAACAAGCTTTCTCTAAAAACTGCAGGAAGCAGCCAGCGACGCGGAATTTTTGGAATGGTTCAGGTTCTAATCTGTACGGAAAGGGTAGGACAAAATTAGTCCTACCACTACACCACTGTGGCCGTTCCCATTATAAAATGAGCAAAAGAATAAAAATATAACATACGAAAGTAAACGAGATTTGAATCGATCGTCCATCGTGTCGAAGCACTTTGATTTGATCGGCAAAATATTAACATGCGAAAACGTAAAACGAATTTTGATTCATGCTACACTGCATGTCTACTCAATTCCAATCAGTTTAGATGAACATTTTGATTGGAAATCTCTCACTATTCCTGATAGCGCGACAGGTAGCTATTAGTAGCATCCCTTCTATTATGAAACTAACTAGAATTGGTGAATGTGAATTACCTCATAAAACTCCTATTTTAAGTTCGCCTTTGTCCAGATGTATGTATAACAGAAAGCCTCATTTACTTGGATCATCTAGTATTGCTTGAACAAGATCACCGACAAAAGATACAATACCTACCTGTGAGTTATTAGATCCTGGTTATCTACATAATTTTTTTAACAATAAACAGAAAACTTTATTTAACAAAACGTGAAGGAATATAAAGGATAATGAAAATGTTTAATAGAACTTATATTGAGGTAGTGTTATATGATTCGAGCCGAACCAATGAAATAAAATAATATAACAGAATTTTAATAAAGTTTATTTTAATAGGTCACATTAAAACGCTCTATAGCTAAACATGTAAGAGGAATATAATAAAACGACAAATAATTAGCGAGTAGCAAGTTTAACCTGCTTTTAAGGTTACCACAACATAACCAGTGTGGTTTTGTTAAGTAAATACTTTTTTTTTTCAAATGAAACATTGTCAATAAGTAGGAAGTCATGAGAATGACTTGCTACCAGTAGCTTAAATTTGTAGAATAGAAACTCTTGAAATCAATTGACATTACATGTCATTATTTCTATTTTGACTTTCGAAACGCAATCACACCACGCACAGGTTCTACACAATTTTCAAAATAATTTCATGATTTGGAACAACACTGGAACTTTTAATCTTCTCAGTAAATGTGTATTTTTCTCGTAAAAAGCATACATTTTGCATATCATTATGTACTGTACAATGTACCGACCTATTTACATTAGTGGTAAATAGGTATTACTAAGGTATAATATGGTATTAGTAAAAATAGACCGGTAAAAATCTACAAAACTCCGGCAATGATTAGGGTAGTTACATGCTATTGAAGGTGCAGGCTATATATAGCTCCTCTAAGCTGCAAGGTTCGAGACAGCACGACTCATATGTACGTGATTCCGCAGGCTGGACGTCGTCGTTGTTTTGGATTTGTGTGTTCAGGTGTACGAATGGTTTGTATGCCTCCGTACAATTCACTAAGTCTGCAAACGTGGGAAATTAAGTTTAATTTAGACAAAGGATGGCAGAGGTCAGCACTCGCTGAAGAAAAAATCGTTGAACTGTGACCGTAAATAAATAATAGGTCTTTTTCCTATGAAGTTGTCGTTCTAGTAATGATTCTATAGTAAAAACGGCAACCATAGGCTTGGACCTGTTATATTGGTCTGAGACCGTAACGTGGACATCCACGAATAAAGCTGCTGAAAACTTCGAGGATCTCCAAGACATGTTGCAACATCAACATCAATGATTCTCCCAAACT
Organism: Lampropteryx suffumata; assembly: GCA_948098915.1. Classification (NCBI taxonomy): domain Eukaryota; kingdom Metazoa; phylum Arthropoda; class Insecta; order Lepidoptera; family Geometridae; genus Lampropteryx; species Lampropteryx suffumata. Next base: position 13,731,297 of record OX402544.1, on the reverse strand, counting down.
GAATCTCAGGATGAATATGTCCAAGACGAAGGTTATGGCGACACCTGTGGCTCAGTAGACTAAGGTTCGGCTGAGACGCAGAAGGTTGCGGGTTCGATTCCCGCCGCGAGACAAATGTTTGTATGATCTGCAAGTATTTGTCTAGGGTCTGTGTGTTTCTATGTATGAATTAACAAAAAAAAAGTATTTAAGTAGTTATATCAATCATCACACAAGCTCTACTTACTCTGGGGCCAGATGATGATGTGTGGCATTATTTATTTATTTTTTTATCTCTAACGACACTAGTCATCTTAACGGACAAATTGAAAATAAGAGATTATAGAATATTGACGGATATGTTTATCTTGACCATATTCAATCCTTTGGTACAGAACATCAAAACAAGGAGATCGCTAGAAGATTTCAAGTCGGTTGGGTTACATTCGGTAAACTGAACGGCATACTTAAGTCAGCTGAAATAACACAATGTCCTACGGATATAACCAGTGTGTACTACCCACCGTGATTTATGGGGCCGAGACATGGATGCTCATGCAGGAGACAGTGTTTGAGGGTAGAGCTAAAGGTCACGGACCGCGTCATGCTGTTTCCAAGTCTAACAAAGATCAAAGACGTTGCAGACATCATTACAGATATAAAATGAAGGTGGGCAGGACACCTGGCTAGGCGAGGTGATGATGATGACAGACGGAGTAAAGCTCTAACTAAATAGCGTCCAAGAATCGGGTATAGAAACTTTCATAGTCCAGCAGCGAGATTAGCAGACGATATCGCAAACATCGCCAGGCGAACCTGGATGAGGCTGGCAGGTGAAATCGGGCTGTGGATGATGATGATGACGATGAAGGCACGCATTGCAAATAAAACGCAGCTTTTTTGCGATTTTCTATGGGAGGACGGAAGGAACTAGCGGAAAGAATCGCGTAAAAATAAAATTACATACTTTAGAAAACTCGCAAGTATGTGCTACGCCATAGGTTTCAAAAGTAGGTAAGTGCTAAGTACCAACTTTATCTACCCACGCTCGCGCAAAAAAGGAGTAAATAATATAATCTTTACAAAAAACTGAAATTAAGGAGTTCCACAGAGTATTAAAATCCATTCAAAGTTCACTTAAACATTGGACCACTGTCAACTGACCTGACAATGGACTTTGATGATACCCTGTAGAACTCTTCAACGACAAGCAGCTCTTGTATGAAGGCATGGTAATCATAGCTTATTGCGAACTTGTCAGTTGATGGTAGAAGGTACCTACACTACTGGACGCATCGATCGCAATTTGATTTCAGGATTAAAAAGCCTGATTCCAGTTTTTTGTAAAAATATATAAAAATTATATTTTTGCGCAGCGTAGTAATAGAAGTAAGGAAGTACCCCCAATAGGTATTCCCTTACTTCAATTACTACTACTTTTATTTTATTTTACGAAATACAAGTTACTATTTTTGCTATGCATTTATTCTCATGCGTTGAGGAATATCGGATTTTTATAATGTTTTCCACAGTCCCTCTGCATACTTTTATGTTGAGGGACTTTAACATATTGACTTTTATGGATCCACCTCGGAGTTACACCTTATGTTAAGATATAAAAAGAGATATCAGCAGGGCGATTGTAAAACTCTAATACTATCAAAACATTGATACTAATAGCTTTTATATTGATGCATTGGTATTCGGGAAGGGATGTTGATTGTCAGACATGCTGTCAATGAATATAGATCTCAGGTTAAATAAATATATAGACGGAGCGCTGCCGCGATCAACCTAAGTAAAGCCTCAAAACCATGCTCCTCAGTGTAAATATACAGTACCAGGTCCAAGTTACCCAGCTCTTGCAATATCATTAAAGTAACAGGATTCAAAATTATTAATAGAACAGGCCTGTGTAATTTGCTCTCATCTCTTCATGAATCAGAAAAAATCTGAAATCAAATCTAAGAACATTTGATCAAGATACCTTTCAAACAAAAAACAACAAACTAAATAAAAATCGTTTCATCCGTTTAGGAGCTACAGATACAGACATACACACAGATCAATAAATAAAATTTAAAATATAGATGGACAAAGTAATCTAGCCCCAAACTAAGCATAACTTACCTACACTTCAATATATTTACATACATACTTATAACAAACACCAACATCCAGAACAGAACATGAATTACTATGTTCACCACACAAATGTTTGTCCTAAGTGGGAATCGAGCCCACAACCGCAGAAGGCAGAGCTATCAACTGAGCGGAGATGCTAATCATAATAAACATTATAAATAAGGCATATAAATAAGGCCTACTGTGGATCGGCCACCAATGTTTATTTGATTAAATTTTATGACTTACTGTCGAATCCAGAAGAGTTGCTGCCCTTGAAATTATCACTCCTATAAATGTTACAGACCAGCACGCATGCTTGCGCCAGAATTTCTCCGCACAAGATCAAATGGTCTTCGTCTTTTTGATGCCTAACCCGTCCTTCGACTCCCAGCACCATGGCAATCATTATTAAATACACCAATTTCATCTGAAAAAAATAACAGTATTAAAGATAAGATAAAGATAAAGATCATTTATTTGCATAAACATGTGTAGATATAAGATTTTACAAACAGGTATACTTAACATGTTTTACCGATTACGGTGTACAAATTGTGAGAGATGGCATGCTACAGTAACTAAAATAATAATTGAGATATTCGAAGGAAGTAATGTCAAGTGCAATAATTAATTCTATAATAACAATTCTATACATTTTCATTACAAAATTAAAATTTATAATTTAAAAAATCGTCAATCTTATAATAACATTTTTCAATTAATAGTTTCTTAAATTTGTTTTTAAATTCACAATTATTAAGTTGCTGGTAGCTCTTTGGTATTTTGTTGTAAATTTTCGGTGCCATTGATACTATGCTCTTATGTAGTAATGCAGTTTTGGATGGAAATAAACAAAGTAAAGCAAAGTAATTATAAGTAAACACTATGGTGGCAATTTGGTTGGTTCATTTCTAAAATTAGGAATTGTCTAAAATATATTTAGTTAGTCATAGCATTTGTAAAACCTAACTAAACTAGGAACGCTTAATTAAGTTAGATAAAATTAAATTAGGATTGCAGCAGAACACCAAAGGTTAATTTGACAGTTTAAAACCTAATTTTATTTAAAATAAGATTTAGAACCCACGGCCTTAAACCACTAGACCACCAGTGCTCTCTCAGTCATTGTTTTGTGTTTCTAAGTATCTATTTATGATTTTATTTATTTTTAATGCGTGTGTACGAATGGTACGAATATTTGCATTCGCATTCGCTTATGCGAATGATTCGCATAATTTTAAACATTCGCACCGACATTTGCACACGTAGAATGCGCAGGCAGGCATCACGTGTTTTATTCCAAAGTCCAACAGCGACTAAATCCAGATCAAATTCCGCTACCTACCTAACTGATAGAGTAGACTGTTTTTTTTTCCCAAGTTATTCCCAAACATTCGCATTCGCATTCACATTCGTACATTCGCATCCTGAAAATTCGCGTTCACGAATGTAAAAATTTGACATTCGCAATCCCATCAACAACAGTGTGAACTGTGACTGTGTGTAGCATGCGAAGCTTTACCTCCACATTTTGGCGCAAAACGCTTTTAAATAGTTTTTTCTCTTTATGATTAGTTGAGTAATGTATCCTGTTAATGATATTGCTAAATTTCACGAATGTCAAGTGCTAGGAAGATCCTTACTATATATACTATATTATCCTAATCCTTATCCTAATATTAATATTATAAATGTGAATGTAAGTTTGTTTGTTACGCTTTCACGCGAAAACATATTAACCGATCATCATGAAACTTTGTACACATATTCTTGGAAGTATTAGAAGTAACAGATACTTTAAAAAATATATACATATATTTTACGAAAGATATTTATATGCCAAAACAACGTTTGCCGGGTCAGCTAGTTGTATTATAAATAGCTCGATTGCCACTGATTGACTCACTCATTGACATGGTTGTTCTCCCAGATGGTGGAGGGGGAGGTGTGTTTTTTTTATGGGAAGCTGTTTTTTTATGGTTCCGGTGATTGGGGGAAAAATCCAAAAGTGCCCCTTTTCTGAGGATGCTTCTTGGATTAAAAAACGTTTTGAAAACTTCCCCCCCACCCCCCATTTTCTCCCCCTCCCTTTAAGATATACCCAGAAGGCGTCATGTTGAAATTAAAATTTTAGTGGGATCGTATAGAGGATGCTTCGAAGAGTTGAAAAAAGTGGTGTGATCCCCCCTCCTTGGCCCCCTTTTTGCCCTCCCCCCCCCAACATTTTCTCGGAAACTACAATTTGGAGAGGGTTGGTGCTCCAACTAATGTTGCTCAAGACCCTTTTCAATATCCGAATCCATAAAAAAAAACATGGCCACACAAAAAAAATATTGTCCCATACAAAAAAGTGCACTCTCATAACAAAATCTTAAAACTGTATCTGTATCTTCTTTGTAAATACGCTTCGGAGACCATGCAAAAATGACTATGCAAAATTCTACATTCGTATACAAGATGCCCCTTTAACTGCCCCCATTTTTAGGCAGACCAAGATGGCATCATGTTGGGTAGTACATTTTGGTGGGATCGTATAGAGGATGCTTCGTAGAGTTGAAAAAAATTGTGTTACCTACCCCCTGTCCTAGCCCCCTTCTCTGCCCCCTCTCATTATCTCGGAAACTACAAATCGGAGAGGGATGGTGCTCGACCAATGTTGCTCAAGACCCTATTCATTATCCGATTCAGAAATAAAAAACTTTAAACGCTTAAACTTCTAAACGGTGCTAGATAGACATAGCAAACATAACCTTGGGTTGTAAGGAATTTTAGGGGTTTGTAGGGATTGTAGGGGCTTGTAGGGTTTTTTTGGGGTTATAGGGGTTTTTAGGGGTTTTAGGGGTTTGTAGGGGTTGCAGGGATTTGTAGGGGTTTTTAAGGAATGTAGGGGTTGTAGGTATTTGTAGGGGTTTAAGGGATTTTTAGGGGTTGTAGGGATTTGTAGGGGTTGTAGGGGTTTTCAAGGGTTGTAGGGGTTTATAGGAATGTTTAGGGGTTTTAAGGGGTTGTAGGGATTTTAGGGTTTGAAGGGAACTGTAGGGGTTTTTAGGGTTTGTAGGAATTTTTAGGGGTTTTAGGGGTTTTTGGGGTTGTAGGGATTTGTAGGGGTTGTAAGGTTTGTAGGGGTTGTAGGGGTTTGTAGGATTTTTTGGGGTTGTAGGGGTTTGTAGGATTTTTAGGGGTTTTTGGGGTTTTTAGGGATTGTAGGGGTTCTTAGGAATTTGTAGGGGTTTGTAGGATTTTTTAGGGGTTATGGGGGTTTTTAGAGGTTGTAGGGGTTTTTAGGGGTTGTAGGGATTTGTAGGGATTTGTAGGGATTTTTAGAGGTTTTTCAGGGTTGTAGGGATTGTAGGTATTTGTAGTATTTTTAGGTGTTGTAGGGGTTTGTAGGGGTCCGTTGTTTGGGGGCTGTAGGGTTTTTAGGGTCCGTAGGGGTTGAAGGGATTTTTAGGGGTCGTAGGGGTTGTACATACCTTATACCTACCTACCTACCTTATACCTACAAGAAATTATCAATGATATTGATAAAACCACCATCTAGTCACGATAGGACAAACAAAACTAGTTCCAAGAAAAAAAAATGTTAGGGCTACTTAAATGAATTAGGAATTGACGCCATTTTTATTTGACACTGAGATTTCTCTATGGTTCGAAGTAGACACGTGTGCGCAATCTCCCGCGACTGAAAAAAAGAAGACGAACTATGAAAAAGGGCTAAACTTGATGAAATCGAAGATATTAGCTTCTCCCTCTTTCCACCACTGACATAAAATGGCCAGTCAGTCAGTCAGTTCAGCCTCAGTTGTCACTTTTTACATTGTTTACTTGTTGTTCATTGTTGTTTACTAAGTACCTCATAATCATTTTAAATTGTAATTAATACAAAGTGATAGATATATTCAAAAAGACAGCTAGCGTAATAAACAAGAGTGCGTTTCTTATAAATTCCTGTATTCCAGGATTTAGAGCCTTATGGTGTATAGAAAATGCGAAGTATGTGGATTTCGTTCACAAAGAAAAGATTTTTATGGCCAGATTTCTCCTGGATGTATCAATTTATAGGCACCTAGTAGCACCTACATCATTTTAGAACAAAATATTGTTATAAAAACTATAATCTTAATAATAGTGGGGTGCATCAAAACATTTTACAAACATATCGTCATTTTTTCGATGCAATAATTTTAGGCGTAAAAATGGGTGAAGATGGCTGGCAATGAGGACTTAGCAAGGTAATCGAAAAATAATAAATTGAAAAACTATATGAATTGAAATTTGTTTGCTGAAAGTATTTTGATGATAAAGCCTTCCAAAGAAATAAGTATCCGGAAATAGAAACTCCTTTCCTGATTCAGATGACCCTGGACAGAGCACTTCAAACCACCAATTATCAGTGTTGACTGTTGACATCTAGCGCGAATCAGGAAACAGAAATGCAAAATCCAAAAAACACAATTCAAGTTTATTTTCCAGAACTATCACTCTGCTAGTGAGGTCAGCCATCTCTATAGAAATAGGTAGAATGACCTGCTCCGTGACCTTGGATATAAGATATGACAAGCGCTCATCCATTACGCGTTCTAGTTCATCTCGTACTACTGTTCTCATGTTATCTAAATAATAAGATTCTTTAGTGTATGAATCGTCTAGGCCACGTCTGGTATTAGGAACGCTGCCGCCACGTTGAATATTAATGTTGTCAGAGTCACTTTAAGTTGCTGTGGGACTATCCTGCCTCAGGTTTTAGACGAAAGCCAGAGCCATGTGCGGTTTCAACAAACGTGTTTATGTTGCTAGCTTTCGGCATCTTATTTACACATTCAAAACATTTCCAGAAACTCTTAGCTTCTTTATTCATAAACTTTTAAAAGCAATTTTCAGTAACAATAGCACTTATAAAGCGATTTTCAATAATTACCAATGAGTAATTAAGCGATTATATCTGTTAAACTGTTTTGGTCATTGTTTAGCGCTAGTTCGATTATTTTTCTAAAGACAAAATGAATCTGTCATCCCGTGACCACGACAGAGTGTAAACCTGTCGAAACGTTGGGAAAAATAGGTAAATAAACGCGATAAATACCCGTAAATATTTATAATAATGTGTTCTGATCGCGTATGTTTAAAAAACTTTAAAATGAATCTGGTAAAGTAGTTTTCTTTTTCGTCTATGGTTTCTGCCATAGAGTATACACAACACACACTGCAGGTTTCGTTTGATCGCATGTTTTACACAATAATTATGTTAAACAATAAAATGTACTAGAGTTTACAAGTATTGTTCTTTTTGATAAATTCTCTAACTTTGTTGCCTGGTTTTTTTTTATTTTGTATGTGTAGATTTTTTGATAGGGCTTACCAGTGCTGCCAACCCTTCAGTTTTAACTGTAGATCTACAGTTTTTTGGAAATTATCTCAGTTTTTAGTTTAGGCCTCGAAATCTACAGCTTTTTTGTTTAAGCGCCATCTATTTCATTTGCTACGTAGTAATCCGTGCACTAAGTCAGCTCAGCAAAACCTACTCGTCGAACCGGAGGTAATGGTCATCAATCGATTTAATAGCTGTTATCGACTTTAACCAGAAAGCTTCTATGTTTGCCGCACAGTACTGCTACGGTAGCTTGTTTACGCTGTAACGCTTGTTTTCCAGCATTAATCTCATGAAAACGAAGCTAAGAAATAAACTTTCTACAACCACAATAAAAGGCACCTTACACACAGTCAGATATTAAAAATTGTTTTGAGTTCAATGTGACAAATGACCATTTAAAAAAATTCAATCAAAATATGTACGATTTTAAGAATGAATGAAACGGAAAATCAAGAAGATTTACAAATTGAAAATGAGATAGTAGCTAGTGATACTATATTATAAATATATAGTATATAATATTAATATTACTAATTTTATTTGACTAATGTATCTTATGACTTTTGATATATGATTATAACTTTGATAATTACATGATTTTTCTTGTTTTTAATTCTCTCTTTTAAAATGTAATATATTTTATACCATCATTAAATAATAAAAAGATAAAGCTGTAGATTTACTGTTTTTTAATTTGCTAGTTACAGTTTTCTACAGTTTTTATCTGGCATATCTACAGTTTAGTTTAGCAATAGCTCTGCTGAGGTTGGCAGCACTGGGGCTTACGTTCTCTTTGATTGTAGGTATCAAATTCCTAGTGCAGTAATAATATTAATATTGTCTTCTCTGGTTGTTTTCATGTATTCTCTTTGGTATTATTTACCAGAGTTTTAATTATATTGTTAAATGTTTTCTCCGGATTTCCCCATTGTAATCTACTTAAATTACAAAAACAACGTTCAAGACTGAAGTCTAACTACTTAGTGTTTTAGTTTTCTGAACGATTGTTCTATAAAGTCTTTGTTGTAGGTACATTTGCAGTGTAGTTTAATAAACATGAACAGATAATTTGACCTGGTATTAAAAAATCTACTTAATTACAAATAAATAAACAAAGAAAATAATGCAGCCTTTGTACTCTGTTGGTAAGTAGAGTTTTATTAGGAGTTTATTACCTACAATGATAACATCCAAAGTTTTAAAAGAATAGCCAGAAAGTTGGAGTATGGCTTGTTAGTATTATTTTAGAATAAAAATGTCTAACTAGCATGATTCACGACAGGTGCAGGATCGATACCTGCAGCATGAGAAATGTTTTCCATCAGTAAATATTCTGACTCTTACGGGTTGTGTGTGGTTGTCTCATCTTGACACGTAAATGTTTATAAATAACCCTGAGACAGGTAAGGTTGTAGATCCTTTTTGGTTGAACGGTGAACCAGGACTAACTAAGTAGGGTAAGCAAAACTATAAATTAAAAGATTTCTTAGTTGGGAGTTAATATAGTCTTGTACGATGATGCTTGCTTCTAAATATTATTTAAGTGATTTGTCTAAGATTCAAAAACCAATAATTTAAAATGGAATCTTTATTTATTAAGCTTGTATTGGTGCTTGTGTCATTTAGCTAAATCAGGAAAAATGACTAATATTCATTGTCTTGTGGTTAGGCTAGGTATGACTGAACAGTGACATTGTTTATAATGTCCCTTAAAGTATTTTGTATTAAAAGGTGATCAAAAATATTTTTTTAACTAGGCTAGATAAATAACTATGTTATGGTTATTCTACTCATAGGAAACAACTTTAGAAACCCAGAAAAAAAGAAGAAAATCTGTTTCAAAACAATAATCACTATTTTAGATTTAAATTTAGCTGTAGTTACATTTACATCTGTAGTTATATTTATTTTTCACATATGAGATTAACTAATTTCTAACTAATTTCTTCTTCGTTAATGGCATGTGTCATATGATGACAATTTTGCCAGTGTCAAGTGTTTATGTTGCTTATAGTATGACATCACAAAGTCGTATGTTGTTCATCATTTGTTATTTTATAAAAATTGTTGTCTTCTCATAAAATAATTATACGGATTATTTTTGCTTGAATCATAAGAAACACAAAACTTTCATTCCAATTATTCACACCCAAGTCAATAACTCTCACCAAAATTACAAATAAAAGCCGAAATAACTTGAGAAACATAAATAATATCAGAGCACAATGTTTACTCTGCAAAATGGCCAAAACTAATCCCCTAACCAACTTATAATAATACATGTATTTAGGGGATGACAGTTTAAGTAAATACCATCAGTATTTACTTAAACTGTCATCCCCTGTCATTTGAGATTTTAGAACCTTGTACATTATTCAGTAATATACATATATACATAATGTAAATCTAAATCTATCATTCACGCTTCATAAAGAGCATTGATTGGATAGCTTATTTACCTACAATACACTATGCAGTATCAGACTGACTTAAACAACAGCAGCTGGCTTAGTATAATTGTGTCTGTATTTATCTAATAATGTTATCTCATACCATATAAAATATTAAATTGTTATAATAAAAATGGTGGATATCCCACTGGGCAGTTTGAGCTGTAATTGGTTTTATCATTAACGGATACCGTGGTTATTAATCAGTATTCTCATTCATATCCCTCAGATATTATATTGTGTTGTTCACTCAATAAAGAGTCATCCTCCACAGAAATGAGTTATTTTAGTAGAATATCCAAAGTGTTTTATAATATGCATGGGGCTAAATTTTTTACAGATCATGAGACAAGACAGAACTCTAACAGACGGGATGATGCAGAAGGCAACGAGGTTGAAAATAGAGTTCTTCCTAATGAAGATACGCCCCTTTTACATAGATTTCCGGTAAACCAGACCCTTGAGAGAAGTGCTGTTACAATGATGATAGTGGCTGTGTTGCTGTCAATATTAGTGTTTGGGGTTATCATTGGGATATATCTCTTAATCATCCAGAACAATTCTGGTAAGTAACTCTGTAATTAAAACCTACTTTGTAGAATTATACTTATATCATACTCCTAATTTCTTATAAATCAGTGGCAAAACATGACCTGATATTTCACGTGGCCACCAGTTTAAACTCATCCATGACCCTGCCCGCTTACTTGCCTGCTTCTTTAGCAATAGAGTGGTCTGCTACCTCTGTCAATGCATATAAAAACAAGGTCGACAACTGGCTATGAACTAAATCAGTGCTCAAAAAGATTAACCAATAAACAAAGACTATTTCAACACTGTGGCACAGACATATCAGAGGTAGATTTTTCATTTGTCAGTCTGGCCGTTTTTTAACTGTGAATTTTTTGGCTTCGAAAGTGCAGAAGAAACCCTTATAGTTTAACTATGTCCATTTGTGTATATATCTCTGTCCCATCCCTAATCTAAGCATTTTTGCTCGCAGACTAAGCCTTATCGTAATAAAAAATTGCGTTAATATAATATTAGTGCCCCTAAAAAGTTAAAAATAAATAATAAAAAAATTGGTCAAATCAACATGGAAAGTAGGTTTGGTTTTTTTTATTTTAGTACCATTGTTTGGCATAAAAAGATCATGAAAGCCATGCTAAATTAATTTAATAAGCTAACTAAATACAGGGAACACTATTTGTCCTGTCATTAACGAAAGAATACAAAAAAAACCTAAAGTAGTGGGCTCCACGACCCGGATGGACCAGTGAATCTTTCCATCCGAAAAAAATATGTGTGCAATGCTCACTAGCATCAAACGGTGAAAGAATATTAAGTATTCAATTAGTGTCATCGTATTATTGAGGATATCTGAAGGGTTGTCAAAGTAATATGTAATAGTAACTATCTAAGGTGGTGTCTACCAAGCCTGGGTATATCAGTCGTGGGCATGTTGTGATTTTTTTGTTCATTATCCACTATCGGGCCCCAATTCTGCTAAACCAATCGGTTCAAAACGAGACAATGACGTTGATTTTTGGGGTTCCAGAGTTAATAAGAAATCCTTATCGTTTATCTATGTCTGTTTGTCCGTCCGCCCTTAATCAGAGCTGGTGCTCGATAACTATACATTTTATATTATTTTTTGTATGGTAATATTTACCTATGTATGGTAATAATAGTAGCCACTAGAAAGTTATTATAACAAACAAAGAAATAAAAACATTGAAGAAGTGTACATAATAAAGAAGGTTTTTTTTATCTAATATTGCGGCTTTTTTTAATATAAGTACCTACAATACTCGTTCGATAAATATTATGTTTAGAATAAGTCGTTTTTATAGAGGTCAGTATCTCCCCCCTCCCTTTACCTGCTAAACCACTGTTAAACCTCTGAAATGTTTTCAAAATAGTTAAACATATTTGATGAAGTTATAAGAAAAAATATCACGGCTAGCAACGCTTTACGAGATTTATTTTGTTCTGCTGATTCGATGGTTTTGGTACAGATGGTACAGATCCGACCACGGGTCATTTGTATGCCTACTGACTTTGGAATCCTTCACTGTGCATGGTTGGACACGCGCTTGGCTAATTTATTAAATCACAATTTAGCAGTTATAAAACGTACATTCGCAACCGCATGTTTTTCATCAATCGCATTCACATTCGCAAAAATACATGCAAATATTCGAACAATCTAGAAGAGTGCCTATGAGTATTTTAATTAAATTAAAGAGTCAAATCCAACCATCATTAATTCTAATGAAAATTAATTTAAAAACTAATAAAATTTATTAGTTTTATTATTAGTAGTCATATATTTAATATAGGTGTGCGTTGTCCACCTGTATTTTTTTATTTTGACGCAGAATAGACATCCAGATGCTACGTAATATTGACTCATCATCATAACAACCTTACAATCGGTTAGTTTCACCAAAATCAAGACACATAATTTATTAGACTAGCTGCTATTCGCGGCTTTGCCCGCATTTTACTTAAATATAAAGTAGTATTTATGTTAATTCAGGTCTACATATATATATGTACAAAGTCTTGTAGAAATCTGTTCAGCCATAATTGCGTGATTGAGTAACAGCCAAACATCCACACAAACATTCGCATTTATAAATAAATAATGCCGGACATTTTCACACATCATTTGGCTCTATAGTAAGCAGAGCTTGTGTTACAGAAACCACATGATTGATATTTTCTATACTAGCTGTCCGCGCGCAGCTTCGCTCGCGTTGATGATTTTTCCAAGGACAAATTAATTTTTCCCAGGACAATCCGATTTTCCCGGAACAAAAAGTAGATAGATCGATAGATAAAGTATTTATTTGTAATAGCTACAAACACACATATACAAAAATAACAAATGATAAGGAACAAACTTAAGTTGGTAAATACAAACAAAAAGAATACAAAAAAATTTAAGAAATAAAAAAAACTTAAAACAAAACATTTACATAGGTGTCCCATTAATCCATGTGTGTGTTGCAGTCAGACAAAAAGGTCATAGCTCAGCGCATAATTTGCCCAGGAGCAAACACTGATTTTCAGCTAGAACCCTTCGAGATGACAAGTTGAACGAGATGAAATACCTGCAGCTTAACAAGTAACATGTGTGCGTGTGAACCAACCAATGTGTGTCTATATAAATGGTCAGTGATAACACTACCTCTGAGCAATCCTCCTACAAAAGGCAAACGAAGTGTTTAGGAATACCCTCTCTTTGTTTTCGTGTTTCAAAAGTAAACCTAGTGTTGAGATTGCGTATTGGAGGAAGAATGTTGTTCCAACACTTCGTTGCCAGCCTAAGTAGCCTATGTAACCCGGGGATAGTGTAGCTTTCCAACGGTAAAAGCATTTTTCAAATCTTTCCTCTTTATAATATTAGTAAACTTAGAATAATTGTAACCGTTGAATATCATGACGAGATTAGTAAAAAATATATTTTGAGTAAAACGCAATGATTTACAAATGCTAATCTGAAATATATATATATATATATTTTTTTTCATTTTTTTTAAACTTACGCGATCAGAACACATTATTATAAATACTTACGGGTATTTATCGCGTTTATTTACCTATTTTTCCCGACGTTTCGACAGGTTTACACTCTGTCGTGGTCACGGGATGACTGCTCGTCATCCCGTCATCCAGTCATCCCGTGACCACGACAGAGTGTAAACCTGTCGAAACGTCGGGAAAAATAGGTAAATAAACGCGATAAATACCCGTAAGTATTTATAATAATCTAAAAAATATCTTTTTTTGATTCAAACAGCACGGTAGCTTTCTTTGCATTATTTTCTACAGCTGCTAAATATTAAAACTATAATAAATTGGGCAAGAGCACGCACAGTGAAGTGCTTCGAAGTCAATAAGTCAGTTTTGACCACTATCAAAAATAACCACTCTAAAGCTTAATATTTATCAAACGAATATCGAAAAACTGTTTAATTAAGAAACCTCATAGTATCATTTAAAGACCTATCCAACGATATACTTACCACAAGATGGTGAAGTAAAATTAAAAATAACCGCACTTTTACATTAGGTAGGTAACCCTAAAACCCTAAGCTTTTATTTCATAACTTTGTAGCGCGTACTAATAAATAATTAAATAGCACATGCAACTGCTGTGAGATATCTTACCGCCACGATAACAAATACAATTAATACTGATGGAAAAAGCACACTACATTAACTAGCCCTAAACTAAGTGTAGCTTGTGTTATTTATCTAGACCAGATAACTGATAAACAAATTAAATAAAAAAAAATGTTTTTTTAAATAAAATCTTAATAAAACTTGAATCATCTTCTAATATGCTAGTGAAACCGATCTCTCTTAACACTTAAGGTCTTAACACTTTTTTATACGAGCAAAATTGTTATCTAAATAACTATTAACCCAAGCATTTTAACTTATTTAGTTAAACAAGTTTTTAAATTATTTTATAGTATAAAACAGTTTCTGTTTAATTAAGTTCTTAAATTTGCTAATCGACAAATCTAGCACCTACGTCGCTTTCTTGTTGCTTGTTGATCGAATACTTTTAAATACATTTAAATATATACTTATGATACTTTATACACAGACAGAACATACACCTACATTTATCACACAAAGGTTTGTCCTGAGAGGGAATCTAAATTCCAGCCCCAATCCAACGCAGAATGCAGAGCTAGTACCAACTGAGCTGATAGGTCGATAGGCCGGTCAATATGTAATAATAATAGATTCAGACGATAAATTAGTTGTAGGTAGGTACAAGGTGCACTCCGCCATTTGTCTCAGTCACAGTTAAATCTATTTTAGGTTCAATCAGGCTGGGGCCATCGCACCTCGTCGCCAGCGCTGATTGTGTGACATCGATAAAGTGCATCCACTCCTGTGTTTTAATATGCAAAACTGTTCTTTGTTTACATTACTACAATGTACCTAACAAGTTTAGGTACTACAATGTTGTCCAGGAATATGTGATAAACATGCCTGTAAATGTGGTGGGTATATACGAGTATGGACCTACATAGGTACACATGTTATGTCGGCACACATTGCGCTTGTCGGATACCTACATTATCAACAATAAAACGATCAATTGCCATCTGGTTGCATAGTACCTACTCTTCATCGCTGCATCCTAGAATGTTATAAGTACTTACCTTAATTGAGGACAATGACATGAGCTGTTTATGTTCCATTGCAATCTTACTAATATTATAAACGCGAATCTTACTAATATTATAAGCGCGAAAGTTTGTATGTATGTTTGTTACTCTTTCACGCAAAAATACTGAATTGATTTTAATGAAACTTTACAATAATATAGCCTATACATAGAATAACACATAGGCTATAATTTATAAAGATATTGAACGAATTGTCCAAAATATAACGATAAGTGTCAAGTAGGTAGGAAAACTTTCTGCCATCTGCGAGCTATACTGGCGTGCGCTGCAAAAACCGTTAGAATTACACTAAGAACTAATCCTGCGCAGACGAAGTCGTGGGCACCAGCTAGTTGATAATAAATTACACTAAAAACACCCGCTTAGTTATTTGCCTTAGTTTTGGAAATTATTTTTTGTTCCGACAGAGAAAAAAAAATACTATATTTCCCGAAATATTATGAATTTAGATTTTTCTAGCTATAATTTGACAAAAACCCATATACTAATTCTTTGTCAGTAAGCATTTATTTTGCAATATTATGTGTGCAAATTGTTAGTGTTTAGATGCACAAGAAAGGGAGAAAAAAAAATTTAGTAAATTTCTAAAAAAAAAAATCGTCTTACTAAATTAGTAATATTGTAGCATTTTCTTAACAAAAAAAATAAAATGATTTCTCTGGAAATAGGTTTTACGTAAAGTTTTAATACTTACAGCAATATGTAAGTATTAAAATAAAACAGTGTGCAACGTCATCACGATAAGCCTGCGAGTAAACTCTGAATTGGAGCGGATAGACAGGCACACTGACAGATGGACATAGCTAAACTTTAAGGGTTCCTTGTGGACTTCTCTAAAAAACCACATAACAATAAATTTTCCATACCCCAAACGAAAAAGTAACCACGCTGAAAAAAACAAGCTCAATTAATCATGAAAAATATGCAGCATATTTTTTGCGATAAAAAAAATGCTGTCGACTTACCTGCATATTTACTTACTTAGATATTTACTTACTTGCATATTTACTTACTTACTTACATATTTCGATAATTTAATTAATCATACAAAACTTCTCTGTAAACGATGTTTTTTGTTATTTGATGCGCATTCTTGTTCCTTTGACTAATGCTTTCTTTGTATTTATGTTTCTGATCAGCAAAACGATGCAATTAACTTTCAATACTAACTTATGTGTTGGTAAACCATTAACAGTCAAAGCATTTAAAAACTCTACCGGATAGTTATTGATGGTATTTTATCATAGCTATGATATGTTCGCTGTTCTCCAGGAATTTCATTAATTATATCAGTATTAATTAAAGTATAATCATCATTTGTAGGTGCTAAAATAACTGAGTTCAAAATATTTTCCGAGAGTATGTTTTCGGAAATCTATTCTCAATTTGAACACAGACTTTAACAATAAACAAAAAAGTACATACACAAGAGTATATATGCTCATGTGCTATTCTACTCGTATATTATGCTCATATATAACTAATTAATATATTGTAATAGGAAAATGAATTTATTATGGTTATGTTTGACATTCAGTAACAAACAAATAATAAACAGTACAAATAATATATTAATCTATTCTCAATTTCACCGACTTAAACAAAGAGACTCTCAGACTTTAACAAAAAACTAAAAAGTATGTACAAAAGAGTCTATGCTCATGTGCTCGTATTATGCTCATATATGTGTGCGTGTCAAATATATGATAGTGCGTGTGTAATGTTTTTTTTATTGATTTAATGTATTTTTTATGCATAACTAAAAAAAATATTAGCATTCTGCACTTCCTCTCTATATTAACTATAAGTGTGCGAAATTTCATACGACGTCCGCGCAATTTTTGTAAAAAGGGGAACAAAGATTTTGCTTCACGTATTAATATATAGATACCAAAATCCATCAAAATCGGTTCAGCTGTTTAGGCGTGAAAACGTAACAAACAGACAGAGTTACTTTTGCATTTATAATATTAGTATTTTATAATAAACTAGATTCAGCCCGCGGCTTCGCACGCATGGTTCCTACATAAAAAGTAGCCTATGTCCTTCTCCAAGGTACCATCTATCAGAAAGACCAGAGTTTAACTTTCGGATTTATAATATTAGTTAGATATTAGATTATAAAACTTTAAAAAAATATACATAATTGAAACTGCACAAAATGCTACATTAATTACATGAGATGCGTCGGACTCTAGTACTCAGTATTGTGGCATTTTTTGATAGGCTTCTTAACTTTGGAATTTTATAAATATTCCCTTAGCATAAGAAGATAAATCTTTATTCATGTTAATAACTAGAAATTAACGAATTTTCAATTGTTTCCTTTACTTGGTGCTGAGAGGACCTTTATTTTCGCTTTCGTTTCGCCATATCCGTCTTGTCTATTTCTCTGTCCGCCTCTAGTGAAAGCTCTTGTTCGCAGACTGTTAGTCTTGTGAATTTTGGACGGTAATACATATAAGTGGCCCCTACTCATCATCTTCCTGCCCTTTTCCCACATTATGTGGGGTCGGCACAACATGTGTTCTTCTTCCATTCTCCTCTATCAGCCGTCATCTCAACACTCACTCCTTTCTTACTCATGTCATCCTTCACACAATTCATCCATCTTTTCTTTGGCCTACCTCTACTCGTAAATCCATCAACATTCATACCAAGCACTCTCCTAGTTACATGCCATTGTTCCCTTCTCATTACATGCCCATACCATGCTAGCCTGTTGCTCCTCATCTTTTCATTCACTGGCGCCACTTTCACACTTCCTCTTATGTACTCATTCCTTACTCTGTGCATTCGCGTCATTCCACACATCCATCTCAGCATTCGCATCTCAGCCACGTGCACCTTTTGTTCATCCCTCCCTTTTGTTGCCCAACACTCAGATCCATACAATACAACAGGTCTTACGATCGTTTTATATATTTTCCCCTTAAGCTTAAGGGCATACGTGGATCGCAAATTGTTCCTGAGACCTGTCGCCATTTCATCCATCCCGCATTTATTCGACTTCTTACATCCTTCTCTATTTCACCATCATTCTGTACTACTGAACCGAGGTACCGACAATCAGAACAGACTGGTAGGTGTACACCATCTAAGGCAATATGGGCAAAACTGGATGGACCACCGAAGTCGCAGAACATGTGCTCGGTTTTTGTCCTGCTTATCTTCAGTCCGACACTCTCCAATTTGCCCTGCCATTTTCCCAGACTGTTCTGGACCTCGGTTGCGTCTTCTCCGATGAGGACAATGTCATCGGCAAAAAGCATACACCAGGGTGCCTCCTCCTGTATGTCCAATGTCAGAGCATTCATTATCAGGAGGAACAAATAAGGGCTTAAAGCCGTCCCCTAGTGCAAACCTACAGCCACATTGAACTCACCAGTGACGCCAGCTTCGGACCGAACATGGGTACAAGGTCGACTGTACATGGCCCTTACAAGCTGCAGGTACTTCACAGGCACTTCTTTCTCTTTCATTGCCCACCACAGAACCTTTCGGGGAACCCTGTCGTATGCCTTGTCGAGATCTATTAACACCGTGTGCAAGTTCCTGTGCACGAGCCGGTACTTCTCGCACAGTTGGCGGATGGCAAATATGGCGTTTGTTGTTCCTCTTCCACTTCTGGTTCTGTGATTACTCACTCTCTTCTCTCATTCTTCTCGCTATCACTTTTTCCCAAACTTTCATACTATGTGACATTAGCTTAATTCCTCGATAGTTGTTGCAGTCAGTACATCACCCTTGTTTTTAAAGATGGTCACCAGATAACTTACACCATTCGTCCGAGATCGCCTCTTCTTGCAACAACTTATTAAAGAATAAGGTCAGCCACTTCCATCCATCCGCTTTCAAAAACTTCCATACTTCTACTGGAATTTCATCAGGGCCAACTTCTTTACCATTACATTAGTGGCCTCTACTATTAAATAAAAAATCAGATCATTGGATTGATCTTTTAAAAATATTTCAAGCTTTTTGAACAGTTTTTGATACAAATATTCATTTGCTAAATATTAAGCTATGAAGTGGCCATGTTTGATAGAGGTCAGTGTTATGATCAAAATCCTCAATACTATACTGGATGATGCTGAATTGGTAAGTTTCCTGACCACTGGTAATTTCTTATCCCTACTGACTTCGGAACCCTTTAATGTGTTTTGGCTGACTCGCCCTTAATAAATTTATCTTTATACGATTGTAACTATTATCGACGACGGTGACCTCTGTGGCGCAGTGGGCTAAGGTCTGGCTGAGACGCAGAAGGTTGCGGGTTCGATTTCCGACGCGAGACAAATGTTTCAAATACTTGTCTCAGGTCTGGGTGTTTCTATGTATGTATTTACAAATAAAAAAGTATGTAAGTAAGTATTATATCAGTCATGTGGTACCCATAACACAAGCTCTGCTTACTTTGGGGCCAGGTGATGCTGTGTGAAATGTTCGGGATTATTTATTTATTATATTGTTTTCAATTGTTTCTAGTTTAGAATAAATTAATGTGTTGGTAACTAATAGCCTAAAGTTGGTTAGCTCACAACGCGGCATTTTTCTCACTTTTAGTATTTTTATAATGAACCTTGATTAGGTATAAAACTATTTATTTGGATAAGGATTAATATCAAAATACGAATATCACCATCTTTCGATTATACCTGTGTTTTTTTACTAAAATGAACAATAATTACGTTTTAAAAACTAAAAAGACAACCAACTTCATGTATATACACAAGGTAGCTACTGTAAAACGTTAAGAAGTTTCCTTGACTGTCCTTCGTCTTCATCATCAGACCCCTAATGACAGTCACAACCCATCTAGGTGTAAAGTTCTTATCAATTCAAGCCCAAAAACAAGGTAATTGCTGTAAATCGTTGATGAGTTCCCCCGACCGTCTTTCGGCTCCATCATCAGATCGACTCCAGACCTTCATTAAATAGTAGTGCTTTAAAATTCCTAATGAATAAAAATAACAAACGTACTAGTCGACACTACGATTTTCGAAAGTTCCCCTCCATTTCTCTGGGATGCTATCATCAGATCCTGGTTTCCTTATCATAGTATATATCTTGGGATACCTCCTTTCCAACACAAAATAATCATCCAAATCGATTCATAAATGACGAAGTTATCCGCAAATACACATAAAAAATACGGTTGAATTGAGAAACCTCCTTTGTTTGAAGTCGGTTAAAAAGTGGTTATTATGATTTCAATTTAACTACGATAGTTAAATATTGCCGCACATTTAATAAAGCATCATCTAGCCTCAATGTAAGCAGAGTTTGTATTATGGGTACCACATGACTGACTACATTCACATTTACCACCTTTTTTTTATACTTACATAAATACATACATATTTTACAATAGAAAAATACCCGAGACAAATGCTTGCAGATCGTAAAAACGTTTGTCACGCGGCGGGAATCGAACCCGCATCTTTCTGCGTTTAAGGCAGGCCTTCGCCTACTGCGCCACAGAGGTAGTTAGACATAGTACTCTGTCAAGAAAGTACCGGGAAACGATCAATAAAACACAAAACGTTAGTTATTCATCCAATTTTATTTATCGCCTTCAAAGTATGCTATTTCAGAAACGATACACTTACGCCAACAAATAATCCAATCATCCAAAACATTTTTTAAACGCTT
Source organism: Lampropteryx suffumata (assembly GCA_948098915.1). Lineage (NCBI taxonomy): Eukaryota > Metazoa > Arthropoda > Insecta > Lepidoptera > Geometridae > Lampropteryx > Lampropteryx suffumata. The sequence goes on along the minus strand of OX402544.1, from coordinate 13,710,496 downwards.
TTTCCGGAATTGAGTTCTATATCTGGCCTTTTTGGTCGAATTTGCTCTCTTAAACACCGCACAGGTAACGCTCAAAAAAAAATTAATTTGGAATTCTTTTTGTTTTTTGTTACCCTAAAACCTTTGATACCCTTTTATACCCTAAATTAAATATAAATAAATAAAATATAGCCTACTCGCTGACAATTTAGCTTTCAATACTTGAAAACATTTTTAAAATCGGTTAATTAGTTTTGAGTTTGTGCTGATTTTACAGAATAAATAGTATGATAGATGTAGGTATTTCTTGACTTTAAAAACCTTAAAACTGTAAACTATTTCTAAATCATTTGAGCCGTAAAAAGTCTTTTTAGGCTAAAAAGTAAAAAATTCGTCATAGGCCTTGATTCTGTTGTGTTATGTGTGTTTTTACATAAGTTTTATTAAATTTAGTAAATTGACATGTAATTTACGTATTTTAGTTCATGTTTTAGACGCTAATTTAGGGTTGCTTAAATCTTGCAAAAAAAACAGAATTATTCCTAATATTTTTGATATTTTAATATAAAATATGACATGTTGAGTTGAGTCACATTGAGTTAAAAGCTTGATTTTTTTCAAGCTGAGCTTTTATAATCATTTTCAGCCTTTTATAATTTAGTATAGATTTTATAAGCCCTTTCCAAAAATATAGGTTTTGACATCAGACCGACGGAACAACAAAGTGATCCAACAACGGTATTGTTTTTCCTGTTGAGGTACGGAACCCTTAAAATAATTGAATGTTCATCGCGTTTACCCGGGTTACAGAATAAAATTATAATAAGATCATAGAAAACCCGGGTACTTATTTCTGTGGAAAACACAGACCATACACTTACTTTTTTAGAAACTTGGACTAAGACCTGCATAATGCGGATTGATCCTCGGTAATATTTTCGCGCTTGCACTAGAATAGCGGAAATCACGATGAAAATTACTTACTTAAGATGAGACTACAATAGCGCGGTTTAGCTCGAGCTGAATAACTCGCTAGGTGGGTGCTAAGCCTAAATAATAGAATTCGAACACTTTGAAAACCAAGGATTTGGCCTGTAAAAACAAAAGCTTAAGTAGTATGGCGTGGTTGCACTCACGATTGAACAGCTTGGTGATGTTGCTCGGGCTTGTAGTCCGAAATGCAGCGTGATGCCTCTTGATATTCTGTGAATTTTTATACGTATTTGAATTTAATCTAAACTTTTAAAATAAAATTAAAGGATTATTATCGCGGCTGTAATCTTCAGGCAATGAAATCTCGTTATTTTTTTAGTTTAGAACTTCGGGGGAGACTATTGCGACTTTTTTGCACAGCAATTAATAAGTTTAATATAAATTTAATTTAAATAAATAATATAGGATAATTTACTTTAGCACGTCTGTTCTCTTCGGAGGTGCGATGGCAAAGAATGGGAAGAAAGTAGAGAGCGCGCATATAATGCGGACCGTCAGGATCTAATTGATTGTTTGTGATTTTCGCTAATGGTTTCTGGCGTGACTTTGCTTGCAGAAATCTACAGTTGTGGTCATATAATTAAGAACGATTTGAAGTTAAAGAAGTTTTTAATTTAAATCGTGTCATACACAGAGATGTGTACCTTCTGAGAAGCAACTAGTTATGTTATAAAATAGCCACATTAATAGAGCAACGTGGAATAAAGAATAAAATCGCAAACTATTTTTTTCACGTTTTATTTATTTTACCAAACACATTCAAATAGTACTAAAGCTGGACAAATAGTTAAGAACGATTTATTAAACTGCTCGGGAATTGTTTTGTATGACACTTAACATTTTAAAAATCACATAATATGTAGCCCAGAAAATTTAAAAATCAATTTAATACATTTTTAACTAAAATTAATAGTTAATTTCATATCCACGGCTTTTAATTACTGCTTTACACCGGCGAGGTGTAATTATTAATTAATTCTATTAATTTTTGACATTCTTCTAAAAAAACGTCGTACAGCTCTCTTAAATTCCCACACTGTGTATTTGAAACCTTTTTCTTTACATCGAACCACAGATTCTCTATTGGGTTTAGATCTGGGCTATTAGCTGGCCAGTCTAAGACAGAAACGGAGTGCGCTGTAAGAAATTCCAGTCATGCTGGAATGTCCAAATAACCGGTAGAACGTCTTCAGCATAAGGTAACATTGTTTCTTTCAGTATATTTTTGTATTGGAACTGATCCATGTTACCTTCTATCAACTTTACAGGTCCAACACCATGTCCAGAAAAGCACCCCTAAATTTTCACATTTGCACCACCGTGCTTTTATGTAACTTTCGTGCACTTAGGGTAGAATGCTGTATTCGGGGGACGTCGTACATATCGTTTTCCATCAGAACATACTCTGTTTATTTTCGTTTCGTCAGAAAAAAGAATACATTTTTCCACTGTCGCACAGTCCAGTTTTCATACTTTCTCGCAAATGCAAGCCGGGCTTGTCTGTGGCAAAGTTTCAACATGGGTACCTTTCTTGCTATCCTACCGTGCAATTTTTTTTCTACCGAACATCTTCGAATAGTGCGTGCTGATATTGCTGAAGGGTTGTTTTCACCAAAATATTCATTTCTCAGCTCATTGGACCCTTTAAAAGGATTTTGTTTTGCCTTACGAACGATGTATCGGTCATCTCGAAGAGTTGTTTTTCTCTGTTTAGGTAGACGTGGAACATTCGAAGTAGTTTCATACGTAGCAAAATGCTGTACAGCGTGAGAAACCATCGTTTTTTAACATTGCAGTTGGACGGCTATCTTTTTATAAGACCAATTCTTCCGGCGAAGTTTTATTATTACTTCCCTTGTAGATTTATCACAACATTTCTTCCCATTGTTTTTTCATAAGAAGCAATCACTTTAAACAATCTTTTACAGCACTAAATGGCGCCAAAATTATACAAACAGTAACAAATCGAGTGTTCTCCATTTAAATTTAAATAAAGGTATAAACTATTTAGCGTTCTTAATTACGTGACCAGCCAGTAAATAGGAATACTATGTTTAGAAGTAGTGTAAAAAGTTTGTCTATTTATCTTTAGCTAATCATGTGTATCAATGAATACAGTGGTATTATGGAAAAGTTTTACGATACCGAGAGAAATAAAAAAAAATGCATGCAATTAGTTTTGCGTCTTAGTTTGAAAAAATCTTCCCTTTATATCAGCGTTCTTAATTATATGACCACCACTGTATATAATATTTTTTGTCTTACCTTCTATTATTATTAGATTCTTTGTCCTGAGTGATTCATATAAGTATAGACAACGCACACCTGGTATACATAAACAGCTGGTTGTAAAGACTCGGAATTAGGATGACCTTCCTAATTTCAAAATCTGTCTTGGTGAGGACCCTTAGTACATCTGTACTAAGGGTTTTATTGTCGTCTACCCAATAGGAAATGAAAAGGGTTTAAAACGTTTGTATGAGAATTTTTTTTTCTTGAACTTACAAACTTAAAAAATAGTATTGTATTACTAGTATTGTTACAGACATGGCTAAAATTTTATGATAAAATATATTAAAAACGACCTATGAAATGTGCTGCTAAGGGTGTTAATCTTTCCATGGGATTAAAATCTATAGTTAAGAGCCTCTACGAGTGATTTGTGTGACACTTAGTATAAATATTCTTCAATACAAAGGTCTAAAAGGTTTTTTAAACTACCCCTTAAACATTGTCCAATGAGGCGTTTGTATTCATATGAGAACTTTTTATACTCTTAGAGCAATTTCTTTTCCTTCTCAAACTCCTCTTTGATGAGTAATACGTATATTTTATTTGACGAAATGTCGGAAGTCATCACTGTGCGTTGTATGATACGTGCTTGGCAATAATTTCATTTTTCATAATTTATTGATATCTGAGCAGCGCGGTCATCATAAGCGCCAATTTGAAACGATTTGACGCGATTTTACGTTAAATCTGACGACACGAGCAAAGTTTTGCGCTGTCAGTAGGTACTTAGGTGACCGCAGTACAGTAGCTTCCTCGTTTTAGAACTTTCGTGCTTTGGGAGATTACGTTAACCCATCAGTTGCCATCTTCTTTTATCATGTCACTGTCGAACTAGTCTAGTGAAAAGATTAAAGTGCTCCTCAGAGGCTCCTTTCGTGCACTTCGCCTTCTTTTCCTTCTTTGTATAGCATACACTCATCGAACAAAAAATATGACCCACAAAGATCGAAAGGCGGAGCCACTACCACTAAGTCACCACCAGTGTTATAGCCACTGAGCCATGAAAGACACTGCTGGAATTTCTGTTGTTTCGGACTAGCTAAAATTTCCTAAAATATTATTGAACTTATTTTGTTTTAAATGACAGTCCGGTGAAACCAACGAATTACCACCATTAACCCATTAACCCTTTAGGCAGGGCGCAAACGTGGACACTTTTGTGTCTTGTGTCGGATACAGGCTACCGATGAATATTTGATTTCTATAGAACCAGTATGAAATCATCCACTCCCTGCGCATACCTAAACATTTTGTGTGTCCAGTGGCTCCCACTTAACACATACTCATTGACGATCGAAAAGTATCCGGTGTCGGTAACTGGAAACTGAAAGTCGTCAGTTGAAGACACAAGCAACAACAACAAATTTCCTTACAATTGTACTGAGTTTCTTCATCGACGTCGGCAACAAAAAGTGTCTTCGTTTTCGCAGCGCCTTAGCTTGAAACTTACTTCCATAAAAACAAAACATCTCCGTAGACACCTTAGATTTTTAGTTACATAGATCTTAAAGAATGTTTAGAGTTAGTGGCATGACCAAACATCGTATTTTGCACATGCCTACGTTTTGTGAAATCGTTAGTATCAGACAAGTTGCAAGCACATCGCTGCTTATCGTACTAATCAATTTAACTAACTTTCATTTTATATAGAAAACGTCCTTCCACCTGTGGTCACACCTCTCCAGTTAGTCAGTCGTTCGCAGTGGGATGTAAACGCTACGGCCCGGCCTCTAACCATGATGCCCATGCCGGCCAGACAAGTGATCGTCGTCCAGACCGACAGCGACGAGTGTTATACCACAGCGACCTGTAGCAGCCTCCTTCAAAAGTTGCAGGTACTAAAACGCTCATTAGCTTATTACTTCGCGAACATAATATGGGGGCGTCCATAAATTACGTGAGGTGTGTTTTTAAATTTTATGTCCCTCCCTCCCCCCCTGGTGAGAGTGAGATTTTATTCAACCCCCTCCCCCATCCCCCAATCTCACGTGAGATTTTTCAAAATGTATTTTCTTAAATTGAGCTATTTGGTGTAAAACAAATATGGTGGTTTGACAGTCAGTAGATGTATAACGTCGAAGTATTAATGAAATTATTTTCTTTCGAACGAATTAGTGAATGATCTTAATCGTATTACGATTACGCTTAAGATTAAATCTTAAGCATGTACAATCTGGATTAAATGGACCAAAATAGTATAATTTTTATTTTGTTTCAATCAGAAATTAGATGAGATTTGACTCGACCCCCTCCGGCCCTTAAACATCTCACGTAATTTATGGACGCCCCCTATGACTCAGTGGCAAACTCTACTCGTACTAATCAGGGTTTCCGTTTTTAAAATAATATGACTCAGTGGCAAATTCTACTCGTACTAATCAGGATTTCCGTTTTTAAAATAATATGACTCAGTGGCAAATTCTACTCGTACTAATCAGGATTTCCGTTTTTAAAATAATATGAATCAGTGGAAAATTCTACTCGTACTAATCAGGATTTCCGTTTTAAAATAATATGACTCAGTGGCAAACTCTACTCGTACTAATCAGGGTTTCCGTTTTTAAAATAATATGACTCAGTGGCAAATTCTACTCGTACTAATCAGGATTTCCGTTTTTAAAATAATATGACTCAGTGGCAAATTCTACTCGTACTAATCAGGATTTCCGTTTTTAAAATAATATGACTCAGTGGCAAACTCTACTCGTACTAATCAGGGTTTCCGTTTTTAAAATAATATGACTCAGTGGCAAATTCTACTCGTACTAATCAGGATTTCCGTTTTTAAAATAATATGACTCAGTGGCAAATTCTACTCGTACTAATCAGGGTTTCCGTTTTTAAAATAATATGACTCAGTGGCAAACTCTACTCGTACTAATCAGGGTTTCCGTTTTTAAAATAATATGACTCAGTGGCAAATTCTACTCGTACTAATCAGGATTTCCGTTTTTAAAATAATATGACTCAGTGGCAAACTCTACTAGTACTAATCAGGGTTTCCGTTTTTAAAATAATATGACTCAGTGGCAAATTCTACTCGTACTAATCAGGATTTCCGTTTTTAAAATAATATGACTCAGTGGCAAACTCTACTAGTACTAATCAGGGTTTCCGTTTTTAAAATAATATGACTCAGTGGCAAATTCTACTCGTACTAATAAGGATTTCCGTTTTTAAAATAATATGACTCAGTGGCAAACTCTACTCCTACTAATCAGCGTTTCCGTTCTTAAAATAATATGACTCAGTGGCAAACTCTACTCCTACTAATCAGCGTTTCCGTTTTTAAAAAATATGACTCAGTGGCAAACTCTACTCCTACTAATCAGCGTTTCCGTTTTTAAAATAATATGACTCAGTGGCAAACTCTACTCCTACTAATCAGCGTTTCCGTTTTTAAAATAATATGACTCAGTGGCAAACTCTACTCCTACTAATCAGCGTTTCCGTTTTTAAAATAATATTACTCAGTGGCAAACTCTACTCGTACTAATCGGGGTTTCCTTTTTTAAAATAATATGACTCAGTAGCAAACTCTGGTAGGACTCTGGTAGGATTGTAGGAACAAAACTAATCTGTTTCATAAATTTCAGATCGCTCTTAAATTTGCGAGATCATATAGATTTATAATAATTATTATGACCTAGTTTTCGCACATAACGAGATGTACCTACCTACCGCTTGTAAGTAATTGAATGCTATTGCTAAAGTATCAAATTACTTTGATAGTACCTACTCCCATATTGAGATACTAGTATATCTGTAGTTTGACCCAGTTGCATTGTAAATTATATCAGATGACTTATAATCAAATACTGACCGGCAGTCATTACATTTATTTTGTGCATATGTAATTACAATCAATTTATATTTAGCTTACAGGTCATGGGTGGTTCTAGAATTCTCGGTACTCTAGTTAGTAAACAACACGATCGTTATACGATACGAGTACCTACTGCCAGTAGGGAGCATCGCCTCAGCCAAGGTTTAGTTTTTGATGGTATTGCGCGCTAATTCTTGGTATTCCGTTTATGAGACTTCTGAGACAAAAATTCTTAGTAGTCCCGTTACCAACTTACCAACGCATGCAATATTGTGCTGTCCGAAGACGCATGCAACTTATCGTTTACACCTGTGCGCTTTCGGTGACTATGTAGTTATCTACAATACGCTGTTGTTGAACTAGTTTAGCGCATCACGCATGCGTCAAAAAAAAAACTCAAATTTAATATTAAAGCGCTCCAACAAAGCTGTAGTCGTCTTTATAGTTTTTATTGTTTATTGTTAGGTTAAGTTAGTTATTGACATTATAATATAATGCCGCCCTTACTTATAAACGTCTTAAACGTAAACGCTGCCTAAACACTGACCCTATAATCGGGCTTACCAATATTGGATTGGTTACTTCATCACTGGATGGTTTTAACGATCGAAGAAATCATTTCGCTCGTTGAACCATCAGTAATTCATCTTAATGATGATGATATCTTACAAAAAGAGATGGCACTATTTTAAACACTGATTAACTTTTGATTGAAGTGCATGTTTAACATCATTTATGAATATTAACCTAATAGGTTATAATCCCAAACACTAAAAATAAAAAAATATAATATAATGTGTTAATATCAATGGAATACATAACTATGAACTAGTGTCGGGTGGTACAAAGAATCTTGATCGGACTTTTTTTTCTGAAATGTACAAGTAATGCCAGTCAACAGGACTATTGAACCCTTTTTAGTCTCAGTAGTGCCATTAAATGTACTAATAATGAGTCTAATGGAAATGCGCTGTATTGCGCACTTAGGTACATGTACTTACTTAAGTAGGGCACATAATAGAAATAGAAGTCGACAACAGCGGTATAGTTGAGTGTGAGTTTTATTTATAGCCGCTGCGCCAAGCGTATCCAACTGTGTCATGAAGATAAACACTTAATAAATATTAATATAGTATATAATTGCATGTTTGCGTATAGTTTTATTCGTAGGGTGATATTTGATACTACTGAAGCAATTCTAAAAATAGATTTATTTACTGATTAACTAGTTAGAGCTTGTGTTATGGGTACTGATATACTACTCCCAAACAATTAACTATAGGTATTGGGTTTATCAGTTTCGATGTTACCATCTTCATCAAGATTATGCCTTAGGTCTTTGGGCTGCTTATTAACTCCGTTATCTTTGGTGTATTTCTACGGATATTAATAGAGTTTTTATCATCTAAGAAATGTATCAGAGCTGTATGTGGCGTTGAACCATAAGAATAGTCCGCTCCTTAAAAATTTAAACTACTAACGTTGACAGGCCTTTACATCAGGCTGGATGTTTCGTTAATAGCTTCTTTGTCAAATCTATACTAATATTACTTGTATTTATTAAGAGGAAAGATTTGATTGTTTGTAATCTAAAAACTCATAAACTACTTAACTGATTTTTTTAATTCTTTCACGTATAGAAAGCTAAATTATTCCGGAGTAACGCGAAATTCGCGATGTCTGGTAGTATATATATATATATAAAGTGAATCCCATAATCAGTTCTAGGAATCGTACTTATAATCTCATAATGCCATTCAGCAAGACTGCACTGGTGCATAAAACAGTGATAATATGGTTATTACATTTTTTTAATCAAATACCAAAAACGATTAGAGAGTTGCCGACAATTCGATTAAAGAAAATTGCGAGAAATGTGTCTACGATATCGATGATATAGTTTCATAATTATTTACAGATATGTACAGAATAATATACAATAATATAAAAAAAAAACATGTGTGCAATTCACACGGGGTACCTTCAAAAACAAACGTATAATACGTACACCTATACAAAACACCACGGTTGTTGTGATGCCTTTTCTCAAGCTTTGTACTTCGCATGCGCGCACAAACACGTAATAATAAACACGTATAATAGTTCCTATCTTTTCTCCCACGTTAAATCTTATGAATTTAGAGTGTCTGTCTTTTTTTACTGTCGCTTTTTCGTTTCATCGACTTTCAAATCACAACGATGCTAAAGAAGTTTTCACTTCAAAAATACATGTGAAAGAGTTGAGCTATCTAAGGACCGTTTAAAACGATCTATAGGTAGCTCAACTGATCCAGATAGCTGCCAGAGACACTGGCGGCATTGCTACGTTGAATGGCAATGCATTTTCATAATCCTTACTTATATAATATTATAAATGCAAAAGTAACTCTGTCTGTCTGTCTGTCTGTCTCGCTTTCACGCCAAAACTACTGAACTGATTTATATGAAAATTGGTACACAGTTTTTTTAAAGCCTGAGAAAGGACATATGCTACTTGAGAAACTAGCTCTGTCTGTCTGTCTGTCTGTCTGTACCGATTTAAATGAAATTTGGTACACAGATAGGCTAAAGCCTCAGAAAGGGCATAGGCTACTTTTTAATTGGAAAAAAATGTTGTAAAGGGTTGAAAAGGGGGATGAAAGGTTGTATGAAAGTATTGTCTTTTTCAGAACTAGAAGCATAAAATGTTAGGCTGTTGATCCTTACTAAATTTATAAATGCAAAAGTAACTCTGTCTATTTGTCTGCTACGTTTTCACGTCTAAACCGAAGACCCGCTTGAGACGCAGAAGGTAGCGGGTTCGATTCCCGCCGCGGGACAAATGTTTGTATGATATTTGTCGCAGGTCTGGGTGTTTTTCTATGTATTTAAGAATTTATAAGTATTCTATCAGTCATCTGGTCATCATATTACAAGTTTTGCATAGTTTGGCGCTAGATGGTGTTGCGTGCTTTGTCCACCAATATTATTGTTATTGTAACCTTGACTTGTTGCTGCACCATAACCTGCAGGGCGATTATGGAAACTCTAATTACAATCAATATCTATCGAAACGTCAAATTCGTCAAACGAATCATTGAAATTACGCCGAAAACTGATAGACATTGATTGTAATTAGAGTTCCATAATCGCCCTACTGGAATCTGCAGAACAGTTGGTGAAGAGTTGGATGTTTAAGGTATTATTTGTGTCGAAGTTTTTTGAAGAGATAACTTCTCATGGGAGGGTAAACCGCTTCGTTACGTAACGCGTTACGGCGCCAGTGTATCGGTTTACCTTGCTCTCACGCATACGGCAGCGGTAGGCAGGCTCCTCTCTCACTCTAACCCACAACGCTTGTTAGATTAGTTTAAGTTATCACTTCTGTCAGGCATCCCGAGACGCACACATTTTTTATTTTTTTTTATTTTGAATTTGTCTTTTCGTATTCCAGGCGAACTCAACATCGCAGTACAGACAGCTGCCATACAACTTCCTTGTATCAACGAACGGGCAGACGTACGAGGCGCTTGGTTGGCACCAGCCCTCGTCTATGTTTCCTCAGTACACAGGCACCTTGCTATTGGCATTTATAGGTAAGTTATGAATACTTGCGTTAGCTTCCCCCACACTTAACCCCCTAAATGCAGTTTACCAGGCTTCATGGGATTCACTGAAGATCTGTTGCATCTGCATCTTGTTATTTTAAGAGTTACTGTACCCAGGGCCTTGAATACTCGTGGGGGAGCCTATCGCGTTTACAAAATTATTTCACGGCGTCTAGTATAAAAAACTTAGCGTGAAACAAGAGTTGGCTCCTATTTGGCCCAGCGTATTAGTATTGCCATTCAAAGTGGCAATGCCGCGCACTGGCGGCATTACCGAAACAATACATAATACAATCTCAGTGGACTAAGGTCCGGGTGAGACGCAGAAGGTTGCGGGTTCGATTGCCGCAGGACAAATGTTTGTATCATATTTGTCGCGGGTCGTATGTATTCACAAAAAAAAAGTATACAAGTAGTATATCAGTCATGTCATACTCAAAGACGCCGGAACCGATTTGCAAAATTCTTTTTTTTTTTAAGGTATACCAGGTTTCAATATTATCGAAATCGGTCGAGCGGTTTTTACAAACTCAATATATAAAATATACATCGATGATATTTTTTATATTCAATGAAATCTTCTTTTCTTCTTCTTTTTAGTTTTAAAAAGGCAATAATAAAATAATTACACAAATTTACAGAATCCTTACTAATATTATAAATGCGAAAGTAACTCAGTCTGTCTGTCTGTCTCGCTTTCACGCCAAATCTACTGAACCGATTTAAATGAAATTTGCTAAACAGATAGTCTAAAGCCTGAAAAAGGACATAGGCTACTTTTTAATTGGAAAAAGGTGTTGTAAAGGGTTGATAAGAGGGATGAAAGTATTGTCATTTTCAGAACTAGTAGCATACAATTTTATGCTGTTGATCTATACTCTATAATAATATTATAAATGTTAAAGTAACTCTGTCTGTCTGTTACGTGTTCACGCCTAAACCGCTAAACCGATTTTGATGAATTTTGTTACCGAGATAGGACCTTGGAGAAGGACATAGGCTACTTTTTATGTAGGTACCGCGCGTGCGAAGCCGCGGGCAGCTGCTAGTATAATATAAAATACATACGCTGGCAGTGATCTGGATCAATAAAATTATTATCTATTAAATAATAAATAATGATGCCAGACATTTCACACAGCATCATCTGGCCCTAAAGTAAGCAGAGCTTGTGTTATGGGTACACATAATCCATATTTTAGATGTCGCTGTGTGAAATGTGCAGAATTATTTTTTAACACAACACTCTATACTCATTTTCTAACATGACATAACACATAACATACGCTCACTCACACGCAGCAGTACACAGAACTTTCAGTGTTTTATTTTTATTAAATAGTTTATTATGTTATATGTAATTTTTCATGTTATATTTTTTACTCTTTTTGTTTTATTTACGAGTATGACCCGCTGTTACATATCATTTTCATTGCTCGACTGTCATCCAAGTTCGAGCTAAGTGGTAGATTGAAAACCAGCCCTGCGTAAACCATGTTTGTGCAGATATAGTACTGAGTCGACTCCAATTACTACTTTACTCCTAGAACTTTATAAATGTTTCTGATCTGATCTGAATGTACGTGATCCTGTCAAATATTTATTAGCAATAAACCTTTTTGTATTTGTATTCATCATCATCATCATCATTTCAGCCCGATTGCACCCACTGGGGTATAGGCCTTCTCTTTATTATGCCACTCTTTCCGGTCCCTAGCAAGTCTCATCCAGTGGTTCCCGACAACGCTGACTATATCGTTCGACCATCGGGCGGGTGGTCTGCCTCTTGGCCGTTGAGCATCCCTTGGCCTCCATTGCGTTACCGCCTTTGTATTTGTATTAATATTGAATTTTAAAATTGTTTTCCAGGCAACTTCACCGACGTCGCTCCTTCTCAAAAGCAAATGGATGAAGCGGTAAACTTCTTTGCTGAGTCGATAAGTCGACAGCACTTGCTTCCTCAGTTTGACATCATCGGCAAGAACACCACATACAAGCCAGAATTGTTATTCCAAGCCCTGAGGCTCTTGCCGCAATGGAGCAAACAGAGCTCCGACGACTCATAGCAAAAAGAGAAATGATTTGTTAAGTTTTACTGCGGGAAACCTGAGCTACGTTCGAACTGACGTGCATAAGCGCTTCGGGTGTATCCCACTATTTCCATGGAAATACAAAATAGAAAAAGTGGGACTAGCATTTTTTCCAATTTATATCCCATTATTTCTATTGCGACAAAAAAAAGTAAAATCAGATCGGAAACAGTTGGTTAGGTTATGTTAGAGTTTAGAAAACAACGCACAACGCGAGCGAGCAAAGCGAGCGTGCCGAGGCAGCGGCCGCCATAGCGCCAAAAGAATATACTTACTATTTTCCATGGTTCGGTTGACCGGACAGCTGAAAATTTATTTTTTCTTTGAGCGGTCAACTGTAACGCGGAAGTGTGTAAGCCGTCATAAGTGGTGATGCAGTGTTTTTTTTTGCCGCCGCCGCCAGCAATGGAAACAGTGCAGGATTCAGTCCCAGTATTTCTATCAATAGAAATACCTAATGGAAATAGTGGGATACACCCAGCGCTTCCATTCTACCCGCATTCTATTCTACAAATTTTTAGTGCACCTATACTAAAAACACTATTAGTACATACATAATAAAATGACGCCTGTATCCCAATCACAAGTTAGGCAGATACTACTCATTTTATCGCTTCATTTCAACTTGTTTCACAAAGGTGCACCGATAGTAACATTATAAAGTCACGTCTGTTTCTCGACGGGGTAGGCAGAGATTACGGATTTCCACTTGCTACGATCCTTACTTTCCTTAATTTACTTTTACTCTCATCACATGCATAATAATAATACTGATAATGATAATAATATTTAGCTAGTCAATTTAGGCATGTCGTGCTTCGTTTTAGTCGAAGCTTTATTACGAGACTTTAATATATTTTATTCGTATTTGTAAATACAAAGATACATAAAATAAAATAAATATCGAATACTTAATAGATCGAATAGTTCAAGTGCTTCTGTATATTGGTATATACTTAATGTAGTTTAGTAGTAGTTAAAAGATGATTTTGAGATCAGCATGGCGATTATGGATCTATTGATACAATGTATATCAGTTTCAATAGCATAATACCAATCATTAGTTTCATTGTAACTGGTACCAGTTTTGACAAGATGAATTAAGTATTACGTATGTTTGGGTTCTATCTCAGACCAAATAAATAAAAAGACGAAAAACCAATTTCAAAACCGTACTTCTCTGTGTAAACCAATTTAAATACATACATGCTCCGTAAGTGCACACTCATAAACATAAACCATGCTCCTGGCTCTTAGTACATGCATTCATATTCGTACTAGTATGGTTGTATGGTTGAGTCTTATAATTCTACTTTCACAGACATCGATATTTTTGCATACTCTAAATGGATGTTTAAAAAACATATTCTCCATATTCTCCTTACTACCAACTCTAATGTTCAATAATATTTTCTTATTATAATATAGTTTTCTTTTTATGTTTACTTACCTACTTCTATTATTCTACAATGATTCACGATATCTAATTGCTTAAAATTAGTTTAAGACCTACTATTTTTATAAAAGCCTCTATCGGCGTACTATCACAAAAATTAAGTGTTGTATACCGAATATGTAGATAATGCAGTGAGCTGTGATATTGTTACTATATTTAAGTTACCATTTATCTAACGTAATAGTATATTGTAGCTGTTTATTATCCCTGAATTATTAAAATAAAAAAAAGTTTTCTGTGGTATGTGGTGACATGTATTGTCGTGGTTTAGTAAATATCGTACAAAACTTTCGCGCTTTAGGTCAAGTGCGTTCGTGACATTTACTAAGAGCAAGAAGCATGATTGTAGTGTGTTTATTTACACAGAAGAGCACGATTTTGAAACTTCACTTCGGTTGATCGCGGCGCTTCCGTCTTAATTAATTGGTCTGAGGTTTTTATTCAACTCAAGGTTAATAACTCAAAGCTTAGTATCAGAATTCTATGATCGCCCGGCTGTTCTAAACGAAATGCTGTGATTTAAATCAATGGTTTATCTGACTAATGTCCGAACATTGTTCCGCCACAAAAGTATTTGAGGCCCCGTTATCCTACAATACTTTAATTAGGAAAATTACGGAATCATCATCTCGGTAGCCTTCGAATTTATGTGTCGCGTATGAATCGGGCGGAAGTGTGTAATTATGTGTAGAACAACATTTATTTAATATGAAGACTACTAGCGTATAATAAAACTGAATCTTTATTATAATCATTAAATATTACACTCCCACTTAACCACCGATTATGATAAAATGTATATTAGAGGTTATTCACATAATATTTAGTATAATTTGTAAGTTGCATGCGCTACAAGATCTCGTTTCTCCCGTGATCATGGCGCATGCAACAGTTCCGGGAAAAAATCGGGAAAGAGAAAAACTGACGTGATATATTCCGTTTATGGTCAAAACACACATATTACCCTCTCGAGATTTTGTGACTCGCTTGATATTATATACAGGGTTAGATAAGTTATTATAGAAACTAAATCGGGTGTTGCACGAAGCCTCTCGTGGAACACCCTATAGGAACGAAGTTGAATATTATAAAAAAAATTGACGTCTGCACTAGGGTAATATAGAATGTTAAGTAAAATTAATTATTTAGCACAAGTCGTAAAACGTAAGTCTTCTTCTTCTTCTTTGTTAATGGCCTGTGACATACTAATGCCAATTCTGCCAATGTCAAGTGTTTATAGTTTATAGTCAGTCTGTTTGTTATTAGTCTTAGTCGATGGTCAATTGTCAATTCTAGACGTCACGCGGAATAGTGTCTAGAATTTTCTTGGTATTCCTCGTCGTTCACAGTGTACCACAATACACATATAATTCAATTGTCCATACCCACCCGTCCTGTAGTTACAATTTATTCATTAAAATTCCGCCAAGATTACTGAATAAAACATGCAGTAAAACGGGTAAAAAATATTAAATTAGCAGAGCTATGTTACTCCATGAAATGACAGACGAAGATGCCTTAACACAAGTCGTAAAACGTAAGTCGAAGGGCTCCGTGTTGACAGTCGGTGTTTTCAACAGCTCGACGACAGTGATCAGTAACATGTTTGTGACATTAGTCATCAGTTTGTAGTCGTTAATTTAGGTGTCGGCTGAAATCTTACACTTTGTACGGCCCTCATTTGCCAAATGTAATGTGCAATGAAGAACTCTGTTCTAAAAGGTTTTGTATATTTGTATTTTGTTTTAGTTTGTAGTTTTGTTGGCGAGTTTGTTTGTACAGTAAACACTGTATAGCGTAACACGGTATATAACTGTTAAACAGCCTCTAAAATTGGAGCTCACGCATATAGTTCCGATGTATTATGTAGATAATGTTTCGATATAATAGGAAGCTTTTTTTTTTGAAGTGAAAACTTCTTTAGCATCTTTGTGATTTGAAAGTCGATGAAACGAAAAAGCGACAGTAAAAAAAGTCAGACACATTAAATTCATAAGATTTAACGTGGGAGAAAAAGATTTTACGCATTATACGTGTTTATTATTACGTGTTTGTGCGCGCATGTATAGTACAAAGCTTGAGAAAAGGCATCACAACAATCGTGGTGTTTTGTATACGTGTACGTATTATACGTTTGTTTTTTGAAGGTTTCACTGCTACCACGTGTGAATTGCATACATGTTTTTGAAGTGAAAACTTCTTTAGCATCGTTGTGATTTTGTTTATTTAATTTAAGTATTTATTTACGTATTTATACAAAGTATGCTAAGAAATAATTTAATTAATATTAGTGGACAAAGCACACAACACCATCTAGCCCTAAACTAAGCATAGCTTGTATTATGGTGACCAGATGATCTTCTATCAGTCATATATTTTCAAATACTTTATAACACCAAGACACAATAAACACCTATGTTAATCGCTGAATTATTTGTTCTGGGAGGGAATTGAACCCCCAACCTGCAGTGCAAAAGAAGCTACTACCAACTGAGTCAACAGGCCAGTGAAAAAACTGAACACAAATTACGTACACACTTTTTGTGTCAATGCTTCAGTTACATAAGGAAAACATGGTAAGGAAACTGGCATGTCCTAGAGCCAAAAATAAGTTCAAACGCATGCTAAGTGCACTTTTACCTTTCACCACACTGGTTGTAAAGACCTAAGTGAGTAATATGAAGATTATGTTTCGTCCTGTCACTATTTGTCACTATCTTTCAAAAAGATATGGCGCTATTTTAAACAGCGGTTAACTTTTGACAACTATTTTTGGTCGTCTTGCGAAGTAAACATTGCGCTCTTTTATTAATTACTAGTTGCTGCCCGCGGCTTCGCATGCGTGGTACCTACATAAAAAGTAGCCTATGTCCTTCTCCAGGGTCCCATCTAACTCTATACCAAAATTCATCAAAATCTGTTTAGCGGTTCAGCGGTTTAGGCGTGAAAACGTGAAAGACAGACAGAGTTACTTTCAAATTTATAATATTAGTAAGGATTTTTCCCGAGTTATATCGGGTTATATTTGTAATTTTGGGAGAGTTGTTGTAATGGTTTTAGATGGGCCATCTCAATCGTTATATCCATGGCTTCTTCATCTTATCGTGTCACTAGTTATTTCTAACCAGTGTGGTGAAAGGATTAAAGTGCGCCTCAGGGGCTCCTATGGCTATGGCTATCTAAGGCTGCGTTGGGGTCTTCCATTGTGTAGATAAGAGTTTAGGAGCGTATTTGTAGAAGCAACACAGGTCGTATCAAAAAACTAGATTATAAATGTGGTAAGTAGCGCGCTTCTAAAAATTCTTAATTATATAATCACTATTTTTATTACAATTTTACCAATGTACCTACTACCACATTATTTTAAAAATTTATTGGTATAGTTTGATAAGTTGCAATATATACACCTATCATCTGTGATATTGTATGTAATCTCATTATTAATTCTATATATATAAAACTATACCCCCGGCTTCGCACGCGTGGTACCTACCTAAAAAGTAGCCTATGTCCTTCTCCAAGGTCCCATCTATGTCTATACCAAAATTCATTAAAATCGGTTCAGCGCATGAAAACGTGACAGACAGACAGAGTTACTTTTGCATTTATTATATTAGTAGGAATAGGAATAAATTATAATGACATGATTTACAATGATTGGATTTTGTAAAGGTTATCCATAAGTCGTGCCGTTTCGTTGCCAAATATTAAGATTATAGGCACAGGTCTTGTGCAACATTTTGATTATATATTCAAACATGCGCATTTTAGGGTCACTCTAAACGAGCCCGGCAGTTTAGTTTAAATTATAGATTTGCTATTCGGCTGTGACCATGGCACACATAAAGTTACACAACATCAAAATGAAACGTAACCGATAGGTAACCTTTTTCCATTGATTTCGTCAGAGACGAGGGCGTGGCGCCTACATCGCCTATAATAAATTATCTGAAGTATAACATACCAGCTACCTACTTATATAAAATGTACCCTATATACTCTAGGTCAAAAAACTTTACACAGAATTCTGCATTTCTTGAAAGTACATCAGAAGCACCATACAAAAAAGTAGACTTACAGTAGTTTGTTGATTGATTCTTTTCAAACTTGGCTTAATAGGAATGAGCATATTAATTCTCTAGCATGCACTTATTAATTATAAAATGAAACTGTTTATTAAGCATTCATAATAAAATCGCTTCCATTTCATATAATTATAAATTTCGTTTACATGTAATAGACTTATCATTAGGTGTAATAAATGTAATTAACATAATATTACAAAAGCTGTACCTACTCGTCTTATTAAGTTATCAATGTAATTGCAAGTTTTAAACAGTTATTTTTGTATTGTAAGCGTTTAAACTCCAATATGCATGCTTATACATTATACAAAAACCTAATTTGAATCTGTTAGATAGTTATTGTAGTAAAATTTCTGTAACAAATTAAATGTTAATCCAAATTTGACGAATAAAATGAAAATAAATAAGTATTTAATTTTAGTATATAGATACCTCTACAATATACAATATCTCACCTCCATATTTACTTACACAACATAAAATAATTAACTTTGCAATTGAAAAAAACACTTCATCAGTCTGTGAGTAACATAAATAAATATTACTGGACAAACTCACACAGCACCATCTAGTCCCTAAAAAGTTCTAGAAAACAGGTGACTGATGAACTCATATATTTTTAAATACATACTTATACAAATATAAATATATTTATTTAACAAACTTTATATATATATAAGTTAAAGGCCAGTAAAAAAAGAATTTAACCTCTCACCAAATTTCCGATCCAAAGTTTTTTAGGGTCACTTACTGCGCATAAAATCATAAAATGCCAACAGATCCAGGTGGAGCTTCAAGCGCCATCTAGAAACAAGATATCTAGGAAATATCGGCCGATATCTGGGAAACTATGCACTTTTGGGCAAAAGTTATTGAGACCATTATTGTAGAGAATACAATTTCGCATCTTTTATTACTTGAAAACATTTTTGTAAAACATACCGTTTACGATTTATGGCCCATATAATGAACCGGTTTTTCTATCTCGGCCGATAACTAATAAAAAAATAGGTCAAAATAATCATTAAATGCAACTATCCATTTTTAAAGTCTATTTTATATAACTTTTGTTTGAAACTGTTTTTAGAAAAAAAACGTTTTTAAGACCTCTATAAAAAAAATTGGATCAAAAATTTTGTGCTAGGTTGACCAAAAAAACGGCTATTTTTACTGGCCTGATACAAACTACTGGTAGGCCCCGCACTAGGACTAGCCTGTATAGCGGGTAGCCGGTTGATAAAATCAAATTACCACTAAAACACAAACACAAGACAATCATTTAGTAGTAGAATAAATGAATTACTTAATATACCTTAAAGCAGAAAGAGATAAGTAAAATGACTATAACCTCCAAGACATCGCCACAGATCTGAATTTTCACTTAGACCTTTGAGGAAGTATATATTACTAATGCGTACTCCATCACCTTGAATCATATTACCTACCTATAAATCTAAAAGTTGTGTGTAATCATAAGAAATAAACCTTGAATCAACTTTAGTCCTAGCTTAATATACTGACGATCTACTTATCGCAATAATAAAAATACATTTTGAACGTTATACACAGGTGTGATCGCAAAAAAATGCATAAGTAGAACACTGTGAAGCAGTTTCCAGTGCCCGACCAAAGTAGGTAACCTATGATATGAGTTGAGCTATGATTAGGTACTACCAGGGTTAATCAATTTCAAGCTTTCTAAAGCTTCCTTCTACGGATACGGAATCTGGTTTCAATGCGTTGCTTCTTCTTGAGGATACAATGCCTTTGGTACTGAGGATCTCCATTTTGTCCAGGTCTAATACAACCTGTCTTTTCTCTGCAAGGATCTGCTGTGTATAGCTCACCATATCTTGGAACTTCAATTTGCCTCCATACTCTTGAGGAAGGCATGACGCGTCAATTTTCTTGTGGAGTTGTTTTAGATTCGTGTAAATCTGTAAAAGTAATCGTTTCAGGAGTCTGCATATGGAGCCGTAATAGTCATCCATGCTAATATTATTTATTCAAAAGTTTATCTGCCAGTCTGTTTGTTTATTTGTATCCTTTTCATGGCTAAACGGCTGAACGGAACTTGATGGTACAAAGATGGATTATTTTTACCTACATACCTAGTTACTTTTTATGTAGGTAACATGCGAAGCCGCCGGCGGCAGCTAGTTGTTTATAAATCGTTTAAACAGGTTGGGAGTACTTCCCAGCTGATCATATTATTTCCAAAAGTTATAAGTAAACATCATTCTTTCTTACGTGTAGTCTCTCGGCCATTTTGGGTGTCACTTTACTTGTTGCGAAGTCAATTATGTATTTGATAGCGGCCGGTATATTTGTCAGGTGAAACTCTTTGTGCCTCATAGGGACGGATTGCTAAAACAAAATATTAATGGGTCTGTTAGACACAAGTCACCTTTAGATGCAATATTAATATAAATAATTCCGGACATTTCACACAGCATCATCTGGCCCCAAAGTAAGCGGAGCTTGTGTGTTATGGGTACCACATGACTGATATACTACTTTTTTTTTTTTTTGTAAATACATAAATATTATACATGGAAACACCCAGACCCGAGACAAATACTTGCAGATCGTACAAACATTTGTCCCATGGTGGGAATCGAACCCGCAACCTTCTGCATCTCAGCCGGATCTTAGCCAACTGCGCCAGAGAGGTCGTCATATAAGTAATTTGCTTTTTATATCAATAATTTGGTATTCATGATTATATCAGATTATACACATTTCGAGTTACCAATTTAAATATAATTGTCTTTTCGTCAATCATTGGATATTTTATTTATTAACTACACGATCCAAATTGTACCTACGTATCAAAAAAAAAAGGTAGGTACGTTAGTTCCAAAAACGCAAAAAAAGAGAAGCAAAATAATTAAACTTACTTTAATTAGTAAGCTTTACCGTTTTTGGTTCTCAGTAATACATACACGTGGGTAATTAATCCAAGATAATATAGTTAATATCATATATTTTACGTAGGTACCAATCCCATGATAGCATGTATTGGTAACGCGGTAAGTACTGTGCAATAAAAGAAAAATTAAAGAACGTTGAAGAACTCTTGTTTCTCATAGGCAGATCTAATCCTAAGATTTCGCCACTCGTGTGTAATGTTTAATTGTATCAGTAGGGTACCGTGAGAAAAGTTGGCCTCAATGATGTAATATTTTAGAGCCCAGTTTCAGAGTGCGTACTTATCTAAGCGCATAACCTTTACACAAACACAAACACGTATGCACCTTTTGGTCGACTGATGCCATATATAGATAAATATTGGCCGCGCTGTACTGTATATTATACCAACGAGTATTCATTACATATTAACACTACAGGAGGACAATACTAGATACAATATTCTTATAAAATATATTTTTTAACCATTTTACATTGCTAGAACAAGTTAGTCTCCACAATGTCAAATGAATAAATTATTTATTAATTTAGAGTCATGAAGTGAATCCTGGCCCGTACAAGTGATGTATGTTATTATATTAGACTGGCCTGTCAACTCTGTTGGTAGTAGCTCTGCCTTCTGCGCTGTAGGTTGAGGGTTCGATTCCCCCACAAACATTTGATGAACATAGATGTTCGTTCTATGCCCGGGTCTTAAAAATATATAAGTATTCTATCCATCATCTGGTCACCATAATACAAGCTATGCTTAGTCCTGGGCTAGTTTTGACATCTGTAAAAAAATTCGAAACCCTAAACCGTGGTACTTTAAAAGTATTTAAAATTCAAGCTTTTTAGCTGAAAAAGGAAAATTATCACGCGTATATGTTATACTTACCAGACTATGAGTAACCGCCCGATTTGTAAAACATAACAAAATCATGTAAATTAAAAAAAAAACTTATTTCTTTTATTATGTTAACTTTGGGATCTGACACTAATCGTTCTTGTTCTTACTGACTTGGGAAGCCTTTACTGTGCGTGGTCACTTGCGCTTGGCCTATTTTTTGTATTGAATTTATTCGTACCATAATTCTACACCCAATTATGTTTTAATTAGCTTTAGTTGGTTCTTATTAGCTGTTCTAGAAATATGTACTAGGAACGGAGACCCACCAAGGGGTCATATAAAAGTTTCTAATGTTTTTGAATATTTAACTATACCTCGCCCCACTTCATAAGCCTGGCGAAGTCTGTCGGGTTCCAAGTGGTGATGTGTGCTCCGGTGACGCCGCTTCCGTCCCCCACGTGTGTGAATCCACACATTTGGTCCATGGGATCGTCCAGCAAACTCTCATAGACAATAACGTGGGCACGGCACATATCCCAGCAGTTGTATTTGCTCGCGTCGAAATGTCCTAAGCAGATGAAAAGCTTGTTCAGGTTCATGTTAGGGTCACTCTTATTGCTCAGCAAACATAATGTGCAACTACTATTATATACCTACCTACTCTACAGGCTTTAGTAGTTATTACAAATTAGGTATAATTTACAAAAATGTAGAAATAAACATTTCGCAGTAGGCTTTCGCTGTTGTTACGATATCATAAACAGTTGCATATTTGCTAAAAGCATGCGAGCACATTTCGAAATAAAATAAAGAAATGTCTTACTCATATTGTAGACGATGACACGTCGACCCTTGTTGTCACGAACCGGTGAAACCGCTATGTACCTTAGTATTAGGAAAGAGTTTTTGAAATTCCGTGCGAACAGAATTATATCATCGGGGAAGGGGAAAAACAAACAACTACATAACAAGATTCGGTCCAAGGTTATGCCGTGAACCACCATAGCACGTGGGAGCTTTCTAACATGAGCGTTATCAGCTTTGAATCTTTGATTAATGATAATTTAGGGTTGCGTGAACAAAACGTGCGGACGTTGCGTAGGTAGATACTATAGACTTTTTTATTTAACCTGTGTACGGTTGTCGTTAGTTATATGCTGTAGAGTTTGATTATATTATGGAATAGTAGCGCTTTATGCTTAGACTTTGCTTGGTTTTCAGTTTAGTATAAAACTTTGACTTAAAATCATTTTGGAACAAAAATAGCTGTAATGTTTCTTACCCATTGCTTATGATGTCAACTAGTTTCGATTCAAAGCAGTCAGCAACTTGAAATATTTCTGGGTAGTAATTCCTCAGGCTCAGATACTTCAGCAGGGTCTGTTGCGCCATAGGAATGCTATATTTTTTATGTCGTAGAAACCGAAGTAGGAACTCATCATCTGAAAACAGTGTTTCGGTACATGCCTAATATCTATAACAATTATACTCATTAAATTAAAATTAAAAAACCCTCTATTTAAATTAAACATCTCAATGATAAGGTTATAGATTCATTGAGACTATTCCAATTGAGACATAATACCACTGCTGAATAATACGTAAGTGCGGAGTTAGATAACCTGCAGATTCCAGGTGATGCTGCAGCAATAGGTCAAGGTTGCTGATATTCTTGCCATATCATAGAAGGAACAGGATACCAAATTTCAAATCGATCAGACCTATGGAAGTTGATCACATGCCTTCAACAATAGAAGAGCTAATGATCTTCAAATAGCAGAACATATTTTCTTGAATAGTAGTCAAGAACACTCGCTCTTGGCAACTTTTAAACAAAAATCTAAATCAATCTCAGTTCATCCATTTAGAAGCTACGACTCCACAGACAGACAGATATACACAGATACACACGTTAAACAAACACTTCTATGTTTTTGTCGAGGGTTATCAAAACAGCTTTTGCCAACCTCTGCTTCATTCTAGGTATAAAATTTATTTCTGTTATAGTTTGAGTGTGTCGATATATTCCTATCTTTTGAAATAATGTTTTTTTTGCAAACAAGAACCTTCTTACTTACCTAGTTATTAAGTTATAGTTTTAGTAGTAAGTTAAGTACTGCATGCTTCGCCACTAACAAAATACCTACGTAGGTACATTGGTTATGTACCAGTTAATTAACTATATTAATTATCATTATAATTGAACTATATTTCTTGGTTCTTATGTTACTCCATTACGCTAAGGTTACTCCATAAACCGAATTTACATTGGTTAAGCAGCAATGTGCAAGTTTTAAAAAAATATCAAAATACAGTACCTTATTTTTAGTTAAAGAGGCTATCATGACTTAACTTGTTGGATAATTGCTGAAAAAGTCATCTAAATAGTGCTTCTAGAATTTTTTTCGGTTGTAAAAACTCTCGGTACACATGTTCGCATGACTCACCTTGACGAACATTCTTGAGATCACAGTTTTGCTGTATCCACTCTCGCATGACCCGAAGTCCCTCCACTCTGTTCGACGGCGTCTCCCGCAGTTCCTTTGCGGCATCAGCAGCTTGCTTCGTGACGTTTCTAGTGATGCATTCGTTTTCTACTTTATCGCATACGTTCCAACTAGTAGACACCGTGAGTAGCACGCTTGCAGTTGTCATCTTGCTTGTAACAGCGTTATAACCTGTAACAAAAATGATTCTAGTGTCATCCATTTCCACATAACATATTAAATCAAGAAATCAAAATACTAAAACTCAAACTATACTCGAATACTATATTTAAAAACGTAATATAATAAAACAGAAACTGTCTATGTATAGCATATTATTAAATATCTGATTATTTACATGACCAAAAAGCTTGGCAAATCTGCTAGAACTCGACTCGGCATCCGTAAAATTGGCAACGATCACACAAAGAAGTGTTTTATGACACTTGACACAAAGACGCGTTTTTTGCCGGATTCATCTTGAACTGGGATTAGGAAGAACCAGCCTAGAACCTAGATTCACTAGCATGTAAGAAGACGATTCAAAGTGGTCCTTGAGATTTTATAGAATAAAGAATGATTTGTTTTGATTTGATTTGATATTACTTATTATTTGATTGGTAATAAAGCTTTACTAGATTTAGAGTAACATTAACTGTAGGTATTTATTTATTTATTTTTATTTATTGTTTACTAATAATATAAAAAACCAAACACCTATTTATTGATTTATTTATTTATTCATTGAACATAATACACAGCTCTTAAAATAAACACCGTTGATAGAGTACCTACACAGGAGTCAGGACTATCGAAAATTACCACTTCAAAGCTTAATTTGTATGGTTTCGTGTGTTTTAAATGAAATTTTAGTATTTAAGGTAAGGGCTTACATTTAAAAAAAACTATTAACGTAAGTAACCAACTAAACATATTTCTATGGAAAAAATAAATACGTATTATAATTTAATCAACATTCTAATCCTAACAATGCTACCTATACTTTATTTTAACTGATCTGTTATTTCATTGTTATGAAAACTTACAGAACACTAAAGAAAACACAAAACATACCAAACCACCAGTAATGCTAGATCCATGTTTCTGAAAACCAGCCTATTGTTCGAGTTCGTTGTAGCGATGCGAAGTCTTTTATAACTACCGACATTTTGTAGTTTTTTTTGCTTTTTAGGGTTCCGTACCTCGAAAGGAAAAAACGGAACCCTTATAGGATCACTTAGTTGTCCGTCCGTCCGTCCGTCTGTCTGTCAAGACACTTTTTCTCAGAAATGCGTGGAGCTTGATAAAGCTGAAATTTATATGAAATACTCAAGTCTACTGTCCGTTAAAGCTGTGAAAAAGTCAAACTTCTAAGCCAACGCAATCAAAAGATACAGCCGTTTATGCCGCAAATTTTCGACACTCGCAAGGGAATCAAAACCTACAAGGTACTTCCCGTGAGCACAGAATCTTGAAATTTGGTACGAAGCAATGTCTTATAGCACAGATAAAGGATAAATTGCGATAACCGTACATTATTAGTTACATCACATAATAAAAATATTTTTAATAATTTTAAACTTACCACCCCTTTTCTCATGAACGCATAGAGTTATTAAATTAAATTTCATATAAAATACTCAGGTCTATAATACCTTTAAATTGCTGTTTCTCTTGATTGCGTTGACATGTAAGTATGATTTTGTTACAGCTTAAGTCGCATATATTCAAACTCGCAACTCGTAAGGGAATCAAAACCTACAGGGTACTTCCCGTGAACTCAGAATCTTGAAATTTAGTACGAAGCAACGTCTTATAGCACAGATAAAGGATAAGTTGCGTTAACCGTTCATTTTTAGTTACATCATATAATAAAAATATTTTTAATAATTTTAAACTTACTACCCCTCTTCTCATGAACGCGTAGAGGTATAAAATTGAAATTCAAATAAAATACTCAGGTCTATAATACCTTTAAGCTGTAACCAAATCAAACTTCTATGTCAACGCAATCAAGAGAAACAGCAATTTAAGTCGCATATATTCAAACTCGCAACTCGCAAGGGAATCAAAACCTACAGGGTACTTCCCGTGAACTCAGAATCTTGAAATTTGGTACGAAGCAACGTCTTATAGCACAGATAAAGGAAAAATTGTGAAAACTGTAAGTTTTTTGTTACATCATCCAACTATGACTCGATTGTCGTGATGGGTGAAATTTTACTTATATACCTATAGGTTTGTACGGAACCCTCGGAGCGCGAGTCCGATTCGCACTTGGCCGGTTTTTTTTTATTTATGTACGATAAGCCCAACAAAAATCATATTATAAACATTAAATAAGGAAGTGTAAGTTTTTTGTGGTAGGTAGAGGAAGGAGTAAGGATAAAACCTAAAATAAAACAAACAGCATATATTTTTGCATATAACCATACCTTTAATTTTCATGGTAGGCGCCGACATAATAACATAAGGTACATAAGACGTATCGCAAATCGCAATATCAGTTCTAGTTTTGTGAGTAAAAATTTAATTATTATTTATTTTAAATTTTTGACACAGCATCATCTGGCTGAAAAGTAAGCAGAGCTTGTGTTATGGGAACCATGTGACTGATATAGGTACTACTTATATACTTTTTTTTTGTAAATACATACGTATTATACAGAGAAACACCCTTAATCGAGACAAATACTTGCAGACCATACAAATATTTGTCCCGCGGCGGGAATCCAACCCGCAACCTTCTGCGTCTCAGACGGACCTTAGCCCATTACCTTAGACCTTACCTAAATATGTGCACTGAACTACAAGTATATTTATTTATTTATCTAAATAGGAAACCCAACACAAGATGGTAGGTATACTTTGCACATTAAAAAAAATGCAAAGCCGATGGAGAAACCCTAGTATTCTCATAAATTTTGAATTACAAAGTTTAAGTACTAACCATATTACCTATATGTCATCAATCACATTTAGTTAATAATAATAATAATAATAATTTGATGTTTTAATCAGTTGTGATTACAATAACTCTAGCAAGTAATGAGTGCTCCCGTAATCATAATAAACTGTGGTAACTGTTGCTATTACCAAGAAGGATATGGAGGTAAAATGGAGTAGGCTATGGAGGCTTGTAAAATTTTACAAAGCCTGAGTTGAGCCTGACAATTTTCACCAAATACTACACTAGCTGTCCGCGCGCAGCTTCGCCTGCGTTTGAGATTTTTCCCAGGACAAACCAATTTTCTCGGGATAAAAGTAGCCTATTGCACCTGGGAATAGTGTAGCTTTCCAATGGTAAAAAAAATTTCAATTCCGTTCAGAAGTTTCGGAGCCTATACAATGCAAACAAACAAAAAATCTAATCTTTTCTCTTTATAATATTAGTGATTAAAACCTAAACTAGTCTTGCGAATTGCTCTTTAAAATATATTTATATATCTGATAAGTATTTTCTTCCTGTAACTTCCTTTTGATACGTTGTATGATCTGTATGGGTAGAAAGTGAGCGACTTTTCCTAGTGTAATGACGTCAGATAAGGACCATTCATTCGGTGGTCCAAACGCAGTGGGTCGAGTTGCCAGACTAGCGAAACCTAGCATAACTTCGGGATCACAATTTATGAGTTTTCCCAACTCCAAGGCTGCTTCTTTATACGCCAACGGATGGATTCTCTCTATCTCACTTCGATTAAAATTACATAAAATCTGATTTAGTGCTATTAGATCGTAACAAGTGTATTCTTCTGGACCCTTTTCCGAAAAATCGGTGCGAACCCGATCCGCTATTGCCGATAGCTGTGCTGGATCCAAGTTATAGTCCTGGCCAAAGTTTTCGACCACTTCGATGGTACTTAGAGTAAGATTTGCGTAGTCATCCGGTTTCACGGCTACCGTCACATAACGAAGTACCTTGAGCACCTTCACTGGAATATTCTGAATACCAGCATACTGGGTTATGATCGATTGCCATAAAAAGTCAGCTTCATTAGGAGCCATGAATTTCCTGCTCAAGTGGGCGAGACACTCCACTATATCTTCACGAGGAATAGTCTTCAGCTCATCCAAAGATAATGTGTAATCCTCAGGCATCTCCAAGATCTCGTTACACCTCAAGCACTGAATACGTGGTAGATTTTGTACAATTATAATTATTATCAGGTAAATGCACAGCAGTACTGATTCACTGAACCGCATTTCGTCCATGTTTCGACAAGTGCTAATCAAAATGCCTCCCTTCGTAGTTCACCAGTACTGACTGGACGGGCTACTATTTTATGCATGTTCTAATTCCCCATCACCTATGGCATTATTAAGTACAGTCGGCTGCACTGGAATCTATACATTTCACATTTTTTTAATGAATTTTTTGAACATTTTAATTTACATTTACAAAATGTATAGTTGTTCACTGATTCATACGAAATTACTAGTAGTAGTAGTACATGAGAGATACTTACTAAAAAATATGTATACCATCACTTAATTTCAAATTTCACTGTTCAATAATTTGAAAAACGATCTTTAGATAATTACCTCAACTGTTTCGCGTGGTATTTTAAATTATTGTATATTATTCTGTACATTTCTGTAATTAATTCAAAACTATTTCAAATTTGATGTTAATTCGTTTTGTTACAGGTATATTTCTCTGTTGTACCTGCCCTCTCCCACGGTGATGCCGTGTTCAGTTCAAAGTTTTGAAGTAAACACTTCAGTGCCACCGACTGTACCTACCAAACTTAATTTAGTTCACAAAAGAGTCTTGCTGCTTCTGAAAAATCTTTAATTTAGTGTATTGTTTTTTTAGGGTTCCGAAGTCCAAAAGAAACCCATATATTTATTTATTTATTTGATATAGTTTTGCTATGTCCGTCAGTCTGTATGTCTGTCCGTCCTTGCTCTTGTTCGCAGACTATTAGTTTTATCTTAATATAATTTTTATTACCCCTACAAAGTTATATAAACAAAAAAAATGGTTTCAGGGATACCTCCCCTACATGTAAAATAGGGTTGATTTTTTAATATTTTACTACACCATCGTGTGGCATATTGTTAGATAGGAGTTTCCTTTAACAGTTTTGCGATACAAATATTCGTTTTATAAATATTAAGCTCTAAGTTGTCATATTTGAAACGCTTTAGTGCACAATCCTAATTGCCCGTTTATTTTTATATTACACTAATCGTATAGACAGGAATTAAAAAAATCCTTTTTCAATCCAATCAACAAACTTTTACAGTTTTATTAAGCGACTTTAAAAAAGAAGGAAGTTCTCAAAGACGCCTAAACCGATTTGGAAAATTATTTTTTGGTTTCAAAAAACCACCTGGGCCCGATTTACCCAGGTGGCCCGATTTAACATTTAACGAAATCGCTGAAGCGGTTTTTAAAAAATTCACAAAAATCTAAAAAATTTATACATCGTTGATATTTTTTTATATACATGAAGTCGTTTGTTTTTTTTAGTTTATAAAGGTAATTATAATACTGAGTACTCGGTAAGTATTTAATGTAGGTATTCCTATTCTGTACAAACGGTCTAAGGTCGTGATGGTATCGTGACGGTAAGGTCATGAGCCCCTATCCTTCCTATATTCATATAAAGCATGCTCCAGCATGCACCTACACTCCCTGTCTGAACGAGATCTCATATTTCCGCCAAGATATACCTACTTACCTTAATCGTTTGAATAAGTGTAGCCTTACTAAAACACTTGCAACGGTATGTAGGATGTACTCAGATATAAGTACATTCACGTACAGTTTCTAAAAATTGCAAAATACTTGCCTAAACGCGCGTGACACACCAACGCAGCAAACTTATGTAATGACACGAAAATGTAATAATCAAAATTGGCCAGAATTATTTGCCAATATATATCGTTATAACATTACTTTGTTTATGTTACCAAATACAACTATAACTATAAATACAAAATAACTGTTAGTAAATATATATGTATCTATATAATATACTTATAAATATGTCTTTTATAGGACAAAGTGTACGCTTCTATAACAAGGTCCCAAGCGACGTGTTAGATTTATCGATTGGCAAATTTAAAAACTTAATTAAATAGAAACTGTCTATTAAAGCATATTATAAAATACCTGATTATTTAGATGACAAAAAAGCTTGGGATGAATCTGCTCCAACTCGATTCGGCATCCGTAACTAAATTGTCAAGGATCATACAAAAAAGTGTTAAGACCTTAAGGATTCTTCTTGAACTGGGGTTAGGAGGAACCGGCACTTAGATTCACTAGCATGTAAGAAGACGATTCAAAGTGCTCCTTGTGATTTTATTGAATGAAGATTTAAAAAAACAAAAAAAATACATAAATGGATAACAATGAATATATGCTTTATAAGTGCTATGTACTATGTGCTATGTGCATATACCACACGCATCCCTGTGCACATCATTATACGGTCTCAATAAACGTTTCATAAACATTAAAAATCAGACTTCATTGAATACAATTTAGGCCAGTCAAAATAGCATTAAAATTTGCACTAAATTTCCGATCCATATTCTTTTTTTATAATGTTTAGGATCAATTACTGAGAATAAAATCACAAAATGCTGACAGATCCAGGTGACGCTTCAAGCGCCATCTAGAAAAAACGTTTTTGGCCGATATCTCGGAAACTATGCACTATAGGGCAAAAGTTATGGAGACCATTATTGTTGAGAATAAAATTTTGCATCTTTTTTTCTAGTAAACTTTTTTGTAAAACTTACCGTATACGATTTATGGCCCATTTAATGAACCGGTTTTTCTATCGCGGCCGATATCTTTTGAAATATTAGATTAATCAATAAAATGCATCAATCTATTTTTAAAGATCAGTTTATTCTCTACAACTTTTGTTTCAAACTTTTTTTTCTAATGTCCATACTTTTTGAGTTATAAGACGTTTAATGTAGAAATGCCGACGCTCGGCGGGTGATGCGGCAGCCCAAAGGTTTTTTTCTATAGCAGGATACCGTTTCTTTATAGCTCTACACAAATTTAATAAAAGCATTTAATAATTTTGAATTTGTATTTGATTTATGTTTTTTCTAAAAATAAATTTAGGATATTTTTGTTTAAATTCCCCTTTTGTTTTCTTTTATTTTATTATAGCATTTGAACATAACATAATTAATTATAATTACTAACTATTTTTAGTTGTACGAAATATAATAAAATAAAATAAAAAAAAGTTCGTTATTATTGCAGGTAAGGAATTGAACTAATAATTTTTTACTACATAAACAATCGGGATTTTTTAAATAATTTATTTGTTGAATTTGTACGATTATATTCTATGCGTATCTTGAAATTTTCAACTTTACGCCTGGTATTCCAACATTAAACGTTCTAAATTATAAAATAAATTAAATTATTATATTATTATTTTATTGATTAATCTAATATTTAAAAGTTATCGGCCGCGATAGAAATACCGGTTTATTAAATGGGCCATAAATCGTAAACGGTAAGTTTTACAAAAAAGTTTACTTGAAACAAAAGATGCAAAATTTTATTCTCTACAATAATGGTCTCGATAACTTTTGTCCTGAAGTGCATAGTTTCCGAGATAAAGCCAAAAACGTTTTTTCAAGATGGCGCTTGAAGCGTCACCTGGATCTGTCAGCATTTTGTGATTTTATGCTCAGTAAGTGATCCTAAACCTTATAAAAAAAAGAATTTGGATCGGAAATTTAGTGCAAAGTTGACCACTCCGTCTATTTTGACTGGCCTAATTTGAGACCATATAATTACGTATCGTTGTATCGAGGTATAATTATATAATTGTTGATTGTATAATTTTTAAAAACCGCTCGACCATATAGATAAAATTCAGGGGTGTGTGAAAGGGTGTTATACCTGGGAAGTATAACACTCTTTCACACACCCCTTCGAAACAAAAAAATAATTTTCCATATCGGTTCAGGCGTCTTTGAGTAAGATTCCGACGAATTGAGAACGTCCTTTTTTGAAGTCGGTTGAAAAGAAAACCAATTTCATTGAACACAATTTGAGACGATATAATACATTTTATTTTCAAACTTTTAGAGGAAAGTAATGTATTTTGTATATATATAATATGGGTAGGCCAACTAAACGCACTGCTCCAATAAGACAGCGAGGTTTCGGAGTAAGCGAAAATATCATCGATGTAGGTATAACATTTTTAGGGTTTTGTTGATTTTTTAAAAACCGCTGAACCGGTTTCGATAAAATTTAAATGGGATCTAGGAAAGAAAACCTAGTAAGACCACCCTTTGAAATAAAAAAAGAGTTTTCCGAATTGGTTCAGGCGTCTTTGAGTAATCGGTGAACATAAAGAAAAATAAAGATTCCGACGAATTGAGAACTCTTTCTTTTTTGAAGTCGGTTAAAAATTGTGCTATCCCTTTTTGTTAGATAGCAACAAATAGCGAATCTTAAACAGTATTTGACCGTGGTTAAGTTAAGAGACGTTTATAAACAAGGCCGTTTATGATAGTGATATGATACAACATTTAATAATTCAAGGGCCTCGTGAAATATAACTCTACCTAGTATTACGTGGTATGGTATTAATTTAAGCGTATTATCCTATTTCCTACGAATCCTAAAAATCTAATATACTATAAAAGAGCTGAACCCGACTGACTGACTGATTCATCATCGCCGAGCCGAATCCGCTGAAGCTAGAAAGCTGAAATTTGGAAGGTAGCTTCCTTTTACAGCAAAACCACACACTAAGGCGGGATTTTTTTAAATTTAACCCCTAAGAGGGCGAAAACAAATGCATAAAACTTTTTAACGGGTGGTGCGATTTACTTGAAACTTGATGTGAATAAATAAAATGAAAAATAAATGGACACGTGTTTCAGGGTTTTTCAAAATAAGCTTAACAAAGGGGTAAAATGGAGTGTGATTGGTTTGAATCTTATCAATAAAATTCGGCATGGAGATAAATTGCATCCTGGGGAAGGATATATGTTACAATTCCTTCCAAAAAAAATGCGGACGAAGTCGCGAGCAACAGCTAGTAATATTATAAATTAAAATATAGTTTGGATGTTGTAAGTTTGTTTAGCTAAATAATAAATAATGCCGGACATTTCACACATGTCTGATGAATACTTAAATAATTTATTTTTGAATAAGTACATACATATTGTATATACAAACATTCAGAGACACCGAGAAAAAACAGACAAAAAGATGTGGACCTGGATTAAAACATAGGTTACTTCTTAACCGACTTTAAAAAAAGGAGGAGGATCTCAATTCGTCGGAATCTTACGTATGTTATGTATGTTCACCGATTACTCAGACGCCTGAACTGATTTCGAAAATTCTTTTTTGTTTCAAAGGATATACTTTTCGCGTGGTCCCATAAATTTTTTTACGAAATCGGTTAAGCGTTTTCTAAAAAATCAACAAAAATCTTAAAATTGTATAAATCGATGATATTTTTTAACCGACTTCAAAAAAGGAGGAGGTTCTCAATTCATCGGATTCTCTTTTTTATACACATGATATCGGTTGTCTTTTTAGTTTTGTAAACGCTTTTATTATCTACGTACCCAACGGGAGCAAAGCGTGGAGTTCCTAGTAATAAGCAACTAATATGTCTTGAAAATAATGACACGTATTATGAACGTTATCGGGAGCCTGTTGACGTGGATGCTAACTAATGAGATAGGTCAGGACGTGCACGGGACGATAGTCGCAGTAAACAGTGTAATAAATTGCCGGCCGTATGTCAGATAACCGCAGGATATAAAACAATAGCGCCACATATCAGAACGATATATTTTTGTGGATGCTTAGCAAAGAAACAGCACGTAATCCTACTAATATTATAAATGCGAAAGTTTGTAACACTTTCACGCAAAAACTACTGAATGGATTTTAATGAAACTTTACAATAATATAGCTTATACATCAGAATAACATAAAAGAATATAATTTATAAATATATTGTGTAAATTGTCCAAAATAAAACGATAAGTGTCAAGTAAGTAGGAAAAAATCTGTCATCTGCGAGCTATTCTGGCGTGCGCTACAAAAACCGTTATAATTATACGAAGTACTAATCTAACGCAGACGAAGTCGCGGGCACCAGCTAGTCTATATTATATTATAAACGCGAAAGTGTCTCTGTCTGTTTGTTACGTTTTCACGGTTAAACAGCTGAACGGATCTTTAGGAATTTTGGTATAGAGATAGATGGGACCTTGGAGAAGAACATAGGCTACTTTTTATGTAGGTACTACGCGTGCGAAGCCGCGGGCAGCATCTGACCCCAAAGTAAGCAGAGCTTGTGTTATGGGTACATATTATAAACCCAGTCCCGAGACGAATACTTGCAGGTCATACAAACATTTGTCCCGCGGTGTGAATCGAACCCGCAACCTTCTGCGTCTCTAAAAATCTGTTGACCTAGAACATGACAAAAATATTCGTTCAAAACGGATCGCATAAATCTATTTCGTGATCTTCAAATCTTGCCAAGCAGTTTAGTTTTGGAATTTTTACGTTGATCAATCACGTAATATGTAAATAAGTACCAACTATATTATTTGAAGAGGAATGCAAATAGTGACCAGTTTTGTTATGTCGGTGACATAAGTACCTTACGATGTACCTCGGTACATCGAATTACAAAGACATCAACTTTATTCTAATAATTCATACTCAAGGTAATAGTTGAAGCTTTATATAGACTTATAATGTGTCTGATTTAATAAATGAATTATTATTATCAATATTTATTTTTAAATATCATTTAAATTATTCGTTCAAATAATATAAGAAATCAATGTTTCATCAAAAAAATGCTTTTAAATCATGTCGCAGACGCTATATTAAAATGTGAAGTGAAGTGATCTTTCGTTTGATTAATTAATTTGTCTAGTGTTATTTTATAATAATAATAATAATCCCCGGAAATTTCACACAGCATCATCTGGCCCCAAAGTAAGCAGAGCTCGTGTTATGGGTACCACATGACTGATATACTACTTATATACTTTTTTTTTTGTAAATACATATGTACATATTATATATAGAAACACCCAGACCCGAGACAAATACTTGCAGAACATACAAACATTTGTCCCGCGGCGGGAATTGAACCCGCAACCTTCTGCGTCTCAGCTGGACCTTAGCCCACTGCGCCACAGAGGTCGTCAAACAAATTGTATGTTGTATTGTAAACACAATTTTAGTTAATTTCAATTATCTAACGGCGTCTGGTAGATACAGTGCGTGACCCAAGAGCCGGATCCTAAATGGCTCAGCGTATTAGCATTGCCATTCAACGTGACAATGCCGCTAGTGTCTTGGGAACGCTGCCCTCTGGCAGTGATCTGGATC
Organism: Lampropteryx suffumata; assembly: GCA_948098915.1. Classification (NCBI taxonomy): domain Eukaryota; kingdom Metazoa; phylum Arthropoda; class Insecta; order Lepidoptera; family Geometridae; genus Lampropteryx; species Lampropteryx suffumata. The sequence continues at coordinate 13,674,565 of OX402544.1, read as the reverse complement.
AGTTGAGCTATCTATAGATCTTTTTAAACAGTCCTTAGATAGGTCGACTGTTTAACATGTAATTTATATTATTTTGTACATTTCTGTAATTATTATGTAAATAAAAATCTTTGCGGAATTTCAATCAATAAACTCTTCAAGTATATAGAATTGAACTATAAGTGCATAATGTTGCAATGTGATATAAAAGAATCCAGGAAAATTCTAGACGGTCATTCGTTGACGTTTAGAATAGACAAATGACCATCGACTGCAACTTTGTGACTATAATATAAAAAATATTAAAAAAAAACATGACTTTGGCATTGGCTTGTATAGAAGGCGAACCACGAAAATGGCGAGTTTTGCGATGCTTGACGATGCTAAAAGATTGGTATCAGACTGTTTATGACGTTTATGATTATTTTATGGTTATGAGATTACTGGCGGTCTAGTGGTAGTGGCCCCATTCGTACGGCCGTGCGTGGGTTCGAATCCGCTCGTGCACCAATGGGTTTTTATGGGCAAAAATTAAGTGCGCTTGTGCGTTATACAAGTATTCTCAAACGGTAATGGAAAACATAGTGAGGAAACCAGCATGTCGTAGAACCTAAAAAGTTCGATGACAAGTCGAAGGTGCGCGAAACTAGCCGCTGAGGCGCTCCGTAATCAACACTGTTTCGGAGTAACAAGTGTTAGGTACATATGGCACTAAATAAAACAGTCTATCACTTTTACCTTCTAGTTTATTCATATTCATTAGCTATTTTTGAAGTGAAACATCTATAGGCTCTGGTAAAACTAATTGTTGGCGTGGCGATACAGGCGGTGGCGACGCATCGCCGCGCTATATGATGGAATATAATTAGCGACTTATGCGGCGACGCAAAAAAGTTCAATTCAGCTCGCATATCCTCTAAACGTTCCTTAGTTTTATTTACATACCTACCTAAATCATCGTACAAATTCGTAATATTGTAATTTTTTCATCATGCCATATTTAGTTCCTGTCTTAATCTGTACTTTTATGCCTATTACTTGTACAAAATAATTTCGATGTTTCACATTTGCCAGCCGTCACATGACAGCTCACATTTTTTTACATCACTTTCATGCTTCTCAAGACTTTACACAACTGATTCGTGCACGTGCAACTTTGAACTACCTGCTCTCTTACCGGTACAAACAACATAAATTGAGCGACTCTCCGGAAGTTGCTCGTGTACCTTTGTATTTATTTTAATAATTTTACATCTAAATTAAACCTTAAAATTATTAGAAATGATAAAGATAATTTATTTGCATAAACATGTGTAGATAGGATGATAAATTAATAGTATGTCACAACATGTTTTACCGATTTCGGTGTGCAAACCGAGAGAATGGCATGCTCTAGTGCAAACAGTGAATCAAATAACATATGAAATATTAGGATAATGTCAAGCAATACTCTATATTACTATATTATTCCTATGTAATAATAATTACATAGGAAATTATTATTTGTCATTTATAAATTCGTTAGTACTTTAATAGCATTTTTCAATTAGTAATTTTTTTTAATTTCTTTTTAAACTCATTACCACAAAGTTTCTGGTAGCTTTTTGGTATTTTATTATAAATTATTGGTGCCATACAGACTATAATTTTATGTAACAATGCAGTTTTGATAATAATCAAATTCAAATTCAGTTTATTTACACCTTTAATTTTTACAAGTTAAAAGTTTATTTTAGCATTACAGATACTATATAATGCGTAAAAATAGGCAAACTGAACCGCAGGAGAAAAAAATAAACGTTAGGTAAAGTACTTACAGAGAAAAATAAAAGTAGGTAAATCTTACGTACTTCTCTAAAATAAAAACATTATAATAATAAAAGGAACTGATACCTACACTAAATAATATTATGTGTATAGCTATTATTTATACAAAACGTTATCACAGTAGGTAAGGCACAGTCTCTCTATCGTCTTCCAGTCATACAGATCCGCCTGAGGATGTTCACTAAGAAGCATATTTAAATGATAAATAGCACATTGCATTAACAATGACGAGCTACCTGCATTCTATTCCGGAACACAATAAAACATAAATTGAGTGATTTCGCAGGTAGATAGTTCGGAAGTAGCCTTCTGTAAACAAAAAATTTAGGTATTTAATAACTAGCTGTTTCCTGCGGCTTTGCTCGCGTGGTAGATAAAAAGTAGCAAGATAATAATTGAACGAATGAATGTTTCGGAAAAATTACAAAGCGTAAACGCGGTTTTCGCGGTTTTACCATGATCCCGAGTGAAAAGTACCTAAATACTTTAGCCTAATCATAGAATGGTTTCTAACACAAGTGACACGATAAGAAGACCATTATTTATATTTTTGTACTTACACCGTCTTTAACTAAATGAGGACACTTGGTCCTTGTTTACTCATTTGGTTGCAGAAGTGGAAGTGGAAAATTCCAAAGCGGAAAACTACTCGTACTTGTTTACTGTTTACCGAATCACCCTTAGGCACTGCGCAAACGTAGACACTTTTTGTTGCCGACACGGCACTCCATTACAGGGTACCGTAGTTGCTGTGTCTTGTAGCGGTGATCGGACACAGTCGCCCGTTGCTACTACTGGCCACTGGTACAATTCGTTGCTTGTTTTCCGTCAGTCTCAAGATGGACGTCGATGGAGAAACTCAGTACTTGTAAGGAAATTTGTTGTTGTTGCTTTTGTCTTCAACTGACGACTTTCAGTTTCCAGTAACCGACACCGAACACTTTTCGATCGTCAATGGGTAAGTGTCAAGTAGGAGCAACTGGACACAAAAAATGTTTACGTGTGCACAGGGAGTGGATGAATTCATACTGGTTCATTCAAGGTAAAGGAAGATACCCGCGTGGTTTGACATGAGAGAAATAATTGACTTGTTTACGCACATCGATGCCTATACCTACGCACTTATCTTGTTCTGGGGTAATTCTGTAAATTTCCTTAAGCTCGATTGGAATCGAACCGCAGCCGAATGACATCTTTTCACGTGTTTTCGTATTCTGCCAATGAACAACGGCTCAGCTTACGCTACGTTTACGAAGTCGGCGACGATCGATTAAATGTTTTCTTTTGTTTGGTCATAGAGATAATGTAATAAGTTTTTAGGTAATAATCGAACCGGAGCCAAAACGTAGATGAATTGGAATAGAACGATAACCGTTGTAAATTAACAGAATTGCGTGTACCTACCATAAAACGAGCAGTACCTACCTACCAGGAAAATTTTATAAATGGCGTACCTTGGTTTATTGAATTAATTAACTTTGATTATCTAGCAGAGATATTATGTCAATTTCTGAATAAATTATCGATGTGTCTCAATTACACAGACACGGAATATAGAACGGTTTCGATGTATCAGAACGATAAGTTCGTTGAAATATTCGTCGAATACAGTCAAATTAGCAATTTTTTTGTTATCAAATTCAAATATAATTATCGTATCGTCTGTTGTTGCTGTTGTGGAGGATTACGACATCGTTTGTCAATGGTTTGTTTCATATTATAATTCAATTTTAAAAGTTCTTTATTTGTTTGAATAGTACTAATTCCAGTGTAAGTCTAACCCTTAGACTGAGATAAATATATAGACGCTTCGCCGCTATCAACCATTGTGAAGCTATAAAACCGTGCTACTTTAGTTAAATACGCACGCACACTCATACACCTAAACCGTGTGCCTTGCTCTTAATACACGTCACACACAACGCCATACAGCAAAATAAAAACACTGCTTTTCTGAGCGGTGAAAAGTAAAAAGAAGTGCCACGTTATCACTTTTCATTTGTAAGTACTTCAAATAACACCTTATTTTTAAATATAAGTTTTTAGGTTATTTGGGACACAAAACCTCATCGAACAGATTGGCCTTATTATTAAATATAAGTTTTAAGGTTATTTGGGACACAAAACCTCATCGAATATACTTGGCATAAAGCGCGATGGTTGCCATAATATAATTTGAAATTTCCCTAGTCAATGATATTACGTAATATTATTCTAATATAAAATAAAATTGCCAAAATTTTAGATTCCCAAGCAGGAACAGTGAAACAAAAATAAAATAGATCACTGCTATAAGAAACAGCCGACATAATCCACAATGGCTACCATCGAAAACAAACGTGGTTTGTTCAAATCATTTTGAATGCGATGACTTGTACACAACTAGTCGTGGACTTTATCGTGTGATCAAAAGCGAATATCCGTTATCGGATATCCGGCAAAGGGGTTTTAAAATAATTACCTCTAAATAGCTTAATAGATAGCGATGAAATAAACAGACATAACCGAAATGTCAGGATAAATTATAATACTCGGTAATACAACGATAACACGATAAATACCTGTTAACTAAAGCAATAAGAATCTTAATTGTGAAAGTTAAAAAAAAACCGTTTTTAGTTGTGCAATATCCTTGCTCAATATTTTACTCATTTATACAAATTTTCCCAAATATAGGTAACCATTTGACAAATGGCAACCCTTCGAAATGCGCACATACATAAACTTCGAGTAGCAACGTATTGTAAAGAGCTTTGTACATTCGGCTCTTTTGTTTAATTACGTCGTAATTTTAAAATGTTTGCACTCTAGTTGAATTTACTATCTAAAACAATGTACAGGTACTTGAGCGTGGGGCTCCATGGGTTATCGGTTCCTCCTATTTTAAGGGATGTGCTGGGAATAACCTCTTTCTCGGTTGTGGTGACATTCATTTTTAACTTTTACTTGACGAAAGGATGAGTGTAGATCGATCGATAGTAGGAGGCGAGCGATTATTAGTTTAATGGCATGGATGACGTAAATGATGCTGTGTCATCGAAGCAAGCCAACCTCATGCGTTTCTGAATGAGTATATCGTTAAGGTATAAAAGGAAATTTTGGGGTCCAAGGATCGAACCTTGTGGCACACTTTCTGGAATTGGATTGTTTCATAGTTCAAAAAGAGTCTACTCAATAAAGTTTAGATTTATTGTCCTGATTGTTTTACCGAGACCCCAGCATAATGTATACTAATATTATGGAAAACAGTACGCAACGCGTCACGTCGTGTTGTATCGTCATGCGGACTATTAAACATGACAGAGGGTCAAGGGTCCATAAGGCCGCTGGACGCACTACGGCCGCGCTGCCGATTTGTGTGGTTGTATGATCATTACATAGTATAAAACAAAGTCGCCTCCCGCTGTCTGTCTGTCCCGATGTATGCTTAGATCTTTAGCGGTTTTTTTGAATAGATATAAAAGGTCTTCCAATAGGCACGTCCGAACTTTGACAGTTGGTAGCGGCCATCTTGTTGAAGCTACATCTGTCAAATTGGTTGTAATTTATTCATTCTGTTTTGCCAAATCATCATGGATAGCTATAGCATTCAACAACACGTGCAAATGATAAAATTGTTTTATCAAAATGAGTGTTCTGTTCGGGCAACGCACCGCGCGCTTCGCCCATTTTACGGTCGCCATAATTCAATTCAATTCAATTCAATTCAATTCAAAATAACTTTATTCATTACAATCACAAGGACCACTTTGAATCGTCTTCTTACATGCTAGTGAATCTAGGTGCCGGTTCCTCCTAACCCCAGTTCAAGAAGAATCCGGCAAGAAACTTGTCTGGTCTTAACACTTTTTTGTATGATCCTTGACAATTTTGTTACGGATGCCGAGTCGAGTTGGAGCAGATTCATCCCAAGCTTTTTTGTCTTCGAAATAATCAGATATTTTATAATATGCTTTAATAGACAGTTTATGTTTAATTACGTTTTTAAATTTGCCAATCGACAAATCTAACACGTCGCTTGGGACCTTGTTATAGAAGCGTACACATTGCTCTATAAAAGACTTATTAACTTTAGCGAGCCTAACAGTGGGAACAGCGAGTTTATCTTTATTTCTAGTGTTAATACTATGATTATCGCAATTTTTTTTGAATAAATGAACATTTTTGTGCACATACATTAAATTTTCGTATATATACTGACAAGGCACTGTCATAATATTAATATCTTTAAACTTATCTCTAAGTGATTCTCTGGGGCCCATGTTATAAATTGCACGAACAGCCCTCTTCTGCAACACAAATATGGTGTTAATATCAGCAGCACTCCCCCACAACAAAATGCCATAAGACATAATGCTATGAAAGTAGCTGAAGTAAACGAGTCTAGCGGTATCTACGTCGGTAAAATGACGGATCTTTTTGACAGCGTATGCGGCAGAGCTGAGTCTCTTCGACAATTTATCTATGTGCGGGCCCCATTGCAGCTTATTATCTAAAGTAATGCCTAGGAACACTGTGGTGTCGACGAGATCTATCTTTTCGTTATTAATTTTTACATTAGCTTTCACCTGTTTAACGTTGGGCAGTATAAAACGAATGCATTTCGTTTTTTTCTCGTTAAGTAATAAGTTGTTTACATTAAACCATGTTACAACTTTAGAGATTGCATTGTTTACATCGTCAAGATGTCCGTAATCGTCATCGTAATCGTCCTACCGAGAGGACTATTCGTCGTGTGGTGGATAAATTTGAGTCCACTGGTTCGGTAAATGATCGACCAATACCCGTACGTCAACGAAACGCAAGGTCTGCCGAAAACATCGCCGCTGTCCGTGAGAGTGTGCAGGAGAATCCGAGGCAGTCGATTTCGCGTCGCTCACAAGAACTCGGCCTTTCACAGACCACAACTTGGCGAATTTTGCGTCGTGACTTGGGCCTGCACCCGTATAAAATTCAACTCACCCAGGAATTGAAGGTAAACGACCATAGACAACGACGTGTGTTCGCTTAATGGGCACTGGAGCAGTTAGCAACCGACCGTAATTTTCACAGAAAAATTATCTTCAGCGATGAGGCCCATTTCTGGATGAATGGGTACGTAAACAAACAAAATTGCCGAATTTGGGACGATACCAATCCACATGAGATCCAAGAGCGTCCAATGCATCCCGAAAAAGTTACAATTTGGTGTGGGTTTTGGGCTGGCGGCGTCATCGGGCCATATTTCTTTGAGAACAACATTGGCCAGGCCATCACTGTCAACGGCGAGCGCTATAGGTCGATGATTACCAACTTTTTTTGGCATGAACTGGATCATCTGAACACCAACGACATGTGGTTTCAACAAGACGGCGCTACGTGCCACACAGCTCATGCCACATTGAATATTCTGCATGAGAGATTTGAGTGCATGGTCATCTCACGTGGAGCTGATGTGAACTGGCCACCGAGATCTTGTGACTTAACCCCGCTTGACTTTTTCTTGTGGGGTTTTCTTAAGTCGCAGGTCTATGTGAATAAACCACAAATCACAGCGGCCCTCAAAGCCAACATAACCTATGCCATAAGTCAAATTCAGCCTGATTTATGCGCAAAAGTCATGGAAAATTGGATATCTCGCATGCGCTCCACCCAGAGAAGCCGTGGCGGACATTAGAATGATGTCATATTCCACACATAATGGCATCACTACATCTTTCAAATAAATAAATAATTTCGATAATATATCACACACACTTTGTTTTATTTAAATTTAAAGATAGGACACGCTTAATGAAAGACCCTATAATTGTTAAACCATATTTTGGGTGAAACAAGAAACCCATAAAGACAGATGTAGACCTATATTAACATTAGTCTACTTTTTTGACGTCCAAGGCCCAGCTGAGACGCAAAAGGTTGCGGGTTCGATTCCCGCCGAAACAAATGTTTGTATGATTTGCAAGTACTTGTCTCGGGTCTGTGTTTCCATGTATAATATGTAGGTATATACAAAAATAAAAGTGTATTAGTCATGTGGTACCTTTAACACAAACTCTGTTTACTTTGGGGCCATGTGATGCTGTGTGAAATTTCTGGCATTATTTATTTATCTACGCATACCACGCGGGAAAAGTCGCAGGCGTCAGATAGTAAACAAATATCATAACTGCGTCATATAAAATCATAATTACTATATCTTTGTACCCACATCAACATTTTCTTCGGAACTGTAGGTAAGGTCCGGTATGTTAATTCTTCGACCAGTATTAAAATGTAATACTCTGCGAAACGAATTAACACGATGTACCTAATAAAGAGTAGGTTTTTTCACAATTATTTCTCCGATACATCGTTATATCCTTACTAATAATATCAACGCGAAAGTTTATATGTATGTTTGTTACTCTTTCACGCAAACACTACTGAATGGATTTTAATGAAACTTTACAATAATATATGTAGTTTATACATCAGAATAACACATAGGCTATAATTTATATAGATATTGTGTGAATTGTCCAAAATATAACGATTCCTTACCGTATAAAGATAGATAGGACCTTGGAGAAGAAAATAAGCTACTATAAGCTAGTTCTCAAAGTACTAATCCTCCGCATACGAAGTCGCGGGCACCAGCTTGTATAATATATATATATATATATATATATATATATATATATATATAATATTATATTATATGAGTAGGTTTTTTCACAATTATTTCTCCGATATAATGACGATATATCCTACTCTTTATTACATCGTGTCGATTCGTTTTGAAGGATGAAACGATCGCTATTTATTTTTAACGTATCGGATTATCTTCAAGAAATTAGTAATTATTTTGGAAGATATAGCAAAGAAATACCTATTTGTGTGTCTTTCAGTAGTCAACTGACTTACAATGTACGTTGTGGATGCCCTACAGAATTATTCAACGACAAACAGCTCTTGTGTCGCAATTGAAGCATTGTATTGGGGATCTCAGACGGTGCCTTCACGGTGCCCTACAGCACTCGATGATAAAAATATAATATTTCGCAATTAGAGTAGGTATTGTATTAGTTATTTGGTATCACATACAGGGTTAAGATGTCAGTTTTAAGTTTTTTTTCTAAATATATTATTATAATCGATGTCGTAATCCTCCCAGAGACTGTAAGATAATTTTATCAATTAGACTTAATTTAACGAGCATTTTAAGCGTTAACGGCAAACCGATTTCCATAAATCGGAACAACCGCGTAGACGCCCTGCATCCAAATAAAATACTCAGCCAAATAAAAAAAGGTTGCACTCCGGGAGTGCAGACAGAAGTGAAAACTTATTTTGGCGCGTTAGACATTTTTTAGATGGGTACTAGGGTTATTGGGTTATGAATTACATTTTATTTATGAATCGTATTTTATTAGTTATAAAATACATTTAATATTCTTTTATGTTTTTGTTCAGAATGTAGATAATATATCATAGAACCTAACTCAGTAAACTTCTCCATACAAAAGTAGACTGTAAACATGTGAATTAAGGTTTATAATCAAATGGGGTGGGCGCGGCAGCCCTGCGTCTCGTAACGGTGTCGCGAGTCCAGAGGTTTTACCTCATCTAAAAATATGCGTACCGCGCTAAAAGAAGTTTTCACTACAATAATAAATAACCCATAACACAAGCTCTCTTTACTTTGGATCTCTCTTTACTATGTAATGCTGAGTGAAATGTTCAGGATTATTTATTTATTAAAATAACTTCTAAAACTATCATGGCTTTGAACATAATTTTTACCATGATATATGAGTTTTTCTGCTTCCCGATATTTCGGCACAGTTGCATGCGCCATAATGCTGATATATGAAACTCGTATATCGTGGTAAATATCCCGTTTCGAGTGAAATATATTATTAAAATAAATAAGTACTTTTTTTTTGTAAATACATACTTACTATAAGTATGTATTTACAAAAATAGTACAATATTATTATATTATATAACAATATTATACCTACATAAAAAACCACCTAGACCCGAGACAAATAATTGCAGATACTTAATACAAACATTTGTCCCGCGGCGGGAATGGAACCCGCAACCTTCTGCGTATCAGGTGGGCATTGGCTCAATGCGCGACTGAGGTAGTCGAAATTAATCGATATCCAGTAGATTAGATAGTTTAGTCCTATTTCCGCCAGTAGATATGTGTATTAATACACACAACCTTTTGCACACTCGGTAGGTACAGTCGCCAGCTCTTGATTGTATACATTTCACAATTTTCGTCACATTAAAATAATGACAACGTTTACAGGTCAAGCTCAAAACAATATTTATAACCATCACTTAATTTTGATGTTCTTATTCTTATATTTTTTTGTTGAACGTTTTATTCAATGTATTCCTACATTCCAGTGCAGCTGACTGTACATAGTTAATAAATCATGAAATGAGGCCGAAACCAATTCAAGAGCTGTCTATCGATACTCGTTTTTAGGGTTTCGTACTTCGAAAGGAAAAAACGGAACCCTTATAGGATCACTTTGTTGTCAGTCCGTCCGTCTGTCCGTCCGTCCGTCCGTCCGTCCGTCCGTCTGTCTGTCAAGACCCTTTGTCTTTGGAAAGCGTGGAAGTATCAAGCTGAAATTATTTCAGCTTGATTATTAAATCAAATACTCAGGTCTACTGTCCCTTAAAGCTGTGAAAAAATCAAACTTCTAAGCCAACGCAATCAAAAGATACAGCCGTTTATGCCGCAAATTTCCGCAAATTTTCCACAGTCGCAAGGGAATCAAAACCTACAGGGTACTTCCCGTGAACTCAGAATCTTGAAATTTGGTACGAAGAAACGTCTATATAGCACAGATAAAGGAAAAATTGCGAAAACCGTATATTTTTAGGTGGATTTTATTTTGCAATAAAAATACCATAACTATGACTCGATTGTCGTGAAGGATGAACTTTTACTTATAAACCTAGAGCTTTGTACGGAACCCTCGGTGCGCGATTCCGACTCGCACTTGACCGCTTTTTGAGAAAGGTCAGCCTACTATGACTAAGACACAATGAAACCTTTGCCATGCTAGTCGAAATTAACTATGCATGCAACCTTCGTGGAACATCTCTATTTTTAATTGAGTTTAGTGTTTAAAACGTAATTATGGTCTGTCAGGAGCATTTGGACAGATTCTCAGCTGGACAAATTAGCGACTGGACTGAGTAGAGTCACGTTACAAAGTTAAACTAGATCGAAACCAGTTGGTTAGGTTATATTAGAGATAGAAAACAATGCGCAATGCGAGCGAGCAAAGCGAGCGTGTCGCGGCGGCGCCCGCCGAAGCGCCAGAAGAATATAGTTCGTCTGCCTAGATACATAAGTCTGTCCAGTTGCTAACCTGACCAGCTGAGAATCTGTCCAGATTCTACGGAGGCATTTAGCGCTAATCTATTGCGTCTTAGTTTTTACGTCACTTTAAAATTGTTCAAAACATGTGATATATCCTTTCTTTACCTTCAAAAGTTTTGTTTTTTATTTTGACCTTGATCTCTACCTCTGCCTCTATCTCTACGTCTACTTCTAAATTGAAGTAAAAAAGTTAAATTTAGCATTTATATGCTAAATTAGTAAGTTCAAGGAATACAATATTTCATACAAACGTACTCATTCTTTAAAGGTTCAATTTTGAAAATTCCCATCTTAATGGACTTCGCTACACACCAAAACTGATATACCTACCAATTTCAAGTCTTTGCTATCAGTTGTTTAGGCTGTGTATTGTCTAAGATGACTCTATGAATCAGACAGTCTGTCAGGACAAAAACTCTTATAAATAAATGAAAGCTGTCATGAGGTTAGCGCGAGCTAATTCAAATGATCCCAAATACGGGTATTTTACCTACCTACTCATATTTTCTAAGAAGTTCTCTGGAATAGTTCTTAACTCCATCATCATAATCAGCTCGCTGTTACCTAGGTAATTATAGAAATGTACAGAATAATATACAATTATATTAACCGATAATTCAACTGTTACCATAATATAACAATAATTCATTAAGAATTATAGGTATGCCAAACTTCAGCTCAATCGGACAATTTATTAAGGAATTCCGTTGAACAGCACCCTGACTCCATCATCAGATCAGTTCGCAGTTACCATAATAATATACTTACCTACTTCGTGTACAATGCTTTTATAAAAAAAATACTAAAGAAACCGAATGTTCATTATTTAAAATTTAATTAAAAAGCATCTAGTCAAGATTTAAGTTAAAAATTAATAACAATAATTTGAGAACAGAGAAAATATAGTTACTTATAAATTCTAAGTGCCATTTCAATGGCCTGGTTTTGAACTGTCAAATTAACCTTTGGTATTCTGCTGCTACCAACTTATCCTAATTTAATTTTATCTAACTTAATTTAGCGTTCCTAATTTAGTTAGATGGTACCAACCGAATAGGTTTTACAAATGCTATGACTAACTAAATATATTTTAGGCAATTCCTAATTTTAGAAATGAACCAACCGAATTGTCACTTATGTGAAATGTTTCTTTCTATGATTAACAGGACTCATGCTGACAGGGTTCGGATAATTTTAAAAAAGTGTTTTTTTTTGTAAACTTAGGTACCTATGCACTATATTATTTGCATTACATTATTTAAGTTTTTATAAAATATGTAATACATGTCCGTCTCCATAGATGAGAAAATGTATTGACCGAACGGAAAGTAGGTAGGTATATCCTCCCAAACAAAACCGTTTTTTCCAAAATGACAACATACTCCTTTTTTTTAATCGGCAAAAATAAAAAAACACCCCCATTTTACATGTAGGGCATTTATCCTATAATATAATGTACTCTATGTACTATAATATTTATGTACTATGTACTTTGTACTCAATGTACTATGTACTATGTACTTTGTACTCAATGTACTATGTACTCTATGTACTATAATATTTATGTACTATGTACTCAATGTACTATGTACTCTATGTACTATGTACTCTATGTACTATGTACTTTATGTACTACGTACTCTATGTACTATGTACTCTATGTACTATGTACTCTATGTAATATGTACTCTATGTACTCTATGTACTCTATGTACTATGTATTCCATAATATTTTTTTTCATTTCTTTGTAGAGGCCACTGATACGTATTACCATGTTAAATTGTATTACGATAAGAGCCTACGAGCTACTAGTCTACGAGCTAGAGCTCTGATTAGGAACAGACACACAGACAGACAGACAGACGGACATAGCAAAACAATAAGGGTTCCTTGTTGACTTCAAAATCCTATACTTACTAATATTACAGCGCCCCGCTGGTCAACGTTATTCGTAGGTATATTATAGTCGAATGAGTGATTAGAGGTCTCAGACCAAATAAATTTAGAGTGAAGCCACCATTTTATGTTTATGTGAATAGAAGAATGGAATGGAAGATATACTAAGTAGATATAACTAGGTAAGTATTTAGATCCAGTTGGTATCCGCTAAGTTGTATTTTACTGTTCTTAATTGTATTTACTAATCGCATTCTATGCGAGTTGCATAGTAAGCCTAAGAGCTATGTTCAGCGAATGTTCATGTTTATGTTCACCATGTTCATGTTCTCTCGAATTCTAAATACTGAAATCTGAAGACACACAAAGGTCAAAGACATCGAGAAGCGGAGAATGATCTTCGAGTGGAACTACTGCTATTCAGTGCTCAACTTTAGTGACGAATGTAGAGGTGGACAGCTGGGCTGGGCAGTAAACAATGTACAAAACAAAAAAAAACCCACCATGAACTAAATGGTGGTGACAAAGTGTATGCAGGAACTTCTGTAGTCCGTGAGTAAAATGGTTCAACGATATATTATTAGTCAAAGGGGGCCGTGGATAGAATAGATGAATTAGCACAGGATCGCGGCGGGTAGTAATAACCTAGGGATGCAATTACCCACTAGCGGGTAAGGTAAAGCTATATCATATTTAACTAATGTAAAAATATTAAAACAAAAACGCGCGAACAAAGTCGCGAGCAGGTCAGCAGGACTTCAAATGAAATGTAAATGGACAGTTTTTTTAACTTCTTTCCTAAACCTGATAGCAGTTTGCTTAGGAATTAACCGTAGATACCTAACCATGCCAAGATTTTGGTCTCAAAATCTGTATTTATGGCTTCGGACCCGGTTTTCTGTTAACCTGGTCGCGTTGCAATACCCACACATTTTTGAATAAAGAATAATTGTACTGAATTCAGCACGGCATAATGCTTATAAACATTTCATACTTTTTTAATTTCTGAGCATTAAAACATTATTCTACTACTAAGTGAAAAGTAAGTGCCTAGGGTAGGTACAAAGCTACATTATAGTTTTCATCAAATTTCCTACAGTAGTTTTAAACATAACTAGTTAACTTCGTTGTTATTTTTTATTAATCATTATTTTATTATTATTATTTTATTAATCATTCTTATCCTTATGTAGGTAACTACAGAACCTACAGCCTTCACTATGCGAGGTCATACACGCACTTGTTTGATTTATTTATGAAATACAATTGTTAAAAAATACGCCAATATCACACCCCGCTTTACTCTACACCCAAATGAATAAAAAAATAAATCTATTATTCTATTATTACCTGTCTACAATGATCGTAAAAACACTGTTATTTCTAGGTATACTTAGATAATAATTTGGTTCATAATAAAATAAAACTTACGTGAAGGCTGCGCGGCGATGGTTCTCTGCGGGAACTGTAGCGAGCGTGGCGCGCGAGCTGCTAATGTCCGTGGTACAGGCGACCGACACCGTCTTCTATTTTAGATTTTTGCAATAGGCAGCTGTTGCAAACAGATACTCACTTCAGTTTCCAACTTTTAGACTCCCAAATCTTACCAGATCAGGACAATTTAGATTAAACTAGAATGCACAGCCTTGACTAGCCTTGGTCAGGGACGATTAATGTGATGGCTGCTTAGGTAAAAGTACCTACTAAGACATGTCAGTAGGTGAGCACAAAACCAAAATTATATATTTATAATTCAATAGAATCACAAGGGCTCCGCAATTTGAATCGTGTAACATGTTCAGTGATGTTCATTCTAACTGCAATCTAAGAAATATAGAACATAATATATGTACCTACCTGATAATGATTGTATATCATTATGTAATATTAAAATTCTAAGGTCCACGCGTGCACAGTTTTTAAGTACTATTAAGTGGTATAGAATTATCGCATTGGTATAATATTTAACTATAATGATAATTCTACAATAAGTACCTAATATACTCATTTATTATGCAACTAAGTATTCCTAACTGAATTTAAGATAATCGCCAATTTCAATACCTAGGAATGGGTGAAGTAGGTAGGTACCTACCTCTGTTTTGTTTTCAATTGCTGAATGTAATTAAATAACCAGTGTACCTATTCAGTAAATATATAAAACAAAATCGAAATTAATTCTAGATGTAGGTAGGTACCAGAAAATATCGCCTAATCAGTGATCCGTTTAAAATACGCAATACATTTAGACCTACATTTAGGTATTTCACCATATTCTGTTAGTTCCTCTGACAGTAGGTTTGGTAATTATTCAGGTATTAATAGTAGGTACCTAACAAGAATGTTAATGATATTGTAAATTATTATTATTATAATTATCAGCAGTTTCTCTCGTGATCAATGCGCATGCAATTGTGCTTGTGCCGAAATATAGGGAAGCTGAACAACTCGCACATTTTATATATATCACGTTTTGAGTGAGCATTACATTCAAAACTATTATGTATAAGTAGTTTTAAAAGTTAGTTGAAGGGTATTGATTTAGAGGCACACTCAATAATTTTAAAAGTTTACAGGCTATTAAATCAACTAACAGCGTGTATGGTGAAATGAGAATGAGGCCTGAGTTTAGCAAAGAGGGGTCAATGTTTTTCATTTATGTTCTATTGAAGACAAAATATGGAAAACCCCATCTTTGTTCAGGAGTTGGAACCTCCGCTTAGCCCACATTGAGATAACACCATTGACTTTCGTGTACCTACTTGATAGCTAATACTAATACTCCACTTAGTTTATTCAATAAGTCGCTAGGTGTCACTGTCACCAAACGCTGCCGCCACTCTCGATCTTTTATCAGCTGCCTATGCCTATGAATTCGTTCGTTCTTTAAATAACATCGAAGACTCGGGTTCGTTAAGTATTTTCACTATATATATAATATACTATAATTCGTTATTGTATGTAAATGTATTATAATACATTTACAGTACCTACGTATAATTAGATACAACAGCCTCCTAAGACATATATTTAGACGACTTCCTAGTTTTGCACACGGACTAGCTTTAAAACCCAACATTAATTAATTCGTTTATCCCTGATTCATCATCTTCAAGATTTTGGATCGCGCATAAACATCCAGTAAACTCGAATTACTCACACAATCGTCAAAAATAATTTCTGGGCACAATTTTTGCTAACATTTTGACCCAAGCAAAGTCAAAGCAAAGTAAAAAGTCAAATTGTTGCTAAAACGAAAACAGAAGGAGTTTTAATAAGTGCAAAAGCTATTTTCGAAGACTCAACTTCGCAAACCTTCACGGTAGGTAGGTACCTACAGGAAGATTACACGGCAGAATCACCCAAATAGAAGTAAATAGTCTACCTCAAGACAAGCCCAAAGTACCTACCTACCCTGGTAACATACTCCTGGAGCCTCAATGGAAAATGGATCGAAAATCTAGTCAAGTCCTTACGTAAATTAAATAAATTATGTAAATAAACAAAACAGTGTCTGCGCACTTATATTAACTACACAAGGAAGGACAAATCCATGTGTGGTTCAAGATCTTCGCCATGTAGAACAAACACAGAATAGGTTTACCTGACAGCTCGCTACCTACCGGGTCGATACAATGGGCTAGCTTCAGACACCCTGTTAAGATTAAATTACATACTTATCTAAAAACCTATTCAAAGATGCCTTTAGCAAACCGCATTCGATTTGATTCCTCACATGAATTTCCTCACCGGGTCTTTTACACAACTTAGATACTTGCAGAGGAACTTACGGACGTAAGTTCCTCTGCCCCAAACTAGCAGAAGACGTTTTAGCTGGCGGAATTAAAACGAATAGCAGACAGCAAACAAGCATGAGAGACATCTGATTGATCTTTGAAACAAGAAACTAGCAACATAGGATTTACAACTGCACGTTTGCCAAATACGTACTTACAAGAATAGGTAAGTCTCGTAAAATCTCGTAAAATAATAGTCACAAGATAGTCAACAATGTTTGTCAAAGTCAAAGTCAAGTCAAGAGATACTTTATTCAATACAATCACAAGGATCACTTTGAAACGTTTTACATACTAGGTGAATTTAGGTACCAATTCATCCTTACCCAAGCCCGAGAAAAACTGGCAAGAAACTCGTCTTGGTCCTAGCACTTTTTTACATGATCCATCTTATAACTACGAGGGGAGGTCAAAAAGTTCGCGGAATGGCAGGGAAGGGGGTCAAAATGAAACAAATGATTATTTTTCCTTTTTAATATATTCTCCCTTATGCATAATACACTTTTCAGATATTTCAAAAAGCTTAGCTATACCTACGTAAAAAAATGTTTTGTCAAGGCCTTCAAAATATGCCAAAATTGCTGACTTAAATGCTGGACTGACTTCTTCATCTGCAGATCGTTTTTTCCACAAAGTTCTTTTTTCCATTTTAGAAACAAATAATAATCAGAAGGGGCTAGATCTGGACTATAGGGAGGATGATTTAATATTTCGTAGCCTCATTTTCGTAAGGCAGTCATTGTAACATGGCGTGTACGGATGCATTGTCGTGGAAAAGCAGCACACCTCGACTCCATTTTCTACGTCTTTTTACCTTGGTGGCATCTTTAAATTTTTCCAGTAGAGTGATATAGTATCCCCCTGTGATAATCAATCCTTTTTCGTTGTAGTCGATTAACAAAATCACCTTCGAATCCCAAAAAACAGTGGCCATGATCTTTCCGGCCGATCGTGACACCATGAATTTCTTAGGGGGTGCTGCGCCTTTTTTCTGCCACTCCATAAATTTCTGTTTTAATTCAGACTCATAGTGCTGAACCCAAGTTTCATCTCCAGTAACAATCCGATTGAAAATGTCCTCCTTGTTGTCGCTACAGAGGTCCAAAAACTCGCGTAAACACTCGACGCGCTGCTTTTTCTGAACATGAGAGCATTCTCGGCACGGCACTCATCTTGCGCTGACCTTAGACATGTCAAGATGGTCATGGAGGATGTTCAAAATGGTTGTAGACGATACTGCAACCATTTTTGCAAATTGTTTCTTATTTAATTGGGTATCTTCAAGAACAAGTTCTTCGACTTTTTCGATGATGTCTGAGGTGGTGGCCTCGATCGGCCGGCCCGGGCGGTTGTCATCTTCAATTGATTCCCTGTCTTGCTTGAATAAGCTATTCCAATTATAAATCATTGTTTTTCCAGGGCAAGAGTCCTCATAAACAGATGATATTTCTTTTGAAATAATTTGAGGCGTTTTTCCTTGCTTGGTATGGAACTTTATAACGGCACGAAACTCAATTTTAGCCATGTTTGACGATTTTTTCCCGATTGTACTGCTAATGTAGTGATAACTAATATGTTAATGACCCGATATGCCTAAATTTTGGAATTTATTCTTGTATTGCGTACCTAAATATTACCAGGTAAAAAAAATTAACCCCACCCCTTCTTAACCCTTCCATTTCGCGAACTTATTGACCTCCCCTCGTACCTTAACTACGAAATACCAATACAAGAGAGTTTATACATTTCAAGTGTGTCGGTTAACTGCCTAAGGGCAGAGCGACATGAGGCCATGCATTTGATATCTCTTAATATATCTTTAGGTAGGTAAGTAGGTACTTTACTTGAATACCTTCCTATTTTTTTTAATGCTGTGTTGGCCTACGAATTTTAGGTAAAGTTGTAGGTTGTCCCAGCCGTGGCCCAACAATAAGCAGCGACCAATTTGCAACCTATCACGTATTGTGAGTTGATGTGAGCAGGCGTGTTGCGTGACCTAGAATAGGTACCTATTCAACCTAAACTACGAAATCAACGAAACTCAAATGGGGTTATGTTATAAAATAATGTTTTTTTATCCCTTATTTTAGGTTTATCTGAATGTTTTCCATAAAACTTTGACTCCCTGTTACACTCCTTTTTCGGGGTATGTTTAGAAAATCCCAAACCCATCATTTCTTTGTTTTTAATTAAGTGTAGGTAGGTATATAACGCGAGTTTGAAACACCCGGAATCGTGCAAATTACTCAGCGCGTTACAAAATTCCCATACAAAAATTTAAACTCCCCATTTTACGCCTTATTTTAAGTACCTAAGTAGGAAATCGTTTCCGGCCTCTAAGAGATGAAATTATATAAAATACCTTAAAATACCTCGCACGCGGGTTAAGTAGGTATCTACATATAAAGAAGCCTTTGTCCGTCCCCAAGATATAATCTATCTCCGTATCAAATATCCAATAGCCGTGAAAAGGTAACAAACCTACAGGCAGAGACACGTCCGAATTTATGATATTAGTTTAGTACCTTCAAACACCCTACTTTCACCTGGAGTACCATAATTCGCCTATTTTTTTTAAATGGCCATAAAATGGATTGTAACATTAGATATCGGTTCCTAAACCTACCATTTAGTAGACAATTTATTTTATCGCAATAATTTGCAATCGAATACTAGCTAACTTCACGTAGGAGATGACAGTTACGTTTTATGTATAAAGCCAAAGAAGGCAAGTTTTTTGGTGGTCTGCAAAACTTCGTCTGGAAACCGAAGTAAATAAAAGATAAGACCATAACAACGCTATTAATCTAATCCCGAATTTTGCCGGCTTTCTAACAATGTAAAACAATGTGAAATTTGCAAGCGAAGCTATGTGGTTGCGGTAAAAAATGCATTTGAATAATTTGAGGTGCAATTTCTGGCATGTTAGTACCAAAATTCGCCTGGGCTTAGAGTTGTCACTTCCTTTACTTACCCGATTGCAAAATTAAGGGTTATGATTTTGTCGCATGTTGTTATAAAAAAAACCGTCTTATTTTAGTTCCAAATTGTGCAAGTCTAATATTAATGTGCCCAATATCAATGTGTACAACTAAAATATAAGATTTACCTATGCAATAAACTCTATTTTTTTATGTAAAACTTATAACTAAAATACAAGAATAGTTACAGTATAAAAAATATTTAAATTTTTTATTGAAACGGTAGGTAGTATTAGGTATGCTTGTTTTTTTTATTGCTTGTTTGCTTGAATGGTGATGGTTTTTTTTGTATATTTCTAAAAGTTAAAATAAAACTTTTGATACCTTCAAGAATTTTAGAAGAGATTATTGTTTAATTGTTATTTAAAAACTTACGTAATATTTTAAGATTTTAGTAGAGACTAATTATAAATAAATGTGTATCCAAAAGTTTTTTATAGGTAAAGTAACCTTTAGTAACCATTCAGACTTTTTGAAGACTTATCTAAATGTGATTTTTAAAGTTATAAAGCTACCAAAATTGTGTGGATTTATTGAAAACTCTATATGTGACACGGTCATAATTCAATTCAATTCAATGTATTTATTTCAGACAACAAACAGTCCATAATTCATAAAATACAGTCAGTACATAATTATCTACATTAAAATAAAATAAAAACATACAAATTAAATATAAACAAAAATACACATTAAACTTAGGTACACTAATTATTTAGCGCACGCAACGCATGGAGTTGCAGGGCAGCACATGCGTTTTGGTCCAGTGGCTAAGGATCGGACCATCCAACCGCTCAGCCACTGTGCCCAGGAGGCTGTTGGGGCTGGCGCGCACGCGCCGCATCAGGGAAGCGACTCGCTTACGCATAATGGCATGGAAGTCGTCTACGCGCGCCTCCGCGAACATACCTGACGCGCTGCAGTAGCGCGGCAGGCCCAACAGCATCCGAAACGCATTGTTGTACTGCACCCGGAGAGCGTTGTACGCAGCTTGAGTTACGTTGATCCACAGGCTGCAGGTATAAAAAGCTTGGCAGTAAGCCCTAAACAAGGTGATCTTAACAGCATATGTGCACTTTGCAAACCTGCGAATCAACATATTACTCCTCACCGCCAGCGCCCTCCGCTCTCTCTCAACATCCATGTCATCTTTGAGGGTATCAGTGACCTAATATATATTATTATTGTTTAAACACTATAATAAACTAACTTTAATTTTTAGGATAAGATACTACCAACTTATGAGAATAACAATGTATAATAATATTTTTTTTTAAATACACTCAACTGTCCTTTGTTTAAAGTTACAATTTAGGTAGGATAGGTATACATACTACACTCGAGAGCATAGAAATCGCACATAGGGGAATTTTCCTGCATTTTGATTTCGACACTTGTTTTTTTCTAAAATTAAAGGTTGGTTGCAAATATAACTTAAATTAAATTAGAGTACACACTGTTAGCTTCCTAAAAACCAATAATGTCTGGCCTTGACCTTCCAAATCATAGCAGTGGCGGCTTAACAATGGAATGGTCTAAATTCGCTCGTTTCAGGTAGCGCGGGGTGTGAGACTTTGAGCAGGTATAAAAGGTTAAAAAAACAATAAATTTGTGAATGTAACGATTCATTAATACGAGGTATTGCCTCCCCTAGCCTGGATAATAGCTGAAGTTCGATGTTTCATTGAAGAAATTATTTTTTTTACGAAATCCTGCGGTATGCTGTCCCATTCTTCCTTGATCGCGGTTTGGAGCTCTCTGAGACTCGTAGGCACTGCGTTTCTGGCTCTTACTCGTTTCTTTAGTTCGTCCCATAAATGCTCAATGGGATTGAGAACTGGGCTTCGAGCAGGCCACTCCATAACGAGTATTCAACCTCCTCCAAGTACTGGCGTACTATAGCAGCGGTGTGTGGTCTAGCGTTGTCCTGCATAAAAACGAAGTTTTCGCCGATAAATCCCGAAAAAGGCTCAACATGTTCTTGCAGGATCTCCTCGACGTAACGTTGGGAAGTCAATCCACGCGATCGCCGGTTGGTATCGGGCCCTGTGATGAAGACAAGTTCGGTTTTCGCTTCCAGTGAAATGCCTCCCCAGAACATACACGAACCACCGCCGTATGCGACCCGTTCGGAGATTCAGCATTGAGCAAAACGCTCACCGGATCTTTGGTAGACTCTACCTCGTCCGTCGTTACCATGGAGACACATCCTACACTCGTCGGAGAGGAGGACTGCCTGCCATTGATCCATAGTCCAATTAACGTGATTTCGAGCAAACTGAAGGCGTGCTTGTCTGTGCGCTGGGGTCAATTTTGGGCCATTTGCCGGTCTGTGCGCTGTCAGACCTCCTTCGGCTAGTCTTCTTCTCACCGTCCACCGACTGACTCCCACTTCTCTAACTTCCTGGAGCTGCTGTCCGAGTTGAACTGCATTCAACCGGCGATTTCGTAGTGATGTATTCACAAGAAAACGGTCATCACGCTGTGTTGTCGCACGTTTTGGACCTGTTCCTGGTCGCCTGGTATAACCACCAGTTTGCTGATATTGCTGGTATACACGTCAAACAGCATATCTGCTCAAATTTAATTGACGAGCCACTTGACTTTGGTTCTGTCCAGCTTCGATTAGTGCAACCACTTGAGACGCTGCTTCTGGTGTGGTATCCATTTTCTTGTTTAGAGAGATGACGTATTCGTTCAAGGACCTTTCTGACTGGAAGTTGGTATGCAAATTATGTCATTTCAATAATTCCTTATCGTTTTATACCTGCTCAAAGTCCCACAAACCGCGCTACCTGAAACGAGCGAATTTAGGCCATTCCATTGTTAAGCCGCCACTGCTATGATTTGGAAGGTCAAGGCCAGACATTATGAGTTTTTAGGAAGCTAACAGTGTGTACTTTAATTTAATTTAAGTTATATTTGCAACCAACCTTTAATTTAAAAAAAGAAACAAGTGTCGAAATCAATATGCAGGTAAATTCCCCTATGTGCGATTTCTATGCTCTCGAGTGTAGATTTGCTTTACATTCGCGCAAGCGACCGACGACGTAGGTACATATTGCTCTCACTATACGTCAACATTTATTTGTGGCAGCCCTACCCACAGCTCGTTCAATGTATGGAGCTGATCTGTGCAAAGTTAAAAGGTGTGCCTAACTTCGCCTACCCCATTTTTTGTGAATTAAGCTTTGTTTATGAGACGTTATGAGAGTTTAAATTCGTTTAAAGCAAAGCTTTTATACTAAACTTCTCTAACAAAGACTTACATTTCTACGACTTACAGGGACCGAAAAAATTAGGATAGGCGAATGTAGGCACAAGTGCCTAAATTCGCCTGGCATCTTCGCGGCTCATTTAAGCATGAAAATAGTTCACATTTTGTATCTTTATTATTATTTTTAGATTACTTACCTGAAAGAAAAGGAAGTGACTCGTATATTTGTTTTTTTTTCTAAACTACATAGATCTAGAATAGCCAACGAAAATGTTTCAAAAGCAGGCGAATTTAGGGTGTTTGACGGTACCTATGGACTAACGGGCACAAGTTAGTCCATACATAAATTCGGACGCGTCTCTGCCTGTTGGTAGGTAAGGTAGGTAGATAAATAAAAAGTAGCCTATATATAATATATTATTCAAGGTTCATCCACATCTATATAAATGATATATTGTTTCAACTTCAATTTCAGTTTCATCAATAGTCTTCAATATTTGCTGAACCGATTAGT
Source organism: Lampropteryx suffumata (assembly GCA_948098915.1). Classification (NCBI taxonomy): domain Eukaryota; kingdom Metazoa; phylum Arthropoda; class Insecta; order Lepidoptera; family Geometridae; genus Lampropteryx; species Lampropteryx suffumata. The sequence goes on along the minus strand of OX402544.1, from coordinate 13,650,977 downwards.
AGAATAGTAGGATATTATAAATACTTGTGGCAAAATCACGCCGTAAATACTGAATTAATTTGGACGAAACTTTGTAAAGATGTAGAGAAGCCGCGGGCAGAAACTAGGTACCTATCTATTTAAAAAACCTATGATTATTTACATTTACATTTAAATAAATATTACCAAACACAGTGAAGGCTTCCAAAGTAAGAATAAAGGCTACTAGTAGTGCCAAACCAATTAACACCATCTAGTTACCAAAATAAGAAATCAGTATGGTGGTTTCATGACTTTCTAACTAATTAGGCTTGTTTTCTACTAAAAAGCCTACTAACGCTATTTTTTTTCCTCATAATTTCAGCATACTTAAGTTCAAATTTTAAATAAACAATTTTTAAAACGTTTCAGGTAACCCCAAATAACGGTTTAGCCGGTAGTAAGGCCCCTAATACGTGCATAATTTCCTTACGATAAGACTAACATTCTGCCAGCTAGAGTTCTGATTAAAGGCGGGTAGACAGAGAAACAGACGGACATGGCAAAACTATAATAGTTCCTTTTTGAACTTCAGAACCCTAATAAGAGGTAAGGTACGGATCTTATTCCATTCATCGGGAATAGACGGAGCATTTGTCTAATGTTTATAAATAAAACAATGTTTCAAGAGAGTATTTAGTTTACAAGATAAAATTAAATACCCAACCCTACATACAGAAATCAATAAAAATATTTGCACAAACTTCACTTATTTATAATAATAAATAGAACTATATCTGGTCTATTATAATTTTTCTGTTGCAATAACAACATAACATAATGTTACTTGGCCCTATTTACCAAAATACTTATTATAAATTTAATTTTAACCTTTTGAAGTTGTACTATACATTTTGTTAATCACGGGTTTTACACATTTACATTTTGAATATTGATATAAGTATTAGCTAATGACTTCTAGTTTGGAAAAAACATTATAGGTAAGAAAATATTTTGTAAATCAAATAAGAAATTATATATCAGAGGAAGTTGGAAAGTAGTGGAAAAGGTGTAGCATATTGGTGCATATAGAAGGTAGGCATAGCGTGCACAACAAAGAAAGGCGTATCACATGGGTGATGGATTTGAATGTGGAAGGATATAAAAGTAGAGGTTAGGCTAAGAAAAGAAAGCAGAACTGCCTGAAAAATAATATTAGTAAGAAAGGAATGACTATTGATAGATGATAGAGGCAAGTGGAGAGTAGATCCTGTTGGGCCGACCCCACTTAGTGGGATAAGTGCAAGAACATGATGAGGTAAATTGAAGTGAGTATGCTGATTTCATCAAAAACTAAAATACCTATGGAAGTAGGATACTTAGCGGAAATACAATATTTTAACGCTAAGCGCTTATAACTAGGTACAAAAAAATTGCTCGAAAATAGCAGATTTGTAGACAACAGACAACTAGCTTATGCTACAATTTCCCACAATAAAATAAGTGGTTGTTGGCAGTTCCATTTATTGCTGACGCTTCATTCGTCGTTCTATCTTTTTTTTCTTTTTGTCATCCTGCTCTGTTTCTGGTGGGGCCGCTTGGAAGAACCAAGGTCCAAGAAGGTTAACCCACAGCAGCCAGGCAGCCCGTATTGGCATAAGCAGAAGCACCAACCAGAAGTAGTTGGAAGCAAGTGACATAATGTGTGTTACTGCTAGCAAGATGATTATATCCTTGATATGTCTGGAAAAGAGAAGATTATGCTCAAATGCAAATGGAAAGTAGTCAAAATAGTACCTACTCAACCTGTCAGCTCAGTTGGTAGTAGCTCTGCCTTCTGCAATGTAGGTAAAGGGATTTTCACCCTGATTAAATATTAAGTGATGAACACCGCTGTTTGTTCTGTCTCAGGATGTAAAGTATCATTAGTATATGTTTAAATATATAAGTATTCTATCAGTCATCTGGTCACCATAATACAAGCTACAAGGGCTGGATGGTGTTGTGTGCATTGTTCATTAATATTTATTTTTTAATTCATCAATAGGCACTGGATTTTGCAACTTAATTAGAGGTATTCTAGCTTTTCTTCCTTTTACACCATAAGCATAATATTATGATGCAGATAAGTACCTGATAAAGTCATTTAATATTTGTTTTTTCAGTTTTTCGAAAGTGCCATTCAGGAAACACATGTACTTGTTTCTGTACTACTTAACAGATAAGAGAATTCATAATTTAAACTTACTCTCCAATGCCTCCTTCCATGTTCAAATCAAGCCCTGGATCGATGAGTACCATGTTCTCTCCATATTTGGGACGAGACATAAAAAGCAGTGTTTGATAGCACATTATGTACATTATCATTACACCTATATTTAATGCCTGTAAAAAAAAATAAACTTAGCGAGATGTCTAATACTGCAAGTTAGACATAATCAGCATGTAACCTGCGTGTCTATAAACAAATAAATACATTTTATATACTCACTATGATTAGATATTTGAAATCATCTTTGTAGAAAAGAAACATTGCAATCCCATTGATAGCCATAGATCCCAGGGCCATGTTACGGTAAAACTTGATGGTGGCATTGTTATCAGCCAGAATCTGTTTCATCCCTTTGGTGGGTGGTTTTCCTTTCACTTGCTACATCAAAGATAAAAACAAGATTTTATGAGTTTGAATTGTGCTATGACCAGGATGGGTTTCTTGCCAGTTCTTCTCGGGCTTCAGTTAGGATGAATTGGAACCTAAATTCACTATGTATGTAAGACGTTTCAAAGTGATCCTTGTGATTGTAATGAATAAAGTATCTTTTGACATTGACTTTGTACTTATAGGTCGAGGTAAAATATATTGTTTACTAATTTCTTTTAACTATGAGTTTGGCTGAGTCAGTTAGTAACATAAAGATTTTATAAACTTAGATTGCAATGGTTATAGATAATTATTACCTATATGATAGGTATAGGTAATGATAACTAAATAAATATTAGTGGACCATGCATGCAACACCATCTAGCCCCAAACTAAGTGTAGCTTGTATTATAGTGACCAGATGGCTGATAGAATACTTATATATTATTAAATACATACATAAGATATTTTAAAACACCCAGACACAGAACAAACATCTATGTTTGTCACATAAATGTTTGTAATGGGAGGGAATCAAACCCTTAACCTACAGCACAGAAGGTAGATCTACTACCAACTGAGCTGACAAGCCAGTCATATATAAAAACACACATTAGCATGTGGCTCACAACTTTCCTCGGGCTCAGTAGACACCTCAGATTGTTGAAGGTAATCAGAGGCACAACCAAACATTATATTTGGCACATACACTTATAATTGTTATTTTTATAATTATTGGTGGACAATGCACACAACACCAACTAGCCCCAAACTAAGCATTGCTTGTATTATATGCATAAGTTAGTATTTAATTAAATGAAATGAGACACATTTTCGAATTATTTATGTTCAAGGATGTGCCTTACAATTACCTTCACCATTTGAGTGCACTAACATTAGACGCACACATTTTTCGGTGTTTTTATTGCAAAGTTAGCAAAACCAGTTCTTTTTACACCAAAGTTAACTAAAATTTGAACTTAGTACCTAATTCGAATAGCGACATGTGAGAACGATTATAAAATTATTTGAGCCCTTTCGTAGGTACATATAACCCTAAAGGTAGTTAAATTATTGTTCACTTACCGGTGCCATGGTTTGGTTTTTCGATTTTACTCTTTGCTAAAGTCGTTTTGTATACTCTTTGAGAGAAAGTGTAGACGCAATATCAAATTCTATAAGATTACTTGAAGATCAAAAGGAAGACAGTTTGCTATCTAAATTACAGCACAGAATACCTTACGATCAAAATAGACGAAGGATCTATGAAAACCCTGAAAAACCTGCCATGCCATGCCAGCGAAGCGAATGACAACTGCATGTAATGTAACACTAACATACTGCATACATAACATGTAAGTAATTAGTGTAGCCAACTGCAATACAGCATTAAAAAAGTGTTTTCAGATTGTCCGTGACATCGTCCGACAGCCAACCGGCCGGGCGTCCGATGGTGTCGCCGCCAACATTTCGGAACGGCATGTACATTATTAATACATTTTACCTTCTCCGTTTATCTTATTATACAATCTGAAAACGCTCTTACAGTAGTATAAACAAAAACGTGTTCATCGTCAGGAGGTCCGACAGAAGTGATAACTTAAACTAATCTAACTGTGCGCTGTGAGAGAGGAGGAGCCTGCCTACTGCTGCCGTATGCGTGAGAAAAAAGGAAGCCAAACACCGTACCGTACCGTAGCACCGTAACGAAGCGATTTACCCTCCCATAAGAAGTTATCACTTCAAAATACTCTATGTTGCAACTACCAAGAATAGGTAGTAATAAATTATCAATAAATTCTAAGTTGCCCAAAACCTGTTAGCATCTTAGTAAAACAACCTAAAACTAGTACCTAGGTTTAGTTTTCTTCTAATATAAAAGCTCTGCACTTGTCGGTGAAAGATGCAACTTGTAGAGGAGTACCAAAGTAAGGGCCTCTAATATAGCCAGGTAGGTACTAGGTAGGCGTAGGTACTGTACTGAGTGTGAAGGAATACGATGGGAAGCGTCCAGTGAAACCACAAGTATCACTTTTAATTTATTTCTATATGAAGTAACACTGGTCACACAGACAACAACTTGGAACAAATTGTTTTTACTGCAATAAAATTACAATTGTAACTTACTACTTACAACAAATTGTAAGTAGTAAGTTACGACACAGTTTATTCAGTCTGAGGCACTGCACAAAGTCAAGATTCTAGATCTATGGAGATTGCGGATTCGAGAGCGGATTGCGACACACAAACACTGTCTGACCACTTGACGTGCGCAGGAGTGTTTAAGAAAAACCTACGCGGCGCAGCTGGCAGTCGCTGCTATAATTCCCCGGAACGTGTCGATCGCCTGACGCGTAAGGCTGGGCTCAAGGTATTAGTGTGGTAGTTTTTTCGTATTTCGATTAATATTTTGTGTAATTTTGAATCCATAATTGAATGACGACCTTTATGGGTCAGTGGGCTAAGGGTAGGCTTGTTGCGGATTCAATTCCCGCTGCGGGACAAAAGTTTGCATGGTCGTTTGTAGAAGTAGGATTGTGGGACATTATAGTACTGGTAGTTAGTTAATACTTTTATGGAATAATAGTTAATAGTTTTATGGAAAGGGACGACTGGACAATGGACGTTAAAACGGCCTCAGAACTACGGGTCAGAAACCAATGAGAAATTAAGCACAACATAAAATAAATTATACTTTCAAAACGTAGGTACATTAACATTTTGTAACATTGAAAATAAATTGAACTAAAGCAATGAGATGTAACTATCGATCATTATTATTATAAAAACTTGGACTTGTATTACTGACTTTATGATTAAATCTATATTTCTATTTAGGTAGGATTTGATCATAAAAGTGTAAACAGAGTCTGTATATACTAAAAGTATAAGCCCTATATACTTTTAGGGCTTTATTTATTTATATATTTAATTATTCATATAACCACCATAATTCTTCGATATGCATTTACATTAGATGATCAAAATAAAGTGCACCTGGACCTCTGGTGCGCTCTTCATACCACACCACCGCACCGCACCACAGACAAACACAGACCAGCCAAGTTTAATGCGTGCATAGATAAAACATTATTTTATTTCCTGTATTGTGTCAAATGACAGTTTTGTTTGAGTTACTTGGGTTTTGATCGTGCAGGTGCTGCTGTTGCTGGCCAGGGCTGAAGTGAAGCCAAAGAGAATACAATTTATGTACTAAATACTCTCTGTCTCTTTGGTGAAGCCTCTTTGACTGTATTTAATTTTTCATATTTTGTCATCGTTTCATTCCTTTTTATTGATTCTGTTCTGAGAAAACAGTGTGTTAGTTTATAAACTAAAATGTTATATTTCCTTTTTCAGTAGGTTCCCATTCTCTTGGGTGCCGCCCTGTGCCGAACACTACTGGCATCGTCTTGTATAGTTTTTCAAATAAAATTTCGGGAACACATTTTGTTAAACATTTTTTGCTAGAAGCATGTAGGTAGTGAATTTCCAACCCTAGCCAGTTTACAGTGGAACAATTTACCATCGATCAGGTAATTACTTACAAATTCTACGATCTGTATAAGTATTTGATCATATCACTTCATTCATAGAAATTGTTTTGCAACTCATTACTTTTTGATTTTGTATTGTTGATCTCACACATTTTTTTTATAATGGAGAACATTGTGCATAGCAAGCACTGCACCCTGCCTGCATCTGTAATTTATTATGCTACCTACTTATGTGCCTGCATCAGTTTTTTATCTTAGTTCATTTTATTTTCATGTTTTTTAGAGGTAATGCACTGTTGTTAAAATTTGTGAACCAATCACTATCACTACATAAAGAAAGAGACAGAAAGAGATTTAACAACAATTGTAAAAGCATGGCAATTGTAATTTTTTAGTTATTAGTTAGGTATAAATTGGATTCATAGTGCTGTAAAATCTTCATTTTATAATCTGACATAGATTTTAAATTGAAGATTTTACAGCACTTGTCATTTTAAGCAAAGTGTTTTATCAGAATTGCTACTATTAATTTAAATTTACTAGTACTGCCTTATTTTTTTATACAGTTCTATTAGTCTATTATTGCTCTATGGGGTAGTATTTTGTGCGCTAGGGTCTCTATTGTGTTGTTTTAATATACAATTAACTCCATGGCAATTATATTTTAAATTTGTAGTAATCTATCTATGCTTTGTCATTTATTATTATGTGTTTTGCAAAACTTGCTTAAACTCCGGTTGCAACAGGTAAAAATGGTAGGAAACAAACAAAAGCTTTGTCAATTTCATATATTTTTATTTTATTCAAGGATCACTTTGAAACTTCTTACATACCATGTGAATTTAGGTGTTGATTCCTCCTGGACCTGTATGGCGATTATGGAACTTTTGGCACAACCAATGTCTATCAGTTTCGATTAGCAATCGGCATAATTTCAATCATCAGTTTGATTGTAATTAATACCAGTTTTGACAAGATGGATTGATATTACGTACATTTGGTTTTCTATTCATATGACAGCATGTATGATAATCAACATCAACCTTCCGTAATACCAATTCATCAATAGTAATTGAAAGCAAGTAGTATCAAAGTTTTGATAGTATCAGAATTCCATAATCGCTCTGCTGGTCCTAGAACTTTTTTGTATGATTCTTATAACTAGATACAAACACATAACAAGATTACAGTAGTTTTTAAATTGCAAATTGGTCAGTTAACTGTCATAGAGCAGGGCAACATGAGGCCAACTCCCTTATCAACAATACAGCCATGCATTCTTATCAACAATATAGTTATTTATATTATCATACACTTTGTTCATAACACTACCCTTTCTGTAAGCTTTAAATTTCTTAATAGGTAGTTTAGTTGCATTTTCAGGAAGCTCATTGCAGAAGCGCACCTTGTTCCCCATAAAGGATTTTTTTTGTCTAGTTTAAACTAAGGCGTGAATAATTTGTTTTTGATCCTTGTATAGAAGCTATGAAGATCACTATTTTGCTTAAACTCATCTGACCAACCCATCATCACCAATCCCACTCATCATTATGAGTGTATAATAAATTTTCATAATATATATTGTGTGTGAAGCTATTGTAAGAATATAGTGTGTGTATGAAAACAAAGTCTTCTTGAGCACCAGGCAACTGATTAGCAGTCAATACACTTTTACAATCCTACTAATATACAAATGGTTCTGTGGATATTTGGTATCTCAATTACCTATTACAACTAAATGGATTTTGATAAAATTGTGAACTTTGTATAAAATATAATGCTATGAGCCATAATCCAGAACCACATATAAAACTCAAATCAAGACAAGCTTTTGATGACAGTTCTAAATTAAGTTAAAATTAAATAATAATATCAGTAATTATGTGTATAAAAGTGTGATTCTATATAAATATAAAAGAGTGTTTTAGGTAGACTATTCACAAGATCAATGATACGTGAATATTATGCAAGCTCAGACGAAGATGACATGGATATTCAGTATCCAATAGATGGTGAATGTCTGGTCACCCGTCCCGATAAGGACATGCATAACAGGTGCTGCAGGGGCAAAGCTTGGTGTATAAAGGTAAAGTTTTCAATGCTATTTATCATGTTTAATATTGGAGATCAAACTATGAAATTGCGGTTTTAACTGATAAGATTCAGTGGTGGTCATATAATTAAGAACGCTGATATAAAGGAAAGATTTTTTTTAATAAGACGCAAAACTAATTGCATGCAATTTTTTTCATTTCTCTCGGTATCGTAAAACTTTTCCATAATACCACTGTATTCATTGATACACATGATTAGCTAAAAATAAATAGACAAACTTTTTACACTACTTCAAAACATAGTATTCCTATTTACTGGCTGGTCACGTAATTAAGAACGCTAAATAGTTTATACCTTTATTCAAATTTAAATAGAGAACACTCTGTCAATTTGTTACTGTTTGTATAATTTTGGCGCTATTTAGTGCTGTAAAATATTAAAAGTGATTGCTTCTTATGAAAAAACAATGGGAAAAATAAAATTGTGATAAATCTACAAGGGAATAGTAATAATAAAACTTCGCCGCAAGAATTGGTCTTACAAAAAGATAGCCGTCCATCTGCAATGTTCAAAATCGATGGTTTTCCACGCTGTAAAGCATTTTGCTACGTATCAAACTACTTCGAATGTTCCACGTGTACCTAAACACAGAAAAACAACTCCTCGAGATGACCGAAACATCGTTCGTATGGAAAAACAAAATCCTTTTAAAGGGTCCAATGAGCTGAGAAAATAATATTTTGGTTAAAACAACCCTTCAGCAATCTCAGCACGCACTATTCAAAGACGTTTGGTAGAAGAAAAATTGCACGGTAAAATAGCAAGAAAGGTACCCATGTTGAAACTTTGCCACAGACAAGCCCGGCTTGCATTTGCGAGAAAGTATGAAAACTGGACAGTGACAGTGGAAAAATGTGCTTTTTTCTGACGAAACGAAAATAAACAGAGTATGTTCAGGTGGAAAACGATATGTACGACGTCCCCCGAATACAGCATTCGACCCTAAGTACACGAAAGTTACGTTAAAGCACGGTGGTGGAAATGTGAAAATTTGGGGGTGCTTTTCTGGACATGGTGTTGGACCTGTAAAGTTGATAGAAGGTAACATGATCAGTTCTAATACAAAAATATACTGGAAGTAACAATTTTACCTTATGCTGAAGAACTTCTACCGGTTATTTGGACATTCCAGCATGACGATGATCCAAAGCACACTGCACGCACCGTAAAGGAATTTCTTACAGCGCAATCAGTTTCTGTCTTAGACTGGCCAGCTAACAGCCCAGATCTAAACCCAATAGAGAATCTGTGGTTAGATGTAAAGAAAAATTTTTCAGATACACAGTGTGGGAATTTAAGAGAGCTGTACGACGTTTTTTTTTAGAAGAATGGAACTCTATTACTCCTGCGAAATGTCAAAAATTAATAGAGTCAATGCCTCGCCGGTGTAAAGCAGTAATTAAAAGCCGTGGATATGCTATTAACTATTAACGATAAAAATGTATTAAATTGATTTTTAAATTTTCTGCGCTACATATTATGTGATTTTTTAAATGTAAGTGTCATACAAAACCATTCCCGAGCAGTTTAATAAATCGTTCTTAATTATTTGTCCAGCTTCAGTACTATTTGAATGTGTTTGACTTTGGTAAAAAAAAAAAAATGTGAAAAAAAATTGTTAGCGATTTTATTCTTTATTCCTAAGCCACGTTGCTCTATTGATGTGGCTATTTTATAACATAACTAGTTGCTTCTCAGAAGGTACACATCTCTGTATATGACACGATTTAAATAAAAAACTTCTATAACTTCAAATCGTTCTTAATTATATGACGACAACTGTATATTCTTAGATTTAGTATATTTATCTAATCAAAGTATTTAACCTCATTGTCTATACATAACTGCTATTTCATAAGAAGATCATTTAAACCTGTGGAGGAAATCTTGGGACCTGAACTCAATAAACTGAAAAGGCATTCTGTACTGTTACAATTTTTTTACCATTCAAAAAATATATTACAAATCGCGGAAAAAAATGTAGTCAGGTGGTGTCTAGACCGGCCAGTAGGGAGGATGACGGATGGTTTTTAACAGCAGGTCCTGTAGTGTAAAGACGGTTTCTCGAGCAGTATGCGGTCTTGCGTTATTGAAGGTGGAGGTAAAGATCGGTTGACGAGTCGGGGTTGTTTCTCTGCAGGCTTTACCATCATTGTTCATAGTTCTGCACAGTAGATGTCTGCCTTTATTGCTTGACCGGTTCTGAGGAAGCTGTAGTGAATTACGCCATGAAGTGACCATCAAACAGTTATACAGTTAAGAAACCTTTCTATGAGTAAGCTTCGGTTTAGGGCATTGTTGCAGCATTTGACCTGGGGACAGGCCATTTCGTTGTTCGCTTACGATTATCGTAAAACGTCAACCTTTTGATGCACGTCACAATCCGGTCTAAAATCTCTTAATTCAGGTATGCCTTCAACGCACGCTTCACGCTGAAGATTTTTCAAGTTTCTTTTATTTTACTGATTGGGTGTAAATGGTTCAATATTGTGGGTAATCTAACGTGAAACTGGCATGGTTTTACATTAGCTTATCCTAACGTGAAACCATGCCGGTTATCCTAACTCACTCCTTTGTAGTTTGGTATGGATCGGCCATCACTTTCATTTTAAATATATCGTTATTTACCTCTAGCTGGCCTCGTGGTTCATTCTTCATGTCGAATTTTCCACTACGAAAGCGATTAAACTATAACGCACAGTGCGTTCATTAGCCGTGTTTTCTCCAAACACAACAGTGATGTTGCGAGCTAAATCTGCTGAGTTAGTTTCAAGTCAGAACTCTTAAATTCTAAATCAAATTTCAAATGTTATTTAAATATACGTTTTTACTATTTATAAATTTGAAAACTATATTTATCGCGTGAAAAAAGTTTCATTCCGAACTTCCACACCATGCAGCCATAATTTAAATTCAAAGTATTACTTTAGAGCACCAATATCATATTTAAACCCCCATTACTAAAGCTCCTTTTGTCTAACGATTATATATATATAGATATATATATATATTAGCCGTAGATATATATATATTATATATATTATATATATATATATATATATATATATATATATATATATATATATATATATATATCTACGGCTACGAACACGGTGGCTTACGAACCCTGTTATCCTATGAAGAAACCTTGCGCGATGTTGAACTAATTGAAAACGTTGAAAACATTTGCTCCGATTCATCCCTCAAGCTCTACACGGTTCCATGTTATGAGCACTTCAGCATTCGATCTGATTGTTATATTTCCAGGATATATGCGGCGTAATCTGCGCTATCCTGACATGGCTACTCATACTGTACGCCGAGTTTGTCGTTATAATGGTGATACTTGTGCCTGGCGTGTCTGCGTATCCGATCTACAGCTACTTAAACATATTCCTTTTCCAATGCATGGCGTTTCTCGCTTTCGCCTCGCATCTCAGGACTATGTTCACTGATCCGGTGAGTTTCATTGAATTTAACAACATAAAAAGACATGTTTAAATTAAAGCAACTGTGACATCTATCGCTCTCTGCATTTAGTACAAAAATCTATGTTTCTAGTGGTTTCTAAGCCAAAAAATTGGATTAAAATTACACATAATAATACAATAATAAAGCCAAGATTAAAGATTAAATCATAGATTTTACATAGTGCTTACGATAAAAATTACACCAGCGGTGTATGATTTAATCTTTAATCTTGGCTTTATTATTGTATTTTATATTTTGTATAACTTTTGAAATTAAGTATCATGGTTTTTAATATAATTTTCACTAAAACCGGGATATTTACCATGACCGTTAAAATTCCCATTCAAAATGCTCTAGATTATAAAGTTAAAAGTAACGTATGTAAAAATACACTTTTTTTCTACAATTTTGAAAACGAAAACTTAAGTTACACCTAGTTTTGTCACAAAATCTTAGCGTAAGTAAAGACCGTTTTGTCTGCCAATAACATTCACCCTCACATTATCATGGTCAATATATTGTACAATCTAAACAATAATGTGTTGTTTCAGGGTGCAGTACCGAAAGGCAATGCTACTAAGGAGATGATAAAACAGATGAGTTTTCGCGAAGGCCAGGTTATCTTCAAATGCACCAAGTGTTGCAGTATCAAGCCGGAACGCGCACATCACTGCTCGGTATGCCAGCGATGCATTCGCAAAATGGACCATCACTGCCCCTGGGTGAACAACTGCGTCGGCGAAAATAACCAGAAATACTTTGTGCTGTTCACAGTGAGTTATTAAAACCTAAAATACACTCCTGTCGCTGTTTGTGGATTACGTTTTTACGATATTTTTACTAACTGTTGTCTGCGGCTTCGCAGGCGTGGTACCTAAATAAAAAGTAACCTGTGTAAGATAAAAGATAAAATGGTCCCCAGGATAAACATTTTCTCCTTAACAAATTTCATCGATATCCGTTCAGCCGTTTAGCCGTTAAAAGGTCAAACAGAGGCTCTTTTAAATTTTAATTAGTATTTAGACAAGATTTACTAAATATATTTAAAAAATAAAATAAAATAAATCAATATGGGTAGACAATGTACACAATACCATCTAGCCTCAAACTAAGCATAGCTTGTATTATGGTGACCAGCTGATTGATAGAATACTTATATATGTTTAAATACCTATTTATGATACTACTACTTATAATACCCAGACACAGAAAAAACACCTATTAGTCCATTGAAAAGTTACATTTGGGTATGCATTTGTCAGAGGACGCAATTTTATTTTTTTAATGTGTAGGGGGGGTCAGTAGAGGCTTAAGTTCAAGTTTGTGGGGTCGGCACCCTTGTCCCCCGGCCGCCATCTTGGAAAAGGGGGTGCAAAGGGTTTTCGCGCTGTATCTCGTAAACTAGTTACCTTACAGAAAATTTAATCAAACATAAAATGTAGCAAATTAAATTTCCTACAATTTTATTTCTATTACTTTTTATCGTCAAGTGACCAACAAAAAAGTTATAAACAAAAATAAATGAAAATTTTGTAACAAATTTCCTTTTGGAGGTTATAACTTTTTTTACGTACGTCCGAACAATTGTACTGTCCTTCAGGTTTTAAATATGACGACGTAATAGCTGAGAATTTACTGTTTCTCCATGCCTTCTCAGGATGCGACACAACGTCAGCAGCGTATAACATGGGCAAAGTCAAATTTATAAAAATTTTGCAGAAGCATCCAGAGTTAGCAAGTGGAACTAAATTATTTATGAGTGAGAAAGTCGAGTCATCGTTACTCAGTGTTGTTGGCGAACGTTTTTTCGTCTTTTTATATGGCGGAAATAAAGACGATACTCTAGACACTCTGCGATACAAACGATTTGCTAAGACAGTGACAAAAAATGCATTTAATCTCTCTTCACTTCCTCCAACACAAGATGCAGCCCGTTTCCACAGTTTCCGAGTGTATCACCAGATTCAGTTATGGCTCGGTAAATATTGTGATCCAGAAGAATGGGGCTGGAAAAAGCATGGAAAATTTTGGATGCCAATCCAAGCTTCCAAGCCTCCAGCACCCCCCGAGCTTATGAAATTAATCTTTTGTAGATGCAAAGGAAATTGTGGAAGTGCGTGCGGTTGCCGAAAAGCAGGCCTTAAATGTTCACCAGTTTGCCTCCATTGTGGTGGTGAAAGCTGCAGCAACATCGTGGACATATCAACATTACTTGAAGAAAATGAATTAGAAGATGAATTACCGACAATGACGCCAATACCAACTCCCATTATACTACAAAAATTCACCTCGGATACTGATTCAGATTTTTTCTCGCAGCCTGGACCATCGAAGAGAATGAAAAAATAATAACTGATAGACATTTTTTAATATATAATAATAAATAACATTATTTTGTCTAGAAATTGCCCGTGGATTACCTCATAGGTGGTGGGTAAAAGGGTCAAACATAGTTCAATAATAGCATAGGAATGTTAAGATCATAATAAATTGTATGAATAAAAAAAATATAGATAGAAAAGTAAGCCTAATTTTTAGTTTTTATTGCATCCCTATGAGCATTCGAGAATCCGTTTAAGTTTGGAGCGCTGTAAAACCTAGATAAATAAATAAAATGAAACAAATATATAGAGGAAATTGTTTGTTGAAAAACCCTCTACAAAATTGCTGTGATGTCATTTTATTGTAAAATGAACTGAAAAAAAGTTATAACCTCCAAAAGGAAATTTGTTACAAAATTTTCATTTATTTTTGTTTATAACTTTTTTGTTGGTCACTTGACGATAAAAAGTAATAGAAATAAAATTGTAGGAAATTTAATTTGCTACATTTTATGTTTGATTAAATTTTCTGTAAGGTAACTAGTTTACGAGATACAGCGCGAAAACCCTTTGCACCCCCTTTTCCAAGATGGCGGCCGGGGGACAAGGGTGCCGACCCCACAAACTTGAACTTAAGCTTCTACTGACCCCCCCTACACATTAAAAAAATAAAATTGCGTCCTCTGACAAATGCACACTAAGGCCTAAAAAATGTAACATTTTAATGGACTATATGTCCATCACACAGATGTTTGTCCTGGGACGGAATCGAATCTCTAACCTACAGCGCAGAAGGCAGAGTTACTACCGACTGCGCTGAGACGCCTGTCGAATTTATTGTCTTAGTTTAAATATAATTTGATTAATTTAAAAACGAGAAATTGTACAATTAAGGTACAATTTCTGAAAAATAAAAATATTTTCTGTCATTCTTTCTCTCTTTACACATACATTATAGAATAAACAAAACCAAGCATCGTTTAATTATTGAAGAACCAACATATTTTCTCTTTTCTAAAGCATACATCAAACGCAGTAGGTAAGTGAGCTCTGGGGTCAGGCCAGTTATTGACTTTTTAACTAGGTTACTAGAACAACTTGTTTATGTTAGAAAACTTTAAAGCAACCTTAATTAATATACCGTAAATATAAATGTACCTCTAATTCGACTCTTGTCGAATTAGAGGTACATTTATTGATTCTTATTAAACCTGAATTTGCTGTCTTAGAAAACACTTTACCAGAGATTCCCAGCAGACGTTAGTGTGATTAAGTTAATAATATAAAAAAATACCAGGTATCATGCCTACTTTGCAAAAACGCGATTTAACTAAACGAAAGGATTATTTTTGGCTTGTACGAAATCATTTTTTTTTATTTGGCATAGTTAGCTAATAATAAGAGATACAGGAAAATTTTCTTCTCGTTAAATGGTTGCTTATAAAAGTTGGGAATTGAGGCATCTTAGATTAAGTAGTGCATTTAAAGAATACCAAAATTCTAAATGTCGCTCTACTACTGGCCTGTCAGTTTAGTTTGTAGTTTTATCAAAAGATGTTTGCTTTGTGTCCGAGAGTTATAAAGTATCATATGTGTGTATTTAAAAATATATATCAGTTATCTGGTTACCACAATACAAGCTATGCTTAGTTTGTGGCTAGATTTGGTTGTGTGCATTGTCCACCAATATTTATTAATTATTCATTTCCCACAATCCCATGTAACGTACTAATTAATGAAAAGCTCTGTTGATGAAATTATTAGGCCGCATCAAGGCCTCCAAAGGACAACTTAACGAGTCTTCAGAACCACGGAAGCACAGTCGATCTCACAAAAAGTTGATTTGGTCAGTTTCGATGCCTATTAAAACTAAATAAAATTCTGTGTGAAACTTAAAAAACATTGCATTTCATGAATCAATCCTATAAATATTAGAAGAGGTCGCTCTACTTCTTACCACCCCCGTGTTAAAGGCCGGTCGATGTCAATTAGTACGAAATATTCTCTTCTAGAAAACACCTTAGACAGAGGCTAGTATTGATCCCAGTGTACTTCGAAACTTTCCATGGGTCGATGACATAGAGAAGTGCTTTAAGGCGAAATGCATTTACTAAATATGAAAGTGGACACAAATTGTTAAATAATCAATCATGTGTTTTGTCTTATGTACTAACTTATGTACTAATATACTTTTAGCTAACTGAAACGAATCCAGGAATTCTACCTGGCATAGAAATTTTATTGATTTTTGAACCATTATCTGGTTTAAAAAACAACAACTGAACAACTACAAACTACTGTGTAAAAAATGGGCATTTATGTGTCTTTGTATTTTTTAATCGAATTTATTGCTACCTATACTTAATTTTGAAGTCTGGAGATTGCAGTCGTAATCGGTAATCAAAGATGTTAATTTGTTTTTTTTTCTTGTTAAAATACAAACTGCTTTCCATTAATCATTACTGTAAATAAAATATTAAAGTGTGCTCCATTTCATTCGACGACACCGGTCATTGCTCGGCCGAGGCTCTTTAAAACTATGTTAACCAAGCTCTTGAATAATGTATTTTGTTTGTTAAATTGCAGTTCTACATTGCGGGAATATCGATTCACGCCGTTGGTTTGGCCATACACCAGTTCGCTACATGTATAAGACACGAATGGAGAGAGTGCAGCGCTTACTCCCCTCCGGCAACGGTCATCCTGCTTCTGTTTCTGATCGCGGAGGCTTTGCTGTTTGCTATATTTACAGCTGTGATGCTCGGCACGCAACTTCACGCTATCTGGAATGACGAGACCGTAAGTGATTGCTGGCGATATCAAGCTAACGCAAATTGGCAGACGGCAGAATTATAACGAACGGAACGATGATATTAAAGCTTAATTTAGATATTAATATGTACAAATCTGTTGTGCCTTCTCTTTGTGTGCGTAGATCGTATTTAGGTATATTGTATGAGTTATTAGCAAATCATGGGCACTGAAAAGGTTATCCAAGCATAACATAAAACGGAGACGAGGCTTGACTTTAGTAGCGAGCCCTATCAGAGACAGACATTGCTGTCTCTTGCATCTCAGCTCGTCCATAATACACCCGACGGAGACGAGGAAAGAGACTTTGTTTTCATCTCTTTTTAGTGTCTTCTTCGCATTATAACAATTAGTAATGTAAAAAATTGCAAAACGAATATTAAACATTCGCACGAATATTATATCATTATTATTAGGAGTAATGTACACACTAGCTATAGAACATTGAAAATAAATCGATTCGCGTATAATGCGTTTAATGTTTTCCCTCAGGGTATCGAACAACTGAAGAAGGAGCAAGCTCGTTGGGTGCGCAAGTCACGGTGGAAGAGCATCCAGTCTGTTTTCGGCCGATTCTCGATCCTATGGTTCTCTCCCTTCACACAGCCGACGCCAAAAACTAAACTCGACTCGTATTTATACAGCGTCTGAATACATCCAAGTACGGTCTCACCTTGTATTTACCAAAACAGGTATTCATCTACACCAGCAAGATTGTAGAGTTTAAGTCAAAATATCACTTCGGTTGTTTAGACAACGAATATTATCATCTTAAGCAATATACTTATAATTTATTACTAGTATTACGTGTAATGTAGTTTAGCTGTAAGTTTTCTGTCAGGGTTTGATACTTTCATGATAGTCCTGGTAATCATTTTGATTATTATTGGTTATATCGGCTCGAACCCTGATTCTTGTTTATTTCAGTTTATAACTGACATCATAATAATTCAGCATTAGTGTTAGACACGTGCGAACTCTAATTATCTGCATTTACTATTTTTATAGATAATATCATAATTTGGATTCATTTTGTATCATCATGTTTGAGAGTTTGAACGTTTTCTGCTCGCATGGTAGTTTAAATAAATGGCAATAATGTTTGATGTAGAGTAAACTAAGACGCTCGTGTTTAGGATGCAGCGTCATTCGCTTATTAACTGTTCAGTCTTTGTAGATCTAATGCGCCTGTAATGTACAAATCAGTACACTAATTAAATTGTAAAAAAAACTGAATAATAGTTCAGTCTCAATGTTCGTGATTTAGGAAAACGTACTTATAATATTATCGTGTATATGTAATGTATGTAACCGTACATAAATGGTTGTTGCAAAGACTAGCAGGCTGATGTCATGCGCACATGCATATTCTAATATGAAAATTAACCATTCATTAAAACGATAAATAGATCTATAATTGATAAAGTTCAAATGATCAAATTGTTGAGATATTATGTAAGGATTATGATATTTACATGTGTATGTGACATATGCTTTAAATATCCTGTGCTTTTGGAATATGTACATTAAATATCAGATAATGTAAAATTAAGGACTAAAGGATACATGCATTAAGATCTCTTCGTATGATAGAAATCTACTTTCGTAAAAATATTTTTCGGTATTAAAGTAATGAATGATTAACATTTTAATAAAATAACCGCAGGGTTCTTTTATTAAAAAGAATGGCATATGGAGGGATGATACAATAATAGTCACTGTTCCATAGCTGGTTTAGGTGCCCATTTAAATGGGCATGTAGCAAGTATTAATTTAGGAATCATGATCATTATTATTTTTAGTTACATGTGATTTCTTTCTAATGTATTATTTATTTTGTTGACATCAATGTTTTGTTATATTTTGAATTTATATTTAGCAAAATAATATTACGCCTACTAATGGGAAAAAATACTGGGGAAAAGAACTCTGAAAACTACATATACAATGTTGAAGAACACTGTCAAGAGTTTTGAATGACAGACAATTGGACATGTTAGGGCATACATAGCCACACTTCGCTTCAATCTATGTAGGTATAAACCACGAGTGCTGATCTTTTATTACCTAATTTTATATATTGCATTACAAAACACCGTGGATTAAGTTATTTGTTTTATTTCTAAGCAAATACAGAAATATTTTGAATACTTTTCATCAAATGTTCTAAGATTTTTTGTGTATTCGACGAATTTCATTATAGAAATGTTCAGCAAATATTACGTTAAAACTGGTAGAGTTAGGTATCTACGCCTACCTATCTTAGTATAGCAATAAATTAACACATGCGCGAGTTTATGTAGGTAGTAACGTGCTTGAAATCATTGTTGACAATTTCGGTTGAAAATTTTCAAAATAAGAATTTTTGTGTATTTTATCTCCGTATATTTGCGTTCTCATGTTTCGGAATCACCCCGTTCAGCCTTAAAATATTAGATCCGAGACACCCGGCATAGTGTATTTGAAAATTGGACAAAATATTTCTTTGTTTGTTAGAAAACTAACGTCTCCTGAAGTGCTTTGGGGAGTAATCCTTTACTCTCTATGCTATTTAATGCTATATTATATTTTCTAATAAGTCCACACTTTATAATGTGCGTTAGTAATAATTCCATTACAAATAGCTAAGTCATATTCGCTTAGAAACCTAAAGTAAAAATTAAGTAAGTAGGAATTGTGATTATATATATATAATTGCTAGATTTAATGATAACCAGCGCTTGTTTGGTGGGTTTTTGATAGTTTTAATAGTTATTGTCGGTTGAACGCTTGAAACTGCATCAATGATGTGATTTTTTATCTTGTAGTTTACGTCTGAGTTGGTTGCTATTAGAAGTTAAAGATATATGTTGGCAACAGTGTTTTAGGAGTGGAGCACAAAATATTGCTGCATTTTAGGCTGTGTTTGGAATAATACATATAAAATTATTGTTCATGTTTTGTTTAGTCTGAGGCTATGTATGTACGGTGAATTGAATCGGTATGAATTTAGTCGTTTTTTGTTAAATTCTAGCTTCGTCTTCGTTCACAGTTATATGTTAGAAACCACTATTTAGAAAAGATACAAATACTGTTTAGATAATTTTTAACAATAAACATCTACATTCCTGTATTAGTTTAAATATATTTAATTGCATTCATGTTAAGTACTTGTACAGATAGGTATTGGATTATCGTTGTAAGCTTCTTGTACGGAATTGTGGAATATTTAAGTAGTAATACGAAGATATGGGATCTTTATTCACTCACACTTAATACTGATACTTACCTACTTTGTGATAATAATCTAAATTATCTTTAATATTGAATATTAATCGAAAACTTTTGAATAATATTTCTAAAACATTAGTAGCATATTAAAACATAAGACCTGTCAGATAGTATTGACTGGACTGTATTTTAAATGTTATTGTAACTCTTGAGAGCCTTGTGCGTACGCGCAGTGTTGTGTTTTGTGGTTGCGTGTGTCTGTCGACCTAGTTTTTTTAGTATGGATGAGTGAGTTGCCGAACAATCAAGTTGAGGCACTGCCTCAGATTCCGACCATACGGAAAAGCCTGCATATTAATTGAATGCGGCGGTCATCCCAACATAAACTAGCAAAACCAGCACTTGGTTCTCAGTGTTTTGGCACAATTAGAATAAACACCAACGTACCGTAACACCAATATTTTATACAAATAGTTATATTTTTCATAGCCGACATTTAAATCTACTAGATTGTAAAAATGTTGATCAAATTATTTTTAAGATGGTTATTATACACAGAGGGCGGAAATAAACAATTGGGTTTTGAGTTTCCCCAGATATTGATATGTCTGCCATTTTTTCCGACTCTGCGTATAACAAACTTTGATTTATATGATCAGCTTATAAGTACTTATGAAATTATATCTAAGTGGTTGAAAAGGTTTGGCAAAAACCACTAATTACATTATCAAGTCATGGTAAGTGGTTGAGGGCTCTATATCACTCATAATCTATTCCTATAAATAGGTGCTTGCGTACATTTACAACTAAATTCATAAAAAGGGTTCAATGACTGAATTGGTTAAAGTATTACTTGCAGTGAACACAATTAAAACAATTACACGACAAAATAAATTAATATCGCTTTGTAGTAACAAGTAACGATTTTAAACGACTTTTAAAAAAAACCTTTTTTAATAAATAGCAGCAATGGAATTACATTATGTAGGTAGTTGTGTAAGTTATAGAGTTACACCAAAAGCAATGATTGTAAGAGAGTATTTTATATCAATGTATGCAGTAACCAATATTGAAGTAACGTTTTAAGGCTTTATACTGCGAGTTATGCTTTTTTAAAAGAATTTGTGTGTGATAAAAAAATAAATAGGTGCAAAATCGGTCTATATGTAAACGTCAAACATACAACACACACGCTTTTTTATATGATGTAGATTTATAGTGATAATAGACGTTACTAATGTATAGGTTTTTATTGAAAACCAGTTCTATATAGTAAGTACATACCTATGAATTATGCAAGTTTAGCGAGCAATTTATACTATTTATAATTACTCCTGGTAAATTTATTGTTTGTTAGTTAGTAAATTTTTTGCACGTTGGTAGGGGGTCATCTTTGAACGCTGCACAGAATGCAATAATTCTTGAATGTTATCTAAATTAATACACGTAGGCGGAGCCGCGAGAAGGCAGCCAGTGTTTCATAATATAGAACAGCTGTACTATTGTCACAATAATGGTTTGGTCACAACAATTTATTATCAGCAAATGTTTCTAGGACACATTTTCGCGCTATTAGGCAATAACGAATGTTTAGAAAAGCAATATTGCAATTCTTAAAGACCTGACCCACCTATAATTACCTATCGGTATATGCTACGAAACAACAAAATGACACGTGAAATAAATCTTTATTGGCTTGTTAGATTCGTTTAATCATTTACTCGTCTTAATTAAAACTGGGTTGAAAATGTTACATGATGTACACGAAATAATATCGCTTCTTACCATAACCGCTGGTCAAGCAATGGGAAAGTGCAGGTGACCGACTTATACCGAAAACAGTTGCGTTAGAATTTTATTATTCTTGTGCCCTAGATGTTCTTTTTGTCACGTATGATGTAATATTTTAAGAAAAACTATTTTCATTAAAGATTGATTGAAGTGGGAGAACTTTCGTTTCTTTTCATAACCTTTCTCTAAGTAGGTAAGTCATTGTACAGTAAAGTAAAAACGTCTTAAATAAGTACCTAGCTACTGTAATAAAGCATGTTATAAACATTAGTGGCCTTACTTATAAACGCCTCTCAACTTTAACACCGCCTAAATACTGCTTAAAATTCTGCCTGTCACTAATTTTCACCATTTACGAAAAGGTACTATTTTATAGTGATTCACTTTTGTCAGAAGTTGAGACGTTTCCAAGTAGAGAGGTAGAATGCTACCAAGGAGAGGAAATAACAAAGGCTTTTAAAGGTAGTTTTGCTAAGTGAATCTAACTAAACTCATTGAAAACGCATTAACGTATAAACTTGCGTTAAACAGTGCGGTGTACCAGTGTTTAAGCGGTCGGCAACAAAGGCGTTAGTATCGGACACGCGACGGGAAAGTATTGTTGCGGAATCTAAGCGCACGTCACAAGTTCGTGTCTTTTAGCATGAGCCCGTGCTCAAGGTGACCAAGTGCCTGCCTCTGCCTCCCTACCTCACCTTCATCGGCCATTACATAACCGACCTCACAGAGACCCACTCGCTGGACCTATCATCGTACGTAACCAATTTGTACTGTATTTTTATATATAGTGGTGCTTTACTCAAAGCTGTTCTATTTTAGATGTTCCGTGCGTTGATTGTGCTGGCACTGGTGGCGCCATCTCTGTGTTACCCGTATGATCCGGAAGACGATGCGAAGAGTGTGCTGCCATCTGACGGGACTTTTGAAGCATTTTACCCTCGAGAGGCGCATGGTATACCCAACGGTTCGTCGAGGCCTGCGCATGGGCATGGTAGTTTCTATAAGCACCGCAACCCGGCGCTAGTTGACGTCAAAAACGCAGCAGCATATGGATTCAGGTTTGATGGTAAGCGAAGATTCAACTTTGATGAATAGGATGATGAATACGCCGGTGCCAACCTAGTCTTGCAAATATATTAGGATAAATCTCTAAATAGTTAATTAACTAACTTTTGTAACAGATATGTATTATATTTTATCATATTGTAATGCTTATTTTTAGTAGTCAGATAACTTAGCAATGACAAATTATGTCGAACATAGAAAATATGTGAGTTACATATCTAATTGAAAACGTCAAATTTCGTCAAACTCTACGAAATCTTTTTATTTAATATGTATGTAACGTAGTTTAAGTACCTTTGAGATCTTTTTTCTTTAATAAATATTCACTCCGAAAATTGGTTATTCATTAATCGTGCGTATATATATCATACCTATATCGTGCGACATTAATTTGCTAGATAGGTGCGTATTATTGATTTTAGACAGTTGCGAATTTATGTTCATCTCTACGGGCTCTAAGTACTTCTAAGTATCTACCCAAAACTAAATGATCTTAAAAGCAAATAATATTTTTCTATGTAGGTAGGTATCTACACAGCTTTTTAAGGTTCCAAAGTCCAATAAGTAGTAAGCAGTACCTAGTATTTTTTTAGTATCGTCTGTCTGTCTATCTGTCCGACTCTAATCAACAACCTACTCTTGAAAGCGACAAACGTTATAATAATAATAATGTTTAGCTAGCTAAAGGTATTTATTTTATTTTATTTGGGAAACAAACAGACAGTATTTTGTTTATAAGTAACACAAAGAGTATACCAAACACATATTCCAGTAAAGTTTCCAGTTACATTATTAATATAAAGAAAAAGAAAGTGGACATTTAAACTCTATACAAAACTATATTTAATTATATAGCTCATGTGAGCTTAATTAACAGAAAAATAACGAACAGAAAAATACATACAAAATAAAAATACCTTATCAATTATCAAAGAAAACATTAAGAATACAGTTCCTACAACTATTGAATGAATGAGAAAAAATGACAATGTCTGAGAAATTATAGTTGTGATCATTGCATGATCTGCGTATAAAAACATTAGACGCGTAATTGGTACGGGCTGTGGTGGGATCAAAAACTGGTTTTCTTCTTGAATTGGCTCGTGGGCATTTAAATAAGAATTTACTGAGCAAATAGGGTGAGTAGATATGGTTATTGATATTTTTAAATAAAAACAATTGATCTCTAATCCGTCTTCGCTCAGCTAGCGATAGTAATTTTATAGGTTCTGGCAAATGTGAGTACCTTGCAAGAGGTGTTTTACAAATTTATTTTTAATGCTTTCGATTGTGTTTTAATAAATAACATAATAGGGGATTCAAACAACTGACGCATATTCCAACGTAGTACGTTTGTACAAACCAATTGTAAAGCAAGAAACAATTGTATGCATGTATTGAACTAGGTAGTCCTGTATCTCAGGCTTGAAGAGCTTACTTACATAGATTCTAAAAAAATCACCTACATAGACATTTTAATTTTTAGTTAAATGTATAGAATATTATTTAAAATCTTAACTAAGCTTAAACCTGGAAATAATTGTACGTAAAAAGTTTTCAAAATAGTAGCATAATACGATCAAATTCTAACTAAAATTATCACAGCTTTTCTAGATTATCAGAAATAGCCTGAAGTGTTCATAAACACAATTGAACCATAATAAATTCCTTTGTTTTTTAATCTATGAGTACATTGTTTTAAATTGGATGGGGACCTGACTTGACTAGACTCTTTTTTTCAGGAAGCCTTCCCTGTGCATTGTCCGACGCTCTGGGCCAATTTATTTTTAACTAGCTGTTGCTCGCGACTTTGTCCGCATTTTTTTTGAAAGGAATTGTAGCTTAAATCCTTCCCCAGGATGCAATTTATCTCCTTTCCAAATTTTATTGATAAGTTTCAAACCAATCACTCCCACCAGCCATTAAAAAGTTTCTATACAAACATTCACACCCCCTTTTAATCCTTTATGAGAGTTATTATGAAAAATCCTGAAACACGTGTCCATTTATTTTGCATTTTAAGTATCCAAACCAAGTTTCTAAGAAATCACACCACCCGTTAAAAAGCTCCCAAACAAACTTTGCAACCTAATATTGTACAATATTTGTTAGAGTTATTTCGAAAAATCCGGAAGTACGTGTCCATTTATTTTGCATTATATTTATTCATATCAAGTTTCAAGCAAATCGCATCACGCGTTAAAACGTTTCATAAATTCGTTTTCGCCCCTTTTCACCTTCTTAGGGATTGAATTTCAAAAAATCCCGGTTTAATGGGTGGATTTGCTGAAAAAGAAAGCTACCTTCAAAATTTCAGCTTTCTAGCTTCAGCGGTTCCGGCTCAGCGATGATAAATCAGTCAGTCAGTCAGGTTAAGCTCTTTTATAGGTATAGATAATTACTTTTATCCTTTAAACAACCTGTTCTCTCCCAGTAAAGTAGGTAAGTCCAACAGAATGTAGAATACATGCACGACCCGCCTGTTCGAAGAGGCATGCACAAGGGTTACCTACTTAAAGTACCTATCTACTTTCTAATAAATGTAGGCATGCAGCACAAGAATAGCCCAGGAAGAAATCGACAGTGATTACGTCTTTACAAGCATTTGAGGAAAATTGGCTTACTGTCTATGAAGCAAGAGCACATCACACAAACTTGAAACTTAATGTTAAACAAAAGACTTCAACGCGCTCCGTGTTGTAGCTCTAATCACTTAATAGTATGTTTTTTACCATGTTGATGTACCCGTAACGCAGAGCACGTGGAATATCTGTTTCTTTAGTTATATGTATTAGGTTCTAACCAAGGGGCCTACTCCTGATCGATAAACAATATATCGGGAAAATAATCATGCAAAACCGGACTTAGCGTTTTGACTCATTTTAAGCAATGGAACGACCATTTTTCGATAATTTAGTTTTAAATTTGCCAATCGACAATTTTAGCACGTTTCATAGGAACTTGTTATATAAACTTGTAACTATGTACTTGTAGCCTACACATTGCACTATATGCGTTGATACTTTAGCGAGCCTTACTATGAAAACTTTTATATTACTTCGATCATTATTTTTCATCATTATTTTCGATATACTCGCTAACATAACAATATTTTATCCTACACATTTGTCTTTCAGTTTTTAATTAAACTATCGAATAGGTATATATGTTCTATATAATTTATGTTAAGTCGTGAAATTTGTTTTGACAAGGAATTTATTTTTGAAGGCGTTACTCAGATACATTTTTTAGCCTGGTTGCTGCTGCAATCTTAATTTTATTTTTGGGTTGACTGTCTGCGGTCGTGTTGCATCCTTTTGCCATGGATAGCGGGGTCTGAAATCATTATAAATTTGATAAGTCACAAAGTATACGATAGAAGTCCCATTTTAAACCATGTAGTGAAAGTTTCATGAGTTATGGTCAATAATAAAAATAAATAATAAATAAATATTGCTGCACAATGCACACAACACCATCTCATTTCAAACTAAGCATAGCTTGTATTATGATGACTGATATAATATTTATATATTTTTAAATACAACCTCATGAAACACACAGAACAAACACCTACATAATGTTCTTCGCACAATTGTTTATCCTGGGAGGGAATGGAACCCTCAACCTACAGTGCAAAAAGCTACTACTACCAACTAAGCTGACAGGCCAGTCAATAATCACCAAACATGTTCGATCGACACGCCATAGTCGATGATGTTAACGTTTTTCCCATTGGTTGAGATGAGCCGACTCACTTATTTCGTGATAGAGTTCATGAATGGGTTTTTGACTCGACATCGATTGAGTTTCAAATTGAATAAAGATAGATTTGGTACGAGGATAAAGGATAAATAAGTACCTACCTGCGCCGCAACGGGCTGGCGCGCGGCTTTCCAGTAATGAATACGTCTCGATTCGATCCAAGTGTCAGACACTTCCTTCCCCTCTGCTATTAGTCAGTGGAGCGGACCGGAGCGCCACTCTGCCGCTCAAACTGATACCCTCCCCCAGAAAAATCCATGTCAAAACACTTAGCCGATCAGAGAAAAAAGTGTGAAATTATCTTAAGTGGCCAGTGTCTACGAAAATCGTTTAAAATAGGGCTAATAACGGTACGTTCTAAGTAAAGATAGGAGTGTAGATATGTTAATAAGATTATTATGTTGAGGTCGGGGACCGGCTTTTAAGTACGGAATGTTTCTGATACCGTGTATAAAAAACGACTGGACTCCTGGGATCGGTCATTCCGTAGCCGGAGTGGGTGCACGCATCTTCGTTCCCGAAATAACGAGGCTTTTTTGTGCTAAGGCTTCTAATCCTTTTTTCGGCTACGACCGTAGTTCTGAATTAAGACTCGCAGGGGGTGAACGTTCTACTGGTTGTTCAGTTCAGTTGTCACTGCACAAGTGTCATGAATCAGGATTCTAATAAAATGGTAAGTGTTATTGCACAGTTTGTGGTTTTCAGCGATTTGTGAGCTTTTTACATATTAGCTTAGAATCGTGTGCCAATTCTTAGTTAGATACCTAATTGGACAGCTCAGTCTATCTGACGAATTATTACTACTTGTTTCTTATTAAACTTGATGTAGGTACCGATTGGCCTTCTGGAAGTGTTTCCTCTTCAATTTGTAATATTAAAAAAAAATAAGAAATGGTCTTTTCTGTTTCTGATTAATACTATAGAATAAACTTATCTACTCTATAAAATATATCTATGAAAATCAGTAACGACAGCTAATTAAACTTCTTTAAATTCTTTTTGTACATCCGAATATCACTGAAATTTAGAACTTCAAACAACAGTTACAAATAATAAAATTTTCGGTTAATCAATCAATCAAAACCTATCAGAAGAAATTGACTGTCGTGATCCTACAAATCTAAATGTGTGATAAATTTATAACACATTAAAAAGTGTAGGTAATGTACATTATTCGAATAATATATTACACCAAAGATCACCCGGTTATTTAGTATACAATAAAAAATAATTATTTTAGCTGCAATAATTTGATCGTAAACCAACCTCGTAATCAGGCGGACAAAACAAAAATGTATTATGTATTACAATCGGTCAGCTATTTTCGAGTTTTTGCGAGACAAACGCATGACAATATACCCATATAATATATAGATTACTGCAATTATATCAGTCCAATGAATACCTGATAAGATAAGTACAAGTCACTCTCTCACCTCAGTATCTAACGTCTCTATTGAGACACCTGTCGATATCGAGTTATTATTTTATGACTGGATAGTTTGGGATTAAAATAAATAAAAAATATTTAGTTTCGTTTAAACATCTACTTTAAAATAAGTAAATTACGGTATTTCATATAAGTAAAACATCACAGACTTAGAAATAAACTACATAAATTAATTTACTAACTTTCGTTCAATAGGCACAATCGAATATGTTAAAATATACCTATGTTATTAAGAATTTTATTTGCTAAAAATTTAGGTACATATTTTGATTTGTAATGAGTGGTAGCATGTTGCACGTATATTGTATTAATAATAATATTACTTAGTCTATGTATGTAGCTTAGAGCAAAGTGAAAAAAACTACGTATTTTAATTAAGTTAGAAGTCAATTTAATGGGTGGGTATTGAATATTATAATAACCTAACGCCCAGCGAGAAGCTATTAAATCGAGTATATAGTTATTTCAATAGAAAATTAGTGTTTATGACCCACGGGTGAAGCGATGAGATGGAAATAAAATATTTATGGCTTTGGAACTCCTACGCTCTATTTAACGATTAGTTACGGACCCGCTCAAATCACTTTATAATGTCTATCTGCCATAGCGCTATGGATTCTTGTATGTCGTGGTTCCCAGAACATGAGTTTAATGTTATGTGGTTTAACTTGTCATTTTGTACTCGAACACTGGAGACTTGTTCAAAGGGATTTTTTTAAATATTTACAAATATATTTTTTAACAGAACCTTCCTACTCGATCTTTGACTACTTATCTACAAGTTAATTACTATTTCAAATCCTGTCATAGTTAACTATGTATGTATATTCTTACTTTGTTCATATCAACGAGGCGAGGGAATGATTGACGTCTGTTTATCGTAAACCTATAATTATAAAACGCATAATTATGTTGTTAGGGACCATAACAATTGTAACACAAAAACTCATCAATCTTGTGGGTGTTACGGTAGAAAATAAAGTCATAGAAAGGTACAAGTCTTATCATAACAACTACTTTTGAAACTACAACTACAGGCGTTTTTGTAATATGTACCTATAGCTTATATTAGCAACGTAAGTGCACGAAAATCAGGCACTGCATAAAAGACCGTAGACCATTGTAATTATAAAACTTCAAGCTAATTGCTTACCTAAAGATAAACATGTTTTGTTGTTTCTAAGGGTATTTCACGATTGTTGTAAAATTTTGTCTGCATTGCGAATAGAGAAAATGCTGTGTATCTATTCAATATTTTAATATTTGCATAACACGAAAAGAAGCATCTAAGTTCATTAATACATTTAAAAATATTTTATTACGTAATTTTGTTTCAGATGGGTTTAT
The DNA here is from genome assembly GCA_948098915.1 of Lampropteryx suffumata. Lineage (NCBI taxonomy): Eukaryota > Metazoa > Arthropoda > Insecta > Lepidoptera > Geometridae > Lampropteryx > Lampropteryx suffumata. Next base: position 13,621,535 of record OX402544.1, on the reverse strand, counting down.
TTCTGTTGCTGGCAGTAATGGCATCGTCGGAAGCCTTTTTCTTGAAATGGGGATCGGACTCTTCGTATGTATTTCAATGACACATATACAATCGGTCTTATGTTCTATACAGTTGGCTTTGCGAATACTAAGATTATGCGAACGTTTGGCGTACATTTTGTGTTTCTTATATAACTTATAAAGCGGAGGCATTTTTCAATAGTCAAATAACCATGTTGTAGAATAATGTAATTTTAAATTGGAATACCGTTTGCAACATTTTGTTCAAAGTTCGATCACTGAGTTAATAGACTATTGAAAAAAATGCGCGCGTTTTTGTACCAACGCATTTCACTTAAAGAACAATAATCGAATTTTTGAGTAAAGTTATAGGAACTTACTGTAGGTTCCTCCTTCTGTTTTGTCGGTAGATATTACTGTTGGCAATACAGACCGTGCTATCGTTGCACCGCACCTGAAAAAATATAAAAACTGCCACTTCCTACTTTATGACAATGTGTTTTTGTTTTGTGAAATTAATTCATGTTTCTTGTAAATGTATCAGCGGAAGCAAAATGTTTCCTCTATCGATCGGCTGGAATTGGCAACATCTGTTGTTGTAGATTTATGATCGTACGTTGTTTCAGCAGACAGGCGTCACCGCAAAAGTCCTGGGTGCAACCGATGTCGCCAAACATGTCGCCGGCATTCCGGTACCAGTACGCGTACTCTCCGTACGACGCGCGCAAGATCTACCAAATCCAAAACCCTCAGTATGCGCAGGCTGAGATGCAGAATATTCAGAACATGCAGATTCAGCAAAACCTGGCGCCAATCCCGATCAGCGTGCCAGCAGGCGCTTCGCTGACGCCTGTGTCGTTGCAGCACGTTCAGCTCGTGCCGTGCATGTGCCCCGTGGCACCCGAGGAGGCAGAGAAGCTACAGGAGCAGGTGGGCCCTGGCCCTTATGTCGCGCAGACATTCGCGCAGCCCTCTTACTCCATGCCGCAGCAGATGACCGTCGCTGCGGACAACTCCAAACCAAACATCAAACAATAAATCATTATAAGTATACTTACTTCACATCCCGCCAATTTAATATTATGTAATTTATTATCATCACTTATTTATGCTCATATCGATGTTTATAATAAGACGATATTGAAGACTGATAGTTTAAGGATGTGTGTACTTTTGAGTAAATAAATTTAAAATTGTATGATTGTTTTAATTTGCCCGATTATGGTTACTAGTTTCAAGTGCCTGAAATCAGAGATTAGTTATGAAAGTGTAAGTATCAGAACGTAACATATGATTGTCGAGGTGGGTGGATGGCGTAATGACGATTAAACAGTATGTACTCCGTTTGTTTAGATTGGCGAAACGGACCGAGAGGCATGCAGTGGCATGCTGCTCTTTTTGCACGAACGCACCGCTCGGCCCCTCGGTACTGCCAGGAAGTAACTAGTATTACGTAAAAACACTTTCATTGTGTTCTCGATATCACTGGAACTACTCATTCAATAACTCAAAATGGGAACTAAGTTTTCACGCTCTGTTGGTGAGATATACATAATAGGTAAATTACTGTTCCATTGCCTGAGGCAACTTATGGCAACTAGTATGTTTATAACAAACTCTTTTATACGTTGAAACGCATAGATATTTTCTTCTTCTTCTTCTTCTTCTTTGTTTATGGCATGTGACATAATAATGTCAATTTTGCCAGTGTCAAGTGTTTGTTTGTTTATTTGTTTATAGTCAATTTATTTGTTAGTGTCTTAGTCGATGGTTAATTGTCAATTCTAGACGTCACGCGGAAAGGCCGTCTGAAATTTTCTTGGGATTCCTCGTCGTTCAAATCACAATGCACCATAATACACAGTTAATTGAATTGTTCATACTTGTCCCATGTAGTCACAACTTATTCTTTAAAATTCCGTTAATATTACTGAATAAAACATGCAATAAAACGAGTAAGAAATATTAAATTAGCAGAGCTATGTTACTTCATGAAATGACAAACTAAGAATCCGCATAGATATTTATAGTCACCAGTTTTAACTTCTCAATGTTGAAATTGAAATGTATTTTAATGTCAAACATTAAGTCAAAAGTAACATAAGCATGGTAAATTGTCATCTTATGATGACCGATGTCATAACTTATGTACATTAAAAAGAAGTACCTAGCAATTCAATGCTTTTATTAAATTGTATTATAATTTATTTAAGGTAGTTGGTAGGTAACTAATTCGTTTCTATTTGAGCTGCCTTTAACACAGAGCCGCGGTGGCTTATTGACCCTTTGGAAGCCAACTAGATGCTAAGAAGCCAATTACGCCCAGGAGCTTATGATTTAGGAGAGTATCTATATTATATATATATTAAATAAGTAGGTACCTACATTAGGTAGGTACCTAGGTAAACATTATTATCAATAAGTTCACTAAAACCGACGTTTAAGATGAAAGCAAAGTCACATACTGGTACGTATCTTCAAGAGAAAATAAAGCAGTTGCATCATTTATACATGCCAATTGATCTCAATGCTGCGTTCCACCAGAGTAAAGTCAACGCTATAAAGAACCTAGAATTTATTCTGAAACATACAAACAGGAAGAACCTCCAAGATTCGGACTTCCAAGAACTGCTCCTCTGTTCTCTTACAACAGTGTACTACTTCGGTATGCGGCTTAAACTAAGCAGACTAACTTCAAGATACTGGTATTGGTGTGGAAAGAGGCAGTTCCATAAAGCCGAATCTGTTTTTCGAAAAACTTTGAATCATTTGCACCCCGAACGCAGTGAAGCAACAATCAAAATAACCCTAAAATTCTTTTCTGAAGTTCAACTGTGGCCGTTTGAGAGTTTTGTCGGTCAAATTTTAGAAGTCGTTCTCTATTTCAATAGAGGTAAAACAACTCTATTCAACATTATGCTGACAGACATACATTTCGTTCTGTTTAACGACGTGGTTTCTGCTCGGCACCGTATGAGGATCCTCTACGAACTGCTGAAGAGCGGCAACTGGATTATTGACAAGCAAAAGTTACTTCCGTTCGTAACGAGGTTATTAGATTTCTATGCGTACAGCATTGTGAAAGATGAAAATAAATTACCGGAGTTCAGTTATTTGCGAAAGGGGTTTGAAGCTTGTCTTCGTCGGATCTTTGAAAAAGTAGAAAATAACCATCGGTTTCTGATAATAGCTACGATGTTGAATTGGTTTTCGATGGTTCATATGCATGACGATGACGTTTTAGAGTTCTCATCTCTCCTGGATTATGCAACAAAGTTGTATAAAGTAGGTTTGTACCCGGACAGCTTTCACGACGGAGTATTTGAATATGTTCTAGATAATCTTATCGGATCAACAAATGTTTTACACAGTTTTATAGGAAGCAGAGTTTTGCACCGGTTTTTGGATAGACACAGCAATGCTCCCTATTTGATGGTTCCTGCGATTTACTATGATTTTTCTCAGGTATATGTGGCGACAAAATGCGATAGCTTATTTATTTTCAAGCACATTGAAAAACCCTCATTCACTGAATTTTCGTTGGCAGGTTCGCATAAAAGTAGGTTTCTTCGAAAAGGCTGACTCAGCGTTTATCCGTCATCACAGGGAGAAATTACACGAAAATATATTAAAAGCTTTTGAGCTACACTGTAACAACACATCAAATCTAAAGTCTCTGTTTTCCGTGATCTGCCTGCTTGTGCTGGAAGTGCCGTGTGGGCTGACGGCCGCGGCGGCTGCCTGCATGGCTATGGCTATCCAGGATTACGCCATTAAGAAAGAAAATCTCTCCGCGACTTGCAGGTGGCTATCTACCATACCACTAGCTTATGGGTTTTATCTATTTATGTATTATCTATTTATTCTAAAGATTCATGAATATTTTGAAAACTTTTGATCTGATGATGGAGCTGATGCTCAGAAACTTCACTTCATTATTTGTGGAAAAATACGATTATTTACCATTTTTTTGCTAAAATGGTATTGCTAAGTCGGGTCTATTATGATTATTTGCACAGTAGACGCGGGACTCGGGACAAATGTTTGTATAATCTGTAAATATTTGTCTCATGTCTGGGTGTTTCTACGCATAATGTTTTGTACCTACTACAACTTCTTTTCAAAGTCAGAATTAAATAAAGTTTCCTGAAGTTATGCTGTTTAGTTATGTAATAGCGCAAAACGAGTTGGTAGGTATGTATACTTATTGCATGTAATTATTTTTAACCTCTACAAAAAACCTGGCAATTTGTATTTTGCATTTGAACTTATGCTTTGCCATGGTGACTCCAGGTACTGGATGCACGCCATCGTTGTATCCATTATGTCACACATATGCTGGGTACACAAGGCTCAGTTGCTCTACAAATACGTCAACCAGGTCATTGCGCGAAGAGCGAAGGAGGCCCCTCAGCTGAACCCCCCATTGATGCAGTTCTATAATATTGGTCAGCATCACGTCACTTGGGATAAACCTACTTTGTTCTTCGAAGACTGGGAGCTTCGTTATGGACTTTGGAAGCATTTTCAGGATCCGCAAAGTCAGGTTAGAATCAAATTAATAATAATATTCGTAAGTAATGTAGCATCAGATATCTATTATGGATGATGTTTCATTTGCAGCAGTGCACCGCAAATTCATACTTCCTTCCAACGACGGCGTTGGGAAAAAAAGTTCCAACGATGGATATACGAAATTAGAACAAAGTATGTAAGTAATTTGTGTTGAGTCAGAGATGAGCTGAGGTACCTAAGGATTTTGTATTACGCACTACACAAACGCGCAAATCTCATGTAGGTGTTTTAATTTATGTTTGGTCAAAGAATAATACTAATAATATACTCATAAATATATAATGAATATACTAATAAAGTATAAGTACAGAAGGCGAAGTCCACGAACATAATAGGTTCGGGGAAAAAGTTTCTTCGCATTTTTTAAGAAAATTCAAAACATTTTTTTAATATAGTTTATTTACATTTAACTAAAATATGTAGGTACCATTTTGTTCGATAACTTTTTGCCATCTTGTAGGTAGGGACATGATCCCATTGCTATTTATTTTTTTTGGTTTTGGCAGTCCTCTCGTGATGTTAACCTGACACTGCCTAAAGAATTCTGAAGAGACCGAAACAGGTAGAAATCTGAAGGTGCAAGGCCAGGACTATACGGCGGATGCATTAACACCTCCCAGTCAAACTCTCTTAATTTTTGCTGAGTGGCTAAAGATGTGTGAGGTCTAGCGTTATCATGATGAAAAACCACACACCTTTTGTTGATTAATTCCGGCCGCTTTCTCTCAACTTCTTGCTTTAATCTCATCACTTGTTCGCAGTAGAGTTCAGAATCGATGGTCCTGCCTGGTGGTAACAGCTCATAATGAATAATGCCCTTCCAATCCCGCCACACACACAGCATCACCTTGTTGCGAGTTAACCCGGGTTTCGCCACAGTCTGTGAAGCCTGACCGGCCTTTGACCACGACCTTTTTTTGCACGTTCTTGTCGTACGAGATCCACTTTTCATCACCAGTTATCAGCTTCTTCAAAAATGGTTCGGTTTCATTACATCGTAATAAAGAATCACAAATGAGTACACGGTTCATTAGGTTTCTTTCAGTGAGCTCGTGAGGTACCCAAATATCGAGCTTTTTTGTGTACCTAGTTTTTTTCAAATGCGCCAAAACTGTTTTGTGGTCAATTCCCAGTTCTTCAGCTACGTCGTAACTACTGATATGCCGATCTTGCTCCACTTTTTCAAAAATGGCATCCATTTTATCCGTAATACGGCGACCAGAGCGACGTGCATCTTTGACATCAAAATTTCCGGATTGAAAACGCTTAAACCAAATTTGTGCTACTCTCACAGACACTGCACTAGGTTCATAAACATAGCAAATTTTTTTCGAGGCTTGCGTTGCATTTTTATCTTTTTTGTAGTAAAATTTTAAAATGTATCGAATTTCTTCATTAGATTCACTCATCTTGACAGTACGAAAAACAAATAAAAATCACACATTTTCCTAATTTGGAATTATGTTCTTTAAAATTTAAACTTTTAATGATACCAAAACCAGCCAGATACAAATAGTATAGCCAAAGAGATTTTATTACAAGTTCATACATACTATAATGCGAAAAGACTTTTCCCCAACTTAATATTTATATAAATAGCGTGTCTTTTTACGATGCAACAAAGTGCAGTTTAGCTTGTACAAGCGCCTAACGCCAACATTATGTAAACCTACATAGTGCCTTACTTTCTACCGCGTAACTCTGTCTCGACTGGCGCGGCACTTCTCTATGAATTTGCCCCCCCAGGTGGGCCCGCCGATGTACTTTTTAACTTTGTACTGAAGTGCGGAGTGCGCGTGGCCTGCTCAGATGTAATATGTAACAAGAATCAAAATTAGTTACGAATTTTATGCTTGTCCGATTATCGATCGATTGCGCATCTAATTTGTGTAACTAGAGGAAATATTATGCAGTTGTTCATAGATTGCGTGTGCTCATGAAGTCTACGTAGAATCAACACGATAGGCACGTAGTTATTAAGGTCTTTTTTTGTAAATTTAATAATATTTGATCGCTTGTGCTAAAAAAAACCTCAAAAATATAATGACCATATTATTATCATTTGCACCACCTTGTTTGATAATAGGACTCTAAATAGGACTGGATAATGGATTTTGCTTACCTCATATGGACTTGAAAAACTTTCTAGGTAATCTGAATATCTCGAGCTGTCTAATAACCGATTGTCTTGTGACGGTTGTGACGCTAACAATGTATGTGATGATTTTCCTTACACTCTCATCAATTTCACTCGCCGCGTGGCAGGCTCATTAAATAGTGCTTATACCCAAGCTAAGAAGCGATCCGACCTTGTGAGACGCAACGAATCTGTTCTCATGACCTTAAAACTGGTTAAAGATGGATTAAGTTAGTGTGTATGATGATAAAGGTCTCTTGGTCCCTCTCCCAACGTTTAACAATGTACTTGAAGGTGTCCCATCATTCGTGCACCAGAAGCTGGTCTTGACGTCACAACTTCTGTGTCAAGGATGAGGGAGAGGTTTGCCATGAACTATTAATTCAACAACTTACCTATCTACCTATGATAATAGGTGTACCTGAACCGGCTCAATTTTACGGTTAATTTTCTCTTTGTCATTAATCTGTAGTTTTTTAGAGCAATTGTTTCAGTTACGCCAATTATTTTGAAATGATTGCAATGTTTATAGTAAACAAGTTATAGTCACGCTTCACGATGAAAATTAAACTTTGATAGAACCTAAGTAAATTAGAGCAATCGGTTATTGGTATTGCATATTTTGACTGTTTTAGCAAAGTCTACTATAGAACCTACATAAATGATGTCATATTAGTCGTACATAGTCGAACCGTCGAACCTGTCTTTCGATTACGATTATTAGGAAGGTATAACAAACAGTTATAAGGGCTATTTTATGATTACACATTCGCTAATAGGTTGTTTGAATCTGTTGCCATGTTTTTATATTGACTATACGGAGCATTGAAGGTGAATCCATAAAGGTTTCCATGAGGGTTTATGCACTAGGGTTATGAGATTTAAAGAACGGATCACAAAAGCTTTTATAACTGTTCTCGTGGCGTGGTAACGTTGTGATATATAAAAAGTTATATAGGTATAAGTATTTCAGATTATTATTCTTACAAGTAATGGAAATAGCATAAAATCAATTGATATTAATCTGATCAATACGGCAATGCTGTAACGAGCTACAGTTATAGCGAAACTTTGATCACAGTCATTGATACAATTGTTATTATTTACAATAATTTCCTAGAACATTACTTTTATCTGAAGTTGAAAGTTTTATCTGTTATGCATGTAACGTACTTAATATTTGTTGTCCTTAATATTTAAAACGTTATTTGATAGTGAAACCAACCGTGTCGATTAATCTGGTCTACAAAGAAACAGACGAAGCGATGCTAAAATCAGTTTTGCGAAACGAGACGGTGCAAATCATGTGTTTCTGGATACTAGCCAGGTGCACTTGTGTATGGCATATATAAGTATTGATAGGCGCATCGGCTTTCATTGTTAAAGTGCACTTGAATCCGAGCGCTTCATTTTCGCGTCATAGTTATAGCAGTGTGGGAAACCCCGACGTACGTTTGCTCTGCAAATTCGCACGCACTCTCTGAGCTTTTTGTTGAACATATTACTTTGTGCTTTCCACTACATTGTTATACAATTATGGATTCTCGAGTCGCGGTAAGTGTTTTTATTGCTAACAAATAGATGAGAGTGCTGAGTGATTATAGGATAATTGAGTTGAGACTTAGGAATTGATAACATCTTAGCATTGTCTATTCTAATTAAGTACTATCTAGTGCGATAAGATATAATTTATTTCAACGACGTGTAACTACCTATATTGTTCATTAATTATGCGAAATTATGTGCTTGGTTATTTTTATTCATGTGCCTACGTATTTACCTTATTAATTAAGCGTGCGACACATCTTTGAAAATATAAAATAAGCCTTGACAATAACAGTCAGAACTAAAGCGGGCAGAGGGTTAAAACCCATCACGAGACTCGGTGTAGATCTTTACCTCAACTAATGTTAAGTTAAAGGTAACCAACCACTTTGGTCGTTTTCATAAGTATCTACCTTACAGCTGATAACAGCTAATAACAATGATACCAATGATGATTGGTATCATTGTTATAATGTCGCAAAAATATCTTGTTTGAACAGCTTGAAGAACTTTTAATTTTAGTTCTTTGTTAAAATATTAATCTTTCTTGTACTTGGTAGATAAGCTTTAGAAAATATAACTACCTAGTCAGAAACACAACCATTTATTTATTACAGATTTTGTGTATAACCGTAATGTTGGCAATGCTGATCACAAGTACAGAAGGGTAAGTTTCCTTAACAAATAACAATTATTCGAAAACCAATTCAATTTTAATTAATAATTTAACATGTTTCTATAATAATTACAGCCGTGCTCTCGAACTTTTTTATTTCTTACTCTGTTAACTCCTTAACCAGGCTTGGTCATTCATTAATCACTTATTTTAACATGTTATTTAGTAAATATTAGTACCCTATATCGATTTATTATTGATAAATTATTGTACTTACACAAATACTATGCAACCTTTCGATTACCTCTTCATAAAATTATGTAGGTATTCAGCATGAGCGCAGTAATTAAATACATAATATATTATGTACAGAATTTGGGTTGCCTTTAATAACCATAGGACAAGTAAACGTATTGATTCAATAATTTTAGGAATCATCTGTTCTGTGTTCTATTTCTGTTTATACATAAAAAAATAAAATAATTAAAACACCAAAACACATGAGTTAGATAGTAATAAGTAGGTACATTCGTTTTTTAACTACATACTAGTGCTTAGGAAGACTAAACGCTGTTTGTTTACCTAGAAATATAAAAGAAAAATATGAATCGTACTTTAGGAAACCGTAACGTATATCAATTAATCGTTAAATTTAATTCTTGGTACCTATTTGTTATGTAGGGGATCAAGTATTACATACTCGTGCTCAGGAAATAGGCAAGGTATTGCACTCACGCGCATCGGACGAGGAAGCTTCCGAAACCGCTGGCCTATGACGGAAACGCATTTCTAGTGCTACTTTACTGGAAATCTAGATCAGCTCGATACGTTTTACATAAACAAGGATATGTTCTTAACATATTGTTAATCTCAGCAACGTAATCGCTAGAAGTTAGGTTCTGTTGGTCCAGGTCTATGACCGGACCGGAAAATATGTCCAATCAGGTAGGAGAACTAGACTAGGTAACTAGAACTATAGTAACTTGAATACGTGCACGAAGGACACAATGGCGTGCTTTTAGAGACCTATGATCGCAACAAAACTTTGCCAGGCTGTTGATAATGTTTCACAATAATAACTTTTCCCGCAGCCGCAAGAAAAAGGTCGTCATACACGTCCCGTACAAGGTGAAGAAGATCAAACACACGCACACTGTGTACAAGATGATACATCATCACCACGCGCATCCTCACATGGAGCACGCGGCCTCACCGTCGGATGATCATGAACACTTCCATCATGTGCATTTACATGAAGAGCCTCCATCGCCTGTAGGTGCGCACAGTCAACTCGTCGGCGCGCACAGTCAACTCATCGGCGGGCTGGCCATCCCGGAGTTCCTGCCTGACGTACCTATGGAAGTGCCCGATATACCTGACGTGCCACGCGATATTCCCGGTCTGAACAGGCTGATTCCGCTTTATAGACGGACTTAGGTGAGTACTTCTGGTAAATCGACCTAAATGAGTATCCCATAAGGCACTGTCAAAAAGAAGGACAAAGTGACGGTTTTTGGACATGCCACTTTTGTCTCCATTGAGATAACAAGTTATAGTCTCAACTTGGCGGGTTTCAACCGACGCGAAAAAATCTATCCGTCTTCTTATTATCACGTTACTAGTTATTTCGAACCAGTGTGGTGAAAGGATTAAAGGACACCTCAGAGGCGAAAACTATCAGTACTAGACGGTTATTCGTTTGTATGTTTTCATTGATGTGGCACCGTTTGATCGTAGTGAGCGCTCATCGTCGCATCGGTCGTTATATTAGGTTCTTTTTCCAGACTAAAACTGGGAACATGGGGAGTTTTGTTTAGATACTGGACCCAGTAGATTTTAACCTTGACCTCCTTGTGACGTAAAGATTTTGCGATATACCTATATAAGATACTTCGTCATAATTTATCTTACTACAAATAATGAAAGAGATGGTTTATTGAAAATGCTATTTTCATTTTCAGATGGCAAAAGCACAGGCTGATCTGAGGTATGAAACGCCATAAGTACGAAGAAAAAAACTGTTATTATTATAGTGAAGTTATATAATCATCATCGTCATTGTGTTATACGAGAGGTAACTTTGAAAGGCCATTCAGTTAGAACTTGCTTATTTTGTTTAGTATTCGTTCCTGGAAAACTATCGAAGTGGATAAAAAAACGTACAAAAACTAAATTATTTAGCATTAAGTATAAAAACTCAAATACTTTGCACAAAACTTTTGTATGAATAGTAATTTCTGTAACCAAAGACTTCGAAGACTGAATTCTATTAACTATTTTTTTTTTCTACGAAAATAGCAACTTTTACCGCTCTTATTTTAGTTTTATTTATAAGTTTTGTTTTTCCTCTGAACTTTAAAAACATAAAACTTTTTCTCTGTGCAGGATGACTTTTGTGTATTTATTATTCGGATAATTAATATTAATTCACAAACGATTATTATAATTAGGTATCCAAATAATTATTACTGTGTTTAACGGATGTGTTCTTATTTTATTTGAATTTAAGAAATGCTGGAAAACTGGTAAATATTTTATTTGATTTTACGTATATTTAAGAATTTAGCTTGCTTAAAATATTTAGACTATATAATAGCAGAATATATTTTAAAATAAATTTAAATAAAATATTCATACATTTTTATTTCGTAAAATCTTTACTACGAGCATAAATTAAGAAATAAATATTAGAGGACATTGCACACAACACCTTCTAGCCCCAAATTAAGGATAACTTGTATTATTGGTTACCAGATAACTGATGATTAAAAAAATCTCTCATCTACCTACCTATCTCAATGTATACTCTTACTAATGTACCCAACAAGTACTTTAAAAACATCTCTTACCTTTGTTCAATAGTCTTAATAAGCACTAATTATAAAACGTACATAAACCTATTAACGTATATTTCTTCGACAAATCTACACATGAAATTGTACATTTGTAGATACTCATGTGTGTTCATAACATGTGTTTCGAAATAAATAACATTTGAAATTGAATTAAGATAACTGATAAAATAGTTAAATATTTTAAAATGCATACTTATGATATTTTTTAACACCCAGATACAGAATATACTAATATACTATATATTCAGTATTCAGTATTCAGTATTTATTCAGTACACCCAGACACAGAATATATTAATATACTATATATACTATATGCGACACTCTTGCTCGCTAGAGGGTAGGCCATGAACTTGTAGGCAACGTCGGGGACGATTTTCCCTCTTAGGTTCATGCCTTTTAATCATGGAGATTGATAAATTCAGACTCGCTAAGGTTAGCGATTAGCTTGCTTTAAGCAGGCGTGTTCTGTTATTTTTTCCATCGGTAGCTAAAACTCTATATTATACTTAGTCAAATTATGTCACCGGAAGGTATTCATTTAAAATATAAATAAAGTAAGCTTAAAAAATGTTTCCCTGGGGAAACCAATAAATCGGAATGGAGCGGATAATTAAATTTTAATGGGGCACGTTTACACTTGGAAGTATTTACGGGCACAATCCTCCGCCTGCGGCTCTGACTTATTGAACAGAAACCCGCGCCCGCGCCGGCCCTTATGGATGCACGTGCTTTTATTTATTTACGTTCCTAACGATCCTTCCACGAACACAATAAATGTTATTAAAATATCCTCATTTGTCATCACTTACGCTCGTATATTTTGGTAGAAAAAAATATGTGTCCTCGATCACACAACGATAAGCACAAAGCCTGATAAAGAGATACAAATTAATCAGAATCTGGTTTTATGGTCACTAAATAACTTAGTTCGATTGTCGTTTTGTGATCAATCGTGTGGAGTAACAAGTTTTGCACCAGCGTCCATTTGCTGAAAGAATGCTGCGTGCGACCCACACTTACCTACTTCTGTTACGCCATCTCCTTGCACCGCAGCAGTTAGATCGAATGCGTTGTTTTGGAACGGTCGGTAGTGAAATACTTTATTACACACAATGTCCACACAATAAAAGCAAGTGTAACAACGCTGTCTTGTCGCCAATCGGAACCCTCCTCCGCTGGACATTAGACCGAGAATGCTTAAAGTGTCGCGTCGAGAAGGCATGCTCCGTCTACCGACAATGATTTTGTAGCCTTTTTGTCTATATTACGGGTTTATTTAAGTGAAATTGAATAAATGGTCATCTCGCGATGTTTCGCTATTCAATCCGCTGCTGCCTGGCGGCTGTGCGGTGCTCGTAATACTGCCCGCTCTTCTTTGAAACAAAACAAAATCGGGTATAATAGAAAAATAATAGATTTGGAGTAAAATGTGAACGTAGGTCCGGTCTGGTGTTGTTTGTATACTGCCTCCTGGAACTTTTGTGGACATTGTGGAGTGCTGACTGCTGGTGAGCAGCCGACATGGACTTCAAGAAATATTTGCTGCTGCTCGTGATGCTGTGCCTGGAGAACGGGGAGGCCGGAGGCCACGGGGAGAAACACCAGTAAGAGTTGTTTTTAAATATCCCAAATCCCAAATTCTAGATCGATATGGAAAAAGTATAGTATAGATCGTTTGGGAAGTTCGTTTCGTTTGTGCTTAGATAATTCCTTGATTCAAACAAATCAGGCACAAAATCCTAGTAGTGGTAGGTTTATTTTGCGCTATCAACGTACTACCATTATGAACTACTTAAACATTATTAATTCTAAAGTAAATTTATCATATCCTTTCTACACAATTTTATGTTGAGCTGTGCTAGTGCGAATTTTAAAGTGATGCTTTGTTATCTCATTAAATAATAATGTAATGCTTATCTGCACCAGCTTATTAAACACACTTATTATTACACACTTATTCAAAATTAGCAGTCTTTTTTTATTTATTTAAAAAAAATCAATACTAGCATATATATTGTTTTAAATATTTACTTAGGTACTTAAATGAACTATGTATAAGTTCAATAACACTGCGAAAACTCACAGTAAAATGTCATGAAATGAGTATGTTTCCATTATATCATATTTCGCCCAAATATTTTTGTTTCAGCGACCACGTGAAAGTACACGTGCCCGAGTTCGTCCACCATGATCACCACACAAAAGTGATTACTATCCACCATCATCACCACAAACCAAAGAAAGAACATCATCACCACCACCATCATCACCCGAAGCCTCATATTCCTCACAGCCATAATTATCATCATCACAACAAAAACCAAGTTACGATCAAGACCGTGTCTAAAGGACACGGGCACCATGGACATCACGGTCATCATGGCCATGGTCACCATGGTCATCATAGTCATGGTCATCATGGTCATGGTCATCATGGCCATGGTCACCATGGCCACCATCACCATGACACTCCAAGCTACGATCCGCCGCGAATACCATCTTACGAAGATGATTACACGCCTTCTTACTCACCACCCGCACCTCCTTACAGAGGCGTTGGTCACCAAATACCTCAAGTGCACGGCATAAGCCATACTGTAAAGAATGTTAAAGTATTCGACTCGTTACCTGGTGCGATACCAAACATTGGAGGCAGTGGCTACGAAGTGACAGAACAGGGAGACGACGACGAGGAGAACGTTTTCACTTCCATCAACGGCTTGCAAGAGTCTTATCCAGCTACTTATGGATATCTCCGAGGGGCAGCACAGCAGCCAGCTCACGATCCGTTCGCGGAGCTTACACCACAAAGCGCGGTTCAAACGAACAACCACGATCCATTTGCTGGTGCAATGCCTCAACAGACCGTCATGCTATCAGCTGGGCAAAACTTCCCAGGAGCGAGCCAGCACGCATCCTTTGCTACATCAGATCCTACACAGAATACTGGCTTGATCATTGAGCCTTCAGATTTCCCGTCAGGCTTTGATAGAAATTCTGGACTAGACGAACAGCCCACTTCGTTTGTTGGAACCGGAGGAGATAACACTATGTTTGTGTCGAGTGACGACAATTTTATAAGCGATGCGCCTATTTCATATTCGAGAGAAGCAGGTATTCAACACTCTACAGATACGGGGGGCGTGGAAACAATTTCTTACTAAAACCCTATGAAGATAGTTTGATAAGTAGGTACAAGCATGACAAATTGTTGACTATTTTTAATTTGATTAGATAAGTATTATAATACGCACACTGTTAGATAAAATGACAATCTAGGAAATAGTCTTTGCTTGAGTAGTAAATTTGTTATATTATACAATAATATCAAGATTTTTTATTTATAAAAACAATAATTAAAAAATATGTAAATCAGTTGAGCTATCTAAGGACCGTTTAGGATTTCCTCTGTTCAGATAGTTTTAATTTGTAGAACATTTATGTAATTACTAGCTGCTGCCTGCGGCTTCGCCCACGTGGTACCTACCTAAAAAGGGGCATATGTCCTTCTCCAAGGTCCCATGTATCTATATACCAAAATTTATCAAAATCGGCTCAGCGGTTTAGGCGTGAAAAAGTGACAGACAGAGAGAGTGAGTAACTCGGTCTGGCTACTTTCGCATTTATAATTATTATAGTAGGGAAGTAGGGAAGTAGGGATTGAAGCAACAAACATCAATTATTATAGTAGGGAAGTAGGTATTGAACCAACAAACATCAATTCGTCTTGCTTTTTAGCAAAAAGAGCGCAGCCAGCAGTGAACCTATTAAAGTTGCCCTACATCCGGAATTGCATAAACTAAACTGATAATAAAACGACTGAAAGAACGTAGATTGCTGTAACACGAACTAACAAAATAATAGTCGTCTTCAATCTGTTACACAATCGGTTACTTTGGGAACTATTACTTTCTTTAAGAATATAAAGTAGTGACCTCACTACTGAGTGAGTGAGTATATTTTCACAGATAATCATAATTTCTTGAGATGTACGCATGTTCAATTAGAAATAGAGAGACTAGGCATATACATAACTAGTTAAATCAACTAACACCAACTTAAATCTTTACCTTAGTTATATGAACCTAGCTAGGTTCTTGTTGTTATTTAGTTTTAAAGAATTGCCTATAACAAGTTATAAATATAAGCTACCTTATTATAATTAATGAATAAAATGTATCTAAGTATAATGTCATCGTATGATTTATAATTGCATAGGCACTTCTCGGAAGATCGAAGCATGTTATGAAACAATAAATTCACGTAAGAGTTTACAACTGTTTACAACTTGCAAAAACAAGCCAGCCAGCTCATTCTTATTGTTTTTGTAGGAACGAAGTGGAATCGAGGCATACCTTCAGAATACAGACAAATGTTTAGTATGTTCTTACAAACGCATAGTTTCCCACGACTGACTGACTAATGGGAAACGGAAAACAGAGAAATTAAAGACAAAAGAGGTTTTCTAAAAATGTTGTTTTCATTTTTACGGCTAGCCGGCGGCACGGTGCGGCGTGGGCTGGTAATTTATGAACACGGTCGTTGACTATACTACTCTACAATCAATCAGGATACTGATTACTACCGTAGGTACCTACCATTCACTAGAATGTAAGAAGACGATTCAAAGTGGTC
Source organism: Lampropteryx suffumata (assembly GCA_948098915.1). NCBI lineage: Eukaryota > Metazoa > Arthropoda > Insecta > Lepidoptera > Geometridae > Lampropteryx > Lampropteryx suffumata. The sequence continues at coordinate 13,605,169 of OX402544.1, read as the reverse complement.
CTTGTGATTTTATTGAATAAAGTGATTTTGAATTTTGAATTTTGAGTTTAAGCACATAATACTTATAAGTTCAAGTAAAACTGAGATATTCGATTAGGTAAGCATTAGAATTGGAAGTAGGCGTTGTGATTTGCGTTAGTAAAACCATCACTATGATAATAATTACGTTTTAAAAACTAAAAAGAAAACCGACTTCATTGAATGAAATTATACTATATTATGAGCCTATCATACATTTTTAGTGGAAAGTAAAATGTATTTTGTATATAATATGTGTAGGCCAAATGAACGCACCGGTCCAATGAGACAGCGAGGTATCGAAGTACATAAAATTTAAATGGGACCACCTGTGAAGTATACCCTTTCAAACAAAAAAAGAATTTTCCAAATAGGTTCAGGCGTTTCCGAGTAATCGGTGAACATACAAAAAAAAAGATTCCGACGAATTGAGAACCTCCTCTTTTTGATGAAGTCGGTTAAAAAGGGCTTAGACGATTTAAAAAAACAAGATATGGGTGAAGACTCAATAGTAGTAATTTTTATTAGTAATTTTTAACCGATCACATAGTAATAATTAGCACTAACTGTATCTACAAGTATTTAGTCAGTGGAGAAGTACCTAATCGTACATGGTGCTGTATGATAGAGAAAGTAAGATATAAAAATGGAGAAGTCACCGTTTCTACGTTAAAGGTAGTGTCGTAGACCCAGGCATGGACAGAACTCGATAAACCCAATGCAGGGATTAGTTACACAATCTCCGCTAGGTTTGTCCCACCAGGGAATTACGAAACCAATCAAAACGTGAACACAGTACCAGTTCAGTTCAGATCAGTACCACTTTCTTCAAATATTGATCGTTTTATTGGTACCTATGCAGCTTGCTTGCAGCGTGTTACAGGTGTGTTAACTAAAAGGTATAAAATATAAAATTGTCCAAGTTCTTTAGAAAGTTTCAAGTAGTGGTTTGGTTAGTTATTTTCATTGAACTGAGTCGCGAATTTAAATTAAGTGCAGCTTCACTTAATTTAAATTCTAAGTAGTTTCTTGTTTGTCACCACACAGGAATAAAACGCTTTTTTTTATAAGTAAATAAATATTGGTGGTCACTACACACAACACCATCTAAGATAAGTAATAATAATAATGCCGGACATTATATTATATTTGTTTCACATAGCATCATCTGGCCCCAAAGTAAGCAGAGCTTGTGTTATGGGTACTGTAACCGACTGATATACTACTTATATACTTTTATATATTATATACTTTTTGTAAATACATACATATTATACATAGATAACATCCAGACCCGAGACAAATACTTGCAGATTATACAAACATTTGTCCCGCGGCGGGAATCGAACCTACAACCTTTTGCGTCTCAGCCGGACCTAAGCCCACTGCTCCACAGAGGTCGTCAAACTAAGCATACCTTCTAGTATGGTGACCAGATGACTGATATAATACTTATATATTTCTAAATACATACTCATAATTATTATTATTATAAAGTTATAATACCCAGACACGGAACAAACACCTACATACGTTTATCATAGTATTGTTTATCCTGGGAGTGGTTAGAACCCTCAACCTACAGCGCAGAAGGCAGAGCAACTACCAACTGAGCTGATAGATATATAGCGAGTTCATGGTCTTAGACGATCGTGGGTAATTCGTCCATGATTTGATAATGGGATAGTTTGGCAAAGCAAGGCTTCCGAAGTCAGTTGGTACCTTATGATAGCTATGACTTGTGGTCAGATCACAAACTAATACAACACCATCAAAGTTAGAAAATTAAAATACAAATGTGTAGAGCCTTTCATGTTTTTTGAGGTTTACAACTCAGGCCAATCAAATTGGTTTGATTATGTATGAGGTATGAGTAACACTCATACCTCATACATAATCAAACCAATTTAGGTTTACGTAATGAGATTTTTTCAATGTGTTTATTCGAAATCTTTAGGTCTTCTTATACGTTTTACCGTGTAAAATAAAATCACAGAAAGTGTGCGGAAGCAGAAACGACGCGACGCGATAGTTTCGCCATGTCCGCCAGTCTGTCCGTCGCGACGGACAGACTGGCAGACATGGCGAAACTATAAGGATTCCTTGTGAACCTCAGAACCCAAAAAATAAACATTGCCTGGAAAATACCATTTTATTCCCTAGCATGGTAGAACTCTCCAAATCTTTAGTAGAATAATCTCTTTACCTCTCCTCAACTACACACACATTATTATTTATTCGTGTATGTTTTTCGCCCGTGAAGTCACGCCGGTCAAGGTCTAGTCTGAAAACCAGTGCTACTTTCTTAGGAGAGGACAGGGACATGACTAAATGTTTTTGAACCACAGTTAGTGTGCTATTATTGTACAATTGTACTATGTATGTTATTTTGCTGTATTGTACTCTTTGTGTTTTCTTTGTTTACCTTATCACCTTATTGTTCTATAAATCTTTTTAACAGCTTGTTTCTACTGTTCATTAATTTCCGTATCATTAATTTCCGTGTGTATATGTATCAAATAAACATTTATTCTATTCTATTCTTGGTAAGACAAGAAAAGATCCTTTGGATGGAAGTTGCGCGTTAAAATCTTTTGTATGGATAACTAGTGTGCCTATATCCCACTCCTACCATTGACAAATTATAACAGTTTATAGTTTTCCCCGAACTGATATCTCGCGATGTCCGTATCGTGTCGATCGATAGGTTTAGACAGGTTTGAATTAATGTGGTAGGTTAGGTTCATAATCATTTCATTAAGTAATCGCGATCTAGTTCATAAGAAAAACACGGGGTTTTTAACATTTAGTTTCATGGAACAGCTCCTGGCCGCATAAGCAGATCTGCTCGTTGTCACCATATACTAAAGAAACTTCTCAATCTGAAATATTTCGAATTCAATCAGAAAGCGACCAGCCTCGTTTTAAGTTAAGTCAACGAAACTAGCGAATTGCTCAAGATAAAATGGATTATTTTTAGGTCATATCTTAAAAAAACAGATCTTTTTAATGTTATTTAGGCAGGTAATTCCTATCCTATTTTAAGCTCCCATTGGCTAGAGTCAGAAACGAAACTGGTCGCATTCTGATTTCATTTGAAATATCTGTTTTTTATATTCGAACCCTTACAACACCGATACTATATTTAAAATTATAATGTAGACCGCATGCTTGAAAGTTTGGCTACCTCTCTCAATAGTTGAAACCATTTTAGCATGTACAAACAAAATACTATGACACCAAACTTGATACATTTAACGACCTCTGTTTCGCTGTGAGCGAACACACGCCTTAAGACGCAAAAGGTTGCGGTACGATTCCCGCCGCGCGACAAATGTTTGTATGATCTGCAAGTAATTGTATCGGGTCTGGGTGTTTCTATGTATAATATGTATGTAAACAAGTATATAAGTAGTATATCAGTCTTGATGTATACATAACACAAGCTTTGCTTACCTTGGGACCAGATGATGTTGTGTAAAATGTCCGGCATTATTAATTATTTATTTTGTTATTAGTATGATTTTTATATTCGAAGTTGATGTTGCTGAAGCGATGTTGTTCGCCACGTCTTTCTGAAGCTTCCCATCGTTCATTACGGGAGTTAGTATTCTTGTAAGATAAGTAGGCACCTAAACATTACTTGTAAGCAGAAATATTGATACAAAATCTATTTAACTCTCTCATATACAAGGTAGATACCATAAGAAAGAAAGAAAAGAAAAAAAATATTCAAACCATCTATACATACAATCTATACAAAATAAATACAAAAAATGTTTTTGTACACTAATGACTAAAACTAAAACAAAAGAAGAAAAACAAATGAGTGAGGACTGAATGGTGGTGGAATGGCCCACAACTCAAAATAATGCTACTGCATATTGTCATGCTGCTGCTCAATATACCTACTATAACATGACACCAAATAAAAGAATTGCAAGAACTGTGGCCTCAATTCTGTTGGCACCAACGTAACTAATTTTATGAACTGTCAAATGAAACTTTGGTATCTGCTGCTATCAACTTATCCTAATTTGATTTTATCTAATTTAATTAAGCGTTCCTAATTTAGTTAGATGGTACCAACCCAACTCCTAATTATTTTTAGGTAGGTTAAAATTATATTTCGAAATAGAGTATTTTTATTAATTCGTATGAATGATCAAGTTAAATAAAACTAGCAACCCGCCAATTATACACCAAACCTTCTTTATGAATCACACCATCCGTCGAGGTGAAAACCGAATTAAAATCCATTCTGTGGTTTTTGAGTTAATTGCGTTAAAAGTGACGTTGCTCAGAGACTTTGTTTTAAAATATGTACTGATATTAAAATAAAACACGAATAACGGTAATAATCGATAACAGATTTATTATCAACGAATCCCTTTACAGGGATATAATTCACAACAGTTTCTTACATCTAGGAACTAGGAAGTAACAACTGCAAACATTCAATCATTTTCATTCACATATGGGAAACAGAAACCTACACATTAGTTTAAATAGATTCACAACATTGTCATAAGCACATTTCAAGTAATAATAGAATATTACTCCTATTGTAGTGTTTGTGTGTTTGTGTGCTTGTTACCTATTTACTTTCATATGTACACTGAAAAAGGTTCACATCATTTTCCTTTGTATGTATCATTTAAATAGCCGGTACTTTTTTCACTGATCATCCCTACTAATATTATAAATTCGAAAGTAACTCTGTCTGTCTGTTACGTTTTCACGCCTAAACCGGTGAAACGATTTTGATGAATTTTGGTGTAGAGATGGGACCTTGAAAAAGGACATAGCTACTATTTATGTAGGTGCCACGCGTGCGAAGCCGCGGGCATCAGGTAGTTATCTATATATATAAAAAATAATCCCTATTTCTCTTGGACATGGCATCACGCGTGAACGGCTAGACCGAATTCGCTAATTCTTTTTTATTGTGTTTGTTATTGTTAGAAGGTGAAAGAAAAATAAGAAAGTTTCATGAAAAATTAGGAAATTTAAGAAAACTTATTAACGTTATTAACTTTTCTAATGAGATTACATTATAAAAGTAAGTTACCTTTAAGTTATCGTCATCGGTAGCGCTTTTGGCAATATAAACTTTTGCAATGTAACCTTATGTTATGGCGTTTGACATAACTGTCAGTGGTTTGACAGTTATAGATTATACCAATTCGAATTCAATATTCGTAGTTAAGACAGGACTACGTATGTCGGGTCAGCTGCTAGTTGAACAAGCATAAAATATACATGTTTACATGAAACCCTCATGTTTTTGAAAAGTTTTTTCATTCACACCAAGCAATAAAAATATATTTTACGTGTATTTGTACGATTGAGGAAGAACACACCTTTATAAAAGATATATCTTGATCATTTTAAATGATCATTTGCTTCCAATAGTTTGTACTAAATATTCGTAATACTGTGTACAACAACCATTTGAATTATGCTATATTTACAAAATAAATTTCTTTTGTTAACTGTTTCAAGCTTGCACTTACTGAGCAAGTAAAACTGAGAAGTACGTAAAGCGAAGTAGCTGGCAGAAAGCTAATTAAGCTTTTTGTCAAGAGTTTTGTATTCGCTTATATTGACAGACCTATAGGTCATTATTCTTGGCCGTAGTCTTCAGAGCCTGATAATGCAAAGCTGCCACCGTGGTCTCCTTCGAAACTAACGGGAGAGTCCCCGAAGCTACCGTCGTGGCCTTCATCAGCCGCACCCCAGCCGTGTCCTGAAATTTGTATAGTTTATTCATTTTAACGACCTCTGTGGCGTAATTCGCCTGCCTGAGACGCGGATTGCGGGTTCGATTCCCGCTGCGGGACAAATGTTTGTATAATCTGCAAGTAGTTCTCTCGAGTCTAGGTATTTTTCTATGTATAATATGTATGTACTACTAAAAAAAGTATATAAGTAGTATATCAGGCATGTGGTACCCACAACACAAGCTATGCCGTGTAAAATGACCGGCATTATTTTTATTAAATTTGTCATCCTAGGTGCTATAAAAGAGAAGATCAAAGAAGAATAGAAAGTATTCTTTTTTATACATTAAGTATTCACTGTTACTGTTAATGTTAATTTGTCTACCTGTCAACATATATGTATGTCATAAACACGTTCAAACTATTAGTAAGTTAATTGCAACAATATAACGCATAACATAGTGTATAGTGTACCAACATATGTTATAATATTCTGTCACGACATCATTGCACCATTACGTATGTAGTCCAATCACAACATGATTACACCAATCTCGAATGTAGTGTTTTCCAAACTAATTTAATTCCAAGTTATCATATAGAAATCCAGGAAGAAACTCATATTACGTATCGGAATCGTACGCATGTTCTACGCCGCTACGTATCAATTCATAGTTACAACGTGTTCAATCCTAAAAGGAAGTTAGAACCATAGATAATATTATATATAAACGTCTCTACTTAGAAACGTCTTTCAACTTTTGTACGATAGTGATAAATAGTGTTGATCATTTTTGGCCGTTTTGCGGAGTAAATATTGTGCTCTTATGTTATTTATTTCGGGTTTTATTTGTCATTTCGGTAATTTTATTCAAATAAAGCTAGAGTTATTGACGCGGGTGTGAATAATTTGAACGAAAGTTTTGTGTTTCTCTGTGATTCGAGGAAAAATAATCCGTATAACCCTTACTAATATTATAAATTTGAAAGTAACTCTGTCTGTCTGCTGTCTGTCACGTTTTCACGCCTAAACCGCTGAACCGATTTTGATGAATTTAGGTATAGAGATAGATGGGACCTTGGAGATGGACATAGGCTACTTTTTTATGTAGGTATCACGCGTGCGAAGCCGCGGGCAGCAACTAATTATTTTATAAAGAGACACCCATTTTTATAAAATACAAACGACGAACGACAACATACGGCTTTGTGACGTCTTACTATTAACGATCTAACACTTGACATTGGCAAAATTTTCATAATATATGACACATGCCATTAAAGAAGAAGAAGAAAAGAAATAGTGTCAGGGCTAATCATAAGCAGTGTTTAGGCAGTCCTTAAGTTGACAGGAGTTTATAAGTAAAGCCCGAAAATTGTTTAAACTTGTCGCGACTTGTTTCACGTTATTTTCTTCTAAACTTTTAACCCTCTGTCCATAGATTTTGCTAAAACTGGAAATCTTCCAATACCCTCTGAAGATCTCGAGGACTATGAGATCTATGATTAATCTATGATATGAGTAGTTACAAGGTTGGCCGCTTAGGTAACTGAAAATGGGTTCGTGACGTGTTGGCAGTCCGCGCTCCGTTAGGCACTGACTGACTATTATATTTTAAGTACGTATTTAAGTATTCCAATGTGAAGTAATGTTCTTATAATAGTTTAATTATTTGCTCTGTTTAGTAATATTTTAAGTTTACTTAATATTCTTAGATACCTAATAAGTTTTCTCTCTCAGAACTATATTACCTAAGCCAAGGAGGTATCATTGACAACTTCACAGTTTTAAAACTTATACAGTTCTCATCGTATTTATGTAATCAGTTTTCTCTGTACCTTATTTTGAACATTTTTTTTTATATTATTAAAAAATGCAGTAGGTACGAATATTGTATAGAAAATAACATTACCTCCTCCATGGTGAGGCGCGGCTTTGGGCTCTCCGTACGTGTATCCTAGGACTTCGTAGTGGTCGTCTCCACCGCCACCACCGCTCTTGTGATGCACGTGCTTTACTATGGTATGCTTGTGGTGATGATGTTTCACGTATACCGGAACGTGAATGATCACCTTTTTGTGACCGCCGCCACCTCCGCCAGCCTCGATCAACCACGAAAGCTCCGCCACACAAACCAGCACCAACTGTAATGTACATAATAAAATTAGAACGAATTACATCAAGACCCTCAAGTAAACGATCATTAGTGTTGTTGAAATCAGTGGTTGTAAACTTATCAGTCGCCAGGCATGCACATCGTTAGCAACAACAATAGAATTGATATAAAAATGTAATCGCTTCGCATCGCCATGATTATTATAAAGCTTTGTTCAGAGAAAAACTAAAATTATACGCTGGTAGTTAATGACCAACTTACCTAGATACAAATAAAGGAAAAGATATCGTAACGTTACTTTCAAAGTCTCCATCTTTACGTAACAACAATAATAAAAAGAAAATAACAAGTCCAACAGCAGAGACTGGATAAACCTTTCATTTACCCATTTGAAATAAGTGTATCTTTGGACAGTATGTACTCGTACCTACTAGACAATTTTGTTGCTTAACGAACCTGCGATGACTGAATTATGATTAATTGACCAACATATAAACTGGTACGTTGTTTTCTATTTAATCAGTCTATAATGATAGTTATTGTTTTTAAAAGATGGATAAGGTATGTATTCTTAATTTGAGTTTGTTTACATTCAAAAGTCATAACTAGGAGTATTTTTGGAGTAGAGACAGTGGCCTCAATTCCGTTGGCACCAACCTAACTAATTTTAGCTAAAATTAGGTTTTGAATTGTAAATTAACTTTTGGTATTCTGCTGCTACCAACTTATCCTAGTTTAATTTTATCTAACTTAGTTAAGCGTTCCTAATTTAGTTAGATGGTACCAACCGAATAAGTTTTACAAATGCTATGACTAACTAAATATATTTTAGATAATTCCTAATTTTCGAAATGAACCAACTGAATTGCCACCAGTGTCGCAGTCTGTAGTTTACAAGTAGCTTAAAACCTCTCACAAACACTTTTTTACTTTTTCCAAACAAATAGTGAGCAAAACAATTATTATTAAACAACCCTAAAAAGCTGTGTAATGTAGCGAGGTTTAGAGGTGCCTACGCAGAATTTCAGTTCACAATTTTGTCACTTTTACGTAGTTGGTAATTATACCGTTTTTTATTAATTAAATTATAATACTTCTATTATTCAATATGTATTCTAAATAAGAATAAAAACCTTTTATTTTACGATGTTTTTTATAGCGCTTACTTAATGAGATATTTAAGGAATGTTATTCAAATATCCCGAATAGATTTAGTCCCTTGAAAGAACTAACTCATATTTTTAGGATAAAGTATAGATATTATTCGATTTTAACTCACCATAAATCGTGCAGACATCGTGTGAGTGGTAATAGAGCTTAATAAATGACCAAACGCGAATACAGTCAGGCGGTGTGTGATAAAGAAAATTATACAAAACTTCCTTTTATATCGCAACGTGGTCGCGTTTCGCGACACTGCATCTTACCTACTTCGATCTGATCTAAACTGCAAAAAACACAATTCACTTTCAATTTCTATCCACCGATATAAAGCGCAGTTTCCTATAACACCTACTTGCAAGTAGCACTTGATCAATATTCATGTAATATCCAACCAGAATACCTTAAGGCTAGGTTCATTTTAGATCGGTTGGTGAGCAGTTATGACTATTATTAAAGTGAAAAGGTTATCTATGTAAGTCCATTATTTTGACGTCAGAGTGGGAACCTGATCATAGAAAATGAGATGAAAATACAGGCCTGGTTGGTTATCAACTGAAAAACAGAAATATTTGGCGTCAGAAATAATCACGTTTTCAATCACTATGACACGCTCAAATTATTTCTAATGAGTTTCACGTCTTCGAAAACACAAACGTAACACAAATTGAATACAATCTTGTTATTACTGACAATATATTTTTACCAGAGGAACTGTCTGGTACTTCGTTTAGATTATTAAACTAGACCCCGCTGTACTTCTTAGGAGTTGAATACCAGGAACACCTTACTTAGACTTGGCAAGAAACTCGTCTTGGTCGCAGCGCTTTTTTGTATGATCTTTCTTACACATAAACTAATGCGAGTAAAATACAAAGTAACCGTGGGTTATTGCAAAATTGTCAGTTGAGTTCCAGAGACAGCACCATGATGTATATACATTCCTATCAACAATATTGTCATTTATATTGTGATACACTTTATTCACAAAACTGCTGACTTCTATGTTAGTTTAAAAGTTTATAATAGGTAGTTTAGTTGCATTTTAAGGAAGTTTACTAAAGTGCACCATGTTCCCAGTAAAGGACCTATTTATTTTTTGTAGTTGAAACTCAGGAATGTATTTTTTATTGTTGTTTTTAGTATTGATTCTATGACTATTTTTGTGAAACCTATTCCCATTATTATGTGTGTACATTTTCATATATCACTACATAGTATAAAACAAAGCCGCTTCCCGCTGTCTGTCTGTCCCTATGTATGCTTAGATCTTTAAAACTACGCAACGGATTTTGATGTGGGGTTTTTTAATAGAGTGATTCAAGAGGAAGGTTTATATATATAATACATGCATAATATAGTAGAGTACACTTATAATTTTAGAGGTTTGCGTATATTGGTTCAAGGTATTAGAACTATTGAGCTACAGCAACGCGTGGCCGGGTCACCTAGTACATTGTAAACCTACAGTGAGAATATTATTTATTTGAATATTTTTCTCAGAGGCTCTTGTGTTTAATTTTACAGATGCAGCCTTTTTTTGAAGAACAAATAGTGCTTGAATATTTCAGCAATTTTTGTTCTGTTTTTTTTTTTTATTTGTTATGCAGCTGACATCAGCATCAGAGAATGCTGCCATATCACATAACGCTATGGAAACAGCTTAAGAAGCTTAATAAACTAGTCTAGCTGTAGCTTGATCAGTAAGCCACCGTACGAACTGCATTATGCAGCGGAACTAAACCTTCCAAAAAAGTGTTTTAATGTGTTGTAATAGGCGTTGTCTATTAATGTCAGCGATTAAGTTAGGACTTTGATTGTTAGGTATAATTTCGTAAAACTTTTCACAAGAAGTTTTGAAAAGAGATTTAGTCGTTTCAAGAGCTAACATAGTCCTACAAAATAATTGGTTTGTACGGACGTACGTTTGATATAAATAAAATAACTAAACAGATTACGCATATCCTTAATTTACAAATCATTGCGGTACAAAATTATGATGCGCGTGAGCGGAAACACAATCACTTTTACTATAATTCCGTTGAGAGAGAATCTCATGATGGCACCTACTATCACACAGTGCGTGGTTTCAGAGAATGGGAACTAAATCCACTCCTATTAATTACCCCAGTTCGAGAACCTCCATTGGTTTAAAGAAGTTTATTTCTCATAAAATAACTTTTCAGTTCACTTATAATAAGCGAAATGATTTATATTATACTATAATAATATTATAGATGCGAAAGTAACTCTCTCTGTCTGTCTGTCACGTTTTCACGCCTAAACCGCTGAACCGACTTTGATGAATTTTGGTATAGAGATAGATGGAACCTTGGAGAAGGATATAGGCTACATTTTATGTAGGTACCACGCGCGAGAAGCTGCTGGCAGCACCTATACGTTTAAATGTATAATATGTATGACGACCTCTGTTACGCAGTAGGCGAAAACCCTCCTGAGTCGCAAAAGGTTGTGGGTTCGATTCCAGCCGCGGGACAAATGTTTGTATGATTTGTATCGTGTTTCTTTGTATAATATGTATGAATTTACAAAAATAAGTATATAAGAGTAGTATATCAGTCATGTACCCATAACACAAGTTCTGCTTACTTTGGGGCTAGAAAATGCTGTGTGTCCTGCATTATTATTATTATTTGTATAAAGATTATCTTTATCTTTATTTATGATTAATTTATCTACTCGGTTTAATTAATACCGGGATTCATTGGAGTGCACTGGCCTAAGCCAAGTGCGCTCCAGTTTTGTTGGGTGTGGCTTTACAAGGAAGTTCAGTTTGCAAGAACTTTCTTACCTACACGTGTTCAAAATGACAGCTTTCTGTAGCAAAACATATAATACGTATGCTTGGAAAGGTCTAAGTCACGTCTAAGTGCTCTTAAGATTGGAAGAGTTGTTTAGGAATATCGTCGGTTGAATTATTATTATTATATTATAACGTGTATAATGGTAGTTCGATGTTATACACTATACAGAACACAGGTAAGTACGAGTACCTAGGTATGAAAGCATGGGGTGCGTACCAGCCCCAACAGCCTCCTGGGCACAGTGGCTGAGCGTTTCGATGGTCTGATCCCCAGCCACTCGATCAAGACGCATGTGCTGCCCTGCAACTCCATGTGTTAATTAGTTAGTGTAATCTGAATGAGTATTTTTGTTTAAATTCTAATATGTATTTTAAATTTTAATTTGAATGTAGATTATTATGTATTCACTGTATTTTATGAATTATGGACTGTTTGTTGTCTGAGTTAAATACATTGAATTGAATGGAATTTCATTAGTTATAAATCTGTTATTGATTAGACTTCCGTTTTATATTATACTAGCTGACCCGGCCATGCGTTGCTGTAGCTCAGTAGTTCTAATACATTGAACCAATATACGCTAACCTCTAAAATTATCAGTGTTTCTCTACTATATTATGCATATATAATACATATAAACCTTCCTCTTGAATCACTCTATTAATTAAAAAAACTGCATCAAAATCCGATGCGTAGTTTTAAAGATCGAAGCATACATAGGACAGACAGACAGCGGGCAGCGACTTTGTTTTATACTATGTAGTGATCACATAGTTTAACAAAGCTGATCCTGGAACATTGTCCTCCATTCTAGAGAGAAGGGCGCTGACATACCGTTTCGAACTTTTGCAGTTGTCAACGTTATCACTCGTTTTTTGTGTTACATGTGTTAAGGGTTCCAAATAAATATTTTTTAATCGTTGAATTTGAGTTATTTTGCTACATTCTATGTAGTGGATAGGTAAGGTACGCATCATCTATCACAAGACCCAAATAAAATGTTAAACAAGAGTCTAGTTTCAAAGTAGGCATGATTCCTTATTTGGTAAAAAATCGGTTAAAAAATATGGGTCAATCTCATATTTATTTAACATATAATTATAATCTGTCGCTATTTTTATTCATTAAATTATAAGGACAGTTTATACTTTAATACGACATTAGCTATTATGTGATTATTAGACAAGCTATCGGTCTTATTACAAAAAAATACAATAGTCTAGGTTTAAACCAAGACCTTCTAGTCTAGGTTTGTTGCGGTAACAAAGTTGGTCCGAGTATCAAAATGTGTTTTTATTACAAAACGTAGTACTAACCAAAGACCAGCTAGTACAAGAAGAAAGACCATGGTTTATTTATTATCCACAGATAAGGTAGTAAAATTGCGCCGTCTGAATGAAAACGTATTGTTAAGGTCTACTTTCTTTCTTTTCTTCGTTAATGGCCTGTGACATACTAATGTCAATTCTGCCAATGTCAAGTGTTTATAGTTTATATTCAGTTTGTTTGTTAAAAGTCTTAGTCGATGGTCAGCTGTCAATTCTAGACGACACGCGGAATGGCGTCTAGAATTTTCTTGGGACTCTTCGTCGTTCAAATCACACTGCACCACAATACACATGCAATCCAAATATCCATACCCGCCCCGCAGCCACAATTTATTCATTAAAATTCCGCCAAGATTACTGAATAAAACATGCAATAAAAGGGGTAAAAAATATTAAATTAGCAGAGCCATGTTGCTTCATGAAATGACAGACGAAGAATCCTGTTAAGGTCTATGCTCTCGTTCTATACAAAACCATTTTACGTGATACGTGATACACTTACACTGACAGTAACGCAGACAGATTTACAAAATAAAATGAAAAATTGTCATCTGTCTCTGTCTGATAAGTCGATATGCTAGCGCGGCAAGTTTGATAAAAATTGTCTGCTCAGTAAGATTTTATTTAAACAAATCCAAAACATTTCGAAAAGATAAATGTTAAAAAGAAAAGAAAGAATGAAAGAATGGAAAAATATAACAATCAAGTAATTAGTAAGTAGGTAGGTACATAAGTACTTTTTATTTAGGTACTTACCTACCTACTCGTTTTTGTTATTGTAAATATTTACATTATTATGTCCTACCATGGTATGTGTGATGCGATATTCTTCATTTCATGCTTATTTTTTTAGATTATGTGAACTAACCGTGGTGAAAACGACATTAGACTAGCATGGCAGAGAATGAAGTTGTCGGCAAAGGCAAATTTATCAAGCCATAGGAGAGAACAATCATATACAGGTGGTGGTGAAAAGCCACCATCACCATCTCCCGAGGATCTGGCAGTAATGGCTATTGCTCCTCACGACTTTGTCGTAGAAATAAATGACTATAACAGTGATGCAGTACCAGTGGTAAATACAATTTCTGACATTTTGCCTATTTGAGGCATCACGAAATCAATATTTATATTCTGTTAGTAATCTCAGCTATCTTTTATTTATTTACTTACCTAAATACTTTAGCTGCCGATCTCTACCACAACAAGAGTATCAACTACTGGACCTAGCAATGAGCTGGGCTGTATCATCATTGAGGACAGTTTCAAACCCAATGAAGAGAGAGAGATTGAGGATCAAGGTAAAATATACTATAAAAACATATGAATACAATATATCTCCTTACCAAATTTCATCAAGACTCATTCACCCATGAAAACATAACAAACAAGCATACAAACATACAGAGAGAGAAGAAAATAATTAATTCTGTTTTTTATTGTTATTCCAATAAACATTTTTCTTTATGTTTTTAGTGACATCAAGCAAACACCCCATCGATAAAAGCAGCTCAGCCACCAAAAGGAAGAACCCCTATATCTAAATCTAAATAGGTAGATCACCATTTAATCATCATGAATCATGCATGAGCCACTGGTGCATCTAGGCCCTTTAATTTAACTTTCAGGTCAAATGCTTTTGTGGATGCCCACCCTACTTTTTTGAATAGTCGTATTGCTTCATAAATTTTTATGTAATTAATTATTATTTACAGAACTGAAGAAATGCGCTACAATATTATAACAAGTAATATAGAGTTCAAAAACAAACAAATCAAAATGATGGAAGTTGAACATGAAAACAATAAAAAAATTGCAGAATTAAAAATAACATAAAAATTACAGTACAAAAAAATACATCTAATATAGAATACATTGTATAGTATAAGTTCCTAGCCTACCTTCATATTACTATAGATAAATATTGTAAAAATATTATTTAATATTATTAAAAATGAGTTTCAATAAACTGCCTTCTCCTAATATTTCCCCTTATCGTGTTAGGAATATATCTCTGTATTTCTAATGGTTCCCGTGATGTTTGATCATTGCTATTCTTCTCACCGGGAAACAGGTCTTACCTCATATCAATTGCAATATTGTGAAGCATGACACATGCAACAATTGTTTTTTTTAATAGTTTCAATATCCCCAAACATGCCTCCAATATTGTGAAGCATGACACATGCAACAATTGTTTTTTTAATAGTTTCAATATCCCCAAACATGCCTCTTAATAGGCAGCGAAACCTATTTCCATAGACCAAAACATCTTTCCACGGTGTTCCGGGCACGGATGGCATCAATTGTAGTGTTGTTCTTGCAGAGTTGTGGGGTTCAAACCTATATTTCAAACTAAAATCTTCGTCATGTAATTGAAATGGGATATCGTGTCCGATAATGTTGCCGACGGAATGCCAGCATATCCAAAGCACCTAGATCTTCTACATCCATCAGATCGTTGTTATCAACCATTTTCGAAACGCAAACCGAAAAAACAACACAGGAATAAATTATATCCAAACAACGGATATTGTTTGACATTTGATTGATTTAATTTTGAGGTTAAGTTTAGTACCAAAGATTCAAAGATAAACTAGGGATCTCGTGGGTTTATCTTTAGTACCATAGATGTTACAGCAACTAGAGAAAAACTTCGTTTTGTAATAAGCTTTGGATTAGACCCTGGTTTATCAGCAGGTTTAAACCTAGACTATCTTTAGTCTACGTTTTGGAATAAGGCCGATATCTCTAATGTCATGTAGTTCATGTCATGGCGGCCAAAGATACTAATGAGACATTAGTTATTTTAGGGTTACGAAATCCAGAAGGAACCCTTATAGTTTCGCTATGTTCGTCTGTCTGTGTGTATGTCTGTCCATCCCTAATTAAAGCTCTTGTTCGCATACTACAAATTTAATCGTAATGAAATTTTGAACGGCATTACGTAATGGCCTTTACAAAGTTATGAAATAAAAACTCTGAAAAAATGTTTTTTAGGGATGTAATGTTATGTAGGTGTTTTTTTTTATTTAGTGGCATATCGTTATATAGGTATTTTAAAGATATTACAAGTTTTTTTGAACAGTTTTTCGATACAGATATTCGTTTGATGAATATTAAGCTTTAAAGTAGCCATTTTTGGTGGAGGTCAACTGGCAAAATAGCTGTTTATTTTTTTGAAATGGTTTTATAATGGTCGCCCACTGGTCGAAATTCGATCATAATTAATTAATAATTATTGGATTTTTTATACATAATTTAAAAAAAAATATTAGCATTCTGCACTCCTCCCAAGTGTGCGAAATTTCATACTCCTCCGTCAGCGCAATTATCGTAAAAAGGGGTACAAAGTTTTTGCTTCATGTATTAATATATAGATAATTATCACGGCTTATCAGCATTTACTATGTTTCAAGTACCTAATAGCCCAATTTGTAAACCTTAAGAAAAAACAAAAATATTTTTTTTTGTTTGGGAATCTGACCACACTCATTCTTTTCCATCGAATTACGGAAGCCTTCACATACGATTGGCAAATTTATTTAGACTTGTTTTTTAACTTTTGTAGACTCTTTAGTCCATCAATTGTACTGAAAATGGGACGAAAATATCGTATTTACGTATTTATTTACGTATCTTGATATTATTCTTTCAAGATACGTATATATATTATATTAAGATACGTATTAATGACATATAAGTGTAGTATATGCGCTTAATACCCACAAAAAAGCCAGCAAAAATATATGCCGAATTATAGTTCAGTCACAATAAAATTGCTTTTTGTTGTAATTAGTCAAGCAAAATACGGGTAGAAAAAAAAATTTACATTCGTAGTATGATATTAATCCTAAGGACCGATTAAAACGATCTGTAGATAGCTAAACTGGTCCAAATCACTTCCAGAAGGCAGCATCTCCAAGACGCAGGCGGCATTTTAATTATCCTCTTTTAACTATTCTAATCAGATCTTTCCTTTATAAATTACGACGGGAGATGACGTGACCAGTGGACCGCGGTAATTTTGGACGTCTGAACCAAAGCTAAACCAAAGCCAAAACGTTATTTTCGACATATTCCGTAGGTACCGCGCAAATCACTTTAACGGAAACGATTTAACTCTAATTTGGATTATACGTTGATCAAACGTTGCGGGATCGCGTTATTTTTGACAGTGCTTTCAAACAAACGTTCTTGATTGATTACATCCTAGTAGTCTGTGAATAGAGTAATACTAGGTAATCACACTAATAGTGTGTATGTTTGTTACTTCTTCACGTCTAAACGGCTGGAGCGATTTTAATAAAATTTGGTATGAGCTGACACCCTGGATTAACACATAGGCTACGTTTTACTGCGGGAAAATATCTTTTTTTTTGTATGTTACCGCGGGTAACACCGCGGGGCACAGCTAGTTATATATATAAACCATTTTGACATTCCTCGAATACCGCAAATACCGCGATCGCCCTACTGAACTATGTTTTACGAAAAAAATACATCTCTAAATAACCGTGCGGGCCGGGGCGGGTCGCTACTATTAGATTTAGGTTCTTGGGTGCGCACAGGTGTTGACGGATGATGGCAGAATATATAAGTCTGTTTTGTTTTGTATTGTCTTGTAGATTCTTCGTTTGTCAATTCATGAAGTAACATAGTACTTCGAAATTCATTTTTTATTCTCGTCTTATTGCATGTTTTATTAAATAATCTAAGGGGAATTTAATTATAAGTATACTAGCAACCCACCCCGGCTTCGCACGGGTGCAATACTGATACTAAATATATTACAGAATGTCTTACCTTACTAACTAAGAGATAGACATATACCATCGCGGACTTTTTTGTAGACCTTTTTAAGGTGTACAATACTGTAGTATATTTTTTTTTATCTCGTAGGGTTCAGCCAGTGTTTGCAATGTAAGCGCAAAAAATGTGTTTATTTATGACATCACATTAGAAACCACTTAAATTAACAATGTTTCTCTTCTATATTATGCATGTATTATACATACAAACCTTCCTCTTGCATTACTCTATATATTAAAAAAAACCGCATCAAGATCCGTTGCGTAGTTTTAATGATCTAAGCATACATAGGGACAGACAGACAGCGGAAAGCGATTTTGTTTTATACTATGTAGTGATTAAGGCGATGCCATTATCAAATAATCTTGAAACGTATTAACGCGCCGGCCGGCGCTCAAACCGCGATTTAAGAGATCGCGCATTTTTTTTTATCAGAAAACAATAAATAAGGAATTTCGGAAAAAGTTTAACAGGTAATGTTTTGATTAGCTTACTTTCTTATGAGTGTAAACTGCAAGTTAAAACGACGTCAACTTTAGAAGAAGATGATAACTATGGAATATCTTTGTCATTATTTCATAATTAAATTATAAATCAAACAATAACATAAAAAACTATTTGAAACGTGGAAGTAGGATGCAAAATATTGAATTTACATATATATATATATATGTATATATATACATCCTTTATAACTATTATTCATATAATTAATAAGCATATATATAGAGCCACTAAATATCGGTTAAAATAAAACCATTCATAAATGAATTTGCTGAGGGTACCGTCTTAAGTTACAATGTGATTTGAACGACGAGGAATCCCGAGAAAGACGACGAAAGAAAGACGAGCTCATAGGTAGGTACGATTCTTAAACGCTACAAATATTATAAAGTATGAATGTTTACATTTTTGTTACTCAATCACGTCGTTATCGTCGTTAATTTATGACTTTTTACTTTTTACCGCGAATAACTACTTTTATGTGAACGGAACCACAAAGTTGGTGAGCGAAAGAAGATATTCATTTTTAAAGTTCAATGTGGAAAATATTTATCAATTTAAACCAAAACTAATCACAGCGTGGCATGATAGGCATGCCATTTACCAAAACAATTAGTATCTAGTGAAATTGATTACAAAGAACCCCGGGGTGATTGAATGGCGGTCACCAACCTCAGCCCTCGATACAGCAATTAAATAAATAAAGGATTTAAAAAAGTTTAATTATTTTATCGATGCCGGTCTTAAGCCTCCTGTCAACTCCGCTCAAGCCATCCGTGGCGGGCATTCAACTTGAAACAGAGAGTTTCCTGTGAGACCAGCGGAAGGTCATATGACGAAATATCTATATTTCTACATAACAATATAAAAACAACGGATTTCTCTTAGGACGGTGAAAAGCTAAGGTCAACGCATCGAAACTTACAAAAAAATATCCTTAAGTATTTCAATAGGCAAATAGGAAACTGTTTGAATGCCTGAAATAATCTGAGTTATGCGACGGTCTACAAGATCAACTCGAAGGGCACATCCAGTGGCATTTACACCTAAAATTATATCTTAGATAGCTGTAAGTAGGTACTTAGGTATGCAAGGACCAGCTATGCTTATAAATATCTCAAAACCCACCTCGTTTCTCAATAACTCTGCCACTATTACATTTTATTTAGTGTGAACTCTATCATAGAGACAATCCCCTTAATACAGGTTTATATGTCAATTAAAAAGTTGATACACTAGTCAGCGGCAAGGACTCGTCAGTCGGCTCAGCTGAAATGCATGCTATTTCAACTAGCATAGTGTGAGAAATGGAAAGACGTGCAATGAGGCATTGAGGCATAGTGGCATAGTGATGAGCAATAAGGATGTTTGATTATGATTTTTAATCATATGATTAGATTAGACTGATTTCTACATGAAATGACCGCGTAAAAAACATGAACAGACTTTTGGTTCAAGGGTTCTCATGAGAAAACTACGAAATGTTTCTATTCAAAATAAAGTTATTTGAGCTCATGAATAAATAAACTATGCTGCATTTGAATCATTTTGGAGTTGGCGTACTCCGTATGTTATTTATTTACGCTCAAAGTTAGCTTGTCTATCAAACGCATTTTTTACGATTCTTTTGTGATACGAGCATAGATTATTGACGGGACGAATTGATAGGTTTAAGTAGTTAACCATCAGACAGTAGAGTGATCATCCTTCGTAGTTTGTATGGAAAGATAATCTGCTGCTTTATTTATTAAGTCCATTACTTACTCTCTTCCCTAATCCAACTTTTAACCTCTTAGTGTCACACGTTTCTTCAGTTTAGAACTAAATTTTTAATTAAAACTCGTTTCGAATAGGCACAGGTTTTAATTCATAATTTTAGAAAATCAATGGTTTTGACAGTTCTCTATTTCTCATGTTCCTACTTAAATCTTAATTCATAGATGTTTGTGTAACGAACTGCCGGATGTTACATGAAGTTAAAAAACAACATGGAATAGGTTCTTTTTATTTCACGTAACGTAACAGTGGATAGTGTTCTAATTATGCAATTGAACAAACACCACTGTTACATACACTTTCACGGTTATTATAATAAAATTAATATGCTTTGTATGTATATAAAACGCAAAATAAAAGGCCTCTTTCTGGGATAAACGCACACTGAAGCTGTAAAATGAAATTGTGAATGTAGCTTTCTTTTATGGAAAACCGTCTCAATAAAAAGGGATTATACAAAATTTTAACACTAAGAAGGTGAAAAGAGCTGAAAACGATTGTCTGAATAAACTTTTTCCTCGAACACAATGTTTCAAAAAAAGTCAAAAATATTTTTTTCTTAAATTGCCTTTAACAAAGAGTGCAACGGAGTGTTAAAATTTGTAATTTAAACGCGCGATTTACTTAGAATTCTTTACCTAAAAATAAATCGTTTTTATACATAAAATACAAAATAAAGAGATACTTAATATTTATTTTTACCTTATTTTTAATCAATAAATTGTGCCTTGAATTGATCATAGCACGAGTATGTACAATTGAATTATATAAGTATATTATGTTGCAATGTTTTTTGAACGACGAGGAATGCTGAAGAGAATAAAACAAGTGGAAATAATCCTTTTAAAGCGAATCTATATTTCAAGTGTTTATAAAATTTGTTTTTATATTTTCTCTATTAGATTTACAAAATATTTTTTTTTTCGAAATTACTGAAATATCACTTTTTTACAATTTCAACCCCCATACCTCCGCCAAATCCGTAATCGGTGAACATACATAAAAAAAAGATTCCGACAAATTGAAAACTTGCTCCTTTTGAGCAAGTCTGAAGTCTGTTAAAAAAAGAGAATAATAAAACGATCGGATAAAAAATTTTTTAGCGACTAGCAAGATACTATTTTAATAACTTGTACAGTATGAACTTGAGTAAGCGAAAAATTAATTAAACTGACGACGAATTTAATATTCATTTTGGATATTAAAATTATAAGGCGTGCGACTAAATTTCTTAGTGAGAAATACAGAGAGGGCAACTTCAATATAAAGATAGAGACGATCTTTTCAATTGAGGTTATAGGTTGTTTAGTTAGGTTATTAGGTATAGTATATTTCGAAGTAGTTTTTCTATTCGAAACACTTCATTTAAGATAAAATGCCGCTCACTATAAATAAATCATTAGCCAAATATTGAAAAAAAAATGCAGGTCATAACGTTGACACTCAAACAAATATTAAGTCGCTCAAATATTATGAAGCTTCTCATTTTTTAATTTAAGCACGTAGCTCAAATGAATGTTTGTAAGTTGCTGTTCTGATGATTTCTCGTCACTCGCAGTGGCACCCTTAGTAATACAATAACCCAAATTAATTATTTATGACATTTTAATTTACAGTCACATGATTAAATACTACCCAATAAAAAAAAAAAGTCATGTGGTACCCTTGACACAAGCTCTGCTTACTTTGGGGCCAGATGTTGTGTGAAATGTCACACATTACATAGATATTATTATTATATTGATAAATTGAAGTAGTAAGTAGGTTCAGGGCCTCAATTCCGTTAATTTACAACGTTTACCGTTGTATTTCAATCCATCTACGTTTCCGCTCGAATTACGGTTCTATAACTACCTAATCTATCTAATCTACCTAAAAAAACATTCGGTTGGTCTTTGGCGATTTCGTATACGCTTCTAAGCCGGGTCGTTGTTCATTAGCAGAATACGAAAAAACGTCAAAAGCTGTCATTCGGCTTAGGTTAGATTCCAATTGAGCTTACGAAAATTAACAGAATTACTGCTTTGGTATAAGGTTTTAATTTCATTATCCACAGGGCGATTTCACCTACTACGGGTCTAACAGCTCAGATCATGGCAACTCTACCTTCTGGGGTTTAATTCCTAGGAGTTATAAAGTATCATAAGTACCTATGTATTTAAAAAAATTAAGAAATCTATCTGCCAGCTGGTACTCATAGTACAAGCTATGCTTAGTTTAGGGCTAGTTTAGGGTGTTGTGTGTAATGTCAACCAATATTGATTTATTTATTTACTACTAGGCTTAGGCCTCTATCGGCCTTATTCCAAAACAAAGACTAAAGATAGTCTAAGTTTAAACCTGCTGATAAACCAGGGTCTAATCCAAAGCTTATTACAAAACGAAGTTTTTCTCTAGTTGCTGTAACATCTATGGTACTAAAGATAAACCCACGAGACCCCTAGTTTATCTTTGAATCTTTGGTACTAAACATAACCTCAAAATTAAATCAATCAAACAAACTTCAAACAATATCCGTTGTTTGGATTTATTCCTTTGTTGTTTTTTCGGTTTGCGTTTCGAAAATGGGTGATAACAACGATCTGATGGATTTAGAAGATTCAGGTGCTTTGGTTATGCTGGAGACATTCCGTCGGCAACATTATCGTACACGATATCCCGTTTCAATTACTTGACGAAGATTTTCGTTTGAAATATAGGTTTGCACCCAACAACTGCAAGAACAAAACTACAATTGATGCCACATCCGTACCCGGAATACCGTGGAAAGATGTTTTGGTCTATGGAAACGGAGGTTTCGCTGCCTATTAAGAGGCATGTTTGGGGATATTGAAACAATTAAAAAATCAATTGTTGCATGCTTCACAATATTGCTATTGATATGAGGGAACACCTGTTTCTCAGTGAGAAGGATAGCAATGACCAAACATCACGGGAACCATTAGAAATACAGATATATATTCCTAACACGATAAGGGGAAATATTAGGAGCAGGCAGTTTATTGAAATTCATTTAATAGTATATTTTAATAGTATATTTAATTTAATAGTATATAATATTTTTTACAATATTTAACTTTAGTAATATGAAGGTAGGCTAGGAACTTATACTATACAATGTATTCTATATTAGATGTATTTTTTTTGTACTGTAATTCTAATAAAGCTATTTACAGTTCTAATTCTTTTTTTTTTATTCTGCAATTTTTTTATTTTTTTCATGTTCAACTTCCATCATTTTGATTAGTTTGTTTTTGAACTCCATATTACTTGTTATAATATTGTGGCGCATTTCTTCAGTTCTGTAAATAATAATTAATTACATAAAAATGTATGAAGCAATACGACTATACACAAAAAGTAGGGTGGGCATCCACAAAAGCATTTGACCTGAAAGTTAAATTAAAGGGCCTAGATGCACCAGTGGCTCATGCATGATTCATGATGATTAAATGGTGATCTACCTATTTAGATTTAGATATAGGGGTTCTTCCTTTTGGTGGCTGAGCTGCTTTTATCGATGGGGTGTTTGCTTGATGTCACTAAAAACATAAAGAAAAATGTTTATTGGAATAATAATAAAAACAGAATTAATTATTTTCTTCTCTCTCTGTATGTTTGTATGCTTGTTTGTTATGTTTTCATGGGTGAATGAGTCTTGATGAATTTGGTAAGGAGATTATATTATATTCATATATTTTTATAGTATATTTTACCTTGATCCTCAATCTCTCTCTTCATTGGGTTTGAAACTGTCCTCAATTATGATACAGCCCAGCTCATTGCTAGGTCCAGCAATTGATACTCTTGTTGTGGTAGGGATCGGCAGCTATAATATTTAGGTAAGTAAATAAATAAAAGATAGCTGAGATTACTAACAGTATATAAATATTGATTTCATGATGCTTCAATTAGGCAAAATGTCAGAAATTGTATTTACCACTGGTACTGCATCACTGTTGTCAACACTGGTATAGTCATTTATTTCTACGACAAAGTCGTGAGGAGCAATAGCTATTACTGCCAGATCCTCGGGAGATGGTGATGGTGGCTTTTCACCACCACCTGCTTGTGATTGTTCTCTCCTATGGCTTGATAAATTTGCCTTTGCCGACAACTTCATTCTCTTCCATGTTAGTCTAATGTCTTTCTCACCACAGTGTCTACCAGTTAGTTCACATAATCTAAAAAAATAAGCTAGAAATGAATATCGCAACACACAGGCCAATGGTTGGACATAATAATGTAAATATTTACAATAACAAAAACGAATAGGTACTTAGGTAAGAACTTAAATAAAAAGTACTTATGTACCTACCTACTTACTAATTAGGTAATGATTTGAATTGATTGTTATATTTTTCCATTCTTTCTATTCTTTTTAACATCCATCTTTTCGAAGTGTTTTGGATTTGTATAAATAAACTCTTGCTGAGGAGACAATTTTTATCAAACTTGCCGCGCTAGTATATCGACTTATCAGACAGAGACAGAAATTACAGTTTTTCATTTTATTTTTTAAATCTGTCTGCGTTACTGTCAGTGTAAGTGTCAGTATCACGTAAAATAAAATGGTGTTGTATAGAACGAAAGCATAGACCATGCAATACGTTTTCATTCAGACGGCGCAATTTTACTACATTATCTGTGGATAATAAATAAACCATGGTTTTTCTTCTTGTACTAGCTGGTCTTTGGTTAGTACTACGTTTTGTAATAAGAGCACATTTTGATACTCGGACCAACTTTGTTACCGCAACAAACCTAGACTAGAAGGTCTTGGTTTAAACCTAAACTATTGTATTTTTTTGTAATAACACCGTATAAGTTTACACACATCCCTATCTTATTCAAGGAATACAAGTATTTAAACGTATGAACTTTGTTTTGATTATTCTAACGTTTACAATACAAATCCCTACTATATATAATATTATAAATGCGAAATTATTCTGTCTGTCTATCTGTCACGTTTTCACGAATAAACAGCTGAACCGATTTTTATGTTTTTTGGTATAGAGTGAGATGGGACCTTGGAGAAGGACATAGGTTACTTTTTATGTAAGTACCATGCGCGCGTAGCCGCAGGCAGCACCTAGTACAAAATATATATACAAAATGTTTATTGTAAAAAGTTGAAGGTACAAAGTTATGACAAGACCTCTGTCTCCTGTTATCCATATCTAATGGCTGAGTGACAGTTCTTTCCAACGTTACTACCTAATAAATTACTTATATTATTCGAAATCTATATTACAAATTAATTTCCGTATAATTTTTAATTTTACAAAAAATATCTGAAAATAATTTCGGACTATTTTTGTTAGTAATAAATTAGGTAAGTATCTACATAGGTAAATAAAATATATACCAAGCCTATTAGGAAGTATAAAAGTAATAGCTTATTGATCTGCGTCTGCACATGAAACTGAACTGCTGTGTCCCACACACAAGTGCGTGAAGGCGTTAGTGCCGAATTTTCGAAGCATTAAAAATGCATAGCCGTGGTGAAATGCAAACGTGCAATATTGTGATCAGCGAGTTTCTCGCTTTTATTCTAAAAAATAGAAGTTATGAACAATGAAAGTCTAGTAAAAACTTGCAAAACGGCTTTTTCGCCAGAAGATGTCGATACTTCTGCAAAGACTTTTGTTTGAGTGCGTACAACCAAGCGCAAAATATCCCGCAAAAAGGGTTATAGTAAAATTATAAAAGATTAGAAGAACTTTATTCTTTCAAGAAACTGATCCTACGATAGTATCGATATTAGTGGCCAAGTCCCTTTATAAACTGTCAGTTATTACGTTTGATCACTTAGATTGCATTCGTCTATTTAAGGAAGTGTTGGTTCAATAATCTGACATAGGTTATTTTGATAAATTTAATGACGCTTTGGTACGCCACGCAAAGTACTATTTGTCACTATCACTATAATTGCGTTTTAAAAACTAATAAGAAAACTGACTTCATTGAATTAAATTTGAGCCTATAATAAATTTTTAGTGAAAAGTAGATGTATTTTGTATATAAATATAATATGGGTAGGTCAATCAAACGTACTGGTCCAACGAGACAGCGAGGTATCGGAGTAAACGAAAATATCATCCATGTATACAATTTTTTTATTTTCTTGATTTTTCAGCTCGACCGATTTCGATAAAATTTAAATGGGACCACTTGGAAAGTATACCCTTCCAAAAAATAAAAGTTTTCGAAATCGGTTCAGGTGTTTTCGAGTAATCGGTGAACATATTATAAAAAAAAAAAAGATTCCGACGAATTGAGAACTTCCTTCTTTTTGATGAAGTCGGTTAAAAAGAGATGACAGAAGTTGAATGACGTTTTTAATTAAGGCCGTATGTTTGGAAAGCATCGGTCGTGAAAAGCGTCAACAAAGCGTGGCAAAGACTTCTTCTTCTTTGCACGCAAAACAAAAGCCACATGCCGTCCCTTTCATGTCACCAATAGAGAAGATTGCGGGTCACGATCCCGCAAACGCGAAATCATTCGCAGTATTGGCGGGCACCCGCGGAGGAAAAAAGGGAAAAGAAAAAAATAGCGCGACCAAAGGGACAGCTCACATCTGATACAGTTGGTACAGTTGTTGAATGTAAGGATTTTGTGTCAATACACTGATACAAGTATTGAAACACTGACAATAAGAACCGAGGTTATTTCCAGAATCTTGAAATGGAAACAAACCTGCCATGAGTGGATTGAGGTAGAACGAAGTAGATATAAAAATCGTTTTATCTGAAATGTAGGTAAGGCGAGTTTTGAAACCAACACAAAATTCAAGGCAGCTGATACAAAGTTTCAACTTTTTAAATCCAACGTAAACAAAGATACCACTGAAAAAGATATAGAAGAGTACAGTTATCAATAGACTTGTGATCTAGTGGACTTAGAGAATGTGCTGAGAAGATACAGCAATAAATCCTTTAAGTTATGGGTATCGTAGCAGAAATAAATAAATAAATTGTATACAAAGATTTTGAATACTTTTCAGGTGTTTCAAACAGTTGTTTAGTTGGTAGGGAATGGGGAAATTTGTCTGAATCAACAGCAACTACCCCATATAAGTGAAACCTGGATAAATGAGAAACCTCTGTTATTGATAATTCTATATTTATTTATTGAAAAATTGTCAATTAAAAAAATTTTCATCTATCATAACCTAACAAACCGAACATCTTCAAAGGTTGTATCAAACACAACTCACCACTTTAAATATATATATTTTTCCTAATTTTTTTTATAGTTTTTTTTTTATATTTAATAGGTACCTAGTTATTTTGTTTTTCGGGGCGGAGACAAATCCAACAAATCGAAAATCATGAAAATCGGTCCAGCCGTAATTGAGTTATAAATCGTGTCTTATCTAACAACACCGCTCAAGTCATTCTTACTCACATTTCAGGAGAGATTAAAAACTGTATTTTATTCAATTCAAACGTTTTAAGGCTATAATTATTAACAGGTGCTTTAATATATACAACAAATGTGGGAATATGTCTATTATATCATTTTTAACGACGTACATATTTTAAATTGACTTACGCGGTGTTGCGTGATAATTTTACGAGACTTAGAGTACGTTCAGATGACAAACGCTCAACGTTGAACGCGCGCAAAATGATTGCATAGTGTTCACATGACACGCGCTTGTCACGCGTTGAACGCGCGTTGCCGCGACGTCATGTCCCATATCTCAGGACGTTTCAATGTAAAATGTTAAAAAAAAAAAAAAAAGTATGTAGATGTAAACGCGCGTTGTCAAAACGCGCGTTGAGCGCTTGTCATCTGAACGTACCCTTAGGCGATGTTATTAAGAAAATGTATGAGAAGCGCTTTTTGTAATTAATTAAAAATCGATTAAAATTCATGTTTTTTATAATAAATTATACCTAGGTATATACAATACTTGTTTATTAGACTTAGAACTTATTAATAGGTAGGAACTTTACTTAGGTGGGTAATTGGTATTTGAGCACTTGAATCACATTAACGAGATCAACTCATTGTATTGAGTTTTACAATCAAATGTTACTAGAAAAACTAAAAAATAAATAATCATCTTCTAATGGATCTACATAGAATTATATTCTTATCCACTGTACGGTAGTTCATTGTAGAATGAATGGCAGGTTTGCGGTACGCTTTTCAGGTCTTGCAAGTCCTGGTACTTACCTACGCCTGGTAATCGGTATTTTAGCTTTATTCAATTTCGCCAGTTGGTTTATTTGTTTGATGCGATACAGTGGTGTAGGACGTTGCGGTAAAGGCTGTAGTTCATGATCGAAATCACTTTTGTACCATATCGTACCGTTAGGTCTGTATTGTAAGACACGTTAATCTGTCACAACTGGGTCACCTGACTTTTTACCTGGGCGTATAGATTTGTAAACCAAATCTTTACTAAAATCAGTAAAGAAGGTGTAATCCAAAAGTCGTGCCTCGTATGGCATCGGATCTTTCCTTGCTGTCTTTGTTATCGATACGTACTGCTTTGGAAGGTAAACTTCTTTACGCTTTAGTTTTCATTCGATAGCGCTGTGCACTGAATCGCACTCCATGTGAGTGTGACCTTTCTCCAGGTAATTTTGGGTAATTAAAATATTTTTTTCGATTGATAAGCGTAACAGGGCATTGCTGAAAGTGGCGTTTCGATTCTGGGCACAGCATCCATCAGAATATAAAATAACTGGCAACAATTTCTTATTCAAAACTTTTTCTAAGTGATCAATTATACATGAAGCAAAAGCCGAGGCCTCGAGCGTGCAATTCGATTCATCAAACCAATAGCACATTACTTCCTTGGTTGCTAGGTTGTACAAAGTGAAATTGTGTACACACAGCTTGGTTTTATAGTAAATAGCACTAGCTTGCAGATATGGAGCCAATTTTACAGCCTGAACATCCTGTGTGAATACATGACATGAACCTGATTGCGCATCAAGTTTGTCAGTCTCTTTTTCATTTCTAGCTCGATTCTTACTCATTATATGTTTAGCATACTTTTCATCTGTTAAGTTTCCAGTTTTATGGCTACAGCATACATCACATTGATCCTTTTTAGGATGAAAAAGACTCAGATTGAGCTTCATAAATATTTCATCGAATAGTCTTCGGCCAACACATTCTTTAGACGCGAACTCACAATCTTCTTTGTATTTATTATATAAACTTGTCATGTTCTGGAAAACTGGTTCCAGATATTCTCGTGATGTTGAAGCACGACAGTAATGTTATGGTATCTTTGGAAGAACAGCTAAGAATTGTTCGACATGTTCGTGTCCACCAGTTTTTGTTGGTTTCGATTGACTCATGATGTGACCCTATCTGGCGGCATTGCACAGTCAGTTTTCTTCAACCAATATCTCCCGAACCAGTTTTTTATTCCATAGGTATCCAAAAACATTCTTTTACATACTTGGTAACGTTTATTTTCAATCGTCAAAATATAAGCGCGGCTTTCAGTTTTTTTTGATTCAGGATTTTTGGTAATCTTCTTTGCAACTGCCACAACATGAGTGCATATAAATGATCTTCGCTGTTCCTAATTCATGGTTTTCCAGAATGTTGTAAACAAATGTTTTCGTTGCTCTTCATTTATAATATCACATGCTCTGAGTTTCGATTTCTTACAAAACGAAGAAGTGCATGCTGGTTTTATGGAGCGAGCTGGCTTGAAAACGTCATGTTTCACTTTGAATTTTTCCTTATTTTTAGCCTGTCTGTCTCGTCTATATCCTAAATAACCTTCACCTTTCATCCTTAGTTCTTTATTGAGATTCCGTGGATATTTATTTGGATCTTTTGATGCTTTATTTTGACGTTGTTTTTGGCTTACTAAATCGCCGTAATAGGGTTCGTCGCTGAGAATAACTACTTTGGGTACTACAACGTTGTCTCGACTTCTTGTGGTAGTGCTCTCCGTAGGTTGGGTGACGTTTGTATCATGTATAACGTCTATTTGTACCGTTTCAGCTAAATCTTTATTTGAAGCAAGCAAAGCGTTTCCACAGTCAGTTACAGAACTTATCTGATCAACCATTATGAGTTCAACGAAGCCTTCGCCGTTTTGATTTACCAAATCACCCTGATCGTGTACGTCGCTGAGGGTCATGATAGTAGTTGATGTAGTTTGTGAGGAAAATATGGCTGCAGAGCTTTCTCCAACCTTGTTTCAGCTGCTTGCTGTAGTACAATCGATATCTATTGGTATCGTTTCAGCAAAACCTCTATTTGAAGAAACCGAAGTGCATGCTTCGAGTTCTACGAAGTCTTCAACAACTTTTTCAAAAAGTGAAGCATTCATGATGTCTAACGTCGTATCCAAGTTCAAATTTTGATTGAAATCTAAAAAAAATTAAACAAAATTATTATTAAGTACTGCTTGCTACCAGGAAGGTAAAGTTACTTATTACGAAAGAAACTACAAAAATACCTTACCAAGCTTAATCCTTTTCTTTGACTCTTTAAAGCTCTGCTTACGCCGTTTACGGCCCAATTTTAGCCCAGCATCTCGCAACTGTTGGCATAATTCATCATCTGTACTCTGGTCACTCAGTGACGCAAATTCTTTTTCATCCATGGTCTATATTACCACTTTACCAGGAACCCTGCAAGAAATAACGTTTGTAACACCGCATAAGTCATACTCGATGCAATAGCAAGATCCTAGTAACACCGCCTAAGTTGATGGCGACAAACTCATTCGATTTCAGGTTCATTACAACACTTGAATCAACATATCTTATAATATAATAAGTAACTTACCTCTTAATCTTTGTTAATTACACTTCATAAAACAAATTCAACAAAAATAACACTATAAAACCGCTAGAATATATACCTACCTATATAGGTTCCTTACGTCAAAAGGAAAAAACGGAACCCTTATATAGGATCACTTTGTTGTCCGTTCGTCTATCTGTCTGTCAATACTCTTTATCTCGAGAACGCGTGAAGGGAGGTAGGTATCGATTTATAATCAAAACATTATACTCATGTTTACAGGTTCTTGAAGCTGTTCAAAAAAATTAAACTTCTAAGTTAATGTAAAAAAAGATACGGCCATTTATGCCGCAAAAATCGTACTTTTCGACACTCTCAAGGGAATCCAAAGTTATAGGGTATTTCCCGTTGACTTAGAACTATACAATTTGGCAAGTAATTCCGTCTTATACTACAAGTATAGTGAAAATCAGAAACCATACATTTGTAAATAAATTATAAAAAACAGGGTCTTTACGCCCGGTACGGTATGTATGACGCGGCGCCGGCGGTGGTCCGAAGTTTCAATTGAGTTAATCTTGTCAATACGATGAGTATGAAAGGGCTTCATTGACACAAGCTTAAACAGGTTTTAATTATTTTTATGAAGTATAGCTTTAGATTTTTGACGAATTATGAAAAAAAACCTTTTCCTTTTTTATAAGTATAGGTAGGTACTTACCTAAAAATTGTAATTTTAATTGCATGTACGATCGGTTCCTATCTGCCTTTACACCACTAGGATGATTTTTCTGTGAAGTGACCTATTGCTACTTTTGGCTTGCTCGATTTCTTTTGTTTTTAAAGACCAATAGGAGCTACGTATTTCGTGGGTCTGGTCAAGTACTAAAACCTCTTTCTTTTGTTTTCTTATTTTGACCTAAAACTAAAAAGGTAATTTAGGTAGGTATACATTAAAGTTAATGAGCTCTAAGTGTTCAATAAATAAATTTGTGATTTAAATATTAGTGTTCAACAGATAATTTGTATTTGTAAAATTTGATAGTATTTTTCTGTGCTTTGATTTCAATATAATTTTATTTCACATCTCATTGTTACTCTTTTCTATGGCAAATACAACTTTCCTTCACCTATGTGGCATAAATCAACTGTAGATAGTGGTCCTTTAAAAGTGAATACTTTGAAAGGACTTAAGGACTACTATGAACCATTGTTGTTCAACGGTACTAATCTTTATGGCTCGCATAATTATCAACAACCGAACACATGTTCACACTCAATATAAAAAGTCAATGTGGGATGCATCGTCATGGGCAAGCGGCCCAGTGGCCCAGTGGTATTGTTTTTATTGTTTGTCCTAACAATAATGCTGGACAATCGACACAGCATCTAGCCCTAAAGCAAGGATAGAGAAAGTAACACAGCCTATGTTATGGGTACCTACTACATAACGAAGATATACTACTTACTGGATGTCTATAAATTCTACCTAAGTACTCGGACACTACCAAATATTAAATTATGAAAATTTAGTCATAGCACCATCTGCACTTATAACGGCATCGCATCGGCTCCGCATAGAATTTAGAGGTTCTCACAAAGATTCGAACCGCGCAAGGAGTCCCATCTGGTCAACATGAGCGACTAGGGCTTCTTTTGTTCTCATAGCCCTTCAATCCCATCTCTGAACCATTATGCCCCATAAATTCTCGATAGGATTCAAGTCTGGAGTCTCTATTGGTCAAACAAGACAACAAAGAAAAGAATGTGTGACCTGTAACCCAAAACCAACGCAAGGCAAAATAGTTTCAAACTGGAAAGGCAGATAGTAATCCGTAGGTACCTACAAATTTGTACGGAACAAATGAAGCGGGCGAGTCCGACTCGCACTTGTCCGGTTTTTTTATTAACATTTCGCCCTATCGAAGGATTCTATCAGTCATCTGGTCACAATAATACAAGCTATGCTTAGTTTGGGGCTAGGTGGTGCTGTGTGCCAATGTTTATTTATTTAAAAGATATTTAATAATATAAATATAAAAATAATGATGGACATTTCACACAACATCATCTAGCCCCAAGGTAAGCAGAGCCTGTATTATGAGTGCAACATTACATATACTACATAAGTATATTCTTTTTAAAATACAAAGATAGAAAAAAATCTCTTTTAACGGCTTTAGGAGAATTCTGTTGGACGTCAAAGTTTGTTTGGGAATGAAGATGCGGTCGTTTCACATGTTTATGAATAAAGAATAAGTTTTGTTTCTCATCAATGTGGGTGGCATACCATACACCATTTTGACTGGACCGGCTCCCCTGTGCGCTCTAACAACGCTCCTAGCCATGATGTCCCATCGTTGTAAACTATTCCAATTAATTAAGGCCCCGAAGCACGGGTACGCTCCAAACCGGGCCCAAATGTTTGTGTTCGCACACAAATTCTTCAGGCTAAAACTACTTTATAAGATCAGAACTTTCTCGAATGAGGATATTAGAAAAAAAGTATGAGAAGCTTTTATATTTTTCAGGTCGAAGGTCTCGGCCGAATAACAGCGCTCACCTAACGCTGAATCGAGATCTTTTTGCTGATGTAGCACATAGCACCGTTAAGTACGTGGATTAATTTTAAGCTTTTTGAATGTCTTCTCTTTTTACTTTTTAATAAGTACATATAACTTCCTTTTTTACTTAATATTGTTTCGTCGTCCTTTAATATCGATGTGTATGTGTGCTTATTCAGTAAATATACAAATTTACCAATTATAAACTATACCGACTATTGCCAGGCCAATTCTTCTTACGATAGATCTTCATCTCGTAAACTCCAAGTTACCTAGACGTCTAAAAATTATGTAAAAAGACACACGTTAACACATTTGACATATTTAATATTCACGGTGTCTGTTAATAGTCTAAATCTCTACTTAATATTATAAATGTGAATGTAACTCTGTCTGTCTGTCAGTCTGTCTGTTACGTTTTCACGCCTAAACCGCTGAACCGGTTTTGATGAACTTTGGTATAGAGTGGGACCTTGGAGACGAACATAGGCCACTTTATATGCAGGTTTTACGCGTGGAAAAAGATTAGATTTTTGTATGCGTCCGTTTATATCCGTTACAACGGATAAAATCAAAAACTACTCGATAGATTAAAAAAATCCTTAACTTAAGGAAAGTTACATTATTCGCGAGTAATAACGACTGTATATTTTCGAAAAAATATATAATTCGTACGAAAATTGCTTTACTTTTCGTTTAGAAGTTACGACGGGTATAAAAATACAAAAAATGAGAAAAATACCTAAATTTGTTTAATCTATGCTATACTTAAGCTATGTTTAATGACATCGGATCGCTAGTATAATTTAAATATTGACAAAATATCGCAGCAAGGTGGATCATTTAGGCGGTAGCCGGATTCTAACATGTATTTTCATATATCAGCTGTCCTAGTTCAATAACAACTATCCTATGATAACATACAAATAAATAAATACTCGGTAAATACAATGGTACCTATAACACAAGCTCTGCTTACTTTTAGGCCAGATGATGCTGTGTGAAATGTCCGTCAATATTTATTTATTCATATAAATATAGGAGATTCAAGGTAAGGTAAAGAATGACCACAGCATCTGTGATTGATAGTGGTCATGCAAGTGATGTTTTTATTGCTCCTCATGGAATGTCTTTGGACCAATAACGTTTATATTAATACAAGTACAGTTATTATTAACTTAGGAGCTCGAGGATCCGTTCTTATGTAAATCACGAACATTATATTAAATTAAGATAACATAATTTAATCCATAGCTCTATAAAAAACGAAAGATTAAGCCACATATAAAGGAATATAGTGATAAGTATTTTTGATTCATACAATTTGATCATTCTTTAAGTGAACTTTAAGATAGCTCTAACATATTTTAGGCGGGGCAAGTACCTATCTTAATTTTTGTATATTTTGAAAGTTTTTTACACTACCTCCATCTAGAGTAAAACCTTGGCAACAGAAAGTGAAAGGCAGAGCGCAGAGAATGTATAAACTCACTAGCAAAAATCATAGGCATTCCAAATACTGCGAATTAACAGAACTCAACTAATTCGTTCCAGCAAATATAGATGGCGACTCTGTTTACAGATAACTTTTTAAAAACAGGTACTTTATGTAGACCTGAATATCTATGGTGTATGGAATATCTATAACGTATCTATGGTGAGGTGCGTTTGATTTGATTCCGTTCTAATCTTCGTTTAGTTGGCACAGTTGTCATTACAGGTATTAATCTAGTCTGTGTTTTGCCGTGAAAAACTTCATAGTGATATTATTTGAAAAGCGATGACCCTGTGGAAATTCAAAGGAGGGTCCATAACCAGTACAGTGAGAGACTTTATCAATGTGTACTGTTATCAAAGATAAATAGCCACGATATCGATTTTTAAGAATATATCCGAATCAATACAAATAGAATCATAATATATACAAAATGAAACCGTGAGTCGTTGAGAGAAATATAAAAAAAAAATTCTCATTTTTTAACCGACTTTATCAAAAAGGAGGAGGTTCTCAATTCGTCGGAATCTTTTTTTTTATGTATGTTCACCGATTACTCGAAAACGGCTGAACCGATTTGAAAAATTCTTTTTTTGTTTGAAAGGGTATACTTCACAGGTGGTTTCATACAAATTTTATCAAAATCGGTCGAGCAGAAAAGTCAACGAAAATCTAAAAATTGTATACATCGATGATGTTTTAATTTTTTTTCGTGTGTGTTCAAATGGATTCGAGAATGGTTTAGATTTACAATTAGATAACCTTTTTTTTTTATCAAAACGCGCGTACTAATTCGTGAACGGGACAGCTAGTATGATATAAATTTTAACTGGATACTTCCACGTGCTCTTGTCAGATAGACAGTCAGACAGACTGTACGAGCTAATGCACACATGTACATTGACCTCTTACTAATAGACATTATTATATTTAACTAGCTTTCCCAGCCAGCTGTGCTGATTATATGAAGCTAAAATTTTGTGGACACGTAGTAGAAGTCCACGTTATAAATATTCAAATTCAAATTTCAAATTCAAATTATTTATTTGGAAACAATAACATGGGTAGTATATTAATAATAATGTTCGATAATAACTACAGTAGTCTACAAGAGTGACTGTGACTGTGAAAATATATAATAAATAATAAATAATCCAGGACATTTCACACAACATCAGTAAGCCAAAGTAAGCAGAGCTTGTGTTATGGGTACCACATGACTGATATACTACTTATATAGTTTTTTTTTGTAAATACATACATATTACACATAGAATCACCCAGACCCGAGAAACATACTTGCAGATCGTACAAACATTTGTTACATCTGCGTCTCAGCCGGGTCTTAGCCAACTGCGCCACAGAGGTCGTCATTATATTGATACATAGAATATACGTTACTTTTTATGTACTAGGTACGTTTGTAAACGCGCGGGTAAGTAAGTACTACGATGTACCGACAGCAGCACAAACGAAAGCTCCACATCCGTGTTCCCACATAGTCCCATCTAAGCATGTTCGCTTTTTAAACGATCGCAAAGTAAAACCTTTGAAAGCTCAAGTCTCCGGAAAAGTAACAATTACTGACAAAGCGAGTGCGTTCACGGAACTTAGAGACCCATATGAATGCCTGCTCCTGTAGACAGACCGCACACAATAGCGAAAGCCTTTGTATTGTTTTCTTTTTAACCGAATTTACCAAAAAGGAGGAGGTTCACAATTCGTCGGAATCTTTTTTATTTTTTATGTATGCTCACCGATTACTCGGAAACGGCTGAACCGATTTGGAAAATTCTTTCTTTGTTTGAAAGGGTATATGAAGTATACCCTTTCAAACAAAAAGGGTCCCATATAAATTTTATCAAAATCGGTCGAGATGAAAAATCAACGAAAATCTAAAAAAAATATGTATCGATGATGTTTTCATGTACTTGCGCTGTCTCATTGGAGCGGTGCGTTTATTTGACCTACTCATATTATATAATATACAAAATACATCTACATTCCACTTAAAATTTATAAAATAGGCTCAAATTTTATTCAATGAAGTCGGTTTCTTTTTAGTTTTTAAAACGTAATTATACTTCACTATGTTCACTTCAATTTTATGAAAAAATATTATAATTTCATAAAAATAGAAATGGGTTTCAAGAAAACAATGATATTCATATATCAATATTTAGAACAGAAACCAATTGTACATCCCTAAGTTTTAACAAAAAAATGTAAATAGATCCTTTATGCCAACATACCATTATATACCATAAAGTTAATGGGGAACACGATGCGCTTCTATAACAAACTTTCAATGTAACTAAACAAATAAATAAGTTTAAAGTTTACATAAAGGGTAGTATTATAATATAAATGACTATATTGTTGATAAGAATGCATGGCCTAATGTTGCTCTACCCTCAGACAGTTAACTGACAGATTTGCAATACACAACCTGCTGTTACCTTGTATTAATTGTTCGTAGTAAAGCTAGTTGAGATAAGGAGATACATACAAGAAAGCGCTAGGACCTGAACGAGTTTCTTGTCAAATCTTCTTGGGCTTGGGTTAGGCGGAATTGGCACATAAATGCACCTAGTTTCAGTAAAATGTTTCAAAGTAAACCTTGTGATTGTATTGTAAAAAAACATTGAGTTGAAGTTTTTAAAATTAGATGTCCCGTCTGTTTCCCAAAAAAATATTTTGCAGAATGTAGTCACTTTAGACGGTTTTGTGAAAGTTAGAGTAACCACTTGTTAAAAAAATATAAATACTATGCAAGTATGCAAGCTCTGATATCTTTGAATGATGGAACGACGTTCCAGGGAAAGGCCGATTAACCGTAACACAAAAAATGTACCGATAAGCCGACTTTCTAATAAACCCTACTAGACGTCCGAGCCCTCTTCCTTGTACATAATAAATCTTTAGGAGTCCTTTTCTAAATGCACTGACTCTCAATATTTCGTCCATGTAGATATAAACTTGTGTATAAACTAATAAATATATATTTCTTCTTCTTTTTTAATGGCCTGTGACATACTAATGTCAATTTTACCAATGTCCAGTGCTTATAGTTTATAGTCAGTTTGTTTGTTATTAGGGTCTTAGTCGATGGTCAATTGTCAAATCTAGACGGCACGCGGAATGGCGTCTAGAATATCTATTTTTATTTATTTATTTATTTTATTTTATTCAATTATCCATACCCGTCCTGTAGTCAGAATTTATTCATTAAAATTCCGCCAAGCTTACTGAATAAAACATGCAGTAAAACGGGTAAAAAATATTAAATTAGCAGAGCTATGTTACTCCATGAAATGACAGACAAAGAATATAAATACATATTTGTAAATGGGCATTCCGCGATGACGTTTAGTTTGTCAAAATGACGATCGACTGGGACATTGACTTTGACGATATTTTAAAAGAACAAAATCACTTGACATTAACTAAATTTACATCAAGAAAGTCATCATTAAGTTTCATAGTATAATAATAAATATTGATTTCTGTATTGTAGCTCACATAGCTCTAAGATAAAAATAAATAAGGATTAAATTTTATTTATCACAGAGAGAAGAAAAAAAACTTCATTAATTAATATGTGCATTGTGAAGTTTTCATGCTGGTGATGTCTTGGGTATTTTTTTTATCGAAAACCATTATATAGAGGAACACAAGAAGAAAAACTCAAGAGACAAAACAAAATAAAAGTTTGAGAATCCCTCAGACATTTTAATGTGGTCTAATAATCAGAAAGAGAATAAAAAGGCTTCAGTGTACCGGTGGGCTGTGGGCTTTAGCATGCCTCCAGATTGATGCCTCTCAGGACAACCACGCGGCTCTTAAGCAGCTCTTTTGGCTTTTTTACATTTTTATCTTTACTTTGAATATTGCCTCTCATAATATGGGCCTGGGACCGTTAAAAGCTGGGAATGCGCGAGCAAGTGAATGAACTCACATATCCACGTGTATCGATTGTTTTTTTGTTTTTCTACGCACCCACGATTAGTAACAGAGTCGTCTAAAGAGACGATGCGACGTAGGACTTTGCTTAGTGTTTTTTGAGGCGAGTCTTGTTTTTTTATAAAATACTTAAGATATATTGCAAAAAAACTATTTTGAGTGTTCGTTTACTTAGTCAATGTAAGAATTTTATCCATATCCATACTAGTCCATACTGATATATAAATTCGAAAGTATTTCTGTCTGTTACCTTTTCATGGCTAAACGGCTGAAAGGATCTTGATGAAATTTGGTAAGTAGATAGATTGTATCTTGGGGACGGACATAGGCTACATTTTATGTAGGTACCACACGTGAGAAGCCGTCGGCATAAGTTAGTCTTCTATGACGACCTCTGTGACGCAGTGGGTCAAAGCGCGGCTGAGACGCAGATGGTTGCGGGTTCGATTCCCACCTCGGGACAAATGTATGTATAATCTGCAAGTATTTGTCTCGGATCTGGGTGTTTCTATGTATAATATGTATGTATTAAAAAAAACAAGTATATAAGTAGTGTATCAGTCATGTGGTAGCCATAACACAAGCTCTGCTTACTTTGGGGCCAGTTGATGCTGTGTGAAATATTCGGCCTTATTTATTCTATAAGAATTAAGCAAAGCAATTAAGCAAAATTTATTTTGGTACAGAAATGTACTTTAAAATGTACTAAGGTACCTGGGTCGAATATGGCCAGCCGATTAATATGGCCATATCTATAAGTGTATATTATACAAAACCTTGTAAATGTTGGAACACGAGGCTCGGATCACAACGGCCCACACATCCAATAATATAAATGCATCATGCATGTGAACCAGTTGAGCTAAGCATCGTTTAAAAAACTATAGATATAAATAAAACTATAGATAGCTCAAACAGTTATGAAAATGTAGAATAAATCAATATATAATGCCGGACATTTAACAGAGCGACATCTAGCCCCAAGGTAAGCAGAGCTTGTGCTATGGGTACCACATGTCTGATATACTGAAAGAAATAACTGAAAGTATCTAAATACACCAGAATATACATAAGTGCAGCAGCATGTCCTTCATCATCATCATTATCATTATTATTACATAGTGTAAAACAAAGTCTCTTTCCGCTGTCTTTCTGTCGCGTTGTATGCTTAGATCTTTAAAACTACGCAACGGATTTTGATGCTTTTTTTTTAATAGATAAAGTGATTCAAGGGGAAGGTTTATATGTATAATACATTCATAATAAAGTAAAGAATCACTGATAATTTTGGAGGTTTTAATGTGGTGTCGTAAATAAACACATTTTTTTGCGCTTACATTGCAAACGCTGGCTGAACCCTACGAGATAGATCAAAATGATGTACTACAGTATTGTACAACTAAAAAGGTCTACAAAAAAGTCCGCAATGGTATATGTCTATCTCTTAGGGTTAACCCACAATAACCATTTTTTATCCTTTACTTTTTACGAGAAATAATGGCTTATATACGAAGCGATTTTAAGCAATACAGCATTAATCCTTATCCAATTAAGTACCTTAAAAACATTGTGCATTTAATATAGATCAATATGGCCCTTTACAGCACTTAAATTAAATGAATATTTTCGAAGATATTACAG
The DNA here is from genome assembly GCA_948098915.1 of Lampropteryx suffumata. Classification (NCBI taxonomy): domain Eukaryota; kingdom Metazoa; phylum Arthropoda; class Insecta; order Lepidoptera; family Geometridae; genus Lampropteryx; species Lampropteryx suffumata. The sequence goes on along the minus strand of OX402544.1, from coordinate 13,564,502 downwards.
ATTTAAAATCATTACATAGTATGAAACAAAGTCGCTTTCCGCTGTCTGTCTGTCGCGTTGTATGCTTAGATCTTTAAAACTACGCAATGGATGTTGATGCTGTTTTTCTTAATTGATAGAGTAATTCAAGAGGAAGGTTTATATGTATACAAGCTAGTCAGCTAGTTGCAATTTGCAAATAAACCAGTGACGCGGACGCATCAGTCTAAACATTTTTAATGACACTTTATTAATTTACTAAAACAAAGTGTAATTTTAGACGTGCTGTAATTTGGTGTTAATTGAAACTGCGGAAAATCTTATGAAAATCAATTCAATTCATGGAACAAAATGTAAATTTTAACCTATTTTAAAACTGGCATTTGAAATTGTTTCTCTAATTTGGACTTTGTTGAAAGTAAAATAATGTCGTTCGAATCAATAAATTGTATGTTTGATGCATATTCGCTGCTCAGCGCTATAACGGTAAAAAATGTCGTGTCAGCGCGAAACCTCGCGCCATCTAGACGGCAGCCAGGTTCATGTATAGTGGCACTAAACATGACTACAGACACTGCAAAATATAGTTGCGTGCGCGCGTAACTTCCCCGGCAGTGAAACGCATGAAAATGCACAAATCAGGGAAATGCAGCGAGAAAGTGATTTACAACATAACATACCCAACGAAAATTCGCTATTGCGTATCAATTATGAATTTGCACGGGTATTGGGTTAGTAGCTCCATTTTGAACGCGTTGGTACGCATATGTTCAAAATATGGTCCTGAAGGTCTTTTTTTAAGTCGTATGACTTCTTGTAATGAAATAAAAACCATGAATATGAATTTTAGGGGTAAAGTAAAGTAGTTTTTTTTATTATCGTGTGACATACTGGTTGAGAGGTATTTAAAAAATATTTCTTACTTAGATAGGTCCTTACATATGACATTGGCGTTTAATCAAACTGGCCACTTTGATCTCAAATATCTGGCTTATGGCACCTTTTGGTTAGGAATTCCAAAATCAAATTTATTTGAAATTTTGGCTTGTGTATTTGTGCTTCAAATTTACTGATTATTGTCGCGATATATCGCGTTATTGTGCAAACTAGTTCGGAGAGTAGTCATTTGACTTTACCTAACTGCTAAATGCCACGAATATTAAAAGTTACCACAAACTAAAACATTTAGAATAGAATAGTGTAAAATAATAAGATGTCCTAGTTGTATGAGTATGTTTGTAATCACATAATTACTGAATAAACGTTATTGACCGAGCGAGCGCGAAGCGCGAACGAGTGTCTCCGTTTTAGCTTAGGCGAAAATGCTTTCCTATGTGTGTCTGTCCAGCCGGCGTCTGTCCGGATGTTTTCTTCTACAAGTACATTTCTCAACCGATTCTCGTGAAATTTTGTGAGCAGGTTCTATATATTTATAGAACCTGAATATAGAAAAGACTAATATAAAAAATATAAAATTTTTGTCGATTCAGTTATTGAAAATTTTTGAAATTTTCAAAAAAGCTGGTCCACTGTGGTATTAGCTCTGCCGAAGGATTAATTATGTGTGTGGGGAAGCATCTGTAAACATGATGAATTGTATATGCATATATGACGACCTCCTGGCGTAGTGAGCTAAGGCTTAGCTGGGACGCAAAAGGTTGCGGATTCGATTCGACAAATGTTTGTATGATCTGCAAGTATTGGTCTCGGGTCTGGGTGTTTCAATATATAATATGTATGTATCTATAAAAAAAAGTTAGTAGTTTATTAGTCACGTGGTACCCATAACACAAGCTCTGCTTACTTTGGGGCCAGATGGTGCTGTGTGAAATTTCCGGCTTTATTTATTATAAAAATAAAGGCGGATATTTTGAAAATACAATGAATATTTGCCTAATTTGTAAACCTTAAGAATAACAATCTCTATACTAAATTATTTTATTTTGCTAACTAGATTTTGTTGAATTGGTTTGGGACCCGGATTATTAAGTTCTCATTATTATTCTAGCTGACGTCAGAAGCCTTTATTGTACATTCGCATGGCCAATTTATTTTTAACTGGCTTTTGCCCGCAGCTTCGCGCGCATTATACATAAATAATGAGTAGCCTATGTCCGTTCCTAAAATCCAATCTATATCCATAACAAATTTGATAGATGCAAAAAAAATGTTTTATTTATCCGATCGCTACTATACGTCACGAGATCACCCGTTAGGCTCATCTGAAGATTCCCTAAAAATTTCACCGAAATCCAGCAAAAAAAAGTTTTATATATCCGATCGCTACTATACGTCACAAGATCACCCGTTAGGCTCATCTGAAGATTCCCTAAAATTTCACCGAAATCCAGCCAGTAACATAGCTGCTGCCCACAGCTTCACACGCGTGGTACCTCCATAAAAAGTAAAGTAAAGTCTATGTCTTTCTCCAAGGTCCCATCTGTCGCTATTCCAAAATTCATTAAAATCGGAACAGTGGTTTAGGCGTGAAAGCGTATCAGACAGACAGTCAGAGTTACTTTCGCATTTATAATATTAGTATAAACGTACTGACAAACTATACAACGGCTACAGTAAGCATGCCTACTACTAATAAGTAATAATAATACTGTCTGTCTGTCACAATAATAACAAAAAACAGTTTCATTATTGGTGTGGGTATAATGTCTGAACCGAAATCATTGAAAACGCAAAGTGGTCACTCGCTTTTATCGCGCACAAAGTGGCTTCGCTGGAGCGTGGCAGGATCTTAACCCGGCTAGATAACATTTGATAGCTGTATGGGTAATAAAAACGTCCAGAAATTGGTCACAATTACCTGGGTTAGTACCTCGTAACATTTTAATAGCGACTTCCCATTTGGTGTGGGAACGCGGCTGGCACAAGTGATTGTGGTTGAAGTAATGCGTGTACATACGTAGAGACATACATCATTTTAAGTTATACCATGTCTTATTTAACATGAGGCCGCTTGGTCTCAAAGCTTTAAATCTAGGATATTCACAACTTGAAATCTGTATTATACATATAAGTACATGCTTAGTTTTATTACTGACTCAAACTAGCTGTCTCGTTCGCGACTTTGTCTGAGCGTTCCGAAAGAAAAATATATAACATTAAACAACTTTGCTTGTCTTTGCTGAACTAACCACTTTAAAACTTGTTTTTTTTTAATAAAAATGTTTCTAATGTTTTACTAGTTATGTCTGCTTTAATAGTCTGCTATTCGGGGCGTAGAAAAATCCAACAAATCAAAAATCATGAAAACCGGTCCAGCCGTTCTCGAGTTATAAATGGTGTAACTAACACGACTTTGTTTTATAGAATACTAGCTGCTGCCCGCGGCTTCGCGCGAGTTGTAGTTACATAAAAAGTAGCCTATGTCCTTCTCCAAGATCTATAAACCTTTCTCTTGAATTATTCAATTTATTGCTGAAAACTGCATCAAAATCCGAGTATATTAGTACTTTAAAAGATCGCGAACAGACAGCGGAAGCTACTTCATTTTATACTATATGAAGATATATGAATATACTAGCTGTTGCCCACGACTTCGTCTGCATTTTTTTTGTAATTGTAGCTTAAATCCTTCCCATAAAATTTATTTCCTTGCTAAATTTTATTCATAAGTTTCAAACCAATCACACCTACCACCACCCATTAAAAAGTTTCCATACAAACATTCACACCCTATTTTACTTCTTTAACGGGGTTATTTTGAGAAATCCTTAAACGTATCCAAACCAAGCTTCTAAGAAATCACACCTCCCGTTAAAAAGTTTTATACATTCATTGTTACCCCTTTTCACCCTCTTAGGGATTTAATTTCAAAAAACCCCGCCATAGTGTGTGGTTTTACTGTAAAAGAAAGCTACCTTCCAAATTTAAGCTTTCTAGCTTCAGCGGTTTCAGCTTAGCGTTGATGAATCGGTCAGTCAGTCAGTCAGGTTAAGCTCTTTTATAGGTATATATTATAGAATATGCCTAGAATATAGTTTTGTTATTGGTTTGTTGGCCAAGCGCATTTGCCAACGCACAGTAAAGTTTCCCGAAGTCAATATAGATAAGAATGACTATGGTCAGGTCCTTTACTAATACAGCACCATATAATAAACATAGCAAGAAAAAATTGTACTGACTGACTGAACTCTATCAAAAATGGCTAGTTCAAAGCCTAATATGATAACAAACGAATATCTGTAAATAATAAACCCACCTCACATGTAGACGAGGTATCTAAAACCCCTAAAACAGTGTTATTTTTATTTATATTTCACAACTTTGGGTTACTAATAACCTTTCAAACTGTAATCTGGATAAAACTAACAGTCTGCGAGCAAGAGCAAGCAGACATCATGTGGACAGGCAGACACAGAGAGCAGACGGATAAAGCGAAGCTATAAGTGTTTCATGCGAACTTCGGAACCCTAAAAAGATAAACTGTACCAATTCTAAGAATTAGTTTAGTTTATAACGATTCTCGTCATTAATAGATAGCCTTTATTTAAAACTATTCAGTTATAAAGAAGCGCGCCGACGCGATGTCGCGTGCCGCGTTCCGGGACTTCCCCGAATGTACGCGACATTTTGAGCGCCATTTCTTTGTTATTATTAGGTCCTTGCATATGAAATTGGCGTTTTGTATGGGAGGAATATAAAATCGTTGTTTTTTTATAAAAACATATATAATTATTCAAAGTATGCACCATTGTTATCTATGCACTTTTGCCATCTCATAGGTAGTTCATTGATCCCTTTACTAAAAAAACCACGGGGGCAATCAATAAACTCTCTGAATGCGGTTTGGACTGCCGGAGATCGGAGATGATAATTTTTCCTTGTAAGAAGTGATCCAAATACGATTTTTGGAGCAAGGTCCGGGGAGTACAGTGGATGTTGCAGACATTCCAATTGCAGCTCCTCTAGTTTAGCAGTCTGTCGTGCAGTGTGTGGTCTAGCGTTGTCCTGAAGCAGCAGTGGCCTAGAGCAATTGATCAGCCTCGGTTGTTTAGTAGCTAGTTTTTCCATCATGGTTTGCAGTTGCTGACAATAGATATCTTCCGTAATTGTTTGACCAGATTTTAGAAGACTGTAGTGAACGACACAGGCTCTAGTCCACCAAATACTCACAAGTAACTTTTTCTGAGTAAGTTTTTGCTTGGGGCACGATTTGGCTGGTTCTCCAGGGTTCATCTATTGCGGTGAGCGCTTCCGATTATAGGAATCCACTTTTCATCACAGGTACCCGAAGTACCCACCGTTCAAGCTTTTTTACTTTTCCTGTTTGATTCAAGAGGATTGAAACAATTGTATCACTCACAGCGAAGCCTGCAGCTAACTCTGAAGTGGTGTGTGATGGATCCGCTTCCACAATAGAATTTAATTCTTCATTATCCACTTTGGTCTCCGGCCGTCCACGGGGCTTGTTCTGAATTCTGACCTAATATTAATAGGACCTAATATTAACACACTCAAAGGGACCGAAAACTTTAGCTATCAGCCTCAGAATTTCAAAGAGACTAGTTTGGGTTGTCTTGCGAAGCGAATATTGCATTCTGATATTTTCTAGAGTTATTTCCGGTTTTATTAGTAATTTTAGTGTTTTTATTTATATATAGAGCTAGAGTTTGAGAGAGCTCAGTTGGTTGTGCCTCAGATTACCTTCAACGATCTGAGGTATCTTAGACTTAGACCGAGGATTTCAGTTGTGAACCACATGCTCATGTTTGTTTTTATACATGACTGGCTTGTCAGCTCAGTTAGTAGTAGCTCTGCCTTCTGTACTTTAGATTGAGGGATCGACTACCTCCCAGGATAAACATTTGTGTGAAGAACATAGGTGTTTGTTCTGTGTCTGGGTGTTATAAAGTATCATAAAGTATATATTAAAAAATATGTAGGTATTATATCAGTCATCAAGTCACCATAATACAAGCTATGCTTAGTTTGAAACTAGGCGGTTATGTGTGCATTGTCCAACAATATTTATTATTAATATAAAGTAATAATTTTAGATAGATAATAGACTAAACGTAGGACTGCAACATTTTTCTTATATTTAGCATTTTTATAACGTAACTTCTAAACGAAACGTCGGATTCGAATAATTTAAAGAGGAAGTTACATAATACATAATTAACTTTGATTATGAAACTATTAAGTTGGATAAGGATAGATATCATGAAACCACTGTTATCATCTTTCGATTCTACCCGTGATTTGATTTTAGTGGAGTTGTTAATTAGGTAGGAACTTATATAAATTTAAAGCTTACATAAATGGTAGTATTTTAAAGAATACGTATTATAATAAAAATGACTAGGTATATTATTGATAAGAATGCATGGCCTCATGTTGCTCTGCACTCAGACAGTTAAACGACACATTTGAAATTTATAACCTCTTTTGTATTAGTTTTACGTAGTTAAGGTAGTTATAAGATGGATCATGTAAAAGCGCTAGGACCAGGACGAGTTTCTTGTCAGTTCTTCTCGGGCTTGGGTTAGGAGGCATTGCCACCTTTTTTTTTTTTGACGAGTAGAAATCTGCAAACAGATTTCCAATGCACTGAGGGGTGCAAATGGAATATGTGAGGTTGGCTGTCTAAAAAACGACAGATGACTCACTAAAACTCCCCGGTGACCAGCCTCATTGCATGTCAAGGGGCTCCGGGATCTCCATAGGAACGCACCGGTGCCCCTCTCGCAAAGTGCTGCGGCCGCAGCCCATCCCAGGAGTGGCAAGCCACCCCCGCACACCCACCCGGTGCTTACGGCAGAACACGTCACACATGTTAACTGCCGCCTTCCCCGAGCCCGAGAACGGATAACCGGGAGCCCTAACTCCGACTACCCACAGACCCAGTGCGCCGCTCAGTCCCACAAGAATCTAAAAGAAACTGCGAATACCTCGCGGCGAGACGTCGGCAAAGGAGATCCCATCTCGTAAGCCTGCTGGTTATATAGACGACACTTACTCGCAGAGTGCCGCCGCCGGTCAGTACTAGTGGTACTGCGGGGTCCCCTGCCAGAATTCTTATCCAGGCAACTACACGCCAAGCTCGTCCCCGCTTCAACCACTGCATCCTCATTGAAGAGACGCGCGGAGGAAGCCCCCATCCCTTCCGCCACTCGGTCCCACTAAGGTCTGGCGACCCAGCGAATACCGAGCGGCCGAACGCTGGCCAGGAGGAAAATCCCCCTTAGCCTACCTGGGTGCATGCGACGACACCTCCTCGCAAAGTGCCGTCACCCCTCCCAAGGGCCAATGACTTCGGACGCCCTAGATCCTACCATCAAAGGCCCCCAAGATCACTCGGCCCGCGGGTCTCCCCGACCCAGTGTGGGGGATCTCCGAGCGGCCGCAAGTCAGAAAACGACATTGCGAGTGTCCCTTCCCGACAAGCGACTGGGAAATGCACACCAAGCACGTCCCCGCTTCGTTGCTTTCGGACGTGGCCCGCACAATTCTGTCTTGCAAAGCAGAGCGCCTTACAAGACAGAGCTCTGCGAGCCATGGCCACAAGCCCATCCCTGGACCGCAGATGCGGTCCTCTCCCCCTGTCTCGTCTCACTGTGCCCTCTGCTAATCAGAGGGACACGTGGAGAGATCCTCCGTGTCGGGTTATTAGCCACCGTGCGATACTTCTTTAGCGTACTAAAGAAGTATCCCACGATGTTACCAGGGTGCACCACGAGGAGGTTACCCGACCTAGCACCCCGAGGCATTGCCACCTAAATTAACCTAATATGTAAGACAATATGTCAAAGTGATTCTTGTGATTGTATTGAATAAAATATCTTTTGACATTGACTTTTGACTTGACTTTGGCTATAGTCACAGATATAAATAAATAATGCTAGACATTTCAAAACAGCATCATCTAGCCTAATAGAAGACAGAGTTTGTGTTATGCGTATCACCAGACTGATATACTTACACACTTTTATACATTATTATACATAGAAAAACACTCAGACCCGAAGCAAATACTTATAGATACTTATAGACTTATAGATATAGATCATATAGATATACAAATATTTGTCCCGCAGCGGGAATCGAACCTTCTGCGTCCCAGGCGGGCCTTCGCCACTGCGTGGTGCAGTGCAGAATAACGCTGGCTGACTACATACTGTAATTATTATCTTCGTAATAGTAAAGTTCTGAGGAAAATGCGCTCAGTTGTTTTTACAAATGTTGTGTAAGCACTTCCCACTTTCTAGCACAGCCTAAGCTTGCCGTCCATCAAGCATTAAGTAACTGCAGATATAAAACATATGACTTTCCTTCCTTATAATCTGACAATACTACATAATATTACTTGCATCGATTTGTTTTACACGTGCCGCTACGCACGCTAATAATACCAGCCAGTACAATCAAACATCGCTAGGGAATATGAGCTCGAAAAATGTATGGGAATGATCCAGTGAGTTATTGTTTTAATGTTTAGCATTCGTGTACATTTTGCTCATTTTTATAGCAACATCGCTATATGAAAAATAAGTAATTTCGTAGTACAGTCAGTGCACGAAAGGAGCCTCTGAAGCGCACTTTAATCCTTTCACCACACTGGTTCGAAATAACAAGTGACACGATAAGATGAAGAAGTCATGTGTCATCATAAAACAAACTCTGTTTACTTTAGAGGTTAGGTGGTGCTGTGTGAAATGTATGGCATATTTAACAACCTCTGTGGCGCAGTGGGCTAAGGTCCGGCTGAGACGAAGAAGGTTGCGGGTTCGATTCCCACCGCGGGACAAATGTTTGTATGATCTGCAAGTATTGGTCTCGGGTAATGGTGTTTCTATGTATAATATGTATAAAAAGCATATAAGTAGTATATCACTCATGTGGCACTCATAACACAAGCTCTGCTTACTTTGGGGCCAGATGACGCTGTGTGAAATGTCCAGGATTATTTATTATATTATATTAAGAGCCCGTGACGTCCCACTGCAGGGCAAAGGCCTCGCTTCCTTTTCTCCAATCGTCGACAGTTTCAATTTTGATGGCTGCTATACTATTGTGATAAATTTGCTTTAATATGTTGCTAGAATTTCTTGGTTATGGAGTGATTTGATAATGCCTGAATGCTTAATACTGTCGAAGGCTTTGGAGTAATCGACGAAGGCTAAATACAATGGGAGGTTATATTCGTGATATTTTTCAATTATCTGACTGAGTGTGCAAATGATCTGTTGTAGAGGGACCGCGTAGAAACCCAGCTTGTTCAGGTGGTTGATGTTTGTCCAATTGACCTGATATTCGAATCTCTAGTGTTTTTACGAAAGCCTTGTACACGTGTGAAACTAAACTTATGGGTTTGTAATTTCCTATTTCTGCTTTGTCTCCTTTTTTATGGAATACAATTTTAGGATTATTTATTAATATTTATTTGTCAGGCTGTACACGCCCTTATGCTTATCAGTGTATGTTTACATTACATTGATTTAACGTATAAATTACTAGCAGTTGCCTGCGTCTTCGCGCGCATGGTACCTACATAAAAATTTGATTTGGATCCGAGATACAATCCATCTCCTATACAAATTTTAATAAGATCAATATGGGAAAAGGTACATACGGACAGAAAGACAGACATACAGACATACACTTTCGATAATATTATTAATATGGATATTTGAACTTCAAACCACAATTTCATAAATTTGAAAATTGAGAACCCACCAATGTATTCAATAAAATAATGAACATAGGTGTGTGTTCTGTGTCTAGGTGTTATGAAGTATAATAAGTATGTATTCAAAAATTAATATACAAGTATTCTATCAGTCATCAGTCATTTCACTATAATACACGCTAAGCTTAGTTTGGGACTAGATGTTGTTGTTTGTATTGTATATTAATATTTACATTTATTTATTTATTTATATTTGTGTTATGTGTCAAATACAATGTTAATATTTTTTTTATTCCGGATAATCGAACCTTGGGTGACCAATTGTTACTTTATTGCCGTGAAAAGATTGTTACCTTAACGGGATAAAAGTTAACAATCAAAAAAACTAACTCAAAGATCGACACTAGTATGGAAATATGGGTGAACTAAAAATATGTTCATAGTTTTAAATAGTTTGGTATAATATATCTAGGTTAGCTTGTTATTTGTTTGTATCTATTTGTAAGCTTGTTGAGTAAGAGTTTATCAAAAAATTAATTCACAAATAATAAAATTGAAACTGGTTAAGCTGCAGCATGCAGCATGACATCATCACCATCCCTGTAAAGTCGCATTATTTTTTGAATCTTTATCGTAGGCTGCCCCAAGGTGATGTTTTAGGACTATTGCTGTTTGTGTTTTAGTTTCCGAAACCTAAACGTTCTAAAAAACAGCACTGGGTTGTAAACTTTTAGACCATTCATCAATATGTTATATTTTCATAAATTTAAATTTTCAATAGATTCTTAATATATAAATTTAGTTAAAAAATTATGTAGTAGTGCTAATACGATGGGCCAGATAGAAGCCAGCTCTTAGGTCACGAGGGTCTTGTCTTGTTCTAGATAAATCTTTGCATCATATACAGTTTTCTAAAGCTTGCTCTTGGACTTAGGCCAAGTGGTTATTCCTTGAATATTCAAACTCTGAGCTCCCAAATGAAGTCCTAGTTCCACCTCTGCCGTGGTTATTTGAGCGTGCGTCGACAAGTGCAAGGCGGGCCCCGCAGTCATGGATAGTTGATGTAGTTAATTTCACAAATGCATCGTAATCACCCCTCTATCTCCAATTTTAAATGCAGCGGGAACTCTTTTAAGGTTCCGTAACTCATTATTAGGTACGTGAAATTGTAATTTTACTGAACTACATTGTTGCCTGAGGATGTACTTAGATATAAAATTTTGATAAGAGAGAATATTTTCAAAAGCTCTGGCGCAAATCAGCTTAATTTCACGCACAGTTGACTTGCAGTACCTATACGGAGAACTTTTACACTTTTATTGTAGGTTTAGAAGCAAAAAACTTTTTATAACTTCATATGGGTTTGAGGTACAACATTTTGTATCCTACTTATATACCTACTAAATATGAGAATTTGTATGGATATTTCTTTGTTACCCAATAACGCAATGGTTTCGGCTCTTATTATGTATATTAAAAAATAACTTTTATAGATATTAACTAGGACCTGAATTACTTTGCGCTAGTAAATAATATGAACATTTATAATGTATGAAAAACTATTTATTTACATAAATTAAGAGTTGTCAATATTCGACGATTGTTAATATGTTTTTTTTTAAATTAATAGCTTTAAGTTGTACGTCAGCGGCTAGAAGCAGTTCTGGAAAAACATAATCCAGTGTTTGAGGACGCGGGTAAATAGATTAATGAATGTTTAGAGAACGTGAAGCTTTCAGGTAAATTATTTTATAGGATTTTATTCTAGCCTGCATCTTTAACCCGCATGGTATGCAGATATAAGGTATAGTCAGATTATATGATTGTAATGCAGGTACATATCTAATTTGTAATCTAGGATCCATCCAAATTGATAAAGCCATTGAGGAACTAACAACCACACAAACTTTTACATTTGTAATATTAGTAAAATTCAGTGGGAGAGCACAGGTAGTCTAGTGGTAGTGGCCCCGCCTTCCGATCCTAAGGTCGTGGGTTCGAATCCGGTCTTGCACCAATTGATTTTCGTATTCGAATAATTGAAGTGTGCTATAGCAGTATTTTCAAAAGCTGAAGGAGATCGAGAGGAAACCGGCATGTTGTAAAACATAAAAAGTTCGAAAACATGACTGGCAAGTACACAAACGGAGCCTCTGAGGAGCACTTGAATCCTTTTACCACACTAGTTCTAAATAACTAGTGACATGATAAGAAGAAGAAAAAGTTTGAAAAGATTTCTCATACCTACCGATCTTGTATCTTGTATATCTTTATATTGTATGTTATACCTATACCTCTATATGGTTCTGCATTTTTTATTTTATTATTTCTGAGATATAATTACAAAAACGTACAGAATAATATACATTAATATAAAATACATGTGAAACAGTTGAGCTATCTAAGGACCGTTTAAAACGATATATAGATAGTTCAACTGATCGCTGCCTGATCGCTGATAGCTGCCCTCTGCAGAAGTGTCTTGGGAACGCTGCCAGAGGGCAGCGTTCCCAAGACTGGCAATATACGAGTATTACAATTTTTCTTAGCTATAAAAATCTCTATTTTCCACTATTTTCCACGCGGTCTATTTGACGTGTTTGAGACGTTGATTAAAATAAAGTTTATGCTTGCCGTTTATGCTTGTAATAGTTATGCTGGCGATGATACAACGCGGATACAGAATGCTTGCGTGCGCGCACGCGACCACGTACCGCTTCCAGCGCTACCAGTATTAATCTCGGACAAATACATGTCAGTAAACGTTTGCTCTGAAGACACGAACGGACATGGTAGCCCACTAAAATTAGCTAGAATAAATTAAAAATACTAGTTGACGTTTAGCAAAATAACATAGATTGTACTATAGAAATCAAATGACTGATATAATTTTCGTTTTTGATGTGGACCCACAAATTATCAAGTAAATAAGAGTGCTCTTGGCGTAACTGGTCACTTATTCAGTCTGTCTCATACAGATGTTTTAATATGGTTCCTGTTCCAAATTTTAAAAGTGACTATAAATAAATCTATATATTAATACGTGAAACAAAACTTTATACCCCTTTTTACGGACGGAGGAGTATGAAATTTCGCACTAAGTTTATATGGATGAGTGCAGAATGCTAATATTTATTTAAAATTATGCATAATAAATACATTAATTATAAATCAATTATGGTCTAATTTCAATCAGTGGGTGACGACTAGTAAATATTATTGGACAAACCACTTACATTTTTTGCTACACAACTTTTTGTTAAGCTAAAGGCAAATTTTTGAGAGCCATTGTTAAGATAAGCTGCGATTCAATTGATTTTATTTTCATAGAAATAGTATTCGTCGAGGAGGCGTTTTCAGGGCACATACTCTTCATATTGAATTCGATATATCGGAAGGATAATGTCGTTGAAATGTTCGTCGAGTTCGGTCGACATTGACAGTTATATGGTTGCCTACGATACAATGATCGTAATGTCTGTTGTGGAGCATTACGAGATTGATAGTCAAAAGAAATGTCGGTCGTTCTGTCGTTCAAAACGAGTCGACGATGTTGCTAAGAGTAGGTTTTGCACGACTATTGTCCCGATATATCGGTTGTGAATTTCAAGAGTAGGCCTTCTGAGTGGAAACGTGTTAATCGATCATGTTGGTGCATGCGTGCGCAACGGAAGCATTAGTGATAGTATGTTTCTATTTCAACACTTCAATTTATAAGAAGCAACTTTGCATTATCCCATGACTTGTTTGTATACATCTAAGTTAAAATAAGGTTTCTAAAATGTTACATAAACAATTACTATTACTATTATTGGAAAATACGTAATATCAATAATGTCGACTTCTGATATTTAATCATATATAGCTATAGCTTAATATTTATCAAATCAAATTGAATCTAAATATTATTTATTCAATAAAATAACAAGGACCACTTTGACCTTCTTACATGCTAGTGAACCTAGGTGCCGCCGGTTCCTCCTAACCCCAGTTCAAGGAGAATCCGGCAAGATACTCGTCTTGTCGATCCTTGTCAAACATCTGTATAGAAAAACTGTACACGAAACCTCCTAATATCTTTGAAATACTTATACAACATGGGGAAGTAAAAAATAATCCCATTTTACAAGTAAGGGAGTAAAGAACTATTATATTAATGTTTTTATTTCATAACTTTGTAGAACGTAATACTGTGCAAATCAAAATTGGATGACGATGAACGATAATAGTCTGCGAGACGAACGGGCATGGCGGAACTATAAGGGTTCTTGGTTGGACTTTGGAACCCTTGTATTACGTATATAAAAAACTAGTTGTTGCTCGCGACTTCATCCACATTTGTTTTGAAAGAAATTGTAGCTGAAATCCTTCCCCAGGATGCTTTTTATCTCCTTGCCAAATTTTATTGATAAGTTTTAAACCAATCAAACCCATACAAACATTCACACCCTATTGTACTCCTTTATGAGGGTTATTTTGAAAAATCCTGAAATGTGTCCATTTATTTTGCATTTTAAGTATCCAAACCAAGTATCTAAGAAATCACAACAACCGTTAAAAAGTTCCCATACAAACTATGACACTCCATTTTACACCTTTGTGAGTTATTTTGAAAAACCTGAAACACGTGTCCATTTTTTTTGCATTTTATTTATTCACATTAAGTTTCAAGCACATCGCACCACGCGTTAAAAAGCGCGTTTTCATACATTCGTTTTCAAATTCAACCCTGTTGTAATCCTGCCTTAGTAGGTGGTTTTGCTGTAAACGGAAGCTACCTTCCAAATTTCAGCGTTCTAGCTTCAGCGGTTTCGGCTCGGCGATGATGAATCAGTCAGTCAGGTTAAGCTCTTTTATAGTTATAGATATGTAGATAATTAAAGTTTAAAAAAATATGGCTTACTTATTATATTCGCCCTTGTATACTGGTCAAATGAAATAATGTTGTTAATTACTTAGGACTGTAGATAAATTGAAATCAGGGGTAATAGCAAACAATGCGAAAAAAGGAATTAACTTTTGGTTTTTATTTCAACGAGATCACGTGGAAACTTACAAAGATTTATTTTTGCCCCGCTATTGCGATTCCCCCTTGACTATACATGCATACGTACATATTATAATAAAAGATAATATTAAAAGTTGAATTTGGATGAGCGGTGTTTAAATTATTTCATATGCAAAAACAATGAATTACCGGCGTTTGGCTTGCAACTTCTCTCGTGCGGAATACTGGGCTAAATGTTGGCATGTGCCATGTATGTATATTAATATCTAACCAGCTAGAGATCTGAGGTAATGTCTACCAAGCGCCAAGTATATTTGGACATGCCTCAGACTACCCCTTAGACATTCTCAATATCTAAGCAGCTAGAGATTTGAGGAAGTGTCTACCAAGCGCCAAGTATATTTGGACATGCCTCAGACTACCCCTTAGACATTCTTAATATCTAACCAGCTAGAGATCTGAGGTAATGTCTACCAAGCGCCAAGTATATTTGGACATGCCTCAGACTACCCCTTAGACATTCTCAATATCTAAGCAGCTAGAGATTTGAGGAAGTGTCTACCAAGCGCCAAGTATATTTGGACATGCCTCAGACTACCCCTTAGACATTCTCAATATCTAAGCAGCTAGAGATGTGAGGAAGTGTCTACCAAGCGCCAAGTATATTTGGACATGCCTCAGACTACCCTTTAGACATTCTCATTATCTAAGCAGCTAGAGATCTGAGGAAGTGTCTACCAAGCGCCAAGTATATTTGGACATGCCTCAGACTACCCCTTTGACATTCTCAATATCTAAGCAGCTAGATATATGAGGAAGTGTCTACCAAGCGCCAAGTATATTTGGACATGCCTCAGACTACCCCTTAGACATTCTCAATATCTAAGCAGCTAGATATCTGAGGAAGTGTCTACCAAGCGCCAAGTATATTTGGACATGCCTCAGACTACCCCTTTGACATTCTCAATATCTAAGCTGCTTGATATCTGAGGAAGTGTCTACCAAGCGCCAAGTATATTTGGACATGCCTCAGACTACCCCTTTGACATTCTCAATATCTAAGCAGCTAGATATATGAGAAAGTGTCTACTAAGCGCCAAGTATATTTGGACATGCCTCAGACTACCCCTTAGACATTCTCAATATCTAAGTAGATATATATCTGAGGAAGTGTCTACCAAGCGACAAGTATATTTGGACATGCCTCAGACTACCCCTTTGACATTCTCAATATCTAAGCAGCTAGATATATGAGGAAGTGTCTACTAAGCGCCAAGTATATTTGGACATGCCTCAGACTACCCCTTTGACATTCTCAATATCTAAGCAGCTAGATATATGAGGAAGTGTCTACCAAGCGCCAAGTATATTTGGACATGCCTCAGACTACCCTTTAGACATTCTCAATATCTAAGCAGCTAGAGATCTGAGGAAGTGTCTTTCAAGTCTAGGGATTACATTCGTGATCATGTTTGCAATCATAATTTATAGCTAGGTTGAATCAGTTGAGTGGCATCTGTCAAACATTATGGGAAGCAGAGGGTTGCGGGTTCGATACCCGCCGTAGGACAAATGTTTGTATAATCTGCAAGTATTTGTTTGGTATATGGGTGTTTATATGTATATATAAGTAGTATATCAGTCATGTGGTACTCATAACACAAGCTCTGCTTCGGCATTATTTTTATAATTATTTTGCTGCACTTCAATGTATTTGTTCTTGTTTTGTACGAACAAAACAATTGGCAATTTTCATTGTTAGTATTCACATATTAGTAGCCCATTAAAAGTTTTTTAATAAGTTTTCTAATAAAATATTATAAATACATTTTTAGGGGTACCCCTACATGTAATAATTATGTTTTAAAAACTAAAAAGACAACAACTTCATGTATTAATTTTTTTTATCGATTTTTGAAATTTTTATTATTTATTAAAAAACCGCTTGACCGATTTCGATAAAATTTAAATAGAATTTAAACTTTTAAAACTTTTAGAATTTAAATTTAAACAGAATTTTATAAACCGGATCAGGCGTCTTTGAGGAATCGGAGAACATAAAAAAAAAGATTCCGACGAATTGAGAACGTCCTCCTTTTTCGAAGTCGGTTAAAGAGAGTTTTATTTTCGCAAACCAGACTGAGTCAAATCGTAGATAGGTATTTTAAAGATACTACAAGGTTTCTTAAACCGATTCTCGATACAGATATTCGTTAGATAAATATTAAGATTTTAAGTCGACATTTTATTCTAGGTCACGATTAATAAGGATTTACTAGATAATGTATATTTATATAAATAATAATAATAATAATAATGCCTGACATTTCACACAGCATCATCTGGCCCCAAAGTAAGCAGAGCTTGTGTTATGGGCACATGTCTGATATACTACTTAAATACGTTTTTTTTAAATACATACATATTATACATAGAAACACACAGGCCCGAGACAAATACTTGCAGATCATACAAACGTTTGTACCGCGGCGGGAATCGAACCCACAACCTTCTGCGTCACAGCCAGACCCTAGCCCACTGCGCCACAGAGGTCGTCAATATTATCATGTAACAGCCTGATTTATAAACATATAATTTATAAAAACGAAAGCTTTAAAGAAAAAAAAAATATTTCTTAATGTTCTTAAATTGGTTTGGATTGTAACCGGACATACTAGTCATTCAGATTCTTACTGACTTCCAAAGCCTTTACTGTGCGTGGTCACATGCGCTGGGCCAATTTATTTAACATAATAAAAAACTTCCTGGTGAAGATAATTTTGGCTTAGAAAAACAATAAACTCATTGGCTATCTTACAATCTATAATTAGTAGATAGGTATTGCAGGAATATAAAACAAGTGCTCACGCTGTTTGAGATGGAAGCTTTTACATAAAGGATAGACCATGCCTATCGTCCAATCAATTAGAACTGTATGGCGATTATGGAACTTTTGACATAGTCAATGTCTATTAATTTTGATTAGCATAATTTCAATCAATTGTTTGATTGTAAATTATTAGTACCTATTACGTACATATATTATGTTCGGTTTCTATCTCAGACCTAAGCAATATAAGGACGGAGTGATCAGAACTGCTAAAGTGAACCTTTAAAACCGTGCTCCTCTCTGTAAATACACGCACACACATACAGACATACACACAAACTACGCTTCGTCCTCTTAGTACTTATCACTAAGTAGTCCAGTACCTAAACATCTTAAAAAAAACCTTATGTAATATAATGTTAATATTATTTATATGAGGAGAAAACGGATTAAGTAGCAGTAAAACTAAAATGTCATGGAGTCCGTTTTCATTTGATGTCGTTGTTATTAAGTAATAAATACTAATAAATAAATAAATAAATCCCGGACATTTCACACAGCATCATCTGGCCCCAAAGTAAGCAGAGCTTGTGTTATGGGTACCTACAACATGACTGATATACTTTTTCGTAAATACATACATACTATACATAGAAACACCCAGACCCAGAAACTTACAATATACATTGTAAGTTTTTAGGATATACCTAAGGCCTAAAGGTTTGAAGTAAAGCGCAAGGGTTTTGTACAATTCTTACAGGACGACGACGTGACATGTACTAAGAGCAAAGACCATGATTTTGGTGTATTTGGGTGCATGTATTTAGAGGGGCACGGTTTTGAGCCTTCACTTTGGTTGATCGCGGCGCTCCGTCTTTATATTGTTTTTTCTGAGGTTTTTATTCATATGACAGCATGTCTGACAATTTACATCAACCTTCCGTAATACCAATTCATTAATAGTAAATCAAAGCTATTAGTATCAATGTTTTTATAGTATCCGAATTCCATCTGACTGTGTGTGGGCATGACAGTTATACTTGACGGCAAAATTATTTTGGCTTATTCGAGCCGATTTGACAGAGTTCATTTGAGTCAAGATTTATGTACTCCGTCACTAGTGACGTCGTGGCTTCAACTGCCGTTTAAACTGATTTTGTGTTGTGTATATGTACGAACTGCAGATTGCATCAAGCCTGCAACATCATGCCGATATATAGGCAGCTAGGTGTATGGTCTCCCTTAGATAAACCCATTGCAATTTGGTTATTCAAAAGACAACTAACTAGTTTGTACAACCAGGAAACTTTTGACTAGTTTTTGTTTTGGATAGTAGCAGCGATCATTACTTCAGTTACGTTTTCAAATGACTTGACAAGCAGATTAGAGTTAGAGCATTATATTTTGTATAAAGAGATACCTACCTGAAACAAGTGATTGATTCCAGAGAATTTTCTGATTCATATTGTATCCAATCATCAACTGTTATAAACGTACACATGAAGATTTGCAACCTACCACCATGCATATAGGAGTGAAAATGCCAACACCACGCGGTGCGCTACACACTGCATAGAGGGTGTTCGGAATTCTTTCAGCCGTGAAAATGAATGTTATAAATGATCACGCGCGCTGCGATAATTATCATATGAGCTTGAAGGCCACTGCTGTTTCCACTTGTCGAGTAATCAAACGAAAACTAATAGAAAAGAAGTATAATCGTGCTTCGATCGCCAGAAGAGAGTGACAATGGATTGGCTGAAATTGGTCGGTATTTCCTCAGTGTGTTGTGTTTGTGATATCTAGTGAATCCAAGGACTGTTTTTAGTGAAAATGTGCTGTGAATGCAAATGTCGTGAAAGTGCCCAAAATTATTGGATTTCAAGTTTGCTTCAGGGTGCACTGATTGGTCCAAACAAAGTTATATGCACTGTTTCTTTCATGAATTCTTTTGGACTACATATTTAAAGTATTTATTTATGCACAAGCAAAGTAGAAAATACAGTTTTAAAGTCACATTAGAAGGGTTGAATTTATAATATCGTATAATTTTTACAAAAATAATCACTAGTAAGATTCCTAGATAATCGTCTGAATATCAACATCAGCATCGTAAATTAACATAAAAAAACACCTTATATACTTAACATAAGTAACGCTTCTTGTTTATTGATCCCAGGATTAATCTAAGATAATTTTAGTAATCCTTGTATCGAATGATTGACGCAGTAATATTATATTTAATGCAATAGTCCTATAAAATTGCATAAACGTTAATGATCTAACATATTCGATTAGACATAAAAAAGGTTATTTGGAAAACAACAAAACATTCACATAAAATATTTTTCATTAAATCATTCTCAAACAATTGATATTACTATTTAATCACTTAAATTAAAAAAATCACTTTATGAGCAATTTGTGTCTATTCAATATTTACGAGTTTCTCTTTTTGTTGTAGTTCGCTCTTCTGGTAGCTGTTGCTTGTGTAAAGGTCACGGCAGAAGGAGCTAAGTAAGTACCTACATAACATTTTTTTCCTTCCTTAATAATAAGCCAAGCCTGTGTTTATATGCCAAAAAGAAGACAAGCTTATGGCATACTTTTATTTTACTTACCATAGACTTAAGTCTCCAACAGTAATTTCAAAGGGCAATTTTTGTTGTCGCACCAACCCTGAAGCGCGATTATGTACATAAATAAATATTGGTGGTTATTTCATACAAAGTTACTCATCAAATTCGTTTCTGATAGTTCCATGACATCATTGACACGATTAAATAAATACGTTCTAAGTAATTTCACAGTTTCAAAAGTGTAAAACAAAAATATCCATTAAATTCGTTTGAGTTAAGGTTATGTTTTTTGATCCGTAGTCAAAGTTACCAATTGTTAAAATCTCATCAAATACTTCATTTTTAAATTTTCTAATGAAACTGTAACCATTGACTATGGATCAAAAACCCAGTCTAAGTAGCTATATAATTGCGCTTAGGTCACCTAAAAGTAAAAATAATATCAACCCATACCTACTCCGTGCGCGGGCGAAATAGAACTTTCACTCATTATGTCACATTAGCAATGCAATGAAAACGGAGGGCATTGTCAATGTCAGTGTGCCGGAGCGCAATTGCGATTAATTGATGTATTTCACCGCTGTGCGCAAATCCATGCGTGTCGTTTAGAAAGCGCAAGTCGACCCTCCGCGGACAACAAACCTTACTACCGTAAATACAAGAATGTACATAGCGATTCATATGAACAGTGTGATGGATGAACAGAGGCGCGGCGGCGACGTCGCGACGGCTTCGAGAGCGAAAGCCGCTGCCGCGTCACGCGTAGAGCCATTGACACCGCTAGACGGAACCTCCGCGATCATAAAAAGCAAGCGCCGTGCATGCATGCGATCCAACACTTAACAACTGAATACCGGCATCATAATTTCCTTTTGTTACAGGAAAAAGATCCGCATACATCTACCACAGAAAGTCAAGCATATCCACCATCACAAGAAGATATACATAACGAATCATCCCGCCTCCTCCCAGTATGCTCCGGCCTACATGCCGAGCGCAGAGGGCGCGGTTGCGGTGCCCACGAACATGGCTCTGCCGGCCGTCGCCAGCCTGTTACCGCTGAACTCCGTGGAGCTCTACGACGAGAGTCCGTCGTCTCACCGCGGAACCAGCTCCAAAATCGTGCCGCTGTACCGCGCCCGTGGGTACTACGGCCCGAACCCCACGGACCTCGACGACCAGGAATTTGACCTGATACCTCCCCCCGAACCGACCGATAATTCGTATTTACCTACCGCTTTCTCGGATTCTCTGGCTCCGAGCCATCCTCCGAAAAAAGTCAAGATTATTAAAGTGAACGGTGAACCGCCCCGAAAGAAAGCTCCTCGCAAACCGAAATCGAAACAGCGGGCCGTACCGCGAGTGAAGCCTCAGGACGATGAACATCCGGTGACGAACTTTCACGAACAATTTTACTCTGATTTGGACGGATCTGGAACGATCAGAAAAATTAAAAGACCGCATCGAGTCGAAAAAATAATCGACGGAGATACAGAACACATTCACACGTACAGTGAAGAACATATCCATAAACTGATTTATGATGACGGTAGAATCGATCCTGTCGTCGGCAGCATGTCCGCACTCACCAGTCACTCGCATCCTCTCGTGCGTTTCCAAAACTCTCAGGCCCTACTGGCGTACCCGCCGAACGCTCTTACCGGCCTATCGGCCCTCGGCTCGATGGGAACCCCTTCCCATTTAGAATATGCTGCGTACAACCCTCGGGAAGTAACGCACGATCATATTTTCCACGACCATGGAGAAATTCCTTCTGACCTAGATGTAACCAGAGAACAAATGTCGTACCCTCCAAGGGTCTCCTACAACAGCCAAGGCATTAGAGTAGGTGGTGTCGAGCAAAAAACCTATAAAAAGTTCATGCCGAAGTATTCTAAGCCTCACAAATTACCCGTGCCTACCGATTATTCATACTATGAAAGCATGTACTCGCCGTACAACAAGCCTCGCGCTGCGCCAAGACCTACGAATCCAGCACCATTCTACGGGAGCCCCACTGAGCCAACTCTCGATGACTATAGGCCGATTCAGCCACTCCCATCATTCAAATCTAAAGATAAAGGGAATGTTAAGAACCGCAACGTAGCATCATATTTTGGCAATGGAAAACTAGTATCTGAATACAACCAGCACCAGCCCAGCGTGCCGTCTCCCTTCGCCGTATCCTCTACGATAGTGCATGACTACAAACCCCAGCCATACGCCGGCGCCGGAGCCGCACTGCCAACACATCCGTTTGGACTACACAAATTCAAAGATCCTTTGCTCAATTTCAAAGATAATAGTTATACGAAAAATTATGACTTCGACTCGTTTGCCTCGTCGTCAAATTTATACACTGCTGATAACAATAACAAAAATCCGGGTCAAATTTTTAACACCAAAAAGGGCAAGAAAAAATCTGTTTCTTCGCAAAATATAAGTTTCGGAGGGTTAGATCATCAAACGACCGTAGATCATTTAGGTGGCAACAGTTTACCATTTTCTCCAAGCGATGGATCATCGCTTAACTTCGATACTTTCAATAGTTATGATCCAAATAAAGAGATTGATACTGCCACTTCAACTCCATACACGATTAGGGAATCTTCCCCCGTACATTCGTATTACTCGGCTATGGCTCTGAAAGCCTTACAAACTGATCCGTTGTCTGTTGGAGAAGCTTCCAACACCAATTTCCAGTATGCTGAAGCACCTTCTCCCTCTACCACCCCAATGACTACATATGCAACAACGTCCCCTCTGCTCGTAAGTTATTCATTAGAAATTGAAACTACGGAACCAGTGCCTACCGAATCTACTGAATACATAACAGAGACGAGACCACGGCAAAGACCAAAGGAAAGCAGTCTTAGTGTGACAAGCACTCACAAGGATACTAGGCAAAAGTATTCACTGTCAGGCTTGCCAGAGAAGGAATATAAAAGTGCGGATCGGCCTGTGGCGCCGACGCTCCCAGTGCTCCATCATGCTACAAAATACACGTACAAGCATGTCGCTGATATGCCTCGGTCTACGGGTAGTCTGAAGTATGGTGACCGGATCTGAACATAGTTTCGCGTATAAGTGCTATTTAAATAAGTTTTAGGTACTCATGTCGTGATCATAGGGCTATGATGTGAGGTAAGGTGCCGTGTGTGGGAGATAAATTATTTTAAAAATAAACTCACAAAAAGCTTCGCCTCCTAAAGAAGTGTTGCTGTGTAGGTATCGCTTTATAATCAAATCGGTTCATTAGTATTAAATAAGTGCGAACGATAATAATTTTCATGCATTTTACACGAACTCTAAGCCGAAGTTTTAAAAATAAAGTAATAAATTAAATTATAAATACTCTTTTTATTATTAATTTAAAACATTATATTGCTTTGTGCAAAAAAACTCAAAGGCGTGCTAGGATACCACTACACCACGATGACGTGTGCCATTTGACGGGTATATTCCTTCTGTTAACGTCCCAACACCTCTTCAGTAATGGCCGCTGACTAAAGAAAATTGAGGTAAATCTTCTTGAGAATTTAGATATTTATTTCATGTATTTAGATATGCGCCTTTTCAAGTTCCATTACTTTTAGCATTGCTAGCGAATGCTATGAGGAGTTTTGTAGGAGTTAGGTACTACGTTTTATTTTATTACTTTTGTAACTGAGAATAGGTTAACTTGTATTGACGTTAATATAATTTATTATAGCTTGAAACAGTACCTGATTCCCACGCTTTGTCCGCGTGGTTCGTAATTTAGTCATAGGTAGTTATTCCAGGTTCAAATCTATAATCTATACCTACCAAGATTCAACAGAATCGATTCATTATCCATTGCGCGATATGCAAACAAACATCGGAACATATAAACAAAACAACTACTCTAACTTTCACATAGTATTAGAAGGATACCTACTGTTATGTTATATACAGGATCGCTCAAATATTTAACATTCACGATTTAACACTTTAAAACTGTTGTCGTGAGATTTTGTTGTCATAACTTTAGCCTAACAAACTATGAAAAAGTCAGAACAGGAACAAGAACAATAATAATAACGGACATTTCACACAGCATCATCTGGCCCCAAAGTAAGCAGAGCTTGTGTTATGGGTACCACATAACTTCTTTATATACTACTTACATAAAGGAGTACCTATAGTAAGCATTATTAGGTGAATACCTTACCTAAATATCTGTCTGGCTTTGGCAATTCAGCTGCGAATTGTAGCGTCTACCGCAGTCAGTGTGTCGTGGCCTTAAAGCTCTCAGGCGGAAATCAAGCTTTGAGATAAAGGCAGCATTACATAACATAAGAAGTTGGAAACTTGAACAGTAAAGTGGACAAGATAATGGTTAAGGTGGGTACTTACTTAGGTACTTTAAAAGTTTCAAATAATCTTGATCTGGACAAGCGATTTGTATATCACATATAGGGATATATGTACAATATATTTACTCTGATCCTGGGTATCGAGGTACGATTTTGTAATACTTAATAATAAGGAAATATTTTTTGAGTTTATTGGGACACATGCGAGACATGTCAATAATTAGGTATACTTATCTTGATTATATAATCGAATTTATCGTTCGAACTCGATAGTTATATCACTTCCGGTCTGAGTGTGAACCCATAACGCATCATAAGTATATCATATGTATATCACCTCCCACAAAACATAAACCTGACTCACGACCGTACCCCCAGACCTGGTAGACACATCCTCAGAGGGCTTACGATTATTTTTACAGTTTTTCAATGGGGAATTTTATTTTAAATTTAATGTTGTTGATTATTAATCCGCTTAAAAATTACCTACAGTTATTTAAAAGTTGATTTATGTACTATATTAATATAGTTCCTTGTAGGTACCTAACATGCCTATCTAGGTCAGGTCAAGGATCAATAAAACGAAAATAGATAATACTAAATATTTTACGTATAACAAAATCAACAATAACTTAAACTAAAATACTAGGTAATTGTACTTTCTAATTGATTAAATTATCGGAAGACTATGACTTAGTTGGTTTGTAAATATTCCGCTATCGATATCGGTGAGACGTTTATTTTTTGTAAGGTCCTCCACCATGGCCAGCGCCGATAGCATTGGTGTAGCTATCACCATGGAAGCTACCTCCGTGGCTACCGCCGCCACCGTGTCCGACAAGGTCGCTAAGACCGAAACTCGCATGTCCACCCCCGTGACCGCCACCGCCACCGATGTGTCCGCTTCCGCCTAAGCTGTAACTGTCGTGACCTCCCGAGAAGCCCCCGCCTCCGTGCCCTCCGAGTGCACTTCCGATAGTACTATAGCTGCTCAGGCTAGGCAAGCTGTGATGACCTCCGCTGCCACCGCCGCCGACGCTGTAACTGTCGCTCCCGTGGCCTCCAAATCCACCACCTCCGCCACCGAGACTGCTGTGTCCAACACTGTAGCTATCGTGACCGCCAGAGAATCCACCACCACCACCGCTGTAACTATCATGACCACCAGAGAAGCCATGGTTATCGCCACTGTCACTGCCGAAATGGACATGTCCACCGCCACCACCGCCAAAACTGCCTCCGATGTCGTGACCGTGACCACCGCTGAATCCCTCATGACCGCCTCCATGTCCACCGCCAAATCCACCGATTCCTCCAGAGCCAAAGCCACCGCTACTGTGTTCGTGACCACCTCCGTGGCTACCACCGAAGCTTCCACCGAATCCACCTCCGAAACCGCCACCGCCGCCGCCGCCAAGGTCGTAGCCACCTTCACCACCATGTCCACCGCTGGATCCGTGCCCGCTCGCGACTAAACTGTAGCTGTCTCCACCGTGGCCTCCATGTCCTCCACCAAAATCACTTCCGCCGTGTCCACCGCCTAAGTCATAGCCTCCGTGTCCACCTCCGATGTCACCTCCTCCGTGGCCACCTCCAAAATCATGTCCCCCTCCGAAATCGCTTCCTCCATGCCCACCGTGGCCACCTCCAAAGTCATATCCACCGCCGCCGCCTCCACCGCCACCATGTCCTCCGTGACCACCTCCAAAGTCACCGCCGCCATGTCCACCGCCAAAATCATATCCGCCTCCGCCGCCGCCACCGTGTCCTCCGTGGCCACCTCCGAAGTCATATCCTCCGCCACCATCCCCACCGTGTCCTCCTCCGAAGTCATACCCTCCGCCGCCGCCACCCCCGTGGCCTCCTTTGAGATGTTCAATGAATCCTCCGTGCAAGTGATCGGCTAGCCCGCCACCGTGGCCTCCTCCGAACCCACCGCCTCCATACCCTCCACCTCCGCCTCCATGGTCATCATGATGTTCGTGGACAATCACGTCCTTGGATGAGTGATGCTCTTCAGGTAGATGCACCCGAATATGAACGCTGGAACAGATAAGAAAACTTCGATGAGCACCTAACACATTCTTTGGAGTTTCAGTACAATATCTTCGCAAGACTTGAATCAGTAATACGGTTTTATAACAGAACAATTGATCGCAAAGCCAGGTCAACCGTGTGGAGCGAGAACAAAGTGTACCTAAGGATAGATCTGTCATTAAACACAATAGCTTGATTTTCACCATTTACCGCAATAAAGAGAAGCGTGAGAATCTCTTATAGAAATCTCTACCAAATTGCTCCAACTAGCTAGTTACCTACATCGTTTTTGCGGTTCGGCTTTAGGTGTAGCGTAACTAATTCGATGCGATAAACATTGTTAGCTGAAATGTTTATTTTGGAGAAATTTGGTATACCAACATGGAGCGTGAAATTATAACACTGCTTTAATATGTTCTGATACTAACTGTTCATGTCCAAAAGTCGCCAGGCAGATACCAATGCAAGACAGTAGGAAGCAGCTCTGCTGAAATAATAGTAAAGGTTGGTTTAGTTGGGAGATGCTATGTTATGTATGGCTGCTTTTTCTTATTCGTGTGAACTTTATGCATGAAATTGAAAGTGGAAGTCAGCTAGTGCTATAGAGGTCTCTTGTTGGAACGAATTGATTGTAAGCACTGTTTAATATTGTATACCTACATAACCAATGTCTTACGTAATCACAAAATTACTGATAATGTGTGTGAAGTAAACTTTATCAGATTATTACTGAGCTTTAAATTTAATTATAATATTTGTCCAAAGAAAATAGTTTTACGAGTAGTTAACTTTAACTAGCTATTGTTTTGAAATCACATGTGAAATTAATTCAAATTATCACACAATAATTTTGTTACAATTTAGGCACCTATCATCCTAAGGTGTGCTAAGTGATTGGGTATTGATTAAATACCCCAACTTCGTAGATAAAAGTTATAGTAGAGTATATAAAATAAGGAAGCAAATATCACAGGAGTTAATTATATTTGGTGCTAACGGAAAGATCACATAGCACTTAGGATCATTATGATTTCGATCCGCAATGTCCGCAAATGCCGGATCCAATTCGCTTTCCCGGTAACGATATTCAAGTGATTGATGGTGGTACTCACGGTCAAGCGAGGTGCCATGATGCCTGAGGAGTGAGCGTCTCTGCTTCCACCGACTCTATGAGACGAAAGATACGTCTGCTCTGACCCCACAACTCCGCGAGAGCCTTTTATATTAACGGTGAATGTTCTCAACCCCTACTCCGGGCATTAAATTATAAATTAATACGCAAAACCTAGATATTAAATAATTTACCCATGATGACTATTATCTTGATAAAGATGTCGCGCTGTTATCTTTTTCTTTGCATTAATATAAAATGCACCTCGAACTTGATTCACTTTGTTCGTATTGTTACAATTACGTTCTCAAACTCGAGTTAAAATAAAACACAATGCGCTACTTCGACTCGCGTAGAATACTTCGTAGGTTAGATGAAAATTTTGCTATAATTTCTGCTCTTAATTAAGAAGTTCGAGTACGAATCGGAAATAGCACACAATCTAAGTGGATGTTGTCGATATCGCTACGTAATATTGCGAGCGCAAACATGCTTCTTCCAGTCTGTTACATAAGCGTTCATTTGAAACTCCCGGGAGTTGTTCTTGTATTGTGTATATTGAATGCACTCATTAGCGTTTTCTGAATGGATAATGATTGCGCTATTAACAGGTCATTCTTGAATTGGTTTCATTGAAACTATTTTTATTGTGCTCGTTGTTTTTGGCTTCGTTTTCATTCTTTGAAGTCGATATAGGTACGTAGACGATATTAGTAAGAAGGTAGTTCTAATTCGATGGATAAAGGTACCTCTCAGTTTTACCCTGTGACTTTTAGGTACGCGTTGCATCCGTATGGCGTTTCCTGTTATAAAATTCAATTCCGTTCAGAAAATATTTACATACCTACATACAGACATCGTAATTCGTAACATCATAGAAAATTTTAAACTAATTAGGTAGGTCGGTACTTACTAAATACCCCATCTATATCATTACAAAAATCTATGTACCTACTAACTGTATTTCATGTATAAGACAACGCACAACCGTTGTAGAGAAAAAAAAATTGGAGGTATACCTACCCTTCATACCATATAATTTTTCTCATAATACATAAATAGGCGAAAAAGGGTTAAAACTTTTGTAAGAAAAATCGTATTCTTTGAACTAACAAACTGAAACTAAGCGTAAATATTCTTAACGGCAAACGTATTTCAAAAGAAACTCTTAAAAAGCAAGTGGCCATTTAAGTTTATATGGAAACATATTTCCGCATCTTGCGATGCACGATGGTGCGAACCATACTGATTAATACCATGACCATGGGATCTGATGATGAAATAGGTCCACAGAACTTATCAACGAATAGCAGCAGACCACCTTACTGCTATTCAAGCAGTGTCGCTTTTATGAATCGTCATTTCAATGTGCTTAGCGGAAACTTTAAGTTTCGCATGACAACGTACATGTATGTTGAATCGGGGACAAACGCGCAGGCTCCGGCTACCTATTTATACATTTTTGAATGCAACTTGTTGTATTCGATCAGAAAGCTTCGCAGAGTTTCTGAGTAATAATTCATTCCAGCACGTGTGAGCTAGAAATGAATTTGAGCTAAGTGTAATGATAACAACAGTAACCGCAGTCATCGAGATTATGTAAGCAACACTTGATAAAGATTTGTTTGTTACTCAGGTTACATCATAAATGACCAGCGTAAAGCTCCGCCAGTAATTTTTGACAACATTTTCATAACCTCGATTCAAGAGACCACTTAATACATCTGAGTAAGCGATATAATCGAGATATGATATGCAATAACCAATATGTATTAAGTACAACAAATAATTGAAATGGATCGAAACATCTAGTTTTCTGCTTGATACTGTCCCTATAACCTTTAAAAAAAAAAAAAGTAGGTATATAAGTATATCAGTCGTGTGGTACCCATAACACAAGCTCTGCTTACTGCTGCTGAAATGTTGCTGTGTTGATGCTGTGTGAAATGTCCGGTAATATTATTATTATATTATTATTATTATTTTCAACTGATAGCCACTGAAATACATGGGTAGGAAAGTAAGTGCGGTATGTTAATAGATATATGTCAATTGAATGTCACCATCAAGCAATCGCATTAATTCGCATCTAAACTAATGTGTAAATGTAAAGCACGCACTGTAGTAGCACCTACCCTATGTGCTGTCTTGATTTTTTCAATGAGACAAGTGTCACTAATATGAAATGGTGTTTATTGGGTAGCACATAAAACAAACCACAGCACAGGCTTAAATTAAAAATTAAAAACACAAAAAGTCAAAGTCAAAAGATATTTTATTCAATACAATCACAAGGATAATTTTGAAACGTCTTACATACAAGGTGAATTTAAGTGCCAGGTTACATACAAGGTGAATCCTGGTCGTCCAAACAAATACAAATATCTATAACCTATTCATTGAGACGATTCCAACCCGAACCGAACCTCTGCTGTAAATTAGTGTCTCCACCAAATTTCAGATAATGCCGCAGCAGCAGTTCAAGGTTGATATGTTCTTGCAATATCATTGTTGTTAATGGGTACCAAATTTTTTATCGATAAGACCTGTGGAAGTTGCTCACACACAGAAACTGGAATAGAGCGGATGATTTTCAATTCTATATACAAAATCTATTTATTTCTGTGTATTATTATAAAGCTCGACCAAGCCACTTTTCAAACAAAACAATTCAATCAAAATCGGTTCATTCGTTTTTGAGCTACGATGCTACACACACACACACACACACACACACACACACACACACACACACACACACACACACACACATACATAGACACAGACACACAGACTCACAGATACACAGATACTCAGAGACACCCTACTTTTTTTTAACCCTTTAGGGGTTAAAAAAAAGTTTTTTTTTTTGGTTTTTTTTAACCCCTGAAGGGTTAATACTATATTTTGCTATTTTGGAGGTGACGTACGTTCGGATTTACAGTTTTTTCAATGCTATTCCAAGGAAAGTTCAACAGAGCTTGATGAACAGAGACCTACTTACCTATTACCTACGCTATGCTAATCTACAAGCTTGTATAGCGCGTACTCTGTAACTAGGTGATCTCTACAAGTAGGTAGGTAGCTAGATCTCTACAAGTAGCTAGGTGTTGGAATGGTCTCGGAATAGATGACTTCCTTCAAGCTTTTACGAGAAAAGCCGAGACCATTCTAATGCCTAGATAATTATATTTTTATTGGAGAAACTGTGAAAGTGAGCAGTACCTACGTAAATTGCAACCATCACGCGTTCAGATTTTCTTCAAATTTCAACCTAGAAAGAAGATGGACTTAGCATTGTGTTTTCACAGAAAATATAGCGTCCATTCGAGTCCGTGCTAACTTCTCGGTTACTTTTATCAAGTATTAACCGGTAACTTAGCAACGATGTGTACTTATTAGTGTCAACAACCCGGCAGACATGTCGATTTGTTTACGAGTGTTATTTACGTAAGATATAAATCATGGGTCTCTTACTTTCCTATAGTACCTCTATGGTATTACCTGCCGGTATACCTACCGTGACTATACTTACATTACATTACTACCAATTATATTACAAAGTAAGTATTTTTGTATGTAACTGAAACGGATGAATGAAACAGGATATACCAACCTAATTACAAAATTATGGCTTTATTACAAGCATCATCAACATTATGTGCATCTTAATAATTTGAGTTGTATTATAAGCTTCGTATTTCATCGCACTTATATATAAATAGCTAATTATACAATTAGTGATTGTTACATTATGAATGACTGACTGAATAACTACGTGAGAGTAGCACAGAGGATGTGATCAATCATGCTACGCTTCGCTACCCCTTGAAGACAGCGAGATGCAGTTTCTTCATTTGGTTTACGTGAATGATCGTGTGAGTTTCTTGACCAAGCAAATCAAGTCCTCGGAGATTACGTTTTTCAAGGTCTTTGGGGCCGTGTGCCAGATCCAGCTCAAACTCAAATCCAGACGAAAGCATAAATAATTATAATGATGGCTAAGTGTTAGGTGGGGCACTTTGTGGGTGGTTGTATTTAGTAAACTCTATGCAAAAAAGATGCAGATATCGATTAAGAAAAGCTCGCTTTACTCATCGTGTTTAACCACAAAGTGATATAATGGTATCGAACACAGCAATGAGGTTAAGCGGTCGCATCGCATAGTTGCGTAGAGGAGTAAGTATCGTTACGGGAGTCCTCTTACTTTCCTGCTTTGGACAATGATGCTGCAATACTGACACTGCGCACGCGCAGCCAGAGCATGTCAGGTATCGTCGCAGTCGTAAACGGTAGTATTTTGCAATATTTAAGTGAATAATAGATAAAGTAAGGTACTTAATAACGTCCAAATGAAGAGCAGGATGTAGACACACCTAGAGCTAAGCGAGTTACGTTATTTTTCTGAAAATTATGGCCTCAATCTCTACCGCCCGAAAACCAAATACATAGATACTTCCATAAATATTGGGACTACTGAGAATGATGGGATTTCTTGCGAATTTAGATTCTGAAATGAATTTAACCTTTCTCTAAAGGCATCTTATAAACACGCACTGGTTAATGTATTGTTTAAATTTATTGCCTTCTTTATTCAATGACGTTAGTATGACAAGGACAGAGCATACTCAAACGCCATGTTAGCTGTTATTTGATTATAGGATAGAGGGTAGATCTAGGGCCTAGAACTGCTGTTTAGGCTGCGCACTTATCGCAACGAAACGTAAAGTTAGAATCTACTTCTTCTTTTCGTGTCAATGCTTCAGTAGTTATATGGTTTTAGAGTACCTAGTGGGTGGCGATCTCAATCACACTCACTGTGGCCGCGAGAAGGTCCACCCTTGTGCAATTATTTGGACAGAGAGGGCACACGAGTAGATGCGCCATAGATTGTGTTGGAGCACCACGGTCACAATGCGCCAAGCTGGGGTCCCTAAATCCCCATTCACACATGTTACATCTACAGCGGCCATCCTGAGTGCGAAGTCGATTAAGTGACTTCCATACAAGCCATGACAGTTCGTGTCCTGGTGTTAATTTTCCCTGCGGGATCATAAAATCAGGAGGTGATGGTTTTCTTTCCTTCCAACGTATCTACTACAAACTACCTTTGTAATAGTATCTACTTTACTATACTCTCATGAGTCAGTTGCCAACAGTGACAGAGAAACGGGCCGCCTGAAGTTAATTGGATACATCAATTTCGTGTAAGGTTATGACTTATGAGACGGACGACGACGAGACGGCCAGACGAGTCGTTCGGGTAAACGAGTTTTGGAATGACCGGGTCTAGACTGGACATTACACTAGTGGGTGGCGATCCTCCGGCTAAGTGGAGCGATGCGAAGCGACTGCCTACGAAACTGCCGAAAGTGCAGTATTACGAAAGGTGGCGAATAAAATGTAGACAAAGTAACCAAACATTGAGCTAAGAGGTACAAACTGAGAAGCCCAAGCCGTTTTGAGCTAATCGTATACATATCAAATGGTTGTACATACTTTGTATATTGCAAGAATTATTTAAAACTGATATACTTACCTACCTAATACCGTTTCTGTTTATAATTTAGTTCTTACGTTGTAAAAGGTTATCGACGAAGACGTATAGGAAAAGTTTTATGTGATTTCTAGTAGGTACTCTAACCTCAGTTAATCCAATAGAGTATTTTTATCTGTCTAAGAATCGGTCGATAGTTATAAAAAATGCATAAAAAAATCTATATATATCAATATTTTTGTATCAATATTTTTTTTCAAAATCTGAGAATGTTATCTATTGGGAAAAATATTTTCTCTAAGAACGATTACACCTAGGTCGTACAAAGATCTCCAAAATCCAACCTGTATAGTCGAATTGGGACGTTCAATGCCCTTCAATAAATGGTCGGACTGATCGAGATTTCAAGTAAGTTGACATAATAAGAGAGAACAACACGGTGTGTGATTTTAGAAGTAGGAACAATTACTACTACTTTCGTATTAGACAGTGGTCAAGTCTGGTTAACAGGTAAGGTAGGAGTTAAAACGCCTGATGGTCATGGCCTGATAAGAAAAACGGTAGG
Organism: Lampropteryx suffumata; assembly: GCA_948098915.1. NCBI lineage: Eukaryota > Metazoa > Arthropoda > Insecta > Lepidoptera > Geometridae > Lampropteryx > Lampropteryx suffumata. The sequence goes on along the minus strand of OX402544.1, from coordinate 13,530,913 downwards.
TATCACTACTTACTAATATTTTGCATCTGTAAGGTTAGTTTAGATCGGTAAGAGCTTCTCCAAAATACCCTTGTATTTTAAGCTACAACTTAAGGTACTAGGTAGTAAGTCAAAGTCAAAAGATATTTTATTCAATACAATCACAAGGATTTGCCGTGGTGGTTCCGGCATAGAATAGGACCCCTCCATCTCCTCCCGTGGATGTCGTAAAAGGCAACTAAGGGAACACACATCGGGGGATTGGGCAGCAGCACCCCCCGAGCACAAAATACTAAATCTGCGGTCACCAATCCGCCTGCCAAGCGTGGTCACTATGGCAAAAGCCCCAAAATGATAGACACAAACAGAAGACGGCCCCCAGTTCCCGGCAGTTCCGCTATTCCTGGCATAGGTGGCGGCCACGGTAACGGCGGACATTGTAAAGATCACAGGAAGTCGGTAGATGGACAGGGCTCAAAATCGTTCTTCCTGGAAATCTATTGGGGAGGCCAATTAAGCAGTGGACTTCATAAAGGCTATTATGATGAATCACAAGGATCACTTTGAAACTTACTTACTAGGTGAATTTAGGTGCCAATTCGTCCTAACCCAAGCCCGAGAAGAACTGGCATGAAACTCAATCTGGTCCTAGCGCTTTTTTTACATGATTTATCTAATAAATACCTAAACTACGAAAAACAAATACAAGAGAGTTTATACATTTCAAATGTGTCGGTTAACGGTCTGCGGGCAGAGCAACATGCAACAGAGCAGGGCCGTGCATTCTTATCAATAATAGGCATAGTCATTTATTTTATAATACGCTTTCTTCAAAAGACTACCCTTTATGTAAGCTTTAAATTTCTGAATAGGTAGATTAGTTACATTTTCAGGAAGCTTATTATAGATGCGCACCGTGTCAAGCTATAGACAACTAGTCTAACTTAGTAAGTAGGTACCGGTTATGTTTTTGAGGCCGTGGTTAAAAAACATGCTGTAAGAAAAATATTTCTGTTGAAGTAGAAATGGGCACCTTAAGCCAAGGTGTGGCTGACGACTAGTAAAAATGGAAACCAATTGGAACCCTCTAGGTAAAAGCGTAGACCAGGGAGCCCAAACGACGAACCGTCGACGTGGTGTAGTGTAAGTAGGTAGGTACCTACTCTAAATTTACGAATCAAGTAGGTACAATCAAGATTAGTCACAACAGACGAGGCACTCTTACCACAGTTCATTGACATTGAGCTAAATATTTACGTTACTACAAAAAAGAATGAGCAAAAAGTGCATGACTAGAGATGATGTGTGATACTAAGTGATTCTCACTACCTACTTCCGATTCACAACGTGATCTTACTATACTCTCTGCACTAAAGTATTGCCAACTTAACATGTTATGTGTGTCAGATTTAACACCATTCGGAAAAGATTTGAAAGCGCCGAAGCAGTGGAAAGACTAAGTGAGCAAAGTGAGCAACAAAATGTAGTGAGTACCTACCTAGGCACTTTGTTTGTATTAAGAGAACTTGATTCTTAGTACAAAGATTAGGGCTCGTCGTATTCAGAAACAGCAAACAAGTTATTAAATAAGCTCAACTCAAGTAAAAGCAAGTATTTCTGTTATTTATTTGACGTGCTTCAAACACAGGTTGAACGTGTATTACCAATTTCCTGATCCAATTACGTCTTACCACCAACTTTAACAGGTGACATTCGATTAGTTTAGATAGAGCCATAACTGATAAAACTAATTGTATAGCTGATCTAAGGTGCCGAAGCACTTTCTGCAGTTCAGTTTGACGCCATTCATCAACCAAGATGGCAATACTGATCTTCAAAGGTGGTATCGCTAAAATAATTATTATACGAATGCGATTACGTAGGTAGGTTCCTACGTTCACTTTTATTTTTTAGAGAGGAAGTTTTCGTTATGTAACGCTGCCCTGCGCTTGCGCCGGTGTGTGACCTCTGTAATTACTTATTAACATACAATTATTATGTATGTACTTATGTATACCTACGTATTTACCAAATTATTTTATAACATGCAAGTAAATTACATTTACTTGTTGAATTATAATTTTATTGAGCTTACAAATTAAAAAACAACAAACTGTTTGTTTTGTTTTGTTTTATTGTAAGCAATACAAATACCTACAAACAGAATTGTAATCTGTTGCGTTTGTACCTATAAGCGCTATTATAAATACCTACCTACCTAAATATTTAATCATATTTTGTTGTGAGTTTTACAATAAAAGCCCTTTTGCTTTATATAGATTTGCTTATATAGAGATCCAATAAATTAAGAAACGTTCAGCTCTGCTATCATTTGGATGGGTGACTGTTACTGGTTCATTTAATTGCGTTTCCAAACCTTGATGGGCTAGTTGCATCGAGTGAGCACCTATTTACTCTTCTAAATGGCTGAATGTAAAGTAGAAAGCGTCGTCGCAAAAGATAAGTAGGTACCTATACCGTACCCACACAGCCAGGAAGTTCCAAACCTGTTACTAAAACAAGACCCTGTTACATTTTTGACGGCATAATGTTATTTACTGGAGCAAGAAATTGCTTAATAATGCCAACAGCATAGGTACCTATTAGGATATTAGGTAAATAGGTATCCTAGGTGCCTTCGTAGTTTGTAAGTACCTATCTAATTAGGTAGATCCTCTTATGACTTTCTATGGAAGTGGGCTTTGGATGGAACCATGAATTAGAAGTAGGTACCTACCTATACCTACTTACCTACGGGGTTTTATAGCCTTTTTATAAGTAGATAGGTAATAATATACCTAGTCAGTTTTAGTATTCTTTTATAGGTACATGACCTAACAACGTAACCTAACTTGAAAGCCGAAACAAATGTTTTGAAATATCTAACGAAACTCTTTAGTCACCATATTTGTAATATTATCTAATACTTCAAGAGTTTGTCAATGGTTTGTCATTGTCAGCAGTCAGCACTCAGTACTTTTCTGTCAAAAAGGAAGACGTGTTGGAGGAAATCAGAATTCATTTAAAATATTAAGCTGCTTAATAATGTGGAGAGGTGTACAAATAATGCCGTACGATACCCTTTCTGAAATATTAGTTAGAATATTTGTGCTGGCGATCGTGTGTATGTTACACATCATCGTAGAGCCCCACATGCAAGACATCACGCAAGCAGAACTACTCTACGACTACAAACGACCGAGAAGAGAATCATTGATCTCACCATCGTTCATAATCCTCATTGTTTTCTCACCTCTGATCATACTACCCCTACCTTCAATAACAACCGGTAGCTACATGGATACGACTCAGTCGCTGCTAGCCTGGACGCTCGCAATAGTTATAAACGCCTTCGTAACCGAATCAGGGAAACTAATAGTCGGAAGACCACGGCCAGATTTCTTCTACCGTTGCTTTCCAAACGGGAGAATGACTAAAGACTTGCGATGCACAGGAGTGCATAAAGATGTTATGGAAGGAAGAAAGTCGTTCCCGAGCGGTCACAGCAGCTTCTCTTTTTGTTCATTGGGCTTTATAAGTATATGGATGTGCGGAAAATTGCGAATGTTATCCACAAATAGAGGGGATGGACTAAGAGTGGTGGTGTGCCTCGCGCCTTTGGTCGCCGCAGGTGTGGTAGCTATGACTCGATGTTGCGACAACCATCACCACTGGGAAGACGTGTTCGTCGGCTCGATCATCGGATTCACATGTTCCTACTTCTGCTATCGCCAGTATTATTATCCCCTCGATTCAGAACAGGCTGGCAGCCCGTATGATAGAACGGAGAATGAACTACAGATTAGTGTATCTTTTGAAGAGTGCTGCACGACAGCTTTAAACAATACCTATTCAGTAGGTAATACAAGATCTAAAAGAAATAAATATGATTGATATTAATGAAATTTACGCAAGCGCGTCACTATTAGGTACATTTTGATTATTTGAATATTCTGAGTTACATAGTTGACTTTACCCCTATGACCGATACACGTTAGGTAGGAAGCTAGAGGTGCATCTGCGAGGCCACCTTGGTAGGCCGATTCACTGGGTTGCCGCGCGCGTAGGTTTTTCAATAATATTGTGCAAGATATTTTGTTTCAAAAAAAATAAGGTTTTGCATTAATTTTACCTAATGCATCGCATTTGGCTGCTATAATGCATATGTTTTTCAAACATCCAAAGGCCATCCAAAGGACATCAAATTATGGTTAGAAATTGTAAATATTTTTATTAATAGGTAACTTACTATGTCTATAGCACCTATCACCGTATAGGTATTATCTAGTATTATCGATGTGTCCTGTATTTAACTAGGTATAAGAGAACCTACAATCTGTTTAAGTATCTTACCTATGTAACATATCTGCAATGTTAATTAGTACCTATGTAGGTAGGTACTAGGAATTATAATTTTAATAGCTGATGGTCTAAGATCGTGGGATCGAATCCAGTCGTGAACTAACAGATTTTCTGATCGAGTACCTACCAGTGTTCTCGGTGAAGGACAACATAATGAGGAAACTGACATGTTGTAGAAACTTAAAGCTCGAAGACCTACCAAGTACCTACACGAATGGGGCCTCGGAAGATCACTTTAATTTCACCACACCACCGCCACACCGGTTTGAAATAACTAGTGACACGATAAGATAATAGATTTAAATTAGGTACCTGAATTGTTCACAAAACTCACGAGAATAACCATGAGGGTTCGTGGTTCCTCATGGTCACTCTTTTTAGTCTAACTGGTTTGTTCAACAGGAATTATTTTCTTTGTGGTCAAATTGTCTAACCTAACTATTATTTTTACGATGAGAAATCTTCTACCAGATTTCCAACGCAATGAATCTGAATGGAATGGAATATGTGAGGATCATTATTTGGCAACGACAATACCAGCCGCACTACCAGTAGTGTCGTTTACATGAACTACACTACCAAGCCCATTTTGGATTAAATTGTACAGCCAACACTGCAAAGTTCAGAAATAGAATCTTTTATCTGTATGACGACATGATATCGAATTTTCCCTCCCACGGATGAAAGCCCTCCTGATCTTTCATGTACTTTATTTTATTATTAAACAAATCCTTATAAAATAACAGTAAACTTAAACTAGGCTAAACTTAAAGCCAATAATGGATTTGCATTTTAAAGATAATGTTTATAAACATATTTATTGATTACTGAGAGTACTGAGAGTAACAGCAAACTCTATTTACGAAATAAAAGCAAACAAGTATTTGGGAAAAACCACAATCATGTGAAAATTTATTGGTACTATTTCATAATCGCAATGAACTTTTGTGGGCGTGAAGTCTGGTAGGTATCTGTGATTTAATTAAGCGAAATAAAATATAATAACTAAGAGGTTTTTTAATCCGTCATCAAAGCAATAAATAAAGCTCTCGCCTTGTTAGAATTGAATTGAATTTGTTGAACAAAAGGAAGCGGATAGCTGCTAAAAGTTCCGTCAATAAATATCTCTTTTAAATTTGTTTTTTTTTATATGCATCCGTATCCATCCAGAAAAACACTTAAGTATTCGATTAGCTACCGTTATTATATTATAGTAATTATCTAATATTGACTCATGAAATTTGAATGGCACTACAACGCTTTCTACATCTGTGGGACATCATTTGCTTTGTGCCAAGCACCATAAAGGACACGTAAAACATAAATAGGTATTTGTGTTTGCCCAAAAGCAACGCAGTTTATTCGTCGGCAAAAAGTTTAAAAAGATTCGCTGTTATCAGCTTCCGACATCTTATAGATTTTATTAAATGTTGTTCAAAGCTAGACTTATAAAGTGATACCACGAGATAACGGTTTGTAAGAAATAGTCTCACAATAATAATTATCCATCAAATGTCAGTCTAAGGTCAGAACAAATTATTGTCTTAAACACACATTTTTAACCTTCATAAGTAAAAAAAGAGGTTTTTCCGTAAAAGATCATCAGTTAGTTCAACTAATTAAACTTTGAATTGAACTAGGGTGTTCAAAACTTCTGTGTTGACTGTACAATTTAATTCAAAATAGGCTTGGAAGTGTCGTTAATTGTAAACGACACTACTGGTAGTGCGGTTGGTAGTGTCTTTGGCAAATAATGGTGAGAACAGCTGTCTAAAACACGACCGCACTCACTAAAACTTCCCGTTTACTTACAGCCTTGATGCATTTCAAAGGCCTCTGGGATCTCCAAAGGAATGCACTGGTGCCCCGCAAACATTGTGCTCACTGTCCCGGAAACGACTCCCATACCCACGCCCGGCACCCTCGTGCGTTAATAGCGACTTTTGCCGCTCTTTCCCGGGATCCGTAATCAGCCAGCCAGAGCCCTTACTCCAGCCGACCACAGGTTCTAAAGGTCTCATGTTTGGCAGGAGATACCACTCGCCACCTCACGGGGCAGGTAGTGCGGGGTGACCGTTAGACCCGCACATTAATAGGCGCGGTACCGCTCCAGTCATCGTGACGGAGGCGAACGTATATATACACGTGCGTCCGTCTCCGCTAAGATGTCAAGCGGCGTAAACCGCTCTAGGATGGTGGGCTTCTAAGAGGCTATCGTGCTATAGGTGGACTGCAGGCTGTGCAGTAGAGCAGTCTGGAGCGCCTGCCAGTCTATCAGATAAGACGGGCGCCCAGTAGAAGGCCGTCGATCGCACAACCTCCCGTAAGGTAGGTATTACTATTATTATCCCCGTAATATTAGTAATGAAAAAAACTCGCAAGGCGAGCAAGCAAAGCGATAATGCCGCGGTAGCGGCCATCGAAGCACCAGAAAAATGTAGATATTAAGTTCATAGCCAGTAGTTTGACCACAAGGAATATTATTATTACTGTTGAACTTAGGTGGGACTAAAATGTTTGACCACGAGGAAGATCCCGTACTTACCTACATAACGGTAGATCAGTTTTATTAGTAGAAAACCTACCTATCATTTTGTCTGCCCTGAACTGCCCTAATCTTAGATGCCAGACGAGATAGAGTTACCCTAAAGAAAGAGAGGCGCTATGTAAGTAAATATAATTTTAGGAACCAAGCACTATAACGTCATAAATTTAAAAACGTTAAAAAACGGCCTTCTACATGTTCCAATAAGTTTTATGCCGATAGTGGTGGCAATTCGGTTGGTTCATTTCTAAATGTGGCAATGTCTCCTTTTCTCTATGCCACCAACAGACATGGACTACGTTATGCGCCCTTCAAAAACATTACTTTTTCTATGGAAAGAACTGAGAAAGTAATGCGTGTTGGTATGTAGTTACTTTTTTTGAGACACGAGGCAAATACTTGCAGAGCATACAAACATTTGTCCCGCTGCGGGAGTCGAACCAGCAACCTTCTGCGTCTCAGGTGTGCCTTCGCCCACTGCGCCACAGAGGTGGTCTCTATTGCGTGCGTCTACAACAGATTCCATGAATCGCGATGTGCCTAATACCTATGCAGGTTTTCTGCTAGCTTTTAGTAGCTACTTACTAAACTAAAATTCAAAAACAGGCAATAGTAAATAAAAAGTTTATTTCATTTCAGAATATAATACGTAATTTGAAGGTATAAATATAGCAACTAATCATTATGTATCGTTTTCTTATCTAAATTCACATTCAGGCCTCGGGTCTGTGAAACAAAACGGATAGGTTACTGGTCGTACAAATACCCTTGTATTGCAAAGTTAGTCAATAGCTCGCTCTCCGTCTCTAGTGACAGAAATAGAAAAAGCGCGCTAAAGCTACATGGATAAGTATCTAATTTTTGAATATTAAGAAAACTAGTTCAAAAAACCTTGCCTCAACGTTTATAACACGGCAGGGAATTGCCAAATGTAGGTACCTAGGACAGGGACCATGAAACCGGATAAGCTCGATAATACTTAATCGGGTAGAACGATGAATTTTACACTCTGGCGAATTATGGTCCCTTCCACAAAGGAAAGGAGTAAAAATTTTCTTAATATAAATCTAACGTTATCACTCCCAGTTCAACATCTGTCGAACGTTTCGAGCTTAAATTCCAGTAATCGATTGTTCGAGTCGAATCGAAAGAGATCTTAGCCAGTCGATCGACGAACTGCCCGATATTAGTAATTTGGCTCAATAAATGGTTAAGGTAAAACCGTAAACGTTTTTGGAAGCACAAAATGTTTTAGCTCTACCCAGTCTTAGGGTTAAAAAAAAGCCCGTCCCGAAGCCGAACAAGTACCGTGTTCATGCAGTGAAGGAAACGCAAAGTCAGGAGCTGAATAAATTTAACATACGATACGACCTCAAAATACGCAAGCGACACCAAAGGGTTCAAATACCTCATGCTTAGTTTCCTTACGCTAACGCCTTTGTGGAAAGATAAAATTGTATGGAAACGACAGCAGCAGTTACGAATGAGTAACGTGATTTAACACAAGCTAGCGTCATAGTGACAATTTGATCTTTCCGCAAGTGTGGACGTCAACAGAAGGAAATTTTTGTCTAGACCCCGCTTTAAACTTTGCATGCCCCATACTGCAAAAAATACGGATATTTAAAATGCAGAATTATTCTCTTCTCCGTGTAAACGTTATTCTACAAGTTGTACTGAATCTATGTCACAAGTTGTACTGAATCTATGTCACAAGTTGTACTGAGTCTATGTGACAAGTTGTACTGAATCTATGTCACAAGTTGTACTGAATCTATGTCACAAGTTGTACTGAATCCATGTCACAAGTACTTGTGTCCATTTTGCCTAAACTCATTCACTATGGGTGATCAAATAATGCCGGTGTAAAAACGACACGAAATAAGTACACGTTGTCCTACGCCGAGCACTATTACTATTCTTAAGTAATCCGTTTCAATACAATCTCCCAAAAAAGCATAATTTTAAATAACTAACAGAGAACAAACAGAATATGTATTTATTCTCTACGTAGTGTGTATAAAAGCTATTCATACGTATATTACTATATATTGTAAAGTTTAGAACGGGATGTTATCAACGAATGATATTGTTCTCTCACCAAAACATACATTAGACGAAGAGCTGCCGCTTTGCATTAGATAATGCGGCTCTATCACTGTATCCGCAACTTATTGTCACCCACTAGGAACTAAGTCTGGAAATGCAAATGCAATCTTATATACAAATACTGCAAATACACACGTACAGATTGTCAATAATCTAGAAACGGAATGAAATATTTCTCATACAAAATTATCAATGAATTGGCAGTATGCGGACACTTTGCGGCATGTGCATATTTGCATATTTGTTCATATGTGAGCGACTGTTTTTAAAACTATATAAATGCACAAATACAAAATGTGATTAAATCATACTAAATGCAGACCAGAATTATAAGATAACGTAAATAATGAATCATCTGGGTAAATTATGTTACGTATGAATTATGTATTATGTAATTACTTATACTTGTTCAGTCCAGTTGTACGTCTTCTGGGGTTAAAACACTTGTAACATTCCCTATATGCAGTAGTTAGGTTCAGTCCAAAAATTGATTTAAATAATATCTATGGTTATAATGAATACAAAACTATTGGAATCGTGTACCAAAGGACTATACGCAATAACTATTCATCTAGGAGATTAAACATTGAGATTACATGATTAAAAAGTAATTAAGCCATGGGATAAGTAATGTGCCTTAAATTAAATAAGTACCTGTTACTGGGATTAAAGTACTAGCAAGTCTACATCTTACTAACCTAGTATAATGCTTTAAATTTGACTAAAATATTCAGCTATATTGTATACATAGAAACTCTTAAATTCAGCATTGTAGAGTCATAAATACATGTATCTAAACTAGCATCTATTCTTATATAAACTATAAATACAATATTATACAATAATTTGGGCCGAATATAAATATTTAAATTGTATTATTGTTCAATCACATATCGATGTACAAGTAATCTGTATAACTTACAGTTATATTAACGAGAGTATACTCCTCCTACATAAATCTCGACAAGTATGCCATACAAGCTCAAAAATTAAAAATATAACTAACAAAATGCAAAACGTTAAAAGCATTAGTAAAGACACAAAAATGTGATGAAAATATAGCATTACAATGATTTCTAATCATAGGTAAGAACAAGGGGCAGTCGATGCGAGGATCAGTATCGATAAAAAATATATGAAACGACGCGTTTATTTACCGCATAATATCTTCGTATCTCACTGATTGCGATTGAGAATTTCTGTTAATAACAAACTGAATTGAAGTTCAAAAACTTGCAACCTTGCGTCAACAGGATTTACGCTAATTCACCAAAGCAAAGTAGATGTGTAAAATCAGTTGTTATTAATACCGAGTGCGTTGAAGACACACTATTCAAATACAGTGGACCCCCTGTAATCCGACATGGTCTATGATTTATTATTGAATATTTTTTTTGACAATCTTCGCTAATGCATGATTGAACAAGTTATAACTTGTTCGTACCACCACTATTGTGCTCAACGCGTAGGGTATTGTTTTGATTCTGTCTGATTGCTTAGTTTGAATTTGAAGTTTGAAGAAGATAGTGGTGCGGTAGACCGCAATGAACACACGCTAGAGCGTGTGTTCATTGTTTTCTTTTTATTCATTGTGTATTACGTATTCGTACCTTAATGTCGTCACAAGCTCAGAAGCGAAAGCACAAAACACTGACAATTCAAGAAAAATGTGATATTTTAAGCCGCCTAAATCGTAACGAATCTTTTAGTAGTTTAGCAAGTGAATAAAATTAACGTCATAAATTATGACGTTAATTTTAGGGGGTCTTAGGCAGTACTCTATAATCCGACAAATTCGATAGTCCAACACTGCCCTGCATATGTTTGTCGGATTACCGGGGGTCCACTGTATGATCCTTATTGATTTTACACTCCACTATGCCATTATGCAAACGCTTCGACTGCCTCTTGTATGCAGATCACAAATAAATCACAGTTCATCTTTCACCTTTGCATGCGACTTGCAGAAAGAGAGCATGTCTTCTGCAGACCTGTCGCCTCCGTACTCCGCTATTACTTTCCCGTTAGCGAAGATCTTGAAAGTGGGCAGTGTCTGTACCCCGGCAATGTCCGCGACCTTGGGATTTTCGGCTGCGTCTACAGCTATCACGTTGATGGACTTCTCAGACTTCAGTGTAGAGCTGATCTTGCTGAACGCTGGCTTTGATGTTGTGCAGTGGCCGCACCCTGAAACACATGAAATTTATATAAATACACAAGCTGCTGCGCGCGGCTTTGAACGCGTGATACGTAGATAATAGTTATAATAATAGTAATGTCGGACATTTCACATAGCATCTGGACCCAAAGTAAGCAGAGCTTGTGTTATGAGTACACATGACTGATATACTACTTATACTGTTTACTTATTTGTAAATACATTCATATTATATTATCATCAGTTTCGATTAGCAACTGGCATATTTTCAATCGTTAGTTTAATTGTAATTGGAACCTGTTTTTACAAGATAAATTAGTATTACGAATGTTCGGTTTCTGTCTTAGAGCAAAAAAATATGAAGTCGTGCCGCGAACAACTAAAGAGAAGCCTCTAAACCTCTGTAAATACACGCACCCACGTACACTCATTTACCCAAACCAAGCTCCTTGCTCTTATTATATTCATACATAGGTGTACTAATAAGTATTATGTAGTTCATGTCATGACGTGGTCTCGTAGCGTTACAATAAAACAATAATATATTATTTAAAAAGTTATACACAAAAAAGTTAAAAAGTTACAGCGCAACAATAAAATATTATGTTTCCTCCTGTTTCGTGATGACAAAAAATGTTAGATATTTTTTTTTAAATATTAATCGTTAATTTTTTAGTTATTTTGAACACGTAACACCATCAAAAGCACTTTAACGCAAGCGTGAGAGTTTTATACGAGTTTACTGGACGACGACGCAACGTGTCATAAGAGCCAGGAGTATGATTAAGAGTTCATGTATTTATATGTATGTACTCAGAGGAGCACGGTCTTGAGATATTGGTTAATCGCGGCGCGGCGCTCCGTCTTTATATTTATATGGTCTGAGGTTTCTATTCATATGACAGCATGTCTACAATTAACTTCAAGCTTTCGTAATACCAATTCCTTAGTAGTAACTGAAAGCTATTAGTATCATTTTGATAGTATCAGAAGCCATTAAGTTAAACCGTGATTATAAGATAGATCCCATTTTCTTCTGGACATTTTCAGTTCCTGAGATCAAGGTTAAACGGAACGAAGTATCAAAGTTATTACTAGCACGATAGCGAAACTTTGATGCAGTATTGTTGCTTACGTGAGAGAATCACACGATCATTAGCCATAATAATTTGAATATTCAAATATTGTTCCGCAAGGAAATAACCTCAATTCAAGGCGAATTCAAAAGTAAAAGCATGACGATTGAAACCGTTAATTAATTATATAAATTGTTATAATGCCCAGGTCGGCAGAGTAATGACGAAATTGCTTGCAGATATATCTTTTATGATTTATTTATTTTAAACTTATGTTGTTCTAAGGAATTAGGTAGAAAAAGTTATGTAGATGCAACTTACAACTGGTATAAAACTTGACGATAATTAAAATTGTAATGTAGAGTCAAATTACAACTTACTTGGTTACTATTACTAGTCTAATTATACAGTCCTAAACTATATAATTACGTTTTAAAAACTAAAAACTTCGACTTCATTGAATATTTTTTTTTTGTAGCAAGTAGATATATTTTGTTTATATATAATATGGGTAGGCTAAACGTACCAATGAGACACCGAGGTTTCAGAGTGAACGAAAATATATCGATGATATTTTTCTATTTTTCGATTTTTGTTGATTTTTTAAAAACTGCTCGATTTTTCGTTAAAATTTAAATGGGAAGCACTTTAAAACAAAAAAATCTAAATCGGTTTAGGAGTCTGAGTAATCGGTAAACATAATTAAAAAATAAAAATCAGAAGAATTGAGAACCTCCTTCTGTTTTGAAGTCTATTAAAAAGCAGAAGTGACGACTGGGAAGTGAGTGACATAAAAACAATGCTCAGTGCATTGTTTTTAACTTTGTAATAAAAATAAATAAAATTATGTGATATACTTGTACTTGTCTTATAGTCCAGGATTCATGGTCCATTTTTGCTTTTGATTACTATCAAGCAAATTTTCCATGAGTAGCTTCATTTTGATGAGACGCCCAATAATTTCCTGTACGAAACTCTCGATTGTGGTAGCTAACAGAGGTAGCAAGGATAAAATATGTAGATTTGATGATTCTCAAATATTTATTACTAACTGAAGTTTTTTTTTTTAAATCTCAAGAAGTTGGACATCAAGGATCTGTACTACTACTTTATAGCGTAGGACCGGGATAACGGACCACGCAATTTGTAGGACAATATGACTGTTAAATTATATAAATATTAACTTATTAAAAAAATTACGGGTTGCACTCCGGGAGTGCCGACAGAAGTGAAAACTTATTTTTACGCGTTAGACATTTTTTTAGACGGGTACTAGGGTTATTGGTTTATTTGGTTATGTATGTAATGTAACTTTAAAATATATTTAATATTCTTTTATGTTTTGGTTCAGAATGTAGATAATATATCAAAGAACCTAACCTCAGTAAACTTCTCCATACAAAAGTAGACTGTAAACATGTGAATTAAGGTTTATAATCAAATGGGGCGAGCGCGGCAGCCCTGCGTCTCGCGATGTCGGTAACGGTGTCGCAAGTCCAGAGGTTTTACCTCATCTAAAATATGCGTAACGCGCTAAAAGTTTTCACTTCAAAAAATAATCATCTGCTGGTTAGTAATCATTTATGATGACCTCGTTATCGATGATACATGTTGGAAGGAGGGGACTTTTATGAGAAATAGATTTTGTGAGACAAATATTTTTTCAAATAATTTAGATAATTATCTTGAGATTTAACAAAAAAAACAGTAATAAATATTTGAGAATCATCAAATCTACATATTTTATCCTTGCTACCTCTGTTAGCTACCACAATCGAGAGTTTCGTACAGGAAATTGTTGGGCGTCTCATCAAAATGAAACTACTCACGGAAAATTAGCTTGATAGTAATCAAAAGCAAAAATGGACAATGGATCCTGGACTATTATTTTTTCTTTACCTTGCTTCTTGCCGAATTCTAACTGGTCAACAGGAAGTACCCCATAGGTTTTGATTTACTATTGAGTTCGAAATATAACGCATAAATGACCGTAATTTCTATTTTTGCCGAATTTTTGATTTGCATTGACTTAGAAGCTCTATTTATTTTACACATTCATAGTATTTGATATTAATTACAGCTCCATACAACGCGTACCTGATAAAAAGGAACTTACTTACAGACGGACAACAAAGTTATCCTTGGCCGACTTTTTCATTTTTTCATCAGAAAAGAAAAGCTGACTTACAACTGGCATAAAACATGACGAAAGTAGGCGTGGGCGATCCGATAATCTTCTCAAAGTCACTATCGAATGCTAGTTGCACGTTAACGCCGAAGCCAGCTTCCTGTGGAGTCTTGGCTGCTTTCTGAGAGGTCACATGATCCATCTGGCTGTGGATAAATGACACGAAGTCTTCTTCCTGGAATAAAGCATACGTTTTTAAGTTTATTTATATTGTTCCGTTCTATAACCAACTGGCTTTGCAACTAAGTTGGTAGTACGAAAGCCGAGTGATAATTCTGGAAAAAACCTATTTTGGAAAAAAGTATCGCAACTTGCATGATACCCTCCTTGTACATAACTCTTTTGAAGGTCTAAATTTAAATATTCAGCCAGTACCGCCGGTTAGTATTTTTTTTGACAGCCTAAAGGAAATCAATTGAACGCATTTTCGCAAACATGTTGAAAAGTGAATTTCGTGTGTTGTTTAAACATTATTTAAAAAAATATTACGGAAACGAAATAAAGACTTGATAAATATGGAAAACTAAGCAACAAACGAAACAGTGGATTGCTACGGGCGAACCAGCTCCGAAGAAGGCCAAAGCAGTTTTATCGGCCAATAAAGTGATGGCTACATTTTTTTGGGATGCACATGGGATAATCCACTATACGGAACAAACACCTATGACTACCTGGAGAAGGGTAAAACGATTAATGGCGAATATTATGCCAAATTATTGGACAAATTAAACATAATTTCACCTGAAAAACAACCGGCTCTGGCTAAGAAGAAAATCCTTTTCCACCAAGACAACGCACGAGCATACCTGAGTTGCACTATGAGTTGCTTCCTCACCCACCATATTCGCCAGATTTAGCTACTTGTGACTATTTTCTGTTTTCGAATTAAAAAAAATGGCTTGGTGTGAAAAAATTTTGCTCCAACGAAGAGATCATGCACGAAACCAATGCCTATTTCGAGGAGTTACCTAAATCGTATTTTATTGAAGGGATCGGAAAGGTAGAGAAACGCTGGATAAAGTGCATCGACTTAGAAGGGAGGTACGTGGAAAAACAAATATTAATTTTTAAATAAAATTTACTCATTGTTTAATTTTTACCAGACTTATCACTCCGCCCTCGTAGTTCTGCCTTTTGGGTTGTTGGTTTTAGTGTAGACACAAGACAAACATTTGTGTGCATGAACATAGATATTTGTTCTATGTCTGTGTTTTATAATGTATCATAAGAATGTATTGTAGTGAAAGTGATCTCGCTAATTATAGACCGATATCGATATTACCTGCTTTAAGTAAAATCTTTGAAAAAATAATTCTTAATCAGTTATTATACCACTTTAACGTTAACGGCCTGCTACATAGTAATCAATACGGATTTACTAAAGGTCGATCAACAGCTGATGCAGGTATAGCGCTCTTAAAGCATATATTTGAAGCCTGGGAGAAGTCACAGGATGCAGTTGGGGTATTCTGCGATCTATCTAAGGCCTTTGACTGTGTGAGTCATGCAACCCTAATCACAAAGTTAAAAAATTATGGCATTAAAAACCGGGCATTGACCTCATACAGTCTTATCTATCCAATAGAGTCCAGAAAGTAGACGTGGGTGGTGAGAGATCTTCGTGATCAATTATTGATATAGGGGTACCTCAGGGATCGATACTAGGCCCTTTTTTATTCCTAATATACGTTAACGATTTACCTTTTTTTGTAAAACATATTTGTGATATAGTTTTATTTGCAGACGATACGTCTTTAATTTTTAAAGTTGATAGAGGTAAAACCAGTATTAGCGATAACGTAAATGAATCCTTATCGTTAGTTCTTAACTGGTTCACTGTAAATAATCTTTTGCTTAATTAAAAAAAAACTAAATGTATCAAATTCACTTTGCCAAATGTTATTCATAGCCCGTTCAACATTGAAATAAATGGAGAGGCAATGAATCTTGTAAATTCCACGATCTTCCTAGGTCTTAATATTGATGCAAAACTACCTAGTAGGGACCACAAATTGAAACACTTGCTGGTAGGCTTAGTTCCACTGCATATGCAGTTCGTGCGATACAGTGGCTTACTGATGAAGCTACAGCTAGACTGGTTTATTTCAGTTACTTCCATAGTGTTATGTCATACGGCATCATTCTCTGGGGGAAAGCAGCTGAGATTGGTAAAATATTTGTAATTCAAAAAAGGGCGATACGTGCCATTTATAAAATGAAACCACGAGAATCTTTGAGAGAAATATTCAAAGAAATTAATATTCTCACAATAGCTTCACAATATATATATGAAAGTTTGTTATACACACATAAAAATAGAGATGGGATTCAGCAAAATAGTGACCTTCATAAAATCAACACTAGGAATAGGAACACGGTGCGCTTCTATAATAAGCTTCCTGAAAATGCTACTAAACTACCTATTAAGAAATTTAAAGCATACATAAAAGGTAGTCTTTTGAAGAAAGCTTATTATAATATAGATGACTATATTATTTATAAGAATGCATGGCCTCATGTCGCTCTGCCGTCAGACAGTTAACCGACACACTTGAAATGTATAAACTCTCTTGTATAAGTATTTCGTAGTTAAGGTAGTTATAAGATGGATCATATAAAAAAGCGCTAGAACAAAGACGAGTTTCTTGCCAATTCTTCTCGGGCTTGGGTTAGGATGAATTGGCACCTAAATTCACCTAGTATGTAAGACGTTTCAAAGTGATCCTTGTGATTGTATTGAATAAATAATCTTTTGACTTTGACTATTAAAAAATATTTATGTATTCTACTAGCGACCCGCCCCGGTTTCGCACGGGTGCAACGCTGATACTAAATATACTACAGAATTGTCCAATGTTATTAGAAACCTCTAAAATTATCAGTGTATCTCTACTATATTATACATGTATTATACATATAAACCTTCCTCTTGAATCACTATCAATAAATCAATTAAAAAAAACCGCATAAAAATCCGTTGCGTAGTTTTATAAATCTAAGCATACATAGGGACAGACAGACAGCGGGAAGCGACTTTGTTTTATATTATGTAGTAATCAGTCATCTGATTTCCATAGTACAAGCTATGCTTAATTTGGGTCAGGGTGGTGTTATGTGGATTGTCTACTTTTATTCATTATTAATTTAAAATAGATTTGGAAAAAACTTAACACTAATCTCGTCAGAACACTATTTGTCAAAGATTATTACAGAATAATCACTGTTAAGTAGTGACGCATACACATAATCATAGATGACTGATAGAATACTTAGATATTTTTAAATACATACTTATGATACTTTATAATACACGGAACAAACACCTATGTTCATCACACAATTGTTTAACTGAGCTTACAGGCCAAGTAGGTACTATTTTGAATAGAGAAGATTAAAATCAAATTCAATGGGAAAGCCATTTTGAATCTTCTCTTTTCAAGGATACATTAACTTTCACCAGTCACTTTCGTTCATCCCCATTCCCTTAAAGATCACAGGTAGAAGAATTAGAATAAAGTAGAATTGAGACACACGAGATCACACGATTACTTCGTCGGATATCCAGTGGCCAGATATTCGGCGCTCCGTCAAAGTCTTGTCTCTACAGTCAGAAGTCAAAATCATTTATCGATAAAATCAAGACAAGAATTGTTTTGAAACGTCTTGAAAACCAGGTGAATTTAGATGACAATTCCTTTTAACCAAAGTCAGAGAAGAATTGATTTGTATGATTTTCCTTTTTTTACGAAAAACTATGAAATTCTACAATGTAACAGTACCGGTTTACTAGTAGGTTAACTGTCTGTCGCTAATCAGATATGCACAGACTGACGGACAGACGACGTGTTATAAATTAAATCCCCAGTGCGGGAATCATACGTAGGGTTTTTTTAACCTATCCAAAGTCCAAATAATAAATATTTTTTTACCTTTACGGTTGATGTGCAAGTGAGTTTCTACTTTGTTGTTTATGTTTACATTAATTATGTGTTGTTATTTACGATGACAAACTTTCATATTGCGCTGTTCCAACGTTAAAAATTCATACTTTAAACGTAGAAGACGTCGCGAAATAAGACTTCGGGCCCTTCGCGAATTTCTGTATTACAGTATCACTTACAGTATCACTTCATTGTCAATCCTTCTGTCTGCCTCATAATAACCTTTTTCCCAAGAAAGCGTGAGGTTGATTTCAGTTGAAATTAATAGCAAAACATAATACCGATAACTCGTCTTTTAATGGCGGTGTTCTTACAAAAATGTGTGGTAATGTTTTTATGCCGCATTATTTTAATCGGCCGGTAAGGCCAAAGCCGGCTCTTAGCTAGTGTACCTCGTGAATCGTTGTACCTAATTACCTAACAAAAGTATGTTCAAGGAACAATATATCTTCGTTTTAGTTTTACGATATCTTTTACTCAACACGACCACACCTAGTTTTTACCTTCCTCCCTGTATTGTAGTCGATGGTGTTTTTATCGAAGTGGCTGAAGTATTTGATGGTGGGGTATCCCTTGACATCGTAGTTCGCGCAAAGCTCTGTCGCCACAGTACAGTCGACGGCGGCGAAGGCTACCATCAGCTCGTCTGCGAACCGTTCCGCCGCTCTCACAAACTCAGGCTTCGTGCTCTTGCAGTGACCGCACCCTGGAATAAAATTGCATAATGCTTTTTAGCTTACCCTCTTATTCACTTGTAAGTATCAAAACTGTGCATTTAAATCTAAGAAACTTGAGATCTGAGACCACAGAGCAGTTGGTAGATACTCTGCCTTCTGTGGGTTCAGTGTCTGGCTGTTTTGTGGTATCATAAATATGTATTTAAAAACACATAAGTATTATGTCAGTAATCTAGTTCCCAAAGTACAAGCTATGCCTAGTTTGGGGCTAGATGGTGTTGTCTATGACCACTAATGTTCATTTTATCAATTCCAATATAAGCTATAAGAGATGGCAATAATGTAAATTTAATTAAGAGTATTGCGTCTTAGTTTGGCGCGAGAATATAAATAAATATTGGTGGACAATGCACACAGACCAAAACCAAAATAAGAACTTGTATTATGGTGACCAGATGACTGATCGAATACTTATATATTTTTAAAAACATATTATGATACTTTATAACACCCAGACACAGAACAAACACCTGTGTTCATCAAACAAATATTTATTCTGGTAAAGATAATCTTGCGAAAAAAAGCAAATTATAGGAGCCGTATCGCAACAATAAGCAGTAGGGTAGAATAAGGGGGTTAAAGTTATAGGAGCGGTATCGCAACAGTAAGCAGTGGAGTAGAATAATTGAGTCAGCGATATCGTAACAATGGAATTCGGGCAGATTCAGGGGTTGAGATATAGGAGTGTTATCGCAACAACAAGCAGTTATTTTTTAAACTTACGCGATCAGAACACATTACTATAAATATTTACGGGTATTTATCGCGTTTATTTACCTATTTGTCCCGACGTTTCGACAGGTTTACACTCTGTTGTGGTCACGGGATGACTGGAGTACTGGAGCTACCGCCTCTGCGAAGCGGGGGCAGCATTTTTTCAAACAACCCTCACTTGTTTTTCCGAAATAGAAATGTCCATCTGCACACTCGGACGACACACAACACTAACCATGTCCATGACGCATTGAGAAACCGGTCTACGCTGAGTACACTTAGCTATAACTGGATTCCATGAGGCAGAGAGTCTGAAACCGTCTTCACGATTGAAATTAGGATATTTCTTAATTTCAATCGCTTCCTGAACCATTCTCTTGTAGTAATGCCTTTCATTACATATAACTTGAGGTTTATGTAATTCAATCCAGTGATTGGGTCCTGAGTCCACTATGTGCTCTGCTATTGCAGACTTGTTTACTTGTCGATTTTTGACCGCCGCTATGTGTTCTTTAACACGTTCCGCGACCGTGCGTTTAGTCTGGCCTATGTAGGAACGCCCGCAGCTACAATCTATTTTGTAAACCTCAGGAACTTGAAGAGGTACGACGTCTTTTGGTGTTCGTAGATACTTCGTCATCTTGGTGAGTGGAGTGTAGATCGACTTGATTGAAAATTTACTGAGCATGTTACCAATTTTGTCCGTAACTCCTTTCACATAAGGCAAGAACGCAGGCTGTCTTTTCACATCAATGTGTTCCTGTTTGCGCCTCCAGTTAGAACGACATCCGATTCGAGTATTGTAGCCATTCCGTTTCAGAACCCCCTTAACATGATCTAGCTCACCCTGCAGATGTTCAGGATCGCAAAGGTCATGAGCTCTGTTTACTAGTGAGGAGACTACTGACTCCAGGTCTTTTGGATGGTGGTGTGACGGTGCATTCAAGTATCTGTCCGTATGTGTAGGTTTTCTATACACTGTGTGTGCCAAGGTCCCGTCACATTTTACCATCACTTTAGGGTCGAGAAAAGCTAACATTCTGTTTTCCTCCATTTCATGTGTAAAGCGAATCTTAGGGTGTATGGAGTTCAGATAATCAGTTAGCTGATCGACTTCCTGGTTATTCCCGTTAATTATACAGAACACATAATCGACGTACCTCTTCCAAAGTTTTATACCATGGGCTGCCAGGTCTATCATGGATTCAAAATGTTCCATCTAGATATTGGCAAGAACAGGTGCCATAGGGCTTCCCATTGCTACGCCGTCTATCTGGAGGTAATGTTGCCCTTTATACAAAAAGAAGTTTCCATCAAGACAGTTCTGAAGGAGCAAAATGTACTGATCAGGAAGTTCATGATCACTCAATCTATGTCTCACTACATCAAGGCAATCTTAAAGAGGAACGTTGGTGAAAAGCGACTCAACATCGAAGCTCACCAGTAAGTCTCCGGGTTCCAACTTTATGTCCCTGATGATGCTGACAAAATGGCGCGAATCCTTCACAAAAGACGACATCTTTCCCGTAAGTGGCTGTAAGATACCAGCGACGTGTTTTAAATAAACGCGATTAATACCCGTAAATATTTATAATAATATGCAGTTTCGTCGAATAAGAGAGTTAGCGATATCGTAACCATCGAAGTAGTAGGAGTAGGTAGAATCGGGGGTGTTATATGAGCGGTATTTGCAACACTAGACAGTGGGTAAACTGAAGATGCGTAGAACATGACGAGGGCATGCTTGATGAGTCTGAATGAAGGTCTCGGCGTCGAGGTGACTTTATACAAGCGGTATCGCAACAATACGACAGTAAGGTAAAATAAGAGAGTAAGAGTTATAGGATCGATATCGCAACAAGAGGCAGAAGAGTGGAATGGAGGGGTTAGAGTTATGAGAGCGGTATCGCAACAATATGTAGTAGAGAAGAATAAAAGAATTACAGGAGCGGTATTGCAACAATAGGCAGTAAGTTAAAATAAGAGGGTTACGAGGTATAGAAGCAGTATCGTAAAAATAGACAATAAGGTAAACCGTACTATAGAAACTCATGACTTCATATATAAAATCAACCGTTTTCATACTGACCGTGACGGCCACAGAACAGTCATCAAATAGACGTCTAAAATGACAAAGCATTGTGTTACTACACTACCCTATTGTATATTATAAAATATATATCCCATAACTCTTAGAGACTTCAGAGACGTATCGCAACAATAGGCAGTAGGGTAGAAAAAGGAGGTTAGAGTTATAGGTGCGGTATCGCAACAAAGAGCAGTAAGGTAGAATTAGGGGGTTGAAGTTAAAGGAGCGATATAGCAACAATAGGCAGTGGGTATACTGACAGGGTGCGTAGAACATGACGAGGGCGTGCTTGATCTTGCGAAGGGTGAGCCTGAAGGTCTCGGCGTCGAGGTGGCGCACGGCACTCGACTCCTCGGCCCACGGCTTCTCGGCCGGCGGCGGCGGCGGGGGCTCCTGTGGCTCCTGCCAACAACGAATCACCGTCATTCGAACCGACACACACAACAGTCATGGCTCCTGCCAACAACGCATCACCGTCATTTTAACCGACACACACAACAGTCATGGCTCCTGCCATATCGCATCACTGTCATTTTGACCGACACACACAACAGGCATATCTCCTGCCAACAACGCATCACCGTCATTCTAACTGACACACACAACAGTCATGGCTCCTGCCAACAACGCATCACCGTCATTCTAACCGACACACACAACAGTCATGGCTCCTGCCATATCGCATCACTGTCATTTTAACCGACACACACAACAGGCATATCTCCTGCCAACAACGCATCACCGTCATTCTAACCGACACACACAACAGTCATGGCTCCTGCCAACAACGCATCACCGTGATTCTAACCGACACACACAACAGTCATGGCTCCTGCTAACAACGCATCACCGTCATTTTAACCGACACAATCAACAGTCATGGCTCCTGCCAACAACACATCACCGTCATTCTCACCGACACACTCAGTCATTTAATGAATAAATCATACCGGACCTTTTACACAGCATCATTTGGCCCCAAAGCAGAGATCGTGTTATTGGTAAAATATGACTGATATGCTACTTATATACTTATTTTTGTAAATACTCATTATACATAGAAACATCCAAAGGCGAGACAAATACTTGCAGATCATACAAACATTCGTCCGCGGCGAAATCGAACCCGCAACATTCTGTGTCTCAGCCGGGCTTTGATCCACTGCGCCTTAGAGAGGTCATCGTCAATAATTACTTAAGACTATACCTAAATTTCACTTTTGTTTAGAAACAAAATCCTCTATTTGAGTGGCATTTAATGCCGTTAACTGATCGAACGGTAATTTAATAGTAGATTGTTGCACCGAGCGCAAAGTGAGTTATTAATGCACGAGTGTTATGTTGGTGCCCGAGCGCACGCGTTAACAAGAGTTTAACACGAGTGCATTAATTACTCTCTTTAGCAAGGTGCGTAAATTACTTTTCATTCAACTACCAATCTACCTACTGTTATAAAATATACCTACTCAAAATAAAATATGAAGAATCAAAGTTTTACAATGGTACAAAATGCGCGCCATTTGTTTTTTTCTTTTCACCAAGTCGGTTTTATTCAGCCAATTTTTATTTTCAGTATATTTTTGATCTAATGCAAACATTTTATATTCAACTGGGAGATATTAAACCTGTGGTAAATTTATATCTAAAAAAAATTTAAATAACAGTGCAATAATGAGATTTCATATAATATTTCTGCACTGTGTTGGTTCTAAGTTTTGTAGTGATTAATCATAACATTACTATGAAGTTGAAAAAAAAAAATATTATATTATATTTTCAATATTTTGCCCCCAAAATCTTCGTATGAAATTGATATTAACATTATTGTTAATTCGGTTATAAAATTATGAAATATTATCAAATCCTTACTAATATTATGAACGCGAAAGTTTCTAATGTATGGAGGTTTGTTACTCTTTCACGCAAAAACTACTGAATGGATTTTAATGAAACTTTACAATAATATAGTTTATACATCAGAATAACACATAGGCTATAACTTATAAAGATATTGCGTGAAAATATAACGACATGTGTCAAGTAGGAAAAAATTCAGCCACCTGCGAGCTATTATTGCGTGCGCTGCAAAAACCGTTAGAATTACACGTATATAATGTATAATGGAAAGAAAAATGCTTGCAGATCATCAAACATTTGCCCCGCGGCGGGAATAGAACCCGCAACCTTTTGCGTCACAGGCAGGCCTTCGCCCTCAGCGCCAGAGGTTGTTATTGTTACCCATCCGCGGCTGAACGTACCTTGATGAAATTTGCTATAGAGATAGATTGTATATTTGTATGTACTCTACTTTATATGTAGGTAGGCAACACGCATGCGAAGCCGCGGACATTTAGTAGTATTTAATAATCATCTTCTAAAGTTGATGTCATTGGCTTGCAGCTTTAACTAATAGTGTTAGAAAGACTTTATTTTCCCAGTTTTTATGTTCCTGATAAAAATACCTCAATTTAAGCTCCGTTGAAATGCGTCAAGGATATTTTCTCAAGGAACATTGCGCTAGCTTATTATGGTTTTCTTGTTTGAAAATCGTAGAAAATGCTCTCTTAATATATATATTTTATTTATAAAACATAAGTAAATAAAATATGCATATATTAAGGGAGCATTTTCTACGCAACAGTGAAGAAACCGTTTAAATCTTTCAGTGCTCGGGCATTTCTGTGTCAGTCACTTAGTGATATAAAAGTAAATAAGAGAAAGCTTACCTTGATAAAACCAATAATTTGCTCTTCCTGCCTAGCATGGCCCGCGTCGTACTTATATTCTCCTTTGTAGAAGTACTTGAGAGTCGGATAACCCTTGACCCCGAATCGCAATCCCAAGTCGGCGTGCTTTGTCGCGTCGACGGCGGCCAGTAAGCCTTTAACCTGCAAAAAAAGAACATTCTGGTACCTCGCTATTTAAAGTAACGTGGCCCCTAAAAGCACGGAAGCATTCTTATGAAAACTATACTGCAGTCACCCATACAATAAACTGACGTACAACAGTTGTTAATTGTGAATTTCGTTGATTTGTTAGGATCAACGCAATTCTACGGGGGCTTCGAATACTACACATACTTACTACATACATCACTGGGCAATGTATTAACTAGACTGAGTGACACAGTTAGACTAGTAATGAATATTATATAAATAAACTAGCTGACCCGGCAAACGTTGTTTTGCCTTATTAAACATAAAAAAACAATTTTTAGGGTGAGTCACCCTTAACACTTAGGGGTATAAAAATTACTTAAAAACTTATTCTCAGACCTACTGAATCTACATATAAAATTTCATCAAAATCGGTCAAGCTGTTTCGGAGGAAACTGTGACAAAAGATTTTTATATATAGGGATATATTGGTAGACAAAGCACACAACACAATCTAGCCGCCAAATAAGAAAAGCATGTATTATGGTGACCTGATGACTGATATAATATATATATATATATATTTTCATTCAACTACGCAGTAATTGATTACAAAGGACGTCTTTTTTGCTTAGAACCAAAACAGTGCAGTAATGTTGTATGAAATCTCATTATTGCACTGTTTCTTACTTTTTATTTATATAAGTATAAATTTACCACAGAGGTTTAATATCTCCCATTAAGATTAATATAAAAAGTTTG
The DNA here is from genome assembly GCA_948098915.1 of Lampropteryx suffumata. Classification (NCBI taxonomy): domain Eukaryota; kingdom Metazoa; phylum Arthropoda; class Insecta; order Lepidoptera; family Geometridae; genus Lampropteryx; species Lampropteryx suffumata. The sequence goes on along the minus strand of OX402544.1, from coordinate 13,505,377 downwards.
CATTAGATCAAAAAGATACTAGCTGATAATAAAAATCGGCTGAATAAAACTTACTTGGTGAAAAAAAAACAAATGACGCGCATTTTGTACCATTGTAAAAATTTGATAATTTATATTTAGCAAGAAAAGTTTAAAAAAATAGAAATATACAGCGATAGCGATGTGAATTCAACTCCAGAATGTATAAAAACAGCTGCAAATGAAATTATTAATAACCTTTTACCGCAAAAGTCGCGTGATAAATATTTAAAAGCTTACAAAAATTTTATTTAGAGAAACGAAAGACGTGTAAAATCACTAAAAGTAAGTTTTTAACGTAAAGTATGTTTTTAACGTATTTCAGTAAGATGTCCAAAAAAATGAGACCATCTTCATTGTGGTCTATATATTCAACGTTAAAAAGCACAGTTAATACCAAGCACAACGTGGATATAAAAGAATACTCAAAATTAACATCGCTACTGAAGCGGCTATCATATGGGTATATGAGTAAAAAGTCAAAAGTGCTCACAGCTCAGGATATAGAAACATTTTTGAATGAAGCATCTGACAATAAATATTTAGCAACAAAGGTAAGTTTTAAGTATATAATCAAGACGTTGACACATTACGACCGGTATAAACACTATTTTGTGCAATTGTTTAATAGAAGTACATTGCCGGCTAAGTTGAGTAACTACTTGCGACATGTTTGAAGTTATTCTAATTACCCGGCAATGTATTTCTACTCAACACTTGCCCTAAACAAAGTATATACAGGTCATTAATATAATTAAATGCCTATAAATTTTGTGTTACGTCGAATTTTAATCTTTTTTACAGGTTGCTCTTATTTTTGGTATAAACGGTGCTTGCAGAAGCTCTGAATTAATGAATACCACAATTGAAAACATCGAAACACACAACCTGATGCTGGTAATTAAACTTATGAACACGAAAACAAAGAAAGACCGTCAATTTGTAATACGCGACGATTTTTTAAATGTAGTGCAGAAATATATGGCGCTGCGTCCAAGCTCTATAAACACAAATAGTTTTTTCTTAAATTACCAGAATGGTAAATGCTCAAAACAAGCTACCGGCAGAAACAAATTTGTAAAATTGCCTTATGAAATTGCCAGTTATCTGAAGCTACAAAACCCGGAAGCCTACACTGGGCATTGTTTCCGCCGAACGTCAGCAACGCTGCTAGCTGACTCCGGTGCTAATTTGACTACGCTCAAGCGTCATGGTGGATGAAAATCAGACCAAGTAGCAGAAGGTTACATAGAGGAATCGGTACAAAATAAAAGTAAAATCACTCAAAACATAACGGAATCAATTCATTTGCATCGATCAACATCACCACGTCCGTCTACTTCTCATGGAAATGATTTGAAATTGAGCCCGTCTACCTGTATCGTCTGATTCTGATGATAATCATTATTATTCACAAATAAACCACATAAATACAGGAATCAATGTTCCAAGTAAAAGTGCAAATTTTACTTTTAATAACTGCACATTTAATAATTGTATGTTTTACATGTTGATGTAATTGAGAAATGAAAAGATGAATTAAACTTTGTTTTTAATAACTTGATTTTGATTTTGAGTAAATATTTTGTATTTTATCACGGCAGTTAGGGGGCGTCCATAAATTACGTGAGATATTTAAGGGGGGGAGGGGGTGGAGTCAAATCTCATCTAATCTTACGTTGGAGAGGGGGGGGTCTCGGCAAAAATCACGCAATTTTTATTCTGATAAAAACAAAAAAAAAATTATACTATTTTGGTTCATTTAATCAAAATTGTACATGCTTAAGATTTAATCTTAAGCGTAATCATAATACGATTAAGATCATTCACTAATTCGTTCGAAAGAAAATAATTTCATTATTACTTCGACGTTATACATCTACTGACTGTCAAACCACCATATTTGTTTTACACCAAATAGCTCAATTTAATCTGAATTTACGGTACAGTGGAAAATACATTTTGAAAAATCTCACGTGAGATTGGGGGATGGGGGAGGGGGTTGAATAAAATCTCACGACATCTGACCAGGGAGGAGGGAGGGACAGAAAATTTTAAAAAACACCTCACGTAATTTATGGACGCCCCCTTACTTAGATTGGTAGTTGAAAGAAAAGTAAATTACGCACCTCGCTAAAGAGAGTAATTAATGCACTCGTGTTAATTTAGTGCCCTCGCTTGCAACAATCTACTATTAATTGCATACCTTTAATACTTTATAACACCCAGACACAGAACAAACACCTATGTTGATCACACAAATGTTTGTCCTGGGTACCTCCCAGGACAAACATTTGTGTGATCAATATCGAACCAACCAACAGCACACATTGCAAAGCTAATACCAACTGAGCTGACAGGCCAGTCCGAGTACAAGCTTTGCATAGTTTTGGTCTAAATGAATTGTAATTTAAATCAATTTTATTTACATTAATCACTTTGAACAATCCTACTTACGGTACATTTTAACCTAATTAACCTAAAATCAATATGATTGTGAACAAACTCGGGAATGAGGCAAACATAATATAAATAAATAGTTAAAAAAAAAACTAAAAAACACGCTTTTTTAAACTATTATTTATTTTCTACTTTTTAGTTTTAGGATAACCGGATATTATACTCAGCCTCATTTCTCCACAAGTCAGCCATGTCTTACCCTGTAGTCAGCCTCTTACTTAGTTTTGCATATTTGGCTTCATCATCATAATATCAGCCTTTATGAAGTGCACTGCTGGACATAGGCCTGCCCAATAGATTTCCAGGAAGAATAATTTTGAGCCCTCCATCCACCGACTTCCTGCGATCTTTACAATGACGTCAGTCCATCGGGTGGGGGTCGTCCTACGCTTCGTTTTCCTGTCCTTGGTCGCCATTCGAGAACTTTTACTCCCCAACGGTTATAAGTTCTGCGAGCTATATGGCCTGCCCATGGCCTGCGCTACGTTGGCAACTTTGGTTCTTGGTTGCGGATTTTATCACGTAGTGAAACACCCAACATAGCTCTCTCCATTGCATGTTGCGCGACTCTGAGCTTGTGTATGAGGCCAATAGTCAGCGACCAAGTCTCAGTTCCATATGTCATCACTGGCAACACGCACTGATTCATCAGACTTTCGTCTTAAGTCTCTGCGGTATCTGTGACGAGAAGATGTGCCTTGATTTCCCGAACGCTGTCCATCCGAGTTGGATTCGTCGGCTGACCTCTTTGTCGACGTTGGACTTGCCTAGTTGAATCGTCTGACCCAAATAGACATAATGGTGTACAACTTCGATTATATCGCTCCCAACATGTACCGGCACGGGTGCAACATGAGCATTTGACATGATTTTTGTCTTGCTCATGTTTATTTTAAGACCCACCTGTTGGGAGACGATATTGAGGTTGCTGAGAATTGTGCCTAGGTCTTCCAGCGGTTCTGCCTTGAGGACTATAACGTCGGCAAATCGAAGGGGAGTGAGGCGTTCGCCATTGACGTTGATACCATGTCTATGCCAGTACAAGAGCTTGAAAACATCCTCCAATGCAGAGGCGATCATTGAATAAGCGCAAAAAATGTGTTTATTTACGAAACCACATTAGAAACCTCTAAAATTATCAGTGTTTCTCTACTATATTATGCATGTTTTATACGCATAAACCTTCCTCTTGAATTACTCTATCTATTTAAAAAAACCGCATCAAAATCCGTTGCATAGTTTTATAGATCTAAGCATACATCGGGACAGACAGACAGCGGGAGGTGACTTTGTTTTATACTATGTAGTGATAAGTGTGCAAAATTTCAATCTCCACCGTCCGCGCAATTTTCGTAAAAAAAGGAGTACAAAGTTTTTGCTTCACGTATTAATATATAGATAAAAGTATTATATCAGTAATGTACAAGCTTAGGTGCTTAGGTTAGGGCTAGGTGGTATTGCGTGAAACTTCCACCAATATTGAGTTATATATGTATTGAAACTGGACTTTTACATCGAAAATGCGAAATGCGGTTTATAATAGATAGGGTGGTTCAAGAGGAAGGTTTATATGTAAAATACATGCATAATATAGTAGAGAAACACTGATAATTTTAGAGGTTTCTAATGTGATGTCGTAAATAAACACATTTTTTGCGCCTAAATTGCAAACGCTGGACCATTTTGTAGTATATTTAGTATCAGCATTGCACCTGTGCGAAACCGGGGCGGGTCGCCAGTAGTTTATATAGAGAATGAGTGCAGAATGCTAATATTTTTTTAAAACTATGTATAAAAAATACATTATTATTAATAATGTATTTTAAATTAATTAAGTAAATAATAATTAATTAATTATGGTTGAATTTCGACCAGTGGGCGACCACTAATACCTTTAAATAAATAAGATACTTTATAATTTATAACACTCTGGCACAGACCAAACATCTATGTTCATCGCTATCTTGTCAATTCTTCTCAAGCTTGGGTCAGGAAGAATTGGTAATTCACCTAGTATGTAAGACGTGTCAAAGTGATCCTTGTATTGAATAAAATCATATTTGAATTCTGAATTTGACACAATGTTTGTTCAGGAAGTGGATCGAACCCGATCACGAGCGCAGAAAGAATAACAAATACCAACTCAGATGAGAGGCCAGTCTAATGAAATACTAAAGTACATTTTGATAAACACGGGCTTTACTCACGTATTATTTTGTCGATGGAGGCACCGACACTGTTTCGATTAATGTAGAGAATCTTCATCAGGGTTGGTTGGAGTGCGGACCGTGAACTCGAGCGGCAACGAGCGGACCGCGGATAAAACTCACCCTGATGAAGATTCTCTAGATGAATCGAAACAATGTCGGTGCCTCCATCGACAAAATAATACGTGAGTAAAGCCCGTGTTTATCAAAATGTACAGTACAACTCACGAAAGTTTTGAAAATATTTAAGTATTGAGATAACGGCTGATAGATTATTTATAAGAAAACATGTTGTGCGACTCCTTTTAGCGTAGTATAAGAGCAAGGAGACGATGATTATTAATTATAGTGAGTATATACACTATATTGTCCCTCATCCCCTTGTTTCTCAGCCGAGAGCTTGCTCGATGCTCGGATTCACTACTGAACTCGTCACTCATACCTACTATTTTTATATAATTATCTACAATAATGTCCTGTATTGTTCAAATTGATAATTGTTATTGCATGTATTTTTTAAATGTATCTTATTTATTGCTATATTTTACTATGTATATTTTACTAATATCTACTTATATATAAGTATTAATTTTATTTTTAGGAGTTTATTTTCAAATATGTTGTCTATATGTGGTATATTTCCTTATTCTTAGCTTAAGTTAGCACGCCTACTTTTTATATTCTCTACCTTGCAGGTTGGCTGGTAGAAAATGCTTTAAGCATTAAGCCCACCTATTGTACATTTATATTTGTTTGTGCAATAAAGGATTAAATAAATAAAATATAAAATGTAACTATTTCTGTTGGAATGTAAAACATTACTTGCCCCTTGCGCTTTGATTTTAGCAGCAGCCTTCTCGAACTCTGGTTTGATCCTTTTGCAGTGGCCACACCACGGTGCGTAGAAAACAACAAGCGCGTGCTCAGCTTTAGAAAGCACAACGTCGAAATTTTCACCTGAAAACACATTAAATTATAATAAAAAATAAAATTTCACACAGCATCATCTAGCCCCAAAGTAAGCAGAGCTTGTGTTATGGTTATCTCATGATTGATATACTACTGTTATACATTTTTGTAAATACATACATAATACATAGAAACACTCAGACCCGAGACAAATACTTGCAGATCATACAAACATTTGTCCCGCGGCGGGAATCGATACTGCAACCTTCTACGTCTCAGCCAGACCTTAGCCCGCAGAGCGACAGAGCTTGTCGACTTTTATGTATTATTTATTAACTTCATGTTATTTGTTATGGAGATCTTGAGGATACTCTTTATGTAGACGAGTTAACTGGGTTAAACCGTACATAAAACGAGTATTATAGGAATTTAAAACTAAAAACATATTTATATGTAAAATAATAATAATAACAATAATGCCGGACATTTCACACACCATCATCTGGCCCCAAAGTAAGCAAAGCTTGTGTTATGGGTACCACATGACTGATATACTACTTAGATACTTTTTTTTTGTAAATACATACATATTATACATAGAAACACCCAGACCCGAGACAGATACTTGCAGATCATACAAACATTTGCCCCGTGGCCAAAATGTCCAACAATTGGCGATCTTATCGTGGTCACGACTTCTACCAGATAATACCTACTTTTAATTACTATAAGACATTACTTCTAAAGACCATATTAATTACTACCTATCTATATCCATAACATCCTAAAAGATCGAAGGAATTCTAGTGATTTGAGATATTTATACAACCTAAATCTTTATGATTAAGGGGTTCCGTAGCTCTGAACCCAAAGACTATTTTTCTCTAGAACATCGGATATAAAAGTTAGTGAGAGTAACGCTTTTATAGCATACTAGCTGTTACCCGCGACTTCGTACGCGTATGCTTTAAACCATTTATTTTTATTTTTGTAAGGAATGCAATTTGGCATCTAAAGAACATCTTATAAGTTTAATCCCCTATTTTACCCTCTTCGGGGATGATTTTGCAAAAACGTTGAACACGTATTCTTTTATTTCTTACCAAAAGAATAAATATGAACTTTCAGTTCCCAAACATGAGTAAATGAGTTGCCCAAACAAACTTTCATCATCTATTTTACCCCCTTCAATGTTGTTTTTTGAGACAAAAAGTAGCCTATGTTCTTCCTTCGAATAAATCTTACAAAATTTCATCAAGATCCGTTCAGCCGTTTAGCCGTGAAAACGTAAACAAACAGAGAGACGCACTTTCGCATTTAAAGTATTTGTATGGATTTTTAAAGATCACGGCAATTAAATTAATTTTTTTCTTTGAAACACCACTTAAAGGTAACTATTTAAAACCTATTTTTAACATTTTTAAAATAATTTGCGGATATTAATCTGTATTTGACAGCATTGGCTGTCAAGTAATATTTTCACCAAAATATGTATAATAAAGTGTTATATTAACATTTTAACTCCAAAGGAACATTTTAAATATAAGGATAAGATAAGATAATGCCATTTAACGTAAGCTAGAAAAAAAAAACGGTCATGGAATACGAATCAAGATTATTCGTTTTATTTTGCATCAAGCTACTGGTCTTTTTCAGGTCACTATGCCCTAAGTCAGTGCCTAACCAGAAAGTTATATCTTATGACGATATTATATAGTAGTCCTAAATTATTCAGATTGTTATCAATGATGGTGAAAGGAGTAGTAACGCAGGTACGGAACCAACATAGGTGCGATTCTCGCACTTGACAGATTAATTTTAAAGCTAGGAATGTACATTTATAATGTAAATAGCTGACCCGTGCCCACTTCGTTGGGCAGTTACAACTTCACAAAAATATTAATGTACTAATATCGCTACAAAAAAATAGATAGCTATTCAAATTATTTTAATAATTACAGAGATTAACAAAGTTACGGGATTAATACTGATAGATGGCGGTCAACAGCGGCTTCGCCCCGTTCCCGTTGTTTTTCCGGGATAAAAAAAACTTATATCCTAATCCTACACTAGCTTCCACCAGCGGCTTCCACGCGTGGTACCTGCATAAAAAGTAGCTATTATGCTGTTTCATGTTATAGACTACCTATACCAAGTTCCCTCTAAATCTGTTTTAAGGCGCGATTGAGCCACAAACATTATAAATATCCAAACATCCACACGAACTTGCGCATTTATATTAATAAGTCTTTACCTAGAAAGTTGTTATGGTACTGGTAAGATAAGTATAATAAGTACAACTTAATTTAACCTACATAGCGGATAGCAAAAGGAGTGCAATAAAAACAAAAATACCGTACCACCTTTTACGAATTTATGAAACAAATAACGATAAAATCGCATAATGATCACTGAGTATAATTATGTATTATTTTCATAATAAAATTCTTATAAATAATATATTTAAAATAAACTTTTATATTTTTCTGAAAAGCAGCTGTCAGGATGGCAGAGTTTTATGACAGAGAAACATATAAAAAAAAAACATGTCTTCGTTATAGAAAGGTTACATTTCGTATTTTGAAAAGAGGTAAATACACTCATGGTATTATTTAGAGGAACGTAACGAACAAGAGAGAAATCAGGAAACTATCAGGAAACTTAAAACTATCTTATTTGTGTTTATTGCATATATTTATTGTATTTTATTGTCGCCATTTTGAACAAAAAAAACTTACCTACTTCAATAAAAAATATCAACAGAAATCATAAAAAGGAAGTTTTAAATAATTTAACCCTTTCAAAATTATCATCTTGAAAATGTAAGTGTTCGGACATTACGAGGTTTTTTTGCCGTATGTTTGGGCACCATCAGTAGGTACTTGGTGTTACCCCCTCTAGCTGATTAAACTGCCTGGATTCTTCTTGGCATACTTTTTATAAAGTCATCAATAACATTTTGTGGCATTTCATTCTACTTTTTTTAGTGCACTTTCACTTACATCCCAGGTGGTCCCTTGGGAAGCCCTTTAAAACAAAAAAGAATTTTCCAAATCGGTCCAGGCGTCTTTACTTAATCGGTGAACATACAACCTCTGTGGCGCAGTGGGCTAAGGTCCGGCTGAGACGCAGAAGGTTGCGGGTTCGATTCCCGCCGCGAGACAAATGTTTGTATGATCTACAAGTATTTGTCTCGGGTCTCGGATTTCTCTGTATAATATGTAATGTATTTACAAAAAAAAAGTATGTAAGTAGTATATCAGTCATATGGTACCCATAACACAAGCTCTGCTTACTTTGGGGCCAGATGACGCTGTGTTAAATGTCCGGCATTATTTATTTATTTATTTATTATTATTTTTGTGTCGCATGCCAATTATACGGATTTCAAACGCAAATAAAGGAAAATAAAGTAAATAATCGTTCAGTATTTCCCGAATTAGATTGTTTTTCGGGAAACTTTTATAATATTTATGTCTATTAAAACCTCATTCGGACAATGCCAAAAAAAAACAAATCAGTCCAGTGGTTCACAAGTGATGAGCTTACCAACGAACAGCATTTCCTTTTTAGGGTTTTGAAGTTCTTTTTCTGTACACCCTTAAGAGCAAGACTCTTGCTCGCCGACTATTTATTATTAGTGACTCCCACAAAGTAATGAAAAAAAAAAACTTAAATATATACATATTCAGAAACACAAGCTTTTACTCACGTTTTGTTTTGTCGATGGAGACACCGACACTTTTTCGATTCATCTAGATCTTCATAAGGTTGAGTTTGATTTGATTGATTGAAATTAATTCGCGGTTTTTCTCGGACTTGAGTTGGGAGGAATTGGCTGAATTGAATTAATATGTAAGACGATTCAAAGTGATCCTTGTAAAGAATATTTTTAACCGACTTCAAAAAAGGAGGAGGTTCTCAATTCGTCGGAATCTTTTTTATATAATGTTTACCGATTACACAAAGACGCCTGAACCAATTTGCAAAATTATTTGTTTGTTTCAAAGGGTATACTTCCCAGGTCCCATTTAATCTCATCGAAGTCGTCGAGCGGTTTTAAAAAAATTAACAAAATCCAAAAATTGTATACATCGATGATTTTTCGTTTACTTTGAAACCTCGCTTTCTCATTGAAGCATGCAATTAGTTAGTCTACCCATATTATATATAAACAAAATACATCTAGGTACTTTTCACTAAAAAAATATTAGGTATATTTAATGAAGTCTGTTTTCTTTTTAGTTTTTAAAACGTAATTATTGACTTTAACTTAGACTTTGATTAGCTTGCTTACGCTCGCATAAGGAATTTTATTAAATAGTTTGTCAATACAGATATTCGTTTCATAAAGTTTATCCTAAATTAACTTCTTACTGACAGTTCCGCGTTTATAAACTCCAAATTTTCTCTGTACGGTCATCATTTTCCTTTGGCCTTCCTTGTATAAAATACTTAATAAACTAACCATCTAAGCAATTAATTTTACTAATTGTAAAACAACCCTACAATATGCCCTATCTTGTTTATCTTACGAAGAAACTAAGGAGTTATTAGTTGTAAAGTAAAGTAGGTAATATTTAAACCTTTCAAAATTTAATGTTAATAGTAAATTTTCGCTTTGTTTGCCTTTCACATAAATTTGTGTAACCGTTTATATTGTAACTTTGTTTATTTAATTTTATCACTTATGTTTACAGATTTTTTTATTTACCTACCTATAAGTTCATATTGTTAGTCCTTTACAACCTTACTCACAGGTTCTCGTAGTTCGGGCATATTGTAAGCATTACTTTAAGGACCTAAGTATAGTTACGTAATAAGTATTATTGTATAATAATTAATATTGTTTTCCGTATTGTTGTAAAACTTAGCACTAAGAAAATGAATTAAGATTTATTATTATTTATTTATTATTATTTTGAGCAGCAGTGTTCGTCTCTCTGTCTTAATTAAACAGATCTACTTTTAAAATATCACATAACACCACCAGCCTCAAACTAAGCATAGCTTGTACTAAAGGAACCAAATGATTGTTAAAATACTTATATATATTTTAAATACAAACATATGATACTTTAGAACACCCAGACACAGAACAGTATTACTTAGTATCTGGTTAGGCCACCACGCCATCTTATGACGAAGGTTTTATTCAGAACCTTGTTCTAAAAACCTGAGAAGTACATGCTAAATCCTACCACCGTAGTGTTTACGAAGAGGCCAGACGCTAGCTAGATAACCATGTTTCAATAGGCAATTATAATATCTACAAAATGTAAACTTATTTAGAAGATTGGATATTATTTTTAAAAAAAGGTTATCCAGCCTCTGGCATCATCCTTCTCTTATTACTATTTATTTTATTAATTATTACATAAAATGAATTTTATTACTAGCTTTACAAAAGTTCAAAGCTATTGCCTCCGTTACCAGGGTTGGTTGATTTGATCATGATTTAACACAACTATCATATGACTATATATTAGTTCATTTCATAGAAGTAGAATTTTATTTCGTTATGACACGATTAATGCTCTTAAGCATGTACGTGTAAAAAAATAACAATGTTTTCCTTCACCGTTTGTTAGAACGAGTGATTATCAAATAAGGGAGGCACGAAGCTAGTGTTGTAGAGAGCAAAACGCAACGATAGCGCGTTCTAATCTACTAGTGGTGCCATCTAGTTCTGACTTCGGACAACTGCCATTGGTGCGTTAAGCAATACTGTTTGTGGTAATATCGGTTGATTAGCTTTTTAATTAATACCCTTATTAAGTAGGTAGTTAACTAATTTAAGGGTTTTATTTTGTAATAAGCTACCCTTCATCTTATAATCAGCTGGCGCAGCGTGTATGTGTGGCCTGCCATTGTATTTTTAATGTCTATGAATAAAAAATAACAAAGAATAACAGATTTAAACATTTTTTATGGTGTTTACACATTCGTTTATGGTGTTATTATAAGATATACCCTAACTCCTATTAAATATTTATATTTTTCATTATCTTATAGCTAAGAATTACAATACGGAAATTAATATTTATTATTATACTATAATACTTATAATGTGACTATACTAAGCTTTTTATTATAATTTGTTCATGTTTAGATTAACTTTTAGTAAGTGGCACCTGACCTCGAATACCTAGTATAATAATAAGTACAGAAGCACAGTATCGATACGAGTATGTACTTCAGTGCGACCATCCCCGCACTGAGTGCTATCGCTAAGCGATGCACCCAATTATTAATATTAAGTTCAACGTTTTATGATTTTACCTTCTGCGTACCAAATGAAAGCCTTAAAGCTTGGCGCATACCTATCTATAGCGTGCACAATAACTTCCTTTGCTATGAAATATCGCTTTATTTCGATACTCAAAAGAAGACTAGACTAAGACTAATCGTTAGTTTTATTGCATTCTTCCTAAAACGACAATAAATCAAGTAAGTACATTGAACTGCAGTAGAATTGCACCGAGTAGGTAGGTATTAATGTTGAATCCACGTTATTCCGTCTCGGGTCCACTATCAAAATATTGTCGGAGCTAATTTGGACGAATCATAAAAATATTACAACCTATCAGATAATCTTAAATTTGCTGCCTTGCGCTAATACCGTTTACCTAGAACAGATAGGTCCTAATATATGTATGTGACATCTTACCAATTTGACCTACTCGTAGTTCCGCAGTCCATTCTTAACTGGTTTTATATTACAACCACTTCTTAAACTAGATCTAAAAGGACACTATTGGATATTTGCCTCTTGGTACTCTTATATGACACGCTGGTTATATGACCAGAAAGCTGGAAACACTGAGCCAGCGCCGAGACATCGATTCGCTCAGGTCTATAGACAGTGCTCTGAAGAACTATTCGACTATTTAACCTGCATCGAGGTACTACTATCGGACCTCGCGTCATCGGTAATAATAAACCCATCCACACCTCAACGACACATGGGTATCTCGCACTACTCGTTTTACGAGGTCTTTCTTACTCCGTACGTTGTTTTTCTGCCGAATTATAGCATGAACCGCTTCAAGCAAAATATTGATATAGTCCTTGAGCGCATGCAATTCATCAGCAATGCTTCTGGTGTTACAGATAAGTGACGGTAACTGCTTTCCATCAGGCGAGCCGTAAGCCTGGATATATTAAAATGAAAATGTGTTGTGCTGCTGGAATTTATATCGACATCTTTATTTTTACTTGTAAAAGCTACAAAACTATAAGTTTCAGTTAAGTTATTAATTCCGTAATCGAAGATAATATTTAAACGGTTAAGTAATTCTTAAGTCTGATCAATATGAGTAGAAACCTGAACCATTGTATTTCGTACCCTATATCATTGACATAAAAGTCATCCTAGTACAATAAGTATGACTAAGAAATTCCAGTGTATAGAGCAGTTTGAAAAACTGGCTTTTGATATATAGATTTGGACTCAAAACAAAGAAGAAAAAACCGTTTTAATAAACTGACATTTGCATCTATTTTTGATGATCCTAATGACAAGCTGACAGTACCAGAACACTTAAGTGTGTTAGGTACAACATTTGGATTGGATTGAATCATACTCTCAGCTGGTACGGTACGTACGGAGCGCAGTTAATGACTAAGGAGTTTCTTTACAATTTGTTTCCCATAAAATTCTGGCACGGTGCATAAACGAGTTTATTTTCTAGATTACGTTTTAAAAACTTTGATAAAGTCGGTTAAAAATGAATTTTTAGCCGACTTCCGAATCGGTGAACATACTATAAAAAAATAAAAGATTACGACGAATAGAGAACCTCCTCCTATTTGAAGAAGTCTGTTAAAAAGGGACCTTTCAGCACTCCAAGGGCCTAGGATTTAGGCTGAGCGCTGATAGTCAGTCAGTTAGCCAGCTTTTAAATCATTGCAAAGACACAAACCAGTTAAATGCACGACATCGGATTCTTCAGACCAGCTTTCATCAACGTCTCTTTTCCTGCTTAGAACTTGAGGAGAGGGGTCGCGCATAAAGTCTACCATCGCTTGCCGTTTGTTGTCACCGTTGTACGGGAAGCGAAACTGTCCTTTCCTGTAAAATAGGAATCACCATCACCTATTTGGAATACTCAGAATTCTAAATAAATCGTATGATATTATAAGTCTTATAATATCATAAAAAATATTTATCTTAGTCACTATCCAAGACAGGAGATTTCCTAATTGAATAAGGAACCGACAATGTTCGAATGACATTTTGAAGGAAAGAACCGGTGCTTTTATCGATTACACCTACGAATAAATGCGTGAAATTTAAATTTAATAGTATTAACATTTATCTAGATTATGATAGTAGGATGAGATCGACGTATTCACAAATACAACGGGAATCTGCATTCTAATTATCTCCATTGTTAGTAACGAATTCAGCAACTACAACACAACAGAAGACAGATAGATAGATAACTCTTTATTGACTACCACATGGAATATTACAATAAAAATAACTTAACTTATTTAAGGCAATATAATGGGCGGCCTTATTGCTAATAGCTATCTCTACCAGGCAACCGTTGGATGGACTGGACTATAAATAAACAGAGAAGGGGCATGTCGGTGTGGTGTATTTATATAATTACATACTTATATATATGCATTAGACGTGTGCGCCGCGCCAGCGCGACGCCGCCATTTATGTGCGGCGTGTGATTATTACATTATATTGACACACGTCGCCGAAACGCACGCGCAGTTGGCTTGCGAATGCCAGTCTGCGACTCGCGCCCAAATCGAAAAGTTGTAATACTACTCTGGTCATCTAAACCTTCCCAACTTGGGTTAAGAGACTCGACATATTTCTCTAAGCCCTAGCTTCAGCTTGTAAGGCAGCTGCACCTGGCTCAGTGGAACTTGTTGCGTTCTGCAACGGTACGTTGTAGTCTTGGCATTGGTTGGTTGATCTTCTTCTTCGTTAGGGATTGTGCGCTTTCTGATTCCACGTTTGCGCAGTTAAGAGCGTCCAGAAGTTCCCTTGGTGTGGGCCGCCATGGTCCTGGATGGTCTGGGGGGCGTGCGTACAGGAGAGCTAAGGCGTTCAGGTGGTGAACGTAGTAGCAGTTGACGGCTGTGTTTAACATTTGACGCACAAACATCACCACGAACTCTTCCACGTTCTTTATCTACACGTTGCGGGCGATCACATAGTTTCGGACGTAGCGATCGGCTCCTGTGCACATCCGCAGGGTAGCACTCTGCACGGTCTGCAGTATGCGTCGTTTGGTTGCAGAGAGTTGTGCGTACCACGCAGGGCATCAATATGTGATACAGGATCGGATGTAGACCTTGTAGATCTTTAGTTAGGTTCTTAGTGGAAGATGCGATAAGAGGACAGTTCGGAGCTGGCCTTGGGCAGCGCGCGCTTGGTGTAGCGCACGGTTTGCCTGTCCATTCTCAAAGACCTGTCGATTTCGATTCCGAGGTGACTGAACTGACTTTTTCCACTCTACATCTTGGCCCCGAAGCTGTAGTGGTTGCGTTGGTGTACGACGGCTTATCATAGAGAGTGCTGCTGTCTTCCCAACGTTGAGGGCCATGCACCACATGTCCACATGTCATGAAGGATGTCCAGGAGGCGCTGCATGCATTTATTGCGTCACATTCTTTTCCCCGGAGATAAGGTGCCTCTCTAGGGTCAGGATTTCGTCGGTGAAGCGCGCGTAAAGCGCGGGCGACAGGCAGCTTCCTAGTGGAAGTACGGCGTTGATGGTGAGCAGACCGGAGTTGGTAGTTTCCCCGGTTCCACGCAAAGCTCTTATGCCAAGTGATATAGGGAAAAGGGAAGTGTATTAGGCCCACTTCTCTTTATAATTTATATAAATGACCTTCCTAAAGTAGTTTCTGATCGGATGATTTAATTTGCTGACGATAGTACGGTGATGTGTACTGATACCTGTAGATCTCGTTTAGTGAGCACGATCAACACTACGTTAGAAACAATAATCAAATGGCTTGAATGTAATAATTTATTGATAAATTTAGATATTATGACATTCTCTAATAATAATAATAATCCTAATAACCAATCTGACATAAATGTTAATTAATCAGGAATTAATATTAGTAAAGTAGATGTAACGAAATTTTTAGGACTAAATTTAGACAAAAAATTTAATTGGAAAACACACGTTAGTAATTATTGTAAAAAAATAAATCAATTCTCTTATGCAATGTATATGCTCCGCAAATTAGTAAATGAAGCAGCTGTAATTACAGCTTACCATGGATTTGTTGAATCTGCTTTACGATATGGCATTATATTTTGGGGCAATTCTACTTTAAAAGAGCAAATATTTTTAAGTCAAAAGAAATGTGTCAGAGCCATATGCAAACTACAAAAAACTGAGAGCTGTAAACTTTACTTCACTAAACTGAACATTTTAACATTGCCTTGTCTGTATATATTTGAATTGTCTGTTTCTGTAAAAAGTAATATGGACCTTTTTATTAACTTTGGATCCAGACGACTTAATAATAAACTCAGGCTACCCCCAAATACAACTGCGTTATACAACAAAAGCGTATTAGTTATGGCTATTCGTGTCTACAATCGTCTACCTTAATTTTTATTAGAGACTTTAAATCCAGTGGTGTTTAAAGCAAGGCTGAAGAAAATATTATTAGCAAAGGCTAATTATTCTACCTATGATTATTTAAATAATAAAAGTATTGACATTTAATATTTTAGAACTTGACTTACATTAATTAAATTAAATTGAAAACGAATTCATTTGACTGTATAAATAAATTTAATTTATGCTTTATAATGTATAATAAATATTGCATGCGGACCACGCTGATTATGGCTGTTCTAATATGTATCACCAAACAACCGTTACAAACCCATATTACGCAATAAATGACTTTGATTTGATTTGATATAGCACGCACGTCAGCTGGAGCATTGTGGAGTACGTGCTTCCGAATCCTGAAAGCTTCGTAATCCAGACAGGTAGGTTTCGTATTTGGAGGCTTGGTCGATGGTGTTCTTCCCAACTCCCCACGCCAAGCCTTTACGGCATCCGATACTTCCACGGTCAGGGCGTTGAGGAAAGGGCAGCACGAGTGTGCTCATTCTCTATTACGCTTCAACTCTCGTTTGATGTGCCGTGACAGATTGTCCTTCTGCGGGCGTGTCGTTGCCGTAGAGGCCTTCTCTTTGGCTTCTAGGATTTTCGTGGTTAGTGTTGTAGCTTCCAGCTCAACTCGGGGGAGCACTGACAGCCTACGTCAACTGATTCCTAGGTTCTTGAGACGGCCTACCAATGCGTTTTCACGCCTGTTGCCCGTGGTGCGGTGAAGTCCGCAGTCAATCCCAGCGTGATACCAGCGTTAATCTCAGGAAACACCGCACCTTCCACTCACCTTCCACTGACAACCTTGAGTTGGAGGGCACCGAATGTTTTTGGTGATGGTAATGTCGATCACATCCGTGGAATAGAGCGTGTAGGCGAGAAGAGAATATCGGGTGGGCTAAGCACGTTAGTGCAAATGTCGAGAGAATTTTGTATACTTAAGTACCCGAGAAAGACCAAAAAATGCAAGACTATCCAATAAATTAACGATAGGTAGCTTCTGCCGATCCAGAGGTTAGAAAAATGTATTTTCACACTATTCTGATCTTGTTAAAGCTTTACTATAGCGTGCCTACCACAAACATGACTGAGAGGGTTTTTTAGTAGCTAGGTATTCATTTCAGCGAAAAGAACTCGCTTGAGCCCAACTACGATTAGCAAAATTATATTCATCCACGACAGTTGCAAATCTTTATGAATAAAACATTAATTTTACTAAAACAAAACAAAAGATTGAAATTATCCTCGTTTCATTTGTTTGTGAATCTATGTATGTAAAGACCATTAAGGTCATGCATAATTCCATGATTAACTAATCCTAAAACTAAATACAAAACAAACCACACCGCCGGCGCCGCGCCGACGTCGAGCCAAAATGTGCAGCGCGCCGCCGCCGACATTTTTCAACGCGGCGTACACGTCTAATATGTATAAACTAAACAAATACTGAAGACGTGTATATAAATGTAAGATGTCGGTCCAAATAATAATAAATAATGCCGGACATTTCACACAGCATTATCAAGCCCCAAAGTAAGCAATGCTTGTGTTATGTGTACCACATGACTGATATACTACCTATATACTTTTTTTTTAAATACATGCATATTATACATAGATAAACACCCAGACCCGAGATAAATACTTGCAGATAACATTTATCCCGCGGCAGGATTTTAACCCGCAACCTTCTGCGTATGAAATTGTACAAAATATACAGTGTAAATATATATTTTTATTTGTTTATTCAGGACAAATGCATTTTCTGTCTTAACATACTATCGTTACAAAACTAGGGTTGCTATTAATAGTTTTATCTAAAGTTTTGTTTAAAGAATGTTTGTTTCATTGTTTGTGCCTCACGTATAGGTATTTAAATTGTATGTATCAAATCTTTCGGCAAAAGAACGGGCAATTTGACCTTGGCTTTCTTGGCATCGGCGCATGTCATTAAGTAGATGTTACATACAGTTATACAACATACAATAAAAAGCGATGAGATTTATTTGTCTAAATTTACACCTATAGCTTATGCGTATTAGCCTATTAAGACTGTATCCTCAGCAAATGACAATTAGTATGTTGAAAAATGCGTCTTACTTTGCCGCTATTAAATCAAGAAATAAAATTGTAAACATATTGTATCTACACTTGCGAGCTATATACTTAATGTCGAGTTGTTCAAGCCTAATATTTATAATTTCTATGCAATGAACGATGAATTGTGGTATATCATTTGAATGTAGCTTTCAAGTTTCAAGATAAGTATCATTATTTAAAATTAATTAGATTTCCTACCTAAATCTTGGGAATTATAGCAATAGGTCGAAGTTGTGGACGTCTAAATGAATAGGGCCTATTCAAAGAAAAAAAAATATTTACAATGTTTATGTAAAACCCCCTTTAGTCTCCGGAGTAAGTTCCCAGTCTCCGTGAATCTTCTGTACACCTTGGAGACAAAGGACTGGCTTAGGTGAAGCTGTCGAGCGATACTACGCTAAGACAACCCTTGCTGAATCAGGCGATTATGAGGCTCCTGTGGCTGTGGTTTCCATTTTTCTTAAGTTCAACTGTTCCCAATAAAGTAAAATATTGAACTGATGACCAATTTTCATAAACGCTTATTTTTTATAGGATTTTAGGACTTTCAAACTATTGGAAGTCGTAGTTTTGTTTGAAAAAAATAATAATATCAAATTGATGCTTTTTCTTTTTACGTTACATGACATAAGGTAAATACTTAATGGTTATGATATCAAAAGAGTTTGATAGCTAGTTAATTGGACAGAAATTGAAAAAAATTGTCTTGATCAACTCGCGATGAAGCGATTCCAGTTTAAAGCTCGCGAGTGTATTTTCAATATTTCGTCTGTAACTTTCTTGTTTCAAATTGTTTTTTAAGTTATTGTTAATTCTGTAATTGTTCTAGTATGATATAATAATATTAAATCATCATTATCTTCGATAAAAGTTGACGTCGTTTTATCTTGCAGCTTACACAATTAATAAGAGCATAATCTAATAAAAACATTTCTACAACATATAATATTATTAAATAGCTAACTAGAATGTTTGGCTAATACACGCGATTTGAATGCCGTCAAAACGCGACGTAGTCATTTGCTCAGGGAACCGTCTTAAGGACCGCTTGTGTTGTGCCATATTTCCTATTTCCAATAACTTAAATACCGTGTCGGGTAGCTTGTAGGTAGGTATAATACTAATAAAATGACAAAATAGTTTGAAGTTCACTCACTCGTAGTAATACAAGGTCGGGAAACCGGTTATGTTGTAGAGTTGTCTTATTTTTGAGTTGCCAGGTTTCGCAACATCGATCGCAGCCAGTAGAGCTTCGCCCTGGGAATTAAAGAAAATATTTTCTTAAATTTCAGTATTAGATCAGCTCATTGTTACTCATTTACCTTGAGCTGTATGTTCTCGAAATTGGAATAAGTATGAACCTACTCTTTCATTTCACACTATGAGACCTCAACATTCTTATATATTTCCGAATGCATGATTAGGGAATTATAGCCGCATTTACACATTCAGAGGAAGTCAATAGTATTATTCAATATAATCACAAGCACAACTATCACTACCAATTGGAATAGTGGGAACCTTTGAATTGTTTCACGTGCTAGGTGAATTTAAGTACATGTCGATCCCTTATAAAATAATCGGGGACCATATGCTCAGAAAGGGAGATGATTATTTCGCGCATCATGACATCTTCATCTCAACCGAAATGTACCGTTTTCAGTACCAGTTTACGTAATTTCACTGCTGTCAAACACACTAGATACGCAAATATGAGCGATAAGCTAGTAATAGGGAGCGGGTAGTTTAGACATAGAATTAGACATTTGTTTATTTACTGAATAAGCATACATACACATCAATAATAACAAAGAATACTAAAGAAAATTAGGTAAAAAGGACAAATATCAAAAAGTTAAAGGAGAAAAGACATTTAAAAAGCTTAAAAATATTCTGCGTACTTACCTACCTAACAGTGCTGTGTGCAACAGCAGCAAAAAGATCTCGACTCAGCGTTATGCTTCTCTGTCAGATAACAGGCCAGCGCTATTATTCTGCTGAGACCTTCGATCCAGTCACTCAACCTTACGGAACGCCATAATAAAATAAAATAAATAAATAAAAAATACGTACATAAACGAAATGGTTATTATGCCTAACTACATATACACAAAAAAACAATACAATATACATACGCAATATCTATACTATAATATTATAAAGAGGAAAGATTTGATTGTTTGTATTGAATAGGCTCCGAAACTATTTGGAAAGCTATATCCCCGGATGACATAGGCTACTTTTTATCCCGGGAAAATTGGTTTGTCCTAGAAAAAATCTTTAACACAGGCGAAGCTGCGCGCGGACAGCTAGTCCACTATAATTTTCCAACTAACGCGTAACATACAAATGGTCATCAACAAGCAAAGGGTGCATCATAAGTATGGGTACCAGACAACCTAGTTATCTGCTGGTTCAATAAATACTTTTTGTAATTATTTTTGAAAGAATACTTAGATTTAAGCAGACGAAGTTGTGGCGGTATGTTATTCCAACACTTGGTCGCCTGATACCGGAAACTGCCCCTAAAGGCCCCAGTTTTATAATAAGAGTTTCCATAATAACAGTTTTTATTACGACTTTCGCAGACGTTGGTGTCGGTACTGCTATATTTACGTAATACGAGATGATGGCGTCATCTGCGCGAGATACTCATCTCCCTTTCTGAGTAGTTCCAAAACAATCTACGCTTACCTTCAGATCGCCGGCTGCTTGAACATACTCAGGTTTCATTGTCTTGCAGAAACCGCACCACGGCGCGTAAAACATAACCATTGACTTTTTGTGAACCGCCGCACCTTTTTTCAGGAACTTAGTGAGGGCCTGCAATAAACGGAATGCGATTCTCAACCTTAATAATAGCTATCATTCGTTGTTGACTGACAACGAACAGCTTACACTGCTGGTCGCTACAACCAGGGGTTTATCTTTGTTTACTTAGAATTTAAAGGTTATTTGGTGTAGATGCACTCTATTTCAATAATTTCTGGAATTCAACCCGTAAACGGTGCAGTAGTGATCGTCTAAATTTGTATGAATGTAGAGTATAGTAGAGTAAAAAGTTGTGGGGAATAGAGTTGTCC
This sequence comes from Lampropteryx suffumata, assembly GCA_948098915.1. NCBI lineage: Eukaryota > Metazoa > Arthropoda > Insecta > Lepidoptera > Geometridae > Lampropteryx > Lampropteryx suffumata. Next base: position 13,483,987 of record OX402544.1, on the reverse strand, counting down.
CGTGCAGTTTCTTGGGTAAAATTAGATTAGAAATTAGTCTGCCCCATAGGACAAGTACCATAGTATAACCATGAATTGTCCAGCAAATTTATTATTATTAATAATATCTATATATAATAATAATAATAATGCCGGACATTTCACACAGCATCATGTGGCCCCAAAGTAAGCAGAGCTTGTGTTATGGGTACCACATGATTGATATACTAATTAAACTGTTTTTGATATATGTACATTATGTTAACATTGAAACACTCAGACACGATACAAATATTTATTTTCTAGGACGAATTTTATTCAGCACCAATTCAGATGGCTACTAAAATAGTGAAGATAGATCTTTCAATCACTAATTAGCTAGCAGGGTTTCCCAACCTTTTTTACATGGTGCCTCCCCGGATTTAAAAAAATATTGTTATGCCCCCCTATATTTTTCTTCATTGCTTCAATAAAAAACACAAATTTTTTTTCGACATTTATTTTCCACGAAAATGAAATCACTTACCTATTTATTTGGTGTTACTTAGGTACTAACTAAAATGTAAATTAAACATAATTATTTTATTAATGCGATGTTTGCGCCTAAATTTTTTTTACCAGTTGGTCGATATCAGGTTAAGTTTTTGACAAAGCAATCATCAAATCATTATCGACTGCGAGACGATTTCGCCGCTTAGTCTTAATCTGCACTAATGCTGAAAATCCGGTTACACATAAGTAAGTAGAGGAAAATGGCAGAAGTAAAGGCAAAGCAAGAGTGGCAACTTTTGGATTAAGGAAAAAGCGTTTTATCCAAAATTTCTACAAAGTCAAGAGGTAAAAGTCATCTTTCATAGTCAAATATGTCTTCATTTCCAGAAATTTTTCTTGTACATCTTCTGGTAATTGCAGAACATTGACCACAAATGGATTTCTGGTCATGTGCCATATTGGTGATTCTGAGTTAACGTCTCTGTAATATCGGTGAAATTCTGTATGCAACGCTTCCCAATGAGTTGATATATCAGATTTCATATCTTCGTCCAGTTCTTGTTTTTTATTACTTCGTATAGCCGAGAAAAAGATAGCACATTTCCAGCATTTACCCTCTTGAGACCAAAGTTGAAGCTTAGATATAAATCCCTGAATGTGGTCGTAGTTACTTATCAAAGTGCTGTTTTTGCCCTGTAGCTTTAAATTTAGTTCGTTCAAGGCTTCAAATATATCACTCAAATAGGCCAACTTCCAATAAAAATTTTTTGAAACTCTAGGAACAGGATGACCTCTTCTTTGAGCTCATAAAGGCGTGCCAACATGTTACTCTTTGACAACCAGCGTACTTCTGTATGGAAAAGAATCACCTCTTCATTAGTAAACTAGACTTGTTACAAAACATTGAAAAATTATTAAAATACAGCCTTTACATACCTTTTAGTTTTGTCAATTTTAGCTGTGCACTTGCCAAGAACGACTCTTAAGATTTTCGACCAATTAATAGACAAAAACACACGCGTCTTGTCAAGTCGCAAGTCGCGATGCAATGTCGTAACGTGCGTGGTTGAGTTGAGTTTGTGTGAGTGCTGTACTGTATAATATCACCGCCACACCGTAAGCGGGAGTTACCTTAAGAGATGGTTTGTGTTGTGTTTAGTGTTATAGTTAGTTCGGCCGATTGGAACTAGACTAAATCTGTGTTTACTGTGCAGTGTTTTGAATCATAATCAATGATAAGTAATTCGATAAAAATATCTAAACGCTTCATGCCCCCCTTAAGATCTCTCTACGCCCCACCAGGGGGGCGTGCCCCACCGGTTGGGAAGTCCTGAGCTAGAGTAATGTATTAAAAAAGTATATTAAAGTATAGTCTATCCTTGTCATACTAATGTCAATAAATAAAGACGGTCACAGATATAAGCAACACATTAGTTAAAATGTGATTATAAGATAAAGGGTCGTACTTACACTAAAACAATAAATAATTAAATATTGGTGGCACACACAACACCATCCAACCCGAAACTAAGCCTAGTTTGTATTATGGTGACCAGATGACTGATGGAATACTTTACTTTTATAACACCCAGACAAACAACAAACACCTATGTTCATCACACAAATGTTTGTCCTGGGAATTGAACCCCCAACAAACAGCTCATAAAATAGCTAGTGTTTTGTTTCAAAGTATTACGAAAAAAAACGTATATAAGTAGTATATCAGTGGAACCCATAACACAAGCTCTGCTTACTTTGAGACCAGGATGATGCTGTGTGAAATGTCCGGTATTATTATTGTATTATTTAAGCATCAACAAGGACTGAGCATACTTAAAGCAAATGCTTATGTTAGCTAACTATGTGTTTATAAATAGAGGGAAACTGTTTCAGCTGTTATTACTAACCTCTGCATCAATGAGATGATAAATATCTGTTGCCAAAGGATCCTCTTCCCACGGCAAATCTCCAGTGGGATCCCTCAAGAAGTTTGTAAAGGAACCGAGAGTCTCACTTCTTTCATAGTTCTTGTGAAACTCGCCATCTTTGTAATGCTTGATGTGGTAGGGTCGGTCTGATGTTATTTTTAATTTCTTACACAATTTTTTCCCTTCACTGTGAAAATTACAAGGGTTACAACATAACAAGCTTTTTCAGAGTATACTTAGTATGGCGATTATAGAACTCTGATACAATCAATTTCTATCAGTTTTGATTAGCAATAGTCATAGAATGGTAGTAGGAATAGGAACATTCAGTTTCTAAATAAGTTTTTATTCATATGATAGCATGTGTTACAATTAACCAATTCATAAATAGTAACCGAAAGCAATTAGTATCAAAGTAATTAAAGTAATATTAGAGTTCCATAATCACCTGCTGATGGGCTAAAAAATCAATAATAAACAGTGTGACTTTTTTAGGTGGTACTCGTTGGGAAGTAATCTGTTTACATAATGGCAAACTAGCTTTTGCCTTTACCTACATAAAAAGTACCTATAACCTTCTCTAAGATTGTTTTTCTTCTCTTTCCAAATTTCATCTAGATTGGTTGAACGGTTTAACTGTGTAAAAATTCAAAAAAAAAAACAGATGCACTGAGACGGTTTTGATATTAAAATATTAGTTTGGAAGTGTAGGTATATTTCAATTGTTATATATAGATTTAATAATAGTCATAGCATATAGATTTCCTACTCACAACTAAGTCAAATGAAAAATTCGTAAAATCAAAATTGGTTCATCCATTTAGGAGCTGCCACAGACAGACACACAGACTCACAGATACACACCACAATCATAAAACACCCCTCCTGTTTGGGGTTAAAATAGGAACATTTTTACTAGGTTTGAAATAATTACTAACACAATATTAAAATGGTGAAACTGGTTTACCTGTTACTGCAGTCAATCATCACCAGAGTGGCCTGTCCCTTCATGGCATCAGCTGTATTTCTGTAAACATCTATTATATGATGGCAAGACTTGGATTCATTAATAAACAACACCATAACATTTGTTTTAGTCCTCAACAACTTTTTAAACTCTTTTATTTCACTTATGTCGGTCACCACAGAAGACTTCTGTTTCTTTGCGAGCACTGATATTTCAGCAAGCACCAATAACATTGGTAACAATATCTGAAAAGTAAAACATTATGTAACAGCTTTTGGAAGAAGGTGCTTGTTCGTAGTAAGTAATGTTAGTGTCTGAGTGATAAAAGTATCTTAGTTTGTTAGCAATTACAAATAGTTAAGCAAGAAGGTTATGATCTTAATTGAATATACACATCTTTCAAGATTCTTGTGAAAACTAAAAGCTAATATATAATAAAATATATCGTATGAATGGCGTTAACATTATGCTTAGTGAGAATGACTGTGAAAACTTTCAGTTCTTCTAGGTACCTAGCAGTGCAATATATAAAGTAATTTTTTTATGAGGAATAATATCTAACACAAATATTAACTGAAGTTAATTAACGTTTTACTAGCATTTTACTAACTTCTCAATTTCTTTCAAATAGCACTTCACTTTGCCCTTGCTGCCTCTTTACCTAACTTTATACTACTTACCTAAAATAATTACCTACCTACTCAAAGAGTTTATAAGGTAAGTACTGAGATTTAATTGCCATTCAAATTTAACAATTTTAACCCTAACTTACTTTTGTTTACACATTTTTATTTGTAGTTTTAGATCTTAACCTATTCAGATTTATACCTAGGTAGGTATGTACCTACATCATGCCTATACTAAGGAATAGACCAAATAACTTACAGTAAGGCTCAGAGTAAGTAATTTGGTGTTGTTCTAAGGGTAAGGAATCAGACAAAACAATTTGAAGGGTTAGTTATATCATTTCATAGCCCAAAAGTAAGATTTTTCAAGTACCGGGGAAAGTTGTTGCTTCGCTTACCTTCCAAAACATTTTGCAATGCAAACACGTCATTACTATTGTGGCTTTTGCTATATAATTTTATTAGCTAAGACATATAGGACCTATATTCGTTTATGAGCGAAAAACGCAAGCAACTATGAATATAATTATTACAATAATGCAAGATTGAGAGGAAAAACGCTGTAATGTAAGTAGCCAGGCCAAAGAGTATGCAATATCCTACTAGATTAGATAGCCAGGCGGCAGGCGTGAGACCACAAACTATACGTGCGTGAGAGTGAGACAGACAGAGAGAGGAGAGGCGACAGCGCGACAGCGACAATCACTGAACTACAAATCCTCCTGCCTTATTTATTTATAGTCTACATATAGTGCCGTTATCAATCTTTAAAGCAGCGTTGCCAAAATGTTACTTTTGTAACATTTTACGTTACTTTTGACCCTCTCATGTTACCTCTATGATACACGACTCAATATGTTATTTTGTGTTACTTTTAGGTCAATATATACAAACTAGAAAAATATTTTCCCGCAAACAAAAAATTCTAATATACATGTATTCTAATATTCTTCTTCGTCGTTAGTTGCATGTGTCATAATAATGCCAATTTTGCCAGTGTTGCGAGTTTATAATGTTAGTATTGTATGTCACAATCACAAATTCGTATCATACCGTTCGTCATTTGTTATTTTATTTAAACAGGTGCTTTGTTATAAAATAACACGGATTTTTTTTTGTTAAAATCACAAAGAAACACAAAGCTTTTATTCCAATTATTCACCTCCGAGTCAATAACTCTAGCTCTATTTAAATAAAAATACCAAAATTACTAATAAAACCGGAAATAACTCGAGAAAAATAAATAGAAGAGCGCATTGTTTTCTTCGCAATACGACCAAAAATAATATTTTTTACTATTTTTCTCTATTTTTCTTGTTATATTATGGCGTCTGCGACTTAATTTGTCACAATTCTGCCAGTGTTCGTGTCATGCGTTTAGTTCAGTTGCGTTCAGTGTTAAAAAAAATATGGTGGTTAATTTTCAGGGAGAGTCGACCAAAAATTTTTAATAACCAAAATGATTTTTCTAAAACACAAAGCCATGTACAATTAACACATTCACTGCCACTGACACGCCTCGCGTGTTCAGGCTAATCTAAGTCTCTACGCCAAGAACACGCCAGGCGTGTTTTGAATGTTTCGGTTATATTTCCATAACTAGGCCTGATTTTCTGTTCAAATTTTTAGTGCATCATTTTTAAAGGATAGGCTTTGGCATATTGAAGCGGTTCCCTAAAAAAACTAGTTAGTTTTTTTTACGAAAAATAGGTATTTTGTAGTGCCGAGAACACGCTAGGTGTGTTCACTTACTGAAGCTACCCTTAGGTTCCCAAACTTTTATTCTATTAAACGCTTTGCTAATTTCAGAGTTATAAGCTTACGATATGAGATTTTTAACCAGTATTTGATGACAAAACGGAATGTCATAATTTATCGGACCGTTGTTTTTACCGGATACAGTACTGTGTCATGTATAAATAAATAATAAATAAATAAATAATGCCGGACATTTCACACAGCACCATCTGGCCCCAAAGTAAGCAGAGCTTGTGTTATGGGTACCACATGACTGATATACTACTTATATGAAGTCGCTTATACAACTCCATACGCCATCAATGAAAAAAAAACGTACACATCCTATGTATATCTTTATATAATTATACATACACACACAGTGACATACACACGTACAGTAAAATTATCTCTATTATATAAAAATCAATTGCTGTTCGTTTGTCTCGCTAAAAATTTTGTCATTATTAATATCTTCCGTTTCCGGTACAAATTTAACTTTTCCTGAAGATAAGATAAGAAATCAATTTATTTCATCTGAATATTTTGAATTTAATTCATACTTATGTAATTAGGTAAAGCCAATCAACCAACATTATGATAATACGAGATAAATAACGTAAACAAACTTTCTGCAGTTCAAAGCTTTTTATCGGTTTAATAATTTAGATGAATTCACTCATATAAGACTGAAAATATGTTTAAATATGATTGTCACTCAATATATTATTAAAACAAATGTACTTGCACTGTTAACAATGCCAATGTTACAGTTCACAATAAAACTTTATTCATTTATGCATGGGAATTTTAGTAAAAAAAGTTTGAGAACCTTTAACTACGTTATAATAAATTTACTTACTAAAATCATTTTATTCAAGCAATGCCGCGAGCACGCCTAGCGTGTCCGCGGTTTTATACGGCGGCATCTCGATAAACTTCAAGAAAATCGTGGTGGCAGTGAATGAGTTAATTATAAAGCAACATTACGTAAACAACTAGGTACCTACCTATGATAAATCAAAAATAAATATACATGAATAGGTAAATACTACAGAATAAGTTGGTAGGTACCTATCTAATTATATAAATAATTACGTAATCCCTCATCCTTAGGTTAGCCTAAAAGACATGCATGTGTTAGGCCAAAAAGACAGGAGTGCATGCATGTCCTAGTCTGAGACAACAAACAGTAGAAGTGGTGACTCTAATTGCTATATGAAATTTAAATAACCACAGGACACGGATTATTGCTGGTCGGATAATATTGATGCCAATATTAAGGCATTCATATCTAAAACAGTTTAGTTACCTATTTATTAATTTTAAGAATTTAAGGAAAGTGAGAAATAAAACGAAAAGGATAGATTGAAAGTACCTATAGATTGGAGACAGCTTTTAGAGTCAGTTATTATGATTAAAATGATGAGATTTTACAAATTTTATAGCTTCTAGGAGAGCTATAGCTTCACCTGTAGGCACTTATGTGGAAGAAGGACATTTAAGACTTAAGGTTATGTTGGTTAAAATAATCCACACTAGGTACAGCACCTAGGTACAATACTATTAGTCGAAAGTTTGACGCATTACTAAAAGTTGAGTGCAATCCATTAAACTTGGAGTTATATAATTTCATACTTTTCTTCTTCGTTAATAGCATTTGTCATAATGAGAATATGTCAAGTGTTTGTATTGTTTATACCTTAAACTATAATTTCGATTCTTCGTTTGTCATTTCATGAAGTAGCATGGCTCTGCTAATTTAATATTGTTTTATTTGTTTTATTGCATGTTTTATTCAGTAATAATGGCGGAATTTTAATGAATAAATTGTGACTACAGGACGGGTATGGAGAATTGAATTAAATGTGTGTTGTGATGCAATGTGATGTGAACGACGAGGAATCCCAAGAAAATTTTAAACGCCATTCCGCGTGACGTCTAAAATTGACAATTGACCATCGACTAAGACTTTATTAAACAAATTGACCATAAACAAACATAAACACTTGACACTGTCAAAATTGGCATTATTATGTCACATGCCATAAACAAAGAAGAAGAAGAAACTATAATGTCACAAAGTCGTATCTTGTCGTTGAATGAATGAATGAATGAAAACACTTTATTGTACACTTCGTACACTTTGTTGTAGGTGCTAGTTTAAGCACCTAAACAATTTGACAACTAAGAAAACCTAAAACAGTGGGCGGTCTTATCGCTAAGAGAGCGATTTCTTCCAGGCAACCTTTGGATGGAGAGGAGCCTAACTTGAATGGAAGATTGGTCAGGGTGCACTAAATTATGAACTAAATTATGATTTAAATATATTTGTATTCAATAATTGCAATAAACTTACACAACATTATTGATACTTATTGATTATTGATACACATACCTAGAAAATGTATATATATAAAATATACTAAAAATTAATATTATACATACAAAACAAATCTATGAATGATTCATGATGTTTCAGCAAGAAACAGTTCTTTAATCCTAATTTTAAACACAGCTAGTGAAGAGGATTGCCTTATGGAGACCGGCAATGCATTCACCCCTCATCAGTGCCAGTGTGGTAGGTACAGCGGTCGACCAGCTTGGTCTCCACGTTTATCGTGTAATAGGGCCGCCGGTAGGATTACCCGCTACGCCAGTCTTAACGAGGTCATTCGTCGGGCATTCACCAGCGTCAACGTACCAGCTGTTCTTGAACCCAACGATCTGATACGTGATGATGGTAAGAGGCCTGATGGTATGACTCTTGTCCTTTGGGAGATGGGTGGGCCAGTAGTTTGGGATGCTACTTGCGTTGACAACCTGGCCGCATCCCATTTGTCGTGGACTTCTGTTAGAAATGGTGCGGCGGCTTAATGTGCCGAGGACCTCAAAAGGCGCAAATATGCCGGTTTGTATAAGGCTTACATATTTGAGCCTTTTGGAGTCGAGACCCTGGGCCCGTGTAGGAGCCCACCGCGTTTTCAAAATTATTTCACGGCGCGTCTGGTAGATACATTGCGTGACCCAAGAGCTGGCTCCTATCTGGCTCAGCGTTTTAGCATTGCCATTCAACGTGGCAATGCCGCCAGTATCTTGGGTTGCCGTCAGTTGAGCTATATATAGATCGTTTTAAAAGGTCCATAGATAGCTCAACTGTTTCACGTGTATTTTATATTATTTTATATTATTCTGTACATTTTTGTAATTATTTCTGTTAATTACGAAATAAAACCGTTATATCCACTTTTAAAAATAAAATTGTTTCGAATTTCTGAGAAGTCAAATACTTAATCTAATAGTGTACTTTTCCCTATTAACAGCTGTTTTTTGTTTTTTTTAGCTACAAGTTTTTTTTGCATGGCTGGTCTCATCATCATACAGTTTACATTTTGATAAAGACGGCCTTGACTCACGCATTATTTTGTCGATGGAGCCACCGACACTGTTTCGATTCATCTAGAGAATCTCGAGTCCTCGAGATCTCGAGAAACCGTGAACTCAAGCGGCAATGAGCGGACCGCGGATCAAACTCACCCTGATGAAGACTCTCTAGATGAACGGAAACAGTGTCGGTGCCTCCATCGACAAAATAATACGTGAGTAAAGCCCGTTTTTATCAAAATATTTCGAAAGATCATACAGTTTGATCAGAGTATTATTAAACATATCAACTTTGTCATGTCTCATTAACAAGATTAGTCCAGTCTAAATTCAGAGCATCTTTTCTCAAATTGTCTATTTATCACTACCAAAATTGCGCGGCATAAAAATTGTGGGCTTAGCTTTGGCCGGGCGGACTTTGTATGAAACAAAACAAGGTCGTGACAGGAGAAAGCGTCCGCAGGACACTGACTTTGTTGAGCCACATGAGTCTGTGAGGAAACAGGAATCTCACTCTGTCTAACTTTTTGGCCTTTTAATGTAAAGAGCCGTCATCTAAGAGTCCTCTCACGTTTCATAGATCTTAATTTTTTCTAGGAACAAAGATTCGTCAGGACAATCGAAGGCGTCTTCGGTTGCTACTTACACGAATCATCGCATACACTAAGTACTTTAACATTTTGAGAACTCGCGTGGGATCTCAATGACCAATGATATATATATGTGTCTGAGCGTGTGATACGATAAGTAGGTCTTGCATTGGTTCCCGTTGCCATTTTGCCATCGCATTGCCATCGCATTGCTAAATTCGGGAGCTATTTTGACGTAAAATTCTAAGTGGCCGCAGAAGCCTCATCCAGTCAGTTGTTTAAGGACCTAAACCTATGTATCGAGTATTTACTCTTCTTTATTTGCCATCTTATACACGGCAGGTGGGGCAGGTAAGACAAACAAACAAATGAATATAACTCCTATTATAAAAAATCTAAATGGTATTCTACAAAATATTAGACTCTAAATACACACGTCAACAGACGCAGAGGGTGAACTTGGCAATGCCATATTGTCAATGGCAAAGATCTGCAAGTCAGACAAGTCCTATACTTATTAGAATAATTACGATATAAAAAATACTCCTAATAACTACTTAAATCATATAAGACGCCGAATAAAACATCGCAAACGTAGTATCTATATTGAAGGTACCTATGTCCTTCAATATAGATATTAAAAACATCCTGAAACGTAGAAAAATACATACAGGCACAACAGATGCAGATGATGAACTTGGCAACTCTATGTTATTAATGTTGCAAGGCATCTGTCTGTCTGTACAACCGTAATTAGAACCGCTGAACATAAACATGGCTAAACTGTAGTTTTCTTTTAGATTTCGGGTATAAGAACAACAAGGACAAGTGGAAAATGACAAACGCAGTTACTTACGAGTACATAATTATGTATTTATTAAAGAAACTTAGAACTAATATTACAAAACACTCAGAATCGTTAATCTAAGTAGGTTAGTAGGTAGGTATAATATGTATTTAAGTATATGAGTTCTAATTAATAATATATATATTTGATAATGCATACAAAATATAACGCTTGGGGCATAGTTAGTTTTGGTAATCACTTTTGCAAGGTCCGTACATGAATCACACCCCAGTGGCGTTTTCGCTTGAAAGTTTCTGTGCTTTGGAGGGTACACTAGGCTGCCGGGGCCGAGACTTTTTAATGATGGAGGCCTTTGAACGGTCTAACTTCATCTCAGTTGTCTCTGACTCATAATGAAAGAAGCAACTACTTGCCTAGTAGTACAAGTGAATAGAAAAAGTAGACAATTCATGTGACTTATTTACTAAACGAGTGCACTAAATCCTGATAATTTCCCGCGGAAATCAATATAACAAGCCACTTATCTAATTGGAATATAATAGTTAAGATGACAAAAATACTTAAAAATAGATGATTAAAATAATTATATAATGTCATAATGTTGGTAATGTCTAAATCTATTTTTTAAATCGTTTTTTTCACTCAATATTTACAAGTGGCGTTACTGATTAATATTAATTTACTCGTGTATCGTTTAAATGACAGAATTATAACCTACTTACCTAACTAGCTGCAATAAATATATTATGTCCCCAATCGTTTGGGGTGGCGCCGGATAAATAATATAGGTACTTACTAGAAACAATTAAAAAGGTAATTAAGTAGACAAGTCATGTAATCAAACTACCTACATTGTTATCAGTGCACTAAATTCTGGTAATTTCCCGTGAAAATCTATAACAAGCCACATAACTAATTGGAATATAAATAAATAATAAATAAATAATCATTGCTGGACAATGCACACAACACCATCTAGTCCCAAACTAAGGATAGCTTGTATTATGGTGACTAGATGACTGATAGAATACTTATATATGTTTAAATACATACTTATGATACTTTATAGCACCCAGACACAGATCAAACACCCATGTTCTTCACATAAATGTTTATCCTGGGCGGGAATCGAACCGTCAACCTATAGCGCAGAAGGCAGAGCTACTACCAACTGAGCTGACAGGCCAGTTCAATATAATATATATAATAGTTAAGATGACAAAAATACTTAAAAATAGATGATTAAAATACTTATATAATGTCATAATGTTGTTAATGTCTAAACCGATTATTTTTTGTTTTCACTCCATATTACAAGTGGCATTACTGATTAATATTAGTTTACTCGTGTAACGTTTAAATGACAGAATTATAACTACATATAACCTACTTAACTAGCTGCAATAAATATACGTTACCAATTGATTATTATATAACTAACTGGAATATAATAGTTAAGATGATAAAAATACTTAAAAAATAGATGATTAAAATACTTATGTTACCATAGTGTTGTTAATGTTCTGAGTGAAGAAAACGAATAATTAATTACTCCATTGATTAAATCGTTTTGTTCGCTCAGAATTTCAGCCTAATTTTAATATGGTACCTAGTTAGATTAATGTGATTAATATGTACCTAAGTAATTACCTACCGCTAATTTATAGAAATACTGTCTTTTTCTTTTCTTTAATACCTATATAAAGATATGTAAGTATGTAGATAGCTAATGGGAACAAACTTACTTTAACCCTTGGCGTTCTGTAAAACAGAAAGGTCAGTAAGTACTAACCTCTAATCTTCAAAAAATGCGTTAATGTAACGTGTCCTACACCGATTGATTATATAGTTTAAGACACTCAATAATACAAGTAACATTACACACTAACAGTACAGGACAAATTTTAATTAACTTTTATAGGTAGATATAACGTTTGAAAGTCAGAATTACGTTCTAAGATAAATGCAATAAATAAATTACAAACCGTTTGGGACAGCGTCAGAAGAAACAAAACAAACCCGGTATCTACAAGTAGGTACATAAATAAGACTCATTTGCCTCTGGGTTTTTTTTCAATACCTACATAATCGTTTTTAAAAGTGACAATACCCATCAACAAATTTTCTTTTTAACAGTTTGATCTTTACGGATCTAATTAGTAACCAATTAAATAACAAATTATAAAAGTTTTAAATAATAAAAAAAATACGATATACCTAATGATTGGCTGGCCGTATAAGACGGTGTCTGGGTTTGTTATGTTTTTGTTTAATTGGGCCTACGCCATACTGACTTTAGTCAAGGCGGATGAGTGGCTCTTTGTAGTTATTAATTATATCTGAATAAGCTTTACTAGCGCTCACTCCCCGCTTATATCTAATTATTACAATTTGCTCGCTGGATTTAATTTTGTCTAACCACGTACCTAAAAACCCCTTGATTTTCATTCATGAGTGGAGGTAATGTTATAACGTTCTCAAGAACGTTTATCAGTTCACCATAACTGTTAATAAAAGATGGGTGTCCTCCATTAACCACTCCATTGGGTGTTAAGTCATCAAATATGTATACCGAGTCACACAGCCTGGTATAGCGCGATGGGGGTGCTCGAAAGGGCACTCGAGGTGGTGTTCTGTCCTCAATTAAGTTGGGAGTATCCAGATCAGTTGTGCGCGATTGGAGTCCTCGATTACCTCTGCGAGACAGTTGCATGTTCTCACGTATGTTTACCGTGTCATTCATACTGTGAGTGTGCGATCGGCGGCGTCGATGGGCCCTTCGAGGTTGTGTCATGTCCTCAAGCATGTTTGCCGTGGCATTCTGACGGTGAGTGAAAGATCTGCGGGCTCGATTGGCCCTTCGAGGTGGTGTCATGTCTTCAAGCATGTTTGCCGTGTCATTCTGACTGTGAGTGAGCGATCTGCGGCTTCGATTGGCCCTTCGAGGTGGTGTCACGTTCTCATGTGTGCTTACCGTGTCATCCAGACTGCTAGTGAGCGATCGGCGGCTTCGATTGGCCCTGCGACGTGGTGTCATGTTCTCGTATATGGATACAGTGTTATTCAGACTGTGAGTGAGCGATCGGCGGCTTCGATTGGCCCTTTGAGATGGTGTAATTTCCATAAATATGTTTATCAAGTCATTCATATGGTGGGTGCGTTCTCTATCGGCCCCTAGAGGTTGTGTCCTGTTCTCAAATAAGTTTCCCGAACCGTCCTGATACTGAGTGAGCGATTGGAGTCCTCCAGTGGCCCTTTGAGGTGGTGTCATGTCCTCAAGTGTGCTTACCGTGTCATCCAGACTGCTAGTGTGCGATCGGCGGCTTCGATTGGCCCTTTGACGTGGTGTCATGTTCTCATATATGGATACAGTGTTATTCAGTCTGTGAGTGAGCGATGGGCGGCTTCGATTGTCCCTACGTTGTGGTGTAATATCTATAAATTCAAAACCTCCATCGTCCTCTAGAGGTTGTGTTCTGTTCTCAAATAAGTTTCCCGAATTATCCTGAGACTGAGTGAGCGATCGGCGGCCTCGATTGGCACTTTGAGGTAGTGTAATATCCATAAATCCAATACGTCTATCGACCCCTAGAGGATGTGTCCTGTTCTCAAATAAGTTTTCCGAATCATCCTGATACTGAGTGACCGATCGGAGTCCTCGATTGGCCCTTTGAGGTGGTGTCATGTCCTCAAGTGTGCTTACCGTGTCATCTAGACTGCTAGTGAGCGATCGGCGGCCTCGATTGGCCCTTCGAGGTGGTGTCATTTCCTCAAGTGTGCTTAACGTGTCATCTAGTCTGCTAATGATCGATTGGAGTCCTCGACTGGCCCTTTGAGGTGGTGTCATGTCCTCAAGTGTGCTTACCGTGTCATCTAGACTGCTAGTAAGCGATTGGCGGCCTCGATTAACCCTTCGAGGTGGTGTCATAGTCTCATGTGTGCTTACCGTGTCATCTAGACTGCTAGTGAGCGATCGGTGGCCTCGATTGGCCCTTCGAGGTGGTGTCATTTCCTCAAGTGTGCTTAACGTGTCATCTAGACTGCTAGTGATCGATCGGAGTCCTCGATTGGCCCTTTGGGGTGGTGTCATGTCCTCAAGTGTGCTTACCGTGTCATCTAGACTGCTAATAAGCGATCGACGGCCTCGATTGGCCCTTCGAGGTGGTGTCATGTTCTCAAGTGTGCTTACCGTGTCATCTAGACTGCTAGTGACCGATCGGCGGCCTCGATTGGCCCTTCGAGGTGGTGTCATTTCCTCAAGTGTGCTTACCGTGTCATCTAGACTGCTAGTAATCGATCGACGGCCTCGATTGGCCCTTCGAGGTGGTGTCATGTTCTCAAGTGTGCTTAACGTGTCATCTAGACTGCTAGTGAGCGATCGGCGGCCTCGAATTGCCCTTCGAGGTGGTGTCATGTCCTCAAGTGTACTTACCGTGTCATCCAGACTGCTAGTGTGCAATCGGCGGCTTCGATTGGCCCTTTGACGTGGTGTCATGTTTTCATATATGGATACAGTGTTATTCAGACTGTGAGTGAGCGATCGGCGGCCTCGATTGGCCCTTCGAGATGGTCTAATAGCCATAAATCCTCCTAATTCTAATCCTCTTTCGACCCCTATACGTTGTGTCCTGTTCTCAAATAAGTTTCCCGAATCATCCTGATACTGAGTGAGCGATCGGAGTCCTCGATTGACCCCTAAGGGTTGTGTCCTGTTCTCAAATATATTTCTCACATTATTCTGATAGTGAGTAAACGATAGGAGATCTCGATTAATCCCTAGAGGTTGTGTCCTGTTCTCGAATAAGTTTCCTACATCACCTTGAAAGTGAATGAGCGATTGGAGTCTTTGATTGAACCCTAGAGGTTGTGTCCTGTTTTCGAATAAGTTTGCCGCATCATCCTGATACTGAGTGAGCGATAGGAGTTCTCGATTGGCCCCTAGAGGTTGTGTACTATTCTGGAGTATGTTTCCCGCATCATCCTGATCGTGAATGAACGATCGGATTTCAAGATTGACCCCTAGAGGTTGTGTCCTGTTCTGATATTCAGAGAGTGATGGGAGTCCTTGATTTACCCCTATTGGTGGTGTCCTGTGCCCAAATAAGTTAACCGCGTTATCTTGGGTTTCATTTATCGGTGCATTGAGATCTCGACCAACCGTTCTAGTTTCTCTGCTCTGTTCTCCAACTGAACTCTGAAGATTGGAAAATAATTTGTTAGTTCCTACTTAGGGACTATAAAAGAGTTAGATCAAAAAGTAATAAAGCAATTCAAACATATGTACAAAGCATATAACAATAATAAAGTATATGATATAAGTACCTACCCGTTGTATTTGTATATAATCCCGCAGTAGATTCTTTAGACTTAAAATAGTTTCTTGTTGGTTTAAATTATTTGTGTTCAATTTTTCAACCTCGCGTCGAAGCTTCTTATTTTCATTTTGCGCCTTTAGCATCTGCTTCCTGGACAAAAAACAAAATATGAATCGTAATACTGAGGTGAGATCTATTAACTTCACAAAAGGTTCGTTATAAAGTTTTTATTGCGTACGGATACAAGATCTTTGGAATTTAAATTCGGTACTTCTCAAAATACATTAGGTAGATCTTAAAAAAATATATTTCGTTCGGTAAATCTTTACCATACCTATGTAAAGATTTACCGAACCGAACCGAACCGAACCGAATTTGTTTAAATGTTTATTAAAAAAGAACTTTTAAGTAAGTATGTACATTTACGTTGGTACACACAAGTAGGTAGTTAGATAGTAGATACAATAAGTAGAAGTAGGTGCAGATAAATTAACGTACCAATTTTTTATTGCAACCCTTTCCCAACACATTGCTTCATTTTCCGGCATAAGAAGATCATTAAAGGCGATCAAGTCTTCGGGGTCTAGAAGTCTAGAAGTAGTTCTGAAAATAAATTTAGTCAGCGATTCTGAATTATTATAATCCAAAGACCAAGGAGCAAGTTTTAAAGTTGGCGCAGGAGTACCTAAATCGCTGCTTAAAAGCTTAAATGCTCCAAAGTTAATGCCAGCAATCATCCTAGTGAATAATGTCTCTGTTACTGACCATCGTGGCATTTAACTAACACTTAGCCTAAAATTGCCTAATCACAAGCATTTACTTTAAAACTGCATAATACATTTTGAAACGATCTACATAAGATCAGCCTTGATTATATTTCTCGATTTTTTTGGTTTTGTTTTGTTAATGTGATTCTAGCAGATCATAACAAATCACCGGTTCCCCAAAGTCAGTATGAAGTCTCACTCAAAAGTCTTTTGTGTTATTAGATTCCAACATTCAGGAAGTTGAAATTAATATAATGATGTTAATAGACGACAGCTACAGGCTAGATAATATTTCTACTAAAATACTAAAGCAGTACAAACACATATTTGCCCCATCCCCACTTTTGCCTTCCGAAAATATCTGCATGAGGAAATATTTCATAAATGTCTTAAGAAAACTGTTATCGTTCCCGTTTATAAAAGCTCTGCCAATATTTATACCACGTTAAATCATACTTCTTGTTATAATATTCCTATACAAACACTAATGCTCTATTGCACCCCGTTTAAGGGATAGTTTGGAAAAAACATAATGAATTCTTAGGCGTTCGTAGGTTACATATATTACTGAAGAATATGTGTGACAAGTTTCAAGCAAGCCCGGTACCAATAACGTGAACTTACCTAGATTTAATTGAAGCTCTGTATATAAATACCGTTAATATCTTTGAAAGACTCTAACGCTAGGCTACACGATAGGACATAAACTAAAAATTAACCCCACTTTACATGTAAGAGAGGTACTTACCTACCCCTAAAAATATCGGGCAAGAGCTCTGTTTAGGGGCGGACGGACCTGACAAACCTACTCGTATTTGTTCGTTCATTAATGGACTTCAGAATCCTAACAAGGGCTGAACAATAGATCTAGTCGGAACAGTATGGCAGTGCTTTAAAAAAATAAAGAACATCAAAGCCAATAAAACCTAATTTTAATTAAGTAGCTATTTATTGATATGTAGATTAAAGTACTTTACCTTTGCCTCGGCCTCGGTCTAGGCCTCGGCCTCGGCCTCGGAGGGTTAAGGTCCATATTCCGCATATGAAAATCTCTATTCCATAAATCATCGCCATTTGAATCTGTTGGCGCTGCGTTGTCGTCCTCCTCCGTACTCTCTTCAGTGGATTCGGAATCATGTGTCTGAAAAAAAAACTTATATTAATACCTACTTATAACAGCGTAGGTATTGTTAGGGTTTAGTTTAGTTCAGAGAGGTGATTACGAGTTTTCGACAGTTTCTCTATCAAGGTAAGCACTTAGATCGATCGAGATGCTCGCTCAAAAGCAGCGATACGGAATAAAAGCCCCTAGCAATGGTCAAGTAAACTTAAATACATTTTATACGTATAAGTAATACATTTAAGGATGTCTTACGTCTTCGTTCATCATTTTCGGTGGTTATAGATGGAACTGAATCATCACACAACTGATGCTCAACGAATTTATTCACTATACACTTAATATGATCACACTCAACTGACGGCGGGACGCAACGGCTGGCGTCATGGCGGCTGACGGCGGCGCTGTGCTTAAAAGTTCCGGGTTTCGTGAAAATCGATAGACCCTTCGTCCCTCGCCGGTGTGGCAGTGGTGTTATGCCCAGATTCGCATGCGCCAACTTTCCCACACCGCTAATGATTAGGAACCCAATACCTACCCATTCCACCACCCCATCCATCTGAATCTAAGTTTACATATTTCGCTGATGGACAAACTAATAAGGACGTTATTTGTATATTCTATAAAATGTATTAGTAGGTTGTATGTTATTATTAAATATTTTGTTGATTTATATTGGTGTATTTAACTAGTAGACCTTAACTAGTAGTAATTTTTGAAACCAAAAAAAATTATAGTAAGATGAAACCCATTGGAAAAGGAGGAGAATATTAGTTTTCCTTCCATTTAAACGTACATACAATACACATAATAATATTACAGATTCTTGGATTTTCTATGACTCTGAAGCTACTCACATTTTGGTTTACCTACTCAATTATGCATACGTAAACTATACAAAGGATATAATATAATTACGTTTTAAAAATTAAAAAGACAACCGACTTCATGTAAGTACCTATATTAAAAATAACATTAATGCAAACAATTTTTAGATTTTTGGTACCTAATTTTTTTTAAAAAAGCTTGACCGATTTCGATAAAACTTTAAATGAGTCTTTGAGTAATCGGTGAACCTGAATGGTGACTAGATGACTGATAGAATACTTATATAGTTTTAAATACATACTTATGATACTTTATAACACCCAGACACAGAATAAACACCTATGTTCTTCACACAAATGTTTATCCTGGGAGGGAATCGAACCCTCAACCTACAGCGCAGAAGGCAGTGCTACTACTAACTGAGCTGACAGGACAGTCAAATGTAAAAATAATAACTGATTCTCAAATAGTAGGTAAGTAAGTACTTACCTACTATTTGAGAATCAGTTATTATTCTTAAGTAAGAGCGCTATCACATTTTCACGCCGCGCACAGTTAGGTATTTGTGGCTGCCAACTACTATTATTGTATTCTGTGTAGGTGAGGCACGTACTGCGTTGCAAACGAGTCGACTAAACGGTCTTCATCCTTAGCACGCCCCGGACACTAGACCACTTTTCCAAATAAAGGCCGAGTTCTTACTACTACACAGACACTATAGACGAAATACAAACGTTGTCTTTTTACATGCGCAATTGTGTGCGTAAAGTTTATGGTTACGTGTTTTACGACTAATAGTTCGGTAAATAAAGAGATTTCTGCTACCCTATAGCTTAAACAATGTTTGTGAATAATAAAATTAGCGCCCATTATTTTAAATAGAAGCTATGACTCCACGTCTTAGCGGTTAATACCTATTTGTTATTCTGTGGTAATACTATCATGTTCTTATCAGCGTTTTTCTAAAGATGTATTGTATCGATCAAGTGTAAGTACAGGAATAATAGATTACTTTGAAAACAAACATATTTTATTTACATTTATTTATACATTACAATCATCCTTCTTTTGCGATATAGAGGTGGAAAGGATAACACATTTTCGCTTACAATTCACTAGCACCGTTTGAATGAAACAGTTAGTGTAGTAGTGTCAATATATTAGAAATATATTTCGCGCAATGGCTAGACCAAGCTTTCTTCGAGTCAATAATTTCGGGGAGCACACATTTTTAGTAAAACGCCTGCAACTCCGGTAGCATCTTTTGTTGCCAATTTTTATCTTTATATATTTTATTTTTTTAACTCGTATCTTCATAACTTTTACAGGGTGATCTGGGTCAGTCCATAGGTATGTCAAGTATACAAATATTTTTATATATTATGTTAATAAAAGTCAAGTGTTCCTGAGGATGGCTCGTGGAGGGGCGAAACACGTGTCGAATTTATTTTGGAGGTAACTCTTTAGCAATAGATTGGCGGAATTGTACTAAATATTTGTCCATCTGTTTAATGTTTTGTAATGGATTTCCGTAAAGTCACGCCTGAATCAATTATCTATCAAATAAGTCTGTCAAAACGAAAATAATACCCGATTTCTCTTGCTTATCAGAGATTCAATGTCACGTCTTTTACGTTTACTGACACATTGGTACTTATATTTATTTTTTCCCATTTCGTCTCGTCATAACACACAACTAAAATCAAAATAACTTTTATTATCAATTGGGTATCATTGAAATAAGTAAACAATTTATATAAACTTAAGAAACATTGAGACTGTATGAACGGATACTCACAACGATCAAAATCCTGCGGTCCTAGTTTACAACGAAGCATAGCACGCACACAACAGCAGCGCTTACGCGGCTACGAGACGCACACATGCGCGAAAGATCAACCAACGCAGGTCTGCACGTAGCAAGCGCTCGGGCGGTACTGAGTTTGCGGTATCGGTATCGGTGCGTCTAGTTGTATTTAGTGAATTAAAAATAATAGCATTAATTTAAAATAAAAAATTAAAAATTTTGGTATTAATATTTTGTCGATGTGGTGTTTAACTCCGGAGATAGGACTTTTATCAAAGCCTTTTTGATCAAAAATCAAATTGAAGATCATTTTTTTTCATTGTTTACATGGTTAACAATAAAAATCTATTCTGTTATTATGAAAGAACAGGATGTTTTCAGTGCCATTTATTTTTGTGGCTAACAACAGAATTGGATAATTAGAGCTCTCAAATCGGGTCTCTGTGTGTTTTTGCCGAATCGAGCACCAGGAGAATTATAATTACTAAATAAATAGAAAATACCTAAAATTTGCTCTGTTATTATTTAAGAAGATGAAATTATAGATATTATTCATGTAATAGTCAGGTATAGACTTTAAGGCAATGTATCATAATTTAAACGATGAAAAACTTGCAACTGCGCATATTTTTGTGATAGCGCTCGTAATACCTAAGTAGGTACTTACTTACATACAAGTAAGTACCTACTTAGGTACTTACTTGTATGTAAGTACCTAAGTAGTACCCAACATACTTTAATAATGATTGCTAGGTTTTCACTAACCTATGTACCTACTCTTGAAATGCAACTGTTAAAAAAAATACTTATCTTACTACCTACTTACATTACGCCACAGATGGTTTAGGTAGGTATGTAAGTACCTAAAAAATACTTAAACAAGTGTCGAAAGGTTAGGTAGGTACTTACGAGAAGACTACCTACTTTAATCTTCCTACCTAGGTGAGCCTAGCTGTTTAGTTTGCCTAGAACCCATGCATAGGTAATAAATGATTCTCAAATAGTTGGTGTGTAATACCTACCTACATACAAGTACCCAACATACTTTAATAATGATTGCTAGGTTTGCACCTACCTATGTAGGTACTTACCTACTCTTGAAATGCTATTGTTCAAAAAAATACTTACCTATCTACCTATATTTCGCCACAGATGGTTTAGGTAGGTATGTAAATAAAACTTAAACAAGTGTCGGAAGGTTAGGTAGGTACTTACGAGAAGACTACCTACCTACTTTAATCTTCCTACCTAGGTGAGCCTAGCTGTTTAGTTTTCCTAGATAGAACCCATGCATTATAAATGATTCCCAAATAGTAGATGACTGCTAGATTTGCACCTACCTATGTACCTACTCTTGAAATGCAATAGTTCAAAAAAATTACAAAAGTACCTACCTGTAGGTAGGTAAAATATCTATCTGTGGTGTAATGCAATAGTTCAAAAAAATTACTGACTTACCTGTAGGTAGTTAGGTAGGTTATTTTTTTATAAATAAGTTGCAGAACGCGACAAGTCGACAACCCTTCCCTTAGCGCACGTTCACTCGAGCGCGATTTTTTTCATGCGATTTTGAACACGCGCAGCGCCCGCGCCACCTCCGCTCTTCCCGCGCCGCCACCCGATAAAGCGGCTGCTGACTCTGAGCGGACGTGACACGTGCGCTGATGAAAAGCTACGCGTGCGCTATCATGTCATGATGAACGGGAGCTTACGAAATGTGTCGCTCCGGCCCAGACAGTGACAGTGCTAATATGTAAGAAGCGTTTGGCTATGTTTAAGTAATTATCTCAAGAACGTTTAGAGCAGTGGTTCCCGGACTCTTGTTTCATAGACCACTTTCAAAATTTTCTGGATCCGGTGGACCCCCTGCATTACAAATTCACTACTACAAATTTCTAAATCTCGAAAAAAAGGGAAGATTAGATCTATCTATCTATGAAAACTTGCGTTGTGGCTGAGTTTGAACGACGAATTAAGTCGACTGCAGTTATCGAAAAAATAAGGTTAGAATTAGGGTAAGCTTGATAGGGTTAATTATTTGATAATAAAGTAGTTAGACTAAACAAATTTTCAATTAAATTTTAATTCATTGTGTTGTGAGTGGATGTCAAAAAAGCAAAGTTGGCCAAGCGAAAAAGTGACTCCATCCAACTTAACTTTTTTGAAATCTACAGTGACTCAGCACTGTAGATTAATTATCACAATTTTTATTTAGAAAACGTCCCATTCGGAGTGATAAAAAGAAATATAGTATATTTCCTTGTGTTGTAGGTATATATATTGTATATTCAAACATATAAATTATTACAATAATAATGATCTGCCTATATTGATAGGAGATAATTGTCTTATTGAGGAGGTTTCATTTAGGTATCATATTATTTAAAATAACAAGCCAACATTTTAGTTCTTCACTATCGAAACCAAATTAATTTTCATGCACCCCTGCTTACGATTGTAGACCTCCATTTTTTGTCACGTCCAACGTAGACCCCCGTCGAGTCTCCCGTGGACCCCTGGGGGTCCACCTGGACCACTTTGGGAATTACTGGTTTAGAGGATATGCGAGCTGAATTGAACTTTGTTGCGTCGCCGCAAGAGTCGCTATTTATATTCCATCATATAGCGCGTCGATGCGTCGCCACCGCCTGTATCGCCACGCCAACAATTAGGTTTACCCCTAGCCTATAGATGTTTCACATCAAAACGCTAGTCCAACTTTTACTATTTTGTAATTCGATGGAAATAGTGGGATACACCCCATATTGTTGGATAGATCTTTCAAAGATATGAAATAATTCCCACTCAGTTCTTCGATACATATTCGAACAATAAAATGCTTTGAAACTGAAGAAGCATTCAAAATTGTAGCTATAATTATGATGAAATTTCGAGGAAAATTTCGCCTGATTTCGAAGCGCTATGATTCCTTGTGATTGTATTAAATAAAATATATATTGACTTGAATTAAAATTACCACTTAATATATAACAAACGTAACCTGTCTCAAAAAACTGGTTAACTAACCTAATCTTTGAACCACTTATCCACGACATACCTATATGTATGACACATGAAGGGGGTGTCATATGACGTGGATAATTTTTCAATGTAAAATAAAAAATAGCAACCTACTTTACATGTGGAGTAGTTTCTTAATTTTTTTTGGTTTTTTTCTGTCATATCTTTGTAAGGGTCACAAACGCATTACGTTTTATACGTAACTAGCCACTCGCCCGGCTTCGCACGGGTGCAATGCTGTTACTAAATATACTACAGAATGTCTAATGCGATTAGAAACCTCTAAAACTATCAGTGTTCCTCTAGTATATTATGCATTTATTATACATATAAACCTTCCTCTTGAATCACTCTATCTATTAAAAAAACCGCATCAAAATCCGTTGCGTAGTTTTAAAGATCTAAGCATACAACGGGGCAGACATACAGCGGAAAGCGACTTTGTTTTATACTATGTAATGATGATACGAATACATCATGATAGTCTGCGAACAAGTGCTCTGATAAGGGTGGATAGACATATGTATATGTGACGACCTCTGTGGCGCCGTGGGCTAAGACCCAGCTGAGACGCAGAAGGTTGTGGGTTCGATTCCCGCCGCGGGACAAATGTTTGTACGATCTGCAAGTATTTGTCTCGGGTCTGGGTGTTTCTATGTATAATATGTATGTATTTACAAAAAAAATGTATATAAGTAGTATATCAGTCATGTAGTACCCATAACACAAGCTCTGCTTACTTTGGGGCCAGATGAAATGTCTTGGATTTATTTATGTCGATCTGTTCGGTCCACATATCTGTCTATTCGGACCACCACAAGCGAAAAATGAAATTTCTTAACACGTGTAATTTGGCCTACCTACTCTAATCATTTACCTATTTGTTTCTCTATGTCTGTAACCTTTTTCGTGTTGTGTGTCAAATAAACCATTATTCTATTGTATTCCATTCTACATACAGACAGACGGACTTGGCTAAACTACTACCTATTCTGGGGGCCTACTCTGGAAATTGATAAACGATATATCGAGTCAATATTCGTGCAAAACCCTACTCTTAGCTCATTTTACTACTTATATCATTTTGATTTTTAGCTACATCATTTTTGAAACAACTGTCAGTTCGACTAAGTTCGACATACATTTCAACGACATTATCGTTTTGATATATCGAAATCGTTTCGCAGAGTAGACGCCCTGCTTAATTCGATAGTATCGGTACTTACTTACCAAAGGTTTATACGAATATCAACAAAAACTTATTACATAATAAATAATGGTTAGGAGACAAAATAATGTACTTCAGGTACATATTATACGGGTTGCTTAAACTTCGGATCTCTAAAAATAATTTGAATTGAATTGAGTCGAAAGTTTATGCGAGTGTCTGTTAGTTTGTTTCTTTTTCCCGCTCAAACTACTGAACGAATTTGGATGAAATTTCCGGTTATTTAACATAGATAGATAGCTTATACTCTGGACTAACATATGGGCTAGATTAATAGTAGGTAAAACGAGAGGGCACAGCTAGTATATAGAAACTAGAGTGGGTTACTTGTAGTTTTATTTATTAAATATTTATTTTTTACACACTGCTGGACCCAAAAATGGTAGATGCTTGACCAGCGGCTCGGCAAGCTCCATGGCTGATCTTACCGGCTCAAACCACGCAGCTAGGAATGACAGAACGAACAACCAAAATAGTATTTTGATCATTAAGTCCATTATGTACAGGCTGAAACAACATATATCATGATTTACTTATTATTACATACTGAAAAAAACAAGCTTGCATATAGTACCTTAGTACCTACTATGGTAACCACGTGAACATTTATCTGTGTAATTATAACTCTGTGTTAACTAAATTTATGTGGTCAGTCAGTAGCTTTGGTTCAATTTCATATAGGTATAATAATAATAATAATAATTATGCCGGATATTTCACACACATCCGGCCCAAAGTAAGCAGAGCTTGTGTTATGGGTACCACATGATATACTAGGTACTTATATGCTTTTTATTTTTATTGTAAATACCTGCATAGAAACACCCAGACCTAAGACAAATACTTGCAGAATATACACACATTTGAATCGAACCTGCAACCTTCTGCGTTTCAGCCGGACCTTGGCCCACAGAGGTCGCTACAATGATTTCGGAATCGTAGAAATCTTAAAATGGTACACCATCGTCGCAAGACTATATTACGTGGGTAACTCAGAATATTTGAAAAGTCATTTGATTTGATGAGTCACGCCCAAACATGATTTTAGTACAATTTCGTACCTACCAACATCAAGATTTAAACCTACCTACCTACTTAGTGATCGTTACGATGCGTACATCGCTAGATCTCAGTTCTAGGCAAACTACTTGTTATTCTAGTTATCTAGATCACAAAATATGCTTACAAATTATGGTAGGATTTGTTTAGAGTCAATTTGGTGGGGTCTTCCTTCAGGCAGTAGATCCTTCCGCCTTCCACGCACCTCTCCATATAGCTATCGCGGTCCAAGTTTGACACGTCTGTATTGAATATTACTCGCTCCTCCGCGTTCAGTATTGACTGGATTCCGTCATAGTTCTGACAGGGGAAGTTCCATTGTCGCATCGTAAAATACTGCAACACTTCAAGGCCTTGGCTGATTCGATTTTGAATTCTCACCATGCTGCAAATAATGAATGTGATGAATGTGTGTGTGTTGAATGTGATGAAACTTAAAACTTAAACACTCAAAAAACAATTGGTTGAGAGTTCAACAAAAGGTTGAGCTCTCAACCTTTTGCCATGAATCAATGTAGGTATGTGAATGAGCGGTTTTGAAACAACTCACGAATGTTTTGAAAGTGTAATTCATGTAGCAGTTTAGTGCGACAATCGATGAGGTGTTCTTATTCAGTATATACGCTGTTTATCATTATTGCCATTACTATTTTGGCAGGAAAATCCCAGTACAGCTGTATTTGATAAGATTTCGCTCGAGACACCTCGATCGATCGGTGTTTCTTGCCTCGATAAAAAAACTTTCAGACTCACAATCAGCCTCTGAGGTCGATAGATTGTTATCGATTCTTGGTGGATTATCCAATAATGCCTAATTTATTTATTCATATATAAGTAGGTACATATGTTCGGCCTTCTCTAAATTTATCTGAAGCAAAGTTGTTCTATCTAGTCATTCACTCTCTTCCGATGATGGGTTAGTCGGATGCTTAGACTCAGGTCTGTATACTTACAATAGTTTCTGTCCCACCAACAACATCAAGAAGTCAATACAATAGGCAGGCAGTAAATGGTAAAAAATGCGTCTGAACTCGTGCAACGTCGCGTTAGTGGTAATGTCTCCATTTGGGTACCACAAGGGCCATTCCAAAGGTGCCTTGCGACCGTATTCCTTGCCTACGTTCAGGACGTCGTTCCATGTTGTAGGCTTCTGGTGGCCGATGTTCACGTTGTATACGGGAATATCGTCTGGCCTGGAAATAAAATTACTTAAACAATTAAGTTTTCAAAATGTTTCCAAATCGACGATGAATTCGGCGAACATACGTAAAAAATAATGATATAGTCGAACATATAATCTTGCTTCTTTTAAGACTGTTAAAGACAGTCATTTTTGTCGTAGACTTCCCATTTTATTTAAAATTAATTTATCATCTTCATCATCATATCAGCCTTAGGAAGTCCACTGCTGGACATAGGCCTCCCCAATTGATTTCCAGGAAGAACGATTTTGAGACCTCTCCATCCACCGACTTCCTGCGATCTTAACAATGTCGTCAGTCCATCGGGTGGGGGGTCGTCCTACGCTTCGTTTTCATGCCCTAAACTAATTTATGCGTTAGTTTATTTCAAAAGTTAATTCGGGATGCTGAAACGGTTCTGGTTGCCAGCTGCCAGTGCTGCCCCACAAATATGTTCTAGCCTGTTCAATAACATCACCGAAAAGAAGGAAAGAACGAAGATCACAGACGAAGTAGGTCTGGAATACCTTCACTAAGCTTAGTAATTCATCATACTTCACTGATGATATGCGGCGCACTGTCGGTCAATATTTTTTTGTTTATTTAGTTATAAATGTATTTTATAGCATATTCTTTAATACAGCCATAAACAAGACAAATACTGTGACACAGATAAGCCGGTTTTTATGCAATTTATTTAGCATAAATATCATGATTACCTTGTCGTGTGCCCTCAGACTGCGCTATAATTATAATGTAAGTATCTATGTACCGACACAATAACAACGATTATCCTAGATAAACTAACTATAAAGTAAGGTAGGTACCTAAAACCCGAGAGTTCCATTATTGAGAATGGCTGGTGGAGGAGATCAGGCAGGAATATTTAGAAAATAAACGTAATTAATAATTTAATAAATAGAACACTAGAGTGAATGGGCGTTGTATAGGTTCTTACTTGTCTAGCCTGGTTCCCTCTATCATGCCGATAGCAAGTATAGCGTTGATAGCTATGTCGACAGGAATCACTTGCGCAGGGAAGTCTCCGTTACACAGCATGGTCCTGATGACCCCTTTTCCTGCAGCGATCATAACGCCGACTGGACCGTTCAGGCTATCCACCCATCCTGGCATAGGATCCTTCAGAGCTGGGCACACTAAAATACGCCGTAAAAAACGTTGTAAAATCCTTTGCTATGCATACTAGGTACTTAAACAATCGGCCCCTACTTACCTATGCTTGGACGAGCGATGGCAATAGGAAGGTCTGGATAGACTTGCTCCACAATATTCTCCGCGAGGCGTTTGGAGTAAGTGTAGCAGTTCGGGTGAGGACCGAGCAGGGAGGGCGTTAGCAGCGCTAACTGACGATCGTCCAGCCATTCAGTCAGCCTCATTACACTCTCTGGCGTAGCAGGTGGTGCGTATATCTGTAAAAAGATAAATGTAATGCCTAGCTTGCCTTTATTTTTTTCCCGAAAACCACATTATAGTTTTTTTATTGTACTCGTGTGGATCATGTTATGTTTAGTACCTAACCTACATATACGGATCAAAAAGGGTTGGTACAAGCATGGATTTAATACTGACAAGGGTACATAGTTGTAGCTGAATATTGATTCACGAGCTAAGTATTATATATATTTTATAATAGCAAATAACATTAAAAAAACTAAATATATAAAGTAATGAGATACCTTCTCACCCAAAACTTCGAAATCAGGATAGCAGAACGCAGTGGAAAGGTGAATAAAAGCGACCAGATTCTTCAGCTGCTTAGCGAGTTTTATAGTCCTCATCGTTCCCGATGTGTTCATATTAACATTATCCTTCAACGGTGCCTCCAGACGTAGCGTTGCTGCGAAGTGGAACACAACCGAAATATTCTTAGAAAGCTTTTCTATTTCTGAACTTGATAGTCCAAAGTCTTCACACAGCACGTCTCCTTGCAGCGTCTTAAGTTTTTTTAACGCACTTGGCTGCTCGTTTCTTAGACGATCGAAAATCTGTGGAAATCAAAAGTGTTGCTATACAAAGGTTGGTAACTCATTGTTAGCTTGTGAAGGAACATACTTTTCCGTCACACCTACTGGCTCTCAAGAATCCTATACTACTTCTTATCCATATATATCATACTTCTATTTATTTCTTCTATTAATATATATCATAATATTATAAAAAGTAAAAGTTTGTGTTGATGTTTGATTCTTAGGTACTCATACCATAACAGCAGAACCAATTGGGATGATCATATAAGTAGACAGATCGTACTTGGATTAACATATAACATTTAACAACCAATATTATTACTTCGGTATTATTTGGAGAATTCCGAGCCAAGAAGAGTAATTTTTATATTTATTTAATGTTTTTTATTTTTATATTTTTCTTAAAGAATTCAAGGCATCGTGACAGGCAATCCTCTATTATTACGATGTTATTTACGTAAGGTTACGATCTTGTAACATAAACTTTCCGATGATACACTTTGCTTATTACCCAACTCGAAGCGATCATGGCCGGAACCATGATTAAAGACCATGAAGAGGTGTTAGCAACTCCCTGACCTTAAAGCGTTGAGACGGCGCACAAACCGCGATTCAGAAACCAGAAAAATATCTAATAAATAATTGAAAAAATGTTAAACGGGTATTGTAATTTTCCAATAAGTTTGTTTGCTATCTATTAGTATATACTACAAGTTAAAACGATGTCACCGAAAGGAGAAGATTATTGAGTATTTTAGACGTTATTTCTTAGTTAAAGTACAGAAATGACAAATAACTTTAAAATCAATTTGAAACGAGGAAGTTGCAGACAAAATACTACAAATATACCATATTATATACATTTATAATTTATGAAGCCGTTACTTAACGGCAAAAAGGAAACATTTTTTTAGGTTTCCGAAGTCCACAAGTAATCCTCATTAGTTCGCCATGTTCGTCTGTCTGTCCATCTGTCTGCCACTCATCATAGCTCTTAATCGCAAATTTAATTTTAATGTGAAGAATATTTGCTCTTAAATATATATTGCAAAGTTTGAATTAAAAACTTTTTAACAAACAATTTTTAAATGTACTTTCCCTATATACTCGTATCATGAGGGTTTTTTTTTTCTACCCCATTGTTGGATATTGGATAGGTATTTTAAAGATACTACGATGTTTTTTTAATAGTTGTTCGATACTGATATTCGTTTGATAAATATTAAGCTTGAAAGTAGTAATTTTTGAGTCCAGTCCAGTCCAGTCCATTCTGGTTAAACCGTTGTGGGAGAACATCCGGACAAACGCCGCGCTGGCCGGACAGACATACGGAAGCATTTTTGCCAAACTTTTTTGCTTTTGCTGAAACGAAGACAGCAGCTCACTCGCTCGCTCGCTCGGTCAATATTAAATGTTTATTTAATACAGGCATTTAAATGTATTCAATGTTGTCTAACGTACATATGTATGTGGATTTGAGAGCTGTGGATTTTGAACGATAAATAAATAAAAGCATTGTGTTATGTTTGCGAAAAATAAACTAACCAGCTGTTTTGTGTTTTAGCAATCACCTGCAAGTATTCAGTATTTTCAGTATTCAGTATTTATTCAGTACAGTTATCATATTACAATATATAAACATAAATCATTATGAGCAAGAAACAGTGTAAAATAGCAATATCATTTAGCAGCCGTGCTAGGTTGCACCTGTGTTACAGCTGCTAATACTTCCTTAATGTAACATTTACTTAACTATAAACTACACATAATAATGCAATTACTCAAACATTGATTAATTGAAATATCATTCACAATATTAATACAATAACAAGACTCTAAGGCACGTACAAAATATAGGATTATATTTAATAGATACAGCCAATCGTAGCGAAAAAGTGCGATTAATTGCGGGTACCCCCGCACTTACGTGTCGCAGTACATTAGTGATGTGCCTGATAATCAATGTATTTCAAAATGTTGGTATTGTATGGGAAGGTATGTATACATTTAAGACAAACCCACATTATTATACTACATAACTAGTTCACAAACATGCTAAAAATTGTTAAATGAAATGTTACTTATTTCTATGATTTCGTGATGCATCCTACTTATTTTCTAAATTATATCTAAGCACTTTATGTTAAACTTTTTCTCACGTATCGACAATACTTGTTTCTTTGAGAATAGATTTCTTTAAACCTAAATAAATACACTAGTACCTACTTACATTTTGGTTAGGACTTTGTATCTTTATCAGTAAGTAGTGACTGCTGATCAGCCGACCTGAGATTAGATTAGGTATAATTAAGGTTATAATAATAAGATCCGGCCAGGAATGAGATTGACTAATCAAATGTGTTTTAACTTGTAATAACAATTATCGACAGCCAGCCCTATAGTGCGTAGGTAGTAGGTACGCTTGGTCTAGTTGAGAAGTGCTTATGACGCGGTACAAAAATTGTGGGGACCTATTCTATGAGTTGAGAAAGTAGGCATTCATAAATAAACAAGAACAATTGAAACTCTATTAACGTATGTTGGAATGTTCTTAAGTTCCTAATAATTACTTCGGTTCTCTGTTTTTGTGTACTTACTTGTACATTTTTTTTTCTCTCTAGTTATATGTTCTTAAGTTCCTAATAATTACTTCGGTTCTCTGTTTTTGTGTACTTACTTGTACATTTTTTTTTTCTCTCTTGTTATTTAGGCGCGTAAAGCGGGTTTCTTCCTTTACAGAGATAAAAGAAAGATCACAAGTAAATAAATAAATACCTATAAAAGTACGTAAGTGGGTTTCTTTCATTAAGAACAATATAAATATAATCAGTAAATAAATAAATACTGTACATAATTATTATTATTATTATTATTTTTTAAGGAGAGGAATATTGTTTCTTGATCGACGAGCAGCAGCTCTTCTGTACTTTTGTAGTCTAATGACAGCAGAAAGGAGTGTCGAATATGTTTGCATTTTGCACTATTAGTGGATATATTGTTATGTGTTTGCTTATTTTGTGATACAAATGAGGCCCCAAAAAGCACACTTGACGATGCGCATAGGCCGACGAGAATCTTGTTGGAAGGATGATCGAATTGATCATTTGCGTCTCAGTTTTGAAAAACGATCATTATCAAAAAACAGTTTCAGAATGGGTCTTTAGTATGGCTTTCTGTATAAACGACTGTCGTACAGTCAGAACTTGACTTTCGGAATAAAGCTGTGTCGTTGGGAAACGGTAAGGCTTACAATGCATCACCTTCAAAACAGCCTTTTGAGATCTTTCGACCCTGATTAGATACGATGTAAACGTACCACCCCAGATGGTTACACAATATGTCAATAGTGAATTACATAGTGCATAGTAGATAGATTTTAATAATTTTATAGGGAGATGTCTAATATTCCTGAAGACCGGGATGAGTTTTCGTATTCTACTCGTTAGATTCTTAATATGTTCATGCCAATTTAATAATTCGTCAACCACTACTCCGAGGTATTTAATAGACGAGACTTTATGCAGTGGAAGAGATGTGCAAGTGGTTAAAAAGGGGGTCTTGGCTACAGACATGCGCTATTAATTCAGGAGCATTTAATACCGGCTGACCTGACGTAGATTTAGAAAAGGTAAGATTTAGAGATTTTGTTTTGTTTATGTTGAGTATTAAAAGGTTATCTCTTAGCCAGGACATTACCTCTTTGAGCCCAATCTCAGCACTTGCCAAAGTCAGATTCCAAGAAGAAGCACTAAAGATAAGGACGGTATCATCAGCGTAAGCAACAAGTTTCCCACAGCCAATATTATAGTTACAGAGGTCATTTACATATATTAAAAACAACGTCGGGCCCAGGATACTACCCTGCGGCACGCCGTATGTGATAGAGGCTTCATCGCTTAATAAATCATCTATTTTAACTCTTTGCACCCTATCTGTAAGATAGCTCTTAAAAAGCTTCAGTGCAGTATCCCGGATTCCAAGTTTTTTCATTTTAGTAAGCAGGATCGGGATAGAGACAGTACCAAACGCTTTAGTGAGGTCTAGGAAAATACCAACGCGTTTTTTATTTTTATCGACTTGACAAACTATGTTGTCAGAGAGTGAGAACACAGCATGCTCTGTTGATTTCCCTGACACAAAACCGAATTGGTTTTCAGAAATTAATTTAAATTTGATTAGGTAATCTTTTAACCTTTTATTAATAAGACGTTCCAGAATTTTAGATAATGATGATAGAATAGATATAGGGCGGTAATTAGTGATACTGTATCTGTTTCCACCCTTGTGGATTGGCTTAATTAAGGCTGTTTTGAGTTGGGCCGGAAACTCACCGAATTTGAAGCATAGGTTGGATATATGAACTATGGATGGAATTATACTATCTTTAATTTTCTTCAAAGCTTGTGCAGAGATTCCATCAAAGCCAAGAGCGCAGTTAGATTTAAGACTAGAGAGAATATTGTCTATTTCATTTGGATCCGTATCTAAAAGTGCAAAAGACTGCAAAGATATATTTGATTTAAATTTAGTATGATATGAGTCCGCATTC
Source organism: Lampropteryx suffumata (assembly GCA_948098915.1). NCBI lineage: Eukaryota > Metazoa > Arthropoda > Insecta > Lepidoptera > Geometridae > Lampropteryx > Lampropteryx suffumata. The sequence continues at coordinate 13,450,613 of OX402544.1, read as the reverse complement.
ATATTTTGATCAATTTTATCAGCTAATGTCTTTCCGATACTAGAAAAGTACTCATTGACATAATTTATCGATTCAACAGGAGATGGTTTGAGACATAAGAGGTATTATTCGCTACAGTTTCACTTTTAGATTTTAGTCCTGCTATGTTCTTAATAACCATCCACGTTTTTCTACTATCATTACCTGCTCTGTTTATTTCGGCTCTTTCGTAATCAGTCTTAACTTTACAAAGAATATCAACACAGTAATTTCTATAGCGCTTGTATGTTGTACCCAGTATGGCATTAGATGGGTCTTTTGTAAGTTCTTTATGCAATTTGTCTCGGTGTTTAATGCATTTTAATAACCCAGGGGTGAGCCAGGGCTCTTTTATTCTTTTGCGGCAAGGGACATGTCTTATTGAAGTATTATTATCTATAGATTTTTTAATTAAGGTTATCAATTTATTAGTAGCTTCATTGATTTTTTCAGTAGTTAGTATTGAATTCAGATCGTTATCATCTAAATCAGCAGCGAGGTTATTATAGTTAATGACCTTATAGGTATTAAATTTATTTATAGGGATAATGCTGTTGTGCAGACTTACTAAAAGTGTATAATGATCCGTCATAGTAGTAGAGATTACTAGGGTTGTTGCCGGATGGGTTGTTTTTAGAAACACATGGTCTATGCAATTATCTTTTCGAGTAGGGAACGAATGGGCCGATAGAAGACCATTGAATGACAATAGGTCCAAGTATTCATCACGATCATTTTCAGTTTGGGTATTTCCAATGTTTATGTCTCCGGTAAAAATAAGATTACGATACCGTTTGAGAGAGTTCATTATATCGTTAATTGAATTAAAAAAAGGTCTAAGGTCATTATAAGCAGGGGGACGATAGATAGATATAATTGCAGTATTCTTTCCCACAATGACTGTTAAACAATTACAGTCTAATGCGGGGGGTTCAGTAACTGTAGCAGCAATATCAGCTCTTATGTACACCACGACTCCTTCAATTTGAGTTTTATTGTTTTTAGTACCGTATTCTCTGAAGTTGGCCAATTTAAGCAAGGAGACAATTTTGTTAAGCCAACATTCTGTAAGTATTATTATATCAATATCAACTTGTAGTCGAGCTAATAGAATTTGGATTTGAGGTAAGTTACATCCAATGCTTCGAATGTTTTGGCATACTAAGGTTAGTTTACGGTTGGAGACATTTAGATAACTATGTGCATTATCAGCGTCACACTGAAAAGCTTGTAAAACAGAATAATTGTCCAATTCATTCATTAGGTCGTCAATACCCATAATGCAGGGAGGTTGGTGAGACATGCTTGAGCTTTAAAGGATCAGAGAAATTTGTGCCTGGTTCAGCAACTAAAGCCTTCACAAACCTTGCATTTTTCAATTTCTTTGAATTTTTTGAGCTATCATATATTTTAATAAATCGTATCCTATATACGAGTATAACAGAATACCAAAACAGAGCATAACTACTTACTGTCGACCTATGGTCTATTAATGTTAGTAGAGATAAATCTAAATAATCTATGTAATCTACAAAATAACACATAAAAAATTAAATAGAAAAGTTAGTATTAAGTATAGGTAACTTTTTTTCAAGGGTTTGGGGAATGGAACGAAATATTACAGTTAGCTGCTTACTCCGGCTTAAGATCTTGCAGTTGTTTTTCCTCTTTGATAAAGAGGTGTGGAGCCCCTTCACTTTTACGCAGAAAGATCCTTCCATACGAGCACCAACAGAAACGAAAATTGTTGTTTTCCGCAAACTCTCTCGCCAACAGGAACAATCTTCTTGTTTTAGAAGTATGGTGCTGAGCAATGAATACTTGTGTCGCAGGATAAGCGATACTTCGGATTTGAGCACTTAGTTTTGAAGGGTTATCCTTCATTATTAAACGAAAACGGTGGTAAACTTCACTACCACAGGAGGTTTTCCATTCGATTTAACATTGACCCTGTAAGCATCCTGGATCTCAGATTTATGTATCTCTAGATCGAGAGCTTTTCCGATGCATCTGGTTAATTCCGGCAAATCCAATTTAGTTTCGCCTTGTTTTTTAGGTATGTTTTTTATTTCTATCGAGCAAGCACGCCTATTTTTCTCTAGAGTTTCGATTTTTTCTTCCAGCTCCAAGATATGTTTTTTAGTAGAGGCTTTCTTTCTGTCAATCAAATCCAGTTTCACCTCCAACTCTTCATACCTATGTGACATAAATTCTATGTTTTTACACATTTCCTCGTTCCTATCTTTTAGTTCCTTTATGTCTACATGCAGTTCATCAAACTTGCTGTTAATCAAATCCATTAGATCTTTTTTTAGTAAACACAAGGACTCGTTGTCCGGATCATCAAACACTTTTCTTTTTTTGTACCGAGTCATAGTCGGTCGGTTATTCTTACCCGCTTCACTGCGTGCAGTCGAATCCGAGTCAGTTGGATTTTCTTCAACTTGCCGGCTTGTTACTTCTTGCGGTGGTGCACTATGCGGGTTTATGATGGTATTAGGTATCACAATATAGCTGTAGTAATCACAACACAACACGTTTGATAATGATAAGTAGGGAAACAAGCTCAACACGTCTATCCACGACAAAGTCCCAAGTGAAAGTGAAGTATTACAGTTAGTTATACTTGCAGGTAAATCGAACTCACCGGAAGCCGCTGCATATCTTCTAAACGCTGATCGGCAGACCTGCCCTTCTTCGGTCGTATTAAGACGAATATATTTCCGATATCTGGTATGGAATAGAGCATCTTCTCTATCAGAACCTTGCCCATGAAGCCAGTGCCTCCGGTCACCAGCACATCTCTATCTTTGTAGAATTCTCTTATTGATGGTGACATTTCTGCAAAAACCAAATGTACAGACATCATAATTATTATACCATAATACTTTTAAGTGCAACTCGTATTTCTACATCGTGTGTGTCAAGAGTCGAAATTAATATTCATTAAATACTAGCTGCTGCCCGCGGCATCCCACGCGTGGTACATACATAAAAAGTTGCCTATGTTCTTCTGCAAGGTCCCATCTATTTATATACCTAAATTCATCAAAATCGGTCCAGCGGCTTAGGCGTGAAAACGTTACAATAGACAGACAGAGTTACTTTCGGATTTATAATAATAGTTTGATTATATATGTTCGAAAGCGTGTCTGCTTGTTTGTTTGTAACCTTTTCAAGGCAAAAAGCTGAATGGATTTTGATGAAGCGTGCGAAGTCACGGGCAGCTATTATAATTGATATGTATTACTACTAATTCATATAGATGGTGAATAATAGACAGCAAATTAACCACCATTTATTTATTCTGTTTAATAAACAAAGATTACAGATTAAAAAGGTTTTGTGTATTAGTATGCAGTATGGATTCCAATCCAACCAACGGTATATGATTTCGTGAAATATTTATCTCCAAGACAAGTATGATTCATTTAGAGGTCAGATTGCGACTAATTGTATTGATATATTATTATATTATATTCATATCAGGAAATCGAATCAAATTATCAACGATACGAACGAGCTAAAAAAATATTTATTGAGATGATCAGCTGATAGTGATCTGCTGATGCCTATTTTAGTTGGCGCCATTCTAACTGGTTTTACAAAGTTTTATAAAACTTAACAATTTGTCCACGAGGTTCTCGTCCAAAATATAGAAACGTGAAAAGAAAACCAATAGGTAACTATAATAGTTAAACTATAAATTTAACTATAATAAATCTTCTTTATAATTTAAATAATTTGTAGTCAATGCTCCGAAGATTTCATAAGCGATGTTGAAGATGATTCCGAAATAAATTGGGCAAGAGAAGGCTTTCGAAATCAGTAAGGATTTGAACTACTAGCGAACAGGGTCTTAAACTAATTCATCACCATCAACTAGCAAAAAAAGTCATGAAAACTTCATAGGTACTAAATTCATTTGTTAATTTATTATAGAGTTTTGTTATTTATTTTAATGTTTACGAATCTGACTGTTATTCAAACCCTTTCAAAAACTTAACTAGGTGTGATCATTTTCCTTTTAATTTCAACATACATCTTATTATGCTACTATTTTGTATAACTTTTCAGGTATTGAAATATATGATTTAATATGATCCTCACTAATATTATAAACGCGAAAGTTTGTATGTATGTTTGTTACTCTTTCTTTTGCAAAAATTACTAAATAGATTTTAATGAAACTGTACATTAATATAGCTTATGCATCAGAATAACGCATAGGCTATAATTTATAAAGATAGTGTGTGAATTGTTGAAAATATAACGATAAGTGTAAAGTAAGTAGGAAAAAATCTGCCATCTGCAAGCTATATAGGCGTGCGCTGCAAAAACCGTTAGAATTACACGTACTAATCCTGCGCAGACGAAGTCGCGGCCACCAGCTAGTATGATATAATATGATTTACTACTTAAGTACGTGGGTCAAGACGAAAGAAACTGGGACCTATTTATAAGTATAAATAGGTCCCATTTTCTTTCGTCTTGACTATTTGACATCAAGTGATGTCAAATAGTGGTTTAGTCGGGGGCACTGGATTCTATCAAAAATTACAACACAAAAAGCATAATATTTATCAATACAATTCTGTATCGAAACTCTGGTCAGCAAAACTCCTACATTGAAACATTGAAACTACATTGAAAGTCCTATACATGCAACAAGAGGGGTTAAATGTATGTAGTATGTATGTAGTAAACCTTAAAGGGTTTCATATTGGACTTCGTACCTTTGATTTCAAACCTTTAATGTCCCTTAAATTACCACAGCTGTTTTGAAAAAAAAAGCGGCGAAGTGCGAGTCGGACTCGTGCACCGAGGGTTCCGAAAAACGTGTAGGTATATAAGTCAAAGTTCACCCATCACGACAATCGAGTCATAGTTATGGTATTTTTATTGCAAAATGAAATCCATCTAAAACTTTACGGTGTCGCAATTTTTCCTTTATCTGTGCTATAAGACGTTAATTCGTACCAAATTTCAAGATTCTGAGTTCACGGGAAGTACCTCGTAGGTTTTGATTCTCTTTCGAATATCGATAATTTCCGGAAATTTATATATAAATTTATATGTAACTTATGTATACGAACGATAACGAAGTTACATAAACGGCTGTATCTTTTGATTGCGTTGACTTAGAAGTTTGTTTTTTTCACAGCTTTAAGGGACAGTAGACTTGAGTATTTGATATAAATTTCAGCTTAATACCTCCACGCGTTCTTGAGAAAAAGGGTCTTGACAGACACAAGGACGGACTAACGGACAACAAAGTGATCCTATAAGGTTTCCGTTTATTCCTTTCGAGGTACGGAACCCTAAAATATGTGATATAACTAATAATTTAAGGTATTTGGAATTTTTCCTTTATATCTGCTTTAAAACATTGCTTCATGCCAAATTTCAACATTCTAGGTCGACTGGAAGTACTCTTTAGGTTTTGATTCCCTTGCGAGTAGTTGCGAGTTAGAAAATATGCGACTTAAATTGCTGTTTCTTTTGATTGCGTTGACATAGAAGTTTTATTTTGTTACGACTTAAAGGTATTATAGACCTGAGTATTTGCTATGAATTTCAATTTAATACCTCTACGCGTTCATGAGGAAAGGGGTAGTAAGTTTAAAATTATTAAAAATATTTTTATTATATGATGTAACTAAAATATTACAGATTTCGCAATTTTCCCTACAACTGTGCTATAAGACGTTGCTTCGTACCAAATTTCAAGATTCTGAGTTCACGGGAAGTACCCTGTAGGTTTTGATTCCTTTGCGAGTGTCGAAAATTTGCGGCATAAACGGCTGTATCTTTTGATTGCGTTTACTTAGAAGTTTGATTTTTTAACAGCTTTAAGGGACAGTAGACTTGAGTATTAAATATAAATTTCAGCTTGATAGTTCCACGCGTTCCTGAGAAAAAGGGTCTTGACAGACAGACGGACGGACGGACAGACGGACGCACGGACAACAAAGTGATCCTATAAGGGTTCCGTTTTTTCCTTTCGAGCTACGGAACCCTAAAAACAGTGTCCGAGATGAGTCGTCAAAAAAGATTTTTTTTGATAAGATCTTTATTAATTCTCTAAAGATTACAAATCACTTACGAGAATTAATAATCTATACCTATAAAAGAGCTTAACCTGACTGACTGATTCATCATCGCCGAGCCGAAACCGCTAAAGATAGAAAGCTGAAATTTGGAAAGTAGCTTCCTTTTACAGCAAAACCACCTACTAAGGCGGGATTTTATGAAATTCAACTCCTAAGAGGGAGAAAAGGGGTGAAAAAAACTGTATGGAACTATTTATCTCGTGATGCGATTTGCTTGAGACTTGATTTGAATAAATAAAATGCAAAAGAAATGGACACGTGTTTCAGGATTTTTCAAAATAACCATAACAAAGGGGTAAAATAGGGTGTCAATGTTTGTATGGGAACTTTTTAATGGGTGATGTAATTTCTTAGAAACTTGCTTTACATACTTAAAATGCAAAATAAATGGACGCGTATTTTAGGATTTTTAAAATAACTCTCATACAGGAGTAAAATGAATAAATATTTGAAGGTGTGAATATTTGTATGGAAACTTTTTAATTGGTGGTGGGAGTGATTGGTTGTAAACTTATCATTAAAATTTGGCTACAATTCCTTTAAAAAAAATGAGGACGAAGTCGCGAGCAACATTACAGCTTGTATGCGTATAAAAAACGTTGGTTGTAAAGAATGTTTGGTGTGTGGGTAGCTATCCTATCCTATTACAAACTTATATTTTAAATGTGTAAGTATGTGTAAATGTTTATATGTATCCAAATGTATGTATGTATTTGTGTGTTTGTATGTATTTGATTAGAACTTGGAGTAGATGTGGTCTGTAACTTTGAATAGCTTAAAGGCTACTTTTTATGTAGGTACCATGCGTTCGAAGCCACCACAGAAGATATACATATAGTAGAGCTTATGCGTATCAGTAAATTCAGAAAATTCGCACACAACCTTTTGGAGAGTTTTGGTGCAGTGATGCATTTATGTGACGTTTAGATACTCTCTTTGATACTTATGAACTGGGCTAAAGCACAATGTAGGTACGAATTGCATATTGACCACATGGAAGCTCCTGGCATTCCTCAATTATGACTACCTATTCTGGAGTCTTATTTTTATATTATTGACCGAGCGAAGCGAGTGTCTCCGTTTCAACTTGGGCAAAAATACTTTCGTCCGGCCGGCGTATGTCCGGATGTTTTCCTCTACAGGTCGCATGTCTCAACGGATTTTCATGTAAATTTGTAAGCAGGTTCTATAACTATATATAATTTGGATGCCGATTGAGTTTTTGGAAATATTTCAAAATGGCGGAGATATGGGGGTTGAAAAGGTAAAAAAACAAATATTTTTCGTTTCGAATGTTTGCGAGTTCTTCAGCTCACAGAGCCACTAGTTTTATTAGGCACAGCATATCATTTTAAAAGGTAAAAAAACAAATATTTTTCGTTTCGAATGTTTGCGAGTTCTTCAGCTCACAGAGCCACTAGTTTTATTAGGCACAGCATATCATTTGGTATCTGTGTTTTGTCCATGTTTAGGAAAAACTAAATAAAATTTTCGTAATGTTGCTTCTCGTCGTCTTTTTCTTCATCATGGGGGCTGCCTGTCACATTCAATAATCTCAGCAAATAACTTTTGTTGGGAAAAATAGGTAGTTTTTTACCGCTATTTTGTGGCTATCTGCTCGTTAATTCATGGAATAATTGGTATAAAATATATGTAGGTATTTGGTATATATACTTTCAATATTTTGCCCCCTACTTATTCGTTTCAAATTGTTTTTAAAGTAACTGTTAGTTTTATAATTAAATTATGAAATAACATAAAAAATATTTTATAATCATTACCTTATCCTATAGTTGACATCGTTTTACACTAATAGGTGGAAATTAAGCAAAATAAAACATAACCCAGTAAACCTTTTTTTAAGAATTAATTATTTGAATATTTTCTGATAAAAATATCGCGATTTGAGCGCCGCAAATACGCGTCAGATAATTTGATCGGAATTAATTTGCCTTAAGAATACACTCAGCGGCACAAACTCATCAGTGGGGGCAGATAAAATGTATGCTATTTCACCTAGCACAGTGCCAGACAAGGATAGACGTGGACGAAAGATGGTGATAAGCGGTAAGGAGATAGTGTTATAATGATTTCTAATTATGATCAGATTAGACTACGATTTGTGGATAAAACGACCGCGTGAAAATCATGAACAGACTTTTAGCTGAAGGGCTCTTATGAAAACACTACTGAATGTATTTATTCGAAATAAAGTTATTTGAGCTCTTGAATAAATAAACTATGCTTGTATCGGAATTATTTAGAAGTTTTCGTGATACGTATTTACGCCCAAGCTTGTGCTAAAATCAGTGTTAAAAAACTTTTTTTACGATTCTGTTGCGATACTTATTATGGCCGTAAAAACTATAACTTGAATTTAGAATATTATTTCTGACGGTTCTGAACGAAATGCTAAAAAAGACCATTGTTCTTCGTTTTTATATTTCCTCATAAAAAAAAATTATTCAAGTTTTTTCTCATGTTATTCATGTTTTATTGAGTTATCTTATCGGATTTTCAATCAACGAATTGTGATATTGCATAAGGCAATTGTAATTTTAAGTATATTATGTTTTGAGAATTGTTAGATGAGGAATCCAAGAAAATTCCATACGGCCGCTTTGACGCTTTGACGTTTAGAATAGACAAGACTACGACCTTGTAACGATTTGAAACAAAACAAAACTATTCGATATTGGCAAAATGGTTATCTAGACCGATGCCATTATAGGAAGAACATTAAGAAGAAGAAGGGATTCTTCGTTTGTCATTTCATGAAGTAACATAGCTCTGCTAATTTAATATTTCTTACTCGTTTTTTTGCATGTTTTACTCAGTAAATCTTAGCGGAATTTTTGAACAATTTTGATTAACTGTGTATTATGATGCAATGTGATTTGAACGACGAGGAATCCCAAGAAAATTTTAGACGGCCATTCCGCGTGACGTCTAGAATTGACAATTGACCATCGACTAAGACTTTAACAAACAAATTGACTGTAAACAAACATAAACACTTGACACTGGCAAAAATGGCATTATTATATCACATGCCATAAACAAAGAAGAAGAAGAAGAAGAATGTATGCCAAGGCTCTCGTAAACATTTAATAAGTGTAGGAAAGTATATTCACGTTTCCATATTCACGTTATTTACATGTTTTTAAGACCATAATGTCTCTACTTTTCCAGTAATCCTATTTATATTATATATGCGAAATTGAAATGTAGCTGAACTGATTTGGATGAAATTTAGTGTAGTAATTTAATTAATTTAATTAATTAAGTCTATGGTCTTAAATTAGAATACCATACATGTTACTTTTTATGTATGTATCCTGTGCTCTTATCCAGCAATTAATGTGCTATAAATTTTGATTGCATTACAAACTGCAATAATGTAGGTATCATCATCATTACCATAATATTTTGACTCTTGTTGTATAAGCATATAATGTAGCTTTTTATGCACCGCCCTCGCGTCGTTCTGTTTTTGTTTATCCTGACCAAATGTTGGAAGAGATCGCTTTAGCGATAAAACCGCCGATCGTACAATTTAATTTTTATTTTTTCGTCTGTGTTCTCTTATATCTTTAATGTGTTTATCTATATCTCTAATAATATAGAAATGATTCTGTAAGTTATTAGCTTCGTCATTGGGAGAAGTACTTTTTCATTCGCATGAGTGGGCAACTCTTTTGAAGTTACAAGGCTGCCTGAAGATCTCTCTCACGCAGGGCCTACTTAACAGTTATTTACAAACATTCAGCTTAACATTTTGTAGTTGTATGAACAGTCAATAGGTAGATCACATCGGTGACGCGTATTGCTGGTTATTTAAAGGCTTTGTTTGTGCTGTAATCTCTTTCCGTTTTACTATATTTGGCAGATTTCTTAGTAACACTGACGTATGTACTTTTGTACTTGTATATGAAGTTCCTGCTCAAAAATCACTTCGCGGTTTTGTGTACATTGTGACTTTCATGTTTTTACACGAAAGTCTTTCTTAGAGACTTCGGTCTTAGGGTCTTTCGTGTTTATACACAAAAGTCCACAAAAGAGACTTCGTAAATTAGGCATCTATGCACTAAATTTAAATAATTGTAAAAACCGTTATATATATAGCTTATAGATAGCTTTCCCTATCTAATTTATCTTACGAGGAAACTGAGGAGTTATTGGTTGTGGTATAGTAGGTAATCAATAAAGTTTAGACATAGACATAGACATAAGTAAGTGTTTACTTAGTTTGTTTTTCATGTATGACCGTTGTCTTTTTAATTATTTCATTTTGTCTTTTAATTTTACAGATAATTTTGTTTATTGACCTATCCATAAATATAAATTGTTAACATTTTTCCGCCTAACTCACAGTTTCTCCTAGTTCAGGCACATTGTAAACCATAACAATAAGTTTTATATAATAGTATTTTTTTCTATTATTTCCCGTAGATAATTAATCAAGTTTTTATTTATTTATTTTACAATAAGCAGCAGTACTCACCTTTATAGCAAATACTTTAATAGGCACTACTCTACACTATATTGTTATTTTTTTACAATAACAGAGTGCCCATTATAGAGTTCTCGTGGCGCAATGACTCTTGTTTTGTTTGTCAAGTTGAATGTAGAGCAAAGCCACTAGACTGTTGGTAATAGACATTGAAGTTGTACGATGCAACAACCTTGTAACGGTACTCTATTAAACACTATGACAGTTTTACAATTTAGAAGAGTTCAAATAGCTGAGATCTGTGATTTCGCTTTACGTTAACTATGATATACTACTTTGGAATCCTCGCTACGAATGCTTTGAAATATAAAACATCTACCATCATCACAGGACAGGAGCCCTGCTAACCCTGTCTACTGGTGTGCGCCCCCGAAAGTCATCTCCTCGTGGATATAAGTAAATGTGAGTCTAGATATACCTGCTCGTGTTTTGAGTAAAACTTTCAAGGTAAGTAGCATTAGCATTCGTTCTTGACGCTTTGAAATATTTTTTTATAGACTTTGTTAATGGTCAAGATTAGATTTATGGTATATTTAGGTGTATATGCTCGTAAGTATAAAGAACCTCAATATACTTGATGCCAACTAAGATAAAAAATACCATTTGTCTCAAACCAACGCTTAGAAAGTATGAGTAATGATTTAGTAATGAATGACCGTTACCGTATTCAAGTTAGACAACACGATAGTTTTAAAATGCCGTTTTTTCGACGTCTGCGGCCTTGTTGATTAATCAGATTATCGAAATAATTATTAGGTAATATCAAAGGTAAAACCAATCACATTTCTTCATATTTTACGTAAATTTGCCGCGAACACGAGTGTTGTAACACATTCAAAATGCTATCATAGGAATAGACCCTTTTCTAGTGAGCGGCCAGCCATATATCAGTACAATAATATATATAAGTTCTCAAAAATCTAAAAATCAATATATTACATTTTTGTCATCGATGCGTTCCCTACTTTCATAGTTCATGGGCTGATCACCTGATGTTCCTATTAAACTATGGCCTGCGGTCACCCTACAATGCCTTAATTGCATTACATAAGCTGTTTGTCGTTGAAAAGTTCCACAGGGTATTTTTAAATAATTACAGAATAATATACAATAATATAAAATACATGTGATACTGTTGAGTTACCTAAGAATCGTTTAAAACGATATAGATAATAAATAAATAAATAATAATACCGGACATTTCACACAGCATCATCTGGGCCCAAAGTAAGCAGAGCTTGTGTTATGGGTACCAAATGACTGATATACTACTTAAATATATATTTTTTTGTAAATATTTACATATTACACATAGGAACACCCAGACTTGTCCCGCGGCGGGAATCGAACCCGCAACCTTCTGCGTCTCAGCCGGACATTAGCCTACTGCGCCACAGAGGTCGTCAAAACCTTCTGGATCTGGATCTGGATTGTTGAGATAGCTCAACCGATCCAGATCACTGCCAGAGGGCAGCGTCTCCAAGACACTGACTGAATTGCCACGTTGAATGACAATGCTAATACGCTGAGCCAGAAAGGAAACAGCTATAGAGTCACGCGATATTTTTACCAGATTCAAAAGACCCTTATAGACCATAGATAATAGACCAGCCAGATTTAAGCCAGAGACTCATGGGTTGAGATATATTTTGTGTGCCTTTCCATAATTTTTTTTCGTAAGTAGATAGATATTCAATCAGTTTTTATTGAATATCTCATTATCGCGATGACTTTGTTATTTTTGGAAGGTGGAAAGGCTGTAGGTATCTAAATAGCTTAGTACTATGATCTATGTGAAGTACTATAGCTGTTTAGATACCTTATAAGACCATTGTTCTAAATATACACGCATACAGCCAGCTAGTCATATCATTAAAAAAAACACATTTTAGCTCTTTAGATTTAGTTTCGCTAGATTACCTAAAAATTCCAAAAGTATGAACGAACTTGTTTTGCTTGTACGTAAGTCCAAATTAGAGTAACTGGCGATATTACAGAATCAGGATCAGTGTCAATAAGAGTATTGTAAACTTCACATGTTTGTTTAGTTTTGACTGGGGCGACCTTCTTTTCTTTTCGTGTAAAAACGAGTTTTTGAACCAGTTTGGTGAAAAGGTTTAGTCGCGCCTCAGAGGCTCCTTTCGTGCACTTGGCACAAGTCTATATAAGCTATATGACCATCATAATTTTGAATCCATGCGAATGCTATTAATTGCTGTAAATCGTTGAGAGTTCCCTTGACTGTCTCTCGGCTCCATCATCAGATCGACTCCAGACCTTCATTAAATAGTAGCGCTTTAAAATACTTAATGAAAAAAAATAACAAACGCACTAGTCGCAACTACGATTTTCGAAGGTTCACCTCGATTTCTCTGGGATGCCATCATCAGATCCTGGTTTCCATATCATGGTACCAAGTTATCCGCAATCACACATAAAAAAAATATACGGTCGAATTGAGTAACCTCCTTTTTTTGAAGTCGGATAAAAATACAGGAGACGCTTACTAAAAACAATACATTAAATTTTGTTTCTACTTGACAACTTAATACGTGTGAATCAGCCTTAACGAAAGAAATACACAAACAAAATTGAAACAAACAAAACACAAAACAATCATAACAAAACTTACTGCAAAAAAATACACAATGCACATACAAAAAACTCACATAATATTTTTAATTTGAATATATCATTTATATTATACTTTTGTCAAAACTTTCTAGTTTTAAATAATATATAAGAATAAGATAAATATGATGTCTAGCGAACTTACTGTGATCGTGTTTAATGTGAGAGCGCTGATTTGTACTATCTACCAGCCGACGACGCGATTAGACGCGGACTGAATGTGGAATGAATGCGCCCGCGCAGATCAATAGACCTCTCAAAATATACACTAGTTAGTGGGTTCAGACACAGATTAGATACAGAGGTTTAGAACACAAGACACACCAATCGGTGCTAGTTCCAATACTATAGATTCTGAAGCTTTTCGGTCCTTTACAAAATCAATTGATTTCTGTTTGGTTTCTAATTAATTTCTATATTTCTGTGTGCTTTATTTTGTAGTTTTTGTATCCTAAATGTTGATAAGAAACCGTTTTACGTTGTCTTAAAACGCTGAACTCAATAATACATACTAGCGGTCGCCCACTGGTCTAAATTCGACCATAATTAATTAATAATTAATGTATTTTTTATGCATATATAAAAAAATAGCATTCTGCACCCCATCTATATATAAACTATAAGTGTGCGAAATATCATACTCCTCTAATAAGGTTCCATCAGAACTTCTTAAGACTAAACTAGCCTAACTAGGCCTAGATATACGTAGCAGGATGAATGTCTGATGTTAATTAAACAAAATTTAAGAGTGACATCAATTTATAACGTCATAAGAAAATAAAAAAATAGTTGAGTTTCAAAGATAGAAGCCTCAAAAAAAACGTATTTCGACACTGATTTTAGCACATCTTTTGGGCGTAAATAAATATGTACGCAATCTCCAAAATGATACAAGCATAGTTTATTTATTCAAATGCTCAAATAATTTTGCCCTTGAGCTAAATGGTTCTTCGTGATTTTTAGGCTATCGTTTTAAACAGAAATCAGTCTAATTTAATCATATGAAATCATAATCATATTACTGTGCATTACTATTAACCGTGCACGTCTATCCTTTTCTTAGTTTGTGCCGCTGACTAGTGTAGTGTGTATCCTTAAGGACTCTGTTGGGCAGTAGGTACAACAGTAAATGAAAACCTATCACCATCATGAACATATACTGGGACTGGGTTTACTAGATTACTAGATTACTAGAGCACTAAAAATAATAAATAATAAATAACCCCGGACATTTCACACCACTTATATATATTTTTTGTAAATACATACATATTATACATAGAAACACCCAGAACCGAGACAAATGCTTGCATATCATACAAACATTTGTCCTGCGGCGGGAATCGAACCCGCAACCTTCTGCGTCTCAGCTGGACTTTAGCCCAGTGCGCCACAGACGCACCGCGGCCCTGATCGGCCATCAAGGACTCCTGGGTTGGTCCAGTCTAATATTTGTATTCATCTTTGTTATCGGTACCTACGAGTAGATTTATCTGCTTACATGCTATCTTTTTTTCCATCTTTCCAAAAGGGGGAAACAGTTTACGAAGTAGTAAAGTCTAGTACAATGAAATCGCACACACGCACATTTTATCTTTAAAGTTAAATATTTGTTTTATTTAAAGATACAGGAATTCAAATCATATGAACTGATGATGATCACCGTTTTCGTGTGACGACTTCTTTATGAAACCGACAGCGGTTTTAAGAAGGTCGTGAAGTCAGTCGGTGGACGGTCAGAATACGCCTGCGAGAAGGTGCCCAGGTTACACACAGACTAGAGAACCGGCCGAAATTGAGCCCAGCACACTGAGCCTGCTTTCAGTTTGCTTGGTAACATTTGGATTGGACCGAGAAGCAATAGAGGATAGTCCTATGACGAGTGCAGGATTTGCTTTCATAACAACGAAGGACGGGCAAGAATATATAGAATATCAGAATATCTTCTTTGGCAATGGATCGTGATGTTCTGGGAATGCATAGCACTGGAGGTGAAGACCGATGTTTCAAGGCTTGTCTTCATCTTTATGTGTATGCCTATTATCCGTTGTCGCTCCCATACAAAAGCCGACAATAGACGTACATAATAGATACGGCCCAATGGATTTAGGTAAATTAGTTGTCACGGATTAGTCTTGATCAAGATCAATAAACTACTTTTATCTTCACAAATATCCAATTAAACTGTTAAAACAAGTTATTTTAATTTGCTACGGTGACTTCAAATAAGCTAGAAGTTCGTTTCAAATTCGTCTCACGCTCAGCGTCTTTTGTAAGAAACGGTTTTTGCTACCAACATTTCACTTTGCCTTTCACTCAATTAAAGTAAAGGTAAAAAATAAAAAAAACAAAAAGAAAATAAAATAACAGTTCTGACTAGCACACCGTAACTTAATAACCTTATAGGGCTTTGCACACAATGGCAAGCTTTTGATTACGAACGAACAAAACAACAAAACAAAACACATATTATTTTCAGCCAGTACGTCAGCACGCAGTTCCATGCCAGTTGAATTTTTGTGGGATTTCTCTGGTACACCTACTTTTATTTTCTTTTACTTTTGAATACCTACGACTTACGTATGGAATCTATATAACTTACCTACGAGTATTTATCTATGTAATTTCGAGGGTATCTTTGTCTGATTATTTGTTGTTTAGATAGATATATATAATTGTAGATTTATAGATCGTATCTTAGGGGATATATACTACTTTATATGTAGGTACCATGATAGGTACAAATACTTATAATAAATAATAATAATAATCCCGGGCATTTCATAAAGCATCATCTGGCATCATCAAGGTACGCAGAGTTTGTGTTATGGATACCACATGACTGGATATGCTACTTATATATATATATTTTGTAAATACATACACATTATGCATATTTATAAACACCCAGACTCGAAGCCAATACTTGTAGATCATAGAAACATTTGTCCGGTGGCGGGAATCAAAACCTCAAACCTTGTGCTTTTCAGCCTGGCCGTGGCTCACTAGAACCTTAGTCTATTTCGTGTTGTGACATCCAAAAATTTTTTTCTCTCTTAACTAGTAGAGAACCTAGTAGTCTTGGAAGTCTCAAATGCCTGAATAAATATCACTAAACAATATTTATGGTTTGAAAGTAGTACGTGGTTAGTGTTTCCCCTCACGCATGAGGATGAAATGTTTATATATTTAAATAATATGTTTGTACTTATTATTGTAACATTAAATAATATTAAAATATCCCAGCCACACAACTATTTAGTTGCACAATAACATTTACGTTCTAAAAATGAATCAGTCTTGCATGACTTAAAAATCCATCTGTCATGACTTGCGAGTTTTTAGAAACTATATCAATTAAAGTACCCTCAAACCATGCAGCATAAGGTTGAATTTAAAACACCCACTTACCTAATGGAATTTTTGTAGTAACTCAATTTCAAACATCACATACACGGCAGGGCAAAAACCTCTAAGTAAGATTAAGACGTTTCAAATAATTAACTTACATTTTATTTATTAACTTAGAGTTAAATATTAACACTCTATCTTATAATCGCTTAATTAGCTAACCTGGAGTTAAAGTGTAGTCTCTCCTATTCATTAGGGAGCCACTTGAACCACTTGATGCTCATATTTGCACAAGAAGAATATGAACCGAATGCAGATATTTTGAAGGCACTCAAGTTGTCAATTAGATATATAGCAACCGGTTTTAACAAAACATTATCTAATGAGTGATTATAGAATAGAGTTATTATAGGATAGACCTATAAGTACAATCTTGTTTAGTTTAACAATACTTGATTACAATAAACATTAAAATCCATATGTTTGCTAATTGGTTTATCACAAAACCACGTGAAACCTTACACTCTGTTTCTGTTACACGTTGACCTTATGCCCAGTTTTTCGATAGTCAAAAGTTAAAAGCTTCATCAGAATAAAAAGACAAAAAATGACTTCGAAACTGACTTCATTTATATGAAAATGCGAAATTTCGTTTACTTAGATGACATATTTTTTCCAGCTATTTTGATCGAAAAACCGAACCGATTTTGATGAAATTTCTATAGGACCAGTTATAATAATGCCGGCATTTCACACAGCATCATCTGGCCCCAAAGTGAGCAGAGCTCGTGTTATCACATGACTGATATACTTTTTTTTTGTAAATACATACATATTATGCATAGAAACACCCAGACCCGAGACAAGTACTTGCAGATCATACAAACATTTGTCTCGCGGTGAGAATCGAACCCCCAACCTTCTGCGTCTCTGCCGGGTCTTGGCCAACTGGTTCGCAGAGGTTTTCCAATGGGAAAGTATATCTTTCCACATAAAATATTTTTCAAATCGGTTCATAAATGTCAGAGTTTTATGGTAACAAAAAAAAACCTATTCCTTTTTTTAAGTTGATTAATGAGGTTTTAATTATAGGTGAATTAAAACAACTTCGGTCAGTAGAACATGTAACTACAGAGACAAGCACACGTAGTTTTGTGTAAAGAAGGTCCGTTACACGTGTAGTTTGATGTCGCCGAGCTTGTGCACCGGCCACATGCACTCGCATCCCGCTGGTATCACCAAAGTCCTGGTTTCCCAGCAGTCGCTGAAATATGAAATTAATTAGAAATACTGCACTATAAATGATTCAAAAATGGATACTGCTTCTAAAAAGGATTAAAGTGCGCCTCGGAGATACTTTTACAGATATTTTGACGACCTCTGTAGCGTAGTGGGCTAAGGTCCGGCTGAGACGCAGAAGGTTGCGGGTCCGATTCCCGCCGCGAGACAAATGTTTGTATGATCTGCAAGTATTTGTCTCGGGTCTAGGTGTTTCAATGTATGATATGTATGTATTTAAAAAAAAATATTTAAGTATATCAGTCATGTGGTACCCATAACACAAGCTCTAATTACTTTGGGCCAGATGATGATGTGTGAATTGTACGGGATTATTTATTTATGATTATTTATAGAATATTTATAAATAAAGGACACGATAAGAAAAATTTTAAGTAAACTTGTAAGTATAAATAAATAAATAAATAATCCAGGACATTTCACATAGCGTCATCTGGCCCCAAAGTAAGCAGAGCTTGTGTCATGGGTACCACATGACTGATATACTACCTATAAACTTTTTTTTGGTACATACATACTTATTATACATAGAAACACCCAGACCCGAGACAAATACTTGCTGATATTACAAACATTTGTCCCGCGGCGGGTAATTAACCCGAAGTATATGAAAAAGTGATTATTTTGTCATTATCAGACTGTTGCAGGTGCGTAGAATCAAGGCACATACAAGCATAGCTGGCATAATTATATAAGTAGGCACAATATGTTGTTTGTAGGTATATTATATGCCAGGGTAGCCGGCAAGGTCTGCCAATCAATGCCTACTGACTGAGTATAAATTTTTTTTGTTGCATTATTAGCATTAATACATTAAACCTTTGAGAGACACCTTTATCTTTTCACCACACTGGTTCAAACGAGTTAGTGACACGATATAAATTAAGGAGTGATTAATTGAAAATGTTTATATAACCTTTTATGCGAACAAACAGAAAAGGTCAAAGTTAAATGTGTGTAGGGCCTAAAAGGCTCAAGAGACACGTTAGCTATTTTAACCGACTTCATAAAAGGAAAAGTTCTCAATTCGTCGGAATCTTATTTTTTTTAAATGTTATTTTTTTTAAATGACCGATTACTCAAAGACGCCTGAACTGATTTGGAAAATTATGGTTTTGTTTCAAAGGGTGTACTTCCCAGGGATACAATGTGACCACCCATTTAAATTTTATCGAAATCGGTCAAGCAGTTTTATAAAATCAACAAAATTCTGAAAGTTGTGTGTACATCAATGATATTTTCTTTTACTCCTCAAAACCTCGCTGTCTCATTGGAGCAATGCGTTTAGTTGGCCTACTCATGTTATAATATAAACAAAATACATCTACTTTCTGTTATGTAGGTAGTTGGTTAACTTAAATTTTATGTATACCCGCAATTGTCAGTCTGGAATGAACGTGTCATCCGATTATTTCGTAGTTTCTATTAATAATCTAAATACAGACCAGCTGGCGCCGAGGATAAACATTTTCCTTACATTATGTCGATCGGGAAGATCAGACAATTCGATGTGGATAGTGGAAACTGGACGCATTATTGTGAAAGGGTCGAGTTATACTACGAGGCCAACAGTGTAAAGGAAGAACTGAAGCTTTCGACTGTAATCACCCTGGCAGGTGAGCGTACATACGAGCTCATGGTAAATTTGGCAAGTCCTAAAAAGCCAAGTGAACTTAAGTATGCTAACAGAGTTAGTAAAATAATTACGTTTTAAAAACGAAAAAGAAACCGACTTCATTGAATGAAATTTGAGCCTATAATACATTTTTAGTGGAAAGTAGATGTATTTTGTTTATATAATATGGGTAGGCCAAATAAACGCATCGCTCCAATGAGACAGCGAGGTATCGAAGTACATGAAAACATCATCGATGTATACAATTTTCAGCTTGACCGATTTTGATAAAATTTAAGTGGGACCACCAGTGAAGTATACCTTTTCAAACAAAAAAAGAATTTTCCAAATCAGTACAGCCGTTTTCGAGTAATCGGTGGTTTAATCGGTGGTTAATTAGTGCGCGATCATTTGCAACCGCAACCATCTGTAATGGCGGAACGTTACCGGTTTAGACAGCGCCGGCAGTGCAAAACAGAAAACGTCACACAATATATTGCTGCGTTGAAGCAGTTATCTTTTGTCAGAGATTATTCGCAGAAGAGTCTTTAACTTTTGCAAAAGCTATGAGCCTGGCGAACACTTTAGAAGCTGCAGAAAGGGACGCCGCGTCAGTCGAGTCATCGGCCATCAAAGAAACGGGGAAGACGAGTGTATCGGATAACCAGACTCAAGGAATCAATGTGATGAAGTTGGGGCGTAGACAGCGGTACGGGGCCATCAGTACCGAGGCGAAGGCCGCATTCAAAAAGTCGTGCTCAGCTTGTGGATACCAGGGGCATGACGCCTCTAAATGCCGGTATCGTAATTTCGTGTGCGATAATTGTAAAGTAAAAGGGCATTTGAGGCGAGTCTGCACGAAATCATCACCAAGGTCCAGCACTAGGGAGCGTGATCGAGGGGGCAATCAGCGTAGCTTCTTCGCCAGCGAAATGTTCGAGGAAGCCCAGTCCGGGCCTGAGGAGGAAGAGGTAGAGGCAATATGGCAAATGTCTCTAAGTGAATATAGACCGGTAAGCCTCACGGTGCTAGTGAACAAGATACCTTTGGTTATGGAATTAGTATAAGTAGATCTACGTATGAAGCCAAGTTTAGCAATTTACCTATTGAAAAGATAAAAACTTGTTTTAACTCATGAGTTATTAAAAAAAGGTAGAAATTGGCGGTGGAGTAACGAATGCGTTAGAGCATATAATGAAGTGAAAGAGTTACTGTCGTGCAGCAGTGTGCTGGCGCATTACGTCCCTAATCAGTCGCTGGTGCTGACGTGCGACGCGAGTTCACGTGGCGTCGGCGGGGTGTTATCGCAGCTGAATGCGGCGGGCGTGGAGCGGCCGCTCGCCTACGTATCTCGCAAACTCAATAGCGCGGAAAAAGCATATTCTCAGATACACAGGGAGGCACTCGCGATCGTATACTGCGTTAAGAAATATCATCAGTACTTGTACGGTCGCCATTTCTGCCTGAGGACTGATCACAAGCCATTGGTCAGTATTTTTGGGCCGCAAAAAGGCATTCCTTGTATGGCCGCTAGTAGGATGCAGCGGTGGGCTATTATTTTATCTGCATATGATTACGAGATATTATACGTGAAATCAGAGGATAACGGGGCCGACGCGCTATCTCGCTTACCCATAGACGGGCCGGTCAGCGAACCCATCAGAACAATCTTATTTGAACTTCGCGTCCACTGCGCTTTTGTTAGATTGCGAAGAAATCAGAAAGCAAACAATACATGATCCAATCATGAGTAGGGTTTTGAATTATATAAAAAACGGGTGGCCTCAGAATGTCGAGTTGGAAAATCTACGCCCCTATTGGAATAGGCGAAGCGAGATTTATACCGAGGTAGGGTGCGTTATGTGGGGGCATCGCGTCATAGTCCCTACGGCGGGCGTACTACGCGAGCTGCACGAACCGCACATGGGCATCGTCAAGACGAAGGCCATGGCAAGAAGCTACGTGTGGTGGCCGGGGCTGGATGAGGACCTAGAGGCGCGGTGCCGCGCTTGTACTGAGTGCGCCGAGTGCGCGGCTGCACCGCCACGGGCGCCACCGTCACCGTGGCGGTGGCCAAGTCGTCCGTACGACAGGGTCCATATTGATTTCTTAGGCCCGATAGACGGAGCCACTTATCTAGTTTCGGTAGATGCCGATTGAAATGGATAGAAGTTTTTAAAATGCAACGAAGAACAGCGGATAACACAATTAAAAGGTTGCGGGAGTCGTGGTCATGGTGGGGTTTACCTAGGCAGGTAGTCTCTGACAATGGGCCACCGTTCTCTCGTAAAGAGTTTAATGAATTTTTGAGCAATAATTCAATTAAGCATTTGTATTCTCCTCCTTACCACCCGGCCTCCAACGGGGCGGCTGAAAATGTAGTAAAATTAATAAAGGGCGTAATTAAAAAGCCCAAAGTTGCCAGAGAAGATCCAGATACAGCGATTTTTAGGTTTTTACTAAATTATCTATTGTGTATCTAATTATAAATTGTGATTTTATTTATTTTAGTGAAATTAGTAAAATTTGAATTTAGTAAAACACTACAGACACTACAGGCGAAACACCGGCGAAACTTTTACAAGGGCGTTCTCAAAGAACTAGAATGGATGCATTGCGACCGGATCTTGACGCACGAATAGAAGATGAACAACAGATCGATCTAACTGATAATAATGTTTCTCAAACCGACAATAGGCAGCTCGACACTGGCGATTCGGTGTGGTACAGAAATTATAATTCGAATAATAAATGGTTAAGGGGACAGATATTGGATAAGTTAGGTAGGAATAGCTATAATGTATCTTCGGCGCAAGGAGGCGTGCATCACCGTCATGTTGACCAATTAAAGCGGTGTTCATGGCAATCCACGTGCTTTTACCCGGAGGCCTCAGAGCCGGAGGACGCAGGCAGTAGCGGCGTCGTTGAGTCAGGGGCGGCGGCCGGCGAGACACCGACCGCGCTCGTGGAGCAGCGCGTTGTGGTCGGCAGTTCGCGCGCGCCCTACCAGAGCGAGCCTCATTCGGCAGACACCCATAAACCTCAAATTAACGTAGAATGTCAACCAGATACTGGTTCGCTACTTAAAGATACGTCCTCCTCAGTAGCACCAGAATTCAGATCATCTAGGCTAAGAAAACCGGTTAATAGATGCGGTTTTGAGTTTGATTAAGTACCTACTAGTCCCGTGGGTACCTTATATAGATGTGCGTATTTAATAATATATAACAATTTATTTATTTATTTGTTTGTAAAGGTAGGTACTGTTATTGTTTAAATCTAATTATACGTATATTTACTTTCTATGTTTCAAGCTATTAGTTTAAGGGTGGAGGTGTTATGTAGGTAGTTGGTTAACTTTAATTTTGTATACCCGCAATTGTCAGTCTGGAATAAACGTGTCATCTGATCACTTCGTAGTTTCTATGAATAATCTAATAATCTAAATACAGACCACTTTCCACTAAAAAAAATATATTTAATGGAGTCGGATTTCTTTTTGAGTTTTAAAAGTTAAGTTAAGTTCGTAAAGTTGCTTGCCTTTCGATCTTTTATAGGATACATTTCGGAGAATGTGCCCAGGAATAACATGATCTGATTCCACCATCTCCTTTTCACAACAGGACAAGCAGACGTACCGCTCAATACTATCCATACCTTGTCAACCTACCACCCTTACGAACAAAGCGCTTTGCTTCCACATTTATAATGCGTACAGTACAGCCAAGGATTGGAATGCTTTGCCGTCGTTGTCTTTCCTGAAAACTACAATCTAGGTCTCTTCAAGTCTGGAGTAAATAGGTGTCTTCTAGACCTGCGTGCCCCATCGTCGGCCACATCGTCGCTTAACATGAGGCGAGATAGTGGTCAAACGTAGGATTTTCGATGATAAAAAAAACATAATTATTATATTCAATGGAGTTCTTTTTAGTTTTTAAAACGTAATTATACGATACATCTTCAAGGACATACATTGACATAGGAAACAATGTTTATAATTTCTTAATAAGCTGTGGTGATCACAATAAAACGGAACCGTCAGAACAGAACGTTATGATTAGGATGCTTAAAATAATCTAGAATAAAATAATTACTAAAATGTGTTAATTAGGTTAATTAGCATAAAATAAAGATAATCATTTTAAATATTTATTTAAGGATACCTAGGTTAATTTAGAAACTGTCGAATACATCTACTTTCCACTAAAAAATAAAAAAAAAATAATTTTACGGTCTCAAATTGTATCCAATGAAGTTAGTTTTCTTTTTAGTTTTTAATAAGTAATATAATATACATACATATATAGTTAACAGAACCATAATCTATATAAAAAGCTCCTTGTGCTAGCTTGTGTCCTTGTGGTCTTAGCTATTGTCATAAGGTCTATTTCATAATCAATATTAGCAATTGTGGCGTAGTATTCTGTCCTTGTCATTCTATTACCAATGAATAAAGATGGCAACAGATTTAAACAAATATTTAGCTATAGCGTGATTATAAGACCTTGCCCTCTATCCTGTAATCCATAAATTAAAAAAAATCGGGTTGCACTCCGGGAGTGCCGACAGAAGTGAAAACTTATTTTGGCGCGTTAGAGTTTAGTAATAAATCACTTCAAAATCAGTGATTATGGCGACTGCTAATCAAATACTGAACGAACACAGATGATGCAATATTTTTTGTTCAGAATGTAGATAATATATCAAAGAACCTAACTCAGTAAACTTCTCCATACAAAAGTAGACTGTAAACATGTGAAATAAGGTTTATAATCAAATGGGGCGAGCGCGGCAGCCAGCGGCGTCTCGCCCCAGACGTAAACGGTGTCGCGAATCCAGACGTTTTACGTCATCTAAAAATATGCGTACCGCGCTAAAAGAAGTTTTAACTTCAAAATAAATATTGGTGGACAATGCACACAACACCATCCAGCTTCAAACTAAGCATAGCTTGTATCATGTTAACCAGATGACTGATAAAATATTTATATATTCAATTCATACTTATGATACTTTATAACAGCCAGACACAGAACAATCACCTATGTTCTTCACACAAATGTTAATCCTGGGAGAGAATCGAACCCTCAACCTACAGCGTAGAAGGCAGAGTTACTGCCAAATGAGCTGACAGGCCAGTTTAATAACATAAAAACCACATGGGTTTAAAGGGAACAAATACCTGGTATACCGTCTTCTTGTTAGGTGTATTGTCTTGTTCCACTGTACGCAAGAAAATCCGAGGCTCGAACATATCTGAAAATTTCCGAAAAAATAACATCATATCCAACTCCATTGTTACCCTTACACATAGGTAAAATGTTTATAGAATAGCTTACTTCAGTCGTTTTAAAAGATCCAAGAAGTTAAGCAAAGTTCTGCGAGATCGGAACTTTGATGGGTGACCGCAGTAGTGGCATTTTGAGGGTTCCGAAGTCCACAAGGAACCCTTATAGTTTCGCTATGTCCGTCTGTCTGTCTGTTCGCCCCTTATCTTGCTCTAGCTCGCTCGTTTTATCGTGTTGTACGGAAATACGTATACGAAATACGTCCTTGTAATACTATAGTAAAAACAACTAAAACAAAAAAAAACGGTATTTTAGAGTTCCTCCCCCACATGTCACATTTGCTCCACATTTGCCCTAGCGTGGGGAACAGAGCTACTTAAGATACATAATTTCTGTATTATTTAGCTAATCAATTTAAGGAATGAATGAAGTCATGGAAGTCCTTCTGTCCCCCAAAAGAGGTTCTACAGTCCTAGTGTGGGGAACAGGTCTACTCTAGGCTTTTTTTAATGCGACTGCAGCAGTGTTACTAGATTATTTACTTTAGTCCATAAGTTATATCTGGTATCTGGTAGTTTAGTACCAGAATACAAACTTCGAATAAAATCATTTTGTTATTTACCGACTTCAAAAAAAGGAGGTTACTCAATTCGATTCGTATTATATATTTTTTTATGTGTGTTCGCGGATAACTTCGTCGTTTATGAACCGATTTTGATGATTCTTTTTTTTTTGAGTTATCCCAAGGGTGGTACCATGATAAGGAAACCGGATCTGATGACGGCATCCCAGAGAAAACGAGGGGAACTTTCGAAAATCGTAGTGGTGACTACTGCGTTTGTTTATTTTTTATGAAAGAATTTTAAAGCACTACTATTTAATGAAGATCTGGAGTCGATCTGATGATGAAGCCGAAAGACAGTCGAGGGATTAAGGTAGATGAGCAAGAATTACACAACATCGATGGCTATATCTATCTGGGCCAGATAGATATAGATAGATATATATCCTTCCAAACAGGCAAGACAAAGAAGTCGAACGACGTGTCGAAAACGCCCGGGGGATCTTCTGGTTCACGAAATCTCTAATGAAGGGAAACCTTCTTCTGTCTCTAAAGCGAAAACCCATTGATATGTGTATTTTGCTCGTTCTTATGTGCACCTATTGTGCACAAACATGGTCTTTAACCGAATCTCAGAAGGCCAAACTCAAGATCTGCTAACGAGCTATGGAGCGTACTGTGCTAGGGGTGAAGAGGATAGAAAGAGTATGCAATAAAACCTTGCGCGTAAAGACCGGGATCGCATACGTCGGAGACAAGACCGCCAAATTAAAATAGAGTTGGGCGGAACACATCAGCTGTATGAGTGAAGATAGGTGGGCAGAGGTCGTCACACAATGGGCGCCTGCAGATGGGTGACGAAAATAGATTTAGGTATTACCTAAACCTAATATCTACTAGTATCTGATATCTACCTAGTATCTACGTTTTAGTTGGTCTCTACCTAGTTTTCCAGACTTACTTAATCACATAGAGATCTATTACCTAAGCACGGTCAATAAAGGTAGCTAGTTATTATATTATATTATAATATTATTACACTGACCTCGTTTGTTACACCAAGATCTTGGTTAGATGGCATAGTGCACCTGACTTCTTCATAATAAGCTGGTCTGTACTCATACTCGTTGGTGTTAAGCTTTTTTATTTTTCTCTGCAGATGGCAAATCGGGTAATGCTTCTGAAAAAAAAGATAATGCCCGATTTACATGTTCCAATCGCTGAATCCAGCGTTAGGTTACAATTAATGCAGACAATAAAACTAAAAATGCTCGAATTCTTGTAATAAAATAACAGTTAGTACGTCAGTTAATTTCTTTATGAACGAACGGACAGTTTCTTATAAGTATAAATTTACTGACTGATAAAATTACTAACGGGTAGTTACATAATATAGAAACCCAGCGTTAGTAAGTTCTTTACCTTTTAAATGTTCAAAGGTGATAATATAAGACATGTATTTATTACTAGATGGCGCCACAGGAAAAAAAAATTGGTTGTCTGTAAAGTCGGTTTACGGAAGATACTTTAACGTGACAACGTCATGCGCTCTCGCTTCGATCGTAACGTTACATTGAGCGTAACGTTGCACTGAGCGTAATGGGACAATGAGTAATTCTTTTTCGTGCAGGCAGCCGACGTTCATCGATTCATTAGACGTTGTCACGTCAAAAATTAGCGCGTTATCGTCGTGTTTCGGAATTTAACATAAATATTTTGCAATATTTAACCGAATTGAGAGATTTATAATATTAGTTGGATATTTACATAATTATTGTACACAAAAAGTGTGTAAAAAGGTCGACTTAAAGCCAAGGGCGTTTTTTTACCAGCCAACCCAAGCTGGTGTTAAACTAAACTATATAAATTTAGGTAACTGTAAATATTCTAGCAGAAAACCTCTGCACAATGGTGGTGATTTTATTGCTTCGCTGAGCTAACCAAAATTTAGAAAAATACCAACGATCTTAATTGGTTCACTCACAGTCTAAATTAGCGTATAAGTACATTTTAAATTACAGTTCTTTATTTTACTAAATTAACTTGTGACTTAGGTTCGTGTTTTAGCTCATTAAACCATCATCAAACTAAATAATAATAATAAAAAACAATGCCGGACATTTCACACAGCGTAATCAGGCCTCAAAGTAAGCAGAGCTTGTTGTGTTATGGGTACAACATTACTTATAAACTACTTATATACTTTTTTTTTGTAAATAAATACTTATTATACATTGAAATTCAGCACCACCTAAATAACAAACTAAAATAATGAAGTATGGAGATTTCATAATTTCTTTTAAGGTTTACAAATCAGGCTGTTACACATAACATAGCAACTTACTAGCCCTGATAATTTTCCGTATATTTTAATCATATACGCAAAATTTCAATAACTTTCGGAACCTTAACAAAAATTACAATTTTAAATTATTACAAACTGTAATTTAAAAATGTCACGCTAATCTAGACTTAAATGTAAAAAGAATAGATCGTTCGTATTTTACAAAATTTTAGCTGGTTTGGCCAAATATCAGAATCTCCACCATTGTTTAATGTCTGTGTATTTTACTGCAATTTCGGTGTAGCCGTTATAATGCAATTTCAGATTTTGAGAAAGGAAAGAGCCATTATTCGGCCATTAGACTTGATACCCGACAGCTGATGGTTAACGACCTCACCGATCGGATCAAAATTTACTTTTACAGTCCCACGAGCATCCGCCCGCGACTTCACCCACACAGAAGCTTTGAGGCTACTTTTATAGGATTTTAATCATCCTTGGGGAGGTTTCGGTGAGTTAAAATTAGTCTCGATGTTTTTCCCAGGCTATCATGCTTATATTGCTTATATCACAGAAAACAGAAATGTATGTTTTCTGTGTACAAATACATACAAATTTTCTCCATATTCTCTCAATGGTTACGGGCGGGTATCGGTTATCACGGGTATCAAACTTACTCCACCTCCACCAACCTCCACCAACCATATGTTCCAAACTATAGCATCAGTAGGATAGGATAGTAATGTAGTTATAGGCTTGTGTGCTTGTCCTCGGGTGCCCAGGCGGCGGCAAGTCTGAGGATCGTTCTGATGTAATTAAAAAAATTGTGTAGTTTTTCGGATGTTTCTTTGTTACTCAACCACGCAATAATTACTGAACCGATTAGAATGAAACTAAGTGCAGCAGCAGTACATAAAGATTTGATTATATGTATATTATCATAATATGCTACATACCAAACTAGTATAGCTGTATTTAACAGTGCTAAATATCTTTGAAGCCGTTCCGTCTCATTATTATATTTACATACAATGTGAAAGTACCATATTCATCATTCCATCAAATATTTTGGAGAATTAAAGAACTGATTGAGATTTCTTCAAAATGAGAAGAATTTAAAGCATTTTGTGACCACCCGTCGCGGCCACCGTAGGGGATGACATTATACTATACCAACAGCATATTATACACGTAAAGCAATGTGCACGTGTTTGTAGAGCTTAGGCTGGCTATGCGTCGGTCGATACTGCATGTGTGTAGGTAAGTATGTGAGGCAGTGCTTACACGCAACGCTCCCGCTGGCACTCATTCTATTGCACACATTTAAGAAGTACTCAGACAGACAGGACCAACACTAACCTGTGTACCAATTTGTCTCAAACCTCGTTCTCTAGAAGGTTGGAGGGTCTCCGTGTATTCCGGCAACCCCTAGGACAAAATCATTATGTATAATTAGTTTTATGGAGTTTATGGTAGAGACCGGCTGCACTAGAATGTAAAAGGTAAACATTTCTCAATTTTCAAAATGGTGTCTTACAATTAGAGAAATGATATACAGGACAAATATCTTAATTATGTGACATCATTTTGAAAATTGTGAAATTTATACCTCTTTAATTAATGTAAAATTGTAATGTAAAAGATGGGGGGGGGGGGGGAGATTGAAGAATTAAATATGTTTAAACCATAACCTAATTACATGGTTTTATGTTTTTGTTGTGGATTTCCTGGTTGTAGTTAGTCTCGATTAGTTGATATGGTTTTGGTTTTTACGTAAACATGTCAAAAAAACATTTGGAAAATTACATTATTACTGCGGTCGTATTAGCAAGTCGCCTAACATAAAACAGCTCGTCAATATTTCACTTACCTAAAGATCAAATTCCTACTAATATTATAAATGCGAAAGTAACTCTGTCTGCCTGTTTGTCACGTTTTCACGCCAAAACCGCTGAACCGAATTCGCTGAGTTTGATAAATTTTGGTATAGAGATAGATGGGACCTTGGAGAAGGATATAGGCTACTTTTTTGTAGGTACGTGCGAAGTCGCGGGCAGCTAGTCAACTATAAAGCAGTTTGACAATGTATCAACTCCATATATGTATTTGGTAGGTAATTAACCTTACTCGCTGGTGTTCTAAGAAATCTGTCGTCTACAAATACTACGTCCCTCTACAATGTTTTCTAGAATTCGTATTTTAAGGATGCACAGTGTCACAACGTTTTCAATGTTATGAAATGTACACATTCTAGAGCAACCGACTACACTTACACGAGGAAGGTCACCAGTGCAATAGACTGATCAATTAAAATCTGCTGGTCTCAGTGTAGGTATTATTTCGATAGTGTGACCCCATGCATAAGTGTACGAGGATGTCAAGGAAATATCAAATTGTATGAAATGACATTGACCTTAAGTCTGTTGTTTTGCTGCGCAACTCAAGTATCGTAAAATACGAACGATATTATTTCGTTAACATTAAAGTCTGTAGGTATTAGAGTTACATGTTTAACCGGCTTCCAAATAAAAGACGTAGGGTTTTTATTATCTGTATTTTTTTTATATTTTCATAATTATTTTTTTATGCTGTAGGGTTTTTCCTCCAAAATATAAGTTTGGTGAGATTCTGATAATGGAAAACATGATAAAAAAATCGGGTTGCACTCTAACCCAACAATTTTAGATGCCGTGTAATTTGGTGTCGATTAAAACTGCGGAAAATTTTAGAAAAGTCAATTCAATAGAGGAACAAAATTTTAATTATATCAGTGATCTGGATCAGTTGAGCTAACTATTGATCGTTTTAAACGGTCTTTAGATAGCTCAACTGTTTCACATGTAATAGGTTGGGGAAAAAGTTTCGACGCATTTCTTAAGAAAATTCAAAACATTTTTTATATAGTTTATTTACATTTAACTAAAGTAAGTAGGTTTTGTTCGATAATATTTTGCCATCTTGTAGGTCGGGATATGATCCCATTGCTATAGAAATTTTGGGACTTCTGATCAAAATACCGCGACAAGTGGTTTTGGCAGTCCTCTCGTGATGTTAACCTGACACTGCCTAAAGAATTCTGAAGAGACCGAAACAGGTGGAAATCTGAAGGTGCAAGGTCAGGACTATACGGCGGATGCATTAACACCTCCCAGCCAAACTCTCTTAACTTTTGCTGAGTGGCTAAAGATGTGTGAGGTCTATCCTTATCATGATGAAAAACCACACCCCTTCTGTTGATTAATTCCGGCCGCTTTCTCTCAACTTCTTGCTTTAATCTCATCAGTTGTTCGCAGTAGAGTTCAGAATCGATGGTCCTGCCTGGTGGTAACAGCTCATAATGAATAATGCCCTTCCAATCCCACCACACACACAGCATCACCTTGTTGCTAGTTAACCCGGGTTTCGCCAGTCTGTGAAGCCTGACCGGCCTTTGACCACGACCTTTTTCGCACGTTCTTGTCGTACGTGATCCACTTTTCATCACCAGTTATCAGCTTCTTCAAAAATGGTTCGGTTTCATTACGTCGTAATAAAGAATCACAAATGAGTACACGGTTCATTAGGTTCATTTCCGTTGATCAATTCATACCACTTTTTTTGGTATTGAGTTTATTCGTCAAGGGACATTCAGCTTAGAAGGCGAACCATCATTCAACAGCGCCTTACGGTTGGTGAAATTATTTTTAGTTTAGGATAATTTTTAATTAGGTGTAATAATAAATCAAACAAATTAAATAAACTACCTATAATAATATATTATAATATAATAATAATATATTACCGGACATTTCACACAGCATCATCCTCGCCCCAAAGTAAGCAGAGCTTGTGTTATGGGTACCACATGACTGATATACTACATATATACTTTTTTTTTTGTAAATTCATACATATAATACATGAAAACACCCAGACCCGAGACAAGTACTTGCAGATCATACAAACATTTGTCCCGCGGCGGGAATCGAACCCGCAACCTTCTGCGTCTCAGCCGGACCTAAGCCCACTGCGCCACAGAGGTCGTCCTATCACTATCACTGATATGTAAACTTACCTATTTCTTAAATAACTGACTAGATAATTATAAAAAAAAATATTAATAATCCAATCGGTCATGTATTCAAATTCTGTGTGTTAATTGTCAGTCAGTTATATTTTTCTTAATAAGTTAGAGAGATGGCTGACCTCTGCATTGTCTCCACAGTCCTCTGCCACATCATCGTCATTGGAACGTACGCGGTTCAATCCTTGTTGCCGGTTCCTCTCCAGTCTTCCTAATACCGAGTTCAGGATCTTGTCAGGGTTGGGTATCTTTAGTACGTGCTCAATAAAGTCCCGAGCCATATCCTCGCCTGAACTGGATGACAGTGAAGATGTCAGACAGAGAGACAAGCAGACAACCTGTGGAAGAGATATCATGTTAGGTAATTACTTCATACAAGTTTATAAAACTACAAGAACTGTAGACTTCTATTCAACATTATTATACTTCAAAAGTATACTTAAACTTGTGCCATTGATTGTTTGTGACGACAACCTAATTAAAAAAAACTCTTTATCAAATATACATTTTCCAGATATGGCAATTTATTATTATTAGTTTTAATAATATTATAAACTAGCTCTCCCGTTCGAGACTTTGTCCGCGCGTTTTGAGAAGAATAGTAGATTCTATCATAAGGGAGCAAAATAATATTTTTACGGCGAGGGCACTTTTTTGAATCCAGAGCAAAGTGAGAGCTTCCGAAGGGCTTTTTTAGTAGAATCCTCAACGTAGCGATGGATTCAAAGTACGTCGCCCGAGCCAAAAATATATTTTGCGCCCGAGTGATACACTCTACTTTTCATCACCCACTATGAGAAAATAAAAGGCGCCTCATAATAGGTTGGGGAAAAAGTTTCTTCGCATTTTTTAAGAAAATTCAAAACGTTTTTTAATATAGTTTATTTACATTTAACTAAAGTATGTAGGTACCATTTTGTTCGATAACTTTTTGCCATCTTGTAGGTAGGAACATGATCCCATTGCTATAGACATTTTGGGACTTCTAATCAAAATACCGCGACAAGTGGTTTTGGCAGTCCTCTCGTGATGTTAACCTGACACTGCCTAAAGAATTCTGAAGAGACCGAAACAGGTGGAAATCTGAAGGTGCAAGGTCAGGACTATACGGCGGATGCATTAACACCTCCCAGCCAAACTCTCTTAATTATTGCTGAGTGGCTAAAGATGTGTGAGGTCTAGCGTTATCATGATGAAAAACCACACCCCTTCTGTTGATTAATTCCGGCCGCTTTATCTCAACTTTTTGCTTTAATCTCATCAGTTGTTCGCAGTAGAGTTCAGAATCGATGGTCCTGCCTGGTGGTAACGGCTCATAATGAATAATGCCCTTCCAATCCCACCATACACACAGCATCACCTTGTTGCGAGTTAACCCGGGTTTCGCCAATCTGTGAAGCCTGACCGGCCTTTGACCATGACCTTTTTCGCACGTTCTGGTTGTACGTGATCCACTTTTCATCACCAGTTATCAGCTTCTTCAAAAATGGTTCGGTTTCATTACGTCGTAATAAGGAATCACAAATGAGTACTCGGTTCATTAGGTATCTTTCAGTAAGCTCGTGAGGCACCCAAATATCGAGATTTTTTGTGTACCCAGTTTTTTTCAAATGCGCCAAAACTGTTTTGTGGTCAATTCCCAGTTCTTCAGCTACGTCGTAACTACTGATATGCTAATCTTGCTCCACTTTTTCAATATGGCATTCATTTTATCCGTAATAGGGCGACCAGAGCGACGTGCATCTTTGACATCAAAATTTCCGGATTGAAAACGCTTAAACCAAATTTGTGCTACTCTCACAGACACTGCACTAAAATAAATACCGAAAATTTTTTACGAGGCTTGCGTTGCATTTTTACCTTTTGTTGTAGTAAAATTTTAAAATGTATCGAATTTCTTCATTAGATTTACTCATCTTGACAGTACGAAAAACAAATAAAAATCACACATTTTCCTAATTTGAATTTGGAATTATGTTCTTGTAAATTTAAACTTTTAATGATACCAAAACCAGCCAGATACAAATAGTATAGCCAAAGATATATTATTACAAGTTCATACATACTATAATAATGCGAAAAGACTTTTTCCCCAACCTAATATTTTATTGTAATATTATTATTTAATGAAACATAAAGTAACAACTAAATTGAAATTAAACAGCATCTAATAATAAAACAACCTAAGATGTTCCAAATTCAAAAAGTGCGCGGCAAAGATAATTGCGGCGCACTTATAAAGAGGATTAAAAACTCATTACTGCCCGCTAAAAGTTTCTCATAGAAAACACCATGTTCCAAATTCAAAAAGTGCGCGGCAAAGATATTGCGGCGCACTTATAAAGAGGATTAAAAACTCGTTACTGCCCGCTAAAAGTTTTTTAAAGAAAACACCATCTTTGGGTGCACTTAAAGGCGAACCAAGTCGTCCTTTTCGAATAGATGGGATGAAAATATATTTTTTTACATTAAAACACAGCTTTACTTGACTGAACTAAGCACTTTAAAACATTTTTATTTATTTTTGTAAACGCTCTAATGATTAATTAGTTATTCTGCTATTAGAGGCGAAGACAATTAAATATCATGAAAATCGGTCCAGCTGTTCTTGAGTTATAAATGGTGTAACTATAACGACTTTAAGAAGAAAGAAAAGAATAAGAATACCGGACATTTAACACAGCATCACCTGGCCCCAAAGTAAGCAGAGCTTGTGTTATGGGTACCACACGACTGATATACTACTTATATACCTACTCTTTTTTTTAGTAAATGCATACATATTATACATAGAAACACCCAGACCCAGACAGACTTTATTTTATATATACCTATACTAATGTTATAAATAGAAAATGTAAGATATTGTATTAATAATATAATATTTTGATGTACAATGCACATGCACACAACACCATCTAGCCCCAAACTAAGCATAGCTTGTATTATGGTGACAAGATGACTGATATAATACTTATATATTTTTAAATACATAGGTACTTATGATACTTTATAACACCCAGACACAAAACAAACACCTATGTTCATCACACAAATGTTTACTCTGGGAAGAAATCAAACCCTCAACTTACAGCGCAGAAGGCAGGGCTACTACCAACTGAGCTGACAGGCCAGTCAAACCAATACAGTGCTTGTATTGGTTTGTAATGGATAAAATGAAAAACTTCTCAACCTATTTTAAAAGTTCTTTCAGATTTAGAACGCTACATCATCAATTCATCAGCGAAAGCATGAGCTGTATTATAATATTTGAATAACGCAACCCTATAGTATAAAATAAAATTAACGATATAGTCTCAGTACTAATTAAAGCAACTAGGTTATAAGTTTACAAAACTTTAATAATCAGCAAATAAAGACTAGCACCTGGATGACCCCCTGCATACTAAATTTCGTGAAAATCGTTAAAACCGTTTCCGAGATTCAGATTATATAAATTATACCATATATACAAGAATTGCTTGTTTAAATATAAAGATTTTTATTTATTTATTTAGTTGCTGCTGCCTACATAAAAAGCAGTCTTAGTCTTTCCATTATCTGCCTGCTCTCATCCCACTAAGTGGAGTCGACACAACTTGTCCTTTTCTTCCACCTTCTCCTGTCAGAATAATAATCAGAATAAACATATTATTGGTAAATTGGAAATGTACATGTCAGTTATGGATATATTAAAAAATATTAAATATAAGTTATACTAACCCAGGATATAATAATTAATTAATAACATATAATTTCTACAAAATAAACAATGTCAAAATAAAATAAAATTATTACAGTTTGTAAATTCTTCTACATTATAGAACGCCCTGTCGACTAGTCATGATTTAAGTTTACTGTTGAACGACTGTTTATTGTTGATTTTAGGCTGGGTGCTTGTACAATATGCTCTGGCAGACGGTTATAAACGGCATTCCCAAGATGTGGGTTAGCTGATCCGATTTAGCAAGCCTGTGAGTTATCGTGTCGAGCTTGCTAACACCACGGGTGTTATATACACGAGCGTGCGTCATCTCGTCATCATGCCATCTCCACGCGTCCCCAAACGTTTCAAGGTTTTTCCTCACATACATTGCAACCTGAAGAATTATAATTGAAGTTAGTGTGAGAGTGAGTATCCTTAGTGAGATGAAATAGGTTCTGGCTGTCGTTTTTCGTGCCGCCCTCTTACAGCACGTTTCAGCATGCAGCAAGCAATTTCTCTGTTGGCTGGCATCCCCACAGTTTAGCTGAACTGAAGAAGCGAATGCACAGTCGCGAAGTAGCATGTACGGACCACGTCACCTGAGACCACGCGCGATTTGCGCAGAGTTTGTCTATATGCGTGGCTCTAGATAATGTTGAGTCGATTTGGAAACCAACGCATGCGGTTGTTTCGACATGCTTCAAGGGTAGGTACACTGTTAGAGATAGAGAAGTGAACGTAATGTATTTTCTTGAGGTTCAGAATAAGCCCGTTCCACTCCAACCATTGCGCTACCTGGCGAGTGGCCTCATTCAGCCGTTGCTGATCTAGGGACGGGGTGGAGACAACGACGGCAACGTCGTCGGCGTACATAAAAACCTCACCCACTGAGACGTGTTTAGGTAGATCGTTGAGTAACAGTGAAAAAGAATATTCGGCAGCGACGATCCCTGCACCACACCCATCACCGTACCTGAAGGGTCAGAACTTGTCTCACCTCCATCACCCACCACCATTTGGTAACGGTTTCGAAAAAGATTCATCAGAAGTGAGTGTGATTGACCATTGTTGCCGTAGCTTGGACGAGTGGACGCTGTGATCGCCGACGTCGAATGCTTTCGACAAATAGCAGCACAGAAATGCAATATGCCGCCTTCCCTCGCAAATCTCCAGCACAAGTCGTATAGCCTCACGAGTTAGTGACATCGTCGAGCAGCCTGACCGGTACGCGTACCGTTTTGTAGCGTTATGTAGCGTAGCCGTTAAGTAAACAGCAAGATGAGAACTTATCCCGTTTTCCAAAACCTTGGCGATTGCGGGGATTATTAAAACTGGTCGATACCCGTCGATGTCCTCACGTTTGCCTTTTCCCTTGAACAGAGGTGATATATTGCTCATTTTAAAGGTGATCCGGAAAGAACCTCCATAGCGTTGTCATAGATATCCCTTGTAGGTTTGCGAGGTTTATGCAAAGTACGAAACACTTCGAATGCCTGGTCAATCTCAAAGGACGGTCTGGCATGCCACAGGCGGCTGTAAGAGGCGTATTCGCTCGCGACAGCTGAGTGCCAGGCTCGCCGCATGCAGTGGTAACTACCACGAACCTAGCGTGCGTATTTCGGAGTCTTTAGTGATGCCTGTAAAGCTCGCTCAAGGTGTTGGTATTTGTACCTCTAACAGTATTGACGACACGCCATGTGAATTTATGGGAGTTAGAGCTACAACAAATTAACTTTTCATAGTGGCGGAATTTTTGGGCATTAATGGCGTTCTCGGACTGTGTTTTGACAGTGTCGATATAAGATTTTAATTTCGAGTTTGGGTATTCAAAATCGAGATGGGTATTCAAATAGACAAAAAGTATGTAAAAAATCAATTAATACATAAGAGTTATTATAAAATGGATGAAGTTTTTGCGGATAAAAAAATGTTTACTTTTAATAAATGATTCTTGTCTTTTGTTGTGTGTACCTAGGTTAAGGTTAGGTTAGAATATCTAGTTTTATCTGTGTTTCAATGTGATACTTGTTAGGTAGGTATTTATAAGTGAACCTTAATATATACATGACGATGCTTTTGCTGATAAATAATTATGTATGGAAAATTATACTCATATAATTACTTAATTAGATACACTTATATATTATAACTATTGTAAGACATGTCTAAGAACATTGTATTATGTCTAAAGATGAATAAATGAATTGAATTAAATTGAAATTGAATATTTTTCTTGTAATCTAACAGCTTTAAAAATAAGATTTTTCAAAACTAGCAGATCTTCTGTAACCCATGATTGTTTTTTAATATGATTTCTTTTATAAGCGAAGCATATAATAAAATTGTTAGATATTTATAGATCTACGCTAAATTCTCCACAGACGTACTAGCTTGACGAGCATATCATCCCAGTCCATGCTTTCCATTACACCTCAGAATGCCATTTGATTCGCATGCAGATACTGCCTAGCGAGTCGAATATGCGGAGGCTGTGCTACTCGCACACACAGGAGGGCAGCTCTCACAGCGTAGTGGTCACAGAACCATGCTGTACACGTGATCAATGCTCGTAGCAGTCATACTAATAAATTAAAAAACAAATTGCCAGACATTTCACAGCATCTGGCCCCAAAGTAAGCAGAGCTTGTGTTATGGGTACCACGTGACTGATATACTAACTTATATACTCTCTTTTTTTTAAATACATAGAAACACCCAGACCAAAGATAAACATTTGCAGATCATACAAACATTTGACCCGCGGCGAGAATCAAACCCGCAACCTTCTGCGTCTCAGCCAGACCTTTGTCCACTGCGCCACAGAGGTCGTCTACTATTCTACTTTAACCGGTTTCTTGCAGAGCATAGGTCACACAACCATTCAATGTTAAAATCTTCAACACATAAAAATAACGTGTGCGTCTCGGGACACCCGACGGAAGTGACTAATCTAACTATCGCTATGGGTTAGAGTGAGAGAGGAGGAGCCTGCCTACCGCTGCCATATGCGTGAGATAAAGGGAAACCAGACAGACTAGCACCGTAACGCGTTACGTAACGAAGCGGTTTACCCATAAGAAGTTACCACTTGAATAATCTTTACTGCTATCACAGGCTCGGTCGAGTAAGGGTTTAAGATGCCAGAAAAAGTCAATGGATGCCACTAATGGTGTTCTAATGGTCTAACATGATTATTTGACATCCCAGTCTCAGAAACCATATTATTCTTCACTAGATCTAGCACTTGGAAGCTTGGAACAGCTGTGACAAGCTAACAAACAAACTGACAAATAGATATATTTCTGCATTTGTAATATTTGTATGGATGTCTGTTCGTTCTAACGTTTAGTAGGTACTAGAACTACAGCTAAATGGATGCACAAATTAATTGGTGGAACACAACTAACATACACGATACATAGTACAACATTATAGGTAATTAAGTTATTATCGTAGACACGTGTATCGATGCCATCAGCCAAAGTGCACCGTTAATTGCCAAGTTATAACGTTAGGTGTCAAGTTATAACATTGTTGGTTGTTTTACTGGAATAACAAACTATATTATAGGAATGATCTAACTTTGTTTGTATCAAAATCTGAATGAGACATTCTCAGTAGCACAGTGGGCCAAGGCCCGGCTGCGACGCAGAAGTTTGCGGGTTCGATTCCCGCCGCGGGAGAAATGCTTGTATTATCTGCAAGTATTTGTCTCGGGTTGTGGCGCTACTGTCGCACAGTAAAAATCAACTCCGTAAACTTTTAATCATAAAAAATAAATAAAGCAGAGAATTTGGTCTTACAGTGTTGAAATAATAAAATATATTAACAAACAATACGAGTAAGTGTTTTCAAAACGAAATACGCAAAACTTATGACAATAAAGTGAAATTCAAAGTGAAGGCAGAAGACAGTGAACACTGGGATTATACGATCTGCAAAGTGACTATAAACAAATTGAATCAGTGATATAAATAATCAAAACAATAATAAGATACTTACGAGGAGTAAAGTGACAAAAAAACAATACAAAAGAGACTGTGCCGTAAGCTAAAAAAATAGATGACGGTAGCAAAAAATTCTTGAACACAACAAACAAAATTACCTCAATTTAAAAATAAATAAAAACAGCATTGAACTACTAAATTCGACGTGCAACACAGCGAATCCCTTAGCCGCTCGCTGACACATATCGGCTGCGGTGTAAGACTACCGAGTTCGCGACCCAGCGGCGCCCGCAAACATTTTGCATTTTTCCTAATTTGGTATTACATTTTAATGATAGCAAAAACCAAATATAGCCATTAGAAAGCACGCAAAGTAAACATGGATTAACTCATGAATGCAATCACAGCTATTGGCAAACAAATCCATGAACCGGACACAAAGCTATCATCAAAAATATATTTTTTTGATGGGAAAATTGAAAATTTTCAAAAACAAATTGATGAAATAAAAATAACACAAGTGAAACAAGAAGAACGTTTGGATTATATTAAAAAAGAGATAAGGGTTCGAAACTTGGTGTTTTTCGGAGTGCCAGAGCATGAGGAGTCTTATTTTGAGCTCGAAAAATTTATACTAAGAATTTTGATCGAAGACTTACTAGTAGAGTGCCACCCAAATGAAATTCAACATGCAAGGCGCATCGGGAAGAAGGGAGAAAAACCTAGACCCATTAATGTGGGCCGTACCACATATGGTAAAGAGGTCCTAATATTGAAAAATCAATATAAACTAGACAAAACTGAATACTATATAAAAGAAGACTTTCCCCCAAAAGTTCTGAAGGAACGAAAACTCCTACAAGAGCAGCTGAAAAAGTAAACAGAAAAAAGGAATTAAGGCTTTCATTAAATACAACAAATTGATTGTTAGAGAACCAACTACCACACAATTAAACGATGGAAAGTTCACTAAAAAAATAACCCTGCCTAGCCCAACTGCGAGCAACAAGGAGAGAGGTAGAGCAGCAAAAAAGAACAAAATATACACCGAAAATAGAAACATAACACAATACCTATCGCTTCAGCCAAGAGAGCCAAATACAAAATCGAAGAACAACTCTAACGATCAATAGCAATTAGCGCCGCCTCCCCTTCCAAAAACCGAAAACAACGGATTTAACGTAAAAGAAAGCATCCCAATACGGCTGGTCACCGCGGGAGAGCTAGATCAAAACCCTCCAGTTCATAAAAATCAACATATTCAAACAAAGCCACAAGAAAATACAATTTTTATATGTACCTACAATGCACGATCACTGTCCACCGAAGAAAGAATGTTAACGTTAAAGTTTGCTTTACAAAATATAAAATACGACATAATAGGACTAGCTGTAATTAGACGAGACGGATACGACATACAAGAAGATAGTGATCACTGCCATTTTGGTAAAAAAGAGGTCACAAGAGAGGTGTTGGTTTCTTAATGAAGAAAAAATACAAATCTTACTTCATAAGCTTACGAGGCCTATCTGACAGGGTTGCAATTCTGAACCTGAAATTCAATAATGAGACGCTATCTCTTATTCAAGTTCATGCACCAACGTCTGAGTCAAGCGAGGAAGAGATAGAACTATTCTATGATACACTTAATAAAGCTAAGGATAGTTCAGAAAAGAAACAAATCATAATGGGTGTTTTCAACGCAAAAATAGGATTACCAAAATATGAAGAAACAAATACAGGACTATTTGGACCTTACGGGATAGGAACACGCAACGACAGAGGGCAGAAAGTAATGGAGTTTGCAATGGAAAATAGACTCTGCATTGCAAACACATTTACCAAAAGA
This sequence comes from Lampropteryx suffumata, assembly GCA_948098915.1. NCBI lineage: Eukaryota > Metazoa > Arthropoda > Insecta > Lepidoptera > Geometridae > Lampropteryx > Lampropteryx suffumata. Next base: position 13,409,374 of record OX402544.1, on the reverse strand, counting down.
AAAACCAAACAAAGATGGACATGGGTTTCGCCGGATAAAACAATAAAAAATGAAATAGACTACATACTAACCACGAACCATCAATGGTTCAGAACCATCGAAGTATAAAACATCCTGTACCCTTCTGACCACCGTCTAGTAAGAGGTAAATTTACAATAGATAAATCTAAGAAAATACGAACAAGTTATAAAACAATTGTACAAAAATTCCTGGAAACAGAAGAGGAAAAATCCCTCTACATTAAAAACTTAAAAGAAAGAAGAGAAGAAATACTTAAACACGATAAAAGCAACATACAAAGTTTTTACGACAAAATAGAGCACATGATCGTATACAGTATACCCAAGAAAAAAGACCATTCCAGAAGAAAATGCATATTATCCGAAAAATCAAGACTTCTATTAAAAAAAAGACACCACCTACAAAACAAAAAACCATTGTTAAAGGATGACAAACTGGAACTTAGTCTATTATATTATAAGAAGACCAATAAACAAATCAAACTGGACTATAAAAACCATAGAACGAATATAATGGAAAAACACCTAACTGCTACAGGGAACTTGAAAAGAGCGAAGAAAGAATTAAAGACAAAAAAGTACTGGATTCCGAAAATAAAAAAAGGACTTTCAAGCAAAGACACAAGATGTGAAATCCTTGCCACCGCCACAGGCTTCTACGAATCCCTTTACAGGAAAAGAAACAACGAAATGGTACCAGAGGAACCAGTAGAATACGAAGACATGATAGAAAATCCTATAAAAATTGTTGACCCAAAGGAAATCAACCTTCTATTAAGTAAACTGAAAACTCTAAAAAGTCCAGAAGCAGACGGAATATCAAACGACATGCTTAAATTATCAAACGAAGTACTTCTAGCACCATTAACTCAACTTTTCAATGAAATACTAAGAAAAAGGAAGTCCCAAGGCAATGGGTGGAGTCAGACATAGTCATACTGTACAAAAAGGGAGACCCCACAGACATTGGAAACTATCGTCCAATAAGATTGATGTCAAGCATCTATAAAATCTTCTCACAGAACTTACAATTCAGACTAACGCCAAAAATCAAAGTGTAGAAACACTTCGATTTTTGGCGTTAGTCTATGTAGAGCAAGCAGGATTTCGCAGAAGCTTCAGTACAATCGACCATATACACACCATGGAGCAAATTATCGAAAAATACCATGAATTCCAAAAACCTCTTTATCTTGCTTTCATCGATTTAAAAAAAGCGTTCGATTCCATAGACCATACGGCCATATGTAGCGCTTTAAAACAAAACAAATGTGAACGAAAATTATATAGATATAATTAAAAATATATACGCCAATTGTAAGAGTAGAGTAAAGCTCGAATCGACAGGGAAATTTATTAAAATTGCAAGAAGAGTAAGACAGGGTGACCCACTATCAACAACTCTCTTTATAAATGTACTCCACTCAATTATAAAAGAGCTCTCCTGGAAAAACGAAGGAATTTATACAAACGGGAAAAACCTTACATACCTGGCCTTTGCAGACGACATAGTTTTATTCGCAGAAGATGAACTAAAACTTCAATATATGTTAACTACTCTACATAATGCTAGCAAGAAAAGAGGACTGGAAATGAATTTACAAAAAATTCAAGCAATGACTAACAGTACACAGAATACTTTACTTACTTACTTATAGACGATAGAAATACTCGGCAAATATTTAGGCAAACAGGTTTCATTTAAACCCACCAACAATACTGAAGAAATAGAAAGGAGGATTGCAAAAACTTGGAAGAAATTCTGGAGCATGTAAGAAATTCTAAAAGGTACCTTGCCTATACAGTTAAAGAAAATAATAGTAGCCTACTCCCCACACTCACGTACGGCTGCCAGACTTGGTCATACACATCAGAAGCTAAAAATAAATTAGCAAAATGTAAAGGAGCCATAGAAAGAAACGTAATGAAAATAAGACTTATCGATAAAATCCGCCACAAAGAAATAAGATCCAAAACCAAATTCATTGACGTTCTAGAGCACGCACTAAAAATGAAGTGGCAATGGGCGGGTCACGTAGCCGGAATGCAAAAGGAAAGATGGGCTACCACAGTAACAGCCTGGAAAAGTCCAAAAGGAAAAAGAAGAGTTGGCAGGCCACTAACTAAATGGACAAATGGCCTTTACCCGAGATGGGTCCTAACTGAATATATACAAGAAAACACTCAATGAAACACATATACAATTTATTCTAAATTATTTTATGTACAAAATTATATAAGAATGTTTATTTTTATCATATTTAAATTTAAAATGCATGTATTTATTTAACTAACACCTCAGTTACCGAATAAACAGGCTTTTTATTTTTATTTTATTTTATATTTGTCTCGGGTCTGGGTGATTCTTTGTATAATATGTATATATTTAAAAAAAGTAGTATATCAGTCGTGTGGTATCATATGGGTACCATAACACAAGCTCTGCTTACTTTGGGGCTAGATGATGCTGAATGTCCAGTATTTTTTTATTTATTTTATCTATTTGTAAATTGTCTAAATTGACGTGTATATGTATTTTAGCTCATTTTATCACTTAATCAGATCAATATAGATCCTTTTTCTGTTTGTCAGCAGGGGGACTAACTCCCAATAATTTGAAGACTATCACAGTCGCCTCCATCAACAGTCTCCAAGCAGCACTCATCTTGGATACAAGTTACAGAGCAGTTATTTGTGATTAAAAACATTTCGCTGAACTGAATAACACTTCGAGGATTTCTACGTGAAATTTCACGTAACTTGACTGACGCCACCTAAATCATCTTCAACAGATGAACTATGGCCAATGATGATAGATCCTCCTACGGTGCGCGAGTCTGGCCGATTTTACTTTTCAGTCTTTTCAATAAAGGCGAGAAAGTAATTTCAGAGAATTACATCAAACTCATTATTATCATGTGCAGCCTATCTCGTACCACTGCCTCTCTTCGTTTGTGCCAACCAGCTCGGTCTTCGGCCGATCTACTTTAACTATGTCGTCGACCCACCTTGCCGACGGACGACCTCCTTCCACCTTCTCTGGGCCACCACTCAGTTAAAATCATAAATAACGCAGCAACTTATTAATAAAAGTTACAGCCCCTGCCGAATCCTAATAACCTTTCACATCTTCACGAAATTAATAAAAAAACATCGCATAATATTTCGTGGCAAAATAATTTGTTATTTTTCCGAATAATCTAGTATCAAGTTAATGATTCCGAACGGTATACTAAACTATTCAAACTAAAACTTTATCCTATAATTCCAAAATCGAATTAGCTAGCGTGGAGGTTAAGTATCCTCTATCTTTGTCATTGAATTGATGTCAAAGAATAGTGATGGCAATATCTTTCATTATACAATGTCAATCCTAAAGGTATACCCTTTTTAGGGTTCCGTAGCCAAATGGCAAAAAACGGAACCCTTATGGATTCGTCATGTCTGTCTGTCTGTCTGTCTGTCTGTCTTTCTGTCCGTCCGTATGTCACAGCCACTTTTTTTCCGAAACTATAAGAACTATACTGTTGAAACTTAGTAAGTAGATGTATTCTGTGAAACGCATTAAGATTTTCAAACACAAAAAAAAATACAATAAATTTTGGGGGTTGATGAAAAAAACATTTATGAGTTTCAGTTTTAAGTATCCCCATACTTAAAACTGAAACTCAAACCCATACGTGTGGGGTATTTATGGATAGGTCTTCAAAAATGATATTAAGGTTTCTAATATCATTTTTATCTAAACTGAATAGTTTGCGCGAGAGACACTTCCAAAGTGGTAAAATGTGTGTGTCCCCATTAAAAACCCCCCTGTAACTTCTTAAATAAGAGAATGATAAAACTAAAAAAAAAATATGATGTACACATGCAAACTACCACCGAAAATTGGTTTGAACGAGATCTAGTAAGTATCTAGTTTTTTTTAATACGTCATAAATCGTAAACCGCAATTTACCTTTCATTCAATCAACTCAAATATAAAATGTTACTTGCTGCTACGGAACCCTTCATGGGCGAGTCCGACTCGCACTTGGTCGCTTTATTATTTATGACATGTCAGGGTTTTTGTAGGAAACGCATTTTTGACAACCTAACCTACTAGTTCCAGCATCCTGGATGGGACAAATGAGACCAAAAAAGTCACATTTGTCCCATAACGTATCATATTATACTCGTAAGTATATGAATAAATAAATAAAATAATAAATAAATATTGATGAACAATGCACACCACACCATCTAGGCCCAAACTAAGTATATTAAATACATACATATAGTAGATTGTTGCACCGAGCGCAAAGTGTGTTGTTAATGCACGAGTGTTATGTTGGTGCCAGAGCGCACGCGAGGGCACTGAATTAACACGAGTGCAATAATTACTCTCTTTAGCAAGGTGCGTAATTTACTTTTCCTTCTATTTAATTTATTTATTTAATTTACTACCAATCTACCTACTGTGATAAAATATGCTTACTCAAACTAAAAATATGAAGAATCAATCATCAATCAGTTTTACAATGGTACAAAATGCGCGCCATTTGTATTTTTTTCACCAAGTCGGTTTTATCCAGCCAATTTTTATTATCAGCCAGTATCTTTTTGATCTAATACAAACATTTTATATTAAACTTGATGGGAGATATTAAACCTCTGTGGTAAATTTATATCTAAATAAAAAGTAAAAAACTGTGCAATAATGAAAAATATTGCAATAATGAGATTTCATATAACATTACTGCACTGTTTTGGTTCGAACCAAAAAATACGTCCTTTGTGATCGTTTTTGTAGCGATTAATGATAACATTACTACGTAGTTGAAAGAAAAGATACTTTTCAACACACCTGCTCATAAAGTGGCTCTATGGTCACCGCAATTAGGCACAGAATGACACCCATAATCAAACTGTGACTTTTTCATTGCTATAACTCACTAGTGAGCTATAGTTTTTTTTTTAATTTTATTGTTTGAGGTGCTTTGTTCTTAAAAAAGTTTTTATTCAAAAAAGATCGTGTTTAATAGAACAAATAAATTAATGTTCCTATTGCTTGCTCATTTCATGCAAATAAAACTTTCACTCAAATATAAATTTTGTTTTCTCTGTAATAAAAGAAAACTTTAAATTCCCCATTTTGTACGTGGCAGAATAGGCGCAAACCCTATGCGCGGAAAATAAAAAAAATACCTCATCCCTTTAGTCTGTGGCTGATCGCAATGCGCTCGCATAGGAAAACTGATTAATTTTTCCAATTTTGTTTTTTTTATCTACAAAATAAAATGAGTTTTTATTGTTATTTTATTCACAAGTGTCTTGAAAAACGTCGTATGATACACGTGTGTATTGATGATTACCGTCCTCGGCTCTCTTAAGACCCTCACCTAACGGCTCGGGTCTCAATGGCGCCTCAGCGGTAATCACCAACATTACACACTAGTACCATAATCTACTATTATAGCACCCAGACACAGAACAAACATCTATGTTCGTCACACAAATGTGTGTTCTGGGAGGGAGTCGAACCCTTAACCTACAGTGCAGAAGGCAGAACAACTACCAACTGAGCTGACAGGCTAGTCACTATAAGTATTCAAGCAATCATGTGTTTCCCATAGAAAAAACTTAGCTTAGTGTGTGGCTAAATGGTGCTCTGTGAGTTGTCAGATAACATTATTCATTTATTTTTCTTCTTTTTCTTCTTCTTATCGTATCATTCGTTATTTCGAACCAGTGCGGTGAAAGAATTAAAGTTCGCCTCGGAGACTCCTTGAATTTATTTATATATTAAATACATGTGAAATAGTTGAGCTATCTAAGGACCTTTTAAAACAATCTAAGTATAGATCGCTTAACTGATCAAGATCACTGTCCCCAAGACACTGGCGGTATTGCCAGGTTGAATGGCAGTGCTAATACGCTGGGCCAAATAGGATCCCGCTCTGGGGTCACGGGATGTTTCTTCAAGACGACTTGAAATAATATTAAAACGCAATGGGCTTGATGGACGTGATGGTTCAAATCATATGTAATATCATATTCATATGTAAGCCCTTTTATGACCTGCATCTTTACGCCTATTGAGGTGCTCGGCTCATTTAGCCTCCTCACCAACTCTAACGGAAGTCCCCGACAGATGGGACGTCAGGGTTTCAACGTCTATTCTATACATTTCCGTAAATAAATAATTAATTTATTATTTGTTACAACTAAGTACTCTTGCTTGTAATGCACGGAACTAACAACATTTAGAAGCATTAATAGGTGGCAAAAAATTACATTAGACTTTTATGTGTAGGACTTCTGCCACTCCACACACTTTGTAAGATGACTATGTGAAAACCGCAACGCTCATTTAATTGATCAGTTGCATCCTTGAGTACCCGGACATTTGATTGGTTGACCTTTAAATCACCGGTTCGCAACCCAAGATCCAATCCGAAGATCCAGATGTCGAACGAGCACTCTGTATCTCTCGTCGAAGGCCCGTATTTTGAACTAAATAAAATTTATATACAGATCGAGAATTTACATTTTCATTACAGTTCTCTAAATAGATAAATATTTTATATAATATAAAAGTCACAAAATAAGTACTTTTAACTTTTTCTTTCTTACCTTTATTATAAGTATTTACACCGAAGAACACATGTAAACCAAGATATTACATGACATGGTTTTGAACTCATAGGTGGTTTTCTTAGATTAGGTAGGTACTCGATAAAAAAACAGCAGTTAGACCACAAAAAAATTGTTTTGTTTTTTTCTCGTTAATCTTTTTCCCAAAAGTTTGCTATACCTTTTTTTTCACCATAATTGCGAAAAGAACACATAATCATATTTCCTGTCAACTGATTCGCTCATTACTAATTTTAGACGTTCTATAAATAGCACTAGGTACGAGTAGGTACTCCTTGCCCCGTGTTTGAGTGGTCAAGGTTGAGAATTTGTCAGTTGTATTTAAGTAAAGGCACCAAATAACGTCGACTTTTTTTTGTAGATAATGGATAACAGATAAAGTATACATACGAACAAACATACAAACATACCTCTAAATTTACCAAGTGCATGTCGTACCACGCACAGTAAAGGGTTTTCGAAGTCAGTAAGGACAAGAATGACCAGTGGTCAGGTCTCAAACTAATTCAACATTTAAACTACCATAAAGTATAATACTTTGAAAAAAATATGAAACTTTAATGTTTACTAATCATGCTGTTACTTATAGTCTAATTAGGCCGTTATTATAGTTTTTCTTTTATTTTTGTCATAATACGCTGCAAATTTACTCTGTATAGATTTTTTTGTGGAGAAAGATTTTTTTTGTTAAAGTGGATTCGAGAATGGCTTAGATTTACAATTAGGTACAGTTTCGAAACGTCGGGAAAAATAGGTAAATAAACGCGATAAATACCCGTAAGTATTTATAATAATAGGTACAGTTTTTTTTCTTCTGAAACGCGCGGAAGAAGTCGAGAACGGGACAGCTATATATATATATATGTATATATATTATATTTATTTAGTTTGTCAATGGTTGCTACAGCCTTAAAAGCTTAGACAACATTTTCATTCCTAATGCTAATTGCACAACCAATCACATGTAAACACTGCATGCAATATTAATGTAATAAATTGCCCAAGCGCGTGTCGACAACGCACGGTAAAGGTTTCCAAAGTTAGTAAGGACAAGAATGACTAGTGGTCAGGATCCAAACCAATTCTACACCATCTAGTTAACAAGCAACAAGAACTTAGTATGGAATATATATGTTTTTTAAGGCTAACAAATCAGGCGTGATATATATATTATTTTTTTTAACTTCATCATTCTGTACCTATAAAGTTGCCGATCTAAAGTAACTTGTGGTCGCCCACTGGTCGAAATTTAACCATAATTAATATAATTAAAAAAAAAAGGAAAAAAATATTGCATTCCTTCTCTATATAAACTATAAGTGGGCGAAATTTCACACTCCTCCGTTTTTGCTTCACGTATTAATATATAGATTAGATATTTTTTTTTTCTTTTGTTTGTTATGAACTCTAATTTCAAGTCAATGATATATAACCAAGCTTGCGAACTCGTGCGTCGATAGTTCGTTAGTCGATTATTTAGAAGTGCTATGTTACTTCATGAAATGCATAGCACTTCCAAATTAATATTTTATTTCTCGTGTTATAGTATGTAATGTCTTGTAATGTTAGCTGTGAATTCATAAATTGTAACTTTTTCGTACAAGTGTAGACAGTTAAATTATAAGTGTATTGTGGTGCCTTGTGATTTGAACGGCGAGGTCGCAAGCAATGACGTTCAGAATATACAAATGACGATCGACTATTCAACTAAGACTTTATTATCAAACAATCACTTGACACTGGCAAAATTGTCATCACTATGACACATGCCATTAACAAAGAAGAAGAAGAAGAACAGCGGAATGTTCTAGGCAAATAAATCCTTTATAATCACTTTTTAACCACTTTAACGTCCGAGCTGTTGGAGCAGTATATTGCTACAAACTACAAGGTTTTGTGTAAAAACTCGTTAGAATCAAACGTTTATAACCTAAAAAGACAACCGACTTCATGTATATAAAAATGTTATCGATGTATACAATTTGTCGATTTTTGTAGATGTTTTAAAAACTGCACGACAGATTTCGATAAAATTAAAATAGAAACACCTGGGAAGTATACCCTTTGAAACAAAAAAAGTAATTTTGAAATCGGTTCTGGCGTCTTTGAGTAATCGGTGAACATACATAAAAAAAGATTCCGACGAATTGAGAACCTCCTCCTTTTTTCAAAGTTATCTACAAATACATCTATATAATGACAATATTAATTTTTAGCTTTCGCAATTACAATTCATATTTTTATAGTAGCTATCAAAAACAATACGCATCAACCGGAACGTCGGGAATAAATAAAAGTTAAGTAATACGCGATAAATCACGAGCAATGGCAACATCCCATTTGTTAACTTTATTTTCTCGAATTTTTATCTAAACAACTTGAATTACGAAAGTACGAGATCCTCAACCGAAGGTATTAAAAAAATACTTAAAAGTGGGTACACTCTTAAAATATATAATAAATTAAGTTCAGAGATTTTTTGAGTAGGTATGTGTATTTTTTTCAGTTTTCATGAACTATACTAAAAACCTTAGTTTACATTAGGTTATGTTTACATTACCAACGTAAGTACCAAGTACAGTAGCTACATATCTTGTGGTACAACTGTAGATAAGGAAGAGCAGCAATACAGCAGCACTTATAGTAGCCTTTCTTTGTTACAGTTCTCGATATCGATCAGTTCTGCTCTAGACTGAAGCTCATAGTTATAAATTGTCAATTTCCTCGGATTTCCTCGGATTCGAACTCGGAAACAATCGTGTCTGCGATAAAGTGATTTCGTTTTTAATGAATGCTGAAGAGAAGCACCTTAGCGTTTGAATTTAGTGTAGGAAATTGGATATTACTCAAGGTATTAATATCCAATGATAATAAATATTATCTTGAAATTGAACCCTAATTTGTAATTACTAATTATATGAAACATGTAGAATGAATGACTGAATAACTTTGTATAAATAATTTTGTAATATTTGGGTTTATTTAAGTATCTAAATACTGTAAAAGCTGTCTTGGGCCTCGTAGTTTGGTATTGCAGTATCAATTCAGTAATCAGTAATGCAGTAATCATTTAGGTGATTTAGGCGCGTCGCTCACTGGTAAGTCGAGGCGCGGACGCGGCGGCGTCGCGGCACGGTCGAAGCGTCGTCTCTATGTGGAGTCGCGGCGCAGGCGGCTTTGCTTCCTTCACACATTCCATATTTATTTAACATATTCAAGTCATTTATTTAAATAGGAATATAATAACTAAATTTTGTGATAACTTCCATATATATTGATTATTTACTGTTGAAAGTGTTACCTACCTAGTGTTACCGAAAGTACCATGTGATAGGTATACCATAAAACTTTTAAAACTTGTCGGGATACTTTCATAAGTCACGTGAAGCTTTGAATGCTCCTCTTCAGTCACAATGTCGCAAATATGGGTGTATCCAAGTTTTTTTTAAATTAAATTAAATAATTGTACGAGTGCGATTTTAGTAATGACTGTAACGCGGACGCTGGACTTACCCGTCTAAACGTAGCTACGCACGAAACGAAATGACAAAATGGAAAGTATTCCGACAAGTTTAAAAAGTTTTATGGTATATCACATGGTACCTTCGGACCATGGACCCGAATTTAAACTACAACTACATTTGGACCCTATGTAGGAACATATTGGTTATTGGTATCTAAATTTATATACAGGCTCTTTAAAGTTAATACAAATGTTTTGTTTCCACTTTTGATGCCATTTTCACGCAATTTTAACAAACATGTGGTTTCTATAAAATCTCTCCTCTCCGATACACATACATCTGTTATTTCGATCGTAAACTATCCGCAAGCTAAATATCTCAATGTACGAATCGAAATATCTTTGAAATGATACAAGCGATTATGTGACTTTTATACTTGCTTGACAGCAAATATAGTCTTCTCAATTGCTAGATACAAAATATAAAGATAAACGAGTTTATTGAACGAAACTTCATTAAATCGGACTCACTCTCGTCACATATCTATCACTTCGGGCGGGATGCAAAGATGAAGAATTCCTGCATTCGTATTGAGCCTGTTGCGCCTGTCGGATCGCCAGCAGCACACGAACGCTTTACCGGGACGATCGGCACCGGCGGTAGTGACTCCAAAATACTTCCATTTGATTTTCAAATTCTTCGAATAATATATTGAGCTATCAGAAGCGATGCATAGACGGCCATGTTTCAGTGGTACGGCACATTCGGCTGATTCCAGAGAAGAAGGCCCGTCAAATCAGTAAGTCCTTGCTATTAATCTTAAGCTAGGTACTAATTTGAAAAAATTAGCTGATTTTTGGATGTTTAGATTTTTTTTTGTGGCTTAACGTGCGGTTGGCGTGTTTTGGTGCATTTTAGTCATCATGTGAAGATTTATTGGATTATTTTTGGTCCTCTTGCGAAGCAAACATTGCGCTCTTAGATTATGTATTTATCTCGAGTTACCTATATCTGGTTGTATTAGTAATTAAGGTGTTTATTTAAATAGAGCTAGAGTTATTGACTTGGGTGAGATTAATTAAAATAAAAGCTTTGTGTTTCTTTGTAATTCGATAAAATACTAATCCGTATAATTATTTTCTATAAACGCACCATTTTATATAACGAATCAAATGACAAACGTCAAGATACGACTTTGTGACGTCATAATAGAAACAATGTAACCACTTGACACGGGTAGCATTAACATTAATGCCATTAACGAAATAGAAGATCTGTTGAATAAAGCTGCGGAAAATCTATTAAATAAATGAATCAAATGTCAGTTTTAACTTATTTTAGAACTGGTACATAAACATATTACTTTTATTTCGATAAGTGCGTTTTTTTCGTACATATTTTTTTAAAAATTCAGCTAGTGTAGTGAAAATAATGATTCTGATTCTGATCAGGGCCACCATATGGATGCGAATCGCGTAATATTATAAACGTGATAGATTGTCTGCATGTTTGGATGTTTTTATGTTAATATTGTTTGTTTACGGCTTAACACCATAACGGCTGAATGAATTTGGACGAAATTTGGTTTACATGAAGTCTTTGTCCTGGGATAGCATATAGACTACTTTATAAAAAAGTACCACGCGTGCGAAGTCGCGTGCAGAAGCGTCTACGTAATAACTACGTAATACGTAATAACAATGTTTTATTTTAATGTGGCAAAAAGGCGATGGTTTAGCTTAAATTTTTGGTTATTCATATCTATCGTAGAAGGCAATAATATTTTTTGCATGCTATTGCTTTCTGTCAAGACTTATGAACAACAATCAATATAACATCCCTGTGAGGTCCTAAACTGTTCTCAAAAGTCATTTTAGACATTAATCTATTTACTAGCTTCTGCCCTCGGCAGAATAACCTCCGAGGAGCACTTTTTCTGTATCCTTTCACCACATAGACAGGTTCGAAATAACTAGTGACACGAAAAGAAGAAGAAGCCTGTGGCTTCGCACGCGTGGTATAAGTTATAAAGTATCTTATGTATATATTTAAAAAAATATACTAGTGGCTCTGTGAGCTGTCTACAGCTCACAGAGCCACTTGTGAATATTTTTCGAAATGATTGAAATATAACTATTATAACTTGACATTCGAAATAAATGGAGCGCCGTGTTTTGACTTGCTATTTCAAGTTCTATTAAAAAAATCTAAAAATTGTATACAACGATGATATTTTTTATATTCAATGAAGACGGTTTTCTTTAAAGTTTGTAAAACGTAATTATATTGTTACTTACTTTGTTTATTGAATTTTATCACTTAAGTTTACAGATTTTTCCTGTTAATTTAGATTTTTTCGTGTTATTTCCAGTTTTATTGGTAATTTTAGTGTTTTTATATAAAGTACCTAGATGACCGATCTTTGCTCGGTATAAAACACGGATAAAACGACGTTTTCTAAAAATGAAACCTTGCTACATCGATTTGTCGCCCCCGAAACCCCGAATTTCATGAAAATCGTTAAAGCCGTTTTCGAGATTCAGATTATATATATACATAAATATATACAAAAATTGCTCGTTTAAAGGTATTAGGTAGAGTTATTGGCCTCAATTCTGTTGGCACCAACCTAACTACATATATTTAGCTAAAATTAGGTTTTAAACTGTCAAATTAACCTGCTATTCTGCTGCTACTAACTTATCCTAATTTAATTTTAACTAACTTAATTACTAATATAGTTTGATGGTACCAACCAAGTAGGTTTTACAAATGCTATGACTATCTATATATTTTAGAAAATTCCTAATTTTAGACCGAACTAATTTTCCAACCAAATTTCCACCATTGACTCGGGTGTGAATAATTTTAATAAAAGCTTTGTGTTTCTTTGGGATTCGGGCAAAAATAACCCGTAGTCATGGCTCCATTTTATATTAAATAACAAATGACGAACGACAAAATATGACTTTGTGACATACTATAAGCAATATAAACACTTGACACTGCTAAAATTTACATTATTATGACACAAGCCATAACAATGTTATGTCATTAACAATGAAAAAGAAGTCTTCTATTTTCTTGCACTTTTCACTAATAATAAGCAAGAATATTATCTGACCAGCATGTTTACATGCAAGGTTTAATTGTAATTGAAACACACTAAGCATTCAAAACGCTCGTGTAAACTAACGTACTAACGCGCCTGGGTATTTAGCAACAAATTCATTGGTATACAATAATAAGTATTTGTAGGTGTGTTTGAAAATGCAATATTAGTTACTTACCTTAATGATGAGGTCTCCTTTGAACATAGTTATGTAAGTATAATAAATAATTTAAATTCAACCTTTTTTGTACGGGCCGCGGTATTTTTATGAATAATTTCTTTCCGCGGCGTTCTTTTTATACACAGGATTTATCACAATCCGTTACAATTGTCGAAGTGTTTTTATTAATGTTTCGAGTTGATCCCAGCAACGGATTAGTATGGAAGTGACATTGGGAGAGTTATTTTCGTAATTCGACAATGGCTTTTTTGGGACATATGTCGTTCAATCCCTTAAATGAATATTATAATAAATTCAAAGGTATATATAAAACGGAGGAGGTTTTCAATTCATCGGAATCTTTTTTTTAATGTATGTTCACCGATACGCCTGAACCGATTTGGATTTTTTTTTGTACGGAGATAGATTGTATCTTGGGGAGGGACATAGGCTACTTTTTATGTAGGCACAAAGCGTGCGAAGTCGCGAGCAACAACTAGTTTTTACTTAAAACTAGTAAATGGCTTCATTATCCTGGGTGGATGGTCCTCTAATACAAATTCCTTATGATATGAGCCCATACGTGATACATGATCTGTTTCTCGATAATGATTTCCGTCGGGTATCCTCAAAGCCAATGGTAATTATGCCAGTTAACCACTGGAAGGTATAACAAGCTGTGAAAGCGATGCTGCTTTCATCTGGATAGAAGTGGAGTTTCCGGTTTCTATCATGTTTTCATCATCAGCTCCTCACCAAAACTAAAACACTTAAGTTAACCTATATTTTTATACAAAAACTTAAACTCTAAATAAACCAAATATAAATTTAAAATAAATATATATTAAAATGAGGATTTGCAAAAGCCATACAACTCCGTACCGCTATTCTTGGGGAGTTCCGTTGACCTCTTTCTGTCTGTATCATCAGATCCATCAATATATTATAGAGACAATTCTAAAGAACTATTCTAAAGAATTTCTATATTGTTAGCCACCGAAAAGTTTCATTAGACATCACCTACTATACCTACTCCCTCATCATTAAATTAGCCGTAATACTGATGAAATTCTCAAAAACGGCTAATCGTCTTCAGTTTAATTTTTGACAGCTGAATATCATCTTAACCCAGATCTGCTTTTTATACTTGGCAGGCTGAGCCAGTTTCTTTATTTTCAAACCATCTAGGTCATTATTTTAGAAAACCGCGTGGTTTGCTCAAAAATTCGCCTAGATGCATGCTTTCGAAAGTTCCTATACAAACTTAAACACCTCATTGCACCCGATCACACCGTTGATATTAGTCCTTAACCTTAGTCCTTAACTTTAATTTGTATTAAATAATATTCTTACAAAACAAATGACCACGTGTTAAAAAGTTCCTGAACAAATATTAATTGCACCTTGTTCGGGGAAAGATTATATAAAAATATTGTCCCAAGTCCATTTTGTACTAAAGAATATTTATGCAATTTATACAGACAAACAGACAGAAATTATATAGTGTGCCTTGTGGACCCCCGTAAGCTTCAGAACATTAAAAAATATTGATTACTTTATTGAGTACAAGTAAAAAGGTGTGAGTGTGGGTGTGGGTGTGGGTGTGGGTGTGGGTGTGGGTGTGGGTGTGGGTGTGGGTGTGGGTGTGGGTGTGGGTGTGGGTGTGGGTGTGGGTGTGGGCATGGGTGTGGACACAACGCACATGAATGTACGTGTGTGTGTTCATGTGTTGCTTAAGAGGAACCAATAGGTTTTCCGTATCAGTATAGGTTAATGACTAAAGCTATTCATGGGTTTTAGATATACATTAGTTAAAAAAAGGGGATATATTTCATTTTCAAAACTTTTGTGAGTTGTACTACACATCTTGATGAACACGGGCTTTACTCACGTATTATTTGACGATGGAGGCACCGACACTGTTTCGATTCATCTAAGTAGAGAATCTTCATAAGGGTGAGTTTGATCCGCGTTCCGCTCGTTGCCGCTCGAATTCACGGTTCGCACTGAACCGTTGAGTGCGAACCGTGATGAAGATTCTCTAGATGAATCGAAACAGTGTCGGTGACTCCATCGACAAAATAATACGATGGGAATGTAAGTACTTTAATAACATACACACTCAATTATAAGGAATTCGAATCTCTACAGATTTCGTAGTAGCTCTACGCCGTAGAAGACGTGCTTAGGTAATTATAATTATTATAATTAACTAAGCACGTCTTCTACCATACCATAATTATTATGGTATAAATCTTAGCATTGGAGCTCGCAAAAATCTGAACTGATTTTAAAAAGGAAATGTCAGTAGGTATATATTTAAGTATTTATTTCGTTTTCACGGCTAAACGGTTGAACAGTAGAGTATTAACAGTATTACCTAAAATTTGAGACAGCAATAAGTCTAAGAAATATCAGTCATGATAATACAAGCAATTTTTAGTTAATGGCTATGTGCATGGTGTATATTGTCCACCAATATTTACTTACAATAGGAACCCGACAGCACTATCGGCTTCTTACGAGAGCCAGATATTGCCTATTACCGTCGCCACCTACAGGCGAAAATATGTTTATACCAGAGGTATTATTATTGTATAAAAGTGTGTTTGACAGCAAAGATTACCCAATTTTCGCCTATTGCTAGTTGTCGCGAGTTAAGGCGGTGCCCACAGCAAATTCCGTATGGAAAAAAATAGTAATTTTATACCGCTACTTAATAGCTATCTGTTAATTAAAAGCAATAATATTTTTTAATAATATAGTATATATTTTCAAAATTTTATTATTATTAAATTATTAATTGAATTAAATTAAATTATTAATTAAATTCTATTAAATTAAATTATTAATTAAATTAAATTATTAATTAAATTAAATTATTAATTAAATTAAATTATTAATTAAATTAAATTAAATTATTAATTAAATTATATTAAATTATTAGTTAAATTAAATTATATGATTAATTCAATTTATTATTATTTATTATAATTTAATTTAATTATTAATTAAAATTATATGTCTAAAATGTTAAAACATCATCATCTTCTAAACTTGATGTCGTGTTAATTTGCAGCTTGCACTAATAGGCGGAAAGTAATCTAATTAAAACATTAGCCGTTAAGCTTTTTTTCAAAATTAATGAATACATGAATTCTGAAAAACATTTAACATAATTTTAAACAAATTTAATAAAATTTTAATTTTCTTACTTTCCGCCTATTAGAGCTGCAAATAAGATTTGTTTTCGTCATTTGACCGCCGTGAATACGTGTCAAAATCATTTGATCAGAGTCGCCTTAAGTAAGCTTGGGATGGGATCTAGGTGAAATATGGTAAGGAAATAGATTGTGTTTTGCGAAAAGACATAGGCTACTATGGTATGTATCCATACCACGCATGCAAAGCAGCAGACAGAAACTAGTTAAATATAAAAAATAAGGTTGTAATAATGCATGTCCATGTTAGCCTATCGCTCACAAACATTTTAATTTTCTTTATTATTAGTCGCCATTCACAACAACAACCAGATTAGGTTTGGTGTTATCACTTTGGTACTCTACAGGGATTGTTCCGATCCTCAATCAAATTAGCTAAGTAGGTATAAAAATGTTTTAATTCATCCTGCCATTTTATAAATAAGTAAAGAAAGTAATTGATTGGTTGGTAGGCTTTTTCATAAAATAATTAAGCTAAAAAGTATTTTAGTAAAAAGGGATTACAAGTACCTCTAAAGAAACATTTTAGTCTTATTTAGTTAGATAACTATACGGATCGGCATAGAAATTACTGACTGAATAACTGCAAATCGCAGAGTTAAACATAGAGTTTAGGTGCTTCACGACGAAGTATATGGGTACCTAGATGGATATTTTTATTCGAGCCCTATCTGTGTCTCGAGAGATGCGATCGATATGCCTCCGCGCCCGCCGCCGCCAGCCTCACTCCCCGCGCCCGCCGCCACCTGCCTCACGCCCCGCGCCCGCCGCCGCCAGCCACACTCCCCGCGCCCGCCGCCGCCTACCTCGCGCCCCGCGCCTGCCGCCGCCAGCCTCACTCTTCGCGCCCGCCGCCGCCAGCCTCACTCCCCGCGCCCGCCGCCGCCTGCCTCAGGCCCCGCGCCCACCGCCGCCAGCCTCACGCCCCGCACCCTCCGTTGCCTGCCTCACGCCCCGCGCCCGCCGTTCAGCCGCGCTGCGCCGTCGCGTCGGCCCGTCGCGCATGCCCCACAATCACACACCGCACCGCATTCCCCCCTTGTCCAGTCTCGACTCACTTGTAATCTAAATAATATACCTACCACGTTTTATTAAAATCAGGTACAGACGTTATTGCGTTATTCAATAACAAAGAAACAACGAAACCTTAAATGCCTTCAGCCTTACTTGTTTGAAATAGTGCCATCCCTTCTTGTAAGATAATAATGACAGGGCAAATCTAAATCAGTAATCAACTGATCAGGCAATGTTAAGGTTGAGAAACGTTTATAAGTAAGGCCGCTATCCTATAAATGCCTCCTAACTGGAACATTGCTTAAAATTGCTAACTAAAAGGGATAGCACTATTTTAAACACTGATTAACTTTTGACAGACGTTGAGAGATGATTCCAAGTAGAGGGACTAAATTATCGGACTAATAGGGACTATAGGTCGAGGGTTCAATTCCCTTCCGGGACAAACATTTGTGTGATGAACATTAGTGTTTGTTTTGTGTCTGGGTAGTATCATAAGTATGTATTAAAGAAATATACAGGTATTCTATCAGTCATCTGGTTTCCATAGTACAAGTTGTGCTTACTTTGGGGGTAGATGATGTTGTGTGAATTTTCCACTAATATTTATTTACTTATTTATCAATAATCAAATATTAAAATGTTTTTTTACCAATAAAATCACAAGAATAAAACTATTGTGTCACATAGTAGGTGTATGTAGGTGCCGGTTCTTCCTAAAGCCGTCTAGGATGAATCTAGAAATAAACTTGTCTGTTATGATATAATATAATTATAATTTAATTATAATTATAATTAAAGATATAATATAATTATAATTTAATTATAACTATAATTAAAAATATAATATAATTATTATATAATATAATTAACTTATGATTTAATTGCTAATAAATAAATATTTTGTTCCATATTTCATATGTTTTTTGGAACAGCAGATATCGACATCATTAATATTACTACAATTTTTTATCCCATACAGAAAGGCAGTAAATTCCTGAATCCGCTGAACTTTTTCGTTAATAAATAAATCTATTGGATCGGTTAACGACGCGAATATTTCTTGAAAATCCGTTCGTTTGGTTTACATATAAAATCTAGGAAACCATGAACAAGATCAACTTTTTAATAAGGCAAGTTAAATTAAGAATAAAATAAGCTTTGATTTGATATTTTTTCGACTAAATAGCTGATGAGGGTATATAAATAACATTTACTCACCTGTTTATACCTGGCGAACCCCATAGTTGCGCAGTTGTGAAAGTAGGCAGCCTTTACGTTTTCAATTCTATTGGGTATATTCATTTAACTAGTATATATTTTTTTATATAACCAATGAGGGAAGATGATTAAATAAATTTAATTATTTAATATTATCCGGGCGCAATTTGACTAGGCAACCTATATGACAATGTGAATATTATCTATCATTTATTTCTTATTACTAATAGGTACCAGATGAGGGTATATGTTTCTTATGCTACATTTCTATGCTTGCCAAGCGTTCACAAACGTCCACAAGCACAAACGTGTAAAGAGGGCGTTTGGCTTGACTTGCGTGAGCTTGTAGACGCTTGTCTCCGATCCGGTCTAGTGTCGGGTTTTTTGACACAGATCAAAGGGCGCTTGCGACGCATTCACACGTTGGTGCGAGTTTAGTAGCCATTGTGATCTCGCGACGAGTGCACGTTTGATTGTAAGCCAAAAAATATAAAATATAATAACGTTTTAAAAACTAAAAAGAAAACCGACTTCATTGAATGAAATTTGAGCCTATAATACATTTTAAGTGGAAAGTAGATGTATTTTGTATATAAATAATATGGGTAGGCCAAATAAACGCACCGCTCCAATAAGACAGCGAGGTATCGAAGGACACGAAAACATCATCGATGTATACAATGTATACAGGTTTTCGTTGATTTTTCAGCTCTACCGATTTTGATAAAATATAAATGGGACCACCTGTGAAGTATACCATTTCAAACAAAAAAAGCATTTTCCAAATAGGTTCAGGCGTTTTCGAGTAATCTGTGAACATACATCTGTGACGACCTCTGTGGCGCAATGGGCTAAGATCCGACTGCGGCGCAGAAGGTTGCGGGTTCGATTCCCGCCGCGGGACAAATGTTTGTATGATCTGCAAGTATTTGTCTCGGGTCTGGGTATTTCTATGTATAATATGTATGTATTTACAAAAAAATATATATATATATATACATATGTATATAAGTAGTGTATCAGTCATGTGGTACCCATAACACAAGCTCTGCTTAGTATGGGGCCAAATGATGCTGTGTGAAATGTCCGAGGTTATTATTAATATTATTATTATTATACATAAAAAAAATGATTCCGACGAATTGAGAACCTCCTCCTTTTTGATGAAGTCGGTTAAAATAGATAAAAAAGATACCTAAATAAATAAAGGATAAAAAAAAGTTTATTAAACCAAACGCAATTGCCGATACAAGTTCGGTGTCCGTCATGCTTGACTGTACGTAGCACACTGACGCATTCACAAACGACTTCCAAATACAAAGCGAGATTTGTGGACACTTGCGGCTTGTGGACGTTGGTCGACGCTTGGCAAGCATGGAAATGTAGCATTATATAGGATCTTAGACTATGAGTATAGTGTTACGCAATCGTAAAATATTTTCCACGCCTCGTTGAATATGTGTTATTTAAGACCCATGGCCAGGTCATTAGAACAAAATCATCGTTCAATTTCGTGGTATTACAAGACTGATTGATCATCCAAATCAGGGGTGGCCAAACTTTTGAACAATTCGGACTAATACCAATTAAATTACTTATAAATATAAATTGGGTCTGACAAAGCAGTATATATTACGATTTATAAATTTCAATTCAATTTAATAACAAGAGTTTGCCGTAATCAGGGATCACTTTTGGTTTACTTGTCGTTTTACCTTATTAGTTTATTCTTTCATTGATCATCATAAATCAATTCTTTGGACCTGAAAACCTCTGTGTTACCTTATACCTTATATATTGCTACGCAGAATTGAATAATCGTAATGACACCGGCATGAACCTAAAAACGTCGAAGACATTTGACAAGTGCACGAAAGGAGCCGCTGAGGCGCACTTTAATCCTTTCAACACACTGGTTTTAAATAACTAGTGACACGATAAGAAGAAAATAGTGCTAGTTTTCTGTTTTAATGATTCTGATCTGAATAATATCTATGCCTCCGCATAAATATTATTCAGATCAGAATCATTTTCCAAAAATATGTACTTCCGAAAGCACTTTTGATAAGCTTCGCAACGTTTTGAGCAACATCAGCAATTTGGGTTCTGGAGCGCAGAGTTGTGTACGTGTGGTGGATTGTATGTGGTCTGTACGTTTAGCACTGAAAATGCTGCGCTCCATTGCCAGCTGACCAATCTCGAGATCGGACTTTTTCGGATGGACGGATGTTTATTTATTTATTTGTTTAACTATTAATTATAACGTCACAACAAATTACTCTAATTAATCTAATGTGTGTAATGGACCAAGCTTGTGCCTCGTAAGTTCATATGGGTAGGATACATATATCCACTATTTTCCGTTTTAATGATAACGGAAGAGTACCCTTCATAAGATCTTTCATAAACCAGTAGCTATGCATTTTATGTCCGCTTTGCTATTTCTTGCTTTTGCCGGGACTCCCAGACTTGGGAGACTATCTGGCCCAAGTAAAGGTATTGTAAAGTGACATATTGCATATCCTGCCCAAAGACAATGATTTTACACTTGGTCGTGTTTGTCATAACTTTGGTCTTTATCATTTTTAGTCAGATCTCAAGGCATGTAGCGCTTAGGTCTTCAAGCATACTCTGTAGCTCGTGGGCAGAGGATGAAAAAAGAACAATGTCATCTGCGAAACGACGGTTTGACAACCTCGTCCCTCTGACGCATATACTCTTTCCTTCCCAGCATGTCGCTAGCTTTCTGAAGACTTCTTCGAGGGTACTGGTGAATAGGGTTTTGGTGACAGCGGGTCACCTTTCTTGACACCTTTTTCTATAGCAAATGTGGTATCTTGTGCTTGTAATTTAATTGCCACTGTGCTATTTTGTGCAACGTGTAAAGGTAGAACCCAAAAACTCTCTGAGCACACTCTAAAACTCATGGCAGAACGTAGCGAAATGAAACTGCAGTCTTTAGTGGACATGTCGAAATACAGCACGCTCCATAAACAGATCTCTAAGTCTATGCGACGCGATTTGCATCTCTTTAATACTTATAGAATAAAGAACGCAATAGAGCGCAACCAAAGCTCCCAAGTGTTCGCAAGAGATCTGTCTATTGGGCAAAGCCTGTTGACGAAGCTGAAGACCGACAGTGGCAATGTCGTTTCCTCGAAGCCAGAAGTTTTACGAGAGCTCTAGAAGTTCTATGGACAACTGTTCACCTCATCGCAAAGTCCTATTACAAGCACGACTAGCGATGCAAGAGCCCGCCTAATCTGACACTACACTGAGAGCGGGTGGAACACCTAAGGTCCTCCAGAAGCTGTTCAACTCCGTCATCCTCGAGGGAACTACGCCAGAGGCGTGGAACAGGAGCGTGGTGGTACTGTTCTTTAAGAAAGGGAATTACAGGCCCATCTCGCTGTTGAGCCATGTCTATAAGCTGTTTTCGAGAGTAGTTACTAATCGTCTTGCTCGTGCGTTTGACGACTTCCAGTCTCCCGAACAAGCCGGGTTCCGAAAAGGCTTTAACACCATAGACCAAATCCATACGCTCCGGCAGGTTATATAGAAGACCGAAGAGTATAACCATCCACTTTGTTTAGCGTTTGTGAACTATGAGAAAGCCTTTGATTCTGTCGAAACCTGGGCAGTGTTGCGGTCACTCCAGCGGTGCCAAATCGACTATCGGTATATCGAAGTATTGAAATGTCTGTACAGTAACACCACCATGTCTATCCGACTCCAGTACCAGAGCATGGATCCAATCCCATTGCATAAAAGGGTGAGACAGGGAGATGTTATTTCTCCGTAACTGTTCACCTCTGCTTTGGAGGTAGTTTTCAAGCTCTTGCACTGGCATAGACATGGTATCAACATCAATGGCGAACGCGTCACTCACCTTCGATTTGCCGACGATATAGTCATCATGGCAGAGTCGCTGGAAGACCTAGGCACAATGCTCCGTGATTCTTGACTTCACGAGTGTCCTCCTGAAGGAACAGTTTGTCTCGAAGTACAAGAAATGCAATAAAGAGAAAGACAGGCAAATCACAGAAAAACTCAGATTTTCGGGGCCGTCCAAACCTATTTTTATATCCGTGAATCTTTCGTCTAAGCTCAAAAAGCTGTTCTTCCTGGCTCGAGAGCACGCCAAAGCCAATGATTTTATGCTCTGCTGGACTTCGAACGGCAAAATATATCTGCGTAAGCGGGAGGGCTTGCCTATTTTAATGATTACCAATGAAACAGACCTCACAAAATCGCACGCTGATAAATGACTAGGCATTAACTTTTCGTCCCAGTCCCAACATCATAGAATATTAACTAGCCTATTTGTATACAACTATTTTATTATTATTTGCTACTTTTTGTACATACCAAATAAGAATACATAAACACCACACACACTCTTTCACTCACACCCACATTACAAATCATACATAAGTATGAACACCTCACCCAAGTTTACCACGTTACTAACACCAAGAGTAAGTCAATTATTAATCGTCAAGCTTATTGGAACTCTCGAAATATTATATCAAAGTACAGTTTACTGTACAGCTCATCTGTTTCTCTCACTTCTGCTAAAACTCAGCGCTCATAATGGATGATATAGTTACATTATCTAATGACATCGAAAATTTCAAATTATCAGACTCCTTCGTCTGTTCTCCCGAGGAAACAAGCAAAAATCTTATGAACGGAAACACCTCTCTTAAAATACTCCACCTTAACATCAGAAGCATAAATTGTAATTTTGATGCTCTTTGCCTACTGTTACACAGAATTAAATCACATATAGACCTTATCATTTTGTCTGAGTGTTGGCTGAGTAAGTGCACTTGTCTTCCCTCTCTAACTGGTTATAACTCATATTCGTCTAATTTTAAGACTCAAAATGAAGGTATGGTTGCGTATGTACGAACCAGACTGCGTTGCAGTGTTTGTCACAGTATTTGCTCACGCAAATTGTCTACTACTTAAACTAGATAATAAACTAGCTGTTATCGCTCTCTATCGCCCCCTTCGAACAAAAACTTTGATGACTTTCTCAATAGTCTGGACTCGACATTAACCCAACTAAGTAAGTTTCTGTCTATTGTAATTGTAGGTGATATTAATATTAATATAGCTCCAAACACCAACAACGCGAACTCTGATGATTATTTGAATTTAATAGCCTCTCACGCAATGCTTCCTACTCACTATTTGCCGACTCGCTTTCATAGCTGTTCGGATCATTTAATCTTGAAATTACCTGCCACGGCGATGACCTTGGTTCTCAATTCTTTGGTTACTGATCTGATCACGCTCCAATTATGCTCTGTTATCCAATTATTATCTCAAACAAAGGCCCAAAAATTATCAACTGTTAAACTAGACAAGTCTGGAATCATTACAGAAATAGAAAATACTGACTTTTCTTCAGTTTTATTATCTAGTTGTGCAAATCGTGCTACTCAGAGTTTCGTTGAACCCATCTTTAATTTTACAAAACATACTCAAACTTTGACTATTCCAAGTAAAAATCGCATCATAAAACAATGGATTTCTCCTGGCTTTCTAAAATGCATCAGACATAAAGATCAGCTCTATAAAAAACACAAAAGTATTACAAATAATGACATTATCAAAATCACATTTACACGTTACCGCAATTTTTGTAATAATTTGTTGAAGAAAGTTAAGAGAGAATACGAACGCAATGAACTTCGGAAGGCCAAGAATAATCCAAAAGCAACCTGGAACCTCGTCAAAAAAAATGCTAACCTAAACTGCAAACAATAATCTTCTGAAGAGTTGCTAAAGCTCGCTGCTACCTCTGAACTATCACTAAATGCGGTTAATAACTTCTTCGCTAACGTGGGAAAAGATTTAGCGTTAAAAATAATACTTCCCTGTGCTAATAAAGTACTTTCGAAAAGCTCTTCTCATGCTATTACGAGTACATAATTTAAATTTCTCCCCTGTTGTCTTGATGGCACTTCTCCCTTCTGTTTCAAAGAAATCGAATACGTCATTCTCAACCTTAAGGATAAATGTGCCAACAGCACATTTATCCTTAAGGTTGAGATGGCATCCCCACTTCTGTCATCAAGGACGCCAGACATGTTTTTATCCCAGTTTTAAATTATATTTTTATCCTTTGTCTCCTTACTGGCACTTTTCCTAATCCATTCAAAAAGGCCCTAGTACACCCAATATACAAAAATGGAGATAAACATAATGTTAATAATTATAGACCTATTTTGGTTTTGAGTGTACTCTCAAAAATCCTTGAAAAAAATGATCAACCAGCGTCTTCTCGGATTCTTGAATGTTAAACATATCTTATCTGATAATCAGTACGGCTTCAGGAGCGGAAGATCGCCGAGGATGCAGTAATGGAACTCACAGCTGAAATTGCCAAAAATCTTGATAGAAAACTCAAATCAGCTGGTGTTTTCCTGGATCTCTCTAAGGCTTTTGACACTCTCTCTATCCCCATATTACTCGATAAATTGGAGCTAATCGGTGTTAGAGGCAGTGGCAAGGACCTTTTTAGGAGTTATCTAACCCATCGTACACAGGTAGTGATCGTTGGGGATAGGGTTAGTGGTGAGGAACAGGTAGACTTTGGCGTTCCGCAGGGAAGTGTACTTGGCCCCACTCTATTCCTTGTATAGGTACATTAATAATTTGTGTAAACTGTCACTTACTTACTTGGTGCGTGGACTGGTTTCCGCAACTAGGCCGAAACTGTTTACTTTGCCTTAACACAGTCAGTGCTGAACTTCTGCTTAACAGCATGGGGGGCTTCCACTAAAGGCCAAATGCTAAGAGTGGAGCGCGCACAGAGGGCAGTATTAAAAGTGATGTCTTCCAGGCCGAGACGGTATCCCACAACTTTATTATATTCATTTTGTAAAGTACTTTCTGTTCTCTTTGTTTTAGCGACTATATAACGCAAACACTCGCATCTCTTGTTCGATCCTCATCTCACTACCAATAAATGTCGCTCACAGACATTGTTTGTAAAGTTGAACCCCGGAGAACAGCTTTGGCAGACCATCACTTCTATTATTTAAGCCCTTCGCTTTACAGTAAAGTTAACAAAATCCTCGAAATATATCCTCTCCCTTCTTTCCCTCTCTTATGAAGAGACTGAATGTCTCCTCACAACATTGAGATAATTAAAATATATATAAAATAAATATGCAATATATATATCACCTTGGTAAACTTTGGTACACAACACTGACACACATAACACAATACTCTTACTTACTCACCTTCCAATAGGTACTCACACGATCTACTCCAAAGAAACCCAGACTTTATAAGACTTGAGTTATTTGGGAGAGCATCACTCCTCATCGATACATCACTAAACACAACACTCACATCATACATTTTCACACCCTTCACATTAGCGCATGCAAACCGATAATCGATAACCGATAATTTATCGGTAATCAGTAAATTTTTGTCAGCGATAATTATCGAAAAATTTCGATAAAAATACCGATAAACGATAATTTCATAAAGGTTTTATGTAATCATTCCTATCACTACCGCGGGTCAAATAAACCCCATTACCAACTCAGACCGAGGCTAATAATATATATAGACGCCTCGCCGCTATCAACTAAAGTGAAGTAACCATTTGTTAAATGGTTCCCTATAATTAGGTAAATTTGTATGAATGCGTAAAAAGTTGTGGTGGTTAAATAATTTACAAATAAATTTTTATGTTGTGCACAACTACAACTAATAACGGTGTATTTTTGAAGTGAAAACTTCGTTTAGCGCGGTACGCATATTTTTAGATGAGGAAAAACCTCTGGAGTCGCGACACCGTTACCGTCTGGGGCGAGACGCAGCCAGCTGCCGCGCTCGCCCCATTTGATTATAAACCTTAATTCACATGTTTACAGTATACTTTTGTATGGAGAAGTTTACTGCGTTAGGTCTTTGATATATTATCTACATTCTGAACAAAAAATATTGCATCATCTGTGTTCGTTCAGTATTTGATTGGCAGTCGCAATAATTACTGATTTTGAAGTGATTTATTACTAAACTCAAACGCGCCAAAATAAGTTTTCACTTCTGTCGGCACTTTTTTTGTAACTTTCAGGGTTACGATCAGGGTTCATATTGCTTTAGTAGTTAACGGGTATTTATCGTGTGTTACCGCGTATTATAACTTATGCCTAATATTTTGGTTATGTATGTTTAATACATCGCCATTTATTGAGCTATTTAGAGTTGATTATTTTAAAAATGCTTTTCGTGATATCCGATAATGGATATTCACTTTTGATCACACGATAAAGTCCAAAACTAGTTATTTACAAGTCATCGCATTCAAAATTATTTGAACAAACCACGCTTGTTTTCGATGGTAGCCATTGTGGATTAATTCAACAGTTTCTCATAGCAGTGATTCATTTTATTTTTGTTTCCCTGTTGCTGCTTGAGAACTTAAAACTTTAGGAGTTTTATTTTATATCAAAATAATTTATACCTATAAAAGAGCTTAACCTGACTGACTGACTGACTGATTCATCATTGCCGAGACGAAACCGCTGAAGCTAGAAAGCTGAAATTTGGAAAGTAGCTTCTTTTTACAGCAAAAACCACCCACTAAGGCGGGGTTTTTTTGAAAATCAATCCTTAAGAGGGTGAAAAGGGGTGAAAACGAATGTATGAAACTACGCGTGGTGCGATTTGCTTGAAAATTGATATGAATAAATAAAATGCAAAATAAATGGACACTGTCCTTCAGGATTTTCCAAAATAACCTTAACGAAGGGGTAAAATGGAGTGTCAATGTTTGTATGTTTTTAATGGGTGGTCAGGTGATTGGTTTGAAACTTATCAATAAAATTTGGCTACAATTCATTAAAAAGAAATACGGACGAAGTCGAAGAGCAACAGCTAGTATAAGATAATATCAGTGACTAGGAAAATTTTAAAATATATTCTGGCAAGCATCGCGTCTTATGCCAAGTGTGTTCAATGAGGATTTGTGTTCCAAATAACCTTATAACTTACGAAGTATATTTAATAAAAAGGTGTTATTTGAAGTACTTACAAGTGAAAATATAATGGTATCAAAAATGCTAAAGGTCATTTCCAGTCTCGACAACATCTCAGTTACTGAAACTGTAGCACTTTGTCGATTAGATAAACCTCACCCTGCAATCTGTATTAATATTTCTTTATTCAAAGAATCTGCTGGATTAAAAAGATTCAATTCAAAACAATTAAATTTCTCAAAATGTAATTTTGACGAAATCAGACATGAACTATCGTCCTTAAATTGGCATCAACTACTTTCCTCCACCGAAATTGACTGTATTACTGATATTTTCTATGAAAACCTTTTCTCTATTATTAATCGATACACCCCGCTATCTACTCTTAAAGCTTCATCCTATCCTATCTGGTACAGAAAACCCTTAATAAGATGTATAGAGGAAAAGAACAAATTCCACAAACTCTACAAAAAATTTGACAACCCTCGTGATTATGACACTTTTTCCTTACTGCGTCACAGATGTAAAGTTCTTGCAGATGAATGTTTTAAGGATTTTGTTTCGTCTACTGAAGCTTCTATACAAGGCAATATTAAATCATTCTGGCGATTTGTTAATAACCGAAAGGGTCAGTCCATACCTCAGACAATGACCTTTGGTAATTCTCCTCTTCTAGTGGACAGGGAATTTGTGAGTTATTTTCACAATACTTTAGTTCAGTCTTTACAAAAGACACAAACCTTGGGCCTGATTCTGACACAAGCACCAAAGCGGACTATTCTACTAGCTCATTGTCACAGGTATTCATTACGGAGATAGATATTTACTTTAAAATTAAGAGCTTAGATAAAAACAAAGGACCAGGTCCGGACCTTTTCCCTCCTTCATTTATTAAGATCTGCGCCCACGTATTGTCTGTTCCTTTGTGCATTATATTTAATAGATCTATCAACTCTGGCGTCTTTCCAAAACTATTGAAGACTGCACACATCATTCCCATTTTTAAATCTGGAGACAAGTCTAGTTGCGTAAATTATCGTCCGATAAGTATTCTTTCCTGCTTGGCCAAATTATTCGAGTCTGTGGTATACGATCGCTTATATAGTCACTTTAAACCAATTATTTCCGACAAACAACACGGTTTTGTCAAAAACAGGTCAACTGTCAGTAACTTGCTAGTTTATAAAAATTATTTGTGTCAAATATTCGCGACGGGTGGTCAAGTTGATTCAATTTACACCTATTTTTCTAAAGCATTTGACAGGGTCAGTCATAAACTGCTGTGTCGTAAGCTCTTTCAATACGGGCTCGACGGCAGCCTGTATCGGTGGATATGCTCATATTTGGACAAAATGAGTCAGCTAGTGGCTTTGAAAGGGTCTGTTTCTGCACCCGTTTTCGTTACTTCGGGGGTTCCACAGGGTTCCCACTTAGGGCCGCTGCTTTTTGTTATCTTTATCAACGACCTGATTCAGCGTCTGTCCTGTGATTGTCTTTTGTACGCTGATATCCTCAAAATTTATAAAGCCATCTCTAAAGTTGACGATTGTCAAACTCTCCAAAAAGATATAGAGACAGTAACTGATTGGTGTGGTGACAATCAAATGTCCTTAAATATTGATAAATGTTTTATAATTACATTTACTAATAATGTTCATAAAATAACAAACAATTATCACATCAACGGTCATACACTGAATAGGTCGAATGTGGCTAGAGACTTAGGGATATTGTTTGACGAGAAACTATCCTTTCGCGAGCACATTCAACACATAACTTCCAAGGCCAAACAACTGTTAGGATTTATTCTAAGATCTACAAAAGGTTTTAAAAGGCCACAAAGTTTCATATACCTTTTTTACGCATCAGTGAGAAGCGTCCTTGAATATGGTAGCCCTATATGGTCACCGTACTACAATGTTCATATTAATTCTGTTGAAAGAATTCAGAAGAAATGCCTTAGAATGTTGAGTTATCGTTATCGCCCAGGTCGATCTGATTTAACATACGAAAAGAGGCTAAAATTATTCAATGTAACTTCACTTGAAACCCGTCGTGCATATTTTGATCTTATATACTTATACAAAATAATTCATTCCATAATAGATTCTCCGAATCTACTATTTCAGTTTAGCATTAATACAAAATTTAGTGCAAGAAGGTCAATTAGGAGCAATCTTTTTGCTTTGCGCACTTATAAGAACAATATCTCTTATTACAATCCACTCACTAGAATGGCGCGTCAGTACAATGAGCAATCTATAAAACATATTGAACTTGACATTTTTAATCCTAGAATTAACCAATTCATTAGAGAACTTAAAGATATCCTCCATTTCAATGATCCTCATAACGCTGGTCCTCCACCCCGGAGGATTCAACCTGGTGGTGGAATTATATAGGATACTGCCAGGTCTTATACCTAGACAGTGTGCATGGCGTGCGTACACGCATACTATGCCTCAATTCTGTGCATGTGCACTATGTAGAGATACTGCTGGCTATAGTATTAGTTTTGTTGCTTAAATTTAGTTTTATCTTATCTCTCTTCTACATAATAATTAGATTTTTTGTTTATTATTAGTCGGTGTCTGAGTGCGCGTGCGTTCTTGTATTAACATAAAGTAGCAAGGTTTTATGGCTTCACTATGGTTGATAGCGGCGAAGCGTCTATATATATTTCCCTCGGTCTGAGATTATCAAATAAAGAATTGATGAACCAACAAATTTGCAAAATTGGCTTTGAAGACACGTCGGCTTCAAAATGACTGATTTGATTGGTAAAATTGTTAATTCCAAATATATACAAAAGTAAATATATACGAAAGTACGAACTAATAAGTAGCTACCTTGGACTGTTTTACTACCTACCTTAGTATATTTTACTGTAATTATTTCAGAAAAAATATTTTATTATTTAGTTTTTAATGGTAGGTAACCACCATGACTAGTGCTATTTAGATTCAGACTTGATTTTTATGTATAAATTTGTAGTTTAATGAATCCATATTATAAAAAAAAAAACTTATACAAATTTGTAATTACCGGTTTTTATCGAAAAAACCCGATGAAAATCTGATTTGCATGCCCTACTTCACATACACATTACTTACTTGATCATGTACACTTACACACTCGCAGTTTTCATTTTTGGTATCTCCCTTTATTTTATATTCTTGTAACACATTTTTATTTTTTAGTTAGTACCTAGGTACATAACTTGTTCAATTCAGAACTTTACTCCATAAGTTAAGGAGGTGGGCGTTGAGGCACAGGTCTTCAAAAATGATATTGAGGTTTCTAATATTTTTTTTTTCTAAACTGAACAGTTTGCGCGAGAGACACTTCCAAAATGGTAAAATGTGTATCTTCCCCCTGTAACTTCTAAAATAAGAGAATGATAAAACTAAAAAAAATATATGATGGACATTACCATGCAAACTTCCACCGAAAATTGGTTTGAACGAGATCTAGTAAGTAGTTTTTTTTTAATACGTCATAAATCGTAAAATTAAAACATCGATCAAAGTTACAACGAACTACAAGAACTTTTATATTATGTTACTTGCTGCTACGGAACCCTTCATGGGCGAGTCCGACTCGCACTTGGCCGCTTTTTTTTATATTGCATAGCGCAACATGCACTTCGTAGCCAAGATAGGAGATACTATCTCTGGACATGAATACAAGTTTCCGTTCGTTGGTAGCTCATGATTGTGATCTGCGAGGGTTTGAGTATACAGATTTATAGAAATCTGTACATAATGTGAATCACATTTTCTTGGTTTTATATTTGGTTCCGTGCGTGTCTTTTAAACTTCCTTTTGCGATTCCTCGTTGAACGGTTGTTGCTTAGGGCATTTTATATTAGGCTAATATGATATACTCTTAAATCTTTTTTTAATATATCTTTTCACTTTTTTATCTTTAGCTTCAAATGAAAAACTATTCCGAGCTGTTGTTAATTTTAATGTTTCATCTATCAACTTTATAATGTGGTCTGATAATTTATTCATATTATGCGGTGTTTGTTTGATTTTATTAATTTTTGAATTATATGCAATGTTGTATTGCTCTTGTACTATGTACATTCCATGTTGAGTAATGTGTCTTTATATATATATTTTTTATTTAATTGACGTAAAAGAACATCGTTACAGATAAGTAATATGAAACTTAATGAAAATACTTACGAAATAAGGTCAAATAAGTTTTACACATATAGGTAGTTAACTAGGTATTTTGAAAAGGGATACAATTGTGACAGGTATTACTGATGAATTTAAAAAATATATACACTAAGTAAACTAATTAATTTAAAAATACAAAATCATAGTAAAGATTTCCAGATAAAAATAATAATAAAAATAAAAATTGTCTATTCCTAATACATAGAATAATGTGTTAGAGCGTGTTTGTGGGTGTATGTGTGGGGGCGTGGGGTTAGGTGTGAGGTTGCGTGTGTGAGTGTATGTGTGTGACTGGGTTAATTTGATTCTCCTAGCCTCAGAAATCTGGTTATCACAGGATAAACTAAAGTGTGGTGTGTTGTGAGTTTATGTAAGAGGTAGTAGTGTGTTTGTTTATTCAGTAATTGTTCAGAATGATTTAAAATTGCATGCTTCTTGAAGTACGTATCGTATCAAATCATGTTTTTTTGTTTAAGGGTAATTAAAGCAACTAAATAAGTCTAAATCATTATAGTATTTATTATAAATTGATTGAATTGATGTGCTCGACAAACACTGAGTTCTGGGCATAATTAGTAGATCCATGGAGAACACTTATTAATGGAGTATGTCTTGTGCGATGGGTATATATATATACCAGCAGGAACACGGAAGTATATACCAGCTAAAAGCTTTATTTAATAGTAGCTGCTGCCCGCGGCTTTGCACGAGTGGTACCTATCTAAAAAGTAGCATATGTCCTTGTCCAAGGTCCCATGTATCTCTATACCAAAATTCATCAAAATCGGTTCAGCGGTTTAGGCGTGAAAACGTGACAGACAGACAGACAGACAGAGTTACTTTCGCATTTATAATATTAGTAGGGAAGTAGGGATGTCATGAAGGAGTAATACGTCATATTGACGACGCCTAAATTCAAGGGTATCAATCTTGTAAAAATTGCATGCTTCTTAGTATGTATCAAATAACTTGTGATCCTAGAAACACAAGTCATTAGAAATTATTATTGTTTTTAAGTTTTGTTTTTAAATAATTTCATACGGTGCAGTTTTACGTTAATAGATATGTGACGTACGTTTACGTTAAAAGACGTTTGAAACGGGACAGGGCAGGTCATGTGACTCGATTGCATCAAGAACATTGGGCGAAGCTCGTCACTCAGTGGGTGCCCGAGATGGCGAGATGATCTGGATGCATTCGAGCCACACTGGCAAACTGTGGCCTTGGATCGCAAAGAGTGGAAGATAAAGGAGGAGACACAATAGGTTGTCTGTAACGTCGATTTACGGACTGTAATTTTATGTGATAACGTCATAAGAAAACATTAATTAACCGATCGTGCCTCTCTATTGCATTTTCCGTGCTCTCGCTTGCACGCTCGGCTCAGGCGTAACGTGACAATGAATTTTTCTTTATCGTGCGTGCACCCGGCGTTCATCGATTTATAAGACGTTATCACGTCAAAAACGAAAAGAAAAAATAAGTATATAGTATATCATTATTTTTTCAAAAATACATAGTATATGAGCCATGTGATCATAACACAAGCTATGCGTCTGTGATTATATGTCTGCGATTTTGTCTGGGATTATATTAGGTTACAAGCTTAAAAAAATTCAAATCGCAAAAGTTGCTACTGAGATCAATAAGCAGTATTTTTTGTTACAGTGGCGGCCACGGACAAGTTCCCGAAGCAGGAACCCAGGGAATTAACAAAACGGTTAGTCCTATACGTATAGGACGTAACGTTACGATGTTACGTTACGACGTTACGTTACGTAAAGTCTTTTCGCATTATAGTATGTATGAACTTGTAATAAAATCTCTTTGGCTATACTATTTGTAACTGGCTGGTTTTGGTATCATTAAAAGTTTAAATTTTAGAGAACATAATTCCAAATTGAAATTAGGAAAATGTGTGATTTTTATTTGTTTTCCGTACTGTCAAGATGAGTGAATCTAATGAAAAATTCGATACATTTTAAAATTTTACGACAAAAAAGGTAAAAATCCAACGCAAGCCTCGAAAAAAATTGCGATGTTTATGGACCTAATAGTGGATGCCATTTTTGAAAAAGTGGAGCAAGATCGGCATATCAGTAGTTACGACGTAGCTGAAGAACTGGGAATTGACCACAAAACAGTTTTGGCGCATTTGAAAAAAAACTGGGTACACAAAAAAGCTTGATATTTGGGTACCTCACGAGCTCACTGAAAGAATCCTAATGAACCATGTACTCATTTGTGATTCTTTATTACGACGTAAGGAAACCGAACCATTTTTGAAGAAGCTGGTGATGAAAAGTGGATCACGTACGACAAGAACGTGCGAAAAAAGTCGTGGTCAAAGGCCAGTCAGGCTTCACAGACTGTGGCGAAACCCGGGTTAACTCGCAACAAGGTGATGCTGTGTGTGTGGTGGGATTGGAAAGGCATTATTCATTATGAGCTGTTACCACCAGGCAAGACCATCGATTCTGAACTCTACTGCGAACAACTGATGACATTAAAGCAATAAGTTGAGAGGAAGCGGCCGGAATTCAACAGAAATCAACAGAAAGGGTGTGGTTTTTCATCATGATAACGCTAGACCTCACACATCCTTAGCCACTCAGCAAAAATTAAGAGAGTTTGGCTGGGAGGTGTTAATGCATCCGCCGTATAGTCCTGACCTTGCACCTTCAGATTTCCACCTGTTTCGGTCTCTTCAGAATTCTTTAGGCAGTGTCAGGTTAACATCACGAGAGGACTGCCAAAACCACTTGTCGCGGTATTTTGATCAGAATTCCCAAAATTTCTATAGCAATGGGATCATGTCTCTACCTACAAGATGGTACCTACTTACTTCAGTTAAATGTAAATAAACCATATTAAAAAATGTTTTGAATTTTCTTAACAAATGCGAGGAAACTTTTTCCCCAACCTATTATAAAATCATAAGATTGAAAATCAAAATCAAAAAGAATATAATCATATAAACATTCTCAAGTACCATTGATTGGTATATTTAAAATACCAAAATTATTAAAAAAATGGTGCTTACCAATAAAAGTACTTTATCTTATATTGTTTACCCTTAAATTGACTGTGTACTCCACCAAGTACACTAGCTTTGTAAAATTTTAGGCTCGTAATTATATAATGTTTCTACCATTTTATAATGCCAAAGTGTAATGTATATATCCAATTTTGATAGAATACAATATTGTGGGTGGCAATAACCGTCATTACAGTTATTTTCAAAACGTCTTTGAAGCTGTCAGGCGCTCCTGCACCACCTTCGTGAATACCGTTGACAAACGCGTTGTAAACTACTTGAAATAAGTAACGGTATTCACGAAGTACACTGCCAACTAGGTAAAGAAATAAATATTTGCATTTTCATAATATTTTGCATAATATACAGGATGATTTTTTTCTTTGTCTGCAGTGCTTTGACCTAATAAGAGCGCATAGAATTTTGGCTTTGGTTCATCCCAAAAATGCATGTTCCAGTGATTTTGATGAGGAGCAAACCATCCGCCATCGTCCTTGATTGTCAGTTACCAACCCTGCAAGAGCCTCGCTTGCTAGCTCTGTGACCCACCATCTTTGGACCCCTCGTACGAACGACTTGAAATCTTGAATACATATCTCGATAGTGCTTCTAAACATAGCCGTGATGAAATACCACTAACACCAATTAGCTCCTTACAATGAAGAACGAAACTGTAATGGAATACTTTCGTTTCTTCTTTACACGGGGCATCTTTGCAGATATCGTTTTCGGTACTGCAAAACTTGTATACTTGTATTCGGTACAACAACACGGCAGATCGATCGATCGATAGATCGATGGACGGCTTCTGTACAAACCAGATAAAAAGACTAGAGAAGTCACAAAAATAATTCCGACTTGAACTGTGTGTAAAGGATGAAAGAAAAATATTGATACCATCCGTTTTCAGACAGGTGTAGACCGGTGTACCGTGTCAGGTATGATACTGTGATTTATGATGATTCCTGAAACTGCGGGCAAACAATCAAGCTGCAGGTTTTGCAAAGACGGTAGATCGAAAGTTTATTGCGTCAAGTGCAATCTTTGCTTTGTTGTGGGAGAAAATAAGAACCGAAACTGCTTCTGGCAATTCCATATAACATTATTGGTAGATTAAGCGACTAATTGTAGTTTTCATTTCATTGTGCTACAATAAATTCATATTTTAAGTCAAATGTGTTTTATTCCATCCTTGGCAGGGTACTCTACAGAGTACAGACACGCGATTATGTAATTCGTACAGTAATTGGCAAGGTACTTCGTGTAGTACATTCATTTTCGCGAAAACTAGAAGATATACCTAGTTTTTTTTTGCAATTGTTTAGGGTTCTAAATATACAATATATCAGGAATAAAACAAAAAAAATAAACGAAAATAATCAGATATCATGAAAAAAAACTTGCCAATTTAAGGGTAAATAATATGTTATTTATATAAAAATACGCTTACTGTGAGATTCAATCAGATGACAGTAATACAAACGTTATCTTGTTACTAAGATCGGTCATTAGCTGTGTTATCATACCAATCATCTAGAGCTAGATGATTGGTATGATAACACAAACGGGCGTTTCTCTGTAAACTGGGCAACTCATTGTCTCAGGTCGATATTGTATAATAAAGTACAGATTATTACATATTTAATAGATACATTCAAAAGATAATAATCTAATCCACCTCGGCTTAGCGTACAATATCCATTAAAATAAAATGTATTGTATCAAAAACGTTTTTATACACCTCAAAAAACAGTCCCCTGACGTGTCACCACATCAGTATTGTCTCTTTACATTAAATTAATTATGACAATAACTATAGGAATTAATCAAATTGATTAAATATTCAAACAATAATAGATCATTGTTAATGAAACCTGCTTACTTTTTAAAAATATTATTTTCTAATACTAAAAATGTAACTTAAAGTTTGTCCCCACATTTTGGGAACAGTTCCCTTATGCCTATATTTTAAATTACGAACCACATTGTCTAAAGGTTATACAATTGCATTACTTAGTGTAACATAACGCAAACGATCTGAAGTTTGCACAGTTGCCATCATTAGCGTCCGGGCGCCATTTGATTTAGGGCTGCACGAGCTTCCCTCCGTTGAACTCACGTCGTAACCACTGACAACCGACAATCCTCTGGTAAGGAATATTTTATTTCTTTTCATGTATTATATTGATACCTTAGACACTTTATATTGTTATAATAGATAATTTATCCCTGTGTACAGAAAAGTAAAGTGACTCAATTACATTTGATGCTACCTCTCAATGAAATC
This sequence comes from Lampropteryx suffumata, assembly GCA_948098915.1. Classification (NCBI taxonomy): domain Eukaryota; kingdom Metazoa; phylum Arthropoda; class Insecta; order Lepidoptera; family Geometridae; genus Lampropteryx; species Lampropteryx suffumata. The sequence goes on along the minus strand of OX402544.1, from coordinate 13,371,997 downwards.
AAATTAAACAGTCCCCTGGCAACAGTACCCTGCCCCTCAACAGGACAGGGGACTATTTGCACATACAGGGGACTGTATTTATACTGTGTTTGTCATTATTCTAGGTACAAGGGTGGTTGGAGTATGGCACCAAATAGGCTAAGAAAGAGATTTTAAAAAGAAAAAGAGAAGCTGAGCGAAAGAGGTATAAGCGTAATAAAAACGATCCGCAGAAAGGGAAGAACTTAATGAAAAAGAACACCTTACATACCTAAAGAAACAAGAAAATGGAACTAGGAAACTTTTTAAGAATATGACTCTACGATTAGTCTACACACGGTTGTAGCGTATTTGAAGGGAAGGTACAGTTAAATCTTACTGCACAATTTCCACGAATGTTTCTCATTCTCCAGCTGAATCCAATTTGTAACGCTTGCAAACCTCAAATAAAAAACCTGCATTTCTTGAGCGATGGACCAGTGACGCAATATTGAAATAAAACCATGTTTTATTATGGCGACAAAAATACTAAAACGACTTCTACATGTACAAGTTTACCTGGAACTATACTGAGAGTGGCCACGGTAAAGGCGCATCGTATGGTGTTGGAGCAACCTGCAAAAGGACTGCAGATGCCTTGGTTGCTGCTGGAGGTGATGTTAATAATCTAGAGATGTTTGTAGAAGCCATTGAACAGAGATGTCCGGCCATTAGTTTAAACGTTAGAGAAGATGATACGATTAAAAAAAATTGTGCTGAAATCGATCGAGAACCAAGTAACCAAGGTGGAAAATTTTGTTGGCATCCTCAAAATCATCAAGTCACTGGAAAATTCTATAATCCTTTGCGTAAAATTTAATTCCATTGAAATAGTGTTGAAACATCTAAGCTGCTTTTGTGACAATGATTGTTGTCTACACTTTTTAAGTAAAATAATTTATGCCGATTCGTCAAAACTGTGGAAGATGTGTTCACTGATTCAGATTCTGAAAATGAAGCTGAACCTAGTTCTGATACAGTAAAAGCATTTATCACTTACATCCTCGCCAAATTGCTTGCCAGAAATAGGGAATATAGATATGTGTGCGTCATTGGCATGATTGATGAAGAAGATGGCGAAATCTATCTCACATTCTTAAAGCTTTGTAATAAAAACGGCCAAACATTTAGAATTGATCAAGACAATGTGGCAGATGTTACAATGGACCAAGTGATACAGAAACTCCCTAATCCAAATATAATTTTAATAGGGCATAGAACATTCTACAAATTTGGTTCAACTCTAAATGTTTTTGAAAAATAATAAGATAAATAAAATAGTACCAAGATATTAAGAATGTGCTTGCTACTATTTTCTTTACCTATTTGGTAAAGAAATATTCAAGAAATAACTAATTATCTTTATTTATAATGAGACTGATTCCATAGTATACCAAGTACTTAAACATTCTTTCGGTGTATGTGATTTTACTTATTACTATAGGAGTTACAATTTGTGTATTAGCATAGCAATACAATAGTTTGGGGGAAAAGTTTCTTCGCATTTTTTAAGAAAATTCAAAACATTGTTTAATATAGTTTATTTACATTTAACTAAAGTATGTAGGTACCATTTTGTTCGATAACTTTTTGCCATCTTGCAGGTAGGGCCAGGATCCCATTGCTATAGACATTTTGGGACTTCTGATCAAAATACCGCGACAAGTGGTTTTGGCAGTCCTCTCTTGATGTTAACCTGACACTGCCTAAAGAATTCTGAAGAGACCGAAACAGGTGGAAATCTGAAGGTGCAAGGTCAGGACTATACGGCGGATGCATTAACACCTCCCAGCCAAACTCTCTTAATTTTTGCTGAGTGGCTAAAGATGTGTGAGGTCTAGCGTTATCATGATGAAAAACCACACCCCTTCTGTTGATTAATTCCGGCCGCTTTACCTCAACTTATTGCTTTAATCTCATCAGTTGTTCGCAGTAGAGTTCAGAATCGATGGTCCTGCCTGGTGGTAACAGCTCATAATGAATAATGCCCTTCCAATCCCACCATACACACAGCATCACCTTGTTGCGAGTTAACCCGGTTTTCGCCACAGTCTGTGAAGCCTGACCAGCCTTTGACCACGACCTTTTTCGCACGTTCTTGTCTTACGTGATCCACTTTTCATCACCAGCTTCTTCAAAAATGGTTCGGTTTCATTACGTCGTAATAAAGAATCACAAATGAGTACACGGTTCATTAGGATTCTTTCAGTGAGCTCGTGAGGTACCCAAATATCGAGCTTTTTTGTGTACCCAGTTTTTTTCAAATGCGCCAAAACTGTTTTGTGGTCAATTCCCAGTTCTTCAGCTACGTCGTTACTACTGATATGCCGATCTTGCTCCACTTTTTCAAAAATGGCATCCATTTTATCCGAAATAGGGCGACCAGAGCGACTTGCATCTTTGACATCAAAATTTCCGGATTGAAAACGCTTAAACCAAATTTGTGCTACTCTCACAGACACTGCACTATTGGGTCCATAAACATCGCAATTTTTTCGAGGCTTGCGTTGCATTTTTAACTTTTTTGTAGTAAAATTTTAAAATGTATAGAATTTCTTCATTAGATTCCCTCATCTTGACAGTACGAAAAACAAATAAAAATCACACATTTTCCTAATTTGAATTTGGAATTATGTTCTTTAAAATTTAAACTTTTAATGATACCAAAACCAGCCAGATACAAATAGTATAGCCAAAGAGATTTTATTACAAGTTCATACATACTATAATGCGAAAAGACTTTTTCCCCAACCTAATATTATAAAAGACAGTTGTTTTCTTTTGTTTCTATATTGTATAATTACATAATTCCTAACTTTATAAGTTTTTTGCATGTTAAAAAGATTGAATTTTGGCACTGAAATAGTATTTTTCTTTAATATTCACAGTCCCCTGACACAGGCAACAGTCCCCTGTATCGATTTTTCAGAAAATGCTCAATATTTTCTAAAATAATGAAAATATTTTTGCCATTAAATCTGCCATTTATTATTAAATAGGCGGATATACATTCCCTGACAAGATTTATTTGATATATGAGTAAAAAAGATGCCTAGACAACATTCTTAGAACGAGTTTCCTAGTTTACAGAGAAATGCCCAGTAGACTAATGGATTTAGAACACACGCACACACATTATATCAGATAATTAGATTCTATGAATATCGCTTGTCATGCGCTCCCAGTACCCGAATATGTCAACACAACTAAAAGTTCCAACTTTAATTTTACCATCATCATGGCATCATCATAGGCTTCGTTCATCTGTTGAAGATGATTTAGGTGGCGACAGTAAAGTTATAGAGCAGTTAATTCTAATTGAAAACTTTCGTTCATGGATCCAATCCAGCAAGCTGAGGTGAAGGTGAAGGGTGAAGTTTCCTCTCCACTGACGTAACTCAGTCTGGGATTCTGTTTGATAGCGCAGGCCTTCCCAGGTACCCACACAAACCTCTCGACCTTGCCAACAAGACCTGCAGGAAAGACGAATCAGTACACGCGGTGTTGGTCGGTTCGGTTGCAGGTGCATAACGGCTGGCACCGAGCAATCACATTGCACCATAATACACATACAATTAAATTGTCCATACCCGTCCCGTAGTCACAATTTATTCATTAAAATTCCGCTAAGATTCCTGAATCGCGAAATAAGCGAAATAAGGTATGAGATTACGCAACTAAAACTTCAAAACCGGACACGTAAACTACTCATCTCTCGGACCTGAATAGGGGTTCTGGATTATGAGAACATGCAATAAAATGAGTAGGTATACGAATATTAAATTAGGAGAGCTATGTTACTTCATGTCATGAAATGACAAACGAATAATGAACAATGTATTTAAATTGCAGATGCAACTTCAAACTCCGCGCCAAAATGGAAAACAGTCGTGCCAAACTGACAAAAAAAAATTTGGAACCATAAACAAATCATCCATTCGCGATACTTTTTTGATTGAATGTCTAACATAAATTAATTTGCGTAATGAATAATTTATATTGAACTGCGTACCTATATAGTATTTTAAAAGAATTGGATACGGATATTTACGTGTATTACTTTATAATAATCAAAACGTCTAGAACATTAAGAGTAAATACGCGATAAGTACCTAGCCCGTTGATCTTACCCTAATCTTCTTAATTTAATCTTGACGATGTAAACAATGCCATCTCCAAAAGTTGTAACATGGTTTAATGTAAACAACTTATTACTAAACGAGAAAAAAACGAAATGCATTCGTTTTATACTGCCCAAAGCAGGTGAAAGCTAATGTAAAAATTAAAAAAGAAAATATAGATCTCATCTCGTCGACACCACAGTGTTCATAGGCTTAACTTTAGATAATAAGCTGCAATAGGTTCCGCACATAGATAAATTGTCGAAGAGACAATTCTCTGCGGCATACGCTGTTAAAAAAATCTGTCATTTTACCGACGTAGATACTGCTAGACTCGTTTACTTCAGCTACTTTCATAGCATTATGTCTTATGGCATTCTGTTGTGGGGGAGTGCTGTTAATATTAACACCATATTTTGTGTTGCAGAAGAGTGCTGTTCACTTAGAAATAAGTTTAAAGAAATTAATATTATGACAGTACCTTGTCAGTATATATACGAAAATTTAATGTAGGTATGTGTACAAATATGTTCATTTATTAAAAAAAAATGCGATAATCATAGTATTTACACTAGAAATGAAGATAAGCTCGCAGTTCCCATTGTTAGGCTCGGTAAAGTTAATAAGTCTTTTATAGGGTAATGACTACGCTTCCATTACAAGGTCCCAAGCGACGTACTAGATTTGTCGATTGGCAAATTTAAAAACGTACCTAATTAAACAGAAACTGTCTTTTAAAGCATAATATAAAATATCTGATTATTTAGATAACAAAAAGCTTAGGATGAATCTGCTCCAACTCGACTCGGCATCCGTAAAAATTGTCAAGGATCATACAAAAAGTGTTAAGACCAGACGAGTTTCTTGTCGGATTCTTCTTGAACTGGGTTTAGTTAGTAAGAACCGTCACTTAGATTCACTAGCATGTAAGAAGACGATTCAAAGTGGTCCTTGTGATTTTATTGATAAAATATTTAGTGAATAGAATTGAATGTAATTAAAGAAATTTGGTAATATACAGTTAAGCGTTTTTTTTAGTTTTTTTTGTAAGCATGTTTTTATGTTAATTTGGTTTTTAGTTCGGAGCGGCTGGCAACACTGGTAGTTAAGTTAGTTTGCTTGGTTGGTTTCGCGCCGCGATATTGGCGGGCGTCTTGCGTGTGGTACCTATGTAGTATAGTAGGTACTAGGTAGTTAGTTTACTAGAGAAGAGCAGTTGGGTGGCGACTGTGGCGAGGCGAGTGAGTGAGTGCGTTGCGTGCTGCGTGCGTGCGTGCGTGCGGTGCGTGCGTGCGGTATGTCAAAGTTATGATTGATCGAACGAATAGGCTTATATAGTGTTTTGTATTGTCGAAATTGTTGAAATAAAAAAAATATTACAGATTTCGTCTGCTCAGGCAGCTGAGAAAATAAACATCAAGAAAAGGTCACTGTTCTCAAAGGCGTGTAACTCATTAGCACTGTTTATTGGTCGCAAGATGGCCTCCGCCGCCGCCGCCGACACCGTTCCAAACATAGTAACGCCACCGATTCCATGGCCCAATTCTGAGCAAGAATATGATTTAATCGAAGTAATAGGTGAGTTTGTATGATTCCAATATTAATTTAGTCTAGTTTCATTCATTTACAAGAATATGTAATTCCTCAATCCAACGGCTGAACGGCATCGCCAGTTAGTGCGAAACGTAATCCGCACGTATTGACATATTATTGAAGTTTGTATCATAACCTATATATTTTAATTATTTGAATGTGGGTAAATAAACAGTGCCATAATAATGATTTTATTATCAAGTTATATGCTCCCTACACCATATACAATGGTTTTTAAAGCTGATGAAGGTTACAAAGTCCAACAAGGAGTCCTTATAGTTTCGTCATGTCCATGCCGTGTCCATCTGTCTGTCTGCCCAATTGCCCATCCCTAGTCAAAGCTCTAGCTAAGAGAATATTCGATTAGCCTTATTGTAATAAACATTTGCATGATAATATATATTAATGTCACTTAAAAGATTAATACCGACCCTACATGTAGAGCCGGGTTAATTTCTTAATTTGACTACCTTTTTGTGTAGCATATTGTAAGATATTACAAGGCTTCATACACAGTTATTCAATACAGGTATTCATATATATTATGAATGTCCTGTGCCTCCCCAACCAGTAAAGAGGTATGTGATACCTACATAAACAATTAATTTATTGATATTGTGTTCAGGTGTTGGCGCGACTGCTGTGGTGTTCAGCGCTTACTGCAAGAAGAGAGATGAGAAATGTGCTATCAAAAGAATCAATCTTGAGAAGTGGAACACTTCTATGGATGAGTTATTGAAAGAGATACAGGTAATTACAGAAGCCCAATTCCTATAAAAGCAATCATCTGTTAGCAGCATCAGTGGGCATTCTCTAAAGACTGACCCAAATTAGCTTGGATTGTTAAATTCTAACATTGTTTGTGTTATCTCATACCTATCACCATCTTTCATCTTATGGAAGTAGTTTTTACCTCGCAATCTTATTTATTACAACATACCAGAAATAAGGTTCCGCACAAAAATTTCTGCTTCGATTTTACGTATTTGTCTGCATGATTGACAAAACTACCTCACCTTTTCGTTATTTATTTTTCACCTTTATTCTATGCTAATGCAAATTGAATTAATTTTATTATTGTATAGAACACTCACTTTATTATAAAACATAGTAAATACTTCTTTAGTATATTTAAGGTTTCTCAGTAAGTGATGTATTTTGTAAATCTTATGAGAAATAAATAATCTTTTACCGTAACCGTAATAAAGTGGGATAACATTGTTTGACATTACAGCTCACTTGGTAGTAATCCTTGTGTGTTGTAGATTTTGGGTTTAATTCCTATCCTGAACCAGCATGAACATAGATAAACTCATACACTCTTTATAGTGCAGCAGCTATTCTCTATATAATTCATATTTAAAAGTTGGTAATTAAATTTATCAGAATTACTGTTTACAAAAGGCTCCAACTAAATCATAAAATGCCGAAATTGCCAAGGACATCTGTGGTCTTAAAAAACTGCCTTGTTTTTGTTTGTATCAGTATTTCGTTATTTCTCTATCTCACTCTACATAACGAAAAATAATACTCGGTGCCTTAAGTTTGACTGTTAAAAAACTGCACTGTATATGGGTTTTTCAATTTTCCTATATATCACCGCAGTTGCATGCGTCATGTTCATTGGCGGAACTGAATGTTTTACTAAATGATGTGTAATCATATCTAGTTCCTAATAGTACAAGCTGTATGCTTTGTTTGTGGCCAGTGTTGTGTTAATCATTGTTTTTTTATTTATTTCAGGCCATGTCATTTTGCAATCATGAGAATGTAGTAACATACTACACCAGCTTTGTTGTTGATGATGAGCTGTGGCTTATTCTGAAATTACTTGAAGGTAACTAATTATCTTTTCATCTGTTTTGTACGATTAACCTCACAATTTAACCTCAGCTCTTCCATTTTCTGTAAAATACAAACATTTTAGGAGATGTTGTCTATCTACATGAATACCATAATAGTCTAGTCTGTTAGTCATCTACATAATTCTGTTGCAGCTTTTTTAATCTTAAAAAAAATATATTTACCTTGCCTTGTATAGTTAAGTCAATTAATTTAATTAAAACTATTAATATTATTTTCAGGAGGAAGTCTCCTTGATGTTATCAAGCACAAGATGAGAGTCACCAACTGTAAGAATGGTGTGTTTGATGAAGCCACAATTGCTACTGTGCTCAAAGAAGTGCTGAAAGGTTTGGAGTACTTCCACAGCAATGGACAGATTCACAGGTAACCCACTTCACAATATAATTGTACCAGCTGCTGCCTGTGGCTAAGCACACATTGTACCTACATAAAAATAAGCCTAGGTCAGTCTGCAGGATCCCATCTATCTTACTAAATTTCATCAAGATTGTTCAGCTGTTTAAATGTGAAAAGCATAAACAAACATAAGCATAAACAAACTAGGCCCTTTCGAATTTCTAACATAATAAATAAATAAATAATGCCAGACATTTCACATAACAACATCTAGCCCCAAAGTAAACAGAGCTTGAGTTATGGGTACCACAGTAGACCTGAGAAATACTTTCAAACACTTACTTACAAACATTTGTCCCACGGCGGGAATCGATAAAGATGAAAGTAGTGTGTTTATAATGAGCCCAGTTGTGGCACATAGGATTCCAAATTATGTTTTACAACATATAAAGTTGCAAGTACACGTTTAGGGCTTCTATGAGCTCATAGATGCTCTAAACCTGTACTTTGTAAAACATATTTAATATGGATTGATCAACAATCCAAATTATATTGAAATTTATTATTTTGTAAGCTAGCTGTTGCTCGCTGCTTCGTGCGCGTGCCAGTCCCCTATGTCAGTCCCCAAGATACAACCTAACTCCTCAACAATTTTCATTAAAATCTGTTCAACCATTTTTCTGTGAAAAGGTAACAAACCGACAGATAGAGACGCTTTCGAAATTATAATATTAAATTAGGTTATGCGTAAGTTAATAATAAGCTTAGTAAAGAAAATGTTACGCAAGCAGTGCCATCATGTCGAAATTTAGGCTGAGTTGGCGTTTGAACATACAATTTACTTACAATTTATTAATTACTTACAATTTTACAATTTATTTACATATTAGCTGTGCGTAAATTAAGTGTAAACAATAATTAATTTAAGAGTAAGTAATGGTAATAAGTTAAACAGTTCAACTGCCTGTTGGAAAATCTATACAAATCATTAATATTTTTATAGTCAAGTCTAGCAAAAACATTAAAATCTAGTTTTAACTTCCATCAAACTCAGAATCTCAATCATTCTGCTAAGCATTAGTTAATTATGAGTCAACTTGGTTCACATAAGGCTTGGCTATGTTTATGTTAAGTAAGTTAAGTGTAAATTATGATGGTCTCATCACATCATCTCATCTCATGTCTACTCATGGTAAGAGTAAAAAGTGCTAGTCTGTTTCCTAGAGAAATGATCGTGAGTTTGGTGTAAATGATGATTTGGAGCATCACGGCTACTAAACTAGCTGCTGCCTGCAGCTGCGCTCGCGTGGTATCTACACAAAAAGTAGCCTATGTCAGTCCCCAAGATAAAATCTACCTGCTTAACAAATTACATCAAGATTCAGCTGCATAGCTGTGAAAAGGTAACATACAAACTGACAGACACTTTCGAATTAGTATAGATTAATGTATACCGAGCACAATACTTATTGTATTCATAATAGTATCATTACATAATTCTTTACTATATGATTAGTTTGCAATCCTTACTAATATTTTTGAAAGTAACTATGTCTGTCTGTCTGTCACGTTTTCACGCCTAAACCGCTGAACCGATTTTGATGAATTTTGGTATAGAGATAGATGGGACCTTGGAGAAGGACATTGGCTACTTTTTATGTAGGTACTACGCGTGCAAAGCCGCGGGCAGCAACTAGTTATTAAATAAATAAGATAAGAATAGCAATAACTAAGGTTAGTCTCATATTATCTAAGCCTATATAAGTACTATAGTTCTTAATAATAACCTTATTACTGGATGAAGCCGTATTCAAAAAAAGGAGTTTGATTATATTTTAAGATTCTGCAAAGTCAAAGAAATTCTAGTAATCATGTATCTTATAATCACAAAACTAGCTAAAGTATGGTTATGGTTAGTTCTTGTTATTTGTAATGTTAATGAAGAAAGATTTACATAACTTCTTAGTTAATGTGTGATTATGAGATTCATAATGCTGCCTTTTGCGTCTTCATAGTATAAATAAGTTAGTATAAGGTAAGGTATAAGTCATCCGAAAACCTCGGCCACTTTGTAAAAGCATTTATTGCTAATTAAAACTGGCTGTAACTGCTTTTAAAAAGTGTATAGCTTAGCGCGCTCTCTCAAACAGCAAAGTCAGCAAATGATTGAGGCCAATTTTATTGCGAGAATGTTATTGATGACTCAAAAGGAAACCTATTGCTAAGCTATTGACAATACACCAATGAACGATGACTGGCATTGCGCCGTTCTACATTTTCAAATATATTGAGACGTGACTCGTGACCAAATACGAGGTCCTGAATTGTGCATACTCAGATTCTGAGTTTACAGCTCCGCTATTTATGGTACGTGAGTCAATAAGATAATACATCTCATAAACGTGATTCTTTCTACTAAACAAGTAGCATGCGCTCTTCAATACCGATTACGGAATATAGAGGTCACGCACGCAGCATTCTACGAAGAACTAGTTTCTAGTAGAAGAGACATCTCAGATTTTAGATATCAGTAGATGCAAGGACAACAAGCATTAAAAAAAATCGCGCAACACTTGCAAATGTTTACCTTTACAATACATGCGACCTTGAACCACTTTTCGCTCCGCAAAATTATATGAATGACTTAATTAAAAAATGCGATAACAAATAAGCTCTTATCATTTTTGTGCATACGAATTTAAAATAAGAGCGTTGGGTAACTTCATTGTGCTACAAATTACTAAGCTGTGCCACGAGAGCATTGATTACTAATATTTTGAAGCAAACAAAACAGCGTAGACAAATAAGCTATTTATATAGACGTCATTCATACGTCATTAGGAAGGTACCAAACAGATTGATGTCCATGCAAGCAATCACATCCACATATTTGCTTACGAGACTGTAGGATTACTCCCATGCTCGATGGACATCTCAGATCTTTTGTTACTTGAAGATGCCTAAAAGTAGGATAGTCAGAGGCACGACCACACAAAATTTTATATATAATGAGGACCAGCAGCATCTAGCCCAAAATTACCTAGTACCACATGACCACATAAGTGATATACTACTTATATGCTTTTTTTTTGTATATATATACATATAATACATAGAAAGACAGCGACTTTTGGTACTGCACACGATTTCGATTTGCCCAGTAGTTAGCATTCCGTACGTGACAAGTTGCAAGCCCATCGTCCTTTATCCTTTAATGGACGACGATACTAACTTATAACACATATCTTCGAACTTATTGGTTCTAGGGTGTGGCGGTTTTCATCATTATGTTTTCCTTCGTTTTAGAGCATTGCGCGCATACATTCTTCGAACGGGAAATCTGTTTCGAACCAACGACTTGTAAGACCTGAAAGGTTGCTACCACTACACCAATTTCAAAACAATTACTTCAATTCAATTAAAAATATATATATTCAAGACAATCACATGGATCACATTCAATCGTCTTAAATGCTAGGTAAATTTAGGTGCCACCAGTGATCTTGTGTATTACTCCTGAGCATTTTATGATAGCAATAGGCTTGACAACACACCACGTTGTTTAATATTCCGAATGAGTAAGTTCGTATGAATCCAAACAATATCATTACATAGTATAAAACAAAGTCGCTTCCCGCTGTCTGTCTGTCCCTATGTATGCTTAGATCTTCAAAACTACGCAACGGATTTTGATGCGGTTTTTTTAATAGATGAGTGATTCGAGAGGAAGGTTTATATGTATTATACATACATAGTATAGTAGAGAAACACTGATAATTTTAGAGATTAGCGTATATGGGTTCAACGAACCCATATACGCTACTATTAGACCCATATACTTACTACTGAGCTGCAGCAACGCGCAATGATGCAAATAGTTCCAGTTGCAAATTATTAACCGTCGATAATACTTGTAATGTGAACGCAAGGTGACTGAACAGCAATATCGAACTCATTACGTAAACAATCCAGAACTTTGGAGACCGAAAGTCACATGGCAACTTAAATGCGAATAAATCTAGGGCGAATTGAGTAAATAAATAAATATTAGTGGATAGTCCACACAACCCCAAACTAAGCATACTTTGGGAACCAGATGTCAAGTCAAGTCAAAAGATACTTTATTCAATACAATCACAAGGATCACTTTGAAACCGTCTTACATACTATGACTGAAAGAATGCTTACAATTTATTTAAAATTACGTTACAATCTTTAACGACTTACAGAACTAGGCCAACGTAATAACCTTATACATAATAATGATTAATAATGATTTAATTAATGGAGGCACACCATCAAGGCCAATCTTACCAATGCTTGTACAATAGGAACCAGGAGACTGATGTAATATTGACATTACTTTATGGTACTTTATAACAGACACAGGACAAACAAGTTCTATCACACTGTTTCAAAGTCAAGTCAAAGTCAAGGCAAAAGATGATTTATTCAATACAATCACAAGGATCACTTTGAAACGTCTTACATACTAGGTGAATTTAGGTGCCAATTCATCCTAACCCAAGCTCGAGAAGAATTGGCATGAAACTCGTCTTGGTCCTAGCGCTTTTTTATATGATCCATCTTATAACTACCTTAACTTCGAAATACTAATACAAGAGAGTTTATAGATTTCAAGTGTGTCGGTTAACTGTCTGACGGCAGAGCGACATGAGTTTGTTCTGGATGAGGATCGAACCCAGAAACCTGCAGCGCAGAACGCAAAGTTACTATCAACTGAGTTGTGTGGCCAGTCACGGAATTCGGTTGAACAAAGTCGTGTTGGCTAAACCATTCATAAATCGAGAACGGCTTTACCAATTGATTTTTGATTTGTTGGATTTGTCTCCGCCCCGAAAAGCAGAATACTTTTAAAGCATTAGAAAATTTGCAAAATTAAAAAAGCATAATTAAAGACTGAAACTGGTGAGTTCAGTTTGATACAACCTTTGACGACGTTCGGTTTGTTAGGTTATGGCAGTTTATTTTGATATATTATTCATTTTAAAACGCCCGAACGAAGTCACGTACTGGACTGCTAGTTAAAAATAAAAGAACAAGTAGGTATATAACTTTATTACAAATTCAGTAAAGTGGTACAATAAGCGATCGGTCAGCAGCTGTTAAATTATAAAATGTGTCAAGCCTACGCGAGTAACAGACTCTGCGATGTCGTAACGTATTGAATGGAATCGTAAAGTACATTTTTCTGTAACTAGAGTTGTATAACCACGAGAATTCTTAGATGTGTGTGTCTTATGCAAATTGATCTTAAATGCGCCCAAGCCCTCCAGACACGCATTGTAACAATGATTTTATAGCTAGTGGCGACAGGCGATATATTTTACATTTATATACTGACTTTCATTGCATACCGTTTGCTCCGTCTAGAATGCACACGCTATTCATTAAAAATAATGGTAAATTATCTTACTAGACAACAGATCGCACTCTACTAAAAACGAACTAGTGTTTGAACAATGTAGATAGCAGCTGGTTCTAACAAAATTAAAAAAAAACAGAAAAACTTAGACTTGTAGACTTTGTAAACTAAGTTGTTAACCATAACGAAGATAATCAATAATCCCCTTTTACTGGTTTGGTCATACGCGCATTACTATTTAAAGTACAACATACTACATATTATATAGCTTTAGCGTATTGATAAGTGAAATCGTATGTCGAACCAAAACGTCTCAAATTCAATTGTTTTCAGGGACGTAAAGGCTGGTAATATCCTGTTGGGAGAGGATGGGGTTGTCCAAATTGCTGATTTCGGCGTGTCAGCCTGGCTGTCCACTGGCCGTGATACGTCTCGACAGAAAGTACGGCACACGTTCGTAGGAACACCTTGCTGGATGGCTCCAGAAGTTATGGACCAGGTAAGATTTTAATTTCATTTTTTCAGCTTTGTAGGCCAAAGCAGGTGTTTAATGTAATGAGATATTGATTTAGCTGATATAATAATCTTATACCCGAACTCCCAAAGTCCTTATTGGTTAGTTAATTTGCTTTGTTCTTTGTGTAGATTTTTCTTGTCAAATCTAGTGTGTTTTATTATAGTTTTTATTATTAATTTATAATAGTCTAGTGCTATTATAAATTATTCGAATAATGCGACATCTTAGCGCGCTGTTTCCGTGAACTGTTGTTTAATCTACGTTTAGTGACAATGCAACTACTTTCATGTGAGTCTGTGGTCAAATATGGTGACAATTTGGTGGTGAAAAGCCAAGATCCGACAGCGTACCCTCCGAAGCACGAACTTCATATCATTGCTTATATTCGTTGAGCTGATTGGAACTTCAAACTTGGTTTGTTTGTAAAAGTAATGTTTCTTTAGGATCATGGCTACGATTTCAAAGCCGACATCTGGTCGTTCGGTATAACGGCCATTGAAATGGCGACCGGCACAGCACCGTATCACAAGTTTCCTCCGATGAAAGTGCTGATGCTCACGCTCCAAAACGACCCACCAAACTTGGACTCATGTAAGATTTTAGTTGCTTACACTAATAGTTTACCCTTGTATATTATATGGGCCTACATTATTATTAAACGTTATGATGAAACGCTACCTACACGAAAAATTCAAAGCGGTTATATTCTTCTACTCATAGTTGTTTCATGAAAGTGCTTTCACAAGTTTTGTCTGCATTGATAATGATAATCCGTTATCCGTATAAAATGCACGTCCGTCAAATAAAAATAATAACAGTAACATAGATAAGTAAGTACTTACACACTTCTTAAAATTACACTAGTTATTACGAACCAGTGCATTGAAAGGGTTAAAGTGCGCCTCAAGAGGCTGCTTTCGTGCACTTGGTACACTAAACATGTAAATTACAACATACATTTAAAGTACTCTGAGTGTAGTTTTATATATATCATGATTATAAGTATACAGTATATGCCTGTGTAATGCCTAAAGTCAGTCCTTAAATAGCATCAATAAAGTTTTTAAAATGCTCAAACGAGTTCCATACTATGTACACAGGTTCTGACGACAAAGAAACATACAAAGCCTACGGAAAGACATTCCGTAAAATGATAGTGGAGTGCCTGCAAAAGGACCCCATGAGGCGCCCAACTGCCTCCGAGCTTCTTAAGCATTCCTTCTTCAAGAAGGCCAAAGACCGGAAGTACTTGACTCAGACTTTGGTGGCTATTGGACCAAGCATGGAAACCAGGGTGAACAAGGTAAACTGGAATATAACACTAAACCTTTTATTTCTAGAGCTTTACACCCACATGCATACTTAACGCTTATTTCTGTAGGCAACCAGACGCCAGCCTGGCTCTTCGGGGCGTCTGCACCGCTCTGATATGGGCGAGTGGGTGTGGAGCGAAGAAGAGGAAGAGATAGTTGTCCTCGTGACTGATTCTGATGAAGATGTTAAAGGTCGCGATACGCGACCCATGAACCAGCTGACGCGAACAGACTCCAGTGCCAGCGATGAAGAGGTGACTATAAAATAATTTGCTTACATACATACAACTGTAATCTTCAGGCGTGGCAGAGTTCCACGTCTGCCACGCCTGAAGATTAGGGGCAACTATTGCTTCATTATTCATTTATTTACATGGTTTAACTATCAAGAGTTAATATTACCTATATTACACATTACGAAATGTGTTCTGCGAGACAAGACAGAACATTAAAGAGAGAAGAGAAGAGACATTAAATAGTATTTTATTCATATTCTTACTTGGTCTGTAAATTGTTATCATAGGTCTCGCATATTCACACTTTATGTCAACACATCTGCGTTTAATGTGTTCTCCTGTTTATTTTCCTGCCATCACTGTAGGTACAGGCACGTAAATCTGCGCCATAATTTAAAAATTAAACGTGGATCCTTAACTACTTAAATTAAAGCAGACCTTTAGGCATATTCATTTGCTGGCTTCCTGATCAGGAAGTCTAATTTCCAAAATGCCTAAGAAGTTAAATGCCTAATATGTAAAATTACTGTTTTGCAGAAAACAACAGAAAAATGACTAAAGTCCCATTGTGCCTAAAATATAAAAGGTCTAACATGTGTGATGCCTTAACTGACAAAGGTCTAAGAAGGAGTATACCTAAAGTGATATTCGCCAAACATATAATACCTAAGAAGCAAATTGCCTAAACTGTCAAAGCTCTCTTTTACGAGTATGTTTAAGAAGTGTGATAACACCTTCATTTTTCTTCCACGAGTTATACATAATGACGGGTCAAAACTGTAGTAACACTATTCTACTAATATTATAAATAAAGTTTGTGAGAATGTTTGTTACTCTTTCACGGCTAAACGGTTGAACCGATTTGCATGAAACTTGGAACATACATAGTTAGTGACCCACTACAACATATAGACTACTTTTTATCCGGGTACCACGTGAGAAAAGTCGCGGACGGACGGTTGTAAGTACAATAACTTGACGACCTCTGTGGCGCAGTGGGCGAAAGCCTGCCTGAGGTGCAGAAGGTTGCGGGTTCGATTCCCGCCGTGGGACAAATGTTTGTATGATCTGCAACTATTTGTCTCGGGTCTGGGTGTTTCTATGTATAATATATATCTATTTACAAAAAAAAAAGTATATAAGTAGTATATCAGTCATGTGGTACCCATAACACAAGCTCTGCTTACTTTGGGACCAGATGATGCTGTGTGAAATGTCCGGCATTATTTATTTATTTATTTATAATAAAACACTGCAATTATTTTTAAAATTTTATTCAAAGTTCTCAATAATATCCTTCTTCTTCTTCAAGAAACAAACGCTTTTTTAAATTACGAACATCGTTTAGAAGTTGTGTCACTATCGTAAAATTTAGTCATCTTTCTATGTATGTGTATTGCATTTAAGACTATGTGTATTGCATTTAAGACTATGTGTATTGCATTTAAGACTATGTGTATTGCATTTAAGACTATGTGTATTGCATTTAAGACTATGTGTATTGCATTTAAGGCATTTTGCTTTTTAGACATGACATTTAGGCATTTTACTTCTTAGGCAACATAAAAATTATACTTTATGATCAGGAAGCATTTGCTGCAGTACCAGGCTGTGAATATTCAAGACCAACCCGACTAGCTCGGTCTGCAATATTGACTTCTGGCGCTGCTCTTCATTTATTTATTTAGGCACTCGCACAATATTCATTATAAACAAGTTAAAAATACATATAACTAGAATGCAGTTTTGATCTGGTTTGAAAGATAACTTTTAGCGCACAGCAAAACAATACAAAATATGTTTGGGGACCAAATTACACAAAAACAAAGAGTAAGAAGAATTCAATTAAATCGATAAAATATAACTTAAAGATATTTAGACTATATATATACCTAATGCCCCGTTAAAATGGAGGATGTTTTTGTTACAATAAATTGATGTACTTTCGAGTTAAAAATATCCAGCTCCAGCTTTAGTTTCTGATTAACAGATTGCGGCTCAGCCTGATGATAAGGTGACTAGAACAAAGCCGATAAAATTGGGGCAAGCAAAGGCTGAGGGTGAGGAAACGGCAGAGTCTACGCCAGCCGTAGAAACGGGCGAGGTGGCGGCACCCGAGGCGTCGGCACCTGATGCGTCGGCAGCGACCGCGACCGGCGACAAAGTACAAACGGGCAGGCCACTCAGAGACAAAAGTGTTGTCAACCTCATACTGCGTGTTAGGTTAGTACTAATATATTAGTAAGATAGATAGATATATAGATAAGATAGATATATAAATAAGATAGATAGATAGATATATAAATAAGATAGATAGATAGATATATAAATAAGATAGATAGATAGATTATAAATTGTACACAGAGATAACAATAAACTTGTACAATGGACGGCCTTGTCGCTAAAAGCAAGGTTTGTTTTTGAAAATTCGACTACTCTGCAAATCCTTAATATGTTAATGCTTTCTTTCGAGAAGGCAGCTGCTTTTCATTCTTCTTATCGTGTCACTAATTATTTACAACCAGTGTGGTGAAAGGGACTAAAGTGCGCCTCAGAGCCTTTTAAGGTTTATAAATTTTAAGGTTCTACGACATGCCGGCTTCCTCACGATGTTTTCCTTCACATTTTGAGAGTACTGGTAATAGCGCATATACATTTTCGTGCAGATTTTTTTTTGGAATAATGTTATTATCTTCTAAAGTTGATGCCATTTTAACATGCAGCTTACCCTAATATGCGGAAAATAAGCGGGTAATAAAACATTACCCGTTTAAGTTTTCGTATTCAGTTTCAGAATTCCGTATTTGAATGTTTTCTGTTAAAAAAATCGCGAAAAAAGGTAAGGACGAATCTGCTCTCAACTCGACTCGGGTGTCTGTAACAAAATTATTAAAAAAAAGGTAAACTGATATTAGGATTATAATTTGAAGAAGATTCAAAATAGTCCTTGTGATTTGTTTGTAAAAAAAACTTATTTTTTGTTACCACTTCGACCATCAATTCTAATATGCAGAACAGGAAAAATTAATGAATGAGTAGGAATGGCTATTTCAGAAACAACCGTCGCGAGCTGAATGATATACGGTTCGAGTTTGTGCTGGGGAAGGACTCCGTGGAAGGTATCGCGTCTGAGCTGGTTGCCGCGGGATTGGTCGACCCCGTCGACGCTGTGGAGGTCAGCGTGAACCTTACGAAGCTGCTGGATAGTCAGCTCGCAGATGCCAACGCACCCAAAACTATTACATTCCATTTGGTACGTCTTAGAAAGAAGTTCTTGCTTATCTTATATTTTAAGGGCTAGTCCGATTTTTTTTACGATGATGACTAAGAAGTAACTTTAAATAACTAGAAAAAGATTACTAATATAGAATTTCTATAAGAAATACCTAATGTTAATAAAATGTTGGGCGAAGAATAACGCTGTTCTTTAGTACCATCTGTTTTTATGTCAATTTTGCAATTTTTGTTTGTTAATCGCACAAATCAGAAAGTCAATATAACATTTATTTTTATTGACTTCACTTGAGCTAAGAAGTTACAATTTATTGATGAAATTCCACTAAAATTAGCTAATATAATATGAAACGAGAAAAACAAATTAATTATCTAAGAGCTTTTTCTTTTTCTTCGTTAATGGCAGGTGTTATAATAATGTCAAATTTACCAGTGTCAAGTGTTTCTATTGTTTGAGTATAATGTCGATTCTTCGTTTGTCATTTCATGAAGTAGCATGGCTCTGCTAATTTAATATTGTTTTATTCGTTTTATTGCATGTTTTATTCAGTAATAATGGCGGAATTTTAATGAATAAATTGTGAGTACAGGACGGGTATGGAGAATTGAATTAAATGTGTGTTGTGATGCAATGTGATATGAACGACGAGGAATACCAAGAAAATTTTAGACGCCATACCGCGTGACGTCTAAAATTGACAAATTGACCATAAACAGACATAAACACTTGACACTGGCAAAATTGGCATTATTATGTCACATGCCATAAACAAAGAAGAAGAAGAAGAAGAGTATAATGTCACAAAGTCGTATATTGTCATTCGTCATTTGTAATCTATATATATATATATATATATATATATATATATATAATTATATTGTACGTTTTTGCTCGAATAACAAAGAAACACAAATCAGAAACACTATCTTTGCTTCGCAAGACTGCGCCATGATCAAAATGGAAAACTTTATTGCATGTTTCAGACATTTGACGAATGTCTAAAAGTTTAAGACTATGTCTGACACCTAATTCCAATATAAAAGCGAAGCCATGAAGACGAATACAAGCTGTTCACTAGTATCGCACACGTTAATGATAACTGTAGCTAAGCGGTTGACAATGCCGACTTTCAATACTGAGCTCCTAGTTTGAACTCTACATCCCACGTTTATTTGTTATAAATTTTATTTTTGATTTTATAATTACCTGAGTCTGTACGTCAACCATTTTTTTGATTTTCAACTTCGTTCCAACAATGCAAGCATTATTCCGCCAAAACTGGTATAGGACTGAGAACGAGGTACCTCAATCTCCAGGTACCTCTCTCAAAATCCATAACATTTTACACACTATCCATTTCTTAAACCACTTTAACCTACCCTTGTACTAGGTACTTGTAGTACCATCCATTCAAATAATAACAATTTATATTTAATCATGGTTTTCTATATTACTAATAATAATGTTATTTGTTTCTGCAATTCATCAGGATTCGCTGGCGACACCACTGGTAATAATAAAAGATCTAAAACTCAGGCTGAGTTGAGCTATCTATAGATCGTTTTCAACGGTCCTTAGATAGCTCAACTGTTTTATATGTATTTTACATTATATATATGAAAATCTCTCTGTTTGTTTGTTTGTTTGTTTGTTTGTAAGTTACATTTGTGAACAGATTTTGATGAAACTTGGTACGTAGACAAATTTTATGTAGAGGATGAGCACAGGCTACCTTATATGTAGGATACAACGCGTGCATAGCCGCGGGCATCAGCTAGATTTATAATAAAATAACTGATTGATACGGTTCTATTCAACAAATGATTGGACTGAGATACTATGATTATTTCATCGCCAGTCTTCATAGTACTGAGACACTGAAACTGTTTGTTACATAAATAATTGCAGTAGTATGCTTCAATAGCTAAGGTAGGTTGTTCCCAACACATCAAGGAAATGAAGCAGCTTTGTGTGTAGTACCTGGATGTATGACCGCAGTGGTGTTTTCATACGAGCGTTTCCATGCAGTGGAGGGCACTTGAAAACTGTCTGGGTTTTCCAAACTTGTAAGGCCATTATGAACGTTTTTGAACTCTCGGTCTTCAGCGATAGAGTCTGACTCCTACGAAATAATAGTAAAGCTAGCAAAGTAAAGATAATGAGCTGGGGCGTTTATTACTATTATTAATAGTGTTATTTTGTTCCTCCGCGAACATCAGGAACTTGAAGACGCGTCGTATCATGTCACAGAGGTAAACACATTATGTATCTTTATAATAAAAATGAAATGTTCTCAAGCGCATACTTGAGCACGTTTTTTTTTGTTTCAAAATCTTAGTCCGTACTAGATTTTTATGGAAATAAAAATTTGAAAAAATTCCCGGACTACTTAAATATTTTAAAAACTGAACGTCCTTTTTTCTATGGGATTGTTGCGTGAACTCTCGATTCAAATACTTAATTGACCAAGAGTAAATTTTGAATCCAAATTTGCTAAACTTTAATTGGCGATTATTGTTTACAAGAACGGCCTTAAATATAAACGTCTCTCAACTTTGTCAAAAGTTAAACACTTTAAAATAGTGCCATCCCTTTTGCAAGATAGTGACAAAAAGTGACAGGGCGAAACTTAAACAGTGTTTAGACTGTGTTTAAATTAAGAGGCATATATAAGTAAGACTGTAATAGGCAATATTCGAATAATTTATTTTTTACAAGTAAAGTTTGTAAGTAGTTATTTTGCTAATCAAGATTTTTTTTCTACCATTTACCAGCTGTCTTTCACAAATTCACAAAAAAAATATTGAAATTTAGACAACTATCTCTGTAATGTTTACTACAATGTTTGTCCTTGTGATTGAAGCGAGCCCCCCACCTGCAAAGTTGTACTGTCATAAAATTAATTAAATGTGTTGAGAAACGCATTGCCAATTTCATATCGCCATATTGTCGTTTGTGTTCTTTACATTGCATCTTACCTACCGTGAAACTAATGATGATTGTACCTTTTTCTTGCTTACTTCAGGAATTGGAACAAACCCAAGAACAGGTAAACATTTTTTAGTTAGTACATTCTGTGATCCGCCACCTCTCTTATCAGCCATCGATTCACTACCAACTTATTCACTATCTTACTATCAGTACTACAGCGTCCTAAGGAGGACGTCCCAACCACTCGAAGAACAGATATCACTGAATTGGTATTCCTAATTCCTGTTCCTAATTGGCAAAGTTGATCGAAGTACCTCGATTGGTGACTGGGTGGCTGCAGTAGTGTTTTAATATAAACAATTCACCTTCGGAGGGGGGTTAAGACGATGCCCTCAGTAACTTTTGTATGGAAAAAATGAGTTTTACCTCTATTTATTGGCTATCTGCTCGTTAATTAAAGGAATGATATACAATAATAATAAGAACAATAATTGAAGTTACAGATATAAGATATAAAAGTTAGTTAAAAGATATAAATAATGCCGGAGATTTCACACAGCATCACCTATCTCAAAAGTAAGCAGAGCTTGTGTTATGGATACCACATGACTGTATACTTACTACTTTATGCTCTTTTTTTTATTTAATATTTTCTTACATAGAATACATTATGTATGTATGTATTTTGAATATTTTGTCTCCTACTATAAATTGTTTTTAATCTAATGAGGATATGTAACGTTTTTTGTTGAGACGCAGATTTTAGAGCTAAGAAATCCTTAACATAAAGTGCAAAAAATTTTGTTATACGACAAAAATTTACGAAGTTATGACGAAGTGACTAGCAAAGTTCACTGAGTGTTTGTAGCTGTGACGTCACAGGGACGATCGCCGCCAGTTATCTAATCATGAAGTAAGAGGGCCGGCTGCGCTCGGACCGTCCCAGTGACGTCACACGCACCCGTACATAGATTTTACCGGTTAGAATTACGTAAATACTAAATATTGACTTTGCTATAATTTTATATGATTTATGTTCCACATTGTCAGTTTTATAATTTAATTTTTAATTCTTATTGTTATTAATATTGTAATTTTTTTTCAATAATCAAAAAAAATCGCCGTGAATACGCGTCAAGATTATTTGATCAGGGAGTCGCCCTGTTTATATTATTAATAATAATAATAATACCGGACATTTTACACAGCATCATCTGGCCCCACAGTAAGCAGAGCTTGTGTTATGGGTACCACATGCATGACTGATATTACTACTTATATACATTTTTTTTGTTCAATATGTTATTCGTACGTACGATAAATCAACCGAACAGTCTTGGCATGCGTTTCTTACCTAACTACAAACAAAATATATTCTTACTTACGTATGTATACAATGATAACTAAATGCTATTAATTAATTTCTTGCACTATCCCAGGCTCAAGCATTGGATCCCCACCAACAGGTAATCAATCACATAACTAGCGCAAAGCCCGTGAATTTGTTTGTAAAAAGTATTTTCGCTTATAAAATGAAAATGTCTAGGACTTGCAGTTGTTCAGAAATAAACGATTTAGGATGTGAGTTGGATGTTTGAAAGCTATTTTGCAGAATGTTTATTATTAATAAATAAAAACGTAAATAAATTGGACTGTGACGACAGGCGGTGACATTGGAGAGACGAGTGAACTCATAAGTATAGATGATAGGGAAGGAGGCCTTTGCCTTGCAGTGAGACACTACAGGCACATTATAAAAAAAAATTGGTGGACAATTTCAAACAGCGCCCTCTAGTTCCAGTCTCTAGAACCAGATGATTGATAGAACACTTATCGATCCAGCTGTTCTGGAGGAGTTTAATTACAAAAACACGCACAGAAGAATTATATACATGAAGATCACACGCTTTAAGCAACTTTGTGACACCCAGATAATTATTAATTATGATTTCATAAACATAAACTAAGCCTAATTCGATAGTATCACTGTACAAGTAACCTGCGACTATATTGGTGTTTATGGTCCAGCTGGAAATTTCTTGTATAATATACATAGATAAGAAATCAGGTAACTTTATTATAAATATATACGGGTATTTATCTTGTTTACACTTTGTCGTGGTCACGGGATGACGGGAGAGTCATCCCGTGACCACGACAGAGTGTAAACCTGTCGAAACGTCGGGAAAAATAGGTAAATAAACGCGATAAATACCCGTATATATTTATAATAATGTGTTCTGATCGCGTAAGTTTAAAAAACTTTATCAGGTAACTTTTAAAGATCTCATTAATAAACGTACCCATCTCATTAATGTTAATTTGTTTCAGAACTCTTCGGGACCAAACGAGGCGCTCGATGACAAAGCCCTTATTGGATTTGCGCAGTTGACAATCGTTGACTAGTAAGCTCTTTGATGATCGAAGTTGTATTGTACGTGGCTACTTTGGGATAGGACTTGTTAGTCCTATCCCGAGTAGTCCACAAAAATGTACTGAGCCTAAAAAAATTTACGGGCTCATTTCACCCGTGAGCTGTTTAAAATATTCCATAAATTTTATGGATAATCTCCATAAATAAAAGTTTTGATCTGTTAAAATTAGTCATCAAACGTACTTATCAATAAAATCATGATTTTGGATAAACATACTATGGTTGTTAGATTTTTATTAATGTGATGATAAAAAGACATGATTAAATTGAATTTGTGATGTGAAGTAGGTTCTATTATGGATGGTGCTAGGATTGGAATTTTTGGAAATTTGTATTCGTTTTTCTAAAGTCATCATCAACATCACATCACATTTAGCCATTGAATTGTTGTACACTGAGCCAAAGAAATATTAGACCTTAACACTGTGTAAATTTTTGTTGTTTATAATTTATTTATTTATTGTATTTATTTGTGTCTTTAATTTATAAAATTTCGTTTATAAGTTTAAACAAGTACAAATTTTTGATTAATACGAGTGTTAATTTCGTGCTATTTAAACCTAATTTATTAATTTATTCAGTAACTGTTTCGAAATCTTTAAAAAGGTGTTGTGTCATAATAAATGTATTTTTTTTAGTAGCGATCTGATCGATCTTATTATGCGTTTTAATGATGGGTCTCTGGTTTTAATGTTATACGGATTTGGTACACTCATTTTAAAATTACAAGTGTGCATGTCTGACCAAATCGAATGTCGACCACAACGAACATTCGCTCATCCTTAAAGTTAAGACAAAACAATTCATTTACATTCATTTTAAAAAAATGATGATTTAGTCAACGAACTGGTTGTGCATGATGGATGAAATAAAATGGAATTCCATATTTTAAAGCGTGTATACTTATTAGTTATTATTTAAAATTTTGGTATTATTAATTTATTTAAGTTATTAAGTACTTATTTTAATATTCATGACCGAGAGGCGAGTTACATATTCTATTTCGGGTCAGAATTAAGTGTTTGCATAATCTATATTAATTTTCTGGTCTGAGTCTTGTATGATATATAATGCTAAGAAAGTGGTTACTTAACCGAGCCGGCAGCTTATCGTACGGACTCCCGGATGCTTCGTGGATACTGTAAACTATGGCCGTTTGCCATACTAGAAGTATCATACGCGCGTTTCCGATCATAGATATTGTTATTGAGCAATATTATTGCATAATAAATTATTTAGTAGATTTACTCGTTATCGAGTAAAACATCAGTCGTTGTCTTTAGAACTCGTCACTCGTTCAGGCTTACATTTTGATTTACAGGGTTTAACTTATTAAAAAGCTACGCTTTGCCATTTAACCATTTCTAGTTTATCGTATTATATACAAACGTAGTTATTTAAAAACAACGTTCTCGTATTTTAAGTTAGTGTGATAGTGCAACAAACATTTCTAAATTTTTACTCTTATTACTTGACTGTACTTTGCAATCAATTTACACATTTATGTATACTTACTAGTATGTAGAAATTACAATATAACTTACCGAAGCTTTGGTGATGACATATCACTACGTTTTTGAACTGTTTTAATAGGAATTGCGCATTTATTAACTGATATTAGTTTTTAAACTATTTTAATAAAAATATCTTCCATTAATGTATTTCAAGGGCCTACTTTTAGCCTAGTATTTAAAAGGTCTTTCTTGTTCATGATCTGATTTTCTGATCTGATCTGATTGATACCTAATTTTAATAATTGTGTTTTATTACACTAAAACGAGATTAATTGCCACTATGTATTAGGTACCAAAGACAGAATACTTAGGAGTCATTAACTTATTATTATTTATTAATCGTAACACTTAATCAATTAAATTAATTGATGTTTTTAAATACCAAATTGTACTTTTTAACCTAGAAATACGGAAACAGTGCCAGCAGTTTCGAAAGATCTCTTAAAGATTACACCGAGTATTAATACGAGTAAGTAGCCACCGAGTAAGATTACACATTTTACTAACCTCAAGAAAATTCAATATTTCTAACCTTTTAAATAGAAAATAGTCGTGTATTTTTAACGAATGTAACCTGTCGTTGTATTGTTAACAGTTGATAAACTATACATTTTGATAAACACGAGTTTACTCACGTATTATTTTGTCCATGGAGGCACTGTTTCCGATCGAGTTCACGGTGTGAACTAAATCGAAACCGAGTCATTGCCTCCATCGACAAAATAATACGTGAGTAAAACCCGTGTTTATCAACATGTACAACATTCGAAAGTGTTGAAAGTTAATAAACTGGTTAGTATTATATACATTCAATTAGCTACCATATATAAAAATGATCATTGTACTTAGATCATATTATTGTAGTAGACGCGTATTATGTTCATAATATGTAGGTATACACTATATTGTCAATTTTTTTAACGTCTACAGTATGTTTAATCAGTAGATTTATGGAATAGCAGGAATAAAGTGAGACGGTTACGTCATGTTTGTGACAAGGATGGGCTTTTATGTAAGGTTAGTTAGGGCCATGACTTTATCGGATCAATAATATTAATTCTGTATAATCAATGTGAACGAACAATTTACATGTATATTAAAGGGAATTCCCATGTAGTAATGTATAACTGGGTGTTTATAAAATTGTGATCATGGATTTGTTTCAATGCTTGCAAAGAGATGGCGCTAGTATCACAACATAATTTGATGCGGTGTGAGTGATAGAGAGTGATCAGTCAACTTCTTCTGTGACCACTGTGTGTGAACATGTGGCTTAATTATTTAATTCACCAACCCGTGGTGGCGAATTTCAAAATTGTCTTTATTTTTTTTAACAATCACGGAATATTTTTTATTCTACGCGTAGAACCACACGCATATTATGTTTAGGCAAAGAGTAATCGTGTGATAATGGCGCTTGTTCTAGCCTTGGCTAGACAGTTTTAAAGCGTGTTTTCTAGGAACGGCAAATGAAGTGACAAAGTTATTTAAAATCTGATTTTTAAGATTTACACACGTCTAACGCCACCTCTATTTGTGCTTCTCAACTGCTTTTATAATATTTATCAATATAATAAACAAAACGCATTTATGTCATTCATATGTTTCTGTGTGGTTACCGAAGTAGTATTAAATAAACTTTTTTGTATGATATCTCGTTTTATTTGTTTTACATTTACATTACATTTTAGCACAATTTACATTTTAGCTGAAAACTTAGGTAAATTAATTGACTTCACTTTTGCATGACACCTCATATCACTATCACTACATAGTATAAAACAAAGTCGCTTCCCGCTATGTATGCTCAGATCTTTAACGCACGCAACGGATTTTGATGCGGTTTTTTTTATCAGAAAGAGTGATTCAAGAGGAAGGTTTATATGTATAATACATGCATAATATAGTAGATAAACACAGATAATTTTAGAGGTTTCTAATCACGTTAGACATTCTGTAGTATATTTAGTATAAGCATTGCACCCGTGCGAAGCCGGGGCGGTTCGCTAGTAATTATAATAAATAAACACTTCGCAATTAACATTTTATAAAAAAACGTAATCTGTTAATTGTGTTGTACTCATTATATACTTAATAAACAGGGACCTAATGAATCACTGAATTGATTATTGTGCGTATATTTGTATGTTCTTATTTGTTAATGGCATGTGATATATTAATGTCAATAAAACGAGTGAATATTAAATTAGCAGAGTATTTATCGCGTTTATTTACCTATTTTTCCCGACGTTTCGACAGGTTTACACTCTGTCGTGGTCACGGGATGACTGGATACTCCATGATAGACCTGGCAGCCCATGGTATAAAACTTTGGAAGAGGTACGTCGATGATGTGTTCTGTATAATTAACGGGAATAACCAGGAAATCGATCAGCTAACTAATTATCTGAACTCCATACACCCTAAAATTCGCTTTACACGTGAAATGGAGGAAAACAGAATGTTAGCTTTTCTCGACCTTAAAGTGATGGTAAAATGTGACGGGACCTTGGCACACACAGTGTATAGAAAACCTACACATACGGACAGATACTTGAATGCACCGTCACACCACCATCCAAGACACCTGGAGTCAGTAGTCTCCTCACTAGTAAACAGAGCTCATGACCTTTGCGATCTTGAACATCTGCAGGGTGAGCTGGATCATGTTAAAAGGGGTTCTGAAACGGAATGGCTACAATACTCGAATCGGATGTTCTAACTGGAGGCGCAAACAGGAACACATTGATGTGAAAAGACAGCCTGCGTTCTTGCCTTATGTGAATGAAGTTACGGACATAATTGGTAACATGCTCAGTAAATTTTCAATCAAGTCGATCTACACTCCACTCACCAAGATGACGAAGTATCTACGAACACCAAAAGACGTCGTACCTCTGCAAGTTCCTGGGGTTTACAAAATAGATTGTAGCTGCGGGCGTTCCTACATAGGCCAGACTAAACGCACGGTCGCGGAACGTGTTAAAGAACACATAGCGGCGGTCAAAAATCGACAAGTAAACAAGTCTGCAATAACAGAGCACATAGTGGACTCAGGACCCAATCACTGGATTGAATTACATAAACCTCAAGTTATATGTAATGAAAGGCATTACTACAAGATAATGGTTCGGGAAGCGATTGAAATTAAGAAATATCCTAATTTCTATCGTGAAGACGGTTTCAGACTCTCTGCCTCATGGAATCCAGTTATAGCTAAGTGTAACTCAGTGTAGACCAGTTTCTCAATGCGTCATGGACACGGTTAGTGTTGTGTGTCGCCCGAGTGTGCAGATGGACATTTCTATTTCGAAAGAACAAGTGAGGGTAGTTGCAAAAAATGCTGCCCCCGCTTCGCAGAGGCGGTAGCTCCAGTACTCCAGTCATCCCGTGACCACGACAGAGTGTAAACCTGTCGAAACTTCCGGAAAAATAGGTATATAAACGCGATAAATAACCGTTAATATTTATAATAATGTGTTCTGATCGCGTAAGTTTAAAAAACTTTAAATTAGCAGAGCTATGTTACTTCATGAAATAACAAAAGAAGAATCCTCAAAATAATCCTTCTTATTCTTCTTTGTTAATGGCCTGTGCTGTGACATACTAATGTCAATTCTGCCAATGTCAAGTGTGTAGTCTGTTTGTTATTAGTGTTAGTCAATTGTCAATTCTAGACGTCACGCGGAATGTCGTCTAGAATTTTCTTGGGATTACTCGTCGTTCAAATCACAATACACATATAATTATCCATACCCGTCCTGTAATTACAATTTATTTATTAAAATTCCGCCAAGATTACTGAATAAAACGGGTAAAAAATATTAAATTAGCAGACCTATATTACTCCATGAAATGACAGACGAAGAACCCAAAGTAATCCTTATTTGATATTAAAGCATTAAACAACTGACAAGGTGTCATTTGCATGACTCTCGTGTACGCTGTTCCTACACATTCTGCAATATTGTATGTTGTCTTCCTGGATTGCGTACTAACCATGTTTCTACTGTAGAGTTGTAGGTAATAATAAGTACATTTCAGCCCCACATCTAAGGGCTGCATTTCCCTAGCTCGATTACTTCCAGAGATAGTATGTGTTTCATGGTTTTTTAGTATTAGTATGACGACCTCTGTGGCGCAGTGGGCCCGCCTGAAACGCAAGGTTGCGGGTCCGATTCCTACCGAAGGACAATGTTCTTATGATCTGCAAGTAATTGTCTCGGGTCTGGGTGATTTTCTATGTTTAATATGTATGTTTTTTCAGAAATTAAAACACTTATAATACCTTGTCAGCCTACCACCCTTACGAACAAAGCGCTTTGCTTCCACATTTATAATGCGTACAGCGAAGGATTGGAATGCTTTGCCGTCGTCCGTCTTTCCTGAAAACTACAATTTGGGTCTCTTCAAGTCAAGAGTAAATAGTTATCTTCTAGACCTGCTTGCCCCATCGTCGGCCACATCGTCGCTTAACATCAGGCGAGTTCGTGGTCAAACGTAGGTCTCTCTATAAAAATAAAAAAAATAAAAAAATTAGAATTAGTAGGTATTATTAGTCATGGTAGTCAGTGGCACCCATCATAACACAAGCTCTGCTTACTTTGGGGCTAGGTGGTTTGTGTGAAATGTCCGGCATTATTTATATACTCGCTCGCGACTTCGTCCGCGTGAATATCAGTTATCGTGGTTGGATAAATATTATTACTATGTCCTTCCTTGAGTTTACTCTATACTATACAGGGTGTCCCGGAACTAGTATTTTAAGCCTGAACGAGGTGATTCTGACCATGTAAATAAACAGATATGGGGGTGAATTTTGTTTGAATTCCTATTTACAAATTTCCATACATAAACTTTTAAGTTTATTCCAATTATTAATATTGACAACCCTTGTTAGTTTACAGTGTTTCCAAGCACGTTACCTACCTAAATAAGTTTGTGCGAGTACAAATTTATTGGTATACTAAGATAGGTAGGCATGGATACATATATACTTCTACCAATTTTAAAGCAAACTTTGCTGCACATTTCTTTTATGAAAATTATTGAATTCATAAAATTTTTAGAACATTTGTTATTCTCCCAAGTGTCGAGAAATGTCCCCCCTCAGGATAACATACTAGTTCCAGGACACCCTGTATTTCGTCAAAGTCGATTTAGTAGTTTAGCCGTGAAGTCGTTACAAATAGATAGACAGGCAGAGTTACTTCTGCGCGCGTGAACCCGAACATATCTATTTTGTTGTGGAGTTATTTTAAAATTATGATATCTCCTAAGATGATGATTGAAATCAAATGATGTCAAGGACAATTTTGTTCACAATTAAGTGCTTGTGATTAATAACATATTTATTTAGATAAAGATTATTATTATGTTGATAAAACTCCTTCGCAAAGAATGCATTAATTTCAAACAAATTTAATTACCATAAAAAAAGGAGTGATCAATCTTAAAAGATAGACATATGTTGTCGCGGACTTTTTTTAGAACTTTAAAAGACGAACAATTCCTTAATATAGGTATAATTCTTGCGTAACTTAAACCGTTTACGCAGCGCACGCAACGGAAGTGTCTATCAAAAAGGAATAATTTTCCCCGTTTTTGCGACATTTTCCATTGATACTTCGCTCCTATTAGTCGGAGCGTGATGTTATATAACCCTAGAGCCTCCCTCGGTAAATGAACTATCCAACACAAAAACAATTTTTCAATTCAAACCGGTAGTTCCTGAGATTAGCGCGTTCAAACAAACAAACAAACTTTTCAGCTGTATAATATTAGTATAGATTTATTTATTAATAACGCAGGGGTCTCCTTTGTTATTGCATACATAACAAATAGCTTCATCAGATTGACAAACAGTTCAGCGGTACGGTAGTTTCATCTAAATTGTAGACTGCATCCATTTAGAAATGACGGAATGCAATTCAGAGCTTTTTTATGATTATCGAAGAACCTTTTCATATTCATCCTTTTGAATGCTGTGTCTTGCCATACTGCCGGCTTCTGGTTTATAGATAAAGTAGCTGACCCGGCCACGCGTTGCTGTAGCTCAGTAGTTCTAATACGTTGAACCAATATACGCTAACCTCTAAAATTATCAGTGTTTCTCTACTATATTATGCATGTATCATACATATAAACCTTCCTCTTGAATCACTCTATCTATTAAAAATAAACGCATTAAAATCCGTTGCGTAGTTTTGAAGATCTAAGCATACATAGGGACAGACAGCAGGAAGCGACTTTGTTTTATACTATGTAGTAATTATCATATGCATAGGCATTTGTTTCTAACTGACATTTGTCCAGCCAATAATCACTGGCCCGTAAAATTAATCAGCGCATTTGGCAATGTACCTACTCACAAAGGCTGGCTTCCTGCTCATCGAGGCTCACACTTGTTGCATCGTCATCTGCCGCGTAGAGACATTTAAGTATGCTGCTCACTGAACATCCTCTGGGGGATCTATTTGCGGATGACTGGAAGACGATAGAGAGACTGTGCCTTAATTAGGTACTGTGACAATAAATGTTTTGTGTAAATATAGCTATAAGTACTTAAAATATTAATAATATAAGTTCCTGTGATTTTTTTGATGATTTTGTGATTTTCCTGTGTTTTTAATTTTAGAAGTAAGATTTACCATTACTTTTTCTCTGTAAAATAATCTCTTGTGTTTTTGTTGTAAATAAACTGAATAGAATTGAATTAGGTTCAAGGGGTATTGATGGATTTTTCATTATATCTAAATATAAATAATGCTGGACACAGCATCATCTAGCCCTAAAGTAAGCAGTACTGGTGTAATGGGAACCACATGACTGATATACTACTTACATCTATACTTTTTTTGAATACATACCTACATACACTACTCAACTCGTATCCGTAACATCATGAATTTGGACGAGCGGCTCGGCTCCATCAGTGATGGAGTTATTTAATTTGAGCTGTGTCTCTCTCGGTTTACTTATAGCAATTTTCCAAATTTTATCCCGGATATTATTGTATTTTTACCGTTTAGATAATCTTGTAAACAATGCTACTTGCAGAATAATTCTATCATACTCGATTGCCTACATATCCTTTACTCTTCCCCCTGAGCTCATGGTTTTCTTTAATATCAACTTACTTTACCCTAAGGTAGGTGGCGCGCAGTCCAAATTTTACTTCAAATTACCAAAAATAATCCAAATTTGTA
Source organism: Lampropteryx suffumata (assembly GCA_948098915.1). Lineage (NCBI taxonomy): Eukaryota > Metazoa > Arthropoda > Insecta > Lepidoptera > Geometridae > Lampropteryx > Lampropteryx suffumata. Next base: position 13,339,289 of record OX402544.1, on the reverse strand, counting down.
ATTTATGGCCTCCATAACAGACTTAATTTCGGATTTTGATGAAACTCTATCTGTTGACTGCCGCCTACTTGATACTCCTGAATCATGTAAATTAGTTTTTACTGAGCAATTTAACTTAAAAATGTTGATATAAGAAGTTTACAAAAAAACTTTGATGAGTTTACCATTTTATTGGAAAGACTCTCGGTAAAACTGGACGTTATAGTACTTACAGAGTGTCATCTTGGGTCATGTCCGACAATAAGATCTCTCCCTGGGTATTCTCACTTTAGTTCCTCTCCCATAAATAAAAAGGCTGGTGGTGTTGTTGCCTTCATTCGTTCGGACTGGAATGTCACTGTTTGTGAACCAAGTCTATCAGAAGTTGATTCCCTTCTACTCAAATTACCAAACTCAATGCACATTCTTGGTTTATATAGATCACCTTCTTTTAAATATATTAACAACTTCATAAATTCCCTTGATAATTTTCTCAGTGTCCACTCTTCAATAAAACCTAACATTGTTATAATAGGTGATATAAATATAAATATTTTGCAGGACTCTTCGCAACCACATGTACAATTCGACGAATACCTATGTTTTATAGCAGAGTTAGGTCTTAAAAATTTAATAAATGCTCCAACCAGAGGCCAGACTTGCCTGGACCATATCTTGACCAGCATTAAGTCGCAGGCGGTCAGTATTGTTTGCAAATCAAGTACCACAGACCATCACTTAGTCTTGGCTGGACTAAAGACCAATTGTAACTAATACACCAATTGTTACACGGCGAAAGTTAAAAACAGTTATTGATTATAACGCCGTTTCTTTAGAACTTACTAAAATAGACTGGTCGGGGGTGTTGTCTTGTTCAGATGTATCGGTTGCTGCTTGCAAGCTGCCTTCCTCGATTGAAAATATTTTTAAGGATAATACGAGTGAAAAACAAACTAGTGGACGTAAACTAATTCTCAAACAGTGGATTACTCCTGGACTTATAAAATCAATGAAGTACAGAGACGCCCTTCACCTAGAGGCACGAATACATTCTCTTGATAAAGAGTTACAGCTTCGGTATAACAGTTATCGTAACGTATTTAATATTTTATTGAAAGACTTAAAGAAAAAACATAATAGGGAACAGTTAAGTCAAAATAAAAACAATCCTTCCAAAATGTGGAAAACAATTAAAAATATTTGTGAATTGGATACCCGGAAAGATAGCTCTTCTGACTTGCTACGGCTTAAATCCACTCCAACTGAATCCTTGAACAGATGCAACGAATTTTTTGCTAACACAGGTCTTAACCTCGCTAATTCTATATTAGTAAATCTTAAAACAACTCAAGATGAGCTAGCTGCAAAGGTTTCAATTCCCTTTTATTCCCCTTACTCCTTCTTCATGACTCCCACAAACTGCTTAGAAATTTCCGACCTAATCAAAGCACTTAAAAATTGCTGTGCATCTGGTAGAGATGGTCTAACCAATGCTATTATTAAAAAATATTATCATCTCTTTATTGAACCTTTAACTCATGTCATGAATCTTAGCTTATCATCTGGAATTTTTCCTGATTGTTGGAAAATTGCGTCTATAATTCCAATCCACAAGGGAGGTAACAAATCTGCTCCCTCAAACTATCGCCCCATATCCCTACTACCAGTATTCTCTAAATTATTGGAAAAGTTAGTTATCAGAAGGCTGACCAAATATCTTGAAATCCATAAAATGTTATCTCCACGTCAGTTTGGTTTCCGGAAATGTAGGTCTACGGAGGATGCCATTCATTTACTGGTCGATAGTGCAGTGTCGGCACTAGATAATGGTAGAAAGTATATTGGTGTCTTCTTGGACTTTCGCTTTCGCCACTGTCCCCAAAAATCCTCCTGAGTAAACTAGAGTGTCTGGGCATTAGGGGTATTGCTCTGGATTGGTTTTCTAGCTACATGTCGAATAGAGCACAGAGCGTTTCTGTTGCTGGCCAGTCTAGCAATATCCAGAGTGTCTGCTTTGGTGTACCACAGGGTAGTATTCTGGAGCCAACCTTATTCTCTCTTTACATTAATGATGTTATCTCTTTATTTGACAACTCAGACGAGACTCAAATAGTATGCTATGCTGACGATACAGCTATTTTATTCATGGGAGGTACGTGGCAAGAGGCGTCTCAACGTGCAGAAGAGATCTGGCGCGTGTTGCTGCATGGCTGGATGCCAACTTGCTTTCTCTGAACCCTTGCAAAACTAAATTTATTTGTTTTCATAAAAGTAAAAAGTCCGCTCCAACTAACACGACTTCACGACACAGCCTTATGCCAATCAATTTTGTGCTATTGCATCACGGTCTGGGGTGGAGCTGCGAAAACTCATATGATCACCCTTGAGAGAGCTCAACGTTATGTGCTTAAAGTTATGTTTAGGTTGCCGTTTCGGTACCCAACTGTTTCCCTTTATTTGGATACCCAAACGTTCAGTGTACCTACGGCAGCATTACCTTCAGAGAGTGATATTGGCTCACCACAAAATGGCTTATCTTAATTCTTCTACTTCTAAAAATAATAGTAATAGTAATGATAATAACAGCAATATTGATAGTAATGATAATAATAATAATAATAATGGTAATGTAAATAATTGTTCGGGTTGTGGTGGGTTGATCGCTGACCAAAGGCGAAGCTTGAAGGGTGGTAGGTAGTGGACTGTATGGCTTGATGCCGCTGAAGTAGGTAGGCAGCTAGGCAGGTAGGTAGGCCGGCAGGTAGGTAGGTAGAATAAAAATCCAGTATGCAGGGTAATGCACGGGGCGAGTGGGCGAGTAGGCGGTGGGGCAGCGTTACGACTTGTTCTTGTTGAAATGCACGAAGGGAACTGATTTTTACTCGGTCTCGCCGAAATATATAAACAATTTTTGGCCCTCCCCGCCAACGCGTCGTCGTCTAAGCGCCTTTATTAAAAGAACCAATACATGCTTTTTTCTGTCTCTGTTACCCGCTTGATATGTCTCTATCTATTCGAGCGGACCAATTAGCATTTAGGTAACTAAAATATAGCTATTACTCCGGCCAATGGTTACCTAGAGCCGTGTCCTTGCGCACGGCTCAAGGTCATCCTACACGTGCCAGAGGCTCGGAGACCTGTTGTACCTACTCATGCTACGGTTATGTCTACCTAGATGCTACCTAAATCGTTTACTATTTTACTTTATTGTTTGTGGGTATTGAAACATCAGGCAGTTTATATTTTATTGTTCGACCTACCTACTGTATATGCGGAGCTTATTAGGAAGCTTTCCTACCTAGTAGCTATTTTTCCTACTTTTTAAACTTAATAATATAACTTAATCTAGTAATTTACACAGGTCTAAAACATAAACATCAATATTATTTATTTATTTATTTATTTATTTACACAATAAGATCATAGCATTACAGTAGGTACACCAAGGCGCTATGAAATAACATTTTAACAGACAAAATTTAACACTATAAAATATTTTTACCAAATAATTAATAATAAAAATACTTAAAAAAATAACAAAAAAAAAAGTATTAACAGATTGAACTAATTCTACTACTATCAATCGTCTCACAATACCTCAGACATTCTCTGCACACATTCGTCCATCGGTCAGCAAACAGATCACAAGAAGGTGTTGATGCCAGAAGCGCATTTAATAATTTTAGAGCCCGAACTAGAGGCGAGTTGTCGTGCGCGACTGACCGCGCCCACGGTGCAGCCAGTAAGTCGTGACTACGGGGCCTCAGCGAGTATTTAGGCACTTTGGGAACAGACAGTCTTACAACTCTAGCCACTAATTCAGGGCAGTCTGAAGTACCGCGCAGTATCAGACAAGCAGTGACCAGAAGATTGTAGTGACGCCTAGCTTCCAGAGAGTTGAAGCCTAGCGCACCAAGTAAAAATATTGTGGGGAAAAGGAAAGGATAATATCCATAGATCTTTTTGTACAAAAATCTTAAAAAAGCCTTTTGGATCTTCTCCAATCGCAAGGCGTAAGTACTCTCATGTGGATGCCATACGATAGACGCCGCCTCAATCTTACTCCTTACAAGAGCCGAGTAGACCAGTTTTATAGCACCGGCATCGTGAAATTCACGGGCATTCCGCAGAACAAAACCTAACCTACGATAACAATCGGCAGCGAGTACGTTCATATGCTCATGAAAATTCAGACGTGTATCAAAATTAACGCCCAGGTCTCTCACAGAGTTGACCCTAACTATGGGTTCAATACCTAGCAAATATTGTGCTAGGAATGGTACACGTGCGCGACTGAAAGTTATAGCACAACACTTGGCCATGTTGAAGAAAAGCTAGTTTGTAAGACTCCAATCAAAAACGGCATTAATGTCTTCCTGCAGATGTATGGAATCATTAATTTGTTCAATTTTATGGACCAACTTCAAGTCGTCAGCGTACAACAGACATTTCGTATGTTTAAGAACAGCATCAAGGTCATTTATCATAATACCAAACAAGAGCGGGCCCAATATTGAGCCCTGACTGACTCCAGACCGTGTATGATAGGGAGCTGAAACAAAGCATCCATGTTGCACAAATTGCTGCCTGTCACGCATATAACTTGCAAATAACTTAAGTAATTTTGTTGAAAAACCAATATTACAAAGTTTTTTCAGCAGAACATCATTATCAACTCTGTCGAAAGCCTTTTTAAAATCGAAGTATATTACATCGACCTGCTTACTCTTGTCCAAGTGCAGAGATATAAAATCAACAAGAGTCAACAAATTCGTATTTACAGAACGCTTAACTCTAAATCCATGCTGCGAGTCGCATAAAAAAGGTTTTATCTGAGGGCATATTAGACTATGCAATATTGATTCAAAAAGCTTGGCGAGCGCGGAAAGTACTGCAATAGGTCGATAATTGTCAACCTCAGTTGTATCTTTAGCTTTAGGAATCGGTCTAACTCTCGTAATTTTCCACTGGCGTGGATAATCACCGGTAGTAAGGGCAAGGTTCAGGATATAACAAAGAGGCCGTCTTAAGTAGTCACTGCAGCCCTTCAAAATAAAAGTTGGAATGTTGTCAGGCCCAGCGGAACTGTTTGGTTTCATGCGGTTTATGGCCAACTCTACCTCCTTCAGCGTAATTTCATGAATATGGACGTAGTTTGCAGAGTTACTCTTGTTCTCAGCCTCAACAGAATAAGGATCGAGCAACGGGACATTAGGCAAAAAAACTCCCGAAAAGTAATGAGAAAAAGCTTGGGCTGCATTGCTGCCAACATATTCATTTCCTTCAAAAGAAATACGCGATTCGAAACCCCCTTTAGATTTTAAGCTCCCCACATGCTGCCAAAATGCTCGTGGGTTACATTTTATCTGTGCTTGAATAACATCGAGGTAGTTGTCATAAGCCTGAGATATTCGAATCTTGACATCCGCTCTTAGACTGGCAAACTCCTCATAAGAAGTTTGATTCTTAGAAGCCTTCCAAAGACGATGTTTTACAGCTTTACACTTTATATCCTTGATCAGGTCAGCCGTAAACCATACAGGATATCGCCTACTAGAATGATTGGAGCGAATCTTTCTGGGTAAACACGTATCAAATATACCATAAATAATATTATAGAAGTTGTCCAAAGCAAGATCAACTTGTAGGGCTTCCAAAACGCCATGCCAGTCAGCCTCGGATACAAGTTTATAAAGCAGCTCATAATTGCCTTTAGCAAAATTCCAATCCTGTTGTGTGTTTATGTTGCTTCGATCTATTGGATCTAGGGATGTTTTGCATAGACTATTATCAAGCAAGATAACTACATTAAGTGGTGGATGATAAGCATCACGACGAGGAACCAGACCGCTCCCGTCGATTTCAGTTACATGGACCCCACGATGACGTTCTGACACCAGTACCACATCAAGCTTACCACCATACAAATTTAGTACCTCATTCATCTCTGTCAGACCACAAACATTTAAAAAATAGCAATAATAATTTAGAATGTTACAAGACGTATGTGTAGGGTTCAAGTTAAGATCACCAGCGATAATCACAAATCCCTTAAGTGAGTCAATTATAGATTCTACTTTTTGTATTTAATTATCTTAATTCTCTAATCTATTCAGTCTCTAGGGTTTTGTCGTGCACATTCTCCCGCCGCCGTCGCCGTCTCGCGATTAACTGGTAGCACGACGATCTTCCTGTTCGCCCTTCGAAGAGTGTGTCCGGTGCCAGTGACGACGTCGACGACTCGTACCTCGCCGTCTCGTCCGGGATGCAGTGCAGTCACCTAGTGCGGGGCTCCCGCCGTGCTGGAGTAAGGGTTAGTACTCGCTCAGCCACCGGCGCCAGAACTCGTCGGCAAGCTGTGTGCGCCGCCAATGTTGGCGCGCATGCTCGTCCTTTTCGGTGAATGCCTCCGGGCTAGGGACATGGCAGTTAGGCCCCAGCAGGAGATGGTTGTGCGTGAGGGCCTCCGGTTCATCCGGGGTCACGGCCACGAGTGTTAGCGATCGTGAGTTGACTGTGGCTTCCACTTCGGCCAACAGTGTAGTTAGGATTTCATCTTTAGGACTCTTCTCCCTGAGAGTCACTTGTAGAGCCTCTTTGACATAGCGCACCAAGCGCTCCCAAGCGCCCCCCATGAATGGCGCCGCCGGTGGTATGAATCGCCAAGTGATTCGTCGGTTGTTGGCCTCTTCTTCGGCGGCCTCTAACGCGGCCGCGCGGAGCTCCTTGTCCGCGGCCTTGAAGCATGTGGCGTTGTCGCTATGTATCTTGCGCGGGCAGCGTCGCCGCGCCATGAAGCAACGGAGCGCTGAGAGATCCCACGACCGCTGTGGACGGCGCTGGTGGTCACACATGTGAATAATGCTACGTACCTTTTTTCATGCCTTCGCCCGACCGTTATTTGTAGCGGACCGAAATAGTCTAGTCCGGTGTAGGTAAATGGACGCATGTGATGGGCTAGCCGCACCTCCGGTAAGTCTCCGGTTGCCGGGTTTCCCGGCTTGGCTTTCTTTAGGCGATAGGCTAGGCAGCTCTTGATCGCGTTCTTTACTGCGGACCGGATCTTGACTATCCATGCGCGCTATCGGAGTTCGTTTACCACAGCTTCTACTCCGCTGTGGTGAAGTCGCTCGTGCACGTGTTGTATGTATAATTTGGTATAGAGGTGTTTACCGTCGAGAATGAGAGGGCTCGCGGTTTCTTGGGCGATCTCTGGCGTTTTATTGATCCGCCCTCGCAAGCGGAGTGCTCCGTCCGTCCCCACCGCTACACTCAACGCGGCAACTCACTCTCCGGCAGATGGCACCTTCTGCTTCAGGATTAGGTCGATCTCGTCGGCGAAGCTTTCTCTTTGGCTGCTCAACACCCACAGCTGCTCAGCTCTCCTTGACTGCTCGCCTTGATCGCGGATTACCTCCGGGATCGACAACAATATGTGAGACTGGGTGTTTACGAATCACAGCCGTATCACACTCGATCCGGGGTTAGCCAGGGGTCGATACTTGGACCGCCTCTTTTTAATCTGATGATCAATGATATTCCATCTGTCACCAAGCACAGTAAATGTATGCTGTATGCCGATGACTTGAAAGTGGTCTCAGAAATAAAGTCCGTGGACGACTGTCTAAATCTTCAACGTGACGTCGACGCAATTTATGACTGGAGCGTGGCAAACGCGATGGAGTTTAACACGGCTAAGTGTTATGTAATGACGTTTGGTCGCATGCAGCTCCCAATTCAATTTCCATATAATCTAAATGGTCATCCTATCACTAGATCTACAACTGTTAAAGACTTGGGTGTCACATTTGACTCCAAGCTAACATTCCATGTGCATATCACATCCACAGCCAAAGAATCCTTCCGTAGGCTAGGCTTTGTGTTGAGGAACGTCCGTGACTTTAAAAGCAGTCACGTCATAAAGCTTTTATTCTGCACGCTCGTACGGAGTAAGCTAGAGACTAGCTCATGTGTGTGGCATCCATATGAAAGCACATATACCCTCTTGTTGGAAAAAATCCAAAAGGCAAAAGCACCAGTATGGATACTACCCTTACATGTACCCGACAAGGTTCCTTATGGGCTGCTTAGGCTACAACAGTTTAGAAGTTAGAAGGGCGAACAACCAATTGATTACCATGTGTAAGGTTCTCCGTGGTAAGATCGATGCTCCTGATCTCCATGATGACTTGGCGAGGCTCTACGTCCCCAACAACTATTGCAGCATCAGAAAGCATCGACTGTTCCACGAACCTTCTTCTCGCACGGTTGCGTACGCACAGTCTCCCATTGCACGTACTCTTTCTGCACTAAATGCCCTCTTGAATGAGAGCCCAGAATGTGAAGTGTTTGCGGACGGATGGAAGGTGATTCTATCTGAATGTCTGAGATTCTGTGAGAAGTCTGTTTGAGTGTGTAGATAGACCTTACAACCAGTTAATATTTTTTATTTGTATTTTCATTTAAGGTTTCTAGTAGGTATTGTTCTTTTTTAATTAGTGTTATTGGCATGCTCGTACTAATTAATAAATAAATAAATAAATAAATAATAAATTAATAAATTAATTCGTCGTGGCGGTTCTCGCGGGCTCTCGCTTCTGCGCCGTTCTCCAGTCGGGATCGTCCGGCGGTCTTGGCTTAGTGTGCTTCCGGAGAGCGGCGATATTCTCGCTTCTCAGTTTCCTGCGACATATCGCGATGAATTGTAACACTCGTGCTGTCGCTCTTATCAGTCGCAGCCACCTCGAGAATCGTTCTATCTTAGGCAAGTGATTTGACTGCGGACTGACCTTGGTTATTGATACGAAGCATTTTTTCTTCTCCCGTGTTCTCAGACGGCGTTGGCCTCTCCGTGGGCCATGCCTCCTCTCCCAGGCGTAGGAAGTCCGGTCCTGTGAACCACCTGTGGTTCGTTCCAAAACCCTCGGGTGTGGCTCGAGTGGCGTCATCAGCCACGTTCTCTTTAGAGGGCACCCATCTCCATTCTGATTTTTTTGTTGTTTCTTCTATTTCTGCCAGTCGGTGAGCGACGAAAGTTTTGAACGCTCGTGGCTCAGCTCGTATCCAAGCCAGGGCTGTGCGCGATCGCTCCAGTAAACCTTTTTTTCCACCTGGAAGTCTTGTTCTCGTACAATGTCGGGTATCGATGTCGGTTTCAAAGACGTCACTCGACTCTTGGCGGCGGCCAGGCTGACCCGCACACTGCCGTCAGCGCGGTTCGCGCGCCAGTACACCGCGGCGGCGTAGGCCTCTTCGCTCGCATCTACGAAGGTATGTAGCTGTCGCGTAGACACCGGCTCGTAGTCGTAGCACCTGGGTATCCGTAGTTGTGGTAGGGCTTTTAGTGTTTTTGCCCAGTCGCACCATCTTACCTGAAGCTCAGCTGGTAGCTTGTCATCCCAGTTGATTCCATGGCGCCACGTGTCCTGCAGTAACCGCTTCGCCGGTGTTGTCATCGGCGATATAAGCCCTAGCGGATCGCACGACGCTCAACGCTTCTCTCTTAGTGGGTGGCCGACTACCATCGGGTATTGTGGTGGGTGTTCTGACCTGGTTTATTACACGATTAACTGTATTAATGCCTGTCTTGAATCTGGATACTTTCCCGATAACTTAAAAGTAGCTAAAGTTTCACCTATTTATAAAGCAGGAAATAAACAAGATCCTAGCAATTACAGACCGATCTCTGTGCTACCCTTAATTTCTAAAATCTATGAAAAGGTTATATATTCTCGTCTAGACAATTATTTGAGGTCTATAGAATTTCTTTACAAATATTAATATGGTTTTAGAGCAAGATCCAATACACTTTCTGCTACGATAGACCTGATAACAAAAATTAAAAACAATATTGATAAAAAGAACATAGCTCTTGGGATCCTTATAGACTTGAAAAAAGCGTTCGATACAGTCAGTCATGATTTACTATTAAAAAATCTCCAGGCCATTGGAGTTTCGGGTACAGCATTGAAACTATTCAAATCCTATCTCACAAACAGAAAGCAGATAGTCAAAATAGGTGAAAACCAGAGTGGTCCTGGAATTATCACCTGTGGCGTCCCACAGGGATCAATACTTGGACCGCTCTTGTTCCTAATATACATAAACAATATGTATAAAGCAGGTCTTAGTGGACATATAATGCTGTATGCCGACGATACCTGCCTGTTTTATTTTGGCAACTCGATTCACAATATCATTGGCGAGGCGCAGAATGACTTGAATCTGATAAATACATGGTTTCAGTATAACTTGCTTACAGTCTGTTACAATGTTTCTAAAACTTCATATATGATATTTAAAGCTATTAATAAAAGAATCGATGACTATGTGTTGCTAACACTAAACGGTGAAACTCTCAAAAAGTGTTATAGTGAGAAATACCTCGGGTTGGTATTGGATGAACACTTAACCTGGAAACCACACATAGATAAACTTAGATCTAAAATAACATCCCTAATGGGGCTACTCCGGCCAGTTACAAGTTGTTTTCCAAAAAACGTAAAAATACTAATATACAACTCACTTGTAAAATCAAATTTAGAATACTTGATAGAAGTGTGGGGAACCGCGGCTAAATCAAACTTAAGGGAACTGCAAACTGCACAAAACAAAATTATCAAAGTCTTATTCAATTATGACTACTTTACTCGGACAGAAAAACTCTATAAGGAAACCCAAATCATGAGCGTAAATCAAATCTACATTTATAATACTTGCCTGCTCATACGTAAAATAATTAAGAAAGAAATACACACAGACATAACATCCCAACGAACGAATCAAATACACAAATATAACACAAGAAGCTCTAAAAATCTAGTACTTGATCCTCCCAGAACCAACTATGGTAAAAGAAACATAACATATGAAGGAGCACAACTGTACAATAAATTACCTAGCTGTATTAAAGAAGCCACAAGTATGTATTCATTTAAAAAAAAGTTAAAAAATTATATACAGAAAAACACTTCCATAACATGACAAATATCTAACATAGTTTTTATATAAGTATAAGTAGTAATGAAACTGTTATAACACTGGACCCAAACCAGTACTTAATGTACATACATTGTAATCAAAAATTCTCTAAAAGTGAACCTTGTTCTTTGAGAACCATAGATTCACCAAAGTAATTGTATGAAGCTCTTACACGGCATGGTCTGTGGGTCAGATGGAAAACTAGCGGTGTTATACTCAAGTCTGGCTTTCCCACCCTGTTAGGAGTTCCCCTAGGACCTCTCGGAACGAGCCTGGAGTCAGATTTTACCTCTCCTGAGGATCGGCTTAATGGTTCCCTATGATTGGTTGTATTCTGTGTAAGGAAGGCAGAACCGGACTTAACAGAAGCAATCGGCATAGTCCTATCTTTATCTATTTATATACTTGCACATTATATTGCCTTTAATCTACAGATGACATCCCAGGACTTCGGTCTGTCGGACGTAGATTGTAGGGACGTACTAGGGGTTAGGTACAAAGTCGAGATTTACAACTCGCTGTCCCCCAATTAGCAGCTAGGTAGCTCATCATTCCAGCCTGATGAGTAACATACACATTTAAATGTACGCTTGCTTCCAGTATTGCTGATTTACATACCAGATTAGGTTAGGTAGGACATCAGGTACACAACACAACCAGTTTGCCTACCAACAACGACCAGTTTGCCTAGGTTGTCGAATTACTACTATCCATACCTATACAGTAGTATAAATCTACTTATGGTTCTCATAGGACTACGTAGTTTAACTGTAACTAAATCGGTGCGCGAATCAGTGGGGAAAACTATCATTGACTAAAAGTTATTAAACTTATAAACTCAATTATCCAATGAGATTATCCAATTATTTACTAAAGATTTAGGTGAAATATTGCACTAGATAATAAATGTCTAGTTGAAAGCAATTATAAATTCTTATGAAATGGAATAATGATTTCCTACACCTTAAATTCAAATGTTCATTATTTGTACATTGTGGTACATATTTAATGGAAACCTTATGGATGAGTCTTACTATTGATTTATTAATAATCATATTAGATAAGTTCTATCAAACTCTTGAGGCGAAAGTCCTTCTAGCTTGCTTGAATCTATGGAAAGACTAACGCTGCTATCGACGAAGAGTCAGTATGAATATTACTGTTGATATAATTTTATCTAATTCAGACTTTTACCTAGTAATAGTATAGAGAAATATCTCTCAAGGCTCAGAATTAAGCTATCCGAATTTGATATTATTCATGAAATTGAAGTTAAACTATTCATATTGGTATATATATTGGTATATCTATCACACATTATCAATCTTCTTTACTCTAAGGACCTAACGAATAAAATCATAACATATTGTATTAGATAATAATCTGTATTAGGGTCGAGTAGTGTAAGATTCTTGTGTTGTAGGATTAGGAAACTTCGCCAAGTAGGATAGGAGTTAGGTAGGGCTCTTCTATGTATCCAGTTGCATTCTAAGGTGCGATACTAACAGGTTAACCAGTGGATGGATTATGTGAGTTGCTTGTAGACAAAAGTAAAGTAATTGCCCTTGAATGTGTTGGACCGACCTACTACATGGACGTTATGACGTTTTGACGGTTTGACGTATGACAGACATACTAATTACTGAAGTAAATGTTAGTTGTCAAAATTATATTAGAGTTCCCTTGGGACATGAAATTGTCCATTGTGGAGGAAGGCTGTCCAGGTCACATGGAAAGAAACCTACTATCGGTGTCGAGGAGGGGCTGGTGATCTAAGCCGCAATAAAAATATATCAATTTAGGACTAGAATGACATAAGCTGCTATTAGGAAGTATTAATATAGAACAAGAATGTTTACCTTGCTTAACTATTGAATCTACCAAAACTATTATCTATATTATATTAACGAGAAAGTGACTATGTCTGTCTGTCTGTTACATTTCTCGGCTGAACTGATTTGGATGGATTTTGATAAAAAGATAGATCGATTTTGGGGACGGATTAGGCTGCTGTTTGTGTAGATATCACGCGTGCGGAGCTTGATATTATACAAAGTAACATTTAATGACAAGAACTAATATCGAATTAAAATATTGAAATAACTTAAGCCGTTATAATAAGATTCCTCAGTAATACTAGATTGAATATAATACTTATTTACTTCACGCAGTTTATAATATCACTAAAGGACAATAAATAATATAATTATCGAGACACAGCGTAGGCAAATCAAAGATATTCTTCATTATAGAGGATGATTACTTCTAATAATAAAGTTTATAATATTTTAAATACATACCTCAACATAATTCTCTTAAAGAATCAGAGTTACTATATTCGAAACACAACGTAGGATTTTAATCACAACCACTAGACGAATCGTTGGCCAAATTAATAATAGATCAAAGTATATTTAGGGATTTAAATTATATTATATAATACCATTTAGTTATTTGGGGCTAATTTAGGTACTTTTAATTAGTAGAGAAGGCTAACAAAAGGTTAGGTCCATCGAGGAGTAGTAGTAGGTGGAGGGGGCGTTACAGTACGCACCTCTCTCTGCGACCAACCGACGCAGCAGACCGTGCAGAGCGTTACCCTGCGGGATGTGCACAGTACTCGGTCGCTACGTCTGAAACGATGTGATAACCCGTGACGTGCAGATGAAGAGCGTGAAAGAATTCGTGGTGACGTTGGCGCATCTGAACGCCTTAGCCTCTCTGGACGCCCTAGCCCCTCTACACGCACGCCCCCCAGACCATCCAGGACCATGGCGGCCCATACCGAGGGAACTCCCGAGTGTTCCTAACAGCGCAGACGTGGAATCAAGAAGCGTACATTCCCCATAAAGGCCAACGCTAACACGAAGAGGGCAACGTAGCGTTGCAGAACGCAACAATACCCACTGTCTCAAGTGCAGCTGCCCCTGCGAGTTGAATGAAGCCAGGGTATAGAGAAATATGTCGAGCTTCTTAGATGACCAGAGTAGCAGTTTCATTTGGGTTTTGGATTGGGATTTGGGTGCGAGTCGCAAATTGACATTCGCAAGCCGACCGCGGGTTCGTTTCGGCGGCGTGTGACAATTTAAAGTAATAATCACACGCCGCACACAAATGGCGGCGGCCGCGGTGGCGCGCCGGGTACACTCGGCGGCGTCACGCCGGCGCGGCGCACACGTCTAGTAGGTATGGTAGCCTGGGTAATTTCTAAGTAAGTACAAGCGATTCCTAAATACAAATATTGTTAATTCTAGGGTAAGTATGGTAGGTCTTTATTAAAATATAGGCTATTTATAAATCTAAGAAATAGGTAGGTAGAACATTTAGATCTCTATAGGTCGCGGTGTTTGGTGTTTATCGACGATTGTCAACAATTCTCCCCCCCATGCGAGGATGTGGGCCGAGCACGTCAGCTGTTGTTGGTCGTTGACTTTTATGGACGAATCTTGACGTTGGACGTCTCAGGACACCGGCTGTAGTTCTTACGTTCACGGTACGTGTTATATTGTCGGAACCGGGATAGATCTGTATTACTTCGCCTCTGGGCCATACTCCTCGTGGTAGCGATGTTTCGGCTATGAGGACTATATCATCTGAGACTGGGTCAGTGAACTCTTTAGACCCATGAAGTTGTCTTGGAACTATGGTGGGTAAGGTACGGTTCGGTGTGGTTATCGTAACCGGAAGATCTTCTATTCTGCTGGTCTTATGTTTTTTCTTATGATAATTGCGCCGCCTGACGTCTTTTATCTTTCTTTTGATAGTCGTGACATGATTTGCCTTTTCCAGTTTACTTTTGAAAAATGTTATGCTTTGTAGAAAGCGCGCCGTCGACTGAAGCCAACGTGTCCAAGAAGAGGACCATAGCGGGTCCGGAATAAGTGGTGCTACGCGACGAAGCGGTGTCGTAGCGATAGCTACGGTTTTTCGTTCGTCTGCTATGGTGGATTCTAGTCTACAACCCAAAAGTGCAGCTTGAAGCTCTAGTCTAGGTATTGATGTGGGCTTCAAGGGTGTTACTTTGGCTTTCGCCGCTAAAAGTTTAACACTTGGTTGGCCGTTTTCGTAAGTTTTCCAGTACACGGCCGCTGCATAGGCACTTTCGCTTGCGTCTACAAATGTGTGCAGTTTTCCTTTCGTGTGCGAGTCGGTACATCGCGGTATATTTAGAGCTTGTAATGAATTTAAGCTGTGTAATTTGTTCCAATTTTCGTGAAGTTCAGTGGGTAGGGTTTGATCCCATTCTATACCGGTCTTCCAGATCATTTGTATGAGTTTCTTTCCCTGTATTAAGACGGGCGTGGCCAATCCTAGCGGGTCAAAAACTGACATTACGGCGCTAGTGACTTCGCGTTTTGTTGGTGGGCGTGTCCCTTTTATTACATCCTCTGGTGTGTTTCGCAAGTTCAGTGTATAATTGAGTGCGTCGTTTTTGACGTTCCACAGCATACCGAGGGTTTTCTCGATTTGCTCGGTGCTATTTAGGTTGACGTGCTCTTGTTGTTTGTCTAGAAAGCTTTCGGTTACATACGAGTCGTTGCTAGCCCAACCTCTTAGTTCAAAACCTCCGGCTTTGTGAATTAAGTCTACTTGTTGTGCTGTTGTTCAGGCTTGTTCTTTTGTAGCGAAGCTTTGCAGATAGTCATCCATGTAATGGCACCTTTCTATCGCGAATACTGCCTCAGGGTATTTTTCGATAAAATCGTTTGCGTTTGCGTTCTTTGCGTAGATAGCTGAACATGGTGATGAAGTTGCACCAAATATTAGTGACGTCATGCGATATTCTTGCGGTTGTTCAATGTCTTTATCTCTCCATAGAAATCGTAGGCTGTCTTTGTCTTCTTCTGTTATTTGAATCCTAAGAAACATTTCCTTTATGTCGACGGCTACAGCGATTGGGCCTTGTCCGCATCTTATAAGAACGCCGAATAGTGATTGTAGTGAGTCGGGTCCAGTAAGTAGCGCGTCATTTAAACTTTTTCCGTCGGTTCGTTCAGCAGCGTCGAAGACTAGTCTCATTTTCCCTTTTTGTGGGTGTATGACGGCGCAGTGAGGTAAGTACCATGTTCGCAAAGAAGTTGGTTTGGCTAATGCTTTCTCTGCGTAGCCGTTTCGAAGCATGTTTTGTATTTGTTCTGTGTATTTTGTCTTGAAAGGCTCGTCTTTTTTCATTCTTTTTTCTATACTCGTCAGTCGTTTTATAGCACTTTCTCGGTTTGACGGCATTGTTTCGTTATCGGTTTTCCATAGTAACCCGCATTCGAATCGGCCCTCCGGTAGGCGCTTCGTAGTGTTTTTTAAAATAGCTAGGGCTCTTTCCTCGGGATCGTTGGCAGGTTTTCTTCAAGATATGCCGATCGAGTCTAAGTCGAAGTGACTTTTTATCAAAGCTTCGATGCTATCTTGTGGTTTGTCACAGGTGATGTGGTTGGAGAACATAACTGGTTTCACAGCGTCCGTTTTAACTCCGTGAAGTATCCATCCGAGCTTTGTAAGTGATGCTACTAGCTGGTTTGCGCTGCCAGTCTTTAGCTCTCGTGTTACAATTAAATGCCAGTTATATTGATCGATAAGTAACGAAGGTTGAATTCGTCTGTACGTTAGTCGGTCACTGACCTCAGTCAGGTGTCGACAATCCTCTATGTCTTCGCTTTTCACTTGTTGAGAAGAGAGGTTCAGTACTTGAATCGTGTGTGCGGTTATATTTTCATAGCCTATTTGTAGTTATCCTTTGATGCGTAAGTTAACTTTCTTAGATTTTACGGCTTTCATTCGGTGACCGGTTAGGTTGGACGCTCTCTATCGTGATTTATCTCGTCGGTCCGTTTGCTTCAATTTTTTTTCGCAGTTTCGTCTAATAATAATGTTACTGTGGATCCCTCGTCGAGTAACGCTCCGACTGTTACAGTTCTATTTGGTCCTAATAATTCTACTGGTGTTATTTTTAGATAGGCTCGTGTTGTGCCGATGTGATTGACTGATACTATTTTTTTGTCACTTTCCGTTTTGGGTGGTTCTATCTGTGGAACCGCGTCACTTGAATCAGGCTTTAATTGTTTTTACGGGTTCCAAGCGTTCTTTAACAGATTGTGCCTCAAATTGGTCATTTCTGGCATTCTGGCATTTCTGGAGTTCATGTTCTTTTTACATAGAGGACATCGCAAGTTCATAGCTGCGAAGACTATGTTCCATTCTTCTTCGTATTCAGAATCTGATTGGAAGTCGCTTTCTTCACCATCTTCCGTATCTGAATCGTAACGTGTTGTGTTGACTTTGCGAGGTGGCGGTCTGGCTTTGAAAGGTTCTTTTTTGATGCGAGCTTTGCTATCGTCTTCGAATATTTCGAATTGATCCGCGATAGTGTTGAGGAATTCGGAAAGGAATAGCAATATCGGTTCACTTTCATGCGTTGATCTATATGCGTTGATCGTGCCATCTGAATCTAACTATCATATTCATTTTGTCTATTATTTTCTCGGATATGTCGTGGGAATATAAATATTCAATTTTGTCAATTTTGTTCATTTACACTTGGCCACGGCGCTCGCGAATAGTCCGATTCCTTTGATATCATTGCCCATAGGTGGTAATCTCTCTAAGGTAGCGATTTCGCTTTTTATCAGGAATGTTGGTCTTCCAAAACGTCGTTCTAAAGCTAGTAAAATTTCCTCAGGATCTTGGCTTGTGTACATAAGTGATTTCACCGAATCTCTAGATTGACCTTTTATGGCTCTTCTTAGCCTAGCTACGTTCTCTATATCGGAAAAGTATGTTGTATGTTAAGGTATCCTTGTAAGTAGTGCGGAAAGAAATCCATTCTCGCGGATTTCCGTCGAAGAAGTGAAGTTCGTTGATCTATTTTGGAGGTGCTTTTGGTGGTTTTGTGCTTTTGATCGCTTCCATGATTGCGGAGGCGAGATCGTCGAAGCCGTTCTTCTTGTTTTTTTTTTGTTTGTTGTTGGTTTGTTTGACGGATTCGTTGACCCAGTTGGTGACTACATCATCGTTGTCGATTTCGCTAAAATCCGAAGTGTCATTGTCTTGATCATCTAACTGTACTAGTTCCAGCGTTGTTTTTGCTAGGGCTGCTTCGACTTCTAACCGTTCCTTCTCTTTTTGTTGAAATTCCAGTTTTGCTTGAAGTTCCGCTCTTTTCTTGCTTGAACTCGCAGAGTGTCGTGATCCATCCGTGCTACGATTTACCAACGTACCCTCCGACCTATCCTTGGGGTGTTTGCCCCTTCTTGTTTCTGTGCTAGTTTCCGTACTAGTTTTAGTACTAGTTCTGTGCTAGTTTCGTTCTTGTTTCTGTGCTAGTTTCTGTACTTGTGGTGTATTCCGATGTATTTGAAGATGTCGTCCTTTCAGATTATTCAGATTCCGCTGTGTCTTGGCCTGGCTTCTTGTCTTGCGTTGACTCATCCACTTCTGAGCGGGGACTTGATTGCAGGCCCTACGGTCCCTACTACCCTAACAGTACCACTTGAGGGCCTCGAAAGGCACAACGAGCAGCGATGGATCGTGTAGGATAGGAAAGGTGGGAACCGCCCGACAGAGGGTGTTATGCGCGACTAAAGTGCTCGGGTGCGGGGGGATAGTCCGCACCGTCTGACGTGCCTTCCAGGAGGTCAGTTAGTCCGCACACACCGTATCGACGCCGGTTGGACTGTACGGTAATTCAGAGCCTTGAAAAAGACAAATTACCGGTAGCGTCGTCCGTTTCGCTACTCCGCCTTTACGGCGTTAAACCAAGCACTACCTCCGTGTTGACACCGTTAGGGGGCGGTAGTGTAGCCACGATTTGATCGTGTAAGAAACAAGACCGTTTGTCGTATTTCTCATCAGGGAGCTCCGCCTCTTCTGTGATGTTCTGTGGCTGCTCTTCTTCTGTGGCTGCTCCTCTTCTGTGGCTGCTCCTCTTCTGAGATGTTCTGTGGCTATTCCTCTTCTGGGATGTTCTGTGGCTGCTCCTCTTCTGTGTGGTTCTGCCAGCCGAGCTCCTTCCCTGCAGCAGGTACCCACTCAACGTCAATGGATGGTTGCACTTCACAGGGGCGGCTTCCTGCACGACAGCGCCACCTGACTCCCTCAAATCGGCCGGGCTCCTTCTCCGCAGCAGTGTCTGCTGGCCCCTGCCAGTAGACGGTTGCATTTCATGGTGACGGCCTGGCACGACCTGTGCGACGTTGTTGCGCGTCTCCACGTCCAACAACACCCAGCGCCTCCAGCAGTGGTGTTCCAATAGTCTTCGTACTACTTGAACCAAGATGCGTTCACTGGGGTGTGCCAACAAAGGTGCGTTGGCTGGTGGGGCACACGAAGTACTGGTTCTGGTGAAATTCTTCTTGAAAATCCGGCTCGAATGGACCATTTACTGTGGCGGATTAGGTTCAGACTGCCACAAGCTGCGTAGAATTTTTCCCCTCGACGATCCGGTGCCAACAAAGTTACAATACAAGTAGGTACAAAGTTACATAAATTCAAGTTTTCATTATAAGCTAAGTAAGTACTAGGTAATTCCAAAATACAAATGTTGTTAATTCTAGGTAAGTAGGTATGGTATACTAGGTAATTTCTAAGTAAGTACAAGCGATTCCTAAATACAAATATTGTTAATTCTAGGGTAAGTATGGTAGGTCTTTAATAAAATATAGGCTATTTATAAATCTAGGAAATAGGTAGGTAGAACATTTAGATCTCTATAGGTCGCGGAGTTTGGTGTTTATCGACGATTGTCAACAGTAAATAAATATTATCTTATCTTATCTTATCTATCAAAGTCTAGGGAACAAGGGTATTTTAGTCTATATTTTTAATTTAACCATTTTTTGTCTTAGATGTTATTCATCAATAGAAGCCTAATATATTCTTGAATTCAATTATGTAATTAAATAAAAAGTGTGCAAGTAAAAAATGAAGGTTTAATTTAAAAAAACGAAAATAGTGCCTATACCGAAAAAATAAATTTTCTATACATAAGTAACAAAACTATCTGACGCTTAAATGAAAAACATTCCTTGCAGCTGTTTAGTAATCCGTCGGACCTCCCAGGGCATTAGCCAAGGCTCTACATCGGCGTGGCATGCTGAGTAGGTATTAGGTTACAATCGGTTAATTGTCGCCCGTGGAATAAGGCTCCATATTCTGGAGAGATGTGAAAAAAGTTCTTCCGTGTTCAAATTTTGAGGAAGATCACTGAAAGCTCGTATCCCGAGCAAATCCCATGCATGCTGGATTGAGATTGGCGGACTGAGCAGTGAGCAGGCCACTGTAATACCGTGGTATTGTGCTCGCTGAACAGATTCATCACATGCCTTCCGATGTGTGCGCGTGCATTATCCTGCATGAACACGATATCTGGGACAAACTGCTGGTTGTGAGGTATGACCATAGGGTGCAAAACCAATGTATTGCTCTGCATTTAAATTGCCTCAAAATTCAATCGAGATCAGTTCTTCCACCCAGGCGAATTCCAGCCCAAACCATGATCGTTCTGCCTTGGTAAGGATGAATTTCCTGAGGATTTCGGAGTCGACTTTGGCGACTAGGGCCTCGCAATACACGCACTCGCCTTGAATCAGGATGAAACAGGATTAAATCCGAAGCGAGACTCATCCGAAAACAGAACAAGTGCCCACTGATTGTCGGTCCATCGCAAATGTGCGTTAGCCCACAATAAACGACGCCTTCGATTTCCACGTCGCAAAGCTGGAACTCTTAATGGTTTTCCTTCCTTATTTTGAAATGCTTTAATTTTTTTGTTACATTTTTTTTAATTACGGACAAATTATTTAATATTTTATAAGCCTACATTTATAAATTTTAGTGGCCAGTATTTTTTTTACGAGTTTTCACATATTAGTTTAAGCTCTCTAGACTTTGTTGAGTTGTGTATTGTGTATCGAAAAGCACCCAGACCCGTGACAAATATTTTCAGATCATTTAAACATTTGTCGAATCGAACCCAAAACCTTCTGCGTCTCAGGCGGGCCTTCACCCACTGTGCCAGAGGTCGATATAATCTTATCTTACATACCTACATATAAAAGAGCTGATTCATTATCGCCGAGCCGAAACCTCTGGAGTTAGAAAGCAGAAATTTGGAAGCTTCTTTGATAGCTAGACAAAAGAATTTCGCGAAATTGTAAAGAGGTGAAAGAGGGTCAAGATGTTTGTATGCGAAGTTCAATTTGATTAAATATTCGTCTGGATATTCAAAATACAAATTAATTTGACACGTATTTCAAGGTTTTTAAAATAAATCTCAATAATGATTACGTTTTAAAAACTAAAAAGAAAACTGACTTCATTAAATATATTTTTTTTATTAAAGGCAAGTAGATGTAGGTATCTTGTTTTTATTAATGGGTAGTCCAACTTACCGCACAGCTCCAATAAGACAGCGAGGTACCGAAGTAAACGAAAAATATCATCGATGTATAAAATTTTTTGATTATGTTGATTTTTTAAAAACTACTTGACCCATTTAGATAAAATTTAAATGGGACCACCTGGGAAGTATACCCTTTGAAACAAAAAAAGAATTTTCCAAATCGGCTCAGACGTTTGAGTATTCGATAAACATACAAAAAAATAAATAATAGATTCCGACCTCCTCCTTTTTTGAAGTCTGTTAAAAAAGAGTAAATGAAGTGTCAAAGTTTTTATAGGAACTTTTTAAGTGGTGCGATTGACTTGAAACTTGGTTCGGATATTTTAAATACGAAATAAATGGACACGCGTTTCATTTTTCAGAATAACTATCTCGAAGGGGTACAATGCAGTGTTAAAGCTTGTATATGAACTTTTTAACGGGTGGTGCAATTGGCTTTGAACTCGGTACCTACGGATACTTTAAATAAGTAATTAATGAACATGTGTTTCAAGGTTTTTCAAAATCACAAAAGGTTTTAATAGGTTTGTATATAATTACGTTTTAAAAACTAAAATAAAACAGACTTTATTGAATATAAAAAATATCATCGATGTATACAATTTATAGATTTTAGTTGAGTTTTAAAAACCGCTTGACCGATTTCGATAAAATTTAAATGGGATGGGAATTTAACCTTGGAAGTATACCCTTTGAAACAAAAAATGAATTTTCCAAATCGCTTCAGGTTCAGCTTTGAGTAATTGGTGAACATACCTACATAAAAAAAGATTCCGATGAATTGAGAACCTCCTCCTTTTCTGAAGTCGGTTAAAACACTTCAACCGGTGGTTCGATTGTCATGAAAATTGATAGTTACTCTAAAAACCGGAAATTGAATATGCAACTCTGCGTCTCAAGCGGGCCTTCGCCCACTGCGCCATAGAGGTTAAATTCACTATCGCATCGTAAACATATTTTTCGCCGTTTCCGAATACTGATATCACAAAAACGCTGCAAGCACGTGCGTTCGCGGCACCGGTGATTACCAAAGATTGCACAAACTGTTCCCGATGTTCAACATCCCGTATGGTTGTTATGAAGATTAGGGTTCATTGGCTACCACACAACCCTATCACAAAATATCACGATCTTTGCGTACATTTAGCAAGATCGCAAAACAACGCGCCAAAAATGCGCACATCTAAACATTCTATTAAAACCGAATGTTTATCTTCCAACCATGACCCAATTTTATTATTACTTTCCTGGAACGTTTCTGGTTTACGTCAATTGTTATATAGATAGTGCTTCAAGTTCATATACGTGTGGCGTGTTGCGGGTAATCTCGTGCCATTGCAGCGTCTCGCCGTAACACAAGATGAAGTGACGAAGCGAACGGTCGCATTGAGACTTCCATTGTTCTTGCAATGCAACGCATACCCGCTGTACGTAAGGATATTTCACGTTGTTAAATTTGATTTAAATTTTATTCGATATATCACTAGGACCCAGCCCTTCATGTGTTTTTAATGTCCAAAAAAATCGTTAAAAGTTACGGGAAATTAAAATTGGTCATTTCTGGGAAATACTAACCAATTATGAAGTCACCACAACATTAAGCGATCTTCGGCAATGACAACATGTATATAAAGTATATATAGTATAGATGTAGTAATATAAAAAAAAACTAGTTGCTCCATATTGAGCCACAATAGTTGCCGAGCAAATTGCCCATGTTTGTAAGCGTAACCTTATATAAGTAACTACTTATTCGTGTTTATGATTACTCAATTAGGAGTCGGTGTGTAATCTAATACATATAATAGTACCTACCTACAAACGACAATAGGTAATAATACACCCAGTCAATTCGCAGAAACGAAACGTCGCAAAATTCACGGGAAAAATAATAATCAACAAAATTGTAAAATGAGTTCACAGGTCACTGAGGCAAACAGTATTCGAGGCCAATAGCGTATCCTAATAAAACGCCTTATTATTTATTACGTAATGCGCACGCGCTTTATTTACCCAGTTCCCGGCCGATAGCAGGTGGCCTTTCCCTAGTAAACTACTCGCATTATCTGTTGTATTCGTCATCACTAAATAATTGACCGAGTGAGCGCGAAGCGCCAACGAGTGTCTTTGTTTCATCTTAGGCAAAAATGCTTTCGTATAATGTCTGTCTGTCCGGATGTTCTCTACCTACAGGTCGCATTTCTTAACCGATTATTGTGAAATTTTGTAAGCAGGTTCTATAACTATATACTTAGATTTTTTTTTGTCGATTCAGTGTTTAGAAATTTTTCAAAATGGCGGAGATATAGGGGTTGAAATCGTAAAAAAGTTAAATTTCAGTCATTTCGAAAAATGTTCGCTTGGTCTACAGCTCACGGAGCACTAGCTAATATATTATTACATAATAGACGAGAAAACAAGGTGTTGATTTGCTTTATTATCAGCAGTTTTAGTTTTGTTTGATGCCGGAAATATAAGGTTTAGAACATACAAAGCAAACATGGTCTTAAAATAATCTAGTTGCCTAGTTTGCCTTGTTGCCTCCTCAGGTCTCTAGTTACCTACTTAGATGTTTTGAGGATTGTTAGAGGCACATTCAAACACTACATAAGTTCGGTAAATACCGATATTTGGCACAGAAGTTGGTATTCCGTACATGACAGGTTGCAAATCCATCGCCGTTGCTGTTCAGAAATACCTACCTATAACACCTTTTAACTTCTAGGTTTTAGGTTAGAAACGATAAAGTCGTTGAATTGCACGTCGAATTCAGTCGAATGGACTGTTAATTCGTTGTCAAATTCAAGTTATCGAATCGTCTGTTGTGGAGGACGGCATCGATTGTAAAAAGAAATGTACAGTAATGTCGTTCTATTGCTCAAAACGAGTCGAAACGATGTAGCTAAGAGTAGGGTTTTGCACGATTATTGACCCGATATATCGTTAATCGATTTTAAGAGAAGGCACCTAGGTTCTTTGAAACCTACGACTTTAAATGAGGAAGGCAAGGATGCTACTATTATACCGCAAGTGCACACATGATGATAATAATAAAATAATGTGATTAAGGTTCATTATTTTTGATTATTTTACTGAGGTTATATGTATCGCTGAGTTTACATATAATTATGCTAATAATTATTGGCACAATAAAGATATAGGTACTATCCATTATTTATTTGTTCTAAAAGGTCTTTCGAAGGTATAAAAGATCATAAAGCAAATAAATTGTGGAAAATAAAAATCTTGTCATAACTATATAAGTAATAGATATTTTATAATATGTGTCAGTTATTGTTACCTACCTACTGGTTAGATATGAACACCTAAGCGAAAACTAGCGCAATGTAAAACATACCTACCTATCTACATGATAGCTCCTATGTACGAGTAGGTAAATAGGTAATTCCCCTAATTTTGTAGTTTCGCTACCTAGCAAAAAACTAACTTCTTTTGTTATCAACAAAGTCCAAATTAAAATAACACTTTTAAATGACAGTTTAAAAAAAAAATTATTAAAAATTATAAAGACATGTATAAAAAAGCATCTAAATTTCGTTACATCCAAGTGGATGAAATATTTTTTGCAGTTTTTTTTAATTTAAAAACCTTATCTACTACTGAACCGATTTTTAGGAAATTTATATGGGACCAATCGGGAAGTACCTATATACTTTCACATGAAATCGAAATGAAAATGAAAATGAAATTTCACATGAAAATGAAATGAGAATTTAAAAAAATACAAAGTACAATTGAGAACCACCTCCTTTTTTGAAGTCGGGTGATAAGTAGATTGAGTTTAACATCTGATTCCTTTCCTAGGATTTTTCGCAGTTTTAATCAACACATTTTACATAGTGAAACAATTGCGTTAAAACACGTCAATTTAGTAAATTTAAAAAGTGCCATTTAACAGTGTTATTCTAATTTAGACTTTGGCATCAACAAAATAAGGTCGTTCGTATCATAGGAAATTTGAGTCTACCGAAACTACAGAATCAAAGCCAGCGTCAGTTTCAAAGATACTAAAGATGAATGTATGAATCCGTAATAGATACGTAAACACAAGCATCGGCGCGTCTGAATGTTTATCATTTCGCATGTAACGCGTAAGTATAAAACGCGAGACCCGCTCGGCGCGCTCGTATTATGCGCCTGCTCAGTCCCGCCAGTACCACGCTCCTGTAAACATCACCGGATTCAATTAATACGATTTATAATGTTCAAACCAGTGGTCGTGTTCGCTGTTTTGTTGGTCGTGAAAGTTTTGGCCACACCTCTAAACACAAGGCCGATGGCCCTCGAAGGTAAGTGCTTATCAACTGTATTTTTAGCGAAAGTTTGTGAAAATACTAGTATTTACATTAAAATTATGCTGTTGTCTAAATGGAATACTTTATCACTACATAGTATAAGACAAGTCGCTTCCCGCTGTCTGTCTGTCCCTATGTAGGTATGCTTAGATCTTTAAAACTACGCAACGGATTTTGATGCAATTTTTTTCAATTTTTTTAATAGATAGAGTGATTCAAGAGGAAGGTTTATATGTATGATACATGCATAATATAGAAGAGAAACACTGATAATTTTAGAAATGTCTAATGCTATGTCGTAATTAAACACATTTTTGCGCTTACATTGCAAACGCTGGCTGAACCCTACGAGATAGATCAAAATAATGTACTACAGTATTGTACACAAACAAAGGTCTAAAAAAAAGTCTGAGATAGTTTATGTCTTTCTCTTAGGTTATGTTATTCTCTTAGATAACGTTATATATAAAGACATTCTGTAGTATATTTAGCATCGGCATGCACCCGTGCGAAGCCGGGGCGGGTCGCTAGTTGATAATAAATTATAAATAAATAATGACGGACATTTCGCAGAGCATCATCTAGCCCCAAAATAAACACAACGTGTGTAAGAAATTTAAACACATCACTGCTACATTTTTTATAAACTTCTTAAAGTCTACCTTTTAGGCAACTTTTCTGTCTATTTGCATGCTTCATTTCCACGGCCTTTGAAACCTTTAAGATATATGTAAATCTTAGGAAGTACCTATTAATTTTTATTAGCCTCGTATCGCAATCTAGTTAAGGGCTGCTGGGCTTATACTTCAGCATCGGAAAAGCGTGTCTTTTTGTCCTTACGCCTGTTTTCCCGCGAGGTAGACAAAACCCATAGGTATTTTCTTTCCGTATTCTTATCATTTTCTCTCTTATTGTACCCCTCTAAAATGCATATCGCGTGCCAGTACAGTATACTGCAACGCTGATTATTATACCTCCCTACCTTATAAAACGTCTCCAATTAGGTTTAAATAGGTACGTCATGGTGGTGTCCTTCCAGATAGGTACCTACACACCCCTTTCAGACTCATCTTATGCACCTGTTTCGTTAATCTTTCATATGTTTTCTATAAATTCCCAAATTTATCCAACTAAAAACATTCACATTTAACATTTGTAGGAAATATCCTACAAATGTTAAATGTGAATGCTTTTATATTTGTTTGTTACTAAATCTCTGAAACTTGGTATACCAGAATATAACTATAGATAATTATAGAACGCCCTCTCGTATACACAACTCTCGTAGGGCGTTCTGCAATGTTGATTGCTTTGTTTGCAAACTTATTTGCCATCATTTTATAAACTTTGACATGTTCCTAATTATTTATATTTTAGAAATTGTATCTTTCATTAATGATTTTAACCTTATTTACCTTAGTATTTATTTTGTTAAACATGGTTTTTACATGTATTATTTTGTCAACGGAGACACAGACTCTGTTTCGATTCATCTCAAGATTATCTCAAGATTATCTCTTTACCAGAAAGATCCGCGGACCGTTTGCTGCCGCTTGTCATCATGCTTCGTTGATGATGATTCAAATTTATAATACAACTCACGAAAGTTTTAAATGATTCGGTTTCGGTGTATCCATTTCGGTTAGCATTACTATATTTAGAATTGTTCAATCCATACCCAATATGTAAATTGCTAGTTTACCAATAAACTGATTATTTTGATTATTAATATTATTATTAAAAAATTGATGTGGACCTGGATTAATAAAAAAATTACTCCGGGAGTGCCGACAGAAGTGAAAACTTATTTTGGCGCGTTAGACATTTTTTAGATGGGTACTAAGGTTATTGGGTTATGAATTGTATTTTATTAGTAATTAGAAACTTTAAATACATTTAATATTCTTTTATGTTTTTGTTCAGAATGCAGATAATATATCAAAGAACCTAACTCAGTAAACTTCTCCATACAAAAGTAGACTGCAAACATGTGAATTAAGGTTTATAATCAAATGGGGCGAGCGCGGCAGCCCTGCGTCTCGTAACGGTGTCGCGAGTCCAGAGGTTTTACCTCATCTAAAAATATGCGTACCGCGCTAAAAGAAGTTTTCACTTCAAAAAAACGTGTGCGTCTCGGGACGCTCGACAGAAGTGATAGATAACATAAACTAATCTAACTAGCGCTGTGGGTTAGAGTGAGAGAGGAGGAGCATGCCTACCGCTGCCGTATGTGTGGAAAAAAGGGAAGCCAGACAGACTGGCGCCGTAACGCGTTGCGTAACGAAGGGTCTACCCTACCATAAGAAGTTATCACTTCAATAGGCTATGTATTGCCCGGCAAAGCCATGGGCGCAGATTATATTCTACGCCGTTCTGTCAACTTAGCACACTGTTTCTTAGTAGATATATTAATCAAAGATATACCACACATAGATACTCCGAGAAGCTCTTATTTCCACTGCATTAATAATCAACACCACATGTATGAACCTAAAGGTAGCCATGCCTTTTTGGACACTTTCCATAAAGATTCTGATCAAGGTGTGAGTACGTAATGTGTCTTATTCAATCGATATCGAGCATTCAACCTCTTTTCATTATCATCATTTTGTTTTTCATCTCTCTACAAATAACAATGCGCCCAAAATAAAAAAAATAATTTATTTTCATTTAATTTAAAAGCTTTTTTTTGACCCAACATTACATTACAGAGACACAATAAGCTAAAAATATATATATAAAATATGCAGGATGTCCCGTTTTTAATGGATAATGCGACAGGTGATTGCAAGGGGCGCCACGGCTGCTCAAAAAAAAAAAGAATGTATGAATGAATGAATGTATATATTAGCTGTCCCATTCGCGACTTAGTCCGCGCGTTTTGAAAAGAAAAAATGAAAAAATAAAAATCTAGTTGTAAATCTAAACCATTCTCGAATCCACTTGAACACACAAAACATCATCAAAATCGGTCCAGTCGTTTAGGAGGAGTATAATTAAAAACATAGGTACGCACAGAAGATTTATATATAATTAAGATGTAGGTATCTACTTATTCTAAGAAAAAAAACAAGAAATAAATACCTATTACATAAAAACAAGAAAAGACAGTGCTTGGCCAGACTGCAAACGTGAGCGCGGGGCGGGCGTGGCGCGTCAAACTCAAACATAAGAACTTCATTTGAATGTCCGTAGTGGACACGCGGGTGCGGGGCGGACGCGGGAAGCGGCGCGGGCTACTTAGCGCAGGGAGCGCGCGGGTACATGCACCTACATTCTTAGCACACAAAGTTGCGCTGTGATGAGTCATAGAGGACTAGTCTCTGCACTTTAAGACGTAGGGCAACTCTGATTTTAGACCTGGCCTTGGTAATGCTGGTGGTGATTTATGTGATAAACAATACATTAATTTGATGTATGAGATTTATAAAATACCCTATGTATGTATTTATATAGCATCTGGTGAGCTCACAGGAGCCAGCTCACATTGCGTGAGCTGGCTCCTATCTAGCTCAGCTCTAGCATTGCTATTCAACGTGGAAATGCGGTTCAGTCCGATGCCGATCAGTTAAGCTATCTACAGATCGTTTTAAACGATCCTTATATGGCTCAACTGTTTCATTAAAAAAATATATATAAAAATTCTTAATACTTATAACCTTATAACGTAAGTATATAAATCTTCTGTGCGTGTGTTTGTAATGTAACTCCTCCTAAATGGCTGGACCGATTTTGATGATTTTTTTTGTGTGTATTCAAATGGATTCTAGAATGATGTAGATTTTAAATAGTTTTTTCTTTTCTTTTTAAAACGCGTGGACGAAGTCTCGAACGGGACAGGTAGTATAATATATATATACATATATTTAGTCATTTAAGTATTCTATTTGCTTCTGGTTCCGAAAGTACAACTTTTGCTCAGTTTAGGGCTCGATGGTAGTATGTGGGTTGTCCATCAATACTCAGTACTCAAAACTCGTAGATGTTAGGTGTTAAGTACATCGAGTACCTACCTAGGTGCGCTGGCGACCCCACCCGGCTACCGGCATTAACATTTTATGTTGTCGACTTGTCGTACTCTTGTTACATCATATCATAATCATAACAGCCTATATGAAGACCACTGCTGAACATAGGCATCCCCAATAGATTTCCAGGAAGAACGATTTTGAGCCCTCTCCATCCACCGACTTCCTGCGATCTTTAAAATGTCGTCAGTCCATCGGGTGTGGGTCGTCCTACGCTTCGTTTTACTGTCCTCTTGTTACGTTCTTGTTACGTCTGGTCATAATTCAGATATTCTGTAGAACAGCTAGCTTATCACGGGTTCTCATTATCGGGAGTTTTATTACCTTACTTATTTTATTTGCTCTGACTGCAGTATTTCTGTTTTATAATTTGGTTCTCAAATTGTTTGATCTTGGTTCTTTGGTTTTTTAGTTCTGTACAGTTCTGTACCTATTCTTTCTAATAATTAGAAGGTACTTACAACATTTTGAAACTAATTTAGAAAAAAATAGATAAGGGTTGGTTCGCATCAAATCAGCACGGAACAAAAAATATACAAATATCATCCAGGTTTTTAAGTATTTCCGTATTTTCTATTCCTTACTAATATCATAAATTCGAAAGTGTGTCTGCCTATCTGCCTGTTTGTTTGACAGAAGAACGGATCTTGTTCAAATTCGTTAAGGATGTAGATAGTCTTGGGGACGGACAAAGGCTACTTTCTATGTAGGTGCCAGACGTGCGAAGCCGCTGGCAGGAGCTTGTAATATTGTAAAAACTAAAGTGTCCCTGGCTATTTGCTTTTCAGTTTGTTACTTTTTGACTGCTAAACGACTGAACAGAGTTTGATGAAACTTGGTATAGATATAGAGTGAAACTTGGGGACGCACATAGGCTACTTTTTATGTAGGTATCATGCGAGCGAAACCGCGGGCAGCTGGTTGTAATCTATAAATTTGTATTCTGATATAGAAGTAACGTATATCAGTTTAAAAACTACTTACAATAATAAACTATGTAGGTTAATTTAAGGAATTATCATAAGGCGTTAGATAATTAATAATAACCCCGAATTTTATAATCATTATATATAGAGTTTTTGTGTGCTCTGTCCTTGTTATTCTAATGTCAATAAATATAGACTGCAACAGATAAAGACAACACATTTGCTATTGTGCGATTACAAAATATTTACTCGTGTGGAGCTTATCCATGAGGAAATATAACAGCCGTGGGTAGGTATTAGTTCTATGGTTTCGCTGAACTAAAATAAATAAATATAAATACATTTTGGTGGACAATGCACACAACACCATCTAGCCCCAAACTAAGCATAACTTGTATTATGGTGATCAGATATATTTTTAAATAAATACATAAGATACTTTATAACACCCAA
Organism: Lampropteryx suffumata; assembly: GCA_948098915.1. Classification (NCBI taxonomy): domain Eukaryota; kingdom Metazoa; phylum Arthropoda; class Insecta; order Lepidoptera; family Geometridae; genus Lampropteryx; species Lampropteryx suffumata. The sequence goes on along the minus strand of OX402544.1, from coordinate 13,308,214 downwards.
ACACAGAAAAAACATCTATGTTTATCCTGGGAGGGAATCAAACAGTCAACCTACAGCGCAAAAGGCAGAGCTACTACCAACTGAGCTGACAGGCCAGTTATAATAAGAGTATGATACTCCAAAATTTGTTTTAGCTCATTATTAGAGGCCATGTTATTTGGTGTTGATTAATACTGGGAAATTCCTAGGAATATTATTAATATTCATTAATGGAACAAAATATAAATTTACGGACCGCGGATCAAACTCACCCTGATAAAAATTCTCTATATCAAAACAGTATCGGTGCCTCCATCAACAAAATAACATGTGAGTAAAAGCTGTATTTATCAAAATCTACCGTAAGTAACTGATTTTGAAACTGTTATCTATAGACGTTTCTCTAGTTTGTGGTCAAAATAAAGTCGTCCGTGTATTTTTAGGAAATTTTAACTATTTCAGCGAAACTACGGTATAAGAGCCTGACTGCTTGCAAATAATAGGGTTAAAAGTTCTCTATTTATATGCAGTCCTGATAACGCTAGTGTTCGTGTGGTGATGATTAGGTTTGCGTACGTCATAGTTACTCGCTTCTAGACGAGTAAAAGATATGTCTCTAGGCATTTTGGACAATTCACACATTACCATTTAGCCTCCAAATAAGTATTCCTTGTACTACGAGTATATAGGAACCAAATGACTGATAGATTATTTACATATTTCACGACCTCTGTGGCGCAGTGGGCTTAGGTCCGGCTGAGACGCAAAAGGTTGCGGGTTCGATTCCCGTCGCGGGACAAATGTTTGTATGATCTGCAAGTATTTTTGTCGGGTCTGGGTGTTTCTATTTATAATATGTATGTATTTACAGAAAAAAAGTATATAAGTAGGTAGTATATCAGTCATGTGGTACCCATAACACAAGCTCTGCTTACTTTGGGGCCAGATGATGCTGTGTGAAATGTCCGGTATTATTATTATTATTATTATATTGTTCCATACTTATAATACTTTATAACACCGAGACCGAGAAAATACATCTATGTTCGTCACAGATAATAAATGCTACAACAAAAAACGATTATTTTAAAGTATTTTTTTCACTTTCGCGATCAGAACTCGTATTATAGTACCCACTAACTACTACCACTGTCTACTACTTTCATAATTTCAGTAGCAATCTCTTAGAGGTACTCTGATAGAATTGCCACTGCGGTCATCCATCCAAGTTCTGGCCGCACACGAAGCCTAGACAAACTGAACTAACTATTGGCGTTCACGCCAGTGTAAGTTTCAAACTACATGAAATGACATTAGACTGACAAATGACATTGTGATAATTAAGTCACGTGACTGCAGCGTGACTGCTTCTGTCATTGGCATACAATTTGATCTTTCGTCGTGTAATTGGCACCTAAATTCACCTAGTATGTAAGACGTTTCTAAGTGATCCTTGTGATTGTATTGAATATAAATATTTGAATTTGAATTCTGGGTGTTTTAAAATATATTATGTAGGTATATATACTCAGCGACATGGAATCTTGGCTAAGCTTATATCCTAAATCATATCTCATATCATATTTAGAAATATATTTGTAGGTATTCTATCAGCCATCTGGTCACCATATTACAAGTTATGCTTAGTTTGGGGCTAGATGGTGTTGTGTGCATTGCATTGTTCACCAATATTTATTTATTTATTTTCTATTTTATTTATTACTTGTTGATCTGTTCGAGATGTCTAAAATAGCGATGTCACGAGTTTATCTATTAGACACTTTACGGTCAGTATGTTTATTATTTATTTACATAAATGAATTGAAGAAGTGCACAAAATAATATAATACTGTAAAATAAAATACATGTAAAGCAGTTGAGCTATCTAAGGACCAGTTAAAACTATAGATACCTCAAATGATCCAGATCACTGCCAGAGCGTCCCGAAGACTCTGGCGGCATTGCCACGTTGAATGGCATTGACCAGATAGGAGCCAGTTTTTAGGTCGCTCGATGTCTCTACCAAACGCTGTGATATAATTTTGATAACACGATGGGCTCCAAGTGCTCAAACGTTGTAGCGTAGCAGAGGGAATAATAGAGAAAGTATCTCGTAATTATGTGAAGTTTTATGTTAGGTGCTAAGCGTTTGTGCAAGCTAAATTGTACTTTTTTGCGTCTAACAAGCGTAGCATTTTATTTAAGGCCCAGTTCCCCACGGGCCCATGGACTCGACCCTAAAATGCTTAATGTATGCCCCATCATAGTTGTCAGTGCTTACAAATTGTTAAATGAACAAGAAACTATTATTTTGTTTGAATCACAATCAGACCTCATACGCGACGGAGCACATGGCTCCGATGATTAATTGGTCACGCGGATGCATTATCAAACAAACTGTGCCGCGGATTGTATTTGTGTGATAAAAAGTTAATAGCTACCGACGTAAGTACCAAAGTACCCAGTCATTGTCAATTACGTAACATAGGTCGCGGGTTCAAGTCCCGTCTAGGTCGTAAATATTTTAGGACGTTAATAGCATGGTTAATAACAACGTGGAACACTCGGTTAGAACGAAGTTCCTATCGTAGTATATTATTATTGATAAACAAATATAAATTAATTAATTACAGAACAAATAAACAAATAAATTAAGCGAAGAAATATATAATGAATTGAAGGAATGGTAGAAAATGTCGTAATTATACTAATAATAACCGTAATAACCGTCTACACTAAAGAAAGGGTCGTGACGGAAATCCGTGACGGAAAAATCATACACTTTTTTCGCCTAGCCCCCATCTGCCAAGTACGTACCATACGATAAGAAACTTCGTTCGTTCGTTCAATAAATAGTTTCATATTATATCTATTAATGTCCGTAGTAGTATTGTCTGTCTATCAGTCTTTTTGTTACTTTTTTACGGCTAAATGGCAGGATTGATCTAGAAATTTGGTAAATTACTGATTGTATATAGGGGACGGACATAGTTGACTTTAATGTAGGTGCGTAGTACGTAGTAGTAAATGTATATCATTTAATAAATACTGTTGGACAGTTCCCACTGCACTATCTGAGCAAACCAAATGATATAATCTGAATACTGATATACTAAATAATTATAGCCTACTTATTAAAATGAGTACTTCATGACTTTAGTCTAGACAGGAAACATATCTATGTTTATTTTTGGTCATTACACAAAGTGATGAAGAAAAGTGCATGCGACCTTGAACGCGAATGTTGAGATGGAAGTGTGGAGTGACAGAATGGATAAAATAAGGAATGAGTATATAAGTTGGCCGTGGTGGTTCCGGCATAGAATAGGACCCCTCCATTTCCTCCTGTTGATGTCGTAAAAGGCGACTAAGGGAACACACACCGGGAGATTGGGCAGCACCCCCCGAGTACTTAACACTAAATCTGCGGTCACCAATCCGCCTGCCAAGCGTGGTGACAAAACCTAAACCTAAGGCGAAACCCCCAAAAATGATAGACCTTCCTGAAAATCTATTGGGAAGGCCTATGTTCAGCAGTGGACTTCTAGGAGCTGATATGATGATATAAGTGGAAGTCTTAATGTGTCGGTGATTTATACGTTGAGAAGTTAATATTTTAGCCTGTTATGGGCATGTTATGAAGAGGATTGATTGTCAAGTGACGAGAAGAATGTGGATGGTCACAAAAGTAGAGGCAAATGAAAAGATGGATTATGTAAAGGCGATTAGTAGGCCAAGCGCACTTTGATCTTTTGGTACGAAGTTACAAGTACATCGGTGTACCCACCTTGTTGGGCAAATTCGTGGCGAAGTGCAACGCCACACGAGATAGAGATACGTGATAGAAAGAGGCACTACGTATTGCACTTTATTGTGTCGTAGTTAGAGTCGCTATTTATATACGGTGCGCTTCAATCACATTCAATAATAAGCTACCTGAAAATGTAGCTAATCTACCTATTAAGAAATTTAAAGCTTACATAAAGGGTAGTCCTTTGAAGAAAGCGTATTATAATATAAATGACTATATTATTGATAAGAATGCATAGCCTCATGTTGCTCTGCCCTCAGACAGTTAACCTACACATTTGAAATGTATATATAAACTCTCTTGTATTATATTTTCGTAGTTAAGGTAATTATAAGATAAATCATGTAAAAAAGCTCTAGGACCAGGATGAGTTTCTTGCCAGTTCTTCTCGGGCTTGGGTTAGGATGAATTAGCACCTAAATTCACCTAGTATGTAAGACGTTTCAAAGTGATTCTTGTGATTGTATTGAATAAAGTATCTCTTGACTGACTTTGACTTTGACTTATAAAGGTTTTCGTGGAGTCCGCCTTCTGTACTTGTACTAATAAGAGTTCTGTGATATTAGTAAGAAAGGAGTGAGCACTGAGATGACGGCTGGTAATGCTATGAAAAAGCCATAAAGAAAACATACGGTGCCGATCCCTTATAGCGTGGGATATGAGCAGGGATTTTATTAAAAGATTTCATTTTATTTGTGTAGGTACTTACGTCTGAATGGATTCAATCGGCCTATTTGTTGAGAAGTTCCGTTGAGGTGCACCCTGGCTCCATCATCAGATCAGTCACAAAATACTTCCACTTCTTCTTCGTTAATGGCATATGTCATATTAATGTCAATTATGCCAGTGTCAAGTGTTTATATTGTTTATAGTATGATGTCACAAAGTCGCATCTTGTCGTTCGTCATTTGTTATTTAATATAAAACTAGCTGACCCGGCCACGCGTTGCTGTAGCTCAGTAGTTCTAATACGTTCAGTTTTTCTCTACTATATTATGTATGTATTATACATATAAACATTCCTCTGAATCACTCTATCTATTAAAAAAAACCGCATCAAAATCCGTTGCGTAGTTTTGAAGATCTAAGCATACATAGGGACAGACAGACAGCGGGAAGCGACTTTGTTTTATACTATGACTAGCGACCCGCCCCGGCTTCGCACGGGTGCAATGCTGATACTAAATATACTACAGAATGTCTTTATATACAACGTTATCTAAGAGAATAACATAGACTAAGAGATAGACATATACCATTGCGGACTTTTGTGTAGACCTTATTAAGGTGTACAATACTGTAGTACATTATTTTGATCTGTCTCGTAGGGTTCAGCCAGCGTTTGCAATGTAAGTGCAAAAAAATGTGTTTATTTACGACACCACATTAGAAACCTCTGAAACTATCAGTGTTTCTTTACTATAGCATGTTTTATCTATTAAAAAACCGCATCAAAATCCGTTGCATAGTTTTAAAGATCTAAGCATACATCGGGACAGACAGACAGCGGGAGGCGACTTTGTTTTATACTATGATAATGATGATAGTGATTAATTTGACAGTGATGACAAGATTTACCTAGGTATGTGCATTAGCATCCTATAGTTTGTGAGTCTATGCTATATTCAAATTATGAAAAATACGTTTGTCTGTTGTGCATCAAGCTGCCTGTACAACTCAATTTTACTTACTATTTTAATTATACTATATATATCTAGTTATATAGTCCTTTTTATATGTATAATAATGTTTATTCACAACAAAAGTACAATGCCTTAAATATAATACCTTAAAATTAATCAGAGAACAATAAATAATCGTCAAGATATAAGTAGGTATGTGTAACAAGATATGTGATACATCAACTATGAAACTATAGGCAAAACATAAAGTTATGCGGATCAATACCCTCCGTTTTACACTGTGTGACACTGTGTAACACTGTGTTACGGCAGGGTAACAACAATATACAACAATGTACAAAGTATATTGTTGATTTGAGTGTGCCATCCAATGTTTATGACACAAAATAAACTTACCGTTTATTTTTCTAACGCTCTCGATCTCTACTTTGTGTCACCATCTAATTAACATCGTACATTCAATAAAATCTACTGACGAAATAATCTGGAAAATATAGATTGTATGTACTTAGATCCCGTTAGTTTATCGACGATGCGAGTTAAACAGACGGCTGTAGTATGCTTTGCTTGATAATTAACAATTTGCTGAATGGTTTAATGAAAGCATCACTGATCAAAATATCAAAGTTAGAATCGTTGGTCTACCAATTGCAGCCAGTTCTATCCAGTAGGAACCAACCAACCGGTTACTTCTAGTTACTTCCAGCTGAGTTTGTAATTTAATTTATTATGTTGGAGCGTGCGAGGTGGGCAAATCCATAACGTTTTTTATTCCTCGCGGAAAGGGGTCAATGTCGACTGAATGCGTTTGGGTATATTTACAATTAGGTACCTACGTTAAACAGAGTTGACATTGACCTGGTTAGATAGTGATTATAGAATGGGTTGAAAATAACGATCATGTGATTTTATGCTTTGTTTACAATTATCTACGCATCTCTTAATGGTGCCATGAATCTAATATAATTTAGATTTTATAGTTTGTTTTTCAATTATGGTATGGCAAGTGCATGTGCACTGCTGGCTTAACGCTTAGTCAGACCAATTAAAATGATAACCAACCTACCAACCAAATGATAAATTTGGAAACAAAATTACAACCCCCCTTTATGTAAACGCTACCGTGCCGTAGCTACGGAGGCGGCGTCGGCGATGTGGCGGGGGGAGGTGCAGCTATTTACGTACAGGTTGCTCCGAGATGAACGAAATGTATAAATCCGATACGAAAATTGTTACGTTTTCGATAAACCTATGGTTACAGAAATAAAAAATATTTCTAAAATCTGAAAACACGGCACCGGAACGTATGCTCATTTAGTGTCGCCATTGTAGATCTACGTTGTATAATATTTTAATTACCTTAACTGCCTATAAAATAAAAAAGCCTTTTTATTTCCTGTAAATTTACATTTATTAAAATGTATGTATGTGTTAGTTTTATTGAGTTTATTCTATGTTTTTTTTATGTATAATTTTATTAGTTTTTCTCTTATTTAATATAATGTTATGTGTATCCTATGTATACTAGGTACATCATAGTATTTATAGTTACTTAATTTTTATTTAATCTACTGGAACCCCAGAATAATAATAAATAAATAAATAAATAACCTCGGACATTTCACACAGCATTATTTGGCACCAAAGTAAGCAGAGCTTGTGTTATGGGTACCACATGACTGATATACTACTTATATATTATACGTAGAAACACCCAGACCGAGACAAACACTTGCAGATCCTACAAACATTTGTCCCGCGGCGGGAATCGAACCCGCAGTGGGCTAAGATCCGGCTGAGACGCAGAAGGCGTCTTAGCCGGATCTTAGCCCACTGCGCCACAGAGGTCGACTGGGTCGAATGGGTACTTGTCTCCAGTTTTGACCAGGTATTGCTTTAATATCATCTTCCCATCTTGTAATAGGACTACCCCTTGTTCTTTTGGCTAGTGGGCCGTTCCAGAATGTTACTATTTTGGTCCATCTATGATCTGTAAGCCGCGCAACATGTCCTGCCCACTTCCATTCATTTTTTGTGCGTAACTCAGAGCGTTTGTTGATTTGGTTATTTTTCTTATTTTAGTGTGTCATATTTTATCTTGCTTCCTTATCTTTAGCATACTTCGTTCGAGTCCTCTCTGACAGATGCTTATCTTTCTTCTTAACTGCCTATATCCGAGTATATACATTTGCGGGAGTCATCACGTTATTCTTCAATTACAGTGGTACCAGATATAATCGGCCAGGAAGAGTCCTGCGTGGTTCAAGGAGGCATGTGCAGCCACATCAAGTACTGCGACCCCAGCGACATAGTGCGGATTGCAGACCTGTGCCCGAAGCAAAGTCCCGTCGGCGTAGTCTGCTGTTATCGCGTAAGTAACCTAATACGCGTAGGAAGGAATTGGAAGGAATTGTAAGGATATATTATCAAACTAGTTTGTCAATTTCATAATAGGTACAGTTTGGTAGTTTCCTGTTAGGAAACTTACTAGGAAATCTATTAGGCTATCAGGCTTGCCTCAGCTTAGTTGGTAGTAGCTCTGTCTTCTGCGCTGTAGGTTGTGGGTTCGAATCTCAGTTGGCTTAGCTCTGGGTGTTATAAAATGTCATAAATTTGTATTTAAAGATTTTTTAGAGATTAAAGAAAGGAGATTCAAGTAGGTATTCACATTTATTTCAAAATAATTACAAATATGTACAGAATAATATTTAATATGTGAAACAGTTGGATTATCTAAGGAACATATTAAACGATCTATAGATAACTGATCCAGATCACTACCAGAGGGCAGCGTCCTCAAGACAATGCTAATACGCTAAGCCAGATAGGAGCCAGCTCTTGGGCCACGTGATGTTTCTGTTTCGCTTGACCCAAGAACTGGCTCCTATCTGGCGCCAATGTCTTGGAGACGCTAAGATAGCTTCACATTTTTATATGTATTTTATATTATTCTGTGAATATCTGCAATTATTTTAAAATAAATGTTAAATTATGTTCTTAAGAGTGAAAAAGTCGATTATCTTTCCATAGAAACGTCGAAGGGTGATCACACAACCGTCTGATGATGAACAACCAAAACTAAAAGTGATATAAATTTGTCTTGTCATAATCTATGCTTGTATAAATACAGAATTGTGAAAATACTATGGGTTTGAAAGATACAAGACTCAAAAAATATCGTTTTTCATCACTGATTTTAGCGCAATTTTAGGTGTGAATAAATAACAAATGGAGTACGCAAACTAAAAAATTGTTACTATACAAGCATAGATTGTTTATTCAAGAGCTCAAATAACTTTTTTTTTCAATAAATACATTCAGTAGTTTTTTCATGAGAACCCTTGAGCCAAAGGTCTATTCATTATTTTTACACAATCGTTTTATCTAGAAATCATAGATTAATCTGATCATATGACTCGAAATTATAATCACGCTATCTCCTTACTGCCCATCTCTATCCTTGGTGCACATCTATCCTTTTCTCGCACTAAGCTAGGCGAAATAGCATGCATTTTAGCTGCGCCCACTAACGAGTTTGTGCCGCTGACTTGTGTATCCAATAATATATGATTTATACAATAATATATGATTAATTATGTATATACTAACTAGCTTCTGCCCGCGGCTTTTCACGCGTGGTATCTGCATAAAAAGTATGCTATGTCTTTATCCAAGGTCCCAGCTATCTCTACTCCAAAATAAATCAAAATAGGATCAGTGGTTTAGGCGTGAAAACGTAACTGACAGACAGACAGAGTTACTTTCGCATTTATAATATTAGTATAGGATTTCTTACCAACACCCAACATGAATTATCAGATCCCTAACTTAAGAAAATATGAGTTGGCCAAACAAACTTTCATCCCCCATTAAATCATTTTACCCCTTTAAAGGTTGTTTTTTGAGACAAAAAGATGCATATGTTCTTCCCCCGAATGCAATACATCTTCTTACCAAATTTCATCAAGATCCGTTTTGCTGTTTAGCCATGAAAACGTAACAAACAGACAGGACACTTTCGCATTTATAATATTAGTATGAATAAAGGTATATTCAATGTTTTTTGAAAATATAATTGTTTGTTTCAGCAATGATAGCAGCCGGCAGCTAGCACGAAATGAAAGGACTTGCTCTCAGATAATGAATCTTAGTTTGTAAGCTAAACTTAATGGCCTAATCACAAAACGCTGTCCAGATCCTAACGCATGGTTTTGAAAGAGCGGCGCCGACTATAGCCCTCGGCCTCCAAGTTACTCGAAGCATTTTTGGGTGAATTTTCTCTGATGTGGAGACGTGCTCAGAGTGAGGGGGGAGCTGAGAAAAACATGATGCGAATAAAAGTTTTGCAAGTGTGCTACATATCTACTAAGTACATCTACATGGTCTTGCGACTAGTTTATCAAAGAGATATACCTACGGCGCGAGTGTTCACAGTGTATTTTGATTGGCCGAATAGCCCCGTAAGATTTATTTATTATTAGTTATAAATATAAATCTAGATTTATTACTCAGTTAGTTGTTAAGAACCTATTATGGATCTAATTATAAGATAAAGTGATATTATCTAATTGTGTTTTAATTTCTTGCTAGTATTTTTGACTTCATCGTAAGTTTCTACCTGCAACGTTAGTAACGAAATATAACGAGACCAGCGTGGTCCCGGTTCCTAAGAAGGCGGTTATAGGAGTTGCAGGTCGGATTAAAAATGAAAGAATAACTTTTTTACCTAACAAATGATTGTTTTAAGGTTCTAAGGGTAATAACAAGTAAAAAACTATGTTCTTAAAAGCAAGGTAGATATTATATTCTCAAAAAACGAGCATTCATTAATAGTAAAAAACAGGTAAAACTAAAATTGGTTTTATACATTTATTATTTTTGAGCATAGTTTAATTAGCATATACATAATAAAATTTACTAGATAATAGATAGCGGGACATAGTATTTTATATAAAACAAGGGCTATTTACATCGTGGTAAAACATTAAAATTAACAATATATACATTTTTGAAATAGTTCAAGAACATAATAAATCCAATACTTCTTTTGCGAATAGACATTTCTTCTTACACGGAAACTTTAGAGGAGACGAAGAAGTGTGTTAGTTAGTTTAGCCTCATTAATAAATGAAACGATTTCATCTGAGTTAAATTGAAAAGAACTGTCGTCTGAATGATTGGAACCACTTAGTAAAGTATTTACAGCGGAATCGTCTATCTGAGATAAAAGTGCTAACCTGCGATGTTTGCTTCTCTTGCTACACTCTCCAAAGTCCTTCCTGCGAATACTTATTACTACAAGTATGTAAACATGTAATAAGAGCAAAGAGCATGGTTTGGTCGAATGAGTGTACTTATGTATTTATACAGAGGACCACGGTTTAGATTATAGGCTTCCCTTTAGTTGTTCGCGGCACTCCGACTTCATATTTATTTGGTCTAAGACATAAACCGAACGTACGTAATGCCAATCCATCTTGTCAAAATTATTTCTAGTTACATTTAAAGTATTGATTGAAATTATGCCGATTGATAATCGAAACTGATTGACATTAGTTGTATCAAAAATTCCATAATCTCCATACTGGGAGTAATTCTGTTAACTTTCGTAAGCTCGATGTGCATTAAACCGCAGTCAAATGACGTGTTTTCGTATTCTGCTAATGAACCATGGCTCAGCTTACGATTACGAAGCTGTCAACACTCGATCGAATGTTTTCTTTTGTTTGGTCATAGAGATAACAGAATAGGTTATAAGAAAATTATCGAACCGTAATTGGAGCCGAAACGTAGATGGATTGGAATAGAACACCGAACACAACCGTTGAAAATTAACAGAATTGAGGCCCAGGGGGGCGTCCGCGATAATAAGAACGTCAAAGCCAAAGCAAACCGCAAAAAGCCAAAGCTACCAAAAACGTTATGTTATGCACATTTCAGAGTGCTAATCATTTGAACCGCGTAATTTAATGGCAGCTCTGTCAAACAAACGATTCTGATATGTCCAAACCGACACAAAGCGTTTCCGTTTCAATGGCAGTACGTGAAAAAATAGCGCGGTTGTCCTGCAGTGAGAGTTGCTTTATTTATATCGTGGAAATAAAGTATTTAATTTTGCAAAGGTAACAAATAAAGTTAAGCGGTGCAAAATGCAGTTGTGCGGGACAACATACCTGCTCGTAAGTAAATCAAAATATACGTTCGGATAAAAACCTTTGTTCGAGCTTTTCGGACTGAATATATCCACGCGTTACACACACTTTTACATGTTTGAGCTTTGAAGTTTTAATGTTTGAGCTGTTCCTAGTGTAGTACGTAGGTAGCGAAATGGTATATTTTTAACCCTCGATATAAAAAGGGGGTAATAATTTAGTATATGTGTGTTTGTCTGTGGCATCGCAGCTCTTAAACAGATAAACCGATATTTTGATCAGTATTTTTGTTTGAAAGTTGACCTGATCGAGAGCGTTTAGGCTATGATTTAAGAACATCTGTTCAGCCATTTGAAGATCAGCTCTTTATCTGGTTGATGAAAAGATGTGAGCAAATTCCACAAAATTTGTATTCCTGTGACATCAATAATGTTGCAAGAACATGTTAACCTTGACTTGATGCTGCAGGATCGTCTGGAATCTGCAGGAAACCCAACTCCTTACCAACCTACAGAAGAGGTATCGTATTTTAGCTTATATTGGAAATATTGGAATATATTTAAATTCATGGAATATTCTCAATGCATGTTTTATCTATTTGTTTAGTGTTGGAGTTTTTTATTATTTACTAGCGACCCGCCCCGGACTTCGCACGGGTGCATGCTGATGCTAAATATACTACAGAATGTATTTATATACAACGTTATCTAAGAGAATAACATAACCTAAGAGATAGACATATACCTTTTTAAGGTGTACAATACTGTAGTACATTATTTTGATCTATCACGTAGGGTTCAGCCAACGTTTGCAATGTAAGCGCAGAAAATGTGTTTATTTACGACATCACATTAGAAACCTCTAAAATTATCAGTGTTTCTCTACTATTATACATATAAACCTTCCTCTTGAATCACTCAATCTATTAGAAAACCGCATCAAAATCCGTTGCGTAGTTTTAAAGATCTAAGCATACAAAGGGACAGACAGAAAGCGGGAAGCGACTTTGTTTTATACTATGTTATGACTAGCGACCCGCCCCGGCTTCGCACGGGTGCAATGCCGATACTAAGTATACTAAAGAATGTTTTGCACGAACGTTTGCAATTTAAGCGCAAAAAAGGTGTTTGTTTACGACATTCCATTAGAAACCTTTAAAATGATCAATGTTTCTCTACTATATTATACATGTATTTTACATATAAACCTTCCTCTTGAACCACCCTATCTATTAAAAAAAACACATCAAAATCCGTTCCGTAGTTTCAAAGATCTAAGCATACATACATAGGGACAGACAGACAGCGGGAAGCGACTTTGTTTTAAACTATGTAGTGATAATAATAATAATAACACCGGACATTTCACAACGCATCCTCTGGCCCCAAAGTGAGCTGGGTGCCACATGACTGATGTAGGTACTACATATACTTTTTTTTTAAATACATAAATATTATAAATACTAATACTTGCAGATTATACAAACATTTGTTCCGAGCCCAAACACCAGGTAATTGCTGTAAATCGTTGAGTAGTTCCCTTGACTGTCTTTCGGCTTCATCATCAGATCGACTCCAGACCTACAAAAAATAGTGGTGCTTTAAAATACTTTAATGAAACATAAATATAAACAAGCACTTTCAAAGTTCCCCTGGATTTCTCTGGGATGCCATCATCAGATCCTGGTTTCCTTATCATGGTACCAAAAAAATAATCATCAAAATCGGTTCATAAACGACGAAGTTATCCGCGAACACACATAAAAAAAATATATACGAATCGAATTGAGTATCCTCCTTATTTTGAAGTCGGTTAAAAAATTCTCATCAAACCTAAGCCGATCGATCAATCTTAGTGCATCCATTGTCCAGATCCATAGTGGATCTAATGAGATATTTTTTTCTCTGTAGATCGGTTTGGATCTGATGATTTCTGTAAATCAAGTTTCTTAGTAGCATAGCTACTTACTATAATAAAACAGTAAGCAGAGTTATATAAGAGTTTTTTGACATTTTTAAGTAGGGACTTTCACAGTAAGAGCGCTTAACCTGATACTCATACGTATCTGCTTATCTTGCTGCTTATTATGCTGCTATCGATTCGTCTGCTTAAATTATACTATAATCGATAATAATAATAATCGATTCGATTCGTCTGCGAAATTTCTGGTTGTCGATCGAGGTGCTCGCACAAAATTCGCTGATTTTGAGCGAGCACCTCGATTGAGAAGCTGTCAAATAACTCGTAGTCAGCCTTCTGTAGTACTCTTTTGGCTTTTTATTACTGTTGAAAAACTATTTTTATTTATTTACTATTTTTATTTATTTTTATTATTATATTTTTATTTTCCAAAAACCATTTTTACCATTTTTCAGTACGGTACTGACAGACTGACAGCAATTCTAAACATACATGAATCGTTTTCTGCTAATGTTTAATAGGTAGATACCATTTTTTCCAAAAGCCAATTTTACATTTTTCAGTACGGTACTGCCAGGCTGACAGCAGCTCTAAAAATGCTTGAATCCGTTTCTGCTAACTTTTATAGGTAGGTAAAAAGAAAAATGGGTTTCCCAAATTTATATCTTACCATAGGTATGCGTGAGTCTAGGTTTCAATCTTTGTTTCCAGAATGTTAGAATACATTGTACATTGACCATTGTTCATTGTATACAATGTATACAATGTACATTGTACACCGCACCTACTGAGAAACTAGCCCATTTCTTTTCCAAATATAACTTAGAAAGTAAATCATTTCAGGCCTTCTAAAATGCGGGGCAGAAAAGTCTATCGAATTTCATTTCACGTTTAGCGGGAGAGAAAAGTGTATGGAAATCCATTTCAAACGTGTTATTTTTTTTTAATTTAAGTATATATCAGCTGGTAGCTATGGTTATTTTCATTAGAGGTTAAACGATACAAAGTTTTTACTCCAAGTCCGCCAAATGATTTATTCCCTTTGGTATTTCCGAACAATATTTTGAAAAAAAAACGCAAGGTATAAAGGCATGCGCAAGAATTTCTTCAAAATTTGAATTTGGGATTGGTAACTTTATGAATTCTACAGAATGTCGTCGAGAGATAGGGAAGATTTTATTCCTCGTAGGTATAGTATAAAGCACTATGTACCTATCACTCTGGAGAAAGTGCGATTTCTACCTCGTGTGTTTTAAGGCCCTCGGGCTTCGCCTTGGGCCTCAAATGACACTTTCGATAGGAATTGGGCACGCCTAGGTGTACAATGTACTATAACGGGCGTTAAAGAAAACAGTTGTCTTTGTCGTTCTAATATCAATAAATAAAGATGGCAAAACATTTAAAAAACATTATCTATTCTGTTATTATAAGATGGACTTTTAGTAGTCGTGAACTGCGCTCAAATTGTAAACTTACCTACCCCTGTTCATTGTAACAGTCGTAGTCAAGCAAGTTAGATCAGTGATCAGTCAAGTCAGTCCGACACTGGCGGCCCTCGTGTGCGCGCGTATCACTGTCCCCGATCCTTTCTACGCGGTTTCGCGGGTAACGGTTCTTTGACTGCGGTCTGCTAAAACGAAAGGTCAGTTTTTAAAAATGCTAGTTAGACACTGTCACCAAAATTCTTATTAATTATACGACTTTGAACTTGTTTCCCCTCTGAACTTCGAAGAAGAAGTGAACATACTTACAAAAATATGTTGCTCTAAAATATTTTAATCTATAATTTGTGCATATACTTTAATTATAAAACTATGTGAAAAAAATATTAATTTCAAAGTGAAAGCTTTATTTATAAAAAAATGCAACTACTTTTAAACGACGTGAGTATTCTTCTTAGCTTTGAAATATTATTAGGTACTTAATAATAAGTATCTTAACCACTTGATCCATTATTAAGTAGATACATTAATATAGTATCTTACTACTCATCTATTCATTTACAAGTACCTGCAGCTAAAACAAGAAGAAAAGAAAAATGTTATTATAAAAATAAAATTCAATGATAGCAAGCTGAAAAGCTCTAGGTAAGCAAGCTTTAGAATTTTCATAGGTCAAAGGAAACTAGGTTAACCCAATTTAAGTCCTTGGGGTAAGTCCTACAATTTACTTGTTTAGCTTGCATAACAATATATTACTGCTGAGAGAAATGATTTTGACGCGTATTAATGGGCGCTCAAATCATAAAAAAGGAACTCTGAAAAAAGTTTTACGGGTGGGTAATGTTTGAATTAGCTTAATTAGTATACTGCAAGTTAAAACGAGGTCAAATTTAGGAGGTGATGATGTCAATAAAAAATTTTAGACATTATTTCATAATGTAATTTTAAATAAAAAATGCAATTACATTAAAAACAGTTCGAAACGAGGAATGAGGTAATGAGGTAATGTGCCGAACTTAAAACTAAACACGTCATGATGATGGGGTGTTAAAAAAACGCTTTAGCTAATGTGTTGTTTAAATCTGCCATCTTTATTCAATCACATTAAAATTACAAAGTCAGAGCACTTAACGCCACGATAGCTAAATATGTGATTATAGCATAGGTTAAGACTAAAGCCCGACTGAATAATGTGAATTTTAGCGTTACAAAATTGTACATTGTTGGGCTTTGATATTTTAGTTCAGCACGAGAACCAAAGGCAAAGTATGTTCGTATTTACATTATGAATGTGTTCCAATATGAGTTTTGTTGGCGCCTGAGGCCTCGAGCGGCGCCTAAGGGAACCGCTTTAATGGAGAAGCCAGATAAGATCCCCATAAAAATAACCACATGTACTTATATGATCTTGTAGGTGTAACGCCATTATAACTTGTGCGGAGAAAAAAACAGCTGGTATAAATTTTTTTTTGAAAACATTTTCAAGTTTTAAGTATAGTTGGGATAGGTGTCCGTTGGTACAGGTACAGGTATGAACAAAATAATCTAAGATAGTCGAAATCAAAAAAATATATGTAAAAATTTGAGCTATCTAAGGAACCTTACAAGCAATCTATGGATAGCTCAACTGATCCAGATGTCAGCGTTTTGAAGACACGGATGGTAGCAGATGGTAGAGGAGGTAGTCTCCAAAACGTTGACATGCTAATACACTGGGCCAGATACTTATAATAAAGGAGTGCACGAAAGAAGCCTCTGAGCCACTTTAATCCTTTCACCACACTGGTTAGAAATAACTAGTGACACGATAAGATGACTTATAATAATTTCAAGTTAAGTCCGAACCTACGTCGCTAGGATGTGAATTTATTCCTTTAGGTAGATAGGTAGGTAAAATTTCCGATATATATCATCAAAATCCTCTAGAGTAGGCCAGAGTTGCGATGACCGCGGGCTTCGCCAGAAGCAGTGTTATTATCATAATAAATTATCGTGAATTTTGTGTTGTTGGGAAGTAGGCACATTTTCATTGTTATGCTAACAAATAAAATGTTTTTAAGGTATCTGATAAAAGTATACATACTCGTAAAACGTGTTATGTGACAGATAATAAGTAGAAGTTGTAAATAACAATGGTGGCAATTCGGTTGGTTAATTTCTAAAATTAGGATTTATCTAAAATATATTTTAGTTAGTCATAGCATTTTGAAAACCTATTCGGTTGGTACCATCTAACTATATTAGGAACGCTTAATTAAATTAGATAAAATTAAATTAGGATAAGTTGGTAGCAGCAGAATACCAAAGTTTCATTTGACAGTTCTAAACCTAATTTTAGCTAAAATTAGTTAGGTTGGTGCCAACAGAATTGAGGCCATTATCATACATTTGGACTTTTTGATATTTATTACAGACTAGCTGACCCGGCAGACGTTGTCCTGTCTTAACTATGAATATTGAATTTGAATTTATTTACTAATATATTTCAAACATTACATCTACCATTACAGTTTAGACCTAATATAATAGAGTAGTCACACACAATATTATTAATACATGTCAAAGGGCAAAAAATAAAATAAAATGATTCAATCACACAATAACGTAATTTTTAGGGCTCCGTAGCCAAATGGCAAAAAACGGAACCCTTATGGATTCGTCATGTCTGTCTGCCTGTCTGTCTGTCTGTCTGTCCGTCCGTATGACACAGCCACTTTTTTCCGAAACTATAAAACCTATACTGTTGAAACTTGGTAAGTAGATGTATTCTGTGAACCGCATTAAGGTTATCACACAAAAATAGAAAAAAAACAATAAATTTTGGGGGTTCCCCATATTTAAAACTGAAAACTTTGTTTTTCATCAAACCCATACGTGTGGGGTATCTATGGATAGCTCTTCAAAAATGATATTGTGGTTTCTAATATAATTTTTTTCTAAACTGAATAGTTTGCGCGAGACTGTTTTATAAAGAAGAGACACTACCAAAGTGGTAAAATTTGTGTCCCCCCCCCCCTGTAACTTCTAATATAAGAGAATGATAAAACTAAAAAAACTATATGATGTACATTACCATGCGAACTTCCACCGAAAATGGTTTGAACGAGATCTAGTAAGTAGTTTTTTTTAATACGTCTTAAATCGTAAACCGCAATTTACCTTTCATTCAATCATCAAAAACTTTGTAAGGACAATGTACCTACTAATACCTTGCAAAAGGTCATCATGATAAACAGTCAGACAGATAAACAGACGGGCATGGCAAAACTATAAGGCGCTGCGCAAACGTAGACACTTTTTGTTGACACTGCGCACCATCACAGAGGGCCGTAGTTTCTGTGTCTTGTGGCGCTGATCGGACACAGTCGCCCGTTGATACTACTGGCCAGTGGTACAATTAGTTGCTTGTTCTCCGTCAGTTCCACAATGGACGTTGATGAAGAAACTCAGTACAATTATAAGGAAATTTGTTAATGTTTCTTATGTCTTCAACTGACGACTTTTCCAGTTACCGACACCGACCACTTTTCGATCGTCAATGAGTAAGTGTTAAGTGGGAGCAACTGGACACAACAATTGTTTACGTATGCGCAGGGAGTGGATGATTTCATACTGGTTCTATAGAAATCAAATATTCATTATGTGACCTAAGACACAAAAGTGTCCACGTTTGCGCCCTGCCTAAGGGACAAGGACTGTGGACTTTGAAACTCAAACTTTGAAAAAAAAACTGATTTTATGTAGATGGCGTACTTACAGGATCCCACATTAATTCGTGGCTCGTCGTGGTTTGTATGGTACAGTCAGAGATAAAGTAATTACCCACTAGATCTTTTAAAAATAATAAATTGATCAAGGGCGTGTCGGCAAAGCACAATGAAGGCTTCTGAAGTCAGTAAGGACAAAAATAAATGGTGGTTTCTATTCATCCATCCAACTAAAGAATTTATAAAGATCTTTCAGGATCCTTCTAAGGTTAAGTACAGCTGATTTAAATCAGGCTGTTGATAATCTAATACAGCATTAGGTAATGAAATATTTTCAATTGAAAAGATCTTAAACAGCAGTTTATCCGGTAGATGTTTTGAGTGATTGAAACCAGTGTCCCCACCCCACCGGTGGGGACACTGGTTTCAATCACTCAAAACATAAAATAAAAAATAAAATAATGCCGGACACTCCGGACACTCCGGGTGTTATGGGTACCACATGACTAATATACTACTTATATATAAATATATGTGCAATAAAATTATATCTAATATCTTTAAACGAGCAATTCTTGTATATATGTATATATATAATCTGAATCTCGGAAACGGTTCCAACGATTTTCATGAAATTTTGTATCCCCTGCATAATTCGGGGCGATAAATCGATCTAGCTAGGTTTAATTTTTAGAAAACGTAGTTTTATCCGTGTTTTATACCGGGCCAAGCTCGGTCATAAAACCATTCTATTTATTATATTTAATAGATATATTATATTTATTCTATTCTATTTAATGTACACTGTACATTAATAGAATAGAATATTAAACATGTATTTAACGACACATAACAAATACAGTGCGAATAAAAAATAAAGTATGTACCGTGATGAAAAAAGGCTACCACTCAGCAGATGATACAGAAGTGCGAAGGAAAAAATACATACCTATTATACATAGAAAAACACCCAAACCGAGATAAACACTTGCAGATCATAATAATATAGCCCTTTTATTCCGAACATTTACAGTATTTGTGTTGTAGTTATATGTTGTTGTTATTATAAAATAAACTTGCAGATCATACTTTAAACAAATCTTAGTATTAAAAAACAATTTATAAAATCTATAGTTTTGGATAGTTCTTTTAGAAGTATTATAAAATAAATAATAAGGACTAAGGACTAGTATTATAAATAATAAGGACTCTTTTATAACCGACTTCATCAAAAAGGAGGAGGTTCTCAATTCGTCGGAATCTTTTATTTTTTTTATGTATGCTCATCGATTAATCAAAGACGCCTGAACCGATTTGGATTTTTTTTTGTTTTTTCTTCCCATTTAAATTTTATCGAAATCGGTCGAGCGGTTTTTAAACTATCATCAAAAATCTAAAAATTGATATGAGGTATTAGTATTAGAGATGCTTAAATTTGTTTAATGAGACGTCATTTTTATTCATTAACCTTATAGGACTTAGGACTAAGAATTTCAATGACAAGGAGAGACCATACACCGAATTATGTGATCATAGCATAGAGACTCATATTACCTCAGTGGACTAAGGTTGCGGGTTCGATTCCCGCCGCGAGACAAATGTTTGTTCATACAAACATTAGACCCGAAACAAATACATGCAGATCATTCTGCATGTATTTGTTTCGGGTCTGGGTATTTCTACGTATAATATGTAATTATTACAAAAAAAAAGTATGTAAGTGGTATATTAGTCATGTGGTACCCTTAACACAAGCTCTTCTTACTTTGGGGCCAGATGATGCTGTGTGAAATGATATTAGGTTCACTTGTATGTATGTTTGTAACCGACTCCTTAGGACGCGATTTTGACCCACTTTAAACAGCCAGATTTCATTAAAATTTTGCACACCTGTCAAAGACCGATGACAATGCAATAATTCAAATAAAAATTTAAAAAAAAAACGATTATCCTAAAACTAAAAAGTAGAAAATAAATATTAGTTTAAAAAAACTAAAAAAACACGCTTTATATAGAAACCAAACTAAAAAAATTCAAAATAAATTTGAATAAAAATAAGTAAGAAAAAAATGTTTTATTTAAAAAAAAGCGTGGGGTGCTTTTTAAGATATTATCAAAATGATAATCCTTCTTCTCATATCTGTCAATGAAATATTTATAACTATTGGCACCATGCACCCCACGCTTTTTTTTAAATAAAACATTTTTTTCTTACTCATATTTATTAAAATTTATTTTGTTATTTTTTTATTTTGGTTTTCTATATAAAGCGTGTTTTTTAGTTTTTTTTAACCATTATATATTTATTTACTATACAATGCATGGAAAACCGCAATACTTTTATTTAAGGATACACAAGTCAGAGTCACAAACGCATCTAAAATGCATGCTATTTCACCTGGCACAGTGCGAGAAAAAGATAGACGTGCACGAAAGATGGTGATGAGCAGTAAGGAGAGAGTATGATGATGATTTTTATTCAATTAGACTGTGATTTCGAAATAAAAAGACCGCGTATAAATCATAAACAGACTTTTGGCTCAAGGGTTCTCATGAAAAAAGTATTGAATGTTTCTATTCGAAATAAAGTTATTTAAGCTCTTGAATAAAATAATCTATGCTTGTATGGGAATAATTCTGGAGTTTACGAGCTGCAAATGTTATTTATTTACGCATAAAGTTCCGTTAAACCACATGACTAATATACCACTTACATACTTTTTTTTTGTAATAATTACATATTATACGTAGAAACACCCAGACCCGAAACAAATACATGCAGAATGATCTGCATGTATTTGTTTCGGGTCTAATGTTTATATGAACAAACATTTGTCTCGCGGCGGGAATCGAACCCGCAACCTTAGTCCACTGCGCCACAGAGGTAATATGAGTCTCTATGCTATGATCACATAATTCGGTGTATGGTCTCTCCTTGTCATTGAAATTCTTAGTCCTAAGTCCTATAAGGTTAATGAATAAAAATGACGTCTCATTAAACAGATTTAAGCATCTCGTGTGAAATTATGTAATAGACTGGCCTGTCAACTCAGTTGGTAGTAGCTCTGCCTTCTGCACTGTAGGTTGAGGGTTCGATTCCCTCCCAGGATAAACATTTGTTGAAGAACATAGGTGTGTGTTTTGTGTCTGGGTGTTATAAAGTATCATAAAAATGTATGTACATATTTAAAAATATATAGGTATTCTATCAGTCATCTAGTCACCATAATACAAGCTATGCTTAGTTTGGGACTATGGGAATAGATGGTGTTGTGTGCATAGTCCAGTAATATTTATTATATTATTATTTATTATTTATGAGATAATTTCTAATGTATTGTTAAACTGGCTTAGGAAAGCACTAGAAACATAAAATGTAGGTTGCATTTTTACAGCAAAGTATTTATAGGTAGAGAAGGCGAACTCCACGAAAACAATTATATAAATAGACTCTAGATAGGATTTCTTTCACGTAACTCTCTCTCGTCTGGCGCGGCACGGCTACGAATTTCCCACTAAGGTGAGCCCGCCGAGATACTTGTACTATCATTACATAGTATAAAACAAAGTCGCCTCCCGCTGTCTGTCTGTCCTAATGTATGCTTAGATCTTTAAAACTATGCAACGGATTTTGATGCGGTTTTTTTAATAGATAGAGTGCTTCAAGAGGATGGTTTATATATATAATACATAAATAATACCTATATTAGATAAACACTGATAATTTTAGAGGTTTCCAATGTGTAAATAAACTCATATTTTTGCGCTTACATTGCAAACGCTGTCTGAACACTGCGAGATAGATCAAAATAATGTACTACAGTATTGTACACCCTCAAAAGGTCTACAAAAAAGTCCGCGGTGGTATATGGCTATCTCTTAGGGATAACCATTCTGTAGTATAATTAGTATCAGCATTGCACTCGTGTGAAGCCGGGGCGGGTCGCTAGTCAAACATAAAGTAAGGAGTGCGCCTGGCCCGCTAATATATATAGGTAGTAGCTGCTGCCCGCGGCTTTGCACGCAAGGTACGTACATCAAAAGTAGCCTATGTCCTTCTCCAAGGTCCCATCTATCTTTATACCTAAATTAATCGAAATCGATTTAGCGGTTTAGGCGTGAAAACGTAACAAACAGACAGACAGAGTTACTTTCAAATTTATAATATACTAGCTGGTGCCCGCGACTTCGTCTGCGCAGGATTAGTACTTCGAGTAGCTTCTTTTCTTCTTCAATGTCCTATCTATCTTTATATCAAAATTCATCAAAACTGGTTCATCAAAAGTATCTTTATAAATTATAACCTATGTGTTATTCTGATGTATAAGGTATATTATTGTAAAGTTTCATTAAAATCTATTCAGCAGTTATTGCGTTAAAGAGTAACAAACATACATACAATCTTTCGCGTTTATAATATTAGTAAGGAAGTAGGCATGAAGTCGGTTTTCGCTACATTGCGGTCTGATGTTCCTACTTATGTTCCCATGGTACTGACTGTACCTAGGAAGGACCTCTCAATACGTCGCCCGAGGCTGCTTCGGCAACTCGGGCCGGTTGCCGCTGGTGGTTTCTAAATAATTTCAAATGATTGTTCAGTAGATGAACGCTGCGGGCGTCACCCGGAGGTATCAAACGCGTCGCTGAATGTTTCTTTATTCACGAGAGGACGGATCTAGGGTTTGTTGGCTCTTCAAATAAGACCGTTGGTTGGGGCAAGGTAATCCAACGGCTTAGAGCCTGTCCAGATGGAGCGTTTTACGCGCGCTCCTACGCGCGATGTGTATGGGAGGGACCCAGGGACAGTTATAAGCATGGAGCCAGAAAAGCAATTGTGTTGTGGCTCGCATACCGCCGATAGAAACGTCGTAAACAAAGAGGAAGTTGAAAGCTTCACAAAAAGTCTCGACTAATTCTTCCCAGTTATTCCGCCTTATGACTCTATATTAGAATAATCCAAATATTCCATATCCCATGTGGCTACTCTTTTTCAACTTTGTCAATAAAAAGTTTCGTAGGTATCAAAATTAACAAGCTCCATTTTGCACTAAATACGTCCACTCGCCACGGACTCGCGCGTACTTCTGGACGCAGCAATGGCGCCTGAGTATCTCAAATCGCGCGGCGCTCGCGCGCGAAACGCGCGATTCGAGAGTCCAGCACGTTGCGTAAAACGCTCCATCTGGTCAAGCTCTTAGACTAGACATAGCTACCTTCACGAGGCGATATGTTCACCTCTTTGAAATCATTTTGATACTAAAATGTGTCAAATCTATAGCTCAAGGTTTTTGTAATGTTCTAGTTTTTGTCGTAACTGCTAAAATAACTAAATTCACCTAGTATGTAAGACGTTTCTAAGTGATCCTTGTGATTGTATTGAATAAATCATCTTTTGACTTTGACTTTGACTTTGACTTTGTCGTAAAGCATTACAAACTTACATTACTTACATTGTATTTTCTATGTTAGTTTCGTAAAATAATTATCTACGAATACGATCAACGATCTTACGAATACAGAGTACCTACTGATAATGTAATTTTGTACGATCCTTATGCACAAATTAATTTAACAATCGTACATCACAGGATATCTCTGTGACTACCTTTGTGGCGCAGTGGATAACGGTTTGCCTGAGACACAGAAGGTTCGATTCCCGCCGCGTGACATATGTTTGTATGATCTGCACCTTTTTGTCTTGGTCTGGGTGTATCTATGTACAATATGTATGTATTTAAAAAAAAAAGTATATCAGTCATGTGGTACCCATAACACAAGCTCTGCTTACTTTGGGGCCAGATGATGCTGTGTGAAATGTTCGGCATTATTTATTTATTTTATTTATCTACCTACGCAAGTAATGATATAAATTATATGCAGCTATTTAATTATATGAACTAGTGGTCGCCTACTGGTCGAAATTCGACTATAATTAATTAATAATTAATGTTTTTGGTATCCATAATTTAAAAAAATATTAGCATTCTGCACTCCTCTATATAAACTATAAGTGTGCGAAATTTAATACTCCTCCATCCGCGGAATTTTCGTATAAAGGGGTGCAAAGTTTGCAAATGAATAGCTTAAAGGAGTCGAGATTGGCAACAAAAATGTAACAAAAGTATCGAACTAGTCTCGCAGTGTAATTTTCGTTTACATCTGCTCGACATCTCATTAGTGAGTGACCCACTTTATCATCACTCATTCATAATTGCCAACCCGTTAGCTACGAATGCCACGATACTGTACAGTGAGGGGCTGAGGGGCCCGCGGCGTAACGTCGGCGTAGGCGCGGCGCGCCTCGGGGCAAGCAAACTCAACGGACGACGCGGCGCGGCGCGGCAACTCGCTGCGTTTGAGTATTCCTACATGCTTAAGCGTAATACCAAAAAGTTTTGAACGATTCTGTTTGAGAGATAATATCAACATTTATTCTTAAAAATATACAAATACTTAGGTACAGTAACAACATTTGACTGACCTGTCACCTCAGCTGGTGTCTCTGCTTTCAACTGCTGAAGGTTGAGGGTTCTATTCCTTGGTTCCCTGATTCATATGTGTTTGCTCTGTGTCTCTTAACAGCGTGAAAACTTAACAGACAGATAGATAGAGTTACTTTCGCATTTATAATATTAGTAGGGATTTATTTGTATACCTTTTATTTCGCAATATTAGTTACATTACTATATTATAAGTACTTATAAAAATTCAAGTATTTGGTATAATATTTTTAAAACTGATTATACATAAAGAAGGCCGAAGGATTTAAAATCTCGAAGAAGTTGTCACAGAGCGCCTAAACCATAATTGTAGTAGGTAAGTATTTATATTATTTTATCCTAGCTTCTGCCCCTGGCTTCGCACGCATAGTACGTACATAAAAAGTAGCCTATGTCCGTTCCAAGATACAATCAATATCCATACCAAATTTGATTGAAGTTTTGTTGATCCGATCACTACCAAACTTCACAGGATCACCCGCTAGGCCAATCTGAAGATTTCTTAAAAATTTAATCGAAATCAGTCAAGCCGTTTCGGAGTCTATAGTGAACATAACACATCGCCTCTTATATTATATAGATAAGTAATTATATATTTTGTTTTGGGTCACCAATCGGCAGACAGAAGCCTCATCCAACTGCTACCAATTTTGTCATTGTTTAGCGAGTCGAGTAAAGTAAAATCATGATAAACCTCGTAATGTTCCACAGTTCTACACTACCTCCCTACTTTCGTGCTAGAGTTTTATGGTCATATATCTATACCGTATGGACCCATTTTTCAAAGCAATTGTAACATTAATTGAGGAGCAACCTACCTACTCCTAATTGTTAGGTATTACTCTGAGCCTTTAGTACTTTAGTACATCAAGACACCAGTAAGCTGGCGCTTCTCAAATTTCGCATCGAAGAAAGTTACAACAAACAAAATGATAAAGTGTAAGCCCACAGCAGTGAAGAAGCAAGCGCCTGTATTTCGAGGGTCCAGCGACGATATTATCCTTCGTCATGCATGGTTTGGCTGGGAATGTCATATTTAGGCCTAACAGATGTGCATTTCTGTGAGAAAGGTATGAAAACTAGTGCTGTTGTGTACCAAAATACCGTCCTTATAAACATAGTGGAACCTCTTTCCCAAACAAAGTTTGAAAACAGACCCTGGACTGTCCAGCAAGATTCTGCACCAGCTCATAGGGCACGAAGCACTCAAAACTGGCTGACCACACGTAAAATCGACATTATCAGGCACGAAGACTGGCCGATTGCAACGGGCGACTGTATCCGATCACCGCCACAGGACACAGCAACTACGGTTCCCTGTGATGGTAAGCTGTGTCGGCAACTAAAAGATGTCTTCGTTTGCGCAGCGCCTA
Organism: Lampropteryx suffumata; assembly: GCA_948098915.1. NCBI lineage: Eukaryota > Metazoa > Arthropoda > Insecta > Lepidoptera > Geometridae > Lampropteryx > Lampropteryx suffumata. The sequence continues at coordinate 13,281,687 of OX402544.1, read as the reverse complement.
ATTGGCTGGCTGATGTCAAATAAATTGAATTGGACGTTAAACACACAAAAAAAGCACCATTCTGTTAGCCTCGTGGGATATAAAAGCTAAAAAGTAAGAAAATTTAGAGGTGTGTTTGTGTATCTGTATATCAGTGTATATAAGTAGGTATGTGTGTCTATCTGTCTGTGGCATCGTATTTTCCAAACATTCATAGGTTGAAACGACTTTGATTTAATTTTCTTTGTTTGAATATTTACTTGATAGAGCGTGTTGTTTTGCTAACAAAAAATGGCTGAACTGATTTTTTAGAACCATAATTAGCTATGGCAGCCATTTGGAGATCAGCTCTCTTCAACTTTTTTAGTTTTTTATAAAGAATACATTTATTTAAATAAATAATTACAGAAATGTACAGAATAATGTACAATAATATAAAAAAAACATGTGAAACAACAGTTGAGCTATCTCAGGGAACGTTTAAAACTATAAAGATAGCTCAACTGATCCAGATCACTTCCCAAGGGCAGCGTTCCCAAGAGACTTTTGAAGTTGTTAAAGTGATTTGAACAATTTCCACTAATCTAATCGATTGGATACTTGGTATCCTGTTCCAATGGTATTGCGAGAATATGGTTATCTTGTCTTGATGCTGCAGCATCACCTGTAGTTTGCAGGAAACCCAAATCCTCGGCAAATACGATAAGCCCAAACACGATACCTCGGCTGTAGGTTGCTACAGCCGAGGTATCGTGTTTGGGCTTATTAGAGTCGTCTCATTGAACAGGTATATTCATAGCCCGACCAACATTGAAATTGTAGATTCAACGATCTTCCTAGGTCTTAATATTGATGCAAAACTACTGTGACCACATATTGAAACACTTGCTGGTAGGCTCCGCTTGCATATGCGGTTCGTGCGATACGGTGGCTTAATGATGAAGCTACAGCTAGACTAGTTTATTTCATTTATTTCATAGTTTATGTCATATGGCTTCATTTATTAGGGGAAAGAAGCTGATATTGGGAAAAAATATATTCAAAAAACGTTCCATTTATGAAATGAAACCGCGAGTTTGAGAGATATATTCAAAGAAATGAATATTCTTACAATAGTTTCACAATATATACCATATTCAAATTAGTTATACTGTATGGATTTCAGCAATATAGTGAACTTAATAGAATCAATACTAGGAATAGAAACATGTTATACATCCTAGGTTTCGTCTAGAAAGAGTAAATAATTACGTTTTAAAAACTAAATAGAAAACCCACTTCATTGAATGAAGTTTGAGCCTATAATACGTTTTAGTGGAAAGTAGATGTATTTTAAAGTTTTTTAAACTTACGCGATCAGAACACATTATTATAAATACTTACGGGTATTTATCGCGTTTATTTACCTATTTTTCCCGACGTTTCGACAGGTTTACACTCTGTCGTGGTCACGGGATGTCTGGTCATCCCGTGACCACGACAGATATAAATACCCGTAAGTATTTATAATAATAGATGTATTTTGTATATATATAATACTAGCGACCCGCCCCGGCTTCGCACGGATGTAATGCTTGTTGCGGCTGGAGGGCTGGTTCGGCTGATTGAAACAATGCTGGCAGACTACTTGACTTGTTTATTTTCTTATTTTTAAAAGAGCTGAATACAATCTGAACTGAACATAAATTACACAAATTTCACACAATACTTATATTATTTTGAGTCCCTCCACACGCACTATAGGCAGGCAGCGCGTTTTTAATACATTAGAGCGAGAGGGAGAGAGACGTATTTTCTTTCTTTGTCTCTTTATTCAACTATTATGCAAGCTATGAGTCTATACAATTACAACTATTTTTAAACCTTATTATGTTTTACTATAGCACTGTCGGCGCAGTTAACAGTTTCCCCACGAGTGTCTGATGACGATCCAGGCACTCAAAGCTCCAGGTTCTGCGCCGTCAAGTAGATTAATCTGGACGTTGGCCGCCTCATCACTCCTCCTCTTGTCTTCACGTCCACGATGCGGGTTCTGCCGTCAGGTCCAGGGTAGGTGTTTTCAACCACTTCTTGCGGCCAAGTGTTGCGAGGCAGGGAGTGGTCGGCTACAATCACGACGTCACCTCGTTGAAAAGTTTGATGCTGTCTGCCGCTTATCTTTCGGGGCATAAGGGCCGGTAGATACTCCCTTAGCCACCGAGACCAGAAGTGATCGGCCAATCTCTGCGCCGTCCTCCAGTTCGCCTTTCCAACAAGATCTTGGTCCTCGCTCTGCGTCATGATTGTAGTCCCGCACGACCTCCCGATCAAAAAATTGTTCGGGGTCAACGCCTCCTCGTCAGCTGGGCCAACACTCAGATGCGTCAGAGGTCGAGAGTTTACTGTGTGCTCGACCTCCGTCAAGAGTGTATGTAGGACCTTCTCCGGCGGGCTTCTCTCTTTCAGTACGGCGGCGAGGGCTGTTTTCACTGACCGAATAACGCGCTCCCAGACCCCGCCCATATTGGGGGCCCCAGGAGGGATGAATTTCCACTGTACGCCCTCGCGTTCGGCCGCCTTAATGAGATCTTCATTTTTTATGTTTTTTGATTCACTTTTTAACTCACGATCTTTCTTCTTAGCGCCATTATCATCGAACTTGTGCTTAGTGACGCGGCTATCTCCACGTGTATAGCCCGCGTAGTCAGGCACGTGAAGAGGGCTCCCCACTGTTTCTCTCGCCGTCGGCCTATGGATACGTGCATCGGGCCAAAGTAGTCGACTCCGGTGCACGTAAAAGGCGGCCGGTTGTAGGCTAATCGTTCCGGCGGCAGGTTCCCTAACGGCGGGTACTCGGGCTTCGTTTTGTTGACTACGCACCACTGACTGACATTGGCGCGCTATTTTTCGGATGGCGTTTTGTACTCCTAGAATCCAATACGACTGGCGTAGCTCCTTTGCTACCGCAGCGTGGCTCCCGTGATGAAAACTTCTATGATGATATTCGATCAGAAGTTGGACGATCTTTTGTTTACCATCTAAGATAGGTAGGTTTTGATTTCTATCACAGTCTTGAAGCTTTATAGTGCGACTGCGGAGGCGGAGTACGTTTTCTTCGTCTAGGGCCACGTCAATTTTCTTTATTTTACTTGGGCCTTCTATTGCCATCCCTTTCTTGAGTCTTTCTATCTCGTTTCCAAAACTATCCCGCTGGCTTTGCCGTAGTAGAGCTCTCTCAGCTTTGAGTAGATATTCCCTTTCTATGGGCGGGTACTTATTCGAAGATTTTTCATTGGTTTCTTTACTTTTCTCTAGGCGACATCGGTCGGCGAACATAAACACTCTCGCCGTAGTCCTCAGGAGCTTTGTCCAAGCACTGAAGCGACTGGGATCGGGCGTCTTATCGCTTCGTTTTTCTGTGACTACGGCGCACGTAAGTTTTCTTTCTTCAATATCGGATTCTTGTTTTCCTATGACTTTTGTCGGCCATTCGGACGGCGGTCGATACAGGAATGCGGGCCCAACGAACCACCTTGCTCGTGCGTCGAAGTCCCGCGGCAGGTTCCTGGTGGCATCGTCGGCTGGGTTCTCCTTCGTAGGTACCCATCTCCAATCGCACGGCGCCGCTATCTCCTCTATTTCAGCCAGCCGGTGAGCGACGAAGCTTTTAAAGCGTCGTGGGTCGGCTTTCATCCACTGCAGCACGAAGATAGAGTCCGACCAGAAGGTGCGAGATGTGACCTCCAGGTCAGACTCCTCGGAGATGGTAGCGGCGAGCTTCGCTCCTAGAAGAGCTGCCTGTAGCTCGAGGCGTGGAATGGACGTCATTCTGGTGGGCGCTACGCGGGCTTTGGCTGCCATCAGCGAGGTACTGACGTTTCCGTCGGCGGCCGTAGTTCGCCAGTAGATGGCGGCGGCGTAGGTACTTTCGCTGGCATCGACGAAAGTATGTATTCTTGATGTAGATCGCTGTGGCGGGCGATGATGCGGCGCCGAAAATAACCGATGTCATTCTGAACTCTTTCAGCCGTGTCTTTGTCGTCGCGCCACAGGAAACGCAGGCTATCTCTGTCCTCTTCTCTCATTCGTATACGGAGGAACATTTCTTTGATGTCGGCTACGACCGCTACGGGGCCCTCTCGAAATCGTAGGAGCACTCCAAACAGACATTGAAGTAGATCTGGGCTCGGTAGTAGCGCGTCGTTTAGGCTTCGCCCTTCGTATCTCGCGGCGACGTCGAACACGATTCTTGTTTTCTTCTTCTGTGGGTGGATCACGGCGAAGTGAGGCAAGTAGAAAGTTCGCCCCGGCGTAGAGTTGGCCGGGGCTTCCTCTGCGTAGCCACTGTCCATCAGATTCTTTAACTGATTTCTGTATTCTTCTTTCAGGCTTGCATTTTTGTCTAATTTTCTCTCTATGCCCATAAGCCGGTTGAATGCTTGGGCATAGTTATTCGGTAACTGTTCGTGTTCCTTCTTCCACAGCAAGCCTGACTCGTACCTCCCGTCTGGGAGTTGCTCCGTGGTTTTCTCCAAGACAGTGAGCGCTCGCTGGTCGGCGTCGTTGCTGGGGCGATGTTGTTTTATTCCGAGTGATTCCAAGTCGAAGTGCTGCTTGATCATTTCACATATTTCTTCATCTTTGTCTATGCTGCGGCAGTGGTTGACGTAGCAGAGTGGCGAGGCGGCAGCTCCGGTACACCCATGTAGCACCCAACCCAGGCTGGTAAGTGAAGCAGCCGGTTGGTTTTGCTTTCCCTTCAGGATCTTGCGGGACACGATGAGGTCCCAATTATCCTGGCCGATCAGCAGTGCTGGTTTTTTTGTCTCGTAAATCAGTTTATCGAACATTCCCTTCAGGTGGCTGCAATTTTCTAGTGATTTTCTGCTCACGTACTGCGGCGATAGCATCAGTTCTTCCACAGTGCGTACTCCTCTGAGGGTCCTTTTGTCCCTCCGGTGCGCCCCTTTAATGCTCAGGTTCATGCGTTGAGAGTTTCGATTTTCCACTATTTTTCCACCGACGGTCTCAAGTGTAAGAGAATCGTTCTCGCCGGTGGCTCCAATGCGAGCGGCTACGACTGCGTCCAGGAGCGACACTGTTGACCCCTCGTCAAACAGTGCCAGGACGCGGGCTGACCCTTCGGGGCCGTAGACATCTACCGGAATCATTTTTAGGTAGGTCTTGGTTCCGTCTGCCGTCGCGTATACGGATTTCACTATTCTTCTTTTATCATCTTCTGGCGTTCGTGCGTCCTCATCTGGCTGTGAGGGTCGTGCAGGGGTGTGAGGTGCGGGCTCCGAGTGCAGCATGGCGTGGTGTGGCCTTTTACACTTGCGGCAAGGCTGTCCCCTGCACGAAGATCTCATGTGTCTTCGACGAAGACAGAGAAAGCAAAGTTTATGTTTCTTCGCTACTTCCAATCTGTCGTCCGTCGAAGCTTCCTTGAAGGCTGGACATTCGGTCAGCCAATGTTCGCTCTGGCATTGAAAATAGAACCTTTTGTAGTGTTCGTTCACGGCGGCGACAGTTTCATGTTCGCGTTCGTCCGCCTCTTGCGTTGCGTGCACCGGATATCTCTTTCTTCTTCTTTCTTGTTCGTTGTCTCGGGGGGCATGTACGCACTACATACTTCTGCTTCAGTGTCCAGGAATGTTCTTAGTTTCATCAGTTCAGGTTCATTTTCACGAACTAGAGCGCTATAGTGGAACCACCGTTGTCGTAATACAGGCGGGAGCTTCTCGACGATGCACTTACTCGTTTCTGGTGAGTATAAGTAGTGCGGCTTATTCAAGGCGGCGATCGTAGTTACAGCGTTGTTTATCCGACTTGCGAAGACGCATGTGTCGCGTGGGTTGTCTCCGATCTTGGTTAGTTCCTTGATTTTCTGTAGTTCGGAGAGCGCGAGTTGATCCGGTCTTCCAAATCTTCTCTCAAGCGCGGCGATGACGTCGTCGGGATCGGATGCGACGAACAATAGGCCTCTTACTGCATCTTTCGCCGCGCCTTTTATGGATTTCCGTAGGCGGGCCACATTGTGTACGTCGGTGCATAGCGCCTTGCTGTCTAGGAACGCTCTCTTGAATGGTAGCCAGTCTTCATGTGCTCCGCTGAAATCCGGCAGATCCCATATCTTGAGGGGAACTCCGTGTGGTTGGGTGGTTCTAGTTGCGCTTATGATGGCGTCGGCTAGCTCTTTTATTTCCGTTTTGATTGGTTGCTCTCGTTCTAGCGCCGGTTGTTCCAAGTAAGTGGTCGTGTGATTGACCCACTGTTCGACTTGCGTAGCTCTCTCGCACTCGAATTCTGTATCAAAATCCTCCTCGGATTGACAGTGCGCCAGTTCTAACTCCGTTTTGGCTAGGGCTACGGCGTTCTGGGCGGCTTCTACTTGCTTCCTTTGGAGTGTTAATCGGGCTTTGAGCGCAGTTCTTCTTGTGGACTTCGTAGATCTGGCTTTAGGGTTTGGAACGACTGTAGTTGAAGACGCGTACGGTGGGGCATTGGATTTCCCTCCAATGTTCTTCAAGTTCGGCGCGTGAGGCGAGGCCGCAGTTTCGGCTGCGGGCGCGGGCGCGACGGTGCTAGCGTGTGGCTGTGGCACGCGGGCCATGGCAAGCGGCGCGGGCGCGGACGCGGTGGGCTGCGGTATGCGGACCGGAGGCGCAGCCGGGGGCGCGAGCACGTCGTAGGCGGCAGCGGAGCCGACGCCGGCATGTGGGCCGGGCGCGGATACCGAGAGAGGGGTCGAGGGGTCGCCGGCGGTGGCGACGGAGACGACAGCGGCGGCGGTCGTCTTCGATCTCGTACTCCTCCCATGCATCGGGGCGTTCGGCCCTCGGGCGACGCTGCGCTTGGTTGACGTGCTTCCGGAGGCTGTGGTGTTCTCGGTCTCCGTCGTGGTAGCAGGCGTGTTGATGGACCAATCAGTTTCGGTAGTCTCCGTGGAGTCCTCTCTCCTAGGTGGCGGTGAGCTGGAGCGGACGATCGGCATTGCTTGAGTTTTCTGGCTTCTGGCTTCTGGCTTCTCCAATCCGGCTCGAAGGAAAAATTGTTGCGGCTGGAGGGCTGGTTCGGCTGATTAAAACAATGCTGGCAGACTACTTGACTTGTTTTATTTTCTTATTTTTAAAAGAGCTGAATACAAACTAAACTGAACATAAATTACACAAATTTCACAGAATACTTATATTATTTTGAGTCTCTCCATACGCACTATAGGCAGGCAGCGCGTTTTCAATACATTAGAGCGAGAGGGAGAGAGACGTATTTTCTTTCATTGTCTCTTTATTCACCTATTACGCAAGCTATGAGTCTATACAATTACAACTATTTTTAAACCTTATTATGTTTTACTATTAGCACTGTCGGCGCAGTTAACAATGCTGATACTAAATATACTACAGAATGTCTTTATATACAACGTTATCTAAGAGAATAGCATAGACTAAGAGATATACATATACCATCGCGGACTTTTGTGTAGACCTTTTTAAGGTATACAATACTGTACTTAGTACATTATTTTGATCTATCTCGTAGGGTTCAGCCAGCGTTTGCAATGTAAGTGCAAACAAATGAGTTTATTTACGACATCACATTAGAAATCTCTAAAATTATCAGTGTTTCTCTACTATATTATGCATGTTTTATAGGTAAATATAAACCTTACTGTTGAATTAATGTATCTATTTAAAAAAACCGCATTAAAATTCGTTGCGTAGTTTTAAAGATTTAAGCATACATCGGGACAGACAGACAGCGGGAGGCGACTTTGTTTTATACTATGTAATGATGGGTAGGCCAAATAAACGCACCGTTCTAATGAGACAGCGAGTTATCGAAGTACACGAAAACTTCGATAACTCTAAAAACTTCGATAAATGTATACAATGTTTAGAATTTCGTTGATTTTTCAGCTCGACCGATTTTGATGAAATTTAAATGGGACCTGTGAAGTATATACTTATACCCCTTTCAAACAAAAAACTAATTTTCCAAATCGGTCCAGGCGTTTTCGAGTAATCGGTGAACAAATTGAGAACCTCCTCCTTTTTGATGAAGTCGGTTAATAAGTCCTTCATGGGGAACAAGGTGCGCTTCTATAATAAGCTTCCGGAATCCGGATAAGGCAACTAGACTACCTATTAAGAAATTTAAAGCATACATAAAAGGTAGTCTTTTGAAGAAAGCGTGTTATAATTTATTTATTTATTTCAAACATTACATCTATCATTACAGGTTAGACCTAATACAATAGAGTAGTCACACATAATATAATTAATACATGTCATACCTAGGGCAAATAAAATAACAATTCAATCACACAATAATAACAAATAATAATAAGAATATACAATCACAACAATAACTAAATAATAAAATTCAAATCTTAATAATGTCAAAATTATAATCATAAATAATTAAAATAAAAATAAAATAATAATTACCTATAAACAATAACTCACATTAAATAATGTCGCTTCTACGAACTCGCTCTTTGAACATAATATAAATTACTATATTATTGAAAGGATGCATGGCTTCGTGTCCGACACATTTGAATTATATAAACTCTCTTAAATTAGTTTTTCATAGTTAAGTTAGTTATAAGATGGATCACGCAAAAAAGCGCTAGGACCTGGACGAGTTTCTTGCCGGTTATTCTCTTGCCGGGCTTGGGTTAGTAGGAATAGGCACCTAAATTCACCTAGTACTCGTATACAAGACGTTTCACAGTGATCCTTGTGATTATATTGAACTAGTTGCTGCCCGCGGCTTCGCACGCGTGGTACCTACATAAAAAAACCCTATGTCCTTCTCTAAGGTCCCATCTATCTCTATACCAAAATTCATCAAAATCGGTTCAGGGGTTTAGGCGTGAAAACGTGACAGACAGATTGAGCTACTTTCAAATTTATAATATTAGTAAGGATAAAGTATCTTTTGACTTGACTTGACTTGGTTGTTAAAATTGAATAAAATTATATTTGTTTAATTAAAAACCCTGAAAGTGTATAATAAAATACATTAATAATACTATTATAAATAAATACCTACTACTTCTGTACGACATATAATATCCAATGGAGGACCATCGTATAAACTAAAACAATTAAAATAAAAGCACAAAGTTTGTTAGCAAACTATCACAAATGTTATTTGTCAAATAAAGCTAGAGCATTAAACTAGGTTTAATACATTGGAACAAAGGATTTGTGGTCTTTGTGATTTGCACGAAAATATTCAGTTTATTAACTTTGTACAAAACTATCGCCACCGGTATTTGAAATTATATAATATGACTAATGAGTATTAATCGTGACATTGTGGCGTTACTTTAACGTGACTTTAACAAACAAACCATCTTCTTCTTCCTATAATATCTGTCTCGATGACCATTTTACCAAGTGATCGTTATTGGTTTTGTTTTCATAATTATAAAAATGAAATATAATAAAAAAGCCATTTATTCTACTACATTAAATTACAGTTCAATAATATTACTTACAATAATAATTTACTTCCAATTAAATTATTTCATGCTAATAATGTGTATCATGCTTAGGTATAAATTGTTTTATATTGCAGTAGTCGCCTCTCTGGCGTAGGCCTCCTTTCATAATAATAATAATCTTTATTTCAGGAACATGTCCCATATTATACAAACCTACTTAAAAACTAACACAATACACACATAAAGTATAATAATATAAATTATATGTACATAATTATGTTATATTTCAATATCCACCTACCGTTTATACATTTACGTCAGTACAAGCCTTTCTACCAGACTCTTAATGAATATTGACACATACGTCAATACGTCTAGATATGCTTGACTCTATCCTCTTACGCTGGATAGCATTGAAAAAGTATATCCGGGCATCCGCGTACATTTCTGAAGCACTGTAGTAGTGCCTCAGGCGCATCATATGCTTAAAGAAATTGTTGTAAGCATCTTGTATTCTATCGTGCGTCTTTATAGAGTAATTAGTCCAGAGTTGACACGTGTAGAATGTCTGTCAGAAAGCCGTTTAGAGCTTTCTGCTGTTGCTGCTTTTCTGGTGTTAATTTAACGTCTGGTGATGACGTGTGGAACCTTCTGGCGATCATTTTGCCAAAGACACACAATTCTGTTGGCACCAACCTAACTAATTTTAGCTAAAATTAGGTTTTGAACTGTCAAATTAACCTTTGGTATTCTGCTGCTACCAACTTATCCTAATTTAATTTTATCTAACTTAATTAAGCGTTCCTAATTTAGTTAGATGGTACCAACCGAATAAGTTTTACAAATGCCATGACTAACTAAATATATTTTAGACAATTCCTAATTTTAGAAATGAACCAACTGAATTGCTACCAATGCCCTTCGTTGACGTTCCGCATCGGAGTCATCTTGCTTTTCTAAAACTATCCACAACTTTAATAAGCTGTTCGTTGAGGCATACATTTGGTATGTTATAAGGTCTATTTCCCGATCTGAATATCACCATTTCTGTCTTTTTATACGCTTTATATTAGCTTCACTAGTAGGGGAAGGTGGGCATGAAAGAGTCAGTTTTAGAAAACAAATCGTTTTAATAGCTAGAACATAATAAAACTATTTGGTTAATATTTTAATAAAAATATTGTTTATTAGCCTTTGACATAGAAACATATATGTTGCATAAATATAACATTATATTAATAAATTTCACGTTTTAAAAAAAAAGGGAAAACGGCTCTTTCATTACATGTGGTCATTGAAAGAGCCGTCGTATTTTATGAAAGAGCCGCAATACGAATTATCTAACTATTTAAGTAAATATTTCAGAAAATCGTAATCGTAATTTAAGTAAGTAAATAATCAGACTTTCAACTATATATTTTTACAATATGAGATTATTAATTATTGTTCTAGAGAAAATAATATTATTAATTAACTCATAAACGGAGGATATCGTTTTTTTCAAATTTTTTTTTTTTTTTTCTAACAAATATATTTTTTTTTAATTTTTTGCAAAATAGTCTCTTGGTATCTTAAATACCAAAGCAGTCCTATTGATTGATTGGTTTTTAAGCGTAACATCACTTACTGCTTCTTAGATTGTAGAAGAAATAGGTCTTTTGAGTATTTTTCTGGAACGCCTTTCTGGTTCTGATGACATTTTGAAGTCTTCATCATAAAAGAAAAGTACCAAATTGAGGTAAGATTAGACTACCATAAAAAAGAATAAAAGATTTTTATTCTTTTATATTTTTTTTAATAAATTCATTCCGGCTGTTTCATCGCCTATTTGGCCGGCTCTTTCATCGCAAACAGCCATAAAAATATATACTTAACCTTTAAAATTTATAAAAAAAAACTCAAATTATATTAACTAAATACCACAGTAAGAAGCTGAAATAAATGCACAATCTAGTTGGAATATTATTTTAGAGTCACATCATAACATTTTAGCGTAAATACATTAAGAATAACAGCATACATAAACTTACTTTTCAATGTGGATTTTTTCGGTTAACTACTGCTTCGTCATTACACTTCGGAGATCTGTCAAATCTTTGTGGGTGACTGATTGCCACTTTGTGGGTGATGATGTTGCCACGCGAAAAATAGAAAAAAAAATTGTTTGTCTCAGAGAAACGGTTAAAATCAGATCGACTCTTTTAAAACATGTCTCTTTCATGACAACCTTTCCCTATGTATGTTTGTATGTTTGTAACCGACTCCTTAGGACGCGATTTTGACCCACTTAAAACGGCCAGATTTCATTCAAATTTTGCAGACCTGTCAAAGACCGTTGACAATGCAATAATTCGAAAAAAAAAACGATTATCTTAAAATTAAAAAGTAGAAAATAAATAATAGTTAAAAAAACGAAAAAACACGCTTTATATAGAAACCAAACTAAAAAATAGAAAATAAATTTTAATAAATGTAAGTAAGAAAAAAATGTTTTATTAAAAAAAAAGCGTAGGGTGCTTTTTAAGATATTATCGAAATGATAATCATTCTCCTCATATCTGTCAATTAAATATTTTTAACTATTGACACCATGCACCCCACGCTTTGCAGTGCAGTGCAACGTGAAACTTGATACTAAAGTCTTAGTCGATGGTCATTTGTTAAACGTTATCGCGGAATTGCCTTTTAGAACTTTCTCGGGATTCCTCGTCATTCAAATCTCATTGCACTAATACACTTATAATTCATCTGTCCATACTTGTTCCATGTAGTCACAATTTGTTCATTAAAATTCCGCTAAGATTTAACTGAATAAACTGAATAAAACATGCAATGAAAGGAGAAAAAAAATATTAAAATAAAATATTAATTTAGAAGTGCTATATTATTCCATGGAATAATACTTTTTTCATTTCATGAAATGACAAACGAAGGATACCAATTAATATCGCCATATAGTTGCAGCTGATTTGTCATTTGTCCATACGTCATCGCGGAATAGCCGTCTAGAATTTTCTTGGATTCCTTGTCGTACAAATCACATTGCAATATATATATGTATAATTCACTTGTACTAAGAAGTAAACTTATTACCCAATAAAACATGATATATATCGAGAAAAACGTACTAATAGATATGTTACTTCATAAAATGTCAAAGTAAGAACCTAAACAAACTTCTTTTTTGTTAATGGCATGTGTGATAATAATGTTAAGAATATAGGTGAAGTAACAGCCAAAGTAAAACAAAATTTTCAATCAGTAAATTTTTATTGCTTAGTTTAAATATCGATCAAGCCTCTTTTCAAATATAAAAAAAATCAAAATCGGTTCATCCGTTTGCTTCATTCCTATGCAATATTTACATACATAACTTTATAATATAACTACACATATCAGAGGGGTTAAAAATTCCAATCCATCTACATTTCGGCTATAATATCGGTTCTATAATTACCTAAATCTATAACCAAACAAAAGAAAACATTCGATCGATCGTTGAAGACTCTGTAAACGTAGCGTCAGCTGAGCGCCGTTGTTCATTAGCAGAATACAAAAACACGTCAAAAGCTGTCATTCTGCCGCTGCGCATTCGGCTGGCTGCGGTTTGATTCCAATCGAGCTTTCGGAAATTAACAGAATCACCCTCAGTTCTTTTGTGTCTGACAAAGGCATTTTTGTAAGTTATAAACTGTTAAATAATTACCTACCTACTCATATTTAATGTATATCATCATAAATAACTTACTATACATTTACGACAACTTAAACAACGTCTTGGTTTTTCAATTCGAGTATCCAGCTCTGTAGAGCTCTATATATGTGATGCGAATGATGCGCGTTACCCTATGTGTACCCTATATTACATAGGTATATGGTTTTAAACTTTGCCTGTACTCGTCCGATGCTCGCGGCTAAAACATAAACTATTGATAAAACGGGAAAGGCGATTTTAACCCGCACTCAGCCACGTCCGCCGCCGGGCGCGCTCGCGGGCTCGACATTGTGTAGACGTCCATTGTGGCACAGACCAGCATACCATGACCGCTGGCATCGTGAGAGTAGAGATAACAAGAGGATATCTTCTACTCACCATAGGCAATTGTAAAATAAGCAGTGTTCAGACATACTTATTAAATATGTAATTACATTTTTACGTGTTAGCAGCAATGCTTATTACCTAGTACCCAATACATATAACGTCTCGCACTTCGTAGTTTTTTCGTAGAAGCTACAAGACGTTAAGTCGTAGGTATCCGCACCTCAGGCATGGCCGCAGGTTATAGAGTCCCCCTAATTCTAAAGCTTGCCAGCTCGTGAAGAACGAGTCGAGGCTAACGGCGGCTATGCTCAGAGGAAGGTTCGGATTACTACCCAACCTCTCCGTTTCTCAAGGATCGGTGGATTTGTCGCGTAGCAGAGACCTTTTAAAATTGCAGGAATATTAACGTGATTGCAACGCAAATGTAACTCCCAGCGGCTATGCTTAGAGCACAAAGCTTAGACAGATCTCTTTTAAACAACAGCATAGGTATTTAAAAAAAACTTGTAATACTAGCCGTCTGGAACAAGATGATGTTTTAAAAGTTACTAGCGACTCGCCCCGGCTTCGCACGGTGCACCCGTGCGAAGCCGGGGCGAGTCGCTAGTTAATACTGATACTAAATATTCTACAGAATGTCTAATGTGATTAGAAACCTCTAAAATTATCAGTGTTTCTCTACTACATTATGCATGTTTTATACATACAAAACTTTCTGTTGAATCACTCTATCTATTAAAAAAACCGCATCAAAATCCATTGCGTAGTTTTAAAGATCTAAGCATACATAGGGACAGACAGACAGCGGGAAGCGAATTTGTTTTACACTATGTAGTGATTTCGACGTTTCACGAGCGATTGTTTATCCCATCTTTACAAAATTATTTTTAAAATATACGAGATAAAATAAAATATTGTTTGACAGATAAGAGCCGGTGTCTGCACTTCCGAAGTAGCTATGGCAACACCGACCACTATATATCAAACCACAGTGTACATAGAGAAAGATAGGTTTCGAGAACGAGAAAGCACAGATATATTTATAGCTAACTAGCTGTTGCCCGCGGCTTTGCAAGCGTTGTACCTATTACTTTTATAAAAAGTATCCTATATGTTATTTCAGGTTATTTCGTCCTCTTTATATATACAGATATGTATACCAATTAATCTGTTTATTTTAAATTTATACATTTCCTTCCCCATACGCACAGGTTGTGCAATGATCTTCTTGCCGAGGTCGGCACGAAGATTATTCCACAACCTGCGCGTTTTAATCAAAGTAGTACGTATAACGCTGGCAAAGCTGGTGGCAAATGTTCGGTGTCCGCCGAACTAGAACATAAACCACTTCAGGCAAAATAATATAAGTAATCCTTGAGGGTTTCATCATCAGCAATGTATCTGTTGCAGATGTCTATAGGCAATGTATGTGTTGCAGATGTCTATAGGCGAAGGTAACAGCTCACCAGTTACCAGCATGCGGGCCGTAAGCCTGTTTGTCTCTTTATTATATAATAATTACGTTTTAAAAACTAAAAAGAAACCGACTTCATTGAATGAAATTTGAGACTATAATACATTTTTAGTGGAAAGTAGATGTATTTTGTATATTATAATATGGGTAGGCCAAATAAACGCAACGCTCCAATGAGACAGCGAGGTATGAAAATACATGAAAACATCATCGATGTATAACAATTTTTAGATTTTCGTTTATTTTTCAGCTCGACCGATTTTGATAAAATTTATATGGGACCACCTGTGAAGTATACCCTTTCAAACAAAAAAAGAATTTTCCAAATCAGTTCAGCCGTTTTCGAGTGATCGGTGAACATACATAAAAAAAAAAAAAAGATTTCGACGAATTGAGAACCTCCTCCTTTTTGATAAAGTCGGTTAAAAAAAAGGTATGATAATCGGATCACGAAACCATTACGTGATTGAGTTACAAACAAACATTCACACAAACTTTAATATGTATAAAAAAACGTGTGCGTCTCGGGACGCCAGACAGAAGTGACAACTTAAACTAATCTAACTACTGCTGTGGGTTAGAGTGAGAGAGGAGGAGCCTGCCTACTGCTGCCGTATGCGTGAGAGAAAGGGAAGCCAGACAGACTGGCGCCGTAACGCGTTACGCAAAGATGCGGTTTACCCTCCCATAAGAAGTTATCACTTCAATATTGGTAGGATAAAGCTTTTAAAACCTTTTAAAAGCATAGCATATATATTCCTTAGACGTTGCTAAAACATTGACAACTGTAGTGTTAAGCTAGTATCAGCGTGATCATTAGCTATCTTCTTCCCTGCACGAGATGAACCTTGATGTTACAGTAGTTTGTATAGCCATAAGAAGTGTACCTAACTATTTAGCTGACATGTTGGGACTACATTTTTGAATAATTGTGTCACACTTTGCATTATTTTATTTTACATTAAGATTATTTGAATAGCTTGAGCATAATTATTTTTTGCTACTGGTGGGTGACCCAGAACTAACCTAAAATGAACCTATTAGAGCAAACATGCTGCGAACAGATGGAGAACGTGTGTAAGTTTTCAGAATATATGTAGGTACAGTTGTTTTACCTACAGTTTATAGCGGACTTCGTTCTACGGGACACTAACGCTTTAAACCGTAGCTGAAACCTTCATAACATAATTTTCCAGCTAGTCAACCTTTAGATTTCAGTTTTGGATTTTTTGGTAAATAAAGTTGTTCGCTGGGTCGCTTCGTCCCGCTCGAACGAATCGCCCGCGGTGGATAATTACAATCGGGATAGGGGACTAACCTGCCCGATGGCGTCACTCGGGGCATATTTTGGCTTTCTTTGTACTTCTCTTTTTACCTACGATAATAAAAACAGACGAACAAACGAATCAAAATTAGAAATAAAACCAAACCAATAAAACTACCAATAGGAATAGGAAGAATAATGAGAAGGTTGGTTTTACATATGAAATTAATGGATAAGCTCTCATTATGACAATCATTCCCAATGTGTAGGCAGCACTAGCACATGAACCGAAGATACGCGAATTTTAAGCGAAGCCTCAAATTTAAAAGTGACAATAGTAAGAATGGGAGCAGTAGGTACCTAGCACGCATAATTATATTTCTCGTAGTTCACTTCCAAGTTTCAACTCTTCGGGCTGTACAAGGTAGATAGCGTACTGTGTACTGTATTTCTGTGTGTCAGTTCTCAAAGCAATCGTAAGTTACAAATATATGGCAGTTCCGCATCTTCATATTTGTATCCATAGAAAAGAGCTTTTCATGAAAGCCTAACTGCTCACATGAATGAGACGTTGGGTGTGAAACCGTCTCGTAGATATGCCGAGGCCCGAGATGCATTCAAGCGATAAAAATAATTAAAGTCGGACTTGGTCCGGTGCATACACGACTGACTAAGTCGCTAAAGCCTCGGGCGGAGAGTACGACACGCGACGACGACGCTTTGCCGGATGTCGCGAATGACAAAATTTCATTGCAGATTTGCAGCTACACGCTACGTAAGTATACCTTGTGAATCGGGGGGACTACCATACATTCAGACTAAAAACTTTTCCACGAGCGCTTGTCACCGGTAAATAAGGATCGTCAAGGACAATAGTCCGATAAAATAGCCTGATATTATACCGGTATTTATGGGCACGTACCTAACAATTTGGATTGTGTTAATTGCATGTCATTGCTGTTTGCAATTCGCTAGAAACCTTTGTTTGATTCTTGTGCAAGACAGAATTGAATAAAGAATACCATTCCTTGCTCGTTTGGAAATTTTGATCGATTGGAATAAACAAAAATATTCAGTTTTATCGATTTAATTCAAAACTATCATCATCTTGTATAAAAAGACAGAATATCTGTACACTGGCAAAATATTCCCTTTCTTGGAGACCAAGGCTATGTATATCAAATAAGAATAGAAAAATATTTTTAATCGACTCAAATAATACTATGTTCTGGTTCTCTTTAGAATGCTAGGTACTCGAAAGCAATATAATCAATTGTATAGGTATATCATCCTGGTAAATAGTGCTACTAAATTATAGATTTATCTCAAATCTCACAGATTTGTTATTATTTGATGGGTCGAAGGGTATGCCGTGAGATCGGCGGGCGGTGGCGCGGCAGTAGGTTGCTCTCGGGTCGGTCCCACGCCGGAGGCAGTACCTCACCTCACGTCTTTAGCGCACTTTTACATTTTGCAAGCATCTTTCTACAGTAATGCCTACTTGATTGCTCGTTCGATGATGTCGGTTCCACGCTGGGTTTTCGTGGTTTTTAAAATAATGTCTGTATAATGCCTGCAGGCATAAAATTCTGAATTTATCTTTCCCTACGGTCTTTTATTTAAATTCTCTTGAAGCGTAAAACATTTGCCGAGGCTTTTGTTGAAAACACGAAACAAACAATACCTACTACAGTTGTGGAGCATTACTGAGCATTTTTCTGAAAGATCTTTGTAACGAAACATTGAACTGTATCGCGTTGAAATCTTTTGTAAGAAGAGGTATTGAGAAGCGTTTCGATAATTTTGAGAGAATGTGTTTCATTCTTACCACTTTGTCTATTGTATTTTAAGGTTTTGAAGAAGGCTGTGGCTATGTTTCCGAGCAGCCCGAAGCTTGAGCTCGCTGTGAAGCTACCGGTGAAGATCGAACCTTCAATGATAGGGTTCCCTCGAGTGGCGCCGACCACCAACTACAACGCACCGGTTCACATCGACGTTGGCGGTACCATTTACACTTCGTCACTGGAGACTCTGACATCGTGAGTATATAGAAACAAAAAAAATATTAATACTTATAGGTATATACAGCGGCTGTAAGGTTGATCCCGTGACCGATCGGATTCCTCTTGGGTCATACCGCCTTCAAATCATTGCATCGATCTGTTAAATCAGCATTTAGAACTCGCAATAAAAGTTCTAACGCCCTTGATCGTTATATGTGTATAGCAGGTATATAAAAGCCGCAGTCTAGCCGCTGGTAGGTTAATGCATATATGGTAAACAAGGTTCTATTTTATCTGAGCTCATTATAGTAGTATTATTTATTCTGTGGCTCGGTGAGCTATGCTGAGCCCCCGGGGTCTGCCACAGGGCCTGCGGAGCCGCGACGAAGTATGTAGCTTTGTTCCCCCGCTGCCTCCCTCACTACCACATTAGCTATAAACATCTTTCAGGACGGTAAGAAATAATATTCAGGCTTGGTTTATATGTTTGTACCTATATATGCAGGACAAACGTTTGTATGATCTGCAAGTATTTGTCTCGGGTCTGGGTGTAATATGTAATATGTATATTCTATGTAAGTATAATATGTACGTATTTACAAAAAAGTATATAAGTAGTATATCAGTCATGTGGTACCCATAACAGAAGCTTTGCTTACTTTGGGGCCAGATGATGCTGTGTGAAATGTCCGGGATTATCCATTTATTATTTATTTATATAGTTCTACTGCGAAAATAATCCATTAAGTAGAAACTTACACTTGAAATTTAAAATTAGGTGGTATAATTTGGTAGTGGGCCAGAAGATGCTGTGTGAAATGTCCAGCATATATATTGTTATTTTAATGATTAAAATAAACCACATGTAAGAAAACTCTAAGACTACTACCGAATTGACTAGAATTGTCTGTGCTTTTGAGGGTGTTGCATCTATGGTACCTATCTATCGAGTGCGTTATGGTATAGAGAGTATAGTATACCTAGTAATAATGAGAGTATGGTACCACAAATCCTGAACCAGAGGGTGCCATTCTGTTGTGGCAATGGTATTTAACTTTTCGTATAGTTTATTAACTCTTGAAGCCTTGTATTATATAACTCATGGACGTAATTAAAAGAAAGGTTCCTCGTTCAAAAAAAAGCTTGAAATATGTGTAAAAAGTTTTTATTGCAGACTGGCCACATATACCTAAATGAAATGAATGTTTAATTTGAAAAAGAATTACTTAAATCGTCAATTACATTACATTTTTTTTCTTTTAGTTTTTTTTTTATGAATTAATTGCAATAGTTATGTTGCAGTGTGCATTCCTTTTCTCGAATTCAGTTTGTTTTTCAATCTTTTTTTTGTGGAGGTGTTCCTTACTCGTTAAGCCGTATCTCAGCGTAGCACACACAGGTCTTTATAGCTGTCTTTTATTGAAAAAGGTAACAGTTACAGTGAATTGGCTCAAACATTGTGAGTTTACAAGTTTGCCACCTATCACAATGTTAGACGATACCGGCATTTTATGGTTATGTTGTAGTTTTATTCCAAATATGGCACCACAATCGCCTTTAAATTGTGTAATATTGATGCTGACTGGTTGGTTATTTTTTTGTGTTTGTTCCCCAGGGACCCTGAATCACGTCTATGCAAGATGTTCAACGGGACATACCCTATAGTCCTTGACTCTCTAAAGCAGCACTACTTCATAGACCGTGACGGGCCCATGTTCCGGCACATCTTGAACTTTCTGCGCAACAAAGCTTTAACGCTGCCCGACGACTTCAACCACTATGACCTGCTGCTGTATGAGGCGCATTACTTTGAGCTGAACCGTAAGTTGTACTCCATTCATTGCGTCATTCAAAATAAGTAGATAACAAAAACTATATAAAAGTAAAACATTTCCGGTTTCTCCAAACAGCAGTTCTACCGCTAGGGCGGGGGGACACTGACCTCTATTAAAATGGCCACTTCAAAGCTTAGTATTTATCAAACGAATATCTGTATCGAAAAACTGTTTAAGAAACCATTGAAAGACCTATCCAACAATATACCACACGAAGTAAAATATTTAGGGGTAAGTAGTACAATATTTAAAAAATCAACCTCAAATTACATATATGGAAGGCATCCTTTAAATCCTTTTTGTTTTAGTTTTAATTTTATAACTTTGTAGGGGCACTAATAAATATTACCGTGCAATAGTCTGCGAGCAAGAACAAGATTAAGGGCGGACAGACAGACAGACGGACACAGCGAAACTATAAGCGTTTCTTTTGGACTTCGGAACCGTAAAAAGGTGCCGTTCTTTGAGAAACTTTCTTTCTTTCTTTCTTTCTTTGAGCAAGAGAAACGAAATAAGTATTTGATGTTATAATTTGCTTAACTAATCTTTCCGGCGCATGATTTAATACAACTGAGCCGACAATCTAGCGTAGGTATGGCACACCCCATATCAAGTGGTTACTTAGGGGCCTATGGGCGCTTACAATATCAAAGATAAATAACACGCGTCGTCGACCCTAGACAGTTATCTAATTTCTAAAAATTACTGCTCCACTACCCTTTAAAATGATTAAATGTACATTTTCAAATGTCACCCCGCCAATACTTAATACTCTGTGGTTGTGTTTTACAATCTCAACGATCTGTAAAAGCAATCTCGAACATCAAAGAGTATCGATAAAATAGAGGCAATGTTATGCAATGTGAAGCTCCTGGTCCGAAATAGCTGCAAAATTGGTGTTTGCTATAGGTAAACTCGGGCGTTGATTTATCTTTAGTCAGTTTAATCAGATAAGATGTTTCAACATCTTACCTAGATGTTTCATATTAACACTATGAATGAGAATGTTGGCAACATTGTGAGCAAGGTTTGAATTAACGGAAAATATTGGTATCGTAACCACTGTCAAACTAAGATGAACGTGGTACCGTTATATGGTTACCGGTAATTAAATGACGAGCTACCTATAAACCTAAATAGCGCTACTTTTAGATTTCCGGTACTCTTAAAGGCTTAAAATTATTACTGGTATGAGACTCTTTCTTATATACCTACGAAGCGGCAACGACTCGGCCTTTACGAGGCGCGTTATGTTATTTCTATTCTCTTACATTTTCTGGACAAAACTTTAATAAAAAAAATTAAGTACATCGTCAACCTACCTGTTTGGAATAAACATTTTATAAAAAAATATATAGTGCCCATCTACATAATACATTTTCTAAGCAAGAAAAGTGCCAAGAAAAGTCGGCAGCTCTTTGTGGTAAACATAGGTAGCGGTATAAATAAAAATAAAATAAATAAATAAGTTTTTTAGTAATGTCACGTTATGTTAATTTATGACTACTACCTGTTAACAGAATATTATATAGTTAACTCGATATCGATAATGCTTATTACCGGTAAGTAGGTATCTAAAAGAAAGTACCGATAATAAGAATTATCGATACCTTCTCGTAGCTCTGGAGTTAATAGGCCGCCTGAAGATCTTGTAGCCTAACCATTTTTGAAAACCCGGGACCGACAAATGAACGTGCTTTTTGAAGCACGGAAGAGCGCCGATGGAAATGTCACTACGGGATAAATAGATATATAGATATCTATCTATCGATATCGAGGATAGATAGATATCTATCCTCGCAGAAGGTTGCCTAACTTCGTTGATATTTCGTGTTTGAAAATACTCGAGCGATTTTCTATCCATATTACCTACCAGCACTACGATTTAATATTGGCGCCTCAACGAAATTCGTTTATCATCGGAAATACAAACGCCTGATATTGATATTTATCTAAAGCTGTCACAACAATTTATGTATAATTATTTTAGTGTGATCATGAAATTATTATAATAGTTTGAAAAACTAAATAAGAACTACACACTCTTGAAACGCAATCGGGTCAACTAGTTTATTTGTGTAACTTAATCGTAGGAACTTTCTTGTATCTCAATTAAAAATGATATATCATGTTTTTTATCACGCTGAGATCAAAAGTGCCAGGTGTCAGTCTAAAAGTTAGTTTTTTTGGCTCTTCTATGACATAAAGCTAATCTACCATTTTAGACTTTCTCTCTTAATACTCTGCAAAAATCGTCTAGATATGCCAAAGGCCAAGGCCTAGTTCTCAAGACAACGCAGTATTGAACTTTATTAAAAATAAATTATAAGATTTTTTAACTCATTAGTCCTCGTTAAAAAATAATGGTTCAATGTTTATTATTTGGCGGGATTCAGACTTAATAAGTTTTCCTCTTATTCGTTTGGAAAGCATTCTGAAAACAATATAGATCATTGCAAATTTACTTAAATGATCACGTTTTAAAAACTAACGAAAAAACCGACTTAATTTATATAAGAACACGAAATTTTGTTTGGATTCGACAATTTTTTTTTCAGCTATTTTGATTTAAAAGCCAAACTACTGATCCGATTTTGATGAAATTTCTATGGCACCAATCGATAAGTATATTCTTTTACGTGACTTCTTTTTAAATCGGTTCATTAATGACGAAGATTCGAGGTAAACATTAAAAAAAAAATTGAATTGAGAACTCCTTTTTTTTAATAAAATAAATGAAATGTAACTGGGGTTGTTAAAAGCTCTATATACAATGAAGCTCTCAGGTGACTGACGAGCCGTCACGAGTCATAGGACACCTGGCATTGGCTGCATAATCGTACTAATTCGGAAACACGAACGTCACCGAAGCGCCACCCTTTAATCTTAGTAGGTACTGTACCAACATTGTACCTAGAATCTACCTACAATCCTATAATCCTACAAATTAGACCCAGGTACAATGTTATTCACACCGATACCAACTTCTGGTTTCACGATCAGTTATTGCAACGAGAAATCAATATTATTCTACAATAAAAATAAAACCTTGGTAGCTACAATTATTATTTTATTATTTAAAGGGCAATTATAGTCAAAGCAAGGCTTATATCGAACTTTAGCGTTCGCCGCCTGTAACACATTTACAATAAAATTTATTATGTTCTGTTGTTTCGACGGACTAGCTAGAATTTCGTTATATACAAACGATCTTATTTTGCTAAATCCAGAGCCCAAAATAGAGTAACACATTTAAAAGATTGTTTTGAAATAAGTAAAAAATTACATTAAGTACTCCTTTTATTTAGAAAGATTTTTCGCGGTTTTATTCACCGCGAATTTACAAAGCGACCAGCGTCAATTTAGTAATGTTATTTTTAGCAATAACTAAAACGTAAGTATTTCAATATTTTTTAGTGCCGTCATAGTCATCTAGGCTCAAATCAATATCATAGATGACATGGCCACCTTAAATCGAGAACGGTTGCAATGCAATTGCAGTTAATTGACCAATCAGTTTCACGTGGAATCCGTTGACGTTGGGTTTATCAGCTACCAATTTACACCTGTAGGCATACAGATAGGCACATAGGACGCGTAGACGAAGCCTATTTCCGCGAACTGATATGAAGTGTAATTCCGTTAGCTAGCACCATTTAGGAACATCCAATCAACATTTTCGATCAACCTGGAGATTCAATATTGACGATTTTAATTGATCTCGGTGCTCGGAACCAATTTATCCCTTGACGTACTTATAACGTATGAAACGAGCATATTTCGCATAGACATGAGATTTTAAGATGTTTTTTATCGCTTTAGAAATGTTGTTTGCCATCACACAACTGCGCAATGAACGTGAGAGTAGCGGCCGTTGGGTCAAGCAGGAGTCCGACCGCTTAAACTGCGAGGCTGAGCAGCTGATGCAGGAACGCGACCGTCTGAGGCAGCAGTGGATGTAAACGAGGTAGCTTAGAACTCAATGATGCCTTCTTTTACTCCAATATGCTCTACTTTGCTTGGAAAAACTTTTACTTAACCAATTTTTATTTTCAGGGTAACTCTACAGTAGTTTGTGGACTTAGCAGAAGCGGTTAGAAAGATGTGGAGGGATAATCGTAGATTTAGAAAGCTCCAAATATTTGTTAAAATTTTGACTGAAATCTCGTTTAAGTTAAAGATTTTGAAGACATTGTTAATTTAAGATGTAGTATCGTATTTAGATATAATTTGTAGTAAGTACCTAGGTACCAAAACTTTGGTATTTCGGTGTATTCTTTTTAAACAGTGAATACTCGTTTATTAGACAAAAACTAGAAGAGATATAAATTTTTTAATTGATTTTTAAGATTAAATTGTTGTTTTGTTAAGAACTTTTTAGAATTTGTTACGTGTTATTTTATCAAATGATCGTTATAACCTACCTGAGGTTTATACAATTATTAGGCATAGAGTAAGTTGATTGTTCGTAGTGTGTTACTACCAGGTTATTAGGTACGAAAGAACCTCTACTTCTATTCGCTTTTTTCTTCCAAACGATCCTTTTGTGTTATGTAGGTTCATAGATAAGTACCGAACCACATTTATAATAAAATGTAACTAAATAATAATATAACTTTTGTCCCGGTACCAATCAATAGTTTACCTTACCTTATTTAGACCAGACACGGGAATTTAAAAAAACATGTGGTAGAAGTGAAACCTTCAAAAAACAAACGTTTAATAGCTACGTACACGTATACAAAACACCACGGTTGTTGTGATGCCTTTTCTCAAGCTTTGTACTTCGCATGCGCGCACAAACACGTAATAATAAACACGTATAATAGTTCCTATCTCATTTTCTCCCACGTTAATAAATCTTATGAATTTACGTGTCTCTTTTTACTGGCGCTTTTTCGTTTCATCGACTTTCAAATCACAACGATGCTAAAGAAGTTTTTACTTCAATAGTTTGTTGTATTATTTTTAATTATCTTACGGACCATAAATGCCTACTGATATTGTTCTTGCATTGAGAGTGATTGTAGAATAAGACCTTACTCCTAAGTAGATGAAGTGAAATAAAACAGTAGTTATGTTTTTATTTTATTTTTATTTTACTATATAAGCCCACGGACTGATTACTACGTAATTAACATCAAATTTGGATTTATTGAATCTAGTGAAACTGATGAAAATCTGATGGCGGCTGTACACACTCGCCGAGACACCCCGAGACAGGCCGAGAGCGAGTATGTCTATGGTGCTCTCGCCTTGTCTCGCTCTCTCGCGCCTCGCCTCGGTCGGTCTCGGTAGCTTGTTGGTTTTTTGCGCCCGAGTCAAAGGATTTCGTTGGGTCTCGCGAAGAAAACGAGAGCGAGCATGTTGGTACACACTTGTTCATTTAGTTCCCCGCTGTCTGTGTTTGTAAATACCTAGGTATTTACCTGTTTCTATTGTAACCATCCACTATCTTATTCTGAAGCAACAATTTCTACGTCCATTACTGTGGGAATCTTCAGAACAAATGCAAAAAACTAGTGTGTACAGGTATGCTCTCGTCGAGAGCCTCAACGGCCGAGACTCACGGCTAAACGTCTCGGCGAGTGTGTACAGCCGCCATGAAGGTTGTTAGGTATTACATACTACATACCTACAAATTGTTATATCGGGGGTTTACATCAGGGGTTTGGGTTACATTAAAACTACCCTAATAATGACACAGAAAGCACTAAAACTCTACAATATAAATCTTATGAAGATGAAGAATTACGTCTGATTTTATATCTGACTGACTTCGTAGGTACACAATATAAGATGTTGGAAAACTATTAAATTATAAGTTTAAACAGGTTTAAGAAATTCAATGTCAATTCATTCAACATAATAATAAAATAAAATAATATGGCAAAACAATTCAACAAAACCGAATAGTTAAAGAAAATAAATCTCAAATTATTTACTCTATTATAACATCAAGTGAAATAATGCACTTGTACTACTTTTATCGTCTATTTATCTATGGGTTTATCCAACTGGTATCTAGATACGTTTGAAAAATTAAAAATTTTTCTTATTCCTACAAAAGCAAACAGACTCAATATCTTTGATTTTTTAAATAATTGATGTTATATTTTCGCCTTCGCCACATAAAGATTTTGATGTCTTGATTGCTTACACATACGAATTACAATAACATTGGCACCATTTACTTAATAACATTGAGAACTTTAGAAAGACAATATTTAAACTCTACTTCTTTATAACCTACATACATGTTTTGTCAACATAATATTTGCGAAGACTTTTTCATTTTAGAAAAATATGATTTTGTGGTTCAACATGTAACGTATTTAGAATGTTTCATTCGTTTTATTTTGTTCAGGAAATTGTGTTTTAATCGTTTTATTATAAAGGTTGTTTTAAGTGTTGCTCGAGTAATTATGTATTATAACATTATAATATTTATAATTATGCGAGTTGGTGCATAAGCTATCAGATTTCTGAATAATTTCACAATATGTAATTTAATGAAATAATAAAAAATCTACTAAAATTATTCAAAAATAGAAAATTCCAACAATTTAAAGTATACTGAGACTTGCAGTAACTTGAATAAAATACAATTCTAGACACTTAAATTCATTTATCAGATGTCGAAATTCTAGCATAAGAAACTTGACACTTAATTTTTGTTAGGTTTTTACGATTTATTTTTTATAAAAACTTATATAGGCTCATGTGACTAGAATTGACGTTAAATAAACTATTAGTTAAAAAATATGGCTTTGGTGATATTATAAAACATTTCAACAACAGAAAACTACGACATTCCCTTGATTCTGTAGTTTCCCCGGACTATCCAAAAATTTAGTAAAATAAGATGTTATTTCTTTTGCAATAAAGTCTGATTTAGAGTAACAGTTTTGAATAGCATTTCTTAAATTTACTAAATTTACATGTTTTAGCGGAAAAATCAAATCAATTCAATAAGGAAATCAAATGCCAAAATGTTACTTTCTTTGACTTTGGAACAAAATATGGTCATTGACCGTATGGTTTATAACGCTCGAATAGTATGCTCTGCTGTATTCTTCGTTTGTCATCTCATTAAGAAACATAGCACTTCTAAATTAATTATTTTTTCCAGTGTTATTGCATGTTTTATTTAGTAATCTTCGCGGAATTTTATGCAATAAATTGTATGTATACAAGTATGGACAATTGAATTCTAAATGTATTATGTTGCAATGTGATTTGAACTACGAGGAATCCCGAGAAAGTTCTAGACGGCCATTCCGCGATGACGTTTAGATTAGACAAATGACGATCGACTAAGACTTTATATCCAAACGATCATTTGACAATGACAAATTGTCAACAAGACAGATGCCATTTTATGAGGAAAGAAAAAGTATGGTCTGTCATTGTCGTTCTAATGTCAATAAATAAGATGGAAAATAAGCATCTATAGCGGGACCGTAGAAGATTCTGATCGATGGCAACAGCTTTTAACGCCGCGTTAGCTAACAGAGTGAGTTCTAAGTGCTAAGTTACCACCGACACGTTCGAATTACTACTCGTACAAACTGGGCAATAAGAATTTTGTATATATTTGCAAATTGGTTACAAATTGGAGATTTATCTAGGGGAGTTACAACATACCAACCACAGAAAAAAAAAATTCTACATGGCTAGGGACTACAAAACCCGTAAATTTGAATTTAATATCAAAAATATATGATTGACTGATATCAGAGAACTTCTAACGGTACTTAATCCTACTGTTTAATATAAAATTATATAATATAAATTTCTAGAGATCTTCGAATAACATAAAATGTTGAATTTATAATAGAGATCACCACACATTGGGTAATATTTCAGAGTCATGACGAAAGTTATCAAAAGTGACAGGTAAAGGTTACGTACCTATTTATCGACCCAAACTCATTATACACACAGAAATATCGAATTACTTACATACATATATAATTCAATGATAATTTAAGAGTTAAAAGAATATAGAAAGCCTATGTATAATATTTGGGTCTAGATTGGGGTTACCTACTACAATTTATAACAATATTTTTAGTCGGCAAAAATATTTTATCTTTTTAATTTCATAATACAAAAATATTTGTTTGCATACATGATAATGTATTAATTAATTGAGCTTTTTTGTCTTTTTGTAAATTATATTTTAATGTCTGGAATCTCTGATCAAAGACAATGCGATAGTCTGAAGACTACATGTACAGGTACAAAAAACCTGATCTAACTCTCTTCCATACGTCTTTATCAGTTCATCGAAATGATTGTAGGTAGGTTGCCCTTGAAGTAAAAAAAATATATAAGTAAGTACCTAGTTATTGAAAAATAACTGCATATATATATATATTTATTCATATGTCAATGTCTTCACCCGGATCTTCGATTTTTCCCAATATTTCTTGAACTTCATTCGAGATCTGTTGAAAAAGAAGATACAATTATTATATTTATTATACTCAGTAAGAGTATTTTATACATATATAAGTAGTTTAGTTTAACAATGGCCGAGATGACGTTGTTTAGCCAGAGTTACTTAAATTTCGTTATCACAGAACCTGGGTCTACTCGGAAAGCAGGTTTTGCTTTATACGAACGATAATGAGTTGAATATTCGTTAAATTTTAACAAACTGACGGTTGTTTCGCTGTCGAGTTTGACACCAAAACCATAGTTAATTTGTTTTATCTAATTATCTAATTAATTTGTCTAATCTATTAATATTTGAAGCAAAAACTTTGCACCTCTTTTTACGAAAATCGCGCGGACGGAGGAGTATGAAATTTCGCACACTTATCCCTACTAATATAATATTATAAATGCAAAAGTAACTCTGTCTGTCTATCTGGACTTTGGTATAGAGATACCATGGGACCTTGGAGAAGGACTTTTTTTTACTTTTTAGGTAGGTAGCACGCGTGCGAAGCCGCAGGCAGCACCTAGTAATTTATATAGTGAAGAAGCAGTATGCTAGAGTGCAGAATGCTATTTTTTTTTAATTATGCATAAAAATACATTAAATATGAATTAATTACGGTCGAATTTCGAACAGTGGGCGAACACTTGTAATTATTATTAAGTAATTCGTTTGTATCTTTTGTAAAAATAATTTTAGTAGTTCCATCGTCCATAAGGAAACGAAACACGCACTGTCAAATTAATCCGCACGATTTAAACCGCACTATTCTGAAGTATGTCATTTTACATATCTGATTCCATGTTTCCATGTTTTCTTCTCAAACGGTGAAGAAAAACATCGTGAGGAAACTGGCACATTCTAGAACCAAAGGTGGGCAGAATACTACCTACAAAGCGTGGGCATACCGAATGAGAAATTCGCATGTGGACTATCTTTATTAGACCCTCCCAAGGATCCGCAACTAGAGATCTGAGGAGATGTCTACGGATCCTGGAGATTATAATCATCGGCATGTTTCTTTGTTGTTTTTACACAAATATTTTTATTTATCGTAATCGAGGATTCACAGTTATTAATTTAGTCTAATATAAAAAAATGTAGATATGCCAAACTTTAACCAATTTAAAGTTTTTATGCACATTTTGCATACAATTTTTCTTATGTGAGTGTGTTAGTTTGTTACTTCACACACTCAAGCGGCTAAACGGATTTGAAATACTTGAGAAAATGAGAAATGAGAATAAGGTATAACATTTAAACTTCTTTATATATAAGTAGGTAGGTATCACGCAGGCAGTTGCGGGCATCAGCTAGTATTATTGTATGACGTTTCTTAAAACAATATCAGTTATGGACAGCGTACTTATTGACCGAGCGAGCGCGAAGCGCGATCGAGCGTCTCCGTTTCAGCTTAGTCAAAAATGCTTTCGTATGTCTGTCCGAACGGCGTCTGTCCGGATGTTCTCCTCTACTTGTCCTATTTCTCAACCGATTCTCGTGAAATTTTGTGAGCAGTTTCAATAATTTTATAGTTTTTTTTGACGATTCATTTCGAAAAATGTTCGCGAAGTCTACAGCTCACAGAGCCACTAGTAATTAAATGATTTGTACAATAGTTGATCCTTACCAGCAGATCTGGGAAGCTGGGGTCGATGGTGTTTTCAAATGAAGCTATAACAGACTCTATTTGAGTGTTCAAAACTGCAAAAGAGAAACACAATCAGCTTCAATCTATCCAACAATAATAACAGAAGTGTACAATATAATATACAATAATATAAATAAATAAATATTGGTGGACAATGCACACAACACTATCTAGCCCCAAACTAAGCATCGCTTGTATTATGGTAACCAGTACGGCAAGTACAGGTTTTGATAGTTTACGGAAACTATATAGTCAGTGTATCGTTGGCTTCCATACATTTATTTACATGCAGCGCCTCTAGCGGTAACTAGGAAGAACTAAAATCGGCAGTACGGGCTAAATTGAATTATTGTATTCAAAAACGAAAGAAGTTTTCGAACGAATTAGCGCGTTTGGGCAGTACGAGTTCCTACTTTGACAAGTTGGTGGAGTAAACCTGGACGTTTACAAAAACTTTTATAGTTTGTTACTCACTGAATAAATATTAGTGAGAGCTTGCAAACATCATCATCCATCATCATAATCCATCCAGTCAGGTATTATTATTATTATTATTTTTCTCATTGTGTCGTTGGAGTATTTATTTTGATTGCATTGAATTACCTATGTTAAAGGTCGGTATCTTGCTTGGAGGTTAGCTGAAAAGGAGACTTGAAAAGCGGAGCGTTTGAAGCTCGTTTACATTACCGCTAGTAATTCTTATTTTGACTTTGAAAGTCATCACTGTGCGTGAAAACACACACGCTTGGCCAAATTATTGGTTATAATATTTGATACGTCTAAGTTTTGGCAGTTGGGCTTCGATAGTTTACGAAAACTAT
The DNA here is from genome assembly GCA_948098915.1 of Lampropteryx suffumata. NCBI lineage: Eukaryota > Metazoa > Arthropoda > Insecta > Lepidoptera > Geometridae > Lampropteryx > Lampropteryx suffumata. The sequence goes on along the minus strand of OX402544.1, from coordinate 13,250,733 downwards.
AAAACGTAACGTCTCCATGCATGCAGCGCCCCTAGCAGAAACTTTGATGAACTAAAATCGGTAGTTAGTACGTGGATACTTGTCCCTTTTATATTGCCGAAGTGTAAAAGAGATAGAAGTATATAGCATGAAGTTAGTTCAATAGACTTCATTCGACAACGTTTTATATATAACGAAAACTTTTATAGTTTACGTATTCTGCAAACTTGTACTAGACGTAATGACTGATATAATTCTTATATATTTTTAAATACATACTTATGATACTTTAAAACACCTAGACACAGAACAAACACCTATGTTCACTACACAAATGATTATCCTAGGAGGGAATCGAGCTCTCAACTTACAGCGCAGAAGGCAGATCTATCCAAGGTCCATTTAAATTGATGTATAGATAACTCAACTGATCCAGATAACTGTCAGAGAACAGCGTACCCAAGGCACTGGCGCAGACATACTCTGAGCGAGATAGAAGCCAACCGATATCATAAACCTCTGAATTGGGTAAAGAACCGCAAAACAATACCTACCTACTAGTAAATTCCAAATCGCTACGACAGATAGCTCGTTTTAATTTCTCCTTTGTGTATTATACATGTATCCTTAATCGATGTATATTAATGGGGATCAATCACGCCGTGTAACGGATAAACGGAATTTAATGAAATATGCTGTGTAAGCATATTTCATTAAATTCCGTTTATCCGTTACGATCCCCATTAATATACATCGATTAAGGATACATGTATCATACACACAGGAGAAATTAAAACGGTTACTAGGTTATGGGTTACTATTTATGTAGGTACCACGCGAGCAAAGCCGCGGGCAGCAAGTAAGAGTAGTGAGAACGATTCAGTTTATTAACCGACTTAAAAAAAAAGGACAAGATTCTCAATTCGGTTGTATTTTTTCTTGTTATGTTTCCTCATAACTCCGTCATTTATAAACCGATATCAAAATATATTTTATTATGTGAATATACTTTTGAAAGAGTTCTGTAGTTTGTTTAGCGTAGTCATAATAAAATGGTTTGTCACAAACTATTATGCGATTACAGATCCTTATGCTGAGTGTTGCACGAGACTGAGTAGGTATTATGTGCGTTTGTTCCGCGTAGTTATTTTAAAATCGCGCAACCAAATGTTAAAAGCATTAAATTAATGAAAGCACTTCTTTATTCGCATGATTATTTAGTTGCAGGCCCAGTGGTGTTAATAAGTCACCCAACAGCCTTCGTCATGGCTTAACAATTTTAGAAATACCTATAAGGACTGATGGCTTTACGTTCCCTCCGATGCACGGAAGCATTTGTCTGGAACAGCTCAGTTTTCATGACTACAGCTACTGACTGGCCTTTCAGCTGGGCGATCATGTAATTCTGATACTATCAAAACATTTATACTAACAGCTTTCAGCTAGGTACTATTAATTAATTAGTATTAAGGAAGACTGATGTTGATTGTAAGACAGGACAGGTATATGAATAGAAGCCGAGATAGAAACCGACGTACGTAATACCAACCCAAGAAATAATGCTTATTGTTAATCGAAATTCATAGACATTGATTGTATCAAGAGTTTCATAATCGCCTTGCAGCCCAGTTGTAGCTCTGCCTACTGCGATAGATTGTGGGTTGAGGCCCTCTCAGGGTAAACATTTGTCCCATGGTTATACATGTTTGTTCGGGTCTGGGTGTTATAATGTATTATATCTGTAATCTGGTTCTCAGAGTACAAGCTATGCTTCGTTTTTTTGTAGATAGTGTTGTGTGAATTTCCACTTACTAGCTTCATCGAAAAACGCCTCGAGACTAGGTGAGCTGCCGCCGTTTTGATCGGTAGGGTCGTGTTCGTTGGCCATTATCTTTTTTTTAGTGGATATCCCTCCTTCTTGATCGAAGTTCTTCGTACGTTTAACCCCACTCGCGCTTGTCCCTGGCACAGAATTTAATATCTCGGGGTAATTCACCTGCAAGGAAAAATCAAACTTTATAGAGAACTCTGCCTCTGCTGCCCTCCACGCGTTGTACCTACGTATAAAGAAATACTTTCTTCAGAGCATTAGCTACTAATTTGAGCACTAATTTGGAGCAGGCATGATCAAACATTGTGTTAGGTTGCAAGCCCACCGCCTCGTATCTTCTATACTGACCAATGACAGACACCTTTGATTTTTTTTTGTGCAAGGATGTTCTGGTTTCCACTCGATAAATAAATAAATAAACTTATCTGTTTTTCATTGAATGGCATCATGTTGTTGTATATAAAATGAGAACGGGCAAGTAATCAAAATCCCCCGGACTGTATTCAGTCGTTTCCAGGTATTAACGAATGACAGCGCGGGTATTGTTGTTTGCGATTTTTAACCTAACTTTGTACGAGTATTCTGTTAAAAAATCAGTTGTTTTTCCAATAAATAAACTTACTAGTTCCTCGTTGAATGGCATCATGTTGTTGCATACCTCGCCGACGGGCAGGTAATGCAAGACCTCCGGACTGTACGCTACCGTTTCTAAGTAAGTATCGTTAAACGGCAGCGCGGGTATTGTCGTTTGCGAGAAATCATTTGTATTCGGCGCGTCGGGCTCCTGATCGTTATGTAAGGCGCTCTGCGGTTTCGGTAAGCTTTTGAAAACCGTGTATATTTTGTCGATGGCACCGAGGATGCGTTCCTTGTTGTGAGGGATGAGGGCGAGTCGGGCTGGGGTATGCGGTGAGGGGTGCTCAGACGAGGAAGCAGACGGCTCTGTGCTCGCGGACGGAAGGTTTGTCACGAGGTGTAGGATCACCTTCTCGAGCTGCTTTGGATCTTCTATTGACACCGCTTGGTTGTCTGTCGTCTGGAATATTGGAGTTTTGAAGCGATAAGAATTAGCTGACTTTTAGGCTCAATGAGTCGAAATTTTTGATTTGTTATAGATCTAGGTGCGTCTACACGAGCAATTAAATTAATAATAATAATGCAAGACATTACACACAGCATCATGTGGCCCCAAAGTAAGGTGAGCTTGTGTTATGGGCACCACATGACAGATATACTACTTATATATTTGTTTTTTGAAGGAGAAACAAAACAAGCATATTTACAATTGTAATCCACAGACATGATAGACACTTCCTCAGATATTAAATTACTTAGGTATTTTAGGGTGTCTAAAATGTTAGACACAGAGGCAATGTATGGCAATGGCAATATGTAGCAAGAGATACCGGCTCACCAACCCACGTGATCTGGAGCTATTAAGGAAAATTTGTCGCTCCAGATTGATTTATATTAGTTGGCAAGCAATTATTGCTTAAAAATTGGCTATGTAAGCGTACCTTTAGACAACATCCTACTAGTTTTTTTAACCTATTGCGTATCACTGCTTACTAAAGATAACTGATGCTACTATTTCACGCCTTACCGCAGAACGGATTAGAGAAGGCAAGACTAAGTAAAACATGTACTGAGTTGTCTGTAAAGCAGAGTACGCATTACGGGTTAACCTGTGGCGGTTTTTTTGAGCTATCCTGTGCAACATAGAACAGGCGTTAGCGATGCGCACACATCAGAATAGACTTTAGAATAGTGCGTTTTTAGCCTGTCCAATAACGCGGAGCGAGGATAGATGTAATGAATGAAAGGAAAATGAGTAACTCAATTCTATTGGTCGAAATTTGCACAGATCCGCTCAAGTGGATAGGCAGTCTAAACAGCTGCAGATTAATACGCTAGTGCGTGCTAGGTCTCATATCATAAACTCTTCTTTTTATTCTATAAATCAGCCTGAATGAACGCATCGTAGGTTTAAAATTTTTAGTTCATAGTTTCTACGCAAAGCATATTTACATATTTACATAGGTAAAGTAAATCTACCCACTTCTTTAGTATCCTCAATCATAAACGCGTCTTCGTTATTGTTGCCAGATATAGTGAACCTATCCTTCATCTTCTTAATGAGTTGTTTCCCCTCGTCCTCGTTAACCACGGTGTTGGTGCAGATGAATGAAGTCACGGCGCGTGAGTCCTTATCCACGTCGAGACGGCCACGGGTACTCATGTACACAAACTGACCGTTTTTTGTCATCAGGCGGTAGCACGACTCGCCGAACAGGAGATTGTTATCGTACACTGAAATCAAAACGGACCATATTGAAAAAGTGTTCAAAAACGGTGAGGGCGAAGCATCAGCGCTGGTATATGTATCAGAGGAAATAAAAATATGGAGAAACTAGCGCCGCGAATACTGGAACGCCGCTTTGGAGACCACTTAAATGACGTTTCCGTCATTGGAACATTCAGTTTTAAAAGATAAATTTATTTTCTTGATCTCAAATGTGGCGTTTCTGTATGCGGGCTTAAGCTTTAGGGTTAATGCAAATAATAATGATCTTATAGAAATAGCATCTATAGCGATCATATTCTATACGCATTCTATGGACACTCGCGTAAGTCAAATTCACGGTAGACCTTCAGTTATCAGATCTCGATCAAACTGTTACATGTATATCGGATTTACACAATTCGCTAAGCAACATCGCATCAAGCAGCATCATTTACGCTGCCCATTATCGTAGGTAGCTAGCGAAGTCTTGACCAATCCAAGTATGCTGAATTCTAACCAAGGTTCTTTGTTATTTTTTGGCTAAAACGACAATATTTTACGCACTCGGCGCATTATCAGGGCATGGCCGCACACGGTGGCTAGATAGGGTAGCTAACAGCTTGTCTCTTGATTAGCGGCTCCTACAATAACTGCGTTTTATAAACTAACATGCATTTATCGCGATAGCAAATCTATGAAAGTCGTTTCGGAGTTTTTAAAAACTCTAACATATTAAAAACAGCTATTTTACTACAATTTATTAGTAATTGATTGAATGAGTATTATTTTTTGGAATTCCTTTCATTTTCTTCTGCTTCTTCGTCTATTGCCTCTATCAGATCCTCTCTTGTGCAGATAGCTGGACATAACGGACATGAGAGTAAGAAGATGTGCATCTTGCGTAGGGTACCCATTTTGCCTTGTTTTTCCGACAGCGGGCAACTTGAATCCTGAAGCGGTTATGGGACCTGCAGACTGGGCACTGCAGGTCGTGTCTGGATGGCAGTGTCTCCACTGATTTGACGTAGTCAAATCAAAAAACAGCATTGACAGCGTATCACGGATATGTTGCTTCTGTTTTGAGATACGGACTTCTCCTTTGGGGTAACTCCACGGATATTAATAGAGCTTTTATCATCCAAAAGAAATGTGTCAGAGCGGTATGTGGCGTTGAACCATTAGAATCGTGCAAACCGCTCTTTAAAAAACTAAAACTACTAACGTTGACAGGCCTTTACATACATCAAGCTGGATGTTTCGTTAGAGAAAACGAAAGGTTCTTTGACAAATATATAGATAAGGAAAACTCTAAATTCAGTTCTAGGGATCCTACTAAACTCATAATGCCATTCCGCAAGACTGCACTGGCGCATAAAAACAGTTATATTTTGGCTATTAAAATATTTAATCTGATACCAAAAGCGATTAGAGAGTTGCCGACAGTTCAATTTAAAAAAAAAACTGTATACATGGCTCAGCGAGAAATGTTTTTACGATGTTGATGAAATGTTTTAATAATAATTTATATTCTGGATTAATCTGCTTACTTATATAATATTGACGTTGACATTTTAATTTTAATTTTATGTATACTTAATTGTAATTAATAATCTCATTAATCTCATGGTTGCCATGTGGATGTTTGCATGTCGGTCAACGACGAAGTGTGTGAGACAATTATTATGTAAGAACCATATATTTACCATACTTCGAGCAAATAAATTAATTTCATTTCATTTCATTTCAAAGGGCTAGTAGGGCAAGGGTTTGCTTATTCCATAATATTTGTAAATAAGTACTTATAGGGGAGGGGAGTACGAGTATATCCAACTATTTATATAAATATTATATATTTTCCTATTTAAGAATGAACTAGTTGATTAGCTTTCCATACAAACGTCGAAGGATCACATCACCGTCTGATGTTGAACATCCAAAACTAAGTGTTATAAATTTGTCTCGTCATAATCTATGCTTGTATCGCAACAGAATCATAAAAAATATATAGGTTTGAAAGATAGAGGCCTCAGAAAAATCGTATTTCAACACTTATTTTAACGGAACTTTCCGCGTAAATAAATAACATACGCAGCACGTTAACTTAAAAATGGTTCCGATACAAGCATAGATTATTTATTTGAGAGCATAAATATATGTATTTCTTATAAATACATTCTGTACATTTTTCATGAGAACCCTTGAGCCAAAAGTCTGTTCAAGATTTTTACACGGTCGTTTTATGCCGAAACCACAGTCTAATCTAATTATATTATTAAAATTCCATTAAAATTCCTACAGCTTATCGCCATCTTTCATGCACATCTATCCTTTTCTCGCACTATGCTTGATGAAATAGCATGCAGTTTAGCTGCGCGCACTGACGAGTTTTTGCCGCTGTCTTGTGTATCCTTAACTGTATGTACTAGGTAGGTACCTACCGATTAACTTGATTGAAAATTTTCACATCATCACATGTAGGTATATTATATTCTCATTGATATGAATACAATGGACACACTTGTTTCCTAAATAGTACTAGCTACCCAAAACACAGGTTTTCCTAGGCTGGGTACTTTAACCTTGTTACAACAAGTAATTATACCTTTTTATAAGTATCTATATAATTGAAACAAGTTAATAAGTAGCTTTAAGTACTTGTTTTTGGATCTCATTTGTAAAGTTTTTTAAACTTACGCGATCAGAACACATTATTATAAATACTTACGGGTATAGGTAAATAAACGCGATAAATACCCGTAAGTATTTATAATAACTCATTTGTAAACTTCCCAACTATCTAGCCAATCTATGCGGCTGTGTCCATCAATTCGCATTCGATAAGTACTTTACAAGTTTATGATAACTTATTTGTTTACTTACTAATATTCCACAATCTATTGCAATATTGTATCAATCGTATGTGATGACTTGTGCAATTTTGTATCAATATACCAAACCACGTGACATGTATGCTCTCACTTCTAAATGTCAACTGATAATGTTGAGAGACTGTCGTTATGCAGTGCTATGGAAATGTAGAAAGTGCTTATCTTGGGTAATATAATAATAATAAATACAGAGCGACAGGCATTAGACAGGCGGTAAACAAGGTTTGGAACAAAGAAAAAAATAGACAGAACGCCACTCATTAATAAATGTGAAGCATTTTTTCAACAAAGTGTACGCATTCTACATACTGTGTCGATTGGCTTACTTTGATTTAAGTATGCTTGGTACTTGTGTATATAAATGATTTAGCTCTTCGATGCTACAAATTAGGGTTCAATTCATCAACGAAAATATTGAACTCGATTGGTTTCTTTAAAGAAATATTTACTAATAGCAGTATTTTACGTGTGAGAGGTCTAAAGCCACCAACAAGTTCAATAATTTATCCAAATAAAGTACTCGTGGGTAAGGATAGTTTCAGTAACTCAAACTTTGATACGCTTTGTCTTTCTATTTTCTTCTTCTATGATTTAGAACTAAATATTATCAGATGTACACAATATTAGCTACATAATGATTCTATTCATTACTTACCTAGCTCTTTTGTTGTCTGCAATGGGTTGCTTGAAATGATTGCTAGATAGCTACTGTTTGTTTGCTTAGTATGACATCCTATATTCATTAGAAACAACTCACATATAGTTTGTAACCAGGGACAAATAATAGAAGAAACGACTTTCCTTTGTACCTACAACGTTCCTATATAAAAACAGGGACGTCTAGGTCGCGAGGCTTTAATGATAATGAAAAAATCGCATGGCAGTCTACTTAACTATGATTCAATATGTTTACTCTATGCCCCATTTGCACAGATATCCTTAATTACAGTAAGACTTCTACGTTTTATATACTTATCTATTACTTGTAACGAAGTAAACATATTTTATTATAAATAAAATTTGCGAAATTTCGCACAATTGCACCTACATATTATAATAAGTGATTCGTTTAAATGTTTTAATGATAGTTGTGCCAGTGGGGCTGACATGTAAAATTAGATAAAAAACTGCAAAGCGTAGCGTTTATATTATCATAAACATAAAATATATGCCAACTGTTGTAAGATATAAAATAACTAATAACGAGGTACCTGTATTATCTGCTGAATACATTCAGCCACAGATTTCTCTACCATCGATCAAGTAACAATTGGCATACAATACTATTTAGCACTAACAGCCGCCGTTGCGTCGAGTCTCGAGTGTCAACTGTATCAAATTCCTTTATGTAAAATGCGCTTCAACGCTCCTTCAGATCTGAGAAAAGACGTGTTCCCAAGCCGAATAAGGTGTTTTAAGCATCTGTATTCTTATTTAAAATACCATCTCTCATCATATCATCAATAATGTTCAATTATATAAGTAATTTCTGATCACCGGAAACTCTTTGATTAATTATACAGAATAACGTAAATCAGAATTTGTAGGCTTGCGAAAGGTTTTGGTACCGCATTGGTAGAGTAGTACGAGTGTCATGAAGCATGGAATATTTTGTATGGAATATATTGTGTACCTTGGTTCACTTTCAAGGAATCTGACGCAAACATTACGTGCGTTACCAAGCCAGTTCGCATACAAAGCTGGGAAAGGACTTACTCGCTCGCAGGGCTATTATGACCCAGCGGACCTCGTCGCGGTGTATGAAGTTCATTGCGTTGACGCCGTGAACCTCTTCTGTCATGTAGCCGGTAACAAGAGCGATGCGTTGCTCGCACTGGATGATTTCGCCGTCTATTGAGTGCCTCGTCCGATACTCCATCTTGTAAGATTCCATGGCACTCTCGTTGATAAAAGTTTCCGTTGTCGGACGCACGACGCCGATAAAAACCTGTAAGTAATTTGTTCAAAGTGTTCTAAAAGATCGGAAACAAGTGGCTGCAAACCAGACGTATATTTATTCAAATGTATATAATTTGTATTTTTTATGCAAATGTTTAAGCTATTTATTTAGTTTCTATTCGTATGATTATTTGTTCCGTTCATATTCGGAAGCCAGAAGTACGAGTACGTACGTACGAGTCGTATATATCAGTACTAGTAGCTGCCCGCTGCCTTGCACGCGTGGTATCTACATAAAAAGTAGCGTATGTCCTTCTTCAAAGTCCCATATATCTCTAGACCAAAATTCATGAAAATCGGTTCAGCGGCGTAGGTGTGAAAACGTAACAATGGGACAGACAGACAGAGTTACTTTCGCATTTATAACTTTAGTCAGATATAGATTGAAACTGAATACGAGTTTCGGTAATAGGTTCTATCATTTCTGCAATCCTAACGTGCGACACAAGTTAGTGATACTAGTATAATAAATAATACATGATGTACTCTCGTTATCTAATAACAAAAGAAGAAAGAGGAAATCAGTAAATGACGTAGGTATTTTGCCCCCGTAAATCCAGGACTGGATGTCATCGTGTGAATTATTTGCAAATACAAGCCCGTAGGTATGGTGTCCTATCAAATTACGTCTATCTATTAATAATGGATAGGGCGAATTTGAATACAACGCCGAGCAGTCCGGTCGGTCAAGGTTCAATATTATGAAAGCGCATGAATCAACGTTATTTCATTTAGTCACCTGTTCAAAAATAGAAATATCGGAAAGTACAGATTTCTTGGGATTTTTGCTAAGTATATAGAGTTTTGTTTAAATTTATAGAACCTAGTACCGATGATCCCCACACTAGGCTATGTCTGTATCGTGGGTGTAAAATAAAACACAGCCCAGCTGATAATGTGATAGATGAAATAATGTTTAAAATCAGTTAAGTAAATACTTTCTGAGTTTATCCATTACAAACAAACGTACTTACAAAAAATCTTACCTTTTTTTATAAATATTATAAAAATAGTTAAGCCAATCACAAGGACCACTATATGTAGGTACCTACTCTTACGTTTGGATAATATTTTGTTATAGTTAGAAAGAGCATAAGATCTATAGGACCATTTTGCTTATGCGTTAATAGTCGGAGAGTTATAATATAAGTGTAAGTACGTTTTTTAAAACAAACCTCTTATTTTTTATCGACTTTAAAAAAGGAGGAGGTTCTCAATTCGGATTTTTTTAAATATTTTTTGTGTTACCTCAATCTCCGTCATTTAAGAACAAATATGTGAAAGGATATACTTTCCGATAGGTTTCAAAAAAAAATTAATCAAAATCGGTACGGTAGTTTGGTTTTCAAATCAAAATAACAAAAAATAGAAAAAATATATCATCCAAGTGAACGAAATTTCATATTTTCCTTTGGCTTTCCAGTGATGTTTACGAAGTTAGAAAAAATATAAGGTACAAAAAAGTGTAAAATAAAAACATTAATAACCGACTTCAAAAAAGGAGGAGGTTCTCAATTCGGTTGTAGTTTTTTTATATTCAATGAAGTCGGTTTTCTTTTAGTTTTTAATACGTAATTATCGTAATAGGGTAGTTAAAAAAATCTTTGCCAGATAGTATGTAGGTACAAATCAAATTGTATGCAAGTTAGAAAACATTAAGTCTATATTTTATAATAATAAGTTTATTTTGAACGTAATGTATAGGTACATAATTCAGAAGTGAAAACTGAAAAATGCAAAAGTATAACACTGATGCAGTTTCCAGTGCCCGACCTAATGACAGGAGGCCAGATGATGCAAAAAAACAAACAAAATTAGGTAAACTTAATTTTTAAATTAAAAAAACAAAGGAGTGTGTGAACAAAATAAGGATATAATTACGTTTTAAAAACTAAAAAGAAACCGACTTCATTGAATGCAATTTGAGCCTATAATACATTTTTAGTGGAAAGTAGATGTATTTATAACCGAATTTATCAAAAAGGCGTTCTCAATTCGTCGGAATTCACCGATTACTCAAAAACGGCTGAACCGATTTGGAAAATTCTTTTTTTGTTTGAAAGGGTATACTTCACAGGTGGACCCATATAAATTTTATCAAAATCGGTCGAGCTGAAAAATAAACGAAAATTCTAAAAATTGTATAGGTACATCGATGATGTTTTCATGTACTTTCATACCTCGCTGTCTTATTGGAGCGTGGCGTTTATTTGGCCTACTCATATTATAATATACAAAATACATCTACTTTCCACTAAAAATTTATTATAGGCTCAAATTTCATTCAATGAAGTCGGTTTCTTTTTAGTTTTTAAAACGTAATTATTAACCGAATTTATCAAAATGGAGGAGGTTCTCAATTCGTCGGAATCGGAATATATATAATATGGGTAGGCCAAATAAACGCACTGCTCCAATGAGACAGCGAGGTATCGAAGTACACGAAAATATCATCGATGTATACAATTTTTAGATTTTCCTTGATGTTTCAGCTCGACCGATTTTGATAAAATTTAAATGGGACCACCTGTGAAGTATACACTTTCAAACAAAAAGAATTTTTCAAATCAGCTCAGGCGTTTCCGAGTGATCGGTGAACATACATAAAAAAAAAAAAAGATTCCGACGAAGTGAGAACTTCCTTAGTTTTGATGAAGTCGGTTAAAAATAGATCATAACATTTTAATATGACATTAGTTGCTTATCTATACGCTAGTTACGATCTTCTGTGAGGTACTCAAATTAATAATTCACGTTGCACAGTCGGACTAAGTGTAAACAAGTAACTAAGTGTACACTCATAGGCACTGTAGGTATAAACTGGGATTAAACTGGCAGGCTGTCCCATTCTTTGGCAATTTATGAGGACGTGAAACGTTTGGTGCGTAGATACGGATGGAATGTCGAACGTACAAATGACGTCTATCGGTCGTGCGATGACTGGGAAGAATGTATGTGTACTGTACCTCTAGATATTCCACTACTTATAAGTGATGATGTTTCCATATGTTACTAATACCATCTAAACTTATAACATGAATATGTTTTGAATAAACTTTGTAGTGATTGTTCAGTTGATAATTTAATACTTAGATGCATTGCCAATATTGAGATAGTTGGCAACGCTTACAAAGTTTGTTGATGATTTTGTCGTTTTATAGAGTTGTATGGCTTATTATTTCAATCAGATTAATTCAATGGCGTATGAATTTACTCAGTGAATTCAATTACACGAAACTACTGCAACATCGTCGTGTTATAAATTTTACAGTAACCTATTTCCGCGTTGTTAAGAAAACAATTCTTAAGGATACACTAGTCAGCGGTATGAACTCGTCAGTGCGTGCAGCTTAAATGCATGCTATTTCACCTAGCAAAGTGCAAGAAAATTATAGAAGTGCACGAAAGATGGTGGTGAGCTGTAAGGAGAGAGTTTGATGATGCTTTTAATTATATAATTAGATTAGGCTGTGATTTCGACATAAAACGACCGCGTTAAAATCCTGAACAGACTTTTAGCTCAAGGGTTCTCATGAAAAAAGTACTAAATGTATCAATTAGAAATAAAGTAGTTTGAGCTCTTGAACCAATAATCTATGTTTGTAACGGAATCATTTTGGAGTTTACGTGCTGCGTATGTTATTTATTTACGCCCAAAGTTTCGTTAGATGTGTTGAAATACGATTTATTTGAGGCTTGTATCTTTCAAACCCATATTGCATTGCAATAAAAGCATAGATTATGAAGAGACAAATTGATACCACGCATAGTTTTGGTTGTTTAACATCAGACGGTGTTGTGATCATCCTTCGACGTTTGTATGGAAAGATACGACTAGTTCGACAAGTTCACTCTTAACATACTCGTATATCGTTCGACCTTTGGAATCGATTCCCGCCGCAGGCCAAATATTTGTATGAACTGCAAGTATTTGTCTCGGGTCTGTGTGTTTCTATGTATAGTATTTACATATGTTTTTACAAAAAAAAAGTAGTATATTAGTCATGTGGTACCCATGATACAAGCTCTGCTTACTTTGGGGCTAGATGATGCTGTGTAAAATGTCCGGCAAGAAAAGGGAAAAAAGGCCTCTCAAGACTTTCCATGAGCAGAGTAGATGCTATAGGTATTGAATGTGCTTTATAGACTGGATGTGAGTGTTCCTAGTTGCAGATGGCGATACGTTGCAGTGCGTGATCCTCCAAGGGTGCTACTTACCACATCGTTCCCGCTAGAGCAAGGGTTGTCGCTCCTAGCGCGCGCTCGGCGTACCATCTGACAGCAACGGTTATATCCGCGACACGCCCGGTCTGACTTCCTGAGCGAGCCTTCCACGTGACAAGTGACATATTTACTCGGTTCCGACCGCTGGCCGAGTTTCTTGAACCTGCAGTGGTAATGAAATGTCACGTCTAAGTGCTTGTAAACATCGTGAGTCGGTGTGCTCTAAAAACTAAATTCCTAAGACCTAGATAGTTTAAACTAGCAGGATCTCAAACCCAATTCCAATTTTTTCAGAAATTTTGATGACAGCTGTGGCGCAGTTGGCTAAGGTCTGGTTTAGACGCAGAAAGTTGCGGGTTCGATTCCCGCCACGGGATAAATGTTTGTATGATCTGCAAGTATTTGTCTTGGGTCTGGGTGTGTCTATGTATAATATGTATGTATTAACAAAAAAAAGTATATAAGTAGTATATCAGTCATGTGGTAACCATAACACAAGCTCTGCTTACTTTGAGGCCAGATGCTGTGTTAAAAATGTCCGGCATTATTTATTTATTTATTATTTATTTAATTCGATGGCTTATTAAATGGCAATAACGTCAAAAGGAAATGAAAATTTATTTAGTAGCTTAGGAAAAGAACAATGGTCGTATCTATAGTCTATATAATGCAAGCGTGCCGTTTGAAAGTTGAAGACATTACCTTTCTTATAAAGTCCGTTGCGAAGGAAAACTGCATATGCAAATATATGTAACGAGAAGCACAGTGTGTTTTCAACCTTATTATGCAGATGGATAAAGTCCCATCTGCATAAGCAAAGCAAACCACTTTACTTGATCATAATTATTGTTAAAAGAAGATTAATTTTCTAAAGAGTTTCGCTTGTCTCAGGGGGGTTTAACGTAGCAAATAAACAAAACAACAAACACGCCCTTTAGTTTTGCATGAATTAATAAAATTAAAATATCGCCTAAATCTAAGAGCCTTAAACTAAAGTCAAAGTAAAAGACATAGAAAATAAAATGTACGATCGTCATAAAAAGTTACTTCCTACATACATAATACTCAAATATATCAAATTATAATCATAACAACGAGCGAAATATAATAAAAGGAATATTATCTGGGTACTCTATATGTTTTCTTTACCGAATGGCGAATGGCACTTCAAAAAACGCGACAGCAAATAAATTTACCTGACGGAAATCAGATAGACGGCAAAATCTATCATATTATTAAGCACTAGCTGACCCGGCCGGCCACGCGTTGCTGTAACTCAGTAGTTCTAATACGTTGAACCAATATACGCTAACCTCTAAAATTATCAGTGTTTCTTTACCATATTATGCATGTATTATACATATAAACCTTCCTCTTGAATCACTCTATCTGTTTAAAAAAACCGCATCAAAATCCGTTGCGTAGTTTTGAAGATCTAAGTATACATAGGGACAGACAGACAGCGGGAAGCGACTTTGTTTTATACTATGTAGTGATGACTAAGCACACTCATCATTCTCATCGACTATAGTTCGTTTATAGGAGTTAAATACATAACACAAATGAGAATAAACTGTTCAAGTACTCTTTCTTCTCGAAAAGGTAAACTACGATTACTGGTTCTTAATGCTTTCAAGTGTTACTATTCTATTTCTGAAAGTAGACGAAACTACTTTGTTCATCTAAATAGATAGAAAACGAACAGATTTTATGTGTCACTACATAGTATAAAACAAAGTCACTTCCCGCTGTCTGTCTGTCCCTATGTAGGTATGCTTAGATCTTTAAAACTACGCAACGGATTTTGATGCGGTTTTTTTACTAGATAGAGTAACTCAAGAGGAAGGTTTATATGTATAATACATGCATAATATAGTAGAGAAACATTGATTATTTTAGAGGTTTCTAATGTAGTCGTAAATAATCTTATTTTTTTGCGCTTACGTTGCAAACGCTGGCTGAACCCTACGAGATAGTTCAAAATAATGTATTGTACACCTTAAAAAGGTTTACAAAAAAGTCCGCGATGGTATATGTCTATCTCTTCGGGATAACCATTCTGTAGTATAATTAGTATCAGCATTGCATCCGTGCGAAGCCGGGGCCGGTCGCTAGTATCTTGTAAACACATACAAGTTAATTAATTGTTGAAATATGTTGTCATCTCTATTCTTTGATATCAGAATGACAAGGACAGAGCATTAGAGCTACGCTAGCTAGTTATTTGATTACTGGAGGGTAAATGTATACCTACAATGCAAGGGAAAAGTCGAATAAGTTCTCGAGTAGTTGTTATCGTAAGCGAGCGATAGTCGAGTTCAAAGGCTATGCAAAATGGTGTTTTGCATACCTACGCTTGATCTATTACAGACATCAGACTGCGAAATATTATTAAAAAAATCGATGATGGGTACAATTTCATATTGTTTACGATCAAAATTTCATTGCACTGAAAGTTTAAAAACCTAATGCGTTAGATCTGTGGGAGTTAAATTATATTTTACGCAACAGTACTAAAACAATTTGGCGTCCCATACGCAACTTCTATGACGCGTAGGTACTTAGTTAAGTTTATTGGTGCCTCCTGTCCTATTAACAATTAATTACATTTAACAAAATTTAAAACATTGACTCTATAAATCAAGAAATATGGTAAGTCTTCAAAATATCTGTTTCATTAACATACCTAACAACGAATCGTCGTTTCTCATTCGCCAAAGCCTGCGCCACTTTTTGTCTTCCGTCAGCTTCTTCTGGCATCAGCAATTCGCCATTTGATCCGAGCTTTTGGCTTCTTGGCATCAGTTGGTCTTTAAGCATCTGCCGGTCATCTTCGTGTGTGAGATTGAAGATGTTCTGTCCGAGAAGGTCCAACTGCAATAAATTATCCATTTCGGTCACAAGTCACAGATCACGGGTCAATGGCAAGCTTAAGTCACTATTATAAGAAATACATTAAATATTACTGATAATTTTTACAACACGTATAAGAAAGATTTTTTAAACAAACAATTAAATTAATTTTTTTTAAATTAAAACAATAAATTTTGGTTTTTCTTGTAAATTCGAACGACCTACCTCAGTATATCCAAGGAATTCGTTGACGTTCTGTGAGACGACAACTATCAAGCCTTTGTAGGTTGTGGTGAGCAGAAACCCGTTGAGGAGTCTAAGCAAAGCTCTTGACGACGCGGACGTGAATTGAGCGGCATGGCCGATGGAATCACCGAACACTACAATATAAAATAAATAAATAAATAATAGATAGATAGAGATATTTATAGAGCGTTATGCTTCTTAAAGCAATGGTCAAGTCACTGGCTAACCTTCCGTTTCTAAGGTGGTGTATTCGGCGGAGGAAAAAACCTTCAGAAAACCGGCATGTCGTAGAAGCCTCTATGACGCACTTTAATCCTTTTACCACGCTGGTTCAAACTAGCTAGTGACTAGCTAGATAAGAAGAAGAAGCGTTATACAAGCGTTTGAAACGGTACTATAATGCTGAGTGACGACCGACAGCTGTCATTGTGAAGTCAAGTCAAAGTCAAAAGATACTGTATTCAATACAATCACAAGGATAACTTTGAACCTTATAGGCCAGTCAAAATACCATTTATGGGCCATAAATCGTAAACGGTAAGTTTTACAAAAAAATGTACTGGGAACAAAAGATGCGAAATTTTATTCTCTACAATAATGGTCTTGATAACTTTTGCCCTAAAGTGCATAGTTTCCGAGATATCGGCCAAAAACGTTTTTTCAAGATGGCGCTTGTAGCGTCACTTGGATCTGTCAGCATTTTGTGATTTTATGCTCAGTAAGTGATCCTAAACCTTATTAAAAAAAATTTGGATCGGAAATTTATTGCAAAGTTGACAAAAAAAACGTCTATTTTCACTGTACTATTACATACTAGGTGAATTTAGGTGCCAATTCTTACTAACCCAAGCTCGAGAAGAATCAGCAAGAAACTCGTCCTGGTCCTAGCGCTTTATTTGAATTATTTATCTTATAAGAACTACCTCAACTACGAAAAACTACCTACAACTACCGAAGTACTTGTTAGTATGATCTGATTGTTTATGACCCAAAATAAATAACTCTTGAATTCTAATTATGTTATTGTATTGTGTGGTGTTTAAATGTTGAATTCACTCTTACAAACCACGCAAAGCCGTTTTCCATTAAGATATTTTATACCAACTTGGAATCTATATTAATACGTGAAGCAAAAACTTTGTACTTCTTTCTACGAAAATTGCGCGAACGGAGGTGTATGAAATTTCGCACACTTGTAGTTTATATAGAGAAGGAGAGCAGAGTGCTTATATTTCTTTAAATATGCATAAAAAATGCATTAATTATTAATGAATTATGATCGAATTTCGACCAGAGGGCGACCACTAGTAATAATAATAATGCTGGACATTTCACACAGCATCATCTGTCCCCAAAGTAAGCAGAGCTTGTGTTATGGGTACCACATGACCATACTGATACTGATGTTTTTGTAAATATATACATATTATGCATAGAAAAACAACCAGACCCGAGATAAATGTTTGCAGATCATACAAACCTTCGTCTCGCGGCGGGAATCGAACCAGAAGATTGTCTTCTGCGTCTCAGGCGGGCCTTTGCCCATTGCGCCACAGGGGTCGTTAATAAAATATCACCATAGTATTTGTATTGTTCTTATTGTGTCACTAGTTATTTGTCTGCTAGTATTTGTCTCGTGTCTGGATGTTTCTATGTATAATAAGTATGTATTTACAAAAAAAAGTATATAAGTAGTATATCAGTCATGTGGTGATGCTGTGTGAAATGTCCGGGATTAATTTCGAAAAAGTGAGGTAAAAGGATTAAGGCGCTACAAGTTAAAACCAAGACAAACTGTTTAGAAAGTTGATAAAATCATGTCATAGGTTCTTAGGATGTCATAGGTTCCTAGGTCATAGGAACTTTGTTCACCAGACTGGCGAACAAAGTTCTGAATGAATGAATGAATGAAAGATGCATTATTAAATTATGATGTTATTTTTCTGAGAATCGGTATCGTAACTCGATCGAGCAAGATACTTTTTTAACGCACTTCAATAAGAGGTTTTCAATTTGGTTGTATTTTTGTTTTTTTTTGAAGTGATAACTACTTATGAGAGGGTAAACCGCTTCGTTATGTAACGCGTTACGGCGCCAGTCTGTCTGGCGTCCTCTCACGCATACGGCAGCGGTAGGCATGCTCTCCTCCTCTCTCACTCTAACCCACAGCGCTAGTTAGATTAGTTTCAGTTATCACTTCTGTCGGGCGTCCCAAGACGCACACTTTTTTTTTTATCTCGTAACTGAGACATTTATAAAACGACTTGTTTATTTTTTTGTGATAGGTTATACTTTCTTGTGATAGAAATTGTATGAAAATCTCAGTACTTTGGTTTGTGGTAAATGAAACTTCGTATTCCTGTGACTTTTCAGTAATGTTTACGAATTTCTAAATGAAAAAGTACTAAAAAGCGTAAAATGAAAACTTTTTAAACAGACATAAAAATTAAAAAAAAAAATTGGTTGTCTGTAAAGTCGGTTTACGGACGATAGTTTAACGTGACAACGTCATAACAAAACAGATAGATGCGCGCCGCATCTGTCTCTGTTTTGTTATGCGTCTCGCTCCGATCGTAACGTTACAATGAGCGTAACGGGACAATGAGTCATACTTTTTAAACGATTAAAAAAAAAGAGGTTACTCAATTCGATTCGTATATTTTTTTTATGTGTGTTCACGGATAACTTCGTCGTTAATGTACCGAAGGTGGTACCATGATAAGAAAACTAGGATCTGATGATGGCATCCCAGAGAAATCGAGGGGAACTTTCGAAAATCGTAGTGACGACTAGTGCGTTTGTTTATTTTTTATTAAAGTATTTTAAAGCACTACTATTTAATGAAGGTCTGGAGGTGATCTGATGATGGAGCCGAAATACAGTCGAGGGAACCTCTCAACGATTTACAGTAGCTACCTTGTGTATATACATGCAGTCGGTTGTCTTTTTCGTTTTTAAAACGTAATTATTCATTCACTTAACCATTTTATTGCAGTATCATAACATTGGTATGTCAAATTTTACAATATGAATAATACACTCTTATTCTAACCTAGCTTGCTTATTTCTCACGTTTGCAAATCAGAGAATGAACAACTCATGCACATTTTTATGGTAGAATGGTCATTCAAAAATTTCTCTAGTTTTTGTTTGATTTAATTGAGTGGGAATCTTGAGATTTGTAAGGGTAGTTTATTATACATGTCAAGCCTCAAGCAGAAACCATGTTTATATTTCTGGTCCTGGTACATGTAACTTTTCTTTATTTATCGCGTTGGTCTCGTCAAAATTAATTCCGCGACTGTACAGAGAGCGTTACATTTTCATAGAATTTAAGTTTGTCTGAGTAACCTTAGGAAGGTAACAAGGTAACACAGCTTCATGCGATAAATTCGACAAAAATTTGAAAGATGTAAAAATATACAAGGTCATCTATTTATATGCAAAATGAACAAAGAAACGACTTACATGAAAACAACGTTATAGGTACTAAATCACCACTTTTCTGTTATTTGTTTGAAAACAAATCGAATCTATTCGTCACGTCCCAATACAATACATCATCATTTAGATATAAGAATTTAGTTCGGAGCTTTCATGATTTTTTCCTTCCAGGAAAGGAAACCTTATCTTTCAATGTTTCTAAATCTACGCTGTTTCTCATAATTCTAGTAAAGCCTAGACTAATACTAACATACTAATTACGTGATATATTCTACTACTTTGAAAACGTTTCTGGTACTTTTCAGGAGAGGGATATACATTAAAATACCTATACCATTTCAGGCTTTCAAGCTTATTAAAACACGAATATATATATCGAAAAACTGTTTAAAAAACCTAATATATTTAAAAGAACTATACAACGGAACTATGGGCTAGTAAAATAAAAAAAACCCTACTTAACATGCCATGCAACCCGTTTTTTGTAGATGTTTATTTCATAACTTATAAGGGCTATTATCGCACTAAATTTCATTACGCTTTGGGCAACAGTCTGCGAGCAAGAGTTTTGATAAGAGACGGACAGACAGACAGTTAGATAGACGGACATAGCGAAACTGTATGGGTTCCCCCTAAAAACGGGGATTCTGGTGCATTTGTGTTTTGGAGGTGTCTCTATTCTACTCTATTAAATCATACAAACCGCGTTATATTTACTAGACTAGGTACCTACTTGTAGACTTAACACGCTTAGTAATGGTACCTTTTCAACCAGGAATGAAGCACTCGTGACATAGATAGCTTAGGCAGGGCGCAAACGTGGACATTTTTGTGTCTTGTCCCGGATACAAGCAACCGATGTATATTTAATTTCTATTAAACCAGTATGAAATCATCCACTCCCTGCGCACACGTAAATATTTTTGGTGTCCAGTTGTTTTCACTTAACACATACTCATTGACGATCAAAGTGTTCGGTGTCGATAACTGGAAACTAAAAGTCACTTGAAGACAAGCAACATTAACAAATTTCCTTACAATTGTACTGACGGAAAACAAGCAACGATTTGTACTAGTGGCCAGTAGTAGCAACAGGCGACTGTGTCCGATCACCGCCAGAAGACACAGCATCTACGATTCCCTGTGATGGTGTGCCGTGTCGACAACAAAATGTGTCTGCGTTTGCGCAGCGCCTTAGCTGTTCCTAATAGATAAGTGGACTTGTGCGTGGCAACGTTGTGCGTGGTCAGTTTCAGGATGGATAACCACAGAGGCATATTCATCTGAGCGCTTATGCTTTTGATTCCATGTTTCATGCAATTTGGTGGGCATGTTAGGCCATCAAGTTTTTCAGTTGTCCGGTTGTTTAGTGTTCAGTTTTTCCAGAGTTAATATTTTGGAAGTTAAGAAGCCCTTTAGGCGGCCTAGAGTTGGGCATTTACTTATAAGAAAAAAATAGTAGTTTAACGCCATCTGTGGCGCAATGGGCAAAGGCCCGCCTGAGACGCAAAAGGTTGGGGGACCGATTCCCGCCGCGAGACAAATATTTGTATGATCTGCAAATATTTGTTTTGGGTCTGGGTGTTTTTTTATGTATAAAATGTATGTATTTACATAATTATGTATATACAAGCCGTATATCAGTCATGTGTTTTCATAACCCAAGCTCTACTTAGGGGTCAGATGGTGCTGGGTGAAATGTCCGGAACTAATTTATTTATTACATTCACACAAAAAAAAATAGGTATAAATATCTACCGCTGCAAATGATACTATGCATATATGTGCAGTAGGTATTATGTACTTACTTATCTTATCACAGTTTAACATCAGTAATTTGCTAATAAGTAGTCAGTATTTTTTCATACAAATATACGTAAATTCATTATACACGCTTAGAACTCTACACACTCCCAGTTTATCCATTTATAATAATAATAATAATAAATATTTATTCAAAATTCCAATAGTACAACAATATAACAAAACAAAATCTTAATTAGACAAAGGTAAATGCTTAACACGAGCCTGAACTAGGTAATCCTGTGTTTCAGGTGATAAGAGCTAAAATATGATCTAAAATAATCACTTACTTATATATTATAAAATTGAAAACAAATTTAATTTTTGAATTAGCTTAGGTAATTAATAATAATAATAATAATCCCAGACATTTCACACAGCATCATCTGGCCCTAAAGTAAGCAGAGCTTGTGGGTACCACATGACTTATATACCTACTACTTATATATATACTTCTGTAAATACATACATATTGTAAATAGAAACACCCAGACCCGAGAAAAACACTTGCAGATAATACAAACATTTGTCCCGCGGCGGAAATCGAACCCTTTTGTGTCTTAGCCGGGCCTTCGCGCACTGCGCCCACCGGCATTGAATGGCAATGCTAATACGCTGAACCACACTAGGGACACTCGATGTTTCTACTAGACGCCGTTAAATAATTTCAAAAACGCGGTAGGCGGTTCCCCATCATACCGGCATATTTGCGCCTTTTGGTTTGGTACTCGACACATTCAGCCGCTAACGGAAGTCCTAGAGAGATGGGATGCGCGTCTACGCAAGTAGCATCCCCTAATTTAGCTTTTGTTGTATTATTTAATATTGGATAAAATGGCCGAGTCTAATATGACTTGACTTGAGTTCAACAGTGTATGCGTTGAGATCAGCAGACAGATACGAATCGGTCTCAGTTAAGAATAGATTTGCACTTTGCACCAGTTTACTGCCCGAACATTGCAGGCCAATGGACTATCAAAGGTCCTGAATACTTCTTCGCTATGTACAAATATGCTTCCTCGATTGTAGAAGAAGGGTTTTGTCAACGCTCCATTTTTAAAAGGCTTGTTCCTAACATTTTGTGGCATTACATTGTTAACAACATAGTTTAAATTAGTTTCCTGAGGTTTAAGTAAATTTTATTTTTACCTTCATCCTTACAGCGAAAGTAGTCCTAACATGGCTACTAACATGGCATGTACGAGTACTTAAACAAACTGATTATTCTGACTTCATATTTGTGTTCGCCGCCCACTGCCTAGTCTCGTACTCGTGCCTAGTTTATGTACAAGTTCTGGGTACGTTCTCGAATGTTTCATTATATGTAGGGAATGCCGGCTATTAATAGATTTATCGTATCGTAACAGGAGAGATCCAATTTTTGAAAATTTTTGAGAATTGAAATTGCCCATCATTGTGTAATAATGGAAGGAAGATAGAGGCGACGCCTGATTCACGGCGCTCAAATCGGGACTTTTTTATCAGAAAACATTAAAATTAGGAATTCTGAAAAAAGGTTTAACGGGTAATATTTCAATTAGCTTACTTTCCGCTATTTAGTGAAGCTGCCAGTTGCACCGCCCTAAGCGAGAGCTTAAAGGGGTTTGACGTCGAGACATAAGCTTAAAGGGGTTTAACGTCGGGACATTAGCTAAAAGGGGTTGGACGTCGGACCATAAGTTTAAATTACTTAGCTGCGTTTATTCAATTATTACTAGGTGTTATTAACATACCTGTAAATATTATGTATCAAGCATAATATCTACATAGATAGATGGATCATAGATCTGTAGATATTATGTATGTATGTGTTTAAGCATAATTTAAAACAAAAATTCAGTTAAACTCCCAATTGCTATTTTGCTTACATATATAAAAAGGCTGATGTTTTTATAATTACAAGTTGAAACATCTGTATTCTAAGAAAGTTAGCCTATCTATGTATATAACAAGTTCAGCTGCTTCGACATGATTAAGTAACAAACTAGGAAGATATAACTACACCAAAGCAAACATTTACAAAGGTTGTCTGGAAGAAATCGCTCCCTTAGCGATAAGACCGCCACATGTACATATTATATATTTAGGTATTCTTAGTAGTCAAATGGTTTAAGTGCTAGTTTTAAGCTGTACAATAAAGTGCTTTTGTTCATTCATTCATTCATTCATTCGAACAGACCCATTTCTAATATTAGTGTCATCATAACCAGACACTACCTAGGTCAGTTAGTTATTAAGCCCGCAGGCATTAGAAAAGTAATTAAAAGCGCATACTGCATTCTAATAAACTAAAAACGATATGAAAAGTAAACAAACCTCAAAGATAAACACGCCCACGTGCGTGAATCTCTATATTGTATGATGCACAAACAAAACAAAGTAGGTACTTAATTTATGAAATTTAATAAATATTCAAACTAATATGACTTTGCATGACTCATCACATCACGCCCGAGGTATCAATAATGTAAATGTTTGAGACACTTAAGTGCGCAATAATTATAAGGTAGCTCTAGTAGGTACCAACCATACCATATCGACTTCGCATAATCGAGTTACAGTGTCGAATCATGATATTTTGTTATTTAATACTGAGATTAACTAGCACTCTTTTTATTTAGAAAACCACATTGTATTCTACAACCCTAGCAGAACATCTGCAAAGCATATTCCCAGTAACTCAACTCATTTTAATGAGTTATACTATCTCCTTACTATGTGTATCAAAGTAGTGCGTCTATTTTATACACATAGTAAGACCTCATATCGCATGGAAAATGGTATGCCATTAAAAACATGATTCTAGGTGTGCACCTGCATTGGCGTCAAGCCCTCATACGCTGTCAGGTAGCGTAACACCTTCATCACGTGCAACTCTTAGTCCACCGCGTGCCTTTCAATTCTGTCGTATATTCATACGTAATTGGTTTGGGTGGAGCTTGCATTCCAGTTACAATATAACAATTACTGCTCGGAATGTGGTGAAACTAGAAAATATTTGCAAATTAATCGCAAAACTAGATCACAGCGATTGATATACTGCGCCTAATCTGTGGCCGCAAAACCCGCACTTAGTCTAAGTTTCAAAGTCATCACATCTTCATGCATATTCCGTGAGCGGTCACTAAAGCAACATTGTACTATATGTCATAGCTTAGTTTTGCACTTAATTAAAACGGTCCGGAGTTTAGTATGAACATAATGTTTGTTATATGATAATACTCGACTGTGAAAGTTAGATTGGTTAGTTCTAAAACATGTATACTACTTTTAGTTTGACTTAAACTGAGTTTTAAACCTTCGTGTGTATAAGATCTTTAATTCCCATAGTTGTATGTTTGGTTTTGGATGTTTTTGAGAACCCTTTTAGTGCCATTTAGCAGCACTTACCATATTGATGTGCGCGCAAATAGTGAGCAGTGAGTCTTAGGACTCCTGTCTTGTCGATCTTGCGGCTGGCGGCTACGACTGGCGGAACCATAGATGCCAGCTCTGCTATAGAATGGTTGAGCTTGTCGCGTCTCTGCTTCTCCGCTTTGTTGCGAATCTCCCTGGGATTATCCCTGAAACAAAAATCTAATAAGTGCCAGATTCTCTATAAGTACCTACCTATAAAAAAGCTTAACCCGACTGACAAATTCAGCATCGCAGCCGAAACAACTGAAATTACATATTAGAAATGAAATTCAACCCCTAAAGGGGTAAAAAGGAGCGAACTCGTTTGTATGGAATTTATGATTTAAGTATTATTTTTATTTAAAAAAAAATATATTTAAGGTTTTCCGAATAAACCCAAAAAATGGGAAAAAGCGGGTGCCAAGGTTTGTATGGGGACTTTTTAAAGGGTGGCGCGATTGGCTTGAAACATAGCTTGGAGCTTTAGCTTGTAGTGGTCGCCTACTGGTTGAAATTCGACCATAATTCATTAATAATTAATGTATTTTTTATGCTTAATTAAAAAAAAAATTCGCATTTTGCACTCCTACTCTATATAAACTATAAGTGTGCGAAATTTCATACTCCTCCATCCGCGCAATTTTCGTAAAAAGGGGTACAAAGTTTTTGCACCACGTATTAATATATACTAGTGGTCGCCCACTGGTCGAAATTCTTCCATAATTAATTAATAAATAATGTATCTTTTATACATAGTTTAAAAAAAAATAGCATTCTGCACTCCTTCTCTATATAAACTATATGTGTGCGAAATTTCATATTCCTCCGTCGGCGCAATTTTCGTAAAAAGGGGTACAAAGTTTTTGCTTCACGTATTAATATAATAATATATGTAGATATAAGTAATTTATCAGCCATTTGGTTCCCATAATTGCAAGCTTTGCATAGATTGGGGCTAGAAGGTGTGTGGATCGTCAACCAATATTTTTTTTTAATTTATTACAATTACACAGGGATGGCCGACAAAACTATTGACCATAAAACTACAAAGCTGCTTATAACCGCTGATGTCATAACATGCTTAGTACTCTTGAGGATTTAGAGCTGGTTGGGTTACAGGGTAAGTTTTTTTGCTGCGCAGGAAAATTACAAACTCTTTGTTAGATATGGTAAAGTAATCTTACGAGAAAATCCTGAAGTAAAGGCCTCAGCCAAGTACCTAATGGTACTCAGGCGTCACGGAGATCAGTGTCGCAGTGACGTATACGCTACTATGAAATTTTGTTAGGTGTTGTGCTTTTTTGCTGTCATTAAATAATTATTATATAGTAACCTAAGTTTAACTTTATTTGGCGCATTAACATTTTATTATTATTATTAACTCACTTGTTAGTTGACTACATAGAAACTACAACAAACAATTTAAACAAATTGATATTTTCTATTGTAGCAAGCAGGTGTTCAAACGTAAAATTCTCAGAATTCTTTGTGAAAATGTAAATGTTTGTGTCAGTTTTATTTGTAAGTATCATATTATGCATACCACGTAATCTATTTCTCTCTCTCTCTCTCTCTCCCACACACACACACACACACACTTTTACACAACTCTCATACACTCACATAATTATAATGTATAATTATTAATAGGTACCTATTTTCTATTAACTAATAACATGTTTGGTTAGTGACTGTCTTCTAAATTATTATTATAGGTGATAAACATAAAATGTAAATCCGTTACTGGCTTTAGGATAAATGCGTTAGATTAAGTAATATTGTTGAGCTGTGGATTTTGTTTAATAAATAAAATAAAAAATAAATAAAATAAAATTATAATTAATGACTCTTACTTCCCTTTTACTGCTGCAAAGTAACGTAACTAGGCATGCATAAGTAACATTATCATACAAAAGCAGACTTAGACCGAGGAGCCCATCTACACTGGTCCAAAGGTCACACAACAACCTTTCATATCTTTTTTTTATTTTAAGATACATATATACAATTTACTATATTATATTTATAATTAATCGTATACATCTAAAAAAACTTTGTTTGGTTTGAATAAGATGGAAAATAAACAATAATTACTTAATCAAATTATCATCTGTATATCTGTCCTCAGAAAGTTAACTGACATATTTGAAATTAAGCTACTGTAATCTTGTTTTAGTTCTTGTTTTAGTTTAGTTTTAGTTAGTATAAGATGGATCATACAAAAAAGCTTTAAAACCAGGAAGTAATTTTGTTAATTTACAACGGTTATAATTCTATTCTAATCGGTTCGATAATTACCTAATAACCTATTCTGTTATCTCTATGACCAAAAAAAAGAAAACATTCGATCGATCGTTGACGACTTCGTAAACGTAGCTGAGCCGTTGTTTATTAGCAGAATACGAAAAGACGTCCAAAGCTGTTATTCGGCTGCGGTTTGATTCCGATCGAGCTAACGGAAATTAACAGAACGAGTTTCGACGAGGACGAGTTTCTTACCAGTTCTTCTCGGGCTTGGGTATTGGCACCTATAAGAATTGGCACCTAAATTCACCTAGTATGTAAGACGTTTCAATGTGATCTTTGTATTTCTTGTTTCAAAGTGATCCTTGTGATCCTTGTATTAAATAAAAATATTAGACTTTGGCTTTTGACAACTATAAATTCAATTCAATTATACTGAATCATAATTTCTCAAATTACTAACCCTTTAAAACTGCTAAATTAGAAAATAATCATTGGTAATATTTGCTTGTTCATCACTAGTCAAATGGCACAGAGTTACATTCCTTACTCGGTGTAATTTGAAGATTACCGTAGACTAAACACGGCGACGGAAACATTGTGAGCGGAAATATACATACTTACGAAAACATTATTATTTTTGCTCGTATACTATTCGTATAATAATAATGTGAAGGTCGATAAGTAAATGCTAATGCTGATTTTGGGTTATATGAATGCACTATGGAAGAAGTATTGCAAAAAATTGCTTGTGATAAAATCATAATAGTTTGTGATGATTTTAATATAAATATTCCGATTGATCCATTATCTGAAAGACTTTTAAACTTATTTAAGTGTTTCAATTTAAGTCCTCTTTTTGATGAACCTACAAGAGTGACACTAACAACAGCCACTTGTCTAGATAACATTTATTGCAGTTGCACACCAGTTCATAAGTGTGTACTAAAACATTTTAGTTCTGACCATTACGGTCACTGCGCCACCTTTTCTTGTGATCGTATAGTTGAAGCTCAGAACTTTACTCACCGACCTATTACAGAGAACCGCATCAAAACATTTCAAAGTAGAATTGAACACAAAGTTTCCCTTGTAACATGCATCGATGATCCAAATGATCTCTTCACCACATTGTCTAATTTAATAATTAAAGAACATGCTGATATATTTATAGTAAAAACATGCAAAACAAAACTCGACGACTGGGCTACACCGGGTATTTATAGAAGTAGGAATACATTGTATGAATTATATGCTACCAGAGAGACAATGTTAGATGATCCAGTTTTTATCTTATATGTTAGGAATTACTCAAAAGTCTTCAAAAAAGTTTGTCATGCGGCTAAGTCACTGTTTTAGAGAAAAATAATAGAAAATTCAACAAATAAAATAAAAGCAACTTGGAAATTAATAAATAATGAAACAGGTAAATCAAGGGCTCGCAATATACAGTTCAAATTAAATATAAATGGTACAATTTTGACTAAAGAACAGGATATTGAGAATGCATTTGATAGTTTTTTCTCAGATATACCAAAAATAGTGACCAAATCGTTAAACTCTTCAGCCTCTAGAGCTTCCGTTCTATTAGAATCTAGTGTTGCAAAATGTAAGAAATGTTTAGTTTTAGCTACATTAACGAGGCTAGTATTGTAAAAGCATTCAAGTTAATTAATATAAAAAATACAGAAGATCTTTGGGGAATGTCTACAAAGGTGCTTGGTGTCATTATCTTAGATATTGCACCATGTTTAGCTTATATTTTTAATAGATGTATCGACGAGGGAGTTTTTCCCGATCTCATGAAACACAGTAAACTCATTCCAATGTTTAAGTCTGGAAGTGAAAGTGATCTCGCTAATTATAGACCGATATCGATATTACCTGCTTTAAGTAAAATCTTTGAAAAAATAATTCTTAATCAGTTATTATACCACTCTAACGTTAAGGGCCTGCTACATAGTAATCAATACGGATTTACTAAAGGTCGATCAACAGCTGATGCAGGTATAGCACTCTTAAAGCATATATTTGAGGCCTGGGAGAAGTCACAGGATGCAGTTGGGGTATTCTGCGATCTATCTAAGGCCTTTGACTGAGTGAGTCATGCAACCCTAATCACAAAGTTAAAATATTATGGCATTAAAAACCGGGCGATTGACCTCATACAGTCTTATCTATCCAATAGAGTCCAGAAAGTAGACCTGGGTGGTGAGAGATCTTCGTGATCAATTATTGATATAGGGGTACCTCAGGGATCGATACTAGGCCCTTTTTTATTCCTAGTATACGTTAACGATTTACCTTTTTTAGTAAAAAATATGTGTGATATAGTTTTATTAACAGACGATACGTCTTTAATTTTTAAAGTTGATCGAGGTAAAACCAGTATTTGCGATAACGTAAATGAATCCTTATCGTTAGTTCTTAACTGGTTCACTGTAAATATTCTTTTGCTTAATTCAAAAAAAACTAAATGTATCAAATTCACTTTGCCAAATGTTATTCATAGCCCGTCCAACATTGAAATAAATGGAGAGGCAATGAATCTTGTAAATTCCACGATCTTCCTAGGTCTTAATATTGATGCAAAACTACAGTCGGGACCACAAATGGAAACACTTGCTGGTAGGCTTAGTTCCGCTGCATATGCAGTTCGGGCGATACGGTGGCTTACTGATAAAGCTAGAGCTAGACTGGTTTATTTCAGTTACTTCCATAGTGTTATGTCATACGGCATCATTCTCTGGGGGAAAGCAGCTGATATTGGTAAAATATTTGTAATTCAAAAAAGAGCATTACGTGCCATTTATAAAATGAAACCACCAGAATCTTTGAGAGAAATATTCAAAGAAATTAATATTCTCACAATAGCTTCACAATATATATATGAAAATTTGTTATACACACATAAAAATAGAGATGGGATTCAGCAAAATAGTGACCTTCATAAAATCAACACTAGGAATAGGAACACGGTGCGCTTCTATAATAAGCTTCCTGAAAATGCTACTAAACTATTAAGAAATTTAAAGCATACATAAAAGGTAGTCTTTTGAAGAAAGCTTATTATAATATAGATGACTATATTATTGATAAGAATGCATGGCATCATGTCGCTCTGCCGTCAGAAAGTTAACCGACACACTTGAAATGTATAAACTCTCTTGTATTAGTATTTCGTATTTAAGGTAGTTATAAGATGGATCATATAAAAAAGCGCTAGGACCAAGACGAGTTTCTTGCCAATTCTTCTCGAGCTTGGGTTAGGCTGAATTGGCACCTAAATTCACCTAGTATGTAAGACGTTTCAAAGTGATCCTTGTTATTGTATTGAATAAATCATCTTTTGACTTTGACCTTGACTTCGAAATATTTTAAATTTATATAAAAAAAATGTTAAGTAGTTTTTTTTAATTATATTTTTAACAATTGGTTAGTAGTTATTATAATATATATAGTTATTATATATATATATATATATATATATATATATATATATATATATATATATATATATATTGATAGGATAGACCACGATTTTGATAGGACTTTCACTTTATGCTAGCTAATTTTCAGTTTCACTACGTAACCCCTCAAAAGGGGCAAAAAATGGGATTCAAGTTTGTACTGAGAAGTACGTTATAATGCGTAAATCGACCTGAAACTTTTTTCGTAGAATGTTTGAAACATATTAATAAACAACAATAAAGTTTAAATACAATTAGTAACATATATTTTTTGATTAAATAAATTCACGGACTTTGCACTTAAACTAAACCCTGTGGAAGAAATCACGAGCGGATCAGTTTGTTTAATATATTATTAAAGAGTTTCAATTTTATATGGCAAATCCATATTATCTATAGATTCCTAATACCTACATATATAGTAAAGAGGTAAAGTTCTTACTTTTATTTATCTAGGTATACAATATTTGGAACCACTTAACCGATTCTCCAATTCTATATTTACCAACAAAATGCTTTCGCGAGTGAAACCGCAGGACGAGCAGCTTCTTGTGAATATGTTGTTGTTGTTAACACAAGTTTTTTATGATACCATAATCCCTACGAATAATATTATAAATGCGAAAGTAACTCTGTCTGGTCTGTCTGTCTGTTACGTTTTCACGCCTAAACCACCCTTGGAGACCTAGGGACCTTGGAGAAGGACATACGCTACTTTTTATGTAGGTACCACGCGTGCGAAGCCGCGGGCAGCACCTAGTACTAAATAATACACAGCACGACTTCTTAATCGACCAGTTGGTGTGCACAACTAGGCACCATGCTGAATATAATAGCTATGTCCAATATCCATGGTAGATTGGCAGATAATCGTTTTCAGTTCTTGCAAGGTGGAAAGTCTCTAGTCTCTAGTCGCAAACTAAGCACAACTTGTATTTTGGTGACCAGATAACTAATAGAATCCTTACTCATCATATCATACCAGCCTTTAGGAAGTCCACTGCTGGACATAGGCTTCCCCAATTGATTTCCAGGAAGAACGATTTTCAGCCCTCTCCATCCACCGACTTCCTGCGATCTTTACAATGTCGTCAGTCCATCGGGTGGGGGGTCGTCCTACGCTTCGTTTTCCTGTCCTTGGTCGCCATTCGAGAACTTTTACTCCCCAACGGTTATCAGTTCTGCGAGCTATATGGCCTGCCCATTGCCATTTCAACTTGCAAATTTTGAGTGCTATGTCGGTGACTTTGGTTCTTCTACGTTCTACGGATTTCCTGGTTGCGGATTTTATCACGTAGTGAAACACCCACCATAGCTCTCTCCATTGCATGTTGCGCGACTCTGAGCTTGTGTATGAGGCCAATAGTTAGCGACCAAGTCTCAGTTCCATATGTCATCACTGGCAACACGCACTGATTAAAGACTTTCGTCTTGAGGCTCTGCGGTATCTGTGACGAGAAAATGTGCCGTAATTTCCCGAACGCTGCCCATCCGAGTTGGATTCGTCGGCTGACCTCTTTGTCGAAGTTGGACTTGCCTAGTTGAATCGTCTAGATACGAACCCAAATAGAAATAATGGTCTACAACTTCGATTATATCGCTCTCAACATGTACCGGTACGGGTGCAACATGAGCATTTGACATGATTTTTGTCTTGCTCATGTTCATTTTAAGACCCACTTGTTTAGAGACGATATTAAGATCGCTGAGCATTGCGCCAAGGTCTTCCAGCGATTCTGCCATGATGACTATATCGTCGGCAAATCGAAGGTGAGTGATGCGTTCGCCGTTGATGTTGATACCATATCTATGCCAGTATAAGAGCTTGAAAACATCCTCCAATGCAGAAGTGAACAGTTTCAGATATTATTTAGAATCCTTACTATCTTACTAATATTATAAATACGAAAGTAAGTCTGTCTGTCTGTCTGTCTCGCTTTCACGCCATAACTACTGAACCGATTTAAATGAAATTTGGAAAACAGATAGTCTAAAGCCTGAGAAAGGACATAGGTTACTTTGTAATTGGAAAAAAGTGTTGTAAAGGGTTTAAAAGGGGGATGAAAGGTTGTATGAAAGTATTATCATTTTCAGAACTAGAAGCATACAATTTTAGGCTGTTGATCCTTACTAATATATATTTATATATTTTATATATCTATACTAATATTATAAATGTGAAAGTAACTCTGCCTGTCTGTCTGTTTGTTACGTTTTCACGCCTAAGCCGCTGAACCGATTTTGGTGCATTTCGGTATAGAGATGGATTGGACCTTGGAGAAGGACATAGGCTACTTTTTATGTAGGTACCACGCGAGCGAAGATGCGGCAGCAGCTAGTACTTATATATTTTTAAAAACATACCTACTTATGATACTTTATTGACGGCCTTTGTGGCGCAGTTGGCCAAGGTGAGACGCAGAAGCTTGCGGGTTCGATTCACGCCACGAGACATGATTGTATGATCTGCAAGTTTTTATGTCTGGTCTGGGTGTTTCTACGTATTTAAAAAAAGTAAGTATATAAGTCGTATATCAGTCATGTGGTACCTATAACACAAGCTCTGCTAACTTTGTGGCCCCAAAATTCTGTGTGAAATGTCCGGCATTTTTTATTTATAGAACCAAGAACTAAAACCTACGTTTATCACAAAAATGCTTACCATAGGAGGGAATAGAACCTCCAACCTACAGCGCCAATGGCCAATCTAACATTATATATCATAACAGTGTTTATTATTTACCTAGAAGTTACAGATAAGTTTCTTTTAATTTTGTCACAGAAAGTAGAAAGGTTAGTATCTGCTTCCGTAGTGTTTACTAGTATCAATTTGCACTTGACCAGTACCTACATCACATGATTGAATTCGAAACTACCGACAGCCGTAGCGAGCGTTACATTGTTATTTGGCGTTAACTAGGTGCTTTGCAGGATGTTTAGAAGGGATATTTGTAAACCATCAATCAAAGTTTGAAATACAGCAAAATTACAAGAGTTACGAAGCTTTAAAAGAGATGTCTATCGCCGATTTGCACTTTTAAGCAGCGTTTCTGTTGCTATAACAGCGCTTTATTGGAAGCGGAAATATAAGTAGTCACAGGAATGCACCCGCCTATCTATTTCCATAATAATGTAAGTTTAAAATCTGGGCCTAAAATAAAAATACCACTACTGTCAATGTTGGGACCCAACGAGTAAATGAGAAAGTTTATTTACTTAGATGTTTATGTATGTGGCTCGTTGTAACTGCTGAACCAATTTGGCTGAAAGTAGATTTGGACCTGGATTACATATACGTTACGGTTTAAATCACGTACCGCGCAGGCAAAGCCTTTCAATACATGTGATTGTTCATATAGTGGTTTCAATAATAAAATCTGTAGGTATTTAGTTACATAAGGATATGATTTATAAAAATCGATGATTATCTAATTAGATGCAGGTGCAGACTAATACACTATACAACAAACAACAGAGCTAGTTACTCATGATTATTTACTAAGTATATATGTATAATATGTATGTATTTACAAAAAAAAGGATATTAGTAGTATATCAGTCATTTGGTACCCATAACACAAGCTCTGCTTACGTTGGGGCTAAATGATGCTGTCTGAAAGGTCCGATATTATTTATTTATTTATTTATATAGGCTAAGTTTATCAACTCCAAAACAAAAACTTGGAAAATACCTACAATGCATCAGTAAACCTTTATAAACCGCTCATTAATGCGGATTTCCGAAAATTATTTAATATTGTGCAAATAAAAAAGCTCCACCTCCCAGCAGCAGGGTAGGCTGTGCGTATGCGTTATCTATGTACTTGTAAAAGTTAGGCTTACCGCGCATTGAAGATTCATCAGGATCAAGAATCAGACGTTGATGCACAAACAAGCGAAAAAAAACACTTTAAATTACTCATTTAAGAATAAATTTCAGGATAGATTTATTCGCTAGTGCATGCTAGGCCTTAGAGTCTTAATAATTAGGGTTTAACAAGATTACAAGGTTGTCTACTGTCTCGGTTTGTCAAAAATAGACGCACGATCATAAAATTTTACGTATATCTTAGGTAGAGGAAGATATTACAATAGTTTCTTTGTTGTCTTACACAAATGGATGTTGCTAAAAGCAAATTAAAATACGCCAGACTGTTCAGTCTGTAGACAGAGGTAGAGATAATCATTCTTACAATTGACTCTTTTTTAGAAAGGTCGACCTAGCGAATAAATGCGTATACATAATATTCTAAGCATGAGAGACACATGAGAGTACCTATTGTATTAGGTTGGGGAAAAAGTTTTTTCGCATTATAGTATGTATGAACTTGTAATAAAATCTCTTTGGCTATACTATTTGTATCTGGCTGGTTTTGGTATCATTAAAAGTTTAAATTTTAAAGAACATAATTCCAAATTCAAATTAGGAAAATGTGTGATTTATATTTGTTTATCATACTGTCAAGATGAGTGAATCTAATGAAGAGATTCGATACATTTTAAAATTACAAAAAAGGTAAAAATGCAACGCAAGCCTCGAAAAAAATTGTTTATGGACCTAGTGCAGTGTCTGTGAGAGTAGCACAAATTTGGTTTAAGCGTTTTCAATCCGGAAATTTTGATGTCAAAGATGCACGTCGCTCTGGTCGCCCTACTGCGAACAACTGATGAGATTAAAGCAAGAAGTTGAGAGAAAGCGGCCGGAATTAATCAACAGAAGAGGTGTGGTTTTTCATCATGATAACGCTAGACCTCACACATCTTTAGCCACTCAGTAAAAATTAAGAGAGTTTGGCTGGGAGGTGTTAATGCATCCGCCGTATAGTCCTGACCTTGCACCTTCAGATTTCCACCTGTTTCGGTCTCTTCAGAATTCTTTAGGCAGTGTCAGGTTAACATCACGAGAGGACTGCCAAAACCACTTGTCGCGGTATTTTAATCAGAAGTCCCACAATTTCTATAGCAATGGGATTATGTCCCTACCTACAAGATGGCAAAAAGTTATCGAACAAAATGGTACCTACATACTTTAGTTAAATGTAAATAAACTATATTAAAAAATGTTTTGAATTTTCTTAAAAAATGCGAAGAAACTTTTTCCCCAACCTATTTATGTTTTTGTTACTTCTGAAACTATCATATCATGTTGTTGTGAGTGCTACTATATCATCCATGGCTATATAGTCGACCTATTCACCAAATATATCATAGTCCTTACTTCCTTACTTTTATTTTTTATAATATAAACGCGAAAGTTTGTATGTATGTTTGTTACTCTTTCTCGGAAAAACTATTGAATTGATGTTACTGAAACTTTACAATAATATAGCTTATACATCAGAATAACATATAGGCTATAATTTATGAAATTATTGCGTGAATTGTCCAAATTATAACGATAAAGAGTCATGTAAGTAGGAAAAATATTGCCTACTGCGAGCTATTCTGGCGTCCGCTGCAAAAACCGTTAGAATTACGCGCAGACGAAGTCGCGGGCACCAGCTAGTATAAAATAAATGTAAATATTGTTAGACAACGCACACAACACCATTTAACCCCAAACCAAGCATAGCATATATTATAGTGACCAGATGACTGAAAGAATGCTTATATATTAAGAAATATACCTATACCTATATGATACTTTATAAAATATAACAGACACTGTTCTTCACACAAATGTTTGTCCTGGGAGGAAAACGAACCCCCAACCTACATCGCAGAAGGCAGAACTACTAAATGGTAGTAGTTTTATCTCCTGAGCTGACATGCCCAGTCATTATACTTTATAGTAGGATAATGTAAGCGTTATCTGTGTGGCAATAACTGATTTTACAATAACCCAGTTTGTAGCTATATCGTTTGGCAAAAAAAATTAATTTACGTTGATTTATACCCGTAACCCGCACATTATTTGAACGAGTTTTGTATTAATTAACATTTAATGTTGCTGCTTAGAATGCACAGGCTCATTATAAGCGTCTAAATTAAATTCGCCATCGTAGAGTATTTACGTTACTTGACGTTCTATAAGATAGACAAAGTGCACCACTCAGGAATGGCCACTTATTGGAAGCGCTTAGTGCCTACCTATTTTGTGTGCCTCGTGAGGTCTATGATAAATGGTTCAATCTGAAAATGAGCGCTACTTCTCTGCCTGGAAGTAGCACATGCTGGGATTAAACCATTTAGGCCACCCTAAGATGTTGTTTGGTTCGCGGGAAGGGTTAATTTCTACGCATATTAGTTGTTTTTTTTTGTGTTTGGATTAATTTCCCCTTGGGGTCTATTCTAAGTCTTTTTACTGCTCATGTTTTCACATTTGTTTTGTGTGTATGCGCTAAATAAATGTTTTTTTCTTTTGTTATACAACATAGATACCAATTATTATATTATTTGTATCCCAACTAAAATTCTTGGTCTATCAACTGTGTAATCTGGATTACCTTTATCTGAAAACAAAAGCTTCATATTCAAATAAAAATTCTAAATTTATTTATTGCAAATTTCTGCCAAGAAGCAGAACACCTGCTGGTGGTCAATTGATATAGTCAGCGTTGTCGGAAACAACTAGATTAGACTTGATGAAACCGGCTAGGGACCGGAAAGAGTGGCGTATTAAAGAGGAGCATTATACCCCAGCAGTGGGTGCAATCGGGCTGAATGACGATCATAATGATGATGAAAAACAACTATCTAAAAATATCGCAAAAGGTACACCAGCCACAACAGAGTTTCGTTCCTATTATTAACGGCAAGAGACATATACTAGCTCATTTCTCAAAGGTAGGTAGAATAGTTACTCAAGTCCTTATTTATCCGGCCTTTTTGCACTTTATAGGTAATATTGTAAGTACACTATTACGTTGAGCGCATCGTAGAAAGTCATGCCAAGTTTTAAATATAGCCCACCACTCGGTAGCCATTACAGTTTCATTACAACCGATCGCCAAGTCACATGAAAAAATGAAAATTTTTTCCGCTAACGGCTGTTTGGATAAAAACAGCAATTGTTTACTTACAAAAGTTCAATTTCTAACATTATTAATGCCTTTTTGATAAAAAAAAACATTGTACGCCCATATAGGGTCGCAGTCATTATCTTTGAGCCGGTCACCATACAGAGAGATCGGTGATGTATGCATTGTTTGATAGCTAATAATTCCAGAGACTATTCCCGTACAAGACCTATTTCTGAAAACTCGGATAACGAAGCACATCTTATCAATCTTAAACTTCACAACCCCAATCAGGAATCACAGCTCAGATAGTAGTGTCTCTGCCTTCTGCGCTGTAGAATGTAGGTTGTAGTTCGAACCCTATCCAGGATAAATTTGTGATGTTTGTGTGATAAACATAGGTGTTTTGTTCTGTGTCAAGTACAATAAGTATGTATATACAATTAATTACAAATCTACAAACATTCTATCAATCTTATTTTTTTCCATAGTACAAGCTTTGCTTATTTTGGGACTAGATGTTATTGTGTGAATTGTTCAGCAATATACATATTATTTGATCTAAGATAAGTAAGATAAATCACAAATAAATTATCACAAGTATGAACGTCATTAAATTAATAGATAAGCAAATTATATTGATCAATTTTATGTACTGGCTTGCTTCATGTGAAGTTCTTTATACTAATTTTAATAAGATAAAACTAGATTATATTTTCCGCACAAAGGAAAACAGAGGAATCCTACCTAGCCAATTAATATGAACTATAGGTATACTTAGGTACCCAGTGTCTAATACATCTTACTAATCGTTTGTATTACCATTGAATAGCAAGACTATTATAGAAAGAATAATTAGGTACCGACATACAACATAGTTAATTGCACATTATCATCGAAAACAAGTGCACAATTAATTGGAGCATTTTTTATTAATCTAGTCAAGTAAGTAGTAATATACCTGTTTTATATTTTATTCCAGCTTTTGCGGCGTTACCTGCGTGGTACGTAGATAACATTTACGTAGATAAATACGTAGGCTAATGTTAAATGTACGTACGTAGGCTATAATGTTAAACAAAGAGAAAAAAAATGTTTTACAATAATATCGCAAGGACTATTTTAAATTCGAATTTAGGTGCCGGTACCTCCTACCCCTAGATTAAGAAGAATCCGACAAGAAACTCGTCTGATCTTTACGCTTTTTTGTATGATCCTTGATAATTTTGTTACAGATTCCGAATCAAGTTGGAGCAGATTCGTCCCAAGGTATTTTGTCATCTAAATAATCTGACACGATAATAATCCTCTGCTATGTTGAGCAATCTATAGATTGTTTTAAACGGTCCTTAAATAGTTCATTTGTTCTGCATGTATTTTATATTATTGTATATTAATTTGTACACTTCTGTAATGATTTTAAAATTATCTGATATTTAATTATACTTTTTAAGACAGTTTTGGCTCAATTACTTTTTTAACTTTGCCCTAAATTTGCTCTAAAGTTTATCCAAATCTGCCATCGAGCGAGCGAAGTCTCACTGGCAACTTGGCGATTTAGCTTTGTATGTTTTGTTCGACGACTATGGGACCGTAGATCAGTGGGGCGATTATGGAACTTTGATACTATAAAAACATTGATACTAATAGCTTTCTTAGTTAGTTAATAGTTACTATTGATGAATTGGTATTATGGATCGCTGCGATTTCTATAGGCTTCTATCGCTAGTTACAATGTGAAGTTGGTGTCAAACTATAACTCGACCATTTTACAAAGTACGATTGTGGTAGGAACCGTGTTTAGCGTATTAAGCATTTAAATACATCGTATATGATTGATTGAAATAATGCCTATTGCTAATCGAAATTGATAGACATTGATGCCGATTGCTAATCGAAACTGAAAGACATTGATTGTATCAAGAGTTCCATAATCGCCCTACTGATCTGCATGGAATGTCGACAGATTAGAATTAAGAAATAAGCTGGTATCTTCGTGAATCAAATTGGACAAGGGATTGTTAGGATATAAGGTTCAAAATGGGAGGAAAAACACTAACTCAAATGCATAAAATGTATCAAGTGGTGTTATAAGAAAAAAATAATATGCTTTGTTTGTTTATTCTAAAAGAACGTATCAACTAAACGTAAAAGCTAAACGAACTACTAGTCATATAAGTCGGACAGGATTATATTTCATGATAGGAAGTTGGTAGTTAGTTATAAGAACAGTCAACTCTATAGGTACAGGGCGCGTTATGTTTGTGACACCTGACGAAGACAGGGCTCGGAATTTTGCTTTGATGCCTAAGCCCTGGACATTTTGTCGAAACAATCCAGACGTTCTACTCTTTAAAACAATAAACAATATATCGGAACAAGAATCGTCCAAAAACGTACTTTTAGTTACATTGCATCGTTTCGACTCGTTTTGAACGATGGGCGGACATTTGATCGTTGTCGCAATCCTCCACAACAGACGATGCGATAATTTAAGTTTAACAAGGAAACTACGTTTGTTTGTATGTTGTTCAGACGTTCGTTTGTTTAATTAGATTGAATTCGACGAATATTTCGTTCGTATCGTTCCGATGTATCAAAATTGGTTTGCAGATTGGATGTTAGGATGTTAGATGAAGCTGAGAAGATGTTTATAATTATGAGTTTATAAGTGAACCGGTGTTGTGTTCAAGTAAGGAAAATAAACGTTTACTGTGCGTTCATTTACAAGAAACGCTTGGAAAACAATGCCTAAGAAGAACAATTTACGGATCAATAAGCGGTATGCACGCGTGGAGGTAGTTTATTTTTTTTTACGACGACGTTGCCGGAAAAATGTAGTGCCATCAACCGTCCTCGTTACAAGCGCGCTGGCAACATTAATCAGAATCTGAGTGGTAGAGTAAAATAGGTACCAATATCTGCTAGAGCTCAGAAACAAAAGTTTAACATCGTTTTTTAACTCCGGTAATTAGTCTCGAGATATTTTTGATGATATATAAGACCTTTTGAATCGCTAAGAGTATTAAAAGGAGATTATATTACTATAACTAACAGAATAATTAATGGTTTATACAGTTTACGAACTAGGAATTCCATACAAATAAGGCTCATAATCTGTCCTTTCTGGACAATATTGTGAGATCTCTACTTACACGAGGATTTTGAAAACTAGAAGAGTTTCCAGTCTCCTGCACCCGAAACTAGGGTATGAAAATGTTGAACTATTCTGTATTGTATTGTATTTCTCCGATTAGTTTATTTTTTATTTACTTTCTTCCTTCTAATATTGGAAATGTCAAGGTTTAGAATGTTTGAAAGTTTTTTTGGTACTCAATGACGCGACTTTGTATAAGTACCAAGTTTCATGTAAATCGGTTTAACCATATTATGTAGTATATTTAAACTCGGAAAATGAAATTGACATATCAAAGTGAAACTTTTTAACTCGATATCTAGAATATACTCACGCGGACAAAGCCGTGGGCTGCGACTAGTTGATTATATGTTATATCTGATAGAGTTCATGAACAATTTACTCTTAAATCTTAACAATTTGTTCAGTTTCCATTGTTTGAACTATCCTTACTAATATTATAAATGTGAAAGCAACTCTGTCTATCTGTTTGTTACATTTTCACTCCAAAGCCGCTGAACTAATTTGATAAATTTTGGTATAGAGATACATGGGACCTTGGCGACAGACATAGGCTACTTTTTATGTAGGTATCACGCGTGCGAATCCGCGGGCAGCACCTAGTTTTAAATAAACGCACTTTATTAAAAAGACAAAAATGAGTTTTTCTGTACCTTTTAACCAAAGTAATTTTACTGTGCCTTTAATTTATAATATTAGTAGGACAATTCATTACCGCTGAGAAAAAACTTTGAAAATATATCAAACTAGTTGACCCGGCCACGCGTTGCTGTAGCTTAGTAGTTCTAATACGTTGAACCAATATAAGCTAACCTCTAAAATTATCAGTGTTTCGTTACTATATTATGCATGTATTAAACATATAAACCTTCCTCTTGAATCGCTCTATCTATTTAAAAAACCGCATCAAAATCTGATGTGTATAGTTTTAAAGATCTAAGCATACGTAGGGGCAGACAGACAGCGGGAAGCGACTTTGTTTTATACTATGTAGTGATGTTTTAACTCAAATTAAACCTTGTTCACATTATCTGCATTGTAATTTTAATATTTTCTGTACATTTTGACACTTTTACGATTTCATTGTACTACATTTCACAAATGTATATTTTAACATGCGACTGTGAACTGGAGTGAGAATGAGACCTCTTTGACAAGAAACATAGCAGATGCCCAAACATTGGGGACCTGGCCAGGCCAAGGGCTCTCGTACTTTAGGTACGAACCTACAAGTACATCGGTAGGCCCACCTTGGTGGGCAAATTCATAGAGAAGTGCTGCGCCTGACGATATAGAAGTACGTGATAGAAAGTGTAGGTACTATATATAATGTCAGGCGCTTGTTTGAGCTAAATTGCACATTGTTGCGGCGTCACAAGAGTCTATTTATTTAAATGTTTTCGCATAGTCCGTCTTTTATACTTGTACTAATAAGTATTCTGTGGCCTAGCATGATCTCTCTTGAATATTAAATTATCTACGCTTGAATTAGCAGAGTCTAATCTATCCTGCCTGACAAGATCCCAAGCCAACCATTGAAAATGTTCAATTTTGGATTTGATTTTAACTAGGTACATATATTGGCCAATTTGATTCAACATCAAATATATTAAACCTACTAGTATAATTCTATCACAGACCCCCAGTTGCGCTCAACCAGCTATTGCGCAAAAAAATTCCTAAAATTATCTTTTTGGATAAGTTTGATAAAATAATTATAATTAAGGTTCTATAGACATAGAAAGCCCCAATTCATATCAGACAGCCATTGAATGAACATTAATTTGTATTCAAATAAAAACATAGGTAACCGACGAAATAGGTAATCAAATAGGTTACCAAATAGGTAATTTTAGCTATATTTTGAGTTATTTATGAAGTTGTTACTACGCGTCGATGTCTTTTACAAGGGGTTGTAAAATCATTTTATAATATTGATAATCTAAGCAAGTAGGTACGAGTATAACCATTCTTGTAACTTTTCTTTCACACTATACTAATAGCAATATTGTGTAAGTAAGAGGATATGACCGAAGTTATGTTAAGGTATTACTAGGGGTCACAGAATATCCCTAAATAAAACATTTATATTATTCCGTTTCCGTATGTTGAAGTGCACTGAATAACGACATTCGTATGCTTACGCTTAGTTTCAACTCGAGCTTTACTTACGTCAGGCGATATCAAGTAGGTGACTAAGTGTTCACCTAATGTAGAATGCCACAGCTAGTTCTATTCTGCTTATATTTATATCATTAAAATATGTTACACAGCCGGTTTATTGGTTAGTAAAGATCGCGTTACTGTGTAAACAAATAGGATACTTTCGCTATTCTAGTCTACCTAATATAACGCACTGAGCACTATAATGGCATTAATGATACGTAACGGCTATGGTGAGTGACAATTGCAAAACAAAATGTGATGATATAAAAACTTCGCTTAGATGCGAATGGCACTGCGTGAATATTAGGCATAGGTACCCACCCTCTGGGGATCGGCGGCATATAGGGCATTGGCATCTGCATAGGAGTGGGCGGCGACAGGTGCCGCGGCGAAGCCAGCAACAGTTTCAACGTAGGCGACGTTGGTGCGAAGTAGGATTGCCCCTGCTGCGTCAGCTGAGACCGCTGCGAGAGCGACGGCTGCTGCTGCTGCTGCTGCGGCGGCTTGTCTTGGTAGTAGGGGTAGTGGTCGTAGTCTGCGTACTGGTAGGGGTCGTAGAGCGCCGGCGGCGGCGCGGGTAACCACTCGCGGTCGAGGAGCGACCAGTCGGCCATGGTAAACGAAGTACTACTGCGCAGCGAACGTGCTGGACGCGTGCATCAGTGGACGCATCGCGCGCGCACTGCTGGCTGCCGCCCCGCCCGCACCCGCCGCCTGCCGCCCGCCGCATGATGCCGGTGCAACGCATAAACAAACTGCAAAATCCTTTATCTGCGCTGCACTCGCCGATGTACCTACGTAGTTAGCTGACGACTGATAAAGGGCAGTCTTGCCTCGTTCACACTAAATTGGTTGATAGCGAAACGGTCTAAGTGACCGGGTATCTTTTAAATTCCGAATGAAATACGAGTAACTAGCTACTAAGCAGGTACTAAACTAAGTAGTTTTGTGAGTCTAAAAAACGTAAAAACACACAATATGAAAAAACGTACCTATTGAACTAATTGACAATATAAATAAATGTTTGAGTGAGTTTAGTATTAGAAGTCGATTGGCACCGCGCAAATCCGCGCGAATAACATGGGTTGAGTGAGTTAGAAATAATGCGAACTCCATCGAATTTTGCTAAATAAACTAGATAATTATTATGGATACTTTATAAATGTGCCGTCTCATACTCTCATAACTCTTTCTGTTGTATCCGGACTTGCTAAAATTTCGAAAAATCTTATTTTATTTGCACAAGTCTGAATAAAAGAGTCTGAAAAAGACTATAATTTTAATATGAGACTTAAATTTACTAAATTGTCTTGTGATCGAGTTAGGTATTTGAACTCGTTTTAGTCGCAAGGTAAATGGGTGCTGAATAAAAGCGCGGAAAAATATTTGAGATTTTTCAAATATTTTCCGCGCTTATTATATTATTCTGTTTATGTCATTATTCTGTTCTGTTCTGTATTTATATCATTATTCTGTTCTTGGTGTTTGTGGAAGGCACCACAATTTCGCAAATGTTCACGACGTTTGTCTTTGCACGAAGGAGAGGACCTTGGAAAATTAATTCAATTAAAATGTCATATACTTGTCATTACTAAAATAGTCACCATTTGATATTTGAATTTGGTATAGTCACCATTTGATAGTACATACCCATTTTACGAATTCATAAACAGAATCCATCGCTGAGAAGTTTCATGAATTCGGTTATGGTCGTGATAAGTCTCGGCAGTGCACTGATAAGTATAACCTCGTGATAACATGTTGAAGAAGGATGCAAGCAAAAATGACCCTAACAGAAGCAAGGTGACGTTTCTTTAATTTAAGGTAAACATCGTGATATTAATACAATGTTGTAAAATGGAAAACACGGTCTTTAGAGAGTGTACAATTAGGTAATAACTTATGCTGGGTCTCTGTAATAGCCAAACAACCGTCAGTTCATTATTGTACGAGAATACAAACGATCCGTTTTGATTTTCATAAAGAAATGGTGGCAGC
The DNA here is from genome assembly GCA_948098915.1 of Lampropteryx suffumata. NCBI lineage: Eukaryota > Metazoa > Arthropoda > Insecta > Lepidoptera > Geometridae > Lampropteryx > Lampropteryx suffumata. The sequence goes on along the minus strand of OX402544.1, from coordinate 13,205,832 downwards.
TGATGGGTGTAACTAACGGATAATTTTATAGAATCGGGCCTTAGTGGAGCTTCTCGCGATTTCACTCGCGTTATATTGTTGAGCTTTCATCTAAAGGGTATTAACGTCAATTTATTTATTGAAATATACAAATAAATAATGCCGGACATTTCACACAGCATCATCTGACCCCTGCAGAGCTTATGTTATGGGTACCGCATCACTGATATACTACTTATATACCTTTTTTATAAATACCTACATATTGTACATAGAAACACATAGAGACAAATACTTGCAGATCATACAAACAATTGTCCCGCGGCGGGAATCGAAGACCTTCTGCGCCTCAGCCGAGCCTTCTGCTTCTGACACAGAGGTCGTCAAATGTAATGTAATAATATAAATGATGGTATAAATGAAATTAGGAATGTATATATCATCCTCAGGGAATCAACTGAAGGGTCCACTGCAATAATGATGAATGTCCTTTGTCTTTTGTTTTAAGATAATTGGATTTTAAATTTATTAACGGTGTAAAAAAACTCAGACCTGACGATTATAAAATGTTGTTTATTAAAGTTAAATTTAAAGTTAAAAAAGGTTTATTTGTATTATTTCTTTTAAAAATAATCGTTCTTAGGGTATTATAAACTAATTAAAAATAAGCAAATCTTAAGTAAGTCTTTAAAAATCAGGACTATAATGATCACTGTCCACACTGCGTTCACAGTCAATAATGATAAGTGTCCAAATGACTGTTTTAATTAACTTCTGAATCTCAAATTTTTGCAGCATGTAGAAGTTCATCGTAATAACGTCTTGTTTCAGGCCTACAGAACTTTTTCAGGAACTGCAGGTCGTTATATTTTGCTGTTGATATAGGCAGATTCTCTTTATAAGCCAAACCAGGTAATTTGAATTCGCCCTCATTAACTGCCTTCATAGACCGAAAAGAAACTGGCGTGTTGACCACACTTGATTCCCATGGACTATTATTAAAATTTCTGTGAAACATGAGCCGTGGGTGTTCTTTCTGGACTCTAAATTCACGCACAGGTCTTATGGGAAAAGGACAAGTTTTTTTGTAAAACGGTTTCAGAAATGCAGTCCAGCCTTTGAATGCATCTTGTGAGCATTCGATGACATTGAAAGGTTTCGGTCTCTGTCGAGCTCCACGCACATGTTCGGCCCATTCTTCAGGAAGTTCAATCCTAGTCTTTTGATTTAAGTAGGCCATGTTACGATCGCATTCCATGTATGAGTGCCCTCTTATCGGGAATATAACTTTGACAGATTCTAAGCGATTGCAGCAGTGAACTATGTAGTGTAACATTCTGAAGATAGTATAATTTTTATTTTGCCCACCACATGAGTCACAGAAAATTATAAGAGTCTTGACCTGTACCTCAATTTCATTATATATGAAATGGAACAGATGAGAGGCCACATCGTCTGATCCTTTTTTTCCAATACTCTCATCGTAAGCGAAAAAATAAGATGAGGAATCAGCAAGCACATGAACATTAAACATAAAATAACTCAGCTGTCTTTTATAATATACATCGTTTGTTGTTATGTTCGGTACAGGAAGATTTTTATAGAAATCCATTGCTATCGCTATTGTTGTGACATCTTGCCTAGCTCTCAAACGCGCTTTTCTTTTTTTATCATAAAAAACTTCAGCTCTCTTCTTGTGTGCTAAGTTTTCAATTTCGAGTCTTCGAAGTTGAGACAAAATCTGAGATTTTTCGTGGCCATCAGAAAGCGAAGCAATCTTAATTTCGAAATGCCTTTTCTCAGCTTGAAATTCATCGCAAGTCGAACATGTATCCATCCTGGGATAACCGAATGATATGTTGAAGTTCTTATTGAAAAAGTTGCGATATGTTTCGTATGATACCGTGTTATTTGGATTGTTTTCATTAAACATTTTGTGAATCTTAGACAAGTTCAACTCATCCGACAGATATAGTTTTTGACTCTCACGTAAATGATAGTGGCCTTTTTACCATTAATTGTTTTCAGAGTGTCAATTTGCTTGTACATCAAATCAGTAGTTAGTTCAGAAAACTTTCTTTTACCATGTATCCCCCGTATATCTATTTGAACAACGCCACGCTCAGTCAGTGATTTCTGAAGAAACTGAAGTCTTCTTCCAGTGATAACATGTAAGGATATAAAAGCTTTTCTACATACCGGTAACTCGTAAGTATCATCCCCAATCATACGAATCTTGTAAGAGTATGACTTATTATGTAATTTCGCATTTTCTTCACCTACTCGTGGACGTCGACGTTGTACATTAGAAACGGTTATAAGTCCGCTTAAATAATTATCCTGATCATACCTGTTCGCAAAACTATTAAATTGTCTTATTATTCTTGTTCTCTGGTCTTTACTTATCATTTCAAAACATTTAAAACGATTACACATGCAGTCATCGCCAATTTCATGTCCTTGGAGTCGTAGTTTCTTTAAAACATCACTCATTCTTCCTGTCTGTTTTCTTTTTTTCGTATTTCTGATCATTTCGTTGTTTTCAGCCATAATTTTAAGAAATGAAACACTAAAATCCGTATAACACAACCTTACAGAACGACAGACTCACAAATACTGACAAAACAATCAATTGGCGGGATCGCCGCTGATTTGAAAGCAAGATGGCGGTCAGAAGTGACCGGAATGGCATTACTCGTTAAGATTTAAATATTTTTGGACATTCATCATTATTGCAGTGGACCCTTCAACTACTAAGGAGGACATCATGTTGAAGAAATTTATATTATATTATTGCTGCATACAAACAAATGTTTGTATGATTTGCAAGTATTTGTCTCGGGTCTGGGTGTTCCTATGTATAATTGATCGAGCGAGCGAAGATCTTAGTGGCAACATGAACAATTTTTCTTTGTATGTTTATTCGTTCGACGATAACTATCGAACCGATTTTTCGACCTCCACGAAATTTGGTAAGTTAACAGATTGGACTTGAAAAATGATCTGGTAACTTATTGAGCCAAATTAAACAAGGGGTTGTTAAGAAACAGGGTTCCAAAAGAGAAAAAATAACAAGTTAATTATGAATCAAGTGATTCATATGAAAGTGTTTTGTAAGTACATTCCAAAACTGTTTTTATTTTTATTCTAGGATGCATAGATTTATAGATATAACGTAAAAACTTAACATTTTAACTTCATAATCGTTACAGTTTCGTTGACTTCATAGGTCTGAATTTAAATCGGCATCGAGCTGAATATGAATAAGTGTAAATTATTTTTAAATAAAATTTAGTTCATCCTACTCGCTGATAATGAAGTCTTCTATAGATGAAAGAATTTTTCAAATCGTTCACCGATTTGAAAAATTCTCTTATCTATAGAAAACATACAAGAAATCTAATCATTTCTTATACTTTTCTTCTCGCGACTTCCTGATCAAATTATCTTGACGCGTATTCACTCAAATCGCGTTTTTTTTATCAAAAAATAATAATCATTAAATTTAAATAATAAAAACTGTAAAAAGTTTACCTACCCGAGGTATTGTTTTAATTAGATTAATTTGCGCCTTGTGTAAGCTGCATGTTAAAACGAAGTCAACCTTAGAAGATGATGATTATTTCATATTTTAGACATTATTTCATAATTAAATTATAAAACGAACAACTACTTTAGGCGGGAATCGAGTCCGCAATTTTCTGCGTCTCAGCCGGACCTTGACCCACTGCGCCACAGAGGTTGTCATGTATACTTATTATAAACAAGCTGATGCCCGCGTCTTTGTGAGTAGAAAACTGACGTTAAAAGTAGCCTATACATTATACAGGTTATAGCTATACATATACATATAATATAAAATGCATATGAAACAGTTCAGCTATCTAAGGACCGTTCAAAACGATCTTTAGATAGATCAATCCAAATCACTACCAGAGGGCAACGTCCCCAAGACACTGGCGGCATGGCCATGTTGAATAGCAATGCTAATACGCTGGGCCAGATAGGAGCCAGCTCTTGGGGCAAGAGATGAGCCAGCTCTTGGGTCACTCTATCTTACGTATAAGTTTTATTTTAAAATAATTACAGCAATGTAATGAATAATATAGGTACCTAATTTATTCATGTACCGACTTTTGATACAAATCATGTTGTTCATGTGGAAGAGTTCCAACAGAACGGCTGCATTCCCGCACTGTTTAGTGCCAAAGAAACTATTTGAGAAAGGAAAGGGCCAGCCTTGTTTACACTTTGCATTCATGAATATTACTTTTTTTTGTGAACAAGTAGATTAGTAATCTCCGTAAGCTAGAAACTTACAATTACAAAAAAGATAGCTAACACACTCGTCGTTAAACAACATTTGTCAAGGTCACAATACATGGCTGGGTGACCGCAGTGCATTTTCTGTACGCTCTTGGTCCGCGTTTTTAAAAAGATCTCAGTCGTATATTAAAGAAGTAACTAGACAATAGTAGAACGTCATTTTCACCACAATTGGTAGCTGATTCATCATTTGCCGTGGTCCTGTCATACAAACGGGGTAGGTACACAGACATTTGGTCAAAACTGGCCTATTATTGGTAAATTTTTTGTAAAAATCCATCGATACCCCATTTTTGAGGTATGTCAGGAATATTCCGAAACCAGCATTTATTCACATTTTATGATGAATGTTTAACCCGTGTTTGAGGCTGCCCGTGCTACACTTATTTTATTTTAATTTTAACACATAATTTCATCCCCATCTAGTGGTTGATTTGAAAAATTTATCACATATTTCTTTAACACATTTTTCTTTATTTTTAATGAATCTAGGCCCTGTGGCAGTGTCATGGTTGTTGACCATGTTTAATAATGGTCTTTGTAGCGTCCAAATCCCGAAGTCATGGAGAAGAGCAAAATTCGTGGCCTTGCTAAAACCAGGGAAAGCCTCACGGGGGTCCAAAGAGTAACCACCCCATTACACTCCTCTGTCATACCTTTAAGTTGTTTGAGAGGATGCTGCTTGATAGGCTTACACCTGTCATTGAACCAAAGCTCATTCCCCAACAAACAGGGTTCAGGCCTGGCAAGTCGTACGCTGGTCAGATCTTAAATCTCACGGAACGGAACATATAGAGAACGTAAAAGATTACAGATATTGTTTTGGTGGACTTGTCTGCAGCATACGACACAGTGAACATTGAGAGTCTACTTCACAAGGTACACGTCACAACTGAGGATTGCAACCCTCAGTCATGACTCGTCCGAGTTCTAGGGCAAATCTTGCACAATCGGCGTTTCCGAGTACTTCCAAACATTCCCCCGCTCGGGATTACATTACCCTTGAAGAGAAGCTTCCCCCTGGGCATGAACTGCCGTGCCCAATGTGGAAGTGCCTCAACAGAATACGAGTACAGGTTGGGCGTTGTAGGAGTGACCTTGGCAAATGGAGCATTACTCACACACACAAACGCGCACATACACACAATTCAATTTCACTTTTATATTTTAGTTACCATTTTGGCACGTTATCTAAATTGTATTGTATATTACTATACTCGTAATTTATCTTAATTTATAGAATTACCTATTTGCAATAATTAATGTAATTTTCTGTGTAATGCATAATGGGGGAGCACAGATGTCTATCGGACCGGCTTTTTATTATTATTATTATTAAAATAGGATGTAACAACGATACGAAAAAAGAAGAAAAGAATGAATGTATTTAACCCAAGATTAGAGACGATCGCCTTAACGTGTTTAAATTTTCTGAATGTTTTCTATAAAATTGTGACACCCTGAAAAAAGTTGATACCCTTTTTGGAGTATGTTAGGAAAATCCATAAACCCGTATTTCTTTGTTTCTTACGAAGGGTATTCAACCCGAGTTCCATGTGTCATATTTTTTCTCTTTCATACAAACTTTAACACACCATTTCAAAGAGTAGCTTTGAAAAACTTTGAAACACGTGTTTCTTTATTTCCAATGTAGAATATTTTACTCTACTTAGAAATTGAACGCGTTAAAAAATGAAATACTTGTCAAGTTGTTTAGTTTTTGAAGTATCAAAACGAAGTTTCAAGTAAATCGCACCGTTCGTTAATAAGTTCCCAAACAAATGTTAACACCCCATAGCACCCCTTGTTAAAGGTTCTTTCTAAAAATACTTTCATTTTAATTGACATACATCCAAGAAAAGTTTCAAGTGTGTAATTTCAATCAATACAATTTTTCATACAGCCTTTTTCACCTTGGGGGTCGAATTTCGAAAATACCTTCTTTTTACAAATTCGATTTTTCAAACTTCAGTAGTTTAGGCTCTGCATTGATCCTAGAATAAGGCTTATTGTTTTATAAATTTTGTTTATAGATTAGTACCTACAAGTGACCTAATAACAGCTACCGAGGAGAATCTATCACATATTAAAACTATTGAGGTCGGCAAAGTACGTTCTTACATTCTGCTAATATTAATAATTAAACCCTATCTTACTAATATTATAGATGCGAAAGTTTGTTTGAATGTTTGAAAGACAGATCAAGATTGATAAGGGCATTTATTTGTAGCTTCAATCACACTCGTACATAAAACAACAAAAGAAAAGGAAGGAATTTTAGTTGGTAGATACAAACCAAACCAATACAAAATAATTACGTTTTTTAAACTAAGAAGACAACCGACTTCATGTATACAAGGTACACGACAAGGTAGCTACTGTAAAACGTTGAAGAGTTCCCTTGACTATCTTTCGTCTTCATCATCAGACTCCTAATGACAGTCACAACCCAAATGTACAATTCTCATCAATACAAATGAATCAAGCCCAAACACCAGGTAATTGCTGTAAATCGTTGAGGAGTTCCCTCGACTGTCTTTCGGCTCCATCATCAGATCGACTCCAGACCTTCATTAAATAGTAGTGCTTTAAAATACTTTTATAAAAAATAAACAAACGCACTAGTCGCCATTACGATTTTCGAAAGTTCCCCTCGATTTCTCTGGGATGCCATCATCAGATCCTGGTTTCCTTATCATGGTACCACCCTTGGGATAACTCCTTTCCAACAAAAAAATAATCATCGAAATCGGTTCGTAAACGACGAAGTTATCCGCGAACACACATAAAAAAAAATGTATACGAATGGAATTGAGTAACCTCCTTTGTTTGGTCGGTTAAAAAGACAACCGACTTTAATAAAAAGTGCCAAGTGCGAGTCGGACTCACCCATGAAGGGTTCCGTAGCAGCAAGTAACATAATATAAAAGTTCTTGTAGTTCGTTGTAACTTTGATCGATAATTTTGATGCTTTAATAATAGTGTATTTTTTTTTATTAAGTTATTGATAAGTAAACATTATAATTAGGTACCTAAATGATGGGATTTAGATCTAACTATATTTGAGCCCATATAGGCTTGTGATAGTTAAACAAGCTAATATTATATTCCAGTTTGACAAGAAATATTTCCAAAAATATTATCAATTTGTGTGCCTCCTCGCATAGTTGGACAAGGTGGTAATAACGTCCTGTATCCAGCGTTCTGCATGAATGACAGTATACAATTGTCTTTTAAAAAATAATCGTTGAAGTCTCCAAAAATTAATGATGGCATATTGTTGTTGCATTTTTGTTTATGAACTCCATTAAATTTTTGTTTGTACATCTGGGCGATACCGATCAAGCCACCCCCCGCGCGAATTATAATTATTATTTACTTAGGCACCTATTACAGATTTATTATTAGAAAATAATGGTTCACGGTTTATGCATAAGGTTTATGTTTATGAAATTAAATGTTTTTTTTATTTTTATATTTGAGTTGATTGAATGAAAGGTAAATTGCGGTTTACGATTTATGCCATATTAAAAAAAACTACTTACCAGATCTCGTTCAAACCAATTTTCGGTGGAAGTTTGCATGGTAATGTACATCATATAGTTTTTTAGTGTTATCATTCTCTTATTTTAGAAGTTACATGGCCAACATTTTACCACTTTGGAAGCATCTCTCGCGCAAACTATTCAGTTTAGAAATAAAATATATTAGAAACCTCAATATCATTTTTGAAGACCTATCCATTGATACGGTCAAACACGTATGGGTTTGATTAAAAATTTTTTTTGCGTTTTAGTTCTAAGTATGGGGAACTTCCAAAATTTATTGGTTTTTTTTTTCAATTTTATGTCAAAGTTTGAAAATTTGTATGAGAGAAGAAAATGAATTACTAAAAACTATTCAGAAAGAACAAAAAAAAATGGAGTAAAGAATTCAACAACTTTCAGACGAAAACTTCAAACTAAACCAGAAGGTCGAAGGTTATGAAAAAAGTAGCGGGGCTAAGGACAAAGAGGTTAATAAAAATAACTAAGATATTGTGATTTGAGCAGAATTAAAGTCTTATTATAACTGAGACTTATTTAAAGCGGTTATGGAAGAATTTAAACGCCTGTGAGAATCGAAGTTCAGTAAATAAGCTACCTAAGGCTAAGGTGCAAGGAATGAGACAAAAACCCCACATTTCCAAAATGTGAAAGCTACATCTTTAACTATCACATTAACTAATTCATCGACTAAAACTGAAATACTAAGTCGCTCATGGCAAAGCTAAAATAAAAGTGAAACTTAGGCAGAAAATAAAATGAGAAAAGAAAGAGATCACTAACCCACAGCCTGCAAAAAGAAACATCCTCTGCACAAAAAGACAGCACACAAAATCAGCGGAGTTATTGCTTTCGACTTGATGAAACCCCGATTTGTTTATCTCATAACAGTAACTGGAACCAAGATATATGATCAAGCCCCTGGTAACCGGAACAACGTGCATAATAGCAACACAATGCATATATGGTAAACACTCGATCCCCGAACCGGTTCACCGTGGGGAGATCGATGAAAATCTTCTAGTTAAGAAAGACAAGAAACTTAATAACAAGCTGAACGAAAACATATACATATGTTATAAAAAACTTAAGCTAACATTCTAATAGAAATGTTACTACATTTAACGCTAGGACTATCTGAATTGAATAAAACCTACTGGAATTAGACCAAGCCTTAATGTGAATGAGGTCATTAGACATGGGATGTTTTAGGAATAAGTAAGATAAGAAGATGAAAGATAGGAGATTAAGATGGGATAGGTAATCAATGAAAAAGAAACATCCTGATAGATAAAGTGTATAATTTTCTCCTATCTCCTTATGTTAAAAGAAGATTAAGGGCATAAAAGATGTCATAGATAGGATAGTTGTTGTACACGCAAAAGTTCCAAACTACAAAAAAGACTGGGTGATAATCCAAATAGTGCATAGATTTTGTTTACCACCCTGTCTTTCCGGTAGCTACCGAGCCTACCGAGCAAGTAAAAGCCTGAGTAGTAGACTCCAATTAAACCTAAGGAAAACTATCTCAGAAAATAAAACCTGAACCAATATCATTTATAACAACCATATTTAATGCACAAATTGAATTTAAACTTAGCAGTATGAGTCGATAATGGGAAATACAAACGGTCAAACACTTATGAACTTTTTACTTGAATACAACTTAACAATCTTAAAAGCAATATTCAAGAAAAACTCCAGGCATAAAAACGAAATTTTCTTTATCATACGCAACTACCCCAAGAAAAGTCGACTTAATGAAATAAATAAAACAAAACCATGGATGTATACATGTTAAGAACTCCTGATACATAAGGACTAGGAAACAGTCCCGGCAGAACTAGTCGTACATGGAAGACTAGTTATCCCGCTCGCGACTTAGTTTTTAAAATATCATATTGTAGCACAGCCATAAACCGTTACATCCAAATTACAGAATCGCGAACAAAACTACAAACTTGGCCTCTCTTAAAGACTAATTGTTCGACCTACGCATCGTTTCGACGACCTGTGGCGCAATGGGCGAAGGCCCGTCTGAGATGCAGAAGGTTGCAGGTACGATTCAAAGGCAAATGTTTATATCATCTGCAAATATTTCTTTCGGTTCTGGGTGTTTTGAAAAAAATCAAAAATGAATCTGAAAAATATCTAGTGTAGCTTTACCGGCTTTTCAAATCTCCGTACACAATGTGTAGAAAATATGTAAAATTCTAAACTCTCCTTCACCAGAGATCCACCAGAGTCGGCCTGGAAGTCTCTGTGCCTAAAGTCAATATCACAAAGAAAGCAAACCGCCAAAAACTGTGGGACGTTCCTTTATACATAAGAATTCAGTTATTTGCTTGAAAATTGTACCAGTGACAATAACCGAGCCCACCTAGCCATCTCAAAAAGAAAGGGCTCAATGCCCTTTTATAAAATGTTATCGGAATACTGCTTGATGATATAACTTTTCGAATAGCGTGTGGGTTTAGACTAAGTGTCCCTATTTGTAAACCCCATCGCTGTTCTTGTGGCAGAGGCGTCGGCAAATACGGCACCCACGGTGTCTCCTACCAAAAGAGCGCTGGTAGATATCGTGAAGCGGGCTATAACCACCATCAGCCTAGGCAGGTTACTTGACCCCATAGGTTTGGATGATAGTAAGAGGCTCGATGGCATAACTTTGATCCCCTCGGAAAGGGGAAATGCTCTCGTATGGGATGCCACATGTGTTGACACTTTGGCTCCCTCTCATCTTAGTGAGACAATTTCTAAGGCTTGAGCCGCGGCAGAAATAGCTGAAAACACGAAGCGGCGCAAATACGAATTAAATGTCAATGAGGTTTTACTAACAGTTTTACCTCAGTTTATATATAATATCATTGTTAAATGTTTAAATTTTGCGCCATTTTGTGTATAGGTACTATTGGACCATGGGAGCACAGTACTTAATTATTTGAAAAGAAAATAACATCACTTTTAGTCGACGCCACTGGTGATAAGAGGGCTGGTTCATTCATTCTAGCGCGGGAACGCAGGCAGTGCTCGTAGAACTCTTTCATACCAATAAATTCAATTTTGATTTTTTTAGTGTTTGTGCTTTTTAAACCTTGGATGTGTCCTTTTTAACCTTTACGTTATCTAGATAACGTAACTTGGTAAGCGATTCAAACACAGAATAGACAGGATTGATGGTGAGTTCTAACCTTGAAGTAGTGGACGAATCATCGTCCCCCGAAAAGGTGGAGATCGGCGAAGCTACACGATCTTCCGATTCAGGTGATACCGGAGCAGACGACGCCAGAGCTCGGATGTAGTCCCGGGTATTGCGGATCACCCCTGGCAGGCTGCACTGGCCCTCAGCCATACTCACCATACCTGAAGGGATTCAGGCGTATATTGATTAGTGACTTAGGCCGTGCGTGTCAGAGCAGAGCTGGTTTTGGAATGTACGGACGAACGACAGAGGCTCGATATTCGTGTCTGTCAAATGTACCTACCTAGACGTAGACAGAGAAAACAATACCTAGATCTTGTCTCGCGTTGTATAAAATTGCTCTGCGCAGTCTGTCTTCTTCACCTCAATATACCTAGGCAAATAAATATAATGACACTCAGCAGCCTCAACATCAAACCCCTACTAATAAGAAATAACCCAAGTAGGTAAGTACTTACCTACCTCTACATACAATTAAACTGTAGGTAGGTAGGGTAGGTATGTTGTAATACACACCCGCCTTTTGATGGACGCGTACCTACTACCTATGTACCTATAGGTAGGTATCTACTCGAATTAACAACAAATCGACTTGTACCTAGGACTAGGTAGTTAATATTTTGCAAGGCATATTGTTTTCAGGTTATGAGCCCAGCTCAGACCAATAGGTAGGTTACCTACATACTTACCCAGCAAGAATATCCATCCATACCTAAACCATACTCGAATATTTAGTACCTACCTAGGTACTTATAGGTGTATAATTATTAAGATTTAGTTTAAGTAGGTAAGAAGGTACCTATTTATTTTACTTACTTAAAAATGATTAGCATGACAGATCTAACTGAAATTGAAGTAGGTAAGTAGGTACCTATGCCATAGTAAAAACAGAGAGACAGAAGATACCTAAATAAATTGTGTTGCCTATGTTCCCGGGCATGACGGGAGCGCCAGGAGAGCGAGCGGCCCGCACAACCGACTGTGTAACCATGGCAACGGAGTCGGCGGCAGAGTGCACCGCGCGCCCTATAAACCTACACTTAGATAGGACGAGGTCATTCACCTTATCAATGCACCCGAAACTAAAGTAAGTATAGTGGGGCCCGACCATTCTGAATTACCTACTAGTTTTTATTGGCAAACTGTTGTCACTAGTAAATCATGTGAAGGATTAAAATAGTTAATTACCTACCTATTTAATATTAATGTTTTTACTTAAGTAACAATATTCTAAAATACAAACCAAATCTTAGATCTCCAACTTTCTGATTCTCCTAATTTAACCGATTCATTTCGGGGTTTGGTCATTAATTAAAAGCACAACTTCTTATACACTCATTCAATGCTGAATATTCACACATTTTCACAGAAACAACACTGTTCCACTATTAACTAAATATACAAGCTTACCTACTTGCCGTGAGACTGAATGAATGGAGATCCTAGATATGCTTGAAGTTGTACATAAACAATCACTGTCACGCCATCTAGTCTAAACTGCGAAAACTAAATGTAACGCTGTGCGCTATAGATGCTCGTATTCTAAGAATTAGGTGTCGGACTCGGCTATGAATTTAGTCTTTAGCCAGCAGATGGCGCTGACAACCATATTTTTGCTATTTACGTAACATAACCAAGTTAGACAAAAATAAAAAGTTTACTTATCGTCTATTTATAGGCTAAACTTTTTATAAAGTTATTTTTATAAAAAGTTTTGCACAAACCTTTACATCAATAAATAGAGCAATAACGTATCTATAAAAGGAGTACCTACATTTTTATTGTTTATCCCTCTTGACACAACTGCTTGGCATCAGTAGTGCTATAGGAAAATTCTCCCGTGGCACCATCGATAGTGTCAGGGTATTTTTTTTTAATTAATTTATTTTTTTACGAGGCTAATTGTGCCGTAGTTAATTAGGTACTTAATTAGGTGCCTTATCACATTTTTTTTTTATAAATTTTGTGTTTTTTTTGTGATTGAAGAAAATAATCCTCAAATTATTTTATATGAAAATCCACCATTTTATATAAAATTAAAATCCACCATCCCTATTAATATTATACATGCGAAAGTAACTATGTCTGTCTGTTACGTTTTCACGCCGATTTGGATGAATTTTGGTTATCCTTAAGAGATAGACATATTGCATAGCGGACGTTTTGCAGACCTTTTGAGGGTGTACAATACTGTTATACATTATTTTGATCTATCTCCCAGGGTTCAAACAGCGTTTGCAATGTAAGCGCAAAAATATGAGTTTATTTACGACACCACATTGGAAACCTCTAAAATTATCAGTGTTTATCGACTATATTATGCATTGTTTTTACATATAAACCTTCCTCTTGAATCACTCTATCTATTAAAAAAAACCGCATTTAAATCAGTTGCGTAGTTTTAAAGATCTAAGCATACATAGGGACAGACAGACAGCCGAACGCAACTTTGTTTTATACTATGTGACAATGTAATTGTATTATAATAGAAATGTAATTGGTGCATATTTCATAAAATGTTTTTGTTCATTTATTAGATTCATATGTTTATTGCATAATAAATAAAAAAATAAATAAACATATTACCTATCTCTAATACTCTCGCATATTACTTTGGAAGTGACATTGATTTTGATAGAGATTCTGCTGGTGCTTGGAAACTTGGTGGTACCAACTACTTATAAATTTTCCCAAAGAATTTCCCAAAGAAACTGGTAGGTAGTGATCGAATTTACCTAAAGTCACCTAGCATGTAAGACTATTCAAAGTTGAACTATCTCTAAATCGTTTTAAACAGTTCTTAGATAGCTCAACTGTTTCATACGTATTTTATATTATTGTAAATTATTATGTACATTTCTGTAATTATACTATTATTAAACTTCATTGAATTGAATGTGTAAGTAATTTACTAGTATAGTCATAAATTAACAACCTAACATGACAATTAGCCTATGCTCAGCAGTAGTGTGGCTCAGAAAACTGAAAATTTTTAGTACTTACTTACCTAAGCGTAGTAACGTAAGATCTTTAAGGGTATATTTTTAAGAGGTTAAGACGTTTTATGTTAAAAACTATAAAAGAAAATGACAGTTTTTGAAGGACATTTTATTAAAACCAAAAAAACCGCTAGGAACAAAAATTTTGCCTGAGAGGTTACTGTACCTTACCTATCAACTTCCTTTTTTCACCTTCATGGTTCTTTTACCATCGGTTATAATAAATATTCTAACTAAGGGTTACTATCATAAACGAAATATTGCTGTAACGAAAAGATAAGTCGGAAGGACAAACTTGGCTTTGTAGGTTACTACTTGAAAAAATGATCTCCCATACATCGATATACGTCACGGTCAATTCTATGAGTACGTCTGCAAATCTGCAAATTGTAGCTACAATTTTATTTTCTTTTCATTAATTGTGCTGCGAGTCTTTGCTTCTTTTACTATTGATAGATTTTCTTCATATCGGAAGTGTTTAGAACAAATTTTTGAATATATTGTAATCTGTATGTATCTGAGCAATCGAATTATTAATTATTATAACATTATAACTCTTATAATAAAAAAATAATAATATTAAATAGGAGTTAGAGTCTATCTTATAATAACACCATAAACTAATGTGTAAACATCATAAATAATGTTTAAATCTGTTATTCTCTGTATTTTTTTATTCATAGACATTAAAAAGACAATGGCATCCATTACATACGCGCTACGCCAGCTGCCTATAAGATGAAGGGTAGTTTATTACAAAATAAAAGCCTTAAATTAGTAAACTACCTACTTAACTCATTCACTGCCACCACGATTTTCTTGAAGTTTATCGAGATGCCGCCGTATAAAATCGCAGACACGCTAGGCGTGCTCGCGGCATTGCTTGGAAAAATAGATTTTAGTAAGTAAATTTATCATAACGTAATTTAAGGTTCTCAAACTTTTTTTACTAAAATTCCCATGCATAAATGAATAAAGTTTTATTGTGAACTGTAACATTGGCATTGTTAACAGTGCAAGTACATTTGTTTTGATAATATATTGAGTGACAATCATATTTAAACATATTTTCAGTCTTATATGAGTGAATTCATCTAAATTATTAAACCGATAAAAGCTTTGAACTGCAGAAAGTTTGTTTACGTTATTTATCTCGTATGTTGGTTGATTGGCCTAACCTAATTACATAAGTATGAATTAAATTCAAAATATTCAAATGAAATAAATTGATTTCTTATCTTTTTTTCAGGAAAAGTTAAATTTGTACCGGAAACGGAAGATATTAATGATGACAAAATTTTTAGCGAGACAAACGAACAGCAATTGATTTTTATATAATAGATATAATTTTACTGTACGTGTGTATGTCACTGTGTGTGTATGTATAATTATATAAAGATATACATCGGATAGAAACGTTTTTTTTTCATTGCATGGAGTTGTATAAGCGACTTCATATAAGTAGTATATCAGTCATGTGGTACCCATAACACAAGCTCTGCTTACTTTGGGGCCAGATGGTGCTGTGTGAAATGTCCGGCATTATTTATTTATTTATTATTTATTCATACATGACACAGTACTGTATACGGTAAAAACAACGGTCCGATAAATTATGACATTCCGTTTTGTCATCAAATACTGGTTAAAAATCTCATATCGCAAGCTTATAACTCTGAAATTAGCGAAGCGTTTAATAGAATAAAAAAGTTTGGGAACCTAAGAGTAGCTTCAGTAAGTGAACACACCTAGCGTGTTCTCGGCACTACAAAATACCTATTTTTCGCAAAAAAAATCTAACTAGTTTTTTTAGGGAACCGCTTCAATATGCCATAGCCTATCCATTAAAAATGATGCACTAAAAATTTGAACAGAAAATCTGGCCTAGTTTTGGGAATATAACCGAAACATTCAAAACACGCCTGGCGTGTTCTTGGCGTAGAGACTTAGATTAGCCTGAACACGCGAGCCGTGTCAGTGGCAGTGAATGTGTTAATAAGGGTATTAAAAAGCTAATCAACCGATTGATTACCACAAACAGTATTGCATAAGGCACCAATGGCAGTTGTCCGAAGTCAGAACTAGATGGCACCACTAGTAGATTAGAACGCGCTATCGTTGCGTTTTGCTCTCTACAACACTAGCTTCGGGCCTCTCTTATTTATTTAATAGTCACTCGTTCTTACAAACGGTGAAGGAAAACATTGTTATTTTTTTACACGTACATGCTTAAGAGCATTAATCGTGTCAGAACGAAATAATATTCTACTTCTATGAACTGCTGAACTAATATAATACATATTATATTATATTATATTATAGTTAGTGTTAAATCATGATCTAATCAACCAACCCTGGTGACGGAGGCAAATGAACTTTTGTTGTAAAGCCAGTAATATAATTCATTTTGAAAGAGCTATGCACTCTAGAATTACTAATTACCTTAACAAACATAATATTATAAAAAGTAACCAGAACGGATTCCAGAAAGGTAAATGGACTACATTGGCCGCTTTTAATCTAGTTAAAGCCATACTTGAGAATGTTGACCAAAATAAGTTTGTCTCAGCAGTGTTCTTTGATATGAGCAAGGCGTTCGATTATGTTTGTCTTATAAGACTTTTAGCAAAATGTGAGTTGTATGGTATACGTGGTCTTACTCATGATTGGATCAAAAGTTACCTGGACAAACGGACACAATGCGTAGAAGTTAGAAAATTGAATGACAAAAATGAACTTATTGATTCCAGGTCGCCTTTTAGACATAATACACTAGGTGTGCCCCAAGGCAGTGTTCTTGGGCCACTGTTGTTTTTATTATACATTAATGATTTACCAGACATCACTAATAACCATTGTACACTTTATGCTGATGACATCTCTATAGTAGTAACCAATGACAATGAGCCTGAACACATACAAGACTTAAATAACACAGTCGGAATGTGTATTGATTGGTTAAGCAAAAATAATCTTAAAGTAAATATATCAAAAACAAAGTTCATTAAATTTTATAATAGAAAACGAAAAGGACTTATCAAAATGATGAAATTCAGGAAAGTGATACTGTTGTGTTCCTTGGTCTAAAACTTGACAATGTATGCTCATGGGTACCACACATTGAGCATATTAAATCAAAAATAAATAGTTTCATTTACGCGTTATGGAATATTGCAAACATAACTGATCATAAAACTGCTTTGCTAGCCTATCACGGTTATATAGCATCCCTTCTTAGGTACAGTGTTATAATATGGGGGAACGGAGTTAATGCCAAAGCTTTATTTATAGCGCAAAAGAAGTGCCTTCGTGCAATATTCAACAAGCCACCTAGGGAACCTTGTACACCAATATTTTAAAAAAACAAGATTTTGACCTTGCCGTGTATGTATATTTTAGAGATGTGTAAATTTGTCAGATCACATGCGGAATTATTTGACACTTTCGAACAGGTATACAAATTTAACTCTAGACATAAGGACAGACTTGCAATACCTGTTCATAAAACTGAATTGTTTAGTCGCAACTGTTACACCATGGCTATCAGAATTTACAACAAATTGCCAAGTCATGTAAAAGAGCTTAGGGGGCCCTTATTCAATAGAAAACTATTTAATTTATTAATTGATCATTGTTTCTATTCTGTTGACATCTATCTTCATTTTAAGTTTTGACCTATTATTAATTATGTGTTTTATTATATCAGAATGATCAGAATCAGTTGACAATTTTAATTTATAAGTTATTTTAAATTGTTATTTATAGTGACATTGTATTAATGATATGTTATAATTTCAATTAATTTGTATGATAAATGAAATATATTCACGTGCCTGTACTCGGGCTAGATATGCAGCTCTACTATTGACAATTCCACCTAATGTATATTATAACCATGTCTTATGTGAATAAACGTACTGAATACTGAATTACTGAATTACTGAATTTAATGTAATAATTAATACAATAAATAGTAATAAGAGAAGGATGTTTTAAAAATAATATCCAATCTTCTAAATAGGTATACATTTTATCTTTCCCTATTAAAATATGGTTATCTAGCTAGCGTCTGGCCCTTTTTGTAAACACTACGGTGGTAGCAAGTAACATGTACTTCTCAGGTTTTTAGAACAAGGTTCTGAATAAAACCTTCGTCATAAGATGGCGTGGTGGCCTAACCAGATACTAAGTAATACTGTTCTGTATCTGGGTGTTATAAAGTATCATATGTTTGTATTTAAAATATATAAGTATAATTCTTTAACAATCATCTGGCTCCTTAAGTACAAGCCTTTAGTTTGATACTCAGCAACTTTTACTCTGTTCACACAAGGGCGGCATGGCGTCTAACAAAATTGGTGGTTCTAACAAAAAGTTAGTGTCCAGCACAATAACAACAAAAGTGAGTAGGTCCCTACTCATTAAACTACAAGTATCTCGTATTGATGTACCTACCCAAATATTTCCTCCTTCAGTTGTTTTATTTTATACTATGCATAAATCATAAATGATTTTATTGTACCTATGTGCTATTTTACTTCTGCTAAGACAGCGTTTTGATCAAAATGTTTGAAAAACTTCGTACTGTGATCGTATCGTGGGAAGAAGTACAGAGCTATTTAAAGGAGGTGCTTAATTAACAAGTTTTTACATTTTATAACGAGGTAATTTAGGCTCCTGAAGGCAGAGAATCAGTTATTTCATGATTAGTCCATGATTTCCTTAGCGACGCTTAATTTAGAAGTTTTTTCCACTATTTGGTGTATTTGTATAGGTATAGGTATTCACGGTGCCGATGCCGTCATCACTATGAAAATCAATAAACGTGCTTCTGTATAAAACGAGTTAAATTCATTATTTACTAGCGACCCGCCCCGGCTTCGCGTGCAATGTTTATACCAAATATACTACAGAATGTCTAATGTGATTAGAAACTTCTAAAATTAACAGTGTTTCTCTATTATATTATTTATTATGCATACATATAAACCTTCCTCTTAAATCACTCTATCTATAAAAAAACAGCATCAAAATCCGTTGCGTAGTTTTAAAGATTTAAGCATACATAGGGACAGACAGACAGCGGAAGACGACTTTGTTTTATACTATGTAATGATGGTCGTCTTGCGAAGCGTACATTGCGCTCTTATATTATTTATTTTTCCAGTTATTTCAGGTTTTATTTGTAATTTTGGTGATTTTATCCAAATAAAGCTAGAGATATTGCCTCGGTTTGAATAATTGTAATAAGAGTTTTGTGTTTCATTGTGATTCGAGCAAAAATAATCAAATAATGTTTTTATACGAAAGACACTGACACTGGAAAAAAATGCATTACTATGGCACATGCTCATGCATTAACGAAGAAGAAAAAGAATCAAGTTGCCTCTCGAGTTGAATAAAATTGCCTCTCGAGTTGAATCAATTTGCCTCTCGAGTTGCATAAAGTTGCATTTATCCGCGCCTCTGCTTGACCACAAAATGCCTGTCCGTTACTAAAAGTAAAATGTTATCCCTACTAATATTATAAATGCGAAAGAAACTCTGTCTGTCTGTCACGTTTTCACGTTTTCACGCCTAAACCGCTGAGCCGATTTTGATTAATTTTGGTAAAGAGATAGATGGGACCTAGGAGAAGGACACACTAGAAGGGCTACTTTTTATGTAGGTAACACGCGTGCGAAGGCGCTAGCAGCTGGTATTAGATGAACTGAATCCATAGCATAGCATCTGTGCAGAAGAATCTGAATAAAATTTCCTATTATAAACTATTTACACATAAGATTCTAATTCGCCAATGAGTTATAACGCGACAAACAAAGAGGTTAATAACAAAGTTGCTATTTGGATTCCACTGTTTTTAAATTTTGAACTCGCTCGAAATTAGTGCGTCTTCAACGGTTTTTTCCAACATCGAACTAGAAGATTCATATTACCACACGAGCAATATGGAAAAAATAAGTTATATGTTAACTAATTTCAGAAGCTAACACTTCTCAAAATGTATGGAATGTTTAAACAATTGAACAATTGAACAATTTAAAGAAAATGAACAGCGTAATCGCAAACAATGTTTTAGAGTGATATTGTAAATATAGTTCCTATCCTCGCCACGCCTGTATGCCTGAACGCTATGAACTCAAAAACTTCCCAACGGATTTCATACTGTTTTGACTAATGAACGGAGTGATCCATAAGGAAGGTTAAGGTGTATAATTCACCTGTTCGAAGTTATAATAAATAAACAAGTAACCAAAGGTACAATCACATTAACGCAATCATAACACTTTTGAGTGTGTCTCAACAGTGGAAGGCAACAAAACGGACTAAGACAGAGAGACAAACACTGCTGCTCATAATAACAATAAATAAAAGTCAAAGTCAAAGTATATTTATTGCATCATTATATGTTTAAAAAGATGTTATAACTTGTATAGAGTCAATGTAATCTACCCTGTATGAGCGTGCAATTATTTATAGGTTACAATTATTAAATAATATATAATATAAATAATAATTAATCTTTATTCATTTAGAGCTAAGTTTTACAAATTTACAATACCTACGTATATATTTATTATTAGACTATAATACTTATTATGTAACTATACTTAGGTATAACTGCTAACAATATTCCTGAACTAGGAGGACCTGTGTCTCAGGCTGGGAAGGACAAACAATATGAACTTGTAGGTAGGTAAATAAAAAAAACTTTAAACATAATTGATATAATTAAATAAACAAAGTTACAATATAAACGGTTAAAAATTCATGTGAAAGACAAACAAAGCGAAAACTTACTTTTAATATAAAAGGTTGGAAGTTTTAAATATTTCCTACTTTACTACTAATAACTCCTCAGTTTCTTCGTAAGATAGTCAAGATATGGCATGTTGTAGGGATGTTTTACAATTACTAAAATTCATTGCATAGATTTATACCTTGCACCAAAGCTTAAACCAAAGGCCCTAGGAAAATGATGACTGTATAGAGAAAATATGGAGCTTATAAACGCGTAACTGTCAGTAAGAAATACATAAGATAAACTTTATC
Source organism: Lampropteryx suffumata (assembly GCA_948098915.1). Lineage (NCBI taxonomy): Eukaryota > Metazoa > Arthropoda > Insecta > Lepidoptera > Geometridae > Lampropteryx > Lampropteryx suffumata. The sequence continues at coordinate 13,184,728 of OX402544.1, read as the reverse complement.
AAAAGAATACCTTTACCAACAAAGTGTTTAAGATAATTCCTTGTGCGAGCGTTAGCAAGCTAATCAAAGTCTAAGTCAAAGTCAAAAATATTCTTCACAAGGATCCCTTTGAAACGTCTTACATACTAAGTGAATTTAGGTGCCAATTCCTCCCAACCCAAGTCCGAGAAGAACCGCGAATTAAATTCAATCACTCAAATCAAACTAACTCTGATGAAGATTTTTTAGATGAATCGAAGTGTCACCATCGACAAAATAATACAAGAGTACAAGCCCGTGTTTCTCAGTATGTAGGTATATATTTTTAAATTTTTATTTAATAACTTTGTAGGGATCCCTCAGATGTATTACCGTGCAAAATGTCATCACTATAAAACGAATAGTCTTGGCAAAACTATAAAGGTTCCTTGTGGACTTCTGAACCTTCAAAAGGAAATGCTGTTCGTTGGTAAGCGCATCTTTTGAGAAACTTCTTGAGAGACTTGGTTATTTTTTAACCGACGAAAAAAGGAGGAGGTTCTCAAGTCGACGCGTATATTTTTTTTTAGTATGACCACCAGGGGATGTTTGATTGTTCACTCACTGATTGTAATGTATGATAGCTAAAGTAAGGTAGGTAGCTAATTTAAAAGTAATCAAATATTAAGTATGTAGTAATTAGTTGATTATAGCCACAAAAAAATATACTTAAAATAAAAACTTTTTAGCAAAAAAATCAAACCGCCGAAAAAACTGAAAAGCAATATATAATACTTAGACCTTTTTTACCTTAATAACGAAGCTTTTAAACTAATGTAAGTATACCTATACCTAAGTAATTTTGAGTCGAGGCGCCAGCGCTATTACGTTCGTGAACGCCGCCGCGCATCATGCTTTAAGTAATTAATGAATATATAATTATAATAATAATAATAATAATAATAATAATACCGGACATTCCACACAGCATCATCTGACGCCAAAGTAAGCAGAGCTTGTGTTATGGGTACCACATGACTGATATACTACATTGAATTTTTTTTTTTGTAAATACATACATATTAACATAGAAATAACATACATAGAAAAACAACCAGACCTGGGACAAATACTTGCAGATCATACAAACATTTGTCTCGCGGCGGAATCGAACCCGCAACCTTTTGCATCTCAGCCGGACCTAAGCCCACTGTGCCACAGAGTTCGTCAATTTGCTTGTATGGCGACTAAAAATTTCTTAGGTATACTTACTTATATATTAGTTTAAGAACTTAGTTATTAAGGTTAAAGGTTAATTAAAAAAGGTTAATTATTTTTTGCTTTTCAATTTCTTCGGCGGTTTAATTTTATTGCTTGATGTTTTTATTTGTTTTAAGGTGTTCGGCATGGTCTGAATGAGGTTTTAATGGAAATAAAAATTTGAATTTTGAATTTGGAAAATTTTAATAAAAACGCTTTTTCTATAGGATTTTCCTTAGCGATTGAAATTCGATTATTTGGCATGCGATACTTGTTTTTTCATAGTTTGTTTTTGTTATTTTGCTAGATTTGATCTAGATTATTCTTTCCATTTTCAGTTTTTCACAATGCTTAAAATTTGGACAGGACAAAGTATATTGATTGGGTCAGTTATTCTTTTTTGCCGACTTCAAAAAAGTTCTTAATTCATCGGTATCTTTTTTTATCTATGTTCACCGGTTACTCAATGACGCCTGAATCGCTACGAAAAATTCTATTTTAGTGACAAAAAAGGGAATACTTTCCAAGTGGTCCCATTAAAATTTTATCGAAATCGGTAGAGCGGTTCTTAGAAAAATAAAAAAAATTATACATCGATGATATTTTCGTTTACTCCGAAATCCGAAACCTCGCTGTCTCATTGGAGCAGTGCGTTTTGTTGGCCTACCCATATATTTATATACATAATATAAATCTTCTGTGCGTGTTTGTAATTAACTCCTCCTAAACGGCTGGACCGATTTTGATGAAATTTTCGGCCGCTTGAGAGGATATTAAGTACCTGGATGACTGAGCTTTGCTCGGTATAAAACACGGATAAAATGACGTTTTCTAAAAATTAAACTTAGCTAGATCGATTATCGCCCCCGAAACATCCTGCATACTAAATTTTATATGAAAATCATATGAAAATCATTGGAGTCGTTTCCGAGATTATATATGTTACATATAGAAAGAAAAAACATTTATTTAGCACACACAAAACAAATATATATTATTACATAGTATAAAACAAAGTCGCCTCCCGCTGTCTGTCTTTCTGTATGTCTGTCCCGATGTATGCTTAGATCTTTAAAACTACGCAACGGATTTTGATGCGATTTTTTTTTATAGATAGAGAGATTCAAGAGGAAGGTTTATATGTATAATACATGGATAATATAGTAGATAAACACTGATCATTTTAGAGGTTTCTAATGTGATGTCGTAAATAAACACCTTATTTTGCGCTTTCTGAACCCTACGAGATAGATCAAAACAATGTACTACAGTATTGTACACCTTAAAAAGGTCTACAAAAAACTCCGCGATGGCATATGTTCTTCTCTTAGGTTATGTTATTCTCTTAGATAACGTTGTAAGTATATAAAGACATTCTATAGTATATTTAGCATCAGCATGCACCCGTGCGAAGCCGGGGCGGGTCGCTAGTAATATATATGTACATATATATGACTGGCCTGTCAGCTCAGTTGGTAGTAGCTCTGCCTTCTGCGCTGTAGGTTGAGGGTTCGACTCCCTCCCAGGATAAACATATGTGTGAATAACATAGGTGTTTGTTCTGTGTCTGGGTGTTATAAAGTATCATAAGTAGGTATGTATTTAAAAATATATATAAGTATTATATCAGTCATCTAGTCACCATAATACAAGCTATGCTTAGTTTGGGACTAGATGGTGTTGTGTGCATTGTCCAGCAATATTTATTTATTTACTTATTAATATATACAAAAATTGCTCGTTTAAAGGTATTAGATATAGATTTACAGAAATGTAGAGATCAATAAACAATGAGAACATAAACTGCACGTAAAACAGCTGTGCAATCTAAGGACCGTTTAAAACGATCTATAGATAGCTTAACTGTTGCAGGATATTGCCACAGGGCAGTTTCAGCGACAGCATGTAAGTAATACTCGTGGCGACCTCTGTGGCGCAGTGGGCGAACTCCCGCCTGAGACGCAGGTTTCGGGTTTGATTCCCGCAGCGGGACAAATGTTTGTATGATCTGCATGTACTTCTCTCGGGTCTGGATATTTTTTTATAATGTAAGTATTTACTAAAAATATATATACCAGTCATGTGGTACCCATAACACAAGCTCTGCTTACTTTGGGGCCCGATGGCTGTGTTAAAATGTTTGGCATTAATCATGTATCTATTAATTTTATTATTTCATACTTATAATAATCCTATTGAAAGTTTGGGTGGATATTTGTTTGTCACTCATAATGCATTAATGGCTGATTTGAATGAAACTTTATCCATAATCTATAATATATATAAAATGCTTTGTCTTGAATGACTGACTGAGGGATCAACGCACAGCCTAAGCCGCTGATCGTAGAGACCTGAAACTTGGAGGGTGTGTTCTTTGTATGACGTAGGCTACCGATAAGAATATATTTTCCGAAATTCAACCCTTAAGAAGCCGGTGAAGCGGGCTCGCAACTTCAATTCGAGGCGCGTGCAAAAATCGCTCCGAATATCTCTATCTCTGTTTAAATGATGTAAGCGCGCGCGGGGCGTGGGAGAGGCGCGCGACGCGGTACCACAATACCTAAATACAACCGTAGTGACTTGCTTGTGTGTGTGTGAGTAGGTGTAGGTAGGTAAGTATACTTCTGTCATTGATCATTGATGTCATTGACAATTCGAAGGCGGTAGGTAAATAAAATACGTAACATAAAAGTAGGTAACATATACATAGGTATTTTAATCTTCCTACATCTATGCAAAGTTTCGACCGCGGGGACGACCTCAGTGGCGCAGTGGGCCAAGGGCCGTGTGAGACGTAGAAGATTGCGGGTTCAATTCTCGCTTCGGGACAAATGTTTGTATGATCTGTAGTTATTTGTCTAGGGTCTGGGTGTTTTTATGTATTACATGTATGTATTTACAAAAAACAAATGTGTGCAATTCAAACTTTCAAAAATTTTTGAGCCACGAATATAAGAAACACTGTATAATGCTTCTTATCTCAATTTCTCCCACGTTAAATCTTATGAATTTATGTGTCTCTTTTTACTGTCGCTTTTTCGTCTCATCGACTTTCAAATCACAACGATACTAAAGAAGTTTTCACTTCGAAAAAATATAACCACGCTTGAGAATATAAAGTTTGATAACGTTTTTTTTGGCAATTTTGTGACTCAGTTCACTTCTACCACGTGTGAATTGTACACATAGTTTATTTTAATTTTGAATGGTTGTGATGTTGATGATGATGATGATGATGATGATGACGATGATGATGATGATGATATGATGATGTTGATGGTGATTGTGATGGTGATGGTGATGATGATGATGATGATGATGATGATGATGATGATGATGATGACTTTTTTTGTAAATACTTGCAGCTCATACAAACATTTGTCCCGCGGCGGGAATCGAACCCGCAACCTTTTGCGTCCCAGCCGGACCTAAATCCACTGCGCCACAGAGGTCAAGTCAAAAATTTCCGTAATCAAAGGCAAAGTCGTAGTAGCATGAAAAAAAGTAGGTTATTGTTTTCAAACAACAAGGCAAATCTCAATCCAAGTCAGTGGCACAGGTCAATAGAACACACGTACCGTGTAAATACACGTTGTATTAGTGTGTGCGTGCGTAGCTATCACACAACCAAAGTGTCCCCATCCCCGGCACTGCCCCGTGCGTGCGCGATAGCAATATTAGCCGTTTAAAAGTGGTATGAATTTAGTTGTGTTCTTTAATACCAAAAATTATGACTGAAAACATTTAGTATTCTTCACATGGTAATGTTATTCTGTAACTAGACAATATAAGCTTGGGTCCTTAACAAAAATCACGTAAGATATTGTTGTTTTTAATACGAAACAAATAGGAAGAAAACTTGTCAATTTTAGCAAAAAAATGTTGAAAATGCGATTGGCTCTTATTTCATTTTCGATAAGTAATTCGAAATAAAAATTATCCAAGAATCTAGATAAATACTATTTAAATACAAATAATACAACATTATAGTGGAAATATGCTTGAGTTACAAATCATTTTGGTATTACGTTTGTAGGGTCAATTCGTCCTCCGCTGGCCTCTTAAGGGGGTAAAAAACGGGGGCAAAGTTTATAATGAAACAACGAGATTCCTTGGTCCAAACTACTTCAAATTTTGCATAAACATTATTTAACAGAATTGATAGATAAGTATTTCGTATTTTATTAAAACTCATCGCCTAAAGGGGTAAAAAAGAAAGTTATTTTGGGAGTGATTTGTATCGAAGTTGATATCAATACTCCTTAGTGCTTTTGATTTTAATTACATTTTATTTTGACATATGTTTGAAAACTCAATCCGATTTTATTCAAAAAAGGTTGAACTTACATAAAATACAGGATAATAAAACAGGAAATTGTGGGGCGTCTCATCAAAATTAAGCTACTCACAGAAAATTAGCTTGATAGTAATCAAAAGCAAAAATGGACCATGGATCCTGGACTATTAGTTGAACTGGTCTTAAGTAGTGAAAGCTCAACCAATGAACAAAGACATATCTATTATAAAATACTTTCCAGTATCGACGCAGGTGTAGGAGATATATTTTTTTTGGATGCTCCTGGTGGAACAGGAAAGACTTTTCTATTAAATTTACTGTTGGCCAAAGTGAGAAGCAATCGTGATATCGCCTTAGCGGTCGCATCGTCCGGAATGACTGCCACTCTGCTGGAAGGAGGTAAAACTGCACACTCCGCGTTTAAACATCCTCCCGATTTGATACAAACTGAAACCCCACTCTGTAATATACCCAAACAAAGTAATATGGCAGAAGTACTCGATAAACCAAATTAATTGTTTGGGACGAAAGTACAATGGCTCATAAAGGGGGTTTCGAAGCCCTAAAAAGATCATTACAAGGTATTAGGAACATTAATTGTCAAATAGGAGGAGTTACTGTATTGTTTGCAGGCGATTTCCGGCAGACTTTACCAATAGTTCCCAGAGGAACGCGAGTGGACGATGTTAAAGCGTGCGTGAAGCTGTGTCATTTGTGGCCTTCAGTAACAAAACTGAGCCTTACCAAAAATATGAGAGTCCATCTTAGGTGAGATGTTTCTGCGGACAGTTCTCAGACCTTAAAATAGGAAATGGTGATTTGCCGGAACTATAAAATAATATAATTCTCCCTACAGAGTTAGGTACAATTGTTTCCACTATAGAATAGCTTATAGCTAAAATTTACCCAAACATTAATAAAATTCAAGGTACACATGCAGAATGGTTATGCGAGCGTGCCATCCTAACTCTAAAAAACGAACAAGCATCAGTCATAAATGAAATACTTTTGAGATCATTCGGAGGGGTCGAATATCAATATAAATCCATCGACTCAGTGATAAACAACGATGATGCCATTCATAACCCGGTCGAGTTCCTGAATACACTGAAGCCTCCCGGTCTCCCAACTCGCATATTAAAATAAAATTGAGAGTTGGCACGCCAATTATGTTGCTGCGCAATGTAAATCCACCAAAATTATGCAATGGCACCAGATTGCAAGTGAAAACGTAGCATCACAATGTAATCGAGGCAACTGTACTGGCAGGTTGTTCTCGAGAGGAAAGTCTGTATTTATTCCTAGGATTCCCTTTGAATTCAAGAGAGTGCAGTTTCCTATAAAAGTCTGCTGCCATAACTATAAACAAAGCTCAAGGTCAAACTCTTAAGGTAGCGGGAGTATACTTAAGAGAAAGCTGCTTCTCTCACGGCCAGTTGTATGTGGCATGCTCCAGAGTAAGCGCACAAAGTTGCCAGGTGATTTTAGCACCCGAAGCAAGAACAAAAATATTTTTTACAAAGAAATACTGCGTTAGGTGTAGTTTTTCGATTTCGTTGTAAAAAGATGATACCCCTGTGTCACTTTCACCAGATCATAGGCCGTGCTTCGTGTTCATAAATTTTAAATCCCTTTAAATCCCTAGACTACAATAATTATTGTTATAAACTACTTTTTATGTAGGTACCACGCGTGCGAAGCCGCGGGCAGCAGCTAGTATATAAATGTGGACCTGGATTAACATAAAAAGTTGATTCCTTTCTGTCCACTTACTACGTGAGCAAAGCCGCAGGCGGCTGCTTATAATACATAAAACAGGTTGAACCTAAAGAAATAAGCGTTTGACCTTACCGTGATTTATATTAATTACTAGTTGCTGCCCGCGGTTTCGCACGCGTGATACCTACATAAAAAGTAGCCTATGTCTTTCCAGTCCTCCAAGGTCTCATCTATCTCTATAATAAAATTCATCAAAATCGGTTTTGCGGTTTAGGCGTGAAAATGTGACAGACAGACAGACAGACAGACAGAGTTACTTTCAAATCTATAATATTAGTAACGATTAACCAACAATTTAATACCAACCTTTTTACATTTATACTAGCTCTCCAGTGATCAACTACGTATGCGGGTTAAAAAAAATCTACCTAATTGTAAATCTAAATCATTCTCGAATCCACTTGAAAACACACAAACATTTTCATTAAAATCGGTCCAAAAGAAATTAGTTATGTAGGTAGGTATAATAGCTAAATAGCAATGGTATCGTGCCTCAATAGTTCCTGCTCCTTTTGCCAGAGTAATAAAAACTTGTTAAGCTTTAACCTGAAACTATGAAAACTTTGCAGGTTCCTAATTGGCGGTGTGATATTGTTCCAACATTTCGATGCAGCATAACGAAAACTGCCTCTAAGGCTACTGTTTTGTACTTTTGTGTTAGAAGCTGCATTGAAACTTGTCATCGTTTGAAAGATCTTAAAGAAGGCGACTCATTAAACTTGACAATGAGATAAGCAGGAGCATTGTGCTTAAATTCTCCAAAAAGGAGACACGCCAAATAAAGTTTGCGCCTGTGCCTCATTTTTAGTAAGGCATTTTCATTCATAGAAAGGGGTAAAATGTTCTCTTCGTGGAATATTGAAGCAGAAACGAGCACAAGAATTTTTAACCCGCTGTATTAATCTTGCAATTATTTCTAATAGCCGAGGTCCAAAAACCACATCGGTGTAATTCAACTTTGAAAAAACAAGTGACTCCACTAGCTGAATCCGCAGCTCTTCTGATAGGTATGACCTGATTCTGTATAACACCTTTAGCTTGTAGAAACAAGCTCTGACTGTATTTGTTATTGTTCTTTAAAACGTAATTCGCAGTCCATTTCCAATGCTAAATTGCGTGCTTTGTGAACCCGCTCTATGGGTTCACCCATGAGTATAACACTTGTATCGGGGCTAATATTTGCCAATTGGTGTCTGCTACCAAGGATCAAATACTTTGTTTTAATGGGGTTAAGTAGCAGACAATTGCTTTCTACCCATTGTGCAATACTCATAAGATCAGAATTAAGTTTTTGAATTGCAATGTCAATCTCAGAAGGCCTACAAGAATTGTAAACCTATATATCATCAGCATAAATATTAAATTTGCAGTTATGAATTTGTGACTCAATATCAGCGGAATACAGAATAAAGAGGATCTGACCCAAAATTTACCCCTGGGGTACTCCCCGTTTTACAGCTATTTATTTCAACGAATTGAGAACCCCTTTTTTTTAAGTCTGTTAAAAAGTTGAAGACATGTGTAAAATGCACGAAAGGAGCCTCAGAGGTGCGCTTTTATCCTTTCACTATTCTGGTTCGAAAAGGGCGCAGGCCAATGACCCCGGCCAATGAATAGCCAATGGCCTCTCTCAGGCATTGGTATTATCGGCATTATTACAGGTATTACAGGCTCTCATAACCATAAAACACACAGCAGCGTCTTCAGCATCTAGCCTCAAAGTAAGCGGAGTTTGTGCTATGGGAACCACATGACTGATACACTACTTATATCTTTTTTAAAATACATACAATATTACACAGAAAAAACCCAAAACCCGAGACAAATATTTGTAAATCGTTGTTCGTCAGCCTGGATCCACACTCTGCTGGATCATTATTCACGCAATCAAAATCTACCAACAATTAGTAAACGGTGAAATAAATTCAAGAAATTCAATTCAATTCATTTTATTTACACCTTATTTTAAAATTACAGTAACTATCTAATGCGTAAAAATAGGAACACAGAACAGCAGGAGAACAAAAATTAGATGAATAAAAAAGTACAGAGAAAATTAAGAGTAGGTAAATCTTACTTCTAAAAAATATAAACAATGTATTAATAAAAAGGAACTAAATACAATGTTTCTTCTCACAGATGGTAAGGCACAGTCATCAATCGTCTTCCAGTCATCCGCAAACAGATCCGCCTGAGGATGTTCAGTGCGAAGCATTTTTTAAATGTCTCTGTACGCGGCAGATGAGCGACTGTTGTCGTGAAACAGTGCGTGTAGGTTGGTTCAAGCAAAGGGACTCGTCCAGCGAGTACGATTCTCAGAAACGGACAGTTGGGTTGAAATAAGTGGGTAGGTACTACGAGATGTCCACCAAGACTGGACGTGCACATGGCGAAGCCAACAGAATGTTGACGTCGGTACGCTGGAGTCAGCTTCTGAGTCCAAGAGTCGTTTCGACAAAATGTTTAACGCGGTCGGTTCTGTTATGTGCGTATTGACCATACAATTTAAGTTGTCAAAGTCAAAGTCAAAAGATACTTTATTCAATACAATCACAAGGAACACTTTGAAACGTCTTACATACTAGGTGAATTTAGGTGCCAATTCATCCTAACCCAAGCCCGAGAAGAATTGGCAAGAAACTCGTCTTGGTTCTAGCGCTTTTTTATATAATCCATCTTATAACTACCTTAACTACGAAATACTAATACAAGAGAGTTTATACATTTCAAGTGTGTGGTTAACTGTCTGACGGCAGAGCGACATGAGGCCATGCATTCTTATCAATAATATAGTCATTTATATTATAATAAGCTTTCTTCAAAAGACTATCTTTTATGTATGCTTTAAATTTCTTAATAGGTAGTTTAGTAGCATTTTCAGGAAGCTTATTATAGAAGCGCACCGTGTTCCCCATAAAGGGCTTATTTACTTTTCTAGTCGAAACCTAGGGATGTATAATTTATGTCTATTCCTAGTGTTGATTCTATGAAGGTCACTATTTTGCTGAATCCCATCTCTATTTTTATGTGTGTATAAAACATTTTCATATATATATTGTAAAGCTATTGTGAGAATATTAATTTCTTTGAATATTTCTCTCAAAGATTCTCGTGGTTTCATTTTACAAATGGCACGTATTGCTCTTTTTTGAATTACAAATATTTTACCAATATCAGCTGCTTTCCCCCAGAGAATGATGCCGTATGACATAACACTATGGAAGTAACTGAAATAAACCAGTCTAGCTGTAGCTTCATCAGTAAGCCACCGTATCGCCCGAACTGCATATGCAGCGGAACTAAGCCTACCAGCAAGTGTTTCCATTTGTGGTCCCCACTGTAGTTTTGCATCAATATTAAGACCTAGGAAGATCGTGGAATTTACAAGATTCATTGCCTCTCCATTTATTTCAATGTTGGTCGGGCTATGAATAACATTTGGCAAAGTGAATTTGATACATTTAGTTTTTTTTTTAATTAAGCAAAAGATTATTTACAGTGAACCAGTTAAGAACTAACGATAAGGATTCATTTACGTTATCGCAAATACTGGTTTTACCTCTATTAACTTTAAAAACTAAAGACGTATCGTCTGCAAATAAAACTATATCACAAATATTTTTTGCAAAAAAGGTAAATCGTTAACGTATACTAGGAATAAAAAAGGGCCTAACATCGATCCCTGAGGTGCCCCTATATCAATAATTGATCCTGAAGACCCACGTCTACTTTCTGGACTCTATTGGATAGATAAGACTGTATGAGGTCAATCGCCCGGTTTTTAATGCCATAATATTTTAACTTTGTGATTAGGGTTGCATGACTCACATAGTCAAAGGCCTTAGATAGATCGCAGAATACCCCAACTGCATCCTGTGACTTCTCCCAGGCCTCAAATATATGCTTTAAGAGCGCTATACCTGCATCAGCTGTTGATCGACCTTTAGTATTGATCCGTATTGATTACTATGTAGCAGGCCGTTAACGTTAAAGTGATATAATAACTGATTAAGAATTATTTTTTCAAAGATTTTACTTAAAGCAGGTAATATCGATATCGGTCTATAATTAGCGAGATCACTTTCACTTCCAGACTTAAACATAGGAATAAGTTTACTGTGTTTCATGAGATCGGGAAAAACTCGATACATCTATTAGAAATATAAGCTAAACATGGTGCAATATCTAAGATAATGACACCCAGCACCTTTGTAGACATTCCTCAAAGATCTTCTGTATTTTTTATATTAATTAACTTGAATGCTTTTACAATACTAGCATATATAATATATCTAAAACTAAACTCATTCTTACATTTTGCAACACTAGATTCTAATAGAACAGAAGCTCTGGAGGCTGAAGAGTTTAACGATTTGATCACAATTTTTGGTATATCTGAGAAAAAACTATCAAATGCATTCGCAACATCCTGTTTCTTTGTCAAAATTGTACCACTTATATCTAATTTGAACTGTATATTGCGAGCCCTTGATTTACCTGTTATATTATTAATTAATTCCCAAGTTGCTTTTATTTTATTTGTTGAATTTAATATGATTTTTCTCAAAAACAGTGACTTAGCCGCATGACAAACTTTTTTGAAGACTTTTGAGTAATTCTTAACATGTAAGATAAAAACTGGATCATCTAACATTGTCTCTCTGGAAGCATATAATTCGTACAATTACAAAATCAGTAAAAATCAGTTGGCTTGACATAGCCAGCCAAGACCAACCTCTTTTCATTTTTCTCATTGAGTGTGCGTTTCTCTTGCACAATGTTAGCGAGTTTCAGCGATTTGAATATGCAGATAATTAATAATTAAAATAATGCCGGACTTCCGGACATTTCCCATAGCATCATCTGACCCCAAATTAAGCAGAGCTTGTGTTATGGGTACCAAATGACTGATAATACTACTTATATATTTTTTTAGAAAGTACATACATATTGTACATTGTTAATTAGAACATCGTAACGTGTAACTAACGTTCTCCTAGCAAAAACAGTTTTTTGTCCATAACTTTATTTCCTGTGAACGTACAAAATGTACAAATGTGAAAATTCGTGCTCAATTACACGAAACGATGCTCTAACTATCTGCATACTCAAAACCCTGAAATTCGCCAACATTTCAACATTTTTCTAGAGGAATGCACTTTCTCATTCGTGGGCCTTAACGGTCTGATATAACCTACCCTATTCAGACCTATTATGCAAAATTTATATGTTTGCTTCTCCTTCACGCCGCGCCGTAACCACTGTATGGATGGACATTCCCTTACCGAATCCTTCCTTCCCTTACATTCCGAATAACCTGTATGCTACTTTTTAACCTATATCTGCCCCGTAGGGTGCTAGCTTTTCAATTTTCAAGCTGACGAGCCTATCAGCTCAATTACTTGTAGCCTTCTGCGCTGTAGGTTGAGGGTTCGATTTCGATTCCCTCCCAGGATAAACATTTGTGTGATGAACATAGGTGTTTGTTCTGTATGTGTGTGTTATAAATATCTTATGTATTTAAATATATTTACATATATATAGTATTCTATCAGTCATCTGGTTCCCATAATACAAGCTTTGCTTAGTTTGGGGCTAGATGGTACTGTGTGCAATGTCCTACAATGGTGGCAATTCGGTTGGTTCATTTCTATAATTAGGAATTGTCTAAAATATATTTAGTTAGTCTTAGCATTTGTAAAACCTATTCGGTTGGTACCATCTAACTAAGTTAGGAACGCTTAATGAAATTTGATAAAATTAAATTAGGATAAGTTGGTAGCAGCAGAATACCAAAGTTACATTTGACAGTTCTAAACCTAATTTTAGCTAAAATTAGTTAGGTTGGTGCCAACAGAATTGAGGCCAATGTATTATCTATTTCAATGATAAATCGAGGTATTAACCGGGCATTAAAATAATGAGTTGGTTTTTACAAGTTGTCATAAAGGATGTTGTATACGGAACTCGATAGAAGTAAGTATTTAGTAGGTAGGTTAGGTACCAAACAGGAACTAATATTAGAACACTATGAGTCACTCTTGTTGGTCACTTATTCTAATTAACTTTTTGCCTCAGTAAGTTATTTTGTTTTTAATAGAAACAGGTATACAGTACCTACCGAGTACTTACTTATTATTAGTTAACGATTATATGCAATGAGATAATGGGGTTCCTAAATAACACACTATTGCCAATGACAAATCGATTTGATGCAAAGGCCCGCGTGTGACGCCGAAGATTGCGGGTTAGACTCCCGTCGCGGTACATATGAAATGAGACCACAAGCAACGTGGTCAATATGCAATTACTTATTTTACATTTACGCAGAATATTGCGGGTTCGATTCCCTCCGCGGGACAAATGTTTGTATGATCTGCAAGTATTTATCTCGGGTCTGGGTGTTTAAAAAAAAAGTATATAAGTAGTATATCAGTCATGTGGCACCCATAACACAAGCTCTGCTTACTTTGGGGCCAGATGATCCTGTGAGAAATGTCCGGTATTATTTTATTAAGAATAAGTAAGCAAGGTACAAGGTAGCTGGCCATTAATGTATTTACAAAACAATAAAAAAGTATATCAGTCATGTGGTACCCATAACACAAGCTCTGCTTACTTTGAGGCTAGATGACGCTGTGTGAGAGGTACAGCATTATTTATTTATTTATACTAAAATCTGACTAAAAATCTACTTTTGAGAATTCAACACAAAATCTAGACGTAGAACCAAATGGAATCTAGGAAACATAACTTATATTTATTACTTTCCACTGAACTAAGTATTTTCAAACTTTACAAGACTGGCCTGTCAGCTCTGTTGGTAGTAGCTCTGCCTTCTGCGCTGTAGGTTGAGGGTTCGATTTCCTCCCAGGATAAACATTTGTGTGAAGAACATAGGTGTTTGTTTTGTGTCTGGGTGTTATAAATTATCATAAGTATGTATTTAAAAATATATACCTAAGTATTCTGTCAGGCATCTAGTCACCATAGTACAAGCTATGCTTAGTTTGGGACTAAGGATGACTTAGGATGGTGTTGTGTGCATCAACTGCCCGCGCGCAGCTTAATTATCCCGGTAACATAAAAAGTATTTAAACTTTCCGTGGGCCTTAATAAAAAAAAACTAATTAATCGAGCCATTCTCGAGTTATGCGCTTAGCAACATTCATTTTTATTTATAGAGAAGATTAGGTACTTACCTACGTAGGTAAGTAATTAAAATTAAACTGTATACAGCAACAAAATACCACAAGAACTAAATTTATTTCAGTGGACAATCACATACCTACACAACACCGTCTAGCTCAAAACTCTCTGCAAGAAAGAACCAGCCAGTGTTGTCGATAATTACCCAATCACAAAAAGAGACAAATACCAGTGCAACATTCGTGTTGTAAATTGCTTTTATTATGAACTAGGTACCTGTCCCTCTGAAGTTTCATTCATTTTAACCGACTTCAAAAAAATAATGAGGTTCGGTTGTATTGAGCCGAGCGCGTCACAAGCGATAGAGAGGCACGATCGGATCACGTAAAATTATCGTCCGTAAACCGACTTAACAGACCACCATTATTTTTTGACGTCTTATAAATCGATGAACGCCGGCTGCACGCACGAAAAAGTGTCACGTTCCGCCTGAGCCGAGCGTGCAAGCGTGAGCGCGGAATAAGCGATAGAGAGGCATGATCAGATGTTTTCTTATGACGTCATCACCTAAAATTATAGTCCGTAAAGTGACTTTACAGACAACCATTTTTTTTTTCATGTTTGTTACCTCATAACTCCGTCGTTGTATGACCCGCTTTGAAAAAATATTTTTTCTTGTAAAAGGATATCTCGATTGGTCCCATAGAAATTTCATTAAAATTGGTTCAGTAGAAAAATATGTCATCCATGGAAGTGAAGTTTCGATAGTTTGCTTACCTGTGACTTTTCAGTGGGTAAATTTCATTCAATTGAGTCGGTTTTCTTTTTAGGTTTTGAAATGGATCTAATTAATAATAACTATAAAAGGCGATGTGTGTATGTATGATGTTCCTTATGGACTCCGAAACAGCATGACCGATTTCGATGAAATTTTTAGAAAATCTTCAGATTGGCCTAGCACACAAACTGTGCTGTGTCCTATGCAGGGACCGATTCGGTAAGCCGTTGAAGGGGTTTTGTATAGGGTTTTTCCAAGAGCTTATTATAAAACCCTTTTCATAAGGGTCACACTATTGTTTGATAAGCTGTTTTAAGGGGTAACCCCTTCAAAACCTTTTCGTTTAGGTTACCTGATCATAGGGTTTTCGGTAGTATTGGGTTTTGGTATTATTCAAAAACCTAATCCTCAGGGTTACCCTTTCGATCATTAAAACATGGTTATAATTTACGGTACCTACTACCCATGTACCTACTAGGTACATAGGTAAAAACCTTACCTATGTACCTACTAGGTACATAGGTAAATGAATACCTAGAAATCATTATTAAAGTATGTTGGGTAAGTACTTGTATGTAGGTATTACGTACTTACTATTTGGGACTTATTTATAATTTTATTTTTATATTTGACTGGCCTGTCACCTCAGTTGGTAGTAGCTCTGCCTTCTGCGCTGTAGGTTGAGGGTTCGATTCCTTCCCAAAATAAACATTTGTGTGAAGAACATAGGTCTGTGTCTGTCTGTGGCAGTCTGTCTGTGTCTGGGTGTTATAGAGTTCATCAAAATCGGATCAGCGGCTTAAGTGTGAAAACGTAACAAACAGACAGACAGAGTTACTTTCGCATTCTTATTATTAGTAGGGATTCTGTCATTCAGTCTGGTTCCCATAGCTATGATTAGCTTAGGTACTTACATATACAATTTTATTTAGATAATTTACAAAAATAATTACTTACAGAAATGTACAGAATAATATGAAATACATTTGAGCTATCTAAACACCGTTTAAAACGACCTATAGATAGCTCAACTGATCCAGATCACTGCCAGTAGGCAGCGTTCCCAAGACACTGGCGGCGTTGCCACATTGAATGGCAATGCTAATACGCTGAGCCAGATAGGAGCCAGCTTTTTGGTCACGCAATGTATTTACCAGACGCCGTGAGATAATTTTGAAAACGCAGTGGGCTTCTGCTCCCCACGGGCCCAGGGTTTCGACTCCAAATGGCTCAAATATGTAGGCCTTATCAAGACCGGCATATTTGCGCCTTTTGTATACAATTGTCATATTAATATACTTAATAGGTATGGTTTTTACAAAAGCTAAACCTAGAAGTGCTTAATTAAAATTGTTTTGTACAATTATAATATTGACTGGCTTTGTCAGCTCAGTTGGTAGTAGTTCTGCGTTCTGTTCTGTAGGTTGAGGGTCCCTCCCAGGATAAACAAAGGTGTTTGTTCTATGTCTGGGTGTATAAAGAATCATAAGAATGTATTTAAAAATATATAAGTACTAGCTGTTGCCCGCGGCTTCACACCCGTGGTACCTACATAAAAAGTATCTTATGTCCTTCTCCAAAGTCAAAGTCAAAGCCAAAGTCAAAGTATTTTGTGTAATAGTTTATGTGAATGACATAAACTGTCAATTCAAAAGTTTCTGAGGAGCAGGCAATGCTTACGCGACTCGAGCGCGGTTTCGCGCCGAAAAAAAATCGCGCTCGTGTGAATAATGCCGGACATTTCACACAGCATTATATGGCCCCAAAGTAAGCATAGAGTAATTGGAATAAAAGTTTTGTTAGTATATCTTTGTGATTCGAGCAAAGCTAATCCATATTTTTGTATAAAAATATCATTTTTTTTAAAAAACTACGATCATTATAAATAAAATAAAAATTGTTTATTTCAAGCTTTAAGCTCATATGGTGAGAATTTTTTTTAAATGAATACAATACAATTAATTACACAAAAATAAAAACATGAAATACACAGAAATAAAACTCAAACAATTGTGGAATAAATTAATTTTACAAATTTTGGATTTTAGATTGCTGGCACTCTGACCACACCTACACCACCGTCTTGCGCAGGCGTATCCAGTGCGCCAGCAACGGAGAATCCCACCTGTCTGACAACCTGTTTAGAATAGTGTTGGTGCTCCCGCGCAGGCGCTTCAGGAGTGACGCACACCGCTTAGCAACAGATAGCGTGAAAGCTGTCTGTTCGAGCCTCACAAAACATTCCTGACGCACTGCAGTAGCGCGGTAGCCCCAACATCACCCCAAACACGTTGTTATATTGTACACGCAGTGCGTCGTATGTCTTTTTTGTATAGTTAACCCACAGGCTGCTCGTGTACAATGACTGGCAGTAGGCCTTAAAAAGAGTCGCCTTCACCTGTCTGGCACAACGAGTGAACCTACGAGCCAGCATATTACCTCGTACTGATAACGCCCTGCGCTCCCTCTCCATGTCAACACAGTCATTTAGGTCCTTGGTCACCCAGTGGCCCAGATACTTGAACTGTGGAAAGCGATTGAGCTGAATTCCGTCTAGGTAGATCGGTGGCACAGTAGAGTAACATTTAGTCCCGACCTTAAACACCATATACTCACTTTTTTCACATTGTATCTGAGCCCCTGGGCCAACGCATAGCACTCACACAACTGGGTCTGCGTAAGCTGTTAAGCTTACGCAGACCCCCTATCGATGGACTCAGTAACACCATATCGTCTGCGTAGCTGATATTATTGACACAAGTGCCGTATTGACTATGTGACAGCCGATTTTGGTGTTACTGAGTTCATCTATTAAACTGTTCATGTACAGATTGAAGAGAGTCGGAGAAGAGATTCCTCCCTGGCGCACACCACACTCCAACCCGTACCTGTTAGAGAAGCTCCCGGCCCACTTCACTCTATTCGTTTGGTGACCATACCAAAAACGAAATAATGCTACCAGCTCGGTAGCATTATTAACGAAAATAATGCTACCATAGGTCATACGACACCAGGTCAAATGCCTTAAACAGGTCCAGGTAGCATGCATAGACCGGCGTTTTTCTGGCTGTGTAGTACTGAACAGTCTGCTTGAGACACAAGATAGCACTTTCAGTAGACAGCCCTGGCCGAAACTCAAACTGCGCATCATTTAGTTTAGTGTGCTTACCTAGATATCGATCAAGCAAACTGTCCAGCACTTTAGCCACAATAGTAGCTAGTGAGATCGGCCTATAGTTAGCTAAGTCCGAAGCATCACCGGTTTTGTTTTTAACTAGAGGTACTACTGTGGTACGCATGAGCTCCTCAGGCAGATACGAGTGACTCACACAAAGGTTAAAAAGCAACGATAGTACTCTAGGTAGATGGATTTTCGATGCTGAGGCTATCATAGCCTGGGGATTTACCGCGGACCATGTTTTTAATTACGCCTGCAACATCATTTGCAGAAAATCGAATACTCAGGTTATCGGTACGACACTCATCATCAAACACCTCAGACGTAGGCCCGAGGGGCGAGTCTACTCTAAAGTGACCTTGGAAAACTCTAGCTATATCAACAGGATCATGCACACCCGCCACACTAACCGCAAGGCTCGACTTGGAATTCAATCTATTTGTCGTTTTCCAAAAGAGTTTAAAGTCCTTGCTAGAATGGTGTTGCGAGATTTTGTCCATTTTAAGTTGCTGCTGATGGTTCTGGCACCATTTCAGCTTGGTCTTAAAAACTCTCTTGGACTCAACCATATCAATATATGCCAGCCCCATTCTGGGCTTGCCACAATTTTGCCATGTCTGAAAGCAACGATGAGCCCTCTCGTGTGCATCCCTGACATGCTTATTCCACCCAGCTACTGTTTTACCCTTCTTGAGAAAATTAATTTCTCTTAAATATAAATGGCAATAATTAGAATATTTAACTATTTGTAATTGGTCTCTCTCTCCCCATAGAATACTATTACTATTACAATTATTATTATTATTATTAAACAATATGTCAGAATAAGTCATCATTTATAAAACATGCCATTAACGAAGGAGAAGAAGATTTTCAGAGCAAGCAAAGAAATTTGTGGCGTTGTGGGAGCAGTCGGTCATTGTGGATTTGGTGAGAGATTTTATCAGATCTCCCCATCTGGCCAGAGAGCGGCTATGGCTTCTCTTGGCCTCCATTCTGCCTTGGAATACAAGACGCTTCATTGAGTATTCACTTCGGGTTATGAGCCCAAAGAACTTCAGTATTCGTAATTAAACAGTCGATGATAATCTCTCTTTGATGTAAAGTTCCTTAAGGATCGATACATTGATGCGATAGGCTGTCCCGGAATTCTCAGCAGACGTCACCAGTACCACATCTCCAGTGCATCGATTTTTCTCTTTTCCTTCAGCCTTAATGTCCACGTCTCAGCTCTACATAGAAAAATTGGAAATACGAGACTTCGCATTACTCGTACCTTTGTTGTTTTGGTTATTCTGCAGTCTTTCCAGATTTTGGTGAGCTTTTCGACGGCAGATCGCGTCACAGCACATCGCCTTTGTATCTCGTTTTCACAGCCTCCGGTGTTGGTAATTTTGGAGCCTAAGTAGATATCAGACAACATCACAATTGGCTATATGATGAACGGTAGGAGTATTATTTTTGGCTTTGTCCACTATCATCACTTTTGTCTTATCACGATTAACAGCGAGCATCAAGTTTAATGCTGTTTATTTCCAGGCTGTATAAAAGATGTTCCATGTCTTCTTTAGATGTTGTTAGAAGAGTGGTGTCATCGGCATACCTTAGATTTGAGATTTTGTGATCTCCAACAGAAACACCTTTGTCCCAGCCTTCCAGGATGATTCGCATGATGTACTCTGTGTTGATATTGAAGATCAATGGAAATAGAATGCATCCCTGTCTAACATCAGCCTCTGTTTTGAATGAGCTTGAGACAATTCCGCCCACGCGAACCACTGCCGTGCCATCTTCGTATGACCTTACTGTAACGTAGCAGGTTACATGTATCTTTTTGTCCATAGAGTGTAGTGAACTTGAAGTATTCTGCGATTTTGTGTTGAAGTCGTTACGTCGCTTGTGACACTTAGCTATGCAATGTCCAGTTAATTCGCATTAGTGACACTTGTCACTAAATTTTTTCGTTATGCGAGGGTGCTTGGTTTCCAGGTCTTGGGCTTCAGCATCCAAACGTCTCTTGAGTGATGAAATATCACATATCCAAGGATTCGGAACAATTGAGCTCAACTCGTAAGAGTTTGTGAATTTTGTTCTCGACGTATCATGTTGCCCTTCTGTCACAACACCAATATAGCAAATCTAGTAATAACTTTTTCAGGCATCGTAGATTTAGGTATTCGCTCGATGAGATTCCATAATCGAAGAGCAAATTCAGATGCTCTCTTTAGCGCCAATTTCGAATCGTAAAATGTCGTCTTAGTAGCCGTGAGAAAGCTTGGGCTTAGAGAAACTTGCGGTTAAAACCTCTTTAATCGAACTCAATGTAATTCATTTAGATTTAGCTTAGTAAGACATGAAGCTGCACGACCTTTTAGCACACCCGTCTAGGGCACAAGTAAGTTTTTCTCGTTCCAGACCATTATTTTGCACAATAACTTCCGTTCCTTTAACCATCAATATCCGAATTAGACTCATCCGGGTCAAAAACTTCAATAGTTAGTAATACTTACTGTTGGCGTTTGATGGACAACAAAGACATGGGAAAGCAGCGTTTTCATATTTTATTTAAAAGTTTCTTTGCGTATGTAATATCCAGTGGCGTGGCTTCATTTTGCAGCTCGTTCGATCCTACTTCTGATGAAAGCGCAGGAGGGCCTTCATCAGAATTCATTATACTTGTCGTGGACACAGGTGAAGAAGCAAAACCAAATCATTATTCTCATTGTAACAGAAATGGTGTAATTTTTTTAATTACTTTTACTCATAGAAAATAAAGATTAATCATAATTTTTAGTACTCAAATCAACACTAATTTAAGCGATTCGTCGCAAACGTGGTGCGCTGGCCCCTTCTCGTCCAAAAAGTGTCAAATACCAGATGGATGCCTCGCTACCATCGACAAGACCGACGCTCCACTAGAGTGACATTCCATTCGCAGCCGCCTGTCACTCTTGTCGTTGAAAATTCGCTATGGCGCCGTCAAACCTTTAAGTCTATTTTGTGTTGTTTCGTGTCAAATAAATATTACAAGCTTTCGTCAGATATTGCTGTAAAAAACCATCAGTCATATCATTTGGAATTTTTGGTCAGTCTGCTGACTAGTGTTAGAAACATTTATTTCTAACGTACCAATCAGTGGTCATTGGTAAAACCGTGATTTCAAGAAGCGTTTAAATTTGACCACTACTTTAAGATAAATAAATAATGATGTAATGTAACGCAATTTCGCGTTGTGGCAGCTATAAAGTACTTAGTACCTACCTAACATAGAAAACTGTTTTTGTGGCATTGGTAAATGGTAGATTAAAAAGCACCTGATCACGACCATCGACGTCGTTACGGTTATCTTCAATACAAAAACAACGCCTACGTGATCGATCAAGGGTTTCCAGGAACTCTTGAGTGTGACGGCCGACCTTCGTAAAACCGCGACGGTTCCAGAATGCCTTCTGGTTCTGGTGCAATAACTGGCGGCAGTGTCGACAGATCAGGAAATAAGAATTATTAAAATAATTAATGATCTCTATTGATCAGAAAAAAATTGCAACACTACCTACCTACCTATTCGTAACGTAAAGAAAAAGTATATTAAGAGCAGCTGGCGAGGAAGAGGTCAATCGCCCACGAGTGCCAGTGGTCAACGAGGTCGCTCGCTAGGCTTTGGCCGTAGGCACAGAAGCCAGGGACCCTGACACAATAAATCTGCACACAACCACCGTCATATCCGAAGTGACAGCTAATTATATCACCTTGAGCACAACATGCCTAGACTGATAGCTCCAGTGTATGTTTCTGATATTAAATCGTTAATCATTTTAGTATGACTCAGTAATAGCGAAATACAGTCATAAATTCAAACGCACTATCGACATTTTATCGTAATTTTGGACATTGACACAGCTACTCTGCAAATCGAATTCGATATATCGGAACGATAATGTTGAAATATTCGTCGAACTCAATCGATTTGACAATGATCATAATCGTCTATTGTTAATCGTCTACGAAATCGATTGTCAAAAGAAATATCGGTCGTTCATACGTTCAAAACGAGTCGATGCGATGTTATTAAGATAAGGGTTTTGTACCCTAATCTTGTCAGTAAAAAAAACAGTCTATTGTCCCGATATATCTTTTGTCGACTTCAAGAGTAGGACCCTTGACTACAAAGATTTAAAATCTGATGATGTTCAGTTTTGCTTTCGAACACAATAAGTATTTTGAATTCTGCTACGAATTTCTCAATGAAATTTGTTTTTGTATTTTTTGTATCTATCTAACTTCAGTACCTAAGCAAAAGAAAGAGATAATTAATAACGAGCTAAAAACCCTTTTATTACAGGCGACTTTGGAAAAACTCGTGAATGTTTGGCAACTTTAGCAGGCTATTGTACCTACCTTGACAGGATTTCCTGTTTCTACAATACCTTACTTACTTTAAAATTAAAATAAAAGTTTTTTGTGGTTCAATAACGCTTCAGCTAAGGCCCATTCGATCTATTTTTATAATAATCAAAACCTCAGACAGAAGCTATTCCACTAAATACATAACAGTTTCATTATTGTATTAGATTTAGGTTATTATTATTAATTTGGAGTACTTACTCACCTAGCACCAGGAAATGTTGGAATAACTGGCTCCACTCTCGACCGAACATGATGGATGTGCCGGAAAAGCTTGAAACACACTTACGACTAGACCCATGTCAAAATCTGATCTCACTCAATTTTATAAGTAATACCTTGTTTATTATTAATAGGAATTATCTTCAATTATTATTATTATTTTAATCGTTCAGACATCAACACTATATTCGTGTTCTGACTTACTAATAATAATATTGGATACTCCGCTGTAGGTACCCCTTCACTACATAGTATAAAACAAAGTCGCTCCACGCTGTCTGTCTGTCCCTATGTATGCTTAGATCTTTCAAACTACTCAACGGATTTTGATGCGGTTTTTTAGATAAAGTGATTCAAGAGAAAGGTTTATATGTATATTGCACTCGTGCGAAGCCGGAGCGTGTCGCTAGTAATTATTAAAGAAAAGTGAAACAACCAGATAAAAAATTGAGTGAATTATCTATATACTAATACGAGAAGCAAAAACTTTGTAGGTTTACGAAAGTTGCGCGGACGGAGGAGTATGTAATTTCGCACACTTATATATATATAGAGAAGAATATAGAGACTTATTTATATATAGAGTTAATATAGAGAAGGAGTCCAGAATACTAATATTTTAAAATTATGCATAAAAAATACATTAATTATTAATTAATTATGGTTGAATTTCGACCAGTGGGCGACCACTAGTAAAAATTAATAGGGACTACGTAAACCTGGTATGGTTGAGTTTTGTAACATACCATTCTTACATTATGTTTATCTATCACGTAGGCAACAGATTCTGGCCTTACCTCTCTAATTAAATTTACAACTAAGTAAGTTAGTATGATTAGGTGCTAGATAAGTTTTACGATAAGCAAAATGCGTTTAAGGTTGTTCGTGACGCTCGGGCGCGAAATAAAAAAAACAATTCTCGTTATTCTCTGCGCTCCCCAAGTACTATATTAGATATTCTTTTTATTCTTCTTTTTTATCTTTTTTTTTCTTATTCTTCTCGGGCTTGGGTTAGATTGAATTGGCACCTAAATTCACCTAGTATGTAAGACGTTTAAAAGTGATCCTTGTGATTGTATTGAATAAAGTATCTTTTGACTTTTGACTTTTTGTACTCAATCATTTTTTTTTTTTTTTTGCCTGACATTTTTCACATCATCATCTGGCCCCAAAGTAAGCAAAGCTTGTGTTATGGGTACCACATGACTGATATACTACTTATGTGCTTTTTTTTTTTTGTAAATACATACATATTATACATAGAAACACCCAGACCATAATGGCTAGTTATAAAGTTTTGCGTCAATTTTGAATTATTTGTAAGATTTTGTTTTTAAAACCAATGTCGTCTGGCGTTGCATTGTCAAAATCATTGTGTGCTAATTATGTGCTTTTAGGTTATTTTGGATTTAATTTGAATATGTTTCCAACACAGAGAGGTCATTGTGGTTTTTTCAAGCTAGGTAAGTATATAATATAAGAAACATCCGGGGTGATCCTATTTTTAAATGGTTTCAGTGTTATAAAATAACCTTTTTGGTAGATGCTTAGTTTTTCTCAAAAGACGGCAATAAAAATATAGATCTTGAAAGGTGGAAACTGCCCTTAATAATTAACTTAGCCTTAGCCTGGATGTGCATCACAATGCTTCTACGTGCATGACTCGTTTTTTTTATGAGATAGAACCTCGCCCTAGTAAACTCTCACGTGGACACGACTCGTCCTCCGATGCCCTGCCTGACCTTGCGCCCTCGCTCACGACTCTTGCGCATTCCAAAATGAACTTATTGAGAAGATTACAACCTCGATGCAGTAACCATCCTCATCTGGTAGGATATATCATATAGAAAAATTTCATAGATTAGTGGCTGTAAAAGTGTGGTAAAATTTTAATACCTACTGGTAAATCATTAGACTCATGTTAGCCGATCTTTCGTTAGTTAAAACTGTTGACGTTACCCAACATGTATATTCTAGAGGCAGCTAAGTTTGTTAAAGAACAACCGAGTTCTTATAGAAGAGCTCGTGACTTATATCATAGACGTGTAAGAAACCTTGATATAATTGTTATTTCAAGAGTACTTAGAACAGCATTATATAAAAAAAATATTTTGCCATGTGTGGACAAATGTTTATCTATAAAAGGCGATGTATGGATGTATGTATGTTCCTTATAGACTCCGAAAGGGCTTGACCGATTTTGTGGAAATTTTTAGGAAATCATAAAATATAGAAATCATTTTAGATTGGCCTAGCGGGTGATCCTGTGAAGTTTGGTAGCGATCGGATCAACAGAACATTTTTTTTGCATTAATCCAATTTGGTATGGATATAGATTGTATCTTAGGAACTGACATAGGTTCCTTTTTATGTATGTACTATGCGTGCGAAGCCGCAGGCAGAAGCTAGTATTTAATTTAAGATTCCAGACGAAATAAAGGACTTGCCAATAAGGCTTCTTATAAAGAAATTGTAATTGTCGCGTTTTGACAGATATTTTAGTGTTAACGAATTTCTTGGAAGCCAGTGACTATAATTTATTGTTAAATGCTTAAAATAAATATTATATAATTTAATTTTTTGAAAGCACTTAAATTGTTCCGTCAATGTTCTATGTATTAAGTGAACTCTTTGTATAATTCAATATCTAGCTAGCTAATTTGTTGCAAATAAATTTGTTCTTATTTAATAAATGTCATTAATCAACTTATAGCAATGTTTTTCTGTGTCTAAGAGGTGAAAAGGTGTTTATTTTGTACAATGCAATGCAAACGATAACAGACTGTATCCTGCGTGTTGGAAGAAGACTGTCGCTGCACAAACTGCACATACTCGCCTTGATCCGTTCCGTTTGCCCTGACTTGAGACAAAGAGGACAAGGTTATACTTTTCAGTCCATGCCACGATCACAATCTGAATTTATTTGTAGCAGCCGTGTAATTAGACAACTTTCGTAATTAATTTTACAGCTAAAGGCTGATATTAAACTTACTATATATACGTATTATTATTAAAATAATCGTAATATATTTTTGTATGGAAAGGCCACAGTTCAGTGGATGCTGAAAGGGTTGAAAAAAAAAACTAGAAAATTGATTTTGATCCTGTTTTGACTTTTAACGTCGTAAGTGACGAAACCTAAAAATATGCAATTGTAAATATAGTATTTCGAAAGACTAAAGTTATAAGTTATACAACATAACTTTTATATGCCAAATGAGACATATTCAAACTTAAACAATGGACGTCTATCTATATTTCCATCCGGTGAGAATTACATAACGCTAGGTGTCGGTTATTAGATCAGTTACGTGCAGCCTTGACTTTCACCTTCGACATTCGTAGACGGAACGAAACGTTGACCACACGATAAAGTGCTCGAGAGGTTACAAGTGGACCTTGACTTTAACCTCGGTTACCATTGCAGCAGGCGCGGACGTCGACGCCGCTGCCGTCGCCTCCACCGTTGACCACACATGAATGCATAATGCACTATTAAAGCGTATCCGCCAACGACCTTGAACTTTTGGTTTTCCTCCTCGAACACCTTTTTGATTACTGAATATAAATATTCCAAAAAAATCCAAGTATTTTAATATACAATAATCTAATATAAGTAGGTGTATACCTTATAACTACTTATGTAAACGTTATATTTAGGCTTTTGAGTGAAATTATATATATCCATCTGATAAAAGGCAGATCCTATCTATATATTAATACGTGAAGCAAAAACTTTGTACCCTTTTTACGAAAATTGCGCGGACGGAGGAGCATAAAATTTCGCACACTTATAATTTAAACCTATAGAGGAGTGCAGAATGCTAATATTTTTTTTTAATTATGCATAAATATACATTAATTATTACTAATATATATAATATAACTAGTATATATAGTACTTTCAGGCTATATTTTCTTTCTGGTTCTGAGCATAAACTTTTACTCAATAATAACTTTGTTACAAAAGTCACTATATCAAATCAGTCTAACTATCATAATAAAACTAAAGTATCTTAAGTACATGTATATCTAGAAGTATTATATCGGTCATTTGGTTCGAACAAGTTTATAACCTTTGCTAAGTTTAAGGCTAGATGATGTTCTAAACGTCTACCAATATTTAGTTATTTAGACCTCTGACAAGTAAAGTGATTGATTAATCACCTTTGGTATATATACCACAGCAACTCGGCTCGGCATCTGTATCAAAATTAGTAAGTTTCATACAAAAAAAGCATTACTAGACGATTTATTTGACGGATTCTTCTTCGACTGGGGTTAGGGAACAGGCATCATCTACATTCAAGCGTGCATGACGATTCAAAAGCGTCATTGTTATTGACTTCAATAACATATAATCAGGTGTTTTTGAACATTTCCGAATTGCACGGTGTTATTAACTTTTGACTAAGGGTTTATCTTATAACCATTCATTATAAATAAAATAATGCCGGACATTTAACACAGCGTCATCTGGCCCCAAAGTAAGCAGAGCTTGTGTTATGGGTACCATATGACTGATATACTACTTACATACGTTTTTTTTGTAAATACATACATATTATACATAGAAACACCCAGACCCGTAACAAATACTTTCAAAATCATACAAACATTTGTCTCGCGGCGGGAATCGAACCCGCAACCTTCTGCGTCTCAGCCGGACCTTAGCCCACTGCGCCACAGAGGTTGTCAGTAGCTAATGTGTTGTTTGTATTTGTCGTTATTTATAATCATTTTACCATGTTTATTGAGATTTTAAAGATAACGACAGAACATACTAAAACACCACCAAAAAATGTGATTTTAAATTAAAAGAATATTTTTTCGGGTAGTCTTTATTAATGGGTGACACACGCCGGTGACATATGCTGTTTACCCCTTGGCTAGAGGCAAAAATTTAGTCTAGAAGACGAGACGCAATCAGTATCTCAACCAAGTAGAGTCTCAAGTAGTAGAATCTACCTAAATATAATCTCAATAAAATATTTCCTTTCCAAACCATTAAACTAACAAGACTTGGGTATCTATTTAACAGATCTCTCTTTATTGTGGGCCGATTTGTAATAAATCGGTTCTGTCGGAAATATATTGGCAATACCGCGTCGTGACCGGAAGGTAAAAGTCCTTGCTTCGATAACCCTAGCTCGGTGTCGCGCCAATATCCGACTTCGCAGCTTACAACTCTTGACACTGGGTACCAGTCTAAGAACAAAACTGCAATAATTTCCGTATTCGATAAAATATTTTTTCCAGCCGTGATCTAGAGCGAAGGGAGTTAGGCAGTAGACAGGTACTTATTTATTAGACAGGTTAGGATGAAACTCAAAAAGTATATCATAAATAACCTAGAACATGCAAGCAACCCGCCCGGCTTCGCGCGAGTACACCTAAGCCTTCCTTATAAATTACTCCGTCTATTGGGGAAAATCATATGAAAATCCGTTCGGTGTTTTTGAGTGTATCGCGTTCAGACAGACAAACGCGGCGGGAGACTTAGTTGTATGTTATGTACTGAAGCGCATATAAATCTGACACAGGTTGCAGAAGGTGACAAAGTTTATAAGCGGGCGAAGCCGCGGGCCAAAGCTCGTTAGTAAACAACAAGAACGTCTTCATAAACTGAATAGAAAACTAAGAGAATTAAATAATAATAATACAATTATTTATTTCTCTTTACAAAGTGTGATGCTGAACATTTATTTGGACATTAAATGAATGTACCTGAACACATGTTCGTATGTACCCACATTGTAAGAAGCTGGTGCCTGTGATAGGTTCTGCAGAACCTGTAATACAAGTCACCAGGTAAATGAGAAAACTAAGAGAGTTTTTCTAAGAACTAAGAACTTTATTTGTACATTATTAATGGAAAATACATCATCATCATCATCATCATATCAGCCCCTAGAAGTTTACTGCTGAACATAGGCCTCTCCAATAGATTTCCAGGAAGAACGATTTGGAGCCCTCTCCATCCACCTATTTTCCGCGATCTTTACAATGTCATCAGTCCATTGGGTGGGGGATGGTACTACATATATATATATATATATAAATAAATAATGGTGGACAATGCACACACTATCTAGCCCCAAACTATTATGGTCACGAAATTACAGATAAATAACATGCCATCAACAACATAACTTGTAAAAAAAACCAAGTCTCGCGCAACTCAGTTCTACAGTAAAAAGTTGTGAGATCCGTGTAATACCAAGTCGGTTAATTAATTCAGACCTTACTTAAGGGACCTTCTGTCTTAAGTTATTATTACGTAATAAGCAAACCTAACAACATATAGTGACCATATCAAATTTATTTAAAAAAAAAATGTGTTTCAAATAAGTAGATTGCCTGCTGTCTGTCTGCTAGAAGTGCCTTAGAGTTTTGAAGATCGGTCAGTCAGTTAGTGAGTGACAAAATTAAAAAATGTTGACTTGTTATAATTCTTGAATATATTTAAGTATATAGGTATATTTAAAATTTCATTCAAATTGAAATTACCGTGTTTATACAATGCCTGCTTGGTTACAGGCTTCTAGTTTTATCCACAACGAAGTTATAGGAGAGTCGAAAATGACCTGAACTGTTTAGGGAAAAGAATGGTACGGTATTCTTGATATATAGTATCAAGTGGTAGGTACCCATAACACAAGCTCTGCTAACTTTGAGGCTAGATGATGCTGTTTGAAATATTGGGCATTATTTACTTATTTTTAAAAACACATTTTAATGTCAATTACACAAATGTTTATCCTGGGAGGCAATCGAACAGCATAGAAGGCAGGGCTATTACTAATTGAGCTGACATGCCAATCAGCTATATGAAACGGTTGAGATATAAAAACCGTTTAATACAATACCACTAATTATTTTTTTAAAAGAAGATTAATAAAAATACATGATATACACTTAACACTAGAATAACTAGTGTGAAGTGTACAATCTAGCACATAATATAACAATAGCGAACTAATTATAAAGTTAATTTTGGTATGGACCACAAAGCAGCTGCTTTACAGAGGTAAGTACCGATTTCCGCGTTTTTTATGGGTATCAATTACATAGATAGCGCGCGACAAAGACTTAGAGCAAAATAGAGCATTTTTCCTTTAATGGTTTAATTAAATGTTACTTGTTACCATAGGTAGTATTATACCACTACCTAGGTAGATAATATAAGTAGTATATACCTGTACCTATACCTGTAAAAGAGCTTAACCTGACTGACTGTTTCATCATCGCCGAGCCGAAACCGCTGAAGCTAGAAAGCTGAAACTTGGAAGGTAGCTTCCTTTTACAGCAAAACCACCCATTAAGGCGGGATTTTTATAAATTAAACCCCTAAGAGGGTGAAAAGGGGTGAAAACAAATGTATGAAACTTTTTAACGCGTGGTGCGATTTGCTTGAAATTTTATATGAATAAATAAAATGCAAAATAAATGGACACGTGTTTCAGGATTTTTCAACATAACCCTAACAAAAGGATAAAATCAGGTGTCAAAGTTTGTATGGGAACTTTTTAACGGGTGATGTGATTTCTTAGAAACTTGGTATGGATACTTAAAATGCAAATAAATGGACACATGTGTCAGGATTTTTAAAAATAATGCTCATAATGGAGTAAAATGGGGTGTGAATGTTTGTTAGGAAACTTTTTAATGGGTGGTGGGTGTTAAATGGGTTTTAAACTTATCAATAAAATTTGGCAAGGAGATAAGTTGCATCCTCGGGAAGGATTTAAGCTATAATTCCTTTCAAATAAAATGCGAGAGCAACAGCTAGTACAATACAACTAGCCACTACTACAACTGCGACTACATCGAGCTAACAATGGCTAAATAGCTAGTGCTGCCCGCGGTTTCGAACGGGTGGTTCTTACATGAGCAGCAGTCTCAAGATATAACATAACTCCCTATCAAATTTAATCAACATTTCACAAATTTTACAACCAGAGACACTTTCGAATTTATAATATTAGTATGGGTATTATAGCATGGATTATATATATTCAAAAAACAAAAGCTCTTAATTTTTAAAGGGGCAAATTTTGGTAATTTAAGGCTATTCCCACCAATGAGCCGATGTGCACTTACTTAGATAACGCCGGATAAATAAACAGGTGTTCTTTGTTTGAAACATTCATATATTCAATAAACCAGGTCAAGTTTGTTAATAATATTACTTTGCATTAGGTACTCACATAAATATCTAAATATATAATATCACCTTGTAAAACCTATCAAAACAATACACGAAAATAATAAATTTATCAACCAGCACGAAACAATTACAGTTATTACGAAATTAATACGATGGCACGTAAACCTGAGTATTTATTATAATTTAATTTAAATATCTATGGGCAAACCTTAACACAGTAATTCAATTACTAAATAATCAGTAAGTACCTACTTACATTCGTCTTTTTCATCATTAGTGGCATTTGTCATAATGATGACGATTTTACAAATGTCAATTGATTCGATTTTATAGTAAGACGTCACAAAGTCGTAATGGTGTCGTTCGTCGTTTGTTATTTACATTAAAAAAGGTGGTTTTCACATAAAATATTTATTAAACGAATCACAAAAAAACACATAATATTTATTCTAAATTCTCAAGACCATAGATAGCTCTAGCTTTATTTTAAAAACCAAAATTACTTATAAAACCCGAAATAACTCGAGTAAAATAAAATAAATGAATGAACGTGTCGTGGGACACGCGTTTGGAACGAAGTCCCTTTCGTTTGCAAGATTGGCATAATTAATCATTAACGTGCGTAACGTATATATAAATATACATATACATGTATATATATATATATATATATATATATACATATGTATGTGGGAGACTAGTTATCGGTCTCCTTCATTCTCTCTTTCTCTTACGGTTTTTCGTAACGCGTTTTGGTGACATAACGCATTACATTTTTTCTCGGCTAGGTCTTCTCGCCAGCCCGCGATAAAGAACTTCGTTCCAATAAAATTAGAACGCAATATTTGCTTTGCAAGACGGTAAAAATAATCCACGTATATAATATGAGCTCGAGTCATGAAAACGGTGACAGGGCTGACAGTTTAATTTAATGATTGCGGTGTAATGCAAAGATTATAGTATTATACCACACATAATTATCATACTCGTCATATTAAACTAGCAGAAAAAAATGTTCTACTGTCCAATGTTTAACTTTTTAGTTTGTTTATTTAATTAAATAATATTAATTCTTGAGAGACGTAGTCTTAGACTAAGAATTAGAAACGAAATCTTACAATATGCCTACGCTTCCGTATATCAAATTGAACTGAGTCTTGACAAATGGAGGCTAAGTACACATTTTGTGTTTAATTCTGAGCCTTAAAGAGACCACATCAAAAAATTACGAAACTTGTGCTTATGAACGAAAAAGATGAACAAATAACAACAAATAACAATAAGGACATATTTCTTGCTTAGAGCCAAAACAGTGCAGTAATGTTATATGAAATCTCATTATTGCACTGTTTTTTACTTTTTATTTAGGTATAAATTTACAAAAGAGGTTTAATATCTCCCATTAGGTTTAATATAAAATGTTTGTATTAGATCAAAAAGATACTGGCTGATAATAATTGTTATTCCTTATTGTGTGTCTGTGTAATGTTATTTCAAATAAAGCTTTTATCTATCTATAAATCTAACATAATATACTTTTCAACAGCCCAAAACAATCTTACATACGAGTAATTATGTATATTTATTTTGTCTACAAGTTATATAAATATGGTTTGATTGCCATAATTTTACAAGAGAAAAACACATCAATTCAGTTGAATAATTTTCTTCATTCGTCACTAGCTTTTTTGAACCAGTTTATAAGATTAAAGTACGCATCAGAGGCTCCTTTCGTGCACCATTAATTAATTAATGATAATCTTGTATGGTACTACTTTTTTATCAAAATGTTGAATGTACCTTCAAAAAGCCATACATTGTAGCCACCTAGAGTTCCAAAAGTTCTAGAATTAATGACAGACAGGCTAATCACTTAAGTAATGTATGTAATGTAATATCACTACATACTATAAAACAAAGTCGCTTCCCGCTGTCTGTCTGTTCCTATGTATGCTTAGATCTTTAAAACTACGCAACGGATTTTGATGCAGTTTTTTTATTGATGGAGCTATTCAAGAGGATGGTTTATATGTATAAAACATGCATATTATATTAGAGAAACACTGATAATTTTAGAGGTTTCTAAACACATTAGACATTCTGGAGTATATTTAGTAAATACATTGCACCCGTGCGAAGCCGAGGCGTATTGTAAGTTATAAGTACTATAATTGTTGGTAGTATAGTATGTTATTCCTTACTGTTGGTATGCACCTTGGTATTATCCATTTATAACCGATTAAATTGCTCCTATTATAGAATAATAAAACATTATCGAGTCATAGCAACAGTACATATATGTAGGCACGAAGGGCGTGACTCGTATACACGTTACTAGTTTCTTGCTGAATTAATATTGTTCTTGTTAACGAATGCATCCTGTACAATTATATTACCTTAAATAAGTAGTTCCGTATCCGTCTACCTACATAATATTGTTACTTACCGCAAATAGTTCTAAATCCATTTCCTTATAATAATGTTATATTTTCTATAAATAATTATCTACATTTTATAATTAAATCAACTGCCGTTTTCAAGTGGTGGCATAATCTATAGGTAATTAAATAACTCTTGACATTTATTTAAGTTTGTATATATCGCTCGTAGGTACAGGTAGGCTCGTAGGTTGTGCTCGTAGGTACTAGCTAATCTCTCGCGATATCATCCAGCGATTTTGTTTAAAAATTGTTTTAATATATATTTTCAACATTATTATCTGAGCTATCAGCTCAGTTAGTAACTCTACCTTGCTGTAGGTTAAGGCTTCAATTCCCTCCCCAAATAAACATTTGTGTGTCATAAATAAATTACGCCGGACATTTTACACATCATCTGGTCCCAAATAAATAAATATATAATCCTGGACATTTCACACAGCATCATCTGGCCCCAAAGTAAGCAGACCTTGTGTTATTGGTAGGTACCACATGACTGATATATTACTTATATTCATTTTTTTTGTAAATACATACATATTATACATAGATACACCCAGACCCGAGACAAATACTTGCAGATCATACAAACATTTGTCCCGCGGCGGAAATAAAACCCGCAACCTTCTGCGTCTCAGCTGGACCTTGGTCCACTGCGCCATAAAAGTCGTCAAAGTATCATAAGTATGTATTTAAAAATATATAAGTATTCAGTCATCTAGTCACCATAATAGAAACTATATTTAGTTTGTGGCTAGATGGTGTTGAGCGCATTTTCCACCAATATTTACTATATTTTTATTATGTACACCCTGATTTCAACAACAACTGGATATGTGTAGGCTTCTCTACAAAAGAGTCACGGCCCACGCCTTTGACTTATTATAATCATCGACCCAACACGGATGACATACATTCCTCTATCCACTTCTATCCAACATTCAGTGCATGGTTGCTTACTCCACTGTCATCAGCACACCACATAATATTTCCTGCCTAGCTTCCCTTAAATTCCATTACCCGTTTCCCGACGTGTTTGAGTTCAGTACATTATTGGACTTTAGGATTTTAGTATTTGGAACTCGAATTTGATTTAACTCGTTCCATAGCTATGCAACTCGCATACCTTGAACACACTACACAGTTTTTTTAATCACAATAAGGTACAACTAAGTGGATCTACAGGATAGAAATAGCTAAAAGAAGAAAAAACAAAACGAACAAAAGGAAGGCTATGTCAAGCAGTTGGTGAAAGGCTTTGAATGATGATAATGAACTAAATAAACGATACAAAGAACCGCACGTCTGTGCAAAATTTTTTAATACTCTATGACTTTGCTTGAAGGATGGAATGCGCTTTTTAACCAACTTCCAAAAAAATAATTAGTTCTTTAGCCGATTTTCATAATTATTTTTTTATCCTGTAGGGTTTACTTCCGAAATGATCTCATATAAGTTTGGTAAGGATCTGATGATCGAAAACATGATAAAAATCCGAAACTCCAAAATACATGAGAACAAATTCCTCCCTGTTTGAACTCCATATATTAATGACTCGTTATCTGATTTAACTGATATATGTACCTATATGATTTCGCGATCTACCAAATGTCATCCCTTATGAGAGCTAGATTTAAAAAATCTTGTAATGCGAGTTTCTACATTTTTAATAAAGATTATTCAACCAGAGTTTAGAGACAATTAAGTTACTTGTTTAGATTATCTAAATGTTTTCTATAAAATATTGACACTCTGTATCACCCTTTTTGGGGTACGTTACGAAAATGATGAGTATACCTTCAAACTTCAATACTCCATTTCCCTCTTTCAAGTGATAGATTTGAAAAATCTTGGTATAGTATCTATGTGTTTATTTATTTTTAATTTAGAATATTGAATTTAAATTTTGACTTTATAAATCTAAAATCGTAAAATGTCTATGTCGTAAAATTTTTTGCACTATTTTACGAAATTTTTTATACAAATTAAATCACCCACCTTGTTAAGGTGATTTCAGGTGATTCAGAACCAAATAATGCTCTCTTTTTTTATTAGTATAGAAGTATACTTTAGCAAGTTTCAAGTATGATTTTTCGTACAAATGTTTTGGTCCTTTTTAGGGGTATAGTTTTTTAAATTCCCTTCTTAGTGGGTGGTTTTGCCATAAAAGAAAGCCACATTCCAAATTTCATATTTTAAGCTTCAGAGGCTTAGGCTGAGCATTGATCCTAGAAAAATGCTTATTGTTTTATAATACATATAAGTAGTTCATTCGCACTAATTGCACACTACATAAAAAAACCATTTAATTTAAAGCAATGTATGATAAGAATATATTGCTTCTCTCGACGACTTCTGTGGCGCAGTGGGCTTAGGTCCGGCTGAGACGCAAAAGGTAGCGGGGTCGATTACCGCCGCGGGACAAATGTTTATACGATCTGCAAGTATTTGCCTCGGGTCTGGGTGTTTCTATTCATAATATGCATGTATTTACAAAAAAAAATATATAAGTAGTATATCAGTCATGTGGTACCCATAACACAAGCTCTGCTTACTTTGGGGTCAAATGATGCTGTGTGAAATGTTCGGTAATATTATTATTATTATTGCTTCTCTGCCAAATTTCAAGTGGGTTCTTATCGAAACACGATAAGTACCCACTTGAAATTTGGCGAATATTACCGTTAACCGTTAGGCAGGCCAGATACATCATCAGATCAAATAAATAAATAAGCCAAGTGCATTCTGGAACGTGCACAGTGCAGGATTCCGATCCAGTAGATTTACTAGTGGTGAGGTCGTTCCAAACCAATTCAACACCATTTAGTTAGCAAAATAAGCCTTAGCCTTTTTAAGAAACATAATACCTTAAAATGACCAACGACATGCCACACGAAGCGGTCGCAAAATAAAAAATCTACCGCATATTAAATTTAGGTGATACCTTAAACTGGGATATACAAAATACTGGGATCAACCCTAGCATATTAATCAGCGCTTCAGCGGACATGTTAAACAAGTATTGTTCGTTTGTATTACGCTACCTAAGACTTTCATGAGTACCAGTCATTGTTCCCAGTCATAGTGGTATTAGTATCCAACATTTCGCATAAAGCCCAGCTTTAGTGTCCAGCCCAGTTGTCCCACGAGAATTAAATGTCACATTGCTTGAAAACCTATTTTACCAATTGCCCCGTTGGAAACCAGGGAGCTTATACTAAGAAAGTGCGATGAACATCTCACACAGATGAGGTTATTATCTCACCTAAAAACTGTATATTTCGGGTACAAATCACTTTCACAAATTGAGATTACGAGACCAGAATCGCAATATTCAAATACTTATACGAGTAACCAAGGCTGGAACATTACTGTGTTCCAGATTGTCGGGGATTTTCATAAAATTGGATACGGTGATAATTATCTACTTGGTTCTTGTTCATTTAACTCGACGACGTCAGTTTGTTGACGAGCACAAATTGCTTATTCGTTTTTATCACTTTACTGAGAAGCCTGCAAGGGTAAACAAGAACAGGTTTGAAATCGTCATAGCACCCACACCCACCCGACATTAGGTCCTTACTCTGTGAACGTTTTGCAATATTGGTTGGATTTACTTATTTAGCTGACAAATACACATCACAGAAGTCTATGTAATTCATACCTTATAATTCCAGAATTTTGAAAATGTTAAAGATTTTGTAAAACTATTTTTTCTTTGTTGTTTTTAGTGATTCAAACTTGTTATTTTTTTTATATACCTAACACTCAGAAGTAGTCTCACTGTCACACTAGGTACAAAAAAATATACTTTTAAGTAAAATCATAGTTAGCAGTTGAATAAAATCTAATACAAATAAAAACTTATAGAAAAAAATATATAAACTTGTTTACATCGATTCTGTGTAAAAATTTATAGGGTGATATCCTCCAGAAGAAGTTGATCCAAGTGAGATTTTCAAAGGGACCGTTTTACATTTATTACGGACGGAAACGGAATAAATGTATTTTATGGTAGGAATTGGCCGAAATTACGGTCCGTAATTTCGGAATGTCGCTTCATGGTCGAGCCCCTGGTCAACGCGCAGAAACTCTGCTGGGAAAAGGTTCCTGAAGAAAATATGACCCATCTGAAAGAGAGCACGCCGAACTGATTCCACGTTTGTGTAAGAAACAGAGGAAGACCTACTGGTTACACCATCACCTTTTTAAATGACCGCAACCGCAAAATAACATTAAGCTAATGTGTAAACAAAGGTGACGGTTCAAACTTCAGTGAAATTAAATGATATTTATTTCAAAAATTAAATCAATTTTTTTTAATGATATAAATTGTTAAAGTGATCAGCTGTGATCAGCTTATTGTTAAAAAGTTGTAAAAGTCTTAAAGATGGACATTTTATTTTTGTCCTTAAAAATAAGGACATTTTATTTTTTCTTTAAATTCGAAGTGGATTCGAAATAAGGAAACTATTCAATACAGATTAGGGATAATTTGCATTAAGTAGTTTCCATATTTCGATTCTGAATAGTTTTGAAGTTTAAATCGATATTAACAAGAGTGCAACTTCCTTTAAAATAATATTGTACAAATGCACTCGAGCTGCAGTGACCAGAATAGAAAACGTGCATCGTAGGAAGATTTTAGGAATGCTATGAAATCATTTAGGCTGATATAATCTTTTTATTTTAAATGGCTGAGCTGTGTCAGAGTTCGCTTGACTTGGTGTTTTTAAAAGTCATTGCAATTATCTTTGTGCTGCTAGAGAGATGCACTATGATACACGTATATGTACATAACTAAGTAAATTAATATAGCCTGTGCAGTTTTCACAATACACGTGTACTGATGCTGTATCAATCTGTCTAAGACAAAGATACCTATTTCTAACCTCTCGCAAGACGATATCGACAGTCAAATCATCAGGTAAGCCTTCGCCCTCATTCACAGTCTCAAGCCAATTAGATCTGATCCAAAAACTACGGGTGATTTAACTCGATTGCATGAATAAACATATTGACAGTCAAATCATATGGCAAGCCTTTGCCCTCATCTGTAGTCAATTAGCTCTGACCCAATATCTATATATCGATAATCGATATCGATAATGATCGAATATCGATGGGATACTTTAACTCAGTTGAGTCTTCTTAGTTCGCTTAAGCATTTGCTTAAGCGAGCTAATAAGAAAGAGATTAAGAAACATCCCTTGTATCTAGTAAACCGCTGAATATTAAATACGAGTGTATCGTGAAATCTCATGAAAATTTGTAATAGGTTCAAAAATAAATCTAAAAAAAAATTACTTAATGTCCCGGAAAATACTTTGAAATATTAGTTTGTTCTTTGACAACAGAACAATTTAATCTACATTTTTATGTTTATATTTTGTAGACTTAAGTTTAATTTCAAAGTGGCCTAGTTAGATAAACAACATTTTATATGTGCTTTTATAAAATAAAGAATGACAAAACTCGAATAACAGCATCCGGCCTATAAACTGACCGGTAGGTACAAGTAGTCACAAGGTTACCGTCAAGGCGTCGCCAAAGTAGTTCAAGTAATCAGCTCATTGAATAGCTCAAAATAAATCAGAATTGCAAGTACCTAATTATTTCATCTTCATTGTTATCAGCGCAATCATGTCCCAGGAAGATCAGATACTCGTAAATTCATTGAAATTACATAAATTGGTACTTTTTACGTAAACATTAAAAACCTTTTTTCTAGCAGCTAGGATCGAACGGTTCTAGATCACACGGATTCATAATTGTTAGTATTATAAATAAGTACTTTCTTAACAATTACACCAGTTATTTTTAAGTCACACCTTAGAATATAATGTAAATAACCAATGGTTCCGACCGGTCCGACTGGTCCGACTGGTCTAGCGGTAGTGGCCCCGCCTTCCGATCGTAAGGTCATGGGTTCGAATCCATGCACCAATACATAATTCTGTTCGAAAAACACCAGAAAACATCGTGAGGAAACTGGCATGCCGTAGAACCTAAACAGTTCGAAGACATGTTCCAAGTGGACGAAAGGAGCCTCTGAGGCGCACTTTAATCACTTCACGAAACTGGATCGAAATAACTAATGAGACAATTATAAGAACCCAACAAAATGGTAGAATAAAATGCAGATCTGGATATGGTCCGTTCAGATATATAAAGTTTTTATATAGGTTATAGGTTTGTAAAATGTTCCTACATAATACGAATGGAGTGCGTCAATGCGGTATACCAGGGAACAGCCTGACTAAATAATATACTCGTAATATCCGCCAAGTCGAGCAAAAAAGCGGCACGGCCGTACCATTATTTTCTCGAAACAATTCAGGCCACTTTCGACCCCCCCAATAACTTAGTTGTCGTTGAAACTAGAAGCCTGAAATTTCAGTAACCAAGCAGGCATTGTATAAACACGGTATATTTCAAATTTCATTCAATTTGAACCAGTAGTTTAAGAATTATAACTAGTCAAAGTTTCTCAATTTGTCACTCACTGACTGACTGACTGATCATCAAAACTCTGAGGCACTTCTAGCAGACATAGGAGCTTCAAATTTACAATACAATTGGTGTTTAGTGTATAAATCAAGGAAAAAATATTTTGCAATTTTGTTCCAGTTTTCTAGATACACCAACTGCATATTTAACTTTAATATTATAAATGCGAAAGTGTCTCTGTCTGTCTGTTTGTTACGTTTTCACGGCTAAACGGATCTTGATGAAAATTGGTAAGAAGATGTATTGCATTCGGGGGAAGAACATAGGCTACTTTTTGTCTCAAAAAACGCTTCCTGATCAGAAAGTCTAATTTTTATGTTGCCTAGGAAGTAAATTATCTAAAATTTAAAATGACTATTTGGCAAAAAACCTAAACAGAAAAATGACTAAAGTCCCATTGTGCCTAAAATATAAAAGGTCTAACAAGTGTGATACCTTAACTGTCAAAGGTCTAAGAAGAAGTATACCTACAAAGATTTTCGCCAAACTTATTATACCTACCTAAGAAGCAAATTGCCTAAACCGTTAAAGCTAAGAGTATGAGTAAGCTAAGAGTATATTACGAGTATGTTTAAGAAGTATAATAATGCCTACAATTTTTGTTCCACGAGTTATACATAATAACGGGTTAAACTATAAGTACAATCCTACTGATATTATAAATAAATATTGTAAGGATGTTTGTCACGGCTAAACGGATGAACCGATTTGTATTCAACTTGGAAAATACATAGTTAGTGACCCACTGCAACATATATAGGCTACTTTTTATCCGGGTACCACGTGAGATAAGTCGCGGGCGGACGCTTGTAAGTACAATAAAACAATGCAATTGTTTTTAAATTTTTATTCAAAGTTCTTAATCATATTCTTCTTCTTCTTCTTCCCGAAACATACTTTTCTTTAAATAACGAACATTGTTTATTGATGGCGTAATAATATTGTTATTCAATTTATCTAATTGCTATCGGTAGCTCTTATTGAACAATATGTCACTATCGTAAGATTTAGTCATCTTCCTATGTAGGTGTATTGCATTTTAGACTATTTGCTTCTTAGGAAGTTTCACAATTTGCCTTGTGAAAAAACCACCTTGAAGGGGTAAAATAAGGGAAAATATTTGTTTGGGCAACTCATATTTCCTTGAGTAAGAGATCTGAAAATTCATATTTAGGCTTTTGATAAGAAATAAAGAAACATGTGTTTCAACGTTTTCGCAAAATAACTCCCGAAGGGGGTAAAATAGGGGATTAAACTTATGAGATGTTCTTTAGATGCACAGAATGCATTCCTTCCAAAAAATAAAAAAGGTATGAAGCATACGCGTACGAAGTCGTGGGTAACAGCAAGTCCCATATAAATATATAGGATTACAAAGTTACATTTGCAGTGACCTGTATAATATATATGTATAATATAATGGAATAATAGGTGTAGATAGGTACGAGTACCTAGATAAAATTATGTCCAAGGTTAACTTGAAAAAAGTAGGACTATCTACAAAATGAAATGAGATGCTATCAAATACATAATATCTAAAAAACAACAAGTTTCGCGCAACTCATTTCTTCGACCGTAAAAAGTTGTGAGATCCATGTAATACCATTGTTAGGTTGATTAGTGCGATTGCCAAGTCAATCTATTTATTTAAAACATAAAAGATTTTTAATATTGATTATGGTCATTATAAGATGTTGTTAGGTTAGCTGATTGCGTAATAACTTAAGACAGAAGGTCCCTTGTGCAGGGACTGAATAAATTAGCCGACTTGGTATTACATGGATCTCACATCTTTTTATGGTAAAAGAACTGAGTTGCATGAGACTTGGTATTTTTACAAGTAATGTTTTTGATGGCACGCCAACTTACCAAAGTTTCATCATAGCAAGGTTTTGTTTTATTTATCCGACTGGTTGGTGACTTTTTATGTACAGTTAATAAATTGCAAGAGCATCACTTAACGAGGTTTAATTAAGTACATAGTTAGACAATTATCATTATTTAATTATTTTACAAGGTACCAAAATTTTGGAAACTAGTTATTTGAAAAGTGTCCGAGCTTGGGTATCTACAAGGTTTTTTGTTTTAGGGTTACGTTACTGAGACTAAAATATATTTATTCCTAACAATCTGCTGCGGCTTCGCAAACGTGATACCTACAAAATAAGTAGCCAATGTCCAAGATACAATCTATCTCCGTGCATAATTTAATTAAAA
This sequence comes from Lampropteryx suffumata, assembly GCA_948098915.1. Lineage (NCBI taxonomy): Eukaryota > Metazoa > Arthropoda > Insecta > Lepidoptera > Geometridae > Lampropteryx > Lampropteryx suffumata. Next base: position 13,142,368 of record OX402544.1, on the reverse strand, counting down.
GTTTAGCCGTCGCCGTGACATCATAACAAAAAATAAACAAACAAACAGACTGAGACACATTCGTATTTATGATATTAGTATGGATTAAAAAGTGTCTATTAGTAAGCGGCATTGGCAGAAATTCTCGTAAAAGTGAGAGATGGATTCACATATTCACGTGTATGCCGTGGTGGTTCCGGTATAGAATAGGACCCCTCCATCTCCTCCCGTGGATGTCGTAAAAGGCGACTAAGGGAACACACACCGGGGGATTGGGCAGCAGCACCTCCTGAGTACTTAACACAAAATCTGCGGTCACCAATCCGCCTGCCAAGCGGAGGCAAAACCCCCAAAATGATGTACACAAATAGAAGACGGCGAAACAGGGGGTGCGAAGAATCTCCGGCAGAGGTCCAGCTACCAATCCCAACGACCCCTTGCCCTGGCAACTTACAACGCACGCACACTGAGGACCGACGAGAAGTTGATAGAGCTGGAAGAAGTAGTGTATAAGTTGCACTGGGATATTATAGGGTAATCAGAAGTCCAAAGAGAGGGAGAGGACAAGATAATCCTAAATTCCGGCAACTTATTCTACTACCGGGAGGGCGATCAACTATCTCAGCACGGTCTTGTGTTTCTCGTCCACAAATCCCTCGTTAACAACATTGTGAAGATCGAAAGCGTGTCGAGCAGGGTGGTATACCTTATACTCAGAATAACCAAACGGTATTCGCTTAAGGTCATACAGGTGTACGCACCTCACTCGAAACGTCCAGATGATGAAGTGGAGGCTATGTATGATGACATTTCAAATGCCATGCAAGCCTCGAAAACACACTTTACGGTTGTAATGGGGGACTTCAACGCACGGCTAGATATGAAGAACGGCGACGGCGATGAACTGAGAGTGGGGCAATTTGGATTTGGACAGCGGAACCAATGGGGGCAGATATTGGCCGACTTCATGGAAAAGGAGGGACTCTTTATGATGAACTCCTTTTTCAAGAAGCGGTCGTCCAGGAAATGGACGTGGCTTCACCCCGGTGGACACAAACGCGAGATGGATTTCATCATGACAACAAAAAAGCAAATATTTAATGATGTCTCAGTGATCAAGAGGGTCAAAACCGGCAGTGATCACCGAATGGTTAGAGGCTCATTAAATCTTAACGTAAAGCTAGAAAGGTCCTGTCTGATGAAATCAACTGTTCGCCCAAGTCCTGCCCAAATCCAAAAACCCGAGAGCTTTCAATTGGAACTTCAAGATCGCTTCCAATGCTTCGCCGAATGCGAATCCGTGGACGAAATAAATGACGGGCTGGTAGAAAATGCCGTTGGGTCAAAGTTCTTTAAGACTCAGCGCAAAGGTAGAACCCAAAAACTCTCTGAGCAAACTCTAAAACTCATGGCAGAACGTAGCGAAATGAAACTGCAGTCTTTAGTAGACATGTCGAAATACAGTACGCTAAAAAAACAGATCTCTAAGTCTATGCGACGCGATTGGCGTCTGTATAATACTTCTAATGTAAAGAACGCAAAAGAGCGCAACCAAGGCTTCAAAGTGTTCGCGAGAGATTTGTCTATTGGGCAAAGCCTGTTGACGAAGCTGAAGACCGACAGTGGCAGGTTCGTTTCCTCAAAGCCAGAGGTTTTACGAGAACTCGAGAAGTTCTATGGACAACTGTACACTGCATCGCAAAGCCCTGCTACAAGCACGACTAGCGATGCAAGAGCCCGCCTAACCCGACACTATACTGAAGACATTCCGGACGTCAGCCTATACGAGATCCGAACGGCTCTCAAGCAGCTTAAGAACAACAAGGAACCGGGGGAAGACGGAATAACGACAGAGCTTCAGAGAGCGGGTGGAACACCGGTACTTAAGGTCCTCCAGAAGCTGTTCAACTCCATCATCCTCGAGGGAACTACGCCAGAGACGTGGAACAGAAGCGTGGTGGTACTGTTCTTTAAGAAAGGGGATAAAACCCTCTTGAAGAATTACAGGCCCATCTTGCTGTTGAGCCATGTCTATAAGCTGTTTTCGATAGAAGTAACTAATCGTCTCGCTCGTAGGTTTGACGACTTCCAGCCTCCCGAACAAGCCGGGTTCCGAAAAGGCTTTAGCACCATAGACCACATCCATACGCTCCGGCAGGTTATACAGAAGACCGAAGAGTATAACCGGCCACTTTGTTTAGCGTTTGTGGACTATGAGAAAGCCTTTGATTCTGTCGAAACCTGGGCAGTGTTGCGGTCACTCCAGCGGTGCCAAATCGACTATCGGTATATCGAAGTGTTGAAATGTCTGTACAATAACGCCACCATGTCTATCCGGCTCCAGGACCAGAGCACGAATCCAATCCCATTGCATAATGGGGTGAGACAGGGAGATGTTATTTCTCCGAAACTGTTCACCTCTGCATTGGAGGATGTTTTCAAGCTCTTGTACTGGCATAGATATGGTATCAACATCAATGGCGAACGCATCACTCACCTTCGATTTGCCGACGATATAGTCATGATGGCAGAATCGCTGGAAGACCTTGGCGCAATGCTCAGCGATTTCAATATCGTCTCTAAACTGGTGGGTCTTAAAATGAACATAAGCAAGACAAAAATCATGTCAAATGCTCATGTTGCACCTGTACCGGTACATGTTGAGAGCAATATAATCGAAGTTGTAGACCATTATGTCTATTTGGGTCAGACGATTCAACTAGGCAAGTCCAACTTCGACAAAGAGGTCAGCCAACGAATCCAACTCGGATGGGCAGCGTTCGGGAAATTAAGGCACATCTTCTCGTCACAGATACCGCAGAGCCTCAAGACGAAAGTCAATCAGTGCGTGTTGCCAGTGATGACATATGGAACTGAGGCTTGGTCCCTGACTATTGGCCTCATACACAAGCTCAGAGTCGCGCAACGTGCATTGGAGAGAGCTATGTTGGATGTTTCACTACGTGATAAAATCCGCAACTAAAAAATCCGTAGAAGAACCAAAGTCACCGACGTAGCGCTCAAAATTTGCAAGTTGAAGTGGCAATGGGCAGGCCATATAGCTCGCAGAACTGATAACCGTTGGGGAGTAAAAGTTCTCGAACGGCGACCCCCCACCCGATGGACTGACGACATTGTAAAGATCGCAGGAAGTCAGTGGATGGAGAGGGCTCAAAATCGTTCTTCCTGGAAATCAATTGGGGAGGCCTATGTCCAGCAGTGGACTTCCTGGCTGGTATGATGATGATGGTTCACGTATAATACTGATAATTGTTATCACTATTTATATCATATATAAGTACTAGCTGTTTTAAAAAAAAAAACTATATAATTGTAAATCTAAACCATTCTCGAACCCACTTGAACACACACAAAAAATTTCAACAAAATCAGTCCTGCCGTTTAGGAGGATTGTCATTTCAAACACACGCACAGAAGATTTATATATATAACTAACTGTCCACGCGCAGCTTCGCCCGCGTTGAAGATTTTTCCCAACAAACCAATTTTCACGGGATAAAAAGTATCAAAAGGATAAGGATAAAAAGTTCACCCGGGATAGTGTAGCTTTCTAACGGTAAAATATTTTTTCAAATGGGTCCAGTAGTTTTTAAGTTTATTCGTTACATACAAAAATCTTTCCTCTTTATAATATTAGTGTAGTATATATAAAGATAAACTCAGGTTTAGTAAAGGTTTTAAACCAGTTTACAGTTACCTGTTCTGTAATGTAGGTAATGTAATGTTCGACTTCTTGTAAGTTAATTTTACCAAATGCAAAAATAAAGCCTGTAAATAATAGTATGGAACTCTCTATCCGCAAGGTCGACCTACTCGAACTTGTCTGTTTTTATTATTCTAGACGTACCTACGAGTTTGGCGTTTCCAAAACTACAAGGCTAGCAGACTGTGCGTGTCTTTCAAACTGGTATAAATCGAACCAGAATTTGGCAATTCAAAAATTACAAGGCCAGATATCACTGCCATACCAACAGAAGCACTAAGTATAAATTACAACAGAAAAGGGGTACCTGCAGGGGTACACAAAACAAATACTTTCAAAAAAATGTGAAATATAAAATATATAAAACACACAAAATGTTTAATTAAGAAAAACCAAAACGGGATAAACTTCCGGCTCTTTTTATACTTTCCATAATCACTTAAATAGCGTAACGTTTAAGTATGTTTTGTCCTTGTCTTCCTAATACCAATGAATAAGGATGGCAACAGATTTTTAACATCACAGTAGCTAATATGTGATTATAAGATATATTCATAATCACGAACGTATTCTACTCAGAAACACTTCACTACAGTAAAACACTTCTCAGAAACTGTCCATCCCTATTCAACACTAGGGATGGACAGTTTCTGAGAAGTGTTTTTAATAAGTTTTTTTATAATACGTTAGTGACTCTACCAACCAGCACAATATATACCTCAACAAAGATGTTCTTTTCCATTCTTTAGCAGTAGTAACAAGAGAAATCCGATATATACATTAAGTATATATCTTATAATCACATATTAGCTACTGTGTTCAAAATCTATTGTCATCCTTATTCATTGGTATTAGGAAGACAAGGACAAAACATACTTAAACGTTACGCTATTTATAGATTATAGAATTGAGGGTAAGGATATTATGAGTTAATTACATGATTATGGTTTGTTGATTGTTATACAAAGCTAGAGTTGGGAGAAACAAGCGGAACTAGAATATTAAATTTATATTGCAATTAGATATGACGTATCTCAATTATTTAATTTGAGGCTGCAGGCACTTCGCTCTAGTTATTCTGCTCGCTAGAACACGATTTTTAGAAGATATTTGCTATAATAATCAAATTCAGACAATACCTTTCAAAAACGTAGTTTGCTATCGGCAGCTCTAGAAACATCCTAAATTTAGAAGCGTTAATTTTCTTATTATTTTCATTATTTCAAAAATTTCAATTCAAATCAGCACAATATAAAAAATTTCATAGGAATATAAATCCAGCGCGCAATCAAACTTATAAATATAAGAACAATAAGGAAATGAAACAGAATACGCAATTTGAATTATGAACAACTAGATAGATCTACATATTATTGCGATAAAGCTTTATTACATTGAGATTTATCTAAACTAAAACTGTTAAGAGCTCCAAATCAAAAATTTAACACTTTTTTATATCGGAATCTTAGTCACGGCAATTAACGATTATATCTGTTAATTTGTATGTAAGTATGTACATTCTCGTAACTAACGTAGTAACAGTACCAATTTAGAATTATATTACCTTGATTGAGGTTTAACCCAAAACAACATTTTTTTCAATAGATGTGGCGGCATTTTTTTAAGGTAATTAATTTGCTCAAATATGCCCGTTTCGATAGGGCCTTCATATTTGAACCTTTTCATGTCGAAACCCTGGGCCCGTGGCGTCCCTATCGTTTTCAAAATGATTTAAGGTCGCGTGACCCAAGAGTAGCTCCTATCTGGCCCAGCGTATTAACATTGCCATTCAACGAGGCAATGCCGATAGTGTCTTACGGACGCAGCCGTCTGGTAACTTTCGTGATTAGTTTGAACTATCTAGAGTGTTAACTCTAACTAAAAATTAGAAAATAAATAATAGTTTAAACAAACTAAAAAACACGCTTTATATATATATAATAATTTTTAAGATATTATCGAATTGATAATCGCTTTTACGCTTTTTTTTATTGAAACATTTTTTTTCTTACTTACATTTATTAAAATTTATTTTCTATTTTTAGTTTGGTTTTCTATATAAAGCGTGTTTTTTAGTTATTTTAAACTATTATTTATTTTCTAATTTTTAGTTTTAGGATAACCGGATATTTAAATTTTTTGTTTTGTTTTTTTTTTTATTTTTTTTTTCGAATTATTGTATTGTCATCGGTCTTTGACAGGTGTGCAAAATTTGAATGAAATCTGGCCGATTAAAGTGGGTCAAAATCGCGTCCTAAGGAGTCGGTTACATACAAACATACATACAAGTGAAGCTAATATAAAGCGTATAAAAAGTGGTTCCGCACCTACCTGTAACCTCTTAAATACATGATAGGTACTTACGTGTCCTATACCAAGAGTTAGAACAACACATCAGAGGCAGTTTCAAGTTTTGGTTCCACATTTGTCTAATAAGTTTAAAATAACCATAAGGTTAAAAATTTTGGTAATATATAATAATGACATTAAAAGGATAATACTTAACTGGCTCAGAAACTTTGATTACGAGGGTATAGAATATGTCCAAAGAATTTCGTCCTAGGAATATATTTAAAGAAATTAAATTGTTTTTCTTATGTTTGATAAAAATTATAAGATTTTGAATATACACTAAACACTTATTTAAATATAATATAATATTGTAGATAGATATATACACAATAATACATTTAAAATCATAGACCATTACACTATACATAGGTACTTATCATGACCCGGTGAGCATTTCATTTCATTTTGTTTTACATTTTTATTTTTGAATTTAATTTATTTAGTAGTTAGACATAATAACTGATGGGAGAAGCCACTGGCTTCCGAGCTGGTTTAAACTGTCAGGAACACAGTTTTCACCAGTTCAGGAGCATATGGATTAATTATAGATCTTTAACATTGTATTATGTCAATAGATTTATTTTTGTTTGTGGATGAGGATATAAGTTCATTAAATAACTATATGGCACGTTTGTATACATAATTAGTTGTAGACGAACATGCTCGTCTTACACTGCACAATGCACTTAAATTACGGACACAGCTTTGAAAATGGAATAAAGTACATAAAATTTTTTAAACTTACGCGATCAGAACACATTATTATATAGGTAAATAAACGCGATAAATACCCATTAATATTTATAATAAAGTACGTAAACCCATTGAAGCACACAAGCATAAAATGTGTAATCTAGTACCTATGTGGAATAAAATTTCAGTGCAAACACACGTTAAGATAAATGATGAATATTTTTCTCAATCATCTGAGTCTTAAATTATTCTTCAACTTTAGTGGCAATTTTACGGAATTCTTGAACGTTAAAGAGTTGTTTTCAATAAAGACGTAGCTATAGTCAATCGTTACTTTTATCCGACCGGGTACAAGTCATTTTAGTAATCTTTACCCAGGATAAGAAAGCATAAGTATTCACCCTGTAGTTGACAGAACCACTTTTAACCACACGTTACAAAATAACGTACCTATCTTATCTTTGTGGTTTACGTATTCAATAAATATTCACCAAGTTATAACAATATTCATGCAATCGAGTTAAATCACCCGTAGTTTTTGGATCAGATCTAATTGGCTTGAGACTGTGAATGAGGGCGAAGGCTTACCTGATGATTTGACTGTCGATATCGTCTTGCGAGAGGTTAGAAATAGGTATCTTTGTCTTAGACAGATTGATACAGCATCAGTACACGTGTATTGTGAAAACTGCACAGGCTATATTAATTTACTTAGTTATGTACATATACGTGTATCATAGTGCATCTCTCTAGCAGCACAAAGATAATTGCAATGACTTTTAAAAACACCAAGTCAAGCGAACTCTGACACAGCTCAGCCATTTAAAATAAAAAGATTATATCAGCCTAAATGATTTCATAGCATTCCTAAAATCTTCCTACGATGCACGTTTTCTATTCTGGTCACTGCAGCTCGAGTGCATTTGTACAATATTATTTTAAAGGAAGTTGCACTCTTGTTAATATCGATTTAAACTTCAAAACTATTCAGAATCGAAATATGGAAACTACTTAATGCAAATTATCCCTAATCTGTATTGAATAGTTTCCTTATTTCGAATCCACTTCGAATTTAAAGAAAAAATAAAATGTCCTTATTTTTAAGGACAAAAATAAAATGTCCATCTTTAAGACTTTTACAACTTTTTAACAATAAGCTGATCACAGCTGATCACTTTAACAATTTATATCATTAAAAAAAATTGATTTAATTTTTGAAATAAATATCATTTAATTTCACTGAAGTTTGAACCGTCACCTTTGTTTACACATTAGCTTAATGTTATTTTGCGGTTGCGGTCATTTAAAAAGTAGCCTATGTTCTTCCCCCGAATGCAATACATCTTCTTACCAATTTTCATCAAGATCCGTTTAGCCGTGAAAACGTAACAAACAGACAGACAGAGACACTTTCGCATTTATAATATTAAAGTTAAATATGCAGTTGGTGTATCTAGAAAACTGGAACAAAATTGCAAAATATTTTTTCCTTGATTTATACACTAAACACCAATTGTATTGTAAATTTGAAGCTCCTATGTCTGCTAGAAGTGCCTCAGAGTTTTGATGATCAGTCAGTCAGTCAGTGAGTGACAAATTGAGAAACTTTGACTAGTTATAATTCTTAAACTACTGGTTCAAATTGAATGAAATTTGAAATATACCGTGTTTATACAATGCCTGCTTGGTTACTGAAATTTCAGGCTTCTAGTTTCAACGACAACTAAGTTATTGGGGGGGTCGAAAGTGGCCTGAATTGTTTCGAGAAAATAATGGTACGGCCGTGCCGCTTTTTTGCTCGACTTGGCGGATATTACGAGTATATTATTTAGTCAGGCTGTTCCCTGGTATACCGCATTGACGCACTCCATTCGTATTATGTAGGAACATTTTACAAACCTATAACCTATATAAAAACTTTATATATCTGAACGGACCATATCCAGATCTGCATTTTATTCTACCATTTTGTTGGGTTCTTATAATTGTCTCATTAGTTATTTCGATCCAGTTTCGTGAAGTGATTAAAGTGCGCCTCAGAGGCTCCTTTCGTCCACTTGGAACATGTCTTCGAACTGTTTAGGTTCTACGGCATGCCAGTTTCCTCACGATGTTTTCTGGTGTTTTTCGAACAGAATTATGTATTGGTGCATGGATTCGAACCCATGACCTTACGATCGGAAGGCGGGGCCACTACCGCTAGACCAGTCGGACCAGTCGGACCGGTCGGAACCATTGGTTATTTACATTATATTCTAAGGTGTGACTTAAAAATAACTGGTGTAATTGTTAAGAAAGTACTTATTTATAATACTAACAATTATGAATCCGTGTGATCTAGAACCGTTCGATCCTAGCTGCTAGAAAAAAGGTTTTTAATGTTTACGTAAAAAGTACCAATTTATGTAATTTCAATGAATTTACGAGTATCTGATCTTCCTGGGACATGATTGCGCTGATAACAATGAAGATGAAATAATTAGGTACTTGCAATTCTGATTTATTTTGAGCTATTCAATGAGCTGATTACTTGAACTACTTTGGCGACGCCTTGACGGTAACCTTGTGACTACTTGTACCTACCGGTCAGTTTATAGGCCGGATGCTGTTATTCGAGTTTTGTCATTCTTTATTTTATAAAAGCACATATAAAATGTTGTTTATCTAACTAGGCCACTTTGAAATTAAACTTAAGTCTACAAAATATAAACATAAAAATGTAGATTAAATTGTTCTGTTGTCAAAGAACAAACTAATATTTCAAAGTATTTTCCGGGACATTAAGTAATTTTTTTTTAGATTTATTTTTGAACCTATTACAAATTTTCATGAGATTTCACGATACACTCGTATTTAATATTCAGCGGTTTACTAGATACAAGGGATGTTTCTTAATCTCTTTCTTATTAGCTCGCTTAAGCAAATGCTTAAGCGAACTAAGAAGACTCAACTGAGTTAAAGTATCCCATCGATATTCGATCATTATCGATATTCGATCATTATCGATATCGATTATCGATATATAGATATTGGGTCAGAGCTAATTGAGTGTTAACTCTAACTAAAAATTAGAAAATAAATAATAGTTTAAACAAACTAAAAAACACGCTTTATATATATATAATAATTTTTAAGATATTATCGAATTGATAATCGCTTTTACGCTTTTTTTTATTGAAACATTTTTTTTCTTACTTACATTTATTAAAATTTATTTTCTATTTTTAGTTTGGTTTTCTATATAAAGCGTGTTTTTTAGTTATTTTAAACTATTATTTATTTTCTAATTTTTAGTTTTAGGATAACCGGATATTTAAATTTTTTGTTTTGTTTTTTTTTTTATTTTTTTTTTCGAATTATTGTATTGTCATCGGTCTTTGACAGGTGTGCAAAATTTGAATGAAATCTGGCCGATTAAAGTGGGTCAAAATCGCGTCCTAAGGAGTCGGTTACATACAAACATACATACAAGTGAAGCTAATATAAAGCGTATAAAAAGTGGTTCCGCACCTACCTGTAACCTCTTAAATACATGATAGGTACTTACGTGTCCTATACCAAGAGTTAGAACAACACATCAGAGGCAGTTTCAAGTTTTGGTTCCACATTTGTCTAATAAGTTTAAAATAACCATAAGGTTAAAAATTTTGGTAATATATAATAATGACATTAAAAGGATAATACTTAACTGGCTCAGAAACTTTGATTACGAGGGTATAGAATATGTCCAAAGAATTTCGTCCTAGGAATATATTTAAAGAAATTAAATTGTTTTTCTTATGTTTGATAAAAATTATAAGATTTTGAATATACACTAAACACTTATTTAAATATAATATAATATTGTAGAAAGATATATACACAATAATACATTTAAAATCATAGACCATTACACTATACATAGGTACTTATCATGACCCGGTGAGCATTTCATTTCATTTTGTTTTACATTTTTATTTTTGAATTTAATTTATTTAGTAGTTAGACATAATAACTGATGGGAGAAGCCACTGGCTTCCGAGCTGGTTTAAACTGTCAGGAACACAGTTTTCACCAGTTCAGGAGCATATGGATTAATTATAGATCTTTAACATTGTATTATGTCAATAGATTTATTTTTGTTTGTGGATGAGGATATAAGTTCATTAAATAACTATATGGCACGTTTGTATACATAATTAGTTGTAGACGAACATGCTCGTCTTACACTGCACAATGCACTTAAATTACGGACACAGCTTTGAAAATGGAATAAAGTACATAAAATTTTTTAAACTTACGCGATCAGAACACATTATTATATAGGTAAATAAACGCGATAAATACCCATTAATATTTATAATAAAGTACGTAAACCCATTGAAGCACACAAGCATAAAATGTGTAATCTAGTACCTATGTGGAATAAAATTTCAGTGCAAACACACGTTAAGATAAATGATGAATATTTTTCTCAATCATCTGAGTCTTAAATTATTCTTCAACTTTAGTGGCAATTTTACGGAATTCTTGAACGTTAAAGAGTTGTTTTCAATAAAGACGTAGCTATAGTCAATCGTTACTTTTATCCGACCGGGTACAAGTCATTTTAGTAATCTTTACCCAGGATAAGAAAGCATAAGTATTCACCCTGTAGTTGACAGAACCACTTTTAACCACACGTTACAAAATAACGTACCTATCTTATCTTTGTGGTTTACGTATTCAATAAATATTCACCAAGTTATAACAATATGATAAAACAACTTTCTACGTCACAAAATAACAGTCTTATATAACTTTTAACTCGAAGAACAACAAAAGACATTGTGTTGTGTTGTGTGAGTCAACGACCCATCACAGGTAAAATTGCACAAAAAACGAAGAACAAAGGCCCCTAATATAATATAAATTAGCGTTTGAAGATATTCCCTTGGGCTGATTTCCTGGTGGCCTCCGGCCCTCATGTGTTAATTAGAGCAAAATAAATAACAAACCGAAATGTAATGTCACAAAAAAAAACATCAATTGCAAGTAAACTTCGCGCGCCAGGGTTTCCAGTTTTCTTCCTTAATATAATATTTTTTTCACCCTTAGAAATAAGTTAATGAGAAAATACCTTGATAATCATTACATAGTATAAAACAAAGTCGCTTCCCGCTGTCTGTCTGTCCCTATGTATGCTTAGATCTTTAAAACTACGCAACGGATTTTGATGCGGTTTTTTTTAATAGATAGAGTAATTCAAGAGAAAGGTATTTATATAAGGTATTTATAATTATATTTTATATGTATAAAAGAGACATACATATAGTAGAGAAACACTGATAATTTTAGAGGTTATAAAATTATATATGTATATGGGTTTAACGTATTAGAACTACTGAGCTACAGCAATGCGTGGCCAGGTCAGCTTGTTACTTAATAATTACCATATTAGAGAAAACTTAATTTTCTCCATTTAAGAACTTTTTTCTAAATTACGAAACAAACGAAACAATGAGAATTGAATTCTATTTACTAACATAATGTTCACTACACCTATCACTAGGTTCACAAAAACAGTCTCTAGTGCTATAGAATTTTACCGGCTGGACGGAACACAGTCACTTAGCCACGTACAAACGCTGATGCAGCATCAAACCGCTCGTTAGTTATGATGATGATGAATTACTGAAAACTAGGGTTAGCATAAGTTTCATTTAACTTCATTTAAAATGTATTTCATTTAACAAAGAAACCCAAAGAGTCAATAGAAGGCAAAACAACAATTCTTACCAAACGTCCGGTATTCACAAACTCAAAAAACTCCTATGACGACTGCCTCTCGGAAGCGTTATAATAAAGATGGTGATTGAGATAAAGTTGTTTAATAAATCATGTTCAGATATTCAGAGATTGTTTTTACATTATTGCCAAATTTGAAAAGACAATGTATCTAATAATTACGTTTTAAAAAGATAACCGACTTCATTTGTTCAAAATTTCGTTTCACCCCAGTAGATGACATATTTTTTTCAGTTCCTTTTATTTAAAATCATTCTACTGAACCGATTTTTATGAAATTTATACCAATCGGGAAGTTTTTACCCTTTTTACCCCTTTTACATGAAATCAGTTTTTTTTATGGGTTCATAAATGACGGAGTTATGAGGTAACAAACATAAAAAAAGTACAGTCGAATTGAGAACCTCCTCCTTTTTTGAAGTCGGTTGAAAATGACATTGTTTGACATATGTACTCCAATGCGAGTTATTGTACATACGCCTAAACCCTAACATAAAGATATTTTGTTATATGAAATGCTTGATGAAAATATAATCATTCTGAATGCACTGTGTATAAAAACATTTTTACACCAAAAGGCGAACTAAAATGAAAATAAACTCTTAGGTAACCCTGAACCCGGGTTAGGTGATTCTGTTACTTCAGTAGAATGCATTTACATTTTGTCCTGTTCGTGACAAAGCAGCCACCTTGGACAGTGAAAGCGTTCCTCACGATAGCCTTTGTTATTGTTTACTGAATTCAATACAATTGATACCTAACTAAATTGATCAGTATTTAATTAAATGATGGACTTCGCGTTTAGCGCAATATAGATCAGTTCAGTCACGCACGTGCTCGATCCATAAATGGAAGTAAAATTATTCGATTACAAAGAAAATGCATAATCAATAAGTCTATCTGCATTTGCAGTCAATTTGAAGAAGCCTTAGTTTCAGCAAAGATTTATATTGATATATCCTAAAATCTTTGACTAGCTGCCGCTCCCACCCACAACTTAGCCACGACGTACGCGAATTAGCCCATGTTTTTCAACTTTGTATAGTTTTCCAAATGGGAAACATTTTTTTCTCGTGAACCTAGTTATAACCGCATTCAAGGATAATTATGCTATCTATTTGTTCCAATATTTTTTAACATCAGTTCTGTATTTTAAAGTTAGTAAGGAAAGAAAAAAAATATTAATAAAACTACACTACTAATACTAGTCCTACTAAATAAACTATAATAATACTAGCTGACCCGGCCACGCGTTGCTGTAGCTCAGTAGTTCTAATACGTTGAACCAATATACGCTAACCTCTAAAATTATCAGTGTTTCTCTACTATATTATGTAATGTCAAAAAGTATTTAAAATCAATAATATATATTAAATGCGAAAGTGTCTCTGTCTGCTTGTTACGTATTCACGGCTGAACGGATTTTAATAAAATTTGGTAAGAAGATGTATTGCATTCGGGGGAAGAACATAGGATACTTTTTATGTAGGTACCACGCGTGCGAAGCCGCGGGCATTAGCCAGTTATTTATTATTTTAAGAAAAAATATCTACTTAACATCATAAGGTAATGATAATCTATGCCAGGTTAGAAACTTATACTAGACTTCCTACATCCTTTTACACTCACCACTCGATACGTTAACAAAACCGACATGAACAAGTTCACAAATAAGACTCATTCACCAGAACATTATAAGTAGGTACTGTCGCGGATAAAAGTGAAAACTACGGTCTATTTCTGTTTCAAAGCATAGTTTCTATTTTATTTCTGTTTCTTACAGAAATATGTCGGCGTTTCAACTCACTTCAAAATTGTACAATATATATATAAAATAATTACGTTTTAAAAGCTAAAATGAAACCGACTTCATTGAATGAAATTTGAGCCTATAATACATTTTTAGTGGAAAGTAGATGTATTTTGTATATAATATAATATGGGTAGGCCAAATAAACGCAACGCTCCAATGAGACAGCGAGGTATGAAAGTACATGAAAACATCATCGATGTATACAATTTTTAGATATTCGTTTATTTGTCAGCTCGACCGATTTTGATAAAAATTTATATAGACCGCCTGTGAAGTATACCCTTTCGAACAAAATAAGAATTTTCCAAATCGGTTCAGCCGTTTTCGAGTAATCGGTGAACATACATAAAAAAAAAAAAAAAAGTTCCGACGAATTGAGAACCTCCTCCTTTTTGATAAAGTCAGTTCTTAAAAGATTATTTATAGTCAGACAAACCACATCGGTGGTTATTTTATATAACTTAACTACCAGTTTTGAACAACGAAGCAATAGGATATATTATTAAACGACAACTGGTGGGTCGCGAGCAAATATTAGGTGGGCTCTGAAAAATAGAATTAATCACAAGTCTCCTTCCTTTCAGTACTTAGTTACTTCCCTCATACCTATGTGAGGCGGGAACTAAATACCAAAATAAATTGGACGTAACAAACTCATTGCGACTAAAAGAAACTAAAATTAAAGTTTAAGAAAAATGTAAGATGTCTATAATGACAAACAATAGGAAACAAAAGCATTCTTCTCATTAAAAAATGGCACTCCATTAATATTTAAATATTAACATTTTGGATCGGAACGGAATGCTTTTTTTCTTGATTGAACAGTCCTTTATTCATAATAGTTATCCAATTTTTTCCTTTATGAAAACTAAAAGGTAAGTCCCGAATTTGGAACTTGGAACATTTTATTGGGTGATGCGCAATCCCAGGCGCAATCATTAGGGAACCACTTTGTATTGTTAAAAAACAGACCAGTTAAGTCAATTTGGTAGAGCAACAACTATCTGTCAAACAAAACAATGCATAATAACGTTATTCTAATTTATAATTCATTTTAATATAATAAAATAATAATCAATAAATTAATTATTATAAAAGATTGAATGCGCCAGTGCGATCGTCGAGCTGATCGTTTGTTTGATCGTTTTGTGAGCGAGTATACCTACTTACTACAAATTTTTAATTGTTGATACATTAGTACGGTGGTATGCAAAACCTCCTCTATGATGTCCTATAATAGTAAAATATTTTAATTTACAAAATAATATAAATAAAATATTTTAATTTTAATTTTACTATTTAGTAGATAATCTCTTTTATCTTGTTTGTACATATAATATTGTTATAATTCAATGTTTTTATATAAAATTGGCTGTCCCATTCGGGACTTCGTCCGCGAGTTTTAAAAAGAAAAATAAATAAAATATCTAATTGTAAATCTAAACTATTCTCAAATCCACATGTAATGACATGTGGATTTGAGAATGTTTATGACATGTAATGACATGTAATCCACATGAACACACACACAAAAATCATCAAAATCGGTCAAACCGTTTAGGAGGAGTTTAATTAAAAACACACGCACAGAAGATTTATATATATAAAGATGACTATTTTATTTGCCTGAAATTTAAAAAAAAACCTAGATTAATCGTAAAGGTTTTATTGAAAATATTTTTCAATACTCATGCTTCTTTATTTAATGGAATCTTACTTTACCGTAGTCTGGGTTTATTTAGGTGGTTAATATTTATTTGGTCTGGGTTGAAACAGAAATAGACCATTAATCAACACAAAACTATCACCGTGTCAAGTGGAACACAAAATATGATTTCGAGCTGAAAACTACTCTATAATATTATACTTAAGGTTAATGTAAGCTACATATCTATTGGTAAAAGTTTTTTAGAATTGGTTCAGTCGCAGAGTCGATCTGTTGGGATCAGAATTAAATTTAAATGAGTTTTTATTATATCTTTAGAAAAGATATAAATTATATATTTGCCATTAGTATAGTATGGTAGACAAAAAGTTTGTATTTGCCTAATTTTACTAGTTTTTTCATATTACCTGCTGCATCGTCTACAGTGTAGACTCAACACTGTCCAACGACGATTTTTAATTATTTTATTATATTTAAAAATTAT
Source organism: Lampropteryx suffumata (assembly GCA_948098915.1). Classification (NCBI taxonomy): domain Eukaryota; kingdom Metazoa; phylum Arthropoda; class Insecta; order Lepidoptera; family Geometridae; genus Lampropteryx; species Lampropteryx suffumata. Next base: position 13,125,891 of record OX402544.1, on the reverse strand, counting down.
AATAATAATAATTAAAGTGTTAATATGTCGACCACACCGCCAGGTGTAGACACATATCACTACAAGAGAAATGTAAAATAGCTGATATACATTATACTCGTATTATCCTGATACTGACTAACAGAAGGGCTAGCAATAGAGAAGGAAAACTTGAAACAAACACGGCTCGGTGCCAGCCGTTATGCACCTACTGATGTAGGTACTGATTCGTCTTTCCTGCGGGTCCTGCCTGCAAGGTCGAGAGCTTACATTAAGGCTTACCTAAGTGCACGAAAGGAGCCTCTGAGACTTTAATCCTTTCACCACAATGGTTAGAAAGAACTAGTGACACGATAAGAAGAATGTGGACAAATAGTTTGTATTTGTCTATTTTTACCAGTTTTTTAAGATTTCTATATTTTACCTGCAGCATCGTCTACAGCTTAGACTACACTGTCCAACGACGATTTTTAATTATTTTATTATTTTTAAGAATTTTGCTGAATATTACGAAGTGTTTATGTCGACCGTGTGGTCGACAGGCGGTGTCGCCTGGTGTAGACACCATATTAGCACTACAAGAGAAATGTAAAATAGCTGATATACATATATTATACTCGTATTATCCTGATACTCTCAAAAAATATTATTTATTAATATAATTATTATAATTATTTATTATTGACAACCTCTGTGGCGCAGTAGGTTCGGCTGAGACGCAAAAGGTTGCGAGTTCGCTTCCCGGCGCGGGACAAAAGATTCCGCGGCGAGAAGCAAACCCGGAAGCGAAGTATAATCTGCATGTTTTTGTCTCGGGTCTGTTTATAATAATAATAACAATATAATATTGGTGGACAATGCACACAACACCATCTAGCCCCAAACTAAGCATATCTTGTATTATGGTGAACAGATGGCTGACATACTTATATATTTTTAAATACATACATAAGATACTTTATAACACCCAGACACAGAACAAACATCTATGTTCGTCACACAAATGTGTGTCCTGGGAGGGAATCGAACCCTCAACCTACAGCGCAGAGGCAGAGCTACTACCAACTGAGCTGACAGTCAGTCAGATTCTATGTGTAATATGTATCTGCTTACTTTGGGGCCAGATGATGCTGTGTGAAATTTCCGGGATTATTTATTTATTATTATTATAGCATTTTAATAATGTACTTGCAGCGGCATTCAGATAAACCAATTATGGACATAAGTGACTTCAGCAGTATTTTGCATTAAACAACCTGGCTGACATCCCTGAACTTGACCTTCTTAATAAAACAACAAAAAGTTATATTTTTTCCTATATTAACATAATTTTAATGTATGTGTAATAAAAATGTTTAAGCACCTACTATTAATATTTTTTTTCTATTCTTTTTGTTCGAAGTTTTAACTGGTTTTGTCTCTGCAAGCAAACTTTTTAGACTCAATATTTCTTTTTTATATATAGCTAGTCTATAGTCTTATTTTTTGTATATTAACATAATTATATTGTATGAATAATAAATCTATCTAAGAACTTCCTAATATATTTTACAATTTATCAATACCTTTATTTACAATTTAACAATGAATTTGTTAAAAAAATTTGATCGACGCTTGAATCGCGATAAATTAAAGATTACAATATAGATTTAGTTAAAGAAAAAGTTCCGTGGAGGTTCCGGATTAGAATAGGACCCCTCCATTTCCTCCCCGTGGATATCGTAAAAGGCGACTAAGGGAACACACACCGGGGGATTGGGCAGCAGCACCTCCAGAGTACTTAACACAAAATCTGCGGTCACCAATCCGCCTGCCAAGCGTGGTGACTATGGCAAAACCCCCAAAATGATGTACACAAATAGAAGACGGCTTCCCAGTTCCCGGCAGTTCCGCTATTCCTGGCATAGGTGGCGGCCACGGTAACGGCGAAACAGGGGGTGCGAAGAATCTCCGGCAGAGGTCCAGCTACCAATCCCAACGACCCCTGGCCCTGGCAACTTACAACGCACGCACACTGAGGACCGACGAGAAGTTGATAGAGCTGGAAGAAGTAGTGAATAAGTTGCACTGGGATATTATAGGGTTATCAGAAGTCCGAAGACAGGGAGAGGACAAGATAATCCTAAATTCCGGCAACTTATTCTACTACCGGGAGGGCGATCAACTATCTCAGCACGGTGTTGGGTTTCTCATCCACAAATCCCTCGTTAAAAATTGTGAACATTGTGAAGATCAAAAGCGTGTCGAGCAGGGTGGTATACCTTATACTCAGAATAACCAAACGGTATTCGCTTAAGGTCATACAGGTGTACGCACCTCACTCGAAACGTCCAGACGATGAAGTGGAGGCTATGTATGATGACATTTCAAATGCCATGCAAGCCTCGAAAACACACTTTACGGTTGTAATGGGGGACTTCAACGCGCGGCTAGGTATGAGGAACGGCGATGAACTGAGAGTGGGGCAATTTTGATTTGGACAGCGGAACCAACGGGGGCAGCGATTGGCCGACTTCACGGATAAAAAGGGACTCTTTATGATTAACTCCTTTTTCAAGAAGCGGTCGTCCAGGAAATGGACGTGGCTTCACCCCGGTGGACACAAACGCGATATAGATTTCATCATGACTACAACAAAGCAAATATTTAATGATGTCTTAGTGATCTCAGTCAAAACCGGCAGTGATCACCGAATGGTTAGAGGCTCATTAAATCTTAACGGGCAAAGCCTGTTGACGGAGCTGAAGACCGACAGTGGCAGTGTTGTTTCCTCGAAGCCAGAAGTTTTACGAGAGCTCGAGAAGTTCTACGGACAACTGTACACCTCATCGCAAAGTCCTACTATAAGCACGACTAGCGATGCAAGAGCCCGCCTAACCCGACACTACACTGGAGACATTCCGGACGTCAGCCTATACGAGATCCGAACGGATCTCAAGCAGCTTAAGAACAACAAGACACCGGGGGAAGACGGAATAACGACAGAGCTTTTGAGAGCGGGTGGAACACCGGTACTTAAGGTCCTCCAGAAGCTGTTCAACTCCGTCATCTTTTTGTGCCATGCTGTTCAGTTTTTGATTTAGATTTCTTTGTTTATGCAGATGGGAAACGTAGGAAAGAACGCTACGCAATTATTAATAGGCTCCAGGAACATCTACGAGACCTGGATAGCAAAGAGATGTTGCAATTATAATACCTTATTATAATGTTTTCTCGTGTAAGTGACTTATGTCTTTTATAGAGAAGAAGAAGTTTATTTCTTGTTTAAATCTTGATTAAAGGAACTTACTACGTGAAGTTTAATTCATCGAATGTATTGAATTGTTACATAGACCATTATTAATATCATTAACCTTTAAAGACATAAGAAATAAAATAAATAATAAATTGAAGACTAGTGAATTAGTTCACGATTTCGTACTGTACTGTTTTGTACAAACTTTACTCCCTCATTTCAAGGATATGGGAATTAGGAATTCAAGGAATTCCTAAATTCAACTCTCTAGTAAGTATTGTTCAGGCTTTGCTTCAGAGTCAGGGATTTGATTAGATAGAAGCTATCTTATATGACATAGAATGGCACGGTCGGTTTGAAAGTACCTAGTAAGGTACTACGAAACGCTGCCACTACATTGATAAAACTACTCTTTTTCAGGATTCCGAAGTTCACCAAGGAACACTTATAGCTTCACTATGTCCGTATCTCTATCTGTCAAACCATAATCTGAGACTATCCTCTGAAGCATCATCATCTTCCTGCCCTTTTCCCACATTATGTGGGGTCGGCACAAGATGTGTTCTTCTTCCATTTTCCTCTATCAGCCGTCATCTCAACACTCACTCCTTTCTTACTCATGTCATCCTTCACACAATCCATTAATATTATCTTTAGCCTACCTCTACTCGTAAATCCATCAACATTCCAAGCACTCTCCTAGTTACATGCCATTCTTCCCTTCTCATTACATGCCCATACCATGCCGTTGCTCCTCATCTTTTCATTCACTGGCGCCACTTTCACACTTCCTCTTATGTACTCATTCCTTACTCTGTGCATTCGCGTCACTCCACACATCCATCTCAGCATTCGCATCTCAGCCACGTGCACCCTTTGTTTCATCCGTCCCTTTTGTTGCCCACCACCATCAGATCCATACAATACAACAGGTCTTACTATCGTTTTATATATTTTCCCCTTAAGCTTAAGGGGCATAAGTGGATCGCAAATTGCCTCAGACTATCCTCTGAGGCAATTAGTCCTATAATGATAAAATTATAATGATATAATTTTTGGGTGGCATACGCATAGATTTAGTAATACGTATAAGAAACCTTTACAAAGTAGTGAAAAGTTAGTTATTATATAATAATGCAATAAAAACACAAATATACCTTTTATACTATTTTATCAAGGTTGGTTTACTTACACATATACTTAGTTAATAAATAATTCATGTACACAGAAATATGCATCATAGTCAATAAGTCCGTAATAATACGTAATTGTTTTAAATATAAACGATTTCCGTTATGACAATATATAATATTACAATATATAGTATAATATATATCTAGCAACATCTAAAATCTGATCAAACTATTACGGCAGATATCTACTGTCAGCAACTGCAAACCATGATAAAAAACTAGATGCTAAACAATCGAGGCTGATCAATCGCTCTAGGCCACTGCTGCTTCAGGACAACGCTAGACCACACACTGCACAACAGACGGCTGCTAAACTAGAGGAGTTGCAGTTGGAATGTCTGCGACATCCACCGTACTCCCCGGACCTTGCTCCAACAGATTACCATTTTTCCGGAATTTAGATAACTTCTTACAAGGAAAAAAAAACATCTCCGATGTGGCAGTCCAAACCGCCTTCAGAGAGTTTTGAGTATTGATTGCCCCCGTGGTTTTTTTAGTAAAGGGATCAATGAACTACCTATGAGATGGCAAAGTGCATAGATGACAATGGTGCATACTTTGAATAATTATATATGTTTTACAAAAAAACAACGACTTTATATTCCTCCCATACAAAACGCGAACTTCATATGTAAGGACATAATATTAAATATATTTTTATATAACAGTTTCATGCACGCATATTTGCGCAGTCGTTACCCTCTTTTGATGACGGCTGCTGGAAAAGGTTTACAATTTTTGTAATGTCATTTTAAGGTTCTTTTCTCACGTTTTAAAATTAGTTCTCGCGTTTTTATATACATGACAAAATAATGGCCTAACGGAAATTTTATCTACAAGTATAATAATACGTGAAACAAAAACATTGTACCCCTTTTTACGAAAATTACGGACAAAGGAGTACGAAATTTCGCACACTTATAGTTAATATAGAAAAGTACAGAAAGTTTTTTTTTTTTAATTAAAATTTAGTATGGTCGAATTTCGACCAGTGGGCGAGCACTAGTTTAAATAAATAGGCCAAGTGCGTTTCGGACCACGAGCCGTGAAGGCTTCCGAAGTCAGTAGAGAACATAATGATCGGTAAATAGTCCTTAACCACACGTAGTGTAATTTTCATTCTAGTCTAGTCTATGTAGTTTTTTTATTATAGTTGCGACTACTTTGAAATAATTTAGCGTTTTCCTTAACATCAGTTTAGCTGGTAGGGTGAGGAGACACTGGCTTTCAAAAATTTCCACTTTAAAGTTTAATATTTCTCAAACATCTACGTATCGAAAAACTGATCAAGGAACGTCATAATATCTTTGAAAGTCCTATTTAACGATATGCCACACGATGTGGTAGAAAAAGATCAACCCTACTTTAAATGAAAGGGAGGGACCCCAGTTTTTTTTTTAAATTTTTATTTCATAAATTGGTTACGTATTGCATAATTTTGACACAGTAAAAATCCAGACAGTCGGCCATGTCAAACTATAAGGGTCATTCGTTACTTACGGAAAAATCTTTTTTGTATAAGAAAAAAACATTAATTGCATCCAAAGCTAAAATACCATTCAAGCAAATTCAATAGACTGTGAAATTAATAACTGGCAAATTAGACGATCTTGCGTTTCTTTGGGTTTCTTAGGATTACAGAATGCTAAAAATTTGTAAGGTTTTAAAGACAGGTCAAATGCTGTTATGTTAAGTTCATACGAATATGAGTCACGTTGTGACGTTCGGAATTACAAGTTACTTGTTTAGACAGACAGGTAGGACCACTCACCACGCAGAGGGAATCCCCAACCGTTCACACCGCGTTACCTTCCGTTCTCTTGTAATAGATACGGCAAGCGCCGCGCCGCGCCGTGAGCGCCAATTAATAGCAGATACTTGGTAAAACCAGATGTCTGCTATCTGGTATATTCCCCTCGCAGGTGTTTTTTGGAGATTGCATTTATGGTGAAAGATTACTGCATTTTCCTCCCGCTTCGACTTTCCTTGTTTATTGCGATAATATTGCGTTGGGTAGGTACTCGTGGATACTTGTTATTGAAGAACGCGTAGTTTATCGTAACGGGTCATTAAGTAAGCAGGTAAAGCATAGCTTTTAGTAATTAAAAAGAGATGTCAGTTTACATGTAGGGTATTAGAAGGTTTAATTATTAAACCTTAATTATTTACTTAATTACATACTCGTACATACATCGATGCATAAAAAAATCATTAAACTTACCGCTTACAGTTTTAAAATTAGTTTACCTGCAATTAAACCTACCTACCATTAAAAATGATCTGAAAACTTCATAAACTGCACAGACCTAAAATTTTAATTAGACATATTTATTTTTTGTACATTGCATAAAGGCATGGTTTGAGGCTAATCCCTGAATTTAGGGTAAAATTATAGTAATTAACCGTATTCATTTTTGCACAGGAGTTAAGGGTAAACCCTGATTTTAAGGTAAAGTTATAGTGCAAACCCAGTTTATGGGTTTTACCTGATTTGCGAAGCGGCTGGAATAAATGCAATATTTTATGCATGCTGTAGGTGCTATTTATGTTTTTCGGTAGGTTGAGTAGCTAGATATATATTATTGAATGCCAACAGCGTTTCCTCGAAAACTGTTCGTGCGTATTTGATGTACTGCGATGAAGGAAAAAAACGAGGAAACAAACTAAAAATAAACAAAGAAGTGCGAGTATAGTGCCCACGCACAGAGAGTACCCCATAAGTCTGATTAAATGACAAACATAAATGTGTTATTTAAAAAACGTCATTCATCACGATTAAACTACGATACAACAAAAAAATGGATTTATTCTGTACTTGTACTAAGAGATCATTTTGCCAAATTTCATGATCAACGTGTCAAAATATTCGGCCTAAACAATAGGACCGTATATAGACGTATTATTCTAAACTACGGTCTAAATGACCGTAGTTTAGAATAATACGTGAGTAAAGCCCGTGTTTGTCAAAATGCGTAGTTTAGAACTTTGGTTGCCAAACTTTCGGTTTGGGAACTTGGATCTTAACAGACAGACAGACAAAACGGATAAATAAATGATCTTATAAGTGTCTCTTTGAGATACGGAAACAGCGCTCCTTTAGCGAATTTACCTTAGATGTTTACATGAGAAAAACGTTTGTCAGATGCTTTGTTGCTGGTCCCTTTCTGCACTTTCTGGTCATAACTAGTCAGTAATGCAGGTTGCATTACTCGTTCAATATCTGTCGGTACCATAACCGCGGCGCGCGGCATGCTGCGGGCTATGTGGTCGAACCTAAAGGTACGCCGAGTTATGCTCAAAACAATAGTCCATAAAAAAATAGACAAGCGCGAATCCACGCACAGTAAAGGCTTCCAGCTAGTAATGCCAGTACGTCATTACTAGTCGTGATAATGTAATTTTCCTACTAATTTCTTGTCGCTGTTTAGAAAATTTCCCCACCTAAGAGTGGTTTATTAGTTTTAGTTTTAGTGGTTTCAGTGGTTTTAGCTCCTCCTTAAAACCGCTGTTTGGGGGGAAAATATGACACTGGACTCTATTCGAAATTACCACTTCAAAGGTTTATTTATCAACGAATATCTGTAGAATATTATCGAATCCAAAGGAGAGTTGGTGGTATTAATTGTACTCCTTTAATGGTATTATAAAGATAGATATAATAATATAATACAATTCATCAACGCTTCTAATTTTTTAGACGTAGTATTTGTCAGAATATAATATAACATGTAGGAGAGGTTTTATATGACCAACGTTGTAGGGGCAACTTATACGTATTACCGTGCAAAATATAATTACGATCGAACTAATCGTCTGTAGCAAGAGCTGATTAGGGGGCCGACAGACAGAAACGAAACTATAAAGGTTCCTTGTGAACTTCGGAACCACAAAACGAAGTTATGTGGTATTCAATCATAAGTATACTTATGATCTCAAATCGAATCGCAGTAACTTAAAGCAATATATTCAACTAGCTGCTGCCCGGGGCTTCGCACGCGTAGTACCTGTATAAAAAGTAGCCTATGTACTTCTCCAAGGACCCATCTATCTCGATTCCAAAATTCATCAAAATCGGTTTAGCGGTTAGGCGTGAAAACGTAACAGACAGACAGAGTTACTTCCACATTTATAATATTAGTATAGAGTATAGATCAAAAAATTGTTAAAATGTTATGCTTCTAGTTCTGAAAGTGACAATACTTTCATACAACCTTTCATCCAACTTTTCAACTTTACAACTCTTTTTTCCAATTAAAAAGTAACCTATGTCCTTTCTCAGGTTTTAGACTATCTGTGTACCAAATTTCATATATATCGGTTTAGTAGTTTTGGCGTGAAAGCGAGACAGACAGACAGACAAACAGACAGAGTTACTTTCGCATTTATACTATTATATTATCTTTATAATAAAAATCTATTGCTGTTCGTTAGTCTCGCTAAAACTCGAGAACGGCTGGACTGATTTGGCTAATTTTGAGTTTGAAATGTTTGTCGTAATCCAGGGAAGGTTTAAAAGGTGATCATATATGAAAAAAATGCTTGCTTTTATATTTATTGATTCTGAGGCGGTACGAAGTTTGCCGGGTCAGCTAGTATATTATATAGTAAGGTCATGCGGCAGGGGGAATACAATTCGACGTTTCTAATTCTCCACGTAGTATTTGTCAGAATATGACTGTTCTAAGATGTCGTCTGATGGAATTTTTAGGTGGGGAAATAAGTATTGGTAGTTCTTGGACGTCATCACAATGTTCCATGCAGGGAAAAACCTCAAAACGGCGACTTTTTGTCTGACTACCTACTAATAAAGTATAAGTGATTCAGACAAATTAATGTAGGTAATAAACCTATGATTCGATACAAAGATGACAAGTCTCGAGTGCCTGTAATTTCTACAAAGGCGACATTAATGACGACCTCTGTGGCGCAGTGGGCTAAGCTGAAACGCAAAAGGTTGCGGGTTCGATTCCCGCCGCGGGACAAATGTTTGTATGATCTGCAAGTATTTGTTTCGGGTCTGGGTATTTCTATGTATAATATGTAAGTATATACACAAAAAAATGTATATAAGTAGTATATCAGTCATGTGGTACCCATAACACAAGCTCTGCTTACTTTGGGGCCAGATGATGCTGTGTGAAATGTATAATATAAATGTATAATAAAAACACCCAGTCTCGCGACAAATACTTGCAGATCATACAAACATTTATCCCGCGGTGGGAATCAAACATTGAACAGTTAACAATTGTATTGGAACAGTTGCAGATATATTTTATATTATGAATAATTATTATTGGACAATGCACACAACACCATCTAGCCCTAAACTAAGCATAGCTTGTGTTATGGTGACCAGCGGGGCGATTATAGAATTCTGATACTATCAAAACTTTGATACTAATCGCTTTCAGTTACTATTGATGAATTGGTATTACAGAAGATTGATGTTGATTGTAAAAGATGCTGTCATATGAGTAGAAACCGAACGTACGTAAAACCAATCCGCTAAATAATGCCTATTGCTAATCGAAACTGATAGACATTGATTGTAACAAAAGTTCCATAATCGCCATGCAGGTGACTGATAGAATACTTACATATTTTTTAAATACATACTTATGATACTTTATAACATCCAAACACAGAATAAACATATGTTCATCACACAAATGTTTGTCCTGGGAGGGAATCGTACAGCGCAGAAGGCTGCTACTGAGCTGACACTGTGCAAGTACAAGTACTATGCAGCGTCATTTGTTTATTTGTTTAACTTTATAGGGGTTTTGTGTCGGTTTATGTTATTTACCTGTATTCTCTACCTACGTTAATGGCAGACTCATGCGGTTTTTGTAACTGTCTAGGTACATATTGTGTGATTTGATGACATAGTAGCACATAAAAACGTTTTTTTATTTAGTTGTAAAATAACTATGAGACAGATCTGGGCGATTATTGTTACGAATAGATACTTTTACTATGAGTAAAAATTTGCTTTAATAACTACGATTGCTTTATTTTAATAACTACGTATGCGTAGTTTTTAAATAATATCTAAGCAAGTATCTGACAAATATTATAATGGTCAAATCATAATAGTACCTACCATATTTATTATTGTATCAACACTTTATTATTTTAGCAAGCAAAGATGTCCTGGAATTAATGAATGTGTTAAATAAAGCAGCAGAAGTAATGTTAACGAAAGTTTAATTAAAGCCGATGCTTTGGCTTTGCGCATTTATTAATAAATTCATAATGGAGGGCAATCCACACAACACAATCTAACCTTAAACTAAGCATAGCTTGAAGGTACTATGGCAACCAGGTGACTTATAAGACACATATATATTTTTAAAACATACAAATTACAGTTTATAGCAAACACCGAACAAATATCTATGTTCATCACACAAAATGTTTGTCCTGAGAGGGAATAGAACCCACAACTTAGTTACTAACAAATTACCAAGTTATTACCAACTGACCTGTTAGGTTAGTTAGAGTCAACTATATGTATAGGATGTAATTATTTTTTACAGTTCAACAATTTAGCAAATTATGACGCCTACCGCGTTAAATTAGAATTTTACAATCAGATAACACTAAATAAAAAAAATTTGGTCAATAAAATAAAAAACTTTGTTTAAACCACAGGAAGTGGGAGATAACAAATCCTCTTTAGTCTATGACCACTTAATTATATCACCCACAATTATCATGAGATAGAACGATCGAGACATTAAATTGTTACATAACTACCTGCCTTCTATCCTATAACATATTTAACTAGCATCTCGTTAAAGTTTGCTCAGTCTTTGTCATTCTAATGTCTATGAATAAATAATTAATGAATGCCGAACATTTCACACAGCATCATCTGGCCCCAAAGTAAGCAGAGCTTGTGTTATGGGTACCACATGACTGATAAATATTTATAGATAGGAATTTTTGTCAGATTCCATCCGAAGATCAGCTCTACAATTCAAAACTCTATTAGTTTGGTACAGCATTATGCTGAGACGGATTAGCCCCACAAAACAATCTGGTACCACCCTAATCTCATTAACCACCGGATGAAGTTAGCCTGAAGCCTCTAGCCTTCTTTGACAAAGAAAATCTACACTAATAAGCGACTTAAGGAATCATTAAGAACTTTAAGTGCGGCTATGAGATTGTGCCGTGGCCAAATAAACATTTTTTCATTCTATTTATCATTTTGTAGCTATTTCAAAAACGGCTCAAATGGGTAGGTACATAAAAGACAAAAAAGTGTTTTTAATTTTTTTTTAAAGAAAGATGAATATAAGGTCTGAATGTTAAAAGAAGGAAAGGAATGTTTTGTACATATAATATTTGGGTCTTAAAAAGTATCTTATCGTATCGTACAAAAAAAATTATAAGTATTCCATCAGTATTTTGGTCGCCCTAGATATGTTTAGTATGGGACTAGATGTTGTGTGAATAGTCCAATAATATTTATGTAGTTATTATATACTAGCTTCTGCCCGCGGCTTCGCATGCATAGTACATAGGTACATAAAAAATAGCCTATATCAGTTTCTAAGATACAATCTATATCCATATAAAATTTGATTGATGCAAAAATGTTCTGTTGGCCCGATCGCTTCATACGATCGACCAAACGTCATATGATCTCCCGCTAAGACAATCTGAAGATTTCTTAAAAGTTTCATCGAAATCGGTCCAACCGTTTCGGAGTCTATAGAAAATATATGTACAAACATACACACATCGCCATTTATATAATATATGTAGATGATTAAAAATCAGGTCGCCGTAATAATTATTTGCTCTAAATTGCCACAAGATTTTGCATGACTAATAAGCAAATCTTGTGGCAAAAGAAAAACACTAAGTAATAACTAGTAAAAGATAGTTCTTACTTAAAAAATAAACATTCAACTTGATATCTATCTACGCATGATAAATAAGATGATTTTATTTATCAACGACGAAAGATCGTTCACGCGATCCATTCAGCTATCGTTAAACTGTAGATAATAAATAAATCAAAAATATCCAATTGAAATACAAGCAGTTCTCTGGTAGCATAATTGGTAAATTGGAATATCTTAATTATGTAAACAAATTGTTTGAGCCATCAGTTTCAATCTGTTTATTTTACTCCTAATCTCGGGTTTATAAGTTATTAAAAAATATAGGCAGGAAAGAATTATTACCTATATAGATAATATGAAAATAAGAGATATTGACTAAAATAGTAACAACTAAATTATGATAGAGCCTTGAAATAAGATCCAATATTGAGTAGCTAATATAAATGAATATGCAGGATAACTCACAGACAATCAAGCCCCCCACAAAACAAAACAAAAGATTTTACTATGTGAACCAGCTAAATAAAATAAAATTATAATTATTATGGAGCAATAATGTGTTTCTTATGCCAGAGTGCATGTTGAAGATACATAGTGTAGATTCCATAGTTATTGAGTAAAACTTTACGTAATATTATGTTTTTGGTCTTTGCCCTTGAACGTCAAAGCTAAGATTAGAATTTTACTAGTTTTTCTGCTAGCTCAAAAGTTATCCAAAAAAACTACACGGGTATTTATTATATTTAGGTTACGTTTATTCTTTTCAGCATTTTTTAAGGTTGTACTTTTTAATTAACATATATTGTAAGTTAGAACATGTAAGATGAATCTAGGTGTTTAATATATTCTAACTTCCAAGTAGATAAAGCCCGAACCGCACAAATGTCTACTTACGCATGATCATTAAAATCTGCTGTAATATTTAATCTGGAAATTTGGAAAATACTGTATGTTATTTAATTTATGGTTGAGGGTAGGCACAAACTCCAACTGACAGATAAAGGGGGTTGAGGGTTAGCAGGTGTACTCTCAAAGCCAAAGAGGGCGGGAGGGGCGCGCGCGGCACGGTAATGACGCATGCGCGACGAAAGGCGCTGCGGGGTGGGAGGCGTGCGCCTAACACTATTTAAACTGTTCTTGCGAACGGTCATCATGCATTGGTCTGTTTGCAATCCAAAGTTTAGTTAGCTATAGTAATCCGACTGCTCGAGTCGCAGACAGACAGGCACAAGCCCGTGGTCGTGACCGAAAGCTCTCGCAGACAATACGCTAGCTAGACGCGCAGTGAACCCTCGTTCAGGCCCTATCGTAACCAGTGGAGTGTTTTGAGAAACAATGGCCGTAGCAGCAGCACAGAAGAACCGCGAAATGTTCGCCATCAAGAAATCCTACAGCATCGAGGTGAGGAGCTCACCATCACCGGCAGGATTCAGGACGGTTTCCGTCCTGCTGCCACCATCTCTCATCTGTTCAGGATTATCACAACCACATACATTTTTGTGGCCGGTCATTTGGAATATTCTTGTTTATATCTCAAAGTGCATCGTTGAATTTTGTCAAATTACTTTAACAAATAGTTTAAAAATTTTACAAAGTGACCGACCATGAAAACTAACTCTAAACGTTCATTCATTATAACCGGAAATGCTCGTCAAAAGTCCCAAAATTATTCACATAATTTCGTAATACAGCATAAATTAGCTATTTTAATTTATCGAGATTACATATTTAACTCATTACAGCAATATAAATGAACTTACTTAAGTTATGAAAAGCAATCAATCAAATTAAATATCAACTAAATAATTTTCTCGAATTACTAGATAAAATTAAAAACAACACTAACATTAATTACGTGAAACGTGTGAAAATTTTATCCGATGCTGCAAAGGTCTAGTCACTTTGCAGATCAAATAGCACAATCGAATCAAAAAACTCATCATTTTATTATTTCTCATAATGCACTTGAATACATTGTCATTGCGTTATTTCTTAAGCTAAAGCGTTCCTAGGTCAATATTAATTTGTATTTGTTGCTAACAGCATTTCCAGCTAACCACTTTCGCGTTTTAAGAAGACCATAACGGCAGCCCTTCTGGACCCAGGCGGTCTGTGAACTCCCGACATCAGAATTGAGAGAGTCAGCTTAACACAATTCAGATTTCTGTTAGGTTTTTACTTCTCGTTAACGTTATTTATATTCTGAATTTTGTATTATTATACGAGTATATTAACACTGTTAGTGACTTTAGAAACCAAAAGCATGGTCACAATCATATTATAATCGTCGTTCAAGAAAAAGAAAAGAAAGAATATAAAAGAAACCATGTGAAAGTAAAATTCTTGAGACGAAAAAATATTTATTTACGAAATATGGCTCATTTAAGGTTATATTAAAAGAGTAGATACATTCGTCGTTTAAACTTAATAAATGCAGCTCGGTAATTTCGTCATGTTTATGCGACTTTAAAAATTCGCGTGTAATATAATATTTATCTATACAATTTTACGTTGCAATAAACTCGAAAAGGAGGTGGGTAAACTTTCTCAACGAAATTGCATATAACGTGTGACATATTATTATATAACAACTAAATGAACAATGACAATTAAATTAGCCATTGTTTATTAGCCAATAAGAAACCGTAGCACGATTTCCGTACGCACTGACCTTTTCGGTGATTAGCTACTCAACATTGCAGAAAAAGGTAGTCTCATCATTGTCTAAAGGAAGATTAATTAGCATTGTCAATATTCAAGGCATCGCAGAGGCGCAATCGTTACTTCGTGGTTCACATTTTACAAACTTTTACAGCTTAGATATTTAATTTCATGCTGATGTTTAATAATCAGATACAGGTGTATACCACAGCTTTGCGAAATGCTTAAATTTAAATCAGCTTATAACGAATTGGAAATGAATTTATGGAATAGTTTTATATCCTTATTCCTAATTCGTAATTCGCTTACAGCAGCAATAAAAATGCTGGATAGATAAAGATGATCAGAAAATGAGCTAAACTAACCCAAATGTGATAAATTAAATAACAAATATAGCGATGCGATCTTGTTTACGTTTGTTAGTTCCTATAATACGCTGTGCGACAACTGGGCCTACAACAAGCAGTTGTAATTAACGTGTGTTTATAATTGGTATCAGATTGTATTTCCTTGACCATTGAAGGTCGGAATGCAAAGTAGTGTAACGCTCACCGTCAATTACAATTCGCAAAGTTCTATCAAACATACATTCGCAAAGTTAGAACTGCTTGCTAAAAACCAAAGTAACAATTATGACCTTATTATTGAAAAACGTATCGACCTCCTTTGTTTGGTCTAGATATCTGTTGTGTAGCTAGTAATTAATTAAACATCGAAACGCAAATAGCAAATGTGGTCTATACTAACGAATTCAGGGCCTTCGGAGATGCCCTTGACCAGATGAAGTTCTTCATGACGGTCAAATTGTTCGTAATGTTCAGAACCGGCAACCAGTCATTAATTTTTTACACGCATTAACAACAAAGGCGGCTCGACCACTTCCTTTTATTATTAACGTAAATCTATATGCATTGTTAACGTAATTTAACTTTGCATCGAACTATAATATCCAAGTCTGATCAAATATAATATAAAAAACTAGTTTTTCTCCCAAAAGAATATCGGCTGGAATTGAAAAAGTTTTTTCGTTGCTAAAGCCATATAATAAAGCTTGGTTATATTGACCTAAATGTGGTCCCGTATCATCAATAAGACTTTAGATGGAAAGACAACAGAGCGCGTATGGAGAGACACGACGGTCAGCTTAATTGCTCGCCGACCGATTGGAATGGTAAAGTGGCCACTCGGGCACACCAAGGCTATACAAACCGGATTCCGAATCTACCCGCTCCAGTTAGGCGGACCTTTACCTCCAGTTTCCGCAATCTTGCCGATACTTACAGCTATTTCAACAATGCGTAATGCTTAACAGGCATTGAAAGATAATAAGTAAAAAATAAAAACGAAGGTAATTTAGTGTCTGAGGACGATCAAGACCAATTATTTAAGATCTTGAGGTAGTTTTAGGTCGAACGATTACAGTCTTAGTACATTTCAGGGGCTCGGTAACAATAGAGTGCGATTAACTCAACCCTTGACATACATAGTTAGGCACGGCCACTCTAGTGGAAAATGCTAGGCTAGCGCGCTCTTTAGCGCTAAGCGACGGAAATTACGGTGTCAAACTTAACACGCCAACGGCAAAGCCCATAATTATACACTCCGAATCCGCTATACCCGCATTTAATGCACAATCGGGTTTTCCAGCGAGACGGAAAAGTTTTAAATCATAAATAAATTTAGTCAAACATCTTATGAATAAATCATCAATTTGAGCGGATATGTTATAAAAACAGGTTAAATGATGCGTATTTATTTTGAAAATCAAAATGATTTGATTTTTCGATTGATATTATTATTGATAATGCATCCAAGGTATGTCACATCCATCTAGTGTTAGTTAAGACGCCCTACACAAAAGGCTGGGCTAGGTTTTTTGACACGTGATCATGTCAAACAAAGCTTCATCAGAAAATGGAAAAATATTTTAGTACGAGTATTTAATGAGATTATTTGAACTATTTGATTACTGGTCCAAAAAACAGACTAAGACGCGAGCTCAAATACATACTTATTAAGAAAGTATGAGTACAGACGTATTTTGAACTAGTAAGTACTTAGTCGATGTATCAGTATTTTGGGACAAAATACTGATATTAAAGTCCTCAGCCGCTTCCTTGCCCGCTTCAGCGCCTTTTCTGTTAAAACAAACCGCGCCCTCTCATTCACTGTCACCAAGGTCATGACTCGTGAAGCTCAACCGATTGAAGAATAATAAAAAAGATTCCTAAAGTATGTTCATAAAGTACCTATACACTAATCACAACAAAAGATTATAATTGTCTAATGCGCGTTTACAATAACTTTTCCGACGGTAATTAACTACAGAAGTGTCTGAAAGTCATGGAAGTATGCACTTGAATGCGCAATTGTACAACCGTTCGCAAAGTGCGCGTCAGTTGTAATAATGGCTCTTTCCGAGTTCAGTGGTCCAGAAAGTTCAGCTCCTTTTAAGGGATTTCAATCGTATGACGACGCATCCGGCGGGCGTGAAGGCGGGAATATAATGGCAGCACTTTACCCCCGGACACGCGCAGGAAATAAGCTTAGGAACTCCGTAAAAGCAATTCCTGCTTTCACATGAAATATAATGCGATTTGACCGCTTTATATTTATAAGGATTTAGAAGACGAACACTATTTTTAGCGTTTCCTTTGTGCTAGCCCGACATTCACTTTCCACAATCCGTAAGAAGTTTTTATACTTACGACAATCTTTTCGAAATATTTTTTTTTAATATAAAGTACAGTTACTTACGGGTAGTAGTTAATTCTGCCATACATTTATATAAGAACTTAACAGGCCAATAAATTTGGAGATGGCCTCATAATGGTTTGTTATAAAATACCTGATGTTAGTGAAGATATTACTTCATTAACTAGGAGCAGGTGCCGACCTGCTGTAAAAAGTTTGGTTAAATCACACAAAATTTCGAGAAACAGAGTGAGCGCAATGTTTTCCATGTTTGCTGGAACTTTGGAATATTTTCAAAGATTTTTTTGTTTGTTTCAGAACGGTTATCCGTCTCGCCGTCGTTCGCTTGTAGATGATGCTCGCTTCGAAACTCTTGTTGTCAAACAGACCAAGCAAAGTGTGCTCGAAGAAGCTCGCGCCCGCGCTAATGGTAAGTCACCATATGTAATTAATAGTTTGCTCTATATGTCTCCACTCTCGACTGGATGGATTCGGTAATGTACAATAACAGCGAAGCAGAGATTCAACATTTCTTATTAAAAATCTCTTTGTAATAAAGTTTTAAGTTTGTTAGCATATTTTCCTCAAACCAAAATATCTGACCGTGCCTTCGTATCGGTCACTCATCTTTTGTGTGTACGACTGTTTATTCATAATTTAAAATTTACTTGATGCTAAAGCTCCTTTACGAAATGTGAAACCCTAATTTTATAAATTTATACTTCGATAAGGATACCAAAATTCCATCGCTTTACTTGTACTTTGTTGTTTTGGTTTCTTGTTTTGTTTTTTTATTATTATTTTTGACATTATTTAGACTCCGGCTTGGAAACCGATTACATCCAAGATGATATGCTCATTGGCAACGGCGATAAATCCCCGACTGTTGAAGACGGCACCCAACAGGATGAAACCAAGAATGGTCACCTGGGTAATTTCATACACTAACTTTTTATGTTTGAGTTATTTTGATATGTTATTTTTTTATTATTTTATTATTTTTTTGTTATTTTTATTTTAGCCGACGCAGACATAGGGGACGACGTCGGGAAAACCAATGACGGTCAGTATTTTGCATAGGTCTTTACAATACGAGGACAAAACTTGAACAAAATAAATACAAAATAAATACTTGATAAAAACAACAAAAATACCAGATTTTTTATTTAAACCTTGATTGCAGATTACACTTTGACGGAGGAGGAGGTGATTCTGCAGAATGCTGCCTCCGAATCGGCTGAGGCCGAGCAGGTGATCCAGCAAGCGGTCATACTTCTCCGCATGCGCGACGGCATGGGCTCTCTAGCACGCATCCTCAAGACTATCGAAAACTACAAGGGGTGCGTGCTGCATCTCGAGACTCGTCCTTCTCAGGTGGAGGGCGTCCAATTCGATGCACTCGTCAAAGTAAGCATGTCTCGCGCCAACCTACTCCAGCTCATCAGATCTCTTCGCCAGTCAACCTCCTTTGCCGGAGTCAACCTCGTCACCGAGAACAATATCTCCAGCAAGACCCCTTGGTTCCCGCGCCACGCCTCCGACCTCGATAACTGCAACCACCTCATGACTAAGTACGAGCCAGAGCTGGATATGAACCACCCTGGTTTCGCCGATAAGGCGTACAGAGAGCGCAGGAAGGAGATCGCCGAAATCGCCTTTGGTTACAAATACGGAGATTTGATCCCGAGCACGTCTTACACCGAGAGCGAGAACGCCACCTGGCAGCGAGTATTCAACACCGTGCTGGAACTCATGCCTAAACATGCCTGCAAGGAGTACAAGGACGCGTTTGGCAAGCTCCAGGCCGCGGATATCTTCGTGCCACACCGCATCCCGCAGCTGGATGACGTCAGCAACTTCCTGCGTAAGCACACTGGTTTCACACTGCGCCCCGCCGCGGGACTGCTCACCGCCCGCGACTTCCTCGCCTCGCTCGCCTTCAGAATCTTCCAATCTACACAATACG
The DNA here is from genome assembly GCA_948098915.1 of Lampropteryx suffumata. Lineage (NCBI taxonomy): Eukaryota > Metazoa > Arthropoda > Insecta > Lepidoptera > Geometridae > Lampropteryx > Lampropteryx suffumata. The sequence goes on along the minus strand of OX402544.1, from coordinate 13,106,301 downwards.
TTCGTCACGCTAACTCTCCTTTCCACACACCTGAACCGTAAGTATCTTCTTTATTTATTAAAGTTATACAGTTAATAAAAAAAAATTAAAAACATTATTATTGGTAGTTAAAGTTAAAGTTTTCGGGATACAAAACGGGTTTACGAATAAGAAGGCGTTAAAGTATGCCACTATTTTTTGCGGAACTAACTTGTTAGTGAAAATTGGTTTAAACTTTAGGTACCTACCTAAAAACGCAACCTAGTCAGTTGAATAAGTGTTTCAATTTAAGTTTATTCGGTATTCAAGTAAAATAATTACAGAGACTGTTGTGTTCGTAGGTATCCTTGAAATAAAGTCGGTAGGTAAAATGATTTGCCGGTAGCGAGACGACGCAGCGAAGTGATGGAACTGTAACATCGTTAAACGCGTCGGTCCTAATTGAGTTTTACTATAAAGTGACATCATAGAGCAGTTTATAGCTTCAAAGGATACTTCACTGAACAACTTTACTGAACTACTTTACAATAGTGGACCACGCTAATAGTATCCGGTCCCAACTATGTATATAATATATTAATTTAATGCACGTAAACTCTCTTAGAAACTATTTCGACGGAAATTAAAATTGTAATTCGTTTATAGTGACTGCATCCACGAGCTACTCGGCCACATCCCTCTGCTGGCTGATCCGAGCTTCGCCCAATTCTCCCAGGAAATCGGCTTGGCTTCCCTCGGTGCATCTGATCCGGAAATCGAAAAACTCTCTACTGTAAGTTTCGAACGATTTTGATTATCCGTATCCGTAATACCTACTACTTACCACTGGAAAGTGAAAATACTTTCATTTTTTATGAGCCTGATTTAAGAATGTTTCTGTTTACGCAGGTATACTGGTTTACCGTGGAATTCGGTCTGTGCAAGGAGAACCACCAATTGAAGGCTTACGGTGCTGCACTTTTGTCTTCAATTGGAGAGCTCCTGCATGCCCTCAGCGATAAACCAGAACTGAGAGCTTTTGAGCCGGCGAGCACATCCGTGCAGCCGTACCAAGACCAGGAGTATCAGCCGATTTACTACGTAGCCGAGAGCTTCGAAGATGCCAAAGAAAAATTCAGGTACATTCGAAACTAGGATATGGCTAAAAGTAAAGTTGAGTCATAATATACAGTATGGTGGGTATTAACGATGACATTTTCTGTTTAGACGTTGGGTGTCGACCATGTCGCGACCCTTCGAGGTGCGTTTCAACCCGCACACGGAGCGCGTGGAAGTACTCGACTCCGTGGACAAGCTGGAGACGCTTGTCTGGCAGCTGAACACCGAGATGCTGCATCTCACCAACGCCATCAAGAAGCTCAAGGGCTCTCACTTCGAGTGAATACCCTACCCCGCAGTTCACATCCATGGTTCAGTGCACGCGGCCTTGCCGCATTCTGTATAGCTAGTGATATTGTGTAGATGTAGGACTGTAAGCGTGTGTGGAGCGTGAGTGTGTGAAAACCATCCGATGGTCCTTCGTTAAATTCTTTTTGTATTATTTATTATGCCGAGCTCATTGCCCGGGTCTCGGGAGCCGCGCGGAGCTCTTCATTGCCCATTAAAAGAGGCCGTGCGCGTTCGCGAGTCCTTAACTATTATTAGTATTAATTTATAATTTAAACAAAGACACAAATGAAAAATGGAGCACCAAAAATATTAAAAAATACAAACAATAAATATATGCGTTTGAGTGAATACTGTTTCTTTTATTATACTTCCAGCATGTTTCTTGGGATCTAATGAGAATCTATCAGCTCATATCACCCGTCTTTCATTCCAGTTATTATCCTTTAAGCTTCAATTTAAAATGCAATATTATTGTAAGCCACAAATACTCGTAGCCACGGCTTACGGAGGTCTGTCAAGATTCTAGTGAAATTGAAAAACTTAACAGTCTCGCAAACTTGTAAAAGCATTTATTTGGGCGACTGTACAATTTGAGTACCTACATAAACACAACCAACGAATTGAAAATCGTATTTGTTTACAAACACGACATACAGATAGTGTTTACTGAGTAGAACCTGTTACACAACATCTAGGTAAATTTACGAGATTTTGTTCAAAACGGAATGAGATTGAGAGACTAATAATTATATTGTTGTGGACACAACACTTAACTTTACATTTACACGATATATCGTCTCCGATAAGACAAAGCTAATTGATTTTGGTTTAGTTTGTAGAGTAAGACGCCAATCTTGGTGATAGTGTTGTACTCCTAGGATGCCTGAAGATGCCCGTCGTGCTCTAACGACGCTTCACAAACCATCTACGAAGCACGGAAGTCTTTAAACGTAAATAACATTATAGGACTCCTATCCAAATTACTGAAGTAGATCTGTTAGAATCCAGTAAGCTAGCTATGCCAAGAGCTTCAACTTGTGTAAAGTCGTATAACTGGTTAGGCAAGTTGCTACGTATCGTAGTCAATACGTGGTTTTTTAAATTAAATTAAAAAGAAAAGTACAAAATCCATCAGGAGACAAGAATACTCTACTCGGGTCGCACCTGTACGTAATAAGATTTTTCTTGGTCTCGAAGGTATTGCTCGCTTTGAACGTAATCCGATTGTGAAAATTACTTTATCAATTGCCTTTGGGATTGTTCGCCATTGCAAGCGACATTGAGTCTTTATTCTTCAGAATAATGTAGTATAATTTTCTATTTTTAATTGAATTGAAGCTTAGGCTTCAGGAAGCCCTTTACCTTTCTTTTTTCATTATATTATTATACTGTTTTTAGAAAACTAGCGTATAATATTTTGTTAAGCAGAAAACGACGGCCAGGTCCACCACCACTTGCTGCAAGCTGGTGCTTAATTTATTTATTTGTTTGCTTGAATGCTTCCGTATATTATCCCTCGCTAAATCGCATGTCTTTTTGAATTGAATATACCACCTTCTACACTACAATAATTATATGTAATAGGTATGTGTGATACATAATCTACTATTGTCTCAATCTGCGTAAAACTATATAATATCATTCAAGATACCGAGGTACAAGGATTATGAAGCCAAGACGATGGACATATTTAACGTATAAGAAATAAATACTTATGAGAACTGCGACAGAAAATGCACCCAACAATTAATCAACTAGACTAGGCGTTAAAAAGTATAATAAGGTGAACCATGTCTGTGTTTTAATGGCATTAAAGATAAGACATAGTGCGGTTGAGGTCAGTGGTTCACATAATATAGAAATAAGACCCTTGAAACACGCACATAAAAAATCCCTGAAGCAGACAATCATAGTGGGAACAAATTTGTTTCTTTACAGTCGAATAACCATGATACGGAACACTCATTTTGCGGACCTTGCGAAGACCAAGGTAAGTATTTACTTATTTTCATGTTATCAGCCTCGACCTAGAAATCATATAACATCAAATGCAGGATATAGTACTGTTCAACTCAAACCAGGCCACTGTATTTCGCGGAGGGCACTTATCTGTTCAGAATCTGCTCTACGTGAAACCATTTATTCCACAGAAATAAATAACAAATAAAAACTAAAATATCGTTGCTTGCCTTAGTAGATAGATACAGAATCGGTAAATATTTTAAGCTAATATCTTATATCGCTAGACTTACAGTCAACGGTTGCAAATTAGCAAATCAGCATCTGCTGTTAACAGATAGGTAGAATGCAGGATACATAAAGAGCGCTGTTTTTCAATTTGCCCCTTTCGGAAAGTTCTTCACCGAGACACAGCGGGGTTAAAAATTTAAAAAGTATTTTTTTAGATTTGGATTTGTAGTCAGATCTATTAGATTATAAGTACCTTAGATATCAATTATAAATACAGTAAACAACTGTATTAGCGATTGAGTAACGCCATAAAACACACCAGTAGTACAATGCTTACAAATATGTAAAAGTTATATGAAAAAAAAAAAAATCGGGTTGCACTCTGGGAGTGCCGACAGAAGTGAAAACTTATTTTGGCGCGTTAGAGTTTAGTAATAAATTACTTCAAATCAGTAGGTAATTATGGCGACTGCCAATCAAATACTGAACAAACACAGATGATGCAATATTTTTTGTTCAGAATGTAGATAATATATCAAAGAACCTAACTCAGTAAACTTCTCCATACAAAAGTAGACTGTAAACATGTGAATTAAGGTTTATAATCAAATGGGGCAAGCGCGGCAGCCGGCTGCGTCTCGCCCCAGACGGTAACGGTGTCGCGAATCCAGAGGTTTTACCTCATCTAAAAATATTTGTACCGCGCTAAAAGAAGTTTTCACTTCCAAAAACTAGAAATCACTTAAGGTGCGAGCTGAGAGTTTATCATCAGAATGTGAGCTATCTCACGCAGGTGACTTCATATCATCCGAAAACGAAAAACAAACTTTTAACCCGTTCTCAAGAAGAAATGTTTGCGACCCTTACTTACAATATCCCTACCAAAAGTAAGGTGTTGTTGACTTTTTGTATCGGAACAAATGGCACGGCAAGTTGCGGTACTACGCCTGTTACATTGGCAGTAAGTTGAGAGGTACGGCCTCACTCGAGCAAGGGCGCTCCGTTCAAACAAAGCAAGCTAGGTGCCATTACGTAGGTACGCAAGTGCACGTAACACCTAGATGCATGCCTATCAAACAACGAGTGCGATTTAACACATTATAATTATAGTAAACCTGACCTTAGCGTTAGATCAGACACCTGTAGACTACATTTGTAACGATAATATTCAGACTCATCATTCATCAAGCTCTAAAATCATAGACGTGTTTTAATAGCAGAAGTCATAACGGTTTCCACCCTGATTGAATGAATGGAGCATATTTTGTTCTAAGAATTTCTAAAAAACATATTTCATATTTAATTTTGGCAATGCCATTGTGGGTCAAATTGAAATCAGGATTTTAAAACCAATTCTTAATATTGATGGTGGACATTTCACAAAGCACCATCTAGCCTAGATTGTACTTTGGAAACCAAATGACTAATATAATACGTATAAACATACTTGTAAATAAATAAATAAATAATACCTAAATATTGGTGACCAATGCACACAACACCATCAAGCCCCAAACTAAACACAGCTTTTGATCAAATGGCTGATAGAATACTTATATATTTTTAAATACATACATAAGATACTTTATTACACCTAGACTGTTTGTTCAGGATACGAATCGTACCCACAACCAACAACGCAGAAGGGTGAGCTACCAACTGAGCTATGAGGCCGGTAGTATAATAATAATAATAATGCCGAACATTTCACAGCATCAGCCCCAAAGTGAGCAGCGTTTGTGTTATGGGTACAACTAGACTGATGTTCTGACTGAGTACTAGGCCCAAGTAGGCTCACGACTGCAATCCTGTATTCATCAGATCTCCAGATAAATCAATTTAAAGTTCCCTTACCTTAGCATCGGTGACACCAAATTCAGATCTCTATATCTGGGGGCAAGGCATTGCCAAGTCGAGCAAAAAAGCGGCATGGCCGTACCATTCTTTTCTCGAAACAGTTCAGTAGGGCGATTATGGAACTCTAATTACAATCAATGTCTATCGTAATTTCAATCATTCGTTTGAAAACTGATAGACATTGATTGTAATTAGAGTTCTATAATCGCCCTACAGGCCATTTTCGACCCCCCCAATAACTTCGTTGTGGATAAAACTAGAAGCCTGAATTTTCAGTAACCAACCAGGCATTGAATAGGGTCTTCCAATAGGCACGTCCGAACTTTGACAGTTGGTAGCGGCCATCTTGTTGAAGCTACATCTGTCAAATTGGTTGTAATTTATTCATTCTGTTTTGCCAAATCATCATGGATAGCTATAACATTCAACAACACGTGCAAATGATAAAATTGTTTTATCAAAATGAGTGTTCTGTTCGGGCAACGCACCGCGCGCTTCGCCCATTTTACGGTCGCCCAAATCGTCCTACCGAGAGGACTATTCGTCGTGTGGTGGATAAATTTGAGTCCAATGGTTCGGTAAATGATCGACCAACACCCGTACGTCAACGAAACGCAAGGTCTGCCGAAAACATCGCCGCTGTCCGTGAGAGTGGGCAGGAGAATCCGAGGCAGTCGATTTCGCGTCGCTTACAAGAACTCGTCCTTTCACACACCACAACTTGGCGAATTTTGCGTCGTGACTTGGGCCTGCACCCGTATAAAATTCAACTCACCCAGGAATTGAAGGTAAACGACCATAGACAACGACGTGTGTTCGCTGAATGGGCACTGGAGCAGCTAGCAACTGACCGTAATTTTCACAGAAAAATTATCTTCAGCAATGAGGCCCATTTCTGGATGAATGGGTACGTAAACAAACAAAATTGTCGTATTTGGGACGATACCAATCGACATGAGATCCAAGAGCGTCCAATGCATCCCGAAAAAGTTACAGTTTGGTGTGGGTTTTGGGCTGGCGGCGTCATCGAGCCATATTTCTTTGAGAACAACATTGGCCAGGCTATCACTGTCAACGGCGAGCGCTATAGGTCGATGATTACCAACTTTTTTTGGCATGAACTGGATCATCTGAACACCAACGACTTGTGGTTTCAACAAGACGGCGCTACGTGCCACACAGCTCATGCCACATTGAATATTCTGCATGAGAGATTTGAGGGCATGGTCATCTCACGTGGAGCTGATGTGAACTGGCCACCGAGATCTTGTGACTTAGCCCCGCTAGACTTTTTCTTGTGGGGTTTTCTTAAGTCGCAAAATAAATGTGAATTTGTGAATAAACCACAAATCACAGTGGCCCTCAAAGCCAACATAACCTATGCCATAAGTCAAATTTAGCCTGATTTATGCGCAAAAGTCATGGAAAATTGGATATCTCGCATGCGCTTCACCCAGAGAAGCCGTGGCGGACATTTGAATGATGTCATATTCCACACATAATGGCATCACTACATCTTTCAAATAAATAAATAATTTCGATAATATATCACACACACTTTGTTTTATTTAAATTTAAAGATTAAGACACATTAAGACACGCTTAATGAAAGACCCTTTATAAACACGATAAATTTCAAATTCATTCAATTTGAAGCAGTAGTTTTAGAATAATAACTAGTCAAAGTTTCTTAATTTTGTCACTCACTCACTGACGGACCGATCATCAAAACTCAAAAAAAGGCACTTCTAGCAGACATAGAATCTTCAAATTTAGAATACAATTGGTGTTTAGTGTATAAATCAAGGAAAAACTCAAATATTTTGCGATTTCGGTTCAGTTTTTTAGATACACCAACTGCATAAATAACTTTGTAATCCCATATAAATATATAGGACTAGCTGTACCCGGCATGCGTTTGCAATGCCACAAATTTTCTCACCGTTTAAACCTTCCCTGGACTACGACAAACATTTCAACACCAAAATCAGCCAAACCAGTCCAGCCGTTCTCGAGCTTTAGCGAGACTAACGAACAGCAATTGATTTTTATTATATAGATTACAAAGTTACATTTGCAGTGAATTGTGTACCTGTATACGTATAATATAATGGCATAATAGGTGTAGATAGGTGCGTATATATAATTATGTTCCAACGTAACATGTAAAAGGTAGGACTATCTACAAAAAGAAATGAGTTTTTTTTACAAGTTATGTTTTTGATGGCATTTGGTTTACAATAACCCCTCTACTGACTGACCTCTTGGCGCATTTGGCCCAAGCCCGCCTGAGACACGTGAGGTTGCGGGTTCGATTCCCGCCGCCTTGTCTGGGTGTTATTAAGTATAATATGTTTACGTACATATTATACAAAATAACACCCAGACTCGAGACTCTACTATCGACCACATCCACACCATCGAGTTAATTATAGAGAAATATCAAGAGCTCCATAGACCTCTTTACATAACTTTTATTGACTATCAAAAGCATTTGATTCAGTCACACACACAAGTATATGGGAAAGTTTAAAAGAACATGAGGTGAATAAATATATGTGATTAAAAGTATATATAGTAACAACAAAGGAAGAATAAAGCTCGAAACCTTAGGCCCCACCTTCCATATAGAAGGAAGGGTAAGACAAGGGGACCCGCTCTCACCCACTATTTTTATAGCCATTCTCGAAAACATCATGAACAAGCTGGATTGGAGTAAAACAGGACTCTACATCAAAGGCGCCTACCTAAGTTATCCGAGGTTCGCTGATGATGTGATACTTCTGTCAGGCCAACGAGATGCAAAACATGATAGAATCTCTACAACAAGCGAGTGTGAAAGTTAGTTTGGAAATGAATCTAACGAAGACTAAGATAATGACTAATACAAAGACCTATAACTATTAACGGTAACCTCTTAGAATACGTGAAAAATTATATCTACCTGGCAAAAAGAATAAGTTTCGAGAAAAACAGCAACATCATAGAAATAGAGGGAAGGATCCAACAAACCTGGAGTAAAAACTGAAGCCTAACAGAAATATTTCAAAATAACTTACCAATAACTCTCAAAACTAAAGTTATGAACTCATGTTTACTACCAAGCTTAACTTATGGAAGCCAGACCTGGAAATTCTCTACACAAGTTATGAATAAAATCAATACATGTCAAAGAGGTTTAGAGCGATGCATGCTAAACATAAAGAAAATGGACAAAATAAGACACACAAAGATAAGGGACATCACTAAAGTTACAGACGCTTTGACCTTTGCTGTAAAACTGAAATGGCATAGAGCTGGCCATGTATCGAGAATATCCGACAGAAGGTGGACCACACGAGTTACCCAGTGGGAAGGACCACCAGGCAAGAGGGGTAAGGGGAGACCCTTAGCCCGCTGGGAAGATGATCTGAAAAGATTATCTGGCATAAACTGGCGCTCCATAGCACAAAACCGACAAAAATGGGCATCTTCCGAGGAGGCTTTTACCCAAATCGGGATTCCTGTTAATACTCACTAATATAAATCAAATGTGTTTACTGTTATATTATATCTATCAAGTATTGTTAAACAAGAAATAAAAAGGCTTATTATTATTATGTACGTACGTTACAAAAGAAAAGTATTTATGTACCTAGTATATCAGTCATGTGGTACCCATAACACAAGCTCTGCTTACATTGTGGCTCTTCTTAGTTGTGCGAAATGTTCGGAGTTTTTTTATTTTTTTTAATGAACGATTCTCAACTTCTGTCAAAAGTCAATCACTGCTTAAAATAGTGCCAACCCTTTTTTGCGAGATAGCGACAAATAGTGACAGGGAGATTCTTAAGCAATGTTTAGGCAGTTTTCAAGTTGAGAAGCGTTTATAAGTAAGGCTGTAAGTTCGTATGAAACAGTATCCAACTCCAGTGGTGGTGTGAATAGGGCTTCCAACACAACGTAACGACCCAGGTTGAACACCAGGGAGCCCACCGCGGTAATTTTGAACATTTAAACCAAAGGGTATTTTTGAAACGCTGGTACCGACAGCTTTACAGGCCCTTCGAAGGACTGAACGCTTCGATACTAATCCATACTAATATGATAAAATTCTAAGCGAAAGTCAAAACGTTATTTATGACATATATCGTACCGCGCTAATCAATATAACGGATGCGATTTAGTTCTAATTTGGATTATACGTTGATCAAACGTTGCGGGATCGCGTTATTATTGATAGTGCTTTTAAACGTTTTTGATTTAGTACATCCTTGTAGTCTGTGCATAGTGTAATACTAGGTAGTTCTATATCTATATCTGCTCACATTACATACAGCGAGCGAACAGGTAGGCATATGGTACCTAAACTAATTAATGATTTACCTGTTGACGTACGTGACAGTATTACGCAAAGTAATATTAAACTAAAACTTAAATCATATTTTTAGACAATATATAATTAGTTTTAGTTCTTTGTATTATAATTTATCATAACAGAAATTCACGTTTCCTACTTACCTAACTCACCTAACAATTAATTTTACTATGCGAAATGTACTTGCCTAGCACTAGTTTTTTACATACTTAGGTGTTTCGAGTTAGGTAGTTATTGTTATTTATTTTTGTACTAACTAGGTACTTACCTAATATTAGTAATTACACTAGTTTTAATATATTGTGTAGACTTATTGTAGCATTTAATTACAAACCTTTGTGGTTTTATGTGCTATATTTACCAATTTTTATTATGATAAATAAAAAAAATATATAAATTTGTACGATTGGTTTAATTGTTCAGGAAGAATAGCGCGGCAACATTTTTAACATTCAGATTAGCCATATGCAAACATTTGCCAAAATCTATCCGTTCAATGGCAATAACGTCGACAAATAGCTCGAACGCCCTACATTTACAGATATAATACCTCTTTCAGACCAGTTCTATAGATGGCATTTTTTTTATCACTCGAATTAAAAACTGTCAACACTAGCGAGGTTGCGTAGCTGCGTAGGCGGTAAAAAATGGTAAACAATCTTGTTACGTGTACCCGTGGTCAGATGGCATTGTAGTAATCGCAGAAAGTTGTCGGATGGAGACTCAAGATCGTCGCGGTGACATTTTATGGGATGGCATGTGAAAGTATCATTACGTATACATTTAACTCTCTACACTAAAGCTTACAAATTACAAATAACAACCCCGATGAACTGCTGAGGGCATCCAACTAAATTTAAAACTAATTTAATTAGATTATCAATGCCGCCAGTGTCTTGGGAACGCTGCCCTCTGGCAGTGATTTGGTTTAGCTCAACTAAACCAAATCGTTTTAAACGGTCCTTAGATAGCTTAACTGTTGCACATGTGTTTTTTTATATTATTCAGTACATTTCTGTAATGATTACTCTAGGAATAAAAATGTATTGTAACCAAATAAAACTGGTTATTTATTTAAAATTAAAATTCCGTAAAATACGAACGATCTTATTTTATATGCGCTAAAGTCTGAATTAGAATAACATTTTTAAGAGACATTTCTTAAATTAATTAATTGAAGTGTATCTGATTTTAGACCTTTAAAAGTGCAATTTTAATTTTAAAGTATTACTCCAATTAAGACTTAGGTGCAAGAAAAATAAGATCGTTCATAATTTACGAAATTTTAGCTATTCCAGCGAAAAAAACCGAATCACCACTAAAAGTAATAATTGAGCTCGATTTATCAGAACTTACCAACCTGCATCTGGGAAGGTAACTGTGGGATAAAAAAAAACAATAATACATCGCAAAGTTTATTTCAAAGACAATATGACCAAAAAATAAAAAAATCAATTATTAACTATAAAAAATCAACTAATTACGTATCTGGATATTCTGGATCTACGTGCTCCTCGACTTCGCCGGGAAGTATAACCGAGCAATAATTCTTCAGCAGAGCCAATTGCCCTTGTAAAACATGCAGCCGAGATCCAACCAGCTCCAAATTATCCTTGAGACTTACAATTTGTATCTGCATGCGTTGACGTAACTAGAACAAAATGTATATCTCGAATGTGCGCTTGTACTCTGTGCAAACGGGTTTAAGAACATTTTTTTTTAAGCTTACTTAACTACTGAACGGTGCTTAAAGAAGCTTATTGCTTAGAGCGAAAAAGATATAACTCTTTGAAGAATTATTTATAATGTGTCAATGGGTATTTCGAACAGTGTGTGAAACGATTAAATTGCGGCGTAGAGGCTCATATCTTGCACTTGGCACATGTGTTTAAACTTCTTAGGTATTAAGTTATTAGAGACAAACTTTTATAACTTACGTTTTGATAAAAGGAAAAAACGCTCAGTTTTGTTATGTACTCAGCTGTACCTGCTGTAGCTGTAGGCTTAATTAAGAGTTTAGGTACAGCTAAATACATGTAAAGAAGCATAATTCGTATCCCTGACCTAAGATAAGTTGAGTGACAAATTACTTAATAATACCTGCAATTTTAGTTATCATCGCGTCTGTCTAATCAGAACATAACAATGGGTAAATTACTGCTGCATGTCAGACAGAAGCAGTCATAATTCTCCAACCCTGAACTCAATCAGATGATTCCCCGTATCATGGAAAACGAAGATAATAGACAATGTACCAACAATGAGCAGCAAAAATTACATAAAACGTAATTATGCTATCACAATGTAATAATATATCAACTGCAAATCGTGGTTAATCACATTACTTGCATGTTGAGTCAATGCAATATATAAAATACCCTACCAAAAAATAATATTGATTAAGTCGACCAATAAACACAAAAAACATGCGTTATTGTTAACGATACGACGAACTTGAAAAAAACCTTTTTTCAAGGTCATCAAATTCTATCAATAATTATTATTCATCAGACAATAAAATGATTATCATTGATTGCAATTGAAATACATATTGGATTTAACTTTTAGTAAAAAATCTTATGCAACAGAATGTCGAACCAAGCAAACGAAGGCGTCGGAAAAGTCACTAACGATAAGGACTTGGTGATCAGGAGGGTCTACTCAAATACCTTGCTCGTACTTATAGTAATATTTTTTTTTATTTTTTTTTATTTTTTTTTTACCTTTAAATAAAATTTGCATGCCAAAGAATAAGGTAGAACAATGGAAAAAACAACTACACTGTATAAGACCTCATTGTATCTCATATGTTCAAGCAAATAAATAACATTTCATTTCGTTTATGTAGATGGTTTTCAATTGATTTTGGACCTGGGATTTAAACAAATACTTCACACCAACTTTTTTTTCCTTCACTTTAGGGCTTTGCGGATTCAAGTGAAGGAAAACTAAGCACGAGGTATTTGTTTAATCTCCGAGATCGCAAACCAATACAAGACCATCATCTTTGGGCTGAGACCCAAAAAGTTGCGGGTCTGATTCCCACCGCGGAAATGTTTGTATGATCTAAAAGTGTTTGTCTCAGCGGGGCGATTATGGACTTCTGATACTATCAAAACTTTGATACTAATCACTTTCAGTTACTATTGAAGAATTGGTATTACGGAAGGTTGATGTTGATTGTCATCCATGCTGTCACATGAATAAAATCCTCAGATCAAATAAATATGAAGACGGAGCGCCGCCGCAATCTTCCAAAATAAAGTCTCGAAACCGTGCTCCTGTGTGTAAATATCCGCTCCTACGCACACACATACACCGAAATCGTTTCAAGTTTCAAGTTAATTTATTTATTTAGATAGTAACATTACAGAAATACCCAAAGCGTTACATCTATGTGTCATTAAACAATATAAGAGATGAAGAAATAGAAAAAAACAACCTACAAAACATAAATATATTATTAAATTATTATCTATCTTAAGACCTACCCTAAAATTATTTACCAAATTAATTGGCTACACAATAAAATAAAATAAAAGAACACGAATTATTTGGACATACAAAAATACCTATCTAACTATCTAATACAAATTTTGTTAATAATATACATAACAATAAACACTAACAATTAAAAATACTTACTTAAGCTTTTCACAGTAGCACATTCTCAGTCTATTAATAACGGGCCATTTATCAGCAAATACGTCAAAATGTGCTGCGCCGGCAGCATGCGAGGCGGCAAGGACATTATGGTGTCGTTGTACTCTACAAATGGGGGACTGTTGGCGAGCCAATGTGCGAGCGGGAGTTATTGAAAATAGTGGTACCCGGCCCAGGCGAAACCTTATGCGGTTCTCCGGGACATAGAGTCGCGTGACCTCACTCAACACCTCAGGGCAGTTTAGCAATCCACGTAATATGCGACACATAGTTAGTATTTGAACATGCATTCGGCGCGTTTGTAGGGAGTTAAATCCTAATGTACCCTGGAGATATTGGGTAGGGTACATAAACGGGTAGTAGCCATGCACCTTGCGGTAGAGAAACCGGAGAAACCTTTTTTGCACTTTTTCTAGTATCAAAGTGTATGTTACCTTGTGAGGGTTCCAAACACATGCACTATTTTCCAGCTTAGATCTAATAAGGGCGGTGTAGAGAAGTTTGATAGCATTTATATTGTTGAAATTTCTGCAGTTTCTTGTGACAAACCCCAGCCTTTTAAAACAGTCTATTGCCAATTTACATATGTGGTCATGAAATGTTATGCCCGGATCCCTACGTCTTTGAGGATCTGCGTTCGTTTTATCAAATCCCCATTTAGTTGGTATGACATTAATAAAGGTTTCGCGGATCTACTGAAGGACGTAACTTGACATTTATTAATATTTAGGTACAGTCGATTTTCTTCACTCCACATTTGTATCGCAATGAGGTCCCGTTGCAGCGCGTAACAGTCGTCAATAGTTTTTATTTCACTGTATAATTTAAGATCATCTGCATATATTAGACATTTAGAAAATACAAGGTGTTTAGCCAGATCATCAACCATCATCGTGCTTCTTGCTTTTATATATATATTAAATAAATTATGTTATTTTTTTGTAATATGTTTTATTGACCACGACATGACCTAATACTTAATAGCATATGCATGTATGCATATACTATGAGCAATGAGCTCGGCTTGGGTAGATGTGTGTGCGTGGGTGCGTATATTTACACAGAGGAGCATGGTTTTGAGACTTCACTTTAGTTATTCATGGCAGTCTCCGTCTATATATTTACTTGGTCTGAGATAGATATAAAACGGACGTAACAGTACTCCATCTTATCAAAGCTGGTTCCAATTACAATCAAACTTATGATTGAAATTATGTCGATTGCTAATCAAAACTAATAGACATTAATTCTGTCAAAAGTTCCATAATCGCCATACAGGTCTGGGTGTTTCTTTGTACAATATGTACAGATTTACAAAAAAAGTATACAAGTAGGTACAATATCAGTCATAGTCATAACACAAGCTCTGCTTACTTTGGGGCCAGATGATGCTGTGTGAAATATTACGATAAGCCTTACAGTGTACAAGCAAGAGCTCTGATTAAAGACGAACAGACAGAAAAATAGTCAGAGCCCTAATAAATGAGTTATTCATATCAGTGGCCAACCATGGCGACGGCCACCCAATGACCTTAGTCAAAAGAGAATTAAGTTAAAGGAGTCTTACCTCGTCTCTTTCCTTCTGATAAACCCTGCACTGAGCACGGCACGTGATTATCTGCTTCTCCAGTTCTGCAATCTGCGTTTGCAGATAATGCCTGGTGGACTCAGATCTACCCTTCGTGCGAGTGAGCGACCTACCGCTCTCTTCTTTAAGCTCCTCCATGACTTTAACTAGTCGGGAGAATTCGACCGCCTTGTCATCGTACCTGGCTTCCAGTTGGTACAACTTTTCCTTGAGTCTGAGGACTTGGCACCTGGGGAGCAACAATCTTACTTTACATTTATATTTTACTGACCTACACAATAATGTGTATACGCTGGCGGCATTCCATTGTCTACTTCCTAGACTGTGACCGCCTCTACTGCAGCATAATATCTGCAGAAATTTGCATCCATTAGCTGTCGTCTTTCTGCTTTGTGGGGTAGAAAGGTAGATCGGTTAGGGGATGAAGCGTGGCCCCTATTCAAATAGTTATTCAAGAGACTGGTGGACAAGACCAATGATCAATAGAATAGAAAGAACAGTTCTTTCCTCGGACAAAGGATTAGTAAGGCTATCAAACGAAATAACGTTGATATTTTAACTCCGTTTTCTTTGCATTAGTTATTGGTTAGAAAGTATAGTTTATGTTAATTCATACTTCAATACTTTTTAGGATACCTAGGTTAATTACCAATTGTTTATGCCATAATATGAATACGTAAATTATATTTCTGTAAATAAATATTACCTATCTAATTTTATAAGCGGATGGAGTGATGCTAATTAAATTCAATGGTATTGCGCAAATATGACGTGATTTGGTTACGGTCGATTTCGATTCGGACCGATTAGGAGATTAGCGACCTTATCCTATCAGCTTCGTTCAGGTGAAGATTTTTTTAATAGTAAGTACACTTTAATGTTCTTGATTTTACGGCATACGACCTTAGGACTTTACGATTGCGTAGAATTAACGCATTTTGAAGGAATAGTTTACCCGCATATAGGTGTAGTTACTTATACATAAATAGGTATAGTAGGGCTATACACTAATAAATTATTGGCGTGTCTTTATAGTTACTTAAAATACTGTCCTCTAATTGATCCTTTACGAAATTCCTGCAATAAATATTAAGTACAAACTGAATATTAAACAAATGTCAGATATAATCTACGCTACTATTGGAAATTTACTTTGCACGCATAATACTCGTTCTTACTAAACGGTTTACAGTTGAAGTTAGTTAAGTGGTAGTAGGCACTTAATAGTATTATTATCTGCACATATTATAAAACAGAATCCCCTCGCCGCGACTGTCTGTCTAATCTAAACTCAATAAAAACAACGGATATTCATACGGTCTTCACAAATGAACGAAGTGATTAATGAGGAATGTTTAGGTGTATAATACACGTGCGAAGCCGGGGCGCGTTGCTAGTAACCTATAAAATAACGTTTTTTTAAAGTTATTCGACAAACATTTTGGTAGGTTCCATTGTTTTAGATTTCGGTGGATTTAAAGCATTATCTTGAGAGTGAAAATGACAACACAAAAGAAGATACCTACATGTACTTACCTACTTCAATACATCGAAATAAATGTTATCAGGTTTAAACTGTACATTGTATTACATCACAACCCAAATATATACAGAGTTCCTTAACCTACTTAAAAATAAGCAGTATTTTACGATCGAGTTTCCCCACTCTGACAATATTTTAAGGAAACGATTTACACATAAAATAATGACTATCACACATCATGGACATTGACATCGACCTTACTCAATGTAAATAATAGGTAGACGCTGTGTTTTTTTTGTATTTTAAGTGCCTATGTAACAATCGCTAATTATTTTTAAGGTTGCAGGTTCAAGTGCTCATATAATCGGAATGCTATAATGGTTTCGAAAATCATTTTTCATATTTGTTTTGCTTATTAAGGATCTTTATATACCCAAAACGCATAGTTATTTTTATGTATATCTCTATAATTGCTAGCTTGCATTCTATGCAGTTCTAAATAATATTACATATTGAAAATATATTTGCATCATAAAAACTGTTGGTACCAAGCGAACTCAAGCTGGTTCTGAGACTGGTTCGTGTTCGAGATCGTGGTGTTCCCACAAGTACGAACACTGCACTGCAACACTGCCCGGGAAAAACGTTCACGTTATCCTCAAGGTAAAAGATGATACCGAAAATTACACTTCGTCAGTAAAGGAAGACGTGCAAATTAAATCATTACAGTAAGATTTGAGTAATGACGTTGTTACCACAGATTCAACTCCACATTAGACATACCGGAAAATAGCATAGTTATCCTTAAGTTATCCGAGGCCTAAGGAAAACCCCAACCACGCATTTGTCTAAGGGCCAACACGTATACATTTAATAAAGAAAAGTAATGCATGACCAATCTTACAAAGGTCACAAATAATCCAATACTACAATGCCAGCCCTGGTGACTAATTAGACTAAAGGCTATCAATATTTCGAATAGCCTCTTTACTCCCTCATTATCCTGTTTAAGAGGATGCATGACATGCATTAACAGGTTCAGTCAAGAGTTACCTTTAAAGTCAGATTTCTGTAAAATAAACTCAATGTGCTGATTTTCCTGTGAAAATCAGAACGTACCGTTTCCATTCTCATAGAAAAAATAACTGACGGATGCTAGGTAATAACGGATTTTATTTTATAGGGCACAATATCAATACTGTATTTACTTGTTTTTTTTTTTAAATATAGGTGTCATGTGACATAAATCTTAATTGAAATATCCTCTTGAAATGGTGCGCGATTATGCGCAATCCTATTGGTAAAGTAGACTTGTAGCTTTGTCATGTGGTGTGATGAAATTGCTTGGTAGAAATTCGTGTGAATTCGAACGACTTACGAGATGCTAACTATGATGCTAACTATGATGCCAATCTACATTACTTTTAATTTATTAATGAACAATGTAAAAACAGGTGTGCGAATTTATATTAACTAAGGAACCGGTTAATATTATTTTTATTTAATTAACATATACGAGTTATGGTTATTCCGAAGATGAAAATGCAGAAAAAAATATATGTAATTATCATACTGACTTGTAATCGCCTATTTCTTTGTAGAGTTCTTCTGTTTCCAGTTGTTTCTCGTCTAAATTATTTTTTTGTGATATATTATCCTCTAACAACTTCGTGTTCTCAATTTTTTCTTGATTTACATTATTAACTGCTATTACGAGCTGAAAGCAAAAACATTTAATTATTTGCGTTTAAGTTTTTATTTCTGTATGGGCCTATTTCAGTTGGCTGGTTCTTTAAATCAGGAAGTTCCTTTGGTCCATACAAAGGATGAGCGTATTGGGCGATGCTTAACTAAATTAATCCTTAGACTAGATCTTAGACGAACGACAAAGCCTAGTAATTAGTAGCAGCATAACAATTATTCATATTACTATAGTGAATGTTTGGTTAGAATTAAAATAAAATTTAAATTCTGTCTGTCTTATTTGTTACGCTATCACGCTATAAAAAATTGCAAACAAGAGATCAGAATATCTAATCCATCAATATTTGAATACCAATAAATGTTAACTACAACTAGTTGCGACCTGAATATGTCAATTCCCACTTTAGTAGGTAAGTACTTTATATACCAAAGTGACATTTGCGTATACAGTGGCATTTAAAAAGGGTCAGATTAAGTAATAAAAGACTGAAAATAAAACACAGCAATGGAATTTCCCAGGGAAGTTGGAAACAGTAGAATGGACCGCACGACTCGATCCCATAACACGCCGCGACGCATAAAACACGAACCATATAATACGTCCAAAATTGTATGTTAGAACACGGAAAAAACAAATAAGAAGTCAATGAAAACAGCTCTATCACATTCTTGTTTCATTGAAGCGTTGCCATTGCGACCCAACTTTGACCTTTAGACAGATATATCACAGAGTATAATCAAGTGTGGTCATCGTAGGTCACTTTCGACACTTCTTAATCAGATCATACAAAGGTCGCTATCACTAATTGGGCTGAAATTTTAGCATCCATAATTTTCTGCAATATTGGTCTAGCAGCACAATTCTACTGTAAAGTAACATGACACTCAATTGGAACCGAACCTATACTTTTCTGCAAATTTGACGTGTTGATATTCTGCTAAATAACATTACGCTATGTTTACGAAAACGTCAACAATCAATACAGTGTTTTCCATAGAGATAACATAATATTAACATAATAGAGATAAGAAACGGCTTTGGGGTAATTACGAGAATCATAACAATCAGAGTCGAAACGTTGATGGTTCTAAATATAGCGATGTTAATAAAAAATAGGTTATTGCCTGCGGAAACTAAGGAACTAGAAGTTAACAAGCAACAAAAAGTTTGAGGTCCGTGGTCTAGTCTCTGTACCTTTTCTTTAACTCGATACAATTCGTTCGAAATCTGCTGAGAGTTCTCTTCGGCCAGCCTTTGCAACTGCTTTGCTTCTTGGAGCTGGATTTGCGCACCCTTCAACAAGTCGGGTAATGGAGATAGCTCCATTAGCTTCTCTTGGAACTGCATCTGCCATTTAAAAAGTTTTTCCTATAACGCGAGCATTAGAGCAAGTATATTTCAAAGCGGAAATAAATTTACGGGAAGATGACTTCATGCGATTCTGACATAGATGTCATGGTATTTAGCTAATGCTAAGAGTCTTAATTGGTTGTTTTAATGCATCTATGCTCTCCGATTTGGTGGATTAGATTAATTAGACCAAACGGTTTTGGTCATAGCATTGCAGACCATAAAGCGCTAATCCTAGAGTCTAGCATTTAGGAACATACGAGATCTCTCCCTCTCACCCGCACTTTCGCTTTCACCTACGCTTATCATCATCTGCCCCTTATCCCACGCTAAGTTGGGTCGGTACAATTTGTTTCTTTCTTCCATTTCTCTACAAGCCGTCACGCCTTTCTTACTCATGTCGTCATTCACAGAATGACGTCGTGTGTCGCTCTACCCATGGAACCAATTCAAGTTTATCGATTTATAATTTAATATTAATGCACCCATACCAGTAGGTATTAAAATTTTAAAAGTGTCTCTGACTGTTTGTTTGTAGTCTTTTTCGGTTAAACAGCTACAATGAAGGAGGAGCAGCTATATTAGAAGATAATATTAAAAATCACCATAATCTTATGGAAGGCATAAAATTTAATATCCTCCTATTAATTATTAATCTACGATTATTTATCCGCTCATAATTAATATTAGTGTAAACTGATTTAGATGTTTTTGAAACTTTGTAAGGAAATAGTTTTTATTTTGGTGATGGACATAAGCTACTTATTATGTATATACCACGCGCGTGAACCCGCAGGCAGGAAGTTGTATTATTATGTCATCTTAGTCTACCTCTTCTTATTATCGTGTCACTAGATATTTCTAACCAGTGTGGTGAAAGGATCGGACGAAAGGATCCTCTGAGACGCACTAAAGTTCGCCTCTGAGGCTCCTTTCGTGCACATCTTTGTCTACTAGTAATAAAATATTTATTTAGTTTTTTACGTATTTTAAAAATAAGAGCAATTATAATGATACACAACGACAGAGTGGCACAGTGCTGAAACGCATATTAACGCGTTATATCTGTGCTGAGTGACGGGTCGATTTTGCTGTTGATTTACATACATTTATGTATCTTTATCTGAATGTTAACTTATAAACGCAATACCTATCAAACTTTTTTTTTCTTATTTGACGCTTTGCATGGCCTTTGTCAGATTCTGACAAAAACATACACTAGGTAAGAGGACTACAGTATATACATAATATATTCTAGTGCATCCAGTTTATTCCACTTGGAACCACTACTGGGCCTCCGTTCACATCTTCCATTCGCCCATGTCAGGATTTTTGTAGGAGGTAGTGTCTGTATAATGTAGATATAGTGTCTGTCGGTTGTCTAACTCATAGTAACATAGGTAGTTAGCTAATTTGCCGTAAAGTAGGTATTGGCCTCAATTATGTTGGCACCAACATAACTAATTTTAGCTAAAATTAGGTTTAGAACTGTCAAATGAAACTTTGGTATTCTGCTGTTACCAAGTTATCCTAATTTTATTTTATCTAATTTAATTAAGCGTTTTTAATTTAGTTAGATGGTACGAACAGAATAGGTTTAACAAATGCTATGACTAACAAAAATATATTTTAGACAATTTCTAATTTTAGAATGAACCAACCGAATTGCCACCAATTCTATGATGGCAACATATTTAAACGCCACATTAACAAAGTGTAATATAGCAAGTGAAATTGCTGTTCAAGCATAAAAAAGAACTTATACTAAGGGCCGTAAACGTGTAATACCTCCGGGCATTGCAAGCGCTACGGATACTACTTACCTTCAGATGGGCCGAATGCCTGTTTACTGTCTCAGTTGGATGATATAAATGTGAATGAGACCTTTAGTATCATGTCTATAACAACAGCCACAGTCAATTTAGTACGTAACATTTTCATGTTCCTAAACTTAAAATTAGCGCCATCTATCTCAAGCAGCGGCAACTAAATAAAAGAACCTTAACAACTCACGCGTTACATTTACATAATTATTAATAGGTTTACTAGATGGAACTTTTCACCTTCGATTGTTATAGGTTTTCCCACGAACACGTTTATAACAATTCTACTTGTAGACTGGTCTGGGCATCATTAGTTTCTTATACATAATAGACGGGTGTTTAGAAAATTAATTAAGTAAGTTAGTTATTTCATAAAGCATCATCTGACCCCAAAGTAAGCAGAGCTTGTGTTTATGGGTAGATACCACATGACTGATATACCTACTACCTAAATACTTTTTTTGAAATACATACATATTATATATAGAAACACCCAGACCCGAGACAAATACTTGCAAATCATACAAACATTTGTCCCGCCGCGGGAATCGAAACTGCAACCAACTGCGCCACTGAGATCGTGGCGCAGAGTTGCAATCAAAAAAAATATATATATCAGTCATGTAGTACTCCATAGCACAAGCTCGCTTATTTTGAGATCAGATACTTAATAGTGTGTGTATTTTTTTTTTTTTTATACCACGATGGTTGCAAACAAGCTTACGGCCCGCCTGATGGTAAGCGGTCACCCAAGCCTATGGACGCTGCAACGACGCGGAGTGATACTCCTGGCGTCCATCCATCCTCTTGAATTACTCCATTTTGGATATCCCCGGGAAAACCTTGGCAGGGCAGGACAGTTCGCGGGAGGAAATTCCTCTGAAACCGCACTGTGCGTGACCATTTCGGTTCCAGTGTGTGGATGAACACCACGCTGATGGCGAGCGGTGCGATGATAAAAAGTAACTTTGAGCATCATGTCAAACAACACCTCGGAACACAACCCGTTAAATAAGCCGAACACACATAAAGAGGCAAAGTCTCTCCTCAGACTTAATGGTTCGATACCGCTTGCGAGTTTGGTCATCAACTACTTTGATTGTCAACTACTCTCACAGCTTGTTTTTGAACCGAGTCAAAAGGCCCAAGCTGTTATCCTGCTGCTCCCGCCCAAAGATGACAGCAGTACTCCATGTGGGGCCGTATTTGCGATTTATATACCAGTAGTCTTTGCCCCGGATTGAAGTACCGCTTCGCTCTATTCAGCTATATTATAATGGGGTCAGATGATGCTGTAAATAATATTTATTTATTTTATTTATATATTTAGGCATTATTTATTTGTGTATGCTATAAACCTACCTACTATTTTGTCGTGATAATCTGTATTCATCTGTACTTGTAAGTGACAATTATTATTTGCAGCCGTTCCATTACGTCAATAGTACCACGGCAAATATTGTGTTTTGTTATCCGTTCCGTGGAACATTCAAAATATTATAATCACTAGAATTCCCATATCTATGCTACTAAGATATTAGTTGTAAGATTATAAGTAGTTGGTAAAGTTATGTTAGAGTATAGAAAACAACGCACAAGCGCAAAGTGAGCGAGCAAAGCGAGCGTGCCGCGTCGGCTGCCGCTGAAGCCCCAGAAAAATGAAGAATGTACCATGGATAATAAATAAAAAATATTGGTTGACCTTGCACACAACACCATCTAGCTCCAAACTAAGCATAGCTTGTACTCTGTTGACCAGATGTCTGAAACTTATATATTTTTTAATGATATTTTGATCTTATGATACTTTTTAACACCCAGACAAAACAAACACCTGTGTTCATCACACAAATGATTATCCTGAGAGGGAAACGAACCCTTAACCTAAAGTGCAGAAGGCAGAGCTATTACCATCTGAGCTTACAGGCCAGTCAATGGATGGTACAATGGTTTTTTTGTCGTTGTACCATCGATGGTACTTCGGCAAAAAAACAACAATACTACTAAAGGCATATTCTACTGGTACTGCAGTAAACAAGCGAAACATTCACGTGTTTTTGGTTAAATCAATTACGGCACCATGACACAATGTCGTTATGAACCTACGTACTTTCTTGTGATAAAATCTGAATCTACTAACCTTCATTTTTTGCAGCTCTATTTGAATTTGATCCGACGATTGTTTGCTATCGAACTCCATTACATCCATCTGTCTCTTCAGTTCTTCAACTTGTTGCTGTGCTTGCAAGTACTGTGTACAATAATAAATAAAAATAAATCCATACTAATAAATTCGAAAGAGAGAAAGAAAATACATTTATTTGTAACAATATACACATAAAAAAACAATATGAAGGTACACTCAAAATAAAAACAAAGAAAAACAGATAGACAACTCATATTAAACTAAGCGAAAGATTGAGTGTCTCGCAATCGTCCAAGTGTGCTGTTACAAATTGGTGTCTGACTCAGCATTATGTTGCGTAAGTGTTACAGTCGGAACTATAGTTCCGACTGTAACGCAACGTACGCAACGCAACGCTGATCTTCCGTTGGAACCAGGAGAGTGAGCCACGGGTTAATATACAATAATAAGGAACTGTACGAAATACTGATAGATAAAATAACAATAATAATGGTAATCGGAAATCACTAGAAGGATGTAGAGTTCGCGGGCAAAGAAGAAGCAATACAGCCATGGGTACTGGATACTAGTAGGACTAAAAGGTGTAGGATTCAAAATTGTTTTATAAATAACATGTAAAATTATAAGGAGTTATAAATTATTTATAGATTTATAAAAAGAATACCTTTTTGTTCTTTAACACCTTTTCACAGCTAAACGGTTGAATCTTGATGAAATTTGGAAATGAGATAAAGTACTACAACTACATTTTGGCATCTTGGCGACGTTTTTGTTTCCGAATAAGTATTATAGTGGAACCAATGTCCAGCTGCCCCTTCAACACGTGACGGCTCGTCAGTCACCTGCGAGCTTCAAATGCGGTAGCGCGTGCGGTTTCAATTTAGACGTACCTATATAGAGCTGCTACCACCCCCAGTAGGCATTTAGGCATTTTTTTGTAATGCCATTTTTAAGTAAGAAAGAAATAAAGAAAAGTTTATTTTGTGTCTTATGATATCATATAAATGCTTATGAAGTAACAAGTTAAGTAAATTGACAGCAAAATTGGTCGTCACTCAGCATGTGTTAAATCACGTTTAGAACGCTTTTATAACTAAGCATGTTTTTGCAGTAATTGATTTTGTTTTCAGAATGCATTTCAAAAAAGATAAATGTTTATTAAGTCAGAAACCGGTGATATTCTACACATATGCAATTTAATTGTTAAATGTAGGTTTTTTTAAAAAAAAAAAAAAGTTATTTATTTCAATAAAGTTTACCCTTAAATGCATGATTTTTTGTTTTGTAAAATAAATAATATTTTTGTGTTGATGTTTGACGATATGTAATAGGAAAAATAAAATAAAAAATCCCAAGTAAAAAATAAACAGTTTATTAGGAACAAACTATATGTTGCCTTTTGGGTACATTATGCGTTGAATGACTACCTAATCTAAGAGTGGAATGCAGCAAAACAATTTCTTTCTTTAGTATGGCAAAGAGCAACAAGACATTTTGTACACTCGGTGCGCGAAAATCCTTTACAACCAGGCAGTCTGCATCTATTTTTCTTTTCGCATCTTCTTTCGTTGTGGTCTACACCATCCCTTCTTACATCTTTTACTGGCACAGGGTTGAGTGGTTTACGACGAGGTTTCTTCGCTTCCAATTCTCTTTCAATATTGCTGCAAGATGGACTTCCTCTCTTTTCAACACTTTTTTTATAGTTACATAAAGCCGCTGCCAACTCTGCTCTAAAGTCACCTAATGTCATTTTTTGGTTTGATTTCCATTATTAGCTTTTTTATACAAAACCCACGAGTTGATGACCGCCATATCGATCAAATGGTAGAAGATACGAATGTACCACTTTCTGCTCTTTATTCTTATCCTGTACCTTCCCAAAAAGCTATCCATAAGGTCGACGCCCCCCATGTGGGCGTTATAGTCCTTGATAATTTTTGGGCAGGGTATAGTTATTACTTTTTTCTGTTTCTTGTCGTACCTATCGACTGTCTCGGCCGGTACTGCTCCAACATATGTAGATGACAATGTTACCATTTTGTTGTCCTTCCAGGTAGTTACAGATATGTCTACACCTTCATAATCTGCCACTTGCTCCTCATAAGACCCACGAGGTACAGAATCTTTCATGAATGTCTGCTGTGTTGGCAGCTTACAATTCTTGCCGAGACAATTCCTTTGGATGGTACCCAGAGCATAAATGCCCTGACTATCAAGGTAGTGCAGCAAAGGAATTGAGGTGTAAAAGGTGTCGAAATAAATTATATGGTTTGCCCGCCGAGGGACTGAACGACACAATCTTATGACGGTATTTCCTACCACTCCCAGATCTGGTTCATCTGGGGCTTGGGCAAAATCATGCTTACCAGAGTATATTTCAAAAGTATATGCATACCCAGATAGAGAGCACAACACAAATAACTTGAAGCCCCATTTGTGTGGCTTGTTTGGGAGATATTGTTTCATAAAATGAGCCACTTTGGTAGCACACATTTGTTCGTCTAGGGATAGTGTGCACGACCAAACCCTAGAGACTGAATGGTTTAAATAATATTGATGTTTAAGTTTAGACCTGTGTAAATCACTAGATTAAGTTATATTATTAAGTTTAAAAGGTAGGAAAAATAGCTACTAAGTAGGAAAGCTTCCTAATAAGCTCCACATTATACAGTAGGTAGGTCAAGCAATAAAATATAAACTGTCTGTCGTTTTAATACCCGCAAACAATAAAGTAAAAATAGTAAACGATTTAGGTAGCATCTAGGTAGACATAACATGAGTAGGTACAACATGTAGGTACCTGTCTCCAAGCCTCTGGCACGTGTAAGATGACCTTGAGCCGTGCGCAAGAACACGGCTCTAGATAACCATTGGCCGGAGTAATATCTGTATTTTAGTTACCTAAATTCTAATTGGTCCGCTCGAATAGACAGAGACATATCGGGCGGGTAACAGAGACAGAAAAAAGCAAGTATTGGTTCTTTTAATAAAGGCGCTAGGACGACGACGCGTTGGCGGGGAGGCCCCAAAATTGTATATATATTTCGGCGAGACCGAGTAAAAATCAGTTCCCTTCGTGCATTTCAACAAAGAACAAGTCGTAACGCTGCCCCACCGCCAACTCGCCGCCTCGCCCCGTGCATTACCCTGCATACTGGAGATTTATTCTACCTACCTACCTACCTACCTACCTGCCGGCCTACCTACCTACCTGCCGGCCTACCTACCTACCTGCCGGCCTACCTACCTACCTACCTACCTACCTACTTCAGCGGAATCAAGCCATACAGTCCACTACCTACCACCTTTCAAGCTTCGCCTTTGGTTAGCGATCAACCACCACAACCCGAACAGATAGCCTGTGCTCAAATGGAGCAGCAGCTATAAACGATGAGTTTAGATGGTCCACCAATGGTCTTATTTTATGGAAACGATCATGCTGTGGATGATTTACAGGTTTGTGCTCTGAGTTGTCGTTAAAATGAATTACAGATTGTATTTTTTCAAATCTGTTTACTGTCATGGTTTTCATGATTTCAGCAAAGCCATATTTGGACCAGTATGATCGGACACTAGGGTAGTGAAACACCGACATGAATATGATAATCCCAAAAAAAAATCGTTTTTCTGTTGCAGTTACGGGCGCACTGGTAACACTCTCTTGGATAATATATAAATTGGTCTGTTCGACAATTTTTGTGATAACTGCGTCATTTATGAATTTAGAAAAAAATTGGAATGGAGTTTCCAGGCCCGCGACGTCTGAGGGTAGCTCTGAGCTTCCTAAAAATGCTATGCAATCTTCATTCCATACCAAATTACGCTTTTTCCATATTAGATCTCTGCTATGTGATCTCAAAGCTGCAACTCTAAGAATTCCCGGAACTGATGGAGTTGGCAAAGGCTCTGAAGCAGGTTCCACGGACGAGGTCTCACGAGATAGGGGCTCTTCTTCGGATACAAGTGGAAGGTTTTCGTCGACTTCTTCATTTTCGGGAGATTCATTATCCAAATCATTGAAAATATCTTGTACACTTGGATTATAATTTATATCATTTTCGTCACCTATGTCATCTTCATCTTCTGAAATATTTCCATTTTATAGATTCTTTGATATGAAATCGTAAATCAAATCACTCGTACTCGCCAATACACAAACTTTTACACTTACTCGTTTGTAATGACGTATGACAGAAAAATTACCGCCAAATTTCGTTATATTTTTTATTTTTCTGATAGTCTATAATCTATGTCCGCATATTACGTTGCGTTCAGAAACGTACAGCTGTCAAATTATTTTTTTGTTGGCATTAAATAAATTGTTGCCATTTCTCAACTGTATGCATTTAAGGGTTAAGACCGCGTTGTTTAGGCCACTGGCAAATCTAAACTATTTAGGAAGAGCAAAACTAAATTACTTAATCCGGTTTTGACAACAGCGTTATAAGAAATATGGTATATAATTATCCAACGATAAAGTCATTAAAGAATAAACAAATTGACGCGATTGAGTTGTGCAGTTGTTATTTTATTTTCCGAACTATTCAAAAATTAAGCAAAATTGTTGTAACAGCTCTAGATAAATATCACTATCGGGCGTTAGAATTTCTGATGATAGACTAAATTTACGAAGGCGCTAAGCCTAAATAGTAGTACTATAGGAACAAGATGACTAGAAGAATTCATACTAATATCATATATTATGTTTCTCGGTTTGTCTGTCGCTATGTGGGTATGTTTGTTTCCTTTTTGCACCTAAACGGCTGAACGGATCTTTATAAAATTTGGTGATTTAGTGGAAGTGGCTCTGCCAACCGATCATAAGGTCGTGGTTTCGAATCCAGTCACGCACCAATGGCTTTTTCTGATCGATAAATTTATGTGCGCTATACATGTACTCTCAAACGACGAAGGAAAACAACGTGAAGAACTTTAATCTTTAATCCTTCTATAATCGCACTTTAATCCTTTCACCACACTGGTTCAAAATCAGACACGATAAGAAGAAGAATCTGTACCTACTGGAATGACAAAAACAGACTTGAAAATTTGTTTTTAATGACAAGGTAGTGCTTATGAAAGAGCTCAGTTTAAAATTAACCTTGTAATTATAAAAAAAAACAATACTTATCAAATTCAAATCTTTAGGATTTACTTATATATAGTTATAGTTACTTTAACATTTATAATATTATAGGATGAATGATTGAGCTGGCTGCCAGATTCTCACAATTATTCTTAAACCTACTCATAATATAGGTATAAGTACTTCTTATAACGCATAGAAAGGCCAGGCGTACTCTGCACTTTGGGTACGAAGTTAAAAGTACATTACCACCTTGCACCAGATGAGATAGAGTTACGCGATAATGTGTAGGTAAAATAATAAATAATGTCAACGCGAGCTGCTCTATTTATACTAATAGTGTCGAGGAGTCTGAATTCTGTAGGTACTTACTTGTACCTACTTATTAGTACGTATTCTGTACTTTTTAGTATTCTTTTTAGCTATAAAATAACTGGACTAGTATTTATTGATTACCTTAACTCGGTATTCCTGAAGATTTTCTGTCTTTTCGTTCACGGTTATCCTGAGTTCCTCCGTTTCCTCCTTCATGTCTCGGAGTTGCGTCTTCAAGGCAACGACCTCATCCGAAACTTTCTGAGATTCCTATTGTTATAAACAATCAAACGTTACATAATGTTTCAACTATCTAGTCTCTATGTAAATATGCGTGGAACAAAAGATTCTCCCAGTTTAATTTTAAGAAGACGCATAACAGTTGAATTCTGTTTTTAAATTAACGACTCTTCTGTCTAGCTTCAAGAGAGCTATTTTGAAAAATACAGGAGAGTAAAGTCCAATCATTTTCAATTCAATTAAATTTCGAGAATCACTTTGAATCGTCCAACATGATAGGTGATGCTAGGTGCCAGTTCCTCCTAACCCAAGTCTGAGAAGAAAAGGCAAGAAATCAAGATCAAGAGTAAACCAACGAGAGGGTTTATGAAGAATGTAGAAATAATGAATGAAGCAAAACGAGCGATCTATGTCTTGTCTACTCTGTTGGGTAACATAATGCAGGTAAATAAGAATAGTTCCATCAGAGTAGGCCATTTATACAACCTTATTAGAAACAAGTATACAGTGAAATTAATTTAAAATACCACCCGACACAAAACATTGTCTATTTATTCATTCCATTCCAATGAGCCAAAGCAAAATATTGAAATGAAATGAGTCATTGAAATGGACTGCATGAGTTGATAAGGATCTCCTTATCAAGAACTTTGAGTTTCCTTATCCATCTGGAATCTGCAGGCTACAATGTTCTTGCAATATGTTTGAAGTTCTGGTGGTCTCAGGTCTACGGTCGTGGGTTCGAGTCCAGTCGTGCAGCAATGGAATTTTCTGAACGAAAAATGAATATTCGCTATACTAGTACCTACTGTCAAACGGTGTTGGAAAATATCGTGAGGATACCACAATATTTTCCAACACCATGTCGCATGTCATAGAAGCTAAAAGTTCGACGTTTTGTGCCAAGTGCACGAAAGGAGCCTCTCAGTTGGACTTTAATCCTTTCACCAAACTGGTTCTAAATATCAAATGACACAGTAAGAAGAAGAAGAAGAACCCACGTGTTGAAAGCGATGAACCTGGTTAAAAATTACGGAACACTTAATGAATTTACTTACATATTGTATCTAATAAGGATAAATAATAATATCAAATATTGGAGGACATTGCACACAACACCATCTAGTCCCAAACTAAGCATAGCTTGTATTATGGTGACCAGATGACTGATATATTTTTAAATACATATATATACTTATGAAAAAAAACAACAATGGACTTCTATGCAAAGCTGTCCACAAATATGGAGGTGATGGCAGGTTCCTTCGACACCAGGATGGAATATGAAAGCAATCTGATGAAACTCTCCAAAACAAATACTGCTGAGACTCCTCACAAGGATTTATCTGCACTATCTCGTGAGTTCACTGACTTTAAATCACTTGTCTGGACGACACTTAGCACTATGAGACTGCAGTTGGAGCTCCTAGTCCAAGGCATGGATCGTCAGGAGACCTCATCACGCAGGAAAGTGCTCCTGTTTCACGGCATAGCTGAATCCAGTGATGCAGATGTTGACGGCTCAATCATTAAGGTATTACACAACCAATTGAAGGTGTGTGATATCACCTCTGAGCATTTTGTTGCTTGTCACCGCTTGGGTCTAAACACAAGTAAGCCTAGGCCCGTGATGGTTCGATTTGTAAGCTATTGTGTCCACAGTGAGGTGTGGAACGCTAAGACTGCACTGAAAAATTCTGGAATCACCTCTCGGAGTTTTTAACAAAGTCCAGACATGATCTGTTCACTGCCGCGCGTAAGCATTTTGGTATGAGGAAATGCTGGACTTCAGAGGGTAAAATTGTCATCATCTTGCCCGACAACAAACGCCGCAGGTTTGAATCTATGTTGGAGTTGAAGCCGCTTCTTTTAGAACATCCAGTGACGTCTGTTGCGGACAATAAGGATGGTCTTGGGACGTCCCGGGATAAGGCAAAGCCTTCTACGCTTCCTGCAGGAAGGTCTACTAGGGCCGATGCCAAGGCCAAGCGCGCCTTGAAATGATTTTGATCGCGAAACCATTTGTTTTCCAGTCCTCTGTTTAGTTTATTTCTGTGTACTACGTAACTTTGCAGTATTGCACTGTATCTCTTTTCTTTTCTGACTTTGGGGTAGAATATTCTTTCGAATAATTTTAATTACAAAAAATGTAAACAAGCTCTTTTTACTAGCTAACAATACGTCAAAGTCAAACTTCTGTAATTTCACGTGACACTGGCATATGCGTATATATTTTTCGTTCAAAAATGTCCCATTCTATTGATTCAGATAATATTATGTTTGATTGTGCTTACTTTATGAGGAACAACCAAGTATTTATATCTATCTTCTTCGAATCTCTCGAATCTATCTATAGAATCTTCTTTTGCGGGTAATACTAGTAATTTAAATATTGTCCATGTAAATGCTCAGAGCATTCCAGCACACTTTAATGAATTTCACTCCTCTTTCAATTATAAGCTGATTGATGCAATACTAGTTTCCGGGTAATTTTTTAAATCTGCCATGCCATCCACTCAATACCCTCTCCTCGGCTATAAACTCATCAGAAATGATAGAGTTGGTAAGGGAGGTGGTGGCGTGGCAATCTACCTTCGAGCTGACATCCCATCCAAAATTGTAGATCATTCTCCTATGCAGTTTTCTAACTTTGCTGAACACCTTTTTGTGGAAATCACAGTAAACTACACCAAAGTTCTGCTAGGGGTATTCTATCCCCCTTCTTGCCATATAGATTACTTTTCTTCTCTAGAAACGAAACTTGAATTTCTTACTCCTCTGTATGATCACACACTCCTTCTTGGGGATTTTAATACGTGCTTGATAAAGTGTGATTCTCGTAGTAAGAAACTCACTTCTATAATAACCTGTCAACTTGCACATTCATCCGCTATCTGTTACTCACCATGCTCCTCATTCCACTCCCTCTCTTCTTGATCTAATTATTGTTTCTGACCCTGACCGTGTGGCTACATATGGTCAATTGGATTGGCTTCATTTTCCTATCATGACCTTGTGTACCTAACCTAACTTAAAATTAAGCATCCACCTGCTTCCTGGTTGACTAAATCTATTAAAAGGGCTATGTCTAAGCGGAATAAAGCAAATATACTTTATAGGCTGACTCCAACACTGACACAAACCTGGCTACCTACAAAAAGCTTCGCAACCGCTGCTACAAGATGTGCAGGGACGCAAAAAGACAACACATACCTACACAACTCCATTCAAAACTGTAGTCCTCCCCTTATGTGGAAATTTCTGAACTCTTTGGGCATTGGAAAAGACTCCACTGTAACCCCTATTTCTTTCGACTTAAATTCAATATATACTCATTTTTCTTGTTCTCCTACGTCTTTGGATGCTGGAACAAAGCTCTCTATTATCGATCACTTATCTCGCCTATCTAAACTCAATTGTCCTGGTTTTTGCTTTGCGGAGGTTTCCGAGGGGGATGTATTAAAATTAATTCAATCCATTTCCACTAAAGCTATTGGTGTGGATGGTATTCATGCCCATATGCTAAAAACCCTGTCCTCCGAGCTCGTTTCAGCAATCACTCACATTTTCAACTTATCACTTGAAATGAGCTCATACCCGTCCACGTGGAAAAAAGCTTTTGTTATTCCCCTACCTAAAACCTCTAACCCCTCCACTACATCCCAATTTAGACCAATATCCATCTTACCCATTTTATCTAAAATCCTGGAGCAGGTTGTTCACAAACAGCTTTCTCTCTTCCTTTACAAAAAATAAACTCCTCAGTCCTTTTCAATCTGGCTTCCGCCCGGGCCACAGTACCGTCAGTACCCTGATCAAGGTATCTGATGATATTCGGTGGGCAATGGATAACCAGCTACTTACTGTCTTAGTGCTTCTTGATTTTAGCAGTGCGTTTAATTCAGTTGACTATGACATTCTTCTCTTAATGTTTCCCCCGAGACAATCTCTCGGTTCGATTCATATCTTTCAGGACGTTCACAGTGTGTACGCTCTGAAGAGTATTTCTCTGACTGGTAAACCACATCAATGAAATCAGTAAAAGAGTCCATTTTTCATTCCAGTCCCTTAAGCGATTCCAGAAATTTCTACCTCATGAGACCAAAGTCATTCTAACTCAAACTTTGTTACTTACTCTTATAGATTATGCCGACTGCTGTTTCATTGACACCACGGAGGAGTACCTATAAACTGGAACGTCTTCAGAACTTGTGCAACCGATTTATATTTGGACTGCGGAAGTTTGACCACGTTTCAATGCTCAGAGCCCAGTTAAAATGGCTACCCATTCGTCGGCGCCAAGATCTGCATGTCGTATCTCTTCTTTTTAATATTCTCAACAACCCTCTCTCTCCTTCTTATCTTTATGAGCGTTTCGATTTCCTTGTTCCCCGTGGTGATTCCTGCAGAACTGCAAAATGTCTTCTTCTTAAAATACCTGCCCACTCTTCTAGTCGCTATGGTGGTTCATTCACGGTCCAGTCTGTGAAGTTGTGGAATTCACTCCCTCACGTTATCCGCGCTAGTCCCTCGCTTGGCATTTTCAAGCGTAAAGTCAAAGAACACTTAGGTAAGTAAGTATTTAGGTATATTTATTTGTGTACTATTTTATGTAAGTTTAATATATTTAGGTAGATATATATATACATATATAATAATTATTAATAATTATATAATATATTTAGCAATA
Organism: Lampropteryx suffumata; assembly: GCA_948098915.1. Lineage (NCBI taxonomy): Eukaryota > Metazoa > Arthropoda > Insecta > Lepidoptera > Geometridae > Lampropteryx > Lampropteryx suffumata. The sequence goes on along the minus strand of OX402544.1, from coordinate 13,072,437 downwards.
AAGTTTAGGTAATTATATTTAGTTTAAATATTATTTATCTGTATTTCTCTATTAGTTAGTTCATATTTTTATTAGTTTTGTGAATTTAATCATTCTCTTTTCCTCCTTTTGTACACTGTTTACCCACCCATTCGTTTTTAATATCTCCAATTCCCAAGGTTTGCTGGAAGAGAACTCTTTTTAGGGTTAAGCTCGCCTGTGTACATGCCATTATTGATTAAGTTTAGATTATGTTTTTTGTGTACAATAAAGAATAAAGAATATTTTATAACACCCAAACACAGTACAAACACCTATGTTCATCACACAAGTGTTTAGCCTGGGAAGAAATCGAATCCTTAACCTACAGCTCAGAAGGCAGAGCTACTACTGAGCTGAAAAGCCAGGGTTGATTCGAAATTCTCGATTATTATCGTCATCTCATCTTAGACTATCCACGATCCGTAAGAAAACTGTCAAGGATCATACAAAAAAGTGTTAAGACCAGACAAATTTCTTGCCGGATTCTTCATGAACTGGGGTTAGGAGGAACCGGCACCTAGATTCACTAGCATGTAAGAAGACGATTCAAAGTGGTCCTTGTGATTTTATTAAATAAAGTTATATTGAATTTTGAATTTTAAACTTTGAATAACCATACTTATAGGTATTATAAATATTATAAATCTTTATTTGTTACGTTTTCCTACAGATTGATAGATGAAGGACAGGCTTTTTATGTAAAACATAGGTTACATTTTATTTATTTTGTCTACTCTTTATTACAGACGCTTGTAATAAACAAGCTACGTCATTTATTTATTTATTATACTTTAATTAACACGGTTAAACCAATTACATTATTAAAGTCACAAACAATAATTGTTTGTGACTTTAATAATGTAATTGGTTTATCCAAATAATTATTATTTGAAATATAAATACTTATTTACAATGTCAAAGAAATAGGCAATATAATTCGGTTAATAAAAATACCTAGCCATCAATGTCGAGCCAAAACACAAATAGAAAATAAAAATAGTATGAAACACGCAATCATATATCACGCTCACAGAAACACAAACAATCCGATAAAATTTTAACCCATCCATCTGCAAATAAATCGCACTCAGGACTACGATTCAGGAGCGCCTTTAGCGCAGCGAGGATGCGCAGAATAGGTGACGAAGATCTAGCCACAGTACGCGCCGGTCGGTGGTTCGGCAAACAACCTATGATTCCTACCCCGACAATAGTTGTTCGGGACAAACAATCGACACAGCTCATCATATTTTGTTACATAAGCTTTTATGTAGGCACCACACTGCAAAGCCGTGGACAGATGCTTATAATAAATAACTACAAAAATGCCATGTTATTTTATTATTGAAATGATGCGAGATAACCGAGACAATATACCTTCAAGTCAGAGGTTTTACCGGCGTTGCAGATACTGTTTATTTTCAATTCCAAGTCATTCAATTTCGTTTCATATTTCAGTCTTTGAAGTCTTTCGCCTTCTGCGATATTTTTCGCTCTGATCAACTCATAGCGCAGCCTAGAAACCTGCATCTTTAATACAAACAAATACAAATGAAATTGTAGGCAATGCACACAACACCATCTAGATATATAGATAGATAACTTTGTAATGTTATACCACACAGAAAAATACAGCAACAATTATTAGGTATAACATGACAAAAAATGTTTCATGACCGTGTTCTTGAAGATGAAGTTGACTTGGCCTTTCTCATATCTACAGGCAACGCGTTACAAAAGCGGACACTAGACCCATCATAGCTTGTATTATGGTGACCAGACAATATTTTTTAACCATTGTGACCATTTGACCATTTTTAATTATATACTTATGAAACTTTATGACGACCTCTGTGGCGTAGTGGGCCAAGGCCCTGCTGAGACGCAGAAAATTACGGGTTCAATTCCCGCCGCGGAACAAGAGTTTGTATGATCTGCATTTGTCTAGGGGCTGAATGTTTCTATGTATAATATGTATGTATTTAAAAACGTATGTAGGTAGTATATCAGTCATATGGTACCCAAAACACAAGCTCTGCTTACTTCTGGGGCCAGATGATGCTGTATGTAATATCCGGCATTATTTATTTATTTATAATATCTAGACACGGGACAAACTTCTATGTTTATAACACAAATGTTTGTCCTGGGAATCGTACCCTGAACTACCGCGCATAAGGCAGACTTACTATCCACTGAGCTGACAGGTCAGTCATATAGAGCAGTGTATTGGTAGCACCCTTGCTTTCCTAACATAGGGTCGCGGGTTCGATCTTGGCCGAGCAGCAATTAATTTTTCCTGTCGAAAGATGTATGTGCGCAATGCCACCTCTCAAACGTTGAAAAAAAACAATATGAGGAAACCAGGCACATCCTAGAACCTTAAAAGTTAGGGGACATCATGTCTCGAAATTATAACACCTATACATATAATGTTTAGACGTGCCTCTGACTACCGTTCTTAAGACAAAGTAACTAAAAATCTAAAGAGGTGTCTACCGAGCCCGACGATTTCAGTGATGAGCATGTTTTGTTTTAAACCATCATCATTCACTTAAATACACCTCGGAATCAACTCAGGAAATGACTAGTAAACCCATACATTTGAAAAACACGGGTTTTTACGCGCGTTTTATTTTAACGATGAAGGCACCGACTCGGTGTGCGAACTGCGAATGCGAAAGAGAGCAAGCAAACCGCGGATAAAACGGGAGAATTCTTTAGACTAAATGAATCAAAACAGGCTCGTTTTAAAAATAAAAAGACATCAACTTAATTTAAAAAAATTTTTGTCCCATAAAAACAAACGAAGTGAACGAAACCTCGTCCTTTTTTGAAGTCATTTTTTGAAGATTAAAAAGTATTTATTTAACACTTTGATTTATAATTTTTCGGAATTCGTAAACACCAATGGAATGTCACAGGAAAGCAAAATACCGAAATTTCGTTTACTTGACTAACATATTGTTTACTGCTATTTTGACTTAAAAACCAAACTACTGAACTGATTTTGATGAAATTTCTATGGGACCAATCAGGAAGTAGTAGTCTTTTATAGGGCAACGTGTACGCTTCTATTACAAGGTCCCAAGCGACGTGTTAGATTTTTCAATTATTTTTATTAATATGTATTACGTTTTTAAAATGGTACATTTTATATTATTATAATAATAAAAATAATAAATATTGCTGGACAATGCACTCAACATTATCTTTGAGCCTTCTCCATCCACCGACCTCCTGCGATCTTTACAATGTCGTCAGTCCATCCGGTAGGGGGGTCGTCCTACGCTTCGTTTTCCAGTCCTTGGTCGTCATTCGAGAACTTTTATTCCCCAACGGTATCAGTTCTGCGAGCTATATGGCCTGCCCATTGCCACTTCAACTTGCAAATTTTGAGGCTATGTTATGCTATGCTGCCGTAATTTCCCGAACGCTGCCCATCCGAGTTGGATTCGTCGATTGACCTCTTTGTCGAAGTTGGACTTGCCTAGTTGAATCGTCTGATCCAAATAGACATAATGGTCTACAACTTCGATTATATCGCTCCCAAGATGTACCGGTACGGGTGCAACATGAGCATTTGACATAATTTTTGTCTTGCTCATGTTCATTTTAAGACCCACCTGTTGTGAGACGATATTGAGGTCGCTGAGCATTGTGCCTAGGTCTTCTAGCGATTCTGCCATGATGACTATATTGTCGGCAAATCGAAGTTAAGTGATGCGTTCGCCATTGATGTTGATACCATGTCTATGCCAGTACAAGAGCTTGAAAACATCCTCCAATGCAGAGGTGAACAGTTTCGGAGAAATAACATCTCCCTGTCTCACCTGATTCATGCTCTGGTCCTGTCGGATAGACATGGTGGCGTTATTATACTGACATTTCAATACTTCGATATACCGATAGCCGATTTGGCACCGCTGGAGTGACCGCAACACTGCCCAGGTTTCGACAGAATCAAAGGCTTTCTCATAGTCCACTAACGCTAAACAAAGTGGCCGGTTATACTCTTTGGTCTTCTGTATAACCTGCTGGAGCGTATGGATGTGGTCTATGGTGTCGGACAAGCCGGGTTCCGAAAAGGCTTTACTTTTCGGAACCCGGCTTGTTCGGGAGGCTGGAAGTCGTCAAACCTAGGAGCAAGACGATAAGTAACTACTCTCGAAAACAGCTTATGGACATGGCTCAACAGCGACGTGGGCGTGTAATTCTCTAAGAGGGTGTTATCCCCTTTCTTAAAGAACAGTTCCACCACGCTCCTGTTCCACGCCTCTGGCGTAGTTCCCTCGAGGATGACGGAGTTGAACAGCTTCTGGAGGACCTTAAGTACCGGTGTTCCACCCGTTCTCTGAAGCTCTGTCGTTATTCCGTCTTCCCCCGGTGCCTTGTTGTTCTTAAGCTGCTTGAGAGCTTGATCTTGTATAGGCTGACGTCCGGAATGTCTTCAGTGTAGTGTCGGGTTAGGCGGGCTCTTGCATCGCTAATCGTGCTTGTAGTAGGACTTTGCGATGTGAGAGATGATGAGATGAACTTCTCGAGCTCTCGTAAAACTTCTGGCTTCGAGGAAACGACACTGCCACTGTCGGTCTTCAGCTTTGTCAACAGGCTTCGCCCAATAGACAGATCTCTCGCGAATACTTTAGAGCCTTGGTTGCGCTCTATTGCGTTCTTTATACTAAAAGTATTAAAGAGACGCAAATCACGTCGCATAGACTTAGAGATCTGTTTATTGAGCGTGCTGTATTTCGCTATGTCCACTAAAGACTGCAGTTTTATTTCGCTACGTTCTGCCATGAGTTTTAGAGTGAGCTCAGAGAGTTTTAGGGTTCTACCTTTGCGCTGGGTCTTACAGAACTTTGACCCAACGGCATGGACAATTTCCACCAGCCCGTCATTTATTTCATCCATGGATCCGCATTCGGCGAAGCATTGGAAGTTTCAACTGAAAGCTCTCGGGGTTTTGGATTTGGGTAGGACTTGGGCGAAGAGTAGATTTCATCAGACGGGACCTTTCTAGCTTTACGTTAAGATTAATTGAGCCTCTAACTATTCGGTGATCACAGCCAGTTTTGACCCTGTTGATCACTGAGACATAATTACATATTTGCTTTTTTGTAGTCATGATGAAATCTATTTCGCGTTTGTGTACACCGTGGTGAAGCCAGGTCCATTTCCTGGACGACCGCTTCTTAAAAAGGAGTTCATCATAAAGAGACCCTCCTTCTACATAAAGTCGGCCAATCGCTGACCCCGTTGGTTCCGCTGTCCAAATCCAAATTGCCCCACTCTCAGTTCATCGCCATTCCTCATACCTAGCCGCGTGTTGAAGTCCCCCATCACAACCGTAAAGTGTGTTTTCGAGGCTTGCATGGCATTTGAAATGTCATCATACATAGCCTCCACTTCATCGTCTGGACGTTTCGAGTGAGGTGCGTACACCTGTATGACCTTAAGCGAATACCGTTTGGTTATTCTGAGAATAAGGTATACCACCCTGCTCGACACGCTTTCGATCTTTACAATGTTGTTAACGAGGGATTTGTGGACGAGAAATCCGACACCGTGCTGAGAAAGTTGATCGCCCTCCCGGTAGTAGAGTAAGTTGCCGGAATTTAGGATTATCTTGTCCTCTCCCTCTCTTTGGACTTCTGATAGCCCCATAATATCCTAGTGAAACTTATTTACTACTTCTTCCAGCTCTATCAACTTCTCGTCGGTCCTCAGTTTGCGTGCGTTGTATGTATTAGGTTGGGGAAAAAGTCTTTTCGCATTATAGTATGTATGAACTTGTAATAAAATCTCTTTCGCTATACTATTTGTATCTGGCTGGTTTTGGTATCATTAAAAGTTTAAATTTTAAAGAACATAATTCCAAATTTAAATTAGGAAAATGTGTGATTTTTATTTGTTTTTCGTACTGTCAAGATGAGTGAATCTAATGAAGAAATTCGATACATTTTAAAATTTTACTACAAAAAAGGTAAAAATGCAACGCAAGCCTCGAAAAAAATTTGCGATGTTTATGGACCTAGTGCAGTGTCTGTGAGAGTAGCACAAATTTGGTTTAAGCGTTTTCAATCCGGAAATTTTGATGTCAAAGAGGCACGTCGCTCTGGTCGCCCTATTACGGATAAAATGGATGCCATTTTTGAAAAAGTGGAGCAAGATCGGCATATCAGTAGTTACGACGTAGCTGAAAAACTGGGAATTGACCACAAAACAGTTTTAGCGCATTTGAAAAAACTGGGTACACAAAAAAGCTCTAAATTTGGGTACCTCACGATCTCACTGAAAGAAACCTAACGAACCGTGTACTCATTTGTGATTCTTTATTACGACGTAATGAAACCGAAACATTTTTGAAGAAGCTGATAACTGGTGATGAAAAGTGGATCACGTACGACAAGAACGTGCGAAAAAGGTCGTGGTCAAAGGCCGGTCAGGCTTCACAGACTGTGGGGAAACCCGGGTTAACTCGCAACAAGGTGATGCTCTGTGTGTGGTGGGATTGGAAAGGCATTATTCATTATGAGCTGTTACTACCAGGCAGGACCATCGATTCTGAACTCTACTGCGAACAACTGATGAGATTAAAGCAATAAATTGAGAGAAAGCGGCCGGAATTAATCAACAGAAGGGGTGTGGTTTTTCATCATGATAACGCTAGACCTCACACATCTTTAGCCACTCAGCAAAAATTAAGAGAGTTTGGCTGGGAGGTGTTAATGCATCCGCCATATAGTCCTGACCTTGCACCTTCAGATTTCCACCTGTTTAGGTCTCTTCAGAATTCTTTAGGTAGTGTCAGGTTAACATCACGAGAGGACTGCCAAAACCACTTGTCGCGGTATTTTGATCAGAAGTCCCAACATTTCTATAGCAATGGGATCATGTCCCTACTTACAAGATGGCAAAAAGTTATCGAACAAAATGGTACCTACATACATTAGTTAATTGTAAATAAACTATATTAAAAAATGTTTAGAATTTTCTTAAAAAATGCGAAGAAACTTTTTCCCCAACCTATTTTGTTGCCAGGGCCAGGGGTCGTTGGGATTGGTATTAGTATCTGGACCTCTGACGGAGATTCTTCGCACCCCGCTGTTACCGTGGCCGCTACCTATGCTAGGAATAGCGAAGCTGCCGGGTACTGGGAGCCTTCTTCTAGGTGTGTCTATCTTTTGGGGGTTTTGCCATAGTCACCACGCTTGGCAGGCGGATTGGTGACCGCAGATTTAGTATTCTGTGCTCGGGGGGTGCTGCTGCCCAATCCCCCGGTGTGTGTTCCCTTTGTCGCCTTTTACGACATCCACGGGAGGAGATGGAGGGGGGGTCCTATTCTATGCCGGAACCACCAAGGCACCACTAGCTTGTATTATAATACTAATAATTGTAATAAAACAGAAACTGTCTTGTAAAGCATAAACTAACATTATTATTTTTTTAATACCACCTCACTTTTTTGTCATCTGACAAAAAGCTTGGGATGAATCTAGGATCGACTAGGAACTGGTAACAAAATTAGCTAGGATCATATAAAAAAGTGTCTGACAGAGTTTCTTGCCGGATTCTAGATGCACCTAGATTTACTAGTATGTAAGAAAATGATTTATAGTGATTCTTGTGATTTTATTCAATGAAGAATGTTTTTGTGAATTAATTTGAGTGTCTGTGACTTCCTCGGCAAAATAATACGTCAGTTAAAACCAGTGTTTCTCAATTGTAGGTATAGCACAACTCATGAATGTTTTGAAAGCATACTGACCTGTTACGAGCCGGGTACTGATAAGTCCGCCCACCAACAAATTTAGCAACAGATGTAGCGGGCGCAACAATACTAAACCTGTTTATCTGATATCTAGCTATCGCAAGATGCTCTTTATGCTGAAGATCTTACTAAGTTAAACATAGACTTGTTCTACTGATTTAAGTGTTGAGAGACATAATTGTTGGTTCGATAAATAAGACAAACATATGTGTAATGAACATAGATATTTGTAAGTACTGTCATGTTCTCTCACTCGCACTATATTGCTATTAGTATGGTGCAAGTGGAAATTGATAGGCTCCTTCTGCATTGTATGTAGCGGTGCTGTAGAAACATAGATGTTTGTTCTGTTCTTGGGAGTTTTATGGTATTGCAAGTAACATAGGTACTTGGAGATCAAGTAATACAATACAAGCTTTACTTTGTTTGAACCTAGTTTATCTTTTTTTGAATCTAGTTTACACATGCGAGCTTTAAACTGGAATCGCTTAATGTCGAGTTGTTCAAGACTATTTTTTTCAATTTCTATGCAGTGAACTATGAATTGTGGTATATCATTTGAAATGTATTTTTTTTTAGCTTACAAGTGATATCAAGTAGATTTAAAATTAATTGAATTTCCTACCTAAATTCAGGGAATTATTGGGCTTGACTTTATAGTGCCGCGGCAGCGGCCGCCGAAGCACCAGAACAATAATACAAGGTATAATAAGGACATATTGGTCCTTTTTGAGGTTAGGTTTCATTTATTCAAATATCTCGAGAACGGGGCAATCCCTTTTATTGGGAGTGGTACCAGAAGGTGGGGGGTCCCCCCCGTCCCCCCTTTTTTTCCTTCATTTTCGTGTTCCCGGAAACTAAAGTTTAACCCAATGTTTATGTTAGACATTTAAAACAGCATCATCTGGCCCCGAATTAAGCAGAGGTTGTGTTACAACATGTCAAAGTCAAAGTCAAAAGATACTTTATTCAATACAATCACAAGGATCACTTTTAAACGTCTTACATACTAGATGAAGTTAGGTGCCAATTCATCCTAACCCAAGCCCGAGAAGAACTGGCAAGAAACTCGTCCTGGTCCTAGCGCTTTTTTACATGGTCCATCTTATAACTAGGTACCTTAACAACAACAAAAATACGGTTTTCGCCATTTTTCTTTTATCTGTGCTATAAGACGTTGCTTCGTAACAAATTTCAAGATTCTGAGTTCACAGAAGTAGGTACCCTGTAGGTTTTGATTCCCTTGCGAATAATAAAAAATTGCGGAAATTTACGGCATAAACGGCTGTATCTCTTAACTGCGTTGGCTTAGAAGATTGTTTTTTTCACAGCTTTAAGGGACAGTAGACTTGAGTATTTGAAATAAATTTCAGCTCATACCTCCACGCGTTTTTGAGAAAAAGGGTCGTGGACGGTTTTATTTTGTTACAGCTTAATGGTATTATAGACCTGAGTATTTGATATGAATTTCAATTTAATACCTATACGCGTTTATGAGGAAAAGGGTAGTAAGTTTAAAATTATTAAAAATATTTTGATTATATGATGTAACTATAAATTTACGTATTTCGCAATTTTGCCTTTATCTGTGCTTTAAGACGTTGCTTCGTACCAAATTTTAAGATTCTGAGTTCACGGGAAGTATCCTGTAGGTTTTGATTCCTTTGCAAGTGTCGAAAATTTGCGGCATAAACGTATCTTTATCTTTTGATTACGTTGGCTTAGAAGTTTGATTTTTTCACAGTTTTAAGGGACAGTAGACCTGAGTATTCGATATAAATTTCAGCTTGATACTTCCACGCGTTTCTGAGAAAAAGGGTCTTGACAGACAGACGGACGGACGGACAACAAAGTGATCCTATAAGGGTTCCGTTTTTTCCTTTCGAGGTAAGGAACCCTAAAAACCTAGTTACAATACAAGAGGTTTATAAATACATTTCAAATGTGTCGGTTAACTTTCTATAGGCAGAGCAACATGTTGAACAACAAAATGGGTACAACATGACTGATAATGCTACTTATATATACTTTTTTAACAGACTTCAAAAAAAGGTTTCTCAATTCGTCTGTATATATTATTATTTTTTATGTGTGTTCTCGGATAACTTCGTCGTTTATGAATCGATTTTGATGATTCTTTTTTTGTTGGAAGGTGATATCCCAAGGGTGGTACCATAATAAGGAAACCAGGATCTGATGATGGTATCCCAGAGAAATCGAGGGGATCCTTCGAAAATCGTAGTGGTGATTAATGCGTTTGTTAATTTAATTTAATTTGTGTATATACATGAAGTCGGTTGTCTTTTTAGTTTTTAAAACGTAATTATTTGTAAATACATATATAATATACCTAGAAACATCCAGACCTAAGATAAATACTTGCAGATCAAACAAACGTTTGTCCCGCAGCGGGAATCGAACCCGTACCCTCTGTGTGTCAGACCATCGCCCACTGCGCCATAGAGGTCGTCATATAGTACCTAATGATGAATGAAAAATGTTATCCAGGAATTATTGAAATTAAAAAACGTACCTCTGGTTTTTCTTTACCGTATTTGACATTATGAGGTTTGTGGATATCAGCATCATCATTATTAACATGTTTCACTAATGCATCTGGTTCCTGTAGGTAAAGGTGTTTTCACTATAAAGGAAACTTCATCCCAGTAAATAACGAAAAATGCTAAAATTTAGAAGACCCACGATTTCGAAAACCTATTCATTAATAAAATTCATAGTTAGATAAAATTAAATTAGGATAAGTTGGTAGCAGCGGGTTTAATTATGGTTTAAAAACAGTTCAAAACCTAATTTTAGCTAAAATTAGTTAGGTTGGTGCCAACAGAATTGAGGCCATTGAGACGATTTCTAAAACCGATTCATTTATTCCAATGAGCTCAAACACAAAGCTATATGTTAGTGAGGAGTTGGGTATTCTGCAGATTCCAGGTGATGCTGCATAAAATCAAGTTTACCATGTTTACGCAATATCATTGATGTAACAGGGTATGTAGTTACCAAATTTGCAATCAATCAGTGCTTGGCCAGACAGGTAGCGCGGTGCGGGGTAGCTGCGCGGGTGCGGGCGCAGAGTAGCGCGGCTTCGTTCCGAGTGTTGTCGTTTCCAGTGTTTGTAAAAATATAATATGGATAAAGAAGACTTTACTGGAAAATTCCTACATTAAATGGCAATTTTTAAATGAAAAATTGCGAGAGCAACCTCCAAAGTTTTTTGATATTATTTTATTCCACAATCTTAGATTAACTTTTATGTTTTTGTATTGACGTTGTTTCGACATCCACAGTGCAGGTCGTGCTTGAATAGAACTTATGAATTCTTCTATATTAATTTGTGAAGACGCCATCACAAGAAAGCGCGCGGTTAGCTCGAACTAGTTTGAGATCCCCGCTCCTGCGCGGGTTGTCGGCCACTTGTATGAACGAACTATGGTGTGAGTTGCCCGCGCGCTCCCCGCGCCAAGAAGCCCGCTCCGCTTCCCGCGTCCGCCCCGCACCCGCGTGGCCACTATGAACGCTCAAATAAAGTTCTTATGTGTGAGATTGTGGGTGATGTGGGAGATGTGGGTCTGGTCAAGCACTCAGACCTGTGGAAGTTGCTCCAATTCCAACCTCTTGCAAATTGCTACCTCATTTCAAAAATAACCTTAAAAAATTGGTACCCACAGTTTATACACAAAAGGTACCAACTAAGAAGTTTGATTTCCTTACATGCAGAGCCTCCTCCTTTTTATAAGGGTCGTGCCGACCACCCTTAATGGCTGCCAGCTCCATTTGGATCTCTTTTACTTCACCTTCCATATCTCCCAATTGCTTTTGCTGTAACAGTATTTCCAACTATTTATTAAAATATGACATCATGTGCATATCATTAAAATTCATTCTACATTGTACAAACATTATAAACTATAGTGGCCTACCTCGTATGTTCTGGAATAACTAAACCTTTGACCGAAGTCCGAATCTACATCTATACCAAGTCTCATTCAAATTGGTTTAGCCATTAATGCATGATCAAAAAACATCAAAACATCCACACAAATTTGCATATTTTTATTATAGGATGTGCATTGTACAGAGTAGGTACAGACCAGTAATAATGAATGTCCAGTAATATCAACATCTTCAGTTTCATTTGGTTTGTTCCTCATAAATGGCCAGAATTCTGATTGAGGCATAAATTTGCTGAACTAACACTTTTTATATAGTAGAAAATTATTTTTTTGTTAATAAAATATATCAATAAAATCACTCATAACATTTATATCAATCTTAATAATGACAATATGATATGTGTCACATTTTCAATTTAAAAGAGGTATATTTCAAACAATCAACCTCTTTTTGTTTTTTTTTCTAAAGTTTTCATTGGGTGCGAGACTCAGCTGAAGATCACGGCAATCGATCCATAATTCCATATTCCATAGTATGCCCCGTGTATGGCCTGTGTGAGTGTACTTTTCGAACATTAACCGGCATTAATTACAGCACAAACTATAGGATGCTAAAATTACAGAAACCATTTAAGCTGTTTTGCAGAACAAGTGTGAACTTTATTAGCAAATACTTTCAAAAAGCAGAGGCCTTTCAGTTTTCCTTATGTGCAAAGCTTAGGCAGACTGGGTTAATCTACCTCAAGAGGTCCTATGCAATGACGTTTTTAAAATATCCCAAACTTAATTCTAGTTTTCTAGATCGCGCTATCGATGCGTTTTGTCCAGATACCATGTAGATCTTGTAATTATTGAAAAAATGAGAAAGTTTCTGTAGGTACATACCTACCGCGTTTACATCATCACAACCAACATTTGGTCCAGTCGAGTTCGGATATTATTAGTGAAAAAAGTTAATAGTGAAGTGAGTGCCTAGTGAAGTGAAAAGCAAATAGTGTTGTGCCAAATCGGATTTCAGTGTTGGACTTATCGATAACCGTGAGTAAAAGAAAAGAGTTTAGACTTTGCAAAATTAATGTAACTTAATGGCAGTGTTAGTGTCTTAGAAAAGTTTTGCGTGAATTGGAAAATGATTCTTCGTCTGTCATTTCATGGAGCAACATGGCTCTGCTAATTTAATATTTTTTACCCGTTTTATTGCATGTTTTATTCAGTAATCTTGGCGGAATTTTAATGAATAAATTGTGGGTGCGGGGCGAGTATGGATAATTGGATTGCATGTGTATTGTGGTGCAGTGTGATCTGAACGACGAGGAGAGTCCCAAGAAAATTCTAGACGCCATTCCGCGTGTCATCTAGAATTGACAACTGACCATCGACTAAAACTTATAACAAACATACTGAATATAAACTATAAACACTTGACATTGGCAGAATTGACATTAGTATGTCACAGGCCATTTAACGAACAAAATAAGCAGACTAAGAAAAATCAGTGTCAGATTGAAAAAGAAAAAATTCAGTCAGTTATAAACTTAAAATAATTTGCAAATCTTGGACTTTGGAAAAAAACCAGTGATAAAATGACTGAAAATTTCAAACATCTTGAATTTTTATAAACTTAGTACCTTGAACATAGAATAAAAACAGTGATAAAACATAGCTTACAAATTTCAAATGGACTTACAAATTTCGTTCCAAAATGAAAGAACTTCAACTTAGTCAAAGGGATACTTTTAACCTCAAAACTTTTTAGCAATGTCAAGAAGTGTCTTGGAGCGTCTAAAAAAAAGCACATTTAGAGACATGATTAGAAACATTAGAAACTTACTGGCACAAATTCCAATCTAGACATGAACGGTTGGCGACTGCAATGAAAGAAGAAAAGCGAATCCAAAGTAGCTACCTACTTCCAGACAAACTTATTTGATGATTGTTTGGATTTGTACCTAGAACTAAAAACTTAGATCAAGAAACTAGAAACATTTATCACACTCCAAGATAACCCAGTCTCAAAGAAAATGTCAACTCACGCTACATACTCTAGTCCAGAATGCTAAGTAAAATTACCACCACTACAAATTCCAAAGTTCTCTGGAGAATACAATTGGATTGGATTGGATTTCATTCCATGACCTCTTCAAGTCCTTGATAAATAATAACACCAATTTAAGCAGTGTCAACAAATGCCAATATCTCAAATCAAACTTGCAAGACGAAGCTGAAAACTTAGTTAGACAAATCCCTATCACATAGGCCAATTATTAAATAATGTGGAATCCTCAAAATAGAAGATATAACAACCGAAGGCACATTATAAATTCATACCTAGGAAGACTACTAACACAGAAGAAGGTGACAAACGAAACTCCTAAAAGCAATAAGAGAAATATTAGACATATCTTCAGAGTGCTGGACCTCATTGAAAGCCATTAACATTCCAACAGAAAATTCGGATGACATCATAGTCTACATAATCATTCAGAAACTAGATAACGAGTCACATAGACTAGTCAAGCAATGCATAGAAGCACTAGATAGATTACCAACATGGAAGGACCTGTCAAAGTTCTTGGAAGTGAGGTTCCGTACACTAGAAGCAGTCAAAGGCAACCAATCGAACCAACCTCACACAAGAATTACAACAATCAAAAGCTTCGCTACCACAACCTCTGCAACCACTGCACTTCACCTTTGAGCTGTGTATACTGCAAGGGAGAACATAGAATCTACTCATGCAGGGATTTTGGTGAGCTAGAAGTCAATGAACAGTACATCCAGAACAACAACATGTGTTTCAACTGCCTCAGAAAAGGTCACTCGGTGAAGAACTGCACACAGTCATCCTGTAGGAAATGTGGTCGCAAGCATCATACTCTGCTGCATGGGTACAACATTCAATTTGTTACGAGTGTAGATACAGCAATGGCACAAAGCACACTTCAACCCAGCCTGATAGCAAATGCAATACTAGTAGAAAACATAGATAGAAACAACACACTGCAGAAACCCTCCATAGAAACAAAGGACATAGAAACTACCCACATAGAACAAAACAACATAGAACCAAAGTCCATAGCAACAACCCACATAGAACAAAACAACATAGAATCAAAGGACATAGAAACAAACCACATAGAACAAAGCAACATAGAACCAAAAGACATAGAAACAACCAACATAGAACCAAAGTTCATAGCAACATATCCTTGTGATTGTATTGAATAAAGCAACAACCCACATAGAAACCAAAGACATAGAAACCATCACCATGAAGACATACATAGACACCTCTCCAGTAATACTAGCAACTGTACTTGTGGCAGTACAGTCAAATAGAAACAGCAGCATTCACACTCTTTGTGCCTTTGTCAATCAAGGATCACAGACATCCTTAATCACAGAAGGCACATGTCAAGAGCTGGGTCTAAAGAAGGCACCTATTCAAGGCAATATTGTAGGAGTAAGTGCAAACAACACAATCACAAAAGAATTTGTTGAATTCTAAATTATACCCAGACACAATCCACAAACAAAAGTCAAAATCATAGCATATGTGTTAATAACGTTAACCTCATACATACCTCAACGTGCATCTTCAGTAGATTGGCCACAACTCAATAAATTACAACTAGCGGACCATACCTTTACACAATCAGGTCGCGTAGATCTTCTCTTGGGAGCTGATATCTTCGCAGAAATCATACAGCAAGGTGTAATGGTTCATAGAAACGATAAACATGCACTTGTGGCTCAAGAAACCTCACTAGGTTGCCTGATCTCTCGAAAAAGCAAAAGGTTAGGAAACAGTCAACGAACCACACTTTTCGCTCACCACATAAATATAGAAGTAGCACTCCGTACATTCTGGGAATTGAAAGAACCTGCAACAGAAAAAAGGGTGATGACAAATGAAGAAAGAAAATGTGAAACACATTACAAAAAAACACATAACAGAGAATAAAATAGAATATAAAATAGATAGAAGATATGAATTTAGAATACTTTTTGCTGTTCCTCCTGATCCTCCAGATCACGGTGAATCAGCATCCAAAGCACTGAGACAACTTACTGCAATGGAGCGAAAGTTTAAATTGAACCCAGACTTACATAGTAGATACATAGAATTCATGCAAAATTACACAGACCAAAACCACATGGAACCAGTTCCAATAGAAACTAATACTAGCAACAGCGTTTTCTACTTACCACACCACACCGTAATCAACAAGCAGCACCTGACCATCAAGCTCCACATTGATGCGTCAGTTGTGCGTCAGACACTGCATACTCAGCCGTCGTGTACTGTGAAACCATTTCACATGACATAGTCAAGCGTTAAAGTGACGCAAATAGAAGCTATGACAAAAGTAGCCCCTACAAAGAAAATATCCACGCCAAAACTAGAACTCTGCGGAGCAGCCCTTCTCGCAAAACTAATAGACATAAACAATCATTTTTTTTTTTCTCAAAATTCAAATAGTTATACAAATAAAAGTCACATGCTAACACAAGAAATATACATTTAGTCAATACATTTTCGATAATATGCTTGTTGACAATACACACCGCAGGTAAGAAAACAAACTAATCGTTTCTCTTCCCTAAGAACATCTTGGACTTTCTTTTCAGCACCAATTCTGTTTCCGAGCCATGAAACGCTATTTTCAAGTCCTCAATCTTCCGCCATGCTGTCGTGCCCATTTGAAGTTTGCCGTCTTTCTTCTTTAGCATGTCATGTAGTTCTTCGAGGGTGGTTGTTAGTACGTTGACTATCTGTGACAGACTCTTTCCAGTGGTCCCAATGGTTCTGCGCTTTTCTATGTGTTCGAAGAATTCGGCGTCAAAAAGGTGAATCCGGGAACCACTGAAACATGGAACTGTTGCCACCTGATTGTATACTCCAGACAAGAGTCCAGGATTTTTTGATTTGATATTTTAATTTGCGCAGGACATTTTAGCATAATAGCTCACCTTGGGAAGTGTGATTTTGGTGACCTCAACTGCAGTGCCTTGTTGTCTAAAACATCCTCCCATCTCTTCACGCGTGTACCAATGCGCTACATTGGTTATTTCCTCAAGTATTGACAGATCTTCATTATAGGTGCCGAATATCCCATGGAATACAATTTGAGAAGCTTTTTCCTCTTCCGTGTTCCCTGCTACCGTCCAGGTCTTCCTCATCTCACAAGCCTTCTTGTATGTGTACCAGCCACCAGCACCTGTAGAACTGAAGAAATCAACGAAATCATCACTCCAACCCTCACTTTCCCAGACTGCATGAAAGAGCGTTATTGGGAAGAACATTCTAGTGGCTTGCCTGGCAGTGGTCACTAATAAGATCTCTGCAACCAAAGTGGTTAGTGTTGCAATCTCAGAGGCCTGTTTCGTGTTTTTGGTGATCTCGATCAACTCATCTATACAGGGCACATGGGACATAGCCCTCTTCGCTGCAGCTGCATACTTTTTCCTGTATACTCCTTCGCTTCTTATCATACATAGCCATGCTGTCATGGGCCCAACACTGCACGATTGACGACCTTCTTTCTGGTGGGAATGAAGTACCTTCTAAAAGCACGTGGTGAGCACCAGATAGCCCATACTTGCTTACTGGGAAGCTCTTGTGTTGGCCATCCACTTTGGATATAGGCATGTTGTTGTGCCCCAGCCTTGTTCATTGACCCTTAATGCAAATACAGAGAACATATCCAAATAGGGCCCCATAGTACCATACCAGTTCTCTTTGTCATCAGGCTCAAACTCTTTGTAGTGCAGACTATTCCTTGAAGTTGTGGTTAACCACATGTCTACAGCGGTCTTATTATCCAAAGGATAATCCTTCCTCATGTACCTGATATTGAATGAGGTAGAGGCAGATTTGGTGATCATGTTAGTAGTGGCACTCTTGACTTTCTGCCTGCTGATGTTGTGTACAGTATATATGATACTTTTTATGTGTTTGCCTGTCGTAATGCACCTGAACGCTTCCTTAATGATCGCTTCCTCAGGTACAGAGTCGGTGTCCATCGGAGCCACTGCAGGTTTTCTTGTTTGAAATTGAGTGTAGATAATTGATCTATACATATCCACAATGCTTTTCAGACAAGCTCTCTTCTTGCCGGGATTCAAATCAATTTTGGGCTTCTTTGCACTCTCGGTTTGTTTGTTGGTGTCGGGGTCCACAATGATGTCTTTTGCTCGTCTCTTTAATTAGGATGATGGTCCGAGATTGGCTGAGGTAGACCATGTTGTTCGTTGTTTGGGTATCCTGATGAGTTTTAAAGAAATAATCTGTTCATACACACCGCGTTTACATCTATACGACCAACACCTACATAATACTTATACTTAAAAGAAGATCGCAAAGTATCAGAATACTTTGCCATCTTCTTTTGGGGTTTCTTCTTATTAAAGCTAGTATACTCAGTACTCTGCGTGAAAATTAATTGCTTTATTAATGTAGATACCAGCCACTAGATTAAACGGTTAAATAAACAAAGTCACAAACTAAATTAAGTACTTAAGTAAACGGTAGCTAACTTTCTTAGTAATTACTCAAAACGTTTGAATTCAGTGCTAGATTCAAATACCTTTGTGGGTAATACAGACCTAATGTTCAGTTTTGACATAAGCTGTTGTCGTTCGCGCGATTTGTCAGCTGTCACCGGTTAGCTGAATGAATAGACAGTTCAATGACCAGTAAGTTATGAATGAATATTCAAATTTGAATTGAGTGTCAACTGTGACCTTGCAGAGGACACATCGATTCGTGCATCAACTGTCGCTCGCGAAACATCTCGTTTTTTCGTTTCATTATCGATTTTTCAGTATAACTTTTTGTACCTATTTTTAATAGACGATAGCAATTATCGCCGCTGTGTGACATTTGTATCCTGTCGTGTGTGCAAAGGAATAGACTAGCCGGGCTCAAAGGGTTTGGTTGGACATCGTTCGTAAGTAATTGACGTAGGGTCGGTTAGATCTAGATTGGGCCAGAAGCTACTGAACCTTATAGTGTTTTAACACCCAGGTTGCGAGCGTAGGACAAGTTGGAAGGTAAGTGTCTTTCTTCTTTGCACTATACACGTCACATACCTTATCTATCGTGTCAATAAGTAATAAAATTTTCGTATAAAATAAACTTAATAAAAAACCTATACAGTCCACTTCATTATCGTACACCTAACGTTAAAATTATTTAGTATAAGTGTTTGGTATTTGGTATTTAGTTAATTGGAAGATGTAGGTAGGAAGATTAATTTCACCAAACTCAATGATCAGGGTCTATTTAAGACTAGTGCTTGCCCACTGGTCGAAATTCGACCATTATTCATTAATAAATCATGTATTTCAGACAAGCTCTCTTCTTGCCAGGATTCAAATCAATTTTGGGCTTCATTGCATTTTCGATTTGTTTGTTGGTGTCGGGGTCCACAATGATGTCTTCTGCTCGTCTCTTTAATGAGGATGATGGTCCGAGATTGGCTGAGGTAGACCATGTTGTTCGTTGTTTGGGTATCCTGATATGTTTTAAAGAAAGGATCTGGTCATACCTATCGCGTTAACATCTATACGACCAACACCTACATAATACTTATACTTAAAAGAAGATCGCAAAGTATCAGAATACTTTGCCATCTTCTTTTGGGGTTCCTACTTATTAAAGCTAGTATACTCAGTACTCTGCGTGAAAATTAATTGCTTTATTATTGTAGATTCCAGCCACTAGATTAAACGGTTAAATAAACAAAGTCACAAACTAAATTAAGTACTTAAGTAAACGGTAGCTAACTTTCTTATTAATTACTTACCTAAGTCATCGAAACGTTTGAATTTAGTGCTAGATTCAAATACCTTTGTGGGTAATACAGACCTAATGTTCAGTTTTGACATAAGCTGTTGTCGTTCGTGCGATTTGTCAGCTGTCACCGGTTAGCTGAATGAATAGACAGTTCAATGACCAGTAAGTTATGAATGAATATTCAAATTTGAATTGAGTGTCAACTGTGACCTTGCAGAGGACACATCGATTCGTGCATCAACTGTCGCTCGCGAAACATCTCGTTTTTCGTTTCATTATCGATTTTTCAGTATAACTTTTTGTACCTATTTTTAATAGACGATAGCAATTATCGCCGCTGTGTGACATTTGTATCCTGTCGTGTGTGCAAAGGAATAGACTAGCCGGGCTCAAAGGGTTTGGTTGGACATCGTTCGTAAGTAATTGACGTAGGGTCGGTTAGATCTAGATTGGGCCAGAAGCTACTGAACCTTATAGTGTCTTAACACCCAGGTTGCGAGCGTAGGACAAGTTGGAAGGTAAGTGTCTTTCTTCTTTGCACTATACACGTCACACACCTTATCTATCGTGTCGATAAGTAATTAAATTTTCGTATAAAATAAACTTAATAGAAAAACCTATACAGTCCACTTCATTATCGTACACCTAACGTTAAAATTATTTGGTCTAAGAGTTTGGCCATTTGGTATTTAGTTAATTGGAAGATGTAGGTAGGAAGATTAATTTCACCAAACTCAACTCAACTCAATGATCTGGGTTTATTTAAGCCTAGTGCTCGACCATAATTCATTAACAAATCATGTATTTTTTTACATTTTTAAAAAAATATATTAGCATTCTGCACTCCTTCTCTATATAAACTATAAGTGTGCAAAATTTCATACTCCTTCGTCCGTGCAATTTTCATAAAAAGGAGTACAAGTGTTTGCTTCACGTACTTTTTAATACTAGTGGTCGCCCAGTGGTCGAAATTCGACCATAATTAATTTTAATTATAAGTTTGAACATTTTTAAGGTTCTATTGTCAAAGAATACTCCATAATCACAGATTTCGCCGAGGCTACACTGTTAATTTGCCTATATTTTTAAACAAATTATATGAAATTTCAATTAAAAAATTTAATATTTATTAAACAACCTACTTACTCTTATCTACTTACCTCTTATTTATTTTTAATTGAAACAAAAAACCATGAGATAAAAAAAATGCTGTCGACTTACCTACATAATTTACTTACTTGCATATTTACTTACGCACTTACATATCTACTTACCTACATACATATTTTGATAATTTAATTAATGATAGAAAACTTCTCTGTAAACGATGTTTTTTGTTATTTGATGCGCATTCATGTTCCATTGACTAATGCTTCCTTTGTATTAAAGTTTCTGATCAGCAAAACGATGCAATTAACTTTCAATACTAACTTAAATGGTGGTAAACCACTAACAGTCAAAGAATTTCAAACTCTACCGGATAGTTATTTTGAAAGTTGATGGCATTGTCATTATCACAAATTATTTTATCATAGCTATGATATGTTCGCTGTTCTCCAGGAATTTCATTAAGTATATTAGTATTAATCAAAGTACAATCATCATTTGTAGTTGCTAAAATAACTGAGTTCAAAATATTTTCTGAGAGTATGTTTTCGGAAATCTATTCTCAATTTGACCACAGACTTTAACAATTAACAAAAAAGTATATACAAAAGAGTATCTATTATCATGTGCTCTTATACTCGTATTATGCTCAAATAAAGGGTGTCTCAGAATGTTTTTCGTTTTTAGATGTTAAATAAAAAACAAAATATCAATTAAATCTCATTTTATTTAATGTTCATTTAAAGAGCAATTCTTGTAGTTTATTTATGAAAAACAACCGTTTGCAAATGTGCACCATTCATTTGTTCACACTCATTTAACCTGGAGCTAAAATTTTCAATAACTTGCTGGAGCATCGCTCTTGGTATAGAGTTGATTTCTTCAGTGATTCTTTGCTTCAAAACATTCAGGTTGGGTGGCAATGAATAAGAATAAGAATAAAAATAATTTATTTTAAACAAAACTTAAAAACAGTAGGTATAACTATATAACAAAGAAATACTAAAAAACATCAAATTGTTAAAACTAGGTAGGTTAAAAACTGTGTTACGGCAAGGTAGCGATTCTCGTTCAATATACATACGGGTCATATTAGAGTGCCACAAGTCTGGTGGAACCGAAGAAATATAAGTACCTAATACAAACGAACAAATGAGACGGTTAGAAAATGTTACAAGCTCATATTTGGACGTAAACAAGTTGGCACGGTATAGGTTTGTAAAACAGACAAATCACATTTTTGTAATAAAATTTTTGCTTAAAGTGGTAAAAGTTAGTATTTAATGAACTAACAATAAAAAAGAGGTATATAATTATGTTAATAATGGTAATATAAAAGATACATTACTAATAAGTATAAGTATATATTTATATATAAAATAAATCTATGTTTCAATAGGATAAGTATAAATAAATTTATATAACGTTTAAATAAATCATTTAATAAAATAGAATAGTAAAAAATAATAATAATATTTTTGTCTATATATTTCTTCAAAAATAACTTGATATTACTTTGATATTTGTAAATAATTTTCAGTCTTTTCATAGTCAAATTTACGCAAAAACTCCTCCACAGCCTTTCCACAAACATATTTTGTTTTATCTTTTATAAGAACCTCTTTGTTAATGCGATTGTATAATAATAGAGCCAGAAAATTTTGAAAACACTGAGCGAAAGTAGTATTGCATGTAGGTACTTTATAAACGTCATGCAATCTTCTTCTAGACTTATCAGCCATCAATGGCATGGAATGCTGTCGAAGTATGATAGTTTTAATAAATAACTAACGCACTGTAAGAGCTTGGAAGTCATTGTATAAATTTGTTGTTGGGTACCTAAAAGGTTTCAAAGGTAGTACTTTAATAATAGAACGCTGGGAACGTTCTAGTTTAATCAGGGACGTTTTTCTGGCACCTCCCCAAACTGGTATACCATAAGTTAATAAAGATTGGCATATGGTCAAATATACAATTTTACTGGTATTTTCATCCTTTAGATGTCTTACTCTTTTGAAAATTGGTATAAGCTTCCTGACACGTGACTTCATTGTGTTGATATGCTGTTTCCAGTTTAAGTTTTTGTCGATGGTTACACCTAAGTATTTAATATTGTCTGTGGGAAGGAGAGTATAGCACTTGCAATTATTATTAAAGATTGAACAAGTGTGACCTTGTATAGAAAGTTCATGACTAGGTTGACTGTTGTTATAGATAGAAAAAGCGATATATTTTGTTTGGTCAAAATTAAGAGTTAGTAAATTACTACTTAGCCAATCAAGCACGATCCTCATCCCATTCTCAGCTGCAAGATACACATCCTTCCATGTCGATTCTTTGAATATAATAGCGGTGTCATCAGCAATTATCCAATTTAATATTGCAGAGATCGTTAATATATATTAAAAAAAGGGTTGGTCCGAGAACGGATCCCTGTGGCACCCCAAAAGAGACTTGTCGTTTATAACTTAAGGATCCACCCAGTTTTACAAACTGAACTCTATCAGTTAGATAGTCTGTAAAGAGATTCAGCGGTACACCTCTAATTCCCAGGGATTCCAACTTACGAATTAATAATGGAACAGAGACAGTATCAAAAGCTTTGGCCAAGTCCAGGAATATTCCGATACATTTTTGTTTTTTATCTAAATTATCAGCAACGTGTGAGGTAAGGCATTCAATAGCATCTATTGTAGATTTTTTTTCCCTAAAGCCGTATTGGTTTATAGATAAAAGGTTGTCTTTTTTCAAGAAAGTTTGTAAGTCTACGATTTATGAGCTTTTCCAGGATCTTGGCCAATGTGGGTAAGAGAGATATTGGACATTGATGTTGATGTGAAAAGTCGATTCGTCGGAGAACCAGATGTTATTGAAACTCCTAAAACGGTTTTTCATTGTCCTGCAGAATTCGACTCGTTTATCAGGATCGTCAGGCTTCATTTCTTGAAAAATAACAATTTTATAGGGGTTAAAATGTAAATCTTTCGAAATAATGCGATGAACCGTAGATTTGTTCAAATTAAGAGAAGCTGCGCGCAATCTCAATGACTGTCGTGGGTCGTCCATAACAGACTCTCGACCGAGGTCGACGTTCATGCTCGTTCTTGATGTCCTTTGACGCCCAGACGATTTGTCCGGCATTGTATTTCCAGTCTCTTAAAACTTGCACACCCAATGCTTAATTAAATTGGCACTTGTCTATGTCTTTTTAAATTAAAATGTGTCCTGTAGAGACGACGAACAATAGTGTAGGAATCGTTGTTTTTATATAACGCTCACACGCAAAACGCGCGCTGTAATCCCGTATAAGGATTCATGGCTACTAAACTTAACAAGCCGGCCAAGCGTTTGAGTCCACTGCCCTCCCCCTGCTACCTGCGGTTGGCGCGTATTGGTCAATTCAAAAACGAAAAACATTCTGGCCACCCTTTATAACTAATTAATATAGTGTAATAGGTAAATGAATTTATTATGGTTATGTTTGACCGTAGTGTTTGACATTCAGTAAGACTATAGACGAATAATATACTAATCTATTCTCAATTTGACCGACTTTAACAAAGAGACTCTCAGACTTTAACAAAAATCAATACACACTGCTGGTAAGAAAACAAACTAATCGTTTCTCTTCCCTAAGAACATCTTGGACTATCCTTTCAGCACCAATTCTGTTTTCGAGCCATGAAACCCTATTATTCAATATATTCAAGTCCTCAATCTTCCGCCACGCTGTGGTGCCCATTTGAAGTTTGCCGTCTTTCTTCTTTAGCATGTCATGTATTTCTTCGACGGTGGTTGTTAGTACGTTGACTATCTCTGACAGACTCTTTCCCAGTGGTCTCAATGGTTCTGCGCTTTTCTATGTGTTCGAAGAATTCGGCGTCAAAATGGTGAATCCGGGCACTACTGAAACATGGAACTGTTGCCACCTGATTGTATACTCCAGACAAGAGTCCAGGATTTTTTGATTTGATATTTCGATTTGCGCAGGACATTTTAGCATAATAGCTCACCTTGGGAAGTGTGATTTTGGTGACCCCAACTGCAGTGCCTTGTTGTCTAAAACATCCTCCCATCTCTTCACGCGTGTACCAATGCGCTACATTGGTTATTTCTTCAAGTATTGAGAGATCTTCCTTATAGGTGCCGAATATCCGATTTAATACAATTTGGGAAGCTTTTTCCTCTTCCATATTCCCTGCTACCGTCCAGGTCTTCCTCATCTCACAAGCCTTCTTGTATGTGTACCAGCCACCAGCACCTGTAGAACTGAAGAAATCAACGAAATCATCACTCCAACCCTCACTTTCCCAGACTGCATGAAAGAGCGTTATTGGGAAGAACATTCTAGTGGCTTGCCTGGCAGTGGTCACTAATAAGATCTCTGCAACCATAGTGGTTAGTGTTGCAATCTCATAGGCCTGTTTCGTGTTTTTGGTGATCTCGATCAACTCATCTATACAGGGCACATAGGACATCTTCACTGCAGCTGCATACTTTTTCCTGTGTACTCCTTCGCTTCTTATCATACATAGCCATGCTGTCATGGGCCCAACACTGCACGATGGACGACCTTCTTTCTGGTGGGAATGAAGTACCTTCTAAAAGCACGTGGTGAGCACCAGATAGCCCATACTTGCTTACTGGGAAGCTCATGTGCTGGCCATCCACTTTGGATATAGGCATGTTGTTGTGGCCCAGCCTTAGTTCATTGACCCTTAACGCATATGCAGAGAACATATCCAAATAGGGCCCCATAGTACCATACCAGTTCTTTCGGTCATCAGGCTCAAACCCTTTGTAGTGCAGACTATTCCTTGCAGTTGTGGTTAACCACATGTCTACAGCGGTCTTATTATCCAAAGGATAATCCTTCCCCATGTACCTGATCCTGAATGAGGTAGAGGCAGATTTGGTGATCATGTTAGTGGCACTCTTGGCTTTCTGACTGCTGATGTTGTGTACAGTAAATATGATACTTATTATGTGGTTGCCTGTGGTAATGCACCTGAACGCTTCCTTAATGATCGCTTCCTCAGGTACAGAGTCGGTGTCCATCGGAGCCACTGCAGGTTTTCTTGTTTGAAATGCTTGCTTTTCAGACAAGCTCTCTTCATGCCGGGATTCAAATCAATTTTGAGCTTCTCGATTTGTTTGTTGGTGTCGGGGTCCACAATTATGTCTTCTGCTCGTCTCTTTAATGAGGATGAAGGTCTGAGATTGCTGAGGTAGACCATGTTGTTCGTTGTTTGGGTATCCTGATATGTTTTAAAGAAAGGATCTGTTCATACCTACCGCGTTTCCATATATACGATTAACACCTACATAATTCTTATAAAGGGTCTTCCAATAGGCACGTCCGAACTTTGACAGTTGGTAGCGGCCATCTTGTTGAAGCTACATCTGTCAAATTAGTTGTAATTTATTCATTCTGTTTTGCCAAATCATCATGGATAGCTATAGCATTCAACAACACGTGCAAATGATAAAATTGTTTTATCAAAATGAGTGTTCTGTTCGGGCAACGCACCGCGCGCTTCGCCCATTTTACGGTCGCCATAATCGTCCTACCGAGAGGACTATTCGTCGTGTGGTGGATAAATTTGAGTCCACTGGTTCGGTATATGATCCACCAACACCCGTACGTCAACGAAACGCAAGGTCTGCCGAAAACATCGCCGCTGTCCGTGAGAGTGTGCAGGAGAATCCGAGGCAGTCGATTTCGCGTCGCTCACAAGAACTCGGCCTTTCACAGACCAGAACTTGGCGAATTTTGCGTCGTGACTTGGGCCTGCACCCGAATAAAATTCAACTCACCCAGGAATTGAAGGTAAACGACCATAGACAACGACGTGTGTTCGCTGAATGGGCACTGGAGCAGTTAGCAACTGACCGTAATTTTTACAGAAAAATTATCTTCAGCGATGAGGCCCATTTCTGGATGAATGGGTACGTAAACAAACAAAATTGACGAATTTGGGACGATACCAATCCACATGAGATCCAAGAGCGTCCAATGCATCCCGAAAAAGTTACAGTTCGGTGTGGGTTTTGGGCTGGCGGCGTCATCGGGCCATATTTCTTTGAGAACAACATTGGTCAGGCCATCACTGTCAACGGCGAGCAGATTCAGATTCAGATTCAGATTCAGATTTTTTATTAATAACATAAAAGTTACATGTCCATTCTCATTTATATTAATTAGAGTTACTAAATAAAAATATAAAGAGTCAATTATACTAATATTGAATTAAGAACATTAAAAATAGATTGTAAAAGAATTCACATTGCAAAAATAATAAATAAAATAATATATATTAAACATTTTTAAATGTTATAATGTCATGTCGTAAAGAAACATTTATCGAAAAACTCGTCAACCCTATAAAAGTTTTGCTCGATAAGCCAGTTTTTTAACTTGTTTTTAAATAATTGCGATGATAGCGCAGCTGTAATATATTCCGGTAGACGGTTGTAGACAGCAGGCCCCATTGCGTGAACCATTTTTTTGGATTTTACTAACCGCCACTTTTCCACTCGCAGTTTTTGAGCGTATCGGGTCGGGTATCTATGATAATCGCCGAGTCTTGCGAATTCGTCCAAGTGGAGGCGAGCATACATCGCTGCTAATATTTTTAGTTTCTTGAAGAGGAGGCGAGCAGAGGTGTCCCAGGATACCTTCATAATAGCGCGGACGGCCCTCTTTTGCATTCTGAACGCTCGCTCGACTTAGACGTGTTAGTCGAGCCGGATATAATACAATAAAAACGGCTTCTTTCCGTTCTTAGAATGTTATCAAATTTATTTTGAAACTCGTCGAATTTATTCGACAACGCTGTATTTAAAGGGAATTTCGCAACACTAGATTTAATTTCTCTGAGTAGAAACTCCAGACTGACAATTTCATTCGTTACCCATGAACTAGTTTTGGTCGTGACTGCCACGCGTTTTAAAGGAAAACATATCTCCAGTTTGTTTCTTAGAATGTTTACAACTGTTTGGGCTAGCTCGTTTGCGGACGCTCTCTTTTGACTCACCTGAAACCAGTCGACGCTTTCAATTGATGCAATGAAGTTACATCGATTCGCATTAGTATAGGACCTAGCAAGACGCGGCGCTGGCGGGATACTTGACTCGCATAGTAGCTCGACTCGTACGGCATGGTGGTCGCTCCGTAGCATGCGCATCGCGGTCGCGCGCGCTGTTCCCGTCTGCACTCGCTCGCCACTTACATAGGCATGATCTAAGCAGGTGCTCGTAGTTGCAGTTACTCTCGTAGGTAGGTGTATGATATTACAGTAGTTACGCGTGTAAAGGATATCGTACAGCTTTTTCTGGTCACTGTTCAACGGGCATATGCAGTCTACATTCATGTCACCAACTACAACGCACTCCTTTCCGCTATCTATTAGCCTATCGAGCAAACGTTCTAACAAAGGAAAGAATAAAGAAACAAGTGTTTTGTTTGATCTATACAAACATGCCACTACAATATTATAATCGGTAAGCTCCACAGCTGATACCTCACATACTTGCTCCATGGATAAATCCGTGCAGTCAAATTCCTTAAATTTAATGTTTTTCCTGACATAAATACATGACCCACCACGGTCAATAACTGGTCTACAATAGTAGGATCCTAAACAGAAGTTATTAATAGTAGTTTGGTCAATTTGAAAGTCCTTCAAATGGTGTTCGGTTATACAAAGCACTTCACATTTCATTTCATGTTGCAGCATCACTTCTAAGTGTCTTGTTTTATTTTTAAGAGAGCAAATGTTCTGATGAAAAATCACCAACTTATTAAAAAAGTTTTCTTCGTCACTACGCAGTGTCTTGGAGACGCGCGGGTCACACGTCAAAGTAGATACCAAACTCCTAGTCGGTTCGTTCGCAGCCCCGCGGGCTGCGGGGCCTGAATAGAAACCACTCCGAGAAACGAATCCCGGATGGCCAGGCAGTAGGTGTAGTCACTTCGGTGTATACGTTCTCCGGCATCCCGATAACAAAAGAAGCATGCTTATCTGACTTAATATTTCGTTTCTCAACGGTGTAGTCAGATTTAGTTATCTTGTTTAGGAAGCTATGTACTGATTCGGAAGTAGTATCCGGCCTAAAACTCCACGCCTGGATGTACCTTACACGATCAGCTGCTTGTAGATCGTGAGTGCTATTCGCCGTTCCAACTATAACAGCGGGACGTTGTTTGTGTCTACGTTGTCTGCTTATTACTTGCCAATCATTCTCCGTTTTATCTGCAGTATTTTTTGTGTCTTCTAGTGCCACAGGGGGCACGGTCGTCAATGTTTTCGTTGTAGAAAATCCATTCGGTGAATCATTGATGCGGGATGTTTCTTTCGAATTGCTTCGTTTTTCGGATTGATTAGTCGTTGGCACGACGTCATTTTTGTCATTTTGTGGGTATCGCAGTACTGACACCTCCATTGCGGCGTTTGTTCGCTGCTGTCTGTATCTCAGCTATAGCGGCCGAGGCTTGTATGCGCGCAGTGCGGATAGGACGCTGGGGCGCGGCAGCAGCTTGAGTCACGGCGCTCGACAGCGACTTGCGGGTAGACGTGTTAGCACTGGGTGTAAGTTTTGTGATAATCTCAGATTGTTCACTGATTTTACACTCTAACGATTCAATTTTATTTACGAGTGACACAACAGTTAATTGTAGTTCGCGTACAACATTTTCAATCGTTTTTAGCGACATTATCGCTCGTAAAAAATATTTTAAGCGCGGAGCAACTTAGTACCAGCTGAACGACGAACGACGAACGAACAGCCGTACTTGGCCTACGCGTGTAATCCGATCGTCAGTCGTGAGGTCGTGTGACCGCACAGCGCACTACGACTATCTACGAGCGCTATAGGTCGATGATTACCAACTTTTTTTGGCATGAACTCGATTATCTGAACACCAACGACATGTGGTTTCAACAAGACGGCGCTACGTGCCACACAGCTCATGCCACATTGAATATTCTGCATGAGAGATTTGAGGGCATGGTCATCTCACGTGGAGCTGATGTGAACTGGCCACCGAGATCTTGTGACTTAACCCCGCTAGACTTTTTCTTGTGGGGTTTTCTTAAGTCGCAGGTCTATGTGAATAAGGAATCACAGCGGCCCTCAAAGCCAACATAACCTATGCCATAAGTCAAATTCAGCCTGATTTATGCGCAAAAGTCATGGAAAATTGGATATCTCGCATGCGCTCCACCCGGAGAAGCCGTAGCGGAAATTTTTATGATGTCATATTCCACACATAATGGCATCACTACATCTTTCAAATAAATAAATAATTTCGATAATATATCACACACACTTTGTTTTATTTAAATTTAAAGATAGGACACGCTTAATGAAAGACCCTATACTTAAAAGAAGATCGCAAAGTATCAGAATACATTGCAATCTTCTTTTGGGGTTCCTACCTATTAAAGCTAGTATACTCAGTACTCTGCGTGAAAATTAATTGCTTTATTAATGTAGATACCAGCCACTAGATTAAACGGTTAAATAAACAAAGTCACAAACTAAATTAAGTACTTAAGTAAACGGTAGCTAACTTTCTTAGTAATTACTTAAGTTATCAAAACGTTTGAATTTAGTGCTAGATTCAAATACCTTTGTGGGTAATACAGACCTAATATTCAGTTTTGACATAAGCTGTTGTCGTTCGTGCTATTTGTCAGCTGTCACCGGTTAGCTGAATGAATAGACAGTTCAATGACCAGTAAGTTATGAATAAATATTCAAATTTGAATTGAGTGTCAACTGTGACCTTGCAGAGGACACATCGATTCGTGCATCTACTGTCGCGCGCGTAACATCTCGTTTTTTCGTTTCATTATCGATTTTTCAGTATAACTTTTCGTACCTATTTTTAATAGACCATAGCAATTATCGCCGCTGTGTGACATTTGTATCCTGTCGTGTATGCAAAGGAATGGACTAGCCGTGCTCAAAGGGTTTGGTTGGACATCGTTCGTAAGTAATTGACGTAGGGGACGGTTAGATCTAGATGTGGCCAGAAGCTACTGAACCTTACAGTGTCTTAATACCCAGGTTGCGAGCGTAGGACAAGTTGGAAGGTAAGTGTCTTTCTTCTTTGCACTATACCCGTCAGACACTTTATCTATCGTGTCGATAAGTAATTTAATTTTCGTATAAAATAAACTTACCAAAAAAACCTATACAGTCCACTCAAAATTATTATTAAATTATGGGAACAGTTTAGTGTCGAGTTACCAGCTCTCAATGAGTTGCGTATACCGCGCCATCTTGGAGTGGTCGCTGATTGCCAGGCCACTCTAGTAGGCTTCGCAGACGCTAGCGAACATGCGTACGGTGGAGTAGTTTATCTACACGACAGTTTAGCCAGTGGTAACATCGTTCGCTTGGTTTGGTGAAGAAAAGTTGTTGAATTATTGAGTCAAGTCAAAACTCAATAATTCAACAACTTTTCTTCACGGCGGCGGATGCAGAGACTTCTTCTACGCAGCGTAGAAGGGGTAAGGTCAAGTGTGTGTTGTCCACATCTGACGTTGACAGCTGCTTGACTTGTCAGTGTTACAATGCGTGCCAATTGGGAATTTAGGAGGTTTTTAAGAAAAAATAATAGATGGCGTCACCATTTCTTCCTCCCCTTGATGTGTCAATATCAACACTATCATAAATGAAATTAGGAAGAGGCTTGTGTCTCATAACAAAAAATAAGGGACTAAGATAAGGCCCAATCTTAGTGGATTATATGTAATAAGCGGTAATAATCGAGTTCTGCAATAGAAGGTCCAAGTGCGAGAAAATTATATTAAAAAATAAGGGGTGTTACGTTGTATACATAATTAAATGACTAAAACAATGAAAAAACAAATATTTTGAATTATTGGCGCGGTAACAGACACATGCGAACAGCTGGACGAACTAAAATTTTCCCCTTAGAAGTTTTAATCGTACATGTGCAAACTATTCCATCCTTAGAGGGATGCACCTTCTAAATGAGCAAAAATAGCCAAAGGCCAAGCTAAACTCGGGACATTATCTTCTATCACAACCACGACAACTCCGGGTGTGATAGGTGCTGAAGGCGTATTCCACTTCTGCTTAACATGTAACCCATGTAGATATTCCATCCTCCACCTATGCCAAAAGGATTGGACTAACTTATCCAATAGAGAATGCCTTTGAAAAAGGCTTATTTTCTCTGACTCTTCGTCAGGCGCTGGTAATGAGTACAGCGGTGCGGTGTGTAAAAAATGACTAGGCGTGAGAGCTGAAGGCTCTGCAGGGTCTGAACTCAGCACTGACAGCGGTCGCGAGTTAAGAACACACTCTATTTGAGTGAGAATAGTACAAAGCTCTTCATAAGAAAGAAGTTGTTGTCCGATTACTCGATATAGATGTGTTTTTACTACCTTAATCATGCTCTCCCAAGCCCCTCCCTTATGCGGAGATCTAGGTGTTATGAAAGACCATTTTAAACGGCTCTCGGCCAGCTCTTGTTCTAGTTTTGGACGATATTCGTCATTCAAGAACTTATATAAATCACGTAAATAAGAATCCGCACCCTTGAAGTTTGTAGCATTGTCTGAGTTTAATACTTGAACAGGACCTCGAAGCGCCAAAAAGCGTTTGAGAGCGGCTAGGAAACTGGGAGTACTGAGATCAGTTGCAACTTCGACGTGCACCGCCCTTGTTGTCAGGCAAGTAAAGACACAAAAGTAGGCTTTTTCTCTGCGCACTCCACGACGACGTATTGGAGTGTAAGCTATTGGCCCTGCATAATCCAGGCCAGTGTGCGTGAAAGCCTTTACTGCTTGGCGTGCGCGACAATCTGGCAAACTGCTCATTAAGGGTAAGATGGACGTAGATTTAACCTAAAACAGATATTACATAAGTGTACTTTTTGTCTTACTAAGCGGCGAGCTGAAAGAATCCAGAATTTTTGTCTGAGAAGCGACATCAGCAATTCTGGACCTGCATGTAGGTGTTTGATGTGATAATAGTCTATCAATAAATTAACAATATGGTCACTGCGCGGTAAAATCAGCGGATGAATCTGGCTATAATCCAAATCGGAATTAACAAGACGACCTCCTACTCTAATCAGACCGTTATCGTCTAAGAAAGGCCTAAGCCTATTGAAAACGCGAGAGCAAAGTTGACCATTGCGTATGTTTTTAAATTCTTCTGCAAAATATTTATTCTGCAAAGCGAGAACCAATCTATTTTCAGCGTATTGAAGCTGATCCGCAGCTACTGCAGTAGTAGCGCGGCGCGGTTATTTTTTAGCGAACGTAAAAACGTATATGAGAATGCTAAGCAGTTTAGACCACGAGGAGACGCACGATGCGGTGTCATAAACTATGCGGGTGTCAATACAGCGGCGTGCACTAACACTCTCTGATCAGGTATATCCTCGATAGGCTGACCGTCAAGGTTAAGGAGAGGCCAATGACTTATGTCAAGCATCAGCCAAGGCGGCCCCTGCATCCACAAGGGATGTGTGACTAAATTCAGGGGTGTAACACCACGTGACAAGCAGTCAGCACGGTTGTCCGTTCCTGCAATATGATAAAAATGCTCGGCTGGAACATTCTCCGTAACTTGTACGACGCGGTTAGACACAAAAGTCTGCCACCTATGAGGTGAGCCTTTGATCCAGTATCAGTGAAAGCGAATGTTTGGATTGGGTGACATTTTGCAAAGTTATTTATCATTGTACGCATTAGTTTAGCTAACAAGGCTATTCTACAAAGCTCCAATCTAGCGATCGTAACCGGTTTCACTGGCGCTACCTTAGACTTAGCGCAAACCAAGCGAACGATGTTACCACTGGCTAAACTGTCGTGTAGATAAACTACTCCACCGTACGCATGTTCGCTAGCATCTGCGAAGCCTACTAGAGTGGCCTGGCAATCAGCGCCCACTCCAAGATGGCGCGGTATGCGCAACTCA
Organism: Lampropteryx suffumata; assembly: GCA_948098915.1. Lineage (NCBI taxonomy): Eukaryota > Metazoa > Arthropoda > Insecta > Lepidoptera > Geometridae > Lampropteryx > Lampropteryx suffumata. The sequence continues at coordinate 13,038,857 of OX402544.1, read as the reverse complement.
TTGAGAGCTGGTAACTCGACACTAAACTGTTCCCATAATTTAATAATATGATTCGGAGGCGACTCATCCCAATCTAATTTTAATTGCCATAACTTTTTTATTAACAGCTTGGCAAAAAGAACTGCGGGGGCTACAAAACCCATTACATCCCATAACCGGGCAATAGTAGATAAGATGGAGCGCTTAGTGCACTTCTCATCTGTGGGTGGCGATATTTTATAAAAAAATGCGTCATCAACTGTAGACCAACGTGGACCTAATATCTTGTGTTGAGTTGATTTATCTCTACCTCAGTAGGTAATTTATGCGTATCTGGAGTGTTGTCTTATATAACTTCTGAGCTACTATTCCATTTGCCTAAGTCCCACTGTGCGCCTTTAAACAATGCGATTAATTGCGTAGCGGCGGAAATCGCCTTTTTCTCAGACTCTACCGAAAATACAACATCATCCATATAACACGATGAAGACGCAATTTCACCCGCGAGCGGGTACTTGGAGCCGTCGTCGGCAACCAGCTGTTGTATCGTGCGCATTGTATGATACACAGATGAGGCTAAGCCGAAGCAAACACGCTTGAATTGATACAGCGTTAGACGGTCTTGCAATGTGAATCTATAAAGAATGCATTGTTAGCGACGATCGCATTCTCTTACGCCTATATGTAAAAATTGTTGACGGCAATCTGCTTCCATGGCAACAGCAAAGAAGCGAAAGTTGGATATTATCTGAAATAAATCACCCTGTAGATTAGGCCCGTGGTGCAGAATATTGTTGAGTGAGATTCCAGTACTAGTTTTTCAGCTGGCATCTAACACTACGCGAAGACATGTTGACGCCTTGTCCTCACGGATAACACCGTGATGCGGTATAACGTAGATAGGCGATGAGTCATCGGACATACCTCGAGATGCGGGTGAAATATAGTCTTTCTCTAAGTATTTCTTAACCACGCCATCATAAGCGGTTCGAAAGCTAGGTGAAGCTTCTAGCTTTTTTTCAAGAAACAAAAAACGTCGTTTTGAAGTTTCATAGGATTGACCTAATGAGTATACATCCTCACTAAATCGTAGGCCTACAGTGTACCTGAAGCGGGATCGCGGGTTGTAGTATTTTTATAGAAATCCTCACATTCTACGTCATCGGGGCGCAGAACAAAAGGCGCGCGTGGAGGCTCTTCGAGCTCCCAGAATCTTTTAATAAGATTATCTATATCTAGACTATGCTTCTGCACTAGGCAGCACGTCAGATCTTGGCGGGAAATCATGGAAGCCACGGAACCTATGACCACGTATCCCAATACCGTGCGTAATGTTTGCGGTGTGCAAGTGAAGTCAGGCGCGCGACTTACCTCGGATAATAAAAGGTGTGCGAATAAAGACGCGCCTACTAGTAAATCAATTTTACCAGGCGTTCCGAAATGTTTATCAGCAAGCGGTAAACCCTGCAAGTGCGATAGAACCGATGTGTCAACCACAGCGCTAGGCAATGAGTCTGTAATTTGGTTGACTACCAGCGGTGAAATGCTAAATTTAACATTTTTATTAAAGCAGGAATGAAATTCTAAGTTAACCGAACTTGAGTCTATGCATTTTTCCGTACCTCCGAAACCCTTTATAATGGTACGTCCCGTTTTATGTATTTGTATACCAAATATATCACAAGCTTCCCTGGTAATGAAATGGCTCTGCGACTGCACTGTCTAGAAGCATTCGCAATGAATGCTCCTTGCCAACGGAATCGTATACAAATACCTGCACTGTAGCTAACAATACTGTAATAGCACATTGCTTGCTATGTGTGCGGTGCGCTGGCGCGGAGCGGCCTAGCACAGCAACGGACGACGTCGCGCACAATGCTATGTCTGTTCGTTCGCCTGTAGTATGAGGCGGCTGCGGCTGCACAGTGTTGGCGGGTGCCGCGAGTGCGGGTTCGGTTCCCATATTAAAATGCAAAAGATTGTGATGACGAGCCTTACATTTGCGACAAGTCGTGTCGGACTTACATAGTGAGATACGATGCTTAATACTAAGGCAGATCACACACGCGCTGTTTTCTTTGACAAACTTAAAACGTTCGGCGGGTTTATTGAATTCTGGGCATTAGCATAGGTGCTGGTGTACTACATTAGCACACAAACATTTGTTCTGCTCTGTAGTGTTGCAATAAGCATGATATTTTGGCGCTTGTTTATTTTCTTTAGACTGTGTGCGTTCAGTTTTATTAGCTGGGACACGCTTACTTGTGGACACTCTCAACTGCATTCATTGTGCGCTCAAAAACCTTTGCATGATTTTTTACAAACAATTCCAAATCCTCAAAGGTGGGGATTTTTGTGCCTAAACATAACTCGAAATGTCAGACAGTACCTGAGTCCAGCTTCCTAAGTGCTATGTGAACAAGAATTAGCTCATTTAATTTCTCTAAATGTAAGTTACTTAGTGCGCGGAAAGAACCTTAAAATTGTTCATTGTATTATCTGCGGTAGCTGAATTTAATACTTTGAAATCTAACATTTGATTCAAATAAGCGGAGGCAACCGTTCGCTTGTCTTCATATTTGTCAACAAGTGTGCTCCATATTAGTTCATAATTTTCTGGACAGGGTGTAATACCTGTGCATATGTTTTCTGCCTTACCCGACAGTCGGCCTTCTAAATAATATAAACGGCAGTCTTTGCGGAGCCTTTGTTAGTGTAACGGGGCTCATCTTGTTATCAATGAGTGATAATGCAAAATATTTAACATTCTGACTTTTTATCGGCTATATATTTGCTCAAAGGCCATTAAACATTTAAAGTCAGGTTTTGCGGTAGGATTCTACTAAACGCAAGTTGTAATCATCTAATAACTTTATAAAGTCAGTGCGCAATGTCTCAATGTTGGCACTTTCTGCTAGGAAATTATCTCTTTTCACAATATCTGATTGAATGTTTGACGAGGAGTCTATATGCTTTGAATAACCTCGAAGATAGCTTCGCGTTTAGCCTTTACTATAAGCAGCTATAAGCTAAGCTATAAGTCTTCGATTTCGACATCAGAACTTTTATTAGATTTAGCCATTTTAATTTTATTTGTGACGTATGATACGGCAAAATAAAGAGCAACTTTAAATGTCTTGTGCAGCGTATGTGCGCGTGACCTTGCCAATATGGTCGGGTTATAATGGCTGACCTTCAGAAATCTGACCGTGACCCAGTAATTTGGTCAATAACAATCAAATTACGGCAAAGCGCGAAATTTATTTATACAACTATGCGTAAACACCGTTTTATATTAAAAGGGGGCTCAATGTATTGAAATGTGACAAGATTGACGTGATATATTTTGATTTCCGGACACAGTGGTACATCCGAGGTCAAAGAACTGATATCCGAGGTGCGCTTACTGACACAAGAAATATCTTCTTTAAAACAATAATTAGAAGAAGCTATCTTGTCCTTGACTAGTTGTCACGTGCGCCTGGATGAGCTCGCAGCTGCGGTGACCACCAACGATTCTCGGATAAAAATAATTGAAGACCGGGAGAAGGAGGTTGCAGTTCTTAAGACAACCGTTGAACACCTTCAGCTTGACCTGAACTTACAGGCTCAAGCCCACCTGCGAAATGAGGTTGAGATTTCAGGAATCCCAGAAAATAAGAACGAAAATCTATATCATATTGTGTTGCTTGCAGCCCGGAAAATCGGAGTTGAACTAGTGGACAACGACATTGATTTCGTTACTCGAGTTGGTGCACGGGCAGCTGTCTCCAACCCGGCAAAACGTCAAGTATAACAGAATTATACTCAGGTCTACATATTAAAAGCAGTTCGGAACTTTGTGAGGTTTATCTTAGTAAATGGTTGTTTTGTGGTTTTTATTTTAATATATTCATAGGCAAACGTTTGGTTTGGTTATGTGGCTTCAATTTTATAAATGGATTTAGATAACATATCTTCAGAATTAGAATCATTAGGCATAACCTGCCACTCGGTATCAGAACCTGAAAAAGTTAATTTCATTCTCACAACAAATTTTAATTTCTCAATACTAACGTTTAATATAAGAAGCTTAATTAAGAATTTTGATTAATTTCTCGTTACCCTGAGGAGATTTAATAGAAATTTTGATGCTATTGTCCTTATGGAGTGCTGGCTTTCGAGCTCATCTTGTATACCACAAATCCCAAACTATGCATCTTATCACAACACAAAATTTATAAATCAAAACGGAGGTGTGGTTATTTATATTCGAGATATTATGGTGTCCTACCGTTACTGAACCCTCTATAAACGACGCAAACTGTTTAATTGCTGAAATTCCTAATTTGATCACGCTATTTGGTATCTACCGTTCTCCGTCATTTTCGAATAAAGAAAACTTTTTGTCGTCACTGGATAAATCTTTAAACAATCACAGTAATGGCGGCTGTACACACTCGACGAGGGCCTCTCGCCGAGAGCCTCGGCCGAGAACACTCTCGTCGAGAGCATGCCTGTACACACTCGTTCTAACATTTGAACTGAAGACCTACGCGACAATGGACGTAGAAATTGCTGCTGCTATTTGTCTTTGTGCCGTGAGCTATTATAATTTTTTAAACATTTACTATAAAAAGAAAATTAACTCGGCGATAGGGATTTCAATTTGCTCGCTTATTCGCACCCAAGCGTCATGGATACATTGCTTATCCTTGTGTTTCACATCCTTCGAGTTCCATAAAACAGGTTCTGTTTGATAGCTCTCCAAAAAGTGTAATTCTCGTTCGTTAGACCACATAGTGAAACACGTCTGTTCATAAATACTGGAAAGCAACTAAATGAACGAGTGTGTGTAACAAATCGAACCTTGTACGATTTCAATATTTTCCTTCCCTTGACAGTAATAGCTCTGATATCGACTACATGTGTCTTCTGGCCGAACACGATCTTATTCCCTCTATTACCTTGCCAACAAGAAATGGTTCTTGTCTAGATCATATATTTGTCAGAAGTAAAAGAATCTTACAGACCACAACTTAGTCCTAAACGCATTATCATTTATCAATCCAAAACAAGTCAAACCATCTCATTGGAAAATAACAAGAGACGTTGACTCGATTTCAAAAGAGCTTAATTCAATGAATTGGGAAGTAATACTTGATAGACATAGCGCTAGCGAAAACGCTAAGGTATTTACAGACACACTTTTAAGTATAATTGATAAATATACAAAACTAAGCATGTTAAACGCTCCCAACGAATCTTGAAGCCATGGATGACTCCCGGTCTACTGCGCTGCATGCTTCACCGCGACCGACTTCACACTCGCTCAAAACAATATCCAGATGATGAAGTCCAGCGTATCATTTACTTTCGATATCGTAACTATTGTAACGGTTTGCTTAGAAAATTGAAAAGGGAATATGAGAGTAAAGAGCTTGAATCGAATAGAAAAAACGCAAGGCAACTTTGGAAAACGATTAAAATATATGTCACTTATCCAGAGCAAAACGTGATCCACTAGAACTCCTACGTGCACATAGTTTCACTGACCCCAAGCAGTCCCTCAACTCATGCAATGCCTATTTCTCCACAGTTGGTGATACGCTAGCCAATAACATTTTAACTGATTTAAGCTCTACGCAAGAGGCCGTGGCTGGTAAAGAGAAATCTTACGAAAATCTACCTAACTCATTCTATATGCATCCCACAGATGTTTCCGAAGTGAAAAATCTCATTCTTAACTTGCAGAACGATAAGGCTCCTGACATCGATGGCATATCTAACATTCTTTTAAAATAGTTAATGGAAATTTTAGCATTACCCTTAATTTTCATTTTTAATGAAAGTCTCTCAACCGGAGTCTTCCCAGATATCTGGAAAGTGGCTAAGGTGATACCTATATACAAGTTCGGCTCTAGAGATCTTCTAAACAATTACCGTCCTATATCACTGCTCGGAGTTTTTTCCAAGTTATTAGAAAAAATAGTCGTACATTGACTATTTTTTCTAATAACTTGGAAAAAACTCCGAGCAGTTAATTGTTGTGGCTTGTTCAATTCTTTGAATCACATGCCATTCTATCAGCGAGACAATTTGATTTTAGACAGGGCCGATCGACTGACGAAGCCTTATCTCTTTTACTGTCGAAAGTCGTCTCATGTCTGGATAAAAACAAGAGTTGTGTGGGAGTTTTTCTGGATCTTGTCAAGGCTTTCGATACACTATCGCTGTGATCAGGATTGATCTACACATGGTTATTTACTGTTGTTGTTTTATTGCGAGTCTGCCGTCCGGAGAGCGGGCATTCGCGAGGAGCACTGATCCAGTACAAACACAAAATGTAACTCCCGACGGAGATTGGTATGTGTTGCACTTCACTGCATTTAGCACTTTAAAATACAAATATACTTACAATCTAATATTCACGCCGTTCTGTAAAAGATATATTTAGAACTATTAATGTAATTTAGAACTATTTATTTTCACTGCACATGCACCGTCAAAATTCAAAGACGTACTGAAGAACATTCGACTAACCAGCGATGGCGGCGACAGCTACCCGCAACGTCACGTGATGACTTTTAGGAATTTGAGGATGGAATAGCGCTGCAACCGCGTAAAATTCAAAGAGGTAGCGCTAGTTTAGACACGGCGGGAACCGCGCGATTATAGAATCGCATGGAAATCGCGCGGAAATTTATATGAATTAGTTATTAATCGTTTAGATATAACCGCGCGGTTAATCAAGCCGCGCGGTTACCGCAACCCAACCGCCAGAAAATAGAATCGCGCTGCTGCCGCGCGTTTCTATGTTTACATTTATAGGCCTATGAAAAATGCGCCATTTGCTCGCCAAAATACCTACCAAAAGTGCACTCAATGTTACGTCGGGCTCTCGATAACCTATAGTTAAAAATCCTTTTTTCATGTGGTAAACATTTGCCTGAATATGGACGCATTACATTTTCTGCTAAGCCGAAGGCTTTATCTCCAACTATAACATAAGGCATTGATGTTGGGTCTACGTTAGATATTGGTTTAGGTGATGGTATGTTTAATGATTTTTCTGTCAGTCGTTTATAAAATAAAGAATTTTTAAATATTGCAGAATCACTGCTTTTGCCATAAGCCCCAATATCAACATAAGTAAAGCAATAGTTGGCGACGCAAAGTGCTAAGAGCACTATGGAAAAGAAATTTTTATAGTTATGATACAAAGATCCCGAATCAACCGGCTTTATAACTCGGATATGCTTGCCGTCTATAGCACCAATGCAATTTGGAAAATTTGCATATCTCTCAAAGTCTCGTGCTATTGTCTTCCAGGTATCTTCAGTCGTTTCGGGCATGACTTTGTTTACCAACTTATTCCACAATGATTTACATACTTCGCGGACAATTCCTGTAATCGTCGATTTTCCTAGGCGATAATTGTAGCTAAGTTCTCCAAATAAACAACCCGTACCAAGATATCTGAAACAAGAAAATTAATAATAGGAAATATTATTATTTTTATGTACACAACTCCAAAAAAATGGAAAAACATACGAGACTGCTATAATAAAGAATACAAAAAATAAAAAACAACTCCTTCCGGTTCAGGTGCTCGTAAAGGAGCGCAATATATGTATTTTTCAAGACTTTCTTTCCTGCAGAATAGTGTAAGTAATAAAGACACTACAACTTATATAGAAGAACAGAATGAAAGGCATAGTGAGGAGACAAGTCAACTAAACGCCAATGCAACCGAAGCCACTGAAATACGTCCCCCTAAACGTAAGAAAACACAAGCGTCAGAAGAAAAAATAGCTGTTTTAATAGAAAAAAGCATCGAGTCACGACAAAATTTTCAGAATGAACTTCAAGAAAACAGTTTGGAAATACTGTTTTCTTGAAGTTCATTCTGAAAATTGAAAATTGAACAAGATGACGATAAACTCTTTTGTTGGTCGTTATATAAAGAACTGAAAAAAGTACCAGAAAATAGGCGTTTAGCGACCAAAATTGAATTACTTCAAGTGATACAAAAAGGACAAATCTTACCGACCCCTGTTCGCAACAGTACTCAGCAGATCACACCTTCGTATTGGCAAGGACAACAGTATACAACCCCACAAGGATATTTTACTACATCTGGATTATCTCCTCCTGTTATTCCGCCCGCGTCACCATCGCAATTTAGTTCTGGCTCTCAGTCGTCTACTGTTATAAAAAATATCAAAAGATTTATTGACATTCTCAAATAGTCAAAAAATGTTTTATCGTACATTCTTAAATTGGGATATAACGTTACGAATTGACCATGTACTAGTCGGTCACTTAATATTGGATGCACCCAATACCGCCTTTTTCTTTTCTTTTTTTTAGGAGCAACCACAGTAAACACACTTCTTCGTCGACCTCCATTTTCAAATTGACGTTATCCCCGCACGAAAATCGCATAATAACCGCCGGTGTCTGAATAGCATCACAATTTTTCGGGTTCAAACCGCGCGATTCGTAAACGCGCGGTTCCCGCATGTCTGAACTAGCTCGTAATCTCACAAGTGGGTCAAGCGAAGGCTCTAACACCTAAGTCATAATAAACACGTTGATTATACAATTAGACATTCTATTTACAGAAATATACAGAATAATAAACAATAATACAAAATACAAGTCAAACCGTTGAGCTATCTAAACTGCGTAAAACGATCTATAGATAGCCCAACTGATCCAGAACACTTTATTATTTAACGTAGGCGGCCTTGCAATAATTTTGTAAACGCGACGGGCTCCTGTTTCCAACGAGCCCAGGGTCTAGACTCCAAAAAGCTCACATAATGTAGGCCTTATTAGGAAAGGCATATTTGCGTCTTATCAGGTCCTCAGCACCTCCCCACATTCAGCTACTGCACCAGCTCTAACGGAAATCCCAGACTAGTCTACAAGGATCTGTAAGGATGTCTACAAAAGTAGCATCACATATCAATGGCCAACCTGTCCTTTAGGAGATGTCCTAAGGGACAGGAGTCATCAGGGGTCTTACCACCATCACGCACGTATCAGACCGTACGGGTCGAGAACAGCTGGTATGTTAATGTTGACCTTTGGATTAGGTGTAATCTGCTTTGGAGTAGGTGTGAGCCAAATGTTGTAGTTTCTATAGGTTTTTCTATGTTTAATATGAATGTATTTAAAAATAAAAGTAGGTAGGTATATAAGTAGTTTATCAGGCACTTGGTTCCCTTATCACAAGCTCTGCTTACATTATCATTATTATTATTATTATTATTCAATGATTTTCGTAAGATAGTAGGTACAATAAGTAGTTACCTACTGGTGATTATAGCAGAAGTATGAACACGACTAGGGCTTGACTTTAGTTTCCGGTAACACGAATTGGAGGGTGAAAAGGCTCAAATCTAGTAGGGGTTTGCTTCCTGATTACATATTTATAACTTTAAACAGAAGGAAATCCTTAGTTTTCGAGAAAATAATAAAACATTTCTAACCTCAAATCTGATAAAACGTGAAACAAAACGTAAAAATCGACAGATAATAACCAAATTTGTCTTATTTGTTGTCTGTGGTTCAACATGTTGTGCAAAATTGATGCGAACGAAACGTAAAAAACCTGTCATGTGTCACTGTAATAATATAGTTATTCAGTTTCTCCTCGAGTTTTGTGAATGTTCCGTCTCTGTCGGTGCTTTGTAGTGATTTTGCGGCGGTCCCGGAAAAGTTGTTCAAATAGATGAGAGCAACGTTGGGAAAAGGAAATATAATGTGTAATAAAGTGCGGGTTGGATTGCCACTCCTGGGATGTGCTGCGGCCGCAGCCCAGCCCCCTCCCCCCCCCTCCCTCTCCCTTTTCCCCCTTCATTTTTGTGTTCCCGTAAACTAAAGTTTTTTACACTTGTACCTATAATACTGTACTGCGAGATGAAATTACAGGTTCAGGAATTGAGAGGATAAATTACTTAAAGAATTTAAAAATCATTCAACTTTGAAACTACAACAGCTGTTGCTTGTTAGTTTGGTTTTTGGTTGGTTTGTTTGGATTGATTTGAGTCGACAGCAAAATAGGAAATAAACATGACTTGAAACTTGAACGGACAGGAAAGAAGTATGAAAGAACTGGGAACTGTTAGTTAACTATGTTACTATTCTCTATAGGCGTGTCCGCTTAGAAAATAAATCGATGTTTTTTTTGATGCAATACATTGAGACTATGCATCGATACTTTCCGATGGATCGGTTAGAAACATCGATGTTTTTCAACATCGAGTACTTTTTGCAACATAGCATCACAAAGCAGTAAAAGTCCACGCTACGAATGAAGTCCCGCAGATGACGTGGCGCTGTAGCCCAGTTTCAGTTCCATTTTTCAGTACTAAGCGTATGAAAAATAGTTTGAACAAAAAACGCATTACAATGTTTTTTTTACGTTGATTATTCGATATATGGTTAAGCATGAGTGAACATGAGTTGACAATTTAGATTTTAACTTTTCCTCGGGACTTGTTTGGTGGCGCAGACTTGTAGTCAGCACTCTGACACTGCATTACAAACAAACCACAATTTTGAATGATCTATTACTTCTACAACAACACTTTTTTTGTCCGCAAGCCTGTTGTGTGTTAAGGGATGTTTAAAGAAGACATGTATGTAACCTTTGATGAAAACATTTGTTTTCATCATAGTATGTAACTAAGAAAAAAGACGATATGAGAGAGAAAATGAGATAGGAAGCATTATACAGTGTTTCTTATATTCTTATTCGTCTCATTAAAGCCAAAGAGCCAAATTAAAGCCAAAATTTTTGAAGGTTTCACTTCTACCACGTGTGAATTGCATTTTTTTTGCAGAGTAATAATAATAATAATAATAATAATAATAATAATAATAATTCTTTATTCATTACCTTAGAGCTAAGGGTTACAACAGGTAAAATAATATTTATTATTACAGCATATGTAATACTTATTATGTAACTATACTTAGGTAACTGTTTACAATATGCCCGAACTAGGAAAACCTGTGTCTCGGGCTGGATAGGACTAACAATCTACACTTATAGGTATGTAAATAAACAAAAAAACTGTAAACTTATGTGATAAAATAAAATAAACAAGGTTACAATATAAATGGTGATATAAGTTCATGTAAAAGTCAAACAAAGCGAAAACCTAATTTAAACATAATGGTAGGTAGAATGTTTAAAACATTACCTATCTTACTACAGTCAACAACTCCTCAGTTTCTTCGTAACATAGACATGATAACGCATGTTGTAGGGTTATTTTACAATTAGTAAAATTCATTGCATAGATGCCTAGTTTTATAAACATGAGTAGAGACAACCTAGAGTAATAAACATGTAGGTATAATAATTAGCTAGTTAGCTAGTTACCATTGATTCGATGTTTTATGAAAATACATCGATACATCGAGTAAATTAACAGTTTTACAAAACATCGGATCGATTCGATGCATCGTACTATAAACATCGAGTGAATTCGATGCATCGATGTATATCGAATATCCCTAATTCTCTATAGACTATAAATCTTCCAGGATTTAAAGTTCAGTTATTTGTCGGCCATGGTTATGTGTCATGTCTGTGTATACTCTTTGCTTTGGTCTGCCTGCCTGTGTCTGTTTTGTCGAGTCGAGCTGGTGTCGGCCGTGCGTGCGTTGAGTGCTGTTGAGAAATATGAAATACTACATGCATGGTTGTGGTTGAGTGCTTGCGTGTGATCTGCGCTGCGTTGTGTGGTGGCGCGATAATTATTTCTTAACAGAAACTGCAGATTATTTACGGAGAGTTAGAGATTCCATTCCGATTGCCATTCATAATCCTTCCTTCTTTTCGGACATTCACCACCACAAAAAGGAATACTATTGCGTTTTTTAAATAATAAGTAAATCAGTTTAGTGCCAAGTGATCTAAGTATCTCATGTATTTATTTCTTAAAGAAAATAATCATGATGTGCTTGCTTTGGTAAACCAGACTCGTTAAAAATCAAAACTCAAATTACTTACTCACATAAAAAAGGTACATAGTTTAATGTGTTTTTCACCTTGAAGATGTGGTTGGCATGTGGTTGGTAAGTGCAAAAGAAACATACGTGTTTTAATAAAAATCTGGATTACCGAATGTCTAATAGCGCGATGATAAAGCCATGCTTAATTAACTTACCTACCTAGATAATGTCAGGGTAACTAGGTATTATAGTGTCCATCTTTTCAGGATCTAACATGTTCTGTTACCTGTAAATCACACTGAAGTACATTATCAAAATGAAGCTGCCAAATCTAGAAGCTCATCTTGAGCTCATCAGTGAGGATGAGAGTGACACAGTTCCAGAGAGCATTTTGAAAAAAAGGCGCCGTAAATCTGATTCTACTTTGGACATGCCAGATTTTGGATTGTCACAAACAAAATTCATCAGGGTACTTACATAAATATAATAAGTATTGGTGGACAATCCACACAACACCATTTAACTCCAAACTAAGCATTGCTTGTTAGGGAAACAGACGACACAAGAATACTTGTATATTTTTAAATACCTACTTCGGATACCTTATAACACCCAGGTACAGAACAAACATCTATGTTCCTGTTCTGGGGGAAATTGTACCAAGAACCTGCAGCTCTAAAGGCAGAGCTACAAGTAAATAAGCTGAGTGGCCAGTCTTATACATAATGGTCTCTTATTTCTAAAGTAAAACACATATAGACTTTATATTTTGAAGCCAGGTAGAAATAAATAAGGACTAAATTCTTATATTATTACAATATTACTTACAGAGATGGAATCGCCTGTCTAGACTGCAGCGTTCAATCATTTATGCTCTGGTGCTCGTAACAGTGACAGTAATGATAGTCATGTACTCAGCCAAAAGGGAGGAACATATTATTGATAAGAGTATATCTAGGAATAGTGAGTTGGCACAGGTAAGTGTAGCTGCAACCCTAGTTTAAGTTTCTATAATACCTACTACACTTAACAGTAAGTCTGCCGGGCGATTATGGAATTCTGATGCTATCGAAACATTGATACAGCTTTCAGTTATTTGTATTCAGATGAATTTGTATTACATAAGATTGATGTTGATTGTAACATGCTGTGATAAGAATAGAAACTGAAATACCAATGCATGAAATAATATTATTACTCATTGAAACTGATTGTATCAAGAGTTTCATAATTGCCATGCTGGTTCTTAGAACCTACACTTTTGTAATAGAAATAGCTGCGGTCAATGGCTTAGCATGCATGGAACCACGTTTTTCAAGATCTGTTCAGCTTTTTAGGAGTGAAAATGTAATAAACATACATATCAGCATGTACTGAAATACTTATATAATATTAGATAGAAGTATGGATGCATATATTTTAAAACATTGACAATTAATGGTTATGTAAGAACTGCTTCCATTGAGGCCATTCCATTGCTACTTCCCATTGGGGCCGAGAAATGATGACGCTGCATTGTTCATTTGTTCTACATCAACTACAAAAGAACATTGTATTCTGAATTTAATGATGCAATTGTTAAAGCTGAAATCTAAAGGATGGTTTTACTTTTGCATTGTTAGCTATCTGCATTGAGTTTATAATGAACTTGATGAATGAGTTATGCAGACTTATTTTGAAGCTTTTTTATGGGCCCAATTAAATTTTAAAGCTATTATGTATCTATCAGCACAAAATGAAAACGTAATAGATACTTATGCCATCAAACTGTGTTAATGGGTTCAGAATGGAGATAGGAACAAAACATTGATACCAACAGCTTTCAATACTTATTATCAAAGAACTGGTATTATGATAGGTTGATATTCTGTGTAACTTTGCACAAAGTTGAAATCAAACAAAAATAATGCCTGTACATAAGTACCTATGTAATCTTATGAATTGACGCTGATATAAATTTATTGTATCAAGAAATCCATAATAGATGTACTGTATGCAACCTTCTGCATCTCAGCCAGACCTTAGTCCACTGTGGCACAGACGTTGTAAATGAATACAAGGAAAATAATGATCTTTATCCTAATAGTAACTGTAGTTATTATGTTGATTAAAAAAATTGTATACTCATGTACCCAATTCCAGTGAATTTACACAAATATGTAGATACATTTAACAATCCTACTAATATTATAAATGCTAGATTGTGTGGATGTTTGTATGTGGCTGAATGACTCTGTAACTGTCCCTGGTGAACTGATTTGGAAGTAATTTGGTATAGATGCTCTATGTTATTCCAGGTGCATCTATTCCAAGATGCATCTATTCCAAGATACTTCTACTCATGACACTTATACCTTATTTTGTGAGTACCATGCATGTGAAACTGTGGACAAAAATTAGTACCTAATGAATCATGATATAAATGCCAATGTAATAGTTTTATAGATGTCAGCAGGTTATGAGTCTGAAGTTATGGCCAATATACCTATTTCTATTTATTGTTTATAATAATAGGTATCTAGTTTAAATTGTGTTACTGTTATGTTGGGGATGCTGCCCTCTGGCAGTGATCTGGATTTGTTGATCTATCTATAAATGCGGTCTTTTGATAGCTCGACTGTTTCCCATGTATTAAAACACATTTGTTACTGCTTCAGGAAATATTGAGGAATGTGTCTCTAGTCAATGAGCCGGTTGCCGAAGCAGTTGTATCTAAGAAGACTGTATTTGAAGTTGAGATTGAGGATGAGCCAAATAAACCTATTATATTTACAGGTAATAATCAAGTCAAGTCAAAAGATACTTTATTCAATACAATCACAATGATCACTTTGAAATGTCTTAAATACTAGGTGAATTTAGGTGCCAATTCATCCTAACCCAAGCCCGAGAAGAACTTGCAAGAAACTCGTCACATAGTTATTAGGTAGTTACCCAATTATTGGTACAGGAATGATTTGAAAATTAAAAACTATTGTAGGTGCTGCCTCGCACACATTATGGCAGTAGAGAACACCTGCGTTAATTACCAAGCTCAGTGTCAAATTTTGTAGTCTAAATAGCTTTAAACCAGACACAAACAGAGGTGCTATAAGTTTAACATGTGTAACTCTGCATGTTTATCTGTCTTTAACATCGTAACATAGCTCTCAAACAGATAAACAGTTTTTATATGGTTTTTAAAAGCGACTTGATCATGAGTTCTTTGTTATGATTTAGAATCTGTTCAGCCATTTTTTAGATGATCTGCTCTTCTAGTGGATGTAAACAACTTCCATGGTCTGATTTATTCATAATTTGGTATTCTGTTACTTCTATGATATTGCAAGAACATGGTAACATTGAACTGATGCAGTATCAACTGGAACCTTCAGGATACTAACTCCTCTCCAACTTACATCTGTGTATCGTGTTTAGGGTCATTGGAATTGCCTCAATGCTTAGGTTTATGTTTTTTTGTCTGGGTTTTAAAAAGAAAAGATTTATACTTGTTTTGTATTAGCTTAGCATTTAAGTTTTTAGACACAAAGTAAGATTATGTAAAAAGTTCTGTTTGGGTGTTTATTACTTAATTTATGTGTTATCCAACAGGACCAACAAACGCGCGTCAACGTGCCGTAGTAGACAGCTTTAAGTTTGCATGGAAGGGATACAAAGAAAACGCGTGGGGCCACGACAATCTGAAGCCAGTCTCCGGCATGGCCTATGACTGGTTCTCTCTTGGGTTAACCATCGTTGATGGATTGGACACTGCTTACATTATGGGACTGAAAGAAGGTACCAATTCGACGTTTCCTTCAAATAATGGCCCATATTTTGCGCGACTAGCAATAGTATATTGTGAAACACACTTTTTGTGGGTAATATCTCTGCTATGTGTATTTTAGCTTGTATGTGGGCGACAGGCGAATTATAGACAGCAGGCAGCTTCCGTAATAAAGTTACTATAGCGATTTGAGACTGATTTCGCAAATATTACTGTCGTGTTGCTATTGCTCTCAATATTTTTATTTAATACCCTGCCTTCTTGTATACGACGAACATACACAGGGCCAGATTGTACTTCTGCAATCAGTCTTCAGACCATGTAATGAGCAGGTTTGTTTTGTTGTTGGTAGTTTTGTAGGATGTTTGCTCCAGCGATCATTTCTCTTTTTATTTGTTTATCATGTTCCATGATATGTTGTCTTCGCAACTTCTGGATAGCTAATAGCTAATACCCAAACCAACTAGCTGCACAGCTGTTCAAGCTGTGCAGCTAGTTGGTTTGGGTGGTGTGCATTAAGGCGTTCCTTGTATTTGATGGAGTACTGCTTTATTTCTGCGCATCTGCGCTGTATATTGTCTGTTCGATTCGATCACCGTCCACGATAATCATTTGTGTGAAGAATATGGATGTTTGTAGTATCTGTGTGCTATAAAGTAGTATGAGTATTTATACATACATATTCGAAATAAGTCTAATATCCTGATTATACAAAGAGCACAAAATTACATCTTAAAAACCTCTCCAATGCTCCATGCTTCTTCAAGACAACTAAGCTACATAACGAACTACAAGTCATTTGATAGAGTACTGTTTTATTTCGTCGGTGTCAGTCACCGACGAAACAGTCATTGTCGAGTCTTTCCTTATATTTTGTGCAGTAGTTGTTAACTTTTTTGACTGTTGGCATCTCGAGGTACTCATGATTTTCCAAGTTTCTCACAAACAAATGTGCACTGGAAACTGTTCTCAAAGCAATGTTCTGGAATCTTTGGAGCATCTCCAGGTTGGATTTGCTGGCTGATCCCCAGACCTCTATGCCATAGGTCCAGATTGGTTTTATGATTGCCTTGTAGACCAGCAGTTTGTTGCTGAGTATGATAAATGGTAAATGATAATGAGACACGCGGTTTGATTGATTACCGATCGCGAACTGATTCGCTGATATAAGCGAACGGCGTAAAGTGCTAAATTGGCTCAAATTAAGTAGGTTAGTGTACGTGCTCGTACATATATGTAGAACATGATAAATACATGTTCGTTGGAGCAAACATCCTACAATCCAGGCTGCCAATAACAAACCTGCTCATAGTCTGAACACTGATTGCAGACCAAAGCAAAACAAAAAAATGTATCGGTATTCTATGAGTCACCCGGTTTCCATAGTACAAGCTTTGCAAAGTTTGGGGTGAAATCTACCAACATTTATATATAGAGCTGTGCTTTTGTCGGCGTGACTGATTCTATGACTGATATGACTGATTAGCTATGATAATAATAATAATGCCGGAAAGTTCACACAGAATCATCTGGCCCCATTGTAAGCAGAGCTTGTGTTATGGGTACCGCATGACTGATATACTACTCATATACTTTTTTTTTCTTCCAAATACATACATATGAATGAAACTAAACTATTGACTTAAATATTAATGTCTGTGTGAGTAAATAACAGTTTGTAAAAATCTGCTAAAACACTAATACTGCGATTCTAGGTTCTAAGTAACTATCGCAAATACTGTTTTTTTAGAATTCGAAGAAGGGAGGGCGTGGATCGAGGAAGAGCTCATTTTCACGAAGAACAAGGATGTGAATTTCTTTGAAGTCACCATTCGAGTCCTCGGCGGTTTGCTGAGTCTTTACCACTTCACTGTAGATGAAATGTTTCTAAATAAGGCTGTGAGTATTATCGGTTACTATTGCAAATTCTGGTCATTTCGTTTGCTGGATAAAACAGATAACCAGATAACAGTTTATTTTACCAGCGAGACATTTGATTGTGTTTTAAGCAGCATGATTTTGATTTGCTTGCTCTTAAATAATTATTGTCAACTATAATAAAAAAAGTTTATTTATTACATTCAATTCATGTCTGCATAATATATATATTTTTGAGATTTTATTTTATTTATGAAACAAAATCCACTGCTCTTAAAATACAATACTTATGATTAATAATAATAATAATCATAATAATGCCGGACATTTCACACAGCATCATTTGGCCCCAAAGTAAGCAGTGCTAGTGTTTGAGTACCACATGACTGATATACTACCAATATTATTTTTTTAAATATAGTAATAGAAACACCCAAAATTTACATTACTTTATTCTTATTTATTTTATTCTGAAGCTTGACTGACTTGTACCTATTGATTAAAATATTTTAAAAAATTGTACCTTGACAGGTTGACTTAGGAGAACGTCTGATGACCGCATTCTCATCTCCATCCGGCATCCCATACTCAGACGTGAACCTGGGCCAGAAGACTGCGCATGCGCCTGAATGGTCACACTATAGCACTACAGCGGAGGTGACCACAGTTCAACTCGAGTTCAGAGAACTGTCAAGGGCCAGCCAGAATCCCGCTTTTGAGGTTATTATTTTTATTTTTTAAAGCATTCGCAATCAGTGAGATTGATTATGGAATTCTGTTACCATAAAAACATTGAAACTAAGAGCTTTCAGTTACTTTCAGCCAGACAAATTCTATCGTATGAATAGAAACTGAGATAGAAACCGAAAGTATGTAATACCAATCCATGAGATTAACACCAATTTACATGGCGTCTAAACTGAGCTATTAACGTCAATTTTGTAAATTAATGAAGTTTAATTTAAAGTGTTACTTTAATTTAGTCTTTAGCCCAAACAAAATAAGATCGTTTGATTTTACGACATTTAGTTAATTAACAAAGCAAACCGACAGTAATAAAGATGTGGTGTCTGGCTGTATGTTTGCATGTGTATGTTGGATGATGTGTGTGTGTAATAATTACGTTTGAAAAACTATATAATAAACTTTTATAACCATAAAAAAAATGAAGATTTTTTAAATTTTCTTTTAATAAGACCGAGTCCAGCTGCAATATAAAGATATAAATTTAATACCTGCATTTTACTTTGCTACTTTGCATAAGAAATAGCGATTGTCTTCCATTATTATACCGACAACCTCTGTCAACCGCCATGATTTCCTCAGCCTCATCCAATACTACCAGTAATTTGATAGACAGTAATTTTTTCGTCCGTAAAGGAAAAGTCAATTGCACATAATCATGCTTTTTCAGCGAAGTTGATCATAATTTTATTATTCTTTCAGGACGCCGCTGCGGCTGTTTCTGAGAAAATTCACCTGTTACCTAAAAAACACGGGCTGGTGCCGATATTCATCAACCCCAACAGCGGACACTTCCTACCATATGCCACTATCACTCTGGGAGCTAGGGGAGACAGCTACTACGAGTATCTGCTTAAGCAATGGTTGCAAACTGGCAAGACTATCAATTAGTGAGTTACCCAAATACTTCTTATTATATTATTATTTGACAACCTCTGTGGTGCAGTGGGCTAAAGTCTAGCTGAGACGCAGAAGTTTGCGGGTTCGATTCCCGCCGCGGGACAAATGTTTGTATGATCTGCAAGTATTTGTTTGGGGTCTGGGTGTTTCTATGTATAATATGAAAGTATTTACAAAAAAAAAAAAAAGTATATAAGTAATATATCAGTCATGTGGTACCCATAACACAAGCTCTGCTTACTTTGGGGCCAAATGGTGTTGTGTTAAATGTCCGGGATTATTTATTTATTTATAGTATCTCAAATTTTTTCGAACCAGGGTGATGAAAGGCTTAGTGCGTCTCCTTTTGTGCACTTGCCACACAACATTGAACTTCGCTATCCAACGGCTTTTTCAAATGGTAAATGAAGACATTGTGAAGAAACCGGCAAGTTGAAAAACCTAAAAAAAAACATGTGTGCAATTCACACGTGGTAGAAGGAAACCTTAAAACCGCGAATATAAGATACACTGAATAATGCTGCCTATCTCATTTTCTATGCTTTTACTGTCGCTTTTTCGTTTCATCGTCTTTCAAATCACAACGATGCTATAGAAGTTTTCACTTCAAAAAGAGTGAGAAATATTAGAACGCTTTGGCTCATCTCGGGATGGCAAAACCTCTTTCATACTATTATACCAGGCTATTGTCATTTTGATAAACAAAACATTGACACTAACAGTTTCCAGTTACTATTGATAAAATGAATTTGTATTTCTGAAGGTTGATGTTGTATGTATGCTGTCATCTATACTATCTATACAACTTTTTATTATAAATAATTACGGGTATTTATCGCGTTTATTTACCTATTTTTCCCGACGTTTCGACAGGTTTACACTCTGGCGTGGTCACGGGATGACTGTCCCGAGATGACCGTGACCACGACAGAGTGTAAACCTGTCGAAACGTCGGGAAAAATAGGTAAATAAACGCGATAAATACCCGTAAGTATTTATAATAATGTGTTCTGATCGCGTAAGTTTAAAAAACTTTATATCTACAACTATTATAAAGAGGAAAGATTTGATTGTTTGTTTGTTTGTATTGAATAGGCTCCGAAACTACTAGGCCGATTTGATAAATTATTTTACCGTTGGAAAACTACACTATCCCCGGGTGACATAGGCTACTTATTATCCCGGGAAAAATTTTCAACGCAGCCGAAGCTGCGCGCGGATAGCTAGTATCAATATAAACCTAACATAAATACATCCCAGTCCACAAAATCTTGTCAATACTGGTTTCAGTTAAATACCATAAACCATAATAAAGACCATAGTAGCTATAATGTTATTTTGTTTGTCTGTTTTGATTTACATAGAAAAATCAACCGAGACCAAAGCTACTAAAGGATGATTTTATTTTGTAGGTGTTGAATATTCTTACAACTGTCTTATGTGATCAATGTATTACTACCAGCTTAATCTATTTTTTCTTCAAATCAATAGAAATTATTTATAGTGATTTTACAATTCTTTGTTCGCAGCTTGCTCGATGACTATCTAACTGCTGTTGAGGGTGTCAGAGAATTCCTAGCAAAGCGGTCGTCACCAAACAAGCTCTTTTTCATAGGGGAATTGGCTGCTGGGTCTGAGGTCAGTTTCTTTTGAGTCTGAATAATGCGTTCTTTGGGTTGTGTCGATGTATGCTACCGAAAAAAATCTTGCCTTTTTAATGCTCATGAAATTTATCTTTGTAACAGAATCTAAGTAAGTTTATCATCAAATAGCCAATGCTTTAGAACAGCTCAGACATAAAGTATATTTACAGACATCACGTTAAAATATGTGGTCAACAAATACCTACTTGTAAATGTCCATGTAATTGCACAATTCTTGAAACATGTTTGGGCGATATTTGTAGCTTTCCATCTTGATTACATTCTATACCTAAGGTAGGTCTATCAAAGGTCCTTGTACCTATCATTTCATAGACGAAATCCGCCAAAATATAACAACTTTGAAAATATCCTTACGCAACTTCGACTGCTAGTTCGCAGTTTCCGTTTTAAACTAACCCTTCAATTAGTGGACATTTGACACACTGGACTCCATGGAAAATTCATCTACATCAACTATTTCAAATAACGATTTCAAACAAATATCTGTTTCGAAAAACTGTCAAAGAAACCTTTTTACAAACAGACAAGTAAACGGACTTAGCGAAATTATAAGGCTTCCTTGTGGATTCAAAATCCTTAAAAATGTTACTACTATTTATTTACGGTCCTAAAGCCAATGAAGAATCTCTTGATAAAATTTTCTACATGCCTCGTGCTTGCTCAATCCGGCACTGACCATAAAGTTCCTTGTGGACTTAATTATCCATTATTTAAATGATCGTGATCTGCGTTCGTCTGCCATTCTCCAACTCCTTACTCCTGTCCATAGTTCAGCTATGTATGGAGAATCCTTCACTGTTCGAGCTGTACACTTATGGAACTCCCTACCTGTATCTATACATATATTTAATGTCAAAGTCCATAACCTTTATCTGTCTTTATCTGGAAACTGCTAACTGGTTGGTAGCTTATATCACTGTAGAAATTCGTTTGTTGGTATGTATGTTATCTTTCTTTGTGGAATTTTTGTTTTGTAGGCATTATTATATTTTGTATTTTTATGTATTAGATTATTAGTAGAAACATTTTTTGTACACGGCCGATTTTTTGTTTTTTATTATTACTAATCATTATTTTGTTGGTCTCTTTGTGTACCATAAAGTATATATGTATCTTCAGATCGTTATAATTTATTTGTTTTGTGTCTGCAGTCGTTCAGTCCTAAGATGGACCACCTGACGTGTTTCCTCGCCGGCACACTGGCTCTGGGCCACGCTAACGGCTTGCCTGACTGGCACATGCGCATGGCAGAGGAGCTCCTCTATACTTGCTACTTAACCTACGCTGCGCACCCCACATTCCTTGCCCCAGAGATCACACATTTCAATATGGTAAGTTACGAGTTGCCGATAACTCAAAACTAGCTAGCTATTCTATAAGATATTTCGCGTGCAGCTTGCAAAGTGCCTTGTTACGCCATGACAACTAGAAATAGGCGTGAATTTATTTATTAAAAAGCAATATATTGAAAATCGGAAGTCGTAAAATACTTTTACTGCCACCTGTTGACCACCCGAAAATCCAGCAGTGAGCTTCAGTATCCGCGTCAATATATCTGATGATCTTATAAATAAAAAAAACGTGTGTGTCTCGGGACGCCCGACATAAGTGATAACTTAAACTAATCTAACTAGCGCTGTGGGTTAGAGTGAGAGAGGAGGAGCCTGCCTACCGCAGCCGTATGCGTGAGAGAAAAGGAAGCACGACAGACTGGCACCGTAACGCGTTGCGTAACGAAGCGGTTTACCCTCCCATAAGAAGTTATCACTTCAATAGCCCTTATTATCCCATAGTTTTTTTTTAAACACTGTTCTGTTGCCATCTTCATTTGTTGACATTAGAATGACAACACATTTTAGCTATATACTCTTCGGTAGCTAAGTATCTATTTATAGGATAGGCTTATACCGTTTACCCACCCTAAAACAGCCACTTTAAGGTGGATACTCGGAAACGCGTGTCCATCTATCCATCATGAACGGGGTGGATATTCGTGATTCATATAATATCTTTCTTCCGCTTTTATCCCCTGCCTATGTACAGTCGTTTACAGAAACATAGACAGACCCGGTCCAAGAAACTTCGGACGAATTTATCCAGAATACACAACTACGTCTACAATAATGAAATAAGTTCTGGTCATTTTCTGGACATATTGCAAAATTTATAGAATACTCCCAGCCTCGCTTCGGCTTCGCATGGGTGTACTTTTTTATTTATTTTTAGTTAGTAGAGAAGTAATAATTATTTTTGTTTTGGGAAAAAGTTATTTTTAGAAATACAGGATGCCAGTTTTTATTTAATAGATAATTTTATTCAAACTGAACTTGGGGTAAAAATCGGAAGAACAATCAGATGTGAATTCCGGTTATATTCACCCCGTTCAGGGATAGATGGACACGCATTTCCGAGTATCCACCTTAGGTTGGCTGTTTTAGGGTGGATAAACGGAATAATCCATAGTATAGAGCATTTATTCGGGTCTGGGTGTTTCAATGTATAATATGTATGTATTTATAAAAAAAAGTATATAAGTAGTATATCAGTCATGTGGTACTCATAACACAAGCTCTGCTTACTTTGGGGCCAGATGATGCTGTGTCAAATGTCCGGTATTATTATTATTATTTATAGGTATTACTTATTTCAGGGCTATCCATTGTTGGATAAAGGCCTCCCACCTATTACCATTTAATCTTTTTTTGTGATGTTCGTACCCAATGTTTTCCGGCTACGGCGACGATGTCGACTGACGGGCTGGCCTCTTTCTCTTTCCATGCCTTCATAAAGGAGTCATTTTGCATTTAAAAAGATAACCGTAAAATAATGTGTCATTCGTGTAACAGGCAAGTCCTACGGATGACATGTACACGAAAGCTGCCGACGCCCACAGTCTCCTTCGCCCGGAGTTTGTTGAAAGCCTGTGGTACATGTACCAGATTACCGGTAACACTACCTACCAGGATTGGGGATGGCAGGTTTACCAGGTATGTTGACACAGAAAAAGAGTCTAGTGTCAGTGATATCCTCACTGATTTAACCTCTCGTGTGTTTAGTCAAGGATCCTGGGTCACTCTCGTTGTCTGCCTAGTTAAGGATCCGTGGCAAAATAAACTCTTTTTATTGGAAAATACACTGTATAGGCACTGTATAAGTTTATTTATTTATTTATACTTGATAACCACGAAGAATCTTATTACCGTTAATCGTTTGTATATAGCCATTTCATTTACACAGATTCCTTTTTTTATTCAAACATTTTATACACGTTATTTTACCTATATTTAGTCCCTATCTGCTGGTTATTGGAAATATTCTTATATATATATATATGTTATGTATTTTCAATATTTAACTGCCAACTTCCTCGTTTCAAATTCTATTTAAATTCTGTAATTTAATTGCGAAGTAAATCCCAAAATATTCAATCATCATCATCTTCTAGCGTTGACGTTTTAAATTGCTTACACGAATAATAGGAATAAACTAGTTTAAACCATACTGTTTCAAAAAAATCGAGTGAACGCCTTCAAGGTAATTGCTCAAAAAACCGTCTAAATATAATATCTACCTTACAGGGCTTCGAGAAATATGCAAAAGTGGCCCACGGGTACTCATCACTGGCGAACGTAAAGTCTGAAAAGCCGGTACAGCGCGACCAGATGGAATCGTTCTTCCTCTCCGAGACTCTTAAGTACCTGTATCTACTGTTCAGCGACAATCGCCATTTAATCGACCTCGGCAAATATGTGATCAATACAGAAGCGCACGCTTTGCCCGTTCATCTTAACTAAGGAGCCAAACTATTGAGACAACCTACCAAACACACGCCAATGTACCTACTGGCCTAAATTTATCCGGATGTATTTATAACGTTGAATTTGTTGCTTCAATACTCGTCTTCTTAGTGTTTCTATGATATTACTTGACACTTTTGTCGTTTTATAATTATTATAGTCTTCTTTTTAGGAGCTTAACGCGTTGAGCGTTTTACTAGATGTAATAGACACATTGTGAAATTGTTGTCCGTAGTTATTGAATAATCTGATTATGTATTAAATACTTATTGAGTGTATCAATGTAATGGAAATATAACATCATGTGAATGTGAGCAATCCCGGATTCCAGTGAATAATACTTAGTTCTACGGCCTATGATGCTACTTATATTAGACAATGCATGCAATGAACAATGCATTTTTAATAAAAAAAAAAGTAACTATCTGCCATAAGATCTCAACCCTTAAATCAGGGCCTACTAACGGTTTCACAAGATACGTTAGCCTCTGCATTGTTACAGATTGGTAAAAAAGTCAAATACCCGTGGTAACATTTTGCCGGAAAATTGTCCATTGGGTACTTAATGATCTAAGTTTTTATACTGCAGGCTATTTTAACAAACAGTTAATTATTATTCTTCTATTTCTCTACAATAGTACATTATGCTCTTAATCTCATATATAAAAATATACAGTACTTAATATTTAAGATACAAAATCCTGGAATAGCCTGGATTAGGTGTTACAGTAAATTTTGAAAAATCATAGATAAGTCAAATGTATACTAACTGACTATATTTTCTAAATATTTAAATTTCTATGTCTGTCTTTTTCTAGCTCCTGTAGTCATTGTATTAATTATTAAAATTAAACGTAATGTTATTCGCATTTTTGAGAAAAATATATTTTGAAGTTATTTAGTTCAGTCCTATGTCTCAAATACTTGTGACAATGTAACAGGTGGATGTGTTCCACAATTTTACTTAGATGTATGTTTTGAACTGTCTTTGCTATTCGTAAAAGTTTATAACGACATCCCAATAACATTCATTTTCGCTGCTCTATTTTAAAGGTCTCATTGGCTGATGTATTTTATATTGCATTTCGGATAATAAGTACTAATTTATTTAATTCAAACAATTCCATTAGGGACTTGACTTAAAAATGCACAAATATATTTTAAACCTCAGACTATGTATCAAGTAGATAAGATTTTTTATCCTGAGTTTTATACAAAGAGTTCAACGGTGTGTATTTTGTTAACAGGAAATTATTCGGCGACTAATCTTTTTTTGTGGTAATTGGAGATGATATGCAAATCTACTCTTACTGATATTTTGTGTTGAACTTTTGTGTTAGGATTTGGAAAGAGGGCTTCGGATAATTTTTATTATCCTGGGAACGAAGGACTGTAACTACAGGGTGCTTAATAGTCATTATACTTACATACCCTTTTATAATCCAAAATTTTTCCCAAAGTGACATAAATTCGAAATATTGTGGATTAAAATTATCTGTTTCTAACAGACCACACCGTGGACTAATTAGTAGTTAATTTGTTTATAGTCTAAATATTAAATGTGTAAATGTAAAGTTTATGCCAAAAATAAGTTTATTTTGCGTTAATTTATTATAATGATGTCTAGTATATTAAAATTATATAATGATTGATGTAAAAGACTTTAGTTATATGAATTTAATCGATTTAACTAGAGTATTTGTTACCAAGAAACTGTGTACTTACTTTTATTTATTTTTTCCACACATAAAAGACTACCTACTTACGTAGTAAATTAAGAAAAAAATTAAGGTCAGTTTAATATTTACCTAGTGATTTTATGGAATAACTACGACAATGGTCATGATTCTGTTGTTTCTTAGGACTAACTAAAATATGTAATAACACTCCGAACGACCTTTTTTTGTTCGCACATAAGTCTGCAGTCTGAGTTCGAGTGACATTTTTAAATTACACTTCTTACATTTACTGAAAACACAGATGTGTTTTAGCTGAATTTAGTCATCATCTAATTTGGTGTTAAATAAACTACGGAAAAATTAAAAGATTGACTTATTTAAAAACTTTACTTAAAAATATTACTCTAATTTGGCCTTTGTTGTAAGCATAATAAGATCGTTTGATTCCTACACAATTTTGGCTAGTCCGATGTGATACAAGAGATTCACCACCAAAATGTCAATCCTTGTAAATAATATACATTTCTAAGTAACTCCACACATTTAATATAGGATATGGACCACCTCTGGTTTTTATTTAAATATATTTGTATTGAAATCATGTTTTTCACATATTTCAGCTCTAGTAGTGTTTTAATACTTCTTTACTTACCCACTTTATTATGAAATTTATTAAAGTACAGATTTTTACAATTTCAACACTGGTTCTATGTTTTAAATGTATTATCTATGTGATTTGTTTTGTTATTTTATATTACATGTGTGAAATATTTTTAAATTTTGTAAAATATAATATTCTTCAGTGATGTTTATTAAGAATCAATTATCTAACTTGGCATTTAAATGTACTAGAGTGTTAAAAAACTGAAAACAAAATGTACTACATTACATACTGGTTATAAGAATTATATACCTACCATTTACCAAATCCATCTTTTGATTTCATTGTTATTGCTTCTGTCTGCTTCGTATTTGGAAAGTCGCAAGGGTAACCTTGCCTTGCCTCAATCTTCTACTTATAGTGTCACTAATTATATCAAACCAGTGAGGTGTAAGAATCAAAGTGCACCGCAGATGCTCCTTTCGTGCACTTGGCGCATGTCTACGAACTTTTTATGCCAGCCCAAAATCAGGAAATTATATTTATTCCAATTATTGACCGAGCGAGTACCTATCTCCGTTTCAGCTTAGGCAAAAATGCTTTCGTATGTCTGTCCGAACGGTGCGGCGGGCGTCTGTCCAATGTTCTCCGCTACAGGTCGCATTTCTCAACCGATTCTCGGGAAATTTTGTGAGCAGGTTCTATAACTATATATATATTTTTTTGGATTTTTTTCAAAATGGAGATTGAAAACGTAAATAATGTTATATTTCAGTCATTTCGAAAACAATTTTCGCTAGGTCTACAGCTCACAGAGCAACTTGTTTTATCTATTTACTACTATTTGCGAACTGCGGTTTACCTTGCGTGGTACCTACATAAAAAGTATTCTGTGTCCGTGTCTAAGACACGATCTATCTTTTTACCATATTTTCTCAAGATCCGTTCAGTCGTTTATTTGTAAAAAGGTAACAAACAGAGAAGATGAAAATGACAGGATATACCTAGCAGGATACCTATGGGTAGGTAAATCATTCAAATGCGGAACTTGTAAATTAGGTTCGCTCCGAAAATCACTGAATAAATTGCATGGCAATTTATTCTGCATCTGTGTCTCGACGCAAGGCCGCAAATGCAATCTATTTCACATGACCAAACGATGGTGGGTTCTAACTATACAGTAGCAACATCTCGTTCTGACTTTGAAAACTAGCAAATAGCAATTACTTAATAATATTTTTATTGGTTTACTAATTTATTAAAAAAATATTTGAAATGTAATAAATAGGTAGGTATGTGATGTTTTTTGTTTGAGCTAATAGGTACTATAACGAAAGCACGAAAGCGAATACTACAAACGTTAATGGTGTGAAAGCTTCCGATCTGGAAATTTTAATCTGACAGATGAAATTCAATCTTTGGCTGAGCTAGCAGCTGCTTTCGATTCAACCATTAAAACAATATTAGTACATTTGAGACAAATTAGCAAAAACCTTAATAAATGGGTGCCATGCGTGCGAGTTATACCTATGATCGCCAGCACGGCGTACGTGTTGAGGCATGCTTTGCGTTGCTCATCAGACAACAAAGTAATGATTTTGTACCGCATTGTCACATGCCACGAAAAAAATAGGTAGGTACTCATATTGGTTAGACTTTGAAACTGAACTCAAGCAATGTTCTTAACGAAAAATTACCCTAATAAAGTGATGGTTAGGTATGTTTGGTGGTCTAGTAACCGGTACCAAACGACACGAGCATTATACTGCGCATGGGTACTGTGAAGGACTGAAAACAATGATGGAGAAGCTCGCAAATCTCCAGCCAACTTCGGTCATCGCCTGCTGCTCTTGACCTACAACGCACTACCCACACTGCACCACAGACTGTTTCCAAGCTATATGAGCTAGAGTTGGAAGCTCTTCATCATCCACTGCTCAGACGCAGCCCACAGATTTCTTAGAAAGTTACTACCTAGGCCAGTTTTTCCTAAGAAAAAAGAATAAAGTAGGTACAATACCGGAGAAGTAATAATGAAGGATTTTATCTAATAATAAAATCGCAACGACCATTTAAACAATCTTCATAAATAATCTAAATATCCGGCAAGAAACTCGTCTGTTCCGGTATTTATCGCGTGATGTTACCATCTATTATTTCTTCAAATGCGAAAGTTTGGAGGTTTATCTTAAAAGCCTGTATTATGGTGACCAGATGACTGATGGAATACGTATATATTTTTAAATACATACCTACTCATGATACTTTATAGCACCCAGACAAAGAGCAAACACCTATGTTCATTACACAAATGTTTGTCCTGGGAGGGAATCGAACCATCAACCTACAGCATAGAAGGCAAAGCTACTACCTGGTTGAACAGGCCAGTCATCTGTAGATGGTGCTATTAATCGAAATCAGAAAAAAAAATTTAACCCACTGACAGTAAACTAGATTCGTTGAGCTATCAATAGGTAGATAGAGATATATGGTCCTTAGATAGCTCAACTTAGTCACATGTATTTTATACTACCTACCGTATTATTCTGTACATTTTATATCGAAATAGAATTTCAAAGTATAATTTTCACCGTGCAGACTATAAAAGTGTAAACAGCTTCTTAGATAGCATTGACTGGCAATCTGTACCTACTTGATGGTGACTGAATTGATAATGTGGTAAACAGTTTTTACGAACACATACCTAATGCTATTTATTACCTAGATCAACACATACCTATCTATAGCGTTTTGTATGTGTGTGTGGTACCAAAAGTTACCTAGAAACGTGTGTAGCTCATATCCAAATTGGTATTCTAAATCTCTAATACATATAATCAAAGACAAACCCAAACACATATCCGCTGGAAATCTCATAAAAATCCGAGAGATTACGATGAATTAGCACTTCTGTTAAATGTAAAGATTCCAACATTAAACGTATGAATTATTTACCAGAAAAGAGGCTAAACAGCTATGGACCTATCTCAATCTACGCGGTAACAGTTCTAACAATCCCAATACGATGAAAATAGGTAATGAAACGTATACAACCTTTCATACGTACCTTACATACCTTACATACCTTTAAAACGTATACGTTTCATACAACCCTAATCTCAAAGTTAAAATATTATGGCATTCAAAACCGGGCTATTGACCTCATACAGTCGTACGTATAGGTAGGTATCTATCCAATAGAGTTCAGAAAGTTAACGTGGGTGGTGAGAGGTCTTCAGGATAAATTATTGATATATGGTTACCACAGGGTTCGATACTAGGCCCTTTTTTAGGGTTCCGGCCACGAAAGGAAAAAACTGAACCCATATAGGATCACTTTGTTGTCCGTCCGTCTGTCTGTCTGTCAAGACCCTTTTTCTCAGGAACGCGTGGAGGTATCAAGCTGAAATTTATATCAAATACTCAGGTCTACTGTCCCTTAAAGCTGTGAAAAAAAACAAACTTCTAAGCTAACGCAATCAGAGCCGTTTATGTCGCAAATTTTCGACACCCGCAAGGGAATCAAAACCTACAGGGTACTTCCAGTGAACTTAGAATCTTGAAATTTGTTACGAAGCAACAAATTTCAATCTTAGCTGTCTTAGCACAGATAGAGAAAAAATTGCGAAAACCGTAAATTTTTAGATGGATTTAATTTTGCAATAAAAATACCAATACTATGACACGATTGTCGTGATGGGTGAACTTTTACTTATATACCTACAGGAACCCTCGGTGCGCGAGTCCGACTCGCACTTGGCTGGTTTTTTTATTCCTAGTTAACGATTTACCTTTTTTTGTAAAAAATATTTGTGATATAGTTTTATTTGCAGAAGATACGTCTTTAATTTTTAAAGTAGATAGAGGTAAAACCTTTGATTGGTAAAACCAGTATTTGCGATAACGTAAATGAATCCTTAGTTAGTTCTTAACTGGTTTACAGTAAATAATCTTTTACTTAATTCTAAAAACACGAAATGTATCAAATTAATTTTGCCAAATGTTATTCATAGCCCGACCAACACTGAAATTAATGGAAAGGCAACGAATCTTGTAGACTCCACGATCTTCCTGATATTGATACAAACTACAGTGGAGTCCACAAATTAAAACACTTGCTGGTAGGCTTAGTTTCGCTGCATATGCAGTTCGTGCGATAGGGTGGCTTACTGATGTTAGTTTATTTCAGCTACTTCCATAATAGTGTTATGTCATATGGCATCATTCTCTGGGGGAAAGAATCTGATATTGCAAATATTATTAGTAATTCAAAAAAGGGCAATACGTGCTATTTATAAAATGAAACCATGAGTCTGAGATAAATATTTAAATAGATTAATAAAAATAAATAAATAATCTCAGATATTTCGCACAGCATCATCTGGCCCCAAAGTAAGCAGAGTTTGTGTTATGGGTAACACATGACTGATATACCTACTACTTTATATACCTTATTTTTTTTGTAAATACATCATATTATACATAGATACACCCAGACCCGAGACAAATACTTGCAGATCATACAAACATTTTTCCCGCGGCGGGAACCGAATCCGCAACTTTCTGCGTCTCAGCCGAATCTTAGCCCATTGCACCACAGAGGTCGTGAAACAATATATAGGTACCTATAGGAAAATTTGTTATACGTTCATAAAAATAGAGATGTTTCAGCAAAATGTCCTTCATAGAATCAATACCTACTATGAATAGAAACAAATTATAGGTACATCCCTAGGTTTCGACTAGAAAAAGTAAACAAGTCCTTTATGGGGAACACGCTGCGCTTCTATAATAAGCTACATGAAAATGCAACTAAACTACCTATTAAGAAATTTAAAGCATACATAAAGGGTAGTCTTTTGAAGAAAGTGTTCAAAGTGAAAGTATCTTTTGACTTGACTTGATACCAACAAATGAAAATAATCAGAATTTAATTCGTTTAACCAAGTCGTTTGTTTTAAATATAATGAAAGGTCTGCACATAAACAAGGGACTTGGCACTGATGGGTGATGGCATACCCCCTAGTATTTATTCATAAATGTGCCTGTTACCCCAACTAGTAGCTCCTTTATGTAAAATATTTTCACTCTCAGTCAACCAATATGGAGCATTTCCTACTGTATGGAAGGAGGCTTGTATTGTTCCTGTTCATAAAAGTGGCTCTCGTAGGAAAATCGTAAATCGATTATCGTCCCATCTCAATTTTTAATTACTTTTAGAGAAATCTTTGAAAAGGTAGTTTAAAGGAACATTGCCCCAATCATATCCCTAGCGAGCAACACGGCTTCATGAATAAACGATCTATCTACCATTTAGAACTAAACTTCTTTTACTAACTGCTTAGTATGGATGATGGATAACAAGTCGATGTTATATATACAGTTGTGGTCATATACCTAATTAAGAACGATTTGAAGTTATAGAAGTTTTTTATTTAAATCGTGTCATACACAGAGAGAGATGTGTAGGGGAGCAGGGGGGAATTGGAGCCTACTAAGGAAAAAGTTCATTAAAAGGCAAATTTATTAATACTTTAGGATTTTTATATTAGAAAATAAATCCTTATTTAATTGACTATCATTTAATCACAGCGTCAACGTTACCTTATTAGGCATTTGGCCACAAATAAACTTTTTACAAAAAAACAGAATCGCTCCCATTACCCGACTTTACGGGAAATGAGAGCCTATAAATTCCCATATGTGTAATGGGAGCTAGTTGATTATTAAGTCAGTCTCAAAAAAATCTATAAGTCAGTCTGAAATCTCACTTATTAACATAAACTTAACCGTATATTAATTAACTTTAAGGATCAAAGCAAAACACGCAATGTAACCGGGCTGTCAGAACCAGAGCATTCTGTATGAGCCCATTTACCGCAACGTCTGCAACGGTATCAAATTTCATTACTTTTTCCTGTGTCACAACAAATAGCACACAATGTCTCTTCTTCTGAATATTCTGACTCATCGTCGCAAAGATTCTCAACGCCTTCTTCTTCAGACGTGTCAGTTTCACCTCTGAAAAGTTTATTTTTTATTCTTTTTACTTTTCTTTATTGCTGGTTTCTCTCTTCTTCTATGGATTGGTTAGTCTTAGTTAGAATTTTTTTCTCTAAACGTTTCTTCTTCGCTTCGTTAAATCGATCTGCGAAACCATTTTTTCAGCCTTACCCTTTTTACATGTCTTACAAAACTGAGCCCTCGTCAGTCCTTAAAAAATATTTGACATCTTATGAAGATGATCAGCCAGAATGGCTTCTTGTTTCTCAGTGAACACAGAGGGCCTTTCTAGCTTTTTGGAGGACATTTGTAGGTAGATTGAGCTAATCTAAACCTCTTATTCATGGTGCTGTAGGGTATTCCAATCTCTTTTGATTGACCTCGTATACCGATGTATCGTCACGCCGAAGTTTTTTGACAGCTTTTTCTAAGGTTTCAACAGTCCAAATAGCTTCCGTAGTGGTGCGTTCTCTTTTTCTTGGCATTTTGAATATGAAAAAAAAAAACATATTAAAATGCTTATGGGGTAATTAGAGCTACAAGGGGTAATCAGAGCCTAATAAGCTCTGATTACCCGAACACCAACATCTTCAAATTGAATAAAATGATATTCTAAATCTAGCTTGTAATTAAATCATACGCACAGACACTCAAAATTGATAACATTAGCTATAAAATAAAACAGGATTGACACATTGATTGTAACAAATATATAACTTCACACTTACCTGGCCGTTGAAATTTCGTATATTTTGTAAGCGTGGAGCAAAAAATCGACAAGCGTCCGTAGTTACATGACGCATGGCACTGTTGAGCTTAGTACGGCAGGGGAACACTGCCACAGTATGACGAAGAAGCCTTATTGGCAACCGAGTGACTACGAGCTATAGTTTTGTCTCTAGTCGCACCGCTCCCATTACCCGCTGGCTCCGATTACCCCCTCCTCCCCTACCTTCTGAGAAGCAACTAGTTATGTTATAAAATAGCCACATTAATAGAGCAACGTGATTTAGGAATAAAGAATAAAATCGCAAACAATTTTTTTTAGATTTTATTAAAATAGTTACAGAAGCTGGACAAATAATTAAGAACGATTTTTTAAACTGCTCGGGAATTGTTTTGTATGACACTTACATTTAAAAAACCACATAATATGTATCGCAGAAAATGTATATATCAATTTAATACATTTTTAACTTAAATTAATAGTTATAATCATATCCACGGCTTTTAATTACTGCTTTACACCGGCGAGGCATTGACTCTATACATTTTTGACATTTCGCAAGAGAAATAGAGTTCTTCTTTCTAAAAAAAATCTTCTAAAAAAACGTCGTACAGCTCTCTTAAATTCCCACACTGTGTATTTGAAACCTTTTTCTTTACTTCGAACCACAGATTCTCTATTGGCTTTAGATCTGGGCTGTTAGCTGGCCAGTCTAAGACAGAAACTGATTGCGCTGTAAAAAAATTCTTTACGGTGCGTGCAGTGTGCTTTGGATCATTGTCATGCTGGAATGTCCAAATAACCGGTACAACGTCTTCAGCGTAAGGTAACATTGTTTCTTCCAGTATATTTTTGTATTGGAACTGATCCATGTTACCTTCTATCAACTTTACAGGTCCAACACCATGTCCAGAACAGCACCCCCAAATTTTCACATTTCCACCACCGTGCTTTAATGTAACTTTCGTGTACTTAGGGTCGAATGCTGTATTCGGGGGACGTCGTACATATCGTTTTCTATCAGAACATACTCTGTTTATTTTCGTTTCGTCAGAAAAAAGTACATTTTTCCACTGTCGCATAGTCCAATTTTCAGACTTTCTCGTAATGCAAGCCGGGCTTGTCTGTGGCAAAGTTTCAACCTTTCTTGCTATCCTACCGTACAATTTTTCTTCTACCAAACGTCTTCGAATAGTGCGTGCTGAGATTGCTGAAGGGTTGTTTTTATCAAAATATTCTTTTCTCAGCTCATTGGACCCTTTAAATGGATTTTGTTTTGCCATACGAACGATGTTTCGGTCATCCCGAGGAGTTGTTTTTCTCTGTTTAGGTACAAATGGAACATTCGAAGTAGTTTGATACGTAGCAAAATGCTTTACAGCCAGCGTGGAAAACCATCGTTTTTGAACATTGCAGATGGTCGGCTATCTTTTTATAAGACCAATTCATCCGGCGAAGTTTTATTATTACTACCCTTGTAGATTTATCACAACTTTTATTTTTCCCATTGTTTTTTCATAAGAAGCAATCACTTTTAATCTTTTACAGCACTAAATGGCGCCAAAATTATACAAACAGTAACAAATCGACTGAGTGTTCTTTGTGACCAGCCAGTAAATAGGAATACCTACTATGTTTAGAAGTAGTGTAAAAAGTTTGTCTATTTATTTTTAGCTAATCAATGAATACAGTGGTATTATGGAAAGTTTCACGATACCGAGATAAATAAAAAAAATTGCATGCAATTAGTTTTGCGTCTTAGTTTTAAAAAACCTCCCTTTATATCAGCGTTCTTAATTATATGACCACCATACTTTGAAAAGGTCATACTTTGAAAAGGTCTTTGACAGAGTAGACAAAACTAACAAAAACAAATTTTAATAAATAAAAATAAAATTGTGTGTACCTATTAGGTAAATTTATTTATATACATAGTAATAAGTATACGTATAAAAATATCTTGTTTTGAAACTAATATTAAAGTCAATTATAATACAAACATATGAATTCATGAAACAGCTTGATATAAGATATCAATACACTTAGAAACAGGAAGCCACTAGTCAAACGGTTTTAAGTAAGGTATCTTTTAAAATATATTAGGTAGGTTAACTTTATTTATTTAAGTTGAGAAGTACCTAACACATCCTTATTATCAAAATACAATCATACCGCAAAAGGCTTTTAAATCCTGAAGCATAATTTGGAGATCATTTATATTTATCTACTTATATATCTATATAGTTCATTGGAGAAACAAGTTATGTTAAATTGTAAAATTTTTGAACACAACAATTTGGACGGTTTTTTATCGAATAACGAATACTTAACTACTATCTATAAGATCATCTCGTGTTATCGTTTAACAGACAATTGTCTCCTGCTTCGTCCCTATATTCTTAAGAAAAAGTGACTTTTCCAAAGGTGTAAAGCAAGAGTTCGTCTTGGTGAGTACATCCACAGTGCCAGATATTCTTCCTCTAAGCAGCAGAATTACTGTGTTTAGTCTCGAAGGCGGAAGTCAAAAGGGGAATAGACAATATAAGTATGTCTTGGGGTCGGCAACGCGCGTTTGTTATCTCTGGTATTACAAACGCCCATAGTTTACGGTAACCACTTACCATCAGGCGGGCCGTATGCTTCTTTGCAGTAGGGTCCCGTTACTTATAAAAAACTATGCTTTGTTTTATTTGCCAATTATTGCTGTTTCACTTTCATATTAATTGTACCTAATCGTTACTTTCCAATACCAATACAATTCATATAATTAATCATACAAACGTAATCTAATACTAGTTTACATCTCAAAAGCTTTACGTACCAAAATTCACTTATAAAAATACATCAAAGTCAATAGAAAAATAAATTTATATCTATGTATAATATTTTATCACATGGGATATAATTACATATAATCGAAATACAAAGGAATGTATTGATTCTAATTTTTCGATATTGTAAGCTTTAATCATAGCAATCAACATTTTATCTAGGCTAGTACGTCACTGCAAACACTTACAGCTGGAACATGCATGAAAATTATAGATTATCTATACCTACAACTAGATTCAAGTAGGATAATACTTTACTAATATAATGAGTAATTGATAGTACCATCAAAAGAGTAGATACGATCAGCCTGAGTAAATATACGTACCCACCCTTTGAAAGTCTATCAAAGCAGATATCTTAGCCTGATTACACTAATAATCATTTAATTAATAGTTGTCGAGGGACTTACTTACTAAAATTTACAAATAATTATAGACAATTGGCAATTCTGTTGTTTCGCCGGACTAGCTAAAATTTTCTAAAATATGGACGACCTTATTTGGCTAACAATAAAGTTCAAATTAGAGTACCCATTTTAAATAAGAGTTTTAAAATAAGTTAAAATTATTTTTTTGTTTTATTGCTCAAATTTTTATTCCAATTAATTCCTTTATTGAAAATAATGTATTAGAGGTGTTGATAAAATCTGTGGAAAATAACCGCAGTTTTAATCAACACCTCCTTACATGATGATTAAATTGAGCTAAAACACGTCAATTATACGTTAATTTAGGAAGTGTCACTAAAAAATGTTATTCTAATTCTGACTTTAATGCAAACAAAATAAGATCGTTTTTGTTTTAGGAAATTTTAGTTACTCTAGCGAATGTCCTAAAAGCCATTGGAATTAAGCTCTTAAAATGAACCCTGCCTGCCACAGTGATTTCTAAGGTAGGTAAGACCAGCTTAAATATGTAAATGTTGATAAATGCTACTTTCCAATCATTACAGAAATTGTGGCACACAACAATGGTTTTTAACAACATGACATGAGGAACCATAATGGTGTCAATAGATACAGTCATACAGTCTTATACAAATTAGAATGTAAGTTCAGCTTATGCTTGGGATGTTGTAAGGTACCTGAATAAAAATAACGTAGATAGGTACTAGTGATATTCTGTAGTTTCACAGGACTAGCTAAAATATTATAAAATACGATCTTATTTTGTATGCACTAAAGTCTAAATCAGAGTAAAATTTTTAAATGGCACTTCTGAAAAATACTAAATTAATATGCTCATTTAAGATGCCATGTAAATTTATTGTTAATTATAACTGCGAAAAATCCTACAATAATAAACTCAAAAATTTAATTTAAAACATTAACTCTAATTTGAACTTTGGTTGAATTTGAACAAAATATTTTAGGAAATTTTATCTAGTCCGGCTAAACCATAGCTTTTACAGTATTGTATGTAAAAATATATAGTTATTTATACCAAATTCTATTCACAATATTGGTTCAGCCTTATCAACATTCACAAACACCAACAAACATTCACATTTATTCACTATCGGCCTTACTTATAAACATCTCAAAACTTCTGTGAAAAGTTAAACGCTGTTTAAAATAGTGCCATTTCATTTTGTAAAAGAGAGTTGTTTATAAGGCCGTATATTATTATCTGCTTTTTACAGATATCCTAATGAATGTACCTATAATTATCATATCAGTTGATTTTAGTTTCAGTAAATTTAGATATAACTGCTTTCTTACATATTGTTAATAGAATGTCTATGTATAAAAGCTAGATCACGTTTTTTGACAGGTAAATAGGAGCATAGTCAGCAGTTTCAATATTCCTACAGTAATTTATGAGGCTTTTTTACTGATACATAATGCAACATTCGCAATAGGTATTTGAGGTATTATAAAAGCACTAGGAAGGTGGAAGTTACTTTAACCACTTAGCTGCCACATAGGTGCGGCCATGGTATCATAATACAGTTACCACATTTTCTTACACATCATTTTGCCACTCAGATACAATTTATTTTTGCAGGAATTTAATCATTTATTATTAATATAATAACACCCTGATATTTTCCAACAATTAAAATAACACACGGAATAGAAAAATACGACAGCATTAAGAACTACAATTTCACTGTTTGTTGGTAAGTTTATCAAAATATACAACAACGCTCCCTGTAAATATCCAACAGAACAGACCATATCTTAACCAGATAATTTAAAAGCTGCAGTATTATTAAGATTACTCAGTCAATCATGATAATAATCATCAAAAAACATAGTTCTGGTATAGTTCATGTGCAGACTCAGACAATTCCCGGATCAGACAATTCCCTCAAAGATTAATTTTACCAGTGAATATCAACACTAATATTATGTTAAAATAATTTAGTAAGATTCCAAATGAAACTGAACTGCTCAAGGCAGATCTTATGAGTACAATAACATTTATCATTTATCTGAGAACATGTTGAAAACATTTTTAAAACTTTCGGGAGTTGTACACACCATTTTGATACACACGGGCTTTACTCACATATTATTTTCACATAACGAGCGGTCCGCTCGTTATGTGAAAGCCCGTGTTTATCAAAATGTATGATGACAACAATTTATATAAAACTCAGTCATTACTCTAATTTACATAGCATAGCTGTATGGTGGTAGCAGGATAGAAAAATCATTATTAGTTGCCAAAGAAAGAATGCTAGAATCAAATTTATCAAAACCAATGGCCGTTAATAAATCAGTTATAGCAGATATGCCTGGAAATGTATGTTTCAAGAAAAAAAAAATAGTATATGTTATGATAAGCTTACATGAGAACACAGTCACAGCACTGGAGTGTGTAATAGAGGCATTTGATGCCGCAGTCTTCATCTTCTGGTGATGAGGCAGTTGATTGCGGGGGAACTTTAATAGCTGTCTGAGTGACATATACACTGTCAACTTTATCAGCAGACTTCTCTTTATTTTCATCAGGAATGCTGGCTAAATCATCCTTCTTGTCAAGGTATTCACTTTTTTTAATGTTTGCATCTCCAGCAGCTTCCTGGAATTATAAATCAACTCGTTACTTAATATATAAATAACCATGCAAGTATAGATATTGAGAATGGTTAGAAATTATTTTCTTAATTAGATATCTAAACGATACTTATCAGAAAACAATTATATTCAGTACTAATCGACTAACAATGTTCTTAATAAAATTATTTAGGTCTTTGAGGATTTTGAGGTGCATGTATTTGTGAGAAACTTTCTGCTTAACATCCAACATTCAAAGTTAACCATTATTATGATCAACCCAAGAGGTATGATTGGCACAATATGGAGCTCAGGATGTGAGTGAAAGGAGCAGAAGATCAGGCTTGGTTGGATATTACCACCTAACAATTTACTTATGTATGTAAGTTAAGTAGGTAGCTCACTTTTATATGTGTTCTCTATTTATTAAGTTAGTATGTATCTTTTGTGTATCTCCAATAAATATTATAAGAATACATCTAAGTACATTATTTTTAAACAATTTTATTTCTTTGAAACAACATTGACCCTGCCACTTTATTAATACCTTTTGATATTTTATGTCTTCATTTTCATGTTTTAAAAGTTTTTCTTCAAGGTCTGTAATCTCTCCAGGTACTTCGGCTATAGTTGCTGCTGTTCCAGCACTGGCTACTGTGGCAATTGGACCTTTTAGCCGCTCGGGCACAAGAAGAGAGGCTTCCTCTTCTTTCTTTTTGTGTAGATCTGAAGAATCGCCTGACATACTGTAACAATAAAACATTCATAAACTTTATTACCTACCAGGTCAGAATACATATCTACTTTAGATTCAGAAATATACAATACACAATACACACAACAAAATCTAGCTAAGTATAGCTTGCAATATGGTGATCATGACTGATAGATAGGTAATAATTAAATACATACGTAAGATACTTTAAACACCCAGACTCAGAAACAGATAAATATTTTATTCTGAGCTATTTAAAATTTAATTCAGTTGAGCCTAACCCAAGAGAACACAAGTCTGAATGCACGAAAGGTTCAGGTTTCATTTCTTTCCATGACACCGCCGGCTATACGGCTTTATTCAACAATCAAACAATAGGCAGTTCATGAAAACGAAACCAATAATATAAGTTCCTCCTTTCAGGTTTTGAATAATTTACCTCACAGTGACGCTCTCAGTTTGTTCCCCCGACATTCGACGCCAAGTGTTAATGATAGCATCAAAATTATTGTTTTCTTGCATCGTTTTTGATTGAACGTGCGGTTGACAAAATGTAAACAAAAAGTTTTCTTACAATGACATGACACGAATAACGGGAGATAGTGTAGTGAACCGTATAGCTTGGCACTTTATTGTTTACTTGTAAAGCTAAACAAATAATTTAATACATTTATTAAGTTGCTTTGTAATTTCAAAGTAAATAAATTCATCGAGACATAAATACAAACAATGATTTTACGTGGTTGCGCGACGGAAGGAAGAAGGGAAGGCCGTAAAGCAAAGCAAAGCAGTAGTAAGGTAGATAAGCAAGGATTGCAATCGAGCAGGCCTCTTTGCTGTGCGGCTCTTGTCTTGTATTATTGTCTGTCATGTCATGTGAGTATCATCTATCATGCACGTGAAATGTCAATGTCAAGAAGATTTCAAATAATTTGGGGACCTACCACATGTAAAACATATTCTTCGTTTGTCATTTCATGAAGTAACATAGCTCTGCTAATTTAAATATTTTTTACTCGTTTTATTGCATGTTTTATTCAGGAATCGTGCGTGAGGTCTATTTGACAAATGACCATCGACTAAGACTTTTACAAACAAATTGACTTTAAACAAACATAAACACTTGTCACTGGCAAAATGGGCATTATTATTGTCACATGCCATAAACAAAGAAGAAGAACATGTAAAACATTTTTTAATGAAAACAGATGCAAGGGAAAACATAATATTACTCCCTGTATTAGTTTAGATTCTTCAACTCACAGGAGCACAAATTATCAATAATAATAATTAGTCTATATAATAAACATACATAGTACCTATGTGGTCTAAATTATGTTTCGGAAATTTAAGAAACCCAAAGTTTTGGTGATTTTTACTTTATAAGAATACGTACCTACTTACCTAACTTTTCATTATAATATTATGTAGGTGGGTCGTTAACTCACTAGTTATACATGGACGGTGATCTATCACTTTTCTTATCGTAGTTAGTGGAATTGTAGACCATATCCCTTTTCTTGCTTCGTTTCTTCGTGGGTATCCATAATATCCCAAAGCTTGATTTTCCACTTTTTGGTGCAAATGAAGCATTTTCGTAAGACTTTTTGGACGTGCTAGGCGCGGCACCTAACGGCTTATTAATTCCAAAAACCGGGTTCTTGCTAGAAAGTTTAGAACCGGAACTTTTGCTGGCAGACCCAAAAGAGCTGGTGCTGGATTTGTTAGCGTTGGAGGAGGATTTCCCTGTGCTCTTGCTGGTGCTCAGACCGGCTATGGCCCCACTCTTGCCAGTGGGGCCTGCTGAACCTTTTGAAATCGGTGCCAGTTTGACGATCTAAAATTCATAGGTAAGTCAATGAGTAGCGTATGAGGTAGTAGATTGAGTTACTCTACTTATAATACCTACTTTCTCGGTATAGTAGGTACTTGTCTCGGGTCTGGATGCTTCTATGTATAATATGTTTGTATTTAAAAAAAGTAGGTAGGTCTAAGTAAGTACTTATATGTATTAGTCATAATGGATTCTACCCATAACACAAGTATTTATTATTTCGAGGCCCAGTTGTTGCTGAGTGAAATGTCCGGCATTATTATTAACGAATTATGATTTAAGTTAGTTAGGTAGGTACCAACTAAACTTACAGGTACTTAGTAGGATGATGTGTCTCGCCATCGTATCGTCATTGAACATAGCTTCCAACCAACATTCTGTTAGTCTGATTTTACGCTCATATAAGTATAAACTATCAAAAGCAGCATAGATTACCTACCTACCTAAAAATTAGCGACCTACTTAAAAACGTCTCTCAACTTTTGTCAAAAGTTAATCACTGTCAATAATAATGGCATCCCTCTTTGTTAGATAGTCACAAATAGTAAATGGACGAATCTTAAATATGTACCTACCTACCTACCTACCTATTATAATAATCGGCCAGTAGATATCCATCCACGGCCTAACTTATTCCTTTCAAATTGAACACTGCCTAAACACTGATTAATTACGAAAATAAATAGAGATTTTTATAAATGTAGTAGGTAGGTATACCTATTATCCTTTCTTCCCGTCATAGGAGGGTGAGTTACCTAATGAATTTTGCCAAAATAATGTAAATCCCTATTTTCTCGGTTCTTCTTCTTATCGGTTCACTAGTTATTTCGAACTAGTGTGGTGAAAGGATTAAAGTAAGTACTCGTACTTAGTAGGAGCTAAAATCTTATCTAAGAAAATAGCTTGTGGCTTCATCAGTGTTTCCCAACATATTTTAAACCAGGTTCCAATAATGACTGTTTTGGAACTATAAAAGTAAACAGACTTAATCTAAA
Organism: Lampropteryx suffumata; assembly: GCA_948098915.1. Lineage (NCBI taxonomy): Eukaryota > Metazoa > Arthropoda > Insecta > Lepidoptera > Geometridae > Lampropteryx > Lampropteryx suffumata. The sequence continues at coordinate 12,995,784 of OX402544.1, read as the reverse complement.
AAAAGTCGTATTGTGGATAGAGTGAAGTTATTTGAAATTTCCAACAAAGCAGAAAAACCTTGTTCGCTTTAGCCGGTTTCTCGGTTTCCTTTTTACCTACATCAAAACTGCTCCAGATACGTAATAAGATTCATAAAATGCCTTGTACCTTTAATTTTCTTTAATTTTGGAATTCATTGAGTTTTTCCTTCTTATTTCTGCAACTTTTCCAGTTTTAGTGCTAAAAGAGTTGCGAATCAGTTTATAGTGAATGTTAGTTTCTGTATTCTGGGAAGTAAAGATCGAATTCATCAGTCAACATTATTATTTAGATGTTTTCCGGGCTACTGGTTGGGAACCACTGACTTATGAACGATAACAACAGCTGAAATATTTAATTATGATAATCAGAAAGTCACGAATTTTAGGTACCTACTTTCAGGTATCTAAAAATACACCTTCTATTCGCCATCCAACTAAAACTCATTAATATCACTAATAATTCATTCGAACCAATAGCTTATCGCTGAAGTTACCTAGATCGCCACGGCAAGCGTAACATGTTAGAAATATTAATGTCGACAACAGGCCACAGCTCATTGTTAAGTACTCATTCTGATTTCTTAAAAAAACATTTTTTAAGTTGAGACCGTTAGAAAATTCATACTTTTCAACCTATTTCGTGCAATAACTTATGTTGGCACCTACTTACACTAACAGAGTTAAAAAACAGTACCTGGTTAAGTATAGCAAAGAAAAAACAAGTACTAAAAAAATACATACATACCACTTATAATGAAGTTTATTCTTTTACACTGCAGCACTATTCGTAGCAACGCAAATAAGTTAAAATATAATACGGAATATGGAACACTGTCTCAATCGTGCGTGGCACATACTGCGCTTGCGCAGCCGACCGCGTTATGGACTGGTCTGGGTTGCCATGCCACACACCACCTGGCATACCTAATAGATGCCATTAGGCACAGTAACCTGCATATAGGCATGTGGTGTGGATGGTAACGATCAAGTAACTAGAACTCGATAGATTCGCGAACAAAAGAACGTTAAAAATATTAATGTGTCTCTGATATTATAAATATAGTAGGACCTAGTACTAACCTATTTATTACCATGTAGGTATCTGATATAACAGACCAGGTGTATTTAAAGCAGGTGGTAAGGTAGGTATTGATTGTGGTTTATTAAGTATGTTATTACCTCTCATTATTTTCATTTGTTAACTGCCTTGCAATGTTTATAATTATATATACTTTTATATATTTATAATTTATATTATATAACTTATATATACACGCAAATCAGAATATTGATATCTCAAAGCGAAATTGCACACTTTGTGCATCGCATAAGTACATTACTCAGTGGAATAGGTACATTAAGACTCGTACTTATTCTACTCACCCAACATAAACAACAATTTCTATGAAAGTCAAAACTACATGAGCTGTTGTATGACATAAACAGAATTCAGATTTGCCTTATTGCCTTTGTATAATATGTCTTTACTGACAACCATTGCATATAGTGAACAGTGCGAAAGATAATTTGTGTAAAAAAAAATTGTGCTTCGTTGGATCAGTTCTCTTTCCAAATATTAATGTTTTTCAGATACTATTTTGTGGAGGAGGAAACACAACTGTGAGGATATCATGGTATTAAATTAAGATATATTCATCTTTAGACGTAGGAAATAATTCGGTAGTGTTGGTTAACTGTCTGCCGTCAGACAGTTAACCGACTCATTTGAAATGTATAAACTCTCTTGTATAAGTATTTCGTAGTTTAAGGTAGTTATAAGATGGATCATATAAAAAAGCGCTAGAACCAAGACGAGTTTCTTGCTAATTCTTCTCGGGCTTGGGTTAGGATGAATTGGCACCTTAATTCACCTAGTATGTAAGACGTTTCAAAGTGATCCTTGTGATTGTATTGAATAAATAATCTTTTGACTTGACTTTGACTTGATTACAATATTTTAACATAAATACTTTTTTAATATCACAACAATCGCTTATAATGACGAAAAATGTCTGGCTGGATAGGTAGCGTTATAGCTTAACAAGATTCATATTGTAACATAAAATTACCATGAAAATATGGCTTTTAAAGCTTCCTTTAAGTTGGATATATAGGTACTTATTATTTTACACCCAAATATATTATTTTTTATTTAAATTTTAATTTCTTTTTTTTTATAATAACGAAAAGACAATATAAAACAGTCATATTTCACATTTGTACCTACTTTTAGGAATGCCAAATTTAGAGTCTTTCTAGGGTTTGTATTTATAATAATATAACTAACGACCCTCCCCGGCTTCGCACGGGTGCAATGCTGATACTAAAATATACTACAGAATGTTTAATGTGATTAGAAACCTCCAAAATTATAATATATTATGCATGTATTATACATATAAACCTTCCTCTTGAATCCACTCTATTATTTAAAAAAAACAGCATAAAAATCCGTTGCGTAGTTTTAAGATCTAAGCATACATAGGGACAGACAGACAGCGGGAAGCGACTTTGTTTTATATTATGTAGATCACTACATAGTCTTTATAATCATCAGATTATAAAGATTATGATCTTGACTCGCCTGTAAGCTCAGTTGATAGTAGCTCTGCCTTCTGGGTTGAGGGTTTAATTCCCTCTCTTGATAAAAAATGGTGTGATGAACAAAGATGTTTATTCTGTGTATGGGTGTTATAATGTATCTTAATTATGTATTTTAAAATATATAGATGTATTCTATCAGTCATCTGGTCTCAAGCTATGCCTAGTTACCTATGGGCTAGATGGTGTTGTGAGCATTGTACACCAATTTTTATTTATTTATTTTATATTGACAAACAATACAATGTAATAAATACATTAACAATGTCAAAGTAACTGTTTATTAGTAGTAGTTTATCAATTCATAAAAAACGCATTATAATAATATTAAAATAAAATTATGCCGTATTCTTTTAGCTGAAAGCCTCGTTTGGAAAATATTTTTTTTCTTTATCGGAAAGCGCATTTCTATCTTTAGTAACGATGCGTAGGACGACAGAGTTGATTGGGCTTGGACATTGTACTGGATTGATTGGACAATTGGAACAAATTGAGAGCAATATAAAGTGACTCGAAATGTGCGATTTCAATCCACCGTTTGTATCAAGAGCTCACGCGGTCAACAAGAAGCAAGCCAAGGCGAACATTTACGATATACACAAGTATTTCTTACGTCATTTCTGATAACATGTTTATGCGTGGAGAACAAGAAAAGGTCAAGCTTACTCAGTATCGTTTTGTCCTTTGGAATTGAATGCAGTCTTTATGGTCCCCTATTTGTTCGCCAATGTCAAACTGTGCACTGTGTGTCATGTGCAGCATAGTTAGGTCCCTACATTCCTATCGAATGAAACGACCTGTATTGCTGGTAAACTTTAACCGAATTTAACCACAATCTACTTTCAGAGTGGTTTGTGTGCAGACAGCCATCAGTATCAGAATTAAATAAGAGATAGGTAAACCGATGTTTTGCATAGAATGATATTTTGAATGCACTCTCTCAGTTAGGAATAGAAGATATCATTCGACCCAGACACAGTCATCATTACCTATATATGAAAGTGATGTCACTTTACCCCAGTAAAGGATTCGATCATCGTTCGCAGACCCAAAATCCTACCATTTACATATTACTCACGAATATAATTAGACAAATGTGCTACTGTTGCTCAGTATTATTTCAAAATTTGATATGTTTAAACTAAGTATTGAAATTATAGAATACTTCCTCAAAAATCAAGTCTTCTCTCGTCCTAAAAACTTGGTACAAACTTGTACCAACAGTCATACTACTGTAGGTAGGCTTAACAAACCAACCTGTTTTCAACAACCAAATGTGATTGTCATCGAATCAGCACAGATCGTCCTCGAATCCAATTGACGCTGAATGTGCTATGAGCCGGTAATTGGTATTTATTAACTGGTCACGACTCATGACTGTTGATTGTGGAAAACTTTGGAACATGGGTGGTATTATTACAGACAAAAGGTTTAATGGTTTAATGGTAGTCCTAGTCGCAGTCTGTCTTTATGTTTGTTACCCATTCACGGCTTAGCGGCTCTACGGATCGTATCGTTGGTAATGAGGTAGATATCTTGGAGACTGACATGGGCTAAATTTTATGTAGACACCAAGCGTGCACAGCCGCTGGCAGCAGATAGTAAATAATATAATATCCGATATTTATGACACGTAATACCTACAGGTTTTTTGTAAACTTATTGAAATTGCACCCGGCGTAAGGAGCTATGAAATCTCTGGTTTCGGTATTTAGTCTACCGGCAAATCTAACCGGAAAATATTGGTAGGGAAGTATCTACTTACCAGTAGATATAAAGTAGCCATTAAAGAATATGTCTTTTTCTTTAATGACTACTTTAATGGCTCTGGAAAAATATATAATAAATTAATAAATAAATCATACCGGACATTTCACACAACCCCATCTGGTGCCAAAGTAAGCAGAGCTTGTTTTATGGATACCACATGACTGATATACTACTTATATACATTATTTTTTTTGTAAAAGACAGATACATGCCGATCATACAAACAATTGCCCCGCGGCGGGAATCGAACCCGGAATTTTCTGCGTATCAGCCGAGCCTTGGCCCACTGCGCCACAGAGGTCGTCAAAAAAGAAAGTAGTTATATGTTTACATGTGCCTATCTGTGGCACTGTGATTTAATGGCGGCTGTACACACTCGTCGAGATACCCCGAGACAGGCCGAACGCGAGTGTGTACAGCGCGCTCTCGTCTCGTCTCGCTCTCTCGTCCTCGTCTCGGTCGCTCTCGGTGGCTTGTCGGTTTTTTGCGCCCGAGTCAAAGGGTCTCGTTGGCTCTCGCGAGGTAAACGAGAGCGAGCATGCACACACTCGTTCATTTAGTTGCTTTCCAGTATTTATGAACAGACGTGTTTCACTATGTGGTCTAACGAACGAGAATTACACTTTTTCGAGTGCTATCAAACAGAACCTGTTTTATGGAACTCGAAGGTTGTGAAACACAAGGATAAGCAATGTATCCATGACGCTTGGGTGCGAATAAGCGAGCAAATTGAAATCCCTGTCGCCGCGTTAATTTTCTTTTTATAGTAAATGTTTAAAAAATTGTAATAGCTCACGGCACAAAGACAAATAGCAGCAGCAATTTCTACGTCCATTGTCGCGTAAGTCTTCAGTTCAAATGTTAGAACGAGTGTGTACAGGCATGCTCTCGACGAGAGTGTTCTCGGCCGAGGCTCTCGGCGAGAGGCCCTCGTCGAGTGTGTACAGCCGCCATAAGAAAGAAAAAAATAAGAGCGAGAAAGACCTCTTTTCTAGTTAATGAAGAGATGTGAGCGAATTGCACAGTTCTTATCGATCCAAAATTTGGTATCCTGTTACTTTAACGATATTGCAAAAGCTGGGTAACCTTGATCTAGTACTGCAGTATCATCTTTTTTTCTTTTTTTATGTTATCGGTAAACCTACTTTTGACCACGATCTCGCCTGAAGTTAAGCGACGAAGTTGGCTGACAATGAGTCACGCAGGTCTAGAAGACACCTATTTACTCGAGACTTGAAGAAACCTAGATTGTAGTTTTCAGGAAAGACAGACGACGGCAAAGCATTCCAATTCCTTGGCTGTACGCATTATAAATGTGGAAGCAAAACGCTTTTTCGTAAGGGTGATAGACTGACAAAGCATGGATGGTAATGCACCTGAAATATGCAGGATATCCAACTCCTCACTAACTTACTGAGGTGTCGTGACTGTCATTACAATGTTCGCAATGTATAGGTTATAATATAGATGCTTTCTTTGTCAGGGATTTCTCAATTTTTTATTTGTTTTTAATTATTTTTTCTCTATTCGACTACCAGCAGTCTTCCTGCCTCTGTTATAAATGTACTTTATAACTAAATATTAGTACCTTTTGAATTGCAGTGTATAGATTACCAACGATTGGTATTTTTAAATTGAAAAATAAAGAAAAGGCAAAATTGAAAAGCTTTTGTGCTTAAAGTGTAAAATGCCTTTAGTCATGTTAAACGGCATAACAGTATAACAAGAATGTATGTAATGTATTAACTGGCCTGTCAGCTCACCTCTGCCTTCTGCGCTGTAGGTCGGGGGTTTATTCCCTTCCAGGACAAACATGTATGTGATGAACATACGTATATGTGTTTGCTCTGTGTCTGGGTGTTAAAAACTATCATATCCTCTGTGACCTCTGCGGCGCAGTGGGTGAAGGCCGTCTGAGATGCAGGTTTTGGAGTTGGATTCCAGCCGCGGGATAAATGTTTGTATAATCTGTACATATTTGTCTCGGGTCTTGGTGTTTTTCTATGTATTTACAAACAGTATATATGTAGTACCAATATCAGTCATGTAGTTCCCATAGCACAAGCTCTGCTTACTTTGGGGCTAGATAATGTGCTGTTGGAAATTTCGAGCGTTGTTTATTTATATAATTTCAAAAATACGAACTGTCCTGTCAGCCCAGTTGGTAGTAGCTCTGCCTTCTGCACTGTAAAATCAATCAATTTTAATAATCTTTTATTTTAGTTACGTATACATAAATGGTAGGGTTGGGATCTCTTCTTTTTAGTTTACACCTATGTTAGAAGAGTCCCCTCTATTCCGTAGTCCTTAAATTGTAACATAAGCAATACAGGAAAAAAAATCGGGTTGCACTCCGGGAGTGCCGACAGAAGTGAAAACTTATTTTGGCGCGTTAGAGTTTAGTAATAAATCACTTCAAAATCAGTAATTATGGCGACTGCCAATCAAATACTGAACGAACACAGATGATGCAATATTTTTTGTTCAAAATGTAGATAATATATCAAAGAACCTAACTCAGTAAACTTCTCCATTCAAAAGTAGACTGTAAACATGTGAATTAAGGTTTATAATCAAATGGGGCGAGCGCGGCAGCCGGCTGCGTCTATATCAAAGAACCTAACTCAGTAAACTTCTCCATACAAAAGTAGACTGTAAACATGTGAATTAAGGTTTATAATCAAATGGGGCGAGCGCGGCAGCCGGCTGCGTCTATATCAAAGAACCTAACTCAGTAAACTTCTCCATACAAAAGTAGACTGTAAATATGTGAATTAAGGTTTATAATAAAATGCGGCAGCTGGCTGCGTCTCGCCCCAGACGGTAACGGTGTTGCGAATCCAGAGTTTTTACCTCATCGAAAAATATGCGTACCGCGCTAAAAGAAGTTTTCCCATCAAAAATAATAATAGCAACTTACACAAGTATGTACACATAATAATAGGTACCTATTTAAAATTAGGTTAGATATGTTTTTTTATTATTTCTATTAACAATACTTGGTATCTCAATGGGTTTCTAAAAGTTTAAGAACAATCTGTAGTACTATAGTAGTACTGTAGGTTGAGGGTTCGATTCCCACCCAGGATAAACATTTGTTGAAGAGCATAATGTGTTTGTTTGTTCTGTGTCTGGCAGTTATAAAGTATCATAGGTATATATTTAAAGATATATAAGTATTCTATCAGTCATCTAGTCACCATAATACAAGCTATGCTTAGTTTTGGACTAGGTGCTCTTGTATGCAATTATCCACCAATATTTATTATTATTTATATAGATTTTATTATAGAGAGAAAGAAAAAAGTAGAAGCAGGCCAATAATAAACCTTATGAGCCAAATCAAAGAGAAGGTTACTATCATGTTGTATACGGAGGATGCTGCTTTGACGATGAGCATATGGGCATACGCCGACAAGAGCACTGCTCTATGGTTATGATGATGATGATGAATAGGGTAAATGGGATGGGTAGGTATCTTCATATTCCTTTCGTTTCACTTGTTACTTCGAACCATTAGGGTGAAAGGATTGAATCGCGAGTCAGAGGCTTCTTTCGTAAGCTTTGCACATGTCTTCAAACTCTTTTGACATGCCGGTTTCCGCTTGATGTTTTTATTTTAAGACGCAGAAGGTTGCGGGTTCGATTCTGCCGCGGGACAAATGTTTGTATGATCTGCAAGTATTTTTTTCTGGTCAAGGTGTTTCTATGTATAATATGTGAATTCACAAAAAAAAGTATATAAGTGTATCAGTCATGTGGTACCTACCCATAACACAAGCTATGCTTACTTTGGGGCCAGATGATGCTGTGTGAAATGTCCGGCATTATTTATATATTATAATATATTATTTTTTTATATATTATAATATATTATAATTTATATATTATAATATATTATTCTCCGTTAGATATCTAAGTAGGTAAAACTGATAATACCTACGTATTATTAGTTGGTATAGGAAATGAGATCATGAAAAGGTCAAAACTTGTAACAATAAGATAAGACATGTTTCCGAGAGTATATTAGATTGCTTTATAATGTATTGCGATGTTACAATATACTAACCTAATGTAGGTATGTCAATGGAGTCAATTTCACGAAAGAAGTTCCTTAGACGTTCCTTAGATCTTATATATATATTAATCTTCTGTGCGTGTTTGTAATTAAACTTCTCCTGGACCGATTTTGATGATTTTTTTCAGGTGGATTCGAGAATGGTTTAAATTAGTTATGACCCACTCAATAATAAGGATATACATATGTAATTTGGTTACTGAATTTAGAATCTTAATCAATATTATGTGAATGTGGCGAAATTACAAGTTAAATATAAATTATAATGTGGCCAAATTATGAGTACAATATATAGTAGCATCAGAGACTTTAAATTAGGTACTTTAAAGTCGTAGAAATAATATACTTATAATCAGTATATTATATTTAGGTATCTACTTACTAATCGATTTTAAATATTAGCTAATTACAGTGAGACTTCTTTCGTGAAACGGAATTAACTTCTACTTAATTAGCTAAATCGTTTGAAGAACACAATATTACATATTTATCTATCAGTCAAAATTCATACAATTAACTTATGTAGTAGCAAATTACAAAAACTGCACCTTGAGTGATACCATCAAAGTACTCTATATTAGGTAGGGACGTACCAACTTAATAAAATATAATATAATCATTTCACATTTTGTTGTATCAGAGGGATTCGGTCAATGTAAGTACTATAATAATAACTCAAAATAATATTCTAGGTTTGTAATTACTTAAGTTGATACTATGTATTATAGTTTTGTATCCTAAAATACTATTATCCTAGTGGGGAGATTAAGCCGCAAACAGATTACGAGTTTTTTTACAGGTTCTCCATCGAGGTGAGGCACTAAAAATAAACTGAATAAGAGCAAGCACCTCTGTCAATTAAGTTGACTAAACGTATTGCTAGAGGCACTTATCAATATGGGTATTAATAAAATGATAAGCGGCTCTAGTTATTCGTCTAATAAATATAAATGCCATCAAAAACATAACTTGTAAAAAAACAATTCTCGCGCAACTCAGTTCTTCTACTGCAAAATATATCTAGAAATTGCAAAATATTTTAGTTTATCCTTGATTTATACACTAAACACCAATTGTATTGTAAATTTGAAGCTCCTATGTCTGCTAAAAGTGCCTTAGAGTTTTGATGATCAGTCAGTCAGTCAGTGAGTGACATAATTGAGAAACTTTGACTTGTTATAATTCTTAAACTACTGGTTCAAATTAAATAAAATTTGAAATACACCGTTTTTATACAATGCCTGCTTGGTTACTAAAAATTCAGGCTTCCACAGTTCAGTTTTGTCCACAACGAAGTTATAGGGGGCTCGAAAATGGCTTGAACTGCTTCGAGAACAGAATGGTACGGCCGTGCCGCTTTTTTGCTTGACTTGGCTGAGGCACTGCTGTGCCTCCAGATTCACCGTGTTGCTTGCTCTAACTCAGCTGATTTTTGGGGTGAATACCTCGATGGAGAAACTTTAAAAAATCTCGTAATCTGCTTGCAGGTAATTAAGTTGTAGTTTCTTAGACTTAGGTGTAATACTTAGAGACCTTAGTAAGTACCAACCTATCCATACCATTTTTTGTTCAATAGCTTTTATTACTTAGTTTATGTAACTTGTTACAAAACGTACCTAGTACTTAGGTGCTTAGGTGACTGTATATGGAATTATTTTTAAGTTACCCCCGACGCATGCAGAGGGGCCTAAAGCTGCGTATCCACCATAGATGTACAAGGAAACAGAACTGTGCGTTAGGAAAAAAACAACCAATAGTATCATAGTAACCACTAATATTGATGGTTTTTTCCACACGCACCACTCCACATCTTCGCATATCTGTGGTAATTACGCAGCCTTATAATTTTAACATGTGTATCTGTGAGCAGGGATGTGTTCAACTTCCAGAGATCTAATCGACTCGAAACTCGGTATTCTGTTGCTTCAATACTATTTCATGAACATAGTAACCTTGAGCTGATGCTGCAGGATTACCTGCAACCAGCAGAATACCCAACACTTTACCATCTTACAGAGAGCTCAATGAAATGTTTTTTTGGTTCCAGGGGTTTTTTAAATTATTCTTGTATAAACTTACACTTAAATGTAAATAAACCTACATAGTTTGTTAATAACCACTAAACACACGCAGTAGTACATTACCTACTTAATAAAGATTATAATATATGGCATAAGGCTTCGACTTAATAATATTTTTTATTTAATTTGATAAATGGTATTACAAAATGCATTAATTGTCACAGCTGTTGTATACTTAAATTAAGCGTGTTATGTACAGGTTTTGTTTCGGCATAATCTGGGACGTTTTGCCTATTTCACGAGAGTTATATTATAATGTACATTTGAACATAACAAAATTTATTACGTTTTTTTTCTAAATCGGCTAAAAATATGATAAATTGCACTCGTTTGCTATGAGAGTGCTACAAAATATTTGTTCAATAGAAAAGACATCAACGCGCTGTTTGAAGGTAGCTAGGTTGGGAGGAACATGATCTATTTTCAAAAATTCAAATATTCAAATATAAAAAAAAACATATGACATGTTTATTTATGTTTAAATAAAAGTTTGTTCCTGCGTAGGTATTAAAGATGTATAATTTTGATCGCAACATACTAGATATCAGACTCTTATAAATTATAAATATATAGCAACCATACATGCTCAAAACTTTTGCACTTTTGTTCTTGTAAAGGTCCACGCGCTATAATGATTATATTCGTAGATTCTTATTATAACCTAGTTTTATAACGGTTTACTTAAGAACTTCAGTCTAAGTTTTATGTGATAATGCCACCAGTAAAATGTTCTAGATATCGATATTTCATTTGAAATCATCTCTACATCGTCTCTAAGCATTAAAGCAAGGTGTGTTTATTCACTAATGTCTTTCTCCTAAAGCGGAAGGGTATGAATCGTCGTTTCTTCTTAGCACCCAGTTGTAGGAGTAGGTGCTTGGCTTCAGCGAGCGTGGCTGCGTCGGTGTCTTCAACTCCCGACACGAAGCCACTCTCGGGTCGAGACATGGCCGGGGTAGTCGGCAGCAGAGAGAACCATCTATCTATCTTTGCACTCGAAGACAACTGTTATTGGCGGAAAAATAAAGGTTTTAACACAAATAAGGATCAGTAATTTTAAGCACTATCTACACTTATATCGTTTGGTTACAGTTTGCATTGTTCGCTCATCGCAGAAAACCAGTTTTATAGATAATACATTTTTGTTACAAATAGGTGATGGTGCAAATGAAGCCGCATTTCACGCGTTCTCGCTGCTCCGAGGTGATTATTTCAGTATTGACCAAAGGTATTTATGTACTTACTTTCTTTAACCTACGAAGCGTAGCCAACGACTCGTCTCTACTCTATTTTGGTGATACTCGGTTTTAATAGCGTTCAATAGCGTTGAAGATCATCTTACAAACTATTTTTTAGTCATGGGCTAGAAATCTAACCTTAGTACTAATTACATGTGATAGAGCAGAGCCGTATGTGGTAAAGCTAGCTAGAAAAAACCCAAAAATTGAATGCGATAGGAAATGGAATTCTATTAAATAACAACATGGCTCTTCAAAATTAATAATTTTCTCGTTTTATGAAGCACCTTCATCGCCAAAATAAGCGAAAAAAAACTCATGTATCTCAAAATGTATGACTTGCATGATATATTTGTTTGAATACTATTTCTGTCATAATTTATTAAGGAAATTATTCTTTTAGTTAATATTTTATTGTTCTTAAAAACTATTGTGTTTAAAGAGCAAACATCGAGATACTATTCAAATGACATCATTTTCGTTATATTTTCAAGGCTGAGAAATAATTGTTTCTATAGAATACATGGTATATAATGTATATAATTGTTTTTGTAACCTGAGTACATACGTACATAATTTTATAGCTCAGATACCAAACTAAGCTTAATCTTAGCATAAATGTATAACCCTAGTATGGAACTAATAGAGGGCTTGAAATGAAATGAAAAATATTTATTTGACACGACACACAAAAAGACTTAAAGATTAAGGTGGTAAATCAACATACATTATTACAACTGAAAAAAACAAAAAAAAAAAACGCACACTTCCCTTGCTCTTCAACTTGCACTTGCACTTCGTTTGCTCGCACACTTCCCATTATTACAAGTACCTGGATGACCGAGCTTTGCTCGGTATAAAACACGGATAAAACGACGTTTCCTAAAAATGAAACCTAGCTAGATCGATTTATCGCTCCAAAAACCTGCATACAAAATTTCAGATTCAGATTATATATATATTATATATATTTACATATATCCAAGAATTGCTCGTTTAAAGTTATTAGATAGATTAAGCCGATCACAGATTAAGTTCTGCTTTACTTTCTACTAACAACCCGCCCCAGCTTCGTACGGTTGATTTTTACACCTAAACCTTCCTCATTAGATCACTCTGTTCATTCATGAAAACCATATGAAAATCCTTTTGGTAGTTTATGAGTTAATCGCGTTCAAAATGACAGAGGACGCGGCGCGGCGGGTAAATTTTGTTTAATATGTACTGACACACTTTATTGATGTTGTCTTACTTATGGTAGAAAAATAAACATAATTTTATTATTATCAGTCATATCTGTTCAATTTTGCACTGTTTCACCTAAGTATATTGAAATTGGTGATGAGGTTAAATTGAATTTAGGATAGTTTTGGTTAGAGGGGCTTGATCTTGACCAAGTTAAATTAAAATCTGAAATTTGTCAGGCTTTTACTGACTTGGCTTTTGGCTTATATTTGGTTAGGTAGTTGTAGTGTCATCATTTTCAGTTTGTCAATAGTTTGGTGTCCCAAAAGTAGTACACCAGCTTACTCTCCGTAGAAAGGTGTTCGCTTTAGGGGCTGACCTAGCAAACCTACCCTTTTGTCTGTCCTTGTCAATGAATAAAGTTGGAAACCGATTTAAATAAATCATTAGCTTATGCGTAATTACCCCTAATGTATATATGTGGGTTAAATTTTGGAATTACAAGTTCTTGGACATACGGGTTTCCTCACGATGTCAGTACTTACACTTACTTACTTACAAGTATCCATAGAAGTAGGAATACATTGTACGAATTATATGCTTCCAGAGAGACAATGTTAGATGATCCAGTTTTTTATAGAACTACGCAAAAGTATTCAAAAAAGTTTGTCACGCGGCTAAATCACTGTTTTTGAGAAAAATTATAGAGAGTTCAACAAATCACATAAAAGCTACTTGGAAATAAAATAAATAATAAAACAGTTAAATCAAAAGCCCGCAATAGACAGTTCAAATTAAATACAGGTAAATGGTACAATTTTGACAAAGGAACAGGAGGTTGTGAATGCATTTGATAGTTTTTTCTCAGATATACCAAAACTTGTGACCAAATCGTTAAACTCTTCAGCCTCCAGAGCTTCCGTTCTATTAGAATCTAGTGTTGCTATAAGTAAGAATGAGTTTAGTTTTAGCTATATTAACGAGGCTAGTTTTGTAAAAGCATTCAAGTTAATTAATATAAAAAATACAGAAGATCTTTGGGGAATGTCAGCAAAGGTGCTGGGTGTCATTATCTTAGATATTGCACCATGTTTAGCTTACATTTTCGACGAGGGAGTTTTTCCCGATCTTATGAAACACAGTAAACTCATCCCTATGTTTGAGGCTGGAAGTGAAAGTGATCTAGCTAATTATAGACCGATATCGATATTACCTACCAGGTAGGTAAAATCTATGAAAAAAAATATTCTAAATCAGTTATAGTCTCACTTTAACGTTAACGGCCTGCTACATAGTAATCAATACAGATTTACTAAAGGTCGCTCAACAGCTGATGCAGGTATAGCGCTCTTAAAGCATATATTTGACGCCTAGGAGAAGTCACAGGATGCAATTGGGGTATTCTGTGATCTATCTAAGGCCTTTGACTGTGTGAGTCATGCAATCCTAATCTCAAAGTTAAAATATTATGGCATTCAAAACCGGGCGATTGACCTCATACAGTCTTATCTATCCAATAGAGTCCAGAAAGTAGACGTGGGTGGTGAGAGGTCTTTGGGATCAATTATTGATATAGGGGTACCTCAGGGATCGATACTAGGCCCTTTTTTATTCCTAGTATACGTTAATGATTTACCTTTTTTTGTAAAAAATATTTGTGATATAGTTTTATTTGCAGACAATACGTCTTTAATTTTTTAAGTTGATAGAGGTAAAACCAGTATTTGCGATAACGTAAATGAATCCTTATCGTTGTTTTTAACTGGTTCATTGTAAATAATCTTTTACTTAATGCAAAAAAAATTAAATGTATCAAATTCATAGCCAGACCAACATTGAAAATAATGGATAGGTAATGAATGGATAATCTTGAAGATTCCACGATCTTCCTAGGTCTTAATATTGATGCAAAACTACAGTGGGGTCCGCAAATTAACATTTGCTGGTAGGTCTAGTTCCGCTGCGTATGCAGTTCGTGCGATACGGTGGCTTACTAATAAAGCACAGCTAGACTAGTTTATTTCAGCTATTACCATAGTGTTAGGTATGTCATATGGCATCATTTTCTGGGGAAAAGCAGCTGATATTGAAAAAATATTTGTAATTCAAAAAAAGGGCAACACGTGCCATTTATAAAATGAAACCACGAGTGTCTTTGAGAGAAATATTCTAAGAAATTAATATTCTCACAATAGCTTCACAATATATCTTATATTAAAATTTGTTATTCACTCATAAAAATAGATTTGGGTTTCAGCAAAATAGTGACCGTCATAAAATCAATAATAGGAATTGAAACAACTTATACATCCCTAGGTTTCGACTAGAAAAAGTAAATAAGTCCTTTATGGGGAACACGCTGCGCTTCTATAATAAGCTTCCTGAAAATGCAACTAAACTACCTATTAAGAAATTTAAGGCATACATAAAGGATAGTTTTTTCAAGAAAGCGTATTATAATATAAATGACTATATTATTGATAAGAATGCATGGCCTCATGTCGCTCTGCCCTCAGACAATTAACCGACACTTTTGAAATGTATTAACTCTCTCGTATTAGTTCGTAGTTAAGATGGATCATGCAAAAAAGCGCTAGGACCAGGACGAGTTTCTTGCTGGTTCTTCTCGAGCTAGGGTTAGGAGGAAATGGCTCCTAAATTCACCTAGTATGTAAGACGTTTCAAAGTGATCCTTGTATTGTATTGAATAAAGTATCTATTCACAACGTGATGGTCACCAACTCTTGGTTAGCTTTTACCTATTCACCTTAATCAGCAATTTAAAAAAATATGTATGCTTACGATTGTATTCCCTAGGCTTCGTAGACGTCTTGAGCTCTCTAGTTACTAATATCTTTAAGAACGTAAGGCATTCAGAATCTCGTTCAAACATAACATTTTGGTCGGATAGAAATAACAGAAAACATTTTCGGTATCATCTTTATTTGTCTATTGTTCTATTGAATATTATTGGAACGCATAACAACTTGCAAATGTCAACAACCATCTACATAGTGATTATAATTGGGTATTATACGATATTAAACTGTGCCTACAATACTAACATCGGTAACGAGTTTAACGAACACTGTAAGTACCTACATATAAGTACAACTATTTTTTTTAGTATTCCGTATTTGGATCGGTAATTATTTTTGTAAATGTCTAGTTCTATAATACTATAGCACACCATGTAGAGTTTTTCACTAAAACATCATAGAACGTATAACAATCGAACATTGGCATTGTATTGAAATAAGTGTTTTATTTTAACTCTAGTATAAACCAATAACTTTAAAATGTCTAGTCTAAATGTAGAGTTCTGTCGAAATTTTACACGAAGAGAATATTTTTTAATAATTTATAAATATATATACTTTATCCATATAGGAGACAATATGCAGTCATATTTTGAATTTCTACCTACACACAATTTTTTAATATACTTACTATTTAATATTCCTAATAAAATACATAAATACATTTTTAGATAGGTTTTTAATGGATGGCTATATTACTAAACAGGTTTAGCAATAGGTGTCTGACTACTTGTCAAAGAAATAAAACAAGATAAACTAGGCAAAATGCTCACATTTTGCTCAGTAAAAATAACGTACAACATTTTTGGTTTGGTCTATATTTTTTCTATTATTGTTCTATTGAATATTATTGAAACGCATAAGAACTTGCAAATGTCAACAACCATCTACAGAGAGATTATAATTGGGTATTATACGATATTAAACAAGATACATGTGCCTACAATATTAACATCGGTAACGAATTTAACGAACACTGTAAGTACCTACATACAAGTGCAACATTTTTTTTAGTAGTCCGTATTTGGATCTGTAATTAAACATAATGTCTAGTTCTTAAACACACATTCTAAAATATAGCACAACATGTAGAGTTTTTCATTAAAACATCATAGAACGTACACCAATCGAACATTGTATTGAAATAAGTGTTTTATTTTAACTTTAGTATAAACCAATAACTTTAAAACGTCTAGTCTAAATGTAGAGTTGTTTCTAAATTTTACACGAAGTAAATATTTTAAAATAATTTATAAATATATATCATTTATTCACATATGTAGAAGGAGACCATACGCAGTCATTATATTGAATTTCTACCTACACACAATCGTTTTATATACTTACTTAATATCCCTAATAAATAGTACATTTTTAGATTGATTTTTAAAGGAGGCGTGTAACTACTTGTCGAAGAAGTGAAGAGGATATAGTAGACAATTCATCAGATTTAAATTTTCCCAAGAAGGTTCAAAATATTTAATATCTTTGAAGCTTTGATTGATCGTAGGTCAAATCCTGTTGACCGTGGTGCGTGGTAATAAGCCCATTGGTGGATGACAAAGACTCGAAATCAGGGTAACTTTTTTCTTGTTGAAGATTGAGATTTACTTGATGAATCATTATGACTTTCCACATAGTAAGGTACCACCAGCATAACCAGGAAATACCAGTAATTTAATATATTGGTACCAACCAGCATTGGTCCACATTCATGTTACACTATGAATTCATAAAATTTTGGCACATATAGCTTTCAAAGTATTTAATTATATTTGACGTTGATAAGAATATAGTTATAATAAGTAGATATGTATAACACTATAACAGTGAAAAATATATACATACATCAGTTTTCATAACTGTAGTATTATTAAGACATACATTATATGTTTCTTATTTTTTCCAAACATCTTATTCTCGGATGAACTATATAAATATTATATATATTTATTTATATATATATGTGTTGAGATTGAGAAACAAATACGTACCTAGTAGGCAATTGCATTTTTAAGCCCTCTTCCACAAAGATAATACATTATATTTTATATAAGCCCCTGCATATTTTTCTACCAACTTAAAGTAAATAGGAGGAAGTTCTCAATTTGGCTGTAATTTATCTTAATAATTTATTCCATAATGACAATGACTTCAACAAGACTATAATATGAAGGAAGGGTAGGTAATCGTGGGAACACACAGTATCGATGGGAGAGATTTATTCTAAACTCGATTACATCGAAACAATTAAACACTGCCATTTAAAGCATAATCCAATAAAGCTTTCTTTAAATTAGGTTATCACAATGACTAGAACGTAAACTTTTGCGAAAGCTCTACTTATTCTTTCTCACCGTACTCGTACATGAAGATATTCATAGATTTTTGTAGCTTATCTATAGCAAATAAATAATATCAGCTCAAGTGCCTACTGTTAAATACCAGTTGTCTACTTTTTATAGCCATTACATTGCATCGTAAAACTAAACCCTACTTTAATGTCGATATGATAACAGATATGTCAGTAAATTTACGGGATACGGGGTTGAATAACAAAGTTTATGATTTCCATTTATGATGTAAAGTACACCGTGGGTCCAATATCTTGTTAGAGCATCTTGTGAATGTTTGTTTTGAGTGATTATAGTAATCAGAATAACAATAATTATACTAATAGTAAATAATACGTTCTATACCATGATCAACAGCTATCAATAAAATAAACAACAGCAACAACACTCGAGGACTCGAGGACTAGTATGAATCAGATAATTTGGCTTTCATGTCTACTTGGTGGTGTGTCGCGTCCATTGCTGGCGCATCGCTGTCATCATCTCACTGCGATTGGGAACTTTCTCGCTGGTAGAGCGCGTGATTGGAGCATTCGGAGCGACGCTCCCTGGAACCTTCAGGGTATTTCCTGAGTTCCCTGACCCTCCTGCCGCTCCCGATCCACCCTGGGATGCCCCTTCGTTCTGATCTCCCACGTCCGAGACGCTTTCAGACGGGCTCACAGGAACTATCAAACGCACGCGTCCATCCTCTCCCGTAGCAGTCAACGTCCCGTTGTGCGACAGCGGCTTTATAAACGGAATCCCGTCCTCTGAGCTACTGTCGCTCGAATCCTTGGAAGAATCAGAGCTGTCTTGGCTGTCCTGGCTGAACAAAGAATTATCGGACTGAGCCATACTCATCGCCTGAGCCTGGTTTCCAGAGCCGCTCGGCTCATTGAATACGCTGTGTTTGAGCAGGTTCTGTAAATCAGAGTTGCTGTAATGGCTTACGAGAGGCGGTATATTGGGAAAAGCTTGACAGTTCTGGAAGTACTGTTGGTTGGCGTTAAATGTGCTTTTTGCGGGGGGTTTGTTTTGGTTAGGGTCTCTGCCCAATTCATCAAACTTGGTTATAAGGAAGTCTTGGATCTGTTCGTTGGACATGTCTCCGAAACCGGGCGCCGAAGCTGCTCCGTTCGAGGTGCCCGGGGTCGGAGAGGTGCTGAACGGTGAACGCGTGCCGTTAGTTTTCTCGGATTGGTTTGTGTTGTTGTTCGGCGAAAACAGATCAATGAGTTTCTTGCAGCTCGCCTGGTTTCTATTCAACTTCAGTCTCTGGATCTGGCAGCACAAATAAACAAATTATTATTAAGTGGTAGGCATGGTTGGAAGCGTGAATAGTAACATGAATACTATAGAAGGCAGGTTAGAAAATTAAGATAAAATGCTGCAGTTTAGGTACATGATATAGCGTTTATGGAGGTACTGTTGTTCAAACAAAATATTATAAAATTGGGTCACTTACCATCAAACATGCAGCTATCCCTCAATAGCTATTTAGGATGCAAGTAGCAGGTAGGTAGTTCACACTATGACACAACATCGTTTTTTTTTCTAGCAAAGTATTAATTTGCAAAAACAAGGTTTATGAAAATAGCACACTGATAAAACAACACGAATGAGCGAGCAATGCAACCAAAATTAAAACACGATACTTCATAAAATCATTACAGAGAAAAAAATGCATTTTCCTAAGATCTAATGACAGTGGATATAAGCGTGAACACTGAGATTCTTCAAAAGTTTGTTAGAGGCAAACACTACAAACCATCGAACTAAAAACAGGTTTCGGTCAAGCCAAACTTTACGTAAGCCTAGATCAATTGTCAGTAGTGTACACAATCATGCTTAAAATATCAAATTACTGCACAATGACTAGCACAAAAAAAATATCCGATCAATTTCCCATAGACCCCTGAGTCACACCAGCAGGATTAATTGAAGGTTTGTGTTGTCTGCGGACGCAACGCAAATAGTTCGCTGTAGCCCGCAGGTGTGGCCACTGGTTTTGACATTCAGAAACAGAGACAGAATATATGGTCTAAACCTCCTACTAAGTATACTGTATTGCTAGTATAAAAAATACGGCGAAATTAACTGTCTTAACTGTCTCTGACTTAGTTAACAACTATTTTGTAAATGGCCTGATCATTATACAATCCTCAAATGCAATATTTTTAAACCTAATCTGCCCCCATAGGGTGTATTGGGGAAGATAAAGAATCTGAAAGGATAAAGTCGTGGGCGGAAGCTTATGATGTATAATATTGTGAGTGGTCAAGGTCGTTATAATGGTTCCACAATATAGCTTCATCAATCGCGTATAGATAAGCAGGATTATATCAAAAAAGCACTAGGAGGAAGACGTTTTTGTATTGAACATATTGTATTGAATAAATTGAATAAATATTTAACTCCCTCTCTGTTTTCGAATGTCCAGGTGGTCTCACAGGCTGCTCTAAGAAATAAGTCGTGCAGCATTGCATTTATATTTTATCTCATAGATTTAAAGGTCAGCATTCATCTTTTAACCCACAGACTAATGTTAAGATTCATCAACGAAAACTTCGCCTTCGACTCAGTGTGTCAAAATGCTCTGACATTCGACAAACGAAAGCATAAGTCCACGATAAGTTTCATCTCTAAATCTAAACCTTAGTCTAGTGTCTATCTTATTACAACTAGCTAATGTGTCGTTAAATAGTCATCTTTATTCAATGAAATCAGAACAACAAGATACTAAAACGCCACGCTAACTAATTACGTGATTATAGAGTAGAGTAGAGTGGAGATTATAAGTATGTTCAATTGTTCTATACCTGCGGCAGTTGAGTCAGTTCGTAGGCGCTGATTGGACGAGAAGTGATCTCCATGCGTTCTTGCAAGTGCGAGACGAGGGAAGCGATATGTTCCAACAACTCCTTGTTATGGAATAGCAGTTGCTGGGTGCGTGCCTGAAACGTTAACATAAAACTCATCAGACCATGTTTTACAGCTCAATGGTAAATAACTAGTTAAATATTTGTGTCCTAAACTAAACAAAGTTTATATTACGGGAGCCAAGGGCGATTATGTAATTCTGATACTATCAAAACATTGATACTAACAACTTTCAGTCACCATTGGCAAATTGGTATTAAGAAAGTTTAATGTTAATTGTAACTGATATGCTGTTATATAGATAGAAAATGCCTATTGCTAATTTAGACTGATTGACATTGATTGAATCAAGAGATTCATAATCATAGCAGATGAATGATAATATAGTTATTTATGTACTAGTAAATGCATACATATTATATGATGCTATTAGACTTTATAATAATCCAATGTATTAGTGGTGTGCAGTACTAAGTATTTTCTATTTTGTTCTATTCTATGATACTATAAAACACAGAACAAACACATATGTTCACCAAAGTTGATTATGAGAATAGAAGAACATGATTGAGCAGATGTGGGTACGCTGTTCCTCCTTACGATTTACAGTTGTAAAAGCTCATAAACCATGCATACTAACATTTTAAGTAAGAAACCTATTATGTCAGTTTGTTAGTTTGTCTAATAACTTGTTCCAAGGTAAACGGCGGATGAAATTTGTTGAAGGCGAAGATGCGAAGCCGCGAGCAGCTGGTAAATAGTACATACTAAGGCGACTATCTGATCAAATTAATTTGACGCGTATTCACGGCGCTCGATCGCATTTTTTTATCTGAGAAAATTTAAATAAGAATCCAGTCTATCCAAAGGTTTCCTAGTAAAGAGTTCTATTAGTGACAAGGCTGCCCATTATATGAAATTGATTATTATAGTTATTGTTTTTGTATATTATTTGTGTGGTAGTCAATAAAGAGTTATCTATCTATTTGTGTGGCCTGTCAGCTTAGTTGGTAGTAACTCTGCCTTCTGTAGGTTGAGGGTTCGATTCCCTTCCAGGACACACATTTGTGTGACGAACATAGATGTTTGTTCTGTGTCTGGGTGTTATAAAGTATGTATTTAAAATATATAAGTATTATATCAGCCATCTGGTCACCATAATACAAGCTATGCTTAGTTTGGGATTAGATGGTGTTGTGTGCATTGTCCACAAATATTATTATTATTATTATATTATTATCTATAATTAATTCTGAAAAAGTTTTCATTATCTTACTTTCCACCTATTCGTGTAAGCTATAATAAAACGATGCCAACTTTAGGAGAGGATGATGATTATTAAATATTTTAGACATTATTTAATAATTAAATTATAAAACTAAAAGTTACTTTAATATTACGTTTTAAAAATTAAAATCGGTTACTAAAACTTTCAAATCGGTTCAGGCGTCTTTGAGTAATCGGTGAACATGCATAAAAAAAAGGATTCCGACGAATTAAGAATCTCCTCCTTTTTTTGAAGTCGTTAAAAAACAATTTGAAACGAGGAACAATAATATAAGCAAACTATATTTCATTGATTACTCTTCTTCCTTCAACTAACGAGCAGATATCCACTAACAAAAAACAACTCATTTTTACTATAAAAAAGTTAATTTTCAGTGGACACCCTTAACATAGACGAGACGAACATAGACGAGAACGGCATAGGACGGGAAGTAATGGCACATTCAAAAATAGGCCTATACCCAGAAGTCAGTGAAGTAGATCTGCGAATGATGATGATGATTATGAATAAATATTGAACAATTCACACAGGACCATCCAGCCTCAATCTAAGTATAGCTTGTACTATGGGAACCAAATGACTGACTATATATTTTTATTATCGTAAATACAGACTTCAGATGGCATAACTGGATATTGTAACACCCAGACACAGCACATACTTCTTAGTTCATAATATTTTTTGTCCTGGGTGTCAAATCATACCCGCACCTTGCAGAGCATGAGGAAGTGCTACTACCAATTGCCTGTTGCAAAAATAAATACGTTATAAGGGTTTCGTTTATAAACGTTTGGAACCCTTATAGGATCATTTCGTTGTTCGCCTGTCTGTCTGTTAAGAACCTCTATTCAAGAACGTGTGGAGGTATAATGTTAAAATAATATCAAACATTTAGGTCAGATACCCCAAAACAGCAATTTAGCCAGTAGATGTCAACGAAGACACTGGCCACTACCAAAAATAAGGTCTTTCTTTACTTATGAAGTTGCCGTTCTAATAGTACTCGCCTTTTTTTGTAATTAGATGTAAAGATGTAATTTTTCTAGGATTGGCTATGAGCTCTAATTTCAAATGAATATATCTATATATTTTTTAATTTTTTTATTTCTTTTAAATTTTTTTAGGTCTTCCTTCTGCAAAACTGAGGTTAAAATTCTATTAAAAATGAAATACGAGTTCCATTGTAGTGGCAGTGCGGCGCAAACGGTACGCAAAGTCAACGACGTATACGGAGCGAAAACCTACAAGAAACTAAAGCAAATACTGTTATTAGTTTTAACGATTCCGTTCTGGAAATAATAATCTGAAAAATGAACTGAAAAATTAAATGAAATGAACCGTCGCCGGTCACCTAAAACTTGTGGTCAACAACGACAAATAAAAGGCGGTCGTGGTGATGATCCACAATCTACGGCTGCAGTTAGCAGCAGCATTCGACGTTAGCTTCAAAACAATACAAGTCCATTTGCGTAAAATTGGCTAGGTAAAAAAGCGTGACAAATGGGTGCCACACGAACTGCATCATCGCCAGCGTGACTTTTGCGCTGAGGTATGTCTTTGGTTGCTCAACAGACACCAAAACGAACATATTTTAAACCGATTTGTCACATGCGACGAAGAAAGTCATTAAGTAAGCACTCATCGAGTTGGCTGGACCGTGGTTCTACCTACCTACCTAGGCAATGCTCTCCACGAAAATCCTAAAAAAAGTGATGGTCACTGCTTGGTAGTCCAGTGCCAGTATGATTCATTACAGCTTAATACTAAACGGCACGAGCGTTACTGCGGATGTGTATAGTGATGATGGATAAACTTGCTAATATCCAGCCAGCTTTTGTCAATCACTCATCCCCGCTGCTCCTGCTTGACAACGCACAACCCGACACGGAACAACAGAGGGTTTCCAAGCTACAAGAGCTAAGGTTGGAAGCTCTCCATCATCCACCGTACTCTCCAGACTGTACTTTCAGATTTTTACATTTCCTGAATTTGCAATTGCAAAAAATATCAATATTTGAGGCAGTACAAGCCTTTTAAGAGTTTAGCCTTTGAAAGTCACTGATAAATTGCCATTGCGCTGCCAAATATGTATTGATAGAATGGCGAATATTTAACTAAATAAAAATAAAAGTCATGTAAAAATAAATAGATTTAACTTTTTTTTTTAATTTATATATCATAAATATTATTATACCTAATATTATACCTAATATTATTATACCCAATATTATAATAATATACCTAATATTATTGTATAATCCTTGGCCTAAGTATGGCAATTTAGGCTGTACATTTTGAAACTACAAAGTAAAAAAAACAAAACCTCATGTATAACAATTTATAATTAAATCACATAAACTCTTTTGCAGTTGCAGTATTGACCGTAAAATATATAAACATTATTTTCAACTGCATAGTTAACTATGAGGTTGTTTGTTCATAAGGGTGACAAAGTAGGTAGGTGATACGATTTGTCTATTTGTTAGCTGCTGGCTGTCGTCGTGTTTCCGAATAAGCTTCTTCAAACCTCCCGCATAAATAAATAATACCAGACATTTCACACAACATCATCTGGTCCAAAAGTAAGCAGAGCTTGGTTTTTGGGTACCACATGGCTGATATACTACTTATATCCTTTTTTTTATATACATACATACTATACATAGAAACAGCTTAAAGCTAAAGCTTTGAGTGATGCTTGTTCGGCTTTGTAAACGATTAAACGAGAACTAAACACTGAGATTAAGTGCATAAGCAGTCTTACGACCAGCTAAGTCCACAAATGCGACGAACTCGTCTCTGGTTTTAATGTCGATACACTGTGTTCATATGAGCTATTAATTTTGATGTCATACGTCATAACACGTGTATCGAATGACATTGCAAATTTTAAGGCCTAGCATGCCGTGGTGTGTTAATCCGCACGGTATAAACCGCGATATTCCAAAGTTTATTCGGAAGTAGGTTATAAACCGGCTTCAAAAAGGAGGAAGTTCTTAATTCGTCGGAATCTTTTTTTTTATGTATGTTCACCGATTACCCAAAGACGCCTGAACCGATTTGGAAGATTCTTTTTTTTGTTTTAAAGGGTGTTCCCATTATTTTTTTTTCCAATTCGTTCGAGCGGTTTTTAAAAAATCTAAAAAAATTAACATAGATGAATTACATATTCAATGATGTCGGTTTTTAGTTTTTTTTCTTTTTAGTTTTCAAAATGTAATTACTATTTTCAATGCGGTTTCATCCGCTTGTGCGAACGTCTACATGTGATTCCATGTTCCACTGCACTGAATACGGCGAAAAACCCGCAGTGCGCGCTAGGCCTAAATATTTAATAGCTTACAGAAGTTTGCTACACTTGTTCTAATTTATCTAACAGGCAGTAGTTATGATTTTTTGGAAACTAACATTGTACCAAACAATTTTGTCGTGTAATGGCGTACTGTCTTACTTGTGCTTCGTGGCGCGCCGCCTGTTCGGCTGCCAGATGATCGCGCATCAACATCATCTGGGCCACAGCAGCACGGGTCTGCTGCGATTGCTGCTCGAGCTTCTCGCGAAGCAGTTGCTGCAGGTGTTGAGCACTGAGCAAGCTGTCTGACACAGAGTCAGTTGTGATGTCTGCTTTGGTGATGCACTCCGGGAGATCGGGGAGATTGATGATCGGAGTTGAAATTATTCGCTGAAACCGAATATACGATTTAGGTAATAGGTAATAACAAGATTTAGGTAATCGTTATAAGTCAGGTCATAAATCAAGCATCAAAAAAAGTTAACTCTAAAAATCCAAGCTTTAGGTGACCACGGAGACCAAGGAGTTTCTATTTCATTTAGTTATTTATTTATTTGCATTAATTTACACGACACAGTACCAATTGCATTAATTAAACAAATTCATGAAAAACACACTACAACTAATCATCTAAAAAATATAAAAATACAAAATGTCGGGAGCAATATAATAAAATTTACATACAAATTAAAAGGACTCTCACAGAAACAAACAATCAGTCAATACTTTAGACCAGCTATGAACAAAAAGGTCAAGTCAGGGTTTATGTCCAAAAGAGCATGATTGCTCATGTTCTTATGCAAGCAAGCGCCTAAGGTGTTAATGGGAAAACTGAGACTCTTCGTTTTAGTCTTAGAATTGTATTAAATGTACTTTCAAATTTTTTCTTCCATAGAAATACGTATACTAATGATCTTTAATATTCCGTTTATAGCAAACATTAACTATGAAAGTTTTATTCTAATGTAGAGTAGCAACCTTTACATACCTATTAATTCAACATCAACATGTATAATTTTCATTAAAATCCAATAATGGAATAGCGAACAAATAATTGACTGCCAATTTCCAGTTTCATTCCAAAAATGCGATCTTATTTAACAATTCCCGCTATGAAAGGTATTAGAGGATGATTTTAATTAGACTATCCATTTTCAAGTTATTTACAAAGCTATTCTCATAATAAATTGAACTGTGAAGAGAGGGAGAATGTTGGTCGTAGATCTGCGGTGTCGTGCCTGCTAGGTACTCAATTTGATAATTAGGAGTGTTCCTAGAACGAATGGAAGTAATAGGTATATTAGATAATTATTATGTATATTAGTCAAGTATTAGGTATATTACATATTTATCATCTATGTACCAACTTTTTTACAAGAAAGGCTTTTAAGAATTTACCAAAACAATGGTGCTTCGATACCTCGCTGTCTCATTGGAGCAGTGCGTTTATTTGGCCTACCCATATTATATAAATACAAAATACATCTACTTTCCACTAAAAATGTATATACTAATGTATAGGCTCAAATTTCATTCAATGAAGTCGGTTTTCTTTTTAGTTTTTAAAACGTAATTATGTGTAATAGTTATTGAAAAATAAAAATAAAAAAACAAAAATGTATTTATTTAGGAGCATAAACAAATATATATCAAAAACATGGGAAGAACGATAACATTACGCACAAGTTAAATGTAACTGTGTCGCGAATGTTAACGCCCATCTCCGAAGATAATAAAACAGAACCAAAATTAGATACTATAGCATACTATATACTATAGGGGGATTGTAGACCCCTTCACAAAAAATATTGAATCTGAAGTAGCGAGTGTGTAGTGTGTAAAGTGCTTGTGTGTTCGTGTATGAATGTGTGTGTTCGTGTATGAGTGTGTGTGTGTGTCTCTCTCTGTGTGTGTGTGTGTGTGTGTGTGTGTGTGTGTGTGTGTGTGTGTGTGTGTGTGTGGGTGCGCAAAAAACAAATTGCAAAGCATTTTATCTCGATGTTCGCAAGGATAAGCTGCCAATTCGTGTGTGATTTTTAAAGGGTTTATCAAAACGATTCATGCCTCCAATTATTTATTTTGTTTGCTCTAAAGATACTCGTATTTCTACTGCAGACACTTGGAATTCCTCAGAATCACCACGGAATGTGGCACGATTTCTAACTTAGTAGCGTTGCTCCGTAAGATCTTTGCATAATGACTTTTACGTGAATTCAAAACTCGCCTTGAAGATTCAGATAGATGTATTAGTAAACTTTTGTCTTCATTTTCCTCCTCAATGCTATCGATCGAAACTTGTGAACGATTGTTTATATTTGGATTGACCTAGAGAGTCCCTCAACTAGGTGCTTTTAGCACAATAAATAGTAAGTACTTATGTATTGGATGCAATCTCATCGCCACCGCTATGAAACAAATGACATATGACTAGGTATGTATTAACTAAACAAAGACATTTTGGTTCTTTCCTCTCAATGATTGCCTTCACCGAATGTTTCATGTATTTAAAAGTTCATTAGAACATGACATTAATACAAGGATTTGATCAGTAAAATAAGTACCTAACTAATTGAACCAACTATACCATGATGTCAAATCAAATAATAATAATAATAATACAAATCCCGGACATTTAACATAGCATCATCTGGCTCCAAAGTTAGAACAGCTTGTGTTATGGGTGCCACATGACTGATATACTTTTTTTTTTTTTTGTAAATGCTTACATATTATACATAGAAACACAAATAAAATCAAAGTAATTTATTGCGTAATATGGATTTGTAACTGTTATTTTCTGATACATTTTAGAGCAGTCAGCGTGGTTCGCATGCAATATTTTGTTATACATTATTATTTAAATTAAGTAGAAAGGCACGAACATGCTTTAAATAAAATAAAAAAAATCGTCATATTTAAGTCTATATTTTAATCATTTAAATAAATAAGCCTTTTCTATTAATATTTTTTGATAGTCCTTGGATAGTGCCTTAATATCACATGTATGTTATTTTTTTTATCAAATATGGGTGGCATGCGTGGTACCTATTATAAAAAAACGTGTGCGTCTCGGGACGCCCGACAGAAGTGATAACTTAAACTAATCTAACTAGCGCTGTAGGTTAGAGTGAGAGAGGAGGAACCTGCCTATCGCTGCCGTTTACGTGAGAGAAAGGGAAACCATCAGACTGGCGCCGTAACGCGTTACGTAACGAAGCGGTTTACCCTCCCATAACAAGTTATCACTTCAAAAATCACAGTCACAGACATCATTAATACCAAGTTTCATCCAAATGCTTTCAGCCGTTACGGTGTGTTTGGGCCACAAAAAAACATAGGCATAAAAATACCCAAAAATATAAACTTTTAAACATCCACACACATATTAACATTTATGATATTAGTTGGATTTATTCTGCACGTTTCTGTTAATATAAATGTTTATTGAAGTCCTAGCAATTTGAATCTGAATGCTTGAAATTCAGGCAATCACGATTAAATCTATTAGAAGTATGCAGCGGCTGCTTGAAGTTTGCAAGAAATAGCAATATTCGAACGAAACGTCGGGGAGTTCCACTAGCTTATACAAAGTATCCTACGTTCTGCCGAAACATCGATCAATTCACATCCATTCACATGCCGATGATATAATAATGTATATTATTTATTATGAGTTCGGATTCAACATGGGAGAGCGACTATTATTATGAGACTAGACTATTTTCAGTTTATATAATAACGCAAGTGTATTTCTATCATTGAAACTAAATGGAATATTTTTGGAAAAGTATTTGTGATATAGTTTTATTTGTTGGCTTTAATTTTAAAGATATACAGCTTAAACCAGTTTTTGCGGTAACGTAAATTAATCCCTATGGTTAGTTCTTAACTGGTTTACTGTAAAAAATCTTTTACTTAATGCAAAAAAAACTACGTGTACCAAATTCACCAAATAATTCATAGCCTGACAAACATTTCAATTAATGTAGAAGCAATGAATTTTGTAAATTCCACGATCATCCTAGGTCTTAAATATTGATGCAAAACTACAGTGGGGACCACAAATTGAAACACTTGCTGGTAAGATTAGTTCCGCTGCATATGCAGTTCGTGCGATACGGTGGCTTACTGATGAAGCTACAGCTAGACTAGTTTATTTCAGCTACTTAGTGTTATATCATATGACATTATTTTCTGAAGGAAAGCGGCTGATATTCAAAAAATATTTGTTCTTCAAAAAACAGAAATACTCTTAAAAAAGACACCGCGAGATACTTTGAGAGAAATCTTCAAAGAATTTAATATTCTCACAATAGCTTTACAATACACATATATGAAAATTGATTATACACTCATAAAAATAGATATGGGTGTCGAGCAAAATAAATCTGTATAATTATTTTATTTGAAAAGACACCATTTTAAAACAAAAAATGACGATTTACGTAATGACGTAATGACGTTTCTCCGTTTTACCACTTCCAGCGGTCGCTATATCTATATTGCTATATAATTAGTAGTGCGCCCATAATAATGTAAAATTACCATACTCATACAAGTCTACCCACATTTTATGGTATTTTTCTATTTTATGGTTACTAAACCAATACGCCTGTTAGAGTTAAAATAAATTTTACATTTTGTTCTTACGTAAGTATATGTTTTCTTTGTGAGAAATAAATGTCTATGACCAAATATATCCATTGTCGCGGCTGCCATGTTAGTCCGGTTATACGCTATAGTACTTGTAGTACCTGGGACATATTTTTTTTTTTAATTTCCTAGTCCCTATCCCATCCCCATAGCCTAAGTAGCATTATTTAATAGAAAGTTCTAATCAACGTGTCTTGCTGACTGAGTCCCGGATCCTCTCACGGTATTTTCGCTCGTCAATATATGAAAATAGTCTTGCATGCACCAATAGATTGTTTTAGTAGCTAGAGACACTAAAACGACAATCATCGGTAAGTATAAACGTTTGATTTGGAACGAAAGGCTCAATTGACTCAATAACGTAATTTTACGACTGCAAACAGTCGAGATAATATTGCTGAAATGACTGAAGACGACTGACTGCCGCACTTAGTCATTTACTGGCCCATAAAATTGTAAGTGCTTGCCTAGAGCAAAAAGAAAATAAAAGAACAAAGGTATCTAAATCTATATAATCTTGATCACGGAAATTGCAAAAAGTAAAGGAAAATAAGTGGAGTTCATTCTGAAAATAAAATGTACATTTTATGATGAGAAAGGTTTGCCCTAGAGACAGATACAATATATGGGACAAACTGCGGTTAACATGCTAGGATTGTTCTATACTTTACAGAGTTATGTAATATTTATATGTTACATAACTATGTAATATATGTAATATATAAATATGTAATATACCTTCGAAAACCTGCACAATACATAGCGCACATACTATCTATTCAATAGCATTCATTTTTAAACTATCATTGACGTTAAAACACACTGATGGTATATTATATAAATATTATTACACAATATTATACAGTCTCTAGAATCTGATCGAAAATCGTTCTGATTCTAGCGATTGTTGATATAATATTTTTAAATTAAAAATAGGTAAATAATTATAAGGTTTTCAAAATTTTTTCATTGAAATGATTAACAAATAACAACAAAATATTTTTTTTTAATTACAATATACATTAATACACATACATTAAACCCCAATGCATAGAAACCAGCTTCTATGCTAATTCCTTCTCTGTCCAAGCTGTCCACTTATGGAATGCGGTACCAGCTTCCATGAGACAATCCCTTTCACTAGCCGTGGTCAAAGCTAGGATCAAAGAATGGTTTCTCTCTAAATCTTCATGAATCATCGATATGTTGTTTTGTAAAATTATGTTTATTATTGCTTGTATTATTTTATAACTATTTATTTATATTTGTGTTAGGAATCTGTATTTGTGTATATCGTTTATGTAAATTTATATAAGTATCAATAATATTGGGTAAGTTTATTGCGTTTATTGGCTCTATATAAGTTATAGTTCATAATATAGTGCACCCCGACCAATCTTCCAAATAAGTTAAGATTCTCTCCATCCAAAGGTCTGGAAGAAATCGCTTCCTTAGCGATAAAACCGCTCAATGTACATAATTTTTTAAAATAAATTTAGTTATAAAATTGTTATATTTAGTTTCAAGGTGTACAATAAAGAATTTTCATTAATTCATTCAATGATTCATTTATTCATTAATTCATTCAATGATTCATTCATTCATTTATTCAAATACTTTTAGAGATAATTTTCTTAAAGTACTTATTTCTAATTTATGTGCGATCATAATAATACGGTTCTACAGTTATATGATAATATATTATAACACGAACGAGTGTTATGTTATGAACGTAATAATTAAAATTATTTCAATTATAACAAGATGTTAACAATGATTCTACAAGGTGAACTATGTATAATCCTAAAAAGAGATAGTTCTACCCAAAATAACTTTAGCGATCATGTCACTCGCAGCTGATTGTAATCGCGTATATTTGAAAAAGTGGCAATGAAAATAATTGTCCAAGGATTCTCATTACAACTGGAGTTAAATGAGGTTTTTCTCCCCCTCCTGGTTTTTCATACTAAATCCGAGACACCCTATAGGAAAAAAGTTTTCATGAGCCGGAAGAAAGCGCCCAATTAAACCCAGCATAGGGGGATTCGGGGGTAACAGTCAACTGGAAATGGAAACAAACATCCGATTTCCCACTTTTATTTCAGTAAGCTACGTCAATATTTTCTACGGGTTCCGGAAAATATAATTGACTAAAGTTCCTAAATAAATATTTTTACGTTTTATCTTATATCACGAGCACAAAATCAACAAACAACTATTCGGCTATTATTCGTGAAACGTTCGGTTGGTCGATTGGCGCAAACAAATAAACCTAGATACCTACTCGTGCTACTGGACTAGCTTTCATAAACGGGCGACACCGAAAGGCAAATGCAAATATTTGCTCTAAGTTTGCACACAATATGCTCAAATATGGGTGCCGCATTTGACATTGTAGCCTCTTTATAAAGCTACTGGCACCTTTGGAACTGAAATATAATTTCCGAGGTCTTATGATAGGCTCTACATTTACTCTACACTTATTTATCGCGAATGGAATAAATAACTCAACTAGTAAAGAGTAAACCTAATCGGGATATAGAATATCGTGATTTCTACTCTTTTTCTTATCGTGTTACTAGTTATTTGGCTAAGACCCTGCTGAACGCAAAAGGTTGCGGGTTCGATTCCCGCCGCGGGACAAATGTTTGTACGATCTGCAAGTATTTGTCTCGGGTCTGGGTGTTTCTAGGTATATATGTATGTCTTTACAAAAAAAAGTATGTAAGTAGTATATCAGTCATGTGGTACCCATAACACAAGCTCTGCTTACTTTGGGGCCAGATGATGTTGTGTGAAATGTCCGGGATTATTTATTTATTATTATTAATTTATTTCAAACCAGTGTGTTTATTGTTTGCTATTGATTCCGAAATTCACATACCTTCTTGCCTTCTTTCTTAGGCGGTGGTGGGAGTAGATCTAAGTGCGTAGGCCGCACCGGTTCTTCCTTGCCGCCTGTCGCTCCTTCCTCCAAGACGTGGACTGCTGCAGTTGCTGTTTCGGAAGCACCGCAGTCCGATGCCGCTTCTGAAAGAGAATTTTGTTTATCACCTGGTTTCCAGCTATGTAGGCGGTTTTTTGAAGAGATCGCGCAAATGCTACTGTATATTTCATTTTGTATCACCAATCATTTGTTTTTGTTTGGGCATTTAAGTATATTAGGTAGATAGATAGATTAACATTTTATTGTATACAAAAATAACACAGAAGAAATAATAGAAATAAAATTGTACAATGGGCGGCCTTATCGCTAAAAGCGAGCGAAGCGATTAATGAATTATAATCGCTATGCTAGTCGCTAGCTGCACGTTATAGTAATCTAACTTAAGCTAGTACAATGCCTTGTCTCTGAAATGCGACATAACTATATCTGCAAAGTTTTAAACCATTTTTTAGAAGCCGTTAACATTTAGAATTATTTTATTTTCTGTTGTCATCTGCGGCATCCAGCCTATTGGTTACAAGAGTTTTTGTAAGTAACGAGTGTGATGGCTCCCTCATTAACAAAACATAATTAGCGGCTTCGTTTTGAAACTGGAAACTATCCTTTATTGTAATTAGCCAACGGTAATTGGGAGCAAACAAGATTAAACGCGGCTTCGCGTTATTGGCTCTACGATTCTAAGAACCGTCACATAATTTACCAATTCGCCATTTTATGATTATTTACGAGTCACGAGCGAAAGGAACGTTACGAACCTTGGCAATGACTTTGGTTGTAAATTTATTTTTTATGAAGAGTTTTCAAACACTTCCCAGAATCTGAGTCTTGTTCAAAGTTATTGTATTTCTTGTTAAGATATCTTTTGATTGCATAACATTCTTTGACGCCACTGAAAACATTAAAACTTGAAATAACTGGTTGGGCGTAAATTTTTATACTTTACGAGAATAGGCCTATTCCGCTCTAAACCACTAAACTAATTCATTGATCGGTTTCATCCATCCATGGATTTGTTACCGAATACTGTTCCACTTAAATCCGATCGATTTATCCATTGTACTATCACACCACAAGATACAATATGTGTATCTAATTACTAACATATGTACTTCTAGCGGTGGTCGTACTAGAATAGGGTGCATAAGCTCTTTTTCTGTTTTTTACCATAATAAAGATAAAACTACAAATAGACCGTATTTTACTCACATGATTTATAGCGAACGCATGAAAGGTTTATGATGAGGGTAATCACATCTAAACTATGACGTTTCTTATTAAAACGTCGGATGTCATAAAACAGTGAGTTAATTATAAACTCACATTAAAAATTACGTGTGTTTCATAAACTAGGTAATATCAGTCTAGAAAGCACCACATACGTTGAGTCAGCGCGGAGGTACCAGCTTTTTAGACATGTTAATAGTCTTATTCGTTTTTAACAAAGACTCATGCTACGATAACTTACACTATTTTAGGTTTAAATGTATTGGTGGTTCCCTTTCTCATACCGTGCATGTAGACGTAGTATCCAGAACTGTGTTCGCTTGTCGCTCTTTGGAATAAGTGGGTAACGCCTTGAAAATAAGTTGACTTGTGTCTTCTTTTTAAAAGAAGACACTCACTTATTTCTATTTTTAACAGACTTCAAAAAAAGGAGGATTTTTGGAGGTTTTTTATGTGTTTGCGGATAACTTCGTCGGTTATGAACCGATTTTGATGATTCTTTTTTTCTTGGAAAAGAGATATCCCAAGGGTGAATACCATGATAAGGAAACTAGGATCTGATGATGGCATCTCAGGGAAATCTAGATAACCTTCAAAAAGTGGCGACTAGTGCGTTAGTTAATTTTTTAGGTATTTTAAAGCACTACTATTTAATGAAGGTCTGGAGTCGATCTGATGATAGAGCCGAAAGACAATCGCGGGAACTCCTCAACGGTTTACAGCAATTACTAGGTGTTTGAGCTTGTTTAATTTGTATTGATGAGAACTTTACACCTAGATGGGTTGTTACTGTCATTAGGGATTAGGGGTCTGATGATGAAGACGAAGGACAGTCAAGGGAACTCCTCAACGTTTTACAGTAGCTACCTTGTGAAAAGACATTAAGTCGGTTGTCCTATAGTTTTTAAAACGTAATTATTATTATGATTACGGCTTTGAGTAGAAAGATTGCTAAGGAATCTTGTTCAAGAATTCTCCGGTTCGCCGGCCATGAACCGTATGACTTGGCATCTTTAGACGACGACGAAGGGACAAGATTATATGCTTTGAAATTCATGAGTAAGGCCCGGCGAGAATACTGACACAGCCTAGAGCTATTGCATTGTTATTTTCGTCAAGTAAGGACACAAAATATTCTTACTAGAATAACAAATAGGTCCAATTATGGGAGTTAGCTATAATGTTTGATTGGTTTTTAAATATTTTGTTGTATTCAATACTTGATATTACCACTCAAGATAGATTTGTATTTGAAAAATACCCTTTTTAAACATTACACGTATAGTACACGTGTGGTGTAGCGATATTAAGTATTCGTTTATATTGTTTAATTTTTTATTTGGAATCAAAACCAAAACTAGAGATCACCTATTTTTACGAAATAGCTCATGTATTGTAAGCCATGTTCTTCTTCTTCTTCTTAATGGCCTGTGACTTACTAATGTCAATTCTGCCCATGTCAAGTGTTTATAGTCTTAGTTGGTCAATTGTCAATTCTTGACGTCACGCGGAATGGCGTCTAGAATTTCCTTGGGATTCCTCGTCGTTCAAATCACATTGCACCACAATACACATATAATTCAATTATCCATACCCGTCCTGTAGTCACAATTTATTCATTAAAATTCCGCCAAGATTACTGAATAAAACATGCAATTAAACGGGTAGAAAATATTAAATTAGCAGAGCTATTTAATATTTACTCCTATGTTACTCCATGAAATGACAGACGTAGAATCCAGCAATGTTCTTAGTACATGTCAATTTGTTAATGTTGTGTCACTGTGAAAAATTGAATTAAATAATCGAATGTACAACTTTTGTTAAATAAGATAATTCGTTAGTGGAATCCGTCACTTAATTTATCTGAAATAAGAATGAACAGTTTCATTTCTCATACAAAAATTAACTGACGGTCGCCACTAACGGATGTTTGCATATTATAGAAACCCTACATGATCCCACACAGTACTAACGATTCCCACGAACCAAACAATCATTAATACTTAACTAGCATTTGAGTTCATTTGGTCCACAAACACCCGGTGCATATGAACTGGCCGGCAAGTACTTATGTCTCGAAGAGCAGAGAACGCACGCGACACTAATGAAAGACTTATGTGCCACCCAAAGGCTTCCATGACCTAGCTACAGTTATAACCATAGCCTAAAAATTGCGCGCCTTCCGGAAAACGTAAACTTTCAGATGAAAATGCACTGAACGTTACTTAGCTTAGTTTATTTTAGAAAAGCTAAGTAAACTGAGACATTACTAGGTGCTTATTTGGCACAGCATGGTTACGAGCATCCGCTCAATGATCTGCAGCGGCTGTGTAACCGTTGATAGCTTTATTTCAGCTTTGAGAACGGCTGTACAATTCATATTTCGTGTCACTATGTATTTCAGTCTTATGTTGGTATAGTTCGATAAATGACAAGATAGATGACACATCAACGTCACATCTCCGGCGTAATCTAAATAACACTGTCGGACTCTTCGCTTGTCATTTAATGAAGTAACATAGCACTTTTAAATTTATAATTTTTTCTCATGTTATTGTATGTTTTATTCAGTAATCTTAGCGGAATTTTAATAATAAACTGTAGCATAAGTATGGACAATTGAATTATGAGTATTTGAACGACGAGGAATCCCGAGAAAGTTCTAGACGGCCATTTCGCGATGACGTTTAGAATAGACAAATGACGATATGATACGTTACTGGCATGTGTCATAATAATGTAAATTTTGCCAGTGGCAAGCGTTTATATTGTTTATAGTATGTCACAAAGTCGTAATGTCGGTCGTCATATAAAATGGGTTCTTGTACGAATCACAAAAAAACACAAAGCTTTTATTCCAATTATTCCCACCCGAGTCAATAACTCTAGCTCTATTTAAACACCTAAATTACTAATAAAACCGGAAATAACCCGATAAAAATAAATAAAATATGAGCGCAATGTTCGCTCGATTCATTCGATCGACTAAGACTTTATAGTCAAACAATCACTTGACACTGGCATAATTGTCAACCAGACAGATGCCATTATAGGAAGAAAAGAAGAAAGAAATAACACTGTCAGGTGTCAGCCAAACCAATGGCCACTAAAAAACCAATATTTTGTTTCCTAACTTTGGCTTTTTTAACCATTCGAATACCGCATGCGAGTATAGTTAAACCTCTTTTCTCAAAGTTTATTTTTAAATCCAGGTTCTTAATTTTTTTTATTTATCTTTCAATTGACAGTCCGAATAATGGATTTTGTATTATATAGAAGACCAAGTATTTTATAATGATTATGTTATTTGGTGAAAGTACTCGCTACGTAAGGTGACTTCTTTTGTGAAAATTTTATGTACGGTATGTCTCAAAACATAGTTAGTTGTTTTAGGACACGGCCGGTATCTTCATAATGTTTTACTTCGAACCGGCACGAGAATAGGCCGACTAAGTCGCATTGGGTCACTTTTGTCCAATAACAGAGTATTCTGATTTTCACATTCACGTGCAAAAATATTTGCAGATGTGATACAATGTTCTAACTGTAATCAGAAAACTTAGTTGAAAATTATAGAAAATTATTGGCTTAAAAGTAAGTATGTATCTGGAATCCTTTAGTAATCGTTCGCTGCGTCTCGCGGCCACCGCAAGTCGTTAACATCGTCACCGTGAACAGCAGTAAACTCAACGTGTGAAGCTGAATTTACTACAGTAGGTACACAAACGTACGAGATATAAACATAATGGACGCCATTGGACGTTTTTCTAATGCAAAACTTGTAAAAAGCGGACCATCCATCATAATAACTGTTTATTTTTATAGTGCTAGTGCCGCCTCGTTTATTTATGTTGTTATAAGTCCAGACGAGTATATTTAGATAGGTGTAAGTATTGTTTTTCATCGGCAAATTCAAATTCAAATATTTCGTAGGGTTTTTTTATTGATTTATTAGAGCAACAACTTTTATAGGAAAACTTTTTTACTGCATGCGATCGTTATTTACATACCTTGTTTTTGGTTAAAATATACATACAACTGTATTTAGGTGTATAATACAGTTGTTTTTGTTGTGTTGAGTTGTTTTGTAAAAAAAATAAACTCTCTTTACATTATTAATCTTTTATCTGTGTGTACAATATTTATCATCTGTGAGTAAAATGACTTAACGACATAAATCACGTACGTTTAGTCGTAGTTGTTATTGCGCTTATTTATTACTAGCTGCTGCCCGCGGCTTCGCACACATGGTACCTACATTAAAATTAGCCCATGTCCTTCTCCAAAGTCCCATCTATCTCTATGCCAAAATTCATCAAAATCGTTTCGGCGGTTTAGACGTGAAAACGTAACAGACAGACAGACAGACAGAGCTACTTTCACATTTATAATATTAGTGGAGATCAACAAACCAAAATTGTATGCTTCTAGTTCTGAAAATGACAATACTTTCATACAACCTTTCATCCCCCTTTTCAACCTTTTACAATACTTTTTTCCAATAAAAAAATTGCCTATGTCCTTTCTCAGGCTTTAGATTATCTATGTACCAAATTTCATTTAAATCAGTTCAGTAGTTTTGGCGTGAAAGCGAGACAGACAGATAGACAGACAGACAGAGTTACTTTCGCATTTATAATATTAGTAAGGATAGGGATCATTGTTTTAATCGTATTTCTGTTTTTTTTAAGCTTTCTTTGCGTAAGTTACTGTTTAATTAAATGTCTTAAATATAGCGGGCGGTCTTCAATAGAGCTCTATTGACTAGCTACTTTCAGAAACATATGAAGTAAGTACCTACAATAAACCGCTTTTAGCACGTAGGTTTAGATCGAATACTTCAGAAAAAAAATGATAATGAATTTGGATTAATGCCAAAATCACACCGAGTCAACGACATACGAGTATAATATGTAAAGAAGTCTTGATTTGTGTAGGAAGTTACTGTAACAGAACTGAATGCAATACATTACCAATTTCAAACTAGATTTGGGACTAACTAATGGCAACGTACTAGGGTTAAACTCTAACCGGCCACAGTAACTATGTCCCTGGGGTATTGCGCGATGTGCAGAAATCAGCGCGAATGAATGGGTCTCGAGAGACTCTAGAACCATAATATCTGCAGTCTGCTAAAGTTACCTCCACTAGGTCAAACACTAGCTCGGCAAATGTGTATCACATTTCTATAAATCAATATACCTAGTGTTTCTAAACTGCCAGCGTTTTGGAAACGTAACGTATGTAGAATTGAGTTAACAGACCTGCGTGTCATGCATGATTTATAATAAACCATGTTGAAAATCTGGTCTGAGAAGAAGAATTCAGGTAAATATAAAGTCACCAGAGTGAAGTTTCCGCGCAGAGTACTTACTGTCTGAAACCAGCTAGAATTTAGAAGAACAGGTTTTAATGGTGACGGGTTCGCGATGGGCTTTAAAATCGCATAGAGCTTAAAGAAATTCTGTGTTTGACATTTCACGAAGTTACATAGCTCTTCCAAATTAGTTAGTTTTTTCGTGTTATTTCATAATTTTTTGGGTAATTCCGGCGAAATTTTAATAAATAAATTGGGACTTTTAAAAGTGTACACATTTGAATATAAGGTATATTACGTTTTTAACTGACTTCCAAAAAATTACGCAGGTTCGCTATTCGGCAATTTTTATTTTTTTTATGTGTTTTTTTTCTATTTTACCTGATATATGATATATGTATATGTATATATATATATATATATATACATGTATATATATATATATGTATATATATATATATGTATATATATATATATATACATTTATCCTGAAGGGTTTACCCCGTAAATGGTCACATGTAAGTTTGGTGAGGATCTGATGATGGAAAACACGACAAAAACTCCTCAACGCATAAAAACAAATTAATCAAAAATTAGTAATTACTTTGGTACATATAGTAAGGGAATGCTGTACTATAGACTATACTATATTACCATAGTATAGTATAGTATAGTATACCTTTCAGTGGTCAACAACTCATATATCGCAACTACAGCATTATATTGGTGGTTATATTGGTGAACTTTATGCATCCTTGTCAGTTGATCAGACATTGAACTTTGAAGATACCCTGTGGATCTCTTCAACGACAAGCAGCTCATATATTGCCATTACGGCATTGTTTTGATGATCACAAATAACAGCTTAATAGGAATTTGTCAGTTAATCAGACCACGGACTTGACCTTGATCATGATGGAACGGAACGGAACGTATCATTAAGAAAAATATCATGTATCGCAATTAGAGCTGGAATGGTTTTGGTTAGAAATTACCGGCTTCCCTGAATATCAAAACATGAAAACATGTAACATGTGATATGAAAATATAACAGGTTTTGATATTCAGGAAAGCCGGTATTCAGTTTTTTGTAAATATATTATTTTGTGACTTGAACGAGGACAAAAAAAATCTAGACGGCCATTCCGCGATGTTGTTTAGAATGGACAAATGAAACTCCACTACGATATTGTAACGATATTATAACAAAACTAAACC
Organism: Lampropteryx suffumata; assembly: GCA_948098915.1. Classification (NCBI taxonomy): domain Eukaryota; kingdom Metazoa; phylum Arthropoda; class Insecta; order Lepidoptera; family Geometridae; genus Lampropteryx; species Lampropteryx suffumata. The sequence continues at coordinate 12,954,833 of OX402544.1, read as the reverse complement.
ATTTGGCATATAGGCAAAATCGTCATCAAGACGAATGCTATGAAGAAGAAAACGCTTAAAAGATTCCACAAAATTATTTTTTTTGAAATATAAATCAATTCTAGTTTTCCATAAATGTTTGGGTACATTTCAGTGGCTACTTAGCAGAAATGCTTTATATGAATTAAGCTCTGTGTTCATATTAGAGATATCCTTTCTAGGTCACATGTTTTCAATAAGAATCAAAGTTCTTACTTGCATTATAAATGAGGCACATCGTCTATATATGACTATATATACTTGAAGTTTAGGTGTGTTTTAATATCGATTAGGCCGCACTAGTTAATTTATCCGTGCAGTTTAAGCCTCACTATTCCTCGGCATGTTATATTATCGATCAACCAAAATGAAATCAACCAAAAACCTATCAATTGGTTTATCCATGTTAATTAAAGTATAATAAATAAATAAATAAATAAATTCCCCGGGGTTTTTTTTGCTAGTGCGTGCCTAAGTCTGACTCCATATTCCACAGAAAAGCGCGAAAAATTCGCGCTTTAGAGGCGCACGAAAGATTAATTAGTTTTTAGTTATTTATTTATATATATTCTAAGGTGTATCAATAAAGTTTATTATAGCCTGTCAGCTCAGTTGGTAGCCCTACCTTTTGCGCTCTAGGTTGAGGGTTCGATTTCCTTTCATGGTAAATATTTGTGTGATGAACATAGGTGTTTATTCATTGTCTGACAATGAATATGATACTTTATAACAATAAAGTATCATAAGTATATATTTATAAATATAGAAGTATCCAGACCACAATACAAGCTATGTTTAGTTTGGGGCTAGGTGTTGTGTTCATTGTGCATATGTATTTATATTTATTATGATTATAACTCCAGCAATTGATGCCCTAAAGGGCCCGTAGGTGATGTTAAAGTATGTATAAAAATAAATTTACTTCAACGAAGATGCGGAGAGTTCTATTAGTTTGGTACGGTACGTGTTATTCAACGTGTCAGTCAACGAACTATCAGACTAACAGAATTAACGAATTGCTTCAGATTATCCTTGTCGGATTATAGTAATCCACAGCACGAATGAGGCTTTGCCGCCACTTTGTTGCACACCGCCGAGTGCCTCGTGGTGCCACTGCTGATTCCCTAATGTCGTGTACTACTATTTTCATTACGGTCAAAATGTCGCCGAATACGACGTTCGTAAGGTAAGCAAATTTGACTTGTATTATTGACGAGTTTGGATTAGTACAATTATTAAATAAATAATGCCGGACATTTTTAACACAGCGTCATCTAGCCCGAAAGTAAGCAGATATTGTGTTATGGGTACAACATGACTGATATATTACTTATGTACGTTTTGTTTTGTAATTACATATATATTATAGATAGAAAAATACCCAGACCCGAGACAAATACTTGCAGATCATACAAACATTTATCAAGCGGCGGGAAGCGACCCCGCAACCTTCTGCGTCACAGGCAAGCCTTCGCCCACTACGCCACAGAGGTCCTCATATATCATTTTTTTTATGTACTAGAACGTTAAATACACCATTATCATTGATAAATTTGGATATCAAGGCAAGATGCCTGAGACAGGCATTAAAAGTCGTACCCATCGAAGCGTAGGGGAAGGTCTATACTATTAATATCCGATAACGCGAAACTGATAACGTCCCATCTGATAATACGAAATCGTCCCAAAGGATAACACTGTCAGGAGCTATGCGTGAAATCAACCATTTCAAAATTGCGTGACGTTTTCACGCAGCTTTGTCACGATTTACCTAGTTAATCCAGAAACTCAATATCTTTCAGTGATATTGAGTTTCCGGATACCTTACCGTTTTGTAAGTGGTCCAAAAATCTCACTTATTGGGTCTTAGCCTGCGTTTAAGACGACATAGCATACGCAATCTGCATCGAGAGAGAGGGGACATTTTTGCTGCTGAGTATTACAGCTACAGTAAATCATTGACGACCGTCGATCTAATATAAACGTCACTCTGACGTCACAATTAAAAGTAGATACCTACTGTTACGTGTGATTTATATCAAGCGGTAGTTTTTTATCTAATCATACAAATAATGTTTATTTTCAATTCTAAATCGGTCTTGGAGGCAGTTCAAAGTCAATGCCAAGATAATTTTATTTAGAACACAAGGTAATTTATCTCTATGAAGCCGAAGTCACAGAAGGCGCAAACATAAATCTGGATATGTCAATTAAAATACGAACACGAGTTCGTCTGCCTTGTCGTCGACGTAAAATTTACGATTCTAGTTAAATGTTAAAAAAATAAATATATTGTAGGTAAATAACTTTCAAAGAGTGAAGTTTAATTTGCTTTGCTGAAACGAAATAGTTATCGCTAGTGCTCACATGTTTTAATTTAGTATAAAAAATTTAATTCGCTTTGCGCAAAATACATCGCTGGTTGCAGCAATCATCGGACGAAATCCACCACCAAACATAGATTAAAACTTCAGCCATACCAACGACACGACCAAAGCGACTTCATTACAGGAATGTACGTACTGTAAACAAAGGGTGTGCTCATTGCATGTTGTCAAATACTTGATTCTCTTTGTAGTCGTTTAGCAGGGTCTTCGGTACTAAGCTAGCTTAATTATCACATTTTCAAACGCCTTTTTCGGCTTTATATAATATTTCTTTGTTCCTCCAATGAAGCTCAAGTATAATTAATTGGAGGTAGCACTTCCTACTGCGCAGTAGGCTGGGGGTTTGATTCCAGGATAAACATCTGAGTGATAAATATAGGTGTTTGGTGTTATAAAGTATCATAAGTATGTACTCATAAATATAATTTGATGCTACATGCTTTTTTTTTAGGCATGAACGATGAATAAGTGTTTATTTATTTAATTTTTAATGTTACAAGTTGATATGGAAACACACCATTGATTTTATACTAATTGTTGTAAAATCTCTCGCTTTCGCGCTCGTGTTGTGATCGAGGCCTTAGGCTTAGGTGAGAAGCTCAGTAATTTGAAAGAGAATATTGGAAACGTGATTCATTTTCAGTCAGAAGCTCTCTCGTGCTTAGCCTATCGTGGGTAGAACCCACAGACTAGCAATGCAAAGTGAATACTGGTTGTATGGGTTTGAGGTTATCAGACGTGTCCAGGCACTGAGGTAGGCAATCACCTGATTTAAACGTTTTGTATAAATATAGCTATACACATAATATTATATAGTGTACCTTTTATTATTAGATTGTTTTTATTTTTTAGATGTAAGATTTACCTACTTTTAATTTTTCTCTGTAAGAACTTTACATAACTTTTATTTTTTTCTCCCGCTGTTCGGTTTTCCTAATTTTACACATTAGAAATTATCTGTAATGTTAAAATAAGGTGTAAATATTTTGAATTTGAATTGAATTAAAGAGGTTAGATAATTTAGAGGTGAAAACCGTTAGGCATTAATCGTCTTTGAGCTAAAAATCAGTGTTAACTCTTTGAGTAAAATTGTGCGCTGAGCTATGACTTTTTTGTCTGGCTGCAACACGAACATTGATTAATAGGACACCTGTGTAGTTATTTTGTTTTAGGTTTTTATTTTATTTTTTGTATTGTTTTTGTTTTTATCTACCAGCTGAAATTCCTTCTTTTTCTTTTGTTGTTGTATGTGTGCGATGGTAGCTACAAATAAATGCCATTATCTATCTATCTTTGATATTTCTCAAAATGTACGGTACAAATACATATTTGACGGTTTGTACTCAAAAATACATCTTATGTCATAGTATTTACCAAAGCTGAGTGCTTAAAGTCTGATTATTAGTTTTAGGAAAAAAAAGCACATGGTATACTTCTTCTTCTTATCGTGTCACTAGTTATTTCGAACCAGTGTGGTGAAAGGATTAAAGTGCGCCTCAGAGGCTCCTTTCGTGCACTTGGTACAAGTCTTTGAATTGGTGCACGACTGGGTTCGAACCCGCGATTTTAGGATCAACAGGCGCGACCACTACCACTTGACTGATATTTCCGAATATCTACAACTGTTAGTAGATTTTTATAATTCTCATTTTTTATATGGTGTTTGGGAATCACTAGCACCAAATTAAGATAAATCTGTATGTAAATCGTCTATAACTTTGTTGTTCGGCTTGACTAAATAAACTAAAATTTTATTGGTCTTATTCACACGTTCAACGGCACGTGCAGAGGTCAACAATATCTAACATGGAAAATAAATAATTATTTCATATCATGGAACGGTTGATAAAAGTGTTTGAGGCGTTATTTGTTCAAATTATACTAAGTTTAAATGTGTGGTTCTTTCTAGAATTTAGTCTGGGACAACAAAAGCTTAATTTATTTAATAAATAAGGGTTTGACAACCCTTGTGGCCATTATCAATTTTAAATAAAAACACTTGATCACGTTCAACGATTCAGGCAATAAACCTTGTAGTGATGAACTGTGAACTAAATTAAAAAAAAACCTTTGTGTTTTCTCAATTTGGTCTGTATAAACATTATATTGATGGTTTAATACTACTGAGGCTTATTCCAAGATGTATAAGACGAATGAGTTTAAAATATTTAAAGTTGATATTAGCTTAAAATCTCTATTTCCCCTCAAAACAAACCCTAACATACGAAATGCTTTTATTATGTACCTATACAGTCCAAAGGCAGCGGATCAACCAGATATGATGTCCTAGCCACTCGGTGATCTGCTACGTACATAATATGTATAATAATACATAATATTATAATATCGTATGCGCTGCAGAGATAAGCGAATTTCACTGTCACTAGAACATTATAATTTTTTTGCAAATTGTTTTTCTCTAGAATCTCTCCTAAATGATGTCATACGTTCATAACAAACAAATTAACATAATTCGGTTTTTAAGTTCTGTTATCTAACCACATGACTGTAAATAACAATGGAAAAATCACACAGATATAAGCAATACACTGTTGCTTTTTACATTACAGTTGGATTAGTCTTTAAAAACAGTTTAGTTCTACTGCTTCAACGAAGGCTCTCTGAAGCTAGCATTCCGGAAAAACTCGATTGCTTACGTAGCTGGTCTTCAGCATTTAATTACCTGTTAATAATCAGCAGAGCTAGAGATGTCAAATCATATCCTTAGGAGGCTATCTGATGCCCTGATTTTTGGCTTCTCTGGCTGATGCTGTTTGCATGCGAATATCTCATGCACCTCAGATTATCAGCGTCGCAGTGCAGTGTTTAATGAAAGTTGGTATCTTACATGTGTATCTATAATACTACACATAACGGCTGTAATCTGCCATCGTGTTCCTATATCAACATTTATTCTAGTCGGTGTCGACATCACAATATCTTATCCACAAGCATGGACGTAAAAACGAACTGATTCTATCGAACTGAGTATATTCTTGTATTTCACAATAAAATCTCACTATTGGGTGTAGAATGAGGCGCGCTTTGTTGGCTGATTGTCCCTTGACAAATAAATTTAATACAAAAAGTGGTACGAGTTGAAGAACGGCAATAATGTTATTTTAGCTTTGTGTTACTAACATTATGTGGTACAAATTTCCGGTGTGAATTGTCGAACGACTCAGGCATGACATGACAAAGTTCTTCAAGCAACCCTATAGCTTTGGACAACGGCACGAGTTTCCATTGACTTGTTGAACTTACATCTAGTTTCCTTAACAATAAAGAATAAAGTTAAGCTAACCCTACAGTAGGTCGATTAGTAGTTCTGATCCAAAACATGGCGGCTTTTGTCTTTTGATTATTAATGCAAGATATGAGGGTTTCAAATATAAACTTATTGAAATTGATTGCAACAGAACTACGTAGTCGAGTTCTAAGCGCTAGCTCCTCAAACCTTTGGAAGGTGCGGCGTCGCTGCAGCTTGGAACTGGCTCGTCTACTGCGGAAGAGGTTGACGGCACGGGTTCTGGTGGAGAGTTGACTTGCATCTTATGGCACACCTCAAAGGCCTGTCCCACTGTACGCACGATGCGCATGGCTTGGCTCTGTTAAGCAAAAAAAAACAAATTGGGTGGTACGTATTAAAATTTTTAAGAATGTAATACGCCCATATCATACGCTAGTATAAAATAAAACGATCAAGTGTAAATGTCGCGTCTGAGAGGGTACCGTACCCACTTTTTTCACCATCGTAAACAATTTTATATTTGAAAACCACACCAAAATTTTGTAGTTGAAAAAATATTCATATTTGCACGTTCAATTCTCAAATATACATTTTTCTATGATTTAACTACAAATTGCAATGTTTCGGTTTAACAAAAATATACGCTACGTACACATACTAAGGATACACAAGTGTGCTGTTAGGACTTGCTTCTTGCCAAATTTCATAATGGTAGATCAACGTAAAAGTTCGAATATAATAGATTTTTGATTGCGTTAATTGAGAAGCTTGTATTTTGTTAAAGTTCCGTAGGATTTCAACTGCACGCGTTCCTGAGATAATGGGTTTTGGCAGACAGACTGACACACATATAGACGGACAAAGAAATGATCCTATAAGGGATTCTTTTTGTGCTTCTGAGGTAAACAGAAAAATAATCTCTATTATGATCACTCAAAGCAAATTAAATAGATAAAATACTAAAGTATACAGAAACCCAAAACTAAAATGAAAACCGGATAGCTTATCAAACATTTTTTTTCCGTAGAGGAGCTACAAATGAGCTACGCACTACGTAGAAGCGTAGCAGAGGTGAGTAGTTTTTTTATTATTTTACTTATCCAATATCAAATTATTACAGTACTAACTTTATGAAAAAGTACATATTTATTATGATTTATAGTGTCCTACATAATAATGTCCATTTTCCACGAGCACTGGCTGCATACTCGCGTTGAATGCCCAAAAAATGCTCTGAGCTAGGAATAAGCTCTCTTGTCATGTGGGAAAAATAACGCCACTTATGTGTTATTTTCATAATAAATAATTTAGTTTTCCATGGTCCCATAATCAATATAGAAGTGCAAAATTGTAACCACTAGGGTTTCGTATTTGCGCCGCTTAGTGTATTTATGTATTCTGTACTTATTTCTACGCTCAACAACATGGTCTAACCAATAAAAACAATCTTGTTGTTGAAAACATTTATATACAGGTTCAGGTGCAATCATTTCTCTAACTGCAAATGTTTGATTTATACGATTTAACTAAAAATAACGGTTTTCGTATGGTTTCCTCTAATTGTGCCGTGAGACCTTGCTTCTTGCCAAATATCATTATTCTATCTATGGAAAGAACCCATTAAGTTTTAATCAATATGTGCGGCATAAAAGGTATACCTATTTTTTAAATATTTTGTTTAAGTATTGACGTATCTATCTTTTTCTTATACTGTACATTTTAATAATACACATTATTTTCATAATAAATCTCCTAGTATTTTTTTTGAGTATATCTATAATGAAAGGAAACTCTGTCTCTAAAACAAAACTCATTGATATGTGTATATTGCCCGTTCTTACCTATGTACCACCGACTAGCAAAACATTGTTATGATTTTCTACTTGTTCAATGTATATATGGTGGGCAATAAAGTATTTTCGATCTATATATCTATCTACGTAAAGCTAAAATTTCATTCTTTTACTTCTCTCCTATTTTTTAGCTGCAAGTAACTGTTTATACAGTGAGGTCACTCATGTGAATTAGCTAAGACGGCACGTGTCGCTCTAGTGGCGCTTGATAACGTAACAAGCAGCTGATATAAAACTACGTTTAAACGGACAATTTATGGAGCTATTACTTTTCGTCAACTAATATGGTCCAATTTCGAGTTGGTTTTTTATATTTGCTTTAAAATCGCGAGGTATATAGTATGTTGATCCTGTCATAATTGAATTTCTCCAGGGTTGAGCAATTTCAATTGCCAATGTACACAAAGTTCGATAGTAGTGAGATTGGTAATCGAACGCGTTCTCTAGTTATAACAAAGTCGACGACAAGCACATAATGTAACTTACTTTATCTTTAATTCCATGTATTAATCATGGTACCAAATTGAATCATGTATTGGCAACCGAACAGCGGAGTCCTACTGTAATGACTTTCCGAGCATCTGCTGTTTGTCTTGTAAATGCTTGTAACATTGACCGTGTGTGCGAACAAGATCAATGTCAGTTTGGACTACAAATGAGCTTGATGATGGCTAAACTGTTAGTGTGACACGTACAATATTTGCTTTGGTATACAGTAGCTACATAAAGCAGTCTATATACTATTCTAAGTAACACACTTAATCTATACGGAGTTACATCCAAATCCGTTAGGCTCAATCAAAGGACAACAAACTTATAAAATTTTGCTACCTACCAATAAATTATTTAGGTTTATTTGTTACTCAATTACACAATAATGGCTGAATTTTGTGTGGATATAGATTTGGATCTGGATTAACCGAAAGCAATATATTATCTACGAACCACGTGGGCAAAGCCGTGGACAGGAGCTGGTTTACAATATTAGTAGTAGGTTGTGAAAAGAGTCTTTGAACTATGTCTGCCTCTGCTGGCAAGCAAAGCCAGAGACAATAGAAAGTGTTTAATACCTACGAGTTATATTTTACAAAAGGGTCTGGTAAGCGTGGGAGATGACACATGTTTAATTAATGTTTCTCTCATTCGAGCTGGAAAGGACGAAATTAGATTATTTAGGTGAAAACGTTCTTTACTTGATAATCTTTATTTGTTGCATTCATTAGATAAAATTCAGTAAATAAAATGTAATAATGTTAGATAAGATATATTTTTTGTAAGCGTTACTATATGGCATTTAATTGAATTCTGTACATTTATGTAAATACATAAATGTACAGAATTCAATTAAATGCATATGAATTCAATTAAAAACCTTGTTTTACAAACCTCCAAAATAGTACGATTATGTAGGTTTATGAAATGATTATTTTTTGTTTGTGTTTTTGTCGTGTCATATTTTACATAAAACGATAGAATGTACTTGTTTTTAATAATTTAGAAAAAAACATTACTTATAAGTATATTTTTATGGTAAAATATGGTTATGCTTATATTTCTATGTAGTTACATTTCAGAAACTGGCAATAATACTGTGTGGAGAGTGGATCATCGAGATCGTGGAGGGTTGGACAACCGCCAGAGATCGAAAAGATATTATTACCAAAGAAATTGTAAGCATACCTAAAACTTCCTTGCTCGTACCTACCTACGGTACTCAAGCATTTCGATAAGAAAAATCTCGTCAAGACACAACGGTGATTTATATACGTGCACATCGAGTTATTGATCTTATTATGTCCATTCATTATATTCTTGCACATGCCATTTAGAGACTAACATATTTGACAAGCGCACAAATTATAATATCAAAAATATTTCGTAAAGAAATCCACCTCCTGGGTCAACAGACCCTTGTCACCATGTGTGACAAAACAAACCAAATGAGCCCAAATGAGGGTTTATATAATTATTGTATTTACTTTCTAGGTCATCAGATCTGTTTGATATGATCTAATTATTGAATTCATCCGAATTACACAAACGTGCAATGTTAAAAATCCATAGTCATAACTGTTAGTAAGTTAAAATCGATAGTTTTTGAGGTACGGAATCCTATAATACTTTTTGATTTTTAAAAGCATGGTGAGTGGTAGGTAAGGGTACTCTATCAATCTTCCCTATATGTGTTTGAACATATTTGTATTAACGGTGCTTAGATAGCTCAACTGTTTCACATGTATACTATATTATTTTAAAAAATTATGTAAAAAAAATTATGTAATTCTTAACCTATTTGTTAGTACATACATTTATAGTCTACTAGCTGCTGCCCGAGGCTTCGCACGCGTGGTACCTACATAAAAAGTAGCATATGTCCTTCTCCAAGATTCCATCTATCTCTATACCAAAATTCATCTAAATCGGTTCAAAGTTCGACAGACAAAGTTACTTTCGCATTTATAATATTAGTAGGTACTAGCTGTCCGCGCGCTGCTTCGCCTGCGTTGAAGATTTTTCCCGGGACAAAGATTATTCCCCGTATCCCGTGGATGCTGTAGCTTTCCAACGGTAAAATATTTTTTGTAGTTTCGGAGCCTATTCAATACAAACAAACAAACAATCAAATCTTTCCCCTTTATAATATTAGTACAGATTATCTTACGTTGTGCACACATCAGAAGTTAAGATACTGCGACAAAAGTTGGCCAAGAAAAGACAATGACCTTTACTCATTTTTGAGTCACCCTAAATCCACGTTACGCACGTCAGTGCTATTTTAGTTGGCATCGTCACTATTCAGTCAGTGAGGTCAAAGAAATGCGGTTGGTTAGATAAAAGCTTTTTTGTACGTGACTGCTGGAATAGGTGATGGTAAACAAAAAACGCATTCGTGTTTGATTTTCCTCACTTTACAATTAGGTACCTTGGTTACCTTAGAAAACGGGTTACGCTTTTAACTTGTAAGGCCCGAGCTCCGAGGATTTATAAAAATAACAAACTTGTTATAAAAATCACCTGTATAGATATTGATTAATTCAATCTGAAACTTCACTGAGGCAAGATTTTTCGGAGTATAATACGTACCTGAAAAGTTACGATAACCTTTTTTTACGGTCAAGTCAAGTTGAACAGAGATTGCACAAATGGAACAGGCCCTGAATCTCAGGTGGTGGTAGAATTTACAGTGGTTAGTTTCACTTAAGTCTTATTTACTTGTTCTACTTTCTTGCTCCTTTTCTGAGCTTTTACAGATTCTTTGACAAATCACCATATTATGTGCGACCATTTTCCTTTGAAGAAATGACTTTGAAGTAAATAAAGATTTAAGATGCTTATGCCCACGCCTGGGGATTACCAGACTTGAGTATGTGCGAGTATGTTTTATGTTAATACTCTTCAGAGTGAACTACTAACCAAACATTTCCATTAATATGTGTCTAGAGAACTGATTTAATTCTTTGGTTCGTTTACGCTTTAGTTCACACTTAATTTCACTCCATTAGCAGTCGATTGTTGATTTAAGACGTAAACTTCAGTGAATTAATGACAGCAAGACTATGTTTTGGTAATTACTCTAGTGCGTAATTCACACGTTTCGATAGGTAGGTTGGCGGTGCGGCGGCAGTTTCAAAATACCACGGACAAACATAGCCGGTTTGCTAAAGTTTTCTAAATAATAAATGGCTTTGACGACGGAAATATCGCCCTTGGCGCAACACCACGGCGGAATAATAACAAAAATATGTCACTGGAGAGCTTCATTAAAGAACCGTTTCCGCGTACGTAGGTCTTTGAATGGAGCAGAGTTAAATCAAAATAAACACGAATCCATTCTGCCAGATATACCACTGACCGCGCTCGGTCAATGCTCATATATCACCTTCACCACATCACCGAGATTTCTTGGCTTTCATGTAACGAGTTGGAACACTTCGGGTTGACGTAATACTGCTGCTTTATAACGTCTTTTAGTAGAAGCGATCCAGATTTTACAGTTGCAAACACTGCTAGGCCATTATTAAATTCATGAAGTCATCAAGCGGCTAACAATAATCGCCTTGACAACATTTATTGCTTTCTATTAAAATTAATGGTGCAGCAAGGTTACAGTCTAATTCAATAGTAACGAACACGAAATTGTTACACTGAAAGGGGTGTTAACACGTGAGTCGTTTAATTTGCAACCTTACGGGTATGGTAGTAAACTCTTTATCACATTGCTAACGTTAAAAGTGATGTACTTATGCTGTGTTCTATTAGTTGGTTCATAAATTATTTATTTCACTGCTGTGTGTATTTTAAAAGCCAGTAAGAAGCATCAACATACACTCGTGAGTAAGTACTTACTTCTAAGTCTGACTCTAGGCATTCTAAACTGGAACTAAATGCTTCACTTTTTAACGATGTCCTGTTCGATCTTCTAGATAAACTATTGACACCCATATGTTTATTCGAGCGTCCCAATGTAGCACTACCACTGCGATCGCTTGATACAATAATTTCTGGTTCTCTAAATGATAATTTCTTTCTAGGTCTTTCATTCAAATCTTGCACCTGAATATCTTGATTACTCAGCCTTTCTGCAACAGGTATATAAAGACGGGACTGCACGGAGACCTCTTCCGTAGAGTCAGCATGTCTTGGCATGGGAGACATATCTCTTGGAAAACTACCACATCGAAAGTTTTCTAATTCCTTATCATAATGTTTGGTTCCACCAACAGACATCGGCCTCTGTTTCGTTGTGCCGGTACGTAGCGCGTTTTCTTCTATTCTACTTCTGTGTTTTTTCGGCATTTCACTAAACTCTGGTTCGGACCGACTGCTTTTTAGTCTCACTTCATTCTTTTTCTCCTTAACTTTTTCTTGTTTACCAGGCTTCCCTTTTTCGTAATCATGTTTGTGTTTTAGCGCTCCGCCTAGCGACACGAGGGTGCTCCGCGCTTTCAGAAGCACCTCACTTGGTAGATTTTTCAGAGAATGGTGGTCGTTCCGTCTTTGCTTGCTGTGATCCCTGGACATATTCGGTTTATTTTCGAATACATGTAGTTAATCGCGAAACGTGCAGAGCGGCAAGCGAACGCGCGCTTGCGGTACGTTTCACAAACAACTGAAGTGGCAGCATGGTGTGCGCGTGCGTCGCGCGTTTCCTCAACTACCGCAAATAAACATTCGTAGTTTCTAAGCAGGTTTATTCTTTGCGCAGACTGATCAAGAGAACATTGTATGTGATAACAGTTCACGCCCGAATGTTGAACCACTTGATGAGTTGTGAAAGACACAGTTATATAAAAAACCAGTTCTTTTTAAAACACATGATTTGTTGTTATGGTTTCTACTTTAAAAGAGTCGTAGATAGATATACCTAGAAAAAGCTTTTATACATGAATCGGGTGTTTCATAGTATTAGTTACATACTTAACTACATTAAAAGTTGGTGATCTCAAAGTTTGTTAAACCACAAAACCCATGAGCTTAAACTATTTAATAACAGGAAAACCCTTTTCAGCAATGGATAACAAACGCAGTTCATTGTAATTAATTGCTTAAGTTTTATCATAATCTCAACGTCTATTTTATTTAAATTATATATACCTACATTCTATACATAAGTACAAATTAGTAATATTGTATTAAACACTAACTCAAAACGATAACAAGAAGAATATTCAACTTAGCCAATAATAGAAAAGTAAACAGATCGAAAGTTTTATAATAGGTATTTTTGTGTTCATGTAATTGATGATGGTAAACGGTACTATGGGTATTATTTGAATACATACACAAACCCGTAACCTCGGAAAAGATACATAGGTATATATCGTGTATATCAGAGAACAAAGTATATCTAACAATAGGCTCTTTTGAAAACCTGCCACCATGTTTGTTGTGTTAAGCCTATCGGTTTTGTTTGACAAACTGTATAGTAACCCACCGAGAGCGGACCAGACAAATCGACTTCGCCAGGTAACATACTCGAGCGATATTTCACAAAGTTTTACCGGTTACACATGCGTTTTTATTTCTCTAACAATATAATGGGGCTATAATCGTTATCTATAATAAAATACTCGTCGAACAATTGGTGTAATTAAAATGGTACAGCAAACGATTCAACGCAAACATCTCTGCTACTTCTTGAATATTTATGGCGTTCAGTAACGAGTGATCGGCGACTGTAATTGATTATAAAAGTCAAGTACGTTGTACGTTGCGGACGGGGAGATTTATGTACACTGTAAACAGTTGTGTTTGCTAAACGAAGAAAGCTTTGGGACTCTCCCTTTAGTTCACGGAGCACACATCAATGCGAAGGTGAAGGCTGAAAAAAGGTCTACGACTTTTTTTACAAAAACTGAGAAATTGAACGAATATTTTCGTTGAATTACACTATTTCGCCAAAAGTGAATTCGCACTCAATATAATATTGTACGTGCCTGTTTATGTACAATGTATTTCTAGATAAACGGGCGTGATAAACAAATTTTACAAGAATTAAATGGATAAAATATGCTGGTACAAGACGAGAAAGCTGCTTTAAAACGTTCGTAGGCATATAAATCTCCTTTGAAGTAGCTCTTTCTGAAACAGCATAAGAAAAACATACATTCAAGTTTTCCGTCCGAGGGTTTTATGTTAAACGGATTTGTTGATAAAAGGACCTTGTGCTTAATGTTTGTCACCTACTTTCAAAAGTAGGGATCAAAGGTTTACATTATGATTTAGCCTCACTTCACATTACAGCTATCGATTATCCATGATCAAATGATTTTCACGCCTATTCGCGGCACTCAAATCACTATTTATTATAATATAAAGATTTTTGAGAAAAGTATAAGGATTTTTGAGAAAACGAATAATGTTCTAATTATCTTACGTTTCGCCTATTAGTATAAACTGCAAGTTAAAAAGACGTCAACTTTAGGACAACATTATGACTATTTAATATTTTTATTCAAAATTAATTAATAAAACTAACAGTTATTTTAAGAACAATTTAAAACGAGGAAGTACACATAATATTGAAAATATATACCTTATTACTTTACATAATATTGAAAATTTATACCATACTCTATAAAATAGAAAACATAGCAGAAATACATCGGTGGTTAATCTTAGTTGTAATATGATGATACATATACCAAAACGTTGTTAAGAACTTGTAAGATATCATTCATTATCATAAGATATCACGAAATTATAATGCATTTGAAATTTTTTAACAAAAAATTCATTTCTTCATTTTGTTTTATAAATGTCCAAAGGCAGACAAGATTATGTTATTTACATTCTACTGCTGCCCGAATCTTTGCCCGGGTAGGTACATAGAAAAGAAGCCTATTAACAATCAAGGTACAGTTTATCGGATACGCCCTAATTGCATAATTGAGTGACAAACAAATATCCAAGCATCGAAACATCCACACAAACATTAAGATTAATTATATGAAGTAGAATGATATTATACCTACCTCTAAGACTTTTCTCACAAAACGAAACAACTTCTTTTTTGAAAGTAGGCTCGGCTAGTGTGGCAGTAGTGAGACCATACTCGTAGTTGATCATGATGAATGCAATTTATAAGCAAACTCGATGTTATTTTTGATGATGTGATCAATAGTTAAGTAATAGTGGATGTTGTAAAAGGCGGCTAAGGGAACATACACCGGGGGATTGTCCAGCAGCATTCCCCAAGTACTTAACACCAAATCTGCGGTCACCAATCCACCTGCCAAGCGTGGTGACTATGGCAAAACCCGCAAAAAATGATGACACAGTTAGAAGACGGCCCCCAGTTCCCGGCAGTTCTACTATTCTTGGCATTGGTGGCGGAAATCGGTGGATGGAGAGGGCTCCAAATGGTTCCACCTAGAAATCCATTGGGGAGGCCTATGTCCAGCAGTGGACTTCTGGGGGCTGATATGATGATCAATAGTTCTCCGATATATATATATGTATTTTATTTAATCTATGTATGCATATACCTACCGAATGTGTGGAGAGGGTCAGATCAATGGGATAAAACGAATATAAAAACAATAATATTAGAAGGTAGGTTTGTAAAAAATGGTCCCCTCGAGGGAGATTATCTACTGTCAAAGCTTTCCAATACAAAATAAGGTTAAAGTGGTTACTTTATATATTTTTTATTAAAACCGTTATTTGTAGTCATATAATGAAATATCTTTTTGGAATTACTAAACATTCGCAGCCTTCTTAGAAACATCTTTCAACTGCCGTCAAAAGTTCTTCTTCTTCTTCTTCTTTGTTTATGGCATGTGACATAATAATGTCAATTTTGCCAGCCACTAGGGTTTATATTTGTTTATAGTCAATTTGTTTGTTAAAGTCTTAGTTGATGGTTAATTGTCAATTCTAGACGTCACGCGGAATGGCCGTCTAAAATTTTCTTCGGATTCCTCGTCGTTAAAATCACATTGCACCATAATACACAGTTAATTAAATTTTTCATACATGTCCCATGTAGTCGCAACTTATTCATTAAAATTCCGCTAAGATTAGTGAATAGAACATGCAATAAAACGAGTAAAAATATTAAATTAGCAGAGCTATGTTACTTCATGAAATGACAAACAAGGAATCCCGACCCGAAACCGAAAGAAAAATATACAAAAATACAAAATATTTATTTCATAAATCTTAATGTATGATACATTTCATACCTGTGTTAGAGGGTCTCGCTCTTCCGTAGTACAGTTATATACATTAAATTAAGTTAAGCAAATAAATAAGATAAAACAAAATGTAGGTTAAATTAAATTAATTTTAGTTACATTAATTAGTGGTACTTTAGATTATATATAACGTTAGTTAATTTATGTATGTACATTTACATTGATTGTGTGTACTTACATATATGTGTGTAGTGTTTAGGCGCTCCTGGCGTGTGAATATATGTGTGAGAGTGTGCATATGTTTGTGTGTGTGTTGATTTTACGAAACAATTTCTAGGAGTTTTTCAGTTTCCTCGTAGTTTAGTGTCAGTAGCCATTTACTGAGGGAAGTTTTGCATTAATAATTATTAATAGGGTAAATTTTTATTTTTTTACGAATAGTATTGTAGAGGTAGGCAGATTGCGTGGCATATTGTCGCGACGCAAATTGAGACCGAGCCGTAACTTGAGTAGCTACTCTACCTTTCCTCCGCTTATTCAGTATGCTGGGGTTGTAAAAGGCCAGAAAAAGCCACGCCATAGTCGATCAAAAGTCAAAGTCATGTTGATTGTGGAAATAATTCTTGGATTTTGCGACAATGCGCTTTCGCACAAGGCCATCTTTGTGAACAATTTTTTTTCCAAAAACCCAACAAATACCATCGAGCAACCATCTTATTCACCAAATATGGCTTCAGCCGACTTCTTTCTTTTTCCTAAACTCAAATTACTACTTCGTGGCGAAGTAAGAAATATTACGAGTAAGAAATATTAAATTTGCAGAGCTATGTTACCTCGTGAAATAACAAACGAAAAATCCTTCTTCTTCTTATTTTATGACGTTTGCGACTTTATTTGTCACAATTCTCTCAGTGTCCGTGTCATGTTAGTGTCATAAAGAAGGATGGAGATATTGGAAAAAAAAGAATATGGTCGGTTACCTTCTTAGAGCACTTGCTAATTTTGCTTAACACTAGTCTTACTGTCAAAAGTTAAACACTTGTTTAAAATAGTGTAATCCCTTTTTTCTAAAGCTGTGTTTATAGTTGAGAGGCATATATGAGTACGGCCGACATTGTGCAGTAGGAAATTTATCGTATAGTATATCTGATGTACAGTGAAATATTTGTAAACTGCAATACACTACAAAGTTATGTTTGTCTATTAATCTAACTGAAACGGAACCCTCATTGCGTGAGTCAGGGTCGCACTTGTCTGGTTCGTCTACCCCCAAAGTAAGCAGATCTTGTGTTATATGTTATGACTTATATACTACTTATAATATTTTTTTTTGTAAATACATACATATTATACATAGAAACACCCAGACCCGAGACAAATACTTGCAGATCATACTAACATTTGTCCCGCGGCCCGCAACCTTCTGCGTCTCAGCCGGACCTTAGCCCACTGCGCCACAGAGGTCGTCTTTATGTTACATAAATTGTCTTAATGTTAATTTCGTTTTCATCTAAACCAGGTTAGCCATAGTCGTGAGCGATTGATTATCTTTCTTCCGTTATTTATAATACTGAAAGGATTTCTGCATCTTTTGGCCGGAAACTTCAATCCAATAATGTTCAGTTTATGGCATGTGTACATTTACATGAATTGTGTGTAGGTTAAGTCCTACATTAACAGCACCTACAGTAAATAACACGTCGCGTTTTTTTACAAAACAACGCATTTCTAATATCGGTACTTAGATGGCTTAAACACGAAACAGGAATAAAAAGAAGTCATAAAAGAACTTCTCGGCTTTGGAGTTTGAGATTTTCAATGCTCGGAAATCTCATACCTACCATTTTCCTCGTTTACTCTGAGCATACAAACAGAATACTAGAATGGTCTCAAAAAAAAAAAACAAGCAAACCTTACTTTAGTCGCATATAATGTGTAACATCTGACATCTCAGGAATACGAGTTGGTACCATCTGACGGGCAACTCTTTACCACGCGGTCATTGGTCAAATCAAATGGCAAGCGCTTCCTCGGTTCCCTGTTACACACTGCCGTCTCTTTTCACGAAATGACACCCACTTATTGCAGGAAAGCGAGAGGTTAGTTACACACTTCCGTCCCTTTTCATGAAATCACTTCCACATATTGCAGGAAAGCGCGAGGACATGTTCCACACTTTCGGCCCTTTTCACGAAATCACTCCCACAGATTGCAGGAAAGTGGACCTATTACACACTTCCATCCCTTTTGATGAAATCACTCCCACAGATTGCAGGAAAGTGGACCTATTACACACTTCCATCCCTTTTGATGAAATCACTCCCACAGATTGCAGGAAAGTGGACCTGTTACACACTTCCATCCCTTTTGATGAAATCACTCCTACAGATTACAGGAAAGCGAGAGGAAAGATGTTACACGTCAATAAACAGAAAGCTGAAAGTTGGTCAAATAATAATTAAATAATTAAAGTTAAACTGGTAGGTGATATACATAAAGAGAGCATAATGAAGGTGGACTAGGCACTTGAGGCCATAATGAGTAGAATTTAGTATGTTGGTTGTTATTTAACACTCGATCTAAAAATCTAAAATAATAATAATAATAATAATGGCGGACATTTCAAACAGCATCAAAGTAAGCAGAGCTTGTGTTATAATGGGTATGACTGATATACTATTTAAATACTTTTTTGTTTTTTTTTTGTAAATAGGTACATACATATTGTACATAGAATCACGCAGACCTAAGACAAATAGATGCAGATCATACAAACATTTGTCCAGTGGCGGGAATCGAACCCGCAACCTACTGTGTCTCAGCCGGACGATAGCCCACTGCGCCACAGACGTCGTCTATCATGGAATCTTTATATATATAATTCTACTGTACCTACGTGTGTATGTCACTGAACTCCTCCTATGGACCGATTTGAATATTTTTTTTGTATGCGTTTGGGTGGCGCTCTGGATGGTTTAGATTCACAAATCAGCCCGGCAGATGGCGCTGCAATCGGTACTTGGGTGTCCATCAAAATGCGGCCGCAGGTATTTTTAATTAATATAATATTAATTGATATATTCGAAAAAAAAACACCCATATCACTGAAAATATTCGGTAACAATCATTATGAGAGAAACCTTGTAGTTTTACATCTGTTTTCAGTTGATAGGGTATTATTTGTTACTACTGATTATTTTTACTATACAGATATTGGAACAAAGTTCCTTATCGCGGGTTGGCGAGAAAAAAAGTAACGCGTTACGTTACAAAAACGCTTTACGAAAAACCTTAAGAGAAAGAGAGTATGAAGAAGACCGATAACTAGTCTACAAACAAATATATATATATGGGAGCCTGGCACGTTAATGATTAATTATGCCAACTCTGAATACGAAAGGAACTCCGTTCCAAACGCGTGTCCCGCGACACGTTCATTTTGAAGTGAGAACTTCTTATGGGAGGATAAACCGCTTCGTTGCGTAACGCGTTACGACGCCAGTTTGTCTGGATTCTCTTTCTCTCACGCATACGTCAGCGGTGGGCAGGCTCCTCCTCTCTCACTCTAACCCACAGAGCTAGTTACATTAGATTAGTTATCACTTCTCTCGGGCGTCCCGAGCAAACATTTTATTTTTTTCGGATTTTTATTTTATTTGTGAGGTAGATTAATTAAACATCGAGAGGAAATAAGCAATTTTCACAATCTTTTAAATGAATTAATGAATTAAGTATTTATTGTTACTTTAACCAAATGTTTGTAGTTAAGGTCTTGCGCGCATTTGATTAATTAATTAATCCGCGGCAAATTAATTCGCGTTATTTTGCGGAACATAGAATCAGACGCAGGCGCATCCACTAGCATAAAAAACCGTATTGAAAATTACATACTTTTAAAAAGCGTGGTTTAAACTACGCAAATTCATTCGCTTATTCGTAGATAATATAATGTATAATCCTAAATCCAATATATATGAATACTAGCGACCCGCTCCGGCTTCGCACGGGTGCAATGCTGATACTAAATATACTACAGAATGTCTTGTGATTAGAAACCTCTAAAATTATCAGTGTTCTTCTACTATATTATGCATGTATTATACATACATGTATGTATTATCAGTGTTACTCTACTTATAATGCATGTATTATACATACCTTTCACTGAATGAATCACTCTATTTATAAAAAAACCGCATCAAAATCCGTTGCGTAGTTTTAAAAATCTAAGGATACATAGGGACAGACAGACAACGGGAAGCGACTTTGTTTTATTCTATGTAATGATGAAGTTTCTATACATATGAATAAGATTGTACGATAAGGTACATAGTATACGAATCTTGATTGATCTCCGTATTATTAATTATATACAATTATAGCTAGTAACATATGAGTAATCTATCTAATTCTACTGACTCAGCTTTAAAGCCGCAGCTGAGGTTAAGTAACGTTAAAGTCACTTATATTTGAGTAGAGAATTAGATAATTTCGTATTGTATCTTATGTCATAACATCTCTACCTCTACTCTGAGCAAACAGACAATCTAACTACCTACATAAGATACAATACGAAATTATCTAATTCTCTACTCAAATATAAGTAAAATAAAACAAAGTCGCTTCCCACTGTCTGTCTGTCCCTATGTATGCTTAGATCTTTAAAACTACGTAACGGATTTTGATGCGGATTTTTTTAATAGATAGAGTGATTCATTCAGTGAAAGGTATGTATAATACATGCATTATAAGTAGAGTAACACTGATAATTTTAGAGGTTTCTAATCACATTAGATATTCTGTAGTATTTTAGTATCAGCATTGCACCCGTGCGAAGCCGGGGCGGGTCGCTAGTTATCTATAAGGGAAGATATTTATTGATTTCAGGTAATTAAGTTTACAATGATAAAAACACTGTAATTTAAACTAGGAAACCCTATACTATAAATGACCGTTGCGACTCGCAGTTTGTCAATTTCCACCTATGTTACTGGTCGATTACAATTTCACAAAGTGAGATTTCGATTAGAATTCATGAATAAAAATTAAACAATTTAAAAACAGAAACAAAACATATAAAAAAACGTTATTAAGTTATGTTTTATACAATAAAACAAGTTTATTTAGTATATTTTATGTCAATACTAATACTAAAAAGTTCCTAAAGTACCTACTTAAAATATTATATGTACGAGAGTAGCTATACCTAGAAGGAATGTATACCACTGTGGAGTGTAAATTTATATATTAAGGTTCAGCAAATAAAATAAGCAATATAAATAGTATTGTGTATATTAATACTTATCAATTCCTGGGATATAGAAGAGTTTCAGTGTCATCCTAATTGAATTCACTTAGTAGTTTTCTAGTCTCCCTCATTAGCTTGAAAAACGATAAATAATTTAAAAAAAGTCTTTTACCTAGTTCGTTATACAAAGGTCCTGCAACATAAGGGCGCCGTTTGGCAAAAGAGGTTTTGTGCGGGGTAGTCACAAAAACCTGGTCTTTCCTTCGCTTTCTACCAGCATTAGATTGTATACGATTGTATGCGCAAGATGACAGGAAAGATACAGGGTAGGCGACCTAGAGGAATGAATCCGATGCGGTGGACAGACCAGATCTGGAACACCACCAATAAGAACGTCCACGAAAGCCTACACACGGTCGAAAACCGAAGCAAGTGGAAAATGATCGTCCAAAGAATGATTTGCGGAGGTTACGATCCTCAGCAATTAGGAACACGACACAAGGAGGTAAGCGCAAGTTTTTTTTATTTAAATAAATAGCTGACGAACAGTCAATAAACTAAAGTCCCTATATAGCCCCTTAATAATAATAACAATGCAGGACATTTCACACAGCGTCGTCTAGCCCCAAAAGTAAGCAGAGCTCGCGTTGTGGGAAGCACATGACTGGTATACTACTTCTAAACTTACTTTTTTTTTTGTAAACATACAACATATTACATGCAGTGACACGAATACTTACAGATCTTACAAACATATGCTCCGCGCCCCGCGGATATGAAATGTAGTTAAAAATCTATTGAGACGTGCTTTAATCTTCATTAAGATATAATAACTGACTCACATACACGCTGCTATTTAGAAACCTTTGCCTGTTTGGAAATATCTAATTGTATGGACATTATTGCTGATAAGTCACGCGACTGAAGCGTGACTACTCCTGTCCATACAATTTTACAATTTTCATACAATTTGATAACCAGAAGTATTTATCCAACCCAGGCCTTATATATAGAAAGAGTTAACAACCTAGGGATGTCAGTCATCGAAGAAATTCGGAAAATGAAAGACTTTCGCGTTATTCAAGTATCAGCTTATCTGTCGTTTCCTCAGTATACATACATACTTAAAGAAACAACAATAACTGTGTATTTAGGATTTTTGATAATTAACCTTGATCTGATGATTCACAATCTCAATCTGCTCTATAATATTCCGTTCTCTCCTTCAACTCCCTTTTATCTCATGGAACGGTTTGAATTTCTCTATCTCTTTAAGGATCGTCCTTACGCTCCTCAGATAACAATCAACTCAAAATTCCCGTTCACTACTCTACCTTCTATGGAAAGTCGTTTACAGAGCAGGCTGTCCGCCTGTGGAACGCGTTGCCTGTACATAACAGAAAGGCAAAGACTCTTCCCATCTTTAAAAGCATTGTCATGAAACATTATTTGTCGTTCTGTTATACTTAGTTGTATCTGTTGATTTTTTAGACTGTTTACCTTTATTATTATATATATTACGTACATATGTATATACATGTAGATTATATGGGAATATGTAATTATATAAATACACCACACCTACATGCCCCTGCTCTGTTTATTTATAGTTCAGTCCATCCAACGGTTGCCTGGTAGAGATCGCTATTAGCGAAAAGGCCGTCCAATGTATTGCCTTAAATAAGTTAGGTTATTGTTATTGTAATATACCGTGTGGTAGTCAATAAAGAGTTATCTATCTATCTATCTGATATAATTTCTTAAAATACGAACAATCTTATTTTTTTTGCACCAAAGTGTTATTTATTGTAACATTTTAATATACACTTCTTATCACAGAATAGAAAAAACGATAGAAGTAGTAAGTAGGCGGGGTCCGCGTAACACCTAGTATGCGGAATACCGCGCACTACAAGCATCGCTCACTTCCGTCGTGTTTGAAGTTTGTCAGGGTAAATGTAAGTCAAAAAAATCATAAAAAAATATAAAATGCTGTATTGTGCTGTTCTGGAGTGCAAAAATGATAGCCAGACCAAAAATTTAACAAAAGGGGGCATATCAAATCCCCGGTAAGTATTATTTTATTGTTTTAAACGGTTTTATTTAAGTTTTGTTTAAAACCGTCAAACAAAAACAGACTGTGAATCATACCGTTTAAGGTCGTGTTTCTCTTAAACCTCCTCTGTCGCTATTCAATTAGGGATGTAACCCTAAAATACTGAAGAATGTGTTATTGAAAACTTCATCGTGTAAATAGTTACCCCTATTAAAAGTTTTAAATATTCTAGGTCATTGTTTTTTTTTTATTTTAATTATGTCTTTATTCTAAATGTATTTATATGGTGTCCAGTGGTTAGTTAAGATGAAAATAACAGAAGTATTTTGAAGAAATAAACTTCTGGTCTCATTTATTCCAAGGCACCAAACATTAAAAAAAATGGATTGATGCAACTCGGAAACAAAATCGGTTTCTACAAAAACAAGCACAATTTGCTCAGACCACTTTAAGGACCAAGATTTTGTAATTAAAAAAGTGGAAACAAATACATGGCTGACACAGCTATATAGACTCTAAAA
Source organism: Lampropteryx suffumata (assembly GCA_948098915.1). Lineage (NCBI taxonomy): Eukaryota > Metazoa > Arthropoda > Insecta > Lepidoptera > Geometridae > Lampropteryx > Lampropteryx suffumata. Next base: position 12,930,861 of record OX402544.1, on the reverse strand, counting down.
ATGTTGTTTTTTCAGGTTATTATATTGTTTATATTCATGAAGTTTTATTATAATTAATTAAATTCATTTATATTATGATGACGTAAAATCGAAATCTAATGAAACGTATTAAAATTTACAGACTCAAAATTTATCAGCAGAACCTTCCTCAACGCTAAAGAAACATAAGCATGTGATTGTGTTAAAATAAACAAAAAGCTGTTTTTTTGGCCCACCACAAATATAACCTGACGTACCCATCGTATTCGTATTTTGATATCCATCAGTAGGTAGGTATAATAATCGATATCGATACATTCGTCTTGTATCCTTTGGGACATCACTAAGGAAGTAGCTATGTTTAGTGGGCAATCAAATAACAGCCATTGCATTATCAATTATATTTCTTGTTGTTAGAGACTAGAACAAAAATCTTTCGCAAAAGCGTCATCTCGTGGTAAGTAGACTTACATTTTAGTACTGTTTAATTTATTGCGTTTTGAACCATGTGCTGATGGCATTAAGGTTTTATATTAATAACATTTGTTTTATGGTTTGGTCCTTTTTAACGTTGTTTTTCAGCCAATTATAACTTTTATTTCTAAGTGTGTTTGTTTCTACATGTGTGAGTTTAGCTGCACTGGTTCTCCTTTTAAAAAGTAATCATGCTATTTCTATTGTTCTTTCTGTTCTGTGCTTCTTATCATCATCATCATTACATAGTATAAAACAAAGTCGCCTCCCGCTGTCTGTCTGTCCCGATGTATGCTTAGATCTTTAAAACTACGCAACGGATTCTGATGCAGTTTTTTTTAGTAGATAGAGTAATTCAAGAGAAAGGTATATATGTATAAAACATGCATAATATAGTAGATAAAAACTGAAATTTTAGAGTTTTCTAATGTGGTGTCGTAAATATACACATTTTTTTGCGCTTACATTGCAAACGCTGGTTGAACCCTACGAGATAGATCAAAATAATGTACTACAGTATTGTACACCTTAGAAAGGTCTACAAAAAAGTCCACGATGATATATTTATATCTCTTAGGTAGTAAGTAGTAACGTAAGACATTCTAAAATATAAGCAAATAAAATATTAGCAAGTAAAATATTTAGCATCAGCATTGCACCCGTGCGAAGCCGGGGCGGTTCGCTAGTATTAAATAAAATGGCGTGTACATAATTGTGTAAAGCTAATAGGTAATCTATCTAATTCTACTGACTCAGCTTAAAAGCTGGTTAAGCTCATTTTAACTGATGTTGAAAATCCAAGGAAAAATCAATTCAATAAATTAACATAATAACAAAGTTAACTTATTTGAATAATGTCATTTAAAATAGCTTCTCAAAGTAATATTCCATTTATAATTAGCTAGTGCGACTAAACAACAAAATTACAGTCAATAATTTTACGATTACTTTGTATTATAAAAATCAAAATATTTTTTCTTTTTAGGTAATTTTTGTTGTTTTAGCTACTAATGTTTTCGTAAATAGATTCGGAAACGAACAGTTCCAAGCTTATTTAATAAGAGATACCCCCAACCCTAAATTAATAATTCCGTAGCTCTGCATGACGCGTGGTGGACTAAAGAGTGAAGTGGTCTACTCGACCTGCTTGACCATCCGCCGCTTTTACTAATATGCAATAAAGTTCAAAATCCAAATAACTAATGTGTAGCAATGTTTTATTAATATTAATCTTTTTCAGCATATTATATGCTACGATTATAAAAATACGTAACACATTTTTTACAACTAGCTTCTACCCGCGGCTTCTCACGCATAGTACATACATAAAAAGTCGCCTATGTCCGTTCCTAAGATACAATGTATATACATACCAAATTAAATTGATGAAAAAAAACGACCGGTCATCCGATCGATGACCACGTACTTAAGTAGTAGTAGTAATATTAAAAAAGATGTTTTTAAAGAGAAGTAAAGTAAAGTTTTTTATTTAAAGAAAATCAGGATTTTGTTCGTATGACAAGACACTTGAACTATGGTACATTTGTCTAAACAAAAAGTAACTACATCATCTACAGAATGGTCTTTAGAGTCTGGTCTGTAGAATTGACCAATAGAGTAATATGTTTATAGAACTCACAGAAATAAATACATAAATAATTAATAATATCGGATATTTCACACAGCATCATCTAGCCCCAAAGTAAGCCGAGTTTGTGTGCCATAACACAAGTTCTGCTTACTTTGGGGCTTTGTGTTCCATAACACAAGCTCTGCTTACTTTGGGGCTAGATGATGCTGTGTGAAATATCCTTTTAATTTAAATTTCGTTTAAATTTCGTGTTTATATAAAATTATATCAGTCATATGGTACCCATGTACCACATGACTGATATACTTGTAATGGGGAATTATGTGCGCATCTACGAGTATAATAAACTTCCTGTAAATGCTACTAAGCTACCTGTAACGAAATTTAAGGGTAGTACATAAAAGGTAGTCATTTGAAGAAAGCTTATTATAATATAAATTGTACATACATGTTTTCAAAGTTTCAAAAGTTTCAAAGTGATCCTTGTGATTGTATTGAATAAAGTAGGTATATTTTGGCTTGATTTTGACTATACTGATATATATGTACTTTTTTCCCTTTTGTATTCGTTTTATTTATTTATTTTTCCCCTAAAGGTTTAATACATAAACAGGCTTATCGTTTAATCAATAGTTTTAAAACCTTTGTAAACTTAAATAAATACATACATATTATACATAGAAAAACACTAAGACGTGACAAATATTTGCATATCATACAAATATTTGTACCGTAACGGGAATCGAACCCGCAATCTTCTACGTCTCAGGCGCTGCGCCACAAAGATGGCATATAAAGCTCCATCCATATTTTATTTTAGCCAAATGTTCGGCCTAAAAGATAAAAAGATTTATCAAATTGAATAAGGTTTTCACAGAAATATCTAATCCAGCTAAAAGCAAGGCAATTTCTAAACGCTATAATAAAAGTTGAAAAGTAATCTCTTCCGACCATTACAATCATTCTCCGGAGATCATTTAATTTTCTGTTATTGTTACAGCGAGCCAATTTTGTTTTACTTTTTATGAAAAACTTGTGTCCCCGGTAGTTTAGTTGCTAAGCCTGACAAAGACAGGTAAATTATGATTCCCAGCGAGATATTTACGAAGAGACTTCTTAGGAGCAAAACACTGCGTAGAAATTCTGAGCCATAAATCTTGTGTGATTACTGTACTACAAGCACCGCTTTGTGAACAAATTGTGTGTTTATCCGTCTTATAAGATTTAGTGAATTCATTAATTAGCAACAGGATCAGAATTATTATACCTACAGGGTCGAACTGCGTCGGGAGTTGAAATACGTATCTGTACGAAAAATTTACATATATTTTCAAAAATCCACATAGCCTCATCAGGATTTTTGCGAGTACCTAAAATAATTTATCTATCTAAGTCAATTGTTTTATATGTATTGTATTGTATACCTAAGAGGTTCTATAGATCACAAAGTTATTAAATATCATGGAACTGTGGCAGTCAACGACACTTTTTGACCGATAAGAGAACGAAAACCTCACAAGATAATGTAAAGATAAACACAGTTTCATTTGACGCGTCCCTTTTAACCCGACAATATTCTAAGACAGAGCAAGCTCGACGCCGAAAAGCAACAGGATACTTAAAATAATGGCATTTAATTTTCCCTTTTAAAAAAATACGTGTACGTATTATCTCGCTCACTAAATTGTCGTCGTAAGTATATAAAAGAGCACTCCTTTATATAAATACATCGAAGTGGATTATCTGCTGGTATCCAAGGCTAGGTTTTTTTAACGTAGACAATTCAACCAACAGAATGGCTTTATCGGAAAGTATAAAAATATTGACATATTTTGATGCAAAGGTTTGATAAGATTTTAGCTTTGGTTACTTTACTGAATACGGGTCAAATAATCCAGCTTAAGTATTAAGTATTCTTATGCTGTTATGGGCATGCAACCCTTTACATAATTGTACAAATAATTATGTGAATTTCATTACTTCATTACTAGGCACCTACGCGAAATACGTGGGCATAATATGCCAAATAAATGTCTGGACGTGTCACGAATTGACACTGATTTATCCCAATTGGTTAGCAATATCCAGTTTAAATCCAACTAGAAACTTGCTAGACATTTTAATGGCTCATTACAATTCTTATAATCATAGTAAATTAAGACAATTTAAAGTTTACTCTAGTCAAAATCAAAATGATTCGTTGGTATAAGAGCCAAAAATAATTAAACAATACATTATCGATAATATAAGTAAGTTCTGATATTAATAAGATGAAAATTGCAGAAACTCGGAAACTCGGATGCCTTATTAGACGACAAATCGCATTATCTTGCTCTGTATAGTTTTTAATTGCATCAGGCAGAGAACTCCTACTCGTAGTTTCATTAACTATAACTCAGTTTCTAGAGCTTTCATTTTATTGATTATGTTATTTTTATTCATGAATATTAGCAATATATTACTGAACTGAGATATTATTTACCTGAACTCAATGTACCTATCACGAGAACGAAAAACTATAAGCTAAGTATTTAGCCCTTATTAATAATAAGGAGCGACGTATTAATGACTCTAAGAAATAGCAGTTAAGTTTAATACGACGTGGCATGTCAGTACAAAAAGAAACACAAACATCCGCACGACTGTAATTCCTGGGCTTAGTAGACACCTCTTAAAATCTCTAATTACTCAGAGATCTAAGAGATCTCGAGGTAGTCGGAAGCTCTTTCATTATACCTGGCACTTGACTATATTTTGCATGGCATTAAAGTATTCCGTATCTAGCCCATCGCCACTTGACCCACACCTTAGAGCTTTAAGGTTCTAGGATGCGCCGGTTTTCACACGACTTTTTCATTTACCGTTTGAAAAGCACAAGCGAATATTTTTTATGAAAGGAAAAATCCACTATGTCAGAAAACAGGTTCGGTTTCACGACCTTATGCTTGCACGGCGGCACGGTTGCACGGCGAGATAAAAATTAGATAATACTGCGTTGATATTTTTTTGCTCACCTTCTTGTTGCTTTTGAAGACATTGCACTTGAATCCATTTGTAGACCCATCTCTGGCGATGTAGGAGAATATCTTCAAGTCAGAGCTGTCGTGGGATACGTAGAAGATGCGGTAGATCGGGTGGTGCATCAGCTCGACGTTTTCTATGATAGTTGTCGTTTTACGCCCGAAAAAGGTCTTCGTCTTTCTCTGTGGAAAACATTAAACCCATTATATAGGCAATTGGTAATAGGATTGCAGCGTAGTTTATGAGACTTAAAACAATATTTGACAAAATAATATAAACTTAGGATGGAAAAGGAAGGATGTACACTTATGGAGGAAATTATAATTGTGGCATCTATTGCATTACAGAAATTTTATTTCTAATTTGGAACGCTATCAAAATATACGTGTTTTTTTAAATATTGTGTATAAACTGTTGGCAAACCGAAGCTAAACATTTGTTTACAAAAATAATTACAGAAATGTACAAAATAATATAAACTACATGTGAAACAGCTGAGCTATCTAAGGACCGTTTAAAACGATCTATAAATACCTCAACTGATCCAGATCACTGTCAAAGGGCAGCGTTCCCAAGACACTGGAGGCATTGCCACTTTGAATGGCAATGCTAATACGCTGAGCCAGATAGGAGCCAGCTCTTGGCTCACGTAATCTACCAGACGCAAACGCAAAATGATTTACCAAACCTAATAAACAAATTATGCTACAATTATCAGGGTATTGTCTTCTAGTGACTAAATCCAGCAAATAAAAATAAAAAATCATTTTAAAATGAATCTTTCTATCCATTTCGTATACATTTGTTACCTACTAAGTACATACTATTGTCTGTATATACATTCATATATAGAGTTTCATCCACATTTCCAGTCAGACAATATGGTGCTAAACGATATAATATACAAGTGATGTAGACAAGAAATAGCTTGCAATTAGGCCGAGCTCATCCCGTAATGTAATTACAAGCCATTTTCAGAGATCTCGAGAGATCCAAACGAATACCCCTTTACCCCTTTTACAGCGTTCTGCAGTTGCGATAAGGTTCGCAGGATTTTAATGCCATTCTAAATTAACATAATAGTGTTCTTCGATAAATAAAGCAGAGACAATCACTAACTAGTGTGAATACTAATCAAGGCTAGGGCTAGAACTTCACCACACAAATTAATGAGACTTTAACCATCGGTCATAATGACTACGGATCAAAAATAGTTTTTGATCGAGCGAGCAAAGCGAACAAATATGTCAGGGACAACTTAGGCGATTTGGATGTGTATGTTTGATTGTTCGACGATAACTTTCGGACCGTTGATCCGTTGAATCTGCAATTTCGGTAGATTGACAGATAAGAATTTAAAAATAACCTGGTATTCAACCAAATCGAACCAAATCGGATAGGTTGTTAAAATTACTGGGTTTCAAAAAGGCGAAATAAAATAATAAGTAGGTATGTGTCAGTGTTGTGTCATATGAAAGTACTTTTCTTGTACATTCCAAAACAATTTTTATTTTCATTCTAAGATATATTATTTCTAAACAATGTAAAAACAAAACCATTTAACCATTCGCTCTCATGCCCATTCCGTTGACTTCATAGGTCTGAACTTATAACGAGACGATTTCTGATTAATTTGAAATATTTCAGTTATAAGTTTATTTAGTATTTTCTTGTTTAAAATCAATTAACACAAAAAAGTAGGAATATAATTATGGTGACAGCGAGCTGATCCGATGATGGAGCCAGAGTGCTGTTCAACGGAACTGTTCAACAAATAGACCGATTAAGCTGTAACTTGGGATACTTGGATGTTGTTGTCAGTAGCTTTCCCATTAAACTTCTTAATTAATAAGAATAGGTAAATTTCCTGGGGTTGGGCTCATTTGAATCAGCTCGCGCAGAAAGCTTTCATTAAAAGATACACCTGTGCTTTTTATTTACCTACCCAGCTTATAGAATTAAACATACCTACTTACTTATCGAACGATATGATAGGAAAATCGCGAGGTCCCTGTTTGGGGCTAACTAATAGGTTTACTATAATGTGACATTTACTGTATTTGAAACACAATAAACATTATTATTTGTGCGCAATGACAGAACTCGAGGATCGAGAAGTTGTCCAACAAGTGCCGGTCGTGGTCTGGATTATTCTTTCTTTGGTGGTTTTCTGACAACAATAGCGAGCACAACAATGGCCTTTTCTCGTCTCTAGAAGACAGCAGGTTGACTGCCTCCTATTATAGCCGAGACATGATTAACGACCCCGCGGAAAAAGTGACTTTACCCGTTTACGATCTCGTAATTTATGGGAAATAGTCATACCCACAATGAAAAGAGATTGCAATTTAAAAGATATGTAAAAGTCATAAACTTGACTAACAAATAAACTCTCCTGATTGAGCTAAATCGCAATGAACTTTCATACGCCTGTATTCACGTACTACGAGTAGTAACATTTTTTATAATACGGTCAAAAGTATTAAACAACCATACGGATGTTCACATTTGGGTTTCCAGACCTAGACCATGGATCAGTGATAATTAAAACTAACAGTTTAACATCTTCCGTTGACATTATATACCAGACAGAGTGTACGGTAATGTAAACATGAATGGAAAACTCGAGAGATTCTGTTGAAGTTTTCAATTTAACTTAGAATTGAGTTGGAGACAACGAGACGTGTTCGCGTAAATTTTAACATACTTTTATGAATAATAGAAATATTGTAAGTTCTGTTTCTTGTTTCAAAATCAAAAACAAGATAATATATACGCTGAAAAACGCACTTACGAGAATCTATAATTGTATTTCAATAGAGCTAAAGTATGCTTTCTCTTTAATCAAATATCTGCTATTCAATGATGATACAAATGCAACTACAACACATACCAGTGTTGTATCATTATTGTGATATGATGACCCTTAAGTGTTCTTTAGAAGAAGTGATCTAAAATGTTATCTTCATCAACTTAAATTCCTTTTAGAATATGACCAGTTCACTCTATCTCTAGCAGACAATATGGGCTACAATGTTAATTTAATAACAATAATAATAAACCTGGACACATTTTACACAGCATCATCTGGCCCCAAAATAAGCAGATTTACATTGTAACCCATATTATCTGTATTCATACAAACCTTGCTCACTGATTTGTTCCTGGTTGTAACGTGAACGCCATCTATGGACACATCCATGGTCACTTTGCGTTTCTTCACACCCCTCGCCTTGAACTCGTACTGCAAAATTAAGGTTAGAATTAGAATAATCAAATGATCGAATAAGAAAAAATGATCGAAACTGATAAGTTTGAATAAGTAGGGTTTAAGTAATAAAAACAGACTCGTAAATCATAGCATTTTCCATCTAATGTTATTGATATAGACCGGACGACTCCTAATACTGAACAAATCTACCAAGGCATTGTTTTAAGGATATACTAGTCAGCGGCACAAACTCGTCAGTGTCAGCAGCTAAAATGTATGCTTTTTCACCTAGCATAGTGAGAGACAAGGATAGACGTGCACGAAAGATAGTGATGAGCTAAAGCGATAGTATGATGATATTTCTAATCAAATGAGCAGATTAGACTATGATTTCTACATAAAACGACCGCGTAAAAATCATGAACAGACTTTTGACTCAAGGGCTCTCATGAAAAAACTACTGAATGTAGCTATTCGAAATAAAGTTATTTAAGCTCTTGAATAGATAAACTATGCTTGTATCGAAATCATTTTTCGGTTTGCGTACTCCGTCGGTTATTTAGTTACGCCCAAAAATTGTGCTAAAACCAGTGTTGAAATACGATTTTTTAAGGCTTGTATCTTTTAACCCCATATTTTTTTACGATTCTGTTGTCATACAAGCATAGATTTTGACGACACATATTGATATCATATTCATATTGATATTGATATCATATAGTTTTTCAACATCAGACGGTGGAGTGATCATCCTTCGACGTTTGTGTGGAAAGATTATCGACTAGTTCACTCTTAAGTGAAGTTGTTAATGGAACATCACCGACTCGGAAGCAATAAAGGAAAAACATTTAAGAGAAAGATAGCTTTTTAAGTTAACGGTCAATTACTTATTTTAAAAGGGGCTGTTTACGGAATACACTTTTATAATTCTTGGATCTAAAAGAAGTTCTAAGAAAACTCAACGTCCAAACTGTGCACCTACCTTCATAATAATTAACATAGAAGTAATTCTATTACTTACAAAATTTTAGACAATTAGGTGCCTCTGTCAAATTATATTTTCGACCACTTCAAAGAGAAGGTAACATTTAAAGCCTTAGCCCGGTCATCATTTTCAACCCTTGCCAATATCTTTTATTATTTAACAGTTTCAAATTAAACAGAATCACAATAGATCCGTGCAATAGGCCTGTCGGGGAAACCACGTTAAAAAAACGCACTAAGTACAGTACCTCAAAGTTGGCGTGGAAACGTGTGCGTATTATGCTGATTACAACTCTTCCAATTTTTTGAATCGTTATATCTCAGAAACGGTGGGTCTTAGGAAAATAAAAGTATCTCTACTATTTTTATAGATAATTATTTGATCTACAATTTTTGTGTTTTTTACCGTTGTTTTTTACTTACCGTTTTGCTGGAAATCGCGAAAAACCCGTTTTTGTGACCGATTCTTCCGATTCCGATTTTTTTTTTCCAAGTATCGGATCGATGAGGATTTTTTAGAAATCATTTATGATTGTGTTTTAAACAATCTTACCAACTTTGAGCCAGCTGGGAATTATTGTACCTTCACTCCTATTTATTGGTTTAATTTGACCGGACTAAATCCTTTGTTTTTAAAAATTGCTTACTATTTCTCCCAAGCTCTAGCGGGGTTTATTTATAATATGTAAAAGTGTTTTATATAATACTTTTATTAACCTTATTTTAGTTACTTATTCTTTTGTATTGTTATAGCATATACCCACAGGCCAGGAGTACGAGTTTTTTGTCAGTTTCTCAATCAAGGTGAGCACCATCAATCGAGGTGCTCGCTCAATTCGTCGAGTCGTTGATTCGTCGAGTGACATACATCTCGAAATCAAACCTCAGCTCTCGCAGGTTTTCGTACAATGGTTTTATGCCTGAACGAGTTATTACGATCTACCCTGCAGGCATAAAAGGTTAAGCTTTATTTCTATTTATTTATTTTTTACTTATGTATTAAAGAGTATTAGTAAGTAAAGTTACCTACTCTAGTATCCTAGTGTTTCGAAGGTACTTAATACAGCTGTTTTTTTTACTCATGAAACTCGTAATTTAACGTTCATAAAACTTGTGATGGATGTATTCGCACCGTCACTCGCATGAAAGGATTTTCTTTTCAATGTGATGTGTTTTATTTTGCGAATATGGGGCAATGCGATTCATATGTATTCCGCCGGTGGTTGTCGCGATGCGAGCCATATTCATATTTTGTAACTTAGTTTTGCAACATGATCTGCGTCGTCGTCGTTCCCACACCGTTCCGCATAAAACGATACTGAATTAATTTACATTTTGAAAATAGCAATTCCTAGTGATTTTGATTTGCAGCACGCTTGTAGATCTAGCTATAATGACTTCGAAATGGTGTTATGCGGTCTAAGAAATTATATTACACAAGATAGATGCGTAATGTGTTTTTTCCTAGTTTTATGTTAGTTTTCAGCTTTTGGAGGATGGCTCATTCTTTTTTAGGGTCATCAAATTTTGTATCTCATTCATAAGACGTATTTTACTGAAAAGGAGACCGCTTTTTTTATGATAATAGAGCGAAAATATCAGCCTCACATTTTATCTTTTGTCTGGAGAGTATTTACCGAAAAAACATTGTGAGTTTTGATAAATAACTTTTCTTAAAGTTTAAAATTTAGAAGATAATTGGCATGAATTCTTAAAGAATTGTAGCTATCAGCAGATTTTTATGTTTTAATGACACATTGAGTCTAAAGAAATACATATTTATGATACTTTAATAACACCCAGACAAATGAAATACCTATCTTCATCACACAAGGGTTTGTCCTGGGAGGCAATCGAGCTCCCAATATACAGCGCAGAAGTAAGAGCTACCAACTGAGTTGGCAGACCAGTCAAAGAAATAAATGTTCAATAAATTAAACCTAATAAACTGCAATCTGCACAGAAAAAAACATCTAAGTTCTATTTAACTATGACTTCTTCACTTGACGAAACACTCTATAAGGAAACCCGAATCATGAGTGTAAATCAAATCTATACTTATATACGTTATGATATCTATAAAACTTGCCTGCTCATACGTAAAATAATAAAAAGATATACATACAGCCATAACATTCAAATAAAAAAATCACATACACAAATTTAACACCAGCTGCTCCAAAATAATAGTACTCGATCCTCCCAGAACCAACTTTGGTAAAAAAACATACAACCTATAGCACAACTACACAATAAACTACCTAGCAGTATTAAATAAGCTACAATACCATAATCATTTAAAAAAAGACTAAAAATGATTACTGAAAACCATAACATGACGAATATTTAATATCGTTTTCAAATAAGTAGTAATTAAATTGTTATAGCACGACCCGAATCAGTACTTTTTGTACATACATTGAATACTAATATTATTTAAAAATTAACATTGTTCTTTGAGAAATAAAATATAAAAAACCAAAAAAATTTTTATATTATATTAATTTCTTGACTGTAAAATTTCTTCTTAAGATATTCCTTGGCATGGTTTGCTGTTGACCCAATTAATCAATAGTGGCTCTATATAACATAAACTCTATTATCCAAATGGTACTGATTATTCGTCCGCATAAGCTTGTTTAGTGTGCCTAGCTAATTTGTAAATTATTTGTTTGGTTTTAGTGCCTTAGTAAGGAGGTAAACAATGTGGGTCGTTTCAAATCGTTTATGTATGTAGGCACACAATGATAAATTATTTTTAGTATCAGAATGAGGCAGGAAATAAAAAAAACAAATAAAATCCCCTTTTGTACCTAAAAACACCTGAGTATCAAATTGTCAGATAGTTAGTCGATGAAAGCACTTTTTTTTGTAGTTCCTTGTCTAAAATCAAAGGAATGTGTCCTCATAATATCGAGGCTTAATTTCAGCAAGCTTGAAAACTTAGTATTAGAATGGCGTCTGAAATTCATCATATATAAATTCATCTAATTGACCAAGCGAGCGCGAAGCGCGATCGAGAGTCTCCGATTCTTCTTAAGCTAAAATGTTTTCGAATGTCCGGTGTCTGTCCGGATGTACTCCTCTACAGGTCGCATTTCTCAACCGATTCTCGTGAAATTTTGTGAGCAGGTTCTATAACTATATAGATTTTATTTGTCGATTCAGTTTTTGGACATTTTTAAATGGCGTAGATATGGGGGTTGAAAACGTAAACAAAGCGAGGTCTACACCTCACAGAGCCACTAGTAATTAGTAAAATAAAGTACGTACGCGAACACGGCGCATCGCAGCTACAATTTCGACTCGGCTGGTGGGACGCGGCACGTCCATTGTACCAATGTACTGAAACAAACAAATAATAAATTAATAATAAATACATCGGTATAAATAATAAATACATCAGTAATAATAAATCATTCAGTTCAAATCAAAGCTGTTCTTGCAATACAATTGATCGTACACCAACTCTCAAATACCTTGGCATAACATTTGATGAAAATCTAAATTAAAAAAAACATCTCTCGGATTTAGCTGGACGAGTTAGAAGGCTCATATTTATTATGAAAAAGCTTAGAAACTGCTCGCCAGCTGACATCTTAAAGCTAGTTTATACCGCTCTCTGTCAGTCACTATAATCCAGTACTGCATCTCTGTTTGGGGCAGCGCGGGAAAAAGCTTTCTCATACAGGTAGAGAGAGCTCAGAGGGCGCTAATCAAAGTCATGCTTAATAAACCTTTCCGTTTCCCAACCGACACCCTCTACCAGGAGTTTAACGTTTTGCGAGTCCGCCACCTCTTTGTCCTTAGCGCAACGATTAAAACTCACAAAAGTATAAGGGATCGTACAGATTACCTAGACATATGTGAAAGACGTTCTTACAGAATCCCTATCCCAAGAACTCATTCTGAAATGGCAAGACGAAGTCCGAGTTTTTCACTTCTGAACACCTACAACAATGTTTGTAAAAAGTGTGACATTAGGGATTGCACTGCTTATACTTGCAAAAGGACTATTCAGCAATGGCTTCTTAGTCTTTCGTATGATGAGGTGGAAGCTTTGATTTAGCTCGTTCTCCGCGCAAAAAAAAAAAAACTAATCTCAATCACACTCACTTACATTCACTCACCTGCACATATACATACATACACACACGCATACACACATCCACATACACACACACACACACAATACATGCATGCAATCTAAAACTGCCGATTTTAACATTTGTAATATGTATACTATAGCCAAACATCGCCAAAAATTTATTAATTAGGTAACTCGAGCTCATGAGAGCCAAGATACAGGATTCTACGCCTAGTTTGGGCCTCGCTGATACTGTAAATTAGTGTAATTCTTTTTTGGCAATAAATATTCTTATTCTATTCTTATCAATATTGGTGGACAGTTCACGTAGGACCATCTAGCCCCAAGCTAAATAAAGTTTGTACTATAAGGATGGATAAAACACATATTACTTGTAGAAACATAATTATGTATATGATAGATAGATAAAACAAACAAATAATGTTGGTGAGAATCAATCTGATTTAGATTATCATCAAATCACTTGTAATTACAGAGATCATATTTGTTAGCATAAACAGATAACATTTTAATTAAATTAGATGTTTATTTATATGAAAACAAAAGCCACCGAGGTGTTTTTCATTAATTTAGGCATAGAAAATATATCTATCGTCTTTCATATAGGCTACGTAGTTTTCAGAATACTCAAGATTGTTTAGCAAATAAATTGTGGACGTTTACTTAAAACCTTTAAGGTAGTTCTTGGAACTTATCGAAACCTTTCTCGTCGAAATAGTTTACTCGGCTCGTCTCACCAGGTTAGCTCGCCACGCTAGGAGATCGCCTTTTGTCTCGTATTGCATGCTCATCACGTACCTACCTGAAGCACACGGGTGCTTTGAGCATGATAATAAGATTATATCAATGTCAAAGACCCAAGGTAATATATTTAAAGCAGAGGAAGAGCGTACATTATTACGTAATACGGAAACAATAAAGATAAAATTTTGAAGTTGAAAATAGCATCGTGTTTAATTTTTCAACGGCACGTTTACGTTCGAATCACACTCACTCGGGTTTGATTTTATCATAACGTGTACATTATAGTTTGTGACCTAAAACGAATCTTATATAAATTCACGAGCTGACCACGCGTTGCTGTAGCTCAGTAGTTCTAATACGTTGAACCCGATAACCTCTAAAATGATCAGTGTTTCTCTACTATATTATGTATGTATTATACATATAAACCTTTCTCTTGAATCACTCTATCTATTAAAAAAACCGCATCAAAATCCGTTGCGTAGTTTTGAAGATCTAAGCATACATAGGGACAGACAGACAGCGGCAAGCGACTTTGTTTTACACTATGTAATGTTATTCGATTTATTAGACTGTTCGAGAATTGTGAACTAGACGCAATATAATTTTCCCAATGACGGTTTTGATAGAACAATAATACAGTTAAAGAATACATTTTGGAAATACAGTCGGCTTAGAAACATCAAAACGCATTTCACGTAACGTATTAAATATGAAAAGCGAGTAACGTTATCCCTCTCTTATTAAACAAAGTAGAATCTAACCTCTCACTCTGATTAATATTGATGCCTGTTCTAATTCACAATTCTTTCGAGTTTATTTTGAAATTATTTTGTCATTCTAGACAGCCGTCCCCGGCTGTGTAAGATAATGCTTGTATTATAAAAAACTTCCACTTACAATTGTTTTATCTTAAAAAAATATTTTTCACTGGTACTAGAAACTCATTTCTGACTTCGATAGATATATACCTATGTATGTATTTGAAAATATATAGTTTGTATTAGGTAAATTTGTAAAAATAAATTAAGCGTTTATTTGTACAGACATCACACTTTTGATTTACAAGTCTATAGGCAAAGTAAAGATTTAGTTAATGTGAGTAGTTTGCTATTTGAGTGATAGACGTTGATATTGCCTCATTTTTTATTTTATCATTAGAGAGCTTGAATTCAATGTTTGATTTCCTCTCTGGCAGTGTACTCGGTCAGTTAAAATATCTATAAATCGTTTTAAACGGTCCATAGAGAAATAAACAGATTTTGGTATTCTACATTAATCTATACATTTGTGTAATGGTGATTAAACATCTATATATATATATATAAAAGGCTATGTGTATGTATGTATGTATGTATGTTCCCTATAAACTCCGAAACGGCTGGATCGATTTCGAGGAAATTTTTAGGAAATCTTCAGATTGGCCTGGCGGGTGATCTTGTGAGGTTTGGTAGCGATCGGATCAGCAGAACATTGTATTTTTTTGTATCAATCTAACTTGGTACCTTATCTTTGATTGTATCTTAGAAACGGACATAGGCTACTTTTTATGTATGTACTATGCGTGCGAAGCCGCGGGCAGAAGCTAGTTATTAATATTATGTAGCGTAATATAATATCTTTAGAAAGTGAGATCTTAGTGAACAAAGTTGCAGAGGAGTTATAGACATCAAGGTTTCAACGAGCTAAGTTGGTTAACTTAGAGGAAGTTTGCCACAAAGAGCGTGACAGGTTACGTAATTTGGGGCATCACTGTTACGTTTTCCATGTTCATAAGTTGTAAATTATCTATGTGACTCTAATTTGTGTTTATAAATAATGCTTTAATGGTTGATCCGATTTGTATGATAACTTTGGGGCCAGATGATGCTGGGTGAAATGTACGGCATAATTTATTTATGAACAAAAAACAAAAAAAAATGTTAACTTGGTACTTATGGATAAAAATTTGAACCTGGAATATATAAGGTACTTTTTATTTATTTACCACGTGGAAAAAACCGCGGGCAGCACCTAGTAACATAATATTAGCATGAAGGAACCAATGTTTTGAAAGTCCAGAAATTGTAGAGCTACAAAGCCCTATGACACTTTGCTGATAGAACTACATCAGGCGCTTGGTATCAGTCACGGCACGTTCCGTATGCAATGCACACATTGTTCCCGTTTATTGAGTTGTGGACTGTCCGCGACTTCATTTACGTATTTTATTATTATTATTATTTTTAACTTCATGCATAATGTGCAATGGTATATTCGAAAATAGGAGCATTCATTAATAGGCAAATAACAAGTAACTTAAATCTTTTCTTTCTAAGCTCTTTATTTGCTCTTTGCAACGTAGTTTCCATAGCATCTCACAAAAAGTAGAGCATTTGCAATGATCAATGAATCAATTCAAACAATTAAAACCTTGCCAAAACCAAAATAGATCTTTCTTCTGCCAACATGACGCGTATGCAATTCCACTCGATTTCCGCAATTTCCGCGAGAAGATGGCAAAATCGAATAAAGATTTTACACCGTTACGAATGAAAGCGCTGTCGCTAGATTCTTTACTAGAAGGCTTTATTGTACTTCTTTCTACTTTACTTTATTTAAATCAAATTACTTAAATACATTATATTACTAAGATTCAAAGCCCTGACTGATTCATTAAAATCTGTAGGCAGCGCATAACTAAAACAGCTCGTCGTAGAGACTACAAATTTGTAAGGTATGTTCTTTATTGTGTACTAGCAACCCGGGGTGAGTCGGAAGAGTGAATTATAGACTAAAACCTGCCCATGAATCATTAAAACTGATTCATGAAAACTAAAAAAAATTGTTCTGTAGTTTTTGAGTTTATCGCGTTCAGACATAGGCGGCGGGGATACGTTTTTTTATGATATATACTAAAAACGCAGCTTTTAACAGTTCAACACCTGACGGGTGCAGAACTCAACCACATATCTACTTTTTTCAATATAAAGCAAGAGCCTTAACATTGTACTCGTAACGAAATAAAATTACTTAATCAGTGATTCTAGTTCCAAACTTATCCTAGCATAAACCAAAGCCTGGTTTGTATTTTTTATACAATGAAGGTAAAATGGCAAGATATACGATTTATTTGGTTTGTTCAAAACAATCCTAAACGAATCGAATATAGTTACGAAGCGTAAATAGATTGTAAATTGGGTTTGCAAGTGATTAGCATCCACTCAATAGGTTGTCTCGAAGCTGATCGGTCGGGGCGTTCTATCTTGGAGTATGTTTATTGGTTGAAAATTCCTAAGATAACTTCAATGTTGTACGACTAGCCTGTCAACTTAGTTGGCAGTAACTCTGCCTTCTGCACTGTTCTGTGTCTGGGTGTTATAAAGTATCATAAGTATGTATTTAAAATATATTTGTAATATATCAGTTATCCGGTCACCATAATACAAGCTATGCTTAGTTTGGGGCTAGATGGTACTGTGTGCAATGTCCTCCTATATTTATTTATTTTAAAAATTCAAGATTCTGACTAGCCCAGCTAACGGTAAACTTTAAACACTGAATAGGATG
Organism: Lampropteryx suffumata; assembly: GCA_948098915.1. Classification (NCBI taxonomy): domain Eukaryota; kingdom Metazoa; phylum Arthropoda; class Insecta; order Lepidoptera; family Geometridae; genus Lampropteryx; species Lampropteryx suffumata. Next base: position 12,913,200 of record OX402544.1, on the reverse strand, counting down.
AATGATTTTTTTAAACATATATTCACCTAAATAACATTTCTCGTGACAGTTCTAAAACTTAGATGGAAGTTTTTGTTGTTGGTGCATAATTAAAAAATTAAGTTGCAAAAGGAACATGGTGGTCTAATGTGTTTAAGTGTGTTTTCTAGGTTGTATCGAAAAATATTTCTGCTATTTTGTTAACTGAAAATACGTTCAATATTAAATCAAAATTGTTAGAGTGTAGAACAGGTTTCTTGCCAAGGACACGACTGCCCAGACTCTCATACGTAATCGACTGTGAAATTGTATCACACCAATATGCAATAATTTAAACACCATCTTTGCTTATTTTTCCAAACAACTTTTGCGTGTGTATATTTATTACCAAGCAAAACAACCCTAAGTATAATAGAATCACAATAATACGAGATTTAACCACTCGCTTGATATATGGTTTAGTTATGGTTAATTATAAATAACCCCTACAGTAGGTACATTCATGTCAAACGAAAAGGAACATTATTAAACAACACATACACAATTAAAAAAGCTCGTCCACATCACTCAGCTCTTTTCACCCAAAAGCGTCTCTTGAAAAAGGTTCAAAGCTCTCTGTATTATTCAGAGTAGTTAGCTTAGCTCATGAAAAGTTCCATCGTACAGCAATAATTGAGTATCTGAAAACACAGCGTCCTTTTTCGTAACGTTTTAAATGTTCTTGCTGAAGTACCAATGTTGCGTATACCAAAACTTCCTGCTAGATACTTATTATAGAAATTTAGTATGAGCGATTGCAATAACTTCTTGTGTAATAATATTAAGTGATGGATGAATCGGAAAAGCAATTCCGTTTTCCTCTCCCTGTAGTGGGTGTGAGAAAGCCAGAGTTTTACAAAAAATGAAATATTAAAGTTTACAAAATATATTAGGTAAACAATTTTGAGTAACACTGCCTCTTCACGTACAGGCAAATAAACGAGATACATGCAGTATCAGTATTGAAATTGACGCGTGAAGCTCGGATTTTAAATGTATGATGTCCATATTGTGCATGCGATATGCGTACTAGGTAATTTTGTCATTTGAAATTGGACCGTGATGCATTTTAAGTTCAAAGTTGGAGTATTGAGCACATTAGGTACCTACATTGTTTTACACGGCTACTGATATCCAACCGGCTACTGAATTAACAGGAGTAGGTAATCTGACACAATCAGGCTGACACGGAATCAAGATTTGTAGGTCAAACAAAAACATTGAATAGCGAATAAATTGTAGTTTTATTTACATTAATTATTGTGCCACTAAAGTGAACTTACCGTTTTGGTATCTTTAACATAAAACAGGCACTGTCGTTTTTGTCGAAATGGCGACTGAGAAATGGACGATATTTATAAAATTATTTATTTTTCTAATCGAGTTAAGCTTATTGAAAAAAATTGACTTGTATATAATATACATAAGTAAGAAAAATAAGACTTAACCTCATGCCTAACCAGCATTTTGTGGAAACGACAGATTTCAGCAAAGTCAGTACGCCAGTAAACCCTCGTAATTAACGTGGGCCCGAAAGCTGACGCTTACTTGAAACACGTCCCAATAATTTACGTAAGGTGAGCTCTTACTAAGCTAAAATGAGTGAAGCCACTTGTAGGCTATTAAATTCTTTGAAAATGCCTTAACCTACAGGTGCCAGAGGTACTGAAATGGATTTGTGTTGCGTTTATCATTTTTAAGAAATAACCTACGATGTAAGTGGATGATCCGGTATATCTCATAATCGCACATTAGTTAATCTCTTGTTTCAATCTATTGCTATCTCTATTCATTGACGTTAAAATGACAAGGACAGACCATACTTTAACGCCACGCTAATTAAATGTTTATAGGATGGCTTTATTAGCTTAGAACATCGCAATGGTCAGATTGCGATGGACGGATTAAAGTGAGGCTCTGAAGCTCTTTTCGTGCACTTTTTTAGGCTAAAAGCAACTGATAAAGCTGTAGAAGCTAAAATTTAAAATTACACTAACAAAAGTTTAATAGCATAAATTATATTTTTAACCTAAAAAAGTACGTAAAGAGGCTTCGAGGCGCACTTTAATCCTTCCACCACTCTGGTTCGAAATAACTAGTGACACGTTAAGATGAAGGAGAAGTGGCTTTTAATATATCACTTGGATAATTTGAAGAAGTATTTTTATACACCTTTTGATTAGGGTTTCGTGATAAAAATATTGCCTAAATAAAAAAATAAAACTCGGGGCCAGCGAGCTATGGATTGCAGTATCCTAGCGCTCCAGAACATAAATTGCAGGTGTTGGGCAACAATTGGGCAAACTGAAGTGGGATTAGGCAGGCCACGTCAGTCGCATGTTGAATGAGTTGTGGGCAAAAACCACCACAGGGTGGACACCACGGGACAGGAACCGACCACCCAGCAGTCCACAAGGACGATGGAGAGACGAGCTGGACTCGTTTACAAAAGACTGGCCTTCATTAGCACGGGATAGAGGGGAGTTGAGGAAGGGGTAGGAAGCCTTTTCCCTGCAGTGAGACATTACAGGGCTCATGATAAATAAATAATTATAATTAAAAACAAACCATCCGGATCTTTGTTTTCTTTTTCGCTTTCCATTATTTTGATAGTAAAACCTTCCTCATCCTAAAGTTAAACAGGGGCCTCTAATAAAGGGAATGGTATTGAGTTATACTGTTGTAGTTTACGGTATCGATAGAGGATCAAAAGACGCAAAACAATTTACCACAAAGCGCGGTTCAATTTCCAATCAGCCTCTAGATTGTTTTGTGCTTGTTTAAACAGACGAGCAACAATGGGCGACTCGGTAAATCTGTAAATCCTCAAATTTAACGGTGGCTTGAGAACTTGAGCTGCTGTCGTTACATGGAAGACGTAATAGTTAGTCGTAGGTAAAGTACATGTCAGCGATTCAATACGTTCCAGGGATTTCTTGTTCTTGGAAAATAAAATGTTGTATTTATTTGTCCAGCAACAGTGGAATCTATTCTCTTCTATTATCTTGAATCGTGTATCTATAATCACAACAAACAAATCATAACTATTAACTTATGTTTATGTAACATAAACTTAAGTTAATAGTTATGATTTGTGTCAGAACTATAATCATAAAAGTGTGAAAATAAGAAATGTTGGCTCTGTGTGATATAAATAATATTTATAGATACACGATTCAAGATAATAGAAGAGAATAGATTCCACTGTTGCTGGACAAATAAATACAACATTTTATTTTCCATTATTTATTATTATTATTATTATTTTTTTTTTTTTTAATTATGTAACATTTTAGTTACATAATTGTTTGATTGTGTCTTCAGGGCATCAGGATTATTCCTGGATGAATATTCAGGTAAGCAAGTATAAGTACCACACATGTTGATTATTATTATAGCTTAGCACTAACTCTCTGCTTTGCTTTTTAAGCTTAGAACATGTTATTTTTTAAAGTCCAGAGTACCCGTGCTACCAGCTAAACAGCTGTTTGGGCAAACAGCAAACTATTACCAGTTTTGAAAATAGTAGATGAAATTGATGAAATTACAAAGAAAATGTCCTTAAGTAAGGCTTTACTAAATTATGAGTAAAATCCTGATTGATAAAACTTCAAAAATAATGCGTTTTACTATTTATTTTGTAATTTTCACTCAAAAATATTTACCATGATATATGAGTTTCTCTGTATCCCGATATAATGCCGAAATCATGGCGCATATAATATACTAGCTGACCCGGCCACGCGTTGCTGTAGCTCAGTAGTTCTAATACGTTGAACCCATAAACGCTAACCTCTAAAATTATCGGTGTTTTCCTACTATATTATGTATGTATTATACATATAAACCTTCCTCTTGAATCACTCTATCTGTTAAAAACCGCATCGAAATCCGTTGCGTAGTTTTAAAGATCTAAGCATACATACGTCGCTTCTGTCTGTCTGTCCCAGACAGACAGCGGGAAACGACTTTCTTTTTTACAATATAATGATAATATGCGCCATGATCACGAGATAAACTGTGTATCTCGAACACTATGTTCAAAACCATGATAGTTTTAAAAGTTATATATATATTTTGTTCTGTAAACTAGATGGCGATGAATTGGTTAGGAACTTGACCACGTCATTCTTATCCGGTCCGACACGCGCCCAGCCAATTTATTTATATTAAAATGCCAATAAAATTGCCAATGTTTAGTCTAATCCAAAAAAGCTTGCAGCTGCGATTTATATTGTAACTAGCAACCCGACCCGGCTTCGCGCTTGGCGAATTATACACCTAAATCTTCTTCAAAAACCACTCCGTAAATTGGTGAAAACCGTACAAAAATCTGTTTAATAATATGTACTGATGCTATTTAGTGATATATTAGTGATGATTATGTTTAATGCAAGAGATAAACAATTTTGTGCTTTATTTTGTTTAATTTTCTACAGCTGTGAGCAGATGGGTCACTCGCTTAAAGTATCATGCTTCATATCGCACTCCTATTTAGTGAAGTGGCAACACTAGTACGGCAAGCTACTAAGAGGGTGCAGAAACTCGTGGATAATTGAGTTAACCGTTAGCGCTTGTAAAACGGTAAACGATTTATAATCAGATTTTGATAATATGATGCTTGACTAGATAGCTACTAACTATACTAACTATAGCTTTTCTTGCTGATAACATAAAATAAGGTTTAGGTTTCAAGGTCCTTTAACATGCTTTCATGTTAAAGGACGAGGCGAGAGTGAACATGAAAGCATGTTAAAGGACCTTGAAACCTTGACCGGACCTAGAAAAACCGGTTCATTAAATGGGCCATAAATCGTAAATGGTAAGTTTGACAAAAAAGTTTACAAGCAACAAAAGATGCGGAATTTTATTTTCTACAATAATAATTTCCATAACTTTTGCCTTAAAGTGCATAGTTTCTGAGATATCGGCCAAAAACGTTTTTTCAAGATGGCGCTTGAAGCGTCACCTGGATCTGTCAGCATTTTGTGATTTTATGCTCAGTAAGTGATCCTAAATCTTATAAAAAAAAAATTTGCATCGGAAATTTAGTGCAAAGTTGACCAAAAAAACGTCTATTTTGACTGGCCTAAAGATTTAAAGAAAGAAGAACCTAAAGAACCCTTTATCTTCGATAAAATAAAACTCGATGATAAAATTTCAAAGAAATGTTTACCTCGGGATGTTGAATTTGTGCCCCACATGTTGTGCCTCGAATTCCGACACAGTGCTCAATTTTTAAAATTATAATATTTTCATTTCCGTTGTGCCACACTAAGTTGGAGCACGGGGTATAAGAGCAAGCATACTCGTAATAGAATGAAACAAAGTACCTACTTATGTAAAGTAGGTACAATGTTTCATTTCATTCTAAACAGTTCCTTTTTTTATATTACCTACTAGCTTCTGCCCGCGGCTTTGCAAGCGTGGTTCAAAAACGAAATGAATTCTTTTTTTACTGCCCAAAATAAACAGATGAAAGCCAATGTTAAAATTAAAAACGAAAGGATAAATCTCGTCGACACCACAGTGTTCTTAGGCATTACTTTAGATAATAAGCATCTTGACAAAATTGGCATCCGTAACAAAATTGGCGAGGATCATATAAAAAAGTGTTAAGACCAGACGAATTTCTTGACGAATTCTTCTTGAACTGGGGTTAGGGGGAACCGGCACCTAGATAGCATGTAAGAAGACGATTCAAAGTGGTCCTTGTGATTTTATTGAATAAAGAATGTTTTGATTTGATTAAAATCCATTTAGCCGTGAAAACCTATCAAACAAACAAACAGAGACACATTCTGATTTATAATAATTATTTGATAGTATCAATGGATTAGAGACACCAATTTTTTTATATAATTTTTTTTTATAAAAAAATTGGTTAAGCGCATGTGACCACATACAGAGATGGCTTTGAATGACTAGTGGTTAGGTCCCAAACTAATTCAAAACCGGACTACGACTTATCCAATAATATGCCACATGATGGGGTGGTAAAATAAAAAAAACAATCTCTACATGTAAGGGAGCCATTAAACCCATTTTTTCAAAGTTTTATTTCAAAAATGTATGGGCCATTAATATAAAACGAATAGTTTGAGAGCTATGGCTCTGATTAGGGGCGGACAGACCGACATAGAAAAGCTAGGTTCCTTGTGGACTTCGGAACCCTAACAATCACATGAATAATCAGTACTAGTTTCGTTGACCGAAATAGAGATAATAATTAAAATACATAATAATAATAAACTTCATTTGGAACAGATAAACAAGAGGTACATTAACATTAAAAGTCGATGACACCTGCAGAAGTGTAAAACTGTGTTGCAGACATCAACGCCCTCCTCCGAGAAAAAATACATTATACGAGTACTTTGACAACTTATACATGTAGTTAGGTAAAGTAGGGAGGTGAGGGTGTGTTTGTGTATGTGCGTGTGTGATGTGTGTGTATATTAGCGTGTATTTGCGTGTACTAGTGTGTGTGTTCATGTGTTACTTAAGAGGAACCAGTACGTCTTCAGTGTCAGTATAGGGTAGAGTCTGAAGCCATTCATGGCTATGTAGATATGTATTTAGTGAGGTCTACAATTCTTGAGGTAGTCGTATGCTATTTTATTTAATTAATGTTATATCAGTAGGTACACGCATAATCTAGTCACCCTAGGCACGCCTTGTGGGGTATAGGTATATATAGGTATACCTACATATATAAACAGCATAGGGAGGTAACCAGTTAAGAGCCTTGTGTACGTCAGGTTAGTACATACTCGTAACTGACTTAATTATGAAGTTGAGTCAAAGTGGAAATTAAAATGCACTTGAGTGGCGCTTATGACGGTCGCGTGAATACAATTTTAAAATATATACAGTATGTTGATTTCTCTCAAAATAATGGTACTTAATTATCAAAAGTTTACAAGTATTATAGTCAAAAAAAGAAACACAAATCCCATTTCGTTTAAAGTAGTTAAAGTTTTGACTATGAATTTTATTTTCAGTAGTAGTTATACAATGAGGAAAATATAATTTTTTGTACATTTATTTTTAAACATCAAAGAGATATTGTAGGAGGAATACCTCAAGTTCAAGGCGTATAACGTAGGTGTGTAGGTGCTTCGTTAGCCGGCAACAAACACTTGGACGCGGTTCTATTTTGTGAGTGCCATGCTGCATTCATATTCAAACTGCGAATTCAAAACGGATGTTTGGCAGTTCTTTTAAGGTCATGCAAATGAATATTTTTTCCATAATTTTATTTTCGTGCTTAATAACACCAAAAGGCTGAAGCGCATTTTACCCTGTCTTTTATAGGGTTCTGAAGTCCAACAAGGAAGCTTCGCCATGTCGTTCCGACTGTCTGATTGTCTGGGTGCCTCTAATCAGAGCATGCAGATATTTATTTTTCGTCAATTTATTTGGCATGACTCAGAGCTCAGTTAATAGTAACTCGTACTCGTTGGATTTGAGTTCGATACATATCCAGTACAAACATTATGCGATGAACATAAACAGTGAAACGTTTAAATTAATGTTTAATTTAATTTAATTTAAAATAATCGATATTATTTAGTTTAAGCTTTGTGGACGTATAACTTAGGTCTAGCGAGCCGTTGCGAGTTGCCGTAACAACGAGATCAATAAGGATGATTATACTATACACACTACCTGGAACTGCCGCGACTTCGTCCATGCTTCTGTACGTAAAGCCTACATAATGTTTTCATACAGAAACACTAAACTCCCCGACGAGGTCCCTGCTAAGCACATTGAAACGATTTGTTTAAGAGTTTTGCTTCTATTCGTTTAGGAGCCCTGTTGACCAAGAGTTATCGTACATTCGATTTCGACAAGATTATAGGAGACAATTCCAAAGAATTCAAACACAGTAATTTCTATAGTTCCATCCACCGAAAAAATTCACTAGCTATCGACCCATACCTTCTCACTCATCAAACCTCCTTAAACCTAGTGGGAGAATGAAATAGTAAAAAACTGATGAAGTGCTCCAAAACAGTTTATCGTTTTTGACTTAATGTTTGGCACTTGGAGTCCATTGTGACTATTTCTGACCAGGATCTGCCGTTTGTACTTCCCAAACTGGGCCTTTCCTTTACATTGAAGAATATTCAGGCATAGTTTCAAGCAAATCGCACCACGCGTTGAAAATGTCCTTAAAATAATTTTATTTTACTTTGCCTCTCGTTTTTTGGCGTAGTTCGGGAAACATACATATTAATAATAAATAGTAATAATAATAATGCCAGGCATTTCACACAATATCATCTGGCCCCAAAGTAAGCAGAGATTGTGTTATGGGTACCACATGACTGATATACTACTTATACTTTTTTTTTTATAAATACATACATATTATACATAGAAACACCCAGACCCGAGATATATACTTGCAGATCATACAAACATTTGTCCCGCGGCGGGAATCGAACCCGCAACCTTCTGCGTCACAGCCGGACCTTGGCCCACTGCGTTACAGAGGTCGTCAATATATTAAATATTAGATAGATATACAAATAAATAAACGCTTTATTGTACACAGAGAGAGCATCAACAATAAATATTAGCAATAACGTTTCAAGAAAAGTTAAAGTTAGAAGACGATTCAATATGATCCTTGTTATATTAAATAAATAATATTGAAAAACACTGGTTCAAAATATCTAGATCTACACGATAAAACACTAGAGAATATTTATACGATAAGAAGAATGTATTAATGGAGTTTCATGTTTGTAAGTATTTGTCAGTGTCATACAAACGATTGAACCCTTTTCCGACCTCTTAGTTAGTTTTGAAAAAATCTTAATACACCTCAACGCACCAAGACAGATATCCCTCCAAATTTCAATTCCCTACGACTAGTGGTTTAGGCTGTGCGATGTCTGACAGTGAGTCAAACAAATATTTTTATACTCATGTGTACTTTGACGGAGTTTTCTAGTCCGGTCGATGGTAGGCGGCAGATGAACCAAACCATTCAATTTACAAATGCAATTATGTGAATAAACGTACTGAATTACTGAACTGTATCGACCGTAAACCTAAATGTTGGATTCTTTGTTTGACATTTTATTAAGAAACATATGTAGCTCTTACAAATGCATACGTTTCTTTCGGGTTATTTCACGTATTATTGGTCAATCTTAGCGGATTTTTAATCAATAAATTGTGAATTTATAAATTGTGTAGATAATATATGATTTGTGAGAAGAGGAATAGCAAGAAAATCATAGACGGCATTTCCACGAAGACTTTTAGAATAGTGAAAATATGATCATTGACAACTCTAGGACTTTATTATTATAACAAAACAATCACTTGACTGGTAAAATTGTCATCAAAACCGATGGCATTAATATATGGAGAAAAGAAGGGATTCTTCGTTTGACATTTAATTAAGTTACAAAGCACATCTAAATTAATTATTTTTTCTGGTTCTGGTTCATGTTTTATTCAGTAATCTTAGCGGAATTTTAATCAATAAATTGTGACTTCATTGCACAAGTGCGGACAATTGACTTATAAGTGTTGCAATTTTGCAATGTGATTTGAACGACGAGGAATCCCGAGAAAGTTCTAGATGGCTATTTTAGCGATGACGTTTAGAATAGACAAATGACGATCGACGAAGACTTTATACGACTAAGACTCTGGTGCGTAGGGTCCGAGCCAGCTCCAACAGCATTCTCAGCGTGTTCGCAAATAGGTTCGACTGCATTTATATATGTTACTACTCGAGGATGCATGTTTTCACTAATAATCATAACATTAAATATAATTATTCTAAATAAATTTGTGTAAGTCTTTTAATGTATTTCTTTGATTTGACTTTTCTTTGATTGTATTATTTTGTAATGTATTTTTATGTATGTAGATTAAAAGGTCTGTAGATGGTTTTGAATTTTTATGATAATTTGATTTATGGACATATTATGTAGTCTGAAATAAAGATTTTAATTATTTTAATTTAAATGACCTACCAAATAAACTTAATCACCCAATGACATTGTTTGCCGATGACAGTTCTGTGACTATAAAATGCAATGACATAAATAATTATAAATCTAATATAAATCAATCATTCACATCGATAATTACATGGCTTGATAATAATAATTTAAAAATAAACCTAAAAAAAACCCTTATAATGCATTTTAATCAAAGAAATAATAATCCATCTGACATTGATCTAATATTTCGAAATAATATAATACAACAAGCAGATTCTGCACGATTCCTAGGCCTACAAATTGACCGAAAACTTAATTGGAAAAGCCATGTTGCGTATATAAGTAAGAAAATAAGCAGCTCGGCATATGCCTTATTTCGACTATCAATAACTGTAAATATAGAAACACTAATAATAGCGTATTACGGCCTAGTAGAATCAGTACTCAGGTACGGAATTATTTTCTGGGGGAATTCGACAGATAAAGAAACTGTTTTTAAAACGCAAAAACGTTGTCTACGAGCTATGTTTAAAATACTTGTGACAGATAGTTGCAGACCATTCTTCTTGAAACACAAAATTCTTACGCTTCCGTCCTTGTATATACTTGAGGTAGCATTGTTTGTGAGAAATAATCCCCACCTGTTTCCACTAATGTCCAACAATGTAAAACGAAACAGACGTGAGGATAATCTTTGTTTATTTGGATCCAAAACTGCATTGTTACATAAAAGTATAGTCTGTATGGCACCAATAATTTATAATAAAATACCAAAAAGCTACCAGAAACTTTGTGGTAATGAGTTTAAAAAATTAAAAAAATTACTAATTGAAAAATGCTATTATAATACTAACGAATTTATAAATGACAAATTTTAATTTCCTATGTAATTGTATTGTTTAATTTTATTGCTTGACATTATACTAATATTTAATATGTTATTTGATTCACTGTTTACACTAGAGCATGCCATTCTCTAGGTTTGCACACCGAAATCGGTAAAACATGTTGTGACATACTATTAATTTATCATCCTATCTACACATGTTTATGCAAATAAATAATCTTTATCTTTATCTTTATCTTTATCTTTATCTTTATCTTTAAAAAAATCATTTATAACCAAACAATCACTTGATACTGGCAAAATTGTCAACGAGACAGATGCCATTATAGGAACAAAACAAGAAGAATAACCATAATATATAATATATGTTGTTTCACGAGTATGCGTTTATGAAATACTAGGGACCCGCCTCGGCTTCACACGGGTACAATATTGTAGTACATTATTTTGTTTCTCTACCATATTATGCATGTATTATACATATAAACCTTCCTCTTGAATTACTCTACCTATTAAAAAAAACCGCATCAAAATCCGTTGCGTAGTTTTAAAGATCTAACCATACATAGGGACAGACAGACAGCCGGAAGCGACTTGTTTTATACTATGTAGTGATGTACAACGAGATAACGATGTAATATAACGCGATGACGATTATCACGATTATCAAGAAAATGTTATTTGCATCATACAGTTTAAAAATACAGCCAAATACATTCTAATATTTGGCTTGTCCTGGCATCCGTGCACCTCGACCTCAAAATGGACTCGATCCGTACCAGGTCAATAATCATCGTGCTCCGTCGCGGAGCGCATCGCTGTGTATGATCCTCTTAAGCTTCGACTGAAATAAGTTATGTAAATACATAGTTTATATAATTTGACTAGCCTGTCAGCTCAGTTGGTTGCCATCTGCGCTGTAGGTTGAGGGTTCGATTCCCTCCCAGGACATACATTTTTGTGACGAACATAGATGTTTGTTCTGTGTCTGGGTGTTATAAAAAGTAACTTGTGTATGTTTTTAAAAGTATATACTTACATAAGTAGTGTATCAGTCATCACGTCACCATAATACAAGCTATGCTTAGTATTGTCCACCAATATTTATTATTTATTTATTTAATTCAGTAGGGACTCCAATTTAAGTGGTGATTTTCGTAAAATAGAGCGCAAGTACGCTGAAAGTATACTGTCTCTTTCCTGGCTAAGTAAAATACATTCTAATATTTGGGTGATGATGCGATCCGTACGAGGGCAATAATTATCGTGCTCCAACGCAGAGCGCATCGCTGTGTGTGATCCTCTTAAGCTACGACTGAAATAAGTTATGTAATCATATAATTCAGTAGGGACTTGAATTAAACTAGTGAATTCAGTAAAACAGAGCGTACATGTGTTAAAAATTTAACGTTCAATAAATACCTATTTGTTTTGTTTAACTAGTAAATAAATATGCTAATCGCGTGCCGGACCATGCATAGTGAAGGCTTCTGAAATCAGTAAGGACAAGAATTTCTAGTAGTCAGGTCCTGAATCCCAACACCTAGTTACCAAAATAAAAGAATTCAGTATGGAGCGACACCCGTTTTAAGTTTTACAGGCTGTTACTGAAATTTTAGTAAAGCATTGGTGTGATAATTTTCCTTATAATTTAGCATAAATATATTGCTAATATTTTAAAAACTTCTTAGGTACCTATTTCCAAACGAATTAACCGATTTAACCGATTATATTTGTGTTTGTTTTTGTGTGCATTGTCCACCAATATTTGTTTATTTATTAAAAATGACCACTTCAACGCTTAATGCTTTAACAAACGAATATCTCTACCAAAAAACTGGTTTACTTAACCAGTTTTTTGATAGAGATATTCGTTTGTTCATAATATTATCTTTAAAATATATGTCTATAAGAAGGGCCGGGTGGTATATCATTGGATAGGTTCAATGATATGCCAAACGATAGGGTGGTTAATAAAAAAGACAATCTCACATAACGTGTAACAGGAGATTACCCAACGGTCCAAAATATTAGACATGGAGGTATCTAAGTAGGTGAGGAGTTTGACAAAACCTCGCCATTCAGGCCGCAAGGGCTCTCACGAAGCGTAAACGGATTACAAGGGTTCCTGGACCCCTTGTTAAAATCAAAGTGTTGACTGCGAACCTAATGGCTGTCAAAGTAGACTCTGATCTGCCGCACTCTTATCGTATCCGAAAATATATTCAGATATCTAATAAACTGTATTGATGTTTGTCCTTTTCAAGGAATCGTGACACTTTTATGCCTTTATGGGAGACATAATCAAATATACCTGTAAAGATTTCAAAGAATGATGCTCTTTCTATAAATAACAGATTGCTAAGTTGACATTCTATTAACTAAGCACACCCTGTCAAGAAAAAACCAGTAGCGCATCTAGCTAGGCTTCAAAAGAAAGATACTCTTATAGGGTCAGAGTCCTGAACTCTCTTTTAGGGTTTCGATGTCAACAAGGAACTTTGAAAACTTTAAAATGAAATGGTTTTGTAGGGATGTGTTTTTTTCTACAGGTATATAGCTAGGTATTTTAAGATACTCAAAAAGTTTTTTGATTAATATGTATATATTACGGTCAGGTTCCCCCTTCCCCTCTACCGGCTAAATCACCGTTTGAAAATCTGAAATGATGTTATAAAAGCTTGATATATGATAAAGTTAATAGTAAAATTATCACGGCTAGTAACTTTACTTGATTTTGAGTAACAGCCTGATTTGTAAACCTTAAAAAAATACATTTCCCATTTATTTCAGTTTTATGAATGAAAGTAATAAATGTGCGTTGGCGTCAGATAGCTTCGCAAGGATTGGATTTTGAATCGAAGTGACAGGATGATGAAGAGTAGGGATCCTTTCAGCTGCGTAACCTTGTGTAGATAATATAGGTATATCGGCTAGCCTCATACTTATAATAAGTTTAGTAAAAGTATCTGCTCAGTAGCAGATTATTATGTATCTATACACCATTTGATCTAATAATAACGCCCGTAAATATAAACGATTAAATGCATGATATAACTGTCATATTTGCATTTTACTGTTGGTGAAAGTGCAAGCTCTCACTACTGACAAGTTTATTGGCTGATTACTTCAATATTCATTTAATTATTTAGTATGGTCGACATAGACCCATTTATGAGGGCGTAAGTTACAATTAGCTTATCACTAGTCCGATTAATAGTTAATAATGTAAAGTCAATAATCCGTCTATACTCAGCATGCTACCACTTTCTTTACAGTCTACGACGTCCACTTTTTGCTACACACCGCGTACCCATCACGCAAACAACTCCCCAACCCTGAAAGCGTATATTTTACTAAATACATATGTAGGGCGATTATGGAACTCTAATTACAATCAATGTCTATCAGTTTTCACAGATTTCTAATAGACATTGATTGTAATTGAGTTCCATAATCGCCCTAATGTACACAAGGTTTAACATATACTATTTTCAATGACAGTCCTTTCGCTATTTTCAACTCCTTGAGAATGTATTTAAGTTTTAATTTAAGATAGATATCACTTTGGTTTTAACTGTGTAAGCTTTCCATCATAACTGTATTAAAAAAATAAATAGAATCACTTCAGTGACTTCACTTCAGGAATATTATTTGTAAACCAGTCTGAAATTATAAGTAAAAACGCATCGTTAACTTAAATGTGCGAGTAAAAGTACATAGTCGTATTAGCAAAAGCCGTTGACAAAGTTATTATGGCAGCATTAACAAGGACTCAGACAGAACATGCATAAATCACACAATCACGCCATATAAATCGGAAAAGCTTGGATTAGCTCCTTGTTACATGGATTATATACTCGGAGACGTGGATCCGAATTTGCATAAAATTCATTTAGTCAGGAGCTGACGGAGTTTTACCTACAGCCTACAGCAGAAGATTAAAATATAGCCGTTCGTGGGTATATAACTTTACTGGCTTTGAGCCAAAAAGATACTTAGTAATTGGATTTTTTCAGGAAACTTATATATTGCTTTGCTTATTAAGTTATCAAAGTTAAACATTAAAATTGAGCTTGACATGCTTGTATACATTAACAATAAGTTGATTATTTTGTGAACATATTCTACTATGCCAACGGAGTATGATTAACGGTGTATAACAGTATTAATTATTTAAACATTTCCGCTTTACTTTCTTCCCATTAGGTATACTACGTCACGCTTTGATAAGTTTATATTCGAGATCATGCATTGTGTTAAATATACCTTCCTATATGGAAGAAACATATCTGTTAAAACGTGTCATACTAGCACGTTCAACGTTTTGTCGCAAGTACCTTTATATCGGAAGAGACATCTATTGCTGCGTGGCATCGAAACAAAGAGACTTAGATCAGGAGTCAGTGGTAAATTTTATATAACCAAAAATTTATAGTAAATATAATGGTTATTATAGTCAAAGTGAAGTAAAAGCTGGTGACAAAGTTGTTTATATTTTAATGAAGCTTTTTATGTACGAGTATTTGAGGTAACGTCATAATCATTAATCCTAGAGTAATTATTAAAGTGAGTTATTATATGAAATCAGGATTCAATTCCACATTCAAAACATTCGAGAGTTCGTGAGTGAGAAACATTTTGATGAACACGGGTCTTGCTCACGTATTATTTTTGCGAACCGTGAACTCGAGCCGCAACGAGCGGATCGCAGATCAAGCTCACCCTGATGAAGATTCTCTAGCTAGATGAATTGATACAGTGTCGGTGCATCAATCGACAAAAGAATACGTGAGTAAAACGTGGCTTCAAGTTTGTATAAAACTCATGACTTGGTCCTATTCTACAATAATGAGTTGTAGGTACACCACCACAGAAGCGAGATGTACTTATTTGTAATGCGGCACAATCGTGGTATGGCATTATAAGCTAAGCTAGGCTTATAATGCCATGCCTTGTTGTTATACGCAAGGCATTCAAATGACCTTACTATCGAACCTGAATCTCAACACAATATTGAATAGCACGCCCGTAGCAAATTATAAATGCTTTATAAATTCCAAAGTTTTAATGTTTGGTTGTTTGTATGTTTGGTTGTAGTTCAATCACCATGTAACAGCTGAGCAGATTTAGATGGAACTTAAATAAAGTTTTTTTTTAATATATTTCATTGTTCAAAAAATCAACAGACCTTATGTATAAACAGTTCTAACCTTAATAATCTATCTTACGGCCAATAAGAGAATTACATTTTATAAAATAAACATATAAATACCGACAGTCAGTCATACAGTTGTTTGTTTGATTTGTTTATGTTATAAACAAATCAAACAAACAAATATAATTTACAGAAATTATTAGAAATGCACAGTTAGCTAGAAAACATAAAAAAAGATACAATTCATTAAACCTAGAGCAATAAATTTATATTGCTAGTGCTAGTGCTAGTTTATATTCAGGTTTACTCAATTATTTACCTACGAAAATAATCTACATACCTACTAAAACGAATATTTAATTTTATAAAGTTTTGTGTATACATTGTATTGTACAATATTATATATTATCCTACTATAATATAATAAATGCGAAAGTTTGTATATATGTTTGTTACTCTTTCACGCAAAAACTACTGAATTTATTTTAATGAAACTTTACAATAATATAGCTTATACATCAGAATAACACATAGGCTATAATTTATATTGTGTGAAATGTCCAAAATATAACGATTAGTGTCAAGTAAGTAGGTAAAAATCTGCTATCTGCGAGCTATTCTGGCGTGCGCTGCAAAAACCGTTAGTATTACACGAAGTACTAATCGAAGTACGAAGTCGCGGACACCAGCTAAAATTGTTATATATTCAATACAATACAATTCAATATATTGTATTATATATTCAATACAATAAAAAACAATACATTGATCTGGATCACGTATAGGCTACACTTCATACCAGAGTAAAAGCTATAAAAGTAATAAGACTTCTAGAAGGTCTAATAGAAAACTGTTTTTATGACAAAAGGCCGGGTCTTACAATGATAATCATAATACAATAATAATGCCGGACCTTACAGACAGCGTCATCTTGCCCCCAAGTAAGCAGCGCTTGTGTATAGGTACCTCATGACTCATGACCCACATGACATACTACTTATACACTTTTTTTACAGACCCGAGGCACATTCAGATTATACAAACATTTGTCCAATATCTAATGATAAAGTAACTTAGGTAGTTATTTATTTACTTAAGAAAATAAAATGTGTACCTTCACAAACTCACTAGATAACAATATAACCTTTATAATAAACTAGCCGTCCGCGCGCAGCTTCGCCTGCGTTGAAGCTTTTTCCGGGGATAAAAAGTAGCCTATGTCTTCCGGGGATAGTGTAGCTTACCAACGGTAAAATATTTTTTTTAATCGGTCCTGTAGTTTCGGAGCCTATTAAATACAAGCAAACAAACGATAAAATCTTTCCTCTTTATAATATTAGTACAGATACATAACAATAACTCAAACGTTCCTACAATAACCGGTCTCTCGGTTCTGAGGGCTCGAATAGGCATAAAATGCTTTTTCCCGGATAAAATTACTATTTATATGTAGTAAACTGAATAAACAACTGTTTTATCGAATCGCGAGTCATATCCCAAATTCTCGGGATCAGTTCTCAAACAAACTTGACATGTCAATATCCTGAGCGTCGCGTTGCTAACTTTTCTTAACCAATACATTCTTTGCTATACGAGTACACTCAGTTCGGGACGATTGGAAAAAAATATGTTTGTTGAAGATATCATAATGTTTAAGGTATATGGCAAAATGTACTTTATAAGCCAACTTCAGCCTTAGTCTAAAAGAGATCTTAAAATTCAGAATTAAAAAGTTCAGTGCATGTTGTTTTGTATTTAAAATATTGCCGAGATTGGACTCGTAAGTTGTACATTTTCTTTAACTTGATATAATATCTTGCATATGATAATCAAATAATAATAAGTAACAATAGAAATATAGTACAAAAACATGGTGATGAAACATTATTTGTCATGTTGTTATATACATTTTCTTTAGCGTGATATATCTTGCATATGATAATCAAATAATAATAAGTTACAATAGAAATATAATACAAAAACATGGTCATGAAACATTATTTGTCGTGTTGTTATATGAGGTTTTTTCTGTAGTGTTAAAATTATATACTTTATAGGTTTATTTATTATTTTATCTATTTAGTATCTATATATATTTATTTATAATATATGTAAATATTTAATAATATATATACACTAAACCGACATGCTACTTCTCTGTTTATTTATAGCCCAGTCCATCCAAAGTTTGCCAAGCAGAGAACGCTGTTAGTGATAAGGCCGCCTTAAATTGTACATTATACTGCCTTTAATTGTCAAATTATTTTTATTGTCATTTGACGGACAACCTCTGTGGCGCAGTGGGCCAAGGTCCAGCTAAGACGCAAAAGGTTGTGGGTTCGATTCCCGCAGCGGGACAAATGTTTGTATGATCTGCAAGTATTTGTCTTGGGTCCGTGTATTTCTATGTTTAATGTGTATGTATTAAAAAATATTTATATAAGTAGTATTGGTTAGTCATGTGGTACCCATAACACAAGCTCTGCTTATCTTGAGACCAGATGATGCTGTGTGGAATGTCCGGCATTATTAATATTAATTCCATACCGCAATTATCCAATACTTTTTACGGTTGATTATAAGCAGATGAACACGATCACGCTACTAACAAAGTATTATTTTTAATTATCATATATTGTGCATTCTAATGATTGCAGGTGTTCGGAAATTAAAAGGAAATATGTGACATTGCTGTGCTTTGTTTATTCTTAACGTTTACTACGGCATATCTGTTGTATTCATTTCCTACATCGATGCATCATCGAATGACTATAAGACGACGTAATCAAGGTTGTCAAAGATACTCAATTAACAAAGAAGATGATAAGTTTAGTTTAACTTATAAGTTAAAGTACCTTAAATAGAAAAAATAAAGCTTTATAAGATCACCTAGTTGTGCGTCTATCTGTCTGTCAAGACCCTTAGAAATTCGTGTAATTGTGTTGACATTAATATCAGTCTCTTGGAAGTTTAAAAAACGTGTGCGTCTCGGGACTTCCGACAGAAGTAATAACTAACTAGCCCTGTGTGTTAGAGTGAGAGAGGAGGAGCCTGCCTACCGCTGCCGTGTGCGTGAGAGAAAGGGAAGCCCGACATACTGGCGCCGTAACGCGTTACGTAACGAAGCGGTTTACCTTCCTATATTTTTTCCTACCTTAGCATCTTTATATTTACCTTATTTTTATTCAGGAATGTTTTTCTTTTTTGCATCTTTATCAAACCTAACAAGGTTTTAAAGATGTTTACAATTAACTATGTAAGTATTTACTTTAAAATAAGACAATAATAAAAGAAAAAATAATAAGAAAATATCACTTCAAAAAAAAAATCTAAGTTAACGCAATCAAAAAAATAAGTTTATTTACGCCGCATTATATAGACACCAGAAAATCTCACAACACACAAAAAATATATCTTTGTAAACTATTTAATAAAAACAAATTTTTAGATTACATACTTGCATAACGGAACGTTAATCGTTGTATGGGAATAATTTAAACTACAAATTGCAATCCAACTTATCTTTTTGTTAAAGCACAGAACATTGTTTACATACTTTGTGACGATATACTCGTAGTGTGTCCCTGAATTGTAATACCGTCAACTGTCGGTTACAATTGTAACTGACGGTAAAAGAAGCACTTCTTTCACCATTCACAACTCAGTATTAGCCCATATACCGGATTAAAAAATATTAAAGTAACTATTGTAGTTTGAAAACATTATGGAATACAGTTACTTAAATATTGAGAAACTCGCCTAAGTGAATAATCTTGTAGTTTAAACAAGAACCTGTCAAAGGATAGAATGAATGCAGAATCTGTGTACCTATTAAAGCTGTCTTATAAGAGTCCTACCTCATTATTAAATCAACGCGAATTTCGTAGAGCCATCCCCGAGCCGACACGGGGCGGTGCCGCCCTGACATTTAATCTGCAGCTTTATTCTAGTGGATTTACTAAATGTAAAATACATATACTGACTTCAGTATGGCGATTATAGGACTTTTGACATAATCAATGTCTATTAGTTTGATTGTAATTGTAACCAGTATTGACAAGATGGATTACTATTACGTACGTTTGGTTTCTATCTTAGACCAAATAAATATAGGGCGTGAAAAAGCAAAGTAAAGCCTCAAATCCATGCAAAATTTTATGGTCTCACATTGTATCCAATGAACTCGGGTTTCTTTTTAGTTTATAAAACGTAATTATGTACAACATTATCGAACGCACTTGACCTAAAGCGCGAAGGTTTTGAACGAAGTTTATTGAAAATGACGTGACATGTACTAGTAGCAAGGACCATGATTTCGATGTATGTGAGTGCGTGGGTGCGGGTATTTGCACACGGAATCACGATTTTGAGCATTTATTTTAGTTGATTGTGGCCCTCCATCCTTATATTTATTTGGTCTGAGGTGCTAATTTATAAATAGTAACTGAAAACGATTAGTATTAAAGTTTTGATATCAGAATAGAATAGAATTAGAATAGCATAATAGCCCGGCAGTACTCACACAACCATTACATTCAAATTACAACGCAAAAGGTTGCGGGTTCGATTTCCGCCACAGAACTAATGTTTGTATGATCTGCAAGTATTTGTCTCTGGTCTGGGTGTGTCTATGTATAATATGTGTGTATTTACAAAAAAAAAGTATTTCAGTCATCTGGTTTCACAACACAAGCTTTGCTTACTTTGGCGCCAGATGATGCTGTGTGAAATGTCCGGGATTATTTATTTATTTACTTAATTACCGAATATATATTAAAGCACACTAATTCAAGAATAGAATAGATGAATTGGTATTATTTTAGGTATATATACCACTTCTTAATAATACTGTACGAGTAAAAGCGAAATATTGGGATTTTGTGAGTATTTGTGTATGTTTGTTACCTATTCCTTCATATCGTAACCACTGAATGTGTTGGAATAAAATGTACCATTGTATGTATTAAAGAGCCTGTAATAACAAAAATGCTACTTTTTACCCTGTTAATCTGCCCCCTAGGGGTGCATAGGGGTGTAGAAGCCGCGGGCGGAAGCTCGTGATTTAATACCAGAAAGTTAGAAAACAGTCTACAAACTGAACTATCGTTCTTAGTTTGCTTAAAATCAATGTTGGATAGTTGGAGGATAGAACTTTATACCTTTCTATGCTATTAATGTTCCATACGAAAGTACGAAATGGTTTCATGTTTGGAGATTTAAATTTTGTTTGAGACTCTCCATACCATCAAACCATAGGCTACATTTTATCTACGTACCACACGTACAAAGCCCCGGGCAGATGCTAGAGTACATACTACAGTACATACTTTAGTTTATAATAAAAATTTTGTTTGCAAAAGGTCGAGAAAATTATAGGAAAATATCGCAGTTGTGTAACAATGAAAATAAGTTTTGCTCATACCAAGTTTTGAATGAAAACTTTTATACAAACAAATGCAGAAGTCGTTTGTTTGTGAGCTGGTGTGTTATTAATGTCCATAAACATAAGTTACATAATGCTATGAACTACGACTCTATTCATATTGGAAGGCCTCTAACCTACAACATTTGCATTTGTCTTGCACAGAAGATAATTGCTAATGCTATCGTACGTTTAAAAAACTAAAAAGAAAAACGACTTCATTGAATATTAAAAAAAATGTGGAAAGAAGATGCATTTTGTTTTGCTCCAATGAGACAGCGAGGCTTCGGAGTAAACGAAAATATCATCGATGTATACAATTTTTAGATTTTAGATTTATTGAAAAACTGCTCAACCGATTTCGATAAAATTTTAATGGGATCACCTGGGACGTATACCCTTTGAAACAAAAAAAGAGTTTTCCAAATCGGTTCAGGCGTCTTTGAGAAATCGGTGAACATACATAAAAAAAAAAGATTCCGACGCATTGAGAACTTCCTCCGTTTTTTATGTCGGTTAAAAACAAGAGGCATAAGTTTCAAAGAGTTAAAAGTTTACGCAAGAACTTTTCCCGTCTAATAATATGAAACTTTCCAAAATCATGGCAAAGCCTCACAAAGAAAATATCATTCTTCGTAGTAGTTTTACCACGAAGCGAAAAAATTGTAGCAAGTGAAATTTACGCAGTACATTATCCGGAGAATGCTCTAATTCCATTTATCGTAAAGCTACTTTCTCAACCTTTCCTGAGATAAAGGTGCGTGAAGCGTAAAGAGGATCTAATCGAAGATACGAAAACGTAAAAAAGTAGACATTCATGATTGCGAGAGCTAAAGAAGATCTGACTACTGACTTAAATATTTATTCTAATGAGTTTGAGTCACCACTGACCGCAGTGGTCACCACGCTGAGTCAGATTTACCTAGGTTTTTATCTAATGGCGGTAATGACGCAACGCTATGCTGTGATGCCGCTATGATTCGGACATTGGCTAAATTTTTACGGCAAATTATGCGCTTTAGTTAGTACTTGAAATTCGGAACAACAATGGATTA
Organism: Lampropteryx suffumata; assembly: GCA_948098915.1. Taxonomy (NCBI): domain Eukaryota; kingdom Metazoa; phylum Arthropoda; class Insecta; order Lepidoptera; family Geometridae; genus Lampropteryx; species Lampropteryx suffumata. Next base: position 12,890,726 of record OX402544.1, on the reverse strand, counting down.
TCGTTCCATAAAGCTATCAGCTTCCAAGACTGGCAGGCTAGAGAGAGCTATGTGAATTGTTATTTGAGTTGAAAGGCAAGTTGAGCAATATCTATAGTACTATTTAGTTTTGTTGTTGCCTACTGAGACTTTGAACAAATTTATGAAATGCTTTGAATGCTTAAACTGACAAGAGTTCGATACCACAGGGTGCGCGACGAAGCATAATAACGTGACGCTACGTAAATTCCGGCAAGTCGCTAAGAAATTTAATTTATGTCATGTTATAAAGTGGTAAGAACTAAAATGAAACAAGTTAAAGCTTCAGGTCAAAATCTTCGTAAATCGTTTTCCGATAATGTTTTTGTAGTCGCATTGTGGACGCGAATATATAGCGAGATTTGAGATCAATCTTGTCGATCATGTCGGACAAATTGCCTCATCCGTCACTGAACATTTTCCATTTCACGATGGTTTCGGAGCGTTTGTGCGGACCGAGTGTCGGGCCGCGGTGGGTGGTGTTGTGTGAATCGCTGCGGTGTCCTATGAATAGTTCGTCGGGCTGGTTTTGTAAAAGCCACGAAATACAAATTCATCTGACCATTATATTGGTCTGCTCGGGCAGCGTTGGGAAAATGCTATTCAATTAAATTCCGCCGAATTCGTTTTTAGGCTTTCGAGCTGAGATTTCTAACATAACACGAACACGGATGTATAAAGATCCAATATACTCGTAACATAATCATATTTTTTAGAAAATACAGCTTAGCAAAGCGCTCACAACGGACCCGTGGGAACACGTCGGAGAAATAGTAAGATTCTCGAAGTAAGGTAGATAAGCGCACTGGCAATTGCCATGCCACTATCGCGTAAGTTATATATACTATATACTATATATGTATTTAGTGATTCACTGAATAATTAGCTACACACAAGAACGAGAATAGTGAGTACATTAAACAAACATACATAGTTTAACTCATTTAGTTTGCATTATGGAAAACTAGGCTAGGCTTATTATCGAGAGCATTATGAATGTTCATTGTATTGTTGCTTGTTGGCCATGGTAATTTTGTGTGCGGTCAGCCTAAAATATTAATAAAGCTATGTCTAACGCGCTCGGTGAAGAGTTTTTAGTCCCCCAACCAGTACGTAGCGAGCCTAAATCTATGAATAGGCTCTTTGTGACCGCGTTATTGTGTGCCGTCACTTCAATGGAGCCAGGCCCGATCCTCTTTACACAGGACCATTTTTATTACTTACCGGGTGCGGGAGTGTGAAGTAATTGGGTAAAAACGGGTCTATGCAGAAGTATACGATGTTTTTAATTTTTTTTAGAGCTGTATATATCTATCTATACTATAATAAAACTAACATTTATTTACAGATATGTACAGAATATTATACAATAATGCAAACACATTTGAAACAGTTGAGCTATCTAAGGGCTGTTTAAAGAAATCTATAGATAGCTCAACTGGTCCAGTTCAATGCCAGAGGGCAGTGTCCCTAAGACACTTAATAAAATAACCAAAAATAAATAAATAAAACAATAAACTTAATATGAAATTCACTTTAACTACCTAATTAACTTACTAATTTTCCAAGTTTCACATCAACATCACGCCCCAATCTCTAATAAGACGCAAAAAATGTTTGTCTATAAGGTGCGATTTGCTTGAAACTTGATTTGGATACATTACATACAGAATAAATTGACACCAGGTACTGTTACAAAATAACCCTTAAAAGGGGCAAAAAAGGGAGTACGGTTTGTATGATTGTTCATTATTATGGAAGAATCTTTTTCAAAATTTGTTCAAAGAACGTTAAAAACATATATTATAAAAAACGTGCTTTTCCAGATTTAATAATAAATGAATGCAAATACAATTCTTAATACATAATGTAATTTAAAGAAACGCACCGCACGTCGTGCGGATTAGCGAGCGGTTCACACGTATATTATTGTAAGTATTTTTTTATAAAAGTAATTCTGGAAGATATGACGGCCCTGATCAACCTGATGTTCTCAGGTCGAGTCAATAGGGACATTTCAAAGTGTGAACAATTGTTGTGGGTCCACCTAACACCAACTAACGCCGCGCTAAAGTCTGCTGTCTGAAAAAAGCCGCATATCTCGGCGACTATTTCCGACCTGTTCAATTTGGCTTTGGTTCACAAGACGGCCGTGATGCCGCAGTACATTCTTTTCGTATAGTTTTGGTCAAAACTGCGGGGAGATAATCTTAAAGGTGGATATTAAAAACGCCTTTTATTCGGTGGAATTTCAATTCACTTGCTTAAAGAAATTAAAAACAATATTCACTAATTTACCCATTTCTTTGGCAGTGTCATGTATGGTTCACTTTCGAAATTTATCTATCGAAACAATAAAATTTGGACTGCTGTTGGTTGTCCCGTTACGCGAATCTTAACGATGTCATTTGTCGGACACTTGTTAACTTCATTTCGATTATTTTAGGTGACTTACGAAGCAAACGTTGCGCTAGAACATTATTTATATTTCTCGAGTTATTTACGGTTTTATTAATAATTTTGGTATTTATATTTAAATAGAGTTAGTGTTATTGACTCGGGTGTGAATAATTGGAATAAAAGCTTTATGTTTCTTTCTGTCCCTGTCTGTCTGTCTGTCTGTGGGCCAATTCTTAAGATGGGCGTCTAACTTGTCCCTCCATCTTTGCTGCGGTCTACCGCGAGGTCGGTTTCCGTTGCCCAGTCCCAGTTCAATTTCCCTACTTGCTGTCCGACATCCGCGATTTGAGTTTTGAAGCGCAGTGTACTGCGGACGTGGTCTGTGAGTTTAACTCCTAGAATACTGCGTTCCATGGCTCGCTAGATAATGAGCTACATGTTTTAAAAAAAAAAACCATGAAGGTACACACCACGAGTAGTTTCTGTAAACAATATTTTTTAATTTACACATATGAGTACAGCTTGGCAGCTTGCCGTAGAATATGGTTCCAAAATGCCCTCGATAAAAAAACAGAGATACTCAACGCAACTCACGCCTGCACTCCTAAACCGGAAAAAATCTCAAAGACGACACGAAACGATACTCAATGGAGATAACCTTTTGTTGAACACGTATCGGGAACAACTGTATAGAGCCAGTGTAATCCAGGTTTAGAAGCCTTTCCGGTAGGACGGGTGAGGAATATAATGTTCTATACAATAGTATGGACTTGCCTTTCATTATTTAGCTCATTATGTAACAAAACTTACACACTTATAACAGTAATGGTGTTTCGCAGTAGGTAGATCTGTAACCTCAAGGTACTGTACTGCAGCTTCTTTTATCAAGGGCCACAGCCACTCAACCTTCAACCGGCATTTTATGCTTACTCGTAATCACAAAATAAATATGTGGGTACTAAACCTACTTAAATTAATGATGAACAACATCGAGTATCCAATTCATTAAATTCAATTATCTTCTCTGAGGGTTTTCAATAGGGTGACTTTAGGCCCTCCCCCGTTTTATTCGCGTGCAAATTGAAGCTTCTTCTTTGTATTACGAAAATTTTGGAATATTTTGTAATCAATGTTTAGTATTTAACCAACCAAATCCAGTGAAAAAAGAGGTATTCAAGTGAGCTGTATTTTTACTACATAGTAGCTTCTAATCAATGTAAGCTAGGAACCTTAAAACACCCTTACCTTTTAAAGGTGTTTTAAGGTTCCAGGCGTATCCTTTACCTATTTAAAAAAAATGCAAAAGAAACATACCTTAGCCTCAAACTTTATCCCATAAGTGAAGGCCTCGTCCGGATGCAATGGGATCCTTGTATCGTATTCGTCGTTCGTAACCAGATCGTACTCTTGGTCTTTCGAAGTCATCTTTTTCTTCCACTTAAGTAACTTCATTGGCACCTTTTTCCACGTTCTTGCCTTTAAAATCACCCGAATGTAACGAGTCTTGTATGTTTTCTTAGACATTGGCACTCATTCTTATTACAGTGTGCTCAAAATGTACCCGGTTTTCTCTAGAGATGTACCTGAGGACAAGAGAAATGCCAAAATATAAGATTTCATCATAAGATTTTCTACAAAATGTCGAATACTTACACCACATAAGCACATCATGGCTACATCAAGACACGACTGCTTCCGTACGCTAGTTGTTAAATTAATATACAATGTTTTTACAATATTTTTTTAATTGGTAAAACAAGTTTTATCAACTCCTACTTTTATCAAAGTTTCTAATATTCTATCGACAAAATTGCACGTGGTTTCACTTTTTTTATGAACTTTTTCATACACATATAAACCGCTCTCTTTGTCCCTTTCTAGGCGTGCGCAATAAAATATACATCAGCGACTAACTTGGAGAGTAAGTTAACATAAAGTGAAAATCAATTGAAAATATTTAATATACAGATATTTCGATCCTTACTGTTTTATAAAATATGCTATAGATAATGTATAATGTTCGTCGTATGTTTGTATCGTGTACGATGCAATACATAAATAACTCACGTGAATTGGCCCAATTGCATTTGTTCGTCCTCAGATGGCTGTTGTAATTTTTCCAATACGTAAGCAATAGATTTTGCGATACAATAAATTGCATTTCGTTCAACTTCAGAAATTGTGTTCGATTTTTTCACTTTTTTTTCTGTTTTTAGAATCGCGATACTATAAATTGCATTTCGTTCTTCTTCAGTGCTTATGTAAGAGTTTTCACTTTTGATGCCATTTTTCTGTCTGATGCATAGTGTAAATAGCTACGACGAGAGTGATGTAGACGGCACAAAGTGTGCTATAAACTCATATTTGTTTGTTGATACAACTATTTTAGTCCACGTAGTTTGTGCATGTATCCCCTATTTATATGGAAATAAAGAATTGTTTTATTATTGATAGATGAGTGAATTCATCAAGGTTTTATAATCGAGTGATATTCAATTGAGGTCAATGAGACAGGCAGCAAGCAGCCAATCAATGCTACTTTGAATGCACAGCAGTGGTCGGGACGGGACCACTTCAATAGATGACGTGTCATACTACACTATGCTTCCCCTATCAATTAGTGCCTGGCTGCGGCAAATCACCTTCATTGTAATTGAAAATTAGACAACAAGCGGTAGCGTGGGCCCTAATGGTTTTTAGGGAAATCATCAGCATACAGCACTCCAGAGTAACCTAAGTTGAACTTTGAAGTATTGAATTAAACAAACCAGCGAAGTAGCTGTTCCCATAAACATATACTATTCAATATTTCCTTAACATAGGAAAAAAGACGTTACTGACCTGCAAAACAACGCAACGCTGTTTTACTTATTTTACAAATAATGAAATGCAGTAGTTCTAAAATACGAGTAAAAACTATGTTAACTAATGCGAGACTAACAGCTAGTTTCGTAGAAATTTACATATGGCGTTTTAAAACCTTCATTCCAACAGGGGGGGTTAATAATTAATAACTCACAGCAAAGTTTATTTTTATGATTAAAATGTTATAAACTCGTCCATAGCCTGGTTTTGAGCTAAATTCTTTCCGAGAACTAAAAAATCTTGAAAGGAACTCTAAAAATAGAAGGCAGTTTGTTTATATCATAAACTTAAGAGCAACTCAAACGAATCCTAAAGTTTTATTGTCTTGAGTTTCCTGAACGGTTTCTGAAGTAAGTTAAAGCAATATTCCTTCAGTGCACTGTACTGTGGATTGTCTCACAGTCTACCGTATAAAGTCGGTTCACTAGGAGAAGAGTGCTGATGCTGTGCTGCATGTATGTCAATGGCATAAGATACAAAATGCAATGATACACTAATAGACCCTAACAGGCTGATGTTACTACTTTTAACACAACGTAAACTGAACGAACGCGTGTCATCACTAATATTTTACGACCTCCTTGTTGTTTCCATATTCCCTGGGTCAAGGTTGTGTTTATGTTTTTGTATTGGCCTCTGTATTTTACTCCCATACCTTTGTATGGGAGTCTGACGGAAGATGGCAACATCTTTGTTGTCAGTCCTAAAATCAAATATTTGCTTGCGTTGTTTATATGTTATTGATATAAGATATACTTACCATAGAGGATATACCATACTAAAACGTCATTTTAACTAATTATGTGATCACATATCCTATTAATTATAATCATCATAGGAATGAGAAAAGGAAGTTTCAAGCAATATCTCGCCAAAATAAGCCTTTAACTAAAGACTAAACAATTTGTAAGCGGTTTTGTCTTGGTTTCAAATTACCCAGTTATATTGACATTGTAAATAGGCTTGTTAATACGGGTAGTCCCGGGGGGTAAACAATTACCTCTCATAACATATATGGACTTTCGCTATTTTCAGCATGAGATCTCATTTTATAACACCCATCGGAACGGACGATCGAACGAACGGATCGAAGCTGTGTAGTATGAGGTCGGTGCTTGGTGCAAAACTATGTTGAGTCTAAATTATAGGGTTTGTTTCTCTTAGGATAGTGGACGTCATAAACTTGTACAAATCTTCAGTTTCTGAGTTTTCTTTTACTACGAAAATCGCACAATATACAAAGATTCTTCACTACCTAAAACATACCTACAATGAAACATATTTACGATGTTTCTTGAATTATCATGGTAAATTTGCTCACAAAAACTGACTCTTTAATGTCTTTGTACTAGTTCAGCTCGTTCTGTGAGTCTGTGGCGATGGGTAAAGTTATCTGCGTGCAAACTTCCAACTAACTAGACCGATTGATAAGTAATCAACTTCCACGAATATTAATTAGTTTTCCTACAGTTAGTTTCAAAAGGATTTACTAGTGATTTCTGAATTTATGTATCAGTTTAAAACCTAGTTATAGTAGGAAAACAAACTAAACATAGTATTCAAAAATAACATTTCTTTCAAAATATACCATACCATACCATACCTGTTACTCGCGACTTCGTCCGCATTTTTTTAAAGGAATTGTAGTTAAATCCAGGGTGCAATTTATCTCCTTGCCAAATTTTAATGATAAGTTTCAAACCAATTACACCCACCACCCATTAAAAAGTTTCTATACAAACATTCACATCCCCCTTTGTTAGTGTTATTTTCAAAAATCTTGAAAAACGTGTCCATTTATTTTGCATTTTAGGTATCCAAACCAAGTTTCTAAGAAATCACACCACCCGTTAAAAAGTTCCCATACAAACTTTGACACCCCATTTTACTCCTTTGTTAGGGTTATTTTGAAAAATCCTGAAACACGTGTCCATTTATTTTGCATTTTATTTATTCATATCAAGATTCAAGCAAATCGCACCAGGCGTTGAAAAGTTTCATACATTAGTTTTCACCCATTTTCGCCCTCTTAGGGGTTGAATTTCAAAAAATCCCGCCTTAGTCGGTGGTTTTACTATAAGAGGTAGGTAGGTAGGTAGCTACCTTCCAAATTTCAGCTTTCTAGCTTCGGCGGTTTCAGCTCGGCGATGTTGAATCAGTCAGTCAGTCAGGTTAAGCTCTTTTATAGGTATACATAAAACATATCATTAACAACAATATACAACATATCAAAATATCATATCATACCGAACCTCATTCGGTATTTTTAAAAGATTGTTTTCTACAAGTTTTATTCGCTTATATTATTTATGTAAAAGTCTGAGAGACTCTTTTAAAAACTAAGCTAATTAATTGTTTAAATGTGTTTCCATCTCTTTCTTTGACATTAGAACGACAAGGACAGAATATACTTAAGTGCCACGCTAGTTAATCATGTGATTATAAGATACTGGGTGATTTTTTTTATGCTTTGATGTTTGCTAGTTACTCACTAACGCAAGAACGGCTTAATTTATTTGTACTAATTAATTTAATTTTGCCGCGGGATAAATGTTTGTATGATCTGCAAGTATTTGTCTCGGGTCTGGGTGTCTCTATGTATAATATGTATTAATTTACAAAAAAAGTATATAAGTAGTATATCAGTCAGTTGGTACCCATAACACAAGCTCTGCTTACTTTGGGGCCAGACGTTGTTGTGTGAAAAATCTCGCATTATTATTATTATTATTATTATTGAAACAAAAAAATTACCTATATGAATGAAACTTGGTTTAAATATATGTAGATGTACACTTTACATTTATATAATACGTTGCTATTTATAAAATAACGACGCGGGCAAAGTCTCGAGCACGAGCTAGTAATAAATATATCACACAAGCTCTGCTTTGGGGCTAGATGATGCTGTGTGATGCTGTATGACCACCTCTGTGTTCAAATTTTTGTATGATCTGTAAGTATCAGAGATCGCTATCTAGCGATAAGTCCGCCCATTGTACTACCGTGTAGCTAAACAGTGTTTTTTATAACTGTCTAATGTATTTGTGGTGTGCAATAAAGTATTTTCTATCTATCTATCTATGTTTTTGTCTCGGGTCTGCGTGTTTATATGTATATATTAACAAAATATAATAAGTATATATTAACAAAAAAAAGTATATAAGTAGTATATCAGTATCAGTACGTGGTACCCATAACACAAGCTCTGCTTACCTTAGGGCCAGTTGATGTTGTGTGAAATTTCCGGGATTATTTATTATTTATTTATTTATTCCACTCTACTGGATTATTCAATACAAGTTTCTATGAACTAGATTCAAAGTAAACATGATCAAAAAGAATGTGATTGTTTGTTACACGCCTTCAAAGGCAGGGCGCAGTGGCCTCCCGATTAAACAAGCAATCCCGGCTTTTTGCTTTCATGTTTGGTGCCATTACATGTTACACAACCTTCGCTTGTGTTGCGAAAAGGGTAAGTCAGGCTAAAGTGGCTTAAAAAAGCTTATTGATATACAATCTTGATTTTAGGAATAATGGTGAGTACCATAAATACGGCTAAGTCAGGATGTGAATGATGATGATGAATATATGCTTAAGTGTTTGTACGTAACTAATAAAATCATCATAAAAATAATGAACATCTCAGACTATATAAGTTATAGCAGTACTATAACGTATAACAAACGAAGGGAACGTTTTAGCCTACCAAAGATCAAACCGAACTTAACAAACGACCGAGATCTAGTAACACAAAGACTTTTTCTTGTTACTTCCAAAACGTTGCTCGAATACAATAACGTAGATGTGTTTTATAGTTAAATGAAGCATCGCACAATAATTTCCAGATGGGAGGTAGATTGAAAGCCTTAGATTATTACGGATTCGGAATTATATTTACCAAATATATGTCAAGTAAATTTATTTACAGAAATAATTACAAAAAACGTTAAACAGTTGAGGTATCTAAGGACCGATTAAAACGATCTATAGATAGCTCAACTGATCCAGATCACTGCCAGAGGGCAGCATTCCCAAGATACTGGCGGCATTACCACGTTGAATGGCAATGCTAATACGCGCTGAGCCAGATAGGAGCCATGGGGAACAGGAGCAGGAGCTCCTGTTCCCCACGGGCCCAGAGTCTCGACTCCAAAAGGCTCAAATATGTAGTCCTTATCCAAACCAGCATATTTGCGGTTTTTGAGGTCCTCGGCATATTCAGCCGCCGCACCAGCCCTAACGGAAGTCCCCGACAGATGGGATGCGGCCAGGGTGTCTACGCAAGTAGCATTCCAATTTGAAAACAATATGTCAAGTACCTACTAGTTTAAAACTCTATCCATGTGATTTGACAGTGACATATACAAATACTTACGGGTACCACGAATTATCGGAACTGCTTACCCCATTTCAATTCTTCGTTTGTCATTATGTAAAACAGCACTCCTAAATTAATTATCTGTGTTATTGCATGTTTTATTCAGTAATCTTAGAGTATAGACTAGAATTATACGTGTATTATGTTGCAATGTGATTTGTACGACGAGGAATTCCAAGAAAATTCTAAACGGCCATTCCGTGATGACGTTTATAATAGACAAATGACGATTGACATATTAGACTTTAAAACCAAACAGTCACTTGACACAAGCAAAATTTTTGTGTTTCTATTATAGATTTTTTAAACAAAAAAAAAGTATATAAGTAGTATATCAGTCATGTGGTACCCATAACACAAGCTCTGCTTAGTTTGGGGCCAGGTGATGCTGTGTGAAATGTCGGGCGTTATTATTAGTATTATTAAAATTGTCAACAAGACAGATACCATTATAGGGTTAAAAGAAGAAGAACTGCTTATCCATAGAGTAATACTACATGTGCTTACCTCGTGCTTCTCAGCTAAGCACTTCGAACAATCTTTTAATATTTTTCAACTTTCTTATATACTCGTATGTTTGTGTCAAGCAGGTTGGCAAACCAAATAGTAAAAACTCGTTTTGCTAATGTTGATGCAGCACCAATCTCGTTTTCTGAGTAAAAGTAAACCACACTTTACAGTTTATCTTTACTAGCATAAAAAATGAAGTTCACAAAGTATTTTAGCCTTACTTATAAATCAAAATCATTACATAGTATGAAAAAAGTCGCTTCCCGCTGCCTGTCTGTCCCTTTGTATGCTTAGATCTTTAAAACTACGCAACGGACTTTGATGCGGTTTGTTTTTAATAGATAGAACGATTCAAGAGGAAGGTTTATATGTATAATACATAGATAATATAGTAGAGAAACACTGATCATTTTAGAGGTTTCTAATGTGATGTCGTAAATAAACACATTTTTTTGTTCTTACATTGCAAACGTTGGCTGAACCTTACGAGATAGATCAAAATAATGTACTACAGTATTGTACACCTTAAAAAGGTCTACAAAAAAGTCCGCGATGGTATATGTCTATATCTTAGGTTATGTTACTCTCTTAGCTAACGTTGTATATAAAGACATTCGGTAGTATATTTAGCATCGGCATGCACCCGTGCGAAGCCGGGGCGGGTCGCTAGTCACTGTATAAAATAGTGCCATCCCTCTTTGTAAGATAGTGACAGATCAGATGAGGGTTGAATTTTAAGTAGTGTTTAGGCTGTTTAAGTTGAAAGGAATTTATAAGTAAGTCCGTATACCGTATTCGTTGTTTTAAACGGATTGGAAATTTGACAAGTGGGCTGTAAATAGCCTGGAATAACTGTTACTTTGACCCCATAAATCTGACCCCACGAGAGGCAAAGCCGCGGGCGGGAGGGAACTCGTTTAATATAAACAATCTAAGGCCCCAAAGATGAGATCGGAAACCTCATTATACCCCAATTGTAACAACTCCTAACGAGACCGCAAGAAACATTATACAATCAAGTATAGATGTTTGATAATAGTAGAGCCGTGGGGTAACATTAATGCTAAGGATATAAGGTACAAAATACAAATCACGACTCTCATATTGAACTGATTCTACGAACTAGAAGCCTCGACACCATTCACTGTGAAGAACAAAGGATGAACATTACCGAGCAAAAGTTGTAACAACCACCTTGTTACAAAGTTCAGACAAATTGTCTTAACGGATCACTTTCTTTGCTAGTATTATAATACCTAGGATGTTTGAAGATGTTTGTTTATAAGGTTTCTAGACAGTGAAAAAGTACAAACAGCTGCTAAAATATATTTAATAAATCCGGTTTAAAATATTTCTCTCAGACATAAAAATTATTGGGTCTGAAATTACATTTTATATTTATTATTATATCCCATTTTTATAAAATCTTACGAACTCGACGAGCTTATGCAATGTAAACAGAAAAGACTACATTAACTTGAACGAAAATTGGTTTTACTGGATACATGTTCACGATTTATTTTGGTTGAAAGAATTAGAAAGATTTAATATATTTTCCTTATTTTGTTTAGAATTAAGTTTTTGTTTAAAAGTACTACTACTTGTTGTTAGTAAAAATTTATACTTAATGAATAAATGCTGAATCTATAGCCTTGATACTTATTAAGGCAAGAAACGATTTTTTTTAATGATTTTTGTATATGTATAAAAAGTTTCATCAAAAATTGGTCTTATAGCGTCATTGGCCTCAGTTCTGTTGGCACCAACCTAACTAATTTTAGCTAAAATTAGGTTTAGAAGTGTCAAATGAAACTTGGTATTCTGCTGCTACCAACTTATCCTAATTTAATTTTATATAATTTAATTAAGCATTCCTAATTTAGTTGGATGGTACCACGTTTCGACAGGTTTACACTCTGTCGTGTAAACCTTATAGCCGTATATATATAATAATTTGTTCTGATCGCGTAGGTTTAAAAAACTTTAAACACTTGACACTTGACACTGGCAAAATTGACATTAGTATGTCACAGGCCATTAACAAAGAAGAAGAAGAAGAACTTTTGATAGAAGTTAAGAGACGTTTTTAAGTAGAAAGACTATTATAAGTAAGATTTGATGTTTGCTAAACTAAGTCCAGAAGCATTTCTGTAGATATCTGTGTTGTGCGGTTGACCTTCAACTTGACTATTTTGGCTGTGTCTTAACCAGACGAGTATAATGACTCTATTATGTAACTAGTGTCAAATATTTCGGTCAGTCGACGGTTGAGACGGAATAGACGGAAAACAAAATCAAGCGATTTTTCTTTTGTTTTTACCTTAAAAGAGTCTATTTAGTCTTAGAGTCTTTATTTGATACTTCTTGTACATAAAATCTTTAGGTTTCAGAAGTTTACAAGGAATCGTTACAGCTTCGTGATATCCGTCTGTCTGTCTGTATGTCCACCCCTAATCAGAGCTCTTGCTAGCAGACTATTTGTTTTAACCCGGTAATATAGGTATATTGTACGGTATTAGAGCACTTAAATAAAAAAAAATGTTTTTTTTTATTTTAGTGGTATAATAATAATCAGTGTGATTTTTAAAACTTATAAAAGTTCATGAAAGCTAAATACTGAGTTGTTATATTAATACGTGAAGCAAAAACTTTGTAACCCTTTTTACGAAAATTGCGCGGACGGAGGAGTATGAAATTTCCCACACTTATAGTTAATATAGAGAAGGAGTGGAAAATGCTATTTTTTTTTAATTATGTATAGAAAATACATTAACTTTTAATTAATTATGGTCGAATTTCGACCAGTGGGCGACAAGTTCTTGTAGTCAGCTAACTAGATGGTGTTTAACTGGACCTGACCACTAGACATTAATATGCTTACTGACTTCGCAAGCCTTCATTGTCGTTCTCTGACACGCGCTTGGCCAATTTATTATGTATAGATATGTATGTATAGATAGAGAGCACATCATGAGTACAGTCTGTATGATAACTGCTCTGCCGTTTGTCAATTTGCTACAAAATATTACAAATTTGGAAGCTTCCAGTTTCGCAATATATTTATGATAAAAGTACCTACATTAATATTGGAAACACAAATCGTCCATCGTCCAAAATAACGAGAATAATAATATAGAAGAGGCGCGCCGGCTCGCTACGCTTACATGAATGGATGCTCACTCAACAGAGGATATGGATTTATATCTGAAAGTGACTTCAAGCCATTAATACAAGATATTCGGATAATAATCGAGTTGGACATCAGCACTTAAGCGATTACCTTTAGTGTTCAGACAATACGTATTTGTACAAATAAGTATATTCATTTCATGTTCAAATCAATCGATCAAAGATCTAATTTTTATCGTATTCATCTGCACATATTTCAAGATTTTGAAATCCAGTAACTAGTAACTAGTAACTAGTAACTAGTATCCAAAACAGCAGGTTGTATTATAATTTACGAAGTACAGGTTTAGTGATAAATCGGCATTTTGGCCTAGAAGTGTTAGATTGTCTGACAAAACATAATAACGTATGATGGATCTATTCACCAAGTTGATTGAATTGAGTTTCTAAGTAGAAAGTTCAAATATCATAGATCAACGGTCTACTCCACTGAATTTGGGTTTATCGTTATTCAGTCGTAAATTTACAAAAGAGATCACAGCACCTATGACTGGGTTTTTAGTAGTTTCATATTTTTAAATATATTTTATTGACGTTTTTATATATAACTAGCTGCTGCCCGCAGCTTCGCACGCATGGTACGTACATAAAAAGTAGTCTGTGTCCTTTTCCAAGGTCCCATCTATCTCTATACCAAAATTCATCAAAACCGGTTCAGCCATTTAGACGTGAAAACGTAACAGACAGACAGAGTTACTTTCATTTATAATATTAGTAAGGATCAACAGCCAAAATTTTATGCGTCTAGTTCTGAAAATGACAATACTTTCTTACAACCATTCACCCCCTTTTTCAACCCTTAACAACACTTTTTTCCAAATAAAAAGTAGCCTATGTCCTTTCTCAGGCTTTAGACCGATTTAATACTTTTATACTTTTTAACTTTTATGAAATTTGGTACACAGATAGTGTACCAAATTTTATATAAATCGGTTTAGTAGTTTTGGCGTGAAAGCGAGACAGACAGACAGACAGACAGAGTTACTTTCGCATTTATAATAATTAGTAAGGATTACGAGTACAGTAACCTATGAAATACAGTAAGTTTCTAAAAGCAAAACAAAATTGGTAGAGTAGAGTATTAAGGCTATTACCTACCAAGGTATCTCCCAGTGCTTTCGTTTACCTTACACCCACGGAACTCTAAAAAGCGCAGCAGTAACGGCAGGTGTAGGTAGTACATGAGAGTCAATAACCTTCACAGAATAAATAATAGGTTTTATACGTCTGAAGGTCAGACATGAAAGTTAACGTCTGACCATTCATGATTTGTCAGTTTCTACGTAGTTTAGAAACTTTTGTATATTGGCGACTTGTGGTTGAACAGTTTTCAGGCTAACTGTAATATTATTATCATAAATTATTTATTAGAGATTAGATACCTTCCATACAAGATCTCTAACTGCTTAGTAGGCTGTTAACTGAAATTAAAAATGAGTCATAAACTAATTACGTTCGCAAAACACGGGACATGAATCCTAAACCAGAAAAAGTCAAGGGTTGGAGACTGAATAGTCGAGGGAGCTTATCCTGATTAACGACAGTCGGCAGTTTCTTGGCGGAAGTACGCCTTTGCAACGGAAATGAACAGACAACCCATTGGAATTGAATTCAACTACTTAGATGTTCAGTTATATTTATTATCAACTCGTGAAATACTTGCAATCTTCGTAGGTAACGGCCAACTCTAGCAAGGTAACATTTTCTGTAGATAGATACCTAGATGGGTAGATTGATATTTAGATAACTGTTTTTTGACTACCAAACGGAAAATTACATTAACTATAACTTTACAATTACAGGCAATAAAAACCGCGGTCTTATAGCAACGGCACAGCCATTGGGTGTACTTGTCTATAAATAAACTGAAAAGAGGCATGACGGTGTAGTAACACTGGACTTGTTTAGATATAAACAATAATAAATAAATAATGCATTTCACACAGCATTTTCTAGCCCCAAAAGAGCAGAGAGGGGTGAAAACTAATGTATGAAACTTTTTAACGCGTAGTACGATTTGCTTGAAACTTGACATTAATAAATAAAATGCAAAATAAATGGACACGTGTTTCAGGATTTTTCAAAATAACCATAACAAAGGCTTAAAATCGGGTGTCAAAGTTTGTATGGGAACTTTTTAATGGGTGGTATGATTTCTTAGAAACTTGGTTTGGATACTTAGAATGCAAAATAAATGGACACGTATTTCAGCATTTTTCAAAATAACTCTTATAAAGGAGTAAAAGGAGGTGTAAATGTTTGTATAGAAACTTTTTTAATGGGTGGTGGGTGTGATTGGTTTGAAACTTATCATTACAATTTGGCAAGGAGATAAATTGCATCCTGGGGAAGGATTTAAGCTTAAATTTCTTTAAAAACGCGGACAAAGTCGCGGGCAACAGCTAGTATTATACATAGAAACATACAGACTCGAGACAAATACTTGCACATCATACAAACATTTGTCCCGCGGCGGGAATCGCAACCTTCTGTGTCTCAGTCGTTACTCGGCCCACTGTCACACTGAGGTCGCATTTACTTATATTATAATAAACTAAATAAATATATACAGACACAATAAGTATATTAATAAACACAATCAATATATTAATAAACGCAATCAAAAGATACAGCCGTTTATACCGCAAATTTCCGATAATTTTCGACACTTTCGACACAAAGGAATCAAAACCTACAGGGTACTTCTTAGAATCTTGAAATTTGGCATGAAGCAATGTTTTAGAGCACATATAAAGGAAAAATTCCAAAAACCTTAATTTTATAGTTATATCACATATTTTAGAGTTCCGTACCTCGAAAGGAAAAAACGGAAACCTATAGGATCACTTTGTTGTCCGTCCGTCCGTCTGTCTGTCAAGACCCTTTTTCTCAAGAACGCATGGAGGTATTAAGCTGAAATTTATATCAAATACTCAAGTCTACTGTCCCTTAAAGCTGTGAAAAATCAATCTTCTAAGCCAACGCAATTAAAAGATACAGCCGTTTATGCCGTAAATTTCTGCAAATTTTCGATATTCGCAAGGGAATCAAAACCTACAGGGTACTTCCCGTGTACTCAGAATCTTGAAATTTGGTACGAAGCAACGTCCTATAGCACAGATAAAGGAAAAGTTGCGAAAACCGTAAATTTTTCATTTTCATTTTGCAATAAAAATACCATAACTATGACTCTATTGTCGTGATGGATGACGGATGATGGATGATGACTTTTACTTATATACCTACAGGTTTTCGGAACCCTTGGTGCGCGAGTCCGACTCGCACTTGGCCGCTTTTTTTTAGTTTGAAACGGATATAATATGCGAGTTTAGCGTTTCCTACAATAATTTTCGAATTTCACTGAAGTTCCTTTGATCATGTATAAAAACAATTAATATTAAAGTACAGGAGCCCAAATTATTTCACAGCGTCTGGTAGATACGTTGCATGACCCAAGAGCTGGCTCCTATCTGGCTCAGCGTATTAGCATTGCCATTCAACGTGGTAATGCCGCCAGTATCTTGGAAACGCTGCCCTCTGGCAGTGATCTGGATCAGTTGAGCTATCTATAGATCGTTTTAAACGGTCCTTAGATAGCTCAACTGGTTCACGTGTATTTTATATTATTGTATATTATTTTGTACATTTCTGTAATTATTTCTGTAAATAAACCCTCATTAAAATAAATATAATATCAACAATATAGAAATAACAAAGTATAACAGCACGACAAATGCTTGACCATATTTTTAAAGATGGGGAGAGACATCCTTTCTGATATCTAGAGGCAACATTCTTCAAGCGGACAGCCTGGATTGTAAACGACCTTCTGTATAAGGAGTAAATGGATATTTTCAGTTGATTTTTATCTGAGTAGTCCAAGGATCGATGGTTAGATATATGAAGAAGTTCAAATCGTTCTTTGAAATAAAAAGGGGTTGATGGAGAGAGCAGAATATTATACGGGAAAATTAATAATGTGAGCATTCTGGCGAAAACGGATTGACAACCATTTAAGTTTATTGTGAAATTCAAAAATGTATCTGTCAGTAACTCTAGTCTTTTATCTCTGTGCAGCAGCACTTGCTTGGATTCGCTATTTAGACTCTAGCTAAAGTGTAGTCTGTTTAGACGCGAACGCACATAAGACATGAAGGCAATTTAATAAGGCTCGCTCACAAAGCGGAGTCGACCGCGCTGAAATAATACTACGGAACACGTTCTTCGAAATAGGCAGCACCATCAGCCTGCATAACCAGCGGTGTTATAAAACAGGGTGGAAATACATAAAACATGCATTTGGCCTTATAACTAGCCACTTTGCCGCTTTTGCTGAGTACAAATGTCTGAGAAAACGAATAAGTTTAATGCAAAAGCCATTTCTCAACGCAATCCAATTTCAGAGAATTCAGATGAATTCATCGTGTGAGAACATCTAATAGCAACAAATAGGTACATTATCCGGATTGAAGCCCTGCGTAGAATAGATAGCGAGCACGTACATGGCATAAAAATATCCCGAGATTTCACGAGTGGGAGACCTTCCCGCGTTAATTAGGATTCACGTCGGGAACAATTTAGAGGTCTAAATAATCAATAAAATACGACTTTAGATCTTCATAACGGGACTTTAAATTATTTAATTTTGCACGTTGAAAAGTATTAATTACTTTGGTAATTTTCCAAAAAAACTCATTTGAAAATAAAAGGATTATGTTACATTAATTGATTACAATTCAAATAGATTTTTCTGACCGATAAATGTATGTGAGGTTTACCAGTACTCTCAAATGGAGAAAGAAAACATCGTATGGAACCGGCATGTCGTAGAGCTGAAAAAGTTCAAAGATATGTGCCAAGTGCAAGACAGGGCCCTCTGAGGCGCACTATAATCTTTTCAGCACACTGATAAGAAGAAAAAATCCAGAAGGAAGATGGCATTATACATAAAATAACTTAACCAAGATTGACCTCTGCTAAGACTAACAAAATAGCAAGCTAATATTATTGTAGAAAGCATTAAACCTTATATTTAACTTAGGTTGGACGTGGTTCTCAAGCACTTAGTTTCATTACCCCTTAGAATTTTCTAGCATACTTCGTCAGTAAATTACCTCCACTGACCTCATAGTTGACCGCATAAGTCGTAAGACGTTGACTTCCTCGTAACGAACGTCATAAGGCGTTGTATAATAGAAGCGTGGTTAGCGCCGTGCCGCTGCTGGCCGAAGCGATAAAGCACGTGGCCAAGCCTGGGCTACATTTTCATGTAAAACCGGTAGCCGCAGGTTTATTGTCTGCCAGCACTCACTTGAACTGTATGCAAATAGAGTTTATTCGCTAAGAGTGCTGAGCTCCTATTTATGTCAATGGAAAGATACAAAACGCTCGACTATGATTCACGACTTGATGCATTTTAAACAGACTCTACACACGGACATACAAACAAGAGAGTGATGGTCAAGGGCCCATCTTCAAAGTTCAGTGCATTTCCTGGTGTCATCTGAATAAGTTAAATTTATATGACACTTTTCCTGCGGTCAATGAACTGAACTGGTTTTTATCTTTAAGTCATTATCTAATTACGGCTAGTGAAAAATAGAGTTCATAGTTTAAAATAGTTATTACATTATTAAGTTTTAATTATTAATATTGGTGGTTATTTTACGTAATATTTTAGATGTCGAAAACTTATGCTATTTTTCTAATCAAGATAAGAAAACAATCGGCACGTACCCATTTTCTATACAAAAGAAGGCTTCACGTGTATGCGCCTTTTAAGAAGCCATTAAGGCCTGACAATGACCTGCACTTATG
The DNA here is from genome assembly GCA_948098915.1 of Lampropteryx suffumata. Classification (NCBI taxonomy): domain Eukaryota; kingdom Metazoa; phylum Arthropoda; class Insecta; order Lepidoptera; family Geometridae; genus Lampropteryx; species Lampropteryx suffumata. The sequence continues at coordinate 12,871,546 of OX402544.1, read as the reverse complement.
GGAACTTCCCATTAATTATAACACATGAAATATGATGCCTGTATAATAAATAAATATGCAAAAATGAGTCATTATGATTGACAAGTAATATTCTTGTTATGTTAGGCTCGTACTTACCTAAGCACATTCAGTCACTGTTTTTTTTACACTCCTGCTACCTGTCATAAAGGTACATGCGTTATTGGGGGCCGGTTTTATAAACTAAATATCAACCTTACATCATGACTATAAAACATCTTACACTTTTCGAAATCAAACTAAAACGAAAAAGAATAAAATATATGAAGGAACAGGAAAGTAAATCATAAAGATGATTTAACACTAACTCACATTTCCTTTTCATTTGATCCACTTTTGTATCGACGTCTGCAAATAAAGCGGAGTTTGCAGATGTTTCTTCAATGCCCCGAGTTATATTGATCTAAATATGTATGTATTTACCTATTTATCACACGATACGTAACTGACTGACAATATGCTGTCAATGAATGTATAGTTTAACTTTAAACTTTAACTTTTAGTTTGACTTTAAATCGTGGATAGCTGAGAAATACCTTCCACTCGGGTTCAAGGCAAGGATCTAAAGAAAATCTCAAAAATTCGACTGATATTATTATGAAGCCGAAGCGCATTGTAGTTTGTTGAAAAAAGAATAGCTAGTGTGAAACCCTTTTCCCTTTACCAATGAAAAATTAATTAATTAAAACCTATAAACAAATTCTTGTCGTAATTATGATTTAGATTTTAGATTTTCAACGTTGACGTATCAATATATTCATTTCATTTAGTTGCTTACTAGTCATAGCATCTATACGATACCGTTCGGCACAGTACGGTTTCATGTCACTTAGCGTCTGTCGTATGACGAGGATCTCATGTATTACGTGACTATATTCTGAAGTTACCAACCAGAAATCTATTCGAAACGCATAACTGAAATATAACCCGTTTTCATCACACATATTTCACTGCCTATAAGTAATAATGAGTGAATGATTGATGATTAGTGTACCAGTAAATTATAGTGAACGAAAGGATCCTTTAACGTGAAATTAAATCCTATCACCACTCTGGTTCGCAATGACCATCGACACGATATGAAGTTAACTATATATAACCTATTTATAGTTAAAACCAAATCTAGTTTGCTCTGTGTCTGGGTGTTGTAACATATTATATACTAGCTGTTGAATAATTCTGATACACGTGTCCATTTATTAATTATTCAAATAAAGTTTCAAGCAAATCGCACCAAGCGTTAAAAAGTTTTATACATTAGTTTTCACCCCTTTTCAGCCTCTTAGGGATTGAATTTCAAAAAACCCCGCCTTAGTGGGTGGTTTTGCTATAAAAAGAAGCTACCTTCTAAATTTCAGCTTTCTAGCTCCAGCGGTTTCGGTTCGGCGATGATGAATCAGTCAGTCAGGCAGGTTAAGCTCTTTCATAGATATAGATTGCGTGACCCAAAATCTGGCTCCTATCTGGCTCAGCGTATTAGCATTGCCATTCAACGTGGCAACGCCGCCAGTATCTTGGGAACGCTGCTCTCGGGTGATCTGGATCAGTTGAGCCATCTATAGATCCTTTTAAACGGTTCTTAGATATTTCACTTTCAGTGCGAACCGTGAACTCGAGCGGCAACGAGTGGACCGCGGATCAAACTCACCCAGATGAAGATTCTCTAGATGAATCGAAACATCGACAAAATAATACGTGAGTAAAGCCCGTGTTTATCAAAATGTATGGTCCTTAGATAGCTCAACTGTATCACATGTTTTTATATTATTGTATCCTATTCTGCACATTTTTGAATAAATAAATGCCAGCTGTAGAAATAAATATTATATTGTGGAATTAATCATATTTTTATTTATATATATAACTTAGTCAAACTTTAAACTAGTAGGTATTGTTTTTTTAATAATATAAATAAATATTGATGGACAATCAACACAACACGATCTAACCCATATAACTAAGCATACCTTATACTATGAGGACCCAGATGACTGATAGTATAAGTTATAAAAAAAATCATATTTATGATACTTATATATAACACAGAAATATCGATGTTCATCACACAAATGTTTGTCCTGGAAGGGAATCGAATCCTCACAGCGTAGAAGGCTACTAAAACTACTACGAACTTTGTTGAGACTAACTATAATACCTATTACCATAAAAGCCAAAATTGTGCTATTAGGTGAGTATTTAGTCTGATGTCTGATGTCTACCTTTCAACCTATTGTGTATACTCAAATGTACATAATACATTTATGAAAACAGGGAACACTCTTGGCAGAGTGGTCGAGGTAATGCAGGTATCTCAACTTGAGTGGTGGCACTTGAGATGCGTCTCTCTCCATTTTAGTCTATTAGCAGCCTGTCGAGATTCAGTTATGGTGGATCGTTAAATATCCCGCATGTAATATATTTATTTATTTAATTTTTTCATTGCTACAGATCAAAATATACAGGTGTAATTTCATATGTGTTTTTTATGAAATTAACATTTGTGATCTGGCCTATTCTTAAAATCGTCAAACTCCAAATCGGTTTTTTATTTCTTTTGTATAATAAATAAATAAATATTGGAGGAAATGTGCAATGGCACACAATACCATACCCCAAACTAAGCATAGCGTGCATTATGGTGACTGATAAAATACTTATATATTTTTAAATACATACTTATGGCACATAAATAAATAAATACCACCCAGACACAGAACAATAAACACCTATGTTCATCACACAAATGTTCATCCTGGGAGGGAATTGAACCCTCAACCTACAGCGCAGAAGGCAGAGCTACTACCAACAGAGCTGACAGGATAGTCATAATAAATTTATAAATAATCCCGGACATTTCACACAGCATCATCTGGCCCCAAAGTAAGCATAGCTTGTGTTAAGGGTACCACTTGACTGATATACCTACTACTCATATACTTTTTTTGTAAATACTTACAGATCATACAAACATTTGTGCCGTGGCGGGAATGGATACCGCAACATTCTGCATTTCAGCCGGACCATGGTCCACTGCGCTACAGAGGTCGTCGTATCGACTCTCCTCTTAAATGGACTAAAAAAGTTATAATGGTTGGCTTTTTTTGGCAGCCTTGCACTGACTGGTTGGTGCCAACCACGTGCCAACCGTCGTGCTAGGAGATTTGTACTGAAATGTCGTTTATGCTCATATCTATGAATTTATGGGTTTTGTTTGTTTATCCATTGAACTCCAATGTAATTTTTTAATTCATTATCAAAATGGCTGGAATAAAGAATTTTTGGCCGTCTTGCGAAGCAAACATCGCGCTCTTACTTTATTTATTTTTCTCAAGTTATTTCCCGTTTTGTTAGTAATTTTGATGTATTTATTTAAATAGACCTAGAGTTAATGACCTGGGTGTGAATAATTGGAATATTTTTTTTCCAACTTTTATTCCAATTTTTCCAATTTCCAAATTCCAATTCCAATTTTTATTCCAACTATTCACACATTTGTGATTCGAGCAAAAATAATCCGTAGTTATTTTATATGAAAGGCACCATTTTATAAAAAAATAACAAATGACGAACGGCAAGATACGTCTTTGTGACATACCATAAACAATATATACACTTGACATGAATTTTGCTAGATTGACATTATTATTACACATGCCATTAACGAGGAAGAAGAAGAAGGCTGGAAAGAAATTGTCATTCAAATAAACGAAATTACATATTTTTATGAAGTCGGTTTTCCTTATAAATTTTATAATGAATTTATATGAGCAATAAATGCTCGGCATCTAGAATCGATCAATCTCGAGCAACTAGTTTTATTAAATTGCTCTATATCCCGAGACAGTGTCATTGCCGTGCATTGCTTGATGTTGTCCAGGCGTCATAATTGGCAAATATTGCCCGAGATTAAGCAATATCAATTGCTCGTGTAAGCGTGTAACAAAAGCCACTGCTCCAAATCTAAGGATGTCTTAGGCGTCTTGTCTAATTAGTCTCTCCTTCTTCACCGCGGTCGTTTTCTCTATAAGGTTTTCTCTGTTGTGGATTTAGACCTTAGTTGTAAGAGTAATTGTACCTATTTAGTACCTATATACAACTGATAAAACGATTTCTTCGTCCTACTAATATTTTAAATGTTGTGTGGATGTTTGAATGTCTGTATGTGATGTTTCTTTGTCACTTCAACGTCGCGCTGCAACGTCTGTACGGAATTAGATGAAACTTGGAATACTGTAGTTCAGAAATCCCATACAGGCTACTTTTCATGTAGGCACATACGAAGCCGCGGGTATCTTACTAGTATCTTAAATATATAAATCAATTAAATAAAAAAAAAAAAAAAAACCTTTATTTGATCCTGCTACATTGCTTCTTAATTTAGGTACTGTTATTATGTTATTATATCTATAACACTATGTTTGATTATTAGCAAGGTCCCCAGGTTGGGTAAAGGCCTCCTACAACGATGTCCACTTTTCTCTATCCTGAGCTGTTTGCCACCACTTTGGACCAGTGACTTTTTTTATTTCGTCCTCCCAGCGTTTTGAGGGCCTTCCTCTCTTTCTTTTTCCTTGAGGTCCTCTCCATATGGTGGTGCTGTAGGTCCATCTTTTGTCTCTAAGACTCGCTATGTGACCGGCCCATTTCCACTTTAACTTTTGTGCGTAGTTTAAGGCATTAGTGGCTTTTGTTATTTCTCTTATCTTTACGTGTCTAATCTTATCTAGTTTTTTTTATTTTTAGCATGCTTCTCTCAATTCCGCGCTGACAAGATGTTATTTTTTGCTTAACTTTTGACGTGAATTTCCATGTTTGACATCCATATGTCAAGCATGGTAAGAGGTTAGAGTTCAAAGTCTTAGTTTTCAGTTTTATTGGCATGTTACTTTTGAAAATTCCTTTAAGACTCCTGAATTTATTCCATGTTCTATACTCTTCTTTCAATCTCTAGTTCGTTGTTTTCTTTTTCAAAACTGATTGTTTTTCCTAGGTAAGTATTATTTTTTGATTAGTATTTAGTAGTTGATTAGTATTATATTTTGTTTTAAGACAATTTTCTTTAAATTTTAATTCCCAGCGTATTTAGCTTTAGCATTGACAATTGACATACCTGACAATGTGGCTTGGAGACGGTACCTTCTGGAAGAAATCTAGATCAGTTGAGCAATCAATATATTGATTTAACAGCCCTTAGGCTGACTCAACTGTTTCACATACGAGTATAGTTTATAATATTGTATAATCATTTTATTGTAATGTGGTAGCAAAATAAACGCATTTTATTCTTATTCTTATTATAAAAATGCACATTTCTGTCTGTTTTTATCTTATACTAAAAAAAATTAATGTATATAAATTATAAAAGCTAAACGATCGAAAGCTCTTCATCCTCGGTGACATAAAATTGAAAAAGTTTCAGGCGGGTATGTTTGTAAAAGAGTACTTTTCTTTATTATTAAAACCCCACTATAGAAGAGGAGCATTAGATATGTAACAAAAATAATATCAATGCTATTATTATTTTAAATGTAAACAGTTAGTTCCATGAAATCTCTAGAAATCAAAAGGAAATTGAAAGCATTTATATGAAAAGCGAATGAACTGTTCAACAGAGGTCAGCAATGTTATCTGGAGACGCAGGTCTACCGACAAGTCACGATCAACGAAAGTTTAATCCCACGATACCTAACATTATTCAGAAATCATAATTTCTAATATTAATAGATTATGAAGGTTAACCCTTTCACGAGGAAAATTACAAATAATTTGCAGGTATGTATAGTGTGATATAACTACAAATAAACGAATTTCGAATGTCTTGTGATTGTATTGTATGTTGCTTTTTGCCAAATTTCATAACAATATGCAATATGCAGCTTATATGGCTTATATAAAGCTTATATTTACAGCTCAAGTGTATAGTAATAATTTCAACTTGATATTTCCACGCGTTCCTGTGAAAAAGAGTCTTCACAGACAGTGATACAGAGTGAACAATGATATCGGTATTTTTTTTGAGATCATCGCCTTCTCCCTTTCCTTACTCTACTTACGTTATGTAGGGTCGGCACAACTGACCCTTTTCTTCCACTCTGCCATATCATTCGGCATCTCCCTATTCACTCCTATTAGGTTATGGAACCATTAAAATACGATTCGTAGCGACCATCTTAATAGAAACTTATCTTATCATATATTAAATTTAAGTTAATGAGGTACCTACATATTTCGTGGTGGTCGTTTTAAAAAGAAAATTTAATACCTGAAATTGTAGCGGTCCAGTTTTTGGGTAAGTTATCAATCTTCCAAGCACCTGAAGTAATAAACTTCATCATGCTTCCTCGAAGTACTTACGTTAAATAATTTATCTCGTTGTCATTAAATCCCGTTACTGTTTGAAGGGTAGGCTGGTAAAAGACCGATGACGGCGCAAGACAAGGGAGTTCTGCCGAAGAGCAATTATCTTCGGGCGACGGCCTCAATTAGTGCCGCTCGCATTTCAATGCCTGACTGGCAGCATCAGCTAGCAGGCGTTACCCGCTTGTGGTCCGTGACTTAATGCTCTGGTTTAGTGCACGTGCACTTGGAAACCGGTCCAGCAAGCCTGCCGATGTCGGCTTGATACACGTCCTTAAGGCCTAGTCCGGCTGCGAGTCTGGACAAAGCCTGCATTTTTTTATTATGGCCGGCATTAATAATGACTCCTTTAAGGTACATTTCAATCCTTTCACTACACTAGTTCTAAATAACTAGTGACAATAAGAAGAAGAATTAATTAAGGATTTCATTCTGCTAATCAATGGTGTAGCAGTAAAATTATTTATGTCTAAGATGTGTACGTAAATACGATTTGATTTTTGCTTTTGAAAGTTGTTATATAGTTTCGCTTCTTTATACTCAAGGCAAAGCGTCTTTTCTTATACCAATAGGTATTCTACGCCTCGGATGAAGCCTGAACACAGTTGATATAACAGTTACTGGAATCTACACCTGGTGACTCAGCGGGTTCCATTCCAACGTCATGCGCTGAGAATTACAGTCGTGGTCATAAGGAATGTTCATTGATTTTTTCTTTCGGCAAATGCAGAGAAAGACGTACACCTAATATTTGAGTTTGATTATTTGAATTGAAACGTGTCTGAAAAATCAGATCTGCATAAAAACCTAGAAATGTTACACTTATACCTAATATCTATTTATTTTAATGTGTGTCAATCAATATATATCGTTTTATACGGTCCCTAAATAGCTGAATTGTTTCACATATGTTTTATATTATTGTATATTATTCTGTACAATCAGTTAATAAAGAATAGGCACTTAGTAAAAGTTACAGGATAGGTCTTTGCTGTGTCAGATTGAAGTCTCATAGACTCGTTGGAAAACGTGTCGGAATTAAAATATGTATTATAGTGGTAAAAATGGCAACTTGCGCGGTCAGTCTGGTCATTTTCATCAGAGTGCTTCCGAGCTTTGAAGGGTTAAGCTGTTTATAAATGAATATAATTCGATTATGAATCTAATCTTATTAACAGTCGACTGATGTTCAAAAGATATAAACGCCGCGCGGCGACTGAAAACTAAACATATTTTTCTTTTTATACATACTAGTTGCTGCCCGCAGCTTGACATGCATGGTACCAACCTAAAAAGTTGCAAATAGTCATCCCCAAGATACAATCTTAATCAAATTTTATTAAAATCCGTCATTTAGCAGTAAAAGAGTAACAATGAGATATATTGATATAAAGACAAAGACACTTTGAATTTATAATATTAGTATAGATTAATTCATAAAAAATACAAACCAATCACACTCAGTGCGAATTCATGTTGATCATTAATTATTTTCACGAGAAAAGTGCCTAATAATCTGGCTAGATGGTAATCTGTTGGAGGAAGACACGGTTGGCAGTAAATGAAGTAACAGACGTAAATAACACATAACAAAGACATAACAAAAATGAGAATTATTACTATATAACTTCTTTGCAATCTAGATCTGATTAAACTTTATATTGCGGTTTGTATTAAAGGTTTGATGTAACTTCAGAGGTTAACAGGTACAAAGGTACACAGGAGTACCTTTGTTCCACAAACGACTGCCATCCCGGCCTTCTGATGACTTATTAATGAAACCTACCTGTGGATCGTGCAACTGAATTAACTAATTACTTTAAATGCCGCTGCTGTAATCTCGAATCCCATGTACACTTCTAAGTTTCCAAGGTATATTTAAAGAGCCGATGATAGATCTATCAGTCTGTTTAAAATGAGAAGGGTTTTTGCCATAAAAGAGTTGTCAGTCTGTTCAAAATGAGAAGGATTATTGCCATAAAAGTCACCGCTTTACTAAAACCTGTTGGTATTATTATTTCCTATACGCGTATGAGGAATCTACAGCTTCTATATCAACCCTCCTGACAGTTAAAGCTTTCTACTCAAGTACAGCTGACGCATTTTCATATGAATCCATTGAAGCGTGCCCGTCCCTTGTGATCCGTGCTATTAAAACCCATCCAGCAACGTTTCATTAAAACGCAATCTTGATGATACTAGTTTGTGGTACATCTGCTATCTCAACCCTTCCTATCTTTACATGCATATGACCTGTTTTCGTCCGCTACGGTTTAAAGTTAAAACTTATACAGTTTTCATCTCATGGCGTCTTCATTCTTTTAAATTTTTAATAAATAAATTATAAATAATCCTGGACATTTCACACAACATCATTTGGCCCCAAAGTAAGCAGAGCTTGTGTTATGGGTACCACACGACTGATATACTACTTATATATATATATTTTTTTGTAAATACATACTTATTATACATAGAAACATCCAGACCCGAGACAAATACTTGCAGATCGTACAAACATTTGTCCCGCGGCGGGAATCGAACCCGCAACCTTCTGCATCTCAGCCGGGTCTTAGCCAACTGCGCCACAGAGGTCGTCGTAAATATTCTACCAGTAATGCTTAGATTGTGTTAAGCCACATACTAAGCATCTAGTATAGCTTCTACTGTGGGAACTGGTGTTGTGTGGATTATTACTCTCACTATTACTATCACTAATATTTAGTTAGTTCTTTTTATCGTGTATAGTTATTTCTTACCAGTGTCGTGAGAGGATTAAAGTGATCAAAGGCTCCTTTTGTGCACTCATTTAGTTACTACATGAGGGCGCACGTGGTACCTACATAAAAATTAACTTATGACCGTCCCCAAAATACAATATATCTACAGAAAGAGACACTTTTGAATGTATATATACGTATAGATTTATACAAAAGTCATCCACGCACACTCTGATAACAGACAGTCATTTAGTGGCAACGACCCTGTGAACAGTTGTTGTATAAGATTTTTTATAACTTGTCCTGGCTCTGTGAAGGGAAGTAATGACGTAGGGAGCGGCAACTTTGTCACAGATAACACTGACACGAAGGTAGTACCAAGCAGAAGCAAATACCTTTGACTAACATAATAATACATATGAAAACGATGACATCTGCTGAAGTATAAAACTGTGTTACAAACATCAACGCCCTCCGAACTTAAATTATAGACATAGTTACAACTTAAGGTAGGCAGTAAATACAGATATATAACAATAAATGAATGAGGGTGGGTATGTATGTTAGTGTACGTGTGTGTGTGTGTGTGTGTGTGTGTGTGTGTGTGCGTGTGTGTGTGTGTGTGTGTTTGTGTGTGTGTGTGTGAGTGAGTGAGTGTGGAGTGTGTTATTTCACAACAATTAAAAGGTTTTCCGTGTCGTTATAAGATAGAGATTGTAGCCATTCATGGCATTTAAGTTGTATAATGGAAATGAAGAGAATAATGTCTAATTGTTTATTTAACCTGTTGTATAGAGACGAGCTAATAAAGTAAAAATATCGACTCGCTATATTAGTACGTCTACGTTCTATTGTACAAACCTTGTCAGCCCTGCGTTTGGTATTAGTGAACAACATGGTTCTTCTAAGTTATTTAAGAGTGCTGCTTTATATCGGCTTACTAATTGCTATGCTTATTACTGTATGTTTGTAAAAAAGCACTCTGTAGTACTAAAAATTACTTTGCAATCGTGTTTCACGAATTTTTACAGTAATATAAGCCAGGTAGTGTGAAAAAGCCCATAAATTACATTGAAAATAATACTTCACTTTCGTTATAATGTGGAGTGTGCATTTATCAATTTATACATTACTTTTTAAAATGTTTTGGACTACAAGATGAACCATCCATCCAAAAGCTCAAATTCAATACCCATTTGAAATTTGGAAAACTTTACTATATTAGTGCAAGCTTAGACGAGAGGTGAGAATTGATAAAAGCATCTGCACAGGCAAAGTTCGTAAAGTACGGTTACCTTTTATCGATTCTCGTTACCCTAATTTTATGAGCATGCGGGCTCCAGTTTTCCACGCATGGATGCATTGCTTATAACTTTGCCCTTGTTATTGTTAGAGTAGTATTGTTAGAGTATTATGTGTATCTATTTGTCAGTAGAAAGCCCCCAGCCAGCTGACGCATTTGATGCGTTGTGTGCAATTGTGTGAGTGCTTTTTAAAAAGAAACTGACTATTAAAGCATATTATAAGATATCTGATTATTTAGATGACAAAAAAGCTTGGGATGAATCTGCTCCAACTCGACTCGGCATCCGTAACAAAATTGAAAATTGATGATCCTTGCGATCATACAAAAAAGTGTAAAGACTAGACGATTTCTTGCCGGATTCTTCTTGAACTGGGGTTAGGAGGAACCGGCACCTAGATTCACTAGCATGTAAGAAGACGATTCAAAGTGGTCCTTGGGATTTTATTGAATAAAGATTTATTGAATTGAATTGAATTGAATTTCAACTTAAATAAACATAACAGTGAATAATCCATCCATATGCACACATGTATTATAAATTCAAAAGTCTGTCTATCTGTTGGTCCGTTACGTTTTCACTGCAAACTGCTAAACCGGTCTTGATTAAGTTTGGTAAGAAGATTGATTGGGGGAAGTTACTTTTTGTGTATCACGCATGCAAAACCGCTGTCAAAATCAAGTATAAATATCACCTATCTATTTCGATTTTGGTAAGTAGATACTGGTCTATGGTAAGTAGATACAGGTGTTCTAGTTCGTCTTCGTTAATGTCATGTGTCATAATGATGACAATTTTGCCAATGTCAAGTGATTGTTTGATTATTAAGTTTTAGTCGAATGTCGGTTTGTCTATTCTAAACGTCATCGCGGAGTGGCCGTGTAGAACTTTCTCGGGATTCTTTGCGTTAAAAACACATTGTGACTTAATACTTGTGCTATGAAGTAACAATTTCATAATTTTCGTAATTAGAAAAGTCAGATATTGGAAAGTGGGTACTCTTTAGGTACGTAATATTAGTAAAAAGAAAGCACTTATTTATAATAAACCTATACCACACGATAAATAAAATAATAAATAAATAATGCCAGACATTTCACACAGCATCACCTGGCCCCAAAGTAAGAAGATCTTGTGTTATGGGTACAACATGACTGATAATAATAACATACATATTATACATAGAAACACAAGACAAATTCTTGGAGATCATACAAACATTTGTCCCACGGTGGGAGTCTAACCCGCAACTTTCTGCTCTTCAGCCGGGCCTTGACCCACTGCGCCACAGAGGTCTTCAAACGATGTAGGTACCTAATACTTTAGGTACGCAAATAAAAAACAATATCAAAAGATGTGTTTTTATGCGTGACCCTGCCAATCACACCTGCAGGATTTGATGGAGGTTCATATTTTGCGTCTTTGTATATCGAGTGACAGATTCAATTGCTACTCTTATAACACAACGCTAAACGATGTACTAAGTGAGAATAAGTTAAGGACATTTCGTAAACAGATATATATCAAATAAACATACAGTTCAGTTCACTGACCGCAGGTAGAGTGCCCAAAAGGCTGACAACGCTACCTCGTTGAATAGCCATACTAATCCTTTGTCCGAGGTAAGCACCAGCCCTTTGATCATTGGTCTTGTCCACCAGTCTCTTTGTACTAAGTTATATAATATAACCATATTTTTAAAAGGTATTTCTATCTTGTTTAAAAACGTTCATGGTCTAACTTACTTGAAAAAACTCATTACATATTATAATAATGTGTGGATATCGGATCCAGTGCACTCTGGCTTGTATTTGAACTACGGCACACCACTTTAAATGCAAAGTGATTCTTCGCTTCGAAGAAAGCTCATATTGTTTCAAGTTAGAACATTATTAACTGTTTTTTAATGGAAATACCGCGCGCGATTATTGCTAGGTATACGAGAACGAAATCCGGTTGTATTCGTAATAATCATCGCAAAGTACTTACATATGTTCAGTAGGTATATTAAATTGGTATATTTAGTACTTTCTCATCCCTAATTCAACCAAAGTTATGACTCAGTCAAATGGATCACGGAAAGAAAATTACCAATAAACTAAATTATATTATTGTCTTATAACCAACCTTATTCAAAAAAAAAACTCAGACGAAAAAACGAATAAGTTATGACCTAAAATTTATGACAGGGTAAATTTATAGGTACCTGGCACTCAGGTAACATAGGCACAAGAATGTTGTTATAATCTTATGGGTATGCTTAATTCTGAAAATATTACTCAAAGATATGACACCTGATGAAACCATCACAATATTAAAATCGTGCAATGTGTGCCAATAATAAATGTGCAAATTAATAAAGTTAGGTGAACTTGCACCAAAAAAAAGGACCATAAACGAGGAACGGTGTCCTCTGCCCGAAGTTATCTGGATTTGGATTGAGTTATCTATTACTCAATTTTTTTTTATGTTCTTTAGATAGCTCAACATCTTCACGTGTATGCTATATTATTCTGTAAATTTCTGTAATTATTTCTGTAAATACGAGTATATTATTATTGTACCCTAAACTAAGCAAAGCTTGTACTGTGGGAACTAAGTTCAATCATTAAATAGAGTCTGGGTCACAAAACAAACATCTATCATCACAAATATTTACTATTTGTCCTTGGGGGAATCGCACCTCCGACATACATTAATGTACATAGAGAAAACGTTTTTATTTGATCCAACTCTTCCTAATTATTCGTGTGTAAACTTCAAAGACATAATTATGGTCCGGTAATATTAAATAATAAATATAAATATTGCTGCACAATGCACACAACACCATCTAGTCCCAAACTAAGCATAGCTTGTATTATGGTGACTAGACGACTGATAGGATACTTATATATTTTTAAATACATACATATGATACTTTATAACACCCAGACACAGAACAAACACCTATGTTCTACACACAAATGTTTATCCTGGGAGGGAATCGAACACTCAACCTACAGTGCAGAAGGTAGAGCTACTACCAACTGAGCTATCAGGCCAGTCAGTAGTAGTGGATGTTAATAGCGTAAGAGATTTAATTTGTGTGCATTACTCTAGCAAAATGTTGGTGAATTTCACGGTTTTGAGTTTGGAGATAACTAGAGCATTGATTCGTGTAATTATGCACGAAATTTAAAGATTGCGCGCTTACAGGAAAATAATTATGGACAAATAAGAGATTTTGCTAGCGGGAAAATTTATAACTTGACTCTAGTATTTTTTTCAAAATAATGTACGTAACTAGCTAAATAAGTGGATTGGAAGGTTTATTATTGTGGTTTATGTTTTTGCTTATTATGGGTGGAACTTTAAGGTCAGTTTGTGTGAGCCCTAAACAAGTGGCAAAGTCATAATTTTGTCAAAAATTTGTGTCGAGCCAACTTGCTGTGTTGAAGTTTTCAGCGATAACAAGCAAGTCATTTAAGAAATATAACAAAATTCTCTAATCTAATATAACCAGCTATATGGATCTATTTTAAGCTACGTTCATTATTTAGAAACAATTGCTAGAGTAACGTAAACGATCCCTTAGCAAAATCTGTTTTTGTTCATTACTTATTGTCTGTGGAAGCACAATTATGAAAATTAGTGCACAGTAACCCGAAACAAGGTCTATTTGCATACTCAAAACCCTAAAGTTCGCCATCATTATGCTGGAGTGATGCACTCATATAATTTTGTGACTAAAGTGTCACAGTAAACATATCACCTCTTCTAGTAGGTGCATCGGTATTGGTTGGAGCAAATATAAATTGTTAAGTGCTGGTCAAACGAGCTAAGTTTGCGCCCCTGTTTCGGTGAAAGTTTTAAGAGCTTGCAGTTTTGTTCAGAAAGTATGTCAAATCAATTTCAATGAACTTGTTACTTACAAACATCGTCGCTTTACCGCTTTTGCTGCATTGTGCTTACCCTTAAGGCTCATTTACCAAAACTAATAATATATACATGTGTATTGTATTTGTATTTATTTTAATATCGGTGTTCGTATCGTAACATATTTCAGCACGCTCCGTCCGAAAACTAGCGCTGAACCAATCCCATGGTCTGGTCCATAGTATGTACTGGTATAACATTTTGCTGAGACCGGCTCTTATTTTCTCCTCACACCAATCTAGGTGCCTACTTACTTCAATGTTTATATTAAGTTGCTTTCATAACCATTGATTTAAATTATAATTAGAATTTTACGTTTTTATATTATGTACGGAACATAAGAGCTTTGTTGTGCCGTAGGTCAAATAACCATAATTTCTTTGTTTCATACCTAATTTATAAATTTCAATTACGACGTCTTTGAACAGACAATGAAAGAAAAGTTGATATGGCGTCTAAAATTGTATGACACGGGCATAGATTAAACCTCGATGGACACACAAGACCCAAGATCATTATATCATGGCTTTACGCTAAAACTCAGACCAGACACTTGAGTTCATGAAATAATTGACCAAATCTTAGACAAATCTTTGGGTTGAATAGATTTAAACAAAAAAAATAAAGTTTCTATGCATATTTATAAAAAAAAAAGTATCTAAGTAGTATATCAGTCATGTGGTACCCATAACACAAGCTCTGCTTACTTTGGGGCCAGATGATGTTGTGTGAAATGTCCGGCATTATTATATTTATTCCCAACGCTAAGAAGTTCAGTTCAACACTTTTCAGTGCGAACCGTGAACTCGAGCGGCTACGAGCGGACCGCGGATCAAACTCACCCTGATGAAGATTCTCTAGATGAATCGAAACAATGTCGGTGCCTCCATCGACAAAATAATACGTGAGTAAAGCCCGTGTTTATCAAAATGTATAGTACAACTCACGAAAGTTTGAAAGTGAAAGCTTACTGATTTCGTCAATCAATAATTTTTCAAAGTCAGCTTGCCCAAAGCTCTTAGTGACCAAGCAATTCCTACCCTTTTCAATCGTAATTCTTAGTAACCGTTTCATAAACCTTATACGTTTCAATTTGTTGCACGCGTGTTTCTTTACCTTATGAAAATCACATCGGCAAGACTTATAAAACTTCACTGTGGGTGACTTAAGTATTACACTTTCAATATGTATCTATAGGCACATAATTATGTATTAGACGGTTGTAATTATTATGGATATAGATTATAGGGCAAAATAGCTACTAGAGTTAAGCTTATCCTAAAAATATCCCAGTTAAGCTATTTTAGCAAAATGACGGATTTAAGCTACCCTAAAACCCGTCATTTTGGCCAAATAGCTAATAACCTTTTTATTTTTATAGCTTTATTGTAGCATCATAATTTCTCGCCTTCTTGACTCGTCTGGAGCGCAACTTCCCCGAAACGAAATCAGTTGATTTCCCGTGCAAAATCCTTGTCCCATTTTTTCTTAAGAAATTGTCATTTCTTGTAAGTACCAATATATAATATTTCTAGACTCTCTGCAACTAATTGGAACTATAAATCGAACATCCGTTATCTGGCTTCCTACAAAAGGGACTAAACGTTCAATTATGTTTCAAAGCATTCATACCCATAATTATTATTACCAGTAAGACATGTCATTTTAATAAGTCTACCAATTTAAGCATTTATATGGTATCAAAGCTTTTCGCATATTAAAAATGGTTCTTTGATCTCCATTTTCTTATTGATCAGTAACATAAGTTTTATGTAACAGATGAATAAGAAATGTTCTCAACATCATTTATCAACAAAATTTTGTTTCCTTCAGAAATATCCCGAAGTAATCCTTGACAACCAACCAACCTAACGATGACGAATCAATACGTAAACATCGGAAGGAAAATTTAAAAGCTTTTAAGGTCAACTAGTAAATACTTTTCTTCAAGTTTATCATAACTTGCAAACAGCAGTAGAATCGGAAAGAATGACGTTTCCTCGTGTGAGATACCAAATATTGAGAATATAAGAAATTTTAATTTGTGGTGGATGGTATAGAGGACATGTCGGGTTGTGAAGTAAGTTTGTAACCTTCGTTTTTGTCATTGGCTAATACAGGTGACGGATTTAAATAGATCGCTCAAATTCCTCGTAGAGTAGGTATGTAAATGACCGCGACACAACTTACGACTTCATAATAATCTTTACTCCTTTCAATACTATGAACTTCTATTATTGTAGAACTGTAGACATTGGTGCCAATTAGGTTGGTTCATTTCTAAAATTAGGAGTTGTCTAAAATATATTTAGTTAGTCATAGCATTTGTAAAACCTATTCGGTTGGTACCATCTAACTAAATTAGGAACGCTTAATTAAGTTAGATAAAATTAAATTAGGATAAGTTGGTAGCAGCAGCATACCAAAGGTAAATTTGACAGTTCAAAACCTAATTTTAGCTAAAATTCGTTAGGTTGATGCCAACAAAATTGAGGCCACTGAGCGAGTACGTTTGAAAAAGGTTTAGTACAAGTTTACGCTTAAAAACTCAACATCTATAAACACTTTTCGATAGCAACCTATATATAAAAGCTCTTACCAGACAACCTAGATACTAGATCTGTCTTTAGAAGGTTGGTTGAAGGTTGTGAGAATGTATTTAGAGATGGCATTTAATTGCTCAAAATAAGCACTAGCTTATAATCTATTTCCGAATCAATACAATAAAACTAATCTGGGTCAAAACGCTATCATACCAAGGCTTTGTGAGCAATTTAATGCCATCTCTAAAGACAACCTTGTAGATTTGAGTAACCCAGCACCCAAAATCAACAAAATCCTAAAAGATTTACTGAATTAAAATATACTTAGTTACCTACCGGTTGAAATGCTTATAACTTAAGTTTTAAATTATAGTTATTTAGCTATAAGTAATGTCATTTAATTCGCATATGTTGACATTTTGTGTAACATTGGTATTACCTACCTAACTTTTGTGACCTACTTGCGTAAAACTCTCCCATAATCATCTCATAACTTTTACACATTCAGCAAATAAGTTATCATTGCCAAGATTGACTCCTGTATGTAGCTCAGTTGAGTCCACAATATTTTAAGAAAATGCATAGATTTCTGTTTGTTCACGTGTTACACACACTGTTACATACACTGTTGGATACTCATCCTTACTAATATTATAAATTTGAAAGTAACTCTGTCTGTCTGTTACGTTTTCACGCCTAAACCGCTTAACCGATTTTGATTAATTTTGGTATAGAGATAGATGGGACCTTGGAGAAGGACATAGGTTACTTTTTATGTAGGTATCACGCGTGTGAAGCCGCGAGCAGCAACTAGTAATAAAGAAATAAATAATACTTAGTAGAGTCTTGGAGTGATATTTATGTTAATGAGAACAGGTATACCTCTACTTATTCGTCTTATCATGTCACTAGGTACTTATTTCGAACCAATGTAGTGAAATAACTCCTCATATGAAAGTGTTAGTTTGTTATTTTATACCACCAATGACTACTATACGTATGTTTTCTATACGCTCATGTCAATTTAGTATAATGGTGGGTCAGCCTTCGATTTATTAGCGGGTTGCGACTCGATCCTTAATAAATATAATTAATCGACCCACCATGAACTGACCTAGAGTATATTTTATTTGTATACTTGCAGTGTATCTTGGCACTAGCCATTTTAAAACACTGGAATAGTATGGTCTTTCCTTGTTAATTAATTTAAAGTTAATGAATATAAAGATTTTGATGGCATATGAGCTAAATGATTCTTGAGGTTTACGAACAAAGGGTTTGGTATAGATACATTGTGTCCTGTGACATAATTATATAATTTGCTGTAATTTCACCAGCCTCTTCTAAATGTAAATCGAAAAATTAAAACATTACTGCTTTGGTGTTGAAATAATAATAATTTATGTAGGTACTTACTTCCCACTCTCTATAGCAGACGTGGCATGAAAATTCGTGCATTTACTATCGCAACGTTGTTTTGTAAGCTCTAGCGCTGACTGTCTTAACAGCTCAGTTGGCAGTAGCTCTGCCTTCTGCACTATTGAGGGTTCGATACCTTCCCAGGACAAAAATATGTGTGAAGAACATAGGTGTTTGTTCTGTGTCTGGGTGTTATTAAGTATCATAAGTACGTATTTAAAAATATATATGTATTCTATCAGTCATCTAGTCACCATAATACAAGCTATGCTTAGTTTGGGACTAGATGGTATTGTGTGCATTGTCTACCAATATTTATTATATTATTATTATTTATTATTGTACATTTGTTTTTGCTCTAGTCTGCGGAATATGGAATTAGACGTAGGCGGAGAAAATTACGTTGAAAAATACATACTTCAGAAGAGACTTCAGAATAGCGCGGTTTTTTAAATCTCTCTCGTGCGTGCTAGGCGTTAGGGACTGTCAGATTATTAGGGATTTTGTACATCGCCTAATGATACTTAAAATTAATTTAATAAACTTAACATACCACTTCGTTACGATAGTATATTAGTGAAAGATCGTTCATTTGCTACATTTCTCTACTACCTAAATGTTAATCAATAAAAAGGTGCGGCAGGAAGAACAAAGTCATAATAAAAATTGATGGCTCGAAAGAACACGGAAAACCTTCACAATTAAGAAAAACAATTTCGGAAACTCATTAATCAAAATAATTAATTGACAAAGAAGAACTGAAGACTGATCGAATTTCTTCTATACTTCAGTTGAAGAGTAGTAGAACTATTGATTAAATTGGGATCGCTATACAATCTTAAAATTATTTGCATTGTCTATTAATTTGATTTCGGCAAATCAAGTTAAGCTGGACGAAACTTAACTTTTGTCATTTTGTTCATTTCGCCTGCTGAGTTTAAATTTAAGTTGTAAAGAAAAAATACCACCGCTCGACGAGATGCCGCTCGGCTCCGTTGTTGGCCCATTTAAATGGATAAACGTTTCATCTTCACAGCTTAACGGATTGTTTTACATCATAAACTTTAATAAAACTTTGCTAATTCCTTCATTTAAAGTTTTGTTTGGATCCACTTTAGTAATTTAAATAGAGTCTAGCTTCAAATGACTTATTTTGCACAATGCTATTTATAACTCCCGACGAACAAGAGGGGTGTTATATGTTTGTAGTGTGTATCTGTGTATTTATGTGTCTGTGCATGTGTTTGTCTGTCTGTGCCATCATAGCTCCTGACGGATGAACCGATTCTTATTGTTTTTTGTTAGAAAGGTGTCTTAATCGAGTGTTCTTAGCTTGTTTCAATGTTTCAAGCAAATATGCCATGCGATGAAGATCAGCTCTTTTCTAGTTGATGAAAAGATCTGAGTAACTTCCACAGGTCTGATCGCCTGGAAAATAGGTGAACTATTACAACAATAAAACTGCACGAACATGGTAACCTTGACCTGATACTACAGGAACATAACCTGGAAACTGGAGAATACCCGCAGAAGTATTGTGTTTAGGGTCATTGGAATTGAGCTCATTGGCTTAATGAATACGTTATCTACACTTTAAACCTTTAAACTGGAATCACTTCATCGCGAGTTGATCAAGACATTTTTTTAAAAATTTCTGTCCAATGAACTAGGGATTGTGGTATATCATTTAAAAGGTATTTTTGTTAGCTATCAAACTCTTTTAATATCATAATAGGTATTCACCTTGTGCCATGGAACGTAAAAAGAAAAAATATCAATTTTTCGAACAAAACACCAATTGTTTGAAAGTCCTATAAAAAACCCTATAAAAAGTGGGCGTTTAATAAAATCGGTCATCAGTCCAATGTTTTACTTTACTAGGAACAGTCGAACTTAAGAAAAATGGAAACCACAGCCACAGAAGCCGCTCTAATCGTCAGCCGAATTCAGCAAGGGTTGTCTCAGCGTAGTATCGCTCGACAGTTTAACCTAAGCCAGTCCTGTGTCTCCAAGGTGTACAAGAGATTCAGGGAGACTGGAAACTTAGTCCGAAGACTAGGTTCTGGACGACGGCGATGCACTACGTCAAGAGATGATCAAATTATTGTCACCACTTCTCTCCAAAATCGAGACCTGACCGGCGTAGACGTCCAGCAGCAGCTCAGAGAAGTTCGAGGGAGGGTTGTGAGTGAGTGAACAGTCAGACGAAGACTCAAAGAAGCGAGCTTGACCCCAAAAAGGCTAGCCACGAGACCCAAATTGTCTCTAGCCCCCGACAAGCCCGGTTTCAGTTTGCTCACGATCACTTAGATTGGCATATGAAGCAATGGCGTCGAGTCCTGTTCTCGGACGAAACCAGAATGTGCCTACATGGAAGCGACCGTCGACGTAGAGTCTATAGGAGACCGGGAGAGCGATTCGCACAATGCTGTTTTGGATGGAAACAGTGGCATACGGGGGTGGGTCTTGTATGATGTAGATTTCTATTGAAGCAAAAACGGAGCTAATTTTCATACCTGACGGTGATGGAGGAGACGAACTAACCGCAGAAACATACATCAACCATTTCCTTAGGCCATGTGCTCCCATACACCCGGCTTATTTGCGAAGATTTCCTGCTAATGCACGATAATGCCCGCTGCAGTGACTAGACAGTACCTTCCTCGTTTGTCTTTTCATGAAGTAACATAGCTCTGCTAATTTAATATTTTTACTCGTTTTATTGCATGTTCTATTCACTAATCTTAGCGGAATTTTAATGAATAAATTGATTACGAGACGGGTATGGATGATTTGAAACTGTTGACTAGTTTGCATGTCAAACATCGTAAACCCACATGTCATCACCAGTAACAATGCGTTTCATGAATGTTGGTTCGGAATTGACTCGTTCTAGCATGTCCTCAGCAACTCTTATAGGATTGAGTTTTTAGAGAAAATTCAGGTTTTTTGTGCGGCAACATGTTTAATTCCCAAGTGATTATTTAAAATGGTGCGGACCGACTTGTGAGACACAAAAAGTTCTCTCTCAAACTTAAACGAGCATTTTCAGTCCTAATTTCCTTGATTTTTGTGATGTTACTCGTAACTTCAGTTGAAGACGTTGAGGGCCTAGAGCAAGGCAAATCTTCCATCACATCTCGACTGCTTTTAAACGCTTTGTAACACTCATAAGCGTGTTTTTGACAAAGTTATTCACCGTAAGCCTTCAGTAACATTTGCAGGGACTCCGAACACGAAGTTCCATTGGCGATGCAAAATTGAAGCCAACTCTTTGTTCGATGTTTTTGTCCGTTATGAAATTTGCAATACTCACTAGATATCCAACTAAAAACACCACTGTATTTAATCTAATTAACAGATGCAACTCAAACCCCGCGCCACACCTAATCGTAAGCAGTTGTGCCAATCTAACAAAAATAAAACAAAAAATTTAATTTGGAACCTTAAACAAATCATATATTCCCGATATTATTTCACAGAATGTATATCTTTTGTGTCTGGGGTTTTTTTAATTCTAATTTATTCTTAGATAATCTTCTAAATAACTAAGAATTTACTCGTAAGTTATTTGTTTAACGCACAAAACTCATTGCAATCACTAAAACCTTAAATCAAACTATAACTTAAAACAATAGAAACGTAAACACAAGCGCTAAATACGGCTATATTATGCATAATTTAGTACGGCTAAATTATGTACGAACCAGTAGGTAGGGTAGTATAATAAAACAGAGTAATGAGATGAAATAAGAGCTGAACAAAAATGTGAAATAAAGACGGTAAGTTTGAAAGCATAAGTAACATAATAACATGTTATAAAATAAAACAAAACAAAAACATGAGAAATTTAAATATAAAATAAACCAATTTATGAAAGTACCTAATGTTATGAGTTATAGCAATGGTAATAATAGGTAAGCAATTAGGTGTTCGTAATGTGTTGTTATTCTGATACGAACAAGAATATTTTGATACCATAGAAAATAAACCCTTATTTTTATCTCTGCCTTTATAAAAATAAAAGAATTAACTAAGTAGCATAAACATTATTAGAGACAACGCCTCTTCTAAGAAAGGAATTCTCGAAATTCTACTAAGGAAGTGTGTAGGTTCGTATAAAAATAACATAATCGAACAAAGTCGTTCCACTAGCACCTAAATAGTAGGCATCTCCGTCTGTTGTCTGAGAAATTACTAAAGTCGGACTCATTCATCATTGTTTTGTCATTCGATCTCCAAACAAAAGCTGTTTGCTGGAACTTACGAAACAGCGAAACTTGAAACTTGTAATTGATGACTAATTCCAGCCTCTGGTTGAAGTGGGAACCATTGTAAATTTAGTTAAGAACTCGCCTACAAATATAATAAAGCTCACCTGAAACACAGAAGGTTGCAGGTTCGATTCCCGCAAATCGGGACAAATGTTTGTATGATCTGCAAATACATATTTGTTTCGGGTCTTGGTGTTTCTATGTATAATATGTATGTATTTACAAAAAAAAACAAAGTATTTATAAGTATCTAAGGTGTATCAGTCATATGGTACCCATAACACAAGCTCTGCTTACTTTGGGGCCAGATGATGCTGTGTGAAATGTCCGGAATTATTTATTTATCTATAATTGTGCATAATTTGATGATTTTATTTCAAAATAAAATTGAAACTTCAAATGTTAAAGTCAATGCCAATGTAGTATTTTAATATAATTTTATTTGGTACTGGCTTCTGACCGCGGCTTCGCACGCGTGGGTACCTGCATAAAAAGTATCCTATATGCTACTTCATGACCCAGACTACATCTATACCTACTATGTTTGATCTATTTTGGTTCAGCCGTTACGGCATGATTGAGCAAAGACACACAAAGAAAGATTCGAGCATCCACACAAACTGTCGCATTTCTTATAGGTACCTATTAGTAGGAGTAATGCTCGTGTAGGTACTATACTAATTTACCTATGACAAGTACGAGCTAGTAATTTACCTAGCTAGTTGTTGTTTGAGTTGTCAGCACATTGTGTACATGACACCTACTTTATATATGAAAATTATTTTCTACCTACTTATGTTGAACTTACGATAAAAATACCTGCGTCTGCGATACTGTATGTCTCATCGATTTGCTTTACTTATTGCTAGCTTGTGTATATAAAAAATTAGTCGTCAATCTTGCCCAAGATGCAATCTCTTTACTAATTGTGAAAATGTAACTCAGGTACAGAGAGATAAATAAAACATCAATTTATTATATTAGTATGGATTAGTATTATTACATTTTAGAACAAATAGAAATACCTATATTTAATAATAAGTTTCTGGGAAGACGCCAACACATTCCTCTTATGGGATTAAAAAGAAAAAGAAAAATATTATTCTCTTTGTTAAACGCAACAGGATATCGCAATACGCTTACGATACCAAGAAAGCGATAACAACAGACAATACCGTCTCACTAAACACCGACATACTTCGTAGAAATTAAATGCACATAAACATGCAGCTCTTACCTACTGCACATAAGAGCCTTTGTGCCGACTAGAGACTAGAGAGTAGGCTGACTCAACCGACAAAGTCGAATGCTCCATTCATGACCATTGACCACTAATTAGAGCCTAAATTGACTATCTCAAGCTTTTGGTTCAGAAGCACATACTTAGTGCACACGGAATCAACGCGCGTCGCGTGCACCTTTGTATTCAAAAATATTACCAGTAAATTCCGTTTACTTACCGGTTTAGTGAGGACTCCGTCCTGCGATTAATCTAGAGCTGTACACATGCACAACGCAAACCGCGAAGCTAGATACAAACTTTAAAAAGTTTCTCAAACAACGAAATCGAGTTAAAAGTTCACTAAAGTGCTACAGAGTTCATGCGTGGGATTCGGGAATGAATCTCCAGCTTGAGATGTCGTAACAGAACTTTTTTGTTGTCAGAACAGGTTTCCGGCGGCGGAATGCTAGTTTGTAAGTTTGTCGGAGAGGCGCGCGCGGAGCGAGCAGGGGAGTCGCGTGGACGCTCGGCGCAAGGTCCCGCACGGTATGAGCCGGCCGCGTCGCGTCGTCGGCGCTCGCAGCCCGCGCCTCCAGGCGGGAGTGGAGCGCGACGTGCTCGCTTCCCGCACCCCACCCCACCTACCCTGAACCGCGCGAGCCTACTCAGATACAAGCCGTCATCGCTCCATCATTTCCTATCTCTCAGTTTCTGAACAATACAAGTATTTTTAAATTATATCAACCTACAAGCAGCTTACAGGTGCTTAACTTACGCACCGCGGATACTCCACGTTCCCAACTTTGGACTTGAAAGCTTTATGTGCTTGAAACTTTTCAAAGTTAATGGAATTTTAGCATAAGTTTACGATAGGGAATATCAAATCAGGCAACCCAAACGAAACTGTAAGTGCCGAGTTCTATCCAGTGTAGCGTTTGAGAACTTTGTTAGCGAGCAGTTCAGTTCGGCATTAATTTCAATTTGATTCTGGTTTACTTTACCTTGAACTGTACGCGTATATGTTGACGATATAATGAATTAGACGTGATATATACATACATGAAATAAATTAGCCAAACGCGTGTGACCATCGCACAGTAAAGGTTTACAAAGTGAGTAAGGATAATAATAAAAGGATAATAAGTGGTCGTCCCAAACCACTTCAAAACCTACTAATAATAAAAATGTATTGTATAAAGCTTATATAATTTTTTTAAGGGTAACAAATCAGGCTGTTGTTCATAAGCTACTTACCTTACTAGCTAGATAATTTCCCATAAAGTTCCAACATATTTGCTACTGTTTTAAAAACTTTTCGCAGCCAGACATCAAAAATTACATCTTCAAAGCTACTGTTTATATACTGATATACTGTTTAAATGCCTCTTAATATTTTGAATATGCCTATCCGACGATATGTCTTACGATGTGTTAATAATAAATGAAAAAAACATCATCACTTTACATATTATTATTTTTTATTTTAATGTGGAAAGCTAGAATAGTATCTACTGAGGAATGCAACAACCTGATTTCGTAAGCTCTGACTAAACAAACTCGCTAAACGTGCCACAATACGTTGTAATGCCCATTGCTAAGGTTCCGGTGAGTGAGTCACACCACGCATGCATACTGATCAGTGCACGGCCAATCGGCAACGGCAGGTGATGACTCCAGCCTTCCTTCAATATCGAGTCTCATAAAGCTCAGGGTACAAAAAAATATTAAAACGTATGGTTCAGTTATTATTAGGATGGTACCTGTCTCAAGACAAATGTCTTGTAAGAGTCAAGACATTTTTATTTTGAATTGAAAATAATGGAAAACTTAGCGAAGAATGTTTTGATTAATATTAAATTGATAAAAAAATTGCGATAACAATCATAGTCCTAGGAATATAAATAAAGTCGCTGTTCCAACTGTTAGTCCGCTAAAGTAAATATATCTTTTATTAAGCAGTGCTTTAAAAACTATATTATGTTTTTTGTATGTTTTAGGTAGATTTGATAAAATTCATTTAATTTTAAATCAACCACAAAATCCTTTCTTCATAGCATTTTTTTTGGTGTAGGTGAGATGAGATCATGGGGCCCGGACAAAATTATTTGTTATGAGAATAACACCACTTTTGATGGATGCCATAGTTGACAAGAGGGCTGGCTCATGAACTCTTCCGCACGAAAAAAAAAATTTCAGGTGTACATTATAAATTCGGTAGTTAGGGTTTTCTTTTAGTTAAAGATGACTATAAATAATTGGTAAAATACAAAAAGATAATTTGAAGATTTCTTTGAATTGATAAAACGCTAGAAGACTTGAATGTATTCAACAGTTGGCTCAAGGATATCGACGTTGAGGTCATAACGATCTGCAAAGTGCCTTCCAGTGAGGTATTTCTGTGATTATGCATTTGCACCTGCACAATATAACGGAGCATTTTATTAGCATTGCTATTATGTACCTAAACGAATAATTTTTTAGCAATTCCTTTAAAAGATTTGGCTATAATCGGTGTCAATCAAACATATCGTATGTCAACGTAAACTTCCAAAAGGATGAATTATTTTTCAATAATAATCAAAACCGTGGACCGTATATGGTTGATATTGGCGCAGGATCGAGGTGGTACGATCAAAATGAGGCCTATTCTCAGTAATGGGTGAAGTCGGACTGTGGTTCATGGTGTCGAAGTTGTAAAAGAAAATAAACCTTCGCCATAAAATCGATTGTGATGGTGAAAAGATTGATCAATAGACTGTATTACATGAAAAACATTATTAAGATCTAATACCATCGTCTAAGGCAGTATGAAACTTGTGTTGCGCCATGAAGTAAAAGGGCCGAAGGTCAAGGCATAATATTGGCCCATTCAAAAGGAATCCCTTATTCGTTTTTATAGTAGCTGCGACCAACAAAGAAATACCAAAACCTCAAAAAGCTGATCCTTCTAAGCTTTAATTTCTACTGAAGTGAAATCGAGTGAAGTGTACACGCTTTCGCTCTTATTTTTCGCGAACCTTCGTGCTGGGATAAAATAATATCGAAGTACCTTGGGTTACGCTTTGCAAAATCTTATTGTGTGACCAAGTTTGAAAAATCTTAAAATATGCCTTAGTCATGATAAGCAAATAAGTACTTGTATTATTATATGATTACCTACCAATATGTGAAATATTGTAGCAGATATACCCATGCGTAACGATTCAACTGTTTCCCTTAAACACTACTCACTACACCATAGTTGTATTCTTTCTATATTATTATTTATTTAAGTACATATCTATGAATGAATGAATGAATGAATGAATGAATGAATGAATGAAAATTCTTTATTGTACACCTTATAACTAAATATAATAATTTTATAACTAAATTTATTTACGAAAAATTATGTACAGTGGGCGGTCTTATCGCTAAGGAAGCAATTTCTTCCAGACAACCTTTGGATGGAGAGAAGCTTAAGTTATTTGGAAGATTGGTCGGGGTGCACTAAATTATGAACCATAACTTACCTACTTATATAAAACAAATAAACGCAATAAACTTACACAATATATTGATACAAGACGTATATATATTTACATAAACGATATACACAAATATAGATACCTAACACAAATTTAAATAAATAGTTATAAAATAATATAAGGAATAATAAACATAATAATGTATACCTAAGTAGTAATTGTAAACATATCTATGTTTACAACTACTACTTAGGTATACATTATTTCTTATAGCCCACTTAAACAGACTTTAGCCCTAGTGTGGGGAACAGAGATACTTAAGGTATCTCATTACTGTTTCATTTAGTATCTCAATTTAAGGAATGAATGAGGCCATGTGAGTGCTTGTAACTCCACAATACAGGCTCATGTGTCCGAGTGTGGGGAACAGCTCCAGGCTTTTTAATGCGACTGATGGAGAAGTGTAATTAGATAATTTAGTTTAGGTACTATATAAATTATATTGTACCAGAGCACAAACTTCAAATAAAACCATTTTACCTTTAAAAGTAAATATCGTTTTAATAGTAAATAGATATTTTCTTTTTTATTAACAAACTTATACATATGTGAGTATAAGTTTGTATAAGTTTGCAAGTTTGCAAAATTAACAAACTTATACTTACATAAATATGTAACTTATACATACATAAATATGTAAGTACAAGTTTGTTTGAACGTGTTCGTGGGCCTAAATGAAAATACCAACGCAGTGATGGTCTGCCATCCAAGGACTAACCTCGCAGAATATTGCTCAACTTCGTTGATATGTTAGGAAAGACTTAGCTATGCTAAGAGCGCTACATATATAAACAAGTGAACAATTCTAAAGAATATTAGAAATGCTTGGAAACAAACATTTTTAACGAGCGCAAAGTTTTTTCGACTGGGAAAAATGCGTTCCTTACATTTTTTCTTTTGACGCACAAAGCTATTTGGCTCTTGGATAACTGGCATTAAATACACGTGAAAATGGAGCTTAAATGCGGTTCAGCAAACAATTGGAACATCTAGCCGTCGAGGTTGTCCCCACGAATTCCTTTTGTTTGGAATGCGTCCCTTTCTTCGCGAACGCCTGCTATAATGGCTGTAACAAAAAGTCTTGGGCGAAATTTATTCACAAACTTCAAGGCACCAGCTCATTTCATTATGTAGAGGACGTTCATAATTTAGGGCTAATGATAACTGTCCACCAGCCTTGTCGGTCATTGAATAATAAAGGGAATATAAACAAAAAAATATTCTAAGGATAAAATCAGACACTAGGCTTAATCTTTTATGTAAATAGTAACAAAATTAGCAGGCAGCATAAATTTAATATGTATGCCACAAGCAAATGCGTGGAGTAATAAATAACTTAGCCAACGCTAAGTTATTTATTATATACAGTGAAGGCTTCACTTTTGCAGGCCACTAATACGTAATACCGTACAAAATTTCATCACAATAAAAAATAAAAGTCTGAAAGCAATAGCTTTGATTAGGTGCAGACAGACAGACAGCCATAGCGAAACTATATCCTTGTGGACTAAGGAACCCTAAAAATGTACGACTATAATCTCCAAACTCAGTAGACACCTTCGCAGATCATTGAGGTTGTCTGGTGATCAGAGGCACTTCTAAACATTATATGAAAAAAATATTGGTATTTGCTTATTAACATCATGCTTCCTGATCAGAAAGTCTAAATTTTAAGCTGCCAAGTTGTCATGTCTTTTAGACAAAAAGCAAAATGCCTAAGATTCGGAACACCTAAAACGGTTGTATGCCTAAAATGCAAATTGTATAAATGTGAAACTTCCTAAGAAGCAAATAGTCTAAAATACAATAAACCTACATAGGAAAATGACTAAATCTTGCGGACGTATAGAGTTTTTAATCTGATCGATACGCTTCTTTAAAAAAAGACTCAAGTAGCCGACTTGAGGTTTTTTTTAAAGAAGCGTATGTTTCGCGAAGAAGAAGAAGTATATGATTTTATAGGTTCAACTGTTTAGCCGTGAAAGAGTAACAACAACAATCATCCTGAGAAACTTTATTAATAATATTAGTAGTATGGTGTTACTAGTTTTAACCCGTTGTTATTATGTATAACTCGTAGAAAAAAATTGTAGGGTTTATTATACATCTTAAACATACCTACTCATAATAGAGAGCTTTCACAGTTTAGGGAATTTGCTGAGAGGGAATACCTAAGAGGTATTATAACTTTGGCGAAAATCTTTTATGTACTGTACTTACACATTTTTAGACCTTTAGACCAGTTAAGGCATCACACATGTTAGACCAGGTACTTCCTCGTGCTCCAACTAAATACTCCTACTGATAGGAGCACCGGGACACCCATGTCCTGATGCTACTACTGCAAAAGATCGGTTTGGATCTGATGAGCATTTTTATTACAAGCCACTTGGTTAGATTATGTTAGAGTATAGAGAAACAACGCGCAAGGTGAGCGAGCAAAGAGAGCGTGCCGCGGCAGCGGCCGCCAAAGCCCCAGAATTATAATAAATATTTATTCATTATATCTTAGAGCTAAGTGTTAAAATAAGGAAAATAATATTTTGAAAATTAGACTTCCTGATCAGGAAGCATATTCGTGCATAGGTACTCGCACTTGTTTGCGTTTAGTTTTACTCATTCAGGATAGTTTTACTAAGGGCGGTTTACGGCACGAACATTTTTGCGAAACACATAAACCCACTCAGGTTTATCGATGGGGCGGTTATTAGGAAAATATCTGAAGTCGCCGAAGTAGTCACGCTTTAGAAAGCTCTTCAAGAACACGTGGATATTATATTTAGAAAAAAGTAATTCCTAGTGTAGATACTACCTACCTAAAAGTATTTACAAACTATAATAGGAACGTAAAACTTACTCCTAGTAAATAAAAGCTAGCCGGTACCCAAACTTCGGCTGCTTCTATCTACACTATGTCGCTCTAGGATGGGTTTAATTATTACGCAACGTGAAGATTTACGTTCAGACCCCTGCCTATGTTTGTGGTGATTCATTTGGTCAATAAATAAAAACCAGAAACAATTTTACAACTTTTATTACGGTAGATACAATAAAAATAAATAAGTTCTACACGTGTATACTTATACTTAGCAGTTGACCGTGTCTTATGAGAAGAAAACAAAAACCGAGAACGATGGTAAATGTAAATTCTTCATGTAAGTAGTTAAAATAGCTCTGTGATCTCAAATGGCTTGTGTTTTAGTTAGGGTCTTCCTTTACATTTAGAGCCTGCTAACGCCTGCAAAGTGAAGATCTGTTTTAGTGCGCTGAAAATCTTCGAGTAGTACTTGGCTGAGCCCACAGACGTATCAGATTTCAATTTCCTGCATCTTATTTTTCTGCCGCCTGAAAAGGGCAACGTCCTTTTGCTTACAAAAAACAAAAATAAATATATCAAAATATTATCTTATTTGGGATTGATATTTACATGTTCTTACCATCTCGTGTCGCATCTCTTCGGTGATTCTTTCGCAGAGCTCGGCTGGTATGTCGCTCTCCGCCATGTCTTGCAATACGTGGTTCAGTTGAGTCTTCCTGTAATTAACATTTAAATTGTGATAAATAAATATTGGTGGAGAATCCACACAATACCATCTAGTACCGAACTAAGCATACCTTATATTATGGGAACCATGAGATAGTATTACTGTACATACATAAATCAGATACTTTTATCACTTATTGGAAACTACAACTTAAAGAACAGAAAGCAGAGCTACTACCAACAGACCTGTAAGCCAGTCAAAAAATTGACAATTATACCTCTAGAAGTTGGATGCAATAAATTGTATTTGCTGATTACAATAAATCTGCCAATGAATTAGGTGTGTACCTAGTATAATACCCCGAAACGAACTAATGCGTAAATAAGCAATAAGTTTATTATTGCTTATTTACGCATTAGTTAGTTTCGGGGTAAACTATAAACTAGCAAAGCGACACGCGCTTACCAAGCAAAGTGAAGACGTAAAAGTTTTAAGATTCACAAATCCGGCTTTTACACAAAGCCTAGAGAATCTAGAAAAGAAATATTATATTTCCTACTATTTTGAAAACCTTTATTTCCCAACAATTGTTAAGGGAAGCTTAACATTTATCAAACTAATATCTGTATCGAATAACTATTCAAGAAACCTCTGGATATTACACGAAGAGGATATACCCCTAAATAAAATGTTTTTATGTTTTTATTTTATAACTTTTTAGGAGCCACTGTAACAATACAGTGGCTAAAAAATAAAAATAAAAAAGTTATGTTATTTGTTGTCTGTAAAAGTTACCTGTCTATGTGTCTGTCGTTTTAACGTTAAATTTTGCACAATAATACATACAAATGTATGTAACTTTTTAGTGGCTCATAATATACACAAAACCATATATAGACAGAAAGACAGACAGACATAACGAATACTTGTGGACTTCCGAACCATAAAAAAAACAGTATAGCTCGTACAATAGAATACTTACTGTATGTAAATAAGCATGTACGCGCTAGTAGCCCTCCTCGCGAGATACGGAGCATGCTCCTCGCCTCCGTAGTTGTACTCAATGGCTTCTTGCTTGCTGCATCGAGACACCACATCGTCGTCAAACTTACACCACTGCCGAAATGAGAAAATATGAGGGTGCCAATTCCCGTAACCAATTATTCTAAAATAACAATAAATAGTCGCAAAAAACTAACGACAACATTTTGGAACTATTGATCTCAAGATTTGGTACTTATGAACAATGAATTGAATAAATGTATTATTGTTTTTATGGAAAACAATAATTTTAACATGCTTTTTAATTTAATTTAATTTAAGAACAATTTAATAACACCTACAATAATAGTTTTGGGGAATTGAATAAAAAGCTTTACAGAGTGTTTTCAACATTTACGGCCTTACATATAATCATAAACACTTCTCAACATAGCATTATGTAAGATTCGCTCTGTCACTATCTTACAAAAAGAAATGGCACTATTTCAAACCATTTGTTCGCTTCGCAACTTAGCAAATCGTCCACTATTTTCACGGCTTCGTAATCGGTAAACTTCGCAATCACTCAACTTCTTGATCGGTCAACTTAGCAACTAGTCATCCTCGCAATCGGTCCTCTTGGCTTTCGGTCAAAAATAAAGCAAAACACTAATAAAGGTGGCTGTCTATGCGGCGATCGCAGTAAGTGCTATACTATAATCACGCTAAACCGTGACAAAGATAAATCGACAGACGAACTATATTCTTCTGGCGCTTCGGCGGCCGCTGTCGCGGCACGCTCGCTTCGCTCGCTCACCATGCGCGTTGTTTTCTATACTCTAACATAACCTAACCAACTGGTTTCGATCTGAATTTCATGTCACAAGATTCGTGAACAGAACTACTGGAAATTCTTTTGACCCTTTGAGAAGTGGACCGATTGATACGTGGATGGTTTAAGAAGCGGTCTGAATGTGAAGTTGACTATATACGAAAGGGACCGATTGCTAATCTCCTACAGAAAATTTTTGTGGACGGTTTGCTAAGTTGGCCATAAGCGAACAAACCTTTCAAACAGTGAAAACTTTTATCAGAACTGTTTTTAGGTGCAAAAGATGTATTTAAGTAAAGTGGTAAATTTATTCTATACTAGCTGGTGCCCGCAACTTCTAACGGTTTTTACAGCGCCAGCCAGAATAGCTCGCAGATGGCAGATTTTTTTCCTACTTACTTTACACTTATCGTTATATTTTGGACAAATCACACAATATTTTTATAAATTATAGCCTATGTGTTATTCTGATGTATAAGCTATATTATTGTAAAGTTTCATTAAAATCCATTCAGTAGTTTTTGCGTGAAAGAGTAACAAACATACATACAAACTTTCGCGTTTATAATATTAGTAAGGATTTTGCGCATAGCGCAAGTTTCTTGAAACTCGCGTCAATGGTGTGTTGCTGCTGGTTTGAAGAAATAAACAAACATCATAAAGTAAATTTCGCAAAGTTACCGCATGCTGGTTTAAAATCAACGACCGCGTCTAGGATTTTAAATAAGATGCAACTTCTTATATATCACAATGAATAGCTTTAATATTGATACCCATTTATTGTTGGATAAAACAATCCAATGTTGGCCATCTAGTTTTTTTTAATAAAAGGCATTCAATGCAATGACATGCAAAACGATTTCATATTTCGAACGTTGTAGGCGAACTTTGTAAAACGCCTACATTAGTATGAAATAAAAGCAAGCAAAAGCTCTAAATAGGGGAAACAGACAAACATAGTGACGAACATAGCGAAACGATAGAGTTTTATGCGTATCGTCAATACTGCTTTTCGTCATCAACTAATTTTTGCCAAAGGTGCGTTTTGTCAAATACCTTTTAGTCAAAACTGCTTTTCGTCAAAATACCATTTTTGCCAAAGATGCGTGAAGTCAAATATTCTTGGTAAAAATAGCATTTCGTCAAAATAGGTATACCTGTATACCTATAGGCAAAACTCCGTAATTGTGTTAAAATTTAAAAGTAAGTATTATACATAGTATTTATTATATTGAGTCCATCACAACCTCGTTATTCTTTTTAAACACTATAACATTTATCTTATCATTAACGAAATCATTTATTATATATTTTAAACCTTCGTCATATGGAATGCTTGCTTTGGGTCTCTTTTTTATATCATAATAGACTTCGCTTTTCGCTTTTTCGCAATGAGGACTTTCGATTAACCTTTGTTTGCAGTCGTTTGTGCCAACTTTCCATCATGTTAGTTGTACGGTGACGTTCTGAACTGCAACAGAACTTGTTCACGGTAATGACACCCATCCATTCCCCATTAACATACTCGACAAAGTTGTCTATTCCTGCCACTTCTACACACTAATTCTCCAAGTTTCTGAATTGATAGCCATGCTTCTGGAATTGCCGTGGCGGGTAACAAAGCCATATGTGCTGTCAATCTAGTTATTTTCTTCCCTTCTATGGAGTCACAAAAATTTTGCTTTTTTGAGTTTCTCCAAATAGCTTGTTGAAAGTGGAAGTAGCATCCAATTACATGTGCAGCAGGGAATACTCCTTCAATAGCATTGATAGTTGCTAATTCATAATCGCAACGGTAATGCTTTATCTACATTCCAAATTTGTCTCTAAGAATTAAAAATAGACGGCGATATGTTGTCTCACTTTTGTTCGGCAGCAGGGCATAAACGATTAGAACAAAATTAGAGCACTCATCTGTACTATTGAGATCAACGTGAAGTGTATATAGCTGTTTAAATGGTTTGGCACTTTGAATGTCCCGTCACAAAAAAATATTTCGCATTTTCCGATATGTTTTTAATTTCATTGCGAAAATTATTATTTTGTCAGTAGTACCATCTTCAGCAATAAGAAAATCATCCGACAATATTTTAGGAATTTCAACATCTTCTAAATTAAGGAATCTAGTTTGTCGTAGGTTCAAAGCTTTCAGTCGTGAACGACGTAGTGAATATTTTTTACTTTTATACGACGGGATAGAAATGCTTTTAGTTTTCTTTTTTAAATTTTCAAACTGCTCCTCAAAAATGTGTTGTATGGGCTCAAAACTCTCTTGTACTTTAACTTTGCATATGTCCATTACCTTATCAATTTCGTTTTGCACAAAATCAGGGAGGCAACTGTGTTTCTTGTCACTCAATATGTTTTCGCGATTCTTACACAATGTGACCGAAGCATTACACTGACCACGTTTTGCACATCTCCAAATTGACTTCCCGTTTTCATATTCCATATTAAAGTGATACTTATATCCACCTCTTACAATAATAGGTTTAGGTCTTTTACTTTTGATAACATCCAGTTCAATCGGCTTGCTGGAGGCAGCCATGTTAGCGAAATTAAATTATACTTGATAGCTCCGTAATAAAATAACCACAGAAAATGCGTTAGCATCCCATAGTTTGTGCACAGAAATAAGGCTAATTCCGTAATAATTACAGTCGTATTCATTGTCACGTATACACGTCAATCTACAAGATAATAGAAAAGTAAGTGGCCTACTTATGTCTGTAAAGAGATTTTATACATGAGTCTGTTTACATTAAGACGAAACGGAAGCATGGCAAATTACTGTCTTTGACCAAAAGCTACTTTGACGAAAATTTCTTGACCATACATAACTTTGGCAAAACGAACCTTTGACAAAACGCACCTTTGGCAAAAATGGGTTAATGACGAAAAGCAGTATTGACGATACGCATAAAACTCAAACGATAAGGGTTCCTTGTGGATTTCGGAACCTAAAAGTTGAATGATTTTGTTATATTGAAAGCTGAATCGGGTATCAGCGTGAGTAATGATGACAAAAAGTTCGTCTACTGCTGCTGGGTCAGGTACACCTTTCCTTTTCAATCCGGACTGGACATAATACTGATTAACTGACAGCCTGTTACAGTATTATACGAACATTTGGCGAACGCATAAAGCGCTCTACCCGAGACTGTTTTTGGTTTTTTGGCAAAACAGCCCTAGAGCACCACTCAAATACAAACATTTGCTTGCCTCAGGGGGACATCCAACTCAGGTGGAAACGTCTTCGACCTCGCTGTAGGTGTCTGTGTAGTGTTTACTCTGTCCGAACTGGATAGCACTGATCAAGTTATCGGGATCACCAAGAACGTGTTATGGTCTACGAGCGAACCAGGTATACCTTTCCATCGCCTTTTGGGTTAATAAAGACTACGTAGTGCCCTCCATGGTTGTCTCCCGAGTGGACCAGTACGGCATGAAGCGTGTAGTGGGATGGAGATGAAGGGATCTCCTGCAGGTACGGATCTAGGTTGATCTCTTCATAGAATTCAAACCTGGAAAAGTTCTAGTGTCTTATAATCTCTCTTCAGACTAATCGTACTCTTATTGAGGTTACAACGGATAGTGGTGTCGGAATACAACTCGACGCTTACGCAGTCAGATCATAGCTTTACGTACTATACATAGACAAATGTTTGTCCAGGGAGAGGATCGAACCCATAACCTACAACGCATAAGGTGGTGCTACAGAGAGGTCACTAATTAGAAATTAGTCTGAGCCTAGAGACCATGAAGGGCCAACCTGTCGTTGAACTTGACGGAGGCGTCACTCTGCGGATCGTACTGGAAGCGCATGAGGTGTAGATGCAGTACGGGCGGGAACTGGTCGAAGCGGACCCCCTTCTCTGCTTCCTGCAAGCCATGCTCGCCAGCGTCGTACTTATTGTCACCGTCAAGTAGCTCGGTGCTGATGTAGTCTTCGAACGACTCAAATACTGAAAGTCAAATACGATGAGGATACGATGTATTGCGAATAGCATGGACGAGTAATATTCATGATTTAATAGCAGATGTAGTCTTCGATCGATTCTACAGTCAAATCTAAAGCACATTAAACTTGGTAAGACATGATATTGTATTGCAATTGGCAATTTAGCAAGGTCAATGCCGACACACTCGTAGATGAATAGCTATTCATAATCAGCCCATGTCAGTTCACTACTGGACATAAGCCTCTCCCATTGCATGCCACTGAGCTTGAACTTCAGCTCTTCTCCTCCAATCCCTACCCGCTGCCTCACGAATATCATCGCCCCACCTAGCTGCAAGACGCCCACACTACGTTTGCCGACACGCGGCCTCGACTCAAGAACCAGTGTGTATGCCCCAACGGGCATATGTGACCTACCACTGCTAGTTCAGGTTGGTAATTTGCTGAGCCATGATGATCTATGTTCTATTCGATCCCTAAGAGAAACTCCAAGCCGCACGGTTAGTGGCCATTTTTTGCTTTTATCTATTATCTAATGCTTTTGAGTGAATGATTTTGGGGCTTACTTTCTTGTTATTCACGCGACTTAATTAATCACTATTTAAACTAGTGCCATCCCTCTTTGTTAAATAGTGACAAATAGTGACAGGGCGAATCCTAGCAATGTTTAGGCAGTGATCAAGTTGAGAGGGGTTTATAAATAAAGCCGTCAGTAGGTCAGTAATTCTGTAAGGCTAAAACAAACAAACTTTGTAAGACTGATGGTGAATTGTGATGGAGGCAATTTAGTAAGATAAGTAGCGACATGGACGTATACCTATTATCTGATGCTTATGATTTCAAGACTAACGAGAATTTGGGTACGATATTTATGTGCTTACTGTTCTTTTTTCCTTTCACGCTGAGCTGAATGTCATAGAAAGTTTCACTTCGAGAGCTAGTACAGTTGACATTCTTGCACTTGATAAAAGATGTCATCTTTCCTTCGAACAAATTCGGCACCGTGCTTTCCACGACAGTTCCTTTCATTTTATTGTCAAGTTTTTCTAACAGCACCTGGATTATTTAAAACATCATCATTTTAATAGGAATCAGTCCTGACTGACTTACTAAGTAGTCAACGCTTTAAATTTCAGGTCATAAGACTTGAAATTTAAAACTGTTATTTACAACGTGTAGACGCGTACTAACAAAGGAAGCTCAGAAGTTCAACCCCTAAGAGGTGCACCGGGTCAAAGTTTGTATAAAAATAACATTAGGCAGCGAAGATGCGGTGAATTCCACTAGGGTATGATAAATAATAGTTCACATCTTATGTGCGTTATTATAGATTTCTTATTAGAGTGCAAATTAAAAAATCACTTACACGCAAAAATTCTTGCACATCGTGCTGCATGAAGGAGTCTAGAGTTTCCCATCCGAAGCTCTTCGTCAGTTTCTTTGTGGCTACAGGCTTATCACAGAACTCAAGATCGTAAAATACTCGTTGTAGTGCGAACGCAACAGATCGAGAGCTGTCCACGCCTACTGTAGGAATTTTGTAGACTGCTTTACGAAGAACATTCGTGAAGAACAGAGTTTGCAGGAGCGAGTTCATATAGCAAGTTGCTCCTTGGTTTTTGAGACCTGAAAACGAAACATTTAATCTCTATCTAATCAGCCTCTAGTCAACACCATTTATTATGGTATTTATGTATAAAATTAATATAATGCCGGACATTTCACACAGCATCATCTGGCCCCAAAGTAAGCAGAGCTTGTGTTATGGGTACCACATGACTGATATACTCTACTTATTTACTTTTTTTTTGTGTAAATACATACATATTATACATAGAAACACCCAGACCCGAGACAAATACTTGCAGATCAAACAGTTGTCCCGCGGCGGAGATCGAACCCGCAACCTTCTGGGTCTCAGCCGAGCCATAGCCCACAGAGTCACATAGGGCGTCAAAGGTATGTTAGCGAGGAGTAATAAATTTAAATTCCTTACCCACATAACCAGTATGCTTCTTAGAATCCCAACATACACCATGAGGAGCTTCGGCCATAACATGAGCTTCGATCGTAATACTGTCATTGCTCACGAACCCGCTATCAGGATTCATCAAGTTGTCCCATGATATGAAATGTGCAAAGCCCCAATCATTTTCTTTGCTGTAAGTTCGCAATGAGAAAAATCAGATAGGTAGCAGTCGTGTGAGTGTGAAAAATATATTGCTATTTTTGAAAGCTCTCACCAGTGATACATGTGATGTAGCTTCCTACAGAGATTCTCTCCGTCAGGTTTATGCGTCAATAGCTTCAACTCTCCCAAACCATAGCAAGACCATCCCGATGAGTCACATTCTGCATTGCACTGGAGAAATATTCCCAACGCCTTCTGCTGCCGCCTCTCGGGAGTACTGGTCAGACGAATAAGGACAAGTATTCTCCACGGAAGGCACCTCACATAGCATGAGGTAGACAGCACTTGCTCTGTGAGCTCACTAATGTTTTGGACGGTGAAAGAGAATGATGCTTCTGGACGGGCAATATCCTCGTCTTCTTGAACTACTGTCTATGAAAATAATAAGAAAATACTTTTATTATCATCACGAAATTAATCCCTTTTGAAAGAGGTCTTCAAACATTGGCAACTTTGAGTGACGAGACGCACAGGCGTTGCGGGTTCGATTCCAGTCACGTCCGTTCCCATTCCCGTCCGTTGTCTCGGATCTGAGTTTTTTCAACGGATCTGGGTTTCTTTTATATATAATAAAATTAATAAATAATAATAAATAATGGTAGACAATTCACACAACACCATCTAGCCCCAGACTCAGCTTAGCTTGTATTTGGTGACCAGATGACTGATAAGAGTACTAATATATTTTAAAATACATACTTATGATACTGACACAACACAATGTTTTTTAAACAAACACACACTAATGTTTATCCTGGGAGGGAATCGAACCCTGAACCTACATAAGACATAACGCATAAGGCAGAGCTACCAACTACCAACTGAGCTAACATATATAAATGTGTCTATTTACAAATAAAATATATAATGTAGTATTTGTATAAATAGTTCCCATAACACAAGCTCTGCTTACGTTGAGGCTAGATGATACTGTGTGAAATGTCCGCATTATTATTATATTTATTTATGTATTTAAATAGACAATATATTCAATGAACAGTATATTCGCACAATATTTTTTATATTATCAGAGGATATATTATGAATGTGTAAAAACTTATTTTTTATAAAAAATACGGATAGGTAGTTGTTAGTCATCTATTACTAAATCGTATTGTCACTGCATTCGTATTGTTTTTGAGATACATAGTCGCATCATTAGTTAGAGTAGGTAATCAGTAAAATGTACTGATTATTTATTCCTTTAGAAATACACGAATGGTTTCAGAGGGGCTCCAGTTTTTAAGGGCTGCTTGAATACTGGCATTGCTAAGTAACCTAAAATCTTTAAGCCTAAACATACCGGAAAGTTTGTTTGAAGAGTTGGTGCAGTTTCAACGCCGCCGGGGTCAATCATTTTTCCAGCAAGTTGCAAATTAAAACTGCGAATATAATAGTAAAATCTTTTTCATAACAGGTACATTCGTGTTTGTGCAAGGAATATTCCAGGAATACTTACTTTATTTTCAAAACTAATGAATAACGATTTATAGCAAAATAAAAAAACAAGAAATAATAGAAATTGTTATTGTAAATTTATCAGTTCCATGACATGCGTCACCTACCATGTATGTATGGTTATGTCAATTTTGATGTTCCTATTTCAAATGTTTAAAAAAAAGCGAAGTAAAAATGGTTTGCTTAGAAAACTTCAGTACAAAACCTCTTTGTTCTATCTAAGCTTGAATGTAGAATGTGATTGTCGGGTTGTGTGTAGATTATATACACTATTTTGATGGTGGAGATACAAACAAATCTTGTAAAGTGGGTTGGTGTATTATTATAATGTGGTGCCTTTACAATGTTTTAAAAATTATTTAAATTAATATTTCTTACCATTTTGTACACAGTTTTAAGTAAGTAACGCATAACTATTGATATACATATATTTTTAACTCACTTCATCAAAAAGGTCCTCCTCCTTTTTGATTTCCTCCTTTCTCAATTCGTCGATTTTTTTTATTTTTTTTTATGTAATTACTCTCGAAACTCGATTACTCGAAAACGGCTGAACCGATTTGAAAAAATATTTTTTTGTTTGAAAGGGTATACTTCTCAGGTGGTCCCATATAAATTTTAACAAAATCGGTCGAGCTGAAAAATCAACGAAAATCTAAAAATTGTATACATCGATGATGTTTTCATGTACTTCGATACCTCGCTGTCTCATTGGAGCGGTGCGTTTATTTGGCCTACCCATATTATATATATACAAAATACATACAAAATACAAAATACATCTACTTTCCACAAAAATGTATTATACGCTCGAATTTCATTAAATGAAGTCGGTTTTCTTTTTAGTTTTTAAAACGTTATTATAGAACCCTTTTTCAAACATTGAGTTTAGTTAGTCGGGCAAAATCTGGAATAAATTTCCTGTAATAGCCAAGTAATCTGAGAAAACGTTTGATTTCAGTGGGAGTCTTTCGAATTGGGTAGGTTTCTATGACCTTAATTTTATGTGATATGTTATTTCAATAACTAATTAATACTTTTTTCTTTAAATTCGTTTTAAATCGTGTGAGTGGAAGTGAAATAAATAATATTATTTATTATAAGTTTAAGATCAAGAAATACCAAACAAGCAATAAATAAATAATAACGAAATATTTGTGGACAATCAACACAGCACCATCTAGCCCCAAACTAAGCATAGCTTGTACTATAGATTCCAGGTGACTGATAAAATAGTGATATATTTTTAAATACATACATAAAATACTTTTATTACACATGACACAAAACAACCATAGATGTTCATCACACAAATGTTTGTCCTGGGAGGAAGTCAAACCCTCAATCTATAGCTTAGAAGACAGAACTACAACCAACTGAGCAGAACTCAGATCCTCGTATTTCTAAGCCCATTTAGCCCATTATTACAATATTATAAAATTAACAAGACATTGAGACATTTTGCGAGTGCCATTCACTCACATGAGGCACAGATAATATTATAGCTTCCTGATCAGAAAGTAAAATTTTTATGTTGCCTAAGAAATAAAATGCCTAAATGTCAAGTCTAAAAAGCAAATTGCCTAAGATTCAGAACACACAGAAATTTAAAACTTCCTAAGAAGCAAATAGTCTAAAATGCAATACACCTAGATACATAGGAAGATGACTAAATATTACGAGTAGTGACATATTGTTCAATAAGAGGTACCGACAGCAATTAGACAAACTGAATAACAATAATTTTACGCCATCACAAGTTCTAAACAATGTTCGTAATTTAAAGAAGCGTATGTTTCGCGAAGAAGAAGAAGGAGGATATGATTAATAACTTAAAATAAATAATATTATGTTGCTTAAGTTACCCCTTGTTAAGTTTTTTTCTAACAGATACAGCCAAGTCAATTAGGCACTTAAGTTGTTAAGATACACGGTACTTTTTCTTACTACATAGTAACAACATTCAAAGTACATTGAGTGTGTAGGTATGTACATATGATTATATCTAAACTACGTGGGATCCAAGTTTAAAATGTATGTTATATAAACATTATCTCAATACTCTGCCATACTCAACCACCTAATCCGCGGAAAACAATTTTTATGGCTTAAAAACTGCTT
This sequence comes from Lampropteryx suffumata, assembly GCA_948098915.1. NCBI lineage: Eukaryota > Metazoa > Arthropoda > Insecta > Lepidoptera > Geometridae > Lampropteryx > Lampropteryx suffumata. Next base: position 12,829,215 of record OX402544.1, on the reverse strand, counting down.
TTAATAATAAATATAATAAATAAATAATCCCTGACATTTCACACAACATCATTTGGCCCCAAAGTAAGCAGAGCTTGTGTTATGGGTACCACATGACTGATATACTACTTATATACTTTTTTTTTGTAAATACATACATATTATACATAGAAGCACCCAGATCCGAGACAAATACTTGCAGATCGTACAAACACTCGTGTTAATTCAGTGCCCTCGCTTGCGCTCGGGCACTAACATAACACTCGTGCATTAATGACTCACTTTGTATAGAACTCACTTGTCACTTTGTTTACAATAGTATATCAGTCATATGGTACCCATAACACAAGCTCTGCTTACTTTGGGGCCAGATGATGTTGTCGAAATGTCCGGGATTATTTATTATTATTACCTATTTCTGAAAAAATAATAAAAGTCGGCTTATTACAAAGGTAGACTATTTTTGGAATTAGCCGAGATTTATTATTTATTATGTGGATTGAACTCTTCTGATCGGTTGTCGGTTTTGTTTTGAAAAGTAAGTCATTAATGCACGAGTGTTATGTTGGTGCCCGAGCGCAAGCGAGGTCACTGAATTAACACGAGTGCATTAATTACTCTCTTTAGCAAGGTGCGTAATTTACTTTTCTTTCAACTACCAATCTAGGTACCTACAGTGATAAAATATACCTACCCAAACTAAAAATATGAAGAATCAAAGTTTTACAATGGTACAAAATGCGCGCCATTTGTTTTTTTTTTTCACCAAGGTGGTTCTATTCAGCCGAATTTTATTATCAGCCAGTCTTTTTTTGATCTAAAGCAAACATTTTATATTAAACTTAATGGGAGATATTAAACCCCTGTGGTAAATTTATATCTAAATAAAAAGTAAAAAACAGTGCAATAATGAGATTTCATATAACATTACCGCACTGTTTTGGTTTTAAGCAAAAAATACGTCCTTTGTGATCGGCTTTGTAGTGATTAATGATAACATTACTACGTAGTTGAAAGAAAATAACATTTGTCATACTAAACCTTTCAAAACGATTACGGAGTGCTTTACATGAAAATGCGAATAAAACTCAAATTGGTTCCCGCTCACTTTCGTTCAGTCAAGTAATAATGTGAGCTGAACTCGTGTGAGGGTGTGAGGGTTACATTATCATAAATGGTTCTCGGGACTGAATATCGATGAAATAAAGAAGAAGTAAGCTTTATTACAAGAGCAAATATCGAATGCTATTGTACTAGTGATTCCCTCGAGCGTTCTGAGACTATGCTTAGGGAGCAACCATACCATTTGACAAGGAAATGGGCTAATAAAGCCGCGTTGACACGACACGATCAAAAGCACTAGGATACTTACTCAAACGCAAACTGTATTGTGGCAACTGGTAATGCATGTGCACTTGGATGACGGCGTCCGATCTGTAAATAATCTGTAATATCGAAAATATTGCCAATTGCCATGACTATTTGAAGCTATACTTGTGCAGAAGTATTTGTATTTCAAAAAGCGTATTGCTTGTCTCATAAGACTATCTTTTCTTTGTGTTTTTTGTCTTAACTGTAATCTAAAGGTAATTATTACATTTGTTCATTATGTAACCTTGAAATTATTCTTATACGTACGTCAAGATCTTCCTATTTAACTCGTAGACGCGACATAGAATCCAAGAGAGAGAGCAAATTCTTCTCCTTTTACGAGATTCCATGTCCTTTTCCCGCCTTTTTCTTTATTTGATTTGGTTTTGATTTAACACAGAAGAAAAAAGATAAAATAATGAACAAAATGATAACTATGCCAATGGCACTGCTATCCTTGTATAATAGTGTCTAGCTTACTCGTACGAACACACTCGAACCAAGTGTATTCTGATCGTGTCAACTAGGCTTTATAGCGGTTTGAAAAAGTTTTATGCGAAGGGCATAAGAGTGTCAGGCTGGAAAATGTGTTCGACGGTAAGCGTTGACGTCGGTCGAGAGTAGCTAATACAATGAAAACCCACAGTCCAGCGATGATAATTTCTAGGCAAATTCAATACATTATCATCCAGCTCTGATGCTAAGCGCTCACTTTCGGTCGAGAACTTTTTCCAGTTTGCCATCGGAATATCCGAGCCGAGGCGATTGTCGGCATTTACCATATTTTACACCCTTAATCTGTTGACATACATTTTCTGATCGGTCGATTCCGCTTCAAATGGTATGGTTGCACCCTTACCTGTGTTGTTCCTGTTTGCTGTAACGAGAAAGCCAATTTGCTATACCTACATCCAGTAAAGATAATAAGTAATGTTTTAGTTACGTGATTATTTGCGCACTTTCGTAGCACAGATAACAGAGGCGTTCGTGGAAATAAGCCTTACTCTCCATTAATATTAGTTTGATATCAATATTATTACATAATTAATATTTGATACTCTCAACAGAAAAACGTTGAAGCAATTGAAGATCTTACTTACCTTTAGGGTTAAACATCATGTAGATACCTACACATGTGTATTTTTACGGCTTGAAAACAGATGAGTGCAAACATTTGCGGTGCAATGTTTTCAAGTAGCTTTATCGAAAACTCATGTTCTTGTTTAGTCCCATCTATCGACTAAAGATCACCAACCTACCTATCAACAGTTTCTGTTGGTCAATAGGGTTAAGAGTGCGTACGAACTCGGCGTAGCGAGTACGTAGTCCAAGCGTAGCATAGTAAAATATTATTATCTTTGCGGGTCCATAACTGACGTCCGTAGGTTGCGAAATAAATACGTTGTGTCCTCTCGTAGCAAGAGCGTAACGATTGACCGGAGCGCGTATTAGTGCGTAGCTCTAGCTCTACAGAGAATTCAGGAACTAGTATTTTAAGCCTGAACGAGGAGATTCCAACCATGAAAATTAACAGTTGAGGGGGTACAAATCCTAAAAATTAATATTTTCAGATTTCCATACAAAAACATTCAAGAAATAAAATTGCCATCCTTTTTATTTTGTCAACAATGCTTCTAAGTGCGTTACCTACCTACATACCTAGTTTCGCGTGAGTTCAAATTGTCTGCTAAGCTAGGCTAGATACCTAGGTTGGTGTATGTAAGTATCTTTTGACGTAGGTACCTACATTACATACTGACTGCGGTATTCACACAAGCCATGTTGTTTCGTTTGTAGCACAAAACTAAGTAGATATTTATTTAGCAACTACCTCCTAATCCAGCGGCTAATCTAATTACCTATTCGTCTTTTGAAAAACAATGTTTTTAATTTTATGGTAAAAGAAGCAACTACTTATGTAGATTACATACCGTTTAATGTCTTGTTCTAGGCGGATCCATAAAATGTAGAAAATTGACAATAACAAACACCACATTACACGATTAGAAGGTACCTATTCTAGGTACTACCTCCTAGGTATCCAACACAAAGCACTTATGATTGAGTTAAAAAATCAGATGGTCACTCACAATGGTCACAAGAATGGTTCAATGTGCCAATCTATTGTTCATGGTTTGGCGCGGCACCAACACTCAAAATCATATCATGTCGCGTCGGTCGTATTCCTCATTACTGTAGGGTAGGACAGGACGTCATGATGATGACTCGAAACGGAATGACGAAACTCTTTACAGGAACTAGGAAGTTGACCGCACGACGTACAACAAATCACTGACCAAAAATCAATTCAAAGCAAAATAAAATCCTTTGAAATATTCGACAATGTTTTATGCTATATTTTTGAAGTGAAAATTCAAACCTGTCACAATGATTCTTCTTAGTGAAGTTATTTTGTTTAGTTTATTCTGTAGTCATGTCACTGCTTATTTCTTGGACACTGAATCACTTACAGAAAAAAAAACCAGTGACAAAAGAAATTAATGCAGCACAGAGTGACCAAGATAAAACCAATGACAGGATTAATAAATAAATTAATGAATAAAATAAATAAATTCTTAACCGGAACAACGACAAAAATACCTATTATTAAAATACCTACGGAACCTCTGTGGTGCAGTGGGCTAAGGTCTGGCTGAGACGCAGAAGGTTGCGGGTTCGATTCCCGCCGCGGGACAAATGTTTGTATGATCTGCAAGTATTTGTCAGGGTCTGGGTGTTTCTATGTATAATATGTATGTATTTACAAATAAAAAGTATATAAGTAGTATATCAGTCATGAGGTACCCATAAGACAAGCTCTGCTTACTTTGGGGCCAGATGATGTTGTCGAAATGTCTGGGATTATTTATTAATATTATTATTACCTATTTCTGAAAAAATAATAAAAGTCGGCTTATTACAAAGGTAGACTATTTTTGGAATTAGCCGAGATTTATTATTTATTATGTGGATTGAACTCTTCTGATTGGGTGTCGGTTTTGTTTGACACCTTCTTTGAGACGGATAAAAAGCCGCGAAGTCACAGTCTTACAATGAGATGGACAGATAAAACTATGAATTGAATTTCTATGATGATCTACCTACTTATGTAATCTACCTACTTACGGAAAATTTTGGTTAGATACCCAATGCTTTAAATTTTTTATGAAGATCCGAATCAAGTTGTTTTAATAACGAGTTGTGAACTTGTTATCAACATCATCATAAACAATTCTTGTTTATTTGCAAATTTTACAGATTTAGTGTTGTTGACAGATTTGACAGAAGATCAAACAAGATTATTTTAAAAATACCAGCTGAACTCAACTAAAAAAAAAATTGTCTTTCCTCTCAGAGGCATCACAATGTAGGCAACTTAAATGCTTGTATTGGTGCGTGATATCATACATAATTTTGAGGTCACGCTCAGAGTTCAATAAACAGCAGATTTTAAGGATGTTACCATTTGTAATATGTTTTGAAGCTAATTTTGTTGCTCATTTCTTGAATGAAAAACATTGAACTTATAAAAGTGGTAAAACATATGTTGTTCTCGAAAGTATCGAGAATCGGCCCACCTCGGTATAACATACTAGTTCCAGACCACCCTGGATAGTAACTTGTTGTGGCTGGCTCCGCGTCGTCCGAAGCACGAAAACACTTAGATGCACATACATTTTAATGACATTTAAATTCCAGCTGCTGTCTACTGGGCCACAAGTGCTTGAAGCTTGGATGCTTTCAATTATATAATATTTTAGCCAGATTGTCTTTATCGTCGATCACATGTGATCGAAGGTCTTTATACTCTCGTGTTTGCTCGGAATGTCTGCTCTGGCGAACGAAAATGCAGAACGTAACTTCTGGGGGCGGCTTTGCACGCATGGTACCTATATAAAAAGTAGTCTATATGCTATTCCAGATCACAGACTACATATATGCCAATAGTCCGGTCAATTTAGACATTCGAAGGTGCATAAAACCGCCGGAAAAACTGCTGAACACAATTTTTTGCAACTGCAAAAAGGGATGCAGTGCTAAATGTGGTTACAAAAAAGTCGGACTGTTTTGTTCTCTGGCATGCACAAATTGTCAAGGCCGGTCGTGCTCTAATGTTGAATCACAAACAATTGAGGATTCGTTTGATTCCGACGAAGTGTCATGCGATACATCGCTATTGACGCAATTTACTTGCATCCAAGATGAATATTAAGAAGAAGCAGGAGAAGAAGAAGAAGAAGAACAAGAAGAAGATCAAGAAGTACTTTACCTCATAGGTGGCGTGGAAACGTGTGCAATATGCACACGTTTCCACGCCACCTACGACGATAACAACTTTTATAACTTTTTGAATCGTTATATCTCAGAAACGGTGGCTCGTAGAAAAAAAAGTATTGACACATTTTTTATAGATAATTTTATGATCTACAATTTTTGTCTAAGGTACTTTTATGATAAAACTTACCGTTTTGCTGAAAATCGCGAAAAACTCATTTTTTTGACCTTTGTCCTTGAATATTTTTTTCCATACACGGGAATGATGGGGAACTTTTAAATATTATTTATAATTATGTTTTGAACAATTTTACTGATTTTCAGCTTGTTGGGATTTTATGTACCTTCCCTCTAAGGTAATCCAGGTAATCCAGATAATCCAGAAGGTAATCCATTCTTTAGTCCATTCAAATTCAATCATTTCAATTCAAATTCAATTCCATTCAATCAAATCCATTTTTTAGTCGAAAAAGTGGAAAGTAGAAAAAATGGATTTTAATAATCAAATACGTTCAGCTATTGCTGCGTAATTGCACCACAGACAAACATATCTAATAACTTTTAACGAGCAATTCTTGTATAAATGTATATGTATATATTCTAAATCTCGGAAACGGCTCCAACGATTTTCATGAAATTTAGTATGCAGGAGTTTTCGGGGGCGGTAAATCGATCTAGCTGGGTTTCATTTTTAGAAAACGTCGTTTTATCCGTGTTTTATACCGAGCACAGCTCGGTCATCCAGGTACTAAACATAAACACCCACACTAACATTCGCATTGATAATATTTCTTAGTAGGATTTAAAAAAATATAATGATGATAAGCTGTGACTAGGTACGAACGCACATTTTTAATTCACTGAGCAAATTTGTAATCCTTCGAAGACTTACTCTTCCGCGTTATACTTAGGGAGTAGAATCGAATAAAAAAATCATGCCATTTCTAAAAATATTTACTGATATCATTTGAAATGAATACTTTACTGGTAACAACACAGAAGCTCGTGCTTAATAATGAGGACGGAAGCCCACCTCTTCGTTATTAAGTACAAGTTTCCGCCAGCGGCTTCGTTCACATTGTTCTCGGAATAGAAACATTGTCACCCCATTTATACGAGTACCATTGGGGTTCAAATAGTTCCCAAAGTAGCACCAAACGTATTGTTTGTATGTTTGTTACTCATTCATGTCGTCACAAACTTAATAATATTATGAAATAGTAGGATATTATTACGCGAAGGTGGAGGCAGAGATGCCAGAGGCATGTTTAAATCCGCTAGTCAAATAAGCCAGAGTAGATATTGGATCCACTGTAGATACTGCAGACAGCGGCACATGCCTGCGAGTTAGAGAATCTGTTGTGATTTCCCCCGCAGCCACTGTAAGCGAAGCCTTTGCAGACTTTTGACCGTAAGTCGTAGTAATACCTGCAAAAAAATACATAAATGACATTCAGAAGTTAATACTTAATACGTAATACGACCGTGACTAAATTGTTTTTTTAAATTCAAATTCAATTTATTTTCCAACTAGCTGACCCGGCCACGCGTTGCTGTAGCTCAGTAGTTCTAATTCGTTGAACCCATACGCAATACGTTAACCTTTAAAATTATCAGTGTTTCTCTACTATATTATGTATGTATTATACAAATAAACCTTCCTCTTAAATCACTCTATCTATTTAATAAACGCATCTAAAATCCGTTGCGTAGTTTTAAAGATCTAAGCTTACATATGGACAGACAGACAGCGGGAAGCGACTTTATAGTTTCTAATGTGGTGTCGTAAATAAACACATTTTTTGCGCTAACATTGCAAACGCTGGCTGAACCCTACGAGATAGATCAAAATAATGTACACCTTAAAAAGGTCTACACAAAAGTCCGCAATGGAATATGTCTGTCTCTTAGTCTATGTATTCTCTTAGATAACGTTGTATATAAAGACATTCTGTAGTATATTTAGTATCAGCATTGCACATTTATAATTGCACCTACCCACAACAAATACCCATGTCAGGTAAAAGATCACCCACTCGCCCATACTAACGACTAACATACTAACCTAACCTCGCATAGAACCCTGCACGATCACTTTGATTGATTATTTATCGACCCTTGTCTCAGAGGTACACAAGGACGGAGAAGGTATCCTTTTCAATATAGATTGACCCCACCGTCCGTAGAATTAAACTGCTTAAAGTGCTCTTACACAAGTTATGTCAGATTTTTAGGGTTCCGTACCTCGAAAGGAAAAAACGGAACCCTTATAGGATCACTTTGTTGTCCGTCCGTCCGTCTGTCTCTCTGTCAAGACCCGTTTTCTCAGGAGCGCGTGAAGGTATCAAGCTGAAATTTATATCAAATACTCAAGTCTACTGTCCCTTAAAGCTGTGAAACAATCAAACTTCTAAACCAACGCAATCAAAAGATACAGCCGTTTATGCCGCAAATTTCCGCAAATTTTCGACACTCGCAAGGGAATCAAAACCTACAGGGTACTTCCCGTGAACTCAGAATCTTGAAATTTGGTACGAAGCAACGTCTTATGTGCTATATGAATGCTAGATAAAGGTAAAATTTCGAAAACCGTAAATTTTTAGTTACATCACCCAACTATGACTCGATTGTCGTGATGGATGAACTTTTACTTATATACCTACAGGTTTGTACGGAACCCGCAGAGCGCGTATCCGACTCGCACTTGGCCGGTTTTTTCTGGTCCGGATACTAAATGGAGCCTACACAAGCAATAAACATAAATCTTACATTGGCTCATAGTTATCGCATTCTCCAAAGGCTGGTTGCAAGCGGCATAGCACTTCATCGGTTATGTTTACTGTTATCTCATGCTCGCCATAATCTAAAATAAAATTACAAACTAAATCTTAGTCTTTAAAGGTTTTTTTAGACTCCAGAAACGTATTATCAGCTTTGTAGTGTAGTTATGTAAGTAAGTAAAAATAGTTTTATTTAAATTACGAGTAGGTATGTTAAAGTAAAAAGTGCAAGTGCAGAGTGCACTGAAAACTGTTATACCGACGCTTGGGCGACGACTAGCTGGGCGTCCGTTCGCTCGATCGCTAAGTGAGGTAGGCACCACTTACCCTTACATGTTTCATGGCAATCTAATAGCGAACTAAAACTGTTAATATTTGTGTAACACCCTCGGTATGAAAATGTTCGGCAACTTTCCATTTTGGTGTCGTAATAAAATCTGTGAAAACGATGGACCAATTACATTAGCGCCAAGAAAACCATGTTTAAACTTAGGTTAGGCACCCATCTGGTGAGAAGATTTCACCTTGATTGTTCCAGTTCCCCGCAGTCGAGCCCATTGGGTTGGAATTTGCACTTAACGGTCCAATCATAGGCGTTTAACATCATATCTAAAATTAAAGCGTTATTTACAAGTATTTGCACGCAATTGATAAAACTGAAACAGTTGTTTTGCTTATGTAACTATCTACTATCCTATTAGTCCTAATCTTACTAATATTATAAATGCCGAATATTTTTATTATATGATGTTTGCATAGTTCTATGTCATAAATGTGTAACACAACTTTGTGTGTTTATATAATTATGTTTATTTGCTACTCACACACAAAAATGTCTAAATCGATTTGAATTAAACTTGATATAGTTTTTTTTTTTTTTTTTTAAATAAATAAATAATCCCGGACATTTCACACAGCATCATCTGGCCCCAATATAAGCAGAGCTTGTGTTATGGGTACCACATGACTGATATACTACTTATATACTTTTTTTTTGTAAATACATACATATTATACATAGAAACCCCCAGACCCGAAACAAATACTTGCAGATCATACAAACATTTGTCCTGCGGCGGGAATTGAACCCGCAACCTTCTGCGTCTCGGTCGGAACTTAGCCCACTGCGCCACAGAGGTCGTCGCACACAGAGATATACATTTGAACCTGCAATTACAATGTGCCGCACCCGCTGGCTAGTAAATGTATTAATATTATTATACTAGTTTTATAGCTGCCGCAAATATTTTATTAATTTTATTTCGATTTGACATATAATAAATCTATAATATAAACATACCTTCCGTCTCTTCTTGAGTAGGGGTAGCCATTTGAGCAACAAGTGTTTGTATATTAAAAATCAAATATAAAAAATCTAACATAATAAAGAACATTCTTGAAATATAACTCATTCAATTCCAAAACATTTTATTGCTAACAACTATTTATATAAGTATAGGTACGCTACAATAACAACCTACATAAAAATGAAACACTGTTTCATTTGGTTACATGAAACTTTTGATTTGCGCAGTCTCACAGCATTTCGTGGATGGCTACCTAAACCGAAGGTATTTAACGTTGAAGGTCCTGTATCTGTGGCTCACAAATTAATTATTACAAGGCCTGCTTTTAAAAATTAGCGCTTATAATTTTATTCGTGTTATCGAGGTGTCAGTGGGCAATAGCGGACAAACGCAACTCAACTCAGCGTTCCAGAACACAAATAATTAAATAAATAAAAATAAATAACTAAAATAAACAAATGAAATTGGGTTAAAAGCGAGATGACTGCAGAGATCAAGAGAAGGCCTTTACCCAGAATTGTGACACAATGGGCTAATCCTATTAGTTATCGAGGTAGTAACTAGTATCTAACCATAAATTTGCGATTTATCCGTAATATTTGGACGTGCATCTGACCCTTACTCCCTTTACACATCCTCAAAGAAAGAAATAACTAGAAATCTGAGGTGTCTATAAGCCCAGAGATGCATTCGAAATTTGCATTTGCATGGTTGTTGGTTTGATTATACGCGCTTCCGAATTGTTTATCTTGACTTCATCAATAATAGGTATTCATAGGTATTCATGTATTTAAAATATAATTATAAGAATTCTACCAATCATCTGGTTCCTATAGTATAAGCTGCTAGGAGTTTGCTCAGTTTGGGGCTAGATGTGTGGATTATCCACCAATATTTATGAATTATTTGATTATCATTCTATTCTGCCTGGAATATGCATCATCCTCTCTCGATAGACAACATGGAGCTGCAGTAAAATATGATTGTGTTTGGAGTTCTACATTGCAAAATAATACCCTGGAAGCCAGAGGTAATGTATGCATATCAAGGACATAGCCTGATCGTGCGTATCTGTAGACAGAGGTTATGCTTTTTAGGCGAAAGAGATCTTGGAGACCTTATTGGTAAGCTCCATGCCGTCCAAAGTACAGAAGCACTTTTGTTTTCCGCGTAGTTTTAATTTGTATAGTTTTACCTATTCATAAGTAGTTTTTATTCAAGTCTAGCTATAGTAGTTATCTAGTTAACACGCTCGATGTTAAAACTGAACCAGCGCTCGGCGTCAACGAATTCCGATCGCGCGAGTGGACGTTCTAGAGGGGTCTGCTCTAGTGGCCCGAACGTTAGAGTGGTTATAATGGATTTTTGGATTCAATTAAAATGTTTTGACAACTGTCCCCTACCGGCTAAACCGCTATTTGGGTATATTGATAAAAACCGCTTTTTGATAAAAAAACAAATAGTAGAAAATATATTATGAAATTATAATCAATATTATCTAATCGTAAATTATTTTATTTTGCTTACAATTGTTGAATTGCTTTGGGACAAACCCTAGTCATTCTTATCAAGGCTAACTTCGGAAGCCCTCACTGTGCAAGTGCTCTTGGCAAACTATGATATACTAGATGGCGCCACAGGAAAATTAGAACGCGCTATTGTTGAGATTTGGATTTTCTATAAATATGTCGCAATACGTAACCTGATTAGGAAATTACGTCTGTCTACGCCACGGATACTATCACACAAATTAAAAAGTTTGGTGCGTTTTTGGTATGACCGACGACCCTATAAATTATAAATATTATTATAAATTATAAGTATCTTCCGACTTTAATACAAGCACTAATTATTTTTGGTAATATTATAAAAATATTAGTTTGAGTGGCTGAACCGGTTCTGATTAAACTTGGTACCTATATAATAAATCCGGTTATAGAATATTTAATTTCTCAAAAAGAAATTATAAACTTCACTTACATGAGAAATAATTTTAAACATAGGTAAATTTTAAAACATGCTTCGGCAACAATAAAACAGTAGTAAAACTACCAGCAAATAATCGACGCATTCAAACAACTAACAACAAAACAAAACAACTATCTACCCACAAATCGTAATCGCGTCATCGCATGCGCCGAACAGTCGCAGTGTAGTGTGCAGATTCATTCACGCGTCACAGTGTAAGTATATGCAAATAGGTAAGTTCGTTTATTTAAGTAATGTTTGATCGTGAAGTATGTGTTTTTTTAATTTAATTTTCAAGATTATAAATGAATCTGCATTCTTCACTTCTTTCGGCAGTTTATTGTAGATTTGTACTCCTTCAAAACTTATTGTTCTAGCACCAAGAGCTGTACGTACTCTTGGAAGCACAATATGATCCCTTCTACGACTACTTCGAGTGTGTACCTGGTGGACCTTAATAAATGTGATGTTTGTATGTATTGTTTTATTTAATATCTTTTTTATAAGTATACAGGTGTAGTAAATGTAAAGTGGTTTTATATTCATTAATTTTGTTTCTGTGTATATTTCAAATGTAGGTTTGCGATAGTCGTAATGGAAGAGCATTTTAATTATTTTATTTTGAGCAATTTGGAGGTCTTTTAAGTTTGTTTTTGGAGCACTTCCCCATATTTCGACTAAATATAGTATGTGTGGCTTTACTAAGGAGTTATAAATGGTCTGACGAACGCGATGAGGAAGCCAGTGCAATATTAGTTATGCCGACGATATGGTGCTGCTGTCACCATATATCAGTGCACTTGAGAAACTGTTGGTGACCTGTGAAAACTATGCGTGGAGTCATGGTCTCTAATATAATGTAAAAAAAAGTGAGTTCATGGTATTCTCACCAAAAGGAGTATATATGAACGAGGTACCACCCGTTATGTTGAATGGATCTGTGCTGAAGAGGGTAACCCAATTCAAATATCTAGGTCACATTGTTAGTGACACTCTTAGCGATGAACTAGATATAGAAAGAGTGCGAAGGGCGTTGGCCGTAAGAGCCAATATGCTGGTTCGTAGATTCTTTCGATGTTCTGAAGAGGCAAAAATCTCTCTCTTTAAATCTTACTGTCAGACTTTCTACACGAGTAGCCTATACACCACCTATACACAAAAAGCCTATGGACCTATGGACCACTTATACACAAAAAAGCGATCAACACGCTTCGCGTCCAGTATAATAATGCGTTCAGTATGGTGCTGGGGCTCCCGCGGTTCTGCAGCGCTTCCGGCGTGTTCGCGGAGGCTCGCACGGACGGTTTCCATGTATGCTTGCAGAAGAATGTTGCCTCTTTGCTATGCAGGCTGCATGGAGTCACAACATAATTTTGAACGCATTATCCAATAAATGTGATAGCCCGTTCCTCAAGCACTGTAATCGAGTAATGATGAAATAATTTTATCATTGTTTGGTAGCAGTGTTTATAATTATTTTTTTATTTTTTTCTAAAGAAAAATTATTATCATTATTTTCTTGTACTAACGTAGGGGTAAGACAAATACTAACATACTATGGACCTAAAATTTAATAATTTTTATGTTGTCTGAAATAAACGAATTTTATTTTTTATTTATTTATTATTAGGTATAAGCATGTTATACAGATGTAAATGCGCTGCAGACTGTACCACATATCTGTGAGTTAGGGAACCTGTTGTAATTTCCTCCGCAACCACTGAATGAGAATCCTTTGCAGGTACGTAAGTTTACATCGTAGTAGTACCTGTAATTAAATAGTGATATCTTCTTTTTATCATCTCACTTGTTATTACGAACCAGTGTGATAAAGGATCAAAAAGTGTATAAGTAGTATATCAGTCATATAGTGGGTACCATATGACTGATATACTACTTATACATATAACACAAGCTCTGGGGCCAGATGATGTAGTGTGAAATGTCCATTAGTCCATTGTTGTGTGAAGTGGCATTATTTATTTTATTTATTCATGTGAGGTGCACATAGGCTTCTGGGGACTTGGCACATATCTTCGAACTTTTAAGGTAGGCCAGTTTTCTCACGATGTTTTCTATCACCGTTTGGTATAGTAAAATACATATTTTTTTGAAAATAAAAAACAGTTGGTGCGCGGCCGAATTTGAACCCAAGACCTTAGAAACGGAATGCGGGGAACAACCACTATACCACTAGTGATATTAATACACATTATATTGGTGGACATTTCAGCTAACTCTCAAACTAAGCAGAGCTTGTACTATTGACTACCTCTGTGGCGCAGTGGGCTAAGCTCTGGCAGAGACGCAGAAGGTTGCGGGTTAGATTCCCGCCACGGGACAAATATTTGTATGGTCTGCAAGTATTTGTCTCGGGTCAGGGTGTTTCTATGTATAATATGTATCTATTTACAAAAAAAAATAAGTATTTAAGGAGTCAGTCATGTGGTACTCATAACACAAGCTCTGCTTACTTTGGGGCCAGATGATGGTGTGTGAAATGTCCCGGAATTATTATTATTATTATTATTACTTATTTGAACCAGATACAAAATATTTGAACAAAAATGATAAACAAAAATGATTTGCTGTGTCTGGGACACATCACGTTCATCACGTAAATATTTGTCCTGGGGATGAATCGAACCTATAACGCACATCGCCAAACTTACTATCAACTGAGCTGTGAGGCCGGTCAAATTGTATGTACCTTTCCTCTAAATACTGTGCATATGGTGTTTACCACATATGCTCAGGGTGTGCTTAGTATTCACAATTGTTACCATTGTCATGCCCATCAATAAATTGGTTTTAGCAGTATTAAATCCCTACTAATATTATAAATGCAAAAGTAACTATGTCTGTCTGCCTATCTGTGACGTTGTCTTTTGGTATAAAAATAGATGGGACCTTAGAGAAAGACATATGCTACTTTTTTTTGTAGGTACCACCCGTGACGTGCAGCAGCTAGTAAGTAAATAAATATGTAGACATTTCAGCACGATCTAATTTCAAACTAAGCATAGTTTTGTAACTAGATAACTGGTTACTTTTTAACTCTTATAAACTTACTCAAGATACTGTACTTGATTCTTACCTGATTGGAAATTGAAAATTGGCCACAGCTGATGACTCTGTTGTTTTAACAGTCTTGGTTACATTTCGTAATAGGTATATACATGATCTTATTTTACTCACAAAAAAGTCCTAATAATGTAATAGTTTTATTTTAAGTTAAAATTTAATTGTGTCACTATTTAAGTGATTTGCCTACGATTTTCCGCTTTTAATTAACACTAATGACCTTACTTATAAAAGCCTATCATCTATACTAATATTATAAATGCGAAAGTAATTCTGTCTGTCTGTTTGTTACGTTTTCACGCCTAAACCGCTAAACCGATGAATTTTGGTGTAGAGATAGATGGGACCATGGAGAAGGCTTTATGTAGGTAGCACTCGCACGAAAACGCGGGCAGCAGCTAGTAATATGGCCTAAAATCTGCTTAAGATTCGTCACTATTTGTCACTATCTCACAAGAATATATCTTACAAGAATAGACGGCACTACTATAAAATTTCAACTTTTGAGAGAAGTTGAGAAATGTTTCTTAGAGCGGCATGTTACTAGCCTTACTAGGCATCAAAACTGACCTAAAACATGTAATTGCGCGTCTATTTAGTAAATACTAGCGACCCGCCCCGGCTTCGCACGGGTGCAATGCTGAAACTAAATATACTACAAATATGTTTATTTATAACATCACATTAGAAACCTCTTAAATTACCGGTGTGTGTCTACTATATTATGCATGTATTATACATTATAAACCTTCCTCTTGAATCATTCTATCTATTAAAAAAACCGCATCAAAATCCGTTGCATAGTTTTAGAGACCTAAGCATACATACAGACAGACAGCGGGAAGCGACTTTGTTTTATATTATGTATATAAGGCGTGTCATTTAAAATATTACTCTAACTTAGAGTTCTGCGGAAACAAAATAAGATCGTTCGTACTTTACGAAATTTTAGTTAATCTAGTGAAGCAACAGAATCAAGGCCACTACTGACTTTTTTTTGTTTAAAAATACCTAAATATAAATAAATAATGCCGGCCATTTCACACAGCATCATCTGGCCCCAAATTAAGCAGACCTTGTGTTATAACTGATATACTATTAAAATTCGAATTCGAACCCGCAACTCTCTGCGTTTCAGCCGGACCTTGGCTCACTGCACCACAGAGGTCGTTAAGAGTATGCAAAAGTATACTTATGCAAAATCACTAGTAATAGCATAAACAACACAAGAGACAAAAATCTTACATCGGGTAGTAACCATTGCAATCTCCAAAGTCTGGTTGTAAGCGACAAGACACGTTGTCAGTTAAATTGACTGGTATTTTATACGCACCATCATCTAAAATGTTTTTTTTTGTTAACTTTGCAAATAATAGATACTAAAATCTAGTCTTGGACTTATATCATAATAGAACTTCAAATGCTGGCAATGTCAGCAGTCGTCTTATTATTATTTGACACTGCCCGCGCGTACAAAGTTGATACAACAGAGAGTCAACCGAATTTGTGTAGGTGGTACAACGTTGTAACATCGGAGCCAAAGGTAGTCAAAACGACCGTTTCCTGTTGCTCCTACTCGGTTCTCCTACTGGTAGGAGCACGAGGACCAATATGTCCTTATGCTCCTACCGTGACCTTGTATTATTCTTCTAGCGCTTCGGCGGCCGCTGCCGCGGCACGCTCGCTTCGCTCGCTCGCCTTGCGCGTTGTTTTCTATACTCTAACATAACCTAACCAAGTGGTTTGTAATAAAAATGCTCATCAGATCCAAACCGATCTTTTGCAGTAGGAGCATCAGGACATATTAGTCCTCGTGCTCTTACTCGGTTCTCCTACTGGTAGGAGCACGAGGACCAATATGTCCTCATGCTCCTGTCAAAACATGTCGATATACAATAGTTTCAGTAATTTTTCAAGTCGTTTTTCAGTGGTAGTCAAGAATTTTGTAAACAGAATTTTATTTTAAAGAACTTGCGGCACCGCACTTTTATAATAATTGATCATCAGAGCCTTAGTTATTATCATAAGAAAATACTTACCCCTGCACGCTTGGTGGCATGCTGTTAGCGTATAAAAATTGTTGTAACTGGTGGGGCAACCTCCGTATGAAAATGCTTTGCAATCTTCCAATTTAATATCATAATAAAATCTGTGGAAACCAATGTTACAATGAAAATAGCATCTTGGGCACTTTAAGGCTCAAGTTTAAGCACTCGTCTGAGGGTTTCACCTTGGTTGGTCTGGTTTCCCGCAGTCGTACCTATTGGGTTGAAACTTGCACCAAGCCGTCCAATCTAAATGTTTTAGATCTAAAATAAAGAAGAGTATCCGCAGTCTAAATTATTATTAATTGATATTATCTCATCTGAAGTAGTTTATAACAGACAGATACATAAGCTACGTATCGTAACGTACATAGGCTTATTTTTAACTATTATATCGTGTTTACTTTAGTAAATAAGTATTAAACACCTTGCGTTTCTTGTGGAGTAAATAATTGCATTTGAACAACTATTATATGATATGTCAAAATCAAAGGTAAAACTTGAGTAAACACAATATACATTCTGAGCAAAAATGCAACTTAGCTCCAAAACAGTTTATTGAAAACTACTATTGCTTTAAATAAGTAAATATTTGAGATAAAATAAAACAATATATTTTGATATTGCCACAGCGTTTGATGGATGGCTACCTACCTACATGCGAAGGTGTGAAACAAGTTTAAGAACGTCCAGTAGCTGTGGCTAGGTCGCGAATTGCACTCGCTAAGGCTTGTTTTTCAAAATCAGGAGTAATCGATTTCCTTACGTTACGTAAGATCCAGCTGACCATCCATTTCTGCTTTATCCGCGTTTCCGAACGATGCTTCTTAACTTGGTAGTCCATTCTGCCTTTCACGCTCTGATATACATGCATCATCCTCTCTCGATATACAGCTTCGAGCTGCATCAAGACATTCTCTTTTTTGGCGGCCATCAGTAACTTCTGCCCTTCGGCTCTCCGTTGGGCATGTTTCGCATCATCTATATCCTTTTTGTAGCTCGCACTTTCATCGTCCCAGACCTTCTGCCACTCTGCGACTTGGGCATCAACATCTTTGTCCAAAGCGGCTCCAATAGCTGGACCTAGTTTAGTCGTCACTAAGTAACAGACGACCAATATCGAGAGGCCTAGGTAGTACTCATGTTCGAGTATGAAAATTTCCTTGCTAAGCAAGTAGTTGGCGAGGACTATGCCGAACACGTACGGTCCCGAGACTCCGGTTTTGCCGTGGAAGAAGATGAACCACTCTTCTGGTATGAATCCATATCGCACGGGACCTGACCTTTCAGCTCTTTTGAAGTCTGGGAGCTTGTATGGCCCGGAACTACCACCGCCGCTACCGCACTTGGAACGTGGCGGCTGGTTTGACGGGCAAATGCTGGTGTGCGCAAGTACAATCTTACTTATCCCATTTGAAACTAGAAATTTCTTATGAAATCCTAACTCTGTTATGGAACGAATAAGCATTTTTTATGGTAAAATGATGGTGATATTTTAACATAAATTTCTTAAATTTGATTATTTGTTTATTTATTTTATTCGAGAAATTTGGCAACGTTGAGATATCTACATGTAGTATTTCTCTATGGATAATGACATTCGTTGAACAAAAATAACCAAAGAAGTTATTATACGTCTGACAAATGAGTTCAAAACCACAACCAAACCAAATTTCAAATTAAATAACGAACAAATTATGACATAAAATCTTTATTTTTTTGTGTTATAGAGTACCTACACTATTATAATATAAAACTGTTGATTTTACAGAATTCTAAACAGGCTATAGATATGCTTAAATCTACGATTACTGTGGTAATATATTTTATAGAAAAGTAACATAAACTGATTTGATTAAAGCCGGTATTTGGCGGCACGCAAGATCGGGTATTTGTCCCCAGTGCACAGTCCGCGGAAATCGTCCAGGGACAGGTCAATAATGGAGATACCGCCGAGATTTTTGGACCTGGAACAAAAAAGCAATATGTAGATGCGGCTGCAATGCTTACTTAATCAAATAATCATACAACAAATATACACGCTTTACACGTGTAGGTACGTAAAATTCTGTTGTAAAATAAAGTGCTATATCAGTACGTGTACTACTTATATAAAAAGGTATAGTTTGTAGTTTTATTTTTTGTTTGTTCGCTTCTTAGGAAATACTGAACCGATTCCAAAAACTACTTCTGAAGGATAGCTAGATTATCCCTGAGTGATATAAGTAAGCTATGACATCGACAATCGACAGTTTGAACTACAAATACAAACACAAAACTTTCTTTATTCAATAAAATCACTTTATTCAATCAAATATTGATGTCATTGATGTGACGTGTATCTAGATTTCGATTTCGATTTCATCGCGCGTGGATCTCGTTCAGTGGCTTGCACTAATCCAATAATCGATTAACCAAGTTTATAATTCATCTCCATCACCTAGCGAGAGAAACGTAAGCATTGTGAAATCATTTGTCATTATCCATTAGGTACACCGCTAGTGGTTTCAATGCAATTATTTTTTCATCTTGCAGTAAAATCAGATTTACAGCTTACTAAGAAATAAGTGGATAAACGTACCTACGTGTTTATTTGCAAAGTCTTAATTAGTAGTAGGTAAAAGTAGGTACTACTTAAGAGACAAAACAGAGAAGGGAATCAGAATGTCCTATAGTGTGTACCTAATACTATGTATTATGTAGTTTGCTAAAACTTAAACTTAACTATCTTCCAAACCGAAATAGATAGTTTCTTCTTTTCGTTTAACTCCCCAAGTACCGAGGTCGCGATATCGTGTCAAGAACAATGAGTAAAAGAGATAAATTAGAGTTTAAAAAAACTAAAAAACACGCTTTATATAGAAAACCAAACTAAAAAATATAAAAAAATAATAATAAATGTACTTAAGTAAGAAAAAAATGTTTTAATTAAAAAAAAAACGTGGGGTAGTTTGGTTTTCTATATAAAGCGTGTTTTTTAGTTTTTTAAACTATTATTTATTTTTTACTTTTTTAGTTTTAGGATAAAAGTTTTTTTTTTTATTTTTTTTTATTACATTGTCATTGTGACGGTCTTTGACTGGTGTGCAAAATTTGAATGAAATCTGGCCGTCCAAAGTGGGTCGAAATCGCGCCCTGAGGAGTCGGTTACAAACATACAAACATATATACAAGTGAAGCTAATATAAAGCGTATAAAAACAAAGAGTAATGAGTTAAATGGCATCTGTCATCGAAGACGATTTTGCCAGTGAATAGTGTAATAAAATAAATGAAATTTAAACAATTGAATTTTAAGTGTACTAAGTTGTTTTTGTGATTTGTACAACGATGACTTCAAGAAAATTCTTTTACAATGAACAAATGACGTTCGACTTCCACATTCTGACGATATTTAAGTAAAATGAAATCACTTGACTGTGGTAAAATTGACAAAAGAAAATAAAAATAAAATCGTGTTGCACTCCGGAAGTGCCGACAGAAGTGAAAACTTATTTTGGCGCGTTAGAGTTTAGTAATAAATCACTTCAAAATCAGTAATTATGGCGACTGCCAATCAAATACTGAACGAACACAGATGCTGCAATATTTTTTGTTCAGAATGTAGATAATATATCAAAGAACCTAACTCAGTAAACTTCTCCATACAAAAGTAGACTGTAAACATGTGAATTAAGGTTTATAATCAAATAGGGCGAGCGCGGCAGCCCTGAGTCTCGCCCCAAACGTTAACAGTGTCGCGAATCCAGAGGTTTTAGCTCATCTAAAAATATGCGTACCGCGCCGCGCTAAAAGAAGTTTTCACTTCAAAAAACCATAATATAAAAGAGAAGAAGAAGTAACGTACACACGGACATCTGAATGGTATCTTGATTAATTTTTCCGCTCTTATACTATTTATATTATATTATCCTTAGTTTTATTAGTAACTAGCTAGTAACACGCGTGGTACCTACCTAAAAAGTAGCCTATGTTCTTCTCCAAGGTCCCATTATCTCTATACCAAAATTCATAAAAATCAGCTCAGCGGTTTAGGCGTTAAAACGTAACAGACAGACAGACAGACAGAGTTACTTTCGCATTTATAAGATTAGTAGGGATTTATTGACTCGGGCGTGAACAATAGGAATAAAATCTTTTTGTGCTTGGGATTCGAGGAGAATAATCCGTATATTTATTTTATATAAAAGACATCATTTTATAACAAACGACAAGATACGACTTTGTGACAGTATGATGTTCTTCTTCGTCTTCGTTAATGCCATGTGTCATAATAATGACATTATTGTCATGATTATGACACATGCCAGAAGAAGAATGGTATCTTATCGTCAATGATAATTTTTCACATCAAGAAGATCGGTGAATTAATGTATTTTGAACCTTAAATTAACAACATTGGGGATTATAGTGAATACACTCACTTGGCGTAGGCTGCTTTCTGGCCGGCAGTGTCAGGGTCTTCGTACGAAACCCAGATGCCACCCTCGCCGTTATCGTCGGGCAGGCGGAAAGCGTACGTTCCTGAAATATAACACTATTAGTTCAAGCCCACAACTCAAAAAAGGCTTTTATGGCCTTCAAATATACTCTCTTAATATACGACGCAGAAGTAAAATAAAATTGACTGGTGTTATGTTTAAGTGATTTTTGAAGATAATAACGATCATTACTACTAGTTAACTTTCCAGTATTAATGGTACAAATGAGACTAAAAAATCTCATTAGTCCATTGCCAACTTGAGCGCATGAGATGAGTGCATAAGCAACACAGCTGCTTCCACACATCTCGATTATAATCGAGATAATCGATACTCGCCGATTTAAAGCCAAGTTCTCGTATGAGGGTTCGAGTCTAAGACTACATTAGCGCTGGTTACGGCTATAGAACCTAATTATCATAATTTGAGACTAGCTTATACTATCATACACTGGACTTGAACACAAAACACAGATTTAATACATTCATATAAATTCGAAAGATTCCATGATTATTTGTTTGTGGTTCAATCACGCCGTAACGACTAAACGGAGTGAGGTGAAACTTTGTATAGATGTAGCCTGTAGGCTGCTTTTTATGTTGGTACAGCGCGTGCGAAGCCGGGGGCAGAAGCTAGTAAATAATAAATATGTCTTTGCATCTGTTAAATGATTTGTGGAGCGACAAATGCGACAAGCGGCTTGTTACTCACAGAGCGCTGTAGTGCATAGGGTTAAGTAACACAAAATACTTGAAGCTTTTTATATGTAATTACATAGTTCAAACCACAGCCCCGGTGACTTAGAAGCAAGCTATTAATGAGTACCAACCAAACATATGAGACCATTCTGGATCCTTCGTTAAGCCCAGCTCTGAAAAGTTAAATTCAACCACTGATTCCCAATGCTCCCAAAATGTTGAAGCAAAAATATAAAGCAGATGTACCTACCTATCGGAAAATGGTAAATCGAATAACAAGATTTCAAAAATCAAAAAGCCTTTGGAACCTAAACCTGATACTTCTATGAACTTATATGTTTGGCTTCATGCTCATTAAAAGGGTTTTTCGAAATTATACAAATTGGTAAAACGATATGTTAAGTTTCCACAACTTTTATCTACATTATTGATAAAAAGCCTACAATTTTATATACTCTTTTCATACCTAATGCTTATCTAAGACAAAGGAACACTTACCGAAACGCTTGCTGGGATCAGTGACCTTCCTGAGATGGGGCTGCATTCCTTTCTGGTGAGACGGGTTGATTAGCTTAGCGCACACCTCTGGGTAACTCAAGAGACCCTCGGTCTTTGTGTAAGGGCCTGTTGAACATTAAAGTAATGTTACTGTTTTTGGAACCAGAGAGGTAGTCTTGGTGGGGATTTCTAATACAGACTCATAATAGGTACCTGTTAATACTGAAACGCCACTTAAATTTGAAGAGTACTTATGCCTGTCACACTGACGATTTCCAAAGAAGTTCAAAGTGACGCTCATTCTTTAATTTAATTCCTACCTACGAATGTTAAGACCTACATTTTACAAACAGTCTGTCGTACGCCATTTTGTCCGAGTATACAAAATGGCGCTTATGGTGCTATTTACGGTAAACACGCTGCGCCCTCGATTGTAGCCTTAGATGACAGTTCCTTCACTTTTCTCATACAGTTTTGAACGATAACAGTGTTTGAAGCGTTTGATCTGGTCTTAAATGCTGAAATGTCGTAAGTTAAGTATCCGTTACATATGTTACGGGTTAATTGATTCTTGAATAAAAACAAACTACTGAAACAAAACTAGCATTCTTCTCAAAATCGGGTTGGAAGGATCAGCTTTGCTTACCAGCTTCGCCAGGGCCATCAGCGTGTACAGGGGGCACTCCAGCAATCTCGCTTTCACTGTCCAGCTTCCACGTACGTGCGAACGTCGGGATGGCAACCACGATCTTGTAACTGGGTGCTCCGGCACTCAACCTGTCACCGAAACATGTGTTTTTGTAACCATAGTATAAGGAGGTCGCAACGCTCTCAGCACACTATGGGCAACTACCGCGCGCTCCTTCAGTATGGCCAAGCCTTAGAAGGACCGACCACTTGACCGCGACTAATTAGCGCCAATTTCAATCTCAAACCAAAACAATTTGGACAAAATAAATATATAAGTAAATAAATAATACCGGACATTTAACACAGCGTCATCTAGCCCCAAAGAAGCAGAGCTTGTGTTATGGGTAGATACCACGTGACTGATATACTATTTACATACTTTTTTTCTGTAAATACATAAACATAATACATATAAAAATACCCAGACTCGAGACAAATAATTGCAGGTCATACAAACATTTGTCTCGCGGCGTGAATCGAACCTGTAAATGTAGTTCTGTATACTGAAATAACTAAAGAATATAGCGTGATAGCGTGACGTTAAAGTGTGGTCTGTTCTTATCATTGTAATGTCAATGATGATCAATGTGGCGCAGAAGGCGAAGGCTCATCTGAGAACACAGAAGGAACACACGGGTTCGATATCGCCGCGGGACAAATGTTTCTATGATCTACAAATATTTGTCTCTGATCTGGGTATTTTTCTCTTTACAAAAAGAGTAGTAGATCAGTCATGTGGTTCCCATAACACAAGCTCTCTTTCTTTGGGGCTAAATGATGCTGTGTGAAATTTCCAGCATTATCTATTTATTTATCAATAATAATGGCAACAGATTTAAACAACGCATTTACAACTTTTTAGATACACTAAGATTAAACACACATGTTATAACGTTCTGAAAATATTTTACTACCACTACTAACTACCAAACCTACCTATAGAAATAGTTGTTAAACAAATTCAGCTGAATTTGTGAACCGAACTCGCATAAATATTTGATTCGTCTGCTTTATGTGAAGTGGGCGTAGAATTTCCTGATTGTGAAATCGCTGGACCAGCAATTGACACTGAGTGGACAAATTGACTCCTCGCATTCACGTGGTCTGTTTAGCAAAATAATGTCAACAAACGCATTTGAGTATAATAAAGCTAGCTGTTTTGGTAGGTGTATGAAATTATATTATTTTCTTAACTAAACGTGCACTGGGCGCGACCTAGTAAACTTATTTCTTTTCACATCGTCAAATGTTTGTATGATCTGCAAGTATTTGTCTCGGGTCTGGGTGTTTCTATGTATATTACGCAATTAAATTAAAAAAAAGTATTTAAGTAGTGTATCAGTCATGTGGTACCCATAACACAAGCTATGCTTACCTTAGGGCCAGATGAAAAATGAAAATGGTGAATATCCAGCATTATTTTTATTTATTTTATTCTCCAAAAGTTTTTTTTTTCGTTATAGAGAAGGTACTTTTAGGGGTACCGAAATAAAATAAGAAAACTTTGCTTCACTAGACATGGCTTCCGTATAGCATGAGCATTGAGCACTTAAGTTCGTAATGGAGATACTTAGAATTTTGAATTTTTCGACCTCTTTTCTTTTCGACATATACCTAACACTATCAATGTAAACCTTCACTCTCTGTGGTCCAACACACGCTTGGCTAATTTATTTAACTTTTAAGAGTTTATTTCGAAGCATAACTTTTAATACGGATAAAGTCGTACGTTACCATCAAACGGATGTAACGCGAGATTCTCAAGGGAAGAAAGCGGTCCTCGCCGAACGAACGGGGAATTTCGACTATCTCATGCTATATTACTTTTAGACCCTTTCTATAATAGCTCAGCTCGCATCCCATACCCGTTCGTGCTTTGTGAAAAAGTGTCTATGTAAACGTACCTACTGTATTTGTAGGATAGTTAGTGCTCTTGATTTGTCCCTTATTTTTTCGATGACTTTAAAAACAGTACTCAAATAAAATAAAATAATGTTTAGTAAAATTTTAAGGGTTTGAAGAGTTTTATTTATTTGTAACAGCATGACACAAAGAAATAAGTTAAAACAAAAAAAGATTGTAATGTAAAACAAATACCTATTGTTATAAAAAGTTTTAACTCAGCATTATCCAGGTTGTAAACAGTGACCAGTGCGTAAGGTGAAATTGTTGGATTTAAATGAATACTATAGTGTTTTTCAAAATGTAATAATCAAACAATGAGGCGTAAGAATAAAAAAATGTATATAAAATATATAAATTAAAAAAAACAACAGATTAACTATAAATTTTAGGCACCAGAAAGCGCTACATATTGTGTTTTTGTAATACTAATAAGTAAATTCAGCTATGATATAAAAAATAATAATACCAGTATTAAGTAAGAATAATAAGCATGAATGAAATAAAATAAAATCTCTCAAATGGGAGGTCCTTTAGACATTATCAAAGACTAGTTTAGATTGTTGCTAAAGATTTGAGGACACCTCAAATCTTTAGCTCATCTTTCATCTAGTCGGGGGTTATAGGAGTGAGCAAGTTTCTGTTTTAATATAAATACATTATAGTAGTTTCAGAAAAATACCAGACGTTTTTCGGTGCGCATTAATGAGTTTTTTTTATTATGCCAACATGAATTTGTAATTTGTAAGCATTTAGATAGGGTCTTACAAAGAGGGAAGGGTTAAACGGGTAACACATGCGGCCGTAAAGATAATTAATTAAAACGTTCATTACTGTGGTACAAGCTAACATAATTATGAAGGTTATCGATTAGTAGATAATGTTATGTTACTGAGGCAGGGTGCTTATGACTTTTCGAAAAACTCGTTCACACATTGAATATCTTGTAATTCGCAGAAATAATATAACATAAATAATGAGTTTTCTCTCGAACTACAAATAAATACTTCAGCTTCTACTACACAATTTGTTTTGCACACCGGTTACAATACGGTTACATTTGGGTTGTGACAGTTGGGGTCTAGTTTCAAACATAAAGCTGTTCATTTGCATGATCCTAGAAGCTCGTACAAGACAGTCATTAAATTAAGTGTCAGTGACTAGTGTCGTGGTCCGGGTTACAACTTCTTCGGTTCTTCTTCGGTTATTTTAAGACATTCATCGAAGAGTTGTCGGCGTACCACATAGACAGAGCTATATTATTATACTAACTTCGTATGATTCAAAGACTATTACTGGTGACGGACAATTGTACTAACCAGTAGTGGAGTTCAGCGTCAGTGTTGAGTTCCGGGTTGCGGTTCTGTGGCGCGTAGATCGGGGACGTGTAGTCTGCCTCCTTCGGGTTACGTTCCGGATTGTTATAGTCGTACGTCGCCAGATTCACAATGTCCACAAGGTTGATAATCGCAGGCACGTCGTAGTAGACTGTGAGGAAATTTACATTTAGCGTACTGTTTTGACGAACTTGGCGATTTTAACAATATTGTGATGGTTGGTTGTATGCGGGTTGATAACTGAGATTATGTAGACCGTGCAAGTCTAAGTACAGTAGTTTCTATAATGTTTGAACAATTATCAAACTGCTCATGCAACGACGCAGACTCGCTCGCCATCATATGCAAGATCATCTGTTAAACAGCAGTTAAGTGTTTGCTGTATTGTTCACACTCCATCCAAACATTTATATATCAGAGATATAGATAGATAGATAGATATTGTTGATCCCCGGTAGGTATTTTAGTATTATTTGGTTCATGTTACCATTTTCTTTCGTGATTGAATAGGTACCTACATCAATTGTGTACTGTGTGGGTGTAATGTATACCTACTGGTTTATCAAATAGACCTTATTATTGGAGAGGATTCAGTTTGACCTTGTATCGTACGAGTGTAATCTCTGAACCTACCTACCTATTTGTCTCATTTCATCATATCATTTGAAATGTTTAAAGTGAGTTTGTTTTTAGTGTCGCTAATACTTTCTTTGGCTGTAATTTACCGAGCGAATGCGTCCAGACTAGAAGATTTTCACCTCGTCTGGTTATCTCACCTGCTACAGTGCCGTCCAAATCTAAACTCAGTAACTCTTAACCTACTGTTCATGCAAAAGCTATGATTTGTCTTCTTAATTCACACAATATCAGTTTATTGGTACCTTCCAAACCTAAACACGTGTGATACATCTGAGTTTGATAGCGTCCATAGCTGGCTGTGGTTATCAGCAAAAAAGACATACTGCTAGTAGAAGAAATAAACAGTTGTACAGAAACTCACTAGAAGAGTTGACATTGGGCAAGACAGTGATGGCCAGTTGCATGTTAGGCTTGACACTCAGAGCTTGTTTCAGTTCCCGCACGAGCGCGGTGTACCCTTCGCGATGTTCCGCTTCCTTATCGTCCACTGGTGTCGTGCCGAATGTCTTCTTGATACCGTGCCAGATGGAACCTGCTCAAAATTTTGTGTGATGATTTTTGTTTACCAGTAAACATTGTTATGTATTGCGTTTGTATACATCAGTCAAGGTACCTAGTTATACAAAACCTTAGGTTTATGAGCGTAGTTTAAAATTGGGATGAATTTAAGGCTAGGATTAGGATTATTCAACAATCAGATAATGTTTTATACCGAGTTATCTGATTGTTAAAAAAAGTATTTTTCTCGGTGTCTGTAAGAGCTGGAATAATATGTAAGGGATCATGGAGTCATGGATCATGGATCACGGAAGTGTTTGGCCCAGCAAGTGGTGGCTTTCTTGTCGTAAGCCATTATCTAATCTAAAGCGATTTTTTTTAGAATTTGATTGAATAAGCCTTTGTTTTAAACATCATACTAACCCCAGGTGGAGCGGATCTTCTTAGGCTTGAACTTAGCGAACTGCCAGCCAACGTCGATGCCGTCAAAGTTGTGCTGGTTCGCCAGAAGTACGGCTGAGTTCACGAACGCAGTGCGTGCTTGGGGTGACTCAAGCTGTTACACAAATAAGAGTGTTACTACGACTCCATCGCATCGCTAACTTTAGTCTTTTCCATATACATATGTAGTTACCTATGTAGGATCGTGTCTCTGAATTTTATATATTACTAGCGATCCGCTCCGGCTTGGCACGGGCGTAATGCTGATACTACATATACTACAGAATGTCTAATGTGATTAGAAACCTCTAAAATTATCAGTGTTTCTCTACCATGTTATGCATGTATTATACATATAAACCTTCCTCTTGAATCACTCTATCTATTAAAGTGACTTTGTTTTATATGTGGTTTTATACTATGTAGTGATGTTATTGACATACAAGTAAATGTCATCTCATATCTTTATGTAAATGAAATAACTCTTATTACAAAAAATCTAAAATATTAAGCACCATTTTATTTAAATCATATTAGTTTCCAGCGTAAAATTCTTGGGAAAAGATACGACGTGATTTCACAAAATGAAACATTTTATGTGGGATATTTTTAGGATAATATTTTCTGTACGAGAGAGAACACAATTCGTCTGAGTTTGATATGTAGCTCCATTGGTATCATATGTATCGTACGTACGTATTTAAATAAGTATTTTCTAACATTTCCTAAACAAGGCGCCGAACATATACCTAGGTTATTTTTTACAGCACTTACTTACTTTACCTTCATACTTACAGAAATTATATTTTAGGTAGTAAGTAAGTAATGATATCTTACCAGAAGGTTGTACTTTTGTTGGTCTTCCAGATCGGCATCGCCACCGACAGAAAGCAAGACTTGAAGGCCAGGATACTTGGACTTAAAGTTGGTGATTGTCTGGTAGTTGGCGTGGGCGCGGTCCACATCCAAGTTCTCATTGAGAGGCACCATCTTGTAAGTGTCGGGCTGAACGCCAGCATATCCGTAGACCAAGTGGGTGCAGAAGCTCAGGGCTGGGTCCAGGTCGAGTGGCAGCATACGAGCTTGCGCTGGATAAATACATCCTTCAACTGAATTACGATGTAAGACAAATACTGAAGCATTGTCATCACAGATTCCATAACAAACTCTGTTAAATAAGTCTATGAAACTATGATCATGGTACTAATTAATCCTGGACGCAATAACTAATAATTGGTTTGCCACCAGTTTCGAGAATGCAACTGCAAACATGCATTTTAATATCTTTGTTATTTAGACAATTTAATTTGCTAATATGCTGCCTGGAATAATTCAAATGGAAACTTCGCGGCAAATATTCGTTATTGAAACAAGCAATCAAAACACCTTTGTACAACTACGCGCTAGCATTTCAATCCAATATATACGAATTAGTTGCCAATTCATTTACGAAATACCGCGCAAGCAATTAATATTACAGCGTGGTAGAGTCAGGAAACTGGAAATTTCAGTGGTGAAAATAGCAATCAACTGTGAAATGAAAGCGCTCAGAGACAATGTTCAGCAAATTCTACCGGGACATTTAACCAATTGTATCGATTACCAGAACCAATTAGAACTAACGATCGGTCTGCTGGCTGTCTTTCATTACGATACCCGTCGCGTTACTTTGCAGATGGGAACAACAGATGGATAAAATTAATTAATTGTAATTTTATCTTTACTGTACAGTCGCTGGTTTATGCACAGCACTGTTGGAGCTAATTTTCATAATATCTGAGTCAGCCGTGAAATGGCAAGGCATGTATGCCTTTGATTATTTTTTGGCAAGACTAACTTTGATTATATACTTCTAGTAGATATTTACTTTGTTTATTACCTTTACCTATTCGACTTTTTTATACATTACGGCAAATATTTTCATGTAAAATAATACTCACTCACGGTTAACAAGATT
This sequence comes from Lampropteryx suffumata, assembly GCA_948098915.1. Classification (NCBI taxonomy): domain Eukaryota; kingdom Metazoa; phylum Arthropoda; class Insecta; order Lepidoptera; family Geometridae; genus Lampropteryx; species Lampropteryx suffumata. The sequence continues at coordinate 12,799,266 of OX402544.1, read as the reverse complement.
ATCCGGCCAGACCAGTCGACCGTGTAGTGTTGTATAATAGGTTATAGAAGAGATATAAATTATTATTATTATTATACTAATATAATAACATAAGAACATATTAGAATGTATTAAAATTCAAAGTGTCCGTCTGTGCTTTTTTTGTTACCTTTTCCAGTCTAAGCGGAATTTTAATAAAAATAATAAAGAGGTTCTAACTTGGGGATTGACATACGCTACTTTATATCTAGACTAGCGACCCGCCCCGGCTTCGCATGGCTGATACTAAATATACAACATAATGTCTAAAGAAATGAGAAACCTCTAAAATTATCAGTGTTTCTCTACTATATTATGCATGTATTATACATATAAACCTTCACCAATCACTCGATCTATAAAAAAAACCACATCAAAACCCGTTGCGTAGTTTTAAAGGTCAAAACATACATTGGGACAGACAGACAGCGGGCAGCGACTTTGTTTTATAGTATGTAGTGATACACCGTGTGCAAATCCGCGGGCCACAGCTAGTTACTGTGTAATAGAGAGTTTATCTTTCATTACCAGCAAACGACTCTTATTGAGTAAACTAGGTAATTACCTAATAAAGGTTAATAACACGGTATGTTATTTGACGTAGGCTTCCGTTTTTAGAACGCATATTGAGTTTTAACTTCAGTGATTAATTATGGTCCTAATGTTGCTACCAAGTAAACTAAACTGTCGCATGACATTTAGATTTAAAATTCTAGGCGAGCCTTGCTTTATCATTTTTCTGGCGTCACGTTCACAGTGAAGGCCATGAGATGGAATCACAAGTTAGTACTATGAATAGAACCACAAGTTAGTATACTATTAATAATCTATTATTCGATTATTTTACCGAGAAGTGGTACTAACCACAATAGTACTTCATGATAATCTGATAAATTTTAAATAATATAATAAAAATAAATAATCCCGGACAAGCTACTTTACTACAAAATAGCTTGTGTTACCACATGACTGATATTACTACTCATATCCTTTTTTTAGCAAATACAAATATTATACGTAGAAACACCCAGAACCGAGACAAATATTTCCAGATCATACAAACATTTGTCTCGCGTCGGGAATCGAACCCGCAACCTTCTGCTTCTCATGATATATACATGGGTGCGGATTGCTTTGCAAGCCAACTTCAAGCCCAACAATAATGTAAACTCGCGAAAACGTGCGAAGACTTGTTCTCGAATTTCCTAAAAAAAACTGTTTTATTCCAAATCAGAAGGAATCAGTACTTTATTTTAAAAAGTTTAAAGCAATTTAAAATTGTTGACCTGACTTGTGGTGACTGGTCCTTTTTATCCTTACGGCTTCAGAAGCCTTTACAGTGCGTAGCCCGAGACGCTCTTGGCCAATTTCCATAAGTATATGAGAATGCATGTGTATTACGGTGGTATTTCATAGATTTTATGGAAGATCTGATTGAAATGCTACTTCAAATCTATGCCTATCTCGATCTGTGTTTGTTCTGAAATACGTGCCTTAAACGAGTAGGAGTATAATAGACATTCTAGATTGAACTAAACGTTCTATTGTTCGCACAACGTAAGCCACTTACTGGATGACGTAATCTACGTATTATAAGGAAAATGGATAAGGTTACTTCTCCACATAATAAGGAAACGACAAGTACCGAGTTTTGTTTGCACATCGGATAGTGCTGACAATTACACGATTGTAGATTTAATTTGATGGCATTCCCCTCAACCATCACATCATCGAGATGTAGGTACTGATGTATTTCTTTCAAACGCGGTCTCTTTTACCTTCTTATACAAAATAGACTTTCTCTTTTTCTAGCTCAAATCAAAATCATTTTTAGGGTTCCGAAGTACACAAGGAACCCTTATAGTTTCGCTATGTCTGTCTGTATATCTGTCTGTCCGCCTCTAATCAAAACTCTTGCTCGCAGACTTTTCGTTTTATCGTGAATATTTGTTTGATTAGTACCCCCTACTATATATATTATATATTTATATATATAAGTATATATATATATTTATATATTTATATTTATATATATAGTATTATAAATTTGAAAGTAACTCTGTCTGTCTGTCTGTCTGTCACGTTTTCACGCCTAAGCCGCTGAACCGATTTTGTTGAATTTTGGTATAGAGATAGATGGGACCTTGGAGAAGGACATAGGCTACCTTTTATGTAGGTACCACGCGTGCGAAGCCGCGGGCAGCAACCAGTTCGAAATAAAAACAAAAATAAAAGTGTTATTGTTAATTCCTCTATAGTGTAAAGTGTATAAAGTGGGGTTGTTTTTATTTTATTTTACTACACCATTGTGTGGCATGTTTGAATAGGTCTTATAAAGATACTACGTGGTTAAACAGTTCGATAAAGCTATTCGTATGATAAATATTTAGGTTTGAAGTGGCTAGTTTTACTGGTTAAACTGCTGTATGGAGAAACCCGAAATGTTCTACAAAATAGTTGGATATATTATGAAATTACAAGGAAAATCATCACGGGTAGTAAGTCTTTACTAGATTCTAATAACAGCCTGATTTGCCAAATTTATAAAAAATTAAAGCCCATAATTTTTTTTCGCTATGCTAATTAGATGGTGTTGAATTGACTTTGAACCTGACCACAAGTCATTCATACCCTTACTGACTACGGAAGCCTTTACAGAGCGCGGTCATATGCGTTTGGCCAATGTATTATTCAATACAATCACAAGGATCATCTGGATCATAATACACACTTGGGACTTTGGTCTTTTCCACATTTTCTTACTAGAAGACTAGACTAGAATAGAAGGAAAGGTTCCTTCTATGCCCTTCAAGTGTTTCCCATTTGATATTTATGTGATTCATCATTACTACTCAACATATACCACACAACAATACGTATGTATGATTATGATTACTATTTCTTCTTCGGTATACAACCTGTTTAAAATTAAAATAAACCACCAGCTTTGCTGGTATCCAATATAAACTTTCCTAGTTCTTTCAGCGACAAGATAAAAGTAAACACTTGTATGCAAACCAGAGTTGATTACTATGTCTAGGTAAACACCTACAATTTCTTCTAATGTCAATGAGCATCTCTGGAGATGGAGATAATAGTTCGCTGAAGGCCTACGTCATGTCTTAACGACTTTCAAAAAGCTGGGAATTACTGCTTAAAGTGCTCTAGGCACGAAATCACTAAGCGCTCATATGTAAAATATCACAGCGATAACCCATCCAAGGAATGGCCTATTTTTGACCGCAGAAGATTGCTTAGTTGATATGCTGAGAACGACTTGATAGTTATGCCACAAACGCTTCAGTATTAAAGAAATCTGCACAACGCCATATTTTTCTCATACTCAAGGCTATAGGTAGATAAACGTAAACCTTCAATGATCTTGTTGAACCCACAACACAGTTCCAGTACGTAAGTAGGTATAGGTACATTGTCATTTCACATGTCTACAGAAAGATTTTTCGCGTCCTTTAAAAATCATATTTACCCCTCGTTCTACTGTGATGCCAATAAATATTTTCTGCTCAGGTACTTACGAATAAGCCAACAGGGAAACGAAATAAAGTTGCCAATCCACCAAATTGGAGATTACCGAAGTGTGACGATGTATTTGGCGGCAGCAATCTACTTATAGACCCTCTGCCGTTCCCCCTCTCGGGTACTGTCACATTAAATCGAGATGTTAGTAAGTTTAATGAGGGGGGGATCATTGGTACCTGCTCTACTTACCTACGGGCTACTTTTAGTTTAACATTCATTTAAAACTAATCTGTCATATAGGGGTACAGAATAATTTTCTAGTTATAATCAAGGATCACTTTCAAACCGCAATAATAATGAATAGTATTATTATAATATCAGTTTGCTAACATATAGCATCATAATCATTATACATACACTAGCTGTAGCTCGCGACGTCGTCCGCATTTTTTTTGAAAGGAATTGTAGCTTAAAACCCTTCCATGCAATATATCTCCTTGCCAAATTGTATTGATAAGTTTCAAACCAATCACCTGACCACCCATTAAAAAGTTTCCATGCAAACTTTCACAACTCATTTTACTCCTTTATGAGTGTTATTTTGAAAATCCTGAAACACGTGTCCATTTACTTTGCATTTTAAGTATCCAAACCAAGTTTCTAAGAAATCACACCACCCGTTAAAAAGTTCCCATACAAACTTTGACACCCCATTTTACCCCGTTGTTAGGGTTATTTAAAAAGATCCTGAAACACGTGTCCATTCATTTTTCATTTTATTTATTCATATCAAGTTTCAAGCAAATCGCACTACGCGTTAAAAAGTTACATACATTAGTTTTCACCCCCATTTCACCCTCTAAGTGATTGAAAATTTCACCTTTTTAGCTTCAGCGATGATGAATCAGTCAGTCAGTCAGTCAGTCAGGTCAAGCTCTTTTATAGGTGTAGATAATATGATTAGTAAATAATATGTACTTAGAATAATATGTAGCTCTGCTTTCTGCTTTATAAGTTGTGGGATCAATCTCCACGCAGGGCAAACATTTGTGTGATGAACATGGATGTTTTGTTCTGTTTCTGGGTGTTATTAAGTATTATTATGTAAAGGTATACTCGTTTTCTTATTATATCAGTCATCAGGTTCACATAGTACAAGCTTTGCTTAGTTTATTTAGGGCTAAATGGTATTGTGTAAAACGTCCACCGATATACATATAAGTATAACTATATGAGCCGGTTAACTTCGTACCACCGAAAACTGATTTCATTGTAAGCCGGTACTGAGGCGGACCAATAAAAAAAATATTCAAATCAGTCGTGCCATTTTCTAGTTTTTGCGAGACTAATGCACAGCATTTGCATACCATTATATTGAGTTTTACAATCGTATTCTGAAGTTAGGTATAATAAATAATGCCGGACATTTCACACAACATCATCTGGCCCCAAAGTAAACATAGCTTGTGTTATGGGTACCACATTACTGATTTACTGCTTATATACTTTTTTTTCTAAAAACAGACATATTATACATAGAAACACCCAGAACCGAGACAAATATTTTCAGATCATACGTTTGTATGATCTGAATATATTTGTCTAAATGTTTATTTGTCCCGCGTCGGGAATCGAACCCGCATCCTTCTGCGTCAGCCGTGACTTGGACCACAGCGCCACAGAGGTACTTTACATAGAAGAAGTCTAATTACCTCACATTCGACCGCGGAAGGAATTACGTGGCTCAGAAGGCCGGAGAAGTAAGTAAGTACACGTTAATGTTAGACCTCCAAGGGGTCTCTATCTCTAGACAAATACCTCTCGAACGCTTTTGCGGAAAGATCATAATCCATACAAATTGATTTATCCGCAGGAATGTGAAGAAAGTGGAAAGTCTTTGTAAATAGCTCTTAGGTCTTTGTAAATAACTAATGTATATCTTGCTATGTAATTAGGCCCAAATGAAATGATTAATTTGTTTTAGCCACTTAATTAGTGTTCTGTTTCAACTATAATTAGATAACAAGTCCCGTGTTGACTTTTGCGATACTATGCCGACCTGGGTCACCGACCGTCTATATATTCGTTATTACATAATATCATTACGCTCCTACTGGTCGATCATGTTTTTATCTATTACTTCTACTTTAGGTAATAAGCTCATTAGTAACAGTATTGTAACATTAATATTTTTGATAACAGTAAAAGTATAAAAAGTATGTTTTAAAAATTTAATAGGTAATTGTTTAGCGTAATTGGATTTGTCTTGGTTTTATATCTATATACGAGAACTTCGTTCTAATATTATATACTAAAAACAATATCTGTTTGTCTGTTTTCGATTTCACGGCTTAACAACTGAACAGATCTTAATCTTAATGAAAAAATCTTGAGGAAGGACATAGTCTACTTATTATGTAGGTGCCATGCGTAGGACGCCGAGGGCAGAACATTCCATTATATTCTATATATAAAATATTATAGACTCGTATATTTACTGAACTTAATAAACTGAATTCCTTTTAGATAGGCATAGGTTGGCATTGATTTTATATAAGTGTGTTCTATACAGAGGTACATAAATAAAATGACAATGCAAAGTGGTCCCCTATGGCCTTCAACTTGGTTATCTGCCTAAATTGAGAAACTACATTAAAAATGCATAAAAAGTATGCGGGCTAACCTAACAATGAATTTATTTATCGTACCACTAGGTTGGGTAAGTAATTATCTGAAGGTTTCAGGAGTGGAAGTCAGATACTAGATGTCACTGAAAAAACCTCAAGTGTATCAGAGTCACAGAATACTTTCATAGTTTTAGTTTATTGATATCACAAACGGTATTGTGCAATGCAGAAAATAAACACGCATTATTATAAATATCATTAATTAGGAACATAAACCTTACAGAGTTCTTAATAGCATCTACGCTGTAGTATCGGGAGTGTACTACGGCGTAGAGGTAGGCAGAGAAAAAACCCTTTTAGCTACGAGATATTGCTAGACGTTCTATACAACATCATCTCGCCCCAAACTAAATAAATAAATAATCCCGGACATTTCACACAGCATCATCTGGCCCCAAAGTAAGCAGAGCTTGTGTTATGGGTATGACTGATATACTAATCAATACTTATTTTTGTAAATACATACATATTATACATAGAAACACCCAGACCCTAGACAAATACTCGCAGATCATATAAACATTTGTTCCGCGGCGGGAATCGAACCCGCAACCTTCTGCGTCTCAGTCGGACCTTAGCCCATTGCGCCACAGAGGTAAGTAAAGGATATATGAGAAACAAATGAATTAAAATACTCATACTTTTAAATACATACTTATAATGCTTTTTACAACGAATACACCGAACAAACATCTATGTTCTTCATTTGTGTCCAGGATTTATTGACAATTGCGTGTCCTGGATGGGAATCGAACCCACAACATACAGCGCAGAAGACGTACTACCAACTGAGCTGTGAGGCGAATCTTGTATGTGCCTTATCTATCATAATTTAAAAGAATGCGTACAAAATCAGAAGTTAAGAATTATTATCGTTACAACATATTGAACCATTATGATTCATAAATAACAAAACGACTCGTAGGTGCTCACACAAAGGGTTCCATTCGATAGCGCGGTGGTGTTACGAATTGCTATTACCGATACGCGACGTAACAATGCACGTAAAGTGGAAACGAAAAAGGGAGCGATATACACTAATACAATTTCTTTTTACTACCTCCTCCACGGAACAAGCACTTTGTTACCCTGCGCACAGGACGCGAATAAGCTTAATAAAATTATGTTGGAAAGAATATATTCAATACACTACGAAATTTTTCGAGTAATATTTTCAGTATATTCAAATGATACAAAAAAGTGTTTTAACGGTACCGTGCCGTCTTACTGTTCTCTACTTTTGTCTCGGGAAAACGCATGTGAATAATGCTGCTAACTAACATTTTTCTCGTCGTTCTAGTTATACTTGACCAGAAGAACCTTATGTATTTTGACCCCTTGTGATACGATCTTCTATTATCATAGCTCGTGCTTAGAATACAATGATTTCTTTTTATTTCTCGACAGTTGTTACAGGCAGCGTACCCACATTTTTTTATTTCCTCGTTGAATGAAGGTTGGCGTTGCGGTTTCTACATTATTTTTTGTAGCTTGAACACAGAAGACATTGCAATACCATCTTATTACAATAAAACAGGCTTATGTAAAAACATATAAAAATATATCTTATAGGTATTTACAGGTAAAAGTCAATACATAGGTATTATAATAATATCTCTAAAAGGTCTTCACTCAGAGCGAACTAGAACCCTCAACCAAGAATAGCAAGGTCAGGGCCGACACAAGCGCAGTTTGCATAGACTATTTGTATTTTGTACCTAAATGATCAAGCATTAGTATGACGTCATTTCAGAGCGGCCTTTGCATTATTATAAGAATAAAGGCCGCTTCGATCGACCTTCTCTTCTGTGCTGGGTAATTTTGATCGAAGGGTCTATTGAAATTGATATAACAAACAACGTCGATAAATAGAAAAGTATAGGTAGGTACGTAAATAAAAACTGTAAAACATCCGACTTGCCTACGTACCGGCATTATATAGGCATTACATGGATAGATCTAAATGACAAATCAAACAGTTCTAAGTAAGGCTCCAGATTTGTTTGATTAGAGTATAAACACGTTATTATCGGACACACCGTGTTTTAGATGATAATTTTTCAGCAAAATTCTTAGATCCTAGCTACATTCATAATCGAACAACATTAGAATTCGTAAAGAAACAGTCCAAGCAGGTAGGTACCTAAAACTCCCGCTACAGAACTACCTTATAAAGCTAAACCAGTTCAGAAATTAATCAAAAATAACTCGCCGAAATTCGCAAGCATTCGAGTCATTAATAGCAATTTATGAAATACTTACATTCTCTGACGAAACTCTTGCTGTTGTAGTAGCAGACCACCTTGGGGGTGCGGGCTGGGGGGTTGGCAGCCGCCAGGGCCAGAAGCCCGGCGAAGGCAACCAGGATCTTCATCATATTAAAGTAAAACTTGACTGATCCGCACGGTGCGTGTGTGCCGAATGAGCCACGAGCAACCACCGCTTCACAAGATGACCGCGCCGCGGAGGTCAAAGAGTAACAACGATGATGTCCACATCGACTGGTTTCTCCGAATCTTATCTGTTGTTGTTGATTTTTCGAAGAGAACCGTGACTGTAGGTTGTTAGTTGATAGTTTCCACGAGAATAATAGATAAATAATAAGAAACAAACATGATTAACTTTGTTTTGTGGGTAGGCAACATCTTTTAATTTTTATTTGAGCAGTAGGAAAAAAAATTAGGATATAACTTTATTCTAAATCACTAAAAGTAAATATGTGTAGGTACCTACTCGTATAAAGGAAAGAATATTTGTTTACAGAAAGCAACCTTGGTCGGATCAACGTCGGCAGATCTGTGGAAGATTTACGAGTACCAGCTTACACCTCTTATTTTTATTCTTAAGTAAGTAGGTAGCGAAAGTAAATTCTCGAAAGTTCGCACTATAGCTAGCTACTGCATCAGCAGCGAGTTGTCTAAAGAAGAAACTTGCTATGACTCAGAATTGATCTCCCTGTCGTAACTGTCACTGCTGCTCTTTAACTATCGACGATGGAACCGGTCGACGTCGATGACGCCGACGTGTAAACTCTTCTTTAGGTAGGTACAAATTGCAATCTGCGGATTTACGTACCTAGTACCTATTATGTACGTAAGTACCTATTTGTTATGTGAGAACACAGACTATGATATCATCATGAGATTTATAAGGATAAGACTTTAAAAAATATTTAATGGTAGGTTGCTTGTTTTTTTACGCACCGAGTTAAGTACCTAACAAGCGCTTGCTTGGAAGTGCCGAGAAATGTAGGTAGCCAAGTTTTTAGGATAGTTTTAGTTCAAGGCTTCTGTTTTTTTTGTAAGGAAGTGTTCTGATTTATCAGTGTTGGATACCAGGTCAGTCTTACTAGAGATGTAACGAACATCAATTTGGGCACATTAAGATGCGAATAAGATTTGTAGCCGTTTATCCTGCTCGCAGTAGGGCATGAAACGCGCGCACGCTTACTACTTTTAATATGAGATTAATACTTGCCTAGGCCAAAACGTTTAGGTAATTCTGATATTTTCCTTAAGAGTATTCGTTAGTGCTGGTGATCCGGTTGTTTTGCCAGTCTGGCTAAAAACTTCCTAATATACAAATGACCTTATTTCGCTGTAAAACAAAGTCACAATTCGATTACCTACTTCAAGTTCAAGTAGCAGTAGCTCTGATACGGATGATGAAACAGTTGCTGATGATTTTGTAACGAATAACACAGTTAACAAGTTTATATTGCCTTTATGACCTTAAAGTAGTATTGATCTGGAAGCTGAGTGTTGGTATGCTCACCAATAATTATTTTAAGTTTTTATTGCCATATTAATGTTCCTACCTAGTATAACTTTTTCGAAGTTCGAAGACTGAATGATTGTGATTAAAGAATCGATTTGGTTTGAATAACAAGAACTTTTATTTTCTTTCCACTTCTAGTATTCCATCAAATCACATAATTGAAAGTGAGATGTAAGAGTAAGAAGTCTTCTTAATACTTCTTTGAATTAAAATTTAAAATCTAGTTTTGCAGAAGAATTGCCAACAAAATATCCAAGGTCAACTCAAGGATTTCAAGGAAATATCAGGAAATAATAAGCAACAAGGAATATCAGTTCAAAAGTATAACAACTCCAAAAAAATAATTGTAGTTAGGTACAAGGCTTACCTACGTAATAGCTATAATCTTTTCTGTAGGTATTATTCATTAACCAAAATGTTTTGCGTTCCATAACTTTAGTGTTAAAAGTTGAAAATAAACGTTTTTTTAGATATTTGTTACACATTTATGGTATTTTGATTTATCTTATCTAGGTGCGATATATGAAAATTTGTTATAAGTACCTACACGCATAAAAATACAGTAGGGTTTCAGCAAAATAGTGACCTTCATAGAATTAATACTAGGAATAGACACAAACCTATAAATCCCTAGGTTTCGACTAGAAAAAGTAATAAGTCCTATAAGAAGCCTTGTAAAACGCGTGTTCGTGTTCCCCACACGACGCGCTTCTATAATAAGCTTCCTGAAAATGCAAATAAACTACCTACCTATTAAGAAATTTAAAGTATAAGTAGGTAAACCTACATAAAATGTAGTCTTTGAAGAAAGCTTATTATAATATGAATGTCTAAATTATTGATAAAAATGCATGGCCTCACGTCGCTCTGCCCTCAGAAAGTTAACCAACACACTTGAAATGTTTAAATTCTTTTGTATTAATATTTCGTAGTTTATGATTTTAGTTTGTTTAGTAGCTGGACGTCACAACATCGGATGTTTTCGTTCGTAAGTTGTTATTTTATAAAAAAATGGTGTCTTTTCTTATTAAATAATTATACAGATTATATTTTCTAGAATAACATAGAAACGCAAAACTTATATTCCAACTATTCACTCCCGATTCATAATTCTAGCTTTATTTTAACAAATAAATAATGACGAACATTTCACATAGCATCATCTGGCTTAAAATAAACAAAATTACAAAAAAAACCCGAAAAAACTGGGAAAAAATTATAATATAAGAGTTGTTTGTTTTGCAAAACGTCCAAAAATAATCTCTGCCAAAAGTATTAAAAAGTACTTTGGTTAGCTTAACCCAACAATTTAATTTTTATACGCTTTATATTAGCTTCACTTGTATGTATGTTTGTATGTAACCGACTCCTTAAGACGCGATTTTGACCCACTTTAAACGGCCAGATTTCATTCAAATTTTGCACACCTGTCAAAGACCGATGACAATGCAATAATTCGAAAAAAATAAAAAAAATCCGATTATCCTAAAACTAAAAAGTAGAAAATAAATAATAGTTTAAAAAAACTAAAAAACATGCTTTATATAGAAAACCAAACTAAAAACTTTAAAATAAATTTTAATAAATGTATGTAAGAAAAAAATATTTTATTTAAAAAAAAACGTGGGGTGCATGGTTGAAGGATTATTAAATCGATAATATCTTAAGAAGATGGCTGATAGAATAATTATATAGTTTTAAATACATACATAAGATACTTTATAACACCCAGACAGAGAACAAACATCTATGTTAGTCACACAAATTTGTCTCCTTTTCTCCTCTCTCTACCTACAGCGCAGAAGGCAGAGTGACTGTCAAGTGAGCTGACAGGCTAGTCGTAATTATTAGTTTTTATTTAGTACATAAAAATAATATATTCAATTGTTTCTGAACATAGAACATAGAGAAAATGCACAGAAATGTATACCATTGGTTTATTTTAGATATAAACATAATGGTTGTTATCGAAGCTTTAGACACTTTTGATTTGCATGACAGCATTATATGATAATCAACATCAACCTTCCGTAATACCCAATCATCAATAGTAACTGAAAGTGATTAGTATCAAAGTTCCATAATAGCCCCGCTGGTCACCATATTAAAAGCTATGCTTAGTTTGGGGCTAGATGGTGTTGTGTGCATTGTCCACCAATATTTATTTATTTATTTATTATTTGTTTATATTGCATAAATATTATAATAATTGTAAATATTAGTAGGATATTAATAGGATAAACAGAACATGTTTATTTAAAACTATGAGAAAAACCTATTTGGTATAACCTATTTGCAATACTTATGAATGCACGACCAATACGATTTTGACTTCTAACCTTTTTTTTTATGTGAAACATCTATAGGCTAGGGGTAAACCTAATTGATGGCGTGGCGATACAGGCGGTGGCGACGCATCGCCGCGCTATATGATGGAATATAAATAGCGACTCTTGCGGCGACGCAACAAAGTTTAATTTAGCTCGCATAATTATCCTCTAAAAGTTCTTGAGATAATTACCTAAACATAGCCAAACGATTCTTACATATAGCACTGTCACTGTCTGTGCCAAAGCGACGCATTTCGTAAGCACCCGTTCATTATAACACGATTACAACGCGATTTCAACGCGCGCTGATCGCGCTCGCGTAGCTTTTCATCAGCGCACGTGTCGCGTCCGCTCAGAGTCAGCAGCCGCTTTATCGGGTGGCGTCGTGGGGGCAGCAGAGGCCGCGCGAGCGCTCCGCGTATGCGACTCGTGTGCGAAGCGTTTTCTATTAGGCTGCTGAGCGTGGGCTCGTACATTAATATCGATAAAATATGTACTTTATGTGAATGACATAAATTGTAAATTCAAAAGTTCCTGAGGAGCAAGCAGCGCTTACGTGACTCGCGCGCGTTTTTGCGCCGAAAATAATCGCGCTCGTGTGAACGTACGCTAAGGGTTGTTGACTTGTCGCGTTTTGCAGGTTATTTATCAAATAATCAAAAAATATCTAGCTGTGGCGTAATAAAGTAGGAAGGTAAGTATTTTTTTTTAACAATTGCATTTCAAGTCAAAGTCACGTCAAAAGATACTTTGCAAGCTGCTCTTTTAAGTTTATCTCTTGACAAGATGGCTCCTGAAAAAACTAAAGAGTTCACTACAGTGGAACCTAAAGCTCAAGTTCGCAATAAATTTGGTAATCATGCCACAAAACCAAAGAAAATGTTTACCTACTTTATATTTTCGGATAGTGAAGATGAAATCCCAGAGATAAAAGTTAAAAAACTATTTAAAGAGAATAAAATTGGTGAGCCTGACAACTTAATTGGAAAGGATATTGAAGTTTTAAGGCAAGTATTTTGATTGATATACTTTAATTTAGAGAAACACGGGCTTAACTCATGTATAGGCCAGTTAGCTCAGTTAGTAGTAGCACTGGCTTCTGTACTATAGGTTGCGTGTTATATCCTTCCCAGGGCAAAAATTTGTGTGATGCACATAGGGGTGTGTGTTGTGTCTAGGTGTTATAAAGTATCATAAGTATGTATCTAAATATATATAAGTATTTTATCAGTGATCTGTTCCGCATAATACAAGCAATACAATAAAAGTCAGCATTGTTATTTAACTAACCTTAGACTATATGTTAACATTTGGCCTTATAATTATGAAGTCAAGAGAATAAAAACTACACCATGGATCTTCCAGAAGGCAGTTGCAGTGAGTCTATTGACACCATAGTGATTCCTCAACAGACACTATTCATTCAAAAAGAAAACCTGCCCCAGAAAAAGTTTGGTCATATCATTGGTACAAGAAAAACTTTGGCTAAACTTCATAAGACCAACATTGTTGATAAAACTATCAATGCAGTTGCCAGGAAGCTGTTTACATTTTCGGATAGTGAAGATGAAATCCCAGAGATACAGCCAAGGTTTTTGCAGAAATGATTCACTCAAAAAGAAAACCTGCCCCAGAAAAAGTTTGGTCAAATCATTGGTACAAGAAAATTTTTGGCTAAACTTCATAAGACCAACAATGTTGATAAAACTATCAATGTAGCTGCCAGGGAGCTGTTTATAATTTCAGATAGTGAAGATGAAATCCCAGAGATACAGCCAAGTGGTTTTGGCTTTCAACAGACATCAAAAGCAAGAAGATGTTCATCTTCCCGTGGTGTAAGAGAACCATCTCTGATATCTAGTATTGCTACAGAAATTATAGTATTATTCTTATAGTATAAGTATTAATTATTATTATAGTAGTATTGATATAGAAATGGAAGATTGGAACATGTTGCCTTCGTCTACTATGATTGAACACCAACCAGAGAACATGGTTCTCAACAAAACATTGCCATGCCTTGAATCTGAACTACTAGAATCTTCAAAAGAAAATCGCTCAATTAGAGTAAGAAGAAAGTCTCTGGCTAAAGAGATTACCAAAGTTCAACAACAAATGAGTCAAGAAGAATTTGAGGCTATTGCTGACTCTGATAACGAAATTGACGAACATAACCACAGTCACGAAACAGAAACAGAAAATTATGAGGAAAAAAATATAAGTAACGACGAAGAAGCTATAAGTGAGGATGAAGAACAAAATATTAGTCAAGAAGTAGAACATGACACTGATGAACAAAATGAAAGTGAAATTGTTAACCAAGATGAAAGTGAGGCTATTGCTGGTTTTGACGATGATGATGAGCCTAACAACAGTCAAGATGACATAGCTGATGATAGTAAGAATCAAGATATTGATGAAATGAAAAGTGGGCAAGAAGAAGATATTGAATCACCAAACATATCACACGACACTACAGGCAAAAACAGAAAAAAGAATGAATCTCCAGAAGTTCCTATCTTACACAGCAGTAACAACCATTTAGATTCGTTCGCGTTCCAAGGTCGCAATACCAGCGTTAGGAAGACAGAAATGATCAAAAGTATGATCATACAAACTATTATTGCACCTGTAAGAGAAAGCACAGATTTTTCTGTCGGTAACACGAATTCTAACGCGAAATTTTCAGGTTGGAACTCCCATAGAACCACAACAAGAAGTCTACGGCAAACTTTCGGGCGTGACTTTACCCACCGAAAATGTCTACGAACTGTGGTTTTGGAGTAGTCACTAAAGAGACAAAGACAGCACGATGACGTGGCGTCAGTTACAGCAAAATTCCCGCACGCGAATTCGACTTAATCACCAGAAATGTCCAACCGGTATGATGATAATCATGATTGTGATGAGAATGAAGTATCGAACCATGAAGATAATCATGATTGTGATGAGAATGATGTATCGAACCATGAAGATAATCATGATTGTGATGAGAATGAAGTATCGAACCATGAAGATTCACTAAGGGCGGATCAGATGAAATTAAAAATGTGTCTGGCGAATATTAGAAAAAAAGCTATGGAGAACAGGCTAAAGCTTGTAAGTTCTGTTTACTTTACTCTCGTCTTGTGATACTGGAACCACGCCAGCGGCACATTTAATTGCCTCCATAAATTTTTTTTATTACCGGGTATTTCCATATCTTTTGTGTTACAATTTCTCTAAAACCTGTACCTCAACAGGTTCTCGATTTTTTTCTGTATTTTGAGTGGTGGACTGAATCTATCTATCTATCATCATCATCATCAGCGGCCCGTTTTCACCCACTACTAAGTATAGGCCTCTCTAAGTTTGTACCATCCAGTGCTTATCTTGTCCATACTCGGCCCGACACTTTGACTATATCGTATATATACAATTTTTAGGTAGTTATTTAGTATATAATATTGATTTATTGTACATTTTTATTACAGGAAGAAGCTGTCTGCAACTCCCTCGAAGCGCCTTTAAAAGAAGACATCTTCAAGGTACCAGCAAAACCATTATAATGAATCAATGAATTTTACTAATTGTAAAATAACCCTACAACATGCGTTATCATGTCTATCTTACGAAGAAACTGAGGAGTTGTTGGCTGTAGTAAGATAGGTAATGTTTTAAACATTCTACCTACCATTATGTTTAAATTAGGTTTTCGCTTTGTTTGTCTATTACATGAACTTATATCACCATTTATATTATAACCTTGTTTATTTTATTTTATCACATAAGTTTACAGTTTTTTTGTTTATTTACATACCTATAAGTAATTATTGTTAGTCCTATCCAGCCCGAGACACAGGTTTTCCTAGTTCGGGCATATTGTAAACAGTTACCTAAGTATAGTTACATAATAAGTATTATATTGTAATAATAATTATTCACGCGCCGATCTACACCACACCGAAACGGCCCAGATTCACACCATTTACCGAGGAGTTACCAGCGGAGATCATTGAAGATATGAAGTATAAGCCACCTAAAAGGTTCCACCGCAAAGTAAGTAAAGATTAATCATTGATTATCCAATAGCAGAGAGCATTAGTCTAGTGACATTGGCACCATCCGATCTTAATCCGATCTCTACGGCGCACTTCTTAATTAATTTTACACTGCTTAAAAATAACTCTATAAATTATTTTTCAATCAAACACTCTTGTGTGAATTTAGGCTGTCGATGCTGGCTTTTCCAAAGTAGTTAGGCAGACGGAGCCCTTTTAAATCCGTCATCAGATTGGCCACTGACTGATCCGAAAGTACTAACACTAACCTAACTAGCATTTATAGCTAGATGTAACGCTTTGGACTTTTTTGTAATGTTTAATAAATAGAAAAAATACACATTTATTTGATAAACCAGTACACACATACAATCAATGGTAATGGTACATACTGGTAACATCATAAAACTAAGATTAGACACAACCAGATGCCTTCCTTATAAACGGCTTTCAACTTGAACACTTGCCTAAACAATGCTTAAGATTTGCCCTATCACAATTTGCCACTTACAAAAAGGGATTGTACTATTTTAAACACAGATTAGCTTTTGACTGAAGTTGAGTTTTTTAAAAGGCCTAAGGCATTAAAACTAAAAGTGCGCGTGTTTTGCTGAATTTCTAAAGGGTCATGAATTCATAATTTTTATTCAATATAACAAGGATTACTTTGAATCGTCTTTTAGGCCATGTTATTTAAGATAAGTTTGCTCACTATACAGTTCCCTATCCCTAAAAACCCTTACAACCCCTAAAAACCCCTACAACCCCTAAATAATCCTACAAACCGCTACAACCCCTACAACCCCTACAAATCACTACAACCCCTAAATATTCCTACAAAACCTAAAAACCCATACAAACCCTAACAACTCCTACAAATCCCAACAACCCCTAAAAAATATTACAAACCCCTACATTCCCTACAAACCCCCAAAATTCGTTACAACCCAAGGTTAGGTTTACTATGTCTATCTAGCACAGTTTCGAAGTTTGAGCGTTTAAAGGTTTTTATTTCTGACTCTGATAATAAAGAGGGTCTTGAGCAACATTTGTTCGAGCACCATCCCTCCTCGACTTGTAGTTTCCAAGATAATGAGATGGAGGCAAGGATGGGGGTGGGTAACACAATTTTTTTCAACTCTACGAAGCAGCCTCTATACGATCCCACCAAGATGTACTACCCAACATGATGCCTTCTTGGTCTGCCTAAAAATGGGGGCAGCTTTAGGGGGGTTAGAAATGTTTTTTTGGGGCATCTTATATACGAATGTAGAATTTTTGCATAGTCATTTTTGCATGGTCTCCGAAGCGTATTTAAAAGGCTTATAACACCTGTATCAAAGAAGATACAGGTGTTTTAAGATTTTGTATGGCAGTGCACTTTTTTGTATGGCTGCCATCTTTTTTTTATGGATTCGGATATTGAAAAGGGTCTTGAGCAACATTAGTTGGAGCACCAACCCTCTCTGACTTGTAGCTTCCGAGATAATATGGGCGGGGGGGGGGGGCAAGGAGGGGGGGTCACACAACTTTTTTCAACTCTTCGGAGCATCCTCTATGCGATCCCACTAAAATTTCAATTCCAACATGACGCCTTCTGGGTATACCTTAAAGTGGGGGGGGAGAAAATTGGGGGGAGGGTGCTGAATATAGTAAAGGGTCTTCCAATAGGCACGTCCGAACTTTGACAGTTGGTAGCGGCCATCTTGTTGAAGCTACATCTGTCAAATTGATTGTAATTTATTCATTCTGTTTTGCCAAATCATCATGGATAGCTATAGCATTCAACAACACGTGCAAATGATAAAATTGTTTTATCAAAATGAGTGTTCTGTTCGGGCAACGCACCGCGCGCTTCGCCCATTTTACGGTCGCCATAATCGTCCTACCGAGAGGACTATTCGTCGTGTGGTGGATAAATTTGAGTCCACTGGTTCGGTAAATGTTCGACCAACACCCGTACGTCAACGAAACGCAAGGTCTGCCGAAAACATCGCCGCTGTCCGTGAAAGTGTGCAGGAGAATCCGAGGCAGTCGATTTCGCGTCGCTCACAAGAACTCGGCCTTTCACAGACCACAACTTGGCGAATTTTGCGTCGTGACTTGGGCCTGCACCCGTATAAAATTCAACTCACCCAGGAATTGAAGGTAAACGACCATAGACAACGACGTGTGTTCGCTGAATGGGCACTAGATTTATGCGCAAAAGTCATGGAAAATTGGATGCGCTCCACCCAGAGAAGCCGTGGCGGACATTTGAATGATGTCATATTCCACACATAATGGCATCACTACATCTTTCAAATAAATAAATAATTTCGATAATATATCACACACACTTTGTTTTATTTAAATTTAAAGATAGGACACGCTTAATGAAAGACCCTATATAATATCTAATTGTAAATCTAAACCATTCTCGAATCCACTTGAACATACACAAACAGTTTCATCAAAATCAGTCGAGCCGTTTAGGAGATGTTTAATTATAAACACACGCACAGAAAATTTATATATATATAACTAGCGACCCGCCCCGGCTTCGCATGGGTTCAATACTGATACTAAATATACGACAGAATGTCATACTTCCATAAAATACATACATACCTACATATAATACAAATACCTATACCATCGCGGCCTCTTTAAGGTGTACAATACTGTACTTAGTACAATACTTTAGTCTATTTCGTAGGGTTCAGCCAGCGTTTGCAATGTAAGCGAAAAAAAATGTGTTTATTTACGACATCACTTTAGAAACCTCTAAAATTTCTAGTGTTTCTCTACTATATTATGCATGTATTATACATATAAACCATTTAAAAAACCGCTTCAAAATCTGTTGCACAGTTTTAAAGATCTAAGCATACATAGGGACAGACAGCGGGAAGCGACTTTGTTTTATACTATGTAACTAGCGACGCGCCCCGGCTTTGCACGGGTGCAATGCTGACACTAAATATAGGTACTACAGAATGTCTAATGTGATTAGAAACCTCTAAAATTATCAGTGTTCCTCTACTATATTATGCATGTATTATACATTATAAACCTTTCTCTTGAATCACTCTTATCTATTAAAAAAAACCGTATCAAAATCCGAAGCGTAGTTTTAAAGATCTAAGCATACATAGGGACAGACAGACAGCGGGAAACGTCTTTGTTTTATACTATGTAATGATAATGAAGATAAATAAATAGTGCCGGACACTTCACACAGCATAATTTGGCCCTAAAGTAAGCAGAGCTTGTGTTATGGGGTACCTACCAAATGACTGATATACTACTTATTTTTTTTGTAAATACATACTTATTATACATAGAACGTTACATGTAGGTATTATGAGTTATCTGATACCCACAGTATAAGCTATGCTTAGTTTGAGGTTAGATGGCGCTGTGTCGATTTTCCATCAATATTCGTTTTATTATATTTACTTATATCCAGATACGACTACAAAGCCCGCGTACGTGCGGAAAGACTTGTGGAACAAACATACAATTTTACAAAGGAAGTGCGAAGTGGGAGTGCGAGTGCGATAAACAAACTAGGCAGAGGATGGAGTAGGTGCTCCAGTAAGCAAGATTACAATGTTCCAACTGAAGCCGAAAACCATCTAAACCTGTAGGGCGATTATGAAACTCTAATTACAATCAATGTCTATCGTAATTTCAATCATTCGTTTTAAAACTGATAGACATTGATTGTAATTAGAGTTCCATAATCGACCCACTGATCGTTTTCGTCAGTCATACGATTATGACTTTTCTATTGCTACCATGCGTTTTGATTTGCGCGAGTATGGCTAGTGCTTATACTAAACTAGGTCCATGATGTTGGAATATAACAAAATAAATCTATCTCACTCTAACATATAGTTAGCGTGTCTTGCTCTTTTATACGTATAAGTATTTAGTGAAACAGTACTTTATTGTTCTCAAGAGGATCTGGTTAAATAGGCATAGTTCCTATTTCTTTTGTTAGTCCGGTTAAAGCTCTGGCATAGAGCACACACACCTCTCCTACAAATAATAACGATTAATTAAATTCAGTTATATCAAATCGTTAATTACGTGTTTCTTTTGTCACCCAAACCCCAATAGGTTATGGGCCCAGAATTTAGACTAATTAAAAAGATTCAGTAAAGTTTTTATTTAAATAAAAAGGACACTTGAAGTGCATAGTGTTAAGGGACTTGTGGCCTGTGGTCGGAGGCAGTGAGTTAAAATATTTTAGTATTCTAAGTGACTTTTTAGTGATTTGATAAAATGGATAATTTCAAATTAAAAAGAAATATTAAACCGTTTGACGGGGACAAATATAGTGTGTGGAAACTTAGAATACGTAATTTATTAAATGAACTTGAAGTGCTTAAAACTATTGATGAAGAAGCTCCCAAGGAACCGGACAATGAGTGGCACAAAAAGCAGAGAATCGCTAAGAATACGATAATAGAGTATCTGTCAGATTCTTTGCTGGGACTTACTAGCGAAGAAAATACTGCGAGACAAATTTTCTTGAAGCTGGATTCGATTTATGAAAGAAAAAGCATAGCGACTCAATTAGCCTTGAGGAAAAGATTATTAAATTTTAAGTTGAAAGGAGAAAACCCCTTGACGAAACATTTTCAAGAGTTTGATGATTTGTTAATTGAATTAATGGCTGCAGGTGCAAAACTGGAAGAAGTAGATAAAGTAACGCATCTATTTATGACTCTGCCTAACAGCTATGATGGTGTCGTCACAGCAATTGAAACATTGGCTGAGGAGAACCTGACTCTAACCTTTGTCAAAACTAGACTTCTCGATCACGAAATAAAGTTAATCAGTGAAAGACGCGACACAAGTATGAAAGTTCTTCAGGCGGAATCGTCAAAATTCCAAACATCAAAATCTTATTCTGAAAATTCCAACACGAAATGGAACCCGAATCGTGGACAGTCAAATAAAATTTCATTCAAAGCAAAACTCAATAAACTAAAACATATTAAATGTCATTGCTGCGGAAAGAAAGGTCACATACAAAAGAACTGTTACTTTAACAAGAAGGGCAAACAACGTTCTGAAATGAACAGAACAGTTCAGACTGTAAATATTACGGATACTAAAGATCCTAATATCTCGGGATTTGCTTTTATGGTTGGAGATTATGAAAATGAATGTGTACGTGATCAAAAC
Source organism: Lampropteryx suffumata (assembly GCA_948098915.1). NCBI lineage: Eukaryota > Metazoa > Arthropoda > Insecta > Lepidoptera > Geometridae > Lampropteryx > Lampropteryx suffumata. The sequence goes on along the minus strand of OX402544.1, from coordinate 12,777,753 downwards.
GGCATTACGTTTATTTTGGACTCGGGTGCCTCAGATCATTTAATTAACAGAGAAGATCTGGCACAAAACTTCACGGAACTGAAAAATCCAATAAATATATCAGTTGCGAAAAGTGGAACGTACATAAGAGCAACGAAGAAAGGCAATCTTCTAGTAACCAGCAACTTGGGTGTAAAGGGGACGCTACAGGATGTCCTTTTCTGTTCTGAAATCCCTTACAACTTGCTCTCAGTTAAGAAGATGCAAGAAGCTGGAATAACCGTTGTTTTTGGCAGTAACGGCGGTGTGCAAATATACAACAAGGGTAAACTGGTAACAAAGGGTGAGTTTTTAAATAATTTAATTGGTATAAAATGTTGTGCTTGACAAATGTGCTCTAAATGCTGAAAGCTCATCAAATAGGGTCGTAAACAATAAGTTTGAATTATGGCATCAAAGACTTGGTCACATTGGCAAATCTAAGTTTTTGCAAATTAAAAGTAATGAAATGTTTTGTGACAATGAGCAATTAAATCATGTTACACCAAATGATAATCTATGTGAAGCTTGCATAAATGGAAAACAAGCATGTTTGCCATTTAATAAATCAAAGTCAAAAAAATATTAAACGACCTCTATTTAATGTGCATACAGACGTGTGTGGTCCCATCACTCCTTCAACACTTGACGGCAAAAACTACTTTGTGATTTTTGTCGATGAATACACTCACTACTGTGCGACATACTTAATAGCCCATAAATCAGACGTTTTTGCTACGTTTCGAGATTATGTTGCAAAGTGTGAAGCTCATTTCGGTTCGAGAATTGTCAATTTGTATTGTGATAACGGTGGTGAATATTTGTCAAAAGAAATGAAAGAGTATTGTGTTGTAAAAGGTATAAGCTACCACTTAACAGTGCCGCATACCCCAGCTTTGAATGGGATTGCTGAAAGAATGATAAGAACTGTAACAGAACGAAGTCGTGCAATGGTATCTGGTGCCAAATTAAACAAAACGTTCTGGGGGGAGGCTGTGTTGACGGCTACATATCTGATAAATATCAGCCCCACGAAAGCACTGAAAATAGCTAACACACCATTTGAATTGTGGCACAATAAAAAACCACAATTAAAATATTTAAAGGTTTTTGGTTCAACTGTTTATTTTGTTAATAAAACAAGAAAAACAAAGTTCGATGAAAAATCGTTAAAGGGCATAATGGTTGGTTATGAATCGAATGATTATAAGGTGTGGAGTGTGGTAGATGAAAAGTTTGTGAAAGTCAGAGATGTGATAATTGATGAAATTAATTTTTTCTCAAGCAGGCCATTAAAGCCTGGGGGAATATTGGCTGAAAATAGCAATAGCCCTTGTGACTCTGATAAGCTCATAGTAAAGAAAATGAGTGAGCAAACTGATAAAATACCTGTGTCATTAGGTCCACCACCTAATAAATCTGTATGTGAAACAGATGTGTATGACTCTTCATTTCAAAATACATTAACTTCATCTCGAAATGAACTGGCTTCTAATGATCAGAGAAGGAGTGATAGGATTAAAATCTGCCCACTGTATCTTATGACGAAAATGAAGATGATATTTCTGTAAACTATTTGTTATACGCAAAATCTTTAATATGCAAAATACCTACATCATATAATGAAATCAAATCCAGGGATGATAAGCTTTAGTGGGAAAATGCTATAAGTGAGGAAATAAAATCACTCACTGAAAATGAAACCTGGACGCTTGTAGAAAAACCCGAAAACAGAAATATTATTGATTGTAAATGGGTATTTACTATTAAAAATGATGAGTTTTGAAAACCCCTAAAATATAAAGCTCGTTTAGTAGCTCGTGGTTTTAATTGAAAAGAGTTTTCGATACTCATCAGCTGATCGATGCATTTACATTCTAGATGCGGGTGATATCTTAAAAAACATTTATGTTGTACTTTATGTTGATGATCTAGTAATTTCAACTGCTGATATAAATGCCATGAAGAGTTTTAAAAACTACTTAATGAATAAGTTTAAAATGGTTGACTTAAAAGATATCAGATGTTTTCTGGGAATAAAAGTAGAGCGGTGTAACAACAAGGTTACCTTAGACCAGAAAATGTATATAAAAACAGTTTTAGAAAAGTTCAATATGAGGGACTGTAAAACTGTCAGTACACCCTTGGAAACCAAAGTAGATTACAAAGCGTTAAACTCAAGTGAAGTAACAATGGCTCCTTGTAAAAATCTAATTGGGTGCTTGATGTATATAATGGTATGCACTCGCCCTGACTTGAGCTTTAGTGTAAACATCTTGAGTAGATTTGCTAACAAAAACAATCATTCACTGTGGTCGTACTTAAAAAGGGTATTACGTTACTTGAAAGGATCAATTGATCTACAATTAACTTACGTTCGCAGTAATAACTATAATCATAACATATTAAGTGGCTTTGTTGACTCTGATTGGGCAAGTGATGAAGTAGGCAGAAGAAGTACTACGGGTTATTTGTTTAAATTATTTGAACAATGTACAATATGCTGGAATACAAAGAGGCAACTTACAGTGGCGGCTTCGTCCACTGAAGCTGAGTACATGGCTTTATTTGAAGCGGTAAGAGAGGCTCTTTGGTTAAAATCATTAGTGACCAGCATTGACAGTGAAATACCCAATGCAATTCCTATCTATGAGGATAATAATGGGTGTATAAGCATTGCAAATAATCCTACAAGTCACAAAAGATCAAAACATATTGACATAAAGTATCACTTTTCTAGAGAACAGGTGGAGAAAAATGTTATTAAAATGATTTATGTTTCCTCAGGTAATCAGTTGGCTGACATCTTAACAAAGTCATTACCGACAGTGCGTTTTTCTGAAATGAGAAAAAAAACTTGGGGTGTTGTAAATAAGTAAATAAGATACCATAACTTTAAATTCAATTTATTATTGATGAATTGGTCTGATTAGGTTTTCTGGGTTTCCCTAATCCTGCGCATCAAATGGTGGACCAAGATAATTTGTACTCCCAGGTAAATAAAGGAAGGTGTGTGATATTATTTTTGTAAATAGTTTTGAATACTTGTTTTGAGAAAGAGGATTAATTTTGAGGGGGCGTGTTGGAATATAACAAAATAAATCTATCTCACTCTAACATATAGTTAGCGTGTCTTGCTCTTTTATACGTATAAGTATTTAGTGAAACAGTACTTTATTGTTCTCAAGAGGATCTGGTTAAATAGGCATAGTTCCTATTTCTTTTGTTAGTCCGGTTAAAGCTCTGGCATAGAGCACACACACCTCTCCTACAAATAATAACGATTAATTAAATTCAGTTATATCAAATCGTTAATTACGTGTTTCTTTTGTCACCCAAACCATGCCAATGTTCTTTGGTGAATTATGTAAACTTACTGTATAACTCAATATCTGTTACCTACCATATTTCTTGCAAATAAATTATTTCTATTTCTAACTGTTTTCGTGTTTCAAACTATTATAAATTACATGTTATTCTATCACGTTGCACAATATTTTTTTATTAAATTTGATTATGCCTAGGTATTAGATATTAGATAGATATTAAGACCTAGAATAAGGCAGGATAATTTTAATCCCTAACGTCCTTCGTCGTTCTTTTATACATAAAAGAACGACGAAGGACGTTAAAGTTTCTAGAACAAAGTCTCGGATCGTTCATCTAGAAGTTGATAAACAGCGGCATCCACTGTTATTTTACTTGTGTTCAAATAATCAACTTAATTGCGTTTTTTCCAGATTATACCTGACTCTGTGAATAAAATACCAGTTCCAAGGACCGGCATGTTCTCTGATATTATATCATAAAAACACCATGTTCAAAACAAATGAAAGAAGCGAGGGTTAGCTCTTTATCACTCTCTGATTTCGTCATGCCACGCGGCGTCTAGTCACTGCCTACTACCTGCCAATACACAATTTGTTTAATTATATTTATAAGATTTGCAAAAATGTTTTAATATTGTTTTTTTTAATATTATTTTTAACTAATTGGTAAAAATATGAATTAAATATCAGTATTATTATTATAATTTATTTCAATATTTGTTTATGGTGTATTGAAAACTGGGCTTAACTAGAGTGCACGGGCCTAAGCCAAGTGCGCCTCAGTACTACCTGCCAATACACAATTTTATAAATTATATTTATAAGATTTTTGCATGTTTTAATATTTTTTTAACTAATTGGTAAAAATAAGAATGAAATATTAGTATTATTATTATAATTGAGGAGCTCTGGAACAAAAACCGATAAATCCACTTTACGTAATTTATCATCTTCATGCTGATTAAGGTTTTCATTCTCCAGTAAGTTCTTGTACTGTCTAAATTCCTCATTAATCCTCCAGTCATAGCCAAATTGTTTTTTCATCAAATTATCAACATCTCGTTTATTAGCGACACTCAAACCCTTACAGTAACATTTTCGTAAAATTTCTGTTGGGTGACGTTTGCTCCTTTATAACAGACTGGTCTGCGCTCTTCATCAGATTCATTTCTTAAGTTTTTATAGATATTGACCAAATATTTAATTGTTGTTTCTACTCCTCTGCCAATCTTTTTACTAACTAAATGTTTCTTTAAAACTACTCTCTTTATGTATCTCATTCCATCCAATTTCTTATAATCTTCTTCTAAGGATTTAATAACTAGTGTTTTCCATCCTTCACCTAGTTTTTTTATTTCTCCATGGTTTTGATAAATTTCGTAATACTCTCATTTGTGAATAATCACAATTTTTTTCTTAAATCTTTTTCCACTCTACAAAAAAAATACATTTATCGGCAAATGATCCGAACGGAAATCAGCCTTCAATAATTTGCATAGGATTTATCAGTTACTGGTCCGAAAACTAAAAAATCTGTTAAGAATTGATAAAAAATTATGTCGGATTTTGTTCTGGCTGCCCAACATTAGAGTGTCATTTAGTACGTTTTTAAGGGGTTTTGATGCGTCTAATTGAAGTATGGCATGTAAGACTGCTATGAGAGAGAAAAATAAATAAAAAGTTGTTTGATCGAAAACGGATGTAACGGTTTTTGTTCCGGAGCTCCTCAATTTATTTCAATATTTGTTTTTGCTGTATTGAAAACCGGGCTTAACTAGAGTGCATGGGCCTAAGCCAAGTGCACCCCAGGACTACCTGCCAATACACAATTTGTTTAATTATTTTTATAAGATTTTTACATGTTTTAATAATTTATTTAACTAATTGGTAAAAATAAGAATTAAATATCAGTATTATTATTATAATTTGATTCAATATTTGTTTTTGGTGTGAAAACCGGGCTTAACTAGAGTGCACGGGCCTAAGCCAAGTGCGCCCCAGTATGATTTGGCTGCGCTTCATTCTCATTATTGTACACGTGTTTGAAATAGCTGCTATGAAACATCTGTAGCGAAGCAAGATGAGCACACCAGAACAAAGAGTCTTAGTGTTTTTAGCTTTATATTTAGCCTGTGTTTAAAATGTTGTGTGAATAAATAAATAAATAATGCCGACATTTCACATATCATCATCTAGCCCCAAAGTAAGTAGAGCTTGTGTTGTGTTAATACATATACATAGAGACACCCAGATCCGAAACAAATACTTGCATTGCATACAAACAATTGTTCCGCGGCGTGAATCGAACCCGAAACCTTATGCGTCTCAGTCTGGTCTTGACCCACTGCGCCACAATAGATAGGTAGTGTTCCTTGTCCCACACCCGCACGACTAAATAATATATGTGTGTACAGACGTTCTAAATACTTTTATGCTCCATTTTCACTAAGAAAGAGCATCCATATTTTTGTTAAGCCTTCTGCGTTGTAGGTTTTGAGTTCGATCTCCGTCTAGGACAAATTTTTGTTTGTTTTGTATTTAGGGTTCATAATACGATTATGTGGTGACGAGTACATAAGTATTATATCAGTCATCTGGTTTCTGTAGTACAAGCTTTACTTAGTCGTGGGCTAGATAGGCTGTGGGATGTCAAAAAATAAATAATGCCGGACATTTCACACAGCATCATCTGGCCCGAAAGTAAGTAGAACTTGTGTTATGGGTACCACATGACTGATATACGACTTATATACTTTACACACTTAAATACATACATATTAAACATAGAAACAACCCAGACTCAGGACAAATACTTGCAGATCATACAAACATTTGTTCCACGCCGGGAATATTTACTTAACATTATTTATTTATAAACATATATTTTTCACTATAGCATTTTGAGGACAAACAGCCATCGCGCAAACGAAAGGATACCTACACCAGCCACTGTAGACAAAATTACAGCCCCAGCGTAGGTAATGCTATCGTATAAATATCAATCTTACTGAGTGATTAATTTAATAATTAAAATTCCGTAATTAAGGTTCTCCTGGAAACTTTTCATAGTTTTAATAAAATGATACTCTTCTATGAATCCTTGTGAACTTAAAGGGACAGAAGCGCAAGTGGCGTAGTTGACAAGCTACGTGCTTCGGTGAACACGTTGGGCCGCTGTCGGTCTCGGCTTCGGGCGGTATATTATCCGTCCCTATGCCTATGCTATGTGGCAGTACAATACGAAGTAGAATTAAGACCATCCAAGAAGTAAAAAAGTTCCTCCTTGTTTCCGCTAGAATACGATTACCATTTTACGGTCGCAGTTTGTTACCTTGAGCACAAAGCTTTACTCAGATCCCTGAAATTATAAACCACGTTAGAGATACTTCCATTACAAATACTATACATTCTATTCAGGTATGAGGGTACGCGTCAACAGGTTTTTGAATAAAGCAGCAGCCTGCACGAATTTTTCATCTTGTTACATAGCTGGCATGAGTTTCTGGTGCTATGAGATTGCTAGTGAGTGCGAAGCGGTCTTAACAGATCATCTAGCTAAGCCGTTCTTAACAGGACAACTAAATTAAGCCATCTTCTGCGATGTCACCTTTTGGATGGGTGACCGCCTGATATCTTGCAGAACTCTAAATTCCCTCGGTTTAGTAGTCGCTTACTGAATGGAAAAAGTTTCAATGTAAGTACTGTGCTGTCGAACGATGTAGGACAGTCATCTCCACTTCAGTTTATTTATTAGTAGCGACCCGCCCCGGCTTCGCACGGGTGCAATGCAGATACTAAATATGCTACAGAATGCGTTATCTAAAAGAATAACATAGACTAAGAGATAGACATATACCATTGCGGACTTTTGTGTAGACCTTTTTAAGGTGTACAATACTGTAGTACATTATTTTGATCTATCTCGTAGGGTTCAGCCAGCGTTTGCAATGTATAAGCGCAAAAAATGAGTTTATTTACGACATCACATTAGAAACCTCTAAAATTATCAGTGTTTCTCTACTATATTATGCATGTTTTATACATATAAACCTTCCTCTTGAATTAATCTATCTATTCAAAAAAACCGCATCAAAATCCGTTGCATAGTTTTAAAGATCTAAGCATAGATCGGGACAGACAGACAGCGGGAGGCGACTTTGTTTTATACTATGTAATGAAATGATAATGGTGATAATGTCATTCGGTGAAAGTATGACATTTCTCGGGTTCTCTTGCCTCAGCTAAGGCCAATATTTACAAAGCACAAACTATAGGATGCTAACGCATCAAAGCCATCAATAATGGTTGAACTACAGAATCCATGGGTTCGTATGTACCTCTCTATAATCGGATGAATCTTGTAGGAGTTATGCATTGTGTCTACATGACTGAAATTGTCATGTCTACACAAAGCATGCTATGTTTCTAGATTACAAAAAATAGTTTGTTTAATAAGTGTTTTTAGTTTTTAGTGTGTTATGATTGCGTTGACTTAAAACGCAAGATTTTTTGGGTTCTGTTCCTCAAATGGAAAAAAAAACGATGTACTGTCTGTATGTATACCCTTTTACTAACGCGTGGTGGTATCACTCTGAAACTAATATCAAATACTTAGGTCTTAAAGCTGTAGAAATCTATATTAGTCTAGCACAAATCGGTTCACTTGAGTCATCTGACTTATAGCATTACATGTATTGTGTTATTATAGGTAATATTGCAGATTTTTGCCTATATGCAAAAATAGTTATTTTTATTATTATTACTTATTTTGAAGCATATTTTGGAATCATCAGTTGTTCTAGAATCATGAAATTTGGCAAGAACCAAAGGATCACAACACAAGGAAAAATCTGAATATCGATAATTTTAACTAATACTTATCACATTTTTTTATTACGCTCTTAAAAACAATGTTGGTGCTTTCATTGTCTATGACGGTATAATTGGATTGATATCGTACGTACTTTTACTTTTACTAGGAGGATAGATCATAAAGGGTTTCCAGTTTTCTTTTTAAGGTACGGAGCCCTAAAAATAGAGTTTCGATTTTTAATACCTATTTGACAGGCAGGCTGTTATCCTATTATTGATTATTGATAAATCAGACCTCAATGAAGTCAAGGTCAGGGTATCGTCTTATAGAAGGCAGCTTAATCATTTCATTACCAATGAACTGTCCCTATGTTTTGTACCTATACCAGCAATGTTCCAGGAATGGAAATATCAAAAGGCATCCTAAGCCTTCGTAGTAGGTACCCGTACCTAATGTTAGGAGTTGACAACCAGAGCAACCAACCGGTCTTTGGTAGATACGAGTACACCAATTTGCTTAAGAGAATATCTAGGTAATTTCTACTCATCGTCAAAAACAAAGATGGCTAAAACAAAAGCGAGAGATTAGAAACAAAAGGCTAGGTACCTATTAACTAAGGAACTTAAAATTAACTACCTACATAGGAGTTCCTTGATCCTAAAAGATAGAAGCGGAACTCCTAACGTCCCAGCACTTAGGTACCTATTAGGTGTTTGACTAAGATTTAGAGGCGAAAACTTACAACTTAACTAAACTTACCAAGCTCACGGCGCTGTCGTAAGTCAAATTTCACGGAATTTTGAACGCAAAATTTTACCCTTCTTTCAAAACAACCACTTGATTGACTCATGCTTCTATTGTTTAATTGTGTGACTGCTTTGATACATGTAAGTACCTACACACCTAGGTATGTACATTTCCTTACAAAATAACATTGCAGTGAGCCCGTGACCAAATCGGTGCAACCATTGTTCTTGTGACAAAAACTCAGCCAATCCAAGTAGGTATATGTAAATGATAGACGCATGTGTGGTTGCTTTGTATAATTTGTACCAGTTACATTGGAGAATTAGATCACGCGTATTTACTGTCTGATTCATTTTAAGTAGATGCAGATGGTCTGATTCTGATACCTATACAAGTAGTAGCCACCGGAAATCCCTCAATATATACAAACAAACCAAGTGGCGCACTGAATCTACTGCAACATAATTTTGGCTGACAGTCAAGATCACCTTTCTATGCTTTATATAACTTATTTCGTAACATAGCACACACTTTGAAGGAGTGGATTTATAGGACCCCTTCAAAGTGTATCTATGCTTGTTCCGTGACAAAAGTATGCATTTGCGAAAGCAGCATACTTTCTATACCATATTTTAAACCAAACCATAATAACTACTTATTGAAACTATAAAGTAATAAGTACCTAGGCGTTTTAATATACAATTGGTATGATGTTATAACAGAAAAATGTTGTCCGTCTTGTAGGTAAGATGGACAAAATTTTTCAGTTATATCATCAACGATGGTCTTCCATTTTTGACTAATATTAACACATCCTTTTGAAATACCCATATCCATTTTGGTACCCATAACACAAGCTCTGCTTACCACTTTGGGGCCAGATGATGCTGTGTGAAATGTCCGGTAATAGGTAGGTATAGGTACGTGTTATCCGCCAAGTCGAGCAAAAAAGCGGCATGGCCGTTTCGACCCCGACTTCGTTATGGATAAACCTAGAAGCCTAATACATGTATATAGATATAAATCGATATAACATAATTATATCTAGGTACAAAAGCAAGAATGGGACATGTCTTATGAAAAATTGGCAGTTACCTATTGTTGTGGAAAGTGTAGAGTCACATGAAATTGTAGTGGATGAGGTCATAGATTGCGTTTAAATCTACAAAAAGAAATGAGACTATTATGATAATTTATTTATGAATAATAACATTATTTATGCACAACATAAACATGTTAAACAATTGTAGTCGAAAACTAAATAACAACATCAACTATAGTTCTTTCTTAAAAGACTTAAAAAAACTGAGGAGATTCTTAATTAGGTTTTTTTTTATGTTTGTTACCTCGTAACTCCGTCATTTATGAATCGATTTATTAAAAATATTTTTTCAAACCCGATTTCCGATTGATCCCATAATTTTTTTATCAAATATAAATCTAGTCGGAAGACTTTTTTATTTTTAAAAACGTAATTATTATGAAGTCGATTATAAAAGATTTTATTTTACGCTAAAAGGAGGTTCTTAATTTGGTTGTATTTTAATGGGCTCAATTTTCATTCAATGAAGTAGGTTTTCTGTTTAGATTTTAAAACGTAATAATTATATAAATGAATACCCACCCAATATTTAGCTGCTGTTATTTTTAATTTTCATTTCTGGTTTGTGTTTTAATTTTAGAGTATTTCTCTTTCATTCAGCCGATTTTTATTTTCAGCCAGTTTTGATCTTACACAAATATTGTATATTAAACTTAAGGCGCTTCCAGTACCTAAAATAAAGACAGAAACGGCCGAGAAAGTTGACAAAATTACGCCGTAGGTGGCGTTGCCTGGCGAGCCGGTGCCGCTCGTCGCCGTCGCAGAACGTCCTTATTCTGTGCGTGTACTTATTCTGAGATTTCATTTGTAAAAACATAACCCTAGAAATGTAACAGACACGGCCGGTGAAATAAAACAAAGTAGCTCGGTAAGTTGTGAGTTGATAACTATTTAGTTACATACCTACTTACTATATATTTGACTGACTTTGATAAGTTATGCTTATAATAAGTATTTTTGCATTTTAAAATTATATATACCTACTGATTATACGAGTGGATATTGTAGACATCAATCTAAAGTAATTCTGGACCTGAAATAAATAATTGTTTACTAAACTAGGTACTTAGATTATTGATTATACCTTGAATCCTCTAAGGTTAGGTAACATGTAAATTTCTGCGTGTGTTAGAAGCAGGGCTTGATACCGGTACCAATAATATCGGTATTATAGCAGTAATACCGATACTTTCATTTCGATAAGTTCGAGTACCAATACTTTTGAAGTATCGATACTTTGCTCTAAAATACCGGTTATTCATAGCGGTTCTTGCGACGTTGCCAGCTCTCCGGTGCTAGCGTACGGACAGGGACAAGCGCGTGCTTGCCAGTTTGTGCATATTTTACGCGCGGAGTATTTGCAGAGCACATTAATTCCAAGTTTTGAATAATGTGGTCAATTATTTTGAACTGACGGAATCTACAGCAAAGTGCATATTGTGTGACAAATTTCTGAAGGTATTTTAACCATGTTAGAAAACATGTGATTGATATTTTGTATTTTTTTTTGTAAGTATAAGTAGGTATTGTTGTTTTCAATTTCAATGTTAGATACGTAGCTACTGACTTACCTTTTCACATTACAATATGTATTATTAACTATCTAATTAACTTTATTTACCTAACTTTTTAAATAGTATATGTAGGTAGATAAGCTAGTATAAAGTAAGAAACTTACCTTCATCTATGAAACTTACTTAGATAAATTTTATTTTAGTAGGTAGGTACTTACAAAAGACTCGATAGATAAAATAATTGGTCGAAATCGTTAGCCGTACCGATAATGGTGTAAATATCATAAAAATGACGAACTTTTTGCAAGAAAATCTGAGAACCACTATCAATGACCTAGGTACCGACTCTAATCTAGGCAATCGAAGCGTCTTTTCGCAGTTGGTTATTCAGAGAAATGTTTCACAAATCACAATCAATACTAGTATAACCAAGTCTTCTACAAACTAAAGGTAATATAACTAAAGAGGTAGGGTAGGTATCTTGATAAACACAAAGCCTCTTTTCACAATAAACAAAAACAAAATAACACAACTAAGTACTTTTAGAAGAAACCACGAGATTGTGCATCGGCAGCCGGCCGGCCGGTGCGGATGCGAGCGACACGGGTTTCACGTCCGAGAGTTGGGGGCGCACTGACGTCCGCGCCCGCGCATTACCAGCCACACCAAAACTCGCTCAAATTTCTCGAAGTTGTATTGGGAAAAATTACAAGTAGGCAATTTGAAAAGTATTTAACGAGGAATTATTTACCTATTAAAATATCTATTTATTAGTGCAAACCGCAAATTTAAGTGATGCTAACTTTAGGAGAAGATGATAAATTATTTCCAATTTTCGTGTTGAATTCAAAATTAAATTACAGAATTAACAACAACTTTAGAAACAATTTTAAACGAGGAACTTGAAGACAAAATATTCAGCATACAGAACATATTTTTAAAATTTCGTTTATTCTTACAATTAACGAGTTAATAGCCACTTAATAGTGACCGAAAGTGTTAAGTTTTGTATCTGTCTCCAGGAAGCGCCTTAACGGGATACATTAAACCCATGTGGTAAATTTATATCTAAATAAAAAACAGTGCCTTAATGAAAAACTGTGCAACAATGAGATTTCATAGAACATTTGTGCACTGTTTGGTTCTAAGCAAAAAATACGTCCTTTGATCGGTTTTGTAGTTTATCGGTTTTAAGTTCCATCGATTAATTGTTTTGATAGTGAGTGTACTACCTGTTATTGCTGACCTGTGATTGCTGATTCGGGTCAAGATGTCCGTAGAATCGACACTAGCCTTTGTCCATATAATTATCCTGTAGCTACCTATTATCAAACCTACATACCTAATAATTATATAAGTACCTACTTATTTAAGTTACATACTACTATAAATTGTTGATAAACTTTTTTTTAGAAACCCATTTAGATACCAAGTATCCACCCATATTTAGTAGAATAAATAATCTAATTTATTAACGTTATTTAATATATGAAATATATACATATTTATTTAACATATAAATTTATATATATTTCACTTATTGTATATGAAACTAAAATAAGCGGAAGACCAGAGCAGGAAGAACGCCGCAAGGTAACATGCGGCATCACTATGCTGAGCTGAGTACCGTTTCACTACCGCATGTACCTAAATAGATACAAAGAAATTAACTTTAACATTAAAGTTAACTTTTTTATTTTTAACCGTCTTCAAAAAAGGAAGGGGTTCTCAATTCGCGTGTTTTTTTCATGTTTGTTATCTCATAACACCGTCAATTATGAAACGATTAGAAAAAAAAATTTACGTAAAAGAATATACCTACTTTCCGATTGGTCCTATAGAAATTCATCAAAATAGGCGAAAAAAATATGTGCTCCATGTAAACGAAATTGCGTAAGAATTTTTTTTATATAGGCCTGCCTATATAAAAAAAATACCTAAAGGATGTCTGTTTTTTTTAGTTTTTAAAATGTATTTATTTGTTCTGTAGGAATGTACCTACTTGTGGTGGACTGAATAAATGTTTTCTATCTATCTATATTTGTATCAACTTTGTAGGTAGGTAACTTTTACTAAAACCAGAACCATACTTTTTGAAACTAGAATGTTCTAGTCGATTCAAAAAAAGAGATTAAATTATTAAATTAACAGGAACCACGAAGTTTCTAGTTTGGTTATCTACTGTAAATGTTGAAAATCCGCAGGTACAATGTTGTATGGTTCCAGTTAGCGCACTTAAATTAAAATTTCTTTAAAAATAACTAGCATCGTCATGGTTAGTTTTTCAAAACATCTTCATAATAAAGGTTGGTTCCTTTATTGACGAGGTGACAGTATTTCAGTACCCTGATTCGCTAATGGTCTAATATTTTTTTGTTATATAGAGTACATAAGAACATAGCAGTCTGCTGCATGAATACTGTGTAACTGAATTTCAGTCAAATTTAGGGTAGGTTCTTTGCAGAACTATGTTACATTCTCGGATGATATAGTTGTACGAATAGTTCCTGCACACAGCTGGAACTTTGATTGAAACACCCTGCGCTCGATTAGCGAGTTTTTTTAAACTAGGCCCCCATGTATTATTTCTATAAGGACTAGGCTTGGATTAGTTAGGTTAGACTTAATGAGCAGTTGTTGGTTAATTCGACGACCTCTGTGGCGCAGTGGGCCACTGTGGGCCACAAGCGACGGTTGAGACGCAGAAGGTTGCGGGTTCGATTCCCGATGCGGGACAAAAGTTTGTATGATCTGCAAGTATTTGTCTCGAGTCTGGGTGTTTCTATGTTTAATATGTATGTATTAACAAAAAAAAGTATATAAGTAGCATATCAGTAATGTGGTAGGTACTCATACCACAAGCCAGCTTACTTTGGGGCCGGATGATGGTGTGAAATGACCGGAATTATTTATTAATTATGAGATAATCACCCTATTACGTAAATCGCGACAACGAATAATTGTCAATCACACTTTTCTTACAATTTTCTCTGCGTATTTTGGTATGTAGGTAATAAATAATAAATAATGCCGAAGATTTCACACAGCATCATCTGACTCCAAAATAAGCTGAGTTTGTGTTATGGGTACCACATGACTAATATACTACGTCTCGCGATGGGAATCGAACCCGCAACCTCCTGCGTCACAGAGGTCGTCTACTGGTGGTCAACACGAAGAGTCTGCTAATAAGAGTTACTTTTGCGACTTAAGACTGATTTCGCAGATATCGCTGTTGTCGTCATAGATTTTAATAACTTTAGTAAGTGGACTTCATCATCATAGTATAAAACAAAGTCGCCTCCCGCTATCTGTCTGTCCTGATGTATGCTTAGATCTTTAAAACTATGCAAAGGATTTTGATGCGGTTTTTTTTTAATAGATAGAGTAATTCAAGAGGAAGGTTTTTAATGGTGGTGTCGTAAATAAACTCATTTTTTTGCGCTTACATTGCAAACGCTGGCTGAACCCTACGTGATAGATCAAAATAATGTACTACAGTAATGTACACCTTAAAAAGGTCTACACAAAAGTCCGCAATGGTATATGTCTATCTCTTAGTCTATGTTATTCTCTTAGATAACGTTGTATATAAAGACATTCTGTAGTATATTTAGTATCAGCATTGCACCCGTGCGAAGCCGGGGCGGGTCGTTAGTACCCTATAAATTACAACCACGTTTAGCCACCGTGACGTTTAAGCATGCTCTTCTTGTCACTCTAATGTTATAGAATAAAGATTTAAACAATTCATTTGGTAGATTATTTATGGTCGTCTTGCGAATCAAACATTGCACTCTTATATTATTTATTTCACTCGAGTTATTTCCGGTTTTATTAGTAATTTTGGTGTTTTTATTTAAATAAGAGTTATTGACTCGGGTGTGAATAATTGGAATAAAAGCTTTTGGGTCCGACTTCAAATGGGTTTGGATTCAAAGGATGATCCATTGGCGCACGACCAGTTCAAACTAAAAAGCAGAAGTCCTATTCAGTAACTCATCTTCCGTATAAGCTTTAAATAAAACAGGTATTTGATTGCGATACAGTTATAATCGATTAAACATTTACTGTCTATATAATTAAGTTATTTAAACATTACGGAACCATTCAATTCAGGGACCGTATCTACTGAGTGTCTACTGAGCGGCACTGAGTGGTTATGAGTAAAACCCAGCAATTAAATAGAAATAATTAGCTTGCCTCGATCAGCTATGGTGGATACGTCCCATATATGTATCAATAACATGACAATTATTTTGCTATTACTAAAGTTATACAATAACGAGTACGGTAACTATGGTATATACTAGTAAGTACAATGTTTAAGACAACAAGCATGAAGTTTTGGCACCATCATGATCAAGAGGGAAGCAAAAGTAAGTAAAAACAATAACCCTAGGATTACAAAGCGAGATGTGGCACGAGAAGTCCAACATATACTGGTGGGGCTTGAAATTCTAATTAAACCTGACCCTGAGTTTGCCCCTGGCTTTGCCCTTGAATAGGTGGTGATGGCTGTTGCACATTTTGCAGTTGGGGTTGCCCTTGAGATAGTTGAGGTACCTGCGATGCTTGGGGTGATGGTTTAGATTGTATCCCTTGACCTTGGGGAGGTTGTTGACCTTGAGGTACCTGGCCTTGGGGTACCTGGCCTTGAGGTACTTGACCTTGTGGTACTTGTCCTTGGGGTACTTGAGCTGGAGACCCTTGGAGTTGCTGCGGGGGTTGTTGGTTAGTTTGTTGAGGCTGTTGATACCCTTGCTGGGGCTGTTGGTTACCCTGTTGGTAAACTTGCTGGTTCACTTGTTGGTTTCCCTGTTGGTAGCCTTGTTGGTTTCCTTGTTGGTAGCCTTGTTGGTTTCCTTGTTGGTAGCCTTGTTGGTTGCCCTGTTGGTAGCCTTGTTGGTTTCCTTGCTGGTAGCCTTGTTGGTTGCCCTGTTGATAGCCTTGTTGGTTTCCTTGTTGGTAGCCTTGTTGTTGGTTCGCTTGCTGGCCAGGGTTTTGGAGCGGAAGTTGCTGACCGTTGGACGGAGGTACCGGTCCTCCAGGGTACTGGTTTATATGTTCCACCGTTCTACGCTGGAGGTAGTACTGTTGGAACTGCTGCCGAGCCAAGTGGATCTGGTGCTGAGCTCCAGGCATTGGGTTACCGTGAGCGTCAACCTAGAATACGTAGAAAACTCTATAGTTAAATAAATAAATAATGCTGGGCACACAGCACCAACTAGCCTTAAAGTAATCAGAGCTTATGTTATGGGAACCACATGACTGAAATGCTATTTATACTTTTTTTTGTAAGATCATTAAATACATAGAAAAACACCCAGAACCGAGATAAATATTTGTAGATCATACAAACATTTCGCCCGCGGCGCGACTAGCGAACCCGCAACATTATGCGTCTCAGACGGGCCTTTAGACACAGCGCCACAGGGGTCGCCAAAAGTTCACTGAAGAACAGTTAGATTGACAGATTAGTTGGACTGACAGCTCACTTCGACAGAATCTAGATTTTAAAACACTCAATAGTACAGATTATTTATTTATTTATTTGAGATGTTTTTACAATTGCACGTCATTGATAAAATTTTAGTGAAATTCGATCGTTTAGGTTAGTTAATAAATAAGAACACAAACCAGTCCACGCTGCTGCAAATATCTTAGCTCTTCAAGTCTCATCCTTTCAAATTCCTGATATTCATCGGGTGTGTACACCGTATTGTGATCAATGGTTTGCCAGCCTGAAACAACCATCCATTATTATAAATATCCTATGGAATTTAAATGACACTGCCCGTCGCTGTGCAAGCGTTGTACCTACATAAAACTTTTTAACAAAAAATTTAACCGCCGAAAAAACTGAAAAGCCAAGATAATAAACCTTTTTCATTTAACCTTAATAACTAAGTTCTTAAACTAATGTAAGTATACCTAAGTAATTTTGAGTCGCCATACAAGCAAATTAATTAATTACGTAAAGCGTGATGCGCGGCGGCGTTCACGAAGTTAATGGCGCCGACTCAAAATTACTTAGGTATACTTACATTAGTTTAAGAACTTAGTTATTAAGGTTAAATAAAAAAGGTTTATTATCTTGGCTTTTCAGTTTTTTAGGCGGTTACATTTTTTTTTAAAAAGTTTTATTGAAATTTTTTTTTGGGGCTATAATCTACTAATTACTACATACTTACTTAATTTTTGATTACTATTAAAATAGCTACCTACCTTACTTCAGCTATCATACAATACAATCAGTGAGTGAACAATCAATCATCCCCTGTTTTCCAACCCTAAGGGTTGGTTTTTTTTCCTAAACTTATATGGGAACAACTTCGAGGTATACCCTTTCAGTACCCCTTAACCAGTCTAGGGTTAGAGTGTGGTTGTTCACCTAAATAGGAGGTCACATGAATAAAAGCAAGACGCTTACCACTATCTTCATTAAAGTTCTGTTTCTTTGTGCCGTTCATAAACTCGTGGAAGTCAATAAGGCCGTCGTTGTTAACATCATTTTCTTTGAACACGTGCTCTCTCATACGTTCCATTTCCTCGTATCTCTCGTGCATATCGTGGACCGGGGCGTCGGGGCCATACATCTTGTTCAGTTCCTTTACAAACAGTGCTTTCACTTCGTCAGCATCCCATACGCCATTGCCGTCTACATCTGTTTTAACAAGCATTATTAATAACAATAATATAATCTTCTTTCTTCCTTATCTCAGGCTATGTTGGGTCGACACAACATGTTTATTTCTTTCGTTTCCGTTATCAGTCTACTCATAGCGTTTTTCAAACAATCTAAATCACAATAATTTCATATTGATAAACAATTTCACACGGGACCATCTGATATAGCACTAGATGACTGATGATGATGAGCCATCATGTAATCAATATTTACGTAGGTAGATACATTATAACACCCAGACGCAAAACAAACATCTGTTCATCATCGGGAATCGAACCCACCACCTACAGCACAGAAGGCAGAGCTAAATTAATCAACATTCTGAGACATTGTGACCATTCAACCCTGTCCTCCTTGTTTAATCCTGGGACTGGGATAAACTTATTTTCGAGCGACTGTGATTAGATCAAATTGCAAATTTACGATGTTTTCCTTCGCCGAGTTGGAACACAAGATATTTAAGATCTGTAAATGCAATAGTATCTAAGATACTATTGCATCCTAGAGATCTCATAATATAATAAAGAGTGCATGGTGCAAAAACAAATGATATCCACCAACCCACGTTTGACTAAGCTAAAACAAGCGAATAATTTCATAATTTGCAGCGGAAAGCGATTTTGCAATCGTTGCAAAACTGATGGAAAACTCTAGCGGCATGAAAATCAATGTTGCAAGCTAAAGTGGTAAACCTGTGTGTATGGTTATAAAACATTTATACTTATACGTATCATAAATTCAGGCTCATGAGTAACAGAAAGCACCGGCTGTTCCAGGAGCCTTCTTGTCGTACGGTTGCGTACGCAGTCTCCCATTGCACGTACTCTTTCTGCACTTAATGCCCTCTTGTATGAGATCCCTAAACGTGATGTGTTTGGATGGTGGTTCTGTCTGAATGCCTGAGGTTCTGTGTGAAGTCTGTTTGAGTGTGTAGTTTTACTACGGGTTCTTTTTTTCTTTATTGTTGTATATTTTTTACTATTTTGTATTATTACTGAAGCTTACACGATTTTTATAATAACCCGTTTAACTTACGTTTTTATTCTTCTTAAATTGTATTGTATTAGCATTAATAGTTTTATTGTTGTTCATTTTTTTTATTAGTGTAATTGACATGTTCGTAGTAGTTAAAAAAAATTAGCAATAGATTACACTCAAATTGAAGTTAACAGTAATTATTTAGATAGTACCGCAGCAAAAATATGTATATTGGCGTACCTTTGTATTTAGTAGTCAAATAGAACTACAGCTATGGGTATTATTTGAACACTAACAATCCCGTTATATCAATAACTCCGATTTCGTCGTTTCGTCGGAGAAACTTAAGTTTGGTAAAATATAAACGATTTAATTTTGTTTGCAAAGTCAAAATTAGAGAATTAAAATAAGTAAAATTAATTTTAAATTTAATTCATTAACTTAAGATTTTCCGCAGTTTTAACCAACACCAAATCACATCTACATAAGCGTCTTAAAAAAGCCAAAAGCGTCAATTTATTGAATGAAAGAAGTTTCATTTAAAATCATCTATCGTATCGTATACCATACGCAATGGCGTATACGATACGCCACTGTGAAATTTTGCTGAGGGGTGCCCTTTTTTGCTGTTGCTTAAAAATAATTATTTTGTAACCTATGTTTAACTTTATGTGGCGCAAAATAAATGTTTTATTATTATTATTATTATTATTAAATGTTTCATTTATTAAGAGTTTGCTGCAAACAATATAGCATCGTTTTTACGATATTCTCCTAGCCAAATTTCATCATTATCTGTCTAGCTGTTCATGAAATAGTAACAAAGAAAGCACGTTCGCATTTATAATATTTGTATGGATGCTCAAACTTTCTACCTACCAGAGTTCATCTATATCACGAAGCCCTATACGATGACAAAGCTATAACATTTGCTTAGGCGTTAAAGACGCCTTTCAATCTCTCTCATAATCTTATGTGATGTTAAAATCAAAAGTAACAATAATGTTATTGCATGGACGTACAATAACAATGTTATTGTTATTGTACGTCCAAAGAAATGTGACAAATCATTAGGTACCTACTAAATTAACAATTAAAACTTGCTGGACCACAACCAGACTTTAACGCCATATTAGTTAAATTTAATGATTTTGAGATGAAAGTCAAATTTACCATCAGGACTTCGTAAATACAATCACTCTACCTACGCAAAGCTAAGAAGCCTACCGCTTTAACGTCGCTAAACAATACATTATTGAACAATACTAAATGAACGAGGAACAATAGGTACGAACAAAACAAAGAAATTGTTAGAGCCAAATCTACAGGTCGGACTGCATTGCACGCATGCATCAACACAACACACACGAAGCGTGGTTTGTTTAGAATGTCATGAGTAGCGCGTATGCAAGAGCATCCAAACGTGATCATCTCAAACAAAACATACTCCTATTATGCATGCTTTATACGGAATTCGACATAAAACTACAAAAACTACTTGTATTTCACAACAACGCTACATGCTGAAATCGCATATACTCGTAAATTAGGTGGCGAGTGTGTGCTACTAGTCGAAGTTGAATGATGTTTAATCAAAACAAAACACGCTTGTTAGTTAATGACGTAACACTCGTCAAGGCGCAATGCATCTTACCATGCATCATGAAAAACACCTTTGGGTCGAAATCTTTCGGGTCCATACCACCAGTGGTCCATATCTCTAACAACTGTTCTCTCGTCACGGGGTGAAGAAGCTGTTAAATTAAATATAAGCATTATTGAGGGTAGTCGAAACTCACCATGCATCATGAAGAATACTTTAGGATCAAACGCCTGGTCCATATGGTCCTGTTTTTCCCATACTTCCTCGTACTGTTGCTTAGAACCGGGGTGATGGAGCTGTGTTCAAAATATTTGCGATAATAGCATTGTTCGAACAATAGCACGGAAGGGAAATAAGGAAGAAAATAGTCTAGAGAATAAGGAAAGCATTCCAGAACATTCTATCGAATAATGTAACTATACTTATACCTATATATTTCGTTATCGCTCTCGCGGTCATAACAAGTACATAGTAATACGATATACGACGCTAGTTTTCAAAACATTAACATTACGGGGAACTTTATAAGCAGTTGATAACATGACTCAATACAAAGGTCAAATACTTATCATGTGCAAGAACTTGCTGATTTCATACTGTTTGCTTTGTTTACTCAACGATACTTTATTACACTAGGCAATTTAATATTAAGTATAGTTACTTAAATAATATTTATGCATATTGTTCTATATTATATTATACGTTTGAGTTTAATTCTATTTCTGGTATTATGTCACTGGTATTGGCCACTACCGTCTAAGCAAATAAATATGTATTTAACGGAAATTTAAGGTATTTATAAGAACCAAAAAATGGTATTCAGACTTTATGTCTCAAAGTTTGTGTCTCTTTTGTATAAGCATAACATTATGGACCATTTTGTTTTAATTTAATTGATGTCGTATCCCACAAATTTTGGCTGGAACATTTGACATTCTTGTAATAAATAATAGTTTAAAAAAACTAAAAAACAAGCTTTGATAGAAAAGCAATCTAAAAAGTAGAAAATAATTTTCAATAAATTTTAATGAAGAATAATGATTGACAATCAAAATATTTAATTGTAGAAAAGCATAGGGTTCTTTTTAAGATATGAATGACTGTTCTACTTTTATTAATTCTGTCATTGAAATATTAAAACAATTGACATCAAGCACTCCACGCTTTTCTACAATGAGAGATTTTATTTGTTAATCACACTATTTTTAATTTAAATTGATTGAAAATTATTTTCTAACTATAGTAATTCTAATTATGTTCTAATTATATCGTTTGCTTTTCTATTAAAGCGGACTTGGAACAAAAAACTTTACCTAGTACCTATCGGATTTGGAAAATCTAATAGGTCCCGAAAGTCCTGATCCTGATGAGGCTAATGGGACTAAGCTAATGGGAAACTATTTAAATTATTGCATTGTCATCGGTCTTTGATAAGTATGCAAAGATTCAAATCAATTCACCGTTTTGAAGGGGGTGAAAATCACGTTCAAAGATTCCGTTAAATAGATAGATAGACAGACAGATAGATACATACATACCAAGCTAATAAAAGCGTGTTAAAAATAGATAATACATAAGCGGAGAAAGGAAGTGTTGAGTGCAACCATGTCATTGACGCAAAGTATAATCTAATTGGTATAATCTATAATTGTCAAACGAGTGACAGTTATGTCAAACGCAAGGTTCCATTAGAAAAGTTTATATTGCCTAAGCAAGCAACTTTATTATTTTTTTATTTCATAAGAACCTTCTGACAACAACAAACACAAAAAAAACAGAATTAGCAAAATCGGTCAAGCCGTTCACGCGTGATGTCGTGACCAAGGGAAATAGGGATTATAAAACTACGCTAGCTAAAGTAACTATAATAAGATAGATAGTGTAACTCTATCTCCACCAAGCAAGCAATGGTATTTGAGTGCATCTGAAGAATGAGACACATTTTATCTTTCTATGTCGTCGTCGCTCGTCATACTAGGCAACATACTAAATACACTAGGATAACAAGGATAACCCTTTAGAGTGTATCTAGTATATATCCTATAACCATACACTAGCTAATTCGTTGTTTAAATCTGTCGCCACCTCTATTCATTGACATAATAAAAACAAGAACATACACACATTAAAACCAAGTTTGGTAATGACAAGAGTAAACAGAGGGCAAAGCTTTACGAATTTCCAAGTCTTTTTTTTCTTTTTCTTCGTTAATGACATGTGTCATAATAATGACAATTTTGCCAGAGTCAAGCGATTGTGTGATTATTAAGTCTTAGTCGAATGTCGATCGTCATTTGTCTATTCTAAATGTCATCGCGGAACAGCCGTCTAGAACTTTCCAGGGATTCCTCCTCGTTCAGATCACATTGCACCATAATACACATACAATTCATTTGTCCATATTTGAGCTATGAAGTCACAATTTATTGATTAAAATTCCGCTAAGATTACTGAATGAAACATGCAATAACACGGGAAAAAATGATTAATTTAGAAGTGGTTACTTCATGAAATGACAAACGAAGAATCTTCTTCTTCTCCTTCTTCTTTGTCAATGGCCTGTGACACACTAATGTCAATTTTGCCAATGTCAAGTGTTTATAGTTTATAGTCAGTTTGTTTGTTATTAGAGTCTTAGTCGATGGTCAATCGTCAATTCTAGACGTCACGCGGAATGGCGTCTAGAATTTTCTTGGGCTTCCTCGTCGTTCAAATCACATTGCACCACAATACACATATAATTCAATTATCCATACCCGTCCTGTAGTCACAATTTATTCATTAAAATTCCGCCAAGATTACTGAATAAAACATGCAATAAAACGGGTAAAAAATATTTAATTAGCAGAGCTATGTTACTCCATGAAATGACAGAATTAGAAATGTAATGTAAATTAGAATTTACATTAGTATGTCACAGGCCATTAACGAAGAAAAGAAGAAAGAAAGAAGAAAAATACTATAATGTCCCAAAGTCGTATCTCGTCGATCGTCATTTGTTATTTTATATGAAACGGTTTTCTTTAATATAAAATAATTATACGGATTACTTTTGATCGAATCACAAAGAAAAACAAAGATACAATTACATTACATTATACCAATTACACACACCCTTGTCAATAACTCTAACTCTATTTAAATAAAAACACCACAATTAATAATAAAACCGAAATTAACTCGAGAAAAATATAAGAGCGCAATGTTGGCTTTGCAAGACGGCCAAAAATAATCCCACCATAATTCTATGCTTGTACTATGTATCAAAGTGACGTTCTGAAGTGTGGAACACGTGTCAGTTTACCGGTTGGTGATGTTTCTTTGCTTCCTCTTCTTTTTTCAATTTTTCCATGTATTCTTGTTTGTGCGTTTCGTCCATTTTCTCCATCTCTTGGTGTTTTTGAAACTCTTTTTCCATTTCATATGTCTGTAATCAGAATCATTTATCATTATGACTTCTTCACCTAGTGTTGAAAATAGGTTTCAGAATACTAATACTTATGTATAATTTTACGAGTGAGACTGGCCTCTCAAATCAGTTTATAATAACTCATCCAGAACAACAGAAACACAGATGTTTGTAACAAACAATTGCATGTAACCACGCAAATAAAATAAATGCAATTATTTAAATTATTTTATTATATTTTATTTTATTTATTAAACATAATCCACAGCTCTTAATAAACAATATTACTTAATCTAATCATTTATCCTTAAGCCAATAACGGATTTACATTTTATGTATATCACCTATAATTTAGGAGACAGTCACTAACCAAACAGGTTATTAATTAATAGAAAATACCTGTTAATAATTATACATTATAATTATGTGAGTGTATGAGAGTTGTGTAAAAGTGTGTGTGTATGATATCAACGTATTTTATCAGTAATTTGGTTCCAATGGTAATCTTTGCGTTGTTCGGGGCAAGATGGTGTTGAGTGAAACATCAACCAATATTCATTTAATTAAAGTACCCTGGTACTAGTTTGCATATAGTATTAACTTAGGCCGCTCTTAGACATCAGCCGTAGCTTAACGCCTTCATGTGAGAGGTCTGTAGGACGATTATGAAACTCTTGATACAATCAATGTCTATCAGTTTCGATTAGCAATAGGCATTATTTCAATCAATCATATTTTAAATGCTTAGTACGCTAACACGGTTCCTACCACAATCGTACTTTGTAAATTAGTCGAGTTATAGTTTGACACCAACTTCACATTGTAACTAGCTATAGAAGCCGATAGAAATCGCAGCGATCCGTAATACCAATTCATCAA
Source organism: Lampropteryx suffumata (assembly GCA_948098915.1). Taxonomy (NCBI): domain Eukaryota; kingdom Metazoa; phylum Arthropoda; class Insecta; order Lepidoptera; family Geometridae; genus Lampropteryx; species Lampropteryx suffumata. The sequence continues at coordinate 12,752,670 of OX402544.1, read as the reverse complement.
TAGTAACTGAAAGCTATTAGTATCAATGTTTTGATAGTATCAAAGTTCCATAATCGCCCCACTGACTAGCAGCTTAGTTGATGGTAACTCTGCCTTCTAGTGTGTGATTAACAAACGTATTTGTTCTGTGTCTGGGTGTTATAAAGTATCATAAGAATAATGGAGCTTCTAAGGCGCACTTTAATTCTTTCACCACACTTGTTCGAAAGAACTAGTGACACGATAAGAGTAAGAGATAGGAATGGTAGTATTTCAAATATTTAAGTATTCTATCAGTCATCTAGTCACCTTAATAGCTGTGCTTAGTTTAGTGCTTGATGGTGTATTATATGCATTTTTCTCCAATGTTTATTTTATTTATATTTATTACTAGCTGCTGCTCTCGGCTTCGCACGCATGGTATCTACATAAAAAGAAGCCTATCAAGGTCCTTCTCCAAGGTCCCATCAATCTCTTTACCAAAATTCATCAAAATCGGTTCAGCGGTTTAGACGTGAAAACGTAAAAGACAGACAGAAAGACAGAGTTTTTTCACATTTATAATATTAGTAGGGATCAACGGCCTAAAATTTTATGCTTCTAGTACTGAAAATGACAATACCTTCGTACAACCTTTCATCCCCCTTTTCAACCCTTTACAACACTTTTTTTCAATTAAAATGTAGCCTATGTCCTTTCTCAGGCTTTAGACTGTCTGTGTACCAAATTAAATTTAAATCGGTTCAGTAGTTTTGGCGTGAAAGCGAGACAGACAGAGTTACTTTCGTATTTATAATATTATATATATAAATGTATATAATATATTTATTATACATTCATATATATATAAGGGTAAAATATGGATAATATTAAGGATTATTATGTGTAGCCGGAACCGGACGTGTAAACGTTTTCTGCATTTCCGTTATACCTATTCAACTAACCATGCACAGCTCTGCTTGCCTTAGAAAATTAATCATAATCAAGCTACTCCGGGGTCTAAGTATTATGTATTGTGCTCGTAAATGTAATCTATCATAGCTAGCATATAATAAACTTGTTCATTACCTTAAATTCTGCTTTGCGCTTCTGATCAGCGATTTCTAAGTCATTGGAAACTTTTTTAATAAGTTTCTTCAAATCATCAATCTCAAATGTATTTGAGTTCCCATGGTCCAAGTGCTCTGGTGATTCTTGTTTATAGTCCTCTCCTATACCGTTAGTAAGCTCGAATTGCTGAAACAAATAAAGCATTATACTAAGGCATCTATGGACACCTTTTCAATATTTATTTATTAGAGTGCTTGTAGCGTAAGGATAGCTGCTTTGGCTGCCTTTTGATCATATCGATACTAAAATTACAAATTATAATGTTTTTTTGTCTGTCTGCCGTTTATTACCTTTACACTGCTAAACAGCATACGAATCTTGGTGAAATTTGTTTTAGAGATTGGTTAAGAACAAGCATAAGTTTAACTTTTTAAAAGTATTACTTTTTAGAAGTAATACTTTTAAATTAAATACCCTCTAAGGTACATTGTAGGTACTTTTTATGTTAACATTTCTATCAATACAAAACATTTGTTTTGTGAATTCTGAAATTATCAAATGTGGCGATACAGTATAAGTATAAGAATAGATAAAGAATAATCTAGCCCCAAAGTAGGCAGAGCTTGTGTTATGGGAACTGCACGACTGATATATTTATATACATTTTTGGTAAAAACTTATCATACATAGGAAAACATTCAGACCCGAGCCAAATATTTGCGGATTCAAACATTTGTCCCGTAACGGGAATCGAACCCGCAATCTTCTGCGTCTTTGTCCACTGGGCCACAGAGTATGGTCTGCTTGTTTTCAATGTCCAATGAAAATTTTTACCCCACATTATCTAATGTGTGATAGTGAGATGGACCCTTATGCTCAAGCGAAAACGATTCTAATCTCATTCCAATCTCATACAAATCGACAGCATACGATTCTTTACTATTGTTCGCGCTTGGTTCTCGAGTTTAATTACTAAATTGATTTAATGGTCTCAACTTCAATTGACGAATCATTTCATCCGATTCCAATTCATTTGAGTCGGCTGTTTTAGTACATATTGTTCAAACATTCCAAAAAATACGGGGAAACCACGCATCAGGCAATTTGGTACGTGTTTACGATGTGACGTCATACCTACTGGGGAAAATCAAATAACCACACGTGTGGGTAATAAATTGGTTTACATGATTGAACATACACGTAGCCGTAACAGACTGGCGCGCGATATCATACTTCGTTTTGGACTGCAGGCCACATCGTTAGCTATGCTTGGACTTACAATCAAAACAAATTATTTACTAGCTTCTTCCTACGGTTTTTCACTCGTGGTACCTGCGTAAAAAGTTGCCTCTATCTTTCCCCAAGATACAATCTCTCTCTATACAAAATTTCATCCAAAAAAAGGTAACAAACAGAGACATTTGTGAATTCATAATATTCGTATGGATGGATATGCATAGCAGCAGATATATGCTATTGTGTCTAGCACGGTGTTGAAATGTCTAATGATTCACTTAGCACAGGTTTTAGTTCTTAATTGCTAACAATTTGTTCTCGGCCATTTATCGAGAAACCACTACAATAAGCATCAATCTGTAGAATGATGTCAAACATCTATAATCTTCACTTCGGTACCTTAGTTGCCAAGTGACGCAATCTTGACAGCTCACGTCGCTTGATCTCGTCCAATCTGGTCCGAACATTGTGGTGCACAAGATCCAATTGTTCAGCTATTTTGCCAGACTGCAATTAAATATTTAATGTCATCACCAAGAGCATTTAAACATCCCGACAGACCTCCAACTTATAGCGCCAAGAAGAATGAATTAACAACAACTTTCCTCCACCTTAAATAAATAACATAATCCTGGACAATTTAAAAATTACTCTTCTTTTTATTTTTTGTGTCTTGGCGTCGTTTATCGACCATGTCAGTTCCTTCGTTTTTCCATCGTTCTCTCTAAGAATTACATAGTTATCATAAATTGACCTGTAGAGCATACCAGCTACGTCCGATGTTGGCGCAGCTAACATATCTTGAAACAGACCCACATTGAGTTGGTTAACCTTTAAAATCCTGAATACCTTTTCTCTCATAGGCGCACTCCGAACACACTCCATTAACAGATGAGTAAAAGATGATGTGTATCACATCATCTTCTTACTCCACAGATCTCACAGTCTGGACTGTTGACTTTCATTATCAGATTTTAAAATTCTATAATGGCATATGTCCGGAACGCATCCTATGTGCGATGATAATGAATTTCTTATTCAATTTAACATTATCAAACCATGGTGTATGAGGTGGCTAACTTTGCATTATCCTATTCATTTTCAAACCTTCTTTTCCAAACTAATAAAGCTTGTACTATGGAGCGAGATGACCAATACTCACTTGTATATACTTGTACATACAACTATGTTACTTTATACCAGTAGGCGATTATTGAACTCTTGATACAATCAATGTCTATCAGTTTCGATTAGCAATCGGAATCAATGTCTATCAATTTCGATTAGCAATAGGCATTATTTCAATCAATCATATAGTATTTAAATGCTTACTATGCTAAACACGTTTCCTAACACAAATGTAGTTTGTAAATTGGTAGAGTTATAGTTTGACACCAACTTCACATTGTAACTAGCGATAGAAGCCGATAGAAATCGCAGCGATCGGTAATACCAATTCATCAATAGTAACTGAAAGCTATTAGTATCAATGTTTTGATAGTATCAAAGTTCCATAATCGCCCCACTGAACACTGAAAAATCACATGTGTTCATAACACAAATGCTTGTCCTGGTAACCAAAACTACAACCTACAGTCCAGAAAAGCTTGACACTATATGTAACAAAGAGTGCTGATTATGTAATTCCCATATCAACAAAATATGATAATAACAGCTTTCAGTTACTTTTGATGAATTGATATAAATAACCAAAGGTTGATATTTTTTGTAACACATGCCTGTCATATAAATAAAAACCCAATATAATGTAATGTAAATGTTTGGTAAATGTAATACCAAATTCATGGCTGTTCTCTCAGCTTAGTTGATAGCTCTGCCTTCTGCGATGTAGGTTGTGGGTGAGATTCCCTCCCAGGACAAAACCTTGTGTGATATATGTAGATGTTTGTTCTGTATCTGGGTATTATAAAGTACCAGAGGTAAAATCTAAATAGATACACTTAAGTATCACACTTAAGCAATCATTCATCAGGTTTTCATTGTGCAAGCTATGCCTAATTCGTGGCTAGGTGATTTGTGTGTATTGTCCACCATAATTAATTTACACAGTTGAAGGACACTTTGTGTGAAAACTGGTTCCAATTGCAATCAAACTAATTGATTTTAATATTTCTTATGTAATAACAAAACCACTGTTGTAAATAGAAACTGATGGACATTGATTATATCAAGAAATCTATAAAAGCAATACAAGTAGATCTATTTACCCGAATGTCATCTTCATCTGCCTTCTCCAACTGGGCCTTGAATTCAGGATCACTCTCCAGGGCTTGCACCACTTCTTTCAAGTACCTGTGGTACTCCAGCTGTTCCTCCTGTTAAGCATTAAAATTATTTTTATTTCTTTATTTTTAATAATTCTTATTATTATATAACATCACATTAATAAACATATTCAGCCTTATTTATAAACACCTCTCAACTTGAGTAAACACTGCATTAGATTCACCCTGTCACTATTTATCGTACATAATACTAATAGGAGCATCTTACATGTAAAGGATGCTCCTATTTATATAACTCAGTTCAACAATGAAAAGATTAGTAACTTACTAGAGAAAGTAGATTGGGATTCAACTACTCATTTGAACTGTCCAGAAAATATATATCAATTTATGAATAAAATCTTTAAATATTGTTATGATGAGTCTACATTATAATCAAAAAGTTAGTAATTCAAAGTGTAATGATTATAAATGGTTTAATAAAATTATCATTATGTTATCTCACACTAGAGATTTAGAGATTTTTAGAGTGGATTAAGGACACTAATAATAAAGAACTACGATTAAAGAATAATATGATTACGTTTTAAAAACTAAAAAGAAAACCGACTTCATTGGATACAATTTGAGACCATATTATTATTTTATTTTTAAATTTTTAGTGGAAAGTATATGCATATTGTTTATATATAATATGGGTAGACCAACTAAACGCACTGCTCTGCACTGCACGTAACGAAAATATCATTGATGTATATAATTTTTAGATTTTTGACCATTCGTGTTATTTTGACCAATTTCGATAAAATTTAAATGGGACCACCTGGGATATCGGTGGATATACATTTAAAAAAAGACTCCCGACGAATTGAGAACCTCCTCCTTTTTGATGAAGTTGGTTAAAAATGGGATGACAATATTGTGATTAACTTCTGACAGGAGTTGAAAGATGTTTATAAGGAGAGCTAATCATTGTTCACTAGCCAAGGAAAAGTATATGCTGTTTCAATAATGGAATATATCTTAAAATGGTAGTTAATCATTTCAAATTATCTAACTTGCAGGATACTAATAGAAATATTGTGCGAGAGGACATAAATAAAACCTTTATTTATTGAAACAGGTTATACAGTAAGTGCTCAGTAGAAATTATTAGTATTTTGACCCTATTAGTATTGTAAAAAAAATTCTAAATAATTACCTAACCTGCCTTTGCTTTGCTAAGTAATTTCGAAATATTCTATGGAAACTTTAAAAATTTATTGAAATAACGGAGTTGACCTATGTCAAAATACACAGCCTTTAACATTTAACATTCAAAAAGTACAGTTGTCTGTAAGCTCTTGTAACTTCATTTATAATTGTGTAATTGTGTAACTAGCAACAGATGACTAGTCATCTGTTGCTAGTTACAACCCAAAATTCTGCATCTAGATGCAGATATACAATACTTATCTTACAAATAGGAAAAATTAGGATTCAAAGAATGGTCAGAGCTTTCTTCTTTTTCTTATTGTATTGATAGTTCTTTCAAACATCTTTTTGTGCGCATCCTATAATATATATAGGCAATCGAATAAATGAATAATTACAAAATTATAGTTACCCAATCAGCTGCCTCCTCCCCCTCATGACCATTGCTAGTCTGATTCTGAGTAACAGGTGGAGCATAGGAGCAGTGTAGTAGGATCACCACATAGAATATACTTGCTTGTAGCCTCATTATGATCTGCAACAAAAACTTCTTAATAAACACATATAGGTAAACTACTGTATAAAAAGGCACAATGACACCGGCTAATGAAATTGAACATATGGGTTGCCCCATATGTGCAACACATATATCACATATATATGTGATAGTATTGCTACTATCCAAAATTATGATGTCATGGAAACATCAAGCAATTTACAGCAAAGGCAACAATGTAACAATTCAGAAAAACTAGTTGGTTCAGTTAGATTGAACCATACTGATTATTTGATTTGTTTAAGACGACTCCCTGATCAAATGATTGTGACGTGTATTCACAGCACTCAAATGATGTTTTGTTAACAGGAAACCTTCAAATAAGAAATTATGTAATGAGGTTTAACAGGTAACATTTTTATTAGCTTACTTTCCGCCTATTAGTGTAAGCTGCAACCTGCAAGTTAAAACGACTTCAAGTTTTGTGGAAGATGATGATTATTTAATACTTTAGACATTATTTCAAACTAACAGTTACTTTAAAAACAGTTTGAAACGAGGAAGTAGGATGCTAAATATTGATAATACATTCTATATTTTTCTTCTATTATTCTTTCAAGTAATGAGCAGATAGCCACTAAATAGGGGTAAAATAAATCTTGTTATTCTATCTAAAGTTAATTTAGTTTAGGCACCATCACACCATCACCATCACAGAGCACTGTGGGCTACCATGAAGAATGCAAGAAAATAGAATACAGCTCAATTTTGACGAAGAACATGGTACATAAGAACAGTGCCTAAACATTACAAACTTAGAACAGAAAGAAACCAGAATTAATTATTTACATTTGTTGATTTATGGTTGAAGCACCTAGGCACACAATCAATCACTTTTATCAGTAATTAATTGATTTTATCTGAGCTTGTGATCATTATTAAAACATTTATCTACCTACAATTATAGAAATAAGTATGCACAGAAGTAAGAAACTAAACCTCAGTTGGTAATTAAGGTTGTGGAAATATGTTCTTACTAATTAGCCCAGTAAGGTATTTAGACAAGACACATAATGTTAAAAAGCTGATACAACAAAAGGATATGTAGGTGCTGAAAGTAGCTATGCGCCTCTATGTATTTTTAAGGAGTTTTTGCATGGAAGCATTCAAATTAGACTTCTTCAAGCTAAACAAATGTAGAAAAAACAAAGAAAAAATATTGAGTGCCTCTAAAATCGATGTAAATTACAAGGCAAGGACGTTTAAAATGTACTTACCCTTCTTAGCAGCAAAGCAAAAGATTTTCAGGTTTCACTTACCATGCCCAAACAAAAGTGGGGCTGCTAGCTTCGATTAATTTTATCTAATTAGCTCTTCTTTAGCCCCCTGTGATTTATTAATATTTTCAGTTTGTTCCCCAATCAAAAACGTTACTAACTTTACCTACTTCAGTTAATCAAACAAAAAGGAATGAAAAAAAGATGGAAATGGAAATCGATTTATATTTATTGAAAGAAGATATTTTACGAGCGAGCGATGATGAGATGAATGAATGAGTGATCGACCGAGCACCGCCGACCGAGTGACCGATACAAACAGAACAGATATGCAGTAGCGTGGGGATCCAATGACGTAATCTAATATTATACGATCCGACTCGACGCTATGGAGTAAACTCATAATAATTAGGGACATAATTATAATCTCCAATATCTCCAATTATTAGAGATATTTGTTGTAAACAATAAAACTTTATTAGTAGACCCGCGAGATTGCCTACGGTCTACGGTGTAATAAATTTTATTATATATCCGCTAGCGGGTTTGCTCTGTTTTTGTTCTGGAATATATTGTAAGCCGTTACCTACCTTAGTATAATTACTTTTTAAAGTATTACCTGAAAATAAATATAATAAAATAGGTAGTAAATATTATTTTGCGTATTTATTTAATGTGTATTTTTGTCAAAATAATGAGATGATTTTAATTATTTTTATGATAGAGGTAAGGCGATTGCCTGATTATAGGTACATAGTGGGTTAGATTTCAACATATTATGTAAACAAATATTGTAAGTATTGTCATATCATACAATCTTTCGGATAGATCCTAAAATCGGTCTAACATCACTTGATCCGATGATTTTACCTTTGGACTCGCTCTCCATAGATAATCTATATATTGTTCTAATCCTTACTGATTCGTATCGGTGTCAGTAATATGTCATTAATGATATTTTATAACTGACACTGAAACTGCGAGAGTAATGACATTTGTCAAATTGACAGTGAAGAGGGCTGAGCATTTAGATTTTTTTGCGCCGAGCATGACAAGCATTATTTTGTTGTCAAATAACCTTACAGCACTTAGAATAATATTGTATTAAAAAATAAAAAAAGTGTTCTATCTATCACTCATCTGGTATCTCATCTCATCTCCCTTAAACCAGTTTGGGGCTAGATGTTGTGTTGTTGTGTAGATTCTTGTTACGCAATGCTAATATATGTAGAGCGCTGCGTTGGCTCGACCGGTACAAGACATCGACATGGCACGAGGCGCGTGGTCAGCGGAACGTGGGCCGCCTGACAACTGACGCTGCACTTTTCATGGGAACTACCTAGACTTACGATTGCATTCTTGTTTCATACTTCGAACGGGATTCATGTTTAAAAATAATTATATTGTAATTTTGTTTTGAATTAAAATTAGATTAAATTTAAACTCAGTTTTTTAAAAGCTACCCTAGGCAGCGGCCTACGTATTTGGCACAGCCTCCCGGATTACTTATCTTATCTTTACGAGATTTATCTCGCGAGTAAAAAAGAACCTACTAGTGCCGTTGTTAAGGGTGAATCTAGACATCGATTCTGCTGTGTTCCAGACGACGAGAAATGCTGTAAGTCCTTGAATCTTTCAAAGTCCTTGCTTATTCCTTACTGTAGTCCTTTTTATACATTTTATGTGTATCTTTTACTAAGTATATTTCACTGTGCGTTAATAGTTAACTTCAAGATTTTTCATCCAAGAGAATCGCGGAATACTAGGTTAGGTAATCTAAATAATAGCATAGAGATTTAGAGGAAGAAATGGCGCAACCGCAATCGTAAAACGATATTATTGATCAGATTAGTAAGTCTCTGAAACTCGTACCAGAATTCGATGGGAATCCGCACATTTTAACAAGATTCATTAATCTGTGTGACCAAATTGTGTTGGTCTATTTCTCGACCGCAGCAGGTAGGGAACTTACTAATCTAGCTCTGATTAATGGTATTTTAAATAAAATATCGGGTTCCGCAGCTAGATTAATTAATTCAAGTGGGATACCAGAAACCTGGCAGGGTATTAGGAGTGCATTAATAAATAATTTCGCAGACCATCGCGACGAAACCGCTTTATACAGCGATCTATCTTTAGAGACCCAAGGGTCGGGGACCCCACAAGAATTCTATGAACGATGCCAAAATTTATTCAGCACCATAATGACTTATGTCTCGCTACACGAGACAGTAGCTACCACTATTCAAGCGAAACGTAGTCTTTACCAAAAGTTAACCTTGCAGGCTTATTTAAGAGGTCTGAAGGACCCTTTAGGATCCAGGATACGCTGTATGCGTCCTGAGTCGATGGAAAAAGCTCTAGAGTTCGTGCAGGAAGAGCTTAATACGCTCTATATGCAAGAGCGTAATAGTGGTACATCTAGTAGAAAGGATTGGCAGCAGCCGTTCTCGAGCGCACCGAGGTTTAATCTCCCTCTTAATAACTTTGTGCCTAGACTGACTAACGGACCTGGACAAATGAGACAACCCATTTTTAGTATGCCTGGTCCATCAAGGCCGAACCCCATGCAGGTTCAACCAAATCAGGGCTGGAAGCCTAACCCCGCGCCTCAGGCACAACCACCACGTGGTCCCACGCGCATCCAGCAGATGTTCCGTGCCCCTCCACATAATTATAACCCACAGAGTAACGTTTTTAGAATGCCATACAGACCTCAGCCACAGCAACCGAATAATTTTGGCTATGCCCCGCGTCCTACCCCTATGAGTGGCGTTAGTCATTTTGCGGAAAGATGTTTACCACCGACAGTACATGACTGGCGAACACACGGGAATCCGCCCTCGAGTAACTATTTTAAGACACGCGAAATTAATTTTAATGAGTTAGACGGCTATGATAATTATGACTACAGCTACGATTACGAAAGTTACCCCGAGTGTTACGAAGATTATTACGCGTACGAACAGTACCCTGAGTATTGCGTTTATGATCAATACGCAACCGCCCCTATGTCCAGCTATGAACCACTGGCAGTAGAGGAAATAGCTCAGGCCTCCGAACAAAAAGCTGAAAATTTTCGGAAAGAGTCGAACTCAGAAAAGCCAAAATAGAAGTTAATTTCCATATTCAAAGGCAATTAGGTTATATTCAGATCGCGAACCCCCCTTTAAAATTTTTAATCGATACAGGAGCCAACCAGTCTTTTATTAGTCCCGATGCTGTAGAAAAATACTTCCGTTATATACCTTTGAAATACGATCCTTTTGAGGTGACGAACGTGCACGCGACTAGTAAGAACGACTATTCTATTACGTTGCCGTGTTTTCAAGAACTGAACGATCCTAATGATATAAATTTATACGTTTATAAGTTTCACAACTATTTTGACGGACTTTTAGGCTTCGATTTACTTGACGTATGGGACTCTACCATTGATTTAAAAAATAGACTGCTTAAAACTCGTAATACGCAGATACCTATTCGGATGTACGATTCTAGGAACGTAAACTTGTACGAAGAAATTATTCCAGCTAACTCTACGAAAATAGTTAGGTTGCCGGTTAACACACAAGACGGCGAGGTTCTGATTGATAATCAGACGATTTGTCTTACTCGAACTGCCTTATTTCAGATTGTTTAACGACGGTCCAGAACAACCGAGGCTGGATAGAAATTTCTAACCCGACTTCCAATGATATAATATTTTCTATGGATCGTCCTATTGAAGCTGAAATATTTAATATTGAATGTGACAGTACTGAAATTTTATCAGACCACGAGAAAAATGTTTTATCTCGACTTCGGACCGATCATCTTAACCCGGAAGAACTCGCTAATTTGCGGCGCTTATGTGCGAACTACGCGGACGTGTTTTATCTTGAGGGCGAACCACTTACATTCACCAACAAGATCAAACATAAGATTAGGACCACTGATGAAATTCCAGTACATACTAGGACCTATCGCTATCCTTACGTTCACAGGCAAGAAGTCAGAGATCAAATTAATAAGATGCTTGATCAAAGTATTATAAGACCATCAGAATCCGCATTGAGCTCTCCGATTTGGATTGTACCCAAAAAGGCAGACGCTTCCGGTAAAGTTAAATGGCGTCTTGTCGTGGACTTTAGGAAAGTTAACGAGAAAACGATTGATAATAAATACCCCATTCCCAATATAACAGATGTATTAGACAAACTAGGTAAATGCCAATACTTTACGACCCTTGACTTGGCCAGTGGATTTTACCAAGTAGAAATGGATCCCTCCGACATCCATATGACAGGATTTAATGTAGAAAACGGGCATTATGTGTTTTTAAGAATGCCGATGGGCCTTAAAAATTCACCTTCCACATTCCAACGTGTCATGGATAACGTCTTAAGGGGTCTACAGAATGAGATCTGTTTAGTTTATCTAGATGACATTATCGTTTTCAGTACCTCCCTTCAGGAGCACATTATTAACTTAGACAAGGTATTTAATAGACTGAGAGAATCTAATTTCAAGATCCAAATGGATAAATCAGAATTCTTGAAGCTAGAAACCGAGTTTTTAGGCCATGTCATCTCTAAAGAGGGTGTAAAACCGAACCCCAATAAAATTAAGGCCATAGAAACCTACCCAATTCCAAAGACTCCCACTGAAATCAAACGTTCTCTCGGATTACTAGGCTATTACAGGAAATTTATTCCAGATTTTGCCCGACTAACTAAACCTTTAACTCAATGTTTGAAAAAGGGTTCTAAAATCAAGTTAGATCAAAACTACACTAGTTGTTTCGAACATTGTAAGACTCTCTTGACAAATGATCCCATCTTACAATACCCAGATTTTACAAGAGATTTTATCTTGACAACCGATGCATCCAATGTAGCTATCGGTGCCATTCTATCTCAAGGCACCAAGAGTTCAAATAAACCGATCGCATACGCTTCGCGAACTCTTAATTCTAGTGAACTTAATTATAGCACCATTGAGAAAGAACTCCTAGCTATTGTATGGGCTACTAAATACTTTAGACAGTACCTTTATGGCCGAAAGTTCCTAATACTTACCGACCATAGGCCCCTACAATGGGTAATGAACTTAAAAGATCCTAGTTCACGGCTTACAAGATGGCGCTTGAAATTAAGTGAGTATGATTATTGTGTCGATTACTTACAGGGCAAGTGCAACACTAACGCCGATGCACTATCGCGTATTGAAATTAATAACGAAGAACTTATGTCAATCGTAGTGAATCCATCAGAAACTGACCCTGCATTAGATGAATCTAGAACCGTAACTGCTACAGAATCTGCGGCTGGTTCAAGAACCGCCACTGTTCATACGAATAACGAAAACCCTATTTTAGAAGTTCCGATTTCAGATGACCCATTGAACCGATTTACTAAACAACTTATTTTTAATGTCGTAGGTGATATTAAAGGAAGACCAGTAGTCACCAAACCATTTGAAACGCACACGCGTATCTCAGTTCAAATATCAGAATCTAATATTGAGGACGACGTTATAAACGCGATCAAGGAGTATGTCCATCCTAAAATAAAAACCGGACTATTGATTAATCCTTATTTGGCTCTATACACCATCGTACCTATTATACAAAAAACCTTTAAAAATTCGGCTATGAATCTTACACTAACTAAAACAGAATTAGAGAACGTTAGAGAATACTTAAGACAGCAAGAAATTATTAATAAATATCATGATGGTAAGACCAATCATCGTGGCATTAACGAATGTTACCTAGCCTTATCTAATAGATATTACTGGCCTAAAATGAGAGAGCAAATAACTAAGTTTATAAATGAATGCACTATTTGTGGCCAAGCGAAATATGATCGCAGCCCGATAAAGCAGCAGTTTAAAGTAGTACCACCTGCTAGTAAACCTTTTGAACTAGTTCATTTAGACCTTTTGACTATTCAGAGCGAGAAATTGCTAAACTATCGTAGACGCATTCTCAAAGTATGCACAAGCATATTATTTGAGAGATGGTACTGCTGTTAGTGTAGTACAGGCTTTATTAAATTTATGCACTCATCACGGAATACCGTACACTATAGTAACAGATAACGGAACCGAATTCACTAATCAGCTTGTGACAGAATTCGTGAAGATGCATAAGATCCAGCATCACAGAATCGCTCCCCACACACTTAACGAGAATGGTATAGTTGAGAGATTCCATTCGACGATATTAGAACACCTTCGTATTTTAAAATTGAGTCAGAAATCCGAATCTGTTATCAATCTAATGCCTTACGCTCTTCTAGCTTACAACAGTAGTATCCATAGTTTTACAAAGTGCAAACCGATAGAAGTAGTTACAGGACATTATGATCCTCGCGACCCTTTCGACGTAGATCTCTCAGCTCATTTATTACAACAGTATATGACTAATCATAGAGATAGGATGATTAAAGCATATAACGTTATTCATGAGATGTGTAGCGCGACCCGTAAAGACCTGGCAGACAACCGAAATAAGGAACGAGAACCAGAGGCTGAATATTCTCCCGAGCAACAGATTTTCGTGAAAAATCCGTTTGCTTCCAGACAAAAATTAGCCCCTCGTTACACTCATGATGTCGTAATGGCGGACCTCCCTATTCATATTTATACTAAGAAAAAGCGAGGCCCTATTGCCAAATCCAGATTAAAGCGTCTCCCTAAAAACGCACAATTGTTACAGGACCCTTCTGACAATTCACCTGCTCCTGGCACCAGCTCTAATGCAGGAGATAAAACTTGAAAGCCTTGATGACGGTCCTGGTATTTTACCGTTCAAATTAGGCTCAGCTAAAATAATTTCTCATTACCATTCCTTTCTACAAAATGTCAACCTCCAAGAGTTACGTAATAAAGTAGTTTCAGTAGGGTAGGGAGTCAAATAGACGAATTTAGCCCACATCTTAATAATAAAACGAATTCGCTATTTGAACCCCATATAGATTATTTGAAAAATAAGGTCATAAGTGTATTCGAACAGTTAGAGTCATTTGAGATAAACCGTGTAAAAAGAGGGCTCGTAGATGGTCTCGGATCGGTAGTTAAAAGTATAACTGGTAACCTCGACTACACCGACGCATTACACTATAATCAGGCTTTTAAATCATTGGAAAATAATGAGAATAAGTTGGTAACTGAATTGAATAATCACGTAAGTTTATCTAAAAATTGGACACTACAATATTCAAAGATTTTAAATAGTATAGTAGACAATCAGAATAAAATTGAAGTTTTAATAAATAAAATTAGGCAATCTGAAGCTTCTAGAGATCATGATTTAGTCAAGTACGCACACCTAGCCCAAATTCTTATGATTTTAACGGATAATGTAGAGTCTATCTCTCAAGAACTAATTAAGTTACAGAATATTCTTGCTTTTATCAGAGCTTCCACCACGCATCATTTGGTCATAAATTTGAATACAATTCGCGACATAATTCGTAAATTGAACATTCTATATGGCAGTGAGCAAGTAGTAGATTTAGATATTAGAGAGTATTTCGAAATAATTAGATTAGGTTTTTACTACGTAGGAAATGATATAGTTATAGTTTATAAGTTCCCAATCGTGCTCCCATCCATTTATGATATGTATAGATTATCTATCATCCCTAACAAAAATAACGAGATCCTTGCTCCTCCTTTCCCATACCTAGCTATCCATGAGAAAGATTTCAAGTACATAGAGGCTGAATGCCCGAAGACCAGTAAATGGTATATATGCGAGGAGAAAAGACACGAGCAGAGCCGATCATCAGATGACTGTATCCCGCATCTCATCTCAACACAGCAGCGGAACGAGATGTGTAGCCCCATCCGCATCACCTTAACAAAACCGGCGTATGAAAAACTCGACGAGAGACACTATAGCATCAGCTTCCCTGTCTCCACGAAGATACATCTCTCCTGTGGTCAAGATCTCTACAAGACGCTCCAAGGCAGCTATCAACCATAATTCCACAAAGATGTTACTTAGAAACCCCAGATTTTACGATCTCAAATACTAACGATCGTTTAAAGGGACGGATCTACCTAGCAGCGACTTCGTCACTTCATCTTCAGATCCAGCATTCAAATTGCGTTCTATCAACCTGGACCACCTTCAAGCCACTAATAAGAAAATTTCATTGCAATCGCCGTTACATCTCGACAAAAACGTCGACTACACTCTATACCACACTACAATCCCTATGTACGTGGTTATAGCCGGTGCATGTGCACTTACTAGCGTGATGTTATACAGAAAGTACGGACCGACACCGATGAAGAATTCACACCAAGTTTCTGACGAAAGCCAAGCAGAACTACAGGGAGTCTACGCTCTTCCAACTATAAGAAGGGTTGATCCCAAGCAACCCCCAGCTCAATTTACGACAAGCTTCAATACTCGCTGTTCTTCGGTGGGAGGTGTTACGCAATGCTAATATATGTAGAGCGCTGCGTTGGCTCGACCGGTAACAAGACATCGACATGGCACGAGGCGCGTGGTCAGCGGAACGTGGGCCGCCTGACAACCGACGCTGCACTTTTCATGGGAACTACCTAGACTTACGATTGCATTCTTGTTTCATACTTCGAACGGGTTTCATGTTTAAAATAATTATATTGTAATTTTGTTTTGAATTAAAATTAGATTAAATTTAAACTCAGTTTTTTAAAAGCTACCCTAGACAGCGGCCTACGTATTTTTCTCTACCAATATTTATTTATTTATAAATTATTTATATTTATATTGTTAAAAAACTAAAAACAGACTCTACACGCCCGATCTCCAATAGGTATAATAGGTACCTATGCCAAAATTACGTTATATGGCTTTTTTGTCGTTGATGAGCTCCATAAGGTACTTTTAAGCCTCTGGTCAATTCTCAAGTTACTATAGATTTATTGCATAATAAAATCTTCAATACAATGTCGTTGTCCGTCGTATGATCGAATAAGTATTTTTCGACATATTTAATCCGCATATTTCGCCACTGTTCAGATAATAAAAACCCATGCTTTCCCGTTGACATAGGTATGAAATGTACCTATCTATATAAGCACAAGTAGATTTATAGGCAGGTTATAGATATACCTACACACAAGTGTTTTTCGAGCTGTGTTTTTTTTCCATTAAACTTACCTTCATGTCTTTTTGACGGTTTATAATTTTTATTGTAACCGATGGTAAAAGAACCATGATGGTGAAGAAAATCGGTACCTACGTAGGTACGGTACATACCTATACCAACCCTCTCAGGCGCGAATTTCACACATAAGCGTTTAATTTTTTATTACCTACCTAACCTGATATCTCTGCCAAATTATTATCCGACTATTATTCTTAGCGTAATGAAAATGTGCATGTGAAGTCATATTAGAAACTAAAAAGGCACAAAGTTGTGTAAAAACATTTAAAAATCTCTCCTCCTTGTAAAGTAGAGTTGTTTTTATTTATTTTACTACATACCCCAGCATATTGCATACTCTCGTTAGAACTCGTAGTTAGAAAGGTCTTACAAAGTAATTAGGTTTCTTCTACTGTTGTTTGATACAGATATTCGTCTGCTAAATACCTTTATATCATATTCATAAATTAATGTGTTACTATTTATTTCGAACTAGTGTCGTGAATAGATTAAAGTGCGAGCCTCAGAGGCTCCATTCGTGCCTAGCTTACCTAGCTCTTCCTATAGGTATATCTATATAGATCTGATAGAGTCCAATGTCCCCCTTTTCCCCACTACCGGCTGTTACCATACCGTTATTCGTAAGTACTTATTGTGTGTATCTAAATTTAGATTTCTAAATTGTAGCATAAATATTATGTTACCTATCCCTAACTATCCTATAATCACATAATAAGCTTGCGTGGCTAATAAGCTTAAAGTTTGCTCTGTCCTTGTCATTCTAATGTCAAGGAATAGAGATGTCAACAGATTTAAGCAATATATTAGGTAGGTACCTACCTACCTACTTAGCTAGTAGGTATGTTTTTATTAGATAGATCATAAGGCAAGGCATAAAGAAAATAAATTATCACGGCCAGTGATGTTTTACTAGATTAGGTACCTATTGTTTTTCATTATGATTGTAAACCCTAAAAAAAACCTTTGCATATGAAAGGACTTCTCACTCGATGCAAGCAAACGTATCACAATTTTGTGTTTTGGACTTTTGGTAAATATCGTGAGGGATTTCCTATTTGGGTACCTACCTAGGCACTTTTCAGTAATCAATCGGCCTGAATTACATGCAATTTTTACCTTCAGTCTCATCCACGCTAGGCTTTCTTGATCTGCTTTGTTTGGGTAAGTAGATAAACTAGGTAGGTAGGTACACGATATCTTTGTACCATACCAAACCACGGAATAATTATTAATACAAGTAACCTACAGAGGCGGACTTCATGAAAGTATTTATAATGGTTTGCTACGACCGACGCGACCGACGTAACAAAGTACCAACAATGCAGCTCGCACATGTACCTACTTAGAGCCTTACATTAAATTACCTACATAGTGCCTCTCTTTCTACCGCGTAACTACCGCGTCTATCTCGTCAGGCGCGGTACTCCTCTACAAATTTGCCTTTCAATCCAAGCGGGGGGGCTTGGACCTAGATTGTACCTAGATTCGACCATTGCGACTATCTATCCCGCGATGTAGCTTAAGTAGGTACCTACCTATTTAACTTAGGATGTAGGTAGGTTATCTAAAATAAATAAAACCTCAATGTTCTAAGTAGCAGGTATAAATTTATTGATAAAAGCACAATAAGTGCAGCAAAAGATACCATCACAGCAGCTGATCATTATCCAAAAAACCTTATAAGCCTACGCACTCACTGAAGTCGATTATTATTTGTAAAGCTTAGGTATAAGCATAGATACCTAACTAAACGAAGCAAAACACATAAAGCAGGTAGTGCCTATGAATCTACAGAATTACAGTTTTAGGTATCTTTCTATAGATATGACATTTCAAGACTTAGCCTAAGTAGGTTCTCACACAGTAAAATTATTTTGTTATAAAACATTAGGTACCTACCTACCTCAGTAAAGTTTGGGTATCTACTTTGATATTATAACAATAATGGGTACTTATTAATAAGATTATGCGAATACCTGTTTAAAATTGTTGACAAACATGTGCATGACTCAGTCTGTCTACATAAGTTCAAACCTTTCAAAACAGATATAATATTTGAGTCTTAAATTACACATAGTTTTATTAAGATTAAAATTACTTATAGCGATTATGTAAGAGTAAATATTTGATCATAGACTGAAAGTAATGTAATAACTAGATATATGTATGGTGGATAACTATTATATAATGCATGCTAGATAAACAAAATGTTACTTACAATTAAATACAGTGGTTCCATTAAGTGATAATAATAAATAAGTTTTTTTTTTTTGTTTTTTTAGCTAATGTGTGTTAACTATACAATAAAAAAGACTTCAGGAGAAAGCTTAATGTGTAGGTTAGTACCTACTTGTAAATGTAGACAATTAAAAAAGCTTAAAATTATAGAGAATGTTGATGGCTTGTGTGCCAGTAATGTAACATCAAGTCTAATACTAATAATACATAGTTTTAAAATGTCTATTATGTATTCTTTCTTACATAATAGAAGTATAAAAACCTTTGGAATATAGCACAGTGGAATCATCAGATCAATTTGAGATAAAAGCTATGACAAGATTGTCTTGATTAATACTTTCAAAGTACTTAGGTATCTAATAAGTTTAACAAATTCGAATTTCTTTTGCAACCTAAGGTTATTAAAATAAATGTTTACTAAAATATATATTATAACAAAAATAACATTTTACAGGATTACCAATGTAAACAATAAAAAAAACATCCTGACAGGCAAATCACAAAAAAAAAGTACACTCGTAGACCTAGACTGCCTAATGGTGTTTTCTTAAAGAGTCTGCAGATTCTGCAGACTTGTCCATTAACCAGTTGAATTGTTTACAAGAGCAGGTGTAGAGAAGTAATCAATATTTAAATGTCTTCAGAATTCTGCAGTGTCAACAACCCCTGATACTCCATGTCTTTGTACATTACTTCTTGATTGAGCTTGTGCAGTGTGTCCTGGAATCTTTGACGCAGCGTTGGATTTTCCATCCCTGCTATTTCAAGTTGCGTTTGTTTTTTACGTTCCTTAAGCTCATCCAGCTCCGATTTCACCAGCTCTATCCTCACAGTCATACTGTCTCTCGAGTCCCGAGATTGTTCCCCTTCATCTTCAAACGGTAAACCATATACTTTACCATCAGAGGTGCCAGGAAGGTTGTAATTCTTCTCACTAGCATACATCTTGCTTTGCATTTCATTAGAAAGTGCAAACACTTGCGAATCAAAGTCCAATGACCCTGTCTGTGTCAAACCACCAAACCCTATCATTGGGTCAGCTTTGGCAATATGAATGGCAAATCCATCAGTGTTTTTATTGTGCGTCTGTGTGCTGCGCTCATCTTCTAAATCACTGTCACTAACAGCACCTCCAAATATATCCACAACATTGGAAGATGCAGTGTTTGCAGATGCAGTGTTAGCAGATGCAGATGTTGAAGGAGTGTCAATACTGACACTAGACGTGGTTTTA
The DNA here is from genome assembly GCA_948098915.1 of Lampropteryx suffumata. NCBI lineage: Eukaryota > Metazoa > Arthropoda > Insecta > Lepidoptera > Geometridae > Lampropteryx > Lampropteryx suffumata. Next base: position 12,732,568 of record OX402544.1, on the reverse strand, counting down.
CCACGCTTGGAACCACGGCCACCTTTTCCTTTTTTATCCTTCTTGCTTGTTGATGGTTGCAGATTAGGATCTGGTTTTGGATAGAGAAGATATTCATCTTCTTCATTGATGATTTCATATGTAAAACTCTCGGCTTCACTGTCAGCTCGAAGCAACCTCTTTACTTCCTTCTCAATCTCCGGTGACTCAGCACATTTTTTTCTCAAGGTCTTTCGAAAGCGTCGCTTGCGAACATTTTTAGTAGGCGGTGTAATACCATGGGGGTACAGATATTTTTTATCGACTTTGTAAGGGTCCTTCTTTTTGTTTTTAGTTGGCATCTCATCATCTGTTGTCTGGTCCGGTTCTTCCTTACAAATCATCATTTGACAAATATCTGCGGTCTTGTATAAGCTTTTGTTATCAATTGTTTTCATAGATTCCACGACGGTGGGCAGATCTACGATTTTTCCATGCATCGTTCTATTATCAAACTTTACCTCGCCTTTCCTCATATCTTGATCGAATTCAATCGTAAGACGATTTTTCAAGCCGTCTCCACTTTGAAGCAAGTTTTTTAGTTCTCTGGCAGGCTCCTCTGGGAGTCTCATGATGAACTGTGTCTCAAGCTCCACCGGGAGCTCGGCTTCCCTTTTGTCTCTACTCATGTTTCAGTCTCAAAACGCGAAGCTTAATGCTTCCGTGATTGAAAGTAGAAGTTCCTGGCGCGTAGGGTACCAACCACTTACCCTTATTATAAGAAAGCAAGCAACCCGGACCGAATATAGAACTTCCCGTCCGTAGGAAATCTGAATCTGGCAATATGGTGGACTCCCTGGCGTGGCGGCATTCGAAGGGAAGGAAGAAAGGAAGGGGAAGGAGGTAAAGATTCAATCGATATTATTGTTGTTTGTTTGTACTTTTCACAGAATCACAGCACAGAACAGCGAAATACACTCACAACCGCCGAAGAACGAGTCAAATGTCAATCAAAATATCCATCAATCATACAAAAAAAACAAGAGCGTTTAACGCCTCTTCTCGAATGTTTCAAAAGAACGTTGCACAATACACAAAATCAAAAGAACCATAACTTAACATTTAATGCCAGTTTTGTCTTAGCAATTTCTAAACAAATAACGACCACGATGCCGCATTTCAACACGATAATAGATTTCAGAGAATTTTCACATTCGGCGGCTTCGTTCGCTTACATAGCATAGCATAGCACAGGCGTAGAACGCATGTACTTAACAGACACACTATTTTAGCAAATAATTTGTCACCACACCAGTCACTCAATCCATCAAACCTGACTGAACGGCTCAGGCACATCCGCAACGACCGTTACATGCGTCCTATAGTTACTGAAGGCTAGTTACTAGTTATTATTAAATGGCATGTAATTAAATCGATATCTGTGTATTCCCTTTTTTCGAAGAAAATATTTCAAAGTTAAACCAAAAATACTGACTTGCACACAAGTTATGTACACTAAATAAATCAAATTATATATACTGTTTAATGGTATTTGCAGAACTCTTACGCTCTTATTATTATACCTTGTATTATTCTTCTGGCGCTTCGGCGGCCGCTGCCGCGGCACGCTCGCTTCGCTCGCTCGCCTTGCGCGTTGTTTTCTATACTCTAACATAACCTAACCAATTGTAGGACATGTTTAGTTAATCAATTGGTTTTTTAGCACAGCATTCATTTTTCTGGTATGCATTTAGTTAATTAGTGGAGTTACCTAGTGTGCTGAAAAATTATACAGATGTGCATTTAAAAATATCCCTTATTAAATTCAAATTCAGTTTATTACCCATGTAAAAATAAAGCCTCACAGGTAATATTACCCAATTCGTTCGATATGGACATTATACAATATAAAAAATATTAATACTAGAAAATACACACACGCTACGAGTACAGTACGAGAAAATAAAGAATACTATACTATAAAAAAATTACAATACAAGAATATATAAATATCAAAAAACCATTATGTTGACATGCGAGTTTTTTTTTTCAAATATCTTTAAGATTGCATGGGTTTTTGTTGCGATTGCCGACATCGTCTTCGATGAAGTAAATCGTTAACGATCTTGACATACACCATGCGTTAGCATCCTATAGTTTGTGACATACACTATCGATTCATCGTTTCGATCGGTCTGAAGCGACGGATCGTACAGAAGAATCATACCGTATAATATGGGGCCCTTTTAGCCTGAAATAAAGATCGATTAAGATTTATAAAAAAAAATATTGCTGGTTTACTTTGGTAGGTTGGTTGCATTGCAACTTGCATTCCAACAGCTTCTATTGGCTATGGCTGGTCCCATTGTCATTGGTTAATTACTCCAAGGCTACCACTGCTCGCTGCGCGTTCAATTCAAATTCAGTTTATTGCCAATATAAAAATAAAACCTCACAGGTAATATTACCCAATGCGTTAGATATTATGGACATGGACATTAAACAATATAAAAAAATATGTACCTATATTAGAAAAATACACACACGCTACGAGTACATTACGAGAAAATAAAGAATACTGTACTTTAAAAAAATTACAATACAAGAATTATAAAAATTGTAAAATTAGATCTGGCTGAGTGTCTTAGCATTGCCATTCAACGTGGTAATGCCGCCAGTATCTTGGGAACGCTGCCCTCTGGCAGTGATCTGTTTCAGTTGAGCTATCTATAGATCGTTTTAAACGGTCCTTAGATAGCTTAACTGTTTTACGTGTATTTTATATATTACCTATTGTATATTATTTTGTACATTTCTGTAATTATTTTTATCGATATTATTATAATTCTGCTACAGAATATGCTTCTTAAAAATCATTATGTAGATATTTTACACATCTAAGTAAATAATAAAATTTAAACTTCTCATAACAATAAATATTTTATCAGTAGTAAGAATTACATTACCTACCATTTTGCGCTACCTAGACTAACATTTCAAATCAAAGTTTGCCACATAATAGAACCTACGTACTATAAAGTTTCACAATCAAGTCATTACTTACATTCAGATGTTGCCGTCACGTCAACTGTACTAAGTATTTTAGATGTACTACTTTTTTTAAGGTCTTCTGTGAATTCTAATTTCAAATGATTAAAATTAAAACAATATGGCATTCTATTTTCATATTCAGTATTCAGTAGCAACTTTTATGGTAATTTGCTACGGTTGCAGGGCTGGCTGATACAGGGATTGCGTCAGAGTTAAATCGCTTCGGTGTGACTCATGGGGCCACACCTTGCTGCCAAAAAGCTTGGGGCAGGGAAACGACATCTGGTTGGCTGGGTTTTGGTGCAGACAACTCTGCAGAAACTCAGACCAATGAGGCGTTGCAAGTGCCTTCAAAGTGGGCACGTGAGAGCAGTTTACACCTATAAGGTGGACCGCAGCAATGACTAATGACTGCTAAAGTTGCGGTCTTAGTAGGCCACAAGGCAGATTCTTGCAAAGCACCTGCACCTAACTGTGCGCTCCGTGCAGCTGGCAAAAAGCCAGCGTATCACGTGTCACGGGATGGGGAGCATTCATGCTCCCTATCCCCACCAAAGCCCAAGAAAATGGTACAGATGATTGCCCAGAACAATCCTCGTCAAAAAAGGGGATAAATCTTAATTAGTAAGTATTCATTATGGAACATCAAATTGTGATGACACCAATAAATTAATTCAGGCGAATCTCAACCATTGCGCCAGTGCTCAGGACGTAGGTACTCATTCAGTCCATGGCGCAGTGGTTGATTGAGATGGTGATAATCTCCAAAATAGTACTTTATCCCCCCCTCCACGCCCACCCAAAATAACCAGGTAGGGGATGCTGATGGATTGGCGGCCATCATTTCCTCGTCAGCCATCGGATAGTGCGTACCTATGTGTCGATATCTTTTTGACTGGTGCAGGTGTTGACTGGTCATAGCTGCTTCGTTAAATACCTATGCCAAATAGACCAAAGGGAACCGACGACCGAGTGCCAACATATCACTGTAAATGCGACGTGAAAACGGCGCAGCATACACTTGAGTTGTGTCCTGCCTGAGACGAAGAGCCCCGTATTCTCGTTGTTGCGGGATTGGAAGAGGTGGCATCCTGCTGCGAAGTTATAATGTCGCGAAAAGAGGCAGTAGAACGGGAAACGGAGATGACTTACAATCTCCCGATACAATCCCGGCGAGGCGTAGAAGGAGATCATTCGACATCCTCCATAAACCACCCTAGCCCAAAGCAGTGCGCTTAGTGTTCCTCCGCGCCCCTGAGAAGGTATTCGTATAGCTTCGGCTTACCATACTATAAGAGTTGGTCAACATTGACCAAAGCTGCCAGGGTCGCGGAAGTATTAGCAATGCCCGTAACCCTAGCAAAACGCGTGCGAGGGAACACCGGTTAGTCAGTAGAAGTCTAAGTATTCTCCACAGGCTTGTGGAAAATCCTCATGGATCCTCCATAAAAAAAAGATTGATGGTTTACTTTGGTAGGTTGGTTGCATTGCAACTTGCATTCTAAGAGCATCTCTTGGCTATGGCTGTGTGCTCTCATTGCCATGCCATTGGTTGGTTTTTCCAAGGCTACCACTGCGTCCTGCGCGATAAATCGTTTTATTCTACACGCTTGACGCTACACAGGTATTGATTTTTGCAGGTACATAATCCATGTACCACGCCACGGTGTTCTTGTATTCTGGTAAAAAACGAGGACGGACGCACGGTACGCGCAATACCTACGCCTATACGGAGCGCCTTTGGTCAACTTGTGAAGTGTAACAACCACCGCGAAAACTAAATCCGCAATAATGGCTAGCGGATTAATGTTCAAAGAACATTTCTACACACACGCAATAGTCGGCGTAGTGAAATCCACTGTTGCAATGGAGGCCGATGTCGAGACCTATGCTCTAAAATATCAGCACGATTATCTGTTGAGAATCCTTCGTGATATGAACGTCGATGTCATCGAGGTGGACTTCCAAGGGCCTTACACTGGGAGTCTTTTGCTTGACAGAGTTGCAGTGTCAGTTAATGGAGTAGTATACATGCCGACGCCTAAATCTTCCATCGAAGAGTTTAATGTAAGTTTAGTTTAAGACCTTACTACCATTGGAAAATTAGAAAAAGTACAAACATCATGTTATCACTTATTAGTACCATGTTCATACTTTCCTAATGTCACTTCGACATGGATTAGTAGATAAATAGTGGACACCCTGATTATCCCCTGTTATCATGTTGTTAGCATTTGCTCATATTTTAGCTCACAAACCTGAAGGTGATCTTGCAAGATGAACTCAATCAAATGGTTATTGATCAGAACAACCCAGATGCAAGAGTTTGCGGGGCTGATGTGTTAGTCCAAGGTACATAATTTTAAAGTATATTCAGAGTGTCACTTATGTAGTGCTTGTACTGTGTATAATAACTTTTAGCTCCTAGGTACACAAGCATGCTGGTAAACCACATAAAGATTTACTCAATAAGATAAAGATCATTTATTTAAAACTTAAATGCATATTTATATAAACTAACAAAATATTTTCAGGTCGGGAGATTTTCGTGGGCATATCTGAAACTACAAACGAAGCAGGGGCTGTTGAATTGGCAGAGGCTTTCAAAGATTTTCCTGTGACTGCTATTAGGGTAAAATATTTTTATCTATTATTGGTTCAGTATAATATAATAGTTTATAGTAAAAGATGAACAGAGATAGATAGTGAAAGATTGCAAACACGGTATACAAATTTGTTTTACAAATGCTGTCCTGCACCCAAGGCGTCACATTTAGAAATTTTTGTAGCATTTTAATAAAGTTTTTTAAACTTACGCGATCAGAACACATTATTATAAATATTGACGGGTATTTATCGCGTTTATTTACCTATTATTCCCGACGTTTCGACAGGTTTACACTCTGTTGTGGTCACGGGATGACTGATGCGATAAATACCCGTTAATATTTATAATAATTGTAGCATTTTGTAGTTCTAATTACTTTTATTTAAAGTTTTATAAGTTATTAATAAATGAAAGTATACAATTTTATTTCTAATGAACTATCATTCAATATGTTATAAATTTTACTTAATAATATGAATACTTATTGTATTATATTATTATTAGTACAATTTACTTAGCAAACCTCTAAACCTCTGTTTTTCATAATTTTAAATCAAAATCCTTTATTATTATCAACAACAGTCTCAAAATAAAACTTGAAATCTTACATTAAGCACATTTTTTCTTATATCACAGATAACTGCTTTATTTTTAAATATTTTGTATCAATATTAAAATGTAATATTTAAAATTTATCAAACACAAATAAAACCTGTATGGAACATCTTATTTTTGTCTACAGATTAATTTCAAGTAAACATTTATTTTTTTGTCGCAGGGGCTGCAGTTTCTAGATTGATGATCAAAGCAATCGTTATTATTACATTTAGCACAATAATAAAAACTCTTACGTCGTTTTTTAGCAGAGCAATAGGTACACATACTTCTCTGGCCTTATTTTTACACCTGGTTCATATGCAATTGGCTGAGTTTCAAAAGCCAAACCTCTTGTACTGCTTTTCTAACTCGTTTCCTCATTTTCTATCACTCCTCAGCTTGAGCTTCTCTTTTTTGGCCGGTCCTAAGACATCTCTACAATCCTGTTTTTGGCAGGGAAATTGTGGACTACATTCCCGGTAGCATTTCTCAAAAATAATGCCCTGTCAGATGTTTCTCTGGGCCAGAAATAATGTTTTGACTTTTTTCACAGCTGATGCAGAATGCAAAACAATAAGATTTTCCACCAACTCTTCTTCTCGTGATGCAGTTTCTGGAACTCATGAATCCGATGCAGCTCTTGATTGGAGTGGTACTGAAATGTTCGGTATCTCAGAGTGTCTACTACAATATTTTGTAGGTCTTCCAGTTGGAATGGCACAAAAGAAGGATCTGCTGCTTTATCGTCAGGATCAACTTCCAAGCTATCCTCAGTTTTGCTGTCTGAGTTCTTTTTTGTTTAGTTAAATATTGGCAATAAACAAACAAACAAATTTTAATTCATAACAATGAGTAAATACAGAAAAAAACAAAAAACAAAATAAGTAATCCTTAAATAATAATGATCGCCTACTAGTTGATCAAGTATCTTTTATTTTGAAAACTAAGAATCCCCGCCGGGCCTGCTTGTGTTATGCGGCTCAGGGTCTTCTGTGCTGGCACAACATGATTCTCGCGCGCAAACTGACCGGCCTGGCCTCCCAGTAGATGCTTCAGTATTCTAGAATTAAACTCAACCACTATGTTATGCAAGTGAAGATTTCTGTGCCAAATTTGGAACTATCTGCATGTACTCATAGTTTGGGTTAGAATTGTACATTCTACTCGAATTAACAAAGTGCTGGTAGCTTATTGAACCAATTCGAACAAGGGGTTGTTTAAATATGGGGTTTCAAAACGCAGGAAAAAAATATTCCATGATTGCAATAAATGATTCCTTGACCTATATTAATATGCTTATATGCATTAATAATTTTCAAATGCCTTGTAGAGAAACCGGCAATTAGCCCATACTATATGTCAATTTTGACATTTCTCCATAGAGATACCCTTTCGCTGCTACCATGTTAGCCCGCCTGGGTTAGCTTTGTTGGCGTAGATGCGACATCTTCTCTTCATTTCCAATTCCACCACCAATTGATATAAGCAAACTTATATGTGCAACTTTTATAACATATTATTAAGTTCAATGTTGTTTGTTTTGCAGATGCCTCGTGGCACAACTCACCTGAAAGACTACATCACCAATGGCGGGCAGGGCATGCTTGTGGTCGGCCCGAGCAGTGAGGCGCAAGAGATCCTGTCTCTGCTTGAAAGGGAGTCGGGGTCGTTCTTTGTCAAGTTGCAAGTGCCAGAGAAGATCGCTGCCGACTGCCTCTACTTGAATAAAACCCTTATTCATCGCGCCATTGAAGAGATACCAGAGTCTTTCAGGGTACCTAAGCACTAAATGGAAGTTTGCTTGACTAATATTGTAGCTTATTGTTTTGTTCATCAGATCAAGTCAAAGTCAAAGTCAAATGATACTTTATTCAATACAATCACAAGGATCACTTTGAAATGTCTTACATACTAGGTGAATTTAGGTGCCAATTCATCCTAACTCAAGCCCGAGAAGAATTGGCAAGAAACTCGTCTTGGTTTCTGAGAATGTCTTCTGTTGATTGTCTTTGAAGGATTGCATGCTATATAGAGTAACATAAAACCGAATAACCTCCTAAAAAAATAAAACTGGAGTATCATAAAAATTAGTCTCAGAAAGCCAGCAACAACCCTAAAGCCTCTTGGAATGTTATAAAACAAATTGTTGGCCTTAACATGAAGCAATCTACTGTTAGTCATTTATTTCTTATCTATGTTAAACATTATAGTGGAATGGCCATGTGAAACTTTAATCAATGTCTTGTACAAATCACAAAACAATATAGTACACTTAAAATTCAATAGCCTGCATTTATGCTATTTAGGACTAGATTGCATTTCCAATGAGGCTGATTAGACACAATGCTATCCTTCTTTTCTACTAATTCTACTAATATAATTAATATGCAGTATCTGTAGTTTGTTCCTCCTCAACATAGTCACAGAACAGATTGGTACAAAATTTGGCAAGTATGTAGTTGATAGCCTGGAATAACAGTTGGGTTACATTTTACCCCCATGACTCTGCTCCTATAGGATGCATAGAGTGTCAAAGTTATTGTAGGTTCTTTTTGCTGAGTTGCTCTTTGTGGAAGCTTATTATAGCATAGGTCCATATGGTATGTTATGGACCTATGCTATAATAAACTTATGCACTTAGTATTATTAGTATCTTTATGGCTTAATGTTGGTGAATTGTCATCATGTATGTTCACAAAAATTATAATAATATAATTTTATTTTTACTTTATTTAAGAGGCTGTATTTTCAAACAAAACTCAAATGTTGAAAGTTAAGAATGTATTTTTGACAGCATCTAAGACTTGCAAATCTAATTTCAGATTTTCTGTGAGAAGACGAACTGCTCTCGTCGCTCCATCTGCTTCTCCGAATTCGACAAAATGAATGCTGGCCTCTCATCTGCCTGTCTGCTTATCAGGAAGTTCCCGTAAGCAAACACATAAGTTGTATCCTTATAACAACCTGGATTTACATTAGACAGTTATAAGAACAAAGCGCGCAAAGTTTATCAATCAACAATTAAAAAAATTGCCCCATGGCTGAGCCCTAGATTTCTGCTGTCAACTTCGACGCTTAGTGGAAATCGGGTCTGCAAAAACTAGTGCTTATAATTAATGTGTTTGCGCTTTAAGAATTGTCAGTCAGTAGCCAAATCGTTTGGCTGGTGTTTTATGCACATGTTCGTGTGCTGTTGATGTTGTGTTATAATGAATAGTTGAAGAAAATGCAGCTGTATTTTTCATTTCAGGAATTTAAACAATACATCTCAAGCTCTACCGCTGGGGCACAATTTTTTGTAAATAGCGGCTAATGTGAATCCAGCTACACATTGTTTTAACAGTCTGTCGGCATCTCTGAAAGAATCTCATGTAAATTATGTTCTAATATTCAGCCATTTTCAGGCAGCGTTTTATAACAGATCTAATTTTACCTAAATTGATGTGTGAATTAGGTATAAGCTCTCAACATTCCCCTGGTAACAGTGTATTGTATTCTTTTATTATGACTAAGTATTGGAATCTTTTATAACGTAAATTACAATAATAAAATTATTCTGAGAGCTTAGTATTTAAAAAAATTAAATAACGCTTATTTAATTTTTGCTTGGGTCAATGTGAATACTCAACAAAAAACAAAATTATATTAACGTTAATAGTTAACGCTATTGTTAATGATTGTTATAAGATAACAACTATTACATCATGCCAGACGTTATTATCGCAGTTTTCTTATTTATCAAGCTGAGCAGCAATTTTGAAAGGACACCTCACAAACCACAGGCATATTGAAATGTACACCACTTTTTTGCTTCTTCCTTTTCTAAGTTCCCTTTTTGTCTTCAACGCAATGGCATTTATCTTAATATATTAATCTCTATTCCTTCGACAGTGCATTCCCTAATAGTCAGTATAGGATTTTAATTATTTATGATTGTTGTGTTTTAAATATTTTTTAATTTATAAGTGTTTTATATTTTGCTAGTTATTTTATCAAACATAACTCATAATATTTTGAAACACGGTCTTTTATTCACATATTATGTTGTCGATTCATTAAAAGATTCTTGTATTGTGACGGATTCGACTCTAGTGCTGGTTCCTCGTCTTCACCACTGGTACCCTTAACATCAGCATTCACCAAACATACAGAACTAAAAGTATATCCACCACACTGCACGAAACCTATTTTAGTAAGATGAAAATCGTTACTACAAGGTTCCATGCTGGAGAAACCAACCTTTGTCTCGGTTGAAGTTCGTATTCAATTTTGTATCCCAGATTTTCTCCGAGAAAAGTCCGTGTTTCTCAAAATGTCTCAATGGAAGTTTTGAAAGGGAAATCATAACTCATTTTAAACATATACCAAGTTTGCAGACACATTACTTAATTAAAATTAAACCATTCATATGTCACCTCATCATGATGATATCATCACAATGGACAGCCGTGGCTTAGTGTATTTTTTGTACTTACATATTTCGAGTAACTATTATTTATATGATTGGTTTTGTATTTTGTAAACATGTTATTTGATTTTTTTTATTCAATATCGAAAATGATAGGTACTGAAACATAATGTCTGTATTTTAATATTGGAGTAGCAGTAGGTGCATTTATCCGATAGTAGTTACCGTATATTTAAAGGGACTTTAATCATTGAATATTGTTAAAATGGACTTAGTAGTTCATTCCTATGCATAATCATTTTTCTTATCAATGTACTCGGTGTGTTAGAAGTAAGAAAACATTCAGTATTTAACTTATTAACTCATATATTTTAATATGTAATGTAATTTGTTTTAAGTTACAGGTACATTTGTACATGCGTTAATTGCACGTATTATTTCTAGTAAGCACGACATTTGGTTGATTTGTTTAGATATTTTATTTATATCGCACAAATGTTTTGACTTTTTAATTAGTTACCTTAGTACCTATTACTTGTGTTTGGTATGGTATTTGATTCTAATCATGTTTATAAACAAAATATAGTATTCAACTTAGCATTAGAATTAAAACATAAACATTTAAAAAAATAATAGTGATCATTTAAATATAAAAAGTTTTTATTTGTAATTTTACTAATTTTTTTTGAATAAATATTTGATATTTTAAATTATTTCATAAAGTTATAGTGTCATAAGTTAAAATATATAATCATCCAATCTCTCATGCAAACTTTTTATAAACGTAGTGATAGTAACTATAATATTAATCGATTTTACTGTGTATGCGAATTCCTCGCGTAGTGGAAATGACTGTATCGACTTAAGAAAATAAAAATATACATAATTCAAATGATGTTTTAGTGAAACAAAACTTGCCTTTAGTACTTAGGATTTTAAATAGTACCTAATATAAATGACTTTTCTATCTTAATCTTGCGGCAACTGCAAACCATTTTCTATGACTCTTTGTAGGTTAATATCAAACTTTGATTTATAGGTGAACCTATAAACAGATTTGGTTAGCAAATCAAGTTTTAACACACAGAAGCGTAAGTTCCTGTAAGTTTACGCTTAGCTTATACTTTAATATTACTGGACAAATCTCAACACCATTATACCTAATAGTCTCAAGCTAAGCAAAATTTGTACCTACTATGGGAACCAGATAACTGAATACTTACCTTACCTACCTATAGTTTTATTAAATATTATAAGATACAATAGAACATCCAAACGCGCAACAATCATAGTATACAAAAATATATCCTGCCCGCCTAGCACGGCAAGAAGATTATTAGCCCCCGGGGAAAGGATAAAAACTCTTTCACCTCTGTCACTTTGGTCTACCTTGCGAGCACGGCCGCGCTAGGGAATAGTTTATAAGGGTGGATTTACGGGGAGAATAGCGTTCTCTACCGCATTGTTGCCATTTTAGCAAATTAAATTAAAATGACGTATCAGTCTTCAATATTTCCATCAATCCATCAAAACTCCAAAAATTGTTCGTTCCTTGTACTATCTGTGGTTGGTAGCAAAACAAAATTTGAGCAAAACACCGTTTCTATTAATTAAATTACACAATACATGTTCAACTAAATTAACATGAGTGAGAAAGTAAGTAATGTGATAACTTGTATTGTTACACAAATACCTATTTATAACATATTTTCGAAAGCATCGTTTTTTTACGATGAGTGCTTTCGTTGTTTTGATTTTGTTATAGTCAAGAATTGTTTTTCAACGCTCACATTATCTAGTGTACCCATGATGTAGGTATTCTTCATATTTTCTAGATTAAGGAGCAACAAATTGCAAATTAGAGTCATGGTTGACTTCATGGCCAACAGCAGCCATCTGGCGACCGATCTATGAGTTCACTGGGCCTCTAGAGAGCTGAAAAGCATAGGGCCAACAGTTTAAGCTGAAAAGGTTGTCCGGACTGGACCATTGAGCAATGGAAGCAGGCTATATAATTATATTGGTTTGTATTTTGTTGTTAATACAAGTTTAACATGAAAGAGAATAAATGGTGTGATTGAACAGCTAGCATTTTATAACTATTTTGTTTATTACAGACATGGAAGGACTTAAAGACAAATGCCCGCATTGAAAATGCATCCAGTGATCCTTGTTTGGTGCGAGCAACATTAGTAAGTTGGTTTCCTTCACACATTGGACTGTAGTGGTGTTCTCTTCATTTGAGCTTGGCTCTATGTTATCCATTGGGACTCTGAAATAAACAAGGTGATGGAATGTAAGTAAAATAACACTGGTCATATATGAAACTATTCATATAGGTAACTATAATTTCAATTAAACTCACCTATAGTGGTGCATGATATTGTATATTGTTGCACAACAGTATATCTGTGGTGCCTTTTCGGGATCATAATGAAGCATCCTGTCAATGTTATTTTGGTGCAGCATCCAAATCAGGAATCATCATCCACGGCTCCAAGGTGTAGCCTGAGTCCCCTGTAAAAATGCCTCATACTAATACCATATTTTTTTCTTTTCAGTTTCCCTGGAGATTTTCAACCAAAAAACTTAATAAATATTGTCGATATCAAACTGTTATTTTTTTACTACCTATACATAATATATATACTAGTGTTCATAGATCTTGATGGGAGCCGGTGCAACAGGGCGCTGCTATTAACTAATAAAACGTAAATAAATATATTATTAAATAAATTATACAAAAACTCTATAATCATTAGCGTCTCATTTTCCTATTCAAATTGGAGTGATTGAATATAAACTAGTCATGCACTCTCCCTGGGTACCTTGCATTAATGTTTATTATCCGACAGGCCATGCTTTTCATGAAAACCAGTAGATACACGCTGCCTTGCATTTTCTGTTCCTGGGAATACAATCCATTTTGGCATTAATCTGAAAATTCAATACATAACCAGTTAATTTATTGCAGATCAAACTAACTTATGTGTAGGTATGAAATCCGTACTTATTTCTGGTTTTATTATCTTTGACTTGCAAGAGAATAATATCTGTAGGTAGGTACCTATATTTTCTAAACTAAATGTACTTTTAGGCAAGTGTTAAAAATTGAGCTTACATTCTGATGATAGCACCAAAAAGTTGGGTCAGATATTTTTTTACAGTGGTCTGAGCTATCACTAGACTGGTCTTGGCCTGTACCTTGCTGGTAGCTACCATCTGTCAGGGATGTGCGGACCTATTGTTGAAAATTTTATACCCAAGAAGGTACTGGTAGGATTGGTTTAGCTTAAGTTGATATCAGACCGAGGTATATTATATCCTAGGTCTGAGTAGGTACGGATTTCATAAAACCTGAGTAGAAAGATACTTGTAGGTATGTATTATTTACCTTGATATGCACCGGCAAACCATCCCAAGGATTTAGAGGCTGCAAGGCTTCTTTCAACTCCTCACACAAATATAAGGCCATTTCTTTAGTAACGCGAAATATGTGGCGAAACTCATTATCCGGGAATTCAAAGGCGTTAGGTACTGACATCTCGGATAGGGATGTCTAGTGTAACTTTCGTTCTAACGTTTACATATCTCGCGTTAGAACGAAATTGTAGAATACTTGAGACATTATTTTCTTGAGGAAACTATTCAATATTTACAAATTATATTTTTATACCCACCTTCAAAGGACAGTGATTAATATTCCCTGTCTTATGTCAAATAGAGATAAATTTATCCACGTTGTTGATAGGCCGTGCTCTGGGGCGGGGAGTAGCGGGACCTACAGTCTACGATAAACGTCAAAGGGAAACATTATATTCCTTTCCCCGAAGCTGTGCTATGAGAGGTAGAAAAGGAAATCATTTCCACTGACAGGTGGGTAAAAACAGGGGAAAGACTATTTTTCCTTGAGCCGTGCTAGCCCCGCTGGAGGGGCACTGAACCCACTTATAGCAAGTACCTAAACAAATGAATGGTAGAAACACCAGCTTGACGTAGGTAGGTATCGCCTTTTCTTGATACGTTAAACAAAATAGACGAATTCGTGATTTGTTTTTTACCTCATGAAGAGAAGTCTTAGCAGGCTCCATGCTTCTAAAACAAGCGCATATAAAAAGGCTTTAAAATAACATAGGTAATAAGTGAATCGAAGCCTCGGTGACTGTTGAAAATCCTGAATTTCACTGACCGACAATTTACTAATCGTGAGGATTTAATGATGTCACTGCTATGGAATTACAAGTAGGTACCTAGTTATTGAACGAGAATTGAAAGCCGGTTGCCCGTGTGGAACATATTATAGTAGGTACTTAGCGGATTTCTTCGCAAAGCTTCTGGCAAGACAATGGTAGCACAAGAACTGGGTGTCCAAAGTGTTGGTTGGTAAAGAAAAATACTGTGGAAGGTCATTATAATATTTCGATGAAATCCTATAGGGAAGTGGCTGCCCCACAAGTGGGGTAGGTATTTTGATACAACACATGGGGCACTTTCATACAGAGTGGAATCTATGAAAATGGTCATATTAAAACACTTTTATATTGATTTTACTTGTTTATTGTAATGAGATCATAATCAGCTTATGTAATTATTATGGCGAATCTTAATCACAGTCAGTCTCTTGCTTTGTCTTCGACATCTGGGAAGACAAAAATGTAAGACCTGACACTTTTTTTCTCAAGTTTATCACCTCATACTCGGTACCTAAGTTGTATTTAGAAATGACTTTGGCCTCATAGTGTAGCACCAATCTTTTTTAAATATAAAGAAAATCCTCAACATGTAGGTATATTTTCAGGGTTAGGAATGTCAAACTCAGATCCACTTTCTAGGTCTGATTCTCATAAACATTGTTATCACTTAATTTCAAGTCTCACTTGAATCAGATTCTAGCAAACGAGGACAGACTTTCTTCTTTCTACGCTTTTTAGTTCTGTGAGTTCCAATATTTTTTTTACAGTTTTTAATTCTTTCGCTTTCTTTCTTAAAACAGAAAACTGGTTTTCTACTTTCTAGTTTTCCATTAAATAGGCCAAAAACCCTAATATCTAGTGGTTGTAACTTGTGTGACGTGTGTGGAGGCAAAGAGATATAAATAATTTAATTGTCTCTGATTTGTCATTGGATTATCTATCAAGCACAAAGTTTGGTGTTGGACGTGTTGTAGAACTTGCATGTACAAATCAGATGTCATCCAGCCACTCCTGATTGCTAAGCCAAGACTGCCTTCAGGACCCCATTTTTTTTTCTTTTAAATGGACTTGAGGGAAAACATGAACAGGAGCAAGAGGAGTGCCTGTTGCTGTCACTATCCCGCAAAACATAACAAGCTCTCCACATTCAGCTGACACAATTTGTCCTACTTTGTGTCTTTTCAGCCAAAACTCTAAGCGTTGGTGAGACCGTGTCAATACCTGTTTCATCCAAATTGATTATACAATCAGGTGTGTATTTGTAGCTAATCATTACACACTCGTAATTCTAAAAAAATTCACCCACTGCAGTCTTATAAAATGCAAAACTTTGTGGGGGGCTTGTACTTTCGGGCTCCTTAGGCTAAACTCCTGATTCCTGTTTCTAAATCCTGCTGCCCAATCTTTCCTGGCACATTTTTTTTTCTATGGGTAAAAAATAAATTACTCTGGGTATTTGCATCCTGAATACTCAACAAACAAAAAAATTTTTTAAGAAAACTGCACCTTTGTTTACTTTATTTGCTGCACCATAAATCACATTTTTATAACAAAATGGAAGGCACTAACAAGACTATTATTACCAATAACGAGACATTAGTTACACACTGTCGGAGATGATGGTGACCTTCTCTAAAAGGATGGATTCTGTTGATGAAACTCTGAGAAGGAAGACTGCACCTGCATCCAGTATTGACGGCCTAGCTGAGGAGTTAACTTTTTTCAAGACCTTCATTCTCAATTCACTGCTGTTGCTTCAACTCCAGGTAGCTTGTGTGCCTCGAGCTTGAAATGTGTAGCAGGCACAAGATCTTGCTGCTGTATGGAGTTCCTGATGAATCCAAAGAGGATACACTAGCAGCTGCAGATAAGATTGTGAAGGGTCCATTGAAGCAGAATGGGTTCAGTGCTAATGTCATGGCTTGAACTCCGGGATGTTGCAGTCAGAGCCAGAATCTGGTCTGCGAAGTTGGCTTTGAAGGGTTCGGGTACATCTATATCCGAATTCTTAACAAAATCGAGGCATGACATCTTTATGGCGGCGCGTCAACGATTTGGGATATCCAAGTGCTGGACAATGGAAGGATCCGTGTTAGTGGTCGCTGTCGACGGAAGTCACCATCGCGCTAGGTGTATGGAAGTCCTCGCTGCTGTTGAAGAGCGGAATGAACATGCTTCATAGCCAGCTTCGGCGCAGTTGCTGCAAGCTTCCACGACAATGCCAGTTGAGAGACCATCCAACCCAAGAAGCCGGACTAGGAAGTAGTTTAGCATGTATCTATTTAAATTATCCTTTGGTGATTCCGACCGGGTAGTTTGCTTTGTTATGTGAGGGATTACTGCGTAAGGTATGTATGTACTTATAATACATAACCATTATGGTTTTTATTTTATCTACACACTCTTAGCATGAATTATTCCATGTTTACCTGCATTATTACTGAAAGCAAGCCAAGCCAACAAAACAAAGCCAAGTGAAGTAAAGTGAAATGCTCTATTATACTAGACTGTGATGTTTGATAGACTTTAAACATTTTTTTCAACTGCTAGTGTCAGTCGAACAAAATTAAATCTTTGGTATAGAGTGCTTTTCACGAAAAAAAATCGCGTCCTTCCTTTTGTAGAGTAACGGATTTTATGGTCGGAATCCAAATAGACGATTGGTTAGGTTCAACGTTTAATTGTAGGTTTTAATGATTATTTTGTACGAGTATATACAGATCCACACTGGCAGGTGGATCAGTGGATTTTAAATAAGAAGACACAACCAACTGAGTAGGTAATTTTAGTTGCTTTCTGTTAAAACATCAGTACCTATTCATACATAATATTTATATCTGAAAGAATTATTTACTTATTATACAAAATCCACAGCTCTCATTGTTAAACAATATATATCTTACAACATAACATACAGCTAATAATGGATTTACATTTTATAGACAGGGTTTTTTAAGTGAAAACTTCTTTTAACGCGGTACGCATATTTTTATATGCTCGCCCCATTTGATTATAAACCTTAATTCACATGTTTACAGTCTACTTTTGTATGGAGAAGTTTACTGTGTTAGGTTCTTTGATATATTATCTACATTCTGAACAAAAAATATTGCATCATCTGTGTTCGTGTGTATTTGATTGGCAGTCGCCATAATTACTGATTTTGAAGTGATTTATTACTAAACTCTAACGCGCCAAAATAAGTTTTCACTTCTGTCGGCACTCCCGGAGTACAACCCGATTTTTTTTAATGTTACGACGGTCACTAATAAATTGGTAGTTTCACTACACATACTAATGTACCTAATATCAAACAATACCATAATGTTAATCTAAAAAAAAAAGTACCTACATGTTATTTTTAATAAAAAAACTAAAATTAACTGTTATAAAAATGAAAAGTACACAATTACGAAAAAG
This sequence comes from Lampropteryx suffumata, assembly GCA_948098915.1. Lineage (NCBI taxonomy): Eukaryota > Metazoa > Arthropoda > Insecta > Lepidoptera > Geometridae > Lampropteryx > Lampropteryx suffumata. The sequence continues at coordinate 12,714,333 of OX402544.1, read as the reverse complement.
TTGAACTAAATAAAGAAAATACTATACAAAATTTAATTGTTATCAAAATTACAAAACTCAAAAAGATTATAAAATTACGATTATTACGAAAATTATACAATTACACCCTCACTTTGACATACCAACCTTTTCGTTTAAAAGTTGAAGAACCCTTCGTTTGAGACATCATGTGGTGGTGTGGAATATATCAATGTCACTAAATATTTTATTATAATTCCTGTGCAACCGCTTAACAAGTGAATTATGTTCATAGTTGTTGACAGAACGGGAGACAGCGAAGAGGTTAGTATGTCGTGTGCTCCTTCTTGGTACACAAAAACATAAAACATTCAACGCTAGCTCCGGGCAGTCAATGTAGTCATTGCATAATCCATGTAAGAATACCATGGGCTTGACTTTAGTAGTGCGTCGCACGAATTGGAGGGTGAAAAGACTCACATCTGGTAGGGTTTTCCTTTCTGATTACATATTTACCACTAATAACATTAGGTTATTCCGAGAAAATAATAAAATATTTTTAACCTCAAATCAAATAAATCAGATAAAACTACGTAAAGATTGACAGATAATAATCAACTTTGTCGTATTTCTTGTCTATGGTTTAACATGTTGTGTGCAAAATTGATGTGAACGAAACGTAAAAATCCTGCCAGTGATTTTTTTATGGCTTCTTTCGACGACTTTGGCTTATCTTCACTTCACTTGATTACTTATCACCTATCACTAGGTAGGTTATGTTGGAGTATAGAAAAAAACGCGCAAGGTGAGCGAAGCGTGCCGCGGCAGCGGCCGCCGCAGCGCCAGAAAATAATACAAGATCACGGTATATCTCACTTGGTTACTTATAACCTATCACTAGGTAGGTTATGCTGGAGTATAGAAAAAAACGCGCAAGGCGAGCGAAGCGTGCCACGGCAGCGGCCGCCGCAGCGCCAGAAAATAATACAAGGTCACGGTATATCTCACTTGGTTACTTATCACCATTCACTAGGTAGGTTATGTTGGAGTATAGAAAAAAACGCGCAAGGCGAGCGAAGCGTGCCGCGGCATCGGCCGCCGCAGCGCCAGAAAATAATACAAGGTCACGGTATATCTCACTTGGTTACTTATCACCTATCACTAGGTAGGTTATGTTGGAGTATAGAAAAAAACGCGCAAGGCGAGCGAAGCGTGCCGCGGCAGTGGCCGCCGCAGCGCCAGAAAATAATACAAGGTCACGGTATATCTGATCTTTGTCGTATTTGTTGTCTGTGATATATCATGTTGTGCAAAATTTATGCGAACGAAACGTTACAAATTTACGAAACGTTACGATAGGTTACAAATGTTTTTTTTTCTCATTTGTGCATCTACCTTTATCTTGGGAGCTTTACCAGGGGTGAGGTGGACCTCTCCCTCCCCCTCCTTGGTAATTCAAACTAGATTTGTATCAATATTTTTTTTTGAGGTTAGTTTACATTTATTCAAATATCTTGAAAACGGGGCAATATCTAGTATGGGGGTGGTACCAGGGGGTAGGGAGGGTGGCTTGGGTACCGAAGATGATGTTGGAACCCCATATACACCCCCCATTCCTTCAAATATTATTAGTATTTCTGCGCAGCCATCACCGCCTAATGCTCGTGAACATGAACAAAAATCCTACTCGGTGTATTTTATTGTCCTTCCGAACGTATCAATTATTTTTACTCTTGAGACACTAGTAGAAGTTCTTGTCAGTTCCGTTGATCACACCATTTTTATGGATAACTATACAGGACTACCGATCAAAATCGCTCATGAATATAGCTACAGCCTCAAACTTGATCTAACTATTCTTCCTCTTAACGCTACCCATAATTTCCCAAACTGTGTGCCTACCCTCCTTGATTAGATCCTTGTTCCTCACAGACTCATGTGGCTCACCATATTCAGTGTCCTACGGACGCTTTCTTCTATCAAGATATCATATTAGCTTCTTACAAAGTACCAAAACAAAAAGCTAAGCCCAATTTTGGTAGTGTTAATATAGGCAATTTGAGAAAAGATGCTCTGATTTGGACTGGACTAATCTTGTTAATCAGAGTTCAATTGATGACATAGTTGATATGTTTACCAATGCTCTGATCAAACTGTACACTCTCCCGTTAACGCTATAAAATTGAAACATCATTTGAGATTAGCCATGCAAAAAAAAAATTGTAGCTAGATCAATATACAAGAAACACCCACCTGCAGTTAATAGGGAAAAGTACCTACATATATACATAAGGTCGGAATCGCTGTAATAGAGTGTGTATGTGTAGAGACTCACAACGCAACGCAGAGTTTTCACGAGCGAGAATTAACGAGTCTATTGATAATCAACCCTGCCAATGTTTAAGTCAATAGGAATTGGAATGTCTCGCCAAGACCACTCTCCTAAAGATTAAAACATTGATTCATTGATCAAATAAACACTTTTCTACTTCTACTGAATTTGATAGTACTTATATGCAGACGATCTCCAAATCTATATTCACACCTTTATTTATGTTACACGAGACGAGTGATGCCACTTATTTTAACTTGCGATGCGTTTTTAACTGAAGCAAATCATAATGGTCTCTCTGTTAATTCAGATAAAACGCAAATTATTATAATAGGTAGCTCCAGAATGATATCCACAATTGACTATATTAATCTCCCTCAGGTGATTTTCGTCGGCAAATGTATTCAGCTGAGTGATTCGGTAAAACACTATTTTTAATTACTAATTGATAGTTTAACTTACCTTTGGTATAATTAGATCCTCGTTAGATGTTATCGAAGAGCGTCGAAACGCTTTTAAATATTGCGTCAGAATATACATACATACTTATTGTAACATCACAATATTGTAAAATCATACACCACATCCTCTTTTTGAATCCTTTCCACACAAACACACCGCCTACTTTATAGTATATAGTTATATATGGGGGAAGTGTGTGAATGTGGAGTGAGGGCACTTCACATTCACACACATCCCAGAAACTAACCTTCTCTAGCATAGAAATAAGATTTTATATAAATAAGTTTTATTCTTTATGTTTTATATACCTATTTGTTTATTTCTCTTGTTTAATTTTATCTTTTCCTTATGTGGGTAAGTTATAATTATTACTTAAGTCTACTTTGTTTGTACTACTCTTACAGACGAAATCATGTCCAAACAGCACCTTATCGTTATGTAAAGAGCTTGACACCTAAAACACAAGTGTTTCACTTAGTTTAAGTGTCAAAGGACCATAATTAACACCATATTATGGACAAATTATATTCATAAGTTTCTTGGCCTCTAAAATACAAGTTACAAACTTAGTTTAGAGACACATAAAACGTAAGTAATGTTTTATTTTCTTCTTTAACTTTTGTACAGTCAATGTTCATTTTGTTAACGCGGCGGTTTCCTACACGCTCGCATCATGTACATAATCATTCAGCAAAATAAATCAGTTCACTTTCAGCTACGGTCTTGGGTGGTTCTCATTTATTACCTATCATACCTATCAATAAATATCAATACCATCAAAGGTGTAAGGAATACCTTTATAACTGTAAATATGACTTTAATCTCTATAATTATGTACGCACCTAAAACTAAGAAGCCTTTTTAGGCTGTATTCTATTCATTTAATTATTATTATTTAGTGACCTATGTTTAACTTTATGTAGCGCAAATAAACGTTATTATTATTATGAATGCTCAAAACACGTCTCGCTCGACATACCCAAAGCCGCCCGTTGACAGACGGTCAGTGTGGTGCGGTTACAACGGATGCGTTCCGAAGTGTTTCCGCACGTTTTAGAGATGGCGAAACTCAAATCCATTCCCTCAATTATAAGATAAGGCTAGTGTTTCAATGTGCCCTTTGTATCAGTGCACCCCATCTCCCCCTATACCCCCTCTACCTATAGGGAAAGTTGCGACATAGATATGAAGGTAACCTATCATATCTATGTGTGAAAACTTAATAAACATGTAACGATGTGTGTTGTCAGTACTTAGCCAGGTGACCGCAGTATAATTTTCACCTGAGCGCGTACGTGCTTCGGAGACAAAGTAATGCTATCGATGTAGGTCTCAGCTTTTCAAAAGTTGTTTGGCCACGACGGGAGGAGGCGTTCGTACGGCTTAATAACCAAGTAGCTGGCCAGAGTTGGCTACTGAATATCTCGAATTTTTTCCTTGTAAGAAGTTATCCAAATTCCGGAAAAAAAATGGTAGGTATCTGTTGAAGTAAGGTCCAGGGAGTACGGTGGATGTAACGGACATTCCAATTGCAGCTCCTCTAGTTTAGCAGCCGTCTGTTGTGCAGTGCGTGGTCTAGCGTTGTCCTGAAGCAGCAGTGGCCTAGAGCGATTGATCAGCCTCGGTTGTTTAGCAGCTAGTTCTTCCATCATGATTTTAGAAAGCTGTAGTGAACGACACCTATAGGCACTAATCTACCAAACACTCACAAGTAACTTTTTCTGAGTAAGTTTTCGCTTGAGGCACGATTTGGCTGGGTTTCCATTCGATTTCCAGGGTTCAGCCATTGCGACGAGCGCTTCCGATTATCGTACAGGATCCACGTTTCAGCACAGGACTCGATTTCAAATCTCTTCATTATCGTGCCGGTTGAGCAATGTAACGCAGCAGTCGACGCGTGTTTGCTGGTTTACTTCACTCAATTCATGAGGTAGGTACCCACCGTTCAAGCTTTTTTACTTACCCTGTTTGCTTTAAGTGGAAAACAGTTTTATCACTCATAGCGAAGCATGCAGCTAACTCTTGAAGTGGTTTCCGATGGATCCGCTTCCACAATAGCCTTTAATTCTTCATTATCCACTTTGGTCTCCGGCCGTCCACGGGGCTTGTTCTAAAGGTCGAAATTTCCAGAACGAAAACGTCGGAACCAAAAGCGTACCGTGTTTTCTATTGCGACACCAAATCCATACACAGAAGGCATTATGTAGGTACTGCTTTCCGGGAAGTTTTTTTTTACCATGCAGGTAATTATCCAATTCGCGGAATAGATGGTAATCGGTTGAGGCCAAGCCCGAAGAGTACGGAGGATGACCATGATGAAAAACCCAGCCCAAATCGAACAATGCAATGTTCAAACCACGGACTAGGGTTTTAGCGCCATCTAGCGATTCGGTAATAACCAATGGTGGTAGGGTGATGGTCGTAGGTACGTACAAAATAATCAAAATATACGTAGTGACAACCTCACTTTCTTAATCCCGCCGACAGGTGGCTGCATAAATATTTCAATTATTATCATTTACTTAATAGGTACATTATTTTATTATTTTTCTTAAATAAACCATTGCATTATCATTGCAGAATAATTATTTCCGAAATTATATCTGTTCTGCATCGGCGCCGAGGACTAGTAGCGCCATCTGAGAACTTAGTGATATAGCTTTTGGCACCCCTTGGTTGGACTATCCTTCGAAGGTTCATTATTTCAATTGATGCTCAAAACTTCGTTCTGAAGTTATCTAGCTCTGTCTAGTTGAATTTGGAGTTGACATTTTCTATTGAAAGATGGCTCTCTTGGTTGGTTAGTTTCATCATAATATATGATGTTAATTTGTTAAGAAGTTTATTTACAAAAATAATTAGAAATAGGTACCTATGTACAGAATGATATACAATAATCCTTACTAATATTATAAATTTAAAAGCATATCATTGTCTGTCTGTCTGTCACGTTTTCACGCCTAAACCGCTGAACCGATTTTGATGAATTTTGGTATAGAGATAGATGGGATGGGGAGATTGGAGAAGGACTTTTTATGTATACTCCAGCCATATTCGAGCTATAATGTTTAATAACAAAGCGTTGCTAGGCAACCATGCGACGCCATGGGTAAAAAACATTTTTTATCAATGCTCATTTTTGTAAATGCTAGCTAAAGTGTATCATAATAGGTAATACGCATGTGGTTCAAATTTACTAGACTTTTCCCCCTGTTCTGTTCTGATTTTGTATATAAACCATTATTTTCTGATTTAGTTTGTTTATAATTGCATACGTTATTAAAATGTGAAAATAAGCGCGCGAAATTGAAGTTAGCGAATAGCGGCGTTTTAGCACACCAAATTTGCGATGTTTTAAATATTTGTAACTGAATTCAAAACAAAAAAAATACATGCATATTCCCTATTTATAATAAATTATGAGTAAATAATTGAGTTTTTAACCACTAAAACTGTACGAGAAGATAAAATAAAAAAACGGTAGCTGATTTATTTACATTTACTATATTTTTATTTCATTTTTTACTTCGCACTCGTGTGGGGCTCACCAACTAAATGACATAATACAAAAATGCAAAAATGTTCACGATTTCATCCAAAGAAGCAAGAAAGCATTAGAGATGGCACTATTATCAACCATCACATCCAATCCTAAATAAAAAAGAAAAATACTTCCACTTACATGTGATTTGAAATGTTTATTAATCAATTTATTTCTTTTACATGACTTTACAAATCGTATTATGAATAGTTTGATCTATTTTTAGGGTAAAACGATTGAAAGTGTGAAATAGTGAAATATTCTCAAGTGAAAACCCTAAAAATCAGCTGTTGTGGTTTGTTTACAAATATTGTCTCGAATTTGGCTGCATTATAGGTACCACGCGTGCAATGCTGCGGGCAGCAACTAGTATAAAATACATGTGAAACAGTTAAGCTATCTATGGACCGCTTAAAACGATCTGATCCAGATCACTGCCAGAGGGCAGCGTTCCCAAGACACTAGCGACATTGCCACGTTGGATGGCAATGCTAATACGCTTAGCCAGCTCATGCTCATGTCACGCAATGTATCAACAAGACGCCCGTGAAATAATTTAGAAATCGCGGTGGGCTCCTGTTCCCCACGTGTCTCGACACCCAAAAGGCTCATATATGTAGGTCTAATCAAGATCGGATTATTTGCGCCTTTTGAGGTCCTCGGCAGATTCAGCCGCCGCACCAGCTCTAACGAAAGTCCCCGACAGATGGGATGCGGCCAGGGTGTCTACGCAAGTACCATCCCACACCAATGGTCTACCCTTGTCCCAAGGTACAAGAGTCATACCATCGGGCCTCTTACCAACATCACGTATAATGTTAAGTAAATACTTGCTTTCGCAGACTTTACTTTTCTTAACTTAGGGTAGGATATTTTTTGAACAAATTGAGTAGGTTCGGCAGGTTCATTTATATTTACTAGTGGTCGCCCAGTGATCGAAATTCGACCATAATTAATTTTAATTATAAGTTTGAACATTATTAAGGTTCTATTGTCAAAGAATACTCCATCATCACAGATTTCCAATTTTTTTTTTTCCAAAAAAATTATATGAAATTTCAATCAAATATCCAATAGTTATTAAAATAGCGAATACCTCTTATTATTTTTTATAAATTATTGAAACAAAAATCCATGCGATAAAAAAAATGCTGTCGACTTACCTACATATTTACTACTTACTTAGATTATGTACTTACTTGCATATTTACTTACGTACTTACATACATATTTCCATAATTTAATTAATGATAGAAAACTTCTCTGTAAGCGATGTTTTTTGTTTTTGTTATTTGTTGTGCATTCTTGTTCCATTGACTAATGCTTCCTTTGTATTTAAGTTTCTGATCAGCAAAACGATGCAATTAACTTTCAATACTAACTTATGTGGTGGTAAACCACTAACAATCAAAGAATTTAAAAACTCTACCGGATAGTTATTGATGGCATTGTCATTATCACAAATTATTTGAACTTAGTTATGATATGTTCGCTGTTCTCCAGGAATTTAATTAAGTATATCAGTATTAATCAAAGTACAATCATCATTTGTAGGTGCTAAAATAACTGAGTTCAAAATATTTTCTGAGACTATGTTTTCGGAAATTCTCAATTTGACCACAGACTTTAACAATAAAAAAAAGTATATACAAAAGAGTATCTATGCTCATGTGCTCTTATACTCGTATTATGCTCTTATCTAACTAATTAATATATTGTAATAGGTAAATGAATTTATTATGGTTATGTTTGACATTCAATAAGACTATAGACAAATAATATACTAATCTATTCTCAATTTGACCGACTTTGACAAAGAGACTCTTAGACTTTCATGTACTCGTATTATGCTCATATATGTGTGCGTGTCAAATATATGATAGTGTGTGTGTAATGTTTTTTTATTGATTTAATGTATTTTTTATGTATAACTAAAAAAAAATATTAGCATTCTGCACTTCTTCTCTATATAAACTATATGTGTGCGAAATTTCATACCCCTCCGTCCGCGCAATTTTCGTAAAAAGGGGTACAAAGATTTTGCTTCACGTATTAATATATAGATATTTACTTATATAGCTTACTTAGTTACTCCTAACAGATCAACGAAGTTAAGCAACTAGTGATCCTGAGTTCTGAGTAGGGCAATTCAAGTTATCAATATCGGTTTAGACTTTTTCAGTCTTTTCAACATTTTTTTATGTATTTTCTAATATTGTGTTACGTAGGTGAATGCTATCTGCTAAATGTATAAGTTTGTTTAGTAGTACCTAGATGACCGAGCTTGGCTCGGTATAAAACACGATGAAAACTACCTTTGATCTAAAAATGAAACCTAACTGAGTACTAAATTTCATTAAAATCGTTGGAACGGCTCCGCAAGATTCAGATTATATATATATGTATGATTTGTAAGTATTTGTCTCGGGTCGGGGTGTTTCTATGTATAATATGTATGTATTTACAAAAAAAATGTATTTAAGTAGTATATCATGTGGTATGTGGTACCCATAACACAAGCTTTACTTACTTTGGGGCCAGATGATGCTGTACGAAATGTCCAGAATTATTATTATTATAGGTATATACAAGAATAGCTCGTTTAAAGGTATTAGATGTATTTACATAAAAAAAGTATGTAAGTTGTATATTAGTTGTCGTACCCATATCAGAAGCTTTGCTTACTTTGGGGCCATATGATGGTGTGTGAAATGTCCGGCATTATTATTTATATATTTATTTATTTGGCATACTTTATAGATCTCCAAAATTTGGGTTCGGAAAAATACGTGTTTACATTTCTTGAAATCTTCATAACGATAGCTCGTTACCTACATACGAGTCTGGATCAGAAAATAATCTTTTACTCATAATTTAAATATCTTGTATAATTTACCTGTCATCTAGTCACCATAACATAATACAAGCTATGCTTAGTTCTGCATTGTCCACCAATATTTATTTATGTATCTAAATTAATACAATAACAATTTTCCTACACGTATTTGCTGAGGCTCAAGGCGTTTATCTAAATCTAAATTTAAACTAATGTTATAAAGAGAAAAGATTTAGTTTTTTGTGTGTTTGTTTGTAATGGATTAAGTCAAAAACTACTTAATAGTACATTATGGTACTAGTGTGTAATGTTGGTGATTACCGCTGAAGCGCCATTGAGACCCGAGCCGTTAGGTGAGGGTCTTAAGAGAGCCGAGGACGGTAATCATCAATACACACGTGTATCATACGACGTTTTTCAACACACTTGTGAATAAAATAACAATAAAAACTCATTTTATTTAGTAGATAAAAAGTTTATTTAGAGAAACAATTAGTAAATGTGCAGTTAGTAAAATTATAATTATCTGTTTTTGATGGCTTAGCGGTCTCATCAGATAGATTATTTATTGAAATACTTTCATGTTCTATTTTAATTTGAGATGGCTCATTATTCTTGTAGGTAGGTGTAATCCAATCATTGGATGTACTTGGTGTTTCGTCAGTAGGAAGCGCCTCAGAATCAAGTTTAATTCTTTTTGTGATTTTTGCACAAATTTCCTTCTTGCCACCCACCATGACGCTTCAAAGTCATTATATCAGCTCCTGAATTAGCCAGCAATGTAGCTGAAGTTCTTCTGAAACTATGTCCAGTGTAGCTCTCAGCATCTGCTAAACCTAAAAACTTAGCGATTTCTTTAGGCATAGAACTAAATTTGTTTATACATATAGGCTGACAGGTACATTTATCATTCTGGTAATTTAGAAAGAAAGGGTCAGTTTTTGCTTTTGGTGACCGCAAACTTTCATACTTCTTATTAACAACCTCGGTATTTTATTTTTCGTGATAGGTATCTTCACTAAAAGCATCTGGCCATGGTTCTCTATGTTTTTTACGGTTATGTTTGTTAATTCTTACCAAATATTAAAGCAACCTGAAAAAAAAAGAAGCAATAATTAAGTTCAACACACAACACAGGCTGAAGTCGCGTAGATATTTAAAATTAATTTAACTAACCTTAGAAGCTAGATATTGGTTATCTGGAGCATCTTTTATAAATTTTTAAAAGTGGCTCTATGGTCACCGCAATTAGGCACAGAATGACACCCATAATCAAACTGTGACTTTTTCATTGCTATAACTCACTAGTGAGTTATAGTTTTTTTTTTAATTTTATTGGTTGAGGTGCTTTGTTCTTAAAAAGTTTTTATTTAAAAAAAGATCGTGTTTAATAGAACAAATAAATTAAATATTATTATTATAAAATATTATTTATTAATAATTTATTTAAAAAAAAATACAACCCATTTTACTCGAAGATAACGTAGGTTTCTATAAGTTTCTATAATTCGCAATAAAATAACCCAAGGTCTCAAAAATTTGATTATAAAAGTCATTTGATGATACATAAAATAACGTACCTTAGTACTAAAGGAACCACAAAAAAGTCCGCAGGATTTTTTTTATTATTGAAGTGAAAACATCTGTAGGCGCGTTGAGCACTTTGGGTGAACAAATAGCGTGAAACTCGCGTCATCGTCACCCATGCATGAGCTATGGAAGAAAGTTGATTTTTCTGAAGTAAGTATAAACTTTTTTATGTAAAATAATTGCAATAATTGTGTTCGATAGCTCAATAAAAAAAAAATGTATTTCACCATATACATGATAGTACTTTCTACTGATAAATAAAACAATTCATGTGAAATTATTCCTATGACATTCTTTGGGGACTGCCGATAGAAGTGAAAACTAAGTATCTTGTGAATTGTATTATTTATTTTATTATATTTGAATTATTTTTGATTTATAAAGAAGTATTTATGATCAAGGAATAAAGTTTAAATTGGTTATTAACCAGTTCTTTACAAACCAAATGTAATTTAAAAATAATAATCTAATAGCTCGACGATATCATTTACAAGTTACATAGTTTACACTTCTATCGGCAGTCCCCAAAGACTGCCCCGCATTTTTATTACTATTATTACGTAACTGTTATAGTTAATTCATCATTTCACAGTCATTTCACACAGCATCATCTAGCCCCAAAGTAAGCAAAGCTTGTGTTATGGGTACCGCATAACTGATATTCTACTTATATCCTCTGTGACGTAATGGGCTAAGGTCCGACTGAGACGCAGAAGGTTGCGGTTTCGATTCCCGCCGCGGGAATGTTTGATCAAATGTTTGTATGATCTGCAAGTATTTGTCTCGGGTCTGGGTGTTTCTGAGTATAATATGTATGTTTTAAAAAAAAATATATATAAGTAGTATATCAGTCATGTGGTACCCATAACACAAGCTCTGCTTACTTTGGGGCTAGATGATGCTGTGTGAAATGTCCGGGATTATTATTATTATTATTATCCTTATACTCTTTTTATAAATACATACATGTTATACATAGAAACACTCAAACCGGAGACCCGCGGCGGAACCCGTGACTTTGTGCGCCCACTGCGTCACAGAGGTTGTCAATTGCACCCGTGTGAAGACAGGCGGGTCGCTAGCTAAGAATAAATAAATGTTTATTGGGCATATAAACCAATACACCCAAAACGCCCAGTAACCCATCTCTACATGCGAGTAATACGCAGTGGTTGGTTTTCGTTATAAGTGTTTTAAGTGTTTTTTTACGACATGCGACTTATGTCGCAGATATGAATTGCTGTCGTGTTACTATTCTTGTCGCTTTTTCTACTTTTACAGAAAAAGAAAAAGAAAGATTTAAGCGAAAATAGACATTTAATCAAGAAAAAAGGAAGGTTAAGCTTATTAATATGTACATTAAATTTGGAACAATTACTGATATTGAGAGTAATTTTCGTTAAGTTAATTAAAATGCACATTAAAATTGGAACAATTACTGATATTAAGGTAAATTTCTTATTATTATAATTAGGATGGTCAACTTGTAAAGCGATATTTATTTCCTGTCGATGATAGTCAGAACTTTCTGCTGAAGGAAACTCTGGGGCATCTTTGGACGTTGAAGGGCGTGGAGTCCATGGGTCTTCAGGTTTCTTCAGGTTTGTGCTGCTTGCTACCTGAAGGCTGCGTTTCGATTTATTTTCGATAGAATCTTCTATATAACCTTCAGTCACGGTAATAGACTTCCATCCGCAATTTCGCTTTAATTCCGTCATATCTGCACCAGTGTTCACTAATAACAGAATGTCCTGTATACATCTTGGGATTTGGTAGCTCCAAAAATGATGCAATTTCTTTTGGCATGGAACCAATTTTATTTATTCCAATTGGGTTTCTTGTACATTTATTTTTAGAATAGAACAAAAAGAATCTATTGTTGTTTGTATTCGGAGGACAAACACTTTGAACTTTGAACCTACTTTTCTATGATTTTCATGTCTCGGACTATAAAGGTTCGGTCGATTTTCGTTTTCGTCTCCCTTAAAGTAACCAGTAAAACGGTGTAAGAGATAATTTGCACATCATCCACTGTCAGTTTAACAAGCTTAGGTATTTGAACGACAGGCTCCACTAATAATGCCCAGAATCAACGTAGCCTGTAAACAAAAATAGAAAATCTGTTACAATATTGATGTTGATAGGTTTACAATGAAATAGTTCTAAACTACTTGTATTAAGTTAAGTAACATAATTTGTTGACGATTACTTTCTTTTACTGCCAGAAATTGCAAGTCTGTCGTTTTCATACAAAAAGCGTTTTGAGCGGGAAAAACCAGGGATTTTCCGGTTTGTAGCCTTCTGCTAGTCTTTTATGGTAGGCTTACAAATTCGAGTATGTTTTAAGTCAATGTAATGCCTTGTTTTTATAGTACACCGTAGCATAGTATACATACTCCATTATGTTTTGTCTTCTTCGAAGACTTCTTTTTCTTCGACAGTTCATTAATATAAGTTACGAAAACAGACTCGGAAAATTGAAGCTTGATTTTCATTTTTCCATTTGCAAAACACATCGTAGGCTTTGATGTACACCAGCCATGATTTGATGGGTAGCAAGTTTTCTACTATATCAGCCGCTCTCCCTCATAAACTCAAAACTCAGGTGTTAACACATCTTCTTCATCACTTGAATGCATTTTCATCGATTATTGTGTAACACTAAACTTTGTGTTCGTACGACTTACAGTATTCAAAATATGGCGCCAATTAACTTATGACAGCAAAGAACATTAACAGCTTTTATTCCTTTTATTCAAAAGCTAAACTCCTTATTTGTATGTCGAGTATTCTTTGCATAAAGAGTTTGTATCGTGTATTTTTTGTGCAAGGAGGTAGGCATAAATAGCATTCAGATGGAGTTCGAATACCTATATTGCTGTGTTCTAAATTCAAACATTAAAATCGCGACTAAAAGTGCTTTTTATTCACGGTTTTCAGTGAATAAAATAAGCTTATTAGGGCCGATTTCACCATTTGTATTCGAAACCAAGTTTAGTTAAACTACGTTTTACTTAATCGAGTTTATAGTTCGATTCTAATCTTGGTTTTCGTTAAACGGATTTCACCGGCTACGATTTGATCGCGTTTACGAAAACGAAGTTTAGGGACATAAAGCGTAAACATCGTAAATCTAAGCGCAGATGTCATGTTATACAGGTTATCAACGTCAAAACTGTCATATTATGTGGCTGTCTAATTGACATCTCTAGATTTGTTGCTGAATTCTCGACTTGAGTGTGAGAGGTGTTTTCATTTGATTTGAACATTGTTTGCCGGTACTTGATTTTGATTATTAATTATTAAAAAAATCACTTGAATTTTTTAGACGTCTTCTATGACGCAGCCCCACTGCATCTGTGGCGCTGTGGGCCCGGCTGAGACGCAAAAGGTTGCGGTTTTGATTCCCGCCGCGGGACAAATGTTTGGACGATCTGCAAGTATTTGTCTCGGGTCTGAGTGTTTCTATGTATAATATGTATACATTTAAGTGGTACCCATAACACAAGCACTGCTTACTTTGGGGCCAGTTGATGTTGTTTGAAATGTCCGTAATTATTATTTTTATTTTTTATAAGTACCTACCTACTTTTTAGATTTTTTTAAATTCAAATAAAAAAAAATAATAAGTGTCGAAGTGTTCTTTTTTTCACGTATCCATCTCGGGCGACTTGAGCGACGAAGAATACTCATCCTCATCGTTTACCTCAAAAGCTAGTGACAATGATCTTTCCATCTTTGAACTAATCATAATCACACAACTATAAACACGAGTATTTGTTTTTATGTTAGAAGCTCCAAACAAAACGCGTTTACAGAGCTAAACGCGTTTATGTTCATCGGTGAAATCTGCCTTTAGAGGTATAAAAGAGTGTTTTTATTGTTTTAAAACATAATTTACTGAAAAAAAACTGCTAGTATTTAGTTGTTTATCAAAGAGGTTGACATTCAAAAAAGGTTTGATATTCTATGAAAGTTTAAAACTAAGTAAAAAAAGTAATACTACATAAAAAAGTTGTGTGTTGCTTAGACTTTTTTGATGTATTTACAAAAAAAAGTATATAAGTATATCAGCCTTGTGGTAACCATAATCTGCTTACTATGGGGCTAGATGATGCTGTGTGAAATTTCCGGATTTATTTATTTATTTCTTTCGATACCCTTAAAAGTAGCGTATTCCCCAAGACACGATCTGTCTAAAATATAATAGGATCCGTCCAGCCGTTTAGCCGACGTAACTAGCAACTAAATAGCTGCAAATAAGGACGATTTTTCAATATTTATGGTTGTTCGGTAATGAACGTAGACTGTATAGATTTCGTGTATTAGTATTGTACGATATTGTTACTATATTTAAGTTAACATTTATCTAACATTAGTAGATACATGTAAGACGTATTGTAGCTGTTTATTATCCCTAAATAAATAAAAAAATAGTACCTAATAATTATATAGGTACCTAACATACTAAGCAAATAGGTAGTTGCTTATGCGAGTGTATAGCAAGAACTTGCTTACTTGCTATACACTCGCAGCGAGACTAATGGTTGTATGATTTGCAAGTATTTGTATAGGGGTACGCTTATTTATTTATAAAAAATAATGGTATATAAGTAGTATATCAGTCATGTGGTACCATAACATGAGCTCTACTTACTTTGGGGCCAGATGATGCTGTGTGAAATGTCTGGCATTATTTATTTATTTATTATTAGCTAAAATTTCGTTAAATACGAACGTTCTTATTTGGTTTGGGATAAGGTCTGAATTAGGGAAACTTTTTCGATTACGTTTCTAATATTTACTAAATTGACTCGTAGTTGACGTGTTTAGGCTCATTTTAGATACGACGCAATTTGGCGTAACGCGGAAAATCCTACAAAAACCAATTCGATAATGAAACAAAATGATAATTTTAACTTCTTCTTCTTCTTCTTCGTTAATGGCATGTTTCATAAAAAAAACAATTTTGCCAGTGCTTGACACTGTTTATAGTAGGCATAGTATGATGTTTATATTGTTTATGGTACGATGTCACAAAGTCGTATCTTATCGGTAGTCAATTGTTATTTCATATAAAATGAAGTCTCATATAAAATAATTATACGGATTAATATTGCTCGAATCACAAATAAAAAGAAACTTTTTATTCCAGTTAATTACACCCGAGTCAATAACTTTAGCTTTATTTAAATAAAAACACCAAAATTACTGATAAAACAGCGCAATGTTTACTTTGCAAAACGACCAAAAATAATCGCAATTTTAACTTCTAAAATTTAACGGTAGGTATGTACATTTTGATAAACACGGGATAAACATAAATTTACTCACGTATTATTTTGTCGATGGAGGCACCGACACCGTTTCGATTCATCTAGAGAATCTTCATCAGGGTGGGTTTGATCCGCGGTCTGCTCGTTGCCACTCGAGTTCACGGTTTGCACTGAACTCGAGCGGCAACGATCGGTATAGTACAACTCACGAAAGTTTGAATGAGAATCTGATTAACGGCCGCCTCTCAACTTGAACACTGCCTATACACAGTTTAAGACTCGCCCTGTCACTATATTTCACTATTAATTAAATACTCAAGTTAGAAGACGTTTATAAATAAGGCCGTATATGGTCTTTCATATTTAAGTAAATAATACCTAGTCTGGCTAAACTGCAGAATCACAAGCATACTTATGTAACTAGTAAGACGCCATCTTCTCCTACACCGTATGAGTAGATACTATTTATGGTGTAGCTTGGGAAGGTAGGGGAATCATATTCTGTTCCTGACTCAAGCTTCATCGCTTCGTGCTTGGCCAGACTGGCAGCGCGGGGCGGGCAGCGGCGCGGCGCGGATGCGGCAACGCGCGCGTTTTAGCCTGTCCGCAGTGGAGCGCGGCTTGTTTCCAAGTGTTGTCGTAGCCAGTGTTTGTCAAAATATAATGTGGAGGAAGAAAACTTATTTTTACTGAAAAATTCTTACATTCTTCTTCTAAAATTGCCATTTAAAGCAATTTTTAAATGAAATTAAAAATTGCGAGAGCAACCTCTAAAGTTTTATGGTGTTATTTTATTCTACAATCTAATATTAACTTTTATGTTTTTGTATTGACGTTGTTTCGACATCCACAGTGCAGGTCGTGCTTGAATAGCACTATTATTAATTCTTCTACATTAATTTGTGAATACACCATCAAAAGAACGCGCGCGGTTAGCTCGAACCAGTTTGAGATCCCCGCTACCGCGCGGTTTGTTTGGTTTTGTTTGTAATCGCTTGACGACCGCGCTCTTATAAAATAACTCAAAAAAGAACATCAGAAGTTAATGCACTTTGCATGAGGGTGCAAACTGATTCATTATTACCGAAGGCGATCCAAGAGGCAAATATTGACGTAATTCCTACCTTCTAGCCCGCTTAGAGAAGCCCGAGGCCGGGTGGTGGTTACCAGGATTTCAAATTTGGAGTGCCCTAAACCTGTCTATATCACTCGACTTGGGAAATTTAACATAAAGAAGTCCCGTCCCATAAAAGTATGCTATCAAACCCAAGTATCTGTGGTATCAATACTTCGTAACATGTACAATACAAAATCAGATGGTATTAAGATGTTTCCTGACCAAACACCTCTGCGGCAAACGTATATGAGATGTCTAATAGAAGAACTGAAACAAAAATTGATGCTGGTGAAAAATACCTCGCCGTTAGATATATAAAAGGTGTACCCAAAATTACAAAACAATTACCAAATACCTAACGATGCTGGGCAAAACAGCAGAACAGAACAAAAATAAGCTTATGGAGTGCAAATAATAATATTTATAATAATTATGCATCCACCAACACTTGTACTGTACATCCATGTACATACAACATACTTGTCACTTCCAGTTGCGCTCACTCCGTGTTCATATTTTGTTTCGACTAGCAAATTTTCCTCCTCAATTGCAACAATATCCGTTCAGTTCCGCCGTTTATCCGTGAAATATTTATATTATTACTATTATTACAGCGTTATTCAAAACATTTATTTTAATTTATGATGGACTAGCTGACCCGGCAAACGTTGTTTTGCCATATAAATATATTTCGTAAAAAATATATTTTTTTTAAAAGTATCCTATAAATACCTCCATGAATATGTGTACAAAGTTTCATGGTGATCGGTTAAGTAGTTTTCGCGTGAAAGCGTAACAAACAAACTTACATTCAAATTTATAATATTAATATTAGGATTAGGATAAAGCACTACCTAGCCCCAAGCTAAGCATAGCTTGTATCATGGTGACCAGACTTATAGAATACTTATATATTTTTAATGCATACTTATGATAGGTACTTCATAACACCCAGACACAAAATAAATTACTACTGAGCTACCAACAACCGAGCTGACATCCCAGATAAAAGCTGTCAGAAAATGATGCTCAGCTTCAGGGTACCTTCCCCTGCCATGAACGCACAAATCCAATTATTAGAACTTCGTATTTGGATCAATTTCGTGGTCAGTTTACAGTGACGTGGTGGCCGGCGGCGGTGCGCCGAATTTCATCCTTATGACAGCCATAAAGGCTTCGTCAAACAGAACGCGTAGGTAACTCACACCGCATGGTAGCGTTATGGAGTCACGTTTCTTCTTTTTCTTTGTTTATGGCATGTGACATAATAATGTAAATTTTGTCAGTGTCACGTGTTTATATTTGTTTATAGTCAATTTCTTTGTTAAAGTCTTAGTCGATGGTCAATTGTCAATTCTAGACGTCATCGCGGAATGGCCGTCTAAAATTTTCTTGGGATTCCTCGTCGTTCAAATCAAATTGTACCATTAATACGAGTACACATATAATTCAATTGTTCATACTTGTCTCATGTAGTCACAACTTATTCATTAAAATTCCACTAAGATTATGTACTGAATAAAACATGCAATAAAACGAGTAAGAAATATTAAATTAGCAGAGGTATGTTACTTCATGAAATGACAAACGAAGAATCACCTCAGAAGTCACGTTTTACCGTCACGACTTGGGATGTCACACTGAATTTGACTAGATTGACACAACGCTCCGCGACGTACCGTTTTCTAGATCGCTAGCAGTCTCTTGAATAGCATCTCGCTATTGAGATGTCAAGTGATTCAAAAGCTTATGCTTAATAATGCTTCCAGCATTAATCATTTTATACTCTTTACCAAATATACTAAAAAGTTCTAAGACTCGTGACACTTTAATTCTTTCACAACACTTAGAAATAACTTTCTAGACTATAAGAAAATAAAAAAGCAGAACTTAACTATAATAGTCATTATCTTTATATAATAAATAAATCTTCTGTGCGTGTGTTTGTAATTAAACTCCTCGTAAACTTGACCGATTTTGATGAAATTTTTGTATTTTTTCAAGTGGATTCGAGAATGGTTTAGATTTACAATCAGATATTTTTTTTCTTTTTAAAAGGCGCGGACGAAGTCGCGAACGGGACAGCTAGTATTCCTATAAAATTATAAAATGTACATAAAGGAGTTTATATATTTTAAAATAATTACCGAAATTTACATAATAGTATACAATAATATAAAATACATATGAAACAGTTCAGCCACGTAGGAACGCTTAAAACGATCTATAGATAATCAATTACATAAGTTTATGTATATTATTGAATTATCATTAGGTGAATCCTAAATAATTGGCATCTCGTAGTAAAACTCATTTACTTATGACGATCGTGGAGATAAAGAGTTAACGATATAAAAAGGAAAAGGAATTAGGAATAGGAATTAGGAAAATAACATCAATAGTTTAGTAAATAGTTTATTATATGCTTTCGTACGTAACGAATGCTATGTTTTTATAGGAATTATCATTCATAATAAATATAAAGGCAGGTGTGTCTCCAAACGCGTTATATTAGTTTCTCAGTCACAATTAAAGCACACGTACGTCGAACATATAATGGTTTTATTTAAAAATACATCGCTCAGCGTCTATGCGTCAGAGCGTAGCGTACGGCTTATTTATATCTCAACTCTCATTCTCAAACCAGAAGCAATAAGCCATATTGTTTTTCTCTCAACTTGGTTTTTTGATTTCCGTTTCAACACAACACAGAAGTAAACGTACCTAATTTAACTACCTACTACTAGCGCCCGCGCTCTATTTGACAGTAAAATACCGGTACAGTACAAGACATCTCGGCAACACACAGCGCCATAGCGATTTGAGCGCGTTGGGTACGCATTCTGTTTGGCGAAACCTTTAACTCACTTAACGCGCCGAGTCTTCGTTATCAGACAGAAACATCTGCACCAAAATTAAATGACAGAGACCTAGGGCGTTATTGGGCCACAAACATATCATACAAAAACCCACACAGTTATTTGCTTTTATAATATTAGTTGGATAGGGTAGGATGTTTGTTTACCCCATTGATATAAATGCACTTTAATCGTATGTAAATCGCAATTTTACATTCAAACCCATAACATGCTCACGACTGGTAATACACGGGCTAGGTATATGTCTTAGATCTCTAGTTACTAAGATCTTTGACTATGGGGGTAGTCAGAGGCACGTCCAGACATTATATTTGGCATGCTCACGCTTTGCACAGTAATTAGTTTTTCGTATGTGACAAGCTGCAAGACAATACGCTCCAATGACACACATTTTAGTTTTATTTTGGATCTAGGATGTACCGGTATTGTCACCATGTTTTCCTTCACCGTTTGAGAGCACTTGCATTGTGCACATACATTTGTCGAAAAGAAAAATCTATTGGTGCATAACCAGGTTTGATTCCACGACCTTATATTTAGAAGGCAAGGTTTACCACTACACCACCAGTGATCTGACTAGTTATTTACATTTTAGGAAACACGATTACAATTCACGGTAAACATTGCTCATGTATTCTGGCGCTTCGTTGGCACTACCGCGGCACGCTTTGCTCTAAACTATAGAGCAAAGCGAGCGTGCCACTTCAGTTCCGTTCCTTTAGGCTCTAAAGGAACTGAAGTGGTAAGGAACGGATGTGACCACAGATTGTAAATTGTAAATAAGGTATAGGTTAGTGAAAACGAATATAAATGTCCGACACTTATATCAGTGTCACTAAAACTAGGAGACACCTAAATCGCACTTAGGTGTTAGGTGTTAGATTAAGGTGTTATTTAAAACCCGCGTACAGCACGACAGACCCTAGGTATTACTTGAGCAATAATATATGCTGAACGACGCGTGCGAGTGACAATATAATACAAAGTAATAAAGCATAATATATTCGTATAACTAAATTGAAAATTATGTAGAGTCGTTTGCTCGCTTTCATAATAATTAAAAAGCCGGTGCAAGACGCTAAGACAGGGGCGGCCAAGAAATCGACCGCGGAGAATTCATAGTTAGTCCGCGAAAGTTAATAACTACGACTTACCAAATTGTACCTACAATTTTTACACATTAGCGACACTCTTTGTTCTAGCCTTTCCATTTCATTGCACTCCGAAGTTCATGAGAGCAAACGAAAATGTACATACCTATGTAAACAGACGTGATACCCCTCTACTAGTGCATTACGCTGTCGTTTTCTTAGTCAATTATTCTGACGGTTGTTGGTATCAGAAATTGGAATCGATGAGTTAAAGTTTCGCAAAGCAATGTATCTACATGAGAAATTCGAAAGAATGTATACTAATTTAGAAACTGGAAGATCTGATCAATTTCTTAGGCCTTTCTTCTATGAAGGACAATAAACATGAACAATGTCCCTATTAAAATTAGTTAAACAGTTTTTGAATCAGGTGTAGTGGAGGAAGAAATTGTGATTATTCATAGTAATTCATATTCAAAGGAAGAAAGAAAGAAAGAAAATCATTTATTTAGCACACATATATAACAAAAGAGTAAACAAGAGCGGAAAAATACTATAAAATAAGCCCCAAAGCGTAAATAAACACAAATAACTACGTAAGTTACCTGCAACCGGGCATACAAATTAGCCCTGCCTGCGAACCAATCAATTTTAGGTATCTTTGATAATCGACGCTTTCCGCTTGACGCTTTTAATGGTGGCAATTCGGTTGCTTCATTTCTAAAATTAAGAATTATCTAAAATATATTTAGTTAGTCATACCATTTGTAAAAAGTATTCGGTTGGTACCATGTAACTAAATTAGGAACGTTTAATTAAATTAGTAAAAATTAAATTAGGAGAAGTTGGTAACAGCAGAATACCAAAGTTTAATTTGACAGTTCTAAACCTAATTTTAGCTAAAATTAGTTAGGTTGGTGCCAACAGAATTGAGGCCATTTATTGTGTTCTTTAGATATAATGGCATAATATTTATAATATGTTCTACAGATATAATGGCAGATATGTAATAAATTCTTTCAAAGTGAAAATCTTCATAAGGACTCGGTAGGTTGTAAGTCGGTACAATGCATCTCGTCTCCAATTACTTAGGTCTAAGTAGGAGCGCAGTGGCCCTCATTCTGGTGTTTCGTCGGACAAACTAAAATTTAAACCGCTGAAAATAGTATGGAAAACAATGATATAAAAATAAGATGTCAATTTAAACTTATTTTAGTAGTCATTTAGAAATCGTAAAACCGAGAATTTGTGCAAATAAAATAATATCGTTCGTATTTAATAATAAAAATGAACGTGCTTGGTTTCATTTTGACAGAGATTGAGCGAGCTTCGTGAGGCAGCTGAGATTACAACCACTGAATTCCTACCTACCTTCTAAGAGGTAATATAAATATTATAGTCTACGAAAATATTGGATCTGAATCCGTTGTTTTGCCGGCATAACAAAAATTTGGTTACCCTGCATACTATGCAGTGTATATTATGTATACTATGCATACCCTAGGCGTAGGTAGATCTTTCTTAGAGGAGTATAGTAGGAAGCCACTGTAGGTAAAGAAACTTAACCGCTTCGGCAGTATGATTACTCAGGATAGAATACGCGCGAGCCTTTGAGGGAAATATTCAAAGAAATTAATTATCTCATAGTAGCTTCACAATATTGTATTATGCCAATTTATTACAAACTCATAAAAGAGGCTCCTCCGTTCAACAAAATAGTGATCTTTATGGAGTCAATATTAGGAACAAAAATAAATTGTACATGCATGTGTTTCGATATAAAGAAGGAAATATGTTCTATTTATAAAAACGCAATTAATCTAGTTATTTATTTATTTTTAAATGTTAAAGCTTATAATATGATATACACAAATATTATCGATTAGAAAACGCATTATAATATTTATGACCATAACAATTATTTAAATAGTTTTTTCAAAGGGTGAAGGAAAACATCGTAATGAAACAAGCATGTCCAAGAACATAAAAAGATCTAGGAATCGTTTTTTTATTTGTGCGTAACGTAGATATGATTTTTTGTAAGATAATACAAAAAACCGCTAGGACCAGGACGTGTTCCTTGCCAGACTCTTTTCCTGCTTCTGTTTAGAAGAATCGGCACCTAAATTGTACATAATAACATCAATGCAAAGTGATCTTTCCTATTGAATAAAACGGTTATAATTATAAATTTCTATCAGATTTTTGTAAAAGTAAACTTCGTACGAGGATTCTTAATAAAATTTACTAGTGACATCTTTAATAACCGCGTTCAGCAGCGTCCGCTGTAAACGAGCCTGTATTCACTTAAAAGCGACATCATTTGTGTTTGCACAATGAAATTCCCATGATTTTCGAGGGAGGACGTAGCCTCGGGCTGAGAGCTTCCGTTAAGCCCGACTGCCCGGCTCGTATGCCCGGGTGTATGCCCGGCTGTATGCCCGGCTGTATGCCCGGCTCGCATACGTAATAATCATTAAAATCATACTACTCTTTGTACACACCCGGCTGGCTATTGTGAAAAAGCAGGGAGCGTGAGGGAAAAATCGGGTCTATCCCAAAGGATAATTCATACAGTCCTAAGAGTTTCACCTACATAACCTATGGACATACATACATACAATTTGGAACTTAAGAACCCGGCAAAGCTAGCTCGCAAGATCAATTCGAGGCGCGTGCAAAAATCGCTCCGAATATCGCTATCTCTGCTTAATATAGGCACGCGTGGGGCGCGGGAGAGGCGCGGGACGAGGTAATACAATACAATACAATACGTAAACTAAATACAACCATAATGACGTGCTTGTGTGTTTGCGTGAGGCACACGTGTGTGTGTGTTTAGTGACGTGCTTGGGTAGGTGTAGGTAGGTAGGTATATAGATCTAATCTAGATAAACTCCACTCTGTCAGTACACAATAAGTTATTATTGTTCAAGCAAGTCCTGATGCCAATATGGAATATAGCTGTGGGACTGTTCCAAAATGAGCAATACCCATATAATCCGATGGGAAATAGTAAATGCCCCCTGGTACATAAGAAATTACGATCTTCATAGAGACCTCAGAATATAGTTCGTCGATAAGGTAAAGGTAATACAAAAAGTATGCAGGAGCTAGCGAACAGAGGCTTCATCACCATGAAAACGTCGAGGCAAACCAGCTCCTCGACATCACGGACATTGTAAGAAGGCTGACACGGAAAAAGCCATTTGAGTTAGTGTAGTTTAACAATAGTGAAGTTATAAGTAACTACATAAAAACACAAGAAACTGTAATTTAGACTTTAGCTCAAGCAAAATAAGGTCGTTTATATTTTTAAAATTTTAGCTGTTCTGGCGAAACTACAGTATCAGAGCCAATAACTAACAACTCAAACGCCCGTAATACCATCTTTCTCTGTTTTATGTGGCTCTTGAAATAAAACCACCTCGGGGTTCCTCGAGGTGAATTCAAGGGTCGTGCTTAGGTAGGTACATATTAAATTATTAACTTAAATTATTTCGGAAAATAGCAAAGTGCTTCTAAGCTACATATGACCTACCAACCTAATAATAATAACATTATTAAAACACAGGAAGAATGAATAGAAAAAAGACCAAACTACATTAGGTAGTTATGGTGGAGTTTAGTGAGTGGTTGTAAATTAATCTTAGTTTGAAAATGTTATGTCGTGAGAAGCTAGTATCTTACGTAAAATTGTATTAAATAATGTTTTAAAGGAGTAAAAAATATAATAGTTGTAAATGTATTAGTATGTATTATAAAAAAATAGCATTGATAAATGTCGATTCGAACAAAATGCGACCGTCGCAGTTATATTAAAATATGATTTTTTAAGGGGCCAGCGGAGGATGAATTACCCATACAAACGTAATACCAAAATGATTTCTAACTCAAGCATAATTCCACTATATTCTTGTATTATTTGTATCCGAATAAAATTTATCTAGGTTCCTAGATAGTTTTTTTTTCGAATTACTTACCTAAAATGAAATAAGAGCCAATCGCATTTTGCACATTTTTATGCTAAAAATTACAAGTTTTCTTCCTATTTGTTTCGTATTAAAAACAACAATATCTTACGTGTTTTTTGTTAAGGACCCAAGCTTATATTGTCTAGTTACAGAATAACATTACCTACTATGTGAAGAATACAAAATGTTTTCAGTCATCGTTTTTGTTATTAGGGTCACAACCAAATTCATACTACTTTTGAACCTTCGAATATCGCAGTGGCGACTAGTTTTGTTATTTTTTTTCATTAAGTATTTTAAAACAAGCATCTTTCGACTCCATCATCGATTTGCTGATGGTGCCGAGCAGTACGGGGAACTCCTTAACGGTTTACAGCAGTTACCTGGTGTTTGGGCTTGTTGCGTCGCCGCAAGAGTCACTATATATATTTCATCATATAGCGCGGCTATGTGTCGCCACCGCCTGTATCGCCACGCCAACAATTAGGTTTAAGCAAAAAGGAGCAGGCCCTGACAACATACCTCCTATTTTTATTAAACGATGCAGTTCTGCTATCTATCTACCTCTTACTATTATAGTTAACAGATCTCTTAAAGATGATGATCTCTTATACAGATTTCTTAAGGAATAAAAGAAGGCTCGAATAATCTCAATACAAAATGATATCACAATGACCAATATATATATTAAGCTGCTTCTCAAAGTTGTTGGAATCTCCCATTAGCCTACTTATTTCAAATCATGTTGATAATACCTTAACAGATTTGCAGCAAGGTTTCAGAAGCGGTCGCTCCGTACAAACTTATCTTATATCTTTCGTATCAGACATAGCACAACATCTTGATAAAGGTCTCCAAATTGATGCCATCTACTTAGACTATTCCAGTGCTTTGACAAGGTCGATCACTCTGTTAATTCAACAATAAGACAGCTATGGGGTCAGCGGTTTACTCGTATAATTATTCTAATCTTACCTGTCCCAAAGACCCCAAGTTGTATCAGTCAACGGTACTGAATCTTGACATTTATTTGGCTGAATCGGGAGTTCTTCTAGAATCACATTTAGGACCTGGTGCTCTTTCTAATATTTATTAATGATTTACTTAATAATGTGAGCCATTGTAAATTATCCCTCTTTGCAGACGATGTTATATTATTATATGCCGATTAAAAGTTCCACAGATCCATTCATTGTGCAAAAGGATCTTGATTCTATCACAAACTGGTGTATCTTAAACCACGTGACTCTCAATGTAAGTAAATGTATCCACATAAAATTTACTAAGAAATTAAAACCACTTGTGTCATCATATCAACTTGGCAGCGTACTACTTGAAGAGGTAAATGAAATTCACGATTTAGGCGTCCTAATTGTCAGCTGATTATCCTTCGTTCCTCAAACAAATCAGATTGTAGTAAAAGCAGCAAAAATGTATTGACAAGACATCTTGCTTTCCTCACTCCAGGTTTTTCTTATCGTAACCCTTACAACCAACGGTTAGTTATGTTAAAAATGATTTCTTTACGCGATTGACGTAAATTCTTAGATCTGTGCTTCTTACATAATATCGTTAACGGAAAATTACATTGCAATGACCTATTAGAGCGATGCCCGCTAAATGAACCTTGTAATTTTCCCCGGCAACTAATCTTGTTTAGTATTTAGTTTAGATAATATATATTTTTATTTTTAATACTTAGGTTTAGTATCTGTTTATCATATTCCATTATGCTGAATGTTAGCACACCGTTATTGTCATGCATATCAGTGTTTAATTTCTTCACTAATAATTTTGTATTATGTTAACATGTATAGTCCAGGATCCATTATCAATTTTTGCTTTTGATTACTATCAAGATAATTTTCCGTGAGTAGCTTCATTTTGATGAGACGACCAACAATTTCCTGTACGAATTTCTCTATTGTGGTAGCTAACCGACGAATCAAGGATAAAATATGTAGATTTTATGATTATCAAATATTTATTACTAACAGATTTTTTTTGTTAAATCTTAAGATAATTATCTAAATTATTCGAAAAAATATTTGTCCTACAAAATCTATGGTTTGATCAAAGAGTTCCTTCCAACATGTATCGATAACGAAGTCATCACATCATCGATGATTACTAACCAGCTGATTATATTTTTTTTACTTAGTTAATATTTATATAATTTAACAGTCATATTGTCCTACAAATTGCGTGGTCCGTTATCCCGGTCCTACGCTCAAAAGTAGTAGTACAGATCCTTGATATCCAATTTCAGAGCGTAGGACCGGGATAACGTACCACGACCTGCACTCTGGATGTCGAAACAACGACAATACAAAAACATAAAAGTTAATTTAAGATTCTAGAATAAAATAACACCATAAAACTTTAGTGATTGCAATAAGTCTTCTTTGTGAAAATAAGTCCTTATTATATTTTTACACACACATTGGACACGACAACACTCGGAACGAAGCCGCGCTCCACTGCGAACAG
Source organism: Lampropteryx suffumata (assembly GCA_948098915.1). NCBI lineage: Eukaryota > Metazoa > Arthropoda > Insecta > Lepidoptera > Geometridae > Lampropteryx > Lampropteryx suffumata. The sequence goes on along the minus strand of OX402544.1, from coordinate 12,686,787 downwards.
GCACAAACGCGCGCGTTGCCGCACCCGCGCCGCTGCCCGCCCCGCGCTGCCAGTCTGGCCAAGCACATACTTTATCTATGGCGCTTTGCACACCTACGCGATCACAACGCGTTCAAACGCGGGATGGCCGCGTCGGCAGAACTGGACGAACGGGAGCTTCAGTGACTGTTCACTAGAAAATGAAGTTTGCAGTTCGCGCCGGAGTCGCGTAGGTGTGCACGTGAAGTTTCGCGTCGCAGACGCTCCCGCATCGTGTCCCGCTTCCGCATTACGGACGCGCAGGTTTGGCCGAACCCTAAGTATGTCTTGCTAACTCATTCAGCGAGACTTTAGTTCAGACAGTTCAGTCTTTAGTTTAGAAGTAGGTAGTTTTTAAATCAAATCAATTTTACAACAACTATTTATATATAAATTATCAACCATATGAGGGCGTCTAGTTGACCATCTCGTATTACACACACTTATAACACGATTATATTCGTGAGTAAATTTTGCCGCCTACTGAATTCTTGGTAGCCTGCAACCGCGTATCCAACCACTGTTATTTCTGCTAACAAAGGGTTTATCCGCGACGCCACGCGGTTTTATCTTCCAGTTTTTTTCGGCTATTTTGATGTACCTCACGGTTATAAAAATCCGGGGTGCCGCAAAATTTCAAAAAAAAAAGTTAGTGCTTTACAAACACAATTTAATAATATAAATCGTAAGTTTTGACTTAACCAACTTACTAAAGCGTGAGGGTTTTGAACGATGTTTATTGAAGACGACTGGTACTAAAAGCAATTCATGTTCCACAGAAAAACAAAAGCTAACATATTGTGATTGGTAAAAAAGCACCCGGAGGCCGGTCGGCCGCGGCTCATTAAAACTATCAGAGTTTAGAATGTTGCGCTCGTAGCATACGTAGTCGTAAATAAGGCCTAGCACGCACGGGCTATCTATCCCGCGATAGTCTGGTCTATTCAGATATACGTAATTTTCAACACGGTTACCTGTTGAACCTGAGTCTGTATCCATGTTCCACAGAAAAGCGCGAAAACATTCGCCGCAGTTACGCTAGGTAAATAACACGAAATTGTCTAAATAGAACTGAAGTATCTAGTTATGAGCATATTGTTATAAAATAAATAAAATTATACATTTTTGCCTTAGCTCCTAAAGGATGTAAACACGATTTAAAAAAAATATCTCGGTAATAAAATATATTAAAAATTTCACTTTCAAGACTTTCGTGACTATACATTTTGAAAAACACGAACAGTCAGTCATCAGTGCAAACCGTGAACTCGAGCGGCAACGAGCGGAAACAGCTGAGCAATAAATATCAAGTGTGTTAGATAATGTATTAATACAAATTACGTAAAAATATTTAAGTAGGTAAATTATTTTTTGAAAAAAACATTAAAATCGCAATGTAAAAATAAAAAAAAACAAATATTCAGTTAGATGAATTAAATCTTTAATCTTCGCGTTTGTAAATTTTCAAACGGTTTCTTTGTTTTGTCAAAATGTTTGTTACCACACTTGTACAGTCCAGTTAGACTGCACACGATTTGAGTGCTTAAGTAAAACCGGGCCACAAACACAGTTAAAGTTTATTTAAAGTAAGTTACGTAAAATGCTAGGTTTAACAAGTAAAGTTTAAGTTAAGACGATTCCGACCCACGACCCGCTTATGGACCGTTCATTTGTGCATTGTCTTAATAAATTGAGGTTGCGTATAATGTTGATTAGGTAAACAGTTAAATGTAGGTCTTCCACCGTACATATTACAAACCCCAAAGAAAGGAAGAAAAGGAAATCGAGAGATAGAATCGCCAGTTCAAAGTTAAATAAAAATAACATAATCAAAATTAAAAGTAATAAAAATTAAATTAGTATCTAAGGCTAATCAAATCTAAATTAAATTTATTATCGTTGACTGCTGTCATCGATGCAGAGCGTGCCAGCCATGTTGGCTTCGGTAGCGCTGGTTGAAGTTGGTCCGCAACTGACGTTATCTTCGTTGGCCGCAGCATCTCAGGTTGAGTTTATTTAATATGTTCGTATCTTGTGTCACGGTTTCGGGTTGGTATCTTTAGCTTGAAGTCAACGTTTATATCGCTGTTATAACTGCTGTGTGCGAATATAGTAATCTATTTCGTTGATGAAATTATAATGATGTCGGACGTCGGATCTTGTTTAGCCCTCGGTATGGGCAGCGGGATCATTTTCAAGTTTGTTGTAAGAAGATGAGCGGTAAGAGTTGAAGAGCTGAAGTAGGTAGCTGCCATCATTTGCTCTTGGGCGGATTCAATTATTTCTATTTGCAAGTTTGTGCGGTTCATGAAGTTATTAATAGTTGTAAACTGTCGTTTTAAGTTGATTTCATTTTATTCATGATCTTGTTCTCAAGTTGTACTATAGTGGTTTGATTTTTTATTAATTCCAGTTAAATCCAGTTGTTGGTATTTTTCTGCAAATCTTTAGATATAGAACTCCGAATAAACTGTTTGCCACATAACCCACACCATCGATTAGTCCCCGTTTTTTACGTTGAGATAAATGTTTGTGAGGTGCCAGAAGTATCTTGTTGTAGTAATTTATTTGTTCTAGTTCATGGTCCAGTTGTTGTATTGTAGTTTGACAATATCTTGAGTCCAGTCTTTCACATAGCTTCGTTAATCCATGTAGATATTTCTCAGTTTGTTGAATACCATTCCAGTACGTCGTCAAATTATAGTATGAGAGTAGAATCCATTCATCATGTATAAATTGCATTTTTCCTATTGTATCGTAATAAATTGGGCGTTCTCGTTCTAGTATTAAAATTTGTATAGTTTGTTTTATATTGTTCTCAGTGATCTTCATGGTGTTTGACTCCGTTATTATTGTAAACAGCATAAGAAGTGTCGTAAACATCGTCCATAACGTTTGTGTCATCGTTTTCTTGGGTTTCGTAATTTTTCCATCTCCTGTCAAGATGATGGGATTTTTCATATCTCTTGGTAAACTAGTTTTGTTCAGATGTCCACCAACACGTATTATTCCGTCTCTATCCAAGTATGGATTCAGCATATAAATAAGGCTTTTCTGAGTCAGTGTTTGATTGTTTTTTAATAAGTTATATTCTGCACTTAGTTACTTTTTTTGAACGTGACGTAATAGTACTTTATTCGCCGCTTGAAGTTCACTTGTAGTTAGGTGTTCTGTTTTGCTACCTTGCATTGTCTGCTCAAGTTTATCTATGTTTTGAATAAATCGCATGATCCAAGCAATGACCCGGTTTACTCGATCTAGTGAACTACATTTTTCCAAGTAGTTATCAATAAAGTTTTCGTCGCTCTTGCAGCTCTTGCACTCAGGGCTGCCATTATCTTTTTCTCATCAATATTGGTTGAAAATAAATAATTCAAAGGTCTTTCTAGTTGTATTGGAACAGTTTTTATTAAAGTGGGGCCTTCCCACCATAGTTTGAAGTCTAGAATTTTATTTGGGTATAATTCTCTTGTAGCGCAGTCGGCTGGATTGTTCTTGGATTCTATGTAATTCCACCGATGAGCAGGAATCACTTGTTTGATTAGTTGAACTCTATTTTCCACATATTTCTCCCATTTAGTTGGTTCACCCTGCAGCCATGCTAATACTACTTTCGAGTCACACCATGCCCATATGGTAACATCAAGTTCTTTTAGTGCATCTTTAACCTTTCTCATTAGTTGTGAAAGTAGCAGTGCCCCGCAGAGTTCGAGGCGAGGTAGTGATCATTTTTGTGACAGTGGAGCAACCCTAGTCTTAGCCACAAGTAGGCTCAACATAGGTTGCCCTTCATTATTTTATGTTTTCGTGTAAATAATGCACGCATATGCTTTCTCGCTTGCGTCACAAAATCCAAAAAGTTGTATGTTTTGCGTAGTAGTTCCGATCCATCTATTTATTTATATAGATTTCAAGTTAGGTATTTCGTGTTTTAGTTTATACCATTCTTTCTGAATATTTTCTGGTAATTGTTCATCCCATTGCAAGTTCTCGGTCCAAACTTTTTGAGAAATAAGTTTAGCCATTATAGTCATCGGTGACAGCCATCCTAGCGGATCGTAGAGTTGAGATATTTGTGAAAGTAAAGTTCTCTTTGTCAAGCCTTTATTCGCATCTTTTTCTATGTTCCATTTAAACATAAATACATCCAAGTTCCGATTCCAACTCAATCCAAGTGTTTTGAGAAAATCTTGTCTGAATTCGAATGTAGATTTTGTGGATATTTGATCTTGAGATCCTTTAATAGCGCGTTACTGTTACTAGACCATTTCCTTAAGTTCATACTCCTTTTAATAGTTTAATGAGTCAGTCTTGTCGTTTTCTGGCAGTTTCTAAAGAATTATGTCCACTTATTAGATCGTCGAGATAAAATGATGACTTCATTATCTTGGCAGCTTCAGGATACATGTAGCCGTCATCCTCTGCAAAGTCAAAAAACACTCTGCCTAGCTGCCTTCATTGACATAGAAGGCGCTTTTGATAAAACAAACTTCAACAGCATTAACGAAGCCCTCCAAAAGCATAAGGTGGAACCAACTCTGGTAGATTGGATCTTAAACATGTTACAGTTCAAAGCTGTACGTGTCGACCTAAAGGGGGGCACAAGAGGAGTGGTGGCAAGAGGATGTCCTCAGGGCGGAGTACTGACACCACTTCTGTGGAACCTGGTGGCAAATGATCTAATCAACAAACTAAACGCCAATCGCTTCTTTACGGTGGGATATGCGGATGACCTAGCAATACTAATATCTGGACACTTTGCCAGCGTTGCATGCAACCTGATGAACAATGCTCTTAAAATAGTTGAAACATGGCGCACAGACTATGGTCTAAACGTAAACTCATGCAAAACATTACTAGTAATGTTTACAAACAAGCGCAACCTAGGTACATATCAACTCCCGAGTCTTTTTGAGACACAACTACACCTCTCTGTGGAAGTTCAATACCTAGGCATCACACTAGATAACAAACTGAACTGGGCTAAACACCTCGAAAACAAAATAAAAAGGGCCACCATCTCATTTTGGCAATGCCGAAAAATGATAGGCAAAACCTGGGGTCTAACCCCTAAAACTACGCTATGGCTGTACAAAACCGTAATTAGGCCCTCCAAGCAAGCAAACCAAGCAAATCACAACGATAAGCAAGCTACAGCGGTTCCAAAGGCTGGCATGTGTAGCAACAACAGGGTGCATAAGGACTACCCCCACAGTAGGTCTAGAAGCCTTAATCGGCTTAACACCACTACACCTACACGTAAAACAAGAGGCGGCCTTTGGGCCCTAAACCTATGGGTGCACGAGCCTAGCGCACACCACACTAACATCTTAAAAGAGTATGCGGAGGACAACCCACTGCTTCTCTCACCCTACGACAAAGTACCCAAAACATACACACACACAAAGAGCTTCAATATACAACTACATGAGGAGCCGAGTGACAGCTCAAACACAAATGAACTCAGAATATACACGGACGGCTCAAAAATGAAAACAGGGACAGGAGCGGGAGCGTTCTCAGAAGATCTAAACATTCATGTTAAAACTTCTCTGGGCGCTTATAACTCAATCTTCCAAGCAGAATGTATTGGTATAATAAACGCTGCAATCGCGGTGCTACGTAGAGAAGTCACAGACTTTAACATCAGAATCCTCTCCGATAGCGCCGCGGTACTTAAAGCACTAAACAGGTACGAACACAACTCTGGATTGACCATACAATGCCACAACCTGCTGGAAAAGGTAAGCCAGTCAAACAGGGTAACCCTACAGTGGATAAAAGGACACAGCGGGTCCAGAGGGAACGATGAAGCTGACGCACTGGCAAGGTGTGGCTCGGATCTGCAAACAACAGGACCGGAGCCAATAGTCCCCCTACCCTTTAGCCAGGTCAGGTCATGGATCCGCAAAAGAACGGTCAGCATGCATCAAACCCTCTGGACAAACACTACAGACTGTAGGCAGTCGAAGGAGGCCCTACCGGAATTAAATCCGAAGTACTCCCGAAAGCTCCTATGCCTTAAACGCAACAAGCTCCGACGTATCGTCGGTATAGTTACAGGGCATTGCACACTAAACAAACACTTATTTACATTGGGGGTTACAGACAGCCCTCTATGCAGAGGATGCTTGAGCACGGACGAGTCAGCCACACACTTGCTCTTAGAGTGCAGTAGTGTGGCACCCCAACGTGCTCAGCATCTCGGTACACCAAGGACATCCAGGGAGGCATGCGCCTGGATCAGTAAGCTGCTGGCCTTCCTGGAAGACACCGGGTGGCTGGAATAGCAGCCTCCACCCGTCACGCAAAAGGGGCTCACCAGAGGCCTAGTTGCGGAAAATCGTCCGCGCACCAAGTACCAAGTACCTCTGCAAAGTCCTCATCGCTAGCCAAGGTGCACTTTTCATTCCGTACGTTAGAGTCTTAAGGGTGAATTCTTGAAGGTTTTGAGTCGGTGAGTCACGCCAAATGATTTTTTGCAATGATCGCTTTTTTTCCCGACAGCCAGACGCATCGGTACATCTTTTCAATGTCAGCTATAAATGCATATTAGTAAGTTCTCCATTTGAGTACTAATGCCTGTATATCTTTCTGTAGCTTTGGACCCTTTTCCATTAAGCTATTCAGAATGTTGCCACTTGAAGTGTTTTTTGACGCGTTGAAAACAATTCTAAGTTTTGTTGTAGTTGAACTTTCTCTTATTACTCCGTGGTGCGGTAGGTAAAATTCCTGACCTACTCCATGAGTCGGCCTGCTTGGTGTCATATGTTGTAGTTCGTAGTATTCGTTAATATATTCTTTGTACATTTGTGATAGTTTTTTATTACGTGGCAATTGCAGGCGTTTTTCCAGTTGGAGAAATTGCGAAATAGCAGCTGGTTTTGATTTCCCAAGTTTTTCCTCGAAGTTTTGGATCATGGGCATTTCTACGATGTATTTTCCATCATTACAACGTCTTGTGGTTTCCCGATATAATTTTTCACATATTTCATTTTTGTTAATATCTTGAACTCCTCCAGTAATATCTTTACTCTCCCAATATTTAGTTATGTCATCTAGGTCCACGAGAGTTACAAAACAGTTAAATGTTTTTATTTTTCCACATAGGATCCAGCCAAGTTAAGTTTGTTGAGCGATAGGCGCGTGCTGTTCCCCTTCCAGGACTCCGTCAAGTATAATTTGGGCATAAATATCTGCACCTAGAAGTAAGTCGATAGATCCAGACACGTTGTATTCTGGGTCTGCGAGTTTTATGTTTTCCAAGTGTGGCCAGTTTGTTTTTACGAAAGTATAGTTCGGTAAGTTGTTTGTAAGTTTTTTAAGTATCAAAGCTTCGGTGTTGAAAAAATAGTCCGTATGAATAGACTTACAGGAAAGTTTAATGCATCCGTGACAGTCTCCGGCGATGGCTCCGACCTCCGAGATGGAGGCATTTAGTTTAATTCTTGGTAGACGGAGTTGTTGAACTGCGTTTTCAGTTAAGAGATTGACTTGCGATCCTTGATCTAGCAAGTCTCGAAGTGCGATGTAAGTTCCATCATTAGTTTTACCATGATTTTGACAGTAGTCAAAATAACTTCTATATCATTAGTAGCTAAGTGATGAGAGCTTTGCTGTTGAGAAGTTGATGGTGTAGGTCCTTACTGTTAGTTTTTAGTTTTTTCTGTTATTCCAGTAGGTTTATTGTTATTATTGTGTAATAATGTGTGATGTTTATTATTGCATTCTTTGCACGTCTTGTTTGATGTACAATTATAATTTCCGTGTATAAATAAGCAGTTCTTGCACACGTTTAGTTTTAAAACTGCGTCGTTTCGTTTTTGACTATTCATGTCAACGAATTCAGGGCATTGCATTAACACATGATCACTACCGCATAAAGGGCAATTTCCATAACTCTTGTAGGTAAGACACGATTTGTTGAAGTTCTTGTTATTTTCTCCAAAGATTGGTTTATAGTTATTTGACTTTTCATATGTTTTCTTTTGGTAGTTATTAGACTAATAGTTCTAGTTAGTGTAGTTTTTGTTGTCGTGTCTGAACGTGTTTTTGATAGAATGGTCTTTGACGCTGAGACGAAGATTGGTCTTTCTGACGGATTTTCATCGTCTCGAATGCCATAAATTTGCTCTCTAGAAATGTTAATAATTCTTTAACATTTCATTTCTAATTAAGTCAGGTAACTCTCTGTTATTCTGCATTTCTTTGGTGTATTCTGTTAATGTCGTCGCATCAAGTTTTTGCAACATGTAGTACAATTATCGGACCCCAGCTAGTTACTTCGATTCCCATGTTGCTTAGCCCATTAATGCTTACAGTAATCACATCATGCATTTTCGTCATCTTCAAACATTTAAAAACTAAACTGAAGGGAGAAGCCGAACGTCTAGTGCAACATTTTACTATCAGTAGTGACAACTATGAATCATGCTGGGAATCTTCAATTTACAACTTTCATGAATACAAATACAAATACAAATAGTTGTAAATTGAAGACGACGATTATCGTATCGATGGTTCAGTATCTCCCAGCATGATTCATAGTTGTCACTACTGATAGTAAGATGTTGCACTAGACGTTCGGCTTCTCCCTTCAGTTTAGTTTTTAAATGCTTCATATTTTGTGCTTTTGAAATACCGGGGTTATCGTAAATGGTCTGGATAAATATATATTTGAACGATATCCAATTTATGTAGTCACCAGAGAAAACTGGAAGTTCTATTTTTGGTGTAGATTGCTGATAATGCTTGTTCGACCACAATTGAGTCTTGATGACTTTCCTTAACATGTCGTATTTCAGTTCAATATCTTCAATTTTTTTATAGTACTCCTTCTTTAGTGCAGGTTCTTTAAGTGCGCCTTCAAGTTCCAGTGGAGTTTGTCGATATAATCCCATTTCGTTTTTGATACATAATGATACATAAATAATGAAACATAATGATACATAAATTTTCTTACATCTCCCATATTTCTTTCAAAGTTTCTACGTTAATCTTTGACATAGCTCTATCTAAAGCTTTAAAATTACATTCTTGTTGTTGCATTAGTTTTCGTTTTGTTTCATCAGTGTCTTCGTTCAAAATTTCCGTTAAGTTTTGTTGTTGATGTTGACGTTGGGATGCTAGTAGTGTCATTATTTTCTTTGTCGTTTCATAAAGTATCTGTGTTTTTCCGTAAACATCAGTGGTAAAGTAGCTAATCCCCGTTTTATCCGTACATTTTTCTTGTAGAGTAGCATGACCCTCGTCAAAGTCTTCCCATAGTTCTTCCAGATTCGTGTGACGTCTTTCTAAGTTCTCGATAGTTTTTTGAGAACTGCTATCTTTTTTGTAGTTAGTGCATAAGCTTTTGATTGCTTCAAAGCATTCTAATTGCTTCTTTAGTTCCATGTTCAGTAAGGTTAAGTTAAAATAGTTAAGTTTATAGTTCAGTAGTTCCCAAGATGATGGTTCAGTTCACCCAGTATACCTGCGAGCTGCACTGTGACTCTAACGCCTTCTCAATTAACCTGGTGAGACCCGCTTGTGGGAGGCCAGATAACCGATTCGTAATCTCAGATTAAAAGTCACAGGACACTAAATGACGATTCGAAGGACCAAACAATGTACAGTCCAGTTAGAATGCACACGATTATACGTTGAAGTTATTAGTAGTTGAGTGCTTAAGTAAAATCGGGCCACAAACACAGTTAAAGTTTATTTAAAGTAAATCACGTAAAATGCTAGGTTTAACAGTTAAGACGGTTCCGACCCACGACCCGCTAATTGACCGTTCAGTCGCGCACTGTCTTAATAAATTGAGGTTGCGTATAATGTTGATTAGGTAAACAGTTTAATGTAGATCTTGCACCGTACAACACTGAAGCCTTTTTCGACTAGGTATGAAGATGGAAAAGTGATAAGGTATTCCCACAATGCAGGATATCATGTATTTAAATGTTGCGGTGCAACCAGAACTTCTGATAGCCTTGGTTGAACTGCTGTTTAAGCTCCTCATCTAGGCTGATGGTAATCAACTCTTCTTGCATTATCACATTGGCTATGTGATATGTGATATTGTACGGATTTATTATCCATTGAGGAATTTGTAAATTTAGGAGATTCTCAAACCTCCTAGTAATAGTAGATTGTTGCACCGAGCACAAAGTGAGTCATTAATGGACGAGTGTTATGTTGGTACTTAGGCACTAAATTAACACGAGTGCATTAATTACTCTCTTTAGCGAGGTGCGTAATTTACTTTTCTTTCAACTACCAATCTAACTGCCAGTTTAACTGCCGTGATAAATTACAAAATATTTACTCAAAATAAAAATCAAGTTATTAAAAACAAATGTTAATTCGTCTTTTCATTTCTCATCAACATTTAAAACTTACAATTATTAAATGTGCAGTTATTAAAATTAAAATTTGCACTTTTACTTAGAACATTGATTCATGTACTTGTGTGGTTTATTTGTGAATAATAATTATTATCAGGTAACAGGATACAGGTAGACGCGGGCTCAATTTCTAATCATTTCCATGAGAAGTAGACGGACGTGGTGATGTTGATCGATGCAAATGAATTGATTCCGTTATGTTTTGAGTGATTTTACTTTTATTTTGTACCGATTCCTCTATGTAACCTTCTGCTACTTGGTCCGACTTCCATCCACAATGACGCTTGAGCGTAGTCAAATTAGCACCGGAGTCAGCTAGCAGCGTTGCTGACGATCGGCGGAAACAATGCCCAGTGTAGGCTTCCGGGTTTTGTAGCTTCAGATAACTGGCAATTTCATAAGGTAATTTTCCAAATTTGTTTCTGCCGATAGCTTGTTTTGAGCATTTACCATTCTGGTAATTTAAGAAAAAACTATTTGTATTTATAGAACTAGGACGCAGCGCCATGTATTTCTGCACTACATTTAAAAAATCGTCGCGTATTACAAATTAACGGCCTTTCTTTGTTTTCGTGTTTATAACTTTAATTAGCAGCATCTGGTTGTGTGTTTCGATGTTTTCAATTGTGATATTCATTAATTCAGAGCTTCTGCAAGCACCGTTTATACCGAAAATAAGAGCAACCTGTAAAAAAGATTAAAATTCGACGTAACACACAATTTATAGGCATTTAATTATATTAATGACCTGTATATACATTGTTTAGGGCAAGTGTTGAGTAGAAATACATTGCCGAGTAATTAGAATAACTTCAAACATGTCGCAAGTAGTTACTCAACTTAGCCGGCAATGTACTTCTATTAAACAATTGCACAAAAGATTGTTTATACCGGTCGTAATGTGTCAACGTCTAGATTATATACTTAAAACTTATCTTTGTTGCTAAATATTTATCGTCAGATGCTTCATTCAAAAATGTTTTTATATCCTGAGCTGTGAGCACTTTTGACTTTTTACTCATATACCCATCTGATAGCCGCTTCAGTAGCGATGTTAATTTTTAGTATTCTTTTATATCCACGTTGTGCTTGGTATTAACTGTGTTTTTTAACATTGAATATATAGACCACAATGAAGATGGTCTCATTTTTTTAGACATCTCACTGAAATACGTTAAACACACTTTCGGACAGTGATTTTACACGTCTTTCGTTTCTCCACATAATAAAATTTACGTAAGCTTTTAAATATTTATCACGCGACTTTTGCGATAAAAGGTTATTAATAATTTCATTTGCAGCTATTTTTATACATTCTGGAGTTGAATTCACATCGCTATCGCTGTATATTTCCATTTTTTTCAACTTTTCTTGCTAAATATAAATTATCTAATTTTTACAATGGTACATTGTAATGCGCGACATTTGTTTTTTTTTCACCAAGTAGGTTTTATTCAGCCGATTTTTATTATCAGCTAGTATCTTTTTGATCTAATGCAAACTTTTTATATTAATCTTAATGGGAGATATTAAACCTCTGTGGTAAATTTATACTTATCTAAATAAAAAGTAACAAACAGTGCAATAATGTAAAACAGTGCAATAATGAGATTTCATACAACATTACTGCACTGTTTTAGTTCTAAGCAAAAAAGACGTCATTTGTGATCGGTTTTGTAGTGATTAATGATAACAATTCTGCGTAGTTGAAAGAAAAATCCTTGTGTAAAGCGTCCAGGTCCAAGCGTCCAAGTGACATAAAACTACTGAATGGATTTTAATGAAACTTTACATTAATATAGCTTATACATCAGAATAACACATATAATTATAATTTATAATTTATTATAATTTATATAATCTAATATATAAAATTCTTCTGTCACGGGGTGCGTAATCGAACTCCTCCGAAACGGCTCGACCGATTTTCGTGATCCTTAGCGAGGATATTAGTCAGGGGGGAGAATCGAACAACATCTATTTTTCATCCCCCTAAATGTTAAGGGTGGTCCACCCCTTAATTTTTATTTTTTATTTTTCAGACAAAATTTTTTGTTTTTATTTTTTTATGATACATCATACAAAAATACATGCAACCCTAAATTTTCACCCCTCTACGATCAACCCTTATTTTTTAAACATCATATTTACCTATAAAAATGTTTCCTAAAAATAACATACATGGCAAAACAACGTTTGCCGGGACAGCTAGTAAATTATAAATTTATAAAGATATTGTGTAAATTGTCCAAAATATAACGATAAATGTCAAGTGACTAGGAAAAAATCTGCCATCTGAAATCTATTCTGGCGTGCACTGCTAAAAGCCGTTAGAATTACACGAAGTTTATGATAAATAACATCGTCTTGAAGCATTTCTGGTAATTTTGACAAATGCTTTAATTTTGTTTATAAAAGACTAGCAGCTGCCCCTAGCTTCACACGCGTGGTATCTTTATAGTAGTCTATGTCCTTCTACAAGGTCTCATCTATCTCTATACCAAAATTTATGAAAATCGTTTAGGCGGGTTAGACGTGAGAGCGTTACAAACAGACAGACAGACAGAGTTACTTTCACATTTATAACATTAGTATAGATTAGTATATTAGTATAGATAAGTTTACCCGCAAAGACCGATATTATTGATTTTGGTTTAATTAAGTTGAGTCACCCTGCAGCTGCAAATTAACTTTGTTCAACATACGAGTACCTAAGATATCAGTCAATCAATAAATATCTGTTTTATAATTGTTCAGATTTTCTTTCAAAATCGGATCTTTTACTAGTGAAAACTCCAACACAGATTCAAAAAGCTGAAATATCATCAAGATCCGTTTAGCCGCGTAGCCCAAAACGTAACAAACAAACAGAGACTCTTTAAAGTTTATAAATAAGTATATAATTATCTAAAACTAAAGATATAAAACGAGTGATTAGCGGTAAGAGTAAGAGATAGTATGATGATGATTTCTGATTTTATGATTAGATTAGACCATGATTTCTACATAAAACGACCGTGTAAAACTCATTAACATACTTTTGGCTCAAGGGTTACCATGAGAAAAAAATGACTGAATTTACTTATTGAAAATAGAGTTATTTGAGCTTATGAATAAATAACTATGCTTGCATCGGAATCATTTTGGAGTTTGCGTACTCCGTATGATATTTATGTACACCCAAATTGCGCTAGATAGAATAATACACAAACTCGCGCAAGTGAACATTTATTTTTATTTATTTAATAATTAACATGCTTCTGAAAAGCTTGCACTTAGGTTGAAATTTCATATGCGTTTTTAAATTCATTGAATATAATTAGTATATTCATTGAATATACTAATTTATTTCAAGAGATTACAAAGTGTTAAATAGCTAAATTAAGTGAATTTGAATAAATAAATAATAAATATTGCTGGACAATGCACACAACACCACTAATCCTAAACTAAGCATAGATTGTGTTACGGTGACTAGATGACTGATAGAATACTTAATAGATATTTTTAAATACATACTTATGATACATTATAATACCCAGACACAGAACAAACAGCTATGTTCTTCACAGAAATGTTTATCCAGGGAGGGAATCGAACCCTCAACCTATAGCATAGAAAGCAGAGTTGCTACCAACTGAGCTGAGCGGCCAGTCTATAATATATTATAATACGGTACGGTGCGCGACCACAGGCTCGTATTTACGTCAACGAGCGGCTCACGCGAACTAACCGCCAGATGTTTCAACGGGCTCGCGAAGAGGGCCGTAGACTTCAATGGCGGTACTCTTGGACTCGGCGTGGCTTCGTGTCCAGAGTCTTCGTGCGGCAATCCGATGGAAAGCAGGCGTACCCGATTAAGTCAGCAGCAGACTTAGATCGTGTTTTTGGACTTTGCACCGTTTGATTTTTTTATTTCTGTAATTTACTTTTTTATGTTTTTTGTGCCGGGTTTTTGGGTCTAGCACCGTTTTATTTGTTTTGTGACTTAATAGATGTGTCCTTTTAAGGTGTTTATCGATATATATTTATTGTAATGTGTACATCTTATTACTTTAAGTTGTACTTATGTATCATTTTTAGATGCTTATATTTTTCATACTGCCGTAAAGCATATTGGAAGCTAGCCGAAGCCTTTTTGTTATTTACCTAGTCCCCACTAAATCTTTTTCTCATTATATGTTTACACTACTTATTTTTTTTGTTTTCCAAAAAAGAAGAACCTTAAAAACAAAATAGTAATGTTACAATGGAATTGTTCTACAAAAGTCAGATAAACAAGCTTAGAATCTTAGAACTTAATCTTTATTTGTTGTGTGTCAACTGTATAATTATTATTAATGACTATGTATTGAGTTATCTTTTAGAGTACATTACTGTAATACTTGGCATTAATGTTTATGAATTTATAAATAAACGAATGTTTACTATGTACATTAATTTATTATTAATTAGTTAATTAATTAATTAATTTATTGATAGACTAGCGAGCTAATGCTGATGTGTCTATATCACACAGTACCACATACCACATATATTTACATACCACAACATTATTTTTATTGGTATTTATTACTATTATGTCTCCCAACTCTTTGTGTTTCCTGTGATATTGGATATTCAACTATCTCCCATTACCTAATAAATTTACCTCTCTTTCAGGTTTATATTACACTTATTATATGGATTATTATGTTTGTAGTAAAACAAGGTTGTTGCACTACCTCTAAACCATCTAAATGTTGGTCTTTTTAACCCTGGCTCATTAAATACTGGTCATGATGAGTTTATTGCAGCAGTGATCGAACTGGCCCCTGACATTCTAGCAATAAACGAAACTTGGATAGAGGAAGGTCAAGCTGATAAAGCCCCACATATTTCAGGTTACAGAATGGTAAACTTGCCAAGGTCAAAGAGTATCAAGGGAGGCCGGGGAGGTGGGGTTGGTTTCTATATTCGGAGAGGTATCAACGCTCGTATCTGCCCCCATCCAGTTGTACCTTCGGTAGAGCAAATCTGGCTGCGTCTGAGTGTATTTGGCAAAATTGTAATCTTTGGGACCGCTTATCGTGCCCCATGGCAGAATGCTGGTGACCACTTTGATGCTATTACCGAATCAATTGCTTGTTTTGCTAGGTGTGATCATGTCATTCTGGCGGGTGACTTTAATGTGGATATGCTTAATCTAAAAAACGCTGGCCTCCCATTACTTCAGCAGTTCTTACATACCCTTAATCTTGAACAGGTGGTTTCTGAGCCAACTCACTATACAGATAAACATACTCAGACTCTTATAGATATTGTGTGCACGGATACCCCGGTTCGTAAGATTACCATTAAGCACACTGAGGATCTGGGACGACACGCCATGATAGTGGTTGAACTTAATATTAGGATGGAAAAGGCTCGGCCCCGTTTGGTTACCTACAGGCCTCTTAATAACATTATCATGGATCTGTTCTGCAAAGACCTTGATGCAATTTGTTGGGATCACTTCCAAGTGGAGATGGATGTCAATGACCTTGTTTATGCTTTCACTTGTGCAATGGTCTTTGATCTGCATGCCCCACTAAAAACTACTAGGTTTAAGGGCCCCCCACACCCTTGGATAACAGATACAGTCAAAACCATGATGAAAATTCGTGATGACTGTCATGCCAATTTCAAGTTAGACAAAACTGAATATCATAAAATCTCTTACAAGTCAATGAAGCAAATAGTTGTGGCAGCTATTCAAAGTGAGAAGATAGCTTTTTTCAATAAAAAAAAAATTATTAGTATTAATATTATTAGTATTAATAAAAATATAAATAACTCTAAATTACTATGGAGAAATTTAAAAAATGATATTATCCTACCAAATAAAAAGCAGTCATTGGAGCTGCCATTTCAATTAAATGATCCCAATTTGATTAACTCCCACTTTCTTGATGTACCCGGAGATGGTAAGATCAACAACTCGCAGATAGCCTTCTTTGAGCACAATCGATATGACTCTCCCATTTTCTCTCTTCAACCTGTTGGCGAGTATACAGTTCTAAATTGCAGACCTTTAAATCGAATGCTCAGGGCATAGATGGTATCTCACTAGATATGGTCCTGATGACGATACCTCAGTCTTTGACTGCATTAACTGCTATAATTAATGGATCGATAGTTAGTGGAATTTTTCCAGATTCATGGAAGGTTTCTTCCACCCTAGGTGATCTCAGGCCGATCAACTTACTTCCATGTATCTCAAAAATACTTGAAAAGGTGGTAAGCATGCAGCTCATTAAACATTTAGAGGACCATCACATTCTGCCCGAGTTTCAGTCGGGATTTCGGAAGGGTCTGAGCACTTCTACTGCTCTTCTAGATATAGTGGATAACTTTTTCTGTGCCCAAGACCAGGGTATGTGCAGTATCCTTGTTTTGCTAGACTTCTCGCGAGCATTTGATTCAATTAGTATTCCTCTTCTTCTCTCAAAGCTGGTTTATTACGGATTTGATGAAAGGGCAGTCAACTGGTTCTCCAGTTACCTGGATCAGCGGCAACAGTGTGTTGCAGGCTGATGGTAGCACGCTCAGATCATCCATCCAACCACAGAGTGTACAGAGGCGTTCCCCAAGGATCCATCTTTGGCCCAATCCTTTTTATACTGTACAGTGCAGACATTGTTAATAGTATCTCTTTTTGCAGGTTTCATATGTATGCAGATGATGTTCAACTGTACCACTCTTTCTACTCTGTAGAATGGGCCAAGGCTGTAAATGAAATTAATCATGATTTAGCCCAGATTCTTTCCTGGTCTGAATCTAACTCTCTTATGCTAAATCCTAAAAAAAACAAATATATGCAAGAGAACAACAGTTGGAACAAGAGTTGGCCTAGGGAAAGTGGCTAACATACAGTTTAACATCAGAGTGGGTGGGGAGGACGTTGAGTGTGTTTCGGAAGCAAGAAGTCTGGCTTTGACAATAGACAGTAGCCACCGTTTTGAAAGCCATGTAGCGGAATGTGTGCGGAATTGTTTCTATCGGCTTAGACTTCTTTATAAGATACGTCCCTACTTGAGTGAAGAAGTTAGAATCACAATGTGCGAGTCACTTGTTTTGTCCAAACTTAATTATTGTGACGTTGTGTGTGGACCATGTCTTCTTGCTAGGACCGAGAACTTGATTGAACGCGTCCAAAATGCTTGTGCAAGATTTTGCTTCCGTATTCCACCTCGCACTCACGTAACTCCATACCTTAATTCAAAAAACCTGCTAAAGATGAGATCGAAGAAAATTGCACCTCGCTACCCTACTTTTTGGTGTTATTAACAACCAAACTCCTTCATATCTGCTTGGCAAATTAAAATGGGCTAGAGAAAACTCACGTTTTTTAAAGAGGCAGTGTGCTCCTCCACTCCTTACGCAAAAACACAAAGGTGTGGCTTTCCGCGGTTCGTTCAGGTTCGCGGCGTCTAAGTGTTGAAACGACTTTCCCCCACCAGTTCGTGCCCTTAAATCAGTTGTTACTTTTAAATTCACTCTCAAGAATATTCTAATTTCCACCCAAACAGCTAAGCTAAATAAAGCCACCTTACCAAATGTACCCGTCCACTATGAATGAGGGAAGCGTCCATAGTCCATTTTTCTGTCAAGGATATTGCTATGCACTGTACGTCACTCTTATTCCTATGGTGTAGGCGTTTTATACTCCACTTTTTTTTAAATATTTATTCACTATTACACTTCACATTCACACTATATAGTTTTTCGTCCAACGCAACGACAGAGTGGACTATTTGAAACGAAACTAACATAACAAAACCAAACTAGACTAGAATTTCCCAATCCGCTATCGTCTTTGTCTTGTGGGTAAAGAGTATGTAATATCATTTATAACACAGACCAAAGAGTATGCAATAATGCAATATCCTATAAGAGTCAGGACACCATAGATTAATATAGACTAACACTTACGTCAATGTCAATCCTTAGGTACACTTATATAGGCAACCAAACATAAACGAAATAGGGCTGTTCAGCGATAACATTTAAAATTTATCGATATCTATGAATGACCTGACCTACCCACGGTTGCAATTCCTAAGTGGTATTGATTTAACTATCATTTTGTGGTGGTAAATGAAACTCCAGAAGTTTCATTTAACACCACAAAACAAGGTGCTAGGCTCAGTATAGATTTGGGTTCAATAATAAAACGTCATTAAAATAATCAAACAAATTTATTAAATTTTTTTTTATAAGTACGTCCTCTTCCTGATTATCATAATAATACCTGTAATAAAAAACGATCAGATAAGAAATTACATTTTTACTTTTTAAAATTGACCCATTCGCTTGCGGCTTTTCAAACCTTTGATGCTTCTTTTTACCATGGCTAGGCTGTTTAACTGTGTTCTTTTTTTGGAAGGTTTTATCATCAAAATGCTTTCTGCACACAAATTTTAATTCATTAAGTTTTTCAATTGATAAGTCCTCATTGCCTGCCATTTTCACCCATTTTTACACCTAAAAATTATAGCATCGAAAAAATATCGATGTTTGTAAAATGTTTCGATGCACCCCTCTATTACTGAGATTACAGTTATTATAATAATATTTTTTCCAAAATGATGTAGGTACTACTAGGTGCCTATAAATTGATATATTAGTTTAAGTTCTACTCACCGCCCCTCATCCAGCGGAAATCTGGCCATAAAAAAAACGATTATTACCATATTTTCGTTGTGAACGAAATCCACATACTTACCTCGCATTACACGCCATACACCTCTAAATTTTGCTGGAAAACAGGAGTTTATAAGAAACACACTCATGTTTATCATGCTAGCAGCCTTTTAAACCTTATCCATCAGTATTTATTACAATTTAAAACGATTATTGATTTCGTAAACAACATGATAACATTGCAAAAAGTGACAACTGACGCTGAACTGACTGACTGACTGACTGACCAATTTATGTCAGTGCTGGAAAGAGGGAGAAGCTAATATCTTCCATTGCATCATGTTTAGCCATATAGCATAGTTCGTTTTCTTTTTTTCATGTCGCAGCAGACTGACACAGACTAAGCAGCATTGGGGTTGTCAGGCGTATGATCTGTCAAGCAGTTAGTAAAAAATGTTTTCCCCGCAGTATTACTTATGTGTACCTACTATTTATTTATCGCTGTTATTTTAAGTTGTAATTTTAATTTATGTTCCTATCAATAATTGTTACTTGTAAATTTATTTTGGTCGTTTAAGAGCTATTGCAGTTGTGTCATTTTGTAATCATTATACTTTTATATATTGTGTGTTTTGTGGCTTGTCACGGTATGACGTCACCCTCCTTGTTCGGCGCAGTCTGAAAACCAGCGCTACTCTGCAATATGTGAAGTAGCATAGAGCTGAGACTGGGCCTTTTTGGCAAACACAGATTGGGTTGGTGCAGGGTAGGTTCACATACTACTATTTTTAGGGTTCCGTACCTCGAAAGGAAAAAACGGAACCCTTATAGGATCGCTTTGTTGTCCGTTCGTCCGTCCGTCTGTCTGTCAAGACACTTTTTCTCAGGAACGCGTCGAGGTATCATGCTGAAATTTATATTAAATACTCAGGTCTACTGTCCCTTAAAGCTGTGAAAAAATCAAACTTCTAAGCCGACGCAATCAAAAGATACAGCCGTTTATGCCGCAAAGTTTCGACACTCGCAAGGGAATCAAAACCTACAGGGTACTTCCCGTGAACTCAGAATCTTGAAATTTGATACGAAGCAACATCTAATAGCACAGATAAAGGATAAATTGTGATAACCGTACATTTTTAGTATCGTCATATAATAAAAATATTTTTAATAATTTTAAACTTACTACCCTTTTTCTCATGAACGCGTATTCAATTGAAATTTATACAAAATACTAAGGTCTATAATACCTTTATATGTATGTTTTTTTATATGAAACAATTACATAAAAATAATAATACTGCGGTACGAGTATGTAAATATGGTAATTTAGACTTAGCTGATACAAATATGTCACACTGGTTTATTTATTTATTTAGAAAAACGAACAGAACAATAAAAGTTATAAACAAAATAACAAAAATATTACATAATCCAGTAAAGTTACCACTAATAAATAAAGTTTAAAAAATGTGACGTAAATTGAAAATTCTAAAAAGAAAATAGCTTATTTTTAAATATTTAATTTAATAATTAGACAAAATATTTCAAGGTAGTTGATATTGATGTTGATGAAAGAAGTCAAAATTATAATAATAATAATACCGGACATTTCACACAGCATCATCTGGCCCCAAAGTAAGCAGAGAGCTTGTGTTATGGGTTCCACATGACTGATATACTACTTAACTTTTTATTTTTTAAATACATACATATTATACATATCTAACATATAAAACAAATTTAATGAACCGGTTAATAAAAGTGTTTTAAATATAGCATACCTGTATCGTATTGTATGTACTACATCAATAATTATTTTATCAACAAGGTAAAACTGAGAAGTACAAAATTTTTTTTTAGATTACAACTTTGATGTATAAATAAATAAATAAATTAGAATTGGAATATCTTCGGTTAAGTTGCAGTAACCTGTGTTAGAAGAGTCCCATCGGTTTTAAATGGTCAGTCGGTGAGAAGCACTTAAATATAGTTGATGTAATATTATAGTTGATTAGGTACAGTGTAAGTAAGACCAATAAAAAGTATAACAATTGAATAGTTAAGAAAGTATCACGCAGTAGGTAAAGGTAAGTATATGAGCTTGGATTCAACCATACATGACCAAATATAATGGTTGCATTAAATCTTAAATAACTAAAAATAAATATTTTGTAATTTTACTTATGTACACAAGGATATGATAACAAATTAATTGCATCGAGTAAATCGAAGGTAACTTAATGAGTTTTAGAAATAATAGTAATATTATACCTAATTAATTAAAACTCATTGGATCCTTATAGCAAAAATGCTTATTGTGTGGGCTTATTGTTTGTGTGTAAATCCTTATTAATTTATATTAAACACTTGAATATTTTAATAGAAAAAATTAAAAATGCATTATTTTGTAAATCATGTAAAAAAAAGCCTTACCATAGTTTTAATAAAATGAAATTGAAAAAAATCTGATAAATATTATTTTCGTATTTTATATACAAAACTTATTTATTTCAACATACTCCTAGTCTACTTCAAAATCAGGTTGGCCTGAAAAATCTTCCATATCGTCTTCTAGTGCTTAATTTCCTACAAGTTTTACGTCGAAGTTGTGGGAGTTTTGAGGAATCAAGTGTAGCATGCTTATTAAATCGTCTAACTCAAACACCAGGGATAGGTTTTCCACTTGGCCAAAGTAGCTCCATTATATTATTATTATTATTTCAATGAGCTTCATCGTTGGTCCCAGTATGTAAACCTAAATAAGAGATATCAACGTTTTAATAAATTCTATCACAATTCACAATCTACTGACATAAAGCAGTTTTGCATGTTTTGCAAACTGACATACCGTCCAGAAAATACTGGCGCAAGTATGTTTTGTTCTATAAAACATTGTTTTTTTAACATTGTTAAACATTAACATTTAACATTAACATTGTTTTATCTGTAGTATTAGTGCTGTGACGGTTTACAGGTTTTTCACGTATTTAAGTTGTTATTAACATTATATTGTGTTCATTATATGATCCTAGAAAATAAAACATTACAAAACTAGCTAATCTCTTGGCTGCTGGTACATTTTTGTGGCATTTCTTTAAGCAACTGCATTAAAAATCTATAAATTTCTTAAGAATTTTCTTAGGACACAAAACAAACATGTTGCTTAACCCCCTATGCGAAACATTTTTTTATATTAACTAATTAATTGATTAATTATTAAATTAATTAGAGCTGTTGGCCAAAATCACCACTCAAAGAAGCCCTGAGACAGCGAGACGGCGCTGTGGTAGACCCAAAAATGATGGCGAGATGATCTCGACACCTTTGATAGAGCTTGTGTCCAAACAGCTAAAAACCGAGATGACTGGAGAGATCAAGTGGAGGCCTTTGCCCAGCAGTGGGACACAATGGGCTAATCGTAATCGTAATTAATTAGCGACTACATTATACTATACTGACATAATTATACCCAAGATCAATGTTTTAATTTTAATTTATTTAACTTAACATAATTTGCTAGATATAAGACATGGATCATTGTAGTATGAATAAAATACATTTCATTTTTTATTATTTAAAATCATAAAGTCGTGTCCTTTATACAAAATGGCTGATCTTTTGTATAAATTCTATAAACAGATTATTTTTTATGAAATCACAATCACGAAAGTTTTTGTTCCTAACTTTTAATCGAATTATTCACACCCTGCACAATAGTTCTAGCATTATTTGAAAAATAAAAACACCAAAACTACAAATGAAACCTTTTATAAATAACCTGAGAAAAACTAATAATATCTAAAAGAGCGCAATGTTTGCCAATAAATATCACATGAGTATTAAAAATACTTCAGAAAACGTCAAATAGAGCAAATCCTTAAAATAGTTACTTAAATTAACAAGAATGTGAATTATTGTCAAACCATCAAACATAAAGAAGAGACTCTCAAAACCCGAACTAATGTCATAGCAATTTTAGTTCAAATTTCATAACTAGATGTCGCTGGTAAATTCGGACAAATCCTAGATCGCGCTTACGAAAATTTTTGTGAAATGGTTAAGTCGGCTTGCTGGGAATTGTCGTTATATACATAGATCATACAAATATTTGTCCCAGTTTTTGAAGCTGATGCCTGTCGGAAACAACCGATAGGCACGCTATTAATTATCCATCCATTGTAAACTAAATCCTGTTACGATTACGTTATTGTGATATGTATGAGTACTTGAAAGACTAATAAAGTATAGTACCGAAGTCGCGATATCTTGAAAGGAACTATAAAAAAGTGTTTCGAAATTTATTTTATATCGTTAAGGAATCTTATTTTAAATTATTTATTTTTTTATGATATAAATTCATGAATTAAAATGTTCATAAATTACTACATAATAAAAAATGCATGAGAAACAGTTGAGTTATTCTAGTTTTAGTTTCTGCAAGTAATATTAATTTTGTTTCTTTGTTTAGTTTTCTTTAGGGATTATTATTATTACAAATACATTGGCACCTGGTTAAATAGATGTTCTTGTAGAAATCACAAAGCTGCATGTATATAAGTATCTATTAGTAGTACGTGACGTATATAATCTTTATGAACATAATGCTAATGTTCGTAACCAACACAAATATGGACGCATCATACTTATAAATGATAGTTTTTTTATGATTTGTTTTATCGACTGACAAGACAAAATTGCACCAGAGTAGCGGGCGCTTTTGTCAGCCAAAGATACCGAAAATTTCCTGGGTAGGGTAAGGATCTCAAAACGCTTCGATAGCGCGTTCTAACTTTGCTAGTAGCGACATCTAGTTGTGCTTTTTGAAATAAAATTCAATAATAGTAACCAGGTGGATGCTCTTTGTAGGTACTATCATTTATTTATTTATAATAGGACATTCAAAATACACAGAATAAGGAGTAATAAATCTACTATTTCCGTATTTATAGGATACTACATCATGTGTTTAAAAATGTTAAAGTAAGTCTAAGTAGGGAAACAATTACATAAAAATAATAATACTACGGTACGAGTATGTAAATATGGTAATTTAGACTAGAAGATACAAATATGTCACACTGTTTACATATTTATTTATTTAGAAAAACGAACAGAACAATAAAAGTTATAAACAAAATAACAAACATATTACATAATCCAGTAAAGCTACCACTAATAAATAATGTTTAAAAAAATGCGAAGTAAAGTGAAAATTCTGAAAAGAAAATAGCTTATAATTAAATATTTAATTGGATAATTAGACAAAATATTTTAAGGTAGTTGATGTTCGGTGATGGCGTGTTTAAATTTGGAAAGAACTCAAAAATATCTAAGATATAAAACAAATTTAATGAACCGGTTAATAAAAGTGTTTTAAATATAGCATACCTGTATCGTATTGTATGTACTACATCAATAATTATTTTATCAACAAGGTAAAACTGAAAAGTACAAAGTTTTTTTTTAGATTACAACTTTGATGTATAAATAAATAAATAAATTCGAATTGGAATATCTTCTGTTAAGTCTCAGCTACCTGTGTTAGAAGAGTCCCCTCGGTTTTAAATGGTCGGTCGGTGAGAAATACTTAAATATAGTTGACGTAATAGTTGATTAGGTACAGTGTAAGTAAGACCAATAAGAAATATAACAATTGAATAGTTAAGAAATTATCACGCAGTAGGTAAAGGTAAGTATATGAGCTTGGATTCAACCATACATGACCAAATATAATGGTTGCAATCAATCTTAGATAACTAAAAAAATAATATTTTGTAATTTTACTTATGTAGGTACACAAGGATATGATAACAAAGTAATTGCATCTTAAAATGTAACTTAATGAGTATTAGAAATAATAGTAATAATTAAAACGCATTGGATCCCATTAGCAAAAATGCTTATTGTGTGGGCTTGTTCCTTATTAATTTATTAAACCTTAAATATTTGTTTTTATTTTATTTACAGGTTTACTGCAAGTTTTATGACATAAAACACGAAAAAAATACAGACTATACAGTTTGGACTACTTGAAGTTTGAATTTATTTCATCTCTATCAAATCAACAGTTGCCGAAGTAAGCCCTGGTCATTCTTTCAAGCACTTAAAGAAAAACTAGAGAAAAGCCATGCAATGTTTGCGCATTATCTATGCAAGACGTTGATGGTTTACAAACGTCCTATAATACTAATAGCGAAGTCAGGAAACCTTACACAATTGGAAAGCAGCTTATTTTACCAGCCATTGCGTAGGTCCTTAACAGTGTATTGCACAAGCACATGATATTATAAAGATAATTCCTTTGCGCAATAACACCGTTCACAGATGAATAGTCGAGATGGGTCGTGACATATAAAACATTTTATGGAATTTCTTACAGACCAAACAGATTCTCTCTTCAGTTGGACGAGTCCGACAATGAAGCTCTGTTGTTAGGATATGTTCGTTATATTAAAGATGAAAATAAGTGCCAAGAACTGCTTTTTGCTACATATTTTGAGACTGATACCAGAGGAGAATCGATTTTTCAGGCCGTGTAACGTTTTTTACCGACAAACCTATTCCATGGAAGAACATTGTTTCTGATGCGACTGATGGTGCACCATGTATAGTTGGTAGTCATCATGGTTTTATACTCGTAGCTAACTTAAAGCGACAACTGCTTGAGGTACTGGTCCTTCACTGCGTGCATTCACGGACAGCATTTAGTAGAAAAAAATCTGAGTCCTAGATTGCATCAGTCTTTACAATATGTTATAAATGCTGTCAACAAGATTCGAAGCAATTCTTTGAACTCTCGGTTATTTGCTCAGCTCTGTGAGGAAAACGACGAAGTCTTTACTCAGTTACTTCTGCACTCTGAAGTTCGTTGGCTATCAAGAGGCTCTTGATAGCCAACTAGAATTTTGTTTATGGGTCTACATTACATTATTATCTACAACGCATGTGAAGCCGTGGTCAGAAGCTAATAATAAATCATGCTGCTAAAATAATGATTGAGGTAAATTCGTTTCCAGAATTAAACCTGAGTTTACTAAGACGTAACGACTAACAAATACTGGGTCCACTTTATTCAAGAATCAATTTTTTAATACTTCATAAACAAAATGGGTATAACAGCAGTAAATATCATTAAACAAGTTTGCAAAGCTCCGTACGTAATTTGCTTTGGGGCACTTCCTAACTATGCCGGATAACGGCACAACATTATTCTGATAAACTTCTTACATTAACATGTCTAGTATGTTTGTACCACTAACTGTAACTATAATTGGAACCCATTAAAAAAAAACATTTTTATTCGCTCTAAATGTAGAAGTACCTATTATAAAAATACACCTTTACGTACTTACTATTCATAAATAATAATATGAGATACATACTGACGACAATATTTTATATTATCCGACTGCGAGGAAGAAGGGTAGGGTTTTTGGGGTGTATGTATGTGAGTTCAATTGGCTTTCGCTGCAGCTCACACAACAGTTGGACGGATTTTGACAAACAAATGTTGTCGGATTTGCCTGGACTACGTGAATGACATGACATGGCTTTATAAAAAGGTTTAGCGATTTCGAAAAATAAGTCGTGTCACCATTGCAGTGTGGATGTGTCAAGTGTAGTATCGTGTATGATCCCTTTAATATATTAGTTTTGGTCGTCTTGCGAAGCAAACATTGCGCTCTTATATTATTTATTTTTATTGATTTTCTTTTCTGTGTTTCGCCTATCACTCTGCTCACATTAAACACTCTGCTCTGCAGAGTGTATTTTCGTCGGGGTGCGGAGTGAGTCAAGTGTTCCTGAGGATGCCTCGTGGAGAGGCGAAACAGGTGTCGAATTTCTGGAGGTTGCATGTGTGGATTGTGTGTGCTTGCCTTTTACATGGCCATTGCCTTAGCATGGCTTTTTAATTGCGGACGGGAGGGAGGTGCATGCGTCTGCATCATCTAACTCTTTGTAAATAGATTGGCGGAATAGTACTAAATATTTGTCCATCTATTTAAAATTTAGTAATTTTGGTGTTTTTATAGGGTAGTAACTTTGGAGTTTTACAGGTTATCGCCCGCATCTGCATCTCGCCCTATAGCACCCGACCGAGAAGATGATGTCAACTTATTTCTACCCCAGAAATTTAGAACTGGATGAGGTCAATCGATCAGTACTTAAACGAAGTGTGTACTATTGCATCGGAGGGGAAACTGAATTCAGAACAAAAACATCGCATCAGTACTTTGTTTCGAAAAGTAGGTCATGGTACATCGCAGATGGCAGTGCAATACCTTGAAGCAGAAAGCCGTTCAAGCCCACTCCGTTACTCAAGAACTGAAATATTAACTTGATATTTCTCAGCAGCTACAAGACTTTAAACAAAATATTGACCAGTCCTCGAAATCCGTAGCGGGAACCTCTTTTGCCGATATGGTTAAAAATAGAACCAATAACTACATTAATCCGATTAATCTTAGTTCAGTTGCCATTTATCCCAACGATAAACTGAAGTCAAGTGAAGACACAAAATCACTTGTCCAGAAAATGATCCTATCTCTCTATCCTGAACGGATGAAGTTACACATAAGAGGCCTTCGCAAAACAACGAACGGAGGAATAATAATAAGCACTGAAACGAAAGATGACATTGAGAAGCTCAAGCAATCGATGCAGCTTAAAAACTCTTACAATCGATGAGCCGCATAAACCTTATCTTACCTTGTGCGATTTTCTTTTGATCAATGTTATAAGTGCCAACAGTATGATCACGCGACCAAGTCATGTCGGGGTCCATCATACACTTGTGGCCATTGTGCTGCTGGTCTGGCTGGCCAGTCTATTAAGGAATTCACGAAGAAGGCAAAAATAATGGCCGAAAAACATTAACTCCATAGATTATGGAGGTGCCTAAAAGCGGCCTAATTTAAAATATTTCTGGTGTCGGTTCCTTTTAACTAAGCAAGTAAAAAAGTAAATTAAATACAATACTTGATCACGATGCTACCCTATTAAAATTAAATTGGTATGTTTGTTTGTATGTTTGAACGCGCTAATCTCTGGAACTACTGGTTTGAATTGAAAAAATATTTTATTGCCTAAAGCCTTCCTCGATAAATTAACTATCCAGTAGTTAATTTATCGAGGAAGGCTTTAGGCTTTATAACATCACGTTCTGACCAATGGGAGCGAAACATCAACGGGAAACGGGAAAAAATATTCCTTTTTGAGAGCTTCCGTTGCGTGCGCTGCGTTGGTTTAAGTTGCGCAAAAATTATGAATGGAATTGTTCCTTCATAAAGGTTCTGAAAAAAAGTCAGCGCCAGCATATGTCTATATATCTATATATCTTTTAAGATTGGGTCACTATAACCTTTTTTATTTGTAATTAAATTTGTTCGAAATTAATGAATTTTTTTGCGAAGGAGTTTTATCAACATTATATTAATTCTTATCCAAATAAATATGTTATTATTCACAAGCATTTCATTGTGAACAAAATTGTCCTTGACATCACTTGATTTCAATCAATATCTTAGGAGATATCATTATTTTAAAATTACTCCGAAACAAAATAGGTAAGTTCGGGTTCACGCGCTCAGTAACTCTGCCTGTCTATCTATTTGCAACGACTTCATGGCTAAACTACTAAACCGACTTTGACAAAATATAGTATAGAGTAAGCTTAAACCCCAAAGAAGGACATGGTAATAATAATTATCCAACCGCGATAACTGATATTCACGCTGACGAAGTCGCGAGCAACAGCTAGTATAAAATATGAAATGACAATAAACAATATAAATATGTACTTGATACTGGCAAGACTGTCATTACTATACACTTGCTATTTACGAAGTAGAAGAAGACCCCTTAATAATAATCCATTTAGTCTAGTACCACTTGTATAGTCCTGTTTGTACCCTTAACAGAAACTACTTGCATTATATGCCAAACGTAATGTTCGAACACTCCTTTTTGTAAAGTTGTGATGAAATGGCCACTGAAAAGCTTAATATTTAAATGAAATATTTAAATGAATATCGAATAGAATAGAATAAAAATTACTTAACATGTAGAGGAGGTATCTTTAAAATCACTTTTTATTTCATAACTTTGTTAGCGTCACTAATACGTGTTACAATACAAAAAATATATATAGATAAAACTAATAGCCTGAGAGCAAGAGTAAGATTAAGGGCGGACAGACAGACAGACGGATGTAGAAAAACTGTAAGGGTTCCTTGTGGACTTTGGAATCCTTATAGAGCAACTTGCAAGTGAATCTAAACCTATGGGCAAGAGGCAAGAAGCAAGGTCACACAAGTAAAGGAAAAATCCAAAAACCCTTAATTTATAACTTATATCACTTAAACTAAACTTACCTAAAAACAATGTCAACAGGTCATAAACTATGTTTTTTGAAAATTGAAAATGTAAAAGCAATCTGTAAAAGTTTTTTTTTTAATCTAGTTACATAAAATAGAAGTGAACAAAAATGCAAGAGTATGACGCTGAACACTGAATAAAATAATTATGATGCTAAAAAAAGTAGGTAAGTGCCTAGTGTGAGCGACATTTTTACTTGACCGATTTATATTATTACTATTAAAATAAATGTTATCCTTCCAAACACTAATTCACTTCGTAAGGTTCGCTATTCTGATGTTTATAATTTTCAATGCGGTTTTTTCGCTAGTGCGTGTTCCTTCTGTCAGATCCTATGTTCCATAGATAGCGCAAAAAAACGCTGCGGATCAATCCCATCGCTAATGAAAAACTTCAGTGCTAGTTCAGTAAACATATTTTGTTTCCGGCTTAGGATTCCTCTTTGGTTAGCTTGTAACCTGATACGTACGTAATACTTACTACAGTGAGAAGGGTAGGAATATGTCTAGACGTGCCGCCGACTACCACCTACCGTCGTTCTCATATACCTTGAACAGGCACTTAACTAGATATTTGAGAGCAATTAGGATATACAATATCATTTGGGAATTACGGTCAAGAAACATTTTTGCGGCAGTAGGTACTTTGTAGATACGTTTTAGGATTCCGAATTCCAAAAAGGAACCCTTATAGCTGGCCATGTCCGTCTGT
The DNA here is from genome assembly GCA_948098915.1 of Lampropteryx suffumata. Classification (NCBI taxonomy): domain Eukaryota; kingdom Metazoa; phylum Arthropoda; class Insecta; order Lepidoptera; family Geometridae; genus Lampropteryx; species Lampropteryx suffumata. The sequence goes on along the minus strand of OX402544.1, from coordinate 12,656,632 downwards.
CTGTCGGTCACTCCGCCTCTAATCTCCGCTCTCGTAGACTATTATACTAAATAAAATTTATTATTTTGTGGGTACTGTACATGTCTTAAACCTGAGAGCGGATTATGAGATTTTGGGTTTCTCAATCGAGTTGAGTCACTTCGATCGGTCGAGGTAACTCTCTCAGTATCAGCTGTGCCATTATTGTTTGTATGAATATTCAAAAAGCACCTCTTCATACAAAAACCAAAGCACAGCTGATATTGAGGGAGTTACCTCGAACAATCGAAGTCATAATCAACTGATTTAGCAAGCTCAGAATCCCACTAACATACCTCTAAGGTTTCTGTTTAGAGCCGTTTTACTGATTGCGTAAAAATAATAAACACAAAAAAGGGTAGCCAGCAGTGCCAGCACAATTTGGTATAATAACGTAGATTAAACCTATAAAAAAGAATTGATTTTACGTTAAGGCTCCGCTGGAGAGGCGACGTTATTGGTCACAATATCTGTAATATTGTTACCACTCCTGTCGGCTCACTGAAAGCTAATCGATGTGACGCGTTATTACATTTTATCGGCTCCGAAGAAAGGAGCCATTTATGTATAAAAACATGTATCAGATGCATTATCGTTCCCCTCGGCTTGTAACAATTTCGTTAGGCTCATCAATTTCCTGCTGAAAGCGTGAAGATATAGAAGAGATAATTTTGCATTTACAGAAGACAAAGGACAATCTATTTTAAACCAAAACCGATTTTTTGTATAAGTTTGTAATGTTTGTTTGTAATTGGTTTGTGTGATGAACATAGGTTTTTGTACTGTCTGTCTTGGTATTATAAAATAACGTTAGGTATATTATAGGGATTTATATATTTAACTGCCATTCTAATGTACTGAATTAAAATGAAGGCGGCATGGTGTGAAATTTCAGAGTGAAACTTTTTTCACAGTACTTTCTACTAGTTCAACTATAATATTTTATATATAAAATAAAACATGACAGTTCATTGTTTGGCTTGCAATTGTTTTTACATTGAATACATTGAAAATTCAAGTAATTTTAAACTACGTAGGAGTTAGCGGCATAGTTTGACGTTATTCACAATCTTGACCCCTCTACACCAAATTCGTGATTTGATTAATCCGCAAAGAGGAGCGCGCGTTGAAGCTTGCCTTACCTTGTTAGATCATTTCAGAAATGAAAGGATATTGAACCGAATTGTAGGGTGCGTCTAAATTCGGATGCTTTACTACATATAATCGTAAGCGAAAAAAGTAATAGCTGACGCCAGGTTAAACGTCGCAACAATGAATAGTGTTTTAGAAGTTAACGGGTGTTTATCGCGCGTAATCTTTTAATTACAAAATATGTACTTACAATGGCACACAAAAATGTGATCAACAGTGCTACTTACCAGGACATGCTAAGCCAACGAGTTTTTAAAATTCAGTTTTATTCAGTAAACACTTCTTTTGCCCAGCGGTTCAATCCCTACCTTTCGGGGTTTCTTTACAATAAAATAGTTAAGATCTGCGATATAAAGCACTGCGCTGTCTCGAAGGCTAATTCTATTGTATTGAACTGGCTAAAAACTCTTTACTATAACTTTAATGTTTTACATTCCTTTGTTTTATGTTAAGTATTTGCTTTTAGATTATTTTTATTTTATTTTAATTTATTCCATTTTGGCTCCGGTTTTGGCTATTATATGGATAAATTAATTAGAGTAGTCTAGATCTTATAAGTATAAAAATGAGGATACGGTATGTAGATTAAATTTTTTGCGTATTGAAATGAGGAAATCAGGAAGTAGACTCAGAACAACTCAGTTAACCCTAAAATGTTTACGCATGAGATGGAGGAAAAAAGGACGCTTTTATTGAAGACAAGGTTATGTTAAAGTCAAATGGTTAATTAACACACAGGATACAGGAATCCAACTCACACTGACAGGAATCTGAATGCTACATCACACCACCGCACCCCGCCACTAGCCGTCACTTGTTTGACCAACAGAGCTTATGATCTAGGTGACCCTTCTGACATCTGGAGTGAGAAAGATGATATCGTTCAGGAAGTTCTAAAACACAATTGATTTCTAGGTAGAAGCAGAAAACAGCCTATAAGAACGAACAGAGGCGAGCAAACCGAGGTAAGCATACAGCCTGCATTCCTGCCTTATGTGAAAAGGGTAACTCACAAAATTAGAAACTTGCTAAGGAAGTATTCCAATAAATCAATTTTTACTTACCATAGTGAAGGGTAAATAATTATACAAATAAATATTATAACAGGACAAGAAGCGGCAAATAATAATATTTGAAAGACAAGAGACATGTGCAAGGTAATATTATAAAGTATTATTAAGCAGATTATCTGAGTGACTAACTTAATCGATACCAAAAATACGATTTAAGTTCTCCAGGTGTGCCGATAAGCCGTTTTACCCTGTTCCTGGCGGACAAAAGTTAAACTAGATCTAGTCCAGACATACTTCCTGTAACGTTCACGGCATAATTGTCTAGCTTTAAAAAATACCTGTCTACTATGCCTTGATTGCCTTTCATTTACATAAAAATGACGGGATGCCCCAGAGAGTCCAACGTCAGCCGAGGTTACACTGCGCCGCATCCTTGTAGCCCGTAATAGGTCGTCTCGTAGTGCGCGTCGTGCAAACCGAATCACGAGGGTCCGCGGTCGCGGCGTCATTGTAACCACCGCAGGGTCATCACCCGATACCACCGTACTATTTTCCCTTTTCTGTCCAACGCGCTCTGCATAGATAAGATCACGTTCATCCAGATTAATACCTAGTTTAGCTGCCACCAGTAGCGCTATGTGGGTAGAATTTTCACCGGGTTCCTCAAGCAACCTAGAAATCTCGACATCGTTGGCCAGAGACTGTTGATCTTGCTCATTTACTTGTTGGCGTAGCTGCATTATAGTGGTTTTAAGATCAGTGACAACGGACGGCTGCATTGCCTTAAATTGGGTTTCTAGAGAGTCGATACGCGAATCTAAAACGCCGAGGCTAGTGCTATTTAACGTCACTGCTTTCTTCAACGCTGCTACCTCAGTCCTGTACGCCTGACACTCTAGGTGAAAGCACGTAACTCTTCCCGCACCTCCTTGAACTGTTCAAGTAGCATTCTGCCGTCATCAGTCGAGCCACCAGAGGACGCTGCGGGTGCACCTGACACTGAAACGATATGAGAAGCCAAAGGTTTTTCGTCACTCTGGCCTTCACTATGTATGAATTTTACCGGGGTTTCAGCATTATTCCCTCTTGGTTTTTTTCAATTTACAGGAGGGACAGCACCACGTTGTAATCCGGTAGGATTCACTCAAACCCACGCAAGACCGATGATATACCGAGGGACATTTACAGCACCTAGCGACCTCTGTTGCCATAGAGACGAACTTTCCGCAAGCATTGCATTTTGTCATATTGATCTATGCACAACCGCAGTGCGCTAACGCTGACCTGGTCGAGTGATCGCCAATGTAGCTAGTACAAAGGGCTAATGACAGATGGCGTTCTTCTTAATAGGGGTCCGAGTAAAGTTCAGTAATAAAGTGGGTTGGCGAAAATATTATGTTACCAATGTCCACACAACTTACTAATTCAATGTTATAATAATGTCACCACACTCACTTCCACTTGTCGTAACACCAGTGTTATAACTTAACCTAAACCTTTAAGTCGATACTTTGCTTTTGCCGTATATAAAGTTGCGAAGTAAGCGCATAAACTATTTTATCCGAATCCGAATCCGAATAAAAAATCGATATAGCCACCTTCCGTACAAGACGTCCGTGACGTACAAGTCTCAGTGACTTACTAATATCGGTTTGCGATTGCGGTTGCGAAATTTCTTCCTCTAAATCTCTATGCTCGTCTATTGCACTAAGCCTATTGCTATTATTTAGATTACCTAACCTAATATTCCGCGATTCTCTTTGGATGAAAAATCTTGGAGTTAACTATTAACGCACAGTAAAATATACGTAATAAAAGATACACATAAAATATATAAAAAGGACTACAGTTAGGAATAAGCAAGGACTTTGAAATATTCAAGGACTTACAGCATTTCTCGTCGTCGGGAACACAGCAGAATCGATGTCTAGATTCACCCTTAACAACGGCACTAGTAGGTTCTTTTTTACTCGCGACATGAATCTCGTAAAGATTACATAAAACCAGTAATCCTACCGGCTGCGCCAAATACGTAGGCCGCTGCCTAGGGTAGCTTTTAAAAAACTGAGTTTAAATTTAATCTAATTTAATTCATAAAACAAAATTACAATATAATTATTTTAAACATGAAGTTTCGAAGTATGAAGCAAGAGTGCAATCCTAAGTCTAGGTAGTTCCCATGAAAAGTGCAGCGTCGGTTGTCAGGCGGCCCACGTTCCGCTGACCATGCGCCTCGTGCCATGTCGATGTCTTGTACCGGTCGAGCCAACGCAGCGCTCTACATATATTAGCATTGCGTAACAAATGTCCGGCATTATTTATTTATTTAATTTATTTAATTTTGGTAGAGATCAGTGCACCGGCTAAGCCGTTGTTTGGGGAAACCTGAACCTGTTTCAAGTTCAGGTTTCGATATCACATCGTAGATAAATAGGCTAGATTTCGAGTAATATTGATGAGTTCAAGATTTTGAGTGAGAGATTTCAAGTAGTAGTAATGATTTGTAAAGTCCCATACAATTTGGTTTTGAATTGTCTTGGGACCTGATCACTTATCATTCTTATCCATACTGACTTTGGAAGCCTTTACTGTGCGGGGTCACATACGTTTGGTCAATAATTATTTATAAAAATTCGATCTAGTCTGGCGAAACAATGAATCAGTGTACCTTGTATAACCAGTGTTGCGAACCCATTTCTAATCTTGAACTTGGATCAACTTTGCAGTTTGTATACGTCGTTATATAAACATTTATCTAACGCCGTGTCTCTGTAGACACGGAGTTTCCTTTTTATTTAATATAGGATTTAACTCAATGAACGGTCCGCGTCTCTGTAAACAGACACCTAAATTCGAACGGAAATCATTCGAAGCGGAAATTCCAGAACTCCCCGGAGTTAAACTACCTTAAGTAGTCCTGTGCGATGTTATTTTATGCCCTCACTTAATGTTTCCATTATAATTGGCCAGTTATTGTCTGTTATTCGGTTGTATTGTGCTGTTTGTTGGTTGTTATCTCTATTTAAATAAATTTTAATGTCATTGAAACGGGATTCTAAATCTATTGAACGCTTCTGTAAACTCGTTTTATTCTCAACTCGGTTTGCCCCATCCTGCACATATTAATTAGGGTGTAAAAAAGCTCCTGTTATATTGCAGCGTTATATTGGTTAATAGCTGCTGCCCACGGCTTTGCATGCGTTGTGCCTACATAAAAAACATTACTTCCTTCTGCATGATACAATCTATCTAACAAACAAACAGACAGACAGATATTCTAAAATGTATAATATTTAAATAATAAATAATTAAATAATGCGGACATAGCACACAGCATCATCTGGCACCAAGGTAAGCAGAGCTTGTGTTATGGGAACCCTATGACTGATATACTATTTATATACTTTAGGTTTTTAAATATTATCACTAGAAACACCCAGACCCGAGACAAATTTGGAGATCATACAAACATTTGTCTCGCTGCAGGAATCGAACTCGCAACTTTCTGCGTCTCAGCCGGACCTTGGCTCACTTCGCCACTGATGTCGTTATTTATGGTAAAGTATAATAAGGATTACATGAAAATGGCTCTGAATCTGTAGTTTAGTCAGACTTACTAAAACTATCAAAACTATGAACGACCTTATTTTGCTTGCAACAAAGTCCAAATATGAGTAACATATCTACATGACAGCTCTAAAATAAGTTAAAGTTGTCATTTGATGCCTCTCTTGAATCGGTTTTCCTAATAGTCCATTGAAAAGTTACATTTGGGTATGCATTTGTCAGAGGACGCAATTTTATTTTTTTAATGTGTAGGGGGGGTCAGTAGAAGCTTAAGTTCAAGTTTGTGGGGTCGGCACCCTTGTCCCCCGGCCGCCATCTTGGAAAAGGGGGTGCAAAGGGTTTTCGCGCTGTATCTCGTAAACTAGTTACCTTACAGAAAATTTAATCAAACATAAAATGTAGCAAATTAAATTTCCTACAATTTTATTTCTATTACTTTTTATCGTCAAGTGACCAACAAAAAAGTTATAAACAAAAATAAATGAAAATTTTGTTTGTTTGTTCTAGGTTTTACAGCGCTCCAAACTTAAACGGATTCTCGAATGCTCATAGGGATGCAATAAAAACTAAAAATTAGGCTTACTTTTCTATCTATATTTTTTTTATTCATACAATTTATTATGATCTTAACATTCCTATGCTATTATTGAACTATGTTTGACCCTTTTACCCACCACCTATGAGGTATAACATGGGCAAAGTCAAATTTATAAAAATTTTGCAGAAGCATCCAGAGTTAGCAAGTGGAACTAAATTATTTATGAGTGAGAAAGTCGAGTCATCGTTACTCAGTGTTGTTGGCGAACGTTTTTTCGTCTTTTTATATGGCGGAAATAAAGACGATACTCTAGACACTCTGCGATACAAACGATTTGCTAAGACAGTGACAAAAAATGCATTAAAAAATGCATTAAATTTTTATAAATTTGACTTTGCCCATGTTATACCTCATAGGTGGTGGGTAAAAGGGTCAAACATAGTTCAATAATAGCATAGGAATGTTAAGATCATAATAAATTGTATGAATAAAAAAAATATAGATAGAAAAGTAAGCCTAATTTTTAGTTTTTATTGCATCCCTATGAGCATTCGAGAATCCGTTTAAGTTTGGAGCGCTGTAAAACCTAGAACAAACAAACAAAATTTTCATTTATTTTTGTTTATAACTTTTTTGTTGGTCACTTGACGATAAAAAGTAATAGAAATAAAATTGTAGGAAATTTAATTTGCTACATTTTATGTTTGATTAAATTTTCTGTAAGGTAACTAGTTTACGAGATACAGCGCGAAAACCCTTTGCACCCCCTTTTCCAAGATGGCGGCCGGGGGACAAGGGTGCCGACCCCACAAACTTGAACTTAAGCTTCTACTGACCCCCCCTACACATTAAAAAAATAAAATTGCGTCCTCTGACAAATGCACACTAAGGCCTAAAAAATGTAACATTTTAATGGACTATAATATTTTACGCAGTTTTAATCAACACCTCTTCACATGCTGACTAAAATGCGCTAACTCACACCAATCACACGTCAATTTAATAAAATTAAGAAGCTTGATTTTAAATTCTGAATCATTCAGTCATTTACTCTAATTCAGACTTTGGTGAAACAAAATAAGATCGTTCATATTAAAGGAAGTTTTAGCCAGTGCAGGTGCAATGTTAAACATCGTATAACTTATATAAATTTGTAAATAGCGCATCTACGCGCTACTACGTCTACACATCGTCTACGATTCGTAGCGTCTATTTTGTTGCTACGCACACGCTACAAAAACGCTACGCTGGGCTGGCCTGGTACTGCATGCTTAGGTTCGTTTTTGTATTGAGTTAATATTTTATTAACACAAAATTTATTTTGTGAAGAGGTTGTATTTTTTACGACGAACTCCTAAAGTGCATTAACCAAAGAACCACATAAATTTAATTTACTTACTCGCTTTTGCCCGCGGCCTCGCATGCACACAAATATTTTCATACATTATATTAATAGTAGGATAAATAGTATTAAAATAGCAATCTGCAAACAAAGATGTAAGTGTTCCACTTGTATGTAATTTGAAATATTCAGGTTTTGATTAAATAGCTCATCATCATTATAATTATCTACAGTCCGATTTCATCCACTGCTGGGTATATGCCTCTCTTAATTCGTTTCGTAGCATCGTAGATACCTACACAATATTTAATTAGTATTTATTGACAGAAATTTACAGAACGATATACACAATAATGTTATATAAAATACGTGTGAAACAGTATACTGTTTTTAGATAACTCAACTGTTTCACATAACTTGTATGCCTTGTATATTATTCTGTTATTTTCTGCTAATACTTTTTGGGTTCTCAAGTCCATAAAGAACCCATATGTCCTTCTTTCTGTCTGTCCGTCTGTCCCCCTCTAATCAAAGTTCTTGTTCAAAGATTATTTGTTTTATTGTGATGAAACTTATAATACATTATGAAAAAAAATTAAAAAAAAATTTTTTAGGGATAACTCCCGTATATGCGAAGTCGGATTGTTTTTTTTATTATTTTACAGTTGTTTTGCATAGTGTGCCATGTCGTTAGATAGGTCTTTTAATAGGTCTTTATTAATAGAAGATTTCGATATACAGTTTTTCATTACAGTTATAAATTTGATAAATATTAAGCTTGAAGTGGCGAATTTTGATAGAGGAGAATCCCGAAATGTTTTACAAATATCATGAAATTACAAGCATAAATTATCACGGGTGATTTTATTAGTTTTTAAGTAACAGACTGATTTGTAAACCATAAAAAAACAGAACACCCTATTCAATTTTTTGCTATGCTAATTAGATGGCGTTGAATTGGTTTGGGATCTGGCCACCAGTAATTTTTATCCTTACCGACTTCGGAATCCTTCATTGTACGTGGTCACATGCGCTTGGCCAACTCTTCTTCTTCTTATCGTGTCACTAGTTTTAACCAGTGTGGTGAAAGGATTAAAGTGCGCCTCAGAGGCTCCATTCGTGCACTTGGCCAATTTATTTTGTGGAACAGATGAGCTATAAATAGGATAGAATTCTTATTTATTTTAAAACTAAAACGCGTATATGAAGTTGTGGTTGTGTTTGTATTTAAATGTTTTCATTGAAACAATTTAAACAGTTAAATCGTTCGTTTGAACCGAGTCTGTTATGCCCAGCCTAGCGTAATTAAACTTTCGACCTATGTTTGGTAAGCTTAAGGTACAGATACGAGAATTTACTCGACGTGAATATTCGCATTGAGCATTGACCATTGACTAAGTTGTGCATGTTCGTCTCGGATATTAATGAGTTAATGAAAAATTTAATGAAAATTAATCATGATACACATTCAAACTACATAATAAACAATTTGACAAAACTAAGTATACCTAAGAAAATTATGTACATTGGGCGGTCTTATTTCTATGGGAGCGGTTTCTTACACACGATCTTTGGATGGAGAGAAGCCTAATTTTAATGGAAGATTGGGAGACTGACTTTTATTGTTAGGTCCAGTGTGGGTTGAGGATTATACTGCGGATAATATTTTTCAATTTTTTAAGATGATATATGGAACATTGAAGCAGACGTAGGCGCACGCACTAGCGGAAAAAAACGCATTGAAAATTACATACTTCAGAACCTACACTACCTTTTACATTGATTCTGATTGCAAGACCCGTTGCCCACTTCGTTGAGCGGTTCACTTCACAAAAAATATTAAAGTACTAATATCGCTAATAAAAAAAGATAGCTATTCAAATTATTGTATAATTACAGAGATTAACAAAGTTACGGATAAATAATAATAGATGGCGCTACGGTCACCCACCCCGTTTCCGTTCCCGTTGTTTTCCCGGGATAAGCTAATAAAATAAGATAGCTATTCAAATTATTGTAATAATTACAGAGATTAACAAAGTTACGGATAAATAATAATAGATGGCGCTACGGTCACCCACCCCGTTTCCGTTCCTGTTGTTTTCCCGGGATAAGCTAATAAAATAAGATAGCTATACAAATTAGTGTAATAATTACAGAGATTAACAAAGTTACGGATAAATAATAATAGATGGCGCTATCGGCCAAGCACCCCGTTCCCGTTCCCGTTGTTTTCCAGGGATAAAAAATAGCCTATATCCGAATCCAAGTTACTAACTATATTCATTTTTAGTTTCATCCAAATCGGTTCAGCCGTTCTCGAGTTAGAAGTGGTGTAACTTACACGACTTTTTTTTATATATAAAGATTTTGCAATGTGTTTTATGAATATTTCCATTATTTCCTATAATTACATGATCTAACTAGAGTTTTCAACTTAAAACGATGAACAAATCCCTAAGCAATAACAGCATGCAAATGAAAGCTTTCGTAATGTCCGTAGCGAGGCGAACAGCAAACTGTGATCCGTAGTTTGGAGGCAGAACCCTCTGTTCCACTCGATTGCCCCCAAAGTATCTAGGTAGACCTGTGATAAATTCGTGCCGTGACCTGCATCAACAAACCCGAATAAGCTCCGTGAATTTTATCTCTTCTTTTATCTTATTTTCTTACGCCTTGTAGAGAAAATTTTTGAAGCGACACGTAGTAAAAATATTAAGATGCTGTTAAAAGGTAAATTTAAAGAACGTGGTTGAAATTATAACCGGCTTTCTTTGGGTGTGGGGGACATGGGTATTAGCATATCGCCTTCGGGTGGGTGTTTCAACGACACGAATACACAAAATTATACCATATTTGATAAAGAAAAGGTATATTTAAAAATAACTTTACATCTGTACAGAATAATATAAAATACATGTGGAACAGTCGAGATATCTAAGAGCCGTTTCAAACGATCTATAGGTAGCTTAACTAACCCAGATCACTGCCAGAGGGCAGCGTCCCTAAGACACCGGCGGCATTTCCATTTTAATACGCAGGGCCAGATAGGAGTCAGCTCTTGGGTCACGCGATGTTTCAACAAGACACCGTGAAATAATTTTCGAAACGCGATGGGCTCCTGTTCCCAAGGGGCCCGGAATCTAGATCCCGGAGTCTAGACTCCAAAAGACTCAATTATGTAGGCCTTTTCAAGACTGGCATATTTGCGCCATTGAGATCCACGGCACATTCAGCCGCCACACTAGTTCTAACGGAAGTCTCCGAAAGATGTGATCCGGCCAGGGTGTCTACGCAAGTAGCATCCCAAGGGCCAAGAGTCACACTATCAGGCCTCTTACCATCATCTCGTATTAGACCGTTCGGCTCAAGAACAGGTGGTACATTGAGGCTGGAAAGTGCCCGACGAATGACATCGATATGAACTGCGTGGAGTGCAATCCTATAGGCGGCGGTCCTAGAACACGATAATCCGTAGAGACCAAGTTATTCGATCGTTCTAACACACTAGTATTGATAAGGGGCGCTACCTCGCGCACCCAACCGCACACAATTGCAGACAAATAGCAATTCAAAGTGTTGTAGGATCTAATAAGGTGCCATCGTTAAATGATTGAAGTGCTTGTAATCAAAGTATTAATTCCCATTTCTAAAGGGTTAGGAGACGGGCGCGATTTACGGAGCTAGAGCATGTTTCTAACAGATAATTCCATTTAAGCTCACATAGAGGCCAGTTCCATTGACGTTCTAATTATTCTTGAGGGAGCGGAATTAGGGCAAGCACTGATCCGAGCGTTTCTAGCCTTGTCTAGATATTTTATGAGTAATGTCAGGACTAGCCGGAAAAGACGAAATTCAAATTTAACTCAACCAAATTGCTAGTATTGTAGACGGAAGACAAGAACGTAGGGCAGCTCCTAAAATTTTGAAAATACCTAAGCCTCCCAATTTGACAGGTGGAGACGAGACCGTGGAATACAGGAGAAAAATATTTCATGGCGTCTGATAGGAACATTGCGTGACCCAAGAGCCGACTCCTCTGGCCTATCGTATTAGCATTGTTATTGATCGAGGCAATTGTATACTCGTATTGTTCTGTTCATATGTGTAATACTTTTTTGTAAATTAAGTTTTATTATATTGTAGTATATATTACTTACCAACTCCTTTCCTGAGATAAAAAGTATTTGACTCGACAGACAGACGCTCTACACAAAGGGAACTTAAAAGGGTTCGTTTTTTAATTTGCTGCACGAAACCATAAAAATAGTTCACAATAAAACATTTCTTTTGCTTCCAGGAACCTGAGCACAGTTTTTATTATATCACTTCATAATAAATTGTTGACGGCTTTATTCTATAAAGAACGCAGTTTTTATGCAACTCAAGATACTAAATTGTATGAAAACTAAGAAAACGCTTTTTAAATCAACTCTTTTATAACAATGGACTTGATTCTGGACTTACTTAAATATCTAAATATACGAACGGTGTTATTTCGTTTGGACCAAAGTGTGAATCGGAGATTTTTTTTAATGACTCTTCTCATTCAATATTATAAAATACATGTGAAATAGTTGAGCTATCTAAGTACCGTTTAAAATGATCTATAGATAGCTCACCTGATCCAGATCACTGCCAGAGGGCAGCGTTCCCAAGACACTGACGGCGTTGCTACGTTGAATGGCAATGATAATACGCTGAGCCAAATAGGAGCCAGCGACCAAATAGGTCACGCAATGTGAACCAGACGCCGCGCCGTGAGATAATTTTGAAAACGCGGTGGGCTCCTGTTCTCATACCAAATTGACTAGTGGTTGTCGTGTTTTAAATATCTCATTTTAGATGCTTTTTACAGTACTAAGATTTAATGTTTGCGCCATAGCAAATTTCATGTATCATCGAAAAAAAGAACGCCTTGTATATTTTTCTAGAGCTGTTACAACAGTTTACTGTTTTTTTTTGTGTTATTTGATATTATTATTAGCACGAAAATAAAATAACTGCACAATCCAGAAACCTAATCGCGGCAGCTAGTTTATTTTTAATTTACTTTATCGTTGGAACTTCCATGTTGCTTATCACGCTGTAATCAAAACTGTCAAGTGTCAGTGTAAAAGTTTGTTTTGGACTCTCGTTTTTGCCAACTTAAACGCCATTTTTTTCTTTTTCATGCCACTTTTGATATGCCACTGAAATAACCATTTTCAGTTGTTTTGAATACAGGAAAGACTTAATAATATTTCCTCATAATAATTTGAAATCCATTATAAAAACAAAATCAATTATTGCAAATCTATACCTATAAAAGAGCTTAATCTGACTGATTGACTGGCCGATTCATCATCGCCGAGCCGAAACCGCTAAAGCTCAGTTCATAGATATTTATTTTCAAAAAGACGAGTCACTTACATGAGAACCAATCTAACTTAAAATAATAAACAGTACAGGTAAAAATCACGTCGTCCGAGTAAGTAGATTAGATTAACAGTAGGTAGGTATAGGATGACAGTAGGTAATTATTATAAGAAGGTAGGCGTTCTTCTAATAATAATCCTAATACATTTAGATACATTTTAAGTAGGTAGTATGTGCATCCTGCATTAAAATTTACCAGTAGATTATTTTAAAAGTAATTTTGAAAAACAGTTCGATAGTTTAGATTTAAATGTAGTAAATGAATTTGTATTTTTTATAGTTGTGGGTAGTTTATTGTAAAGCTGTGCGCCTTCAAAAGTGATCATTTGTTTGCCATAGTTTGTATAGCTATAGCTATAGCTATAGTATAGTTTGCATAGCTTCGGAAGAACCAAAAAACTCGCTAGTCGAGTGCTGCGTTTGCTTACTTATCGCGCTGTTATAAAGGAGAGGCTAGTATGGAGAGAGTTTTTTAAAATTTTACGAACGAGTATGCAGGTATTATAAATATATAGTTGTTTGATGTTCATTAATTTTGTTTCCGTATAAATTTTAGTGGTTGGTGTTAGATAGTGATAGCGAAAGAGTATTTTAATAATTTTATTTTGAGCAGTTTGTAGTTCTGTAATTCTTGTTTTTACGGCGCTACCCCAGATTTCGATGAGATATAATAGATGAGGTTTTACTAATGAGTTATAGACAGTATAACGTGCTTTTCGTGAAATACACCGAACAATGTTACAAATAAAGCTAGAAAGATGAAATTTGGAAAGCAGCTTCCTTTAATAGCAAGGCCGCCCATTATGGCAGGATTTTTTGAAATTCAAACCCCTGAGAGTGTGAAAAGGGGTGAAAACGAATGTATGAAACTTTTTAACGCGTGGTGCGATTTGCTTGAAACTTGATATAAATAAATAAAATGCAAAATAAATGGACAGGTGTTTCAGGATTTTTCAAAATAACTCTCATAAAGGAGTAAAATGAGGTGTGAATGTTCGCATGGAAACTTTTTAATAGGTGGTCAGGTCAATGGATTAAAACTTATCAATCAAGTTTGGCAAGGAGATAAATTGCATCCTGGAGAAGAATTTAAGCTACAATTCCATTAAAAAAAATGCGGACGAAGTCGCGAGCAACAACTAGTTGAATATAAAAATGGAATGACAAACCCATAAAATAACTACTGCTATGAAATGTAACTGAAATTTTAATAGCTCTATATACATCCAAATACTGAAACCGCACGTGTTATCGCCTTTGAAACTAGCTGGTGACTGACGAGACGTCACAAGCTGTAGGACATCTGGACATTGGTTGTAGGCGATAATAATCTATAATTATATAATCAATATATAATCCTATAATTGTACTTAATATATAATTCTATAATTGTGATATATAATCCTATATAATTGGCGATATATAATCCTATAATTGTACTTAATCGGAAACACGAACGTCACCGAGGTGCCAAGCTTTTGTCATAGTGCTGTAATTTGGTGTTGAATAAAACTGCGGTAAATCCTAGGAAAATTAATTCAATAAAGGAACATAATCATAACGTACAGTTATTTTAAAACTGTTACTCTAATGTTGACTAATTTTGAAGATCGCTCGTCTTTAGACGTCATTTAGACAAGAGATTTTTGACCTTATTTCCTTGGATGTAACTTGGACTGTAACTCAATTACTTAAACTTGTATCTGGAAATTTGTCCAAGAGTTTAATTTGATTCAAGATTTAATGTTGACTGTATCTATGAAGGGTGGTCTTGGAGTCGATGACATAAAATACAATACGCTTTGTGCTTGGCCAGACTAGCAGCGCGGGGCGGGCAGCGGCAACGCGCGCGTTTTTCCCTGTCCGCAGTGGAGCGCGGCATCGTTCCGCGTGTTGTCGTGTTAGACCAGGGTAGAAGCCTTTAAAAATAATGAAAAGTGAAAAAAAATTATAATAGAATGAAACCCATTAGAAAAGGAGGGAAATATGATAAAAATGAAAGGAAAAATAATTTACGGGCGATCTGAGGTTGGGAAGGGGATGGGGGTGAGTTTTTAAGGGTAAAAAACGGTTTTTCTCGATTTTCGGCAAAACTAAAAGTCCTATCGAAAAAAGTCAAATAGAAAAGTTGTAGATAATAAAAAGATCTAAAACTTTTGTATTTACCCTTTTTTCACATAACCTCAAAATTTATGTGAAAAATTCAAAAAACCAAGTTTTTGGTTTTTTATTTTTATCTTTTACAAAATTTTTTTTTTTTTAACGAATTTTTGTGAAAACTTACCTTTTTATGTCCCAAATACGCTGTAATTTATTTGATTAAAAATATTTATTTTTTCACCTTATTTTGAATTAATATCGAAAAAACACCCTAATTTTCAATCGAAAATTCACCCGTCAAAATATCAGCTTTTTTCAAAAAGTTGGTGTGGTTTCTGTTCGTTGAAATCTCTACTTTCCGATGGTGAAAAAAAATATATATGTTACTATGGTAAATCTTCTCAGAAAACGCAAAAATTCAAAAAAAAAAAGTTGATTTATTTAATCCTAATTACATTTATGTCATAGAAAATCTCATTATAGATAAATATAAATGTAAATCGTACTATTAAATGTAGATGCTTTATTCTCATTACGTTATTCATTACAATATTTTTAAACACATTAATCTCATCATTCATAAATACCTTATCTTCAATTCTAATCACTTATCCATAAGTTTTTGTCTTTTTGATGGCATTTCTTCATCGTTAGATTCGTCAAACATCTCCGATTCTAGTAGATCTTCGAAATCTTCAGCAGCAGCAGCAGAACAACATTGTTACAGGAAAAAAGTGTATATACAAAAGTTTTAGATCTTTTTATTAACTACAACTTTTCCATTTGACTTTTTTCGATAGGACTTTTAGTTTTGCCGGAAATCGAGAAAAACCGTTTTTTACCCTTAAAAACTCACCCCCATCCCCTTCCCAACCTCAGATCGCCCGTAAATTATTTTTCCTTTCATTTTTATCATATTTCCCTCCTTTTCTAATGGGTTTCACCCTATTATGATTTTTTTTGGTTTTAAAAATTATCGACCCTGGACTATGTCCAATGTTTGTCAAAATATAATATGGATGAAGAAGAGTTATTTTTACTGAAAAATACTTATATTAAATATTTAATTGAAGATTGGCAATTTTTAAATAAATGAAAAATTGGGAGAGCAACTTCCAAAGTTTTTTGATTTTATTTCATTCCACAATCTTAAATTAACTTTGTATTGACGTTGTTTCAACATCCAAAGTAGATCGTGCTTCAATAGCACTTATTAATTCTTCTACATTAATTTGTGAAGACGCCATCAGAAGAACGCGCGCGGTTAGGTTAGCCGCTTCCCGCGTCCGCTCCGCACCCGCGTGTTCATTATGGACACTCAAATGAAGTTCATATGTTTGAGTTTGCAGCACCGCGCCTGCTTGGCTTTGCTTGGCCAGACTGCAAGCGCGGGCGCGGCGTTTACAGTCTGGCCAAGCACTGTAATTCATTATTTTCATTGAACTGACTACATTTTATGATAAAAAATATTCATTTTATTGAAACAACAAAGCTGGAATAAAGCGAAATGCTCTCTGTACATAAATTTATATGAAAATCAACTGGAGCAGACAATCCCCCAGCTAATCCCTTGGGGCACTTTAGGAATCAATCACTAATTGGTAGAATGGAAGCTGCAATCCGTGTGTATTTCATGCGATTTTATAGCCATTTGCTTTATATTCATTTTGAAGAGTCCTTACATGTGCAACGATCATTTTTACGGAAGCACGTTTATATTTAGTATTAGGTAGGGCAAACAAATGTTAGGTACTTCAAGTTAAGTCCATGTACGGCTTTATCTCTGGCCATTTTGGCCATAATCTCTGTTCCATTGACATGGTTATGTGAGCTCTTTAACATGTTTAAGAGCGCTTATGCAGGCAGTTATTGTAAGCCTTAACTTTTGGCAAGTAAAAAAGTAAAATGAAGTAAAAAAGTAGTAGTAAAAAGTAAAAAAAATAAGCGCCACGGCTGCTTTTGTATAAATTACAAACCCTATAGTAAAACTTAAACATGAACGCTACACGGTAACGCTATTTTACGCTCGCTTGCGTCGCTACGCTAGCAGCAACTTTGGCTAATGATGATCGTGTGGTGACACAGTTTAGGTAAGCGTTCGCTTGCAAAGCGCGTTTGGTGATTCTGCATTTTAAATCATATTATTTTCAATAACTAGTCACGCTCCAGACCTCTTCTCGGGAACACATGCCTAGAAGGCATCCGCGATAGGTACATACGCCGTCGTATATATAAATGTAATGTGTACCTTTACTCAATACAAGTAATTCAAGTGATCGGTTTTATTATTTAATTATCGCACCCTACCTAGCTAGCACCTAAACAGATCAACATTCTATAACTTACCATGTCACGTAATAAATTGGTGACCCCGACGGGATCTGTTTAGAAGTGATGCAAATAAGGTGCGATATAACTAGAAGGAGGTGACTCAAAATTCCATCGTACCGGGGAAGGTGCACACAACTGCGTCGTTTCCCGATCAACTTGGAGAAACGGCCGCAGCCTCATAGTTGAGTTTATTACTCAACGAGGACCATCAACATCATCAACGCAGCGACGCCATGCAGCAGACGTAGTCCTGACCACCAACAGAAGCCCTTTGGAAGAGCCGATCATCGTGTGTATTGCGTGTAAATAGGCAAAATCGGACGGCTGGGATTAATTGGTAACCCGCGGTCCTGCCAACGAAGATCACGCAGAAGCAAGGTAATATGTTCATGGGAAGCCAATCTGAAGTTCAATCAATCCTACTAATGTGGAGTTTGGACTCGCAGATATATACTCAAATTATTTTTTTGCCCGGTTGGAGACATGTTCGCCGGAAGATCAGTGCCGGATCTAGGCTCGATCCCACTGCAACGAGTTTCTGGCCAACAATTACCTGCGCTTAATTAATTTGGAAATGACGGCTATATATATTGTTTGAAAAGGTGCTGTGATAAAGGACTCGACGAGGCGTATCTTAAAGCGTGTGAAAGTTGTGTGAAGTGTAAAAAATGTTTTGTTTATTAAATTCAGTGTATTTTTATTTTATTTCATGTTATGTATTGTCTATTTTATCATTTATATTTTATGTTCTATAACTATTATTTTAAAAGAATCATTTTTAAGTTACCTAGAACTCGCCATTGCACAGGAAATGGATTAACAGCTTGCAAAATAATTCTAAGAATCAAAGCGTTGCTCAACTTTGTTTTATAATGTATCACATTACCGAGTTCGTTGAAGTCAATTGTTTATGAATTGTCAGCAGAGACATAGATTACTATTGTAACTAGGTTAATGTATTTTGCTGTGTTGATTTTTTATTATGATGACGCATGTAATTGTAATGTTGAAATTTTATTATAAAACAATTACCTATTTTGTTAAGCTTTATTTGTGAGCAAGAATCAGTAACGATCATTACCATGGGAAAGAATCAAAGTAAAGAGCAGAAAGACCAAATTATTATTGCACAATCTGGTGCCAATGCTTCTGGTGTCGAAGCCAAGTTAAGCCAGTATAGTATAACTATTACAGTTATTTTATTAATATTAGCAGTGTTTATATTATATTTCTGCTATAAAAAGTGTCATAAACGTACCAAGAGTTGGGTACATCGCCAAGTGATGACTGTTACGCCACAGCAAGGTGAACAAGTAGCTATGCCATCAGTAGCATCAGCACAAACTCCTCCTAGAGTTAAAATAATAAGTGGCTAAATAAAATGTAAAACAGTTTAATATATTATTTTAATATTTTTTTGTGTTTTACCAGTGTTTTATCTAATATTTTTAAACATTTTATTTGTTTGTTTATTTGTAGCCATATTTTTTTTTTATTTTTTTTTCTTTAACTTTTATAGCCAACTGTACTTTAATGTTCGTAAATTACATTCAAATTAACTTATATTCAATGAAACATTGTAAGCAGGTATAATCGCTCCGTGCACGAGTCATATCAACAAGCGATCAAATTACTTCTTGGTAAGCGAGACTGAGTCGTGTATAAAGTGGTTATTCTGTAACGTTTTGAATGTTTAACTTTTATGTACTTAGGTAACTAGATTTAGAATTTAATTAAATTTTTTTTGTTATATTTTGAAAAAGGGGAGGATTGATGTGGTGACACAGTTTAACTCATTCACTGCCACCACGATTTTCTTGAAGTTTATCGAGATGCCGCCGTATAAAACCGCGGACACGCTAGGCGTGCTCGCGGCATTGCTTGGAAAAATAGATTTTAGTAAGTAAATTTATTATAACGTAATCTAAGGTTCTCAAACTTTTTTTACTAAAATTCCCATGCATAAATGAATAAAGTTCTTTGTGAACTGTAACATTGGCATTGTTAAAAGTGCAAGTACATTTGTTTTAATAATATATTGAGTGACAATCATATATAAACATATTTTCAGTCATATATATATATGAGTGAATTCATCTAAATTATAACCGATAAAAAGCTTTGAACTGCAGAAAGTTTGTTTACGTTATTTATCTCGTATTATCGTAATGTTGGTTGATTGGCCTTACCTAATTACATAAGTATGAATTAAATTTAAAATATTCAAATGAAATAAATTGATTTCTTATCTTTTTTTCAGGAAAAGTTAAATTTGTACCGGAAACGGAAGATATTAATGATGACAAAATTTTTAGCGAGACAAACGAACAGCAATTGATTTTTATATAATAGAGATAATTTTACTGTACGTGTGTATGTCACTGTGTGTGTATGTATAATTATATAAAGATATACATCGGATAGGTACGTTTTTTTTTCATTGATGGCGTATGGAGTTGTATAAGCGACTTCATATAAGTAGTATAATCAGTCATGTGGTACCCATAACACAAGCTCTGCTTACTTTGGGGCCAGATGGTGCTGTGTGAAATGTCCGGCATTATTTATTTATTTATTATTTATTCATACATGACACAGTACTGTATACGGTAAAAACAACGGTCCGATAAATTATGACATTCCGTTTTGATATAGAATATTAATAGAATAAAAAAGTTTGGGAATCTAAGGGTAGCTTCAGTAAGTGAACACACCTAGCGTGTTCTCGGCACTACAAAATACCTATTTTTCGTAAAAAAATCTAACTAGTTTTTTTAGGGAACCGCTTCAATATGCCATAGCCTATCCTTTAAAAATGATGCACTAAAAATTTGAACAGAAAATCTGGCCTAGTTTTGGAAATATAACCTAAACATTCAAAACACGCCTGGCGTGTTCTTGGCGTAGAGACTTAGATTAGCCTGAACACGCGAGGCGTGTCAGTGGCAGTGAATGTGTTAAGTAAGCGTTCGCTTGCAAAGCGCGTTTGGCGATTCTGCATTTTAAATCATATTATTTTCAATAACTAGTCACGCTCCAGACCACTCCTCGGGAACACATGCCTAGAAGGCATCCGCGATAGGTACATACGCCGTCGTATATATAAATGTAATGTGTACCTTTACTCAATACAAGTAATTCAAGTGATCGGTTTTATTATTTCATTATCGCACCCTACCTAGCTAGCACCTAAACAGATCAACATTTTATAACATTATAGACACGTACTAAAATCGCACTCGTTTATATTGCGTTGAATGATTTAATCCGAGCGATGGCATATTGCATGCAATCCAATTGGATTTAGCTTAGGCTTAGAGGACTAAGTGATATTGTCGATGTCGGTTGTGCAGCATAGTTTTCCTCGCATTATGTTAGAAATATTAAATGACAATCCCGTAGTAAAAACAAGCTGGGAGTAAGCAAACAATATCAGTATTCAGTTGCAATTTGCGTCTCTTCGTCTTGTTCGCCTAAGCCTCCCAGCGCCTCGCTCTGGTTCGTCGTACCGTGAATAATTTTGTTCAACACGGTTGCAGTTCCGCACTCTCTGTGAACTGTGAACAGAAGTTAGCCAGCTTTTTGTTTTTGCATCTGTAGGGACTTTCACAGGTTTTTAATACCGCGCAAATATTGCTCGGTGAAAATTATAACTTAAATGTGAAGGTAAATAAATGTGCTTGCAAAAGTACTTGCATAGCAAAAAAAAAATATAACTTTCAATAGTCAGCTAAGTAGTAATGATTTTAGGGTTTCGTAAGTTAAACGAAACCCCTACGGTGAATCTTCGATATCATTTAATACTGTTAAAGATATTCATTAATTTCTCAAAAATTATTATTATTAGATTATTATTACAGATTATTAGTTTATTATAAATTATTATTATAAATTACTGGTTATGGGTTCTGTGTTATAACAAATGAATTACTAATTACTGACCAATATATGTATAAGATATTGGTCATGTTAAGGAAGTGTTTTTCAGTATATAATATTTCAACGTTTTTTTTTAATGAAATTAGACTTGTGGCTTCTTGAATACTGCTAGGTAATTTATTTGTATAGTTGTATTCCTTCATATGTTATGTTTTTTTATGGTCTTAGTTTTTTAGAGCTTTTGGTGTTTTATTTGTGTATTATATTTTTTCGTTTTCAGCTTTCGGCAGATTTAAGGCCATACACACAGTATTGTTTTTTTTTAATTATTTTACGTATGAGCAGACAAGTTTTATAGATATAATGTAGATTTGATTTACACTTATGATTTGGGTTTCCTTATAGAGTTTTTCCGTCCGAGTGAAGATCTCATACTTGCATTAAATTTTATTCTGCTGTTTGCAAATATTGTGTTTGATTTAGTCGCAGTTCTCCACACCTCTATTATTTCAAATTATACTTTACATGAGAGTTTG
Organism: Lampropteryx suffumata; assembly: GCA_948098915.1. Lineage (NCBI taxonomy): Eukaryota > Metazoa > Arthropoda > Insecta > Lepidoptera > Geometridae > Lampropteryx > Lampropteryx suffumata. Next base: position 12,634,738 of record OX402544.1, on the reverse strand, counting down.
GAAAACCGGTTGTAACTGGTCGGAGTAGCCCCTCAGAGATGATATTTTGAATCAAAGTCTATCTATATATGGTCTCCAGGTGAAGTGTGCAACCAATACTAACCCGAGATATTACACACCATTACAGTTCATCGATGTCCTACCATGGCCTGCGTGATGCGATATTCATTTCATGCTTATTTTTTTAGAATATGTGAACTAACTTGTAGAAACCGTGGTGAAAAAGACATTAGACTAGCATGGCAGAGAATGAAGTTGTCGGCAAAGGCAAATTTATCAAGCCATATGAGAGAACAATCACATACAGGTGGTGGTGAAAAGCCACCATCACCATCTCCCGAGGATCTGGCAGTAAAGGCTATTGCTCCTCACGACTTTGTCATAGTAATAAATGACTATAACAGTGATGCAGTACCAGTGATAAATACAATTTCAGACATTTTGCCTATTTGAGGCATCACGAAATCAATATTTATATACTGTTAGTAATCTCAGCTATCTTTTATTTATTTACTTACCTAAATATTTTAGCTGCCGATCCCTACTACAACAAGAGTATCAATTGCTGGACCTAGCAATGAGCTGGGATGTATCATCATTGAGGACAGTTTCAAACCCAATGAAGAGAGAGAGATTGAGGATCAAGGTAAAATATACCATAAAAACATATGAATACAATATAATCTCCTTACCAAATTTCATCAAGACTCATTCACCCATGAAAACATAACAAACAAGCATACAAACATACAGAGAGAGAAGAAAATAATTAGTTCTGTTTTTTATTGTTATTCCAATAAACATTTTTCTTTATGTTTTTAGTGACATCAAGCAAACACCCCATCGATAAAAGCAGCTCAGCCACCAAAAGGAAGAACTCCTATATCTAAATCTAAATAGGTAGATCACCATTTAATCATCATGAATGATGCATAATATGTTATTAATTACTATTTACAGAACTGAAGAAATGCGCCACAATATTATAACAAGTAATATAGAGTTCAAAAACAAACAAATCAAAACGATGGAAGTTGAACATGAAATCAATAAAAAATTGCAGAGTTAAAAATAAAAAAATTTGAACTGGAAATAGCTTTATTAGAATTGCAGTACAAAAAAATACATCTAATATAGAATATATTGTATAGTATAAGTTCCTAGCTTACCTTCATATTACTTATAGATAAATATAGTAAAAAAAATGTATACTATTATTAAAAATGAGTTTTAATAAACTGCCTTCTCCTAATATTTCCCCTTATCGTGTTAGGAATATATCTCTGTATTTCTAATGGTTCCCGTGATGTTTGGTCATTGCTATCCTTCTCACCGGGAAACAGGTCTTCCCTCATATCAATAGTAATATTTGGAAGCATGGCACATGCAACAATTGTTTTTTTAATTAATAATAACTAATAATAATAATGCCGGATATTTCACACCATTTCTGGCCCCAAAGTAAGCAGAGCTTGTGTTGTGGGTACCACATGACCGATATACTACTTAAATACTTTTTTTTTGTAATTACATACATATTATATATAGAAACACCCAGACCCGAGACAAATACTTGCAGATCATACAAACATTTGTCTCGTGGCGGGAATCAAACCCGCAACCTTCTGCGTCTCAGCCAGACCTTAGCCCACTGTGCCACAGAGGTCGTCGTTAAAATTGTTTCAATATCCCCAAACATGCCTTTTAATAGCTGCCTATTAAAACCTCTATCGAAACCTCTTTTTCCATAGACCAAAACATCTTTCCACGGTGTTCCGAGTACGGATGTGGCATCAATTGTAGTTTTGTTCTTGCAAAAGTTGTGGGGTTCAAACCTATATTTCAAACGAAAATCTTCGTCATGTAATTGAAACGGGATACCATGTCCGATAATGTTGCCGACGGAATGTCTCCAGCATATCTAAAGCACATAGATCTTCTAAATCCATCAGATCGTTGTTATCAACCATTTTCAAAACGCAAACCGAAAAAACAACGAAGGAATAAATCCAAACAACGGATATTGTTTGACGTTTATTTGATTGATTTAATTTTGAGGTTATGTTTAGTACCAAAGATTCAAAGATAAACTAGGGGTCTCGTGGGTTTATCTTTTGTACCATGGATGTTACAGCAACTAGAGAAAAACTTCGTTTTGTAATAAGCTTTGGATTAGACCACAAACTATAGGATGCTAACGCATCAGACGGGGCACTCCCATAGACGAAATCCTGTCCAATACTCGTTCACTCTTATCCCATATGACAGATAACTTTTTTATTTTGAATGAACCTTTTAGCATCAGCGGGGTATTCATTCTACCGAGTATATTTTTACTGCTGGCTTGGATACAATTGCTTACTATTTTAAAATATTTTATCGATCTACAAAGGAAAGACCCTGATAATCATAATAAACACATTGATTATACAATTAGACATTTATTTACAAGAACAATAAACAATAATAAAATATACAAGTCAAACAGTTGAGCTATCTAAACTGCGTAAAACAATCTATAGATAGCCAAATCAAGAAAGGCATATTTGCGTCTTATCAGGTCCTCAGCACCTCCCCACATTCAGCTGCCGCACCAGCTTTAACGGAAATCCCAGACTCTAATGGGATGCGGCAAGGGTGTCTACACAAGTAGTATCTCATATAAATGGCCCACCCATCTCCTAAGGGACAAAAGTCATCAGGCTTACTGGTGATTATAGCAGAAGTATGAACATCAATAGACAGACATTTCGGTAGCAGTAAATTACGTTGGATAGGCATGTGCTCTCGAATTGAAGCGAGAAATCTCTTCTAAAAATGCTTTCGACACACATACTGCTTGCGAAGATCTTGAAAACTTCAGGTCTCGAAGTCTTTTAATCCAATCGAAGTCCAATCTCTCCTTTCGGAAGCATAAAAGAACTGACGTCTTTTCGTTTACTAGCACAGCTCACAACACAGCACTTGTACGTACATTACTGCGAGATTAAATTACAGGTTCAGGAATTGAGAGGATAAATATAAATTACTTACAGAATTAAAAAACCAACGTCATTCAACTTTGAAACTGCAACAGCTGTTGCCTGTTAGTTTGGTTGGTTTGTTTGGATTGATTTGATGTCGATAGCAAAATAGGAAACAAACATGACCGGATCAAACAGGAAAGAAGTATGAAAGAAGGGGGAGAGACTGTTAACTATAATTAAATATAGACTATAAATCGGCCAGGATTGAAAGTTCAATGATTGTCGGCCATGGATTAGACCCTGGTTTATCAGCAGGTTTAAACCTAGATTATCTTTAGTCTTCATTTTGGAATAAGGCCGATATTGTTTCACAAAATCGTATCTTGTCGTTCGTCATTTGTTATTTTATATTATAATGGTTGGTGTCTTTCATATAAAATAATTATACGGATTATTTTAGCTCAAATCCCAAAGAAATATAAAGCTTTTATTCCAATTATTCACACCCAAAACAATAACTTTATCTCGATTTAAATATAACATCAAAAAAACTAATAAAAAAATAGCTCAAGAAAAATATACAATATAAGAGCGCAATGTTTGCTTCGCAAGACGGCCAAGAAATCTTGTTTTAATTTGTAGCAATGTTTGACATTAGAATGTCATGGATAATGGTCTTCACCGCCACGTGAACTGTGATGTAGCTATAATGTAGCTAAACATTATGTGCTTATACGAGTATAAGAGATTATTTATGACCGTCTTATATTGCACTATTATATTGTTTATTTTTTGGAGTTATTTTGGGTTTTATGTTTATTGTTGTGGTATTTTACAAATAAAGCTTGACATGTTGAATAATTGGATTAGATTGAATAATTGGAATGAAAGTTTAGTGATACGAGCAAAATGCGATACGAGCCATTTTTTTTATAAAATAACAAATAACGAATGACTTTGTGACGTCATTTTTCTTCTTCGGCTTTTCTTCCTATAATGGTAAATAAGCTCGATAGCGTTATACTAGCAGTAATAGGGAGGTAATCGAATAACGTCGTGTCCACGCTCAAGGACTTGTTCATCGATTATATAGTGAGGCTTAGGCGGCTTGGTTGCTTTTACCAAATTCAACAACTCAATTTTTAATAAAGTTGGATTTGCTTCCACACCATTCCTTTCCAGCCACGAGACAATTTTTAGTTTTTTATTTGCTTGCGTTGGTGGCTTATCAACTTAAACAGAATGATACGGAGCGTTGTCCATGACAATTATCGATGTGTTTTCTAGGCAGACTAGCAGCTTTTCAAACCACTCTTTAAAATTCTTAAAGTTCATTTCCTCATGGTAATCCTCGTAGTTTCAGACGCGAATGCGAGGAGGTTGTCTGGAATAAATCCTTGAGAAGCTGAGCCTGCGTGACATATAATAAGGTGAACTCCTTCTTTTCTCTCTTTCTTTTTTTCAGTGCACGTAAAGTATTCACTTCTGAGCCTGATGGTCCATATTTTTCTTTGAGAATTTGGGTAACTGTCCTCTTCCCCAATCTTAATGCTTCGGCAATGCGTTCTCTCGGTTGGTCACAGGTAGAGGCCCACCGTAAACTGATTCACGTTCAAAATATTCGCTCAATTTTACTACCAGTTCACGAGATTGACTGTTTCATACTATATTGGCTCCTAGGAAAACCTAGCACCCGCATCCTTAGAAAAAGCTGGAGATCGCCAACAAAGTCTATCATAAATCTTTATATTTTTTGTGTAACATCCCTAGTATTTACAAAAAAAATAAGTTCAACATCGTAACCTTGTAACGACGATAAGGTTTTTAGTTCCAAAAAAAAAATTATTATGTTTAGAATGGTTTATTAGTCAAAGTAAGCCGTAAAATTGCCTTCAATTATCATTATTACATTAAATATGTATGTTTAACCTCCGTTACAAGGTTATGTTGTTGAATTCAGATGAAGTGTCAAATGTGACCTATTAACGTGGCCCTACTAAAGTCGATGGTCAATTGTCAATTCTAAACGTCATTACGGAATGGCCGCCTATAACTTTCTCTGGATCCCTCGTCGTTCAAATTACATTGCACCATAAAACACTTATAATACTACTTGTCAAACATACTTGTCCTATGTAGTCACCATTTATTTATTAAAATTCCGCTAAGATTACTGAATAAATCATGCAATAAAACAAGAAAAGAATGTTAATTTAGAAGCGCTTGAAGTAATTCATGGGACGAAGAATCCGACGTCATTTTTATATCAAAATAAACACTTTACATAGGCAAAATTGTCTTTGAAGACAGATGCTACAGAAATAAAGAAGATAAAAATATTATATAGAGGATTAAATTATGTGGTGAGTTGCTGCTTAGCTATCGGCTTAAATTTTGGTATATGATTGGTTCGGTTCGATTGCTAAATCATTTTCAAGTTTCAAGTTATTTTTTATTTATATTTATTTTTTAAGATAGGTATTTATCGCGCGGTAATTTCCAACGATAGTTAGTCCGCGTGCACAGTTATTGAAATTCAGCTGAAATGTCGACACAGAATAAGTAATTAAAATTTAGATCAATCAGATAGAAAAAATAATTAAACGTTTGCAGAACTCATTGTTCTGCAAACGTTTAATTAAATTTTCAATCATTTTTAAGTTACATTTAAACTGTGTAAATAATTATTTTTAGCTAAAATTAGGTTTTGAACTGTCAAATTAACCTTTGGTATTCTGTATGTATACTTATTACTTGTCATGTTGACAAGTAATATGTAAACATATTCTTTTCAATATAATACTTTTAAAAATCATAATTATAGCAATAAAGTGATTATTACATGGATTTGAACACGTTACATTGCTTTCACAGTGACCATTTATTTATTTCTCTTGAATATATTCTTTCAATACGATCAGTGATCGCGCTTTTTTGAGTAATCATATTCTGACCATTACAGTACTTTTAAAAATCAAAATAATAGCAAAAAAGTTATTATTACATGGATTTGAACACGTTACATTGCTTACATAGTGACTTTTGAGTGTTTCCTTTCAATACGATCAATTTTTATAACCAAAAAAATTATTTGTTTGCTGTTCGGTTACTGGGAAAAACGTGTGTTGCCAGCGCCGCTTGAATTTTTTTGGACGATTTCACACAAGGCAAGTAAGTGTCCACACCGAAAATATTCTCCTAAACCCGGAATGGCGCCCATAAACAACTGTACTAAATGCAGCCAACCTATACCGCCTAAACATTTTATGACGTGCATAACTTGCAAGATCAAACTTCACATAGATACTTGTTCTATTGTCACAGAAAGACACTACAACTACTTGTCGCCTAAAAGCAGAGCAGAATGGAACTGCGGTGACTGCATTTGGAAAAAAGGTCAAACCTTTGCCTCCCCAGTCCGTCCTGTTGCTGGACCCCAGCAGCCAAGCCGTACACCAATTGAATGTAGTAACTCGAAACGCGATCTAAATCTGTCATTTACTAGTGCACAGCTTCGAAAACGAACAGGTCCACTACCCAATTGACTCTAACACTGCCAACAGTCTCATCTCCTACCCAACACTCGAACCCAGACAAACAGACAACTGCTGTGAAAATGAAGGCAGCAGTCACCAACGCAGTAATTTTATCCGAATTGGTTAACTTTCGAGAACACGTAACAAAACCATTTATATCTCTAGACTCAAAACTTATTGATCTGACGACAGCTCTAAGAGAATTTAAGAGCTGCATTATAAACCTTAACACGAAATATAGCACTCTGCGTACCGATATAGATCATCTATGTGAAATTTTTGATGGCGCAACGGACAAAAACAACATACTGGCTCACACTATAGAGTCAACACGGGAAAAATTACAGCAACTACAGGTAGAAAAGCAACATTCCATTATGATTTAACGCTAGCCAATAACAAAATTGCATCAATCGAAAATAACGCCCCATTGAGCACTCGTATGATACTGAACACAAAGCCACTAATTATAACATAGGCAGGAAACTGAGTGAGTATAGTTCTATGACACATTCTCAAGTAGGCGCTCACACAGCTAAAACCACCCCCACTACTGAAATTATCGAGCAGGAAAACCATGAAATAAATTGCAACAATGATCGCATTTACACTTTGCCACTAAAGTCTCCGGGACATTGCCAGCAAATAAGCAGAGCATTGAATTTCGACCAACCGAGGATCACTCTGGCAATGATGATGAGCATTGGCAAACTGCACGTTATCGACAAAGTTTCAAGCGCGAAGGTGTGGTCATTGGAAAAGCAAAACAACATCAAAACCAAATACAAGCTGTTAAAAGAACAAAGAAAATTCACGTCTGTTTCTTGCACCCAAACACCACTATAGGAGTCATGACATCGCATATAAAGAATATTTGTAAAAGAACTAGTTTTTTAGCTGGTTTTGTAGCTGGTTTTGTAGCTAAACTAAAACTGAAACATGACTATTACCCCTCATTTATCCTAACTGTCCCAGAATGCAGCTTAGACCAGTTACTAACACCTAATTCGTGGCCGGCTGGAACAGATGTATGTGATTGGTTTCACAGAGGTGTCAGGCGTAAATATTTCTGTCGACCCTACACACCTGGCCAAGAACGTTTCGAGAAGGGCGACGAAAACCCACCAGAATCTTCAAAAAAGTACAATATCTAAATGCACAATACATGCACTATACAACAATGTTAACGGTCTCAAAACCAAACTCCAACAATGGCGCTTATGCACGTCACTCTTCCAAGAGGATTTCATTACCGCAACGGAAACAAATTTGGATGATGCGGTAACGGATGCTGAAGTGACACCACATGGATGGAGTTTACTTCGACGAGATAGAGGCTCTAATGTGGGTGGTATATTGATTGCAGCCAGGCCAGGATTGGAACTCTTTCGTCAACAACACCTAGAAACTAACAACGGTGAAGACCTATGGGTATCACTATGCTTCAAAAGTCGTACAGTGTATGTGTGTGTCCTATACATTAAACCTTCAGCTTAAGATGAGGACTACATGACGTGGTTGTGTAAAGTTGAAGATAATATGCATTCTCAACTAAAAAACTCTATTTTATTATCGTAGGTGACCTAAATTTGAACAGTGCGTCTAGGAACATTAACAACTACATGCATTTCTTTTTCAGTTTTTGTGATTTCAGGGATTATAATGACACAGTAAATCAGACAGGTAACAAATTGGATGTTGTGATTATAAATAGCAATGTTAAAATGCAAGTGTGTGTGTGTCGGAAGACGGTCTCGTGGAAACTGCGGACAAATATCACCCACCCCTCGATATCTCTGTAAGTGTAGATGCTAAGGGGAAAGATATTATTTCAGAGGCTATTAACATTGACACGAAGACTGACTGGAACTTTAGCAAGGCCAATTTTCCTTTAATTTATGAGTTAGTTATGAATATTAGTTGGAACAGTGTCATAAACCAACATAATGTTAATAGTGCCGTTGATCTTCTATATTTTAATCTAAATAATTGTTTTGATCAATATGTTCCGGAGAAATAGAAAAAAATCGGAGTATTAAACCTGTTCGCAGGTATCCTACGTGGTTCAATAAAGACATTATTACAGACACTAAAACCAAATGGGTTCTCCACAAAATTTGGAAACAGTCCAAAGATCCCTACATATAGGGGTTCTTTTACCAGTATTAGAGCTTCTATAAAACATAAGACTCACAATTGCCCATAACGACTACACTAATAAAATTCAGGAAAACTTTTCAATTCATCCAAAAGATTTTTGGAATTATGTTAAAAGTCTGCGAACATAAGGTGGATTCGATCCATGTATCACATTCGAAGGACAATTACACACTGGTCAGGCAGCAGCCACAGCATTTGCCAATTTTTTTAGTAGTGTGTTTCTAACACAAATTCCGGTCCGCAATGTCGACCAATTATTGCCAACAAATGCATACCCATTGATCAGTGCCCAAGAATTGTCCATATCTGACGTTGAAGCAGTATTCAAAAACTCAAACGTAAAAGCTCTTTAGGACCTGATAATATCCCCGCATATTTATTAAAGCATTCAAGTTTCAACTAACCCCTACTATCAAGAGTTGTACCTATCCTTAAAGCAGGAGATAAAACACTAGCTGAAAATTACAGACCTATTGCTATCTTGTCACCCATAGCAAAACTCTTCGAGGGTAGTACTCTTGTACTACACGCTAATATATATAAGCAAGTAGAACCATACTTTACAAACGCCCAACATGCTTTTAGGAGAGGACGATCCGTAAACACCAACCTTGATTACATTGCGGCTAAACTTGACTCAAGTGCACAGGTAGATGTGGTTTACTTAGATTTCAAAAAAGCGTTTGACCAAGTCAATATTGACATCCTTCTTACCAAATTAAGTGCTTTTGGCTTCTCTCCAAAATTACTTAAGCCATTTGCTGATTATTGGCGGGACTGCAAGCAGTTTGTACGTCTTGGCTGTTACGACTCTGCTCCTTATCATACTAGATCTGGTGTAAGTCAGAGCTCATCCTTATACCTCTCTTATTTACAATGATGGTTGATGATCTGGCTAAATACCTTGTATTTGCTAAATGTCTAATGTATGCAGATGATCTTAAACTATACAGTGAAATAAAAACTATTGACGACTGTTACGCGCTGCAACGGGACCTCATTGCGATACAAATGTGGAGTGAAGAAAATCGACTGTACCTAAATATTAATAAATGTCAAGTTATGTCCTCATGTCATACCAACTAAATGGGGATTTGATAAAACGAACGCAGATCGTCAAAGACTTAGGGGTAATATTCGATCCGGGCATAACATTTCATGACCACATATGTAAATTGGCAATAGACTATTTTAAAAGGCTGGGCTGGGCTGGGCAGGCTGCAGAGATTTCAATAATATTAATGCTATCATACTTCTCTACACCGCCCTTATTAGATGTAAGCTGGAAAACAGTGCATGTGTTTGGAACCCTCACCAGGTAACATACACCTTGATACTAGAAAAAGTGCAAAAAGGTTTCTCCGGTTTCTCTACCGCAAGGTGTATGGCTACTACCCGTTTATGTACCCTACCCAATATATCCAGGGTACATTAGGATTTACCTCCCTACAAACGCGTTGAATGCATATTCAAATACTAACTGTGTGTCGCATATTACGTGGATTGCTAAACTACCCTGAGGTGTTGAGCGAGGTCACGCGACTCTATGTCCCGGAGAACCGCATAAGGTTTCGCCTAGGCCGGGTACCACTATTTGCAATAACTCCCGCTCGCACATTGGCTCGCCAACAGTCCCCCATTTGTAGAGTCCAACGACACCTTAATGTCCTCGCCGCCTCGCATGTTGCCGACGCAGCATATTTTGACGTATTTGCTGATAAATGGCTCGTTATTGATAGACTGAGTATGTGCTACTGTGAAAAGCTTGAGTAAGTAAGTATTTTAAATTGTTAGTGTTTATTGTTATGTTTATTATTAACAATATTAGTATTAGATAGTCAGATAGGTATATTTGTATGTCCAAATAATTTGTGTTCTTTTATTTTATTTTAATGTGTAGCCAATTAATTTGGTAAATAATTTTAGGGTAGGTCTTAAGATAGATAATAATTTAATAATATATGTTTTGTAGGTTGTCTTTTTCAATTTCTTCATCTTTTATATTGTTTAATGAAACATAGATGTAACGCTTCGCTTTGGATATTTCTGTAATGTTACTATTTAAATAAATAAACTTGAACTTGAACTTGAACTTGCTGCTACAAACTTATCCTAATTTAATTTTATCTAACTTAATTAAGCGTCCCTAATTTAGTTAGATGGTACCAACCGAATAGGTTTTTCAAATGCTATGACTAACTGAATATATTTTAGACAATTCCTAATTTTAGAAATGAACCAACCGAATTGCCACCAGTAACTGATTACAAACTTGCACTATACTGCCGTATTGTCTTAGTAGTTGACGAGTAATTATCGCGTATGAATTTCTAAATTATTCCCGACGATTTGGTTATGTTGCAATAACAATAGTCGCGGTCTTATTCCACTACTAAATTGGAAATTCTGATCTGGAAAGTTTAAAAATACTAACGTACATAAGTATAAATAATGATAATAATAAAAATTCTGATCTGGAAAGTTTAAAAATACTAACGTACATAAGTATAAATAATAATAATGATAATAAAAATAGTACCGGACATTTCACACAGCATCATCTGGCCCCAAAATAAGCAAAGCTTGTGTTATGGGTACCACATGACTGATATACTACTTATACTACTTTTTTTATATAAACATACATATTATACATAGAAACACCCAGACCCGAGACTGGACTTATGACAGAACATAAGTAAAGACTGGCCTGTCAGTTCAGTTGGCAGTAGCTCTGCCTTCTGCGCTGTGGCTGGAGGGTTCGATTCCCTCAAACTACAACGCAAAACTGTGTCTGACCGTTAAGTATCATAAGTATGTATTTAACCATAATATATAAGTAATCTATGAATCTTCCTGGTCATCATATTACACACTATGCTTAGTTTGGCTTAGCTAGTTGGTGTTGTGTGAATTTGTCGTCCAATATTTTTTTATTCGTTCGAAATAACTAGTGACACGATACGAACGCTGCTTTATTTATTAACACCTTCCCTGCGGCTGCGCTAGATTAAGACTTACTTCAAGTGCTGTACAAGTGACATACTTCCCGTATCAAGAATGCCTGATATGCGTTACGACGTCTATTTTCCCGTACGTAGTCCTGACTTCAAACCTCCACAGAGACATGGAAAGTCCACAGCAGTTTTTTTTTGTTGTACCAATCAATAGGTTACATCCTTGTGTATACACAGCTGCAGTCACACGGGGTTCTAAGTAATATCTTAAAAGTTACAGGTATTTTTGTAAATGGTTGATTTTACGGGAAAATACTTGTCGTGGCGCATACAACAGTCATATTGCTAGGGATGGGGTGTAATAAGTAAAATATTTTTCTGTTTCAGATTTATTATTGTTTATTCAGGTCGTACACAATCAACGGAAACTATTTATAACAAAAGTAATAATTAACTATGTTAACAAAAACAGTAACTTCTTATTTTATATTATTATTTATTTTACTTATGATCGTACACAATCAGCAAAAGCTATTTTTAACAAAATAATAAGTAATTAACTATGTTAATGTTAACTTTTTAACAAAATCAGTAATTTCTTATTTTATATTATTATTTATTTAAGGTACTTATAAAAGCTAAGTTACCAAAAAAATCTCTGATTTATTTATGACAATTATTTATTTTACTCGATAAATTATCGAGTAAAATAAATAATAGTGATCTTGTGATGGAATCAACAGAAAAAATTTACTTAAAAAAGTAACAGTACTGAAATTACATATTCAAAAATTTAATTTGATATTACATATTTAAACCATACCATGAAATGAGATAAGCTTTAATAATTATTTACATAACATCCTGCATAATCACGACTAATAGGAACTTTGAGTAGGTATATATGGAGATCTAATTCAGTTATGAATATAATTTTTACTAAAGCCTAAAAATATGGCGGTAGGAATGCTTAAAATATTTATGAATAAAAAATTTAACGTTTCTATTAACAAAATTAACTTATGTAAAGTTTTCTCCATAACAAAACATATCGTAATTATTTATTTTACACAACAATCAACAGAAAAAATGTGACTTAAATAAATACAGGTGCTACCACATTAATAGGAACTTTGTGCATTATGAAATCAAATGTAAGATATTTTTCTTAAGTATCATGCACCTTATTGTAACACTCTAAACACAGGCTTTTCACATTCTTTATAAAACGTACGCACTGTTTTAACCTTTTTATCCGTTTCACGACTGCTAAACATTTTTCTCAAATCTTGGTAGCAAGAATGACATTTTTTAAATTTATCTGCTTTAATTAAAGTATGGATTATTCGTTTTTTTTTGTTCTCTGGCATTTGGATCGGTAAAAGATGTCTTAGTCATGGATTCAATTATGGACTCCAAAAAAGTTAGCAAAGGTAATTAGTCCTCATTTTTTATTTTATGTACAATCCATGCATTGACTAAGCAAGTCCCAAATAACAAACTCATCATCAACTTTCAAAACCACTTTAGTCCTCTCGTGAGAGTGGAGTCGTAAGCGGTCATTTGGTCACTTAAATCTACGCCTTTTTTATTTTTATTGTACATTATTACACCTGCTGGTTTCATAATTGGCTGTTTAGAAATTCGTGAGAGTCTTCCAGTATCCTTAAAAGTAGCGTTGTGCTCTTTGACAGTAGTTAGCATCGTAACAGGGCGTTTATCCATCCATTTGATTATTTTAACTCCTTTTTTGTTCATAGTCCCTATAACTTGGCCTTTCTTTAATTTTGTGCTTATAAATGTCTTAGGTAATCCTTTCCTGTAATTTCGCACAGTACCACATATTAATGTCTTTTTTTTAGTAATTCTTCAGCTAAAGTAACGGATGTGTAAAAGTTGTCTGCTATTAAAGTTCTACCTTCTTCCAATAAGTTATTAGTCAGTCTTAATACTATATCATGCCCATGTCTTTTCCAGTATAAACAATTATTGAGTAAGTATATCCCTACGGCGTACACAATTTATATAGCTTTATACCGTATTTGTGAGCCTTATTTTTAATATATTGTCGAAATTTAAGTCGTCCTTTCCAAGGTATCATGGTTTCGTCGATTACCATAAATCTACCAGTGCTCAAAATTTCAGTAAATGAATTTAACAAATTATCAAGTACATTTCGTATCTTATACAATTTATCTCCATTATCAAAATTATCGCTAAAATGCCAAAATTTCAATAGGATTAAAAATCGATCTCTGGTCATCAGGTTTACTATATATTCATTACGATAGCATTTTTTCTTGGACCAATACAAATGCAAATTAGGTAGTTTATTGATACCCATCACCATCAACACTTTTCATTTCCTCAAAAGTAACTGGATGCCAGTTTTTCAAGCGAGATTTTGGCTTTATAGCATGTAAACTTATATTTTCCTCTGCATGCTGATTAGTTTCTACTACCATTTTTTCAATAAGTTCATTGGTAATAAATAATTTATGGGTTTACTTAGCTGTACATTTGGTGGTATATTTATTTGGCTCCTAAGAGGATACGATGCAAAATTTGTTTGGATTGTATTAGGAATATCAGGAATACAGTCCATTCATCTTCATCCTCTATAATATTCTCTACTTCAGTCGAAGAGCTTGATCTAGATTCACTATCATATATTTCGTCGAATGTGTCAGAGTCTGAAGTATTGTCCAAATTAGAGCTATTATCATGAACTGAAGACTCACCAGAAGAACAGTGGTTAATATTTACATTTACTTGAAAGCTAGGTACCTCTTGATTTTTTTCTCTCCTATTAGATGAAACGAAATATTGTCCCACTTGTTCGGCTTCAATGTGAGTAGTAACTGTGTTATCAATTGTGGTAAGATCTGATTGCTTTTCTCTCACTTGAGTGGCAATCTGATTCCTTTTTCTTTTAGATACTATATCAAAAATTTCTTCATCATCAGATTCTATGTCGGATACAATAAACTTTGAAAGTTTTACCTGCTTGGTAGCTCCTGGCGAGGATTCACTAGCATGATCTGAGTTTTTTTCTTCATAACCACCAATTCGAACAGCCTTACGTTTTGAAGTCGCCGTTTGGAAAATTTTAATATTTCCATCGGTATTTCTAGATGTAGAACACGTTAGTGTATTAAACTGTGAAAACTTACTTCGGGGTGTTGACAACATTTCAGACACCATTTCAGAACACAGTGATGTTTCGAGCGCTGGTACTAGATTACTCACAGAAATGTTGTCCAGGGAAAGTGAATCAGGATCAGTCTTTTTATTTTTATTAATTATTACTTCTTCTAATAAACTTAATTCCCTTCCTGTCGATGGACTTAAAGAAATTTAACTGGGTTTTTTTGTACTAGATGGTTGGGATTCGATAAACTGGAACCACGACTCTGCACAATAATGTTTCTAGCCTCTTCACCTTCTGTCTTTACACCTTTCCCCATAATAAGCTTTTTACGTGAACGTTTCATTGTTTAAGTACAATTTACCTACTTACGCGTGACGAATAAAATATCGCGTTCTGTAAAAACGTATTAACTGAGCACAGCAATACGGCTAACTGAAGCTCCGCGCGCGCGCACGTTCAGTGCGGTACGGGGTTTAGGATACGGCCAAATAGTTCCCGTATCACACTATTGTAAAATAATTACCTTTCTGTGCGTTACGAAAAAAATATTCCCGTACATTTTTATTCGTAAATTTTAATACACTTCAAGCAAGGAGACCGGCAATGTAGGTGTCTCTTTTTTACTTGTACGAATACTTGAAAAAAATCACCTCCGCACGGAGTGCAAAACAAGGACAACTAGCTGCCGCACAGAGCAAAACCTAATTACAACCAAATACCGTAACGCACTGAATGTGTTAAATACTTCTGATTATTTTAAGTATAAGTTTGCATACGTTATGATTTTAATTTGAGTATTTTTTTTCTTCTCGTCACTGTTTGGGCTAGATAGATAGATAGATAGATAAACACTTTATTGTACACAAGAGAACACACAAAAAATAATGATTAGTAATACAGTTGTACAATGGGCGGCCTTATCGCTAAAATCGATCTCTTCCAGGCAACCTTTGTATGGACAGGATAGACAAAAAAAACAAAAAGTCGGCGGTGTACAAAAAAAAGTTACCTATACTTAATCTAATACATTAAAATACAAAATATAACAATAACTATAAAATTCCTATAATTAATAACAATAAAAATGCGAAAAATTACACAAAGAAAGATGACATACATACCTACCTACTACATACATATACAAACAAACAACTTTCTATAGTGATAGAAGCTAACAACCAGTTAGCAGTTTCCGGATAAAGACAGATAAAGGTTATGGACTTTGATTTTAAATATATGAATAGATTTAGATAAGCGAATAGATAAAGGTAAGGAGTTCCATATGTGTACAGCTCGAACAGTGAAGGATTCACCATACATAGCTGAACTATGAACAGGAGTAACGAGTTGGAGAGTGTCAGATGAACGCAGATCACGATCGTTTGACTGGTGCAGAAATATAAAACGTTCCTTTAAATAGTGGGGAGACGAATACAGATAAAGGATGTTGTATAACAGCGTCAGGATATGAGCATTCCGGCGAAAACGAATAGGGAGCCACTTGAGCCACTTGAGCGAAATTCTGAAACATGGTCATATTTGCGCAAGCCAAATATAAACCGAATGCAGAGGTTTTGAAGACGCTCAAGTTTGTCAAGATGGACTTCGGATAGATCAAGATAGCTGGCGTCTGCATAATCTAATATTGGATGGAGCAGGGATTGTGTAAGCATAACTTTGGTAGCGGTTGGCAGAAAATTACGAAATCTTCGTAAAGACGCAGATGATGAGAAAATTTTTCGACTAATTTCATTAATCCACTGCTGCCATGTCAACTTAGTGTCCATTATAATACCTAAATTTTTAACCGACTGACTGATCGGAATATGTGTACCATTAAATATTATAGGTGAGAGAAGATTATGATTAAGTTTAGCGATTTGCCTAGAACTACCAATTATGATGGCCTGAGTTTTGCTAGGATTGACAGTAAGTCCGTAAGACATACTCCATTCACAAACTCTGCCTAGATAAGAGTTAATCAGACTAATGGCTCCGTTGACATTATCTACAGTAGTATGACAGTATATTTGAAGATCATCTGCATACAGGTGGTAGAAAGATGAAAGTTTTGCGTTATGGAATTAATAAAAATAGTAAAGAGAAGAGGAGAGAAGACGCCGCCTTGGGGGACGCCAGCAATGAGGTTACACCATGAAGAGAATGTGTCCTCAACACGAATGCGCTGCTGCCGATCGAATAAGTAGCTACGGAACCAGTCAACTGCCGACGGAGATATATTAAGAGAGCTAAGCACACCCAAAAGAAGATCAAAATCAACATTACAAAAAGCACTGCTGAAGTCGAGGAGTGTAAATATAGTAATAAAAATATAGTATACCTTTCCACTGTCCATTCGGAAACGAATGTCATCGGTAATTTTTATTAAAGCCGTAACGGTGCTGTGTCCTGGACGGAACCCAGATTGGTAAGAGTTGAGAAAGGAGTTCTTAGAAATAAAAATACTTAGTTGTTGGTGGATAAGACGTTCAAGATCTTTTGAAAGGAAAGAGAGGATAGATATAGGTCGATATTCAAAGAAAGATGAAGGAATCGATTTTTTAGGTAAGGGAATAATCTGAGCTTCTTTCCAGGCCAATGGAAAGGTGCTTGATGTTATGGAGGCATTAAAAATAAACGTAATGACGTGTATAATGTCGTCAAGGATGGGAACAATCATGTTACGGCTAATGCTGTCACTACCTACAGCGCTTGATGTGATAGCTGCTATGCTCTTCCTAACATCACCATCGACAAATTGACAGAAATGAAAAGAGGGAATGTCTGGAATTGGCAGGGAAGAAAGATAGTTTAGAGTGTTATGTTTAGAAGAAACATCAATAGGAGAGGAATTTGAAAAATGCTGATTTAGACGATTTAAATCTAAACTAGGAGAGATTTCTTGTTTAGAACTGCCAATTCCTAAAGTTCTTAGAAATTTCCATATTTTGGATGGATCACTATCGCCTACAGAGTCATGAATGTGTCGGCGTTGCGCGTCTCTACACAACCTGTTGCAGAGATTTCGACGATCGTGGTATTTAGCTATATTTTCATCAGTGGGCTTGCACCTCATGCGTACCTTAGCAAGATCTCTCTTATGCATAGCCGAGCGGATATCATCAGTGAGCCATGGAGCTGGCAAATGTTTGATCTTGATGGCGCGCATGGGGGCATGCGCATCATAAAGTTTTGTGAGTTGATAGTTAAAATACTTCACCATGTCATCAACACTACCACTATCAAATAGCTCAGCCCAGTCGATCTGTTGAGCATCCTTGCGAAACTATCCAATAGGACTATAGGACTATAATAATAGGATAATAGGACTATCCAATAGGATACAAAAGGGGATCGGAAAACCAAAAAGCTATTCTACAGTGACATTTTGTTTTCACAAACATTTGTTGTTACAAACATTTATGTTGATTCTTCGTTACTCATTTCATAACACTTCTAAATTAATTAAATTTTCTCGTGTTATTGCATGTTTTTTTTTAGTTATCTTAGCAGAAGTGTATACAATTTAATATTAGGTGCAAATAATGTTGCAGTGTGTTTTGACCGACGAGGAATCCCGATAAAATTATAGGCAGAAATTCTGCGATGACGTTTAAATGACGATCGACAACGACTTAGTGACTATATTATAACAAAACAATCACTTAACACTGACACTAGGATGAAAAGAAGCACAGCATAGGTACAAACTCGATCGGGATTATCTTTGCGTAACCCTTGTTTTCTCTTTGTCCGATGTCTCTTGTCCTGTCTGTACAAATCTGTCTAAAACAACGTTGCTCTTAGACTGAGAAAATTTGATGCAGACTGATCTCGTATTACTAGGAAATTATGTTCTCGCTGTTCAAACCTGCGTTATGTGCATCAATGGTTGTAACTAGCGATAAGTAAAGCTTATTATCAGTATGGTTTCCGTAACAACTGTTAAGAATAAGAATAAGAATAAATTTTATTGCAAAAAACTTAGGTGTATGGGTACATAGTGCTTAAATATATGAATTACGTCACGTTAAACAATTTGTGATCATAATGCACTATGAAGTATGGAACAACTAAACTAGTTTATAACTGTGTTACGGCGAGGTAGCTCTCCCTTCCTTGTACAATACAATCATTATAATATGCTACGTGAGTGTCGTAAACATTTAAAGAACAATATTACAATATTAACAGTAGTAAGCTGGTAAATTACACATAAATCTAGGGTTACATAATTTACTTTATTATAACTAATAGGTTTTCTGTGGAGTCATAGTTGAATTATTATTATTATTATTATTATTAAGAGCCCGTGACGTCCCACTGCAGGGCAAAGGCCTCCCTTCCTTTTCTCCAATCGTCCCTGTCTAAAGCCACTGTGGGCAAATCCTTAAGATGGGCGTCTAACTCGTCCCTCCATCTTCGCTGCGGTCTGCCGCGAGATCGTTTTCCATTCAGTGGTGTCCACTCTGTGGTGGCTTTAGCCCAGAACGCATCTGACATGCGGCAAACGTGGCCTGCCCAGTCCCACTTCAATTTTCCTACTTGCTGTCCGACATCCGCGATTTGAGTTTTGGAACGCAGTGTACTATTTCGTACGTGGTTTGTGAGCTTGACTCCTAGAATACTGCGCTCCATGGCTCGCTGGCAAACCCCGAGTTTGGACTTTTGTGCGATAAAGACCAGGTCTGTGCACCGTAGGTGAGGATTGGGAGAATACAGACGTCTATGAGCTTCCGTTTTAGTGTTAGAGGATACCTTTCATTAGGTGTTTCATTGACCAGTACCCTTTCCAGGCGTTCTCGATGCGTCTTTCGACTTCAAGATCTTGTCGTCCCTGGAAGGATACTAATTGGCCTAGGTACATATATTCATAGACGTATTCTATCTCTTCTCCCCCAACAGCTTGTGCTGTGAACGATTAGTCATTAGCTTGGTCTTTGATCTGTTCATACTAAGTCCAACTTCGAGGCTTGCCGTGTTTAATTCGTTCAGCAGTGTTTCAAGTTCTGAAGCTGAAAAGAAAAAAAGCACGATATCATCGGCAAATCGGAGGTTAGTCAATCTCCTTTCACCGACAACAATGTCTCTTCTCTTCCAGCTTATTTCTAATTCCTTGAAAATTTCTTCAAGGGTAGAAGTGAAGAGTTTTGGGGATAAAGGGTCTCCTTGTTTTACTCCTTTTTGGATAGGAAAGGATGGCCCGACAGTTTCAATTTTTATGGCTACTGTGCTATTGCGATAAATTTGCTTTAAAAGGTTGATATATGTTGCTGGAATTTCCTGGTTACGTAGTGATTTGAAAATCGCTGAATGCTTAATACTGTCGAAGGCTTTGGAGTAGTCGACGAAGGCTAAATACAATGGGAGGTTATATTCGTGATATTTTTCAATTACCTGATTGAGAGTGTGCAAATGATCTGTGGTAAAAAGACCGCGTCGAAACCCAGCATGTTCTGGTGGTTCATGTTTATCTAATTGATCTGATATTCGGCTCTCTAGAGTTTTTATGAAAGCCTTGTACACGTGTGAGACTAAACTTATGGGTCTGTAATTTCCTATTTCTGCTTTGTCGCCTATTTTATGTAGTAAAATGATGTTAGAATGGCAAAAGTTTTTAGGGTATACACCAGACGTTACTATAGAGTTATAGAGATTAGTAAGGTGGGGAAGTAATATTTGTTCACCTAATTTTAAAGCTTCGGTACTAACGTTGTCTTCTCCAGGACTTTTTCCATATTTTAAACACATAAGAGCGCGATGTACTTCAAGGCCTGAGAATGGCGTTGCCTCTGCAGAATAACTGTAAGTACCCGAGTAGTTTTGGGCCGACGAATCTGATTATAGATTTTTGTAATACTATGTGCATATGCTGAGTATTTTTTCTCTATCCCCTTGCCTGTTACCATTACTATCTTTCATACTAGTGATCGAAGTTTTCCCCGTATGTATACCTCTCATTGCTATTTTCAATGAAGTGTTTTTTTCTAATGTAATTTTGACTAATTCTAAATTTGTATTTCTAATATCTTTACGAATACTGCGTTTGACTTCAATATCCTTTGATTTATATTCTAGAGTGTAAATGGAAAAATTTTGTCTCTCTTCTATTAGTCGCTTGCTATTGTTACTAATTCTCTTTTTTTACTTTTATCCAATTTAATATTTTGGCTTGCAAATTTGACGCTTTTTATAATGTGAGAGTATTGTATTTGAGGATCTTCGTGATTTAAGGTATTAAAGATGTCAAAACTATTCTTCAAATTTAAACAGAACTGTTCTTTGTTTGTAATTAAGGTAAGGATTTTATGCTCAGTAAGTGATCCTAGAGATAGAGCAAGATGGAGAGAGCTGGAGGAGTCTTTTGCCGCTTAAAGTGGTCCTTACACGTTTACAATATAGTAATTAGGTTAAATTAATAGTTAGATGTTTTGTGAAAGGAACAATAAAAGCTTATATTATTATTATTATTATTATAATTATAAGTGATCCTAAACCTTATAAAAAATCGGATCGGAAATTTAGTGCAAAGTTGACCAAAAAAAACGTCTATTTTGACTGGCCTAGATGATGTTCGTACGTTATTATTGTTATTATACTGTTTTTTTAATGGCGTTTTTTATCATCTAGTATATTCATGCGAGGTATATTCAAACTCTAACCCATTGTAAATAATTAAACAACCCGGTATAATATGAATATTATGAAAATGGTTATGTGATATGATGAGATAAAAATTATTAGATTCCCATTGTACAGGCAGAGTGACGTCAGTGGAGAGAAAACTTCACCCACCTCAGCTTGCTGGAGTGGATCCATGAACGAAAGTTTTCAATTACAATTAACTGCTCTGTAACTATTCTGACGCCTAAATAATATTCAACAGATGAACGAAGGCCAATGATGAGGCCATTGTACAAAAGAGGTATAAGTATAATAATTTATGAAAAGCTTCGTAATTCATTTTTGGTTTTAATACTCTCTTGATAAATGCCGTAGATATCATAGGTTATGTTTATTAACCCGTAGTCAAAGTAATGATTAAAATCTCAAAAAATAATGTCGTCATTTTGAATTTGGTCCATTGGTTGATATGTGTGTTTGGCAAAAATTGTAGATTAATCTATTTCTGTAAGTTTATTTATAAAAAGGATATCGCTTCGTGTGCATTATAAACATCACTACATAGTATAAAACAAAGTCGCTTCCCGCTGTCTGTCTGTCCCTATGTATGCTTAGATCTTTAAAAGTACGCTACGGATTTTAATGCGGTTTTTTAATAGACAGAGTGATTCAAGAGGAAGGTTTATATGTGTATAATACATGAAACACTGATAATTTTAGAGGTTTCTAATGTGATGTCGTAAATAAATACATTTGTAGTATATTTAGTATCAGCTATGCACCCGTGCGAAGCAGGGGCGGGTCGCTAGTATGAAATAAAACAAATAAATAATAATAATAATGCCGGACATTTCACACAGCATCACCTGGCCCCAAAGTAAGCAGGGCTTGTGTTGCATGCAGATCATACGAACATTTGTCCCGCAGCGGAAATCGAACCCGCAACCTTTTGTTACATGTTACATAGAAATATACAGTTAAAGTGATTGTACACCTGTTTTTGGATTTGGATTATACTACTTATTAGTATATCAGTCATGTGGTACCCATAACACAAGCTCTGCTTACTTTGGAGCCAGATGATGCTGTGTGAAATGTCCGGTATTATTATTATTATTATTCCATACATTAATCAACATCTCCAATCGATCCCGACGGCAGTTCTCTTGCCATCTTGCCTTTCTTATCTTCCTTCAAAACCCAACCAAGATGTCTCAAGCCGGAAGTAGGTATAATAAAAGTAATGTAACATAAATTAAATTAAACGCTTACATGTATATAAATTGCTAACGAAAAATAAGCAGATATTTAAGAAGATAATTAGTGCTGCTTGGTTGGTTTTTGCCAGGCAACTCGATGACTTCCGCAGGAAATACAATCCGATAGAAAATAGAAAAAGTATTTAATAACAATAATTACCTATTCCTAACAATAGATATTAGTAAAGATATATATCATTTATCGTTTATGTTATTTCCGCAGATCATTGACTGAGAACTTGCCGGATACTACGTCATACCATAAGGTTCACGTACCATCCGTTAGGTCGTAAGCGAGTTAGGTGTTATTGACTCAATATTTCATTTTGTTTATGTCATGTGTAAATAGATCACATATGGATAGGTTATGTAATGTAGGTTTTCTGCCAAATCACTTTAGTAATGTCGTCATCATCATCATCTCATTGTCCTTATATCACGCTAGGTAGGTTCGGGTCGGCACAACATGTTTCCTCTATCAGCCGTCATATCAAGACTCACATCCTTCTTTGTGTTCGGCGGGTTTGATTCTTGCCGCGGGACAAATGTTTGTATGATCTGCAAGTATTTGTCTCCGGTTTGGTAGTTTCTATGTATAATAATGTATGTATTTACAAAAAAAAAGTAAAGTATATAAATTGTATCACTCATGTGGTACCCATAACACAAACTCCGGAATAATTTACTATTTATTTCTCAAAACTCATATTTTCATTTATTTCATTATTTTATTTTTCCCTTCTAATAAATATAATTTTACTTAGCATTTCATGCGGTGTTTACTTTTAAATAGCTGTGCAATTAGCGTTAGGTATGAAAATGCTTTGTAAGCTGAGGTACTACCTCAGCTTACAAAGCATCATTTGTTCAACCTCAGCAACAGTTGCTCAACTAAATAAACAAATATATAAAAAGAAACACCCGAATAGTGCAAAAATCTATAAAATTTGTATAGGATATAAAGTTCCTTCGATATTTTACGTGTATCTCCACTTTATGTCTCCTTTTACGTATTTATTATTATTTATTTATTTAGCTTCTAATTAAATTCTGGTACATGTGGAATGTCAAAACTATGGCAAAGTTCTTCTGACGAATGCTGAAACATGAAACAAATGCTACAAACTCGCCCCCTTTCATACGTAGCGTAAATCAAATACAGGTTGTTTTGACTCTTTCATTTTAGCCATAGCCTCGAAAAATACAGACAATTGAGCTGATTTTATTCCCTGTTATTTCCGTCCGACAAAGTTTCACAGCACTCTAAGCCGTGATTGAACCTTCATTCAATATTCCACCCTCACAAAAAATATACTATGTGTAGTACTTAATGTATCTTAGCTGTAAAAAATATACAAAAGTAGATACAAGTACCTACGTAGTCAGTACCTTCATCATCATAAAACACAGCGATATGTTGTGTGAGAACATACGACTTATTTTCGTGGAGAGACTTTTGAGTGAATAGGTAATTTCGTATCTTGGCACCTGCGCACGGTCCTTAGCTTTATAGCGATTACAGAACTAATCTGGAAAGAAGGATCCTCTCGAATGTAGACATTTATTTAATACTCAAGCACACACAATCAGGAAAAAAAATATTTTAGATTATATAAAAGTTGAGAATACAGAGAGAGTATATCATGTATCTGTGTGTCACAGAATCAAAAATGTCTCGACTCAGCGTAATATGCCTCGCCACTTGGATGTAGCTAGGCGCTGGTATTCTGTTGAAACCTACAGCCAAAAGACCCTGTGAGATATTTTTGTGGAGTGTTGTGTAAATCTTAAAATAATTAAGTTTTAAAAACAAAAAAGAAACCGACTTCATTGAATGAAATTTGAGTCTATAATACATTTTTAGTGGAAAGTAGATGTATTTTGTATATATATAATATGGGTAGGCCAAATAAACGCACCGCTCCAATGAGACAGGAGGCATCGAAGTACATGAAAACATCATCGATGTTTACAATTTTTAGATTTTCGTTTATTTTTCAGCTCGACCGATTTTGATAAAATTTCTATGGGACCACCTGTGAAGCCGTTTTCGAGTAATCGATGAACATACATAAAAAAAAAGATTCCGACGAATTGAGAACCTCCTCCTTTTTGATAAAGTCGGTTAAAAAAAACCGACTTCATTGAAAAAGAGCCTATAACAAAGTTTTAATGGAAAGTAGATGTATTTTGTATATATATATATATATAATAATATGGGTAGGCCAAATAACCGCACCGCTCCAATGAGACAGCGAGGTATCGAAGTACATGAAAACATCATCGATGTATACAATTTTTATATATTCTTAGAATTAATTAATACATAAATACTTACAACTTTAATACGCTAGATAATAAAATGTAGCATTATAAATTATTGAAATAAGAAAAGCAATTGTATGTACCAAACGAAATGAATTTGTTTATATTAAAAGGCATTATTATAACACTAAAACATTAAAAGAAATATTGGAAATGGGAAACTATATATATATAACTAACTATATATAATACAACCATAGATTTTGTAGGACAAATATTTTTTCGAATAATTTAAATAATTATCTTGAGATTTAACAAAAAAAAATCAGTTAGTAATAAATATTTGAGAATCATAAACTCGACATATTTTATCCTTGCTACCTATGTTAGCTACTACAATCGAGAGTTTTGTACAGGAAATTGTTGGGCGTCTCATCAAAATAAAGCAACTCACGTAAAATTAGCTTGAAAGTAATCAAAAGCAAAAATGGAACATGGATCCTGGACTATTATCGATCGCCTTTCCGGTCAAAATGCTACCAAAGTGTCGTCTGCAAAGGTTTTTAAAACTATGAAGGTTACGCCTTGCCTTATAAAACTACTACGTTTTAACTATATTACATTTTTCTATTTTATATAACGTCCTTGATTAGACAAAAACCAATATATAAAATTATAACAGATTTTAGATACTTATTTACTATAGTAGGCTGGTAGATGCTGGTATAGAACTTTTTGTTCTATTATGTGGTATACATTTACAAAAAGCCACCTATATAATCCGATATTTTTACATATATCCGAGCAGAGGATTATTACGTTGGTGAGCAGTAGCAAACAATAGTAACTCTTCCAATTTTTTTTGACATACCTCATTTAAAACCGTAGATTTTCACGTTAAAAATACTGTAGCAAATTTATAGCTGAGATCAATAACTATAGATGCATTGATGAGAGTGAGATGAGATGAGTTTTCTTATGTTGAGTAAATTGTGGCTGACAGAGCCACATTAACTTATTTTCCTTGTAGTTTTTGCCTACCAACTACATGAATACGGATTGGAAGATTGAATCTTTGTGAGTTGGATACCTAAAACCTTCGTAAATGGTTCGTTTTTCATCACACAAGTCGTAGTACGCCTCACGATATTCTGTGAAATGTTTTTTTCCAGTTTATGCATGCAGTTTTTTGCAGACATCAAACATATTTTACGTAGGATTTCTGCATACCTATTACGCTAGCATGGGGTTCGTTTACTTGCTAAATGTAAGGATGATCCTCGAATCGGTATGTGAAGCACGGCCACTGCGTTTAATTTGCAATGGACGTGTAGTGCAGTGAGCGGTGTCGGCCCTAGGGCAGCGAGCGACTACGACTTCCGATTCAAATGTTCTGGAATCAAATCTCGGGAGGTACAAGTGTTTAGACTCAAAACAGCTAACAAACATAGTTGCGAATGCAAAAAACTTTGCATACTAATCCACTTAGGTACATATTGTTTAGCATTTTCCTATTTTTAACCGACTTAATCAAAAAATATTTCTCAATTCGTCGGAATCTTTTTTTTAAAATGTATTTTCACCGATTACTTGAAAACGCCTGAACCGATTTGAAAAATTCTTTTTTTGTTTGAAAGGGTATATTTCACAGGTGGTCCCATTTAAATTTTATCAAAATCGGTCGATCTGAAATATCAACGAAAATCTAAAAATTGCATACATCGATGATGTTTTCGTGTACTTCGATACCTTGCTGTCTCATTGGAGCGGTGCGTTTATTTGGCCTAACCATATTATATTATATGTACAAAATACATCTACTATCCACTAAAAATGTATTACAGGCTCAAATTTCATTCAATGAATTCAGTCGGTTTTCTTTTTAACCGACTTTATCAAAAAGGAGGAGGTTCTCAATTCGTCGGAATCTTTTTTTTTTTTTTATGTATGTTCACTTATTACTAAAAAACGGCTGAACCGATTTGGAAAATTCTTTTTTTGTTTGAAAAGATATATTTCACAGGTGGTCCCATATAAATTTTATCAAAATCGGTCGAGCTGAAAAATAAACGAAAATCTAAAAATTGTATACATCGATGATGTTTTCATGTACTTTCATACCTCGCTGTCTCATTGGAGCGTAGCGTTTATTTGGCCTACCCATTTTATATATATATACAAAATACATCTACTTTCCACTAAAAATGTATTATAGGCTCAAATTTCATTCAATGAAGTCGGTTTCTTTTTAGTTTTTAAAACGTAATTATATATTAACACATTTTTTGCAATGAGATAAATTTTCTTTATTCTTTGTTTGACAACTAACCATTCAATCTTCAAACAGCTATGTTGATAAAGGTATTTCCCTCCACCAATGGCTTTGTGTGGGAAGTTATTGTCCGCTGCAGGGGTAATATTCGCCACCGGCCGCTCGGTTTCTGCTGATCGCGCTTAAAATAAATTGGACTAATTCATTGAGTGCCATCCATCCCACCTATTGATAAGAAACAATAGAATTCGTTTTGCAGTTCTGCAAAACGAATTGCAAACAAAGGATGTCTGCTAACAATATCCCCTTATCTGCATTCTCCATACCTTACCTCGAGTTGGCGAAGACTTGCGAATAGTTAGTGATGACAAAACCGCAGACAGACCGAATATCTGTGGAAAACAGTTTTAATAAACACTCGAATGCGCTGCACTACCTAATTAGACCATCAAACTTCGTTCCTAGCCATTTTTCTTGTAATAATAATGGCCGTTTCTTTAGCCGAATAATTGTTATTAATTACAATTACAAAGTATTTCCTTTCATAGGTTTTCGAAGGGTTTAAGCTGACCGGCGCCGATGACCTGCTTTTTATGTGAAATCTACCTAAATACTCCCACTTTCAACTTAACAGAATTAATAATTCCAAGAAAGAGCGATGTACCTAGCACTTGAGTCAAGCTGTCCTTTGGAATATGGATCGTTTTAATAAAAAAGTAATGTTGATTTTGTAAAATAAACAATACTTCAAAGTGCAATTTAGCAATGCAACTATTTGGTCGGAATTTCATTTTTATGAGATGTAAGATTTTTACTTTCTTTTATGGAAATTTTTAACACTGGCTCTTTAATTTGAATAAGACGAGCGAGATGGTCAAAGAATTTAGTTGCAGTGTCTCCAAATAATAAAAAATCTTATTACTTCTTCTGACTACACTACAGAAGAAGTAATCTGACTGGCCTGTCAGCTCAATTGGTCAGCCTTCTGCGCTGTAGGTTGAGGGTTCGATTCCCTCCCAGGATAAACATTTGTGTGAAGAACATAAGTGTTCTATCAGTCATCTAGTCACCATAATACTAGCATGCTTAGTTTGGGACTAGATGGTGTTGTGTGCATTGTCCAGTAATATTTAATTTTATAAGATTAAAATCAATTTATCATGTTTTCAGCTTTTTAGTTCAAAGAAGAAGTTTTTTTTACTATCTGTGTTGTTAGTAAGCCGAAAACGATTGGAAAGCAAAATGGGCAATATGATTTTAGCTGATGTTGCTTGTTATTTACTGTTGGTAATTTTTAGTAACATTTAAACTTACTTAAAATAACTTGGTAAATTTTTGTAATTTAATACTAACATAGACTTAGAATAATTTTAAGAAAAAGGTTGAGACGGGGAACCTATGCCCAATTTTGATTTTCGTACCTAATATTCCAAACACTTAGAAAAATTTCATAAAAAATATCTTGGACTTGAAAAATTTTATGTTCTTTTACTGTTTGAAATTATTTAGAACCTTTTGCATTTTAATTAAACTTTATATTTTTCGGCTATAATACCTACAAAAAAAATATGGATTCACTTATATTTATGCAGGAGGATGTTAGTACGCGGATAGCTAAGGCAAAGTCTAACTTCAAAAAGTCACCTAAGGATCGTCTCAGTAAAGATTATGTTGAGGAAAAGCTACTGTCTTTGGAAAGGTTATCGACTCAATTTCTCGATAATCATAGAGAACTCTTAAAAATAGGTGATCCGAAAGTACTGAAATCTTCCTCATACATAGAAAAGGATGTATACAGTGAGACCGAAGACGTCTATGTTGAGTGTAAGTGTGTTATAAGAGCGGCATTGTCAAAATATGTCGATGAGCCGGAACAGTTCTCAGAATGTAACTCCGGTAAAAATAAGGGGAATAACAAGGGAAGCAATGCAAAGCTTCCAAAAATCATTATCCCTAAATTTTCGGGAAAGTATAACGAGTGGAGTTCATTCCGGGACCTGTACCTGTCTTTAGTCCATAATACGGAAATAGAACCAATTCAGAAAATGCAATATCTTAAGGGTTTGTTGAGTGGGGAGGCCGAGCAACTTGTTAGACACATTAGCCTGACAGCAGAAAACTACACGCGGTGTTGGAACATGTTAGAGACAAGGTATAATAATAAACGTTACTTGTGTAACACCATTTTAAAGAGACTGCTTGCTCAGCCAAATGCCAACGCTGAATCGGCTAATTTTATAAGGGAGTTGCTTGATACTACCTCAGAATGTTTGGGTGCATTGTCAAGTCTAGGGGTAAATGTATCCAACTGGGACATCATTATTGTTTATATAACAGCATTGAGGTTAGACCATGAGTCTCGGAAGCAGTGGGAGCTACAAAGCGCAAACTCAACAGAACTTCCAACATGGAAAGCATTTGAAGAATTTTTAACAAACCGGTTTCGCGCTTTGGAGTTCGTTGACTCTGGGTCAAATCACACCAAGTCCAAGCCTCATCATCCAACAAAGTCATTCCATGTAGCACAGGAGTCAAATAGCACTATAACATGTAAATTCTGTAAAGAGCCTCATAAGCTAGCTCATTGTAAGAATTTTGTAAGCGCAGAGGTACAAGTCCGTCGTGGGTTTGTTGAGAAAAACAATATATGCTTCAATTGCTTGGGTGACAACCATAGGGCCAATCAGTGTCGTAGCTTAATGACCTGCCGCGTTTGCCGGCGTAGGCATCATACTTACTTGCATCCTGCCAGCACGGATTCAGGAGCACGCTCGACGGAAAGTGGGGGTTCGAACACGGAGAATGTGTCAGGGGAAACAGCTGCTCCAGTAGTTTGTTTTGCATCAGGAGGAACGGCACCTAGTAACCAGGTTCTATTAGCAACGGCTCTCGTAAGAGCACAATCTAGCAACGGAGACACTCGTATCATAAGGGCGTTGCTTGACCAAGGGTCACAAGCATCTTTTGTAACCGAGGCAACCGCTCAGTACTTGGGCCTAAAAAGGACACCAGTAAGGGGAGTGATCTCAGGGTTGGGAGGAAGTACTAATGTGCCTTCCAATTCGATGGTTAACATAACAATAACCTCTATCTACGATCATAATGTACGTCTAAATTTGAACGTTTATGTTTTAAAATCGATAACTACTCTCCTTCCGAGCAAGGAGATAGTTGCAACGGATTGGGTTTTAGGCAACATTCCACTGGCGGACCCGAAGTACGACATACCCAACAAAGTTGATATTTTGTTAGGTGCTGCCGTATATGGTCAGGTGGTGCGGGATGGAGTTAAGAAGAATGCAGAGGGGACACTTTTAGCACAGAATACTATACTTGGGTGGATTCTATCAGGGATAGTGTCAAATCAGGGCGATCAAGAAACTAACTTGATATCAATGCATACGTGCGTAGAAGATATGCAACTCAAGCGTTTTTGGGAACTAGAAGCGGATCCTATAACTAACAAAAAAACAATACTCTCCGATGAAGAAAGTCGCTGTGAGAAGTTCTTCGCGGAAACAACTACACGGGATCAAGAGGGACGTTACATAGTAAAGTTACCGTTTAAAACGAAAAATCCTGATCTAGAGTTGAAAAATTCAAAGAGAATTGCAGAGAAAAGGTTAAATCTCCTAGTAACAAAGCTTGATAAATCAAATGAGATGAAAGCTAAATATTCAGAAGTCATTGAAGAGTACTTACAGCTGGGACATATGGAAAGGATACCCGAGGATGAAGTGAAGAAGTCTAAAGGAGCGTACTTATCTCATTTTGCTGTCATCAGAAACGATAAAGACACAACAAAGGTTCGGATTGTCTTCGACGCGGCCTGTAAAGGAGAAAACGGAGTATCATTAAACGATCTGCTGATGGTAGGTCCTACCTTGCAACCGGAGCTAAGACATCTATTGATGAGCTGGAGAAGTCATCGTATCTGTTTGTCGGCTGATATTGTCAAAATGTATAGGCAGGTGAAAGTGGCGAGGGAAGACGTGGAATTTCAAAGAATCCTGTGGAAAAAAGATCAATTAGCTACAAAGGCGGATGAGCTACGTTTACTGCGAATAACATTTGGTACAGCATCAGCTCCATATTTGGCCGTCAAGGTACTTCAGCAGTTAGCGTACGATGAAGGAGCAAACTATCCAGCTGCAGCTGAAAAAGTAATAAGCGATTTTTATATGGATGATTTGCTCACAGGATGCGAAGATGTTAAAACAGCAATGCAAATATACAAGAAAATGAATGAGTTACTACTAAAGGGAGGATTTACACTACAGAAATGGTCTAGCAATTGTGAAGAGCTGTTGGAAAGAATCAGGGAAGCAGGAGATGGTATTGGGAAGGAAGAAGGATTCAAGCTGAAGGAAGACGAGGTGATGAAGTTATTGGGACTCACCTGGAACCGGAGGAACGATGCCTTTCAGTACACGGTGACGCTTCCGCAGTTGAAGGAACCTATAACAAAAATAATAATTATATCAGACATAGCTCGATTGTTTGATCCACTAGGATGGGTAGCACCTAGTGTGATAGTAGCAAAAGCAATAATACAGAAGCTTTGGATATCAAGAATAGGTTGGGATGAAATAGTGCCAAGCAAGATATTGGAAGAGTGGCTTTCTTACCGAAATGACCTGCCAAATTTATCGGCGCTGCAGATACCTCGGTGGATTCAAACATCACAAACAAACTTGAATGTGGAACTCCATGGATTTGCCGACGCATCCAAGATAGCATATGCTGCAGCGGTATACCTGCGGGTAGTTGATGAGAAGGGCTGCATCCACGTGAATCTAGTAACAGCGAAAACCAAGGTAGCCCCCATTAAACAAGTATCGATCCCGAGATTGGAGCTGTGTGGAGCTGTACTGGTGACCAGGTTGTTGGTAGAAGTCGCAGAGGTCATGAATATCGGATGGGAGCGACTCCATGCTTGGACAGATTCGACGGTAGTGTTAGCCTGGCTCAATAGTCACCCTAGTCGTTGGCAACACTCGATGCCCGGCAGTGGTCTCATATCCGATCCCATCAAAATCCGGCTGATTGTGCTTCACGGGGCTTAAAACCTACGGAACTCATCAATAATGCATTGTGGGTTAACGGTCCAGAAGTATTACATGCAAAAGAGGTTACTTACAAAAGATTGAAGAACGAAGAAACAAATATAGAGGAAATCAAAGTTCATCTGGCAACAAAACCAGAGGATTTTTGGGAAAGATTTTCGAATCTGGGTAGAATGATAAGGGTAATAGCATACTGCAGGAGGTTTATTACATGGAAGCAAAGGAAAGAAAACAAGGAAACTGGATTTTTAACAACACTAGAATTGAAAGAAGCAATGGAAACTTGTATTAGGGTTATCGGAGACACCACGTTAACGTATGAAGAATTAGCCACTGTGCTGGGACAGATCGAGGCGTGTTTAAACTCTAGGCCTTTATCTCGGGTAGACACCGAATCAGAGGGATTCGATGCCTTAACTCCTGGACACTTCCTCGTGGGTGAATCTTTACTAACCGTCCCGGATAACAATTTCGAATCATCAAACATTGGAAGTTTACGTAGGTGGCAGCTTACACAGCGTATGATGCAAACGTTTTGGCGGCGTTGGTCGCAGGAATATTTATCGACTTTGGTACACCGGTATAAGTGGGCCAATCAAAAACCCGAACCCAATGTCGGAGATCTAGTTCTAATCAAGGAGGACGATTTACCTCCAGCTCGTTGGCTGCTTGGTCGTGTGGTTGTCAAGCATCCAGGGGCGGACAATTTAACGAGGGTTGTGTCACTGCGCACCAAAAACAGTAATGTAATAAAAAGACCTATATCAAAACTTTGTGTTCTACCTGTTAATTAACTTTAAATTTCATTGTGTTTATCTTAGTGCATCTCATGGTGGGCGGTTTATCTTTATAGAAGGACAAATTTAATTTGTCCTTGGTGGGCGGTATGTTTAACTTGATATAATAAGATGGTAACCAAAATAGTTCAGATTTCACAACTAGATGTCGCGACTAAATAGTGCCGGATCCTAGATCGCGCTGACGAAAACGCACGGCTCCTGCGTGGGTCAAAATCTATTTTTATCATCTAGTGAACTGTTGTACAAACCTATCGAAGTATAATAAATCTCTAAATGTGATTATACATCGTGGTATTTTTTGAATGCTCCTGAGCACTCCATCCCCGAACCCGAGACACCGTTGTACGTACGTAGTACATTTACTCTGCAGTTCCAAATATGATGAGATGATTAAGCTCTTTTTATCCAATTTCAAAAAAGGATAACTAAACAACTAAACGCACTGCTCCAATGAGACAGCGAGGTTTCGGAGTAAACGAAAATATCATTGATGTATACAAGTTTTACGTTATTGTAAATTGTTAAAAATTTAAATGGGACCAACTGGGAAGTGAAACAAAAAAAGAATTTTCCAAATCGGTTCAGTCGTTTTCGAGTAATCGGTGAACATACATAAAAAAAAAGATTCCGACGAGTTGAGAACCTCCTCCTTTTTGTTGAAGTCGGTTAATAAGGGAAAGTCAAAGCGTCTACAACAGTGGGATAAGAGAACAAGCCTCGAATTATCAGTGACCCAAGACCACACATAGTAAGCATGGTGAGTTGGCCTAGTTCACTTATTGAACTAAGCTACTGTGTAGACACGGTTTCACAGAATTCAGATTTGAAGTGTTTCAGTGCCTACTTATAACTGTTGTGTCGTTACAGATGATTAACCGGATGAGACTGAGGATAACTCGTCAGTTCCCGTGGCACAGGGACCAAGCATTCGGCCAACCATGCCTTCGTAGATGCCAACCCTGAGGCCGATTCGTCGACAGCAGCTAGCGGCGGCTCATGTTCATCTGGGGCTGTGGACTGCCCTTTGTCAGGAGAGGCCGTGTTAGCCGAGACTTCCAGCGATGAATAATAGAGAATTGCTCGCCTATAAAAGCAAGCGCAAGCGGGCGACAGTGTAATTTGCTCGTTGGCGCTCGATGCGAGAACATCAACTGAAACTAGTTTTCGTGGTAGATAGGGACACGAGAGCCATTTTTCTTGTCGTAGTCTTGTTATTTTCATTATGTATTTTGTGTAAAATTGTGGTGAAGTTGCCTTGTTTCTTATTGGTTATTTTTGGTTGATTATAAAAATTATTATAAAATTATTAAAAAAAAAAAGTTTAGTTTTTGATTTGTATTTTATTAATCTTTAAACCCGGTCCTTAGAATATGATATATTTTTACAAAAAACTGAATATTGGCTTCTTAACCCTGAATACTAAAACCTGTGATATCTAATAACCTTGGGAAGGCTCTGGCAGTGATCTGGATCAGTTGAGCTATCTGACATACATGTGTGACGAATATAGAAGTTTGTTCTGTGTCTGGGTGTTATAAAGTATATTATGTGTGTATTCTATATAAGTATTCTATCATCCATCTGGTCACCATATTACACAAGCTTTGCTTAGTTTGCGGCTAGATGGTGTTGTGTGCGTAGTCCACGAATATTGATTTATTTATTTATCTATAGATCGTTTTAAACGGTCTTTAGATAGCTATACTGTTTCACATGTATTTTATATTATTGTGTATTATTCTGTGCATTTCTGTAATAATTTCTGAATATGATTACAAATATAAATTTACACTCTATACTAGAATGTACAGATGACTGGTACCTACCAGCAGTATACCCTACAAACCCTTTTCACTTCAAATCATGCACTGAAAAGTTGAAACGAAAGAATACTGGTGGTCTAGTAATTAGTCCAGCCTTCCGATCCTAAGACCGTGGGTTTGATCGTGCACCAATAGATTTTTCTTTGAAACAAAAAAGAATTTCCCAAATAAGTTCAAGAGTCTTTGCGTAATAGGTGAAAATAAATGTAAAATAAAAACTGACAAAATGAGAACCTCTTCCTTTTTTTAAAGTCGGTTAAAAATATGACTACGGATCGCGAAATTTAAAAAAAAACTTTAATCATATATTTAATTTATGTGTAAGTTTGAAACATTTCAAGTTACAAAGATACA
The DNA here is from genome assembly GCA_948098915.1 of Lampropteryx suffumata. Classification (NCBI taxonomy): domain Eukaryota; kingdom Metazoa; phylum Arthropoda; class Insecta; order Lepidoptera; family Geometridae; genus Lampropteryx; species Lampropteryx suffumata. The sequence goes on along the minus strand of OX402544.1, from coordinate 12,599,505 downwards.
TAGATACAGTACATAGATAATTTTTAACCGACTTTATCAAAAAGGAGGAGGTTCTCAATTCGTCGGAATCTTTTTTTTTATTTTTTTTTATGTATGTTCACCGATTACTCAAAAACGGCTGAACCGATTTGGAAAATTATTTTTTTGTGTTACTTCACAGGTGGTCCCATATAAATTTTATCAAAATCGGTCGAGCTGAAAAATGAAAATCTAAAAATTGTATACATCGATGATGTTTTCATGTACTTTCATACCTCGCTGTCTCATTGGAGCGTAGCGTTTATTTGGCCTACCCATATTATAATATCGTCACCGTAGAGCGAAACGTAATTAAATAGCTTTTTGGCCTTTTAAGGAAGCTTTAAAGTTTTATAAAAGAAAAAAAACATTACATCCTTATGTTATAAGCTATTGTTAATTTTATGGTCTCATCTCTTAGAAAATGTAAAAAAGATTAAGCTTATGTCACGAAAATAAAGTTGAAATGGTTTTTTAAGAGATAATGATGAAAAACTAAGTTAGTTACTTTTCCCCTCCCATACCTAACCAAAGTTCTAGTTATTGATTTGTAAAATGGAGATAGTGATTATTTGCCCACGATCTGATTCTTTCAAAAGATATTTTTACTAACTTGATAACTAGATAACTTGTTTTTGTGTTTTAGAAAATAATCTGACTTATTATTTTCCTATTTTAGCAAATTTTATTAGATTATCAAGACGATTAAGTGAGTATTTAAAAAACAATAAGTAATTATTTCTAAGATTTATTGAGAAAAACATAGAGTAGCATACAAAAACAGATCAGGATAAGCACAAAATCAGACGCACAACTTTTGACGTGATGTTCAGAAAAAAACCAGTAATAAATACAAGCAAATCAAAAACCTAATCAATGCTTTATACATTTTTTTTAAAACATTTAACATTCTAAATTATGCATCTTCACTTTCCTCTGTAACATCTGGCACCAACAGCCTATCTATCACATCTTTGCTGGTAGATAGAGACTCATACCAGGCATGAAGTTCTTGAGGAATAATCCCTTTGCGACAAAGACCAAGAAGATCTTTTTTCTTGGCCTCTGAAATCGGAAGAGGAGCGGAGTAGGCCTTAGGGATATCAAAGGATTTTAATTGAGATATCAAGTCCCTTTTCCTTCCTTCAGAGTCACTTTCTTCCATTTCATGCCCTTCTTGGAGTCTTCTTCGTGTTCGAGTTCGAGGAACCACTTTCTCATTTGTTTGAAACACGTCGAATTCGGAGTAAGGCCCTTCGTGAGTCTAGCGGAATTTAACTATACCTGGAAGTTGCTTTTCAAACCTAAGGCATTTTATTTTCAGCCACATAATCTTCTTTCCGTCTTTATCCTTGCTTGTGTTCCTGACAAACTTTTCATTTATAGCTCTAACATCAAGCATTTCATCATAGGTTAATTCCTTTACTACATAAGGAGGTGCTGATTCTCGGTGTCTCTTCGATCGAGCACGACAGACTCGATGATTGATTGGAAGTCAATCATGTGACTTCCAGTCAATCATCGAGTAAACCGGGGTATTTCTTTGCTGTCTTTCAATAGCGCTATGCATTGAGTCTACTTCTATGTGCGTGTGACCACTCTCCAAGTATTTTTGTTCCAATACATCGAGATGTAAGTCGGGTCTTTGGATCAGGTGAATCAAAAACGCAGTTATAAACTGATTTCGATTTGCCCTGCACAAGTGTCGCTATAAATAGTGATTTCTTTTATAGTCGATGGCACCTGACTGATCCACCAGTTAATTGCACTTGCTATTTCTACACTACCTCTTTTGCCATTTACTTCGTTCCAGGTTATGCAGAATGCTTCATTGGGAGGTTTTGCTGTATGAATTGTGTAGTTCTGAACATTCAACTTTCTTGTGTAGTAAAGGATTCCAACACCACAAACGTGCACACATGTGCAAAGTTGATTGCATGTCAGCTGTAACAACCAGATAAGTTTCGTCGTTAATAGACCGTTGTTTGTCAAATTCTTTGGCAGCTTGTGCTGCATTTTTTCTCCCAATATGTGCATCATATTCTTCTTTAAGATGTTCCGGACGACCTGAGCTATCAAAGCGAGTACATATCATGCACAAATCCTTCTCTGGAGTGAAAAATGACAAGTTGAATTTGGATCCAAATATTCTCTTGTAAACATAAAAAGAACTCGGCTCATCAACCGTTGATGCACGAACGAATTGTACAAAGAGAAACTCTCTTTGTACAATTCGTACATTTTTGTAATGCTAAATTTGCTGTCCAGGTATTGTCTTTGTGTTTTTTTTCTGCAATAATGGGATTCCATCCGAGAAAAAGAGTTGATGTGATTGATTATTGTTTGCTCGGATTCAGGACTGGTTTTATTAATGGGATCACGAGAACCACGACCGTCTTTCCCAGTGAAATTTCCAAATTCATTCCTATTTTTCAGAGCTTCATTGACGGGCCTATTTGAAATGCACAAGGTTTTGAGAAAAAACTCTTTACACACTCTTACCTTAGTGCCGTTTTTGTTGAAATAGTATTTATAGCTGGCACATCGATGTTTATTATCTGGAATACCACCCTTCAATGTTTTTGTCGACTTAGAAATAATCAGATGTAGCAAAAAATTGTTTCTGTGCCCCGTAATCCTTGATCTTCCAGTAGTCTTCGCAGAGTTTAGTTCTTTCTTCTTCTGAAAAGCTACTTAAACAAAGGTAACGGCATTTTAAGTCGCATTTCACTGGTTTAGGATTCTTCGCAGGCATGGTATTTCCCTTTTTCCCTTGATAAGGTAAACAGTTTTGCTTATTAGTTTTAGCTTGATTTTTTTTCCATTTACTGGGGTCACTTTTTTTCCAAGCATAGAATCGGTCTTATTATTTGCCATGGTAGCATTGGATGCTAATGTAGAGTTTTGCTGCACATTAGATTCTTCAATTTCTATAGCTGCATGGTCGTTGTTCTCTGAGTAGTTGGTTGAGACTGAAGAGTGTTGGTTGCCGTCGCATTCTTCGATCGGTTGGATGGCTATAGAGTTACTAGAAGTATTAGTATCGTAATGTTCCTTAGAATGTCCTGGCTGATCTGAACTCACCAGCTGGTTTCTTTTACTGTTGTTTTTTTTTCGTTTTGAATAGGCCAAATCGTCGCTATCACTGCTATCACTTGAAGATAATCTAATCACCTGTCTTTTCCTCTTCAAACAACGTTTCTCGTCACTATCTGGATACCAAGAAATGCTAGAATCAGAGAAATTGCGAACAGGAGAACTGGCTAGGGGTTCGATACCGCTTATATTAGAATACGGACTCTTAGATACAGCATCATTTTCTTCAACTGATCATCGATTTCTATAGCCTCAGAGTGTGCTGACGAGACAACCTGTGGATCTAGTTTTGAATACAATCTCTTGGCTGAAGCATAATTTTCTAGGAACGGGTGTTCAACAGTGATGAGATTATCATCATTGGTGTCCATAACCATGGGAACGGATAATTGTGGCTTGATAGCTGATGGATCTATATATTTTGGGCTGAATACGACGGATTGTGGAGCAGATTCACAACAGTCCACGTTTTGAAAAAGATCGTCGATTTCAAAACTCTTTCCTGCTTCATTTTGACGTAGTGTTTCCTGAAATTAATAAATCAAAATAGTACGAGACAAACTATTGTAACAAACAACTATATGAAATAAATGGGTTGCATTCCACACAAACCAAGTATCGGTGTTGGGTTAAGATTGGTATCAAGTAGATGCCCGATTTAAAAGCAAGGGCAGCAACGGGCACTCATTTTTTAAGTAGTTAGAAGTAGGTGAAGGTATTAGGTAGGTGCGGCTCTTTATTATTAGTATTTATTAATTAGATACATGATTGTTGCCATGTAGGTAGGTTAGGTACCTACTACGCATGTACCCACCTACATGCGGATATATACTAAGGTATTTATTTACAAAAACATTTACTTACCATTTTCTGATGTCACTGCCTGTACCTTCCTTTCGTCGACCAATGACGAAGGAACGTTATTTTACATGACAAGCACGGCAGGTAGGTATGGAAAGGCAATCAAATCATCAAGCGAACAAAGCTCTTAATTAGTAGGTAGGCACGTTAGTCAGGCAGTTTTACAAAATAAATCATGCCATCACAAACCAACAAACAAAAACACCAACCCTGAATACCACACCCAAAAATAAACACTATAGGTATATATAGTACCTAGAATTTCTGAAATCCTTGTTTTCGTGACATTGTCATCTCAGTAAGTACCTAGAAATGGCATCAAAACGTTGAGTTACAGAGTAGGTACAGTAAAACTTTTACCGCTATGAAACACTATGAATCATTAAGCGCTTACCTGAACAGCAACATCATCTTTATTCAATAAATCCAAAACTAACTGTGCACGACTCATTGTTAATTCACATTTATTTAAAAGTGATAGAAAATAAACAAAGACGCGTGCGCTGCAGTCAAATTAAGCGCCACAAATGAAAGTCACCAGTGGCTCAGGTGGCGATATCAAAGACATGAAACTCATTAATTGGCGCGAAAAAATCACTATGCAATAATAAACGTACGGAGACGTTCTTCAAATAATCATCAAAATATGATACCGACAATTCGAAACAAAGCTTTGCGTTCCTGGTAATAGAAAATTACTAATTAAATAGTTTTAATGACTTATGGCTCACAGCTTTTATAGTCTAAACTATTGGAAACGTGGATCGAGTAGTTACTAAGTGGACTTAGTTAGTTTTCGCTTTCATATTTTGTGTCGAACTATTCATTCTAAAACTAATCAAGTTACTTTAGTTATTTTGAGAGTAGATAAGGATTAGCTATGGGCTGTTATTTAAAAGGGGAAAAGTAATTAAGCCGATTTAGGTATAGATTTGTAAATACTTCTATGATGAACAAAATACTTAAGAAAATTTGGTAACTTTCTACTTACTTGTGTAACTCAAAACATAAAATTATAAATAAAGTTTTTTAAACTTACGCGATCAGAACACATTAATATAAATACTTACGGGTATTTATCGCGTTTATTTACCTATTTTTCCCGACGTTTCGACAGGTTTACACTCTGTCGTGGTCACGGGATGACGTCATCCCGTGACCACGACATCCAAAAATAAATTTTAGGATAAGTTAGCAACAGCAGAATACCAAAGTTTAATTTCACAGTTCTAAACCTAATTTAGCTAAAATTAGGTTGGTGCCAAAAGAATTGAGGCCACTATCTATGTATCTGTTTTGCCATTATATCATTTATCTCGCTTAATGCTTGGCTTGATGCAAACCCATTGGATGCTTTTTCCCAACAAGTCTAGTATTTTATTTATGTGCCAAAACTTCACTAATATTTCTTTAATTTAGTTAATTTAGTGCTCCATTGGTGTTCTCTGGACTATCGTCATCAGCGACGCGCGTGCTATAATGTCACCGAAAATAGGTTGATAACTTGTATGTTACTTTGCAGGTTTGTTCCATGAACGATGAGTTTGTGGCCAGCTATTTAACAAATAGCTGGCCGTATCCAGGAGTATAAATTTCGCTTTCAAAGATTAGAAAAACGGCTGAAACCGTTTAGTTATAGCATCCATACTTGAAACCATCTCAAGACGATTACGTTCACCCAAGAAACGGTAGATGATAATACCTTAGAGACCGACCGTTTGTGTTCATCTTCAAACAAAATGTTAGATTAGCTGAGATTAATAGAAAAACCCTTAACGCCAATAGATATGACTAGACTAATTAAATATTGCGTTCCGGAGTATGTTTCATTTTCAACGCCGTTTCGTACCTGGAGCTGGTAAAATATAAGTACAACTGTAACTTCACTTCATTTACAAGTTCAACTTCAATTTAATTCAACAAATTCAATTTATCCTTAATCTTCCGATCCTACAATGGATCTAACCTACCATATCAAGATGACGAGATCCGGTCGCAGAGTTCATTTTCCTCATCGACCTCTCGACCGTTCTATACCACGTTACGGTTTCAGCGGAGGTGTATAATGTGGCATCACCTCACCGCTTTAAAAGCTAATGCCGTATCCGAGAGTTTGAACTTTGTTTCTGGAAAAGATTAGGACGAGGGTCGTCTAATAGACAATCGGTTTTTCGTCATTGAGATTTACGTTTGATTTTTCTTTTAAATATACATAAATTATTAAACACGAATCGATTGATTTTGAATAAAGTTTTGTCTTTCTATGGGCAATAATAAGTACCAAGGTGTTCATATGTATTTCTATAAAAGTATAGATACATAATATAGATTGTTCGTTTTTTATTAATTTTAAAATATATAAGAAAATTGTGGTAGTACAGCTACAAACCGAATACCTACAAGATAATATTCTGCTATTCTATGATTTATTAAGGACTAGCTGTTTCCCGCGGCTTTGACCGCGTGGTAGATAAAGAGTAGCAAAATAATAATTAAACGAATGAATGTTTCGGTTTGACCATGATACCAAGAGACTTTTTTGAAAACCTTTCTTAGCGAGCTAGACCCTACGGCCCTAGAGGAAGCTGCATTTCAGTTTAATTTCATTCTAATTCGTTTGGTGGTTTCTGAGATTTCGTCATGAATAGCCTATGTCCTTCTCCAAGGTCCCATCTATCTCTATACCAAAATTCATCAAAATTGGTTCAGTGGTTTGTAAATAATCAACAAAAATCTAAAAATGTATACATCGATGATATTTTTATTTACTCCGAAGCCTCGCTATCTCATTGGAGCTATTCGTTTAGTTGGCCTACACATATTAATTAATTAAAACATATCAACTTTCAAAATATCACATAACACCATCTAGCCTCAAACTAAGCATAGCTTGTACTAAAGGAACCAAATGATTGTTAAAATACTTTGGTACATTTCTAAAAATTAGGAATTGTCTAAAATATATTTTAGTTAGTCATAGCATTTTGTAAACCCTATTCGGTTGGTACCATCTAACTAAATTAGGAATGCTAAAATGACAGCTCTAATTCGACATTTCTTTATTGAATTAACAGTATAACATTTTCTTTTACTAATTCGATCGCTACTTGACGCTATATGGCCCAATATCCTTAATATTTATGTTAGTCTGTGGAGTATGTTTTTCTTTGAATTGCCAACTTGGCGCGTTGTGTTGGATCTAGCTTTTTTCTCGCCTAAGAAATGGTATAAATCAATCTTCTGAATTCAGATAATAATATACTATATTAAAGTTGCCCGTCAGCTCAGTTGGTAGTAGTTCTGTATTATGCTCTATATGTTGAAGGTTCGATTCCCTCTATGAACTTGTGTATTGAACATAGGTACTTTTCTGTGCCTGAGGGTTTTAATGTAGGTATTATATTTGTACTTAAATATAGTATATAAGTATTGTAATGGTACTCTGGACACCATAATACAAGCTACCTATGCTTAGTTTGGGTCTAGATGATGTTGTGTAAATTGTTCTCCAATATTTATTTATTGTAAAATAGCAATAACATAAAAAATATTTGTTATGGCGCATCCTAGCGCATTTTGCTTAGAAGAGTTGGAAACCGCGAATCATCGATGACGATGACTATCACTCGCTGCAAATTTATCGTACCTACGGTTTTTTCTTCATAGTTTTATGTAATTTTAAAATTTGGTCAGCAGACAAGAAAACAGTCAAAAATAAAACAAAACAAAGAGCGGATGCTGGGAACACCGTATGCCAATAAGGAGATGGCTAGAGGTAAGTCATCTTGTTGTAATTACCAATAGGTTTGTTTATTTTGATATCACTTGTCAACCAACATAAATCCTAGTAAATTAAATAAAAGACATTTGTATTCTATTTCAGAAGTATTAGACCAGGGTAGAAGCTTTTAAAAATAATAAAAAGTGAAAAAAAATAACAGTAGGATGAAAAGAAGGAGAATATTATAAAAATGAAAGGAAAAATAATTTACGGGCGATCTGAGGTCGGGAAGGGGAAGAGGGTGAATTTTTAAGGGTAAAAAACAGTTTCTCGATTACCGGCAAAACTACAAGTCCTATGGAAAAAAATCATATGGCAAAGTTGTAGGTAATAAAAAGATCTACAACTTTTGTTTACACACTTTTTTCACATAACCTTAAAATTTATGTAAAAATTTAAAAAACCAAGTTTTTGGTTTTTTATTTGTATCTTTTACAATTTTTTTTTTTTCACGAAATTTGGTGAAAAGTTACCCTTAATGTCCCAAATACACTGTAATTTATTTGATTTGAAATATTATTTTTTTTACCTTATTTTGACTTAATATCGAAAAAGCACCCTAATTTTCAATGGAAAATTCACCCGTCAAAATATCAGATTTTTTCAAAAAGTTGGTGTGGAAAGAATATAATTATTACTATTTTTATGTTAGAGTTGATTGATACAGATTAAAATAAAGATAGTATTTACCTTGCTATGCAGATTCCAAAAGTTTTTTTTAAAAGTAAATTTGACACAATTCTCTTAAAGTAACTCAGTCTGCACGTGTATTTTTATAAACGATGTTGTACACTGCTCTGTATCTCGAATACTGGGTAACGGTTTTTACCAGCTGCTACGACATAGCAGGTATCTAGTAAGGCCCAGACACGTCTAGCCCCTTCCCCACTTCTCTATGAAATAAGTTTTGATGGGCTAAAATTGGTATATAAGTTATCTTAAAATAGTAATAAATAGGCATATAAATTAAAGAAGACTCCACAACATTCTCAAAATATTGTAGATGTCTTATTTAATATTAACTTTATTAACTTATTTGTTTGTTGATTATAGTAGTATATTTCGATTTGCAATATTTTGGTTTATCAATGTAACATGTAATCTTACGTTTTTCGAGTAATTAACGTGTAAATTTTAATAAATAGCTCAAAATTGTATATAATAATAAAAAGAAAAATTTCGAATTCGAGTTTCTTTCGATTTTTTGCATTTTCTGAGAAGATTTACTATAGTAATATACTTTTTATTTTACACCATCCGAAAGTAGAGATTTCAACGAACAGAAAGCACACCAACTTTTTGAAAGAAGCTGATATTTTTACGGGTGAATTTTCGACCGAAAATTAGGGTGGTTTTTCGATATTAAGTCAGAAAAGTGCGAGTCGGACTCGCGCTCCGAGGGTTCCGTACAAACCTATAAGTATATAAGTAAAATTTCACCCATCACGACAATCGAGTCAGTTGGATGATGTAACAAAAAATTTACAGTTTTCGCAATTTTTCCTTTATCTGTGCTCTATGACGTTGCTTCGTACCAAATTTCAAGATTCTGAGTTCACGGGAAGTACACTGTAGGTTTTGATTTCCTTGCGAGTTGCGAGTTTGAATATAAGCGACTTAATTTTTTTTTTTTTTTTTAATAATGCGTGACATTTTACACAGCCCCACTGGCCCCAAAATAAGCAGAGCTTGTGTAATGGGTACCACATGACTGATATACTACTTATATACTTTTTTTTAGTAAATACATACTTATTATACATAGAAACACCCAGACCCGAGACAAATACTTGCAGATTGTACAAACATTGGTCCCGTGGCGGGAATCAAACCCGCAACCTTCTGCGTCTCAGCCGGACCTTCGGAATCGAAAGAAAGGCGACTGCGCCACAGAGGTCGTCAAATTGCTGTTTCTCTTGATTGCGTTGACATAGAAGTTTGATTTGGTTACAGTTTAAAGGTATTATAGACCTGAGTATTTAATATGAATTTCAATTTAATACCTCTACGCGTTTATGAGAATAGGGGTAGTAAGTTTAAAATTATTAAAAATATTTTTATTATATGATGTAACTAAAAATGTACTGTTATCGCAATTTATCCTTTATTTGTGCTATAAGACGTTACTTCATACCAAATTTCAAGATTCTGAGTTCACGGGAAGTACCCTGTAGGTTTTGATTCCCTTGCAAGTTGCGATTTTGAATATATGCGACTTAAATTACTGTTTCTCTTGATTGCGTTGACATAGAAGTTTGATTTTGTTACAGCTTAAAGGTATTATAGACCTGTGTATTTTACATGGATTTCAATTTAATAACTCTACGCGTTCATGAGATAAGGTAAGTTTAAAATTATTAAAAATATTTTTATTATATGATGTTAAAAAATAAAATAAAATATAAACATAAAATTATCGACCCTGGTCTATATACCCATCAGATACCTACATGTGTAAGTAGTATCCACAATGATTTTCTAAAAAGTTACATCTATTTTTTCAGAAAATCATGAAAATGATGATGCTTTGGACTGCACTGTCGGAATAATTAAATAACCTGAAGCCTTTGATTAAAAAAAAGTGTTTTAATCAAAGCCTGAAGCAGTGGCAGCATGTAAGCTACACTACATAGTATAAAACAATGTGTGGGGCTTGGAGTCTACTACATGGAACTGTCTGTATGTGAGATAAGTATCTACAGGAAATCTCAAACTCTACATTTCATATCTTCCCGTAGAAACCTGCCCGTTTCATCCATTTGTTGCTGCAGTTCCCTAATTATAAAGTAGCCTATGTATGTTCTTTCCCAAAATACAATCTCGTCAATTACTAATACATTTTATTATATATATATTTGAGATTTGTTCGTTTTATTGCTGGGAATAGCTTTGCCAGAGACTGAACCGGTACCACCTAAACAACAGTCCAACCGTATACAGCAAGGCAGGCTTCCAGCTAGATCTCTGTTGATTATTGTTTTTTTATAATTATTTAAGCTAGTATTTTAAGTGTTGATTATTAACAAAAACAAATATTTTATTAAATATGTTTTATAAGTATGGAAACCATGTATTAAACAACTGAAGTCATAACATATTATCATAAGTTACATAAACATATATTACAAAGAGTATTTTTTAATGACCAAGTGAATATCTTTTAGTAGACATTCATTATGAGTTCACAGGGAGTATGTTGGTCTGTTCACAGTCTGACAATTTATAGTGTAGTATCTTTTTCTATTAAAATAAAGATAGCCTGGAGCCGTAGGGTGAATAATTGGTGGCTTTGATATTGCCACATGTGTCCCATCAACAGCTTTATGTGTGTTTGGCTTGCTGTATAAATCTTAAAATCAGAAAAACATGTTTCTTGTAATGTCTATAAATACTTATATAAAGAAACCTAGGTGTCTTGGTAAACCTATGTAAACCTAGGTGTAAAATAACCTACTTAAGAACATAAGCAAAGTAAGGAGATCGGTATAGCTAACTTACTGTGCCTTCATAGATTCGTTTTCTGGGGTTGTAGCTGGGAACTTCACATAACTATGAGATAGTTTCTGTATTATTCCCTCTGCTTCCCTCTGCTACAACGTCCAAACACCTGCTCATATTAGGCTAGCTGATCTTCTGTGTCCAAAAATTTTAATGCACCTAAAACATTATTGATGAAAAGAATGAGGTAGGTTAGTAGGTACCTACATAAATTTAAACAGGATATCAAAACCTAATATAGGTATATTTAGGTAGGTAAGTACCAAATCCAGCCAACCTCTATGTTCTGGAGATTCCTGGAGCCTTCCGGGAGTAGAGGGTTGTCTAGGGTGTCGATAAGGAAACTCTGACTGTGTTTCGAAGATTTATGCACGGAAGAGGTATTTGTATACTGTAACGCCCCCCTCCCCTACTACCTAGTACTCGATGCACCTAACCTTTTTTTTTTCGCCTTCTCTACTAATTAAAAGTACCTAATTAACCCCAAATAACTAAATGGTATTATATAATATAATTTAAATCCCTAAACATACATTGATCTATTATTAATTTGGCCAATGATTCGTCTAGTGGTCGTGATTAAAATCCTACGTTGTGTTTCGAATATAGTAACTTTGATTCTTTAAGAGAATTATGTTGAGATATGTATTTATAATATTATAAACTTTATTATTAGAAGTAATCATCCTCTATAATGAAGAATATCTTTGATTTGCCTACGCTGGGTTCGATATTTAATTTTATAATTATATTAATTATTGTCCTTTAGTGATATTATAAACTGCATAAAGTAAATAAGTATTATATCCAATCTAGTATTACTGTGAAACTTTATTATAAGTTAAGTTTAAGTTATTTCAATATTTTAATACGATATTAGTGCTTATCATGAATTGTTACTTTGTATAATATCAAGCTCCGCACGCGTGATATCTACACAAACAGCAGCCCAAATCAATCCCCAAAGTCGATCTATCTTTTTATCAAAATCCATCAAAATCAGTTCAGCTGAGAAACGTAACAGACAGACAGACATAGTCATAGTCACTTTCTCGATAATATAATATAGATAATAATTTCGGTAGTTTCAGTAGTTAAGCAAAGTAATCATTTTTGTTCCACATTAATACTTCCTAATAGCAGCTTATGTCGTTTTTGTCCTACATTGATATATTTTATTGCGGCTTAGATCACCAGCCCCTCCTCGCTAGCGATAGTAGGTTTCTTTCCATGTGACCTGGACAGCCTTCCTCCGCAATGGACAATTTCATGTCCCAAGAGAACTCTAATTTTAATTTCGACAACAAACAAAACAGTTACTTCAGTAATTAGTATGTCTGTCATAGTTCAGCAAAGCGGTATCAGAGGGCTTAATCTTTTATCAAATCGTCCAATGTAGTAGGTCGGTCCAACACATTCAAGGGCATTTACTTTACTTTTGTCTGCAAGCAACTCACATACCATCCATCCACTGGTTAGCCTTCTAGTATCGCATCTTAGAATGCAACTGGATACATAGAAGAGCCCTGCCTAACTCCTATCCTACTTGGCGAAGTTCCCTAATCCTACAACACAAGAATTTTACCCTACTCAACCCTAATACAGATTATTATCTAATACAATATGTTGTGATTTTATTTGTTAGGTCCGTAGAGTAAAGAAGATTGATAATGTGTGATAGATATACCAATTATATGAATAATTTAACCTTAAATTCATGAATAATATCAAATTTGGATAGCTTAATTCTGAGCCTTGTGAGATATTTCTCTATACTATTACTAGGTAAAAGTCTGAATTAGATAAAATTATATCAACAGTAATATTCATACTGACTCTTCGACGATAGCAGCTTTAGTCTTTCCATAGATTCAAGCAAGCTAGAAGGAATTTTGCCTCAAGAGTTTGATAGAACTTATCTAATATGATTATAAATAAATCAATAGTTAGACTCATCCATAAGGTCTTCATTAAATATGTGCCACAATGTACAAATAATGAACATTTGAATTTAAGGTGTAGGAAATCATTATTCCATTTCATAAGAATTTATAATTACCCTCAACTAGACATTTATTATCTAGTGCAATGTTTCAGCTAAATCTTAGTAAATAATTGGTATTACTATCTCATTGGATAATTGAGTTTATAAGTTTAATAACTTTTAGTCCATGATAGTTTCCCCACTGATTTGCGCACCGATTTAGTATACAGATAAACTACGTAATCCTACGAAACCCATAAGTAGATTTATACTACTGTATAGGCATGGATAATAGTAATTCGACAACCTGTTCAAACTTGTCGAAACGTGTTGTCAGATAAACTACGCAATCCTACGAAATCCATAAGTAGATTTATACTACTGTATAGGTATGGATATTAGTAATTCGACAACCTGTTCAAACTTGTCGAAACGTGTTGTCAGGTAAACTACGCAATCCTACGAAATCCATAAGTAGATTTATACTACTGTATAGGTATGGATAATAGTAATTCGACAACCTGTTCAAACATGTCGAAACGTGTTGTGTACCTGATGTCTTACCTAACCTAATCTGGTGTGTGAATCCGCAATTCTGGAAGCAAGTTTCGTACATTTAATTGTGTATGTCACTCATCAGGTTGCAATGATGAGCTACCTAGCTGCTAATTGGGGGACAGCGAGTTGTAAACCTCGACTTTGTACCTCGGAAGTAGATTGTAGGGACGTACTAGGGGTACGTCCCTATAATCTACTTCCGACAGACCGAAGTCCTGGGATGTCATTCGTAGATTAAAGGCAATATAATGTGCAAATATATAAATAAATAAAGATAGACTATATCGATTGCTTCTGTTAAGTCAGGTTCTACCTTCCTTACACAGAATGCAACCAATCATAGGGAACCATTAAGCCGATCCTCAGGAGAGGTAAAATCTGGCTCCAGGCTCGTTCCGAGAGGTCCTGGGGGAACTCCTAACAGTACCCTGTAGGTGGGAAAGCCAGACTTGAGTATAACACCGCTAGGTTTCCATCTGACCCACAGACCATGCCGTGTAAGAGCCTCATACAATCACTATGGCGAATCTTGTCTTCTTTCCGACTTACCGACCGGATAAACTATTACGTAACTCACACAATAAAATTATCACAGAAAACAACGCACGACAAGACACCATGTAATTGTAGGAACCATCAGAGAAAATTCTACCGAAAACGTTCACCTCGAACAGCCTCACGCGTCCTCCTATCTAGAATGCCAAAATCCGCCATCTTCCTTTTTATCTTTTTTTTTCTTTTTCTTGCCATTTCCAAACACATTCGAAATTTCGATTCTATTTCAATTTACGTACCAACCTCCGTGGTATAAGTAAATAACCTCTTTTTTAAATCAAGCCCTAAATTAAATAAAATTTCAATTTATTCCCATCTTTATGTAGTTATTTCATGATTTATATATTATATCGTTAACATAAATAGATTTTAATGTTTTTATGTATTCTAGTTTTAAAATTGTTTTTATATAGCTATTTAATTGTTTACTCTTTCGAATTCAACCTTCTTAGAGATCTTCCCGTCCCAAATCATTCTATCAATAATATATTAATAGAAGGATAGATTATTCTATCTTATAGAATCAAATTCTATTTAATCTTACTAATTCAAATCCAGTATTATTTATTATTATACTCTATGAGTCGTAAGATATTTCTAAACCATAGTCTATAAACTTAGTATTAATTACTTTTTGCTAGCTTTCACTCACGGACCTTGACAATGACATACATCTGCCATAATCCGTCTATGGTATAGTTTGTTATGACAGATGCTTTGTTTATTTACATTGTAATGAATTACGCACTATTTTATTTAATAATTAAAGATCTGAGATGGAATTGCTGGTAAATCTGTTCTGATAAGAATGACCCATTTATGCCTACGTGATATTAATAAGGTTTGTACCCAAGCATACCATAATAATTGTGAATTATAACGGAATGACCTTCTGTCCCATTACAATACCTTTCTGAAGAGTTCACAGCTTCCGCAATACATGATATCAATTTTGCTCCGAAAATCTTAATGGAAATCTTCAAAAAATCGCTGTAAACACATTTATACATATACACAATTAACATATCCAGACATGTTGACTAAAATGTTTAAGTTGACAGTTCAAATTTTACGTGATTTTTATCTAAGAAGAGCAGAGCAGAATAGCCTTTTGGCAATTTTTACTAAATTGAGTAAATTAGACATGTCATCTAAAAATTCTTAAACTTTAGAATAATTTGGTTGGTAAGTTATAATTCTAACCCTAATTTTAGCTAAATTTAGGTAGTTAGGTTGGTGCCTACAGACGAAATGTAGATAAAGGTACTTATTAGAAGATTGGAAATTATTTTTAAAACATGGTTATAGGTACAGCCTCTGGCATCTCTTATTATTTTTTTTTGTTAATTATTACATAATAATAATTTCATTACTGGCTTTACAAAAGTTCAAAGCTTTGGCCTCCGCTACCAGGTTTGGTTGATTTGATCATATGTATGTATAGTACTTATGTATACATTGGTTCAGTTCATAGAAGTAGAATATTATTTCGTTATGACACGATTAATGCTGTGAAGCATATACGTGTGAAAAAATAACAATGTTTTCCTTCACCGTTTGTAAGAACGAGTGATTATCAAATAAGAGAGGCCCGAAGCTAGTGTTGTCGAGACCAAAACGCAACGATAGCGCGTTCTAATCTACTAGTGGTGCCATCTAGTTCTGACTTCGGACAACTGCCATTGCTGCGTTATGCAATACTGTTTGTGGTAATCAATCGGTTGATTAGCTTTTTAATACACTTATTAAGTAGATAGTTTACTAATTTAAGGGTTTTATTTTGTAATAAGCTACCCTTCATCTTATAATCAGCTGGCGTGTATGTACCTATGGCCTGCCATTGTCTTATTGTTTAATGTCTATGAATAAAAAATAACAAAGAATAACAGATTTAAACATTTTTTATGATGTTTACACATTAGTTTATGGTGTAATTATTAGATAGATCCTAACTTCTATTAAATATTTTTTTAAGATTTTTTCC
This sequence comes from Lampropteryx suffumata, assembly GCA_948098915.1. Lineage (NCBI taxonomy): Eukaryota > Metazoa > Arthropoda > Insecta > Lepidoptera > Geometridae > Lampropteryx > Lampropteryx suffumata. The sequence continues at coordinate 12,583,170 of OX402544.1, read as the reverse complement.
ATTATCTTAGAGCTAAGAGTTACAATTCGGAAAATAATATATATTATTATACTAAAATATGTATTATGTAACTATACCTAGCTTTTTATTATAATTTGTTCATGTTTAGATTAACTATTGGTAAGTGGCACCTGACCTCGAATACCTATATTATAATTAGTACACAGTATCGATACGAGTATGTACCTACTTCAGCGCGACCATCCCCGCACTGAGTGCTTTCGCTAAGCGATGCACCCAGGGGTCGAATTGTCTTATTATTAAAATTAAGTTCAACGTTTTATGATTTTACCTTCTGCGTACCAAATGAAAGCCTAGTAAGCTTCGCGTATACCTATCCATAGCGTGCACAATAACTTCATTAGTTATGAAATATCGCTTTATTTTGATATAATAAGACTAGACACAGACTAATCGTTAGTTTTATTGCATTCTTCCTAAAACGACAATAAACCAAGTAAGTACATAACTGCAGTAGAATTGCATCGAGTAGTGTTAATGTTGAATCCACGTTAGAAACTAAATTATAATCCACTAAATTACGTTTTAAAAACTAAAAAGAAAACCGCCTTCATTGGATACAATTTGAGACCATAAAATTATTTTATTTTGAAATTTTTAGTGGAAAGTAGTTGTGTGTATTTTGTTAATTTATATAATATGGGTAGACCAACTAACACACTGCTCTGCACGCAACGAAAATATAAACGATGTATACAATTTTTAGATTTTTGTTTATATTTTGAAGACCGCTCGACCGGTTTCGATAAAATTTAAATGGGACTACCTGGAAAGTATACCCTTTGAAACAAAAAAGTATTTTTCAAATCGGTTCAGGGGTCTTTTAGTAGCTAATCAGTGAACATCCTCCTTTTTTTTTAAGTCTATTAAAAATAGCACATAGGTGCAATGAAATCATTTATGATTTATGCATAGTATAAAACAAAACAACTGAATGAGGAAATATTTAGGTAGGTACATCTATACGAGATACTCGTAGTTTTATAAATAATAAATAAATAAATAAATAATCCCGGACATTTCACACAGCATCATATGAATTGGTATTACGGATCGCTGCGATTTCTATCGGCTTTTATCGCTAGTTACAATGTGAAGTTGGTGTCAAACTATAACTCGACTAATTTACAAAGTACGATTGTGGTAGGAACCGTGTTTAGCGCACTAAGCATTTAAATACATCGTATATGATTGATTGAAATAATGCCTATTTTTATATAGTGTACATGCCTATTCGTCGTAAGCCGGATTCAGCTACTATCTACCATTAGAATCATAATTCAGAATAATCAATAGTAGGTATAAAAAAAAATTGACTAGTGGTACGTACATGTCTCGTAGTTGTAGTAGCACATACTGTCTTCTTCTTCTTCGATAGTGTCATAATAATGTCAATTTTGCCAGTGTCAAGTGTTTATTGTATGTCGCAGTCGTAACTTGTCGTTTTAAAAATTCGTCTTGAACAAGTATAGTATTATAAAAGTGTAACTTTGTGTGGAAGTTTGGTTTGTTTGTTTACGCAATAATGGCTTAACAAATTTGGATTAAATTCTATATAGATATACATCTGAATTAATAAAAAGGAAAGGCTACATTTTATGTACGTATAGCGTGTACACGCGATGAACAATAAAAAAATAACACTAACTTTACGTAAGTGTTGAATAGTTTTTATAGCGAAACAAATGCAATAATATATTATTTTCATTTTACGTAGATACATGCGTGAACTAATGTATTTACACACTTCGTTAACGACATAAAGGTTACAATACAACGATGCTCGGGGTCAGTGCTAGACATACATAGGTAAGGAAACAAGTAGCGCGTATTTAATTTCTGAAGTATTCGGCCTTGAATGCCTTTAACTTGGATGGAAAAGAAAACAGTTTTAACATTTAGGATATTACTCAATAACTTGTATGTAGTAGACTTAAAAATAAAACTAAGGGTAAGCTCCCCAGAAAACGTTGAATTCGAGATTGTAGACAAGGTTAAGCCAAAATAATGACACCAAAGCCTCAGGGCGCGAGTTGCTCGCACTGGCTTGTACCTATTTATCGCTGATTATTTTGGTGTGCATTACATGGTGTGGGAGTTTTTACTAAAATAGTATGTTGTACACCTAGGCAAGAATGTGCCCAATCCCTATCGAGTGTGTCATTTGAGGCCCAAGGCGCAGCCGAGGCCATTAAAACACACGAAGTAGGAATCGCACTTTCTCCCGAGTGATACATAGTGCTTTATACTACACTTACTAGGAAAATAAAATAAAATCTTCACTAAAACTCGACGACTTTCTGTAGAATTAATAAAAAATAACAAACCCAAATTAAAATTTTGAAGAAATTCCCGCGCATGCCTTTATTACTTGCGTTCTTTTTTCAAAATATTGTTCGGATATCGGAAGAGGAATAAATCATTTGGCGGAGTAAAAACTGTTTGTCGTTTGACCTATATTAAAATAAACATAGCTACCGGCAGATCTATGAAGAAATTTAAATTCAAATAACACGTTAGAAATGGATTTCCATACACTTTTCTCTCTCGCTAAACGCGTTAGAAATGAAATTCCAAATACTTTTCCGTCCCGCATTTTAGTAGGCCTGAAAACCTGAAATGATGTACTCTCTAAGTTATATTTGGAAAAGGAATGGCAAGTTTCTCAGTAGGTGTGGTATAAACATATTTATATTGATGTTCTGCAAGTTTGTTTGACTGGTAGGTACGCTTACACTGTCTCTGTTACTAGTGGATCAGTCTTGAGAGACTAGTTTTCCTAAATTCTAGCGGTATCTCTATACAGTTGCTACATAAAAAGTTATGATGTATTAATATAAGAACATATTTGTACCAGCTCTCTGTTTTGAAAATAATTTATTATTATTATGGTGCCCGTGTAAGGGTTTCTTAGAAATTTCCTTATAGAAACAGTGACGTTGATTCTTTTGTTTCGCCGGACTAGCTTAAATTTCGTATAATACGAACCATCTTATTTTGCTTGCACCAAAGCTCAAATTAGAGTACTTGACATTTACACAGAACCACCTTGACCCAAAGTAAGCAGATGTCGCACCTCACAACTAATAATGTCCTAACTCAAAAAGTCTTTTTTTTTTCTACGAGTAAGGTAATATTAAATAGACATTTTATGGAATCAGTATTCTTTTAATATTCTTTTGAGTTGAGACTATATTGCCTACATGAAAAAGAAATTGAAATATAAGTTTATCATATGTTTTTCTTTAAATTAAGGTAGGATATTTAATTAATTATAAATCTTCTTGACATAACTTGAAAGCTAACAACCTCTCAAATGATATACTTATTACAATTCATAGTTCACTGCATAAAAATAGTAAAAATTAGTCGTGAACAACTCGCCATTAAGTGATTCTAGTTTAAAGCTCGCGTGTGTAGTTCAGCAGATTTGCATTAGTTCGAGAATTATGTTGTTTCGTATGTCTGCCAATAGAGTTCAAATCGGAAAAAATATGTGCGTACGCCATTGAATTCAACCCCGAAAGGAACTGACACGTGCTAGAATAATGCGTAGTTTCTATGATAGCATTAATATAGTAACGTGGCAGTAAAATAACTCAGTCCAGTGCTGACTTGCTATAGGGCTCACTAGGATACTAAAGGGTGTCTCAATAAAATTTTATATTAAAATAAAAACATTGTTTTTTGAGCGAGTTTGCTATAATTTTATTGTATTGTAGGAGTAGGACATGTTAGGACATGTTCATGTAGGACATGTTCTTAATTAAGTTTTTCTTGAATATATGGAAGTATGGAATAAAAAATCTGGCAAATGGCTACCGCTGCTCTGATGACAGGCTATAGCTCTTTTCATTAAATTTTCAAGCTTTTCACTGTCAAATTTGTTGCTGTATCTCACCTATGATGCGGTCAGGGTATCTTGCTGAAACTGCAAGCCTTAAGATCCATGCCGTCCAGTTGAGGCCACAAAAACTCTGTTATCATGTTTCTGTAACTCATGCCGTTCACAGTCACTGCAATTCTGGCTTAATTTGCAAAAAAGTAAGGACCATCAAGCCGCCTTACTACAATCCGCAGCAAATGCACATAGGTGAAGATGATTTTTTTCAAAAAATCGGTATTCACTTCACTTTGCTCCATTACCTATTGAACAAACTGCTGGCGTTTATTATGGTTTGCTGATTTGACTAAGCTAAATCTTGTAGCGGCTGGTGGAAGGTTTTTCGTCCAAATTCGCTGAGGAGTGCTTCGTGAAATATAATGTTGTTGAGAACATATTTTTTCATTGACATTATGTCTATTTCTTCGAAGAAACTCAGTTTCTTCAAACTATTTAACCACTCTTTGAATTGTTGACACATTAAGTGCAAAGTAAACCTCGACAGAAAATTCTGCGAAGTTTTGCGGCAGTCTCAACGTAAGTTCCTAATTTTTGTAATGGGGTTGCACAATCATAACGCGTTCTTCTTTTATGTAGCGCTCCATTTTTAATTATACTGAACAATCATATATATGACAGATGTCAAATTTCGGAGATGCCGAAAAAATTACACAAAATTAATATAGTGCACTCTTATTGGGACACCCTATAGTTTTAAAAACAACCCAGCATTTGATTTTTCACTACGGCCTGCAACTGACAGTATTAATTAACCATTCACTCAATATGCCGGATTACTGTAGCCGCAGGAAACTATTGGTTTAAATCTCACCAAATAATATCAGTATTTTTTCATTTTTTACCAAAGCTTTGACCATTGGTAAATGTGGAATAAAAAATGGAATGTGCACCTATTTCGCGTGGATTTTTTGGCGTTCTAGTGTAAACAGAAAATATTCAGTAATTAGGACTGCAAAAAGAAATATCTGTACAGTACCATTTTGTGTGTATTTTTTCCCATTCTGGCTTTATGTCATATACTATGATACAAATAACTAAAATCACTTTCGCTCGGTGTAACACAATGCTTTTAGGGAAAAAATTGAGTAATGGAGCGGAGATGGATTGTGCTACCTAAATAATCTTGTGCGCTCTGGATCGTCTGTAGTCAGACAAGCCGGCGTCATAGGTATCGATCATGATATATAGAAGTTTGATGGCATTCCGCTATTTCAACCAAATATTATACTATACATAATTTTATATTATACCAGCTGTAGCAGGATATACCGAGCAGTCTAGAATAAGAAAAGGTCAACAAATGGGGATCTCGCATACCTACTCGATTTTTCACCTGCCAGCAGTTATAATAAAATATAGAGCACCAGTTTAAATAGAATAGCATAAAACCCTCACGAAATTCTAGATATTGCGGTCACATAAGACTTTATCCATTATAACACTTAGTAGTGTCGTGTGATTTTTTCAACAGTGTTTTATTTAACTCTCTTAAGCGTGTTTTGGCAATGATCGAACGATGAAGGTATTTTATTGAATAAACTTGGTCCTACACAAAATGAGTAGAAAATGTGTCCAACACGTTGACTATGACACATTGTGCATTTTACCCTCTAGTCGGTTTCCCACTGCAAACCATTCAAAGCTTAGCATTCGCAATGAACGAGTGGTAGTTTGACAAAATTCAGCAAGCATGACGAACGACCAATTATAGCTGTTACCCGCGATTTCGTACGCGTATGCTTAGAACCTGTTTATTATTTTTGGAAGGAATGCATTTTGTGAATCTGAAGAACATCTCATAAGTTTAATCCCCTATTTAACCCCCTTCGGGAATTTATTTGCAAAAACGTTAAAACACATATTCTTACCAAAAGCCTAAATATTAATTTTCAGACCTTAAGGAAATATGAGTTGCCCAAACAAACTTTGATCCCCTATTTCACTCCTTCAAGGTTGTTTTTTGAGACAAAAAGTAGCCTATGTTCTTCCACCGAATGCAATACATCTGCTTACCAAATTTAGCCGTTTTGCCGAGAAAACGTAACAAACAGACAGACAGAGACACTTTCGCATTTATAATATTAGTATAGATTTATACCCAAATGTTGTTAGAAACATTTCTACACAACTAAGAGTATTCAACAACTTCTTTTAAGGCTTGTATTTCGCGGGCTGTACCTTTGTTTTGTATTTTAGATTACTATCAACAAAATAGGTGACGTAATTACCATGGGCTTTTACGAAGAAAATAAATGAACGACTGCAGAACTAGTTGGACCGGAGTCTGTAGTGTGTTCATGAAAAATTAAGTAGTTTTCATGAACCCATTATTATTTAAAACTTATTGTGACTAAAATAAACTAAAACCAACAAGCTCACGACTGCATTCCATGGCGCCGTCGACACTTCAGAACACTAGTTACTTCTTATATTGGTTCTCTAAGCTGTTTTTATTTTATTTTTTCTGCGTTTTTTCTTGTTTTTAATATGTCTGTGCACGAAAGAAGCCTCTGAGGCGCACTTTAATCCTTTCACCACACTGGTTAGAAATAACTAGTGACACGATAAGAAGAAGAAGAATATGTCTGTGTGTCGCTCGGTTCCATGTTGCAAATATTTTTTTTTTCTTTCTTTCTTCTTTCATTCTTTTGAGAATGTCCAAGGAGTTTAGTCTGAGGCACGTCCCGATATTATTTTGACAAATGCCCACGCTTTCCACAGTATTTAGTAAATAATGCAACTAAATAGCTCACGAAGTAACACAAATAAATAAAATCACTAAATTAAATTTAATAAATAAAACAAATTGTTTTCCTTAAGTAATTTTACCTACACTCTTACCTGGATGCCTGTTTATATGAGATAACTATTTTTCCAACGTTGAAAGCATTTTATCCTTTGCTTTTAGTGAACAGCGTTTATTGAATTTCCAAAGGGTTCACCGCCCCTAATTGCTTAATTGACAGGAAGGTCCATCTATGGACCTTCGACCGAATTTGTCTAAGTTAGAGAGTTGCATTATGTAGCGATAGTACTAGTTCGCCCGAAACTGAGATCGAGCGAATATGTATCTGTTATATATGCGAGTATCTTGTTGTTACTCGCAACGTCTGCGTAAGTAAGTAGATAGAGTATACAAATACAAATACGAAATGTTTTATTTCAAATATTTTTTGTAAGTAAGAGAGTTAGTGATGCATTGGTTTCTGTGTTAGTTTAAAATTAGTTTACTGGTGTCAGAATACCAGTAACCTACCTAATGTGTATCATACAAAATCATTTCAATTGTAATTAACACATAACACTTAACCCAATTAACCATCAACAATTAACCCAAACAATAAGTAAAAATAAACTAAAACCGGCTATAAAATATAAACTAAGTTTAGTTGAGTACTGAATTGACTGAAATCTTAAAATTCTACCAATTAATCTTGAGTCCTACTACGATACTTTAAATTCTCCCACTTAAAATAAAAAAATATAGGTGTTTTTTTTATTAGCGATCCTTACTATGCCTTATTATCCATAGCAAGCGAATCGTGCTCCATAATATATGTTATTATTTTAGAAGAACGGAAAGTAGAAAGCTTTTGAAAGACGAGCGAAGCGAACGCCAATTTTGATCCTAGCGAACGAACCGAGCTCATTCCTCATACAACATAATCTTGACACCATCACACTTCAATCACATATACCTATATGATCGAAGCCATAACATTATCACACTTCACACTAACATATCAATTTGAATGTTTGGTTCTTAAACACATTGGACTCGTAAAAGCACTGTCAATTTAAAAGAAATGTTGACTTAAGCACTGCGCGATGAGGTCGAACATTTCTTTACTCGCCTGTTACTTTTATTGCTATTGCTTTCTGTGCTTCTATATATCACGAAAAAATTAAATACTTGTGTCAGACAGCACAGTACCTATTTGTCGATCGAAGCGAGCTCGTGCCACCTACAAAGAGATAGATAGAAGAAAAGCGAAGCGAGTTCATTTATCATATATCGTTGTTTTGACACAATCACATTCAAATTAGTATAATGATTCAATGATGATGATTCAAATTAGTACAGTGTACTCCACACTAAATTATACTAATTTGAATGTCTGGATGTTGGTTACTCAATATGATATTACAATAAAGCTGATTTGGTGACCAGATGACTGATAGAATACTTAAATATTTTTATATATATGCATAACATACTTTATAACACCCAGACACAGAACAAACACCTGTCTTCATCACACAAATGTTTATTCTGGGAGGGAATCGAACCCTCAACCTACAGCGTAGAAGGGAGAGCTACTACCAACTAAAAGCTGTTGTTAAGCTATATTGTTTTAGGTGAAGTAAAAAAATAAAAGTTATATAAATGTATAATGTGCCGTGTCATGTGAAAGACGACCTCTGTGGCGCGGTGGGCGAAAGCCTGTCTGAGACGCAGACGGTTACGGGTTTAATTACCGCCGCGAGACAAATGTTTGTACGATCTGCTAGTATTTGTCTTGGGACTGGGTATTTTTTTATATACAATATGTATGTATTTACAAAAAAATATATTTAAGCAGTATATCAGTCATGTGGTACCTATAACACAAGCTCTGCTTACTATTATTCATTCCAAAACGTTTTTTTAAATTTTATTCTACAACGCACAGTTTTAAGTTATACGTAAAAAGAAGACCAATTTAATTAGAGCTCCAGATAGAGTGTCGTTGATTTCTTTCAAAATTGTAACCAAAAACGAGACTGGTCGTTTGGTCATTTTATTTGATATATTTCAGTTTGAGAAATTAATGTTTAGAATATTGTACCCGAAATATGTAGGTATTTTGTAATTATGGTGACAACGAGTCATTCGATGTCAAAGTTTTAGTAAGGATCTCCTCAAATAAGTAAAAATATATACTAACTATCTGTCCCGTTCGCGACTTCGTCCGTGCGTTTTAAAAAGAAAAAAATATATCTAATTGTACCGACTGCAGCGCCATCTACCGGGCTGATTTGTAAATCTAAACCATCCAGGGCGCCACCCAAACGCATACAAAAAAATTCATTCAAATCGGTCCAGTCGTTTAGGAGGAGTTCAGTGACATACACACGTACAGTAGAATTATATATATAAAGACTAGCTGACCCGGCAAACTTGGTACCGCCTCAGAATCAATAAATAAAAAAGCAAGCATTTTTTTCATATATATATACATATATATATATATACCCATCTTTTAAACCTTCCCTGGACTTCCACAAATAATTCAAAACTAAAATTAGCCAAATCAGACCAGTCGTTCTCGAGTTTTAGCGAGACTAACAAACAGCAATTGATTTTTATTATATATAGATATGGTTTTTTTTCATAAAAGACAAAAAAATATTTATATAATGAATCCTTTCATTAGGTATGCGCGAGTTGATTTAAATGAGCCTAAACACGCGTATTATACCAACTGTTTTTCATTAATAAGGTCCATAGAATAACTTCTGACTCCATCAGAAGATCAGCTCGATGATACTTTAGTATTACACTAATTATTTACAGGTATACCATGTTTCAGCTCTATCAGCTTTTTTATTGCGGAGTTCCATTAACAGCACCCTGGTTCTACCAACCATAACTACATATCAATCTACTTTATGTACGAGTACAATGTTTTAATGAAGAAAATAAAAAAAACTTCTCAGAAAGCGACCAGTCTAGATAGATTTAAGCTCAGACCTATGAAACTGTCATGAATGAGAGCTCAGGTTAAAATAGGAAAGTTTTAACGTAAACACAAAAACATAACATCATGGAATAAAAATAAAAATAGCCTTGGAATGTAGCATTTTTTTGGGACACCGCATTTGAGTAACTTTCTTTTTATACGCTTCACTTGTATGTATGTTTGTCTTTGTATGTTTGAAACCGACTCCTTAGGACGCGATTTTGACCCACTTTAAACGGCCAGATTTCATTCAAATTTTGCACACCTGTCAAAGACCGATGACAATGCAATAATTCGAAAAAAAAAGTAAAAAAATATATAAAAAACCGATTATCCTAAAACAAAAAAGTAGAAAATAAATAATAGTTTAAAAAAACTAAAAAACACGCTTTATATAGAAAACCAAACTAAAGAAAAGAAAATAAATTTTAATAAATGTAAGTAAAAAAAAAATGTTTTATTTAAAAAAAAGCGTGAAACGGACGGAGCAAATGATGGAACTGTTGAGTACTCTGAGAGCACAACTAAAAGAAGATCATCGAGAAACTCTCATAAAAGCTGAAGAAAATATTATTAAAAAAAAAAAAACAAACTTTAATGAAATGTTTGATAGAGTCGAACAAGTCATAAATAATATTCAACAGATACAATTAGAACAAGAAAAGAGAATTGATCTTTTCGATAAAAAACTAAGACAAAGGAATTTTAATTTTGTTTGGGATAGCGGAAAACGAAAAAAGCTATACAGAGTTAGAAAATGAAGTCCTTCTAGTTTTAAATGAAAAACTAGAGTTAGAAGTAGAAAGGAGAGAAATTGAGTTTGTTGGGAGAATCGGAAAGTAGGAAAACACAACTCTCGGAAAGAAAATTTTGGTTTTAAAGCGTAAAAATCCACTTGATGGTTCTGGATCCTATATCAAAGAGGACTTTCCACCTAAGGTTTTAGAAACCAGAAAGGCTTTGCAGCCTCAAATTTTAAAACAAAGAGAGAAAGGAATCCCCGCTGTCCTTATATAGAACAAAACCATTATACTAGAAAAACCAAATAATAAGAGGGCTCACCCAAATAGTCCACGAGAAAAAAATCATATACTTATAAAAAACGATACCAACCATCTCTCAAAGAGATCTAAAACATCAGGATCTATATCCAAAACGCAGACAAACAAATATATCCGAACAAACAAACCGATCCAAGGAATCGGCAGCCAACCTATAACCGCATACCTCTCGAAAGCGCCGGAATGCGACAACAAAGAAAAACCTTTGAATTTCGAAAAACAATGACAATTACAGCATCCACATAATCTAACACCTAACCAAAGCGCTAATGCGCAGAGAATCCCAATACGGCTGGTCACCGCGGGAGAGCTAGACCAAAACCCTCCAGCTAACAAAAAACCAACCCAACAAAAACAAAACCTTTATATATGCACCTATAATGTCAGATCACTCTCAAACGAAGAAAGGATGATAACCTTAAAACACGCACTTAGAAACGTTAAGTACGACATTATAGGGTTAGCAGAAGTCCGACGCGAAGGTCACGAAATACATGAAAAAATACCAACACACCGAACTGGACTGAGATAGCAAAGGACCGCGAACAGTGGAAGCAGCTGGACGAGGCCTTTACCCGAGAGGGGTCCTAACGTAATATATCTACTCGAGAATGAAATCGTTAAAATATAAATGATAATATAATAATATAATGAATATGTAATCATAAAAAACATCCAATAATACAATATATAAGAGTAATAGAAAATAAGTAATGATACAAACATAATGTAATGTAATACCATAAATAGTCGCCAACATAATTAAGTATCTACCTACCTACCAACTAATACGAATGAATGTTAAAATTGATAATGTAACTACGTACTTACCTACTTATAAGTTAAGGAATAAACAGGCTCTTTTATTTTTATTTTTTATTTTTATTTATTTTTTATTTTATTTATATACTTATGATACTTTACTCGTATACCACCCAGGCACTGAACTTCGTACCAAGAAATTCAAAATTCAATTTTGTAAGTTTGATATAGTTTCCGGTTACTTCTCAACTGCATTGAAGAGTTTAATGGTACCATTAGTTAATTCAAACTACTAATTAATATGTTTGAGGTTAGATACATTAACACTATTGTACACACAGAGAACAAAGTCATTAGAAATAATTAAAACAAAATAGTACACAAATAGTAAAATAGTAGCGGCCTTATTGCTAAAAGCGAGCTCTTCCCGGCAACCTTATCGTATTGCCATACACATCTTATCGCCTATGACTAAAAGTAGGTTGCTAACAAAAAGACGACTACGGCTTCTAGTTGACGACTTCAAGATCAAACAATGAAAAGTCTAAGAAAAACTAAGATTAATTAACAATATGAATAACCTTTTCCTATTCCGAGAAATGTTTGTATATTCAGTAAGTATTTATCTCGGGTCTGGGTGTTTCTATATATTATATATATTTACAAAATAATGTATTTCAGTTTATATCAGTCATGTGGTACCCCTAACACAACTAAAATAGTCAAAATCTCTTTACAAAATTTCGCACTCTCTAATTAAATATGCCATTAAAACAATTTTGTTTTCTCTACAGATTGGTAAAACCCTTTTATTTTTACCTTTAGTGAGCACCGAAAGATGACACTAAAACTCTTTTTCGCAAATTCATTTCTTTCATTAATTTAGCAATTAGCACGGTTTCATCATAAGATAGTCAGTGGTGACTCAGCAAACACGGACGCCTGGTGTATTTCTTCTATAACTTTTCAAAATAAGACATCGTGAGTGTTAGCATTAGATAGAAACGCATAGAAGGTGAGTAATCAATTTAGTTTTATATCTTAATGTGATTGTATTGCCTAATAATAATTTATTTTTGAGGGTAGGTAGAAAAGTTATTTGGTATGAAACTGTAGTGCCCCAATTTTTTTGAGTTAATACTGCACGACTAGATTTAAATATCGTGTTTCGTCCTTGCAGTAGCATTTATTTCCAATTACACTATGGGCCTAGTACTTTAGATAAGTGTTTTATTTATATTCATTACAATAAATATATATAAATACTCGTAGTATCGCGTACCACCACTCAGCACTTCGTATAGATTGAATCCATTTTCTTTTTTTGTAGGTAGATTCTAAAACTTCATCCGAGCCGGGCTCGCTCCCGTTTATTAATCGCATTTAAGTGCTCAACCACTCAACATTTTTTTTGTTCATTTCATTTTCTTTTTTTTTTGCGAAAAAACACGAAACACGTTTGTGTAACGAGTTATTTCGATAAAAAAAAAAGTGTTCGATTGCGTTCGATTTCGGTATGCCGAAACGCAATCATTCCGAGGAGCACGATCTGAAGAAAATGATATTTAGAGATTTATAGCATAATTTACGACATTGTGACGAAGCAGTGGTACAGGTGATTACCAACTTACAACTTTTCGCGTATTTACGTAATGTAATAAATGCAATCCGAGCTGTCATTATGGCTGTCTCGCCACATGCCACATCCACATGCATGGAAGAACGCCAACCATGTATCCATGATGGATACATGGTTGGCGTTTCCGCTGAGGATTGTAACCTAACCTTTTATGGACATGTATTTACATGTCATGCATTCCAACTATATTAATGAAAGAAAATAAAATATATATATATCAAATCAGATACTTATCTATATTTGATTCTATATTATAAGAATGGTAATTAACTTATAAGTACCTCATCATTGACCTTAGTACATCTGTTGAAGATGATTTAGGTGGCGGCATGGCAGTCAAGTTACAGATCAGTTATTTGTAATATAAACTTTCGTTCATGGATCTACTCCAGTAAGCTGAAGTTTCCTCTCCACTGACTCCACTCTGCCTGGGATTCTTTTTGAAAGCGCAGGCCTTCCCAGGTACCCACACTAACATCTCGACCTTGCCGACAGGACCCGCAGGAAAGACGAGTAAGTACATGCAGTGTCGGTTCAGTTGCAGGTGCATAACGGTTGGCACCGAGCCGGATTTGTTTCATGTTTTCCTTCTCTTTTGCTAGCTCTTCTGTTAGTCAGCAGGGGGACTAACCCCCAATAATTTGAAGACTATCGTAGTCGTATCGCATCATCAGTCTCTAAGCAGTACTCATCTGCAATCAGTTCCACGTAGAAATCCTCACTCGATGTGTTATTCAGCTTAGCGAATAATACCAACCCGATTTTACAGCCAGATGCGGTTGCTGAGCCACTTTTGATAATCCTCAGCTGATCGTTATGGAGTACAGCGGATGGTAAAAGTAATAAACTTATTGAGTAAAATGTATTTTTACAAGAAAACATTTGAGGTACTTGCATAACATCTATTATTACCTAGGTTACCTATCACTATTGAGTGATTATTTGTTATGATGGCTATATACGCAATTAGTACACCTATGTATGTGTGGTTTTTCTGACACATCTGTACTCAACTGTACTGTCGGCCAATTCTACCCAAATTGACGCACCTCAATTGAATCCTGAAATAAAAGCGGCAATAATGGATTCTGCTGTCAAAAAATAAACAAACAAAAAAGACAAAGAAATCGAGACCAAACAAAAACAAATAGCAACCGTATAGCCTGCTTTAGTGAAGTAATAAATTCACAATTAAATTCTAAATCATTAGAAAACGCATTGCTGCAAAAGCTATTAGATGTGAGCCGCGTCTTATACGAAATACAACTTAAGTCTTGTTCGCCCTGAAGGAAGACATAAAGATCACCTTAAAAATGCCAATATAGGTTTATTCCTTTTTGGGATAATTTGACGAGAACTCTGCCGCAAAAGCTGCACATAAATTAGGCATAGACAAAGCCAGATTGTAGCTATACAAATAGAACCGTAAATAGATCGAAGCCAACTACGACGAGTACAAAACCTTTAAACCCCAGAGGGCCTGCCTAGTTCCACAGCCCGCCGGGGCAAGTGTCTCCTCCTCCACAGCACCCAGAACAGTGGCAATGGCGGCCAGCCCCACCTGCCGCGCGGCGGTCGAGGCCCGCGCGCTCATGGGCGCCGTCATCGGAGCATCACCCGCCGCCGCTGCGCCGTTACTAGATGCTATCGCCGCGCCGATACAGTTTAGTACGCATGACTTTTATCTTGCTTTTATGAACAATCGTCTCTAATTACAAGTAATCGCACTATTTACACTTAGATATAGGGCTACAAAATTAAATTTAGTCAGCCAGTTGTGAAATACTTACTTCCAGTGACAAAAACATACTGATAGTGAGAGATCACATTATATTGAAGTTATAATTATTCTTGTAAAAATAGGTGTTGTTTCAAAATGTGAAACTAGTGAAGGTCAATTTATTTCAAGCACTTTTTGAATACCCAAAAGAACGGTTAATTACGTTTAGATACTTGGAATTAAAAGTTATTAAATAAATTTATTCCGAATTATCATTTTAAACTTGAGGATTTATGAACAAAAATCAAATTAGTTTTAAAGGATAATTGACCTTTAAAATTCAAGAACTCAAAAATGTCTATTTTTTTTATTCAGAACAAAATAATAAATAAATAAATAAAGCCGGACATTTCACACAGCATCATCTGGCCCCAAAGTAAGCAGAGCTTGTGTTATGGGTACCACATGACTGATACACTACTTATATACTTTTTTTTTTTTTTTGTAAATACATACATATTATACATACAGGACAATACACAGGACAAGTTACAAAAAAAACGATGAGAAAAAAAAGTTTAAAAACCAGTGGAGCAGTCTCACTCAACACCACCTCCTTTTACGTTAGATAGTTCTGAGAGAAAAACTTACTAAGTATCAAACAATAAACTTATACATACACTTTAGTAAACTTACTCTTAACTTAAACTAAGCCTAAAATAGTTTAAACAAACGAAGATTATAAATAAACATTTTTTTAAACCTTGGATAAACTTGGATAAACAATCATCATCATATTTTCATCAGAAAATTTTAATGTTTTATGTTTGAACAACAAATGTGCCAGTTTAACACTTTCTGTTTCAATGTTAGAAATATCATCATTGGCCTTTGTTCATCTGCTGAGGATGATTTAGGTGGCGTCAGTAAAGTTATGGAGCTTTTTATTGTAATAGAAAACATTCGTTCATGGATCCACTCCAGCAAGCTGTGGTGGGTGAAGTTTCCTCTCCACTGACGTCACTCTGCCTGGGATTCTGTTTGATAGCGCAGGCCTTCCCAGGTACACACACTAACCTCTAGAAATATAGAAATATACATATGGAATAACTATAACCATATACAAAATTAATAATATTATTAATATATAATAATAAAATTATTGCGTTCCGCTGGTCTCTCGACCTTATATTTAGTTGATTGGCTTCTGTTTGGACATACTTACGAACAATGCTTGTCAAAAATTATTAATCTGTTGTTGGACTAAAAAGTTAGTTATGTCTCTCGAATTATTTATAAACAATAAAGAAAATTATACAGAAACCTCAATGTCTTGTAAATACTTAGGCATGTCTATACATTAACATAAAAATTTGCTGATTACCTAATCAGAAGAGGTTTAAAATTAAAAATCAAACAGTAATAGATTCTTGAGCTTGAAACTTGAAGATTCGGGTATTGGCACAACTTTTCTGTACATTGGTATCAGTTTGCCCAGCTGCTAAGCTGTACGGCTGTTTGCACACTAAGGAAATAGAATGGTGTTAGTACCTTAATTGAAATGGTTTGGATGATTACAAATAATTAATGAATTTACCTGATTCAGTGCATCCTGATTAAAATTGGTGGCTAAATAACATCGATAAGTCGGCGCATCCGATTTGGACCGATGACTATCGTACCGAAATTGCAATGGCGAAACTCTAAAGATGATTGATGGATGGGGGAATATTCAATATCCTCATCTTACTCATAAAATTAGTGAATTTTGGAACTGGTGCGAAAATAGGAAACAATTTGTTTTCGCCTCCTATATAGAGTCGAGCGATAATTTAAAAATCCTGAGTTAATAAAAACCTGAAGGCCAGGTTGTAATCAAATCAAATTAAAGTAATTTATTGCTTAAAATGGGCTCGTAACAGTTGTTTTGTGATACATTTTGCATGCAAAATTTATTATACAATATTATTTAAAGTAATTAAAGAAAGAAAGAAAAGAAAATACTCGATACTTAATGTCTTAGAAGCCAAATAACCTGAAGGAGAAAAAGAGCTTATCCATAAAACACGTGATTTATTCAAAGTTACTAAATGCGTTTCTCGAGTTTCTCAAGCAATTAGTTGTGATCTTATGCGCTCGACACTGACCCTGATTTGGTTATTCCTTCGCATATATTTTGTGGAAACCAATCTTATTCTGCTAGTACCAAAGTCTGAACTAGAATAACATTTATAAATGGCAATTAAAGGAACAAAATGTTAATTTTAAATCATTTTAAAACTGTCATTTAAAACTGTTATTCTAATTTGAGCCTTGGTGCAAGCAAAATAAGATCGTTCGTATTATACGAAATTTATGCTAGTCCGGCGAAACAAAAGAATCAACGCCACGGTTTCTGTAAGGAAATTTCTAAGAAACCCTTAAACGGGCAACATGTAGCATCTGTATAGAGATACCGCTAGAACTTAGGAAAACTAGTCTCTCAAGACTGATCCACTAACAGAGACCGTGTAAGCGTACCTACAAATCAAACGAACTTGCAGAACATAAAATATAAATATGTTTCTAGTAGAAACTCCCAAACATTGTCAAAATAATCAACGATAAATAGGTACAAGCCAGTGCGAGCGCCTCGCGCTCTGAGGCTTTGAAGTCATTATTTTGGCTTAACTTTGTCTACAATGTTGAATCCAACGTTTTCTGGAGAGCTTAACTTTCCATTTAGGGTTTTAATATTACCCTTAGTTTTATGTTTAAGTCTACTACAAGTTATTGAGTAATATGCTAAATGTTAAAATTGGATTATTTTTCATGCAAAGTTCAGGCATTCAAGGCCGAATACTTCGGAAATTAAATAAGCGCTACCTGTTTCCATGCCTATGTAGTTTACCACTGAGCATCGTTGTATTGTAACCTTTATGTCGTTGGCGAAGGGTGCAAATTCATTTGTTCACGCATGTATCTTCGTAAAATGAAAATAATATCTTATTGCATTTGTTTCGCTTTAAAAAATAAACACTTACATAAATTTAGTATTCTTTTTTTATTGTTCATTGCATGTACACGCTATACGTAGATAAAATGTAGCATTTTAGCATTGTTATATATTTTACTTTGACTCTGTTACTTTGAGATGTCTAAGAAATGTCTATTGGATGCTACTATAATTGGATTACTATCATGGGAATTGGACATTAGCAGGGGACAAATCCAGGAAACATCTAGTGGCAATGGTGGTACTATTCTTTATTTAAGATCCAAATTTAAGTAATGTTTCATGGTTTACAATCATTCAATGTTTTGCTTGCTACATAGGTCAGAAAGCATAGTTAACCTTTGATAACCAACATTTATTAGGAGAGTATTACATAATCTTGGTTTTATGATATAAATGTAATTTTTATGTATGTAAAATTGCTTGATTCCTCCAGTTAATCTGTGACCAAGCAGTTGATTGCAAGGCCCGCCCTACCCCCATATTACTAAGTTAACAAATTGTAAACCAAAATATAGAGTTCAAAAGATATTTATGAAAGTAAAGATATATAACATCCACTTGAATAATTAGAGGTGATTCTGTTTGTTTACATGTGTAGAAACATTTTTTTTGGTAGGTAGGTGCGATGTCCCACAATTGTCAAGGGCATGTAGTAGGTGATCCATGTAGTAGGTCACTCCTCCAAGGATGAGTTTTCTCAGAATACTCAGCAATAAAGAAGAAGACACGAGGAGGACAGGTCAGTAAGTAGAAAGGACAGGAGTAGACAGGTTAGTATTTATGTATGCAAGTTTAATACGTCATAAATCGTAAACCGCAAATTACCTTTCATTCATCAACTCAAATATAAAAATAAAAAAAACATTGAATTTTATAAACATAAACCTTATTAATAAACCGTGAACTATTATTTTCTAATAATAAATCTGTAATAGGTGCCTAAGTAAACAATAATTATAATTCGCGCGGGGCGTGGCTTGATCGGTATCGCCCAGATGTACAAACAAAACTTTCATGTATTTCATAAACAAAAATGTTTTTTGCAACAACAATATGCCAACATTACTTTTTGGAGACTTGAACGAAGATTTTTTAAAAGACAATTGTATACTGTTATTCATGCAGAACGCTGGATACAGGACGTTATTACCACCTTGTCCAACTACGCAAGGAGGCACACAAAGTGATAATATTTTTGGAAATATTTCTTGTTAAACTAAAATATATATTAGCTTGTTTAGCTATCACAAGCCTATGTGGGCTCGCATATAGTTAGATCTAAATCCCATCATTTAGGTACCTAATTATAATGATTACTTATTAATAACTTATTAAAACAAATACAATATTATTAAAACATCGATCAAAGTTACAACGAACTACAAGAACTTTTATATTATGTTACTTGCTGCTACGGAATCCTTCATGAGCGAGTTCGACTCGCACTTGGCCGCTTTTTCTTAAGATACTTTTACAGGACGCTGCTGTGTCCCGAGCACTAGAACGTCCGTACCTTAGTGAGCAATAAGTTCAACTTGACGTTGCAAAAATATACAATAGCTTGATTTTTATATAAAGGTTTAGCGATAAGACCGCCCATTGTACTACCGTGTAGCTAAACATTATTTCTTATAACAGTCCAATGTATTTGTCGTCTGCAATAAAGTATTTTCTATTCTATTCTATTCTGTGGTGCAGTGGACCAATGTCGGACTGGGACGCAGAAGATTGCGAGATCGATTCCCGCCGCGGGACAAATGTTTGTTGTTCTGCAAGTATTTGTCTCGGGTTTGGGTGTTTCTAAGTATAATATGTATGTGTTTAAAAAACAAGGCAGGTATATAAGTAGTATATCAGTCATGTGGTACCCATAAAACAAGCTCTTTTTACTTTGGGGCTAGATGATGGTGTGTGAAATGTCCAACATCATTTTATTTTGTTTGTAATGAGAATCTTAGTTAAAAAGATTAGAGTAGGTCGGAAAATGGCACCAGTGGTATGTTAGGAAGTAATAGGTTAGCTTTTTAAGGGCATGTTATTGGAAGGGATGAAAAGCATGTCACGGGAAGAGTGTTTGATATTATTGAGGAAAGACACAAAAGAAGTTGGTAAATGAAAAGATGGATCGTGTGAAAGACTATATATAGGTAAGCAAGAGATGCGCGAGTCCCGAGGTGACGGTTATACACGTATACACTTTTTTATGTAAATACATACATATTATACATAGAGGATTTCTACGTGGAACTGATCCCAGATGAGTGCTGCTTGGAGACTGATGATGGAGGCGACAGCAATAGTCTTCAAATTATTGGGGGTTAGTCCCCCTGCAGAAAAGCTGACAATAGAGAAGGAAAACTTAAAACAAGCCCGGCTCGGTGCCAGCCGTTTTGCACCTGCAACCGAACCGACACCGCATGTACTGATTCGTCTTTCCTGCGGGTCTTGTTGGCAAGGTTGAGAGGTTAGTATGGGTACCTGGGAAGGCCTGCGCTATCAAACAGAACCCCCGGCAGAGTGACGTATGTGGAGAGGAAACTTCACCCACCTCAGCTTGCTGGAGTGGATCCACGAACGAAAGTTTTCAATTACAATTAACTGCTCTGTAACTTTAGTGACGCCACCTAAATCATCTTCAACAGATGAACGAAGGCCACTGATACATAGAAACACCCAGCCTACAGGCAAATACTCTGCGCCACAGAGGGCGTCAAATATTTTTATTTTGAAATGTAGATATTTCAGTATCTTCGATAAATACAGGCGCAAAATTATTATAATAATCAACTTGTTTCAGAAGTCCGCAAACAAACGTAACTCAAAACAATGTAGAAGTACAAGCATCTGTTTATTTAGCAAAGCAACGAATCATTATAACTCACTTGTGAGGATGGCTCCAATGAATAACTAATGCACGCGCCACGTGCCTGGTTTTCAGTACAAGATAAATTCATTTGCATTTCGAATGCCTGTTTCCCAACTTGAACTTATTGTGGTGAATATATGCACAAATGATCTGAGCATTGAGGTAAAGTTCAACTTATAATTAAAAGAAAAGATCTGCTCTTTTCAGTTATGTTGATCTGCGATTATTTTATAAAATATATTTATTCAATTTATTTACAGAAATAATTACAGGAATGTACAATAATATAAAATACACGTGAAACAGATGAGCTATCTAAGGACCGTTAAAAACGCTCTATAGATAGCTCAACTGATCCAGATCACTACCCTCTGGCAGCGTTCCTAAGACTCTGGCGTTTGCCACGTTGAATGACAATGCTAATACGCTAAACCAGGTAGGAGCCAACACTTATAAATAAATATTTTTTTTAAATAAATAAATATGCAGACAATGCACACAACACCATCTAACCCCATATTTTGTGACCAAATAATAGAATACTTATATATTTTTAAATACATACTTATTATACGCAGGGACGCAGAAGGTTGCGAGTTTCATTCCCGCCGCGGAATAAATTTTTGTATGATCTGCAAGTATTTGTCTCGGGTCTGGTTGTTTCTATGTATAATATGTATGTATTTACAAATATATATATATATATATATATAAGTAGTATATCAGTCATGTGGTACTCATAACACAAGCTCTGCTTACTTTTGGGCCAAATGATGTTGTGTGAAATGTCCAGGATTATTTATTTATTTATTTATTATCATAACTTACACAAACTGAATAACACTTTGCGATGTTCAGGTGCTGTCACTTTTCGGAAACTTGTACTTATATTTATAACTAGTTGCTGCCCGCGGCTTCGCACGCGTGGTACCTACATAAAAAGTAGCCTATGTCCTTCTCCAAGGTCACATCTATCTCTATACAAAAATTCATCAAAATCGGTTCAGCGGTTTAGGCGTGAAAACGTGACAGACAGACAGGCAGAGTTACTTTTAAATTTATAATATTATATAGTAAGGATGATGATGAATTAACTGTGTCGAAGCCAAAAGTCGTAAACGTAACCCTCGTGGTTCAGTTTAGATTGCTTTTGGAACTCTGATACTTCAATGCTGCCTTCCTTCCCTTCCCTTCCCACAGAAAAAATATTTTGTTTAAAAATTTTGACAGCCCAAGCACTAGATTCTAAACTAGACTAGACTAGATTATAGTAGCGGAAAAAATACTGCATTGTTCTAAAAAATTAATAACTCTACAACCAAACCATATTTTATTATTCTGTAAAAAACAATGTAATAATAGATATATTACCTATCTATCAGGCATAAAAATAACGTGTTTAGTCAAATACTATATTTTAGAATAAATAGTTTAGAATAAATCACTTCAAAATCAGTAGCATGGCAACGAACTTTTTCCCGCCTTATCTAGAAGTTATTACTATGTATTTCTTACAATTGATTATCCAAAAATACATATAATGAGCAGAATAAACAGTTTTTGTAATAATAAACACCACTTACCATCGTTATATCCAGTAAATCCACCATCAAATAAGTCAAATCACAATCAACGGTCACTGCACTCACACTCACTCACGCGCGAAACGCGAAAATTCATAAAATACTAAACGAACACTGATTATGCTATATTTGTTGTTCAGAATGTAGACAATATATCAAAGAACGTAATTCAGTAAACTTCTCCATACAAAAGTAGACTGTAAACATGTAAATTTATTTTTATAATCAAATGGGCCGCCATTGACCGCTCGGGAGTTTACGGAAATTTACGCGTCATATCTAAAAGTTATTATTATTAGTAGCTATGTATTTTATTATCCACAAACACTTATAAGAGCATAATAAACCGTTTTTGTAATAATAAACACCCCTCACTATAGATAAATCCAGTAAAACTCAATATTTCTCTCACACACGGTTCGCGGAACTGCCGCCGAGAGACGCGAAGTTCAACTGACGATGAAAAATTGAACGAGCACAGACTGCGTAATATTTTTTGCTCAGAAGGTCGATAATATATCAAAGAACGTAACTCAGTAAACTTCTCCATACGAAAGTAGTCTGTAAACGTTTAGAATAAGGTCTTTTTTTAAATGCGGGAACGCGCCCGCCTGCGTCCGCTTGGGGTTCAACGGAATTTCTTTTGGCGCCACGTGCGCGCCCGCATGCGTCCGCTAGGGATAATAGAGGCCATCCTACGTTAAAAGTCCATGTCACTTTTTTCGATCACAATATTTCACAATAGTGCCTATAACACGAGATTGTAGCGTTGTAAAAACCACATATTCGCGTGCGCGATCGAAAGCTCGTACGAAATTTTGCATGGGTAACTCTGTAATCTCTTTTTCATAACATGATATAGTATATGACAAAGCGTTTATGTTTCTGAAATAATATTAATCCCCATTCCCATTTTCATGTCGACGAGAAAATAAAAGATTTTTGCTTTGAAGGTTGTATGTTTAGCTCAGACTTAATATTTCTAATATTTCATAATCTAATCTTGATCCATTCTTATCTAATCTAAATCTAAACCAGTAATGCTTAAATATATATATATAATTATATTTTATAATAGGATGTAAGTTTGTAATGGTAGCACGTTTTTGTTTTTTTTTATTTAACCTATATCGTCTCACTGCTGGGCAAAGGTCTCCCCCAAATCCTTCCAACTAGTTCTATCTTTCGAGATCGCTCACATCAAGTTCGGTCCAACGCTTTTTTGACCGACCGCGACGCCGCTGTCCGTCGGGATGCCAGGGTGTTACCATGTTGGTCTGGATGCATGCGACTTACGTTTTTGAATGTACACTATTATTAAAATAAATGTTTTCGGAACAATTTTAAATTTATCGTTTATTGCAAGTTATTATTTATTGCAAGGATGTGTTCTATAAAAAGTAAATAAGCCTTTTATGGGGAACACGGTGCGCTTCTATAATTCTTTTGAAGAAAGCGTATTATAATATAAATGACTATAATTATTGATAAGAATGCATGACCTCAACCGACACATTTGAAATGTATATGCACTCTCTTGTATTCGTTTTTTGTAGTTAAGGTAGTTATAAAATGGATCATGTATAAAAGCACTAGGACCAGGACAAGTTTCTTGCCAGTTCTTCTCGAGCTTGGGTTAGGACGAATTGACACCTAAATTCACCTAGTATGTAAGTCGTTTCAAAGTGATCCTTGTGATTGTATTGAATAAAGTATCTTTTGACTTTGACTTGACTTGACTAGACTTGTTCTTTAGAAAGTACCTTACCCACGTATCCTCTAAACTGAATATTCACTAGTCTATTTTAACAGATGAAAATAACGTAGGTATATATTTTTCCGATACCTACTGTATTTTCAGTTAACCATAACAAAAAGCTTTTAACCACCTTTCCTTAGTTTGGAAGTTTCAAACAATCGTACTTTAGCACTTTCCACAGTCGTTTTAAGAGAAAAAAACATTCGATTCATCATAAGTCGTAAATTCATTTACATTCCGACAAGGAATAAAAGCTATTGCAAAGTTTTCCTGCATTCAAATTGAGGCTTGAAGGCTTTTCAATTCAAGTTTAGTAAAGAACAATTCACGGCAGAACGACTACGCGACAATAACTATATTTTGAAACGACTTAAAATATGGAGGAAGTTCTCAATTCGGTTGTTTTTTTTTTAAATGTTTGTTACCTACCTCATATCTCCGTCATTCTTTTATTATGTGGAAGGATACAATCTCCGATTAGTTCCACAGAAATTTTATAAAACCTACTTGGGTAGTTTGGTTTTTAAATCCAAATAGCTGGAAAAATGTTTTCATCGAAGCAAACTAATTTTCGTATTTTGCTTTCCTGTGACTTTCCAGTGGTGGAGATGAATTTCGAAAAAATTATAAAGTAAAATCAAAACTTTTAATCGACTTCAAAAAAGGAGAATGTTTTCGGTTGTATTTTCAGTTTCAGGGCTCAAATTTCATTCAATGAAGTCGGTTTTCTTTAAGTTTTTAAAACGAAATGATTGTTTTGTTACGATGACTACAAAAAGTTACAATGTTAAAAGTATAACTCTCTGACTGATTGGCTACTGATAGGTATATCTAGAACTAGGTACTTACTTGGACTCGTAGCGAGTAGAAAATCGTGGTCTCACTTGGTACCAACCGAAAAACACTGACAGATGTAACCCTAAACTTTATATTGAGGGCGTACGTGTCTACACAGTGCTACAAAGTAACGGGGGGACTTTAGTGCTAAATCTTGTACTATCTAAGCAACCGATTACCATGTTATATTACACGATTTGTCAGTCGTGTCGTTTGCGTTTCATTTTCAGTGTTGTTTTCCGACGCTTATTTGTTTATAACATCCGTTAGTATATGAATTGTCTAGTAGTGAGTGAACAGCAGTCTATACTTCAACCGTAAACAGTATAGAAAGCATTTGAATAGATATTTATGAAATAATGTTCAGGGTTAATTTGCTTTGGTACCTACACCAGTTAAATTACTAAAACATTCGGTATCCTTGTCCAGTTGTATGTTTTGCTCCAGCTTTGAGGCTAAAACCACAATGTATTCAGCTTGTTTACAGTCATTATGAGCTAGAGCCCATTATGAGCTAGAGGTGCCGTACGGCAATGCCTTAGCGTAGTTTGAATTTTCACGCTTATTTTGGTAAGTGTGAAATTTAGGTAACTAACCAGTTGCTGTTTCGAAGCTAGACAGATTATATTTTTTTAATTTTAACTGAAGTTAGCAACTTATCATCGAATAATTATTAGCTTGAACGATTTGTAGTTCACCGTGAAAATATTCGCCGCAAAATGGACGTGCGCTTCAAGTAAGTAATTCATATTTATTTATTTTATGGTATCCCATGGTGGTTATTTGTGTAATAATAGTCTCGAAAGACACCATAATGGTTAAGTAATTCAAAACTCGTAAATATTTTTTTGGGTTCCCTGAAATTTTGTGCTAAACTATGAAAGTGCCAAATGGCATCGCTAGCCCAATATTATATCTTTTCGAAATGTATTGCAGTCGTTCCTAAAATTTGTTTAGGTAATCATCGACATCGATATTAATAAAATATTTGTTTTTCATTTCAATATAGAGATTACGATTCACGAAGCATTAGCAGTTCTCCAAAATGATAAAAGTTTGGAACCGCTGTTGGTGTTTATTGAACCACCGGACCCAACAAACCTTACCGACGAAGACTCGGTAGATGAAGACGTAGGAGGTCTTATCAATAATCTCACTGATTAACAGCTAAAGCTGATTGTGAAGTGGTATGGGCTCCAAGATCTTCACAGCAAGATGGCATAGCCGAGGACACTGAATATCCAGCAGAGTCATTGCCCTCATCCAGTGTCATAAACATACGTAGTCGTGGTCAAACTCGTGGACGTTGTACTCGTGGTAGTCTACGCGGTGGTCGCAGTTCTCGCAGTAGAGGCAGAGGAGCAAAGCAACCCACTCAAGTATCAGAGTCAGTAACTGACAGAGCTACAAGTTGCTCTTCAGGCGAAGATTCAGCGGATGAAACTGAGCCAACAACTTCTAAACAATCCAAGGTATCGATTCGATCGATCGATTTGACGGCTTGAATCACCTGTTGGTAACTACGCAGGATGGAAAACGCCGGAGATGTGCTCTGGAGTCATGCAAGAGCCAAACCAGGAATGCCGTAAATGCAAATGGGGTGCCGTAAGTGTGGTGTCGGCCTATGTGTTGCTTGCAACTACCAATTACTACCAACGACACATAGGTATTTAAAGTTAAAAAATAAAAGTTAAATAATAAAAAAATCGGCCAAGTGTGAGTCGGACTCGCGCACCGAGGGTTTCGTACAAACCTGTAGGTATATAAGTAAAAGTTCACCCATCACGACAATCGAGTCATAGTTATGGTATTTTTATTGCAAAATTAAATCCATCTAAAAATTTACGGTTTTCGCAATTTTTCCTTCATCTGTGCTATAAGACGTTGCTTTGTACCAAATTTCAAGATTCTGAAATCACGGGAAGTACCCTGTTGGTTTTGATTCCCTTGCGAGTGTTGAAAATTTGCCAAAATTTGTGGCATAAACGGCAGTATCTTTTGATTGCGTTGGCTTGGAAGTTTAATTTTTTCACAGCTCTAAGGGACAGTAGATTTGAGTATTTGATATAAATTTCAGCTTGATAACTCCACGCGTTCCTGAGAAAAAGGGTCTTGACAGACAGACAGACGGACGGACGGACAACGGAAGTGATCCTATAAGGGTTCCGTTTTTTCCTTTCGAGGTACGGAACCCTAAAAAACATTACTATTTCGTAATTTTTGTGTCTTATTGATGGAACATCTCTAATATTAATGTTTTAAAACACTTTGTATTGTATTGAGAAACAAGTAACTAAGTGTTCAGTCAGTAATCTGATTAACCTATAAGCTATGTTTAGTTTAGGACTAGATGGTGTTGTGTGGATTGGCCACCAATATTGATTCATTTGTATTTTTATAACATTATGTTCTTTTTTTGGAACGTTCCTTATCGCACGGTACGCACGGTACGCACGGTACGTACTTGGCGGATGGGGGCTAGGCAAATAAAAGCGTATGATTTTTCCGTCACCAATTTCCGTCATGACCCTTTCCTTAGTGTAGACGGCTATCAATAGGATGATACTTTATCCCCGGACAAAATATTCAGTACTTACCTAAAATTTATTCTTTCTTTTTTATAGCCAAAACAAGTGTAAGAGAAAACAAATAAAGAAAGTGCTAGTAGAAAAAAACAGTGCGCAAAAATCTAGTAACAAATTACAAGACATAAATATAATCCGTTTATCAATAATAATATACCACGTTAGGAACTTCTTTGCAACCGTGTACCACGACATTCACACATTTTTTCTTGTGTAATAATAATAAAATAAAAATATAGTGTTTCTATTTTATCCGCATAGGGTATGAAAAATTGATGTATCATTTTAACAATGCTTACAATTGTACAAACCACCTGTTTGGGTGGCCATGGGCCATGTTATTAAAATTGTAGCATCAACTATAGTACACCTTTTTGAGAGAAAATAAACATTATACTATTATTATGATTTTTTATTATTATTGACAGTTCAGAAACAAATACTCAATTCCAAAGTTGAGGCTGTTTTTAACCGACTTTATCAAAAAGGAAGAGGTTCTCAATTTGTCGGAATCTTGTATACATCGATGATGTTTTCATGTATTTTCATACCTCGCTGTCTCGTTGGAGCGTTGCGTTTATTTGGCCTACCCATATTATAATATACAAAATACATCTACTTTCCACTAAAAATGTATTATAGGCTCAAATTTCATTCAATGAAGTCGGTTTCTTTTTAGTTTTTAAAACGTAATTATATCGTGTTACTAGTTCTTTCGAATCATTGTAACTAGTGGCTCTGTGAACTGTAGACCCCGCGAACATTTTTCAAAATGACTGAAATATAACTCCCCCATATCTCTGCCATTTCTAAAATTTCTAAAAACTGAATCGACAAAAATATATATATATTTATAGAACCTGCTCACAAAATTTCACGAGAATCTGTCGAGAAATGCGACCTCTAGAGGAGAACATCTGGACAGACGCCGGCCGGACATACGAAATCATTTTTGCCTAAGCTAAAACGGAGACACTCGCTCGCACTTCGCGCTCGCTCGGTCAATGAAGGGATTAAAGTGCGAATCAAAAGGTCCTTTCGTGCACTCGGCACTCGTTTTTGCACTAGGTTCTACAAAACGTATATTTCCTTCACAGTAAGTACTGGTATAGCGCACATTTTTCGAATAAAAATTCGATTAGTGCATGACCGGATTTGAAACGGCCTTAGGATCGAAAGTCACTACCACTAGACCACCAGGCATTACAATGAGATATTACAAAAATACAACACTATATTAATATACCTGGCCACGGATATAAAACACGGGTAAAACGACGTTTTCTAAAAATGCTTACATTACATACTACTATATATATTAAATTCATCTTCTGAACTTCTTCTAAACTATGTAGGTACATTTTTATATTTCATTTTATTTAGTTAGCGGTAAAAGTCTCCAACTGCTTTAATATTTCTGTGTTTTCTCTCTAGCTGGTCTAATTCTATGTCTTTCCTGCAAATTTAGCGATATATTCGCTTCATTTTTTGTGTGGTCTACCTGGTCTGCGTTTTTTGTCAAGTGGATACCAATTTGGTAATGTTTCAGACCATCTGTCATCTGTGAACTTAAATGATAAACACTGTTACTCTTGTTACAGTCTGCTGCGACTTGAAAAAAAGAAAACTAACTATGATAAAGTTCTAAACTTGATGAAATCGAAGATATTAGCTTCTCCCTGTTTCCAGCACTGACATAAATTGGTCAGTCAGTTAGTCAGTTCAGCCTCAGTTGTCACTTTTTGCATTGTTTACAAGTTGTTTACGAACTCAATAATCATTTTAAATTGTAATAATTAGTGATAGATGAGGTTTAAACGGCTGCTAGCATAATAATAATAATAATAAATATTTATTCAAAATTCCAATAGTACAACAATATAACAAAACAAAATCTTAATTAGACAAAGGTAAATGCTTAACACGAGCCTGAACTAGGTAATCCTGTGTTTCAGGCGATAAGAGCTAAAATATGATCTAAAATAATCTAAAATAATCACTTACTTATTTATTATAAAATTGAAAACAAATTAAATGCATAGTTATATAATATAAACAAGGTAGACATAAGTTATAGTGAAAAATCAGAAAAAAAATAACCAACTCTAAAAACTAAATTAATTACAATTAAAAATTATTTACACACAATTAACAACTTCTCAGTATCATCGTAAGACATACTTTGAAGGGAATCTTTAAGGATTGTCTTACAATTAGTGTAATTGAGAGCATAAATATTGACCAACGCATTCAGTCATATTATAGAGAAGCGGACCAAGGAACTGTTTAGAGCCTGTTTGTTGAGGGCAAACTATATCGTTCCGTCTTTTGTTAGTAAGTGCAGTGCTATATGGAAGGGCTGTATGCTGCTTTAGTACTATGCTCATTATAAATAACTGACGAACTGTTAGTACGCTACAAGATTCATAGAGAAGGCTAGTAGGAAAAATGAAAGGGCGGGAAGTGGCCACTTTGAGTATGGCTCTTTGAGCTCTCTCAGTAGTTAGTAACAATGTTTTACCCGCTCCACCCCATGTGGTTATACAGTAAGTTAAGAGTTGATTGACATAGAGCAAAGTAAACTTGTCTTATAATTTTTTGATCCGCAATATAACTTAACTTTTTGAATACAAATACTAGCTTACGAATCCTACTATTTAAAGCATTAATATGTGGTTTGAAAGACAGTTAATCATCTATTATAATACCCAGATATTTTACTTTATCTGTATTTTTAATCACAGAGCAAATACAGTGGTTATCAGTAGGGGTTTTACAGTAATGAGCATACAATTTTGGAATAATTTCCGTTGACCTTATTTTGCGCATCGAAAACTTAATATAATTTGTCTTATCTGTATTTAATGTTAGTAAGTTGTGCTGAAGCCATTTATTTACAACATTTAATCCAAGTTGCGCATGCATGTAGACTTCTTTTTCAGAATCAGTTGAAAAAAGAAGGGCAGTGTCGTCAGCGTAAAATATGATAGTGCCATGATCTAGTTTTAGATTACAGAGGTCATTTATATAAACCAAGAACAAATTGGGTCCTAAGATACTTCCTTATGGAACACTAAAAGACGTATTCTTTTGATCATCACTGAGTACATCACCAATCCTTACGCATTGGGTACGTTCTTCTAGATAACTTCTGAAGAGTTTTAGCTGAGTACCTCTGATACCTAAAGTTTCAAGCTTGTGCAATAGGATAGGAATAGAAACGGTGTCAAAGGCTTTGGCGAGGTACAGGAAGATCCCTATAGTGTGACAACCTTTATCAAGTTCTTTCGCTACATAATAATTTTTGTCTAAATCCAAATTGAGTCTTCGACAAAATCGATTTATCTTCTAAGTACTTGACCAACCTAATATTTATAATTTTTTCTAAAATTTTGGATGCACAAGAAAGTAAGAAAATTGGTCTATAGTTTGTTACCTGTTCCTTACAGCCAGATTTATATACCGGTATAACAACAGCTTTTTTAAGGCATTTAGGAAAGAGTAGATAAACATTTGTTGAAGGTATATGTTAGTGGAGGAATTAAAATGTGCCTCACTTTTTTAATAATTTTAGTTGATATATTATCCCATCCAACTGCACAGTCGTCTTTTAGACCCATGATTATCCTTTCCACCTCGGGTTCATCAGTATCTAGTATTGCAAAAGATGAAGGGATAGTGCAACCCGGCAAAAAATCACTCGTGTGCTGTGTTGATTGAACTTTTTCCGCCAGATTCTTACCAATGTTAACAAAAAAATTATTTGCGTTGTTCGCAGATAAAAATTTTGGTGTGTTTTATAATAATAAGCTTGAAGATGACTCACGCGGCTTTGAGGTGTGAGTTACATTTTTAATGTAATTCCAAATTTTTTTGCTATTTGTTCCGGCCTTTTCCAGTGTAGTTTTGTCGTATGTTATCTTTACTTTCCTTAGTAAGTCATTACAAAAATTTCTATAACGTTTGTTTGTTAACTGCAATATGAAGTTATTTGGATCTAGCTTTACTTTCATGTGTAGCCTATCTCTGTGTTTTATACAACGAATAAGACCTGGCGTAATCCACGGTTTTATGTTATATTTTTTATTACACACACGAACATTTATTGAATTTCTTGTAATTGTTTGTTTTATGTTATTCAAAACAAATGATAGACAAAACTCCGAGTTAGCGCAATTGTAGCAAAGTCAATGCTACGTAAATCGTCTTCAAGTTTATGCATATTTAATTTAAAAATCGTGCGAGCATTGTTTATCTTAGGTATTTTACAATTTAAGGTTAGTAGGGCAGCATTGTGATCGGTTATTGTAGAGTTCATAACAAGTGCAAGTGATAGAAAATTTGATTTAAGTATGACATGGTCCAAACATGAACCACTTTGATGAGTAGGGAGCGTGTGCGCAGGGAGCAGGCCTTGAAAGGAGCATAGGTTGAGGTATTCCTGAGCAGCCGTATCAGAGCTCTCTGGTAGAATATTGATATTAATATCTCCAACTAATATGATGTTCTTGTAGGATGATAGGTTTTGCAAGGTTCCATTCAGAGAGTCAATAAAATTACTCACATTCGAAAAGGAGGGCGGTCTATATAAAGCCAGAATTGCAAAATCTGATTCGATTTTAATTAAAAGTCTGTTGCAGTCGAGTATATTTGGTTCTTCGACAGAAACATTCAGATGATTCCTTGCATAAACTATCACCCCGTCGTTTTGGTTATAATTTATATTACTTTTGTACATAGTATATCCCGGTATTAGTGGTACATTATATTGTTTAGCAAGCCAACATTCTGTAAGGACAATAATGTCGCAGCTTATGTTAAGCCTTTGTTGAAAAATGCTAAAGCTGTCAAAGTTTTTATTGATACTGCGTATGTTTTGTGTTAATATGGTCAATGGATAGGTGTAAGAAGACAGATATTGTTTGCAATCTTCAACTTCACAGAGCTTAGACTCTGATACAGAAAAGTTATCTAAATCATTCGTAAAATTATTCATAATTATTATTATAATAGAAGATAAGAGGCCAGAAAAAAGTTTATATAACGGCGCTCTTAGGCGCCTTCATAATCTATTGAAGTGATATACCTTTTTTCTGCCATAATTTTTGCCGGGCAATCAGCAGTACCTGTGCGATGGTTACTCGGCTTCTTGAAATGCAGGCAAGTGGCGCACTTTGGATCATCCGCCTGCTTCGTGCATTCCTTGATGGAGTGACCAGGTGCCGCACAGTGACCACAAGTGTGTGTTGACTCCCGACAAGACTTGGCCGCGTGACCATACTGTTGGCACTTAAAGCATCGTGTGACCAAGGTAAAGTTACGCACAGGACAAGACGACCAATTCACATATACTCTATGTTTTGTTATGAGTTCTGTGCGTATATCGGCAGGCACTTCGATGACGTAGTTGTAGGTCTCAGCGTTTCTTTTGCCTGACTTATGGCTTAACTGGATCGAAGCTTAGAACTGGTCAATGGTGAAATCCTTGAGGGTTTCGGCTAGATTTTGGCTGTATAAACAACTAAAAACTTCTTGTTCAGGCATCGATGAGGGCACTCCGATAACTACAACTCTTGGCCGCCGTTTATGCGGCTCGTCGATTGTAAGGCCAGAATTTGTAAGTTGCACCGATTTCCTGAACTTTTCGATATCGTCTTTCGTTTCTGTGCTAATTATAACACCTCCATTCTTTTTCTTGTGAAGGCCTCTTACATGTTGCTTCATTTGTTAGGGCAGACAATTTTTTGTACGAGGGATTTCATATCCTCGCTTGACTTCAATTTGTCATTAGGATAAATGGCCACTGAACTCAAATGTAACGGCTTGATGTAGTTATTCGCCGCTTTTCTAAACATGTCGGCAAAGGAAGTTCCCGCTGCTGCTTTCGAGGACTGCTCAATACTCTGCTTCAATTCTTGCAGCCGCTGAGACAGATTAAGTTGGTCTCTCAGGTCTTGAGTGGAGGAATGGGCTTTCAAGGCTTTCTGCTTCAATGATTGCGATGTACCACTACCAACTTTACGGCACAGATAACTGATACGAAGCTTCTGCTCTGAATTCAGCTTACCTTCTGATGCAACAGAGCACACTTCACTTAGATATTGCTCGATGGACGACATCCAGTTCTGTATTTCGGCAGTAGAAATAATTTCCAAAACATCATCCTCTCGGGTCGGTACTTTAGGGCGAGATGCGGGTGTGGATGCGGGCGAGGGCGATGGCGGCGGCGAGCGAGCTGTCCTGCTGCTCCGATTAAAAGGACTGTTGTCCATTTTACTCAATTGAATTTTTACTCAAGTGATTACAATGTTAATAAAAACCGTCCATTTTCACCAAATTACTAAACATATTCAATACCTAACGCACGTGTAGGTACGACACAGATTACTGCCCGGTAAACTATGTCACGAGTCAGCAAGTGATTATTTGTATATTTTAATATAAATGAGAGACACGTCTGTTGAAACTAGCGGCCGAATGAATCATAATAAAAGTGAGTGCGTTTCTTTCTTATAAATTTCTGTTTTCCAGGTAAATTTAGAGGTTTATAACGTGTAATGCGAGGTATGTGGATTTCGATCACAAAGAAAATATGGTAGTAAACGGTTTTTTAACCGACTTTATCAAAAGGGAGGAGGTTCTCAATTCGTCGGAATATTTTTTTTTTTTTATGTATTTCGGTGTCGGTTTTTTATGTACTCGAAAACGGCTGAACCGATTTGGAAAATTCTTTATATAAATATAAATATAAATATAAATTCATTCATATAAATTTTATCAAAATCGCTAGAGCTGAAAAATAAATGAAAATCTAAAAATTGTATACATCGATTATGTTTTATGTACTTCGTTACCTCGCTGTCTCATTGGAGCGGTGCGTTTATTTGGCCTACCCATATTATATAATTATATTATACAAAATACATCTACTTTCCACTAAAAATGTATTATAGGCTCAAATTTCATTCAATGAAGTCGGTTTCTTTTTAGTTTTTAAAACGTAATTATTTAATATAAGAAAACTGTGTTCCTTATATAACACATAAAAGTTTAAGCTGCTGCTAAATTATACCTAGTTAATTTATAAAACGCGATGTGTGTATATATGTTCCCTATAGGCTCCGAAACGGTTGAACCGATTTCGATTAAAATTTTAGAAAAACTTCAGATTTAGCGAGTGATCCTGTGAAGTTTGGTAGCGAGTGGATCAACAGAACTTTTTTTTTTGCATCATACAAATTTGGTATATATATATAGATTGTATCTTAGGAACGGACATAGGCTACTTTTTATGTATGTACTATGCGTGCGTAGCCGCGGGCAGAAGCTAGTAGTTAATAAAGCCAATGACCTCAAAATGAATTCTGTTTACCTATTGTTATACCTATATATTAAAAACTGTACTATAATACTAAATACTTTGTGTTACATACGTAGGTTTCGTTGGTGGAGTAGGTACAAGAAACATGACAGTGCAATTTCATGAAAAATGCTTTCCAGTATTTTCTTTGTGAATCTGTATCGGGTTGGGTATACAATAATTAAAAAAGAGGTGAGTGGTGGTGGTGGGTCAACGGGGTGGTCCATCGGAGCGTAAAGTTCTCCACCCCTAGTTACATCTACTGGATTCATCATACTGTATTATTGGATTGCTTAGTAACTTCTTCGCGGGTAATTGACTAAGTAATATCCGTGTAGTAACTGCATTGGCCCCAATTCTGTAGTTGAGCCGGACTAATTAAAATTGATGAAACTTATCTAAATGAATTAAAACAGTGGCGATGCCTCCATCGATTAAATAATACGTGAGTAATGCCAGTGTTTATCAAAATGTATAACTAAAACATCTATAAAACCCCTTTAAAAATAATAGTTATTAGCTGTAAAGTTTCGTTAATTACAACTGCTTCTAATTAATGATTAGAAAAATTTGAAATGATTATCCTACCACGGTCACAAAAACGGGTAGGAAACGGGGCTTAACGTCTTAAGAGATTCACTGGATGTTATTTCTTATGGCATTCTGTTGTAGGAGAGTGCTGCAGATATTAACACTATATTTGTGTTGCAGAAGAGGGCTATTCGTGCACTTTATAAAATGGGCCCTAGAGAATCACTTAGAAATAAATTTCAAGAAATAAATATCATGACAGTGCCTTGTCAGTATTTAATACTAAAATCAAATGTACTCGTACATATGTTCACAAAAATGTTCATTTGTGGAAAGAAAATAATATATAAAAAACACATAAAATACTAGAAATAAAGATAAATTCACTGTTCCCACAGTTAAGCTCGCTAAAGTTAATGTAATATAGGGCAAAGTGTACGCTTCTATAACAAGATCCCAAGCGACGTGATAGATTTGTCGATTGGCAAACTTAAAAACGTAATAAAACAGAAAGTGTCTATTAAAGCATATTATTAAATTTCAGATTATTTATATGACAAAAAGCTTGAGGTGAATCTGTTCCAACTTGACTCGGCATCCGTAATAAAATTGGCAAGGATCATAAAAAAAAGTGATAAGACCAGACAAGTTTCTTGTCGGATTGTTCTTGAACTGGGGTTAGGAGGAACCGACACCTAGATTCACTAGCATGTAACTAGCTATGTTATGTAACTATGTTCACTAGCAGACGGTTCAAAGTGATCCTTGTGATTTTATTGAATAAAGCATGTATAGAATTGTTTAGATTTGGTTATGACTCAACCAGCTACACAATACGAAAACTTTCATTTCATAAAACTTGCTGTCCTCCCGGCTCTTTCCAACTAGACGGGCATACAACAACAAACTAATCTACGAGTATGTTCATATCACTAGCATCGTGAACTTACTGTATTTTCAATGTTTATTTTATATTCAGAAAAGGTAGGATCTAAATAAGAATAAGGAACCTTATTTACAGAAGTTATGCATGATAATATACAAGAAATACAAGCTATCTAAGGACCATTTAAAACGATCTAAGGACAGCTCAACTAAACTACCTATACTCGTGTATCGATTTTGGTGAAATCCATATTAATATTAACTCAAGATCCTCAATCTATTCCTTCCAAGCTCTCGTACCGAGCGGACGTGTTGTCATTTTGCCCCTCTGTAAATTCTGTTAGTTTTGTTCGTTCGTTTGGTACTTCGCCCCCTGTCTTCGGTGCAGTTGATCGGTCTGGTGTGCTGCTGCGCACTTGGTGTCTCGGCGTTTGGCGGAGGCCTGCTATCGCCTGCTGGGTGAGCGTCGCTTTTTTCGCTTTTTGCTGCTTTTGCTTTTTGTTCGGACACGAACTGGCGGTGGTCTGGATCTCGGGCCTGTACTAGGGCAGACTGTGCCAAGGAAGGAGTGAGCAACCGCGGCAGATTTATGATACACAAACAATCTTGTGTGCTACGAGTATCTACGCACCCGCTACGAAAACCTCTACGTTAACTGTTTTATACAGCCAGTGCTACGTAACAGATACGAGTGGGGTCTACACTTTACTGCCATTGCTATTCCTTAGTAACATACTAAACTCAGTCGGTAACAAATAGAAAAGCCCAGAAACCCAGTAATGCAGCATTCACCACCTAAAATCTACAGCTCTCCTGTTACTTTTGCAACGCCGCTGCATCACTACGCTTCAGATTCCAATATAGCTGAATCACCCTAGCCATACAGGAAGCATTTTCACTCTCGAATATTGCAACGCGTAAAATAACGCGGAAAAATGACGACATCACTAAATCTGAAATTCTTGACATGTTCACTGCGCTAAAGGAAGACCAAAATCGCATGTTTTCAGCTATTCTGAGCTCCATAAACGAAGTCAATACTTCTATGGACTTCATGAGTCACAAATACGACGAAGTTCTGCAAAAATTAAATTACTTAGAAGCGGAAAACAAAGCATCTGATTTAAAAATACAGTTTCTAGAAAATAAGTATAGAGTTAAGGAATATTCCCCTTGCAATAAAGGAAATTAAGAAAGATCTAAGAAACATCGTTAGAAAGACGGCCGAGTCACTTTGCGTTCCGCATGACAGCATTTCAGGAATAAAGGACGTATATCGTATAAATTCAAAGTCTCAATCCAAACCTATCATAGCTGAATTTACAACTGTATTTGCCAGAGACATCTTTCTCACCTCATTTAAGCGGTTCAAGAGCATCAGCAAGACAAGCTAAGCACTCTCAACCTCAGTATCGATGGTCCGAAAAAACCTGTCTACATATCTGAAAACTTAACACAGCGCGACAAGAAGCTATTCTACACTGCGCGCGAATTCGCAAAAGCCAAAGGGTACTCTTTCTGCTGGACGTCGTTCGGGCGTATCTTTCTACGCAAAGCGGAGGGGTTGCCGCAATTACGCATTAACAACGAGTGCGACCTAGATAGCCTAGAAAATAACTAATCCTCATACGTAGATAAAATTAACTAATTTTAATTATATATACCTTCACTTCATTTGATTTTTAATTTTTATATAAGTAGTCTAAATAAGTAAGCTTATGTTTTATTTTACATATTGATTTGCCTCTTAAGCCAACCTACTAATGATATAATTTCAAGTAAAGAACATGTATTAGCTAATATGTTATTATAAGTATTTAAACTTGGTATAAGTAAACTTAGATAAGTTAAACTGTTGTTGTACCTACCTACTCATTTTTAATATTTTTGCGACTGCTGAAAGATGATTAATGACCAAGACGAGGTAACCAATGATGTCGACCAAACCATAAATACAGGTAAATCATTCCTAATACATGATCCTAATGATTTGCGCGAACTTAATACAACAAAAGTTTCCTTTAGGACAATTTCACAAAACATTCGTAGTGTAAGGAAAAACTTGGAGACGATTTTTCAGTGTTTATATCAAGATGTAAATTAGATTTTGATATAATTATCCTAACAGAGTGTTGGTTGCGAGACGGCGGCCCTATTCCCACTCTGGATCAATATAATGTTCACCATACTAACAACCATATAAATCAGAATAGCGGTGTCATTGCATATGTTCGAAGTAATGTTCCTGAAGTCTCTGCTTACGAACCTGCAGTGCATGAAGCCGACTGTCTTGTCTTGAATATTGGGACAAACTATGCTTTTATTTGCATTTACAGGTCCCCTTCGTTCAGGTACATAACGAAATTTCTTAACTCTTTGAATGATTTGCTAACTAACCTTAAAAACATACCAAATATCTACATACTTGGTGACCTGAACATAGATATCAGTAAGAATAACATCGATAATAGATCGGATGACTATATGGATCTCCTTGCAACACATGGCTTGTTACCCAGCCATCTATTCCCCATCCGACTACAAAAATGTTATGATCACTGTTTTGTCAAAACCGATACTAAATTCACCGCTGCTATATGTGACTCAACTGTTACTGATCATAAATGCGTCTACTTGGCTATTTCTCCTAAGAAGCAATTACATAAAAACCCAAAGCTAGTGACTAGAATAAACCATAATAAAGTAAGTGATACATTGCTATCAATAAATTGGCAAAACTTACTATCGGAATCAGATCCAAATATAATAACGGAACTGTTTATTGGAACACTGACTGAGGTTATAAAGAAATGTTCTTATTTTCTTGCTGTGCCAAATAGAAAACTAACGCTACAACCCTGGATTACTCCTGGTTTATTAAGGTGCATACGGTTAAGAGACACACTACATCGACGTCATATAAAGTCTCCACATGATGGAGATCTAGAAACTACATACGAAAGATACAGGAATCATTGTAACAATATAATACATAATCTTAAAAATAAATTTGACAAATTAGATCTACAAAATGCAAAAAGTAACATTAAACAAACTAGGAACGTCATTAAACGTGTATGTGGTCATAACAATGCAAAATCAACTGATACATCTAAAGAACTTCTAAGACTAAAATCAACCCTCTTAGAGTCTACTAATTGTATCAATGATTATTTTGTAAGTGCGGAGCATGATCTTGCTTAAAATATACTTAAAAAAAATTAAATTAAACGAAGAAACACTAGCACAAAACTATAAATCCACAATTACCCAGTTCAACTCCTTTATGCTCCTAGAACCGACAGTATTAAAGTGAAAAAAATTTTTAACTCTTTGAAAAACACTTCTTGAACTGGATGAGATTATGGGATGGGATGGCATATCATCAATCTTTTTAAAAAATCATATTGATACACTAGGCATACCTATTACACATATTTGTAATTGTTGTCGGGCACTGGGGGTCTTTCCGAAGTCAATGAAAGAATCTGTCGTCATTCCTGTTTTCAAAGCAGGAAAAACGTCAATTTTGGTAACTATCGGCCTATATCTCTTTTACCCTCTCTAGCGAAGATACTCGAAAAGTTCATCAATGTTCGTCTCGTAGGATATTTAGAAAAAAACAATATCCTCCCAAAAAATAAGTTCGGATTCAGGAGTAAAAAGTCTACAGTTGACGCTATTGAGAGCCTTGTAACGCGGATTGCTGATAATCATGACAACAAATATAAATATATTGGAGTTTTTCTCGATCTAGCCAAGGCTTTCGATGTCGTTTCTATTCCGCTACTGATAGGTTATCTGGAAGGCATGGGCATTCGAGGTACTCCTTTGGAACTATCTCCAAGACCGTTCCCAGATTGTAAAAGTAGGAGACAACTACAGCACTAAACTGGACGTAAAGTTCGGAGTTCTCCAAGGTTCAGTTCTCGGTCCGACTCTTTTCCTAATATATATAAATAACTTATGTGACATTAACCTAACCAATGCTACAATGGTAACTTTTGCGGAAGATACCGCGGTAGTATTTAGAGGCAAAACATGGGAGGAAGCAAGATTAGATGCTGAAATTGGGATGAGTGCAATTATTAATTGCCTGCACAATAATTTTCTGACACTCAACCTAAGCAAAACAAAATACATAACATTCTCCATAAATAATAATAGTCAGCCGAAATACGATATAAACCTAAAAGCTCATAATTGTGGCCATGATAGAAACAACATCTGCGATTACTATACTCTCACTCCCACAGACAGTATAAAATAATTAGGAACAATTATTGACAAAAACTTAAAATGTAAACTCCACATTGACACACATAAGGCTCATGTACATTTTTAAAAAATTAAGACACCTTAGAGATGAGATCACAAATAGAACAGTTTACCTTACTCTTTGCCAATCTATCATTATCTATGGCATTACAGTATGGGGAGGAACATCAAAAATGTCACTAATAAAATTAGAAAGAACCCAGCGTTCTATTCTTAAAGTTCTAAACTTTAAGCCCTATAGATACCTTACAGTTGACCTATACAGAGAAACCGCAGTGTTAACAGTTAGGCAGCTGTTTATAAATATTGTTGTCATTAGACAACACTCCTATGCTAGCAATACTGAAAAAGTGATATCTAGAAGAGCACATGAGGTGTACAAAGTTCTTGCAAAACTTCTTTTGCACAGAGCTTTGCATACTTTCTAGGACCTTTTCTTTATAATCGTATTAGCAAATCTTTGATACTAAAAGATAAGATCAGGCATGTATGTAGAAGACTATTAGAAATGTTCCTACACCAATTCAACTATGACTCCACGGAAAACCTATTAGTTATAATAAAGTAAATCATTGTAACCCTAGATTTAAATGTAATTAACCAGCTTAATACTGTTAATATTGTAATATTGTTAATCTTTGAATGTTTACGACACTCACGTAGCATACTAAAATGATTGTATTGTACAAGGAAGGGAGAGCTACCTTGCCGTAACACAGTTACAAACTAGCACGGGAGGTTTGTTCCATACTTAATAGTGCATTATGATCACAAATTGTTTAACGTGACCTAATTCATATATTAAGCACTATATACCCATACACTTAAGTTTTTTGCAATAAAATTTATTCTTATTCTTATTCTTAAGATTGTTTTTGTTTGTTTGTTTGTGGACCTTATCACGCCTAAATGCATCTTGATGAAATTTGGTAAAGAAATATATTGTAGCTTGGGGACGGATACAGGCATTTTGAGTACGCATGCGAAGCTGCGGTCAGCGGCTAGTACTCAATAAGAAGATAGGTATGTTTTGCTTCATGTCAACTCTCTGACTTTAAGAATACAATAATAAAAAAAACATTGTGTATGTACTGTAATAGAAAATATTATAATTTTATCTCCTTACTAATTTTTACCAGGATACGCTCAGCCGTTTTGTCATGAAGATGTAAGAAATAAATCGTTTTATTTTACAGTTTTTTTTATTGCCATCGTGTGTCATATTGTATAATACATCTTTTAAAAGTATTATGATAAATAATTCAAAAAATAATGCCGGACATTTAACACAGCATCTGGCCCCAAAGTAAGCAGAGCGTGTATTATGGGGTACTTAACATAGGACTGATATATTACATATATATACATGTATCAATCAATTTAGTTAAGAACCGTATAGTTGAACTTGTTTTGGACCTGCCCACTATTCTTAGTATAGTTGTTTTGAGTCCTTACTAACTTTGAAAGCCTACATTGTGTGTCGTCACATGCGCTTGCCAATTAATTTTAGAGTTGAGAGCTTTGAGCAAAGTTAAAAATTAACACAATATACTTTAGTGACCGGAACCAAACAAAATGTGAAGCTTGGTACTCGTATCCCTACTTATGTTATAAATGCGAAAGTAACTCTGTCTGTCTGTCTGTTACATTTTCACGCCTAAACCGCTGAACCGATTTTAATGTATTTTGGTATAGGAAAGATGGGACCTTGGAGAAGGACACAGGCTACTATTTATCTCAAACCCGATACTGGAATTACGCGGGTAAAACCGCGCGGCGCAGTTTTGTATCCTATAATTCAACTACTCCTACCTATACATTTTGATAAACACGGGCTTTACGTATTATTTTGTCGATGGAGGCACCGACATTGTTTCGATTCATCTAGAGAATCTTCATCAGGGTGAGTTTGATCCGCGGTCCGCTCGTTGCCGCTCGAGTTCACGGTTCGCACTGCAATGATGGATCGAAACAATGTCGGTGCCTCCATCGACAAAAGAATACGTGAGTAAAGCCCGTGTTTATCAAAATGTATAGTACAACTCACGAAAGTTTTGAAAGTGAAATACTCCTACCTAGCTCATAGAATACTTTTATCCCGATTCCGATGCCGAAATTACATCAAAGCATATTTTATTTTTAGAGATAAGCTTAGACAAAAAAATTGGCTACGCGATGTAGTAATTCTACGCAGACGAAGTCGCGGATAACAGCTAGTATATATATGAAGTACCTACGTCTTTGTACTAGTGAGTATTAGCCAAACAAAATAAATAAATTAAGAAAAACAGAATGCGTCTCGGGACGCCCGTCAGAAGTGATAACTTAAACTAATTTAACTAGCGTAGAGTGAGAGAGGAGGTTTCTGCCGCAGCCGTATGCGTGAGAGAAAAGGAAGCCAGATAGACTGGCGCCGTAATGCGTTACGTAACGGAGCGGTTTACCCTCCCATAAGAAGTTATCACTTGAATAAATAAATAAATATTGGTAGCCCCAAACTAAGCCTAGCTTGTATTATGGTGACCAGATGAGTGATAGAATACCTATATATTTTTTAAATAACCTAAGATTTTATAGATGTGTGTATATAGATAAACCGTAGTAGATTTTTTAATTCAGTTGGATTTAATAAAGTTCCACTGCAGTACTTGTATTGTCCTAATTCAATAATAATAATAGATATTGATGAACAATCCACTCAGCACACTCTCCCCAGACACAGTTAGAGTTTACTATTAGAAATAGATAACTGTTGAACACATTACACTGTGTACACATAATTTGCTACATAAATATATAATAATAATAATAATAACCGGACATTTCACACAACATCATCTGGCCCCAAAGTAAGCAGAGCTTGTTTTATGGGTACACCTGACTGATATACTAATAAACTTTTTTTTTGTATGTACATACATATTATACATAGAAACACTCAGAACCGAGACAAATATTTGCAGATCTTCAAACATTTGTCCTGCGGCGGGAATCGAACCCACAACCTTCGGTTTTTCGGTGTGTTTCTATATATAATATGTATGTATTTATAAAAAATATAAGGCATATAAGTATTATATGAGTCATCTGGTACCCATAACACAAGCTCTGTTATTTTTGAGGCCAGATAAAATGTTAGTGTAAAATGTTTGGCATTATTTATTTATAATCAAATTGACTAAAATGCTCTGTCGAGCTTGATGTCTAGATAGTTCTAGAGATCGAGCTCTCTCATAGAGAGATCTCATAAATAGACGCGTTGGGACGCCAGTATATATTTATATCAATAGATATCCCCGCCGCTGCTCACCCTATCCTATGCCACCGGAGAGCTCTGACCATGGTAAATTGTAATGGCCAATGTCTACCGAAGCGGGGAGGTGAGATGTGTAAATTCAACCAACAGTGTTAAACATTGCGAATGGAAAACTACATGCAATTTCTGTTTTCTATTGATATATTTTACACATCTGTCTTCTCTGTTTTGCCAGACTTCACCTGATTTGGTTATCGATGTAAAACTAACCAATGAAACAACTTCCGTTTCGTGTTGTAACTGAATGTGCCTCGGGCGGCAGATGTTTCAGCAATATTCAACTTTTACGTCCGTTATAAACTTGGGCATGAAACTGTACCTAGCTATAAACAGATTTTGAACGCGTCAGAGTTAGCGTTGTGGAATGGAACCGGGTAAGTTATACCAGGTATGTAGTTCAGTTGTAAAAATGTATATTGCTTTTGTACGAGTACCTTTTGTTTTTTTTA
The DNA here is from genome assembly GCA_948098915.1 of Lampropteryx suffumata. Taxonomy (NCBI): domain Eukaryota; kingdom Metazoa; phylum Arthropoda; class Insecta; order Lepidoptera; family Geometridae; genus Lampropteryx; species Lampropteryx suffumata. The sequence goes on along the minus strand of OX402544.1, from coordinate 12,538,893 downwards.
TGTATTCGTGACGTGTCGATATTTTTTTTGTTTAGGTTTGTTATTTTTATAACTGTTTACAGCCTTCCTACGTGCAGGGTTTGCATCGGTTGAGAATCACACAGTTTTTGTTATAAACTTGCTGTAGCCCGTGTCTCCATCCACGTATGGCAAGCACCGATCGTTTTGTTTTTTAACCGACTTCAAAAAATGGAACAGGTTCTTAATTCAGCTGTTTTTTTACGGTTTGTTACCTCATAACTGCGTCTTTTATATTTTTATTCATTTGCCAGGATATACTTACCGATTGGTCCCATAGAAATTTCATCAAAATCGGTTCAGTAGTTGTCATTAAAGAAACGAAATTTCGATATTTTGCTTTCTTGTGGCTTTCCAGTGGTGTTAACCGACTTCAAAAAAAGGAGTAGGTTCTCAAATATTAGGTTGTATTTTTTCAAAAACAAATTTCATTCAATGAAGTCTGTTTTATTTTTAGTTTTTAAAACGTAATTATTTAGGTATACTTACGGGCTATAAAAGCCCACTACTCTGGGAATATAAATGTGGGGACATGCATAGTTATCACCCATTTTAACTCTTTTTCTCTTGGTAAAAGTTTTTTACGAGTTTTGAGTTTGCGACACCCCGTTCTAAGATAACCCCCGTTCAAAGATACGATGTTCTGACGAAGTGTATCGGTAGGTACTCGTAACGCCTAAATTTTAATTTGACGCCTAAACCGCTGAACAGGTTTCCATAAAATTTGGCATGGATATTGATTGCATCCCGGGAACAGCCAGAGAGTACTTGTTTTTAAAACAACCATGGAGGAGTTGAAATAAGGGATGAAGTTTGTATGGGGAACCTAGATAACAAAAGTTAGTAAGTACCTACTGGAATGGATCGCCCTTCGGATCCGCACATGTGGTTAAAAAGTAGCCTATGTAGAATTCTAGGCTATGTGTATTAAAGTTTCAACCAAATCTGTTTAGCCGTTAGGGAAATGTGCGCTAACAAAGAAATATTCGCATGTTTTATTTATTAGAAAATTATTGATTTGAAAACCGATCAATACATCCAATGTTTGTAGGTATTTTTTGTACTCCATTGTATTTTTTTAAATTAAATAAATTAATAAATATAATGCCGAACATTTCACACAGCATCATCTGGCAAAGTAAGTAGATCTTGTTTTATGGTAGCATGACTGATATATACTACTTATATAATAGGATGGGGAAAAAGTTTCTTCGCATTTTTTAAGAAAAATCAAAACATTCTTTAATATAGTTTATTTACATTTAACTAAAGTATGTAGGTTCCATTTTGTTCGATAACTTTTTGCCATGTTAACCTGATGTTAACCTGACACTGCCTAAAGAATTCTGAAGAGACCGAAACAGGTGGAAATCTGAAGGTGCAAGGTTAGGACTATACGGTGGATGCATTAACACCTCCCAGCCAAACTCTCTTAATTTTTGCCGAGTGGCTAAAGATGTGTGAGGTCTAGCGTTATCATGATGAAAAACCACACCCCTTCTGTTGATTAATTCCGGCCACTTTCTCTCAACTTCTCGCTTTAATCTCATCAGTTGTTCGCAGTAGAGTTCAGAATCGATGGTCCTGCCTGGTGGTAACAGCTCATAATGAATAATGCTCTTCCAATCCCACCACACACACAGCATCACCTTGTTACGAGTTAACCCGGGCTTCGCCACAGTCTGTGAAACCTGACCAGCCTTTGACCACGACCTTTTTCGCACGTTCTTGTCGTACGTGATCCACTTTTCATCACCAGTTATTAGCTTCTTCAAAAATGGTTAGGTTTCATTACGTCGTAATAAAGAATCACAAACGAGTACACGGTTCATTAGGTTTCTTTCAGTGAGCTCGTGAGGTACCCAAATATCCAGCTTTTTTGTGTACCCAGATTTTTTCAAATGCGCCAAAACTGTTTTGTGGTCAATTCCCAGTTCTTCAGTTACGTCGTAACTACTGATATGCCGATCTTGTTCCACTTTTTCAAAAATGGCATCCATTTTATCCGTAATAGGGCGACCAGAGCAACGTGCATCTTTGACATCAAAATTTCCGGATTGAAAACGCTTAAACCAAATTTGTGCTACTCTCACAGACACTGCACTAGGTCCATAAACATCGCAAATTTTTTTCGAGGCTTGCGTTGCATTTTTACCTTTTTTGTAGTAAAATTTTAAAATGTATCAAATTTCTTCATTAGATTCACTCATCTTGACAGTACAAAAAACAAATAAAAATCACACATTTTCCTAATTTGAATTTGGAATTATGTTCTTTAAAATTTAAACTTTTAATGATACCAAAACCAGCCAGATACAAATAGTATAGCTAAAGAGATTTTATTACAAGTTCATACATACTATAATGTATGAAAGACTACTTTTTTTTGTACATACATGTTATACATAAAATCACCCAGACCCGAGACAAATACTTGCAGATCATACAATCATTGTCCAACATTTGTTGTGGCGGGAATCGAACCTTCAACCTGAAATTGAAAGGTGATGAAAAAAACAAACAATACCTACTTATAATTATTAACTAATGTTTTCCAGAAGTATTACAACGTCGAGAGCTGTTTTTTGGCACTCCATAGGAATATCTAATTTCAATTATATATGGATTATATATTGATGGATCTCTGCGAACGAATTCGCGGGTTATCAGCTAGTATATAATAATACACAAAAGAATTGGTAGGTAAAGTCGGAAACAAGTATGGAACCGCGCTTTAGGCCATATCTTACATAGAATAAATAAATATAACAACTGATTGAACCTTATTCGAACTATCGGTACCTAATTTAACATTTAAAAATATATTGAAGTAACATCAATAATATTTGGACTTACACGAGTACAACTGGTAGTCTTGGTCGGGACTAATCTTAGTGTGGTGTGCGGAAAAGTCAACATCACAGGAATTTTGTAGTACCTATTTAGTGAACGGAAACTCACCGAATTAAAATAAAAATCCGTATGCTGTTTATGATGGTTTACTTATATTATAGTATCAAGTATGTCAAAGTCAAAAAACTTTTTTTCATTACAATATCAATGATCACTTTGAAACCTTTTACATACTAGGTGAATTTAGGTGCCAATTCCACTTAACCCAAACCCTAGAAGAACTGGCAAAAAACTCGCCCTGGTCCTAATGATTTTTTGCATGATCTATCTTATAACTACCTTAACTACGAAATCTAATACAAGAGAGTTTATTCCTTCCAGATGTGTCGGTTAACTGTCTGCGGGCAAGATGAGGCCATGCATTTTTATCAATGTATGATAAAACTGTAGTATAACAAAAACAAAAACAGTAGTATACAAATTATAGTAGTAGTATTAAAAAATCTTAAGTGTCTCTCTCTGCCTGTCAGTTTGTTAGTTTGTTACAATTTCTGAAATAGATGTATCTTAGGGACATTTTATTAGGCTACTTTTTATTTAAACATAAAAAAAATATATTATGACCTCTGTAGCCCAATTGGCCAAGGTCCGACAGACATGCAAAAGGATGCAGGTTCGATGCCCGCCGCGGGACAAATGTTTGTATGATCTGCAAGTATTTGTCTCGGGTCTGGGTGTTTCTATGTATAATAATTATATGTATTTACAAAAAAAAAGTATTTAAGTAGTATATCAGTCATGTGGTACCCATAACACAAGCCCTGCTTACATTGAGGTCAGTAGGGCGATCGCGCTTTTTGCCAACGTATTTTTGAACGGATCTATATTGGCAGCGATTCTAATTAGGTTCTGATTTGGTTAATCTGGATGTCAAAATGGATCTCTCGCTATTTTATATGAACGGTTTAATCGTTGAATTCTCCAAAACCGAACCAAACATAAAACTTTAGAGTTTACAACGACAATAATAAAACCAATTAAACTTTTTGTTCTTTTTTTTTGTTATGGCATCTGTGATCCTTTTATTATCGTTGTTCGATTGAGTGTGATTATTTTTAATAATTACACTATATTAAAAAGCGGTTAAGTTTGTTTGTGTGTATGTTTAATGGTTCCACGATAGCCGTCGAACCCTCTACTGTTGATTTGCCCTCTATTAGGGCTTATGTAACTCGCGGTAACTAGCAATATGCGCGAATCGCCAAATTCCTGCTATCTAATACAATTTTTATTATGCTGATTTGTCTGCTCTAAGCGTATTTTGACCTATGAGGCAGCGGTAGCCTGTTTCATAGGCAGCGGCTGGCTTCCATATTGTCAAGTGGAGTGTGTACCCACTAAATAGTGGCAGAGAACTAGATAATGAAACGTCTGTCGTCCGTTATATGGAACATTAGTCAAAATCGTGTGCCGCGAATGGATAGAATTAACTCAGAATCGTGTTGCATGGTACCTACCTACAAACATAGGGTGACCTAAGTTTGTTTATAATACCCAGGAGGTAAACATTGCACGGAAAGTGCCTCTGAGGCGCACTTTGATCCTTTCACCAGACTGGTTAAAAAGAACTAGTGACACGATAAGAAGAAGTCAAAGATTCAGGCTGTAGATGATGAAAAAAATGTTTTTACATTAAACTAAAACGTGCGGACGAGTTCGCGAGCGAAGCTGCTAGTATTTTGTACTTATGTCAAAATATTGTCAACTTGGATTGCAAACACAAGTCTGCTGCGACTAGAAAAAATGAAAACGAACTATGCTAAAGGGCTAAACTTGATGTAATGGAAGATATTAGCTTCTCCCTCTTTCTAGCACTGACATAAATTGGTCAGTCAGTCAGTCAGTTCAGCCTCAGTTGTCACTTTTTGCATTGTTTACATGTTGTTTACGAACTCAATAATCGTTTTAAATTGTAATAAATACTGATAGATAAGGTTTAAAAGGCTGCTAGCATGATAAACATGAGTGTGTTTCTTATAAATTCCTGTTTTCCAGGAAAAATTATAATAATAATATACATAAGGTGTATGGCGTGTAATGCGAGGTATGTGGATTTCGTTCACAAAGAAAATATGGTAGTAATCGGTTTTTTATGGCCAGATTTCCCCTAGATGAGGGGCGGTGACTAGAACTTAAACTAATATATCAATTTATAGGCACCTAGGAGTACCTACATCATTTTGGAACAAAATATTATTATAATAACAGTATTCTCAGTAATAGAGGGGTGTATCGAAACATTTTACAAACATCGATATTTTTTCGATGCTATAATTTTTAGGTGTAAAAATGGGTGAAGATGGCAGGCAATGAGGACTTATTAATTGAAAAACTTAATGAATTAAAATTTGTGTGCAGAAAGCATTTTGATTATAAAATCTTCCAAAAAAAGAACACAGTTAACCAGCCTAGCCATGGTAAAAAGAAGCAACAAAGGTTTGAAGAGCCGCAAGCGAATGGGTCAATTTTAAAAAGTAAAAATGTAATTTCTTGTCTGATCGTTTTTTATTACAGATATTATTATGATAATCAGGAAGAGGACATACTTATAATTTTTTTTTTAAATAAATTTATTTGATTATTTTAATGAAGTTTTATTATTGAACCCAAATGTATACTGGGCCTAGAACCTTGTGTTGTGGTGGTAAATGAAACTCCAGAAGTTTCATTTACCATTTTCATTTTTCATTTACCCAAAATGATAGTTAAATCAATACCACTTAGGAATTGCAACCGTGGATAGGTCAGGTCATTCATCGATATCGATAAATTTTAAATGTTATTGCTGAATAGCCCTATTTCGTTTATGTTTGGTTGGCTATATAAGTTTATCTAATTTTTGACATTGACGTAAGGGTTAGTCTATATTAATCTATGGTGTCCCGTCTCTTCTTATAGGATATTGCATACTCTTTGAAATACAACATGATTGTCAAAAACGAAATTGATATTGTTTTTTTAGTTAATGGGTATTTATCGTGTATTACCTTTTAATTCAATTTTTTTTAACAAGATTGAACTTGAGACGAGTAAGTATTGTTTATGTTCATAATGGAGATATTAACAATAAGAGGGACGGGCTATGTCGGTTCGCCTTTAGCATGAGTGCACTGAGTAAAGAAGAGCCAGTAACACTGCTAGTAAGACTGCAGAGTGGACCAAAGTATGTAACTATAACTTAAGTTCTTAAACTATTTATCTTCATAAATAATTTGAATGAACAGATTTGGAATGATCAAATCATTCGTCATTTAAACAATCAGAATAAAGTAAGATCAAAATTGACGAGCCTTACTCTCTCTCAGCGTCGTACAGGCGGTGGGCCTTCAATAAATGTAAAAAAAAAACTTGTAGTCCGTGAAATACACAATGTATAAAAAATACCCCACGAAAGTGTTTCTGTCTTTTCTTTTTCTTTATGTATATTTTTTCCGACAGCAAGCCATGGTGCACTCGACGAGAGCCGCATGTTGATGATGCTCATTGAGGAGATGCGCGCCCACAGAGACAGCTTGCTCACTCAGTCTGCGCTGAGACAAGCTGAAGCCGCGAAAGCGCAGGCTGAGGCTGATGTAATAACAGCCAACGCCAGTAGACTGCAGGCCGAAACAATGGCAACAATATGCCAATCTTTAACATCTTTAGTGCCTGCAGTTCATCATTTCTTAGGAAAAAAATAAATAAACTATAAATGAACTGTTTCTGGACCTTTTTCTTTTTGTCGCTAGACCTTAAGTACTTCCTTTCAAATTTATCTGACATGGTCAGAACCCAAACCAATTTAACGTCATCTAGTTAGCAGAACTAAAACATTTGTTACGGAACTTACGGAGTTTTTTGAAGGTTTACATATCAGGCTGTTATTCATAATTTAGTAAAACATTATTAGCTTGTGAGATTATAAACTAATAGCAGACGGTAATAGAAAAACTTAAGGTTTCTTGTTGGACTTCTGAATGTTAAAAACTACATTGGCCCAACAGTAATGTTAACTTTCCCGCATGTCTATAACAATTTCTACGAAAATACAAAAAATAAAAGAATAATGACTACATCCTGAAAATAATAAATAAAAATAAGGTATGTCAAATTTCAAGGCACTTTTTTATAAAATATCGTACACACAAAAATAAAATTAACAGCTGAAATACTGAAAGATACAGAGATTCATTTATAAAAATAATATTTATTCAATAAAAAAACTAAATTATGATAATAAATCACACTCACAAATAAACGTACTTTCCTGAAAATTTAAATTAATTTCGAATAAAAGAAAACATTAAACAATAAAAACATTAATTATTGTTATTATATTCATTGAACGTATCAGGAAGAATAGTCCTCAGGCGACAAAGTCGCCGCTGTTACTTCCATTACAGCTTTGCTTGCTTAGTTGATTGGGACACTGGATGGTCCTTATTATCTCCAACCACCGTCTGGTACGAACCCAACGCGTAAAACAGAGCTATCAGAACCTGAAAGATGTATTATTTATAGTGCGCCTGTAGAGTTAACGCGGGATGATCAGCAGGCAGTATTTCATGATGATGTATGTAGCATGGGCTCACTTACCTTTGTCTCTACATCAGACCATCAGCACGAAGTGGAGGAGCTATATAAGGTCTTAGCTTTTCCACCAATACCGTAAAAAGATCCATAGAAAGACGATACTGTTCCACAAAGTTTCCTTCATATAAGAATGTGAAAGATCGCCTTATTAATTCATTTTTGATGCGAGTTGATGTTCGGCTTTCAGCCACATCTACCTCATACGCACTTTCTATATGATCAAAGAAAATTCCGAGCATTTCAGCAATTAAAATGGCTCAGAAAACAATAAGAAGTCTCTCGACACAAACAGAATTATAAACAATAGTTTGAAAACGCTGTCAAAGATGACGCGATCCGGCAACGGTTCGATCAACGTATTTTCCAAAATAGATCTAAATCGTTTCCATTATAGTGATTAGCGCGCTATAAAATATGTCCAAAATAACGTTTTGCCTTTGGTTTTGATTTGGATTAGCTTTAGCTCAAACGTTCAAAATTACCGCGATCCCAGATGACGTTGTGTGAAAAGTTCGGGATTATTTATTAGTATAATTAATTTAATAAATCCGTATTTGCTATGAACTGCGTAATGTTACGGCGTTAGTGGTCTAAGGTCTCCTGGGTAGCTTCGATGTGCTCCAAGTAAATACATTAAAACACATAAACACTTATAATAACACTTATAAACCCTTTACTTATAATTACACTACGCGCCTAGTCATCTAGATTCATCATTGGCCTTAGTTCATCTGTTGAACATGATTTAGGTGGCGTCAGTCAAGTTACAGAGCAGTTATTTGTTATTGAAAACTTTCGTTCATGGATCCACTCCAGCAAGCTGAGGTGGGTGAAGTTTCCTTTCCACTGACGCCACTCTGCCTGGGATTCTGTTTGAATAACAGAATAATAATATATCTCTAATCTATAATAATATCTCTGTTGCTAGCTCTTCTGTTAGTCAGCAGGGGGACTAACTCCCAATTATTTGAAGACTATCGTAGTCGTATCGCATCATCAGTCTCCATGCAGCACTCATCTGGGATCAGTTCCACGTAGAAATCCACACTCCCTGTTATTCAGTTCAGTGAAAATACCAACCCGTTTTTACAGTCAGATGCGGCGCTGACCCATTTTTGATGATCCTCATCAGATTTTTATGGAATTAAAGTAAAAAACTTATAAAGTAAAATGTATTTTTGTAAAAAGTAGTGAAATATATATAAGCATTGTAATAGGTATAAATACAGCACTAATTTATTCGGTCTAGGCGCTAGTGTAATTAGGATAGTTTATTGGCTAGTGTAATTAGGATAATATAATAATTTTCCATTTGAATATGCGCGAGATTATACAAATCCACGATGAATTATTAATGCAATTTTTCCAATAGCACAATATGTGGATTAAATCTCGAGCAAAACCATATCGAAAGAAACAGAAATAAAGAACACCTTAATTATTTTCCAAGAATCTTCTTTCATTTCGCAAATCAAACGGAATGTTTTATTTTATTTCTTCTATTGTCTGTATATCATTCACCTACATTTTGTTTCATTAGCTTTATTAATCCAGAAAGACGTCCGCAAAATAAAAAAAAAAACAAATCTCCTGCAACGAACTTTATTCTTTATTTCTAGCGAGATGCACTACTGCAATGTATTAGTTGAAGTATGTGTCGTAGGGTATTGTTTTCATGATTTATACCTCATGTTTTTATATCTTCCATCCCTAATGTTTTCGTTTAATTATAATCTCTATAGGGCCTTACGTTTAGCTTCTGTCTACTTTTTACAATACGAGTACGTGTGTCTATTAAGCTAAGTGGTTTCCTTTCAAAGCCAGGCCCAATGGGTCGCTTTTGTGATTAATGCGCGCATTACGCCAAGATTCATAATTAAATGGCCGCAAAAAGTATAATCAAGACACTTAATTCAATTGAAAGACGTTTTCCTTCTTAGCCAGATTTTGGGAACGCAATATCTTGAAATGTAGGTGTTATCAAGTTTAATGGAATATTTTTCGTGCTGAAGGGTACCTACTGCGGTACCTACCATATAATTTTAATGTTTTTATCTTTATATGTTTTACTTTGGTATCGTTTAATAACCTTTAGAAAGAAAATATTCTGAAGGGTCTGTTGAATTCGTGATTTATTCCGTTATTCCCAGCTGTCTTTTTATCTGTAGGATATTATTGATAAAGAAAAACAGTCTCAGTAGTCTCATTACTAATTTGAGTGCTCTTGCGTTCCTAGAACGTTCCTATACTAGCACTCATTATTATGGACTAGTGAGGCTTTTTGTCGGAGTAGTCCTAAATTGTAGTCCGTAAAACAACAAGTTTGTGATAGTTCAACGCAAACAGAAGCCATGTGGAGTAACTTACTCTAAAGTTGTGAGCGGTTATATTAGTTCAGAACTCGAAAGCGAATGTCGTATCCGCAAACATGTATCCCGAGTACATGCAGCAACAAGTGTTAAAGTTTTGCATAGCACTTGCAAATAGAAAAAGTAGTAATACAATGTATCCAACAAATTCGCAGCACAAATGGAACGGAAAACAATAGTATCCGGAATAGCAAACAGGCACTTATTACTTCCAGGTTGAAAGTCATTGCTGTATAAATATTTTATTATTAAACTAGTTAACAATAATCTTAATTCTTCTTATTATCGTGTCAATAGTTATTTCTAACCAGTGTGGTGAAGGGATTAAAGTGCGCCTCAGAGGCTCCTTTCGTGCACTTAGGTAAGCCTTTATGTAAGCTTTCGACCTTGCCGATTTTAAATAAAAACTATTTAATTAAAAATAAATAATAAAAGAGCGCAATGTTTGACGGCCAAAATAATCTGCGTACAGATCAAATTGTATTGATATAAAACCAGCTTGTTACATGAAGCGTGACTTTTGCTGACATTTTCATACAATTTTATATCTCCGCAATGGTTAGCGTGAAGGAAAACTTACGATAAAGTCGTTAAAATGTTCGCCAAGTTCAGTCGAATTGACAGTTCTTTTGTAAGTTCAGATTATATGTCATCAGTTGTAGAGAATTTGGACATTTGATTGTCAAAAGTAATGTCGGTCGTTTGATCGCTCCAAACGAGTCAAAACGATGTAGATAAGAGTGAGTTTTGCGCGATAATTGACCCGGTATATCGTCTGAGGATTTCAAGAGTAGATCCTCTGTCGGTAGGTTGCGATTTAAAAACCGTGTATTAAATGCACGTCGTAAAACAATTAATAAGGAATTCACTATTTATGTAAATTACGTTTCATCGGGTACTCAGCTCATCAGGGTCGTCGCTTACTGTGCCTGTTAAACTCATTCACGTTAATTGACAGAAATTATTTTGGTTGTTTGACCAATTTGTGCTTCGAAGTTTAAATTACTTTAGTTTTGTTGGTAAGTGCGATTCATGAAAGGCGTTGGATTCAATGTTACAGGGGTAATTAGTGGGTACCTACTAATTGGGAGTTGATGATACCGAGAGAGTTCTGTTAAGTACTTGCATTTTAGTTCAAGAGTAGAGCCCGATTTGAACAGTTAATTTAGAAAAATGTGCTGAATATACATATATAGAATACAAGTAAAACAGTTGAGCTAAGGACAGTTAGAAACAATCTATAGATTACATATCTATAGATTGTTTTAAACTGTCCTTCAACTGATCAAGATCACTGTCCGAGGGCAGTGTTCCCAAGACCCTGGCGGCATTGCCACGTTGAATGGCAATGCTAATACGCTGGGCCAGATATGAGGCAGTTCTTAGGTCACACGATGTTTCAAACTATCACCATATTTAATTATCAAGTCGAACTTCAGTTTTAGTTTATCTATCTTTTTTGTTACCTATACTAAATCACATAAATATATTTTTCTAGATAATCGCGGGAGATTTTGTGTGAGCACATGTAGTACTTATCCTAATTGCAATGTTAATAATATTATAGGTACGTCGGCTGCCCAAATTCAAAACCTAGTAAAGGGTAATTTGAAAAAAATACGGTTTTGGGCATTTTTCGACTTACTAGACAGTATCAAAACTATGTGGACCTTTAAACACCCAGTTTCATACGTAATTTGGAAAATGTAATTAAGCAAGTTTAAGCAATTTGGCATGATTACGAAAATTTCTTTGAAGTACAAATTCTAAACTTAGTATGTCAGAATACAAATTTAAAACCCTAGCAGCTCAAGCGACTTACTAAGTTATGAATTTGACATACCAACTTGCTATCTTTTGAATTTGGCGTCGATTGTAAAATCAATGAAATTTCGTTTAGTAAGTCTAATGACACATGCGCACGAGTGTTTCGCTGTGTGTTAAAAAATAAAAAAAATTAGTTACAAGCAATTTCATCGGTTCAGGCGTATAATGCGTGCTTTGCAGAACGAAAACGAATTCAGGTTAGAAATAACTTATTCAATTATAGTTACGAAAATGTAAAATTAACGTGACATATACATATCAAATAGAATTGTCGTTGCATTATCTGCATAATAAAGCTAACAAAACTAGTATGTTGTGCTGGCTTTCGTGTAATGAATGTGCCAAAGCCGATTCTGCTTATTATAAGGGACATCATCATCATCATCATATCAGCCTTTAAGAAGTCCACTGCTGAACATAGGCCCTCCCAACAGATTTCCAGGAAGAACGATTTTGAGCCCTCTCCATCCACCGACTTCCTGCGATCTTTACAATGTCGTCAGTCCATCGGGTCGTCCTACTCTTCGTTTTCCTGTCCTTGGTCGCCATTCGAGAACTTTTATTCCTCAACGGTTATCAGTTCTGTGAGCTATATGGCCTGCCCATTGCCACTTCAACATGCAAATTTTGAGTGCTATGTCGGTGACTTGGGTTCTTCTACGGATTTCTTCATTGCGAATTTTATCACGTAGTGAAACACCTAACATAGCTCTCTTCATAGCACGTTGCCCGACTCTGAGCTTGTTTATGAGGCCAATAGTTAGCGACCAAGTCTCAGTTCCATATGTCATCACTGGCAACACGCACTGAGTATAGACTTTCGTCTTGATTTAAAGGGTACGTTATGCTAATTATTCACTGAAAATGTTAAGGTTATAACTTATTTACAACCTGGCTATAGATAGTGTTGTTGTAAAATATTTAATGTAATGTAATGTGGGAATTTGTGTGTCTCAGTGACGATCCTCTCAGCACATTTTTGCTAAACCCAGTGGTTGAAGCTAAATTCCTCAAATGATCACGAAATTTGTTCTATAAAACAGATTTTGGTGACTCTTACAAAGAACTGAACATCTTGATGCAGAAATTTAATGTTAACACTATTCCTTTACATTCAAATACTATCCCCCGAGGGGTGAAATCATCGAAGAAAGATGGTATTGTTTTAAAATTGGTGCCCCTAATGCCATTGAACAGAATGGAGTTTTGGCTGAATCTACCCAGGAGTGATTTGCAAACTGATGGTCTAATCGTTACCTATAACGTGTAGTTTATTGTCAATGAGAATGATTTTACTTAAATTATTTTTTTGAGTTTTGTGTGACTGTTGAGAGTCATGTTTTGTTTTAAAAGTCCTTTGAAGTACGTTAATAAATATTTTTTTTTAGTAAGTCAACAGGATTTTGAATCAAAATCTGCATTCATAGGTACGGACAGCCACACATTAATGTATACAAATCTGTCAAATTTCTTCAATCGATTCTCACCTTAATGTCAAACACGGTTGTTTCGTTCAATATCAATTGAGGAAAATTGTGATGTTACAGATGTGTCTGTACTTTGGGATTATTTTTTATTTTAGTCTTTACGTTTACTATAGAAAATCAAATTAATAACCTAGTAAGCAGACTTACTATGGTTTGATATTGTTTTTACAGTCATATTTGGGTGAATTCACAAATAAAAAGAAAGTATGAGCGATTTAAGTGTAACTATACTCCAAAACAATTAAGAGTATTACAAACCAAAATGTCAACAATATAGCACAACTTTTCGCCAAACATCCAAATCGCTATCTCTTCTGGTTTCTTCGGGCAAACGAATCAAAGTAGCCGACTCGTTTTTTGGCTCTCCTGAACATTTTTGTTATATCGAATTACTATGTTTTGATTTTAAGCAGCCGACGTAATAAGGCGAAAACTCTTTGGCCTAGTGCGCACTGCGAATTTTTTCGCGCATTTTTGTGGAACATGGAATCAGACGCGTGTTTCAAAAATAGATAGTTATCTGCTCTATTACAAAAATATATTATACCTAATATCAAGATTAGATAGAACTCTGGGATTGTCTCAAATAAATCTTTATAATGAAGTTTATAATGAAAGTTAGTAAAATTAAAAATACCTACTTTTCATATGAAGAATTGAAGCTAAATGTAAGCAAGGATAAATTCAATAAGAAGACAGAATAACAAATTTACCATAGTATATTCAGTTTTCTTTATCCAATAAAATCACAAGGACCACTTTGAATAGTCTTCTTACATGCTAGTGAATCTAGGTGCCGGTTCCTCCTAACCCCAGTTCAAGAAGAATCCGGCAAGAAACTTGTCTGGTCCTAACACTTTTTTGTATGATCCTTTACAATTTTACACAACACAAGTACCCTCCTACAAAATAAACACCATAAGGAATATAAGGAAACAACGAGAGAATACCTAGGTAGGCACACAAAATGCACATGGAAATAATAAGTAATTTATAGTACATAGAATAAGATTCATATTACGTAAAGTTACAGAATTAGTACTTAACTTTGAAGTCTGGTCTGCTGTCTCACCTGAAGTGCCACTAATAGCATTTACATCTGTTTATATACCCTTGCAATAACAATTTCATGGCGCCAACTTAAACCAATCACAGCCATGCAAACTTTCAGCCTGAATATCTTTTAACAACAGTAACAATAAAAATGTTTGATTAAGTAAAATTATCTTAAAACCTAAACAACGTTCATTTAAATCATTATTATTAGTATCTATTAACCTATTCGCACATATTTAACTAAAATAGGATCAACCAATCGCAGAGATTTAGTGAAATATCTTAGTACCTAGGAAATGATAATAAAACCTTATTTAACAGATCTCTTTTAAAACTTACAAGAATAATTTTACAATTTTCATTATCAAATAATCATAACTAAATCATTAAACAATACATCAACCATTTGCAAACACAAGCAGAAGTCTATTCATTTGTATACTTTATATTTTAAACTTAAAAAGTAACAATATTTAATATGTAATAACTATTTGACAAATCACTATTAGTTTTAACAATACAATTTTACCTTAGATAATACATAGAAGGTAACAGTAAATAATATCACATAATAAATAAAAGTTTATTGATATTTTCCTTCAAAAATTGACTAGGACGTCTTAGTTGACATTGACATTTACAATAAAATGAAGTTTCTACAAACAAACCATCATTTTGAACGGAATTAGATATTATCTGTCACGTGCGTCAGATTTATGTACCCGTATATAGATAGGTGCATATACTGATTGATGGTTTATTCTTTTAAATTCATTGGACACTGACCTCTACCAAAAATGGTTTAATATTACACATTAAAGTTAAAGATTTATCAAATGAATATCTGTATCGTGTACCTTTAAAATAACTATCTAACAATGTGCCACAAGATGGGGTAGTTAATTAAAAACTGACTGACTTTATGATGAGATGTAGATAAGCAAGATGTAGGTAATAATAAAGTACCAAGGTAATACCTACCTTTATAAGTACCTACCTACAGAACAAACAAAACAAACATATAATTTTCACTCAAAATGGGACATTTAGCATGATACAATGGGAGTTCATCTCGTGATCATGGCGCATGCAACTGTGCCGAAATATAGGGTAGCAATAAAACTCATATATCGTGGTAACCCGTTTTGAGTGAAAATTATGTTCTAAACCACTTTAGTTTTAAAAGTTAAAACAAATATAATCACGACTGTAGTATTCGGACTGTCTACCTAAATACTTAATAATTGTAGACATCTGTATAGATGTCTGCATGTAGCTCGAGTTTTTGCATGTAGCGCGAGTTTCAAGAATCTCTCATCCTAAGTTTTCCGTTGGTTTAAGAAAAAAAACTAAGTTTTCATAGAGTTCTGACTTTTTAGTTCGAAAAAATTTGGTGATCTGAAAAGTTTTCCAGGAGTTTTGAAAATGGGTAATTTTATAAATTTCGATGTGCTCATTCCAAATTTCAACTTTTTCACTTCGTATCTATGCCGCACGCATTGCATTATTGGAAAAATGATGCTTAAAATATATTTTTTTACGATGAAATTTATACACAAAATTAAACTAATGAAAGTTCTACAATTCATATAATATTATTTATTTCTAAACTCTATAGGTAAGTATGGCGTACAAGAGCCGCAAAGTGTGCTTCAACATGCGTTTTAGCTAAAAAAACTCATTTCCACACCACCTTCAGGTAGAGTAAGCGGCGCGTTTTTTTTATCGGGGTGTCCCCAGTAGGCCTTTTCCACAATTCAGAAATTTAGCGCAATCTTCTTCACTTTGCTGATTTTGAAGGACCATTTATTTTGATGGTGTTGCGAGTTCGTCGTCTTTTTTGATTCCATCATACTTTTGCACAATACAGTCTCTGTTTCATTCTCCTCATCGCTATCATGTGTTTTGTTTATTGTTTATTCTCATACCACTGCTAAACCTTGTGATAGGTTGAGGTAGCAACGTAATATTCAATTTACTTTCTATATATATTTCTTTTTTTCTATATCTTTAGTTGTTTAATGATAAGATTTTTTACTTTTCACACCACTGTAACTGTATAATTTAAAAAGTAGGCTTTCTCCAGTTTTGGCAATGATCTCTGCATCAGCGTTTTGGTTTTTAAGAATCTAGACAACCTCGTTTTAATTTAAATATTTTCGGAGTAGGTACTCTAATTAATTTTAGTTGATTAAAGAGTACACATGTTGTATCACAGCCACTAAAGGCATGCAAGAATGCAATAGGATCTGCGGCTATTTATTTTATCTATGATTATTTAAGAAAATATATTTGTTGCAAAAAGTTTCCTTTTCTTGGTTTTAGAATATACATGTTTGAAGTGTAGATGTAATTGTCAAAACAATAGCAAAATCTACATATTCACAGACAACTATTACGGAATCGAATGCTGATGAAACACGAATTGCAGTATTGATTATTAGCATATATAGATCCGCATCTTCCGTGGCTTGTATGATCATAAAATTCTTAGCTTCAAATTTTAACATCAACATTATAATGACGCGGTTCTTGTTAGCATCATTTCCCAGGAATTCATTTAGTGATACTGTTGAAATCAGTGTCTAAAAGTATGTCTACTGAAGCAGTTTTTCGTGGTCTGGATCGATCCGCATATTAGGCACTACGGTTTGCTACATCTTTTGGATATCCGTCGAATACGATTATGTCATTGGATGTATATTCCGATGGAACGTATGTAACGTAGTAATTGCAAGTAGATTAAAACGATTCGCCGCGATGCCAAATGACTCAGTGTAATAGTTTCCTCCATCATTACATACACTCTATCTTCAAAATTATGCCGTATACATAGAAAATTTAACGTATTTACCCATGCCTTCGTCATCGTAGAAAGAAGAGAGAGGGGACACAAAGGCGCCGCATTCCTCTTGTACCTGCAACGTATAGCAAAATATTTTTCATAAATATACGAAACACACGTGTTGGTGATTTTATAGTGTTGGTGCAAAAACTATATAATAGCTCGTCATTCATTATTTCGTGCCATTGGTCTGGTAACGCTCCACTGAGAGCTTAATTGACTGTTGAAGTCTTCTGTTTTATAGCTCACCATAGCAACATGAACTTCCATAACCGTTATTGGCACATAGTCACAAAAAACACTTGTATTATGCACATGTGGTTTGTGGCTGCTCCACTTACAACATTACAACCAACGGAAGTGCTGTCAACAAAGCTCGATCCTCTGTCTGCTCCTTGGTAAGTATCGCCTTGCTTTCTTAACCTCTTAACATGTCCTGGTTTCTTACACTCAAAGCACGATACTATTCTCCTTGTTCAAACAGCTAAAGCAGATGTTGTATTTTAGTGCTATTACGGCCACGCTGATACTCCAGCAAATGCGGCAACTTAGCTTTCACCGTTTTCATTTGATTGTTTAATATTTTTTTCAAGCGCCATTATCAACGGATCATAGTCTTTTGTGGTAATCCGCTTAACATAGCCACAGCTATAAAATCATCCACCAAATGTGACAAAATGGCGCTAAGATGTTGACTTAATTCAGTGATGTTATATTAATACGATTTCCATCAATGGAGAAGACAAAAAAGAACCCATTGAAGGTAAAGAAAAAAGAAAGTCCTTTGTCAGAGACTTTATAGAATGTCTGTAAAAAACTTTAAATTTATATCAATTAACATTTATTATAATATTGGAACGAACTTACTTATCGCACGGTATAGACTTGGCGAGTGGCTAGGCGAAAAAAAGTGTAAAATTTTTCCGTCACGAATTTCCGACGCGACCCTTTCTTTAGTGTAGACGGTTATAGGGAGACACGATTCTTCATCCCCGGACAAAATATCTCCGTAAATATCTTCGTAATTAATATATTTTTTCGGGTTGAGACGATAAACATTTTATTGTATAGTATTTAATTCAATTTATTAGTTATTTCTTTAAAATGTCGTCAGGTGAGGGTCCTACGATTCGTTTTTCTGTCTTTGGTCGCCATTCGAAAACGTTATTTGCCCAACGGTTATCAGTTCTGCGAGCTATATGGCCTGCCCAACTTGCCATATATTCAACTTGCAAATTTTTAGTGCTATGTCGGTGACTTTGGTTCTTCTACGGATTTCCTCGTTGCAGGAAGTCGGTGGCCCTCTCCAGGGCCCAAAATCTTTCTTCCAGGAAATCTATGGGGGAGGCCTATGTTCAGCAGTGGACTTCTTTAAGGCTGATATGATGATGATAATGATGATAAGTTATTTCTGCGTCTTCATTTAATTGCTCTCAGACGCTAGTGATTCATTCATTTGTATTTGTTAATCAATAATGTAATACGTTTATCAATAATAATACTCGTATACCCAAGAATTTAGTCCCAACCGAGTGTTCTACTACACTCACGCTTTTTTTTATTAATATTATTCTAGTTTTTCACTAAAGCATACATAAAGTACATACTAAGTCTATCAATAAAATGCCATTTGTCAGCAAATAGGTCCAGTTGTACGAGACCGGCGACGAGGACATTGAGGTGTTGTTGGGTTCTACAGTGTTTAATGTTGAGGGACTGTTGGCGTGCTACGGTGCGTGCCGGTGTTACTGCAAATGGTAACACCACTCCTTTCATGGTTTGATGGTATAGCAAATCTTGATGTAATTTGGTAAGGAGATAGATTGTATCTTGAAGGACAGGCTAAAAAAAAAATAGGTCTAAAAAGTCAAAAAGCGTATAGGTTAAAAAGTAACCTATATTATGCTCTTCCAGGTATACTCCTATACTACTTGTTGTTTATATCATGGTAATAGCATAACTTAATCCCAAATAAACATAATTATGGATCTTTAGTTATCTGAAATAAATGAATTTATTATTATTATTATTATTATAAACATACAATTATCCGAATACCCGTACACACAAACACAATTCAAACTTTCGAAATTTTAATGTTAGTAGGATAATAAAAATTATCCAATGCAACAATAAAAATATTAAACATAATATTCTAATGTTAAACAAATCATGAGGTAGGTACCTATATCACTAAAAATAATAGAAAAATAATAATAATTAAGTAACCTGACTAAAAATGGTTTTATTGATATAGTTTCGATGGTATACAGATTGTAGGTATCTTATTATATCAAGTTACATACATTCATGAGAATAATAACGCATACCATTTGTAAAACAAATCAAAATAGAGTACTTACATTTCGCGCAACTCAAAATAATAATATCAGAATTCTTTGGGTATTGAATAAAATGAATGAAATGAGCTTTGGCAAAGAGGTAGGAAGAATTAAGAGTCGGAAGGAGGATAACCTTTGAAAATCTTTTGATCTAGCCCTCCGGGGACCAACCAAACAGCCAGATTACCTACAAACAGGAAGCCGTGTCACATTACTGGTCGTAACCAAACGGCCTCTGCACTCTGATTAACATCTAATTTATAGCAGCATTTCGTAGCCAGCTGAACATAATCTAGATAGATTGTTCCTTTTATGTTCAGTTCATATCATATGATATTTTTGTGAAAGCAATTCGTTTGGCTTAACTATTATAGTAAAGTACATTATGCTAAGATTCAGAGACTAACTTAATAATCAATTTACGCTTAATTTCTCAAAAAATATTGGATTTTAACATACGTAAGCGTGAACTGACGCATGGTTTCAGTCTTTGATACATAGCTTTAACCCCTAGAATACTAATCATCGCCTGAGAGGCCGCGCGCGGTCCGTTTTTTCCGATTATTTCAAAAATGCGTGCTTGAATCATGTTGTGCGTTCGTGCTAACACAGAAAACCCCGCGCCGCATAGGGGAGCAAAAGCAGTTTTTCGGAGTTTTTCCGTTTGCAAAATATTAACAGAAAATTTTGACTCGACTTTTGGGGGTGATCATTAGTATTTATGATAAGTCAAATTTTGAATACTTGTTTTGGTTTTTGTGTTTTTTTTGTATTTTGTATTAAAATTGTTTGTATGTTTAAAGCTGACATTAAACTAAAAAAAAAAAATTCAGACAGCGAGATTGAGGACAACTTGGAAGTTGATCCTGACGACTCTGGCGATAAAGCAGCAGATCCTTCTTTCGTGCCATTCCTACTAGAAGAAGACAATATTTTGAATATTGTGGTAGACGACTCCTGAGCTACCAAACATTTCGATACCATACCAATCCACAAGCGCTGCGTCTGTTCCAGAAACTGCGTCACGAGAAGAATAGTCAGTGGAAAATTTTATTGTTTTGCATTCTGCGGCGGCTGTGAGAAGTAAGAACAAATAAATAATTGATTAATCTGATCCAGGAAAACCTGTAACAGGGCATTATCTATTAAACTGCTACCTGGAACATTATCAGGCCAAAAACAGGACCAACTGAAAATGAACAGAGATGAAGAGTGACAGAAACTGAGGAAACAAGTTAGAGATGCAGTACAAAAGGTTTTGGCTTCTGAAACTCGGCCAATTGTAAAAAAAACCAGGTGTAAAATAAGGGCAGAGAAGTACGTGTACCTATTGCTCTGATAAAATAATGTTTATTTACTAAATGAAATAAAAACTATTGCTTTGACCATCGATCTCCAAACTGCAGCTCCTGCGACAATAAAAGAAAGGCATACATCAAATTACAAACTAATTAGACAAAAATTTTATGTTCCAAAATAAAATAAAATAATAATGTAATAATACACAATACCTACATTATATTCCGTGCATAATAGAAAACGTTATTACTTCTGATAATAAAAACTTCAGTAAATGAATTGTGAAACGAACTTACCCTGACATACCTACCATACATTACTTTGTGTACATATTCTCTCATTTTGCACGTTAGTATAGATAATTGATTCAGGCGTGACTTGGCGGAAATCCATTACAAAACATTAAATAGATGGACAAATATTTAGTGTCTAACTTATATGTATTTGTTTTGCCTAACTTGTGCTTATGATATTACATTCATTTATAAAAATAATTTTAGAAATCTACAGAATAATATAAAATGTGAAAATAAATAAGGTGTGAAACATGTGAAACAGTTGAGTTATTAAGGATCGTTTAAAACGATCTATAGATTGCTCAACTCATCCAGATCACTGCCATAGGGCAGCGTTCTCAAAACACTGGCGGCATTGAATGGCAATGCCGATTATGATATTATTATAATAATGATTATATTCATTCTTGTCCTTTAATGAGGCATTTCCTATGATAAACACAATATATATATATATAAATATGATTATATATATGTATATATGATTGGTAATTTGATTAATTTGTTTAAATATTGATTGTAATAATTGATCCTTCAAATCATTCCTTTTCTAACATTGAAATATTATAATAGCAGCTACAGGCCCCTTCTCGCTAGTGACAGTAGTTTTTTTCAATGAGGTCTAGATGACCTTCAGAAAAGAGGAATAAAGAGGTCTTACCGTTTTATCAAACCGCCAATGTATCGAGTAGGTTTTATTTTATTTGATTTATTTAGGGATAATTAACAGCTACAATATTCTATATTTTAGATAAAAGGTAACTTAAATAAATAAATAAAATAAATAAATAAATAAATAATCCCGGACATTTCACACAGCATCATCTGGTCCCAAAGTAAGCAGAGCTTGTGTTATGGGTACCACAGGACTGATACACTACTTATATACTTTTTTTTTTTTGTAAATACATACATATTATACATAGAAACACCCAGACCCGAAACAAATACTTGCAGATCATACAAACATTTGTCCCTCGGCGGGAATCGAACCCGCAACCTTCTGCGTCTCAGCCGGATCTAAGCCCACTGCGCCACAGAGGTCGTCGTAAATATAGTAACAATATCATAGCCCACTACATTATCCACATATTCGCTATAACAACATTGAATTTTTGTAGTAGTACGCCGATAGAGGCTTTTATAAAAATAGTAGGTCTTAAACTAATTTCAAGCAATTAGGTATCGTGAATCGTGGTACAATAATAGAATTAGGTAAGTAAACATAATAAGAACAAAAATTTATAAGAAATGTAAGAAAGGATTATTATTGAACATTAGAGTTGGTAGTAAGAATATTGATAATTATGCTCTTTAAACATCCATTTAGAGCATGCAAAAATATCGATGTCTGTGAAAGTACAATTATAAGAATATTCGATGATAAGAACTATTCGACGTATAGGACTCCGAAGTCCTGAGTTCGTGCGACAGGTGTTTAAGCAGCAAACAAAGTACCCGCGCGAACCTGCCGCCTATCTGGAAGGTCCGGGGCACTGCATAGCAAAGCTTGGTAGTGAGGTCATTAACGTCAAAACTATGTTAACAATACCGTATAGTAAGTTGGATTCTAAGTAAGTGCGTCTAGATTCAAGGTGTAGGAGATTGTACTTGTCAACAGTTGTGAGTATGATAAACGCGATCTAAAGTACCTGTAATACATAGTTCGCAGAAACTTACGTTGAACTCTCTCAATCTCATCTGTGTATTTTTATATAAGGGATTCCAAAATGGCACAGCATACTGGGAGCCGACTAGGGTGTTATACAAGTTTAGATAAGTGGCAAGGCGCCTGAATTCTGTAGAGTCCAACACATTTATGGAGAATTTATTTTACTTTTGTCTGCAAGCATCTCACCGTTATCCACTAAAAGCGGATGCCTTCTGTAGAATATAATAAGGTTGGTAATGTTTGATAGATACTCGTAATTCCAGTAGATATTATTCCATGCATCTGTAGTTAAAATAAACTATTATTGGTATTACTGAAGTAAGGCTCAGTGGCTTCCAGTAGGACCTCACAATCTCTAGGCTGACAGACCGAATTCCAGAGATGCAGACTTGAGATTAAGATGATATATTATGTAAATATATAATAGATGCAAATACCTAGGTATTTGTATCTATTATCTATATATTTACATAATGCCATGCCGATTAACTCTACGCAGTAATTATACTGCGTAGCGTAGTGAGTTAATCAATTAATTAATTAATTGTGATCACAGGGGTCCTATTTCGTTGTGCAGAAGGCAACCAAACATAGAAAACAATTAAGCTGATCCTATTGGATAAATTCAGCTCTCAGGTACGTTCCGAGTGCCTCTGAGGGAATTCCTAACAAGGTGGAAAATCTGACTTTTGTATAACAACGCCAGGTAGCCATCTGTTTGACCCACAAAACATGTTGTGTAATAGTTTCCTAGAAGTTTCCTACAACTATAGATATTTGTTTAAAGCTACTACCACTCTGAGACTACTCCCATCATGAACCCTTTAAGCCTATTTTCTGCTCTGTTATCTCTCCGAACCTTTAATAAACACTTTACGTAAACTTAGGTGAAGAAAACTATCACAGAGACAATGTAAGACCAAGGTACCTTTTAATTGTATGATCCATAAGTAGCAGCTAGTTATTTTTATTGTAAACTTAACACAACTTAGACAATGAAATGACAGTAATGGTAATTTTTTTGTATCGGATGAGCTGAAATCTCAAAATATATGAATGATCTTATTTTGCTCACAAAAAGTCCACACAAGAATAACAATTTAAAGTTAATATTTTAACTTTTTAAACTGAAATTTTAAAAATGCATTGCCTCACGTTGCTTTGCCCTCAGAAAGTTTCGTACGTAAGTAACTGACACATTTGAAATGTAAAAACTCTTTTGCATTAGTTTTTCGTAGTTAAGGTAGTAATAAGATGGTCGTTTATTTCCTTTATTGAATTGATTTTCATAGTATTTTTCGCTGTTTTAATCATCTTATTTTACAATGACTAAATAGCGCTTAAACACGTTAGTTATACGTGAGATTAACTTTAAGAAATTACATTTTAAAATGTTACTCTAATTTAGACTTTGGTGCAAACAAAATAAGATCGTTCGTGTTTGAGGAAACTTTAGTTTGTTATTTTGAAACTTCAGAATCAGGATCAATGTCCGAGATCCTGCGAACGGCGACAATGTTCGGTGAAATTATCAATATAGCTGAATCGAAGTATTGGAAGTTTGGAAAAATATTCCACCGCCGCCGCTATGAAACCTACAAGGTATTCATAATACTCGTATTGGATTAAACTCAAAAAGTATTTATTACGTTTGAGCTATTCAAAAGCCTGCCTCACAGCTCAGTTTTTAGTAGCTCTGCCTTCTCCGCAGTAGGTTGAGTGTTCGATTCCCTCCCAGGACAAATATTCGTTTGAAGAACCGATGTTTTTCTGTGTCTGAGTGTTATAAAGTATTTTATGTAGGTATTTAAATATATATAAGTATTCTATCAGTCATCTCGTTCCCATAGTACAAGCTATGCTTAATTTGGGGTGTGGTGGTGTGCTAATTGTCTGCAAATATTTATTTATTTATTTACAATATACATTTTTCATTGTTTTAACTTAAAATATCCAATTTTAAATTGTTTAGCTACTAGGTGTATTGTAGATTTAACCAATATAATACAATCGTCTAATAATGTTTTTCATATAATATATTTTTATTATATAGTACATCTTATGTACGTACTTATGATATCACGTAATCAAGTCAACCTATCTATTAACTTACTAGTTCCTAAAGGTCTCAGCGGAATTCCAGCGCACGCTGTTACAATCTGCATTTTGCAACCACCATTTATTATTATTATAAGCCCACAATGTCCCACTGCTGGGTAAAGTCCACGCCCTGTTATCTCCATTCATCCCTCTCCTGCGGTAAGATGGCCTAGTCTGCACGGAATGTAGTGAGCTGATCCCTCCACCTGGATTACGGTCTGCCGCGACATCATCGTACCGTATCAGAACACAACTCAGACATGCGGCAGACATGACCAGCCCAATCCTATTTGAGCTTGGCAGCTTTTGTAGCTATATCGGTTATCTGGGTTCTTAAGCGCAGCGGTGTTGCGAATCCGATCTGTTTGCAACCACCATTTATAATGATTTTATTATTTTGGAATTGTTGTAGGTATGCTTTTTATATTTATTTGTCACAAATTAATAGCTTGAAGTGAAGTTTGAACTGTGGCGAGTAAAGGTGCAAATTTGATGCAGGTACCACCACAATGTCATATCTCAACAAGAAAATAACATTACACACAGCGTCATCTGGTCCCAAAGTAAGCAGAGCTTGTGTTTTGGGTACCACATGACACCGCAGGACATAGGTTTCGTATTATATATCATAATACGAAACGTATATTATGTCCTGCGGTGGTAATTGAACCGGCAACCTTCTGCTTAAATATTAATTTTGTAGTGCCCAAACGGAAAAAAAATATTTTCTGTTTGGGAACTACATTTAGATTATTATTAAAATCGGTAAAAAATGGTAAGTAATTTACTTTTATAAAATACAATACAATTTACACTTTTAACTTTTAAAAAAATATTAAATAAATATAATAATGTAAAATGTTTACATTAGGAACGAGTGGAAATAATACGGACATATTGCTCGTAGAAAATACAACAGCAAAGGAAACTTTAATACAATATCAATTCAACTATGTAGTCTTCTTTGTTAAAAAGTGTACGCCCTTTCCGCTTCGAGCCATATTGCTTGCAGTCACAAGAGCAGAATAATGGATTTAAGTTTATATAGATAGATTCTATACTGTTTACATTGCTCAGTAGGTATTTCAAAACATGTTTTATTTTTATTATTTCAACAGAATATGGGCTACCGATTTTATGAGCCAGTGGTGAAACCTAGTGACGGGATTTTTTAGCTGGACACCTTAACGACGCTTGAAAGCACTCTGATGTAAATACCAGTCACCCATTCAAAATGCTGACAGCGCACAATAAATAATAACAGCTTACCAATAATGTACCGCCTTGTGGGAGTGTAATGTCTTTTTAGGACCGACATAG
Organism: Lampropteryx suffumata; assembly: GCA_948098915.1. Lineage (NCBI taxonomy): Eukaryota > Metazoa > Arthropoda > Insecta > Lepidoptera > Geometridae > Lampropteryx > Lampropteryx suffumata. Next base: position 12,512,777 of record OX402544.1, on the reverse strand, counting down.
CCCTTAGTGCGATTATTTTGACAAGGTTACATATAACCGATCATACTAATAAACGCCTCTCAGCTTGAACACTGCCTAAGCACTGCTTAGTATTCGCCCTGTCACATTTTGTCACTATCTCACAAAAAGGGATGACAATCAGTGTTTTAACTTTGACAGAAGCAGAGGGACGTTTATTAGTAAGGCCGACTATGTGTAATACAAATACTGTTCTTCTGATTTCAAGTTTCATTTGATTTGGAATACAATACAAAAAAGTTGAAATGTTAATAAAGCTAAGTAATGAAAAACTATAAAGCACAAATTAACAAAAAAAAACTGTCGCTATATAGTAATTTACTTTAGTTAAGTTTGTGCTTATTTAGGAGCGATTTCGCAAGACTGTCCAGCAAGTTTATTATACATATTTTATATTATTATAACTACTGGAAAGAGTAGTAATCTGCAATTCTTCATAATCCAAATATACAGTTACTGAGTTGGGGTAGGTACTAATAATTCTTAGCTAGAAACATGGCAATAACGGTGCAGGTCAACACCATCTGCTGCCATTTGATTTATGACATCTCGGGGATAAAACTACTAAGCAGTCAGTTTGGTTCGTTTCTTGCCCTTTCATTAACTTATATTTTAGATAATTTTTCAATCGCGTCAATGTATATTTGTTTATAAAATTTATCAATTTCTGATTGTGATTTACTTTGACAGCATGACGTAATTGAGAATTTCACTTTTCAAACCTTCGGTTCGGTTACTTTTTTAACATGACGTGCTTGATAATTCGTTTTTCGGTGCTTTCTCATGTGAAATAATACGTAAATTATACCCGAGTTTCTTAAAATGTGTATTTAAAAATACCTACTATTATCAATGTGTAAAGCTGTATCAAAGTAATCAAAGGCTAAAATCCCATTAAATACTATGACAAAGTAAGATAGATACTATTTGGTAAAGCCTTAGCTAATGACTTGACCATGGCTCAAAACATCCAGCCTTAGTAAGTGGTTATATAAAATACGTAGCAGCAGAGCTAAATACACATAGATTTAGGATACTTACTAGTGGTATACTTACTAAATAAGGCGTACGATAGCTGGTGATATGTTGAGTTTAAGCAATTTATATATGATGCCTTGGTGCCAAACTGTGTCAAAGGCTTTTCAATGTCCAATAGGAACATTCCCTTTGATTCATTCTTATTAAGTCCATGAGCCACATTTTAAGCTACTTTTGCGAGCTGTTAGACAGTTGAAGGTGCGTGGCGAAAACTAAATTGCTCATCAATTAAAAAGTGATTGGTTTCTCGAGGTAGGTGTGTTTATAGGATTTTTTCGATTTAAAACGATCTATAGATACTTTAACTGATACAAATCAGTAGGGCGATTATGGAACTCTTGATACAATCAATGTCTATCATTTTCGATTAGCAATCGGCATCAATGTCTATCAATTTCGATTAGCAATAGGCATTATTTCAATCAATCATATACGATGTATTTAAATACTTAGTACGCTAAACACGGTTCCTACCACAATCGTACTTTGTAAATTGGTCGAGTTATAGTATGACACCAACTTCACTTTGTAACTAGGTGAATAGAAGATAGAATATAGATAGAAGCCGATAGAAATCGCAGCGATCCGTAATACCAATTCATCAATAGTAACTGAAAGCTATTAGTATCAATGTTGTGATAGTATCAAAGTTCCTTAATCGCCCTACTAAGCGCATCACCATCAAGACGTTGAATGGTTAATAATATAAGTTCAATGATATTGCATATTTTTCATAGCTTTGCTATCGGATGTGAGCTGGGCGGGAATGGGTCGCTGATCGTGTGCTAATGCAAGGACGGCTACGCTGGCGCCCGTTGCGAGTACTGCGCTGCAAGATTCTATGGAGAGCCAGAGCGCATCGGTAACCTTACCTAGTTCACGAAGTCTTGTGCGATCACGTCAGGACAAGTGTATCTGTCTGTCTGTGGCATCGCAGCTTTTACTCGGATGAATCGATGTTGATTTGGTTATTTTCTTTAAAATTCTCTATCAAATATTCATCTTCATCACTTCGTTAAAAGTGTTCTTAGATATGGTTCAAGAAAATAGGTTTAACAATTTGAAAATCGTTCAAGAAAATAGCTTTAACAGTTTGAAAGTTTACCTATACACGGTAACAGCAGGCTTATTGGGCGGTATCCTAATGGGTTTGTCGGGTCTTTGCCAGGCTTATGAATTGGAATCACTTTAGCTATCTTCCAGGGCAGTGGGAAATAGTTTAACAACAGACAAGAGTAAGCTATTTAATCTTAGTCAATAAAACAATGCCTTTTTGAGGGAGGTTTTTATGCATTATGTTAGATATCTGATCAGGGCCAGACGCTTTGCGGGTTTTGAGATATTATTTTTTACTCCGGCTGGCCGTACCAATTGCACAAGATAGTGATCAGCGTTGCTGTTACGATCAAATTGATCGGAACAGGACAGCGAGGAAGATGATTTTTTACTGAGTTTTCCTTATTGCCAGGATTTCACATTGTTCGTTCTGGTTGGATGTCAGTGCTCCGTCATTATGTGCAAGGGTTGGTATTGTAAAGGTGTACGTTTTTAAGTTCTGGAGTTATCGACTTTTTTAGTTTGAGGTTCCAAAGATTTTCGTGGTATTATTTCTTTCTACGCACAGTTAATTTTAAATTTGAGACGATTAGCTTCAAAGATAAAAGTTCTACGAGCTGTGATGACAGTTTCTTTGGCAGCATAACGGCGTAGCTGGTTTTTAGTTTAGATTTTTCTTTTAAAAAATCGTGGGATGTTAGTGTTCCAGGGTTTTAGGGTTGTAATAGGTACACTTAAGTTCCTTGCATGGATTATTTGCTCTTGAGATGTAGAGATAGCAGAATCAATTTCACTCGCCGGCGCCGCTTTGAAAACATTGTAGAAGAAGGAGAATGCCATCTTTCAACAAGTTGTGGTATTTAGTCCAAGTAGCCTTACTAGCATAGTTAAACTTTTGGATGGGCTTATGGGTCATTTTGATATTTAGTTCAACTAAACCAGCATGTGGTTAGATGAGAGTGCATGGATGGTAGAAATTGTATTTATTGAGTGGATATATATATATAATGCACTAAAGTAGGTTCAGAAGGAGTATAAATAATAATCTTGAGTTCATTGTGCACCACGTATTCGAAAAGTCTTTTGCCATGCATGTTAGAGGGGCCAGGTGAGCCAATACGGATGTCTCGCATTTAAATCCTTCATAACAAGAAGTCTATTACCCGCTGTCGTGAGCATGTCGAAGTCACTAGTTAGCAGGGGGAGGTTTGGCGATCGATAAACAGAATATATAATAACTTTTCCAGTAGGCAGGTTGCATGACACACCAATAACCTCAAGGTTTTGGGACTGACATAGTTCATAGTTCTTGCTACAGTCCCACTGTAGCAAGGAGGTGAACTATGTCAGTCCGTACCAGGATTACTACGCCCTGCTCAGAGCCGTTTTTACGTTGTTCAGTGCGATAGCAACGAACACCAGGTATATTAATAGTACTTCGTTCAGATAGTTTTGTTTCTGACAGTGTAATGATGTCGTCTTTTAACTCACTTATCGACTTTAAACTCAATCTTTCAGTTCGTGTTGCTTGGTGACAATGCCGTCAGCATTCCAATATAGTAAACGAAGGATGTTATTGGAGTTAAAAATAAAAAAGTCATCCTAATCATGATTAGACATGATTACGATGACTTCATCCATAAAGGATACGCACTTCCTAAAATCTACTTTTAGGCCTTTTATCGTATTGAGAATTTGAAGTATCTCTCTGGTTACATCATCTTTAGTTGTTGTTCATTTCCGGTGATTGGAGTTCATTTCCATCGAGCAGACGTTTGGTGACAGGTGGCTCAGCTGAGTTTAGACGGCCATTGGTATGGAATTCTACGTGTGTAGATTCCCTTGCACAGTAGCATGAAAGTCGCATGAAAGTCGAGAACTCGAGAAGATATAGTAATGCGAAAGAAAGAGAGGCAAGGTGTAGTTAGATATAAACATAAGGATAACCTAATACTTATATTCACCTACACCTTGTCTCTTTTTCTATCGCCTTACACTATAAAGTGCAATAAAGTGAAATTCAGCTTGGACAGTGCTGATTACAGCGCGAGCGAGCTGCGACTGAATTGCACTGTATTGCGTCATATCAAGAGTCGCTATTTATTTTAATAGTTTCTGTAGGGAGAGCCTTCTGTGTCTGTAAATTTATTATGTGCCCTCATGCCAATTGTGATTTCTATACGCTTTAAGGTAGCGTTGGTATAGAAATAGAATATAGAATACAATTCTTCAATTTACGAAGATGGTTGAGATGACAATTCTGTCAGTGATATAGGATTCCAAGTACAATAATTCACCAGTCTTCGTGAAATGAAAGAACTGTACTGAACAGTTTACAACATGAGTCTATGGTTTTAGTACTGAGATCGACGCAGTCAAGATGATTATGCATACTTACTTGCCTACCACATATCTGTTTTTTATTCAGTCAGTATACAAGCGTTACCAAACTATATATGTAGCTATCTGATAATATTATTTAGAATAGATCGTTCCCAGTCCAACCAATCCAATGCGTAATATGTTAGACAGTAAGCTCACCGAAACTGGAAGCTTAAGGAGAAATTGTGAATTCACCCTGATTCTAGCTCGTATCTTGTCAAATTTATGAGGGTTGATAGAGATAGAGAGTTACTTTAGTGAGGTGAGAAAAGCGATTTTGTCTTTTATTGCAATGACGTTCGTGGTTACTTCTTCGTTAATTATAAAGTTATTTGCAGGTGGCTTAGTAACGGGTTAGCATTCAATTGTATCCATATTATAAATCACTTACTTACTTAGGTCCTCTTTTGAGTAAACGTTGGTTATGAAACAGTTATTACTATCCATATTTTTCATTGTTCCACTACAAACGAATCAATTTAAACAGTTTAAAACAATTTAAAATACTAGCAGTTTTCAATGTTTTCGTTTGGAGTATGCTGTTGCCATTTAAATACTCAAATGGCTAATAAATAATATGTTTTTTTATTTTTGTAGAAAGTATAATTAAGCGTCTTTGAAAATAAGTAACACCTACTTGCTAACACCCTCTAGCAACTATATAACCTACCTATCTGGATTTGCAATGCATACATAACTAAAAATATGTCTGTTGTTCTAACGGGATACATAAATAAAACAATGGTTTTGTGTTAGTATTTATTATTGAGATTAATATATGGTTAGTATTGATACATCAATATTATAAAGTTACATCAAGATTGTTCCAGACCCTCCCGTTTAAAGTCTAATTAAACAAGATGGAATGTTTGTTAGGAGTAGAAAAAGTAGCTAACATCAGAACCGTTGCCGTTTTGAAGATTAAACCAAGTAATACTGCGTATACAAGTTTTGATAAAAAAGCCATCCAGCTAGATACAAGTACCTAGACTATTTTATTTTTTATTAGTATTATTAATTCTCGTAAGTGATTTGTAATCTTTAGAGAATTAAATAAAGATCTTAAACCTCAATACTGAAAATACTAAAAGTGCCCTATTCTAAATTGGTAAACCTTCAGTCGAGGATAGCTAGATTCCTAATCCAATTTTGATAATAATAATTAAAAATTAACTTTAGAGCGAAAAATGTTATGTATGATATCAAGGATTTACTGCATTGTGAGATTGACTTTAGGGAAATACTCTGGTGACCTCTAGAATAACTGAACCAATTTTTAGTACCAGTATAATTTCAATATTCCACATGTAGCCTTTGATAATGAATATACGTGAATATAGCCTATTGATATATATAGGAAATATGATTACGATTATAAAAATAATGGAATAATTGAGAAATGAACTCAAAGGTTTGTGTATACTTATCTAATAAGTAGTTAAGTACATCTAAATTTATCAAAAAAAAGTACGGCGAATAAGTTAAAAACTTATACATTGGACAGAAGAACTTATTTTTAACATAACTTAACTTTTTTAATATAATATCGTGTAATTTTGCTCGTCATCGAGGAAATTACCGATCCTTACAAAAAGATATTGACTAGAATAATGTAATCTAATATTAAAGTTAGAAAACTAAGTGTTTGGAACTAATATAAGAGTTTTAGGCAAGAGCAAGAGAAAATATACAACGAACTGTTTATGAATAATACTACTGATACCGCATATAATATAACCTTAATCTATATGTCCGGTTATACGAGTACAAGTATATAATGAGTAATTATATTTTGGCCACTAACAAGACAATTTTGATATAACAAAATGATCCCAACTTTAGTTTTATATTATACTAACTTTAGTATACAAAATTACTTAGTTTTTAAATAAATAAAAAGCAATACAATAAATTAAACTAGGTAACTCAAAATAAATATTTAAGCACACAAGTAAATCACAATTATTTATAAAATGCGTACAAGTTTTAACCTCACTTCACTTCACGAGTACAAGCCAAATAATGCAAGTTAATGTCTTATATTCACTTATTGAACTAAAAATGATAATCTGCGCAAGGAGAGTGTGAAAATTATTTTGTATTCTCTTTTGGGAAAAGTTCACATCAAACTTTTATTTTAACAATTTTTATTAGTTTTTATTAGTACATATCGAACTTGGACAAACTAATATTTAACACATTTTTTTCAAAAACACGTTATTCAATAATACATAGCTTTTTTCCAAAGTACTTACACGATTACACGATTTGGGCGGGGTACCCGTTTTAAGCTGGTGTCCCTTACGAAACTATTGTGACAAGTGGCATAGTATACAAATATATAGTATACATACAAGCATCACACACACCATGATTACTGTCATTTTTTTTTGTTAGTTTAAATGTAAATCCGTTATTGGTTGTCGGTTGTATACTTAAGTTTTGTGTATCATATTTTAAGAGCTGTGGATTTTGTACATTGTAAATAAATAAATAAATTAAAAGTATTATAAAATTACGATTGTATGTTTTTATTAATTTTAGACCTAAAAATTTATGGAAAATATAAAGAGAGCCAAGCCATTTTTTAAATTATAGTACCTACCTACCTACTTTAAAAAAATCAGTCTTTACACGCTCTATATTTTAAAATTACGCAAATAATAAAATGAAGAGTGAGTCTCACTCATTCGCTTATTTTGTTTGAATTTTATTTAACTTTAATGGTTCACTTGTTAGTGTTCAAATTTGAAATAAAATTATAAAATATAGTCGTACTCAGACTGAGATTTTCGTTTACTCAAATGAAATCCTTTACTTCATTATGGAGAATATCCCTCCTTCATGATAATATATTCTAAGATATGCATAATAACTATAAAATTTTACAAATTGATTATAATTATGATAAGTTATGTTGACATCAATTATAATTATATTATAACTAGTATTATATTGTTGAGCGTAATTTGCTCTACACCTAGTAAAATAAAGTTGTTGGCGCCTGGCTTTTTTCCACAATTGGCGATTATTTCGCAGAGCCTAATTCATGGTAGTCTTATTCATATCAACAAGCTGTCAATTTGTAAAAGTTACAAAATGATGACTAGAGCACTCCAACTTTAGTACACTTGTGTACAAAGTATACAGTGCGTAAAATGGATGGACAGAAATCTCAAATCCCATTGCACTCTGCAGAAGTCTAAAAAGTCGTAGTAAATAACAGCTTGTTACATGCTCACAAGTTTACGATACGATATCCGTGCTGAGAACTCTGAAATATTCTGAAATAGTGTTTACGCACTTTATTGCTTTGTTGAGTCGTCAAATCTCACGCGTTTAGGTGTAGTCTCCGTTTCTGAGTCAGAGCTCGATAAGTTCAAGATGTGTCTGTCTGGGTAGGGGGTGCTGGGATGACCGGTTCTGGGTTGACCGTCGTTGAGAGTCTGCATTCTGAACTGTGGAACAGATTTGCGTTAGACTGTTATGTAGAGCCGTCTTGTCTTGACCATTCAGGTTGGCGGGAATGAAATACTGGTGATATAATTACTTAAGGAATTTAAGCTTAAATCCTTTCCCAGGATGCAATTTATCTCCTTGCCAAACTTTATTGATAAGTTTTATACCAATCACACCCACCACCCATTAAAAAGTTTCCATACAAATATTCACACCCCATTTTACTCCTTTACGAGAGTTATTTTGAAAAATCCAGAAACACATGTCCATTTATTTTGCATTTAAGTACCCAAACCAAGTTTCTAAGAAATCACACAACCCGTTAAAAAGATCCCATACAAACTTTGACACCCCATTTTACCCCTTTGTTAGGGTTATTTTTCAAAATAAATTTTGCATTTTATTTATTCATATTAAGTAACAAGCAAATCGCAGAAATAGAAATAAAACAAAAAATTACATCATTATGACACATGCAACTAACAAAAAGGAAGAATAAGATAATCGTTTGTTAATTCTACTCGTATCTTCACATTTAATAATCAAAATGTACGTCTGTGTTTTTAAATAAAACGATATAGGTATCATTTTTAAAGTTTATCATTGATTGATTGTTTGATAACATGGCAGGGCAAATTTGAGAGTGTCGGTCTGAAGATAAGCAGGACAAAAACCGAGCACATGTTCTGCGACTTCGGTGGTCCATCCAGTTTTGCCCATATTGCCTTGGAGTACACCTACCAGTCTGTTTCGATTTTCGGTACCTCGGTTCAGTAGTACAAAATGATGGTGAGATAGAGAAGGATGTAAGAAGTCGAATAAATGCGGGATGGATGAAATGGCGACAGGTCTCAGGAACAATTTGCGATCCACGTATGCCCCTTAAGCTTAAGGATAAAATATATAAAACGATCATAAGACCTGTCGTATTGTATGGATCTGAGTGTTTGGCAACAAAAGGGACGGATGAACAAAAGGTACACGTGGCTGAGATGCGAATGCTGAGGTGGATGTGAGGAGTGACGCTAATGGACAGAGTAAGGAATGAGCACATAAGAGGAAGTGTGAAAGTGGCGCCAGTGAATGAAAAGATTAGGAGCAACAGGCTAGCATGGTATGGTCATGTAATGAGACGGGAAGAACGGCATGTAACTAGGAGAGTGCTTGGTATGAATGTTGATGGATTTACGAGTAGAGGTAGGCCAAAGAAAAGATGAATGGATTGTGTGAAGGATGACATGAGTAAGAAAGGAGTGAGTGTTGAGATGACGGCTGATAGAGGAGAATGGAAGAAAAACACATGTTGTGCCCCCATGATGTAGGAAAAGGGCAGGAAGATGATGATGATTGATTGATAACAACATTGAATCTTTATTTAAATCCAAGTTGGCGGCCATTAACTTTTTTTGAATAACATGATATGGGTATGGATTTTAATGTTTTTCATTGAGATAAATTAGAAAATGCTATTTCCATTTTATTGCTAAGGGTTTTCGTTCAATTTTATTTTTTGAACTGAATTTTCAAATATTGAAAAAAAGGAAGAAGTTAATAGTTAGTTCGGTACACTTTTAAAATACTCATACACTCATTCTATCGCAGGATTCTGAAGTTCCTGGTTGGTTTCCGCTTTCCACCTGACTTTCGTTTATATTGGCCGCAGAAGCTCCTGGCCGGCGGCGGAAGTAAATATACTGACAGACTGTTATCAGCATAACTATTCCCAAAAATGCAGCTAAGATGACAAATAGTCCAGCCATTTCTTCGAGCGTCAAAGGGTTACCAACTTTCGGCAGCTGAAATACAAAAATCCAGTCTGATTTTGATGACTTATTGTTATTTTTGGCAAAGGCTAGTAAAAGACAACTCGAGAGGGACTGGCTACACATAGCAAGATGGACCAGCGTACCTGAAAAGTATGAACTATTCAAAATATTCACTGATAAAATACGTACGCACGAAACCACATATCTTTTAAGAAATAAGCTATTTTAATTAGTGTTGGACCATGTACAGAGAAAGCTACTGAAATTAGTAAAGCTAAGAATAATTAGTGTTTTGGTGTTTTGGTGCCTACATTTATTGAAAGAGGTACTGCCATCGATATAAATAAATTCTTATTTATATCGATGGCAGAGGAGCAAATCTGATATATCACGCGTCGAAATAGTAAAGCTAGTTTTCGGGGTAGACGACGAATGTAAACAACTTATTACTTAACGAGAAAAAAACGAAATGCATTCATTTTATACTACTCAATGTTAAACAGGTGAAAGCCAATGTAAAAATTAAAAACGAAAAGATAGATCTCGTCGACACCACAGTGTTCTTAGGCATTACTTTAGATAATAAGCTGTAATGGCCCGCACATAGATAAATTGTAGATGAGACTCAGCTCTGCGGCATACGCTGTTAAAAAGATCCGTCATTTTACCGACGTAGATACCGCTAGACTCGTTTACTTCAGCTACTTTCATAGCATGGCAAATGGCATGGCACTCTGTTGTGGGAGAGTGCTGCTGATATTAACACCATATTAGTGTTGCAAAAGAGGGCTGTTTGTGCAATTTATAACATAGGCCCCAGAGAATCACTTAGAAATAGGTTTAAAGAAATACCATGACCATGCCAGTACAAGAGCTTGAAAACATCCTCCAATGCAGAGGTGAACAGTTTCGGAGAAATAACATCTCCCTGTCTCACCCCTTTATGCAATGGGATTGGATTCGTGCCCTGGAGTCAGATAGACATGGTGGCGTTACTGTACAGGTTTTTCAACACTTCGATATACCGTGGTTTCATTTATGGAATGAAACCACGAGAATCTTTGAGAGAAATATTCAAAGAAATTAATATTCTCACAATAGCTTCACAATATATATATGAAAATTTGTTATACACACATAAAAATAGAGATGGGTTTCAGTAAAATAATGACCTTCATAAAATCAATACGAGGAATAGACACAAATTATACATCCCTAGGTTTCGACATGAAAAAGTAATAAGTCATTTATGGGAAACACGGTGCGCTTCTATAATAAGCTGTCTGAAAATGCTACTAAACTACCTGTTAAGAAATTTAAAGCATACATAAAAGGTAGTATTTTGAAGAAAGTTTATTATAATATAAATGACTATATTATTAATAAGAATGCATGGCCTCATGTCGCTCTGCCGCCAGACAGTTAACCGACACACTTGAAATTTATAAACTCTCTTGTATTAGTATTTCGTAGTTAAGGTAGTTATAATATGGATCATGTAAAAAAGCACTAGGACCAAGACGAGTTTCTTGCCAGTTCTTTTCAGGTTTGGGTTAGGATGAATTGGCACCTAAATTCACCTAGTATGTAAGACGTTTCAAAGTGATCCTTGTGATTGTATTGAATAAAGTATCTTTTGACTTGACTTTGACTTGACTTGACTTCATAGTCGATTTGGCACCGCTGGCGTGACCGCAGCACTGCCTAGGTTTCGACAGTGTCAAAGATTATTTCATAGTTCACAAACGCTAAACAAAGTGACCGGTTATACTCTTCGGTCTTCTATATAACCTACCGGAACGTATGAATGTGGTCTATGGTGTTAAAGCCTTTTCGGAACCCGGCTTGTTCAGGAGGCTGAAAGTCGTTAAACTTACGAGCGAGACGATTAAAAACTACTCTCGAAAACAGTTTATAAACATGGCTCAACAGCGAGATGTGCCTGTAATTCTTTAAGAGGGTGTTATCTCCATTCTTAAAGAACAGTACCACCACGCTCCTGTTCCACGCCTCTGGCGTAGTTCCCTCAAGGATGATGTAGTTGAACAGTACCGGTGTTCCACCAGCTCTCAAAAGCTCTGTCGTTATTCCGGCTTCCGCCGGTGCCTTGTTGTTCTTAAGCTGCTTGAGAGCCGTTCGGATCTTGTTTAGGATCAAACCCTTTGACTCAAAATCTGTTTAATTTTAAATCGATAGGACAAACAGATAAACCGACATGGCGAAACGATATGGGTTTCTTGTTGGACTTCAGAACTCTTAAAAACAATATACATTGAATACAATATACATACATATACGTGAAACTATACATAAAAAACATAAACATATAAAACATATAAAACATAAAAAAATATGGTAATTAATTGCATTTTCGGCTACCTGAATGTTGTTTGTTTTACTATCAGGTTTACTTACCAGTGGAACTCCGTCATTCACTTTTTGGAAATGCTTCTTTATAAGCGTTAGGAAGCCACCTTCATTCCTTATCGATATCAATGCTTGATTCACCGCAGTGCTAGAAATAAATAAACATATTGCATATGGTTGAGCATGTAATGAAAATTAATATGTTATTTATAAGAATCAAAAGTCGTGACTGACAAATAGGGGCCATGAACAGCCTAATCTGCTTTAAATTTGTGTTTCTTTGCAATGAAGACGCGTACTACGAAGGGGCTTCCTGAAATTAAAACGTTAAGGGGTCTGGTGGTGGATTGTATCAAAGTTTGCACCTAAAAATCGCCTGTGGAATTAGTTGTAGGTACTGTAAGTTACTATGTCGCAGTGCTAAAAACGTACAGATCGCAATTGCACTATCGCGAAGACACATACAGCTGAAGCATCTTGGGAAAATTAAAAGAAAGCTTATTCATATTTGATTTCAACATTGTCCATAAATAATATCATTAAAACAAGTATTGTTAAGAACATTTAGTTTGAAGCATTTTTATGGTATGAATGTAATGTTGTTGGATTAGTATACTTTTATAACATTTACATAGAAAACAATGTAGAAGGCTTTGAATACAGAAAAACATCAGGAGATCTTTCTTTTTTATATAAATTATGCACCATTTCAATCTGCGTGAAAGCGGTTTGATAGCATTAGCTAACTGCTTATGCTTTAAATAGCTGATCAGCCTGCGACTTTGTCGGTCCGTTTTAGATTGATGCACGTTACATGAATTTCTTGGAATCAATTATATACTTATCATTCTACTTATTATACTTAAGAAGCGCTTTAGAGTTAGACACAAAATTAAATCGACACACATTTATCGACTCACTTACGTTTCACTCATTCCAGAGCTAGACGAAACAATAATGAAAAATTATAAATGAAAATTGTTCATTTCTGCAGCCAAGATATTAGAAAAATAAAAGGTTGAAGTATTATACTTATGTTAGAAAACCCTGCTCTTCTATATCCATTGTGTCCAAAGTTACATAAAGGCTATAACTAATACAAATACAATAATACAATAATACATAATAAAACTAAATTAAAGATTACCTAGTTAATAAAAAATAAAATATTTAGTTCTAATAACAACACTTTAGCTCTAGCTGAATAACCCTTTTTACATAAATTTGTAAATACACTTAAAAAATCCGATTTACGATCCGATTTTAGTTGCACACTTAATAGTACAAAATAATTAAAGTAAGTGTATGAGTGCGTGCAAGTAAAGTGAGTAATGATTATGATTTTATGAGTAGTTTGACTCTGGTTCTTGCATGACGTGTTAAGTTTAAACTTTGTCAACTAATGGACAAGGAGCCCAATATCCTATTCAGTAATAAGTCTATAGACAATTAAGTGACTAACAGGAGAAGAACTTCAATCTCATAAGTTTTTATTTTTAACCAAGTACCTACATAATGTCTTCTAACACTCATAGTAGGTACTGTTTTGGATAAATAGGTATCTAGAATTTGATTAAGTAACTATATTAAAAAGGTGCTATATTAAAAATTGCTTTGCCTATTAGTGTTTTGCATACGAAGTCTATACCGATTATTCAGGAACTAGTATTTTAAGCCTGAACGAGGAGATCCCGACCAATAAAATTAACAGTTGTGGGGGTACAAATCCTAAGAATTTATATTTTCAGATTTCCATACAAAAACATTCAAGAAATAAAATTGACAACCCTTTTTATTTTGTCAACGATGTTTCTAAGTGCGTTACCTACCTACCCAGTTTCGCGTGAGTTCAAATTGTCTGCTAAGCTAGGCTAGATACCTAGGTTGGTGTATGTAAGTATCTTTTGACGTAGGTACATTACATACTGACTGCGGTATTCACACAAGCCATGTTGTTTCGTTTGTAGCACAAACTAAGTATATATATATTTAGTAACTAGGTACCTACTAATCCAGCGGCTAATCTAATTACCTATTCGTCTCTTGAAAAACAATGTTTTTAATTTTATGGTAAAAGAAGCAACTACTTATGTAGATTACATACCGTTTAATGTCTTGTTCTTGGCGGATCCCTTTGAAATTGACAATAACAAACACCACTTACACGATTAGTAGGTACCTATTCTAGGTTAGGACCTAGAATAGGTACCTACTACTACTAGGTATCCAACACAAAGCACTTATGTTTGAGTTAAAAAAACACATGGTCATTCGTAAAAAACACACTCAGAATGGTCACAAGAATGGTTCAATGTGCCAATCCATGGTTCATGGTTTGGCGCGGCACCAACACTCAAAATCATATCGTGTCGCATCGGTCGTATTCCTCATTACTGTAGGGTAGGACGTCATGATGAACACTTGAAACGGAATGACGGAACTCTTAACAGGAACAAGGAAGTTGACAGCACGACGTACAACAAATCACTGAGCAAAAATAAATTCAAAATAAATAAAATCCTTTGAAACTTCCGACAATTAGTAAGGGATAATTTTTTTGTGTGAAAATTCAAACCTATCACAATGATGACAATCAATGTTGGTAAATACTACTTTGGTTCTTAGTGAAGTTATTTTGTTAAGTTTATTCTGTAGGCATGTCATTGCTTATTTCTTGGTCACTGAATCCTTTAACCACTCTGGTTCTGTCACCATCAATCACAAAGGTGGACTACCTTTGGAATTAGCCGAGATTTATTATTTATTATGTGGATAACTCTTCTGATTGGTTGTCGGTTTTGTTTGACACCTTCTTTGAGACGGATAAAAAGCCGCAAAGTCACAGAGTCGCACAATGAGATGGACAGATAAAACTATGAATTGAATTTCTAGGAAGATCTACCTACCTATGTAATCTACCTACTTAGGAAAATTCTGGGTAGATACCCAATGCTTTAAATTTTTTATGAAGATCCGAATCAAGTTATTTTAATAACGAGTTGTGAACATGTTATCATCATCATCATTATAAACAATTCCTGTATATTTGAAATATTTTCAGATTTATTGAACTTAATTGTTGTTGACACATTTGACAGAAGAACAAACAAGATTCTTTTAAAAATAGCATCTGAACTCAACTAAAAAACAAAAATTGCCTTTCCTCTCAGAGGCATCACAATGTAGGTAACTTTAATGTTAGTGTTGTTGCGTGAAATCATACTTCATTTTGAGGTCACGCTCAAAGTTCAATAAACAGCAGATTTTAAGGATGTTACCATTTTTGTAGTAAGTGCAGTTTTTAAGCAAACTTTGCTGCCCATTTCTTTAATGAAAAACATTGAACTTATAAAAGTGGTAAAACATATATTATGTTGTTCTCGAAAGATAACATAACATACTAGTTCCGGGACACCCTGTATAGCAAGGGTTTTTTAATCACTTTTTCCTTTCTTATCTGTGTAACTAAGGTTTAAAACGAAGTTGTTTATGCATTCTTAAATTGATTTGTAGGATATGTACTTTCCGCACAGTGAGTAACCGCTCACTGTGTTCTTGCTGTGCTCTTTGAGTTGAGTATAGACAATTTGTAGAAAATCTCATATGGTTTGAAATAGTTGCGCTCTTTCAACCACTAAAATGTTGTTTTAGCAGCACAGCCCCAAACAGGGGCACAGTATCTCAAGAACGATTCAGCCAAAGCAATATTATATATGTAAATATAAATATTATTTAGTAATTCTCTAGAGCCACATACCTGAGTGTTTATAAATCCATTTTTGCTTTCGAATTCTTGTAGTGAGTGCTTAAACTTGTAAATACCATGTCAACTTTAGATCTATTATGCCACACAAGTAGTTGGAGTTATTATTTAAGATGGAACAATTAAAATTGTAGAGAGTTAGTAAGTTTTTGAATCATGTAGTTTTACTATGTTGTTATTTTTAGGTAGGGTTATGTTATAGATTGCACATGTAATTAGTTTTTGATGCTTTAAGAGTAAGTAAATATTTTTTTAACCGTTTAGCAATTTTAGCAAACCCTTTTTCTGTACGAGAATTTTGTTCTATGTTGTACCAGAGAAAACAACAGCAGTAACATCAGCATATGAACGAAAACCTTGCTTCACTTATCCTTAGATTAGATTAGATTGCAAGGCCATTTATCATTCCTTCCTAGAAACTATGCTGATATATTAACCAATTTCAACAAAAGCAGAGCGCTTAGTGCCTAACAAGTCAGAAGAGAAGCTCGTTTGCTCGTAAAGAATGTTACTGTTTACGATGTTCGTATTTCTTCGTACCAGTGCGGAGCGAGTCAATTGTTCCTGAGGATGCCTCGTGGAGGGGCGAAACACGTGTCGAATTTCTTTTGTGTCTAACTCATCAGTATATTTATATTTAGATTGTAGTAAATCAAAACAATTTAAATATTTTTTCACAAAAATAATGCTTACCGAAGTTCAGATCCCTTTGGAAATGCAATGGCCATATTTATTGTGTCAGGGTTCATAGGTGAAATCAGCATTTCACAATTTCTGGGTACCTCGTACTTTTCCTCGATTTTACTTAAAATATCCCCGTTTCCGTGCGGTTCATTGACGACTGGTAATTGCTTCTTTATATTCGGCTGCAGGTCCTAAGCAAGTTAAACAATGCAAATATAGCAAATAAATTTAACAAGCACGTGTGACAGCGCACAGTGAAAGATTCTTAAGGCAGTGATGATAACTTCAAGAAAACACCAACGGCTTACTTATAAACGCCTCTCAACTTGAATACTGCCTAAAAACTGCTTAAGACTTGCCCTGTTACTATTTGTAAATATCTTATATAAAGGAAAGTGCGGTGGTAGTAAAATAAAAAAAAATAACGATTAAGAACGAAAGTTACCCCTGAGAGGGTTTTTTTAACATCGGCTTATTACTAGTCTAATTTTACCGTTATACACTATGAAAACACTGCAAAATTTTTGTTAGTTTATTATCACAAAAAAATATGTTATATAAGAACAAATAAACGGCTCTGGGATTATTTTTCTTACTTGATCTATGAGACCTTGATCTTCTTGGTTCCAAATTTCACGATTCTAAATCAACGGGAACTCCATAGATTTAGATTTACTAGCAAGCATCGAAATATGCGTAATGAATGACTGTATTAACGTAGTATTTTTTATTTTGTACTTTCACGCGTTCTTGAGAAAAAGGGTCTTGACATACAGACAAACAGACAGACGGGCAATGAAGTGATAAAGGTTCCTTCCTTCCTTTTGAAGTACGGAACCCTAACAAACCACCCCATTTTACAGGTAGGGTGGCCAGCAATACGTATTACGATGCAAATTTTAATTACTCTATCTGTGATTAAAGGCGGACAGAAAGACAGACAAGGTAAATATACAAAAACTCTTTTTTGGACTTCGAAACCTTAAAAAGCATAATAAAAAGTTTACTAAGGCAGCCGTGTTCTAAACAAAAATTAATAAATATGGCCAAAGCGTACGTACGCTTAGAATTATTTTTTTGTACAAACGCTAACCATAAAGATACAAAGATTATTTATGGTTAGTGGCTTCTAATGTAAAAGTAGTAGTTACCTCAGGGCATTGAGCCATATGGCTGAAAGTAACTTGCGTTGGGGCCCCCTCATGACCAAAGATCCGTTGTGTTGTTAAATATGCGACATACATGATCACAAAATAATAAAAAAAAAACTGCCATACTGTAATGACTATCTTTCCGGAAAGAGATCTGAAAAGAAAAAAACAAATTAGTATAATACACTTTCTCTTATTCATGTTAACTCATGTTGCCATCGGAAGATTGTAAGAACTGTCAGCTTATAATAAAACAAAAAAAGATTGCATACGACCCGGTATATACATTGTATTGAGAATTTTATCCTTTTTTATTATAAGTTCTTACAAACTTCTGATGTTAATTTAAGTTAAAATAAATAAGACAAAGCAAAATTCATGGTTTTTTTATATAAATGACATGTGTATCTTGCTCGTCCTAACCTACGGTGCTCAGACTTGGTCGCTGACCAAGCTGCTGCAGAAATCCAAACTCAAAATTTTCCAGAGAGCAATGGAGTGCAGCATTCTCGGATTCAACGCACCGACCGAGTTCGAAACAGAATCATGCGCTCTATTACTGGAATTGCTGATGCGGGTAATAAAACGGCCAGGCTCAAGTGGGACTGGGCAGGTCACGTGATTCGGATAAATTCAGACAGATGTGCCAACATGGTAACTCCCTGGCAGCCTGACGGACAGCGGCGTCGCGGTCCGCAGTGGGCGATATAGGTTAAATAAAAATTATATATATATAAAATGATATAATATTACCCTTAATTATACATACGTACCTAGGTAATCCACTTTCCGTCTTCTTTCCAAAACCTAATATGGTACATATGGCATTCCCAAAGCTATACTTGTGAACAACTATTGTCTGCAACAATAAATATATTAAAACAAGATTAGTTCATCAAATCTATTCGTGCCTAAAGAATAGACAATTATTAACACAGCCATGTTAAATGAGAGAGAACATATATAATATATAATAATATAAATACATAATACATACCGTTGCGAGAGAAGCTTCAATGTCTACATCTGTTGTTTGCGCTGTATTTGTGACAGCCTGGATTGTCGATTCACTTGAGGAAAGCCGAGATACCACAAACATGGTAACACTGGTTATTAGAATAGATATTCCCACTAGATACTGAACGAAAAAAAAAAACATTTACATTAAAATACTGTATAAGTACCCAAACGACATAATAAAACTTTTTCATGCTTCAGAATATCCTTTGACATTAATATCTACTGAAAATATCAAATGACATTTACACAATTGCTGAAGCGTACAAAAATGTTAAAAAGCTCAATATAATTTGTTGTAGGAGTATTGTAAAAATTAAACGTTATTCGGTAACAGTATAACTGATTATACTTATATACATACTAACCCATACATTAGCTGAAAATGGTTTGAGAAAGACAAACCAAGATTTTTCAGTATTCTTTTCCCGATTTGGGATTTCTTTAAAAGATAAAAACGGAATTGAAAATTCAACCACTGCTTCTCTTTCCTTGGTTACTCGAAGCGGTGCCACTGCCATGTCGATCTCCTAAAAAAACAAATAATTAAAATGAACGTATCGCGGTACGCGTTTGGAACGAGGTCCCTTTCGTATGCAGGGTTGGCATAATTAAGCGTTAACGTGCCAGGCTCGAATTCTCTCTACCCACCCCTCTCTTTAATTTTGATTATTGATGCAATAAATAACTATATTCATAAATATGAAAAATACACACACACATATATATAGTTAATATCATACTTCTTACTAATATTGTAAACGCGAAAGTTTGTATGTATATTTGTTACTTTTTTACGCAAAAAGTACTGAATGGATTTTTATGAAACTTTACAATAATATAGCTTATACATCAATATTACATAGGCTATAACTTATAAAGATATTGAGTGAATTGTCCAAAATATATCGATAAGTGTCAAGTAAGTAGGAAAAAAACCTGCCATCAGCGAGCTATTCTGGCGTGCGCTGCAAAAACCGTTAGAACAACACGAAAGTCGCGGGAAGTCGCGGGCACCAGCTAGTAATATATGATACTTAATATTATAAATGTGAATGTAAGTTTGTTTGTTACGTTTTCACGCGAAAACTACTTAACCGATCATCATGAAACTTTGTACACATATTCTTGGAGGTATTAGAAGTAACATAGGATAAAAAAAAAATTACGAAAGATATTTATATGGAAAAACAAAGTTTGCCGGGTTAGCTAGTAGTAAATAAAGTGAATATAGTTATTTATATATATATGCAACTATGATGGTTAACAAATCAATAGATCATAGTGTTCGGCAAGTGACCACATTTGTATGAAAAATCATCTTCCTTAAACTTAAAAAGTTGAAATTTTGCTTAAATATGCTTTGTGCACGAAAGGGGCCTCTGAGGTATTCATCACGCTAATTCTAAATAACTGGTGACCAGATATGAAGAACTAAAGGAGTAGTACAATTGTATGGGCCCTACACTATGGAAACTTGGTTAAGAAATCTTAGATACAAAAGACTGGCCTGTCAGCTCTGTTGGTAGTATCGCTGCCTCCTGCGCTCCATTCCCTCCCACAAATAATTGTTTGATGAACATATACGTGTTTGTTCTGTGTCTGGTTGTAATAAAGTATAATATGTATGTTAAAAAAATATTAAAAAACAAATAGTATTATATCAGTCATCTGGTCACCATAATAAAAGCTTTGCTTAGTTTAGGGCTTTACAAGTTACAAGCTTTGCTAGAATGGTGTTCTGAGCATTGTCCACCATTATTTAAAAAAGGTTTGTATTTTAGATTGAGATTTTTTGTGAAATTATTTTAAGATAATTAAGCCTTCGCCTTGTAGAAGTTATAGCGGGATGTTGAACTTTGTACAAAAAATTAAAAATATATGACGTGAGCTACCTCAAAATTAAGTTCGATTTCAGGATTTTCTGAACTTTATTGAACATTGAGCTGTATATTATTGTGAAATCATATGTACATAAATACGCGTACGAACGGGACAGCTGAACATATTATTTGGTAATCTTCTTTCTATCATGTCACTCATTCTAACGATACAGTGTAATGAAAGTATTAAGAGATTTGGTATTCTAAAATAGTTATCAATATCTATTTACTATTTATGAACACACAATCACACCTGTTAAATACTGTTTTTGTACGTTAATATCTACAAGAGTATTTTCGTCTGTAGGTGGTCGACAGACGAGTAACTGCTTTTCTTGCATAATAACCCGCTCTCTCACGAAAGGATCTCACATTGAAAACCCGAGAGACTAAGTTTAAATTATTTAAAATGTATGTAATGGTCTACATGATTAATTTGAAACATTAAGAAGAGCACCTGTTTTATGGAAAACAAGCATGCAAGTATAATGTTTCAAAGTTGTACGTTCATCTTTTAATGTACATAAATATATTTTTCAAAGCGAGTCCCGAAAATTCAGATCGTCTTAATCTGTGTAAAAACAATAAAACCGTAATGATATTGGAAGTTCTTGATGGTACGTTTGTTTTGGTATAATTAAAAATATGAAAAAACATCTGACATCTAATAAGAAGAATACTAGTCATACCAAATCCTTTATTCAAGCCACGTTGCGAATCGAAAATAGTTAGTTTTTCACCTGTTACAAATCGTTTATTATATTTTGATATTTATGCTAAATTATTGTTACAAATGATTGTAGCCCCTATTCATATTAATCTTTATTAATCGTTGCAGTGTTAAAACGACTGGCAATTATTTTTAGACTCCCTTCCGGTAACTTTAATTGTAAGAACCAAGTTTGCGTTCTCTTTCGGGAGAGCGATCTTCTTTGGCATTCGATCACCTTGCCCTGAGAGGTGGTGAAGAAAGGTGAAGAAAAACTACTGTATACGAATATACTTATTGCACACGGAGTAGTTTAATAAGCAAGATCTGATAATTTAAAATAAATGCAGTTGTTGAAATCTATGCAGTTTTTAGATCATCGTAACACCCAAATTATGAATTACTTACTCATTAATTGTTACATGTAGCTGGATATTCCACAATAAAAAATACAATATTTACTTTTACTATGGGCACCAGGGAATTGATACAATACTTATAAAGGTATTTGTCAACACAACCGAGTAGGTACATACTTTATTACACCCAGACATAGAACAAACATCACACAAACATTGGTCCTGGATGGAAATCGAACCCAGAACCTACAGCGACTCCCTACAGGAGAGAGAACTCAAGCGTGATTACCAACTGAGCTGCGAGGCCAGACAATTTATTTAAAAATCGAGCCCTTAGTAAATCTTCAACGTACGCTTACAACCTAATTCAATAAAGTAACTAATCTTAATCGTTTTTGACATTGTGCGAATGAGAGGACTTGACAAAAAACCACGATTTACGATTTCTTTCTTTATTGAAATTGGTTATACCTACAATATGACGATAATTTGAAAGTTAGATGAATAAAGATGGAAATATAGCAAGTTACTAACCTTGCGAACAAGCTGCCCAATAATGCCATCCCAGCCACTCGGCATTTGGTTATTAATACTGCCATATTTTCCTTCGCCTGACGGGCGTAACTGAACTATAAAAATTAATATAATATTATTTTAAAAGAAAAAATTAGAGTATTTGCTTGTAATGGATAAACTCAAAAACTATATTACAACCTATTGATGATATGATGTAATGTACACATATAATGTATAAAATATAAAAAAGTCCCAGAAAAAAAGAAAAAAGTCCAGAAAAAAATCCGGAAGGATAAAATCATCAAAATACGGATATAATCAAAGGTGTGTCAAACATTTGTATTATGATATTTTCTTTATATAAAGATATAAGGAAAATCCAATTAAATAGATGCATAAGGAAGGTTGATTATGTAAAAAATATATAAAATAATCTGCTTTAACTGCCGTACTGATGAAACTGAAACTGCACCAAATACGTCCACTCGCCGCGGACTCGCGCGTACCACTGGAGGCAGCAATGGCACCTGAGTATCTCAACTTGCGCGGCGCTCGCGCGCGAAACGCGTGAGTCGAGAGTCCGGCATGTTGCACGCGTTTTATGCGCGAGTTAGGAAACGCGCGTAGGCATCTGGACGCGATGTATATAGCTCTAGTATCTGGAGAACGCGCGAAACGCGAATGTTTACGCGCGAGTCCACTCGCGCGTAAACATTCGCGTTTCGCGTTTTCGCATTCCGTAAAACGCTCCATCTGGACAGGTTCTTAAGGTCAGATTGGCGTTTTTTTCTTGTTATCGAAAGCACGTGTAGGCACGTATATGAACGCCTTTTGCGACACGCGCAACTTCTCCGTGCGTTGAAGTGCTTTTATGTAAATTTTGTTTTGAGCTCGAGAATGTTTCTATTTCGGAATCCATATTTATATTGAGTGATACACCGGTTCGAACTTACATGGTGGAGTAAGCGCGCGCGTATACGCACATTTGGTTTTTAGTAGCGCAAATTGTTGCGAGCGTAGCCAGATACGAGCTTACACGCATAACAAAAAACGCTAGTCTGAAATCATGCTAACCCGTGAAATGCATTCTTTATGTCAAAATTGAGTCATTATTTGATGGTATTTAACCACTGGTTATTTTAACAGCGGCACATTTTCTACTTCATATAGCTTTGTAAACAATGACTTATTCGCTGACTAACTCTTTAATATAATTGTTTTCCCAGATACCGTTGTGTTGGGGGACGGTAATTGGTTTTATCGTGAAGTTTAATCATCTGGAAGAACTAGAATAAATCAGAATTTTCAAACCACCTATATCGCTATATATACATATGTGTATCTCACCTACCTACGTACATATTACATGAAACAATCTGTATGGCGTGCCACAAGGTAGTGTTCTAGGACCATTATTATTTTTGTGTTACATTAATGATTTTCCTAAGCATGTGAGTCATCCGATGGCACTCTTTGCAGACGACAGCATAGTCATAATAAAAAAAGAAGACTTAAATTATGAAAATAATATTAACACTAGTCTTACAGAAAGTGTAGACTGGTTAAATGCTAACAATCTACGGATAAATCTAAATAAAACTAAAATAATGCATTTTAATCAACGCATTATAAATTCAAAATATATTTATAAATTATCAAAATGAAATAATAAAAGATTCAGATGTTACGAAATTTTTAGGGCTACATATAGATAAAGGATTGACATGGAAAATCCACACTGAAAACATAATTAAAAAAATTCATAGCCTTGCTTATGCACTACGTCATTTATCAAGAGTAGCAAGCAAAGATACAACATTAACTGCGTACCACGGCTCGGTTGCTTCATTTTTGAGATACGGGCTGATTTTCTGGGGTAACAGTACAAACAAACAGGACGTTTTTATTGCGCAAAAAAGGTGTATAAGATCCATATTTAATCTAAAAAATACTGACAGCCATACTTTAAATCTAATAAAACTTTGACATTACCTAGCTTATACATATTTGAAATGGTAGGGTCATTCGCAAAACATAACATGAACAAATTTAATAAATTTTCTGACATTCATGATTTAAATACCCGTAGTAGAAACAAATTTTGCCTTGTAAAATCGAATGCTGTATTCGATTTTACATAATAAATAATGCATAATAGTGTCTTCTGCATGGCTCCTAAAATATATAACAAGATACCAGAGAGCATAAAAGGTAATCAATTATTGAGCTTTAAAAATCAGCTTAAGGCACTTCTTGTAGAAAAGAGTTATTATAATATCACCGAGTTTTTGAACGATGACCTCAGTTACTTGTAACTAAATATAATAAATTTTCATGCCTAGGTAAGGTAAGATTGTACAGGTACTTTATATAATTATTACTATACTATAACAATGTTGTAAACCTACATTCTGAAAAATAAATGAATTGAATTGAGTATTATACGCCGCAAGGAGATAACAGATCAAAGGCTACCGCGACTTTTATCTAATTACATACGTGTGCTTAAATAAAACGCTAAAGTGCGAGTCGCGCATCTAAGTAACGTACCTACCTACCAACTACTTTACTATGTAGATTCGTGGTTAAATTAAGGAACACATAAAAATAACAAGTAATAATGAAAGAAAGCTTCCATAAGACCAGCGCGGGTTCTATTGAGTCTACCAACGCACAGGTGTTCCTACCTGCTTTTCATCACTAAAAGTTCCGTTGAACAGCTCCTGACTTCAGTTTTAGATCAGCTCGTTTTTGTATTACTTTCTTTTTCCTATTTTGGATCTTAGCAACCCTGGGTTAAATTTGGTTTATAAACTATTTTTTAACTTTTTTTTATTCTGTCAACTTATAAAGTTTCGTACATTCATAAAAATCTAAAGGTAATTAGCGATAAACTTCAACTACAACTACAGCTACCCTTCAACTACAGGAATAATACAAACAAAGGCAAATCATCCAAGTTACCACTAAGCTCCACCACACCACTAAGCTTAGTACGTAACATAAAGTTATAAACTTACTTTTGATTCCTAGTTTTTTTGCGATAACATTTGCCAGTTCAACGCAAAGGCCAGTATAAACTATTTCAGGGTCATCATCAAACAGTTTTATGGGTTTGGTTGATTCAAAGTAAGGAGGTTCATTTATGAGAACTACAGAATACACTTTATCAGCGTTGTACGTCCCAAAAATATCAAGTCTATGTTGTTTTATGAGTGGTCGAAACCCTTTGTCAGCGTACCAAACGGCAATCTGTCGAAACAAAAACAAACGCTAAATGGTATAAAGTTTCCTGATGGTTAATAATATATTTAATGAAACCATTAATCAAATATTCAAGTTATAACAATTTACAATAAGTAAAAAACAGATGGTTGATTGTTCATCGTCCAGTAAAAGAATGTAGGTACAATATTATAGCAGTAATGAGCATACCTCTTTCATTTTATAGTCGACGCCAGGAGTGTTCTGCACAATGGACAGTGAAAAATTTTTTCTTAAACCAGATGGTGAAAACCTGACATTGCCACTGAATCCTTCAACTTTTGTCTGAAAAAAAATTGTAATAAACAAAAAAAAAATATTCGCATAACGCATAACGTCCACTCTGTAAATATTTAGATACACTTTACATATCGGATTAACTTGGCAATCCGGTCAGTTGGCAGATACGAGAATTACCCGTCATCCAGCGACAACTTATTAATCGGACCGAGGGGTTTAATAGTGTCGGTATACTCGCTGATGTAAGATGGATCCGTCTTATGAACCTGTGAAATAGTAATTTAAATATTTGCTGGAACTCTGAAGCATAGATCAATATCATCAGCTTATCGGGGCACATTGCTCTACCAATGCGCGCTGGCGCTTCCTTTATTCCGCTCGACGAATCTACTCCCTTCCGACTGGAGAGTGTCCTACACTGTGTTTGCCAAGAAGACGCTGTTACTTCTCAAGAACATGTTCCCCCACCGGTAATCGGTTCCTCAGAATATGTAGCCAGCCCACTGCCTCTTCAGAATGATAATTCTGTGAGATTTGTCCTTAGCCATAGTACACTGTTGGATAGTTTCGTTACTAGTCCTTCAGCAACAAAGAACATATCATTTATTGTTTGTGAATTCAGGTGGTACAATATTAACTATTTATAAAAATCTGAATCTCCGGATCCTGTTTATTAGTACACATATTTAAGAATCTCCGAGCATAACTAGACTTTAGAAGAAGAAGAACCGGTAAAATAGCCAAGAAACACGGGCCTAAGCCATGTACAACTCAGTGTTTTGGTTTGATGTTATTTCGTTAGATCCTACTGACATGTCGGTTTGCAAAAAAAATCTTACAATACTGCTTTCTGCAACAAAGTAAATGTTTGTTTAGGCAAATCTAAATGACTGAGAGACTGTAATATTTTTTTGGGTATTACGCCTGTTGAAGATACGATCACAATTGGGAGCACAATTAGGACTACTGAAACCATATCCAAACGCCACACCATATCCTTGTAATTTCGTCATTAAGGTCGATGTATTCCTTGATAAAATTACCTAAACAGTCAAATTATCGAAATAAATTTGTCGCTAAAATGTTTACAGAACTTTAATAAATCAAGGTTGCTGATTGCTTAGTATGGTTAGTATTAACAGGATTCGGATGCCTCCTACTCTCTTAATATAAAGAACTCATCAACGTCTATACTAGTTGCAGTAATTACTTGTGTACAAGCTTTGGCGCTCAACTACTAACTCTTCATACTAAGTCCATACTAAGTCTTCAGTTGCTCTAGTTTAGACTGAAGTTTATCTATCTATTTCAATTTCAATTATGAAGTTAGCTTCTTTGTTTTACGAACTATTTTCCGATATGTTTCCATTAAGAATAAAGAGCATTATTTCAAGCAAGAGAATGATTTGTTTATCTCTGGATTATAATAAATCAAGACAAGTTTGTAAAGGTTCAATGCGATTAGGGCAAAAATATTCGTATATAATGCCTAAAGTGGCTCAGGACACACAGTGTAGGCAACCGACCAGCGCCGGTGGTTAATCATTTAATAACATGACAATAATAGCACAGAAACACGATTCATAATGTCATTAGGATGGTAAATCAATGTACGGAGAGGTTTTTAAATGAATAATAGGTATATGACTGACATTTGCACAGTCTATTCCGTTTTATAAAGGAGGCGACGGCAGCTCAGTGTCTCTGCTCTGAAAATTGTGCATGAATAACGAAGCATTCGCAGGCACTTAAAATCGTAATTGAATTTATGAATTGGCATAGGCCATTCGCACTAGGCACTAGGACTCCCAACGGCTTCTGAAAACTGGGCTTTGTAATTTTTTATTGTTTCATAAAAAAATATGTGCCTATCAATCCTACAATGAAACATATATAACATGACCCACTTAGAACTACCTACTTTCTATTATCTATGCCTATATGTTTGATGGACACATTTGATAAATTTATCGTACGGTTTTAGCAGATCAAATTGTTGAAATGATAATCCTATCCTAGTAATATATAAATACAAGCTTGTGTGGGTAGTTGGCTTCGTTTTTATAAATGTTTACGATTGTTCGTGGCTCAATCACGTCGTAACTGTTCAACCGATTTAGATGAAACTTGCTATATAATGTAGTCTGTTTCCTCTATGTAGATACCATACGTGTGAAGCCGCAGGAAGATGCTAGTAATAGTTATAATCAATCACAATCTTGGTTACTATGATTATAAAAAAACTATTGCATTAAACATACCTGTTTTATATACTCTAACATTTCTTTGCCATATTTCAAAGGTATATTTGATTCGCATTCCAAAAAACGGTATCGGTTGTTAGCATTTAAAAGAGTTTGTATGATTTCTGGATCAGATTCAGCTATTCGTTTAAACGCTTCCCCAATTGTATTTACAGCGTCGTGCATAAGAGCTTCTTTAGCCTGTTGACAAATAAAAATCAGTTAGGTTCTGTTCGAGTTCCACATATTGGTAATAAACCAGTCACTCAGACACTCAGTATGGAGTAATAAAAGATTGGAGAAACTTTATAATAAAAGCACTGAATTAGCTAGTTTCAAAAAATTACTTTTTATTGGAATGGATACAAAATTTACTAAGTAATGACTTACAAAACAACGCTCTGCAGATAATATGGTAACCGGTTTAGATCAAAGATCCCTATAGGAGATTTCTTTAGGAAATATCGCTAAGGCTGGGATGATGCCATATTCTTTACATTTTCTTTAAAAAATATATTGCTCTAGGTTAAATGCATTGTATCTTGTATCTGGTAGTTTTCTAGTTAACTGTACCTATTTAATAATTTTTGTAAGTTGTATTTTGTCTGTTTGATTTGTTTATGTAAGACTGTCGGTATTTTGTAAGTTTCTTTTATAAAATGTAAATCTCTTATTGGCCGTAAGTTAGGTTAGCACTGTTTATACATAAGGACTGTTGATTTTGTTTGAACTATAAAAAAAAAAACATTGGGAAACACTCCTAAGAGTAGTAGTAATACATTTTATTAATAGAAATGATTATTACAGATTCAACTATTAGTTACAGAATTAATAGTTGAGTTAAACTCTGATTTCAATAGGTTTTGAGCTATCATTGCATACTGGGATTATTAATTACGCATGGGTAATTTAATTGGCTATAAAATTCGGTTCAGAGTCAATGAATGTATTACTTCATTTTATTAATAGAAATGATTATCAATGATACGAGTCATGTAAATGTAAATTATGTAAATGACTGATGTTTGATAATTACATAAATATCAAGAGACGTTATTAATTTCATACACCTCTTTTAATATTTTATATTTGGCGCTGATAACTATTCAACTCAACTAAACTATCAAAACCGTATAATACCTCAATTGTTGAATTAGTGGTATTAAAGTAATCTTGCACGTATCGTCTTTTTGGGTCTAAGAGCTTAAATCCAGTTATGTTTATGCTGTTATACTCGCGCATGTCCTCTTCCCAGCTGCCGTCAAGAATCTGTAATAATAATAACCATGTCAGTGTAATGATTAAAACACATTTTTTTTTATACTCCTACTTATCTTAGACTAATGCATCTTAGCTCTTGCTACTATTACAGACTGTCTCATTTTTTGCACGGTAACACGCATTAGTGGTCCTAACAAATTTATGAAATATAAATAATTAAAAATGGTTTTTAGAGGTTCCCCATGATACTATCTCATCCTGTGGCATATCGTAAGATAAGTCTTTCAAAGATGTGAGGATATTTCTTAAACAGTTTTTCGCTTCAGATATTGGTTTGATTATGGTGGTAATTTTGAATAAAGTACTCTCACAGTAACTCATCCGTGGAGAGGAGGAATTTATCAGTAGACCCAAAAGATGTGTAAAAACAAATAAAAGCGTTTTTGATACCAGGATTCGCAACAAGACTGTTGGCATCTCTTATGCTGTCAGGTTCATAAACGGTAAAACTTTTAGTGTTGTAGTATTGACACTTTGACGTTATTGTATTTAATTATGGCAGGCATAAAAATACAATTCCATCAAGATAATAAGACCGTAACTTGAATCTCCTTGCGAAAGGAAAACATTAAACTCATCGAAATGTTTGTGAATACTCCGAATACTCCCAATATTATTTTTATTATTATTCTGTGAAATTTCTTTCAGGTGCATTTTGGATGTAGTTAGATCATCGAATTCACTAGGATCACTAAGCAGATACGAACATCGTTCTTATGATCAATGTCGGTTGTAACCACCTCAAGGTTATTCTATTAACTATAATTATGTATATTTTTGTGTGGCTAGCACGTTTGCCGGGCCTAAACCCGATTAAATATGTTTAGGATAAGTTTGGAAAATAAATTAAACAGTGAAATTGTACCAGCAAACGTAAGAGATCTCAAACGTGCACTGGAGGAAAAGTGGAATGAAAGCTAACATTTGATGACAGCAAGCATTTGATGACATGACAAAAAGTATGCCATGCATGAAGATTGCATGCAGTTTTAACAACTAGAGGGGGTAACATCAAGTACTGTTTGTATCTAAACATACGACAAAAAGATCACGTACTGTCACAACACATACCAAGGTGTTAGAAGAAAGGGTTAAACAATTAAAAACAACATTTTTGAGATATTTGTTGATAAATTTGTGTTTTTTTATTGAAGTAAGTTTTTTTGTTTGTAATAGCGTCATTATTAATAAAATACTACATAAATTCGCAATAAAATAGTTTAAGCACAAATAAAATAGTTTGAATCCTTATTTGTCTCATTTTTGGTGCGTTCCTCTACATAAGTCCATGAGTTTATAGTTTCATACTAAATTCTCGTAGTTTGGTTACTAGATGGCGTTGAATTGCTTTGGGAACTGACCACTAGTTATTCTTGTCCTTTCTGACTTCGGAAGCCTTTACTGTGCGTGGTCAAACATGCGCTCGGTCCATTTAATGCTGTGTAATTTAGCTATGGATCCACAGAAATAACTAAATTACAGGCTTAGCTATACTGTAGACGGTAAATCTATTAAAACAAGCGCTTACCAATCTACCAAATAGGTAGTGATAATTAAGTCGTCCAAGTTGTACATCTCGCACATGAGCCATTATAACCTGCTTTGCAATTTCGAAATTACAGTCTAATATAACATATTTATTACTCCATCTGTTTCGTTTTTCCAAAGTTCGGAGAAAAATTATAACATCCTTAGCGGAGCGTATTTCCTTCGCAAGGGTTACTCCGAAAATTCCCTTGTTGTAGTTTATAGCTCTGTAAAATAGGCTTAGTTTGTCAGTACCTGCGAACAATTAAAAGTATAGTACGTTACCTCAGTTTTGAAAAATTGCTTAATTTTTAGGAGTCGTAGATTGTATAATAATTTAAAAATAGCTCAACTGATTCAGATCGCTGGGCAGCGTTCCCAAGATAACTGCCCTCTGGCAGTGATCTGGATCAGTTAAGCTATCTGTAGATCGTTTAAAACGGTCCTTAGATAGCTCAACTGCTTCACATGTATTTATGTTACTTATTCTATATTATTCTGTACAAATCTTATCTAAAACGAGGAATTCCTGTATATATATATATATATATATATATATATATACATTCTGTCCCGCTCGCGACTTTGTCCGCTTGTTTTCAAAAGAAAAATATATCACAATAAAACACAACAAATTTCGAATCGGTTTAGCAGTTCCAAAGACCATTTTGAAATCACATATATAACTGCGGACTTCTCGTCTTGGTAGAGTGCTAAGACCGAGTCTGAAAAGAAGTATTTTCGGTATTGTATTTACTTCCCCATTGTACCGTTGTTGCTTAGTACCAAGTATACCAGTATAGTTTATAATGATAAAGTCTCCGAGATTATAATGACCCGTAACTCTGACGCTAGCAATGAGTTCCACTCCTTAGTAGAGTGCTTTTGGTGTCTAAAAATTAAGTATTTTTGCCACTGATTTTTATACCTTTTTGTCCCGTTGCTAATTATGCACAAGTAGTTCATAATTATCTTACATAAAACTTATAATGATCCGGAAAAACAGACGCTAGCAGTCAGATCCACTTCTTGTAGAGTGCTTAAATCCCGTATCTAAACATCATGTACTCGTACTTTGGGTCGTTTAAAAATTTACATACAAACTTACACTTACAACACCCCAATACGATTTTAAAAATCCAAAATTAAACGAGTTACGCGCGTTAAAAATATCAATATATCTTAATTTTTGTGACATTCTTTCACCACTTTTTAAGGGTTTAAGGGTTTCATGTTTGCAATTTGGTGCATTGTAGAGATAAAGTATTATCAATATGTCAGTTCATGTCCTGGTGGTATTTTTTCCTGCGGGATGATAAAATCAGGAGTTGGTTTGTTTCTTTCATTCCAAAGCTTATGTTTTCTGGTAGCTGGATGGTCGTTCAAAGCCTGTGTATTGCGCTGAAAGCTTTTGCGGCTTTTGAGTCGAGCTCAAGGGATTTTGTGGCTATATAAGAGATGCCGGCTGTCACTCTCTTGTTTGGATTTCGCACACACGGAGGCGAGATACCTACTAAAGGATAGAGCACGTTGAGAGGAGTTGGCTTGAGACACTCTGTTATTATTACAATTTGCAATGAGAACAGTTCAAGGAGGAGAGGAGGTTGAGGAGAATGGAATAACAGTAAACAAAAACAAATGCCTTTGCTACATTTATTATCTTGATTCATTTAGTGCACGGATGAAGCCTCTGAGGGGCATTTCAATCCTTTCACCACACTGGTAAATAACTAGTGACGCGTTGATTTATGATGGTATGGTTAATATTTAAATTGATTACATTATAATGAGTTTTGACTTTTCCAGTCTTAATAATAATAATAATAGATAATGTAATAATAATAACATTACATTACATTATATCTTAATAATTTACAAAATTCAAATTCTATTGTCTAATATTTTTAAAACTAAACTAAGTATTACTTAATTTATTTGATTATTTATACTAGCTGACCCGTGCCCACTTCGTTGAGAGGTTACAACTTCACAAAAAATATTAAAGTACTAATATCGCTAATAAAAAAAGATAGCTATTCAAATTATTGTAATAATTATAGAGATTAACAAGGTTACGGATAAATAATAATAGATGGCGCTATCGGCAACCCGCCCCGTTCCCGTTCCCGTTGTTTTCCCGGGATAAAAATAGCCTATATCCTAATCCAAGTTACTAACTATATTAATTTTAAGTTTCATCCAAATCGGTTTAGCGGTTCTCGAGTTATAAGTGGTGTAACTAACACGACTTTCTTTTATATATATAGATATAATTATATATTTTGTCTTGGGGCCACCAAGTGACGGAAAAAGGCCTCCTCTAACTGCTGCCATTTTTCTCTTTGTTAAGCGAGACGTGTCCACGTAGCACTCGCTATTTCCATTATGTCATCTCGCCATCTTCGTCATGGTCTCCCACGGGGGCGGGTTGCCTGTCGTGGGTAAAGCACTTTTTACTCCATCTTCCGTCTGCTGCTCTTGCCACAGCACTTGCCCAGCCCATACCCACTTAAGTTTGCATGCTAGTTCTGCGGCATCTATTAACTTAGTTCTACTACGGATGTCAACATTTCGTTTTCTATCACTTAGGTAGTCTTAGTTTCAGCATACTCCATTCAGCTGCTCTTTGAAATATTTGTATTTTATGGATCACATCTTTTGTTGGTGCCCAGCTTTGCCATCGTATAAAAGTGTTGAAAGTACTATAGTGTCCATAGCTTTCTTCTTGAGTCTTATAGAGATATTTGATTTAAAAATGTCTTTGAGAGACCAATATCTGTTCCAAGCGTTCTTTATTCGACGCTTTACCTCTCGGGATGTTTTTTCCTTGAAAGAAATATTATGTCCAAAATATAAGTAATCGTCCACATATTCTATGACCTTTGATTGGATCGAAATAGGTACTCGCTCATCATTGGTCATAACAAATGTTTTACTGGCATTCACATGAAGAAGGGTTATGATGGATGTTTCCCATTCTTTGAGTGTTACTTTGCTGTATAGTATGTAATTTAAAATGATTGTTATTATGTAATTTAAAAAAACCTCTTACACCAGTACTTAGTACTGGTGTAGGAGGTGAAAACCTCCTACACCTTGTTTAAAACGTACTAAGAGGTATCATATACCTATAAAGTTTGTAACGTGATGTTGCCAACGACATCATTCAGTTTGTCAATTATCATGGAATACAGAGCTATAAAAGCAGGTTGAAAACTCGATCTCAACCATCGCTTGTTAAGCGGTACAAATCAAAAATATAACACCAGAGCGTATTTAAAACAATATCGAATAAAATTATAAATGGGAAATAATGAAATATTAAATATGAGTAAAATAATACCTCTTAAATTGGTTTTTGTCTCATAAGTATTTATTAATAAGGGATGTTATAACTCCAAGTTGGCCACAGATTCAAAGTATTTGTTTAAAAAGCT
Organism: Lampropteryx suffumata; assembly: GCA_948098915.1. Classification (NCBI taxonomy): domain Eukaryota; kingdom Metazoa; phylum Arthropoda; class Insecta; order Lepidoptera; family Geometridae; genus Lampropteryx; species Lampropteryx suffumata. The sequence goes on along the minus strand of OX402544.1, from coordinate 12,478,617 downwards.
CAAACTAAGTAAGTATTTCAAAATTTAACAGTTATTATTGAATTTTAAAAAAAATTCTGAACACTAAAAACGACGTATTCAGAAAATTCAAATTATCAACGTTCGAAACATTGATAAATTTTCTGAATTGAAATACATATAGTTTTCCGCGAAAAGTCACCAAAAAATGAAATAAGGAGATCGACCATATTCTAGTTTCAATGCCTTGATGCCGATTTTGAGCTTTTGTAATAATTTAAGTGTTATATCCGCGAAAAGATTGAAGCTGTGACGGTGACGAGGACGAGAAGAGGGTCGACGTGGAGGTAATGAAGGCACTATCGTAGGATTTGCCAGCTTTTGCAAGTCCCTGAAGACTTGCCTCATTGCCATTTCATATCACGTCACAACTCCATTTATAGGGTTCCGTAATTCGAAAAGAAAAAAAGAACCCCATAGAATCACTTCGTTATTCGTCTGTATGTCTGTCAATACTCTTTGTCTCACGAACGCGTGAAAGTATAACTTGAAGTTAATATAAAATTTGTAGGTCTACGGGAACTTAAAAAATGTATTTTCTAAGTCACCGTAATCAAAACATACGACCTAGATACGGCCATTTATGCCATATAATATGAATGAATCGTGACTATGTTTGTGTGAAAAAGCTTTCAACGACAAAATTAAGTTGTATTTCAACTCGCAACAATTAGCAACAAGCATGCTTTGAACACACTTTTTAGGGTACTGAAGTTCAACTAAAAAACCCTCATAGTTTTTCTATGTCCGTCCGTCTGTCCACTCCTAATCTGAGCTCTAGCTCAAAGACCTAGTATAGTATAGTTTTTTGTATAAATAATGAAACATAGCTTATCTATCTTCTATATATAAAAATTAATGCCTTTTTCCCTTGGCCACGCCATAACTTGAGAACGACTTAATCGATTCCATTCATTTTTGTTTTCTATGTTTTCTAATACTTTGTAGAAGGTTCATACGAAAATAAATAAGAAAATTCGTTTTCTTATTATTTTTACATTTTTATGTATGTATCACGCGTGCAAAGCCGCAGGAAACAGCTAGTCATAAATAAACATAAATAAATAATGCTGGACAATTCACACAACACTACCTATCTCTTAACTAAGTGTAACTTAGTTAAGATATAGATAGGAAATCAGAAGACTGAATACATTATCATTATCATTATTATCATATCAGCCCTTAGAAGCCCACTGCTGGACATAGGCCTTCTTAATTGATATCCAGGACGTACAATATTGAGCCCTCTCCATCCACCAAATTTCCGCAATCTTTACAATGTCGTCAGTCCATCGGGTGGGGGGTCGTCCTACGCTTCGTTTTACTGTCCTTGGTCGCCATTCGAGAACTTATATTCTACGAAATTTGTGACGAGAAGATGTGCAGTAATTTCTCGAACACGGCCCATAGTCGGATGGCGGATTCGTCGGCTGACCTCTTTGTTAAAGTTGGACCTGCCTAATTGAATCGTCTGACTCAAATAGACATAATGGTCTACAATTTCGATTATATCGCTCACAACATGTACCGGTACGGGTGCAACATGAGCATTTGACATGATTTTAGTCTTGCTCGTGTTTATTTAAGACCCACTAGTTGAGAGACGATATTGAGGTCGCTGAGCATTGTGCCAAGGACTTCCAGCGATTCAGCCGTGATGACTATATTGTCGGAAAATTTAAGTCGAGTGATGCGTTTGCCATTGATGTTGATACCATGTCTATGCTAGTATAAGAGCTTGAAAACATCCGCCAATGCAGAGGTGAACAGTTTCGGAGAAATAAAATCTCCCTGTCTCATGCAATGGGATTGTATTCGTGCTTTGGTCTTGGAGCTGGACTCTTGGACTCTTGGAGCTTGGACTGTACAGACATTTCAACACTTCGATATACCGATAGTCGATTTGGTTTGGCTGAAGTGACCGCAACACTGCCCAGGTTTCGACAAAATCAAAGGCTTTCTCATAGTCCACAAACGCTAAACAAAGTGGCCAGTTATACTCTTCGGTCTTCTGTATAAAGCGTATGGATGTGGTCTATGGTGTTAAAGTCTTTTCGGAACCCAGCTTATTCGGGAGGCTGGAAGTTAAACCTACGAGCGAGACGATTAGTAACTACTCTCTAAAACAGCTTATAAACATGGTTCAACAGCGAGATGTGCCTGTAATTCTTTAAAAGGGTGTTATCCCCTTTCTTAAAGAACAGTACCAACATGCTCCTGTTCCACGCCTCTATCGTAGTTCCATTGAGAATGACGGAGTTGAATAGCTTCTGGCGGACCTTAAGTACCGGTGTTCCACCCGCTCTCAGAAGCTCTGTCAATATTCGTTATCTCATAGGCTGACGTCCGGAATGTCCTCTGTCGGGTTAGGCTGGCTCTTGCATCGCCGGAACTTTGCGATGAGGTGTACAGTTGTCTATAAAACTTCTCGAGCTTTCGTAAAATTTCTGGCTTCGAGGAAACGATACAGCCACTGTCGGTCTTCTGCTTCGTCAACAGACATTTCCTAATAGACTGATCTCCCGCGAACACTTTAGAGCCTTGGTTGCGCTCTGTTGCGTTTTTTATACTACAAGTATTAAGTAGACGCAAGTCGCGTTGTATAGACAGAGATCTGTTTATTGAGCGTGCTCTATTTCGACATGTCCACTAAAGACTGCAGTTTCATTTCGTTTCGTTCTGCCATGAGTTTTAGAGTGTGCTCATAGAGTTTTTGAGTTCTACCTTTACGCTGGTACTTACAGAACTTTTACCTAATGGCATGAAAGATTTCCACCAGACCGTCATCTATTTCGTCTACGAATCCGCATTCGGCGAGGCATTGGATTTGATTTTGGAGTTCCAACTGAAAGCTCTCGGGGTTTTGGATTTGGGCAGGACTTGGGCAAAGAGTAGATTTCATCAGACGGGACCTTTCTAGCTTTACATTAAGATTTAATGAGCCTCAAATGACCATGCATTGATCACTGCCGGTTTTGACCCTGTGGATCACTGAGACATAATTAAATATTTGCTTTTTGGTCGTCATAATAAATTCTCGCATTTGTGTCCACTAGGCTGAAGCTACGGTCATTTTTAATAGAATACATAGAATACATGTATACTTACCTTTATATACATACATATAATACTTTATCACACCCATACACAAAACAAACATCTATTTTTATTACAGAAATGTTTATCTAGATCATATTTGTATAAATTAAAAGCATTCAAGCTCACCTTTCCAAGATGTAAAAGGACATCTTTATTTAATTTATATGAGTCTGATTTTAGGCAACAAGGCCTGCCTTGTTGTATTGTGGGCAAACACAGGGACGTGTTCTTTAAATGACATCGTAAAAAAAGTTTTAAGCTAATGGCAAAGACAGAACATGTTTGCAAAGTAATGCACCTGTAGAATAAAATTATCTTGGATATGCGCTGATATAGGGCTATATAATATAATATCGTGGCTACAGAAATAAACATTCTTCTTTCATTTTACATTAATCAGCGTTGAATCAAAGAGGTTTAGCCCGACCTATTACTACTCATGTAACAAGTGGGCTTTCCTATTATAAAGGAAGAGCGTTTGATTTAGCATTGCGGTTATACAATATTCCAAATGAAATAGTTTAAACTTAGGGCTGTACGGCAGCCTGGGAAGTAGATACATTGTCTGGCTTCATGTCTTTGAAAAGATCGTGGCACTGGTACTGCTACCGGTAACTTGCTCCCAAAAAAGGTCGATGTGACGGTCGATTTTGGCACGTTAGAGTTTAGTAATAAATCACTTCAAAATCAGAAATTATGGCGACTGCCAACCAAATATTGAACGAACACAAATGATGCAATATTTTTTTTTTCAGAATGTAGATAATATATCAAAGAACCTAACTGAGTAAACTTCTCCATACAAAAGTAGATTGTAAACATGTAAATTAAGGTTTATAATCAAATGGGGCGAGCGCGGCAGCCGGCTGCGTCTCGCCCCAGATGGTAACGGTGTCGCGAATCCAGAGGTTTTACCTCATCAAAAAATATGCGTACCGCGCTAAAAGAAGTTTTCACTTCAAAAACTGAACTGAATTCTAGTCACTCTGAATTTTGTAGAACATATCGACGAGAGAAAATTATTATTTTTTTGCAAAGTTAAAACAAGAAGGACGCCAGAGATGCGGACGTCGAGCCAGACGGAATTCCGGCGCTGTAGCTCGTTGGACGTGATTTCTCTCGCGACATGATTACGTCTTTTCTTATATTGTACAAGATGAATGGAGCCTACAGCGTTGGCCAAGAAGTCAATTGCTTCGGTTCGTGACATCACCACGAAGAAGAATTCCCTACTGCCACTCAACAGTAGATAACAGAGTAATTTTAGATCAAAGCCCACCGTGAATAGTACATTATTCTCCATCAATTGCACTGCGCTCATCATTCAACCAGGTTTAGTGACCGGTTTTGACTAAGCAATTGTCTATTCATGAAGAGTTCTCGTTAAAAAATGAAGTAATCGCCAACGCAGCAGGTGATTGTAAAGACCACATGATGTTTGGTTAACAACGATAAAACATCCAACTAAATAACGGTATATTTTTAGCGTTCGGTAAAAAGTTAGTATATGGAAACTCTTTCTTTTGGAGTTTATTTTCAGCACTGGCTTTTACGGTAAAATTATAGAAATCGTATTAAGTATAGGTAAACAAGAGTTTTTGCTAAAGTTTAGTACATCATATTTTTTTATGATAATCCATACTATATAATAAATTAAAAAGTGTAGGTATGTATGTTTGTCTCCTTGTTTGTTTGTTTGTTTGTTCGTTAAATTTTAACTAACACGCGGGTGAAACCGAGGCAGCTGCAAGTGTTAAATCAAAAATTAACGACACCTTACTCACTGCCGTACTCACGAGTAATCCTTAATAATATTATAATCGCGAAAGTTTATATGTATGGATGTATGTATGTTTGTTACTCTTTCACGCAAAACCTACTGAATGGGTATTAATAAAACTTTACAATAATACAGCTTATAGATTAGGCTACACATAAGCTTATATATCAGGCTTAACATAGGCTATAATTTATAAAGATATCGTGTGAATTGTCTAAAATATATGTGTCAATAAGTGTCAAGTAGGAAAAAAAATCTGCCATCTGCGAGTTATTCTGGCGAGCGCTGCAAAAACCATAAGAATTACACGTATATAATGTACTTGGTGTCCGCTCGCAGCTTTGCCTGCTTTGAAGATTTTTCGCAGGACAAACCAATTTTCCGGGGATAAAAAGTAGCCTATGTCACCCGGGGATAGTGTAGCTTTCCAACGGTAAAATAATTTTTCAAATTGGTGCAGTAGTTTCGGAGCCTATTCAATACAAACAAACAAACAATCAAATCTTTCCTCTTTATAATATTAGTATAGATAATGGAAATGTTTATCTTAAATAGTCCTACAAAATAGCCCACGACAGCATATATTATCGACAACATAATGAACCTTAAATACAATAAAAAATTATAATATACATTTCTAATGCACGTTTGGTAGTAACAAATTGAGCCTTATATCAAAATAAATACTTTTATCGCTTCTGATATTTTAAGTAGATAAACTTTGTCCGAGGGTCTCTTAAAGTAATTCCGTTTGTCTGTTACGCCTTCACGACTAAACCGCAAAAGCAATTTTGATGAATTTTGGTCTATAGCTAGATAGGACCTTGGAGAAGAAAATAAGCTACTCGAAGTACTAATCCTGACGAAGTCGCGGGCACCAGCTAGTTAATAATAAATTTAAATATTATTAATAAATCCTCCTTCATCAATACCCTTGAGAGCCATGACCATTTTGTAGAACTTTAACTAGCAGGATCTGACCTTAGAAAATAGTGTCAGTTACCCCGGTAAAATTTCATTGAAAATGGCTTTGTTATTACGAGTACAATGTGTTTGAATACCAAAAATTCAAATTAGTATGATGGTGTCAAGATATGATGTATGAAGAATGAACTCGCTTCGTTCGCTACGATGGAAACAGGGTCACGCATCGCTCGCCTTTAACTTTTTGAAGTTATTTGGCGTCTTCTTATAATAATTTATATAGAACACGAATCACTTCTTATAGATAGGTAGACATGATATGGCTCGCTAAGCTAAACAATATTGCTGGTCGCTACGCTCTTTAGTTACTTTCGGGTAGATTTTGGTAAATGAAGGTATCTCTTTGAAAAATGTAAAAAGCTTGCTTCAATTAGATGAGTATTATACTGTAAGGTGTGCATCTCTTAGTTTTTTATTTTTTAATTTTAACTAGAAGTTTGAGGTAGTTAAAGTAGAAGTGGGGCTTTAGATGGAGCGGTGGACGCAAACGTTGCAAACAGCAAGTTATTCGTATATACGAGTATAATACGAAATCGCGAGATTTTAGTTTATGTTTTGTAGTCACTACATACACAATTAAATTTAACAGATACAACGTTTGTATGAATAAAACTACGTTTACTATTTAATAATGAACTTATTCAAAATAATGCAGTGCATACAAATTATGCGCAACTCGTGCCAGTTATTACTTCACAGACTCACAAAGTTCCTTTCAAGTTAGATCTAAAAACGTTGCTAGTGATGTAATTACAAAGGTATTGTTAACCGGCTAAGTCAAGATACTAGGTTATTTTATTCAGTCTCAGCAAATCTTTCATATTCTCAAGCAACTCAAGCAACAAGCAACATTGCCTGTATCGAGTTAAACGAATTTGGGTTTTCAATAATAGAAAACAACATTCTATTTCTTATAAATAAAGTGTTGATGTGTTCACCTAAATAAAGAAAAATCGATAAGTAATGTTTTTATAGGCTCATTGCTAAAATATCACAAATGCCACAAGTATCCAGATCAAAAAATAAAAAAAATAAAAATAGATTTTCCAAATCCATAAAAAAGCTGAGTATTTTCAAGAAAACATGAATAGCTGCAGAGTAGCTGCTATTACTTAGGGAGAAAAGATTTAAAGAGCGCACGATAAATAGGCGAGGAGCCTCAGGAACGTTATTGCCTTCTGAGAGAGCATTGTTATACGGAGCCTGTTTTGCATTCCACTACTAATCGCTGAATAGGTAATCATACCTTGAAAACAACAAATGAAAAAATACCCACACAAACCATTCCTCACTTGAACGGGCAATAAAATAATAATAGGCTCTTTATACGACTTAGTTTCTTAGAAAGTATAATAATACGACAAGTATGTAAGTATGATTATGTACTCATGATCCATGTAACTGTCCCATGCTTTACAGCAGATCATAATTTACTAAATGTTGTCGTATAATCTTGTAAACCTGGTGCCCAACTCGTATCATTAGTGTTGCCTACCAAATAAGTGCTGATACTGGATAATCATAATCATAAGATGAGGTTTCATTTATATCATGGGAATCCCCCATCCTTATTTAAAACCGGTATCTTTTAGGTATTTTTAAATATTTAAGCATTACAAACTACTTTTGCTAATATAACAAGATACCTTAATTCTTAATCAGCCTTAGACACTATATTATTATACCTCATACGAAGCATGCCTAAACTTTATTTCAAACAAGCGTTGGGCCTTAAAAACTATTTGTGTATCTCGCTATTGATTGCTAACTTTGCAATATATATTACTAGCTGTTGCTCGCGACTTCGTCCGCATTTTGTTTGAAAGGAATTGTAAATCCTGCCCCAGGATGCAATTTATCTCCTTGCAAAAATTTATTGATACGTTTCAAACCAATCAACTTACCAGCCATTAAAAAGTTTCAATACAAACATTCACACCCGATTTTTCTGTTTTACGAGGGTTGTTTTGAAAAATCCTGAAACAAGTGTCCATATATTTTGCATTTTATTAATTCATATCTAGTTTCAAGCAAAGATTGGAAGAACAGGGCAACCAATACAATGATTGGCACTTTAAGCTGTTTTATGTCACATAATAATAGGGGTTACAATGTGATATTGCAGTTCTAATCTCGACACTTTGAATTAAAATTAAGCCTGCATGGTGTTGAATTTTGGAGTATGTGCGCTCTGTGCGTAGTAAACGCGAGAACTGGTTTGTTTTTATGATGCGTCATGGGCAAAGCGTTGGACCACCAGCTTGCATTTTTTTTTGCAAAAAAATTTCGCTAACATTTTTTTACAGTGGTCACGTTCTTGAAAACCTACCGAGCGTGACAGACATTTTTCTTATATGACGTATCATGTCAGGAGTCAACTGAATAGAATATAATGCTTGGATAGTAAAATATCCAGCCTAAAAAGAAAAAGTTTAAGGTTATAGCCATGGCAAGAAATAGGCACATCAGCAGAATCGGAACAACTCGCGAGGTATCCATCCGCATACAGATCCGGATTCTTTAGATCTACCGCTAAAAGCTGCCGAGGATTACATCCGCCAGTTGCCAGGCTGCCAGTCCTTTTTACTATCTTACGGAGTTCCTGCTCAGACCCCATGTCCATCAATGCTGGTGTAGCCCAAGGGTCAGTGTTATTGCCAATGCTTTATTATGCATATCAATGATAAGCTATAAATAAGCGGTCTTCATTGCTATGCGGATAACAACACGGGTGGCTCCCTGTACTCTGGCTGTGAAAACACCTCGCGAGCAATGTGGTAGTAAATAGATAGAGGCTTGTGTCTGATGTAAGGAGCTGTGTATCGTGAGTTTCTAATATCTAGTTAACTTTAACCCCACTTAAGTTTATGGCATTCATAGCGAAAAAGGTCCGATTTAGGCCTTCAAATTCAAAATATTCCATTTCTTTCCATTTCGCTTTACATTCTTGATTGAAACTGCAAAACTGCATTTCACTCCAGCTCAACGCGTTTTTTGGCCAACTCACAACAAGTAAGAATCCTTGAGCGCTGAAACATCAGTTCGCTCAGTGTACTCGTATTATTTCGCCTATACGAGTACAATGATCAGGAATCTAATCGTCCTTATACCTGCATCGAGAATCTACCTTTGGAATTCGTGACTTTGAAATAACATTTATCCACAATCTTGCACTTACTCGTATTACAAGATCTTTTCTGCCCTATTCGTGCAAATTGTGGAATGATTTTTCTTCTGAGGTTAGGTTCTCCGGAGAACAATAACATGAACAGTTTTAAGCAAAATATAAAAAAAGAGTCTTTGAGAGGCAGGCAATGCATCAGCAGTGCTTCTGGTGTTGAAGATGTGTTAACAAACAAGGCAACAACAAAATACTGAATGCCAAACATTCAAATCTATCTTTGCGCTTAGTTGGACAAGCTTGTATGTAAGTTAACTTCAACTAATTTTAAGATAAGGTAAAGATCGGAACAGGTTGCTCTCACTGTGTTGCAATAGAAAGTACACGTGGAAAACTTGGCGAAATTTTCACGAGTTATTTGGATTTCGCTTACATGAGCGGGGTGAGCTATTCAATGAGTGTCTTCTGCGAATAAAATTGACTTTGATGTGACAGCCAATCCTAGGCAAGTCGGGTGGCATTTTCGTTACTTTTATATATGAATCCATGTTAATTTTAATATTATGTATTCATAGGTTCCTTTTCTTGTTTTACAATTTATTTTATACGCTAACACAACACAACAGTAATGGTCCACATTTTCACATCTCTCATGACTCGAGGCTGCCTGCGATAACTTCCGCATTCTCATTTTTGTTTTCCCAGTAAGTAAAAGCGGTTTGTTTTTTTTTAAATGCTAGATTGAATTTATTAAATAGGTGTACATAATTAGTGCTTAAACAATTAATTTAATTTGTTGAAGCTTCGTAATTCTCTACTAACTACATTTTATATGTGGATATTTAGTGTTATATAAATATTCATTTGCTGCATTAAAATAGAAAACTATAAACAAGTATATATTTTTTCAGCAACATTACTTAGGTAGGTAATAAGAATGAAACTTAATGCATGTCAAATAATGAGAGCTTGACTTTTACACCTGAAGGAATATTAAATTAGTTAGTATAATAAGATGTGATTAGGGCATGTGGAGCAACTGTTCAGAAACACGGGGTTTCGCAATCTACAGTATAAAAGAAAATAGCGCGACTGACATTATGTTAAAAAAAATTTTGTTTAACACATAGTAAAAAAATAAAACACTTAGTTAATCATATGTAAAACCACTTTTTAAGAAGCATCATCAAAAATACACCTTTACCGGGTGTTTAAAAGTTCGAGAAGCACGAGTTGTAATACTTGTTGCCCAAAACGAAGTTTTGTCAGAAAATATATCTGTATGACTGTACTTTTTTATATATTTTTTTTTGTATTTATGTTTCATGATATCTCTGTTAATTATTAGCCAGTTTTTGGTTTCATTTTTATCCTTCAAAGATTATTTTTATCCTAAATATACTCCGAAATACTCCTCGGCACATAAGAAAAATACATCGCAAATTTCTAAAATATTGTTAATGCCGGAAATATGTCGCAATTGAACATTGTATTGGGGATTTCAGGTAAGAACTTTATGCATACTTATCAGTTGATCAGACCACGGGCTTTGAAGATGACTTAGCCTCATGGTTAGACGACCTCTGTGGCGCAGTAGGCTCAGGTCTGTCTGAGATGCAGAAGGGTTCGATTCCCGCCGCGGGACAAATGTTTGTATGATCTGCAAGTATTTGTCTCGGGTCTGGGTGTTTCTATGTATAATATGTATGTATTTAAAAAAAAAAGTATATAAGTAGTATATCAGTCATGTGGTACCTATAAAACAAGCACTGCTTACTTTGGGGCCAGATGATGCTGTGTGAAATGTCCAGGATTTATTTATTTATTTATATTAATACGTGGTGCACTTTGCTTGAAATGTTGTTTGTACCTATACCTATACAAAATAAATATACACGTGTTTCAATGTTTTTCAAAACTAATCTTAAAAACGAATCCAATGCGGTGTTAAAATTTGTATAAGAACTTTACAACGCGTATATTACGAAGCAAACTGTGCTTGAAACTTGGTTTGTATACTTACCTAAAATACCAAAGAAATGGACAAAGATTTTTTAAATCATTTCTTAAATAGCGGTCAAAAGATGTTACATAAATTTTAACTAATTGTGATTTTAACCCGAGACGAGATCGATCCCAAACTTTAGTAAACTTTTTACAGAAAACAAAGAAGCTCTAGGTTCAGGGTTCTTAAAATTTATCTTTGAACGGAACTGACTGCTAGCGTCTGATTCTGAAGATCATTATAATTTTGAAGTCTGTATAATTTTAAGGTTTATGTAAGTAATATTATTAACTAATAAACAACGGGCCAACAAAGTATCAAAGCATGAGGTACTTTTTAGATATGGGATTATTTTATTTACTTTATTACGAGATTATTTTTCACTCTACTAAGGAGTAGAACTGATTGATGGTATCTGTTTTTACAGAATGCTTTTATTTTAGAGTCCAGATTGTACGATCCCAGTTGAGACTGTACATTAAAGTTAATTAGTTGTAGTGCACATTGATGAAAAAGTATATTATCACCAAAAGTTAAAAGTTTTATTCACTAATTACAATATTGTGTAAATGTAAACGACTCGCGCTCATCGCGACTGTCTCGCGCGGTCACTGTCGTTGCACTCATCGTTATATTTTATTGCGCTGATTAGGTAGAAAACTTATGTAGGTACGTAACCGTACATATTCCTAACCCCAAACAGGAGACAAAGCGTGAGGGCGAATCGTCTGAATAAAGACAAAATTATAAACATAGTTCCAAGTACCTATGTATGTAAGTAAGTACTTTTAAAATAAATTGGCTTAAAAAACCTAAAAGTGTAATAATTAAAATAAAAAGTAAATTAATCAAAATTAAATTTGATGTCTTCGACGTGTTCCGTCCGAGGCTGTGGCTGGGGTCGTTTGCACTGCTTCTGTGCCGCCGTCGCTCGTGACTCATCCCTGCGTGGCCGTTCCACTAGTGAGGATGACCTTCGTAGTTTGTGCGTCTTCAGTATCGTTGAGTAACCGCGGGGCTGCAGCTCAAGCGTCTCTTGTTTTGGTAGTTCTACCGCCGAGGCATAAATAGCTTTGCTTTTACACACGCCTTTCTTTTTCACAGCCCATACCAACGTTGCGATAGCAGCGACGGTCAACAGAATGTAGCAGATCGTATATTGATGAATATCGTGAATAGATAACGTCTCTGGAAGATGACGCTCGTTCATTTTTTCAGCTTTTTATTTACTCTTTCTAGGTTTTCGTCTTGAGATAGTATTCTAAGTTGGGGTGTGCTTTGTTTAAATATGTCGTTAATAGACTTCTCGAGTTTCGGTGGTCTCTCCAGAAATAAGTTTACTCTCGCATCACTACGGTATAGATTGTGAGCATAGATGCTTAAGTCCTCGTTCTGCATCACACATCCTTGCTTCAAAGTTATGAATCCCGATATGTTAATCTGGTGAGTGGAAACATCACCAGCGCAGACAGTTCGTAATTTACACGAGTCACAACACACTGCCAGCCAGGTATTCGTTGAATGTAACTCGATCCAAGCGGTATTACACTCTGTTATCTTCATCGTACACGGCGAAGTCGTTTGATGACCTAATAATTTAGCTTCACAGGGTGCTCCATTGCTTGCGATGTTTCTTATAGGTAAGTTCAGATTGCATACGAAGTTATCTGTCCTTCGTTGAATGCATCCTTTCATTTCATCTTCATTTAAGCCGAAGTAGGTATTCTTTGTAAAGTTTACCGCAATGTATTTAGATGATACATATACATATCTTGTGATCATTACTTGTTTATGTCTTATTATCAGTGGCAAAGGGATGACACGATAAAGTGTGAATTCTTCGTCACTAGTTAATGGTATGTGTATCTCAAACATAAAGTAGTTGCCCGTCACTCGAGCCTTTACATAGAGTAGTTTATAAACATGCTTTATCTCTTCTTGAATATTTTCTACTGGGAAGGTTAATGTTTTTGGTAGTTTTCCAGAGATCTCACTCATTTGTTTGATTAAGTTAACTGGAGTTAGAAGATGTACATCGATATGACCTTTGTAGACATCCAATAAGGCGTTGAAAAGCATCTCTAGAACATTCCTCAAGTTAGAAAGTAGTAAATGCGCGGTTAGCGACACAGAGCTGAAGTAGTTAGTTGCCATGACAGTGCCAATTTTTGATTGTAGTTTAGATAATTTCAAGTCTGTATTATTCATAAACTTATTCATTATCATAAATTGTTTTCGAATGTTCGTCTCATGTTTTTTCATAATCTCATTTTCGATTTCCACGATTGTAGTTTGGTTCCTTACAAGTTCAAGCAGGTATTTTTCGTTATTCTGTATTGCTTGAATGTCCTCTTGGTATTTCTGTGCAAAACGCTGATCCAACACTCCAAACAAGCTATTTGCGACGTAACCTACTCCATCAATCAGCGAACGCCTTTTACGTTCCGATAAATGCTTGTGCGGCGCTAGTAATATGTTGTTATAGTGTTTCACACAGAATTTTAAGTTCTTCCAAGTAGTTTTCGATATCTAGTGTAGCTTGCCAGTAGTTAGTCAGATTATACGTACGTTAGTAAAATCCATTCATTGTGAATCAGCTGTACTTTTCCAATCGTATCGTAGTAGATCGGGCGTTCATTTTCAAGGCTGTTAATCTGAACATTCGGCATCATATTTTCTTCCCCCGTAGAAGCGCAATGTAATCCCGTTATAAAGGTACACATAGTTAAAAAAGCAACAAACATAGTCAAGTAGTCTTTTTTTTTGTTCGTTTGCAGTTTTTCGTTGATATTTCTTTTCGTTTATCGTCGTTGTTTTGGTTAATGTCCATTTCGCTAGTCAAAAGTTTACACAGTTTGATGATGGGTCTCTTCATTATGCCAGACTGGGTTTTGATAGTAGAAACTCTTACATGACCGTCTTCCCCTAGATGTACTTCGATCACCTTCCCCATGGCCCACTTTCCTGGAGGTAAGTTGTTATCCTTGACAAGGACGATGTCCCCTCTCTCTAGGTTTTTAGTTTGTTTGTTCCATTTACTTCTGGCTTGTAGTTGAGTTAAATAGTCGCTAGACCATAATTTCCAGAATCGGTTCAGCATGTGTTCAGTTAGCTGCCATCTTTGGCGTAAATTCAATTGTCGCTCTTCTTCACAGTTTGAAGGAGGTAGTGTCATTGTAGGGCTTCCAGTCAGAAAATGCCCAGGAGTTAAATAGTTGTAGTCTTCTGGGTCCTCTGTGAGGGGACAAAGCAGCCTCGAGTTCATACACGCTTCTATTTTACAAAGCAACGTCGTAAACTCCTCGTAAGTTAGTTTTTGATCTCCCAAGATGCGATGTAGGTGATGTTTCATCGATCGAACGGCGGCCTCCCAGAGTCCTCCCGCACTTGGCCAGGCGGGAGCATTAAAATGCCACTCTACTTCCATTTTTCCGATGTCATCGAAGAATTGGGGAGCTAGTTCACTTTTCCACAGTACATATTCGTTTCTCAGAAACTTCGATGCGCCGATGAAGTTGGTGCCGCAGTCCGAGTACATGTGTTTAGGCGTTCCTTTTCTCACACATTCTTTGAAACGCCGCAATGAACATTTCTGTGCTTAGATCTCATACCAGTTCGATATGCACCGCTTTTGTAGCCATGCACACGAAAATGGCTATGTAGCCTTTTGAAGTTTTTACCCCTCTCTCCTTATTCAGTTTGACCTCAACATGCCCAGTAAAATCCACTCCTGTGTGTGTGAAAGGGCGTGAGGGGGTAGCTCGATGTGATGGCAGGTCGGCCATGATCTGGTTGTTATCTGTAGGTTTGTACCGGCTGCAACGCACGCACCGACGTAATTGAGTTTTTACTGTTCGGGTGCCCCCTACGATCCAGTAACGCTGGCGTATGTATGCAAGCGTTAGCCGAACACCGCCGTGCAGAGTGGCTGCGTGGGCCTCTGCAATTACTAATTCAGTCAAGTTTCCGTTTCGTGACAAGATCATAGGATTTTTCATGCCTGGTGGTAAATTTGTCTTGTTAAGACGGCCCCCGACACGTATGACTCCTCGTTCAAGATATGGGTTAACTTTGAAGATTGCATTTTTGCTATTTAGCGCCTGTTTTTTAGATAGTAATTTATATTCTATTTCAAACTCGCTTCTTTGAATAAATTGCACTATCAATTCCATTGACGCTAGTAATTCAGTTGTTGTTAAGTAGATAGATAACGCTCTATCGGCACGAGCGGCATCAAGTTTCATCGTTGTCGTTGGGCGAGTCCTTATTATAAAGCGCATCATTCTTGCAACGACGCGGTTTACACGTGTTAATGAACTACATTTGTTTATTAATTCAGTTATTATATTGTCGTTTGTTTTAGTTTTAGCTAGGGCTGTGTCTTTTTGTTTTATTTCTATGTCCGTTGAAAATAAGCAGTTTATAGTTTCATTTTCTTGTTGAATTTCGAATGTTTTCAGCATATCGGGGCCGTTCCAACATAAGTCTAAATCTAGTAGTTTTTTGGGGTTCACCCCTCTAGTTGCACAGTCAGCAGGATTGTTTTTTGATTCGACATAAGCCCGCTGTGTGGCTGGTATAATTTGTTTAATTTTCTTTACTCGGATTTCCACATAGGTTTCCCATTTTTTATGTTCTCCCTGCAGCCATGCCAGAACTACTTTTGAGTCACTCCAGGCCCATATAGTAATGTTATTTTCGTTTAGTGAATTTTTAGCTTTTTGCATCAGTTGAGCTAATAGTAAAGCTCCACAGGCAACCCTTGTTTTGGCGGCAAGCAAGTTCAGTACTGGCTGATTATATTCATCTATTACACGCGAGTATATTACGCATGAGTAGGCTTTTTCGCTTGCGTCACTGAATCCCAGTAGTTCAATATTTTTCTCAATACCTCCGATCCATCTTTTTATTTTGACAGATTTCAGCTCAGGTATTTCAGCCTTTAGTTTAAGCCAGTCGTCTTGAATTCTATTAGTCAATTGCTCGTCCCATTCTAATTTTAGTTCCCATACTTGTTGAAAAATTAACTTAGCCATCACAGTTACTGGCGAAAGCCATCCCATTGGATCATAGAGTTGCGATATCTCCGATAGCAGAGTTCTTTTTGTGAGAGGTTTTGTAGTATTTTCTGCTAAGTTCCAGTTAAACATGAATGTGTCCGATGCAGGATTCCATGCGAGACCGAGTGTTTTTTTGTTTTCGTCTTCGAAGTCGAAAATGTATTTAGTGGATATTTGATCTTCTTTAAGTTGTTCAAGTAGTTCCGGACAGTTGGCCGACCATTTCCGCAGGTTCATGCCTCCATGTTTAATTAGTTTGATCAAAGAACTTTGTATTTCCTTGGCTTTTTCCAGTGAGTTATGGCCGCTGACTAAATCATCCAAATAAAACTGAGTTTGCAGTATTTTGGCAGCCGCTGGGTACTTGTGTCCGTCATCTAATGCCAGTTGCTTGAGTGTTCGCATAGCTAGCCACGGTGCACATTTTGTACCATATGTCAATGTACGCAGAGTGTATTCTTGAAGTGCCTCATTAGGTGAAGATCGCCAAACGATTTTTTGCAGTGACTGTTGGTTTTTAGTTAGCCATAAACATCGATACATCATCTCAATGTCGGCTGTATAAGCGTATTTGTAGGTTTTCCACTTCAAGACCAGAGCTTGTATATCTTTTTGTAGATTAGGCCCTTTTTCCATCAGTGCATTTAAACTTTTGCCGCTTTTAGTTTTGTTAGATGCGTTGAACACTACTCGTAGTTTCGTAGTAGCCGAGTTTTCTCGCAGTACTCCATGGTGAGGTAAGTAGCATTGCTGACCTTCATCAGTTGGATTTCTTGACGTAAGTTTCATGTGTTCGAGTTCTAAGTATTCCTTCATGAATTCTTTGTACATTGTAAATAGTTTTTCGTTTTTAGTTAGTCTTTTTTCGAGTTGTAAAAACTGTGAGACCGCGCTTGACCTGGATTCGCCGAGCTCGACTTCAAAGTTTTTCACCATTGGCATACTGACAATGTATTTCCCATCTGTAGCTCTTGTAGTTGTTTTTTGGAAGTGAATTTCGCATTGGTCATCGTGGTTGATATCCTCAGTTTCAGTTATGTCTTCGCTCTCCCAGTACTTAGCTATATCGGTGAGGTCGATGATGGTGGCGTGGCAGTTAAAGTCTGCAGTTTTCCACATAGTATCCAGCCTAGTTGTGTTTGTTGTGCGACTGGGGAGTGCTGATCTCCTCTTAAAACGCCGTCCATTATTATATCTGCATAGACGTCTGCCAACAGAAGTAAGTCAATGGAGTCAGTCATATTGTAGTCAAGGTCGCCAAGTTTTAAGTTCTGCAGATGTGGCTAGTTAGCTTTTTTAAAGGTACAGTTTGGTAAATTATTAGTTAACCGTTTTAGTACCAAAGCTTGAGTTTTGAAAGTAAAGTCACTGTGTATCGATTTGCAGGTAAGTTGTACCCGCCCCTTACAGTCTCCAGACACGGACCCCACTCCAGATATAGTTGCATTAAGTTTTTGCCTTGGTAGACGTAGAATCTGAGCAGCATTATCCGTTATCAGGTTGACTTGCGAGCCTTGATCAAGTAGTCCTCGAAAGGTTTTTTAAGTGCCATCAGTTCCCTGGACTCTTGTTTTGACAGTAGTCAGTAACACTTCCGTGTTTGCAGTTGCTGAGTGATAAGAAGCCTGTTTAGTTTGTTGACCTGAAGTTGAAGGTTTATCTTGGCTAGTTTTCTCAGGTTTAGTTAGTTCGTTCGACTTTTTTTTCATGTGCAACAAGGTATGATGCTTCATATTACATTCCTTGCATGTTTTTGACGAACTACAATCCGTATTTTCATGACTGTATAAACAGTTTTTGCAGACCTGCAGTTTTGCGACGGTGCTATTGCGCATTGGAATGTTCATTTCGACGAATTTCGCACATTGCATTAGAACATGATTCTCCTCGCACAAAGGACATTTGCCATACGTAGTGTAAAAAGTTCTCAAATAGTTCTTATTGTCTTTAAATAAGGTCGAATTCCCAGTATTGTGCGGTATTTCATTGTAGGTTGTTTTCCAGTTGTACTTGTTTGTCGGTTTGATTGAGTTCAAGTTTCCACTTTGTTTCTGAGAATTGTTTGCCTCTTTTTGCCGATTTTTTATAGTTTCAAATGCCATAAATTGTTTTTGTAAAAAATTTAGAAACTCTGTAAGATCAGGCAGGTCTCTGTTATTCTTGATCTCTTTTGAGTATTCGTTAAAAGTTACGGCATCCAGTTTTTGTGACATATAATGCACGATCATTGGGCCCCAGCTCGTTACGTCCACGCTCATGTTAGTAAGGCCGTTTAGGCTTTCGGTAACGACATCATGCATTTTCTTGATGTTGTAGGTGTTTGGAGTCTGGATGATCGGAAGTTGCTGCATCACGTTCATTAACGTCGTAAATTGGAGGCGACGATTGTCGTAGCGGTTTGTTAGTATTTCCCAGCACGAATCGTAGTTTTCAGCAATAACAGTGAGATGTTGTACTAAGCGCTCAGCTTCCCCTTTAAGTTTAGTTTTGAGGTGTTGCATTTTTTGCGTTTTGAAGATGGTAGGATTCTTATGTATAGTTTCTATAAAGAGGTCTTTAAACGAAATCCAGCGAATGTAGTCACCGTGAAATTCTGGTATCTCGATTTTAGGAGTCGATTTTTCATAGTGCATGTTAGACCAGATCTTGTTATTTAGTTGCTTTCTTAATTCGTCGTACTTTACTTCAATATTTTCATATTTAGTGCAGTAGTCAAATCCAACCCTTGTAGAGCATCTTCTAGCTGCCAGTGTTGTTTGTCAATAACGTCCCATTTATGTTTCAGGATTGAAAGATGATCTTCAAGTTCCCATTTTTCGTTCATTAATTCAGTGTTAACTTTTAACATTGCTCTTTCTAAAGCCTTAAAGTTACACTCCTGACGGCCCATCATTCTTTTTGTATATTCGCCAGGCTTGACATCTTGTTCTTTGACTGTAGGTTCCAGCATCCCAGATAGGTCGAAGTCAATGCTAGAATCCAGTGTCTCATCTTTCTCTTGTTGTCGATGTGAGATCAGTAGTTCCATAATGTTTTTCTTAGTTGCTTTGTAAAGTTCTTTGGTTTTTCCATAAACGTTGCTAGTAAAGTAGTTATGTTGGCTCTTATCCTCAATTTTTGAAACGATTATTTCATTTCTCTCGTGAAATGCAACCCAGTATTCTTCCAAGAGTTCCAGACGTTTGTTTAAGTAGTCGATAGTTTTTCTGGAACTCCCGTCTTTTTTGTAGTTAGAACATAATGTTTTTATGTTCTCAAAGCAACTTACTTGTTTTGTAAGTTCCTCCATTTTTTCTTGTAGTTAAAGTTCAAGTTAGTTAACGTTCAGTAGTGAAGTAGTGTATTATATTTCCGTAGTTGGTTCAGGACACGAAGACTGGTTAATAAGTACTTATAATACGTAGGTTACTTAAATCTTCTACTCCAAGCGTAATCCGATGATCCACGTAGTTTACGATGGAATATTCGTTAACACTCGAATGTCCTTTTGGCATTCAGCACACCTGCGACTCTCCGCAACGAAATATGCGCCTTCTCAATCAGCCCGGTGAGACCCGCTTGTGGGAGGCCGGGCCGCCGATTCGCTTTCGTTACCTTAAGTCACAAAACGCACCAAATTGCCTAAACTCAAAGGACCATATTTACGATACCAGTTAAGACTGTACATTAAAGTTAATTAGTTGTAGTGCACATTGATGAAAATGTATATTATCACCAAAAGTTAAAAGTTTTATGCAAAACAAACAATGGGACAATGCGAAAATACTTTTCAGACACAAGATAAGCACTTTACTAAGAGTTGGAACTTGTTGCCAGCTTCTGACGTACGGGTCATTATTATCTCAAAGGTCGGAGTCTTAATAACTTTATCAAATAAGCAACGGAACTACGGGAAATTAAACTCTTTACAAAAACTACTTACTTTTCAGACACGGTCCTTTGGCCCATTTTCATAACTATTTTTCATAACTAGTTATGAAAAAAGCAATTTCCTTTACTGTTTCATAACTAGTTATGATAATCGACCTTTTTGTTCCCTTTTAATAATAATAATAAATAATAAATTCGTTTATTTAAGGCATTGACACCCATATCACAAAAAATACTAAACTATACAAAATAATAAAACATACAGAATACCTTAATACAAAGTATATGAATAAAAATCCATAGTACCCATTTACCATATTGGTATGGTGTCATTTTTTATTTCCGTCCAGGTGGACAGAAATCCAGTTCCTGTTGATTGGATTCGCTAGGTAGTCAAAAACAGCCTTTAAGATAGTATTGTTGGAGCCACTTAATCTATTCCAAAAAACCGCTATACGCGTTCTTATGATAGCGAAGAAATCCGGAACCCCCGCATCAGAGAACATACTCGACGCGCTGCAATATCTTGGCAGCCTCATAAGAGCTCGGTACGCTGTACTGTACTCTTATGGTGCTGATAGATTTTCTCGTGAAGTTGGACCAATGTTGGCAGGTGTACATACCTAGACAATATGCCTTAAATTACGTGTTCTTCACATCTGAGTTGCAGCTAGCAAAGCGGCGTGCGAGCATGTTCCCCCTTACTGCAATAGCCCTTCTCTCCCTCTCTATATCACTGTCGTCTTTCAATGACTCCGTCAGCAAATGCCCTAGGTATTTAAACTGCTTGACCATTTTAATGGTCGCGCTGCTCAACTGTACCTCTGGCACTATCTCTGGGCCTCTTCCCGACCTGAATACCATCATCCCGGTTTTCGCTACGTTATACTTCAACCCGTGAGCAATGGCATATTGCTCACAGATCAGAAGTAACTTTTATAAACCTTTGATTGAAGGGCTGAGAAGCACCATATCGTCAGCGTAACTTAAGTTGTTTACACTGACATTGCCTATAAAACAATCAACTCTGGCCCTCCTCAGCTCTCCGATCAGGTTATTGATGTACAGGTTAAACAGGTCAGGAGAGGTCAATCCCCCTTGACGAACACCGCACTCTAATCTGTAAGCACTAGAAGTCGTGTCAGTCCATCTCACATTATTAATTTGATGCCCATACCAGTATCTCAACAGATCCACCATATGTTTTGGTACTTGAGCATCGAACATTTTGGACCAGAGAATTTCATAATTCACTAGATCAAATGCACGGCTCAAGTCGAGGAAACAAGCATACACTGATGTGTGCTGTGAAGTGTAGTAACGCACGGTGCTTTTTAAACTCATAATAGCAGAGTCCGTTGAGAGACCGGCACAGAATCCAAATTGTGCATCATCAATTTCAATGTTATTTATTAAATCGGGATAGATAATTTGCTCTAACACTTTACCCATAACTATACCTAGCGATATAAGGCGATAGTTAGAAGGTGAGCTTAGATCGCCAGTTTTATTTTTAACGATAGGTACGACTGATGTCCTCATAAGATCATCAGGAAGGTAGCTATATTTTATGCATAAATTGTAAAAGGTATATAAATGCATAGCCCGTCCAAAGCTTTTGGCTGGATGTGCGTTGTAGTCGCCTATCACATAGGCCACTTGTACATCACTCTCTTCAACGATAGCACTAGCCAGAGCCAAACACTCGGTAAATTCGGCAATATTTTTCTCGTCATTAACCGGCATGTAAACGTTCACCACCAGGAATGAGCTAGTTCCTACTGATATTTTTACTGCCATAATACGGTCACAGGCACATTTCACTGGCGTCACGTTAGGGAACTTGGCCTTATTCCATAATATAGCCAAACCACCATACGGTCGCCCTCTCAGTATCTTAACCGACGTGTCTATCGAAGACTTTGCAACACATCCAAATTCACTGTTAATTTGGTGCATAAAATTAAGGTCATGAGGTTGAAGCCAAGTCCTGGACAGGTCGCGAATGCTCTGCACAGCTCTCTTGACGTTCTTACAGTTGAACGAGACTATAGATATACTTGATGATGTACTATGCATACTAGAGTCTTAATTATTCGTTCTTCCTTTTAAAATCTGTTTTCATAACTATTAACGAAAAAAGCTATTTCCTTCACGTTTAATAACTAACTTTGTTCCCTTTTAATAACAGTTTTTCATAATTATCTACGAAAGTGGTTGATTCTTTCCTTACCAGGTAGGTAAAAGAAATGAGTGCAAAGAATGTTGGTTGTAAAATAAAATAAAATAAATAGTAAAATAAAATTTATTTGTAACATTATACAAAACACAACTTAATTAACATTAAAAGACTTATTATTTCTAAGCAATGCTAAATTCTTTCGTATCCACTATCGGGTCCTACATCGCCCTCCCATTCATAAAATCATCCAACTCTCTCAAGAAACTAAATAAAGGAAAGGTCACTAAGGAAGCATCAGAAAGATCAGGACAATTTTAAGTCTGCCATTCATCTGTCATTAAGCTCTCCTCAAGCCCTACATTATTTATCACCCGTCCTGATAAGGAAGTCAGGGAATCTTTATATCTGTGCTTCTCCTGCCAGAACTCACACCATGTTAGGGCCATCCGATTCCTCCCCAAAAGAATCTCACGAGGAGATACTCGATGATTTTATGTCTGATACTCATGACATCGAGGACATCCTCATCTGCCAGGAGAAGGGTCGGGTCGATGACACTCTATACAAGTCCATAACTCCCACATCCAAAACCGAGAAGGAGAAAGCCCTATTGCTGAAGATCTCGAGCCTTATGATTCAACTCACCAATAGTCTGGACCAGAGGATCATTAACGCCCTTGATGAGCTCAACATTCTAGAAAGAGGCCAGAACCCCTCCATAAAAAGTCTCTATGTAAAGGTCAACAATCTATTGAAAGGAGATTTTTGGCAGATTTCTAAATTCCTCTCAGAGGCCTTTCTCATATCATTCCCGTCTCTCAAGTTGGGACTGGAAGTTGCGATTAAGACTTTTCAAGTAGCCACTGCTAACGATGTGAGAACCCAACTGGCGGATATTTCCTCCCTCCGTGACGACATGGTTGCTAAGGCTGTTGAGTTTAGAGAGCAAGAAGAGAACTCCATGTCCCATAATGAGACAGTGGCTCAGGCATGGAACAATCTATCTCGCGCTATGACAGTATATACTGAGTCTCTGGAGAAAAGATCCCTAGAGGCTCACACCCCCACTTCCTCTGCTCGGCAGGCCATAAGATCTCTCCCTAAAACACTTCCAGTTCCTCATCCATACGCACTTTCACCCCCCTCTTCGCAACAGCACAGAAGAGGTATATAAAAGCAAGGTAGGCATACTGAAGGTATTAAACGAGAGACAGATTTCCCTGACTCTATCTTCCAATCGTTACAAATATTTATCTATTCTGAATCAACTTAACACAGGCGCAAAAGCGTGGGTAGTCTTCCTTATCTTTTATTTAAAAGAATTTAACACATATTTGGCCGGGAATCAGTCATGTCTGAATGATTTCAACACTCTAGACAACGAAGAAAGATTGAACTGTCTGAAAACAATTATGGACACCGTACCCAACAAACCAGGACAAAGGAGACTATCTGAGGGCTGTTTATATAACAAATTTATTATTTACATTTTCTAGAGACATAAACATCGTAGTTATATATGTGATTTTTATTTAGAAATAATAAACCTATTTATACCTATTAACCTATTTTAATAAACTGATAGTTACGAGTATCTAAATTATCCCGAGTACTTAAGTTGTAGTTTAATGTGATATATTTTTCTTTTGAAAACGCGCCGCTGTTGAATTATATCTAAATAAATATTAGGTACATACATACCTACATATTTATTAATTTCCTGAATTCCGAAATTTATAATCAGTGAATAAATCAATAAAAACTGGCGGACAATGGGTACAGAACCATCTAGCCCCAAGTAAAGCACAACTTGTATTGTAACCAGATGACTAATAAAATACTCATATATTTTTAAATACATAACTTAACCATATAACACCCAGACACAAAACAAATACTTATGTATGAGCATCACATATATGTTTTTCCTGGGAGGAAATCGAACCTCCAACGTACAGCGCTACTTCCAACTGAGCCAATAGGCCGGTCATGTCAGAATGCCCAAAGAATGCCTAATCGAACTGTCTTCTTCTTCACAAATGTCCTGCGACGATTGCAATGTCACCGGTCCATCGAGGTGGGCCGTCCTACACTTCTTTTTCCGTTCCATGATCGCCACTTGTGATTATTTAGCTGTCGTACCTGACTGTAATCCTACAAAGAACTATTTACGAAAAATATTGTTTATTTAATCAGACTCACCATCTCTTGTATCGTAAAAGTAGATCACATTTAGCCAGCCGTAGTAAACTACTGTTTTGACAATTGCCTCGTGGTAATCAGGGATTATGCTGAGCGAGAATCTATCAGAAGTGTCCTCAGCAGTTGCAGCCTGTGGAATATTGATAAATTACTTTCTAGGCTTGTATTTTCTAAGCTATATTACGAACAAACGAATCTGACTCTAAACTTCCTCTTTAATGTGTACATGCTATGGCCTAACAGGGAAAAACGAAGCCTGATAGCTACTTGTGGCTAGCCGCCACAAAGACTATAAAAGGAATGATACCTACATTCCTACCGTTTAAGTAAAACTTTGTTTTGTTTTATTGCATTACACTGAAACAGTAATAATATGTTGCACTTCGTCTTCAGCATGCAGAGAAGCTGAAATTAGTTTCTACGCGCGAGAGTTCCAATTACCTCATTTTCTTCAAAAATTAACTAAAGACAATTCAAAATGAGCCAGTTAACTTTGAAGCCATTTCACAGTTTTTACAGTTAATACAGATACAGTTAATTTTGTAAAAATACCTATATATTTTGTTATTAAGTGAAGACACTCTCAAGATCCAAGTTAACTACGAGTAGCCTATGGGTATTGCAAAGTACCAAAGCCTATGGGTATTGCAGTCTGTAGTATTATCAATTTAATGATTATATGTTGCGTACTAAATACAAATAAATATTACGAAAAAGTATTTGATCTAGTTAAAAAGATAACATAATTATTCACGTAGATTTCCAAGTGAAACGGGTGGAAGTTTGTTCCAATTATCTTGGCTATCCCTAATCCTACAAATAGGTTATGTAAACTCACCGATCCAGAGATATATGAAGTCACGGTAGGCAATTGAAAAGCGTTTGCATTGGATTGGAGTACGCCGATTGATAAGGGATGCACGACTGCTAGTATGCCGAGCACTCCTCTAGACATCTGATCGCACACTGTGGAAAAAAAAATATTATTTAACTTTTGCTATAATTAATTAGTGGACAATAAACTATTTATGAATAATGCTATTACTTTATTATTAACATGGCAATCGCACTAGTGTCTTGGGGACACTGGCTGTCCTTTGGCAGTGATCTTCGTTAAACAATGGTTTTATATTATTTTGTACATTTCTATAAATGATTTCTTCCAAAAACTTGCTAACTTCTAATTGGTAGCCTATAAGTACATAAGGTAATTGAGTGACTTTTGTTAATAACATTTAAATTAAAGGTTAAATTGGAAATTACTTAATCTTACTAATAATATTAATAATATCTGCAATCTAAGAGTGCTACCTTATCTAACTGGTTTCTGGTTAAACGCCACCAGCGTTGGCGGCCAAACAAAAAAAATGTTTATCATAAAATATAAATTTACGGTAAACAAGGAATATAGCACGATCTGTATTTTAGTGAATAAGTTGATAAACTATTATTAGGTAAGTATCTGTTTGAGTACCTCTTACTGCAAACAAGGTTTCACCTTCTCTTCTTTGAATTCAGTTGACAAATACGAAGGAACTGTCTCGAATATCGAATGTCTCGAATGTTTGCAGTTCAGAGGAGGAACACAACTTATAGATTAACTATTACGCTTTCTGTCTCAGAACATCTAACTAGAAAATTTTACTTGGTTTTCAGTCCTTGAAATCAAATTACTCATGAGTAACTAACAGAAATGTACAGAATAATGTGCTATCTATCTATATCTTAAAAAGCGATGTGTGTATGTACATTATGTAATTTCACTATAGACTCCGAAACGGCTGGACCAATTTCAATTAAATTTTTAGGAAATCTTCAAAATTGGCATAGCGGGGTATTCGATAGTGATCAGAACAGAACTTTTTTTTTGCATCAATCTAATTTGGTATGGATATAGATTGTATCTTAGGAACGGACATATTTTTTATGTATGTACTATGCGTGCAAAGCCGCGGGCAGAAGCTAGTATAAAATACATTTGCAACTGTTAAGTGTCTTAAGGTTCGTTTAAAACGATCAATATAATAGGTATAACCGATCTAGATCACTGCTAGAAGGCAGCGCACCCAAAACACTTGCGACATTGCCACGTTAAGAGGCAATCTGCTTTTTGGTCACCTGATGTTTGCACCAAACGCTCCGAAAAGGTTATCATTACTTCAGGGGCTTTATGTTATCCTCTTGGAAAAGTTTTACTGCCTTACTTATAAACGTCTCTCAACATCTGTCAAATCACTGTATGAATTAGTGCCATGTGCCATCCCTTTTTTTTGACAGTGACAAACAGTGACAGGGATAATCTCAAGCAGCGTTTAGTCAATGATTAAGTTGATCAAGTGGAGAAATATCAATGATAAGAAATGCCGTTAATGCTTACCGTAAAATTACAAATTAGTAATGTTTATTTCCCCAAAATTACAATCTAATACAGATTTAACTGTGGGTTCCACACTAGGTCAATACTTTATCTTGGAAACCCTAGATTTGTCCAAAACAAGACGTTATACAGTAAAAAAACCTATTACGAAATAACATCAGTGCGGTTTAAATTGTTGTTGTTGTTGTTTAAAAAAATAAGAGCATGCACTTGGATATAAAAATACTTGTTGAGACGACGATAAATCAAATAGTCAAAACAATAGTCATTGTTGTCAAATTGTTAATAAATTATCTAGTTTTGAGGTGGTCATAGAGTAATCAAATGGAATCAAAATCTAATCAAATAGAGTCAGTATTCATTATAGCACAAAGTTAACTTCTTCAGTCCTACTAATTTTTTATAACAATCGTAGTTACTAATCTTCATATTTTTGTTGTTTATCGAGCTTAGAATCTCTTCAGGAAACCTTTTAAAAGAACAACATGGTCATTAAAGGCTATTTATATATATATATATATATATATATATATAGCTATGGTATGAGTATTTATATGCCGTGTGGCCGATCGACTTTCCATAAAAACTTAGGGATATAACATCCTTAAGGATATGTTAAAAATAAACTGGTCAAGCGCGTGTTAGACTACGCACAGTAAATGCTTCCAAATTTAGTAAGGATTTAAATAAAACATAAAAAAAGTATCTTATATCTATACCACTAGTGAGCCGGCAGGTCCCAAGCGAATTCAAAACCATCTAGTTAGTTATTTAAAAGAATTTAGCATGGAACTTTCATGATTTTTTTATGCCAGGAAGTAGTAATGTAAAAAAAAAGCCCTCGGTGCGCGAGTCCGACTCGCACTTGGCCGAAATGCGAGTTGGACTCGCGCACCGAGGGTTCCGTAAAAACCTGTAGGTATTTAAGTAAAAGATCACCCATCACGACAATTGAGTCATAGTTATGGTATTTTTATTGCAAAATGAAATCCATCTAAAAGTTTACGGTTTTCGCAATTTTTCCTTTATCTGTGCTATAAGACGCTGCTTCGTACCAATTTCAAGATTCTGAGTACACGGGAAGTACCCTGTAGGTTTTGATTCCCTTGCGAATATCAAAAAATTGCGGAAATTTGTGGCATAAACGGCTGTATCTTTTGATAGCGTTGGCTTAGAAGTTTTTTTTTTACAGCTTTAAGGGACATTAGACTTGAGTATTTGATATAAATTTCAGCTTAATACCTCCACGCGTTTTCGAGAAAAAGAGTCTTGACAGGCAGACGGACGGACGGACAATAAAGTGATCTTATAAGGTTTCCGTTTTTTCCTTTCAAGGTACGGAACCCTAAAATATGTGATATAACCAAAAATTTAAGGTTTTTGGAATTGTTCCTTTATATGCGCTATAAAACATTGCTTCATGCCAAATTTCAAGATTCTAGGTCGACTGGAAGTACCCTTTAGGTTTTGATTCCCTTGCGAGTGTCAAAAATTTTAGGAAATTTGGGGCATAAACGGCTGTATCTTTTGATTACGTTGGCTTAGAAGTTTGATTTTTACAGCTTTAAGGGACAGTAGACCTGAGTATTCGATATAAATTTCAGCTTGATACTTCCATGCATTCCTGAGAAAAAGGGTCTTGACAGACAGACAGACAGTCAGACAGACAGACGGACGGACGGACGGACGGACAACTTATTATTTATTATTATTATTTCATGATCATTTCATGATGAATAATGCAGAATAGTCAGTAAGTCTTTTGAATGTTGTATAATTTATATTATTGTCAAGAATTTATGTCTGGACTGTAACTAAAAATAAATGACTCAAACAGATAGGTAGGTATAGGTACAAAAAATTAGGTCTTCCCTTAACTTCAGTTAAAACATAAATATTAGATGCAGTTATGTTATAAACGAATCATGTATATTTTTAAATCTGACTTACTAAAGAGAAGAACTCTTGCAAACCTGGATGATCATACGAATACCGTTCCATTTAGCTTTATTTGAGTTAACACACTAACGAGGTAGGGTAGAGCCCGGTGGATCGGATCGTATCGGATTATTTCACATCTCTTTTGCGATTATGCGACCCGCCCTGTCTCGTTGCCGCACGCATTTGCACAGTAATTACAAAGCGGATTGAGTGTACTCATACACTGCTAGAAGTTTAATTTGACATTAATTGAAATAAAAACCCTTATTGAGGCAAATTCGTACTTAAGATGTGGCCCGTTTCAGCCCATTTAGGCTGGCCTGAATCTACGCATTTCTTAATGGCAAACAATTATGCATAATCGATAGATTCATCTTTTTGATACAACAACCTATTGATTTCTAATTAAATTAACACTATTGAAAAGGGCGGAACAATCACATTTGCCTAGTCTTTATTCGTCATATTTTCTTAATTTAAATGAGTTTTATTTGCAATTATTTTCCAGATTATTGTAACAAGAATGAACTGCTACTTCGGGAAATACGCAGTCAAATATTTAGTATGGAACAACCTGATTCGCGGATAAAATAAAGCTTTATAAAAACAAAGAACTTGTGATTACATTTTGACGTGCTTATGCATTATGCTCAACTATGATGTTAACACCAAAATTACTAAAAGTAGTTATATAGTATTGCTTTTATGAGTATTACGTAGGAGTCACTGTAAGAAAAACCTACATCGTTTTGATTGTAGTTCACTGATTCGCGGATACTCTTAAGACTGTTTATCGGAACATTGAATAATAGAATTCATATTCATATTTTAGCCACATACACATTGTGCAATTTTAATAACGAATACTTACGTCTAACTTTAAATGTAATATCAATAAGAGACAATTAACTTGCATACCCATTTCTCGGTTGATTTCCCATGATCAGATGATTTCTAAATTTTTTTGTGACTAAGTTTAAGATTAAGATACTAAGCTTGAGCTTACGCTCATCTTTGTAATTTTTTTGAACTTAGCATAAGTCTTTGTCTCCGAATATCAGCTTAAAAATGTGTCTAAGCCCTATTCGTATACAATAATATTATGATAACTCTACAAGAACTGATCCATCACTAAGATTAGCAACTCTGTCTTGCCGGATTGTTCTTGAACTGGGGTTAGGAGGAACCGGCACCTAGATTCACTAGCATGTTAGAAGACGATTCAAAGTGGTCCTTGTGATTTTATTGAATAAAGATTTATTGAATTGAATTGAATTGAATTGAAATGTGCCAAATTTCTGAGAGCAGTAATATCTTAGACCAAATTGGCCAGTATTTTGAATTCAGTTGATTTATTTTTTACCACTGTGCATTAACTACAAACAAGGTCTGTATAACACATTGCAGGTGCACTACGGATGGTCAGATAGCATAAATTTAATTGCTTAGAATCCAATGCAATAAATAGAGCTAAACTCGCCCGCAAGGGAGAGAATTTATATGCGGATCACATTGGTCGGCATCACCGTCTAAGCTCTTCCTCGGCTTCAAACATTAGGACATGAAGCTGCTCATACTAACCTTTTCACTCGTAAGTACCTGCTCGGTTCATAGCCTATAACAGTTCACTATAATACGTCTAATGAAGATGCAGGATTTGACATCGACTATTTGGCTGGTTGTCTCTTTAAAATCTTTAAAATCAATATACATGCAAACCAAGACGCCACACACGTGTTATCGTGTGTATACCATATTCACCTAATACTCCTTTAATCAGCCGAAATAGTATTTCAACGAACTCTAATTCCACTAGTGCTATACCGATTCCCAAGTTATCGGCGAAGAAAACACTGGCACGTAGAAATGCGAGAAGCTGAATCGAATTAAGGATATCAAATTTAAACGTAGTTAGGTATTGTTTTCATAAGTCATATATATAGCCCTGGGTACATTTAAAAACTTTTTGCAAATTGCAGTATTTATACAATTAATATACAGGGCGTCACACGGCTATGCCAGATGGAGGAAAAGTATCTTAAGCATTGTTGATATAATTTTTTTTTTACCGATAATGACTTCGTTTTGTTATTAAAAACAATTAAAACTGCATTCAAAATTTTTGAATAATCGTCTGTCTGAACCGGGAATTGAACTCGCCAAATTCCAAAAAAACACACGAAATTTTACGATACCGATCAAAAAGCTCAATGGTAAGAATTTTTTTTTTAAAATAATAATCTTAGATAAAAGGAAGACCACCCACAAAGGACATTTTACATTTATTTAAAATAATTACGTTTTGCTTTCAATTAATTTAATTTTGCTAATGCTCAAAATGTGTCCCAATCTGTAGTATACAACTTCAAACTCTTAAAAATGTTGCTCACTGTTGATTTATTAAGCTTTTCATGGTGAATGTTTAAAATCATACGTTCAAGTAACTTCAGTTTATAACTCTTGCACATTTTCATACTGCTTCCTGTAAACTAAATCTTTTACAAAACCTCATAGAAAAAATCTGGAGGGGTTAGGTCTACGGATCTCGGCAGCCACCTAACTGGTCCATAAACACCGATCCAGGAAGGAATATTTTCATTCAGATAGTTCCTTGTTCTCCAACTGTTATGAGCCGGAACTCCATCTTGCTGGAGAATGAGGTTTCGTCGTACTGCATCGGAAAGATTATTAATCTCTCTTCTTAAAATGTATCTCTAAATATCTTTCCATGTTCACGCCCTTCATAAAAATGTATTAAGTGAACCCGGTTTTTTTAAATCCCACACCAACAGTTGAATAAAAAACGCAATTGATCATTAGTCTCGCAGGTTCTCGCCCAAAAACGATAATTACACCGGTTGTTCATACCGTTGTTACTGAAGTTTGACTCGTCTGACCAAAAATGTTAGACAGAAAATTTTGATCTTCATGGATGAGCGTCTCCATATGGTCACCGAACGTCTTTCGGCATCACCCGGACTTAGTTTTTGGACTAATCGCCCTTTAACATAACTCTTGAATTTGTATTTTTTCAATATGCGGTATATCTCTTTGAAATCCCAATCTCGGTTTCAAAACAAATCGATGTGTTTCTCTATTGGGATATATTTCGCGATACCTACTTCTGCACAGTAATGATATGCTTTATGTACGTTTCCATCAAATCCAAATTATTATGATACGCCATGGTAAATAAATTCCCTTAACAAAAACACAAATTAAACTCAATAATAAACAAAGACATAGGCGTTTAAAGATGGATCACATTATATTTTTTTTTAATCAGCTATCCGTTTTGTTATTGTTAGCACACTCAGTAGTTGCAAGTACTACAATTTATTTTATCAATTAATAACATTATTTCTCAAGTGTGGACTTATTATGATTACCTTAAAATGATAAAACCCGTTGTAAGGAGCTTGGCTAAGTAAAAGCCAAGAAAAAGGAAATTTTCCTGAAATTATAAATGTAAAATTTCATGGTCTTCCATTTACTTTAGATGCTTTGTTATTTGAAAAGAAAAATCCTTACGATTGAGCCTTTTGATCGGTATCGTAAAATTACGGGTGTTATTTTACTATTTGACGGGTTCGATTCCCGGTTCAGACAGGCGATTATTCAAAAATCTTTGATTCCAGCTTAAATTGTTTTAAGTATCATAATAACGATTTTTTTATTAAAATTATTTTATTTAATTTTGTAATTTTCGAACAGCTACATTACATTTTTTAATAAATTTTACATGTTTATAGTACATGTATGCAGAAGGCCAATTACAAGTTCACACTGATTAAAATATACTTTCCCTCTATGTGACATAGCCGTGGGACGCCCCGTATATATATATATATATATATATATTTAAAATAATGTAGTTTTAATATACATAGTCCAGTATATTGCTAGAAACTAATGTATGAAATTTCAAGAGGCAGATAACAAAATGGATAACAATTTTTGGAACAATCCGTAATTTTAGTTATTAAGATCTTTAAAAAGCTAGATGACGAAAATAAAGGCGACATGTGACACCGAGTATATATCCTGTCTTTTATTTACTTATTTCAAATAATCAAAGTACTCCAATATTTTACTTGAAACTTTTCTCATTACTAACAAGTTAGAAATACGGAGCTCAGGAAACACGGACTTCAGAAAGTTAATAGATACCTGTAAATATCGTTATCTTAGTTTATTGTTGTTTAAAACAGAATTTTTATACATAAATGTTGTAAAAAATAAAGTCTCGTAATGAAAACTCTTTGGTTAGGTAGGTGAAAAAAAATTATTACAAATGATTTGGTCAATAAGATAGATATGCATAATGCATATGCATAATGACTAAAAACACGTCCAAATTAGTGACATAAGTGTAATTACGAGTATAAATATATCATATTGGATTTTATGATACAAACTTTGTACCTCACTATTAAACATGTTCTTATTATTTTCTTTCTATAATAGCATCTGTCTTGTTGACAATTTTGCCAGTGTCAAGTGATTGTTTTGTTAAGTCACAGCCGATCATCATTTGTCTATTCTAAATCTCATCGTGGAATGGCCATCTAAATATTTATCGGAATTCCCTATAGTTCAAATCCATACTATATAATACATTTAAAATTTAATTGTCTACAATTGTAGTAAGAAATCACAATTTATTGATTAAAAATCCGCTATGATCATGCATAAAAAACATGCAATAAAATAAGAAAAACATAAAACTAGAAGTGCTATGTTACTTGGTTGCGGGTTCGATTCCCGCCACGGGACAAATGTTTGTATGATCTGAAAGTATTTGTCTCGGGTCTGGGTGTTTCTATGTATAAAATGTATGTATTTACAAAAAAAAAGTATATAAGTAGTATATCAGTCTTGTGGTACCCATAACACAAGCTCTGCTTACTTTGGGGCCAGATGATGCTGTGTGAAATGTCCGGGATTTATTATTATTATTATTATTATACTTTATTAAATAACAAACGAAAAGTCCACTACAAATGTTACTATTACCTATTCTTGAGTAATAGTCTGAGTTTTAGGGTTTCGTACCTCAAAAAAAGTAACCTTTGTAGGATTACTTTGTGGTCCGTCTATCTATCTGTCTGTTTGTGTGTCAAGACCCTTTTTCTCAGGAGATATCAAGTTAAAATTATCAAAATATTTTGGCACATAATATTTTGGTCTGGCATAACTTAGCTTGACTTGTGGTAATCGAAATAAGTACAAATACTTAGCTAAGTTAACTTATTTATTTCGAAGATTTGAAAATTGCAAAAGATTATTTCACGAATACCAAAATTGTTTTATTATTGTTTTAGTATGAATTTATTATTGATAAGTAGGTACAATTGATTTACTTATTAGGAACTTAGGATTGTTTAAGTGTTTAATATTTAAATGTTTCTTTGTATAATATGTATGTATTTACAAATAATTACGTTTTAAAAACTAAAAAGAAACCGCCTTTATTGAATGAAATTTGAGCCTATAATACATTTTTAGTGGAAAGTAGATGTATTTTGTATAATATGGGTAGGCCAAATAAACGCAAAGTACATGAAAACATCATCGATGTATACAATTTTTAGATTTTCGTTTATTTTTCAGCTGGACCGGTTTTGATAAAATTTATAAGAGACCTGTGAAGTATACCCTTTCAAACGAAAAAAGAATTTTAAGATCGGTGCAGCCATTTTCGAGTATTCGGTGAACATACATAAAAATAAAAATAAAGATTCCGACGAATTGAAAACCTCCTCCTTTTTGATAAAGTCGGTTAAAAAAAGTATGTAAATAGTATATCATAGACATAGACATAGGCCAGATGACGCTGTGTGAAATGTCCGGCATTGTTTATTATTCATTTATTACTAGCTATGTAAAAGTAGCCTATGTCAGGCTCCAAGTACCATATTAATCAAATACCAAAATTCATCAAAATCGGTTCAGCAGTTTCGTTAATAGTTAAATGAAAACGTAACAAACAGACAGAGTTACTTATACATTTATAATATTAGTAGGAATTTAAAAGGTTTGTTTTTGATTTAAAATTATTGTAACATTTGTTGAATTTGGATCCAGAAGACCGGCTTTTTGAGTACCTACCATAACGTATTAGAATAATTTTGTTTGTTTTAATTTTAACTTTTTTTGTTTGTTTGGGTTACTATCATGCTAATAGACATAACGTAATGTGTTATTGTCACGCAATTTGTAGGACAATAGGACTGTAAAATTATATAAATATGAACTGAGTAAAAAAATTATAGAATCATTTATGATGACCTCGTTATTGATACATGTTGGAAGTAGGGAACTCTTTGATCAAACCATAGATTTTGTTGGACAAATATTTTTTCGAATAATTTAGATAACTATCTTGAGATTTAACAAAAAAAACAGTTAGTAATAAATATTTGATAATCATAAAATCGACATATTTAATCCTTGATTCCTCTGTTAGCTACCACAATAGAGAGTTTCGTACAGGAAATTGTTGGGCGTCTCATCAAAATGAAGCTACTAACGGAAAATTAGCTTGATAGTAATCAAAAGCAAAAATGGACCATGGATCCTGGACTAATAATCCTATTAATAATATTTTAATTTGATTTTAGGTAATTGGCAATTACAATTTACAATATTTAGAATTTTTAAATTAATTTACTAATATATTTTTAAAAAATATTGTTTCAAACATTGTAATCATTGGGTAGGTAAGTACTGGTTTCGATTAGTCTACATGAATTATCCATCCGCCAACAAATAATTAATTTTGCTACGATTTTTAGCATTACAATTTAAAACACTAGACAATTTGAAACGTCACAAACAAGTTAAAAAAGGGGTAAAAAAGGAAGCCTTAACATTTTTTGTGTATACAATGTTGCATACGATAAAATGTTTTCTTTTTATAAATGTGTGCGCAATACTCGTAGGAGACATGCAAATATTTGCTTGAGTAATCTGCTGGAAATCTCTCAACTTTAGTCGAACCAGACAGTTCGAAGATGCAGAAATAATTTAATAAGCTGATATCATGCATCAGCTGGTATCGAGCACCACTGGCTCGACCAGGGATTGCGATGGCAATTACGTTATGCAGACCCGTGAATCTTGTCATACAATTTTGTTACATTTAGTGATAAAGATACACATACATATATAAAGTTATATATATAACGAACGCTGGTCCTAATATAATTCTAAGCTCCACTTAGCAATTTCAATAGTGCAAATTTGAACAAATTTATCAGACAGTACTACTAAAAACCTACGAATACATATCCCATTTATATTAGGAAGCCAGGACGATACATCATATTAATCGGTTTAACCTTATTTGTGTAATAAAATAATTACGTTTTAAAAACTAAAAAGAAACCGACTTCATTGAATGAAATTTGAGCCTATAATACATTTTTAGTGGAATGTAGATGTATTTTGTATAAATATAATATGGGTAGGCCAAATAAACGCAACGCTCCAATGAGACAGCGAGGTATGAAAGTACATGAAAACATCATCGATGTATACAATTTTTAGATTTTCGTTTATTTTTCAGATCGACCGATTTTGATAAAATTTATACCACCTGTGACCACCTGTGAAGTATACCCTTTCAAACAAAAAGAGAATTTTCCAAATCGGTGCAGCCTATTTCGAGTAATTGGTAAACATACAAAAAAAAATCCGGCGAATTCAGAACCTTTTTGATAAAGTCGGTTAAAAAAGAGCATTGAGTTGGGTTCGCAATATTTTTATATCTGAGGGTTTTTCTAGGTAACGAAGTCTCTTTGTGCGGATTTATATCCTGGATAACAAAGCAGTACAACTAGAACACGTACCATTATGATTTCTTTGTCTAGTTTGAAGAAACAGCATTTGATCAGTTAGATCAATGTTCGGAAGTGGACATAATGTAAACGGGGTATTAATGTTCGCCAACATGCTGTTAATAATGACCCTTTAAATTTAAAGTCTTTACGATAAGCGATTGAGTTTGGGCGAGCACTTTCTTTAAAATTTAAATTAGCGAAATTTATATTTTTGTTCGTGTAATATTATTTTATAACTTCAACCCCCCCGCTGCAGGACAAGACAGACATACTTAGTTGGAATGTTGGAATTATAGAATTCCTTTCTCAAAGTATTATCCTTTTACATAATTTAGATGTATAAAGTTACATACTATGTGCAGGTCGGTATACAAATAAAATGCGAAATAGAAGAACTTAATTCTAGGCCAGGTGCCTTGAAGATGAAGATCTCAGTGAAAAGAATGACGGGCACGATGCGGCTGGCGGAACGAAATAGCGAAGAAAGGAATTTTACTCGCGTCCCGTTATATTGCAAGTTCCGCCAGCATTCCACCTGAATAACTGGGATTAGCCATGGGGTCTGGCAAAAGTACCAAACTTCATGCATTTTTCCAGAAAGCGTATGCGTAGTATGACCCAGATCACTCATACTAAAGTAGTTGTATAGGACGTAAGCTACACGTATCAAAAGCGTGAAAAAAAATAAACGCATACCTAGTTACGCTTAGATTTATATTTTACTCCTATTATCGTTAATAAGTCACTGGCAAGAAACGGCTGAAGATGTTACTTTAAGTATAGTTTTGTACGCAGCCCTAACGAGCAAGTCACTCAAGGTTCTAGCCGAGCTTTGATTCATTTACCACAAGCAACATCTGTTACGCGATAACGCCTAAATGATACTTTGAAGTTGCCAAATTAACGCTTACTTGGAGCACAGAAGAAATTGTCACATCTAAGTTATGGGATCAAGAAACCGCTTGTAATCGCCAAGTAGCAAACAAAAAATGTCCGGCAAGCTTTTGTTAGCAGAATTTAGACAACATTTATGTCAAATCTATAATTTTTTTTATGAAATTTTGAAGTCCAGTCTCCGGAGTTAATATTTGTAATAATTAAACAAACAAAAACATTTAAATATTTAATTACTACTAATGATTAATTATTACAAAAAACAGTACATTATTTATATTGTATTACTTTGCAAGACTTATGTCTAATTATGAAAAATGACAAATAGTCAAAAAATTACCATTTATAAAAATGTGCATTTATAAAAATATCCATTCATATATATGTCCAATTTAGACAACGCTCGGAGTTAGTAGCCTTCGATTTTCTAACTAACCAAAGCTTTCGTAAGGTTTCTGTATATAACAAATTAATTCCATTCTGTAGGTTATTGTTTCCCTTATCGACAAGTACCTTCCTATGTACCGATACCTTCTCCTATTTTAATAACTATTTTTGAGATGGTCATGATTTAAAATAAATCTTTAATAAGTGTCACTTTAACATAAGTCATATTTCCGTATACCTCTTGTCAGTTGCGTGTCTGAAAATATATTTTACCAAAATAGATTTATAATTTATTTATGTTAAATTAGTAAGATATAATATTTAAACATACCATACTTTTTATTTGGTAATGAAAAACAATAGAAATTAGTTTACCTACATACTTAATACTTACTTGTAGCAGTAAGTAAGTGAGCAGATAATGGACCTAATTCGAAACTAGAACTAAAATTAAGAATTCGTATTGAAGGAAATT
The DNA here is from genome assembly GCA_948098915.1 of Lampropteryx suffumata. Classification (NCBI taxonomy): domain Eukaryota; kingdom Metazoa; phylum Arthropoda; class Insecta; order Lepidoptera; family Geometridae; genus Lampropteryx; species Lampropteryx suffumata. Next base: position 12,440,375 of record OX402544.1, on the reverse strand, counting down.
CGTGTTGGACAAAATTCTTGTAGGACAAAATTCGTGTCGGACAAAAATCGTGCTGGATAAAAATCGTGTTGGACGTTAATCCTGTTGTAATACTAACTATTTTGTATTTTGGACATTAGACGTGCAAAGGTTCTAAAAAATAAGACAAAAGATGTTAAATCTTTTCAAAATAATGATGCTCTTTTTATCAGTACCTTCATAAGCAAATCAACCTGATTTTAAATAATAAATCAACATGCACTGTTGTGCTGAAAAGTAAACGGTCGGTAATGAATATGATCGATTTTATTAACGGAGCCTAGCTGTGAACTTCGCTCATAGCTATCTCACCTGCAGACTCGATAATCTCATTAATTTTACAATGGCACGTCAAACACATCTCACACCATCATATTAATACCGGTATTTCCAATATTGCAATATTACGTTAGAAGGGATGCCTACGTGGTCCAACAATGGGCATTGTTTGAATTTAATTATAGTCGCCATGGTAAGACTAGACCTCATTATAATCATCATCACAATCTGTGAATAATGGTAGGACTCGACGACATTATAATGATCATCACAATCTGTGAATAATGGTAGGACTCGACGACATTATAATCATCATCACCACAAACTGTGAATATTAATAAGGTTATATTGATATTTGCCTATGAAATTGCCGTTTTGTACAAACATTTTTAGGAAATATTTTTATTTTTTGCTGTTACAACGTGATACCGTTTTTCCGAATTCGTTTGACTCTTTATAACAATGTTGTGCATGTACAATATTGTTATAAAGATTCCGATATCCGAAATATGTGACAAGTAATTCCAATATCCGAAATTAGTTTGTTTTATTTGTTTGGTCTGTGGTGTCTGGTACGGAGTGAATGGTACGGAAAGTCATGTTCGCCCTGAAATAACATTCTATGGTGTCAGGGTGGATATTTACTCGAATTGCGATAATGAAGTGACCCGATCGTTCCTACATAATTTCCTATGATCGTTGCGGGTTAATATCGATTTTATTTCCTGAAAGATTACTCAGATGTTTTATCTAATAAAAAAGTTATGCAGTGTTCGCTCCGTATAGGACTTTGATGTTACTAGCCGTTTACGCTGCACTGCTACAATGACGGAACTCAGTATCCATACTCACATGTGTTTTAACGTGTCTATACTGACGAAAACGTTTAAAATGAGATGAAAACAAAACATTTGTCAATAATATACATATTTTATATATTAAAGAGCAATTTCAGAGGTAAAGTTATATATATTTATGTTTTAAGATATATCTTACCTAAACAGATACTCAAAGATTCAACAAACACAAAGAACTCAAACATTGCAAAGCGAAGTACACGATAAGAGCTTAATTCCATGAGTGGAACAGTCCCTGAGATGTGAACATGATGCAAGGGGAACTGTAGAGAAGTGACCACAAAGGAGCGAGCTTGGCGAACAGTACATAGATTAAATTGAATCTGGCAACTAGCCAGAGCTTTCGTAACCAAAATTACAAAATATTGCCCTGATTTTATAACTACAGTAAAATACTGTTCTTGAATCGTAAACATCATGCATAGTTAGCAAAAGATTAATTGTAATAAACTTCTTTAAAAAAAAAACATCTTAGGTACCGCCCGCGGCTTTACACGAGTGGTACCTACGTAATATGTAATAAACGAAAGATTGAATATCTGTTACAGTTTTAACTTATTTCGTAAGGGTTGAGAATTTTGTTTTTAAGTAGGTATATAAATACTTGTGCTAGATAATCTCGTTCTTCCATAATCCGTAACATACTATTCAGATGTAGGCTTACGAAAAATAAGAAGAAAATTTATAATTAAATAAACTTAAAATATTAAAACTAAAATTAGTACACAGAAAAACAAAGACAAATATTTCCAGATCATACAAACATTTGTTGTAGAGGTCTTAGCGGTCGTCAAAGTAGAATTTAATTATTAGAATAACGCATGTAGGTATTTAGGACCGCACTATTGACAACAATTAAGAATTTATATAGTAATAATATAACTATGATGCTGATACGAGTACGTTTTGCGTTTTACCATTAAACAGGCAATGTACATTTTCTGCAGAGTTGGTATTTTAAACATAAAATGCAAAACAGCTATATTTATACAAAATCGCTTCCATAATCTACAGAGATTTAACGCTTTAACATTTTATATCTGCCTTAGGGATGAATATTCAACAGATCTCTGAGAACAAATAGTAGTCCCAGAAGAATGGAAGCTGCTATAAAAATTCGCGTCGCTGTCATTAGTCTCAGACGTGTTTTGATCAGGACCGTGCGAACCGTTGGCGCTTTCAGTGTTCTGCTGCCGAAGCAGTATAGCTTAGTAGGCTTGTCTCCCCATTACAAGGTTGATACTACCATTCTGTTTATCTTGAGATCGCAAAACAAAAGTAGCTTGGAGCAAAACTTTGAGATATCGTACCCACTTTTTAGGGTTCCAAAGTTCAACAAGGTTTTATTTTTATTATAAAACTAATAAAAATCATGAAAGCTCAATACTATAAATAAATAAATAAAAAACTAAATTATGATGATTTGCTTGGTAAATGGTGTAGAACTGGGACTTGACCACTACTAGTTTTTAAAGATATAGAAGCCTTCGTTATGCATGTTCTAACACGTGGTTAGCCAATTTATTTTAGTAGAGATTTTTTTAGAAGACATATGAAGTGTCATACTTTGAAATAAAAAAAACACTTTGGCTCGCGAATCGGTGTACTTGGTGGAATTTATTTTATCTTTGACTCATATTTTTTTACTAAACCCTGCCTTGGGGAGCAATCGGTTTGTCTTTCTAGAGAAAAGTTTCGATAAAAAAAGGGAGAGGATTTAAAAACCTAGCTTGAACATAATTTAAATAAACGTTTGGTAGTAAAACTCAAAACATGTCAAAAATGTACGTCTGTAAACTGCATTTATTAAAACATAATACATAATAGTAAACAAGACTTCATAAGTGAAAAATATTCAAGTAACATAGCGACAATTATATATTACAAGAATGCTTTCGGTGCTCTTGGTTGGGGGTTTCGAATCCCACCCAGGATAAGTATTTGTATGATGAACTGTTTTGTTTGTTTTGAGTCTGTGTGTGTTATAAAGTATTTAAGGTACTTATATTGACAATATCCTGAGGACGTTTCCTAAAATGTTTGGTTAAAGTTTTTAATTTGTTTTCTTCTACCGTAGCTTCAATGAGCACTAAATTGACGTATTACAATAATAAGTAGTATATCGCTTGGATTTTATCAAAAAACTCAGCAAGCGTAGCGTGTACTCGCATTGAAATGTGATTGTATCCCTATATTATTGTGACTCGCTTATATTGTGGTCAATAGATATTGTGGTCCGTTCGACCTAATCGCTCAATCTTCGAGTCAATAGTAGTATCGCCTGGAGTATACAATCGGTACACAAAACAAACGATCATAAAACTATACCGAAATCTAGTTTCAAAAAAATTTAAGCTTTTGATTGTGTACGGATTAGATGTTTGTGTTATTGTATAGTGCCACAGATTGTATTGAAATATAATCAAGTGAAAAATAAAATCAGGCAACCAAATTGACTATTCATCAGTCTCAAACAAAGCTTGCAACATTTAACATGAGTAAGTATCGCTTTTTGCATACACTCTTAAACATTCAGTAGAAAAGTTTGCGGCCAATGTAGACATGCTTTGCATGGAAAGTATTAGCAAGCAAGCCGGGAACTGATACAACAAGCGAATTCCTCCTTTTTGTAAATAAAAAGAGTACGCTGTAGTGTTGGCCATTGGTAAAATTCACAGCGTTCGGTTCAAAAGTGTTTTGATCAGCCCACCGTGACGTGGCTAAATAAAAGAGAAACCTGCCTTGAATTCAAACTAGGACTTAAGGATATTGCCAAGTACAAAGTTGTTCTGGATAAATGTGGGTTTTGATTGACTGAGATTTTTGTTTCGTTTTACATTCAACTATATACTTGATGCTAACGCACGTAACTATATTAGGTACACTGCTTTAATACGTCTGAACGAGTTACTATTTTTACCAGGTTGAAAATTCATGTTTTATTTCATGAACGACAAGCTCATGCACAAGTAGAAATTCGTAATTGGCCATCAACAAACTGCATCGTATAGATAAAATTCTTATGGCCAATTCTTAGTATATACACAAATTTCCAAATGTATCTACAATCTATCAATTATTTTAAAATATGTTAAAACATAATATAAAACAAGCTGCTTCTATAATAGTAAGTAGTTGATTAAAACTTACCAAGTCTGCCCAGTTTTATGGAATCCTTAGTGTTTATAACATGAACAATCGCTTCTAAATGCCTGGAACCCGCTATTTTAGGATCGGTGTACTTCAGCATGGCGCTCTCAAACACGTCCAAGTTCATACTTTCGTCAATAATCACACCTGCAAAGAATAAAATATAATTAGTTATGTCATTAAATGTACTAGATATACTTGTTACAAAAACTTTAAAATTATTTTATTTAAGTGTTTTAGCAAATGACTTTGGATTATTATCCTTCGAAAATGATAAACTGATTATCAAACTGACAATAGATGTATTTTATAGATCTATTGTCAGTTTGATAATAGAGGAAACTGACAATAAATTCAGTTTGATTATCTGTTTATTATTTTTAAAGTTTTTGTTTTAATAACTTAAAAACGACAATAACGTATTTTTAAGTGTTTTGATTTTTTAAGAACGAGTATTCTAAGTATTACAACAGACTTTACAATAATTAGATGAATATCAAATTTTACAAAAACTCGAAGAAAATATTATAGTTAGTTTTAAGTGATTTAAGGCTTTTTCTAACTTAGAGCAGTATTTTCCGATTTTAATACAAACAGTCTTCAATAGCTTTCTGAAAATTTTTGAAAATAATTTTTGTTCCAGTTGTCGAAATATGTTGTCCATAAATATCTTTCAGAAACAGGCAATATCAAATACAGGTATTAAAATATGGTATATAACGTTTTAAAGTATATAGGTATTAATGGCTATTGTGGATGAAAAATGGTGAAATAGATATTTCAGAATTATTTTAGACTGTTCAGACCTTTCTGATATATGAACTACTTCGGTTGATAAATAAAGGTTATCTTTACACTTTAAAGTTCAGAAGTACTAGGTAAAAGACGCAAAACTTGGGCAGTTTTTGGATAATTTTATTTATCTTATAGCCTCACGTGGGTTATATTATATTATTATCTATTCCCTAGTGATTTCGTACGCGCGTATTATATGCAAATTAATTTACAATAAAATTCTGTTCTAAGCACTCCGCGGTTAATTTAGCTATTTACATAAGAATGACGGAATTTAGAAAATCAGTTCTATAGTTTAAGAGACTTATCGCTAGAAACGACATGTACAAACTCAAATAACCGCCCAAACTGACACCTAGAGTACCTAAATAAAATACCTACATAAAGTTTGGAGTTAACCGCAACGTAAAATTGAAATCCTTAGATAAAAACATTTTCAATGTTGTGTGACTACGTGTTAAAATTTCTCCATATCATTTTTAACAATCGTGTAGGTTTTTTAAAGCTTTAAGAAGTATTTTATTTCATTGACCATTTATTTTAATGAGTATTTTCCTAAACTTTCTCAAAGTTATTGAAACGCGGCAACAATCACCCATACATACTTTGTCACCTCTTTTAGGTGTGATCTAACAAAAACTTCAACGTCTATTTTATATTTTATTTCAGATGGTTTTTCCCAGAATTTGGAATTATATGATATACGTGTTAAAAACCACCCATACCATTTTTAGCACTCATTTTTAGTTTCTTTTTTTTTAATATGTAGTAGTTATAGTTTGAAGTTGATTGCACTACGCATCAAGGTTTTCTGAATGTTTTCTATAAAATTTGAACATCCCATTATATCCCATTTTAGGAAAAAAATCGTAAAATCTTGGAACCCGTAATTATTTGTTTTATGTGAAAATAATTTAACTTATAATTGGCCTTCTGCATACATGTATTACAAACATGTATTATTTGTAATTTTTATTAATGTACCTAGCTGTAAGTTCTAAAATAAAATAAAATAAAATAAAATAATAGTAGGCTAAGCGTTTAAAAAAATTGGTAATAACAAAGTGCTTTATAATTTTATTATTACAAGGTATTTTATTGTAAAATAATAAAAGGTTATATGATAATAAAATTATAATATAAAATTGTCTACTTGTTTAAAATCAGAAAAACTGTGAGGCACTAGCTCCGAGTTTTATGACGATCTCTGTAGCGCAGTGGGCTGTCCGGCTGAGACGCAGAAGGTTGCGGGTTCGATTCCCGCCGCGGGACAAATGTTTGTATGATCTGCAAGTATTTGTCTCGGGTCTGGGTGTTTCTATGTATAATATGTATGTATTTACAAAAAAAAAACTATATAAGTATTAAGTATATCAGTCATGTGGTACCCATAACACAAGCTCTGCTTACTTTGGGGCCAGATAGATGATGTTCTGTGAAATGTCCGGTTTATTTATTTTTATATTATTTATTTTATTCCTGGGCGTAAAACCGGCTGTAAAAGAAAACACATCGCGGCTAAGTTTATATTGTTGTTCGGCGAATGGGTCAAGGGTGGCTGTTCTTATTTTAAATTTTATACAGACAGATGGCTTTAATGTTCTGGGGTCACTGTATTTATAATCCACATGAAGATATCCAAGCTACTATAAAGCTTGGATATCTCCATATCTCCGAACAGAAAAATTAAACACACCAACGAAACAAAATATATAGAATTTTAAGTTGTCTGCAAAATACGTAAGTATTATTAATGTTATTTTAAAAAACATTCAACATAATTCGTACTGCCATGTTTTTGCATTACTGCCCGCGGCTTCGCACGACAACTAAACACCGACTCAATCTTTCACAATATCAGTAGGCTAAGATTGGCCCAAATGATGCGCTGCTCATAAATATATAAAACAAACTATTTTATGTTTGTGTATTTCATGTTTCAAAAACATCATTAATGATTTGAAAATACAAAAGCGCAAAAGCATTCATGCTTTAGCAAGCAGCAGATAAAGTTGGGGTGCATTGGAGAGTTAAACTACCAGCTTCGATTTGTGTAAAATAATTTAATAAAATAATTGATTCTCAGATACTATAACTGCAACTGGCAGTCGAACGCTTTCCGGACGAGCTAATACGGCTTCATCAAAGCTGTAATTGGTTATCAATTCATAATTGATAACCAATCACAGCTTGGTTAAAATCATATAATGCACAGCGCAAAGTAGCTAATTTACTTGTCTAATGTTTGCTGGATCAAAATACACTAAAAAATTGACGTCAATTAGCGTAAAGCGTGTTCACACGTTGCACACACGAACAGTAGCAGATATTTCATTGTTTTGCGTGGGATTATGATTGAGAGAGGTTGAACTCTGTGGATATGTGTCGCATAACGCGGAATTAATCAGCGTCGTGTAAATAAATGTGGGGCGTACGTCAGAGCGCGGTGGCGGCGGCGTGGCGGCGTGGCGGGTGGCTTTGCTTCACCGGAAGCGCCCGTTTCTCAGCAGATAAGCAGTAAATATATGCTTACATTATGCTTACCAAATTATTGTCTACTCTAAAATATGAATAAAAGTTCTCCTTTGTATAAGACGATAATTAATTCACCTGAGTAAAAACGAGACAAAAATCGTATACCAGTTTTTTTCTTAAATCATAAAATAGATGTAAAGCGGTGTACCCACTAAAGGAGTAGTATTTAACTATGTATTTTAAAACAATTACGATATGGTTAGTAACTCTGATACCTCCGAGTATTATTCTTATTGTATTATTATAGTGCTAATAATTATAACAGACATGTTTAAGTCTGTTCTAATTGTAACAATCAATTAAGCAGATATGACAATGCAGTTACAGCAGCAATATTGTAATGTGTTTTCCTTTGATTTATGTAGATCTGATAAACACAAAGTGAAATTGCAATTCAAATAAAATGTTATGTCAGTATAGATTATGCTTCGTCGCGGATTGTTCCGCGGATTACTCTGTCTCAAAACAGCTGATTGCTGATCAATATCCCGTTGTGAACTATTTTAAAATGTATGATGGTTACCAATTTTATATTGCCATGGTTTAGTCTTTCATTATTCAAATTCTTTTAAATGAGGGATTGGCAAACGTATAAGTATAAGTATAAATAAGTATATGATATTATTTAGTTACTTCGGCAACGTGATGAACATGAACAAGATATTTGCCTAAATTCCATCCAATTACTTAATACAAAAAGAACGAGTTTTATTTCAAAAAAGAAGTACTTATCACAATTGTTATATTTATCTACCAATTAACGCTTTCTATTTTTAATATCAGAAATAAATAAATATATCGAAATATTCGCGTCAAACGCTCCTCGTGCTCTTTGAAAGTTTTAGATAAACTTGTCTAACTAATTATTATAAACTAGATACTAGGGCTAGATAGTGTTGAGTGAATTGGTCTCCATATATATATATATATATATATATATATATATATATATATATATATATATATATATTAACTTAATCTTTCGAGATCGAGATGATTCTGACCAAGAAAATGAACTAAAGAATCTTACGAACTCTGAACTATTATGATGATAAAAGTAGGTAGGTCGATAGGTAGATATGACACCTCCCTCCCTCCTCACCCCTCTCGATGCGACTTACTTTATTTTCTCGTGTCACTAAATATTTCTAACCAGTGTGGTGAAAGGATTAAAGTGCGTCTCAGAGGCTTGTCTCGTGCACTTGGCACATGTCTTTAAACTTTTTAGGTTCTACAACATGCTAGTTATCTTACGATGTTTTCTTTCATTTAGTGCTGGTATACCGCACATACATTTTTTGAACAGAAAAACCCATTAGTGCACGACTGAGTTCACACCCACGACTTTAGGATCGACTCTAGTACCATCGGCCTATGCTTACACCAGTTACATTCCTTTATACAATACAAATGTACAAATGTACAAGTATTAACACCACCTCTTCGTTCCATCGCTGACTGACTGACACTGACTGACTGGCGGGTTATTATCGCTTAATCGAAATCCTAAGTCAATATATCTTATTGTACTCTTAATATTGTCAATACTCTTATTACTAATGTAACAACTTGTCTTAATACGAACACATTAAAATTTACATTTAATGAACAGATTAATACAATTAATCGACATCGAATGGAATCAGGTTCTCGTAATGAACTATCTTAGTCCTAAAACCTATCTAAATACTAACAAATTTACATTGATTATACTGATAAATACTGCATCAACAATGAAATGGCATCTAGGTAATTGGATCTAGCTCTTGCAGCGAATACCCTTCGTAGTCATTTAAATCGGCCAGTGCAAATGCTGGCAAATTCTATTTAACGCATTATCAGGATTAAGTAGGATACCCTCTGTCAGGATAATAATGGGATTAAACAGGGGCCATGGAAAATGGTGAAATTCGCAAGTTTCAACTGTAAACACACGCAGTGCCGAGCTTGGCTTGATGCAAATTTTGTAATTTGATTTTCATGCATTTTGCGACAAATTGGTAATGAAACCAACTCGACTCTCTCAAAGGTTTCACATAACTTTATATATGTTTAAATAGTTCTGTACGTATGTTAAAATTAAAATGCAAGGTCCGCAGGAACCTAGGGATCTCAGGTGCGGTTCCTGTACTATATAAAAGTTATCCAAAATACTGATGGACGAGACCTATGATCAATGGGCTGGTGCTTACCTCGAAACAATTCGTCACTATAAAAGTACCTAGACTTCACCAATGCACCTGTATTGGAACTGTCGTACATAGGCACTGATTTAAGGCAAAGTGAATGCAATTTTACGTTAGAATGGGTAGGATTAAGTAGCTAGATATAAAAGTCTGAAGGAAAATATAAGCTTCAGTAAACTGGCAGAGTTTTAACTAGCTACAAAAAATTTTTACATTGAATAAAAAGGGTGAACTTCTTTTCTCTTTTTTTTATAAGTTTTAAATATTCATGTAAATGAAAAAATTCTAGAGTAGGTACAACAAAGTAGGTAAAATTATTTTATTTTATCGCTCAGTACTAGCGGATAAAATAAAATAATTTTAAAATAAAAGCGTTTATTTTTCTTTCTAATAAATTTTGTTATTGAAACTCTCGAAACTCTTAAATACAAAGATCAAGTTATTTCGCCGTCAGTCATTATATTTCATTCCGCCGTCTTGAATGCGCGTAAGACGTCTAAATTTACGTTTCAATAATTCAAGCCATTTTACGGCCAGTAGATAACGTCTTGCAGGTCCAATTAGCAGGTCCTCCCAGGTGTAAAATACGATATCTTACTGCACCTTGCCTCGACATCGATATCGTTATAAATGTTGTTACGGCGACTCCGTATCACTACAATATTATTTTGAAAGCCATTATAGCACTATGCAGCAAAGGTGGTGTAGTGGCAGCACCCTTGCATTCCTATTTAACAGCGTAGGCTCAAACCTAGTGCTTTTTTCAAAAATGTATGCTCGTATAGCCAGTGTTCTTAAACGGTGCAAGAAAATATCATGAGGAATACGGCGCACCCCAGACTCTAAAAGTCATGTGCTTCCAATGTTCTTAAAGTATTAAATGTGAAGGTGTGTGTGCACGGTTAGTACTAATATTAGCAGTAATGGGCTTGCTATCTGTTATGTTTGGAATACTACGAGAAAAATGGGGGTATCTGCCAAATACGAGTAGGCATGCTGTCTGTTTATCCCTCTTTAGATATCCTCTGAAATATATAATTAACTAGATATCTGAGGAGGTGGTTACCAAGCCTGGATACTACAGTTGTTTATATTTCATGTATCGATTTACTCAATCACTGTTAATTAGACCAACCATTATGTATATGTAGTTTGAAAATCTATACCTATTTTAGCAAAATCACAGTTATAGTCTGGTTTGGAATGTAACTGTAAATACAACGTTTGTTATGATTATGATGGTTCAAATGTTAACATGTGCGACATATGTCCTAGCTAGTCGATAAAGCCGCATTTGTCACAACACTGAGGAAATTTGTTCTAAAATTGTTTGATGGTTAACGTTTTTCGTAAAAAATATATCGATATAATAAATAAGTACGGTCAACAGAACAATGGAACTGAATACTACGTTCATAATATTTTCGAGTACGAAAAGTTTATGTGAGCTTGTGTTATTTTTGTTGCTTGCATTATTTGCAAGTTACGGCGAAAAAGCTGTCGAATGTAGATGTACTTTATTTAACAATAGCTCACTCGACCTCGATTTTGATTGCGCGTTTTTGTTTTAAAATTAATAAGTAGGTACATTTATTTTCAACGTTATTATCCACAGCCTAACTTCAACCACAGCTGGGTACATGTAGCCCCACTAATGTAAGTACCATTCCCCGCTATCCTGTGCTAATCTTATCCATCCGCGATTTGCGACTTTGACTACTTATATCGTCGACCCAACGCGGAAGATTTGCTTTTCTTTATCCACTTTTCGACCACCATTCAGTGCATGGTTGCCTTACTCTAATATCATTAGCACACTGAGCACACTGCCCCATAATATATTATTCCCAGCTTCGTTTGAGTTTATCCGTTTTCCGGCGTTTTTGACTTAAGCGCGATTGGCTTTTAGTAATTGGATATTGAGATTAAGTTAGATTAACTTGATCTCTAGCTGCCTATGCAACTCATATGCAATATCTACAATACACTACACAGATTTTTGTGTGAGTAACTAAGTGAATCCACAGGATCAAAATAGCTAAGGGAGTTAAATAGGTTGCAAAGATTCCAAAAAGGAGTAAAAAATAAATGTTTTTAAGATGAGTCAAGTGCATATGAAAGTGTAAGTAGTATGAAAGTTTGCACATTCCAAAACTATTTTTATTTTTATTTTTATTCTCGGACTAGCTGACCCACTCGCGAATTCACTCGCTAGTGACTTCGTCCGCTCGAGTTAGCTTTAAAATAATTACTTTTTTATCATCAGACGCAGGAAGCTATATATATACGCACCTACCTTGCAGTAGGTATAATCGGCTGTGGATGATGAAATCAGAAATTTCGATATTACCAAAACTCAAGTAAAAGTGTAAATAAAAAGTAAAAAACCCAATGATAGCACGATTTAGGATTGGTTCAGAATAAGTAGCGTCATAACGGTGGTGTTTTTGATAAAGTGGTAAAAAAACAACAAAGAACAATGTTTAGAAGTAAGTTTTTTACTTAGATACCAAGATACTTTTTTTTATACTGCGTGGATACTTAGTTACAAGTTCTTCAAGTATAAGCTATTAAGCCACCAAATTGAATGCAGATCGGATCGGCAAAAGTCCAAAAGTCATGCTCGAACAGACATAAATTCAAACAAACAAACATATAAACCGTTTAAATTTTAAACCGACTTCAAAAAATATTTTTATGTCAAAGGATATACTTTCCTGTAATCTAAATCCTCCAAACTAAATAAAAAAAAAACAGTCTAATAGGTATTGTGATTTTCCTAAGGCAAATTGACCCGTAGAAGGTTAATGAAATGGTAACTGGGATTTACTATTGAAAAGGATAGGAATTGCTTGGTCACTAAGAGTTTCAGGCAAGCTGACTTTTAAAAATGATTGATTGACGAAATCAGTAAGCTTCTTTGCATTAGGAATAAATATGCATAACAACGTTTTTATTTTAAATCAATTCAACCTAAAGATTTGTCTATGTTTCGGTCAATTATTTCAAGAACGCAAGTGTCTGTTCTGAGTTTTAGTGTAAAGCCATGATATAATGATCTCCTCCACTGTGTATTTAGCTTGAGCATTTTAATGTAATTAAATGAGCTTAAAGTTCATATTAACAGTTAACGCAGTTAACTCTTGACTATAACTGCACAGAACTTTTACTTGATCAGTTGTCTTAATCATAATTATGTCTTTATAATGTTATTCCTACATCAATATGAAGCTCAATTTTGTTTATAGTATTTATGTACTTACGTTATATTGCTTTTATTTATTTTATTATTTATTTATTCTCTTTTACATATTTTAAACAAAACACACTTACCTATTACTTATTGTAGTTAAATAATTTGTTGACCGTGAACCGAGGCTATTTTATTTTATGTTGGTTCGTATCTGATATCTGCGATACATATTATATCTAGTGTGGGTATCAAAAGTAATTCATATTAGATTTATCAGCAAAACAGACATTTAACATATATGATTTTATTTATTTATTTATAATTTTAATATAGTATTATAAAAGTACCCATTGAGTTTTTCATTTATATTTAAATTCCATATTTAGAATGTTCTTATAGTCATAATTTTAGTTTTGAGCTGTTTTACTTTCCTTTGTTTTTTATGTTAAGTTTTTGCTGTCAATAAACATTTTTTTTTAATGTTAATAATATGAAAATAAACTAAGCCATATTTCTTCCAAAAATGTATATGGAAACCATGTCCATCGAGATTTAGACGCCATACCAATCTTACTTTCCTTATCTGTTCAAAATTTTATATGACAGATGACAGAAGAACAAATGTTTGTATGATCTGCAAGTATTTGTCTCAGGTCTGGGTATTTTTCTATGTATAATATGTATGTATTTACAAAAAAGTATATAAGTAGTACCCTCATGTGATACTCATAACACAAGCCAATTGATGTGTGAAATGTCAGACATAAGTTATTTAGTCACTAGTTATTTGTTAAGACAAGTTATTTGTGTGCATTTAATCCTAAATAAGTTTTACAATAGTTTAAACTGTGTCATTAAGTTAAGATTGTCTTTATAAGTGGCCCAACTTCATGTCACGCGTGCGGGAAACGACCTGATATGAGGATATGAAGCATAAATTCCAGTTTATAGGAGATTTTGTGCAACTGTAGTTTCGTTAACGTACTTTTGCTCGGAGGTTTCCACTTGTGTCAGTAACCGAGTGCATGTGCCAATACACATTAAATTTTACAATAACATCATGATATGTTTACTTTGTTTTTGTATGTAAATATAATTTGTAAGTACGTATTTACAAAAGAAAAAAGTATATACTTATATACTGGTATATAAGTTTATACTAACTGGTATATTAGAATATCAGTCATGAGGTACCAATAACACAGGCTCTGCTTACTTTGAGGCTAAATAACGCTGTGTGAAATGTCAGATAATATTTATTTATTTATTGAACGAACGTAAAAGAACTGGACGTTTCCGGAATGCATTGTCCACAACAGATATTACCAATTTATTAGAAATAAGAACTAATAAATAAATAATGCTTTGCTGACATTTGCATTTGCAGACAAAACAGCAGCATCTGGCCCCAAAGTAAGTAGAGATTGTGTTATAAATACCATACTGATTTACTACTAATAAACCATTTATTGTAAAAACATACAAGTGAACCGAGGTGGATGAATGTGGAATGTGGTGAATGCGACTAATCAAATATTCTTTCATTCAAACGGTTTTTGATGACACCACCAACATCTATTGATGATTAGAGAAATTAGTGCTTGTAGTAAAAAATAGCATGTGACGCTACTACCTATAAAACTGTTTCATTGACAGAGTTTTTTTCTGAAGTCGCCTTATGGATCAATGTTTGTTGACAAATCAATGTTTGTTGGTAAAAAAACAGTATCAATGTTGGTAAAAAAACAGTAAAAAAAAGCGGTTTTTGTGCAGGATTTTGAAAGGAGAAGATAAGAAATAATTATTGTAAGTAGCTTTTACGATGTTATTTGTAATCCTATGTTTTCGTATGATATTCCAATAGTTACTTTCGCCCCATTTTTATGTGTTATGGGGTGTTTTTAGCTATTTTGATAAATTTGAGGTAGTTACAATAGCCCTTTTGTTTTTGTATTGAAAATATGAATCGCTAATGATGTTTAGTATCGATAGAATGGCATGTCGATATTTTGTTACTTAAATATATAAACTGTTGTTACTATATAAATATATAAATTTGTTACTTAAATATTAAATATTTTGATGATTGAGTTGAAACTCGGCATATCTAACAAGTTTCGACTATAATGTATTAATATGGTGACAGCGAGCTGAACTGATGATGGAGTCAGAAGCTGTTTTAGGAAAATCCTTAGTGAATATAAGTAAAATATCCGTGTTTGAGCTCATCGCTACCCAATGAAAGCTTGTGTTGGATTTTTTTTCCCATAAAATAAAATAGTTGTTTTTCATATAATGTTAAATGTATTTTTTTGATGGTACGGAATTCCAAAAGAATGAAAAGAAAGTTTTATTCTAAAGATCAACTTTATATTGCAGTAGTAAAAGTTAAGAAAATAAAAATGAGTAGCTATGAAGCTGCGGAAAAGTTCAGGATTCCGAGATTTACAATAATTTTGGACACTTACAAAACTCTACAAACATCTATATTTCATTTGATTTTTTTATTTTAGCTTTGAAGTGGCATTTTAAGTACCTTATTTGTTTTGATATCATAATAAGTATAAGTTTCGAAGCGACATTGATTTAGTAAAATGTTATATTGGTTAATTTAATGTTTTTTGGTGATTTTATACAGGTCATTAATGCGTCTAGTAATTTGTTAGTTAAATGTTTATTATCTTATTATTAACACTAGCTGCTGCCCGCGGCTTCACATGCTACTTACATAAAATGTAGCATATGTCCTTCTCCAAGGTCCCATCTATCTCTAAACCAAAATTCATCAAAATCAGTTCAGCAGTTTAAAAGTGAAAACGTAGCAAACAGACAGACAGACAGAGTTACTTTCACATTTATAATTAGTATTAGTAAGAATAAATATCCTAAAATATAATGCTTCTAGTTCTGGAAATGACAATACTTTCATACAATCTTTCAGTATTCAGTAATTCAGTAACAATTATTTTACAAATCATATTTTAATGTACATAAGTACTATGAATTAATTACAATTAAAATATACAAATTAATCAATTAGAATTTACTATATAAAACATATAAATCAACAAAACAAAGCAAAAAATAATAATAACAATAATAACGTCATAATATTTGATAATTTTTGATGTCAGGTCCTGTTTTATGTCATAAATTCATCAACAGAGTAGAAACACTTCTCCAACAAAAAGTTTTTTAATTTGCGTTTAAATATGATAGGACTGTTAATATTCTTTATATCAGTGGGTAGAGCATTATACAGTCTAAAAGCCTGAAACCGACAGCCATGCCTTGCCACATCCAGCCTTGGACATATTGGAGCCTCAAGGTCCATTCTCCTAGTACCTAAACGTGTGATTCTTTGCTCTGGCGTTTCGTACTTGCTTGGATGCCGAACTATATCCATAAGTACCACTAATATATATAGGCTTAGAAGCGTTAGAATTCTTAGGTTATGGAAATAGCTTCTGCACGATTCCCACGGCGGTATGCATTCCCCTTTTTAACCTTTTACAATACGTTTTTCCAATTAAAAAGAAGGCTATGTCCTTTCTCAGGGTTTAGACTATCTGTGTATCATATTTCATTTAAATCGGTTCAGTAGATTTGGCGTGAAAGCAAGACAGACAGATAGACAGCAGACATACATACAGAGTTACTTTAGCATTTATAATATTAGTATGGATTAGTAAGGATAGTAGTAAAGATCAACAGCCTAACATTTTATGCTTCTAGTTCTGAAAATGACAGTACTTTCATACAACCTTTCATCCCCCTTTTCAACAACCTTTAAAAAACACGTTTTTTCCAATTAAAAAGTAGCCTATGTCTTTTCTCAGGCTTTAGACAATCTGTGTACCAAATTTAATTTAAATCAGTTTAGTAGTATTGGCGTGAAAGCGAGACAGACAGACAGACAGAAAGAAAGAATTATTTTCGCATTTATAATATTAGTAAGGATATTAGTAAGGATCAACAGCCTAACATTTTATGCTTCTAGTTCTGAAAATGAGAATACTTTCATACAACTTTTCATCCCCCTTTTCAACCCTTTACAATATTTTTTGCAATTAAAAAGTAGCCTATGTCCTTTCTCAGGTTTTAGACTATCGGTGTATAAAATTTCATTTAAATCGGTTCAGTAGTTTTGGCGTGAAAGCGAGACAGACAGACAGACAGACAGACAGATTTACTTTCGCATTTTTAATATTAGTAAGGATTGAAAAAATGTTGCTGTTTTATTTCCTGAACCCATTATTGCCTTTTTATCAGTCACATAAGAAAATTATCGATGAATATAGCCCAAACTCTAACTCTATGGAGCGTAGTTGCATTGGCCCCAGATAAACTAAAACCATTTTTTTTTAGTTATAGAACTGTGTTTTTGTATAGTTGAAATGATTTATGCGTAAATATTGGTTCAAAAGTAAAGTAGTCGCTATGTATAAGCTTTAAAGCAATAGGCACAAACAAGGTATACTAAAAAGTCGCATTTACTCCAAAGTGAGGCCAACGTAACTTTTTCACTGTGAATTTTCGTAAATTTAACTAAAATTTATTATTATTTAACTTTTTTTGGATGTGAAAACGTTCATAGGTATATGCTTAACCATGTGGATTAATTAGAATGTCAGTTTATTGTATCAGACGATTATAGCAAAAGTTAAAGTTAAAACTTCAAAGTTGGTAGTCACAATTGTTGGAAGGTCGTGATGCTGTCCACGCATACTTGTCTATGATGCACTACATTTGAATTTGTATTATGTTCTTTAACTTTTAATGTGCGGTGTCATTATATTTTTATATTTTCTCATATACAAGTAAACACAATGTTTTCAAGTATTATTTACGTTTTAATTAATTGCTATAGCCGCTAGTCCACCCTATCAGTGGTATCGTGCGTGGTTGGATGAATATCTAGTGGCAAATGGAAGAAGCATATTTAAAATATTAAGTAAATGAGAAAATAAAAAAATAAAAAAATGAGCTCGAGTATCAGGAGCATAAAACCGTTGTCAAAATCAAATTACGATACCTAGTGCTTACAGGCACAGGTGATTCTTATAAGACACGATTTGTGGGAATACGCTAGTGGTGAAAAGCGTTAGCGGCAACTGCGACTGCCGAAGAAAAGAGTGCGGTCCTAAAGGAAGACTTAAAGGCTAGGTCAGAGCTACTTTTACTTATATCTCCACCAGAACTTAAACAAATTAAAGGGTGTAATACATCCAAGGAGGTATGGGACAAACTATAGTCTGTACATCAAAGTTCAGGGCGGCAAGAAAGGCTACGCTATTAAAGCAACTAGTATTGAAGAAAATTACTCCACAAGAAGATGTGAGAGACCATCTCAGTAATTTTATAGATGTAGTAGGTAACTTAGAAGACATGGATGTCAAAATTCATCCAGAGTTATTAAGCATAATGATGTTGTACAGTTTACCTACAAATTTCGATATCTTCCGAACGGCAATTGAGTCGAGAGATGTTCTGCCAAGTCCTGACAATTTAAAAATAAAAGTCGTAGAAGAATACGAAGCAAGAAGGCAAACCGAAGCGGCGAGTGAACCTCAGACTTCAGAAGCATTCTATACAAAGGCGAAGAAAAAGGTACAATTTTGCAAGGATTGCAATAAGAAAGGGCATTCCACAGAAGCTTGTTGATCAAAGAAGAGACCCAATAACCCCAATAAAACGAAAGGTCAAGAAAAGACATATAACATCTGTTTAACAACAGGAACGTCGAAATGTAAAGGCAATTTATGGTGTCTTGACAGTGGCTGTACGTCACATAAGACTGATGATAAAAGTATACTCCATAACTTAATCCCCGCGACTGACACTCTAAAGGTAGCTTCAGAAAAGCATACGACCGAAGTTAAAGGGAAAGTAAAGCCGAACTTTATACAAAGGATCGACGCTATAAAATTAGTCTTTCTGACACATTATATGTACCTGATTTGTCGAATAATCTAATTTCTGCAAGCAAAATTACGGATCATGGTTATAAGGTTCTATTTGAAAAGAAACAAGTTAGTGTCACAAAAGGCGGGAAAACTGTATTAAAAGCTAACAGAAGAAATGGATTATACTATTTTGAATTTCATAAACCGGAAGAGACAGCAAACTTCACGCCTAGTGATGAAAGCGAAATTATGAAATGGCACAAGAAATTAGGTCACGTCAATGAAAGAGACCTAAAAGAAATGGTTAAAAATAAAATGATGCGAGGACTTTAAAGAAAAAACTTAAGGTACCTGTGAGACTTGTATCAAAGGAAAATTTTCCACTCTACCATTCCAAAACCATGGACAAATAATCTCTACCGAAGTGCTTCAGATTCACAGTAACGTGTGTGGCCCATTTGAGAATGAATCAATGGCCGGATCAAAGTATTTCGTAACATTTATTGACGATTATACAAGATACTGCTGTGTATATTTCTTAAAAGAAAAGAGCGAAGTAATCGATAAATTCAAGGAATATAAAAACTATGTTGAACTGTTTCATAAGAAGAAAATTCAAAATCTACAATCTGATAATGGAGGCGAATACAGGTCTAAAGCGTTTGACAAATTCTTCAAAGATAACGGTATAAGCCGAAGACTATCTGCACCTTATACCCACAGCAAAATGGCATGAGTGAAGATAAAATCGGTCGCTGATGGATAAAGTCAGATATCTGATGCTAGATGCCAATATCCCTGCAAAAGCAGTAAACACTGTAAACTATTTGATAAATAGAAGCCCAGCAAGAGCTCTCAAAGGCATTTCCTCATATGAGAAATGGGTACAACGAACACCATCAGGCAATCACCTACACGTATTCGGAAATAGAGCGTTTGTGATGAACAAAAACCGAATAGGAAAATTCACAGCCAAAGCCACAGAAGGAGTATTCTTGGGATATAAAAGGTTTTGGAATCTATATACCCGAAAGGAATGATGTTGTTATGAGCAGAGATGTAAAAGTAATCGAAAGGAGCATTATGGCGGTACTCCTGCTGAGAAACGCAAAGATCTTACTCCAGAACCTGAAACAGAACAAATTGAAGTTGAAATTCCAAAAAAAAGAAACATAATTAATGAGAACTTACCTTTTCAGGAACCTAACCCCCTTTATTCCAGCTCTAGTCAAGATCCTGTTGATGAAACATCTCCCTCAAGTGAAAGACCACAAAGAGACGTAAGACCACCAGCATGGACCAAAGATTATGAGTTAAGTCACTGCGTGAGCATGTTTACGTCAGAAAATAATGACGACTATGACTGCTCTTTACTCATATACAAAGAAGCTGTGACTGGCACTGACAGACGAAATTGGGAGAAGGCGATACAATCTGAAATGGAATCATTACAGAAAAATATCACCTGGGTATTAGTTGACAAGTCAGAAGCCAAAGGACACAAAATACTGTCGAACAAATGGGTATTTCAGATTAAAGATGACGGTACGTACAAGGCTAGATTAGTCGTACGTGGAAGCGAGCAGAAAGAAAACCTGGATTTTGAAGACATTTATAGCCCAGTAGTAAGTCAATCTGCATTAAAAAAAAAATATTAGCAATTGCCGCATCTAAATATTACTACTTCATGACATTTGACGTCAAGACAGCTTTCTTATACGGAGAGTTAACAGATGAAGTTTATATGAAATAACCTGTTGGCTATGAGACTGACTGCAATACTACTGAAGTAGTTTGCCGATTATAAAAATCGTTGTACGAATTAAAACAAGCTCCATTTACATGGAACAAAACTTTTACCTAAGCGGTTTTTGATTTGGGATTCAAGACAATCAAAACAGATCGATGCGTGTTCATAAACGAAGATAAGTCAATAATAATCGGACTATTCGTTGATGACGGACTTGTCATAGGAAAAGACAAGAAAAAGATCAAAGTTATTTTGAAGAAACTTTAAACCAAATTTGACATGAAAAAGAATAAAAATCTAAGTACTTATCTGCGTATGGAAATAAAAAACTCAAAAGAAGGAATAATTCTTACTCAGAGATCCTACATAAATGACGTACTGGAAAAATACAACATGAAAAATGCAAAACCTTGTGACACGCCCGTAAGTAGCGATTCAAAGTCAATACAAGAAACTGCCCAGGATTATTATTTACGTTTTAATTAATTGCTATGCTATGCTAAATAATGAAAGTCCATCCAACGTAGATTTTAAAGATTTTACAATATAAGTGTAAGTGCTATGATGTTGAGGTGCTAAGTGCTACGCCGCTCGGTATAGGAGACACCATATGTTGCCACTAATAGAGAGACGTAAAATTGGTGACATAATATTCCTAAAATAGTGCAAAGTAAAATCGACTCCCCACAACTACTTGAACATCCCAAGCAGATCAGTTAGACTTCCATGTCGCTTAGCAATGACAATTAGTTCAACTAATTATAGACAACATTCATAATTTAGCAGAGCAGTAATCGCATATAACGACCTGGCTGACATCCCAAAACTTGACCTTTTCAACAGTAAACCGCCCAAAATAAAAAATCTCTTAGCGGAGCGCTGGTTTGGCACGTCTTCTTAACTCTTCTTACGATTATTTTGTTATTTTCTCTATAACTATAATATAATTTTATTTAGATGTAAACAATTTCATATTCTTTTATTTTTTTGTTTATGTTATATTTTTGGTTTTTTCTAATGTAAGCAAGCTTTTTAGACTCGATATGCGAAAATTATTAATTGTCTTTAGTTATATATTTAGTTCATAGTTATAGTATTAAGAGACTGTTTGTTGTTTGTTTGATTTCCTACTAAAATAAAATAAATAAATAAATATATACATAGAAACGCTCAGTAGAAAATATAGAGATATAAGGTTCAGCAATATTCATTATTATGCTCTTTATATTAGTCTGTGGCCTGTCACTGGTAATGGTTTGACGACCTCTGTGGTGCAGGGCTAAGGTCTGGCTGAAACGCAGAAGGTTGCGGGTTCGATTCCCGTCAAGGGATAAATGTTTGTATGATCTGCAAATATTTGTATCGGGTCTTGGTGTTTCTATGTATAATTTGTATGTATTTATGTATATTTGTAGGTACAAAAAAGTATTTAAGTAGTAAGTATATCAGTCATGTGGTACCCATAACAGAATCTCTGCTTACTTTGGGACCGGATAATGCTGTGTGAAATGTCCGGCATTATTATTATTATTATTATTGGAAATAGTAATTAACCAATTCGTCAAGTCGTTTAGAGGTTTGCGTCATGGCTATCCCGCATAATCATATTTTATGTTCTGTGTGGCTATCAACATATGCGGTGACGTTTTCACATTAAATAGTCCAGGTTGGTACGGACTTCGCAGAAGTAGCAGAACTTATTGATAAGTTAAGTTAGCAATACCGCGATAACTTTCATTAAGCATACGTTATAACTGTGTTTTGCAATATCATGTTGAGTAACTTACGTTGAAGTACAACACAAGTGGGATTCTCGGCAACTAATATACCTAATAAAGCTGAGGCACGCTGTGGCATAATTTATACCTTAGTGTATAAAATAATCTCGGAAGGCAAGTAAAGTACCTACATAAAGGAAAGTTAAGCTAAAATTTGGACTACATGTGGATTCCATTTAGTAATTGGTACCCGTCAGAAAGCGTAATGTCCGCGGAAATCCCATAAATCTTCATCTAACACATGCAGCCGGACGAAGAGATTTATATTAACCGTATGCACAGCATAGGGAGAAAAGCTTACCTACTGTAACAAATTACCTACACATTCAGTAGAATGTGAACACAAACTAGTATACAGCCTAGTTTTGTGAATATATTGCTATATTAAGATAGGTGCGCATTATACCTTCTACCAGTTTAAAGCAAACTTTGCTGCACATTGTTTCAATAAAAATCATCGAGTTCAAAGAAAATAAATAGGAATAATACGGAATATAGAATAAAGAAGTATGGAGGATAGGGTGCACTGCGGACTCCGCGCTTCATCCTCCCTATGGTTTGCATGGCTTACTCCCTCTTCGTTAATTGAATATTTTTGTTCTATGCACTGCGTCAATTGACTCAACGGGGTTTCCACATTGTTTAAATTCACTTAGCCGATTATTTCTAAACTCGAACCTATGACAATCTTCGTGTTAAGTCATGTTGCTATCAAATGTCAAACTAAGCAGGAATTCATCAAATGAATAGCATCAGTGACATGAATGACGTAAGTGGTATATGTTATTGGTTCTGAAGTGGCCGGTTTTGTTAATTCAAACGATCCCACAATCCCTACAAAACCCATATACATACGTGTATTTCACCAGCGCAACTACCAAGTAACTACGCTAAGCATACGCTGGCAGGGTATTCACATCAAACATTGCTCACATCAAAAGTACCTCAGGATATCTAAACTCGAACTATAAAACTTTTTCTTCTTCTTTGATTATGGCATGACATAATAATGTCAATTTGCCAGTGTCAAGTGTTAATCTTTGTTTATGGTCAATTTGTTTGTTTATCTTAGTCGACGGTCTAATGTAAATTCTAGACGTCACGCGGTATGGCCGTATAAAATGTTCTTGGGATTCCTCGTCGTTCAAATTACATAGCACCATAATACACATACATTTCAATTGTCCATACCCGTCCCGTAATCACAATTTATTCATTAAAACTCCGCTACGATTACTGAATAGAACATGCAATAAAACGAGTAAAAAATATTAAATAGCAGAGCTATTTTACTTCATAAAATGACAAACGAAGAATCAAACTGTAAAACTTACTTGATGACATTTATAAATGACAATTAAAAGTTGTTAACAGCGGTCTCATTAATCAATGTAAAATTGTACACGTCCAAACACAAGCTCCTTATTTATTAATAGTAAAAAAAAAAAATTTAACATTATTAAATATTATTGGACACTCTGCATACACCCTGATGATTCATTGTGCGCTTGCCGAGATCGGACGTGCCCAATAATTTATTCAAAATAATAAACAAAAACTAACCTAGTTTTAACTCAGCAGTCGTGCTACGTAATGACAGAGTGTGATTTTAATTATGTTTTGATTTAATATGCAAGTCGAATACATAGTTTCACCATGGACAGCCCTTTTAACAGAAGCAATAAGGTGGTTTGCAGTCCCCCGCCCACACCACCGCCCGCCCCGCAGGCCCAACCTATACAGACATCTCCACCGCAACCTCAACCAAGGTATGAAGAGACCATAACAACCGTGTCTACGTCGGAGATTCAGAAATGGATGGCTTCTATCAAACAGTGCCTTAATGAAGTGTCCACAATTGCTAATGAGGGAAAACATAACTCAGAGCAGAAACTGCGTATAAGTAATTTATGCAGAAAGGTATTCCATGGCTCACCTCAAATGGCAGTTGAGTACCAAGCCCTAAAGTCGAAGGCTATACAAATCCAAACTAACGCAAAATTCCTCAATGAAAAGGAAGACTTATCGGTGTGCCTACAAGAACTGCAAAAAAGCGTAAGAGAATCGTTACATCCGACAGCTAAGACCTCTTTTGCCGAAATAGTTAAAAAGAGTACCAATTCTTTTATCCGACCATGAAATTTGAGCTCTGTTGCAATCTACCCCAAGGATAAGCTCAAGACCAGTGATGACACCAAAACGTTGGTACAAAAAATTATCTGCCCCGACGAGTTGAAGTTGCATGTGCGTGGACTTCGAAAGACCAGAAATGGTGGTGTCATCATCAGCACAGACACTAAAAAAGACATCGAGAAGCTTAAAAAATCTGTCCCCCTCACCACAGCTGACCCAACTATTGACGAACCACACAAGCGCAGGCCACGTACTATGGTTATTGGAGTTCTATAAGTGCCTTTATGAACGGAATGTGTGCAATAAGCTCACAGATATGACGAAAGATGCATTCTTGGCATCCATTAAACTTAGCCATAAATCAGGCAAGACTTGCAACTTCATCATTGAGATCTCAGCTATAATTCGAAAGTGCCTTATAACCCAAGATCGTGTCTTCGTGAATTGGTCTTCCTGTCCTGTAAGAGACTTCACGTTGGTGACACGGTGCTTCAAATGCCAACAATTTGGACATGCAGCAAAGACATGTAAAGCAGAGGCCTACACTTGCGAACACTGCAGCGAACTAGGTCATCAGTTCAATGAGTGTCCAAAGACAGCGGCACCAGCTCAATGCGCAACCTGCCTTCGCTTCAAAAAGCCCAGTAATCACAAGACAGGTGACTTAGAGTGCCCAGCCAAAAAATTAGCCGAGCAAAGGTACATTAACTCGATTGATTGTGAAGACGCCTAAGAGCGCCGTGCTATAGTTTAGTTTTACCTTTATTTGAGATAATCATGACTGATGGATTAATTAACGGCCTTGATAATTTCTCAGTTTCTTAGTCACGGACATGTGATTTTGAAAACTGCAAACAGCATATTTCTGCTTACTGCAACTCAATTACATAACTAACCCAAAACATTCGCAGTATCAACAATTTTTTACAATTTCAGCATTTTTTTGCAAAGGCTTAATGTCGAATGTGACATAATCGTTCTAACTGAATGTTGGTTTGCTGTTCATAAGAACAACCTGCCTTTATTGGAAGACTATAGAACTCATTATACCAAAACAAGCCATAATCAAAACGATGAAGAAATATTTTAAATTATGCAAGAAATACTTAAAATTATGTTACTGTCGAAGAATTAAACATCAAGGACTGTACCTGTCTGTTAGTAAAAATAAATGCCCGTTTTGCGATTATAGCTGTGTATAGATCACCTTCATTTAATAATACGGACTCTTTTCTTGACTCATTGCACTTTCATCTCCAAACTTAATCGACTTTTAAAAATATTGCAGTAGTTAGTGACATAAATATTAATATACACCTGGGGTTTTGTGAAGAGGCAGCGCAGGAGTACCTAAACCGCTGCTCGTTTCACGGCTTACTTCCAGCTCACAGTCTACCAACATTTCAAAGTGGCTCATGCATAGACCATATTATGCTTAAAACTAACTTGCCAGCAATCGCCCTAGTGACTAATTCCTCTGTTACCGACCACCATGCCGCTTTACTAACACTTAGCCTAAAACTGCCTAATCACAAGCATGAAAGATTTACATCAAAACTAGATAATAATAAATTGGGAATCGATTTACGTAAGATTAGCTTTGATTCTATTTACAATTCAGCTAATGCAGAATCGTGTATGTCACATTTAGTGAGCATCATTCAGCAGGTACTACGTGCCAATACTAGAATTGTAAAAGTAAGCAGAAAAAATCTTAATATTAAGCCATGGATTACCCCCGGGCTCCTTCGCTTTATGAGACATCGAGACAAGCTACACATGCAGGCCAGATCATGTCTAAATTTAACAGCTCAAATTACATACAGACGGTATCGCAATTTCTGTAATGATCTCCTTAAATAAATAAGGAGCAATAGGAGTTTAATATACCAAAATTGATTGACGTAGGAGCAATTTCCCAGACAATATTATTAATCATTTGATTGTATTAATATTATAGATCACGTGCAGCACTGGCAGACACGCAGCACTGTTTAATCAGTGACATGACCTAATTTGCGACTGATTTGCAATTAACTGCAATTGAATATTAGACAATGAGCGCACCAACCAGTAGTAGTGTTATTAACATAAGCATAATATGTAAATTAATGTGAATTATGCAGGTTAATAATTAAATGAATGAATATTAACACGCTCACTGGCGCTTCGACCCATAGGGGTCGGATAGTTTTTAAAGCCCCGATGTAAAATCTGACGGGCAGGATATTTTTATTGTTTTTAGAGTAATAGGGTATTAAAATATAATATTTCTTATCATCTCCTCATCTTCGTAATAATCATGTATTTAATTGAATTTGAACCAAATGTATAGATGTACCAAATGTTAGATACGAGTATGGATTTTTTTTCAATGCATCTATATTATAAAATAGAGGTTTGTTTTTATGTATCTTATTATATTATGTTTGTTAGAGGATGACATTTACACAGTTGGGTACTTGAGAAACTAGCTTGTAAGTATATGAGTTAAATCAGACAATGGGGTTATTAAGTTAGGGGTTTCAAAATTTACCAAAATAAAATATATTTTGTAGGGTTAATCAAATATACGGTAGGGTTTAGTTAAATATTTTTTATTATTATTCTAAGGTTATTTTTATTAACTTTTGAAGTATAACGAAATAAGTAAAATTAAATTATAACACGTGCTTCCGTTTTAAAGAGTTTAATTGATTTCGTAGTTAAGGTTAGATTGGATATTCTAGATTGCGGAAAGATTTTTCGGTTTTAGGATGTATCTTTGCTAAGGCAGGTGGCAGGTATTTAACCAAATCTCGTTAATCAGAGGCAAGTCCAAACATTGCTTTTGGTACACATCTCTGATTCCAGCAGATAGCGTACAATACAGGTTGCAAGGCGATCGCTGCTTATAAAATTGAACCATGCGGGATTAAAGATTCGTAGTCTAACCTAATTGCTACTATGCTAACACAGGATACACAATGTTGATTAAAAAATAAATTTTATTTAACTAAAAAAAACTACTAGAAGACGCTGCTAATTCTGCACCAATGCTAGATCTAGCTAAAATTGCGTTTTGAAAAGTTATAAAAAACTTTAAATTTTTTTTTTAATATTGATTTAAATTCTGCTGTTAGCCTGTGCATTTTAAAATGCAACATGTGAAATATAATAAAAATGTTTATATCATCCACAACCCAATTTCACCCACTGGTGGGTAAATAGGCCTTCCCATAGTTATTTTCATACCATTGTATATACAATTTGTACAATTGTATTGTGATTTGATAAGAATAGTAAATTGTGTAAATATTGCATTCAAGCTGCATAGAAAGCTACAGTATGATCGGCGCCAAACTTATCATTACAACAAGTTCCGTTGGGAAATAGATAATTAAGGTATCCTGGGCAAGATACAGGATGAAGTGTGGTGATAACAGGTGGAGTAAAATAATCACTGATTGATGGCCGAGAACGTTACTGGAACGTCTGTCGTCTGTTGGCAAGATTGGTCGAAAATATTACTTAATTGTCAATGTGGTGGGCCGCAGATGAACAAGGTTAGCACAGGATTGCGCCGGATGGTAAAACATAGGTACATCAGTAGGTAAAGTTGAAGATGATAAAGATGAAGTTGATGGTATAAAAAAGGTTCCTATAAAACTTATACGAGCAGATAAAGCCGCGGACGGGTTTTCTTGACCATGATAATATCCATACTAATATTATAAATCCAAGTTATCTTTATTTATGTGTGTGTTGGTTTGTTACCTTTTCACTGCTAAGCGGTTGAACGGATATTGATCAAGTTTAGTAAGGAGTTCTATTATGTCTTTGTAAAGGTCATTGGTTACTTTTATGTGGGTACCACATAAATAATATTAATAATGAAATATAGCTACTTATCTTGAAAAAGAAATATAATATGTTATGTAATGATTTCCTATTTATATAAACTGCGATAAGAGTATACTTACGAGTACGAGATAAATATTAAAGAACAGTTTTTTTTCGGAAGGTACTGTCCAATGATACTGCTATTCTTAGCTTTAAGAATACTGTTAGGTACTATGTGGGTAGACGGACGCCAGTCTATGCTTGTTTTCTAGATCTCTCGCGAGCTCTCGACACAGTATGTTACGATATACTGTGGCGAAAGCTACGCTAGACCAGTTTGCCTAGGGTAATCTATTCTGTTTTTGAATATTGGTACAGTAATCAGGTGAAATGGGCGGGGGCGCTGTCTGATGCATATGGAGTGGAATGTGGAGTGAGACAGATTTTAATTTGTATGTAAACAACCTGATAGGGTCTTAGCATGCAGCCAATTGGATGCTCTATCGATGGAATAGGTGTTAATAATATTAGTTATGCTGACGATATGGTGCTGCTGGCACCATCTCTATCAGTGCACTTGAGAAACTTTTGGTGACCTGTGAAAACTATGCGAGGAGTCATGGTCTCCAATATAATTTAAAAAAAAACAGAGTTCATGGTATTCTCACCAAAAGGAGTAAACATGAACGAGGTACCACCCTTTAATGCTGAAGAGGGTAACCCAGTTCAAATATCTAGGTCACATTGTTAGTGATACTCTCAGCGATGAACTAGATATTGAGAGAGAGCGAAGGGCGTTGGCCGTAAGAGCCAATATGCTGGTTCGCAGGTTATATCGAAATTCTGAAGAGGCAAAAATCTTTTTGTTTAAATCATACTGTCAGACATTCTACGGACCACGGACCACGAGTAGCCTATGGACCACTTATACACAAAAAGCGACCAATACCCTTCGCGTCCAGTTTAATAATGCGTTCAAGATGGTGCTGGGGCTCCCACGATTCTGCAGCGCGTCCAGCATGTACGCAGAGGCTCGCACGGACAGTTTCCATGCATGCATGCGGAAGAAAGTTGCCTCTTTGCTACGCAGGCTGCACGGGAGACCCAAGATCATTTTGAACGCATTATCCAATAAATGGGATAGCCCGTTCCTCAAGCACTGTATTCGAGTAATGATGAATTCATTTTATTATTATTTGATTGCAATGATTTTTTAAATATTTTTTTATGGAAAATGTGTTTTTTTTGTACTAACATAGAGCAAGACAAATACTAACATACTATGGGACCTAACATTTTTTTAAATATATTTATTTATTATTTTATCTACTCATTGCATTGTCTACTCGTAGGTGTGATTATGTGCGAAGTATAAAGTTTCATGTTATTATCATGTTGAGTTAAACTATTCTTAACAGATGAACTAGTAGATATTCCACTGCGTGTTAGTAAATTAATACGTCTCCTTCTCATAACTACACTACATATTGCCGCTTTGAGTTTGAAGACATGTGCCAAATGCACGAATGAAGCCTCTAAGACCACTTTAATCCTTTGACCACGCGCTGGTTCGATATAACTAGCGATACGATTAGAATAAGAAAACCGCTTTAAGCTTACGGCTCCGTTTTGAGCTGCTGTTTTGTGACCGGCGGATATGGAATATCATTTCATAAGTATACCTAGGCATATAGGTATACCTAGGCTTGGAACATCTCTTAAGATGTGAAGTTATTTATAACCAACTAGGCGTGCACACTACACAGCTCTTCGTCGGCTGAGAAGTCGTGGATTCTTGAGAATGACAAGGGTTTTCATTTGTTCCAATACACCACAGCCACTTTTGAAGGTATTTTGGAGTCGGCTCTTCATAAATAAATGTATTGTCCATAAACACCAGAGTTGGTCTTACTTACTCAACCAAAAGTAACATTAGAACCATAGCATAATCAGTCTACTTGCATATGCTAGAGACTTTTATTTGTTATAATAAATGGTCGGAACTTGGCCTCGTAAACAAAACCGACTAAAAATATAAAATTCCTATATACAGATTTTGTATTTAATGAATGATTTTCGAGTAATTTTAAATAAATAGCAAAGTACTCGCAGTACTTTGCTATTTATTTAAAATAGTATATTTTAGAATTGTTCATCATAACATCAAAAAATATCCTGTATATTTTAGTGTTTAATCGATAATTAGCTAGCGTGGCCTTTAAGTATGGCCTGTTCTTGCTATTCCAATGTCAATGAATAAAGATTTAAACAACACATAGCTAATGTATGATTATAACAATGAGCCCAAATGTTGGAAATATAGATAAAAATGTTTAAGTATTCGACATAACTTCGGAATTGTTATTGTGATCGAATTGAAGAAATCAGTTACCAATGGTTTGATTAGTCTAGGGTAAATACTGCAGCCAATGACTGCAATGATGCATCTCACTGCTGTAGCATGAAACAGTAAATTGATAAATCAATCATCGAATTAAGTACAATGCCAGTACTTTCGAACGGTGAAAGAAAACGGAAATACATGCATGTATTATCTACCGGTAACCTGGGCCTAACGAACCGATGCTATGTAGCATCTAACTGTTGTATCATGAAACAGTAAATTGATAAATCAATCATTAAATTTTGTACAATGCCAGTACTTTCAAACGGTGAAAGAAAACTGACATACATGCATGTATCATCTACCGGTAACCTGGGCCTAACCAACCGATGCTATGTAGCATCTAACTGTTGTATCATGAAACAGTAAATTGATAAATCAATCATTAAATTATGTACAATGCCAGTACTTTCAAACGGTGAAAGAAAACTGACATACATGCATGTATCATCTACCGGTAACCTGGGCCTAAACAACCGATGCTATGCAGCATCTAACTGTTGTAGTATGAAACAGTGAATTGATATATCAATCATTAAATTAAGTACAAGGCCAGAACTTTCAAACGGTGAAAGAAAACTGACAAACATGCATGTATCATCTACCGGTAACCTGGGCCTAACCAACCGATGCTATGTAGCATCTCACTGCTATAATAGCATGAAACAGTAAATTGATAAATCAATCATCAAATTAAGTACAATGCCAGTACTTTCGAACGGTGAAAGAAAACGGACATACATGCATGTATCATCTACCGGTAACCTGGGCCTAACGAACCGATGCTAGTAGCATCTAACTGTTGTATCATGAAACAGTAAATTGATAAATCAATCATTAAATTATGTACAATGCCAGTACTTTCAAACGGTGAAAGAAAACTGACATACATGCATGTATCATCTACCGGTAACCTGGGCCTAACCAACCGATGCTATGCAGCATCTAACTGATGTAGCATTAAACAGTGAATTGATAAATCAATCATTAAATTAAATACAATGCCAGTACTTTCAAACGGTGAAAGAAAACTGACATACATGCATGTATCATCTACCGGTAACCTGAACTGCTGTAGCATGAAACAGTGAATTGATAAATCAATCATTAAATTAAGTACAATGCCAGAACTTTCAAACGGTGAAAGAAAACTGACATACATGCATGTATCATCTACCGGTAACCTGGGCCTAACCAACCGATGCTATGCAGCATCTAACTGTTGTAGCATGAAACAGTGAATTGATAAATCAATCATTAAATTAAGTACAATGCCAGAACTTTCAAACGGTGAAAGAAAACTGACATACATGAATGTATCATCTACCGGTAACCTGGGCCTAAACAACCGATGCTATGCAGCATCTAACTGTTGTAGCATGAAACAGTGAATTGATAAATCAATCATTAAATTAAGTACAAGGCCAGAACTTCCAAACGGTGAAAGAAAACTGACATACATGCATTTATCATCTACCGGTAACCTGGGCCTAACCAACCGATGCTATGTAGCATCTCACTGCTGTAGCATGAAACAGTAAATTGATTATTCAATCATCAAATTAAGTACAATGCCAGTACCTTCGAACGGTGAAAGAAAAGGGACATACATGCATGTATCATCTACCGGTAACCTGGGCCTAACGAACCGATGCTAGTAGCATCTAACTGTTGTCATGAAACAGTAAATTGATAAATCAATCATTAAATTATGTACAATGCCAGTACTTTCAAACGGTGAAAGAAAACTGACATACATGCATGTATCATCTACCGGTAACCTGGGCCTAACCAACCGATGCTATGCAGCATCTAACTGATGTAGCATTAAACAGTGAATTGATAAATCAATCATTAAACTAAATACAATGCCAGTACTTTCAAACGGTGAAAGAAAACTGACATACATGCATGTATCATCTACCGGTAACCTGAACTGTTGTAGCATGAAACAGTGAATTGATAAATCAATCATTAAATTAAGTACAATGCCAGAACTTTCAAACGGTGAAAGAAAACTGACATACATGCATCTATCATCTACCGGTAACCTGGGCCTAACCAACCGATGCTATGCAGCATCTAACTGTTGTAGCATGAAACAGTGAATTGATAAATCAATCATTAAATTAAGTACAAGGCCAGAACTTTCGAACGGTGAAAGAAAACGGACATACATGCATGTATCATCTACCGGTAACCTGGGCCTAACCAACCGATGCTATGTAGCATCTAACTGTTGTATCATGAAACATTAAATTGATAAATCAATCATTAAATTATGTACAATGCCAGTACTTTCAAACGGTGAAAGAAAACTGACATACATGCATGTATCATCTACCGGTAACCTGGGCCTAAACAACCGATGCTATGCAGCATCTAACTGTTGTAGCATGAAACAGTGAATTGATAAAACAATCATTAAATTAAGTACAAGGCCAGAACTTTCAAACGGTGAAAGAAAACTGACATACATACATGTATCATCTACCGGTAACCTGGGCCTAACCAACCGATGCTATGCAGCATCCTAACTGTTGTAGCATGAAACAGTTAATTGATAAATGAATCATTAAATTATGTACAATGCCAGTAACTTGGGCCTAACGCACCAAATACAAACAACATATAAACAAATTTAATGTTACTTATTGTAACCTTGACAAATATATTGTATTAAGACGTAAAATTAGATGAACTGACAATTTTTTTGTGTTTAGAGTTGTGGTTATTGTGGTTTCACTTAATATTGAAATATCGACTTGTACTTACAATATAAGTGTAAGAGGTGAGATTGGACCTGCCTCTGCCAGGAACAAATAATTACTTGAGCTGCCCGCAATTCGGTTTAAGGAGGTTAGTGCTGGAACATCTAGTTCAATAAAGCCTCCCGTCCAGACGACAACTGCAATGTGCGACTTAAGTACATCTAGACGCCAAAAGGAGCAAACGCGACACAAAGAGGACAAATACGATACTACGAAGTACAGATTCGTCCTAATGATTACAAAAACGAATAATTACAAACGAGTTAAATAAATTGAAATTTAACGGATTTCCTATATAAAAATATCTCTTGTAGGGAAAACTTCTGACTGCTTTAGTTTAATGCTAATTCTTCATGGAGAGTCTATAGGATACAGTTGATATCTCGTATTAACGAGTAAACTAAGGACAACAAACATAAAATATATATGTGAACAGCGAAGGAAAATAGGTAAGAAAATTGAAATAAATGGTTGCAATCCTGGGACAAACAAAGTAGGTACCTGTTCACTTCCCATTGGTGTCAGACGTAAAATTGGAGAACAAGAAGCACGTTTTGTAAATGACTGTAAGAAAAGGGTGTCATCCTGTTTTGTACATTCAGGTCATATTTACGCTTCCATACTTTAACATCTGTCTTGTACACTTAATCTTTAGGGTTATTTTGGTAGAAAGACAAAGACACAAACAACAAATCAAACAAAACTAAAATCGTGTTTTTAGGTGGGAAAATATCATTAGTATAAGTACGTTAAACTTTATTATTAAACTAGCTGCGGGTTGTAATTAAATACTTACTTAAATATTAATTAAGTAAAAGTATCATGGAACTCCTTTATAAGTTTACCTAGATTCTTACTTATTATTGAAAGTTTAAAATGGAAAGCCTAACTTTGTTAAAACTCAAGGTTGGCGGTTTTAGGAAATTATAGTTTATAAATGAATTAAGAAAATCCACTGGAAAGTAGTTACAGTAGAAATTTTGAGATTTTAGACTACATAACCAGAAAATAACAGATGAACCCAATTCAAAGTTAAAAGTGACAATTTTATGCCACAATAATCAAGCGACTGGTTCTTTGATACAATCGTAAAGATCAAGTGAGTGAGATATTTTGTAACGGGATTGTATGTGTATACCACATCAATAAGTTAAATTTTTGAACACTGCTATTGACGGTTCGATTAACTTTGTACCATATCCTAATAACCATCATCAAGAGCACAAAAATACACTCATACAAGATACATTCGCAGCACATTTTAATGTATTTATTGCTTTCTAACAAAACAAAGGCAACTCGATGTTTAGAAAACTAAAGATAAATAATTTCCGAACAAAATCAATCATGACTAACTGTGAAATACTTTTTAGACAGGATATTGATTCGTGGTTGCCAAATAAAAGTGTATTTTACAAAAAAGTCGCGATCTTCTTAGAGAAAATCAAAACAAAAATAAATATTAATAAAAGAGTTTGATCCATCATAAGCCATTATTTTCAACGGTGGGCTATATTATAATTTAAATCAAACAAATTAAATAAATTCTAAGTTTCAATATGTATACTTCATTGACTACTTTTAGAAGCGTAGAATGGCAGACTTTTAGATAATATAATATTTAAAGTCCAAGTTAAAATAAGGAAATATTTGTGTGTAAGGTAAGCATTTCTTAAAGTCATATTTATTTACATTCATAAATAAAAATATAAAAGACTACAGCCTTGCAGCTGCTCGTAAAATTATCCTCGCAGCCAAAACCTTAAGTAATATCTTAGGACCGCCTCGTAAACCCGCTATAAAACCAAAGTATGCTTGGCCACGAATAAAAAATATATAAACTGGGACGTTTAATAATACCATCTAAAGCAAAAACTTCAAAGTGGATTGCTAAAAAGTAAATGAACAGTAATTTTAAATGTATTCATACGTCTTACTGCGTTAATAAACGTTATTAAGCTTTATATGAGATAAAAAAATACAATAGTAGGCGTTTCTCAATCAGGTCTACCTACCACTAGCAAAATCATACCAATTGCATTCATTTTAGTACCTTTACTAAGGTGACACTAATTTTCGTACTTTACCTAAAGTAACACCGTGTAACCCCCCGTCCACCAACTACTACTCCTCGATGCACCTAACTTTCTTTTTTGTTCGCCTTCTCTACTAATTAAAAGTACCTAAATTAACCCCAAATAACTAAATGGTATTATATAATATAGTTTAAATCCCTAAACATACTTTGATCTTTTATTAATTAGGCCAATGATTCGTCTAGTGTTTGTGATAAAAATCCTACGTTGTGTTTCGAATATAGTAACTCTGATTCTTTAAGAGAATTAAGCTGATATATGTATTTAAAATATTATAAACTTTATTATTAAAAGTAATCAAGGTTTAATCAAAGTAAGGTTAATAATTATATTAATTATTGTACTTTAGTGATATTATAAACTGCATAAAGTAAATAAGTATTATATCCAATCTAGTATTACTGTGAAACCTTATTATAACGGTTTAAGTTATTTCAATATTTTAATATGATATTAGTTCTTGTCATGAATTGTTACTTTGTATAATATCAAGCTCCGCACGCGTGATATCTACACAAACAGCAGCCTATATCATTCCCCAAAGTCGATCTATCGTTTTATCAAAATCCATCTAAATCAGTTCAGCCGCGAAACGTAACAGACAGACAGACATAGTCACTTTCTCGTTAATATAATATGGATAATAGTTTTGGTAGTTTCAATAGTTAAGCAAGGTAAACATTCTTGTTCTATATTAATACTTCCTAATAGCAGCTTATGTCATTCTAGTCCTAAATTGATATATTTGTATTGCGGCTTAGATCACCAGCCCCTCCTCGCTAGCGATAGTAGGTTTCTTTCCATGTGGACTGGACATCCTTCCTCCGAAATGGACAATTTCATGTCCCAAGGGAACTCTAATTTAATTTTGACAACAAACAAAACATTTACATCAGTAATTAGTATGTCTGTCATAGTCCAGCAAAGGGGTATCAGAGGGCTTAATCTTTTATCAAATCGTCCAATGTAGTAGGTCGGTCCAACACATTCAAGGGCATTTACTTTACTTTTGTCTGCAAGCAACTCACATACCATCCATCCACTGGTTAACCTTCTAGTATCGCACCTTAGAATGCAACTGGACACATAAAAGAGCCTTGCCTAACTCCTATCGTACTTGGCGAAGTTCCCTAATCCTACAACCCAAGAATCTTACCCTACTCGACCCGTAATACAGATTATTATCTAATACAATATGTTGTGATTTTATTTGTTAGGTCCGTAGAGTAAAAAAGATTGATAATGTGTGATAGATATACCAATTATATAAATAGTTTAACTTTAATTTCATGAATAATATCAAATTTGGATAGCTTAATTCTGAGCCTTGAGAGATATTTCTCTATACTATTACTAGTTAAAAGTCTGAATTAGATAAAATTATATCAACAGTAATATTCATATTGACTCTTTGTCGATAGCAGCTATAGTGTTTCCATAGATTCAAGCAAGCTAGAAGGTCTTTCGTCTCAAGAGTTTGATAGAACTTATCTAATATGATTATTAATAAATCATGGTGGACTCATCCATAAGATCTCCATTAAATATGTACCACAATGTACAAATAACGAACATTTGAATTTAAGGTGTAGGAAATCATTATCCCATTTCATAAGAATTTATAATTGCTTTCAACTAGACATTTATTATCTAGTGCAATGTTTCAGCTAAATCTTTAGTAAATAATTGGTATTACTATCTCATTGGATAATTGAGTTTATAAGTTTAATAACTTTTAGTCATTATTAGTTTTCCCCACCGATTCGCGCACCGATTTAGTTACAGTTAAACTACGTAGTCCTACGAGAACCATATGTAGATTTATACTACTGTATAGGTATGGATAATAGTAATTCGACAACCTAGGCAAACTGGTCGAATTGTGATTGTGTACCTGATATCCTACCTAACCTAATCTGATGTGTGAATCAGAAATACTGGAAGCAAGCTTCGTACATTTAATTGTGTATGTATTACTTACCGACCGGATAAACTATTACATAACTCACACGATAAAATTATCACAGAAACAACGCACGATAAGACACCATGTAATTGTAGGAAACCATGAGAGAAAATCTACCGAAAACGTTCAGCTCCAACAGCCTCACGCGTCCTCATATCTAGAATCCAAAATCCGCCGTCTTCTTTTTCATCTTTTTTTTTCTTTCGTTCCATTTTCAAACACATTCGAAATTGCGATTCTTTCAATTTACGAGCCAACCAAACAAGCAAGCCAAATTTTAATTAATTAAAATTTCAATTTATTCCCAACTTTATGTAGTTATTTTATGATTTATATATTATATCGTGAACATAAATAGATTTTAATTTATCTATTCTAGTTTTAATATTGTTTTTATATAGCTATTTAATTGTTTACCCTTTCGAATTTAACCTCCTTAGAGATCTTCCCGTCTCAAATCATTTTATCAATAATAGATTAATAGAAGGATAGATTATTCTATCTTATAGAATCAAATTCTATTGAATCTTACTAATTCATATCCAGTATTATTTATTATGATACTCTAGAGTCGTAAAATATTTCTACACCATAGTCTATAATCTTAGTATTAATTACTTTTTGCTAGCTTTCACTCACGGACCTTGACAATTGCATACATCTGCCATAATCCGTCTATGGTATAGTCTGTCATGACAGATGCTTTGTTTATTTACATTGTAATGAATTACGCACTATTTTATTCAATAATTAAAGATTGGAGATATAATTGCAGGTAAATCTGTTCTGATAAGAATGACCCATGTATGCCTACGTGATATTAATAAGGTTTGTACCCAAGCATACTATAATAATTGTGAACCATAACGGAATGACCTTCTGTTCCGTTACAACTGGTGTAAATTTATAAAATGATGATTAGTTTATCTGAGTTTAATTCACTCTCAATACATTAGAAAGTAAATGTTGTAAGGTAAATAATGTTAGGGCTAACTAACGCGTGAGCTTTAGTGGTGAGTGAGTTTTAGTTCCTCGTTCGACCTATGGTTTCTCTATTCAATAGGTATTCTCTGTTTAACTTTTGTTTGGATTAAACCTGGATAAATGTAGGTTTGATCCAAAGTATATGACCTGATCTACCCATTACAAATATGTGAGTCATGGTTTATTTTAAGCATCACAAAATATAATTCAGTTAAAACACAGTGAAAAAATTTTTGAATAAGATGGACATACGTTTTTAAAGAAAATAGCAAACAGTGAAGGAGTAAATGTATGTGAAAACACCTAGATGATTTTGATTGTGTGCATTTAGATGCAGAGAAAGCAAGTGTGTGCAAAGAAACTAAGTATTTGAACGAGTTAGTGGAGTATATTTGCTTAAATTGACAGGTATTCCTGTCAAATTAAGCAAATTGACATGCTCCACGCAAATTCAATTTAAGCAAATCAAATGTTGATGGAAACAGAAAAATGCATGAATAAAGCGAAAATATCAGCAACGCAGGAATAATTTATTAGAAACAGATACATATACCTGTCAATTTATGAAAAAATAATAATTGTTATCCTATCTCCTACTATCTGAGTAATATTATTAATGTAAAAGTTTGTGTAAATGCCTGTACTCAAACTTTGCTGTATTGATGTTTATGCTTATTTGAATATGATCATTTAAAAGTTGATTAATATTAGTGTTAGATCAGTAGACAAATATTTGACTGACAATTGAATATGAGTTACTTATATTTTTCCACATGCCTTTTGTCTTCAAACTCTTCTGCTTCAATATTACATTGTGTTTTATTTAAATTAAATCAATATTAAATATGATAAAGTAGGTGTGAATAGACACGGCAAGCATTCTTACTCGCTCTTGTCAGTATTAGTTTTTTACAACAAGTCTCTGTTTACGCATTTATCAGCGACACAACAATCTATGTGGTTCTTTGTTCGAAGAACCACGAATACTCATGTTGTTTGTAAGCAAACACGATTGAGACAATTATGCAAAGGGAAGTTGGTTAATTCCTTGCATTTTTTTGCGTTCGCCCGACTCAGTTTGTTTCATCTAGTCAAACGAGGACAGTTAATCAATATGGTTCAAAAAGAGACCTTACTTTTAATTTTAATAGTTTTTATTAGTATCGTTTTGGTAAGTTTCAGTTAGGTATTAAGTCTACTATAAGATTACTAATTTTAATATAATTTTGATTCTTCCAGTTGTACCAAATTTTATTATGACCATTGTACACGTTTAGTCGTGAAAATAATTAGTGACAATAGTTTAAATTAAAAAGAAACTGATAGACAAACTGAAACACTTTTGAATTTATAATACTTGTTGGTATTAGTTGTTCGTGATTCTCATTCAAACTGTTACTATATTCAGTTATTGTAAATAACCTTAAATTCCCTGAATATCTTTTTAATGTAAACATTAAAAAATAATTAATCATTTAGGTAAACTCCCAAACATACGACCTGAAGACTATAGAAGGTATGGTTTTGAAAACTCTATGGAACAATGCTTACCATAAGTTCGACGCTAAAACAAAGGAAGAAGCAATTAAATTATTAAAAAAAAGTGGTGATTATCAGAAATTGCTGAAGCATTTGCAAAAAGTAAAGAAAGGAAAAGTGCAAAAAATACTTAACTTAGTGTCTGAAATTATAAAAATTTACATGTCTTGACTCATCTTGTCAATGCCACGCAGAGAACTGACAACAACTGTTCAAAATCATAAAAATGCATTTTTTTAAATCATTGAAATTGTATTGAAAAATTGTGCCGGTATCAGTACATTTATTCATTCATAAACATGTTTTATTTTTAGTTTGTTATGTTTTAGTTTTATAACCCATTTTAGTACTCTGACTGTCTTGTAAACCCCTTTTTCTTAAACTGCGTGGACCCACAGTGCGTGCGAGTCGTGCTTGACTCGCATTATTCCGGTTGATTTAGTAGTACAATATGTATTTTGTCAATTCTGAATAAACTCAACACAGACGCAAAGGCTTGGGGAGTCTTCCTGAACTTCGATTTAGAGGAGTTTAACACATATCTGGCAGGAAATTCGTCAAGTTAAAATGAGTTCAACACCCTTGACAATGAAGAAACACTGAGTTGTTTAAAGACAATCATGGCCGTTGTGCCCAACAAACCCAGACAATGGAGATTATCAGAAGATTGAGATTCAAAACTTCCATCAGGGCACCATGGCCTCAAAAACATGTTATTCCACTTTTGTATCACTTTGATTTCCTCAATTTCAATACTCCATCCTAGTGGTTCTAGATTTAGACCTGTATATTGTTTAGTTAATAAATTTAAACATGTAATATGGAATACATAGTCCCAAACTGCAATCATTCAATTAAAATAAACATCAATAATCAACTGAAATACAACTATACTTATGAGGAATAAGGGGGAAAAGTAAGACATGTTATTGCTGACATCGTCTACGTTAGGCGTAGCAGATCATCTCCATTCGGCGTAGCAACTCATTTACGTTGGGCGTAGCAGATCATTTAGGTCCGAAAAACATCTACGATATATAATAAAAACTTAAGAAAATTACGTCATGCTTTCTTCTTTAATGATTTAAGTACTAAATACATATTCTATGAGTTACGTTAACTATGTACATGTAAACTTCTAAAGTAACATAATATATATAAAAGATTGAACTTTTTTGTTTTTTGTAATTGATAATCTTTAAAACCTTTTGTGGGACAGGTAGACGAAGCGTAGGACGATCCCCCACCCAATGGACTGACGTCATTGTAAAGATCGCAGGAATTCGGTGAATTGAGAGGGCTCAAAATCGTTCTTTCTGGAAATCTATTGAAGAGGCCTATGTTCTGCAGTGGGCTTCTTATAGGCTGATTTGATGATGATGATGAACCTTTAAAACTACTAAACCGATTTTAAAAACTATAGCCACTTTATGAAAATTTGGATATAAAGTATATCCAAATTTTGTAGCATTTGATGTTCCTAATTACTAATTTCATTTTTGTCATTTGATTCGCGTTTCGTAATGTATAAGGTGCACAAAAAAAAATGTTAAGTCGATGAGCCAGAGACAAGTATAGACGACGAATATGGATCTGTATCGATGATTCTATGCTATAAAACAATTCATATCTCTGAAGTTGCCTGTAAATGACACATAGTTAATCTATATCTTGGGAATGGACATTAGCTATTTTTTATCATCACTTGAGCAAAGCCGTAGGCAGTAGCTAAAAGAATGAAGAATTAATCGAAGAAGTACCAATATTAATTTAGAAATAAATGCCCTACATGGGCCAGTTCTAAACTATAATAAAAAGTATTATCTGGCTAGCTACTCGTAGAGATGAACATAACTAGTTCCGATGTTTGAGTCACACTAATACACAGGGTACAGTCATTACAAAACCTCATCATGCGGGACTGTGTAGTTGAGGGTGATTTGTTGTCCTTAGGGACAAATAGACCAACGGCATTGCCAACCGCGGGCAGTTCAAGTACTTTTCCCCATTAGCTCAACGTTCCTGTGAAAATAACGATGACGAGTTCACGTTTCTTATTCTATAATGAGAGCGCTTCTTCAGGAATTAACTAACATCTCATTAAACTTACTTAGGTATCTATACCTACAA
The DNA here is from genome assembly GCA_948098915.1 of Lampropteryx suffumata. Taxonomy (NCBI): domain Eukaryota; kingdom Metazoa; phylum Arthropoda; class Insecta; order Lepidoptera; family Geometridae; genus Lampropteryx; species Lampropteryx suffumata. The sequence continues at coordinate 12,398,083 of OX402544.1, read as the reverse complement.
ACCGGAGTCGTTTTTATCGTGGTTCACAGCCTTACATCACCAACCGCACTCATTCTTATTGATTCCAAAAATTGTTGGTCCACTTGATGGTAGGTACCTGCCTTAATCTATTGGTACTTACAATGCCAGAGTGAACAAACGTGCGTTGCCGACCCTAAGATAGTTTATTTATCTATTGGCCACGTAATTACTCTTGCTCTAGTGCCCTTTAAACTTAAACCTTTGTTTTATGTGCACAGTACACAATAATACGTAAGTATTATTGTGTACTGTGTTATGTGCACAGTACACAATAATAAAAAATATTATTAATAATTTTAAAAATAAATGCTATCTTATTATTAATAAATGTATGTATCTTATCTGAACAAAACGAATCAAGGTTTTTAAATGTATATACATTAGAATCAGTGTTGGCTATAGGAGGCTAAAATAAATAAATAGAAATGTTACTTTCAAATTGTTACTATATAACTATTATTCCTTCAATTAACGAGCGGATAGCTGCTAAAGAGCAGCTAAAAATTTAAATTTTAAATTTCTAAAGTTAATTTGCTTTGGGCACCGTCTTATAAAATCTTTGTCATATTTTATTACAGTCTCAGTGGAATCGGCATATAATTATAATGTTTATAATTTCCTCTCCCAGGAGCACATGTACATGATGATGATGTACATAACTCACATACCAACCCAACAAAAATATATACGTACACATGTGTACGCAACGTATTTATTTTTGTTGGGTTTTGTTTATTCTACTTCCAAAGCAAAATTGCACTAGCGTAGCTTTGCACAAGTTCTTCTCGCCATGCCTATATTGTATCTATTCATTGTTTCTCGTTTACAAAAAATAAAATGTGTAGGTAGTATGTATGCGTAGGGCAGTTCGTTCACGCTGCGGTATTTTTCATACCTTTAGCATTTTTATATCCGTCGTACCTTTTAAACAAAGTTTCGGATTCAAATAATGAAGAAGAATTTACATTATTTATTTAGTTGACTAAAGATTAATACCATGATTCGAAAGAAATTATCTTTCGATTCTACCCCATGTTTTGATTAACTAATTTAAACAAAAAGCGGTTTGGCTTAACTATAATTAGATGTATAACTTTGCATATTTTTTTGTGAGTAATGATGAGTACTGCAAACAATTACTTAATTATTTTATGTATCATGAATATCTTTCGAAGCGCACACAGCGGAAGCGGAAAATAGCTTATATCTAGGGTTACATTATTGAAATTTTCTTTAACTAATCTTAATTTTTTTTGCTTTTTCAATATTAAATCCAGCCCTTGCTGCTCACTGATAGTATAGCTTTATATATTTGAATGACTTTTTAAAATCGGTTTAAAATAATAATGATATAAATTTTTCATATAATGATGCTTATTACGGTACAAAGCTCAAGCCAATTGTGCAGCGACTTCTAATTTCATTATTTTTTTTGCAGATTTTTTGGTTGAAATAAAATAAGTTATTTGATCAAAAACATAGTGTAAAGACAAGCTTTTTGCATTGCATAATTACTTAAGTACCTATTATATTTTTAATCAAACCAATACCAAGCGAGAATATAATTATAATTACGGTACAAACACAGCAGAGAGTATAAATCACCGCAATGTGAAGCTCAGGCACAACCCACATACCAATCAAGCATACTAATATATTGGCGATGGAAGGCTCAAGCTCCGAGTATGTGTTAATTTTAAACCAGAATGCTGATTTTTGTTTAAGAATCTTGACGTATATCAGTAATTTAAGAAACTCTTTGCAAAAACTAACCCCACTTATTTACAAATATAACTATGTATTTTATTTTTTTCAATTACTCAACAAAAGTCACAAACTGGAGCTACACACTGTTTATATTTACATGGCGTAATTGAGTCATAGCCAAAAATACGGGTTGGAACTAAAATGGTGACATTAAATGAATATTCGGGTCTGGTTTCATGTAAACGAAAGACTTATCTAAATAAAACTCTATGCAACTCAACGTTGTAGGTATATATGTGCATCCAAACATTTAAACATCCACTCTAATATTAGTACGATACGATGTTTGTACGAGTTTGCAAATAAACACCGACTAACTTGTGTAAGTACATAAGTACACAGAATAATGTCTGAAACTTTAGCTTACCTGTACTGTACAGAATAACGTATTATTACTTAGTATTTATCGTACACCATGATCCGGATTAAAATGAAACAGTTGAAAATTATGTATTTTCACTTATTTTCTCCGTTTCACGGTAGGAACAGAACACGGACCGAAGACATGCCGGCTACACATTGTTGCTGTCCAGCATGAGATTTATGGGCTAACGGTCCATTCGACCCAAGCTTACTCCGTGTTTTCGACCCTCGCAAATGTTAAAGACAGAACTCAACGTAATGTAGTCCCCTATTTCAAGTGTTTTTCGTAATATTATTGTAACTGTGCGCAAAACCCCACTTGCTATCTATCTTTATTTAATATAATTTAATCCCTGATTTCATTATAATGTTAATGCAAAATGTAAGTATTGATAAAGTTTTTTAATTCTACTGCGTCAAGAAATAACTAAGTAAAAAATAAAAAAAACAAGGCATAAATAGATCACTATACATGAGTAGACTCGTAGATTAGTGATTGAGATTAACTGTAATTAAGAGAGTTCTTTATGTTATATTAGCTGCTGCCCGCGACTTCGCACGCGTGGTACCTATAAAAAAAGTAGCCTATGTCCTTCTAGCCTACGTTTTTTCGATTATAATGTTTTTTACGCTTTTTTGTTTATCGGTACCTACTTTGCTATAATTTAAGTTTACTTAAGCACTTTAGCTTCTGTGTGGATTTAAACAGAAATTAAAAAAACAAGTGGTCAGACACAAAAAAATATTATTCCTTCATGAATTCAGGTTTCAATATTAAGTGGATCGAAAAAGAAAATAACCCCTTAAATAGTTCAAATTTTTTTGTTTATAACTACCTATTATGTATTGTTTCATAACTATTTTAGCGGTTTAGTCGATCGTGTCAAAGTGCCTGTCCACAAGTGGGTGTTGTTCCGAAATATGCGGTAACCCCGGCTGCGGGTTTCTTATGCAAAATCGATATTTTTATTGCTCTTTTATGGCTCTCGCAGACTTTCAGCCAAATTGGGAGCAAAAGGAGGCATGATAAAATTCTTTGGATGGCTACGTTTCTTTAATAAGGCCAGCCCATTTGTTGCTGGTAAACAACCGGAGTATCTCTATTATTTACTCAATATATGTAATACTAGCTGCTGCCCGCGACTTCGCACGCGTGGATAAAAAGTAGTCTATGTCCGTTCCCAAGGTCCCATGTATCTCTATACCAAAATTCATCAATATCAGTTCAGTGGTTTAGACGTGAAAACGTAACAAACAGACAGACAGACAGAGTTACTTACACATTTATAATATTATAGTAGGGATTAAAATAAGTTGTCGTTTTATTTAATTCAGAAATAGATTTACTGAAAATAATATATTATTATTAAAACAACAGCTTGTATGTGATGATCCAGTGAGAATGGTCGTAACAAATGGCCAAAGTTCAATAGCTACATCAAAATGACTCTCGTTTTATGTGAAGCTGAAATGGAATTGGTTTAAAGAGCAATAAGTGGACTGCTCTACCGTTGGAGTTAATCGAGATTATTATCGAGTAAATGGTGTTTACCCGTCTGGGCATGTTCGTTTGAGGTAGCACTGTAAAGTGGAGAAATCCACATTTTGCAACTTCAACAAAGTTTCGAGGTTATCTGAGATTTAGACGACCTAGGTACGCTTTAAGTTTTATGGTAAGTACTAGTATTATAGTTTTAGTTTTATAGTAAGTTAATTTGACCTACGCATGAAGAATACTAAAAGGCACAATAATTAATAACAATTTAAATTCTTATTATTAATTCTTAACTCTTTGTACAAAAAGGTAAGAATTCTTAAGCTTACATTACAAAATACTCAAGTGACACAGTAATGTTGTCCAAAATAGGTCAATGTAGGAATTCATTGGGTTAATGACAACTTAAATGAGAACAGGATCTCGAAAGGGCTTGATATTGATAGGAACCCTCCGTTAAGATGTTCAATTGTAAATTAAGGGCCTCCTTGTGAACGGTAATACGATTTTCTACTACTTCCTGGTCTATTTCCTTTAAGAAAAAATTAAAGGCCCTGGGTAGGAGTCGAATTGTAGTGTAGGTATTTAAAACCAGGAACGTGGGTTGCTTTATCCCATATCTCTAAGCAAAAGTTTACATAAAATCTCGAATATATTGATATTCATAACTGACAAGTACCTATTTGTAATGTTATAACAAGCCTGGGATTTTTATTATTTAATAAAAAAGTCCACAATCCTGCATTTTCGCAAATTGTAAATTTACAAAATGTATTGATCCTCATTATTTGTTTATGAATTATGGAATAATTACTATAAATACTTTACTTTGGTTTGTTACTTTTAAAGAAACAAAGAAAGATATAAAGCATTGTTATTTATACATACAGAAACTATTGACAAACAGATGAAAACAACGACAATATTATTCAGTTGGAAAGTATGTAACTCTGTCAACTTTATTGTTGATAAAATATATTTACGAAGTCACATTTGCGCGTTTTGGCGGGAAGCGAATCCATATTTATTCAGTGAGAAGCGCGGTTGCGACCACTTGAGCCTACTCGTGCGGTAGTTTCCGAACACACATATCACGTGAAGTGGAGCGCGTTTTCACAAGAACGCAATTTTTTCAAGTGTCTTTTCTGTTTTGCTAAAAGCCACTTAATTGTGGGAAATGTTTCAAAGGTGTTTTGTAAATGTATAAGCGTTTGTTCGGCGTGGTTGTTGGCGGTGCGATCTTAAAAATGATGGAATAATGACTTACTAAGAGATATTTGGTTTTTGTAGCTTATAATTGAAATATTTGATATTATTTACAAATCATTGGTCTACTGCATCTGCGCCATTTACAATGAAACTTGTTCTTTTATTGACACCAGCCAAGACTGAGGTAGGACAATGTCTTACATAAGACACGGATACGATGTCTTGGTATTTTATTGCATCTCCTAAAACAGTAGTTTTTAATTTTTTTTTTTTTATTTCATATTTGCACAAAAAGATTTCTTAAAATGTTCTTCTTTATCCTTATTGTGTGTAATTCACAATGATCTAGTTTAAATAGGTGAAGACTAAATAATTGATATTCTATACAAATACCAAATTACGCATTCCAAACCCCGAGACGAACCTTACATAAAAAATAGATACTATATCGACTTATGTAGACTGAATGTGGAAGTTTTGCGTAAGTTTGGCTCAAAAATACTCTACAAGGCAATGTTACACCTCACCTTGCATTCCTAGTTCTTTCACCACTAAGTACTCTATAAAGTTATTATACAAGTGACGAAGAAAAATTTCACAATATTCTAAAGAAATAATTTCTAATCAAAGGAAATGTATAAGTAAAATTTTATCCTGATTTTATTAATAACACATAGCACCCATTTGCAAAACTATTCGTGAATATAATTGGGCACTGATTTGTTTCTTTTTGAAGTGAAAACTTCTTTAGCATCGTTGTGATTTGAAAGTCGATGAAACGAAAAAGCGACAGTAAAAAGAGACAGACACAAAAATTCATAAGATTTAACGTAGTACAAAGCTTGAGAAAAGGCATCACAACAACCGTGGTGTTTTGTATACGTGTACGTATTATACTTTTGTTTTTTGAACGTTTCACTTCTACCACGTGTGAATTGCACACATGTATTTTTTTTATTGAGGATGTATTATTAGAACAATAAAATACATAGTTAATGAATTTGTTTAATATTACACTATTTCATCTATTTGAAATAGGTGATGAAATGCAATTATGATGAGCTTCTGCTCTAATGATGAGGCTTATTCATTCAAATTTATATTACCAGGTAAACAAAGTAGCACTGCGCGGAACCTTAGGCCTATTCAACAGGACTTAAACGGGGCGCGCCGAGTAAATTCGCGTTCAACCATAACAATAGCCACACCACAACTCATGTGGACTATAAAATTATTAAGTTAGAAGGTAAAGCGAAAATTACTGCAGTTCTATCAACCTGACATGTTTAAATAATTTCATTCCATCAAACCAAATAGAAAATAGATCACAGTACGTTAAGAAAAATAAAGCTTTTTTTATAATACTTCTATACATTTCACACAGCATCATTTAACCCCAAAAATAAACAGAGCTTGTGTTATGGGAACCACATGACTTGACTAACATTTAAATACTTGTTTTGCAAATATTTACAGAACAATATTTGCAAATCATACAATAATTTGTCCCGCGGTAGGAATCAAAACCGCAACCTGCATCTCAGGCGGGCTTTCAACCACTGCGCGACAGCAGTCGTCCAATTGATGACTGTCTGTTATAGAACTGAAAGAAATTGCTTTCCTTACCCGCAGAATAAATATTAGTACGCTCGGGCATATGAAATATTCAACACTGAATGATTACTTTATTAAAGCTTCCATCAGGCAAATAAAAATAGTGATGAAAAGTAAGTGTGACAAACGTGGCTAGATCTAGCGTCACACTCTAACTAGCCCTAATTTTGTTGTTTTGCATGCTAAATAAAACGCCAGAAATCCAGGAAATTAAATAAGTTAATGACAGATTTTTTTTTATTAAAGCTGTTTTTTTAAAATGTTATTCTAATTTTGACGTAAGCCAAATAATATCGTTGTGGTGGTGGATAGTAATTTTATAAATCCACCCGCGCACTACGGATGCAGGATGTTGAGTCTTTTACGTGTGTATTAGATAAGCGGCTGGACAACTGAAAATGTGGTAAATGTTCAATATGTGTTGGGAAACGCTGGGCTTGATTTTATATTTAATGTAGTACGGCGTGTCGTCAATAGGGGCTTAACTATTTATATGAAGTTCAAAATCGAAAACTTAGCAAAGTGATATCTCCGAGTCTAAGGACAGTTGGATGTATTGGATGCTTTAATTTCACGAGGAACATTTTTGGGAAGTAAGCTGTAACGTTTTACAACGTGTAGGTACTATGTGATTAAGTCACAAACTGACTATTTGATACAGTCAGTTTAAAAAGCAGTTATTGAAATTAAGTTTCATTAACAGCCCATAACATTATTTTATATTCATCTGTATTTTTGTAACGACTTATATGGCACTGTGGGCTAAAGCCCGGCTGAGACAAAGAAGGTTGCGGGTTCGATTACCGCCGCGAGAAAAATGGTTGTATGACCTGCAAGTATTTTTCTCGGGTCTGGGTGTTTCTATGTATAATATTTATGGATAAAAAAAAGTATAAAAGTAGTATATCAGTCATGTGGTACCCAAAACACAAGCTCTGCTTACTTTGGGGTCAGATGATGCTTTCTGAAATGTCCGACATTCTTTATTTATTTATCTAATAAAATGTTGTATGTAAATTCTACAAGGTCTATACAATTGTCTATACAATTTGAATATAACCAGAACATGAGAACAAATTAATCAATAAATATTGGTGAACAAACATCACCATCTAGTTCTAAACTAAGCAAAGCTTGTACTATGGCAATTAGATGAGTGATATGATACTTATATATTTGTTAATACATACCTATGATAATTTATATCACCCAAAACCAGATAAACACCTATTTTCTACTGACCTAGAATATTGTTGTGAATGTTCTGTGGATAGAGTTCGCAGTGTTGCGAGTGTGGCCGCCTTGGGCTAAAAAGAAGCACGTTTCACATCCCAACTGAATGCAATCACTCAAGCGGAGATAACATCCCTTTGCAATGAGCGCAGGCACGGTCCAATTAGATTTCGTGAACATTTCTACCACAGAAAATAACAACTATTTTTTAACTATTTCTTATGTAGTACCTATATGATGTAATGCCTATATGTTGTAGGTATTTTTAAAATAAAAGATTGATTCATACATAAAAATAGGACAGTAACTTTGGTATTGAAAACAATGAGAAATGTATGCAAATGAATTTCTATATTAAATAAGCCCACGTATTATTCATTTATTTAATTAATTGTGCACTCAAGGACTTTGAAGCTTTCTACAATAGTAGGAACCTTCTAAATCGGTTCAGTAGTTCAGAGATTATCCATAACAAACAAACAAACATTGCCTCTTTATAATATTAGTATATACAAACCTACCAGCAGAGTATGAGTGTTAATTCAACCGTCGCTAAGTTACACACATCACACAACCTATCAGAAAATATGAATTGTAAAACTGTGTTCACAGTTGTGTTATACATAACTAGCAACCCGCCCCGGCTTCGCACGGGTTCGCAATGTTTATACTAAATATACTACAGAATGTCTAATGTGATTAGAAACCTCTTAACATTATCAGTATTTTCTACTAAATTATGCATGTATTATAAATATAAACCTTGATCTTGAATCACTCTATCTAATAAAAAAACCGCATCAAAATCCGTTACGTAGTTTTAAAGATCTAAGCATACATAGGGATAGACAGACAGCGGGAAGCGACTTTGTTTTATACTATGAGGTGATTGAAGAGTAGACTGTGAAACCATTCCACTTGTGTTTGTTTCGTAGATTTTCATGATCGATCGAAATTATGTTAGAAACTACGATAAAAAAATACCGTTTCAAACCTGCTATCGAGTGCACAAGTTTTCAATTGCATACCTATGTCAGAAGCCAATATGATGCTCTCAGAAAAGATATCTCAGACCAGACGTGCAGCCTCGGCGCGCTAAGAGCGCAATGCGCGCGCGACCCTTAGTTGTTCACTAAAGGCAGCGCGCCGTGAAAGACCTAATAATCGCTGCCGCGCGTAAACAACGCAACATGACCGCTAAAGATAATGGGAGTGGGAGCCGAGGCCTGCAAGATTTTTGTGAACAACACCTTACTCAGGACAGTAAGTTGTTGTTAAGCTCTACTAAAAAAAGGCTGGGGAAGTCCACTACAAATATATAAGGACAAAAAACTGTTTGTTTGATTTTTGTTTGGAAAAACAAGATTCTCCAATTCCCACAAACTCTCCATCGGACCTTGTCAAAATAGATTAAGCCACTTTTTGTACATAAATTATTGGTTCGTCCAGGAACTGTGTTTCTGTTTTCGATGTAGCGTAATTCTAGGTTGAGAGGTAAACTACATCTTGCAAACCTAATTGAGGTATAACATTATTGGGAATACTATACTATACATACATAACAAAATAATTACTTTATTTATTTTATTTTATTTTTGTTTTAAAAATTTTAAGAAACTTACAGGTAATAACAGTACGGTAAATTACTTAAGATAACATGCATTATACATACATGTTAAGTTACTGAGGGCTAATCAAGTTACAACATTTACACACCTATATTTAATGTAAAACTGTTACTAAAATATCCTTTATCTGTACATACATGCGAGTATGTCGAGTTCACGATATCAGCAATATACGTTTCTTACACACTTATCTCGAAGCAGACACATACAAACTTAAAAACTATGCTAAAATTCTGCTTGTGTTTAAGAAGTGGACTGCTTTTATTCAAAGGTAATGTGTTAAAGTCTCACAACTTAAAACTAAATATATTATTATTTTAATGTATTCACAATGTACTTTTAGTTTGATCAAAGTAACAATAGTTCAACCTTTTTATACGACAAATTCTTATAACACTGATGCCTGTTCTAGTCGTAATTTTGGACCCACCTTAGATCTTCATGATGTATGAAGCCATTAATACATTAAAACTTTTTTATCAGAATGTCAGGGGACTTCGAACTAAAACTGTTGAATTTTGTAACAATTTGTTGTTGCTGGATTCTGATATTACTTAGGTCCACTAGAGACTTACATATTGTTCTTGCCTATATAGCCCCGAGTCAAGAACTAGATCATTTACAGATTAATTTTATAGAATTCATTTCATTTAACAGATTCATACAGTTCAAGCGTGCTGGTTTTGATTGCATAAATTACTCACTTATTAAAGAGGATTGGTCATTTATTTTGGAAAAAATATTTTATTAATTTTTTTTTTATTTATTTTATTTATAGTATCGAAGATATCATTTTGTCAACAATTTACCTACCTACCATTACAAATAATTGAAAACATTTATCACAAAATACCCTAACTAATTGTAAATTGCGTACTCGCACGTCTTTTAGTTAGTTATTTCTATTATGTACTTGTATTTTATTGTAATTGTGATTTTTTGTTTTGTAAATTGAAGTGCTCCTTTAAACCACTGAAAATAGGGGACTCTTCTAACACCGTTTATTTTAAACTTAACAGAAGAGATCCCAACACATATAATGTACTACTAGTTTTTAAATAATATATATATAGATTTTGTCGAACATAAGATAAGAAAATAACGTAGTTCTGATTAAATTAAATACTTTGTCCGCGCTGTACGTGGATAATAAGTATGCTTTATGTATTCAAGGTCTAAATCTATATTTAAACTAAGATTTACTTGAGTAACACACATCATACAATCATCCAAACAAAAACCTTTATACCTACTTCACCTACAGAGAAACATGCCCATTCCTTTTCCAAATATAACTTAGAAAGTAGAAAGTACATCATTTCAGGCCTACTAAAATGCGGGACGGAAAAGTCTATGGAGTTTCATTTCTAATGCGTTTAGCGGGAGAGAAAAGTGTATGGAAATCCATTTCTAACGTGTTATTTTTTTTAAATTTCTTCTTAGATCAGCCGGTAGCTATGGTTATTTTAATTATAGGTCAAACGACAAAAGTTTTACTCCAAGTCCGCCAAATGATTTATTCCTCTTCCGATTTCTGAACAATATTTTGAAAAACGAACCCAAGTGATATATGTAGTCATGCGCTTTGGGTTTGGCAATTTTATTTAAATTAAAAAATATTTCTCCTTATTATTTTCCTCGTAGATGTAGTATAAAGCACTATGTATAATTCGGGAGAAAGTGCGATTCCTACCTCGTGTGTTTTAAGGCACTCGATAGGAAATGGGCACTTTCTCGTCTAGGTGTACAATGTACTATTACATTTATAATAATATGATTGGATACCTTACTTACGACCTATTCGTATATAAAACCATGATTTTACACAAATCCCAAGTCTCATAATTGACTTAACCTCGAACGTGATGTAACGTAAAACACGGAATAAGAATTAAGTCATTGCATAAGCTTTCTGTTTATTTCCCTTTTTTTTTAATACCTTTATCCTCCTTTTATCTCTTCCGAGCAAGAGGAGTCACGAAATACGAGAATTGTCAACACAATACCGGGGGCCTAACGTTATAAACATAATGTAATAGAGCACTGGTGGTCTAGTGGAAGATCAAAAGTTATAAATAAATAAATAATGCCGGGCATTTCACACGGCATCATCTAGCCCCAAAGTAAGCAGAGCTTGTGTTATGGGTACCACATGACTAGGTTTGTTTGATGTGTTTCGTTTAGGGTTAATTAACATATTTTGCTCTTATTTGGAGTACTCTTCATCAATATTTGATTGATACAATACAATGAAATACAAATACAGATACAATGAAAATTTGTTATACACATAAAAATAGAGATGGTTTTCAGCAAAATAGTGACCTTCATAGAATCAACACTAGGAATAGACACAAATTGTACATCCCTAGGTTTCGACTAAAAAAAGTAAATAAATCCTTTATGGGGAACACGGTGCGCTTCTATAATAAGCTTCCTAAAAATGCTACTAAACTACCTATTAGGAAAATTAAAGCATATATAAAAGGTAATCTTTTGAAGAAAGCTTATTAGAATATAAATGACTATATTATTGATAAGAATGCATGGCCTCATGTCGCTCTGCCCTCAGACAGTTAACCGACACACTTGAAATTTGTAAACTCTCTTGTATTAGTATTTCGTAGTTAAGGTAGTTAAAAGATGGATCATGTAAAAAAGCGCTAGGACCAAGACGAGTTTCTTGCCAGTTCTTCTCTTGGGCTTGGGTTAGGATGAATTGGCACCTGAATTCACCTAGTATCTAGTTATTTCAATGTGATCCTTGTGATTGTATTAAATAAAGTATCTTTTGACTTTTGAATACAATACTATCTACATATTTATGAACCTAAAATTATAGATAGTTATATTATTTCGTATGGTATGTTTTTATATAAATAATAAATAAATATTGCTGGCCGATGTACACAACACCATCTAGCCCATCAAAATAAGCATAGCTTGTATTATGGTGACTACATGACTGATGGAATTCTTATATATTTTTAAAAACATAATTATGATACTGTAATAACATTCAGAAACAGAACAAACACCAATGTTCTTCACACAAATGTTTATCCTGAGAGAGAATCGAACCTTCAACCTACAGCGCAGAAGGCAGAGCTACTACCAACTGAGCTGTCAGGCCTGTCATATAGGTACCTATATTTATATATATTCATTATATATTTTATATATATATAACTTTAATAGTTTTAAGACATGTCCCTTATGCAAGAAAGGAGCCTTAGAGTTGCATATCAATGCATTTACTCTGATTGAAAATGAAAAAAAATGAAAAATATATTTATTACAGCAAAACATGCAAAAGCTTAACTAAAAATAACATTTTATCTAAGAAAAATTAATAATAACCCAAAAAAATACTATGTTGTTTGCAGACAAATCGTTACAGTTTTTGAGGTATCTGGTGATTTCCTCACTAGGCAACGCCTGTATCGAGGAAACCGAAATACGAATTTACTTATTACAATTTTTCGGAGGACGGGTTGAGTAAACAACATATATGAATTATATAATAGTAATGCAATAAATATTTATTTAATTGAAAAGAGGAATTTAAAATAATTAAAAAAAAAGGAAAAAATGTATAGGTACATATAATAGTAATGTAATATTGAATCATTATAATGGTGTGTAGTATGTCTTCTGTAGCATCCTGATAATATAGAAAGCCATTTACGTATACTTGGCCTCTACTAGGTTTAGGTTTTTGATGTCGCAATATTTCACAATCTGATTATACACATGTATTTTTATGAAGTTACCTACGCGTTGTGCAAATTTTGTCTTAACAGAAGGAGTATTTAGTTTGATTCGATAGATATACACCATAAGAGAAGAGTAATATAATAAAAGCTTAGAATATGGAAACGTGTATGGTTTATAACATGCGAGGGTGGCGATGGCGTAGTATGGTATTACAATATGTACGCCTTCTAAATAATTCATTTCATTTAGACTGCCATGATGAAGCACGTTTTAATAACAATTTGTCGAATAACTATTCAACGGCTCAGTTTTTGTATTGACGCTAACCCGCTGTTCCCAAAGTTAGGTTCGCTAAGTTAAGTCTTTTATAGGTTGAAGTGTACGCTTCTATAACAAGGTCTCAAGCGACGTGTAGATTTGTCGATTGGCAAATTTAAAACGTAATTAAACAAAAAATGTCTATTAAAACATTATTTTAAAATATCTGATTATTTACATGACAAAAAAGCTTGGGATGAATCTGCTCCAACTCGACTCGGCATCCGTCATACAAAAAAGGGTTAAGACCAGACGAATTTCTTGCCGGATTCTTCTTGAATTGACTACTACTACTCTAATCTTCTAAACCTTCCCATCTTGGGTTTAGGTAAGGGCCTCGACATCATGTCATTACCCTGGCTTCAACTCGCAGGGGCGACGGCCCCTGGGTCAGTCGGTTTTGTTGCGTTCTGCAACTGTACGCTGCCATCTTGGCGTTCGCGGTGGCCTTCAAGGGGGGTTTAGCGCTTCCTGTATCCGCGTCTGCGGAGTTAGGTGCGCTATGGTGGACTTTGGTCCTGGTAATCAGTGGGAGGGAGTGGTGCGGGTGCTAGGGCTCACACAGCACATGGCGCGCGCAGCACAGGGCGCACGCAGCACGTGGCGCAGCACATGGGGCTCTCAGCACAAGGCGAGTGCAGCCATGGCAAGGCACACGGCGCGCACGGCACGAGGTGCACGCAGCACGTGGAGCTCTCACGGCACGACACACGGCGCACGGCGCACACACGGCGCTTGTGTGATCAGGAGTCAGTGGCGATGGACATATCCCCCGTCTAGCATCCGGTTTCGGCCTGGGCGGAATATCTCAGTTCCGCTGCCGGCGAGTCCCTGGCTCGTTGGGGGGATGGGGAGCTGCTGCTGCTGGCTGCATAAGTAGCGGGTGCCGCAGCGCTTCTTTGAGTAGCACTATGGACCGCTCGGGTGTTAGCAGGCGGGTGTCTGGGCACCTAGGGTTGCGTTGGTCAGTAAGATGGACGAGAATCGTAGTCAGATGTGGTTGCGGGCTGTGATGCTTATCGCCACTACCTAGATGTTTTCCATAAAATACCGGGTAGTGGCTGGAGCACGGTATGAGGACCGAGAACGGAGGGCGGTTCGTGGAAGCGCACCCGGTGCTCACGACTGGCCGGTGGGGGGGGACCCTCCCGCTACCATGCCGAGGGGCACGGTAGCGGGGGTCACGCGCAGACCACCGGGGTCGGAGGCACGAGAGGGGCACTTCGCGGGGGGTTCGCACTCCACAGGACTTCTAGGTGGCGCTAGTGTCGACTGTGGAGGCGTGGCTTGAACTGTGAACTTGTGTCGTGGCGTGCATGTAAGAAGACGATTCAAAGTGGTCATTGTGGTTTTATCGAATAAAGAATGTTTTGTATTTGTATTTTATTTGTATCTAAGGTGTTTTTCATTAGTTAGTACTCCTGTAAGCGGCGATGGGTTACCATCTGTAACGTACGGTATATTAACTACTGTGTTAAGCTCGAGCGTGTGTCATCTACAATATTTAGTCGTGCTTCTATCATCATCTCCAATAAACCACCCCAAAAATATAAATTGAAAATTAGTAAAATAACTAACTGAATACTTTGACATATTCATTTTAAATGCAGATAGGGATTACGTGTCGCACGTTTGTTAGCAAAATATGAATGGTTAATATTAAGTTTAGATAGCGGACAGTGTGTCGTGGTCGGGCAAGAATGTGTAAGAGGGATGATCTCGACGCTCGGTTTGTGGGAGATTTCAAAGGATAAGGACTGTTAAAAAGACTTTGAGGAAATGCCTTTGCCCAACAGTGGGTTGAAAAAGGTTAAATAAAAATTCATATAAAATTAATGCTAAGTCATTTAAGGGTTTTGATTTCCATTTTCCTTATCGTCTTCTATATTATAATAATAAATAAATAAAATAATAATGCAGGATATTTCACACAACATCATCTGGCCCCAAAGTAAACAGAGCTTGTGTTATGGGTACCACATGACTGATACTCGAATACTACTTATATGCTTTTAATTTTGTAAATACATTAATATTATACATAGTAACACCCAGACCGGAGACAACACCTGCAGATCATTTAAGAAAAAAATATCCCGCGGCGGGAATCGAACCTGCAACTCTCTGCGTCTCAACCGTGCCCTCGCCCGCTGCTCCACAGAAGTCGCCTATGGGGATAATGCTTTTTGTGGTTAGCGTATTATTTAGGACTGGACCAAATTGGCTATTTTTGTTATTGGCCAAATTTGCTAAATGTTTGCCTTAGTTGTCTTATTATTAAATTTTTAAAGAAAGAAAAATTCAAAACGTTTCTCTGAAAATTTACAAATTCAGGTAAAACATATTTATTTGAATATAATTTTCCTATGAACATATATGATCATTTACTCACGATTCAAATATTCAATTGGCATTCAACATTTGAATGTAAACTTCCTTAAACTTTAATTGTCATTCATTGTTTTCGTTACGCGACGTTTTGTTCTGCTTTTGAGATTGAAATATCTCAAACTGATTGATTGTCTTTATTATGAGAAACTAAGCATAAACGTTAAATGGACGAGATATCATACCCTGTAGGAAAAATACACACTTTTAAAACAATCTAAGGGGTGGCTCTCATTGCCGGCGTCTGATTTCCGGGTCATAATAAACACTTGAGTCTGGATCAGTATAAACTATGCATAATAAGCAAACGAAAAACGGGGGTATCAAACCCTGCAGGGAAATTCTTACTATTCGCATGTAAAGTTTATGATTTTGTCATTTTGCGAGCTTTAGATGTATGAAGATTTTACGTTACATTTTTCAACTGCTTAACATTTTACAAAACGATCACAACAGATTTATCGAAATTCGGACAGGACAACGTCTGTTGGGTTACTAACTAACCCAACAGACGTTGTCCTGTCTGAATTGTCCGAAGGTACGTAATAATATTACACTACTATCTGCCTTAATACGGACAGAGTCGTTTTAATGCAGTCGTAGTGTTTGCACAAAGGGTTATCTGCTCATAGTTACTAGACACTGGCCGACTGTCGGTTAAGAATAACTTCATACATACACAATAAAAGTCATCTCCAAACTCCGCCGAGTTCTAAGCTTCTTTCGTTGACATCCGGCCATAATTTACGGGAAACAACCTAAGTGATATCGCAAGTTTTATTTATCGTTTGTTCTATCGGACAATGTTTTACCTACCTATGGAACCTGCATACCTATTACCATATCATATTACCATATAATATCATTATTGTGTTTATTTGGATATAAACTGAAATTCCTTTCAAGTTGAAATGTGTCCAAATAATTTAAATGAAAATCGCTACCATTTCAAGATCTAAAGCGAATCCAAGAAATCAGACTTTATAAATTAAGATACTAATTCATAATAAATTTATATCACGGGAAGATACAAACGTTTACGTTGGTAAAAAGTTGTTTAAAAGAAAATAGTGAAGATTAAATACCATTTCTACCATTTCTATTTTTATTTAAATATCTTTTCTAACATTTAATATTACCTAATATTGTAAAGTAACCAGGCAATTTTCTTCGCAATACAATAACTTTCACCAATGCTGGCTGAATGTTGACTAGTATAGTTACAGCAAATAAAAAGTTTGGTGGACTATTATGTCCGTCCAAACAACCCCATATTGCGTTGAGAGGTTTCTGGGGCTCTGGAGAGACGCTATTTTAATGAAGATTGCGCCAGGGTGCAGGTGCTGCTGATAGAGTACAGACCGACAAGTCGTAGGAGAAGTGGCTGATTATATACCTTGATGAGCTTTTATAATCGTATCTATCTTAGATTAACTATTGATTTGTATCACTTAATATTTTTCTTTCCAATTTATATAAACAGTGTCCGTGCTCTCAAACGGTGAAGGAAAATATCGTGAGGAAATTGGCACATCCTAGACCCTATAATTACGTTTTAAAAACGAAAAAGGCAGCCGACTTCATGTGTATAATATATATCATCAATGTACCTATACAATTTGTAAATTTTAGTTGATTTTTAGGGTTCCGTACCTCGAAAGGAAAAAAACGGAACCCTTATAGGATCACTTTGTTGTCCGTCTGTCTGTCAAGAAACTTTTTCTCAGGAACGCGTAAAGGTATCAAGCTGAAATTTATATAAAATACTCAGGTCTACTGTCCCTTAAAGCTGTAAAAAAAACAAACTTCTAAGCCAACGCAATCAAAAGATACAGCCGTTTATGCCGCTAATTTTCGACACTTGCAAGGGAATCAAAACCTACAGGGTACTTCCCGTGAACTCGGAATCTTGAAATTTGGCACAAAGCAACGTCTTAGAGCACAGATAAAGGATATATTGCGATAACCGTACATTTTTAGTTACATCATATAATCAAAATATTTTTAATAATTTTAAACTTACTACCCCTTTTCTCATGAACGCGTAGAGGTATTAAATTGAAATTCATATAAAATACTCAGGTCTATAATACCTTTAAGCTGTAACAAAATAAAACTTCTATGTCAACGCAATCAAGAGAAACAGCAATTTAAGTCGCATATATTCAAACTCGCAACTCGCAAGGGAATCAAAACCTACAGGGTACTTCCTGTCAACTCAGAATCTTGAAATTTGGTGCGAAGCAACGTCTTATAGCACAGATAAAGGAAAAAGTGCGGAAACTGTAAATTTTTTATTACATCATCCAACTATGACTCGATTGTCGTGATGGGTGAAATTTTACTTATATACCTATAGGTTTTTTTAAAAACCACTCGACTGATTTTGATAACATATAAATGGGACTACCTGGAAAGTTTAAAGATACCTATGAATAGAGAACCTCCTCTTTTTTTGAAATCGGTTAATAATAAGTGTGTCATTCGTTACTTTTCCTTTTAGCGGCGATGGGCTTGCAACCTATCATGTACGGAATACTTACTACTGTGCAAAGCGTGAGTATAAAATATAATATTTGGTCTCCGACTTAAAGTTGCTCAAATATATTGCTTAAGCGATGTCTCAGTAATCGGGCATCAAGGTCTTTAATGGTTAAAAGTCGATTTGATACCAAACATCTATAAGAGATCTATGCGACTAAATTAACCACTAAGTACTCTCGAGTGTGCATAATGGTATTAGTTCTTAAGAGAACAAGAGCCTAAATATATGAGGAAGTGTCTACCGAGCCCAGAAATTACAATCGTGAGCATTGTTATTTACCTAATTAACTCAACGCGTAATTATAATATCCCTGTATTTCAGACCAAAAAGGACCTAAAAAAGGCTAGGAGCTCGAAAGTCGAGAAATAAACTAATCTACGACTTCCATTTCACTTGTTATCTTGGAACGTCTACGACATTTATGACTCTTATCTGTCAACACTGTCAAAAGACGGTAAAAAGTCATAGAGAGTTTTAAAACTATTGTTATACGTTGCGATTGGCAAAAAAAAATGTCAAGAGTAATTGACAACGCACAGTGAAGGCTTCTGAAAGTCTGGACAAATGACCAGGACCCAAACCAATTCAACATTATCTAATTAGCATAGAAAAATACTTTTTTTTTGTATTTAAAACCTCGTAAGTGGTTCCTCGTAGACTTCGGAACCATTATAAACGGGAAATGAATATATGAAGAGGCTGAGAGAAGGTTTGGAATTTTGGGACTGAGGAATGTTTTCTGATTCTACTAGTAGGAGTACTTTTAGACGAGCCATTTTTAAGATTATACCAAAGTTAACCACCTCTATAACACCAAACAATTACTATGTCAATTATTATATAAATGAATAAATCAGTGATAGTTTCATTTAACACAATAACGAACTTATTAGATAAAAACATTAAGAGTGAATCCATCAATCGAACATAGTAGATACAGTCATGTACATTTGTTAAGTTCGAATAACAAATGTCGGTAACCGTCTCATTGAGATCAAATTTATTGGTTCACATTCTGAGAACAACCGCAATCTAAATCACAATAATGGCATACGGGCCCGTTCTAACTCAAGCCAACAGATTACATGTATTGTACCTTCTCGTTGTCTCCACATACATTATGCGCCTGGAGTCATTAAATTTAATTAAGCTACTGTTCTAACACCACACTGTAGGTTTTGTTTTACAGTTTTCCTCTAAACGGCTGGGCCGTGTGTGTTTAAGTGGTTTCGAGAACGGTTAAGATTTTAGATTTTTTTTATTTGTATCTTTTTTTAAAACGAACGGACGAAGTCGTGAACGGGCAGCTTGTTTTATATAAAAAAAACAATAATTAAACTGAAATTGAACGACTTCGGAATTCATTAATAGAAGAAAAGCAATAAGAACGTTATTGAAAGCTACAGAAGGGTAGAAGCAATATGTTTAAATTACTCATAAATCAAGAAAGTTTCAGAAGCTGTAGAGCTTATGACAGATGGTGTAATCAGCTGCGCTGCTGACCGTATATGATTTCTACTAGGCGACACGTGCAAACGATCTATGAGTAGCAAAAGATTAATGACGTGGAAAAAGTTTGCCCTTGTTCGTTTGTTTTACGGAAAGCTTGCGGATTCTATTTGCTCAAGTTCAGTGTACTTTGAGCCAATCTTGATTATCTGCGTAATGGTCATGCTGGAAATATGGAGATTAAATTATAGAACTTTTTTAAGGGAAATACCAACTTGGCAAAACGTAACACATACCAACATACGAAAACATTTCGTTGTGCGCCGGGTTAAGAGTTCGTTAATAACGACTTTGGCAACTGAATACTATTATTGGGAAATATTGAAGTAGGTTTGAACGTAGGTTTTTTCAATGCAGTATTTGTTTTGAAGACCAAGTATAAATAAAAAAGAATGGCGTTATGTTGCGAGAAACTATACTTTAACATGCAATTTAAAAAAATAACTAAAGCATAAGAAGAAATAGCAAGAAAAAAAACATGTGTGCAACTCACACGTGGTAGAAGTGAAACCTTCAAAAATTTTAGAACCACAAATATATGAAACACTGTATAATGCTTCCTATCTCATTTTCTCCCACGTTAAATCTTATGAATTTATGTGTCTCTAATTTTATTGTCGGTTTTTCGTTTCATCGACTTTTAAATCACAATGATGCTAAAGAAGTTTTCACTTCAAAAACGAGAGGTGTCGTGGGACACGCAGAAACGAAGTTGAATATCATTAAAACGGCCGACTAAACAAAACTATCGTTTCAATAGTTTGGTAATATATGTAAAATATATTAATTATTATATATATTATAATTAATTAATTAATTTAATTATTATATATTATAATAATTTAATGGTTTTATTTAAGGTATTAATTATAATGAATAGCTGGCCTGCTCGCAACTTCGTCCGTGCGTTTTAATAAGAATATTAAAATATAATGTTCTTACTAAAACGCTCAGTTATTTTTTTTAATGTTATCACATTAAAACACATAATTAAGCACTCAGGATAACCTAGCTATCTATCAGTAAATAATTTGTAAAAATAGGTTTAGTAGTTTAAAAGATAACCCTCATTTGATACTCGCAAAACCACAAACAAACTTATAGTAATGAACTACTTATTATGCATTGTTTATCATTATTCAAACAAAAATAATAATGATCAGAAAAAACCGACGCTAATAGCAAATATTTCCACTCCTTCGTAGAGTGCTTTTCCCGTGTGTGTAAAGTAAGTATTTTTCCTAACAGCTTTTAATGTTGTCCGTTGTCCCATTGTCTGAAATAAATACGTAGTTCATAATGTTCCAAACATTAATATCATCAAGTTCGGAAAGACAGACACCAGAAATCTGCTCCACTCCATAGTAGAGTGCTTATCTCGTGTTCGAAACGAAGTATTTTCCTGAAACCGAAATCCTTTTTTATTTTAGTTATTAAATTTGTAAATGGGTGGCGGTCAACATTTAACATTTTCATTTCCCGAATGTCCGTTTTTTGGTTTTTTTTTTGGATTAAGCCCTTTATAGCACATAAGGGACTTCATCCAAAAAATTCCAAGACTGAAACACTCCTACACAACTGAAATATAATTATAAGAATGACTTAACTTAATAGTTATTACTAGTGGTCGCCCAGTGGTCGAAATTCGACCATAATTAATTTTAATTATAAGTTTCAACATTATTAAGGTTCTATTGACAAAGAATACTCCAAAATCATAGATTTCGCCGAGGCTACACTGTTGATTTGCCTATTTTTTTCAAACAAATTATATGAAATTTCAATTAAAAAATCCAATATATATTAAAATAACGAATACCTCATATTTTTTTATTGAAATTAAAAAGCATGCGATAAAAAAATGCTGTTACTGCATCGTTTTGCTTGCAGGACTTACGCACATATTTACTTACTTAGATATTTACTTACTTGCACATTTACTTACGTACTTACATATTTTCTTACTAACATACATATTTCGATAATTTTATTAATGATACAAAACTTCTCTTTAAACGGTGTTTTTGTTTTTTGTTATTTGATGCGCATTCTTGTTCCATTGACTAATGCTTCCTCTGTATTTAAGTTTCTGATCAGCAAAACGATGCAATTAACTTTCAATACTAACTTATATGGTGGTAAGCCACTAACAGTTAAAGAATTTAAAAACACTACCGGAGATATAACTTTTAAAACTATCATGGTTTTGCACATAATTTTCACTCAAAACAGTTTATCTCGTGATCATGGCGCATGCAACTGTGCCGAAATATCGAGAAGCAGAAAAACTCATATATCACTACCGGAGAGTTATTGATGGCATTGTCATAATCACAAAATATTTTATCATAGCTATGATATGTTCGCTGTTCTCCAGGAATTTCATTAAGTATATCAATGTATTAATCAAAATACAATCATCATTTGTAGGTGCTAAAATAACTGAATTCATTTTCTGAGAGTATGTTTTCGGAAATCTATTCTCAATTTGACCACAGACTTTAACAAAAAACAAAAAAGTATATACAAGAGAGTTTCTATGCTCATGTGCTCTTATACTCGTATTATGCTCATATATATAACTAATTAATATATTGTAATAGATAAATGAATTTATTATGGTTATGTTTGACATTCAGTATGACTATAGACAAATAATATACTAATCTATTCTCAATTTGACCGACTTTAACAGAGAGACTCTCAGACTTTAACAAAAAACTAAAAAGTATGTACGAAAGAGTATCTATGCTCATGTGCTCTTATACTCGTATTATGCTCATATATGTGTATGTCAAATATATGTTAGTGTGTGTGTATTGTTTTTTATATTGATTTAATGAATTTTTTACGCATAACTAAATAAAGTATTATCATTCTCCACTTCGAATGTGTGCGAATATATTTTTTTATTTTTTTTAATCATCTATAAACCTACGTTTGACCACGATCTCGCCTGATGTTAAGCAACGATGTGGCCGACGATGAGGCACGCAGGTCTTGAAGACACCTATTTACTCGATACTTGAAGAGACCTAGATTGTAGTTTTCAGGAAAGACAGACGACGGCAAAGCATTCCAATCCTTGGCTGTACGCATTATAAATGTGGAAGCAAAGCGCTTTGTTCGTAAGGGTGGTAGATTGACAAGGTATGGATGGTATTGAGCGGTACGTCTGCTTGTCCTGGTGTGAAAAGGAGATGGTGGAATCGGATCATGTAATTCCTGGGCACATTCTCCGAAATGTATCCTATAAAAGATCGAAAGGCAAGCAACTTTACGACGGTGCTCGAGACTCTGGAACTTAGTCACAGCGTTAAGCTGTTCACCCATCATCCTCAATGCTCTACGCTCGATCGAGTCCAAGGCAGCCAGCTGGTGTTTGGCTGAATCATCCCATAGATGACAGCAATACTCCATACCCGACCGGACTTGAGCTTTGTATAAAGTGGAAAGCTGTCCAGGTGTGAAGTATCGCCTCACCTTGTTGAGTATGCCAAGCTTCATGGCAGCAGTTTTGGCCTTGGACTCGATATAGGAGCCAAAATTGAGAGTCCGTGTAAGTGAAACTCCCAAGAGTTCAAGATGATTTTCTATAGTTACCGGTACATTTCGGAAAACGGGGACTTGGAGAAACTCTCTTTTTTTCGTCGAAAAGAGACAAGCTTGCGTTTTGGATGCGTTGAACTTAACCAGATTGGAATCACCTCAATCGGACACGATCTGGAGAGTCAAATCCAGACGCATTAGCATCTCGTCTCTGAGTTTCTGAATTTCAGTTTTACTGGCTCGTGCATTTGCAAAATATCTCTCCACAACTGTACTGTCGTCTGCATACCCAATGATTCCGGGTATAAGCAGATCGTTAATGTTTAGTAAAAACAGTGTGGCAGAGAGCACTGACCCTTGAAGTACCCCGGCATTAATTGCCAATCGATCAGACGAGCATCCGTCAACAACCACACGGTTGGATCTTTCCCTCAAGAAGTCATGAGCAGAACTGAACTGGCAATCCGTAAGCTGGAAGCTTACCAATAAGGGTAGCATGCCAGACCCTGTCAAAGGCATTTGTTGACATGTCAAGTGAAACAGCTAACTGAGGAGGTCGTTGTCTTCAAGGTATTTAAGGAGTTTCGTATTCATGACACGTTCCATACATTTGCAAAGTAGGGAGGTGACCGAAATTGGGCGGTAATTTGATGGGTCAGCTCGTCTGCCTTTTTTGGGCACAGGTTGCACATTAACAAGCTTCCAGGATTTTGGGACTATTCCAGTTTTCAGAGATAGCCGATAAAGTCTTGTGAGTATGGGAGACAACTCAGGGGCACAAGTTTTCAACACTACAGCCGAAATGCCGTCCGGACCACTAGTTTTGTTCACGTCAAGACTTCGTAACGTTTTGAGCACTTCTTTTTGATGGATGCGAATTTCCTGCATTGTCGCTTCGCATCGAAGAAGGCTAGGAGGGGTGTCGTTAGAGGTGTCTAAACGTGAAGCTTTTGCAAATTGAGCAGCAAAGATATTTGCTTTCTCGATTGCAGTGTGGGTTAAAGATCCATCTGGTTTTAGTAGTGTAGGGAGAAAAGGGCGGCTGAATTTCGCTTCACCGACCAAAGAACGAAATGACGTATTATTAATTATTAAGTTAAGTCATTCTTATAATTATATTTAAGTTGTGTAGGAATGTTTCAGTCTTGTAAATTTTTGGATGAAGTCCTTTATAGCACGTAACGGACATTTGGAAAATGAAAATGTTAAATGTTGCCCGCCACCCATTTACAAATTTAATAATTAAAATAAAAAAGAATTTCGTATTTCAGGAAAATACTTCGTTTCGAACACGAGATAAGCACTTTACTATGGAGTGGAGCTGATTTCTGGTGTCTGTCTTACCGAACTTGATGATATTAACGTTTGGAACATTATGAACTACGTATACATTTCAGACAATGGAACAACGGACAACATTAAAAGCTGTTAGGAAAAATACTAACCTTACACACACGGGAAAAGCACTCGACGAAGGAGTGGAAATATTTGCACAAAGCAATAATAGAAACAAGTAACTACTTAAATACATACGCAAAATATAACCTAGAGGTTGAACGTGGGTCAACAGCGGGTGTTTTTCGCTTTGAGAGTAACCGTGGGTTATAAGCAGTTAGATAATTAAATTTTCTTTCAACTACTTAGTAATGATATCATCAATCACTACAAAACCGATCACAAAGGACGTATATTTTGCTTACAACCAAAACAGTGCAGTAATGTTATATAAAATCTCATTATTGCACTGTTTTTACTTTTTATTTATATATAAATTAACCACAGAGGTTTAATATCTCCCATTAAGTTTAATATAAAATGTTTGGATTAGATCAAAAAGATACTGGCTGAAAATATAAATCGACTGAATAAAATCGACTTGCATATTGTACCATTGTAAAACTTTGATTCTTCATATTTTTAGTTTGAGTAGTTATATATTATCACAGTAGGTAGATTGGTAGTTGAAAGAACAGTAAATTACGCACCTTGCTTTGTGCTCGGTGCAACAATCTACTATTCTTGCACAAAAGATGCAATACTACCCACATACTTAAGGTAAGTACATAAAGTAGGCCTACTTTAAGATAATTTAGTACCGTTGCTCGAATATTACAAGGGCATACACGAGTTTAATTCTCGTTTATTTGTAAAATGATCTTGCCTAGAGGTTATCCGAGGGATATCACGACGGTACTTTTATAAGATCCACGTAATATGTTTAGATTATTGCCGTAATTATCATGATAATCATGATAATCATGATAGATATCAACCGTGATTTCACGTCACGAAACATAATTATTTTATGACATTATTATTCGCCTCTACCACCCTACGCTCTTTTATTCTACTGGGTTTTTGATAATAAAAGAATCCTTTTTTTTTTTCTAGAAAACGAAATGCAACCTTTAGTGGAAAGCGACCTGGTGCAATTAGAAAATACACTCGAAGAACCAGAAAGGGTAACCGAAGAGAACACTCACGAGACGGCAACGATACCCGAACTTGAGCCGGGTGTTCTGTTGGCTCTCGGAGAAGTTAAAAAAAACGTCCCTATGTTTGGTGAAATAATTTATGACAACTTGGGCTTCAAAATTTTCAAAAGGGATTAGAAATAGAAGCGAAGGAAAAATTAACAAAACAGTTTCAGATACCCGAGAATAATAGTCTCTCACAAGCGCCAAAACTCAATCCCAAAGTCGCAGCCACTATATCAGATATCACCAGGAACAAAGACAAACGAAACGAAGCTGTTTAGCTACAACTAGGTCGGTCTAGGAATTACAACCCTCAACAAAGGACTTGCGTTGCTCTTTGACAACGATAAAGAAAGGGTGAATGCTATAAAGCACTAGAGCGATAGTTTCCGCTTACTCTGCGACCTGCACCATGTCGAGACTGAAGTTCGCAAGAAGTTGTGACGCCGGGTCTAGACAAGGCATTCGTAAACTTAATCCAAGAAGAAGACAGGGATGAAACCCTATTCGGGCAGACACTTTCCGATAAGATTAGAGCTCCAAAAGCTATAGAGAATCAGGAATTACAAAAAAAAAATCTGGCCCGACAAAGAAGCCATCGTCATCTGGCCAGCCAACAACAAGCCGACCACGACTCTAAGGAAATTGGTCCGGCCCTCTTCACTACACGTTGAACAGTGTACAGTTCGACGAACAGTATTCGTCAAACAGTCGAACAACATAACCGTTCCAGCCCCAGAACCAGAACAAACCACGTGCTCCGGCCCACCAGCAGCAATAGAAGTACATGTTGGCTGAATTCGGCTATATTATAATTGTTGGCTAAACATTACAAAATATCCCATTCTTAACTGGATACTAAAAGGCTATTCCATCCCTTTTTGTATGCCTACAAAACAGTGTTCCTACTAATAACTTGACTTGCAATGAGGAAACTGATATAGTAGACTCTATTTACAAATAAATAAACATAGGGACAGTATCGCTTTGTGAACGCTATCAGGGTGACTTTATTTCATGCATATTTTTAACCCTAAAACAGTTTATTCTTAATTTAAAGCAACTTAATAAATTTATTTAAAAAAAGTCTTACTTTAAGAAGGAAGATCATAGAACGGCGGTAAAATAGATACCGAAAAATGGTTATTTGGCTACCATAGACCTCTAAGAGGCCTACTTCTCTGTGCCGATTTATGACGCACATAAAAAATACTTACGTTTTATTTTTGACAATAAGGTTTATGAATTTAACGCATATGGTTTATGCGCCGCACCAAAGGTTTTCAACAAAAATCATGAAGAAAGTTATAAGCTACCATAGACAGAGGAGTTACAAATCAGTATATATTTAGATGATATTTTATGTATCAGAGACACATATAGTAGAATATAAAACTCTAGAATTACTGCAATGTCTAGGATTTGTAATTAATTTTGAAGAGAGTACCTTGACACCTCAACAAAATTGTAAGTTCTTAGGCTTCTTGATAATTTGTCCGCTGATTTGTCTCTATCTCTTCCGTCGGACAAAAGACGTAATGTAGCGAAATTAGTTAAAGAATTTATACTGTTAACCACTTGCACTATTAGAAAATTCTCGCAGCTTATTGTTGTACTAATTGCAGCTTGCCCAGCTGTTAAATGCAGCTGGCTGTACACAAAAACACTTGAACGTGAAGAATATTTGTCTCTCCAGAAATATAATGATTTTTAAACTAAAATGATATTGCCAAAGACCATTTTACCAGATATGCTATGGTGGAATCGGAGCATAACGTCATCTACTAACTCCATGAGACCCGGTGAGAAATTCACTTTTGAAGTTTTTACAGACGCTTCTAGAACGAGTAAGGGTGCGTACTGTAACGGTAAACGCGTCAATGGTAGATGAAAGGACGAAGAACATTCCTTCCATATCAACTATCTTGAGCTCCTTGCCGGATTTATGGGATTAAAATGTTTCGTTAGTAAAGCCTTTAATTGTGCTATTCTATTGCATATTGACAACACAACAGATATAAATTATGTAAACTGCATGGGTAGGGTTCAATTCCCACACCTTATTGGTGATGGTGCGAGAAGAGGGACATATAACTTTATGCATCATATATGAATACTAAAGACAATGTTGAAGCCGATGAAAAATTCCGTAAAGTAAATATTGACATAGAGTGCGAGCTATCAGATTGGGCTTTCCTAACAATAGGTCGTTAACTAGATCAACTAGTTACATACCTATTCGCTGTTGTTGACGGGCGGTATTGTTGACGGTAGACGCGTTCACAATAAATTGGCGCTCTCACTATTTTTACGCCTTTCTACCATTTTCACTGGTGTTAAAATGCTGAAGAAAAACAATAAGCGATAGAGCTACTGGGTTTTTAGTTTTTCCATACTGGACTGGGCAACCCTGGTTCGTCTCAGGAAAATATTGGTTTCTGAAATTGTATTCTTCAAACCTTTATTATCAATAATTGATCTTTTGCATTCGCATTACAGATCACAACACCTACTGCACCATTACCCTGGGAGCCGTGAAGCTCTAAAGATTGCTTTTACACGACGAAGTAGTACTAGATCTTATGTTATCATCCATTTCACATAGCACTCTCAAACAGTACAATACGTCATATAAACTTAGGTGGTAATTTCGCAAGACTAATAGCATAAATAAATTTAGCCCTCGGTTAGCAGATATTCTAACTTACTTAACAGAACAATTTAACACGGGAGGTACCTACAGAACTACATAAACACTCACCGATCAGCACTATCAATGTTTTTCGGGTGGTAACATTGGATCGGCTCTAAAACGTCTGCTAAAGGGTATATACAAACATAAACCTAAGTATGTAGGTACTTGGGACCCACAGATAGTACTGAATTATGTATCTAATTGGTATCCAAACAGATGTTTAACTTTAGATAAATTTACCAAAAAATTATGCGTTTTACTAGCCATTTGCACTGCTCACAGTGTACAAACTCTTTGATTTATAAAAGTGTCAAACATAAATAAATGTGTAGATTTAATTCGGATTCCAATTTCTGACATAATTAAAACCTCTGCAGTGGGTAGGGAACAACCAGACTGGATCTTACCATATTTTAGAGAAAACACTATAAACGCCGTTATGGACATTACCCTTACCTATACCCCACAAATTTTTTGCTGGGTTGTCTAGGGTACAACTCGATGGAGGTTCGACGGGCTTGCGATCAGATTCTTACGGCCTGCAAAATTTTCCGTGGCAAGATTGACGCTCTGGACTTGAGCAACGAGCTGTGTCGATTGTTTGTCCTGAACAACTGTTGTCGGGGTCGGAATCATAGGTTGTTTGCCCAACCACCGGCGCGCACTGTGGCTAGATCTTCGTCACCTATTCCGCGCATCCTCGCTGCGCTAAACGCGCTCCTGAATCGTAGTCCTGAGTGCGATTTATTTGCAGATGGATGGGTTAAAATTTTATCGGATTGTTTGAGTTTCTGTGAGCGTGATGTATGATTGCGTGTTTCATACTATTTTTATATTCTATTTGTGTTTTGGCTTGACATTTATGGCTAGGTATTTTTATTAACCTAATTATACTGACTATTTCTTTGACATTGTTAATAAGTATTTATAGTCTATTTATATTTCAAATAATTGGTTGTGACTTTAATAATGTAATTGGTTTATCCGTGTTAATTAAAGTATAATAAATAAATAAATAAATACATATTATACATAGACACATCCAGACCCGAGACAAATACTTGCAGATCATACTAACATTTGTCCCTCGGCGGGAATCGAACCCACAACCTTGTGTGCCTCAGCCGAACCTTAGTCAACTGCGCCACAGAGGTCGTCATAAGTTCTTATGTTATTTTTATCTATATTAGTCAAAGGTTTATTACCTTCGGTGAAATCGGTGAGTCATGATTATCAACATGACTCGGTCCGTTTTCATGACCTGCTACTCTTTTTGTTTTAGGGACTCCCGGATGAATCCTCCACTTCGGGCTAGCGCTGCGGCGGGTTCTCCTCTTCCACGTGCGGACCTCTATTTTCAGGCGGGCGAGATCCTCCGACCTCTACGGTAACGAACCATTTTTACTTATTTGCTTTTTGGGGTAGCAAGCTGTTGTTTTTGTACTTGTTTTATTAAGCTTATATCTGTTTTTTTTATCTTTGTTTAGCTTTTTATTTGATTGAGATCTGGTCAGTTTCTCATGAAACTCATCCGAAATCTCTTTTTCGGTAGTGTAGATCTTCGTTAACCTAGCTGTGTCCTTGTTCTTTTCCTCATCCAGTCACATCCCGGTTTCGTTATGGCCGGAGTTTAAGTCCTGCTCGTCCACCTTCCTCCCCGTAGCTGAGGAGACCCACTGAGCATGCCGTAGGCTGTTTGCTGAATGTTCTCCCAGAGAAGAGGTAGGGTGGCTTTAGTTCTTAAGAGACCACCTTAACAATAGGCCACTGTGGCTTGGCCCAGGGCGTCCCCCTTTTTCCTTATCGGACACTCTTGGCATTAAGAGAGGATCTTTATTCCTGCTCTCCTCGACGTTGAGGTGTTTCTCTTTCTTTCTCCGTCCGACATCCAACTATTACTTTTCTGTCTTTGGCCTTTCTTACCCTGTCTACTGAGGGAAGTAGTAAATGCGAAAGAAGGAGGCATTACCTCCTTCTTTGGCATTTACTACTTCCCTTATCTTGTTAAGGACCTGTTCTCCTGTGTCTTGATCGTCCTTTGAAGAGACCACCACGGAATGTAGTGAGTTGAGTCGCTGGGCTGCCTTCTGGTCTGTCCAGCGACCACACTCGCATATGTGGTCTTTTCCAAGGTCTCTTCCTGCTGATCTAGGGCCTCTTGCAAGCTAACCATTCTCCGAGTATTTCTCGGAGTAGGTTGCTGTGTTCCTCTATTTGTAGTTTGAGATCTTTTACCTTTTCTTGGTTTTCCTTCTTATTTTCATTTTCTTCTCTCATTTCTATCGTTTCACATATCATTTCATCTACTATTTTGCTCCTCGTTGTTTCTTTCTTTGTTGTACCGTGCCTTCCTTTACCAGCTGGTACAGTTGGTCGATCGCCAGTCTGACTTCAGTTTTTATGTTTTTTCTTATATTATTTCCTTGAGCGAGGTAGTATTTTGCCTATGCTAACACTTTCCGTGCTTTGGCTGTGCGCGTTCCGGCTCTCAAGAGGCGCTCCTGGCTCTCTACCGACTGACTTACCAGTTTTGGGGAATCTGCTTTGTCTTTCTGGCCTGTCCTGATCCTTGTTTTAGCTCTCATGTATACATCAGCTCTTGTTTTAGTCAAGACTAGGGCTTCTGACTCGGTCTTTTTTGGCGAGGGGCTCTCCTGTACAGTTGGCTCTGGTGACTTTTTATTTCTGGCGTTTTTTGGAGGTTTCTTCCTGCCACTTCCTGTCTCTCTATGCTTTTCCTGACGTCCACCGAAGTTTTCGCCAGATCAGCCAGATCGTAGGTGGTGTTAACTCTGCTGGAGGGTCCTGCCTCCATATCTGTCGGGGATTTTGAGGGTTTTCGGGGGCAAGTATCTGTTTCTTTCCCACCTTTTGCGGGTGTTCGGAACATCTTAAGTCTAATCCCTTTGCTAGGTTTTATAATTAGCAGGTATAAGATGAGGGAGTGTTTTCCAGATCAGTTTGCTCGATAGCCAACGACAATAAAATTCGATCGTAGGTAATGAATTGCACCATCATATTAATCAAGTCGTATTATTAAAATTTGAAGTTGTTAAAGTTACCTAATGTATACTTGGTATTTCTTGTTATGTTTTAAAAGCAACAGACAACGGCAGTGTCGTGTTCGTTCCGGCATTTAGCGGGCTGTAAGCGCCCTATTGGCGCCAGGACGCGAGAGGGTAAGTCTATAATACTGCAGCTGTTTGGGCTACGCATCTAAAATCTGCTGGAGTAGCTTAATAATATCTATCTATAACCTATTTATTGAGACTACTCCAATGAGTCCAAACACGATATCTACCTACCTGATTCCCTCCCAGAATAAACATTTGTACACATGATGAAACACGATGAACATAGGTGTTTGTTCTGTGTCTGGGTGTTATAATATAAGGTATCATATGTATGTATTTAAAAATATATAAGTATTCTATCAGTCTTTTGGTTACAAGCTATGCTTAGGTTGGGGCTAGATGGCGTTGTGTGCATTGTCCACCTATATTTATTAATTAATTATTCTGAAAAAAAATACTAAATTACAATCTGTGCGTGCGTTTGGAAGCTTTGATACCACAGACAGACGCACACATACACAAATACACATGTTTTACTTAAAATACTGTTTGTATCGGGGATTCATAAAAAAGGCTGAGGCGCGTTATAACTTCGTTAAGTACAAGAGTGAGTTAAGACGTTTTCCTTAGCAAATAACCTTTAGTATGGAAAAATCGTGTCATTTTTGGCCGCTATTTAATAATAATAATGCCGGAAATTTCACACAACATCATCTGGCCCCAAAGTAAGCAGAGCATATGTTATGGGTAGCTAATGTTATACCACATGACTGATATACTACTTATATACTTTTTTTTGTAAATACATACATATTATACATAGAAACAACCAGAACCGAGATAAATACTTGCAGATCATACAAAGATTTGTCCCGCGTCGGGAATCGAACCCGCAACCTTTTGCGTCACAGTGGGACGTTAGCCCACTGCGTCACAGAGGTCGTCTCTTTTGTTTTAGTTTTTACTATTTAGTAGTAATGCTCGTTAACTGACGGAATAATCCATCCAGCTTCAGACAGAAGTTAACTTTTTTTTTATAAAACGACTAGTTACTACCCGTGGCTTCGCCCTTGTAGCATCTACATGAAAGTGGCATTTGCGCTACCCTATAATACAATATATCTGCTTACAAATTTATTTAATTTAGCCGTGAAAACTCTGGTATGTTCCATCGCTACAGTAAGCAAGTGTAAAGTATTAATAAAGTATTAACTGTCGTTTAGAATTTAAAGTATGATATTAGAACACAGAAGTAAATCACGTTAATGTAATTGGAGGCTTTAAATATTTTTTTTAGCAGTCTACATACGAAGTCAAAAAACAAGTAGAATACTTATACATAATTTTTGTGGCTAATAAGATTATAAAAAGGAGTGTATTATTTGTAAGGCTGATATCCTGGTAGACGTGGAATGCGATCCACATAGGATGGAGCAGCTAAAACGAATGCTTAAACGCGAAGTACAAGATTTCGAGGTGGTGTCGTCGCATGTTGGTGATGAGTTTCCTCCACCAACACCTTTGTCTGATACAGCAAGCTTCGGTAAGTTCATTTACAGCAAGTATGTTATTTTACACTATATTCAGGTAAACTATGGTATTATCTCGGCAAAACTGAATTTCGCATAGTGCTTCATATTTGACGCTTGTTGATAATCTAGCCTAGCGTAACCTGCAAGCCTGATATTCTAACCTGAAAGCCAGTATTTAGACGTATGTTAAAACATCCTGTCCAATTCAATAGAGATACTTTATTTTAGATTTTGGTGAGATGCATTGGTTCCCTCGAAAGATAGCCGATTTGGACCAAGCTCAGAATGTCCTCATGTACGGTTCAGAGCTTGACGCTGACCATCCTGGCTTCAAGGACCCTGTTTACCGCAAAAGACGCGAGCAGTTTGCAGCGATTGCCAATAATTACAAATAGTAAGTTTAAGCACTATCTTAGTCTACTAATAAATAAACATGTGTTAAAATAAACCTACAGATAGATTAGTATATTTCGAATATGTTGAAATCAGAAGCACCTATTGCTATAAGTAATGTATAAACTAACCTTGTCAGCAACCTGTTGCATCAAAATACGTGTTGAATGTTTCACGGCTACGGACTATTGTTTCAAACTTATATCGAGCAATTTAATCGGAGATTTAATAATATCATTATTATTTCACACACTACCAATCACCAATTTATAAATTTATACAATGAAGTAAACGACAATTTTGAACTTGACTTTGAATACTGTGACATTAACATTTTTTGAATTAACCAGAAAATGTATCCGTTTTAGCGGCCAACCTATTCCGAAAGTGCAGTACTCTGAACCTTTGTAGATCGAACAAAAATGAAAAGGGGTGGAGGAGGTACACTCCCAGACTGAGCAATAGAGATGGAGACAGAT
This sequence comes from Lampropteryx suffumata, assembly GCA_948098915.1. Lineage (NCBI taxonomy): Eukaryota > Metazoa > Arthropoda > Insecta > Lepidoptera > Geometridae > Lampropteryx > Lampropteryx suffumata. The sequence goes on along the minus strand of OX402544.1, from coordinate 12,364,077 downwards.
AGGGGATACACTATTGCCAACACAGCATCATTATTTAACAACTGTCTACTAAATTGGCAATTCAGCTAAACATTTGCGGAATAACATTTTTTCACATCACATTGGTCACAAAATAGACTTTAGTGTTTCTTTCGTGACGAGATGATATTTTACTTCTTTACAGGTGAAAAATATTTTAACTGAATAAAATAATAAATTAGTCAGAAAAGTAACCGCTGGGTATCAGTAATCTCGAAATAAATTTGTAGTTGTTTAAAGCGCTTGTTTGACCTTTATTACAGGGGAATTGTGTTATGTGAACTTCACAAACTGTACCTAAAGCACGCCTGCAAGGAGTATTAAGAGAACTGGCCACAACTTGTCAAGAACAGTAATTTTGGGATGACGTGGCACCAAAAGTTATAGAACAGGAGATTGGACTTGGATTGGTTCATTAAATATGGCACGTGCACATGCAATATCCATTCCAAAGTTTAGATGAAACATTATGTTGGCATATCGTATGAAAGCAATGTTATGATTCATCCGATTATGGTATCATAAACGTTCAAGTTTCTTTGGGTATTTATGTTTGTTTGGACGTGTGGATGTTTTGTTTTTTATTATGATTAAACTTGGCGTTTAATCAAAATAAAATTTTGTTTTAAAGATTTGGTTTTGGAATAGCATATTGGTTACTTTTCATGTAAGTGCATATCATGCGTACAAAGAACCTGGTAATGAATAAGTAAACTAAATATTGCTGGATACAATACTAGTAACTAAGCAAAGCCAAAATCATAGAAATGGGAGGACTGATAGAATTCGTCAATTCAATACTCATGATACTGTCAAAACACCCAGACACAGACAAAAAATTATATAAATCATACAAACGTTTGTCTTGGATGGGGATGGAACCCACAACCAACAACGCGAAAGGTAGAGTTACTGCCAACTAAGCTGTATCAGAATCTGGACGGATATAAAATTAGAGAGGTTAAGCTACAGCTAGGTACAAAATGATATATATTCATATACACACCTTGATCTTGCTCTAATTAGTTGTATGTATAATCATTACAGTTGGAGGATGTAAGTGCATTTCTTAAACGAAAAACAGGATTTCAGCTGCGTCCCGTCGCTGGCTACCTTTCGCCAAGAGATTTCTTATCTGGACTTGCTTTCAGAGTGTTCCAATGCACGCAATACATCCGCCATTCATCGGATCCCTTTTACACACCTGAGCCGTGAGTTTGCAACGGAAAATATGAGTTCATAAATGTGTTTTGTACACTTTTTTTATGATACAAGTAAACATTAGTTTTCTAGTAAAGGTACTTAATATTAACTCTACGTGTGATCTAAAAACGCACTTGGCGTAGTTTTTGATCTATTTGATTTGCTTTTACAGTGATTGCTGCCACGAGCTTTTAGGGCATATGCCGCTGCTAGCCAACCCGAGTTTCGCCCAATTCTCTCAAGAACTTGGCTTTGCGTCATTCGGCGCTTCCGATCAAGACATTAATAAATTTGCAACGGTAAGTAAAACGTACCAGTGAGTTTACAATAAAACGTTTTCTGTGAAATAACTAAACTACTGTTATAAACAAAACAATGTGTTCAAAAACTAGTTCACAACTGGTTTAAGGATAAGCATAACAAGGCAATTAAATGGTTTATTTTAAACATACAAATATGTGTTAAATATTGCTTTTTAAAAAAGGAAGATTAGCATTTTTGTTTTTCTTATTTCAGCTCTACTTCTTCACTGTAGAGTTCGGACTGTGTCGTCAAGGTGACGGCTCTTTCCGTGTGTACGGAGCTGGTCTGCTGTCTTCCGTGGCGGAACTGCAACATGCTCTCAACACGCCTACAAAAATAAAGCGATCGACCCCGATGTGACTGTCAACGAAGAGTGTATCATAACAACGTACCAGAATGCTTATTATTACATCGATTCCTTTGAGGAAGCCAAGGAGAAAATGAGGTCAGCATTTTTTATTCGTAAGGCAAAGTTAAAGTCAAAATTACTTTTATTCAATACAATCACAGGGATCAGTTGTAAATGTACATACTAGGTGAATTAAAGAGCTAAAAAATTACCAATAAACTCTTGGTACTAGCGTTTTTTCGAAACATAAAACTGATACAAGGTAACAGTAGTTTATAAATAGCAAATCTGCCAGTTAACTGTCTAAAGGGCAGAGCAACAAGGAGCCATTCATTTTTATAGTTAATATAGTAATTTATATCATAATATGCTTTCTTTACAAAACTACCATTCAAGCTTATTTTTTTTAATAGGTTGTTTAGTTGCATTTGCGGGAAGCTAACTAAAGAAGCGCACCATGTTTCTAATAAAGTACCTACATACTTTTTCTAGTCAAAAAGTTAGTGATGTATAATTTGTTTCTGTTCATATTATATAAAGATCACTATTTTGTTTAAACCCATCTCTTTTAAAGACTATAATAGATTTTCATATATGTACGCGTATTGTGAAGCTATTATGAGAATATTTAAATACGAGATCGCGGTTTCATTAAGTAAATGGCATTGCCGTGGCATTGGTATGGCCTTTTTTTTAAAGATCAAATGTTGTTTGAACTATTTATGAACTAACGATAAGGATTCATTCACGTTATCACAAAAATTGGTTTTAATTCTATGAATATTAAAAATCGTCAGCAAATTAAACTATTTCAAGAAAAACTAGTTTAATAATAAGAGACATTGCATGTAATTGTGTTTTCAACTCCAATGCATGCAAGTAAAGATTTTCTAGTCTGAGCGTTGAGTTGATATTTCAGTAAGTAGCCAAAAAAACAATTATTAACGACAAGTCATTGAGACCCCTGTTGTTCTGCTATTGTAAAATAATAATTAATTAATGGTTGGCTACCAACTGAAATATCAACTAACGCTCAGACTAGAAGCTCTTTCTTGCATGCATTGGCGTTGAAAACACAATTTCCTGCAACGTTTCTTACGTCTCGTATATACTTAGTTATACCTATACTATCACACTGCCGAGGTCATCAATAAACTAATACTGTAATTAAATAAACAGACATGACTTATGGTTTAGTTCCATTGATATCTGTGTTTTAAATTTCCTAGTTAACGTATAACTAGGGCATCAACCTGAACTGGAAATACCAAACACTCAGCCGAGCGCGCTATGAAGACAGCGCTTTCGGTATAAATGGATACGCTCATAAAATTAAAGTTTAATGGCAAACCGGCTTTGCTTCCAAAATAGATGCGGCGAGGTACTATTCTGGATAAAACTTCTGAAATTTTTATGGTAAGCCTCTGTTATCGTCAGGTAGGAAAAGTATCAGGATATTTTTATATACATAAATAACACTAAAAACAAAAAGCCGCGTTTAGTGTACTTAAACAGTTATCAATTAATATTGTAAATTTCAGAGCGTTCGCAGAGAGCATTCAGCGTCCGTTCGTAGTTTGATACAACCCGTGTGGAAGTTCTCAGCAACACTCAGAAGATTACTGCTTTAGTTCGCGAGCTGAGAGGAGACATCTGCATCGTATCATCTGCCATTAAAAAGATATCGGCCCAAGATTCAACGCTGGACGTCGAGACGATTGGTAACATGCTACACACTGGCCTGCAGGTACTTACATAATAATTATTATATACAGAGATGGATGACCTTGTTCGAAGGCCTTCAAGCTGCCTATTGGCTACGTCACCAGAGCTTGCCACTGACTTATAAGATCGGTACTTATTTATACATGTATGTTTCTCGGAATAAGGACGGGTACCTAACTAAGCGGAGCGGAGATGTGTAAAATTGACTTACAGAATGAAGCATGACGTCATCATCGCATTCTGCTAAAACAGCGTCTCCTCATTGTAATAATGTTTAACTTCATGAAAAATCATGAAACATCGGGCGACACCTTACATTGTCGGTTTTTTATTACTGTTCGAAAACAAACATACTGACATGAGTTGAATTTTCAATGTGTTTACCTAATGTTCAATACGTAATGTGTGGTAGGTACCTAGGTACACACAAACCCGTATCGTATCTTTTTAAAAGTTGCTAACCGTTAAAAGCTCTATTTATAACAATGAATGATTTATTCACAACTTTTTGATTTTGTGAATGTTTCAAATATTTTGTCTGTTTTTAACAAAAACTCTATTACTTATCTATGCTAACTACATAAAAGTAAATTCCGCAATAATATCACTTGTAAAATTTAAAACAGTTCTTTTTGAAAATGCTTCATGTAATGAACAGTAGAAATTTTACAATTATCTCTAATGATATCATTACTATTTTAATATTTAATGCTTTTGTGGTTGCAGTTTCTAGGGTTCGAAGTACTTTATTGTTTCTATGTAAATCAGTCTGTCTGCCCGCCTTTAATCAGAACTCTTCCTCAAAAACTATTTTGTTTGTATAATCTGCAAGTATCTTTGTCTCGGGTTTGGGTGCTTCTATATTTAATATGAATGTATACAAAAAAAGTATTGAAGTAGTATATCACTCATGTGGTACCCATAACACAAGCTCTGCTTACTTTGGGGCCAGATGATGCTGTGTGAAATGTCTGGCATTATTATTAATAAATATTATATTAGTAATGAAGTTTTGCATGGCTAACTACTTCGATGGTGTTGAATTGGTTTGGACTTACTGGTTATTCCTATCTCTATCTTGTTGAGCTAAGAAGATACTGGGCGTGGTCCGGCACACGCTTGGCCAACTTATTATTTAACAAATTCTGAATAATTTCAGAATTAAATAAAAAATATAGAGATTCCAAGGCAAAAACCGTGGGCTAAATCTAGCTTCTAAAACGTTAATTATTTGTTTGTCACTCCAAACGCAAAATTGTGAAAGAAATGTTTACCAAAGCACGTCAGCCGAGGTTATTTTAGGAAATGTACCTACTAACGTTTTTAATATTTTATTAGGTGGAAAGAAGCCCGCAGAGCACGTCTGGTGACAGTTCTCCCAATTCTGACAGAGCTGTTTCTCCACGTCCCAATGCCTCTAAAAAAAGCGTCTAAAAAGCAACTTTCAAGTCTCATTTACACAGCGAGCTCAACTGCACTACGGAAATTTGGTTCCGTTTTTTGGGTTCCACTATGAATCTTTCAGTAACATGCTTTGCCCATCTGTTGTGAAGTTTATCCAGTAATTCTCACGGTGACTTCTACATCTCTACTAATTACTCGGTTTAATCACAGATGTATTTCTGTATTATTTAAGTTATATTACTTATGGTATGAGGTAGACACATACCTTTTATATTTTTTTTTATAGTTTTATTTTGTTGTACTATTTTACCTTAATTAAAATCGGTGATTAACTTAAATGCAATATAGGGTAGATGTGCAAGTCCGGCTAAAAGTCATTCTCATATTCACATAATTAGCTTGTTTGGCGATAGAGTCCTAGCGTAAAATAAAATGTTTCAATTTCCTTGAATTTCTATTTCAATGAAAAAGATGACAACAAATATTAACACACAATTTTAAGTTAAAATGTCATGATGAGACAGATCTATAATCGTATAATCACACATTAATGCATTGTCTGAATCTGTTGCCATATTTTTTCATTGATATAAGAAGGACAAAGACAGATCATACTTAAACGACACGCTAACTAATGATGTAATTATGAGATAAAGATCAAGTATATAAGATTATAGTGGGACTCAAGGTGGATAATGGATCTAGTTGAGTAGCTAATTTCCCGGGCAGAATGGCCAGAAAAATTCTTTGAAAAGCCATCAGTCTTGTAACCAGTGGTGTTGACTAAAAGTGGAATTATTTTCTCAACAAATAATTTAGTACTAGGCCCCCCTAGTCCCATAGTCTCTCTACCAAACAACAAGCAGCGCAAAAATGTTATCTTTTGAAAGGATTTCGTATTTGCGCCGCTTAGTGTTTTCAGCTATTTCTGCTTCAGGTTCAGTCAACTTGGTCACTTATTACTTATTTTGATTGATTAAGCTAAAACTTCTATTATTAAAAGTATTTAACCATAATAAACTATTGTATTTATCTTTGAAACATAATAACTAACTTACTAACTATTATATTTATTACATTATGACATAATTACCTTATGTGGCGTTAAGGTATGGTTTGTCTGTGTCATTATAATGTTATGTCCAAAGAAACAACAGATTTTAACGTAACATTTGTTGCTAATAATGTCATTATGAAATAGACTATTTAATCATTTAAAAAATTATAAACATGTATGTACTTATTTTAAAAGAAATGTTCACTAAGTATTTCTAGTTAATATAACCATTCAATAACTTTGTAGCGATTTTCTAGGTTTTATTAAGCTTGTTAGATTAGTCTTTCCTAGAAATTTCATTCTCTTATAGTCACATTAGCAAGCGTAGCGTTGTTAAATCAGTGTTAATATTGTCAATGAATAAAGATGGGTACAGATTTAAACAACGCTTTAGTTAATGTGTGATTATAGGATATACCTATCCTTAATGTTTCATTCCATGTTTGACGTAGGGTAGTTGTTGAATAAATGTTAAATCTGCAGTATACGGTTAAATATAATATTACAGTAACGGTTTATATGTAGCAATAAATAACTGAGTTAATTAGTGTATCAATCTAAAACATCCTTTAAATGAGTAGTCCATTGAAAAGTTACATTTGGGTATGCATTTGTCAGAGGACGCAATTTTATTTTTTTAATGTGTAGGGGGGGTCAGTAGAAGCTTAAGTTCAAGTTTGTGGGGTCGGCACCCTTGTCCCCCGGCCGCCATCTTGGAAAAGGGGGTGCAAAGGGTTTTCGCGCTGTATCTCGTAAACTAGTTACCTTACAGAAAATTTAATCAAACATAAAATGTAGCAAATTAAATTTCCTACAATTTTATTTCTATTACTTTTTATCGTCAAGTGACCAACAAAAAAGTTATAAACAAAAATAAATGAAAATTTTGTTTGTTTGTTCTAGGTTTTACAGCGCTCCAAACTTAAACGGATTCTCGAATGCTCATAGGGATGCAATAAAAACTAAAAATTAGGCTTACTTTTCTATCTATATTTTTTTTATTCATACAATTTATTATGATCTTAACATTCCTATGCTATTATTGAACTATGTTTGACCCTTTTACCCACCACCTATGAGGTATAACATGGGCAAAGTCAAATTTATAAAAATTTTGCAGAAGCATCCAGAGTTAGCAAGTGGAACTAAATTATTTATGAGTGAGAAAGTCGAGTCATCGTTACTCAGTGTTGTTGGCGAACGTTTTTTCGTCTTTTTATATGGCGGAAATAAAGACGATACTCTAGACACTCTGCGATACAAACGATTTGCTAAGACAGTGACAAAAAATGCATTAAAAAATGCATTAAATTTTTATAAATTTGACTTTGCCCATGTTATACCTCATAGGTGGTGGGTAAAAGGGTCAAACATAGTTCAATAATAGCATAGGAATGTTAAGATCATAATAAATTGTATGAATAAAAAAAATATAGATAGAAAAGTAAGCCTAATTTTTAGTTTTTATTGCATCCCTATGAGCATTCGAGAATCCGTTTAAGTTTGGAGCGCTGTAAAACCTAGAACAAACAAACAAAATTTTCATTTATTTTTGTTTATAACTTTTTTGTTGGTCACTTGACGATAAAAAGTAATAGAAATAAAATTGTAGGAAATTTAATTTGCTACATTTTATGTTTGATTAAATTTTCTGTAAGGTAACTAGTTTACGAGATACAGCGCGAAAACCCTTTGCACCCCCTTTTCCAAGATGGCGGCCGGGGGACAAGGGTGCCGACCCCACAAACTTGAACTTAAGCTTCTACTGACCCCCCCTACACATTAAAAAAATAAAATTGCGTCCTCTGACAAATGCACACTAAGGCCTAAAAAATGTAACATTTTAATGGACTAGAGGTCTTGAACGATTTTATTTTTTTGATCAACAAATACTTAGTAACAGAAAGCAGAATTCTGACATAACGTATGCGTTATGTATTTTCACCTAGTATTTTTTAAGGCACTATTTATTTCTTCGTGGTTTTTACTATTATTACAAGAAGCTGTTTATCTTATAAATATATAAATATCATACTCAATAAATACATGTATTTTTTTATTATATATCTGGTGGTAAGCAGTTACCGTCCCTTATAGACTTCTGCAACACCAGCATTGCTGATGCATTATCTGCCCTCAAGGACTCTTCTTAAATTTAGCTTGAAGCGGCTTACGTTATAGTTCGTTGGAAAACCTCAGAAGAAAGATTATTTCAAAACCTATGAGGTACGCGTATGAGGTGTGAATGAGCAATATTATTAGAATCTTGATGTAGGTATGAGGTCAAATAGTTCCTCAGAGCCACACCCCATTGTATAGACGATAGAATACACTGAGCGAACTGATGTCTCGGCGCTGGCTCAGTGGTTCCACTGGGTTCCAGTTCCTTCCTGGTAAGTTTGGGATCATTTACGATCCTAACGGCTCTTCTCTGTAGAGACTCAAAGCGAAGCTGGTACATGAGAGCACCGTGCCATAGATGGAACAACGTTCCGCCTCATGTGAAGTACTACACTTCACATGAGGCCTTCAACAGTCGCTGAGCCGGCGCTAAATACTGTTACGCACGGCTTAGGACACAAAGTTTGAGTGAAGTTAACAGCCTTTGTTAGAAATTTCGATATCCAATATCCCGAGGGTCAAAGAGATGGACACCCATGTCCATCTCTAAAATTGCAGAATTACATCAATGGAGTTTAAATTAACTAGATTTAGGTAACTCTAAACTGAAACTCGCTCTAAAGAGCTCTCTGCCTCAGACACAAGCCTTAACCTACTCTTAACCACGTTCGCACACGTTTGCACGGCTAGAGCAGGAATCGCCCATGATGTCATCCGCATGTATCAAATAAGTCCCCTAATTTGTAACATACCATTGATATGCATTTTCAAAAGCGTCAACGACAACACCAATCCTTAGGGTACGCCAGCATTAATAGGCAAGAGGTCTAAGGAGGAACCGTCTACTACGGATCGTTATGTAGCAAATATTGTATATCAGCATGAATTGTTTATTAATTTAAAAAATAATTTGATATTGAAAAGTAGTATTTGGAATGAAGCCAAAAGGGCATACATACAAGTAGTACATTAGATTAGTATTACATTACATTAGTAGGACATCAGTAAATTAGACTCATTATGTGAGATAGATCCAGTAACGTGTTATTAGTTTGATGAACTACAATCTACTGTTCTCCGTTCGCCGATTTCACACAACGTATAATCAATTTGTCCTAGGTATATTCAAAATAGCTCCTACTAATCTAAGGTTTTAGTATATTCATTTTATTAAAATGAAGTTGGAACTATATATACATGATACATAAGTTTTAATACATATTTAATTACAATTAACGTAAAAAAATATTTCTGAATTTAATTTCGTGATAAATTATATATTAAATATTTAATAAATTAAATTTAATATGATATATACAAATATTACTCGACAATATAATTTTTTGTGAGCCCCGCCGTTCAAAATCCTATATAATTAAATAATTTAAATTATTTAAAATCCTTATTTATTATATAATTTAGTTTTATCAGATTGAGCCCATTTCTCTTTAGATATTGCCTCTTTTTATAGTTAATGATCATAATTTTAAGCTTGTTTTTTTTTTCAGTTTTTAAACCTATGCATATTGCGTTTAGCTCTGGTATTTTATTAAATGGTGAAATCATCGTGTATCTAAATACTTTTACCTATAATTATATTGTACTTACCGATGGGAATCGTGACCGTTGCGTTGGGAAGTTTGTTATCGGGCTTAACGTTTCGCGGTATAGGTTTTGCCAAAACAGAGTTATGAGAATGAAAGTGAGTTAAAACAAAAAACCAACCCAAAAGTAAAAAAAAGTTTTTAATTTTCGCCATAATGTACGCGCGCGTACGCGATCCGTTATTTCAGGAAAACCCAAAATAATATTCGAACTTAGAAATTCTTCGAGAGATAGACAGGTGGGTAGCTAGAACGGGTCGAGCTACCCTGCCTCGTGCCGGCTCGCGACTAACGCGGCGAAAGCATCCTCTCCCGTGCGACCGTCCGGACGATCCGTCCGGACGGAGGGAGGGATGCGTCCCTCCCTCCCAACATCCTCAGCCTTCAGTTCTCAGCGTCCTTAGCATCCTCCTTCTACATGATACGCATGAACTATTTTATTACTTATATTTTTGTTTAATAATCTTTTTTTAATAGTCTATTTCGTTGTTCGAAGTAAATTCGGCTTTTTTTATCGGCGCTTTGCGTGTTCGTTATAAATTTTCGTTTAAGCGAATCGGACCTTATTGGAAATTTTACTTTTATAGTTACATATTGTAAAAATTGTATTGTATTGTATTATAAAATTTAAATACCTACTAAAAGAATTTATTTCTCTGACTAGCAGTAAATACGGGGACTATGAAGTTATACGAAAATACGTTCTTTGTAAATTTTTTATGTAACACATAAAATAAAACCACGAAACATTTCTTTGGACGACCTCTCGGTGTTTTTATGTATAAGTAGTATATCAGTCATGTGGTCATAACACAAGCACTGCTTACTTTGGGGCTAGATGACGATGTTATATATGTCCGGTTTATTTATTTGTTTGTTAACTTTTTGGCAAAACTATAAATATCTTTATATTTGAATGCCAGTGGTTACTAAAGAATACAAAACTATTGAATTCATATAATAAACTATTAAATGAAAATGTATTGTGCCAAAAACTTGCCATAAAACATGCGTCACCTCGCCTTAAACGTTGTATCCACTCACTAGATATTATCGCGCTTTTCCGGGCTCCTATACGCTTGCCAAATATCTGTTCATAAATAATTGTTGTATGACGCATTACGGTAAAACCTATTAAAACGATTATTTAGATACCTTGTATGTTATATCTCCGTTTATTTATAGCCAATGCAAGGTGGATTTTGTACAGGTATGCTTTATATATGAGACTTTAAGTTTAGATTTCAGGTACATTAAATGTAACTTAAAAGTTATATTAACGTTCATATGAAAACATCACTGCGGATACCCATCCTGGTACGGACAGCGAACAACGTTGCTTAACAATGTTGATCGGTCAGGAATGCCTAATTTAGCTATGTTATGAGCACTTCGTTTGCAATTATCCACTTAAATATATAAAATATTCAATGTTTTGAAAAATAAACGAAAAACCTAAGAAGTAATAAGTGCATAGTTTGACTAAATCCCTACTAACCCCTACTAATATTATAAATGTGAAAGTAACTCTGTCTGTCTGTCTGTCTGTCTGTCTGGCACGTTTTCACGCCTAAACCGCTGAACCGATTATGATAAATTTTGGTATAGAGATAGATGGGAGAAACCTTGGAGAAAGACATAGGACATTTTATATAAGTACCACGCGCGTGAAGCCGCGGGCAGCACCTAGTAATATATATTTGTGTTTCCTATTAAATGCACGTTATGAAATACGAAACGTATTTTTTATACAGTGAAAGTTTTCGTACCAAAATTAAACAAAACGTTTTCTTGAAAGGTAGGTATGACACCTACCTACCAATATATTTTCATAAGAGAACTATAGTTTGTTTATTGACTTTTATTGACTGAATTTTACATAATTAATTTAAAATTGAATTGACGTTTTCATAAATTTCAAACAAATTACCCGCTATTTGAAGTTATCTGACTATTGATAAATCAGCCCTTATAAAACGAGCTACAATACCCAACACCCTTGATTTAACACAACAATAACAACCTTAGTGAACTTTAAATTGAAATTATGATCACTGGATGAAACTTTGGGTCTCCGCACCCGTTTACTCCCTCGCTTTCCTAAAATTTATAAACTTACTAACGGTACATAGCGAATGTACTAAAGGTACCTATTACGTAACTAGTCGGCGCTCATATTTTTTATTTTTTGTCTACTAATTTTTAACCGCTGCCCGCGTTGTATGTGTCATCATCATCATGTAGAGCCTGTCTCGTCTGAGCCTGTCTATCACTGCTGAGCATATGCCTCTCTTCATTTCTGTCATCCACCTCGGTCTTCCGCCAATCATACCCATGTACAACTTGCGACTTTACCTATGATGTCGTATATAAACAATATATATGGAACGTACATAAAAAGTAATAATAAAAAGCCTTAAAGTGGAATGCAAGTCCACACCTGTAGATATATACATTTATATTAAATAAATAAATAATTCCGGACCCTTCACACAGTATCATCTGGTCTATGTAAGTATGTAGAGCTTGTGTTATGGGTACCCCATGACTGATATACTACTTATATATATTTTTTGTAACTACATATATAGAAAACACCCATCCGAGACAAATACTCGCAGGTCATACAAACATTAGTCCCGCAGCGGGAATCAAACCTGCAACCTTCTGCGTATCAGCCGAGCCTTAGCCCACTGCATCACAGTGGTAGTCGTAGGGTAGGTAGTCTGGTATTTAAAAGTCAAATGCATAGGAGGAAATTGAATATCACTGGTAAGGTAAAACTAAATTACCTTTGACCGTTTTCACCCTCAAAGGCTTCCATTTTCTGTCTTGTTCCGGCATAATATTGACGTCTTTTCAGATGCAAACGGAAATTAGCAACGACCAGGCAACATCTTGTTTACTTTAGTTTATAAGAATGTTGGATGCTTGTTAATCTCGACAAAAGAGCTCGCCAGAATCGAATCAAACTGTGTATAGAATAGCTTAGGCTACTTATTAACGGACTACAAATAAAGGGAGGTAAAACTGAAAAACTGAATTAAGATCAGTTTTTTTAACTTTTGTTTTTTCATAACTCCAGTCAGTTATGAACCGATTTACAAAAATAATACAAAGAATATACTTCCCGATACGCCTCATAGTCATTTTATCAAAATCGGTTCAATAGTTTGGTTTTTAAATGAAAATAGCTGGAAAAAAGTTATGCAAGTAAACGAAATTTTTCGTATTTACTTTCCTGTGACTTCTCAGTGGTCATTACGAATTTTTAAAACTGATAAAGCACCAAATAACTTAATATGTTTTTTTAACCGACATAAAAAAAAAAGGAGAATATTCTCAATTCGGTTGTATTTTTCAAACGACGTGGATTGCGCGATCACAGCTGTCATACTTTTTTTTTGTACTCTATTAACTCTGCTATAAGCTAATGGGTAATTCTGTTAATTTACAACGGTTATTGTTTCATTCCAATCCATCTATGATTTGGCTCCAGTTACGGTTCGATAATTTCCCAAAAAACCTACCTGTATCCCTATTACCAAACAAAAGAAAACATTTAATCGATCGTTGACGACTTCGTATATGTAGCGTATGCTGAATCGTTGTTCATTAGCAGAGTACGAAAACACGTCAAAAGCAATAGCTTTTCATTCAATCGAGCAATCCAATCGAGCTAATAGAAATTAGTAGAATTATCCCCCTGTATTTTCACCTGTAAGTTGTTGACAAGCGAGTAGCTTCCATAATGAGTGTTTTACAACTTAAGACTTTGGCTAACATTGCTGTCTGTTGTAATTGCTATCGCTAATGCTACTTTTATGTTATAACTTGGCGGTTCAGCAAAATTATTCCATGTAACCTTTATGTTGAGTCAAACTGTAACTAGATGTCTCGAACTTTTTTTGCGATGAGATGAGATGTAGTGTTTTACTCAATTATTTTTTTCTTACACATAATATTTTTGGAACGGAAATATTTTGATAATATTTTGATTTACTTAACGAGAGATATCTGCTAAAAAATTATAAAAATAGTTTTGGGAACTAGTTATTTTTTTAAGAACTGTAATTGTACATGTAATTTGAGCATGTATGCATCTTTAACTAGTTTTAATCCGCGGCTTCGCACACGTGGTATCTGAATAGCCTATGATCACATGAAACACAGGATTTCCAGTTTAGGCTCGTGATAAGCATCTCCTTTGTAATGTTATATTACTGTACTAATTAAAATTCAAATAAATATTTTATTCAATTATTTATAAATACCGTTCTAGCTAGCAAACTATATCAAGTTTCATTCAGATTTAAACAGCCGTTACTGTTTGATTGAAACACACTTAAACATTATTATGAACATACAAACATCCACACAATTTTTACCCATAAATAATAATAATATAATAATAATCATTTTAGACATTTCACACAACATCATCTGGCCCCAAAGTAAGCAGAGCTTGCGGTATGGGTACCAGATGATTGATACACTACTAATATACTATTTGTTTTTGTAAATACAAACATATTTATACACCTGGAACCTTGATAAATACTTGCAGATCATACAAATATTTGCCCCGCGGTGGAAATCCTACCCGCACTTTCTGCGTCTTAGCCGAACCTTAGTGTTTGTAACGAAGTGTTTGTAACAGTTAGTAAAACATAAATAAACAGCGTAAAATGTGGTAAAAATTTGTGATGATGGTCAGATTAAACTGCTCGGAGTCTCCGTATAAAATCAAGCATACGAAAGTAAATTATAAAACCATAAATACGCTTAAAAGGCATATTTATGTTGAGCAGTATATTCCGTTACATATCCTCATGTAAGTAAAATAACATAATATGTACATAAAGAGCGTTTACGAGCTACGTAGAAAAGAAAGATATTACACCTTCTGTAATACCAATTCATAGAAAAAAATTAATAAAAGCTGTTAGGTAATGTTTTGTTCATATCAAAATTTCATACAGAAACCCACGAACGTCTGCAAATACTATTCCGTTTTTAATAAAACTTTTCACTCCTATTTTCATAATATATTTCAAAATCAAAAATGACACAGCTGTTCCTTCGAATCCTGAATGCGCCTCCGGTAAAACTGATTATGGCGCGGCTGAAAACCTACGAACAGATCGATTTTATAAATTTAAATATATAATTTCGCTGAGAATGAAAATACCCATTTCAGTGAGGATTAATAACATTTACGGAAATAACATCTTTGTAAATAGGTCGTTTGAATTTTCGTTCATGCATCATAGTTTGTTTATTCATATTGAAACAACACAGTAATACCTAACCTGAAGTACATTATCATTATAAGTACAAGTAAATGAAGGTTGACTTTACAAAAACATATATATAAATACCGACTCTTGCAACGACACAACAAAGTTCAATTCAGCTTGCATAAGCGCTTAGTGCCTACATAAAGACTCATTTTGACTGGTGCGGCATTTATCTTTGAGACCCAACAGTTTGGGTGCGCCAATGTACTAGTAACTTCGTACCTAATGTGCGGAGTACGTCTGTCCTGCCAGAAGTAACGTTTTAATCTTCATGTTTCCCGCTGACGAATATGCTACGTTAGTGCTACACTCGTGCTACGCTTGAGCTACGATTGTGCTACGCTTGTACTACGTTAATGCTACGCCAAACCAAGTGCTACATAATCAGTACACTGCTAAAATACTTTAAGGCCATATCAATCCGACCTTAGGTTATATGCTGAAATATTTTATTTACTCCTAAAAAGCATAATTTAGCAAATATTTTCTGAAAAGTAGTAATATAAAATGACAATAGTTTTTACATACTTAAATAAAACGCTATTTGAATGAAATAATAACACATTCATCCTACTAATGTTAAAAATTAAAATTTGTTTTCATAAAGAATAGCTAAAATACATTGTGATACTAGCCATAATTACCAAACTAAGTTAAAAACTTGTATTTTTGGAAATAGTGCCCACCCTGCAGTTATTACTTTGTAAAGACATTTAATTAAGGTCTTAGATTACAGATGAAACTGACATTATATATAAAATAAAATAAAATATTAAGAAAAGTTACATACATAAAGTGTTGAGGTTGCATACATTAAACAGTATTCATGTTAAGTGTTTGTTGCATGGCATGTAATATGTGTGTTTGTGTGTGTATCTGTGTGTGTGTGAGATTTAGTGTGTTTGATGTGAATATTAATTATAGTCCATTAAAATGTTACATTTTTTAGGCCTTAGTGTGCATTTGTCAGAGGACGCAATTTTATTTTTTTAATGTGTAGGGGGGGTCAGTAGAAGCTTAAGTTCAAGTTTGTGGGGTCGGCACCCTTGTCCCCCGGCCGCCATCTTGGAAAAGGGGGTGCAAAGGGTTTTCGCGCTGTATCTCGTAAACTAGTTACCTTACAGAAAATTTAATCAAACATAAAATGTAGCAAATTAAATTTCCTACAATTTTATTTCTATTACTTTTTATCGTCAAGTGACCAACAAAAAAGTTATAAACAAAAATAAATGAAAATTTTGTTTGTTTGTTCTAGGTTTTACAGCGCTCCAAACTTAAACGGATTCTCGAATGCTCATAGGGATGCAATAAAAACTAAAAATTAGGCTTACTTTTCTATCTATATTTTTTTTATTCATACAATTTATTATGATCTTAACATTCCTATGCTATTATTGAACTATGTTTGACCCTTTTACCCACCACCTATGAGGTATAACATGGGCAAAGTCAAATTTATAAAAATTTAATGCATTTTTTAATGCATTTTTTGTCACTGTCTTAGCAAATCGTTTGTATCGCAGAGTGTCTAGAGTATCGTCTTTATTTCCGCCATATAAAAAGACGAAAAAACGTTCGCCAACAACACTGAGTAACGATGACTCGACTTTCTCACTCATAAATAATTTAGTTCCACTTGCTAACTCTGGATGCTTCTGCAAAATTTTTATAAATTTGACTTTGCCCATGTTATACCTCATAGGTGGTGGGTAAAAGGGTCAAACATAGTTCAATAATAGCATAGGAATGTTAAGATCATAATAAATTGTATGAATAAAAAAAATATAGATAGAAAAGTAAGCCTAATTTTTAGTTTTTATTGCATCCCTATGAGCATTCGAGAATCCGTTTAAGTTTGGAGCGCTGTAAAACCTAGAACAAACAAACAAAATTTTCATTTATTTTTGTTTATAACTTTTTTGTTGGTCACTTGACGATAAAAAGTAATAGAAATAAAATTGTAGGAAATTTAATTTGCTACATTTTATGTTTGATTAAATTTTCTGTAAGGTAACTAGTTTACGAGATACAGCGCGAAAACCCTTTGCACCCCCTTTTCCAAGATGGCGGCCGGGGGACAAGGGTGCCGACCCCACAAACTTGAACTTAAGCTTCTACTGACCCCCCCTACACATTAAAAAAATAAAATTGCGTCCTCTGACAAATGCATACCCAAATGTAACTTTTCAATGGACTATTAGGGTTGACGAATAAAACATAAAGAAAAACAAAGTTATTTTACAACTTTTCAAAGATTCTCCGTCTTATCATATTAGGTTGGGGAAAAAGTCTTTTCGCATTATAGTATGTATGAACTTGTAACTATACTATACTATTTGTATCTGGCTGGTTTTGGTATCATTAAAAGTTTAAATTTTAAAGATCATAATTCCAAATTCAAATTAGGAAAATGTGTGATTTTTATTTGTTTTTCGTACTGTCAAGATGAGTGAATCTAATGAAGAAATTCAATACATTATAAAATTTTACTACAAAAAAGGTAAAAATGCAACGCAAGCCTCGAAAAAAATTTGCGATGTTTATGGACCTAGTGCAGTGTCTGTGAGAGTAGCACAAATTTGGTTTAAACGTTTTCAATCCGGAAATTTCGATGTCAAAGATGCACGTCGCTCTGGTCGCCCTATTACGGATAAAATGGATGCCATTTTTAAAAAGAGGAGCAAGATCGGCATATCAGTGGTTACGACGTAGCTGAAGAACTGGGAATTTACCACAAAACAGTTTTGGCGCATTTGAAAAATCTGGGTACACAAAAAAGCTCGATATTTGGGTACCTCACGAGCTCACTGAAAGAAACCTAATGAAACGTGTACTCATTTGTGATTCTTTATTACGACGTAATGAAACCGAACCATTTTTGAAGAAGCTGATAACTGGCGATGAAAAGTGGATCACGTACGACAAGAACGTGCGAAAAAGGTCGTGGTCAAAGGCCGGTCAGGCTTTACAGACTGTGGCGAAACCCGGGTTAACTCGCAACAAGGTGATGCTGTGTGTGTGGTGGGATTGGAAGGGTATTATTCACTATGAGCTGTTACCACTAGGCAAGACCATCGATTTTGAACTCTACTGCGAACAACTGATGAGATTAAAGCAAGAAGTTTAGAGAAAGCGGCCGCAATTAATCAACAGAAGAAGTGTGGTTTTTCATCATGATAACTAGACTTCACACATCTTTAGCCACTCAGCAAAAATCAAGAGAGTTTGGCTGGGAGGTGTTAATGCATCCGTTGTATAGTCCTGACCTAGCACCTTCAGATTTCCAGATTTCAGAGGTCTCTTCAGAATTCTTTAGGCAGTGTCAGGTTAACATCACGAGAGGACTGTCAAAACCACTTGTCCCGGTATTTTGATCAGAAGTCCCAAAATTTCTATAGCAATGAGATCATGTCCCTACCTACAAGATGGCAAAAAGTTATCGAACAAAATGGTACCTACATACATTAGTTAAATGTAAATAAACTATATTAAAAAATGTTTTGAATTTTTTTTAAATGCGAAGAAACTTTTTCCCTAACCTATTATGTAATTTTTGTAGCCATTCCTTCAGAGTTATCTTTACTTTGCCTACAGCTAGATGATATCTTTATATTAATACGTGAAACAAAAACTTTTTACCCCTTTTTACGAGGAGGAGTGAAATTTAATATTTCGCACACTTATAGTTTATATAGAGTGCAGAATGCTCATATTTTTTATAAATTATGCAATCAAAATACATAAGTTATTAATTAATTATGGTCGAATTTCGACCAGTGGCCTACCACTAGCATATTTAAGTATTTGTGCGCAGCATTATAAAGACGAGCGGATTAAAGTTGCTCTGGATTTTTAGACGTTTTTATGTTTATATGTTTAATTGTGGATCAATAACGATTAAACTGATATCTACTAAATATATACAGACTTATTTAGATATAAATACATATTTTGACCTGGTATAACATTGTCGCTACTGTTTATCGACGTACACGGTTAATGCCGCAGGGAGAAGCTAGTAAAAAAAATAAAAACAATAAATAGGTGCCTACCTACATTTGAACAGTTGAACTTGTTCTTAGCAGACGGCTGACCGATCTAGTTTTGGAATAAAAGGATCAATGTAAGACGCATCCACCAGGCCCCTACTAATAATAATAAATTTAAACCCCAAAAAAGGCAGACCTTGTGTAATGGGAACCACTTGACTGATATACTACATTGAACCTGCAGTCTTCTGCGTCTATTTTAATGCTGCTAAACATTAGTTCATCTCTATAGTTTAACACTCTTCACAACACGATCTAGCCCTAAAGTAAGCATAGTTTGTACTATGGGAACCAGATGTCTGTTAAGAGTACTTAAATACAAATAAAATAAGGAAATCAAAATATCTCGTACTTATAAACAACACCCACAGAACAAATCTCTATATTCATCACTTGAATATGTGTCCTGGGAGAAAAATAAACGCAAAACCTACAGCGGAGAAGGCAGAGTTATTACTAACTAAGCCCCACAGCTGACCATGAGGATTGAAATGAAAATTTTGCAGCTTGTGAAAGTTTTAAGTTAAAATTTTACTTTTACGTTCGTTCAGTTATAACTTGTTATTACTGTTATTATAAACCGACCTCTAAGGACATGGTTATGTAACACTATTCTCAACATTTCAAGTGATTGGTAGGCTAGTAATATCTTTACTAAACTAAACACTTTGAAATTACAAGGCCCATGCTTTTACGATGATTGTTGCAATGATGCGCAATCTTGGTATATTTTCGGCGCTTTTACAAAAACACCGTCGTTTTGAAGTGAATAAGTTGAATTCACACCCAGGTCAACAAGTCAATGCTGTAACAAAACTTCTACGAGTAATTATAAACAAAGTAACAATTTAACAAAATATTAATGCACATGCGTATTGTGTCTTTGGGTTTATTTTATAGCCACTTAGCTAACGTGACGTTAAAATCTATTTCCATCTTTATTCAGAGACAGATAGACCGACAGATTCTGGCAGACAGAGACACGAATTTATAATATTTATGTAAATTAAATACACATTAGTTTAAAAATGTAACCTTTGTTCAATATTAACATTTTTGGCGTAGTTCTAATAATGCTGCAAAAGAAAGTATAGAACAATTCACTAGTACCACTAAGCCCTAGCGCACATAGCGAATTAATCTACAGCAATTTTTTTGCGCTATTTTGTACAACATGGAAAAATACAAACTTACGCACCGAATACCGCACAGATTAATTCATTAGTGCGTACCAGACCTAAAACGCAATATTTGAATTCATATTTTGGAAGGTGTCCTAATCTCAGTGTTAAAATGTGATTCCTGAGCGAACCTGGGTTAATTTAAAACATCAATACCCAATGTACGTATTTTGTAGTAAGTTATGTTATACACATTTCGTAGCGCTATACAAATTTAAACGGAATCAAATATTATATTTAAGAAAATAAGTTGCTATAACGATCAATCATATGTGTCATTTTTGGCAGCGCTTAAAATATGGCAACTGACATGAATGTTCTCTCGTTAAGAGCATGTTTAAGTGGGTTTAGATTAAATGAACAAAGAGATCGTCTTTCAATCGCGTTGTTGTGGCTATCGATTTTTTGGCTTGTTACTACATTGAACCGAGCAGCTCGATGGCGCAGGCATCTGAGTGGGCTCCAAAACCAATAGCTGCTGAGCTGTTGGTTTTTTGTTTTTTTTGTAATATTTTAAATAGCACACTCGTTTCGCGCTTGTAGCGCTGTTTATGACGAGTTGTATTGGCGTTCGGTAATACAGCAGTGGAGCCGAGAAAATTCTTCTTATTTATTGATAAATACCGCAATCATATCCAGCTGCTAAAGCACAGATCGTCGCGCATATATATTTGAGACGAACATTCAGGTATCGTAAACATTTGAGTATAACGAACAAAATATGCTCATGTCAGTTGTCACCATAAAACAAACGTAAATGATTAAGGTTGTGCCAAAACACTTTAATTTTTTGTGTGCCCTTGGAATTGGAAAATGCTCCAAACTTATATGGATCTTTTAGAAAGTGCGTAACATTGACACAGAAAAAGTGCGCTATTAAAGCGGTCACTCTCATTGCCATCAGATAACAATTTTGTATATCAATATGGTTTTTCAAAGGAGCTGTTCGAGTGGTAAGTAGAAAAATTAAGACTTCATTGCCGCTTCGCTTCGTTCTGGTCTAGATGTGAAAACGAAGGTAAATGATAGTAGTACAACTTCATATTTGCAGTGCGAACAAGTATCATAATTAGGACTTTAAAAAAAAGTACTACCCACAAAAGCCTATATATAACACTCAGAGATAATCCCTATCAATTTACTGTATCAAAAACTCTGTTTCAGAACCTGTTTAGCAGTTCCTAATATTGTCTTTTACTGACGCACTCATTAACTTTACCCTTTTTATTTTATAGATACTTGTATATATTATTTATTTAACTACTTAGTAGTAACACCGTAGATGATTATGTACATATTGTATTATAGGCACATGTGTTGGTGACTCTATTGTTGGTGGTGTAACGGAACAGAAGATCATTCCGTTACGGTTCACAATTATTATGGTATGCTTGGGTACAAACCTTATTAATACCACGTAGACATACATGGGTCATTCTTATCAGAACAGATTTACCAGCAATTCTATCTACGATCTTTAATTATCGAATAAAATAGTGCGTAATTCATTACAATGTAAATAAACAAAGCATCTGTCATGACAGACTATACCATAGACGGATTATGGCAGATGTATGCAATTGTCAAGGTCCGTGAGTGAAAGCTAGCAAAAAGTAATTAATACTAAGATTATAAACTATGGTTTAGAAATATTTTACGACTCATAGAGTATCATAATAAATAATACTGGATTTAAATTAGTAAGATTAAATAGAATTTGTTTCTAGAAGAGAGAATAAACTTTCCTTCTATTAATATATTATTGATAGAATAATTTGGGACGGGATGATCTCTAAGGAGGTTGAGTTCAAAAGGGTAAACAATGAAATAGCTATATAAAAACAATATTAAAACTAGAATAGATAAATAAAAATCTATTTATGATCACGATATAATAAACAAATCATGAAATAACTACATAAAGTTGGGAATAAATTGAAATTTTAATTAATTAAGGGCTTGATTTAGTACAGAGGTTATTTAGCTATACCACGGAGGTTGGGTCGTAAATTGAAATGGAATCGAAATTTCGAATGTGTTTGAAAATGGAAAGAAAGAGAAAAAAGATGAAAAAGAAGACGGCGGATTTTGGATTCTGAATAGGAGGGGCGAGAGGCTGGTCGAGCTGAACGTTTTCGGTAGAATTTTCTCTCATGGTTTCCTATAATTACGTGGTGTCTTGTCGGACGTTGTTTCTGTGATAGTTTCATTGTGTGAGTTACGTAATAGTTTATCAGGTCGGTGAGTCAAAAATTTGTTTACGAGTTCGTGAAGAAAGACAAAATACAACAAAGTAATTGTATGAAGCTCTTACACGGCATGGTCTGTGGGTCAGATGGAAACCTAGCGGTGTTATACTCAAGTCTAGCTTTCCCACCCTGTTAGGAGTTCCCCCAGGACCTCTCGAAACGAGCCTGGAGCCAGATTTTACCTCTCCTGAGGATCGGCTTAATGGTCCCTTATGATTAGTTGCATTCTGTGTAAGGAAGGCAGAACCGGACTTAACAGAAGCAATCGGCATAGTCTATCTTTATCTATTTATATACTTGCACATTATATTGCCTTAAATCTACAGATGACATCCCAGGACTTCGGTCTGTCGGACGTAGATTGTAAAAACGTACTAGGGGTTAGGTACAAAGTCGAGGTTTACAACTCGCTGTCCCCCAATTAGCAGCTAGGTAGCTCATCAATGCACCCTGATGAGTGACATACACATTTAAATGTACGAAGCTTGCTTTCAGTATTGCTGATTCACACACCAGATTAGGTTAGGTAGGACATCAGGTACACAACACAATTCGACCAGTTTGCCTAGGTTGTCGAATTATTATTATCCATACCTATACAGTAGTATAAATCTACTTATGGCTCTCGTAGGACTACGTAGTTTAAATGTAACTAAATCGGTGCGCGAACCAGTGGGGAAAACTATCATTGACTTAAAGTTATTAAACTTATAAACTCAATTATCCAATGAGATAGTAATACCAATTATTTACTTAAGATTTAGCTAAAACATTGCACTAGTTAATAAATGTCTAGTTGAAAGCAATTATAAATTCTAATGAAATGGAATAATGATTTCCTACACCTTAAATTCAAATGTTCATTATTTGTACATTGTGGTACATATTTAATGGAGACTTTATGGATGAGTCTTACTATTGATTTATTAATAATCATATTAGATAAGTACTATCAAACTCTTGAGGCGAAAGTCCTTCTAGCTTGCTTGGATCTATGGAAAGACTAAAGCTGCTATCGACGAAGAGTCAGTATGAATATTACTGTTGATATAATTTTATCTAATTCAGACTTTTACCTAGTAATAGTATAGAGAAATATCTCTCAAAGCTCAGAATTAAGCTATCCAAATTTGATATTATTCATGAAATTAAAGTTAAACTATTCATATAATTGGTATATCTATCATACATTACCAATCTTCTTTACTCTACGGACCTAACAAATAAAATCACAACACATTGTATTAGATAATAATCTGTATTAAGGGTCGAGTAGGGTAAGATTCTTGTTTTGTAGGATTAGGGAACTTCGCCAAGTAGGATAGGAGTTAGGCAGGGCTCTTCTATGTATCCAGTTGCATTGTAAGGTGCGATACTAGAAGGTTAACCAGAGGATGGATGGTATGTGAGTTGCTTGCAGATAAAAGTAAAGTAAATGCCCTTGAATGTGTTGGGCCAACCTACTACATTGGACGTTTTGATAAAAGATTAAGCCCGCTGATACCCCTTTGCTGAACTATGACAGACATACTAATTACTGAAGTAAATGTTTTGTTTGTTGTCGAAATTAAAATTAGAGTTCTCTTCGGACATGAAATTGTCCATTGCGGAGGAAGGCTGTCCAGGTCAATTGGTAGTGATCTAAGCCGCAATAAAAATATATCAATGTAGGACTAGAATGACATAAGCTGTTATTAGGAAGTATTAATATAGAACAAGAATGGTTACTTTGCTTAACTATTGAAACTACCAAAACTATTATCCATATTATATTTACGAGAAAGTGACTGTCTGTCTGTCTGTTATATCCGGTTCTCGGCGGCTGTCCGTTTCTCGGCTGAGATGATTTTGATGGATTTTGATAAGAGGATTAATCGACTTTGGGGAATGATTTAGGCTGCTGTTTGTGTGGATGTCACGCGTGCGGAGCTTGATATTATACAAAGTAACAATTCATGACAAGAACTAATATCGTATTAAAATATTGAAATAACTTAAACTTAACTTATAATAAGGTTTCACAGTAATACTAGATTGGATATAATACTTATTTACTTAATGCAGTTTATAATATCACTAAAGGACAATAATTAATATAATTATAAAATTAAATATCGAACCACAGCGTAGGCAAATCAAAGATATTCTTCATTATAGATGATGATTACTTCTAATAACAAACTTTTATAATATTATAAATACATATCTCAACATAATTCTCTTATAGAATCAGAGTTACTATATTCGAAACACAACGTAGGATTTTAATCACGACCACTAGACGAATCATTGGCCAAATTAATAATAGATCAAAGTATGTTTAGGGATTCAAAATTATATTATATAATACCATTTGGTTATTTGGGGTTAATAAGGTACTTTGAATTAGTAGAGAAGGCGAAAAAAAAAGGTTAGGTGCATCGAGAGGTAGTAGTAGGTAGAAGGGGCGTTACAATTTGGTGCCGTGACCAGGATATGAACTTGAATTACTTACATTACATTCTTTATAATAGTTATATTTAAATAAGTTGAATAAAACGTTTACTTATTAAATACATATTGAAATCGGAAATTTAAATTTAATCTTTGATCTAATATAAATTAACTTTAATAGTAGTGCGAATCGTACTCGCACAATTTTTTGCTGTAGAAATGGATGGGGAATTATGTTGAGATTTGATATAATACTAAAATTATACTAAAATTTAACTTGACTGCCGTAATAACTTAGCTGGTAGTGACTCAGTTCATAAGTCGGGATTGTGGGTTCGACTCCCAGCCAGGGACGCACATAATATGTGATGAACATAAATGTTAGTTCCAAGTTCGATGTTTTTCTGTATATATTTGGAATTATTTAGGAATATTGTGGGTTCAACTTCCAGCCAAGGACGAACATAATATGTGATGAATATAAATGTTAATTCCAAGTTCGATGTTGTTCTGTACATATTTGGAAATATTTAGGAATATTGTGGGTTCGACTCCCAGCCAAGGACGAACATAACATGTGATGACCATAGATGTTAGTCTCAAGTTCGATGTTGTTCTGTATGTTCTGTCGGTCGTCCGGTAATACTACATACCACAGGTTTAGGTTGAAGTTAGAAGTTGTGTACATAATAATTGTATAAATATGTATTTATTTATAATAATTATATTTACGAGTATGTTGTCCTTTTAGAGTATTGGAGTTTTAGTACAGACTATGCTTGGATTGGACGGTGTTGTGTAAATATTGTCCATACATGTTATCTATTTATATTATAATGACAATTAGATTATCTTTTTAGATTATAAGAATTCTAAAATAGACTATGGTAGATACTACTGAAATATAATCTAACAGTATTTGATAACTATATTATTATTTAGATTATAGGAGTTCTAATTATTTTAATTTTAAAAGTTATATTAATTGGGGGTCGTACGGAAATTTAAAGGTTCTATAATTGGGGGGTCGTAGATTTAAAGCTTTAAAGTCATTGGTCCATAAAAATATGTATTAATGAGGTGTATTATTGTATTTTATTATATTGAATGAAGATTATTGTATTTCATCAACATTAAAGTTATAAGTGGGGTCAGACAAAACAATAACAGAATATACGTAAATAATTTTACTAACCAAATCGATCGTAGTTTCTTACTAAAAGCAGTATATTGATTTTCTTGGGCCGCGTGAACAGCTACAAAAGTTGGTGTAATAAATGGTTGGAAAGAAAAGGAAAGAGTAGGCAAAGTATGTCAGTAATGGAAGGGATATTTCTAAGGTGATAGAATGGTGGTAGAAAGAAAAAAACATACAGTATGGTTAAAAAGGGGTCAAAGAGAATCCATAAATTCTTAGTTTGAAACGGTTTGTTAATGTTTGAGTTTGAATAAACGATACACTTATAAAGATTTTAAATGGTGGAGAAGTTGGTGTTAGGATAAGTCAGTGGACAGATTCATCAGTAGTTCACGGATTGCTGATTCTATTTAAAGTCTTACTTACATGCAGCTCGGAAATGTTCGCCACACTTCCACTCTCCAACTTATAAATTGGTTATCATTTTGAATTTAATTTCTAGTTGGATGTTGTGAACATCGTATGTTAAAACTCGGAAACCTTTGGAGATCTATACTTATAAGGGTGGTGTTAGATTATTTCTGCTCGATACGCGAAGGTCGAATTGAAATGGATGAAGCTAAACATCATATAGTTAGGGTTGATCTGCCTCACTACCAGGTTCCCTACAGAGTTTAGATTGGTCCTGTTGAAGAGGTTAACTATCAATGGGTACTTAATTCATAGCTGGGAATTCGATTGTTAATGGTGATCATTTATATTTTGGTTTAAAATACACTAGCAAAATAGGTACACACGCATTTCACATACACACATCAGAATATTTAAAATCGAATATTTACAAATTAGATATGATTTTGGTTAGAATAAAAATTGAAATGAAAGAGTCTGTATAAAGTCAAAATGATCAATCACATATATATTACTTCTCATATACATAAATAAAACAACAAGGTATCAATATGTATACACTAATGTTATATATGTACATATAAAAAATAACTATATTATATCAATAGATACGATACATTCATATATAACTTAGACGTACGAAATAGGTTCAGTAGAAACCGAGTTGAAATCATAAAGTAATAATCGTTACCAAATAATTTAAAGAATTTCAATGAAGAAATAAAAGTTAAAACGAAATATTTATAGACAAATAAATTTAATAATCATTTGTGAAGTTATACTATATATTAAATTAAAATTATGAAGAGTTTTGAAACAAACATTATATTATTAACAATACGTCCTATAATTTTCATTCGATTAAGTTATATTAATAATTAAATTCATAATAGTAACAAAAGAATTAAATTTAATAAAAACAATTAAATACCAAATTTTTCATAGTCTTTAACTCAAACAGGTTGTTTGATTATTCAAGAAGCGTGTTAGACAACGAAAGTTGAAGTCATGATATAGCATGAATATTGTATAATAACAAAAGTATTTTAACAAGAAGAAGAGAGAACGAGACGTATGCGAGATTATGGTTATGACGCAAAATCAGGTTGGAGGTCTTGAATTATTCAATAATATCTAGAGTTTATGGCGGTTTGGCGATTTTGAATTTAGATAGACAATACTAAACAAAAGAGTTTTCTTGATGGAGAATTGGTGTTAGGATAGGATAGACAATCATCAGTGCAAGCTGATCTCAAGGATACATCTTACTTTCCACGCAGATCGGAAATGTTCTACACTTACACGCCCCAACTTACAGATAGGTTATTATTTTTAATTTTGTTTCGGGTCGGATGTTGTAGACATGGAAAATTAGAGCTTGGAAACCCTTTGGAAAATATAGCTATAAAGGGTGATGTTAGCTATTCCTGCTCGATACGCGAAGGTCGAAATGAAATGGATGAAGCAACACATCATATCATTAGGATTGATCTGCCTCACAACCAGGTTTTCTTACAGAGTTTAGATTCCTGTTGAAGAGACTAATAGTTCATGAATGCATAATTTATAGCCAGGAATCGTATTCTAAATAAGCATCTGTGCTATGGTTTAAATACACTATCCATACATAATTGAGACACAACTTATTATAAAACTATACAACGTCTGAAGTCAAAGATCATTAAATTAGAATTGGTATTTATTTTAACAATAATAATTCTTAAATCCAGAATGAGAATAGTTTAAATAACAATTGCGAACTACATTAAATTGGGAAAGTTTACTCCGAATCATTAAAGAATTCATCTGCGAAAACTTTGGGGGGCGGCTGTAACGGAACAGAAGGTCATTCCGTTATGGTTCACAATTATTATAGTATGCTTGGGTACAAACCTTATTAATATCACGTAGGCATACATGGGTCATTCTTATCAGAACAGATTTACCAGCAATTCTATCTACGATCTTTAATTATTGAATAAAATAGTTATATTAATAATATTATAAATGTGAAAATAACTCTGTGTCTGTCTGTCTGTCTGTCTCTTTGTTACGTTTCTACGCCTAAACCGCTGAACCGATTTTGATGAATTATATTATAGAGATAGATGGGACCTTGGAAAAGGACATAACGACGGTTAAGTGTCAATTCATAATAAATACAAAATCGTGATTTTACAGGAGATGAAAAAAACGTTCAACATAAATAAATAAAAGTTATGTATGATGATATAAATGTTAGTAAAACATTTTAGGTTAATTAAATAAATGTAGATAGAAGTAATTGTTTCAAATTTAACTGAAGAATTGCTGTTTATCGCGTACATACTTAGTATTGCATTTATGAATAAAAGCATATTATATTAAAAAAATAAATTGTAATATTAATTATAATAAAAAACAACACCTTTAATCATTTTTAAATTTAGACAAACATCCTACTTAAAACTAAAGCTAGTCTAAATTTAAGTTGCTACCTAAACTTAAATTTAAACAAACATTAGACTTTATTATTCATTTATTACTAAAAACCACTAATCATTAGGTATAGTATAATACCTATACGTATTATCAAATTTAATTATAATTAATATTATTAACTATTGGTATAATAAGGTATAAACCTTAAAGTAAAGAGATCTGAAAAACTTATCATAATTATTTTTATTACAGAAAAATCGAACTAATGTAACTCATTCAAAACACTTTCCTAATAAAGTTCAGCTTTTTAAATATTATTTTAGGCAGGAACTTAGTCTTTTAATTAGCGGATAACATTCACAACATCAATAAAATCAATTAATCAACTTAATAATTATAAGGTAAATACTTCAAGTAACAAGCATACTTTCATTCCTATGCAAAAGGAATTAGGTCACTATTAGGTTCAGGGGAGATAATTACCCGATCGATAATAAATATGTAAAAGATACTTGGGTGAACATCTTAAAGAACAACGGCCTTGAATACAAGGATTTCTCTACCACAGACAAGACGAACTGGTATGGCACAATGGGACCGTACATTGACATGTTTGCGGCATAATCTCTGAGAATAAATGAACTCAGATTAGGGCACAATAACATGCCTATAACAAAACAAGACGGTGTGCATAAGAGTTTTCCCGTCTCCAAATATGGGCTCTCTGGTGCACACCATGTGTTATTAGAAGGCACATCATTCCCGCCGGAGAGGAGATCATCGATCGTACAGAGCATTGGACCAATGACAGCGTGGCTCTGCATGCTTAGGAGCGATGGTATTTACCGTAAAAAATATGCATCTGCAGTAAAACGAGCCATGTCCCACATCCCCTGTATAGATGACCTAATAGAGCTCACGAAGATGAACAAACAGGCGTCTGAAATATCAACGGTGACTACCCTGATTGCGGAGACACTTCTGGTCACTACGGCACGACAAGCTACGAGGATGTTCTTTCCTTTAGCAGTATTTGCGAAGGTATGGGCGATGGAGCTGAACACAGAAGCATTTTCTGCTTTCTTTAGCACCACTGGAGCAGGAGGATGGTACACATACAAACGAGCGATGGAAGCAGGGATCCCTTTCACTGTCTGCGGCGAGATGGAGGAGGAAAAGGCTTCACAATCAGTCGTAAAACGCGTGACGTCTCTGGGATCTCTGGGAAGAACTTGTTTTAGCTTCTGTAGATGATTAAACTTTGTAGCTGAAATAAGGATCCTGCTTCTGCTGCTGTTGCTGCTGAGGATATCAATTATCGACTATCGACTGCATCATAATCAAGTATTCAAGTCAATGTATTGTAATGAATGACTAATGTCTACAACTTGTGGATTGCCAGCCTTGCGTCCAGGTCTAATGCTTTTATAAATAAAATGTTATCAATCTGGATTGCTTCATAAGGTTTTGAACGATGCCTCTCTTGTAATTTTGATGTAGTCACTTGGCAAATGTATTTCCCTATTCTTCAGCTTTCGCTTAATCGCACTGTAAACTGAATCACATTCCATTTGTGTATGCCCAGGTGGTCATAACATTGTACTTCTTGCTTAAATTCAGCAATGCATTTGCCAAAATAACGTTGCAGTTTTTGTAGGTAGGTACATCCAGCTGAGTAAATAACTATAGGAGTTTTTGAGCTATGTAATTTTTAAGACCAAGATCAGGAATGATCAGAACAAACCTTTACAGATTCTAGGTCCATTGTCAGCAGTATAATTTCCCTTGCAGCAGCCCTAATCTTGTCATTTTATTTCTCTAGCCTTGCTCTATCTATTCTTTTCTTCTTTCTATTCTTTTTTTCTATATTCTTTTTGATAAGATGAACATGGTAATCAGCCTCATCTAAATTTCTTGCCTTGTTGCTTGTCACACATATATTTTTTAAGAGTGACGAGTTTTTCTCATGAAACATTTTTTCAAAAGCAAATCGGCTCACATCCGGTTCCTGGTACAGTATGTTTTATAATTTCTGAACAGTTCTGCACTATACACACTATAGTACATTGGCTTTATAAACAGTTTAGTTGTTTCCTTCCGAGCTTACGGTGAAGGTAATTTTGGCAGATTATCGATAAAGTTGCTCGTTTATAGTGATTTGTTGAAATTTGTCAGCGAGGAACAGCGTTACAGCCTACACGTTTTTAAACGTGGTATTGCCAGCAAAAATTGCACACGGTAACTTGTCAGGTATTTCTACAAGTAATTATTTCATAAATTATAGCAATTAGAGACCCAGTGTCTTAGGGAATAGAAGCTCTTTTTTATTTTACATACGAATATGCAATAAAGTGAAAACCGCTAAAATGTTAGTTATTATAAATTGACATTTAACCGTCGATAAGCTACTTTTTATGTAGGTACTGTACTTTTTATGTAGTAGTATTTTAGTAGTTTATAGCTAGTAGTTTATATTTAAATTTCGTCTATTTAAATAAATACCAAATCTGAATAGCTTAATGCCTTGAAAGATATTTCTTTGTATCATTATTAAAATAGGTAAAAGTCCGACTTAGATAAAATAATATCAAAATAATACCGACTCTTTGTAGATAGCAGGCTATCCTTTCATAAACTTTTTCTTATATGATTGTTTGATTGCTTGTTTATTATTTGATATTAGATATGTGTTGCCTTTTATAGTGTATTAAATCAATCAATTGTCTATAGACAAATTCTATTTTATTTTTAATTATACGTCTATAATTATAGTATTATTCAATCTATGGATGTTAGCATCTTGACTTAAATAGGTCCAATGAGTCACTAACTTTTATATTTAAAGCTATGTTATCAATTTTGTCCAGACAATTGGCAATTTTCAAAATCTTATCGTATGTAATTGTTGGTTTTTTGCTGAATTACTTGATTTATCTTATTTTCTTTTTATTATTAAAATTCTCGGATTCAAATAATTTATATCAGTAGTGATCGGAATTATTTGTGTATGCTTATGTAAGGTTATCTAAGGTTTTTCGCTAATTATATTATAATAATAGTGAACCTGAACTGAACTGACTTTCTGTCCCATTACAGTACCTATTGATTATAAAGTACCTACGTTATCGTAGTACCTGTTTGTAAATTATATGTTGGCAAACTTCTTTGGATTGTCGCCTTGCAAACAATTAAAAGATGAAATTGTCTAATTAAAAAAATAATTACAGTTATGTTATTGTGACAAGATGTAAGAACAATATTGGATGAAGAAATATATACGAAAAATTATACTCGTACTATAAGTATTTTTTCGTTATTGAGCCAATACTGGTATCAGGTGGAGACGGTGCCTCAGGAAATCAAGGTAAGCCTCTAGTTTTCCACGCGACATTTTTCTAGGAGGGCGACTGTGGTTCCACCATCCAATTATCGAAACCTAAGCCAAAAGGAAATCTTAACTAATCGGTTTTGATAGCTTTGTAATTGTAGGTTGTCGCCGTCAGGTTTATGCCAGTCGGCGCCGGCAATTGCAGACAACAAGTACAATTCAGTGACAAGCAAGTAAAGCAAGTGACAGGAAGGTTGACACGGATGTATAATTACGTTTCAAAAACTAAAAAGCAAACCGACTTCATTGAATATTTTGCCCATAAAAATACATATGAATTGAGAACCTTTACAAAGTCGGTTAAAAAGGTTTAATTTTACTTACTCCTATAAAGCGTTCCTTAAAAAAACAACCGAATTAATAACCTTCTCTTGTTATTAAGTTTGTTAAAAAAATATCCTAAAACTTTTATAAATAAATATTGCTAGACAATACACACGACACCATTTATCCCCAGACTAAGCATAGCTTGTATTCATGACCAGACTGATAAAATACATTATATATTTTAAAATACATATGTACTTACGAAACTTTATAACACCCAGATACAGAACAAACACATGTTCATCACACAAAATGTTTGTCCTGGTTAGGAATCGAACCCCCAACCTATAGTACAGAAAGTAGAGTTACTACCAACTGAGCTGACAAGCTGACAACTTTTTATACAACCTTGCTTCAAAAACTTCAAAACTGCAATAATGAACACAAAATGTTACGAAACATTTTTGATCCTTCAAATAATAATAATAATAAAAAACTTTATATAACAAGGATTTATAATTGCGTAAGTGAAGTACAAGTAAGTAGGAAGTATTTAATGTTTTCATATAACTAATATAGCTACATATTTTACTTATTATTTTTAAATTGCAAGGTCAAAACATTGACTCCATGCTCTAACTAAGTTCAAAACTTGTATATTGATGCAAGGGATCTCTGCTTCGGCTATTACAAAGAAAAGTGGATCGAGCACAGTATTCAAATTTTTGTTAGTTTGGCCAAAAAGTCCTAATACATAGAGATTGCGTTAAGCTAATAAGGAAAAAAAATAATACGCTATGTTAACAAATGCTAGACTAGAATTATAAAAAAATATATAAAAAAAAAAAAACAACAAAATAAACCAACAACCATCTTTTTTTGTAAGTATTGGAGGATGTAGAGCGTGTGTTTGTGTGTTGGAATGTGTGTGCGAGAGTGTGTGCAAGAGTTTTATGTTGTGTATGTGTTGTGTATGTTATATGTTGTAGGTGTGTATGTTTTGTGTGGATAATATAGGTCTTGTTTAATTAATTCAATTTAAGTGTGATATATTTCATCAGAACTGAATGTGCAGCAAATCTTCTGTTTGTTTATAATCTAGTCCCTGGAAAAAACATTTTATCTTTTTTTTTACATTTAAACTTTGTAGTATTATGTAGAGTTGTCATTTTATTTATTTTGTTGTAGAGATATGCTGCCAGGAAATAGGAATTTTTTTGTGCAAAAGAAATTCTGCATAAATTTGTTAGGAATATCTCTTTTCGTCTTCTGCTTACTACTTCTGGAGTAACTTTGTTTTGCCTGAGTACAACTTGTTGTATAAACAGCTGTCTTACAGATAAAACTTTACAATCTTTATAAAGTTGTTTAGTAGGAAACCTGTAAGGGAGAAAATGAGATACCTTTAGGACAGCTCTCTGTGCTCTCTTGAGCGGCAGAATGTGTGTCGATGCAGCTCCGCCCCAAGACGTCTGGCAATATGTTAATAGTGATTGGCATAGCGCATAGTATATAGTGTTTAGCTGGGATTCATTGGTGGCATGTCTTATATTTCAAAAAACCGCAATGAGTTTGCGTATCCTGGCAGTAAGTAACTTTATGTGAGGCTCATATGTCATTCTCGAGTCAAGTGTAATTCCTAGGTATTTGATAGTGTTACAGTTTTCTAGCAAGGGGCAGTAAAACATTTAGTACCCTTATCGAGGCATTCTATGACATAATTGTTTAGTTCCGTTACGGCGTCCGAGGTTGATCTACCTCTCCGAAAACCGAATTGGTTCTTAGAGATGAGGTTATATGCTTCAAAATATTTCACCAGTCTATTATTTAGCGCTCTTTCCAGTATTTTTGATAGAGCTGGAAGTATTGATATTGGTCTATAATTGGTGACTATCTTTTTATCCCCAGCCTTATGGATTGGTATAATTATAGATTTTTGAAGGCTCTAGGAATAATAAAGGTAGAAAAGCTTAGCTGGCATATATGTGTGATAGGTGAGACTAAAACTTATTTACTTTCTTTTATAATTCTTGTCCCAGCCTGTCAAACAGTCAATTTTAAGGGCATTAATTAAGCTTAATATTTCAGCGGATTTAATATCTACCAGAACAAAAGAATTCAAAGGTTTATTACGATTTTCTTGTCTGTTCTGAGTATTTATTGTATTAGAGTAAATCATTTTTTCAGCTAAATTTCTACCTATATTTGCAAAGAAGTAATTAACGGATTTAATGCTTTAGATGGATCAGAAATGTCTATAAGGTTTTGTGGTAGTGTTTCTTTAGGTTTATAATTTGTGATTTCATTAGTAATTTTCCATATCTTTTTTACATTAGTACCAGCATTTTGAAATTGTGTTTTTTCATGTGCCTTTTTTAGTTTACGGAGTAAAGTGTTACAGAAATTGCGGTATCTTTTATATATTAACTGAATAGTTTCATCAGCAGGAGATTTTCGCAGCTTTGTGTGGAGTTTATCTCGATGCCTAATACAGCGTATAATGCTCGGTGTTATCCACGGTTTTAATGGCGTTTTCCTACGAAAAAGTTTTATTATGTGCGTATTTTTTGTTATAATTTTGTTTAATATGTCTACCAACGTATCAGCAGCGGTATCACATTCGGTAGCGCTTAGTACCGGGGTAAAATCTGTTGTTGTGAAACCTTTTTTGATGTTCTCGTAGTCTACTTTAGAGATCATTGATTGTTTTGAATCCACGTTTTTATAATTTATGTGAAGTGCTAATAACACTGCGTGATGGTCAGTAAGGCTGTTCTGGATAACAAGCGTTAAGGCGGGTTTATTTGTTCTAATGCAAGTGTGATCTAAACAGTTTAAGTTCCTAGTCGGATACGTATGTGAAGGTAGAAGGCCATGGTAAGCTAATAAGTCTATGTAGTCTGATGATTTTCGTGTAATCAAGTTATCTAAGATGTTTATGTTAATATCACCGATTAGTATCACATTATTAAATTTAGATAACTTAGAGAGTTCAATGCCTAAGAATTTATGAAATTTTCAATGTTCTTATAAGAAGGGGATCGGTAAATGGATATAAGTGCAAGGTCATCATTTATTGTTGTTATTAGACAGTTTGCGTTTTGAAACGAAGGTTCATATGTATATGTTTTCATATTTGATTTTGTGTATATAACAACTCCATCATTCTGTAGAATATTATTTGAAGTAGCTGTGGCTTCGTAGCCTTCCAAGGGTGGTAGGCTGTGACACTTAGAACGCCAGCATTCCGTCATAACTAAAATATCTGGTTGTATATTTGTACGTTTCAAGAGAATCAAGAATTCATCAACATTTTTGGCAATACTCCTAATATTTTCAGCTAGGATCACTAACTGTTGCTTGTTTTTATTAATAAAGGATAAACAGTTCTCTGGTTCACATAAGTAGGCCTCCGATACAGTCACGTTGTCTATGCTATCGTATAAATTTTCTATATTTGTATTCATGTTATATCAAATGCAATATTCTGGTTGCAAGCACTGCGTATTGCGTACAGTGCTTTGTTGTATTAGATAATAGTGGTGTTGAAAATATAGCACAGAGTAGCGACGGGCATCGGGGCATGTAGTGGTGAGAAGCTGTGATTTGTAAAATAATGTCTTTGGAGTATAATATGTGTGTTGCAGTTAAAACTGCAGTATGTACGAGCATGTAGTGTAGGGTATAATGTAATTGGTATGTGTTGATTGGTGGTTGTGTGTATGGTATTTTTGCAGGGTGTAGTTGGTTGTTGGCTAAGCTTTTAATAACATTAAAAAAATTACATCTATATCTATAATATGTTTGATGTTTATAAGATAAGTTTTCGTACGTACAAAATTTGAGTCATGCATTCTGTCCAATGTCTTGTAATTGCTCTTCCTCTCTGACTACGATGCTCTTGGCGCCTTCCTCTTTGCGTAGATAGATTTGTCCATTAGACGACCAGCAAAAAGTATAGTGGTTCTGCTTGACAAACTCACGTGCCTCATAAAATACACCCTTCGCCTTAAACGTTAGGTTTTCTCCTATGTACACTGGCCTAGGGGGGCCCTGGATTGATAGATGGGAGGTGTTAAGCTTTCCTGATTTGTTGTTAATGTTAAAGCACCTAGTTTCTTTAATTATCTTGTTCTTGAGGCTCGTAGTGGCCACCTCTAGTACAATGGGCCTAGGTGCATCAGCTTTCCCTGGAGCTCTTCAAACATTACGTATCTCATAGGGTAGAGCTTCAATTTTTAGTGCTTTTAATAAAAAATCCGTTATCTGGCGAAGCTCTTCAGAAGATTCTTAAGGCCTTCAGGGTATATTTCTTAGTTTTATTTTATATGCACATGCTTGACGATTTATATTTTCAATCTGGTTTTCCAATTGCTTTATTTTTCCATTATTAATTTCAACAATGTTTTCAAGTTTTGCCGTCCTGTTTGTCACTTTTTCAAAGTGCGACGTGAGTACATTGATCTTCTTTTCAGTTTTAGCATTGTCTGATCTTATTTCCTTCACCTCTTCTTTGATGGCCGTAATATCTGACATAAGAGATGAAAACTTAGCATCTTGGTTCTCTTGAAAAGTTTTAAAAAGGTGTGTCATATGCTCTGTTATATCGTGCTTGAATGAGCTCAAAGCGGTATCAAGCTTAAATGAGTTTATTAACTCAGGGCTACGAAGCGCTCTTCTCTTCAGCCGTCGACCGTGGATGAGATGTTCTGCATCCTGCTCACTTTCTGAATGACTTGTTCCAGACTTTTTGTTTTCTGTCTTATCGTTTAAGTTTGTATATTTGTATATATTTTCCATGGTTTTTTTTTGTCCTAAAATATAAATTATCAGTTCGCTAGCAATAGGCCAAGCGTGGGTTAATCCTAATGTTTAGTGCAGGCAAAGCGTGAGCGTGTTTTGCTTGTCGTAGTTGTCAAGGCGCTTGTAGCTGTTGTTTCGCTCAGGCTCTATGATGTGCCTTTGGTGTGCGCTTGTGTACCTATTCAGTTACACTGGTTTTGTAGTTTCGCGCGTCAGAACAATTTGCGTATTGGGGCAGCGGTAGCAATCGCTGACTCTCACGCAACTTGTGGCAAGTTCAAACCTTGCTGTTGGCGGGAAGCAGTTTGACCAAGGGATCGAACTGATACACGTCCACACTCAACAAGGCGCCGAAGCAGAATGTCGAAACATCGAGACTTACGACAGTCCTCTGTGACTATAATTAAGTTTTAAAAACTAAGAAGAAAACCGACTTCATTGGATACATGAGAGCATAAAATTATTTTATTCTTAATTTTTTAGTGGAAAGTAGATATATTTTGGTTATATATAATATGGGTAGACCAACTAAATGCACTGCTTTGCACTGCAGGTAACAAAAATATCATCGATGTATACAACTTTTAGATTTTTGTTGATATTTTAAAAACCACTCGACCGATATCGTTTTTCCTTCAGTATTAGATTTTCCCTCAATATCACATACATTATGATTGCCATTTTAAAGTGTCTTTAGGCTGATTGTAAACTTCATTATATGCCGGCGACTGCAGCGAAAATCATTAACGCGTGCACTCATGCTCCGACATTGACGTCAGAGAAATATCCTTTCTAATTATTTGGAATTATCTATCAAATACATAGAAGATTATAATACAAGTAATTAAGGAACAAAACAATAAAAAGGAACGTGGGTAGCTGAAGTTAAATATTCTCCATTAATAATTTCGTAAGGTTTCGTGGGACACCAGTCCAGTATACCACAGTCTAAAATGCCGCTGTGGGCATTATAATAAATGAGTGAAAATTAAAATAGTCGTTTATAAAACATTAATATTTTAATGACACAAATTTAATTTTACATTTAAATATGTTATTATCAAAAACGAATATGTAATCAATGTTTATTATTGATATGAATGCCTCATGTCGCTCTGCCCTCAGACAGTTAACCGACACATTTGAAATGTATAAACTCTCATGTATTAGTATTTCGTAGTTAAGGTAGTTATAAGATGGATCACGTAAAAAAGCGCTAGGACCAAGACGAGTTTCTTGCCAGTTCTTCTCGGTCTTGGGTTAGGATGAATTGGCACCTAAATTCACCTAGTATGTAAAACGTTTCAAAGTGATCCTTGTGATTGTATTGAATAAAGTATCTTTTGACTTTGACTTTACATTTTAAGCTTATTATGAAGAAATAATGCAATGTCCAGTTATTTCAATGATGTTCTGTCCAAAGGAAAATAAAAGAACAAAATAGTTCTTATATCTATCAGAGAGACATCAATAGGCTACGGATTGAGGGTGGCATTGGCATACTCCACATACCCAACAGGCAAAAGACTAGAAAAAACATTATCGGCCTTGAGATCTAAATAGAACCAAAACTGTTCAATGCAGAAAAAAGCGTGAATCAATGCTATCTACGAGTTCCACGAGAGTTATCATTAAATAAAAAAGTATGCATTATGATGTCTGGAAGTTTCTGGAAACTGTGGTGTGAAACGGAGATGTAGACATCCTAGGGAACCTAGCTCCTGAAAGAATAAAGATCCTTATTTCTAAATAAGATGTGTTTCTCTCACTCTTTGGATAACGACAAATCTCATATTGTGGTTCATATGAATAAATGTATCATAAATGTCTCGTACTGGTCTTTTACTGTGGAATTTGTGTTGTACTCGTAATATGGAATACCTGTGTATTCTTTATGTTACCTAAATTATTTAACACAATAGTACACTACACATATAAGTTAGATAAGTTACCTATTGTAATATTGAAAATTTAAAGTTGTAATAAAAAAATTAAAAGTTCCTAGTAAGATGTTAAAATTGGAATAGTAAGAAAGTTTTGAATGGGGCCTCCCGTCACAAACAAAGTCTAAACAATTAAATAATAATCCTCGGGCGCCAGACAGGAGGTATCCCTACTTACTTACATAAAATCACCTCGGATAGGCAGCCGTCGCACCAGAACTTCTAATCACAGGCCGGGGAAAACAATGAAAGTCCAGATACGTTTCAGATGTTATAATTTTGATGTTTTGGGGTTTGTGTGAAGCTTATTACTTGTAGTTATTCTAGATACATTTCTTAATTTTGGTTACCATTGCATGTCTAGTAGAAAAAAATAAAAGTTAAATTTTAAATACCTTGGGTCAATGAAAATAGTATAAATTATACCGGATCCCGGTTTCAGGAGGCATCCTGAGACTCCGCCACGTGGCGTGAGGGTCTCGCGAACGTCGCGTGTCTTGGAAAACGGGTCTCCTGGGGTCGGTCCGGTGTCTCTTTATATCAGAGAAATGAAGTCATGTGGTTTGAACCTCACCACTTTGACGTTCCCGCCGAAATTACACGAGGCGTCATTGACTCAAAATTTTGCTAATAATAATAAAAAAAAAAAACGCCACCGACATCTCGCGTAGCTAGAACAAATAAATCACGATTAATAAAAACTCGATGAATGGTCAAGGGAAAACCCAGACTAGTAGTAGAAACTCACCGTTTTTCTTTTCAAATAATGCTGCTGTATCACAGTCATCTTAATGGTAGGAAAATTTATGTTTTCCGCCTAGAACAAATATTTACGATTGTCAAAATCCGCGAGGCAAACTTGAGGATAACAAAATCACAATCAAATTGGAAACTTACCGAAATAATGCTTTGGGGGAATCATCCCTTTGCCTATGGAA
This sequence comes from Lampropteryx suffumata, assembly GCA_948098915.1. Classification (NCBI taxonomy): domain Eukaryota; kingdom Metazoa; phylum Arthropoda; class Insecta; order Lepidoptera; family Geometridae; genus Lampropteryx; species Lampropteryx suffumata. The sequence goes on along the minus strand of OX402544.1, from coordinate 12,323,772 downwards.
ACATATCGCCCATTTCAAGGCCTCAACAATATAGGATTCTTGCGAATTTAAAAGATTTCGCAAGACCTAACAACAAATCCGCTCTAGTCGGCCGTCAAGAGAAAAGTACGGTCTCGATGACCGAGTATGAAAGCTCTCTCCAATCCAATCACTCAATCTAGAATTGCCAACTTGAGAAAATAAAAATTCCATAATATGAACGAAGGTATCTGTCAAAGTCAAAATTTATGGCTCTGACAGAACAGCTAAATGTTGCGCTAAAAAGACAGCAGCTGCCTGACGTAAAATGAATCGCCGCAATATCTAGAAGTAAACTAACCATTTTCGAGGTTAGATCCCCGAACTACATGTATGACGCAAATACGTCGTTACAGTACAAACTTTCCCAAAAAAATAAAAGAAAGACACTTTCTTTTATGCCTAAACCATATACCAAAACAATAACTTCAAACGAAGTTGATCTAAATAGAATAAGAGAGCAAACCTCTACAAAAATAACCCAAAATAATATGAGAGAGCAAGTCTCTACCATACAAAATTCAAAATAAAATGAAAGAGTAAGTCTCTACCTAAAAGGTGCAAAAAAATAGACTCTACAACTCTATAATGTTTGGCAATACAAAAGCACTAAAAGGCTCTACAAAAGATGAATTGAAATTGAAGGAATGCATCTAAACAAAAATACTAAGATATCTGTACCTATAAAGTGCGACTAGACAACATTGGTCGTCGACTCAGAAAAGCGTAAAGAATATCTAATGAGTAATGAAATAATAAATGCCAATAAATTTGTAATGCAACAATAAATGTTTAAGAAAACTCAAGTATTACACTGAAACTTGTATAAAGTGCGGATGGGCAATCCTAGCCTCCGACTCAAAGTTCAATGAATATCAAAAGTGTAATGAAATAATAAATGTTAATAAATTTGTAATGAAATACATAATAAATGGTTAAGAAAACTTAAGTATTTCACTGAAACTTGTATAAAGTGCGGATGGGCAATCCTAGCCTCCGACTCAAAGTTCAATGAATATCAAAAGTGTAATGAAATAATAAATATAATGAAACTTAAGTATTGCAGTGAACTGGTAAAAAGTGCGGATAGGCAATCCTAGCCTCCGACTCAAAGTTCAAAGAATATATAAAAAAACTCTATCTCGAAAGATATCTAATACAATTTACGGTTAGACCACTTGTGTCGCCGTTTCAGTTCAAAAAAACAATCACCTGAAGGGGTGAAAGTATAATACACAAACAAAAGTTCGTGGTGTGAATGTCCAAAACTAGGTACAACTAGACAATGAAACAACCAACAAAAATCGGTGTAATTGTGATCGGCTCTACACTACCAACTTTCCGGGCACAATACAGCAAACAAAAAGGTTATCCAACACAACAATACGGTGTGGATAAACAAAAATTAGAGTATGATGTGATCGGCGCATCTCTACCAACTTCCCGGGCACATGCATATCTGTAACAAATGGTGTTGCTCTACATGACAAAACGGTGTAGGCAAACAAAAACTGTAAGTGCTGTGATCGACTCTACCCCACCAATTTTCCGGGCACAACACTAACAAAATGGTTCCACTCCTCACAACAAGTCGGTGAGGGTGAACAAAACAAACTACAGAACCGGAGGGAAAATCCGAGAACTGCAAAAAATGGTGTGTGAACCATCCGAAAGGATGTCGCAACAAAATGTCTAATCGAAGGTGGCCAATGTAAAATGTCAAATCGGTGTAAACTTAAAATTATTCATGTATACCTAATCTAACAATTGTAAACTTGGACAATACAAAAAAACCTATAAAAACAAGCCTAAAAAGACTTACAAAACAAACGAATAAAAGGTACAAAAAACAAAGACCTTTAAAATAATGAACAATAATATACATAAGATCTTTTGATGTTGAAAAAATAGTAATAGAGAGTGAGAAGTAGTAAACCGAAATTACCTAAGCCAACTTTTGAACATTTAACCTAAATTCAATAACCGTAATGGAGTCTCCTTACATTCATCGCTTTCGTACGGCTATTATCTTCCATCCATCAAATCTCATTCTTCACACTCAAAAGCCGAATTCAAAACAAAGTTACTAAACTCAAGAAAAGTGTAGGTAGAAACCAAAATTAATATTTAATAATATCTTTAATATGATAACGTCCAGTAGTATTTTTATTTAAATCCTTTAAGAGGTAAACATTGTCCGAAATTTTCTCAATGATTTTACATTTAATAAACTTAGGTGCTAATTTAGCCGAAAAATATGCCGGCGCATTAGATTGAACAAAACTTCTTCTCCAAACAATATCATCAACAGCAAAAGAAATGACTTTTCTCCCTTTGTTGTAATAAATAGCATTACGCTTATAAGAATTCAATAAATGGGTCTGAACCCTAACAAAAATATCACTAAGTGATTTAAGAGAAGTTGCAAAAGAACTTCTTTCTCCAAATTCAAGTTGATCCAAATTATCTAGGGAATTACTAAAACGATGTAAAAAAGCATCAAAAATTAATTCCCTACCAAACATAAGAAAATTAGGTGTATAATCTGTAGCAAGATTAACACTGTTATTCAAAGCTAACTGAATGTGAGGCAAAAATGTTGACCATGTGCGTTGGTCATTTTTAACAAAACATGATATGCAAGTCTCTACAGTTTTATTATATCTTTCTACGGGGTTATTCTGTGGGGTATACAAAGTATTATAAAATATTTTAGTGATGTTATAACTCTTTAGGAAATCTACAAAATATTTTGAAGTGAACTGAGTACCGTTATCACAAACTATAATCTTAGGACAACCAAACTTTAGAAATATTTCCTTTTCGAATAATCTATTAATAACAGAAGTGGTAGCTTTAATCATGGGGAAAATCCAGCAATATTTAGTAAATACATCCACTACAGAAAGAATATATTTGTGTCCAGAATAACTTTTAGGCAGAATACCTATAATGTCTACTGAAAGCATGACCATGGGAAGATCTACTTTCTTAGGATTAACCATGATACCAAAAGGTGGAGATGTACTATGTTTATAAGCTTTACATGTTTCACAAGATTTTATGTAATTTTGAGTATCATTAAACATTCCGTTCCAAAAATAGTGTTGTTTTAATTTCTTTAATGTTTTATGAATACCAAGATGACCAGAATTAATATCATCATGATTTGATCTGATAGTATCTAGAATATGTTCCTTAGGAATAACAATTTTCCAATTTAAACGACTGTTTGGATTGAATTTATTTTTACAAAACTTATATAATGTGTTATTTTCAACTCTATAATTCTTAAATCTCAAAGGGAACTTTTGACAATTTATAAATATTTTCTTAAACCATGGGTCATCAATATCTTCTTCAGGTGTGACAATCTGTACTGGTAAAGCGTGAATCGCTGCCATTTCAATTCTAGACAAAGCATCAGGAACCTGATGTAAGGAACCTTTTTTATGAATAATATTAAATGTAAACTGGGAGATTCTAGCGGCCCAACGTGCTAAGCGTCCACTTGGATTACTTAAATTTACAAGCCATTTTAAACTAGCATGATCCGTAATAACTGTGAATTCCATTCCTTCTATGTAGGGTCTAAAATGTTCTATTGAATCTAAAATTGCAAGTAATTCTCTTTCTGTTGTACTGTAGTTGCGTTCACACTTATTAAGTGATCTAGAGTAGAACGCGATTGGATGTTGTCCGCCATCAGTGTCTTCTTGGCTCAGAACACTCCCTATTCCAACAGAACTAGCATCACAATGTAAAAAGAAAGGTTTTTCAAAATCAGGACAACTCAAAACAGGTGATGAAACTAAAGCTTGTTTTAGATTATTGAATGCAGTTTCTGCATCATCATTCCATTCAATGGATCTTTTAGAATTTTTACCACCTGCAGTTAATTTAGTCAAAGGTGAAGCTATGTCAGCAAATTTACAAATGAATCTACGGTAATAAGAACATAAGCCAAGGAAACTTCTTAGTTGTCTAACGGTTTCAGGTTGAGGAAAATTATCAATAGTATCTAACTTAGAGGGATCAGTATGTAAACCTTTACTGTCCACAATATAACCAAGGTAACGGAGTCTATCTTTACAAAATTCGCATTTCTTTAAGTTAACAGTCAAACCAGCATCTTTAAGTACTTTATAAATCTTATTTAAACTTTCTATGTGAGTATCATAATTATCATTAACTAAAATCAAATCATCTAAATAACAGAACAATATGTTGTCAAATTCAGGACCAAAAAGTTTGTCTACTAATCTTTGTAACTCCGCAGGAGCATTGGTAATACCGAACGGCATACGGATGAACTCAAATAATCCTTTGCCGGGGACCACAAAAGCAGTTTTCTCACGAGAGGACTTTTCTAAAGCTATCTGAAGGAAAGCTTTGGAAAGATCAATTGTTGATATGTAACGAGCACCTCTAAGACTGTCTAATATTCTTGAGGGGTAAGGTAAAGGATAAGAATCTCTAGTGGTAACTGAGTTTAGACGCCGCGAGTCTAAACACAACCTAGTACTACCATCCTTCTTTTCAACAGCTAGCACCGGTGAACACCAAGGAGATTTAGAAGGTTGTATGATACCTTCTTTTAGTAAAACCTCAACTTCATCATAAAGTTCTTTTTGTTTGGCCGGACTCAAGGGCCAATATCTTTGTTTAAAAGGTTCACTAGTAACATTGATCTTATGTTGAACAAGATGTGTAAGACCTAAACCCTTCTTTTCATATGAAATATTTTCAAAAAGTGAAATTGTTTCTTTAAGTTTTTGTTTCTCAGAAGGAGAAAGTTCAGAAGCAGAAGTTACTGTACAAGTATGAATTTTATTATCCCTAACAAAAGTTATATTTTTCCATAGATCTTTAGCCAGATCAAATTTAAGCCAAAAGTCAAATCCTAAAATAATTGGATAATCAAACAAAGGTATAACCATAAACTTTACAATCTTAGTAATGCCATCACAAGTTACTGGAATGTCCATAACTCCTATAACTCTTTGTGAAGAACCGTCGGCAGTATAAGCAGAATTAGAAACACTACCAGAAGCTAAAGTAATTTTATAACCTAATTTCAAAAACTTCAAATGACTATTGGAACCAAGAACACAACTATTTGAACCACTATCTAACAAACCTGAAAATTTATGTTTACCAACCGAAAATTGCATGAATGGCCTAGAATCATTATTCTTGACAAACAAAACAGGAGCAGACTTGTAGATGTTAAAGAAAGTTTTTAAATATCCTAACCAATCCGAAAATTCTTTTTTGCAGGTTATAATGTTAGGCTTGTTTATGTGACTATTAATTTTCATCATCGAGACACGGCGGGTTTTACCAGAAACTGGTGCTCGATGGACGCCAACTAGTTTTTTGGAACATTAACCTTATTCCCCTTATTACACACATCACAATATTGTGTGGTAACACCTAACTTTTTGCATCTAAAACATATCATACCTGGAATGGTCGGACAATTTCTATAAGAATGGCCTGAAGCCTTACACTTCAGACAGGTGTCGTCAGTTCTGACAGCGCTAGTCCGGGTCCTCTGAACTGTGAGAGGCTTCCTGTTAACAAGGACTTCCATTCGTTTACCTAAATGAATAAAATGATCCAATGAGGTAATATTTTTATCTAACACATAAGGTGCATAGACAGGTAACATGTTATGCTGAACTATATCAACCAATGTGAGTTCTGAAACAGGGGTAACAAGACGACTAGCCAAATCCATAAGCACTGTGATATAATCCGGAAGGGACTCACTTAATTTTTGTTTCCTGAAACGAAGTTCATGTTCAATCTGGTAGTCATAATCGACTTTGTCAAAACGTTTGAGCAGAGCAACCTTGAGCTCTTGCCATGAGGCGATGTTAATTCTGATGGCACGGAACCAGATGGCTGCGGTACCAGAGAGCAAATCCGAAAATGAACCAACCAGTAATGTTTCATCAAAGTTCTTGTATAGAAAATACTCCTCTACTTGAGTAATAAATTCCCTGACACAGGCACTTCCATCGAAAACGATCCTACTCCTCTTCAGGTCAGGTAATTTCATGTTGGTAGAAGGCATGTTCTTCTTTATATTTTCGTTCAATGTGTTGAATGACGGAACAAAGGTTGAGGAACTGTGAGCAGCCCTAATGTTGTCCAAAAATGGATCCGGAACCTCTGTCATATTTATGACCTCAGGGGCAATGTTGTCTTCATGAGTGTAGGTTCCAGCTGTGTGAAACTCTTTCGGTTCAGACAATGGTGGGAACTGAACCTGTTTGTCCATGGTGAAAATGTGTGAACACTCGAAGAACACAGTAACAAAGTAAAGTCAAGAATGTTTTTGGTCAAGTCCGTTAAATATTTTAAATGTTTTTAAATGTTTTCCAAACTATTTGTTTAAATAAGTTTGATTCTATGTTAAACAGTTATTCTCTTCACTAAATGCATTGGTAATTTACACATGAAAACTTACTATTGAATGAATACTTTTAAAATTAAAGTTTTACAATTATAACTTAATTATAACCACTGTAAAAAGATACATATAATTAACTGAGCAACCTGGCTTGTTAATGTTTGTTACACAATTAAAAACACAATATAATGGCACACAAAAATAGGCACAAAATATGGCACAAAATATGGCACAAAATATGGCACAAAAATAATAATATATCAAAATTATTTGATATCCAACAATAGAACAAAGGGGTTACACAAATAAATTAAATTGCCTCACTTTAATCTGGTTTAACAAAAATAGAATGCAATGGTAACTAATAAACCTCAAACAAACCACTCCAGGTCCCTGTGCGTGAGCGACAATTGTAATATTGAAAATTTAAAGTTGTAATAAAAAAATTAAAAGTTCCTAGTAAGATGTTAAAATTGGAATAGTAAGAAAGTTTTGAATGGGGCCTCCCGTCACAAACAAAGTCTAAACAATTAAATAATAATCCTCGGGCGCCAGACAGGAGGTATCCCTACTTACTTACATAAAATCACCTCGGATAGGCAGCCGTCGCACCAGAACTTCTAATCACAGGCCGGGGAAAACAATGAAAGTCCAGATACGTTTCAGATGTTATAATTTTGATGTTTTGGGGTTTGTGTGAAGCTTATTACTTGTAGTTATTCTAGATACATTTCTTAATTTTGGTTACCATTGCATGTCTAGTAGAAAAAATAAAAGTTAAATTTTAAATACCTTGGGTTGTCAGTCAATGAAAATAGTATAAATTATACCGGATCCCGGTTTCAGGAGGCATCCTGAGACTCCGCCACGTGGCGTGAGGGTCTCGCGAACGTCGCGTGTCTTGGAAAACGGGTCTCCTGGGGTCGGTCCGGTGTCTCTTTATATCAGAGAAATGAAGTCATGTGGTTTGAACCTCACCACTTTGACGTTCCCGCCGAAATTACACGAGGCGTCATTGACTCAAAATTTTGCTAATAATAATAAAAAAAAAAAAACGCCACCGACATCTCGCGTAGCTAGAACAAATAAATCACGATTAATAAAAACTCGATGAATGGTCAAGGGAAAACCCAGACTAGTAGTAGAAACTCACCGTTTTTCTTTTCAAATAATGCTGCTGTATCACAGTCATCTTAATGGTAGGAAAATTTATGTTTTCCGCCTAGAACAAATATTTACGATTGTCAAAATCCGCGAGGCAAACTTGAGGATAACAAAATCACAATCAAATTGGAAACTTACCGAAATAATGCTTTGGGGGAATCATCCCTTTGCCTATGGAAACATATCGCCCATTTCAAGGCCTCAACAATATAGGATTCTTGCGAATTTAAAAGATTTCGCAAGACCTAAGAACAAATCCGCTCTAGTCGGCCGTCAAGAGAAAAGTACGGTCTCGATGACCGAGTATGAAAGCTCTCTCCAATCCAATCACTCAATCTAGAATTGCCAACTTGAGAAAATAAAAATTCCATAATATGAACGAAGGTATCTGTCAAAGTCAAAATTTATGGCTCTGACAGAACAGCTAAATGTTGCGCTAAAAAGACAGCAGCTGCCTGACGTAAAATGAATCGCCGCAATATCTAGAAGTAAACTAACCATTTTCGAGGTTAGATCCCCGAACTACATGTATGACGCAAATACGTCGTTACACTATGTAAGTTAAGTACATGATACATTTAACATTAGACCTTGTTGTTTTCGACAACCTCTCCAAGGTCATGTGCAAGTGGGTCTGAACATCGATGTTTATACAACTGAGTAGTTTCGCCATTAGCACTTCAATAGGATATAAAACGAATCAAAGGCTGTTTAGTAAGCTTGTCATCTAAACTTTAAACACATTTTACTCTGGATTTCTTATAACCTGCACCTTCGCACAATTTACACTCTTGACATACAGACAGAGAGACAGATGGACAAAGAAGTAATCCTTTAAAGGTTTCATTTTTCCTTCTCAGGTACAGAACCATAAAAAGAGTTATAATAAAGTAAAACACGCTGTACAGCTAGTATCAAATAATGTAGTTAATCAACAATTACAAATAGGATTACTGACACCATGCACAAAATAAAAAGTACAATATGGTTTAATATCGTTGAAAGCTCTAAAATGCCGCTGTTCATGCTTGGCACTTTGTTTTGATAATATCATCTATTGTACTATTCACAAACAAGTATGTATTATTTAATAACGTTTTAAAAACTAAAAAGAAAGCCGACTTCATTTATACTATTTTTTTCATACAGACATAGTTTTTTTTAAATTTAATAAAACTAACTACTAAATCGATTTTCAATAAAATTTATATGGGACAAATCGGAAAGTATATCCTCTCTCATAAAAGTTGGTTAGTTGGTAGGTAGGTGAATAAATGTTTTTTAACAAAAATAAATATGAACCAATTGAAAACCTCCAATTTTTGAATTCGATTAATAATAGAGTGGTACCAAAAAACATTTTTTACAACAGGCGACATACTATTTTGTCATTAGCTTGAGCACATTCAAATCACTGCCAATTCCGTTCCGTTCGAATGGTAAATACATTGACAACTAGCGCGATTGCTCTACTGAGTGATTAGTTCAAACCGCAGAGACGCGGGTCGCAATCACCTGTTTTAGCCAATACGAACCAGGCTCTTTGAGTCTCTGTCTGTCTCAAATATTTCGCTCGATACATCGACTGACATAAACAGTTCGACAGAGCCTAATCTGGTCAAGTCACTATTATTTTCGCATGAAATAGAAAGTCAATCATTAATAATATTAAAATTATCTGACACAAACAAACATACATGTAATGCGTAGACCAATGCGTATACTTAACTTATTGTCATACGCCACCCCATTTTACCTGTTTCAATTAAGAAACGAAACATAAATATCGGTTTTATTCATGTCCTCTCTTTACAAGACGTTCAATACAAGACGGTGAAATGTTTTGTAGCTGTATATAAGCATTATGAACAGTGGGATTTGATTACAAGATATTTTTCTAGGAATTGCTTACAAACTTGGTTCAGCCATAGTTAATATCAGACGTCATTCAACTGCTTGCAACTCTCAAGATGAAGTTGTTTGCTGCAGAAGCTGTCGAACAATGGGAGAATTGCTAAATAGAAAAAAGCACAGTGGAATAACTAAAGATATCATATTTTAAAGTTATTTAATTATGATATCTTAGATTGGATTAATAAATAAGTTAAAGTTAATGTTTATAATAATAATAATGTATAAAATAATAGAAGAAGATTTGTTGTGTGATAACTATTATGACTGATACTAATATCAAAATTGTGTGAGTGAAACCGCAATAGTGCGAAAGTGAAACCATTCGTCAGTCTACATTTGTCAAAATGGCACAGTCAAGCGACATAAAACTTTTTTGGTCATATTGAGCTGCAGTTCCAGTTTGACTTAAGCGTATTCAGGTCGACTTGAACTGCAGCTCGAGTTTTTTGAGTGAGTTACCCATGTCTAAATGTGATAATGAAGTGGCGAGAGGAAACACGGAGCGGGCTTTGTTCAAACGTCGTGCATGGCGGTGAATAAGTAATGAATCTTCTTACCGAAACCGCGGTTGCGGGCGTGTTTTAAGAAAACAAACTATGTCGCTGGTAAATATGCAATGAAAATTAGACTGACAAGTTACTCACCAACAAAGATATACCTACGATTCTTATTTGATTAAGCTGTTGTGATGAACCGATGCATGTCAAAGACGTATGTACCTATACGTGTCTGTTATTTGATTAAGCTGTGATGTGTTGAATAATAAACATTCGCATCGGACATGACATGCATCGGTCATGACGTAATTATTTATTTTACAGAAATGTTTTTGTAGTAATTAAATTACAGTAATGCATTATTTTGTGTTGTATTCGGATATTCAAAAACGCAAAATTACACTAAGAGCACGCTACGGTAGCGTGTCAATTAGTTTTGACCATTATAAATTTGAATAATCGGAGGCATAATCTCATGTTAAGATTTGTCTCTGAATCTTATATCTTTGAGGAAAACTAAGGTGGTCAGATGCATGACCAAACATTATATTTGGCGAATGTATTAGTAGTTCCTAGCTGATCAACAAAGTGCTAGTTGCTCCGGAGGGCAATATTAGGGCAATTAATAGAAGGGCCATTAGTAGTAGGTATTTGCTACATGTTCATATTTTGCACAGCAGTAAGTATAAGTATATAGTATAGTAAGTATTAGCAGCAGTAGTGCGTGACATATTGTAAGTCTATTTCTGCTTAAAGGAACACTAACCGATGATACACACCTTTGCATTTTTGGCTCTACGTTATGCCGGTTTTCATTAAATAATTTGAAAACATTGCGCAAATAGTATAAAGAAAGGCTTGACTTTAGTAGTGCGTCGCACGAATTGGAGGGTGAAAAGACTCACATCTGGTAGGGTTTTGCTTTCTGATTACATATTTACCACTAATAACATTAGGTTATTCCGAGAAAATAATAAAACATTTTTAACCTCAAATCAAATAAATCAGATAAAACTACGTAAAGATTGTCAGATAATAATAAACTTTGTCGTATTTCTTGTCTATGGTTTAACATGTTGTGTACAAAATTAATGTGAACGAAACGTAAAAATCCTGTCAGTGATTTTGTTATGGCTTCTTTCGACGACTTTGGCTTATCTTCACTTCACTTGGTTACTTATCACCTATCACTAGGTAGGTTATGTTGGAGTATAGAAAAAAACGCGCAAGGCGAGCGAAGCGTGCCATTCCCCCCCCCCCCCCCCCCCCCCCCTCCCATAACTACTAAAGTTTAACCTAAAGAAATGCTAAAAACATATTTCAGGACGCTATTAAAGACAAAATATGCGCTATACTCTAGAGCTATTCATAAAACTTTGCTTTTAGTTTTACGATAGAAAAATTTTAAACATCATAAACCCTCAAGACTTGCTTGGAAGTTTGGACTTGTTGTATATTGCATTATTAACTATGATAGACTCTTTTATATCTTTAAATAGATAGTAATACCCGATACCCTTAAACACGCAAACTAAACTAGAATACAATATAATAATTATATAATATGTGGTACACACCCAAAGAAAAGATGTAAAGATGTAACTCAAAAATCATTTTTTTTTATTTTGCCACATATACTTACGTATTAAAAACTGGTCAAGTATGTAAGCAAAAATGTTAATATACGTATCTAAACTTATTGTATACTTTCCGTTGACCTTAGAACCGATCATTCATGCGAATGAATTAAGCAAGGTCTTACAGCACAAATAAAGGAAAAATCGTAATTTGTTATATTTTAACAAATTAACTTATATTTGTTTACATGCTATATTTATTTTTGGAGAACTGACCGTGATGTATATCGAGTATGTACGGGAAAACATTTTTCATCTACAAAGAGTCCTTCAATCCAATTTATACGGTGCACGAATCACTTGTCAGGTTTGTTCTACCGAATCGTTTCAAACCAAATGTATCCAACATCCCAGTTACTGAGAATCATTCTACGAGGAAAACACATGGTAGTGTGTTTTACACTTTTTGTGTAACTTTTTGTGTTGTACACTTATGAAATTGTTAAAAACTGTTACAGAAATAAAAACATTTTGTATTTTGTATTTTGTATTTCCTGTCTGGCTTTGTCGGCAGTGTGGATAGAATGACTCCTTGGCTTTTAAAAGTTTTTTAAGTAATATTAATAGACAATTTATTTTAATTTTAAATGCCTTGTAATAATGAAAAGCCATAACAGTATTTCTAAAAACCGTAGCATACCGATTACTTTATAACATCTACAATGTATAAAGTTATATCTCGGATACCTACTATAAAGTAATAGATCTATCAATATAGCGAACCCTGATCCATAAAGCTTTTCGGAGCTGTACTTCACGGTGAATTTTTCCGCTGTTCTAAAGAAGTTGGCGTTTTCGGCCCCCGAGAATACAATATCGTTTTCGTGCCCGCCCCCAACCTACTCGTACACGCTCCTAAGCAATAACGATCGCCTTTATAACCGAACGGACAAAATAAATCTCAAATACCTTACACCTTATAATATCTTCTTTATTTTGAAATAACACGAGAAAGGGCTTAACCCGCAGGTTTACGTTTGCGTGTGTTTATATTATGGTATGATTTTATTCAAGATTTAACAAAACCTTATCTAATAAATAATAAGTCCTGGTTAACAGGCATTTCATTATTTATTAAAAGAATTTTAATTTTTATTTAATTCTGTTCTCTTAATAAATAATGAGAAACGGTTGATCTATTAAAAACAGTTTAAAATTATCTAAAGACAACTAAATAGATCTGGATTACTGCTTGTCATACTCGTAGTTAAGTATAACTATAAGTTAATAATATTTCCAAAAGTTTGTGAGTTGTCCTAAAAATTAACTAAAAATTTTGATAAACATGGGCGTAAAGCCCGTGTTTAACTGCTTCGAGTTCACGAACTCACGAACTCGAGCGGCAACGAGTGGACCGTGGATCAAACTCACCCTGATGAAGATACTCACCCTGATGAAGATTCTCTTGATGAAATCTAGTGGCTAAACCCAATGTTTATCAAAATTAATAATCGTGAAATGTGACAAAAATGGATAACCTCGAACGACACCATATATCTTTCAACGCGTACGATTCTTACTGTCGGGAGTTCAGTAGAGCAATAAAGTTCGGAACAATTCTCTTTACGACACCTCTTGCCGTAACAGAATGATTGTGCTCTGAATGTTCTCCTTTTAAAGTTGAAAAGAATTATCCGTGATATGAATAATTATGGTACAGAAGAAACCATTTTGTGGATATATCCAAAATAATAAAGCAAACTCTAAATTAATCTAATAAAGTAATATAACCATAAATAGTAATGAAAAAGTGATTAATAAATAATATTTCGTATGTTTTTAGATAACAGCTTAAGTAAAATGATTTTAAAAAGTATGTTGTATACAACATTGCCTTAAATATAAACATGTTAAACTATGTAGGTGGGTAGGTCTGTATACACCTTTATATGTATTTTTAATCAGCCATGCCAGTGCCTCATTAACATTAATTAAAGACTTTATTATTAATTCAACCATTAATAATGTAATCAGATATAAATATTTCTTTTGCTAACCATTAAATTAGTCTTATAAATATTTCTTTGCTAACCAGTAAATTAGTCTTATAAAACTTTTCAGTATGTAGGTCCTGCTTCTATTAGACGAGGAGTTCTACCTTTTTATTAGAGTTCTGAAGTTCAGCAAGAAACCATTATAAGTTTTGCCATGTCCGTCAGTCTGTATGTCTAGTCAGAGTCCTGCTCGCAGATTTATAAGTGTATCGAGATAAAATTTACAAAGTAACACATTCTAGTAGCGATCATAAGCAGCATAAGGAAAATAAAAAAGAAAAGTATCATGTTAATTATCCTAGTTTTCCGTTATTATAATGTGTAGTTTATTTTATACCCCATCATATATCATGTGGCATATGTATATAGTTGAATACATCTTTTGAAGACACCAAAAGGTTTTATGGACAGTTTTTCGATACAGCTTATTATTTTTCTAGATAATTTAATTACAAATTTATTCAATATAATGTCCAGTTTATCAAAGAAAAGATTAATGTCACTATTAGGAGTCCGATAGATACATAATACGACACAGTGAATTGAATTCTTACCAGTTAAACCGCTATTTGAGCAGATCTAAGTAGTTTTCAAACATTACGGTAAGATCTTTCGACTTTTCTCAAATTTCTCAAACCTAAAACTATTCTTGAGGTAATAATTTTGTTCGTTTCATAGCAAATGGAGGCTAGCTTTTAAAGCATCGTGGTTATGCACTATGCAGAGAACATGCCTCGTCATTCCAGGACGAGGCATGTTTGGTCACACTAAGTGATTGATTTAAAATAACACATTGCAAATAATGTATAAATTTTCAAAAGTTATAAAGTTATAAAGCAAGCTGGTATCTAGAGTACTAGGAGATCTTCCCATCATCATGCAGCACACAGTGTTCCTGGGTCGGTCGGCTTGTGTTATGGAAACCACACACACTTGTGTGGTTTCCATAACATTTAAACTACCTAAAAACAGGAGTCAGGAGTCAGGAGTCAGGAGTCAGGAGTCAGGAGTCAGGAGTCAGGAGTCAGGAGTCAGGAGTCAGGAGTCAGGAGTCAGGAGTCAGGAGTCAGGAGTCAGGAGTCAGGAGTCAGGAGTCAGGAGTCAGGAGTCAGGAGTCAGGAGTCAGGAGTCAGGAGTCAGGAGTCAGGAGTCAGGAGTCAGGAGTCAGGAGTCAGGAGTCAGGAGTCAGGAGTCAGGAGTCAGGAGTCAGGAGTCAGGAGTCAGGAGTCAGGAGTCAAGAGTCAGGAGTCAGGAGTCAGGAATGTATATTTACATTCCACTTTTTAACATTTTATTTATAAACTTTTGGTAAATAAAAGTAAGTAAAATACTAGTATTGTGCTCATTACAATGAGCTCTCGCTTATCCAATCCAATATTCATTTATAAATACAATTTGTCCTTTAGGCTTACGAACGGCGTGGATATGGATGATAAATTAAGAGTTTTGAAAATCTTCCGGTGAAATTACGAGTACAATGAGTAAACATAAAATAGATAATCATACAATACCAAACAAATGCATTCTAAACTTGTGCTCTAAACATTCACGTCAATAAAACTTAAACTAAATAGTATTATAAGATTTTGCTCATTAGTGCTATGCAAATAAAGAGATTGTGGCAGGAGCGCTATACCAAGAGCGCTACTTTGTTCGAGTACCATCCGGTACCATCGTTTGAGTGCTTTCGGAGGCTTTTGCTGACGCATTTTTACAGAAAACATTCTCCGGAGCTCGAAGGCGTCCCGACTTTGAGCTCCGGCCAAGTCAGATCTATCCAAACTGAATAAGATAGCCATAATATCTTTGACATGGAGTAACGTGCAGACTCACTTACTTTAAGCACCGCAGATGACCGTTGGACCGATCTTAATCGAGGACGACAAATACCGGAGAACAGTAGAATTAACCGCACTGCTCGCGTCGCTAGTTTGCAACATGGTTTCATGAGATATATAGTGTATATAGTGTGATATATAGTGCGGCGAGGTGACTTTATTTAGAGTGGTATCTCTAACATCCAAACGACAACATCTATGCCAAGTCAATTCGTACCCCGCTCGCCAATCGAGTTTTTGAACTCACCGGTAGGCCATCAAATTGTGGTCTGGCATGAGCGGTAACATAGTTATCGATCTTTCATGATCGTATCAGTGGCGAGAAATACCTTGAGTTTCTTCAGAGGAAGTTGGAAGATTGAATTATGAATGACGTTTAGCTGCCCTTTCTGGAACTTAATATTTTAGCAAGACTAAAATGCTGAATTTTACTATTTTATACAATCTTATGGAGCTGTAAAAAAATCAAGCTTCTTAGTTTACGCAATAATAATTATGACCTGAATACATTTTCACTTCGCTTTGCAAGTTTGACACAAAACACTAAAACTTTGCATTTAAAACATGTTTTCTGTAATAGAGAAAACATGTTCAACTGCAAACAAAAGCTTGTGTAAGTTTTTCTATAATGGTAAAACAAGGTAAATATGTAGATAGTATCCGGGCGGAACTTTTGCACTTGCTTATTTTATATTTGAACGTTATTTAATTATCTTGCAAGAATTTATTTAAAGCAGAAGCTCTTTTCTCAACATATAATTACTTCACAGCCATAGGGGCGTAACATATGTTGAATTTTACAACTTTCACAGTCACTGACAACTCGTTTCTAATTATTTAAGCGAGACTGAGACTTTAACGCTGGCTTTTGTGCAATTAAATGTTTTGCCTTTCATTGCGAGTAATTTAATATCAGTTATTTGAATGTAATATTCGTTTCTATTTGGAATGGTTGTTAAAAAGCAACAGGTAGTTATGATTATGTATAAGTTTTTACATCAATTATATTATTCTCGAAAAGTTATATGAAGTGAAGTTAATGAATCAAATAAACTCAGGATCGTAGTATGTAGAAATCCGTAGTCTCTGCCTACCTCGTCGGGAAACGTTGAATGTTGGCACAAATGTCAAAAAATAATTATGTCTGCGAATAACCTAATATTTTTATTTCATACAATGATAGCTCTAACAAGCAAAATTAAAGTGAAACCTTAATGTTCAAATCATAAATAATTTTATTAAACAAATTTTTGATCTAGCCGTTAATTAAAAATATTGTTATTATAAAAAAAACAATTTTGAAAATATATTATATTTTCATATTAAAACCCATAAAATGTCTGTTTATGGTATGAAACGACATTTTAATATCGAAGCTGGAAACAATATTACGGCGAAATGCTGAGAAGCCACTTGGCCATCTCCGCAATTGCAAACAACTTTTATGTTGTGAAACTTAGCTGTTTGTGCTTGACATTTTGTCGCTTTTATATTTTATTATGGACATGGAAAATACTAGCTAAGTGTTTATCATTTACACCTGAGTGACAGTTTTACCATCGACATTTATATTGTAGCCAAGCGAAAGTATAACAATCATTATATATTCATCGTTTTCTATAGCAGCTACATGTTTGCTACGATGTCGTTTACCAGACAATTAGTTACAATTTAGAAATCATGCATACGATATTGTATTAACTTTTAATAATACCTTATTTACAGACAATGTACGAAAATATATTTATTGCAATAAGGCAAAAAGAAATAACTGAAATAATAAAAAATAACAAAAGACATAACTGCCTTGATAAACTTGTTGCTTTCTGGAAAAGTTGACAGCAATATAACTCACATGATATATGGCGCAAATTTATGTGCGTTAAAAAAAAAGACGGTGGAATCCGGCCCATTGCTGAAGGCTATACTTTTAGACGCATTGCTTCTAAAATTTGCTGTTCTTGCAAAACTAACTGAACAATTCCATCCCATTCAGTTAGGTTTTGGAAGCAGGAGTGGGTGTGAGGCTGCTGTCCATGCCTTAAGAACCTACCTTAAGAGAGACGCTGGTGAAGTACTTTTGAAAGTGGATGTAAAAAACGCTTTCAACACCGTAAAAAGAAACCTCATCCTTAATGAAATTAAAAATGTTTGCCCCGAAATTTTTAACGTTTATCAATGTTATGGTTCGGACTCTACACTCACAAAACCAATCACATTAAATCATCTACCGGCTGTCAACAAGGAGATCCATTAGGACCAGCCCTGTTCAGCCTTGCCATTCATCCTATTATTAAATCACTATCTTCAAAATTTAACGTATGGTACTTGGATGATGGCACTTTAGGAGGGGACGCAGAAACAGTTCTGAATGATTTAAAACTTTTAATTGATAAATTTCAATTCATTGGCTTAGACTTAATTTTTTTTATATTATTCATAATTCACATTTAGAAAATTTAAGTATGATATGAATATCAGATTCAATACAAACAACACGAAAATATAATATTATTAAAAGTTTTAATACTCTAGCTCCTAATATCAAAATTGTTAATAAAAATACTCTCCACCTTCTAGGTGCCCCAATTTTAAATGAATCATTCCCTTCATTCATTGCAGAGCAGCGTGTTAAATTCGAGGAATATACTGAAAAGTTGTCCAAAATTCGTTGTCATATGGCTTACCACATAATTCGTTTTTGTCTGTTTGTTCCTCAGTTGACTTACGTCCTGAGATATTTGGATACTGCATTAAAACTTGTAATTATCAAAATTTAAAATTGTCCAATGTCTGATAATTTTTGGTGCCAGGCCTCTCTACCCATACGTTTTGGAGGTTTAGACTTTAGAAAAATTTCAAGTGTTTCTCTCCCAGCATTTTTATCTTCAGTTCATAGCACAACAACTCTGTTTTCTAAAATTATACAATCATCTATAGGTATTAATCAAACTGATGCTATGGACGAGAAAAAAATGCTTGGGCATTGGTCTGTCCATCTGAAACGATTCCTGAAAAACCTCATTTACAGAGACATTAGGACGAGTCTATACGTAAAAAATACAACAAGAGCTTTTGGATTCAGTGTCTTCACAAACGGAACGGGCTCGCCTCATTGCCTCTGGAGCACGGGAATCTGGTTTTTGGCTGCATGCTCTGCCTTCAGCAAACATAGGCACGCTAATGGATGATAATACATTTTCTTTGGCAGTAAGTCTCCGTGTAGAAGCCACTACCAATGAACCTCACCAGTGTCATTGCGGCATCATGGTTGACAGACAAGGTCACCACGGACTCTCCTGCTGCCGCAGCGCAGGTCGTCAAGCTCGCCACGCCAGTCTTAATGACATCATCCGTAGGGCACTCGCCACCATGAACGTGCCGGCCATCCTAGAGCCAACAGTATCGCACATGATGATGGTAAGAGGCCTGACGGCATGAAATTTATTCCCTGGAGTCGTGGTAAGCCTCTAGTGTGGGATGCGACTTGTGTGGACACTCTGGCAGCATCTCACGTATCGTCTACGTCTAAGACCATGGGTGCCGCTGCTGCTGCGGCAGAAGACCTCAAGACGCGGAAATATGCATCCATTGGCAATGGTTATATATTTCTGCCTTTTGGGGTAGAAACTTTAGGCCCGTGGGGACCTGAGGCGTGGCTCCTATTCAGAGAGTTATCAAAGAGACTGGTGGACAAGACCAATGATCAAAGGGCTGGTGCTTACCTCGGACAAAGGCTTAGTATGGCTATTCAACGAGGTAACGTTGCCAGCCTTTTGGGCACTCTACCTGCGGTCAGTGAACTGAACTGTATTTTTATCTATAAGTAATTGTATATTTATTTGATATATATCTGTTTTTGTAAATAAAAAAAAAGTACTGTGATATATATAGGTAATATAATTATAACTTTTATGATATTATAGATATTATTTTAAAATATGAGATAGGCAAAAATATATAGTTAACGTGAAAATAAATTAATTAATTTACCCACTAAGAAAGGGTAACACAACTTTTTTGCGACATTCAGTTTGTCGTATTTATTTATTGTTATTCGCTCCAATTTGTAAAAGGTTTACAATTCATTTATGTTTGAAATACGCTGTCAACAATGTTTTTAAATTGATCTGACAATACACAATACTTTTCACCGAGTTATCTGGCTATTGAAAGTTCAGTAGTTAATAAAAAAAAAACTAATAGTTATAGTGCTATGTAGAAGTATTGCTGGAATTGCGGGAATTGCGGCTAATGTGAAAGGGAGATCTGGCTTTAAGGAATGAGGAGAATGACGACCCAACCCTTACTACAGAGAAAAAACGACGCGCGCACCCTCAATTCTAAACGTATATACACCATGTTTTATCAAAACATAGAAACATTATGAAAAAACCTCACCAACTATGTCAACACTGGATGCAATTGATTCTGCAAGTTTTCCGTCCAGTTAATAGAGTTGGGTATGAATAAAGTTTAACCTACATAGACTAACTAGTACCAGACTTTATTGTAAAAATATTATATATAAACAGATGTATAAAAATTGACAGTTTATACTATTACAATGTATTGCGATGTATCTATGAAAGGTTAAGCTATTCGGTTAATAGTGAGATTGGTGCACACTGTTTGCGGCAGGGTGGGTCTCCAACCCATGCCACGTTCGTTCGCCATCAGTTGCCCCTAAGTCTCAGGTTTGCGCGGAGCTTCGCGACGCCTTGTCGCATGATATTTCACACAATATTTTCAAGAATGTTGTTTGTCATCTGATAAATATATTTTAAAAATGGTGTCCGAGAAACATTCTTATTTTAGTTTATTTTTGTTTGTATTTGTGCTACGAGTCGAAGTGTTGAAAGTACATGCATTTCCAGTCGAAAAAATTGCCATTGGTAAGCAACAACTTTAATATTATCTTCTAAAATTTATGTTGCCTAAAACTGTTTTTTTTTTTATATATTTTTTCATACCTACTAGTATTTTTTTACGTGATGCAGTTACAATTTTCTATAAGCCATTCAAAATTTTAGTTTGTGTGACTTGGGTAAAATAGACGAAATGTTTTAACCTTATCACTATTTTAATTACGAATAGTTTGCTACAAAATAAAAAGTAGCAGTTTTATTTCTATCTCAATTATCTCAATTTTAATTTCCTACTTTTAACAAAAAGTTGCATTTTTTTGTTTTACTGACAACGAGCGTCTCTGTTGTAATTTTACTCTCGCTGCAACGTGTTTGGGTATGCTACGGTACAAGGAATATGCTGAAGGTTTCAATGAGGAAAATAACTTTTTATAAACTGTAACCAGCAAAAGCTTGCCACGCACATTAAGAACGTAAAAATAGTCTATCTAATTAGGCGTTAACATTATATTAACATTATTATTTATTGAGATTAGAATGGAACGGACAGACTATACTTTAACGCGACATTAACTCATTATGAGATATACCTTTGCATAACGCGTACTGAGCATTGTAAGTACCATAGTTACATATTTCTGTCTGTTAATTTTGTGTGCTAAGAAACAAATGAATGTCTATGTCTATGTCTATTTCTGACGTTGGTTTTTGATGAACATCATAGATAAAACATAAAACTGCACCATAATGGAGTACATACTTTGTTGGGTAAGGTTGACAAACATTTTAAATTGCAGTTTGATTTGTACCATTTTATTAGGGACAAGCTGTCCCGCTAATGGCTTGCTAACGATCCCGCTTCAAACACAAAGGATAGTTTTATAGTGAAAGAATATTTATAGGATAAATAAATGATTCAATAAATATTTGCAGATACGCAACATTTTGTATACATCATTTTAAACGTAGTTTATGTACCAGTAATATTTTCCAGATTTGCAGTTAAATAATAAATAAATATTGTACACTTAGATAACGCGTCTGAGTTATTCTACTTAAGATTTATTTTAAAAAACCTTCGGATACACATTCAATCATCGCTTTGAAGGGTATATCTATATATTATTACGTGAAGCAAAAACTTTGTACCCCTTTTTACGAAAATTACGCGGACGGAGGAGTATTAAATTTCACACACTTATAGTTTACATAGAGAAGGAGTGCAGAATGCTAGTATATTTTTTATATTATGCAAAAAAATACATCAATTATTAATGAATTATGGTCGAATTTGAACTAGTGGTCGCCCACTAGTAATTATAAATATATGTATAGATTATATATGGATTATATGTGTGCATTATAAAATGTTAGGGCCTTAGATACCTCAAATGTTATACATGTATTGTATAATATTGTAATATATTTTGTACATTTAAAGTAACTTTGAAGGGTATGATCTCAATGTTTCGTTGGAGCTGAAAATCTGAAAATCTTCCACATAAACTGACACCAGTTTATATGAAATGATGACTACACTATTGTATTGGGTATTATATCGGGTATTATAGTATTGTACACTATTGTCTTGTAAAAATACATGTAAGAAGACATAAATAAATAGACAAACGATATAATAATAGAATGATAAATAAATAGAAGAGTATTTTCCAAACTAAACAGAAAGTTAAACTATTTGAACCACGCGTTAAAAACTTATAAAAACATTGACACCTCTTTGCACCTCTTTTAGGGAAGTTTTAAAACCCCTAGAACATGATTTTCATTATAATGTACACATATAAAATAGAACTTATTAAAAAAATAGAAAAACGCGAAAAAAATCACTCATACAATCTTCACCTCATTAAACTACCTCTAAATTTTAAAACCCTAATACACATATTTCGTTATAGATAAATAGAAAGATAGATGTTATTAACGTATTTGAATTAAAATAGGTTTGAATTTAATATATTATGTTTGAAGTTACTACGCATTAAGGTTTTTTTAATGATAATTATAAATATTTGACACCGCGTTTTAGATCGTTTTTGGGATAAGTTCAAAATTGACAGCTGGCTTTTTTATTTGTTTCAAGAGTTCCGTACCTCAAAAGGTAGAGAGGGCTCTTATAGGATCACTTTGTTATCCTTCTGTCTGTCTGTCTGTACATGTAGCCAGAACTTTCTTTAATGCTTTCAAATTACAGTTGTTATCCTGTTGTTAGTTGTTATTATAAGTTTATAATTAACTAGCTGTTACTCGCAACTTCGTACGCATATGCTTAGATCCTTTATTTTTATTTTTGTAAGGAATGCATTTTGTGCATCTAAAATATCTCTCAAAAGTTTAATCCCCTATTTTACCCGCTTCGGGGATGATTTTGCAAAAACTTAGAAACACGTATTTCTTTATTTCTTACCAAAAGCCTAAATATGAATGTTCAGATCCCTAACTTAAAAAAATATGAGTTGCCCAAACAAACTATCATCCCCTATTTTACTCCCATCAAGGTTGTTTTTTTAAAACAAAATGTAGCCTATGTTCGTGCAATAAATGCAATACATCTTCTTACCAAATTTCATCAAGATTCGTTCAGCCGTTTAGCCGTGAAAACGTAACAAACAGACAGACAGATACACTATCGCATTTATAATATATAATAGTGATGTGTAGTAAAGCAGCAAAAATATCTCGATTTAGCATTATGCTTCCCTGTCAGATGACAGGTCAGCGCTGTTAATCTGCACCTTCGGAGACCTTCGATCCAGTCACTCAACCTTACGAAACGCAATAATAAAATCAAATAAATAAATAAACAAAATGTACAAGAATATGGTTCTTATGCCCAACTACATAATATACACATTAAAAAAATGAACGTGTCGCGGGACACGCGTTTGGAACAAAGTCCCTTTCGGGTTAGCATAATTAATCATTAACGTGCCAGGCTCTCATTCTCTCTACCCAACCGTCTCTTTAATTTTGATTATTGATGCAGTATATATATTTATAAATTTATTTGCAATATATATATTTATTAACGCGTTAACTTTAGCTCCACAAATTTTTAATGAACCCGTAAATATGTTATACCCTATGTTATTTTACACCCTAAAGGGTAACATTTATACAAACTTTGAATACCATATTTATTTAGATCTAATCAACAGTCTAAAGTTTTATGCTTCTAGTTCTGAAAATCTTTCATCCCCCTTTTTAACCCTTTCCAACTCTTTTTTCAAATTAAAAAGTAGCCTTTGTCTTTTCTCAGGATTTAGACTATCTGTGTACCAAATTTCATTAAAATCGGATCAGTAGTTATGGCGTGAAAGCGAGACAGACAGAAAGACAGACAGACAGAGTTTCTTTCGCATTTATAATATTAGTAAGAAAGTAAGGATCTTCAGATTTGCTGACTTCATTCATTAGGCGTTTGTTTCAAATACTAAGTGAAACAAGGTCATTGACCCATAGTATTATGTTAACGCTGAAAAAAAGTGGATAGTATTGCTCTCCATACATTTAATCCTTAATTAATTATCCTTTTTTTTCGTCTAAGCTTCTACCGTGTTTCGTAGTACGGGGTGGGATTAGTGAAACGGTCAGTTAAAGGCAGCAAACCTATATCGACACGTTTTAAGCTAAACATTCTGCTCACAGAATAATATTAGTCGAACATAGTTTTGCGAGCGGAATAGGTCTATAACCTATTCCGCTCGAAAAGCGCCATGTGTTTTATTTTTTTCTGAGTTTGGCTATTTAAAACTAAAAAAACTACTACCAAAAAACTACTTACTACTTAAAAAACTAAATTCAAGCCAATTTAGTTTTTAAGTAATTGTATGTTTTGGACTGGTTACTTTGCATCTATATCGGAGCAGTTTCCAACGTCAAGATGGATGATTTAAGAACTATAAACCTAATAGCAAAAAATAAATATTGAACAAAACAAAATTGGCTAATGGATGAATTGCCAAGCCGTCAAGCCGTCAAGCCGTCAAGCCAAGCCATTGCCGGAGCCAATTCGATTTACTTAAATTCTAAAAGTAAAAGACTTAACCCCTAAAGAATAAAACTATGACCAATCGTTATTATAAAAATATGATTAAAGAAGTATCAAGAAAAATATACATTCTGTCCAGTCCACCCGTACTCAGATCCCCGCCCACATCATGGAACACTCCGAGTCCGAATTCAGCGACAATCAAGAGTCTGACCTAGAGACTGGGTTGGAAGAGGAAGTAGAGGAGATTGAGGAGCCTAAGACAATCAAGCACCTCCCTGACTTCAATAAGTTTAAGAACACCGCTATGAGGCCAATGCAACTAAAGGACGACGGGAAAATGTTAGTTACTACAGCGGATAAGGAAGGAAACAGGAAGTCATTATCTGTTCCTTCCTTATCACAGCATACTGACAGCCCCAGATCCATAGCCTATAGCCCAAATCCATCAGACAGCTCCCGCTCTATAGACCCAGCAGTCCGAAGTGCCTTCGACACATTAGGAAAGGAGTTGTTGTTAGTCAGGAGATTTTGGGAGCTCTCGACATTATTAAAACCACCCCAGAGGGTTCTATTGCCCCCCATCTAGATCTTATTCTCAAAAGTCTGGAGGCAAGGGCTGGATCAGGGAAGCCTCAGATTGCATATTGCCTGTCGAGCTTATCCAAAAGGAGCCTGGTCCATTCTTGGGGGGTCTGGTAGGGATTTCCACCGTCTTGAATGTAGTATCCTCTGTCAATGTCAATTCTCTTCTTGGAGGACTCTCATCTATGATAGATAACTTGGCTCAAAGATAAACTCAGGCTCACCAACAACAGGCTGCAACGGTGGCTAGTCTTAATGACCTTACGGCTAGTTTCAACAAATCCACTGAGCGGAGCCGAGTCCCTTCTATTCACGATCCAGGACGTTCAGTCAAAGATGGTGAGTGTCGCCGTCTCAACCCCAAGGTCCATCTCCTCGATTCATAAAAGGGCCAGAGAAGATCCGGTCGAAAAGCTGGAGTCAGTAGGGACCTACACCTGCAGTTACGGAGTTCTCTCACTTGCAAAGAATGGATGCAGCTATTCAGGATCTGGAAGAGAGTCTAACATCCTGTCTGAGCTCTCAGAATTGTCCAAGAACCTGGCTGTATACATGGATATCTTGAACAAAAACCTTGAACAAGTAATTGCATTTATGGATGAGCGTCCCCAAATTGTAAACCACATTCAGGAGTTGGGAAGGGCTGAGAGACTCGACATATACAACGACATGATGACTCAGTTGGACAATTGCAGCTACCGGTGGAATTCTCGAGCTAAAGTTGACATACCAAATCAAGAAATAAATACATTAAACACATTGCTCATACCGGTGGTAAGCTCAAACGCCAATAACTTGGTTTTAGTCTACTATTATTTTTTGCGCTATTGCAACTTCGTCCGCGATTTTGAGTTCCTAAATGAATACATTTTTTTTATCATCGACACCTTGACTTCACTCACGGCTGGGTATAATAAACCTTCTCAAGTTAGTAAGTACCACACGTTGCGACAATCTTGTCCATCCTTAAGGACTCGACCTAGCACCACACATGATATATGACCAGCACAACGCCGCTTGAGTTCTATTTATCCGTTTTCCGACATATTTGTACGCGTTTTTCAACACGTGCGTTTTCGGATATTTCAGTTTGGTTTGAGCATGGCTTGTTTTGTTACTTTCTATGCTTACTTACAAGAAATACTTAATATAGTATTTTTAATTTAAAATTAATAACTTAATTTTTCATACTTTTGGGATGTTTGGATGGATAGCTTTTTACGATATCTCATCTTATACTTAAAAAAGCCTTTGCAGACCTCTAAAACTGTTCTTGTCAAAATCAGATGTCTAAAGTTTTAGTAGGTACGTCATGTTTTTCTAATAAGCAGCGATCGACATGCAACCTGTAAAAAACTGTGTGCTACAGTCAGTAAGTATGTGTTGTTGCAAACACAATGTTTGAACTTGCCTCTGACTACCATCGACTTGGTATTGTTACGTACCTGCGCCTAAGCAAAATAGAAAATATACTACCCTCAACGAAACACTTCCAATCGCATCGATTTAACTTGAAATACAAATTCAACAAAACTCTTATAAACTAAAGCTAATATTAGTACCAATAATTAATTTAAATTTGATTTATTTTGTTGTATTTGAAAAATACAACAAAAACCAAACCTTTCAAATGGTAACTCAATATAATTGGCACTCACTTTAATTTATTTTGAAACCCCGTCTACATATAAACCTGTATCTGTTTTAACTCATAAATGCTTATTAGACAATTTCTTAGGTGCAACCTATCAGCCTACCAAATTCACATAGATCAACGGTACGAAAGTTATGCTGTAACAACCATGCATAAAAACATTCATAAAACATACTTAAAAATATACGAACCCTAACTCATTATAATAATAATATTGTACGAAC
Source organism: Lampropteryx suffumata (assembly GCA_948098915.1). NCBI lineage: Eukaryota > Metazoa > Arthropoda > Insecta > Lepidoptera > Geometridae > Lampropteryx > Lampropteryx suffumata. Next base: position 12,296,949 of record OX402544.1, on the reverse strand, counting down.
CGTGAGCTCGAGCGGCAATGAGCGGACCGCGAATCAAACTCACCCTGATGAAGATTCTCTAGATGAATCGAAACAATGTCGGTGCCTCCATCGACAAAATAATACGTGATTAAAGCCCGTGTTTGTCAAAATGAATAATATTGTGTCGATGAAAACGTATTACAGCTGGGTTAAAAAGCTGGTCACCAATGTATTTTTTATGATCTAGACTTTAAATATAAACCATAGCTAACTCGAACTAGATATTGTAGCGTTGCGATCCTTTTTACTTAAAAAAGAAGATCATAAATAAGCATGCAATAAAATTTAAGAAATAACGAATTCAGATAGATAGCTTAAAAATAAAGATTTCGTTAGAAAATATGTAGTTATGGGATTTAGGGTTAAAAATGCACGGTGATATTTAAATGTTCAAAATATAATTTTTTTTTTTAGTTTAGGTACACTGCAATCAGTTCTACTATAACTCGAACATAGAAGTACAGCAAATACTTGGCTGTACTTCTTTAGCAAGATGAATTTTAAAATTGATGAACCTGAGGACCAACCAGAGGTTCAAGGTAGTTCAAGTAAAAGATAATTCACAGGCTTTACTTTCCATCTTTAATATTCTGTGGTAGGGACGTCCACCTTACAGCACTTCTTTCATTTGACCGCTTTAAAATAAACATTTTACAATGAAAAGTTATAAATTTAAAGAAACAGCATAAAATAAGATATAGATTTGTGATTATGATCACACTATACTGCTCTGAGTCTGATAAAATCAAGCATAACAAAATTTTAATATAAATTTATAAATATTGTTATAAAAAGCAATATAGTATTGTTGTATTGTAAAAATGCTTTGCTGAGCAGAATATTATGTTAAATATCCACATGTAAGTAAAATAGTATACATATAAAAGCTAAGTAAAAATAAAGATATTACAATATCCAAAATAATGGATTGCACTGGTGAAATTTTACGAACGAATTTATTATGTTTTAGTTGATAAAATAATTATTATACTATATTTATTTATTCAAAATAATCAAGAAAGTAGATAAATGAAAGTAGTAAAAGAAAGTAGTGAAGCTTATAAACATAAAAGATAAACATAAACGATAACCGATAATTTAAACGTCAAGAGGACCCCCAAGGAAGAAGTTCGGTTCGGTGACGATGTCTATCGAGTACGTGCCGGTGAGCGAGGGCGAGCAGGACGAGCCCATCGAGCTGCCCACGGAGGAGTACGGCACCTTGCTGCTGCCCACCGTGGCGGCGCAGTTTCACGGGCGCCAGCGGACTCGAAGTACCGCTGCGGCGCCGAAAGAGGTCGGCTGCGCGGGCTGCGGCTCGTGGACGAGTGTCTATTGCCGCTGCCCGAGGGCTGGGCTTCGTATCGCCACTACTGGTGAGTCGAGAAGAGAAGGCGCGAGCGAGTCGCGCACCGTCTCGCTTTCACCGACAATGCCCTTGATCCCATTATCAATCTATCCTGGCCACACAACGTCTGAGCCACCTCCGGCTCCAGGAGGGTGACGATTCTGACGGCGCGGAAGTGGCCCGGCACGAACAGGTCCGTAACTGGCCACGGCGTCGCCCAAGCGCGAGCACGGCTGCGCAAGCGTGGGTGCGGGCGTGGGCGCAGGCGTGGACGTGGGCGTGGGCGTGGGCGCGGGCGTGGGCGTGGGCGTGGGCGTATGCGTGGGCGCGGGCGTGGGCGTGGGCGTGGGCGCGGGCGGTGTTAATAATTATATTAACCCTCTGCTACTGAGGTGACTTTATTGTTAACATTTGACTGACGTGTTGTCTATCAGACGTCAGCTATACTAGCCTGAATTACCTATATTTTGACTATTTATTATATATATCCATTTTTATATGTTGTATTGGTTCATATTCTTTCAAAATAAAAAATATATCAAATAAAAGTAGAGACTATCGAGAAATTGATCAGTCTGGAATAATCAACAATCGAAAATGGTAGCACTATTGACAAATTGGTAATTCGTAGACTCATAAGTATTGTTTTACTTGCGGATATGGATCTACAGAATCATATAAGTATCTCAAATTCCCGCGAAACCTGCTACTATCATTTTCATTCAGATTTCTCCCTAACTGTATAATACCAAAAGTTAATTAAACGGACAGTCTAGCTAAATCCTAGGACAGAATTTTAAATAAAACTCTTTATAGGTCTGTGGTGGAAAAAATCTCTCGCGCACTTGGTCAAAGCCACCACCTTTCATTCACCGGATCACCGGGTCTCGTACGGATTACGTGCTGATAATACCCGGACCTGGTGCGAATTTTAATACGTATTAGAAAACATCTTTAGCTGATCTTCCTGAAACTTCTTGATGATCTTGCGAAGTGTAAATACCTTTAAACCAAATCTTCTATAGAAATACCTTGAAGGGATTGTTTGTTTTCCCTGGCTCATACACTCACTCACATAAGACTTCAAAACCAAGTTAAAACCAAATTGTATTCAATGAGTATTAAATAGGTCTTGTAACGGGACAGAAGGTCATTCCGTTATAATTCACAATTATTATCGTATGCTTGGGTACAAACCTTATTAATATCACGTAGGCATACATGGGTCATTCTTATCAGAACAGATTTACCAGCAGTTCTATCTCAGATCTTTAATTATTGAATGAAATAGTGCGTAATTCATTACAATGTAAATAAACAAAGCATCTGTCATAACAAACTATACCATAGACGGATTATGGCAGATGTATGCAATTGTCAAGGTCCGTGAGTGAAAGCTAGCAAAAAGTAATTAATACTAAGATTATGGACTATGGTGTAGAAATATTTTACGACTCTAGAGTATAATAATAAATAATACTGGATTTGAATTAGTAAGATTAAATAGAATTTGATTCTATAAGATAGAATAATCTATCCTTCTATTAATATATTATTGATAGAATGATTTGGGACGGGAAGATCTCTAAGGAGGTTGAATTCGAAAGAGTAAACAAATAAATAGCTATATAAAAACAATATTAAAACTAGAATACATAAATTAAAATCTATTTATGTTAACGATATAATATATAAATCATGAAATAACTACATAAAGATGGGAAAAAAGTGAAATTTTAATGAATTTAGGGCTTGATTTAGTAAAGAGGTTATTTAGCTATACCACGGAGGTTGGTACGTTAATTGAAATAGAATCGAAATTTCGAATGTGTTTGAAAAAGGCAAGAAAAATAAAAAATAAAGATGAAAAAGAAGATTTTGGTCATTCGAGATTAGGAGGACGCGTGAGGCCGTTCGAGCTGAACGTTTTCGGTAGAATTTTCTCTGATGGTTTCCTACAATTACAAGGTGTCTTGTCGTGCGTTGTTTCTGTGATAATTTTATTGTGTGAAATACGTAATAGTTTATCCGGTCGGTAAGTCGGAAAGAAGACAAGATTCGCCAAAGTGATTGTATGAGGCTCTTACACGGCATGGTCTGTGGGTCAGATGGAAACCTAGCGGTGTTAGACTCAAGTCTGGCTTTCCCACCCTGTTAGGAGTTACCCCAGGACCTCTCGGAACGAGCCTGGAGCCAGATTTTACCTCTCCTGAGGATCGGCTTAATGGTTCCCTATGATTGGTTGCATTCTGTGTAAGGAAGGTAGAACCGGACTTAACAGAAGCAATCGACATAGTCTATCCTTATCTATTTATATACTTGCACATTATATTGCCTTTAATCTACGGATGACATCCCAGGACTTCGGTCTGTCGGAAGTAGATTGTAGGGACGTACTAGGGATAGGTACAAAGTCGAGGTTTACAACTCGCTGTCCCCCAATTAGCAGCTAGGTAGCTCATCATTGCACCCTGATGAGTGACATACACAAATAAATGTACGAAGCTTGCTTCCAGTATTGCTGATTCACACACCAGATTAGGTTAGGTAGGACATCAGGTACACAACACGTTTCGACAAGTTTGCCTAGGTTGTCGAATTACTGTTATCCATACCTATACAGTAGTATAAATCTACTTATGGGTTTCGTAGAATTACGTAGTTTATCTGACAACACGTTTCGACAAGTTTGCTTAGGTTGTCGAATTACTATTATCCATACCTATACAGTAGTATAAATCTACTTATGGTTTTCGTAGGATTACGTAGTTTATCTGTATACTAAATCGGTGCGCAAATCAGTGGGGAAACTATCATTGACTAAAGATTTAGCTGAAACATTGCACTAGATAATAAATGTCTAGTTGAGGGTAATTATAAATTCTTATGAAATGGAATAATGATTACCTACACCTTAAACTCAAATGTTCAGTATTTGTACATTGTAGTACATATTTAATGGAGATCTTATGGATGAGTCCTACTATTGATTTATTAATAATCATATTAGATAAGTTCTATCAAACTCTTGAGGCGAAAGTTCTTCTAGCTTGCTTGAATCTATGGAAAGACTAAAGCTGCTATCGACGAAGAGTCAGTATGAATATTACTGTTGATATAATTTTATCTAATTCAGACTTTTACCTAGTAATAGTATAGAGAAATATCTCTCAAGGCTCAGAATTAACCTATCCAAATTTGATATTATTCAATAAATTAAAGTTAAACTATTCATATAATTAGTATATCTATCACACATTATCAATCTTCTTTACTCTACGAACCTAACAAATAAAATCACAACATATTGTATTAGATAATAATCTGTATTAGAGTCGAGTAGGGTAAAATTCTTGTGTTGTAGGATTAGGGAACTTCGCCAAGTAGATAGTAGAAGTAGTTAGGCAGGGCTCTTCTATGTATCCAGTTGCATTCTAAGATGCGATACTAGAAGGTTAACCAGTGGATAGATGGTATGTGAGTTGCTTGCAGACAAAAGTAAAGTAAATGCCCTTGAATGTGTTGGACCGACCTACTACATTGGACATTTTGATAAAAGATTAAGCCCTCTGATACCCCTTTGCTGAACTATGACAGACATACTAATTACTGAAGTAACTGTTTTGTTTGTTGTCGAAATTAAAATTAGAGTTCTCTTGGGACATGAAATTGTCCATTGCAGAGGAAGGCTGTCCAGGTCACATGGAAAGAAACCTACTATCGCTAGCGAGGAGGGGCTAGTGATCTAAGCCGCAATAAAAATATATCAATGTAGGACTAGAATGACATAAGCTGCTATTAGGAAGTATTAATATAGAACAAGAATGGTTACCTTGCTTAACTATTGAAACTACCAAAACGATTATCTATATTATATTAACGAGAAAGTGACTGTGTTTGTCTGTCTGTTACGTTTCTCGGTTAAGGTTTCACAGTAATACTAACTTGGATATAATACATATATACTTTATGCAGTTTATAATATCACTAAAGGAAAATAATTAATATAATTATAAAATTTAATATCGAACCACAGCGTAGGCAAATCAAAGATATTCTTCATTATAGATGATGATTACTTCTAATAATAAAGTTTATAATATTATAAATACATATCTCAACATAATTCTCTTACAGAATCAGAGTTACTATATTCGAAACACAACGTAGGATTTTAATCACGACCACTAGACGAATCATTGGCCAAATTAATAATAGATCAAAGTATGTTTACGGATTTAAATTATATTATATAATACCATTTAGTTATTTGGGGTTAATTAGGTATTTTTAATTAGTAGAGAAGGCGAAAAAAAAAGGTTAGGTGCATCGAGGAGTAGTACTAGGTAGTAGAGGGGGGCGTTACAGTCTTTGTTTTTCATATATTTGTTAAAGGTAAAAATCCAGGTAACCTATATTTCTATATAAGGCAGCTTTCTTATGTTATGCTTTAAACTTTTTAAATGGTTTGTAATTACTTCATATTTTATTAGTTGCACTCTTTTACTTAAAACTTGAATATTAATCTTATAATATGAAATGTAAGAAGACTATGAAATGATCGTAAATTATAATATTGTGTAGACCATGAGCTCAAGAGGTGCAATATAAATAATACTTGGCTAGCCTGGGCCTAATTAAAAAGAGAATAAAACCGCCGGAACACAATACAACAAAAGCTGCTAAGAGAGTAGAGTGGAGCCGTATCCATCAAGATCTGCCCACTCAAGCTGGAGAGACCTATATATAACCACGACAGCTCTGCCTAGAGTTTCCGACTATGACAAACATTCACGGTCTATTTTGAAAAATGTAATATATGTACATTGTATATACTGACATCTACGAATACATAGTGTGGTTTTAGTTTGTTTTTAGCTTTAATACATACAAATACAATGCAGTCGCTGCCAGTGTAACTTCTCTTAATGTGGTTCCAATCAGATCCAACCCTCTCTAATTTGCTTTCGCATACATCACAGATTACAGCATATTTAATTAGGTTGTTTAATCTGTTGTTTTAACATTACTACCTATGACTCTACAAGACAGAATTTTTTTGAAATGTCTCCTGGATTTTCTAGAATAACTCATGTTGTTTTCGTTTATTTTTGTTATAATTGTTCTTAATACATGGTGATTTATAGGAGTATCACACATCACTACGCTCTATAGATGAAGTAAGCAAGAAGAAAGATATATTTTCAGAAAGTGTTACATACTATGATTATTTATACTACTATTATTTATTTTATTATTTACTTATTATCTTTTACATATTTTTAACAAAACACACTTACCTATTACATAAATGTAGTTAAATAATTTGTTGACCGTGAACCGAGGCTATTTTATTTTATGTTGATTCGTATCTGATACCTGCAATATAGATTATATCTAGTGTGGGTATTAAAAGTAATTCATAATAAATTTATCAGCAAAACAGACATTTAACAATTTTTTTTTAAATTTATTTATAATATAGTATTATAGAAGTACCCATTGAGTTTTTCTTTTATATTTAAATTCTATATTTAGAATGTTTTTATAGTTATAATTTTAATAGTTTTTAATAATGTCAACTGATCTGACAGATTAGTTGGTAGTAGCTGCCTATAGGTTGAGTGTTTGATTTCCTCTCAAAAATAAACATTTGTGTGATGAATATAAGTGTTTGTTCTGTCTCTGGGCGTTATAATAGTTTATAAGAATGCATTTGAAAAAAAGAAAGAAAGAAAAGTTTATGTTGTGTCACATTCAGATAGCATATAATTACTTAGGTACAAACAAGTAGATAAGCAATTTGACAGCAAAATCGGTCATCATTCAGCTTAGGTTATTGTAGCTTTTAAAATGCTATTATTTATAATTATATTGGTTTAATCAAAAGATTGAGTAATCTCTTTATTTTACTTCGCACGGGTGCAATGCTGATTGCAAATGATACAAATTCAGTTTATGATAGTAAGTAATTTTATAGTATGTAATTATGTCGCAGAACATAAATTGTTCTATTACTTTCAGAGCTGCTGTTTTCTGAATTCGCTCATTTTCCTATGCTCTTTAATAATGCTTGCTGGTAAAAGTATACGTAAAATGTACATATAAGGAAACAGAATGTTTATTGTTGCCTCGCTGAGTTTAATCTCCGCTTGTCCATTCACGTTGGGCGAAATTAAACATAGGAGCTATTCATGCTAACAAAACCCAAATTACATAAAAGTAGGAAGTATTTTAATTATCTTATTAAAAAGACCTACAATTAAATAATAAATAAATAATGCCAGACATTTCACACTGCTTCATCAGGCCCCATAGTAAGCAAAGCTTGTGTTATGGGTATCACATGACTGATATACTACTTAAATACTTTTTTTTTGTAAATACATACATGTACATATAGAAACCCTTAGACCCAAGACAAATACTTGCAGCTCATACAAACATTTGTCCCGAGGTGGGAACCTCACCCGCAACCTTCTGCGTCTCAGTCGACCCTTGGCCCACTGCGCCGCAGAGGTCGTCAGTTAATCACGCGGTGAGTATTAAACCTCATAGGTTATTTTAAGTTTAGAAAGAAGCAAACGTATTCGTGCAATGCCAAGCATTAAGATTGCAACGTTTAATAAACCAGTCATGTGCCTGAAACAGTGTGTCTCCTTTCCTTTCACTGTTGGGCCATTTACAAATATAAAATCATAGATTTTTGGCAATGCTGATTAAAATAGGGTGATGCGGTGAAAGCATTACAATCGAAATATGCTAATGATTAAAAAAACTAGCATTTCACCCCGATTTGAGGTGATGTCTGTATTGTGAACGGTCTGTCAGCTCAGCTGGTAGTAGCTATGCCTTCTGCGCTGTAGGTTGAGGGTTCAATTCCCTCACAGGATACTCACTCACAGTGAAGAACATAGGTTTTTGTTCTGTGTCTGGGTGTTATTAAGTATCTTAAGTATGTATTAACAAATATTTAAGTATTTTATCAGTCATCTGCTCACCACAATACAAGATATACGTAGTTTGGGGCTAGATGGTGTTGAGTGCAATGTCCGACAAAATTTTTTTAGGTATTATATTTTTTGTTTCGATCGATAAGTACATATATACCACCTACCGTACAGTATTTACGTATAAAAGTTTCCATTTAGTAAGCGCGTTCTGATTAAAATGAGCCCAAATACCTACGAGTATTTTACCTACTTTTATTCACAAAAAGTATATTGAACAACTCTTTAATCGGCTCACTCAATCAGCTCTCTTATTATATCACTGTTATTCTTGACAAATAGATATACCAAGTCAGCACAACTGGCATAGATGTAAAATCACTCCGTTAAACAGCTGATGTTATTATAAGAACAACTCACTGTTAACATAATGCCTTCCGGGACATGGTTGTTCACATGGCTCTAAATGGCCCAAATGGCTCGATTACCTATGTCGTAAAAAAAATTAGATTCGAAATACACACCAGGCATATAATACGAATTTTTCAAAACAACGATTGTTATATGCATTACCTACTAGTCATGACATAACAAGCTCGTATCAAAATGTACAATAATGTATTGTTACAAAGTGCATATTTTAGAACGATCGAGTGTCAGAATGTATAAAATTCATCACAACATCAATGACATGACGAATGAGAGTCAAAATGAACAGTTTGTTTTAATATACTATGTATTGTTTGTTATCATGGAGTTAGTTATTCATAAATAGTAATTAAAAACTACTGTTTACAATCTACTTTATTCCTATACGATACCAAACTCTTGAAATCAAATGATAAAATTACTGGCATTATAATACTGGCATTTGGTTGTCAGATAAGTTCGCTTCATCTATTCCGGACTTGGCTAGGTGTAGATGAGGAATTATCTGTTATATTCAAATGGAAAAACAATCACAACAGCATTTTTTTAAAGTACAAATATAAAAGGCAACTAGACATTACTATACAAGTCAAAATATATTTAATTCAATACAATCAATCACAAGGATCACTTTGAAACGTCTTACATACTAGGTGCATTGAGGTGCCAATTCCTTCTCACCCAAGACGGAGAAGAACTGGCTAGAAACTCGCCCTGGTATTAGTTTTTTTTTGCATGATCCATTTTATATCTACCTTAACTACGAAAAAGTAATACACGAGAGTTTATACATTTCAAATGTATCAGTTAACTGTCTGAGGGCAGAGCAACATGAGAGCAACATGAGAGCAACATACGGTATACACATTCGAAGCAGCTCTGGTTCCTTGGGAACAATTGATTAATATTTATTTGGATATCAAAAGCACGGAAGTGAGAATCAATATTGTACCATTGTATTACATGATTTAATTCCTAACAAAAAAACTGAAACTTACATAGGTTTATTTTCATACATAAAAAAACAACTGAAAGTTGTCATTCAAAATTATAAATTTGATTTTGAAAAGGCACAAATGAATGCCATAAAAGAAGTTGACCCAAAGTATGACTTGAGTGTTTGTTTCTACCACTTTAATAAAGCTATATGGCGAAAAGCAGATTTGTTAAAACTTTAAAAGACTAAAGATGGATGCAAACTGGCAGAGCTAGCATAACTTTTATCACTATTGTCCGAACACTTGCCAAATGTTGGAGGGACAGAAATTAGCATTTCAGAGAAAACTTACGGAATAAAACACAATTTTAAACATATTTCGTCAAGCATTATAATATTGGTCAAATTAGCTGAACTTATCAACGCCACCGAACAAATAATAGTTGGAAGGGTGCACAATCGACTCATAGGCTGCGGTGCAAGCCAAACTTATTTACATTTGTTCATTATTACGCATGGAAGCAAATTATCAGGAAACAAAAATTAAAAACTCACTATTCTAGAACGACAAACGAAGGAAGTGTGATATTATTTTTGATCGGAAGATGAAATATTTCTCAATGATTTAACATGCATTGCAAAGCGAAAACGCGGTGAAAAGCAATACAACAACTAAGCATTCGCCTTGCAATGCATTTACATGGCTAATAAGAGTAGAGAAGAGCTTTTTTTTAATTTAGAATAAAGTGTCTAGTTAATTTAAATCTAAATGTGTGAAAATAATATCAATGATAACAATAATAAGAGTAAATAAATGTATGAAAACTTATGTATGTGTTATTTGACTTATTTACCATTGAAAATACTTATACTTATACCAGATATACAGTTCTTCTGGAACCTATTCAAAGTAAGAATGATTTCCTTTTTTCCCGAATTGCACGAATTGGCCAGAAATAATAGATTGTAATTGTAATAACAAGCATGATATAAGATAAAAAACAATTATTTTTTTCATTTATTCAATGCAACATTTTAACCATGAAACTTTGTACATTCAAACTTTTTGAACGTTCAGCCATGTGAACAGCCATGTCCCGGAAGGACATAAAAGCATGCCTGTCTAATAAAGAATCGCCTCTCAAAGATATAAGTATATGATTAAGAAAATTCTCTCGAGAGAGTCAAGATGGCGTGGTTTGGTTTAAATTGAGGTTTTAACGTGTTTGAAAGCTGCTGTTATATAAAAGTTTATGAAAAATGTATGATGGAACAGATGAAGATTTCTATGGTTTTAAAGCTTCAATAATTAAAAAAATACAGAGCAAATCCCACAGAGCTTAAAGCTATATGACTCATAAGAAAAAAAATAAGCTCAGATACCGCTTCAACAAAACAAATACTAAAATGTCTCGTCAAATTAAACAAACCTAATCTGCAGGTTAATATTCGAGGCAACAGTATCCTGGTAGAACTAGTAAGTTCCTAAGTAATGAGCCTCATCAGATAATTGAGCTTTAATGAGAGACTTCGAATATGCCGCTTTGAATTACGTAATTTTAATTACGTCCAAATTACGTGAATTCAATGATAATATGACGCTGCCGTCAGCATTTTATCATTGCAAAATGTTATTTGATTTGTAGCCGATTACTCACTCCGATTATCCTTTAATGATTGAATGCGTAAAAGTGTTCAGCCAGCATTATTTATGAAGTTATTTGTATGGTGTTATTTATTTTACGTAGGGTGATTCTCTACGTATACAATACATTAAAATGTATTTCAAATGACATAAAGTGTCAATCGTTTTTTTTTAATTTTACATTGTTAATGTACAACTAAATAAAGAAGTAGGTACCAACCATGAAGGTTTATGTTAGGTTTTCTTTGTTTTGACTAGTTAGGGACTACAGCGGACACATTTTTTTAATAAAATGGCAAGAACGATTTTGACTCGTCTATATATTTAGGTGTCAGTTTCACCTAACTCTAGTTCAAAAAGAATCCAGCAAGAGACTTATTTGATCTTAGTTGTTCCTCAGTTTTGATACGAATGCAGAGTCGTGATGGAGCAGATTCCCATTTTTTTTGTTATTTATATAATTTAATAATAATTTAATATTAATTTAATATTAATTTAATATTAATTTAATATTAATTTAATATTAATTTAATATTAATTTAATATTAATTTAATATTAATTTAATATTAATTTAATATTAAATTAATATTTTATTATAAGCATAGCAAGCATAAGAAACAGGTTTTGTTTAATTCAGTTTATAAATTGGCCAATCAACAAATCTAACACGTTACTTGGGACCTTGTTATAGAAGTATACACATTGTCCTTTAAAAGGCTTCTAAATATACAAACAGCATTTGATATTACTGTTGTAATGCTTTAAATTCTATTATACATCTTTTATATTTTATACTCTAATTGTTTTTGGAACCCCATATCTTTACAGCCCCTTATCCAATTTAGTGCATTATAATTACCAGCACATTTATTAGACTCGATCTGTCGACCTACCATAATGTCGTGTTTAACGATGCAATTTTTTTCATCATAAAACTTAAAAAGAGCGCAGGAACAAAAGTATTGTCAAGAAATAGAATTCTCGTTAGAGAGACATTGCAAGCATCATTAGATGTCAGGAATATTGCAACCACTGCGTTAGTTTTCATAAAACCCCTGGCATTATAATTACTGCTTTGCGCCCGAGGCTCAGAATACTTTGTGCCGTTGAAAGTTCATTTTAATCTTTTTTTAATGAAGTTAGTCTCGTTTCCAGGTAAGTCTTTCAAGTAAAAACAAATCCTACTTCATAAAGTTAAAGAAAGAGCAAAGATTTTTATTAAATATTATTAACCTACTTCTTACTTTACTACGGCTTAGTTAGACGGGATTTTTGTATATATAAATTTTTTTTTAATATCCCCTATATTTAGTAACTTCGTCTGCGCGTTTTAAATATACATAGCATTTTAACACTTGACTTGAATTTGCTTCTAAATCTAAATCCTGAAACAAGTGCACATTTATTTTGCATTTTAAGTATCCAAAATGAAGTTTCTATGAAATCACACCGCCGGCCGCCCGTTAAAAAGTTCCCGTACAAACTTTGACACCCCATTTTACGACTTTGTAAGACTTATTTTGAAAAATCCTGTAAGACGTTTCCACGTTTCTTTTGCATTTTAATTATTCAACTGAATCTCACTACGCGTTAAAAAGTTTCATACATTAGCTTATACCCCTTAGGGCTAGAATTTCAAAAAATCACGACTTAGTGAGTGGTTTTGCTAAAATGGAAGCTACCTTCCAAATTTCAGCTTTCTAGCTTCAGCGGTTTCAGCTCTGCGATGATGAATCAGTCAGTCAGTCAGGTTAAGCTATTTTATAGGTATAGATATGCAAATAAGTGTATTATATAGATAATTATTATAAAATAAATTCAAAAATTCAGTTTACACATGTACACAGCAAAATAAATATCTATAGATCGTTTTCAACGGTCCTTAGATAGCTCAACTGTTTCACGTGTATTTCATATTATTTTGTACATTCTGTAATTATTTCTGTAAATAAATTTGTTATTCAAAATAAATTAATATGAATTTATAATAAATTTTAATCTACGTAATACGTATCAGTAGTACGTATCAGTTTGTGGTCTGCAGAATGATACTACAAACCACATTAAAATATTACTTACCAATCACATTTAAAATTATTTTTAAATAAATTACTTACTGTTTGAAGCCTCCGTCATGGCCAACTTTTGCGAACTTTGAGATGACAATTAGCTTAGACGAAAATGCTCTAGCTATTTTGCTTTCATTACAAAGAGCGTTTTTGTCAAATTGAATTAGATGCTCGTTTATATTATGGATCATATTTTAATTCCATCAAACATCCAAAAAGTCATTAAGCAAGAATGCAGCTATAATATCAGTGAATTGTTTTCTTATGATAAGTGCAGTAGGTGAAGTTACTCCATATTTATCGTAGCGCGATGATTATGTAATTCTAGCAAAGATTGGAGCATCTATTACATACTGCCTTAATTCTAGGTGTATTTTGACTTAATCAAGCGAATCATAAGTGCAGTATCTATTTAGACTAGTGGTCGCCCACTGGTCGAAATTCGACCATTATTAATTAATAATAAAATTAATGTATTTATTACGCAACATTCAAAAAATATGCATTCTGCCATTTCTATATAAACTATAAGTTTGCGAAATTTCATACTCCTCCGTCCGCCCAATTTTCGTAAAAAGGGGTACAAAGTTTTTCCTTCACGTATTAATATATAGAAGATGCTCCACGTATGTATGTAATTTAAGTAAATCAGTATTTAAAATTCTTAAAAAAAACCTTTTAACTATAATCTCAGTAGATTGTAGTTAAAAGGTTACTTTATGTAACCGGCGACTTTGTCGGCTTAGTAGGTAAATAAAGTGAATGAAATAAAAATGAAAAAAAAAAAAAATGTTTATTAACAGCAAAACAGTAAGGTTAAAAATAACTTAAACTTAACACATTATATGCATAAAATAAAACAGTGAGTAAATATCCTATGAGTAGGTACATAATCAAAGCTTAGATTGCTTTCATAATAAATATTAGCATCAAGGAAATTTGGTTCCCTTGAGTTGCTGATGGGGGTAGCTATCGAATTTCCTGTGATTCCCACACTAGATGAAATCTGTGTCGTGGCTATCTATACGATCAACTTTACAAAGTTTTCCTTGGATAGGGTAAAACAATAGAGATAGAAAAATATATGTTTTTATTATTATCATAGATACAATAGCAATAATAATTCAAATATAAATAGTGAGATCCGATACATGAAGAAGGGCATATTATAAAAATAATTGCTAAGCGGCCTACTCATACGAATCCATAGAACACTTAAAACTGTCTAAACGCTGGGTAAGAAAAGGAAAATGAACGATAAAGAAATATAGCTAGCCACGAAGCCACACAATGGCTTTGAGAACATAAATGTCCTTCCGGCGAGAGTGAATAAAGACATAGTGATAGTGTGCCACATAAAGGCGGTAAAGGAGACAGCGAGCTGTACGAGCTATAGCCCGCAGTGATTCAGATATACGATTTGGTCAGCACTCGTATATCAAGTCGATGACGCTTTCACAATGAGCGCGCTGTTTTTTTTAAAGAGCGATAAATATGCCCACTGAAGTGTGCCCCGTTCAATTTAAACTAAAAATTAAAATGTTTTTGCCAAACGTACAAACAGTCCACCTTTGTGGTGGTTTTGTTTATTAGTTGACAAATATGTATTAGGTATCATATGTATTAGGTATCATATGTCTATTTACAGTCAAGCGTTGCTTTACCCCAAGAATGCAAGAATTGCGACCTCGTTTCGCAGTTTGCTAAAATGGTTTTTATTTCTGTGTTTTAAGGTACATTATTCCACGTTGGAAAGATTGATGTGTTCGGCTGTAATTAATTGGTGCGGATTTCTTTTTGTGGTGTTCTATTTGAATGTACGGTTGTTGTTCTAGTTTGATGCGAGGTACGAGTATATTACGTATGAGTAGGTTGCCTGCATTTAAGATTTTATTATCTTTTACTAATAGCCAGTAGACCTTAGTAGTGTAGGGATATCCTAATAAAATGTTTTGGTAAACTGAATCAGGGGGGCGATCGCGGTAATTTTGAACGTTTGAACCAAAGCTAATCCAAATTAAAACCAAAGTCAAAACGTTATTTTTGACATATTTCGTACCGTGCTAATAACTATAACGGAAACGATTTACTCGTAGATCTATTTTGGAAAATACGTTGATCGAACGTTGCCGGATCGCGTCATTTTTGACAGGACTTTCAAACTAACGTTTTTAATTCAGTTCGTGTCGAGAGACTTCTTATTGTTTTCTGAGCCGGTTTAATTGCTGAAAATTCTCGGAATTTGCTTTGATCATTAAGAAAGTGCGTATGAGGTTGATGTGGCTAAAAGCCGAACATCAACTTACAGAAAAAAATAATTAATAAGGCAATCTCTCACATTCTCATATGAAGGAAACTTTGTGGAACAGTATCGTCTTACTATGGATCTTTTGACGATATTGGTGAAAAAGCTAAGACCTTATATAGCTGCTCCACTTCGTGCTGATGGTCTGATGTAGAGACAAAGGTAATTATTAGTAGTATCTACAACCCAAGCTACATACATCATCATTAAATACTGCCTGTTGATTATCCCGCGTTAACTCTACTAAATATAGTAATATATAATATATAATAATATAATAATATATAATATATAGTAATATACTAAATATATTACTATATATTATTATAATAAATCTTTCCGGTTTTGATAACTCTGTTTTACGCAATGGGTTTGTACCAGAAGGCGGTTGGAGATAATAAAGACCATCCAGTATCCCAATCAACTGGAAGCAAGGCTGTAACGGAAGTAACAGCGGCTCTATATAAGCCTGAGGTACTGAATGGGCACGTGATTTTCCCATAATAAGTATGTAGGTACCCATACTTATAATATTACATATTTAAATTCAGTTCCTACAGAGCTACAAGATTAACCGGAGTTCTAGGTTGTATTAATGGCACACACGTGGATTGTAACGCCATCAAAACACGAGGAGCGCTTTATAAACAGGAAGGGTTTTTATTTTCTGAATGTTTTGCACGGAAGTTAAGGTTTCAAAACTAGCCGCTCTAGATGGATTTTTTTTAGTGTATTTAGGACGTCAGAAACTCAGAACGTCAGAAAGTGAAAAACCACTGCTACAGTTGCTACACACCATACGAAATGGATATATATCATGGAGAAGAGAAGAAAGATATTTACTCATTACCACTACACAAACAGTAAGTTTTTATAGCGGCTCTACAATGGTATTAGGAGGAATAAGTTCGGATGCGCGTACGGAGTTGGTGATCGTCGACAATCGGCTAAATGCTACTTGTTACATGGAAGTGATCCTCCTCCTCGATGGAAGGGATCATGTTCTGCCTTATTCCGGGTTCATTGGGTACAAACAATATTTATTATGGCCCGATAACGCATATCCCCACTTTGCGCCGTGCATGGAGGAGTACTTTCAAGTGGTTGAAATTTCAAGGTACATCAATACCTAATAGACCACATCTGGAACATGCTCAAAAGAAAGATTAAGTCTGGTCCCAACCAGCCACAAACTCTCAACCAGGTCCGCGTTTCAGCGCAAGCCGTTCGGGAAGCCATACCGCAAGTGCACGTCAAAAACATGATCCAGAGCATGCCTGATCGGATGCAGGCATGCATTAGAGCTAGAGGAGAAAGCACCCGGTATTTAAATGTATAAACAGTTAAAAAAAAACGCTTCTTTTCTTTTGTCAGTTCGTTACGAATGTTTTTTATAAGATAAGATAATTTTAAGGCAGAAGATTGTCATTTTTTGTGATCTCGTAAACGTAAACTTTGATAAAAAGTAGGTAGGTACTTTTATATTATTTTTTCATTCTTCTTAGTTTATTTCAATAATTATCCGAATTATCCGGAAAATCCGGATATCCGAATAGTAGAGTTCACTATTATCCATATTATCCGAATACCAAAATGTGACGGATAATGCAAGCCCTAGCCGCGATGCACTCGTGCGCCGACTTTGGCGTCTGAGGATTATCCTTCCTGATACGTTTAATAAATATAAAAAAACATAATTCATGTTGTTAATGTTTAATTTTTTCTTTTATTCAGAATGATTTATCATATTTTTATATATTATATGCAGTATGTAGTCATTATTAGTTTTTTTTTATTTTCCAAGAAATTATAAACATGCAGGAAAATAAACATTACTGTTAGGTCAATGTAGGTCCAACGAGAAACCTTCGTTTTTCTATGACCGTCTGCTAGTAATTATAATCTCCCAAGCTAATACTGTTTACTAAATTATGAATAACAGCCTGGTTTGTAAACCTTAAAAAAGCTCCGTAAGCTTCGTAACAAATGTTTTAGTTCCGCTAACTAGATGACGTTGAATTGGTTTGGGTTCTGATTATGTCAGATCAATTTGGAAAGAAGTACCTAAGGTCTAACGACAAAAAGAAAAAGGTTCGGAAACAGTTTATTTGTAGTTTATTTATTTTTATCCTAAGACTGCAGGCACTAAAGATGTTATAGATTGGCATACTGTTGCCATTGTTTCGGCCTGCAGTCTACTGGCGTTGGCTGTTATTATATCAGCCTCAGGAAAAATTATACATCAAGAAATGGGGTGGGGTGCGATTCGCGCATAATACTGCTAGTTGCCGCGAGTTACATAAACCCTAATAGAGGGCAAATCAGCAGTAGAAACACACAAACAAACTTAACCGCTTTTTATTATAGTGTAAATATGAAAAATAATCACACTCAATCGATCAATGATAACAAGAGATGACCACAGATGCCATAACCAAAAGAAGAACAAAAAGTTAAATAGGATTTATTATTGTCGTTGTAAACTTTAACGTTTTATGTTTGGTTCTATTTTGGAGAATTCCACGATTAAAACGTTCATAAAAAATATTGCGGTACCATTTTGACATCCAGACTAACCAAATCAGAACCTCATCAGAATCGCTGCCAATATATTTCCGTTCAATGGTAAATACGTTGGAAAATAGCGCAATCGCCCTACAGGAAGGTGAATATAAATATTTCTTGGGTATGTACGGCTTAGATTAAATATTTTTTTATTTATAACTAACTCCTTTACCCTCCCTTACTCCCTTACTCTCCTCTCCTTATAACTCCCAATATTTTAACTGTTCAATATAAAAAGCAACCAAAATGTGTCATGTTTGATTTTCCTTAGTCATTAGTACTATTTCATTATATATTTTGTTTAGTTACAAAAACTAAAAGATAAATAAGGTAAAACACGTTGGACCGCCTTCAACAATTTGCAAAAGTCTATACGAAGAAATGCCATAAAAAATGCCATAATATAAATTTTAAATATCTATGAGAAGGTAATGAGAGTGTTCTATGCTCGGAATTCTTTCATGAACCGTAGGAATGGTGTCCAAGGGATGTGAGACGACCAGTGGCAGACAACCAGCCCAGCCTCATGGCTGAACGACATCGTCAGAGTAGACAGACGACTACTTTTTTGTACTGTTTTTGAAGTTAACGAGACAGAAGAAGTGACGTGGCGTAGAGAAAAGTCTTTATAACCAAGTAGTGAATGCCAAAGAATAAAAAAAGTTATTTTGTGGACGAGAAATAAATAAAATAACCTCAATAACCAAGGTAGGATACAGTAGGAGAACCGTAAAATCTCAGATTGTTTGTTTCATTACTAAATCACAAGCGTCACACTAGTGTAGCACGATGTTCCAAGTAAAAAACTCTAGTGTACCTTTGATTTTAGGATGGGTTCAAATAATAGTGAGTCAGCATGCAACGAGTCGAGTCCTATTGTGTATTGCATCTTTTATTAGCACTCCAAAAGTTACGAGAAAGTCTAGAAACTTAAAATAAACGAAGAGGACTTGCTGTGTCTATGCCGAAACCTAAGTATTCCAGAAACACAAAGCCAATTTCAATGTGGTTTGTTATTCAACAGCTAACTTATTAAATTTAGTTTTTAAATTATGCTACAGATTGTGTTTGCGTTCAATAACCCGCTTCTTCCCCACTGCTCAACTAAATTGCTCAACTGCATCAAGTTGAGCAGTGAGTTATATCAACGGATCAACTGGTAATTGCTCAATTATGAATAGTTGAGCAGTGGGTAATACTAACGGCTCAACTCGTAATAGCTCAATTATGAATAGTTGTGCAGTGGGTAATAATAATATTGTGGGGTAATAATATTTTTATAACGGTACGATCGGTATGATTTCTGAAATTCTCTTTTTATCGTTTCCTTCTTTCTTTAAGGCTTAAAAATCTTTAGTCCACAGATTATTCATGTCCAAAAAATAACAATCATATAATGGTAATGGTAGAAAAAGATAAACTTAAGAAGGCAGCAACCTCTTCTGATCGCCCAATTCCTCAATTGTAAAAAAAGGCGATACTGGAGGCATAAAATGAAGATCATAGATAGTATACCTCTGTCGAGCATCAAACATGGTCTGTATGATGCTAGATATAAATCGGTCGGAACTATAAAGAGCATTTTCAATAATATACACGAGGTTAATGTGCTAAAAAAAACTGGCCAAGTGCGAGTTGGACTCGAGCACCGAGGGTTCCGTACAAACCTGTAGGTATATAAGTAAAAGTTTACCGATCACGACAATCGAGTCATAGTTATAATATTTTATAGCAAAAAAAAAAAATTCTAGATTTCAAGGGTTTAAAATTATTAAAAATATTTTACCGGATTTCGCAATTTTTCCTTTATCTGTGCTATAAGACGTTGCTTCGTACCAAATTTAAAGATTCTGAGTTCACGGGAAGTACTCTGTAGGTTTTGATTCCCTTGCGAGTGTCTTTGCGGCATAAACGGCTGTATCTTCTGATATCGTAGGCTAAGAAGTTTGATTTTTTCACAGCTTTAAGGGACAGTAGACCTGAGTATTTGATATAAATTTCAGCTTGATACCTCCACGCGTTCCTGAGAAAAAGGGTCTTGACAGACAGACAGACGGACGGACGGACAGACGGACGGACGGATGGACAACAAAGTGACAAGGGTTTCGTTTTTTCCTTTCGAGGTACGGAATTCTAAAAATACCACGAATTCTTTTTAGCTGATTTTATGACAATCAAACGCAAATTTTCGTGTTTTTTTCGGTGGAACTTTTACCAGCTGCCTCGATCTTTTTATTCAACTTTTTTTTATACATGGGCAGTTCTACGGAATCAATACATGTTAAGCCATTTATATTTGCGTCAATGTGATGTGATGGGAATGTTGCGAAAAAAACAGAAAAGTTAAAGATATTTATTTTATATATTAAAATTGAACTGAATATTGAAAAACTACACTGCGATTTTAAGCTTGGGATGATGAATGCAATAAAAGAAGCTTGGTCAACTGTTACTTTTATAGGTAGTTACTATCATTGGACTAAAATGATTTAGCGAAACGCAAAAAAATTGGTCAGTTACAAACACGAAAAAAGGATGAAAATGAAATAAACTAAAATCGTTCATTCTTTCGTTCGTTTTGTATGTTTGTTCGTTATCGGATCGTTTGTTTATGCTTCGTGTTGCCATTAATAGGCGAGTAAAAAATAATAGAGGCTTAGAATTACATTAAAAGCGAATATGAAAATACAAAACTTTCAATGCAGCTCTTTATGATGTATGTGGACTACATTTTAAACAAAAAGGACTTAATGAAAATAATCAGTAGGTGAGAAGAGCGACATTGTGCAAGCCAACAATGTGCTCAAAGGTTGGCTTTAAAAAATAAATAAATCTTATTAAATATACTAGATGACATTGACGTGCTAGCTGTAGATTAAACAGCGAACACGAGAAGAAAAAAATATATAACTCATAGCTCAACTAGTTGAGCAGTGGGGAAGAAGCGCATTTTATAACAGGATGACCTACTGAAAAACTAAGTTGAGCAAAAAATTGTTGAACTCCAAGCATAAAAAGTTCGGTAATACAAACTATGACTTACTGCCCAACTAGTTGAGCAATTTAGTTGAGCAGTGAGGAAAAAGCGCTATAACCATCACTAAAAGATTTTGTCTAGGGGTAAATAGCTAAGTTTGTATGATAGCTTCCTTATAACGTTATATTGATTTAACAAGGCTTAAGTCCACAAAATCATAATACTGTCTATTTTATTTTAGAATAATTACAGAAATGTTCAAAATATTATACAATAATATAGAGTACATGTAAAGCAGTTAAGCTATCTAAGGACTGCTTAAAACGATCTATAGATAGCTCAACTGATCCATGGCATTGCATGGCATTGCAACGTTGAATGGCAATGTTAATGCGCTGGGCCAGATTGGAGCCATCTCTTGGGTTACGCGATGTTACTACCAGACACTGTAACTTATAGCTCTAAAAAATAATGCTTAATATTAGTGAATTTTTTTCAATAGCATTTAAACATCTTTCTTAAAAATGCATTTAAAATAAAAATTCCCGAAACTTCAAGAATATTTCGTTATTTAGTATTTTTGTTTTTTGTTTTTCCGTTGCAATCCTCATTGTTATCCTTGCACGTGGGTTATATAGAACAAAGGATTTCCGTTGTCGCAAGTAGGTACGAGTATACAGCGAAGTCGAACTTTGAAATCACTGTAAAACTCACGTGTAGATATTTATACAAGGTAGATTTCTGAGACAGGTCAGTAAAGCCTTAACTGTTGTAGCTAACAAGAAAACGTTCAACAAGTTCATAGAATTATAGTCCTTACTGAAAATATTTAAAACCGAATTATTCAATCATGCAAAAAAATAATACAGGCGACGAGAAAATAGGCAATTTACTCCAAACTTTTTTTTCCAATGTGCCCTGTTTCTTTTAGGGCACATTGGCATAAATCCTTAAAAGAGTATTGCACCAAATGAGATTACAGAACTAGAATTGTCAAAAATCGCTAAGCACACATTATGTACATTTCGTAAGTACCTACATAGAACATACGTTACAGATACATAGAACATAATAAAACTCTAATACTTAAAAATTATGACAGCAAATTAGGTAACCATTCAGCATGTGCTACAAGAACAGACCCCCAACACTGATTTTTAATAGCACCTCAGAGCAGCGTAGCAGTGTCTAATAACATAAGAAAATACAGGGTCGTAAATTATACAGGGTCGAAACATTCTTAAGAGACTGGTCCTCACCAATCCGGTGAGGACTAGTCTCCTAAGAACGTTTCGTTCGAAAGTTTTCCTGTAGCTACATCGGTTAAGGTACCTTTACTACCTGTCTAAAAATTCACCATATGAAGTAATTTGGAAACATAAAAACAAACATACATACGAAAACATACTCTCAGAAAATATTTTGAACTCAGTTATTTTAGCACCTACAAATGATGATTGTACTTTGATTAATACTGATATACTTAATGAAATTCCTGGAGAACAGCGAACATATCATAGCTATGATAAAATAATTTGTGATAATGACAATGCCATCAACTTTCAAAATAACTATCCGGTAGAGTTTGAAATTCTTTGACTGTTAGTGGTTTACCACCACATAAGTTAGTATTGAAAGTTAATTGATCGTTTTGCTGATCAGAAACTTTAATACAAAGGAAGCATTAGTCAATGGAACATGAATGCGCATCAAATAACAAAAAACATCGTTTACAGAGAAGTTTTCTATCATTAATTAAATTATCAAAATATGTATGTAGGTAAGTAGATATGTAAGTGCGTAAGTAAATATGCAAGTAAGTAAATTATGTAGGTAAGTCTACAGCTTTTTTTTATCTCATGGTTTTTTTTTCTATTAAAAATAAATAAGAGTTAAGTAGATAAGAGTAAGTAGGTTGTTTAATAAATATTAAATTTTTTAATTGAAATTTCATATAATTTGTTTAAAAATATAGGCAAATTAACAGTGTAGCCTCGGCGAAATCTGTGATTATGGAGTATTCTTTGACAATGGAACCTTAAAAATGTTCAAACTTATAATTAAAATTAATTATGGTCGAATTTCGACCACTGGGCGACCACTAGTATTAAAAAGTACGTGAAGCAAACACTTGTACCCCTTTTTATAAAAAAATGCACGGACGAAGGAGTATGAAATTTTGCACACTTATAGTTTATATAGAGAAGGAGTGCAGAATGCTAATATTTTTTTTTTAAATGTAAAAAAATACATTATTTGTTAATTAATTATGGTCGAGCACTAGGCTTAAATAAACCCAGATCATTGAGTTTGGTGAAATTAATCTTCCTACCTACATCTTCCAATTAACTAAATACCAAATGGCCAAACTCTTAGACCAAATAATTTTAACGTTAGGTGTACGATAATGAAGTGGACTGTATAGGTTTTTTTATTAAGTTTATTTTATACGAAAATTTAATTACTTATCGACACGATAGATAAGGTGTGTGACGTGTATAGTGCAAAGAAGAAAGACACTTAACTTCCAACTTGTCCTACGCTCGCAACCTGGGTGTTAAGACACTGTAAGGTTCAGTAGCTTCTGGCCCAATCTAGATCTAACCGTCCCGTACGTCAATTACTTACAAACAATGTCCAACCAAACCCTTTGAGCACGGCTAGTCTATTCTTTTGCACACACGACAGGATACAAATGTCAAACAGCGGCGATAATTGCTATAGTCTATTAAAAATATGTACGAAAAGTTATACTGAAAAATCGATAATGAAACGATAAAACGAGATGTTTCACGTGCGACAGTTGATGCACGAATCGATGTGTCCTCTTCAAGGTCACAGTTGACACTCAATTCAAATTTGAATATTCATTCATAACTTACTGGTCATTGAACTGTCTATTCATTCAGCTAACCGGTGACAGCTGACAAATCACACGAACGACAACAGCTTATGTCAAAACTGAACATTATGTCTGTATTACCCACAAAGAAATTTGAATCTAGCACTAAATTCAAACGTTTCGATGACTTAGGTAAGTAATTACTAAGAAAGTTAGCTACCGTTTACTTAAGTACTTAATTTAGTTTGTGACTTTGTTTATTTAACCGTTTCATCTTGTGGCTGGAATCTACAATAATAAAGCAATTAATTTTCACGCAGAGTACTGAATATACTAGCTTTAATAAGTAGGAACCCCAAAAGAAGATGGCAAAGTATTCTGATACTTTGCGATCTTCTTTTAAGTATAAGTATTATGTAGGTGTTGGTCGTATAGATGTTAACGCGATAGGTATGACCAGATCCTTTCTTTAAAACATATCAGGATACCCAAACAACGAACAACATGGTCTACCTCAGCCAATCTCGGACCATCATCCTCATTAATGAGACGAGCAGAAGACATCATTGTGGACCCCGACACCAACAAACAAATCGAAAATGCAATGAAGCCCAAAATTGATTTGAATCCTGGCAAGAAGAGAGCTTGTCTGAAAAGCATTGTGGATATGTATAGATCAATTATCTACACTCTATTTCAAACAAGAAAACCTACAGTTGCTCCGATGGACACCGATTTTGTACCTTAGGAAGCGATCATAAAGGAAGCGTTCAGGTGCATTACCACAGGCAACCACATAATAAGTATCATATTTACTGTACACAACATCAGCAGGCAGAAAGTCAAGAGTGCCACTACTAACATGATCACCAAATCTGCCTCTACCTCATTCAAGATCAGATAGATAGATAGATAGAAAACACTTTATTGACTACCACACAGAATATTACAGTAACAAAAAAACTAAACTTATTTAAGGCAATACAATGGGCGGCCTTATCGCTAATAGCGATCTCTACCAGGCAACCGTTGGATGGACTGGACTATAAATAGACAGAGAAGGGGCATGTAGGTGTGGTGTATTTATATAATTACATACTTAAATATATGTATAAGATAAACAAATACTAATATAAATATATACATACATATGAACTCAATAGAAATATATATATATATACATATATATATATAAATATATATACATATATATACATATAAAGATAAACAGTATAAAAAATCAACAATACAGAAATGACTACGTATAACAGCACGACAAATAATGTTTCATGACCAAGTTTTTGAAGATGGGAAGAGTCTTTGCCTTTCTGATATCTACAGGCAACGCGTTCCACAAGCGGACAGCCTGCACTGTAAATGACTTTCCATAGAAGGTAGAAGTGTGAACAGGAATTTTGAGTTGATTGGTATCTGAGGAGCGTAAGAGTCGAGGGTTAGAGAGATAGAGAAATTCAAACCGTTCCTTGAGATAAGAGGGCGTTGAAGGAGAGAACAGAATATTAAAGAGAAGATTGAGAATGTGAGCATTCCGGCGAAAACGGATTGGCAACCACTTGAGTTTATTGCGAAATTCAGAAATGTGATCATATTTGCGTAAACCAAATATGAATCGTATACAGTAATTTTGGAGACGCTCAAGCTTATAAAGTTGCTCTTCAGTGATGTCGAGATAGCAGGCGTCAGCATAATCAAGGATTGGAAGAAGGAGGGATTGTGCAAGCGCAATTTTAGTAGCGGTAGGGAGAAAATTTCGAAGCCTTCTGAGAGAAGCTCCAGCAGCAAACACTTTTCGACTGACTTCAGCCAAGTGCGGTCGCCACGAAAGTTGCTTGTCTATGTGTACGCCTAAGTTTTTTACCGAGTCACTCAGTTGAAGACATTTGCCGTCGAAGATCACCTGAGGGAGATGGAACCAGTCAATTTTGGATATCATTCTGGAGCTACCTATTATAATAATTTGCGTTTTATCTGGATTTATAGAGAGACCATATGATTTGCTCCAGTTTGAAACGCAACGCAAGTTAAAATTAGTGGCATCCACCGCCTCGTGTAACATAGATAAAGGTGCGTGAGTGTAGATTTGGAGATCGTCTGCATATAAGTGATAGGACGAAGAAATATGTTGAGAGATACTATTAATAAATATTGCAAAAAGAAGTGGAGATAGAACGCCGCCCTGAGGAACACCAGCTTTAATATCACACCAGGATGAGTATGAATCATCTATGCGGATACGTTGCCGGCGACCATACAGGTAACTGTGAAACCACTCAATTACCTCAGGAGATATGTTAAGAGAGCGTAAAATTCCTAGCAGAATATCGAAATCAACATTATTAAAGGCACTACTAAAATCAAGAAGTGATAAAACGGTGAGTTGTCCGTCATCCATAGCGTGACGTATATCATCCGTGATCTTCACCAGGGCTGACACAGTGCTGTGGCCGGGACGGAAACCAGATTGGAAAGGATTGAGGAGATTATTACTGGACAGGAAGAAACTAAGTTGCTGGTGGACTAAACGTTCTAAAACTTTAGACAGGAACGGAAGAATGAAAATAGGACGATATTCAGTAAAGGATGATGGATTAGCTTTTTTTGGAAGGGGGGTTATTTGGGCCTCTTTCCACGTTGATGGAAAATCGCCAGTAATCAGGGATGCATTTAGTATATGCCGGATGACAGGAACGATTTCGTTAATAATAGGAACAATCATATTCCGGCTGATACTATCGCTACCGATTGCATTCGAGGATATAGTCATTATGCTCTTCTTAACATCACTTTCGGAAAATTGAGTAAAATCAAAACTAGAATAGTCAGGAATTGGAATACTAGAAAGATGATTTAAGGTTAAACTTTTAGTGTTACTATCAAATACAGTAGAAGTAGAAAAGTGTTTATTTAAAGAATCAATGTTTAAATCTTTAGGAGAGTGGTCTTGGCGAGACTTTCCAATTCCTAGCGACTTAAGAAACTTCCAAACTTTGGCAGGATCTTGATTATCTATGGACTCATGAATATACCGGCGTTGTGCATCTCTACACACTCTATTACAGCGATTCCGTCGATCTATGTACTTTTCCCTATTAACTGCAGATGAGTGTTTTTTGTATTTTGATTTGGCTACATTTTTTTTCTGCATGGCCAATCTCAGATCCTTCGTGATCCATGGTGCAGGGAGATGCTTTAACTTTATAGCTCTAACAGGAGCGTGTACATCATAAAGTTTGATCAGAGCATTATTAAACGTATCAACTTTGTCATCAATAGAACTCTGATTAACAAGATTAGTCCAGTCCAAATTCAGAGCATCTTTTCTCAAATTGTCTATGTTAACACTACCAAAATTGCGCTGCATGAAAATTTTGGGCTTTGCTTTGGCCGGGCGGACTTTGTAAGAAACAAAAATGAGGTCGTGATAGGAAAAGGCGTCCGCAGGATACTGACCATGGTGAGCTACATGAGTCTGTGAGGAAACAAGGATTAAATCAAGGAGGGTGGGCACACAGTTTGGGAAATTATGGGTCGCGTCAAGAGGAAGAATAGTCAAATTTGAGGCTGTAGCAATATTCATGAGCAATTTAGATCGGTAGTCCTGTCTAAGTAAACAGGTGTTGAAGTCACCCATAATAATGGTGTGATCAACGGAACCGACAAGATCTTCTACTAGTGTCTCAAAAGAGTGAAAATAATTAATACGTTCGGACGGACAATAAAATACACCGAGTAGAATTTTTGTATGGGAGAGAAGAATTTCTAAAAAGAGATGTTCACCAGCATTAGGTGGTGATGGCTGCGCTGACATACTAACAATATTGAAAGGAATACGAGCACGGAGATATATGGCAACGCCACCACCACCACACCAAGTACGGTCATTTCGTATTAGAACAAAACCAGGTAGGGAATATGATGTTGTAGGGAGACAAGGTTTTAACCAAGATTCAGATACCAATATTGCGTGTATATTTTGATGGTCTAGTGAAGCTAGCATATCAGGGTAGTGGGCCGGAATGCTCTGTGCATTTATATGCAAGACGTTAAAGTTTTTGGGATAGCTAGAAACAAAGGAATTTAAAGTAGAAGAAAGAGATGGAATGCTGCTGTAACTGGCGTCACTATCGATATCAGAAGTACATGATACATAGTCGTTATCACTGTCACTAATCATAATTATGTAGATATATAATACTATGATGTTATATATAATACTTACAAATATAAATATATATACTTATATATGAATAGGTACTCAAGTTTTAATAACAAGCAACTAAAGTTACCTGCTTAGTTGGTTGTGTCTTCTTATTTAAAATCCACTCATCCACCTGCCAGTGTGAATCAGTATAAATATACTCATACGAAATTAACATTAAAACAGGAAAAAACTACAATTAAACGTTAAATCTAACAAATCATCTATTCGGATTCCGACCATAAAATCCGTTTATTCAACAAAAGGAAAATGCGATTTTTTTATTTTGTTTCGTGAAAAGCACTCTATACCAAAGATATATTTGTTAGACTGACAGTGACAGTTACAAATATAAATATTGAATAGTCTATCAAATACACGTCAGTGTCAGTGTCAGCCACAGTCTAGCATAGCATTTGGTTAGCTTAGCTGGTATTTGTATTATGCACAGAGAGAGCACTTTGTTTATACGTATTATGTGAACAAGGAATAAGTACGAGTGTGTAAAGAAAATAAAAACCATAATGGTTCTGATAAGTACGAGTACATACCTTACGCAGTATTCACTCACACAACAAAATAAACTACCCGGTCGGAATCACCAAAGGATAATTAAACAGGATTATACATGCGTGCGACACTACTTCCTAGCCCGGGTTCTTGGTTTCGATGGTCCTGCAAGTGGCATTGTCGTGGAAGCCTGCAGCAACTGCGCCGGCGCTGGCTTTGAAGCGTGTTCGCTCCGCTCTTCAACAGCAGCGAGGTCTTCCATGCACCTAACGCGATGGCGACCTCCGTCGACAGCGATCACGAACACGGATCCTTCCATTGTCCAGCACTTGGACATCCCAAAACGTTGACGCGCTGCCATAAACACGTCATGCCTCGATTTGGTTAAGAATTCGGATACAGTTGTACCCGAACCCTTCAAAGCCGACTTCGCAGACCAGATTCTGGCTCTCACTGCAACATCCCGGAGTTCTAGAAGGATGGGTCTCGGCTTGTTGGATGTTGGTTGCCGACCCATTCTGTGGCAGCGAGCAATGTCATTGGCACTGAACCCATTCTGCTTCAATGGACCCTTCACAATCTTGACTGCAGCAGCTGGTGTATCCTCTTTGGACTCTTCAGGAACTCCATGCAGCAGCAAGATCTTGCGCCTGCTACGCATTTCAAGCTGGTCCAGTCCTCCAGCCACACAAGCCACCTGGAGTTGAAGCGACCGCAGTGAATTCAGAATGAATGTCTTGAATACAGCGAACTCCTCAGCTAGGCCTTCTATACTGGATGCAGGCGTAGTTTTCCTTCGCAGCGTTTCATCGAAAGAATCCATCCTTTTAGAGAAGGTCACCATCATTTCCGACAGTGTATGGCTAATGGTTTCGTTGATGCCCTCCATTTTGTGAAAAAATTGTGATTTGTAGTGCAGCAAACAAAGTAAACAAAAGTGTAGTTTTCTTGATAAATTCACTGATTGGCAGGTGTAGTATTATTATGTACAACTAGTATTCATTAAATTATCGGTCTAGACTTGTTTTATTAATTATTTAATACTAGAGTTCTTTACAATGTGTATTACAAGTTTCACAAATACCCCCAAAAAAAAAAAAATCAGGTACATGGGGAAGGATTATCCTTTGGATAATAAGACCGCTGTAGACATGTGGTCTGTATTTGCATTAAGGGTCAATGAACAAGGCTGGGGCACAACAACATGCCTATATCCAAAGTGGATGGCCAACACAAGAGCTTCCCAGTAAGCAAGTATGGGCTGTCTGGTGCTCACCACGAGCTTTTAGAAGGTACTTCATTCCCACCAGAAAGAAGGTCGTCCATCGTGCAGTGTTGGGCCCATGACAGCATTACCACAGGCAACCACATAATAAGTATCATATTTACTGTACACAACATCAGCAGGCAGAAAGCCAAGAGTGCCACTAACATAATCACAAAATCTGCCTCTACCTCATTCAGGATCAGGTACATGGGGAAGGATTATCCTTTGGATAATAAGACCGCTGTAGACATGTCGTTAACCACAACTGCAAGGAATAGTCTGCACTACAAAGGGTTTGAGCCTGATGACCGAAAGAACTGGTATGGTACTATGGGGCCCTATTTGGATATGTTCTCTGCATATGCGTTAAGGGTCAATGAACTAAGGCTGGGGCACAACAACATGCCTATATCCAAAGTGGACGGCCAGCACATGAGCTTCCCAGTAAGCAAGTATGGGCTATCTGGTGCTCACCACGTGCTTTTAGAAGGTACTTCATTCCCACCAGAAAAAAGGTCGTCCATCGTGCAGTGTTGGGCCCATGACAGCATGGCTATGTATGATAAGAAGCGAGGGAGTATACAGGAAAAAGTATGCAGCTGCAGTGAAGAGGGCTATGTCCCATGTGCCCTGTATAGATGAGTTGATCGAGATCACCAAAAACACGAAACAGGCCTCTGAGATTGCAACACTAACCACTATGGTTGCAGAGATCTTATTAGTGACCACTGCCAGGCAAGCCACTAGAATGTTCTTCCCAATAACGCTCTTTCATGCAGTCTGGGAAAGTGAGGGTTGGAGTGATGATTTCGTTGATTTCTTCAGTTCTACAGGTGCTGGTGGCTGGTACACATACAAGAAGGCTTGTGAGATGAAGAAGACCTGGACAGTAGCAGGGAATATGGAAGAGGAAAAAGCTTCCCAAATTGTATTCCATCGGATATTCGGCACCTATAAGGAAGATCTGTCAATACTTGAAGAAATAACCAATGTAGCGCATTGGTACACGCGTGAAGAGATGGGAGGATGTTTTAGACAACAAGGCACTGCAGTTGGGGTCACCAAAATCACACTTCCCAAGGTAAGCTATTATGCTAAAATGTCCTGCGCAAATCGAAATATCAAATCAAAAAATTCTGGACTCTTGTCTGGAGTATACAATCAGGTGGCAACAGTTCCATGTTTCAGTAGTGCCCGGATTTACCATTTTGACGCCGAATTCTTCGAACACATAGAAAAGCGCAGAACCATTGGGACCACTGGAAAGAGTCGATCACTGATAGTCAACGTACTAACAACCACCGTCGAAGAAATACATGACATGCTAAAGAAGAAAGACGGCAAACTTCAAATGGGCACCACAGCGTGGCGGAAGATTGAGGACTTGAATATATTGAATAATAGGGTTTCATGGCTCGGAAACAGAATTGGTGCTGAAAGGAAAGTCCAAGATGTTCTTAGGGAAGAGAAACGATTGGTTTGTTTTCTTACCAGCAGTGTGTATTGATTTTTGTTAAAGTCTGAGAGTCTCTTTGTTAAAGTCGGTCAAATTCAGAATAGATTAGTATATTATTCGTCTATAGTCTTACTGAATGTCAAACAATACGGTCAAACATAACCATAATAAATTCATTTACCTATTACACTATATTAATTAGTTATAAAGGGTGTCTCAGAATGTTTTTCGTTTTGAATTGACCAATACGCGCCAACCGCAGGTAGCAGGGGGAGGGGAGTGGACTCAAACGCTTGGCTGGCTTGTTAAGTTTAGTAGCCATGAATGCTTATACGGGATTACAGCGCGCGTTCTGCGTGTGAGCGTTATATAAAAACAACGATTCCTACACTATTGTTCGTCGTCTCTACAGGACACATTTTAATTTAAAAAGACATAGACAAGTGCCAATTTAATTAAGCATTGGGTGTGCAAGTTTTAAGAGACTGGGAATACAATGCCGGACAAATCGTCTGGGCGTCAAAGGACATCAAGAACGAGCATGAACGTCGACCTCGTTCGAGAGTCTGTTACGGACGACCCACGACAGTCATTGAGATTGCGCGCAGCTTCTCTTAATTTGAACAAATCTACGGTTCATCGCATTATTTCGAAAGATTTACATTTTAACTCCTATAAAATTGTTATTTTTCAAGAAATGAAGCCTGACGATCCTGATAAACGAGTCGAATTCTGCAGGACAATGAAAAACCGTTTTAGGAGTTTCAATAACATCTGGTTCTCCGACGAATCGACTTTTCACATCAACGGTCATGTGAATAGACAAAATTGCAGATACTTCCGAGAATCCATTAGAACTGCATCAGAAGCCCTTGCACTCGCCAAAAGTTGTTGTTTGGGCTGCCATATCAAATCAAGGAATTATCGGTCCTTATTTTTTTGAGGATGACCGAGGTCGAACTCAGACCGTTAATTCTTACCGATATTGCCATATGATCCGGACTTTTATGGCTACAGAAATGCAAAACCAGAAGGGCTACAACCGCAACACCTTTATCCAGCAAGATGGAGCCACTTCTCATGTTACAAATGACTCATTAGCTGGTCTTCACGATTTCTTCCCTGGAAGAGTGATAAGTCGCCGAGGCGACATCAATTGGCCACCGAGGAGCCCTGATTTAACGCCTGCTGATTTTTTTCCTATGGGGCTACCTAAACAGCAAAGTTTACAATCCATTGATCAAAATAAATCCATTTCCAAACTGTCAGACACATCAACCAGAATAGTGGCGTAATAGCTTATGTTCGTAACGATATTTCTGATGTTTCGGTATATGAACCGAACTTAATAGATGCTGACAGTTTAGTGATAAAACTCGGAAACAACTTCGCTTTCATCTGCGTGTACAGATCTCCATCTCTTGATTCTCTTACAAGCTTTCTTCAGTCTTTGGAGGAGTTATTGACATCCCTAAAAGGTATTCCAAATATTTTCATACTTGGTGATCTAAATATAGATATCAGTATAAACAACAGTGATAATAGGTCCAATGAGTACCTAGACCTGCTTGCAACTTTTAGTCTCATACCCCAGTCACATTTTACCAACACGAGAAACAAAGTGTCTTGACCATTGTTTCGTCAAATCAAAGACTAAAGTACTTACGATGGTTTGCCAGACATCAGTAACCGACCACAGCTGTGTGCATTTGGCTATTTCTTCTTATCAATGCCAACACCCTGTTCGTGAACACAAAACACAAAACACAAAACAGAATTAACTACCAGGAAGTCTATAAATTGCTGTCTGATGTTGAATGGAATAACCTTCTTAATATTAGAGACCCAAACAAAGCTACTGAACTGTTTATCAATATAGTTACAAACATTTTGGGAAATTGTACGAAAACATATGTAACTTCAAATAGAAGACTTATCCTTTAACCTTGGATTACTCCTGGCTTGTTAAGGTGCATGCGATTTCGAGATACTCTTCATTAGCGATATAAAAAGTCACCCAAAGACATCAAATTAGAATTCACGTACAAACGCTACAAAAACTACTGCAACAATTTACTGCATAAATTAAAAAATTAATATGATACATCTGAGCTACAAAATAGTAAAAAAGATATTAAAAAGACATGGAACGTCATAAAAGGAGTATGTGGTTTGAATAACATTAAAAAATCCCAGATGTCCAAAGAACTTTTACATCTTAAAGGAACACCACAGGAATCAATAAATCACATTAATGACTTTTTCATTAATGTAGGTGGAAACCTGGCTAAAACTATTCTGGAAAGCACTAAAGTGACTGAAGATTGCTTAGCGCATAATTATAAACCTTTAAACACTAATCTAAATTCATTTGTGCTTCTTGAAACTGACTTATTTGAAATAAACAAGATAACAGCATCATTAAAAAAATACGTCTTCTTCTGGCTAGGACGGATTGTCGTCTGTGTTTTTGAAGAAGTACATTGGTTTTCTGAATGTACCTATAATGCACATATGTAATCTAAGTTTATCAATGGGGGTGTTTCCTAAATTACTTAAAAAATCGATAGTGGTTTCAGTTCATAAATCACAAATTCGGTGACAGAGATAGTATCAATAATTATCGTCCAATATCTCTCTTACCCACATTGGCCAAGATCCTGGAAAAGCTCATAAATCGTAGACTTACAAACTTTCTTGAAAAAAACAACCTTTTATCTATAAACCAATACGGCTTTAGGGAAAAAAAATCTACAATAGATGCTATTGAATGCCTTACCTCACACGTTGCTGATAATTTAGATAAAAAACAAAAATGTATCGGAATATTCCTGGACTTGGCCAAAGCTTTTGATACTGTCTCTGTTCCATTATTAATTCGTAAGTTGGAATCCCTGGGAATTAGAGGTGTACCGCTGAATCTCTTTACAGACTATCTAACTGATAGAGATCAGTTTGTAAAACAGGGTGGATCCTCAAGTTATAAAGGACAAGTCTCTTTTGGGGTGCCACAGGGATCCGTTCTCGGACCAACCCTTTTTTTAATATATATTAACGATCTCTGCAATATTAAATTGGATAATTGCTGATGACACCGCTATTATATTCAAAGGATCGACATGGAAGGATGTGTATCTTGCAGCTGAGAATGGGATGAGGATCGTGCTTGATTGGCTAAGTAGTAATTTACTAACTCTTAATTTTGACCAAACAAAATATATCGCTTTTTCTATCTATAACAACAGTCAACCTAGTCATGAACTTTCTATACAAGGTCACACTTGTTCAATCTTTAATAATAATTGCAAGTGCTATACTCTCCTTCATTAAAATGTGATTTGTCTGTTTTACAAACCTATACCGTGCCAACTTGTTTACGTCCAAATATGAGCTTGTAACATTTTGTAACCGTCTCGTTTGTTCGTTTGTATTAGGTACTTATATTTCTTCGGTTCCACCAGACTTGTGGCACTCTAATATGACCCGTATGTATATTGAACGAGAATCGCTACCTTGCCGTAACACAGTTTTTAACCTACCTAGTTTTAACAATTTGATGTTTTTTAGTATTTCTTTGTTATATAGTTATACCTACTGTTTTTAAGTTTTGTTTAAAATAAATTATTTTTATTCTTATTCTTATTCATTGCCACCCAACCTGAATGTTTTGAAGCAAAGAATCACTGAAGAAATCAACTCTATACCAAGAGCGATGCTCCAGCAAGTTATTGAAAATTTTAGCTCCAGGTTAAATGAGTGTGAACAAATGAATGGTGCGCATTTGCAAACGGTTGTTTTTCATAAATAAACTACAAGAATTGCTCTTTAAATGAACATTAAATAAAATGAGATTTAATTGATATTTTGTTTTTTATTTAACATCTAAAAACGAAAAACATTCTGAGACACCCTTTATTTGAGCATAATACGAGTATAAGAGCACATGATAATAGATACTCTTTTGTATATACTTTTTTGTTTATTGTTAAAGTCTGTGGTCAAATTGGGAATAGATCTCAAACTAGAACATACGAAACTAGAACTAGAATTGTCAAAAATCGCTAAGCACACATTATGTAAATTTCGTAAGTACCTACATAGAACATACGTTACAGATACATAGAACATAATAAAACTCTAATACTTAAAAATTATGACAGCAAATTGGGTAACCATTCAGCATGTGCTACAAGAACAGACCCCCAACACTGATTTTCAATAGCACCTCAGAGCAGCGTAGCAGTGTCTAATAACATAAGAAAAGACAGGGTCGTAAATTATACAGGGTCGAAACGTTCTTAAGAGACTGGTCCTCACCAATCCGGTGAGGACTAGTCTCCTAAGAACGTTTCGTTCGAAAGTTTTCCTGTAGCTACATCGGTTAAGGTACCTTTACTACCTGTCTAAAAATTCGCCATGTGAAGTGATTTGGTATTAATGTTATACCGATTGACTATTGATACGTATTATTCGCATTTTTTTAAGGACTTCACAGGATAATAAACAGTTGTAAATCGTTTTCCGCCCCTATTTATCAATCAATATCTTCTAATTACTACACTGCATTGACGTAGGAAACTGTTTGGGGTAACGGAAATCGGGCAACCAATATTCAGACCCTTGCTTCTACCTATCTGTGGGTCCGACTATGAACTGCGAAATGGTTGGATTCGACACCTAGGAGCTGAACTGAATGGGCCATTAGTCCTTATAACCTTTGGCTGGACTATGGATTGCGCGGTTATATACGAGCTTAACTATAAAATCTATAATGTTACCAAACGAAGATCATTTGCCGTTTTCGTTTTGACCCTTATTCGTAATTTATTCAAACCAAAAAGTTGATATATCCTAAATCAAACAAAACCGTTTTATCGCGATCCCTACGGACTGTTGGTTTATTACTTTTGCTAGAAAAATCTGTATTAGGTCTTATAGTTCAAAAAATCAGTGATGCACAGATATTCAAACATGTTTTGAATATCTGTGCATCACTTTACAAAATGACATTTATATAAATAAACTAGTTTTACTTATTATTTACCTATTCAAATAAACCAACAATGGTGAAAGATAGAAAGATGAAAGAAATTATTTTAATGTAACATTCACATAGCATAAAAGTATGTCCAAAAATGAAGCAATTTTAATGGTGATTGTACAACCACTAACAAACACGTACTAAGCTCGACGTTTTAACGCATATCAAAGGCCGTTTTGGGAATTTTATTTTTCTAAAATCAAAAATTCAATAAATCATGTGTAATATTTTGTCCACAGGAGCAATTTTTGACCAGCACACCGAAGAAATTCAAAATGTGTTTAAGTATGCCATGACTATGCACAATCAGAACATAACCAGTCGCAGGTTTGATCTACAAGCCTACGTCGACGTGATCAACACAGCTGATTCCTTCAAGCTTTCTCGGCTCAGTGAGTTTTCTTTCGTAGTAATAAGGATTCTATTTCGTTTTGTTATTTTCATACAAGATTATTGAAAAATGACACCTATATGTTTGAAGTAATACTTCTAGTAGGTATAGTTTCGTAACAAAACATAAAAAGGTGACTTATAAATAATCTGGTAGTTTTATTCTATATGATTGATTTGAACTAGTTTAAGAGTTATGTAAGTAATGGAACATTTTATATTTAATAAGTAAAATACTGGTGGACAACTCACACAGCACCTTCCTCCCTAAACTAAGCAAATATTGTACTATGGAAACCAGGTGACTGTCATAATACAAATGCACGTATACTTGTAAAAACATACGTTAGTTTAGATATAGTTCTTATGCTTATATTGTTAAAAACAGTTAAGCTGGATATGTTAACCTGGCCTTTTTGAGAAAAAAAAGCCTTTAGGCTAATACCTTTTTACCTTACTTAAAGTTTACCATTAAAAACTTCAGCAGCTTATCAAAACGAGAGAGAAATATGGCCAAATCTAACACGAGTTATGTCATAAATATTTATTTATAAAAACTTCAAAACCATATTCAGAACCAAAGCCTACTAATCCTTCCTTCTTTGTTACTCAATAACATTTCAGGCTAGTTTTTATTTATGCATCACGCGGGCAAAGCCGCGGGCAGTAGCTAGTAGTAAAATACATTATCATCCTTATAATAAACTAAGACATAGTCTGTTTCTTAGTTATGCTCAAAATTAAAAGTATAGGAAGATACTGTTTACGATACTATGGTTCGGCATAATAAAGCAGTAATAAAGACAACAACAGGTTACTTAACAATTGTATCAATTTTATTATTTGTTACTGAAGAAGAACAAAATTTGTTCCTGAATGAAACAAAATGAAAGCAAGATAAGAGTGTTCCCATATTTTGTGTCTCTTGGTAAATGAGAACAATACGAAAACGGAGCAAAAATTTAAAAAAGAAAAACAAAGCAAATTGCCCGTGAGAAGGATGAACGCGAACCGCAAACAACCACGCCAGTTCCCTTTAATGACGAGTAGGTAGGATAGGTACATACTACATCCATCCAGGATTATTTTTGGATGCTTATAGAATGGAGCGTTAACAAACTTGGGTATCTTAGGCAAAACAATAAGGTTCTGTTCAGAACGGTTCTGAGAAATGAATATTCCAAGCAATTGACGCCATCATCTTACCGAAAAACGGTCATTGAGAAACAGTGGTGGTGAAACATTTCGGGTGTGATATTGAAGACATCTGGGACACATATTCATCTGACTTTCTGAGCAATGCTCACTGATGCTTAAATTCGTTGAACTTTAATAAAACAACTACGACATTAACTAAAAATTATTACTATTATTATATGAACTTGTTAGCAAAATCTCAACTTACACTAAAATGTATCATTTTGAACTATTTAAAATTTCCCGTTTATTTTCAACTCCTGTATTATAAGTTATATCTAACCTTCCTACTCAGTCTGTTTTATGTTACAATTATGGTGTTTTAATCTGTAATTGTTTCTTACGGTTAGATTTTAACTTAAATGAAACATCACAGCCTTAATACTTTTTATGTATTGAGAATGTTTTCTAAAATATGTTACATTGTTGCTGTATGACTAGTTATATATTGCAACGTTACGAATTCAAAGGCCTCAAATTCTTAATATTGCTTTATACATAACTAGCAACCTGAATTTATAAGGGTAAATTATACACTTAAACCTTTATTATGAATCTATCTCATAGTGAAAACTATGAAAAACTCTTTTGTGATTTTTAAGATTATCGCGTTTAGATAGACAGGCAGACGCGGCGGGAGGGTACTTTTTATAATAGGTAATTGCACTATACCATGGAGCTACTATCTGCGAGTTTGTAGTCTTTTTCGAGTTATAGGAGGTATCTTCCCCACCCTTATTCTTGCTTTCGTTTCGGGTAAGTGCCTCCTACATAAACTGAACTTCGTAATCCTATCGAAGTGAGTCGGGAGCATTTTAAATTTCGTTAAGAACACTCAACTCAAGGTAGGTAATGCATTTATTTATAGCTCTTCTAGCAGACGTTTTAAGAGTTTATTGTATAGTTTATTTATATCTATAAAGATACATGATAGTATCGTTTTCCTAAATAACGTTGTAACTTGTAATATCTATCTAATTGAAAAATAACATTAAAATGAAATTTGTTTGCTGTCGAAAAATATAACAAAATAATTGTAGTACTTATTAGAATTACCTATTTTGTTTTACGACAGTTAAAAATTAATTAAATTATGATTTAAATATTGTTTTTAAAAACGGTCTAGTGCGATCTACGAAGCTAGCGGTACCGTACCTACGTATTTACCAAAATTTTTCACAATCGGTTACAATTACTGAGACAGAATTCTTAGCTCAGTTTGGTTTAGCTCGGTAGTCGCTCTGCCTTCTGCGCTGTAGATTATGTCTTTAATTCCCTCCCAAAACAAACAGAACTCTCTTAGAATTTTGTATAAAGTGGGTGTGTGGGTTATAAAGTACGAGTATCTCAGGTTTTTTATTATTTAAAAACCATCTAAGTATTCCATTAGTCATCTGGTCCACATAGTAAAAAATATGTTTAGGGCTAGCCGGTATTGTTTGAATTGTCCATCAATATGTATTTATTTAATATCTATCTAACATCCAATAACATCATTTCGGGTCACTGCTATAACGTCATTAAATATGAAAGCACGAAAAGATAAGTCAGATAAAATTAACTTTGAACATAAAAAAATGGTCCGAAACATCGTTCCTGGGCAGATCGTCCAATACCTTAATTGTACAACGATATCGAAGGTCATTATTTGTGCAATTTTTCTTTCCTATTTCATACAATTACTGATTCGTACAAAATACTGATTCGTATAAAATACTATTGTTTTTTTTCATATTTTGTGCAATTCATATTCTTGAAACCTTTTTGATATAAAACCTCTTTAAAAATGTTGGTAAAACTCGACACTAGATGAATAAATGAATGAATGAATGAAAATTCTTTATTGTACACCTTAAAACTAAAAATAACAATTTTATAACTAAATTTATTTACGAAATTGATGTACAATGGGCGGTCTTATCGCTAAGGAAGCGATTTATTACAGACAACCTTTGGATGGAGAGAAGCTTAATGATTTAAATTTTAATGATGTTTCTAAATTGTCAATTGGTTTGTTGTTATTTTTGCTGTTTTAGAGTTTTTTCGCAGTTTCAAGTGTATTTTTATACTTTAACATATGATTTTCAAGTGAAGATAGCTTACAAATGACGATTTACTGCGAGATTATCATTACAAATCAACAGATCTAAGGATGCAGTGTAATACAGAAAACTTAGAGTCGGACTTTTTTTTACGGAAAGTGAGAAGGGAAACCCCGTTATTTTAAAAGATGGGTATAGATACTACTTTGAAAATCTTAATAAAATCGGTACAAACAAATAGAGCAAACATATGGAGTTGTGCTAAATGTGACATATGTTATGTAGCTATGACTACCGATTCACAATTGACTACTAACTCTGACCATTTATTTTGCGGATGGAACATTCAAATCTATGAGTAAACCATTTTATCAACTGTATAGCATCCATGCAAATATGTATAGTACCGAAACAGCTACCCATATGATACCCCTGATATACGCATCTTTACCTGATAAAAGCATAAGGCTGCTGACGTTGATATTGAAAATAGTCCTTGAATGGAATCCTGAGATTGTTCCTTGCGGCTTCGAGATTTCATTCATAAATGCCGTTGGTTAAGTATTTCCTCAAGTAATAATAAAAGGCCTTTATCATTTGAATAATACAAAATAAAAATAAAAAATTACGGGTTGCACTCCGGGAGCACCGACAGAAGTGAAAACTTATTTTGGCACGTTAGAGTTTGGTAATAAATCACTTCAAAATCAGTAATTATGGCGACTGCCAATCAAATACTGAACGAACACAGATGATGCAATATTTTTTGTTCAGAATGTAGATAATATATCAATAAACTTCTCCATACAAAAGTAGACTGTAAACATGTGAATTAAGGTTTATAATCAAATGGGGCGAGCGCGGCAGCTGGCTGCGTCTCGCCCCAGACGGTAACGGTGTCGCGAATCCAGAGGTTTTACCTCATCTAAAAATATGCGTACCGCGCTAAAAGAAGTTTTCACTTCAAAAATACTTTTCTTTTATTTTGTTAGTATGTGGAGCAATATCTTGTAGGACTAACCACGCCTCCGGTACATAATTGGTGGGTAAACGAGCTAGGTATTTCACGAGAGATATTTATTTTCAGCATTTGACATAATAGAAAGTTATTTTGCCATTCGCCAAATTGAATTGTGGAAATGATAAAGTCAGCCTTTTATTATTACTTGCGGAAATACTTAACCGACTGCATTTATGAATGAAATCTCAAAGTCGCAATGAACAATCTCATTTATATTCAGAATCAGTGGCTCAAACTAAGAATTGTGTCATTAATAAGTTGATACCCGTTGGGTATCCATTTGGGTTAATAAAAATATTACGATTAGTGAATTCGTTTTTAAAAATACAAACACAAATTATCAGTTCCGGTACTATATTCCACTAAACCAATCCCGTTTACAGAGTATTATTTGAACATAGACGTAAATTTGTTTTAAATCTAAAAGAGTTGCTTATATTTCTTTCAATCAGTAGGTACAAGTTTATTAAATTACTCTGCCTTTAGACAAACGGCGTACTTACCTAATACTTTTAAAATCTTTTATAACGAAAAAAAAACTCAAGGCGTCAAGGTGGATTAAATAAGACAATTTCACTTTATTTTAATGTTCATTAAGTTTGGTTCCTCTGACATGCTTTTAAGGTAATTGCGTTAGGGTCCAATTACACTGAAACAGGGTATGCCATTCAGAGATTAACCCCAGTATTCAAAAGCCAGAGAAAACTGGCTATAACAAGCTTGTTTATTTAATTTACAACGCAGATAAAGTACCCATGTTTGTTTGAATTTTGGCAAGCAAACCCTGGTTAAGAAGCTTATCAGTTGAAATCTCACACTGTTTGCTCGCCGCACTACCAAAGCCAAGGTCTTCATCATTATACAATTTGTATTCGACTCTCTACTCTACTATTGAGTTGCTTACGAGATGTTATATAATATTACAAAAACTTGAGTCTTG
The DNA here is from genome assembly GCA_948098915.1 of Lampropteryx suffumata. Classification (NCBI taxonomy): domain Eukaryota; kingdom Metazoa; phylum Arthropoda; class Insecta; order Lepidoptera; family Geometridae; genus Lampropteryx; species Lampropteryx suffumata. The sequence continues at coordinate 12,254,777 of OX402544.1, read as the reverse complement.
GCTAGACATAATCGATACTAATATAGGTAATAAAATAAAAAATCATCATGTTTTTTACGGTTTTACGGGTAAATAAAAACTAGTAAATAGGTCTTGATGAAATTTTCTGTAGAGATAGTTTATATATTGAGCATGGACATATCATACTTTTAATGTAGGTACCACGCGTGCGAAGCTGCAAATTTAATAGCAAAAGCTATTAAATTCCGTTAACGAACTAATAATTTTATTTTTGTCAACAGTTTGTAACCAATACGCACGAGGAGTTTTCGCTATGCTTGGAGCTGTTACACCCGATTCCTTCGACACCTTGCATTCCTATACCAACACTTTTGAAATGCCATTTGTCACTCCATGGTTCCCTGAAAAGGTGAGTTATTGCAATTGTTTGCTATTAATAAACACTGTGTTATTCTTCATATTATTTTCTATTATTTGGTTGTTAAGTTGAGTCAACCAATCATATTTAAGAATGATTTGAATATGATTGGTTGATTGAGTGGTTTAAACATGCTACACTTGGGATATCGGCATTTTGCTACAACCAAATATTTTGAAGTGGAATATTTGCTAACGTGAAGGGACATGTTATTATACAAGTTATTTAAAGCGACAGAGTAGAAGTAAAGTAAAGGAAAATAGGTTGTGATAAAAACGAAGAGTTAAAATTAAAATAATTAGAATTTCCGAGTATAAACTAAACTGTCATGCAATTCAAATACCCCCAACCCAACAGTCCGCTAATGAACGAAGTTTCAGAGTGGATGAGTAGATATGTGTATACAAAAGCTAGAACATTAATATTGCAGTCAAACATTCCAAAATACATATGGGGATAAACTATCAGAACTGCAGCATTAATTTTAATTAAATTTAAATAAGGGACCGTTTTATATACATGTATTTATGGTACCTGCTACCTGTAATAGTATACATAGGTATACTATAATATGAATGTACTATAGTAGTATAGTACATTTATTACATTTCTGTTATTATGAAACCTAATAGTTCAACTCTATAAAAATAAGTTAATCGAATGTTGTCTATTTAGATTTTTTTCTGAAATAATTAAATTTTGAATTTAAAACCGGAACCCATGGGAACTAAACTTTGGAAACTTGGGGCAATCTGGAAATTTAATCAAATGAAAATTCTAGAAGACGTGAGTTACTTACTTAGAATGCATTTGAATACGAGTAGATATATTTACAATATATACAAATACAATCAAAAATAATGTAATATGTTACCAAACACTACAAATAGACAATAATCCTTGATATTATTAAAATGTTAATATTAGTTAAATAATATTTAGTTAAATAACTGCTAAACCACTCTTAGTAAGTATCTTAAATATGGAGTTAGTAAGCTTTAGTTCAAAGTTAAGGCAAAACTTGCTCTGTAACACTGAGTAAGTTTGACGAACCACCTGCATACTACGGTTAATTTCTCACTCAGTAATATACCGTTTCCGGAGCTATTTATAAGTATAGCCCTAGGTTTGCAGTATATTAATATTTTATAATGATGTTTTCGTATAAAAATAAGAGTCGATGTATTGCTGTAACATCTATACTAATATTATAAATGCGAAAGTGTCTCTGTCTGTCTGTTTGTTAAGTTTTCACGGCTAAACGACTGAAAGGATCTTGATGAATTGATGTGAATTGATGATGAATTTGGTTAGAAGGTGTATTGCATTTGGGGGTGAACATAGGCTACTTTTTGTCTCAAAAACCACCTGGAAGGGGTAAAAAAGGGGATGAAAGTTTGTTCGAGCCACTAATATTTCCTTAAGTTAGGGATCTAAAATTATTATTTAGGCTTTTAGTGAGAAATAAAGAAATACGTGTTTCAACGTTTTTGCAAAATAATTCCCGAATAGGGTAAAATAGGGGATTAAACAGCTAGTCGCGGGTAACAGCTAGTTCAAAATAAAACAAAGCATGTACTCCGGTAACCAGATGACTGATAAAATACTTATACACCTGTACATACAACACTTTATAACACTCAGCCATCGAAACCACAAGGTAAGGCAGAGCTACCAATTGATTATCCTTACAGCTCGTTTACCAACCAATAAAAATAATAACAGTTGTTATCACTCAGTTACTTACCTCGGTGGCGTTATTTGAGCAAAGCACATCTCGTTAACATATTTATGTTTGCAGGTAATACCGCCATCATCTGGGTTGATCGACTACGCAGTCAGCATGCGGCCGGACTACCACAAAGCAATCGCAGATATAATAATCCACTACCGTTGGAAGGAAGTCATTTACATTTATGATTCGTACGATGGTGAGTTCTCTCATTGGCTGTTTGTTGTATACTTCCTGTTTACATTCGAAATTTTCATTTCTCCTGTTATTATTGCACTAATTTGGTTTAACATATTTTTATTTTTCAATAAGTACTTACATAAATATGTTTTACGTATATATTAATTATTTAGATTGAAAAAAAAACTAGAACTGGATTTACCATATGGGTAGTAGAAAAATAACATGTAAACGTAATGCTTAGAATTATATGATTACCTACATACATCATCATCATTTCAGCTTTTCAGGGAATAACTAACTACTAGTCTCTTTTCTATTCTGCCAGCCCCCTAGGATTCTTCTTTTCTATCCTGTTCAACACAGATGCAATAAATAATCCTACTTAAATACATACTAAAACAGCATTAAATTCAGGAAACCCATTTTGCCTTTGTATTTGCAACACATTTTGCCCACTATAGGAAATAATAAAAATACTAAAGCTAGTCTGATTCTCGCCTTTTAAATCGAAGTCGGACTAAAGGTCCAACATAACTTAAAAAAAAAAATCATCGACACACATACTTCACGGTCATATCGTATTTGGTTTTAATTTCAACGTATTATCAACCTGAAACCAAAGGCGTTTATAGACAGACAGACATACAGACGGATAATGAACTGATGCTAGGATCTTTAGGATTTCCTTTTTAGTTACGGAACCCTAGAAATGGGAAGTATATATATATTATTATATGAACGTAAGCGCTGGCGGTTTAAAGTATACTATTACCTTTATCTCTTTGCTTAACAACATAAAATGGCGGTTTTATATATCGTAAATTGTAGCTCGGCGGGGATTACACAGAGCTGACTTCTTCGATAGTAAAATGTCGACACGAAAGCGATTGCGGTGAAACCGTGGCTGCGGCTAATAGACACTGCAGTCGCTTTAATGGGGTGCCCAAAGCAGATGGAAGGGTGCCAATTTAAAAAAAATAGTGTTTATTTGATCTTAAATAAACACGCATTAGCAAGAATTTAAGCCGTGTTTTTGTTTGTCATTAAGAATGAAAAGATACTTGGACACATAAATTTACGAAAAGTTTAAGTTATATGTACTTTTTTAATATAATAACATTTTAAAAACTAAAAAGCAAACCCACTTCATTTCATATAAAAAGTACCTATACGTACGAGTAGCTCTCAGCAGAGTCAAAACTTTAGAAGGAATAACTCTATCTGATTTATAACCCTCTAAACTGTTAAGTAAACCTCACGATGAACGAGCATTAACAGAAATGCAGGAATTGGAAAATCTCATTTCTGACGAAAGGTAGACCGGGAGAGAACCTCATTTTTTTAAGTTTGTTATAAATAATTTTATTTTTATTAAAATTTTAGTGGAAAGTAGATGTATTTTGTTTATATATAATATGGGTAGGCCAACTAAAATCACTGCTCCAAACAGCCTAAAACCTTTTCAAAAGACATATATTGCAGTATCACAATAAAAAACAATTCTAATGCAGTTTGCGGATTTTGATATAAAATGGTTTTCATTTGACTATCACTATTGCACTAATAACCATTAGCTTTTACGTGTATTACGTTTGCAAAGCTACAATTATGGGTAGAATTTTAGAATAATGAAAAGACGTTATGTGGCTTTGGTTTCGGTTTAATTCCTAAAATTCAGTGAGAGCCGGGTCCGCTGCACCATCAGTGAAGTACCTAAAACCACGCAAATATTTACATCCCGATCTGGGTTATATATTTGAGTCGCACAGGGTGGAGACTAGGTCCATGGAATCAGGGAGGGGCACAATGAATGTACAATGACCTAACAAAGCGACTGATTGTGTGACCAGATAACTGGCTACTTTGCGAGTCAGCGCATTAGCATTGCCAATACAACTTGACAATGCCGCAAGTGGCGCGCAGGTGACAACCAAGACCGACTAGATTATATTAGACATTTTTTCATAAATAATACAATTATTTATTTAAAAAATAGGTTATTTACAATACAAAGGAATGAATTATGTGTTTGTTAATTCTTTATACATATTTCTGTGAATAAAGTAATTCTTCTGTTAATATTTTTTTAAGATAATAGAAAGAAATGTAATAAAAAAATGTTATGTGATGTAGTGATATTTAATAACTCTTCAATATTAAAAATGAGGATGTAGCCGTAACGCTTCAATCTTATTTTCGGATAAGTATTCCTCCGTGGTACTACCTACTGTATATTGCTAGTACATGCTGTTTCTTTTAACCATATTTATGGAAAAGGGCAAATGGCAGTCTGATACAGTTCTCAGCTAGGAAATGTTATGGAGAGTTACCAGAAAACTCTTACAAAAGTGACAATTGTATATTCTGTTGCCGAAACCACGCAGTGCTGAAAAGACTTTGCGCTTTGACTTCTTCTGAGGTCAGAACTACGCTCCAGGAAATTCTGCAAGTAACAGTTAGTACTAAGCCCGTAAGAAAGAGATTCAAAAAGATTCAAAAAGGTTGGAATAGGAACGTACTTGTTAGCCAGAGGCGCTTTACTTACCACCTGTCATCGAGTAGCAGGCCAACTTTGTTCGCTCATACAGAAACAACGATACTTGGGTTATAGCACTGTTCATTGAAGAGTCTTGGTTTTGTTTTAAGCCAGACAATAGAAGGATAAAGGTTTAGCGAGGACCTAGAGAATGGACGACAGAACTACATACGCCATATGGTGGAGGGTCAGTAGCTACATATCATGGAAAATGGGTCTTTGACTGAGGCACGGTACGTAAATGATATGTTAGAACCCATTTTGATGCCTTCTCTCCGTATATCGGAGATGGTTTTCGTTTAATGCAAGATAATGCTTGGCCTCACACTGAAGCGATAGCTTTGTGTTATCTTTGGGAGGTCAAAATCGATGTTTTAGAGTGGCCTGCACAAGTGACCTGAAAGGGACCGAATAACAATCATGTGCAAAAGGTGGAACCGTCAATATAACAAGTGTTTTAAAAGGTAATTAACCTTGACACTGTAATAAGGTGTAAAAAAAAATTGCAGCATTTACGGCCGTAAATGCTTTGAGAACGGAGCCTAAAAGAAACGTACACAGTCATAAAACGAAACATACATTATGCACGTTCAAATGCAGCTTGTCTGTTTTGTCTTTAATAATAATAATCTTAAAATAATTTGATTCATCTTTCGTAGTTTGTATGAACCATTAATGGTGTTTTATTTAATGGTTGTAATAATAATAATAATAATAATATGTAGTGTCACTAGTACCATTAATGGTACTGTCCAATCGTACAAATTTGAGTGCTATAAGAAGTAAAAAAAATGTTGGTTATGATGTATTTCGTACGTGTATTAAGCACAATTAACATCAACCTACTAAACTGAAAGCTATGCATATCAATGTTTTGATAGTATCAGAATTACAGAATCGCCCGGCAGGTCATTTCAATTTGGTAGCAACCTTACAATTTTGTTATCTAACTGATTATCAGTTTATGGCAATGACAGGTCTATTTGCATTTCATTCTGTTATAGGTACATAAGTACAATTCAACATTACGCCAACGAAAAAGCGGGAAACTCTTATTAGTATGTAGAAAAGTCTAATAGTAGCAATTATTATCAATAGCTGAAAACATAATGTTTAGATGATGCCAATGACCATTTTTCTGATATTGCATTCTACTTGGTTGAACTTTTTATGTACCTTTTGTTTAACTTTAGAATAATTCTAAAGTTGTACAATAAGTACAATACAATATTACGCTAAAGAAAAAGCGGGAAACTCCTATTTATCGGAGTTTAGACGTTAGGAGTTCTAGCGGGTTCTAGGAAACTTCAATAGTACCTAGTTAGGTATTTGAAATACTTTCTATCTAACAATAATTATCAATAGCTGAAAACATATTTTTAATGATACCAATGACCATTTTTCTGATATTGCATTCTACTTAGTTGAACTTTTTATGTGCATTATGTTTACGTTAGGTACATCACACATAAAGTTTTATAAAATTAACAATAAAACCAAAAAATAATGACGTTTAGGACAATTCAACGCATAAATAAAACAATGTTTTATGAGGAACCTAAGTTTTACAGGAAAGCCATATTTTTATTAAATATGGTCAAAATCTAGCAAGATACCAAATTCTGAGATTTCTTGGGCCAATCTACTTTAAATTTTACATAAAGATTATTTAACTTATTTAAAAAAGGTTGAGCTTACATAAAAGTGTGTATTGTTTTGAAATTTTCTTACAATTATAAATTTGTCTGTGTCTATTTTTAAAAATGGGAGCAAAGCCTTCCGGACCCAAGGCACAACTACTATGCTCAACTGATTGTGCCGTGGGTACTTTTGATTCCCTTCTACACAACTGAGTTCCCTGCGACTCAACCCAGACCTTCTGCATAACTACTGTGCCCACCTGGTTGAGTTGTAGGGAACTCTGAAACCACTTTGATACCCCATAGTACAACTACTTCAATTCTCTCAAGCACTGAAAGTAAACCTCTTTATTCAAGTGTTGCACTTTAGATTTGTCATCTTTTTGAAACGTATTAATATGTGTACGTCACTTTTCTGTTTGCTTTGACGTCGCGTCGTAGTAATTACAATTACTGTTTTGTTAATTAATTTATAATTTATATTATAAAAATGAATGAAGACGATGGTATTTGCTGCATAGATTACAATGGCGGCAAGATTGTACTTTATCGTGAACACAAGTATCACAAGATTCGCAATTATAAAAATGGTTCTTGCGTACTGAGATGTTCATCATATAAAAAAACAAAGTGCCCAGGAAAAATAACAGTACTGGTAAGCAGTAAGTTTAATTTTCAGTTTTAGCCCCAATTTACTCTGTTATGGCAGCGATAGTGTTGAATTGAGCCTTATCATTTCCTTCTTTAGCGCCGCTTATATTTGTTTTTTTTTAAGGATAAACGCGTTATAAGTGAAAAGCCACATAAAAGCCAAGTCAAAGATAATAAAAGAAAAAGCAGCATTAAAAAATTTGGTTAAAAGTGATGACCGCCCTATACCTCAACTGTATGCTGAGACTATCGACGGGTTGATGGACAAAGGATTGAATTATGTAACTGATATGCCGGAATTCAAAAATATGAAACATTTTTTATACGATGCCAGAAAGAAAGCTGTAGGTGCTAATAAGACCAGATTTGAGGATTTAAAAGAAGTGGAAATACCAGAAAAATTTAAAGAGTTTCTCATGGCTGACTTCAATGATGGTGGAGATAGAATTTTGATTTTCTGTTCACCTGAATTAAGACTGCAACTATGTAAAATTAAAGAATACTTTATAGATGCAACATTTAAAAGCTGCCCGAAGCCCTTCACTCAGTCGCTATCGATTCATGGTGACTTTGGGAGTACACAAGAGACAGTGAATGTAAAACCACTTGTGTTTGTACTAATGCCAAATAAGAAGCAAGCAACTTACGAAAGGATATTCCATCTTCTACAGTCACAGATTGCACAAATTACTAAAGGCTGTAATATCTTTCTTTTCTACTTAGCTCGTAAACGCTTTTTATGTACATATTATATTATTTTACTTACGTGACGATATGTAACGGATTATACTGCTCAATATAAACGAGCTGCGTCTTTAACCATATTTATGGTATTCCATTTTACTTTCGTATCCTTGACTTCATACGGAGTTTCCGAGTAGTTTAATCTGAACACCATCACAAATTTCTACCACATTTTACGATGTTTATTTATATTTATAACTTTGTATTGTAAAATCTTTGTTTACATTTTAATTAATCAAAATTGAATGGTGAAGGAAGCTGTCAATATATCTCATAAATTCTCGTATTAGCGAGAGGTCTGCTAATATTGCAATGAAAGCTTTCATAACACTGTCTGGCTTAAACTTGAAATTCAAAATCCGTGATGGATTTGATATGCGCGATTTGCACAGAAAAATGAAGGGAGGACTGAAATATGTCACTCAGATCAGAGTTTGGAGACAAAAATGATGAAAAATATTATCTACTAGTGGAGAGGAAAATGGAGAGTCTGAGCCAATTCTAGGCAAGGAAAAGCTACGGACCAATATTAATTAATGGACCAATGGTGACAAAGACCTTATATTGATGAAAAGAGGACGTCATCATCCATCCGAAAAATACCAGGGACGGAAATAAATTTTTAAACATAAAAACTACGTGTGGAACTCTCCGCATATAATTCTGTTTTTCGTGTGGAACTCTCTGGTTAGTGATACCTTAACATCTTATAAAAGCCAAGTGAAAGCCAAATGAAACCAACAAACTTTTAAAATTAGCAGAACTATAAAATATCACAGTTTTTTTTACTGAATGTACTTATAATATAATATAATATAATATCTATCTTAAATATATATCTATCTTAAAAACAGATAGTTTCTCTCAATTTCTTTCTAAATTTATTAAATTAATTGCACCTTATAATCCTCTTTTTATGAAAGGGGATTGTAATGCTACAAGGCGACAGCTGTAAATGGACTATATCAAAAGCGCATTGCGACTTCGAAATTGCTATAATAAACACTGTTGCTAAGTTTTTTCCAAAAGCTGCGATTCGTGGTTGTTATTACCATTGGAACAAAAATATGTGGCAAAATGTAAACTTTTAGGCCACACGCTAAAGGCCGAAAGACGAATTGTTGGCCTTACCGCTGCTTTACCGTTGTTGCCAAAACAAAGAATATTAGAAAGCTGGCAATATATCAAGGAGGAAGTCAAAATTCATAATTTAATAATGCCTAAATTTACAAAGTACATTGATCACCTTTTTTATAAAAAGTGTAATGTGCTGTCTGTTCTGTCCGTATTTGGTGAGCGTCACAGAACAAATAACTACTTAGATGGATGGCACAGCAAATTAAATAAAGCCGTGAACAAAAACACTTTCAATGTTTGGCGCCTACTGAATGCTCTTAAAGTAATTGTATCCACTTCTAAAATGCAAATAGCAAAAGGCGTTTCCGCAAAACGTAAAAAAGATCAGGTCATCAATGACAAAGTTATTAGATCTGTCCAGATGCAACTTATCAACGGTGAAATTAGCCTCGGCCATGCCTTAGACAAATTAAGATAAAATAAGTAATACTAAAATATATGAGGTTTTATTAATTTCCTTTCTTTCATGGGTTTATTTTTAAGTTTTAAGTTTGGCAGTATAGGTATGGCTATTTGCGTCTAATTTTCGTCAGTTGGGCCAAAGGTACATTTTTTTCCCAACGAATCAATCAGTTGTGTCTCAAAAGAACCCACGGCACAACCAGGGATTCGAGTTTTCGTCAGTTGGGTCATAGGTACATATTTTTTCCGGAACGGACCAATTAGTTGTGTAGAAGGGAATCAAAAGTACCCACGGCACAATCAGTTGAGCATAGTAGTTGTGCCTTGGGTCCGGAAGGGGAGCAAAGTTGGTTAACATCCATGGGAAATTAATAAACCATACTATTGTACCAATAGTGGGGGATGGCGCATGCCTTTTCCGTACGCTTTCTTTTTTGTTGTACGGCACACAAGAACGCTCTATGGATATTCATAAAGAAATTGTGCGTCATGTTACGAACAATTGGGATAAATTTGCTGCTATGTCTCATGACCGTCATGGCAACAATCATGGGACAAAAGAAAAGTACACATTCCATATGTTACAACACTCTACATATAACGGTTTCTGCGAGTTAGTTGAAGCCAGTCAAATATAACCATAAAAAATAAATTGTGAGAAAGAAAAGAGGAAAACCCGAAATTCTCACAAAACTATATTCTGCTTCTTTTAACCATATATATGGATATCTATTGATTTTTTGTAACGCTTGATTATGGATAATTAGTCTGATCACAATCACATATCTATATCACATTTTATGATGTTTCTTCAAATTCCAAATGTTTAATTTTAAATGTCAGATGAAAGAAGTGAGGATCTAGAGAATCTTCATCAGGGTGAGTTTGATACGCACGCATGCGAACCGTGAACTCGAGCAACGAGCGGACCGCGGATCAAACGCACCCTGATGAAGATTCTCTAGATGAATCAAAACATTGCCTCCAATCTAGTCTTTTATTATATATTTTAAAAAATCCTGCAGCGAACAAATCTATGACAAAGAAAGCAATATTAAATAGTTGTATTAATTGTTCGCGGTGCAAACGATACACAGCAGTGTCATCTGCACCATTGATGCAAGTCAATGGTAAATACGGTACGATGAGTGTTAGTCGGGGCATTCGAAGACATTGAGTTTGGTACACATGTTCACTGTAAACAGACACAATAAACACGAAATAAGTTGCATTTCAATCGCTGCATATTAAAAAAACGTAGTATTTTGCCGGCCTGCCGTTGCAAGATATTAATGCAATAGATTTTTATGGAAACTTTAATAACTACTACTAGCTTATGGTCCAATGAGTGTTTGAAGCCCTTATGACAAGATTAGCACAGGGTCACGGCTGTTGTACTTTTATAGGACGGCCTACATAAACTCAGCTGTTCTTGAAATCAGGCCTATTAGTTTAAAAACAAAAACGCGCGGACGAAGTTGCGAGCGGGTTAGTTATGTTACAATATAAAAAAACTAAAGCAAACGGTGCGGTATTTGACGTGCGCAGCGCAGTCTCCAATGTCGCCTCTTCGACATTCGTGTTTGGAGATATATTTGTGTACACAGATTTCGTGAGTTTTTAGTATAATATTTTGTTAATTTAATCTTTTCCTTGAAACTTATCATGTAAAGTTATTACGTATATTTATTTAAAATGTTAGGTGATTCTTGCGATTCTTGTTACAGATTTGTAACTGGACTGACTCTTAGCTGACAGATTTGCTACTAGACAGATACTTAACAACCGATAACGATTAAGATGCTAGAAATCCCTATCGCAATAATATGAACTTAAATGCAATTAAACTATTTTATATAAAAGCTGTCAATAATACCTATGTATAATAACAATAATAATAATAGCAATAAAAATACTAGCTTTGATATTGAAATTGATCAATGGCTTATATAATTTTATTTTGTACTTGGTTTTTCAACTTTCCTATCAAATCTGAAAAATGTATATTGCTGGACCTAGTCAACCGAAATCTAAGCTTGTCTTTAGACAAAGACATAGAAAGGCATGGAATTTTCCCGTTACATGGAACCATTCTAATACATGCTGGACATTGTTATAATTTCGATCAACCAACGAAGTACCGTCGAACTATACAAACTGGAGATGTCTATAACACTAAATACGGATAATTATATGATCAATGTAATAAAAAAATTATATTAGGTTGGGGAAAAAGTCTTTTCGCATTATAGTATGTATGAACTTGTTATAAAATCTCTTTGGCTATACTATTTGTATCTGGCTGGTTTTGGTATCATTAAAAGTTTAAGATTTAAAGAACATAATTCCAAATTAAAATTAGGAAAATGTGTGATTTTTATTTGTTTTTCGTACTGTTAAGATGAGTGTGCAGTGTGACCTAGTGCAGTGTCTGTGAGAGTAGCACAAATTTGGTTTAAGCGTTTTCAATCCGGAAATTTTGATGTCAAAGATGCACGTCGCTCTGGTCGCCCTATTACGGATAAAATGGATGCCATTTTTGAAAAAGTTCATGATCGGCATATCAGTAGTTACGACGTAGCTGAAGAACTGGGAATTTACCACAAAACAGTTTCGGCGCATTTAAAAAAAACTGGGTTCACAAAAAATCTCGATATTTGGGTACCACACGAGCTCACTGAAAGAAACCTAATGAACCGTGTACTCATTTGTGATTCTTTATTACGACGTAATGAAACCGAACCATTTTTGAAGAAGCTGATAACTGATGATGAAAAGTGGATCACGTACGACAAGAACGTGCGAAAAAGGTCGTGGTCAAAGGCCGGTCAGGCTTCACAAACTGTGGCAAAACCCAGGTTAACTCGCAACAAGGTGATGCTGTGTGTGTGGTGGGATTGGAAGGGCATTATTGATTATGAGCTGTTACCACCAGGCAGGACCATCGATTCTGAACTCTACTGCGAACAACTGATGAGATTAAAGCAAGAAGTTGAGAGAAAGCGGCCGGAATCAATCAACAGAAGGGGTGTGGTTTTTCATCATGATAACGCTAGACCTCACACATCTTTAGCCACTCAGAAAAAATTAAGAGTTTTTCGCTGGGAGGTGTTAATGCATCCGCCGTATAGTCCTAACCTTGAACCTTCAGATTTCCACCTGTTTCGGTCTCTTCAGAATTCTTTAGGCAGTGTCAGGTTAACATCACGAGAGGACTGCCAAAACCACTTGTCGCGGTATTTTGATCAGAAGTCCCAAAATTTCTAAAGCAATGGGATCATGTCCCTTATCTACAAAATGGCAAAAAGTTATCCAACAAAATGGTACCTACATACTTTAGTTAAATGTAAATAAACTATATTAAAAAATGTTTTGAATTTTTAAAAAAATGTTTTGAATTTTTTAAAAAATGCGAAAAAACTTTTTCCCCAACCTATTATATTATAATAATAAGCATAAACTTTATTTCCCAAAGAATTACAATTCCGTAAGTGAAGTACAAGTAAGTAGGAACTATTTAACGTTTTATTATAGAATAATTATATGATCAAAGTAGGTGTATTCTGAACTTTCGACAAATAGAAACTAAAAAGCTTTAGACAACTGTAAAAAAATGCAGTATGTTTATTCTAGGGACACCTAAAACCATTTTATTTCTATAAAAACAGGTTATGATCCTTTCGTTATAAGTTCAGTTCCATGATGGTAATGACTGATACTCAAAATAGGATTTGTTGTAAGGGCGTGTCGCAAAAAATCCTTTGCAAAAGCAACAAGATTAAAAACATAAAATTACCTGAGAGTCTAGTAAAAGATATTATACAGAAATGGTTATGGAGGCAAAATAAATGTGTTTATCAGTCAAATGGCATGATATTTTATTAAAAATATAGACACATCTTATGCAGATGGTACATTAAGGTCGCACCGAAACTTTTTACCCGCTTTTCTCAGTACATGTTGATATAACTGTGTGAGTAGCGACTGTATTTTTACAGGTATTGTTTATTCTTTTGCCAAATAAGTATGAGAAAACGTACACAAGAATGTTTAGAGTTCTGAAAAAACACTTGTATGTTAATATTAAGCACTTTATGGGTGATTGTGAGGCAGCCATTATTGCATAGGCATTGAAGTGTGTACATTCGAATGTTAATATCAAAGATTGTTATTATCATTTTTTGCGTGCGACGAGGAAAACATCCTAGGAATTGATTTTTTTTTCTACTCAAAATGGTCGGACATGATTTTAAGCCTTTTTCAATTATTAAAAATATAGAGTTAATAAAAAACAGTCTAAAATCAGACATACTAAAATGAATAGAAGTTGTCATTACTGTGAGGCAACAAAGCGTCATTTAAATAGTTTACAAATTGATAAACACTGATCGTCGGACTGTGTAAACGAAAAAAAACAGTCACGGGATGCTTATAACGCATGATCGTTAAAATGGTCTTCATATTAGAATAATCATTTTGATCCGCTCCGGATCAGGATGTTACCCGAACCACTGTGATACAAACTTAAATTATAATTATTTTTATTCGTAAAGATTTCATTTTTCTTTTTATGAATTTAAGGTTTTTTCTCTTATTCTAATTGCGTCCGTCTGGGTGACTGTTTTGAATAGACTTTTTGATTTATTTATTACATTATACTCTTTCCTGTTGCGTATTTATCCAGCTAAGTATTTATCCAGTAACGATTATGTCCAGATGCTACGGAGGCAATTGATTTCCATCCATCATCCCTGTCATAGAAACAATAATCTTCGGCCAGACCCTTAACAATGGAAAGAGGATTCTCAGATATGCTAGGATATCTCTTGTAAATTCTCTGACAACCATAATCTATAGTATCACGATGACGGAACCTTACAATAACAAAATAACATTTTAAATTAATGTAAGGTAATATTATCTTTTTGTTTTAATAAGTCTGCCCACCTACAATATGATAATATCAACTATATTATAATTACAAGTATGTTATATGTTAACCTTATGACATATGTTGGGGGTAAGTCCCCGTGCTGACTAACAGAAAAGCTGGCAATAGAGAAAGAAAACTTGTACAAACCCGGCTCGGTGCCAGCCGTTATGCATCTGCAACCGAACTGACACCGCATGTACTGATTCGTCTTCCCTGCGGGTCTTGTTGGCAAGGTCGAGAGGTTAGTGTGGGTACCTGGGAAGGCCTGCGCTATCAAACAGAATCCCAGGCAGAGTGGCGTCAGTGGAGAGGAAACTTCACCCACCTCAGCTCGCTGGAGTGGATCCATGAATGAATGTTTTCAATTACAATTAACTGCTCTGTAACTTTACTAACGCCACCTAAATCATCTTCAACAGATGAACGAAGGCCAATGATGATGATGATGATAATGTAGTGTACTCAGGTCTAGATTTCTATGTTTACATACGCCTACGGTAGTATTTTTTTTTTTTAATACACTCAAATATTTTTAGAATTATTTCAATAACTACCTGCATATCTCATGTATACTTACTTAATTTTTATTCTCCATATCTAACTGCTTTCCTATTTTTAACGTATGATATGGTGCCCTATATTAACGGAAACATTAGGTTGTACCCATTGTATTGTACCATATGTGTTTTGAATGTGCAGTGTTTACATATGTTGGGTGTCAAATTTGAAATAAATAAAAATCGAACAGCAAGAAAGTTTTACGAGCAAGAACTTTTCAGACACTCTACAGCCCATGTCAATTAAAATCAGAAAGTAAGTAGTTTTCTACTACATTTTTTAGAGGAAATTATTTTAAAACTAATGTAAATCATTTTCAAAACAAAGAATTGTTTTATGAGTATCTTTTTAATGTGAAACTGTTCAGAATACATGTTGAATCTTATTATTCTTTTGGGTCTATTTTAAAGATTTCCACAAAAGTCTTGAAAATGTTTGTGCTGTCTAAATAATGAAACGCAAATCAATGTATTAGCAGTTGCTCCTCTGCTAGTTTTATTAAATCAAAAATGTTCTCGCTGTAGGCAGTATAGCAGTTGCATCGACACTTGTTCTAGATCTTCGTAGAATAAATTGGTTTAATAATAAAAGGAAGATGCGGTGTGCGTTATTCCGCGAGAACGCTATAGTCACGTCTCAAGGCGGCGATATTGGATAAATTGAATTCCAATGCGTCGCGCAATGCCTTTTTGTTATCCATTACTATAACATTTGAAAACGTGTGGATCTGTAAAAGAGTCATCTCTAAATTCATATTAGACTAGCAATTAAAAGAATATACCTACAAGAGTCAAACTGGCGTCAGAACCCATCAGTGCTGTGACCGTTTCTGCGTAAGTGTGAATTTGAGTAGACAGAGAACTTGTTCAGATAATTTAATCAAAGCAAGACAACCATCAAAATGAATTCTAATGTCAAAAAATCATAAACATAACCAAAAATGGACAAAAATCTAAATTCATGCCTATTCCACACCATTCACGCTACGTAGCGTTATTTGTTAGGTGGTTACTCGGCCAATGTTTTTCTACATAACATACGATATATAACGTGTGGATATGTAACGGTTTAACGATTTAACGATTTAACGGTTTAACGATCATAGCACTTACATATAATAACGACTATTTTGCTTCCTTTCACCATATTTATAGCATTTCTATATAAGATTCCACACTTATTTAATTCATACACTTTCCATTATAGAGCCAATTTACTCTAACGCTGTCAGAGACAGTTGTTATTATACCTCATAATTTTCAAAATAATTAATTCTTTTATTCAATAAAAGAATAAGTAGAAAATGGCATAAAAAATACTTATTAGCGACAGGTTTACTATAATTTGCATGTATTGCATGAATTTTAAATTCTGGAACGACTGTTGAAAAGAAAAGCCTTGTATATAGGTAGATACTCCGAAGTGAGTAGTAACGATATGTAGCAATGTATATATTTTTTTCCAAACTCTCTAAACCAGGATCCATAGTGCCTAGAATTGGACGTTCTATATCATTGAAGGAGCTGCCAATAATTAACCTAAAATCCTGTGTATAGCACTATAAACTATTTACATAAACCTCGTTAGTCCCTCATACCACTTAAAACATCATACCACTCATTTGAGAGCTCGTGAGTTTTACTACCTAAGCCCTCGAGAAGTTCCGGTACAGTACAATGAAGTATGCACTTTGACTTTCGGGAGTGGTATTACCAAGGGAATCCACTGTAGTTTTCGGCAGATACTGTCAGGTTGACCTCCCTGAAGCCTTAGATAATTCTATGAAGACCACTCCCACTTGCATTGTTATACCTCGTGTTAATTTTGTTTGTTCAATAATATATTTTGTAAGTAGAGGTAACTACGTATCTAAATTATAATCTATTCAAATTCTTTAAATTAATTGCAGCTTACGATCAATTATCGTAACGCTACAGTGTGGTGTGGATTATCAAGCAGCTGGACACAATAGTTCCAATTTTAAATCGTCAATAGGTAAAAGGCATAAACTAATCATAATAATCTAACACAGACTGATTAAGACTGTCACTAGCGTTTTATTTAAATCAAAATCAATTTTATTCCTTTAGATCTGTGAAACATTCAAAACATTTTCAAAGTAGCCTGCCGGCAAGCCTTAAGACAGGCTCAAACTCTCTTCTCTTGAGTCGCTCTGCGAACTAAAACGGTATAAACAGTTGCTTTGCAGAGCGTGATCTTCTAGCCGACTTGGAATCCTAAGCGAGACTTATCTTGTTGTATATGCTGTGCCACCATAAACTTAAGTACTTCCACGGTTAAGAAAATCAAATTATTTAAAGCTCATCATTTTTAAGATAAGTGAAGTGCATTTTTTTTTTCAAACCCAACTCACAAGCTGTGTGCGTTAACAAAACAATGTGGTGTTCTAGTAATGTTAATCGTAGTATTTGAATCATACTACCAAATGTGCAAAACATGGACATGTTCCAAATTTAATGTTTGGAAGGAAAGAATTCGGGAGATATCTACCAAACCTTCTCGCGGTAGATTCCAGGAAGTTCCAATAACTCCTATAACTAAAAATATAAACTCATGATTATTGTTCTTTTTTTTGGTTTTGATCAAAACAGCCTCTCTCAGGCCTGGTTAAAAACTTTCATGTGCATTATTATAACAATATGATAAAATTAAATATTAATATCATTAGTCCATACTTCATCATATCACTACTTCTATGTAGTGTCTTCGAACTTTCAAAGACAAGTATCGAGTTTACGAAATGGGCTTCTGAAACGCACAAAAATTATTTTACCACACTAGTTCGAAATAACTAGTGACACTATAAAAAGAAGAATTGAGAATGCACAGTGGAGAAAAGCGAAGCGACATGCATACAAAATAATCATACGAATTAAATTGGTAACCAGTAACCCAAGTAACCCAAGTAAACATATTTCATTCGTGATATAATTGCATTGCAAACCCAGTTCTGTTGCTTACAGCAGAACTATTATTAAGTTAATAAAACCATACTTTGAATTATATAATTTGGTAGGTGTCAAAAAACCGAAAATGTGGGTACACGTACAACGATTTCAAACACATTATGTGGTATGAATATCTGCCCCGCGGCCCATTAATTGGCTGATGAAAATCGAGCCTTACGGGTCACGGCATAATAAGGTTGCAGTGGCATATGGTGTGAATGGCCAGAGTGTGACTAAACTTTCACCACCACACTAACCGCACATTTATCTCTTAACAGCAAAACTGTTTTGGCGCCCCTTCAAGTTGACAATGGATGCCTAGGCTTATACGCCCGCGGTTTAGGGGATCATTAGGGTGTGCGAGTGGCAACACTCTAATATTATAATTATTTCACATTCATTATTATCCAAATACTTATTTTTTGCATAGTTCGCGTAAAATTATTAACATTTCTATTTTTATATGAATCAGTGGCCAATGCATAACCTGTGAGGTGCACTTACGCATTGACAAGTGACACGGTAAAAAAAGGAGGAGAGGCAATTTCGATAATAGAGTTAACAGGTGCGGACAGTTTCGTGTTCCATTATTTTCTTTGAATCCTTTTTTTATTGCATTGCATCATGAGTTATCACGTCACGAGTTGAAATCACGTCATAATACTTAAGTTTACTGTGTGGATTACTGTAATTGTATTAATAATACCGTGTATAGAACTCGAACGAACGTGACATATCGCCGTGATTTAAGCTTCCACCTACATACCTAAATAAGAATGTAGTTGTCACTAAAAACTATGATTGTACCTAAACAGAGTTTTAAAAAATATTGACTTTCATTTATTTAACGGTAAAGTTTTTATTTGTTGCCCTCTTTAAAGCACGCTCTGTCCCTTATTCGTTTCACTTGTTTTATATGGACCATTTAATTCGATAAAATTCGGGCGGACTCGAATTGCTTTAGGAGAGCCGTGGACTGTCTGCTGTATGTATAAATTTTCCAACCAAAATTATATTATACGTTTTAGATTCGTACTACATGCATACGTGCTAGTGTGTTCACAAAAAAACCCTGACAGAACAACATGCTTTATTATTACTTCTTTGCCTTTTTCCAAACAAAGTGTATCAATAAAATATTTAAGCTCTGTATGTTATAATTTTTACAAGATTCCGAGCACAACAACTTTCAAGATACTCTTACAAAAAGACAAGACATCTAGTGATTCACATACGAGTACAAGATGGGATTCGCGAAAGTTCTACAGTCACGAAATTCTAGTAGCTTTTGGAAAATCATGTACTTTTTTACGTCATTTCCACTAAATAAAGGTCCTCAATTTCCACAAAATGTTTAATTCAATCATATATAACACGGAAATAAACCAATTCCACTACTATTAAAAAAACATTCGCGAATATTTACATTGCATCAAGGTAATACCAACAAATATCAACGGAAACAAATATCAACGGTCTTTTAGGTACCATTGAGTAAACAAGGAATCACAACTGTGAAAATATAGTGTTCAATATTAATGCTCAATATTGATGCTTAATTTTGTTATTCAATTTTGATGTTCAATATGGTGTTAAAAATTCGTTTAACACAAAATATTATATTTAATTAATTCATCATTTATACATATATGCATATAAAACAAGTTATGCTTACTTCGAGCCTGATGATGCTGAGTAAAATGTTTGGCATTATTTATAAAATATTTATCAGAAAAGGTATAATATATAAACTGGACAGTTCTTTTACTTTCAGAACATAATTACATTAATTTTATTAAGTACCCGTCCTAGATATAACGCAGTGGTGTAAGCTGTAAAGTTATATCTATTTTAAACATTCATAAATAAATAAATAAATTACATAAGTACGTTTTTACAATAATCGCAGAAAAAACAAACATGGGGTCCAAATTAGTACCATTGCAGCTAAATCCGTTGCATACTCTAACGTGAAAATAATAAGGAGTTGACGCTTTTGAATTATTTTATATTATGTACGGTAGGCCAAGAAAGTGGTGTACCAGTTTTGATTTAGTTTCCTAGTCATCGAAAATTACAACAAGGTTCACACTACAAAGATATTACTGAAAGAGATGCAAAATTATGACGTAAAGATAATTGATTTCATACGTCATTGGTCCCTTATAAATAAGTGCATGACATTTTTACAATAGACAACCAAATTCTATTTGTTAAAGAAAACTGACAATTGACATTTTGTCAAGTATATTTTAGTAATTTCTTTTATTTACCTCAGATAAATCGATATTATTTTCCGTGCTATCTTTAATAAACTCAACTGCATACAAATATCATCTTCAATGCCTGCCAACTTGACCATTGCTAAAAGGGCAAAAATAATTGCCCAATTAAATGAGGGATGCAATATTAGTGCGATATCGACGAATTTAAATATGTATATCGAGATGTAGTGCCCGGCTTTGGATTAGTCGTAAAGGAGAGAGAGGAAGGCAATTTGTTAGTAATAATGATAATCAGTAATAATCATTTTATTGGTAAATTTTACGTTTACAGGTCAGTTTAAATTAAAAATTAAAAATTAAAAATACAGGATAACAATATCTATTATATTAAATTATATAGTCTTGAATGAATATAATGTCGGGATGTTCAATTATATTTTTGTATCATTTTATTATATAAAATTGTCTACATTGTGGAACGCCTTTTCGGTAAACCATGTTTTTAATCTACCTTTAAAACATGTAAGACTAGAACACAGAAGATTAAATCAATGGTTTTAGACAGACAAAACATTTTGCGATGTTCGATGTGAGTGCCCAAACAATAAGGAATCATCTACATTACATGGGGTTACACTACAGGCATTACGCCAAGAAAATATATTTGACGGATGCTCACAGATTTGCTCGTCTGAATTTCGCCTGGAAGCACTTAAGAGTTTGATTGGTCTAATACAGTGTTTTGTGATGAAAAAACGTTTAAATTAAATTAGCATGGACGTCTATTCCTTTGGCGATAAAAGGATTACTATTATTAGCTTCTTTCTGACAATATAATAAAAACGAATCCCGAAATAAACTGTTTTATTGAACGCATATGTAATTACATGTTTACATCATTTGTGAATTCCGACAGGTGGATTCGCCTTGTCTAAGAACTTTACAATTTAATGTTAATGAAACTTGTAATCCTTCGTTCCATCAAGTTCAAACTAAGAACAGCTGTCACGTAACAAACAGTAATCATCGTTATCAATAATTAAATAAAGATGGCAATAGAAGTTGTCAAATTGATCTGCAAGCGAATCTAATCTTTATCACATATTAATGTGCATTCAACCTTAGGGTGGTAAACCAATTTTTTGATCGACCGTACTATCTTACTTTTTGTACCCAAATTAATTACATTTATTATTACATGTATGTGAAAAACAGTAAAACGATCGCTCTATTTGCTAACGTAATAACTATTGAACGGATTAGTTTTGGCAAAGGTTTGGATTTGGTTATGTTTTGGTTAACCTGAGTGCCAAAATGGTACCGCGCTATTCTTCCTGAACGGTTTCATAGAGCTTACAGTGAGATTAGAAAATCATCTTGTACTTTTTCTTCTTTTGTTTACGGCGTCTGTAATACTATTTTAATTAAAAAAATTGACTGAGTAAACAGCACTATATTTTGCTGGCTGACCGGCCTGGGACTTTTTCTGCGCATTTTATTATTCTTTGTCTTAATCTGAATTAAAACTATAATATACAAAAAAATAATGATTAGATTGTATGTTTAAATGTGAGTTAACTTCTTTGTTTTGGATTATTTATTTATTTATTTTTTTATAAACTCAAAACTACTCAAACGATTTTAAAAATAAATCACTTATGTAAAGCTGCATTATTAGCAATTAACAAGGGCTGTATTTTATTTTCAAACAAAATAGACAAATAGCCATTATTCACATAAACATGGAGTTTAATGACTATATGTCCATTTTTTTGCGTTGTTAGCATTTGGAAAAACTAATAATGATACATAAAGTAATGTACTCCATGTGTGTAATGATAAAAACTCACCTTCACACACAAAAAGTCAGCGAAGCTAGTCAAAAATTACGTGTCAAAAATAACGCATCAAAAGTCACAAAATATACAAAACTTTTAACGGTTTTTAACTCCTGTTTTAAGGGTTAATTTGAATAACCCTGAAACACAAGTCTATTAAACTTGTATATAAGATACAAGTTTCAAGCAAATCGCCTAATCAAGTTTCAAGCAAAACACGCCATCTAAGTAGTAATACATTTGAATGTGTTAGTGTTAAAATTTAAGTGGCATTTCAGTATGCAGGCGCCATTCCTTATTTACTACATACATAGTTAGCTAGACTAACATATTTTATAAATTTTCCAATTGAAATTAAATTGATGTGGTAATAATTTGCACAAATTCGTATAGTAAACAATCTATTTCCGTACAAAATGTCATTAACATTTCATCCGATCGGCCGTTTAGCAGTGAAAAGGTAACAAACAAACAAGCAGACAGACAGACAGACACCTTGAATTTATAGTTAGTTAGAGTATAGATGGATGTTATCATAATGCCAAGGGCTGTAAGGTTTTAGGATGACAGCCTGCCCATAAGAGCGAATAATGTCACGCAGTACATCCATGTACTATTTCTCTATGATTGTATCCAAAGCATAGAGAAATACTATATCAAATACTGCATCTGTCATTTGAGGTATTATTTTTGTTGAGGTTTTCTCCATATTACCTAGATAAAAGCAGAAAACCTAGAATGCAATCGTCTAAAGGGCACTACGAGTATCGTCCATGATACGAGAAATGCAAAGACAGTTATAATTATTAATATTATTACTAAGAGCCCGTGACGTCCCACTGTAGGTCTAAGTCCTCCGTCCTTTTTCTCCAGTCGTCCCTGTCTAAAGCCTCTGTGTACTAATCCTTAAGATGGGCGAAGAGTCATAGGGTTGGCATCATCACATAGCACTGTGATCCCAACAATAAACTCTTTAAAACAGCCACAGACAGGGGAAT
Source organism: Lampropteryx suffumata (assembly GCA_948098915.1). NCBI lineage: Eukaryota > Metazoa > Arthropoda > Insecta > Lepidoptera > Geometridae > Lampropteryx > Lampropteryx suffumata. The sequence goes on along the minus strand of OX402544.1, from coordinate 12,231,852 downwards.
CTTGTCATGGTTGCTTTCAAGATGAAGAAACAATGGAGCATATATTCCTGCGGAACACAGCTGCAGAAAAGCTAGATCAGAATACAATTTGTATAAGTGACTATAGGATGCTGTACTACAGAGTTTTGTCTTTGATTTATTTTGTCTTATAAAACAACATAATGGACATAACTAAATAATTATCGATAATCACAGTGTCAACCAGTTTTATATTCAATAATATCAAAAAATTAATAATCAATCTTATTAATTTAAAATCCTAAATAAAATATACTTAAAACTACGTAATTACTGATTATATCACTGTTTCAATACAAATGAACCTAGCCGTTCATATTCAATCAAGGCATAGTAAATGCTTATTTTTTTATTTTCGTAATCACCTTAATTTTTTTTATATTTTTAGACTTTTTTATTGGGTTTTGTCTTCTGTTTGGTTTTGTAGCGAAATATTTTTCATAATTATCTGCTTGTCAGCGTAGCACCATGTATCATTTCGATGAGCCGCGGTTTCTTTTTTAACTCTCCGTTCAGCGTCTGATCCCATGCCTCTACCAGATTGGTGGTGCGATGTGGTTCACCGTTGCTATTCCAAATCTCATAAGGAAGATTGGTGTTGTTGAGCCAGGTGCCTATAACATATTTGTTGAAATTCGTTAAGTTTTCGCTTGTTGAACATGTGTCCATGATAACTAACCACCCATCTTCAACATCCTCAGTCAGCAAGTAACCCAAAGCAGCACGTGATTTCTTTAATTTCTGGACAAACCAATTGCTTTTGTTTTTTTTTCAGTTATTACTTATAGTAAGTTGCATCCTTCTAATATCACATCACTCAAGCATGTTTTGATGGCGTTGATTGCACCTTGTTCAATGTCCAAAATGACTTACCAGTTTTATTATTTTCTCGCAAGGTTCTAAATATTTTTTTTTTGGCGTACTCCGTTTGTTATTTATCCACACCTAAAGTTGCGCTAAAATCACTGATGAAAAACGTTTTTTTTTTTTTAGTCTTTTATCTTTCAAACCTATATTATTTTTACAATTCTGTATTGATACAAGCATAGATTATGACTAGACAAATTTATATCACATTTAGTTTTGGTTGTTCATCATCAGACGGTGGTGTGATCACCCTTCGACGTTTGTATGGAAAGATAATCGACTTGTTCACTCTTAAGGTAGGTAATCATAACTATAATAAAATCTTTAAAAACGGTATTGATTCAAATGAAATGCACTTATTTATTTGACATTCAATATCAAGGTACAGCCAAGTATTATTTTAGACTCGCAACTTAAAGATTGAACATCGTCGTCATGATATAAATAAATAAAACCCAAAAGCCTGACTTATGTTGACTGTACTAAAACATTTCACGTATTTTTATTAATTTAATAAATACTGCTGGATGTGATTAGGAATCTTTTTTGATCACTATTGTCTCGGTTCTGGGTGTTTCTATTTTTAATACTCGTATGTATGTATTTACAAAAAAAAAGTATATAAGTAGTATATCAGTCATGTGGTACCCATAACACAAGCTCTGCTTACTTTGGAGCCAGATGATGCTGTGTGAAATGTCCGGCATTAAAATTACTAATATAAATTTTATATACATATGATTATATGTTTCATTCGCATATGAATATTTAAAAGAATAGCTTGTTTCAATAATAGAAACGAATCTGACATACCGGTTTTAGTTAAGTATTTCATTACACCCTGTAACACTTTTAATAATTGAAAGGTTTTAGTTCAGTTCATTTGATTGCATTAGTATGTTTTATATTTGATTATTTTTGCAGTGCAATTGCAAAATGATGTAAAACAATAGTGAAAAACCAATTCAATACAGTGTTTCGAACCATTACACTCTTTATTTATCCATTATCGACAATATGAGATTTCAGCTGATTCATTTTACCAAAACAGAACAATCAGCCCCTTTTAGAGTTCCGTGAAAAAAAAACAAAGAATCCTTTAATAAGCATGTAAATCTGACCTTTACAGCTGTTTGTATTAGAATAGTAATTTAAGTAAGCAGTAGCCTGCCGTTGTAGCATTTTGGAGTTGTGGAGACTATTGCCATTAGGAATAAGCTTGAGGGAGACCATTAAGATGATCTCCAAAGAACTATATATATATACTATAATATTGCATTTCTACGCATCAATAATCCTTACTAATATTATAAATTTGAAAGTAACTCTGTCTGTCTGTCTGTCTGTCACTTTTTCACGCCTAAGCGACTGAACCGATTTTGATGAGTTTTGGTATACAGATAAATGGGACCTTGGAGAAGAACATAGGCAAATTTTTATGTAGGTATTACGCGTGCCAAGCCTCGGGCAGCAACTAGTAAATTATATATTGTACACAACGCGTAATGTGACACGCACCTGCCCGATCTTAATGATTAAGTATTAAATTAAATTATATGAATATGCATTAATATTATTATATATGTGCGATCGACAGGCTTACTGAGGCTTCAGCAGCTCTACGAGACCATAGAGCCAGGAGAAGGATTATTCAAAATTGTATACGTAAAACGGATTTTCAACGCCTCTGATGCTATAGAACTTTTAATGACGTTAGAAAAAATCGACCGTTGGGGGAACAAGCACATAGTTCTCGATTGTAACCCAAGAAACACTAAAAGCGTTTTAGTGGAACACATACGAAAATTGCTACTGGGACGAAGGACATATCACTACGTGCTCAGTGGACTCGTGAGTATTGAAAGCTATTGTTATGAGCCGGTTACTGATAAATGAACAATACCGTTCGGTTTACCAATATATAATTTTTATTCCAACGGTACTACACGCAAAACTTAATTAACTAATTCCACCAGTACACTCCCTAATACTTGAACACAATTAAGGTCACACAACACTACAAGACAAAGGATAACACTTCAAAACTATTGTACTCATATCGCTTGTTAAGCCAGGAATATACAGATTCAATACACACAATACCGCCGTATATAAGGCACGATTGCAAGCATAGATAAGATCTCGATACTAGACGGCGCTGTGCTAATTATTTAATGCGACCGCCTGACACATGGACCTATTTAGTGGGCGTAACACTATATGGCCAATATGTTGGCAAAGCCACGAAAGTTTTAGTTTTTCGTTTCGACGTTTCTCGCAATCACATTCATAACCCAATATGGTAACGATGTTATTTTGCCTTTGTTGAAAATTTATTCTCGATAATAACACAGAATACCAGTTTTCATTTTCATTATCATTCTACTATAAGGCAAACATAAACTAAAAATACCTACTGGTAGTTTGTTTTAAACTTGTTTCAAGTGCAATGATTTTACTCACATCAACAGGTTATGGATGACCATTGGGAGAAGGAGGTGAAAGAGTTCGGAGCAGTCAATGTTACAGGGTTCCGCATCGTCGATCACTCTCGTAAGATAGTACGCGATTTCATGGACGGTTTGAGACGTATGGACCCCCGGTTCAAAGGAAGCATATCGGTAAGTGCAACTATTATTTACATTTAAACATACACAATATACCTATATACTCGTAGGTACATGATAGGAACGTTCCGAAGAGTGCCCTAGACGTTAGTACGAGTAATTGCGCGACAGACCAATATAAAACGATTAAGTACAAAAGTAGCACCTATATACCGTACCTACGAGTACGTACTCGTAAGTACGTACTCGTAGTATCATCATCTACCTGACAAAGAGTACAATTATAAAATTGAAAAACAAACATAACTTTATAGCTGAAAATATGTTCACGGTCTTGTTAGTTAGTAAACGCAAACCATTTGATTTGCATATCTACGACTTAAGGGTTTTTATTACTTCCTTGAGACCCAAATTTCATGATAGTTGGTCAACGGGAGGTACCCCATAGGTTTTGATTTGCTGGCGAGTTTCGAAATATGCGGCATAAGTAAAAAGTTACAGATAAATATTGCTGGACAATGCACACAACACCATCTAGCCCAAAACTAAGCATAGTTTGTAATATGGTGACTAAATGACTGAATACTTATTCTCGTATATTTTTAAATATATACTTATGATACTTTACAACACCCAGATACAGAACAAACATCTATGTTTTTCACATTAATGTTTATCCTGGGAGAGAATCAAACCCTCAACTTACAGCTCAGAAAGCAGAGCTATTACCAACTGAGCTGACAGGCCAGTCAATAAATAAATGGCCGTATTTTTTGATTGCGTAAACTTTAAAGCTTTATTTAGTATTTTAAAAGTATTTTAAAAGACCAGGACAACTTTGAATCCCTGCTCTCCTTGTCCTTTAAATCACCCGCACCATCACAGTACCTAGCTCTCGCCCTCTCATAGAAGTACGGAAATCTCTACGTAAACACCTCAGGCACCTCTTCTTCTACAATGGCTGGAGAACCACCACTAATCCCTGCACGTTCCCAGGACCTTCTAGAAGAGCTTATGGAAGGGACTGATAAGATCGAAGACGTGTTGACCTGTCAGGACGGAGAAGGAGTACACCTAGATGACACCATGTACAGATCACTGGCGCCCTCCTCCACGGATGATACGGAGAAAGTCCCGCCTCGCCAATTTTATTATCCAGATCAGCAACAGTCTGGACCCTAGAATCATCCGTGTTCTTGAGGAGCTGAATATTCTCAAAAGAGGACAGAACCCGTCCATCAAGCACCTCTACATCAAGGTAAACAATCTTCTGAAGACGGACTTTTGGCAGGTGTCAAAGATGCTATCCGAAGCAGCACTCATCTCCTTCGCCTCATTTAAGCTGGGGATTGAACTAATAATCCAAACATATCAGATCTCCACATCACGAGACATTAGCTTTCAGTTGGCTGATACAATATGTATATCATCTCTTCGGGATGATATGGTGGCAAAGGCCAAAATTTTTAAGGAGCAAGAGAGGAACGCACTATTTCACGTGGAGTCCGTGGCCAAGGCATGGAACAATGTAACCCGGGCAATGACGGTTTACTCAGAGTCTCTAGAAAAGAAATGTCTAGAGGTGCATACCCCCACCTCCTCCTCTAAGCAAGCTATCCGATTCGTCCCTAAGAACACCTCCAGCTCCTCCTCCCTCAAGAGCGCTATCCCACAAATATCCATCAGAACGGGGGAGGTGTATCAAAGTCATGTTGGGATTCTTATGATGGTCAATGATAGGCAGATCTCTCTGACATTATCTTCAAATAGGTACAAGAGCCTTCAGATTCTCAATGAAATAAACACAGGGGAGAAGGTCTGGGGAATTTTTTTTGGATGAATTTAATTCATACCTTTCTAAGCACTCCTTATGTCTGAACAATTTTAACATCATGAACAAAGAAAAAAACTTGCCTATCTAAAGTCGATCATGACTACCGTACCAACTAAACCCGGACAATGGAGACTGGCATTTTGACTCAGGGAAAAAGAGAAAAAGGGTCTTAACATACAGACAGATAGATTGACAGACAGATAGATTGACAGACAGACAGAGAGACCAGGATAACTTTGAATCCCTGCTCCCCTTGTCCTTTAAATCACCCGCACCATCACAGTACCTAGCTCTCGCCCTCTCAAGGAAGTACGGAAATCTCTACATAAACACCTGAGGCACCTTTCTTCTACAATGGCTGGCGAACCACCAACAATCCCTGCCAGGACCTTCTTAAAGAGCTAGGGATTGATGAGATCGAAGACGTGTTGACCTGTCACGACGGAGAAGGAGTACACTTAGATGACACCATGTACAAATCACTGGCGCCCTCCTCCACGGATGATACGGCGAAAGTCCTCATGTCCCATCTTGCCAATTTTATCATTCAGATCAGCAACAATCTGGACCCTAGAATCATCAGTGTTCTTGAGGAGCTGAATATTCTCAAAGGAGGACAGAACCCGTCCATCAAGCACTTCTACATCAAGGTAAACAATCTTCTGAAGCCGGAATTCTGGCAGGTATTAAAGATGCTACCCGAAGTAGCACTCATCTGCTTTAAGTTGGGAATTGAACTAATAATCCAAACATATCAGATCTCCACATCACGAGACATTAGCTCTCAGTTGGCTGATATATCATCTCTTCGGGATGATATGGTGGCAAAGGCCAAAATTTACAAGGAGCAAGAGAGGAACACACTATCTCACGTTGAGTCCGTGGCCAAGGCATAGAACAATGTAACCCGAAAAATGTAACCCGAGCAATGACGGTTTACTCATAGTCTCTAGAAAAGAAATGTCTAGAAGTGCATACCCCCACCTCCTCCTCTAAGCAAGCTATCCGATTCGCCCCTAAGAACATCCTCCTCAGGAGCGCTATCCCACAAATATCCATCAAAACGGGGGAGGTGTATCAACGTTTTTTAAACTTATTTAACTATTTTTCCCGATGTTTCTACAGGTTTACACTCTGTCGTGGTCACAACAGTCAGTCGTGTCAGTCATCCCGTGGTCACAACAGTCAGTCGTGTCAGTCATCCCGTGACCACGACAGAGTGTAAACCTGTCGAAACGTCGGGAAAAATAGGTAAATAAACGCTACCCGTTAATATAATACCGTTAATAAGGTGTATCAAAGTCATGTTGGGATTTTTATGATGGTCAATGATAGTCAAATCTCTCTGACGTTATCTTCAAATAGGTACAAGAGCCTTCAGATTCTCAATGATATCGACACAGGGGAGAAGGCCTGGGGAATGTTTTTGAATTTTGATCTGGATGAATTTAATTTATACCTTTCTAAGCACTCCTCATGAACAATTTTAACATATGAACAAAGAAAAAAAACTTGCCTATCTAAAGTCGATCATGACTACCGTACCAACGAAACCCGGACAATGAAGACATTGACTCAAGGCATTTTGCAATGGCATTTTGACTCAGGGAAAAAGAAAAAAAGGGTCTTAACATACGGACAGATAGATTGACAGACAGACAGACAGACAAAATGTAAGGTTTTATTTTTTCTATTTGATATACGGAACCCTAAAAGGCATAGCAGCAAATTTCAGAACATTAAACAATTTATATTTTTTGTGACAGGCAAAAACAGCTCTTATGTACGATGGAGTACAAGTACTGATAGATGCTTTAGGAAGGCTCTGGAGGAAGAAACCAGATACTTTTAGGAATGCGTTGCGAAGAGCTGCAGGATTAGCAAACTCTACTAAAAGCATTGACTGCAATCCTGGGAAGAGTTGGGTGGTCCCTTTTGAACACGGTGACAAAATTTCACGTCTTATTAAAAAGGTATATAAAATTATGGTGTTATTAGTTAAATTACAATTCGGCAAAGTAAATCTTGTTTCAGAGCCTGTTTTATTTCTATTGGTCGAAAATATATTCTTTGGTGTTTTTAATTTCACTAGTTTTTGGTAAAGAAAAGCAGAAGAATAGTTTCAAAGTAATATCGGTGTTCAGGTCGGCTCCCTGCACCGTCTTGGGGATACTATTAGTTCATAAATGTAACAAGTTTGCCCCTCGTCATCCTGCGATATAATCACTTATGTTTTAGACGGATATTGAAGGCCTCACTGGTAATATTTCGTTCAACGAAGAAGGACACCGCCATAATTTTACCTTAAATGTTATGGAAATGACTATTCAAAGTGGAATGATACAGGTTCGTTGACATGAGTAATAGTACCAAGAATCTTTAAGGTTATTTTATATTTTAAAGTCCATAGAAGTATTTTTTTAATAATATGGTCAAATGTTTGTTTGTTAGATAGGAACATGGAACGACAATGACGGTTTGAAAATTATCTCACCAAGCACCAGCCCCTCTCCACCTGCTTATAATACCAATAAAACGCATATAATAACGACTGTGCTACATGAACCCTATATGATGCAAAAATTTCAAGAGTATGGTCAGAAAGATAAAGAAGTGCAGTTTTTCGGATTTTGTAAGGATCTTATCGATTTAATATCAAAAGAGCTGAGAATAAAATGTAAGAACGTAATAATTATTTATAAATATTAATTAGATATTTAATTATTTAATGTTATATAATTGTATTTTTTTATAATACCTAGATGAAATAAGGCTCGCTAAAGATGGAAGTTACGTCGGTGAAAGTACTCCTGACAACTGGTCTAGCATAGTGAACGAGCTCGCAAAAAAGGCAAGTCTACATAGATTGTACAACATTTTTTGCGTGTAGAAAGGAGACTGACTTAAGACATTACTATTTATTTTTTACAATACTCAGAAAACAATGGTGGTATACAGGGAATAAGATAAATTAGTGGAAAGATTTGGTAAGGCCGTAGATGCAGTAAGTTCACTCGTGAGCAATGAATCCGGGTCACTTAAAGAAACCTTTAAATCTCGGAGACTAAGATTGCTAGCTTAATGACATAAATTTTGTCTAATAGACAATTAATTACTCCTTAAATTAAGGTATTAAAACTTCTTGAATATTGTAAAGTTACGTTATAAAAAAAAAACAAATTTGAAGAAAAAGAGAGACATTGGAAGATGGAACTACGAAATTACTGCATTTGTTTTGCTTGTGCTTCTGTCATTTAAGTGGGTATATAAATCATATTGATAGTGTTCAATATTTATTATTTAAGCTGTAATCAGTAGGGCGATTATGGAACTCTAATTAAAATCTATTACAATCAATGTCTATCAGTTTTCAAACGAATGATTGAAATTACGCCGAAAACTGATAGACATTGATTGTAATTAGAGTTCCATAATCGCCCTACAGATCGCTTACACCTGAAGAATGCACCAGAATTCTCACAATGCTGGAAACCGGCCGGAGTCAGCGGGATGCAGCCAGGACAGTCGGTGTGTCTCTGTCAACAGTACAAAGAGTTCTCCGACACTATGAGTAAACTGGCTCTAACCTACGCAGATCAGGACACCTGGTACAACCAGGTGTACCACAGCACGAGAAGATCGATACTTTCGACGCCTCGGAGGAAGTAACCCCTAACTTAAAAACACTTAGACCTGTAAATAGCCCTAAACTGACCTTGGGCATCGTTTTTCAAGACTATGATATGCCCAGAACCACTTAAATTGGACTATTGAAGATTGGTCAAAAGTTATGTTCTCCGACGAATCAAAGCTTATGCTCTACAAGCACGATGGAAGACACAGAGTGTATAGAAGACCAGAGGAAAGATACAAGCAAGCATGCATCGAAGAAAAAGTAGCCTACGGTGGTGGGTCTGTACTTGTGTGGGCCTGAATTTCATCTGAGAGTCGCACAGAACTGGTGTTCATAGAAAACGGCTCTTTAACTAGCGTAAGATATATGGAAGCAATTCTTAATGAATACGTCGGGCCATTTATGGCCAATTTGGGCGAAGATGCTATTTTTATGCATGACAATGCCCGACCTCAAACAGGTTGGATTGTGAATGACTACCTTCAAGAGATAATTATTACTTCTATGGAGTGGCCAGCACGCAGCCCGGATATCAACCCGATCGAGCATGCTTGGGACGAGCTAGGGAGATGCATAAAACAACGAAACCCTCCCCCCAATAACGCTCCGTGAGCTCAAAATTGCTCTCTCAGAAGAATGAGAGAATATTCCCCAAAATTGTATAAGGAACTTGGTGTACAGCATGCCAAACCACGTAAACACAGTAATGGAAGCACGAGCAGGCAATACAAAGTATTAAAATTCAACAAAAACGTAATGTTGTTAAAAAATGTCATGTTTCCTATTTTTGTTTAAGGCGAGATCAGCAGTTTATTTTCTTTTTATAATTATTAGCAAATAAAATTTAGTGACTTATACATTTTATTACTTTCATTTAAGGGGTTTTATATTGTCTATTAAACACAATTTATTTCACTACGCTAGCATTCTTAGTTTCCGAATTTTATAGGTTTCTTTAAGTGACCCGTATTCATTGCTCTCGAGTGTAGTAAGGACCTATGTTAGAAAAAAATCTAAAGACAAATTTACCAACGATTTTGGTATTTCTAATATTAATGACACATTTGAACGAATCATTGTGTACGTGTTTATTAAGTTTGGAAAGTTCGCCAAACTTTCTGAGCATGAATAACATGAATTTTCTTTATCTTAACAAAAAGTGTTGAGTGTAAAAAAACAGAGTGTGTACTACTTTGTATTTCTTGCACTCGAAACTATTAATTATTGACTTGAGAGGTGCCAATCGTATAAAATATTTCTGAAAGAGGTCAAAACATTAAAACTAGCAATCTTGATCCATTCCAGATTTCAACACAAATTAAGGTATTTTCATTTTATATTATTATGTTGAGGAGGCAGAAGGCTCGTGGTGACTGGGAATACCTGAAAAAAATAAGAGAAGAGACTTGTATGTAAAGTCCAATTAGAATAGGCTCCCAAAACATAATTGCTACGCTACACTATCGCTTTGCTGTTATAGGTATAGGTACGAGTATATATATAAAATAAAATACATATATGTTCGATATTTGATAGATAAAAAAACAAAACACAAAAAATCTAAACAAACACAATAAAAATAATTAAGAAACATACAGCAATAAGTATTAAATATATATTTTTATATTTATGGAATCTCTCATACCACGTGATCACACCTGGTTTACATGTATTCAAACTCTTTGTATTCTTGTTTATTATTCTGTTAATTTCAGTTAATTCATTTTATTTCAGGAAGCAGATATAGCAGTAGCACCTTTGGCTGTAACACCAGAAAGAGAACTATTAGTAGACTTTACAGACCCATTTATGATATTAGTCAGCCCAATCAAGCAAAATGTAAACGTTAAAAAAGCTTCGGCTTTCGAAACTTTCGGATTCTTGAAGCCACTTTCAAAAGAAATATGGGTAAGAACTATGCATATAAATTACTTAGCACGGCAATGAGTTAATCTTATCTGTGAATCTTAATCTAAATCTGTGGAGTCGTTATAAAAAGAAAAAACATCTAGAATTGTTTTTATTTGAAGTTATATAAGTATTTACTCTCAAAGTGTTGCCTTGCGATTTAAAGAGATGACTAGAAGTCGATTAAAATAGAACAAATGAACTATTTTCTCTGAGTAATCATCTAATCGATTAAAGGCAGTTTTAAATGAAGATTTTTAACAATTTCCACTAAATATCAGGTTTTAAGTGCAAGGACAACGAAAAATAAATTATTATGAGTATCACACACTTGTTCAAATAATTTATACCATTAATTAGCACAACTGATTTATAATAATTATTATTATTTATTTGTTTGTTTTTGAACAGAGATGTACATTTATTTCTATAATTTGGCATATTCGTATAATACATAATTTATGGAACATTACAAGGCTTAACATAAGTTAAAACAACATTATTTAAACAATAATTAATGTTTGAAAGTTATAAATTTCAAACATTAAACTGAAATTATAAATATTTAAATTGATAAGAACGCTCCCACCCTAGGAAAACCTGTGTTGTGGGTATAAATACATATTTTAACGCTCGAGCGACATGAAAACAAAGTAGTATTGTTTAACTAACGTGTTAGTTCGAGCGATACTCGTATACTCGTTTTCGTATATATCAATCATCGAAAAGACATGAAATTTATTTTTTGTAAAATGAGCTTCCGTTCGTCTAAGCCGTTCATAAATATCAAAGTCTTCTACAAATAATGACATAGCGAACGTTTTTATTGCAATTCGCCAACCAGCAGGCGCGTCAATAAAATACGAGACGCAAGCAAAGCGTGTGACAAGTTATGAAAGTTTGTAAGAAAAGTTAAAAATGTAGCCATTATTTACTTTCCGGAAAACTTACAGTATACAATGATTGTTATTATACAATTCTAACCCTACAACAAAAGAAATAAGACATAAACAGCATACTTTACCTCTGTAATACTACCTTACCCGCTCGCGACTTTGCCCGTGCATTTATGTTTTTAAAAGAAAAAAATCATTTTGTTTAACCATAGCCTGTCTTCCCCAATGTGATTCTATGCTTATCTTGTCCATCTGCAGCCCGCGCCTTGGACTAATTATGTATTTTGATTTGACTAATTGTATCCATTTCTCGGCAATAATTCAGTACATGGTTACCTTACTTCTCCTGTGATCACCACAACATAATCATAATGTGTTCTGCCTAGCTCTTGAGTTTTATTATCTGTGTCCCAAAGTCTTTGTCTTCATGTCTTCATATGGACATCGAATATCAGTATTTCGTAGTAGGTCATTTTGCTATAAAATATAGCTATATTCCAATTTTCATCTTTAAAAGCTTCGGTAGTTTGGGCTGTTTCTGTTGATCCCAGAAAAAGGCGTATTGTTTTTTTAAGTATAGTACCTAAATAATTATAAACTATTATCATGCATGTTTATTGTCAAGTGTCGTCATGGCTAAAATGCTTTATGAAGGACTGACTGTTGCGCTAAGCAAAGTATTATCAACTTACATGAAATTATTATTATGTTTCAGTTATGCATATTATTAAGTTTTTTTGCTGTAAGCATAGTTCTTTTCCTCGTATCGAGGTTTTCACCAAAGGAATGGCGGACGGTTACTGTATCAGATACACAATTGGATCAACCGACCACCAGTACAAATGAGGTTCGTTTTAATTCAAATTTTATAGGTTTTTAGTAAAAATATCTGAAAATATTTTGTATAGTTTCGTTATGTAAAGTCACTGAATGAAAAGGTTCTTCAATTTTCGTTTACGTTTATATTACGTTTTGGAACTTTTTTACAGAATAGACTTGAGTTGGAGAAAATATTATTTATCAGTTCGTAACAAAGTTCAAAATTATTCAGATCCAAGTTGTTTGACAATTTATCTTATCAACAACAAGTTTATTATCTATAGTAAATAATATGTTTTGATAAATTTACCTTTTTGTTGGTTTAACCTGACATTATTATTAACAATCGATCAATGTCAAGATTGCAAAAGTCTTATTTCATTCTTAAAAAACTTTTTTATAATGCCAAAACGTTTAAGTGTTAAAGAAAGAGACAATTATTGCCGAACATGAAGCTGGCTACAACATCACCCAGATATCCCGTCGTCTTAATGTGACCAGGGATAGTGTAAGATTCTGGATAAGGAGACATGGCGAAGAAGGTGCACTCGTTGATCATCGTCACATTAATTCTAGTCACCATCCTATTCTTAACGCTGCACAAAGAGCAGAAATGAGAAGGCATTATGAAGCAAATAGCTTTGTGTCAACGAATTATTTCACTAAAAAAAGTTTCTCTCTCAACGGCCAATAAGGAAGCACGCCTAAGATTTGCAGATACTTATTTGAACTTCATTAGCATTAGTAGAGTCAAACTAGACAGAAAAAGACCGCAAATACGAATATGCAGAGGCGTGACAAAGTGATCCTTTATCTCCACGTATTTATATAATGGTGTTTCAAAACACCATGAAATACCTAGACTGGTCACGGAAAGGAATATTTATTAACGGAAGCTATTTAAGGTTTGGCGACGATATCATACTTTTTTCCGAAACCGCACACCAACTGGAAACAATGATTAACGACTTGAACTCTGCTAGTCTCAAAATTTGCCTTGAATTGATCTCTACAAAATTCAAAATCAAGACAAACAGTATCGAAACACCCATGCGAGTTCAAGGAACTCTACTTGAATATGTTCCAAACTACTTATACTTTGGAAAGCAAGTGTCCTTGAGGAAAACACAACCTCACGATGAAATGGATAAGATAAGATGAGTGAAAATTACATGAAACGAATTTTGGGCCTATAAAGAAATACTGAATGGAAAATTACCGCTAATCAAGAAAAAAATTATGGACTTGTCTGCTTCCTTGAACTTTCACTAACAAAAAGATTCAAGCAACCCAAAGAGCGATGGAAAGAAGCATACTTAACATAAAACGCAAAGATAAACATAAAAACGAACATAACTATAAGAAAAAAAGACAAAAATCATTAATGCTCTACATCATCGCCGTAGAGGGAAATGGAAATGGGCATGCCATATAGCAAGAATGAGCAATAAAAATTGAGGGGAAAAATAATCTACCTGGCGCGGCCCACCCGGCAAACGGGAACGAGGAAGATATATGGAAAGGTGGGAAAATGAAATCAATGCAGGAAAGGATTGGACAAATTTAGCTACAGATAAAAAGGCATAGTTAAATCTGGAGGAAGCCTTTACTCGAAAAGAGATCCTTGAATAATAATAATGATATTATGATATATAAACAATTTTATTATGTTATCTATAAACATAACACTATACGAATTGCATAACTTACCTATTCCGGAATAAATGTAAATAATAATAAATAATCAAAAACCTGAACAATGGAGGGATAATTATTAAAATAGAACACAGTAATAATTAAATAATAAAAATATATATACCACATATATAAAAAAATATAAAATCTTAACAAACCTACTAATTATACAAATACAAATATCTACAGATTATAACACAAACCTACATATAATATATATATAAAAACAGTGGGTGGGAGATGCTTAGCGAGGTTTATATATTTAATTTATTATACCATGTTAATTGGTAAGGTATAATATTATGCAGATATTGTTAATGTTTATGTTCAATGAAAATGTACAATAATGATACTCATTGGATAATAAAGGTTTTAATAATAATTATAAGAACTTTGATTGGAATACCACTAAATACCGACGAAGAAATGTTTTAAGTCAAGCCAACATGGGATGCTTAATTTGTGGAGATGTAATGGTACGGGCTATATAGAAGCACACTATCCAACCCAACCAACCCAACACACTATCTGTCTGTTTTTGTTTAGGAAGACAGTATGCTACCAACTGTCCGCACCGTGTATCCAGCTGATGAGCTACCTCAGGTCAGCTATATGATAATGCTCGCACGCACACTGCTCGTATTGTAAATTAATGGTTCATCAGGCAAAGCGATATAGTTGTGATTCCCTGGCCAGCAAAATCTTCAGATTTACACCCGATAGAAAACCTATGGGGTTTATTGGTATAGCGATGAAAAAAAATAGAAATTAAAGGACCAAGGAGGCTATACAAAATCGCTGCCGAATTATTTGAGAAGACACCAGAGGGATAGATCTATGCTTTCGTCTTGTAGGTTCTGTGAGAAATAGGTTACAGTGTGTGATTGATGCTAATGGTAACCGTTTATTTAAATAAATGCCATTAAACTTATTCGTAGTTTCCATTGACTTTTGTTTATTTATTTTATAGTTGTAATTTGACATTTTGTAACATTGATGTGATGGATAAACAAGCAAAACTTTATTCGATAGTAAACGTCACATTTATTTAAATGTTAACAGCATTGTTTTTTGCATTGGTATGTTGGCATAATTGCTTCATGCACTACTGGTGCAAGCGAAAACCGACTCTAAGGTGACGAACCTTTTCATTCCGTGACTAAACGTGTTTAATTTAGTACTTTTAGATTCAAGTGATTACAAAATCTATTGAAAGCAAATTATAACTGAGGTACCTACTTATATAATAATATCTGAACTACATACAAACACGTACATCATTTTGTACTACAGGCTTCAGCTTTATTCATATAATAAGTTTCAAATTGTACGATGTTTTATAAAACTCTTAAGTTATTTGACGACCTCTGTGGCGCAGTGGGCTAAGGTCCGGCTGAGACACAGAAGGTTGCGGGTTCGATTCCCGCCGCGGGACAAATGTTTGTATGATCTGCAAGAATTTGTCTCGGTTCTGGGTGTGTCTATGTATAATATGTATGTATTTACAATAAAAAAAAGTATATAAGTAGTATATCAGTCATGTGGTACCCATAACACAAGCTCTGCTTACTTTGGGGCCAAATGATGCTGTGTGAAATGTCTGAGATTATTTATTATTATTATTATATTTATTTATTTATCAGAGAGTATTTAAAAAAAAACGCTGTTTATTATAAACGTCCTACTAGATTATTTATGACTAATATACTTCTTATATACTTTTTTTGTAAATACATACAAATTATACATAGGAATTCATATAGTTCATTAAATTACATTGTATTTTCAGATTATTTCACACAACGAGTTTAGCATTTGGAACTCATTTTGGTTTTCACTCGGATCATTCATGCAGCAAGGAAGCGATGTAGCTCCAAGGTAACGTTTTATTATAAAAAATACTATACGACCAAATTTGAACTTTTAAAATTACCGAAGTTAAAGCCATTGTTATATTAGATTGATTTAAGTAAAATCTGGAAAAAGATGATCAATGACTGATAAATTAATTATTGAACATACCGTACGATATTTATGATGCTTTAATTATTATATCGACAGACATTTTGCGACAAACAAAACATTATGTAACAAACATTAATATATTTGCATAAAAACATTAGTCCGAACCAATCATCAAAATATTTTTTTAATCTAGGTCATTATCTGGAAGAATCGTGGGGACAGTGTGGTGGTTCTTTGCACTTATTCTCGTATGCTCTTACACGGCTAACCTGGCTGCCTACCTGATTCTGGATAAACTCGAGGAATCAAACAGACTGACAAATCTATATGCGTCAGACATGCAGTATACCGAAGTAAGCATCGACCTGATAATTACAATATGCAGGTAATATAAAATTGATTGAACCTGCCAAAGCGAATTGGATGAAATGTATTCCTCCGAGCTAAAGATATGTAAATAATATACATGACAAACTTGCACTCATAAGATCGACATAAAAATAGGACATAATTAATTTATAAAGTTAAAATAGCCAGAAATACTTTAGTAAGAAATATCATATTATCATTTTTTTTCTATCCATGAGCATAGAAATAGAAATAAACATTCTAAATAATATTATAAATTCGAGAGTCTGTCTGTCTGTTTGTTACGTTTTCACGTCTAAACCACAACTATTAATCAGTACTAGTAACTTTGTGAAACCTAGCAGGCTCTTTTAATTTATGTATAAAACTTCTTACTTTTTTAGCATAAGCTCCTAGACTTACATTTGTCTTTCACGTTTCAGAATTTACACTTCACCACGCATAGCGACCTGACAAAATTACAGCTTAACGCCGATGAGACTCCTATCCACTTTGTAGATAACTCTGATAGCCAGATAAATTGCGGTGCGCTGCCTCTAGCTTGCCAGTATAATCATGTGAATTTCGCGGTAGCCACGGCTAAAGGATCACCGTTGAGGTAAAGTTATAAAAAGCTTATAAAACTATTCCTTAGTAGTACCTGAATTTTTCGTTTAGTTATCACTTAGCTAATGGTTTCTGTAAACTTAAAATTATATATTTTTTAAACAAAATTGTACAGAATTATAAACGTTTTAAATAATATATAGCTAGCTCATCTAGATCAGCAGCAGCGTTTTAAGTTGAACTATATAAATGGCTATTATGCATCTAAACAGTCATGCTACGAGTATTAAGAAGATACGACCTACCTAATAACGTATATAATATTAAATTTATAACAAATATGGTAGAAAGTAGAAGTAGAAAGTTCTTGTGCTTGCAACCAAGCACAAGGATCGGATTTCCTCTTCTGCTTGTGCTTGGTTGCAAGCACAAGTAGAAGAGGAAATCCAATCCTTTATTCAACACGGTGCTATTTTGTGAAGAAAAAATGACGAAAAATCCTTGCTATCCAGAAACTCCAGCATAATAAATCCAGTAGGTACCTGTACAGAGACGAGCTCTCACTATCAAGCAAAATCTCGCCTCTATGCGGTAATTCCCTGTTGGATACAGAAAAGTCGTAAATTTACATGGGCCACGTCAGTATGAAAGGCGGAGTTCAACGGTTCAAATTTATAGTACCCATTTTTATAATACGCGATTTGCGGACGTGATTTTTTTCAAGGTTAAATTTGCATTTTATTTGATCCGGTCAAAGCTTATCGTATCGTAGGCGTATCGTAACGCCGCGCTATCGCGCTGTACGAGAGATTGTTGAATGACAGTTCTTGGCGTTGCAAATTCAGAAACATTTTAATAAAACACGATTGCGAAACAAATTACATACATAATCGATTATACTATTACCTTACTACTAACTTTTGTTTTGCGCATGTAAAACAGAACATTAGGTTCATTAGGAACATTATTTAATTCCTTTAATCCACGTCCGTAACTGATCTTTGATAACCAGATACAACCAGATTATAAAACTCGGCTACGAAAGTGGATAAAATATGATTTATTAATAACCAGCTATGAACAGAGATAAAAAAAACATTTTCGTAGCTAGTTATATGAAACATGGCTACGAAAACGGCAAGTACATTTCGTTCTCTCAACTGGTTATCAAGCAAGAAAAAAAATCATGTTCGTATCTGGTTATCAAAGATCAGTTACGGACGTGGATTAAAGGATTTAATCTCGATTAAGAAACTATAAATGTATAGCCTTGAGTCCGTGGGGAACTGGGGCTCATAGACTATCCAATACAATGAACTATATACCTGAGCGTTGCGTCGTGTCGTCATCAATTCAACATAATTTATTGCCTAAACAGATAATTGGTTACAATTTCAGTGCAGCCATAGATATTCAGCAATAATGGTATTATTTATAATGGAATCGTAATGGTATTATTTCTTATCGTGTCATTAATTCTACGAACCAGTGTGGTGAATGGATTAAAATAAGCTGTAAAAGGAGCACAAAAGGAGCCCCCCTTTTGTGAACTTGGTATATGTTTTAACGTTGTTTTCTTTCATAGTTTGAGAGTACTTATATAACGCACCGACATTTTCAAATAATTATTCCATTAGTAAGCTACTAACTATCACTAGACCACTCCAGTCCACCAATGCTTTACGACTATTACGAGTTTAGATAAGAATCTTTTCCACAAATCTTACAAAACGTATTATATTTATTTTCTAGGAAAGCCAACTCCAGATAACATTATATAACAGATGCATGATTGACTTTTGTATAAACAAAAATATTTGAAAAACCTGATTCACTATTTAGAATGCATATAATTTCAGGGAAGCAATTAACTATGCAATCGCGAAGCTGAAGAAGGATGGAGCTATAGCACAACTGTGGCAAAAGTGGATATTGACTTTTAAATTGCCAGGTTGCGATACATTTAAGAAAAAAGTAAGATTTTTGATATTATTAACTGTCCACATCCGCGTTAAAACTGCGGATTATTTTGTATGAATTTTACATAAAGGTGAAGTTCGTTTCACTTCTGTATCAACGAATTGTGAAAAAAAAGGTCAGCATGAAAAGTGGTTGTTTTCACACCATACGATTCTCTTGATTATAATGAACAATAGCCCTTAAGATGTTAATCCAGTTTATAAACGAAATAAAATGTTACAATTCTTTCAAAAATAAGAATAATAATATAATATCAGGAAAATTATATTCTCATTTTTTTTATGTAGAGCTATGCTTATGGACAGCTATGCTGACGACCAGTGAACTATAATCCTTATTATAGTTGGTATATAATATAATATATTATATCAAACATAAATTTTCAATAACTGGATTACTATACTTTATTGATTTACTATTACTTTACAAAGAAAACACGAATGCATTCGAAGATTTTGTGTTTCAGGAGTCACTGTCGGAAATGACGCTGGGTCAGGTGGCCGGGATATTCTACGTTCTCGTCGGAGGTTTGACAATCGCCCTCGCAGTAGCGTTCATAGAGTTTTGCCAACACGGGCGAGCTGAAGCAGCACGTGCCAACGTTCCTTTACGAGCCGCCTTACGTGCTAAAGCGCGCATGGCGTCTCGAGACCGCAAGACCCCAGCGCAACAAACGCCGCAACAAACGCCGCAACAAACACCGCAACAAACGCCGCAGCAAGACCAAGACAGACTCGAGTGGAACGGAGCAGCGTTTGGGGTATGCGTCAATAATTGCCGAAATCATACGGTTAAGTAATGAGACCAGTAGAACATTCGTAAAGTAATGCTTGTTAGCACGAAGGGCTGAATTTTCAATAGTCTAGTAACTTTGTATATGCTTCAAATTAAATATGCTCTAAACATCAATTATCGATGTTTAATTATTTATTATATAATAATTGTTTAAATGACAAAAAAATATTAACACTAAGTATGCATTTAATTTGTACGAGTTCCATTGAATCATACAAGTACGTTGTATTAAATTAGTCAATGGCCAGTACTTATAGAGTATTTCGTTAAAGTGGGTCAGTGATGATAATTAATCAAAAATATGTCATTCGAATGTATTTTATATATCACCACTTTTGCCTACTTCTAGGTGAATATACAAAAAAGTAATTCGACGAATATGCCCTTTTTTACGAGTAATGCTATTGCGATTAAGCGTTTTGCACTGAAATATAAATAAGCAATTGAAAATCGGCACTACGTAACAAGCTATTTGCACACATAAAAGCAAGAACAATTATTTTTAGTACCTGTTTATATATAAAATATTTTTTAAAATATTCTTGTACCTACAGATAAACTTGAATCATATCCCATTTAATGATGTACTTCGATACGGGGTAATCAAAATCGTGCAAGTCATTTTAATGTACTGAATGTCACGCACTATTTTATAATACAATCAGCTTTTTATGATTACATAAGATGCAAGCCAGATTCTTAATAATAAAGGTGTTCCAAGCCAGCGTCAATGATGATTATAAAGTACAATCAGTGAGATATTTTAAGTAAGCTTTAGGCTTTAAAGCTTGTTGAAAAGATACAGTAGTGTCAGAGCAATATCTCTGTGGTGCAGTGGGCTAATAATAATAAAATAATCGGGTTGCACTCCGGGAGTGCCGACCGAAATGAAAACTTATTTTGGCGCATTAGAGTTTAGTAATAAATCACTTCAAATCAGTAATTATGGCGACTGCCAATCAAATACTGAACGAACACAGATGATGCAATATTTTTTGTTCAGAATGTATATAATATATCAAAGAACCTAACTCAGTTAACTTCTCCATACAAAAGTAGACTGTAAACATGTGAATTAAGGTTTATAATCAAATGGGGCGAGCGCGGCAGCCGACTGCGTCTCGCCCCAGACGGTAAGTTAAGACGGAAGTTTTCACTGCAATATAAACTCCGTGAAAATGCACAACGACCTTATTCATTTAAATTATTTGAAAAGAAAACTGTCAATCAGATGTCAACTTACTAATGTCAAATGTCAGATAAGATTCTTACATTACGATTAGTTCAAAATAATGAAGATGGAATAAAAATCATTAAAAAAATCGTGAATAGGTGGTTTAAAAACTCCACACCAAACCGGAAAGAGTTAATACTCGTAGTAGCTGTGCCTTTTGCGCTGTAAGTTGTGGGTTGGATCACTGGCACAGACTTTTGTGTGATGAACATAGATGTTGGTTCTGTGTCTGGTTATAAAGTATCTTGTGTGCATATTTCCACTGCTTTGTATTAGTTTATTAACAATTGATAAAGTAGTGTTGGATAAATGGACACAAAGAAGATACGCACGTAACTACGCCTACACAAAACAAATAGCAATCGTCCGTCATGAGAATGTAGTTGAATAATGCTAGGCTCCTACCTAACAGTATCTGTTAGTTTCATGTCATTGTGATACACTAACCTTGTAATATATTATAAAGTATCTAGTGTGTGTATATCTACTGTTTTAAATTAGTTTATTAACAGTTGATAAAGTAGTATTGGAAATAAACGATGCAAAGAAGCGCACGTAACTACGCCTACATACAAAAAAACAAAATCGGGTTGCACTCCGGGAGTGCCGACAGAAGTGAAAACTTATTTTGGCGCGTTAAGAGTTTAGTTATAAATCACTTCAAAATCGGTAATTATGGCGACTGCCAATCAAATACTGAACGACCACAGATGATGCAATATTTTTTGTTCAGAATGTAGATAATATATCAAAGAACCTAACTCAGTAAACTTCTCCATACAAAAGTAGACTGTAAACATGTGAATTAAGGTTTATAATCAAATGGGGCGAGCGCGTCAGCCGGCTGCGTCTCGCCCCAGACGGTAATGGTGTCGCGAATCCAGAGGCTTTACCTCATCTAAAAATATGGGTACCGCGCTAAAAGAAGTTTTCACTTCAAAAATAATAATAATGCCGGGCATACCCGCAACCTTCTGCGTCTCAGCCATGTGGTACGCATAACACAAGATCTGCTTACTTTGGGGCGAGATGATGCTGTGTGAAATGTACGGGATTAAAAAAAAAAAGTTTATATTGATATTTAAGGTTCTGCATGTATGTGTTACCAGTAAGCCATCCGTTTGATAGCTATGCAGGTATGCAGGTTTTAGGTCCTCTAGGCCAGATATGTTTATATCAGAAATATTCTTTTGTACAAGAATTTTGAATTTTTATATTATTCCTTATTTTATTTTGTCTCGTTGCGCAAGCCGCAATGCAGGCATACAAAATGTATTTTGAAACAAAATAAAACTATTACTCTATATTAATTTTGGTTTTATATGAAATACATGTTTGATTTACCAAACAATACTTTTTTATGTTCAAGCAAAATAAGTACCTATTAGGAATAGAATTGTAGGCGAAACAAACGTCGCAAGATATATTAGTCATTTTCTCAATGTAAGTTGTTCAAACTGATGTTTTTTTTGTGGAAGTGAAAACCATGTAGTTCTAAAAGCTTTTTTTGCAACCCTCACATATTATCTTCTATGTTTCACTAGTCTAATTTTATATCCTGATGTATTATGTTATCTTGCATGTCAAGACACGTGCGATACCAAAAACTAAGGAAAAACTGTTTAAGATCCATAAAACTTCGTTGTGATTTTAACCTTAAAAAAAATAAAAAACCAATTCACAGTTGTTACTTACCTTACCTACCTGAGTTTTTTTATTTAACAAAACTTAACAAAAAAAATCATCTATTATTTATTCCTTGCTTTAGCTTAGCTTTTGCAATTGTAATCTAATAATATTTTTCATTTCCAGTACTTCACTGCTGCAGGCAACCAGATCTCCCAAGAGGATGCAGCCCATGCCAGTTTTACGCATGTCTGATCCGAGGAGAAGGCCGTCGTCAATATACGGCGGTCTTCTGTAATCTACCATTCAAATAATGATCTTTACCAACTTTAACTCTTTATCAGACATCATGTAATACGTTTCATCAACCACAAATATGTTGAGTTTTTTTTCTATGAACGCGTGATCCAAATTCAATTTAATTTTTCGTATATGTTAGACTCATTGGACAAGTTCTCATTGGACAAGTTCTCATTGGACAATTTCTCATTGGACAATTTCACATTGACCGACCAAACGGTCTGTACAAGCAGTTTAATAAACACCCTTTGCATTTTTTTAAATTTATTTTTTTATCGCTATTACGTGTTGCTATCACTGTAACTTTTATTAACAAAAACTTACAAAACATTTAAGTTTGTTAAAAATCATCATTAGAAGTATTTAACAAAAACATTCCCTGCGCTTGATATGGTTACGGTTACCATTACATTTTTAATTTGATTTATAACTAGCACTGCATTCGTTTATGGAATACGAGATAAAAACTACTTTAATTAAAAAGTCTTAAAAATTTCCTACAACACAAAAAAAAACATTTTTGTGAGTTCTACACGTAAAAATAAATAAACTCTCAAAATATTTCTACTTAAGTGAATAAATCACCACCACATTTCGTTGAACTCAAAGATTAAATTGAATCTTTAATTTATACAAATACCAACAAGCATAGGGCATACAAGAACCACTTCCGTTCTGTGATATTTTTTTATTATAATTTAATAATTTTTATTACATTATTCTGGTAAAAATGTTATTCACACTACGATATAAATATCTGAACTAATGGGGTCTGATAAAGAATTAAGGTTCATAAAGCAAAACTAAACTGAGCTACTTAAAACTAAGTGTGAGACAAAAAATACCTTTCAACTAGGTTTGAATAATAACAAAATCTCAAATTATTAGCTCGAGTCTTTGACTTAATTTAAGTATAATAATTTTAAGTAAGTTTGCTTGAATAAAAAATGCCCAAAAAATGCCTACGCGTATAACAAACGAAGGGTTTTTGTCCACTGCTCCCCAACATGAACACAGCAGGAAAAGGTTTTCTATAGAAGGCTAACGGCTAACGGCAAACGACAATAATGTCAAAAGTGAAAACAAATACTCTTTTGCAGTAAAAACTTTAACAACGGATCTCGAGGGCACACAGTAATTCCATTTCAATAAAAGTGGACAATTAAATAAATACATTTAAATTTTTGAAATGGAACCACTGTGAGACGTCTTAATAACAAGTTTCATATCAGAGGCTATAGAAGCTTCTCACAATGTAATCGTAGAATGAAGACGATAGGTGTTGAGTTAATATATATTTAGGTTATGCCTTATATATCACATAGCAGTTAAGTTTAGTTATAGTTTATTGAATATTTTTGCCATTGACATTATAATGGCAAAGACATACAATACTTTAACACCACGGTAACTAATTGTGTGTTTATAGGATAATGTAAAAGCAAAAAAAACTGGCCTTGCCAGTGATCTGAATGTCGCCAAATAATATGTTACCATAAGATATAAGAAATAATAAAAAAAAAACTTCTCTTGATCTGAATGTATCTAAATAATATGTTATTAGGTAGTAGGCAAGTAATAAAAAATAGAAAATAAAAACATTTTTCCGGTACTCTGAAAGTCAGTAACTTAGGTGACTTCAAACGACTAAAATCTAAAAAAAAAAAACAGAAAACTAAAAAAAAAAAACAGAAAACCAATAAAAAAAGATACAAAAAACAGAATAACACCGCTATAATCCGATACATATTCTAGAGTAAAATGTAACTTTGAGGAGTTGTACTAGTTGTGTAGTCGAATACAATATCGCATCCATTGTTAAGGAGTGGAAATTCATTGTTATGCTCTTGACAGGATCTCACTCTCAGTATTTTGTACAACATTATTCTTCATTCTGCCAAAAGTGATAAAGAAACTTTGGGAAAGCAAGCAAATACTGTCATTTCTGTATATATTTTTCTTTAATAGTAATAATATTTTAATAATATCTTTAGCAAATCCAGTGGTTTTTGGGACACGGAAAATATGGATATCACCAAGGGCTCAAACCTCTGCCATTGCTACATTTTGTGTCTTACACCCCATACATAAAATCCAATAACCTAATTGCTAACGAATAAGAATACAAAATAAAACTAAACAAAGCTACTCCGCTTGCTTTAATTCACGTACATTATGAAGTTATATACCTACAAATATTATGTCTTATAGATGTACCTATATTAACAAGTTAATAGTAGTGATGCGTTTGTTTCGCCAGCCTAGCTCATTATCATCAAATATGAACGATCTTAATTTGTTCACTTAGAGTTTGTATTTACATTACAAATAAAAATTCTTACTCTTCAATTTAGTAAACTTACGTGTGTTTGACTTGTTTTATCTGGAAAAATTACATGGCGACTAAAAGTAGCCACGTAAATTCTTGTTGAATAAAACTGCCGAGAAGAAATAGTTCTAGGAAAATCAATGCAGTAAATGTGCCATATGTAATTGAATGAGCGAGCGAATGTCTCCGTTTCAGCTTAGGCGATAATGCTTTCGTATGTCTGTCTATTCTCTACTGATTCTTGTGAAATTTTGTGAGCAGGTTCTATAACTATATAGATTTTTTTGACGATTCAGTTTTTGAAAATTTTTCAAAATGGCGGAGATGGGGAGTTGAAAACGTAAAAAAAAGTTATATTTCAGTCATTTGGAAAAATGTAAGCCAGGTCTACAGCTCACAGAACCACTCGTTTACGTATTTTAAAACTCATTTGAAAATGATATCCAAGACTTTGGTGTAAACCATTTAAGATTGTTCGTATTTTACGAAAATTTAGCTAATTCTGCGAAACAATATAACTTACAGCAATACGTAGCATAATCACAATTATACCTGGATATATTTAGAGACTTTTTTCATTCTAATTACGCCACATTTCATGTTATATCTATAGATGGTATAGTTCATAAGCGTTCTTTAGCACTGTTAAACTGTTAATTTTATACTGTATATTACTTCCTAGGTGTTGTTTTATAGATTTGCAATAAAAAAGAATTACTTAAATTGTATGTATCAACTTTGACGCGTGTTGCTAATTACTAATTAAATATTTATAAATTAGCGAGTCAAGTGTTAGTATGTAGTTTCTTTATAGACATTTTTAGACTGTCACTGGTAATTTTGGTGTAGAGTAAATATATAAGACGCGTTTTAGATAAAACATAGGTACTATATGATACGAGTACACCTACTTAGAGCCTGATCAAGTCGGATAATTTTTGTCTAATAGAATTGATGAAACCTAGAATTACGTTTTTATAACAAAATTCTAGATGTGAAATTCAAAATTCTCTACAGATACTGTAGTTAGATTACTTTTGAAAAGTTTTGAATTACTTTGAATCAGCACCTAATTTTAAAGATTTTTTTAAGACAAGGCTATGTCCAAACCGCAGAAAAAAATCAGTTCAATGACAATGAAGATGACATATTAGTCATAACTGTAACCCCAACAAGTGTGATTAAATATGGTTATAAACTTCTTATGCGATTTAAACTAATTTAATAACTTTTAGTTACAGAATAATAAATACTATAAACTATTTAACTAACCGAGATATTCTATGCTAAATTATGAAAATATAGCTTCATTAACTAGCTGTTCTTTGTAGATTCCTTATAATTACAAATTGGTTACAATAACAAATTGGTTATAATTACAAATTAGTTATAACTACAAATTGGTTGAACTTACATAGTAATATTAATAGGTTATGCTGTAAGCATTTTAATCAGCTTTTGTTTTCAATGTATAATATAAACTTAATTTGTATTGTACCAATTACTACCATTTGTTATTTTAACTATGATCGAGATCTATGATTAGCTTAAATGATATAAAGAATATTTATGCAAGTGGATTATATCCTAACTTATATTTTGATGATTTATGCTCGTGACTGACCACGATGACAGACTACAGCCATGCACGTGTTCCTTGGATTGTGAAAACTTAACTTACATACATCCGAAAGTCCTACGATTCAATAATTTAATAGGTCTCTTGTGTTTTTAGAGATTTTAAGAAACATAATATGGTTCAATTCTGTTGGCACCAACCTAACTAAATTTAGCTAATATTAGGTTTAGAACTGTCAAATGAAACTTTGGTATTATGCTGTTACCAACTTATTAATTAAGCGTTCTTAATTTAGTTAGATGGTACCAACCGAATAGGTTTTATAAATGCCGTGACTAACTAAAATATATTTTAGACGATTCCTAATTTTAGAAATGAACCAACCGAATTGGCACCAATGGTGCCTCATTTCTATTATGTCACATATTTATTATAATTTGAATATGTTTTTTTTATGTACCCTATTGTATTAATATTCGGCGTTTCATTCTTACTTATTGCGTTAGATAACCTGCATTAGATAACCTGCACAAGACAACGCTATGAAAGACAACGCTCCACTTGTATTGTCTTGCATAACAAAATTTTTCAAAAACGCGACTTGTTGGACTTTTCACAAATTGGGTTATTTGCTTATATCATATTCTATGAAGTGGTTACCATATTCTATGAAGTGGTTACCATATTCTATGAAGTGGTTACCATATTCTATGAAGTGGTTACCATATTCTATGAAGTGGTTACCATATTTTATGAAGTGGTTACCATATTCTATGAAGTGGTTACCATATTCTATGAAGTGGTTACCATATTCTATGAAGTGGTTACCATATTCTATGATGTGGTTACTGTATTCTGTGAATTGGTAGTTTCCCTATCAAATTGGACATGCTGCGGTTTAACGATTTTATTACTGTGTGTAGTGGATATTATATCAAGTGCAAAACTTTCAATAGTCTGGTTCAATAGTGTAAATTGTTTTTATTTCTTTGTACTTATAGAATCAATAAAAATATAAATTTGAACTATGTTTAATATATTTTTCATATAATAACTTGTCAAACATAATAATTTAAATAACTTGTCAAACATAATCAGCACAAATAAGTCGTCTCTATCGTAGTATGAAAGAGAGATTCGTCTAGCATATTTCTTGCTCGCAGACTTCAGCATCTCCCATTACCATGACAGTTTACTTAAGATGCATTTTTATAGTCTCTTATACACCGTAAATTACGATAGATTCGACCCGTTTATGTGTAACTAATCGTAAATAACATGTTTGAAAAAATATATAATTCAAAATAATATTTTGAATAATATATAATTCAAAGTATTTAAATTCTTTCCAATTTTATACTTCGTTCCATTTAAAATTAGAGTTTAAAAACTTAATTCCAATTTTATATTGGTTCTTTAAGTACGTGAAATTTCCCGTTTGTGGTGTAAATGATTAATAATACTCAAGCTGAGGCATTCGACTATTTAAAAATCGTGTTTGAACTTTGTAACCTCTTAAAAGTTGTGTCTTAGTATAACAATATTAATAACAACACAATTAATGAGTTTCATTTTGTTCAATAGACTTAGAACCCTAAATTAAGTACTAATTAGTTTTGGTTGAAGGCATGTTTTAAATTCTTGATCTCCAATAGGTTAACTCTTTTAATTACATATTTAGCTAGCGTGGCGTGAATTTCAGTAGTGCGTAATATACTATTTTATATTTACTAAGATCTAGAATAAAAATAAGACATTTTATGATAATAAAACGATAGTAATTATAAAATCAAATTTATGCGACACTTTCAAGCATCAATGAGGAAAATTCAGGCCAGGTATTTCAGACAAACCAATATTCTAAGTCCACATCTAATAATGGCTTAGAAAGAAGGCGTTTAATGACACTTTAAATTTAAATGATCACTGATTATAATGCTTTGATTTGCAAAGTACGTAAATAGACATTGATTTTTATTAATTCATTTTCATTTTCCGATAAAACGTTAAAAATTACGAATGATGGACATGTTTTATATAAAAATGATATACTTAGAGAAAAGATATACTCGTAACTAGAGAACATACGAGTACATACGATACGCAAAAAAAAGAGCTTTGTAAAAGCCCGCTTCTTCATTGGCCGACCCGGCTCCGATGCGGCACCGACACCGACACCGTGGACTCATGAATTTGTATGCACGCTTTCTCACAAACCCGGCTCGACATTGACTATAAAATCCAATTTTCAAATGTCAAAAAGTTTTGATTACAACAAGAGGCGTTTATTGTAATTTATTTGAAAAACTATCCTTTTAAACAAATTAAGTTAGAGTACGATTAGAAGTATAATTTAGAAGTATAATTTAGAAGTACCAACTAGCTTGCGCAGGCTCCGCGTGGTACAGAATACCAGAAGCGCTGATTATCTGAATATCTGATTCGCAAAATACGAGATTTATAAAACACCGGATTCCCATATAAACAAGTTATTTTGATTGATTTTTATAGAGGTTAGGGTGTGAAATTACCGTTTTATACAGAACGATCACGAAAACACCACGTAACATAGACCGATCGATTGTTTATCACATTAATCAAGTTGTGGAAGATTTCATTAACGACAAAATCGATAAGGAGCAGTGCCTAAGGTAACTAACATTCATCCATTCAAAAAACTATTCACAGTGTTGAGCGTTTTCCACAATGATGTGTGATTTTTTCAGTTGTTTAATTAAGATTATATTTTAATTTTTGAAAATAGAAATAAGTAGTGTATTTTATTTAAAGCAAAACTTTAAATATTATGTTATTTAAAATAAGCTAATACACAATTGAAAATTATTATTAGTTTGGTACACATGGGCAAGTTTATCTCTGGAGAATAAAAACGAAGTAAGAATTGCAAAACTTTTATATATTAGTAGACTACCCAGAAATTGCGATTCATTTTCGGCTATGATTCTGGAATTTATATATCTGACCCATCTATAAAATTACCAATATGGAAACGCAGCATTCTCAAAACGACACACCTGTGGTTTTTAAGGTTTGTTGGAGCACGTTGATTTGTTTTATTTATTTAATTGATATTATATTATCTTCACAAAATACGTACTGGCCAGATAAAAGTTTATTTGAAATATGGTATACCAAGTAGTATATTCAATCCTTGGAGATATTTAAAACTTAAAATGATAGTACAAATGCGATTGCTTGCTTGCTTATCGTGTTACTAGTAATTTCGAAACTACCACCTTGGTGAAAATATTAAAGGTCGCATCATAAGTAAGATGTGTAAAAAATTATCGGATGGTCAAATATCTGCATGCTGCGTTCACTATGCATGTGAAAAATGATAAAAGTAGATTGAATTTAATAAAATCGGTTCTAGGAGGAAGGGTACTGAGTGTGATTGATCAGGCAAATACCATTGCTGCCTGCTTACCGTATCCCAGCAGCATGGGAGTCAGTTCTAACAATATTGCTTGATTGTGAATAAATGCTCCTATTCAAGAAATACAGTGACAGTGACAGTGGCGTACAGTAATTTCTTTATACGTAATAACATGTACCACATAACATTGCGCTCTTATAATATATTTATTATGTTTTCCAGAGTTATTTCGCGTTTTATTTTTCAATTTTGGTGATTTTATTCAAATAAGGCTATAGTTATTGACTCGGGTGTGAATAATTGAAATAAAAGTATTGTTTTTTTTTGTAATTCGAGCAAAAATAATTTAAACTTTATTTATTATATTTGTTAAAAAACCATTTTTTATAAAATAACATATAGCGAACGACAACATACGAATAAATAAATAAAATAAATAAATAAGAATTTGTGTCGTCCTACTAACAAACAATCTAAATACTTGACATTAGCAAAATTGTAATTTTATGACAAATGCCATTAATGAAGAAAAATAACCACCAACTAGTTAGAGGGGGGACATCGCCGTTTAAAAAATAACAATACACGCTGTCTATACAAATTCATTTTCTAAACTGAGAATGGAAAGCAATAGGTATTTATGAGCTCAACATTTTTTAATCCCATTAAGTATGTGAATTTGAATAAAACCTTTAAAAAGTTGGTAACCACATAAAGCTGTTTAACTTATTACGAAAATCGCATCGAAATAAATTAAACACATTGCAAATTCGAGGAAAAAAGTTTCCGCGTTAACTTTAAATTCAACATAGCAATCTGTGCACATATGCCTACCTGAATTCCGAAAATTTCCAGTATTTAATGCGAAGTGATATCGCAAAATGAATGTAAATTGGCAATATGAGAATTTTAAATGAATGGTCATTATGCGCCTGAACCCGTATTACGCCGATAAAAGGTAGCCTATATGTGTTATTGCAGCTCAAATTGTATAAGTAAATACCAAATTTAATACAAATACGGCTCAGCCATCCGTTACAGCGTAATTGATCCACAAACACGTCGGTGTCGTGTTGGGTTTGTAATTTTTGAGTTACCCGCTTCTTCATTAGCCGACACGACTTTGACCCGGTACACCTCGCGACTCATAATTCTATTAATTTATATGGCACGCTGTGCCATGAGGTACGGCCCAACACAGACATGTCTGTGTCTGTCCAGCATTTCGTCGGCAGCAATTCTGCCATTGCTATTGGTTCAGTATCTTTAGCAAGTACTCGTATTGTGTATCAATAACTACACATGCACGCCTTTACGTGCGCGTGCTAGTAACGTCTCACGTCCTACTATTAAAAAGCCGCCTTCGTGTCGCTTCCTGATCAGAAAGTCTAATTTTTAAGTTGCCTAGGAAGTAAAATGCCTAAAATGTAAAATGGCTATTTTTGCAGCAAACCTAAACAGAAAAATGACTAAAGTCCCATTGTGCCTAAAATATAAAATGTCTAACATGTGAGATGCCTTAACTGTCAAAGGTCTAAGAAGGAGACCTAAAAAGATTTTCGAAAACTTATAATACTGTCAAACTTGACAAACTGAGTGATCGTTTGGTTTTCGCTGAGAATAGCTGCGTCTCGCGTTCGCGCATTCTCACAGTGTAAAGTGCTAACGCATCACAACAAACCGTAGTGACGGCCGGATCGCGATGATAACCCAGTTACTCATTGCGTAAGGCATGTTTGCGAACGGTAAAATATATTGTTAAGGCGACGCTATTACCTGCCTTTGCAATGGCCAATTATACACCAACAAAAGTGATACTAGAAACGGAACTGGAGCACACCTTGTACCAGCGTTGTAAGGAGACTCATGACCGTTTCAAAGAAGAGAAGCAAGAACGGGAAAAGCTTCAATGCCTTGTTGATGACCTAAGAAGTCAAATAGAAATACTTCAACAACAGCTAAAATGTGTTGTGGAAACAAGTTCTTCAATCCCATCCATATCCAAGGATATGGAAACATCTTCTTCGCGTCTAGAATATGGCTCTGATGAAGAAGAACTCGCAAAAGAGACTGAGTGGATCAGAACTAAAGCAAGGAAAAAAAGGTAACTGAACATATCACCTACTCTCTCGCCTCAAAAACCTGACGAAACGTCAATTAAAGAAAAATCCAAGAAAGTTCCCCCACCACCGCCCATAATAGTGGACGGGGTGAACCATTATCAACATTTCTATGACTTTCTGTTAGAAAAGCAAACTGCTACCACCTTCTCAATAAGAATGTTGAGTGGTGGAAGCGTAAAAATTAATGCTTCTGATGATAACACATACAGGCGACTGACAAAAGTATTGACAGAAAATAACTGTCACTGGCACTCTTATGAAAACAAGCAGGAGAGGCCAATAAGAGTGATGGTTAAAAAGTAACCTTCTACCTGTGAACCAAAGAGAATTGTAGAAAATCTTAAAATCAAGGGCTTCAAGATTGAGGGTGCAGTCAACAAACTAAGCTGTAAAAGCAAAGAACCACTTAATATGTTCATGCTTACCTTCAATAACGAAGAAGAGCTAAGCAACATCTACAAAATAAAAACAATAATGGGGTGCATGGTAGAAGTTGAACAACTTAGAACCACAAAACTGATTCCTCAGTGTAAAAGGTGTCAGTCTTATGGGCATACGCATAAGTACTGCGCCAAAGAACCAAGATGTGTCAAATGCACAGGGAAACACCTTACTCTAGACTGCAATAAACCAAAAGAGGAAAAGCCGAAATGTGTACACTGCGGTGAAGCGCATCCGGCTAATTACAGAGGATGCATTATAGCCAAAGAAATGCAAAAAATCAAAACCAAATCTACCAAAAAACCGGTGGTGATGCACTCACAGCATTCCATTAGTTGTAATCAAACTACCTCCATCCAACCTAACGCTACCAGAGCGACGACTACTAAAAATGTCTCATACGCTCAAGCTGCCGCCAAAAATACAGCAACTGTGCCGCGCAGTGAGCATATCCACGAAAAGCACTTTAAAGATAAAAAGTTGGATGAAATACTCAAGCTTATGACATCTTTTGACGAGCGACTAAAAATGATTGAAAATAATAGCACCAAAACCGCTAAACCTAAGGCTAAAAAATGATTAACAATCTTAGAATCATGACATGGAACTGTAATGGGCTACAAAAACACCAGAATGAGCTACAAGTAGTCCTAGACATAGAAAATATAGATGTATGCCTTATATCCGAGACACATTTTACAAAACAGTCCCACATCAAATTCAAAGGTTACAAATCCTATCATGCACTACACCCAGCCAACAAAAGAAGAGGTGGAAGTGCTGTAATAGTTAAGAAACATATAAAACATCATGAACAATGTAAATTTGAAGAACCAGACATTCAGTCGGTCGCTATCCACATTGAAACCAAGCGCTACCCACTCACTGTAGCAGCCATTTATTGCCCACCACGACATAGCATACAGTAAAACAGGTACTTGAGTCTGTTGCAACCACTTGGAGAGAGATTTATATTAGGAGGTGACTTCAATGCTAAAATACGTATTGGGGTTCCCGACTAACAAATACAAAAGGAAGGGAACTTATGAAAGCTGTACGAGAGATCGACTGTGATACTGCATCAACAAGATCGCCTACCTACTGGCCAACAGATCCAACTAAAATCCCAGACTTGATAGATTTTTTATATTTAGAAACATAGCTGATAACTACCTTAGAATAGAACAGAGCTATGATATGAACTCAGATCACTCTGCTATATACTTAGAAATAAGTGAGAAAGTATTATTTAAGGAAAACCCTATAACCCTAGTTAATAAAAACACAGACTGGGAGAGTTTTAAAATGGAATTAGATAGCAATATAGACCTTAAAGTACCGTTAAAAAGTCCAGACTAGTTGGATTTAGAAGTAGACAAATTTATAACGCTCATACAGCAGACCGCTTGGAAAAACACGCCCGATGTGAAACTAAGGGTAAGAAGAACCAACTCCGAGAAATATCCGAGAAAAGAAAACAGAGAAATAAATGGCATCAATCCAGAAGCCCGCAGGACAAAAACAAGCTTAATCACCTCACAAAACAGTTGAAAAGGCAAATTCAAGAATACAATGATGTATCAACCAAGACCTATCTTCAGAAGCTAACCAGTGATCGCAGTACAGATTACTCACTCTGGAAGGCTACAAAATATATGAAACAACCCAATATCCAAATTCCACCAATAAAAATAGAACACGGAATATGGGCCGTAACCAATGAACAAAAAGCCAATGAACAAAAAGCCAAACGGTTTGCTGAGCATCTAGAAAATACTTTTAAACCAAACGAAGGACTAACACTCGAGCCAACAACACACGAAGTTTTAGAATTAAATGAATTAACATCAATCGGTAAAAAGCTTGTGTCACCAAAAAAAGTAGAGCGAGAAATAAGAAGTAACACTATCCTACTTTAATATTATAAATAAAGAGTATTAGGATGTTTGTTACTCTTTCGCGGCTAAACGGTTGAACCGATATGTATTAAACTTTGAGTAAACATAGTTAGTGACCCATTATAACATATAGACTACTTCTTATCCGGGTACCACGTGAGAAAAGTCGCGGGCGGACGCTTGTAAGTACAACAATAAAAAAATGCAATTATTTTTAAAATTTTATTCAAAGTTCTTAATCATATCCTTTTTCTTCTTCTTCACGAAACATACGCTTCTTTAAATTACAAACATTGTTTTAGAAGTTGTGATAGCGTAATAATATTGTTATTCAGTTTGTCTCTCTAATTGCTATCGGTACTTCTTATTGAACAATATGTCACTATCGTAAGATTTGTTTCTTAAGAAATGTCACATTTATACAATTTGCATTTTAAGCTTACTACCATTTTAGGTGTTCTGAATATTAGGCATTTTGCTTTTTAGACATGACATGTAGGCAACTAAAAAATTTGACTTTTTGATCAGGAAGCTTAGTGTCGGGTCGAAGCGTGTCAGTGTTAGTCAAATGAAAAATTTGGAAGTCGGTGCGATGCTGTTGAGGTTATGTTTGTATCGGTGCCGGGCCGGAGCCAGGGTGTGCAATAAAGAAACCATTGACAGTGTCGCAGCCAAGCCGGAGCCGGGTCGGCCAATGAAAAGGCGGGCAAATAATGAGCGTGAAGGCTACTAAAGGCCTTGTCATTGAGTTTAATCAATTATCTAAATAAATATTGTAGCTTACGAGCCAACCGCAGAAAATTCAAGAAAATATTAAATTCCGTAAATTAATTCTATATAAAATAAGACACGAATTTATTTTTACGATAAAAAAATAAAATTAAGGAGATTTTTTGAAATAATGTTTACTTGGTAGGCAAGTATTTTTATTCAAGTACAAAGCTGCCATTTATGGTTGGATACGTATTCAATCAAGTTATACTTTTTATAAAAAATTGTATTATGAATTTATTTTTAAAGTGGCAACTATTTGGTTGCCATTTTAAATAATACATGTCTTCATAAGCTTACACACAAAGACCGAAAAAAAAGTATAATTAAAATTTATTACGGCTACTAGCACATTTAAAACTTTTAAAACAAAAAAGCTAATCTCAGGAGCCCTGAGACATTATACGGGTAATATTAGGAGGTGTGTTGAGTCAGTTCGCCGCATTGACTGCGGCTAAGCTGCGCGGCGGTCGATAGCTGGAGCGGCAATCGGTACCCGGGCCGGGTCACGCCTGCTGCGATCAATAGCAGCGCGGAGCGTCTACAGTAGCAAAGCGGGTACCTACTTGGTGACGAGGCCACATTGCTAGCTCTTAGGCCAGTCGGTCGCGCTACATCGCCGGCGAGCGACAAGGCACCGTGCACGCACCCCCGCACATGCGATCGCGCGCGCCATGTGTGGTGCCCGCCCTCGAAGCGCGCCCATACTGCTGGCACTTGCTGCCGCATTTTTCCCGCAAGCCAACCATGTCGCGTAAGTAATTTTAGTAAAATAATACGCAAAATTAGTTGTGACGCAAAACTTTTGCAGTTTTATGATAAGCTGCGACGATCGTAAATATTGACAGCGCCATAAATTCTAATGCATCTGTTCTAATGGTTATAAAATGTATCGTTTCAGTGTTCTCTTTCATTTTAGAATTTCAAGCACGTGATGCACGTTGACGGCAATGACCTTTAACCATGGATGGCCTCGTGTTTTGAAAAATATATACATATTTTCAAATAAAATGTAAACAGTATATTCAAAATATGATACAGTATATTCAAAATATGATACAGTAATCATTATTGTTCATTATGGCTTGTTGTAAACAGTTTTATAAGAATACAGAAAAAAAGAATTAGTGGTAGGAAACTATACCCACGTAACTATCGAACCGCGAATCAAACTCGGATACGTCGCAGCATTACTAAGCAAAATACATCATTACATCAAGTAATTTAAACTAAAGCTACCTACGTATACTATATTTTACTCGAATATAGCTTTTGTCTGATCATGCGCAATAAGCGTTTTATAAAAAATGTATAATATAACGTGACTCGCCGTGAATCATGTATCATATCAAATTCATTGATTATGGATAAGTCTAATGCCCTAATTCTGAAAGATATTTAAACAACTAAAGACCTATCAGTATGCGATTTTAAAAGATAATAATAATAACTTTTATTTAGCATTAAAGTGTTTACCAAACATTGAGTTGTTGGTATATTTAAGAAGGAGCGGAACACGCAAGATTTCTAAACAGTTGAAGTTTGTTAAATATTATTAAAGTGAGAACCTGCATTTTTATAGATTACAAAAGACAATGTAAGGCTAAACTCAATGCAGAACACAAGTTAAACAAATAATAACATGGTATGTGCTTTTCAAGATTTGTTTTTGCTATAAACAATAATAAAAAAGGATAAATATTGTCATCATCATCATTGACCGTAGGTCATCTGTTCGAGATGATTTTGGTATCGTCAGTCAAGTTACAGAGCAGTTATTTGTAATTGAAAACTTTTGTCTATGGATACACTCCAGCAAGCTGAGGTGGGTGAAGTTTCCTCTTGACTGACACCGCACTGCCTGGGATTCAACACTAACCTCTCGACCTTACCGACAGGACCCGCAGGAAAGACGAATCAGTACATGCGGTGTCGGTCGATTGCAGGTGCATAACGGCTGGCACCGAGCCGAGTGTGATTTAAGTTTTCCTTCTCTGTTGCTAGCTTTTCTTAATTAGCAGGGGAACCATGTGCACGTAGAAATCCTCACTCGAAGTGTTATTCAGATCAGTGAAAAATACCAACCCGATTTTACAAATGAGGGTGCTGAGCCATTTTTTAATGATCCTCAGCTGATCTATTGCTGTCAATCCCAGAAAATTGTTGACGTCGACAAAGCAACTAATAAAGTAAGGGAATAATAAAGTAAAGATATTTAACGTGCTTAGTGAACGTACTCAGTTATTCAGACATTTCCAATTCGATATTTTTCACTTTTAGCACAATTTTAACAATAAAAAAAACCATTGGTGCATAACTGGATACGAACCCACGACCTAAGGATCGGAAGGCGGGGCAACTATCCACAAAATCATTGGCGCTCTTCAAGTCGATTAACTTATTGGATGAGTAGGTATCTCATTAAATCAATAAGTCTATTCCCAGTAGTTTGGTTCTTGGTTCAGTTAACCAAACAACTGCAACTTTTGTATCTTAATAGTTCGGTTCTTGGTTTGGTTGACCGAACTAATGCATCTTTTATACCCAATAATTCTGTTCTTAGTTCGGTTGACCGAACTACTGCAATTTTTTTATCCCAGTAGTACGTAGGTAGACCAAATCCCGTTTTTTAACCTGTAATTTTTGGAACTAGCATTTTGAAACAGAGGATCAAGTCAGTTTTAAAAAAATAGTGAAAATCAAAATAAAACAAGCAACTGAATGTGTTCAAATTTCAAAAATAAGATTTTAAATTTAATGCATACCTAACCATATTCTATTTTCATATGAACTTTTTATACTAAAAAAAATAATATGGCGAGGTATGGTAAATTTCTATGTCTGGTAATAATTCCTGGAGTCCTGATGAAGTACAAGATGATATTGATATTTTAATCTACTGCTCGATTGAAGCAGAGGGTAGGCGACCAGCTATTGAAGTGTTTTAAACTCCCTTGTAGCCATTAAAAACAAAAGCATAGGCTTGGCTGCAAAAAAAAATCCAATATTTAATAATAAGATCTCTATTATTTACCGCAAAATTCTTAAGACAGCCCAAGTACATAAAATATGTTCCACAAATATTGCTATGTACAAGTACTATATCAGTTTCAGGATATTTTGTTTTCCGATTTAATACCATTGTGAGATTGTAATGTTTTCTTCTAAAAATGTTATAAAATTAATTGTTTCTTCATGGTACTTTAAACCCTGTGTTGGACCTTACTGGTTAAAAGGTGTAAACACCTTGTAAAATAAGAAATAGAAAAGTATTTTGTGACACACGAAAAAGAAATGATGGGCAGGAACGATAGTGACCTTTAGACTCTAAATAAATAATAGGTACTTAAGTTTATTAATATTTTATTACATGTTGGGTAACATGTAAGCGTTTTCAGGTTATGGGCGTGAACGTGAATATAAATTTTGTAAAATTTAGAGCGAAATATTAAAAAAACACGGAAAACGTCCTCGTGGCAATTATTTTCAGAAAAATAGCTTTGACGACACCGATTGGTATTCCTATCGAAAAACTTAATGGTATAGAAGATTATACCCATTGAAATTTTATACTGAAAATGATCCTGATGCACGAAGATCTCTACGATTATGCCTTAGACTATAGTATCGCGGCATGTTGTAAAGATGTGAAGAAACGACAAAAAGCTTTGGCGAAAATTTGTTCGTTAGTTGGCCCATCTGCATTACCATAATGTACGGAACGCGACGTCCCCGTACGCGGCACAGCCCAATCTTCAGCGCGCATACGAAGACAAAGGATTATACAGGAGACTGGGATTACTGAGATCAATGTTTGGTGTGAAGCTGTGCGAGACAGAGGACATGCAGAAATACTTGACCAAAATTACAGAGCTCGAGCAACAGTTGTCAGACATTGGATCCACCCTTGATGATGAATTCTTGACTGTAATTTTGCTCAGCGGCTTGACGTTGGATTTTGACCCTTTGATCATGGCGTTGGGAAATTCAAGTGTGAAATTGACGAGTGAAGTCAAAATTACTTCTGGAGCAGCAAAGGCGAGATGACAAGGAGCAAAGTGGAATCAACGCGTTAGTAACCAAGACTCGGGTGCAACACATCATATGTGCAACAAGGAACTAATGTATGATTCCCAATGTTCAAAATCACTTGAGGTGAACGTGGCTAATGGTGAAAAGTTGACAACGGAAGAACTTCACAAGGTTGTGGTGCAACTGAAAAACTCAACTTTGCAGGAGTTGTGGCACAAGCGGCTTGGCCACCTCAATGCCCGAAGCATGAACCCTTATGAAGAAAGGTTTAGTAACAGGACTATATGAAGAACAGTAGAATAAAACGTTAAACTACAATTCGGTATTGTAGTGAACAAAATGGTGTTGCAGAGAGGCCAAACAGAACCATGGACAAGACCCACTGCATGCTCCAGGAAGCTGGTTTGGAGAAACGGTATTAGGCTGAAGCTGCTAACACGGCCGTTTATCTGAAAAACTGATCACCTACAAAGACTCATGGGAGCAACTCCAGAAGAAAAAATTACTTCTAAGAAGGTGAACGCAGAATACTTGCTAGTATTTGGTTATTTAGCATATGCCATTGGTGAAAATGCTAGCTAGGAATTTGGATGCTAGAAGCAAAAGGCATAAATTCGTAGATACTGTGATGTGAAGACACTGTGAAGATAGCAAGGGCTATAGGCTCATAGATCCTTCCTCTCCTAAGAGGTACATCAAGGCAAGGCATGTGACTTTCATAGAAAACCAATTCATCAAAAAGCCAAATGATGATGCTCGTGGAACGAAAGACATAGTAATGTTGGATTCATCTAGTTCTACAAGTGATGTAGATAGTATTCCAAAACGTAATTCAGTACACATACCTACGGACACTTTATCTCCACAGTCAGTTCTAATAATAGATGATGATTCACATTCTGATGGCACCAGAAATCTTCGGAGACAAACTATATTCAGTCTAAATACTACAGAGGATGATGATTCACATTCTGATGGCACCAGAAATCTTCGGAGACAAACTATATTTAGTCTAAATACTACAGAGGATTTTGATACCACAGATGATCCGGCTGACTAATATACATTCCAGGTAGATCAAGCATCGACTCGAATGACTCATGCTATTCTTTTGAAGATGCACCTGACTTCGCTGGTATTGTAGCAATTGGTGAAAAGGACCTGTCTAGAACTGTGAAAGAGGCCATGAGTAGCAGTGAGTCAAAACAATAGAAAGTAGCCATGCAAGAAGAGTATGATTCTTTCTTTAAAAATAAATGTTGAACATCGGTAGATTTGCCAACAGTAAAATAGAAATGGGTTTTTAGGTTTAAAAAGAGAAGCCTAGATGGTGAAATATTAAAATGCAAGGCTCGATTGGTGGCAAAAACAGGATTTACCCAAAAATATGGTATAGATTTCCATAAAATATTTTCACCAGTTGTTCAATATTCAACTATAATGATTTTATTAGCTCTAGCAACTTAGATTGATATGGTGGTTGAACATCTAGACGATAAAACTGCATTTTTGAATGGATTTCTGACTGAAAATGTTTACATGAACCAACCAGAAGGTTTTATAATAGACCAGAATAAGAAGAAAGTCTACAGTCAACAGTTAAAGTCAAAGTCTTGCTAAATAAAGCAATTTATGGTTTAAAACAATCGGTTAAGGCATGGAATGAAAGAACAAATTATTTCTTAACGAACAAATTAAACTTTAAGAGACTGTCTTCGGAACCATGTATTTATATAATATATAACAACGATAACAACGACGAGGAAATAATATATATAGCGTTGTATGTGGACGATATAATTTTGTTTAGTTCCAGAACATCCCAGAAAAAGGAGGTTATCAAAGAGAAGTTGATGAACCTATTTGAAAAGAAAGATTTAGGACTCGCGCATCACATTTTAGGTATGAAAATTACTAGATCAACCAATGAGAACTTAACCTTAGACCAATCTAGCTATATAATAATGGTATTAGATAATTTTAAAATGTCTGACTCTAAATAAATTATACTCAAGTTTATTAATATATTATTACATGTTACTCCTTTAAACCTCTTCACCCTGCTCTAGTCTCTCTAACCAAACTAATGTAACCTGTGATTGTTGTTTTTATGTCGCATAGAATCGAAAAAACATACTAAATTAAGTTTAATTTAATATAGGCACAAATCCCCAAATGTAATCCACAAGAAGTTTATGAAAAGACCTCAACCAAAGCATTGCTGAAAACATAAGATGACAAGGATATTATTATCACTTTTAAAGCTGCTTGTGGAAAAAAGCTAAGACTTTTCAGCCTAAATCGAAGAATCACAAACGTTTAATACATTTGTGTTGTGGGTTGCCTTTATTACCATTTGATCATAAACACTCAGGTTGCGTGTATATTTCCAAACAAATGAATGACCAAGAAACATTTAAAGAATACTTAGCAAAGTATTGGACGATTGGATTGAATTCATAAAAAAAAAATATTTGCGAACCGACATTTAACTACAAAAGCAGTTAAGGGGTGGTATTTTAAAATCAATTCAATCATTTAAAAATCCGAACTGATGCTTAAAATTTTACACGTCTTAAAAGATAATGCCTCGTTGTCGAATCTTCGGATTAATCAAACAAATAATTTTAGCACAAAAATATTACCAAAACGAAGAAACACTGACATATGATTTCGGTAACTTGTGTAGTTAGAATAAATTACAACTGGAATGAATTTTGACTGTTTTTCGTAAATTACACAGTACAATATTCACATTGTATATCGCATCTTAATTTAAAATAGGTATTTACGGTACCGACGTAGTTCTTTAAACCCTGAGTGAACCATTGCAATAAAATTGGTTGAAATTTTTGAAAATTGGAACAACTAATTTTGTATATTCTATTTTTAAATGTAAGTTCACAAAATGATAGGTTTATAAAAACGGGATTTGGTCTACCTATTACCTATTAGGGAGAAAAACCGTAATACCGTTTCTTTTTTAATAAGGATCACTGTGATAAAAACGTTTCATTAGTTTGGCTAAGTAAACTTAGCATCAAATTACTAGTAATAAAATGTTTCATTAGCCCGGTTGATTTGTTTGACCGAACTACTTGGATAAAAAAATTGCAGTAGTTCGATCAACCGAATTAAAAAGCAAACTACTGGTAATTCAATGTGTCATTAGCCTGGTTGATTTATTTGACTTAACTACTGGAATAAAAAGCTGCAGTAGTTTGGTCAACTAAACTAAGAACTGAACTACTGAGAATAGACCAATCAATTTATGATTTTGCTCACGTAAACCTAACTTTGTATTAGCACAGTATAAAAAAATAACAGTAGAACGACGCCTTTAATCTTGAAAGAAATGTTGAGAACGACACAGACAGCAGTATCTAGCAAGCAAGAGCACAAGCAAACAATATTTAATATAATTATTTGTGATAAACATTATACATACAAAAATAAATATTATAAACTTTCGCCGAAATTTCGGAAATTTTTCGCAGAATCATCGATGACGGTATGTGGTACGTATTTTTTATGTACGTTTATGTACGCGTGAATTATCCAGCAATATTTATTTTCATCATAAACACATGATACAAATATTTTGAAAACCAATTTTTTTAACGTATAAATTGGAAGCCAAATTGATCCGCCGTTCACATATGAAACTGATCTATAGTTGGCTTAGCACACTTAAAATTTATTTACGTTATTTATTAGGTATCAGAAAAAACTGGCAATTTATAATATTTCAGAGAACGTTAATGTGCAATTGGAGATTTGCTTACTCGGAAACAACTTCAAATTGTTAAAATTAAACTAAAATATATATATAAAAATGTTATGTTGGTTTGTGTACGCTTCAAAAACTCAAAAAGTTCTGCACCGATCGAGCTGAAATTTTAGTATGATATATAATCTGCATCAAGGATTGTTTTTATCTTTATTTTTTTTTTGTACTACAGCGAAGCGTGGCGAGGTACAGCTAGTCCTGTATAAAGTTATGGACATAGCTGAGCTATTTATGAATAGCTAGCTTATAATATTATAACAAGCTATAAAAAAAATATCTCAAGCAAATTTCATCTAAATCCGTTCAGCCGTTTAGCCGCGAACTTTCACATTTATAATATCGATCATAAACACTACAATTTATCCGTGGCGTCCTAATGTATACATTCATATTATTTATGTATACAACTATGTTTTTGAAAAAATAAATAGCATCGTATGCCGCATCGTATTGTAAAAGAGGCAAATATTTACGGTTTAAGGATTTACTGGATTTAACATTACACAAATAAAAACAAACATGCATTAGCCCTGAAATTTGTATTCTGACCTACAAGTAGTAACTCGGTGAGATTCCTAACTCAGACTGTCCCTTTACTTTCGCCGAAATTGCGGAAATTATTCGCTGAATCATCCATGACGGTATGTGGTGTGCGTGCATAATTTTATGTATGTGTGACGACCTCTGGCGCAGTGGGCTAAGGTCCGGCTGAGACGCAGAAGGTTGCGGGTTCGATTCGGGTTCGGCGCGAGACAATTTTTTTATGATCTGCAAGTATTTGTCTCGGGTCCGGGTGTTTCTATGTATAATATGTATGTATTAAAAAATAAAAAAAGTATTGTGTCATGTGGTTCTATAACACAACCTATGCTTACCATCTTACTTACTTACAATAATGATAAGTCTGCTTTTTATAACTGGAGAAACAAAGATGCAGGCACATGTTAGATATTTTTCACATATATTAAAAAGGTAGAGGTGCCACCAGTTTATCCGAAATTCCATACTGCTGAGTACATTTGCAATGGTAATCGAATCCTAATATTTGGTGATGAAACGTCCTAAGAAATATTAGTCGATGGGAATGTTTTCCTAATAGATGGTACTTTTAAGATGTGTCCTGAACCTTTTACTCAGCTAGTTACAATACACTCTGATGTTGGAAGTACGATGGAGTATACAAATATAACCACAAATACAATACGAATATATGTGCATATAATATTACCCTATATCAGGGCTGATTTTGAAGCAGTTATTGCAAAAGCCATCAAAATCGTACTCCCAAACACTGTAAAGGGAGGAGATATTACATTTATATAAACTAATGAAACACAGAGACAAGAGAAAAATACCAGCTCTTACCGCGACGTTATCTCTGCTGCCTTTGGATAAAATACAACAAGGTGGTCATTCATTGAGAAAGTTTAAATGAAAGCATTTAAAAATATTTTTAAAAATCTTGGCTGAACAATGACAAGTTTTAAAAACAGATGTGTATTTGGAAAAAGGAACAGAACAAATATTTTTGCAGAAACATGGCATTTTAAAAACAGTTAAAAAAACAGGAACACT
Source organism: Lampropteryx suffumata (assembly GCA_948098915.1). Classification (NCBI taxonomy): domain Eukaryota; kingdom Metazoa; phylum Arthropoda; class Insecta; order Lepidoptera; family Geometridae; genus Lampropteryx; species Lampropteryx suffumata. Next base: position 12,186,864 of record OX402544.1, on the reverse strand, counting down.
TATACAAATTATTAACCGTATTAAGTGCATCAAGAACGCGCAGAAACTGAATCCACCAAAAAGAAGAGAGAATGTGTATATGATTCATGATTACTTGATACAAAATGCACATACCTTTGCACATATGATCTTTTCTTTGATATAAACTGATCACAGAAGAGATCACTGTTTTTTAGATATATTAAGATAAAATGTAATTTAACATACGTACTGATTTTTTGGAAGCCTAATTATTAATTTCAAAACCTGGTCTTTCTTTTCAGTTGTTCTTTCAAGCCATCTCTTTGGCTTGAATCTGTTTTTTCAGTGACGTTTAATTCACCTGAGCTTATTCACAAAAAAATTACCTTTCGTCGTAAATTAAATTTACTTATAAGTCATCTTTATTTACTCATATGAAGAACCTTTTTATCAGTGAAACTCTTTACTCCTTAAATAATCGAGTGCTCACGATTAATGATTGTCATTGTTGACAACTAAGACGCACACATTTGCCGACGGACCACTTGTACCATCAGGCAGTACCATTGATAGTACAACTGGCACCGAACTGTACTGACTTGTCCCACTAGTACCATTACTCCTACATAATGTGAAATTTATGCAATATATGTATATGTATAATTATTTACATATATAAAATCATTCTGGATGCCAAAAATAAAAAGATTTAGTGTAACTTTGGGGAAAGACATCGCACCACACTCGCACAAACACTTGCGAGGGCTGGAAAAAACGACCTACTACAATGTCTACATATTTATAAGTAATTAAAGACGACTCCGACTTCCGTGCTATAAACCGAGCCCCTAGAGAAACGAAAAACATGCGTGAAACAAAGAAACGAATAAATTCAGCTAGTTGAAATGCATAAATCATAAATTCAGCTAGTTTAAAAAAACATGTAACTGTTATATTTTATCTTTTTTCAATCAATGGTACTGCCATGCGAGTAAACCCGAGCGGCATTCTAGTTTTATTTATCATCGTACAATTGGGATAAATCGGGTGCCAATTGTACCATCAATGGTACTGCCTAATGGTTCAAGTGGTCCGACGGCCACAATATGCTTGCAACAAGTGGTAATTTCATTATTATAAATAAAATCAAAGATTTATTTTATTTAATTAGAGAAATAGGAAACTTTAAATATATACACAGAGGAAGAGGTGTGGTACTATCCCATAACGATAGACAACATTAAAAATATGGTGCTTATTGGTGGAGATGTTGCAAAAATGTATCTACTGTAAATGCTCTGGGGCTCTGTAACAAATAACAATGTAAGTTTCTATATTGAGCCTAATTAATCAACAATGTAAGTTTTTATTTTTAAACAGGATAATGAAATATTAAAACAAACTGCACATGTTGCGGGCTGTGTTATGGATATGGCAAAAATGAAAATGGGCAAAACAGATGGAAACATGTAAGCAACGAAGTAATGTCTACAGATGAACCGGTTCCTAAAATATATGAAGAAGTTATTGATACCTTTCAAAATACTGAATATGATATTGTTAATGAAATGCAGTCCTTTCAACAAGTATATTATATAAAATGCGAAATATGGCCCATAATGTACCTAAGGTTTCATTTAACAATGACGAAGACATGTCAAATGTTGTACCATTGAGCAACAATACAACAAGCAGCACACGCATCTACAACTCTTTCTCCGATATAAAAAAAAATGGTTACGCCCCGAAATCATCGAACCAATCGGTTTTTTGAGAAAGACACCAAACCAATAGCGATGTTGAAAGTTTTCATACTGCTCTGAGTAAACGAATTAAAAAGTTTAACAAAAGCAAAGACGCAGACTCTTAGAGCACACCAAAACAACGAAGATGACGTTCAAATAAATGATGAATTCATAATGTGAGGCCCAGGTAGGCATGCTAGATGGAAATATTACTGTGGGCCATTTCCTAGAAATGCTCCGTTGGAACCACGTGTTTAGGTGATTAAAGTTTACTGATAATAGTAATTAAATGTCTTTTGTTTTATTAACCGCGGCACAGGTGTTTAAAGTTAACTAAAAGTGTTTTTAATGCACCTAGATGAATAAGCCTATGTGAATTAAGTTTACGTCACCTTTTTTTCTTTTCAAAATTTGCTGAAGTATGATTATGACGTTTTTAAAAATTAGAAAACGTCTTTATATTGGGAACTTTGGGGAAGTTTAGGACTAACTTTTCCTGTATTCAGTACAGGATAAAAGTTAGTCCTAGACTTTTTTGAATTTCTTCTTATTTGAACTGTATCATAGTAGAAATTCGCGAAAATGAAACATTCACGTTTCCCCCCTAGTATTAAAGGTGAAAAAACTGAACTTCTGAATTATATTACATAAAAAAATACATAGACCATAAATAAAAAGGAGGGCTGTTATAATTATTATACATGCAAGACTGCAAGACCCTGCATCGATTTTCGTTGAAACGTTCACCCATTATAGATACAGCGACAGCCTTCAAGATTTGCACGGCATAGTTCATTTAGATTAGTTTCATCGAGTGCCAACACGCTAACTTCTACTTAGCCTTGTATACAGTATTATTACAAGAACTTGGAACGTTTAAATTACTGAACTCTTCTGCTAGACAAGCAAAAACTGTGTAGCTATATTTATCCATACCATACTCGTATTACAAATTCTAAAAATGTATGTATGAGAGTCATGTTTGTTTGTGACCTTTCTACGGTTAAGCGGCTGAACGGATATTGATGAAAATTGGTATTGAACGGACTTCTTGGTACTTACATTCATAAATATGTCCTACATATTTATGAATGTAAGTACCAAGAATGCCAAGTCGCAAGCAGCAGTTTGTTAATAAATTAAGTTATATTAAATTGTTTTGCCAGCACAACTAATAAACCATAAAACAAGCATAAATAAGTCTGTGATCTGTCTGTAAAGACTTATTTAATATGAGGATTCCAAACGTAACGAAATTAGCTTTGGTATCAAGCCCAGAATTCTGTTAATTATTTTTCAACATTATTCTCGGCTTATATTTCTTTCTTTCTTTCCTTCTAAAAATCAACTATTAGTCAATTTTGCGTTATTGGTCTAATATTAAAACATGTTTGGTAGCACAAGTCTGTTTTAATTAAATGCTGTTTTGTAGGTACATTATTAAATTATATATTAAATTAACTAAGATTACTTGGTAATTTGATTTTTCTTTCACAGGGGTGCCGGCGGGGGTGGCATGTTCGGCGATGTCAATATATCAGCAATTTTGGATTCATTTAGTATAAGTTATGACAAAAGAGTAAGGCCGAACTATGGAGGTGAGTACTCAGTTTGTATCGTTTTATTATTATTTTACAACGTATCTACTAAATAATCTATACACTTTTAGAACCACGCACGGTTCCTTGTCTGTTTTATTGCTGGAACCTATTGAGTACAATTTCAATCACACACTTTTGAGAAGATCTAAGGCGACCATTTCATTCAATACAGAGTTGAAAACGTTTCGATGAGTCATTTTAGAAAGTTTTCAAGTATCAAACCTTGTGTAATGTGATTATGGGTTCGATAAATTGGTAAAAAAAACCCTTTATTACAGAGGACAAAAAGAAACATGACGTATATGCGAAATTCGTGTTAGTTGATACAACTTTATTTGTCTGTCTCCAGATTCTATTAACATACTAAATCAATCCAACACACCCATGTTGGTTGATTGGTTCCCGGATTGATTTTGTATGTTAAAACCCATTAAACAAGACCGTAGTTATCATTGTCATAAGGAGTGTTTATCTCTTAGTCACATAGTGAAATCTCCTTAATCAATATCACATGTTTTGGCCTCACAGGTAAGTTTTATAATAGACTATTAGGGGTGCCTTCAGCCACTTTGGTAACTAACTGATTCGTAACCAGCTACGAAAAAACTATTTTCTTCACTGTTTTGTAATCAGTTACTAATAAAACACTTCTTTTCCGTTTTCGTTATATTTTATGACCAGTTATGAAAAAATACTTTTAATCTCTGTTATGTAACCAGTGACTAAAACCTTTTTTCTAAATTCTGCCTGTTATTGTTATCTATCATGTATGAGTGATAGATCAATACCAATCAATTCAAATGAAAATCAAGTGTCTCTTGTCTGCATTGATACTTCATTTCCTGCATTTGATTTCTATATTTAATAATATTTGTTTAATAATATTTAATATTTGTGTTAATTCTAATGATAATATGATGGAATATTTTCCTAGGAAACGAGCAGGCACTAAATTAGTATTTGAAGGCCGTAGTAGGAGTACCATAAACGGAAAAATTATATTAATGGCAGTAATCCTGGACATTTTACACAGCATCACCTGGCCCCAAAGTAAGCAGAGCTTGTGTTATGGGTACCACATGACTGTTATACTATTTATATACGTTTTTTTTGTAAACTCATACATATTATACATAGAAACACCCAGACCCGAGACAAATACTTGCAGATCATACAAACATTTGTCCAGCGGCGGGAATCGAACCCGCAACCTTCTGCGTCTCAGCCGGACCTAAGCCCACTGCGCTACAGAGGTCGTCAATTTGGCAATGTAGTAACAGCAAGAAGTGTAAAGGAAATGTAACAGTAAATACTGAAAACGATAAGATTAAAGAAAATCCGCACAGCTCAGATTGCTTGCCTAATACGGCAAAATGTAAAATTCTTGAAAATATGATACAACTAAAGCAAAAAGTTTGTGAGAATTATGATCCTATACAAAAACCATTCGAAGAAGTAATATGCCAACTTAAGGACGACGGTGTGGATTTGCTTGACGTGGAGTTACCTAAATTTGAAAACATTAAAAGTGGCTTGTACAAAGCTAGAAATAAACAAAAGAAATTCAATTCTTATTTAGATCGTTTTTGGTTACACGACATTAAGTTCATTAAAATGTGGTGTTGTCATGAAGAAGAAATACGTAATACAAATTATGTATAAGGTTGGCATTCTTGATTAAACCGGTATGTAGGTATTAAAAATCCATCTATCGCCAAAGTGCTTGACATTTTAGAAAAAGAAATTAAGATAAAAATACTCCCGAGAAGGCTGAAACCCTAAAACAGAGCAAGTATGAAGAAATCGATGAAGAAATAAATTCCGCCATTGAAGACTTGAAAAAAAAGAGAATTAGTGTTGGCCATTGCATAGAGATTATTGCCCGTTTTGTTTTTGAGTTAAAGTAAAAACGTGTCGTTGTGGCCTAGAAGATATTGCCCCTTTTGTTTTTCAGTTTAAGTAATTACATTATTTAAAAAAAAGTTTTTTGTTGCCACATATATTACAAATAGTTTTGCAGCGGCCCCTACAATAGGTAAACCTGTATCTTGGGCAGCCTATAAGTGAATTTAGAAAAAAGATTTTAGTCACTGGTTACATAACAGAAAACAAAAAGTATATAACGAAAACGGAAAATCTGTGTTTTTTAGTAACTGATTACATAACAGTGAAGAAAATTATTTTTTCGTAGCTGGTTACGAATCAGTTAGTTACCAAAGTGGCTGAAGGCTCTATCTCAATCACATTAGAAGATATCAAAGAACAAAAGAAGTTGGACTGAAGAAATTATATACCTTAGGTCTATCTCAATCACATAGTTAGATGATGTGGCGTTAGCTAATCTTATAAAATTTACCCGTCAAGTCAAAACAGAACAAGCAAAATCAGGTAACAAAATCACTGATCCGAGACGATTGATGGTAAACCTTTAACCAATCAAGCATTAGAAGATATCAAAGAACAAAAAGAAGTTGAGACTGAAGAAATTGTATCCCATAATGACGAAAAATGTGCAAGAGTTAGATGTTGAAACAAACACAGTGACACTAAAAGCACTTTCCAAAAAACTATAGAGAGCGCAGTAATTTTGTAGCAATTGCGTTAAAAATAAACAATAAAGATCTGTAGAATTGCGCTCACGAAAAAAATATATCTAATTGTTCGTGTCGCTAAACCATTATAAAGCTAAACATCTGACCTGCAACCGAAAATAAATCAATAGTCCGAATGTAAAAAGATAGTGCAGAATAAAAATAAAATATAATAATACCGGACATTTCACACAGCATCATCTGACCCCAAAGTAAGCAGAGCTTGTATTATGGGTACCACATGACTGATATACTACTTATATACTTTTTTTTTTTGTAAATACATACCATATTATACATAGAAACACCCAGACCTGGACAAATACTTGTAGATCATACAAACATTTGTCCCGCGGCGGGAATCAAACTCGCAACCTTTTGCGTCTCAGCTGGACCTAAGCCCACTGCGCCACAGAGGTCGTCAAAGAATAGATCTCGACGTAAAAACAAACATCATTTTTGTAAAAAACTAATGCCGTTTTAAGCACTTATACACTAGAAAAACATCAAGTTGGTCATGACCGTACAGAACGTTACCTTCACGGCCTACTTGATGTTTTTATGCGCAACACCTGAAATGCTACATTTTTACAGTGTAAGCTGTAAAAATGTATTAAATAAAATATTGGAACTGACAATTCTATAAATATCTACGGTATAATCAACGAATCTACGTTAACGTGATTGTTATTGTCGACAAGTATAAACAAGCCAGTAATAATTTCAAAACTAGTTCTTCAAACTGGTGCAATGCAGTCATACTGAGTTTACAAAAACAAGCTCATCGTTATTCCACCATTATTTTACCACCATTTTCGGTATGTGTTAGCGACGCCGACTTTCTTAGATGATTAAGATGTTAAAGTTAGTCAAGTAGGAACTGGTCGTAAAGACCGTTTACAGTTAGGTTTGCAACGGCTCCAACGTGAGAGTTTTTCCAGAACAATATGGATTATATTGAAATGATATTGAAGGCAATTGTCAAAAGTAAAAAAAAGTTAACAGTTGGGTTGGTAGATGGATCGACAATAAAGCGGTGCTGTTAAAACAATTAACAAAGGGCGTGGAAATGCAACATAAGCCAAAATACAACGAGAGCCTTACCAAGAGTAAGAATATAGCGGGATATAACCGTCTATTAAAGAAGGGTTCCGTGTGGTAAAATGTAGTACATCAGTAGCAGAACGGACCTGCTGAAAAATAAGAAACATTGTACCGGCAGAATCTTTCTTTAGATACCTCAGCCAATCTAGCCTTGAAGTAGCGTGCAGAGGCCGAAGCCAGCGATGATCAAGACTCCTGTAGCACTATGGTTTCATGGAACCACACGAGATTGTATTAAACGACACTGCGCATACAATCCTATGGACGTCTGCCCATAATAAAAACACAAAGTACGAATATGCAAGACAAATCATAATAACCAACAAACGAAATACTGGTATTCAATCATAAAATGAAATCATCATTACAAAAATCACACTGGGTGAGACGATTTCTTCACCGCTGTATTCATACCACCACATACAAAACATGGTGAAGATAAGTTATAAATCATACATGAATTACACAATGTTGGTAAATACTTCTATAATAGCTAAATATTCTAACAATATTTTCTAATTTGTTTTATAAATTCAGCACAACACTGTTTGTGTTCATTGAAAAATAATAATTAATTATAGTCAATATGTTTGCAGTCATAAAACTCTTAGAATCTAAATTGAGTCAATATGTCAACACTTTTTTTTAAATTTTGAATTATTTCCGTGTGTTCTATGGGTTTGTGTCAAAGAGGTTAGCTGTTATATTTTGAGGTTTTATTTCGGTCTCAATTTTACCTATGGCCATCTATTGCAAATTCTTATTTTTTCGTATTTTTATTAACTCGCGTATTATGTATAGAAGCATAAGTAGCACGAGAGAGCATAACAAAAAAACAAAGCAGCTTAAAACAAAAACTTTTTGTACCTAATACATAACATTTTGTTGAATATTGTGTCGTTTTCAGGACCACCCGTGGAAGTGGGGGTCACCATGTACGTGCTCTCCATCAGCTCTCTGTCTGAAGTGAAAATGGTACCTTTTAGTAGAAAATTCTTAAAACACAGCGCATATTATAGCAGATTTTGGTCTTTAGTTTATCACCAGCATCTAACCGTTCATCGTAGCACCCGTATCAGACAGAAAAGACTCAATACGCGGCACCAGAGAACAGGAAATTGAATGCACAAGCGCAAGGCGTGCCCACGCTCGGTTGCGTATATAGGTGGTATAGGTATTAGAAAGCGGCATCGACAACGGTACCGGCGCCGCATTCCGCCTGCTACCCACTAGCACCCGCGCCTCTTGCTCCTCTTACGCTCTGTGATGGGCACGGGCACGTCACATTCCTCTGGTTTGGTTTTCACGGCGCAAGGTGCGCGCGCGACTCACGATTGGGCTTGATTGCAGGTCCGCCAGTGGAGGTGGGCGTCACCATGTATGTGCTCTCTATCAGCTCAGTCTCCGAAGTGCTCATGGTACTCGCCACTCAGCTCCCGCTTGTCTCGGTCGCTCCGCCGCCGCGTGACCGAGCAGCCCCAGACACGAGGCTGCGAGCATGTCCGCGTTTGGTGGATCAATACGTCCTCTGTCCACCCGATTGCTTTCTTATTATGTGTCTTGGTTATAGTAACATTGTAATTTTTTATTCCAAATTGTGTAAAGTGGATTTCATGATAAGAAACGCAAACCGTTTCCTCAAACCTTGAAATTATCCAATTATGTGTCCTGCAGTACTCGTAAATCCACAGTTGCAGCTGAAACGAATCAGATTAACTTAAAAGAATACAAACATGAGAAAATAGTACCTACCTACATAATTGATAAACGCAGGGTTATCCAACAAGATTAAATGATTATGCTAATAGGTACATGAAATACATAATAGTTATAAAAATTTACATAGTTGGATTAGTTAACTACAGGTAACAATGATCGAAAAATAATATATAAAATATACATTTTGCAGTATTGTTACATTTTGCAATAAAACGTAACGGATAATCATCGTATTTGATTCCGCCATGAAAAACAGTAGGTATAGTATCGTTCGTAAATACTTGTGTAAACTAATATTTACGAACGATACTAACAGTAAAATTTAAAGCTCTCTGGAATTGCGATGACTGTTTAATCGTGTCTCATTCGTAGATTGTTGTTTATGTACGTATTATGTGTATTTACTGAAATAATGCCAAATGTCGATATAAAGAAATCTTTCCGTATTCTCCAGTGACTTGGATCATTGACATAGACTGGCCTTAATTCGATATTTTCCATGCTGCCCTGCAACTCACAACATTATTTCAATTAATGTTCCCTATTTAATTTCGGTTAGGATACAAAGTCAAACGTTCGTTTTTCAATTCGAAAGTAATAAGCAAGTGAGCTTCCGGTGCTAGGCATATTCTCGTTTGAGAACCTCACAGTGGAAACCAAATCAAAGGGGAAAGGTTACAATGTGACGTGACCCATGGCCCCAGGGAAGGTGGGAAGAAGTGGTAGAGTTGCCTTTACTTCAGGTACTATACGTACTAACACAGTCTTACTAGAGGAACTAGCAATTGCGTTTATTTATAACCGCCTACTTGGTTGATACATAATGGGTGAGAATGTTTCAGGCACCATTGAGATCGAATCTTTCTGTAATTCATTATGTGAGTTAGACATGTAAAATAATATCTTACCAATAGATATGTTATGATTATTTCTCTATGGTGCTGTTAAAAACTCATTTATTAATTATTTCAGCCGCTTAATTCTATGTGTAACGCAAATTTTACGATTCATTTTAGTTCTACATGTTGCGATTTCACTTAATTCGTGATTTTTTGCAAACAAAACAAGAGTACAATTTCTGTCCCGTAATTGAGTTTAAAATGAATCGAAAATATTTGATAAATGCGACACTATTCAGTTAAAACTTTATAGATGTTACTAGGTATTATTAAAAGCTTAATGGCTTTAACTGCCTTAACCGAGTCGTGGGTCGCCCGCGTCTTGCCACCCACCTCTCGTCTCTCTCACTACTTAACTTTGTCCATTTTAAGCCTAGATTGTTTTAAGCTTCATGTCACAAAACCATGCTTTTTTTGTTTTGTCTTTGACCCATGCTTAACGCTCAGTTTGTTTAAGTATTGTTGTAGGTAGACTGTGCCTATTATTTTCTATAGTGATACAGATACATCTGAAGTTACAAGACCCTTGCTTCGGACCTTGTATACGTTCTACCGTTTTTAGTACATATTGCAATGATTTAAATAATTATTATAACTACACTAACACCTATAGAAGGTATTGCATGAAAAATAAGAAAGTGAACAACATGTTACATTGTTACTTACTACAGACTGAGTGAGGACATTTAAATCATTTAATTTAAATTTGCTGACACTATGTATTGAGTTACCTAGACTTGTTTTGGTCCCTACTTAATTCCTAGGAAAATAGATGAAAGCTCCCCAGACAATACACGGGCCAAATAACTGCTACGTATAATATTTGGTATTTAGATGTGTGTAGTATTTGATGAAACACATAGAAAATTATCTATTATTCGATTGTCCATAAATTAACACATGTAATGATTTTCTCAGGACTTTACATTGGACTTTTACTTTAGACAATTTTGGACCGACCCAAGATTAGCGTACAAAAAGCGAACAGGCGTGGAAACATTATCTGTTGGATCTGAATTTATAAAGAATATATGGGTTCCGGACACATTCTTCGTAAACGAAAAGCAGTCTTACTTCCACATAGCAACTACTAGCAACGAATTCATACGCATTCACTATTCAGGTTCAATTACTAGAAGTATCAGGTTCGTAAGTGTTTAAGTACGTGCACGTGTTTATAAATAATCTTGTGCTTCTGAAACTCCTGAAGCTAGAAATATTACCAAGTAGACATTCAAATTTCAGATTAACAATTACAGCATCATGTCCAATGAACCTTCAATATTTCCCGATGGACCGCCAATTGTGCCACATTGAAATTGAAAGTTGTAAGTATCTTTCTTAACTTATGAACTATGTTTGATTTTATTCCTAATATACGTATACGAGTACGTGTATAAACTCGTAATCCATAATTTAATAATCGGTATTTTGCTTTGCATTTTACTTGTCGTAAGTATTATTAATAATATAGATGCTGAATTAGAACAAAAGTAAGGTAAGGCTAGAAAGGGCGAATAAAAAAATATTTAATAAAGCGGCGACAAGTTTACTCTGGTTATAAATTACGAGATGATGAACAGGAGAGTTAGCGTTTAATCAAAAACCAACTTTAATTCTTAAGCAAAACCTTAAAGTGTAAGCACCAAAGTGTTCCTAAAATAAAATATATCACAATATTTCCAGATATTTGTGAATAATCTGTGATAACAGAGTTCAATCAAGAATAAAATATGTAATTTTTCTTATGATGAACATAACACTATGTCATAATCAATATATACATACTTACAATTCACGGATTTATACGTTCATGCTATTTTTAGGTGGCCAATTAATGTACTGAACCTCTGTTTTGTGTTGTGTGTGTGCAAAGCTTTTAACACCAAGATAAAAAAAATATATCGTGAATATATATTATATTTTATTCTGTGCTGTTTGCAGTTTTAAGGCTTAGTGGTATTGTGTTGTGACCACTTTCTTGTATCACAGGATGCTACTAAGGAAAATATTTTGATCACAAAGCGTACAACTATATCGTCGACACGAGCTGTGTTTTCTCGCGTGTTTAATCAGTTAAACGTCTCCTTCTCGCATACAGCACCCGCAGAAGGCAGACTCGTTATAGTAAGCCTTTGTTCTCACGAGCATCAAGCAAAAGACATGATATTGTGACATCGATGCCACGTGCGTAATGGAGGCGGGGACGGTGGCGCCCGCGGGCTCTGCTCATCTAGTGAGGGCCGTGCCGCAGAGGGAGGCGCCCGACCACTGCACTCATTTACTCCCTTGCATGCACCATGATATTCTTTGGCCACACAGCTTGCTCTCACCTTTTCATACCTCAGTTGTTAATTTGGTGCACTTGCATGAGATTACGCTTAGTGTTCATTAAAACATTTTTTTTCTTAAGTGGTATAATTTGATGTGTAACAGGTTATTAGACAATAAATTAATACATATCAAAAAGAGTATGTAGATTATAAATTACTCTACTTGTTAGTTAAGGCTATCCGTTTGACCTTTTGCCACTTTATATGTAGAAATTAGTATGTAGGTATGTAGTTTCACTCAATATATTGATCATTTGAACAGACCTCAAGTTTTTGTTTTATAACATCGAATCTGTTCGCTTCAATACATTTTTGAGTAATTCCAATTAAGTCCCCATCTTGGAGTTCTGGGCCACGTGTAAAGGATTCGCGATGCTTCGCAGCGTAAGTGATAGCATTTTGTGTGTTTGGCATGTCTCCGGAGTCGGGTACACGATGAGAGACATTCGGTACCTATGGAAAGATGGACCGACAAGCGTCGGCATGAGCAATGAAGTACAGCTGCCTCAGTTCCGGGTTCTCGGCCATCGGCAGCGCACTACTGTTGTTACACTGACGACAGGTAACCTACCGCCAAAGCCGCTCTCTCAGCACTCGTTCATCACTCCGCCACCGACCCCGTCTCCCTCTGCCCGTCTGCAGACTCGATACCGCGACACTGGCACACACGCTATAATATGACAATGACAATCGCACGACGAGACGCGCGTTTCTGAGCTCGTGACTTTCCTGCTCTTACCCCGATCGAATAATGACTCGACTTTTAAAACCCACTGCAATGGGCCCGGGGTTTTTTATTTATTTATCCGCTGCGCACAGTCGGCTACACGATGCGGGACATCCGATACAAATGGAACGAGGGGCCCAACTCTGTGGGTGTTTCCAGCGAGGTGTCGCTGCCGCAATTCAAGGTCCTGGGTCATCGCCAGCGGGCCATGGAGATCTCCCTTACTACAGGTACATTGGGTTTGGGAGAACATAATTTCAAAGTACGAGTCCTAAAACAAATATCACTTCGTGGTACACTGGGCATGACTTGACCAGCCACGAATTTTTTCACGTCCTGCTTTTGTATTACTGCACTAAATACACTGAGAGATGTGATTGTAACAGCAAATTGTTTTGTTAAGTGCATTTACTATTGCCATTAGTTTTACTATACCTACTATTAATGAAGTTTATTAAATTAATTTTTGGTTTGAATTATTTTTACATTAAATAGATTGAAACTAGCTTTTAAAAACAATTTATATGAAGTTGGTAGGTAAATACTTAACATTACAAACCGTATTTATTTGTTTGCAGGAAACTACTCAAGGTTGGCATGTGAAATTCAATTCGTACGTTCTATGGGCTATTACCTGATTCAAATTTATATTCCATCTGGACTCATCGTGATAATATCTTGGGTATCTTTCTGGTTGAACCGAAATGCTACACCAGCCCGGGTTGCTCTTGGTGTGACCACTGTGCTGACTATGACCACTCTTATGTCGTCAACTAATGCCGCTCTGCCTAAAATTTCTTATGTCAAGTCCATCGACGTTTATTTGGGCACCTGTTTCGTTATGGTGTTTGCTAGTTTACTAGGTAATGTATCATTTTATACAAATACATGTTTATTCTAATTCATCCAATATCCGAATAAGTGCTTATTCGATTCAGACTTGAAAAAAAATCATATATGCGATGTTTTTATTTTTCGATGTTCGTTTTTAATCTTTCAGAATATGCAACCGTGGGTTATATGGCTAAAAGAATACAGATGAGAAAACAAAGATTTGTAGCCATACAGAAGATAGCTTCAGAAAAGAAAATGCCTGTGGATTGTCCGCCGGTTGATCCACATACTCTGTCCAAAATGAGCACTCTAGGAAGATGTCCTCCAGGACGACCATCGGTAAGAATCTCATATTTAACTCCATATATCCTCGGTTTTTTTATATATACCTAATTAAGACATAAAAATATTACATAATCCATACCAATATTATTAATTAGAGAGTGTGGTAATATTAATAAGCCAGTCAAAACATTATTGTATGTTTAAACATTACATTATGACAATCATAAAATGTTAGTATCATTTTTAGGAAGTACGATTCAAGGTCCATGATCCTAAAGCGCATTCAAAGGGGGGAACCTTAGAGAACACAATAAATGGAGGAAGAGGTGCCACTGAAGAGGAAAATCCCGGGGCTGGGCATATATTGCATCCTACAAAGGTAACATTAGTTTTAATAACAGAGCAAAAATTTCATAACGCAGTAGCGAATATTTTGCTGGCGCAGGTAATTAATTGATTTCCCAAAATTTTTTCCATCTTTCTTTTTGTGTTCTTATTTATATATGGCTTGTAAACATTATTTTTTCAATACTCGTAGCAACTTCATAAAACATTTTTATATAATATTACGTTCAGTGTTTAATTTTTGGTTAAATGAGTAGGTACATACATTACATTTCATAATTATGTAAGATTAACATTTTTACAGAAAAGTTTTGTGATATTACATTTTGTACACTTACTAATCACTTGCGAAGAAACATTATATCAAATTGTCAATGCAAGTACCGAAGTACGGTATGGTTCAGGATTTTAATATTTTCGCAGAAAAATTTAATTAATTGCATATAATTTTAATTCTTTACCGTACCGTGCCGTCCTCTGGCATATGCATACATTGTGTATTTTTTTCAGAAATAAGATTTACAGTGTGTAACTTTATATATGAATACTTTGTTATGAATATATATAAAACCTAAAATGTATTTTTGTACATTGTTTTTGTATTATTTTATGGTAAAGTTATATAATATATTTTCGATTCCTTTTGATCTAACGTTTTGTTTCCAACTCTTTCAAATAATATAAAGTATTCATATTAAATACCATACGGCATTTGCTCCAGCTTGTGCGCTCAGCTCACTATATTAATATACACAAATATACACAACTATATTAATACAACAAACGAACATTCTCTTCATTTCAGGACATTAGCAAATTGTTGGGTATGACTCCATCGGATATTGACAAGTATTCTCGAATAGTGTTCCCCGTGTGCTTCGTTTGCTTTAACCTTATGTACTGGATTATATATCTCCATGTTTCTGACGTCGTGGCTGATGATCTGGTTCTTCTGGAAGAAGAGAAATAGAGGGACTTACATGTCAAGTATACATGTCATCGGATGATTGTAAAAACCGTAAATATATGATAAATCCGGGAAATTCATGATAGAATTTTCAATAAAGCTTATAAATATTCGGTAGTTAATAATCTTTCAAACGTCTGACTGTCAAATTATCATCAAACATGCACTTTGGACAGTTTTCCTGACACCAGGTAAATTGTAAAACGTCCTATTATTAGCCAATGTTGTCTCACTATTATTTATCAGTGCTAACATCGTTTATTGTTAAAATGTTCAGTAAATCCTTTAACTACAGGTTGCCGAGTTGCTACAAGACCCGATTAAACTTCAAAAACAAGTTCAGGCACCAAAACATTAAAAACAATAACTAACTTGTTGTGTTTGTTGGCTAATTTATAGTGAGGATGGAAACACGTTAGCTATATAGTCAATTTTACTAAATGGCTAATGTGTAATTGTGTTACTTTGCATTTTGTTCATAATTTCAACGCCAGACATTCAGACAAATTATCGAATATTGATACGTTATATTGCAAATTTTAATGTGATATCACAATATTCCGGTCGTCTGTAATCTTCCCGGTTTTATTATGAACTAATTGTTCTTACAATCTTCCGGTGACATACATATTCCACTTATTTCCCACCTCACTTAATGGAATAATAATTAAAAACGAGCTTTATGTCATGAATATTAAAGCAAACTAATTATTTAATAAAAAAATTGTTTGGTTCTACATTATAAGTTAAATAACAATGTTATATTGTTATTTATGTGGAACGCTATTTGATGTTAAAGCTTTATGAAATAAAAACAACCAAATATAATATTATTGATTAATTCGGACAATTACGACACTCAAATTGGATTTGTTGAGAATAACATGTTCCGAAATTTAATCAAAGGAATTGCTGTTTATTAAAAATAAACTTAAACTTTATTAAAAACAAATCAAAACCAATTTCCATTTTTGAATTCAAAAATCATCGTTTGTAATATTTGTCACAGAATATATAATATTTTGGCATGTTAAAGCGATTACAGCGATTTATTCCTAGGTGGTTAAATAAGTGGAAACTACTAACCAAATAATCTGATATACGGATTTTTCTGATGCTCAAATTATTCTGCTTGAATAAACTTATTTATAAATTAGAAATACATAGTAGTTTGTAAAAAAAAATATCATTTTAATACACAGTTTCAAATGCTTTGTTTACTAGTCTATAGACAGATACCATTTCTTTTTAGGCATTATGATTGTTATAGTAGCCGAACTTTTCAACCTCATTTTGTTTTATACCAAATACAGTATGCTTTGTTTTAGAACTAGTGGGTGGTTTCAAATAACCCACTAAATTATTAATTAAGGTGTTTATACAACATCAAGTGCCAGTAAATGCATGATTTGCTATTAAATCATCAAAAATAAAAGACAACTATTTAATATATCTCGATGCTTTGAGATCAAAGAATTTTATAAAATATGAATATTTCCAAAATATATGGAACCATTGTTTTAGATGTTTTTGTTAGAAGATTTAGTTTTAGTGAGTTACGTCACAGAATCAATATAAAGTCACAAGTACTAACATCGCCACTTTAGCGTTGTATTAGAGAAATAGAAACATGTTACTCTCTGTTGTATGGACACAATAGACAAATTAATGATAATTCAATAGCACGGTCTAATAATCATGAAACCTAATTCTTTATATTTGTTTTTCATGTTATATTAATATCTTTATGATATTAGACAATTCTCACAAGTGGCATGCATGTACAAAATCACCTTTAAAAAACCCAATAACTAAGAGCTAGGTAAATATTACACATCAAAATAATAGTTAAAAACTGACACCATTTAAAAACGCGTGAAAATTACTATGTCTATGATGATAATAATGTCATATAATGAAATTATTATATCATGATTAATTTTATTGATCGCATAACTCAGCTTTTAGTTCAGCATGTGTACTTTAATCATCATTATGATTTTTGATACTATAAATGAATAATGACAGTTGTTTCATTAATTAGTTTTAGTTTTTCTTTTTGTTTTATTAATGTACGTATTTGCGATAACACTCTTAAACAACATAATTGAAAAATCTCGATATAGGATAATTTATTTTTCACTTCATGATTTTTATTTTTCATGAAAACTCAGTTAAACTGGCCTTACAATACCCTCTAAATTAGGTTTTTAACCTCTATATGCTGTTTTAAACAAGAAATAAATGGCATAGAACACTTTTTGTAACTCTTAAGTCTTCCTAAAGTTATATATTATAAGAAAATTAAAAAACCTTATGTACTTCCTTGATTTATTTACACTAAAGTAAAAGTTACCAGTTAAGTAGTATAAATCGTAAGATTGACCTGTTGTTTGATGTTTATTAATTTAAAAGATTCTGATCATTAAACTCATGCGAAGAAAAGAGACAGTGGCCAAATCTGGTGACACAGTTAATAACTAAAGGAATTCGACATGGCCTTACAACTTTTGAAAAGCTTTAAATAGTGTTTTATAATAACATCTTTAATCAAAACATTTGAATTAGCAAGCAAAATATTGAGATTCCATTATAAATAAAAACGCTTGCATTATGGCTTAGCTAGTACCTAGAACAGTCTGTGCACTGTGCATTATTAATGCCTAAAAATAATTTTGTAATGAGATTATTTACGCGTAAGTTTATTAAAATTATTTGTGTTATTACTATAATAAATTCATATAGTAACGTCATAGTGATTTACTTAGATTTAGATATTTGTTTTTTATCAAACAAAATTGTTTCAAACGAATGTCATTGTAAAAATATTGGCTTATCATTTACGAGTATGCGCACTGTTATGTAGTCATGCAACGCTTTCATATGTTAGTCAAAATGTAGAAAAGAATAATAAGCTTAGTCTGCTCGGTAGTTTTTAAGAGGCTCTCGATTTTAGGGTTTCTTTGAGCATTGGAGTCGCGTTGTCACTTCGGGAAGTCATTTCGGAACACGGTTCGTTTTTGAAGGTATTCAAAAATGTTTCGTTTCGGTAATACATAAATTACCCAACCGATATTATTTTCCCGTTTTGCCAACACTTTTGCTAAGCCCTCCGTTATCTGACAAGCAGGGTTCCTGATTTCAGCTACGACATTTTCATGCAAATGCTCTCCAGTTTAGTAAAAATCTTTCTATAGCAACAGTGCTTCACTGCCTGTGTCTTAGACCTCACCTAGGCAATAGATAAGGTATACCTAATGTTTTATGAGAATAAGATAACTGATAACGGTGTTGAAAAGTACCAAAAGCTCAAAAGTAGGATGTTTAGATACTATCTAGAAACCCTTTTACTATTGGAAAAGGTATTTGACTTATAAGGTAAAATGAATAGATATAAATTGTATAATTGATATAAATATAAACGAATTACTTGCTCGTATTTATGTACTTAGTTATTTTGCTGAATTTTAACGTAGATTTTTTGGTGGTGTTAATATTTTGAAGTTTCGAGTATATATGTTAAATGTATAAAGGTTGCTCTCAATAACTCATAAATGTACAAAAAAAGCACATAGATTTTATATCCTATAAAGAAAACCTATTTCTTGTTTATTATAATCGTATTGTCTTATGTCTTTTATTATACACATATATATGTCTGGGATGTGACTTGGTTTTGTATCAGTGGTATTAACAGCAAATATTGCAGTTATATAAGCTAAAAAAAACTAACTTAAAATACCAATACCAGAGCTCAAATTGTATTGGTTTTCTTACTTTTATACTTTTTACCTACCTACAGTTTTAAAGAGCAATCTTCTTACATAATTAATTAGTAGAACCTATATGTTTTATTAATTGATTCTTGAAATTAGAAACTTATGTAATATTAATGTATTATTATTAAATTATTAGGTATTTTATAAAATTGGCCATATAATTTGTATTTACGAATTTAATCATTTATGGTCAACTTAAGGACGCTTAATAATAATACAACACAGTAATAATACAACACAGTACACACACCAAAATGTCACAATAGCAATGTATCTGATGTCGTACTAACTTATCCTATCAGCACCTTATACTCGGACATCTAAACCGTTTTATGTGATGCAATTTAAATAAATTCTAGGATTAAGATTTAGAAATTATAAACATAGAAATAGTTATTAAAGTTTAGTTTAGTGGTAGAATGTTATTGTAGACTTACTAAGAGTATTTTAACGACGTAGCGACGTCTCGTCAATCTGAAACGAAATTCTAAAATAATCGTCTAGAGACTAGGACCTAAGTTTTGGAAAATAAAATCTAAGAATTTTTGATTCATTTATAATAATTATCAGGCGTGCAAAATTTGTATATATTTTGCAGACATTATAATTCTTTACAGTTTACAAGATATTTTAAGCAAAAAATACTTTTAGTAGGTATTTTTCTCAAGTACCAAATAAATTCCTTTTTGCATTTAAGTATGTTCTGTACGAGTAAACAGGTATACATACTCGTGCTTGCTTTTATTAACATACCTTGTAGTATCTACTCTTATTTCGCCAAAAAAACACAGCAATTTTAATCGGCAAGTCGCGCGCCGCGTCATGCACTTTATAAGACTGCGATACATTTTCAATAAAACATTAAAAATTAATTAGTTTTCCATAGACCTACCTATATTTTGTGCTCCATATAAATGATATTTCTTGAGTTTCCACAAAATAATGATTTGACTTTTAATAATATTATGAGGGATTCTCGTAATTAAATATCTATATGAGAAGAGATCCACATGATCAACGTTTGTTTTTCGTGTAAAAAAATACTTTACACTCAACTCTCTCCATATTTCACGCTGTCTTTGGAAAAAGTTTAAATTACACTAAGAAGCATTAACTTTTTATGAAATATGTACCTTAATCTGTTAGACATTATACTAAATAGTACCTTAGTTTAGGTAGATAAGAATTTACTGATACCTACGAGTCAAACAGATGATTATTATGCACCCATTTCTAAATCTTTGTCACCTTAGTATTAACTAGTAATAGTTTTTTTTTGTAAGTATCACTTTATATGCGCACTAATTAGATACTTCTTTACACCTTTACTACTCGTAAATACCACATCGTAAAACTTGACAATCCTATAATCTCTTAGCAATATTTAGTAAAAGTAAATAACCTGCTTATGTCTTAAAACAAGTACTTAATAAAAATATATTCCATTAATAAATTACTTCAACCAAATTATATTTTTTTAGTTGTTGAAATTAAATTCTTGTGTAGGTTTCACTTATTTATTATTGTATTCTGTGGTATTTATATAACTATTTGTTAAAACAGTATTGGCAAGTTGTGCCATGAACATCCAAATTGTTTGACAGAGTAAGTAGAATCATTTAAATCTTTGTTAAAAAACCCTATCAAAATACTTAGAAAGACAAAAAAAATAACGACTGATCCGAACGACTTGCATGGTAGAACCTTATTGATATTATATACTTATCAAGCAAATCTGGTGATAATGTGTAGCTAATTTTGCACTAACAAAATTGTACTTATAAAAAATCAAAGTCAAGTAGGTCATATCTAAATAAACACCATGAACTAGACTGTATTAGATGTTTTTGGTAAGTAGATGATACACTAGTTTCTTAGTTATAAAAGTCCGATAGGCGATATTGTATACATAGGTGCGCAAAAACTGTCTAAAGTTCAAACGCAAACGCAAACATTTTTAATCAATGCCTTCCATACTGTACCTAATCTACCTACTATTTAAAGTAGATAAGGATAATATAAATACTTTTAGCAAACGAAAATTGCATAAATGTTTATTATTACTTTTCTTCACTTACAGTTAGTGGCAAGCGAGAGGCAGGACATAAGTGAGACTATAAGAATTCTGTCTTAGAAATATTATTTACCACAGAAATATTCTTAAGTCAAAATACTACGGGTATAATTCACTAACTCAAAAACACATGTCTTCTATTTTAGGTAGCGATAGGAAGAAATTTTGTATTAATTTTTTTTTTTATTGTTTTACTTAAAACCAACCAAATTGAAACCTTAATAAACAATGTGATACTTTTATTTTAAGTATTTTTTTACTGTATTTTCTTTCTATTTTAATACTTTGAGTCTATTACTTTTGTGCGATAAAATATGAAAATAAAATCATTTTTGAATTGATTGTTGTATTATTTTTACCTTATATATTAGGAACGAACCTATAATAGCTAATAAATAAATATAAAAGAGATTTTGAAAAAATTTGTAAAGCTTAGTAGGTC
Organism: Lampropteryx suffumata; assembly: GCA_948098915.1. Classification (NCBI taxonomy): domain Eukaryota; kingdom Metazoa; phylum Arthropoda; class Insecta; order Lepidoptera; family Geometridae; genus Lampropteryx; species Lampropteryx suffumata. Next base: position 12,165,458 of record OX402544.1, on the reverse strand, counting down.
CAAGATATTTTTAGGTTTGTAAGGTAAGGGTTCAGGCCTGAAAACCACTAGCTATACAAAAATACTGAATTCAGACGTCGAAACATAATTCATCAGGTAATGTATTCATTATTTATAGATTTTTAGGCCAAACTCTAATTATTATTAGGTAAACTGTATTGCTTATATAACAAAGAAAATATATAAAAAACATACAAGTACTTACTTGCATAATATTAAAAAAAAACCATGGTAGGTAGGTACGAGTAGGTACATTAAATTTTAAGTTATTTATATTCAGTGTAAAAGATAATGCTTTAATAACAAAAAAGTAATAAAAAACAATATGTATGGATTACAAAATACTTAGGTGCCAATGTTTTTAAAATTAATATACGTATATGAATTTTTTAAAACATTGGCACAAACGATTTCTAATTAATTTTACAAATTTGACGGAAAGCTACGATTACGTCTCTGTTGTTCTTGATGATTCTGAAAAAAAAAAGAAATTTGTTGAGAAATGCCAATAAAAATAGTATCAATAAAAATAATAATAAAGGTTTTGTAGCTCCAATCAGTGTATGTCGAGAATAAAGTTAAATAACATTTTCTGGTAGAGTTAAAAATTGTATGTGGGTAATACAATTATTTAACACACGTTTTTGAATTTCGCAAATCTTTTTGGTAGGTATGATTGAGCTGTCTAGTATATAAAAGCTGATTGACGATATTTCATAGATAAATTTATTATTATTATCGTATAAGTCTATGGCCTAATGTGGTGACAGATCTCTAGGTCGCTCAAATGCCTAAAAACTTTTAAAAAGCTGGGACCAACAGCCTTCCGAAGCACAGATGCATTCAGATGAAAATGCCAGTGTGGTGATCTATCCAGGTACTTATCGTAGAGAGCTGCTTAACTTCTATGAAATGTTATGACTTATGTCACGAGACACGAGCTCTGAATACTATTATTGTTGGCTAGCTACGTCACAACTTATACAAAATGTAGTTTACCTTTCCTTAAAACGTATTGACTTTTATGTGCTCTGGTTTTTGTTCATTTTCGTATAAACTCCACATTTGCTCGTATAAATTTTCCAGGTCTCGAGCATATTGGCTACAGTCGAAAAGTGTTGTGCTTAGTCGTGCATCCCAAACTTTAGCTCGAATGTATTTGCGACTGTAAATAAGTAAATTATATCATCATGCAAGTATATTTTCATAAGTAATTAAGAAGATTCATGATCATAAAATGGGCGGTCTAATTGCTTAATTAATAGTGTACTATAGAAACACCTACTAGTGTGCATCTGTTCCAAGTTTAACTGCGATTTCTTCATATTCATGTTTGTTTCTAGCAATAAGTTCTGGACAGCCCAAAGCATTTAGTTGAGACGCAGCAACTCTGAAAATAAATTTACAACACAATATTATAAATATTTTTATATTATGGTAAAAACTAGCTTTGAAATGTAAGAAAATATTTTGACTCAAAGACAATGCATTGATTTAGTACTATTTTAGGTAATTTTGTAAGTTCTTCACTAGAACTTGATATATAAATTTAAGCTTCACATTTAAAACATGAAGACTCAATCTTGGCATCAGGGTCGAGGTCTTTTAAAGCCTTTTTAATCAAACAGTTGCCGCTTAATATGTTGGCTGATAAGTTAGCAATTGGTAATAGTTGGTTATCGTAACATATAAATTCAACGCCCTCGTATTGAGCTTTAAAAGTTTATATTATTTTTAATGCATAATTAAAAGTACAGGCATACCTAGAAGCTAGAGTTTCCCCAGGTAAAGTGACGACTGGAGTTCCAGCCCATAGTGCATCCATTGCTGTTGTATGACCGTTACATATTGGAGTATCTAAGCAAATGTCCGCAAGTTGCCCTCGGCGAACATGTTCCTCTTTACACGTGATTTTTGAAAATAGTATACGTTCCGTCTGAAAACCTGTGTCATGGAATTGAATACATCGTTATTTATAAAATAAAATAATCAAAGTCGCGCCACCTTACCGTACCGATTTTTTTTTAAATCGTGATTACTTAACCATCAGATACAACTACTAATTAATTTCGAGCCACGATTTCGTCATACACTATGAGTATGAGAATAAGAGATAAATCTTATAAGTTTTATCTCTTAGGATATATATATATATATATATCATGATTAGGATATATCCTATAACCACCTAATTAACTAGCGTGGCGCATATGTATGTTCTGTCCTTGTCATTCTAAAGTCAATGAATAGAGATGGCAACAGATTTAAACATTTCATTAGGTAGTGTGTGTTTATAACGATAACCCTTAACCCTCTATCTCTATCTATCCTCTATTAGCTAACGTGACGTCAAAGTTTGTCTTTGTCAAAATAATGTTAATGAAAAAAGATTAAAATAACACATTAGCTATTGTGTGATTATAAACTCTAAGAGACTAAGAAAATACAAGTCGGATTAAAATTTATTGATAATGTAATATGTCGAAATGTAAGTCGGATCGAAGGACATTGCACATAACACCACCAAGTCCTAAACTATGTATCGCTTGTATAAATGTGACTGATAGACCAGATGACTGATAGAATACTTATATGATTTTAAATAATGGGTATTTAAAAGTATAAGTACCCCCAGACACAGAACAAGCACCTAAGTTCATCACACAAATGTGTTTCCTGGTAGATTTATTGATTATATTTATCCATGTTTATTGAACCCTTTGTGGTGATACATAGTTAGATATTTTAATAAATAGTAGACCTTTTGTAATGAAGAATGCGAAAAAGAAGAGAAACATTTAAAGGCTTCTAACTAAGACAATAATGAGTGCTTAGCTCGTCGTACCTACCCATTTTTTTTACAAATTTCTTAAAATTTGGTTCTCCAGCAGAAGGAAAGCCCAATAACCAAAGTACACTATTAGGAACTTTTTCTAGTATATGCAACCACATTTCAACCACTCCCGGTTCAGTTTTATATAATTGATTGAAATTACAGTACACGATAGCATCATCAGAAAGTCCATACTGCTTTCTCGATGTAAATACGATACTATCAAATACTTCTTCTCCAGATGCAATTTTCTTATTATAATTTGCTATCGATAAACCGTTGTAAATAGCATTTCCCTTTACTAATACCTGTAAAACATTAAAAAATCAGTACACAGTAGTTATCTGATTATCTTGACATTTAATGAATTGAAATCAACCTGTATTTGTTCAGAATTTACTGTTACATCCACCACATATTTCGGAATGTTTATCTCTCTTATTTCTAATTTGATTGGTTTATTATCATCATACTTCACAATTTCAGTACTTTGGAATACTTCAAATAGTTCCTCTAAGTTAATATCACTTGATACATTTATTACAGCTGCGTTTTCATTGTGAACGTTAGAGCTAATATATTTTCCAACTCTCACTATATATTTATGTTTCAAATGTGGAAACATTTGTTTGTGGTCCCCGATAAAATATGTAAATGGCATACACGCAAATTTTTCACTGAAATCTAAAGAAGACATGCTAGGACATGAAATTTCATCCGTTATTATGTAATCCATATAGTTTGCCCCACTAGTGCCGGGATAACCTAACCACATAACTTGTAATGGTGCAGGCTGCAAAGCAAAAATTTCATTTCTGGCACCTTTTGTATAGCCATTCATGTTTACTAAAATGTTAATACCATCTTGGTTTATCAATTTCGCCGCTGTTACGTTACAAGATACGTCAGATAAATCTATGAAATGTTCGGAAGTATTTAGTATTTTACTTCGGAATGTAGTACCGTCATTGGTATTCAGAGCATAACAATAAATTTCTAACTTAGAACGATCGTGTAGTCCAGGTATTGACTGCATTAGATGAGACGTAGGGTGATTACCAAAATCACTGCTAACGTAACCAATCCTCAGCCTATCCTGAGGGTTTTTATTATGTATAAACCTAATTTCATTTAACATGTTTATTTTTTCCGTATATAAATTGGCATGGCGTGTAGCAATTTCTCTTCTTACTTCGTTTGATAGCGGGTATAGTATGGAATGATGCGGGTGCACCGAAGCCAGTTTTTCGTTTTGCAATTGTTGCTCTACTATTGTTACCATTTTTTTCATTCGACTATGATAATCGTGCCAGTTACAGACAATTAAGAAGCAATGAGTTAAATTACAATAAGCGTCAGGGAAATCTGGTTTAATCCTTAGTGCGTTTTCATAAGATTCAATGGCTTCAGTAATATTTCCTACATCCTTGTATATGCTTGCTAAGTTACAATGAGCATCTGCAAAAGTTGGATTGATCTCGATAGCATTTTTAAAGCAAGTTATTGCACCTGTTACATCATGTAACTCTCTTAGAGTATTTCCCATGTTACTATGAGCATCAGCAAAATTTGGTTGAATATGAATAGCTTGTTTATAATGCTTCAATGCGAGGTTCAGCTTTCCTGAAAAAATAATTGTTAACATACAAATTCATGGAGCGCTCATTGTAATTTTAGTTGTCTAAAAGCGATTATCCTGTGAAGCAAATAAAAAAGAATCATAAAAATATTTTGAGAATCGCAGGAAACGGTTATGATAAGGTGAAAAAGGCCAGTAGAGATTCTCATCACGCCTTAAAACAAGTTGAGTACTACAAGGTATAATTTACTGTAAAATTGCATGTGTACTGCATGCGCCATTTAATAACAATACGATGCGGCTATTTCTAAACAATAAGAAAATGTTTACAACTGCCGTGCTCATACGGACGCAGAGGCGGAGTCAGATTGATCTTGAAATAGATTTAATGAAAACCTTTAATTGCGCTCATAACTAGAGCGTACGAACCGTCTTAAACTCATACAAGCTTACTGAAATCGAAATCGAAAGTTTTTCGTCAATCATTTGTAAAATTACCAACACTCAAAGTAGTAATTGGCATAGAAAAAAAATACCATTTGATACCAGACAACAAGCAATAATTAATAAATAACACTGGTTGGCAATTATAAAAAAAATAATGCTACAAACTATTTTATATTGCTAAAAAAGCTTTTGAAATATGAATATCACATATTTTGATAAAGTTTCAGAATGATTATAAGAACTTTGGCTTTTACTTCTTTTACTGTCGTAAGTACATACCTTGTTGTTGTAAAAGTGAAGCTAAATTACTGTGAGTAGCTGCAAAGTTAGGAAAATATTCCAAAGCTCTTGTATATAATTGCTCAGCCTCGTTTGTTTTACCCTGCTCCCTTTTTACATTGCCGAGGTTGTTCAGTGTATCTACGTGTGATGGGCATAGCTGTAACGCGGCATTGTAGTACTCTTCTGCTTGGGACGCGAGCCCTTTTTCTTTGAGTGCATTAGCTAGATTACAAAATGCATCTGGAAAATTGGGCTGTAGCTCTATGGCTTGTAAATATGTCTCTATTGCCAGATCTATGAACCCATGCTTGTAATACTCACAAGCTAAGATCCCATGTGTAATGCCTTTGCTCGATGTTTGCTTTGTCGAATGAAGGTATACTGCTACAGCTCTGAAATAAAAAGTTCTACTTTAGCAATGGTTTTACAAACAAGCATATCAATTGTATTTAACAGACGATGGTCTGTTGGCTTGATGGTCCATTTAATAACAGGTGGCAGCCTGTTAATAATACACGTCCTCGAAGCTTAATATTAATCTATTTATTAATTTAAACGAAAAATTCTTGTATATAATTGTATATAATAATAATAATCCCTACTAATATTATAAATGCAAAAGTAACTCTCTGTCTGTCTGTCTGTCACGTTTTGACGCCTAAACAGCTGAACCGATTTTGATGAATTTTGGTATAGAAATAGATGGGACCTTGGAGAAGCACATAGGCTACTTTTTATGTAGGTACCACGCGCGCGAAGCCGCGGGCAGTACCTAGTAAATAATAAATAATCCCGGACATTTCACACAGCAGCATCTGGCCTTAAAGTAAGCAGAGCTTGTGTCATGGGTACCACATGTCTGATATATGTTTAAATATGATCGGAATCTCGGAAACGGCTCATACTTTCATGAAATTTAGTATGCAGGGGGCTTGGGGGGCGATAAATCGATCTAGTTAGGTTTCATTTTTAGAAAACGTCGTTCTATCCGTGTTTTCAGGCAATGAAAAACTGCTACAGTAACATTAGAATACGAAGGTAAATTTTGCCACCATCTACAAGCTTATAATAGCTTAGGTGGGAAGTCCAGATGATTATTTTTTTCCCTTTCGGTCATCCACGTGCTATTAATTTATTCAACCTCATATTCCCCGAGCGGCTTAATTTTATTCAAACGCTCTGTTTCTGAATTCACACTCTGACGTCCCATTTCGATGTTTGGGATAAAATGTATCCTTTTTTTCCAAGTACCTATCATATCTTTAAACCAAATTTCACGAAAATCGGTGCTGCTGTTTCTTCTTGTCGTGTCACTAGTTATGTTGAACAAGTGTGGTGAAAGAATTTCTGTGTGGATCCTTTGCCTCACGATGTTTTCCTTCACCGATTAAGAGTACTGGTATAGCGCACATACATTTTTCGAACGGAAAAATCCATTGGTGCACGATTAGATTCGAACCTACGACCTTTGGATCGGAAGTTGGGGTACTGCTACTAAGCCACCGGCGCTCTCGGTAAGCTGGTACTTATATAGAGATACATTTATTTGCCTTTTTGCACATAACACACAAAATACTGGAAAAGAGAAAAGCATATGTTAATAATAAATTAATTATGCTATGTTATGTGTATGTATATGCTACAGCAGCAAATTGGCCGCGACTTAGCATAATGCCTAATATTTTCGCAGTAGACGCTGTCATTCTGCTGCTCTGCTATTCTATAGATGATTGTCATCGTAAGTACTTATTTTATCCTATCCTACCAGCACATTATCAAATTGCCCGCGTCATACCGAAGTAGATAAAAATAACGTTTAATCTAATTATTAATTGGTTCAAGTCTATAATATCTATACCAAGTTTTATACAAACCAAACATCCAAATATCCAAACATCCGCACAACATTTTGCATTTCTAATATTAGTACGATAGGCTACAATAATCAATAAGTATCAGTACCTACATAGTATATATTATTAACATAAATAATTACGTTTTAAAAACTGAAAGAGAACCGACTTGATGTAGGTATATAAAAAATATTATCGATGTATGACTTTATATTTTTGTTGATTTTTTTAAAACCGTTTGACCGTTTTCAATAAAATTATGGGAATTACTACCTGGGAACCTACCTGGGACTACCTGGGAACTATACCCTCCTTCAAAACAAAAAAATATTATTTCAAATCGGTTCTGGCGTCTTTGAATAATCTATGTTCACATAGAAAAAAAATTATAAGTTTTATAAACTAGAATATTTTGAAACTATGAGCTTTATTTTCTACTTAATAATATTATACTTATATATAGAAAAAGAGTTAGAAATTAGAACATACAAATAATGCAACATGTTAAAATTTTAAAACCATCGTGTTCAATTTTATTAGGAATTAATTAAAATAGAAAACTAAACCAAATCTGGCCTTATTTTTTTTATAATCAAAATTCTCAACTAACCTTTTAATTTTATTTTTGAACCACGTAACACAACCTTCGGAAAGTTCAGTCGCTTGGGCCACCGTCCGTGGCGATGCGATATTGATGACGGTGTACACGACGATGCATTGATAATCCATAGTACGGACATGTCCTCAGCACCAGCAAGGTTGTACTGAGCGAGACGCGGGAGACACGACCTGGCGCGTCACGCGCGTCCCGATCAAGAAGTGCGTCCGCGCACCTTGCCAACTTCCCGCGACGTGCGACTCTACGTCGATCGACCGACGCAAGTGACGACCTTCATACACCGTACAATTATATCGAACCATGGACATGACATTTAATATGAATTATGTTAACAACACCATCATGTTCTTCAGACCTGAAGTACTTGCTGCTGGTACTTTACGTTTATCAAAAATACACTAATTACTTACTTTTGCTTCTATTAGACACCATCACCAAATTGAATCAATTCACGCTAGTGGTAATGAAATGCGATCTATACGTTTTAGTAGTTACAAGCGAGAATAAATCTCTCAGCTATCGTCAAGAAAATTATGTTATTGTTTACATTGCTGCTGATAGAAATTGAACTGTCACGGATATTATAAACAAGTTAATGATGCTATTGATAACGAAATGAACCGCGCCACAAGCTATAAATAAAACTAGAATAATATATTAGAGTTCGGTTCCTGTGTAAATGTAATGGTTCAGGTGGCACAGAGAGTAAATACGGTGATATTGATTTATGATTATGAGGAGGTAGGTGGAACCGACGGCGTGGACTCTCGCCGGCATCTCGACGCGACTGCGGTCTCTGGGCTTTCCCAGCTGTTGCGTCACCTACTACTACAAGTTCAATTTTGTACACTTGTAATATAATAACACACCAATTAAGATATATTAACTTATATCCAAAATGTAGGTCATTTGTTTGCGCGTCGTGAGTTTATTATAGTTTGTTGTTAGTACAATTACAATAAAAGATGAACTTTGAGGTATACCAAGAAAGCTATATACCGAAGCAGCCGACGCGAAGCGCTTATTAAACAAATGTTCACATATAACAAACAATGCTGTGCTAACGTTGGTATACTCGCCAACATTCTAGATATTTTGAATGTTGTTATAATTAAATTTAAGAATCATTGCCAAGGGCTAATTTATTTTTAGCGGTTCAGTTTTGCTAATGTTGATCACATTATTATAATACGAGCAGAAATCTTTTCAAATTGTTTTACTTATAAATTACAACATTCACAATGCCTTGTTTGGACTGTTTTAGAATTACATTGCCGTCGTTTTTCCATAAATTTCTCCTCGAATCAGGCCAGGTCGAATACAAAATACCTTCCAAAATTTATTAACTACGCCTTCTTAGTATTTGCGATATTAGTAGAGTCATAGCCTAACATTTATGCCAATGACATTAGGTAAAAAATATAGTAATCCACGATCCTACTTATATTATCCAGACTTTACTCCTAATCTTTCACAAACCCAAAAGGCGTAATAAATCATAACGCACACCAAAAGTCGGGCAGTACGTAAACAAAGTTTTAATAGGTAAAATTCTAATCATACCTATTATTAGTAATATTTTTTCTATGCTCATAAACTTGCGTTGATTATTTGAAGTTCATATAGTCGAGAATCCGAGATCTTGTTTGAGTGATCAGAATTTTAGATTGCATCACATGGTTTTAAAAATAATGAAATTTTAATATTGGCACTGTACCAAAATCATTGAAATCGTCGAGCAGTCGGCGTTATCCAATGGTGACGATTTTGGATTATACCTTCAGAGAGTAGTAGCTTACCTACTTTGTGAGATTTTATATTATCATACACATGTATGTATGCCCTTTTGGCTTCATTCCAAATGCTACTTTTCAATATCAAATTATTTTTTTAAATTAATAAACAATTCATGCTGATTTACAATATATGCTACATAACGATCCGTAGTAGACGGTTCCTCCTTAGACCTCTTGCCTATTATTGCTGGCGTACCCTAAGGATTGGTGTTGTCGTTGACGCTTTTGAAAATGCATATCAATGGTATGTTACAAATAAGTCCTTATTTGATACATGCGGATGACATCATGGGCGATTCCTGCTCTAGCCGTGCAAACGTGTGCGAACGTGGTTAAGAGTAGGTTAAGGCTTGTGTCTGAGGCAGAGAGCTCTTTAGAGCGAGTTTCAGTTTAGAATTACCTAAATCTAGTTAATTTAAACTCCACTAAAATACAAGTATTTGCAAAATACCGCAAAAAAGTCCCATTCGATGTAATTCTGCAATTTTAGAGATGGACATGGGAGTCCATCTCTTCGACCCTCGGGATATTGGATATCGAAATTTCTTACAAATGTTGTTAACTTCACTCAAACTTTGTGTCCTAAGCCGTGCGTAACAGTATTTAGCGCCGGCTCAGCGACTGTTGAAGGCCTCATGTGAAGTGTAGTACTTCACATGAGGCGGAACGTTGTTTCATCTCTGGCACGGTGCTCTCATGTACCAGCTTCGCTTTGAGTCTCTACAGAGAAGAGCCGTTAGGATCGTATATTATCCCAAACTTACCAGGAAGGAACTGGAACCCAGTGGAACCACTGAGCCAGCGCCGAGACATCAGTTCGCTCAGTGTATTCTATCGTCTATACAATGGGGTGTGGCTCTGAGGAACTATTTGACCTCATACCTACATCAAGATTCTAATAATAATGTTCATTCACACCTCATACGCGTACCTCATAGGTTTTGAAATAATCTTTCTTCTGAGGTTTTCCAACGAACTATAATGTAAGCCGCTTCAAGCTAAATTTCAGAAGAGTCCTTGAGGGCAGATAATGCATCAGCAATGCTGGTGTTGCAGAAGTCTATAAGGGACGGTAACTGCTTACCACCAGATATATAATAAAAAAATACATGTATTTATTGAGTATGATATTTATTTATTTATAAGATAAACAGCTTCTTGTAATAATATTAAAAACCACGAAGAAATAAATAGTGCCTTAAAAAATACTAGATGAAAATACATAACGCATACGTTATGTCAGAATTCTGCTTTTTTGTTACTAAGTATTTGTTGATCAATAAAATAAAATCGTTCAAGACCTCATTTAAAGGATGTTTAAGATTGATAAACAAATTAACTCAGATATTTATTGCTACATATTAACCGTTACTGTAATATTATATTTAACCGTATACTGCAGATTTAACATTTATTCAACAACTACCCTACGTCAAACATGGAATGAAACATTAAGGATAGGTATATCCTATAATCGCACATTAACTAAAGCGTTGTTAAAATCTGTACCCATCTTTATTCATTGACAATATTAACACTGATTTAACAACGCTACGCTTGCTAATGTGACTATAAGAGAATGAAATTTCTAGGAAAGTCTAATCTAACAAGCTTAATAAAACCTAGAAAATCGCTACATAGTTATTGAATGGTTATATTAACTAGAAATACATAGTGAACATTTCTTTTAAAATGAGTACATACATGTTTATAATTTTCTAAATGATTAAATAGTCAATTTCATAATGACATTATTAGCAACAAATGTTGCGTTTAAATCTGTTGTTTCTTTGGACATAACATTATAATGACAAAGACAAACCATACCTTAACGCCACATAAGGTAATTATGTCATAATGTAATAAATATAATAGTTAGTAAGTTAGTTATTATGTTTCTAAGATAAATACAATAGTTTATTATGGTTACATACTTTTAATAATAGAAGTTTTAGCTTAATCAATCAAAATAAGTAATAAGTGACCAAGTTGACTGAACCTGCAGCAGAAATAGCTGAAAACACTAAGCGGCGCAAATACGAAATCCTTTCAAAAGATAACATTTTTGCGCTGCTTGTTGTTTGGTAGAGAGACTATGGGGCTAGGGGGGCCTAGTACTAAATTATTTGTTGAGAAAATAATTCCACTTTTAGTCAACACCACTGGTTACAAGACTGATAGCTTTTCAAAGAATTTATCTGGCCATTCTGCCCGGGAAATTAGCTACTCAACTAGATCCATTATCCACCTTGAGTCCCACTATAATCTTATATACTTGATCTTTATCTCATACTTACATCATTAGTTAGCGTGTCGTTTAGGTATGATCTGTCTTTGTCCTTCTTATATCAATGAAAAAATATGGCAACAGATTCAGACAATGCATTAATGTGAGATTATAAGATTATAGATCTGTCTCATCATGACGTTTTAACTTAAAGTGGTGTTAATATTTGTTTTCATCTTTTTCATTGAAATAGAAATACAAGGAAATTGAAACATTTTATTTTACGCTAGGACTCTATCGCCACACAAGCTAATTATGTGAATATGAGAATGACTCTTAGCCGGACTTGCACATCTACCCTATATTCCATTTAAGTTAATCACCGATTTTAATTTAGGTAAAATAGTACAACAAAATAAAACTATATATAAAAAAATATAAAAGGTATGTGTCTACCTCATACCATAAGTAATATAACTTAAATAATACAGAAATACATCTGTGATTAAACCGAGTGATTAGTAGAGATGTAGAAGTCACCGTGAGAATTACTGGATAAACTTCACAACAGATGGGCAACGCATGTTACTGAAAGATTCATAGTGGAACCCAAAAAACGGAACCAAATTTCCATAGTGCAGTTGAACTCGCTGTGTAAATGAGACTAGAAAGTTGTCCGAAAAAGCCAATATTAGACGCTTTTTTTAGAGGCATCGGGACGTGGAGAAACAGCTCTGTCAGAGTTGGGAGAACTGCCACCAGACGTGCTCTGCGGGCTTCTTTCCACCTAATAAAATATTAAAAACGTTAGTAGGTACATTTCCTAAAATAACTTCGGCTGACGTGCTTTGGTAAACATTTCTTTCACAATTTTGCGTTTGGAGTGACTAACAAATAATTAACGTTTAAGAAACTAGATTCAGTCCACGGTTTTGGTCTTGAAATCTCTATATTTTTTTTTTTCATTCTGAAATTATTCAGAATTTGTTAAAGAATAAATAGGCCAAGCGTGTGCTGGACCACGCCCAGTAGCTTCTTAGCTCAAAAAGATAGAGATAGGAATAACCAGTAAGTCCAAACCAATTCAACACCATCGAAGTAGTTAGCCATGCAAAACTTAATTACTAATATAATATTTTTTAATAATAATGCCAGACATTTCACACAGCATCATCTGGCCCCAGAGTAAACAGAGCTTGTGTTATAGGTACCACATGACTGATATACTACTTCTATACTTTTTTTTGTATACATTCATATTATATATAGAAGCACCCGAACCCGAGACAAAGATACTTGCAGATTATACAAACAAAATAGTTTTCGAGGAATAGTTCTGATTAAAGGCGGGCAGATAGACTGATGTAGTTAGCCTTAGTTAGAAACAATAAAGTACTTCGAACCCTAGAAACTAAAACGACAAAAGCATTCAATATTAAAATAGTAATGATATTATTAGAGATTATTGTAAAATTTCTACTGTTCATTACATGAAGCATTTTCAAAAAGAACTGTTTTAAATTTTACAAGTGATATTGTTGCGGAATTTACTTTTATGTAGTTAGATATATATATATAGACATAGATAAGTAACAGAGTTTTCGTAAAAAACAGACAAAATATTTGAAACATTCACAAAATCAAAAAGTAGTGAATAAATCATTCATTGTTATAAATAGAGCTTTTAACGGTTAGCAACTTTTTAAAAGATACGATACGCGTTTGTGTGTACCTAGGTACCTACCACACATTACGTATTGAAAATTAGGTAAACACATTGAAAATTTAACTCATGTCAGTATGTTTGTTTTCGAACAGTAATAAAAAACCGACAATGTAAGGTGTCGCCAGATGTTTCATGATTTTTCATGAAGTTAAACATTATTACAATGAGGAGACGCTGTTTTAGCAGAATGCGATGATGACGTCATGCTTCATTCTGTGAGTCAATTTTACACATCTCCGCTCCGCTTAGTTAGGTACCCGTCCTTATTCCGAGAAACATACATGTATAAATAAGTACCGATCTTATAAGTCAGTGGCGAACTCTAGTGACGTAGCCAATAGGCAGCTTGAAGGCCTTCGAACAAGGTCTGTATATAATAATTATTATGTAAGTACCTGCAAGCCAGTGTGTAGCATGTTAGCGATCGTCTCGACGTCCAGCGTAGAATCTTGGGCCGATATCTTTTTAATGGCAGATGATACGATGCAGATGTCTCCTCTCAGCTCGCGAACTAAAGCAGTAATCTTCTGAGCGTTGCTGAGAACTTCCACACTCTGGGTGTATGGGTTGTATCGAACTCCGAACGGACGCTGAATGCTCTCTGCGAACGCTCTGAAATTTACAATATTAATTGATAACTGTTTAAGTGCACTAAGCGCGGCTTTTTGTTTTTAGTGTTATTTATGTATATAAAAATATCCTGATACTTTTCCTACCTGATGATAACAGAGGCTTACAATAAAAATTTCAGAAGTTTTATCCAGAATAGTACCTCGCCGCATCTATTTTGGAAGCAAAGCCGGTTTGCCATTAAACTTTAATTTTATGAGCGTATCCATTTATACCGAAAGCGCTGTCTTCATAGCGCGCTCGGCTGAGTGTTTGGTATTTCCAGTTCAGGTTGATGCCCTAGTTATACGTTAACTAGGGAATTCAAAACACAGATATCAATGGAAATAAACCATTTGTCTGTTTATTTAAGTACAGTGTTAGTTTATTGATGACCTCGGCAGTGTGATAGTATAGGTATAACTAAGTATATACGAGACGTAAGAAACGTTGCAGGAAATTGTCTTTTCAACGCCAATGCATGCAAGAAAGAGCTTCTAGTCTGAGCGTTAGTTGATATTTCAGTTGATAGCCAGCAATTAATTAATTATTATTTTACAATAGCAGACCAACAATGACTCAATTCAACTCAGTCTCAATGACTTGTCGTTATGAATTGTTTTTTTGGCTACTTACTGAAATATCAACTCAACGCTCAGACTAGAAAATCTTTACTTGCATGCGTTGGTGTTGAAAACACAATTACATGCAATGTCTCTTATTATTATACTAGTTTTTCTTGAAATAGTTAATTTGCTGACGATTTTTAATATTCATAGAAATGAAACCAATTTTTGTGATAACGTGAATGAATCCTTATCATTAGTTCATAAATAGTTCAAACAACATTTGATCTTTAAAAAAAGGGCAATACCAATGCCACGGCAATGCCATTTACTTAATGAAACCGCGATCTCGTATTTAAATATTCTCATAATAGCTTCACAATACGAGTACATATATGAAAATCTATTATACGTCTTTAAAAGACATGGGTTTAAACAAAATAGTGATCTTTATATATTATGAACAGAAACAAATTATACATCACTAACTTTTTGACTAGAAAAAGTATGTAGGTACTTTATTAGAAACATGGTGCGCTTCTTTAGTAAGCTTCCTGCAAATGCAACTAAACTACCTATTAAAAAAAATAAGCTTGAATGGTAGTCTTGTAAAGAAAGCATATTATGATATAAATTACTATATTAACTATAAGAATGAATGCCTTCTTGTTGCTCTGCCCTTAGACAGTTAACTGGCAGATTTGCTATTTATAAACTACTGTTACCTTGTATCAGTTTTATGTAGTTGTCGAGAAAACGCTAGTACCACGAGTTTATTAGTAATTTTTTGGCTCCTAAATTCACCTAGTATGTACATTTAAAACTGATCCTTGTGACTGTATTGAATAAAAGTATTTTTGACTTTAACTTTGCCTTACGAATAAAAAATGCTGACCTCATTTTCTCCTTGGCTTCCTCAAAGGAATCGGTGTAATAATAAGCATTCTGGTACGATGTTATGATACACTCTTCGTTGACAGTCACATCGGGGTCGAATCGCTTTATTTTTGTAGGCGTGTTGAGAGCATGTTGCAGTTCCGCCACGGAAGACAGCAGACCAGCTCCGTACACACGGAAAGAGCCGTCACTTTGACGACACAGTCCGAACTCTACAGTGAAGAAGTAGAGCTGAAATAAGAAAAACAAAAAGGCTAATCTTTCTTTTTTAAAAAGCAATATTTAACACATATTTGTATGTTTAAAATAAACCATTTAATTGCCTTGTTATGCTTATCTATAAACCAGTTGTGAACTAGTTTTTGAACACATTGTTTAGTTTATAACAGTAGTTTAGTTATTTCACAGAAAACGTTTTATTGCAAGCTCACTGGTACGTTTTACTTACTGTTGCCAATTTATCAATGTCTTGATCGGAAGCGCCGAGTGACGCCAAGCCAAGTTCTTGAGAGAATTGGGCGAAACTCGGGTTGGCTAGCAACGGCATATGCCCTAAAAGCTCGTGGCAGCAATCACTGTAAAAGCAAATCAAATAGATCAAAAACTACGCCAAGTGCGATTTTAGACCACACGTAGAGTTAATATTAAGTACCTTTACTAGAAAACTAATGTTTACTTGTATCATAAAAAAAGTGTACAAAACACATTTATGAACTCATATTTTCCGTTGCAAACTCACGGCTCAGGTGTGTAAAAGGGATCCGATGAATGGCGGATGTATTGCGTGCAGTGGAACACTCTGAAAGCTAGTCCAGATAAGAAGTCTCTTGGCGAAAGGTAGCCAGCGACGGGACGCAGCTGAAATCCTGTTTTTCGTTTCAGAAATGCACTTACATCCTCCAACTGTAATGATTATACATCCATCTAGTTAGAGCAAGATCAAGGTATGTATATGAATATATAACATGTTGTACCTAGCTGTAGCTTAACCTCTCCTTCCAGATTCTGATACAGCTTAGTTGGCAGTAACTCTACCTTCCGCGTTGTTGGTTGTGGGTTCCATCGCCATCCAAGACAAACGTTTGTATGATTTATATATTTTTTTGTCTGTGTCTGGGTGTTTTGACAGTATCATGAGTATTGACTTGACGAATTTTATCAGTCCTCCCATTTCTATGATTATAGGCTTTGCTTAGTTACTAGTATTGTATCCAGCAATATTTAGTTTACTTATTCATTACTAGGTTCTTTGTACGCATGATATGCACTTACATGAAAAGTAACCAATATGCTATTCCAAAACCAAATCTGTATCAACGCCAAGTTTAATCAAAATAAAAAACAAAACATCCAAACGTCCAAACAAACATAAATACCCAAAGAAACTTGAACGTTTATGATACCATAATCTGATGAATCATAACATTGCTTTCATACGATATGCCAACATAATGTTTCATCTAAACTTTGGAATGGATATTGCATGTGCACGTGCCATATTTAATGAGCCAATCCAAGTCCAATCTCCTGTTCTATAACACTTGGGGCCACGTCATCCCAAAATTACCTGTGGCAAGTTATCTTCCCTGTAACCGCAGTACTTGACAAGTTGTGGCCAGTTCTCCAAATACTCCTCGCAGGCGTGCTTTTGGTACAGTTTGTGAAGTTCACATAACACAATTCCCCTGTAATAAAGGTCAAACAAGCGCTTCAAACAACTACAAATGTATTTCGAGATTACTGATACCCAACGGTTACTTTTCTGACTAATTTATTATTTTATTCAGTTAAAATATTTTTCACCTGTTAAGAAGTAAAATATCACCTCGTCACGAAATAAACACAAAAGCCTATTTTGTGACCAATGTGAAGTGAAAAAATGTTATTCCGCAAATTTTTAGCTGAATTGCCAATTTAGTAGACAGTTGTTAAATTATGATGCTGTGTTGGCAATAGTGTATCCCTTATCTGTTTCCATCTCTATTGCTCAGTCTGGGAGTGTACCTCCTCCTCCTTCATTTTTGTTCGATCTACAATAGTAACTCGAACTAAATGTAGTGTCATCAATTCCACTGGGCATTTGTAATTAATAAGGAACTATCGGTTTATTTTTAAATCTCCTTTTAAATTGATTACTGAATGATTAATTGATAAAACAATTTGAATCTCTATTAATTGAAACATTTTATTATGTACTAGCTGTCCGCACGCAGCTTCACCCGCGTTGAAGATTTTTCCCGGGACAAACCAATTTTCCCAGGATAAAAAGTAGTATAAGTCACCCGGGGATAGTGTAGCTTTCCAACCGTAAAATATGTTTTCAAATCGGTCCAGTAGTTTCAGATCCTATTCAATTCAAACAAACATACAATCAAATCTTTTCTCTTAATAATATTAGTATAGAAGTATAGACTAGCTGTCCCTCTCATGACTTTGTCCGCGTGTTTAATGAATAAAAATATATCGCATTAAAACACAACTTAAAGTATTCGGGATAATATAGCTATCTATCAGCGAATATTGTTTTAGAATCGGTGTAGTCATTACAAAGATAAACCTCTACTTCTAATACTCGCAAAACCGCAAACAAACTAACAAACTTTACTGTTATAAAATGTAATATAGTCGTTGACCACCACTCCTTAGTAACATATATGAAAAAGCCAGAAAAGATCAATTAGAATTATATACGGATTACATAGGTTAACTTCAGTGAGAGCATATTTTAAGAAATCAAAAATATTGACGGTTATATATCTGTTCTTATATAGTTCTCTTATAGAAGTACATTTACAAAAGGAAAAGTTACATGTACCAAGAACCAGACTTGTCAAGACTTATAAACATGGTTTCTGCTTGAAGCTCGACATGTACAATAAGCTACCCTTAGAAATCACAAGGCTCACGCTAATATAAATGAGTTCAAACAAAAATTAAAGTCATTCTTTGAATGCCACCCATTCTACCATACAAATGAGTACATGAGTTGTTAGTTCTCAGATTTGCAAACGTGAGTAGCAATAAAACTAGTTTAGAATAAAAGTGTAATAATAATAATTCAATGTATTGTATAATTTGACATGCCTATGTTATGTTAATGTAACGAAATGGTTAAATAAATAAACTAAAACTATATGCTAAAGCTTGCGCTTAGACCGTGTTTGGAATGTAAGTATTTTTTGTATATGGTTTTATTTCCAACAGTCCCGTTGCTAATTTGGTATAGTTAATACTGAGCCAAACGAGATTATAAAGATAAGTGCTTATCCCGTGCTTGATGCTAGTATTTTCTCTAATTACTTTTAATGTTTTTTTTGGTAACCTGTCATACAGGTCTTCGAACCTTTCTCAGGCACCAGTCTCTCACAAAACTGGTTATCAGAAGTTTTAGGACCATTGCTTTAATGATACATAAGCCTGTTATTATTTAAACCTTTGTGAGAGAAATAAATAAATATATTATTATTAATTTTGTCTCGTTGTTCCGTTGCTTTAAATGCATATGTAGTTAATAGTGTTCCAGACTTGAAAATTATAAGGATTGGTAAAAACAGACACCAGCAATCAGTTCCACCCTTTAGTGGGTGTTAATCGCGTGTCTGAAAAGTAAGTTTTTTCTTATGCACTAGTAGTTAATAATTATCCTGTCTTCGAAGTTATAATGAAAACAAGAACATCAGTCAGTCACCACTCCTTGTAGAGTGCTTATATCTCGTATCCATAAGTATTATGTGTCATTTTTTTATCCTGAAATACGTGTTTCTTTATTTTCTATAAAACCAAGTTTTAAGCAAATCACACTATGCGCCACACTATATCCTTAACCAAAATAAATGGTAACCCATATTTACCTGTCTTTAAGCGTTGTTTAGGAAAACCCTGAAACATGTGTACATATTTACTTTTTATTTAATTTTTATAATCCCTATACACCTTTTAAAACCCCTTGCATCCCATTTTAAGTATCATTTTGAAAAATCCTGAAAAACCTATCTAGTTATTTTATATTAAAGGTATACAAACCAAGTTTCGAGCAAATTGCATCACGCGTTAAAAGTCCTCATATTTGACATTTCAGAATACACGAGTTAGCGGCACAAACTCGTTAGTGGGCGCAGCTAAAACGAATGCTATTTCATCTAGCATAGCGTGAGAAAAGGATAGACCTGCACTAAGGATAGAGATAAGCAGTAAGGAGATTATAATAGCGTGATTATAATTTCGAGTCATATGAACAGATTAGACTATGATTTCTAAATAAAACGATTGCATTAAATTTTATGAATAGCCTTTAGACCTTTGGCTCAAAGTTCTCATTAAAAAACTACTGAATTTATTTATTAAAAAAAAGTTATTTGAGCTCTTGAATAAAAAAGCTATTCTTGCATCTGAATATTTTATTAGTTTGTGTACTCCGTTTGTTATTTATTCACACCTAAAGTTGCACTAAGTCGCATTTTTCACCCTTCTTACTCATATAGGGGTAAAATTAAAATAAGTGGATTAAGTGGATTTGGTTCTATATAGAAGACCAATCATACTCATACAGTCATAATATGTGACTGTGACATATGTGACTGTATGAGTATGATTGGTATTCTATATAGAACCAAATATAAATCCACACATTCTAATTTTACCCCCATGAGTAAGAAGGTGAGGTTTTATATATATATATATATATATCGCCATTGCGCTGCACATTATAAATCTGCTTAAATTATATTCTTAACTTCTGATAATGCTAAAATAAATTGCATACGTTTTTAATTATATTATTTTACATACACGCAGATCTGCGTGTATGTAATATGTATTAAAACTTAATAAATAGCGTAGTTTGTGATAGACACGACGGAATCTTTGGGCCGCTAAAAGAACTAACGAGTACATTAGGAAAGACAATAGGAAAGTAGTTGTACCTTCTAGAAAATTTTGTTCCAAACATAATACTTACGAGTTATACCCACAAGGGCTTGTTGCAGTAGTTGCAAATTAAGTTAAAAATAAATCAACCTACTCAGTCAGCTCCTCCATTCTTCACTATACGTAGGAAATGGGTTCGATTTTTACTAAAGACAAACATTTTGTGTGAGGAACACAGATGTTTGTGGCTGGATATTATACGGTATCTTAAGTATGTATTTAAAAATAAAAAGCATTCTATCAGTTATTTGGTTCACATACTCTATGCTATGCTTATAGACGATGTTGTGTGGATTGTTCACGAACATATATGTATATAAATTAGAGAAGAAATACATATCCTATCCAAGCGTATTCTTCTAAAACCAAAAACATGAATATCTTGATTCTTAAATTGTATTTACAATAACTTAGTAACTCAGGAAGTGTCGTATAGCTGTTTGACCCCACTGATTCTGTAAACACTTACCATGTCTTTATTTCGACTTCAGAGTACTGCACTTTCGGAATAGGTTGGCCGCTAAAACGGATACATATTCTGGTTAATTCTAAAAATGTTAATGTCACAGTATTCTAAGTCAAGTTCAAAATTGTCGATATAAGTTTGAAACAATAGTCCGTAGCCGTAAAACATTCAACACGTATTTTCGTCAACATGCAACAGGTTG
Organism: Lampropteryx suffumata; assembly: GCA_948098915.1. Lineage (NCBI taxonomy): Eukaryota > Metazoa > Arthropoda > Insecta > Lepidoptera > Geometridae > Lampropteryx > Lampropteryx suffumata. Next base: position 12,144,430 of record OX402544.1, on the reverse strand, counting down.
CTGACAAGGTTAGTTTATACATTACTTATAGCAATAGGTGCTTCTGATTTCAACATATTTGAAATATACTAATCTATCTGTAGCTTTATTTTAACACATGTTTATTTATTAGTAGATTATTAGTAGACTAAGATAGTGCTTAAACTTACTATTTGTAATTATTGGCAATCGCTGCAAACTGCTCGCGCCTTTTGCGGTAAACAGGGTCCTTGAAGCCAGGATGGTCAGCGTCAAGCTCTGAACCGTACATGAGGACATTCTGAGCTCGGTCCAAATCGGCTATCTTTCGAGGGAACCAATGCATCTCACCAAAATCTAAAATAAAGTATCTCTATTGAATTGGACAGGATGTTCTAACATACGTCTAAATACTGGCTTTCAGGTTAGAATATCAGGCTTTCAGGTTACGCTAGGCTAGATTATCAACAAGCGTCAAATACGAAGCACTATGCGAAATTCAGTTTTGCCGAGATAATACTATAGTTTACCTGAATATTGTGTAAAATAACATACTTGCTGTGAGTGAACTTACCGAAGCTTGCTGTGGCAGACAAAGGTGTTGGTGGAGGAAACTCATCACCAACATGCGACGACACCACCTCGAAATCTTGTACTTCGCGTTTTAGCATTCGTTTTAACTGCTCCATCCTATGTGGATCGCATTCCACGTCTACCAGGATATCAGCCTTACAAATAATAAACTTATTTTAATAATCTTATTAGCCACACAAATTATGTATAAGTATTCTACTTGTTTTTTGACTTCGTATGTAGACTGCTAAAAAAAATATATAAAGCCTCCAATTACATTAACGTGATAAAATTTACTATATTAAATCATATATTAAATTTTAAACGACAGTTAATACTTTATTAACACCTTACACTTGCTTACTGTAGCGATGGAACAGACCAATTTTGTAAAAACAAAAATAAATGATATACATACATACACATATATAAGGAGCAGTAATTTCATTCTATCTTACAATCAAACTTACAGATGAAACTTCAGTGATTGATTTTCTGGATTCGATATGAAGGACATTGATTCCAAGATCCTGGAAAACTGAGAGCACTCGAACCAATCCACCAACTTGATTCTTTAAAGTAAGAATAACAGATATTTTCTCGCTCTCAGTGTGCTGGGGTGCTGACTGCTGTTGTCGAGCCGCCATTTGCAGGTCTCCAAGTTTAGGATGATGGGCAGCTTCATTCTTCACCTGCCAATCCGAACCATTTCTATATAGCCAGAGGCCCAACAAGCCTTTTCCCGAACTCATTATGGCAAGTTTGAGTACTCCTTTTAACTTTTCTAACTTCCTATCTGGTTGACAGCGATCCTTAATTAAATTATTGTTTTAACTGAATTGTGATTTGTGACTCGGCTCAGAGACGTGAATGTATTGTGATAAAGTAACCTAGTTATGTGATTTGATCTTAGTATGCAAGAAATAAATATCAAGTTTAGGAAAGGCGTCGCTGCAACAGCAAGGACATACTGCGACCTCCTCCGGTTCAGCCCGCCTTATAAAGTAACGAGGCGCGAGGAGACTTGGCGGAGGGTGGGTATATTTGATTGGCTGAATCAAGTGTTCGGAGTTACTAGGAAAACGTTCTTCTTTCGTATTGTAAGGCTGTGGGTACACTGCGGTTTAGTATTTCATCTAAGTTTTAGTGAGATAATGTTTTTTTGCTCTCAGTTTTCTGGTCATTATGATATATTTGGTACCTATTTTATTAAAAAGAAAACGGATTATTATTTGGAATAATTTAATAATAGGTTACTAATTTATAGATAGTTTTAACATTTTACCATAATGCACATCATTCAGGAATCAAGATTTTTCTCCAAAAAGTGAGAACACATAAAAAGTCTTTTTAAAATGTAAAAATTCGACATGAATCGTCCAAATTGACGATTCAATACAAGAATCATGAGACTTGGGGCGCGATGCGACGTCTTGCTTGAATATACTTGGTAGTAAGTACCTAATATAATTAAATTGTACCAATAATTTCTTCTTATTTATTTGACTGAAGTGAAACGACGACGGCGCAGTATGATTTGAAGTTTTTTTTAGATGGTATTAATTTAACATTCATTAAGTAAAGATTTTGTAAGAGTTTTACTAATAAAATATTCTAGTAATACGCTTGATGTTAACTAAAATCGCAATCACTCACACTGTCTCAGTATCTAGTAGGTAAAAGAAAGAAACGAGAACGTGGAGGCACCTACCTAGCCGCTCACTGAAGGGTGTTAAGCGATCCGGTCCCTGTATTTATTACCATTGTTTAGTGAAAAGAGCATTCGCTATCATTCATTATCAGGGACGGATCCCTGTCTTTTATTCAGAAAGTTTTATCAGGCACGGAATATTAAATAAAGTCTGATTTATTTTTGCTTTCTTTAGTAATAGTATATACGTATTGGCGATTTGTTTTAGCGTAGATAATAATCAAACCGTAGAAGATTGTGTAGATGTTGATGTAGATTTTAGTTGCGTTAAAAGTTACCTTAAGGCTATATAAATATATTTTATTGGAAATATTTTAAATAAATCATACACTGATTAAACCAGTATTTCATTTACATTTGGTGCATTATTTATTTCGGGTTATACTAACAATAGTAAACTTAATATACTCCATGTGTCAGATAAGACCCGCATGTCACAGTGACAAAGCTTATCGTGGTTGAGTTATCAGTACCGTTCATGGCTCGTTAAATATTATTATAACACACTAGGTATATCTTATGAATTAGTAAGTTATGTTGGTATAACTGTTATTACAACATTACAAGCAGTTTTAATCATTCATCTACTATAAACCACTTATATAACAACATAAATATTCCTAGGTAGCAATTCCTTATTTAAAAAACCTATCACTGTAGCTACAACGAAACAGCTCACAAAAGTAAATTGTTTGCTTTTAATTCAATTTCCCGGGAGACTGTTCAAAGCTCCTTTGATTTACAACTGCTATTGTTTATTAATATCGTATTCATCACTTTTAGAGAATAATGAGTGTTGGCCGTTGGGGACGCTTGGAACTAGTCGTTTAATAATCTAATAGAATCGTTTGCCCAGATGATCAGTAGGGCGATTATGGAACTCTAATTACAATCAATGTCTATCAGAAATCTATGAAAACTGATAGAAATTGATTGTAATTAGAGTTCCATAATCGCCCTACTGATAATGAAGGCTTCATGTAGGTATATTAAATTTTTCAGTTCAGTGATTAATAATTTATTAGCTCAATTTAAGACTTTTTTACCGATATTTAGTGGCTATCTGCTCGTTAATGGAAATAATAATCGTTATAAAAGAAATGTGGTATGTATTTTCAATATTTTGCCTCCTACTTTCTTGTTTCAAATTGTTTTTAAATAATTATGAAATAAAATATTTAATAATCATTATTTTCTCCTAAAGTTGATGTTGTTGAACATGCGTGCGAAAATAACGAAATAGACGAAAATTAAGCTAATTTAAACATTTCTCGTTAGGCTTTTTACAGAATTACTTATTTGAATGTTTTCAGATAAAAAAATCACGATTCAAGCACCGTGACGCCAAGATCATTTAGTCAGAGAGTCGCATATACGAGCAGATTTAAGCATATATAAACATTATATAAAATACTGACGCGATCTATCAGAAGCAAATGGATACATTTGATTCTCATAGATCGCGTGAGGACAATAACAAACAGTCTGGTGAAAATTACGATAAGGCAACGTGATTATGCCATAAATTTTTAAAAATGAGTTCTGGATAGCAGTGGCTGTAAACGGCATTCGTTATAGGCATACAATAACGGTGTTTCTGAGGCCTCAACTGGGCGGCATGAATCTGGACATTCATAATCGGAATAATCATAGGTGACATCTTTTTAATACCGGAGTTGCCATTTGCACGAAAAAACACACAAATTTTGAATTGTGCACTCTTATTGAGACACCTTAGAAGTATCATATACGATCCATATTTTAACATTTTTAATATGGTAGAATATTTTTATTTACTATTCGATAATTTATGTGAGTTTACAGTGTAGGTCAAACATATATTAAATAAATGCCGTAGAATACAAGAACACAGCTCTTACGCGGAGTTCCTTATGAAATTCAGATGTCCGCACTCAAGTAAAGTACAGTTGAACAGGCAATAAATACTTAGTAGCTACTTTTCTTTTTACGCTGCCCTCTGGTAGTGATTTTGATTAGTTTAGCTCTCTTTAGATAGCTTTAAACGGTATTTAGGTAGCTAACATGTATTTTGTTATTCTATAGTGTCTCTTCCGTTGTTCATTATGACCTGGCATCTTCGAGGCATACTTTTGATATTTTTTGTGCGTATTCACGGGATAATGATTTCCATATGGCCTTTAAATTGCGAGTAAACTCGGCGGCAAAGTTTAAGCTTCATCAGAGCTTTTCTCGTTTTTAGGGTTTCCAAGTCCAACAAGGAACCCTTACAGTTTCGCTATATCTGTATGTCTGGCTGTCTGTCCGTTCCTTAACAGAAATTATGCTCTTATACCATTAGGTTAATCGTAATTTTTCACAGTAAAATATATTAGTAGCACCTAAAAAGTTATGAATTAATAATTTGGGAAAATGTATTTTTTGAGATGCCTACGTGTAAAATATTGTTTGTTTATTTTAATTTTAATACCCTATCGTTGAATAAGCGTTTCGAGGATATAAAGAGAATTCGTAAACAGTTTTTCGATACAATTAGTAGTTTTGTAATCATTAAATATTACAGATACCGCTATTTGGGAGTACCTAATATAGGTTTTAAAATATGTGCTTTAAAATATACGTATTGATTTGGGTTGGGACATCACTGATTTTCTGTCCTTCTTGATTTCTGAAGCCTTCACTGTGCATGGACACATGTTCTTCGCCAAATTATTATTGTTAGATACCCTTTCCCAAGTAGGGTCCTCGTGGGCTTTAACCTCGCAGCGAGTACCCTCGCTGTTGCCCTCAGTAGCCTAGTCCATAATGAGAACCCAGCAAAATCAGATATAGCATATTCGGGTTTGGGTTACGGCTATCGTATGAGACTGATTGTCCTCCCCCGTCAAATCGCACTTGAATGAACGCGCCTTCGTTATACGAACTCCAGGTCGTGTACCATTTTTGGCCCCCATCTGAAGTCCCTTGAGATGTCTCTCTTTGCGACGTCAGCTAAGTTCTGTGCTATCCAGCGACATTGTTGGGTTTAACCGTATTTTCAATGTAGGCGAGCCTATATTCGTCGAATGGTTATAATGTTCTAGGATCCGTTTTAATCCATGAAATTACTGTATTTAAGTTATTCTATCTCTTTTTCGATGAATAACCCACCCTTGCCCTTTGAAGAGTCACCTGAAATTTATGTTATGGAATGGAGACTCGAACATTGCTCGCATCCAAAGTACCTCAGGGTTACTTTGGATAGGACTTTAAGCTTCAAAAACCACTGTTCTAAAGCTAGAGCTAAAGCCAAAGTGATTACACGTGATAACTTGCATCGCCGCTTGACCACTAAACTGGAAGCGTCACCTGACGTATTACACGCGACCAGAATGGCATTATGCTATTCAGCCTGCGAATTTCCGCTTACGCTAAGCAAGTGGTGCTCTAAGAGATCTGCCGCACGATAACAGGCTACCTCAAACCGAATGCACTGATCATATTCTACCCGCTTTTGGTGAGGCTTGAAAATCTATGGTAGCCAGCCAAGCTTGTGTGCTACGAGCGCGCACGCACCCGCTATTAAACCCGCTACGATAGCAGCTGTTCTATGCAACGAGTGCTACGTAACAGCTACGAGTGGGGTCTACACTTTGCTGTACGCTGCTGCTATTGCTATTTCTTAGTCAGTTACAAAAAGAAACGCCTACCAGCACAGTAATACAGACTGACATCTACCAAAAATGACCACTTCAAAGCCTAATTTATCAAAGTAATATATGTAATGAAGAACTAAATAATAAAATAAACGTCTTTGAGGACCTATCCACCGATATGCAAGACAATGGGGTAGTAATATAATTCAAAAATCAACCCCACTTTACATAAATAATAATAATAATAATACCGGACATTTCACACAGCATCACCTGGCCCCAAAGTAAGCAGAGCTTGTGTTATGTGTACCACATAACTGATATACTACTTATATGCTTTTTTTTTTCTTTTTATAAATACATACATATTATACATAGAAACACCCAGACCCGAGACAAATACTTGCAGATCATGCAAACATTTGTCCCGCGGCGGGAATCGAACCCGCAACCTCACCCGCAATATAATTAAAAAACTTTTTCTAGCTTTTTATTTCATGACTTGGTAGGGGCCAAAAATTAATCACTATAATACTAATAGTCCGCGAGCAAGACCTTTGATTAGGTGCAGACAGATAGATAAACAGACAGACATAGGGACATAGGGATAACTATACGGGTTCCTTGTAGACATCGGTACCTTAAAAATTACATCAACACTAAATTACAAATTTTTTGCATGTTCATTTCGCTATAGAAGGACCAAATACAAGAAAGTTCTGCCAAAATTAAACAGTTTAGAAGTAAAACATCTTATCGAAAAAATCCAGCTTCTAGAAAAATAAGGTCTAATTTCCGAGCAAAACTCAAGGAGTACCAGCATAAAATTAAGGAATATTCCTTTGGCTTAAGAAACATCGTAGAAAATGTATACCGTGTAAACTCAAAGACTAAATAAAAGTGTAAATGCAAACTTGCTCTAACCTGATTTTTCGACTGTATTTGCCAGAGACCGTTGTCTTCTGACCTCATTCAAGCGGTTCAATATAGAACATCAGCAGGACTGGCTAAGTACTCTCAACCTCAGTATCGATGGTACAAAAAACCTGTCTACATATCTGGAAACGTAACTGCGTGACAAAAAGCTACTACACTGCGCGCAAATTCGGAAAAGGTACACCGACCAGACGTCGTTCGGCGTATCTTTCTACGCAAAGCAAAAGCGCCGCCGAAAATTCGTATTAACTACGAATGCGACACGAATAACCTACGAAATAACGAACCCCGTCACCTAGAATACTGAATACTGATACTGATATACTGAATTATATTTATATGAATATACCTACATACCTTTCATTTTATTTAATTGTCAATTTTTTAATGGCTAGCCTAAACTGGCTAGCCTAAAACCTAAGCCTAAAGCCTAAACTGGCCTAAACTGGTCTTAATGTGTATGTTTATATAAGTACTGTTATATCTTCTACTATACTATTTTTTACTATATAAAAATAAGTCTGGTTTTCCTTCCTGACGCTATAACTCCAGAACGCACGAACCGATTTCCACGGTTTTGCATTCGTTGGAAAGGTCTCCGTGAGGTTTATAGCAAAGAAAATTCAGGAAAAATTAAAAATTTCATTTTTTGTGAAGTTGTAACTGCCCAACGAAGTGGGCACCGGTCAGCTAGTAAGTATTATAAATATAGATTTGCTACTTAAGCCAACATATTAATAATAGTACAATATATAAATAAATTTTTACATTATTAAAACTTGGTATAATAAGTAAACTCAGTAATTTTGAAATCGATGTACCTACCAACTCATTACAACCATATTATTAATAATATTTTGCATAAAAATCCAGTCACTAGAATAACAAAATAAGAGATACGTTAAAATAACTTACTATTGGAATCAGATCCAAATCAAGTAACAAATATGTTTATTGGGACGGTGACTGAGATTAAAAAATAAATGTTCTGATTATTTTGCTATGCCAAATAGAATATTAAAGCTTTCTCCTGGATTATACCTGATATATGAAAGTATTCATGAGGTTAAGAGACGTTACATAAAGTCTTCACTTCAGTCTACGTACACACGATAAATTACTTTAAAACTAGATAATCTTAAAATAAGTTCGACAAAGCAGATCTACTAATTTCATTAAAGAATATAAAACATCAATAAACGTGTATGTAGTATTAACAATGCAAAAAAGCGGATACGTCTAAAGTACATTAAGACTATAATCAATCACCTTAAACTTTACCTACTACTTCAATGATTATTTTGTGATTGCGTGGCATAATTTTACCGAAAATATCCTCAAAAGACTTAAATTAATATGAAGAAACAATAGCACAAACCATAAACCCATTATTACCCAGATCAACTCCTTTAAGATCCTAGAAACCTCATAGTACTAAAGGAAAAAAGTTGTAAACTCCTTGAAATACACTTCTTCTACAGGCTGCCATGGCATCTCATCAATATTTTTAAAAAGATATATTAATGCACTAGAAAAACCTTAACCCATTCGTGTTTTTGTCTAAGGCACTTATATAAACTCTTTTTTCCGGTTTTTAAGGCACGAGTGAACAATAACATTATTAACCATCGGTCTTTATCTTCTTCTCCATATCTGGCAAAGATCACTCAAAAAGCTCAACAATGTTCGACACGTAGGATTCTTAGAATATTCTAAAATCCTGTCAAAAAAATAATTCATATTTTGGAGTATTATAACTAAACCTATGGTTGACGCTATCGAAAGCTTTGTAACGCAGATCGCTGATAATCTTGACAACAGATATAAATGTATTGTAGTTTTCCTTGATGCTAAGCTAAGGCTTTCGATATCGTCTCTAACCCGCTACTAATACGTAAACAGGAAGTCATGGGCATTTTAAGTACTGCTTTAGAACTATTTAAGGACCAATGAGACCGTTCCCAGATAAAAAGTAAGAGATAACTACACGTATAAGCTTGACGTACATTTTGAAGTTCCCGAAAGATCATAATAGAACAGTTTACCTTATTCCTTGATAATCTATCTTAACCTACGGCATCACAACATGGGAGGATCATCAAAAATATCACTCAGCAAATTAGAAAAAACCCAGCGTTCTATATAAAGGTTTTAAACTTTAAGCCCTATACATATCTTATTTGTACATTGAATCTGAACTGTTACTTTATTAAAATAGTTGTTTTGAGACAACATTCTTATACTGGCCATACTGATACTGTTAGAGTACTGATTACTGATTTTTTCTAGGACGTCTCTATAAATGTATTAGCAAATATGAAGATAAGACTTAGGCTACCTGCCTAGTCTTATCTTTTAGTGACACTGATTTGTAGAAAATCATTAGGGATAATATAATATACATATATAATATAATATAAACTTTATATTATAGAGGGCCAATAGAAAATAAATACCGTTTACACTCACATACATGCAAATACACAAAAAGTCAGGGCAATTTCTTCGTTAGCGGTGCCGTCGTATGCGAGGAATAAGTCCTTGTACTTGTAAGTTACCCGGATCACGTACGACTTAAAGTTGTTCTCTCGATTCGATTTAAGCAGCGAAATGTTCTTGCGGCAATTAGACTGCGGCCGAACGGAAAACTTACTTGTCATAATTAAGTAAATTATTACCACTGTAACCACTGGCCTAAATTTATGTGTAATTTGCTAGTTAACTATATATTGTCATATATCAAAAATATTATAGTCAATTGCGTTTGGTCAGTAAATTCTCAAGGGTCAATATGAATTATGAAGCTTTGCGACACCCACGTCGATAGTATACTAATTTATGTTTTGTATAAAAATGAGAGAGGTACCATGCCGTAACACAGTTAATAACTATCACGGTATGTTTGTTCCCAAATTCAAAGTGCATTATGATCATCATAATGGGAGGGATGGGGTACATATAATAACACCTTAGTATTCCAGCTAGTCACGCCTGCACGTGGTCCCCCTGCTGAATAACAGAAGAGCTAACAACAGAGAAGGAAAACTTTAAACAAACCCGGCTCGGTGCCAGCCATTATGCACCTGCAACCGAATCGACACCGCATGTACTCGTCTTTAGTGCGAGTACTGTCAGCAAGGTCGAGAGATTACTGTGGGTACCAGGGAAGGCCTGGGCTATCAAACAGAATCCCAGGCAGAGTGGCGTCAGTGGAGAGGACACTTCACCCACCTCAGCTTGCTTGAGTGGATAACAACACGGAAAGTGGCAGTTATCGCTTGTAAGCTCGCGCAGATAGACGTAAGCGCGGGTGCCAGGGGTCACTCTCGTCAATGGGATGGTCCATCGTAGGCCCATTGACTAGTTAATGCCAGCTTCAAGCCTGGCAGCCCTCGGTCAGTAAGTTACCAGTCCGTCTCGGTGGTATCTTGTTTCCTTTGGGTGAAGCCTAGGAATCACTAGGATAACTATACAGATGCTGTCGTTATTTGACTCACCTCCGACTAACAGAAATAAAGACAAAAATCCCTTTAAAATTGCATCTCCCATGGTTTTAGCGATATAAAATGTCAGGACCATAAGGACAGGCTTCCCGGACACCAGTGGTCCTAATTGCGACGTACATCTTCGCAAAACAGCAGTCATAGACACGAAATTATTATATAAATTATGTAAGTAAATAAAAATTAATAAAAATTATATACATTAAATACTCGTATAATGATGACCACCTTACAGGAGACTTGCAGATGAGGGTTCCCTTCGTGAACACAATTTCACGTTTTTCTGGAAAGGAAAAGCTCTGTTGAACATCGTGAGCATGGAGTTGTATTTGCGATACGCAATAAGTTACATAACTCTTTTGAAGTTCCACGAGATATTTCTGAATTTCGGTCTGTGATATTTATGCACCCACACTTACGTCGTCAGTGGAATCTAAAGATCTTTTCTACTACCAACTTAACGAAAACCTGAGAAACGTGTGTTCTAGTGATCGCCTTATGATCTTAGGGATTCAATTCGCGTGGTGGACCGGGCACGGTGGCCTGGCCTGAATGTCTAGGTGACCACGGCATAGGGAAATTAACCGAAAACGGCCAACGTCTCTTGGAATGTTGCTCCCAGAACCAGCTATGTGTTACCGAGATCAAGTTGGTGCCAGTGATCTGAGCAAGGGTGTTGCGCTTAAGTCACTGGCACCAACTTGATCTTGTCCTTACAAAAAAGAAATACCTAAAAGATATCCGTCACACGAGATCTTTCCACAGTGCAGATTGCGACACTGAGCATTCTCTGTACTGTATGTTTGAAGCCCAAGATTATACATCTCGTCCCATAGGTATTCAGAAGATTGATCTCACCAAAATCAGAATCCAAGACCTAGTTGATAAATTCAGATTACTAGTGTTTGACAAAATGGACGCCTGGGATCCAAATGTAATAGCTGCCATCGAGGAATGGACAAATGTCAAAAATTTGTTAACAGAAACTGCAGAAACTGCGCTTACGTGTTCGAGTACAAGAAACCAGCATGTAAAGATTAGTTCCTTGAAATCTTTGATACCTTCAAGCCACTACTTTAAGGTATCAAAGATTTCTACTACCACTAGCCACACGAGCTGCCCTTGCAAGTGTCAAGGCGACATTGCAACGCAGTTATCAATACTTTTGCATATTAGGAAGAGCTTTGCCGGAGTATGCAAGACTGTGCAGCTACTAGGCATTTCGGTGGCTTGTATCAGGGGATTAAGCGCACTTGGTCTAGTTCCGAAAAAGACAGCACCACTCAAGGAATCTGATGGCTCTATTATAACTGATGGCCAACGTCAGATGTGCCAATGGGAAGAACACTAGACCGAACTATATTCTCGAACAAGAGGTATACAGCCAGAAGTGGTAGACAAGATACCTATTGCGGGGTAATGTCCTGAGCATTGTTAAATCATATTTTAGCAGTAGATACCAGTTTGTTGAACTTCATAATATTGTTAAATGCCAAGAGGTAGCGACCAAATCCAAACTAACTAATATAACACGTGGAGTTCCACAGGGCTCTATACTAGGACCTATTTTCTTTATAATTTTTTTGAATGACCTTATAAATTTTATTTCTAATACTATACCTGACATTAAATTAATTATTTATGCTGATGATACAAATGCAATAGTTCCAGCATGTAGTTTACAAGAACTTCAGCTCAAAATAAATAATGCGCTTGTGGCTTTTAATGAATGGTTTCATGTAAATAATTTAAAATTAAATATTAATAAAACGAATGCTATATTATTTAGAACGACCGCCCGCAGGCATGAAACTTTTGACATAATAAACAGGGGAGTTAAGATTAAACTCACTGATAGCGTAAAATTTCTACGAGTCCATATTGATCAGTTCCTAAACTGGAAAAAAGAATTAGAGTCTATAGAGAACTCTGTAAGTTCTGCCTGCTATGCCTTAAGAAGTCTGAGAGATGAGGTAAAATCTCAAACAACTCAAAACTGTATATTACGCCTTGGTTGAGTCAAAATTAAGGTATAGCATTAAATTCTGGGGACGCAGTTACGCCTATAACATGAATAGAGCTTTTGTTATCCAAAAACGAGCCATTCGCACCATGGTGCGGATTCCGCCATGGGAATCGTGTAAAAAGTATTTTAAGGAGCTAAACATTTTGACTCTTCCTAGCCTCTACATCTTAGTAACTGTCATGGATATTGTACGGCATCCCTCTAAATATGAATCGCCAGAACAAAGAGCACTAAGGTTAGAAACAAGAAGAAAAGATTTAGAGGACCCTCAATGTCCGAGGTTGGAAGTTGTTAAGCATGGATGTCAATTTCAAGCGGTTAGATTATACAACTCTCTGCCTGTTGAATTGAAAACTATTGATAGCCCAAATATATTTAAAAATAAGCTAAAAAGCTCTTGCTAGAAGGGTGCTTTTATACCGTGGACGAACTCCAACTGTAGTTGTTATTGAAATTGAATTATATAACATTAATATTTATTTTTATTTTCTTTAATTTAATTGTACTTTATTGTTTGTTTTTTAATATCTATTGTTTTAATTATGTGTAATTTTAGGCCAATTTAATGTAAGACTATATTCAAATACAATATATATTGTTAAATGAATAAATGAAATGAAATATAGTACCCCTGTGGGAAGAACTGGACGAAGAACCCTCCATAGAAGAGTTTCATCTTGCTGTCAAGCAGTTAAAATGTGGTAAGAGTTCTGGTCAAGATGGTATTGAAGCAGAACTAATCAAGGTGCGGTGCGTTCTATCTTTATTGCACAATCTGATCGTGAAGTGTTGGTGCGAGGAATGTGTAGCTCAGGATATGCGTGACGCAAACATTATAACTCTGTTTAAAGGGAAAGGAGACCGTGGCGACCGTGCAATTGCTATCACGGTATCTCCCTGTTAAGTATTGTGGGTAAATTGTTTGCTCGTTTCATCTTGAATAAACTACAGAAACTTGCAAGGTACATATTATATATCCTGACTGACAGTGTGGATTTCGGGCTGAACGCTCAACGTCGGATATGATATTCACTCTTCGGCAAATACAAAAGAAATGTAGAGAACAAAAAATGCCTTTGTTCACAGCGTTCGTCGACCTCAACAAAACATTCGACACAGTCAGTAGAGAGGGTTTGTACATGGCCTTACAGACGATAGGGTGCCCTCCCTCCTCTCTGCATTTGCTGATACACAACAAGGTATTAACCTACATACAATATCCAATGGCAAACTATACAACATAGGTTTACTCAAGTCCCGGCTTCGTCGTCAGGATTTATTTGTTGACAGTCTGTTATTTGCTGTGACGCTGCATTTGTCGCCTCTTCAAGAGCTTTAAAATACAATCAACAAATTTGCTGATGCGTGTAGACTGTTTTCTATGTTTTCTATGACAATAAAAAATACTGTTGTGCTGGCGCAAGGTGTCACTGAAAAACCTGCGATTTTATTTAACAGTGCACCTTTGGAGCTTGTGGATAGCTTCTGTTATCTTGGTTCTTCAGTGTCAAACAATCTCTAGATCGATGGTGAGACTAATGTTCGCATCGGCAAAGCATCTACAGTGTTCGAGAAGCTTACTACAAGAGTAAGCAACAACAAATACCTGTCAAACCGCACGAAGATGATAGTCTATCAAACGTGCATCTTGAGTATACTCTTGTACGAAGCAGAAACCTGGACATCGTATGCCAAACAGGAACGGAGACTTAATAACTTTCAGATGCGCTGTCTTTGCAAGATATTGGGTTTCACTTGGCAAGATAAAACTAAAAATGAGAAAGTACTTGAAGTTGCAAAACTACCAAGCATCATGGCCATGCTAAAGCAAAGACGCTTGCATTGGCTAGGGCATGTACATCGCATGATCTCTTCAAGTTTGCCAATACAAGCCCTTTTAGCAGAAAAAGCCGAAGCTGAAAGACCTGTCGGCCAACCAATGTTGCGTTTTAAAGACAGCGTGAAAAGCGACATGGCAGACTTTAAGATCGACCATTCTAAGTGGGAGAGCGAGGCTAAAGATCGTGACTCCTGAAGGAAAATCGTAGCCGACGGTGTTGTTGCACACGATAACGCCTGGCTCGACCATTTAGCGCATAAACGTGATAAACGTCACCAACGCGCATCAAACCCTGTTACATCTCCGGGGTCTTTTATGTGTGGTAAATATGGTCGTGGCTGCCACTCTTGTATAGGCCTCTTTAGTCATGGACGAAAGTGCTCAATTAAAAATAAATGCCGTAACTTAACTGACGCCACCTAAATAATCTTTAACAGATGTACCTAGGCCAATGATGATCATTAACTGGATATGGTTTAACGTAACAACATTTATACATTAAAAATTAAACACTATGTACTAGTAAAGTTAAATTCTGCAATAAATTTATTCCTATTCTTATTTTAAACAGTGACCTAACCTTTGTCCTGTCACCCGTCTATTGGTAACTGTAGCTTGTAAGCCTCGCAGTATACGAGCAGCAGCGGTCAATAGCGCCGCAATAATGCTCAAAGCGGACAGCCGGCATGAACAACACCTCTGCTGTGCAGTACAGCCGTTCCAGCTCGTCCTGCGTAAGGTGTTATAACTGCGCATGAAAAAGGCATCCAACGCGGACCTTTTGCGTGCGGAATCTACTGACGAATTCAACGAGGAAGCCCAAATCCAAAAGGGCCGCCTTGATGTCTTCAGGTTCGGTGTCAGCTGGGAGATAGACATTTTTGTAGGTAATTTCGCTGCGACGCTATACGAGTATAAGTTGGTTGCTGAGTCATAACGTCGAATAGGTGCCTCTGGATTGCCCTGTACTCCTCCAGTGAGAGCGGGGTGAAGCGTACCTCTTGCCTAGGGGTGGGCATTTGGGGCATGTCCGTGCCATGTCATTTCACTTTTCTAGTTTAACGTCATTATAAAAATGCAGGGATCATAACGTAAACTAATTCGAGTTTAAAAGTTAATTCGAGTAATTTAGAATATTACTAAAGATTTAATATTTAATTAATATTTATTGCCAATAAATAATTACACTAATTAACAGTATCGGTGAGGCCCAAAGTAGGCGTAGAAGCCTGTATCAGCCTGGTCACAGGAGCTTGAGTTAACTAATTAATACATTTTGGCAATGTTTGGCTTTAGTATACATATTACAGATGCTACAATTGGTAGTTTGAGTTTGCATGGATTTATTGTGTATGTGCGTGTGTATGTATGCCTGTGTGTGTGTGTGTGCGTGTGAGTGCATGTATGTATATATTTATTGTTAAACCATTAAAAAACTTCTTCACTACATAGATATTTCTAAAAGTAATCTATCGCGTACGAAGTCACGAAGAGCTAGTAAGAAGTAGGTTAACAAAATATAAAACAATATGGTAGCCATGAACTCAAAATCTACCAGTGTTCTGGCAACGCACCCATCTAGTCACGACCGGGATCGATCGGGAGTTAGTTATTTAAGAAATATGTTAACCAATATATAATACTAGTTAGTTTGTGGATTTCCTTGTTATTATATAATTGTAAATAGAGCTTCATATCTGGACGTGTAATCAGGTAGACGTGATTTATATAGGAAAACCTTTTACTTATTACTCAAACTGTTTATATACAAACCATAACGGCGTCGCCACATACAACATTTTAACAACTTCAGAAGCATTACTTCGATTAGGCAGAATTTACACGCATTTTCACCAATATGTGTAAATCGCCTAAGTTTGTAGCGTTAGAGGAAGTAGCCGCATTTTCTTTTATGGTTTCACTGATTGTGTACCTGCTTTCTTTGTATATCAAGATTTCGTTTTATTCTACGGCCCGCAACCAGTTTTCTGTGATAAAGCAAACTTTATTCCAGTCAAACTCTATTATATATATTACGTACACAATTTTTTTTAACTTACTGTTTTGCATTGCCATTCAACGTGGCAATGCCGCCAGCCATGGAAACGCTGCCCTCTGGAAGTGATCTGGTCAGTTAAGCTATCTATAGATCGTTTTAAATGGTTCTTAGACAGCTCTGAAACAGTTGTTTAACGTGTATTTTATATTATTGTTTATTATACTGAGCATTTCTTTTGTCAATAAACATACTGTTCGAACGGCACTACAACGGAACTACAACGGAATCTTTTAAAATGTCTAAAAAATATACCTACAATTCAATGCTAGATTTCAGGTCTGAGTTTAAGTTGTGTTTGTATAGTCAGTGAGGCTTCATCCCTACGAGGCTGCCCAGAGCACGTTCAAAGAGTAAAGTCAACACAGTCTGCCGTCGGTCAATTGACATAGCCAACAATCTAAGCACTTTCTGAACTACTTGATGGAAATGTGGTTTTATTGTGTAACAAAAAGTAATTACTGCTACTTTAAGTATGAATACTCCAAATGTTCATAATGTAACGACGTTAAAGGTGCATAGAGTCAAAAAGGTTCGAGTTTGATTTCCACACCGTGTATACTCATAGTTTAATATTATTAAGATGTTATTAGATGTAGGCTGAACGAATGTTGATGAAATTTGCTTTTATATATATAAATATAAAGCCTGTAATAACATTTAGGCCCCTTTTTATCCCAAAATACGTTCCTTAAAATAAAGAAAGATCTATATGGATGTCAGAAATTTACAAAAAAACGAATAACTATTTCAAAGACGCCAAATGAATCTGACATATCATTTTATAAGAAAAAAACCACAAACTACTAGAAAGCTGAATGAATCTTAGCCGTCTTGCGAAGCAAACTGTTATATACCTAATATAAGTAATATATAGTATATCATAGATTCCGAGTAATTCATAGAATAGTTGTCTAATGAAGGTAGCGGTAAAATAGAATCAGTTCAACCTGTCATCATGTGTATAATTGCGGGTACTCAATAAAAAGTCAGTCTCGATAAAATGGTGGTTTCATTAATATCTCATGTTATATATAAAACATTTGGCGACGATTGAGGAACCCGAGTGTTGCGTGTTTATCAAAATTGTTTAAAAAAATAATAAGTGAACAAAAATAAATATGAATCTCAACCAGTTACAAGAATTCAAGCTGAATACCGATCGATGGCCAACGTACGTCAGTAGATTGAGAGCGTGGTTCGCAATACACGATATCAAACCAGCAGAGTATTCCAAATATCTAGTTGCAGTGGTGGGCACAGAACCATTGGATCTCATGATTGACTTATGTTTTCCGGAAAAACCCGAGAAAACCGATTTCGAAGCGTTGGTGAAGCTAGTGGAAGTTCACGTGGCGCCAAAACGGTCGGTCATTGCAGAGCGCATGATATTCAGATCATACAAACAGTCGCAGTCGCAATCGGTAACAGAATACCTCGCTCAATTAAAAAAATTCAGCAAAACATGCGTATTTACCACGACGGAAATTCTCAAAGAGAACTTAAGAGATCAATTCGTATTCGGCTTGAGAAGTGATAAGATCAAGCAGAGATTGCTAACAGAAACAGAATTGACATTCGATCGGGCAGTGGAGTTAGCTTTATCATTGGAAGCCGCCGTTCGAGACTCACAGGAGACGGGGGAGGCCATCAGCACCGCCAGCACTGCGGAGAAGGTACACGCAGTGGACGGAACCGGGTACGGCGCGGGTCGCGGCTGGCCGCAACGGGGTCAGCGCGCGTTCGCAGGCAGGGGCCGCGGCGGCCGTACGATGACGGCGCCCGGGGCGTCACAACGGGGCGCGCCCGCCGCCAGCAGGAGCAGCGGCGGTCAGCAGCGCTCCAGTTGCCACCGATGTGGCCAACCGCATCGTCAGGAGAACTGCCCTTTCGGGAACGTGGAGTGTTTTGTGTGCGGCAAACGGGGTCATGTAGCTAAAGTGTGCCGTTTCCGCAAGCGTACTAGTGTACATAAAGTGCTGTCCGAGGAGGACTACGAGTATGAGTATCTCACGTCGAGCGAGGACGAAGGGAACCAGGTTTATCAGTTGAGTGATAATGAAGAAGATAAAAGGTGGATCATGAAAGTGGTGATCAACGGGAAGCTGTTAGCAATGGAGGGCGACACCGGAGCGGGCATGAGTATCATAAATAGAAGTACGTACCTAAAACATTTTAGTAATATAGAACTAACTCAGCGTAAGTCTTGTTTAAAAATGTACAATGGTGAGAATGTATTACCGAAAGGTGAATTTAAATGTACTGTTCAATATAACAACAAAATTGTTCACAATTTAAAACTGATTGTAATCGATAATGATGACAGCAATTCGTTGTTCGGTCGTAAATGGATGCGAGCGTTTGGCATAAAGTTTCCATCTGCACTAGAGGCAAAGAAATCGGTAGCTCATGTCGATAATAGTAATTTCAACAAATCCAGTGCGATTAACAAGTTAGTGAACAAATTTCCTGAGGTGTTTTCCACTAGTATAGGTGCATTCAATAAAGGTACGATTGATTTAGAAGTGAAGTCAGGCGCGGTGCCAGTATGGCGGCGCGCGCGGCCCGTACCTTACGCCTTGCGTCCTGCAGTGGACGCCGAGCTGGACCGCCTTCTGAAGGAGGGTGTTATTTCGCCTGTAGAATGGAGCGAGTGGGGTACGCCAGTAGTACCCGTCATAAAGAAGAGCGGAGAGGTAAGATTATGCGGAGATTTTAAAACCACACTAAATCCGGTTTTGGTAGATGATAAATATCCACTTCCTAGAATTGAAGATATCTTTGCATCACTACAAGGCGGTAAAGTATTTAGCAAAATAGATCTAAGTCGAGCGTATCAACAGCTGATCCTGAGCGATAAGGCGAAAGAGTACTGTACTATTGTTACGAATAAGGGTATGTTTACATATAATAGGTTACCGTTCGGTATTAAATGCGCAGCGAGTAAATTTCAAAGAGTGATGGAAAAATTGTTTAGAATGCCATATGTGGCTGTATATCAAGATGACCTACTAGTCAGCAGTGCTAACGAAACGGTCAACATGGATAGATTGATGCGGGTTTTTAAAATATTGTCTGATAGTGGCTTAAAGGTAGAACAAAAGAAATGTAGTTTCTTTAAAAAATCTATATCATATCTAGGTTACGTGATAGACGCCAATGGGTTAAAAACCGAAATTTCCAAAATAGACGCTGTGAATAGAACGCCAAAACCTACAAATGTTAGTGAGGTAAAGGCTTTTTTAGGTTTAGTAAATTACTACGGCAAATTTGTGCAAAATATTAGTAGCGTTCTAGAACCGTTGTACAGATTACTCAAATCAAACACAAAATTCGACTGGACGCACGAATGTGAAAAGGCCTTTAGGACCATTAAACAGCTTTTGCGCGAAGCACCAGTTTTGGCTCATTGGGATCCTAGCCTACCGACGTATGTGACATGTGACGCGTCGCCTTACGGTGTAGCCGGCGTGCTGGCGCAGCGCACAGCGCCCGGTGCCGAGTTACGGCCCGTACTTCATGCTTCACGCACACTCTCGCCAGCTGAGCGAAATTATTCACAAATATGTCGAGAAGGACTAGCAATTATATTTGCCGTGAATAGATTTCACGACTACTTATATGGTAATAGATTTACTTTAGTAACGGATTGTAAACCGTTAGCGTCTATTTTTCACGAAAACAAAGCCATACCGTCGATGGCAAGCAACAGATTGCAAAGATGGGCAGTCATACTGAGCGCATATAACTATCAAGTTAAATGTATAGGGTCACAACATAATTGCGTAGCAGACAGTTTATCACGCATACCGGTTATAGATGAAAATAAGGAGTATAGAACTGAATCTTACATAAGTTTCATATCTGAGCAGGCACCGATTGATTATAAGATGGTGGCCAAACACACTGCAAACGATAAAACATTGCAAAAATTAATACAAGCGATAAAATCTAACTGGTTATATTGCAAAGAAGAAGATTTAAAAAGTTTTTTTACTATTAAAGAGTTTCTCAATATTGAATCGGGTTGTATATTGTTTGGTCATCGCGTAGTTATACCGAGCTCGTTACAAAAAGGAATATTAAAAATGATACATGCATGTCATCAGGGTATTGTGAAGTGTAAAAGTATAGCTAGGGGCTATGTATACTGGCCCGGCATCGATGCTGAAATCGAACGAGAATGCCAGGGCTGCGATACTTGCGCGAGCACCCGGCCCTCACCGGCCGCGGCGCCAGTGCATCCGTGGGCATGGCCACAGGTACCATGGTATAGAGTACATGTAGATTTCTTCGCATTAGAAAATCACACTTACTTCGTTCTTATTGATGCTCATTCCAAATGGATCGAAGCGTATAGGATAGGCTCAACGTCAGCAAAGCTTACCATTTCAAAATTAAGACATATTATGAGTTGTTTTGGGCTACCTCGTGAGTTGGTGTCAGACAATGGGCCACCGTTTACTAGCCAAGAATTTAAAATATTCGTTGAAAGCTGCGGCATAAATCACATCCTAGTGTCACCATATAAGCCGAGTAGTAATGGAGCCGCAGAAAGCACAGTAAAGATAATTAAAAATTGTCTAAAAAAGGCAGTTATCGAAAAAGACGACTTACAGTTAGCACTAGATAAATTTTTACTATACTACAGATCAACTCCTCATAGTTTAACAGGAAAAACTCCAGCACAGTTATTACTTGGTCGCAATATACGCACTCATTATGATTTAGTACGACCAAATATCGAAGACAGAATACGTGATAAACAAAATGTTATCCATGAAAAGAGAAACAGTAAGGTGCGTCAGTTTAATATACATGACAAAGTCCTATTTAAACAGTTTAAGAATAATAAATGTTTTTGGGAAAAGGGTACCATAGTTAAAAGGTTGGGGCCTTTATCATATCAGGTGGCACAGAATGATAAAGTGCACAAGAAACATATTGATGATGAAACACAAAATGCTCGAATATATACCACAGATCAGAAACAAGAATCGGTAAGTGCGGATGGAAACATAGATAACGATATATCTGACTTTAATATCACACATTATAACTGTCCATCGCTAGTTAGTGATATCGTGAAAGACGGGAACAGCGTGGTAGATGCTGATGAAGATGATCATATAAATACACGGCCACGGCCCCAGACATCGTATACCGATAGGTTAGCAATCGAAGCGCAGAGCGGAGATTCTACGCCAAAGCGTGTACGTAGACAAGTTCAACGATTTGTTGTCACATAATCAAATGGCTCGTCTGGTTTGTAAATATATTTATTAGGTACTTATAAGACAGGCGGTTACAAATACCTACCTAGCTCAATTATTATGTTAAGTATGTAACTAACTTTATATATACTAAGATTTAAATAATTACTTTATTATGCTAAGGTTTTGCCCCACAGTGTAAGCTGATTGTAATAAATAGTTAATCTAATAAACTAATTAGGTATCTATAGTGTTGGCACTTAAAACATGAATAACTAAATACCTACTTAGTTGTAATAAATGTAGGTTTGTTTGATAAGCTGATTGTTGTAAAATAAATTATATAATGAGTAGGTTTAAGAGCCATTGCTTTTAAACAGAGATGTGAAGATGTTATATACCTAATATAAGTAATATATAGTATATCATAGATTCCGAGTAATTCATAGAATAGTTGTCTAATGAAGGTAGCGGTAAAATAGAATCAGTTCAACCTGTCATCATGTGTATAATTGCGGGTACTCAATAAAAAGTCAGTCTCGATAAAATGGTGGTTTCATTAATATCTCATGTTATATATAAAACACAAACAATGCGCGTTATATTATTTATTTTACCTAAGTTATTTAGGGTTTTATTTGTAATATTGGTGATTTTATTAAAATAAAGCTAGAGTTTATTTTTATTATCTTGGTAAATAAATGAATTTGTATTTATATTTGTATAGTTATTGACTCGGGTGTGAATAATTGGATTGGAGTAAATTTGTTATGTTTCTTTGCGATTCGAATCCGTATAATTAATTATTTTATATTAATGACATCAATTTTTATAAAACTGGCTGCTGTCCGTGGCTTCTCGCGCGTGGTACCTAACTAAAAAGTTGCATATGTCCTTCTCCAAGGTCCCATGTATCTTTATACCAAAATTCATCAAAATCGGCTTAGCAAACTATGACAGCCACACGGTACATAAACAGCTAAGGGGTTTATGCTGAGAATGCTCCTTTGAACCCCAATATTTTTTCCTTTCATATTCGCCCCGTTGCGTTGTCATAACCCTGACCCCTACAATCGCTGAATTCCTGTCCATATTTTTTAAAACATTAATAATAACTTCAGTCAGTCCTTCACCAGTTGACTCACTGACAGGTATAAATTCCAAGAAATGCTCTTTTTCTGATATTTTATTATTTTCTTATAAATCACAAATCGTAATGTCAGCGATGGTTGTTCTACATGACTAATATCTGGAGTACAGTCAGCTATAATAGAATAATATTTTGATTTCTTTGCATGTGAAAGTGAAATATGATGTGCATGTAAAATATGATGTCTGAATTTAGGGAATTTACGAGTAAGTAAACCTCGAATATGAGCGATAGACTACAAAGGGGCGCCTGTGTCGCCCCTTTTACCTGGTGCCCTGGGCGATCGCCCAACCGCACCCTACCCTAACGCCGCTACTGGGGGTATATATGTTAATAGCAGGCCGCTGAAGCCTCTTTCAACTGGAAGGCGCTAATCAGCGCTCTGGAACAACTGTTCTAGAGCGCTGAGTAGCGCAAACAACTGGAAGAGACTTCAGCGGCCTTTAGACATAGGTATAAATATCTTCAGAAATTTTCAATGCAAAAGGTTGAGAGAACCAATGCATAACTTACCTATATACCAGAGTTCTGTGAAATGTTAAGTGTGTGCGTAATATTTTGCTTATGTCTAGCGCAATCGACGCCTTTGATTGTCCGAATATCATAGCGCGGAACCTTTGTTACCAGAATAAATTAAGATCCACATAATAAAAGGGACTTATATATGACAGCTCTTTACTCGTATATCAAAAACCCAAGAGTTAACTTGAGTCAGATTCATAAAAAAAGGGTATTATCCCCAGGAGCACAAAGAAAGACGTCATCTACTTTTTAGACATAACATTTAGACACTTTTACTTTTTAGACATGTATTTTAGTACAAAAATACGGGTGATTAATTCTTCCCTTACTGAGTTTTCATTTGTGAACCACAATTCATATGTTTCAACTAGTTAAAACTAGGCACACATGTGTAATTCTAATGATACTACAACATGACGAAGGCCTGAAGTTGATCTGATGACGGAGATGAAAGACAAATTCATCGGTTTGTTTTTGTCAAAAAGTCATGCTTAGTTTAGTCAACGGCATTATTATGTCGATTTATGCGTATTTGTATATTTTATAGTTACTAGAAAAAGTCTAGAAAAAGCAAACAAAATCTCTAATTAGATTTATCTGCTCTCTGAATATGTTTCTTTTATTTATAAGAAGACTAGCTGACCCGACCACGCGTTGCTGTAGCTCAGTAGTTCTAATACGTTACGCTACGAACGAACGAACTCTAAGCTCTTAAATTATCAGTGTTTCTCTACTATATTATATATGTAGACATTATAGACATTATATACTCAAGTTTGCTAGAAACAAGATATCTACATAAACGCGATGGTTGAATCTTAATAAACCCATGATACGATCTACCATGGTCTAAAGCTCTCGCTAAAGTGCTAATAAGTAAATAAATAATGCCGGATATTTTACACAGCATCATCTGGCCCCAAAATAAGCAGAGCTTGTTTTATGGGTACCATATGATATACAACTAATATACTTATAATAAAGCGGGATGAAGAACTCATACATAGAAAAAGCCGCCAATCAAGCTGAGAGACCTACAAGTTCATAACCACGTCCTGTCCTGTGCCTGCCAAGTGTCAATTTTTCTCGCCATGTAGCATGTTTCAACATGTTTAGCTGTTACAATATCATTGAGTAATAAACATTCAAATTCATTGATGATATGTTAGTAAAATATAATAGTGGCAACATCTTCATCATCATCATAAGAATAATTAATATAAAAATAATAATCCCCTAGAAGTCCACTGCTGAACATAGGCCTCCCCAATAGATTTCCAGGAAGAACGATTTAGAGCTCTCTCTATCCACCAATTTCCCGCGATCTTTACTATGTCATCAGTCCATCGGGTGGGGGGTGGTCCTGCACTTCGTTTTCCTGTCCTTGGTAATAGTGTAAGAGAGCTATATAAAAAGGAACTAGCATTGCTCGCTTTAAAATAAATTTAAATACTTCAATACATACTTAACTAGATATACTGTATAATTTTTTAGGCTGTATATGTACTGTATATTTTTTATAGGCTAAATGAGAGGTATTCACTTTGCTGCTCTCCAGATCCGAATGAATCTGCTGATCGGACTGTCGCCCTACCTTATTTTTTACCGGATGTTCTCCAACTAAAATATGGCGTAGTAACCAAAGTACTACCACCAATAATCCTAACAAATTATTTTAAATGAAATACTATTTTACCAGAATTAACAGTTACAAAATAAATAAGAATTATATTATTATATTTAACTAACTAACTTAACTATTATTTCACTATAAATTTATATAGAAAAAGTGAAAACAATAAATAATCCCGGACATTTCACACAGCATCATCTGGCCCCAAAGTAAGCAGAGCTTGTGTTATGGGTACCACATGACTTATATACTACTTATATAGTTTTTTTTAAATACATACATATTATACAAAGAAACACCCAGACCCGAGACAAATAGTTGCAGATCATACAAACATTTGTCCTGCGGCGGGAATCGAACCCGCAACCTTCTGTGTCTCAGGCAGGCCTTTACCCACTGCGCCACAGAGGTCGTCAAATGGAGGAAATACCCTCTTACACTTACACAAACAACGTCGCGAAAAACAGCTAGCGCATACGACGGTCGACGTTAAAATGTTGACAAGGCAGCCATTCTAAAGTTTCTGGTAAATCGGTAAATTAGATTAACGTTGATGTGCGAGTAAGTTTGGGGGTTATTTGTCTTTCGAATAATAGCAAGATACTATCGAAATTCCATCTAGTTTTCGTAATAATAGACTTATCAACTGGTTCACAGACGAGTTGTCAAATAATTCACAACAAAACTTACTAATAAAAAGTTATATGCAAAGTGTTTACTAATACGTGATCAATGTTATTTTTATTTAAAATAATAAATAAAAATGATATTTAACGTATATACCTACATAGTTAGTTGTTTTACTTATAGCCCCCACAGCATCAGTTACAGACAGACAAACAGAGAGACAGATACACTTTTAAATTTATAATATTAGTTTGGGTACATTGAGGCTATTTCGTAGAGCATCAACCCCAGCGGGAGGTGATGCAAGATGACACCATTTCCTCTTACCTCTTTACCGGTGTCCTGGAGGTTATCGTGAAAACGTTGGATTGGTATAAAAAATATTCTTTACAAACATAAAAAAATAAAATGCAAACGAATTAAGAACTTCTCCTTTTTCAAAGTCCGTTAAAAACTGATAGTTAAGACCTCCATATTTACATAATTAATTAGCGTGGCGTTTAAGTATGCTCTGTCCTTGTATTCCATTTTTTTTTCTTTTACCTATAGTGTCCCACTGCTGGGCAAAGGTCTCCCCCTTTACCTTCCACTCTTTGCGCTCCAAGGCCACAGTTTGCCAATTTGGCTCGAATGCATCTAGATCGTCTCGCCATCTTTTCCTGTCATATCCTTTCCTGTTCCGAGTCACATGACCTGCCCAGTTCCACTTCAAACATGCAGTCTTCGTACCTACATCGGCTATGCCCGTTTTCGATCGAATTTCAGTATTTCGGACCCTATCAGTTTTATTAATTCAAAAAAAAATCTCCCCTCCATAGCTCTCTGGCAAATCTTGAGATCTGATTTTTGTGACTTTGTCAATGACCATGTCTGAGCACCGTATGTCAGTATGGGCAAGATACAAGTGTCGATGAGTTTTCGCTTTAGTGATATTGGAAGGTTTCCCTTAATATGCCTCATCATGTAACAGTAACTCTTCCATGCGTTCTCAATGCGGCGACTTATTTCTAATATTCATAATTCATTTTAATATTAATTAATAAAGATGGCAACAGATTGAACAAGAGCGTGGTTATAAGATACATTATCAATGTTTGAAAGATGAAAATTATAAATCCTTACTAATATTATAAATTTTAAAGTAACTCTATCTGTCTGTATGACTGTCACGTTTTCACGCCTAAACCGCTGAACCGATTTTGATGAATTTTTGTATAGAGATAGGTGGGACCTTCGAGAAGGACATATGCTACTTTTATTTGCAGATACCACGCGTGCGAAGCCGCGGGCAGTAACTAG
Organism: Lampropteryx suffumata; assembly: GCA_948098915.1. Taxonomy (NCBI): domain Eukaryota; kingdom Metazoa; phylum Arthropoda; class Insecta; order Lepidoptera; family Geometridae; genus Lampropteryx; species Lampropteryx suffumata. Next base: position 12,117,769 of record OX402544.1, on the reverse strand, counting down.
TGTAGTTATAAAATTTGTTAGTTTTTTGATGACCTATCTATTGGCCTATCTAAGGCCTGACAAAATTCTAATGAATTTATAAAAAAATACAATAAGTACTTTTGCTGTAAGTTAGTGAGGAGTTGGTTATGTAGCAGATTCCAGATGGTACTGGAGCATTACGTCAATGTTACCATGTTCTTAACAATATCATTAATGTAAATGGATATCAAATTTCGGATCGATCAACCCTCATCAACTTTCATGAACTAGAAAAGAGCTGACGGCTGAACAACTAGTTAAATAGATTTTTTTGAATCATGACTAAGAACACGCTAGATCAAGACACCTTTCGAACGATAAAAACTTTATCAAAATCGATTTATCTGTTTGGGATCTATGAAACCACAGACACACGTACCTTTATAAATACACATTGCTTATCGGCTGTACATTATCGGACTGTGCAATATAGGGTTGTGCAATATTAAAGTTTATAGACCATCTAATGCCCAGTTCCTGAAATATATTATTGTAAGGAACATGGAGCTACCTACCTTTCATACTCTTCGGTACTGCGAAGAGGATGAAAGCCAGCATATCACCATATTTTTTGCTGCGACTTGGCTGCCTGTCATCGTGAAGAGAAAATCGCGGAGAGAATGTTTTTTGGATTATCATTGAGAGAGGATTGATTTTTGTTAATTTGAATAGGGTAGTTTTGTTTTAGCTTGTATGGTTTGTATTTTCTATTAATAATTAAATCCTGATCAAATCTAGAACATCAGAATTGGGATAGGATCTTCTGGGTTCTATCCCATTTGCCCACAGTTGTGTTTATTTGATTGGATTTAAAGCGAATTTAGTTAGTCAAACCAAAATGTCAGATCGCGAACACCGCCGTAGCCGTCACGGCAGTCGTGATCAGCAAATTAATAGACGACGAGATCGTATCCCTGATAATGCATTGTGGAGCACAATGGAGGCGATCTTGTCTCTGATTTCAGCGCTGGAGGAGCGATCTATAGCACGGCTTACGCGGTTCACGGAGTTACGAGTGCATCGTAGCTTACGGCGGGCATCTTGACGGTCACCATGGCTGGCGTTGTCATCACCGCGATGCAGCCCCCAGCGAGCAACGTTGCGGTGCAGCTCTTGGCGGATGACGCCTCGAAAGCCTCCTTTTGTATCACCAACATGGCACCAGGCATGTTCGGTGCCTCTGTGGGCACATCCAGCGGTCTCACCACCGCCGATACCACCGGCGCCACTCGCCGTCACGGCGGACCACGTGCCGCTGACGTGGCAAGCAACTGTGGGTCCGACTATGCAGCAGCCCGCCTACGCTACACCACATCGACCTTCGAGAGCAATGGTTGATCATCATCATTGTGACGACAGCACCCAAGCGGGAGGTCAGCGAAGACCCTTCAACGTCTGTGCAGACAACGGACACAGAACGCATCGTAGACGCGATTCGTTCACTCGGAAGTCTGTCTGGTGAGATCCAACCAACACTTTAGTATGTTGATCCCAATTTGCCCAATTTTGACGACTGGATTAACGAGGTAACGATTGTGCTAAGTATTAATAGTAGTGCGTGGTATCACAGATAATATGTTTGTCCACGTTGAACTCGAACCTTTCGCCTCGTAATTTAGTCGAATATTTTATGTCATTCGTAAAATCAAAGCCTAGTATTATAGTACGTACGTCTTTGTATAAATCAAAACAAAAGCACGAATTTAACTTAACGGATCTCAGTAGAAAACGTAAATTTCAGTAAATGTTATAAGTGTGGTTTTGGCTCATTGCAAAAAGGGCAGTGGATTAGGGAAAGGGAACATCGGCGAGTAGTGATCCCAAAAACAAAGCCTTCCTTTGCACCTACGATAGCAGATCCCTGTTCTTTCTGCAAGAAGCCGGGCCTTCAAGTCGGGACTTAGATTCGTTACAAATGTTATTAATGGAATGTAAGTAATGTCAACTTTTGTCGAGAAAATGTCATAAGTATTCATAGGGTTGTCTGTAGTCACGGGTGAGATTCGAAGTATTCTCGAATCTCACCCGTGACTACAGTCTTAGTCTTGATTGATAGCGGCTCGATCATATCTTTAATCTTGCCTAGATTAACGATACTGAAGTACTGAAGTACTGAAGTACTGAAGAGTAGTTTTGTTTTAGCTTGTATGGTTTGTATTTTCTATTAATAATTAACCCTGATCAAATTTACAACATTATACATTATAATATATGGATATTACCAGTGTCACAATTTATAACATAGTTTTTAGTTTTAATAATGTAATATAAAATTGTGCACATGATCCCCCTGCTGACTAAGAAGAGCTAGCAACAGAGAAGGAAAACTTGAATCAAACCCGGCTCGGTGCCAGCCAGTACGTCGTCTTTCCTGCAGGTCCTGTCGGCAAGGTCGAGAGCTTACATTAAGGCTTACCTAAGTGCACGAAAGGAGTCTCTGTGGCGTACTTTAATCTTTTCACCATACTGGTTAGAAATAACTAGTGACACAATAAGAAGAAAAATAACATAAAATACAAATGAAACAGTTGAGCTTTCTAAGGACCGTTTCAAACGAACATGTGGTGTCGGTACGGTTGCAGGTGCATAACGGCTGTCATCAAGCCGGGCATGTTTCAAGTTTTCCTTCTCTATTGCTAGCTCTTCTGTTAGTCAGCAGGGGGACTAATCCCCAATTATTTGAAGACTAACGCACTCGTCTCTATCATCCAAGCAGCACTCATCTGGGATCAGTCCTCACTTGAAGTGTTATATAATTAAGCGAAAATTACCAACCCGATTTTACAGTCGGATGCGGGTGCTGAGCCTTTTTTGATGATCCTCAGCTGATCGTTATAGAGTAAGAGCGGATGGTAAAAGTAAAAAACTTATATAATAAAATTTATTTTCGTAAAAAATTCATCTGAAGGGATTTATGTTATTGTATATTATTCTGTACATATCTGAAATTATTAAAATAAATGTTTTGTATATTAAGTTGAGATATAAAATATTGATAAACATGACCAAATACAAAATTTTACATAGCTCCAAAAGATATCGCTCGAAAAGTTATGTTTTTTTATATAACTTCATTCATAAGAGGCGTTTAAGCTAATCTATACTAATATTATAAAAAGGAAAGATTTGATTGTTTGTTTGTTTGAATTGAATAACCTCTGAAACTACAGGACCGATATGAAAAAATATTTTACCGTTGGAAAGATACACTATCCCCGAGTGACAAAGGCTACTTTGCATCCCGGGAAAGTTGGTTTGTCCCAGGAAAAATCTTCAACGCGGGCGAAGCTGCGCGCGGACAGCTAGTAAAAAATAAAACGCCAAATCGAGATGTCAACGTGCTCACGCTGACTACGGTTATATACATACTTATCGATTCTACGATTGTCTACATCGTCGGGCGTCAACATACGTCATCGTCCCTGCCTCAACGTACCAGCTGTTTTAGAGCCGAATCGTCTAATACTGGATGATGGTAAGAGGTCTGAGGTCCCATGGGAGATGGTTAGACAATCGGTGATGACCCTATTTGCGTAGGTTTTCATCATTTCATCTTTCGGGGATTTCCGTAAGAACTGGTAAGAGACCCCGAGTCGAAACACTAAACCCGAGGAAAACAAGGGCAAATCACGTTTTTAAAATGATTTAAGGGCATCTGGTTGTAACATCGCGTGATACGAGAGCTGATTCTTATCTGGTCTAGCATATTAGCATTCCAATTCAAAGTGGCAAAGCCGCCTATGTTAAGAAGCTGCTATTTGGCAGTGATCTGGATTTTTGGAGCTATGTACCTATATATAGTTTTAAACGTTTTTAAGATAGCTCTACTAGTATGTTTCCGAAGTTAATTATATGTATTACTAGCGACTTGCCCCGGCTACGCACGGGTGCAATGCTGATACTTAATATACTACAGAATGTCTAATGTGATTGGACACCTGTAAAATTATCAGTGTTTCTTTACTATATTATGCATGTTTTATACATATAAACCTTCCTCTGGAATCACCCTATTACCAAAAAACGGCATCGAAATCCGTTGCGTTGTTAAAAGATCTTAGCATACATAGGGACAGACAGACTGCAGGTAGCGACTTTGTTTTATACTACGTATATTATATGTATTTCTTACTACAAAGATGGTATTAACTGATGGCTTGGGACCTGACCACTAGTCATTTTTAGTCATACGGACTTGGTAAGTCTATTTTACTCTGCGAGGTGACAAGCGCTTTGCCAATTTATTGTAAACTAGCTGTTGCTCGCGACTTCGTCTGCATTTTTTTTGATAGGAAGTGTAGCTTTAATCCTTCCCCAGGATGCTTTTTATCTCCTTGCCAAATTGTATTTATAAGTTTCAAAACAATCACACCCACCACCCATTAAAAAGTTGCCATACAAACATACACACCCCATTTTACTCCTTAATGAGGGTTATTTAGAAAAATCCTCAAACACGTGTCCATTTATTTTGTATTTTAAGTCACATCACCCGTTAAGTTCCCATACAAACTTTGACACCCCATAGTACCCCTTAGTTAGGTTTATTTAAAAATTTATTTTTTCATATCAAGTTTCAAGCAAATCGCATCACGCGTTAAAAAGTTTCATACAGCGGCTTCGGCTCGGCGATGATGAATCAGTCCGTCAGGTCAAGCTCTTTTATAGGTATAGATGAAGATAACTATACTCAACGTCTTTCGCAAGCACTTGGAACTCAAATTGAACGATCTGTATAAGTACGGCCAATGTTTGCTTAATGTCTAGTCTGGCATAACAATTTATGTTACTTTCATAACGTAGGGTACACTATTTAGATAACAATTCTAAATCGCAAGTAATCAATACTGGCATTCTCTGAGATACTATTTTAACAACCACATTAAGACTATCTTATTAGATAAGACATCGTACTGCATACAACAATATTTAGAAAATGAAATGAAAATGAAAAGTCACTCAAGGTCAAATAATGTTGAAATAATACCAATTCTACTACAGATCTCTAGATAGATCTGTAGTTAGTTATTGTCGCACATTTTTTTAAGAACCTACATAATGTAAATAAAATTTACAATATAATTCAATCCACAGACTTAAATCCATATTTTTTCATGTGTTAGTTTGTGTTTTACATAATTAATAAAAAATTGGTTCTATTCAATTCTACGTAATTGTAATCGTACTTCTGATATTTTGCTATTTTAAAGTGGTTGAGATGAGATTATTTTTGGTATCATATTCGTTATAAAAAATCCATAATAGTTTTTTTTATAACATATGCAGAACTCAATCTAATAGTCGACATTTTAATTAGAGCTGTAAGAAAATATATGTTTAGTTCTCAATCAGAATTTGAGATTTATTATTAAATACAGGTCTAATAAACATTTTTTTGAAAACAATTTCGTATAGAAATAGTGTGCAACTCATTCAATATGATTCATTCTATTGATATCTGATGATAGTAATGAATGGGTTCCCTTGTGACGCATAATATTCTCTGCTCCTTGCAAACCATTGGGGTAGTGCGTGGGTGACATATTCGCGCCTGCGCGTTAGGATATGTTAGATCAGACACATTCTTTCCACTATAGTCCGCCATTGAAAGCACGGTCGATAAACCTGCGGGAGACAATCGCGCATGCGATTTGAAACCTTTCATTCGATCAGATGTAAACCGACATGGCCGATAGCGAGTTTGAAGAATTTCGCCGTGTTTTCGATAGATTACCACAACACATAAAGGCTCCTACGCCTTTTTACACGTAAGTACGCTGTTTTCTTTCATGACCCGTATAAAAACATCTCCCATCGCCTCTCTTAAACTTTCAAAGATCTCGCGCAGACATGTCACTCTATTTTGTCACGTAATAAATATGCATGGGCGTAGAAGCACGAGGTCTGCCCAGATATTTTTTGAAAGGTTGACAGGAATATGTTTTTTTACAGATTATTGCCAAATGTGGGGCTCGACGATGATTCCTCGTCATCCAAAAGCGAGGGTTCGCCAGAGGAGGACTTAGGTTGCGTGGGAGATGGCGATACCTCGTCTGTTCAAGAGGGTGCGTTGTCGCCATCCACACAGGGGGATACTACGAACAACTTGCGAAGCCCCCGTCATCAAACATTTACAAACGGCGAAAGACGACGACGAAAACTTCCAGAGATTCCCAAGAATAAAAAATGTAAGTACTCCATAAAATCGTTTATTAAAGGCCTTTGGCACATAGTTATAGCATTAATGTTTTGTTTCTTAACTGTCAGAGTTTATGTATTATTTTGTCTACTTCCATGAATATCACAGCATTAAATTTCATAAAAGTCTTGATATTATATGGGCGATACATTTTTTTTTATTACTAGTTTTATAACTAATATTTTTTTTTTTACTAGCTAATTTTAGTTCATGCAAATGCGAGTATTTATTCCGTAAGTTAACTATTAAACCATAGCGAGCAATCATTATTTAAGGCAGTACTCTGAGCAAATGACCTTCACGCGTTTTGACTGCACTCAAATCACGATTTATTATCAGATTCAGTTTAAATAAAGAGCTTAAAAAAGTTGAATAGACGTTTTTATTCGTTTATTCTTTTAATATTAGTTTAAGCTGCAAGTTAAAACGATGTTAAATTTAAGATAATCTAATATATTTTCGTAGTTATAAGTATATAATAATTACAGTAAATATTGTTGGACATTTTACACAGCATTATCTAGCTCGAAAGTAAGCAGAGTTAGTGGTATGGGAAGCACATGACTGATATACTACTTAATTACTTTTTTTTTATAAATACACACATATTATACATAGAAAAATCAGACCGCAAACAATATTTACAGATATTATAAACAGACCCGCTGCGAGAATCGAACTCGCATCCTTCTGCTTCTTAGGTAGGCCTTCGCCCACTGTGCCACAGATATCGTCATTAAATTAAATTAATTAAAATAATAAAATAAAATTACATAATCAACAATGACTTTAATAAAAACTTGAAACGTGAATTTGTTGGCAACATATTGAAAACATATTATTATTATAATGATATAGACTGGCCTGTCAGCTCATTGGTACTCAGCCTTCTGCGCTGTATGTTAGGGGTTTGATTCTCTTCCAGTATAAACATTTGCGTGCACAGGCACAGAACAAACACAGGTTGTTTGTTCACACCTGTGTTTGTTCTGTGTCTGGGTGTTATAAAATATTGTAAGTATGTATTTCAAAATATATACATATATGTATTCTATCAGACATCTAGTCACCATAATACAAGCTATGCTTAGTTTAGGGCTAGATGGTGTTGTGTGCAATGTCTTCCAATATTTATTTACATTTATTTATAATTACTTTGTATTCATTTAATATTTTTTCCATGAATTAAAATCACATTAATAGTAATAATATTTTATTAGCTAAATAACTGCAAAAATCTTTTTTGCCCTTACAAAAGGTCATTAGCTGTAGGACTGCCTTACGTGAAAATACATCGCAAGATTTTTCTTATGCGCCATTTTTTTTATTCGAAATTCAAATTCTAATATGTTTTTATTTAATACACTCACAAGGATCACTTTAAAACGTCTTACATACTAAGTGGATTTAGGTGCCAATTCCGGAGGTTAAGGTTAGGAACAAACCCAAGCCCGAAAAGGATTAACAATAAACTCGTCTCCAATAAATCCATGCACTTTTTGTATGATCTTATAACAAACTTAATTACGCCAAACCAAGGGAAAAGCAACATGAGGTCATGCATTTTTATCAACAATATAGAGTCATTTCTATTATAAAACACTTTCGTTGCAACAAAACATTTGAACTTTCTTTATAAGTTCTAAAACTATCATGGTTTTGAACATAATTTTTATAAAACACGCACACGTATATTTACGATGATATATGTATGAGTTTTTCTGCTTCCCTATATTTCGGAATTTCGTGATCATGGCGCATGCAACTGTCCTGAAATATCGGGAATCAGAAAAACTCATATATCATCCGAGGGTTTTTTTTTTTTTTAACTAAATCCATTTGTATGCACTATTCTTCATTCATTTTAAACCATGCATTAAATAACATAAAAAATATAGTTATTTCATAATAATGAGTATTATTATTTCATTATCCAGCAGCAATAAAGTGAGTAAATAAAGATATATTTGTACACAAGCTGTTGCACAACCGGCGAATCCCTACAAAAATTAAGCACACGAATTAGGGTTTGTCAAATCTACCTATAAATCAATTGACCGAACGCATGTGTCCACGTTCAGTAAAGGTACAGTACAGTAATATCTTTAAAATACCCATCTTACAAAATGCCAGATGATGGGATACTGAAATATAAAAAAATAAACTACATGTAGCGGAGGTATCTCTAAATCCCGCTTCTTTTGTTTTTATTTTATAAGGGGGCCACTAATAAGTACCGTGCAAAATTCCATTACGATGAAACTAATAGTCTGCGAGCAAGATCAAGATTAAGGGCGGACAGACAGACAGACGGACAGCGAAATTATAAGGGTTCCTTATGGACTTCGGAACCCTAAGGGCGTAATGGGATGTTGAAAATTGATTTATACCGCGTAGTTCTGATCACTCCAAGTTATGGGAAAATACTCTTGAAAACTAGTAATTGAAATATCTTCCCTAAGTTTTTTACTAAATTCCCCTTAAAAGAGTACAACGGAATGTCAAAACTTGTATTGGTGATTTTTAACGCTTGCTTCAAATATCTAAAATTTTTGGGAAAATACTCTTAAATATAAATTATGAAATACTGTACGAGGCTTTCACAAAATCATCTTTAAGAGAGGTACAAATAACTAGGTAGGTATTCTTGAAAATAAAATATGGTATGGACGGTTTTCAAAACAACTTGAGAATTTATGTAGAGCTTCTATTTAAAATCGGTTCAATAGTTCATCAGAGTACTAAATTAATACCAAGTATTAAATTTATTGCACTGTTAAATAGAATTAGATTGCAATAGATTTTATGTTTTAAATCAGAAATAATGTTATATTACGTTTTTTTCTTTATAAAATGCGCGTACAATATCACGAGCTTGGCAGCAAGTTGCATATAAGCTGTATGCAGATAATTGTAATATTACCGCCACTTCACTTTGATTTAATTAATTTAACATTTTCTAGCTACAATCCTAGCTTGCAATCTACCAGCTTCCTTGGCTGACGAACTTGGCTCTATGTCGGGTCTACTTGGACGATCAGGGTGTCACGGGCGACCACATCTTGTGCTCAAATGCGGATACCTACTAGATGAAGACTCGAGTCCTGACTCTGAAAGAATGCAGAGCCTTGGAGATGTCGACAGTGGGCACAGCACTGCGCACTCCCCTATTGATATTGGCCCGAAAAGCTTATCACCTACTCATTTACAACAAAATGGTATGCATTAGTACAAAGAATGTCCTGTGACAACGCGGGCTTTTGTGCTGCTAGTCTTGCTTCTAAATATCTACAAATATCATGAAAATAACAGCTTATAGCTAGCCTGGCTATAAAATTAAATAAAAATATAATATTTATGTATTTTGCTCTACTATCTACCATTTAATTTAACTCTTGGTATGTTTGTAGTTCCTGTTTGTTTATGCCTGGCGACTGAATATTTTTATATTTTCAGTGTCTCCGTCATCGAGTTGTAGTATCAACGGCCTCAATTTTGGTGGAAATATGACAACAGTACCCCACAGTCAGCTAGAGATGCTCGAAGCGACGCACAGAGGCCTACACAAGTTCAACCCAAGGCATCATGACGAAATTGAAGTTGAAATCGGTGACCCCATATACGTTCAAAAGGAGGCTGATGATTTGTGGTGTGAAGGTACATAAAATAATGTATTAAGGGTAGTAAGTTTAGTTTATAAGTTGTTTATAACATGTCGTTTCAGGTGTTATGTTTATTTTGAAGTTCAAAAATGTTTCAGGTGTAAATCTCAGGACTGGTCAACAGGGAATATTTCCATCGGCATATGCAGTAGACATGGATTATAATGACTTTGACCCAGCAAATGCGAAAGTAAAGAGAGAACGGTATCTATTGGGGTAAGTTGAAACTACTACATTGTGACTTCATTTAATGGGGCCTAAATTTACTTACGACTAGTAATACCGTATATAATGTTGAACTAAGTTTTTATTTATAACGAAGTACCTACCTACCCAAAAAAAATAATTGGGCTTCAAGTAAAAATGTATGCGTGGGTTAGCCGTGAATCTGAATAAGAAGTATTTTAATTTGTAAACATTTAACATTGTATCTTATTTTTTCACAGGTATATGGGCTCCGTTGAAACACTGGCTCACAAAGGCACAGGAGTTGTATGCCAAGCGGTGAAGAAAATTGTTGGCGAATGCACCGAAGACCCGGCATTGCAACCTTGCATTTTGGAAATTTCAGACCAAGGCCTTCGAATGGTTGATCGGTCTAAACCAAACGTAAGATAACCTCTTAATTATAATTATAATTATATTAATTTCAAATCACATCGCAACTTCATTTCATATATCAAAGAAGAAAGCAATGAGGCATAACCTTATATTATATTGGATACAAATAATATAACAATTTACATTACATTGTACTCGCTGATTCTTGCCGGATTCTTCTTGAACTGGGGTTAGGAGGAACCGGCACCTAGATTCACTAGCATGTAAGAAGACGATTCAAAGTGGTCCTTGTGATTGTATTGAATAAAGTGATATTGAATTTTGAACTAATTGTCAAAAACTTAAATGTTCTATATATGGCTGCAGTATAGTATCGATTGTTAGATTTGTAGCCATAAGTCATAGTATTCTCACTCAGTTTTATACCACATAAAATGTTATTGCTTTCAACAATCAGTAGGTAAACTACGTGATAGCTGAAGATCAGCCGTTTTACACCCTTGTTTATCAGCTAAATTTCAAGGCTTTTTCATAAACATTCGTATACAGAAATACAAAAACTCTCTTGGATATCTTAATTCATACATTTCTTTGTTGCTACTTATAAAACTAAAAGCAAAAATCATCTGTTTACAGGGCAATCGAAGTGGACCCTGCATCGACTATTTTTATTCGCTCAAGAATGTATCATTCTGTGCATTCCATCCGCGCGACCATAGATACTTGGGCTTCATCACTAAACATCCTACACTGCAGCGGTTTGCATGCCATGTCTTCAGAGGTCAAGAGTCTACTAGACCTGTGGCTGAGGCAGTTGGGTAAGGACACTATACCGTTTACACAATACATTTCTAAGGGATTTAAAGCTTCAACACATAATAAAGTAGAAAACAAAATTATTTTTGTTCCACTGCTTGTCTGTCAGGCTGATCTTTTTTTTTAGATCAATGTTTTGATATAATTACTAACCTTTACTAAAATACAATTAACACAATGCTGGACGTGTTAGTAACATTTGTTTTGTTTACTGTAAAAAATATGACGTTTTTTATATAATGAAGATTTTCTTGTTTTATGTTGCAGGAGGGCGTTCCAGAGGTTTTACCAGAAGTTTATAGAAACAGCATACCCTATCGAAGATATTTACATAGAGTAAACTTGTATATGATAACAGTTTACAGTCACACTAAGTCAATAAGTAAAAATACAATTCTAAAGGACAACTTGACTATGACACTCAATAATGCTGTATAAATACTCCGACTTACTCAAACAAAACAATAATTATTATTGCACCATTTTTTCCAGTTTAACCCATGTAGTTATTAAAATAACCTTTTCTATTGATATTAATCATTTTTGATAATTATTATTATTAGTTACTTACTGTAGTTATTGAAGTGTTTATTCAAAGTCGTTCTAAGTAGCTCTATCGCGAATCGTCTGATTGATGTAAAATAAAACAACTCCATTATTATATTCCAATAATTTCTTAAGTAAATTACTATATTATATTCTTTTTCTATATATTCTCGTCTAGAGCCTGATTTAACCTACTGTTGTGTATGAGCTTCCCTTGATTTTATAAGTATTATTATTATTCCAATATTATGCGTTACTGGGAATAGATAGAATGCGACACGATTGTGTGGTGCTCCTAGACTAATAGGATTTACCTGAGAGATTGATTAATTAAGGCAACATTTGTACTGAAATGTTTTTCCCCTTAAACTTTGCAAAATATAATAATAGTATTTCTTAACTACATTGGCCTATAGAAGTTTCAGCTTCAGCTCTTTTGTAGATGCCTAAGAATAAAAAAATACAGCTTTCAAGTTTCGATTAAATGGTTAAATTATTGTATGTGTAAATACAGTAGTAATAAAATAAATTATTTTGGTATTATTCTGGTAACAAGTAACGTAGGTTGAAATTTGGGCAATCTTAAAATAATACGTATAATGTGATTAGCGAAATGGATTTTGTTGAAACTAAAAATATATTCGCGTCTTTTAAAAGGCTAACCTTATGTTTACTCATATTCGTACTTATATCATATCATGGTTCTTAACATAAAAAACCGTATGAGCGCTGGTAACATCTCTTTGCTCCACTTATTCCACTTAATTTGAGGTTGGTTAAGTATGTTTTACTCTCTATTTTCTACAGATGTCACCTTTCTCACAATCCATACCCTACCTTTCTTTCCTTCTTCCCCATTGATAATAATATTGGATTCGCAAGTTTTATATATAAAACATTCATAACATTGGAATTAAAAATGTGTAGGGTAGAGTAAGCAGGTAGATATCGTGCCTCATGTCGTATCGCATGTGATAGTAAAAGGAAAATATCAGATAAAATATTTACCATTGTGATAAGGTAACAGTTATTTTCTGAAATAGTCAAAAACTCTATAACCTCAATTATAAAACTATTTCCAATAATTTGTATTAACTACTGAGCATTTGTCTAGATGATTAGAATAACAATATTTTATTATAAAATCAATATAAAGTTATCACATTACTTATTATTACGAACTATGAGTATTATTGTATGTAATATCATTAAAATAATGTAACTAAGTATTAAAACTTCATAAAATGTACATGTTTTGAGACATAATTTATGCTATTTATGCTTAATTCCATCAACAGACTCTTACTGTCTGTCCATTCATTTATAAATAGCTAATATTGCACGTAAAACCTTTAAAGTTCGAAGACATGTGCTAAGTACACACCAAATCAGTCTCTAAAACGTTATATAGCCCTTTCACCACATTGATTCTAAATGAGTAAAAAGTTTAAAAACTAATGTGACTTTAAAGTATTTTTTATTTAGATATTTTCTTTTACAAAGGTTTTATACATATTCGGGCTTATTGTTTAAACAATGGTCTTAAGTTAAGGTATAGTATGACCTTGTCCTAAGGTCAAAGAACCTCCACAACGTTGAATGCCACATCAGCTGTGGCGAATAATGGGAGACAAACCCTTAAGCCTCTTGCCATATCTGCTCTTTGCATTACTATGTACATAATTGAAGCAGTTATCGAATATAAGCTTCTTTAGCGGTTATTTGGACCTCTGTTTACCCTAAAGTGTTGGTGGAAATAAGCATTGTTCCCATAATGTATTTATAACTACAGTATTGTAGTTTGGTTAAGCAATGTTGGGACTTTATTATCGTATATCACAATTTTTGAATCCGCTTTATTTTTTTACATGTAAATATTTAACTTTATACCCATCTACTTAAGACACATATACGGCTAGGTAAATAGAGGATGTTTAAATACCTAGCGTATGAGTAGCTCGTAGTTTATGATAACTGTTACAATAATAAAATTTCAATATTAATGTATGAAATATCGGACTTAAACAAAAAAGCTTGCAAAATTGTGCCCCGACGTTGTAAATATTTTATTAGCAAATTACACTACATTACTCGTATTAATACTTATCGAACCAAATGTTCAACAAATATAGTGACTCAAAATGAAGAATAAATATTATTTATTTTTTCATTTAAAATGTCATAGCATAGGTATTTTGAGTAAAGCATTAAAACCTGTATTACTTGGACTGAATAATGTGTTTTATTTTGATTTCCTTAACTCTATACTTTACGAGTTTAAGTTTCTCATCTATAACTGTGGAACATTGAACCTTTTATCTAGACCCGGCTGAGACGTAGAAGGTTGCGGGTTTGATTCTCGCTCGGCGATAAATGTTTGTATGGTCTGCAAGTTTTTGTCTCGGGTCTGGTTGTTTCTATATAAGTACACAAGCTCTAGTTCTACACAAGCTCTGCTTACTTTGGGGACAGATAATGTGATAATGTGATAATATCCGGCATTATTAATTAATTTATTTATAATATCCTAGTTATTTATGTTTATATTTGCAAGTTGCTCTTATTTTATAGGTTACTTGCTCCTGCCTGCGGCTGCGCACGCATAGTACATACATAAAAAGTAGCCTATGTCCATTCCTAAGAAACAATCTATATACAAACCAAATTTGATGGATGCAAAAAAAAAGTTCTGTTGATTCGATCGCTACCAAACTTTACAGGATCACCTGCTAGGCCAATCTGAAGATTTCTTAAAAATTTTAACGAATTCGGTCTAGCCGTTTCGGAGTCTATAGGGAACATACATACACACATCGCCTTTTATATACATACTAGCTAACCCGTGCCCACTTCGTTAGGCGATTACAACTTCACAAGAAATATTAATGTACTAATATTGCTATTACTAAAAAGATACATATTCAAAGTATTGTTATAATTACAAACATTAACAAGGTTACGAATAAATATTGATAGATGGTGCTAGCGGTCACCCGCGGCTTTGCCCGCCCCGTCCCCGTTTTTATATATCCTAATTCAAGTTACTAACTATATTTATTTTATGTTACATCCAAATCGGTCTACCTGTTCTCGAGTTATAAGTGGTGTAACTAACACGTCTTTCTTTTATATATATAAAGATATATAAAGAAGATATCAGCTACATCGTTTTCGACTAAAGCTTAGCTAAAAACTACATTACATCAGGTATAAAACCCCGATTCGAAATGGTTTATTATGATGACGTGACGTGATAGAGAGACTAGAAAGAGGCAAACAGGCAAAAGCTCCTAAGACAGTATGAAATCCATATATACCTATTTAAATTAATTATCGTCTTTGTCTGTTTTTTCTAATAAAGCGACACCTGTCGACAATATATTTTACTTGCTTGTAAACTAATACCTTAAAAAACTACCTTTCTAGACAGGTCTAGACAGGTGGCAGCACCAGTCTGCTTTCAGCACACTTCAGGTTTTAAAAGTTTTCAGACGGAAGTTAGTGCATCGCCATTAAGTACCCAACTTGCATGGAAACTGCGCGCCTGTGCATCGGAAACTTACGCACGGCAACCGGGAAAGTTTATGAGCGAATAAAAACGATTGCATACTTTAAAATTAATTTGTTAAATTTAAAAAAAAACAAGTATATATACTTAATATAATTACCTGATTAAGTTTAACAGGTTAAATACAAGTTCATGCATTGAAGACCTTGTTCCCGCACAGCTACACGATTAATGATCTCGAGTCGATAAATTTTTGTAAGTATTAAAACTTTATAGATCCTTAACTGTATTTTCTTTTACTTTTTTTATATATCTAGTAATTAATTGTCAAATAGACCAAGGGGTCTTTAATGAGGCGTTCAAATCTGATACCTTCTTTATTTGTGGACATTAGAATAATGTGGACAAACCATAAGAAAACCAACGCAAACGCCACATATCCTGGTCATTTTGATAATGAGATAGAATAGCAGTATAATGGCATGTAAATTACAATTAATTATGAAAAAGAAATATTCCGAATTAAGTAACTAGAAATAAATTATGGTAGTGCTTGATTTTTTAATTATCTTTCACTACAAAAAATTGGCTAAGAGCGCGTATGGTAGTGATGGCTTCCGAAGCCAGTATGGATATAAAAACGATAAGTGATCAGGTCCCTAACCAATTCTAGAACACCAAAATTGGCACATTAAAATAATTCACAATGGAACGTTCATGATTCACTTTAAAGTTTACAAATCAGGCTGATTCTCATATTCTAATAACACCTCACTAGCCCTGACAACTTTCCTTATAATTTCATAATGTATGCTACTATTTTGAATGCTTTGAAAATTTTTTTACGTTAAATACTAAAAAAACGAACACGTATTTCAGGGTATTCCAAACCAACACTTAAATAAATTGGCCAAGTACAAGCGTGTTCACATGAACACGTACAGCGACGGCTTCCGATATCAGCGGTTACCGGCACTGGACACTATTTAAAATGACGACTACGAAGCTAAATATTGTTTAAACGGTATCGAGAAATCGGTATAAAAAATATCATCCTATCTTCAAAAGATTTATCCAGCAATATGCTACGCGATGGGGTATTATATATAAAAAAATAACCCCACATTATACATAAACTATTATTTTAACATATTTATTATATGTATAAGTTACATATTACTGTGCAAATTTCCATTATGATAAGATTAATAGTTTGCAAGCTAAAGCTCTGATAAGAGGCGGACAGACATACAGACATAGAGACCCACGAAACTATAAGGGTTCCTCGTTGCACTTCGGAATCCTAAAAAGTGCAAAAAAGTTTTAAAACGTTACACATGTTTTATAATACTAAAAGCGTGACCCGAACGATTTGTAACATAGGTCTAATATTTATAATAATACTTATTTCAGGATTTTTTTAATCAACTTCTTGAAGGGATTATTACAAACGAATTTTTCATTTTTATTACAAACTTCAACAAGTTTGTAATAAAAATGACAAAATCGGACGCAAACAACATCAAACTCAATTAAATACTTCTCATTAAAAGTAAATATATGATGAGTTTCTGTTGGTGGCTTTTATAGTTTGTATGTGAGGTTTAAAGCGTGGCCTTATAACGTGAGGTCTTAGAAAAGTTCTATATAACCAATAAAAAATACATGTCCGAGGTTGTTTTCAAAATTTGAGTTGTAATAACCTCTGGAACTATTGAACCGATTATAAAAAAAGCGGCCAAGTGCGAGTCGGACTCGCCCATGAAGGGTTCCGTAGCAGCAAGTAACATAATGTAAAAGTTCTTGTAGTTCGTTGTAACTTTGATCGATGTTTTAATAATAGTGTATTTTTTTAAATTAAGTTATTGATAAATAAGCATTATAATTAGGTACCTAAATGATGGGATTTAGATCTAACTATATGCGAGCCCATATAGGTTTGTGATAGCTAAACAAGCTAATATGAATTCCAGTTTGACAAGAAATATTTCCAAAAATATTATCAATTTGTGTGCCTCCTCGCGTAGTTAGACAAGATGGTAATAACGTCCTGTATCCAGCGTTCTGCATGAATATACAATTGCCTTATAAAAATCTTAGTTTCTCCAAAGTCTCCAAAAAGTAATGATGGCATATTGTTGTTGCAAAAAACATTTTTGTTTATGAACATGGAGTTCAGAAAGTTTTGTTTGTACATCAGGGCGATACCGATCAAGCCAAGCCCCGCGCAAATTATAATTATTGTTTACTTAGGCACCTATTTTTAGACACTTATTTTTATATTTGAGTTGATTGAATGAAAGGTAATTTGCGGTTTACGATTTATGACGTTTTAAAAAAAACTACTTACTAGATCTCGTTCAAACCAATTTTCGGTGGAAGTTTGCATTTAATGTACATCATATTTTTTTTTTAATTTTATCATTCTATTATTTTAGAAGTTACAGGGGGACGACAAACCTTTTAACACTTTGGAAGTGTCTCAAGCGCAAACTATTCAGTTTAGAAAAAAAATATATTAGAAACCTCAATATAATTTTTGAAGACCTATCCATAAATACCCCATACGTATGGTTTTAATGAAAAACAATTTTTGAGTTCTAAGTATGAGGAACCCCCAAAATTACTTGTTTTTTTTTCTATTTTTGTGTGAAAATCTTAATTCGGTTCACAGAATACATCTACTTACCAAATTTCAGCAGTATAGTTCTTATAGTTTCGGAAAAAAGTGGCTGTGACATACCGAATCCATAAGAGTTCCGTTTTTTGCCATTTGGCTACGGAACCCTAAAAAGCAACGTTTAATAGCCACATTACCTCGAGTGCTAGAAACTGTCTCTTAATGTTTTTTTTTAACAGTTAGGACTTTCAAATACATACTTATGACACTTTTATTACACCCAGGTAAAAAACAAAGACTGCTGTTCATTACACAAATATTGTATCTACGTATTAGGTAAACAGTCATTATTATAACAAAAGTTATATTAAGTAGTCTATACTAATCTATACTTCCATACTTTCAATTTGGAAATATTTCTGTCGGCTGGACGCATCTTGATAAAATTGGTAAGGAGATAGATTGTACCTGGTGAACGGATATAGGCTAATATACCTGAGACGCAAAAGTTTTCGGGTTTGATTCCCGCCCCAGGACAAATATTTGTGTGATCTGCAAGTATTTGTCTCGGGTCTGGGCGTTTATATGTATAATATTTATGTATTTATAAAAAAAACTATTTAAATATATCAGTCATATGGTACCCATGACACAAGCTCTGCTTACTTAGGGGCCAGATGATTCTGTATGAAATGGATTACCTATTTTTTATTCAACAGAAAAAAAATGGCGAAAAGGCTTACACTAGACATTAAAGTTAATCAATCACACAGCAACGGTGATCGGTGTGATGGCTTATTTTATATACCAACTATTTTTGTATTAACGAACTAGAAAAGCCTACTCGCACGGTCTGATCGTTTGAACCGCACGAACGGCTTACATACTACAGATTAGTATGACGTTTTCATCAACGAGCCTTTTGACACCATGCGAACGCGTGAATTAGTGTTGCTATAACGCAAATTTAAAGGATTTTTACGAAAAAATAACAGTTACTGCAATATTTGCGTAATCAATCTCAAGCCGTAAAAGTATGTGCAAATGCGGCTATTGCGACTCTGCTTGTGCACAATGTGACTGCAGAGCTCCCTTCCAAACGATGTAACGTCTAGTTTTATGAAGAAACTTCTAAGTGGCTAATTTAGTATGCAATTTGTTGTTCAAATTCAAATTGTTTATTTCAGTAGCCAAACATTACAACTTATAACAATGGTGGGAACCTTCTTTTAAGTACGAAGTACTTGTGCCAGATGGTTCTGCTCTTCCATATCCATATTAGTGGCTATATAGAAAAAAACATGAATAAAAACTAGTGTACCCAAATATACATATCTTTAGATTACTCTAAATTAAATAAACAAAAACCAGACACTAATACTAAATAATAACAAACTACACTCAAGAGCATAGAAATCGCACATAGGGGAATTTTCCTGCATTTTGATGTCGACACTTGTTTTTTTTTTTTAATTAAATGTTGGTTGCAAATATAACTTAAATTAAATTAAAGTACACACTGTTAGCTTCCTAAAAACCCATAATGTCTGGCCTTGACCTTCCAAATCATAGCAGTGGCGGCTTAACAATGGAATGGCCTAAATTTGCTCGTAGCGCGGTTTGTGGAACTTTGAGCAGGTATAAAAGGTTAAAAAACAATAAATTTGTGAATGTAACGATTTATTAATACGAGGTATTGCATCCCCTAGCCTGAATAATAGCTTCCATTGGATTTTTCATTGAAGAAATTTTTTTTTTTACGAAATCCTGAGGTATGCTGTCCAATTCTTCCTTGATCGCGGTTTGGACCTCTCGAGACTCGTAGGCTCTGCGTTTCTGGCTCTTACTCGTTTCTTTAGTTCGTCCCATAAGTGCTCAATGGGATTGAGATCAGGGCTTCGAGCAGGCCACTCCATAACGAGTACTTCAACCTCCTCCAAGTACTGGCGTACTATTGCAGCGGTGTGTGGTCTAGCGTTGTCCTGCATAAAAACGAAGTTTTCGCCGATAAATCCCGAAAAGGGCACAACATGTTCTTGCAGGATCTCCTCGACGTAACGTTGGGAAGCGATCCACGCGATCGAAGGTCGGTATCGGGCCCTGTGATGAAGACAAGTTCGGTTTTCGCTTCCAGTGAAATGCCTCCCCGGAACATACACGAACCACTGCCGTATGCGACCCGTTCCGAGATGCAGCATTGATCAAAACGCTCACCGGATGGATCTTCGGTAGACTCTACCCCGTCCGTCGTTACCATGGAGACATATCCTGCACTTGTCGGAGAAGAGGACTGCCTGCCATTGATCCATAGTCCAATTAACGTGATTTCGAATTAACGAGCAAACTGAAGGCGTGCTTGTCTGTGCGCTGGGGTAAATTTTGGGCCAGTTGCTGGTCTGTGCGCTGTCAGACCTCCTTTGGCTAGTCTTCTTCTCACCGTCCACCGTCACTTCTCTAACTTCCTGGAGCTGCTGTCCGAGTTGAACTGCATTCAACCGGCGATTTCGTAGTTATGTATTCACAAGAAAACGGTCATCGTGCTGTGTTGTCGCACGTTTTGGGCCTGTTCCTGGTCGCCTGGTATAGCTACCAGTTTGCTGATATTGCTGGTATACACGTCGAAGAGCATATCTGCTCAAATTTAATTGACGAGCCACTTGACTTTGGTTCTGTCCAGCTTTGATTAGTGCAACCACTTGAGACGCTGCTTCTGGTGTGGTATCCATTTTCTTGTTTAGAGAGATGACGTATTCGTTAAAAAACCTTTCTGACTGGGAGTTGGTATGCAAATGATGTCGTTTCAATCATCCCTTATCGTTTTATACCAGCTCAAAGTCCCACAAACCGCGCTACCTGAAACGAGCGAATTTAGGCCATTCCATTGTTAAGCCGCCACTGCTATGATTTGGAAGGTCAAGGCCAGACATTATGGGTTTTTAGGAAGCTAACAGTGTGTACTTTAATTTAATTTAAGTTATATTTGCAACCAACCTTTAATTAAAAAAAAAACAAGTGTCGAAATCAAAATGCAGGAAAATTCCCCTATGTGCGATTTCTATGCTCTCGAGTGTATACATTTTAATACCTAAAAATCTCTTGTGTGTATTAGAGTCGAGACTGTGAATTGACTGACATTGTGTATGTGTATGTGTATGTGTATGTGTATGTGTATGTGTATGTGTATGTGTATGTGTATGTGTATGTGTATGTGTATGTGTATGTGTATGTGTTTTTTCTTTTCATTTCTTCTTTTAATTTCTTCATACTTTTTATCTTTTATCCATTCTGTTTTATATATTTTTTATATATTTAGATATATTTAGATATATTTAGATATCTAAGATTTTATTTATGAAATTGTACAAATGAGTAGACTTTCTACAATATTCATTGGCGCCAAATGTAGTTCTAGTAACATGAGTTTTAACCACCTTGACTTTCCTCCTCTTTTTTAAAATATCGCAATTATACACTAAGGTTTTATGATGTTTTACAATAATATTAACAATATATAACTTTCTTACAGATAGTAGTTGGGATATTTTATATAGGTCTACTGTAGGGTATCTGTAGGGCTTAAAATAAATTACTTTTATAAGAGAACGCTGAGCTCTTTCGAGTTCCATGAATTTAGTTTTACCAGCTCCGCCCCATATTGGCAAACAGTAGGTTAGTATCGATTGTGCTAATGAAATATGATTATATATTTATATAATGAAATATAGGTATTTAATATGAGATACCTTATTAATAGTGAGGCAATTACATTTCTGCCTTAAGGAGCTACTGTCACAGCTGTGGATTTTTACTGTGTAGTCGCTTGCAGGTTGGGTACGATTATAAATAGAATAACACATGAAAAACGTTTTTTGAGCATTTAGTGTGAGTATATTTTCTTTAAGCCATTTAGCAACAATAGAGAGTCCTGCCTCGGCGTCGGAACGAACCTTATTCCAAGTAGTGTCAGAAAAAACAATTGCCGTATCGTCTGCATATGAAATTATTTTGGCATTACCTATTTGCATTTTACATAAATTATTAATATAAATCAAAAATAAAGTCGGTCCCAGGACGCTGCCTTGCGGGACACCAAATTTAATATTTAGTTCACTACTTATGCACTGCCCGTTTTTTACTCTTTGTATTCTGCAACTAAGATATTCTTTGAGTAATAATAGAGGTTTATCTCTGATCCCTATGTTTTCCAGCTTGTTTATAAGAGTGGGGACACATACTGTGTCGAAGGCCTTTTTTAGATCAAGATACACAGCCAAACATTTGTTCCCACGGTCTACTTGATCAGTGATATAGGAAGTGAGAGCCGTAACTGCGTCTTCGGTTGATCGGTTATTTCTAAATCCGTATTGTGTATCTGCCAATATTTTAAATTTGTTTAGGTAATTGATCATCCTAATATTAATAAGTTTTTCTACAATCTTAGATATTGCTGGCAAGACAGATATTGGCCTGTAACTGTTTACATCCGCTGTGTTACCGCTCTTATACACTAGGGTAATGATCGTTTTAAGTTTTTACTTCGAAACATTACCTCTAGTTGTTTATAATTGCATATAATACTCAAACTAATTGGATTTACATGGTCCTTATGGTAAAGTATGAAGATTCAGAAAAAAATATTTTATTGTTTTTTTTTTTCAAAATAAAATTACTTGTACAGCAATATACAATAATATAAAATAATACAAAATACTTATGTTTACATTGATGTATAATTACAGAAATGTACAGAATTATACAATAACATAAAATACACGTGAAACAGTTGAGCTATCTAAGTACCGTGTAAAACGATCCATAGATAGCTCAACTAATTTTTGATTATATACTTATATAATAAATTGCACATGGCTGTGTCGGACTCGTACAGGCTACCGAAGTCAGTAGGGATCAGAATGACCAAAAGTCAGGTCTCTAACCAATTTAAAATTATCTAATTAGCAAACCAAAAAAATATTGCCAAGCCTATATTGTAGGTAGACGGTGATAGATAATGAGTGGCTTCAAAGTGAAGAAGTAGCTTGTAGCAGGCAGCCAGGAAGTTGGTACTTAGAGGCAAGATGACCCCAGCACTAACGTGCGCAGTCAGTAAATAGCCAACGAGGCGGCAGCAGCAGCATACTGTTCACCCGTCACGATAACGTGTGACGAAATTCCTGAAATTGTGAATAACATCTGCTGTTATTGGTTTTTCAACTATCCGTTCTGAGAGCCACCCACGGCATCACGAAGAGACTAAAACTAAAGAATTTATAGCCGAAATATATTTTATAAAGAGATTTATTTGCAAATGTTAAAGAACCAAATCTTGATAATAAGATGAAAATTCAAAAAGCATATTCTAATAAGGTGATGCAATAAAAATTAACGTTTATTCTATACATCGAATTATAATAATTTTATTTAAAAGAAAAGCAAAACATGATTTACTCGTAGGTTATACGTTTTACATGACATTGAAATCCAATATCAGGAAATCACTTTCACTGCTGTTTACACAGGTGTAAACTTGATTATTTATTAATCAGCTTGTTAGTGCTGGAACTTTCATACATATATCATGGTTTCAGGCTGTTACTGTTCAAGAACTGTACCTAAATTTCATCATGATAAGATAGTCCAATAGAATGCAAGCACTTGCTTGTTATTACGGACTGTATATCTGACTGACAGACAGATAGAAGGATATAGCGAACTTCGTATCTCAAAAATATGTAGTAGATCGGTTAAAATCCCACGTGATCGAGGGATTTTCCATGTTCCTCATGGTCCATGGTCTTCAAACCTAAATAATACATACCATTTTATTTTTCATACTTTTTAAGTAGGTATAAGGTTAAGATGAGAACAGTAAAATTGCACGAAAAATTAAAATTGTGTGTCCACGCGATCAGAAAAAGATTTACAAACTCAAATACTTTAGCTTTTAACTTTATTTTCCATACCATTATCCAATGATGAGATAAATAAATATCTAACATTATATCCAGTTTTGAATTGTAGTGTAAGGCAGGTTTATCTATAAATATCTACGAAGGAAGCTGTAAAACTGATTCTGATTTTCCCCTGCATAAATTTCAACATAATATGATGTCAAGGTATTTCTCGAGAGAAATTGCATTTCTCATTGCGGGCTGAGAGTAAGCTTTTGTTAGTTTGATCTTTGTTAACTGACTGAATGTTATTTCAGATTACAATTCTCAAGAGGGATTCGCCGTTTGCAGACGCCAAGTGTATTCAGTCAGTTGAATTTGAGTTCCAAAATTCTCAGGCCTTTGTGGAGGTAAGTAGGCCATTTCATATTCAGTCAAAGGCAAGTGAAACAGTTTTATTGAATGCAATCTTAGAACACTTTATTTCCAATCATATAACATGCTACACGCTAGGCATGTTTAGGTGCCTCAAGTTATGATTGAAGGTTTATAAGTTGGATGGATTATAAGTAGATAAGTAGTATATCAATCATGTCTGGTACCCATAAAAGAAGCTCTGCTCACTTTCGGGGTTGATGATGCTGAAATGTCCGACAATAATTATGTTCTCGTATTATTAAAACATTTGGTTTTAATAATATAATATGATTATAATTTCTTGCTAAAAGTAACCCATGAAATAATATTATGATTATTTATTTATTCGTTTTATTCAACGCATTCAAAGTGTTTTTGTGTTTGGAGATTCATCTTTTATCCCAATCCCTTCAATGTATACGAACGCAACGTAATAAACAAAACATAAAAGTTTACATAATCAACTTTAACGAAGACCCTCGCTTCGCTCGTTCAAAAATAACTTTGTAGATGTCAATAATATGTTACCGTGCAAATTATAATCACGATAAAACTTATAGTCAGCTGAAAGGACTCTGATTGTGGTAAGACAGACAGGTAAATCATGACATAACTAGCTGTATGGGTTCCCTATTAGACTTAAGAACCTTAGTAAAAAGGAAACGGAACTAAGTGAGCGAAAATAAGTGTTGCTTATTTTCGTAACTAGTCTCCTTATGAATATTTATTTATTTCTAGCAAAATATTAACTAATAACACACTCAGAGAAAATATACCATGCTCTTCGTAGAACGTTATTTATGGTATGAATATTATATAACAAAGTTTTTTCTGGTGATATAAGAAATAGAAGTGAATGCGATTCTGCACACCTATACACAGTCAAGGTTCGAATGAATATTTGAAAGTGGTATATACCCTCGTGCTTGTTGCCAAATATATATATTTACGCTGTCACAGGTTGTCAGACATTCAAACAGCGTTTAGTCCAATCCAAAAAACGGAAAGCACGTTTCGTAAGTTGACTCGATGCGTTTACTGGATCTAGTCTCCCGTAGAGGTAAATTCCATATAAACCGTTGTTTTCCACTACATGTACGGTTTTACCCGTACGGGTAAAAATCATTTTTTACATAGCGCTTGTGGCATAGCTTATAGAGTATTAACTAACAGATGAAAGAAGCTTAGCGGCCTTCTGCGAGGTAGTTCCTTGGGTGACTGCAGTGGCTTCATCTGAGCGTTTCCGGGCTTTCGAAGGCTTATTAAACTGTCGGTCCCGGTTATTCAAAAGTTGTAAAGCTATGACGACGGAGACCGGTGACCTGTTAAACTCCGTTATCAAAGTTGGCCAGTGATTCAAGCGGAAGTAGTAGCAATACCTACTATAGAGTAAGTACCAGTGTAGAGTAGAGTAGGTTATTAGAACTACTGGAAGAGACTAGCCATAGGTGTCTTATAACATAGGGAATTCTAGTGTGTGGGCTAGTCAACCTATATACCATAATTTCCATAATAACCTAAGTTAAAACTTGTAATTTGCCAAATAGTGCAGTTTTTACTTTGACTTGTAAAGACATTTGAAGGTTACAGGGAAAGAACGTGTGATGTCAATTTTAAAAGATTTTCAGTCACATTTTTTAAGTTCAAAACTTTGTAATATCTCTTTATTAATAGTGTCAATCAAATAGCTGGAACAAAACCAAAAAGTATCTATCTGTTTACAGATATTTCTCATTAAAATGGCGATAATATTGGCATTAAAAGGTATTTTTCTATAATCTACTATATAAGTCACCTTTCTCCACGGAAAAAAAGGTATTGGTATTAAATAACACATAAAATTGATATTAAATATAAAATGGCTTTCAAACTTAGACATGCTCAAGGAGCGATTACCTAGGGCAGGTCCCTTACGTCTACAACGCCCACGCCTAGGGGTACTAGTTACGAGTTATCTATTATTATTTTATTATACTCGTACCTAATAGCTGCTGTCTTTTTCAGCTTCGCATACTTACATAAAAAGAAGCACATGTCGTTTCTTAAGATACAATATATTTCCTTACCAGGTTTCATCAACATTCGTTCAGCCGTTTAGCCGTGAAAACGTAACAAACAAACAGACAAATCTCTTTAATATAATAATATGTATATTAGTATGGATACCTGACCCCAAATAAAGGCTATATTATTTTATCTGCCTGCCTACCTGTCATACCAATTAAAAAAGTAGATCTTTATGTACTTCAATGTAAGTATTTAAAAAGAACTTTAAGGTATTTAATAAAACAAAGTATACAGATTTCACATTTTATTAGATCACAGAACAAAATTTCATACAACGTATCTACTTGTTAATTTTCAGTTTGAGCAACATCATTAACGGCATCATTACCACAAGATTTTATAAAGTAAAGACAGCCTACAATTTAAATTACGTCTAAACATTTTAAATGAGCATGAATCAAAATTATTGTAATGGCTATTTGGAAGGCATACAACACATTATAATAAATAATTATCTTTTCAGTAACTACTTACTTAGTAGCAACATTAAACTCATTAATAAATATACATATCTAAGGGTACGCTCAAACAGGCAATTTTTTTAAAAACATTGGTCTTTGTCGCGAGGTATAGTGTGGCACTATTTCTACACAATTTCTTCATATTTAAATTGCCGTTAATTGCTTTATGTCATCATAGTTGGCAAGTATTGTCCAGGATTTAGCAATTTCAATTGCCCGTGTAAGCGTACCTTAACACTTAATTTGCAACAAGATACCTAAATTATTGATAAATATTCAGAAATCAATCGTATTTCAATTGTTTTTAAAACGACTTTATTCAAATACTCTCTCAAACAGGCGAGTCTTAGAATCGCATGATTTTAATATCATGTAAACATTGCGTTGTTTAAGAGTATATTTAAAAGTAATTACACATTGTGTAATTTCTTTTACTATGCCTATATTTTTCGTGTAGTATATTTTTAAACGTATCTCATTCTTTTTGTTGTTATGAGTCAGTACGTCAGCTGATGTACCTACTAGTATCTATAAGGTATTTACATAGCCTATTTGTGTAGTCACTTATATTTCGGCTTTGAATACTCTTACTTTAAAAAAATTATAACATCCGTGAATTGTGTAAGAATTATATTTTCGAGTTAGTTACTTTGGATGGTCTTAGATCGGTTTGCGTGACTATAATCGTCTGTGGGCCATCTTAACACAATCCTCTCTGCAAATGACCTTTTGTATTGTAAATTTTATTTTATCCGCCATTTGGTTGTAAACTGTCAGCTATTTAAAAAATTAAATTAAAAACGTATGTTATGTGTTTAGATTTCATGTTTCAGATTAGAATCGTATTTAAATATGCTGTTTATTCTGTAAATTAGTAAAAAACAAAAACAATAATTATCATCTTTTTCTTAGAGTTACGTCGTTTTGAGTTGCGACTTACAGAAATAGTTAATAAACGAGTTAAATATTTAGACGCTTACATTTTTCAATCATTTGACCTTATTCTGATAAAATATAGCGATTTAAGTAATCTTAATTCGTTGAGGTCATTTGAACAGGGGATCGTTTTAACAGGCAGTATATATTCATTAAAGTTTACGAAGTTCTAAACCACTTGCTTTACTTTAGGTTATGAAACTACTTACGAAAATTGAATTTAAATGTAATAACTTGTTATTGTAATTTAATAAAAAAAAAGATATATGGACATGTGATAATGATTCTCGTTCGTTTTATTTTTTGTTGTACTGTCGTTGTAAAATAGTAAACTTACATTATATTTATCGCTAAATTGATTTACTTAATATCATTATGATTCTTTAGTTTTAACCCTAAGTATTTGAATGTGATTTAGAATTTGGTTTTGCGCAAAAGTTTTGTGAGCGACTTTGGTAGTTCAGTCCTTCATTTAATTTGTCATTTCTTTAGAAATCGTTGAGTTAAAGATAAATGAGCATCATCATTATACTGATCATAACAATAGTCACAGTTATCAATTTGCCTCGCATCGCCGCCAGTTCTCTCTAGTCTAGCGCATTTTCTACTTCTTACCAACTAGGTGCAATATAATGCAAATTTTACAATCATACATAATGTTACTTAATTTATATTGTAAAAAGTCTGTTTTATTTTCAACATTTATTATTATTCAAAACTAAAACCAAATTAAACCACAACAAACAATAATATTACGTTCTTAACTATTACATCAACAATAAAAACTCAATTAAAAATTACATCTTATCATTCTAACCATTATCTACGTCTATTAAACTTAAAAACATAAAATACAAACTTTATGTGGTTAGTCACATAAATTAATAAAATACTTAGTTAAATTATTATTGTTTTATGTTATAAAACGGCTTCCGTCTGAGGACCCAAAGTAATTTAAACTCAGTCTTTACAAAATTGTTAGTCATCAGAAAAACCATACAATATATAACCATTAAGATAAATGATTACTTTTGATAAAAGTTTAACGCTTTATAACTAAATAAATATATTAAGTAAAACGATAGCTTTTAAAATAACTGCATCTCGAAATATTTTCCCTAAAGATACCTATGATTAACTGTAACAATTCCATACTGTTATTTATAAAAAGTTTTAAACTTTGAGCAAAATTTTTCAATGATCTAGAAATGTGTTGATTTATTGGTATGTAGTCTTTATGTAATTCAGTTTTTTTCAAAGGTATTTTTTAAAGTAATATTTTCGGGTGATGCCTATGTCTGGACCTTTTGTATTAAAAAGAAAACTTTGATTGACAAGATCGTCTGTCAGGACTGTTTTATTTGTGAAGTTAGCAACATGCAATTATCTAAGAGGTGATTTATAAAATGGTCACTTTTGTGACAACCATTGCTATCAACATTAGTTTTCATTGTAAACGGGATTTGTAAATTTATTGTCACGATATTTCAGCACTTTTCCATGTTTTATGATGACGAGAGAGACTATGATTGTAGATTTTCACTAGTTTTATTAAAAACAAGCGTTCATGCTTGCGACGTCATCCGCACGTTTTAAAGAGGAAATTATCGTACCATACAAACGTTGACACCCTTTACACCCATCACTACGGGTAGTTTCAAACTCATATTATTGAAAAGAATATACAAAAAAGTAACCTACTCATCAAGTGTATACACACTTCTCATAATTATATATTTTTCTTACATACGTTTCACTCCTTTTTACTTAGTTGAATTTTGGAAGTTTATTTTTTAGGAAAACACCCTCAAGGATCCAAGTCTCTATGATTAGCGGTTTAGACTGTGCATTGTCTATTCTATAATATAGACAATGGCCTTAATTTAGTTGTTTCGCTAGAGTAACTAAAATTTCCTTAAACGAAAACGATCTTATTATTTTGCATTTAAGCCTAAATTAGAATGGATAATGGCTACTATAATTTGAACTTTATTGTTAGCAAAATAAGATCGTCCATATTTTAGAAAATTTTAGTTATTCCGGCGAAACAACAGAATTGCCAGCAATGCCTTACTTATCGTAGATGTTTTTCTCAATGAGTCAATCAGCCAGTGTGAACTTGTTCTATAGATACCTACAGATAGCTGTAATTAATAAGATTTTTATTCTTCACAGATCTTGCACGCCTTCTAGCTGCTTGGAATCAAGACTTTGACTAAATCTCCTTCACCAGACATCTAGATTGAATTGGTCGAATAGTCAAAGAGGCCCAAGAGTTGGATCCGCAAATCGGATCCGCAAGTTGGAACTAAGCATCACCTGATTTTTGTAACGCTTCCTTCTGATAGGGATAATGGAACAGCCGAGCCGTACTATTATAAATTTAGTTGTAACGATTTTATTTTGCTTTCTATTTATTTATTTAAGTGTAATCATTTACTTTTTGATATTCTTCGTGTTATATCCATTATATATGTAAATTAGTGTTCTAATCATTAATTTAAATATAAGTTCTCAACATAACAAAATTCATAATTGAATATACTCTAAGTTACATTTAAAGGAACCTTTATGCATCTACCGACCAAACATTGCTTGAAAAGAGGCACGAGAATTAGAGTAACGTTCTTATAAACATATTTTTATTAATAATTCATATTGTGTATATGGAGTCATTAACAATTATTTCAATTAGATTATAATCTGTTTATTACTAACTTATTTCTAAAAATATTGCTTTACTTTTTGTTTTGGCATTTCGGTTTACATTTTAAAGCTTATTTTATGTTTAACATTGTACATGGTACTTTAACAGGTACTATTATGTTAAAAACAGTAAGATAACTTAGAGTTTTTATTGTTTTCTTTTATCAATAATTAAAAGTCTTATTACTAATATTCTATTCAGGTAACTCTATACTTAATTTATATAGTGAGAATTTAAACCTAATTTAGAACATTTTGTTTTGTACTGACTAATTACATTGCACCTACATTATCATATTTTTTCTACAAAATAACATGAAATGAGTTTTTACAAGAAGTTCTATATTTATGTATCTACATATTCTAATACCTACTTATATTTCTTGCACAAACTGTTTACATAATGATATGATAAGTACTGTTCAAAATTTCCAGTAATGACTCTTATGAAGTTATTATGAGTGCTTTTATATTACCTATATTCTTAAATATTGTAAGCAATTTACTTGTAGACGGCAAGCTTTATCAATTTAAACATTACGCGCATATCTCTAGCAAGGTTTATTCAACCCACGCTAAAATTTAGCACCTGATGTTCATATTCATAGCCAATAATTAAATATGCAATTTATGATAATAGGTCATATACAAGTAGGAACTGTTAAATCTTGAATTGTAGTTGAATAAAAAATATTGTATAATAAGTTAAGGTAGGTATTTGGTAGCTAACTCTCGTATGTAGCAATTATGAAATAGTGAGTATTCATTAGTAGCGTCAAGGCGAGCGCGCAATTTACTTGTTAAACAAACAGAAACCAAAACAATTTAAAAAATCTATAGAACTGTAGTTTTTTATTTTATTGTTTTAAAATTTTAAATGTATGTGCTTTATCTTTAAAAACTTGTATACAGTGTGGAGCTACAAAGACAACATTAAAGGAACATACGTATCCAGTTTAATGTTTCCAGATTTTAATATTATTTTTATTTACAAATAATGATTTATCGAAATAAAGTAACTTTCTTTATTATTATCTCGGAGCAGCCTGTACGTAAAAAGGTGTAGCGCCTCCCACGTTCCGCTACGCTTCGCTCGCCGCCGCGTAGCTGCCCGCTACGCTAGCGCTCAAGTAAAGAATGATCTACAATTATTAGATAACTATTTTTTGATTGCTTATAATTAGTTCTACCCGTGTGTTTTACTTAATTTTGCCTTGGTAGCTCTTTGTTATATATTATTACATATTATAGTAAGGTTTAGTTATAGACACGAGAGGGAGATAAATACCTAGTCTGTTAAAAAAAAGTAATAAGGGTTTATCTCAAACAGAATTAAAAAATATTATTATTGGTAACCTTATATATAGAATTAACTTTGGAAGTATCTTATTTTTTAATAAAATGCTATGTATGTGTTTTATTTACTAATGCCCTAACCCAGTCTAATATTTTGGCACACTCTTTTATTATTTCCCTATATAAAAAGATATAGAAAATAACCTCCTAGACTCTGTTCAGTTAAAGAAATGTGATGTGGTAAAGTTAATGGGTCTATCTCATTATCAAATATTAACACTACCGCTACCTTAATGTGGGTCAGACCAACTTTGGTGACGAAGTACCATATGTGGCGTCTGTTTATCCTGTCATTCTTATGTCAATTAATAGAGACGGTAACAGTTTTTAAACCTCACGTTTATATTATTTAATATGAGATAAATAATAATGAACAGTCAGCATTGCATTTAATCTCTACATACCGCTATGTATGTTCATGCAACGCATGTATTAAAAGAACTTGATGACTACTTGATGATAAAACACTTTTGTAGGTTATTATATGTATGTAAAAATACCTCCAGGCACAGTACAAACATCTGTGTTTACTACAGAATAAATTGTCTGACGTACTGAGGGAAATCCAAGCCAGTACCTACAGTGTTGAAAACACAGACTAAGTGGTGATGCAGTCTACTGGACAGACTTTTCATAGAAGAACCTTTCATAGGCGCTAACCTCTAACTTTAATAATCTAATGCTTGTTTAATCTTGTAATAATCTACATATTTTGTTACAATACCTGTAACAATTTTGTTACAATACCTGTAACAATTTATGTAAGCTAGGTCATAATAATCATAAGCAAGTCTCATTGCTAAATTCAAGCTATATTTCAGTGACATACCTAACCATGCCGTGATTAAAACTCACTTAAGTGGAGCCTAATGCTATGTTGTCGGGCCAAGGCTGTTATTTTAATTACATTTTCTTTTATTAGTCGTAGGATTTATAACTAACTTGTCTTAAAAGTCCTGAAATCTAACGAGGAACAACTATAATTTCGCTATGTGCGATTGTCTGTATATCTGTCTTTCCGAGACTAGTTAAAGCACTAATTAATATTAATGTAGCCTTGCCTATTAATGTTATCGTAGTGAATTTAACATGTTGTATTGTGATACCTTTAACATTATAAAATAAATGTTTTAAATAAAAGATTTCGAGTTTTAAAGAGTAGAGGGACTTTTGATTTTGTCTGATAATCCAATCCATCCATCCAACCATTCCACCATTTCACTCACATTTCACGTATATTTCATAAAAAGGTAATTAAAATGGTCACAGCTAGTACCTAAGGCTTTACTAAATAAAGTGTAATAGCCTGATACAGAACTCCTTTATTTTGCTAAATAAATGGTCTTGAATTGGTTTGTGGCCAGACCACAGTCATTGTTATCCTTATCAAGTCAATGGACTACGATAACCTTTACTGTACATGGTCCAATACGCTCTTGGCCGATTTTTTTAAATATTTTTGCATTATAACAATAAAATATAAAAGAGACTTTGGCTTGAATACCGAAGTTGGAAAAATAACGACCTAAGTGTAACAATGTGTAAAAATGTTTAGTTTAGATGTTATTTTTCTTTTAATTTAGAATATTTATTATCACGGGGTTAAATAAGGTATCATCGTACTACGATACTTTTTATTGAGAATAACCTTCTACAAGCTTAGGAGTAAGACAGTAACGGGATACATACTAGACAAATACCAAATGTTTTCTATACAAAGTAACAGTTTCTTATACATTTATTTTTGTGCCTATTTAAACTGTCTATGGTGAGAAAAATACTAAATTTTGCATACACCTAAACACTTTTCTATTATGTTTAATATTGTGCCTTTTAAATTGACCTATGGTGATATATATATTAATAAAAGAGAAAGTAAGTAATATAATCCTAAATACAAAAAATATTTTTTATTGATGTAAGTTCCACTACTTGTATCTAAATTTGTTTACACCATGTAAACTTAATTATGAAAATTATATAAAATTCAAGATCTGTTACATTGCAATTAATTTTGATTATAAAGTTGTTTTAATTTAGTAGTGACAGACTGACAACATTTACCTTAGAATTTAAAACGATTAAAAGTGTAACTGCGCAGTTTAAATAAGATACTATTCGTACAATTTACGTGAGTCGTAGCTTATTTTATAAACTTTCACATCTAGCTTGGCTTGCTTTTTACACAAGGCAAGATTATTTAAGCGATATTAGAGAGAGGACTGGTTGGTCCTGCAACTAGATACAGTCCGCGCTCTTACAGATAGTACTCATCAGTAGTGATATGAGTCTTATACACAGAAACAATACCATTTAAACTGCGAGTTTTACTACACAAACATGTGTGTAACAGCTTATTTAATTTACATATCAGTGCTTTAAGATTAAGTTTTTGTAGCAATATAGTTTTCACCTTAGAAGTTTGACAGGTTTATTTTTGGCTTTTTTCAACCCAACTTCTTTCAAATGTTTTCCAACATTTTATTGTGCTTGATTATATTGCATTCCTACGGTTGTTTTGCTTTTGCAGCTTGATTAGTTGAAGGGTTACAAAGCAATGCGTTGCAAGTTTTGTGAAATTAACTATATTGCTACAAAACTCTGAGTGATTTGAAGGACGTCTATGGTTCTTTTTTTGTAATTTTTTGGTTGCTACTTATAGGTATAATTTTATTTCAATTTCAACTATTATCTTAAGTTATTATAATAACGATAGGTCTAGGTACCTATAGTAATTGATTAATATTTGGTTACATTTCATAAATCCTAAAGGGAAAATCACACATTAGCAGAGAAAACCTGAATGGTAGGTTTTCTCGGCTATTGTGTGATTTGGCCTTCGCACGTTCTTCTTTAGGATCACGATTACCATTGCTCTCATTAATGTTAAAGTTCACCAACACACAATGCTCTGCCACCTGCTTTGATCATAGTTTACGATGACAGACCTAAATGGCTATAATAGTATTGTTATTTTTAGATTAAACAGCGATAATGTATTAGTAAACTTTGGTCTTAATTTCTACATTAGAAAGCTCTAAAATTAGTACATTATAATACTACAAAATAAGCAGCGGCCTATTGCATAATAAAGTTAAAACTATTTGTGTGTGTTTTTATAAAAAAAACACATATCTTTAATTTATTATGAAATCGCCCCAGGCTAAGACTAAGTATTATTAGCACGTTGTCGTTCGAGAAAGCCATTGTCAGCGATGAGTAGTTTGATCCTTTTAGTTTTCTCCTCCCAGCAACACAAGGTCGTCGGCCACAACGTCGGAGACATGAAGGTAGATGATCCAATAAGTGAGATTAAAGCAAACGAAACATACCGGGAACACGATCCTTGAGTACTTGTCGATGTCAGCGGGTGAAGTTCCGAACAGTTTGTTGAGGGTCTGTGAAATTATTAAACTTATTATTATAGATTCGATGTGCTGACTGACGGACTCATTTACTTACAATAAGGAGCTACCAAGGTGAAATGAAATATACACACGGGTAAAGCTACATAAATAAATATAAAAAAATATATAGAAAAATAATGTAAAAGTTGTCAATAAACTAAAAAAGAACTAAATGAGTAAATGTAAAAAATAAAAAAAACCTAATCATTTAAGTGAGCGCTACCGTAGTGCAGTAGCTACGTGGCGGTTGCGTGGAACGCTAGGGCAGGCGATATCGCATTTCACGTATAGCTTGCTCCGAGTTGATTATAAAGAAAACTCATTTATATCGATAAAACTTATGTTGAAATGAAATAAAAAATATTACTAAAATTTGAAAAGACAAAACCGGTTACGCATGTTCAATTAATGTCGCTATTGTTGCTCCACCCTGTATAGAGAACGCACAGCTTATTCGGGTATATATAGTGATGTTGAAAACATTACAACACAGTGAACTTTAAAACGCATCATGCGATTTGATTGAAACTGGAAAAAGAACGAGTATATTTTTTTACTAGAAACTGACTCAGTCTCCAAAGTACAAATGTTGTTTTTTTTTGTATTGAATTGTACTATTATTATAGTTAATATTGTGTAGGTTTTTCACAAAAACTGTTTCTAAATATTCTCGAATGAAACACAATATTTACGATCTGTTATTTAAGTCAAAACGAGTGTGGCTCTTATAAATCGTCATTTCAATCTGTTTAACGGGGACCCCGCCAGAGAGAGAATTTCTGTACGACAATATAAGCCGAATTAAGTACAGGCGCGCGGCCGTTCCGGCTAGTTTTTTGAAATATCTAAAGCCTCCATCAAAATTTTGCCAAAAGCCTAAAACAAACGCAAGTGGTATTTTATTGTTATGCATCTCCAGTGAAATTTGTTTTTTATCATCCAGAGTACCTAAAGCCAGATCTAGCTGAATTTTAGCCAACAAAAAACTCATGCTAAAGTTGCAGTGTCCAAAAATAATGCCTTCTTCCGTAAATTTACTCAGCACAATGTCAAATAATATAGAACGATGATAAAGTATCAGCATATTATCATGCTATATTCGTTTAATTATAGTTTGTAAAATATTATGTAAGTACTGATGAAAAGAAATTTAATGTATTTTATGACCTCTCTAAAAATATATATAATTGAAAACAAACAAGTTAAGTAGTATTTTAGTCAA
This sequence comes from Lampropteryx suffumata, assembly GCA_948098915.1. NCBI lineage: Eukaryota > Metazoa > Arthropoda > Insecta > Lepidoptera > Geometridae > Lampropteryx > Lampropteryx suffumata. The sequence goes on along the minus strand of OX402544.1, from coordinate 12,081,373 downwards.
AACATCAGTAAAACTAAATAAGCCTTTAATAGTTTTCACAAGAATGTTACGTATGTCGTGAGGTGTGGTTGAAAATATATAGTCCATAAAATTATGATCAAATACTACCATTTTTTACCACAAGTAATAAGTAACTAAATTAAAACAAATATAAATCAGTAATTAAGAAATAACACTAAGGAATCGTATAATTCAATTTTGATTGACTATGGCTGTCATAATGTGCATAATTTGTTTGCTTAATATAAAGTATTTTACCATTGCACCAAAAGGTTAATTTTTAGAAAGAATTTTGCCTACAATAACGTTGCTTTGCAGCGATGCTATTAGAGAATATCAGTCGCAAATGCGTGAGCTTATTTGCATAAACCTATTTTTTACACATTGTGCACGTAGGATGGAAAACGTAGTTATGTGGTGAACGTATGTGCGGGCATTCAGGCGACCGGACGCAAGCGAATAACGCGCTGGATACACTAGAGACAATAACCTCGTGGAACATGTCAACAACACGATGAAATTACCCGGAATAATGTCGCGAAATACTTTTGTTCCTTCTTAGTGTAGGTACCCAGTATATCCAGTCTAAAATAATATAACCAATTCTATCTATAATATTAAGTTAGTAAAAATTTAATATAATTGTATCTGTAGCAATATAAATTTGAAGAAGAGTGCTCCAAATTGAAGCGAAAGACGTTAACCCTAAGCAAAACACATCAACCAAACCTAAAAACCTGATGCATAAGTCCGTAGAAAACTACATAATGCTGTTTCGAGACTCAAAAACTATACAAGTCCATATCATTACTAGATACGCAAAAAGAATATAAAGAACACTTTCAATATTGTAAAATCTAACACACATTATAACATAATTTATGGTGCGCGGTCTAAATAGCTAGAGAGCCAATTCGAGGTAAATAAATGGTCATGTGTGAAAGACGCGTCTGAGAGGGTACCGTACCTAAGAGCCATTTTTTTTTTACCAACATGATTCTGTTCCCATCGGTTAGTATATCTATTCCAATTATAGCCACTATACCGTCATAAATTAAGTATTGTAATAAACTCTAACAAAGAGATACAAAAAAATATTATTTTATGTGATATTAGTACAAGTTAACGGTTTTTCGTTTTTTTTCTTTACTTGTATTGTGAGACCATCGTTCTTGCCAAATTTCAAGACGGTATTTTTGAAATTATGTATGTTATTTATGAAAGCTATGTATTTGACTTCAACTTGATAACTTTATTCGTTTCCGAGAAAATAGGTCTTGCCATACAGACAGACAGAGAGACGGTAATTTTTTCCTTATGAGCTACCTACGGATCCCTAAAAAAGTGAATGCAGCTTGTTAAATGTCTCAGATACTAAGTAGTTCTAGTAGACAAGTAGCAAGGCAACATATCCCGAATCATGAAGTCGTACCGCGCTCAATGTTGGTCGGACTCAATTCTCAATGCTGTGCGTGATATACACATTATTATGCCTACTTGCGTATCTAGCGCATACGGAAACGGAAATAGTGACAGCCCGGGACTTTTTTCTTGTAAACGCTAGAGAAATTAAACAGCCTGGAACGGTTTTCTCAGTAACCGGATGTTTAATTTGAAAACTGTTCTTCAAAATACGTTCTTCATTATATATTGTCATTCCGCGTATGCGTGCGCATTATTTGATAATATTGTAAAATTACATTATCGCGTATATTCACATAAAATTTGCAACGACCTTGAAATATTCCCGCTAATTTTAAATGCATGTTATAGAAACTACACATAAATATATTAAAGTTGCTATGACCGACCTTTGGTACTATAATCTGAGAAGATTCTTCGTCTTGACGCGGTGGTGGTGGCGGTGGAGGTGCGGGCGCAGCGATGGTGCTTCGGGATCCTGACAGGGTGCCTTCGTTTCCGTATCGCGCAGAACTCTTGCCGCGGTGGTCCTACAAAGAATGTGCCGTTAAAACAGAAAATATTTATATTTTTATATGAACAAACAAAGTATAGCTATTTTACCGGTCCATGATATATATCATGTACCGGTACAACTTTAACAGGAAACGATAGCGCTTCAGGCTTATGATTGTTCACAATGTGGATGTTTTGCACTGTTTTACTGTTGTACTGTTGTGACAGTTGCAAACAATATTTAAAGTTAAAACATTTAATAATTAGTACCAATGTAGATACAAAACTATTGAAAAAAACGAGGAACTTATGTCAGCGTAGCTCATTTTCTTATTTTTTTGAGATTAATTAACCATAGACTAATCTTGCTACGACAAGTAGAAATCCATAATCTCTCTCTATCTATCCTCCGGATCAGGTGATTTTATGTACGAACTTGGACATTATAATACATTTTATGCACCCAAGTGGCAGAGTAGAGTAGGTACTTATATGCAGTGAATGTATTATTACAGGCTATTGAATACATATATACTTGACAAATTTCATTCCAATCCGATCAGTATGGTTACGGTGTGAAGGAATGATACTCATAAACTTTCATGTTTATAATACGAGTAAGAAAAGGATTGATCACTGTTTTTGCAAAATAACTTTAATAACTTACGATGTTTTTGGTTTTTGAGATATTTGGGTTACTAAATAAATAAATACGCATTTGAGCCTTTTCATTTTACCTTCAAAGAGCTTTCAACATAAATAAACACTTTATGTCGTATTCAAAAAAATATCATAGGCATTCTGCCGCTATATAGTGCTCAGCACGGCGGTTTGTAACATTTGGATTAATGGTTAATCTATGTTTTATGGCAAGAACCTGTTAAGGCTAAAAATCTTACCATAGAGCGATTCAGAGTGCTAGTCCGTGGGGGCGGTACCGGTTCAGATGGTCCAGCATCCATTGCAATTGAAACTTGGGGTTGAGCTGGTTTATTCTTCTCAGCCTTCAACGCAGCGATGTATCTCTGCTTTCTTAGTGCAATCCTTTTAGCCATGTAACCAACAGTAGCATATTCTGAAAAAAACTATTAGTTAAAACCCCATTTCCTTAATTTAGAGCTTTTATTGATTTAATATACTTACCTTATATTTCACAGCATGACTAACACTGTATTAGTAATTGTGTGTACTAATATTAGGCATCTACGCTACAGGTTTTACAAAAATAAAAAATCTAGGAACCATTTTGATAAATATTAAACAAAATAACTCTTAGATCCATTATATTTGAGTGATAAATTATGGCAAAGTGGCATAACTTTTAGGCGTTTTGTACATTTCTGTACAAACCGAAACCAGAATGTTTAGTTAGTTTCTTAATTATTTTATATGGATTATAAGTCTGATAACTATTTAAATATAATTAGTTTTATTTGTGATTCTGTTAAGCGGTCGTTTCATGATTTACAAAGCTTATGTAAAATGGCTCATATGGTGGCTCAAGAGACGTGGCTACTTCCCCATGACATTCCATCGCTAGGCACGATTTCAAGTGATTTTGGGTGTACTGGTAAGTCTGGATGATGTTGGGGTTGCCTCGCTTCTGCAGTGTTTCAGGGATGTTTGCTGAATACCAAACTGATGGCTTTGAAGCTCTTATTCGCAAGAAATCTGCATCCCTTATCCGTAAAGTTCGAGACAGTCACAACAGCATCCTGAAAACTATACCGGATAGGTACTCGTCGCCGATGTGGTCAAGGTTGGTATGCAGGGTGATCCCAGAAAACTGCTCGTTATTCTAATGATGGCTCTGTGAACAGCTTATTTTTTTACTTTTTATTTTTTATATTATTGTCTTACTCCCTTTTGTTCTATGTATATGTGCTACTAACTTCATTTAAGTGTCCGAAATAAAAAGATTTTAATTTTGAATTGGATATAAAAAGGTTTTCAGACTGCTGTCTATCTATAATAAACAAGAGTTTACCCAAAAGACTGGCGAAGACCATCACGAAGCAAGTTCCCAGATAAACATCGATAGACTTGACATAAGAAATCTTTGGCAAAGCAGCATTCGTAGAAGACATAAGAGTTGTCATTGTCAGCACAGTGGTCACGCCAAGAGATACGCGAGCAGGCGTTGCATTCCTATTCAACCAGAAAGAGACCCAAGAAATAATGACAATCAGTCCGGATGGAATATAAATCTGGATCAGGTAGTAGCCCATTGAGCGGACAAACTGTATTTCACAAGCCAATCTTGAGTAGTTTCCTGAAAAAAAATATTTTTTAAAAATTGTGTAAATGTTTATATACATAGATCATAAACATCTAAATATGATAAATGTATTTTTTAGGACATGCATAATTTAAAATGTGGATATGATGTAGGTTGTTAAACACCATTTGTCTTGTATGGACGCTAAACGTGCAGCATTGGTAGTCAGTACCTGTCGTAAGGGAGATTTCCATAGCCCGCTGGCGATGGCCCAGCACTTTAAATTGCGGCAGCGAAACTTCGCTTGAAACGCCCACAGAGTTGGGTCCCTCGTTCCACTTGTAACGGATGTCCCGCATCGTGTAGCCGACTGTGGGATATCATGCAGAGATATGGAACGATCAAATTAAGCACCCATTTCACTGGGTTTTTTTTATATAAAGGCAATGATGAGTCTCTGATTTAATGTATTAGTATTAACTTATCATTTGATTGCTTTTAATACATTAAGCTCACTCAAAAAAAAGTATGTGGTGTTTTAAATAAATAAATGGCTCTTATTCTGTTAATTCGCCAGACTTTGGTAGAAGGGAAAGATCTTATTTTGTTTTGAACAAAGTCTGAATTAGAGTAACGTAAGCAAAACAAGATCGTTCGTAATTTACGAAGTTTTAGCTAGTCCAACGAAACAACACAATCACCACCAATGTTACAATCATAAGAGCTTTATATTTCTGCTGATTGATAATGAAAAATCAAAATAAAAAGAGAACTGTTTAGGTAATATAAATTAATAAAAAGTAATAAGTTGGCTGAGAAAGAGTATTTCTTGTAATTAAATGTTGCCGATTGTAAAACTGTACTCACAGCTTTCAATTTCTATATAACATAATTGACGATCCATAGGAAAGTATTGGAGATCCATTGGGCATGAAGCGGTTATAGTCAATCTGAAAGTTTATTTAAAATAAAACAATAGCCAAATTAAACACAATATTAAACAAAAACATTAATGTGAATTTTAGGTTACCTTATACTGCGAGTAATAGACCCTGTATGGTGAATTCGGATGAATTCGTTGCTCGTTGTAGCAATGTGAAAGTAAGATTGCTTCTCATTGACGAAAAATGTGTCAGGCACCCATATGTTTTTGATAAACTCAGAGCCAACAGAGAGAGTTTCAACACCTGGACGTTTTTTAAATGCAAGTCGCGGATCCGTCCAAAACTGTCTAAAGTAGAAATCCAGCGTGAAATCCTGAAACATTTCCTATTGTTGTGGAATACGGTAAAGGTACCTACTTGAATGCCTTAAGTAGAAGACAATGGTTGCTGTTCGGTGAACAGTCTTACTGCAGGTGTTTTGGTTAAAATGCAAAACATAATAATTAATGCAAAATGAAACAACCCCTTACTCTGGAGCGTTCATTGAAATCAAGTTTTTGATACATAATAATTTCATCATGAATTTTTAGATTACCATTTTGACTTCGGATAGAGAGCTGATGGAGAGCACGTACATAGTAACTCCGACGTCCACCGGTGGTCCTTAAATTAAATATTGGTTATTACGTTGCTTCTACTACTTTAGAATATGAATTAGGTTTAAATAGTCGTTGAGCCGATAGGTAATAAAGTTGTTTGGGTGCCAATAATCAGAAGGGCCACAAAACATCTTTGACGATTATTTGCTCTTTACCTATGAAGTTGACGTTATATAGATATAATACTGGATATATGGAATGTATTTTTTGTATTGTTGTAATTTTAATTAAATAAAATTTGAAAAGAATGGAATTCTATTATCAAATTCAATCATTTGTTTATAGGAAAGAGGTTATGTTGTAATTTTAATCTTTTTTATCAACATGATCGAGTTAAAAATACGAGTACTTATGAAATACGACTTTTATTGTATACAGACTCTAAAAACTAATGCACGGGTCGCTTCCATTCTGAAAATTTTAATCTGAAAAATTAAGCCTTTGGGCACCATAAAACTATGTTCGACAACGGCGAATTTAAGGCGATTGTGGAATCTGATTATGCTCAACCTACGACTAAGAAAGCAACATTTTTAGACGTTTCCAAAACAATATTGATACATTTACAATAACAACCTCTGTGGCGCAATGAACCTTGGTCCGGCTGAGACGCAGAAGGTTGCGGGTTCGATTCCCGCCGCGGGACAAATGTTTGTATGATCTGCAAGTATTTGTCTCGGGTCTGGGTGATTCTATGTATAATATGTATCTATTTACAAATAAATAAATAATAAATAAACCAGACATTTCACACAGCATCATCTGACCCCAAAGTAAGCAGAGCTTGTGTCATAGGTACCACATGACTGATATACTACTTATATACTTTTTTTTTAGTAAATACATACTTATTATACAAAGAAACACCCAGACCCGAGACAATTACTTGCAGATCGTACAAACATTTGTTCCGCGGCGGGAATCGCACCCGCAACCTTCTGCGTCTCAGCCGGACCTTAGACGACTGAAGTATATAAGGAGTATATCAGTCTTGTTGTACCCATAACACAAGCTCTGCTTACTTTGTGGCATGAAGCTGTGTATAATGTCTGGCATTATTATTATTTGCGTCAAGTAAACCTTAAAAACTTGACAAGTGGGTTCCACGGATAATAACGCCAACGCAACGTACGCGTTAAGGCTTGCCTTTTGTTGACTTAACAGACACAGAAACGAAAAAATATTTTTTGACAATCGTAAGCGTTCGTTTTGTAGGCTGGATCCTGGTACAACACCGCATAACCTCACATTGTACAACAGACGGTCTCCAATCTACAACAACTAAAGTTTTCCGAAATGTTTACAACGTTTTGGCAAAAAATAAATGCAATACCCGAGAAAGGTACAAAATGACTTTGAAGAGATAGTTGCCTCCCGTCTAGCAGATTTCTTCGAGAAAGGCATCAATAAATTACCACTGCGTAGGCAAAGATACATCGATAGCATAGTTGAATACTTTGATTATTAGAATGAAATGACATACATATAAAAACACTAACAGAATGTTTCTGTCAATAAAATAACACAAACATAAAAATTAGGTGGGTATGTACTTTACATTATTCTTAAATCGAGCTCGTTACACCTGAGCAAAGTAACCATATGTATTTGCTATAAAAACTTGATAGGTGACCATAGGTGACCACCATTTAATGAAGTAAATAATGCAATCTAGGAGTTGGTCTAACTAAATTCATATCGTACGTTATCAAATTTAAACACATTGACTTTTTTGACACTACAGGTACATTTCAAATTGTGCTGAAAGCCGGTGTCTTGAAATTGGATTTATAATATTTTTTATTAAAAGTAGCTAGGATAAATTTTGCAAACATCAACTTTCTTATAACCAAACCAAAATATAATCACGTAGAGATTTGGTTGAGCTTTAATTAACCAATACAACATTATCTGAAACTTATTCGATGAACAGCAACGCTAATACATAAAACTTGAAATTATAATACTGGTTGGATATCAGAGAACCCGCCAGATCATAAACTTGCAGGTACAATATCATTTCGCTAATGAACAGAAACATAGCATTCATGTGAGAATGAAATTTTCGTGAAAATTGATATTTGATCTCAAAATTAAACTCTTTGTTACGTTACAAACCTCCATAGTTGGGCCGAACCCGCTTGTCATAGCTGACGCCTAGCGAATCCAGAATTGCAGAAATGTTCACATCTCCAAACATCCCTCCGCGTACTCCCCTGAAACAATAATGTTGTATTTATAAGATGTTCTCTTGGCCGGGACTACAATCCAATAGGCTCGGAAAGCAAGGTTGCTACTTCGAACGACAAGAATGTGAATAGATTGTAATCTTCTTTTTGGTACGTGTGTGCCAAGTCTGGTGATGTAGTTAATAGGCCACACAAAGGTCTCCGCCATGGCTTAGTATCGTTTGAAAAGCCATGACCGATAGCTTAACTTGCAAGAAGCGTTCATGTGAAAATGCCACTGTGGGCATCCAAGGAACCTAACCCTACAGCAGATTGCTTAACTTCGTTGATCTGATAGGAACGAATTGGTTAACTTTGACTTGAGCGCTTCTTTCAAATTTCTTCTTGTATTGAGAAAACTGCTCATAATACTTAATGTTCCAACTTTACTCATACATGGACACGTTCATTCTTGACTATTGAACATTCCCTACTTTCATTGCATATTAATAATATATTTTCATTCTTACTAATTACCCTATTGCACCCTTATGAATTAAATGCCGCAAACAACGATTATAGTTTTCGCATTTTCTTTATCTATCTATCTATGTATATATAAGGCGATGTGTGTATGTATTCACTATAGATTCCCATAATTGCTGGACTTAATTTTTTTGTATTAATCAAATTTGGTATTGATATAGATTGTATCTTAGGAACGAACATAGGCTACTTTTTAAGTAGGTACTATGTACTACCGTGTTGCTAAACATTGTTTCTTATAACAGTCCAATGTATTTGTAAAGTATTTTCTATTCTATTCTATTCTATGCGTGTGAAACCGCGGGTAGAAGCTAGTCTATATATATAAAAGACGATGTGTGTATGTATGTATGTTCCCTATAGTCTCCGTAACGGCTTTAACCGATTTCGATGAAATTTTTAGCAAATCTTTAGATTGGCCTAGTGGGTGATCGTTTTAAGTTTGGTAGCGATCGGATCAACAGAACTTTTTTATTCTTTTCAATTTTTAAATTATTTTTTTTGGATCAATCAAATTTGGTATGGATATAGATTGTATCTTAAGAACGGACATAGGCTACTTTTTATGTATGTACTATAAGTGCGAAGTCGCGGGCTGAAGTTAGTACCTTATAAAAACCCATAAAAGACGTCACGTATAAAATTTATAATTACTTTATAATATTATTTAAATGACAGTACCTGAACTACCAATAAATACTGTATATATCAATAAATACTGTATTCGCTTATCAAAATAATCTCAATATTAGATATTAAATACATGAGGTAATACACAATTTGTCCATCACTATGAATTAAATAATTTGACCCAGATATGGCAAGATAAATATCAGCCGCAACGAACGTAGACGTAGCACTGAGATCATTAGCAGGCTCCACACAGAGGTCATTAGCTGGCAGACGGCGCAGTGACAAGGTACCGCATATGCAGAACAGTAAGGACTGAACTCATTCACCAGTTTGTTTCATGTTACTTTACTTGTTTTTAGATGCAACCATCTATTGTTATATCATTCATGTTTATACATTGAATTTTTTTTGGAATTAATTATTAATTTTAATTACGATTAATTTGAATTCAGTTTCAATTATTATTCTATTTTGATTAATTTTTTGTTAAATTACCTAAAAAGGATCTATCTAAAAGACGAACTCTGTGGCGCAGCTCTGCTTACCCTGGGGCCAGATGATGATATGTGAAATGTTCGGCATTATTTATTATTACTATCATTAACAATGCATGGTTTTAGTACCTAGTGTAGTTTATTTCTATCAACTTTTTATTATTTATGCATGATAAATAAAAATATTAAGGTCTATATTTCAAAATGTAGATAACGAAAAAATCCCATGGTCCCATTCCCGTTCAATCATTACTTGAAACAATAAAATTTTTCCAGTATAAGACCTTTATGTAAGACTCATATTCAAAGTGGCGCTTATGATTGCATTTAATTAAACCGTTTCAACTCTGACTGAAGATGAAATGACTTACTTATCCCAACAAAGGCCCTAGAAAGTAACTCAAATTCAAGCATACATTCTAACAGAATTCAATTTGTCTTAACGTGTGCATGAATCCGTCAGCCATTTGTAACCTAAAATACATTCAGACAGTTATCAAAGACCAAACTAACAAAAGATTCATCTTAGTTCCTAATGAGAAATTCATTTTCGCTCGAGGAACACCTTGGCATCATCTGTAAGAGCTTATGCAAGGGAAAATTACAATGAGTTTTACTTTTTCTTTGCTAAATATCGCCACCGTTATTAAAACAACTGACTCACTACGATCAGGACCACTTAATCGTAGATTTGCATGTTTAGTTTGACTCGCCAGTGAATGACGTAATTCGTCATTATAATAAGTTAGAAAGCTTCTGCAAATTGAAGCAAGTGGCACGGATTTAAGCAGAGATATACATGCAAACTAACTTTATTAGCAGTCGGATTGTCTTTATAAATTCTACATTGAAAAGGATTGTAAATTGCAGTGCATTTCGAAAAAAGTGGTGAAATTCCGACCCCAGTTGGAAACCGAATCGTTGTGTTTTATGGTAATCGTTCGAGTGCATGAAAACTTAATTTCTATTGTCATAAATTACGCTGAAATTCGTTACGATGGCAACTATGTAATAGCCCCGGATTTGACATCTTACAGTTCTTCTTCTTCTTTGTTAATGGCATGTGACATAATAATGTCAATTTTGCCAGTGTCAAGCGTTTATATTTGTTTATAGTCAATTTGTTTGTTTGTTAATAAAGTCTAAGTCGAATGTCAATTGTCAATTCTAAACGTTATCGTGGAATGGCCGCCTAGAATATTCTTGGGATTCCTCGTCGTTCAAATCACATTGCACCATAATACACATATATTTAAATTGTCTATATTTGTCCATGTAGTCACAATTTATACATTAAAATTCCACTAAGATTACTGAATAAAACATGCAATAAAACGAGTAAAAAATATTAAATTTGCAGACCTATGTTACTTTGTGAAATGACAAACCAACGAATCCAATGAATCCAACTTACGGTTATAATATAGGTAGTTGCTAAAGAATGCAGGCGTGAGTCTAGTCCATCACTTTCATCTTACACTTGTTACAGTAAGGCCAGTCAAAATAGACGTTTTTTTTTGGTCAACTTTGCACTAAATTTCCGATCCAAATTGAGCTTACTGAGCATAAAATCACAAAATGCTGACAGATCCAGGTGACGCTTCAAGCGCCAAATTGAAAAAACGTTTTTGGCTGATATCTCGGAAACAATGCACTTTAGGGCATAAATTATGGAGACCATTATTGTAGAAAATAAAAGTTCGCATCTTTTGTTTTTGTAAACTTTTTTGTAAAACTTACCGTTTACTATTTATGGCCCATTTAATGAACCGGTTTTTCTATCGCGGCCGATAACTTTTGAAATATTAGATTAATTAATAAAATGCACTTATCCATTTTTAAAGATAAGTTGATTTTCTACAACTTTTGCTTCAAACTTTTTTTTCTAATGTCCATACTTTTTGAGTTATAGGACGTTTAATGTTGGACTACCGGGCGTAAAGTTGAAAATTTCAAGATACGCATATGGTACAAATTCAACAAATAGCTCTAAGCCTGCAGGTATGGAATTGAACTATGAATTTTTTAGTACATAAACAATTGGGATATTTTTTTCATATATTTGTTGAATTTGTACCATTATATTCTATGCGTATCTTGAATTTTACAACTTTACGCCCGGTAGTCCAACTTTAAACGTCCTATAACTCAAAAGAAAGCAAATAAGAAAAAAAATATTTGAAACAAAAGAAGAAGATAGGAAATTTAGTGCAAAGTTAAATGCTATTTTGACTGGCCTAAGTTATCTTGAGTTCACTACTAAATTATTACTTACATATTTGTAAAACATGTTCACACTCTGTTTATGTTAATTAATTTAAAGTTAATAGTTTATTAAGTAATACAGTCAACAGCCAGTATTCATTTTTGTCGCTGACCAAACGTTTCGACGGACGCCCTTGTAAATAATCATTAATTAATGAATTATCTGAAAATAATTCCTAAATTAATAATTATTTTTGTATATAACACTTTATTTATTTAAACATCGTTTTATAGAAATTAAAAACTAGTGGCTCTGTGAGTTGTAGACCTAGCAAACATTTTTCGAAATGACTGAAATATTACTTTTTTACGTTTTCTACCCCTATATCTACGTAATTAAAAAAAAAACTGAATCGACAAAAAACTATATAGTTATAGAACCTGCTCACAAAATTTCACGAGAATCGGTTGAGAAATGCGACCTGTACAGAAGAACATCATGTCTCGCAAGAAAACCTGTTAAATTATTTTTTAATTTATTTTTAGATTATGTAATAATGTTAGACGAGTTTCTTATATATAGGTATGTATATTCCTAGTCACACGCACATCTCTAAAGTTGTAACATGGTTTAACGTAAACAACTTATTACTAAACGAGAAAAAAACGAATTGCATTCGTTTTATACTGCCCAACGTTAAAAAGGTGAAAGCTAATGTAAAAATTAAAAACGAAAAGATAGATCTCGTCGACACCACAGTGTTCTTAGGCATTACTTTAGATAATAAACTGCAATGGGGCCCGCACATAGATAAATATACCGCTAGACTCGTTTATTTCAGCTACTTTCATAGCATTATGTCGTATGGCATTCTGTTGTGGGGTAATGCTGCTGATATTAACACCATATTTGTGCTGCAGAAGAGGATCGTTCGTGCAATTTATAACATGGGCCCTAGAGAATCACTTAGAAATAAGTTTATAGAAATTAATATTATGACAGTACTTTGTCAGTCTAAATACGAAAATTTAATGTATGTGCACAAAAATATTCATTTATTTAAAAAAAAATGCGATAATCATAGTATTAACACTAGAAATAAAGATAAACTCGCTGTTCCCACTGTTAGGCTCGCTAAAGTTAATAAGTCTTTTATAGGGCAATGTGTACGCTTCTATAACAAGGTCCCAAGCGACGTGTTAGATTTTTCGATTAGCAAATTTAAAAACGTAATTAAACAGAAACTGTCTATTAAAGCATATTATAAAATATCTGATTATTTAGATGACAAAAAAGCTTGGGATGAATAAGCTCCAACTCGACTCGGCATCCGTAACAAAATTGTCAATGATCATACAAAAAAGTGTTAAGACCAGACAAGTTTCTTGTCGGATTCTTCTTGAACTGGGGTTAGGAGGAACCGGCACCTAGATTCACTAGCATGTAAGAAGACGATTCAAAGTGGTCCTTGTGATTTTATTGAATAAATAAATATTGAATTTTGAATTTTGAATCTCAAATGTAAATACTATCTACCTGTTTCTGCCCGCGACTTCACCTACGTGGTACTTTAGACAAACAGTAGCATTATGTTTTTCCAGGTTATGTAATAAAGTTTCATCCAAATCGGTTCAAGCGTACTAGTTTGGTAGTTTGTTTTTTAAATCAGAATGGCTGAAAAAAGAGTCATCCAAGTAAACGAAATTTCGTATTTTAATATAAATGAAGTATAATGAAGATAGTTATTAAAACGTAATTATTAAACATTGACTTTTGATTCAGAAATTTTAATTTTCAATGGAAGTATTGGCCTTCGATGGGAATAATTATTCACAGGCAATTAGGTTTATGGAGTGCTGTACGCTGATTAATATTTACGAAATATACCACTTACTGAGTTCCAGGATTTCACATACTAATTGGTAAACAGGGCTCGAATATGTTGAATTAAAACGGACAGGATATTTATCCACAATTTTGATGTGTGATAATTAAGGCTTCCATGATTAATCATTCGATTAACGATTGTTCGATCATTGTTCGGGCGTTATGACTGACGATGCTTAAACAACCGTGTAGTGTGGTAATTGAACTTCATTAATTGAATGATGATTGAAGTGGAGATTTTGTTAATTAAAGTAATTTTCAATTATGATATAGAGTATCCATACTAATATTATAAATGCGAAAGTGTCTGTGTCTGTCTGTTTGTTACGTTTTCAAACGGCAAACGGCTGAACGGATCTTAAATAAATGTAAGAAGATGTATTGCATTTGGGGGAAGAATAGGAGATGAAAGTTACTGTGGGCAACTCATATATCCTTAAGTTAGGAATTTGAAAATTCATATTTAGTAAGAAATAAACGAGTTTCAACGTTTTTGCAAAATTATCCCCGAAGAGCGTAAAATAGGGGATTAAACTTATGAGATGTTCTTTAGATGCACAAAATGCATTCTTAAAACTAGTAAGTACAGATGCAGAAGAAAGCAGATTTGATTCCCGCCGCGGGACAAATATTTGTATGATCTGCAAATATTAGTGTTTCTATGTTTCTCTTGGTGTTTCTATGTATAATATGAATGTTTAAAAAAAACTATATAAGCAGTACATCAGTCTGCTTATATATAGCTCTACTTACTTTGAGGCCAGAAGATGCTGTGTGAAATGTCCGGCATTATTTATTTACCACATATATAATATGCTTCTTAAAAACATATCATATTATGATGGATGTGTGATATGTCTAAGATTGAGAGACTTCTCCTAGACATTTCAAAGATTAAAGTGGAGAGCTCTTAGCAACTAATCAAGAAAGTGCAGCGAAGTGCATAAGCGTTGCTCTAGCTGGGGTTTATAGTTGTAATCTCGAAACTGTAGACGCTACAATAATAGGGATGCCATAATAGACTTAACCCGAGTTAAAGTTAAAGTGAGTGTTGCAGTTTTCACTCTTGAACTTACAGACCATTGTCGTATCGAGTAAAAGTTTACGAATAAGTTGCTACCTCGACACTATTACTTAAACGTAATCACCTCCACAGCAAATATCACCTATTTAAGGGTTTCCCTAAACTACCCCTTGTAACGGAATTGCAGGGTAAGCTACTAATCTATTTGAGCATAAAGGTCTGTGTGTTGTACTTTATAATTATATCAATATGTAATAACTTAATTACAAACAGTACCTACTTGTGGTGTTGTTTTTTTGTTGTTGCATGTAGCATGTTTTTATTCCACGTTAAAATATCAACCCTCAACGTTGAATAAAAACATACCATTGAAAAATACTCTGTATTTCGGAAACAATGTGTCGTATAATAAAGTTGTACTTCAGTATACGAAGTTTTGTTATAGTAAAAACTGTTTAATACACAGACAAGGTTGAAACTTGTTAACTCAATTTTCAATATGCAATGAATTAAATAATATTAAAATCATTATTGTACATAATACCGCGGCTTGATTGAAAATTATATTATTTTATTTTATTTTAGAATTTTCGGAGAACTTACAGCTAGGTACATTAATAAGAATTACAAATAATAAATGTTTATAATACATGTATGCAGAAGGTCAATTATAAGTTCACATATCCGGAGTAACTCTATAGTTACCTATAGAGTCTGTATGTCTGTCTGTTTTAATAATTTTGCACGGTAATACGAATTAAGTACAAAATGTTTTACGTAAATTTTAAGGGAGACCTCCTTTTATGTAAAGTCAGGTTATCTTTTTTTATTATTTTATTATCCCATCGTGTGGCATATCGTTGATTATGTGATTTAAAATGTTTTTTAAATAGTTTTTCGATACAGATATTCGGTTGTTAAATATTAAGCTTTGTAGTGACCATTACCGAAAGAGGTCAGTGCAAATTGAAATAAATAATATTTGAATGAATTTATATATATATATATAAATTATATTGAAATGAATAATATCTAATAACTAAACATATTCACTTTACCCTTAACCTGACATCAGTTTCACCGTGGTATAACCTATGGCGACAAACTTATTGTGCAAGATTGACGAAATACATTACAAATATCAGCCGTGTAATTTGATTAACTATTGAAAACTGTTGAACTATTATTCTCGATGCAAGAGTATGTCTTCAACAGTAATTTAATAGATCTCTCCACCATATTCAGTTTTGTCAGTTTCAAAGGTTTTGCAAACATTGTCAAAACATTGTCTCATGACTAATTGATCTCATTATCTCATTTTGGCCCGGAATACTTGCTTAAAATATGGAAAATATAGAACTTATTTTATAATTTAAAACATCCTAGTTTGCCTAACTTTGATGCAAAATATGCCTTGTAGCAGCCGGAACAGGTCAGTAAATGGAGGAGGCATAAGATACCATTTATTGTCCTTTGGTTAACCTACGATCAGAGTCGACATTGGGATGTCTCTGGATGACTACTAGTACGATCCTTGAAAATATAAACACTAGTATTCACTAAACCGCTCGAGGTATGTAAATTATGCAATGTATAAGCGTGTCTTATCTCTCGCTTACAAAACTACTATTGTGGTTGCAAAATAAACGCATTTCATTCATAATTCATATTTATTCATACTTATTCGAAAATGTTTATGGTAGAGCTATTGCTGTTTTTCAATTTCAGTTTATAAACAAGTGCACTTCCATTTTAAATTACATTTTAGAAAAACCATTTGACTTCTGAAAACTTCTCCATTTTCAATTCTGGACTACTCAATTCACTATTTAATTATTGTCGACGATGTTTTATAAACGTCGTTGTACCTACGCCCTTTTTCCAATCGAAGCTTGAAACAAAATAAACAAATCGCCTGCGGAATTGAAAGCGGCATGATGGGATGACAACCCAATTAAAACGAACAAGCATCGGTATATTATTTCCAGTTTTCTGATAGCATTCAACATGCACTGCAACACCGTTGCGTGCTGAGCCCAATCACTGAATGCAACTCACTCGTCAATCATCTGCTTTTGTTGTATAGTTGCCCATCTGACGGGAGCTATCACATTGATATGTCCTTTGTGCCATTCTACAGGAGATTTAGCCTTGTTAAATATACAAACGGCACGAGCACTGCATTGATACGTGCTAGATTCTTTAAATTCCGGCTACATTGTATACTACTTGCTAATGTACCAGCAGCTTTTCGACGTGTACTTCAAAGCATGATAGACAGATTCATGATATTGTAAAAGGTTCAAGGCTCCTCCAGATCCAATTGTATGTTTGATCTCAGAGATCCGCTGTTGAACTTTAATTATAGAGGAATAGTTTAATAGATAGCGGCAGTACCATCAATAGTTCCTTGTGTTTTTTTTTTTTTTAGAGTATCAAAACCTGGCAAAGATTACGCAGAGTAAGGCCGGTCTCATTGTCAAATCCGAGAAGTCAATGTTATCTTAATAACGATGCCAGAATAACGAATACTTATCTATAAAAAAATAGAGATTTCGATTATAAATCTATTATGCAATTTTAGTTATTCCCCTTGACAAAAAAAACTGTAATTTAAAAAAAATAAGATACACAAACACAAGGCTGTTTCCGGATGCTACCTCAAGGACAACGTAGAAAATAATAACGTTTTAAAAAAGGAAACCGACTTCATTGAATAAAAATGTAAGCCGATATAAAAAAAAAACAGATTCCACATTCGCCATAAATCAAAAATATTTTAATTTTAGTTCAGTTTGGTCATTGATGACGAATAAGGAAAACGAATGAAGACGCATCCGCCAGAGTTATGTATCTAGCTAGACAGACGAACTATATTCGTCTGGCGCTTCGGCCAAATTCCGAATTTTTTCCAGCTATTTTGATTTAAAAACTAAATTACGGATTTTTATGAAATTTCTACGGGACCAAAAGGAAAGTACGAGTATTTCACATTTCGAGTATTTCTTTCACTTAAAAAAATCTTTTTTCAAAAGGGTTCATAAATGAAATATGAGGTAAAAAACTAAAAAGAAAACGGATTCTCAGTCCGTTTTTTAACCTTCTATTTTTGAAGTCGGTTAAGAAATAAATGAAATGGATGGATTTTAACTGCTTTATTCCGTTAAAGATTTGTAGTTCTATCTGTACGATTACTTTATCCAAAACCTTCATAAGCATAAAACTGTAATCTGTCTACCTATGGAAGTAAAACTTCAGATTCAAAACCGTCAATTTACTTTTTCTCAGTTCATCCTATCACCTCGGTATAGATCTTTCCATAAAATTCACAATGATTTCTTACAATCCTCTCTAGTCTGTTGCATCTCATTTCGATCTGTCAATTACGAAGCGTAATATCATTGTTTTCCATACTGCGCCAGGGAATGACAATGAGCCAATTTGATTTACAGCTGGGATTCAATTGTTTCCATGCGGATGCGGCAGGATCATGTATTTATGAATATGTAAAACGTTTATGAACTTCATGAATATTAATATACTCTACATTAAGTGTTTTAACTAGATTTTTTAGAAAGATGTTCTATGTCGCACATTATAGGCAATAGGAAAATCTTACAAATTTTTCGTCCTTGTCCTCGGCGAAAAAAAGAGTAAAATATCGACTGACACTAAATTGTATATTTAAAAACGGTGAATAACGCTAATAGTCAATACAGAGCCAATCTAGGATTGGCTCTGTATTGACTGTGACTGTGTATTGTATAGTGTTTGTGTGTTTTCTGTGTTTTTTCTCTCGTCTTTTTGGGTTTGATTACTTATTCAATTTTAAAATGCTGCTCACGGCTGCGCATGCCTTCTATGCTATTTCAAGTCAAAAACTACATCTAAGTTTTATTAAAGTCTGCCCTGCGTAACGGTGTCATTAGGCAATAATCAAACATATAAATAAATAAACATACATCAAAATATTCACACATACTTTCAAATTTATAATATTAGAAGATTGGTTAGAAGTAAGATTACCAGATTGCTGACGTCTAGCATTTTTATGACCATCTACCTTGTTCCTACCGGGTGTCCCATGACAGATCACACCTTCTATTGAATAATAAATATTCTTGACCTTCTCTTCTCGAATCTTCTTGAAAAGAATCGTAGCCCACAAAGCTAGGATATGTAAACAGAGACAAATGTCTGTTTTACCAAACTCTTTGTGTCTAAGAGTTTATTTTAACTATTCTGATATTGATGCAACGGATTTAAATTTTAAAAACGCTTGTATTTATAACCGTATGAAAAACTGTCACAGTCTAATAGTGTTTATATTGCAAAAGCGAGGGATACGGTTCATATTGTATAAAAAAAATTGGAATAATAAGTTTAAGGAATAAGATATAATTACATTTACAAGCGAATATGTTTTTCTAAATCTAATTTATGTAAAATTACACCTTGACAATTATATATTGCATAATGAGATACATTATTAAGAAGATAGAAGCTTTTTATGCAAGGCAAGGCTTTTTAAATAAACTACATGTGGACATAACAAACTTAGATATTAAGGACTTTACTAGAAAAATAAGGACATTTTCACTTGATAAATCTTATTATGTTATAGTCCAGGATCCATGGTCCATTTTTGCACTTGATTACTATCAAGCTAATTTTCCGGGAGTAGCTTCATTTTGATGAGACGCCCAATAATTTCTTGTACGAAACTCTCGATTGTGGTAGCTAACAGAGGTAGCAAGGATAAAATATGTCGATAAGTTGATTCTCAAATATTTATTACTAACTGAATTTTTTTTTGTTAAATCTCAAGATAATTATCTAAATTATTCGAAAAAATATTTGTCCTACAAAATCTATGGTTTGATCAAAGAGTCCCCTCCTTCCAACAGTATCGATAACGAGGTCATCATAAATGATTACTAACCAGCTGATTATTTTATTTTTTACTAATTTAATATTTATATAATTTAACAGTCATATTATCCTACATATTGCGTACGACGTTATCCCGATCCTACGCTCAGAAATTGTTAATATCACAAGAGCATTTTTCTCATTATTAACTGTAGGACAAAAATATTACAGTGTGTTAGTGTGTTCTCTGCCCAAATTAAACAATGTCCTGCAAGAAAACAGGTATGCATCACTAGTCCGACAAGAATTGTAATTTTTTCGTTTTCCTATTTATAACATAAGATAAAGTGAAAAAATATTTTTTTAAATATAAATACCTTATTTTTTTGTAAACTAGGTACAAAAATTTGCGTATTTTATACACTCGACGTCACAAAAATCGCACCTCGTCAAAAATTTGTTCGAAGCGACTCCAGCAGCTAGCGCATCCATTTTATTCAACAAATATGAATTTTAAATGAAAGTATATTTAATTAACCTTAAATAAATAAGCGTTTTAATTTAAAAACAAAAGAATATGCTTTACTACAGAATGTTGAAATTTTAGTCCTTAATTACTCATTGAAGTAGCCACTAGTTGCGCTACCTTAATAGGGTATAAAGAGGCCGGTCAAGGTAAAATGTGGGTCAGTCACTACCCAGACTTCAAGGTGAACACACGCGAACATCACAAGCAAGGAAAATACACCTCATAATAGTCATAATAATAGTCATAATAGTCATTTATTGATAATGTTACATTATAGGTCAGAAATAACAAAAATAACATAGCAATGAGTAAATAAACAGCTAACCACTAACTACATCGCTGTTTGACAATTACACATTATATTTAAATTAGATGTAATGACAACATAAAAAAATAATAATATTGGACTATTATTACAACCTTGGATAAGGTATATTACTGCCCATGAACTCATCATAGGTGTAGAAAGTACGCTCGATAAGCCAGCACTTCATTTTCTTTTTAAAAATGTTTATGTTTGGAGCATTTATGATAGTGTTCGGAAGTATATTATATACATCCGGACCCATGACATGCGTTAGCTTAGATGACTTTGTAAGTGTCCGCGGTAGTAATGCGAGTTTGTTCCTGTTTCGCGTGCGGTACGTGTGCAGTTCACCGTTCGTTACATACAAGTCCAGGTTAGTTCTCACGTACACTGCCACTTGATGTACTACTATACTGGGCAACGTGAGAATACCTAGCTCTTTAAAATGAGGTCTCACAGATACGTCGCTTCGGATTTGCACTATCGCTCGTACGGCCCTTTTTTGCATTCTGAAGACGCGTTCCTATTCTGCCGCGCGTGCCCATAGCTCGGCACCTTACTGCAGCAGCGAGTGCACCGTGGCGAAGTAACACGCGCAGACCACATCGCCAGACACCGCTCGCGCTACGCGCCTCAACGCATAGCACGCACTGCCCAGTTTGCCACACAACTTATGGATGTGGTTCGCCCATGTTAGCTCTCTGTCAATTTGGAACCCCAGGAATGTCGTGCATTTAACCTGTTCTATAGGCTTTCCGGCTATGGTCACCGACAGTTGTCGCACGGAGTGACCCGACAAGCAGAAATGAATGAAATGTGTCTTGCTCAAATTTAGAGCAAGACCGTTCATCCCGAACCATTTCGCAAGCCGCGCCGCCGTATAGTTCAGTTTTTGCTCCAATTCATCGACAGAGGGTGCGGTAACCATTGCAGCCACGTCATCAGCGTACATGTGGACCTCTGCGCTTGAGACCGCTTCCGGTAGGTCATTTAGGAGGATCAAGAAGAGTATATTCGAGACAGAGGATCCCTGCGCCACCCCCATTCCCGACTGTAGCGGATCGGACGTGACCTTGAACCACCTGAGTGCGATGGTTCATCATATCTGTAAGAAGGGCATACGCTTGGCCATCGATACCGTAGTATCGCAGTTTCACTGATAGAACGTCATGGTCTGCCACGTCGAACGCCTTCGACAGGTCACAGCATATCACAGCGACGTGCTGCTTCTTTTCTCGTGCAGCAACGACTAGACTGACTACCTTCCGCGTCAGCGAGCTTGTCTAGCGGCCCTCGCGATAAGCATATTGCCGATCAGAAAGGGCTTCAGCTGATGATAGGTAAGAGGCGAGAACTTAGCCCGTTTTCGAAAACTTTTGCGACTGCCGGTATTATCGATACGGGTCGGTATGCGTCCATGCTACTCCGCTTCCGTTTCCCTTTAAAGAGAGGTGACACTTTACTAATTTTTATAGAAGTTGGATAAGTTCCCTCTCTAATACAGCAATTGAAAGCATATGCCATAACCGGTGCAAGCGCAGGAATAGCGGATCGAAGTAGTTTCAATGATATGCCGTATATATCTTTAGATACTTTAGGTGGTATTCTAGCAGTGACAATGTGAAACGCTTCCCTAGCGGTGAACGGTCGGAAACGCAGCGAGCGGTCGGAGGGCGCACGCGCCAATTGCAGCATGCGACGCACGCCAGCGACGTCAGCGCTCGGCGCGCCGCACGCCGCCGCCGCGCCTAGGAACCGCGCGTTCATCGCATTTACTACATCCTTTTTTGTGCTGAATTCACTACCATCGTGGTTTACTAAAACGTCAGTGAAATCAGTTAGCGGCCTATTATTTTTCCCTCGTTCTTTATTAATGACTCCCCACATAGCTTTCGAGGTATTATTATTGCAACGAATAACATTTGCGTAATAATCACGCTTACTAGTGTTTAATAAAATGTCATAATAATTATTCATGTCCGCCAATAACGTTTGTAGTGGTTTATTATTTAATTCCATGTTACTAAATTTAAATGTCAAAGAGTAATAATTTATAATTCTTAATGTTAGCGGTAATCCATGAAGATTCTTTTATTTTAGTATTATAAGTTTTCTTTAATGGGAAACAAATGTCAAATATATTTTTAATTATATTTATTATTGTTTGGATCAGTTCTGCTGGATTTATATTTCTAGTCAATATGCCGTTCCAATCAACGCTGTCGATGGAGGCTACGAAGTTCGCGCTATTCGTAGTACTAAATCTTCTAATATATGTGAAAGTTGATGGTACCTGTTGTTGTGAACAAATAATCTCACCTTTTATGCCTATGTGGTCGCTCAACTTCGTTACGACCGGCGCTGCGCTCACAGGGCCGGGCGCTAGGTTGGTATATAAGTGATCCAGGCAAGTGAAACTGCGGGGACCTCAAAATCTATACTACCGCTGAAGAAGCCGCTCAAGTGATTGCACTGTTGCAATCAGGGATGCGGCAGTGTGATGTTGCTCGGCAACTTAACCTGAGCCGTTTTTCCATTCGGCGAGTGTATCAATGGTTCCAAGAAATCGCTGGCTGTATTCGAAGACATGGATCTGGAAGAAAACGCTGCACATCCGAGAGAGAAGAAAGGTAAATTGTAACCACATCTTTACGCAATCGGTTTTCTAATGCTGCTGAATTGCAACAGTGAGCTCCGATCATCTCGTAGAACTTAAGTGAGCATTTCCACGGTTAGGAGAAGACTACGGGAGAAGAAAATCGCAGCCTATAAACCTGCTGATGCTGCTGCTGCTGGTGCTGATGGACCGAAACAGTCTGTACAGCATCGCAGAGACCGACTGCAGTTTGCTCGCAATTATTGCAATAATCACTCGATCAGTGGAGGAACGTCCTCTTCTCTGATGGAACGAGGGTGACCCTTTTCTGTAACGATAGTCGTAGAGGAGTATACAGAAGGCGAGGGGGCGATTTGCACAAGCTTGCTTCGAAGAATCCGTCGAATACGGGGATGGATCGTGTATGTTCTGGGGTGGCATTTCCATCGACGGGAAAACGTAACTTGTGTGCGTTTCCCAAGTTAGAGGTGGTCGCGGGCAAGGGTCGATGACTACTGGTCGGTACATAACGAAGATCCTGGAAGAGCATGTGATCCCGTGTGCTGGTTTTGTAGACGATGGGTTAATGCATGATAACGCCCGTTGCCACACTGAAATCATTGTACGGGACTACTTACAAGAGGTCGAGATCCCCGTTATGCAGTGGCCAGCACGAAGTCCAGACCTGAACCTGAGCGTGCACCTCTGGGATGATGTCAAACGACGAGTGCGAGCTCGTGAACCTGCTCCTACCACCATTCAAGAGCTCGAAGTTGCTGACGTTGCGGAATGGGAAAACGTTCTGCAAGAACGCGTGGTTACACTTATGAGATCAATGAAGGACCGCATGGAAGCCTGCGTACCGGTGTAACTCAGCTGTAATAGCAAAATACAGAAACCCAAGCGAGACAATTTTTTTTTATGTTTTGTTGAATTTAATTTGACGATTATACATTTTTTAACTTCTAGTTGAGTGAAATCTACCAAAAAGTCAACATTTTGTTTTTTTGACGCTTGAGAAATGATTAGATTTTTAATTTCATGAATTTCAAATATATATTCAATTGGAGCACCGCGATAACGTACCACGCAATTTGTAGGACAATATTATAACTGTTAAATTATATAAATATTATCTAATTAAAAAAATATATCTGCTGGTTAGTAGTCATTTATGATGACATCGTTATCGATACATGTTGGAAGGAGGGGACACTTTGATCAAACCATAGATTTTGTCGGACAAATATTTTTTCGAATAATTTAGATAATTATCTTGAGATTTAACAAAATAAAATTCAGTTAGTAATAAATACCTCTGTTAGCTACCACAATCGAGAGTTTCGTACATGAAATTATTGGGCGTCTCATCAAAATGAAGCTACTCACGGAAAATTTGCTTGATAGTAATCAAGTGCAAAAATGGACCATAAATTCTGGACTATTATTGACGAAGTTCTGGTTAATAATTTTTGTATGTAATTATGAGGTATTTAATCAAGCTACATAATCAGTTGATCTCATTTATTTATCTTTATTGTGACCTTTCCTAGTATACAATAATGTATCAATAGGAATAAAAATATTTGAATTAAATTGAATTGAATTGAAACTTGTATGGAGTATTTGTAGTGTACAAAATATTTTACAAATAAATATCAATAATCCCGGACATTTCACACAGCATCATCTGGCACCAAAGTAAGCCGAGCTTGTGTTATGGATACCACATGACTGATAATACTACCTACATATATACATTTTTTTATTAAAACATACATATTATACATAGAAACACCCAGACCCGAGACAAATACTTGCAGATCAAACAAACATTTGACCGCAACGGGAACCGAACCCGCAACCTTCTGCGTCTCAGCCGGACCTAAGCCCACTGCGCTACAGAGGTCGTCAATAAAAACTTACTATTCAATTACGTTATTTATTTATTTATGTTTGGAAAGCCAACAGCTAAAAAAACAACATAGTACTAACAATAGAAACAGAGAGCCAATTACAGGTTTTCACTTATGGAAACATTATTGTCAAAGGTGACAACACTATTTTATCGCACCTTCATAAAAACAGACACATGCTCGCTAACCACATAATTACTATCTACAGTTTCTTATTCCATAAAAATAAAAGAATATAAAACAAAAGTAAAAACATCAAAAAGTATCTATATAACACCTGGGTTGCCTAGGTGCTAAAAAAATTCATAGTAATGCAACGCCGTGCCTTGCCAATACTAATATTGAATGGATCAATGTCTAATAACTTACTAAAACCCTTGACGGTTGAGCTCGCTCGCATTATTAACGAATTTTGTCTGTTATTAGTAGAAGCTCCAGGTACATAAAGATGGGGGTTGAAGCTGAACGTTCTATGCGGGATATTAAAATTAATTTTAAAGAGAAGTTCGGGGCAGTCAATATCATTAGAAATTATTTTTAACATAAATAAATAATCAGATATGTCACGACGAATTGATAAAGGTAGGAAGTGAAATTTTTTGCAGAGGTTAATATAGT
The DNA here is from genome assembly GCA_948098915.1 of Lampropteryx suffumata. Taxonomy (NCBI): domain Eukaryota; kingdom Metazoa; phylum Arthropoda; class Insecta; order Lepidoptera; family Geometridae; genus Lampropteryx; species Lampropteryx suffumata. The sequence goes on along the minus strand of OX402544.1, from coordinate 12,055,899 downwards.
TACTATAATCGTAAGGGGTATGAACTCTGTAGCATAGGTATCTTAATAATCGTTTTTTAATAGTTATGACGATAGTAAATTAAAATGTATTAATTACTTATTATTAAAAGTACAGATCATATTTTTTGTCTCGACAAATTGACAGGACGCAAAACACATCAAACTTTAGAACTGATGGCGACGCAAATAAACTCCATTGAATAAACATCCAACCCGTTATCAGAGCAGTGCACTACTGTACCTAAGAGACTGAAATGATTTAAAGTAGGTACGACAACTTCTGTGGCGCAATGGGCAAATGCCCGCCTGAGACGCAGAAGGTTGCGGGTTCGATTCCCGCCGCAAGATAATAATAATAAACTTTATTTGGAACAGATAACAAGAGGTACATAAATATTGAAAGTCGATGACATCTGCAGAATTGTAAAACTGAATCGTAGACATCAACGCCCTCCTCCAAGAACATATACAATGTTCCTGACAACTTATACATGTAGTTAGGTAGAGTAGGGGGGCGAGGGTGTGTGTGTGTATGTGCGTGTATTTGTGCATGTGTGCATATGTATGTTCTAGTGTGTGTGTGTGTTACTTAAGAGGAACCAATAGGTCTTCCGTGTCAGTATAGATGAATGTTTGTATGATTTGCCAATATTTATATCAGGTATTTTTCTATAAATAATATTTTACAACAAAAAGTATATAAGTATACCAGTCATGTGGTACCCGTAACACAAGTTCTGCTTACTTTAGGGCCAGTTGATGCTGTGTAGTGTGTGTCTAGCATTATTATTATTATTTATTATTATCTAAATGGTAGTTTTGTCCCACAAAACCTGTTAATAAGAAGTAGACAAGTTATTTTCGGTTTTCCACAATGATGGTTTTTTGGCTTGATCTGCCAAATGAGATAGAATTGAAACCTGCATTCATTCATTATTATCACGATGGGCTCGTTTCCAACTGCTGGCCAAACTATTATTTTTTTATCGTGATACAGGTACGTATTACGTATTAGGTACATACTATTGTACAAACTTATATAATGTATTTGCAATTAACATAATAAAATAATAAATTCAATTGTGTTAACTATATTTTTGAATATTGTTTTAAGTTCCCATCATATCATACCTCCTACCTCTGACAATCTCTGTGTCGCAGTGGACTAAGGTCTGGCTGAGACGCAGAAGGTTGCGGATTTGATTCCCGCTGCAGGACAAATGTTTGTATGACCTACCAGTATTTGTTGCGAGTCTGGGTGTATATATGTATAATATGTTTGTATTTACAAAAAAAATGTGTTTAAGTAGTAATTAGTCATGTGGTACCCATAACCCAAGCTCTGCTTACTTTGGGGCCAGATGATGCTGTGTAAAATGTCCTGGATTATTTATTTTATTTATTTATTCCTTCGTATTAATATTATATACAAGATGCCGTCCGTAGACTGCACACGCACCGTACCTAAATAAAATGTAACCAATGTTCATCTCCTTGACACAATCTACATTCTCACAAAATTTATTTAAGATCCGTTCAGCCGTTAAGCCGTGAAAAGGTACCAAAATGGTACCAATTTATATCATTAGTATGGAAGTATCGATTTGTTTGTTTGTTGCCCAATCTCGCATTAATGACAAAACTGATTTAAATGAATATTGGTAAAGGTCTCAGTGTATCTTTATATAGTATAATATCTATGTATCTCATATCTTTAAGCGAGCATTTCTTGTATATATGTATATATATATAAATAATCTGAATCTCGGAAACGGCTCCAACGATTGACATGAAATTTTGTATGAAGGAGGTTTCGGGGGCGATAAATCGATCTAGCTAGGTTTCATTTTTAGAAAACGTACTATAATATAATATATGGAATCATATATATCGTTTTTTATCTATGTACCACGGGTGCAAAACAGGAGCAGTAAGCTAGATTTCTTTGTTTCTTTCTATGATTTGATTTATGTTATGACGTAGTTAAATAATTTTAAGATTCGGTTAAATAGGTTACTATAATTACAAGTAGCTACAATAAACGCGAAACCCTCGGCATGTGAGTTTACCATCGTTTTGGCGAATTTTATTTATAAAAGAGCTGACAAGGTAGACTAATGAGCACACGGCCCAACTGATGTAAAGTAGTCGCGCCGCCTATAGTCAGCGGCTACAACATATTCATTACCATGCCTACGTTTTAAATTATTCGTAAGTAGTAGGTAACTCTGATGCCCATTTGCGCATACCTCTTTAATTTAAATCCATATAATATTATAAATGCGAAAGTGTCTCTATCTGTTTGTTACGTTTTCACGGCTATATGGCTGAACGGATTTTGATGAAATTTGGTAAGAAGATGTGTAAGATGTGTATTTGGGGGAAGCACATAGGCTACTTTTTATGTAGGTACAACGCGTGCAAAGCCCCGGGCAGCAGCTAGTACTATGTAATAAAAGGTTTTATTTTTCCTTACACAAACATCCAACTAATCAACGATTTCGTTCGCATGTTTTAAAATAAACGTGTTTTTACAATATATTTCTAACAAGAAAAAAGATTTGGGTATATATAACATTTATATATATATATACCCAAATCTATAACATTGCCTCAAATGTTGATATTTCCCATTAAAACTTGAACTTTTGTACTTTTTATAGGATATTTTAAACACCCTCAAAAACGTTTCCATTTATAAGTATTTTGTATTAATAGTATCTAAACCATGTAACTAAATCGGTGCGATTTGCTTGCAACTTTTAAGGGTTTTTTAATAAACCTTAAATTCCGTATCCATTTATTTTGTACTAGCTGGTGCCCGCGACTTCGTCTGCGCATTTTATCCTACTTGACACTAATCGTTCTATTTTGGTCAATTCACACAATATCTTTATAAATTATAGCCTATTGTTATTCTGATATATAAGCTATATTATTGTAAAGTTTCATTTAAATCCATTCAGTAGTTTTTGCGTGAAACAGTAACAAACATACATACAAAAAGTTATTCAAAATACTGAAGTTCTTTATGCACATAACCCAAACCCTCAATGGAGCGTCTTGTATTCCAAGGCAAAATGGAGGGCAAGAGATGCCGTGGCCGCTCCCGAACAGATGGGGAGATAAAATCTCTCACCAAATCCACGATGACCGACTGCTCCCACAATGCTTCCAATAGAGCCGAATGGAGACGCATAGCAAGAGCCGCCATCCATCAGGGCCCACTCATAACCACGACCACTCTGCCAAGAGTACCCGACTGAGAAGAGTGTTTCAAAACTCCTCATCGTCTACGGCTTCAGTTTTGACACACAGAAGTCCATTCTGATCCATATATTCTATTTGTACTTGCCAGATTGGGCCAGTTCCTTTATTTTAAATATTATATTAAAGCAAATTGCATCTTGTGTTAATGAGTACCCATAAAAATATTGAATTTTAAGGCGTAGTTTGGAAAAATATTTGTTCCAAATGATTAATGCTGAATTTTTTTATGCCAAGTTTCAAGTATATCTCATTAAAAAGTACCCATACAAACTTTAACATCCTCTTCACCCCGTTTCAGAGGTTGTTTAAATAATTATAACCACCATTACAGACCAAGCAGAGTACTTCCGCCAAGTTAGTAAGTTTTTTTATGTGAGATTTTTCATACAAACGTTTTTATCCTTTGTTACCATCTTAAGAAATAAATTTAAGAAAAATATCAGTTTATTACACTTTTACGCACCAAATCTGATATAACCCTCTAAATTTCAAGTATATTCTGTGCGTTGTCTGTCAGTTAGTCAGTCAAGGCAAAGATTTATATACAAAGACTAGCTGCCCGCGCGCAGCTTCGTCCACGTTGAAGATTTTTCTCGGGACAAACCAATTTACCCGGGATAAAAAGTAGCCTTTGTCGGCGATTGTGTAGCTTATCAATAAAATATTTTTTCAAATCGGTCCAGTAGTTTTTAAGTTTATTTGTAACATACAAAAATACATTTTTTCTCTTTATAATATTAGTGTAGTATGTATTCTGTTTTTTCACAATGTTTAAATTTTTTTCATACAAACTTTAACCCCTCTTTATCTCTTTTTAAAGGTTAGGAGCATGATAAAACATACCGCAGCATGTTTCTTAAAATATAAGTCGTTTTTATGCAAATCGTGTGCAGACAGACAGAAAAGCAAAAAATATAGAATCTTGGTTTGTTAATGGTTTTAGGTTATCCTAACTTTTATACTTTATTGTACTTTATTGTATTACTAGATTTCTGAACTCTCTTGATTGTTTTCTTAAGGAAAATCGTTCTATTTTAAAAAATTGTGTTATAGCGGGTGATATTAACATAAATAGTATTTTTGATTCTCCCTCGCCCCACCCACAACTTGACGAATATTTATGTTTTGCTGCCGAACTGGGTCTCAAGAATATCATTAGTTTACCTACTAGAGGTGCATCCTGTTTGGACCACGTTTTAGTAAACATTAAGTCACAGGCATTGGGTATAGTGTGCAAGACTAGTATCACTGACCATGATCTGGTTCTGGCTGGTTTCAGTACAATTCCGAGTTCTACTCGTCAGCAATTTAAGATACTATTTGACCACGAAACTATATTTAAAGAATTAGCTGCTCTCAATTGGTCAGAAGTCCTGGGCCGCAAACAGGCTGTCTTCTATGTTGGAATCAATTGTTAAACAAAACTCTAGAAAGATAAACATAAGTCGTAGAAAACAAATTAATAAAAACTGGATTACCCCTGGGCTTATTAGGTCCATGAGACATCGAGATGTTCTCCATCTAGAGGCAAGGAGATATCCTGACAATAAAGAGCTTCAACTAAAATATAAGAAATACCGCAACTCTTTTAAACTAAAACGAGGAACTTGAGAAAAGAGTATAACAAGGAACAATTTGCTATAAATAAGGATAACCCATCTAAACTATGGAAAAGTATTAAGAATGTGTGCGAGTTGAATGTTAAGGAAGATTGTACTTCTGACTTGCTTCGCATTAAAGAAACTCCCACTGACTCTTTGAACTCTTGTAACGAGTACTTCGTAAGTGTGGGCAAAAAGTTAGCTGATGACATTTTAATAAGTCTTGGCAAGAACCAGGAAGATCTAACAGCAGATATCAACTTAACCTTTAGCTCTCCACATTCATTTTTTATGTCTCCTACTGACTGCCTTGAAATTATGAGCCTCATCAAGTCCCTCAAAAGTAATAGCGCCCCTGGTAAAGATGGTTTAACCAACACATTACTGAAACAATACTGTCACTTATTCCTAGAACCTCTGACACATGTGATGAATCTGAGTTTATCCTCTGGTGTTTTTCCGGACTGCTGAGAGATAGCGTCAGTTACCCCAGTACACAAGGACGGCAGTAAGTCCATTATATCCAATTACCGACCAATTTCTTTACTCCCAGCATTCTCCAAAATTCTTGAAAAGCTAGTATATAAAAGAATGATCCATTATTTGGAGCTCAACAAAATTTTATCTCCTTATCAGTTTGGCTTCAGACGAGGTAAGTCAACCGAAGATGCCGTGCACATGCTACTTGACGGTGCAGTTTCAGCACTTGACACCGGAAAAAAATGCATCGGTGTCTTCTTGGACCTTGCGAAGGCATTTGACACCGTATCTCCTATCATCCTCCAAAAAAAGTTAGAGTGTTTGGGTATTAGAGGTGTCACCTTGAACTGGTTCTGCAGTTACTTATCTAATAGAGGTCAGTGTGTCTCAATTGCTGGTCATTCGAGTAAAATCAGTGACGTTTCTTTCGGGGTTCCGCAAGGTAGCATATTGGGGCCAACCATTTTCACGCTCTATATCAACGACATTATTTCTTTATTTGATGGAAATCAAGATAATTCGCAAATTTTATGCTATGCCAACGATACAGCCATACTTTTTAAAACCAAATACTTGTGTTTTCACAAAACAAAAGTATCCCGCCCTCCTTGTTCCTTATCCCTACGGATCCATAAATGTAATGGATCTGAGTTAAACTGCTCCTGTCCTGTTATAGAGCGAACGGAATGCTTTCGGTATTTGGGTGTTCTGCTAGATCAGAAATTATCTTTCAGAGCACATGTAAATGCTCTTGCTGGACGAGTCAGAAAGCTTATATACGTCATGAAGCTCCTCCGGGACGGCTCTGATGCAGACTGTCTCACGCTAGTTTACTCAGCTCTTTGCCAGTCCATTTTATGCTATTGCATCACTGCTTGGGGTGGAACTGCGAAAACCTTTATGATCACTCTCGAAAGAGCCCAGAGATCTGTGCTCAAGGTCATGTTCCGGAAACCCTTTCGTTATCCCATTGTATCCCTGTATGCATTTACTCAAACACTTAGTGTCCGGCAGCTCTACTTGCAGCGAGTAACATTGGCGAACCATAGGTCTTTCCGTTCGGGTTGCAGTTCTCTCTCCTCCACGGAAAACCGGCGGCTGAAAGTCAATGTGCCAGTGGTCAAAACCTCTTCTGCAAGACGTTTTAAATATTATTCTTTCCCATTTATATACCGCTGTGTTTGTAAGCATTGTGACCTAATAATGCTCTGCTCTCTCTTTGGTGTAAAGGAAAAGATAAGAAAATGGCTTCTCACGCTAGACTATGACGGAACGGAAAATTTGCTTGAAGTTCTGGTCTGACCTCTCTCGTAGTGTCGGACTAACTGATACTATTTATATTGTGGCATAACTTTTATACTCCCCTCCCCACTTACCCCCTCTCTCTCTCCAATACACACACATACACACACACACACGCACACACATACTTAAACACACACACACATACACACACACACTCACACACACACATACTCGCACAAACTTTGAAAACTTACAGCTTACAGTTGGTCATGTTCTTTATTTATTGTGTTCTCTTAGTATTTTGATTTCTTCTTTTAGATTTTAGATATTTATTTTATTTCTTATGGATTGTCCTACTTGTGTCTTGCCTATTTATTATTTATATTTACGTTTATGCCTATGTATTTTTATTATCTTGGTAAATAAATGAATTTGTATTTGTATTTGTATTTGTATACACAAAAATATTATCAATAGACGGATTTTTCGACGTTTACATTATTATTGTAGTATAAGTACTAGCTGACCCACCCGCTCCCAACTTCGTTTGCGTGTCTTAAATCTAAAATAAACAAGTATTTCGATATGTTTCTAACAATCTATGTACAAGGTTTCAGGTAGATTTACGCATTGTTATAAAAAAACAGAGAAATGTTTACTTAACTTTTATAAATTATTTTGAAAATCCCTGAAAGACGTATCCATTTATTTATTAATGTTTTCAAATCAAGTTGCTAACAAATCGCACCATACGTTAATTTTTTTTTAAATATAGTATCACCCCTTTTTGCCCTTTTTAGGGTTTATTTTTATTAACTCCCTGAAACTCGTGTCCGTTTATTTTATGTATTTAAGTTTCAAGCAAATCGCACCACGCGTTAAAAAGGTCCTATACAAACTTTAACCCCCTTTTACTCCCCTTTTTAAGGGTGAAGGCATGATACTCGTAAAACATACCTCAGCATGAAACTTAAAAAATAATAAGGTACCATTAAGTGAATGTCCCCATTCTAATCGGTCCAGTTCTTTTTACGCCAATCGTGCGCAAACAGACAGACAGACAGTATGATTGCTCAATTTGAGTAAAATTGTAAAAAAAAGGTGTCGCGGGACACGCGTTTAAAACGAAGTCCCTTTCGTATGCTGGGTTGGCATAATTCATCAATAACGTTCCGGGATCTCATTCTCTCTACCCACCCCAGTCCAATCTTCAATTATGATTATTGATGCAATATATAACTATATTAATAAATATTTATATATATAGAATATAATTATATAGAATATATTTATATATATATATATATATATATATATATATATATATATATATATATACGAGACTAGTTATCGGTTTCCTTCATTCTCTCTTCCTCCTACGGTTTTTCGTAAGTCAAGGTCAAAAAGACAAGGTACTCTTAACTTAATAAAAAGGTGCCACACGATCTGAAAGATCGCAAGCACGACGTACTCGTTTTAGCATGCCTTGCGTTGCTCAAAAGACACATAAACGAAGGGATTTAGAAACCATATTGTCACTTGTGCCGAAAAATGCACTATTTTGATAATAATAAATGTTGATCAAGTCAAGTCAAGTCAAAATATACTTTATTCAATACAATCACAAGGATCATTTTGAAATCATGTTGATCATGTTGGCTGGACTCTGGTTTAGCATCTAGACAACGAAACATACTACAACATACTTCTAAAATTATCGTTACTATTCGGCAGTCTAGTGTCCGTATGATTAATCACAGCATCTTATAAAACGGCAAGATCATTACCGCGGATATGTAATAAGAAGGACACAATGATCGAGGAGCTAGCAAATCTCCAGCCAGCTTTCGTCAATCGCTCGTCCCCGCTGCTCCTGCAAGACAACACGACCTCACACTGCACAACAGACGGTCTCCAAAACTGAGTTGGAAGCTCTCCGTCACCCATCGTCCTCACCAGACCATGCGCCCACAGACTTCAACTTTTTAAGAGCTGACCGACAACGCCAAGAAAAAAGTTCAATCCCCGTGAGGCAGTAGTACAAAATGCCTTTAAAACTATAGGTTGCTCCTGTCCAGCTGGCAACTTGTAGAAGGATATAAATATATAAATTAAAATATTAAATAATAAATAAGAATATAAATTAAAATGCATCGATTGCATAGAGGAATAGTTGGATTAAAAGACTTATAGGAGTTAACAAAATATAACAATATTTTTTTGTACAAAACAGCCATTTCATAGGTTCTTCTTTTAATTTCAATCGCCTATAGAAATAGATACTAGTTATAGAAAAAATAAAGATTTGAAACTTCACATAAATGTATTTTAACTGACTTCAAAAAAGGAGGAGGTTCTCAATTCGTCGGATTTTTTTATGTAACCGCCGATTACTAAAAGATGCCCGAACCAATTTGAAAAAAGTTTTAAGTAAATTTTTTTGTTTTTAAAGTTTTGTTTACTATATACTTCCCAGGTGGTCCCATTTAAATTTTATCAAAATCGGTCGAGCGGTTTTTAAAAATCAACAAAAATCTAAAAATTGTATACATCGATGACATTTTTAATCGACTTAAAAAAATGGAGGTTTCTCAATTCAACCGTATAATTTTTTTATGTATGTTCGCGGATAACTTCGTCGTTTATCTACCGATTTTTATGATTATTTTTTGTTGAAAAGGAGATATCCCAAGGGTGGTACGTACGGTACGTACGGTACGGTGGTATAAGGAAACCAGGATCTGATGATGGCATCCCAGAGAAATCGAGAGGAACCTTCGAAAATCTTGGTGGCGACTAGATGAAATCTAGTATCTTCCTTCATAATTGTTTTAAAAACAGGTAGGTACCTTATGTGATGCATTTTTATGCAATCCAGGATTGCGATCTACATCCATGCCAAATTCAATCAAAATATGTGGTGGTTCAAGCGTGAAAAGGTGATCCTTTTACAAAATTCCACCTATCAATTCAACCACATTGTTGTTTTAGAAATAAAAAAGTTGCCTTTGTCCGTTCTCAGGATGCCAATTTTTTTTTTGAAATCTTTTCAGCGGTTAAGACGAGAAAAAGTGTAACCCACACAAACTTTCCACTCCTTCCATTAATGTTTTTGAAAAAAAGTTGCATATGTCCTCGGGATTTAATCTATATTCATAATAAATTATATCGAATTCCGTTCGGAGGTTTAGGCGTGAAAAAGTTACATACAGACGACAGAGTTACTTTTATATTTATATTACTAGTGTGGAAATATGTATAAAGTGATATATTATATATATACTGGACCTAAAATAACAAAGGCTACTTTTTATTTAGATACCATGCGTGCGACACCGCGGGCAGGAACTAATCTTGAGTAAAACGAAACACTAAAATATATTTTATACTTACTGCATAATTAACTACTATCGTAACATTTTTTGATTTTATCGTAAATCACAATAATATATTATTATAATAGTGTAAGAACCGCATCCCGCGGCAACAGCCACCAACAGCTTTCTCCATCTTGCTTACATACGCTTACCTTATTGTTACATTGTATTTTGTTCATTTTAGCCGATTTGCTATTTGGAATACAAATAATAATGATCGTTTAGCTAAACGATTTTTTGTCATAAATGAATATAATTAATATTTGATACTCACAAATAAATGTTATTTTTAATAATCATATATAAGCTAGCTAACGAAAGACCATTATATACGATCTATACATAGCTCAACTGATCTAGATTACTGCCAAAGTAGTAATAATGCTTATGTGTAGTAAAAAAAACCGAGGTGTTATATTTTAACGAAATTTAAGGTCAGTTATCTCTGTCCCTCTCATGCGTATAACCTCCTTTATCTTTCTTCTCTTTATTCCTCGCACTGCGCTCAATTAGATAGTATATGTAAGTACCTAGTGCTGCTAACCCTGTGTTCCAATTTTTTTTTAAACGCTTTCCTTGAGTACCGCAAATCGGAGATGACTTTGACCACTTTGAAATTCCGAATATCATATTTGAATTTTACAGAAATATCTTAATTGAGCATTAGTATCTATTTAATTACGGCTAATAATGATTTAAGATTTAGGGCTGTGCTATATGACAAAATCAAAGTTACGTAGAATGCTGCGAACTCATTGCTTCTGAGATTTACACCCCGCTATGGCTTCTCGGGCGCGTATTTGAAGTCGTGCGATTTATGCTCGTGGGTCGCAACTGCAATTTATGAATTAAAAGTGCAAGATACTTACGTAACTTGGTTTACTGGGGGTAAACAAACGAACGCTAGCGCTATCAGCATCGCAGAGGTATCGGCCCCGCGGCCACCGGCACGAGCCGCGTGCATGTTTACCCACGCGCGTTTCGCGGACTCCCCTCGGGGAGCGCGGTACCGGCAGCGACGTGCTGGTATACTGATGCTAGCTCGCTCGAGTTCGGCTGGCCTCGCTGGCGGCGCCAGCGGGGGCCCGGGCATGCGCCTCGTCACCTATCGACCGTGCCTTACCAAGCTCCTTCCGCTTGCTGCGAGCGGCAGATCCTCGCCGGGACCCTTATTGAGCGACAAACGCTTTAAACGCTCATCTTAAATTGAGACACGAGATGACTCGACTTCGATCATCTATTATGAATTATTTTCAGATTATTTTAATTGTTTGTATGATTTTGTCTTTCGATGAGATCGGTTGACAAAAATTTTACGACCGATTATGGGGTCAGTTAAGACCCCATAGACAATAAGTTCGAGCAAACTTTAGAAAAATTGTAGATTTCTGTACTAAAATAAATGTATCTAGTTATTAAAAATGTCAAATAATATATTTTATAAACCTTTTTAAATCAATATAATAATCAATTTCAATCGGTATCGTTACAATCGCAATTATTAGACATTAGGTAACGGAAAATTCTTGTCAAGTTCATAATTCGGTATTTGTATAATGTTTAATAAATATCCTTACTAATATTATAAACACGAACGTTTGTATGTATTTTTGTTACTCTTTCACGCAAAAACTGCTAAATGGATTTTAATGAAACTTTACAAACATATAGCTTATACATCAGAATAACACATAGGCTATAATTTATAAAGATATTGTGAGTATTGTCCAGAATAAAACGTTAAAGGTCAAGTAAGCAGGAAAAAAATCTGCCATCTGCGAGCAATTCTGGCGTGCGCTACAAAAACCGTAAGAATTACACGAAGTACTAATCCTGCGCAGACGAAGTCACGGGCACCAGCTAGTATAGTATATTTTTTAAACTCTTGCAATCAGAATAAATATTGTTGTATAAAGAGTTTAACGAGTCGAATTTAATGTCGAATAAATATTGAGTAATCATTGTTTATTAAATTAAATTTATTTAATTAAAAGGTAATTCGCGATACATACCCGTTAACTACTGCAAAATGACGAATTATTGATGGACAATTCACACCTTCAAGGCCGAAACTAAACAAAGTACTATTGGAACCGACGACTGATAGAATACCGATAAATAATAATGTACCTATAATAAATAGACAATACAGTTTTATTACAACGCAAAAGCAATATTTTACTAAGCATTTTGCAGGCGTCGGAGCATCCGCTGAGATTAAATTTTCGAACTTCCGATGAAAAACGGTCCCCGGAAAGCCATAGCAGCCATCGAAGGCATCCGATGTTATCCCTTTTGAATATTTTATTACCGGATGATCCAACTATTCCGGATCAGATGCTGGAAGAAATATTCTCTAGAAAATGCATTTGAAATTGTTTAGATAAGTTCAGACAGTCATCTTTATTTACGAGAAAGTATTATGATTACTTTCAGTGCTGATATTTCAGTAGTACATAAGCCCGAATGTATACTTATCCGGTATTTATTAGTTAAAAGATGAACTGCTTAAATCTGTGCCCAGTAGGTAGATACTACTTTGTAGGCAGCGTTTTAATATTTGATTTTCCACCACCAGTATTACCACTTACCAGTTATTGTTGACACAATGTTGACAGTATGTGGTACACTCATGGCGTGTGGTAGTAGTTGCTGCGCAACTCACGATGGCACCACTGAATACCAGCGATACAGCAGCCCTCACACTTCTGTATCATATGCTGAGTGGTGGCCTTTTTTCTTCCTTTTTTCGTCACGGTACATGGACTACTTAATGTTAAATTCGCACTATATTTTTTGTTATGTGACGTTTCATAAATATTTTCTATTCTATTCTATTCTATTCTATTTTCAAGAGCGTATGTGTATTCCTGCTTCTCCTTAACAGTAATATACCTTTGTTGAAAATTACTCGTAGGTATCAACATTTTGTAGTCTAATTTTGAGTCAGTTTGTAAATTTACATTAGATAAATTTATGATTTCAAATCACAAATATTTTTTTGATTGATTTATTTTGAGTGTTAGTCGAGTTTATGAACGAAATCAACACCAATCGGCATTGGATAAAGAGCTTTAAATAGTTAAGCAAATTCAACCACTGATCAGTGCCTACTCAACTCACGAGTTGATTCAAAATGTATGAAATATCTTGATGTCGCTAACGAAACCCACTAGCCGTCATGCTGTGACTGAGGCCAGGGGTCTAATTAAGGCTTGCGGTTGTTGAATTTCTTGACATTACGTGAGAAGCCAAACCGTTTGGTTATACCTCGGGTATGGACCAAAACGACGTGCAAGTATTACGACTCAACTGAGCTATGCCTGTAGATATATGTAAACTGTAAGAGCATGATTTATATTCATTATGATTTTTCTTTACTGTTTATTATTAGTCAATTATTTATATGCTAAAATTATATACAGTATATAGTTTACTAACTTTAGGTGTGAGTATGTTACAAATAACTAGTGAGTATTAATATATTATGTAGTACTCACTAGTTATTAGACGACCTCTGGAGCGCAGTGGGCTAAGGTCTGGCTGGAACGCGGAAGGTTGCGGGTTCCATACCCGCTACGCTAAATGTTTGCATGATCTGCAAGTATTTGTCTCGGGTCTGGGTGTTTCTATGTATAAATAATAATAATAATAATAAATATTGCTTGACAATGCACACAAAATAATCTAGTCCCAAACTAAGCATAGCTTGTATTATGGTAACTAGATCACTGATAAAATACTTATATATTTTTAAATACATACTTATGATACTTTATAACACCCAGACACAGAACAAACACCTATGCTTTTCACACAAATGTTTATCTTGGGAGGGAATCGAACCCTCAACCTACAGCGCAGAACGCAGAGCTACTACCAACTGAGCTAACAGTTATAATATATAATGTATTTAAAAAAAAAGTATTTAAGTAGTATATCAGTCATGTCAGGTACCCATAACACAAGCTCTGCTTACTTTTAGGACAGATGATGCTGTGTTAAATGTCCGGAATTATTATTATTATTATTATGTTTAGCTCATACTTACGTTTGTTTACTTACTTACATACTTACTTTGTTTTTATCATTAATTTTGTGTTTTCATTGTATAAATTCATAATGGTGATTTGAATAAATGATTCTTTTTCTTTCTTTCAGTCATATACAAGCTTATGTATCGAATTGCCCCTACAAACGTAATACCAAAATGATTTGTAACTCAAGTATATATCCACTATATTGTTGTATTATTTGTATTGAACCAGTATTTATCTAGGTTCCTGGATAGTTTTTACTTATCAAAAATGAAATAAGAGCCGATCGCATTATGCACATTTTTATGCTAAAATTGACAGGTTTTCTTCCTATTTGTTTATTATTAAAAACAACAATATCTTACGTGTTGTTTGTAAAGGACCATAGCTTATATTATCTAGTTACAGAATAACATTACTATGTGAAGAATACTAAATGTTTTCAGTCATAATTTTTGGTATTAAGGATCACAACCAAATTCATACCACTTTTGAACGGCTAATATTGTTATCGCGCACGCACGGGGCGGGGGGCCGGGAGATGGGGACTCTTCGGTTGTGTGATCGCTCGGTCAGCTACGCACGCACACACTAATGCAACGTGTATTTGCACGGTACGTGTATTCCATTGAACTGTGCCACTGACTTGGATTGAGATTTGCTTTGTTGTTTGGAAACAATAATCTACCTCTTTACATACTACTACGACTTTGCCTTTGTTTACGGAAGTTTTTCACTTGACTGACGACCTCTGTGGTGCAGTGGGCTTAGGTCTGGCTGAGACGCAAAAGGTTGCGGGTTCGATTCCCGCCGCGGGACAAATATTTGTAAGATCTGCATGTATTTACAAAAAAAAATATTATTATTATTATTATAGTGAAAACTTCTTTTAGCGCGGTACGCATATATTTAGATAAGGTAAAACCTCTAGATTCGCGACACCGTTACCAAGACACAGCCGGCTGCCGCACTCGCCCCATTTGATTATAAACCTTAATTCACATGTTTACAGTCTACTTTTGTATGGAAAAGTTTACTGAGTTCTTTGATATAGAAGCAGCCGGCTGCCGCGCTCGCCCCATTTGATTTTAAACCTTAATTCATATGTTTACAGTCTACTTTTGTATGGAGAAGTTTACTGAGTTAGGTTCTTTAATAATAGGTTGGGGAAAAAAATTTTCTTCGCATTTTTTAAGAAAATTCAAAACATTTTTTAATATAGTTTATTTAAATTTAACTAAAGTATGTAGGTACCATTTTGTTCGATAATTTTTTGCCATCTTGTAGGTAGGGACATGATCCCATTGCTATAGAAATTTTGGGACTTCTGATCAAAATACCGCAACAAGTGGTTTTGGCAGTCCTCTCGTGATGTTAACCTGACACTGCCTAAAGAATTCTGAAGAGACCGAAACAGGTGGAAATCTGAAGGTGCAAGGTCAGGACTATACGGCGGATGCATTAACACCTCCCAGCCAAACTCTCTTAAATTTTGCTGAGTGGCTAAAGATGTGTGAGGTCTCATGATGATGAAAGGTCTTATCATGATGAAAAACCACACCCCTTCTGTTGATTAATTCCGGCCGCTTTCTCTCAACTTCTTGCTTTAATCTCATCAGTTGTTCGCAGAAGAGTTCAGAATCGATGGTCCTGTCTGGTGGTAACAGCTCATAATGAATAATGCCCTTCCAATCCCACCACACACACAGCATCACCTTGTTGCGAGTTAACCCGGGTTTCGCCACAGTCTGTGAAGCCTGACCGGCCTTTGACCACGACCTTTTTCGCACGTTCTTGTCATACGTGATCCACTTTTCATCACCAGTTATCAGTTTCTTCAAAAATGGTTCGGTTTCATTACGTCGTAATAAAGAATCACAAATGAGTACACGGTTCATTAGGTGTCTTTCAGTAAGTTCGTGAGGTACCCAAATATCGAGGTTTTTTGTGTACCCAGTTTTATTCAAATGCGCCAAAACTGTTTTGTGGTAAATTCCCAGTTCTTCAGCTACGTCATAACTTCTGATATGCCGCTCTTGCTCCACATTTTCAAAAATGGCATCCATTTTATCCGTAATAGGGCGACCAGAGCGACGTGCATCTTTGACATCAAAATTTCTGGATTGAAAACGCTTAAACCAAATTTGTGCTACTCTCACAGACACTGCACTAGGTCCATAAACATCGCAAATTTTTTCGAGGCATGCGATGCATTTTTACCTTTTTTGTAGTAAAATTTTAAAATGTATCGAATTTCTTCATTAGATTCACTCATCTTGACAGTACGAAAAACAATTAAAAATCACAGATTTTCCTAATTTGAATATGGAATTATGTTCTTTAAAAATTAAACTTTATTTATATTATATTTATTATTTATACTTTATTTATTTATACCTAATATATTAGGTTGGGGAAAAAGTCTTTTCGCATTATAGTATGTATGAACTTGTAATAAAATCTCTTTGGCTTTACTATTTGTATCTGGCTGGTTTTGGTATCATTAAAAGTTTAAATTTTAAAGAACATAATTCCAAATTCAAATTAGGAAAATGTGTGATTTTTATTTCTTTTTCGTACTGTCAAGATGAGTGAATCTAATGAAGAATTTCAATACATTTTAAAATTTTACTACAAAATAGGTAATAATGCAACGCAAGCATCGAAAAAAATTTGCACAGATTTGGTTTAAGCGTTTTCAATCCGGAAATTTTGATGTGAAAGATGCACGTCGCTCTGGTCGCCCCATTACGGATAAAATGGATGCCATTTTTGAAAAAGTGGAGCAAGGACAGCATATCAGTAGTTATGACGTAGCTGAAGAACTAAGAATTGACCATAATACAGTTTTGGCGCATTTGAAAAAACTGGGTACACAAAAAAGCTCGATATTTGGGTACCTCACGAGCTCACTGAAAGAAACCTAATGAACCATGTACATTTGTGATTCTTTATTACGACGTAATGAAACCGAACCATTTTTGAAGAAACTGATAACTGGTGATGAAAAGTGGATCACGTATGACAAGAACGTGCGAAAAAGGTCGTGGTCAAAGGCCGGTCAGGCTTCACAGACTGTGGCGAAACCCGGGTTAACTCGCAACAAGGTGATGCTGTGTGTGTGGTGGGATTGGAAGGGCATTATTCATTATGAGCTGTTACCACCAGACAGGACCATCGATTCTGAACTCTTCTGCGAACAACTGATGAGATTAAAGCAAGAAGTTGAGAGAAAGCGGCCGGAATTAATCAACAGAAGGGGTGTGGTTTTTCATCATGATAAGACCTTTCATCATCATGAGACCTCACACATCTTTAGCCACTCAGCAAAAATTAAGAGAGTTTGGCTGGGAGGTGTTAATGCATCCGCCGTATAGTCCTGACCTTGCACCTTCAGATTTCCACCTGTTTCGGTCTCTTCAGAATTCTTTAGGCAGTGTCAGGTTAACATCACGAGAGGACTGCCAAAACCACTTGTCGCGGTATTTTGATCAGAAGTCCCAAAATTTCTATAGCAATGGGATCATGTCCCTACCTACAAGATGGCAAAAAGTTATCGAACAAAATGGTACCTACATACTTTAGTTAAATGTAAGTAAACTATATCAAAAATGTTTGAATTTTCCCCTTCCGCCCGGACCTCAGTAACGAGTAGACGTGTTACCTAGCACTATAGATCTTTTATTTTTGAGTTTTAATTCAATTTTAAGCCAATAAACCCAGCAAGAATATTCGGAGTGCATAAACAAACAGAGTTCGCGTAGTGTCTCCAGCGCGTTCATAGATCATTCAACAGTACCCAAACCTGGCCAACGCCCCGCACCCCGCACCACTACCTCGTGCAACGCCGGCCGCTTGACTACCTCCAATTGGCGTGAGTCACAAAACACGTTGCGCACTACGCACTCATACGCACATTCTCAGGCAGAGTTACTAGACGCTCGCTACGCTAGCTCCCTTCGATCGTGTTCGCCTAGTACTTGAAACCCGTCCCCATCTAGTCGCCTGTACGTATTGACACCGTACTCCGCTGCTATCTAAACGATTGCTTCTCACCTTTTAACAGGGGCAATTTAACATTGATATTGCTCATAAATATTAGAAAAGACATTCGAAATTTCTGCTTTGCTTTGCTTTGCGTTATTTCTTCACATTATCAAACCTTAATATGAGTTTGGTATTAACACCAGAAAAAGCTGGCTCGGATTCGGACCTATATAAAAAGGACAAAATTAATGAAGCGCCCACTCAACAAGCAAATAGTAGAAAGAGGCGCAAAGGAAGATCCCCAGCCAACTGTTCGGTTGATGATAAAATATCGTTACTGGAGGAAAGACTCACCGAAATGTTTTCTAATCTCCAAGAAGATATTGATGCCAAATTCAAAAAAATTGAAGCCAGGTTATCCGGCATTCAGAAAAACACTCAAGACATTGAAAAATCTATGGAGTTTCTAACCGACAGATTTGAGGAAATAGTTCTAAAAGTCAATACTTTAGAAACATCTGTAAAAGAGAAACAATCTCAAATTGATTTTCTGGAAGAAAAAATGGAGGACTTACAACGCAATGCCCGTAGTTCCAGCATTGAGATTAGGAACGTTCCAAATGCACCTAATGAAACCAAAGAACTGCTGACCAACTATATAGTTGAGATGAGCAACAAAATTGGAGTCAATGTGGTGACTGGTGATGTCAAAGATGTCTTCAGAATTCCTGGAAAAGCCGATACAAACAAGCCGATAATTGCCGAGTTCACTACGACTCTTCAAAAAAACAGGATCATTAAATCAGTCAAGAACTTCAATATAGTGAACAAAACTAGCAAGCTAAATGCATTTCACCTTGGCCTTAAGGGCCATAGCTCCCCGGTTTTTGTAGTAGAGCACCTTACCAGCAAGGCAAATCGCCTTTACTACCTTGCTCGAGAGTTGTTGAGAGCTGGTCAGTTCAAATACTGCTGGACCTCGAATGGTAAGGTTTTCTTAAGAAAAATTGATGGTTCCCCTATAATTTGGGTCAAAAATGAGGAGCAGCTAGCAAATCTGAAACCTTTAAACTAAGTAAGTTTTTAGGAAAAGTAGTCCATATTACTCTAATTGATATTATTTATTCTGCATGCATGAACTTATTCTATGATAATGATTCTTTTAATTATAAGGTGTTGATTATTTTAAACTCGAGTGTCAACTGTAACAAATACTATACTATTTACCACAATGTCAGAACTTACAAATCTAAATGCTATGCCTACGGCACTAAATGTCTAATTAATTTATCTAATGAACCAGTTGAAACGATTGATTATGATAAACCCTGCCAACATATGACATATACAGACTCTGTTTCCAAGCCTACACACAACAATGGATAGCGAAATCCTCCAACAAGTAGATGACTTAAAAATCGCCACTTCCGTTGAATGCTCTCCCCTTGATTGCATTAAAATATTAGGTGACCAAAAAAAATATCTGAAAATAATTACACAAAACATAAGAAGTATATATAAAAATCTGGACAATTTTATAATATTATTATCATCCTTGAATACAGAGTGCGATATAATCATTCTGACCGAATGCCATTTATCTAAAACTAAGCCTCTCCCATCACTACCTAATTATAACTCTTATGCCTCAACGAAATTCTCAAACAAAAATGATGGAATTGTTGTTTTTAGTAAACCCACTTTGTCCTGTGTGATATCCGAACCATCTTTTGACGAAGCTACCTGTCTTCTAATCAAAGTTGCTGATCATACAGTAATAGTCGCTATTTACAGGTCTCCTTCTTACCGTACCATAGACAAATTTATAAACTCCCTTGAGCTTGTCCTTAAACCACTTAACCACTTTAAAAATTCTATTATCATGGGCGACATAAACATAGATATTAAACAAAATAACAGTGAACCTATGAGCTCAGATTACTTAAATTTAACTGCCGAATATGGATACTTACCTGCCAATATATTTCCTACGCGCTTCGGCAATTGTTTGGATCATGCTTTCATTAAAACAAAAAAAAATTCAGTCCTCTCATTTGTCCTACAATCTGCAATCACTGACCATCTACCAGTACTACTATGCCTAAGTTTAGGCCCCGAAAACACCAAGAAAATCCTCCCTGATACTAGAATTAATTATGATGCAGCTGTTAATTCCATTCTAGAAAGTACAACACTAAAAGAAGTGCTTCAAATGAGCGATACTAACAAAGCAGCAAATTCTCTTGTAAAAGCCCTTATGAAAGCTATTAACCTTAACACAATACAGAGACCAATTCCCTGCAGACAACGCATCTCTAAGCCTTGGATAACCCCAGGTTTGCTAAGATGCATACGTCACAGAGACAACATGCATGCGAAGGTAAATAAATGCCCAACTAATATTATCCTAGCTAAGAGCTACCGCAGATATCGTAACTTTTGCAACGGTTTAATAAAAAAACAAAAAATTGCGTACGAACGCGCTGAACTTGAAAAAGCCACAGGGAATCCGAAACAAACATGGAAAGTGATTAAGCAAATCACTAACATAGCACAAAACAAAACACCACCAACCGAACTATTGCTATCTAATTCAAATTCGCAAACAGCAATTAACAACATTAACTCATTCTTCTCAAATGTGGGCAAAACTCTGGCTGAACGTATCGCAAACATTGCTGAAACCACCAATATTTGTAGTGAGATTAAAACTCAGTTTCATAGTAATTCATTTGTTTTGCTTGAGGTTGACCAGAGTGAAGTTGAACGCACTATCCTGAGTCTTAAAAATGACAGTGCTTCTGGTTGGGACGGAATCTCATCAAGACTACTGAAACTGGCTAAGGATGCTATCGTCCCTCCATTGACACACATCATAAACCTGAGCTTTGAGCATGGTGTTTTCCCCGAGGCATTTAAAAAATCCATTATTCTCCCTGTTCACAAGGGTGGATCAAAAGACAATGTCAACAACTACAGACCAATATCAATTCTTCCTGCATTGTCCAAAGTAATAGAAAAATTGCTCAACAAGAGACTTATGAACTACCTTGAAAGCCAAAACCTGCTCGCCAACTCCCAATACGGTTTTAGGGCAAAAAAATCTACGGAAATGGCGGTTTCAGGTCTTATCGACTTTATTGTTGAGCATGTGGACAAACGCAAAAAATGCGTTGCATTGTTTTTGGACATGGCAAAGGCTTTTGACACTGTCTCGATACCCATTCTCGCGGAAAAGCTAGAGAATGTTGGTATTAGAGGAATTCCACTAGATCTGATCAAAAGCTACCTATCTGATAGAACCCAGTGTGTCTCTATCGACAAAAGAGTAAGCGAAGACGAAGCAGTAGTCTACGGCGTTCCTCAAGGAAGCATCTTAGGCCCGACTCTGTTTTTAATATTCATCAATGAACTGTGTCTATTCACCCCCCCTAATGGCCACATCTTCACCTTCGCCGATGACACAGCTCTGGTTTTTGAGGGAGAATCTTGGGAGCAAGTACAGAACTCTGCTGAATATAGTCTCCATAGCGTTATCTCTTGGCTCCGCAAAAACCTCTTAACACTTAACTTTGATAAAACGAAATATATTGCTTTTTCCATACAAAAAAATAAATCACCATCTCTTAAAATCCAGGCTCATACCTGCATTAAACCCAGCAATACTTTAAATGTTTGTAATTGTCTGTATTTGGAGCAAGTGTCTACATGTAGGTATCTAGGAGTCACTTTGGATAGTCAGTTAAGTTGGATACCTCAGATTGATTCTGTTACCTCACGGACCCGTAAACTTATCTGGATCTTCAAAAACTTACGTCATGTTGCGGATTTCCAATTATTAAAAACTGTGTATTACGCTCTTGCCCAGTCAATCCTAAGCTATTGTGTGTCTGTATGGGGTGGAGCATACAAGACCCATCTTATAAAAGCCGAAAGAGCACAACGTTCGGTTTTAAAAGTCATGAGTTTTAAACCCTTTCGCTACAGAACCACTTCCCTATACCGTGAGTGCAAACTCCTATCCATCCGAAAACTATTCATCCTTCAGTCCACACTTCTTTGCCATCGAACACTTAATTATGACCCTATCCAAGACACTCTACCAAGACTTTTCAAGTGCAACTTCACCAAAATTAACACCTCGTTTGCAAGACAGAGCGGGTACTATATGAAATCATACCTATTTTCAAAATTGAACAAAACCCTGAAATTATATTGCCTTTCTCACTTCGAATGCAAACGAACTGTTAAGGACTGGCTTCTTGATCTTGACTACGACTCGACTGAAAACCTTTTAATTGCCTTAACATAATAATACTCACCATTTATATTAATAATACATCATTCGTTTACAATTTTATTATTCTGAAATTAAACAATCAATGCCTCTTTAATTTTAGTTCCTGCTTTAATTTTAAGTTTATATAATTTTAATTTTTTATTGTAATTTAATGATAAGAATTCCTATTTTTTTAAATTAATCATCATAGGAAAATTAAATATCTTGAAATGTTGTACTATTTATAATTGAATTGAATTTATATAAGTATCTAATGTATTAGCAATAAATGTATTAGTAATGAATATTACTACCCTCAACCAAATCGTCCGGCGGTGGGCGTTGGTACACCATATCACAGGACACCGATCCTAGCTTGGGTACCAATGTTCGTCCAATCAGTAATAAAAAACCAATAATTATAGAAATATACTAATTAGGTTAAGTTATGATTGTACACTGATTACTCATGTTTGTTATTTTCTCAATAAATTTCATTTCATTTCAATTTCAATTTCAATTTCAATTTCTAAATAAATGCGAAGAAACTTTTTCCCCAACCTATTATTTTCAACATTCTAAACAAAAAATATTGCATCATCTGTGTTCGTTCAGTATTTGATTGGCAGTCTCCATAATTACTGATTTTGAAGTGATTTATTACTAAACTCTAACGCGCCATCATCATCATCATCATCATCATCATCATCATCATTATTACTATTATGTTATTTTGAAATCTGAAAATAATGAGACGTGTGCAAAGTGACGTTTTTTTTTTCACGTGGGAAATGTGTACATAGTTCTCAGCGACTACATGTACTACACTTTATTAAGGATCTGAGCTACTTCGGCTTGTGCAAACCTGTAGATAATGTTTTATTTCGGTGATTCGTGACTAATTTCCATCAAAATAAAAAATAACTGCGCTTGAGAATGTCCAGATAACGTATTTTTTGTATTTTTTGGCAACTTTGTGACTCTCTCATTTCCTTATGTCACGCTCAAATTGTCAGGTTATTGAAAAGCACAGTTTTCTGCATGTAAATAACTTACATTACCTAAATCTGAAAACTCGAGTTTTTCTGGCGATACATTTTTTTTTTACTATTCTGATCGACTGCCCTAGACGTTCGACCCTATATAAAACCTTTATTTCTGCCGTGCTCGAGTAATATCCCCAAAATCCCCCAAAATTCTCGCTTGGGCTACTATCTTTATTATTTTTTTATATCATACATGTAATACATAGAAACACCCAGACCCTAGACAAATAATTGCAGATCATGGAAACATTCATAATACAAACATTTGCCCCGAAGCAAGAATCGAACCCGCAACCTTCCACGTCTTACACGGCCTTTGGCCCACTGCGCCACAGAGGTCGTCCCCTCGGTCTAAACTTTGCATAGATGTAGGAAGATTAAAATACCTATGTATATGTTACTGTCCGAAGCCGCAGACAGAAGCTTGTATTTTATTTACCTACCGCCTTCGAATTGTCAATGATATCAATGATCAATGACAGAAGTATACCTACCTGCCTACACCTACTCACACACACACACACAAGCACGTCACTACGGTTGTATTTTAGGTACTGTAGTACCGCGTCCCGCGTCCCTCCCGCGCCCCGCGCGCCTTACATCATTTAAACAGAGATAGAGATACTCGAAGCGATTTTTGCACGCGCCTCGAATTGAAGTTGCGAGCGTGCTTCGCAGGGCTCTTAATATAACATAAAAGAATATTCTTTGAAGCCTGCAGCTAATTCAGTGATTGATCGATAGAGTTAAGAGCTATGGGAAATATTTAATCCTAGTTTATGCTGATTGAAGTTAGCGCATTGCAAACCCCAATTGTATTAAGATGCAGAAGGTTGCGGGTTCTATTCTCGCTGCGGGACAAATGTTCGTATGAATTGCAAGTATTTGTCTCGGGTCCCCAGACCCGTAATTTCTATGTATAATATGTATGTATTTACGTATATCAGTCATGTGGTATCCAGAACACAAGCTCTGCTTACTTTGAGGTGTGACACTGTATGAAATATCCGGCATTATTTATTTATTTATTGTTATTAACTACTACTACTACGAGAACCGGTTCTGATTAGCATTGACGTGGATTGCTCAATACGTAGAGCACCAAGTAATTATATTTAAAAAAAAAAAACTGAAAACCGGCTACTTAAGCTTGTAATATCCAGTACATTACATACCCTAATTGCGAAACATGGGCTGTTTGGTCGTTAAACAGTTCCGTAGTGTATCGTCAAAGCCGTGGTCTAATCAAATGACATGTACATAGTTACACACAAAGCTATTGCCTGTGTGCTATACCCTGATTGCGATACATGAACTGTTTGTCGTTAATAAGTTACATTCAATTTCTTCAAAATCCATGGTCAGGTTAGTTGACCACTGAAAGGTACCCAAATGATTTAATATTTTTTAAGTAATCACTAAAATGCGTTGCATTTGCTTTAATTCGTTGAAGCGCTTCTGGTTTCTAACTGTTTTTAATAATCGTCATGAAACTTATAAAATAATATGTCTAGGCATATTATTTTATATAAGAAACTCCATTTGCATGTGTGGACAATTTGATAAAATTCCTGCTGAAATAATGGACTTGCCAATAAAAATTTTGGCTTTTTGACCGAACCTTTTACACTGTTAAAGAATTTATTGGAAACTAATGAATATAATTTATTATAGAATACCATATAGTTTAAGTTAATGTTTTTATAATCATTTTATTTTAAACGTGATAACGTCTTTTAAATCGATGAACGCCGGCTGCACGCACGAAAAATTTTCACGTTCCGCATGAGCTGAACGTGCAAGCGAGTGCGCGTACAGCTTGTGACACATCTTAATAGGTTAAAAGTATGCAATTATTCATCAATGTTTTCTTATGACATTATCCAGTAAAATTATTGTCCGTAAACCGAATTTACAGACCATTTTTTTTAACAGAGAGCTGGTACACTGAAGTTCTTATGTTACTACAATATATTTTTTCTATAAATATAATTGTAGTACTGCTAAGTGACTCTGTTAGACTGTATAGTGAGGTCACAGGGACTCGCTCGACTCTAAATTTACGAGTTTTACAATAAGTTTCTTAAGTAAACAAGCATTAAAATGTTTGTTAAAAATGTTTTTTATAGAAAACATGAAACTCGACTACATAACGAACTGTCAAGCTAATAATAAATATAATTTTCACTCACATAATACTGTGAGTTTTCTGCTACCCGATATTTCGGCACAGTTGCATGCGCCAAGAGATAACCCAGTTAATCTTGTGGATAACTGGTTTATCTCGTGATCATTGAGTGAAAATTATGTTCAAACCAATGAAAGTATCAAAAGAAATAATATAAAACGAGCGAGACTTACAGTAATCGCATTAGATGTGTATCTGACACATCTGACATCTGGCATTATGGAATTTTTAAAGCTCGTAGACATAACTGTAAAATGTAGAAAGCAAGGTGACATGGGTGCAGGTAGGTTTCATGGATAGTTCCATGAAACTCATCAAAGCCCAGAAACGTTACTCCTATGAAAAAGCCTTAAGCCATAGTTTAAGATTTAACAGATGCTGAAGTTGCAGGACAAGGAAGTCGGTCGCCGAATCGATAACGTCTGGAAGAGCTTCTAGCCTACTAAAGCGCATAATTATGAAAGGAAATAAGACCTTTTGACTTTTTAATCCAAACTCATTGGCATTTGAATTTTGCTCGTCCTAAAACACGTTGCTCAGACGTGAAAGTTGACTGAGTTGCAGGAGAATAAACACAAGTATTGGCAGATAGCAATGGAGCGCAGCATTCTCGGTTTCAAACGCACTGACCGAGTACGAAACAAAACGCTGTACTCAAATTACTCTCCAGAAGGCTATTCTCTTCAAAATCAATTCAAAATTAGGATTAAAAAACTTTTTCTCGCTGAAATATCATGTATCATTCATAGATATGTGTTCTACGTATAATATTTATTTTGAATATATGTACATATACTTTATGTATTATCTGCATTTGTGTATATCGTTTATTTAATATAATATAAGTTGATTGCGTTATATGAATACAAAAATATTTAAATCATAGCTCATAGTTTAGTGCACCCGACCGATATTCCATTCAAGTTAAGTTCCTCTCTTTACCCAAAGGTTGTCTGGAAGAAATCGCTCCCTTGGCGATGTATTATCCAGGTTATTTTCAGGTATTTTTAGTTGTCAAATTGTTTATGTGCTACTTTTACGTTGTACAATAAAGTGTTTTCATTAATTCATTCAATTACCGTTTTATTTTTTAAATTAATATGGATAATCAACCCAATAATGTCATCATATATCATATCAGCATTTGGGAAGTCCACTGCTGAACATAGGCTTTCCAGGAAGAATTATTTTGAGCCCTCTCCATCCACCGACTTCCTGCGATCTTTACAATGTCGTCAGTCCATTGGGTGGGGGGTCGTCCTACGCTTTGTTTTTCTGTCCGTGGTCGCCATTTGAGAACTTTTACTCCCCAACGGTTATCAGTTCTGCGAGCTATATGGCCTGCCTATTGCCACTTCAACTTGCAAATTTTGAGTGCTATGTCAGTGACTTTGGTTCTCCTACGGATTTTCTCGTTGCAGATTTTATCACGTAGTGAAACATCCAACATAGCTCTCTCCATAGCTCGTTGCGCGACTCTAAGCTTGTGAATGAGGCCAATAGTTAGCAACGAAATCTCAGTTCCATATGTCATCATTGGCAACACGCACTGATTAAAGACTTTCGTCTTGAGGCTCTGCGGTATCTGTGACGAGAAGATGTGCCGTAATTTCCCGAACGCTGCCCATCTGAGTTGGTCGAAATTCGACTTGCCTAGTTAAATCGTCTGACCCAAATAGACATAATGATCCACAACTTCGATTATATCGCTCTCAACATGTACCGGTACAAAAATCATTTCAAATGCTCTTTTCAAACCATTTGACATGACCATTTTGTCTTCCTCATGTTCATTTTAAAACCCCCCTGTTGGGAGACGATATTGAGATTGCTGAGCATTGTGCCAAGGTCTTCCAGCGATTCTGCCATGATGACTATATCGTCAGAAAATCGAATATGAGTGATGCGTTCGCTATTGATGTTGATACCATATCTATGCCAGTGCAAGAGCTTGAAAACATCCTCCAATACAGAAGAGACCAGTTTCGGAGAAATAACATCTCCCTGTCTCACCCCTTTATGCAATGGGATTGGATTCGTGCTCTGGTCCTGGAGTCGGATAGACATGGTGGCGTTACTGTACAGATATTTCAACACTTCGATATACCGATAGTCGATTTGGCACCGCTGGATTGACCGCAACACTGCCCAGGTTTCGACAGAATCAAAGGTTTTTTTCACAGGGACATCATTACATACTTGCTTTTTTGTAGTCATGATGAAACGCGTGAGTGAATGTGGGCAAGCACTAACACTGTACCGCTCGCGAGTTTGCCCGTGGTTTTTTTTTAATGTACCACATTAAAACACAACCTAAAGCACTCGGAATAGTCTAGCAATCGGTGAATATTTATTTACAATTGGCTTAGAAATTCCAAGGATAACACTCAACATTGCAGACAATGCAGGTCAAAGTCTAAATGATATAAGTGCTCTCGATCTCAGAGCTGAAGCAGCAGAAGCTGTGAAGTATAGGATTAAGAGTTATTTCGCTTGTATTGCTCAGGTCAACATTTTGTTACAAGCAAAACTTGTCCTAGAGTTAACAGATGCTGAAGTTACAGGACAAGAAAGTCAGTCACCGAGGACGCCTGGAAGAGCTACTAGTCTATGAAAGCGCATTACCATGAAAGGAGACCTTCTTTTGACATTTCTAAACACAAAAAATCCAGAGAGCAATGTAGCCCAGCACTTTCAAATCGGAGCGCACTGACAGATTACAGATCAACATGCTGCGCTTTTTCTTCTTATCGTGTCAGTAATTCTTTCGAACTCAATTTAATCAAACATGGGATATACCTGGGAGACCTTTGCTTAGCAGTGGAACAAAAAGGTTAAAAAAAACGATCTTTGTCATGGGTTTCATGAGAGGGCCTACCTTTTCACCCAGAAACTGTTAAACAATGCCATAATCTGTAGCCTTCGTAGATTATGATTCATAGATTTAACTGGGGAGCCTTTATCTATTTTATTTTTATTTTATTTATATGTTCTGATTTAAAAAGTAACCCATTTAGTGACAAATCCTGAATGCCAATAACTTTATAGGAATATTTATAACAGTTTGATCATCTTGGAATAACAATAGTCACAGCCTGTAGATCCCAGGCCACTCTGGCATATCAGGCAACCAAAATGCGGGAAATGGATAATTATAAAATTATCTGCTATAAATGGAGGAGCCATCCTCCACTAAATATTTCCACCAAAACCTTGGTTCCTGCAATACCGTACTGCCAACAAAACTACCTCGTCAACTATTGGAACGTCTGCGACTTAGGGACTTAGGAGATCACTGTCTTTGCTTTTCTTTGCTAAATTGTTCAACCACCAGTGATTTGGATACAAATTTACAAAATTTGAGTCGCAACAGTCATGTATACCTGAAGAATTCCGAGTAGAGGTTAGTGTTTTAATCAAAACTAATCTAAGATGAATAATAATACTTAATAAATATTGCTGGCCAATGCACAGAACATCATCTAGTCCCAAACTAAGCATAGTTTGTATTATGGTGACCAGATGAATGATATAATACTTTATATTTTTAAATTCATTCTTATGATACTTTATAAGATCCAGACACAGAACAAACACCTATGCTTTTCACACAACTTTTTCCTGGAAGGGAATCGAACCTCAACCTACAGAATAAAAATCTTATTTTTGAAGTGAAAACTTCTTTTAGCGCGGTACGCATATTTTTAGATGAGGTAAAACCTCTGTATTCGCGACACTGTTACCGAGACGCAGCCGGCTGCCGCGCTCGCCCCATTTGATTATAAACCTTAATTCACATGTTTACAGTCTACTTTTGTATGGAGAAGTTTACTGAGTTAGGTTCTTTGATATAGACGCAGCCGGCTGCCGCGCTCGCCCCATTTGATTATAAACCTTAATTTACATGTTTTACAGTCTACTTTTGTATGGAGAAGTTTACTGAGTTAGGTTCTTTGATACATTATCTAAATTCTTAACAAAAAATATTGCATCATCTGTGTTCGTTCAGTATTTGATTGGCAGTCGCCATAATTACTGATTTTGAAGTGATTTATTACTAAACTCTAACCCGCTCAACCCGATTCATTTTTTATATGAAGAAGGACTTATACACGCCACATACATACAATCTCAAATGGTTTCAAGCTTAGTAACGCGAGCAAAACGTCTACAAATGCGTAAATCGTTCCGCATTGTGGTCAATAAATAATGCTAGTGGATCTCTTCATGACTTTGTTTGGGTCACGGTCATTTACTCCAAAAGGGCCTACTTACCTATATACCTACTTTACTCATCAAAATATCAGTTCTCAGGCCCTTTGGTTTAGGCTATTTGTAAAAAGTTGCAGTCATGTTGGAATATAGTTCGTGAAAAATCTAAACTACCAACCCCAATACTGCGCCCGAGCTGACGTAATTAAAAGCGGTCATCTTGTGGCCAGATAAGTTATTATAACAAAAGGGTTATTTCTATTCACTGTTTCATCCTTTATAGTTTAAGGATATCTTTTCTGGGATAGAAAGCCCATGTCACTGTTTTCACGACGAATCGTTATCAAGATATAACGAGTTGTTAAGGCCATCGGAACCGATAATGCATACTCAGACACTTACACTCGAAAACAATACTCTTCTTTATAGTAGTCGAGTAGAGTTTTAAAGTGGCTGCAACGCCACTTTTAATTTAATTTAATTATTTTTACCAGGCAAATTAAATACCCAATTATTATGTACTAATGGTGCTTTTGAATATGCGCCTGCTGGCTGGCCTTATTAAAATCTATACGGCTAACCGCCCGGTTTAATCAGTTTACGTGAAATGAGCAGGTAATAAACAGCCTTTCGTTATGTGTTCAGCGAAATAATTATGTGGTTATTCACAAGCTAAATAAATAATCACTTCAGTCAATACGTACTATTTTCGCTGACGCTGAATGGTACGATTTAATATTTCAATAATTTATTTGAAATATTAACTCGTAGCATTCATGACTACGCTAATTACATGGATTGATAATAAATATAAGCATTTTTAACCAGGAGGTTCTCAATTGGGTTGTATTTTTTGTATGCTCGTTACCTTATAACTCTGTAATTTATGAACTGATAGAAAATCATATTTTTCATGTGAAAGGATTTACTTTCCGATTGGTCCAACAGACATTTCATTAAAATCAGTTCATTCGTTTGGTTATGTCAAAATATGTCATCAAAGGTAACGAAATTTCGTATTTTCCTTTCCTGTGACTTTATAAAGTACTAAAGATATAAAGTACGTAAAATATATATTTTTTCGTTATAAAAATTCAATATAGCATAAAAATGCAACTACCTCTTTTGAGGTCGGAAACTTCAAAAGAGGTGGTTCTATTTTTATGTTTGTTAACTCATGTTCGTCAATTATGAACCGATTTGGAAAAAAAATCATCTTCATCTGGCCTTCTATTCAAACGAGAACCACGACATTTAATCATTGCTTGAAAAGAGACATAACAATCTAACTTTTCTATATTCCTTACCGTGAACAATAATATTACTCCTCCAAGCCGATTACGGCTGCGGCGACCAACTTTCTGCTTGTTTTCTTTGATGCGCTTCGAGTTGAGTGGAATAATCAATTTTGGGTTTAAATGTTCTAACACTTAAAGTGCATATCAGAGTGACATTGACAAAATTGAAATTTATTTTAGCTGGCGGTTTATTTTTATGGTCACGTTTCATATCTAGTTCGCGCCTTCTCTCGACTACAAAGGTGTAGTCACTACTCTGCACATTGTACTCTGGCCAGTCTTCTGCAAGTGACTCCCAGGGATTAAGTAGGCATATTTTCTTGTTTCTCTTCTGAGCATCTTTATACCGAGGAAGTTGGCTGCTACTTTTTTGTTTGTCATCCAGATGCTCAGAGAAGAACGTGCGCTTTGCCACTGTCCCATTGGGGTAATCGCGCACCATTTAAGGTGACGGCGTATTAGGTACGCCTCTCGCAGACGTTTGCTCGTCGAAGTACATCAGTGTATCTAACACGATCCAAACAATCGATGTTCATAATGCCGCGATGACATTTGAGATGGAACCTATCGAGTGTTTTAACGTGCCTGCAGTACAAGCACACCAATGGTTTTGTTATCAGAAAATAATGTGAAGATCAATCTTTTTATCTTCTTATTCCATAATGGCAGATACAACCATATAAGCTAAAAAATTGCGCGAGGTTTACGCGAATCAAGTATCTAACAAAGTAAATGAGGTAAACTCAAGCTTTAGGTATTTTAGGTATTTTCTTGGCGGTTCTGCGTGCCTAGTACATACACAAGCCTGAGCACTTATGTTGAGACAAATGGGATCTTTAAAAACCCAATTTTCTTCATTAATGGAACTGGGACTAGTGGAAAAGATTCGGGGCCAGATGATGCTGTGTGAAATGTCAAGCAATATTTATTTATTTAATGGCAGACTCTTTTTTTTTTATTGGATTCCGTTTCTTACAAATTTGAATGTAACTACATATCAAAAGATTTTGTTTTGCTATAGTATCGTCAAAAAATCATGGACGTTTGTCATTTGTCTAAACGCCATCGCCAAATGGAATTTTCCTGGACCCCTTGTCGTACAAACCACAAATAATAAATTACTGACACGTGTGCTAAGAAGTCACAACTTATTGATAAAAACTCCACCTATGTAGATTGCCTAAAAAAATATGAAGTAACAAGAGAAAAACTAATTTATTTAAAAGAGCTATGTTACTTCGTCAAATGTCAAACTTCTTCTTCTTCTTTGTTAATGGCATGTGTCAAAATAATGTCAATTACAAGTCATGTTTGTCAAGTGTTATATCAAGTGTGTATATTGTTTATAGTATGATATCTCAAAGTCGTATCTTGTCGTACGTCGTTTGTTAATTTATACAAAATAAAATAGTGTCTTTCAACAAAAACTCTCTATTTAAATAAAAACTTCAAAGTTCCTAATAAAAGCGGAAATAACTCAAGTAAAATAAACAATAGAACGCAGTGTTTGCTTCGCAAGACGGCCAGAAATAATCACATTAGAATCTTATTCATTTCTTCCAATAACGGCTTATAAACGATGGAGCAAATCGATGCCATAAAATAAACTGTCACTAACTGTGACATTTTTATCAGTCAATACTTATCTCGCTACAATCAGGGGGTCTACTCCTGAAATCGATAAATGGTATATCGGGTCAAAATGCAAAACCCTACTCTTACTTACTTGGATTCGACTTGTTTTGAACGTTGGAACAACCGACAGTACGTTTGACAGTCGATGTCATAATCCTAGACGATACATACGATAATTTCAATTTGACAACGAAACATTGTTAATTTGACTGAAGTACATTTGAACGACCTCATCGTTTCAATATATCAATATCGGTTCGCAGAGTAGACACCCAGACCTGGGTCCGGAATATCTGGAATGTCATAAACCACCGAATATAATACTCGTATACGATATATTGCATATTTAATCGTGAGCTCACAAAATTCCGGCCGCTTGTAATCTTCCTGGTTTTATAATAAACTCACTGTTCTAATAATCTACTGGTGATATAAACATACTTATAAATGCTATACTATTTATCGAGCGAGCGACGATCTCCGTGGCAACTTGCGCGAATTGGCTTTGTAAGTTTGTTGGTCCGACGATAACTTTGAAAACTTTCCGCATGGCGATTATAGAACTTTTATTAGAGAATAATTTCAATCATCACTTTGATTTTAACTTAAGCCAGTTTTGACAAGATGGATTGGTATTACGTACTTTCGGCTTTTATCTCATACAAAATAATAAATAATAGTTTAAATAAACTAAAAAACACGCTTTATATAGAAAACGAAACTAGAAAACCATGCACCCAATACACCCAAACCATGCTTCTTGCTCTTAGTTAATTCATACATACTTTTACTAAAATAAGTATTTTGTAGTACATGTCATGACGAACATGTTTCGTTCTGATTCCGTGTCAAAAAAAATACAGGTTTCACTTGAAATAACACCTTTTAGTATTAGTAAGTGTGTGCGTGTTTTTACACAGAGTAGCACAGTTTTGATGCTTCAGTTTTGTTGATTGCGACGCGGTGCTCCGTCTTTTTATTTATCTGGTTTAAGGTTTCTATTCATATACAGCATGGCTGGCAATCAACATCAACCTTCCGTAATACCAATTCATCAATATCAGCTAAAAGCTGTTAGTCAATGTTTTGACACTATCAGAATTCCATAATCGCCCGGCCGATCTGCATGAAACTTAGTAGATTGACAGATTGGAATTGAATTTTATGCTAGTAATTTATTGAGTTAAATTGGACAAGAGGTTCCAAAAACGAGGTAAAACATTTTAAACTTTTTATACAATTGTATACAGTGTGGTGCCTTACAACAGTGCTTTATAGATTCGAAAATTACTAGTATTTTTATTTGAGGATGTATATTTTAAGATACAGCGTAAAAACTTAACTTAAGATCATATTTGCTGGAGTTTGACCTCATAGATATCAACTTTAAATGAGACTTGTCGATTTCTGATACAATTTAAAATATTTCCTTGAGAATTTATTTCAAGGAAATATTTTACAATCTTAAGTATTTTCTTAATTAAAACATTGTGTACAAAGTAGATAGGTATGTAATTATGATGACAACGAGTTGATCTAATGATTAAGGGTACTCTTCAACGGAACTCCTCAACGAAAAGACCGTTTGAGCTAAAACTCAGCAAATATATCAAAAATTTGTGTTATATCAAAGTGACAGCGAGCTGATCTGATGGTGGAGTCGGAAGCTGTTCCATTCTTCTTGCGAATAAGAGTAGGTAAAATACCGTTATTTTGGGTTGATTTTAATAATCTTACTGACTTACCTAATAATGAAGGCTTTCATTACGTAAGCCTACCAACCTACTTAACCATAGATACGATACGGACATAGCTAGATTTCAGTTCGGGACGAACTAAAAGTATAAAATATAAAATAAATTATTATGTACACTTAATTATTTTGTAGATGATATCTAGGTACTAATAATCTGACTACAAATTGCGTATAGCAACTTTGTATTGGTAAATCGTATCGGGATTCCGACATGTAAGATGACTAAATATATAAATATGAAAAATATTTGCCACCTTTCTTTTGATACAAAAATGGTAACTTCAAAGTTTAATATTTATCAAACAGACAGACATGGCTAAACTATAGGCGTTGTGGACTTTGGAACCCTGCGAAGACTGGACTTAGGACAAGTAGTTATAGAACAAGAGATCCGTCGCGTCGTGGCGAGCACTACAATCGCACGCAAGGCCCGTTACTAATTAGAAACGGAAATTTTGAATTAAAAAGTTATCACCTTGGTCGCCCGAAAACTGAATGATCGCCAGCGCGACGCGACGTGAGCATTGAGGCATGCCTTGTGCAACAGACACCGAAACAAACGGACCAACCAAGTGACAACTTTTTAACCAAGTTGTCACTTGCGATGTAAAATTCATCTAGCCCCAAAGTAAGCAGAGCTTGTTTTATATGGGTACCACATGACTGCTATACAACTTAAATACATTTTCTTTTGTAAATACATACATATTATACATAGACAAGACACCCGAGACAAACACATACAGATCATACAAACATTTGTCCCGCGGCAGAAATCGAACCCGCAACCTTTTGTGTCTCAGGCGGGGGCCCACTGCGCCACAGAGGTCATCCACAATGATGCTCGAAAATCTCCAACTAGCTTTGGTCAATCACTTGCCTCAGCTGTTGTTACATAAACAAAAATTGGAACAGACAAAAGAAAATATTACCATAATGAGTTTATAAAATATAAAAACAAATGATGTGGGAGCTTATCAATGCATTATCCCTTCCCTCCGGACCGCTGCCCCGATCAGGCGTGTTTCATAGTTTATCCGTACTGTTTTATTTCCATGTTTTAATTCAATTTTAAACTCTAAATTCAAGTAAAGAAATTAGGAGTGCATAAACCCGTAGCAGTCATCTTAATTGCAGCCGACGTTGTCGTACACGACTCCCGCACACCTGCACACATACAACGATTTAATAAATACATGTGAGTACCACCACTTTTTGCTTCTCATATAACTGAGCACAGTACGACACTCGTTAGAAGGACCCTACTACTGCCTTTTCCTGCAAGTGACAAAGGTGCATCCGCAATTTTCAAGCTCGTCTTCAGGGGTCTTCCTAAACTGGACGGTTAGCGCTCCGCTACGCATCCTTCGCTACTGACCATCATAAGCTGACACGTTGTTTTGCTGTGTGCGAATTTGTTTGTGTTGCGCTGTGTATACTTGTTGCGTACTTTGATATCGCCTTGCCTCTGCTGCTACCCTGGTACAATTTTGTTTTACTATGCCTCTGAATCGCACACCCGCCTGCTCGCACGTCCAACCCGCTTCCTCGCCAACTATGCCCGCTGCACCTGTGCTCGAGCGTTCGTCATCAACGCCAGCGCCTATTGAAATGCTCAGAGTTCCCACTTTGTCGCCGCTTCATGGTTGCTCATCAGAACCTGATTTAATGGTACATCAAAAGGTATCTAACCGTAAACGAAAGCGCTCTATCTGTGATGGCGAACATCTGCAAAGTTTCATGTTGGAGATGAAGAGTGTGTTTGCTGAATTTAAAAAGGAACAAGAAAAGAGATGCGACCGCCTCTGCTCAGCCGTCGAAGATATGCACTCGACTGTAGATATTTTGGCTCAAAAAAATGATGTCCTCCAGGATAGAGTAAAAAAACTGGAAGTCGGACGTAAGGCTGACGTCCAATACATCCAGACTCTTGAGACCAAACTGGACATCTTCGAGTGAAATTCCAGATCCACATTTGAGCCTAAGAATCAATGACAGCACTGTTGGATACTTTTATTAATACCAGCAAGGTTCTAAGTGTGCCTATTCATCATAATCAAGTAAAGGATATTTTCAGAATCAACACTAAGGACCCTAAAAACAAGACCATTATCGTGGACCTGACTAGCGCTTTGACTAAAGAAAAGGTTTTATCGATGTTTCGCAAATTTAACAAAGGTCCCTCCAAGTTAACTACTGAACACCTTCACATAAGTGGCCCGGCGATTTCGATCTTCATATCTGAGAATCTATCATCGAAGATGAAGCGCTTATTCTTCCTGGCCAGAGAGTCTGCCAAAGCAAATGACTTTAAATTCTCTTGGGTATCTCATGGCAAGATCTTAGTGCGCCGTAGAGAGAACGGCCCATTGATGCGGATCCAAAATGTAATAGATTTGCAGAAGCTAGGAGATCCCAAGTGACTAGTTAACATGGTTGAATGCCTGTTTTTTGTGCAACATAGTTTTATATCTGTTAATTATTACTTAGGTTACCTTATTTTAGTTGTTCACACATTTGTTCTGTACATTTCATTTTTTAGTTTTGTTTTCTCTTATACTAAATACTCAATACTCACTCCTCACTTCTCCACACATTACACTTCACACATTAAACACACTTACACAACAAATTCATACAAACAACCAAACATCACTCTCACACACATGCCCCATCACACTTTCATTTCCCTACAATTCCAAGGGTCTCCAAATCAACATAATTATGTTAAAAAAATTATGGCAAAATTATCTCTCTTCTACTATCTTTTTTATTGACAATGACAATGACAATGTTCCAGTCCCTGTGTTCATTCCATCCAATCATGGATAGTCGTAGTCAAGTAAACAACGATATCGAGCAAATCTCTGTGTCTGAATCGTTTACATGTTCTCCTGAGATTGTTAATTATTTCATTTATTGATTAATTAATTCATTTATTGAATTAACTAATCAATAAAACCTAGGAATCAAATAACCCTTGCCGGTTTAATCACTTCCAATCTGATTCTAATAACCAAAACGATGGAGTGGTCGCTTACCTAAAAAGTGACCTGAAATGCATTATTGACATGCCCAGCTTTCACGACGCAAATTGCATTATTTTAAAGATAGCTCTTGCTATTATAGCTTTTTATCGCTCGCCGTCATTTCAAAATTTAAAACCTTTCTTCTCTAGCCTAGACCTCACGCTAAAAAGCCTAAACAACTTCAAGACTGCTATTATCATTGGAGATATTAATTTAAAACTTGCTTCCTGACAATTCTGACCCAAACTCAGACGAATATCTAGATCTAGTTGCTTTACTTGCCCTCCTTCCTGCCCATCTCATACCTACAAGAGATAAAAGCTGCATTGACCATGTCATACTTCGTTCACGCTAATCCCGCAACTTTATACTCAACTCTTCCATCACCGATCATATGCCTATACTTCTCTGCTGTAAGTCTAAAACCACCGAACCATCTACAAATCACTTATCTCAACGTTATGATGTCCCTGCGATTGTTGATTATCTGGAAAATACAGATTTTTCTCCACTCTTCCTCGCTAGTGATCCCGAAGCAATCTCAGATAACTTGATAAATATTATCTCCACTTCTATAAAAATATATAGTCGTAACGTACTCATTCCTAGTCGACAGCGTATCATAAAGCCCTGGATCACTCGTGGCATCCTGCGCTGCATTCGTCAAAGAGATAAACTGTATCGTAAGTGCAAAAGAAATCCTGATAGTGAAACTCACAAGCTTATTTACCCACGCTATCGCAAGTTTTGCAACAACCTTCTAAAAAACTAAAACTGGAATACAATCAAGCTAAGATCCGTAATGCCAAAAATAATCCTAAGGATACTTGGAACGCTATTAAACAAATTGCTAATCTTCATAAGATAATTTCAACCTCATCTCATCTATTGTAAATCTGTTCCTCCCCCTCCCTTTCAGTTGATACTGTTAATTCCTTTTTTTCAAACATAGGTAAGTCTCTCGCTTCTAAACTCATTCCCATATCTAACACTCTGTGTGATAGTCTTTTGTGCCCCGCACCTGCAGGCTCGTGAGACACCGGAATGGCGGTGTCTTGATCCTGAGTGTATGTGGATAACTATACCCGCTCAGGCACTCGGGTCCACTCGAGACTTACATATTGCTCTTATCTATATACCGCCGGATGGGTTACTTGCATCAAGGACTAGATCATTTACAGATTCTTTGATACAGATACATGGTTCTTGTCCTGGTGATAATTTTTTCATAGCGGGTGACTTTAACTGTACCGTGCGTGAAATGGACATACGAGGAACCAATAGTTATGAAAAAGGGTCTTATTGTCCTACGGACATTCTTATTCCACCCCTCAAACCTCTGTCTTATACGAAACGCCAGTTCAAGCGTGCTGATTTTGATAGCATAAATGATTCGCTTACTAAACAGGATTCGTTTATCTTGGAAAATAACAATATCGAAGATAGTATAAACAATTTTTATATAATTTTTAATAAATTAATTCATCTCTTTGTTCCTCAAGTGCGGTGCTCTGGCACTTACCTCTATCCAATCTGGTACAGTAGACCCTTAATCAAATTAATTAAAGAAAAATCTAAGGTACATACTAACTGGATACGCTTTAAAAATCCGATTGATTATGAACATTTTGCTGATCTTATGAAGAAGCAAAAAATATTGCAGACTGAGTACTTTGATTCCTTTATTAACTTATCTCAACAAAAATTAAATCGCATCCGAAATTATTTTGGTCTTACATAAAGGCTAAGAAACAAAATAGTCGTAACTATCCGCAACGAATGAAACTCGATAATATTCCGTTAGAAACTCAAACTGACATAATGTACCGCATTTAATTGTTACTTTGAGAGAAACTTTAGTAGTCCAGCTGATAAGTATTGCTTTGATGTTTTAGATGAAAGTCCTAATGCAAATACCATTCATAAACTTGAGGTGAGTGGTGATGAGATCCTAAATATTATCAAAAACCTTGACTCTACTAAAGGAGCAGGCAGCGACAATATTCCTCCTATATTTTTTGTCAAGTGTGCTGAAACTTTGTCTGTACCAATATCCTCAATTTTTAACAGGTGTCTCCAAGAAGGATACTTCCCTTGTATTTGGAAGAAAGCCCATATTGTACCCATTCATAAAAAAAGGTCTCAAAACCTTAATAGAAAACTACCGCCCTATTTCAATTTTGAATGTTCTAAGTAAGGTGTTTGAAAGGGTGGTTCATAATCACATTTACCCCGTGGTTGCACCTTCAATTCCAACAGAACAGCATGGTTTTATGAGGGGTCGATCCACCGCTACAAATTTAGGAGTTTTTATTGACAACGTATCGAGTTGTATGGAGGGTGGCTCTCAAGTTGATGTTATCTACACAGACTTTGAGAAGGCGTTTGATCGAGTAGATCACATCATACTTCTACATAAAATTTACGAACTTGGTATCCGTGGTGATTTACTGAGATAGGTCGACTCTTACTTACGCAACCGCTCTCAAGTTGTCGATGTTTGTGGGTATTATTCTGGTTTCATAGAGATCACTTCAGGAGTCCCACAGGGCTCAATTTTGGGACCTCTTCTCTATGCTTCCTATTTGTATGATGTAGGTAATTGTTTTATGCATGCTCGTTTTCTAATGTATGCCGATGACAACAAAATTTATATGAAAATAAGTAATAATAGGTTGGGGAAAAAGTTTCTTCGCATTTTTTAAGAAAATTCAAAACATTTTTTAATATAGTTTATTTACATTTAACTAAAGTATGTAGGTACCATTTTGTTCGATAACTTTTTGCCATCTTGTAGGTAGGGACATGATCCCATTACTATAGAAATTTTGGGACTTCTGATCAAAATACCGTGACAAGTGGTTTTGGCAGTCCTCTCGTGATGTTAACCTGACACTGCCTAAAGAATTATGAAGAGACCGAAACAGGTGAAAATCTGAAGGTGCAAGGTCAGGACTATAAGGCGGATGCATTAACACCTCCCAGCCAAACTCTCTTAATTTTTGCTGAGTGGCTAAAGATGTGTGAGATCTAGCGTTATCATGATGAAAAACCACACCCCTCCAGCCGCTTTCTCTCAACTTCTTGCTTTAATCTTATCAGTTGTTCGCAGTAGAGTTCAAAATCGATGGTCCTGCCTGGTGGTAACAGTTCATAATGAATAATGCCCTTCCAATCCCACCACACACACAGCATCACCTTGTTGCGAGTTAACCCGGGTTTCGCCAGTCTGGGAAGCCTGACCGACCTTTGACCACGACCTTTTTCGCACGTTCTTGTCGTGCGTGATCTACTTTTCATCACCAGTTATCAGTTTCTTCAAAAATTGACTCCAAATTAATCTTTGATGACCACATTGAATCAATCGTTAATAAAGCTTACAAATGTCTGGGTTTCATTTTACGTGTCAGTCGTCCTTTCTCTGATATAGGTTGTTTGAAGGTTCTTTATTATTCATATGTCAGAAGTATTCTAGAATATTGCAGCTCAATTTAGAACCCTCATTATATAACTTATACTCAAGAGTCTAGAAAGTATACAGAGTAAGTTTATTAAACACCTAAACTTTCGTAGTTTTCGTATTTTCAGCGACTACCTACCGACTTCATCGTCTCACGACTCTTAAGAATCGCAGGTCTCTCGCAGACATGTCGTTTCTTCATGGTGTATGTAATGGTACTATTGACTGTCCTGAGTTACTGTTCAAACTGTTACGGTTATATGTCCCAAACACTCGAACTAGACACACACCTTTGTTTGCCGTCAATCGTACTCGCACTAATTATGCCCAAAACTCTCTTGTGAATCGGTTGCACACTAATTTTGACAAGAAATTGAGGTCTGCAGATGTCTTCCATTGTGGTAGGGTAACTTTTAAACATTAAATTTTAAAGTTGTGTATTTAAAATTATTAATCTCTTGTTATTTGTATTTTCGTATTATTTTGTATTTTTGTACCGTGCGTGGCTTCGCACGCGTGGTATGTTGATAAAAAGTAATTAGTTTTAATTAGTATTTAGTTTTGTTATTTTGATGTATAGTTTTTTGCATGAAAGCATTGCAAACATATATTACACACACGCATACTTACAAGACTTTCGCATTTCTAATATTAGTGTGATTGTATTTATATTTATTAAGTTAGATTAAAGTACATGTACTTATACTTAGTAAAATGGTCGCTTTATAATATGATACAACTAAAAAATGTAAATCCTTCATTGGCTGTAAGAATTATTTACAAGTTTAAACATAGATTTTAAGAGAGCTGTGGTATTTGTTTAAATAAATAAATAACATAAATAAATAAATAAATAAACACTGATCCATCTACGCCTCCAAACTCCGAACTTTCCTTGCCTCAGCCACCTCTCACTCAACCCCTCTCAAGCTCTATGGCTCTTTTCAGTATTGATAACTCAGAAATGGATTTGATCATTTCCAACCTCAAAGAAAAATGTGCGTCAGGCTGGGATGGTATTACTACCTTATAGTAAAATCTGCGAGACATATTCTTACTCCAATTTTATGCCACATATTTAACTTATCCATAGCATCTGGCATTTTTCCACGTGCATTTAAAAAAGCTATTGTTCATCCAGTATTTAAAAGTGGGACCGAGAGGCTGTTACAAACTATCGGCCTATACCGGTCCTGAATGTATTTTCAAAAATTTTTGAGAAAATTATTAACTGTAGGTTAATTAATTGATTCGAGTGAAAGGGACATTTATTGTCCTCTAACCAATATGGGTTCAGGAGTGGGAGGTCCACAGAGGACGCTGTCATTGAACTGACCGATGCTGTTGTCAGGAACATAGACAAAAAGCAAAAAACTATGGGTGTCTTCCTGGACCTTTCCAAGGCTTTTGATACTGTTTTTGTACCCATCTTAATGAATAAATTGGAACGCATTGGTATTAGGGGAATTGTACTTGACATTTTCCGTAGCTACCTCTCAGACCGATCACAGTGTGTGAAAATTGATGGACTCATGAGTAAGAAGGAATCTATTTCATTTGTTGTCCCCAAGATAGCGTTCTTGGACCTACCATATTCCTTATCTATATTAATGATCTTTGTGACTTAAATCTTCCTAACTGTAAAATCATCACCTACGCTGATGACACAACCCTTCTCATAAACGGTGGTACCTGGCAAATTGCTCGTAACAATGCAGAATTTGCTCTTAAGGCTGTTATGTTCCGGCTGCGATCCAATCTTCTTACTCTGAACATTTCCAAAACTAAATTTATGACCTTCTCCCCAACCTCTGCTGCACAACCGCCCTCATCCTTCTGTATTCTCGCACATGTATGTCCCAATGCTACTATTCGATCTTCCTGTGACTGTCCACCTTTAGAATGCACCTCTACCTATAAGTATCTTGGGATTATGTTGGATAATACACTTAGCTGGAAACACCAAATTGACATTTTGGTGTCCCGAGTAAGAAAACTTATTTTTGTCTTCAAAACTCTACGTCCTGTCATTAGTTTCGAACTTATTAAATCTATTTATTATGCTTTAGGTCAACTTGTTCTTACTTACTGTATCCTTTCTTGGGGTGGCTGTGTCAAAACCCAAATGCTAAGACTTGAGCGAGCCCAGAGGGCAGTCCTAAAAGTTTTAATAAACAAACCTATCTGGTTTCCTACCTCAGATATTTATTCTCGCACTCAACTTCCCACAGTCCGTCAACTTTTTGTTTTGCATACGATCATCAGAAAACATTCCCAATTAGTCTTTGACACTACTGTTATTTATGCCAAACGTAGATCTGATATAGTTTGCAAAACTGAAAAACGGTGCACGGCGTTAGCCATTCGCCATTTCTACTTTTTAAGCACAACACTCTATAATAAGGTAAATAAGGAAATTAACATCTATCCCCTTCCCCGATATAACTGTAAACAAAAATG
The DNA here is from genome assembly GCA_948098915.1 of Lampropteryx suffumata. Lineage (NCBI taxonomy): Eukaryota > Metazoa > Arthropoda > Insecta > Lepidoptera > Geometridae > Lampropteryx > Lampropteryx suffumata. The sequence goes on along the minus strand of OX402544.1, from coordinate 12,012,539 downwards.
TCTTCAATGGCTTATGTCCCTGTCTTATGATGACACTGAAAATCTTCTTAAGATTTCGAAATGAACACGGAATAAACATCACTGTACCCCTTGCACACGCATACCTATTACTAACTCATTTACTATTGCTATACACCTTTAAACTCACTCTCACTTTACACGCACACGCACACACACAAACACATATACACTTACACACATACTCATACACGAACACACACACACACTTTACACACTACACACTCGTTACTTCAGATTCAATATTTTTTGTGAAGGGGTCTACAATCCCCCTATAGTATATAGTATGCTATAGTATCTAATTTGGGTTCTGTTTTATTATCTTCGGAGGTGGGCGTTAACATTCGCCACACAGTTACATTTAGCTTCTGCGTAATGTTATCGTTCTTCCCATGTTTTTGATATATTTTTGTTTATGCTCCCAAATAAATAATTTTTTTTTTATTATCTGCTAATAAGCTTAAAACAAACTATTCACTATCAACACTACTGTACACAAACTGACTTGTATCACACTCTCTAACTAAAACTGACGGCACGCAAATTTGTGAAATCTTTACCTTTTTCTTAACTTCAGCTGGAACCGATTTATCGAGTAAAATACCCAAGAGTTATCACAATCATTCGAACAACATAATAATGTATAGTGAGGAACATAAACAGGACTTACTCAATTTAAATCATTTACTACCACAGAAATAATTTAAAACATTGACAACCTAAATACAAACAGCAGCACTGAGTCTGATGAAATCAGCACTTAAACGATAAAATGTATAAATCCTTTGGAACCTTTAACTGATTGCGTAAATAAACACCTAGAAGAAGGCGTACTTCTTAAGTTAGCTAAAGTTACACTGATATACAAATCTGGAACCAAATCTGACACAAATACAGGCCAAATTCTGTGTAATGTCAAAAATATTAGAGATACTTAAGTTTTAAAAACGAAAAAGAAAACAAACTTCATTGAATGTAAAGGCTCAAAAGCCTATAATACATTTTAAGTGGAAAGTAATATTTTGCATATATTTAATATGGGTAGGCCAAATAAACGCACTGTTCCAATGAGACAGCGAGGTATCGGAGTAAACGAAAATATCATCGACGTGTACAATTTTTTAATTTTTGTTGATTTTTCAGCTCTCAGCAGCGACCGATTTCGATAAAATTTAAATCGGACGACCTGTGAAGTATACCCTTTCAAACAAAAATTAATTTATCAAATCGGTTCAGGCGTTTCCGAGTAATCGATGAACATACATTAAAAAAAAAGACTCCGACGAATTGAAAACCTCCTCCTTTTTGATGAAGTCGGTTAAAAATCATTTACTCCCGATTGACCAATTAGATTAATCCATCATAAAACATTTTTGATACACACTATCAGCAACAATAGATTTAATAACTAATATCAAAACATACATTATTCAAGAAAATATGACCCTGGGAGTTTTCTTAAAAAAGGTAGAGTAGATCTTAAAAAGGCATTCGATATGGTGAGCCACGTCAAATTCCTAGAAAATTAAAAACCTGGGCTTAAACGGAACAGCTATTTACCTACTTTGACTACTATGCCCTACTTGCTTCACACATAACAAACAAATACCAAAAAGTAAAGAAATTATGAAAGTACCGTGGAAAGAATAATATGCGTGGTTTCGCAAGTCTCCATCCTGGGTACTTTACTGTTCCTCATTTATATTAACAATATGAATCTAAAAGGTCTTAGAGGATACCTAACAGTTTATCCCGATTACACATGCCGTTTCTACTTTGGAAAGTCTATACACAATATTATAAATGAGGCTCAGAATTACCTTAATGTGATAATTGAGTGGTTTCTTCATAACCTTCTTAGGATAAACATCACTTCAACCTCGTATAATATAATTTACACCGACATAAATAAAAAATCCTGCCTATAGGCCTCCAGTAGTAAACGGTATTAGCATTCGGCAATCCGACAAAGAAAAGTATCTTCGGCTGATATTAGGCGATAAGCTGTCTAATAGAACGGCAGCTTCATATAGAACACATACGGCAAGAAGTAACGTCACTAACTGGAGCCCTAAGCAGAATGGAAAACTGTGTACCTCCAAAGAACATCTTAAATATTTAAAAGAAATAAAGGGATCAGCAGCCAAATCTAATATAAAAAAAAATACAAATAGCACAAAATAAAATTAGCAAACGCTTATACATTTACTGCTATCTAACAACAACAACATTGCTATACAAAGAAACTAAAATACTTAACATTGCACAAACATTATCCCACATTACGTGCATTCTATCAAAAAAGATCCTTAATAAAACTATTCAAATAAAAAACGCTATTAACAGAAAATTTAAATATAAACTACGATGCAAAAATAAACTTTATGTTCGAAAGTTTTATGTTTATATGCGAAATTTTTATTTATAAGAAAATAAAAACTTATATGAAAATCTTTGGAACAGACCATAGACCCATTAGAGCAACAGTTAAATTCAACTTTAAAATTCAACGATCAACATGATCAAACGCAACATAAAACGGCTATCTAAAGAAACGTTGATAATTAACAAAGATAAATTTAATTTAGAATTAGAAAATCATTTTGCCCTTTTACCGATAGATACTGAAGACGCATAAGAAGAGTTTAACAGAATAGAACAAAGTATTATGAAAGCTAGTAGAGCAATCAAACAAACAAAAAATAGATACAAAAAATGAACAGAAGAAACAATCAAATTAATAGAAAATTGATTAAATACATTAGAATATAAAATTATTGATAAACAAGTTAAAATAAAGTATTAGGCGAGACAATAGAATATATACTACGAAATTATTTCAAATAGCTCTAGAACGGAACCAATCTCTAAGAATTGCTAAACAAGGAACTTCAATTGGCAAAACATGGATAACGAGCCTACGGGATAATACGGGACAAAAACACCAAAGCTACCTTCTATTGATACCCCGTACTCATGCCCAGACACGATCCCTCCAATAACAGGCCTCGAGGTCCATAAGGTCCTCACACAAATGAAGTATAACCGATCACCTGCTGAGGACGGGATAACCACTGAATCCCTCAAAGTAGGAGAATACGCGCTTTTACCTCATATAACTAATATTTTCAACACCTTACTTAAAACAGGCCACTTTCCTGATTTGTTCTGCCACTCTAACATAGTTATACTACATAAAAAAGGAGACAAAACTGATATAAATAATTAGCGACCAATTAGCCTCGTATCACATTTATATAAAGCCTTCATTAAAGTCATCGAACACCGCATTTCTGGCCAACTGGACCTAGAACGACCAGCTGAACAGGCTGGTTTCGAGGTCGAGGACTCTCCACGACGGACCACCCGCAAGCACTCCATCAGCTTATAGAAAAGTCCAACGAAAACAACATACCACTGTATCACGCATTTGTGGACTACGCACAGGCGTTTGACAGTGTGACTCATATTGCCGTGTTTGAAGCTCTTAAAAATCAGTATATAAAATCTACACATAGACCTAATACAGAAAATTTATAATAATAGTACAGCCTCAAACTCCTTAAACTCTTCTGGACCATCTTTCACAATAACAAAAGGAGTAAAACAGGGCGACCCCCTTTCCCCAAAACTGTTCACCAGTGCCCTCGAAGAGGTATTCAGAAAGCTGGCGGTTGGATGGGAAGGACGAGGGATTGCTGTTGGCGGAGTAAGGTTAACAAACCTCTGCTTCGCCGACGACATAGTCATATTTTGTTCCTCGGCTTTAGAGCTACAAACGATGCTTCAAGAGCTCAGCATCGCAAGCCTTGAGATTGGGTTAAGGATGAATAGGACAAAGACCAAGGTCATGACTAACAGCGTTAAGACCAGTGTAACGGTAGATAGAGAACGGCTAGCATACATCCAGGAGTACATTTACCTGGGCCAAATAGTCTCCTTCGAATCCAGGCAGGACAAGAAAATCGCTCGGCGAACCGAAAATGCCTGGTAGAGCTATTGGTCCATGGGCAACATGATGAAAGGAGACCTCCCTCTAACTCTCAAGCGCAAATTGATGGACGTATGCATCCTCCCCGTTCTCACATATGGTGCGCAGACCTGGTCTTTGGCCAACATCCAAAAGAATAAGCTCAAGGTTTGCCAACGTGCGATGGAGCGCAGCATCCTCGGAGTAAAACGAATAGATAGGATTCGGAACACCGAGCTGCGCTCAAGAACACAGATCGCCGATATAGCAACAAAAGCCGCCAAGCTCAAATGAGTCTGGGCTGGTCATGTCTGCCGCATGTCGGGAGACCAGTGGGCCAAACTGACCACGGAGTGGTGTCCTGATACGGTCCAACTACGTCGCGGCAGACCGCGGCAGACTGGACAGTCTTAGTGCAGGCGAGGGATGAATGGAGAGAATGGGGAGAAGCCTTTGCCCAGCAGTGGGACACTGTGGGCTGATAATAATATTAATAATAATAATAATGAAAATGTTAAAATAACTATTGTCTCTCGTACTATAAAATTAAAGCATAGGCTCGTAAACAACTTTGTCACACTTTGTCACACCAATTTACGCGCTCGGTCCTTACACGCAACACACACATAGAGCTGCACTCTGCATTCAATCGCAGTCTATTACACACAAGTTTATAACGAGTAAAATGATGGTAGTAACAGAAAACTTTCGCTTCAAAAACTATTTCTACTACTATTCTATTATTCTATGAATTCTGTTATAGTTTTGAGTGTGTCGATATATTCCTATCTTTTGAAATTATGTTTTTGGAATCAAAAACCTTCCTACATACCTAGTTTTTAAGCTATAGTATTTAAACTCTCTATGCTTCGCCACTTGCTTAACTAAATACTTAGGTACATTAGTTATGGACTAGTTAATTAACTAATTTAACTCATTATAAGTGATCTTTAATTTTTGTTCATAAGGAAATAAAGTCGTTAAACCGAACTATATAACTAAATAATGCTGTACTTTTCACACAGAATCATCTGACCCCAAAGAAAGCAGAGCTTGTGTTATGGGTACTTATTGCATTTGTCCCGCAGCGGCAATCGAACCCGCAATCTAATAAAAGAGTTAATTAAAAATACTTCTACTTTTTGTATACAAAACGATAATTTCATAGGTGAAGACCTAATATTATGGTATGGTACACTACAGGTTGCAACACGAAATAATATGCATGCTCGTACTTATTATATGAAATCTGTATAATTATTTAAAAGTTTTACCTAAAACAATTGCTTATTGCGACACAACGTTGTTACAGGTCAATGATGTAAGCCTATCTCCATTGCTGTGGAAGTACGGATCCTGGATGAGGTTTGCAAAATATCAACATCACTTGTTATAGAAATTGCCGACTTGTTAGCCTGCATCAATGGTAAATGATTGCAATCGAACATGTCCTAAAATAAAAGTAAACTAAGTTAGACATCAAAGAAATACAATACTGTTGGCCATCGCCGGTCACTAATCGCTAACGGATCAAAAGTCTAAACACGAAAAAAGCGGGGGCGATAAAAATGAGGGCCTTGTTTTTCACATAGTACGTGTACTACCTACAGTACATTCTACATGTACTTATTAATATAATATTCATTGACTACGGTATTATAAAATGATTTTTGAGTGTTTCGGTATCCTCTAGAGTTAGTAAAAGCGGACAATGTCCGTTTTTACTAACTCCAGGCGACCCCTTAATCTGATTTCCAAATAAAAAGAAGTATCCTAAAGCAAAAAAACCGTTAGGCGCTATCTAAAGTTTCGAAACCGATTGGGCATTGTCAACTCATAAGCCACTATGACCACTGGCGTTTTGCGAGCGACTTGAATCTAAGCGGGAGATTACAACCTTGGAGTTTGAAGGCAGGATCGCTAGCACTACTAATACAGTCCGTGCTTCTTTGCCAGTGAAGCGCTCGTGGCATAGTAAACTAATCTAAAACGTCCCGACAGATCAACCAAGTTAAGCATCCCATTGCGAGGTCAGTCCTTGGACAGTAAAGAACTGACCTCGCGAAAGGACATCAGTGGCATTTTCATCAGAGCGCTTCAGCGTTTCGAATGTTAAGTCTAGTCTCGATTTAGAAAAATTTGATTAAATAATACTAACATCTAAAATGTGGCAATCATGTAGGCACTGTCTTAGATGTATAGTTTCGTTAAAACATCTGCGCTTTTTTCGATCTATTGGATCTGGGGGTCCATATTTTATACTTGAAGTGAACGCTGCCGCTAAATTCTGAAAATTTAATTGAGAAGGGAAAGCTCTCAAATTACATGTTGCTGTATGTTTGAGTGTGTGCAATTGATTTAACTAGTACTTCTTCTTCGTCTCAGATGTCATACGTTTGTTTTAAAAAAGTTTAGGGTTCACCTGCAACTTTTTGAGCAAATTCAAACCCAAATTCGGGCCCTTCAAAAATTCAGCCGCTAAAGCTTATATCGGTTAATTCGTTTGATAATTGAGGTGTGCACTGAACGTTGCAATCTTGTTGCGATAGGTTTCATGCTTGAGTCTCTGATACTAAGTGGCCTGATTATGGGTTGCTTGACTTGTCAAATGGAACCCGTACTATCTCGGTCTAGCTTCATTTAGTAAGGAAACCACTTACATACAAAAAGTAGATTTACCCTTAATTTTGATAAAGTAGCAGTATGATAAGCAATAATAGCTAGTGTTTTTGAACTCACATTCAAAACCAGGTACTTAGCGATTGTCTTGATGTGGAAAACGGCTACAGTCAAAAGTGATATCACAATCCATATGACTGCTGACATGGTGAATATTAGGTCCGTATTTTGAGTCAGCATGTAAACACGATTCGATAAGAAACACTAAAATAAAAAACATGTAACTATAACAAAGATGAAGATTGATAAATTATAGTTAAAGTATTAAAGCTTTTACATAAATAATAATTACCAATTCGTATGATAACAATTTTTCAAGATTAACCATCATCGCCATTAGAAATATGAAAACATTTTCGCTAAAACAAATTATTTTACCGAACACATATCTTACGTCATTAAAGTAAGTATGTCAACAATAAATATTAGTTTGTGCGTGTGAATATCCTTTATAGACACGTTACAAACTTACCAATAATATGATGGGCAGTATCACCCACGACAGTTTCCAGAATTTTGTTGGTTTGAAACCGAGCCAAAAGTGTATATCAGTTGAAAACCTTTGGACTCCATACACCCACATAATAATAGCTACTTTGAACCCTCCTAGGTACAAACCGGACACATTCAGGCCTGCTATTAATCCTCTCACTTTGCTAGTAGTCGTCATCTGAAAAATAAATAGGAACCAAGTGCTTGTTAGATTTGTGCATTACGGCTTCTGGTACTAAACTACCTATTAAGAAATTTAAAGCATTCATAAAAGGTAATGTTTTGAAGAAAGCTTATTATAATATAAATGACTATATTATTGAAAAGAATGCATGGCCTCATGTCGCTCTGCCCTTGGACAATTAACTGACACACTTGAAATGTATAAAATCTCTTGTATTGGTATTTCGTAGTTAAGGTAGTTATAAGATGGATCATGCAAAAAGCACTAAGACTAAGTTTCTTGCCAGTTCTTCTCGGGCTTGGGTTAGGATGAATTGGCCCCTAAATTCACCTAGTATGTTTCAAAGTGATCCTTGTGATTGTATTGAATAAAGTATCTTTTGACTTTGATTGACTTATAATTTCTTGTATTTCAGGCTCAGTTTTATCACATATAATATTTCCAATATCTTACATTTTGAAAAACATGGGCCTTATTTACTCAGGTATTATTTTGTCGATGGAGGCACCGACACTGTTTCGATTCATCTAGAAAATCTTCATCAGAGTGAGTTTGATTCGCGGTTAGCTTGCTCACGCTCGCGCTCGAGGTTCGCAGTTTAGTGCAATTCTCTAGATGAATCGAAACAGTGTCGGTGCCTCCCATCGACAAAATAATACGTGAGTAAAAGCCTGTGTTCTCAAAATGTATAGTTCTTAATTCTTATTAACTCGTTAATACTTCTTGGATACCGGTGCCTAAAGTAATCTATCATTAAAGACAAATCAAAGTCATCTCAGTGATTGTATTGAATAAAACTGTTTTGAATTTTAAAGAGACTACAAGGTGATCATGTAGACGTTCCTTCATTTTCATCGAGGTATAAAGTATTCAATGGGTAAAGGTTCGTTTTGATTTTCATAGAAAAATCAACTGACGAATACTAGCTACTAACGGATTTTATTGTCGGGCATGAATCGCTCTTTAACTAGCAAAACCTGCACTTACAGTGCACACTTAATGTAATTAACTCGGCAGTATCATCAAAAACGTACGACCTAGTTAACTGCAGTTTTCTAGGACTTAAAGAATTTGTTAATTGCCGCAGGCTGCTGAACTGTATGCCTGGTTTCTTTCTCGTGCCTATAAATGGTACCGACATATATAGGCACGTGCAATTACATAGTAGACAGCAAATTATCGTGCCTTGTTTGACATTCTTCGCATACAAAATTGAGTTATACAAGCGTAGATACAAGCGTCTTTTTTAGACGCCTTATTTATCGAGGAAAAACATTGTCAGTGTTTAGTATCTACAAAATAAACAGTATACCACAAAACCGTCAATAACTAACTACATAACTTTACGACAACTCTCAACTCCACTCGCAGCTGATTAAACCCCAAGGGTATTTTTGATTCCGTTTCGTGCAGTGATATTTGAAGCTTTCATCGCCTCGTTCCCGTAGCAGAGCTCAGGGAGTCAAAGTGGAACGTGATAAGCCGCACGCAAAATGCAAGTTATGCTAGTGATATTATTGAGTTCTTCCCTCTATGCAATTCGCGAAATTAACCGACAGGCGTGCCTTCTCGCACTTCACACCGCTCGCGTATGAACGAAAATATTCAAACCGATGACCGACCGAATACATATACGAGTATTATATGGCGACTTGCGGCCACGTTGCGGTTTACATAGAAAACGCTCCTGCGCGTTTCAGGCAGTTTTTACTTGAAACGTTATATATGGGTTGGGTTGGCTAGGAGAAAATGCCCTAGCCATTAAACTGACACTGACTATATATAAATAATAATAAATAATGCTTATCTCTTGTACACTTTTGTGGTTTAACAGTTAAATTAAATTTCATAAATGAGGTGTAAGGCGGGTACCAAAAATCTAGATAAAGGTAAGGTTATGTAGGTACTTACATTATTGTTTGCCTGCGACAATTAATTCTCAAAGGTCTCATGTTTTTAAAATAATTATTTTATGCAAAATAAAAATTGATTTGGTACCACCAATGCGTCAAGGACTGTTTTTGTTACTTGCAGCTTTTATATGATAAATGTGCATTAAAAAATAATGTCAGCATTAAAACGCTAAATTTGAGTACAAAGAAAGTGAAAAGGCAAAATTAGATGCTCTAAGACTAATACGCATTGTAAAACGAGCGAACCTTACAGTAATCGCATATGATGTGTTACAACTGACATATCACCTTGGTAATAAGCAACATTAACATTATATTCTGGACTAGTGTATATAACAGCACACTTTATTCTCAACACTGTAGATTAAGTGCACAGCTGATGCGTTCTCCTTCTATATTCTCTTTCTTATCCATCACACGCAGACAGTTGGTTGACAATACCAACCTCTCGGAAAATGGGTTGGTACCATCTGGCGGTCAACTCTACCACCAAGCGCGCTCATTGTCAAATCAAATAGCGCTCGCTTCCCCGGATTCCTGTTACACATTTCCGCCCCTTTTCACGAAATCACTACCACAGATTGCAGGAAAGGGTTGAGTTGGCTGGTAGAAAATGTCCTAGCCAATAAGCCTTTTTGACACAGACTATAAATAAATAAATAATGCTTAGCCTTTGTACACTTCTGCGGCATTGACAGTTCAATATAATTTCATAAATGAGGCGGGTGCCAAAAATCAAAATAAGGATAAAGGTTTTGCAGGTACTTATTTGTCCGCCTACTATAATTGATAGTAAGAAGAATTAGAATTAGTGAATTAGTTTGATTCTATAGATTGAGAATTCTCAAACCAATCGGGCAAAAGCCTTACAGAAGTTGCATATGATGTGTAACATCTGACATCTCATTTTGGTAATAAGCAACATTAACATTCTTAACTACTAAGCGCGCTCATTGGTCAAATCAAATAGCGCGCGCAGCCCCGGCTTCCTGTTACACACTTCCGTCCCTTTACACGAAATCATTACCACAAATTGCTGAAAAGCGAGAGGTAAGATTTTACACATTAAAATGTAATGGTATCTATGTACTTGCGCATTAAATACTTCTGCATAAACCCCTAGAAACGGAAGGTTACATTTACTAGTAAAACCTTATTTTACTGGACGAGAAATAAGCTGAAGCCTTGCCAGTAGGTAACAAGCGCCTCTACGTGTTAGATATTTGATCTGGTCTTCCGAAGAAAAGTGGTGAATTTTTCGTGGAACCTCTGAATATTTTACGCAGGCCTAGCTGTTAAAGGAAATGACGTTGCAAAGTACTCCGTGTCGAGGTTATCTCTCGAGGCTCGAACGTTTTATTTAGCGCCAATTTTGTCGGCCAACTTGTTCTTCCTCACCTTCTGATCAAGATGGAATTCAAAATATTTGAAATAAAGACTTTCTCATTCAATAGTTTTCAACTGAAGTCTAAGTAAATACCTAAATACCCTAGTAACACCATGATTGATCTGCGACTTTGGAGTATAAGACAAATCTTTTTTATTAGATAAAGAACATTTCTCTTATACTCAAAAGAATTTCAAGGCACGGCTGAGCCTTTGACAGTCTCTGTGCCGCAGTGGGCTAAGGTCTGGCTGAGACGCAGAAGATTGCGGGTTCGATTGCCACCGCGGGACAAATGTTTGTATGATCTGCAAGTAGTTGTCTCGGGTCTGGGTGTTTCTATGTATGTATGTATTTACAAAACAAAAATGTAAGTGGTATATCAGTCATCTGGTAGTAGTATAAGTAGTAGTATCTACCTATAAAACAAGCTCTGCTTACTTTGGGACTGGATGATAATGTGTGAAATGTCTGGGATTATTTATATTATTGAAGTGATAACTTCTTATGGGGTAAACCACTTCGTTACGTAACGCGTTTGGGTGCCAGTCAGTCTGGCTTCTCTTTCTCTCACGCATACGGCAGCAGTGGGCAGGGTCCTGCTCTCCCACTCTAACCCATAGCGCTAGTTAGATTAGTTTGAATTATCACTTATGTCGGGCGTCCCGAGACGCACACAAAATTTGTATTTACAAAAAAGCAGTATACAAGTAGTATATCAGTTATAGTAGCTCGGATTACTTTCGGGCCAGATGACGCTATGTGCAATGTCCGCCATTATTTAATTATTTATCTGTAATAGAATGTTTAATATATATTTTTACGATTGCCCTAAAAGAGTATAATGTTTTTATAAGCTTTACTTGTCGTTCAGAACGCGATGAGCGGGTTCATGTAGCTCTCTGCTGAGTGAGAAAGTTTGGAGTAAGTGGTCTGGTTACGAAGTTTCAAGAGTTTCCGTTGACATAGCTAAGCCATTTGAATATCTAACTAAGCTGGTAAAACTCGTAAAACTTACATCTGAATATGTCCTACAAAGCACGAATATTAAATAAACAAACTTGCAACGAATATTAATTTAAAAGATGTTATATTTTAAGCCAGGCCATGAAAGCATTCCCAACGTAGTTTTCAGTTATTCAGGTCCGTCCTCGTCGAGTGATTGTTTCCATTCAAACTAACGTGCAACGCTAACTAACTCGGATCCAATTTGTAAATAACTTTGTAAGCTCTGCCGCGCTGCAACCAACCCGCTCCAAATTAACCTACCTGTGTTGAAAATATTTAACTTTGTTGCATATTGAAAAAACATATACGGAATTTATTTAATGTTTCCCTTGACCTTTTAAACAAGTCTGTATCCTTAACTCAAATTAAGCTAATTAAAGATACAATATTATTTAAATAATTTCGCACGTTGTTGAACGTCCGGTTTGGTAATTATTGATAACACGTAAAAAAATATCAATCGGCGAGAAAAATTATAAAATTACAAATCAGGTCGAATAACTTTTCGATTCAAAAGATTAGGCTTTTAAGCTGAAACCTTTTAGCAAAATTCCACATTATGGAAGAGTAAGTACAAAAAATCTTAAATAATAATTATTAAAAAGAGCGTAGCCTAATTTTATGTCATAGAAAGATGAGCCAAAATATGCTATGCACTGAGCTAAATAGTAATTGGCATAATATAACTCAAAGATTTTTCTGTAGTTCTACTAAAATTGCAAACTTGATTCCCGTGGTAGCTCGGCATGTTTTACAAATTTATTTCAAAGTCTAAAAATATTTTATTCAATATAATCTAATGATTACTTTGATACGTCTTATATACTTAGTCCCAATTCCTCCTAACCGAAGCCCAAGAAGAACTGGCAAGTAACTCGTCCTACTGATAGCGCTTTTTTCATGATCCATCTTTTAACCAGCTAAACTACGAAAAACTATACACTAGAGTTTATACATTTCAAATGAGTCAGTTAACTGTTTGAGGGCAGAGCAACATGGCCATGCATTTTTATCAATAATATATTCATTTATATCATAATACGCTTTCTTCAAAAGACTACCCTTTATAACCTTTATAAGTTTCCGGGACGGGGCATTGGCCCTGATTCTGTTGTTTCCTAGGAAAATCATCATCATTTGCAGCCTGTATCATCACGCTGCTGGGCATAACCCTCTTTTTTTTTGTGCCATTCGAAGTGCCTCATACTCGTATTAAACTAACCCATGTACGAAGTGCGACTTTAACTATTTCTACCTTATCTGGGCCACCATTTAGTCACCATATTCCACCTATCTTAACCCCGTGTCCTGCCTAAATCCATTTAAGTACTAAATCATGAGCTTGTTAATGTTTAGATTTTTAGTCTGCTGTATGGTAACACATGTTTACTTAACTCATTCACTGCCACCACGATTTTCTTGAAGTTTATCGAGATGCCACCGTATAAAACCGCGGACACGCTAGGCGTGCTCGCGGCATTGCTTAGAAAAACAGATTTTAGTAAGTAAATTTATTATAACGTAATTCAAGGTTCTCAAACTTTTTTTACTAAAATTCCCATGCATAAATGAATAAAGTTTTATTGTGAACTGTAACATTGGCATTGTTAACAGTGCAAGTACATTTTTTTTAATAATATATTGAGTGACAATCATATTTAAACATATTTTCAGTCTTATATGAGTGAATTCATCTAAATTATTAAACCGATAAAAAGCTTTGAACTGCAGAAAGTTTGTTTACGTTATTTATCTCGTATTATCGTAATGTTGGTTGATTGGCCTTACCTAATTACATAAGTATGAATTAAATTCAAAATATTCAAATGAAATAAATTGATTTCTTATCTTTTTTTCAGGAAAAGTTAATTTTGTACCGGAAACGGAAGATATTAATGATGACAAAATTTTTAGCGAGACAAACGAACATCAATTGATTTTTATATAATAGAGATAATTTTACTGTACGTGTGTATGTCACTGTGTGTGTATGTATAATTATATAAAGATATACATCGGATAGGTACGTTTTTTTTTCATTGATGGCGTATGGAGTTGTATAAGCGACTTCATATAAGTAGTATATCAGTCATGTGGTACCCATAACACAAGCTCTGCTTACTTTGGGGCCAGATGGTGCTGTGTGAAATGTCCGGCATTATTTATTTATTTATTATTTATTCATACATGACACAGTACTGTATACGGTAAAAACAACGGTTCGATAAATTATGACATTCCGTTTTGTCATCAAATACTGGTTAAAAATCTCATATCGCAAGCTTATAACTCTGAAATTAGCGAAGCATTTAAAAGAATAAAAAAGTTTGGGAACCTAAGGGTAGCTTCAGTAAGTGAACACACCTAGCGTGTTCTCGGCACTACAAAATACCTATTTTTCGTAAAAAAATCTAACTAGTTTTTTTAGGGAACCGCTTCAATATGCCATAGCCTATCCTTTAAAAATGATGCACTAAAAATTTGAACAGAAAATCTGGCCTAGTTTTGGAAATATAACCGAAACATTCAAAACACGCCTGGCGTGTTCTTGGCGTAGAGACTTAGATTAGCCTGAACACGCGAGGCGTGTCAGTGGCAGTGAATGTGTTAAAAGTTCAATATTCATTGTATTTAAACCTTACAGCAAATGAACACCAAATGAAATTAAGGTGTAGTTGGCAGAACACATAAGTGGTTTTTCAAACATCGTAATACCGTAGGCGATTTTAAGTTATAGACTACCTTGTCAAATGCCGCCCACCCCAGTTGAACCCATCTAGGATAATTAATAAATAATAATAAAAAAATATTGCTGGACAATGCGCACAACACCATCTAGTCCCAAACTAAGCATAGCTTGTAATATGGTGACTAGATGACTGATAGAATACTTATATATTTAAATACATACTTATGATACCTTATAACATTTATAAAAATACTATCGGATCTTTTTCGCAAACACACACAACACATACATTTATCCAAAAGAAAAAGCAGTCTCAAACCCTGGGTAACATTCGAGATGTTACGATGCATAAAGTTTAGAGACAAATTACACCTAAATGCCAAAAAGGCTCCAAATAATGAAACATTGCGTAAATCATATACTCGGTACAGAAACTACTGTAATAGAATCTTAAAAGATTTGAAAAAAAAGTATGAAAGTAAACTTATATATGAAAATAAGAACAACATAAAACCAACATGGCAAACTATAAAGAAAATATGTAATCTAGAAAAAAAAGGTCCACTCCCCATTTGAACTACTCCAAAACTCTAACACAGTTTCAGATATAAATAAAAATTCGCAAATGTCGGTGGTAACCTAGCTAAAAATATTCTTGAGAAATTAAATCTAAGCGAAAAAGACCTCGTGGACCTATATATAACTAAAGGTAATATACCCTCAAACTCTTTTGGTTTGATGCCTACGGATATGGAGGAAATCAAAAAGACGATCTTATCATTGCGGACCACGAAATCTTCTGGGTGGGATGGTTTGTCGTCATTTTTCTATAAAATGACTGTCGATATAATATCAGCACCGATAGCTTACATTTGCAATGCATCCAGCGGGATTTTTCCAACTGTACTAAAAAAGTCTATAGTAATTCCTATACACAAGACTGGGAACAGAGATAGTACAAACAATTACAGACCTATATTTCTCTTACCCACGCTCTCAAAGATACTTGAAAAAGTTATTAACACAAGAGTACTAAGTTTTCTTGAAAAATACAACCTACTTGCTAATAACCAATTTGGGTTTAGGTGTTATAAATCTACGTCAGACGCTATTGAGAAACTGATCACGCATGTAGTCTACAATGTGGACAAAAAAGAAAAATGTATTGGCATATTTCTTGACCTTGCAAAAGCGTTTGATACTGTCTCTGTTCCCTTGCTGCTTAGGAAGATGGAATGTATTGGTGTAATTCCACTCGAATTGTTCAAAAGCTATCTTGAAAATAGATGTCAATCGGTTAAAATAGGATCAGAAATTAGTGCTGAGGAACCTGTGTTATATGGCGTACCACAGGGTAGTGTGCTTGGTTCTACACTATTTCTCATTTATATTGACAGCCTATGTCGAACTGACCTCAAAAACGCCAAAATAATATCATTTGCTGATGATACAGCTATAATTTTTAATGGCAAGACGTGGAACGAAACACACGAGCTCGCTGAAGATGGTCTCAATAAAATTCTAAAAAGGCTTGACAATAACCTTCTTACATTGAATTTAAGCAAAACTAAGTACGTGACCTTTTGCATCAGAAATAGTGACCAAGCAATCCTTAACACGTCTATTCTTAGAGCTCACTCGTGCGACCGTTATAATAACAGATGTTGTGACTGCTTCACTATAAGTAAAACATCTAGTTTCAAATATCTGGGTCTAATAATTGATCAAAATTTTAACTGGGACGAACATATTAAGACACTAATAGGACGTACTCGTAAACTAATGTAAATATTTAAAAATCTGCGACATATTGGTGATATTAATGTAATACAAAGTGTATATTACTGTTTATGTCAATCGGTGATCTCGTACGGGATCATTGCATGGGGTGGAACTGGTAAAACACGTTTGCTGGACCTTGAAAGGGCCCAAAGAGCAGTATTAAAAGTTATGTTATCCAAACCATACATGTATCCCACCACCACACTATACCAGGACACAAGAATCCTTACTGTACGTCAACTATTTATTCAAATTGTAGTCAGTTGGCAACACAAACAACCCAGTGATTCAAACCGGACTCAAAAACGACGATGTGATATTATATTCAGTACTCCTACGTGTAGAACCATGTTTACACACAAGTTCTCCTTTTGTCTAGGACCGTTTCTTTATAATAAATTAAATAAAACCTTATATATCGCAAACAAAACGAAGTACGTGTGTAAAAAATTGGTGGACGATTATTTAAAAAAATTAAACTATGATGCCACCGAAAAACTTTTGACTATAATATCTTGATCAAATAAATAATGATTTATTACATCATTAGCTTCTGCCCACGGCTTTGCTCGCGTGGTAAGTTGATGAAAAGTATTATATAATATTAATTCTCTAAAGGAGACCTACCTACCTACCTACTAACTTAACTATATATATATATCTATACATAATATTAATAAATACAACATATATAATCTATCTATCAACTATACTACAAAAATGTATTAAGACCAAAATGAATAAGGCCATAGTTACTTTCCATGTTTCGTAATGTTACCTAAAATATATATCGATAAGACGAAATAGTTTCGAACTACATACAACACTATTGTAACCATTCCACACTATTATTTTATCATTAGTTTATTTTACTGTTGTGGTGTGTGTAGGATATAATGATAGATATCATTTTGTACCGTATTGCGATAATACAGAGCCCAGTTTGGAAGAGCAACGACGCCCTGCCGTCATACAGTGTCAACTAGTACGGAGGGTAGTCACTTGACTGTACATCGGCTTTGATTACAACCTTACCGCAATAAAATGTATCTTCGTTCCTAATGTTTATAACACCCAGACACAGAACAAACACCTATGTTCTACACACAAATAAATGTTTATCCTGGGAGGAAATCGAACCCTCAACCTACAGTGCAGAAGGCAGAGCTACTATCAACTGAACTGACGGGCCAGTCAAAATTCCTTTGCATGTAGTTCTTGCGTTAGTTTATAAAAAGTTTCAGTTTCAACTGTCATCTAAAATTGTTCTAATTCTCAGTTCCTCTAATTTGAACTTTGGTTTAAGCAAAGTAAGATCATATTTTACGAAATGTAAGCTAGTCCGGCGAAAAACAGAATCATCACCGTTGTAGTACCTACCTAGTATCTGCTCGTTGTTTTCAATACCCACGACATAGGAATCCTAATTTTCCTTTGTCTGACTATTATATAACTGATTATATAACAGAGCTGATGAACTGTTTTTTTTATTTATTTACTTACAACTGTGATAGGTAGTGAAAACCAAAACCCCAGACAGCAAAGCAATCCAATAATATACACATGTTTCACTGAACGGAATTCTGTATGCAATAACTTCGACATAGATAACGTCAAAATCGTCTGAAAATAAAAAAAAAATACCACTGTTATATTATAACATCTGTCGTTCCGTGTCAAATTGTTTGACTATAGAAGGTATAAGCTATATATATATATAAAGACGTATTATATATATAAAAATGATATCTTATTTCCCTAAGTCACGCCATTACATAAGAACGACATTTTCAATTCAATTCATATTTTTTTATGTTTTCTAACACATTGTAAAATGTTCTTAGGTGAAAAAAAATATGAAAATTACGACATAGGCTACTTTTTATATATGTACCACGCGTGCCAAGCCGCGAGCAGCAGCTAGTATTTTATAAAAGTACCTAATAGGTTTCGCTTAACAAACTATTGAGCTATTTAGTTGACACACTAGCTGGCTAGCTCACGACTTCGCTCTAATAACACAATAATATTGAAACTATCATGTGGGCGAGACAGACTGAACCGAGTACTGAATGCATTGGAGTGAGTAAACTTACAAAATGTACGGTACGTGTATATCTTAGTGTTTATAACTTAACGCGTAAATTAAAGAATAAATTTTGATAAAGTGTTTTTCATGTTTGAAAATTGCATTAGTAATTTTTACACCAATCGTGTACAGACAGATAGATAGGAATTTTAAATTAGCTAGAGTTGTGCTCTGTTCAAGTGTTAGGGTACCTTAATCCGTGAAAATATTTTCAAGGTTAGGTTTTTTTTTTCGACCTCTATAGTTTTTTTTTAAAACTGGAAGTAGGTATAAAAAATAAAAAGATGAAGTTAAATTGAAGAGTTTAGTAATAAATATCTAAACAAAACGGTGTTTGTAGAATACACTGGCAGAAGGTAAGTACGTAGTACATAAATTGTGCATAATATTTTCCTATCTCCACATAAGACGGTGCAGATAAAAAAGTAGCAATGGGAAGTGATAATAATCGATAATCATTTTAACAGTAAAATCTTTGTCCGCATTTAAAATAATCGAAATTATCTTAATGACCTAAGTCAAAATATTACTCACCATGAATGCGGCGGTTGACACGATTATATTGAAGTAAACGTAGAACGTGTACAGTTTGTGGGCATGCAAAAAGTCGGTGCTCAAAGGTAAAACGGCAAATAGAAAGTAATGCGGTACAACCGATACTTCCAAGGTCACGCATTTCGTTAGAGCCTCATACAAAACTCTTAATATCCATGATTTAAAAAATGATATAATGGTGAATACGAGCATGAACAGTAAGACTGCGTTGTCGATCATTGTGTACGGCAACATAGAACCGAAATCGTAGAAGCCTAAAAAGCCAATTCCGTACGAATAGGTGACGTGTTCCACCGACGAAGACTGAAACAAACAACGTAGCTTGATTTTGAATAGAACATTGTAAGGTAGCTGAGAACATGCATGTGAGGCAGCAGAGTCTGGATTTGAACCAGTTCAATTTGCAGCTTGATTAGTTTTGCCTTCGAACGCTAGTCAATACAGGCAAGTTAAATGCGGGACACTAATTGATCTCTGTGGTCAAAGGTCCGCTTAAAACGCAGATGGTTGAGGGTTCGATGCCCGCCACAGCACAAATGTTTATATGATCTGTAAATATATACCTCAGGTCTGGGTGTTTTGCTATGTTAATATGTAAGAGTATGTTTTAACAAAAAAAACATATAATAACATATCAGTCATGTGGTTCCCATCACACAATTATTATTTTGTTGGAAAAGTATTTTTCATCTTGTGTGGTCAGTATTCATATTGTTTTAATAGTGGGTATTTATCGAGTATGAACTGCCCATGCTCGGCGACCACTCGCTAAGCATCCAGTCAGCCACGGTTATTGCAACATAACTTGTCGGAAAATATCGGGAATAAGGTAAAAGGTAATTCAGGATAAATACCCGTTAACTAGTAAAACAATTCGTTGGAAAATTTCTTAGTTCCGACTATATGTTAGATATCAATATATAGGTAGAAAAAAGCTATGGGTAAAAGTTTATCATCGTTACTGGCCCGCCCATCAGCTCAACAAATATTTGTGTGATGAACTTAAGAGTTTGTTCTGTTTCTAGGTGTTATTAAGTATACTTATATCCTTTTTTTTATGTAAATACTTGCTTTTTATAAAACACCCAGACCCGAGCAAATACTTGCAGATGATACAAACATTTATCCAGCGACGGGAATCAAACCCGCAACCTTCAGTGTCTCAGCTCGTCTCATAATACAAGCTATGTTCAGTTTGGAGCTAGATGGTGTTGTGTCCATTATCCACCCATATAGATTATTTATCTTAAGAATATTAGATCAATTATAAATAATCACCAACATCTTAAATCTTCTATAAGTCCCATAACCTGTCTTTTTCCATTCTGTCTTTCTATCTATTTATACTTTTCATCATACTTTAATATTATAAATGTGAATGTAAGTTTGTTTGTTACGCTTTCACGCGAAAACTACTTAACCGATCATCATGAAATTTTGTACACATATTCTTGGGGGTAACATAGTAGAAGTAACATAAGATACGTTTTATGAAGAAAAATATATATGTAGGTACCACGCATGCGAAGCCGCATGCAGCAGCTAGTTTATAATAAGTATTACGCCTTGGGTTTCAAAGACGGAAGGGACAATAATGACGAGTTAGTATTGAAACCATTTCAAGACCCTCTAGTTAGCAAACTACGAGCACAATAATTAATTTTTTTACTCTTATGATTTTTGTAACGGTAGTAAAGTATAATAAAAATCAACCCCTCTTGACGTGTAGGGATCAACCCCTCTTGACCACGACAAGTCTGCAAGCAAGAGCTCTGTCTAGAAGCGGACAGACAGACATACAGGCAGTCCTTGTGAACTTCGAGACCGTAAAAACCAGTATTACAAGACAACTTACACAATTATATCTAATCTAGTCCAAAATATTACAATGAAAATCTGCTGAGTGATACTATACCTAATAAATACTCTAATACTTTGTTATAACATGAAAATACGAGTACTATCTTGTATCTTGTTATAATCACTATAGCTAACGTGGCGCTGATGTATGATATGTCCTTGTCATTAAATTATCAATTAATAAAGATGATATATACATACACATTATAAGGTATGTAATTATTTGTATTTGGCAGAGATCGCTACATAGCGATAAGACCGCCCATTGTACTACCGACTAGCAAAACATTGTTTTTTTTTGTTTCTACTTGTATATTTGGTGTGCAATAAAGTAAAGTATTATCAATTTACAAATATAATAATAATAATACCGGATATTTCACACAGCATCATCTGGCCCCAAAGCAAGCAGAGCTTGTGTTATGGGTACCACATGACTGATATACTACTTAAATACTTTTTTTTGTAAATACTTACATATTATTCATAGAAACAGCCAGACCTGAGACAAATACTTGCAGATCATACAAACATTTGTCCCGCCGCGGGAATCGAACAAGAAAAATAAAAACATATGATTATATAAGTAGTGTATCAGTCTTTCTATAACACAAGCTTATGTTATAGCTACTTTGGGCCCAGATGCTCTGTGAAATGTCCGGCATTATTTATTTATTATTTATGACAACAAATTTAAACAAGACATTTTGTAGCTAGTGTGTGTTATACCTCTAGTCTTTATGAAGGGCTATCTCAAACCTCAACCATTATATTAAAAGTACGATTTAAAGTTTTAGATCACATTTTATAAAAACGCAATCGAAATGCGGCCATGCAGTATACTTTGGTCAGTTTCTGTGTACAGCTCGCTTGGCACGATTCACAATTTTTAGAGAGCAGCTCTGTATTGACAGGCTTTCACGCTCCACACACATTCAAGGAACTTTGAAGGAGCCAATACATAACATTGACAAGAAGACATACAGTAACTGAAGGAAAACGTAGCACGGGCTTCTTCAAATAGATTTTTATAACGCTGTGCAAAAGTATCTGTAAAGAATATGAATTTTTTATGAATTTATTTTTATGTTGGAATTGATCTGATTTTGTATTCAGAGTAGTTCTTCATTTTTGTAAATGGCATGAGTCATAATAATAACAATTTTGCCAGTGTGAAGTGTTTATATAGTCTAAGAGCCTTTGAACCCCAGACCATCGTTATTTAATAAAAGCTGAAAGTTTGTCAGTGCATGCTCCCAACACAAGTAAGCACTAGACTTATGAAGTTACCGCGGTTACCGCGGCTTTGGCAGCTAAACGGCACTAAAGGTTTGTAAAATCGATCTAAAAATCGATCTAAATTCATCAAATAATAATATGTGATTTTTTAGTATTACCTTCAAAATAATATTAAAAATCACGTTATGAATTGCCAGACACATAACATCGTGGCAACCCCTTGCCAGACACCCTTGATGTTCATGAAATTATAATTCTACTTACGTTAAATGTAGTATAAATGCTGATTTTTATATAATATAATACTTGGGTAATAATTAGATGATGTTTCCTCATTAGCCAGACATATTTGATAGTTCCAACCTCTTGCCAGATAAGCATGTACGGTAGCTGTAAGAGCGAGTGCGAGGCAGTATATACATGGGTGGGTGAGAGTGAGATGGCGAGTTAGGTCTATAGCGATCCCTCGCTGCGCAGTTTGCATTAGGCCAGTGATGAAACAATACCTTTTATTGGAAAGAAAACTATCCATATAAATTCTAAACAGCGCCACTGTTTTGTTCCATTCCAATGATTCACATCCGAGTGACTAACTTTAGGTCTATTTAAATAATAACACGAAAATTACTAATAAAACTGGAAATAACTCGAGAAAAATAAAAAAATAAGAGCAAAATGTCTGATTCGCAAGACGATCAAAAAATAAAAGAAATCGTCCTTATTGTTCCGATTTCCCATAATAGCATCTATCTTGATAACAATTTTGCCAACGTCAAGTGATTGTTTTGTTAGAATATTAGTCGCAAGGCGCAATCGATCGTCATTTGTCTATTCTAAACGTGATCATACTATTTTTGTGGATTCCTCGTTATCATGCACTTATAGTACAATTGTCTATAAGTCACAACTTATTGATTAGAATATCGCTAAGATTACCTAATAAAACATAAAATAACAAAAAAAAGCGTACGTTGCTTCAACGCTATGCTAAGCGAAATGCGAAAAGCGAATGCTAAGCGAAGTCTTATAATTTGAAGCAGCTTCTCGGTAAATCTTCATCTGAAATAAAAGGGTTGAAAGGCGAGAATAAGACATGAAGCAGAGTTTGGCATCATTTGTTTCTCGATTGAAGGTCCTAG
This sequence comes from Lampropteryx suffumata, assembly GCA_948098915.1. Taxonomy (NCBI): domain Eukaryota; kingdom Metazoa; phylum Arthropoda; class Insecta; order Lepidoptera; family Geometridae; genus Lampropteryx; species Lampropteryx suffumata. Next base: position 11,989,538 of record OX402544.1, on the reverse strand, counting down.
AAGATGAAATCTAAAGCAGCAGCAGTGGGCAAGAATTCAAAATATTGAAATAACTGGATATCCTGAGTCTAAAGATGAAGAAACCACTGCTCTTGTGAAAAAGGTGTCTGAACATATTGCAGTCCCACTTGAGTCAGTGGACATTGAGTTTGCTCATCGTGTGCAGCCCCGTACCTCAGCAAAAATATCCCAAGCTCGTCCCATTGTTGTTCGATTTAGGCAGCGTATATTTAAGGACCATGTTGTTGCAGCAGCCCGCAAACACCGCAGTATGACTGCTAGACATGTAGGAATGGGAGGTGAGAGTCAGAAAAAATATATTAATGAACACTTAACTAAGGAGAATAAGATGCTTTTTGGCGTATGTAAGCGTCAGGCGAAGGAGGCCAATCACACTAATCACACTAATATTATAAAGGCGAAAGTTTGTGAGTGTGTGAGTGTGTATGTTTGTTACTTCTTCACGTTTAAACTGCTGGAGCGTATTGGTATGGAGTTAGCTGACACCCTGGATTAACACATAGGCTACGTTTTACTGCGGGAAAATATATTTTTTTTTGTTTGTTACGGCGGGTAACACCGCGGGGCACAGCTAGTTATAAATAAATCTGGACAAAAAACTGTCGAATTTATGTGCGGAAGAACGATACTTCACCTCCAATTCTGATAAGCTTTTCGGTGGATTTGGTAAAAGTTGTTTCAGTATTTACATTTGTAACAAAGTACCCATATTCATACTTTCTTATAAGTATAGTAAATGTATATGCATTTTTGACACATTAAAAAACTTTTATAACATTTTTAGTAATAGACACACACAGTATTGCACACACACTAACACTTCACACTCATTTATATATTATTTATTCAAACTTAAACTATATGCACTGGTACTATTTAAAACAAATAAAACTATGGGTATTTTAACATCTCTTTTTAGTAACATATCAGCTATGTACATCATTTTTATTTGTTGTTATTGTACATTGCTAAATATTGTTTTATATCTCAGTACATATCATAATGTACTCTCTTATCTCTTGCGTATTACAGATTGGGAAGTTTTCGTTTTTAAAAAATGGATGATAATGGAAAAAATCTAACATTCTTTATCAAAATGTCCGCGGGCTGAGGACGAAAACAAATGATTTTTATAGAAATTTGTTATTGCTGAATGATTATGATCTTATCGTTATCACTGAGACCTGGCTTTGCGATGGAATTTTAGATTCGGAACTTTGTGATAGCAAATACAACATAATACGTAGAGTTAGGGGATCCCTGGGAAGAGGCATTATGTTATTATTTATTCCCCAATTACAGGTACAGGTGAGACCTGAATGGGAGCGTCGAGATCTCGAGTGTCTTTGGGTTACTGTGCCTGCACGATGTCTTGGTTCCTCTCGAGATTTGCATATTGCCATGGTATATATACCACCTAACTCACTGCTTTCATTGCGTGTACAAATATTCTTAGAATTTCTGTCTATGGTTAATAATTCATCTTGTGGTGATCATTTCATCATTATAGGTGACTTTAACTTACCCTGTATTTCTTGGGTTTCATGTGAGCCTATAGTGGTAAGGAAAGGGTTGATTGAAGTACAGCTTTCGGCATCAGATCTAATTGAGCAGTTTTCTTTCTGGGGACTATCACAATATAATACGTGTTCGAATAAATTTACTAATGTATTGGATTTAGTCTGTTCTGATTCTTCTGTAACTGTTTCCAAGTCTACAACATCGTTAGTTAAAGAAGATCTTGCTCGTCCTTCCCTTCGGATACTAGCTTCAGACTTTCTTATGCCTCCCCTAAGACCTCGGCCTTACATTATATACAAATTTAAGCTTGGGGATTATAATAGTATTAATCAGTCTCTTATCAAACAGGACTGGGCCTTTATAGATGATGGGGACGATGTTGAACAAGTCGTGAGTCATTTTTATATGATATTATATAAACTAATGGAAGATTTTGTACCATTAGTTCGCCGTTATGGTTCATATAGATACCCCGTTTGGTACAGCAAAGCTGTAATTCAAGTTAGAAAAGAAAAATTTAAAAAACATAGAGACTGGAAAAGATTTCACAATCCAAGAAATTACGCTAACTTTGCGGATCTTAGGACGAAACAAAAGGTTTTATTATCAGAATGTTATCAAGCTTATATAGACTTTTCTCAAAATAAAATAAAATTGAATTCTAAATATTTCTGGTCCTACATTAAATCAAGAAGGAAAAGTAGTTCTTGCTATCTACAACAAATTACCCATGATGATAAAGTAATTAGTAATGAAGTAAACATTTGTTCTGCTTTCAGTGAATTATTTTTGAGCAATTTTGGTAAACCTGCGGATCAGTACTATAATGATATCATCAATGTTGAACCTCATCATGATACAATACATTCAATTTCTATAAATAAATGTGATATTCTTAAGGTGATCAAAACGACGGGATTCCACCTTTATTTTTTAGTCTGTGTGCGGACTCTTTATCGCTTCCTATTGCATACATTTTTGGTAAATGTCTTCAGAAAGGATATTTTCCACACATTTGGAAAAAAACTCACATAGTTCCTGTGCATAAAAACGGTTCAAAGATTCCAATAGAAAATTATCGGCCAATCTCATTGCTCAATCTAATTAGTAAGATGTTTGAGCGAGTGGTTCATTCACATATATACCCTATCATATCAGCCTCTATTCCTGTTGAGCAACATAGCTTCGTAGAGGGCCGTTCTACGGCCACTGATTTGGGTGTTGTTCGTATGGATGGTGGTTCTCAGGTTGATGTGGTCTACACGGACTTCGAAAAAGCGTTTGATCGTGTAGATTACATCATACTTCTGCGTAAGCTTTCTGTACTTGGCATACGTGGCAATTTGTTGAGGTGGATAGAATCATACTTGCGAAACCGATCTCAGGCAGTAATTTTAGGTGGTTTTTGTTCTGACTTCGTGGAGATTTCCTCCGGCGTTCCGCAAGGTTCAATACTGTCAATACTGTAGGCACTTGCTAACATCATACAAGTAAGATGCATACAAAAGAGGTCCCAGTATTGAATGCTGTATTGTAGCAGTATTGTATGCTGATGATCCAAAAAAATACATGAAAATAGGTAGTTCTACAGATTGCGCCAAGCTTCAAGAAGATCTGGACAGGCTTTGTGTCTACTATATGAGTAGCCGCACTATATCAGTCAGAGATTTAGGAGTACTGATGGACGCTAAACTATTATTTTCGGATCACATCACAAGTGTTGTCAGTAGGGCATATAAAAGTTTAGGGTTTATCCTAAGAGTGAGTCGCCCCTTCTCAGACGTAAGTTGTCTCAAAATCTTGTATAACTGTTATGTTAGAAGCATTCTTGAATACTGTAGTATTATTTGGCATCCTCAGTGCAGAACATATAGTCAGAATGTTGAAATTATACAGAATAAGTTTATTAAGCACTTAAACTATCGTTGTTTCCAAAGATTTAAAGACTATGAAGAATCATGTAGTCATCATAATCTCACAACCTTAGAGGATCGTCGCAGACTGACTGATATGTCGTTCCTGCATGGCTTATGCAATGGATGCATTGACTGCTCAGTAGTAATATCAAAAACCTTATCCTTTTGCTGTCCTAGAATTAGAACAAGACACACTAATTTGTTTGCAGTTTCGCGTTCTCGTACCAATTATACTCAAAATTCACTTATAAGTAGAATCCACAGAACTTTTCACCTCTGTCGATATTTTTCACAGCAGTAACAGTGTTTTTAGGCGAGAGATAGGTGGTTTGCTGAGAGATGTTAACTAGTAAGGTTAATATAAGTGTATTGAGTAAATATATAGTGTCTATGTTTTGTACCTACATATAAAATGATAATGTGTACATAGTGTAGTATAATTTTTTTCTTTTTATCACAAACAAAAACCCATACACACACACACATTCACACATACACACACACACACACACATATTCACATAATTACATACAAGCATCACACACACACCATGATTACTGTCGTTTTTTTGGTTAGGTAGTTAAAATGTAAATCCGTTATTGGCTGTCGGTTGTATACTTAAGTTTTGTGTATCATATTTTAAGAGCTGTGGATTTTGTACAATTAATAAATAAATAAATAAATGTTTTCTTAGAGCGACTAACTCCTTGAAGTTTGTCATGATGGCGGTTGACCGTCGCTTTTGAAGTTTTGGAATGCCACAGGCATTAAGATACGTGCAAACTCATTAGCTCTATCCAGACAAATCTGTATTAGTCTGTCACTTTGTTGTTTTAAACAGCTTGACTAATAAATGGGACATTCACGCGACATTTTATTGATATCATTTACATTCTCCTGCACGTTCTTGCCCACAATGGATAATAAATACCAAGCCATACAGTCGAAAGGCAGAAAGATCGAAAGATCATAGTCGCAGTCTTTCGACTTTTAGATCCACCTAAAATCTATCATTCTATAATTTAAATCTATAATTTGAGTGTGGCCATTACAACAAAAATATAGCATAATTATCTTGCTATCATGTTTTCGCTGCGTGCTAAAAATGGTAAAGTAAAATACAAACAAGTTTATTGTTCAGAACATAGAGTAACTAAACTATAAATGGAACACCCACTAAAAAAAACCTTTAACAATTCTAACTGAAAAAATATTAAATCAGCAAGGCTGTGTCCACTTACCGCACCGTTGTGGTATCTGGTTTAGTGTATTCTACGAATGCAAATAATGTGCCAACACGTCAGTTCAGTTCATACATCAAAACTTTTCATTATGCGCTTTTCTCATACGAGCATTATTGGTTACTGCAATTGCGAGATTATACTCCTTTATGCTGACGGCTCATTTAAGCGGTTTAAGAGGGGAATCACAGACAAGTAGTCATGCAGTTAGACCTCTTTAAATAAAAGTTTAATGTCGATCATCAGAACTATTTCAATTCGGAACATGTACTCAAAAATATCTTTTTATTTACCACTCAATGTTTATTAAGGTAGGTCATTATTGGTTACTGCAATTGCGAGATTATATTCCTATATGCAGACGGCTCATTTAAGCGGTTTAAGAGTAAAATAACAGACAAATAGTAATGCAGTTAGACCTCTTTCGGAACATGTAAAAGTATCTCTACATTTTTTTTTTACCACTCAATGTTTCTAATGGTAGGTCATTCATCACGCTTTATAAAACGTGATACAACATTCAATTCCAAGCCAGCAACAAAATAATTCATTGATCTAAACTCAAATAACGGCTCGCGTCATGGCACTGCAATCACTATTTATTAAGAAACAAAATAGTACAATATCGATGTTGCAAAACAGTGGAAACTGCCATTATGGTAGTTTCGGTTTTACGATCAGCAGGCAAATTGTCTTACGCTTTGAAATTAGTTATTGTGGATGTCCTTAACAGAGTCTACACACCAAACCTGCCGACACAGAAAACACGGCTCGGTGGGTTGGTGCTGGCGGTATTATTTTATGACATGTTGGAGACTTGGACTTTCGCCTGCTATCCGACAACATGCGGTGACATGTCAGCGGCGACTCACTATAACTGCCAAAATAAGTTGCTGATTTCATGCCGCCGACAAGTTTTCCAACATGTGAGATGTAGTCGCCGACTAACCCACCAACAAAAATGCCGCCGGGTTGTGTCGATGCGTCAGCGGCTTTAGTGTGCAAACTGCTTAAGTTGGACATTTCAAAAAGTGCCAGATTTCGAGGTATGCCTTAGTGCATCACGAAGTATCGGACATTGACACCACATTTATAACAATCTGGCTCGGGTAAACACACTTATCTTTTTAAATAGAATTGATTCCCAGGTTTTCAATTCCAATTCCTTCACCACATGATATTATTCTTTATATCGCTTGCTTGCTTTATTTTAATAGGAGGTATTTTAGGAGGGACTTTTGGAGGGAGGAGGAGGGAGGTACTGGGGTTCTTATATAATACTAGCTGCTGCCCGCGACTTTGCACGCATGGTACCTACAAAAAAAGTAGCCCATGTCCTTCTCCAAGGTCCCATCTATCTCTATACTAAAATTCATCAAAATCGCTTGAGCAGTTTTGGCGTGAAAACGTGACAGACAGACAGATAGAGTTACTTTCTCATATATAATATTAGTAGGGATTATGTGATTTTATAATATTAAGGCACCAGAAAAATTTTACCGAGCAAAATAAAGAATGTCTACAAAATTTTCTTTTTTACTTGTTTAAAGAAAATATACAACAATCAATTTAAAACCAAAGAAACAGCAATAACTGTAACAGAGAACGAAAATGATATAAATTTTTTGGAACGTAGTAAAAAGAATAAAAAGCAGCAGCAACGCAACATTTCGTACTAGTTGACACGCTCGCGACTTCGTCTAGCATTTTAGTTTTTAAATACAGAAATCTGGTCGAACAAGTGTTTATCAATATATGCCTAACATTCTGAACGAAGTTTGAAGATCTTAGATACACGCATTATTTCCCTTGCCAATGAAACATGTGTTACTCTGTTACTTTGTAACGTATCCAAATCAAGTTTAAAGCATAGAATACGAGGATAAAATCCTGAACTTGTTGAAAGACACTAACACATACAAACTGGTGAATTACAACCCGACGGCTAGAATACATCGTAGTACCCAGAAAATTATAAAGGAGTGCCAATACGCTATAGGAGAGGAACTGACAAAATACCTGTTGCGCCCTAAAAACATCCAGCCACCTAAACTGTATGGTCTACCTAAAGTGCATAAACAGAATGCTCCGCTGCGACCCATCGTTAGTCAGATTGACTCACCTACTTACGAGTTGGCGAAGCATGTAGCGGGTGTGTTGCAACCTTCTGTAGGCCTGACATCATCTTTCGTGAAAGACTCACGTCACTTCATACAGATTCTTCAGCAGACAACGGTTGATGAGAGTGAGGTGATGGTTAGTTTTGATGTGGAACCCCTCTTTACAAACGTCCCTATAGCCGACTGTATGAAGGTGATAGAGACTAGAATACAGAGAAATGGTATCCCAGCAGAATATGCCATGCTTTTATACCATATTCTGGCCACAAACTGTTTCTTGTATAGGGAAAATTACTACCTACAAATTGATGGTGTTGCCATGGGAAGTCCCGTCGCTCCCGTAGTGGCCAATATATGGATGGAGTATTTTGAGAACCTAGCTATATGCTCTGCCCCCTTGCCAATGAAGTTGTGGAAAAGGTACGTTGATGATGTTTTCTGTATTGTAAGAGGCAATAAACATGAGATTGTACTCCTTTTGGCATACCTAAATGACGTACATACCAAGATGCGGTTTACGTATGAAATGGAAAGTGATCGAAGCTTGGCTTTCCTGGACGTGATGGTACAGATTCGTGATGATGGTAATTTAGGCTATTCGGTTTATAGGAAGCCGACCCATACGGATCGATATCTCCATGCTGATTCACACCATCACCCTCGGCAGCTTAACTCGGTTGTAATGTCTCTCACGAACCGTGCTTTCGACCTATGTGATGAGTACACCATAAAGAGTGAGCTAGCTCATGTTCAGCATGTCCTACGTAAAAATGGATATAAGCTTCGATCTTTTCCAGTTAGACAAAGGCCTAAGCCCCACAGTTGTATAGTAGAACGAAAATTTGCTTTTCTACCGTACATCAAAGGAGTGACGGACAAAATTGCGAAAGCCCTGCAAAAATTGTCCATAAAAACAATTTTTACTCCTTTAAAGAAGATCTCACACTACCTGCGCTCACCTAAAGATAAGATTCCTCTTCAAACACCAGGAGTGTACAAGATTGACTGCAGCTGTAGGAGCTCTTACATCGGCCAAACAAAACGTACCATAGCTTATCAAGTGACAGAACACATCCGGGCGGTCAAAAATATGGACACACAAAAGTCGGCCATAGCTACACATCTACTAGAATCTGGCTCAAACCACTGGATCGAGTTACACAATCCACAGGTAATCTCAACTGAAAAACATTACATCCCAAGATTGGTACAAGAGGCAATAGAGATTACCAAACACAGGAATTTCAATCGAGAAGACGGTTTTCAATTGTCTGGAGCCTGGAACCCTGTGGTGAGGATGTGTGGAAATCGTAAAAGTGAGGTACCAGTTATGCGTCCAGATACCGTGAGTGTTGTGTGTCGTAATCGTGATCGAGTTGTTAGTGACAGTGAAACCGGTAGTAGGGGTAATGTTCGCAGTAAAAGACAGAGAAAGAGGGCAGACCGTTTTGTCTGCCAATAACATCCACCCGCAAAGACTTCAGTTTATCTCGTGATCATGACGCATGCAACTGTGCCGAAATATCGAGAAGCAGAAAAACTCATATATCATGGTAAATACCCCGTTTTGAGTGAAAATTAAGTTTAAATCAAACTACACCCCGCATTTAAACATATTTTTCCGCTTTTTAGGTGTGATGGAATTGATGGAACATACATCAGCTTGGCAAATAAGCTAGCGTAAAGTGAAAGTTCCATTTAAATTAGTCCAATAGTCTCTCCGCCAGTTGTGCGCAAACAGACAGACATACATTTTAGAAATGCTACTCATAACCCTTTGTCAAAAAAATATTATCAACGTTCGACCTCCAGAGTTTATTATACTATAAATGATTCGTCAGTAATATAGCTATCATCGCTTATGACGTGCAAAATGTGTATAAATAAATATAAATATAAACATTGCACTGCACAAAACAATCTAGTCCCAAACTAAGCAAGGCTTGTATTATGGTGACTAGGTGACTGATAGAATACTTATATATATGAAAACACAAACTTATACAATTAACAACTAATTTTGGAGCAATTTGAAATATTATAAAACTCAGCTTAGTTGGCACTTCACTGTGGCCTGATAGGTCAAGATACATTAGTACAAGTTAAGTTTAGTGTCATTGAGTAACTTTTGAATGTCTAGGAAATGCCATACGAGAAAACAAGATATAAATGTGGTAATGCGGCAAACAAGCCAAAATTACTGATTGGTTTTACCAGATTCCGAACCAACAGATATGTGACACGTACAAAACTACTTCTATACTGTGTGAAGGGGTGAAAAGGAACCAATCAAAACGGAAGTCATAGAGAAAGATGATCTGTTTCATAAAATAAAAATGTTATACTGGCGTACACCACTCGTAAAACGCAGAGCATGGAGAAAAAAATAAACATTCAGACGATAAAAACACGATTGATCACGCCTAAAATTAAAAACAAAATAAAAATATATAAAAACAAAAGAACTCGTATGTCTGTTATTTCAGCTTAGATCAAATCTGAGCCCGAAAAGATACCTGACCCAGCTGATTTAATTGGTTTTATACTACTCGTACATTGTATACTAACAGAAACGAAATAATAATGTAAAAATAACCCGAACCAAGTCATGTGTAAACTACTCTATGGAAACCGCGCTAGCTTTACTGGACTATACTCGTATACTGTGGCAGCAGCAGCGGCGAGGCTGATGGTTGAGTGGAACGCAATCAGCGAACAGAATTAATAGGTACTTTTTTCTTTTTTTATTACCATAGGTTCTGAATAAAGCAGATCGTGTGGCTACATTTTATCATTTTATGGAGGTTCTACTGCATAACACCAAGTAACATGCAACAGATTTATTACATTGTACAAACAACGCCAACAACATTCAAATCCTTACTAATATTATAAATGCGAATGTGACTCTGTCTGTCGGTCTGTCTGTCTGTCTGTCTCGCTTTCACGCCAAAACTACTGAACCGATTTAAATGAAATTTAGTACAAAGATAGTCTTAAGCCTGAGAAAGGACATAGGTTACCTTTTAATTGGAAAAAAGTGTTGTAAAGGGTTGAAAAGGGGGATGAAAGTTGTATGAAAGTATTGTCATTTTCAGAACTAGAAGCATAATATTTTCGGCTGTTGAACCTTACTAATATATTCTTATATATTTTATATATCTATACTAATATTATAAATGTGAAAGTAACTCTGTTGTCTGTCTGTTTGTTACGTTTTCAAGCCTAAACCGCTGAACCGATTTTGATGATTTTGGAATAGAGATAGATGGGACCTTGGATAAGGACATAGGCTACTTTTTATGTAGGTGCCACGCGTGCAAAGCCGCGGGCAGCAGCTAGTCTAAATGTAAGCCCTCCCCCCCACAAACCCTTAACTAATGAGTTACACCAACCATCTAATGCATGTGATTTGGGGAGGCTATTGTCAATTTTACGTGAGCACCATTCAGTACCGAGCGTACCAAGGTAGTTATTTGAAAGTTGAATAATATACCTACAATATCCTACAGTAGCCCGCCATTGCTTAAAGCTACAAAGCTTATGAAACATGAAATGTGAAGATTTTCTCAAGCATTGGTTTATCTTGCTATTTCGCTTCCTTCGGGGAGTTAAGGGTGCATCATTCATATTTCTAAAAATAAGTTCACATCATTATCCAATAAGTAGAACCCCTGAGTCGTTGCATCATTATACCAAGTAATAATTCAATTTAATAAGATAACATTGAAGCCAAAATGTAGCAGATGGGAGCCTCGAATAGTTTTAACTTGACCTCGAATACTTTTATTATGAGCCAGTATTAACTTATGCCTGACTCTTCAAAAGAGAATTCAGTGTTTTTGGCATCCGTCACTTGATTTATGTATATGAAAATCAGGACACCTGTTTCTTTTCTTATAGAAAAAAAGCTACGAATGCTATAACTAAATAATAGGTAATAATAATAATTGTCATATAATGTTTCCTAACCACTGGAAGTCATGAGAATAATTGAATTGATTCCTAATAAAAAAGCTTAAATTAGCTTAGGACTCTATTTTGAAATATGAACTGTCGATATTTTTTTTCATATCGAAGATACCAATGACCATTTCAATTTTATTTCGTTCAGGCACAGGCACGTTTTACAAAAACTGTATAACTCGATTTATACAGTTTTTACTGTATTTTTCTGTTAAAATACATGGTTCGTAAAATATTTCAACTATCCACGTATGTTGATTGAATCGCTTTCGATCTCTTTGCCTATACCGTTTTCATTTCTGAAACTTCACATGGGTACCGTTGTACGTTTGCTTTGTACGCTCGCTTGTAACATTTTTCTATCCAACCAAAACGGTTTGAAAATGCACGAAATTGTAAAGGTAGATAAAATATTTTTAATTTCATTCTTTGTACAGAGTGGCGTATTGCAGTGAACCTTACTCGTGCTCGTTGCCTACAAAACGGTTCTGTAACTTTAAAGAAAGACATCGCATCAATAACTATAATTGTCGATTTTTATTTATTTTCGTGGATAAATAAATAATTAGAATAAATTTTGGTGGACAATCTACACAACACCATTATAGCCCCAAACTATGTATAACTTATACTATGGGAATGGCTGATATGATACTTATATTTTTTTAATACATATCTACATATGGTAATCATCCAGACACAGAACACAGAAACATCTGAGTTAAACACAGAAATGTTTGTCCTGCGAAGGCACCAAACCCGCAATTTAAAGCGCACGCAGAAGGTTACTACCTACTAACCTGTGAGGCCAGTTATAATATCGATAGATTAATCTCTCGCCCCAAACGGTCTCGCCCCAAACGGTAACGGTGTCGCGAATCCAGAGGTTTTACCTCATCTAAAAATATGCGTACCGCGCTAAAAGAAGTTTTCACTTCAAAAATTAATACGTTTAATATACCTATATATTATATTATTTAGGACGACTTTTTCTAAAGGTGTAGCTAAAACCAGAATAGAATATTTATTCCCGTAGTTGGTGACATTATAGCCCTCATAAAAGTTTACAACATAAATAGAAGTAATCCCTACTAATATTATAAATGCAAAAGTAACTCTGTTTGTCTGTCTGTTTGTAACTTTTTCACGCCTAAGCCGCTGAACCGATTTTGATGAATTTTGCTATGGAGATAGATAGATGGGGCCTTGGAAAAGGACATAGGCTACTTTTTATGTAGGTACCACGCGTGCGAAGCCGCGGGCAGCAGCTAGTACCAATATAAAACCTCGTCCTCTTTTGCTTTAAAAATAAAGAAGCCAAGCTGCAAATTCCTGAACAAGTTATTTGAGGGGACAAAAAAGCATTTACTAAAAGGACTGGTAAGTGTCACTCAAATAAGTTCAAACATTGTTTGACGCTAGTAAACGAAGCGATTACGGCATACCTCCTAGGCAGTCTAGGAAAACTGCATTTACTTTAGAGAGTGCAAAGAGTTAATGTTTTATTTTCGTTTAACAATTTCTCAATGGGTTTGCTTAAGTTAATACCATGATTTAAAATCTAAATAAGTGTTAAACTACTCACATATTGATGAATATCGTTTGCATCCAGTATTTGAATAAATGCTGTAACAGCATGATATTCCATAGTGCAGATTATAAATATAGTTATTGTTATAGTAGACAAGCATCTCCATGCAAACACTATTTTGAAAATCTGGAAACAAAAAGAGCAAATTTCTAACCTAACAGAACAAACCTACGTGGAAAAACTATTTTCTCTATATCACTTTTATCAGTTAGTTATATATATTCTTGCGGTGAAGAAATCTTTGTCAAACAGGATTTATGATCTTACATAGAACATAGAACTTACGGCTTACATAAAAATACATTTTAAGCAAATAAAATTGCAGTAAGTAATTGAAAGTAAGCTAAAATACTACGAACAGTTCAAAAGGAATTGAATACAGAGTCGAAAACACATCTTTCTTACTACTTGGGTTTCAAGAGAAATACGGCAAAATTAATAACCTTTATAAGATTATCATCAGAGATTGTCGAGAAAAAGAAATTGAACATCCACACAAGTCCGATGATAAAAAACCGTGTCATCAATATGTGTCGATCGAGTAGTTTGAAAGATTTACTGAAAAAGAAACACATTATTTAATTTAATTTAAGAAGCGGGTCCTTACCACCCAGACGTGCAACTGTAATAAGTACTGACCGAAGCAATAAAACAATCAGTATCAAAAGTAGATAAACTTTGAAGAACTTATGTAATTGAAATTTGGAGGGTGTGTTCTTTGTGCGTGTAAATACGCACTATGAAAAGAGTTCTCTTAATTCAACTTTAACTAAGTTCAGGAGTGAGTTCAAAATTTGTATACAAATAACATTACTTGTAAACGTTTTACTTGTAAACAAGCCAAGTCTCAAAAGGTGAAGCCAGGAATAACCTACCCACTATTGCAAAGACGTGATTTCGATTCAAAACCATTCTACCAATTAGTGAGTAACAACGATGCATGAAAATTGCTCAAAGGTTCAAGCCAGCTAGCGTATCTTTTATACAATTAGGTATTTTGATTCTGAGGTATGTTTAGATTAAGGAAATAAAACCTATTAATATATGTTTTGTAATTACAAAGTCTGCCTATATAGTTATAACAGCCTGAAAAAAAAACAATTGTATTTTTTCCAAGCCAAAGCTTGGCCACCGTTATGGTGGAATCGCGAGCGTTTGTTGCAGTTACAAAACAATTAAACAATCTGTTGGTTACACTCGGAAAAGTGAGAAAATGTAATTGGGAAAGTGATAACGTCAAATCCGCGTCAAATCTCACCCAAAAACTGGGTTTTTTATTACCCTGTTAGAAAGTGTTTTAAAATATCATAAAAATACGAATACCTGTTTATTATAAACCGACCTTATTATCTATATAAAAGACTACTTTAATAGCTTCTCTAACGAATCTTGTTAGATATCCAATAAAGCTATTATTACACATAGCACCAGTACCTAAGCAAGAGTGCTTTTAAAAAATATATACTTACACGTAGTTGTGATGAGCTGAAGTAGTATTGAAATCAGTGGATTGGTTATTTTCACATCGTTGTATGATGTCCTTTGATGACAAACAGCTGGCATTTACACTTATATGACACGTAGACCATGGCGGCACAACTTGTAGGCTTTTGACGAAAAAACGCAGTGAGTCAGCTGCATAGTTCGCATGCTATATTGGACATTGTATAGTTTACTATTTTTATTATCCACTGGGCTGGGCTGGGGTGATGATAATAATCCAAATAATAGAGGCGGAAATTCTGACATTCAACATACCATACATACCATACGTACCATACAGATATCCGAAAGAATGGAGATTTTGTTTACTATCTATAATTATAAAAGTACATAAGTGGCAAATTACATACAGATAATACTACGGAAATTCAGAAACTACTGCTTACTTACTAGCAGAGCCCACAGTGCTGTCTGCAAGAACATGCCGTAGGTAATCCCTTTTAACAGTGGGTTCAAGTACTTATACGCGTCTACTTTTCTCGTGTACTGCTTTATGAAACAATCCATGAACATGTAAGCCATGCCGATCGTGATTTCACAAATCACAAATTCGAATATTCTTACTGTAATCAAAAGTTGAACTTCATTATACACTTTATTCTTGTTTGTATCAAAAATTATTCATTAATATCACAAAGAAAACTTGGAACGGCTTGGACTGGATAAATGTATGCCTATTCCGCACGACCAAGCATAAAAATAATAACGATTTTATATTTGCAAAAATAGATTTAGAACGAAGCTCGGGCCCTTGTTACAGAAATCTTCACAATGCTCTATGAAATATTTACTAACTTCACTGAGCCGAACTAAGGGGACAGACAGTGAATCTATGATTTTAAAAATCCTTTTGCATTTTCTGAATCGCAGACATTTTCAGCCATGTTTTTTATTGTTTACGTTTGCTTGGTATAAAGGTATTTGGTAAGGTAAGGTAAGGTATCGTGTTCTTTGAGATTAGGAACAAGTTATTTACATTGAATTAACTAAGTACCGAACATTAACTAAATGTGGTTCATATTTACTGTACTCTATAATGTATAGAGTCTTGTGCGGTGATATTTATATTGTGTGTGAGTACACATTTGTTATTCCTCCACCTCATACCCACTACGATAGCCCGGCATAACATTAGGTTTGAACCTCATAAATCTGCCCCATATGGTATCAAGGTTTCTACGCGGGTAAAGCCGCGCGCAATGCTTGTAATTTTAAAAGATTTTAAATGTGATAAATCGCCGGTTTTCTTGTTATGGAATAATTAACATATTGTGTAGTCTTAGTACAATATCGTGTTTTCTTCATGGTCGAATTAAGAGTAGCTAATTATGGCGGTCTGTTACCCAAGTATCACGGCAGGGTTAGAAATAAAGACTATAAATTAATTAGTACCTTTACCACCTATTTTCGAAAACAGATCCAAGTTATAGATAGTTGAAAATGTGCACGCCGTGCATATAAACTTCTTCATGCTTTCCCATCGAATGTGAGTTTCCGAGTTAAACGAATCCTAGAACGTTAATTTATTTGTACAATCGCTGAATACACTCCTGATAAGTTGCCTACAAAGTAGAACACAAACTAAAATAGCTTCAACAAATTTAAACTTCAATTTGAACATGTCTGTCTCTCTATATGGGGACGAACTGGAACAGACTAGAAGACTAATAAATTAGACTGCTACCAGAATACTTAGGACTTCCATCTGTCCATTAAAATGCCACACAGTGCGATATCTGTTAGTGAAGTAGATCTTACCATATTATCCATAGTTACGGATATACTCGATGACATTTCTATTGCGGTGGACGGCATGTTAGGGTGGTTAATACGTTATTATGTACACGATTAAAGAATTGATTTCACAGTAAAACCTAATAAACCTGTAAGTGAAACAGTTAGGCATTTAAAGATATTTAAATTATTATAATCGCTATTATGTCGCAATTTTTACTTTATTTATTCACAGAGTAGGTAAGTACACCTTTATATATAGTTTTTATTTTACAGGTACCTATAAATTAGGTTTAAAATAATTAACTTGTCGTATAAACAGAAGGAAAGTGCAGTAAGACATACCCAAGTAGGTAAGTACGTCCTGTATTACTACTGTGATCACTTTATTTTTTCTCATTTTTCTACAGAGGTATCTGAGGCAAGATGCAGTGATTTTTTCACAGGTTTCAAATCAGTTAAATACCACTATAGCTCAGAGTGCTCAAAAAACTTGCGATTAGTTTAGTGAAAACTAGCGCAACCAAGGAACGTCATATATTTTATGATTTCCTATTTCAATCAGAAAATGCCCACAGCTTGCGTTTTAATTGTAGTGAGTAGTAAACATTTACACAAGCGATTTGGATTTATACATATTGACTTTATCAAAATGGTTACCTACCTACAATAATGTTGAACTTGCTATGTAAACACCGTCTGATATAAAGTAGTGGTATTTCTATAAGCTTTACGAAACATTATTGTAAGAAGAAACTATTATGTAGTACACATCATTACGGTAATCAAAAAAAACATTATTTATTTTAATTTGTAATTTTTGTGTATTTGTTGTCGCTAAAGTCATGTGTGTCACTATCACAAACAAAGTCACTGTCATACATCTTCCCGTGTCAATGTTACATACAATACCTCCTTTAAAATAAATACCTTAAAAAACAAAAATGAGCGAACAAAACCTTTATTTATACAAATCCTTGACAACACAAGGAGGTAGCTACCTGTGTAAGTAATTATACTACAAGCCCATCTTGCGCTCATCAACAATATTGATTGCAAATACGATAACCATGTTAATTACTTACCTCATGATACACGCTACACCACCGCCTTCTAATCAAATGCCTGTTAGCACGCAGTAAATGTAGTAAGTAATAATTATACTACCTAGTGCAGATTATATTACGTAGATAGAACTCATTTATTTTATGCTACTACACACCGTCATCCCATTTTCTACTCCAACTAATATTATTACAACCAATGTTATTATATTGACGACTGCTGTGGCGAAGTGGGCCAAAGCACCGCTGAGACGCAGCCGAAACCACTGAACCTGCAACTTTAGGTTCGGATGCTGCCGTGGGACAAATGTTTATTGATCTGCAATAATTTGTCTCTGGTCTGAGTGTTTCTCTGTATAATACGTATGTATTTACAAAAAAAAAAAGTATATAAGTAGTGTAGGTATCAGTCATGTGGTACCCATAACAGAAGCTCAATTTGCTTACTTGAGGCCAGATATTGCTGTGTGAAATTTCCGGCAGTAGTTATTTATTTATTAACGTAAACAAAATATGTAGATGTTAGTCTTGGCTACTTTTTATATAGTTACCACGCGAGCTCAGCTTCGGGTTGAACCTAATTTGCTATAAAGTGATATGACTAGATATAGTTTTGTATCTGTCTAATACATACCTACATATACCTACATAGAGATTTTATATTACCTACGCAACGAATTTTTGTACTATGAATATCTATAGGTATAAAGCTGTCAGACCATGGGGTCTATACCTATACCCGGCTGGTCCTAAGGAGGGTGATGTATTATAAGTCAATACATAATACATAGAATACAGTATATTATTTATTTTATTTCACAGCACCTACCTACGAAATAATTAGGTAATCTGCAAAAACATGTTTTGTAATTTTCAACTGTAGGTATTACAAAACATTATTGAAGGTGTGGACATTCAAAGAGTCAGAGACCTCCTTGATCTGTTATTAAAATTAAAATCATGAAAATAAAATCGTGCTTGCATAATCACATACAAATCTATAGCAAGCAGACCTACTTAACATTATTACGTATTATTCTTAGTTATAATCTAAAGAAAGCTAAGTATTAACACAATAATTAAAATATTCATCATTAAAATATAAAATATTCTTTTAAAGTCTCGTTTAAAATATAAATTAGTATATATGTTTACATTGAAGAGAAACTTACATGTAAAATACACGCATTTCAGACATATATACTATATACATTTTCTAGGTACAAAATTTGCCTTGTACGTTTTAGGAGATGCGATGAGGCCTATGTTTGGTTCATTCGAGGGCACCACGCCGTTGGAGCATTCAATCCTGAAGTGTTGGATGATCCCCACAAATGTGATGAAGATGAAGGACTTCGCTAGAGCATCACCAGGACAGCGCCTGCGACCTGCCGACAATACGAGCTCATGCAAAACATTACATAAATATAAGTTTTATGCTCTTTTCTGAGATACTGCGCACTTAAATCTCTGTTCACGATCCATTAGAGACTGTTCGCATGATGTGCACAAACGCGATGCACTAAGTACCAACTAAGTACTTGTTTGAGTGGTTATAAATCCCTATCAACATGCACAATACAAAACATTCGCTCGGAAAAACTAAAGAGCTTCAACTCGATAAAGTTGAAATAAGACGGTTCTCTCGAAATAATGTTTTCTTAACAAAACAAGAGACTAACTATCAGAGACCGGCCTGAAGGACGGTTTACATGTCAGTAAGTACTGTGGCGAACTGAAGTTGAGTCTTTGCGCAACTTACTCGATTGTCTTTAAACTTAACGAGTACAGCGGTGAGAAAGTAAAATTATACTAGGCCGAGGGAGTTTAGGTGGGCGAGTACGTATCTATAATTGCACTCGTCAATGTATGCATTACGCCCGAACACTCGGCCGAGAGGACTGCCTCACCACTGTGCTAATGTAATTACCTACGTGTAATGTAAACCGTCCCTTGCAGTGCAGCTTAATCCCCAATTGTTGTGGCAGTGCCACGTAGTACAGCTTAGAAAACGTGCCTTTTTAGTTCGTATGCTGTTATCTCCATGAAAACATTAACTTTGCTCATGTCTGCATTAATAAGGGTTTAATAAAATGTATATAACGTCGCATAGCATTTTAATTATGGGAATATAGCTTGATTGTAATCATTTCCAGTATTGTTATATTAATAATTTAATTATATATTTTCTCTAACAATGTTTCAGTTCGTAATTTAAGTGTTAAGTTTAATAAAAGTTAGTACTTTGTTGTTATGCCAAGTATTGAAATTAATTGCAATTGCAGCAGCAAATCTAAGCCTAATTAAAATTAATTTGCAATTATATAAGTTACACTTAGATAAAATAACGTTAAACTTATTGGAACCCACCTAATCCAAAAGGGTACATGTGTTCTGCATTTTTTAACATTCCATCGTTATCTATGAATCTTTCGGGTTTGAACACACGTGGCTCTTCCCACAACTCCGGGTCGAAGTGTATATCACCCACAGATATGAGGACGGTTGTATCTTTTGGTATTAAAAAGCCGTCTATAATGGTATCGTCTAAGAGGCGCCTTGGACCAGCCAATGGGGCGATGGGGTGATACCTTTGCAATTCCAAAAGAAACGCAGATGTATACGTTAATCTGTAAAAAAATAATAGAAAGTTCTTAGGTTTGAAGTTTTGTCTTTTTTGTACTTAAATAGTTTATGCAATTATTTTAAACTTGTACTCATCTAGTCACTAGTTATGTTAAACTTGTGTGCTGACGTGTCTCAACTACTATTACTACTCAACTCAACTCAACTCAATTCAACTCAACTACTATATAGGCATTCTCAAAGCGGTTGTAAATATCCATCTATATACATATATGAATATAAGTTGAATAATTTCTTGGGGATATTGGCCTAACTAGTGCGATTTACAATTCTTAGCCATGTAAATTATTTCCTTACAATTATTTGTTTTCCTTCACGTTTTTCAGCTCGAAAAACCCATAGTTACCGTTATTTCCACCCTCGACATTTCACTATAGATTGGAAGGCAGGGGGGTGCCACTAGGATTCAATAGGAATAAATGTATTGAATTCTAGGATTCAATACATTACATTTCCGTGTAATGTATTGAATCCTAGGAGAATTAAAAAAACCATCATTTGGTAGGACGTAGTGTGTTTGCAAACCATTAGAAAGCTTTAAACTGTGACCATACAAACTTTGAACTGTGCTAACACTAGATCAAACACCATCGAAGTGGTCTGAATCGGAATACCGTTTACCTAAGCTCCAACAAATTTACTTTCTCTCATTTTTATTTTATCATTTTATTTGACGACATTTGTGGCGCAGTGGGCAAAAGTCCGGCTGAAACGCAGAAGGTTGTGGGTTCGATTCCCGCCGCGAGACAAAGGTTTGTATAATTTGCAAGTATTTGTCTCATGTCTGGGTGTTTCTATGTTTAGTATGTATGTATTTACAAAAAAAAAACTGTGTGAAATGTCCGGCATTTTTTAATTTTTTTTATTTTTTTTTTATGTAAATTCCCATTCATTGTTTCATGCTTGTTATTTATGTCTATTAATACGAACGGTGAAGAAAATATTGTGAGGAAACCGGCGAATCGTATAAACTATAAAGTTCTGAACGTGCCAATTGCACGAATCGTAGAAACTATAAAGTTCTGAACGTGCCAATTGCACGAATCGTAGAAACTATAAAGTTCTGAACGTGCCAATTGCACGAATCGTAGAAACTATAAAGTTCTGAACGTGCCAATTGCACGAATCGTAGAAACTATAAAGTTCTGAACGTGCCAATTGCACGAATCGAACTGTTAGGCATTCTTTAATATTTTTACCACACTGGATTATAATAAATAGTAAAAATAAAAACTGTGAAGCCTTAATGCAATATCCACTAAACTGAAAAAGTTTTTCGAGATATTCTAATTGATGAAGTTCACGGGATGGAATACTTTTATCTGAACTGGAACTCGAAGATCTACCTATGTCATGATTTGAGAAATACCAATGTGTGCATTGTCCACCAATATTTATTAATATTATTTCAAGAAGGGATGTAGCGAGTACTCTCTGCCATGCGTATTTGCTTATTACAACATATAATAAGCACTGCGATAAACTGTCGTCACCAGTAGATACCTACACAGTCAGCGCTGAACTAGAGTACATGTGGTTTAGTGGTAGTGGACCCGCCTTCCGATCCTAAGGACGCTGGCTCGACTCCGGTCGTGCACCAATGGGTTTTTCTGTTTTGTGTTATTTTTTTCAATTTATGAAGCACTATAATAATATACATAACTAGCTGTTGCTCGCGACTTCATCCGCATTTTTTTTTAAAGGAATTGGAGCCAAATTTTACTGATAAGTTTTAAACCAATTACCTGGCCACACTTTAAAAAGTTTCCATACAAACATTCACCTACATTTTACTCATTTATGAGGGTTATTTTGAAAAATCCTGAAACATGTGTCCATTTATTTTGCATTTTATTTATTCATATCAAATTTCGAGCAAATCGCACCATGCGTAAAAAAGTTTCATACATTTGTTTTCACCTTCTTAGAGGTTGAATTTAAAAAAATCCCGCCTTAGTTGATGCCTTTGCTGTAAAAGGAAGCTACCTTCCAAATTTCAGCTTTCTAGCTTCAGCGGTTTCGGCTCGGCGATGATGAATCAGTCAGTCAGTCAGGTTAAGCTCTTTTATGGTATACATAATATCATACTCTAAAACATGTCATGTGCCTAAAAAATTCGAAGACATTTGTCGAGTGCGTGAAAGGAGTGAAGGCGCACATTAATCCTATCACCACCCTGGTTTAAATTAACTAGTTCCACAATAAAAAGAAGAAGAACCGGTGAACTATCAAGTTCCTTTTCATATATAAATAAATCATCTTTGCATGTACTTAGTATGTGCATCTGTTTTATTTCGAGTTTATTGTTGGTTTCAAGAGCAATAGATCAAAATGGTTTGACGGACAGCGGCGTCGCGGTCGGCCGAAAAAGCGTTGAAGGGACAATATTGACACCTTTGAGAGAGGATAGTGGGATGGACAATCTCGAAAGATAGAGCTAGTTGGAAGGATTTGGGGAAGACCTTTGCCCTGCAGTAGGACGAAACAAAAATAGAAAGATAATTGATTAAAATCGCTTTTTCGCTTTCAGTGAGACAATAGCCTACGATTACGTTTGAAGTAAAATGTTGGTAGGTAGCAAGGCCGAAAGCTAGTAAGGCATTTCCCGAAGTATGTTACATTGCATAGGTAAAGGTGAAACGTCTATCAAGGCTCACGCTAAGGTATCTGTCTAATAGATCCCAAGAAGCCCTTATATTAAGGAAAAGACTCAATTTAACGAGTTGGGAATACCCTTTGAAATGAACTACCCAAGTACAATGCTACACTGACGCCATGTTCTTTAAATATAGACCTGTAACATTTAGATTAGGTATATCATGGCATTTCTGTACTTTTATGTTCAACTAGCTGACCCGCTAGCGACCTCTTCGTGTTTAAGATTTAAAAGTGTTATTATAACATTTTCTAAAATCTGGTAAAACAGGTAAAACTGTCGAATTCCACTGTCCATTCGAATTGCTCCAGTCATTTAACTGAATTCGAGACCGACTGAAAGAAGTTCTAAAAATGCTAGAACCATGTCTACAAATGTTTTAGGTCTCTTAGTCCTTTTCATAAAAAATATTTTTCTTTACAGTTTATCTTCTTATCCTGGGCAATAGGCACTACCGCTTGGCACTACTAGTAGAGTGAAGAGATTTTTTACTTTCCCGTGACACTAATGCTACGGGTAAAAGTACATTTCCAGTGACACTACACTATTGTTAGTAGTTTCACGGGAAATATTATTTCCCGTGGCACGAGTGAACCTATTGTGTGTAGTAACACAGTTATGTATCTAGAAAGACGAACTATATTCTTCTGGCGCTTGGGCAGCCGCTGCCGCGGCACGCTCGCTTTGCTCGCTCGCCTTGCGCGTTGTTTTCTATACTCTAACATAACTTAACCAACTGGTTTCGATCTGAGTCAACTTTTTCTCCTGACTCTACTTTGTCCAGTCGCTAAATTGTGCAGCTGGGAATCTGTCGAAATGCTCCTGACAGACCTAAACTAGTATTAGTAGTGCCATTGGTAATGAGGTAATCCACGGGAGATTTTATAATAATGTGATTAATAAGCCAATAAGAATAGTAGTGGCACGGGAAATTAAAATTTTCCTTCACTCTACTAGTAGTGCCAAGCGGTAGTGCCTAAGAAAAGAAGCCAAAAAATGTAATCTTTAATACCCGCGATATGAGTAATATTGATTAAACACGAAAATACAGGTAAGCCTAAGTACTAAAGCAAACTTACTTAGATAAATCCGTCCAAGAAGGTATATTGTCACACAGAACTTGTTTTATTTCGTCGTAAATCTTGTCTTGAATCCCCATGTTCCGAAGTACCTCTATGAAAGCAAACTCAAGAAGATTGGCGGTGGTTTGAGAGCCTGCTATCAATAAGTCGAGACATACCATTTTCAGTTGTTCTTCTGCAAAAAAGTACATGATACAATGTAATCTTAAATATTGCTATTAGTACTGTGCGAGTAAGTCGACAGGGCTTAATCTGTCATTTTAGAGTAGTTTCTCTATTAAAACAGGTTATACAATTTATAAAAGTTTACCTAAGCGGGAAACTTCGGGAACTAAATCGCAATATGAATGATTATGAATGTTGGAAAAACATAACCTAAGTATTGTATAATATTTTTTAATGAATATTTGTACCTACGTATAAACTCTTTTTTAGTGGAAGACACCCATTTTATTAAAGAGTCATCTAGTGACGTTATACAGCAACTTTGAGACGCCAGCCAACAGCACTTTACACAAAAGTCATAGAGGTCCGATGGGTAGAAAAAGTCACCTGGACGTTCTACGCAACATAGTTTTGGGTAGATTTTGTTACCTGGACGTTCAAGTAGATAATACACATAACTACACAATTATTTATACATTGAAAATAAGTTCAACGTGGCGATTATGGAACTTTTCACACAATCAATGTTTATCAGTATCGATTTGCAATAACTTCAATAATTAGTTTGATTGTAAACGGAACCAAGATGGATTACTATTAGGTACTTACGTTCAGTTTATATCTCGGACTAAATAAATATAAAGACGCAGGGTCGCGAACAACCAAAGTAGAGCTTCTAAACGTGGATTTGTTTCCATGTATTTACTAAAAGGTATATGTAAATACACGGCGTAGTCCAGTACCTAAACGCATATAAAAACAAATGATACTGTCATGTGGTAAAAATTTGCAAAACTTAAAAAAAGTATCACGTATTCACTTTTCTCATGAAATATTTTTATATGTTTCTATTAAAAATATATAAAATAAAGTGCGAGGGGTTTGAACAATATTTACTGGATGACGACGTGCTATGTGCTAAGAGCAAAGAGCATGATATGGGTGTATGTTAGTGCTTGTATGTACAAAAAGGAGCACGGTTTTGACCCTTCACATCGGTTGTTCGTGGTGCGCCGTCTTTATATTTATTTGTTCTGAGGTTTCTATTCAATTGGCAGCATGTCTGATAATCAACAACAACCTTCCGTAATACCAATTCAACAATGGTAACTGAAAGCTGTTAGTATCAATGTTTTGATAGTATTAGAATTACATAATCGCCCGGAGATCACTGACCGCAGGTAAAGTGCTCAAAAGGCTGGCAACATTACCTCGTTGAATATTCTACTTCCTAACTAATATCTATATAATAAAAATCAATTGCTGTTCGTTAGTCTCGCTAAAACTCGAGAATGGCTTAACTGATTTGGCTAATTTTGGTGTTGAAATGTTTGTCGTAGTCCAGGGAACGTTTAAACGGTGAGAAAATTTGTGGCAATGCAACGCATGCCGGGTACAGCTAGTCTATTATAAATGTGAAACTTTGTGTTGACGTTATGAACAGATATGGACGAATCATGGTTTCGTTATAGTCTATTACCTGGAATTGCATATATATATTACTTTTTATCTATTTACCACGCGGGCGATGTCACAAGCAGCAGCTATTTTAATATTATGCTGGTACTATAACTGACACTATAAAATACGAAGCTCATAGACGCTGTAAATGGGTTTCATCCAGCCATAACAGCCTGTCTCGAGTATCTGTTTACCACAACACTGACCACTACACATTGTTGATTCAATTTCAGCTCAGCTTCTGTTATTCTACTTTTTTAAAGTAAATGAAAAAATCGTTTATTTACAGAAGGAAATATACAGTAATTTCAAAAAACATAAAACAGTTGAGCTATCACCTAAATCATCTTCAACAGATGAACGAAGGCCAATGACGATGATGATGATTTCATATAAAATAACTTTGGATTATTTTAGATCGAATCATAAAGAAACACAAAACTTTTATTCCAATTATTCACACCCGAATCATTAACTCTAGCTCTATTGACTGGCCTGTCAGCTCAGTTGGTAGTAGCTCTGCCTTCTGCACTGTAGGTTGAGGGTTCGATCCCTCCCAGGATAAACATTTGTGTGAAGGACATAGGTGTTTGTTCTGTGTGTTATAAAGTATCAAAAGTATGTATTTAAAAATACATAAGTATTTTATCAGTCATCTAGTCACCACAATACAAGCTATGCTTAGTTTGGGACTAGATGGTGTTGTGTGCATTGTCCAGGAATATTTATTATTTATTTAGATAAAAACACTAAACTATTATAAAACCGGAAATAACTCGAGAAAAATAAAAATAATAAGACCGCAATGTTTCCTTCGCAAGACGGCCAAAAATATAAAATAAAATAAATTACATCTTATGACCGTTATATCAAACTATAGATTGCTTAACTGATTCAGATCAATCCCAAGACACTGACAGCATTGCCACGTAAAATGGCAATGCTAATTAAGTACATCAGATAGAAGCCAGCTCTTGGATCACGCGATGTTTCTACCGAACGCCGTGAAATAATTTTAAGGCGCGATTTGCTCTTGTTCCATCCACACGAGTCCATGGTCTCGGCTCCAAAAGGCTTAAATGTGTAGGCCTTACCGAGACTGACATATTTTTATTTTATCAACAATAAACCTACGTTTGACCACGATCTCGCCTGATGTTAAGCAACTATGTGGCCGACGATGGGGCACGCAGGTCTAGAAGACACCTATTTACTCGAGACTTGAAGAGACCTAGATTGTAGTTTTCAGGAAAGACAGACGACGGCAAAGCATTCCATAGATAGTTAGAGTTATATAGAATTTACGATAGGTACGCAAATGTCCCTCTTTAATTTAAGTTATTTTAGTTTTTCTCATGTAAGTGAATTTTATTCTTATGAGAAAATAAATATCTTAAAACGAAAAATCCTTGGCTGTACGCATTATAAATGTGGAAGCAAAGTGTTTTGTTCGTAAGGGTGGTATGTTGACAAGGTATGGATGGTATTAAGCGGTACGTCTGCTTGTCCTGTTGTGAAAAGGAGATGGTGGAATCAGATCATGTAATTCCTGGGCACATTCACAGAAATGTATCCTATAAAAGATCGAAAGGCAAAGCAACTTTACGACGGTGCTCGAGACTCTGGAACTTAGTCTCAGCGTTAAGCTGTTCACCCATCATTCTCAATGCTCTACGCTCGATCGAGTCCAAGGCAGCCAGCTGGTGTTTGGCTGAATCATCCCATAGATGACAGCAATACTCCATACCCGACCGGACTTGAGCTTTGTACAAAGTGGAAAGCTGTCTAGGTGTGAAGTATCGCCTCACCTTATTGAGGATGCCAAGCTTCATGGCAGCAGTTTTGGCCTTGGACTCGATATAGGAGCCAAAATTGAGATTCCGTGTAAGTGAAACTCCAAAGAGTTCGAGATGATCTTTTATAGTTACCGATACACTTCGGAAAACGGGGACATGGAGAAATTCACTTTTTTCGCCGAAAAGAGACAAGCTTGCGTTTTAGATGCGTTCAACTTAACCAGATTGGAATCGCCCCAATCGGACACGATTGTGTTCGGACACTGGAGTGTCAAATCCACACGCATAAGCATCTCGACTCTAAATTTCAGTTTTACTGGCTTGTAAAGAAAAAAAATTAAAAAGAAAAAGAAAGATATTTGTGCCCTTTGAGATCCTCTGCGCAATCATCCGCCGCAATAGCTCTAACGGAAGTCTCCGACAGATGGGATGCTGCTAGGGTGTCGATCCCTTAGTATACCTTTTTACACACCTGATTTCATCGCCTCTACATCGCCTCACATATATCCGGTCTATTGGATGATACAAATCTGATATCAGCGACAGGTTTATATGGTGCATGGTACCTAGTACCTAGCAATTAGCTGTTTTTAACCCTCGAAGAAAGTAGAGGGTGTTTTAAGTCTGACGTAGCTGTATTTGTGTGTGCATTTGTGTGTTCTAAAGTAACTATGGTACATAAGTACCTACTTAAACTTACCTGTAAAACTTTCCTTGTTGTCAGCCATCTCTTGAAGAAACGAATAAATAAAATCTTTTCCTTCAACTTCATTTGTCTTATGTTTGTTAATTGCTTCCTGAAAATCAGCTTACACATAGATAATGAATATAGGATTTACTTGTGTCTGGTAGCCACATTCAGAGTCCTTAACAGTTCGTTATAGATTTTACAAACAAAGACTATACTAAGGAGTGGCTTAACTTACCATTAAGGACTCTGAGTTCGACACTGCGTGTTATAACGTATTAAATAAGTAGGTATGTACTTGCACGTTTAAGTATTCTATAACTCATCTGGTTACTATACGCAATATGGTAAACAGATGCTAAGCTACGCATTGGCTTAATTTGGGACTAGATAATATTGTGTACAAAAATAATTACTTACAGAAATATACAGAATAATATACAATACTTCATATAAAATACATGTGAAATAGTTGAGCTATTGGTGGCAATTCGGTTGGTTCATTTCTAAAATTAGGAATTGTCTAAAATATATTCAATTAGTCATAGCATTTGTAAAACCTATTCGGTTGGTACCATCTTACTAAATTAGGAACGCTTAATTAAGTTAGATAAAATTAAATTAGGATAAGTTGGTAGCAGCAGAATACAAAAGGCTAATTAGGCAGGTCAAAACCTATTTTTAGCTAAAATTAGTTAGGTTGGTGCCAACAGAATTGAGGCTATTGTATACATATTGTGTGAAATATATTTCAGCAATATTTAATATTTTTATTTATCATTTACATATATGTCTAGGTGATCTACCGAAGAAGCGAAACATACATAATCTGTTTTTGTTGAGTGTATGTCGGTATTTCAACTACGTACCTATACGTGCACTCAACAAAAGCTATCTATGTTACGATTATGTACCTAATTTCTTGATTTACATAGATTTTTAATATGACGTATTATTGCGTTTGCGTGTATATATAATTGACAGGTGTATCTTATACCTTGCGAAGAAATATTTAGTTTTGTGTTTAAACCCATGTAGTTAGTTGATGTTGAAAAATCTCACCTCTATGATGTTAGAAATCTGCCGGTTAAGCTTTGTTATCAGTGAGTAGCCACTAAGGTTAGGAATAAAGAACCTACACCATGGAATCTGGTTAAGCAGCCCACCGGCTACCGAAAAAGCTTTTGACCGCTTTTGAAATAACTCGTGCATTTGTTTCCATTTGTCTTCTTTTATTTTTTCTCCTAAAACGCACACAACATGTTAATATATACATTTATATTTGAAAACAACAAATCTGTTGAAATCATTGTTGTTGTAGTACATTATTAAGTAGGTACGTTTGTGTACGTGTTCTGAATAAAATGAGCTATCTAATCTAATGAATTGTTTTCAAACTCACCTGCAACAAATTTCCATAAAACATTCATGACTGCTTGCGATACAAAAATGTTTGGGCTAATTGGTTTGTGATTATTATTTCTAAGATGGTCTATAATTCCATGTAATTCGTTTTGAATTTCCTTTTCCATCATTGTTTTTCCAAAACCAACATTCCTCAAATGGGTCAGCGTGAACTGTCTGTGTATCTTCCACAATGGGCCGTCAGTAAAAGTGATGCCTGTAAATTATTCGTGTTAGATAATCGAGTGAAATTGATCTATTAATGCTAAATATGCTATCATGCCGAGGAAGTAAAACGGCGCAAATATGCCAGTCTTGGTAAGGCCTACATATTTGAGTCTTTTCGAATCGAGAGCCTGGGCCAGTGGGGAACAGGAGCCAATAGAGTTTTCAAAATTATTTTACGGCTTCTGGTAGAAACTTTGCGAGACCAAAGACCTGGCTCCTATCTAGCCCAGCGTATTAGCATTGCGATTTAATGCCAGTGACTTGGTAACGCTGCACTCTGGTAGTGATCTGGATCAGTTGAGCTATCTATAGATCGTTTTAAACGGTCCTTAGCCCAACTGTTTCACATGTATTTTATATTATTCTGTACACTTTTATAATTAAATCAAATATCCTTGTGATTTTATTGAATAGTTGAATAATGAATAAATTGGTTGAATATATCTTACCCAGTCTGTTACCGAGACATCTCAGCCTGAGAAAAAAACTATTTGGTCGGCCTTCGAATGTTTTTTCTGTGAAAGCTTGTTTAACATTTTTTTCCCCGTAAACCACTACGACTAGTTCATTCCCTAGCTTCAGACCCAACACTTCTGTCGAGTATGCCTTTGATAACTCTATCAAGCCTTCGAATTGGGAACCACATTTAATAGCAGCTTTGTGCATTGCATTGCTGCTGCCTATAAATGGATACCATTTCGGACCTGCAACAATATATAATAAAGAAACCAACTTGGTCGTATTATAACTTCATTAATTAACTAATATACAAACTTACCCGGCGGAAATTTCCTTGGTTTGATTATTGTGTTTATAATATAACAGATCACTACAAGAGTCAAAAATGCTATAAGGAATGCGAGCATTTTGTCCAAGTCTTTGATTTTTCAGGTTATATACCATGAACGTTATCCACGCAAATTTCCCAAAATCCGTCCGTTAGACCAGCCAGAACACTTTGGAATGTAGTATCAAAATTTTCAATATTAACAATTTTTAAATGCTATAATAAAACTTAATACCTAGGTAAGTACATAAAAAGTACATAATTGTAATGTGTAATTCCGATACTACTTAGGTAGTCATTTAATAAAATTGTATATTAATAACCTACATTAATTAAAATTAGGCACGTACCTAACTGTAATAATAAATGTACAGAATTTAAAAAAAGCTATTATTGTAGCCTTGGGTTAAGTTATTCAGACTAAATCAGTAGGTTTATTGGGCTTGTTATAGATTATCATTTTTATGAGGCTGTGTATTAGGCAAAATATCGTACATCTACTATATCACTATTCAAAAACCACGTGTTAATCGTTATCATTGAATGAGTTAAATCGCGCGCGTACAGAATTGGTCGACGCGACCAGCTCAACTGACTCTGAGTACGTAAAGATAATTCAATGACCAACGATCATTAGTCAACGAGACTGGACTGTGCGACTTATACCACATATCCCTCGGTCTATTTTAGGACAACAAAAAAACTTGGCATGCTATTGTTGTTAATGAAGTGTCAATATGACATAATAACGTACTCAAATAGATCGTGTGCGCTCCTTCCTGCAATGTGATCTTTTATGATTTTACGTTTCTTTATATACAGATATTACTACATGTAGGTACCTAACTACGAGGAAATGAGCAGGTACTTAGGTAGTACCGTATGGTAATTAGATTACCACCTATATACTTAACTTATCCTTATTCCTACGGTGGGTAGGTAGGTAGGTACTCTAATAAGTAGGTACTTACATACTTTTCTACGTGAATTATGTACTACCTTTACTACGTTGGTCGGTTTCTTATCTATAAATAAATAAAAATATTTACAAATAGCTTGACCGATTTAATAATACTTTTTTTATTTTCAGTATTGGCGTGGTTTAGAAACAAATAAAAAATGTTAGTGGTACGAAGTTGACTGGGTCATCTAGTATGGAATAGAATAGAATAAAACAGAATAGAATTAGCTATATACCTATTTAAATAAATAATGAATAAAGAAAACTACTTAATACTTAGTACAATGTGCGGCCATATCACTTGAGTGCGATCTCATCCTAGAAACTTTTGAGTGAAAAGTATTGTAAGAACAATAGCGGGGAAGTGCGGCGTATATTTTAAAAAAATATGATTAAACAAATATAATAAAAAAACCTGTGCGTCTCGGGACGCCCTACATAAGTGATAAATTAAACGAATCTAACTAGCGCTGTGGGTTAGAGTGAGAGAGGAGGAGCCTGCCTACCGCTGCCGTATGAGAGAAAGGGAAGCCAGACAGATTGACGACGCAACGCGTTGCGTAACGAAGCGGTTTACCCTCCCATAAGAAGTTTTCACTTCAAAAATACAAATGTTATAAAAACGTACATAAATATAAATGAAATACATACCTACTTACTCGTTTGGATACATAATCAATGGTTATACATAATCAGCCTTACTCTTCTCAATTTAAGCACTGCCTAAATCCTAAGAAGCATTCACCCTCTCACCATTTGTCATCTTACAAAAGGGGGTGAAACTATTTAAATAAAATAATATAGTAGATGTAGGTACTTAGGTACCTACCTATTTACATCTATGGATGTAAAATTAAATGTTTTTTCTAACAAATCTCATTTTCATTTAATTTTATGTTATGAAATATATATAGGACATATATAATTTATTTACAATTTATATAATATTTTTTATAATTTCACTTTTATAGTTTTGCTAGTTATGTATTTTATAAGAAATTGAAACCTCTTCAATTTTGATCTGATTTCAATTTTCAGACCTTCGCACGCCATCTCTACTCTGATGGAAGTAAGTTGCGCGACAGCGACATCTTTTATATTTTTTTGCTAACTAGCTAACTAGTTGTGGGAAGCGATATCTATAGGTTTTCTAAAAAACAAATTGCTAAATGTAATTTTTGTCAAATATTTGAATACTATCAACTTCAAATCAAGTGTTCCTTCTTTCATTCTAGTCGGCCATTTCGCGATGACGTTTAGAATTGACAATTGACCATCGACTAAGAATTAATAACAAACAAATTGACTCTAAACATTATAAACACTTGACACTGGCAAAATTGGCATTATTTAATAACAAAGAAGAAGAAGAACTTTAGGATGGCAGTTATTGTATTGGAAAAACATTGATATAAATCGGTTTAATTCGACAATAAGCTAAATAATATAAAAATATTTTTCTCCCCTTCGCGCGTAAAGCATGCGAAGGCACTAAATTAACACGAGTGCATTAATTACTCTCTTTAGCAAGATGCGTAATTTACTTTTCTTTCAACTACCAATCTACCTACTGTGATAAAATATACGTACTCAAACTAAAAATATGAAGAATCACAGTTTTAAAATGTTGCTAAACAAAGAGTATGCAAATGCACGTCATTTTTTTTTTCACCAAGTTGTTTTTATTCGGTCGATTTTTATTTTCAGCCAGTATCTTTTTACATTTACAAACATTTTATATTAAACTTAATGGGATATATTAAACCTCTGTGGTAAATATATATCAAAATAATAAATAATAGTTTAAAAAACTAAAAACACGCTTTATATAGAAAACCAAACTAAAAAATAGAAAATAAACTTTTAGAAATGTAAGTAAGAAAAAAATGATTTATATAAAAAAAGCGTGGGTGCATGGTTTTTGGAGCGAGTTTTTTAGTTTTTATAAACCAGTATTTATTATCTACATTTTAGTTTTAGGATAATCGGATATTTTTTTTTTATTTTTTATTTTTTTCGAATTATTGCATTGTCATCGGTCTTTGACAGGTGTGCAAAATTTGAATGAAATCTGGCCATTTAAAGTGGGTCAAAATCGCGCCCTAAGGAGTCGGTTACAAACATACAAACATACAAGTGAAGCTAATATAAAGCGTATAAAAAGTAAAAAACAGTGCAATAATGAAAAACAGCAACAATGAGATTTCATATAACATTTCTGCATTGATTTGGTTCTAAGCAATAAATACATCTTATGCGATCAGTTTTGTAGTGATTAATGATAACATTACTACATGATAACCTACTACGTAGTTAAAATTAAAATAGTATACGTACCATGGGCAGTAAATAAGAAAGCCTCAGATCACATGTTTGATTACCTGTGATCTGAGACATTTCTTACTTTACTTTAGGTGTGTAATGTACTACATAACTATTAATACTATGCACCTCACGTTTTTTTTAAATAAATACATTTTATGCTTATTTTTTATTAAGTTATATTTATTTTAAAAAATACACTTATCTCAAATTTATTTTCTATTTTCAATTTTTTTTTTGTGTGTATGCAATTAACCAAATATCTTAACCAAACATCTCATCCTGTCCCAGTTTCAATCAGGTTTCCGCCGGGGATATAGTTCCTTAACTGCACTGCTTGATGTGGTGGATAATTTACTGGCTGCTCAGGATCAGGGTATGAGTAGTATCCTAGTCCTCCTTGATTACTCCCGAGCCTTTGATTGTATCAGCATTCCTCTGCTTCTTTCAAAACTAGCATTCTATGGACTTGATGCTAACTCCATAAATTGGTTCTCAAACTACCTGGATCAAAGAAAGCAATGTGTGGAACTTAAACTCCCCAATGGGCAAACTCTCCGATCCTTGTTTAAATCAGTACCACGCAGGGTTCCGCAAGGTTCTATTCTAGGACCAATTCTTTTCATACTATTTGCAGACATAACTCAGACCATTACACACTGTAAATTCCACCTTTATGCGGATGATGTGCAGTTGTATCATTCCTTCTTGCCACATGATTCTCCTGATGCTGTAAACAAAGTTAATAGTGATTTAACCCAGGTCCTCCATTGGTCTGAATCAAATTCACTCGTACTTAATCTTATTAAAACGAAATACATGCTGTTTGGTACGAAAGCTAGACTCGAGAAACTTACCAATTCGCAACTCAATATTTGTGTCGTTGGAGAGGTTGTTGAGCGTGTTGCAGAGGCTTAAAGTCTTGGGCTGATTCTGGACAGACACCTCCGCTTCGAAAGCTACATTGCTGAATGTGTCCGCAATTGCTTTTATAGACTGAGATCCCTCTATAAAATTCGTCTCTATCTCAGTGAAGAAGTCCGAATTATGTTATGCGAGTCCCTGATTTTGTCTAAATTAAATTATTGTGATGTGGTTTATGGTACATGTTTGCTTGCAAAAACTCAAAAGTTGGTTCAGAGAGTGCAGAATGCATGTGCTCGTTTCTGTTTCCGTATCCCACTCACGTGAGACCCTATCTAAACTCATCCAGTTTGCTAAAAACGCATGAAACTTAACTTTGCACGCACTTAACTTTGCACGCATGAAACTTAACTTTGCCACCCTTTTGTTTGGAATTATTAAGAACAAAACGCCTACCTATTTGTTCCAAAAACTAAATTGGGTGCAAGAATACTCTCGCTACACAATCAGTGATCTCACGTTGTCCTTGTAACGCCAGGCCATAAATTAGTTACTTTTCGTGGGTCTCGCTGCTGGAATGACCTGCCCCCACCAATCCGTGCTCTGAAAATGTGAAACACATTTAGAACAAGGTATAAAAAACTGCTTTTAACATGTCAAATTAGCCAATAGACCACTCACCAGCAAACCGCACACATTTGTCCGAGGCAGGCCAAATCCTCTCCATCGGTAGTACTTCTCAATTCCCAAGAATCCATCTCGCACATTATACGCACTTATATATTTTTTTTTTTTTCATTATCATTTAAAAATTTGTTGAAAATTGTTTACATGTTACATCTTTATATTTATAAATAAAAACACATATATATATATTAATTATTTGTTTAGGTAGTAAAGCATATCATTTTACATCTTCTTATTTATTTATTTTCTTTTGTATGTTCGGACGTAATTGATTATAACGTAAGTATATTTATAATAAGTACCTATGTATTTGTGATGTCACCCTAATACCCAGGCCCTGACTGTAAATCAGCGTTGCTTTGCATGGTATCCTATAGGTACCTTGTAAGGCAGCATTATGCTGAGTTCAGGACCTGTTTGGCTGCACATGCGGGGCGGTACTAGTTGGGCCAATGAATGACCTTCCCTAATTAGTTGGGGATAGGTAATCTGTTCTGGTTGTTTGTTTTTAGATTATTTTATGTGTACCTACCTATCTTCAATGTAAAAATGTATGTTATCTTAGGTTATCATTGTACCTCTCTACTGTTTTGCTCTGTGCTGTCAAATAAACTCTATTCTTTCTTTCCTTCTTTCTAAGCCGGACTGTAGTAAGCATAATCCTATAGGACCACTTGCGGTAGTTGTGACCATAGTATCTACTATAAACTACCTACGATCAAACTACTTACCTTAGATAAGTTACCTTAGGTAAACCCACCATTACATGGGACGTTCTCATCAACTTCATAATCTTCGCCCTGAACAAAGTCCCACAAAAAAAAACAAAGCCCACTCCCCACTTTCGTCTGCCCAGTCTGCCCAGAAGAGGAGGAGAATAAAGTTTATAAAGAAGTATTTCGAAGCAATTCAACTACTTTATCGTTTCGATTTTTATATATCGGTTCAGAAAACAAGCTACCAAATATTTATTTATTTATTCTCCACGTTTGCGAATTCGAATGTGGTTTTGCTTTTGTTGCGTAGGTACGTGCGTGTTTTAAAAGTTTTTGTAACCTGTTATTATATAAATAAAATAACAATAACTAACAACAAGTAAGTAAACTATTATTGTACTTAGTAGATATTGTTACTTTTTTGTTGCTGTGGTTTTTGTTAAGTTTTATTCAATACAACTCGAACATTTAATGCAGTGTTGTGTGAAATGGAGCTTTCGCCAAAACCGGCGCTAATAACAGGAAGTCGCTGGTTTAAAGTGAAATGTACCTACCTAATCTAGGTAACTACACTAAAAAAAAAAAATACCCTTGGTTGGTTTGTCTTTTTATACGCTTTATATTAGCTTCACTTGTATGTATGTTTGTATGTTTGTAACCGACTCCTTAGGACGCGATTTTGACCTACTTTAAATGGCCAGATTTCATTCAAATTTTGCACACCTGTCAAAGACCGATGACATGACGATACCTACCAACAAGAAGATCGATAAATATCTGCCTAAATTTAAGAATTTTCTGAAGCCATTAAAACAAACAATATAAATTTATTTGAAACTAGCTGGTGCCCGCGACTTCGTCTGCACAGGATTAGTACTTCGTGTATTTCTAACGTTTTTTGCAGAGCACGCCAGAATAGCTCGCAAATGGCAGAATTTTTTAACACTTATCGTAATATTGGACAATTCACACAATATCTTTAAAAACTATAAAATATGTGTTATTCTGATATATAAGCTAAATTATTGTAAAGTTTCATTAAAATCCATTCAGTAGTTTTTACGTGAAAGAGTAACAAACATCCATCCATACTTACAAACTTTCGCGTTTATAATATTAGTAGGATTCCTATCTACTACCGAAAGTCAAACGAAATATTTGTGGCATCATAGGTAATTATATTTACTAACTCATACTAGTTTGAACTGAACTAGGGACTGAACTGAACTGAACATGTACCTACCTACTTATTATTACATGCTAGTGAATTTAAGTCAAATAGATAGGTATTACAGTACCTAGGTAATAGATCACGATACATATAGGTAGGTAGTTCCTTGTGGTTTTATTTAATAGAATATATTTTTATTGCCTTTTTATGCTGTTTATTTGTGAAATAAGCACAAAATATTTGATGTCGTGTGCTTTATTGGCTTCACAACATTTTTAATCTAGGCAGGTAGGTACCTACTAGTATGGATTTTCTCGTAGGTAGGTATTAGGTAGGTAGGTACCTATAGATAGAAGCTCAGACAAGACTCGATTCCAGTCATTTAATGATGTCGATATAGGTAAGCGATATACAATTGTATTGTATTGTTTATTGAACACCATAATTTAATTTCGAAATTTCGACACTGTAGTAGGTATCACTAGCGTGCCTACCTATAGCAAATTTACGACCCTACGTCTGACTTACATGCTTTAATACCTACTAATTCCTTGGCACTATGCGTCATAGATAAATACCTACTTTGAGAAATATTACCAGGGTAATACTGCTGTGCGTGGTGGCACGCTCTTGTCCAAATTATTTTATTAGAATCTTATAACCCGTTTACACTATGCCATTGCTTATGCCAATCGCACTGCTGGAAATAATTCTTCAGATAATAGAGTACGTCGAAATCATTGCTTCTACAGCGCTCTATGATGGTGCTGTGTGGGTTGTCCACCAATATTTATATATTTCTACTAAGTATATATTTAGCACGTACAATCTACCTAGACAGTCTAAGTAGACAATTAGGTATGTATGTACCGTCGTCGAACACGCCGTGCTTCGACACTGCGGGCTCAATGGTAAGTGAGTGAACGAGCAACATGTTAACACTCGTTGCCTTGCCATTGCCATGCCACTCGTGCTCTCGATCCTTTGCGGAATAGTGTAAACCTTACTCGCCGTTGAGAGCGCAGTGTCAACGCACGTCTTTACATAATGGCCTACTTAGGCTACCTAGGTAGGTAGTACGTACTACTGAATCTAATAGCAATAAATACATATTTGTAGACATTCCACACAGCACCATCCAGCCCAAAACTAAAAATAGTTTGTACAATGAGAACCTGTAGGGTGATTATGGAACTCTAATTACAATCAATGTCTATCAGTTTTCGTCGTAATTTTAATCATTCGTTTGACGAATTTGACGTTTCGATAGACATTGATTGTAATTAGAGTTCCATAATCGCCCTACAGGTGACCAATAAAATACTTATTTATTTTTAAAGTAATGATACCTACTTTACAACACCCATCACAACAACACACAGAGCGATCATCTATGTATGTTCATGACCCAAATATTTGTCCTTGGAGCGAATCAAACCTATAGCCTACAGCGCAAATGGCAGAAATACTGCCAACCGAGTGAGCTGAGAGGCTGTTATACTTCTCATCTGGAACGGTAGATACTAGCTACTAGCTGCTATCTGCTGTAGGGTGAGTAGGGTAACAGTGAGCCAAGAGTATACAGTGAGCCACCCCCCTCTATCGCGGAAATGCGACGTTTCCGATTAATGCAATTCGCGCCAAACGATGCGCCCCGCACTACAACTTCCCCTCCCCAGTCACCAGCGAGCTGCCGGAAGTTTTGCGTGCGTGCGGTGCGAATTTGTTTTTTAATAGTGGAAAATATACAAAAAGAGGTGAGTAATGTTTTGTTATAACAATTTTTGTAGGATACTTATTAAGAAACGTGTTAGTTTATCTGTTTACTATATTCAATGACTTAGATTCTAAGTATTCGATTTTGTAGCTACGAGTTTTCTATTAGCCATTTTTTAACCTCAAACATTTTGGGATGGGTATGGCACTCAGTGAACCAATTTCACAGAGTCAACAGTGAACCATGGTTCACTGTGTACTTGAAAAATGTATAGTTTTTTATTTTATTATTATACACCACTAACTTGTTAAAGTAGCTGCCTGGGTCAATTATTTGTATATATTTTATGAGCCTTAATTTAACTAGCAAAACGGTCCTGTTTCGTCTACAATTTATGATACGGTGACAATGAGCTGATCTGATGATGGAGTCAGTATCTGTTCAACGGAACTCCTCAGTGAAATACCCATGTTTGGGCTCATTTGAATTAGTGCTGCTCATGCTCACCTACTTATTGACAAAATATTTTTATACAAAAACTTATCATTAATTTCAGAATGGGCCGAGAAATAAAAGGGACGGCAGTTAGGAAAATAGGGGCCAACTCCCAAGAGGATACAAAAAAAGCCGTAGAACTCCAAATCAAAAATGGAGTCAGCATTCGATAAGCAGCGAAAGAATGCCAAATAACGTAGGTACCCGACATGACGCAGATACTTAAAAAAGTATTTACAGGATAGCTCATCAACATTGGACCAACACCAACATACAACACCAACATAAGGTTATAAATATATATGAAAAATCTGACTTATGAATTTGGTAGGTGCCTGACCTACCAAATACATAAGTCAGATTTTTTTATAGTATAAGTTAATTAATGTTCCTGAAGTACCTAGATACGTAAAACGTTAAATATAAGAACATAATTACAATAAAGTTGCATTTCCATTTCATATTCCTCGACTCCCTGAGCAGATATCATTCCTTTTCATGGAGTGGTTCACTGAGTACACTATGGTTCTATGTGTACCACCCACTATGTTCACTGTGTACCAGGGGGTGTACACAGTGAACCAAATATCATTTTTTTCAAACACTTAAGTTGTTCTAAATCTATTATAATTATGATTAATTTATAAATGCAGTTTTAAAGCCAGATAGATAACCTATCGTTTGAAATATAAAACGTAGTTCTTCGACTTATAGGGTTGACACGAATCTCGTTCATATTTTAGGTGGTTCACTGTCACCAACCCGAAAGGTACGTATGGTAACAGTGAGCCACCCCCTCTATCGCGTAAATGCGACGGTGCCGATTAGTGCAATTCGCGGCAAACGATGCGCCCTGCACTACAACTTCCCCTCCCCAAGTCACTAGCGAGCTGCCGTAGGTTTTGCGTGCGTGCGGAGCGAATTTGTTTTTTAATAGTGGAAAAGTTACAAAAAGAGGTGAATAATGTTTTGTTATAACATTTTTTGTAGGATACTTATTAAGAAACGTGTTAGTTTATTTGTTTACTATATTCAATCACTTAGATTCTAAGTATTCGTTTTTGTAGTTACAGTTTTCTATTAGCCATTTTTTAACCTCAAACATTTTGGGATGGGTATGGCACTCAGTGAACCAATTTTGCAGAGTCAACAGTGAACCATGGTTCACTGTGTACTGTAAACACCACTAACTTGTAAAAGTAGCTGCCTAGGTCAATTATTTGTATTTATTTTTATAGCTTTAATTTAAGTAGCCGGTCATGTTTCGTCTACAATTTATGATATGGTGAGCTAATCTGATGATGGAGTCAGGATCTGTTCAACGGAACTCCTCAGGGAAATATCCATGTTTGGCCTCATTTTAATTAGTGCCGCTCATGCTCACCTACTTATTGACAAAATATTTTTATACAAAAACTTAGCGTTAATTTCAGAATGGGCCGAGAAATAAAAGGGACGGCAGATAGGAAAATAGGGGACACCTAATAAGTGGATATGAAAAAAGCCGTAGATCTCCATATCAAAAATGGAGTCAGCATTCGAAAAGCAGGGAAAGAATGCCAAATAGCGTACCCGACATGACGCAGATACGTAAAAAGGTATTTACGGGATAGCTCATCAACATTGGACCAACAACAACACAAGGTTATAAATATATATGGACAGACACTTAACAAATACATAGTTCTGATTTTTTATAGTATAGGTTACTTAATGTTCATAAAGTACCTACGTAAAACGTTAAATAAATTTATGAACATAATTACAATAAAATTGCATTTTCATTTCATATTCCTCGACTTACTGAGCTGATAATATCATTCCTTTTTATGGAGTGGTTCACTGAGTACACTATGGTGCAATGTGTACCACCCCGTATGTTCACTGTGTACCAGGGGATGTACACAGTGAACCAAATCTCATTTAAAAAAAAAACTTAAGTTGTCCTAAATCTATTAAAATTACGATTATTTTATAAATGCAGTTTTAAAGCTAGATAGATAACCTATCGTTTGAGATATAAAACGTAGTTCTTCGACTTATAAGGTTGACACAAATCTCGCTCAAATTTTAGATGGTTCACTGTCACCAACCCGACCCTAGGTACATAGGAATCTATACCTACCTTGTTGTTTCATGAATACCGGGTACCTTACCTACCAACAGTGTCAGTATGTCCTGGCTAGGTTCCTACCTACTTTATTATCCTATCCTAGATCATCCAGTATGGCTTAACTAGCTTTCTACTAACTTTGTAGTTTCGATGACTGAACGTGGTCAGTAGTTAAAGATACCTATCAAAGTAAGGAATTTTGACCATGCATCAACTCATCTGGGGGCGACGACTTCGTCAATTTTATTAATTTATATATCTGATTACGTGAGTAAACCCAATAGGCAGAGCGTTGTAGAAGGAATGATTTCGGTGTCTAGGTACTATTGCCCGAGGTTTATTGAATGCGAAATAAGTTTGAAGGCCTTCTGAACATACTAGCGGTAATGTTGCCGCAGAAATAATTCCGGACTTATTTCCAGCAGTGCGAGTGGCATGAACAGGCAGGGGCATAGTGTAAACGCTATAAACGGTGTAATATTTAAAGGTAGGTACATAGTTACCTATTGTATTGTATTCTCGTTGCGTTGCGTGCGATATCAAATTATTGCTCTTCTTTTAAATCTAGGTACCTGTCCGCATTTACGAATAAAATAAGCAATTGTGTGTAAAACCATTGAAAGCTTGCTGAGAATTTAATTACAAGTTTTTATAGTGCACGGGCAGATGTCAGAATCCGGGAAATTCGGTCCTCTTGTGGGTGCTATCGACGAGGGCACTTCAAGTGCAAGGTTCATAATTTTCAAAGCCAACTCTTCGGAAGTTGTTGCTATTCATCAAAAAGAGTTGGAACAACAGTTTCCTCAAGAGGGATGGGTAGAACAAGATCCTTACGCTATTTTGGAGGTGGTTACGACGTGCATTGAAAAGGCGGTGGAGAAATTGGTAGAAAAAGGAGGATCGCCTAAGGTAAATACTTACCTATATGTTGAAGAGCATGTTCTTTCTGTTATTTGGACAGTAGGGTTCGTCCCTCAGTTTTCTTTGTGTTAACCTACAACTAAGTAACTTTAAATACTTGTGTATATAAACTAATTTATAGTTCATGGGCCATGACAGTGGTCAACTTCTATGTTGTATGGTTAGATAATAGCTACATCTGCTTAGCTCTATGATGCTTTATATCATTCATTACAGGATATCATAGCAGTTGGTGTTACAAACCAAAGAGAAACTACAATAGTATGGGATCGTAGCACTGGAAAGCCATTACACAATGCTATAGTTTGGCTGGACATGAGAACCTCTTCAACCGTTGACAAGTTGCTGGATACAGTGCCAAATAAGACAAGGAATAAAAGTTATTTAAAGGTACTTATGGGTGTATTTATATGTTAATTTTTAATTGTAAGCTGTTCCATTCACCCACTTGCCAACATGCCATCAAGCAGTTTGAAATTGATTGTTGGTGTTCCGTTCAAATTAAGCAACTGGCCCAGTCCATCAACTCATACAATAGCAAATTCAGTTATTGGTCCTATTTATTAGTTTTTTTCTTTCTGATACTAAAAGTAACAGGAGCAGGAAATTTTTAGTTGTGTTCTTCCCACTTTGCAACTTGGATGATTTGCAATATCATTTGTTCAACAATTCTTTCAAACTGATCTGCAGGGCGATTATGGAATTCTGATACTCTGAATTCTGAATTCTGATGAAAACTTTGATACTAGGTAATCGCTTTCAGTTACTATTGACGAATTGGTATTATGGAAGGTTGATGTTGATTGTCATACATGCTGTCAAATGCATAGAAACCTCAGACCAAATAAATATTAGGACTGAGCATTGAGATCAACCACCATAAAAAAATTCTATGACACTTTTTACATGTGACGACGTAAGAGAATACTTAATAGTACAAGTATTTATGGATATATTAAGAGGAAGAAGCACAATTTGGTTGGATGTGTGTACGTGGGAGAGTGTATTTACACAGAGGAACTTTTGAGGCTTCACTTAGGTTATTCACGGGCCTCTTGTGTAAATATATATTTTTTCTGAGATAGAAACCAAACGTACATAATAGTAATCCACCTTGTCAAAACTGGTTCTAATTAAACTCAAACTAATGATTCAAATTATGCCAATTGCTTATGGAATCTAATAGACATTGGTTGTGTCAAAAGTTCCATAATCACCATACAGGTCCACCTGAATTTTGTAAGGTTGAATGTTCATTAAAAATGCACTCCCATCTAATCCTGGTCTTATTAGAGGTCTTATAACTTTTCTTTATTAGATCTAAGTAGTTTTTTAATTTCTGCCATATTTTGTGTATTATTTATTTATTTAAAACAAGACACCTAACACAAGCATACACTGCACATTCAAAATACACAGAATCTATGGGTAATAAACCTAATGTTCCTGTTATTAAATTGAATCACATCATGAGTTAAAAATAGCAAGGTAGCTAAATATGGAGAACAAAAATTAAGTAAGTAATAAGCAAAATAAACAAGTACTTAGGTAAGTAAATGATTGAAAAAAATAATTATGCATATTGCATTTTGTTTATTTTGAATGTGGAGTGTGTACCTTGGGTGTCCTATTTTAAATAAATAAATAATAATAACACAATGTGGTAAAAATTGAACAAACTTGATTTTCCTTCACTGTTTGATAATCCTGGTGTTAAATTAAACATTTATACTATTTATTAACACCTTGTTATCAATCCTTGTTGATAAAATCATTATTATCATATTCTTGTTAATAA
This sequence comes from Lampropteryx suffumata, assembly GCA_948098915.1. Lineage (NCBI taxonomy): Eukaryota > Metazoa > Arthropoda > Insecta > Lepidoptera > Geometridae > Lampropteryx > Lampropteryx suffumata. Next base: position 11,946,183 of record OX402544.1, on the reverse strand, counting down.
AATAATAATAATTTTATCAACAAGGATAATTATGATAACAAGGTGTTGATAGATAGTATAAATGTTTAATTAAATAATTTATACCAGTATTCTCAAACAGTGAAGAAAAATCACAATATTGCTAGTATTGTGCGAGTGAGGGGAAATTACTAATTTGCCTTTTTAAATTAGTTTCTTTATTGAAATAGGTTATAACAGTTCGCACTAGGTCAGAATAATAATAGCAACTGGCTTGGAGTGTTATGTTTCATACATAACACACAAAGTCTATTCTGACTTCTATTTATGGTAACTAGAATACCTACTTTATATCACACAGACACAGAACAAACACCTATGATGACCACACAAATGATTATCCTGGGAGGGAATCGAACCCTCAACCTACAGCGCAGAAGGCAGAGCTACTACCAACTGAGCTGACAGGCCAGTCAATCTATTGTCATCTTTATTCATTAACATTGGAATGACAAAGACAAAACATACTTAACCGCAACGCTAGCAAAATTGTGAATATAGGGTAGAGTTAAAACTGAGCTTAAAATCGTTATCCTGATTATTTACCTAGTGATAGAGATATCACTTGCTAAACTAATCTACGCTGTTATCTGGCTATTATCAAGCTAATTATATCAGTTTTTATGACTTTTGTATATTATATGCCTACTTACAAATTGTTTATCATGTTTTTCTGACACTGGGCAAGAACTTGAATGATAACAATCAACCATCACCACTATTTTTACTAATTTAGCTAGCAATGCCTGCATGTATTTGCCTCGGGTCTGGGTGTTTTTCCATCCAATACCTTTAAACGAGCAATTCTTGTATATTATAAGATTATATTATAATCTGAATCTCGGAAACGGCTCCAACGATTTTCATTAAATTTAGTATGCAGGGCGTTTCGGGGACGATAAATCGACCTATAGGTTTAATTTTAAGAAAACGTCGTTTTATTCGTGTTTATTCGTCGTTTTATTCATCATACAGGTACTATATTTATATGAGTATATCAGTCATGTAGTACCTACCCATAACACAATCTCTGCTTACTTTGGGGCTAGATGATGCTGCGTTAAACGCCCGGCATTATTTATTATTATTTTACAATGTTATTCAATATCACTCAGTAGAGACCTGAGACAGCGGGTCGGCGCCGTGGTAGACCCAAAAAGAGATGGCGAGAAAATCTCGACACCTTTGATAGAGCTTGGGTCCAAATAGCTCAAAAACCTAGATGACTGGAGAGATCAAGTGGAAGCCTTTGTCTAGCAGTGGGACACAATTGGCGAATCGTAATCGTTATCCAATACATTGACGGAACGATGGACGACGGATGTACCATCCATTGTATAATCAAATATTTAGCTAACGTGTCGTGTAAGCTCTTGTGTAACTTATTCTAAGATCAATGAATAATGCTGGTAACAGATTTAAACAACACAAGCTAATGAGTAACAATAAGATAGACAGGTAATATTTGTAATCTGGAATAGCATATTATGTTTATGTTTCTGGTAAAGTATTTACATAAAAAATTAGATAGATAGATAGATTAACACTTTATTGTACACAAAAAGAACACAGGAGAAATAATAGAAATAAAATTGTACAATGGGCGGCCATATCACTAAAAGCGATCTCTTCCAGGCAACCATTGTATGCTGTAATTAGCTGCTACTTGACGCTTTGCACACGTGATACGTTGATAAATCGTTGTCCAACGTATACGAACCGACGGGTATAATTATAAGATGACCTCTGTGATGCAGCCAGGACCTGGCTGAGATGCAGAAGGCTGCGGGTTCGATTCTTACCGCGGGACAAATATTTGTTTGATTTGCAACTATTTGACTCGGAACTGGGTGTTTCTATGTATATAATTACAAAAAAAGCATATAAGTAGTATTCTAGTTTGTGTGTGTCACACGGAGTTTGTTCTGTGTCTGGGTGTTGTAAAATATCATAAGTATGTATTTAAAAATATGTATATATGTATTCTATCAGTCACGTGGTCACCATAATACAAGTTATGCATTGTTTGGGGCTAAATGGTGTTGTTGCATTGTCTACCAATATTTATATTTCTTTATATTTTTGTAGCTAGTACAACAAGTAAACTAAAACATTACATTGAGCCCTACGAAGTGCAGTCTACTAATACTAAAGAAACTATCTATATATCAATATCTATATATGTAACTATATCTTTATTTCAGCCGCTCTGCGGTCTTCCACTGTCCCCATACTTCAGCGCAGTGAAGCTTCGATGGCTGTGTGACAATGTTGATGCTGTGAAGAATGCTATGAAGAAAAATAGCTGCTGTTTCGGTACAGTGGATACATGGATCATCTGGAATTTAACAGGTGAAAATTTTTAATAATACTTAATTATAATAATACCGGACATTTCACCCAGCATCATCTGGCCCCAAAGTAAGCAGAGCTTGTGTTATGGGTACCACATGACTGATATACTACTTATATACTTTTTTTTTTGTAAATACATACATATCGTCGCTGTAGTTGGAAAACTAAATAACTGTAAATCTAAAATCGCGAGAAAAACGCGATAATCTTTTTTTTTGCGTGTAAAATGGCTATAACTATTTGTTTAGTAATATTTTTACTACACATATTTTGCTATGTTATAGATTGTTATTAAACCTATTTTTAAATCTAACGATCTTACATCTCTTAATTAATTAACTTTCTCTTAATTAACTTTATGCATTTTATTCGTTTGCAAAGTGACGCATGATTACACTTAGCTATTTTATTGCCAAGTTAACTATTTCTCCTTTGTTACTTTTTGCTCATTTCATCAAAATTTATTTTTCCATCTGTGACGTCTAGACAGGTTCACTTTTGTATATTTGTAATAAAAGATGATATCAAAAATTTTGTGACACAAAAAGATGCAGCTTGAATTGGACTTTATGAAAATGCAATAAAGTCTATTTGGCAAAATAGATGCAGCTTGAATTGGACTTTATGAAAATGCAATAAAGTCGATTTGGCAAAATGTGTTAGTTATTTAGTTTTCCAACTACAGCGACGATATTATACATAGAAATACCCAGACCCGAGACAAATACTTGCAGATCATACAAACATTTGTCCCTCGGCGGGAATCGAACCAGCAACCTTTTGCGTTTCAGCCGGACCATAGGAAATTGCGCCGCAGAGGTCGTCAAAATAAATTCAGTAAAATTTATAATTGATTCAGTCGTGACTTTGCGGAAATCCATTACAAAGCATTACAGATAGATAATTATTAAGTACTATTCCACCAATCTATTCCTCAAAAATTGTGTGATTGGCGCCATGGTACTTAATATTGGTCTGTCTGTTTAATGCTTACAAAAACTGCATTAATACCGGGTTTCATCCAAATCAGATCAGCTGTTATAGTATTTCTTAGTATATATACCTTAAAATATCCAAACATTCGCAAACTTATGCAATTATTAGTATTAGGAGCATACCATATTTTTACACAACCTACAACCTAAACATATTTTTATTGTTATTACCGTGTGCCATGTTATTTACCTGTATTTTGTGTGTTGTGTTCTAAAAAACAAATCCTTACTAATATTATAAACGCGAAAGTTTGTAAGTATGTATGTTTGTTACTCTTTCACGCAAAAACTACTGAATAGAGTTTAATGAAACTATACAATAACATAACTTATACCTACATCAGAATAACACGGGTTATAATTTATAAAGATATTGTGTGAATTGTCCAAAATATAACGACAAGTAAGTGGGAAAAAATCTGCCGTCTGCAAGCTATTCTAGCGTGCGCTGCAAAAACCGTTAGAATTACACGATGTACTAATCCTGCGCAGACGAAGTCGCGGGCACCAGCTAGTAAATCATAAAAATAATAATGTCAGCCATTTCACACACCTAGCACAAAATAAGCAGAGTTTGTGTTATGTACCAGGGTATGTCAGGGTATGTCAGGGTATCAGGTATCAGGGTATGTCATATGTCAGGATACCACCTGACTGATTATACTACTTGTATAGTTTTTTTTGATATACCATACATATTATACATAGTAAAACACCCAGACCCATGACAAATACTTGCAGATCATCATTTATCCCGCGGCAGGAATCGTCTCTGCAAAAGTCGATAAATGTCTATGTCTATGTCTGTTAGCGTAAGAGTTAACTTGTTTGAATTGTTGTACGTGCAATAGGTGGACCGAACGGAGGCAAGCATGTTACCGACGTCACTAATGCATCACGAACAATGCTCATGAATATCGAATCATTGACATGGGACCCACTGTTATTGAAGTTCTTCGAAGTGCCACAATCCGTCTTGCCAGAAATCAGGTCGAGTTCTGAGGTATGTAGTACACACCGTAGATACAAGTAACAGGGTTGAGTAATTTAAATAATGTTGATTTAAATTACATCGTGTTTAAAAAATCTAATTATAATTTTCACCTAGGCGAGTAAGTGCCCAATTCCTATAGAGTGTCTCATTTGACGCACGAGGCGCAGCCGAGGGCCTAAAAATACGCGAGGTAGAAATCGCACTTTCTCCCGAGTGATACATACATAGCTTTATACTACATCTACGAGGAAAATCTATTTATTAATACGTGAAGCAAAATCTTTGTACCCCTTTTTACGAAAATTGCGCGGACGGAGGAGTATGAAATTTCGCACACTTATAGTTTATAAAGAGAAGAAGTGCAGAATGCCAATATTTTTTTAGTTATGCATAAAAAATACATGAAATCAATAAAAAAATCATTACACACACACTATCATATATTTGACACGCACGTCATCAGCATAATACGAGTATACATAAGAGCACATGAGCATAGATACTCTTTTGTACATACTTTTTTGTTTTTTGTTAAAGTCTGAGAGTCTCTTTGTTAAAATCGCTCAAATTGAGGATTGATTAGTATATTATTTGTCTATAGTCTTAGTGAATGTCAAACATAACCATACAAATGAAATTAAAATGATGATGATACAAATACAAATACAACTGATGATTGTACTTTGATTAATACTGATATACTTAATGAAATTCCTGGAGAACAGCGAACATATCATAGCTATGATCAAATAATTTGTGATAATGACAATGCCATCAATAACTATCCGGTAGAGTTTTTAAATTCTTTGACTGTTAGTGGTTTACCACCACTTAAGTTAGTATTGAAAGTTAATTGCATCGTTTTGCTGATCAGAAACTTAAATATAAAGGAAGTATTAGTCAATGGAACTAGAATGCGCATCAAATAACAAAAAACACCGTTTACAGAGAAGTTTTGTATCATTAATTAAATTATCGAAATATGTATGTAAGTAAGTAAATATGTAGGTAAGTCGACAGCATTGTTTTAACGCATGGTTTTTGTTTCAATAAAAAATAATAATAAGAGGTTTTTGTTATTTTAATAAATATTGCACATTTTGATTGAAATTTCATATAATTTCGACCACTGGGCGACCACTAGTAAAAATAGAATTACCAAACACAAATTAAAATTTCGAAGGAATTCCCGCGCATGCCTTAGTTGGGTTCTTTTTTCAAATTATTGTTCGGAAATCGGAAGAGGAAAATATCATTTAGCGGACTTGGATTAAAAACTTGTTGTTTGACCTATAATGAAAATATCTATGCAGAAATTTAAAAAAAATCTGATCTTTGAAGAAATAAAAAAAGTAACACTTTAGAAATGGATTTCCATACACTTTTCTCTCCCGCTAGACGCGTTTGAAATGAAATTCCATAGATTTTTCCGTCCCGCATTTTAGTAGGCTTGAAATGATGTACATATTTTCAAAGTTATATTTGGAAAAGGAATGGGCAAGTTTCTTAGTAGGTGTGGTATAAACACATCATATGCTTATCGCACCAATGTTCGCAAAATGTCGTAAAATACGAATGAACTTTATTTTGCTCACTTTGTTACATTTTCACGGCTCATCAGATCTTGATGAAATTAGGGGATATATTGTTCTTTGGGAGGATCATTGGGAAGGCTTATTTTTATGTAGATGCCACGTAGCCAGATGCTAGTCATCAATGTAATCCCTACTAATATTATAAATGCGAAAGTAATTCTGTCTGTCTGTGAATTTTGGAATAGAGATAGCTGGGACCTTGGAGAAGGACATAGGCTACTTTTTATGTAGGTACCACGCGTGCAAAGCCGTGGGCAACAGCTAGTAATAATATAAATAATCTTTACTCGTTAATGACGTGTTTACAAACTTACCATCGACTACATCTTGTTATTTTACACATGCTAAATATTTTTTAGTAGTTGATAAGTTAAAATTTAACGGCCTTACTTATAAACGTCTCTTAGGTTCTGTCAAAAGTTAATCACTGTTTCAAATAGTGCCATATTTTTGTTAGATAGCGTCAAATAGAGACAGGGCAAATTTTAATCAGTGTTTTGGCAGTGTTTTATTTGAGAGGAGTAAGGCCTTAAGTCCTAATAGTTTGCACTGTATGATTTAAAAGTGTCGTTAGCGGCGTAGATCTAATTGTTATATTAACAATGAGTTGAAGTTTTTATTTTTTTTAAGTGAAAAGTTCTTTAGCATCGTTGTGATTTGAAAGTCGATGAAACAAAAAAGCGACAGTAAAAAGAGACAGACACATAAATTCATAAGATTTAACGTGGGAGAAAATGAGATAGGAACCATTATACGTGTTTATTATTACGTGTTTGTGCGCGCATGCGTAGTACAAAGCTTGAGAAAAGCCAATATAAGCTAATGAGTAATTTTGCTTTGACATAGTTTTATAAAATAAATTATACTTACTTACTTAAGAATGTGTCCTTAACACTTTTCTTACAGTCTCTAATTAAGAGGAAGACACTTTTTTCTTGTGTTTTTATTTAGTTACCTATCACTTCACTATTGTTCAACTACACTAACTCAAATTACTTTTTCTGTTTGCGCCTTCTTACAATGTCCGTGATGACGAGGAGCTGGATTGCCTCGACGTTCACATGGTGATGAAGCCTCTGTGATGAAAGAATGACGAATATATTGTAATGTTTTTGTACGGTTTTAGGTTTACGGCAGCATATCAACCGGTCCTCTATCAGGGGTTCCTATATCCGGCTGCCTCGGCGACCAACAAGCGGCATTGGTCGGACAGATGTGCTTACAGAAAGGGCAGGCTAAGGCCACTTACGGCACCGGCTGCTTCGTGCTTTACAATACGGGAGACGTACGGGTTACGTCTGGCCGAGGTCTACTCACCACAGTTGCCTATCAGCTGGGTAGTGACGCCCCCCCCGTTTACGCACTAGAAGGTTCTGTAAGTATGCCTTGCTGATGCCAACGATACCGTTTCAGTAGCACTAGTTTACTAACATATCAATCGCTAACATTTCGGAATAATGTTAGGTTGTTACTTGATTATATACTCGACTAGCGACCCGCCCCGGCTTCGCACGGGTACTAAATACCCGTGCTGATACTAAATATACTACAGAATGTCTAATGTGAGTAGAAACCTCTAAAATTATCAGTGTTTCTCTACAATATTATGCATGTATTATACATAAACCTTCCTCTTGAATCGCTCTATCAATTAAAAAAACCGCATCAAAATCCGTAGCGTAGTTTTAATGATCTAAGTATACATCGGGACAGACAGACAGCGTAAAGCGACTTTGTTTTATACTATGTAGTGATTCACGAGGTTCATAGAGAATTATTGGAATGCACCCAATAATTTCGAAGCTCGCACGTTAAAGTCCTTATTTTGATGACTACTGAAGCTATCCTAACAGATTCTAACAAAATTGGACGTAAATCTCGTTTAATACAGGATTAACATGTAAACCAATAATCACAAACTCTTTAAATTAATAAACATAATTGACATACATTTTGATAAACACGGGCTTTACTCACGTATTATTTTGTCGATGGAGGCACCGACATTGTTTCGATTCATCTAGAGAATCTTCATCAGGGTGAGTTTGATCCGCGGTCCGCTCGTTGCCGCTCGAGTTCACGGTTCGCACTGTCGGTGCCTCCATCGACAAAATAATACGTGAGTAAAGCCCGTGTTTATCAAAATGTATAGTACAACTCACGAAAGTTTTGAAAGTGAAATATAATTGAGTTTCCAAAGATATATTCAATATTAAATTTATTTGTAATAAATTAGTAATTTTTAATTCTTGTAACTATTGTTTTAATTAAAGTGTTTCAGCCTAAACTAAAGTTTTTCTTTATCAACTGATACACAAACCATTTGTTTCTGTAAATTATTTGTAATTTCCCAATTATTGAACGATTTTCATAATTATTTATTTTATCTTGTATGGTGTAGGTACTTCCGAATATTTTTGACGCTTCGTGCGTTAAAAATGTATTCCATCATCTGACCCAAGAAACAAGTTAATCGCAAATTACTTTGATAAATATAGTAAGGGAACACCTTTTAGATATAATTTTCACTCAGAACGGGATATTTACCATGATATATGAGTTTATCTGCTTCTCGATATTTCGGCACAGTTGCATGCGCCATGATTACGAGATAAACACTCATATATCATGGTAAATATCCCGTTCTGAGTGAAAATTATGTGCAAAACCATGATAGTTTTAAAAGTTATACCTTTTAGATAGTTAAATACCTTTCAGTAATCAACTGGCTTGACAATTGACTTTAAAAATACCCTACAGAACTCTTCAACGACAAGCTATGCCTACGCTGACTGTAGGTTTGCGCATTCGCTTATCGCTGTTCATCCTGGTGCGAGTAGGTAGATGCGTAATTATTATAAGTTTAGAGTTTAATTGTTATGTTTACTTATAGGACTGTCATAAACATGTAGTTTAAAAGTCCTTTAAAATAATTTAATTAAAAAAAACGACAAGCTGTTCGTCGCATGTGTCGCAATTAAAGTATTGGTAATCGCGGGCAATAACGTTATCCATACATGTCAGTTGATCAAACATTGGACTTTAAAAATACCGTGTAGAATTCTTCCACGACAAACAGCCCATGTATTGCAGTTAAGGTATTGGATAGGTGATTTAAGGCAAAAGCTTAATAGGAACTTGTATGTTGATCTGTTTTCAGTATATTATTATACTGAAAAGAACAAATACATAATCATCAAATCATCACACACATGGGTGTTCTGGTTGTTTATTCGTTACTCAATACAGTAAAAAATTAACTGTTTTAGTGAAATTGGTATTCTTAAAATTGGGGCCTGGCATAACTATAGAGCAATTTTTATCTATTTTATGGGGGCAGCATCTAGTAATAAATAATGGAGATTTCACACACTATCATCTGGTCCCAAAGTAAGCAGAGCTTGTGTTATGGGTACCACATGACTGATATGAAAATGCCTTCTCTCACAAACACATTTCCAAACATACCTAACATACGCTCACTCACACGCAGCAGTACGCAGAAATAAGTTATCAGTGGTTTTTATATATAATAATTTTTAACAATTTTTTGTTGTATTTACGAGTATGATCTCGCTGTTATATATTATTTTTATTGTTCGACTGTCATCTAGTTTCGAGCTGAGAATCAGCCCTGTGTCACGTGAACCATGTTTGCGCAGATATAGTGCTGAGTCTACTCCGATTGCTAAACTACTCACGTAACTGTAAAAATATTTTATTACCTGATCCTTTAAAATATTTCCTTAGCAATAAACCTTTTTGTATTTGTATTTGATATGCGACTTAAATATATTTTTTTGTAAATACATACGTGTTATAAATGAAACACCCAGACCCGAGACAAATACTTAAGCTCATACAAACATTTGTCCCGAATAATTCAATAAAATAACAAAAAGACTGAGTATATCGTGAGCATATTTCATTTTCAAGTATAAAATATGGGTAAGTTTTCCAGGTGGCAGTGGCAGGCGCTGCTCTCGGCTGGCTGAAGGATAATATCGGCCTCCTGGATAGTGCAAAGGATTCGCAGGAGCTGGCAGAAAAAGCAACAGACAACGGCAGTGTCGTGTTCGTACCGGCATTTAGCGGGCTGTATGCGCCCTACTGGCGCCAGGACGCGAGAGGGTAAGTCTATATTATTCCAGCTGTTTGGGCTACGCATCTAAAATCTGCTGGAGTAGCTTAAAAATATCTATCTATAACCTATTTATTGAGACTACTCCAATGAGTCCAAACACGATATCTACCTACCTGTAAGTTTGTGAGATGTTGGGTATCCTGAAGATTTCAGGTGATCCAGCTCGATTAAGTCACCGTTGACTGGCCTGTTAGCTTTGTTGGTAGTAGCTCTGACTTCTTCTGACTTGTGGGTTGAGGGTTCGAATCCCTCCCAGAACAAACATTTGTACACATGATGAAACATGATGAACATAGGTGTTTGTTCTGTGTCTGGGTGTTATAATATAAAGTATCATAAGTATGTATTTAAAAATATATAAGTATTCTATCAGTCTTTTGGTTACAAGCTATGCTTAGTTTGGGGCTAGATGGCGTTGTGTGCATTGTCCACCAATATTTATTAATTAATTATTCTGAAAAAAAATACTAAATTACAATCTGTGCGTGCGTTTGGAAGCTTTGATACCACAGACAGACGCACACATACACAAATTCTGTATCGGGGGTTCATAAAAAAGGCTCAGGCGCGTTATAACGTCGTTAAGTACAAAAGTGAGTTAAGACGTTTTCCTTAGCAAATAACCTTTAGTATGAAAAAGCGTGTCATTTTTGGCCGCTATTTAATAATAATAATGCAGGACATTTCACACAACATCATCTGGCCCCAAAGTAAGCAGAGCTTATGTTATGGGTAGCTTATGTTATACCACATGACTGATATACTACTTATATACTTTTTTTTTGTAATACATGAACATTAGGTTAGGCACATCATGCTATAATTACATAATTATCGTTAAAGTATGATTTGTCGTTCGAATGGCAATTAAAAGACATGACAGCAGATTTACACAACACATGAGCCTAATGTCTGATTATAGGATAGAGCCTTAAACGTTAAAGCGTTTAACTTCTTTCTAAATACAAAGTTGTAATTGTTAAGAATAGGTGGGGCTGTATTAAACAATTTTAGTACAGGGACCTAGAGGTATAAATGGTCTTTTCTCTCATGTCAAAATACAAAGAAAAAATATTTCAGTTGGTCTGTACTGTCGCGTAGACATTATCTTATCCCATAAAGCAGAAAGCAAAGAGAAAATGATGAACTTCAAACATGAACATCCTTCCGTATAAACGCCTTTCAACTTGAACATTGGGTTGGGTTTGGCAACAACTGGCAAAATGGGTTTCAGCAAAATAGTGACCTTCATAGAATCAATACTAGGAATAGACACAAATTATACATCACTTGGTTTCGAACTAGAAAAAGTAAATAAGTCATTTATGGGGAACACAGTGCGCTTCTATAATAAGCTTCCTGAAAATGCTACTAAACTACCTATTAAGAAATTTAAAGCATACATAAAAGGTAGTCTTTGGAAGAAAGCTTATTATAATATAAATGACTATTATTGATAAGAATGCATAGCCTCATGTCGCTCTGCCCTCAGACAGTTAACCGATACACTTGTAATGTATAAACTCTCTTGTGTTAGTATTTCATAGTTAGGTAGTTATAAGATGGATCATGTAAAAAAGCGCTAGGACTAAGACGAGTTTCTTGCCAGTTCTTCTCGGGCTTGGGTTAGGATGAATTGGCACCTAAATTCACCTAGTATGTAAGACGTTTCAAAGTGATTCTTGTGATTGTATTGAATAAAGTATCTTTTGACTTTGACTGCCTAAACACTGCTAAAATGCCCCCTGTCACTATTTGTCACTATCTTATAAAAAGGGATGGTACTGTTTAAAACAATGATTACCTTTGGACAGTAGTTAAAAGACGTTTATAAGTAAGGCCAATCTTATAAAGGCCTATACAGCTATATTGCCAAGCGCAAATAATAGATGGCGCTGCATCAAACTTATTTAGAATAGTGTACTAGAGGTCGCGACGTTTCGTAGCTTCTAAGAGTATCTTTGACGGAAAGAAAATTATTGCAGTTGCTTGTTTTCCTGTTATGGCCAAGATCAATGAATAGATGGCGCTGTATTAAACTATTTTAGTACAGGTAACTACATGGTATATTATATAGCTCTAATGTAATAACGTTACATCCTGTTTTACAAAATAATGTAGATCACTTCAAATTAATTCCATCTTCAAGGTTGGTTGAGTACTTTCTTGAGGTTTTTAAATTATAAAAACGTAGTAAGTACAGGTACATCTACTGATATGTCTACCGATTCAATTGTACCCCTGAAGAAAACAATGAGTGTTTAAGCATAACGTATGTATCTATGTATGTGTGTGTAAGTCATAGATAGTATGAATCGATTTCGTTTTTGACGTGACAACTTCTAATAAATCGATGAACGCCGGCTGCACGCTCGAAAAAGGATGCCTCATTGTAACGTTACGATCGGAGCGAAAGCGCTGCACGAGCGAGCGAAAAGCACGATCGGCTTGAGCGTTCGGCTTGCGACGCATCTATCTCTCTTCCACTCGATTGGCCTATGCGTCCGAGGAGAAGAAAGACAGTGCCAGCACACAACTTTCATCTACACGTGAACTGTTTCGACGACTGTTTATTAAGTGAAGTGAAGTGAAAAGTTAATCTGGTTTTCATTGTTTTGAACATGGACTGAATTAATAAGTGCAAATAAAAGTAAATTTATCAATTAAATTGTCGACTTCATTTCACTCCTTCTTTGTATCCATACAAAATAGTGATAATTCAATAAAAATGATTCATTTTATTCATAAAAGTATGCAATCATTTCATCAATGTTTTGTTATGACGTTGTCACGTTAAACTATCGTCCGTAAACCGACTTTACAGACAACCAATTTTTTATGTTTGAAAGATGCCTTGGTTGAGTGTGTTCTTAGCTTTGATTATCGTTTCTACTTGAAGAAGGGTACTGAGCAACTTCCACCGATTTTAATTTTTGCATCCTGTTACTTCACTGATATTGTCCTTAGATAGATAATTGATTCAGGTGTGACTTTGCGGAAATCCATTAATCTATTCATCCACTTACTAACGCTTTCCATGGCTTTTCAATTGCAGGCGGGAGAGAGGTGCATGCGTATGCATCGTGTATAACTCATTGAGAACAGATTGGCGGAATAGTACTAAATATTTGCCCATCTACTTAATGTTTGATAAGTCCTTGACATTATGCAGCAGCATCATCTGAAATCTTATATTTATCATTTAAATACTTATATACCAACTCAGTTTCCACTTTTAGTTAATAATGCAAAAATTCATGTACCTGTTATGTTCCTAAGCACCTAAAAAAAAGTTGTTAAAAATATTTTTATCAATATAATATAATAACTATTATCGATAATACGGTACATCAAAATAATTGTATTTGCACAGCAAATAGGCAATACAAATTGTGTATGTGATAGTGACCTGTGGAGCGATATTATTGCTCCTTTTCATATTGCATGTGTGTGCGTAAGCTTGAGCGTATACACTGCACGAGTAGTTGTGGAAATAAGTGGGGTTGAGACCGACGATAGCGGAACTCATACAGATGGCGGAAGTTGACTCTTCTAACCCATCCTCTTTTCTGTAGTCTTACGATCTTATAAACTTATAAACGCCTAACAACTTGAACACTGTCTTATCCTTGTGTCGTGTTCCTCATTGTTGAGGGTCGTGAACCTCCGCGAATTAAAAATGTCTCAAAACTAAAAAAACGTTGTCTTCTTTCGTTTAGTTATGATAACAAAGGACGGCAATATTTGTTTTGACAACAGCACGTTAGACAATTCAACGTGTGTGATTGTATTGAATAAAATTGATTTGTATTTGATTTGAATTTTATATGTGATTCAATTTAGCAATATCTTTAGGTAATGCATCGTCAGACACTACATTATTAACCGACTTCAAAAAAGGAGGAGGTTCTCAATTCTTCGGAAATGTATGTTCACCGATTACTCGAAGACGTCTGAATCGATCGACAGGGGGACACCCTGGGAAGCATTTAAATTTTATCGAAATCGGTCCAGACCCTCTCGACCCTCTTAAAGAATCAACAAAAATTTTAAAATTGTAATCATCGACGATATTTTCGTTTACTCCGAAACTTCGCTGTCTCATTGGAGCAGTGCGTTTAGTTGGCCTACCCATATTATCTATAAACAAAATATATCTACTTTCCACTAAAAAAAAGTATATTCAATGAAGTGGGTTTTCTATTTAGTTTTTAAAACTACAAATTTATTTATTATTTGTGTTCTGATTTTTGAAATCAATGTTGTTATAGAGTGATATGCGGTATTACAGAAGATACCAACTCCAACCACATCGTGAAGGCTTCCCTGGAGGCAGTCTGCTACCAAGTGAGGGATATTCTAGACGCGATGAACGAGGACTGCGGTATAATGCTGCAATTACTAAAAGTCAGTATCCTGCAACCTTTTTACCTACCTCTTTAGACCCTACTAATATATGGTGCTGCCCGCGGGTTACCTCGCGTGGGGACTTACATAGGCTATTTTTTATGTAGGTAGGTATACATATAAAGTAGCCTATAAGTAAGTCCAGGAAACAAAAGTAGAAGTAGGCCTAAGAAAAGATGGACGGTTTTTGTAAATGACGTACGAAAGTCGATATGAATAAGAAAGGTGTGTGTCCTAAGATGACGGCTGATAGAGGGAAATAAATAAATAATGTCGGATATTTCACACAGCGTCATTTAGCCCCAAAGTAAGCAGATCTAGTTTAAGGGAGTTTAACATGACTGATATTTTGTTCTGAAAAAATAATTTGATATTCAAATTCAAATTATTGATTCAGAACAAAATTCACAGGACAAGATACAAAAAGAACAATGAAAACTGTACAAGTTAAAAGAAACTGTGGAGAATTTCTATCTATTTCTGGAAGAAAAACTTTTTAACTATCAAACAATGAACTTAAACCTAAAACTTCAGTAAACTTACTCCTAACTTAAATTTAAAATATTTTAAACAAAGCAAGTATTAAGTATAACTACTGTAAGGACAGTACCGCGCGTCGTTTGGGGAATGTTTGTAAGAGTGTGTGTGTCGGTGTGTGTGAGTGTGTGTATGTGAGGCTGTGTGTACAATTTAAAACAGTATTTTTTTATTTTAAACTTTAAAAATGATCTTGATTTTAAACATAATCTTCACTCAAAACAGGATATTTACCATTATATATGATATTTTCTGCTTCCCGGTGTTTCAGCGCAGTTGCATGCGCCATGATCACGAGATAAACTGCTATAAAAAAAACTCATATCATGGTAAATATGGTTTTGAGTGAAAATTATGTTCAAAATCATGATAGTTTTAAAAGTTATATTGATATAGAGATGATTAATAATAATAATGCCGGACATTTCACACAGCATCATCTGGCCCCAAAGTAAGCAGAGCTTGTGTTATGGGTACCACATGACTGATATACTACTTAAATACATTTTTTTTTCTTAAATACATACATATTATACATAGAAACACCCAGACCCGAGACAAATACTTGCAGAACATACAAACATTTGTCCCGTGGCGGGAATCGAACCCGCAACCTTCTGCGTTTTAGCCGGGTCTACTGGGTCACAGAGGTCGTCAAATAGACTCGTGTCACCAGACTTCTCCTTAGGTGGTCTAAAGACTGACCTACATGGATACCCACTCACGAAAAACTTACTCTATATTACAGGTAGACGGTGGGATGACATCAAACGCACTAGTGATGCAGATGCAGGCTGATCTGATTGGCATCAACGTGATCAGAGCGGGATTCACTGAGAGCACTGCACTCGGCGCCGCTTTAGCCGCTTTCTGGAGCGTCGCCGGTAAAAATGTCACCGCGATTCCCATGTCCGATGGCATTGAGTACGTACCTAAGATCAGCGAAGATGAGCGAGACATGAGATATAAACAGTGGAAAATGGCAGTGGAAAGATCCCTAGGTTGGGATCAAAACTGACCGAAATGAAGCCAAAATATATTATAGATACGTAGCTATAGTATAGATACGAGGTACAAATAGTGGAGCAACTTACAAACTTATAAAGATTTTCATCTGAGCGCTTTCAAAAGATGTTAAGCCAAGACAGAATCCTACGAGTATTAACTCCGTTATTCACCATCATCATTGATGACATCATTAAGTTTTAAAAACTAAAAAAAGTATCGACTTCATTTATTATAAAAAATATCATCAATGTATACAATTTTTAGATTTATGTTGATTTCTTAAAAGCTGCTCAACCGATTTCGATTAAATTAAAATAGGATCAACGGATTCCTAATCGGTTCAGGCGTTTCTGAGTAATCGGTGAACATAAATAAAAAAAAGATAATAAATATTTCGACGAATTAAGAACTTCCTTCTTTTTTGAAGTCGGTTAAAATAGAATTAGTAGTAGTGGGAAAGTCCCTAGGGTCGGATCAAAAATGTAACGTAAGCTAAATTGTGTTCAATTTTAAGACATCTAGGTATTACGTAGTTGTACCTAATATAGGTATGGACGACCTCTGTGGCGCAGTGGGCTAAGATCTGGCTGAGACGCAGAAGGTTGCGGGTTCGATTCCCGCCGCGGGGCAAATGTTTGTATGATTTGTCTCCGGTCTGGGTATTTCTATGTAATTACAAAAAAAAAGTATAGAAGTAGTATATCAGTCATATGGTACCCATAACACAAGCTCTGCTTACATTGGGGCCAGATGATGCTGCGTGAAATGTCCGGGATTATCTATTTATTATTAACTAGCTGGTGCCCGCGACTTCGTCTGCGCAGGATTAGTACTTCGTGTAAATGTTACGGTTTTTGCAGCGCACGCCAGAATAGCTTGCAGATGGTAGATTTTTTTCCTACTTACGTTAAATAAGTAGGAAAAAATCTACCATTATCGTTATATTTTTGACAATTCACACAATCTTTATAAATTATAGCTCATGTGTTATTCTGATGTATAAGCTATATTATTATAAATTTTCATTAAGTAGTTTTTGCGTGAAAGAGTAACAAACATAAATACAAACTTTTGCGTTTATAATATTAGTAAGGATTTTAGTACGATGGCAAAAAAGACAAAATCATATATATACTTAGTTGTTTAAGTGGTTGACTTTTGTACGAATATGAAGTAAGATTAATGAAATTATAAGGTTTTATAAGGATGATAATATTAAGGGCCCTATGACACTGGTGATTTGCGAGCGAGTGTTTTCAGTGCGATCTGTGAACTTGCATCATGAACATATTTATAGTGTGAAAAGGTCCTTAAAAGTATTTTTTTACACCTATGAATTTCGCACATTGAGATGAATTTTAACCCGTGACATTCCTAAAATCAATGATATAACAAAGAGATGGTTTTAATCGAATGTCTACATAACAGTAATTTCGTGCCACTATTTTGTTAATACCAAATTAACGACAGTTGCAACAGGTTTCTCTTGATAATGGCACTGTCAGGATTTTTTATTATTCAACTATAGCGAAGTTATCGAGTTTTGTTTTGAACTAAAAACCGTCATAATTGTATGGATACAGTGGCCTCAATTCAGTTGTTTCGCTAGAGTAACTAAAATTTCCTAAAACAAAAACGATCTTATTTTGTTTGTATTAAAGTCTGAAGTAGAATAACACTTTTTAGTGACACTTCCTAAATTAACGTATAACTGACGTGTTTTAGCTCAATTTAGTCATCATGTAAGGAGGTGTTGATTAAAACTGCGGTTATTTTCCGCAGTTTTTATCAACACCTCTATACATTATTTTCAATAAATGAATTAATTGGAATAAAAGTTATATTAATAAAACAAAAAATAATTTTAGCTTATTTTAGTCAGTCAAAATAGACGTTTTTTTTGGTCAACTTTGCACTAAATTTCCGATCCAAATTTTTTTAATAAGGTTTAAGATCACTTACTGAGCATAAAATCACAAAATGCTGACAGATCCAGGTGACGCTTCAAGCGCCATCTTGAAAAAACGTTTTTGGCCGATATCTCGGAAACTATGCACTTTAAGGCAAAAGTTTATATTTATAACAAAACATTTATATTTTAAAAGTGATGTTATAGCAAGTTAATTGAATGTTATTGTTTTAAAAGCAGCGATGCCAATACCAATACTTCTGTCCAAAATTTGGGTATGTTCCACATATAATTATTGGACGTGACTGCCTATAGATATACTCAAAAAGATCTATATAGAGCTGCAATTATGTCATTCTAATACTAACAGTTATCAGTTACTATTGATGAATGGTATTACGGAAGGTTCATATTAATTGTAGGACATGCTGGCGTATGAATTGAAACCGAACGTAACTACCTAATAGCAATTTCATACTGTACAAACAAATATTGTCAAAACTAGTTATAAATTATTGTAAACACAAATTATTGAAAGAATGATTAATGAGGAGTTCTTGGGTTCAGTCGTTAATTATGTTTGTTTGATTTGTTATGTTATATGATTTTATTTTATTGTTTAAACCGGGTTATGTAATCACTAGAAATTTTGATGAACATGCGTTTTACTCACGCATTATTTTGTCGATGGAGGCACCGACAGTTTCGATTTATCTAGAGAATCTTCATCAGTGGGTTTGATCCTCGATCCGTTCGTTGCCGCTCGCAAGCACAGTTTGCACTCAGTGCGATGAAATATAAATGAAAAATATCTAGATGAATCGAAACAGGGCCTCTACATCTGCATAACTGCATGGCACTGTCAAAATTAACATTATAATGACACATGCCACTAACAAAGAAGAAGACATCGATTGTCAAAACTAATTTCGCCCGTTCATCGCTTCCGTCGACAAAAGAATACGTCAGTAAAACTCGTGTTAAATACACATAAAATGTATTCAACGTACGTCAAAATGTAAAACGTCAAACGTCAAAATGTATTCAACTCGCAAAAGTTTTGAAAGTGAAATGTAATAATTATTTTGTTGACCACAGATTGTTTCTTTATTAAATTATGTTTGTTATACTTCTACCGTTTATTATTATATATTAAAATGTTATTTTGTTTTATGTGACATTGTTTCATTTAATATGCTATGAAAGGGTTTGAAGCGTATCTATTAAACTTACTTTTCATTTATGAATTAGATAAGTAAGTATGTTTTATTATTTTTTGTTTATTATATCGTTGAATCGAAAGGTAAAATTACCATTGTAATATTTATAGTTTACAGTCATTGTTATTAGGTTAATGCTGAATATATAAATGAATTTATGTTATTGTACTTATATTCTTTAGAGGCAGAGTGACGTCAGTGGAGAGGAAACTTCACCCAACTCGGCTTGCTGAAGTGGATCCATGATCGAAAGTTATCAATTACAATTAACTGCTCTTTAACTTTACTGACGCCAACTACATCATCTACAACAGATGAACGAAGGCCAATGATGATGATGATGACTTATAGTCTTTATTATTGAATTGCATTGTTAACAAGATAAACGCCCGCGACATCGTAAGCACATAGTAACTTACTGAACCATTTTTAATGTTAAGTTATTTTAAAAAATTCCTGTATTTTGAAATATCGTTAAATACCAGTATGTACTTATTATTCTACTTGTAAGCAAAAATTCAATAGGTATCTAATATATGAATTTGTTGCTTACTAGATGACTAGCCAACATTTTGTATGGGATCTGGTTCATTCTATGCACTGCAAAGGTGCTGTTTAAAGATAAGACCGTACTAAGAGAACTGCACTGCAGCTAACCGATGCGACCATTTATTGTTTATTTGAAATCACGAGCAGCTGCCCGCGACTTCGCACGCGTGGTACCTACAAAAAAGTATCCTAAGTCCTTCTCCAAGGTCCCATGTATTTCTATACCAAAATTCATCAAAATCGGCTCAGTGGTTTAGGTGTGAAAACGTGACAGACAGACAGAGTTACTTTCGCATTTATAATATCAGTAGGGATAATAGTGCTGTGTCGTAAAGCAGCAAAAAGATCTCGATTCAGCATTATGCTTCCCTGTCAGATGACAGGTCAGCGCTGTTATTCTGCCGAGACCTTCGATCCAGCCACTCAACCTTACGAAACGAAATAATAAAATCAAATAAATAAATAAACAAATAATATGTAAGTACATGAACATGGATCTTATGCCAACTACATATATACATATAAAAAAATTGAACGTGTCGCGGGACACGCGTTTGGAACTAAGTCCTTTTCGACAAAGGGTTAGCATAATTAATCATTAACGTGCCAGGCTCTCATTCTCTCTACCCACCCCTATCTTTAATATTGATTATTGATGCAGTAAATAACTATATTCATAAATTTATTTGCTATATATTTATTTATTAACGCGTTAACTTTAGCTCCACAAATTTGTAATGCATCCGTAAATGTGTTATCCCCTATGTTTATTTTACATCCTTAAGGATACACTAGTCAGCGGCACAAACTCATTAGTGGGCGCAGCTAAAATGCATGATATATCACCTAGCTTAGTGTGAGAAAAGGATAGACGTGCACAAAGGATAGAGATGAGCAGTAAGGAGATAGCATGATTATAATTTCGAGTCATATGATCAGATTAGACTATGATTCCTAAATAGAACGATTGCGTAAAAATAATGACACAGACTTTTGTCTCAAGGGATCTCATGAAAAAATTACTGAATGTATTTATTAAAAAAAGCTCTTCAATAAATAATATATGCTTGTATCGGAATAATTTTTGAGTTTGCGTACTCCGTTTTTATTTATTGACACCTAAAGTTGCGCTAAAATCAGTGGTGAAAAACACAGAACATAAAGAACAATAGAAATAGCATGATGACTTTTTTTATGGAGAACCAGTGTAGCTAAACTCCACATGTAGAAACAAACACACTTAGAAATAAAAGTTATAATTGGCTGAAAAACAACGTTAAAAAGGACCAAACCATAAAACAAATGTTATTGCTAAAAAACCTTAGTCCCATCAGAACATGGTTCAAAACGCAATAAATTAAACAGTACTAAAATAAAAGTCTACTTACCAAGAGATGACGCTTTTGCGAAAGATTTTTGTTTTAGTCTCTAACAACAAGAAATATAATTGATAATGCAATGGCTGTTATTTGATTGCCCACTAAACACAGCTACTTAGTGATGTGCCAAAGGATACAAGACGAATGTATCGATATCGATTATTATACCTACCTACTGATGGATATCAAAATACGAATACGATGGGTACGTCAGGTTATATTTGTGGTGGGCCAAATAAACAGCTTTTCTTTATTTTAACACAATCACACGCTTGTGTTTCTTTTTGGCGTTGAGGAAGGTTCTGCTGATAAATTTTGTGTCTGAAATTTTAATACGTTTCATTAGATTTCGATTTTACGTAATCATAATATAGTACCTACCTAAATGAATTTAATTAATTCTAATAAAACGTCATGAATATAATAACCTGAAAAAACAACATTTTAAGTCTGTATAGCTGTGTCAACCATGTATTTGTTTCCACTTCTTTAATTACAAAATCTTGGTCCTTAAAGTGGTCTGAGCAAATTGTGCTTGTTTTTGTAGAAACCAATTTTGTTTCCGAGTTGCATCAATACATTTTTTTTTAATGTTTGGTGGGAAAAATGAAACCAGAAGTTTATTTCTTCAAAATACTTCTGTTATTTTCATCTTAACTAACCACTGGACACCATATGGCTTAAATACATTTAGAATAAAGTCATAATTAAAACAAAAAAACAATGACCTAGAATATATAAACCTTTTAATACTATTTAACTAACTATTTACATGATGAAGTTTTCGATAACACATTCTTCAGTTTTTTAGGGTTACATCCCTAATTGAATAGCGAAAGATGAGGTTTAAGAGAAACGCGACCTTAAACAGTGTTCATAGTCTGTTTTTGTTTGACGGTTTTGCATTTTAAACAAAACTTAAATAAAACCGTTTAAAACATATGATATGATTATACCCCCATTATGTTAAATTTGTGGTTTGGCTATCATTTTTGCACTCCAGAACAGCACAATACAGCATTTTATATTTTTTATGATTTTTTTGAGTTACGTTTACCCTGACAAACTTCAAACACGACGGAAGTGAGCGAAGCTTGTAGTGCGCGGTATTCCGCATACTAGGTGTTACGCGGGCCCCGCCTACTTACTACCGACTTCTATCGTTTTTCTCTTCTGTGGTGAAAAACGATATTTTTGAGTCTTGTATCTTATTACCCATAATACCCATAATTTACAATTCTGTATTGATACAAGCATAGATAATGACAAGACAAATTTATATCACTTTTAGTTCCGGTTGTTCATCATCAGACGGTGGTGTGATCACCCTTCGACGTTTGTATGGAAAGATAAGCGACTAGTTCACTCTTAAGGGTAAAATTTTTACAAACTTTGAATACCATATTTATTTATAACTAATCAACAGCCTAAAATTGTATGCTTCTAGTTCTGAAAATGACAACACTTTCATACAACATTTCATCCCCCTTTTAACTTTATAACATTTTTTTCCAATTAAAAAGTAGCCTATGTCCTTTCTCAGACTTTAGACTATCTGTGTACCAAATTTCATTTAAATCGGATCTAGGAAAAATTATCTAGGAATTGACAATACAATTGTGAGGCCGACAAACATTTAACAGCCTACAGGTAGGTACTTGATGGTACGAAATGTGTTAATCCTTCACTGATCGTAAGGCAATGCACTACGCATCAGTGAAACAACGCGGTGCGGCTTTACGGGGAATATTTGACTAAATAACTATTCAGAATCATATGACCTCCAAAGTGAACATTAAGTGAGTACTCGAAAAAACAACTTTTGGAATGTAATTGCTTAAATTATGGGAGTACCGGGTATGTACCAACGAGATATTTATTACATATTTTAACGTTGCCCGACTGGCTCTTCAGGGTTCAGATGTTAATAAAAGATTCACCAACACTTTAGGTGTATAATTCAGTAAGTGTTGTAAAAGTAACACATAAAAAGGGAGACAATTATTACAATAAAACAGTCAATGGTTGTTAGCCGCGTTCCTCACTCGCGATAGCGCGCCGGTAGCCTTCGTTCTCTCGCGTCCCGTGTGATGGCGCTAGTTGTTCGCGTTGGTGACGAGGAAACGCATGTGTCGTCGACATCGCGGTGTGGTCTGTTCGCGGGCACAGATTCACTCAATAAAACTGGTCGTTTAGGGTGGCGCGTTATACACACCCCTTCCAAGTTGGGAACACGTCCCGAGTCCAACTTGGGACTTGAAATACGACAGCGTGGTCTCCCTCTACGCCTCTTAGGCCTGACAGGGACTGTAAAACTCACCGGAGAGGTAAACGGTGTTAAATCCGTACTATGATACCTCCCGATGACGTTATCTGAGAGGTCCGCTAGAACGAAAGTAGTAGGGCTAGAAATCTCTTCGACTTTATAGGGACCATCACGTCTAGGCATGAACTTTCGAGTTTCACCTTTAGACGCGTTACTAAGATCGTGCGTTCTGACCAACACCAAATCACCTACGTTGTACTTTGATTTGGTTGATTCTGACGAGAAGCGTCTGCTACATCTTTGCGAATGTCCTGAGACTTCTCTACACGTTCCCTAATGTCTCAGAGAGACGAAATGAAAGTTCGCAGGTAAGGTGTAACCTGCGGAACGCAATTTTGTTTGTCCAAGATACTACGCAAATCATGGTGAACATCGAATGGCGTCCGCAACTCGCGTGCAAAAGTTAAGAACGCAGGGGTCTTACCAGTTGTGGAGCACACGGCACTGTTCATCGCGAATCTGACTTGAGCCAAGTGCTTGGGCCAGTCGGTGTAAGTAGTCTTGACCAATATGGACAGCTGTAGCTTAAGGTCTCTATTCTTACGCTCAGCGGGGTTGGCTTCTGGGTGGTACAATGGTATAAGCTCTTGCTTAACACCCATCAAGTGCATGCATTGCTGCATAACAGCGGATAGTAACTGCGTGCCGTTATCTGAAACGACCCTTCCTGGAGCATTTCTCTGCTGTAGCCTCGACCAGTGCGAAAAGTTCTACCCACCTTGTAGCTACGTCTTCAATCAGGAGCACCCATCGCTCCCCTTGGTCTCCTGCTGGTAGCGGACCAAACAGGTCGATCGCTAAAACCTCTCCTCGCTGTTGAAGAACGGGAGTTTGCAGCAGACCAGCAGGCCAGCAGGACCAGCAGGTTGAATGGCTTATAACGAAGGCATTCAACGCACCTCTTTAGATATTCAGTTACAAACCTACGCATACCAGGAAAATAGTATCGTCGTTGTCGTTTGTCATTGAAGGGTTCTTTCAACGCCTTGATGGCCAGCAGTGGGAGAATCATGCAACTCTTTCAGGATTCAGGGAGTTCGGCACTAACAGCTGAGTATCTTCTGAGTTCGAGTCAGGATCGTAACGGTAGAGAATGCCGTGAGATAGTACGTACCCTCTTTCGACCCATCGACCAAGAGTCAGTTCGTCAGTATCGTCCAAGTCTCGAATAATCTTATGTAAGTCTGGATCATCGAGTTGAGCGCCGCGCAAATCTGCAAGGCTTGTAGAAGGTAAATTTAAAACGACGGAACACAAATCGGACTCCTTTGCATCGTCAGCGCAAGGCGGGCGGCTCAAGGTGTCCGCTACAACGTTAGCCTTGCCAGGAGTATATTGGTAAGTGATGTTAAACGACTGCAGCTTAAGTGCCTAACGAACCAGCTTACCTGAAGGAGATTTCAGCGTCAGAAGCCACTTAAGCGGCTGATGGTCACTTTTTACAATCACCTCGTGCCCATCTATGTAACCTCGAAAGTGTTCAACAGCCCAGACGACAGCCAGGGCCTCTCGTTCAGTTGTGCTATAATTTTTCTCAGCAGACGTTAAAAGTCGGCTGGCATATTCTATCGGACGTTCCTGAACGTCATCACCTTGCAGGAGCACCGCACCTAAGGCATAACCGCTCGCGTCCGTTCTGAGAACGAACGGTAGGGAATAGTCAGCCTGTATTAAGATGGGAGCGGAAGCTAGACGCTTCTTCAGCTCGTTAAAAGCGTCGATCTGATCGGACTTCCAAACCCAAGGCTGATTTCTCTTGGTCAAACGTGTTAGTGGCTCAGCAATGGCAGTGAAGTTAGGTACGAATTTCCGAAACCACGAACACGTTTGTAGAAAGGTTCTTAAATGTTTAAGATTTAACGGTGGTTTCATCTCCACCACGGCCTGTACCTTGTCATAATCAGGAGACACGCCGTCAGGTGTGATGACTTGTCCAAGGTACTTTACCTGTTTTCGACAGAATACGCACTTTTATCGATTTGCTCTTAAGCTGTAAGCGCGCAGCTTTTCAAAAACAGCATTCAATGCTGCGATATGACCCGAGTAAGTCTCTGTGATGAGCAGCAGTTCATCTTGGTATGCCAAAACCGTAACACTGTCACCTTCTATCTGACAGAACTCACTGTTCAGGGAAGAACGAAGCTTATCGATGAGACGTTGGAACGTGGAAGGAGCGTTCTTGAGGCCGAACGGCATCCGGGTAAAGCGGTACGTACTGAAAGGCGTCTGGAAGGCCGTCTTGTCCTTGTCACACTCTCTGGCAGTTACCTGCCAGAACCCACTTCGCAGGTCTAAGGTGGACATGAAGCTGTTCCGTTTAGTTGACTGAACTAAATCATCGATGAGCGGCATGGGGTAAGCGTCAGTTTTGGTCACTGCATTTAACCAACGATAATCCACGCAGAATCTTACCTTGCCGTCTTTCTTCGGCACGAGAACGGCAGGCGAGGTCCAAGCACATTCGCACTCTTCAATAATGCCGTTCTTGAGCATCTTATCCAGCTCCACTTTCATGAGTTCCCTTTTGGCGGGGGTGATCCTATAAGGAGGGACCGATATAGGACGGTGATCACCTGTATCAATGTAGTGTTCCGCGAACGGTGTAGGCTCCCCCGGCATTTAAAAAATGTCGCTATTGTGCTGCAACAAATCAGACAGCTGATGTCTGTCTTCAGGACTCAGCATGACCCCCTCATCATCGCGCAGACATTCGGCAGCGGAAATGGCCGTGCATGGCCCGGTGGGACTTTCATACTCGATTGGGTATGTGACCTGCTTACCCGAAAAATGCCAGGATGACGCAGCGAAATCAAGCAC
Source organism: Lampropteryx suffumata (assembly GCA_948098915.1). Taxonomy (NCBI): domain Eukaryota; kingdom Metazoa; phylum Arthropoda; class Insecta; order Lepidoptera; family Geometridae; genus Lampropteryx; species Lampropteryx suffumata. Next base: position 11,919,930 of record OX402544.1, on the reverse strand, counting down.
TATACACGCTGCCACCAAGAAATCCATTCCAAACAATGTCTGATTATCCTGTGCATCGGGAAATATAGTGAAATCAAGGGTCACTGACCTTTCCGGGGTGACCCTCACCTCTAAGGTAATGAGTACTTCTCGAATGCGTGCGGAACCGTCTGCTAGCCTTACTCGTCGCGAAGCCTCCACGCACGGATGTTTGTGATTTTGCAGCAGTTGGTAAAGCGAAGCGCCGGCAACACTGCTTTTGGCGCCAGTGTCTAATAAAGCTATACTCCTAACCGCTAAAATTATGACGCTTAAAATAGGTCGTAAGCGTAATTGGTGCTCATTTTTATCGTTAGCGTTAACCGTGGAAAAATGTCCTATACTTTTCATGGTGGCCCTACTTTCGGTCATCATGATCACCCTACTTTTATTTGTAGGTATCGTAGTATGTTTGTCAGACGGAATTGCACGATCAAAATACTAGATCTCGCGTTATTATTATTATCCTTAGAGCTAGGATGGTTTTCCTGGTTAGTACCGAAAAAACGTAATGGGAGTATCGATGTAAAATCGGTCGGGACAAAATCGGATGAATTTAGATTGTTTTCATTATGAAACAACATAGGTATCGCGGCTTTAAACTGTGCCGAAAATTACATACTCTCGCACGAATCGTTTTGTTTGTATATATGAATACTAGACTTTACGCTTGGAAGGGTAAAAGACTCACCGGGACAAGCTGACGTGGGAACAGACCATGTCGCGTCAACGGCGGTGTAACTATCTACATTGCACTTATTACACTTGGACCTAGTAACACCTTTCGCGTTGCATATTATGCTCTTACTTGCACCCGTAGCAAGTAGGTACAGCCGGCGTATCGGTGGCGGGTGTGTCTTGCTTTGACTTTAATTTCAGGCACTCGTCACGTAGATGTATGTATTTCTTACAATAAACACAATACCGATTCTTATTAAACGGGGAATTCCCGTTGGTTAAGGAACGAACAGGAGCGCTGGCGCCATTACTAGGCGTCGCGACGTCACTGTTGCTATGCTATGCAGGTCGCCGTTAGCGCTCGACGTATGAAGTCCGCGGGATTCCCGCGGCGTCGTCGGCGCGACCCGTTGCGGATGCGGCGGCGCTGGTTTTCTGGCAGGGGCTTCGCCCTACGTAGACGAAAATGGCAGCGACGTTCTACGTCGCTATAGGTACTCGTTGGTACTCTCGTCAGTCGCATCTTCGATGTGTCTCGCCTTGCGTAGTAACGTATCGTACGTATTTATTTTGTCTCGTCGAAGGCGCTCACGAACGCGACGGTGTAAAAGGCCGTAGAGCATGTCCAGTTGTACTTTTTCATTGACGTCACCGGGTGGAAGATGAGCCAGCAAGGCTCGCGCTTTAGCAACGAAAATCTCCATTTTCTTAGAGGGTCCCTGGGAAATGCCGAATAGTTCCATGTAGATTCGATGTGGTGGTCGACTATCTCCAAAGGCACTTCGTAGTAATGTCACGGCCTCGCTCCAGGAGGTGATGGTGGACTTGATGCCCTGCCACCACACAGCTGCATCTCTTGTTACCAGCATAGATAATCCTCGTAGGGCGTTGACGTCTCCTACGCAGGCGCATTCCTTGAATGCTTCCACAGCATCGATAAAACCATCGAGTGAGTCGCCGGGCGCTCCGCTGAACCGCGCGGTACACAGTGCGAAGGTTCAGTGATGAGCGGGCGCGTACGCCATGGCGGTGGGTGAAGGCGCCACCGCCGGTGGCGTCGATGATGACTCGCGACGAGACTCGTGTGTGAGAACTCGGTCGAGTAGGCGTTCAAATGCTGCGGTTTGAGTTTGCAGTAGCGATTCCATGATAGACACCATTACGTCAACGTTGACGCTTGGCGTCGTTGGAGACGGCGGCGTCGTTCGTCGCGGCGTGGGCGCCGCGGTGAAATCTGATTCGATGGCATCTTCGAAGTCGGATTGACGACGCGATTAACGGCGTGTACGCGGCATTGTAATAAAATTATCTTTTATTTGTTCACTATAACCTGTGTACACTGTTCAGTTCACAGGCCCTTTCTTGGGCTGCCAGTTTAACGTTGCCCGACTGGCTCTTCAGGGTTCAGATGTTAATAAAAGATTCACCAACACCTTAGGTGTATAATTCAGTAAGTGTGGTAAAAGTAACACATAAAAAGGGAGACAATTATTACAATAAAACAGTCAATGGTTGTTAGCCGCGTTCCTCACTCGCGATAGCGCACCGGTAACCTTCGTTCTCTCGCGTCCCGTGTGATGGTGCAAGTTGTCCGCGTTGGTGACGAGGAAACGGATGTGTCGTCGACATCGCGGTATGGTCTGTTCGCGGGCACAGATTCACTCAATAAAACTGGTCGTTTAGGGTGGCGCGTTATATTATTTATTTATTTGACAACGTAATTTTACCTACCTACCTACATAAATACATAATTATTGGTATTCATTTTGTAAAGTGAAATATCATGTCAAGGAAGTAGTTATTTATTTTTGTTACAAATTTTCTCTTCGACAACATCCCTGGTTTACCATGTCGTTCTGCCTGGCCAAATTATCTTGAGGGGAATTGAAATATCTCGTCTCTGACTCCATCATCAAACAACACTACACACACTCGAATCTGAGAAAATTGTCCAAGGCATAAGTGCCACATCTAGTGCACCAATACAGTTGACTAAATTCCATATTGCGGAAAAATCATTTTAAATTTTCTTCCATTTCTCTTCATCTGGTATGGGCATTAAAAAAGGTAAAAAGGTTCCTGGTGACAGGAAAGATACAGGGAAGGCGACCAAGGGGAAGGAGTCCGATGCCGTGGACAGACCAGATCAGGGACAACACCAACAAGCACGTCCACGAAAGCCTACACACTGCCGAAGACAAGAAACTGGAAATCGATCGTCCAAGGAATAATTCGCGGAGGTCACGACCCTCAGCAATAACACTTACAATGCTGCACATGTAGCGCGTACCATTTATTTTAGAGTTTTATATCCCAAGCGAAAAGATTCTGCGATAGTCTTGAATGAATAGCCAGTAGCTAGGAACCTGAAACAGTAAAAATAAATAAAAATATTTGAGAAATACTTACTATCACAGAAATTAAAAAAAAAACGTAAATGCGTAAGTGAAGCCTGTGCTACTAAGAATGGACAATAGAAATATGAAAGTCAGGTGAAATTCTTATGACCGTATCTCTAGGAAATAGCAACGCAGAGTGAATATTACAAACAAAAAATATTTTCACGACCTAATGGCAATCTCTCCAGAGCTAGTAAACTCTTCTCTATCTTTTCCATTGGAAACATCATTGATCAAAAATATTACTACGAATAAAAAGAACCGAACACAACACTCGGTAGCTAGCGTTTTACAGAATTATTTGGATTCACGGCCGGCTACAACTACTCCGTCAACAAAGGTAGGTACATTAGGACCCGATACATTCCTTTTTCAGAACTAAGGCTGACACAGTCTGAAAAAGAAGTCAAACAATGCAATCAGTTTTAGAACCTACCAGAATACATCAGAACATGCATCGAATTTAGAATACGCGAATCTACAAAGGAACTCGTCATCTCAAGAGCAAGCTGCAGCAGTAACAAAGGCAATAACTCCATCTACAGCTGATTCAATTTCTCAAACCCCAATATACATCCAGATCAAAACCTCAGGATAGCATCATCATATCGTGTCACTAGTTATTTAGGACTAGTGTGGTAAAAGAATTAAAGTGCCTCAGACCTCAGAGGCTCAAGTCTCCTAACTTAGGTATTAGGAGTCCAGTAAATTCAGATTGCTTCTGACAATATTTCAGTAATGACTATCTTGGGGGAACAGACGTGTCAGACAGTATTTAGCAAGTAAATCCGAATACTCAGACAAGATGTATCCCAACCCCGGATGGCATAAATGTTATCCCGAAAGACGAAAGATATCTTCGAAAGACGAAGATGTCGAATATCTAAATAAAAATGATTTACCCCATGAGATTTTCTTCTACGCCTATCACTTTTCGGTACAGTAGGTACATATCTTGTTTTTTCATTCCATGAGGCTGCATAATGATGAAGGATTCACATTCCGCCGGCGCCGGGCCAGACCCGGAGCGGGGTTGTAAAATAGTATTATTCTGAATTTGAACCTTATCTGTATGGTAATTGAGTTCGGTACCTATAAGATGATTTTGATTTAAACCCTCATTTGTCATACGCTTAGGCTGTGCCTGGATTGTCAGTCAGTTGTCAGTAACTTTATGGCTATATACTTACCTACCTACTTGTCATTGATATATATTATTGTATATAAGTTAACAACAACCATCTGAATGTAATCATTTATAATAAGTAATCAAAACTGGCTATAAACTATTGTGTTTCAACATTTTAATCTAAGTAGGTAGGTACCTATTTACATTGTGATTGAAAACTATTTTCATTTCCTTATAATTTTGTTATTATAATTGTATTATTGTTTTCTTAATAAATATTTTACAATGAAAATGTTATTATGATTTACTTGTTTGTCTACGGTGATAAAATATTAGGATACTTTTCAATTAGGTACCTAATAGGTACCTACTTATGCTGTTGTAGGTATAGGTACATTACACTCATCAATTCCTACCTAATGAACTAAATTCCCAAGCTCATAAATAAATCAAGGTTTGTAATGCTAAGGTGTCGTAGGAAATGATTTACGATTGTCCAAAGACAATGATAAAAATTAAAAAAAAAAAAAAAATAAGTAAACAACGTTATGATATTAAAAATCGATCGAATCGTTTTTGTATTTACCAGCCCCCTCGTGAACTATTGATACCTACTTACCTTGGACCTTAAAAACATTCAACCATCTATTATTGAGCAGCAAGCCTCGGCATACCTACCTACTCGTAGCCTATACCTACCGCTAGCTAGAAAAACAATCAAAATCCCAAAGTTGACACCCCTCATATACCGCGGATTATTGCGGGATGAGCGTCATAACTATTAACAAGTAGCGAGTTAGCCCCCATCGCCAGACACATGTACTGGCGTGAAGTTAAGTGCAATGCCATGTAGTGGCGGTCGTACGACAGCCTGACGGATTGCGAGGGGGGCACATCTTGCGAGTCCCTTTGCCCTGGGACTGCTAAGTCCAGTGGACTTCATTTTTCTTTGTCATAGTACCTCCAATTGACGTCCAGTCAATTTGTATGAACGTGAAAAACAACTGAACTCGTAGCCTCGTAGCACTTAGACCTATTGAAGTTTAGTTTTATTTCTTCAATGCGTGTGGTCATCTTAAAGACAGTCGAACACTCCTTGCCCATCTTGTAAGTGCCTATTAACCCAAGCCAACCATGAGCAAACGCGAATCTTGGAAGGAGATAGGTAGGCCCTGTTGTGGGTTGGTAAGTAACCTACTTAGGTTGCTAAATTATGGGTTCATCTTGTTCCTATTCACGTATAGTTGATGAGTTAAATTTGTTATCATCTTTATTCATTGTTATTAAAGTAATAAGGACATACCATAAAAGCCACGCTTAATAATTAGGTAAGTATGTACCCATCTGGTTTTAAGGTAGAGGGTAAATATTTACAGACCGTCTCCCAATGAGACATGGCTCGCTCATCTCTAGGTACGTATATAATTCACAAACCCAGTACCTACATTTGTAATTCGAATCTGTATTTAGTAATTACGAAGTATCTAACATCAATACTATCGATGTCGGAGACACTGAAAATAAATCCGTATGTTGATTGAGCAATCACTCAAGGCACTCTCTCGCTCCGGACGTACCTATTGACAGCTCTATCTGGGAGCAGGCTATACATGCGCGGTCTGCAAACATCTATCTCCCCTGACGAACAAACGCGTGCCAAAATTTGATAAAGTCCCGGGTTCATGTTTAATCATTGAGACATTAAAGCCGAATGTACACAGCCTGTTTCGGATCGGATGCGCGCTATCACTGCATTAACATTTTCCGTTAGCTCATCGTGGGCGGGGATGGCGACTGTTCAAATGTTTGATTGTCCCCCATAGCAAGTTAATTAGCTCAATACGCAGTGACCCTTTACATTGAGTGTACTCCAGTAGGTTCCGAATCCTTATTTTTTAACCTGTGAAATATTCGCTAGAAACAGTTATTCTCAAATGCCATCAAGGCACTTGAACCAGCCAATATCGATTGCGTTTGGCACTCAAAAACAATATCCTAAGTACTTACTTCAAATCTACCTGTTGATACTTACATTTGTAACTACCTACTTAGCTTTCTCCACGCGTTCGGCGAGGCTTTGGTTCGCTTTGAGGATTCTCATGGAGTCTCGTCTCATCTCATCTCGTCATCGTGCTCTTTAAATATGTCTAGAACACACGGGTCGAGATGAGTCGACACTCACTTTTGAAACCGATATGGTTCTGAACATAAATGATGAATAAGTTGGTAATTATTACACACCAGGCATGTTGGCGTTCACACGCAGCTCGTGTTCTGCTACTCGCGGTAGGTATGTCTCGGCGATTAACACTACCTACACTACCTTTAAAAGGTTATCTAGTTCGCCCCGAACTGAGACCTCGAAGTCCGTATGCTGTCGTTGTTTGATAAGTAAGTACCTACCTACATAGAAGACAATGTAGAATGTATTATAAACTAAAGCTTTCAGGTAGATAATTAGATGAACTCCGTGACGCAGTGGGCGAAGGCACGCTGGAGACGCAGAAGGTTGAGGGTTCGATTCCCGCCGCGGGACAAATGTTTGTATGATCTGTAAGTATTTGTCTCTGGGTCTGGGTGTTTTTATTTATATATGTATTTACAAAAAATATATATATAAGTTGTACATTAGTCATGTGGGGGCACGACATAACACAAGCTCTGCTTACCTTAGGCCAGATGATGCTGTATAATACATGTCTGGTCTGGCTGTATAATATGATATCTATTATTAACCCCGATCTGTTCCAAATAAGATAAGGTAAAACACCTGTATTTGGATAACAGGTATTTTACCTATTTATTAACTATGAAGGTCCATTGAACAGCTCCTAAATTCATCATCATCAACTCCTTTTGATCTGAAAATTTTAAAACATAATTTTTCGAAGATTTAGTATATTTATTTAATCAAAGTATTTGCCCTCCTTATCTGTACATTTCTGCCATCTCATAATGATCATTTAAAGCTTTGCAAAAGAACTCTGGGAAACTCAACTCAATAAAACATTTGAAGGCATTTTGTAAAAACCATGCAAAAAAATACAAATCGCAGAACAAATGGTATAGCAAGCTGGAGCCAAGTCAGGTGCGTACGGAGAATGACAATCGGTTTCTAACTGCACCTCCTGTAATATTAAAACTACTTCTCGACTAGTATGAGGTCTTGCGTTATCGTGAACCAATAATGGAGAAGATCGGTTGACGCGTCGAAGCTGTTTCTCTGCGAGCTACGCCATCATTGTTCTGTTATGTTGATGCAAATTGGTCAATATTGTGGGTAAGCTAACGTTAAACCACGCTGCTAATTCCTTCGATCGTATGGATCTTCCACTATCACTTTCAATTCATCGTTATTACGTTATAGGCTTGGCCTTCCTCGTTATTCTCTAGTCGAAGTTTCCACTACGATAATGATTACACAATCGCACAATGCCTTTATTAGCCGTCTCCTTCTTAAACACATCATTGATGTTGCCAGCTGCATCTGAAAAAAACTCAAATTTTCGATGTACCTATCCATGGTTACTGAAAGTGAAGCAATCAAGTGTCTTATTTTTTTTTAAATTTAGAATATTACAGTAATCGTGTAAAAAAAGTTTCACTCAGAAATTCCACACTAGCTGGCTTAATTTTAAATCAAAGTATCCGTATTAAGCAAAGTATTAGAATGACAAATTATTTAGGCTCCGTCTGAAAATCAGCGCTGCCCGGATCCTCCATTGGTTCGGTACAGCATCATGCTGAGACGAGGACCTATTTGCCCCACACAACAATAGGTAGGTAGGTAAGTAGTTTTTATTATTTTTATTATTATAAGTATATATTTTGTTTTTATACGCTTTATATTAGCTTCACTTGTATGTATGTTTGTGTGTTTGTGACCGACTCCTTAGGACGCGATTTTGACCCACTTTAAACGGCCAGATTTCATTCAAATTTTTCACACCTCTCAAAGAGCCGAATAATATATCTGATTATCCTAAAACTAAAAAGTAGAAAATAAATAATAGTTAAAAAAAACGAAAAAACGAGCTTTTTATAGAAAACCTAATTAAAAATAGAAAATAAATTTTAATAAATGTAAGTAAGAAAAAATGTTTTATTAAAAAAAAAGCGTTGGGTTCTTTTTAAGATATTATATTAAGAAGATAATCCTTCTTCTCATATCTGTCAATTAAATATTTATAACTATTGACACCATGCACCCACGCTTTTTTTTAAATAAAACATTTTTTCTTACTTACATTTATTAAAATTTATTTTCTATTTTTTGGTTTTATTTTCTATATAAAGCGTGATTTTTAGTTTTTTTAAACTATTATTTATTAATACTATGTAAGTGCCTTCTTCATTCATCTTAATTCATATTTAAACCCCAACCACAACTCTCTTTCGTGACAGGTATGTGTTTCAGCTCAAAGGGCCAATTTGTTGAGGAATTCAGTTGAACAACCTGCTTCCATCAATAGAAAAATATTGCTTTAATAGAACGAAGTATACTTTGCTTCATTACTTAGAGCTTTAATGTGGTAGCTTGCAAATACCTACTCGTAACAACACTTTAGTCAGTACCTACCACAGACGATTCATTATAAAGTTTAATCGATGTAACACGTTTTTTAATACTGGCAAAGGATTGTGTTGGCGGCAATTAGAAACAGACTGCAAAATATTAAAAGTTCCCCTTGCAGTGCCGCTGACACTCGCCCATTCGTCACGTGCCCTGACAATCATACGCACACTATTGTTCCACGGATTTTAATTTGTGTTGTTGTGTCAGTTAATTTATTGAATTGTCGGATAGTGAAAGGCAATATAAATATATTTTTAATAATATTAGTAGACTAGCTTCGCTGTAGGTTGTGGCTCCGATTCCCTCCTAGGGTAAACATTTGTGTGATGAACATAAATATTATACATATGTATGTAATCACAACTATACCTCTAAATATTCCATCAATCATTTGCTCTGAGCCTCACCTAGCCCCAAAGTAAGCAAAGCTTGTGTAATGGGAACCACATGACTGATATTACTACTGGTATGCTTTTTTTGTAAATACATACATATACTTAGAAACACCAAGATCCGAGACAAATACTTGCATATCATACAAACATTTGTATCGCGGCGGGAATAGAACCCGCAACCTTCTGCGTATCAGCCGGGGCTTGTCTAACTGCTCCACAGAGGTCGTCAAATACAAGCGTTGCTTTGTTAGGGGCAAGATGATTCTTTGTGAATTTTCCAGCTATACCTACTTTTATATTTATTTATTTAAATAAGGTTGGTCTTGTAATTTTTAGCTCCTTGAACTCCTTATAAGATAGCTTCTTTTTCTTTTGGCCTTTGCAGCTATTTAGTGATCTTTATCTTCCTTTCTTTTCTTTCAATGATGATGTTAATAAAACTGTCGTGCCCTATAAATTGGCCATAATTTTCCTATATCAATAAATTTCAATTGGATCCATTTTCTGAACTCTACAAAAAACTCTCTTAACTCTCTAAAAAAATATGAAAGTTCTAAACTTTCATATTTTTTTTCTTTCTGTCCAGCTAATCTTTTTAATCCTTCTCCAACATAGCATCTCACATGATTCCAGGATCTCTCTGGAGGAATCTCTCTGGGTTCACTTTCTCTGGGTAGTCCACGTTTTACACATAATCCAAATATATGTTTTGATAAATTTCTTTCGGAAATACTTGATACTAGGTGCTGCCCGCGGCTTCGCGCGCGTGTTACCTACATAAAAAGTAGCCTATGTCCTTCTACAAGGTTCCATCTATCTCTATAGCAAAATTCATCAAAATCGGTTCAACGGTTTAGGCGTGAAAACGTGACAGACAGCCAGCATATCATACAGAAGTGTGAAAGCTGCTGTATCGCTAGTTTTCAGTGGCGCCGTGAGTAGTGGAGGAGCTACTGCCACACGCCATGAATGTACCACATACATTGTGCTAACTATAATTGGCAAGTTAACAGGTAAAACTCTTAGAACTAAAGAACTAATCAAACTATTTACAAGTCTGTTAAATAGGAATTAACGAATACAAATATAATACAAAATTATGCAACCAGTTAAACATTGTGAAAAAACATTAAATAACAAAATTAATATAAACCAACAACGACCTATTAAAGGGCAGACTTATGTGCATTTAACAGATATTTTTTTCAATTAATTTTTGAAGGACCAAATGATAAATAATGTATATTATGTTACTAATTGTTGCATGCTTATATGAAACATATTTTGACTTTTCTTGTATAAGTAAGTATACTAAATCATCATCATCATCATCTTCCTGTCCTTTTCCCACATTATGTGGGGTCGGCACAACATGTGTTCTTCTTCCATTCTCCTCTATCAGCCGTCATCTCAACACTCACTCCTTTCTTACTCATGTCATCATTCACAAATCTTTTCTTTGGCCTACCTCTACTCGTAAATCCATCAACATTCATACCAAGCACTCTCCTAGTTACATTTACATGCCATTCTTCCCTTATTACATGACTGAACCTGTTGCTCCTCATCTTTTCATTTACTAAGTAAGTATACCTACTAAATCTTTGTATAATATAAAATACTTCTGTGCGTGTGTTTGTAAATAAACTCCTGCTAAACGGCTGGACCGATTTTGATGTTTTTTTGTGTTATCAAGTGGATTCGAGAATAGTTTAGAATTACAATTAGATATTATTTTTTTTAAAACGCGAGGGTGAAGTCGCTAACGAGACTAGCTGTCCGCAGCACGTTACAATTATATAAAATATTTGTATGAATGCGTTTTAGAAACATATTGTTTTAGTTAATAAAGGGTACTTAATTATCCTGGTCGCGGTCAGATTAAAACTAAAACAATTTGAATACTGATCGCGAAAGTTAAAAAATACCATTTTAAAATATTATCATTTAATCCTTTGTGATAGAACTATGGGCTCAACAAACTGTGTGAAGGCATTCTATACTGCGTCCTGGAAATAAAACATTTTCTCCATGCAAAAAATGTACAAAATCGCGGAAAAAACGGTATAGTCGCTTGGGGCCAAGTCCGGCAAGTATGGAGGATGATGGATGGTTTCTAACTGCAGCTCCTGTAGTGTTATAACGGTTTCTCGAGTAGCATGAGGTCGTGCGAGCTCTCTGCGAGCTATCATTGTACGCAATTAAACACAGAAGATGTCAGCCATTATTGCTTGATCGGTTCTGAAGAAGTTGTTGTTAATTAAGCTATAAAGTCTGTAAAGTGCGTAATCTTGTAAATGGCGATCTACAATACCTCTTATATTGATACTGATTGCAAATAGGTACCTAATACTGGTCAGTCACCTAACAAGTTTTGTGGCGTACGTAGGTACTCGTTGTAATTTTTTGAGTTTTGTTTATGTTTGTATCATTACCTTTAAGTCTTTTTTGTGTTGTGTCATCTCAAATAAATATTTTTAATTTTTTTTTCATTTCAAAGTGACCTTCTAGGAGTTACTATACCTTTCTATGAATTAGCTTCACTTAAAAGCATTTTTGCAGACAACGCAATGTCTGCAAAATAGGTAGTTCAAAACCTGGGTTTAGGTTTACCTATTGCGTTGTTTGCTTACGATTATAGTAAAGCATCCACTTTTCGTCACAAGTTACAATCTCTAATATAAGGTCTAAAATCCTTATATTAGAACGAAGTTTTGGAACGAAGTTCCTTATCGCGGGTTGCCGAAGGAGCCTAGCCGAGAAAAAATGTAACGCGTTACGAAAACGCGTAACGAAAAACTGTAAGAGATATATATGTGGGAGACTAGTTATCGGTCTCCTTCATTCTCACTTTCTCTTACAGTTTTTCGTTACGCGTTTTCGTAACGCGTTACATTTTTTCTCGGCTATATATATATATATAATAATTTCAATAATTGACTGTTCTGATGAAAATTAAGATAAGATAATATAAGATAATATTTATTTAGCAAATAAATTTCACATATATTTTACACGTTACTGGTGATCCCCGCACTAGGCCAGGCCTGTATCGCGGGAGATCGGTCAAGCAAAACGTAATTATTATAATAAGCAAAAATTAATAATTATCATTGATATACGTCTAAAATATGTTAACTCATTACGTTTCATTGTTATGTTAATAACCGTTTGTACCAAAGTAACTATGAGTTACATTATGTTGTACGATATCAAAATATGAAATTCAAAATTTCTTGTATGCTTAACACAATCTTTTAAAAATAAATAAATAAATACTCGTATTTACACTACGCACAGTCCTCTAGATTAGTGTTTTATTTATACCTATTACAATATATATATTTAACTACTCGATCTATTCGGACTAGGCGCTAGTGTAATTAGGATAGAACTTCACTAGTTTGTTTAATCAATATATATCAATAATAAAAATTGAAGAGAGGGGTGGGTAGAGAGAATGGGAGCCTGGCACGTTAATTATTAATAATTATGCCATCCCCGCATACGACACGTTCATTCTTTTTTTCTGTAAGTTTCAAGGCGCGCTTCTCTCTGCAGATCAGTGAAATCATGAGGCTCTCATTGTTAAGGTTTTTTAATTTTCCGCATTGTTGCAAATGGGTCAATATTGTGGGTAGGTAAGCTAACTTCATACCATGCCGCTAATTGGTAGTTTGGTATGGATCGGCTTCCATTATTACTTTAAATTTGTTATCACCTTTAATTCCGTGTTTAGAGCTGATAAGCTGACGAGATGAATTTAATGCGATTGTTTCAAGACGGTACTCGTATGAGAAAATGAGTATTTACTTATCCTCTTGTCAGTTGCACCGCCCGGTCGCGGGTCGCTTCATCTGATGCGGAATTTGCGCGAAATATGGCCGCTTGTGACGCTACCACAAAAAAACCGATTTCTCGTGTTTTTCTATAAAACCCATAAAAACCTGCATATATTTCGAATGCAGTTGAATTTTTCTATTAATTTTTATGTATAAAAGATTATTCCAGCGTATTGTATATATCCTGTGGTCGATCTAGTTCAAAAATTAGTAAAATTTTGCAAGTTTGTGAGAAATAAATATAAACAGTTAAGAAATTAGACCACTTTAAGGTGTGTTTGTATATTTTAATTATTTCTTACATTAATAGGCATCGAATATCATAAAAATGTACAAGTAGTTCTGTACAAAAAAACAATACAAGACAGGTTTCAAAATGGTATCGAACATGCGAGTTTAATCTTGAGACTGTTTGCAACCCTTAAAATGAAGTTCATATATCTTGTGAATGCAAGGTTTTTAAATCCAAATTTTTAAGTAACTATACACGTAATTAATCAAAATTTAATTTACATTAGTTGTAAGTCTGTATTTTGATTAATTAATATACAGTGAACTAAAAACTTATACCCTTGAATCAGCGTGCAAAATTACACGGTTTGTAATTATGGTTGGTACAAAATATCGGTTTCTTTATTCGGAACTGTTGTTAGTTGTTCTAATAGTACTTAAAATGGGCAACTAAACAAAATAATAATAATAACATTCTTTTTGGAAAGCTTACGAAATATGAACCTCTCAACATTGATAAAATCAACATAAAATCTGGCAGGTCACGCTAGAATAATATGGATAAGACATCGGTTAAGTCGTATTGGTAATTCGTCGCAAGGGCACAAGGATTAAAGGTGTGGGGTAAATATGCAACAGGTATGCCAGTAGCACTATCACCATCGAGAGCGTTGAATTATTTACGTACCGCAATCACGTTTTTGCTTAGACAGTACCTAGTGAAAGTCTTATCCACAGTCAGTAAGCGTCGACCATGATGCGGTCTGTTGCTGAGGCTTCGGCGGCTTTTGCATAATATTTTTATTGAATTCAATGATTTTAGAGTTACTAGAAGGAATGTATGTATCATATTCATTAAATATTGAACCAAATCAATGTTCTACACTAAAATAATAAAAAAAGAATATGTATTTAGCCAAAATATTTACATATTTTCACGGTCACGACTGGCGTATTCAACTAAAAAACAATATTATTGGCCGAAAACTTGACCAAAACAAGGTACAGTTATAATTGTATGGTCAAAAAACTTACATTCTCCAGTAAAACACTTATTCCAACACAAAAAACAACACTTCATTGAATTTTAAAAGTTTCTAAACCCAGACCGATGATGCGCAAATACAATTTCAGTATTAAAAACTTCGCGGTTATATTTTCAAAATTTCATCGACACTCGAGCGAAATTAAAGTTTGAACACTCAATAAGATATCTACCTCTGTCTATCTAGAATTGTTTGCATACATCCATTTCACTCTACTAACTGCCAATATTCGTTAATAAAGGCGCCAAAGCGGGCGATCCGTTCGCGGCCTCCGAGGCATGGCAACAGACAAGAGGTTATAAAAATATTTTTATTATCTAATAAATAAATAATTAAATATTCCCGGACATTTCACTCAGCATCATCTGGCCCCAAAGTATGCAGAGCTTGTGTTATGGGTACCAGATGAGTGATATATTATTATTTTTATAAATTCAAACATATTATACATAGAAACAACCAGACCCGAGACAAATACTTGCAGATCAAACATTTGTCCCGCGGCAGGAATCGAGCCTGCAACCTTCTGCGTCTCAGCTAGATCTAACTGCGCCACAAAGATTGCCACAGAGAAATAATTGTTTCTAATTGTTAAATGATTATACGAAACATATTATGACTTCTCAATTATACTTATCATCATGTATACAAAATATTATATAGAATATTTGTATGGAAACATATTGTTTTATTTGTTAATGGCATTAACCGTGGTAGCGGTCAGACTAAAACAATACGAATAATGGTAGCGAAAGATTTCTTACATGCGTTCATACTAATATTTTTAGATAAATAGGTACATATACATAGTAATAATAAACCTATATAAGTATCTACTTAGGTACTTACTAGGACCGAGTTATCAAAAGTCATGAATAACTCATTGAAATATCATACTTTTAATTACATAGAATAATGTGCTGGGCTATTAAAAAATTACCTATATTAAGAAGCTGCAACCGTTAGTCAATGCCAATAACTTCTTGATGGCTTTTGCAAGGGCACAAATTACGAGTATTGTTTATTTGCCTGCTTCCGTTCATTATTCTAACAAACGGGCTCAAATAAAATGACCTAAGATCCTTGAAAGACCATAAAAAGGTGGCATCAGAGAGAAGAAAACTTAATACAAAGGTTCAAAGATCACAGCTCTACGGAATATTACCTACCTTTATAAAAATTATCGCTAGACGTGTTCATCTCATGTATAATGTGCATATCTGAGCGTTGGGGGGCTTTAGTCGCGACACTCACTCCACAGAGCGTTCTTATAATAAGTTGCGGACCACAAGCAGCTGGATATCATCCGCAGGGTTATTACGTAAAAGTAGCAGTAACGTTAGCACCGAGACTGCAATATCTGCGAAATCAGTCACTAGATTACTCTTATTACCGAAAACAGTCGCTGTCAAAATCTACAGCCAAAAATACGGCTATAGCAAAGTCTTTGACCGCAATGATCGCGCAATTTACGTATATTGCTAGTACCTTAAAGCAAGTAAAGTAAAAAGAGAGCAGAAGCTCTGAGTTTTACCGTGTTTTTCCCGAATTAGGACACTAATATAATACATTGGCAAAGCGCATGCGACCATGCACAGTCAAGGCTTACGATGTCGGTACGGTTAAGAACGACTAGTAGGCCCTTAACCAATTCAACACCGTCTAATTAGCATTGCAAAAAATAAGTTTGGACCAAGTTCGTAACTAAGATTTTACTAGTTATATATCAGGATTTTTTCACTGTTTTATAAATAAAAAATGTTGTTTGTTGTATGTTTTACAAAATAAAATTTTGTAAAACAGTTTCTCCAAAGCAGTTTTGCCGGTATGCAGGAAGGAGGGACACTGACCTCTATCAACAATGTCCACTTCAAAACTTAATATTTATCAAAGGAATGTCTGTATCGAAAAATTGCTTGGGAAACCTCCTAGTATCTTTAAAAGATACGCCACACAATGATGTAGTAAAATAATAAAACAATCAACCCCATCTTACATGTAGGGGAGGTATCCCTAAAAACCGTTATTTTTAAGTTTTTATTTCGTAACTTTATAGGAGTCACTAATACGTGTTACCGTGCAAAATTTAATTACGACAAAATTCTGCGAGTGTGGACTAATAAGGGTGGACAGATAGACAGACGGACTGTACATATCTATAAGGGTTCCCTTGTAGACTTCGGAACCCTAAAAACATGGACAATGTTTGTACATTAAGTACAATGAGAAACTAAAAGATTCGTAAGCTTTTACTTTCAGTCAAAGTAGACACGCTTTAAAACGCAGAGTAGATACAATAAGGTAAGTTGTCTATTTTAAGTTCGTATGAATCATTTGCCAAATCTGGTAATCATTACCATGACGAACGATCATAAAAATGCATGTCACTTTTTAGAGCAGGATCATTATAATGTGGAAAATACATATTTAGTTTAAAACAAGACATTTACAGAATATATAACACTTGCTTGGGCAGCTGTATGGAACTTTATTTACCTACTATTAATGGTTACTTGATACAGCCAAAGATAATTAGAGTGTGACAGTATTAGTACTCACATTAATGTTTTATATTAAAGCATTGAGTGAAGTTTTTGAAAACAAAGTAATTAACGTAGATACGAGTGTCGAGTGTTTCTATAGATCCAGCAACGATACGGCAGATTTAGCGATTCAGATAAAATTCGGTCGCGTGTAGTCCATAAGCCGGGAGAGGGAGGCAACATGTTACGCGGGGCGTCGCGACGCGAGATGTTCCGATGTTCCTTGCCCCGCGCCCGACACGTGTTCCTTGCTACGCTCTCTACGAATTCAGCGTCGTTCCCAGTTTGTTCCGCTCCATATTTACATTCAACGAGAGAGAATTTTGCACTCGATATGTGTAAACGAACCCCCCTTAACGCCGAACTTTGTTATGATCTTTTGCGAGTGTTTTCACAATGGCATTCTTTGTTCACGTAATTATGACTTAGGTAGGTTAGGCTATTGCAAATTATTGCAATAATAGAAAAGAAAAGACGATTAATATATTGCCGACAAAAGTCAGTTTGTGTGAAATAGGAAAATAGCCAATGATGATGATCATGAGAATATATATGACACCCGTACTATCATTACATACGGAGGCAGCAAAGCTCGATAATCCCTCACTATGCTGTGGGTAACGAACAAAGTGAAACCAGACCGGTTCTGCAATAATCCGGCTCACGGTAAGCACCTACATTGAATTATGAGATGTTTTCAACGAAGCCTACACCAGTGTTTATATTAACATACAAAGTTTAGATGGTTCCCGCTCGGAAGGAACCACCCTTTGGGGTGGTGTTATTAGTATAAGCAAAAGACATAAAGCGCCCCCTCCAAAGACAGACGTGGAGTGCATACAATGGTGTTGGCATTGATTTTGAGTTAAATATTAACCCCTTCGCTTTACCGTGAATTGTCGCGCAACAGACTTGTACAAACATAGCGACATGAATTATTATACCAGTTCTTTTATCTCTCCAGTTGTTATTAATCTGCTTCTGCTGGCTGTTCAAATTATCTTTTAACGCTTTTATTTGAAAGGAGTCGGCAACGCCCTGCCAGCTACAACGGCCAGTTATATGTAGTTGTAATCCTGTTTGTGGGTCACCATTTGTCGGTTACATTGACAACGACTTTGAACTGATTATACAAATCTGTACAAAGGTGAATGGGTCTTAAAACCACATTGTGAAAAAAAACATCTAGTAAACCATTCCGAAATTAGCAATTGAATGAAATGAAAAATGTGTGACTTTAAAACAATTTCAAAATGACCAACAACACATTCACATACCAAAATCACTTAATACAAACATCATTGATATTAGACACATGATAAATAACTCGATTCTAATTTTATACTAGTAGTAAATATATGTAGGTACATACCTAATTAAGTAGGTAAGTAGGTACATCAACAATGATCAAGAGAAGTATAATAATAATAATAATAAATATACAAAAAAAAACATGTGTGCAATTCACACGTGGTAGATGTGAAACCTTCAAAAATTGTGACTTTTTTGTTTCATCGAATGCTTTGCTATCTATCTCATTTTCTCCCACGTTAAATCGTATGCATTTACGTTACTTTCGCTTTTTCGTTCCATCGATTTTCAAATCACAACGATGCTAAAGAAGTTTTCATTTCAATATAAATGAAAAAAACATTCTTCAGCAACCGTTTCGTTGGTCGGGTTGTTCTTCGACATTAGGCTACCACTAATTTCATCTACTTCTCTCTATGACATAATCCTCCACCCTTCTCCAATCTTCTACAACGAGAGATGTAGTTATTTAGTAAATAGATTAATATTTTGCTGTCCGTCACGAGTGTCTACTTACATAGGGCCTGACATCCGCTCGCATAGGTTTTTGCATTAGTATATCTCACAAAAGATTACCTGCTTTCAACTGTTTGTCAATCGGTAATCTGTAAACACAAACTGTTAAAATCCGCTCTTTGGCGGAGTAGGGCCGAGTTTACTCAGGTGTACTCTTTTACAATAACCAGATTGCTCATAAGCCTCTTCAGTGTCATTTCTTATGATCGCACCCTTTATGTTATATCGGTGACAGCTTTTAAAATTATGGAAAAAATGCATATTATCTCGCTTTTAAATTACAGCTGCTTTTGCAAGCTGATTCACCTGTTTGAATTAATTATATCTAGATCAGAGAACGTATTATACTCGCGTAATTATGCACTTAAAAGATTATTCCGCCTGATAAAGATCTTTACAGAAAACGTTACCAGATGTACCTACTCACGGTAAATTTCAGCAGAACACAGAAAAACAAACCTCGATTTAAATTCCCACATCTCAAAAGTTTCGGTACTTAACGAAGCATGAAACACTGTACGAATAATGCTAAAATCCCACAAGCTTACTAAGTCAACTTCGTCGAAAAAAATACAATATGTTCAGAGCGCTTTGTCCTTTATTCATATTTAATCTCCTGAGCGTCTACAAAAAACAATGATTTCACGGTACAGCATTAACGCATGTAGGCATAACAGAGAGGTGAACCAACCCAAAGCAAACGCAAGACCATATATTAAAATGTTGTCAATCCTATTTACAGACATTTTACTCTGTGTTTATCTTATAAATCTATTGTGTGCGTGGCGGTCGAAATTATGGGATTTTGTGTCAATATTGACTCGCGGCGGGTTTGTCAGTCGTTGCATTTAACACGTCCCACCGGTAGAGATAAAATACACCAAGCTGTGGTGCGTCGCCTCTAAAACAGATGGCGCTACAAGAATGCTACGCGCTATCTTATTCTACTACTCTATAATGTCGGAAATGTTTTGACATGATTAGTCTATTTTAAAATTGTTTTACCTATACCATTTTAAAAGTACTTACCTAGTATATGCTTTCAATAACTATCCCCCCAGTTTGCATTACCTCTACATAGAAAACGCATTTAAATCTCGCTTCAAAGAGCATCGACAACAGACAAAAGCTGCAACGTTTTTCACGAACAATGAGTTATTTGGTAAAATGCTGGCTGGCTTCATAGTAGGTACGTTGGTAGGTACATTAGGCGGGCCGGGATGTCATTAGCGAAAGCTCTGCCTTTCTAATGCCTAACTGCGCGCCGCCTCCCATTGTTGCGGTTATAATGAGCAACTAACGATTTAAGTCCCAGCTCACCTTCGAAGCAAATTTTGGGAGCATTTTAATTTTTACTATTCCCTTTGTTTCGCTCTACTTTGCTATAATTGATTAGGCGCGTAGGAGTACGTATAACGATTTTTATTGAGAATGGTCTGTTTAACTTATTGAAGCAACGTTTAGACAAATTCTTTTATATTTGCTTGCCTAGTCAACGCTGCGCACTGTCATTATGTGGATGCGTGACCGTTGCTATGTCTGTCGTATCGTTAGCCTTCGCACATGCATTAAATAATATACTTTATACTAGATTTAGCCAATTTCTCATACGAACATATATACACTCACCATTTTGCCGTTACAATGTACAGTTTGAACTGAACTAAGAGGAAGGAAGCTCTTGGGAATACAGGGGGATGGATACCTCATTCTTTGTTTGGCTTCGTGTGATTTATCTCCTAGCGCGGATCAGTACCGCCGCAAACTCTCACAGTCATCCCGTGATTAAACATGTTGTGTCAATATTTTACGACATTTTTAGTTTTTCAAAGTGTACTTTTACATGGAACTGGCACGGAATGGCACGTTCTTCTGCGATGACTAAATGAAACTCGGCGCTTTATAACTCGGATCTGTGTTTCAGACAATTTCAAAATTGCCGTTGTAATTTACGCTTTTGCGTTTTGACGTTCGCAACGTGAGATTAGCGTGAGTATGAATCTAGTTTTAGGCTTAGGAGTCTCTGAAAATCAATAAACTGTTAGATATCAGGGTATTTTTAGGGTATCGTGGTTTGGTCATCAAACTAGGTAGCAGGAATAAACCACATAGACAAGCTTCAGTAAAAGGTTTTCAGACTGCATCCGAAAATAAACGAAATGTGGGCTGGGTTATGTGTTGCAAATAGGATATCTAGCGAACGTCTAAATGATCTAAATTGACTGGTTTCACAGCTCAGTTGGTCTGTTGTATTTCTGTCTTATTCACTGCAGAATCGATTCCCATCCAGAATAAAGAATAGTATGACAAACATAAATGTTTGTATGATCAAGTAAATCATACGCAAGTATTTGTCCAGGTCTGGGTATTTTTCTATCTACATTATGTATGTATTTGCAATAGAAAAAATAATTGTAATTATGTAGTTTATCAGACAAGTGGCACCCATAATACAAGCTCTGCTTACTTTAGGGCTAGATGAGGCTGTGAGAAATGTCCGGCATTATTTATCTAATAGAATCATAAGTTTATAAGTTACTAGCTGTTAACGTTGTCTGCATAGAAAAGTATGTAGAGCTTGTTTGGATGCTGATTATTGTACGATGTCTTAAAGTTCACCATCCAATTTTAAAGCCTACACGGATCAAGTCAACTCAAAGTATATTTTATTCAATACAATCACAAGGATCACTTTGAAACGTCTTACCTACATACTAGGTGAATTTAGGTGCCTTCTATCCCAAGCCCGAGAAGAACTGGCAAGAAATTCGTCCTGGTCCTAGCTCTTTTTTGCATGATCCATCTTATAACTACATAGCTTAACTACGAAAAACGAATACATTTCAAATTAACTGTCTGAGGGCAGAGCAACATGAGGCGGTGCAATCTTATCAATAATGTAGTCATTTATATTATAATATGCTTTTTCCAATAGACTATCTACCTTTTATTTAAGCTTTTAATTTCTTAATAGGTTGTTTAGTTGCATTTTCAGGAAGCTTATTATAGAAGCGCACCGTAATCCCCATAAAGGACCATTTACTTTTTGTATTCGAAATCTACTGATCCTTAAATTTCACCGCTCAAAATTATAGATAATATTGTCTGATATAGACGAAGCGAAAAGATAAACAGTATAGTACCTACCTATCTAGCGATCAAAGCGAACTTTTACCACCCATAAAGAGATTTACCCTAAATAACCAACAACTATTTTAATACAATATTTTAATATTTAAATAATAATATTTTAATAAAGTATAAAAAGAAAAAATTTTCAAGCGAAGCTATCCTCAATTTTTACGTACAGAGCTCTTTCATTACAAATCATAGTTCGATACTTACTTACTTCATATTAACATACTTATTAATAGCAGAACAAACAAAAATTGGTTTTAGGTCTGTGCATGTTTAACAAACTTTTATGCTTTTAATACCACAACACAATAAATTATCTGGGTGGTTTAATGTATCATAAGTATGTATTTAAAAATATATAAGTATTTTATTAGTCACCTGGTCACCATAATACAAGCAATGCTTAGTTTTGGGTTAGATGGTGTTGTGTGCATTGTCCACCATTTTTTTGATTATATTAAAAGTAATCCAATACTTGTCTCAGATAGTGTAATTTAATAGTTATAAAGCGATCGAAGCGAGCTACCCCAAACCAATATCAATTATTTCCAACACATACCTTTAGTAACAGGCAAGCGAAGATAGCCGAATTGTTTTTTAAATTTTCGAGCCTTACCGTACATGAAAATACCTTATATATTAGAAAACGAAGCAAGTAGCTTCTAAATGTTATTAGGGAATGAAACGTGCCGCAATTTTTTTCGCAGTAAGCGTAGCGAGCCCCTTCATCACACATCATATTTTCATCCAATTACAATAACTCAACTACACTAATTTGTTTGTTAATGCAACATTTGGACACCATCACGCTTCACACAAACACACTTTTTTTGAATATTTGGATGTTCGTTAGTCAAATATATTGCTTTGTTCGCCTATTACTTTTATTACTAATTCCGTGCTTCTATACACCGACGACGTAAAAATATTATAATCCAAGTAATTCAATAGATATTTATGTTAAACAGTACAGTACAGTACATTTTAAGCGATTAAAACGAGGCCTTAACACCTACAAAGAGATTGCCTAAATATCCAGACATTAAAGTAACTGACGAGTGAAGCGTGCCGCAATTTCTTTCAATTAGCTAGCTACCTTTCTATCCAAAAATCAGTGGCAGGCGCTTGCTCGGCTAATACATATACGTAAGTTCATGTAATAGGATTTTTCATACAAATAGTTTTTAGCTTATTTCCATCCCTTATGGGATTCCCCTCCTTATATCCCTTCAATCCTTTCCAAAATTCTTAGTGGATACTAACACCATTAGAGGAATTAACCGTCAAAGTTTTATGATTGTAGGACTAATGGTTTAGGCTGTGCGTTGATATGTCAGTCAGTCAGTAAATCAGTAGTATAGAAGTTTTTTTTGAGAATACAATAAAAAGGTTGAAGTAAATCGGAACACCCGTTAAAAGTTCCTTTACCAACTTGAAGCCCTTGAAGGGTATGTTTTAATAAACAATCATATAAATTTATTTTATGTATACTTCAAAACATTAATACCGTGTTTTAAGCAAATCGGAGCACCCGTTAAAAAGTTTCCAAATAAACTTAACAACCCTGCACGCCGGAACATGGAGAGTTATCAATAAATGTTATCAGATTTTAACCAAATGTGTATAAGAATATTTAAGCTAAATTTTAAGTTTGTAAGTTCAAAGAATACGATTTTGCATACAAACGATGTTACCCCTTTTTACGACCTTAGGAGAGGAATTTTCAAAAATGCTTTCTCTGTGCATCTCTACAACATAAGAGGATTCTACCTTTCAAGTTTCATGTTTCTAGGACTTATGATTTAATTTTTAACATTTATTTATTTAGTTATTTAAATTAAAATTGGATCACTTTTACTGGTAAATGCTTATATTACTTAAATGTTAGTATGTATTGTAATTAACTATTTAACAATGTTATATGAATGTTTATTTTAAGGCATTACATAAATCATCTACAATGGTTAATGTAATGACTATCAAACCTGTCTGCAACGTTCAGAATGCTGTTGGAACTGGACCGCACTATACGCCACACGGAATTGCATTTCTTTAGCATGGTAGTATAAAAGCAATCTACTCTCGCTTCGGCGGAACTCCCTGACGCACTACAGAATCGGGGCACCCCCATCAGCAACCTGAACGCGTTAATGTATTGAACACATACAAATACAAATACAAAACTTTCTTTATTCAATAAAATCACAAGGACCACTTTGAATCGTCTTTTTACATGCTAGTGAATCTAGGTGCCGGTTCCTCCTAACCCCAGTTCAAGAAGAATCCGGCAAGAAACTCTTCTGGTCTTAACAATGTTTTGTATGATCCTTCACAATTTTGTTACGGATGCCAAGTCGAGTTGAAGCAGATTCATCCCAAGCTTTTTTGTCATCAAAATAATCAGATATTTTATAATATGCTTTAATAGACAATTTCTGTTTAATTACATTTTTAAATTTGCCAATCGACAAATCTAACACGTGGCTTGGGACCTTGTTATAGAAGCGTACACTTTGCCTTATAAAAGACTTATTAACTTTAGCAAGCCTAACAGTGGGAACAGTGAGTTTATCTTTATTTCTAGTTTTAATACTATGATTATCTGAATTTTTTAAAAATAAATGAACATTTTTGTGCACATACATTACATTTTCGTATATATACTGATAAGGCACTGTCTTGATATTTATTTCTTTAAATTTATTTCTAAGTGATTCTCTGAGCCCATGTTATAAATTGCACGAACTGCCCTCTTCTGCAACATAAATATGGTGTTAATATCAGCAGCACTCCCCCACAACAGAATGTCATAAGACATAATGCTATGAAAGTAGCTGAAGTAAACGAGTCTAGCGGTATCTACGTCGCTAAAATGACGGATCTTTTTAACAGCATATGCCGCGGAGCTGAGTCTCTTTGACAATTTATCTATGTGTGGGCCCCATTGCAGCTTATTATCTAAAGTAATGCCTAAGAACACTGTGGTGTCGACGAGATCTATCTTTTCGTTTTAAATTTTTATATTAGCTTTCACCTTGTTAACATTGGGCAGTATAAAACGAATGCATTTCGTTTTTTTCTCGTTAAGTAATAAGTTGTTTACATTAAACCAAGTTACAACTTTAGAGATTGCATTGTTCACATCGTCAAAATTAATAAGTAGTCGCTTTAATTTAAATAAAATTCACGTGTCATCAGCAAACAGTACAATCTCGTGGTCATCCTTTACAAGTTTAGGTAGATCATTTATATAAATTAAAAACAAGAATGGCCCGAGTAATGAACCTTGTGGTACACCCATTTTTACCATTGACCCCGGAGAACGCTTCCCATTTACATATACATACGGCGTTGTACTGTTCTTGAATATGGTTAGCCCACAGGCTACTCGTGGAGAAGCTAGTGCAATATCCGCGGAACAAGGGGATTTTGACATCTGAGGAACAACGAGCGAAACTGCGAGCTATCATGTTCGCTCTTATAGACAACACCCTTCGCTACCTTGAATGATGAAGTCCAAGTCTGCTTCATCATTCAAATCATTGGTTACCACATGACCATGATATTTATACTGATCTATTATGTTTAATGGAGATCAATATATTTTATTAGTAGTACAGAAGACGTACTTTTTCTTCTGACCTGAAAGACCGTAGGCTCACTTCAAATTATACTTAAAGCCGTGCCTGAGAGTATAACTCTCACAGACAGTCAACAGCCTCTTCATACCACAAACTGATGCACTCAGCAACACCATGTAACTAATATTATTGACACATAGGTGCCCTCACCTAGAAGAGCATTCACGTACAGGTAGAAGAGCTTCGGAAAGGTCAAACTCCCCCCCCTGTCCCCCTGTCTCACCCCATACTCAAGTCGGTTCCGTATAAACTCCCCACTATCTCACTACATTGACCTGATTTTTGTAGCAAAATTTAAAATTGTTGTTCAATTGTGGTAGGCTGTGCGTTGATTTGTCAGTCAGTCACGAACTCGTTATATATAAGAGGTTATTCTTACATACATCTAGTTTACATAATAAAGGGTATTCTATAAAGACGGATTTGTCTATAGTGAAATTGAATTGTATTTGTTGTGTGTAAGTTGTCAAAGATTTGTTTTATTTTATTATAAAGGCGTATCAGTGGCATTACCTGTGGAATAACATATCGTTCAAATGTCCGCCGCGCCGTTCTAATGTTTAAATTGTTGAGTGGAGCACATCCGGGCAGTCCAGTTTTCGATGACATAGACGCATAGACCAGGCTGAATTTGAGATGGCATTGGTTTTTTGACTGTTAGGGCACCGATCGTTTGCAGCTTATTGACAGAGATATGAAACCCTACCAGAAAAAATCTAACAGGGTTAGATCACACGATCTTGGTCGAGTTTAAGTCGCCTCATCGCCTCGTGAGATAAGGATGCCTTCAAACACTCGTACAAAATGTCTATTGTGGCATCAACCGAGTGGCACGTAGCGCCCTCCAGTTGAAACCACATGTCTTTCACAATAGTATCATATATATTTATTCACACATATATTATCCAATTTGGACCAAAATAAATTAGTTATCATCGATCGGTAGTGCTCTCTGTTGATGATGATGCCATCGTTTTTGATGAAGTACGGGGCGATGATGCCGCCGGTCATAATCCACACAGTACCTACTCGTAAAGCGGCTTGCAGCGGATGTATTGCTTAATGCTGTAACATGCCATAGTAATTCATCTCTATAATTGAACAGGGCTGATATAATTATTCTATCGAATATATTTTTGACCCGAAATATAGTTCTCCAAAAAATACCGGTCAAGAACGAGTCTGAATAACAAAGAATGTTCTGTTTAAGTCGGATTATAGGACAAATTTAGAAGTAGAAACAATATCTGCCATACATATACAGTAACTTCTCCAAAAATTGTGATAAAACAATTAATTTTTTGTGATGTGAGACATATTTCATGCTGAATTTCATGATACCAGGTCAACGAGAAGTTTTAATTTATTGGAGAGTATTAAAATCTGTGGCATAGACGGCTGTATTTAGGCCGCATTTTTTATTAACTTTATTCTTATTTTTTTACAGCTCCTACGGGTCGTCGTCCTATTCGATATTATGTAATTTCAACCTGATACTTTCACGCGTTTCCGAGAGAAAAGATCTTGACAGACAGACGGACAACAATCTGAAAAGGGTTTATTTTTCCTTTTGAGGTAAGAAACCCTAAAAACGCTAAAACGGATACTGATAAAGTTTTATGGCTTAATTAATTTAAATGATATTTTACTAAATTAATCATACCTTTTTCATAACGTGCTTCCATAGCATAGAAGCACCAAGATGAAATGCCTCTGCTGTCACCCATACAAATACGTAGGACCTAAAAGAGCCCTTGAGTGCTTCTATAATGCAATTTAATTTTTGGAAGCGTATCCGTCGTCTTTACTCGTCCACTCACCATTAGTTTAGTTCTACGACAAACAATACTAACGCGCGCTACGTAACAGTATATACTTACATAGAAAGTCCTCGTTATGTTTGCCTTCGTGTGATTTATAGGCTTCGTCAGATTTAAAAGCACGCAAGACTGCGGTGTTGCGTTACTACACCCCAGCCCTTGTATCATGGCTCTATCGATATACACCGCTGAGCTCGTCAACGTCAAATGACTTGCATGAAACAAGCTATCATAACATGAGGTTTTTTTGTTGTTTGTTGTCGGGTAATCATCACGAAGGCCGTCAACGGGTAACCGAGGCTGTCCAAAATTAGTTTAGATTCAAAATAATTATAAATTGTAAATTATTAAAAATCAAAATGTATGTAGGTAGTTTTACCTACATACATTTTTGATTTCACCCACATACATTCGGATGTTTATCCGATATATTAGTTGGTGTAGATAGCCGATATTTTAACTGTTCAATTATTAAAATCGACATTAGATTCTGAGTCTATAGGATAAGGTTACGGATTCATTGAGCAAGTTTCACGCGACACGACACCGACGCACAATCTGCGCGTCGGTGTCGTACACGATTTTATTGAAGATGACTTCAATGAGCCGCGTCCGACCGCCGGCGCCGACAATGAAGAGGAGGGACCCAGTCATCTGCTTTCAACATAATTAAAACCACTTTAAGTAATGCCACTAAGCGCCCAACCCGAGGTTTTATTTTAAAAAGTGCTATTAGCATTAAATTTAGTTTGCGGATGATTATGTCGCGCTCAGGCTCCGGAGAACATTAACTGCTCACAATTTTTGTGAATTATTGTTCCGGCTATACACCCTCGCCTTTTTAACACCCTTACCAAATGACTGCTCAGCTCAAGTTGTTAAGTCGTACAGAGGAATTTTATTCGCTTTATTTCTTTATATCCAGCTCGTAGCGTAAGTAAAATATATCTACTGAAGTGAATTTCTAAAGTTAAAAAAAATCTGTTTAGTCGTTTTTCTACAAGGTTTATTGATCATCGTTATCGTTAAGCAGTTTTCAATCCAGAATTAATAAAGTTATTAGACAAATAAAAGTCCTACTAGCTAAGTAAAAAGCAATCTAGTTTAATCGATTCTATAAACCAAACCTTTGTAGATATACAGCGTAATGAACAAAAAGTTCTAGAAGACGGTAGGAAGGCAAGTCAGAGTTGGAGGCGTTTATTTTCTGAGTTCGGCCAAGTGTTGGCGTGTACGAGTGGCTATCGCAATCCACAGAGAGATCGCCACCGATAATTGAAAAAACGTTACGCCGAGTGAATCTCAACATCGATTTAAAAGCTCGATGGATAAATTAAAAGAATCCTATCCCCCGTCGATTGTTTTGCTTTCTGATTCGCGATGCAGCCGATAAGCGTGTACTGAGTGAACTTTATGTTCCGATTGTACCGTGTATTTAGTGTAGGTGGCTCTGCCGTGACAACAACTTTAAGTGTATTTTTAATTAAAAAGAGTCTGTAAAAAGAATCAGGTTCCCTTACAATGCGAACAAATATATATATTCGTTAGTGTTTTAGGTTAAGTTGTTCATTATACATTAAAAAAAACAAACAAAAGAAAAAACAAACTATAAACTATTTGTACCTAAAAAATTGTTTATTTCTTACTCGACACCTTACCATATCGGCACCTATAGCACCATCTTGAAAAGCAACTCATAATCATCTAAAAACATTCAGTCTCGAAGGAAGTTATAAAGTATTTACAAGTATTTAAAGTATCATCATTTCACCTGGTATTCATATTACATATTACAAGCTTTGCTTAGTTGAGGGCTGGCTGGTGCTGTGTGAATTGTCTACCAATTTTTATAACTATATTACTTATATAAGTGGGTTTAATTAAACTGAAGCACCACGATACCATCAACTTTCATGAATAATACAGTATACGTAAATTATACTGGTGATCCGTCGAGGGTGTGCTATCCGTTTACCGCGGCACTTTCATTTTCGAATAAGTAAATTTACGTGAAATTGAATCAAGCAGACCCGGCCGAGATTAAAGCGATTTAGTGAGATTATCTGAATGTGTTAAACGCCGCTGTGTGTAGGGTCATCCCATTGTTTAATTATACATAGTGCTGGCGTAGAACCACGCTAGTTTATAACGAGTATCGAAACGAAACTTGTAGCTCTTTCGTATGTTGTTTTGATGTTACTGATTTGATTTGAAGTTTTGAAGTTGAAGCTGCTTGCGCGTTTTTTTGTCTGGTACGTAGATATAAATAGCCTGTATGTTATTCCAAGTCATAATCTTTAACTAGGTATACCAAGATTCATCCAAATCGATAGGACCAAATTAATAGGATAGTTTATTAGTTCACAAAATAATATGACAACAAAAGTAATAGTTTTCTTTTTACTTTTTCAGTATCTTGAGTTTTTAGCTAGCTCTCGAATTAACCTAGGAATTTGTTTAATAAACAAGAAGCTACAGAGGATGTACTTATTAATAAGCTATCGTCAGTGTTATTAATCCTTACTAATATTATAAATTGGAAAGTAACTCTTTTTTTAGAAGTAGAAGAAGTAGAAGTAGTAGTTAGAAAGTAACTTTTTATGTAGGTACCACGCGTGCGAAACCGCGGGCAGCAACTAGTAAAGAATAAATATTATTAAGAGATATAAAACCAGTGCTACAGAACAACTTTATAGGTAAATACATTATCATAAACGTTACACTGCGTATTTATCGAGAAGTATAAGAAAGAAAATATTGAAATAAAACATTAGGAATAACAACATTCTGATTGCACTCTTAAACTTCATTTCTTTCATAGTTTGAAATTAAAGACATCGATAAACCACGCAATTAAAACAGCATTCAAACTGCAAACTCTCGAATAAGCTAGCTTGGATGAGACGGCGTCATTTCGGAACACAGAGACAAAATTTACTGAAGCGTGTCTCCACTTTCAATGGTTTGATCAAATGAATATTTCGGGCCACAAAACTGTTTACCTAAAGAGATAGAAATATTAAGGACGTGTTATTTGCAAACAACATTTTAAGACTGCTCAGTGATGTCAAAGCGAAAAGTTACAAAGCGATGGACAATTTGTAAAAATATGCAATTATTCTACATACAGTGTCAAAAGTTATTTCTAACTAGTGTGATGAAAGTCTTAAACGACGCTTCAGAGGCTCCTTTAGTGCTGTTGACACACGTCTTCGAACTTTTAATAAATATAATTATAAATTATTCTGGCTTTGGGGTGAGGTTGTAGTGTACATAACGGTCTTGTATGCTAGTATTCAAAATTAAAACTGATACAACCCCGAGATGCTGAAAGTTTTTTAGAAGAAGCTAAAAATACAGAAGTTACGTGTAAATATAATTTAAATAAATTATTTATAAAGGTTTTGTAGTATTTCATACAATTAGTAATTAGTAGTTATTGTAGTTTGTATGTATAGACGCGCTCTACAGCATAGGTATGTCTCCTCTCCGCGTTTCAGAAGCTTCCCATTCAGACACGTAGCTTATCGGCGATAAATCCCCAGCGAAGGTTACATTCCGAAGAATGAATACCTCCGCTGAATTGCCGTCGTAGAAAATATTTTATAATAAAATATGTGAGGGAATTACTCGACTCATTTCATTTCGTTCTGGTTAGAGATAAATATTTCCTTTATTTGTCCCGATTCTGTGCCCTTAAACTTGTTTAAGCTAATATTATAAATTGTTAGTTGACTAACTCACACGCTACAACGCACGAGCCAAAAGAGCTATAGGAAGAGAGATCTTAGAGTCATGAAATGTTAAAAAAGGAAGTACCTTCTTTTCAGGGTCTTTAAATAGAAGTGCACTGTAAACCCCTGAAAGGCTAAGGATTTTAATTTTGTTTGAAAATAACATTACGAGGAATGCCAACATGTTATCCGCAATTGTAATACAACTACAATACCGGCTAATTTGCCAATAAAATGAAGTTGTTGAAAATTTACCTTTCACTAAAAGAGATTAACCGATTAACCGAATCTGATTCCAGAAATCAAAACCTATTTTTGACGTTTAAAATATTGTGAGTCAGTGCTGTTCGTAACGAATTGAATGAGTAAGTAGGCGAATAGGTAAACGTGTGGGAGGCAATATCTATTAGGCTGACGGTTATCGTAGACACTTATTATAAATGTTACATTCAAAATTTTAGTAAACCTTAATGGACTTTAATGCTTAACACAAAATGGATTTTAAATGAACAAGTGACTTATTATCGCAGCATTATTCAGTAGCCAGTTAAAATAACGCAACAAATAAAATGATGGGAGATAATGATTTTATAAGTTTGAGCTCGTAAAGATGATGAATATGATTGTTTAAATCAGTACGACAGATAGGTAAGGAGATGAGGCTGATGGAGTATTTTTAGGTTACGTCAGATCGGGCACACGGCGCGGGTAGATACGTGCCGCATCGCCGCTGGCGCTGCTCGCCTCGAGCAAACTAAGCATGACATTTACAAATTACATCGCCCGTCAACTTTCTGAAACAATATACCAGTTGGCGTTTAACTTATCTTGGAAGTTTTCGTCTCGTATAGATAAAATGTTGTAATACTAAAATGTCATTATGCTCGGTCGGGAGGCCAGTACTCGAGGAGATAATATTTCCGTGGGCGCGGCGCAAGCTGAACGCTGCCAGAGCTGGTGCCGACTCGCAGCCGACCGACGCTATCGCTGCAGTCGGTATCACAGTTACCGTACCGATTTGTTATGTTATCTCTGGTACTTTGAACGAGGTGGATAGGTCAACTTTATTATATCGCTTAAGGAAATCTCACCAGGTGTATCAGGTATTGTTGTTCCACGACCGTCGAGTTCCATAATATTGATTTAGAAGTAAATATTAAATTAACAATTAGAAAGTGTTGACGTTGACTAATTCTTCAACTTTGATACATTGACGATCGTCAGCTGTTCTTAAGTAAGTATCTAAGAGGTTTTTGACAGACAGACAGCAAAGTGATCCTTGAGTTCAAATCACATAATAGTCGATATCAACTTTACGTAATCCATTATTATTTTATTATAAATACTTACGGGTATTTATCGCGTTTATTTACCTATTTTTCATCCCAGGAGTCATCCCGTGACCACGACAGAGTGTAAACCTATCGAAACGTCGGGAAAAATGGGTAAATAAACGCGATAAATACCCGTAAGTATTTATAATAATGTGTTCTGATCGCGTAAGTTTAAAAAACCATTATTATTTCACAAAAGATTACTACGTTTAATATAAAGTGCCACTAACATAGGTTTTAAACTAACACAGAAGCAACCTTTCTAATCTTTTTAATATAACTACGAAAGAATTAAGTCGAGAATATTTGGAGTGCGAGAACAGCGACTTAACGTTTTATACGGCGAGCTTCAGAACAGTTGTCGGAGTTTTCAAAAAGAAAAAATCGACGCAGGTTTTTTATTGCTCTCTTAGAGTGAGGCTAGGAGTGATTTGTCCAGGGCAATTTATCATTCAAACACTATGGGAATAATTAGTGTCAGCGGACGCATCCGGGCGGACTGCGCACCACAATGAACCGCGCGACGCACCATTCAAACAAACCATTAATAATTTCGAACGCTAGTTTTTCTAAGACGGATTCACTTTTGTAAATAAATGGAACACTGGATCTTTAACTACCTACTTACGGAGACATTTTTTCCACGACAAGCCGTTAGGCGGGTAATGTGGCCGCTGGTTGGATGAGCACCAAGTCAGAGCCCCAGCCCAAATTAGGCATTCAATTTGTAGAGACATTAGAGTCGTTGGATTGGCGCATGGCCTAGCGCTCGTGCTTCTATGGCATAGCTTATAGGCTGGTCTTGAATCGTGAAAGTTGATTTATACTGATATGATTTTTTTAAAGTAAAATAAATACCGCATTTCTGTTCGCATCAACTATTGCAGAAGGGTAATCAGTCGATAACCCGCACTGTACATACTTATATTTCGTAAATAAAAATTACTATATAAATTACTAGATTAATATAAACCACAGAACAGAATATAAAAAACTAGAACGTTTTGGAATTTCTGTAAAAATCTATAAATACTTAACCTGATTAAAAGTATCATAATATTACTAGAACACTCAATATAAGTAAATCGGGACAATTTTCTTGAAACATCAAAAATTACACTGTTCCTAGAATTCTTATCACGAAAATAAACAATTAAGCGGTGTTTTCTCTTACAAATATAAAATCTATTTGTATCAAAACTAATGACAATCAAAACAGTAGGAAAACAAAGGGGAAAAAATGCGGAGGTACGGTCACGGCCGCACACCACGTTGCATCGTTATAACCAGTGTGAACGACCTTTGCTTCTTACCAAGATATTATAATGTTTGAAAACGCATATTAATAAAACTCGTACCTACTGTTAAGTTATGACCGAATATATTACGCTTGTCGTCAGAAACGTCTTTACAATTTGAAACAAAAAAGTCATACATAACTCTTAATTGGCCGCTATCTGATTGTGTGCTAGCTAAATGAGATAATGGCCTCAGAACCTCCTCGGTTAGGCATGGTCGGTGCTTAGAATAGCAGAAAATAGGTCAGACTTGGGGGGACCCGTTCCTTTGTGCTCTGCCATCTGGTTCAGATTGCATTTTGCAATAAAGCATAGCGGTGCACTGATTTCACACAAATCTTGCCGCTTCTGTCGTGGTCAATGTGGTCAAGCATGAAAAGCTTCAAGCATTTCAGTTACAAAGCTTGGTTACTCGAACCTAAACTACCTACCCACTGATATAGTGAAGTACCTAAATTTACATACTAGGGAGTAATTTTGTCATTCTTAATGTGAGCCGTTTACAGAAAATAACACGAGATATCAACAAAATTATTTGGTATCTGCGAAATATGGATTAAGGTAAGTAGGTATACATTTTCATTAACACAGACTTTACTCACGTATTATTTTGTCGATGGAGGCACCCACACTGTTTCTGTGCGAACCGTGAACTCGAGCGGCAACGAGCGGACCGCGGATCAAACTCACTCTGATGAAGATTCTCTAGATAAATCGAAACAGTGTCGGTGCCTCTAACGACAAAATAATACATGAGTAAAGCCCATGTTTATCAAAATGCATAGTACAACTCATATATATAGTACAACGAAAGTTTTGAAAGTGAAATAGGTTAAGTAGGTACTTATTTATTTTGTGAACCATTTAAGAAGAAACTGATATCGATTAAATTTGATCGTTTTGTTGACATTATCATTGGCATCACCTTTAAGTAAATACCTTTAAGTAATACCTGACTTAGCTACTTAATGTTATAACTGCTTCTTCTTCTTTTCTTCCTATAATGGCATCTGTAATGTCGACAATTTTGCCAATGTCAAGTGATTGTTTGAAAATAAAGTCTTAGTCGACGTTCATTTGTCTATTCTAAACGTCATCACGGAATAGAACTTTCTCGGGATTCCTCGTCGTTCAAATTTATTTATATTTATTTAGAAGTGCTATGTTCTTCATGAAATGGCAAACGAAGAATCCTGCATGCCTAATCCCGATTACAGCGGATCGACAAAGAGATCTGATGGAGTTGTATCTTTATCTTGATGTCGCGACTCTACAGTCTATGGGTAGCTCAACGTAGCTCAAACAGGCTAGCCTAGTAGTTAAGTGAACCATACTTTATTCCTCTGATTTTTTAATTCATTCACAGTGGACCTACTTGCTATAAAAAGATTGTCTGTTGTTTCTTTTCTGTAATTAACCGTACTCAACACGAGGACAGTGACATTTGACATCAAAACCAGTACTTCCGCTGGCGCTGTGAAAAATAATTTGCTCCACACAATCAAATGTACCTTCATATTTGTATAGCACATAAAATTTAACATGACTTAGTACACACGTCATTTAACCTACCTACACTAAAAAATAACAAGTATTAATACAATCATCCAGTATAACAATTTATGTTAATTAAATTAGCTGACTAGCTAAGAATGAGTAATTAAAACATGGAGTGTTTCTAGATATTTTAACGAACTAAAATATTTTTACAACTATTTCGTTTTAAATTTCAAGTATGTTTAGTTGTGAGTTTACAATACCTTGGACACGAAGTAGCTAACATTCGTTCGCGCTAGTTCTAGTTCATTTGATAGGTGTATCGACATTTAGAGACAGCTCTCATACGATTCTCGCGTCTAATATACATACTTACAAGCATTAGTCTTGCCTGACCCTTTCCCTGTGTCGTAGAACAGAAAATATGTTATAAATAACACAAACTACTTAAATTAACTAAAATATTCAAGCACTAATAAAATTAAACTTTTTACTGTAAGTAAAAACATTGTTATTCATGATGCAAATCAGTGGCCCCGCATTTATCAATTAGCTGAAATTATTACAAAATATCCGGCAAACGGCACTTTATGTCGAATTACTTTGTATTTGCCAAAAACAGTTCATTACAGTGGTTCATTGTGTATTATTATCGTTTTATTGTGTTATGGTAAAACAATGTATTTAGTTAAATATAAAGTTATAAAAATATGACGTATTAAATAGTAGTAGCTAAGAACAGTTTTGCATATCCCTGATCTAAATCTAACCCTTTCTAGGGTTTCCTTGTAGTTTCGTTGTCCGCCTGTCTGACTGTCCGACCCTAATCGATCCCTTGCTCGCAAACTATTACTTTTATCGTAATGACTTTTGCAGAATAATAAGTATTACAATTCCCTACAAAGAAAACAAACAAAAATTATAAAAAAAGTTTATCGCGTAAATTTTTTTTTTACTTTTTTTAACCACATCTTCTTGCATATCATTGGATTAGTCTTTTAAAGAATATTTTTGATCAGTTTTTCCATATAACCGAATTGTTTGATAAATTTAAAGCTTTAATGTAGTAATTTTTAATGGTCTTGTGTTCACCGGCTTAAAAGCTCTTTATATAATATGATGAAACTATAAAGAAAATTATAACTGTTAGTAAGGCTTTACTAGATGAGTAAAAGCATGATTTGAAAACCTAAAAAAACATACTAATAAAGCTCTATATGAAAACTCTATAATACTTTAACAAAATGGAGTGAATTGGTTAGGTTAAGGAAACCTCGACCAATCGTCATACTTATTATCTTAATTGACATCAGAAGCTTTCACATCCCGTGGTCTGAAACGTGCTTTGCTCATTGATTTAATTAATAAACTAAGTGTAATAACCTACTAGTTCGATGTCCACTACAAGCCAAATGCTTCTCGACTCTCATTTTATTGATTTTGGTTTAGAGCTATATTTAGACCGGTCGGGTCAACCCCTGATTTGAGTAGTCCACCCTCATCGCCTATCCGCAATTAGAAGAATACAGCTTCAAATGTTATAGTATTGAAAATTGATAAATTTTGTTTAAAAAACAAGCACACTGCAAAGTATTGTTAAATATAATTTATGGAACCCTAAAAGAGAAATAAAGCAACAATAGCTATTAAATATTTTTGGGTCTTCACTCAGCGTAATAAAGAACTCGTTCATAATTAGCGCTGTATAAATAAATATAATGTCTAAAAACGAGATAATAAGGAAGTAATGTGAGCAAGATAGTTATTATAAAGATTTCATTATGCGTACAAATGTGAGCACACTATATTGTACTTAATAGTTTTAAGTTGTATTAAATATAACTAAGCAACATGTAGGTATGTATCTACTCGTTGATGCCCACTTAATTTTAATTAGAGGCATAATAAACTATTCATTCTTATACTCTTTGATATCTAATATTTATTTTATGATTATATGAAAATGTAAAGATGCAAAGTATGTAGTGCAAAGCAGCAATAATATAAATATGTTATTTCTTCTTTGAGGACGTATAATATCAAAGCAATGAAATCCGGGCAGATTTTCGGTATCATCCGTGTGATTACACAGAAGACGGCTTTCTGTTGACAGATTTAACGAGCCGGCCAAACAACGCACTCAAGGATATCTTTCACCTGATATATATATTTTCCTCTTTGAGTAAAAATAAATCTTTCCGTTTCTTGGAACAACAACAGTGTCAAGTCAGCTCGTCTTAGAGCAAAGATTATATTTGTCATCGTCGATCGCATTAGACTCGTTTACGGGGTGTCGCGGACGCGGTAAACGATTTAGTCGGAATAGCGACCGCGATGCTTCAACAGATGTTTTGTCATCGCACCACCTTTACAATACAAAAATGCTCTCTTTCCGTTCAACTTAAAAATAAATAGAGGTATGTGTGTACCCATAAGACTCCCATACCAACATTATTTATAGAACCTGTCATCTTCCCTTAAATACCTAATGAGCCGTTTCTAATATCGTATGGTATTCATCATTTGGTTTCCCTGTCCACATAATTACCAATACCAACAAGGCGCCGTCTGTTGAACGTTTGCGCGGGCGCAGCCGCCGTAACGTGTCGTTTTATTTAAATAATCAACGGCTTGGTAATAGACACGAAGATAGAAACTAGTGCGGCACGGTTAATGGAGTTAGCTGGGTATGGTTTAAAAACTTCGTGAATCGTGGAATAAACAAAAACATTACAACAAAACGGTGAAGATGATTAAATTTTTTAGTGAATGAACCTATACATACATTATATTAACGGATAAAGCTTTACAGTATATTCAGTGTGATTCAGGGAGATCGCAGTCGGTTAGTCGCGCGGAAAGCGGTGGGATCGCAGAAATATCTACTCCGGCATTAGCCGACCGGGCCACCTGCCCGTTCACACTCGACCTCCACAATTTTTCCGTTTTGCCGATGCAAGGTTTCTCGTTAATATGCAAATTAAGAGTTATCTGCGAAGAGGACGCGGGATTTAGGGCCACTTTCGAATAACGAGTGCGCAGCTAAATGAAAATTGGATCTTCACGCCCTGATTCTACACGTACCCGTTTAATGATTTAGCATAATGGCTTGATTATATTTTATTTGTGTGTGCTTATCGTAGTATGTGTACATTATATTTACATAATGCGTGAAACTCAGGCTGCAAAAATGTATCTAATTAACTACAAAATTTTAATAACGTGTTACAGTGCTTAGTTAATTCAAGTAGACTATAAAAAAAAATACATAAAACTGTTTACTGCTTACATTATTAAAAATACAACTATCATTTCCGCAGGTATATGGATGTCTACCAGTACTGCATTGTAAGAAGTCAAATTTGAAGTGTAATCCATGAGGTAGGTACCAACTCCATATTTTCAGCAAAGCAGCAAAGCAAATATTTTCAAATAAGCAGTTTCGTGTATTAAAAAAACAAGTTTTTTAAGATATGAAACTGCTTATTTGACTAAAAAGTTTATGGATATCAAATACATCAAATATATCAAAAAATACGTTGAGAATCAATATACTAATAAATGTAAAAAAAATATTGCGCATTACGCCAACCTCTTTTTAAACGAGCCGATTCGTCTCGCGAGGTATTAGAAAAAGTATCATAGGTTAAAAATACCTGTTTTAAAAGAAGATGAAATAAGCAAGGACTAATGTTTAAAAGTACTAATTTATCATGCACTATGAAGTTAGGAAAATAGGTAGCTTCCGAGCTAGTTACAAACTGCTTAGACGAGGAAGCCCCTACCTCTATAATGCAGGTCGTCAATCACAAACGTCGATGTGTCAAAAGAGAGTAAGAAGCATGCCGGAAAAGATTTGAATACCTAAGACAAAATACTGTTTAATTAAGTAATTACCTAGATAGTTTTATTAATTTATATTTTATGATAATTTTATATGGATAATGATGGTGTGATAGTCTAGCTAGAGATAGAACAGAGTTTCACAATGGGCAGTTCCAAGTTATGTGATGAGCTAGTTAAAGATACGCGTACTCATTATTTTTACAATAAAAATGTTAAGTAAAATAATAATGAAATATTAATTTACAGTTTAAAACTTAAAGTACGCACATTAAAGTTTACTTGTACGATCTAAACAGCGAGTTTATGTTTACTGTTTGTAATGTACATCTTTATTTGTTCCACCACAATAATAGTAAAAAAAATATGCAGCGCTGTTATTAAAAAAAATCGTCTTGTTAGTATAATTTTATACAATGATATAGTTTGTACTATCTTTTATATACAAAGACGGTTTCTATCCACACAATGTCGACATTTTGCACTTTCCCGGCAATTGTAGGAGCGGGCTGCGACAAATTGCCCCCGGCCACATAAAGACTGCGATGGAGTGCCGCATATAACTATACAACGCTGGACTCACAATGTGTTATGCCAAGTACAGAGTCAAAAAAGATTGGCGAAAAGAATAAGATTGTATTTGATGATATTTGTTTTTTTATGGCTACTTGTTGTACTACCTTAGTAAATTCTGCTGATCATGAGGTAAGTATTAAGTTATATTGAGTAAATATCAATGTTTGTCTAGATATTTGAATAATTGTTTGTTTCTTAATTACGCAATTATAAAAATGGACCTGGAATAAAATATGCTACTTTTTCAGGTTCTGAAATCCACAAGGAGCACTTATAGTTTCGCTTTGTCTGTCTGTCTGTCTATCCGCCCCTAATTTTGCTCATGCTCGCAGACTATTTAACACGATAAAACTTAATCATGATATAGTTATAAGAAATACGTATTAGTGACCCCTACAAAAACAATTAAAAACCCGTAAATATGAGTTATATTAAACAGTTTTATTCAATACATATTCGTTTGATAAATATTAAGTTATGAAGTGGCTATTTTTTCTAGAGGTCAGTTTAATTATTTCCTTTATTTTATTTTGACAACAACGTCATACGGTTGAGGTACTTAATTTTATGAATGGTCTGTCTTCCTAACAATGTATTCAGTGGCGTGACTTCCCGTCCAGTTCCTAACTAGTACAGGTAGGTCTCCAACCAATTAATTCCCATGCGTGCTAGAAAAGATTAATCCAGAACCACTTATAGGGATTCGCCAACAGTAACACACTGATCGACTGCTGTTCGTAAATTTTATTATGTTC
Organism: Lampropteryx suffumata; assembly: GCA_948098915.1. Classification (NCBI taxonomy): domain Eukaryota; kingdom Metazoa; phylum Arthropoda; class Insecta; order Lepidoptera; family Geometridae; genus Lampropteryx; species Lampropteryx suffumata. The sequence goes on along the minus strand of OX402544.1, from coordinate 11,879,610 downwards.
TTATCAAACCCTTGTTGGTTATTTACACAGTACTATATTTTTTTTACAATAATATTATATATAAAATAATATAATTACCACGTAAAAACTTCACGTACTTAATCGAGCGAAATACAAGCATTTAATAGTAGACAACTGGTCTATAATTTAATACTTGGATTTCGATTTATTTTTAAGGATGAGGATCTTTAAGGAACCTAGGTAGATAACTGAGGCGTGACTTTGCGGAAATCCATTACAAATTATTAAATATTACATATAACTTCTTAGGCTAAGAAGTTCAGAGACATTTACTCACGCTTCCGTTTGTCTAATAAAATTAAAGTATTTTTTTTTAATCAATAAAGCTACGAGGACGATTTTGAATTGTTTACTTACCTACATGTTAAGAGAATGAACGTGCTGGTTTCTCCCAACCTCAGATAATACACACAGCGGAAATAACCGCATTGAAAATTACATACAAAAGAAAAGTACTGTTTAAACCACGCGAATTAATTTGCTAAGACCTAAAATCTGGCGCGCACTAGCAGATTAATTCGCAGAAAAGTTGTAAGTAGTTTTCAATGCGGTTAATCCGCTAGTGCATGTGCCTACCTCTGATTCCACGTACCTCATAAAAGCGCGATAAAATGCGCCGCGGATTAACCCGCAATGCGCGCTAGGTCTTTAGGCGAAAGTTTCTTTTTTAATCTTGCACTGTAATTTAAAGTTACATTTTTGCGTCAACAATCATACATCTATTTTATAGATTGACTATAGTGAGATGGCTATACTTTGGATTTTAAAGTGATCCTTGTGATTGTATTACATAAAAATATATTAGAATTTGCTGCAGAGGTCGTAGATATAATTTTAATATTATTGTTATAACTTTGCAAAGCATGCAATAGTAACTCAAACTAATTCAAGCGTAACTATCGTTGTAAGTAAATACACGTGTTTGTTTAGGTATGTACCTAATTGTAATTAGAAATAGTGTTTCGTATTATACCGACGTAGCTACGCATTTATATTTAAAAATTAAAGCCGTGACACACATGCCTGAAACTGATACAATAGAATGCCTAAAACTGGCGGTGCCAGCTACTAGCTTGAGTAACGAGGTTCTGCTAGTAGCTAGCTGTATGTTAGACGGAGCACCACTGAATTAAAAGTGAAGCATTTTTTCAATTAAATGTATCTGCTTTTAGCACGGTATGGTGCTGGCCGGCTTACTTTGGTGGCAGTGTTCGTGAGGCGATTGTATACAATGCAATCTAGTGCTACAGAATTAAGTTAATATGCTACGAAGTAAAGCTCAATCTCATCAATTAAAAATATACAAAACATTTCCAAGATACTACTCATCATAAACAAAGTTAACTTAAAATGTATCGCTTTGATGTTAAGCGGCGATTCGTCTATCTTATTTCTTTCTCTATGGCTAGCAATTAATTTTTACCCCTGATTTTTAATCTTTAACAGTAATTTTCGAAGCATTTCTAGAAACAAGCACATTGTACCAGATACTGGAATGTGTATCTCAGCCATAACTACTAGCTATCTACTAGTCATCTAGCTAGCTACTAGTCAGTTATTATTGAAATAATATCACTGAAATCCCAGAACTTGACATGCTAGCCGGCTTTCCTGTGTCTGGTGTGCCAGCAGCAGGCATGTGTGTCAAGGGCAGTAGATTTAAAAAGCAATAGTATGTGGATCGAGACGTGGCAAAAGTTTAAAAGATATAAGTGACCTCACACCGAGAAAAGAGGAAGAAGTGAACGAAAGTATTGCTTTAAGGAATCAAAAGCTTGACAGACTAGACAACTGTTCGTGGGAATTTAAATTTTGTGAGTGTATGAACGCACACTTTTGGAATTTTAGAAATTCAACCCTAAGGTCAAAGGTTGCAAAAACAACTTTACACCTCATTACGCGAATTATCGGACGTGCGATTTATTTGTGTAAAAGGTAGCATTAGTCTAGTCTTCTAAACGTATACTTAGAAGTTGAAAACCTACTGTATTATTAATATAGTCAGTGCCTCAATGGTGATCGAGAATGCTTTCCGGTGTACGCGACGCCGACGGTCCCAGACCGCGATCCGAATGACAAAAACCTGGCTTATCGAAGTACAGTCAACTAAATAAATTTTCATACAATGCGCTGCAGCTGTATTGAGAGCGCTTTTAATTATATTTTAATTAGTGTGTACAAATTAAATAATGTTGGGAATCAAAGAAACATAATTTTGAGGTTTAATTCATGAGCTCAGTTTAAACATGCGAAGTGACTTTGTCAGCGCTGATTGAGGCCCTGCATTCATTTATATTGAATAAATTGTATGAAAAAACGTCAACAATTGTTTATTTGAAATTCCAACAAAATAACATTTAGTTGGTATGACAAAACCAGCGCTGGACAGGATTGTTGGCGGAATACTAATATGGCTTAAAGAAGAAATAAAGGATCGTATAAAGTTGTGTCGTATTTGTAATATGGACATCGATAAATCATAGGGAACCGACCACAATCGTTCCGATGACATGGTATGCTTACAAAAAGAAAATCCAAACCATCATTCAGATGCTCAGTAGAATTGGGTGGGAATAAAATTCACAAGTAGGGTTGAAAACATAGTTCATTATAGTATTTCACTTTCAAAACTTTCGTGAATTGTACTATACATTTTGATAAACACGAGCTTTACTCACGTATTATTTTGTCGATGGAGGCACCGACAATGTTTCGATTGATCTAGAGAATCTTCATCAGGGTGAGTTTGATCCGCGGTCCGCTCGTTACCGCTCGAGTTCACGGTTCGCACTGATGATGAAGATTCTCTAGATGAATCGAAACATTGTCGGTGCCTCCATCGACAAAATAATACGTAAGTAAAGCCCGTGTTTATCAAAATTCATTATAGTAGTTTAGATTTACAAAATAACGGTGATCTAAACGATAATATAAAAATATACTTCGAGCCTTTATTAAAATAGGATTCGATCGTTCCTTTACTATGAAGATTGTAATTTTAGAAGTACAAGAAACAAGTATTTTAAATGATGACATTATTGGAAAAACATAAAAAGTTTGTGCAGGACATGTACTTACACGGCCATTTGTATTAAATAACTTGTTTTCTAGGGTTACGTGTCTGAGACAAGGTAAAGAAAATTGTATTATACCTAAATATTTTGTTATACTTAAAAGTAAATTTAATACGACATACATAACATTTCAGTAAAATTATTTCTAGTTAGATTATTAGACCTGTCTAAATCAAATCTACCTACCTAATTTAGGTGTACGTAGGTAGGTAGGTACATACATAATTAATTTAGGGCATGTGTGCATTGAATATGTAATATGTAATATGTAATATGTAATATGTAATATGTAATATGTAATATGTAATATGTAATATGTAATATGTAATATGTAATATGTAATATGTAATATGTAATATGTAATATGTAATATGTAATATGTAATATGTAATATGTAATATGTAATATGTAATATGTAATATGTAATATGTAATATGTAATATGTAATATGTAATATGTAATATGTAATATGTAATATGTAATATGTAATATGTAATATGTAATATGTAATATGTAATATGTAATATGTAATATGTAATATGTAATATGTAATATGTAAAATGTAATATGTAATATGTAAAATGTAATATGTAAAATATGATTTAAGAACGGAAGCCTATCAGCACGAGACTCCCACTTGTCCAAAATTTTATAATTACGATGTCGATGTCAATTAATACCATTAAGCAGAATATAATGCATAATACAACAATGCATAAAATAATAAAGTTGTATCTACTAACAGACAGGCTATAGAATTGTAAATGTTTTTGCCAACCTTAACGATGGAGGACCGTCACGAGCATATTTTAATAATTTTATTTCAACTTAACATTTTGTGCCTAATTTATTTATCTATTGTTCTTGTTTTATGACAATCATTTATTCATTTTCAATATTAATATCACAATTTAGTTCGTGAATGCTATCGCTGGAGGTCCTCAATATTTCAGGGGTCTTATTTTTCTTTCGTGTCAATGTTTTGGTATGACATATTTTTTCTTAGGAACACAATTAAAATATGTATGTATTATAAACCATAGATACTGCCAGTATTAATGGTTTATAATATTTCGTCTAACAAAACAAATATATTTTTAATTGGACGGCCTCTGAGGCACAGTAGGCGAAGGCCTGCCTGAGACGCAAAATGTTGCGGGCTCGATTCCCGCCGCGGGACAAATGTTTAAATGAAGTATATGTCTCGACTCTGAGTGTTGTATTTACAAAAAAATAAGTATATATTATGTAGTTTAGGTATGTCATGTGGTTCCCACAACACAAGCTCTGCTTGTGCTCTGCTGTGAAATGTCCGGCATTATTTATCTAGTCAATAATTATTGGTGGACTATTGCACACAGCGCCATCCAGCCCCAAATTAATATAACTTGCACTATGGGAACTAGATGACTTATAGAATACTTATATGCGTAGATACTGTAAATATATGCATATGATACTTTATAACAATACCCAGAAACAGAAACAGAAGAACACCCAGAAAAAGAACTGAAACTAATGTTCATCACACAAATAGTTGTCCTGGGCGGGAATCGAACCTACAATCTACAGCGCAGAACACAGGGTTACCAACCAACCAACCAAGTGAGCTGTGATGCCAGTCAAATAGTTATATGATATTGATAATGAGTCGTACAATGGGTATGACTTGATTGTAAATGTGTTGGTATAAGTGAGAGATCCAAGGCTACATAGGTTAGGTAGAGTATTTCCATGTTCGACCTAGAATTGTTCTACCCAATAGGTATTTTATCCCAACTCAAGCAAGAACATATGATCGGTCTACCTGTTTCAAAAATGTGAGTCACAGTGTATTGCAGCAGCATATTATATTTAGTACAATTAAAAGTACGAAGTAAAAATGTCAAGAAATCTAGAAAATGCATTTTTGTAACCTTCAGGATGTAGAAATCCCAACAAGTAGTTTATTTGCCTTAAAAATAAACCAAGATAAGTATTTTTCTAACCAAAATCTGAATAAGATTGATTTTGTATTGAATTAAGTATCCACGTTCTTGTCTGCTGCTTCAGTGTTACACTGTTTAATATATTTGAATTTTAACAAAAGAAATTAGGAATAAGTAGGTGACGGGTAGGAACAGAAACATAAATTTAATGTACCTATTGGGTCAAACGGAGTTAAATATCTAGTGGGTTGAAAAACTTGGGTTGAAAGGGAAAGCATCCGTTAGGTACTACACACAATCACTATCTTTTTTCCTGTAAAAGCAGCATTTGTGCACTTCTAACGGTTTATTAATATAATTATATTAAAAATGTCTGCTTTCGTTAACATCGTCGGTGTGATACAAATAAATTGCCGTAGTGCATTTTTATCACGTTTACATTTGTAAATCTTACTTTACCTTATTTATTTTATGGCTCTTAGATAAGTCTCCTATAAAATGTTAGTTTAATTATCACTCTGCTTTGTAAACAAAAAGTATGAGAAGCTCATTAAAAGTTTTATAAAAAGTTTCTATATTGAAACGTGTAACCATATTTGACCACTTAGTTTATAAATCCATACTTTGGGTACATTTTAGAATCCTTTACAATCTGTTCGCTAAGAGAAGAGTGCTGTGGTGACATTTGTGTCATTGATACAACATATAAAATGCAATGATTCACGACTCTATTTGTATTGTATGAACTCTACATAGGGCACACATTACTGCGGGCTAATAGATTCGAATATTCAATTTACTTATAGCGGCGAAATGGTTAGTACGTACCACACATAGAAGAAAGCTCTTAACGTATTTTAGGGTATGCATGCATTCCCTTGACGATCCCGACTCATTGTTTGTGACCAAAGAAAGAGCAAAACACCAACCAAGATGGAGATGTCCAATATTTTAGATGGCATAGCATTCGCCGCTACGAAACCGAAATTCCTGACTCAAAGATTCTCCTCAGTCGACATGAGAAAACTCACCTGTAAATTCATATCTTTAAAGTCTCTATTCCATTGAACAATCTCCCGGACAATGAGACCGTATCGGAACGTTCGAACATCGTTTTAGTAACCAGGCATGCAATAGATAACCGTGTTTATGCAAATCCCCATAAACAAAACATAACTTACAAATTTTCGAGAGCCTTCGTATGCCTTAAATTCAAACCATCAGGAAGTGGTTTTATGACCAACACCTCGTGCAAGTGTGCACATGAAATTATGAGCAATCAACGCCTAGATTGTTATGTTGACTCTCGCCCGTCATCGACTATTAAGATTTCTTTGTTACAGTAACATGTTGGACTATTTACACAAAACGTTCCTCTGAGAGCCATTGTAAAAATAACTTGGGCTTTTTTTCTATGCGTTGTTGTCGGTCAGCCAGCACATATCGCTCTCACGATATTGAATGAAATACTCAAGTCACTTAGTGCTAAGAAACGCTAGAATTTGCTTTTATATTATGAATCGTTTGGATGGCTTTATTATGAGCGAGTGACGGCGATATCGACTGTTGGATACACACACAAAGCGACTTCGAGTCGGTGACAATAACGCGTGATTGCTACGTGAGAGTTTGTAATTGAATTATGAACTTTACATAGGTACCTAGGTGCCCACTTCTGAGGTCTGACTCACTGTGAAAAAATGTTGATTGGCCTTGAGAAAGTTTGAGTTACACACGAAATAACAATTAGCTTATTGCTAGTTAAAATATGGTTATTATTTGACCTTTATTAATAATGACCCACTTATGTTATGTAGATTGAACGTGTTTAAAATTCTTTATAATTAATGTAAGCGTAATAAATCATGTGTAGGTAAGTACCTATACAAATAGCTGCTCATACTCGTATGTTTACACATACACAGTCAACAAAAGTGTTTCACTAATTGGTACTGGTTTTGAACTATTGATTTACTAAATCAATATGTATTCAAATATTAATTATGCAATTACCTACTTACTTATATAGGTACATTTAGGGATTTTCAATATTCAAATGCAATATTTAGACAAAAATGAATTGTAGATTTGCATGAACTAGACGATCTTAGTTCATGCAAATCTACAACTCAGTGATTTTACAACACTTGGTCTTTACACAAGTTTTGGCTACACAAGTACATCATTGAGAAGAACTAAAATAATATTATAATTGAATTAACTAAAACAAGAAATAAAGAAGTTCAATCCAACAATTTGACTACGAGTGTTTCGCACGACACACGAATTATTTTATTTCAACCTGTCATATTGATACCGTCTCCACGCATGGAAGTATTTCAAGGAGTTCTCATGAATCCCAGTATAATTTCGTCAAAAGTCCTTTCAACGTCGTCACCATAGACTGTAGCTCACACGATTTCGTTTATTTATATTGTGGTCGCCTTTCATCTAGTATACGTGAGCAAATAATGAATATTCGTAAGACATATCACACGGTGGCGGTGTGACGTCGGCCGGACACCGCTACATCAAAGCGACAACCTCAATGATTTATGTGTATTTTGTTAGACTTCGCCCCAATTACGTTCTCAAATTTGTGCACTTTCATAATAAAGTGTTTACAGTCGAAAAGCTTTGATGTCTAATTAGGTACCCATGATGAGCTGGACATAGTCGGCGATCTTAATTAATATAAGTACCTGCTTAACCACTAAAATATTTCCACTAAAAGCGAAATTATTATGCTAAGGGTTGTAAACATTGAAACACCTATGTAGCCTTTACGTCTTGGTAAGAAGCGAATATTAGCTTTAAAAGCAATTGAATGTTTCCATTAATTAAATATAAAAGCATGCTGGGAGCATGTGAACCGAATATAAATAATATAAATAAATAATATTGGCCATTTCATACAGCATCATCTTGCAAAGAAAGCAGAGCTTGTGTTACGAGATCCACATGACTGATGTACTACTTGATGTAGTAGTACTAATGTATTATTTGAAAAACATACATTATATACATCCCAAGCTCCGAGATATTATACATATCAACCCCAAGATCCGAGATAAATATTTGCAAATTATGCAAACATTTGTCTCAGGCGGGCCTTCGCGCACTGCGCCACAGAGGTCGTCCCAAAATCGTGTACACATCTTTCAGTTCTAATGGTTCTTATCATTATGTTTTCTCTAAGTAGGTACTATTTTTGTTATTCAAGACTTATTCTTGAATCCTTTTAATGTTCTTTGAAGTTTTTATATCGGTTTTTGTTATTTCTAACTAACTGTATTTAATTAAGAACGCTATTGAAATAAAAAGCATTTATTTCAGTTGCTTTATTATTTGTTTTGGTCATTAGAGGAATTGAGTTTAAACTGCCGAATGCCGCGCAGAGATTATGCGCGATGCGCAACTATTACTCTCATTGTAACATCTGAAATGGAGTATGTATAGGAGATACTTAGAAAATAATTTAATGGACAAATAAATACAATGTCCATAGAAAGTGTGCATTAAATACGATTTCGTTTAAGTATCGCTAAATGATGGTGTTCTTTTGTCTAGGCATGAACTCCTAATACGAGTAAATACAAATACATACAAATATTTTGTGAAATTATTTGGTCAGGTATAAAAAAAACAACTCAAGAATACTTCTGTATTAAATTTATTGCATCTATTCACACACCTTTTTAAAACGGTTAAAAGAACTTCTAAGCTTATAACAAAACCATGAAAACTAAATGTGCTTGAAAAAACTGCTTGGTTCTCTACCGATGAATGGTTAATACCAGTTGAAATGGTCGTACAAGTTACCTACACAAGAAGAATACAGTAAGTAATTTAAATTTGACTCAGTGTGCCTAACCTTTTTTATAACAAGCTCAGTGTAACCGCATCATAAAGTAAGTAGGAAGCGAGTATAGAATTATATATTTTTCTGTAATTTTATTAACCATAAAGTGTTTTTTTTTCGTAGTAATTTCAAACTACCTACGCTGAATGTAGAAGTTAACATTCAGCGTAGGTAGTTCCGTATTATGTACATTAAAGGATTTGTAATACAGAATTTATTGCGAATAATCTTAAATATTTGTAATTATTACAATATAATACACTTAAAACAGTGACATTATGTACAAAACTATAGACTCAATTTGGGACTTTCAGTCTCTACAATATTTTAGTGCTTAGAAACGAACCGACAAGTATTAAGTATTGTACATGTAATATAGAGATTACACATTTTACACAAGGCCATATCAGACATAGGATACCTAAGGAACTTACTATGTGCTATGGGTACAGTGATTGTAGGTTTATAACTATTTACGAATTATTCATGCAAACTTCTGATTATATATTATTATTAGTAGGGCTGGCTACTGTAAATACGACACTCGAACCATTCAAGAAATCATAAATCAAGCATGTACTTTTATTTATTAATATTTTTATTATTTTTTATTGTAAATTTATTGTAGCTTAATTTTAGCAGAATTTATTAACACAGGATTCTTGTGGATGGATGCAACTGAGGGAGACCTTTATCAGCTATGGATAAAGTCAGGCTGTGCATGCTGTACAGCTTATCTTTCGTAGGACAAGGCTAAAGAGATTTTGTCTTAATATTGTGTGTTGGTCCCACTAGCACTAGATACACATGGAATATAAAATAAAAAGTGAAAACTGACATTATTTTTGTAAACTGTCCTAATGCTTATAATTACATAGTTATTTAAGTACGTTTTAAAGGACCTAAGTCCGACGTGCAACTTTTATTATTTTTAACATAATTATTTGTCATGACAAATGACAATAATTTGCTAGCGTATTTTTATTACATGTTAATAAAAATACGCCAATAAAGTTGTAAAAAAATGTTTTTTTTGGTAAGTATGTTTTATTTTTATTGTGATAGGTTATTTATATAGATCATTGATTTGGTTTTATGAACAAAGGCATAGAATTATTTTTATTTTAACAGTACATGGAGAGCTTTTTATTAGGTTTTTGATCTATGCAGAGGCATGATTTTCTATTACATAATAATACCATGCATGCACACCCTTGAGTGTCTAACTCAAGGGTGTGCATGCATGGTATTATCGAAATAGCTTTTAAATATTAAAATAATTGAAATCATAATAATTACGTTGCAGAAGACATTGCACAAGTTATAACTGGTTCATAAAACTCCATACTAAAGTTAAGCCAAGGGAATCTCCAACGGGAGGTAGTAACAAACTGTCTGACTCTACTGACTTCGGAACCCTTCAATGTGCTTTGTTTATACATGCCTAGCCAATTATTTATCATTTAATTTATAAGTATTTCTAGTGATTTTTATTAACCGTTAGCACATATTATTGCAGAAATAGAGCTTAATTTTACGTTTAAAAGTTTATTTTAATATGAATGTGCAAAGTATATTTTAGGCCAATTTCCACGACTATATAGAAATCGCAGTAACAATTTATCTTACATTATCTTAGTTGATTTGAATGAGATTATAATATTGAGATCTTGTGTCTGATACAATCTATGTGATAGTTACATACATACCCTGAATAACAAATATCTATCTATAGGTATAAATAAATATGCACACATGGGTGTAATGTTACAACTACGACGCGTCTGCGCCAGCCCTACAAACATAGTACTTACCTATTAGGACAAGTAAGTATTAACAGTGGTGTTGATGTCTAAAATCCAATGAAAGTTAGTTTGCAAGTAGGTATAGGAAAATTCACAGACACTCATAGTCTTCTGACTAGAAATCAACTAGGTATTTAATTACAAATTATTTTTCAGTATCTTCTAATCTGATATAGACACTTTGAAAAAATAAACCTACATTATAACGTGTTACAACTACTGACCTCGTAAAAATAAATATTAAAATTCGAATATTATTTATTTAAGAATCTATCAAACGATAGAAAACACTGGACGTAAACAGGCACTAAAATATAAGATAATATTTTGAAAATAATTTACACTAAGTACTTATAAAACAATATCGTTTATCCTTATGAAACGTAACACATTATGTAGTAAAACCTAATTTTTAATTAAATCACTCGTGTAACCGGATCCGGTACCAAGTATTAACGTATCAACGAACATTCCACGAGGTCCAACTGTTAGCACCTAGTATTGTCGGCCGGTCGGCGCGCGTGCCCGCGCTGGCGGCGGCGGCGCGGCGCCTCCACTCCACTATCACAATATCTAAGCTTCTCTACACGGTGCATACTCATTATTATCACGTATTTATACGCAGGTATGTATACATAGTCTATCGGTATTTACAGGGCTTAGCAGCGCGATCGCGATTATTGTCGATGGGCCAGCGGCGGCGGCGGTGGCAGGAGCGAGCGCATCCGCTGCGGTCAGGCGCGCGGCGGCGGCGGAGGCTCCGCCAGCGAGGACGTGGACGAGGATGAGGGAGAGGGCGCGGGCTGCACCGACGGAGCGCCGCCGCCCGCGCTCGCCAGTGCCAGCGAGCGCGAATACTCGAGCAGTGCCACGTCGGCGGGATGCGGCGTCGGGTACAGGCCACGGTATAGCTCGGGCCGCGCGTAAGGGTGCGCCAGCCGCGCCGCCGCCGCCGCTGCCGCTGCCGATTGGTACAATGCCGAGGCGGACGAAGGCGGCGCGGGCGGGTCCCCGTCCTTGCTGGCCATGTCTGCGAGGGACCATATCCTTGGCTTGACGGAGGCAGGCGTGGTGCCGGTCGGAGCGCGCGCTGGCAGGTGCTGATACAAGGGGTGCAGCGGCCGCTCGTACGGCTCGGGTGACTCGGGCCCACTGTCAGCGCGCGACTCGGACCACTCTGACTCCGTTCTTTGACCAAGCAGATCTAGTCTCTGCTGCGGTCTATCGCCATCCTCGCTCGAGCCCGTCCCGGAGTCTTTTCCATCTAAAATGTCAATGGGAAGGTAAGTTCTCGAAGCAAAGAGCAAGTTGACGAGCATTGCGTACATCTAATACGACTAGCATAGGCCCTACAGTGCACAGCTCTAATATATTAATTTCGATACGTACCTAACTCTTTTCCATCGGTGCTCTTATGATCGTCATCGTCATTATTGTTGTCATCGTCGTCGACTCGGTTCCTGGGCTCCCACGTCATTTTGTTTTCCTTTTTGAGTCGCCGGCGCGCATTCGCGAACCATGTGGAAACCTGAGTCAGCGTCATTTTTGTGATGATGGCCAGCATGATTTTCTCTCCTTTGGTCGGGTACGGGTTCTTCTTGTGTTCGTTGAGCCACGCTTTTAGGGTGCTCGTGGTTTCACGTGTAGCGTTTTTTCTTCTGGCTCCATTAAGATCCATCCCGTATCTAAAGCAAATATAAACAAAAATGATAAACCAAATAAAATATAGATATACCGAACTATTCTACACTCGGAAGAGTTTAGAATAAAACCGCCAAAATCAAATAAAAACCTACAGATTATTTTTATTGTAGGAAAAAGTGCAAAATGTTAACTGCAATGAAGCGTGAACTGAGTTGTTCCGATTCGGCGAGATTTAAGATAACTGGATCGAGCCCCAATCCCTATGCTCGCCCTCCCGCACTCGCCACTGAGCCAATGAAAGCGCCAGCATAATAATTGAAATCGAGATAAGCCATCGGCTGCTGTGCCAGCGTTAAGCCAAGGCTTATCTTGGACACAAGAACGTACGCATTTGTAGGTTGAGTTCTTCTATCTATATTACCACGCACTCGTAGTTATTCTATTATTATAATCGTTTGAATTAATCATTAATTCTGTTAGTTTAATATTTGTAATGCAACAATCTTTTTGAACAAACTACATGTTTAACTTTAAATTCATGCTGCAAAGCATTTTTTTTCTGTTCTGTGATTGTTCAGTGTAGATTTGAAATTTTCAACTGAGTAGAGATTATGAGCTTTTTTGCTCAATTTTCTTATTCGGACCACTTTTTGCTTGGAGAACGGCGCAAATATTGTCGGCACCATATGCTGCCAATGCAATGCGACCATCGGGAACTGAGGAGGGTGGCAAACAGGGATGAGCGGTATGGGAAATTAATAAAACTGTCACTTGAATTGCAGAAGTGATAGGCAGCGCCCCCCGTTTCTAAGCCAGGGACGATACTCATTCTTAAATACAAAAGATTACAGCAACATTTCCCATGAACACCCTCGCAATATTATCGCGTCTGCTTCATTGTTTAGTTAGTTGTTGACTTAATTTCTTCGTCCCTTATCCGATTGGGAAACTTATAAATAAATATACGAGATTATGAGTTTATGAAACACACTCTATGGCTTTAAGTCTTTTTTGACGTAGGTAAGTCAGTTTTGATTAGGTTTTAAAAGATTCGCATTTTATCTACGTTCTAGGAAATGTTATCTAACAGTAATTTTACAGTAATTTAATTTTTTGCGGGATATTATGGCACACCAAGAATGTATGCCGCTATATAGGCGCAAGAGGGCTGAGATAGTAACGCGCTGAAGTCGCTGACTTTTTATTTCTTTTGGTTTGAACCCTTGGCATTTTCTGCACACAAAAACATAATTGTAGCATAATGTCATTTGCGAAGCACAACACGGTGCCGCGAAGGTTTAATGACGTTTTCAACGCGAGCCCCATGAATTAACTAACATCCAGTGACAATACAAAAGTGGAGCAATGCCAAGCTTAGGCGTATTTCACAAACAAAAAAGCTTCATTTATCCACGGAGTGCCACTTTCACAGCATCCGTGGCTCGCGGGGGTAGGTCTAGGCGGCTTCATTTTTTTATTATTTTGCTACCCCGCAGCGTGGCCGGGGCCAGTGGAGGGTTGTGGCTACCCACCCTCCTGTTACCGGCTTTCGTTCAATTAAATCTCTATCTTTTGTACCACATAGTGTTCGACGTTTTATGACACGAGATGAGCTAAAACTAGCTATTGTTGCTATTGTGATTTAGATTAGTACATTATCCGTTTTTTGTAGTCCTGTTATCACACTATTGTTAATCATAATCATAAGCAACACCAAAGTATTCTGGACGTCCGCCTATACAAGAAGTAAATGGCTTTCAACCAACACATTTACAAGCTGGGAGAACGGAACAGTAACAGAGCTTATACATGTGGAGTACACTGGTAATACACGTTTCAGTTCATTTTACAGAATATTGAAGAGAACAATCGTCTATTACAGCTAACGTGGTTACGAGAAAACTTTCAACTCTCTCGACCAACCAACGCAACCCTATTGTGGACCTCGAGTGTGCAAAATGAATTACCAGTATTTAAAAGTGCTGTAGTGTTTGAGCGAAGACACAATTAGTCTAGTACTCATTCAAACACCTTTGGTATTACTAAAGACAATGGAAAGAGTTTGTTTAATTATAGTCTTACTTATAAATATAACTCAAAAGTAAATGCTAATCTTAAAGTAACCCGTGTTTAAATATTACATAGAAGTTGTTCAAAATGTATTCTGCTTCAGGTTGATTTCTCAAAAGTTAGCTAATTCAATGACAGCAGATCTGTGAATCAGAATATATGAAAACGACGTTTCATACTCAAATAAATTCTAGAATTACGAATCCAGCTCATAGGCGTATTGGGAAAACTAAAATAAAATGTAATATTCAAACGAAAGAGCTTTAAATCAAACATGGTCAATCGGTCAAAAAATACGTGAGCCTCACAATCACAAATGACTTAAAAATGAGGCACGATTAAAACAGGAGCTAAATAATTAAACTAGGCGGGCCGGGGCGGGCACGAATCGAGTCTCATAATAATGAAATAAAGGTAAAAGGTAATGCCTCGTTGGCAATCCCTGAATAAAACGCTGCGGTTCTCTGATCCCGGTTAAATTTCAACTCGATCTCGTTACTTATCCTAATGTAATTTACATTAATGTTTGTTAGTGTTGCGTTTCTGTGGTATTTAGTTCTTGTTAGCAGTTAGAATTCATTTGTTTTTAATGTAGATTATTTGGTCACTTAATTGATGTCAAAATAATCGATGCAAACACAATTCACAAGGTCCATTTAAAATGGTTTTACATAGGGAATTTAGCTGCTAATTACTTTAAAGAAACGCTTGAGAAAAGATCTTAATGTGTATCTTTTCAATTATTTTCCGGCTTGCTGAGAAAACTTAACCTTTTCTTCGTTGAGGTCTTAAATGACGACAAATGAAATGTATATGTACTTGTGCATGGCGTAACTGTATCCTCATTTTGTGTGAGTGATCATGCCGCCAACCATCTTGACGTAGGGAAAAGACAAAAGGTTCAAAGATATAGTGTTTCTCAATAGTTTACCAATGACATCGCTGGACCCAGATAAAATTACACGGTGCGATATTTAGTGAGGTAATAGATGTACACTTTTTCTGACTTACACTTCAGTGGTTTAGTCAACATCGTTATCCAACTATGGGATTCAAAGGCGCATTTGATATTTTGTGACAGTTTTTTTATAAAAAGCTGTTAGCTTTGTACTCTGGAGAGGGGTGTAGTGTTACATGTATCATAGTGTTTTATTTCATAGTGAGTCAGCTCAGCTTCATTCCAAATATTAATTTCGTATTTAGTATGGCATAGGGCTTAGACTCCATCTACTTGCAATTGTATGGGATGTGTATGCTACTAAGTGCCTTCATATACTAAAAAAATTATAATCCGCTATTTCAAACACGTCTTTCAGTCGGACAAACAGACGGAGCTAGAATAAAACAGTTCTGAGTACATATTAGGTAAGTATAATTTGAGTTTTAAGTACTGAAATGTCACCACAACTGTATCGTGTTCACGCTACAAGTTACTTTGTTTGCAAACATGATTACAGATTACTAATTATTTGAGTTGGCTACATAGCCAACTCAAATATTGGCTATGTAAAATGGTGCACGCAACAACTATTCTCGTGCTAGGGACGATGTTTTTCAAAGGTATTTTCCGAATATTTCGGTAGGTAGATAGGGCGCAGGGCAAGTGGGGGTGCGGCACGCCAAAAACACATTACCAGCCGGCAACGCGCTATTACGGCCAACCGCACGCGGCCTGCTGGCCGATAGCTGCCACTCGGACATGCTATCCGACGACTAATTGGTCGCTTCATGCACAAAAACCCATAATAGAAACGATTGCGAGGGACGCCGCTACACCAGTTTAAACGTTAATAATTTCGAAAGTACGAACGCGGTCGCTCGCTTCAGCTCGATGCCGCGACGAGCGCGATCCAAGTTTTCACGTTGGAAATTTTGTAAAACAAGGGCCAATCGTTAAGTTAAGTTGGTGTGAAGGGCGTGTTATCAGGAGGCTTGGGCGGCGCATGTCACGTGACAAACGAAGCGGAAAGTCACCACCAGGTGCTTAGTTAACTGCGCCATCTTTGTTTTTGTTTCGGGGGCAACAATTTATTCATTGGTTTATGATTTCAAATTACCTCGCCGCTGATGAAATTACAGAGGGTGAAATAAGGCTGCAATACTTTAAGAATAAAATGTTTTAGAAATTTGGGTAGCCATTTTTCGCTGCTTGAATGAAAAATAGGGTGACAGTCCCATGACAGAGGCCTTCGCTTGGTCTACGCTATGATAAACTCTATCACCAATGTTAACAAACTAACAGCACGTACTTGGTAGGTACCCTACAATAGCAGTTTCATAGCACTCGATTACTTGATACTTGATTGATCTATTTAAACATTGTTTGAGAATACATACATTACCGAAGTCGTCGTGTAAATCAATCAATGTTTGTCGTTGCAATGACAAAAACAAAAACAAGATATTATATGCTTTTTTATCAACAGCAAATTATTTTTCTGTTACGCTTGTGTCTTGACCCCGGCGACGCAGCTGATAAAGTGTTTGTTATTGAAATTGAAAATGCTTTATGACAAAAGTACGTTGTATAAATGTAAGACTTGAATGAGTATTATGTCGTTCATTACATCCAAGAAAACGTGTTTATTATACATACTGACCAGTCAGATCAGTTGGTAGTAGCTAAGCCTACTGCACTGTAGGTTGGTGGTTCGATTCATCAAACATTTGTGTGATGAACATAGGTGTTTGTTCTGTATCTGGATGTTATAGAGTATAATAAGTATGAAATTAAACATATATAAGAATTCTATCAGTCATCAGGTCACCATAATACATGCCATGCTTAGTTTAGGAGATTGTCCATGAATATTTATTATTTTATTTTATAAGGTTAATATTACATTTGTTTGTCAGATAAATCATTAAAAACCTATCTCGTTTAAGCGGACAGACATCGAATAATTTTGAAAATAAATAATGGTTAAAAAAAACTAAAAAACACGCTTTAAAAGAAAAGCAAACTAAAAAGTAAAAAATATTTTTCAATAAATTGAAATTGGGTATAATGTGATTAACAAAAACATGTCTTTCATCTATCTATCTAATGCCTTAACGAGTAAACGAGTAATTATTGTATATATTATGTACCTATATATAGTCTGAATCTCGGAAACGGCTCCAACGATTTTCATGAAATTTAGTATGCAAGGGGTTTCGGGGGCGATAAATCGATCTAGCTAGGTTTCATTTTTAGAGAACGTCGTTTTATCTGTACTTTATACCGAGCAAAGCTCGGTCATCCAGGTACTTATAGAACAGCGAAGGGTGCTTTAAGATCATAATGGCTTTTCTACTTTTACCAATATCTGTCATTAAAATATTATAACAATTGACATCAAGCACCCCACGCTTTTCTACAATGAAATATGTTTTTTTGTTAAGCACACTATTCTTAATTTAAATTTATTGAAAATTACATTCTACTTATTAGATTGCTTTTCTATTAAAAGATATTTCTTAGTTTTTTAATTCATTATTTATTTTCTACTTTTTAGTTCGGTTTTACTCGTATCTACAAAAGCGTGTTTTTTCGTTTAACTATTGTTTTTGTTTAAACTTGTACTTGGCACAAAGACACTACAGGGTCAGATTTGGAAAATCGCTAACCCTGAAAGTCCTGATCAGGATAATGGGACAAACTATTTAAATTATTGCATTGTCTTCGGTCCTTGACAAGTGTGCAGAGTTTCAAATCAATCCGACGTTTTGAAAGCGGTGAAAATAACGTTTAAAGATTCCGTTACATAATAAATAAATAAATATTAATAAATATTGCTGGTCAATGCACACAACATCATCTAGTCCCAAATTAAGCATAGCTTGTATTATGGTAATTAGATGACTGATAGAATACTTATATATTTTTAAATACATACTTATGATACTTTATAACACCCAGACACAGAACAAACACCTATGCTTTTCACACAAATGTTTATCCTGAGAGGGAATCGAACCCTCAACCTACAGTGCAGAAGGCAGAGCTACTACCAACTGAGCTGATAGGCCAGTCACATAGATAAATACATTCATAACAAGCTAATAAAAGCGTGTTAAAAATGTACGAAAACATCATTCTACAATAAAAAATATAATTTTATCACTTTTTACAAATCAAGAATGATTAGAAAATCTAAAATTAAATTAAAAATATTAAAATTATTAGAAATAAAAGCACACGATCAGTAAATAAGTATTTGGTGGTACTGAGTTGTTTTGAGGTTCCTACATCATTCTTTTGAATCTTCAAATAATTCAAAGCATTGGTTGGTTTTCTCTCATACCACTTAATGTCCTACTTCATGTAATTTTGCCGAGTAAATTAACTATTTTATAAATAATATTGTATATGAATCAGGCTATGAATAAACTTCATTTTAATGAAAATAAACCTGCTGTTCCAGCATTATCTTTGTGGGTTGTCCCTGTATGAAAAAAGCGCATAAAAATGTTAAAATTATAATTAATATCAAGCAAAACAATGTTGTAGGGTTATTAAAAACTTTTTCCCAGTGCATTGTAACACGATCGAAGATACAAGTGATCGATCTAGTTAGTTAATTAAGGGGGTCTTACACATCTTAATTACAATAATAATAAGCATAATCACCGATTCATGTCTTTTTTGTTATGTGTTTTATTAAAAAAATGTTGTACTAGTGTTGTATGATACTCTTGTTGTAGATACTCAAAATAAGCAATATATTTTTCGTAAAACTTTTGCGTAATTCGCATAAGATTTGAATCGATATGCTTAAATGCAATTATGGATAGTTTTGCAAGTGGAGCTTAGTGTTGCTTTCCATGAGAATCTGACAGTAACTAAAATGATTTTATTGACTGTACTGTCAGCTCTGCTTTCTGCGCTGTAGCTTGAGGATGCGATTTTCTCATTTCGAATTTGTGTGATAAACTTAAGTGTTTGTTCTGTATCTGGGTGTTATAAAGTATCATAAGTATGCATTTAAAAATATATATGTATAAATAGATATATAAGTCCAGCAATATTTATATATATTTATTTATAGTCTTCTTAGAACACGATTTCTACTAAAATAAGTAATATACATAAGTGAGTTTGGTCGTGGTGGTGATAAATGAAATCTCATACATCAGATTGTTTTTATCATTCATTATTGGATCGTCAATATTGAACCTACATAAATGTGTAAAATTCGACTCAATCAAGTAACGAGAGTTACTCGATAAAGGGTTAGATGCAAATAAGGCCTATGTGCACTTCGGTTTATTCGGCGAATATTTTCGGGAGAAAAATTCCCGGCTATTTTTTTTATAGCACGCACTAGCGACCTTTACCACCGTGCTCCACCAACGGCAATAATTGATCACGGTGTCCCGTGGTATTTTCCGCCATTCACGGTTTAAACCGCGGAGGATTTGCATACTTGCCAGCAGTGAGCAGCGAAAATTTCAGCTAGCTCGTGGATTGAGTGGTTCACGGAAAAGCGCAAACAAATTCGCCTAACAGTTGAAAAATTTCGCAGCAGCGAAATTACAAAAGCATTTAATTAAAAACGTCAGTACTAGCACAAACTAATCATATATGTACGCGTACGTACTAGTACGCACGTAAGGTAGGTACATTTTGCGACTCAGTATTTAGTTTGGGATTATATTTAGTGAAACAATGAAGACGATCCTTCCCCCCTCGTCAACCCCGACGAGGTTATTATGATCAGCTTTCACTTAGTAACACTGAACCGGTGGGTCCACCGCTTAGCTTAGGATTTATTTGAAGCCCATTAAGCGAGAGCTAGTCTGCTAGCTCAGCATGACATTAGTTTATTCCAACCGTAAAGTGAAACTTGGTTCAGTATACCAAGAGACAGCCCGAAATGGTTTTTAGTCTTGAAATCTTTTCAGTTAGTTCTTATATATTCCAAAAAACTAAAGGGTTTCTCAAAATAAATGTTTTAATCACACCGACTCCATAGGACTATTTTCCCAAAGAACAAAATATAAGTATAGATTTCACAGCCAGAGTCAGATTATCCTTATGTTTTGAACTCATAGATTGTTCAGAATCAATAAACGTATCAATGCAATTCAAACATAAAGTTTGAATTTTTGAATTACCACTACCACCGTCAGATGTATTTCTAAAATAACAAGACCACGATCAAGCATATTTTTTTTTTCCGCATTTCATTTAGAGCTGTCAGAAAATGTATGCTTAGTTCTCGATCTGAGTTTAGAGTTTTGCTCTGAAATACGAGCCTCGTTACTATGTCAGATAAAAATGTTGACGTTCCCTGAATTGATAGTTGCGCAGTCTCGACCTCCCAAAGACTTATCGACGCTCACTCTCACTGGAAAGATGTCGACCGATGCCATTTATTATCAGACGTCAATCAACAGTTGAGTAGTTGAAGCGCAATATGTTCCTAGTTTGTCGATATACTGCGTGCCCTGGCGCCACTAACGTCCTGATAGCCTCACCAGACCTCACAAGACGACTTATGTAGAACGTATAAAGTAGTGAAAATTAAGTGTCGCGATCATGGTTCAACTGCTATCTGAGGTCACGTCTCATTTTATTAGTGACATATTATTTGTATCGAGAAACATTGAATTTCATGTGGTAGGCGAGCATTGTTTCGCAACGATGTCAACCAATCAATTGTGCAAGTGTTTCATCACACACAACGATTATTATTTAAAACACTGATAAGTTGTTTAATTAGTAGCTCCGATAATAATGCGCCATTTCGTGTTCATCATTGTATGTCCGTACGAGTGGCTAACTCTAGTGACGAGGCTAATATGCCCTTCGGAGACTTTTGTCGTAGCTTAACGACTTTAATAGCTGTATTGTAGAATAAAACTCAATCATATTAGCTTGAGTATTAGCATAAATTTCTTAACATCATTTAATTCAGTATATTTAGAAATTATCGGCCTTACTTTCTTATAAATGCCTATCAACTTGAACACTGCCCTAATACTGTTTGAAATTCTCCGTCAACATGTTTTCACTATCTAACAAATAGGGATGGCACTATTTTAGGCAGAAATTAACTTTTGACAGAAGTTGAGTGACGTTTATAAATACGGCCATCTATGTTTAGTTACGCGATTTTGAGTTTGACACTTGAGTTTTGTTCATGAATACGGGCTCGCGAGCCGAGAGCTATTAGTACAGTATGGAATCGATCACATGTTAATTGTTTAATGCCACTGACATACATTGATTGACCGCCTCGCAATGTTATAAGTACGAGTTGGTCCGACACAAATTAATGTTACATACGTTATTTTATTATTTAGTTTGTAAAATTTGTAAATACCATTTTTAGGTTTTAAAAAATCAACAAGAAATCGTTATAGTTCTCATACATAGTTAGACGGACATGTCTTTCTGTTTATCTGTCTGTTTTACGATACATATATATTTGTGACACAGTAACAAATAAAACATATATTTTGATTCAAATTTTTTGACAGATTCTTATGTAAATTTGTGTTGATTTTTTTGTAAGAAAATTATATCGCATAGGATAGCAGCTAAGTCGCTGTTTGGGTATACCTGAAAAGTTTATAAAAGTGTATCATATTAATGAAATTATAAGAAAAAATATCACATCTGTCATCTAAGTCTAACTCGTTTCGCTTTCTTCATTTTTAGGGGTTTTTAGATTCATTCGTTTGCCTCTACTCATTCTTGTCCTTAGTGACTTCAGATGCCTAAATTTTTTTTAATTACTTCAAATACCTCTTTTATTAAAAAATATTTTGATATGCGACCTAAATGGTGAATTAGTTTCAGACTGGGCTGCTAACTTCGGAAACCATCACTGTGGTTCGAAACGCACTTGACCAATTTACTTTCGATCAATTCATTGAAGGAAAAAACATATTATTAATATAATTATACAGTTAGAAAAATGAAAGAATTGTTATGTAAGTTATTTTGAAAAACTCTAGCTTCAAGCGGATAAAGTGGAATATAAAACTATGAAAGCCTTAATTGAGCATGAAATTGACAGATCTCGGCTAGAACTGTTCCCAATTCAGTATATCCGATAAACCGTTGCGACTTGGACAAAATAGATATGATCAGAATAAAATGACCTAACCTAAATTCAATTAAATATAACTGTGGGTTCAACAAAGTAGATTTTAATCTAATGGTAGATTTTAAGTTACGTCAAAAAACATTGATTTTGAAAAAAATTACAGCTATCAAAGTTGACCTGACATTGTTTATAATAAATGAGTTATAAATAAATATTGGTGTGCATTGCACACGTCACCAGCTCGATTTTATATTCAGAAACGTGCATAATCATTATTATCTCTAAATATAAAAATCTATTGCCTCGCTTTTTTGTGGTATTTTAAGTTGTACAATACACACCAGGTCATCTATATCTATAAAAGAGCTTAACCTGACTGACTGACTGATTGACTGACTGACTGACTGACATCATCGGGGAGTCTAAACCGCTGTAGCTAGAAAGCTGAAATTTGGAAGGTAACTTCTTTTTACAGCAAAAACACCCACTAAGGCGGGATTTTATGAAATTCAACCCCTTAGAGGGTGAAAAGGGGTGAAAACGAATGTATGAAAATTTTTAACGCGTGGCGCGATTTGCTTGAAACTTAATATGAATAAATAAAATTCCAAATAAATGGACACGTGTTTCATGATTTTTCAAAATAACCCTCATAAAGGAGTAAAATGTATGAATGTTTGTATGGAAACATTTTAATGTGTGTGATTGGTTTGAAACTTATCAATAAAGTTTGGCAAGAAGATAAAAAGAATCCTGGGGAAGGATTTTAGCAATAATTACGTTCAAAAAAAAATACGGACGAAGTCGCGAGCAACAGCTAGTCTAGTATACAATAATTGAAAATACACGTGTAACAGTTGAGCTATCTATAGACCGATCTAGAAGATAGCTCATTAAATCCAGATCAGTGGCAGAAGCTCCCCATTACACTGTTGGAGTCACCACGTTATATGGCAATGTAAAATTTTAAAATTTAATCATAATTACATGTAAAACCACTTCTGCAAAGAACTAATAACAAGCCATCTGCAGCTAGTCCAACATCAGCTTTACATGTTGTAGTTAAATTGATCTTGTAACGACCAACTGCATCTGGTGAAACACCACTATTAATGTGTTTATACTAGATAGAGAATACATCAGTCTACAATCTTCTATTATAGTAAGATTCATTGTCCTGACTGACTAACTAACTGATTCCTTTATAGATAACGGCCTAAACAACTGGTCGTCATCTTCTTTTTATCGTGTCTCTAATTATTTTTAACCAGTGTGGTGAAAAGATTAAAGAATTGGTCGTCGCAACTTCGAATTGGGAGGGTCGTAGAGCGTAAAGGTGCTAAAAACGGATTTCACGTAAATCAACCGTAAATGGTGAAAAATTTAAAAAAATAAGTTTTGAATGAAAAATTGTATTCCTTGAACTTGAACACTTGAATACAATTAAATATTCTTTTATACATTTAGTAAAGCCTTTTAATAAAATATTTTTAAAACTAACCATGAAACGGTTTGCAGTGGTTTTTTTATTGGAACTCTTTGTACGATTTGCTTAAATTTTTGTATAAATATTCTTTAGTACAAGATCGCTGACCAGGAACTGATATGATTATTATTTTTAACAATCCTTTAAACGCAGTGCAATGGGGTGTTAAAATTGCTATACGAGCTTTTGAACATGTGGTTCGGTTTGCTTGAAACTTGGCAACTTTTAAAAGTTTTGTATAACCTATACCGTGGTGCAACGGGGTGCTAATATTTGTATGAGAACTTATTAACGCTAGTTTGCTTTAAAAACTTTGTATTCTTCTTTTGTTCTTCTTCAGTTCTCAACTATGGACAAATATGTTTTTCAAAGAACCTCTTAAACGGGATGCAATGGGGTGTTAATGTTTGGAAGGGAACTTATGAACAAGAACTAGTGCCATCTGTCAACTTGCCATAAATCAACTTTGAAGTAAAGGGACTGACTGACTAATTGTCAAGTACCTACAAATGTCACATATACCTACATTATATGCAAATCTCGGTCTGAATGGTCATTAAGAGTCAAAATTGAAGACGATCAAGATGCTAACCATCTTCGGCTAATGAAGTGGTGGTTATGTGCTCTTGCGAAGCCTTACTTCAGCTTAGCGGGGAGTTTCTCTATGAAAACACAGGTTGACATAGAGGCAGACGCGCAAACGTAGAGGCGGGCGTTTCAGCTTGTCATATATTTATTAAATACCCTTAAAGCTAAGTTTTTAAGTTTTTATACTTGGTCAAAATGAAAAAGGCTTTGGTTTTTTCAAAGGTTTTAAAATATATTCAGTTTTATTGCGGTTTATATAGGACGCACTTACTAATTGCTATTTTTTTTTCTTAAATATGTATATGTGACTTCCTCGATATATTGAATGGCGTCGTCGGTACATTGTCGACAAGCTCAGCGCGCTGCCGCTGCTGACCGATAGGAAAAAGGAAAGAGGAAGCGTCGAATGCGCTTAGAATGAAATTAGCTTGCCGGTCAATTACTCCGAACCCAGTGCGGCTTACTAATGGCACGCGCGCCGTCCTCTGAATACGACACCGCTCATTTATATGCCTTTGCGCGTTCTCTTTATTGTTCCATAGATCGGTAATACACGGCAGGACTGCCACTTTATGCTGTAAATCGTTGTCTGTACACGTATCCACGATTAACTGTGTGCTGTGCCCGTACTCGGGCCGGCACCGTGTCAGTACAAGCCGCTGCTGCGCGAGTGTGGATCGATGACATCATGTCCGGAACGAACTGGCCACACAGAAAACACGGGGGTACGTGTTTGATTGACTCTTCATCGCTGCGCATTCTATTACGTGCCGATCGGCGCGGGCGCGGGCGATGACGCATAGCCCTTCGGACTCAACTCTAGTTATCGGCTTGACCCAACGCTCGGTGAGCGATCTCTATCTGATACAAAAACTGGACCATTAATTACTAAGTACTAATGAGTTACGTTTAGTATAAATTATCTTTTATTCATATTGCTGCTTCATTCAGTTGGTAGAGCTCGAGCGCTACATTCATCGTTATGTAAATTTTAACACTTCACTCTAACTACGGCAGAGAAAAATAATGCTATTACTCGGAGGATTTGAACAATTTATGCATCTTGTTAGTCCTCCGCGGGGAGCAGCGGCAGAATCTATATTGGAGTATTCCCAGTGGCCGAACCAATCAATGTTTGTGTTGCGTAGGAATGAATTGATTCGCTATGAAGCTAGTTCTAACCAAAGCAAGGGTCTAATAACATCTAAATTATTTGAATGGTAAGCTAGTACTTTAAGACAAACGCTAAAATAACATATTGACTATATGCCTATATGTAATACCTCATTGATATGTATCTACTGTATAGATATCGACGGAGACATTTTGTCGCAATACAATTATGCTACTAGGTACCGCACTAAAGTAATAAAACAAAACAGTCCATAGTTCACGAGAATTATATTCCACTTGATGTGAAATAATAAAAAGCTATAACCATTATGAGAATACAATCGCAATTTCTTCCTGTCATAAATAAGCTTCGGCTGTATGAGTAATCACTTATTTGTGTGCACAATATCGGGTCGGGCGAGACCAAATAGGTTGGTACGTGTACAGCGTTACAACTTTTCCTGCTACCACTCGCCAGTATCGTATGGTTTCGACGAAATTTATCTACTGTCTTTTGTATGGTGTAGTTGAGTTTTCCGTTTGTAATGATGTCGGTGAAGAGCGGAAGTGTCGGTGATGGTTGTAACACCGGTCACGATGCCATCGGGTGACGACCGTCCGCGCTGCGCCGGCTAACGGGCTAATGCCTGCTATGGTCAGCGACGCGACCATCTCGCTCACATAAGGGACTACATTAATTTTACTTACGCCACAGCTCTGCTTGACAAAGTGTATGCCTGTTAAATAGGGTATTTATATTGGGAACGGCGAAGATATCTTACCTGCGAACATCAATCAATTTGTAGCAGCTAACGATTCTTTTAAGTACTCGTATCTTCATGCTTCTCATATCGTATAAACGGTTTTAAAAACAAAATACAAAATTATGTCTTTTAGCGCAACAAATCTGACAGTTTAGTAAATGGATCATCAAAACTAGTAAGCCTGTACACTAGTTTTGGTCATCAATACCAATTTTATGAAACTATTAGATTGGTTACGCTAAAAGGCTTTATTTGTTAGTTATTCCAGGGTTGGCAGATGTGTCACTTTTAATGGCAGTTGTGTGCTTATTCAAAAAGTTTAACGTTTTCTATAAATAAAGAGTACCACGAAGTTATGAAATCTAAATAGATTTATTATGACACAAGCGTGTTGACGTCGCAATGAATATTCGAATATTTGATTTGATATGAGCTTCATTGCCTTTCATTCAAAGGCAAGTATAAAATTGTGGAAAACAGACAAGTTCGAATGCAAATAACTTAAGCTATTTTGCATCGTCGTCGAGCATTTCGTAAAAGTTAGAACGATTCATTTCGAAATTCGCAAACCCCGAAACTGTTTTATTAATTTTTGATCGAAATCCTAAAGCTATTGACTATGTTCTATTATGTAATGTTCGTCTTCGTAACGTTCATTGATGTTTATTATTTAGTTAGTTTCACAGTGTTGCCGACACAAATAATTAATGCGAGATTATCATCGATAAGTATCCGTCGTCTTTCGCACCTGCCTTGATATCGAAAACCTTCTATTACGTCTTTACGTTGTTATTAGTACGCAGACGCCCCTTTTACATTTTACAACTATTTAATTGAGTATTGTGTTGAACGCTTGTTATTTCTCAACTGACATGTTGATTTATTCACAAGATATTAATTATGTTCCAGAATTTAATGTTTGATTTATCGTCTGGCCACACAGCGAACGAAGTGACAGTGAATATTACTTGCACCTACTACTAAATAATTAAATAAATACATTATAAATAAATAAAGGAATTCAAACATTAAAGTTAATATCGTTTCAGGATGGGAATAATATTTTTACACTAATTATTCTCGTGTTGATTGCAATGAAAACAATGAGCTGATTTCATTAGGTTTCTTTTTTCTTTAAATGTTACAACAACCCTTGAAACTATAATAAGGAGTCTGTATTTAAATAAAAACAAAGGTACTTTAAATCTACATTCGTGCTGATTGCGTAAATAGTGTTCTACAATCGTTGGACTTTTCAAGGTCAAGATTTCTATCAGACAATCATTTCTAGAGTTCCGAAGTCAGTCATGTCCGTCTTTCTGTATTGTTTGTCTGTCTGTTTTGAGTTCTAGCACATTGTAATAAAAATGTACACGTTAATACGTATTAGTAGTCCCTATAAATATGAAATTAACAACAAATAATTAAAAATACAAAAATGTATATGATTACCATATACATTTTTGTATTGTTTTACTGTTTCTTTGTCTGGTATATTGCTGGATAGGTATCTCATAGATAACGTAGTTTCTTGATTTTGTTTTCTATATAAATATTCGTTTAATAAATATACTTTGAAGTTCTCATTTTTAAATAAACTCCAATGCCTCCCCCCTCCCTACCTACCAGCTATTAAGGCTTCACTATGTTATAACAGCCTGTATGTAAATCTTAAGCAAATCATGTAAGCTTCATACTTTCTTTTATTTTGCTAATTACAGGCTGTTCACATGGTTTGGAACCTGACAACTAGACGCTCTTATCCTCACTGTCTTCGGAAGCCTTCACAGTGTCACATGCGCTTGCGAAATTTAATGTTACTTGAACCAATTTAGAACTGTCTCTAAAGATTTAGTTCTGACCAGTTTAAACCTCTATCGCCCCAAGTTGCTAATGCAAAAATTTAATTAGCAAATCATTTATTAGCACTGTCTAAAGTTAGTTTAAATTGTGCAATCTATATTCATTCAGCGGAACTACTTAGAGGAAAGTCGGTGCACCGAGGTGCAATTATAATCAAATTAATCATAAAGTTTTCCACAAAGTCCAGGTTTTCTAGAAAAGCGGTGCTAGCATTCATTATTAACGTTAACTCACGAAAGGAACTTTTGAGGCGCACTTAAATCCTTTCACCACATTAACTCAAAATGTGTGACTCAAAGTGAAGTCAAAGTAAACTCAAAGTGACAGAATAGAAAGAAAAATCTTACGGAAACGTTTTGTTTTGTCATTTATCCTATTTAATATTTATCATAAATGCGCTTATTGATGTGTTAATGTTTGTTTATGGCTGAGTTCCACCGTAACAGTTGAATGGGCTTGGATAAACTTGGTATACTAAAGTATTAAAGTAATATTAACGCAACCGTATTTCGTATCCTGTTTCATTAACAAGCCAAATTTGACTTTGCAAAAATGATCTCGAAAATGTGATATGTATCATAAACGGAAGTCGATACTGTAGATGGGATCAAAATCTGCGACCCAAGCTCCCTGTAAACATTGGGGCAGATATAAAATTTACAACAAAAAGATTAGACTACATGTAGCTGCGCACCAAAAATCTGCCATAGATATTATGTGGTCAGCCAGCGTACCACTCACAATAGGTACGTTTCGTTTCATTGAACACTCACAACGATGAGTGAATGAAACAAAACGTATTGTCATTAACAAATTGCGCGTTGAATTTACAACTAGAGCAATTATCGTATAATATGCCTTATTATTTAAACTTTTTCCCGCATTCGTATAATGCAGTTTTGACACAAATTTTGTCTCCTTATGGGCCAGCCAGAACTTTGATTTTTAGAGTAGGTTATACTCTAAAAATCAAATCAAATCAAATAAAAATTGTAGGTATAGTTTTTAAACAAGTACACGAAAGAAGCCTTTAAGGTGCACTTTAATCCTTTCACCACACTAGTTAACATAACTAGTGCCACAATAAGAAGAGCATAATAATTTTACTGCGACATCTTATAGCCGAAGCAAAGATCCCTTGCGTCCAACTACATATTAAACTTAGAGCACGGAGTCATCGTTTTGACCATGCAAAGTTTACGTGTTTTTCTTTATAAATAATTCGTTAGTATTTAAAAAACTTATTGAGTTAACACCCACTTTACTATGTGGCTATATTCTTATAAGAAAACATTAAATACTCGTATTCGCGATACTTACACTTCTCATAAGCAATTTATAAATCCTTAAAATAAAAAAGTTTTTTATTATTAAAATTTTAAATTGAAGTTATAAAATGATGTATGATTATTATTGACATTGATATGAAAATGATGTTAATTATTGTTTTAAACAAGATTTATTAAGCATGTCAAACACGTGGCAAAAACACCGTGAGAACTGTTATCAGTTATGACTGTTTTCTTTTTTCTATAGCCATCATAGTTCGTCGACAATTACCAATGGAGCAAAAAATTACTTGAGTCGGTGCAAACCCAATAAGGTGTTTCTAGTGTAAAAAAAATTATGAATATGTACATTAAGCATGTATTATTACATCAAGCCGCCGTGTTTATTAGTTTTTGTATACTGATAGCTAACTGGAGCAAGGGAAATTACGGGGCAAATAGAAATAATTGACCGAGCGAGCACGAACCGCGAGCGTCTCCGTTTCAGCTTAGTCGAAAATGCTTTCGTATGTCTATCCAGATGTTCTCCTCTACAGGTCGCATTTCACAACCGATTCTCGTGAAATTTTGTGCGCAGGTTCTAAAACTATATAGATTTATGTGTCGATTCAGTTATTAGAATTTTTTCAAAATGGCGGAGAAATTGAAAACGTTAAAAACGATATATTTCTAGTTATATTTGAGTCATTTCGATAAATGTTCACGAAGTCTACAGCTCACAGAGCCACTCGCACATTAACTAATAAGTTGTTTAAATCTGTTGCCATCGTTTTTCATTGTCATTAGAAAGATAAGGATAAAACACACATAGGGTAGAGGGTCTGTCTATTGTCCACAACGCACATCTGATATTGCAAACTAGTATCTGATATTAAGGTTACGGTGCCCACATACTTTCTCAGTGCCTATGATTGTTGGTCTGCTCGGTTGTATTAAAAAAAACATACCATACGTTACAATTACATTACATTTTTTTCTTATTTATTCGTACATTACTCGATTAAGGATTTAACAAAAAAGGTGATAGGTGATATCGTGATGTGCACGAAATAATCCTCTCACCACAGTGATTCGAAATATTTAGTGAGACGATAAGAAGAATCTTGATGCAAATTTTCAATGGTAATACATATTAGCAAAATTAAAAAATAAAAACTCTATCATTATTATCTTTACTGATTTCAATGTGCGTATTCAAATGTACTAGCCATTTTATTTACATGATAGTGGACGTAGACCTAGTTCATAAACTGTTCTATGAATTGTGGTATCATATAATAGCGATCCGCCCCGGCTTTGCACGGGTACAATACTGTAGTACATTATTTTGATCTATCCCGTAGGGTTCAGCCAGCGTTTGCAATGTAAGCGCAATAAATGTGTTTATTTACGACATAACATTAGAAACCTCTAAAATTATTAGTGTTTCTCTACCGTATTATGCATGTTTTATACATTTTATACATTGAAAAAAAACCGCATCATAATCCGATGCGTAGTTTTAAAGATCTAACATAAAGAGCATACATAGGGACAGACAGTGTCCCTATGTATGCTTAGATAGCGTGAAGCGACTTTGTTTTATACTCGTACTATGTAGTGATGTTGACTTATATAAAAATGACAGTAAGGGAATATACCTAATTAAGGTCGATAGAATATGCGCATCTACTGTGTGCGGTTGTCGAAGGAACACGGATACATATCTGCAATCTGATATAACATTCGTAATTATCTAATAGTCATGTTCTGTTACCTTTGCCGTTCGCCGCTATCAGTACACGAATGTGTTCTATATCGACTATCGACATAATGCGTATTTGCCGCTTAAGATAACGTGCATCCATCAAAGCGCTCAAACATAACGAATTATTAAAATTGTTTTAAAAAATGTTAATTATAAAATAACGCTGCTTACGATGTATAATATCAATTTTAATAAATCTATTCGTGCGTTCAGTATATTAAACTTATCAGGATAATGATTTGGTAAATTGGTTCTTCAGTCTGTATAAATAAAGTTGAATTGCGGGAAAATGTGATGAAGCTGGTAACTACACACGCCTACGTTGCTCAGGCAGCCCATATCGCTCGATTGCATGTCCTGGGCGGTTATATCAACCGGTACCATACCAACCTTGATTTTAAATGGAAACCGAACACCGTTTGACGGCATTTCTTTACTCTTTTTGCATTTTCTATCTATTTACCATCCGAAAGACAAGTACATTGTGGCTTCGTCTCTCTTGTAAAATGATTTTATATAGTATCGTAAGTGCATATTTTATTAAAACCTTTATTTAATATAATAAACTTTGCGTTCAGTAGCTTTTGAGGAATAAAAGATGCATTTTATTAAAACGTGTTTAATTAATATAAAACTTCCCAAGGTCGCTGTCCTTACTCAACGTGCAAATTACTCAAAAATTAACAGGCAACATTGGAACATCTAAACTTACGTAGCGCAAAAACGGAATAGTTAACAGTT
Organism: Lampropteryx suffumata; assembly: GCA_948098915.1. Taxonomy (NCBI): domain Eukaryota; kingdom Metazoa; phylum Arthropoda; class Insecta; order Lepidoptera; family Geometridae; genus Lampropteryx; species Lampropteryx suffumata. The sequence goes on along the minus strand of OX402544.1, from coordinate 11,847,576 downwards.
GCGAGATCGTCAATTTTAAATGAACCTCGGTGCCTATGTGGTATATGTTTTTGTATTTTGCCGGAATAATCACGGTATAATCACGTCGAAACGGTTAGTTTATGTAGCTAAAGTTCGTTAGTAAATCTGATAACGATTCGTAAGGTATTCAGATAACTGTCATTTTTATATGTAAAATAACTAGCTGCTGCCTGCGGCTTCGCGCTCGTGGTACAGCCAAAAATGTTACGCTTCTAGTTCTGAAAATGACAATACTTTCATACAACCTTTCATTCCCCTTTTCAACCCTTTACAACACTTTTTTCCAATTAAAAAGTAACCTATGTTCTTTATCAGTTTTTAGACTATCGGTGTACCAAATTTCATTTAAATCGGTTTAGTAGTTTTGTCGTGAAAGCGAGACAGACAGACTGACAGACAGAGTTACTTTCGCATTTATAATATCATTATATATAAATATATATAATAGTAAGGATTAAAAAATCTAGTCTGACTTACCCGTTAAAATGGTACCCAGCAAAAGCTGCGTCATACGGGTTATAAACAGTTGGGTAAGGCCAACTCGCTGCACTAGCTGCTAAATTTTCTTTCAGCTCTATTCCCGCGGCCTGTGGAGAGGATAAAATTATATTACTAAAACGATACAAAACTGACATTAAACAAATATAACATTATTTTCAAATTATTTAATACATAATACGAGTATCCTTTACTGCTTCCAGTAGCTTAACATAATCCATTACGAAAATGATCCTCGACGGATTGATTTCTTGATCGATCGCTTTAATGTTTCGTTCTTAACTATTATTATTTAATGGGCAAGATACCGGTGCGAGGGCATCAATCATTTCTCGGTCGACAAAATAGTATCTTTGTTTTTGTAATCTTATGTGGATTGTTGAACTTTCATGTCTAAAAGATAAACTTATGAGAGTGGGTCACTTGCACCTCTTTATTTAAATTCGGTTTAACCACTGATATGTTTCTGCTTTGTTTTATGTTTAATTGAAGTTTGTTTTACTTATAGTATCTATTCAATTTGCTCTACTTTATTCATATCGTGTCTCTAGTTATTTTGAATTAATGTAGTGAAATTATTGTTGAAATAAGTGTTTAAATTAAAAGTGCAAGCAAATTTTGCCTTAAATCAATTTAAGTACTGTCCTTGTGCAATCATATTGATCATTTGGTACTAAATCCTCGTGTGTCAAAAAAAATTGCGTAAGAAGTCAGACAGGGTCCAAAAATTTATTACAATACATTAAAAATAAGTTAGGGGCGAGTCTTAATGCGGTCAGCCCGGATAAATCTATCAAAAGATTTTGTTGTCCAACAACTTCATTGGTGGCCGAATCGAAAATCCGATAATAAATTTTACTCAAGTACGACAGCGTAATCCAGTCGCGCTGTCGTTCTTTGTTGCTACGACCTTTCTGATATGATTCCACTTTTCTGTTACTTCAAATAATATGCGTAAGCTGTAATGCGAATCTGCAGTTCTCTTAGATTTATTATTTTTATAACATAACTAAGGTTAACGTCACTTATTCAATTCAGGATTCCAACATATAAATTTATTCAGTGAATTATTGCAAGTACCGTGTTTTTATACCATATCGGAGAGATAATCTATTATAATTAATAATTTAAAATCGTAATCATCATAAGTGTTTCGAATCCACAAAACTATAATTATATTCATCGTCTAATTGAATTAAACAAGATAGTACCTAATATTTGTACTCTTTTTTTTTTACGTTTAGCTAATCTGAACCAGTGTGGTGAAGGGATTAAAGTGCGCCCTAGAGGCTCTTTTCTAGCACTTTGCACAGATTAAACTTTTAAGGTTCCACGACATTCCGGTTTCCTCACGATGTTTTCCTACACCGTTTGAGAGTACTGATATAGCGTACATACATTTTTTTAATCGAAGAATCCATTGCATGACCGGAATCAAACCCACGATCTTAGGATCAGTAGAGGAGATCACGACCACAAGACTACCAGTGCTCTCTAAGTATCAGCTATCATATAGACAGAACAGAATAAATTCATGTATTACCAATCAAACTTGCACATGACTTTATTGACATGAAGATTATGACTTTAATGGAATCTATCCATAATACCATTAACATTAATTTTGGACCGGAATAATGCTATGTATTTTATGGAACGCATAAGTTTAATCCCCTGAGAGAGTTCGTGGACACGCAAACGCAGGTAGCTTAGCGCAGTATTCCTGTGAGCCAGTTGGCTCAAGGCTCAAACGATTTTAATACGTTTAAAAATAATATTACATCACTTTTATTATAGACTATTTTAAACCTCTGACATCCCAATCACCTACAGACCGTAGCTGATCGAATTTATAACAAAATAGTATATTGTTGCACCGAGCGCAAACTGAGTTATTAATGCACGAGTGTTAAGTTGGTGCCCGAGAGCATGCGAGGGCACTGAATTAACACGAGTGCATTAATTACTCTCTATAGCAAGGTGCGTAATTTACTTTTCTTTCAACTACCAATCTACCTACTGTGATAAAATATACCTACTCAAACTAAAAATATGAAGAATCAAAGTTTTACAATGGTATAAAATGCGCGCCATTTGCTATTTTTTTCACCAAGTCGGTTTTCTTCACCCGATTTTTATTATCAGCCAGTATTTTTTGATCTAATGCAAACTTTTTATATTAAACTTCATGGGAGATATTTAACCTCTGTGGTAAATTTATATCTAAATAAAAAGTAAAAACATTGCAATAATGAAAAACAGTGCAATAATAAGATTTCATATAAATATATTGCACTGTTTTGGTGCTAAGCAAAAAATACGTCCTTTGTGATCGGTTTTGTAGTGATTAATGATAAAGTTGAAAGAAAAATATATATCTCGCTCAAATGGAACAATGTTTTTACCTTTTTCACTTACTTCCTATTTACAGGATTATAATTTTACACAATTTTTTTATTTCATATTGCAAACTGCTCGGACTGACTAAATAACATATGAATGCTATCACAAACTACTCAAAGCCTATCATTGTTTCCACTTTAATAACGATCCTGAAGCTTGATATACAGATTTTATTGACATAATAAATATAGCGAAAATCATTTTTAATGGTATTATTTTTAAAACTCGTCATCTGACTATAATTGAAATCATAAATTATGAAAAGCATTAAAAATCTCAAATCTGTATACAGTTGACGATTTATTTTGACTCTTCGATAGAGTTATAAATTACTCGTACTATTTTTAACAGGTAGCGATCGTTTCCTGTGCTTATGACGCCATATGGAAAATAATAATTTTATTAACCGCTTTTTGTGATATTAAATCTTTACTTATGATTGTTTATAGCCGACAGATTACTCAACAGATAGGCACAAAAACTGTTTTCAATGCTATTTAGAGAATAACTTCGGTGTGGTACGCTTAGTAGTTGAAATAAATTATAGAAAAGGATCGTAAATAAAAAAACTGAAGATCCTAATTGACGGTGACGGCGGGCTTCGAGTTAACACTTTCGCCAGAGATGATGTATGGATCATGCCTTTATGAATGATTGAATCATCTGCCGGGACACGTTCACGGTCCCACCTTTTAACACCTTCGAAAACTTTTACTACATATCATATATTACGCACTGTGGCTACTTTTATGTTGTTATGATCATTATCATTCAAAGTCACAACCCACACGCGGCATTCGGGGCTCATTCTCCTTTACAAGAGGAGTTTATTATTTCGATCTATTTTATTGTTTTCAACAGGCGATGACACTACGAGTATTTAAAACTTTTTGGACTCTGTTTCCGTAAAAACGAGTTCTAATCAAAAAAAGTTAACTTTTGAATCAATACAAGTGTAACTTGCGAGGTATCGGGTATCATTTGATCCACTGTGTCGATTTTGAGTTTTTTGTATTTAACTTTAACCACTGCAATTATTGCATGAACAATAGTGCACCAGTTTAACTAGGATTTAAGTAAAGTGCAAACTGTAATTTCATTGTCCTTTCATTAATTCTATGTCCAGTCAGATAAATTCATCGTAATGAATCGGTTAGATTATTAAAAGTGATTCTTTTGGTTGTGGTAAATAGAGCTAGAATATCTAAAATTACAGATTCCTTTGTTGCAAGTTGTACAAAGTTTAGATAGGTAAAGGTTAGCTATTTATAACTTCATTCTGATTCTTTTGAAGTCGGACGGATTACACTTCCAAATTACAGATTATTAATAGGTATCTTCTTGCCACATATCCAATTGTTCATAGCTTAACGTCAAGCATAGTTATAACAGCTTCTTTTTAAGTAGTATTTTGACATAGGATCCTAATTATTTAATCGTAATATCTTTTGTATGGGTCGGAGTGACGATAAATAGGATCTGACCTGCCTTGTGTCGACGCACAATAATCCCTCTGCTTTGAAGGATAATGAAGCCCCTGAGCCGTGCTGTAGCTTATTTAACATTTTGAGAACATAAGTTATTAATCTTACTAATCACTGAATCTTGTTCTATATTCTTAAGTTGATTTGTTTTAGATGCTCTTACCACCACCTGTGGCATTCGAACGCCCAATATGTGACTAAGTAGTATGAGCTAATCTTTGACACAGTAAGTGACAAGTCAACAAACCTAATTAACAATTAGTATCTATGTAAGGATATGCCGAGACTATATTCGTCAAAAGACTGACACAGATTTATGTATTTTATGTTGGTAAAGCAACAATAATTATAAAACTAGTATGACATTGGTACTCGTTTTCAGATTTTAATGAATGTAGGTATTAAGTTAATACAATTTATATAAAAGTAAACATGTTATTGCATTTTATAAACCAGACAGAGCTAGGACAAGTTCTTGCACGCTTTGATATATATTTTAGCAATTATGAAAGATAAACAGCTCAACTTACCGGATTAGTATAAAAAGGTGGCTGATCAGCGGAAAGCGTAGGGAAGTATGCGGCCATACCGGCCGCCGTAGCAGCGGCTGCGTCTGAGTACGGCGCGCTGTACATAGACAGTGGCACTCCAGACGCTAGCCTCTGGTAGTTCAGGAACTCGTATTGGCATGAGCAGACAGTCTGCCCTGTGATAGGGTCATGGAATATAGGACGGCCAGTGTCGCAGCATCGTGGCGCGGCGACGGCCGGCGTGCTGGGCCGAGCCGGGCCGCTCGCGCCCCCTGAGCTAGCACTCATGCCCGGCTGTACTGGCGGCGGACTGTTAGAGGCTGTCGATATGGTGCTCTGTAAGTTGCAAATTTTTAAAATGCCTTTATGGCGCGTTTTCACGTTCGCAAGTGCGCGTTAACATAAATATAAACAAGTACAAAAATAAATTTGGAGGCCTCCGTATACGCAATTCGCTAGGCAAAGATGATCACATTTTTCAGAACATTAAAGTGGTATGCTTACATGGTCGGATGAAGTTTGTGTTCAGATACATGGAGCAACGATGCTCAGTCGATCGAAATAAAACGGTGATGATAGACACGACAGCTTTTATGCAAAATTGATACGCAATTATTTTTTAAAACGAATCTAAATATTAGAAATTAGCATAATGTGTGCGAAGATGGATAATAAATGAGAATTTAATGATAGTGTGAAAAGGGGTAAGTTACCGTAAAGCAGATCTAGGGCGTGCCCGTTACGTCGTCAGTCAGTGCTGCGACGATCTGCGCTAAGCGACTTTAAAATATCCTGGTTGACTATGAATCACAGAGGGTATGATTAAATATTGGATGATAAAATGTTAGTATAATAATAGCTTGAATATTAATATTGATTATTTAGCATTGCCTTTCAACGTGGCCATGCCGTCAGTGTCTTGGAGACGCTGTCCTTTGGCAGTGATCTGGATCGGTTGATACCTATAGATCGTTTTAAACGGTTATTAGATAGCTCAACAGTTTCATTGTATTTTATATCATTGTATATTATTCTTTACATTTCTGTAATTATTTTAAAATAAATGAGAGTCTTTAGAAAATATAAAAGGATTATTATTGATACTAGAACACACTGTGATGCGTTGTAAGTTAGCAAAGCGAATGCATCTTATTGTCGTTATAATAGATTTAGTTGCGGGATACTACCTGAATCAAAATCGCGGTTGTAGAATAAACATCCGCTTGCTGGCCGAGCATAAAGCGAGATGCGAGTGGAGATCGACCTTTTTTAATTGAGCTCTGTGCGGAATTGTACGTGAATAAATAACTTTCGAAATATTTGTCATCGAAATGAAAAATGGTCCCCAACCGTCCAAACTATATTGTGTTTTCAATGGGATTAGAAACCGAGCAATGCCACCCGAACGTTCTTGTTTGATACAACTGTCAGTTTCGAAAAGAAATCATAATTAATTCTCCTTTTGAATTCATTGGATATTTTATTAGATATTTCCGGAGTAAATTGTATGGACAACACAGGAGATTGACAAGTTATCCATCAAAGCGTGATTACCGTGATTTACTATGAATACAAAAAACAGTTAATTGTTGGTAGGTAAGAGTATATGATCGATTGTATGACCCGACCTTTTAATTATGTAAAGCAGCGGTTGTTGTCAAGCCGTAAGCCTAGTAAAGTAACGTAGCGTTTGTAAGAATACTAAGCTGGTGTACCCGTCTCGGCCTGGGGTATGGCTTCAGTTGATCTAAACATGCGGCGAGGCCTACCCACCAACAGCACCTAAAGTGACACCTCCAGGTACAGTCATTTACTATCGCACCCACTGTTTAGTGCACCTATAGCCCGTACACACACCCACACGCTGGCGCGGAGAGACAAGCTAAAAACATTTATTGTGTTAAAGGAATTATTGAGGTAATCCCGAAGCCGTTAAACGTCGAATCCCTGCATTATCTACATTACATACCCAGCATAGTTATTTAATCCATGCTCGCAAACATTGTATAATACTTGTGTGTCGCGGGTTGTGGCTCGGTGGTTTTCGGCTTTCGCTCATTCGACCTAATGGAAATAGCAATAGGGATTATATCGATCTTCTATATGAAGGGAAATGCTATAATCGACGCCTGTGCTTTAAAGGGATTCAATCCGTTCAAACGATACGAGTATCTGCTGGCTGGGTGAAACGACATAATTGCATACTGTAGTATGTAGGTATGTATAGCATGCGGTGTTTACGCGTTCCACTCGGCCGTTGCGGACGCTCGTATGTATACATGAAATTTTCATTATGTTTGCGAGTTTGTACTAACAGACGATTGTGTGTACGGTTCGTTTGCATCGTTTCGTTTATCCACACAACGGCTTTTTAATTTGACAATCGCTGGGAACTAATTTGTTAATATATATTTTTGAGCGGGTTATGAGTAAGCTAGTACAATGTATGGTTATACTTAGTTTATAATATAGTCTGTTAGGGCGTTAGATGCCGTAAGTTACTCAAGCATAGCTTAAGCAAGCAGAATGCAATGCAACAAGGCGTTCTTTTAAAAAATAATTCGAACTTGGTCAAAACAAAACTACCTATATAGTTATATGACATTGAAGACAATAATTATTAAATAAACCTATATGACTGAAGTTTCAAAGTTTTTGAACAAATAAAAAAAAACAAGTACAAGCTAAAATATTTTTGATTTTTTTCTTAACCTGTATCTAAACACTATTGGTTATTCAGATTATAACATCTGAATGTGCATACATTTTGTCATGTTAGGTAAAATCGGGGAACTGAAAATGAGCACACACGTTATTAGGTATCAGTAATGTGTGCTTATTAGATTAAAAGTACAAAAAAGTTGTCATCATAATATCCTTTTCAAATATCGGACGGTCGGAGGATTAAAGTGCCGCTGCACCTTATCTCCGGTAGACATCTTTTAAAAAACAAACACGAGAAGTATTCTCTTTTTGTCCTGTTTTTTTATCGTAACCCGCAGGATGTGTTAGAGTCGTTAAGCCCTTTTAAGTGTTAAACCATGTAACTGAATATTCGACCGTATAAGGGGCCTGATCTATTTGTTGTAAAAAAATTAATCTTAGAGAAATCGGACCCAATGACATGAATTTCGTTAAAGACATCAGTTGGGCAAAAAATATCGATGACATGTTGCTCGCCTAAGTAACAGTGGGTGACGGCGGCCGCGGCTCTCATCCAGGTACCATGCGGACACTTTTTTAGCTTTTCTTTATTAGATATCGTTAAAGTATTTTATTAACGATACAAATACCTGTGATACTCGTACCTTTAAGAATTTATACTCGTATAAGATGTTAAAAAAAAATGTAATCGAAAAATTCTAAAGAATATCATAATCTATCTGATATCAGATAGAATTATACTATATGCTTATCAGATAAATAGAAAGATAGAAATTGAGTATGGATACATTTTTAGTAGGTATAATTTACATTGTTAGTGATTTTACAAATTCATTGCCCCGCATATTCTTGCAACTAAAATAAACTCATTATCAAAAATGATAGAAACTATTTATAACAGTAGGTAGGTAGGTATAACTACGTTTAAAACAAATCTGGAGCAATATGCGGCCACACATCACCAAACACGACCTAAATTGGTTAACAATTTCAGATATAAATATATATATTCAAAACTAGCTGCCCAGTTCACGACTCCGTCCGCGCGTTTTAAAAAAAAAAAGTAAATCTAAACCATTCTCGAATCCACTTACACAACAAAAAAAATATTAAAATCGGTCCAGCCGTTTAGGAGGAGTTTAATAACAAACACACGCACATAAGATTTGTATGGTTATTTTAAAAAATCCTGAATCACGAGTCCATTTATTTTGCATTTTAAGAGTCCAAACTAAGTTTCTAAGAAATCACACCACCCGTTCCCATACAAACTTTGACACCCCATTTTACTCCTTTGCAAGGGTTATTGTAAAAATCCTGAAACACATTTACGTATTACGTATTAAATAAGTTGCATTTTACGTATTAAATAAGTTCCTTTGAATTTTACGATATTTCAGTTAGTCTGCTGAAGAGAATCAGGGTTTTTGGAGACTCCAAAACGAAATTAAGTCAACTCAACCTACTATATAGTTCGGATGTTAAGTTGGTTAAAGGAACTTGAGGATCTATTAAAAAAAGATTTAAAGGATGTTCCAAATATAATATTTTTAATAAATGCAGGTAGGTACAATATTTTTATACATAAATCATTTCTCATCCAAAAATCATTAATTTGGTGAACGTACAAAATCACTAACATATTTATTTTTCTCCAATTTTATTTTTTTCAAACTAATCTCATATAACAATAATAGATGCATTAACTTTATTCCATAAAAAGCAGTCTTTGCTCATTGACAAACATACAGTCTGAGCTGCCGAAATCACTAAACTCAATAGCTTAGGGGTGATGCTGGTTTAAATTTTGTTTCAAAATATCATTCCGTAAATGAAGTTGCGAGGAGTTCCCATATATAGTATTGATTGACACAATTGAAACCATTCCTAGATTTAAGCTCATGTTGACCGTTTTGAATCATCCTCTTATGTAAATTGGTTGGGTGGTTAGCTTATCGAGCAGTATGTAGCTGCCCGTGCTACACAAAGGACGAGCTTGTTATCATATTCCATGTTCACAGATAATCTGTAACTGTTGCCGAGCATGTTATCTAACTATAGGTATATTGCATCTGACTGAATCATAGGTACTAGTGGTCGCCCACTGGTCGAAATTCGACCATAATTAATAAATAATTAATGTATTTTTTATGCATAATTAAAAATAATATTAGCATTCTGCATTCCTTCTATATAAACTATAAGTAAGTGTGCGAAATTTTATACTCCTCCGTCCGCACAATTTTCGTTAAAAGGGGTACAAAGTTTTTGCTTCACGTATTAATATATAGATATTGCAGCAGCAGCCAGCTTCAAAAGAAAACTAGTTTAAATAAATATTTACATTATAAGTTTATCATATATTACATCAAACTACAAATGCTTTCAGAGACTTATAATTGATTACTGAAATTATTTCATTGGTTGAATTGCACGGTCTTTAAGATATATTTGGAGTCACGTAAGGAAATAATTTGGGAATAAAAGCAAAGTTATCTTTTCACGTTACTGTACATAAGCGAGCGGTAAATTCTGTTACCATAACTACTCAGACTACTACAACATAACGATGTTACATTAGCTTAGGTAACCAATAGATTATTGGAATGACAGCTAATATAACAAAAATATTAATTTGTTCAAGCAGAAGTATCAATAACCGCCACACTCAGAGTAATTAATGGTTAGTTGCTACATATTGGTTATGAGCACAAAAGTAATAAGACAGCACAACAAGACAAAACTATGAGTGAACTAACATTTTCGAGTGACAAATTGCACTGAGTTTGACAAACTAATGCTTTCTGAATCTTAAACCCAAATAACTAGCCAGTTAATATTAGAATAGGATACCAAGGATACCAAGGATTAACCTTGGTATAGATTTACTTTGTCAAATATATTATACTAGCTGTTGCTCGCGACTTCGTCCGCATTTTTTTTGATAGTAATTGTAGCTTAAATCCTTCCCCAGAACGTAATTAATCTCCTTGCCAAATTTAATTGATAAGTTTTAAACCAATCTCCTAAAAAAGTTTCCATACAAACATACAACACCTCATTTTACTCCTTTTTGAGGGTTATTTTGAAAAATCCTGAAACACGTGTTCATTTATTTTATATTTTTATTATTCAAATCAAGTTTCAAGCAAATAGCACTGCGCTTTAAAAAGTTTCATACATTAGTTTTCACCCCTTTTCACTATCTTAGGGGTTGAATTTCAAAAAATCCCGCCTTAGTGGGTGGTTTAGCTATAAAAGAAAGCTACTTCCCTAATTTCAGCTTTCTAGCTTCAGCGGTTTCGGCTCGGCGATGATGAATCAGTCAGTCAGTCAGTCAGGCTAAGCTCTTTTATAGGTATAGATAGAGTAAGGATCAACCTAAGGAACCATTAAGGATGTAGTCTGCGTGTAGCAGTTTGTTTTTAGTGTTAAGTACGAGTACCATACAAGATAGAAGTTCAACATTTCTCACGTGAAATACCTGTTTATAAAAATGGGAAAGCCAGAGATTTGTAGATAAGAGTGGAAAGATTAGACGGGAGAACCTCATGCGAATGTTTCTTGATCGTGCACGGTATTTCCTTTAATTAACGCGTTCATTGTCTCAGATTAAGATCAATAATTTTATAATTTGTTGTACAACTAACATAAAAATAGTAATAAAGCAGTGTGTGCTTTGCATTAGATCATTTACATAACTAGTACTCGAGTGGCTACGATGGCGCGATAACGTCGCTTTGGCTCCTCGAGAAATCGCTAACCAGACTCTGATTTTTTAACATGTCATTCATAATCATTAGAGTGGAACTGCTTTGCTGGCTTCGTCAGTATGTGATAATACAAACTTGCTTTATACCCATGCTTCGCATGTGTAGTGAGATTACTTTGACGGCCGTAGAATGTTATAAATAAAAACCTCAACTTGTCAGAAAAATTACTACAATCTTTAACATATCGTGCGATTTTAGCATCAGCTTTACAATTACTGAGAAATAATATATCTGCAAAAACCAATTAAAACGCAGCCAATTAACTAGCTCTTCGTCATTTTCCTATCCTTATATCAGTAATTGTAAGCACGGAAATCGTACAAGTTGCGAATTATATTTACTAATGACAACATTTTCTTACAAAACTATATTCAGGTATCTGTTGCTATGAAAAAATGTTTATTGAGAACCGAGAATCTTTACTCAATAAAACATGTTTATGAGTACATCTTTGATGACCCATTTCCGTAGCTTTTAAAGTTTCTGTTATTTAGTTAGGTTATTTACATAAAATAGTGGCTTTAATTGGACAATTACATGGTGGATCAAAACTCGAGTTGAGTGTCTATTTCGACCGCATAGTCTGTCAAGATATCAGTACTGATAAGGCCCACCCTCGAAATGCATAATACCTCTAAATAAATTCACACCTTTTCTAATTAGGGTATAATTGAGAATGAAAAAACCATTATTTACAGATACGGAATAATTTTATAATAAAATAATATAAACATATCAAATAAAAATCCATATGAAACTATTTAGGTATCTGAGGACCGTTTTACACGATGTGTAATGAATAGGCATTGTATTCGCTACCTAATAATTTACCTACTGATCATTTTTTTATCGTATCACTGGTTATTTCGAATCTGCTGATAAAATTGTTACCACGTCTCTTTCTGAGAAGATTCAACTTAAATTAATTGACTCGTTAATGTAGCGGTAGGTTAATACCAAGGTTAATAGTTGGAAGTCTTCACAGACAATTATTATTTAAATATATCTAGTTAGCTAAAAATTATCATAAATATGTCGTTATTACTTACGTTTACAGTACGCTATCGTTACTTGCAATCTTCATCGAAAATATGGTACTAAACAATTTATGTTCCAGAAACTATTTAATACAGAACATGGTTGCAAGTCTATGTAAATCGATATGCAATATTATTTTAAAGTTGATTTTACGAAGAATTAAATATTTAACGTCGTCGAAATATTATGCACTTAAAAAGCGATCGGAAACGCACACGACTCTATGGCTGAGGCGCGCTCCATGACGCGTAGTCGTCGTCGCGTCGGTTCGCAATGGAAGCATTTTTATTGTGTTTCATTCAAACAACTCATTCATAAAATTGCAACTCTTTCGAAAGCAACCAGAGAGCCTGTCGACACACTCCATCGAACTCGCTAATGTGGACGACGGTGACTGCTCTGTTACCTACCTGTAGGCACCTACTTATTGTGTTCGCTTCACGTTCTTATGCTAAATTGACGTTATCTGGATCGATGGCTGTTATTAGTTTTAAACCATTCCCAAGAGGCGAGGTGCAGTCAAACGAAACGTTGATTTCGCTAATGAAGTTGTTTCGGATTATACGTTAAGATTTATAGGGCCGTGTTATGGAATAAACATGTGCTAGCCGCGGGCGCGGGCGCTTGTCTAATAATAACTGAACCATTATTCCGTTTAATATCCCCGTGACGCGGTCGCAAACATTTCTACACCTATTAAAGACTAAATTAGAATTAAAAGCACTAATCATGTTCGTAAAGAAACAAACTTTAAGTAATTTTAAAATACTTTATCATTAATTGTTTCGAGTCATTTAGTTTTATGAGCTTCATAACTTATTAAAATTTTCCATCTGATTCGTATTAGATAAGGCTTCAGTTGAGAAACATTCTTTTAAGCGCTTTTATTTTTGTCTAAATAGCTTTCTTAAATAATATTTCAATTAGTCACACAATAGAATTAGCGTAAAGGGACGGAACATAGGTAATAGAACATTTTAGCCAGACGTACATGACTGGTGTTGCCACAAGCTCATCCGTTATTGTAGTGTCAGGTTGTTTAGATGTACGGAGGGCGAACAGTCAAATTTTGAATTATCGGTTAATACAGTGACCAATAAAGCGGTGGCGATTCAAAACATCCCGTGCATTTCCCGCGCGAGTCTTTACGACCCTCCCTGTTGTTGCCCACTAATCGACAACTGTGTTACCAAAATAACCCCGCACAAAATTAACGTGCGATATTAATGTGCTGTTATCAAATTCAGTTTCATTGATTTCAAACGGAAATGGATCATTCAATTCTGAAAAATAATAAAGTACGACGTCTAAAACAGGAAAGTGGAGTACATTTTTAAGATTTCAGTTTTTTTTTACTTTTAACCACTGAACAGTGCATACCCATTTTAGAAGGCAACATCCGAGGTGATTTTGGCCTTCTAAAATGGGTACGCACTATTTTGTGTTATTGCTTTCGTGTTTATATTATGCTGATGAAAGCGCGTTGATGTCTTATATACGTGTAAACATAAATGAAATAAAACTTGACATCATTTTAATTTGATTTGATGGAAGATTAGCGACTTGCTTAGCTTGCCTAAGATCTCAGTTTCATTCCAAACTATTAGAAATGAATTACTAATATATATATATAAAAAAAAAAAAAAAAAAAAAACCCGGACATTTCACACAACATCATCTGGCCCCAAAGTAAGCAGAGCTTGTGTTATGGGTACCACATGACTGATATACTACTTATATACTTTTTTTTTTGTAAATACATACATATTATACATAGAAACACCCAGACCCGAGACAAATACTTGCAGATCGTACAAACATTTGTCCCGCGGCGGGAATCAAAACCGCAACCTTCTGCGTCTCAGCCGGGTCTTAGCCAACAGCGCCACAGAGGTCGTAATATATATATATATATATATATATATTTGCTTGAATTGAGTTATTGAAAAGTATATTTATTTTGTTAATATAATAAATTTAAGATGCAGTTTTCAAAATTATAGCGAGCGGTTCAGCTTGGCTGGATATATATATACTTTTAAAGTAAGTAGGTACTTTGAAACTTACCATGACGACTTTATTTTATTTTATTGGTTTTAGGATAACTTACAGCTATGTAGGTACAATGATAATTATGAAATATATCATATAAGTAAGGCATATGTTTTACTGCGGGCCAATTAAAAGTTCCTACTTGTATTTCAAATATTACGTATTTAAAAAAAAAGGTAGTAGAAATACAATAACAGACGACAGATTCTAGAAAAACAATATCATCATAATCATCATCCGCTTCCTAACATTATTCACTGCTGACTACTACGCACGTACGTTCTTATTTATTTACAACTAGCTTCTGCTTGTGGCTTTGCCCGTGTGGTACGTAGATAAAAAATTACGATGAAATCTTTATTTGCAACAGATAACAGTAGTACAGAAACCAGTGTGAAAACGATGAGGTATACTGAAGTATAAAACTGTGAAACAGACATCAATGCTGCCTCCGAAACATGGTTACCGACCTCTGTGCGCAGTGGGTCAAGGTGGGCCGGTTGAGACGCAGAAGGTTGCGGGATCGATTCCTGCCGCGTATCAAACGTATTTGTGATCTGATCTGCAAGTATTTGTCTCGGGTCTGGGTGCTTCTATTAATAATACGTATGTATTACAAAAAAAAACTAATATCAATATGTAGTATATCAGTCACGTGGTTCCCATAATACAGTATCATCTGGCCCCAAAGTAAGCAAAGCTGGCTTACTTTGGGGCCAGATGATACTGTGAAAAATGTCCGGCATTATTTATTTATTAAATAATTTTAGGTAGGTCATATAGATATAAAACCATTTAATGAGGGTATGCATGTATCTATCTATATATATACTAGTTTCATCCATATCGGATAAGCCGTTATTGCGATAAAGTAACATATAGATATACATATTTTCAAATTTTAAATATTCGTAGGTAGGATAAAAGCTACTCGTTTATTAGATAATTATGTCTAATGATTTCTTTCTTTTCAAAATAATGAAAACAATTTATGCAAACTATAAAATGAAATGTCTTTTAGTGTATATTTATAGTGTGTATTTGTAGAAATATTATAAAGGTACATATAAACAGTTGATAAATTAATCCTAAAATAAAGTAATTAATTCTGTCGTAATAGTCTTTTATTTTAAGAAGAGACTAGTAATTAATCCTATAATCACATATTTGGCTAGCGTGGTGTTTAAGTACTTATGCTCTGTCCATGTCATTTTAATCCAATGAACAAAGATGGCAATACTATTAAATAACTCATTAACTAAAGCGTGATAATAAAACACCCTAGGTCTCCAACATCAAATTAGAATAATATACAATAATACAAAATCGATGTCAAACAGTTACGTTAAAACCGTTTAAAACGATCTGTAGATAGATCAGCTGATCTACATAGAAAACAAAGTTCAATTATTGCATTTACTGAGTAAAATAATCAATAACACGCCAATAAAGAATGGTTTACTATATCATGAATCAGACGCTTCAGTTCTAACCAAGTGTTACGTTTCAAGAGTGAGGTGTATTGTTGAAAGGTGCTCAAAGTTTCAATATGTGAAGCAGTTGGTTCCCAACATTCCACGACCGTGTGGCAACCCACAACTAACAAAAACGTAATGCGGACGCGGACGGTTCGAGGCGACGACGCGACGATGTGTGAACTAATGATATATGAACATTTCAGTCCTCTGAAGTGGGTGCTACACCACCAGTAATTGTCATACATGTGTATTTTAAGTCCACAATGTTGGTAATAAAGTTTCACGACACTATGACGCGTCTGATTAGGACTGTCACTGAAAGATCTGTAGCCTTGACGCGCCCAAATTGATGTTTATTCGTGGACAGTCAGTTGTTAACATCGGATGACTTTTCTATCCTATTAATTTCTTTATCTATTACTTGTAGAGCACAGCGAAACTTACTAGCAGATTCCGGCGGCTTCGCACGCGTTGTAGCTACATAAAAAATTCCTATGTTCTTCACCAAGTTACTATGTATAAAATTTCAATGTAAAATATCTTATTTTATTTTGATTAAAGTTAAAATAAGAGTAACAGTTTTAAACTCAGTAATGTTAAATTTATGCCGATATTGAATTGATTTTGCTAGGGTTTTTAGCAAATTACTCGAACATGGCATTTAAAATGAGCGAAAATAAGTCACATGTCGATTCTTCGTTTGTCATTTCATGAAGTAGCATGGCTCTGCTAATTTAATATTGTTTTATTCGTTTTATTGCATCTTATTATTATATATATAATGGCGGAATTTTAATGAATAAATTGTGACTACAGGACGGGTATGGAGAATTGAATTAAATGTGTTGTGATGCAATGTGATGTGAACGACGAGGAAACCCAAGAAAATTTTAGACGCCATTCCGCGTGACGTCTAAAATTGACAATTGACCATCGACTAAGACTTTATTAAACAAATTGACCATAAACAAACATAAACACTTGACACTGGCAAAATTGGCATTATTATGTCACATGCCATAAACAAAGAAGAAGAAGAAGAAGAAGTCACATGTCAATTTAGTACATTCTTAAGGGTCATTTAAAAACGTTACTTTAATTCAGATGTTGGTGCAAACAAGATATGATCGTTCGTATGTTCGTATGTCCACCCCTTACGGGTTTAATTTTGGTAAATTCTTTCATAGTGCGATTTATACGCTGTGAAGAACAGCGACAAAATTAAGTCTCTACAACCAGTGGCTATGCATAGGCTATACGTCTTTCCTATATCAGTCAGTCGGTCAAGACTTTGATTGTTAGATATATTTTTTGATAAACTAATTTATTAATTTCATTATTGTTTGTTCAAAGCCCCATTATAACCTGGACCGTGTTTGAAATGCCAGAAGTGTTCTAGATATTATTGTGTTTTTAATTTTAAAAAGTATCACTAAAGGTTAATTTTCACAAAGTCAGTCACACATGATTTTGTGTATTTAAGTTCTGTTCAAACAGTTTAGTACCTTCCTGTATGAAATTGAACATTTTGATACATAGTATAGTACAAACTTTTACATTCTTTTGTCTAAGAGAGAAATTACTTTACTTTAGTCCTAATTGAAATTGAGTTTTTATTTGTTTAGTCTTATCAAATATACTTAGAAATCCTTAGGTACTAATTATTATAAACGCGAATGTTTGTATGTATGTTTGTTACTCTTTCACGCAAAAACTACCGAATGGATTTTAATGAAACTTTACAATAATATAGCTTATACATCAGAATAACACATTGGCTATAATTTCATTAATTTGTAAAGATATTGTTTTAATTGTCCAAAATATAACGATAAGTGTCAAGTAAGTAGGAAAAATTCTACCATCTGCGAGCTATTCTGGCGTGCGTTGCAAAAACCGTTAGAATTACACGAAGTACTAATCCTGCGCAGACGAAGTCGCGGGCACCAGCTAGTGTTAAATATATCATTTATCTATTTTAGCTATTAAAATTACATCCAGTTTGACATAAGTGAAGGACTCTTTAAAATTATCCGTAAAAGGAACTGCCAAGTCAAAGTACCTACCTCGCGATGTATTTGTTGGATTCCACGAGAGCACGAAAGAGATTGGAAACATCGGGGTTAAATCTATTTGATTGAGGCATGGGTTTGTCATTATGATGACAAATGAAGTTTGCTTATTCGAATCCGAAACATCTTATAAATAGCCTAGTAGTGTTTTTTTTGTACGTACTTATGTATTGCTCGCTGAAATACTGCTAATTGCACCCATGACTGTCATAGTTTTATATAAATGATAAAATGTGTATCTTAGTAATTTTAGTAATGCATCATTGAACTTTATTCCGATGTTTTAGTAAATTATTGTTTGGAGGGAAAACTCAGGCATTTTAGAAATATGGTAAGCTGGTTTTAAAATCAATGTAAACGCTATGATTTTTTTATTTTTGTTTAACAACCTCGATTCGGTACTAGTCTCAACCATTTACGACCCGTGACTTTGATTATGGCGTCCACCCATCTGGATGCTGACGATTTGCTATAAAGTAATTAATAAACGACTTAATAGTTTCATATAAGTAATAATGTAAACCATGTGTTTTATCAACGTCAGAAATTCTAGACCTACCTAGGTTTAGAATTAGGTACATTTTCAATTGGATTCTTATCGTAGTTTACCTATTGAAGGTAGCTCAGACAAGACCGGCAGGTCATCCAGTCATCTTTACTAGACCTCAAATATGGAGTCCGATGTAATAGTCTAGGGATGTATAGACTGGACTTGAAAAGATCGATTTGTCATGTCCAAAATCTTGAGATCATGTAAATCTTGAAACTTTCAATGTTTTCTGTAGAGGTGGAGTGGAAGTGGAGTGGAGGTAGAGTGGAGGTGGAGTGGAGGTGGAGTGGAGGTGGAGTGGAGGTGGAGTGGAGGTGGAGTAGAGGTGGAGGTCCACCAGCTACCTATATACTTAATTCCAATTACAGTTTGAGTTACTAATTCCCCTCCTGGTTCTTTATTTTTTTAGGTTATTAAACAATAAATTGGTATTTAATGATCATGCTCAGAGTTAATGCTATAGAGATATATTTTCTTCTAACGTTTCATTAATTATCGTAATTTTAGCATTAAAACTGAATATTTCAAAGTCAGAGATTTGTAATAATTAAAATCATAATGATTTTGAATGGACCGATATCTGAGTGAATTAATGGCTGACCCTCTCAGCCAATAGCATTTCAGTATAACTATAAGATCGCAAGAAACAGGTTATGTTTTTAAGTGATCTCTTTTTATGTATTAATAAACCATAATCGACATATTGTACATCGTAGCAAATAGTAAGTACAAAAGCCTTCTTGCTTGTTTTAACCCCCGAATTAAACATAAGGGTTTTATAACCCTGTTTTTCTGTATATGACTCTGTGTATCCGTGTCTCTGTGTGTGTTTGTTTGTGGAGTCGTAGTTTCCAAATGGATTAACCATTTTGTTTTTTGTTTGAAAGGTGACTTGATCGAACGTGCTATTAGCTATGATTTGAGAAAATCTGTTCAGCTATTTGAAGATCACTAGCTATATTCTACTGTGCGAATGGATGTGAACAGCATCCACAGGTCTAATCGGTTGAAAATGTGTTATGCTGTGACTTCAATAATATTGGACTATGTATGATATTGCCGCCAAGAATCTGCAGCATACCCTTAACCTCATTGGAATAGTCTCAATCAATAGATTAAATAACAATTAATAATCCCGGACATTTCACACAGCATAATCTGGCCCCAAAGTAAGCAGAGCGTGTGTTATGGGTACCACATGACTCGATATTGATATACTACTTATATACTTTTTTTGTACATACATACATAGAAACACCCAGACCCGAAACAAATACTTGCAGATCATACAAACATTTGTCTCTCGGTGGGTATCGAACCCGCCACTTTTTGCGCCTCCGCACTACAAAGATTGATTATAAGTAAAAGATTTTATTTTTGTGCCAGAGGTATTGTAAAATTTTATTTTTACTTGCTAAATTAAAATAAACGTGTGCGTCTCGGGACGCCCGATATAGAAGTGATAACTTAAACTAATCTAATTAGCGCTGTGGGTTAGAGAGAGAGGAGGAAACTGTCTACCGCTGCCGTATGCGTGAGAGAAAGGGAAGTCAGACGGACTGGTGCCGTAACTCGTCGCGTAACGAAGCGGTTTACCCTCCCAAAAGAAGTTATCACTTCAAAAGTGGTTTTAGAACTCATTATTGAACTTAAATAGCTTGAAGGGGTTAATGATCATATTAGTAAGTAAAAAGCCATTAAGTTTGAACAGTATAAAGCAAAGAGGGCTACATATTCAGTGAAGTGAGCTTAATACATTTACATTGCAATACTCATTGTCCAACCCAAAAAAGGTATAATACTAAAGAGCGACTTAAGTAACTATAAATGGATGAGTGTGGCAGTTAGACTTTTTATCGTTAAATAAAAGATTAATTTCATTAAAAAAGTTAAAAATGTACGACAGTGATACTTTAACGTCCTAACGTTCTTTAAGATATAGAAATTACGGCTTGTCAATTTTTTAAATTAAAGAAGTATCGTCAGCGAATAATATAACACTTTTAGGATTCCAAAGTCAACAAAGAAATGAAGAAGAAGTTATTCCATGTATGTTTGTCTGACAATCTGTTTATCTGTCCGTAGCTTTTGCTTTCAGACTTTTGTGGTATAATAATACAATTTGCATGGTTCTTATTATCTTGTAACTAGTTATTTCGAACAGTGTGGTGAAATAATTGAAGTGCGCCCCGGAATAAACATACTAATACGTATGAGTATGATCGAATAGAAACCATAAAAAAATAAAAAATAAAAAAAGCTTATTCGATTTGTTTGATAAATATTAAGCTTTGATGTGGTCATTTTTTATCCTTTCCTCCCCCTAAATCGCTATATAGGGGAGTACCTTACAAGTTTTAAAATTAGTAGCACAAGGAATAATATTTTTTTTTAACGAAAATAATTACAGTAATGTACAGAATAATTTACAATAATATAAAATACATGTGAAACAGTTGAGCTATCTAAGGACCGTTTGAAACGATCTATAGATGGCTCAACTGATATAGATCACTGCCAGACGGCAGCGTTCCAAAGACACTGGCTGCGTTGTATATTATATGGAAAATAGTCACGGATAGTAAGGCTTTACCAGATTATGAGAAAGTCTAATTTGTGAACCTTAAAAAAATCATAAAAGTTCCATACTTAGACGAATTTACTTTGGACATGACCAATAGTTATTGTTATAACTTCGGAAGCCTTCACTGTGCGTGGACAAAAGCTATTGGGCATATTTTTTAAACAGTGTGTATGTGGATCTCTGAATTGAAAAGTGACTTGATTGAGAGTGTTCTCATTTAGGTTAAGCTGATATGCCTTTTGAAGATCGTAAGCTCATTTCATGAAAGGATATGAGCCACTTATAATATAATATGAGGTATTACAAGAGGGGAGTTAATAGGTTTCTTAAAGGTCAGCAACGCGCATGTGATACTGCTGGTGTTGCAGCGTCCATAGGCTTCGGCGACCGCTTACCATCAGGCGGGCCGTAAGCTTGTTTGCCATCATTGTGGTATAAAAAAAAAGTTTCACTTGTTCGATTCGAAATTTAGTATCCTGTTACTCCAGGGTTATTCAGTTGACCTGATGCTGCAGTATCATTTAGAATCTGCGGTGCAGTGCAGTGTGTATAAAACTAGCACAATGTACGCAGAATTTCTTTTGAGTAATACTAATAAAGCAAATAAAAACCACAATATTATCTGTAAAAACTGAACGTAAATGAAGGTTAAAAGCACAAGTATAATCTCAAATTCGGGGAATATAATGAATGTTTTCGAGAAGTAGTTCATTGATTTAATTAAACTATCTGATCGGAGGCAGCCGTGTACGCGGTGTCGTGCTCACCTCACCGAGACCCGGCCGGCGAGACACCCCTGCACTGAGATACGGCGTCTTACTTACTGGTGTTAAATAATTTCCTGTACGTAGCCTTTGCTGCTGATTTTTCCCAATCCAACAAAGAAACCATACACTCCGCCATGTTTGTCCGTCTGTCTGCGTGTCCGGCGCTATTCAGAGTACTATTAATCATACCGGTTACATTGTTGCGATCCAGTGTGGTGAAAGTATTAAAGTGCGCCTCTGGGGCTCTTTTCGTGCACTTGGCACATGTCTTCGTTTTTTTAGATTCTACGACATGCCGGATTCATGATGGTTTCCGATAAATAGCATAGTATTCTACGGCGCGACGGGCTTTCAACCTGTTACGTATGGAATACACTACCGTGTCAGGCGTAAGCATGTGCTAAATATAATGTTTTGACGTGCCTCTGACTACTCCCTGTAGATATCATCCAAGTTTTATGTAGCGAAATATCTGAAGAGGTGTCTACCCAGACCTGGAATCGAGCTGACGAGTGTGACTGGATGTTTGTTTTTCTTGTTATAAGTAAACTATTTTTTTTGGCATATTGTGGATCTTATAATGAGTGTTTTTATTATTTATTTAATTTCAAACAAGCCCGGCTCGGTCCGAGCCTTTATGCACCTGCAACCGAATCGACACCGCATGTACTGATTCGTCTTTCCTGCCGGTCCTGTCGACAAGGTCGAGAGCTAACATTAAAGCTTACCTTAGTGCACGAAAGGATCCTTTCACCACACTGGTTAGAAATAACTAGTCACACGATAAGAAGAAGAATGAAATGATGTATAATAATACATAATTTAAAGGCTTGTATTTCAAAATAAAACTCGAATCTGATTTTTTTTATGGAGAACCGTACAACATTTTTTGAGTTTTGTTCTAAAGTACGGTTCTTATGTGTTATAATGCTAATAACTGAATTTTTTTTCGCTCCAAATAACTTTAATCCAACGATTCATTACCGAGTACAATAGCGCACCTGAGTGAAATTTACTTAAACATTTGCTTTTTATTAAGCAGGTACGCTTAATTAAAGTCAAAAGGGCACCAGAATTACGAATCGAAAAAAAAGGGTCAGTAGAATACGCTTGAGCGCAAACTGCAAATATAATCAAAATTGTTCATGGCTCATTATAAAGTTAAATGAACGGTCCAGAGCTTTGTTTCTCAGTTAACGTTCTTGAGGTCCCTCTCCGCGTGAACTGTAACTCACAAACACGAGGAATTCAAAAGTCAACAAGTCAAAATATACCTTATTCTATGCAATCACAAGGATCATTTTGAAACGTCTTATATTATAATTACTATGATTTTTCCAATAATAACATTTGTAGAGTGTACGTAAGAAGATATATTCACGTCATTGTCAAAGAGTGGATAGAATAGTTTAAACATAATTTAAATTTTATTAAAACAGATGATGCCTGTGAATTACTTTGTTACTTCTGCACGCTATTTGGATGACATTTGGTCTGGATGTGGACTTGGACTATTATATATGATACTTTTCAACACACGGGCAAAGCCGCGAGCAGCAGGTAGTAGGTTAATATTTTTAAATACTCGAATGTGACTTGTTAGTCAGAACTCATGGTAAGGCTATAACTTTGCTGGAACTGATTTTGCTTACGTTATTCTGCACAGTTGAACATCTTGCCTAAAGATCGATACAGTGAATTAGGGTCAAGTACCTACTCAAGACTTCGGTAGCATAGCGAACAGCCTGGCTAGCGATATAGCATGTAGGTACTGGTTTACCAATTCGACTTTGTGATGCTAAATTTGTAAACGAAAGTATTTTTTTTTAAAAAAAAGCTCATAGCTTGCTGCGTTTTAATATCACAGACGTGATTATAATAATTTCAATCGTTAACGTGAAATGTGAGTTAAAGGAGTTTAAAAAGTATAATCTCGAAAAACAAAATGCAATCCAACACTTGGGACGGAACGAAAGCCAAGTCACCCGACCTTAATAAAAATAACTATAAGATTCGTTTGTTGTATTACTATAAGGAATAATAGAAATGTTTAAACAAACGATAATAACTTAAGTAGTCGTCTGTTCTTCCACCTTGTTTGTGAGTTGTGATATCAGGAATTATACCTAACCTAGGAATAATGTATGCTCGATATCGAATACAATGTCATCACAATAATATTAAATCATGTTTATGAGTAAATGTGCATATTCAAACTTTACCCATTTTGTTATTGAGACATGTGTTTTTGCTCTCGTTTAAATCTGGAAACAAGCTTTCGGCATTGTCGAACAATTCAACGAACCTGTTAGTGAAAGTTTGTCATTGATTCCGAAAAGCGGCGACAAATTGATTGAGTATTTCGATGATTGATGACTTGACATAATTTTTGTTCAAACGTAAGCAGGCGCTAGTGTTTATTTTATTTGTGACCTAATAAAATAAATAGTCACATTACATAAAAAGCATGATGAATGATCACTTTTTTAGTATTAAGGTACATTCTTCTTTCGTATGAGGCTTTTGGGTGGCCTATTTTGCCACTGACTCTAGTGGCAAAATAGGCCGCCCAAAGGCATCCGTGATGGCTTGACAACTTTTGTAAAACTGAGTTTGGTTGATTGGGTTAAAATAAGTTCAAAGTCTCAATTATTACTGTACGATGGCCTCGTCTTAATTTTGTATTGATAACGACTCATCTTCACGTATACAAAGGTGCAAAAAAGTTAGTAGTCATAAGAAATTTATAATATCCGTGGAAGTAGTGTAAGTACTACTTCCTAGTTATACGACCTCTGTGGTGCAGCCGGCCAAGATCCAGCTCAACGCAGAAGGTTGCGGGTTCGATTCCCGCCGCGGGTAAATGTTTGTATGATCTGCAAGTATTTGTTTCTAGTCTGGGTGTTTCTATGTATAATATGTATGTCTTTACAAAAAAAACGTATAATGTAAGTAGTATATCAGTCATGCGGTACCCATAAAACAAGCTCCACATGCACAAGCATGGGGCCACATGATGCTGTGTGAAATGTCCGGCAATATTTATTTATTAATTTTATTTACTAATGATAATGACTGATGATGCTAAGGATTTTGAAAAACTACCTACAATAGTGTAGATAAGATTACCGATATAAACAAAATCTATAGCTTGTTTTTTAGATAAATTCCTGTTAGATTGGTATTTGATTTGATGATGATGATGATTTGAATTGTTTCGGTTTATACTGACCTATATCGTATAATTAACATTGTTAACCTACTTGGCGAATTGATTAAACAATATTCATTATTCATTTAAGGTTTGTTTGTTTGTTTCTATGTGTACTAACTGTTACATAGCGATTATTTGTTTAGATTGAAAACTATTCGTTAGTTTAAAATCTAAACAAATAATCGCTATGTAACAGTTAGTACACATAGAAACAAACAAACAAACCTTAAATGAATAATGAATATTGTTTAATCAATTCGCCAAGTAGGTTAACAATGTTAATTATACGATATAGGTCAGTATAAACCGAAACAATTCAAACTACCTAGTTGTTTATTTGCGTACGTAAAATGATGCCACTCGGGGTTTAGTGAGCCTCGGGTCTTAAAACGTACGATATAACGCAGTATAAACGTTTACAGCCCATTCTTGTTCTTAATTGCTATTTAAATAAAAACGTACCATGAAAGCAATGGGACCTTTCTGTTATGAAAAAGGAACATCACGACGAGAATAAGTAAGCGAGCGTATTTAAACTCGAGGTAAGGGTACGCTGTGTTGTTATAAAGTCAAATAGCCATTCATAATTGCTAGAACACGATCAAACTTTCAGAACCTGTTAATGACATATCGTCGGGCCTGTCGCCGCGGCAAGGCTCGGGCTCCAAAACTGAGAAATAATGAGGATAATCCCCTCCCGCGGGGAGTGGGCCTGAGGGACTCTTATCAAAGGAGATACCAAAAGTAGATCGAGCACGCACTCGCCCGCTGATCGAATCATTTTATAACACTATCTTTATTAACATAGAACTGCCTACTCAGAATTCACTTTGATTATAGCATATTGAACAAAATTGGTAGATAAATTCAACAACTCTATTATTAATACAGGTATGAAATTTAATAAACCCTTATCTGATAGTAAATAAGGGTGACAGTGAATCTAATAATTTATTAATGAATCACACGCACTTGAGATAGAATACTGTTTTCGAAATAATATAAGGTATAACAGTCGGTCTATTAAACTTACCTACAATGTATTATCTTTTGTCAGTGAAACCGAGGACTGATAGGAAAAAGCTACTAAACGGTGATTACAGTGATGAGGCTTTGAAATATGTCAAAAATAATATATGACCATTCTTCGCTAGAACCATCATAAACTGTAGCTGCTGCTACCCTACCCGTGAGGTTATCGGAGAAGCAATAAAATAATTGAAGTGGTTGCCTGTAAGCGATGATTTTTTTGTATTTTTCATACAATAATTTTCATAGTGTTTAATTTGCTGAAAACCTATTAACCCATATTATCTTGTTTCTTACAGTTCATCTTGTGCTAATGTTATTGACAATGCACTGCATACACATTTTTGAAAGTTATAAATGCGTATTGATTTTTAAATCTATATTATTATAATCGCCAATGTGCTGAGTACTAATATTTATATTATGTGACATAAGACATTAAGATCCTTAGGTTGCGGCATTATCCATCGAGTAGGGCTGTTTTACTCTTCTTCCTGTTTTATTATAATCACTCAGGAAACAATATCCTTCAGTGTCTCTTCAACTTGTTAATTTTGAGAGCTATGTTGACTTGGTTCGTCTGCGCTGTGCTTTCAGAAAACTTGAAGATTTTCGTTATAAGGCACTGAAGTATCTACGTCGAGAAGAGATACCATAGTTTCCCGAACTCTGCCAATCTGAAGTGAGTATGCTAAACATATTTTATGGAAATGTGGAACTCTTGCTAGAGTCTGCTAGAGTCTTGACAACGCTGCGTTTTTAACAGTCTATGGACCGTTATCTAAGGATAGCTAGATTGTTTCATGTGTATTTTATATTATTTTGTACATATCCGTTAATACAGTCTAGAGTTTAAAGTTTAAGGGTCTATCTTATAAAAACAACTTGTTAATCAATTGTTTAAATTGATTTGTGAAATCGTTTGCCATCTCTATCCTTTGACATAAGAATGACAAGGACAGTGTATATTTAAGGGCCACGCTTGCTAATTATGTAGTTATAGTGTAATCTTTGACTGTTTACTTTAGTAATTATATATTTTTTGCAATATACATAGAATATTAAAACCTTACCTTAGATTATAAAAGAAGCTAATATTCAATAAAACTGGACCCGACGACAGGTTGCAATTAAAACATCGGTCATGTCACCAATCACATTAACCATTTGATTGATATTAAATTTAAATATCGAGATGGTTGCATCACTAGCAACATATATAAAAAAAAAATTGCACTCCGGGAGTGCCGACAGAAGTGAAAACTTATTTTGGCGCGTTAGACATTTTTTAGATGGGTACCAGGGTTATTGGGTTATGAATTGCATTTTATTTATGAATTGTATTTTATTAGTTATTAGAAACATTAAAACACATTAAATATTCTTTTATGT
Source organism: Lampropteryx suffumata (assembly GCA_948098915.1). Classification (NCBI taxonomy): domain Eukaryota; kingdom Metazoa; phylum Arthropoda; class Insecta; order Lepidoptera; family Geometridae; genus Lampropteryx; species Lampropteryx suffumata. The sequence goes on along the minus strand of OX402544.1, from coordinate 11,820,027 downwards.
GTTTGTTCAGAATGTAGATAATATATCAAAGTACCTAACTCAGTAAACTTCTCCATACAAAAGTAGACTGTAAACATGGGAATTAAGGTTTATAATCAAATGGGACGAGCGCGGCAGCCCTGCGTCTCGTAACGGTGTCGCGAGTCCAGAGGTTTTACCTCATCTAAAAATATGCGTACCGCGCTAAAAGAAGTTTTCACTTCAAAAACAACCTACAATAATTTATTTCAGTATCTAATGCTCTAACACTAAAATGCCACTTAATCATTTGAGAGCATTTGAGAGCGTTATTTTTCCAAAACTGAATTAGGAAAGTGACTGAAACGTCATTTAATTTAACTTCAAATTTAAGTGTATTTTCTGTATTGAGACAAAGGAGGGAGGGCATTTGAAGCTTTTTGGCTGTATGTTGGCATTTAGAGCTAAGCGAGCTCAACAATTAAATCTATAGGGAAAAAAGGCGGCGTCAACTCTCGCGCCGGAGCCGCTCGACGCAATCTGTTGGTTTAGTTTAATGGCTTCTTGGAAACCCTGACGTTTTCTCTCCAAACGCTTCATGTAGGTATTGCACGAGTACTACCTATAATTGTCTAATCATAATTGAAGTACTGTTTAAACATCCTAAACTAGTGAACATTTGTAGTACGTGAACAAAACCTTTCTAGAAGTAGACCAGCTATCCTACTTCTATATTAGGTACGTAAAATATTATATTAAATATTTAATATAATAAATATTTAATAATAATTTATATTATTATTATTAAATATTAGTAGGTACTACTAGCTGACCTCCTCGCGACTTTGTCTTCGCGTTTTAGTTTTGGCGCGGGTTGCGTGAATTCATTTGAATCAAATTATGTACTACTTATGAATAGTATTAAAACTAATTTATTTTAAAATCTGGTAAAACACGTGTTAATCAATATGTTCCTACCATTCCATTATATATTTTTTTGTAGAATGAATTTGAACGTAAGCTACTCGTTTTGCCCCTCTTTAAGGGTTATTTTTAAAAACCCTGAAAACGTGTCCATTTGTTTTGTATTTAAAGTATTCTAGTCAAGTTTCAAGCAAATATCAACTAGCATTAAAAAGTTACCATACAAACTTTGACCCCTTTATTGCCCTTTTTAGGCATGGGCGGTATAAAACATATAACTTGTAACATGTAACATTACAAGTAAACATGTACAACAAAACATGTAAGTAAGCATGTAACTTTGAAAATAAACTAGCTTAAAGTGAAAGTCCCATCCAAATCACTCCAATAGTTTTTACGCCAACCGTATGCACACAGATAGATAGTTCGTATGCTCCGTATGCTCGTAACCAATTTTCATTAAAAAAAATTCAATGTTTTCGGACTGGACTGAAACGGACTTTTCGACATCTACTTTTTTATTAATGTACGGACCGATGATTTTTCAGATAGAGTTAGGTAGGTCTATCTTTGACTACCTTTCTTAGTTTACCAATAAACTTGTACTTGCACGAGTTTACGTAGGCAAATAATGTGCTTGGAAACATTGTTGACAATCTAGGGGTGTCAATATTAATTATTGAAATCGAATAAAAATATTGTATACAATATTGAAAATATGGATTCTTATTATTTAAGCCGCATATCTGTTCGTTTTCAGGGTCGGGATCACTCCATTCAGGCTTCATAAACTAGTTTCGGGACACCCTGTATAGATTTGAAATATTTTATATATATTTCGTTTGCAAGTATTAAGTTTTATTAATAAATAAAAAAGCGAATTTTCATGCCGTAACTACTATACGGATGAAATTTGGCAAGTACGCTGTTCTTAGCAAATAATAATATATCAAAGTTAAGCTACTTTTTAACCCATCTTCTATCTCGTAATGTTAGGTAGTTTATGGTCAATGTCTCTACGCGGGCAAAGCTTCGGATGGAAGTCAGTGCGGTAAAATGTCAAAAAAATAAACAAGAGCTTTCTAGAAAGCCTGGATAATAATAGCCTTTTGGTTCAAACTTTACTGTCAGTGTATGTTGTGTTGTGTTAGTTCAATGTCCAATATTACTGAAATTTTGCTAATTTCCGAGTACAATTTAGTTTTTAACTGATAACAAAAGCAAAACGTTTGAACAGTATTATAGATGGCGTCGTGAAATACGTGTTCTTTCGTTTTCTGCCAGATTAAATTTCATACAATAGGTACCTAATCTATACTAATATTATAAAGAGGAAAGATTTTATTGTTTGTTTATTTGTATTGATTAGGCTCCGAAACTAATAAACCGATTTTAAAAATTATTTTACCGTTGGAAAGCTACACTATCCCCGGGTGACATAGGCTACTTTTTATCCCGGGTAAATTGGTTTGTCCCGGGAAAAATCTTCAACGCAGGCGAAGCTGCGCGCGGACAGCTAGTGCCTAATAAATTCCTAATAAATTACTGTACATGCCTTACCGGACAGCTGTATTTAGTATTAAAATGTATTAATGTACCCAGGTCTTTTTAAGGGTAAAAATAAAATAGAGTATCCTTATTTGTCGAAATGATGATCCTGTTGTTGACTGTAATATTTCTATTTTTATAGTAATTTACGGTGAAAAAAGTTGTGTTATTAATTTATGCATTCTAGGCACGAAAAGTTAGGAATTTTGGGAACAAGCCTTATAGGGCCATAGTTTATAGAGTTACGGTAGTTAAATTAAATTAAAAGTTTTCTGAAAACTCTTTTTGAGGACCAGTCCCAAACTAAGCAAAAAAATATTTTATTTAATGTTTCTGTATTATATAAATACATACTGTTTACCCCAGTTTCACAAATAGGTGACATAGTGCAAAGTTGAACATAATAATAATTATCAATTATCAAACATGATTAATGACACTTTCATATATATACACCCAGTAATTAAACTTCAATAAAACCAGGTAAGTATTTGTTATAAGTTAAATTGTAAAAAAATGTGCGAACTACCCTTTATGTCTAACCTGTTCCTCTAATTTAGGTATATTTGATACAATATTTTGTTGATACAACCAATTTTGCTATACCTATACATATAAAAGCTGTGTATGTAATAATATAGACATAGATGTATATGATAAATATAGTACGGATGCTAGTATCTATTATATTAGTAAGATTTTTTTTTTCAGTACAAGGCTTATGTTCATTCAACATAAAACTATTTGAAACTTCACTGGACTTTAACAATATGCTGGAGAACCACCTAACCATATCTACTGTTAGGTATGGAGATAATTTCTAAATCCCACCCAATGTGGGTTAAATGTGTGTTATATTAAAATATAAAAAAAATAATGGGTGGGCAGATATTTGTTAGTTTGTTTATAAGTTTAGTGTAATATTGTTTTTGCTTATGCTATTTTTAATTTAAGTTAGTGTCTGCTTTAGGACTTTTATTAAATGACGTACGCGAGTGCTGTGTTATGTGGCGGTTAATCGAATCGGTTTCCAATTGTTTATGCCTTTTTCTATAATAATAATAATCGAATAACATTATACTTTATAATAAATTAAAACTGTAATGTAATATTTGTAATATTTCAAAGAGTAAGTTAATGAAGTTCGACATGGAACATGTTATGATAACATTGTGTTTTATACTCATAGCTGGTAATCTTATTGCAAATAGGGAAGTACCTAGGATTAAATATAGTTTTATTAAGGCCCTTACTATTGTTATTTTGATGATTATTTAATTGTATCTAGTCAACATCACATCATGTAAACATACCATGTTTTGTAAAAAGGTAGGCAGACCTTATTACTCGACTTGTTGTAAATATTACTGAAATTATTTAAATATTGCAGTTTTAAATTCAGATCGCTATAGGCTCTTGAAAAAGTTTCCAAACTGATTTTTGAGTTTAAGCAAGTAAATTTTTTTTGTTGACTTACCTGATTTGGTGGGGATCCTCTGAAGGCAAATTGGGACGTCATTTTTCACTTGTAAATGAAACTTGTTATAAATCACAGTTGAACGAGTCCGAGTCACTGGAGGCACACACTTCACAGTAGCATGTTTGTTGCCGCGCGCCGGCTCTGCTTCCAGGATGCGAGGTGAAGCGGCTCTCTCTGGATCCCGGGAAACAGCGGAAGTGGAGAAGTTCGCGGGAGACGGATGCACTCGCGGTAGAAGCCGCGGCGATGCGAATATCGATTGCAGTGCAGAGTCAGAGTGGCAGCGGGCTACGGAGCGTCGGAGGAGCGGAGCGAGCCGCGTGGTGCAGCGGGCGCGTGGTCGCGCGCGCGGCGGCAGTGGGTAATGCGGTAGCTGCCCGCCAGGTGATAGTAATTGGCGCTGCTGTCTCGCTCTCGCGTCGACCGTCCCGCTCGGCGCGCACACGCACACTCTTTCTTGTGTGAGTGTTGCTCGCACACCGCTCCTTCTTTTCACGCTCGCGTCGCCGTTTGACCCCGCGCCGCCGCCGTCGTCGTCGCTCTCGATTTTTGCGGTGCGGTGGGTGGCACCCGCCACAGGGGCGGCCCGCCGCGGTGGGGGCGACGGAGGTGGGGGTAGATGCACTCCTTTCTTTTTTAAAGCTCTTTCTCTTTCTTTTCTCGTATTTTTTTATGTAAGTATTGGTACGAAGCGGTCTCTTTTATTTAATTTTTTACTTATATATTGTGATAATTAACAAACAACGACGATGCTCACACTGAGCGTCTTTGCCGAAGCGTTTTTGACACGATGATAGCTTTGCATTTGATTAAAGGTAACCAAGACATTTGTAGCTTTTGTTTTGCGTAAGCACTTGCTATACTTAAGTAGGTACGAAGTTGTTGTCTGGTACGAGCTGTAATGTCAGCTGAAGCTGGCAGTTGTGGCTAGTTGTAGGTATACCTCACTTACTCGATAGCATAAGTGCCTTTAAGTGCTATACTGGGGCCGTTTTAGCGGTGGAAACATTAAGTAGAGACAGTAGATATTCAACGGTCCTTTGAATGTGTTTATAACGTACTACTTTACTAGGTCCCAAATTTAGCTATCGTGTTCGAGCTCGAGCAAAATGTTACTTTAATACGAAATTTTCACTTTTCATCATAAGAACGTAATAAGTTTAAACTTATTTAGGTTAAACTTATTTAGCTACTTGAGATTTGTATGTGTCCTGTCCTGTTACATTGAAAATATATTAAAAATAAATTCATATATATTTATTTTCATAAAATGTCTGTTAAAAAGTAAGTTATCTTGGCAAAATACTATCAATCAACAAACTATGAAAACCAAGTTCAATAATTTGTTTTAAAGATAATTTTCTTAGAACAAAGAAAGGCAATGTTCGATGGCTACAATTAAGAAATGGCAATAACACAACGCGCTATCGAAATAAAAAGCGCAACGTCCCCGATCGATCTGTTCCCCTCTTATTTCTTATCGCGCGAATATTTCACACTGAACGCATACCGACCGAAAAAACTCACACAGATATAAAATATTCAAACGGTATAACATAAAATAAATTATCTTAGGTGAGCGTGAGATTGTGTGCGTGGCACCCTCCCCTGGGCGGGCCGGCAGCGAGCGACCAATTGGGGCGACCGGCGCGCGACGCCGACCGAACTCGGAGTCACTCATCGTAGAGCCGTCGCAGAGTATGCACGTCTGGACCGCGCTGGCTCAGCTGGTCTGCCAGCCGCTGCTCCAACATTCCCGCTCTCGCTAATCAACAACGAATGACCCTAATCTATATTCCAGCGCTCTTACACCTGAGTATTATTGTATGTATGTTACACAACACCTCTTCAGAAGTTGGAACATTTTAAACAATACGACATTTAAATTGTTAATCATGCGAGCATCTAATTATAATAGCTGTGTATTACATCAGTGTTAATTCATTTGGATGCGCATTTTAATTATGGAACAATTCTAAATGAAATAATATAACTAAAACAATGCAGGGTCTGGCTTCAGTCGCCAATCATAATTAAATTGCTACCTATTGAACATTTTGTAAGTTGAAAAATTATTTTGGATTGTGTTATAAACAATATGAGTTGAGTCGTAAATCATTGCAATTTGTATCTTATGTTTTGGACATAAATGTCACCCAAGTACTCATAGCAAAAAAATAAAAATAAACATACAGTTTATACCAATGATACGAATTTAGACAAACATTGTTTTAAGACAATAACTAGACATAGCTACCTATTGATGGTAAAAAAAATATTATATTTATGAAATTATGCTGAATAAATCTACTAAGAGTAACAAATCATATTTACTTATCTAAAATAATAAAATATATTGTGACTGATTTCTTCTTACTGGTTTCTCATTATTTCCAAGCATAGAAAATTGTATTAGGTATTAGCGATGTTTTAGCGTCCCCTTAAAATAGGAGCGTAACTAGCACTTTATGATGTATGTACGAGTGCTTATATCAGACCATTTCTAAACGTAAAAGAGTAATAGGTACGTAAAGTATTTTTATAGATTTTAAAACATAAAAAAAAGTAAGAGCTATTTAATACAGCGACGAGATACTCAGACAAATTTAAATAAATCTAAAATCATGAGCTCAGGAAATAAGAGAGAAAAGCTGAGCATTTATTTGTTTAAGTCAAATGAGTTTCAGACGTCTCATAGCTAGAGTTTGCTCCGGAGGCTTTATTAGCATCCACCTCTCCACGAAGACACATCGCATCTAAATATCACACTAAAAGCGTCAATCTACATACGTCCTACTGAGCAAATCCTAAAAGTGATTTATACTGAGCCCCCATTCGATTGAAGTAGATTACAAATAATGAATGAAATTGCATTCGAAATGAATCTCTCGGTATACGTAGACCGAGAGACCGTGGGTGTTGGTGTGATTGTTTGAGCGGGCGCGAGGAGTGCCAACTTATTGCCACTAAGTATAGTATAAGTACTTAGCTGTAGGTGTACGAGTAGGCCACAATACGCGCTCACCCTAAGTACTTGCGTACTATCACTAGAGCACACTGCGTTACTATTCCTAGGGAATGTGACTACTGACAAACATACTGTTACTGTGATTAATGAGCTACATTCAGACTGACACAAAAGTAGGTATGCTAATTTTTGCTGTTTTCATTTAAGGTTCAACTGTAGGAAGATACGATTATATTACATTTTATAGCTAAAATTCAATTTCAATGGTTTGATTTTTATTTTAAGATTTCAAAATTATTATTTGCATACGAGACTACTCCTGACCGACTTGCACTATATCTTAATGGGTCTATACGGATATAGGTAATTTTTTGTATATTTTTTTAATAAATATTTTTCGTTTGTATCTAGAATGTTACCTGTTTTGTAATCTCCGCCATGTTTCAACCGATTTTGATGAATCCTTCTTTTTTATTTTGCAGATAGGGTGTGATTCTATGGCGCTTCCTTATAATTTTTGTAAGGATCTGATGAAGTAAAATATAATTGCTCAGTTGGAAGTAACTCTCTCTCTCTTTCTCCATCCAGAAAATTATGTTCATAACACATTCAGAAAGTGTTATAGAGTACCATAAATATTGTATAAAAAAATGTAAAGTATTCTATCAGTCATTTGCTTCCCAAAGTACGAGCACTGCTTTGTTAAGAGCTAAGTAGTGTTGTGTGAAACATGTCATTTATTTTGTTATTTTTTCAAACACAAGAAAAATAAAAGATTGTTAAAACAAAAAGAGCTTAATAAAAGCAACGATCAATGGCAAGTTCCAAAAACAGTTTCAGACAAAAGAGAAGCTAAAACCAGAAATGAATCCGGGCGGGCGGAAAGTTGCCGCCCGCCCCAGCGGGTGAGGCGCGGAAACAACACAGGGTTGCGATGCCATAGACCTATGCTACTTTAGACTGTAAACACATAAAAGCAAGAGAAATCTAGTACTAGTCACAAGTCACAAGCTACTGGGTCACAAGTAACCTACTTGTACTTGTGACCCAGTAGCTACAGAGTATTAGTAGATATCTGTAAACACCTATCCCTCGCTCGAAGACCATACAACTTCCTGTAAGTTTTTGAATTGAAAACTTCTTTAGCATCGTTGTGATCTGAAAGTCGATGAAATGAAAAAGCGACAGTAAAAAGAGGCAGACACATAAATTCTTAAGATTTAACGTGTGAGAAAATGAGATGGGAAGCATTATACACTGTTTCTTATATTCGTGGTTCACTTTGTGCTCAACATTTTTGAAGGATTCACTTCTACCACGTGTGAATTGCACACATGTTTTTTTTTATACAACCGAACTCGCAAACAACCGTACGCCTTACATGATGTTAAGTGGTTACCGTTCTAAGGTCTAAGGTTCTAAAGCCTTCCGTTTCTATGGTTGTGTCCGGTGAGTTCGAATCCAGTAGTGCACCAATGGCTTTTTCTCTTCCAAAAATGTATGTGTGCTATACCAGTACTCTCAAACAGTGAAGGATAACATCGTATGTATAACATGTATGTATTTACAAAAGAAGTATATATAGTTATATCAGTCATGTGGTAACACCCGTAACACAAGCTTTGCTTACTTGGGGGCAAGATGATGCTGTGTGAAAACGTTTGGCATTATTATTATTACTTGGAGACAGATTATCTGTCAATGTAATAGTACCCAGCAAGTCGGGCCCCTGCTAAAGAGGTAGCCAGGTAAGTAAAAAGTTATACTATACGCTGTATAAATAACTAGCAACCCGCCCCGGCTTCGCACGAGCGTAATTTAGAGTTCTAATTTACATGTATTTAGTTGGAAAATAATTCATATGATAGGAATCTTTCAATTCCACCCGTGTTTTATTTAACTAATTTTAACAAAGAGGGGATAATGTAACTTAACTATGATAGTTAGACATTTAAACTTTTTTGTGGGTGTGATGTGTACCTACTATAGACATTAATCACATTATTTTATGTATCATCGATCGTTTCCGCAGTGCACGCCAAATAATGACTTAGGCATATTTGTGATACCTTGGGTTTCATTAATGCATTTTCGAAGAGATCTAAACATTTTTTAAATCAAAAATAGCCTGAATCTGTTCTCTTTATGTTATTAGTTTAGCATATAAATAGGTAAGTAATAAGTACCTACCTATTCTAGGTTGCGGGTTCGATTCTCGCCGCGGGACAAATGTTTGTATGATCTGCAAGTATTTGTCTCGGGTCTGGGTGTTTCTATGTAAGTATAATATGTATGTATTTACAAAAAAAACAGTATATAAGTAGTATATCAGTCATGTGGTACCCATAACACAAGCTCTGCTTACTTTGGGGCTTGATGATGTTGTGTGAAATGTCCGGCAATATTTTTATATTATTATTATTCTATAAATAATAATAAATAAATAATAAATATTGGTGGACAAAGCACACAACACCATCTAGCCCCAAACTAAGCATAGCTCGTATTATGGTGACCAGACGACTGATAGAATACTTATATATTTTTATATACCTATTAACATCCAGATAAAGCAAACAGCTACGTTCATCATTCAAACATTTGTCCTGGGAGGGAATCGAACCCTCAACCTACAGAAGGCAAAGCTGCTACCAACTGAGCTGACAGGCCAGTCAAGTTCAGTTCTACAACGTTAATAGGACTACGCCCGTGCGCCATCTCTAATAGAAATTGTATTGCTACTATTTGCCGCAGTATACTGTTTGTGGATACGGTGGCACGGGTTAACAGAGCAGACGGAGGGATGGTCATTTAGTGGAAGGTAGCCACCCCACGCCCGTCTGTGTCTGCAGCACAGACTGATTAAACGATCCTCTGTATCTAAGCGTGTTTGCGTTGCTTTTCCCATCGATACTGCTTCGCGTAGAAACGTGAGCGAGCGAATGCAATTTCGATTGTTTTTTTCCTTCAAAGAGGTGTACTCTCAAACGTATTGCGGTAGACGTGAGAAGGGAGGGAAATGTTGATAAACGATTGCATAAGTTTCTCTATTTTGGGAAATTTATTCAATCATTCGATGGCGAAATGCGAATGTTTTGAAAAGCAATGTCAGGTCAACGTTGACATACTAACAAGCTTCCACAGAAGAAATTGTAGTAAAACTTTAAAAGGCTTTAGAGATTAAATAATACAATTAAATTAACTTTGTTTTATTTGCGAGCTACTGTTAGAAATCATTGCGCTTTCAAAATTACTTCGTGGTGGTAGAAACCTCGCGTGACCAAAGTTGACCAAGAGATAGCTTGCTACTATCTGGCTCAGCGTATTAGCATTGCCTTCGATATAGCAATGTCGCCAGTGTCTTTGGTACGCTGCCCTCGGACAGGATCAGTCAGTATTGAAAATAATAATAAATAAATAAATATTCGTAGACAATCCACACAGTACCATCTAGCCCCTAACTAACAATAGCTTGTATTATGATGACCAGATGAATGATAGAATATTTATATTCAACACATTTTATAGTTTATTATTCTGTAAAATTCTGAAAATAAAATCCTAAACTTAAATTTGATATAGCTTTAATATTTAATTCCAGATTTGTTAAGAAGAATAACTAACGTTAATACAATTATTAACACGCTAAAAATAGTAAAAGATTGGTTCTTAGCAAACAATTTGACACATGATCCATAAAATAACTGTGTCATGTTATCATTGATAAATGCAAATGAAATAAGTACCAATGCTAATGAACAAGAATATATATTTACCTGGATTACTTGGATTTACCAGAATAACCCAGAACATTAAGTTGCCATGGGATCTTCATACTAATATACTGGGTGATAGTGGTTAAAGTTCAGTGGTATATGCGGTAAGAGAGCCGAAGAGTCCGGTAGACGTGGCAACTGATATGCTTGGTTTGGTTTACTTTGCTTATTTTTATAGCATTGTATGTTATGGAATTTTATTAAGGGGTCAGGAATAGTTATTAATGTAGATTTTATTCCTCAAATTAATGGTAATAAATATTATTTTAAGTTAAACTCATGGACTTTGCTAATACACTGAGCCAGATAGGAGCCAGCTCTTGGGTCACGCAATCTATCTACCATACGCCCTGAAATAATTTTGAAAAACATACGTATTATATATGTAACAATACACATATTTATGTAAAAATACATATATTTATGTAAAAATTTAAGTAACTAAGTTTTCTATAATGTCCCTACGATTTAAAATAAATAAAAATAGAAAATTGTTATTGAAACAATAGTTATTTATTTTCAACAACTTCTACAGGATTTTAAAATTAAATGAATTCATCTAATTAAATTAAATAATAATTGCAATGTACCTACCTAACATTCATAATTAGGAGGTGTTGACTATTTAAATAAGGTAATTTGCGTATCACTACGAAATAATCTTGAATTTGTTAATAAATAGTAGATTCGTCTGTGGGTATCATAATAATAACAAGATAATTTGCACAAAATAGACAAAAATTAATCAAACAAAGGGTGATAAAAGACTGGAAATCGGCTTATTATGATTACCTAATATTTGCTTTTAGTTTTAAAACATTTGCTTTATAAAACATTGCTTAGTTAAAATGTCTTCATTGATATTATTATCTAATGTACTTAATCTTAGGCTAACCGCGCACTTGGCAAATAGCATAATACTTGGCAGCCAATGACAACCAATTCGACATACGTAATTATTCGACTCGGCATCGGCACAAAATTGTCAAGGATCATACAAAAAGAGTTAAGACCAGACGAGTTTCTTGCCGGATTCTTCTTGAACTGGGGGGAACCGGCACCTAGATTCACTAGCATGTAAAAAGACGATTCAAAGACGATTCCTTTTGATTTTATTAAATAAAGAAATTTTAGTATTTGTATTTGTATTACAATTCATAATGCGCGTCATAAATCTGCCTGTAGCTGCCATATACAAAATAATAACAAATTGCGTGACCAAAGATTTGGGTCCTATTCGGCTCAGCATAGCTATTCAACGTGGCAACGACGACTGTTTTCGAAACGCTGCCAGATAGATGATTTGGATCAGTTGCACTATGTATAGATGTAAACGGTCCTTGGATTTTTTCGAGAGTTGTTTTCATTTTGATAAACACGGAGTTTTTTGTCGATCATTTTGTCGATGAAGGCACCGAAACTGTTTCGTTTCATCTAGAGAATCTTTATGAGGGTCAGTTTGATCCGCGGTTCGCAGTCGAGCTGGCGAAAAATACTTAAATGAGATGCATACAAAACACTGAATAATAAACAAATGACTAAATTTAAAAATAGAATTCAATATTTTAAAAAACCATAAAAAAATACCTTTCAAATACTAAAAAACCAGTACCATAAAATGGCAACTTCAATGTGTAAACACATAATATATGTGGCTACCTTTTGTCTCCGCGCTCTTATCGTACCAGCCAGAAGTATTTTGTGTTCTGAATTGAAAATGAACTATTTAACAACTGACTGTTCAAATAGGTTACCGATATTTCGTCAGCAGACGAAATGTGAGCTTAGCCTTAGTACTGCATTATATTATTAGTATGTAATGTTCATAAAACGTACAGATGTATTTATTCTCTATTAGTGGTATTTTGGTGACTTCGTGCGTATAAAATTCGTTCGCAAAAAATGTTTTTTAGTGTTTGCCTATACCAGCACTAAAGAACTGTATCCTCTTAATAAGAATCAACAACCTGTTAGATACAGGTCATTGCAATTATCAAACATTATTTCAACTTATTTTATGATTTTGGTAATAATACCCAAATGTAAGCCTGCAATAACACTTTTATAGCTACCCTAAGTCCGTCTGTCTGTCTGTCCGTCTCTAATCAAAGCTCAAAGCTCTAGATCAGAGACAATTATTTTTATCGTTATTAAATTTTGCTCTGTTGTAGGTACCTACCTAATAACACGTACGTGTTATTAGTGGCCTCAACAAAGTTAAGAAATAAAAACTTTAAAAAATGTTTCTGGTCGGGTACATTCCCTACATGTGAAGAGAGGTTTTTTTTTATACTAACCCATCGTTTGGCATATCGATGGGTAGATAGATAGATAGATAGATAGATAGAAAACACTTTATTGACTACCACACAGAATATTACAGTAACAAAAAAAACTAAACTTATTTAAGGCAATACAATGGGCGGCCTTATCGCTAATAGCGATCTCTACCAGGCAACCGTTGGATGGACTGGACTATAAATAGACAGAGAAGGGTAGGTATGGGTAATCCTTTTAAGATAATAAGAAGTTTCTTAAAGAGTTTTCCGTTAGAGATGTTCGTTTGATCAATATTAAGTGGGAACTATTAATAGAGTCACACACTGCCAGTGAGGATTTACTAGGTTATGATTAATAGCCTGCTAGAATATTACGTTAAAGTAGCAGTAGCTATCTACGAAACAAATCACGAATCGTGATTTGTTAAATAACTCTTATAACCTACAGAAGCCAGTCGCTGCTTTTAACTCGCCTATTGCATACACACAAAACAAAAGTACGTTTATTGCGAAGATATTAACGTATAAAAAGTGTTTTAGACAGCAGTGATCGCACAATTCACACCTGTTGCTAGTTGTCGCGAGTTACGTAATAAGAGGACTCGTTTGTAAACCTTAAAAAAACATAAAGTCTCCCTATTTATTGAAAAATTATTGTAGTTTGCTAACGATGGTATTGAATTGGTTCGGAACCTGTTACTAGTCGTATTTTGTCTTAACTGACATCGGAAGCTACTGCGTGTGCTGTCATGTTACAAAAGTTTAGTCTGTGCATTGAGTGTCAGACAGTATTTAAAAAACACACACACAGGAAAGTTAGGGATAGCTACTTTTATTACCAACATAAGGAAACACATGAATATTGACTACCTCTGTGGTGCAGTGGGCTAAAGTCCGGCTGAGACGCAGAAGGTTGCATGTTCGATTCCCGTCGCGGAACTAATGTTTGTATGATCTGGAAGTATTTGTCTTGGGTCTGGGTGTTTCTATGTATAATATGTATGTATTTACAAAAAAAATTATATAAGTAATATATCAGTCATGTTGGTACTCATAACACAAGCTCTGCTTATTTTGGGCCCAGATGATGGTGTGTAAAATGTCCAGGATTATTTGTTTATATACGCAACAATCGAACTCAATCCGGCCTACATTAATTCAAATTACTAATTAGTTGGGTTGGATAGTTCAGAAAGTTCAGAGCAATGAATGATTTAAATATTCTCAATTATCCAATCGCACAAACTCTATCCTATACTAAACATCCTATATTATATAACTTTTATTACTGGTATACAGCATAGGTTTATTAAGAACTTAAACTATCGTGGTTTCCAAAGATTTAAAGTCTATGAAGAATCATGTAGTCATCATCGTCTCACGACCTTAGAGAATCGTCGCAGACTGACTGATATTTCGTTCCTGCATGGCTTATGCAATGGATACATTGATTGCTCAAAATTAATATAAATAAATAAAAATAATAAATATTGCTGGACAATGCACTCAACATCATCTAGTCACAAACTAAGCATAGCTTGTATTATGGTGACTAGATGACTAATAGAATACTTATATATTTTTAAATACATACTTATGATACTTTATAACACCCAGACACAGAACAAACACCTATGCTTTTTACACAAATGTTTATCCTGGGAGGGAATCGAACCCTCAACCTACAGTGCAGAAGGCAGAGCTTCTACCAACTGAGCTGACAGGCCAGTCCATAACCTTATCCTAGAATTAGAACAAGACACACTTGCCTCGATTCTGTTGGCACCAACCTAACTAATTTTAGCTAAAATTTGGTTTAGACTGTCAAATGAAACTTTGGTATGCAGCTGTTACCAACTTATCCTAATTTAATTAAGCGTTCCTAATTTAGTAAGATGATATCAACCGAATAGGTTTTACAAATGCTATGACTAACTGAAATATATTTTAGACAATTTCTAATTTTAGAAATGAACCAACTGAATTGCCACCACTAATTTGTTTGCAGTTTCGCGTTCTTGTACCAACTATGCTCAAAGTTCACTTGTAAGTAGAATATATAGAATCTATAACAAAAGCTTCAGCTCTGTCGATATTTTTTACAGTAGAATAAATATTTTTAGGCGCGAGGTAGGTAGTGTGCTGAAAGATATTTACTAGTGTCATGAAAAATAAAACAAAAATTACAAAAAATTAAAAAATATAAGTACGCATCTTTATATCAATTTGTATTGAGTATATAGTATTTATGTTTATATACCTACATATAAAATAATAATGTGTCTTACATAGTGTATAATTTTCTTCCTTTTTACACAAACAAACAACACACACATGCCAACATACACACTTACAGATACACACAAACGCATACACATAACTACATACAAGCATCACACCTTGATTACTGTCAGTTTATTTTGTTAGTTATAATGTAAATCCGTTATTGGCTGTCGGTTATAAATGTAAGTTTTGTGTATACTATTTTAAGAGCTGTGAATGTTGTACGACGAATAAATAAATAAATTATATACTAGCCGATCAGTTCGTGACTTCGTCCGGGCGTCTTAGTTTTTGCCCGAATTGTCGTGAGTAGATTTTTGCATTAATAAATAGATATGAATAATATAAGGGATGAAATAAATGACGGGCTGGAAATTGTCCATGCCGTTGGGTCAAAGTTCTGTAAAACCCAGCGCAAAGGTAGAACCCAAAAACTCTCTGAGCACACTCTAAAAGTCATGGCAGAACGTAGCGAAATGAAACTGCAGTCTTTAGTGGACAGGTCGAATTACAGCACGCTTAATAAACAGATCTCTAAGTCTATGCGACGCGATTTACGTCTCTTTAATACTTATAGTATAAAGAACGCAATAAAGCGCAACCAAGGCTCCAAAGTTTTTGCGAGAGATCTGTCTATTGGGCAAAGCCTGTTGACGAAGCTGAAGACCGACAGTGGCAGTGTCGTTTCCTCGAAGCCAGAAGTTTTACGGACAACTGTACACCTCATCGCAAAGTCCTACTACAAGCACGACTAGCGATGCAAGAGCCCGCCTAACCCGACACTACACTGAAGACATTCCGGACGTCAGCCTATACGAGATCCGAACGGCTCTCAAGCAGCTTAAGAATAACAAGGCGCCGGGGGAGGACGGAATGACGACAGAGCTTTTGAGAGCGGGTGGAACACCGGTACTTAAGGTCCTCCAGAAGCTGTTCAACTCCGTCATCCTCGAGGGAACTACGCCAGAGGCGTGGAACAGGAGCGTGGTGGTACTGTTCTTTAAGAAAGGGGATAACACCCTCATAAAGAATTACATGCCTATTTCGCTGTTGAGCCATGTCTATAAGCTGTTTTCGAGAGTAGTTACTAATCGTCTTGCTCGTAGGTTTGACGACTTCCAGCCTCCCGAACAAGCCAGGTTCCGAAAAGGCTTTAACACCATAGACCACATCCATACGCTCCGGCAGGTTATATAGAAGACCAAAGAGTATAAGCGGCCACTTTGTTTAGCGTTTGTGGACTATGAGAAAGCCTTTGATTCTGTCGAAACCTGGGCAGTTGTGTTGCAGTCACTCCAGCGGTGCCAAATCGACTACCGGTATATCGAAGTGTTGAAATATCTGTACAGTAACGCCACCATGTCTATCCAACTTCAGGACCAGAGCACGAATCCAATCCCATTGCATAAAGGGGTGAGACAGGGAGATGTTATTTCTTCGAAACTGTTCACCTCTGCATTGGAGGATGTTTTCAAGCTCTTGTACTGGCATAGACATGGTATCAACATCAATGGCGAACGACTCACTCACCTTCGATTGGCCGACAATATAGTCCTCATAGCAGAATCGCTGGAAGACCTAGGCACAATGCTCAGCGACCTCAATATCGTCTCCCAACAGGTGGGTCTTAAAATGAACATGAGCACGACAAAAATCATGTCAAATGCTCATGTTGCACCCGTACCGGTACATGTTGGGAGCGATATAATCGAAGTTGTAGACCATTATGTCTATTTGGGCCAGACGATTCAACTAGGCAAGTCCAATTTCGACAAAGAGGTCAGCCGACGAATCCAACTCGGATGGGCAGCGTTCGGGAAATTAAGGCACATCTTCTCGTCACAGATACCGCAGAGCCTCAAGACGAAAGTCTACAATCAGTGCGTGTTGCCAGTGATGACATATGGAACTGAGACTTGGTCCCTGATTATTGGCCTCATACACAAGCTCAGAGTCGCGCAACGTGCAATGGAGAGAGCTAGGTTGGGTGTTTCACTACGTGATAAAATACGTAGCGCTCAAAATTTGCAAGTTGAAGTGGCAATGGGCAGGCCATATAGCTCGCAGAACTAATAACCGCTGGGGAGTAAAAGTTCTTGAATGGTGACCAAGGACAGGAAAACGAAGCGTAGGACGACCCCCCACCCGATGGACTGACATGTAAAGATCGCAGGAAGTCGGTGAGAGAGCTCAAAATCGTTCTTCCTGGAAATCTATTGGGGAGGCATATGTCCAGCAGTGGACTTCATAGAGGCTGTGAACCGACTTTAAACACTGAATATTTACGCTGAAAATCAAAAATAATTATTCATGCTAACACGAAATATTTACATGAGTATTTTCATAATTTTTTGAGTCGTTACCATCCAAAGTAAGAACAAATTTGGATTTCGTAAAACAGAACCAACCAATACACAACACAAAACCAAATTATAACAGAACTAAAACCCACAACCATATTTAACAAACTTAAAAAAAGGGCCCTTTAGAATACCCTATAGAACACCAAACAGCAATTCTCCATTTTTGCTTTAAATTTTGCATAGTTATTACCCCACTTAGAGTTTGAAAACACAGTACTGTACATAGCGAGCGAAGCGAGCTCTGAACGTTCACGAGGGGTAACCAAAAAAAAAAGAATATCTTGTTAATAGTCACTGGCGTGCGAAGCGGGCCACATTTTTTTCAATTAGCAGGTGAAGCGATCTTCTCATAACATTTTAAGAGAAAGCAGCATCGGATCAAGCCGCATTTTTTTCGTAGCGGGCGAAGAAATCTCATTCATCAAACAATCACAATCATATTTTACACTAACTTGTTTGAAAGTTTTTAATTCAATCACATTGAAACAGTTAAATCGATTTGAATGAAATTTGGTATATAGTCCATGTGACCATACATAGTAAGTGAAGCAAGGTCTGATCATCCACGAACGTATACCAAAAGTTAACAACACCTGTCTAAAAGTAATTAGCAAGCGTTTAACTCGCCTTTTTTTGCTAAATATGTGGGTTTATAAGCCATGCATGTTGTGAATTTACATAATTAAATGTCAGCTATTTTCTGGGAGAAGTCTGTCTATAGCTTACTACGTACTTTGTAGATTTATTTTCATATAGGTACACGTAACGCCAACTATCGGCATTTTTAATTGGATTGAAGTGTACGAAAATCATCTGAATTAGGTAAATACAATAAATAAATAATGGTAGTCAGTGCACACAACACCATCTAGCCCCAAACTAAGCATACCTTGTACAAGTATATTGGTGAACCGAATGACTGATAGAATACTTATATATTTTTAAATACATATTTATGATACTTTATAAAACCCAGACACAGAACAAACTCCTATGTTCATCACACAAATGTTTGCCTTGGGATTCAACGGCAACGGTCAACGGCTGATTAAATTTTAAAGTGCATGAGGAGTTGTAATTTAAAATGTAATCTGCCATTGACCTTATCTAAGCGCTGTACGTAGTATGCCTACCCTCTATCAGTATACTTAGAGCCAGATTTGAGAAATAATTAGCAGACGGTATGTATAATGACGAATCATAATGCTAAAATATACCTTCAATAAATATGTACAGGAATGATTTCAAACTCTTACTCTTACTAAATAATATTAGTAAAATGAATGTGCATGCAGGTAATTCAATTTAATTTAATTCAATTTATTGTATCTATGTTGTTTGGTGAAGGGTAATATTAAGCAGATATTGTTAATGTTTATTGTTAATGTTTATAATCAATGAAAAAATGTACTTTATGATATTCAATGGATAATAAAGGTTTTAATAATAATAATAATATTTAATGACGATAAGGGAATCTGTATCAACGCTGCAACACGCCTGTATGGATGATACACCGTATCTACGCAGCATCACGTATGAATTGTTGCTATGTTGCTATTGTATAACCATTTGTAATAATATATACTGAATCAGACCAACGTAAATATTTCACACGGCCAGCGACTGGATCTTGTCTATATTACATCTATTTAAAGTCCTAAAATAAAACACCAAAATTTTAAATTTTTTAAATTAATTTTTTGATTTTTTGGTTCTTTTTATTTTAACAAATAATTATTCTCTCTTATCGTGTCACTAGTTATTTTGAACAAGTGTGGTGAAAGGACTAAAGTGCGCCTCTAAGGTTCCTAACGTCCACTTAACACATGTCTTGGAACTTTGAAGCTTCTACGACGTGCCGATTTCCTCACGATATATTCCTTCATCGTTAGAGAATACTGCTATATAGCGCATGTATATTTTTCGAACAGAAAAATCCATTGGTAACAAGTAGTAAAAATATAGGATTGATGAGTGGATGATTTTTAAGTTGGACGCCTTTGGCAGCGGCAGAGGATGTAGGCCTGTCAGCTTACCTGGCGGCTCTTGAGATGCATATGCTAGAGTTTTCGGCAATGTTAGATCGTATGATGTATTCAATCGCCAGTAGGTATATGTGGTTTTGCAATCTCTTTCACGTAGGTTCCTAGTTTCTTACAAAACTGGAGCATTTCGAGTCCGAGAAGTAGAAGTTGTGTCCAGATGATCATTATATTTTCCAGGAGAATGTAGATAGGTGCATTGCTTTCCGTTGTGGAAAGCATTGGACATTTTGGAAGTTATTTAGACCTCGAGGCCGCTGAAGCTTCTTCTAGTTAGTTGGCCGCTATGTGCGTGAATTAGGTATGCCAATACCACCATCGGTTCAGTTCATGGTGCCTGTTTTCTGTGTGTGACTCTCTATATTTGACTGTTCTCTTTCCTTTTTAGGGTTCCGCAGCCAAATGGCAAAAAACGGAACCCTTATAGATTCGTCATGTCTGTCTGTCTGTATGTCTGTCTGTCTGTCCGTCCGTATGTCACAGCCACTTTTTGCCACAAAATACATCTACAACTTTGTAAGTAGATGTATTCTGTGAACCGCATTAAGATTTTCACACAAAAATAGAAAAAAACAAAAAAAATTGGGGGTTCCCCTTACTTAGAACTGGAACTTAAACATTTTTTTTCATCAAATTCATACGTGTGGGATATCTATAGGTCTTTAAAAATGATATGGAGGTGTCTATATCATTTTTTTCTAAACTGAATAGTTTGTGCGAGAGACACTTCCAAAGTGGTAAAATGTGTGCCCCCCCTGTAACTTCTAAAATAAGAGAATAATAAAACTAAAAAAAATATATGATGAGTACATTACCATGCAAACTTCCACCGAAAATTGGTTTGAACGAGATCTAGTAAGTAGTTTTTTTAATACATCATAAATTGTAAATATCTATAACTTAATTAAAAAATATATACTATTATTAAAACATCGATCAAAGTTACAATGAACTACAAGAACTTTTATATTGTGTAACTTGCTGCTACGGAACCCTTCATGGGCGAGTCCGACTCGCACTTGGCAGCTTTTTATTCTTTGTACTTGGGGCACAGAACACCTTAATCCATTAAAGTAAGCACATTCATTAAATATTTGGAGATTTACATATTATTTTGCGTTTCATGTAATCTTCTTCATCGTTATTGGTATGTGTTATAATGATGTCAATTTTGCAAATATGAAGTGTGTAGATTGTTTTAGTAAGGCAACACTAAACTTCTAGCCTAGAAGAACGTCAGCTTCCTACTAAAAAGGTGGTCGATAATTAAGACTACTAGCGGCGCTCGTAGGCCCCTTTTGGCAGCAATCATGGCTCGAAATTTTAAAGGTTTCATTTATTAATATGTTACGAAATAGATGAGTAAGTACTTTTAAATTCATGGATAGAATAAAATCAATCTAAATTTCTTAAAGGTTCAAATTTTATTTACATCGGCCTTAGGTTATAAATTGGCATAATTACATAATTCAGTACATTATTCAATTAAATTTAATTGGTATGGGTATTTAATAAAAAAAACTTTAGAATACTTAGGGAATATTTTTCAAGCTAATTTATCATGTATCAAGGTATCATGTACTTACAAGAATAAGAATTGAATATAACTTTATTGTACACCTTATAAAATAAAAATACAAAATTACAATGTAAACTTGATAAGAATACTTAAGTGGTACAATGGGCGACCATATCGCTTGAGAGCGATCTCTTCCTGGCAACCTTTGGATGGAAAGAAATGCATGAAATAGAATGAACAGCACGGCGTACATTGAACAAATGTGATAACTAAATAAACATAGACATAAATAAAATAAAAAATAAAATACCTATTAAAACATTAATAATAAAATTATAAACTAATACAATACTTAAACAATAATACATAAATACTTACAAATACTTACATGTATGCTTCAAAATATTAACTTTCCGTTGCAGGCTGGCTTGCGCAACAATTTTCAGTAAACAACCTATTTTTAACACTACAGTATCTCTTGATCTGAAATATTGAATTTATTATATGTCTCAGATTTTCTTCTTTGTGTTGTGATATTTTAGAAATTCTTAAACATTTTTTAGTATGTTGTTTTTGTGTGCATTTTTATTTATGAAATCATCAACTAGAATATACATAGACAAAGACATAGACAGACATTTAATAACTTACTAATAAAAGACGAATAACGAATAACAACTTTTCAACGCATTTAACCATATGTGAATTGGCATATTATAATAGGCTTCTCTTTTGGTCATATTGCTTAAATAAGGTAAAAATATGGCACGTAGTATCCTTTGGAAGAGGTATAAGAATGAAGACATTTATTGAAATTGCTTTTCGTTCTTATGTAGCGACAAACATAAGCTCATGCCCGAACTTCTCCTGTATTTTCGTCTATATCATAATTTGTGGACAAACTGCAACAGCTACCTCATTATTTACACTTATTGAAGGTTTGGCAATGTGAGTAAAAATAAATTTAAACTGTCAAAAATAACCGCATTATTAGTTTCGCAATTTTCTGCTACACATTATGCTGACAAATGAGAAATAATTTGCGTTTTTAGTGCTGCAACGAACTGTGAAACAGTTGGATTGTAAACCTAATATTGCTTCTTTTACACCCAAAACAGTTCTCTAATCTTGTTATAATCGCCTAGTGGACAAACTGCCAATTTCGGGTATTTTCTTTTTAAAATGCGCCACAAATTTTTATCATGGTTTGAATCCAGCCATAAGGAAGGTGCCCTGAAATTGACAGTTTGTCCACTAGGCGACTATAACAAGATTAGAGAACTGTTTTGAGTGTATAAGAATCAATTAATTGGCAGTTTTAGAAAAATAATTCATACCCCTGAAATATTCTAAACGGGTTTGGTCTCCATGTTTGTAAAACTGCCAACGCACGAGCCAGTAAAACTGACATTCAGAAATACATAGACGAAACGCTTATGTATGGTCTGAATCTGACTCTCCAGGTCGTGTACAATTAGAGCGATGCCAATCTAGTTAAATTCAACGCATCCATAACGCAATCGAAAAAAAGTAAGTTTCTCCAAGTCCCCCTTTTCAGAAATGTACCGATAACTGTAGAAGATCATCTCGAACTCTTGGGAGTTTCACTTACTCGGACTCAATTTTGGCTCCTATATCGAGTCCAAGGCCAAGACTGCTGCCATGAAGCTTGACATCCTTTTCTCAATTTTTTGTCGGGTATTGAGTATTTAATTTTTTTTTAATTAATTAAATAATTAATTAAATCTTTATTTCAGACTACATTAGGTCCATAATATACATGAAATTATCATAAACATTAGAAATCATCTACATACATAATAATCAATTACAAAATAATAAGTACAACAGTCAAAACGAGTAAAAATACATTAAAAGACTTACACAAATTTATTTGGAATAATTATACTTTATGTTATTATTATTAGTGAAAACGTGCATCCTCGAGTAGTGATACATATAAATGCAGTCGAACCTATTTGCGAACACTGCTGTACTGTATTGCTGCCATCAATGGGATGGTTCAGCCAAACATAAGCTGGGTGCTTTGGACTCGATCGAGCGTAAAGCATTGAGGGTGATAGAATAGGTGAGCAGCTAAACGCTGAGACTAAGTTCCAGAGCCTCGAGCACCGGCCTAAAGTAACTTGCCTTACGATCTTTTATAGAATACATTTCGGAGAGTGTGCCCACGAATTGGATGATCTAATTCCACCATCTCTATTTCAGAACAGGACAAGCAGACATACCGCTCAATACCATCCAAACCTTGTCAGTCATTAATGCTTTGACATCGTCTGTCTGTCCTAAAAACTATAATCTGGGTCTCTTGAAGTCAAGAGTAAATAGGTATCTTTGAGATCTTCTAAACGAACCATCTTTTATCTTCTAGACATCAGGCAAATTCGTGGTGAAGCGTAGGTCTATCTATGACAAATAAAATACCTACCATTTCTTCAATTAATTTGTTATTACTGCGTTTCAGTTAATTTTATTTGCCCTCAGACTAGTAATTCATTTATTTGTATTTGTTAATCAATAATATATAAGTCATGTATATTTATCAACAATACTATACTACGATTGGAACTTCGTTCCAACCGAGTATTCCACGACACACACGCATTTGTATATAGAAATATTTAAAACATCAATCAATCAATTCTTTAATACTGAACTATAAATGCGAAAGGGACTCTGTCTGTCTGTTACTTATTCACGCCTAACCAACTGAGCGATTTCAATAAAAGTTAGTAAGGAGAAAGATTGCAGCCTGGAGAAGGACATAGGCTACTTTTTGACCCAATAAAACCATGCAGAGGAAGTCGCGGGCATGTTTAGTAGTATTTTTATAAACTTCCGTTTATTGTATAACATACCTTGGGTAATTTTTGCATAAATTCCAGCAGAAATTATTATGGCTCAACACTAGCGCCGCTAACTTGACCTTCATTTTTTGTTTATTGTTAAGTGATAAGTGGCACTGTATTATAATTAAATAAAAGAGCTCACAGCAAGCCTCACAGCAAACTCTGCCATCTGCGCTGTAGGGTGTGGGTTCATTCCTCATCCAGAACCAACATTTGAGTGATGATCACTGGTGTTTGTTTTGTGTCTGGGTGTTATAATAATAATAATAATACCTAATACCGGACATTTCACACAGCATCAACTGGCCCCAAAGTAAGCAGATCTTGTGTTATGGGTAGGTACATGACTGATATATTACTTATATACTTTTTTTGTAAATACATACATATTATAAATAGAAACACCCAGACCCGAGACAAATACTTGCAGATCACACAAACATTTGTCCCGCGGCGGGAATCGAACCCGCAACCTTTTGCGTCTCAGCCGGACCTAAGCCCACTGCGCTACAGAGGTCGTCAATAGTCGTCAATAATGTATGTAGGTATCATTTAATTGTATTATTTTGGTATTTAACAATATTTATTTGTATATTTGTATATCAGTCATTTGGTTTCCATATAAGCTATGCTCTGTTTGATGCTGTGTGAATTGTCCACAAATATTTATTTATTTACTAGCTGTACCCGCCTCAGAATCATTAAATAAAAAAGCTGAATGATGGCATTGTTTGATTTCTGTACGACTTATAAATTTAATAAATGTTTGAGAGCTAGGAATAGTTTATAGGGGAAAGCGAAATTGTTGTTTTTACTATATTCCAAGCATTTTTTTCATATTTACTTACCTTTTAAACCTTCCCTGGACTTCCACAAATAATTCAAGACCAAAATTAGCCAAATCAGTCCAGCCGTTCTCGAGTTTTAGCGAAACTAACGAACAGCAATCGATTTTTATTATATAGATAGATGTAAACTTATATTATTTAGATTAGATTTCTTGTTTGTGTGTATATAGTAAAAAATATATTCAATAAAATTGAGAAACATACGTGTTTGATAATAATCATTAACCTGTCTGCAGTAACAAGATCTCCCGTCAAATAATATGCCTTTCGATCAGGCTGCTTAACATATTTTTTATTTACAATATCATACAAAAGCCACCATGGCCTTTAAATCCATCCACTATATCATGTTTTGGATTATAATTTCAGTTTTTCCTAATCGACATATTGTCAAACTGTAGGCTGTATCTACTTATTGTCTTGAGGACTGTTGACTGTTGCATTTTTTTATGACTTCAAAAATATGGTTGTTGATGCCCGGAGAAAGATAAATTTTATTAAGTAGGTTTTAATAATTATGCTGTCGGGCTTTGAAGTGAAAACAGACGTCTTTAACATGTAGGTGACCGTTCATGAATTGCCTATGTAAGAAGATAACAAAGACGGGGTCAGGTAATTTAACGATTCTGTAATCGCTTCATCCTCACTGAGAGCCTCAAAATTTGTATGCGTTTTATATTTTCTCTTTCTTTTCAGCAAGCTGCATATATTTCTTAAGTTTCTTCGGCACTTCCTATGTAGGCGTTTTTCTTTATCCGATCTACGGGAATATATATCCTAAAATGAGAATTAAGAAATTTAATGGCAACAAAGATGTGCGAGTCGATTTTTGGATTTATCAGTGCAATGCGACACGAAGAGCGTGAGGTGCTAAGTAAATCAGCTGTACGCTTTGCAAATTCGAAGACGTGGGAGTATTCATATTGTTTATTATTAGTAAAATTTATGCATAATAAAACTATCCTAGAGTTTGCAAATCGATTTATAATATTAGTTAGCAAATTCAATTTACAATTAATTTTTTTAGACAAGACTAAACATTTAAAACGATTAACGACTTCTTTATAATAAGTCGCCCCTTAAATTTGACAACGGCACATACCGAAATGTGACTATTCTGAGATGAAGATGTAGTTTAATGGTAAATTATCTATATTGTATTGTTAATAAAGCACATATTTCTATTCGCAAATTTGTACGCTTGGCGCCATTATTTGACGTTATCTGATTAATAGGATTTCAACGCCATATTTGGTCATCATTAATAATAATAATAATAATAATAAAACCGGACATTTCACACAGCATCATGTGTCCCCAAAGTAAGCAGAGCTTGTGTTATGGGTGCCACATGACTGATATACTACTTATATACTTTTTTTTTGTAAGTACATACATATTATACATAGAAAAACCCAGACCCGAGACAAATACTTGCAGATCATACAAACATTTGTCCCGCGGCGGGAATCGAACCCGCAACCTTTTGCGTCTTTGTCGCATCGCCAGGTAACAAAAAATATTGATTTTTACCTCAAAAAAATTACATCACGAAATAATTAACAACCTCTGTAACGCAGTGGGCTAAAGCCCGGCTGCGGAGCAAAGGTTTGCAGGTACGATTCCCGCCACGGAACAAATGTTTGTATGATCTGCAAGTACATATTTGTGTTTCCTAAAAATTACCGGCATTATTTATTAATTTAATTTTTAGCGCTGCGTATAAAATTGTCTTAGATAGTGGCATATCTGGTGTAGTGTCGATTTTGAAGAATAAACTACCTGTATAGTGTTTTAGTTAATTTATTAAAGACTTTGGAGAAGAACGCCGCATAACCAAACAGTACTATGTTTGGTTCTGTGGAATTCTTCTCCAATGTAGGTGCATCAACTTACTGGCTTATTTAGAAGCAGTGTTATTTATAAATAAATATGAAGCTACACTTTGTGGCTCTAAAATGTGTGTATTAAAATAATATTATGTTTATAATATAAATTAAATCCAAACTAAGACACTGTTTCTGAAAATTCTGATATTTTTTATAAATCAGTCATCATTGAGCAAAACATTTATAAATAGCTATGCATTTATTTACACGTGCCAAAACTTCGTGTACTATTTTGCAATTTCTATTCTAGTAAATAGGTTATTTAAATTTTATTTGTTGTGTATAGATATAGCCAAGCACCTTGTCGTATTCTGTGACTAAATTAATAAAAAACTTTTCAGTGGCGAATCAGTCTACACTAGATATTTTACAAAATATCAATGCGATTTTGAAATATATCTATAAGTCTCGAATTATTTATCAAGGGGTAAAATTTCAGCCCCATTAACGTAAAATTGCAGCTAAATTAATAGCTTACATCCAAGAAACAAAAACGTGACGTTGTCTAGGTCTAGGTCCAGCTTCAACGACCTTACAATGTCATCGGTCCATCAAGCTCACACCCGTCATACACTGCGTTTGCTGGTTTGTAGTCAAAACTGCTGAGCCTTTATTTGTGGCAACATCGGGATTATGTTGCCGAATGTGAATCAAGTAGCATACATAGCGCAAATTATAATATTTTTACAAATGAATACACTATTACAAGCAAAAAAAACTGTGGTAAGACTTCACAATTTACGGTAACGCCTTCGAAAAAGAAAAAACTAAGCTAAAATAAAAATATGAACAATGATTAAAAGAAAATATTAAGCGAGACCGCAGAAAGAAGATGACGATAAAAAGTATACTCCGGATAACTCCGTATTGTTTGTTTGTATGGTTTACAACTTCAATCCAAGTCGTCCAAGAGGAGACGTTTCGAACTTTTAGTACCTCGAAAGTAGATTTTAACTACTTCGCATTGTGCAATTTAAAATCAAAAGATTTGATTGTTTCTTTTGGCAAACGATAAGGCGTTGAAATTGGATATGTTTGCTGAAATCGCATGTACGTACATCGACAGTCTAAAAGAAACTGCTGAAAAGCTCAATTAAAAATTGGATTTCATATTTTACAATTACAACTGTTGCAGTCAGCAATGGATTTTTGGGAAACAAAACGGTCTACCCTCTTTCTCAGTCTTTTACCGCGAACATTACTCGTACGCAGAAAAGCTCATATATCATGATAAATATCCGGTTTTGAGTGAAAATTATGTTCAAAAAATTATAGTTTTAGACGAACGAAGTCTACAATTTTTAAAGTAGAGTCAGATGGTACAGAAAATTACTCATTTTACTATCAGGCTTTTTAATAATAGGTAACTTGGATAACTTTAAGAAAAATGTCGTGACAACGTCAGAAAAACAAGCAACAATAACAATAAGAAGATGACTATGTATGAAAAGAAGGAAATGTGGATGACTTGTATTGATAAAAAATAATATTACTCCAAAAATTTATTCTGCTCACCAAAATAACTATTTAGAAATTTTATAGAGTTTAGAACGTTTGTGCAACACATTAACTATGTAGATAATTAAAGAAAGTATGTATTCCAGAATTAGAATAAAAATTATAGTTTTTATTCTAATTCTAATGCATAGGTTTTTGTAGAATTTATTTCTAAAAATTAACTAAATTTATACTTTCGATTCGGATTTGTTATTTTTAGGAAAAAAATAAGGTCACCTTTCCTTATCTATACCTATAAAAGAGCTTAAACTGACTGACTGGCTGACTGAAAAGAGGTGAAAACTAATGTATGAAACTTTTTAACGCGTGGTGCGATTTACTTGTAACATGATTTGAATAATTAAAATAAAAAAATTAGACACGTGTTTCAAGATTTTTCAAAATAACTCTTACAAAGGAGTTAAAATGGGGTGTGAATGTTTGTTTGTATGGAAACTTTTTAACGGTTGGTGGGTGTGATTGGTTTGAAACTTATAAACAAACATAAACAATTAAAAAATGCGGACTAAGTCGTGGGTAACAGCTAGTTGAACATAATAAGACAGAACGTAATAGTTGTGTGTGTACCTATCTATTTCAAATACAATAATAATAATGTTAATAAATAAAGAGGCTCTTAAATAACTATTATTGATATGATAAAAAAAAATTATGTAATAATTTATAAGGGAACAATGTAAGTGTATTCCACACATACACTTACGTTATTCCCTTGAAACCATTATTATCTTTCAGATCTATTCAGTTTATTAAAAATATATTGTGTTCCATTAATTAATAAGAAAATGTAAGTTTATTATGCGCTTTTGCTAAGACATTTATGTGATTTCAAAATACGTCGTTTTATAGAAAAAACTAACATTGATTATAAAGTCGTTATTCATTGTAGTGACCACAACACAAATATGTCATTTTTTAGAAAATTGTTCTGGTGCATGTATTGAAGTAAAACTATGTGTGTCATTGTTTTAAACAAAATCAGACAGTAGTAGTCTTAATTCTAAAAATGACGTTTTCCACCGATAAATATAAGCAGCCTCGTCTCACAATATATTATATGTCAATATTAAGAAGAATATTATGACCTACGTTTTTACCTATGTGGGAATGGTTGTGATTTAATATTAATTTAGTATATTTTTTTAGATGACAATTTATAGAATATGACAAAAACGAAACAATGATTATTATACTTAATATATTTTATTAAATCACCATTAAACTTTCTTTTTTTTTAAACCGTTCTCCTAAAAAAAGTGTATTTTTATGTTTTAAAGCAGCAAAGTGTTTTCCTGATTAGTGCTTTAATTAGGAACTTACTATTATAGTAAAATATAAAATCTCACACGAGATCAAGTTAACATCTGTGTATCAGGAACAAGGTCTCAAGGTCAAGACCGGTTCCAGTTACAGCAAACGACTTGGCATCTCAGATTCAGATGAGTGCATTGATATATTGATGTATTGATGAAGAGTTCATGAACACCTAGCTTTATACCGAACAGTTTGGTTCGTAACAAAATGTTATCAAACTGTAAACAAAAAGTAACCTCAAACAGATTTTACAAGTAAACAACAAAATGCACAGCTCGGTAATAGCAGAAGATTATTAGATAATGGTCCGATTCACAAATGCTACAAAACAGACAAGCGTAATACATTGAAATACTCATTGATTACGCTCATTACTCATTGAAATATTTCGTTTTAACTTTACAATTATCAAACTGTTTTACCACCTTGTAATGCGGACACTCGACTAAAATGGATGACAACTCAGATTCCTAGATGCCATGACAGTTTTCTATCATCCAATAGAATCAAGCCAGTTTTGCCAACGTAACGGCACTAAGTTGCGTTCAAAAATCAAAAGGGATTAATTTGAAAAAACGTTTCCAAACATTTTGTTAGCCACCTGTTAAATTGGGCGAACAAGTATGGCACGGCTATTATTTTATTTATTTTGAAAGACAATTCATAATTAAAGTTTTTTAAACTTACGCGATCAGAACACATTATTATAAATACATACGGGTATTTATAGCGTTTATTATACACTCTGTCGTGGTCACGGGATGAGTCATCCCGTGACCACCCGAGTGTAAACCTGTCGAAACATCAAAAATAGGTAAATAAACGCGATAAATACCCGTATGTATTTATAATAATTTGTAATTAATAAATAAGTCTATGAGTGTAATGACTCATAAAAAAATTCAATAATAAGGAAATAATGCATCTGAACTTGCGAAGGCAAGGGCAGACAAATATTTTTTGTATGGAGAAACAAAATCAGAGGTTTAAAAAAAAAAAACTACTCTCAAAATTTGTTTATGACTTATTAAATATGATAATCAAAAGTATCTATTAATAAAATCATAAAGTCGGATACTTTTCCCTTATAATATAAAAGTTGAAATAACAAAAAGGATACACATTCGCATTTTTTATTTGTTTTGAGTTGGCGTACAAGTGATTTTTCTTATATGTCGAAAAAATTTAAAACTACGTTGAACGTTGTGCATTGCACTGAGCACATTTGCGACCATTATCTTTCATAATTTAACTGTTATCACCAAACTCACCAATTCATAGACTTGCTTATGTGGAAGGTAGGTATAAGAAAAGAAACACAAAAATGCCTTTCTCTTCTCTTCATCTTTGTTAATGGCATGTGACATAATAATGTAAATTTTGCCAATTTCAAGTGTTTATTTGTTTATAGTCAATTTATTTGTTAACAAAAGTTAGTCGATGGTCAATTGTCAATTCTAAACGTCATTGCGGAAGGGCTGTCTATAACTTTCTTGGGATTCCTCGTCGTTCAAATCACATTGCACCAAAATACACATATAGTTCAATTGTCCATACTTGTCCTAAGTAATCTCAATTTATTCATTAAAATTCCGCTAAGATTACTGAATGAAACATGCAATAAAACGAGTAAAAAGTATTAAATTAGCAGAGCTATGTTAGTTAATGAAATGACAAACACAGAAATCCACAAAAATGTCGTTTGATTTTTATTTTATGCTTTGGCAACTCTACCTTTGACTAATATGACATTTCAGGAGAAACACACTGCTTTTTATATATTTTTTTCTAAATGAATGGGTACCAGACTTTTTGACCACGTCAATTTTATTAATGTCATCTGTTGTGTCAGCTGAAAGCTTAAGTGTTGCCGTTGTATCTCGAGATGATTATCATATTTTTTTTAACCAGTAACTCTATAAAAAACCCACCTACTGAGCCAACTCATCCAGCCAGGGTTAATGGCCGCTGGTAAACCGTTCACCAGTTATACACACCTGAACTAATTACTCCAGCTTTTATTATATAAATAACTCAAAAAAAATAAGATCTTATATTTTATTTTTTCGAGTTTGCTTTGCAAAAGTAATCCAGCGTAAAGAAGTTAATGTTAATCTTCTTTTTTTTTATCAATGATAGACTTACGTTTGACCACGAACTCGCCTGAGATACGATACGACGATATGGCCGATGACGGGGCACGCAGGTCTAGAAGATACCTATTTACTCTTGACTTGAAGAGACCCAAATTGTGGTCTTCGTTAGAGACATGTGTTATAATAATGTAAATTTTGATAGTGTTGCTAGTGGTTATATTATAGATCATCACCCGATTCAAACATTCAAACATACATAGACGTATGTAGGCTACTTTTTATATACTAAAATCCTCCTCCTTTTTTGAATTGTTTGTTTTTTTTATGTCATAGTTGTTGTTTTCTCTTTTGTATAATTTTCTGGTTATTATTTTATATTATATTAACTATCCGCCCTCGATATCACGTATTAGTGTAAACTGTAAAGGTATATCTATTTTAAACATTCATAAATAAAAAATGCGCGAGTGTCGTGGAACACTCGGTTGAAACAAAGTTCCTATCGTGGTATAGGTACTATTATTGATAAACGAATTATATTATTTATTAGCAAATACAAATTAATGAATTACTAGTGTTTGAATTAAATGAAGGAATGATAAGAAAATTTCGTAATTCATATATTTTTCGAGTTATGAAAATAAACATTTTATTGTGCATCATTCAATCCATCTAATTCGTTCATTCGTTCATCTAATTAACTAATTCGTGTCACCCTATAGATAACGGTCTACACTAAAGTAAGGGTCGTGACGGAAATCCGTGACAGAAAAATCTTACAATTTTTGTCGCCTAGCCCCATCTGCCAAAACCGTACCGTGCAATAAGGAATCGTTTCAATAAATAACTATGAAAGTGTGTGTGAATGTATTTTTATTACTAAATCATACAAAAAAGCTGAACTGATTTAAATTAAACTTAGTTTATATAAATAATAATAACAAACATTGCTAGACAGTACACACAGCGCCATCAAGCTTCAAACGAAACATAGTAGACTGGTATAATACTTACAAGCTCGTAAATACTTACGATACTTTATAACACACAGACACATAACAAACTTCTATGTTCTTCACACAAATGTTTGTCTTAGAGGGGAGTCGTCCCACATGGCAAATACAAATGGCAAAGTTGCTACCAACAGAGCCTTAAGGCAATTCCTTGATCAAATGATTTCGACGCGTATTTATGACGCTCAAATCGCGTCATAAAAAAATCAAATAAGGAAACCTAAAAAAAGATTAACGGGTAATGTTCTAATTAGATTACTTTCCGCTTACAAATGTAAGCTGCAAGTTGAAACAATGACTACTTTAGAATAAGATAATATTATTTATTAATAAACATTATGGAATATTATTTCATTTTTTTTATTAACCTATACTTTCCCACTGTTGGGCAAAGGTCTCCTCTAATTCCTTCCATTTGTCCCTGTCCCCCTCCACTTTCCACCAGCCTTTCACGAATGCATCGAGATCGTCACGCCAACGTTTTTTCGGCCTGCCCCGGCTACGTCGCCCATCTGCAGGCACCCATTGTGTGACGACCTGTGCCTACCTGTTTTCACTCTTTGGTCGTTTGACGGTGGGATCTCACCCGGAGATTCTTCGCACCCCTGACTCCAGGACTGGCTTGGCTCCCGTCAACGCCAGCGCAGCCGCTGGGGTCGCCGGGCACTTAGGGCCTTGCTTGTATTGTTCTATTCATAATTTAGGGGGGTTTAGACCATAACCCGCCACGCTGGTCTAGTGTGGGTTGGTGGATAGGGTGCCAGAGCCTTGTTTGTTGGTCAGCAGGGTGTACCGCGGGCCGGTAAGGTTGGCTTGGGTTCCATAAGATGATATTCAGAACCTCTAACACCCCTTAATTTAATTATTTCATAATTATTTCATAATCAAATTATAAAAGTTACTTTTCAAAACAATTTAAAACGAGGAAGTAGGAGGCAAAATATTGGAAATAATTTCTTATTTTCTATGCAAAAGCTAATTTGCTGTGGGCACCATCTGTAGATATGAATTAACATATAGGCTACTTTTCATCAAGGTATCAGAAAGCCGCATGCAGCAGCTAGTCTTCAATACAATTAGTTTAATATTCAAATCGTTAGTTTGGTTTGTGAAGGGTCGCTCGACCCGGCCTGTCAGTCGAAGAGACAACACCAAACATCCATCGGAGCTAATTCAAACAAAGTTTATGCCCAGGCTGAACTTCGCTTGCTTGAAAATTTAAATCCATTCAGTTGAATCTTGATTTTCGATATAATTTGATGTTGCCGAGTCGAATAACTCGAGTATTAAACACGATGTAGTCAGTGGGGTTGAGTAGAAGTTCTGCTGAAAACTTAACAAGTTTTTAAGTAGATAGGTACCTTACCTTATCTACCCATCTAATTATTATGTTTTATTGGACCGAAGTTCCTTATCGCACGGTACGGACTTGGCGGATGGGGGCTAGGCGAAATAAAGTGCAAGATTTTTCCGTCATTTACTTCACCACCCCTTACATTAGTGTAGCCGGTTATCCATAGGGTGACACGAATTAATTAGTTAGATGAACGAATGAACGAATTTATTAAATGAATCGAATAATGTACAATAAAATATTTATTTTCACAACTCGAAAAAATATATTAATTACAAAATGTCCTATCGTTCCTTCAATTCATTAGTTATTTCTGCGTTTTAATTATTTGCTCTCAGACGCTAGTAATTCATTCATTTGTATTTGTTAATCAATAATATAAAACGATTATCAATAATAATATACTACGATAGGGTCTTCGTTCAAGCTGAGTGTTATGCAGCACTCACGATTTTTTATGTTTCGGAATCATTTAATTGAATTTATAGACTTCTACAGTCTGAGAGACAAACCCAAAGTGAGTTAGAATAATAAAAAAATACAGAAGAGTTTTCACACGATATTGCAATGAGCTTTGGCATTGGTAAATGCAAGATAAATTCCATCAAAGCTAGGCAAACCTACAAACATGAATATCAAATGCAAACTGGCAAAACTTTAGATTTTATTGTGTTAAAACGAAACTTACAAATATTTAAGCTATCACCAAGCAAAACCAACTAATTCTAAAGAACTAAAACGAAATTTACAGAAAACTTTAAATCCAGACTTAATTCAGTTTTAAGATCACAGCTATACTCTAAAAACAAAACTAAAGCAAAAAGTTCACATGCCATAACAGTTGTACCTTACTCATTAGGAATATTAAAATGGACCAAAACTAAAAAACCTACAACGCCTTGTCTATGTAACCATGACAAAACATAGGAAGCATCACCCGCGACCTTGCATACAAATACAGGTCTTGCCACGATCAGAAGATG
Organism: Lampropteryx suffumata; assembly: GCA_948098915.1. Classification (NCBI taxonomy): domain Eukaryota; kingdom Metazoa; phylum Arthropoda; class Insecta; order Lepidoptera; family Geometridae; genus Lampropteryx; species Lampropteryx suffumata. The sequence goes on along the minus strand of OX402544.1, from coordinate 11,784,999 downwards.
GAAGAGGCATTATCGATATACATAACTTACACAATAAACAAATAATATCGTTGAGGTCATACTTCCACAGTAAATCTGAAATATCTTCTTTGCACAAGTCCGCTAGACCGAAGTTCAGCTAGACCGAAAACAACATCGGTTAACTTAGAAAATCACTATAAACAGCTCAACGAAAACATGACAGATAGACAGACATTAATTGCCGAATGGACCCGAATGTTTCTCCTCAGAAGGCACCGTCCGTCGACATACAGACATCGAACGAATGGTTTAGTCGCGGTAAACTCTTTCCTGAGACTGAAGGGTTCATGATTGTAATACAGGACCAAGTAATCGAAACGCGCAACTATCAAAAACATATAATGAAAACGTGACGCAAGTGACGGATGCCGGCATTGTAACAGCTCCGAAACAATCCAGCATATTACGGGTGCCTGCAAAGTCATCGCTGAGACAGTTTACAAGTTTAGACACGACTGAGTGCCAATATTATTCACCAAAACATAGCAACCAAATATAAACTTGTAGACATAACGGAAAAACTTTCACCGTATTATAAATATACCCCTGAATCTATACTGGAGAACATTACACACAATTTTTTTTTTGATAGAGCTTTCTTGACCGACAAAAGTACCCATTTTAATACACCACATCGTATTGACATCGCCATACCCAACAATCATAACCTGCGGACCACCATTGCAGAAAAAGTATTTAAATATATTGACCTTAAAAACGAAATAACTCAAATGTGGCGTTTGCAAAAGGTCTCAATAATTCCGATAGTATTGTCATATTATTGTCATAATATTTGTCAACAACTCTTCAAATCTCTAGAGCACTTGCACTTTCCCAAGCATACGTGTGTTTTGTTTTGCGAAGAATATTAAAAAAGTTCTTGCAAACTAAATTTACTAGTGAAGCCCAACCCAACAATACTGGGGCGTACTTGGCTTAGGTCCGTGCACTCCAATCCGGTATTCATTATGCCGAGTAGAACAATATTTATACAAATAATAATAAAAATAATGCTGGGCATTTCACACAGCATCATCTGGGCTCAAAGTAAGCAGAGCTTGAGTTATGGGTACCACATCACTGAAATACTTTTTTTTTGGAAATACTTACTTATTATATACTAGCTGCTGCCAGCGACTTCGTACGGATTTTGTTTGAAAGGAATTGTAGCTTAAATCCTTCCCCAGGATGCTTTTTATCTCCTTGCCAAATTTTAATGATAAGTTTCAAACCAATCACACCTACCACCCATAAAAAAGTTTCCATACAAACATTCACGCCCCATTTCACTCATTTATGAGAGTTATTTTGAAAAATCCTGAAACACGTGTCCATTTATTGTGAATTTTAAGTATCCAAACCAAGTTTCTAAGAATCAAAACCCGTTAAGAAGTTCCCATACAAACTTTGACACCCCATTTTACCTCTTTGTTAGGGTAATTTTGAAAAATCTTGAAACACATGTTCATTTTTTTTGCATTTTATTTATTGATATCAAGTTTCAAGCAATACATTCGTATTCTGCCCTTTTCACCCTCTTAGGGGTTGAATTTCAAAAAATCTTACCTTTGTGGGTGGTTTTGCTGTAAAAGGAAGCTACCTTCCAAAATACCTTTCTAGCTTCAGCGGTTTCGGCTCGGTGATGATGAATCAGTCAGTCAGTCAGTCAGGTTAAGCTCTTTTATAGGTATGGAAGATAGAAACACCCAGACCCAACACAAATACTTGCAGATCATACAAACATTTATCACACGGTGGGAATCGAACCCACACACTTCTGCGTCTCAGCCGGACCTTGGCCTACTGCGCCATCATCGTCATATACCCATGATACTACATAACACCCAGACACAGAACTAACATCAGTGTTCATCACACAATCATACAATATTATAAACAGAAATAAAAAATTAAATTAGAAACAGTTGAATCCGTTTCAAAGGATCTATAGATAGATAATCTGAACCAGACCACTACCAGAAAGCAGTGTCCCCAAAGGCGCTAACGGCATTGCCACGACAATGCTTGGGACTGGAACGCGTTAATAAATTATAAGAATTTCTTTCAGCACAAAATTCCAGCTAGAGCAGTTGAAAATGACATTGGGCCCTGTTACATAGTACTTTTTATTATGTTCTCGTAGATACTAACCCTCCTATTATCACATATTTAGCTAGCGTGGCGTTTAAGTATGCGCTGTCCTTGTCATTCTTGTCAATGTCAATTCAATGTCAATGAAATATGGCAATAGATTTAAACAACCCATTACGCGGTATTATCACGTAGAACCTAAGAACTACATTCAACGCATATTATAAATGTGTATTTAGTTAATAATACTTATTCAGTTTACATCTTTGTAATATGCACAATTCAAGTACTTATAAAAATTTAATTATATTATTTTGAAGTCTCTAGTAAGTCGGACGATATCGCGAGTTTCGTGAGACTGTCTAGCACAATACCTAACAAATATATAAACAATATATTTTAGTACTAAAGTTAAAAAAAACGACATTTGACATTTGTCAAATAAATATTTTACCTACAAGTAGTAATTTGTAATGTTTTTGTTACAGGGCCCGGAGCCGATAGATGGAAATGGGAATATTAATAAAATAGTCCGCATACCTTTGTTGGACACGCCGATAATGACGTCGCGATGCTGGCTGACGTTCTACAAGCCAAAGTAGGTAAGGTACATAAGTAGGTAATGGATTATGTTTTGAATTATAACTCTCAGTTTTTCTTTATGTTATTCAAAAGGAGCAGAAAATAAATCATAGAAAAAAGTTTATGTTCAAGAAGTAAGGCATTGAAACTGCGAGTGGCGTCAAACTTTGTTCCGAATGCAATGTACAATGTATTTAGGGCAGTGGTGCGACCTCGACCGGCGATTCCATTTTGTAATCAACATTAACCAAATGTGTTCCGCAAATCGCCGAAGCAACAATGCCCCCATTGTTTTGAAAGAGGGAAACTTACTTGAACCTTTTGACCTCATTTACAGCGTTAAAATGAAATCCAACAAATATTGACATATTAAAGTGCACTTCTGTGCTGCTTTTAACTGAGGTATTCGTTAATGTGATACTAATATTATTAAGTGTCTTTCTATTTGTCTGTTTGTTTGTTACCTTTTCACTGCTTAACGGCTGACCTGATCTTGATGAAATACGGAGCTACATTATATTTTCAAGACAGATATACTTTGAATGTAAGTTTTTACGCTTTTTTAATATAAGTGCAAAGCCGCGGGCAGAAGCTAGTTAAAAATATTGATCATATTTCATCAAATGTTTTAGTTGACATAATTATGAAATGTTTGTATTAATAGAGTTCTTAGGCCAAGTGGTCACCCATACTAAAGATAGTGATGGACTATCTTAAACTTGTGCCCATTGATTTCAAGTTTCTCATTTAAAATGCGCTACCAAAATGTTTGTAAATAATTGAAGAAGTGCCGATAACGAAGTGATAAAAACGTAGCGACGATTACAATATTAGGTACCTACCTACAACATTTAAAATCAGTTTTATTATTTGCCCTTACTATTAGCCTTCTAAATTCAGCTTATCTTTATGTTTCTGCATGGGGAATCATAAATTAAGATCTAAATAAAAGATGTCTTGTAAACAACAAACCTTTTGCTAAAAGCGGCAATAAATTGTAGGACCAGCATTTTTTTGTTTGTATTTTATCACTTTTGCTCTGGCCTCACTATTGACATTGATTTTTATTACTTTAACAGATTTTTATCATTACGATGTGGAATATCTTAGCAAAGGTTGTTAACATTAATACGCGCTTGGGATATCATGTTATTTGTAAGCTGGACCGTTACCATTGTATCTCTAATTTATAACGATGCTTTAGCTACCAAATAGATGATACTACCAAATCTATATCCACTTCTAATAGCTATATTTTTTTTCGTTTAATAGTCATATTTATTTTTGCTTTGAAGAATAAAGATTATATAAATACAAAAAAATATAGAATTTATATAATATTTGATCGAACGAGCGAAGTCAGCGAATATGTCAGTGGCGACTAGGGCAATTTAGCTTTGTATTGTTGTTTATATGACGATAACTTTTAAACCGATGATCTGATTCGCATGAAATTTGGCAAGTCGACCGATTGGAATTGAGAAATAAGCTGGTAACTTATTGAACCAAATTGGATAAGGAGTTGTTAAGATATAAGGTTACAAAGAGGAGGAAAAAAATATGTTAGAAATGTATCAAACGTTAATGTGATAGTGCAAATCATTGCATTGATTGAAAATTCTAAAATCATTTTTATTCTAGGACGTATGTATAGTTTTAAGGATATAAGCTAGCACTGACTGGAGTCTTATTGACTAGATAGGTCTAAACTAAAAACAACACTGGACGATTTCTGATTCAATTAAAATATTTAATTTTGAGATGTTTTTTAGTATTTTCTTGATTATGACATTGACACACAAAGAAGGTGGGTTTGTTATAATGGTGACAGCTGATCTGTTGATGAAGTCAGGGGGTACTTATCAACGGAACTCCTCAACAAAAAGGCCGATTGAGCTGAAAGCTGGCATACCTGTCAAGAATAACAGTGTTATACTAAGTTGACAACGAGCGGATCTGACGATGGAGACAGGGCGTTGATCAACAGAACTCCACAACCAAAAAGGCTGACTGAGAAACATTTGGCATACTTGTCAAAAAAGACAGTGTTGTACTAAGTTTAATTTGATAGCGTGCGGGTGATGATGGAGTCATCAGGTCAGTTCCAAAGAACTTCATAGTGAATATTAATACTTAGGTAAAATACTCGTGTTGGGCTCATTTGAACCTGCCTGCGCTTACTTAATAAAAGCTCTTATTTTTCTTCATACTTTTTCTCGTTTTATGTAGATACCTACGTGCTGACTTAGTAGTAGTAGTTACCTAGTAATAACTTATCTAACAACGACATGATACAGACATCGAGAGATCTCAGTTCAGGGCGAACTTCTAGTACTTATAAATTGATATATAATATTTTTTTATTGAAAAACATGAATTCGGTTATTTTGACCGGATAATGATATTCAATTGAACACATCATTGTGTTTAAACAAAGGTAAGCAAGCTCAATCAAAATTACTTGACAAACAATATGCTCGTATCGCGCAAATGAATTAATTTGTATCGGGTGTAATTAATATTATCAGTCCACAAAAGGTCAATGCGGCCGCTCGAGTTTAAATGCAACATGTAAGTTGGAACCAATTTAATATAAAACATGGCTTATCTATACATTGACGTTTGTGTAAAAAAACAAATAGGTACCTACTCATAACAAAGGGCCTAGTGACCCAGGACACTGCATTGATTACTGTTGATTGTTGATTGATTCCAAATAGGAAGTGATGTTTAATGATTGACTTTTAAATCTACTGCTGTTGATGCAACGGCAATACTATACTACAGTTCAACGGACTTTCTGTTTTCTAGAAACTTCTCAATGACAGTTTGTTTTGAAGCACTCAAGGTCATTTGGGTTTATTGGTTTAATTTTTTTTGACCTCTAATGCAAATCAGGGTTCGTTTGAAGTCTATGGACCCAATAAAATGTGTCTATTAGTTACGATCTATCATGTAACAAATCAAGAAGTTTATTTAAGTTTCAGTTATTATGAATATAAAAACATACGTAGAGACTCGGTTAAGAACTAACTAGCAACTAACTAGCAATTTTTAATTGATTTTCTTTGGTTCATATGGGCTCAAATGTCATTCAATAAAGTCGGTTTCCTGTTTAATTTTTAAACGTTATTAAACATTTGTACTAAAACAATAAATAAAATTAAGTTATAACACCAACAAAGGTACTAATAATAGACATGTGAAAGTATGTTTGGATGTTTGTTTGTTAGTTAATCACGCAATAATTAAATAACATATGGACTTATTTTTATTAAATATAAAATAAAAGGTTTCAAACATAGAGAAACAAACAGGAGAATGATTAGAGTAGGCCAAATTACAAACTATACAAGAGTACATTTTTCGCTTGTGGTGCCAAACAGGTCCAGTCTCATATATATATAAAACAAAGTCGTATTAGTTACACCATTTATAACCCGAGAACGGCTGGACCGATTTTCATGATTTTAGATTTAATGTGTTTGTCTCCACCCCGAATAGCAAAATAACTACAAAAAAACGATTTAAATTGATGGGTTCAGTTTGATATAAAAACAACGATTTCGGTTTGTAAGGTTATGACAGTTTCCATTGTGCGCGCATGAGTAATTGCGCATAATGAAGCAAAGTCAAGCAACATTTTTATTCTGATATATTTTTCTAATAAAACGCGCGAACGAAATAAATGGACTAATTAGTATTATGGATGTTTTAATTTCTATTTAGTTACTCTTGCACTAATCACGCACCGATGTTGATGAAACTTTGTACGTAGATTTGGACTTCAATATACATTAGAGGCTACTTTTTATCAGACAACGTCTGTGGCGCAGTAGGCCAAGGTCCTGCTGAGACGCAGAAGGTTGCGGGTTCGATTCCCGCCGTAGGACAAATGTTTGCAAGTATTTGTCTCGGGTCTGGGTGTTTCTATGTATAATATGAATAATTTGACAAATAAAAAGTTTATAAGTAGTATATCCTTCATGTGGTACTCATAACACAGCTCTACTTACTTTGCCAGATGATGCTATGTTTAATGTATTTATTATTTAATTTATTTATCTACTACATACCCTTTGGGCAAAGCCGCTGGCAGCAGATAGTAATATATAAACAAAAAGTGGTACGGTGCAGCTTCCAAGCATAATCTTATCTTGAGGAATAGTCAGTTTCCGACCTCCGGTTTATTGGTCGTCGTTCATTATCAAGATAAATTATCTTTGAAGAGCCAATTAAATTTGAAAACAAAGGTAAAGCGCCTGATCTTGAACAGGAAGGTGCGAAGAGTGGGTCGAAGGTAGAGTTACAGAATCATACAACTGTTTCTGATACTGTTCTTTTGATGGAAAAGCTAATATTTTGTTAAATACGAACGATCTGATATTGCTTGCACAAAACTCTGAATAAGAATAACTTGACTAGCTTAAAAATGCGCATAGTAATACTAATTACTTGCCCCTACAAAGTTATGAAATAAACCTTTGAACATAGTGTTTTTAGAGATACCCTCCCTACGTGTAAAGTAAGGTTTTTTTGAAGTGAAAACTTCTTTTAGCGCGGTACGCATATTATTAGATGAGGTAAAACCTCTGGATTTGCGACACCGTTACCAGCGCTTGGAAACGCAGCTGGCTGCCGCGCTCGCCCCTTTTTATTATAAACCTTAATTCACATGTTTACAGTCTACTTTTGTATGGAGAAGTTTACTGAGTTAGGTTGATATATTATCTACATTCTGAACAAAAAATATTGCATCATCTGTGTTCGTTCAGTATTTGATTGGCAGTCGCCATCATTACTGATTTTGAAGTGGTTTATTACTAAACTTTAACGCGCCAAAATATGTTTTCACTTCTGTCGGCACTCCCGGAGTGCAACCCGTATTTTTTATTTTTATTTTAATATTGTATCATGTGAGTAGGTATTTTAAATATATTAATGTTTCTTAAACAGTTTTTCGATACGTATGAGACATATTCAGTTTTAAATTCGTTATTTTGGATAAAATTCACAAACGGGTTACTAATTAAACTGTTATACATAATAATGAAAACATTTCTGTTTTCAAAAATGTTACATAAAATATGCTGTAATGATAAGGAAAATTATCATGGCTAGTAAAACTTTACTAGATTATGAGAACTTCTAAACCTTAGTTTCCTATAGGTAATATCTTAGAGAACACAAAGTAGATATCCCATATAGAATCATTTATTTATCTCAATTATTAAAAGTCTTATAAATTTTGAAAACAAAATACTAAATACGAATGCCGAATCAATCTCCAAAACAAAAGAATAGTAATGGTATTCTATAGTTGATTCGCCCACACCCGTTCCATGGCAAAGCGTTAACATTTAACATTTAACTGCTTTTATTTTTTCAAGGGTCAACACAAAGAACCGTTTATAGCTAATGATACTTAGGTGTGTATTTTAACACAGGCCCGAGCTTTCAAAGGAGCATGTAAAAAATATTCTACACGTTTTAATAAGGATCCTGCTGCCGTGTGCTGAGGTTCTCTTCGGTACGATGGCGCCTATTTTTTCTAAACATTTTTTGGACGTATAAAACTTGGAGTTAATAAAATTGCAACAATAAGAAATTTAACAGCCACTTACGGTAGACGTTTGACTTTATAACTCGCTGTCAGGGTTAGACAAATAAAATGCTGAGTTCTTTTGTTTTATATTAATAATAGTAGAGGTAGACGTTCTTTGTACGATAATATCAGCACATAAGTTTTATTGCAAGAATAGCGGTTTTTTGCAATTTCAAATTCGGTCGGTTCAAGTCCGTGACGACCGGCAGACTATAGGTAACTTATTTGGAAACGTAAAATACAGTTTATATTAAAAACTGCATGTTTTGTAATCATTTAAAGTTTTGAGTGTAAAGACGATAGGTGCCGTGGGATATCCAGTAGGAACAAAGTTGATAGTCCTAAAAATATTTGATATCAATGCTTTAATTAATATTAAACATAAAGCATAGTATTGACAGTCAGCATTTGCAGTCGCTCAGCTACATATCTCTTTGTATATCTGTCTGTTTGCTCCTTAATCATAACTCTAACTCACAGATTATTATTGCAATAACAATTTGCAGAGTAATATGTTTTATTGGCTTCTACAAAGATAGGAAATATAAACTTTGAAAAACGATTTTTATGGTTTATTACATACCTGACAAAACCCACTATATGTAAAATACGAGGTGTTGCTATCATTTTATTTTACTACCTCATCATGTGACGTACTTGGTTGGTTTTTTTAAGATATTACGAGGTTTTTTGAACAGTTTTTCGATAAGCTCTAAAGTCTGAATTTGTGATATAGTCCATGCAAAGCCCGCTATCCCCTTACTTGTTAAACCACTGTGACATATTTGAATTGTGGCATATTATGTTGAAATTGTAAAGAAAATGATCACGGCTTTATTATATTGTGAGAAACTGTCTGATTTCTAAACTTAAAAATCCATGAGAGCTCCTACTACATACTAAATTCTTTTATTTTGCTTATGGTGGCCAATTCAACATCAACCTGACCACTTAGTCATACTTATCCTAACTGTCAGATATATTGCGCATAACATGCGCGTGGCCAATTAATTATTTTTTTTTTATTTAATTTTATGTTTGTCGAAATCTTACACATTTTTCGGCCTAGCTTTTTTCATCAAATATCTGTAGAGAAGTAAGAATGTGTGATAAATTTCAGATAAAATCTTCTAAAATATATATTAGTTTTGCATCTAAAGGCGGGCGTAAACATTCTCCATAATGTTTCACTGTGATCGATTCTGTGCTACTCGAGTCCAGGGCCTCTCAGCCACCTCTACGATGTCATCGCTCTACATTTTCGGCCTACCTAGATTTTCTGGTAGCCACGAGAAGCGATACTTACTACAGTAAGTATCGCTTCTCGTGGGTACCAGAGCAGGACCCGTTCGCTCCGCTTTGAACTCTTGGTTGTTTATCTAAGCAAATATTTGTCGGCAGATGCGATTCGAAGGTGTCTCTTATAGCCAGAGACCTTGACTCCATTCGTCTGGATCAAAAAACCCTGGCTTGTCCAATGAAAGGCAGAGAGATTCGTATTACAAGTTTACTTGACGATTTGGCAACACGATACCATCACAACGGGTAGACAGACTTTGCATTTGCTCACGTGCCATTTTCCAAAAATGGCTTTACTTTAAACCTTGAAAATAATGCAGCACCTCTCGCCACCATTTTATAACATCCTTCCTTCTCCTCCTCTTCTTCTTCCTCCTCCCTTCCTCAAAAATTACATCTGACACGCGCAAACAACAATTGGCATGACAGCCATCCATCACTTGGCATATGACTCAATTTTGCCAGTGTCAAGTGTTTATATTTGCTTATAGTCAATTTGTTTGATAATAAAGGCTTAGTCGATGGTCAATTGTCAATTCTTTCTATCACATTGCTCCATAATACACATATAATTCAATTGTCCATACTTGTTCTATGTAGTCACAATTTATTCATTAAAATTCCGCTAAGATTACTGAATAAAACATGAAATAAAACGAGTAAAATATATTAAATTAGCAGAGCTATGTTACTTCATGAAATGACAAACGAATAAAAATCAGCCATCCATCACACACGGCATATTAGTAATTATTTTACATATTAGTCGTAATTTTATGCGTTTCCGTATCTCAAAATTAAATAAAAAAAGAAGCATTATAATATGATCTTTCCATCCATCCATCTTTTTGTCTGGTGCAACTGGTTGTTATTGAAATTTGATGGTGAAAAAATTAGGTAACCCACGACTTTCGTGCTTTACCGTTTTATTTTATACGTTGCGCGTTTCATTCTCTTACTCGTACACTTACCTACATCTTGTTTAGAAACAATATTTTATTACATATACTTAGTTGTAATTTACCTGCCATTACTATTTTTAAGAATTCAATAAATATCATTTAATTAGGTACCCAGTAGGTATTATAGTAGGGTAGCGAACTGTTATAAATCAAAACTCAATTCACATAAAACCACAAACAAAAAATACAATGAAATGAAATTAGGGCAACAAGTCAAACTTTCGGTTTGACTTACTTTGCCGTGTCACGCAACGCAAAATGACAACGGAACATAATGTCTAAGTAAAATGAAGGCAGCCTAAATTGAAATAAAGTTACTGTCGCAAACGCAACCTTATAACGATTATATTTGGTCTTCTTGCGCTCTTATTTATTTTTCTCAAGTTATTTCCGGTTTGATTAGTTCGTGTTTTAATTTTAATAGAACTAGAGTTATTAACTCGGGTGTAAATAATTGGAATAAAAGCTTTGTGGTTCTTTGTGATTCAAGCTAAAATAGTCCGTAGTTATTTTATATGAAAGGCTCCATTAAAAAAAAAATACAAGTGACAAACGATAAGATACGACTTTGTGACATACTATAAACAATGTAAACCTTGACACAGGCAAAACTTACATTATTATGACACATGCCATTAATGAAGAAGAAGAAGCAACCGTATAAAATTGTCCAGTGCGAACCGTGAACTCGAGCGGCAACGAGCGGACCGCGGATCAAACTCACCCTGATGAAGATTCTCTAGATGAATCGAAACAGTGTCGGTGCCTCCATCGAGAAAATAATACGTGAGTAAAGCCCGTGTTTATCAAAATGTACGTATAAAATGTTCTAAATCTTTACCGAAAATGTATATATCATAATTATCGTGATATATCAATTTATATCACAGGTGATTCACGATTCACATAAACGTCACCGGACGACAATCTAACGTTAAACGCGTAAATAGATGACCATTCGGTATGTGACTGCTAATGTAATGACATATCTTGAAATTTAAAGCACTTGTCGCATAGCTAACTTATCAAACATTTGTCACGTGGGGTATCGAACTCGCAACTTTTTGCGTCTCAGCCGGACCTTGGCCCACTGCGCCACAGAGCTCGGAAAGAGTGGTAAAGAAGAAACATATACCCAGCAGTGGCTGCAATCAGGTTGAATGATGATGATGATGATGATGATGAACGGTTGTCAAAGTGACAACAAACTTTATCATCTGGGCTGGTCTTGGCTATCCACATCTGGTGCTAAAGAGTTTTTCGTGTGCGTCAAAATATTATAGAGTTCAAAGTCAAAATATTATAGAACAAATTACTCTCTTATTAGTATAGTTATAGTGAATAAATTGAAATAATTTTGTATTATGGTGACCAGATGAGTAGTCTGTTTGATATAGTAGAGTCGTGAACTCGGATGATGTCCTTGATCGTGAACCATTGCATTTGCTATCATCGTATAATTATCATAAACGTCTCTTAGCGAACGTCTCTCCGTTGTAAGATGAGTTCAAAATGTCGTGAGGAAGCCACACGTCGAAGAATTGGCTTTGTCACCTCACGTATACCTAGTTTATGGACAATACCTTTCGGAAAAGACAACAAGCGGTGTTCATAGTATTATTAAGATATTCTTTGGCTGTGTTCTAGAACTTATATTAGAAGATATATAAGAATTATAAGAATCTAACAACTTTCCAGGCTGTACGGACCGTACATCCTTTTTTTTTTTAATTTTAACTGATATTTTGATACTAAACTTATGATAAATGGTAAATGATATGAAACGCGCGGTTTGATTGATTATCGATCGCGAACTGATTCGCTGATATAAATGAACGGCGTAAAGTGCTAAATTAGCTAAAACTAAGTAGGTCGCTGTACGTGCTCGTACACTGTTCATGATGATGAAACATGAATGAACAATGAATAATTTATCACGAATGGACCAAAACACGTAATAGCTTTCTGTATTTCTATCTTTTATCTTCAACAAAAGTTGATGCATCAACAAACGACAAAGTACCGGTTTAAGATTAACCTCATCAATTTAAGATAACTCGCTCCTACCGTTTCTTGTGTGGCCTTTGAATCGAGTGAAAACTATAGTTATGGAACACAAGCATAGTCGCCCGACTTTGTTTGTGTCTAGTTCGCATGTACGTTAAGGTCATGAGTTTTAAACTAGATAATACGCAGTTGGACTAGAATTTCACAGAAAATGTATTTAGCTGGCGTTTTTAAATCTGTAAAAGGTCATGTAGTGATATCACGATTTTAATTGCCTCTTTTGACATATATCTAATCTGAGCATTAGGCTGCGTTGATATAAATGTGTGCCGGATGTACTTCTTGTGATCAGTAAAAAGACAGAAGCGAACTTAACGAACGATCTTGATTAGGATACACAATACCTTACCTTCGAGTATCCATTAGCGAAAGAGTAGGTGTCACGATTCTCTCGCTCGGCTTTTATTATTTATTCCCACTTTCGAAACGGAATGCATAAGCTCATCGTTGCTGAACACGAGCAAAGCTACTTTTAACTCGGCTCTATTCAAACGCTGCCAGTAATTACAGCCTTTATAATTATGTACGAGCAGAACCTCCTTTTCATTTTGTTAATATCTTTTTCCGTTCTATAAATATATGATTCTAATGCAAGTTTATGTGGATGTTTGTACATTTTGTGGTTCAATTACGCCGTAGTGGGTTTTAATGATATTAACTAAAGAGATAAAGATAGATGACTATGAAAAAGACCAAGTAATGTAACCGCCAAGACCAAGTAACCGCAATGAAGGTTTTTCTTTCAGACAGTCTAGACTGAATTTTCCGATATAAACAAAGGAGTAGGTAGGTGCCTACCTAATTTAAAGATTTTAATGCTATATTTCGATTCACTGCCCTTTTTTAAAACAATGCTGCCGAAAATGTTTAATATACATTGGAAACAGTGAAACAAAAACGTTTTAAGTGGTGACATGCGCCGACACACCAAAAGCCTAGAGTCGTCTGGAGCGTCCGGTCGCGCCGCACTCCGACGCAAAAAGGACGAATCATTAGGAGGCGCCACACGAGATCCCATTTAAAAGTATGAGAATATTTTCACAAAAAGCCTCACATTCAACTCGCAGCACATTCATTTTATGAGAACAATGAGTGATTTTTGTATTTTTATTTAATTCTATGTCGATTTTATCCGCGGCAACGTGGAGGCGAGCCGCCGTGGTTGTCGCCTCGTTCCCTCTTCGACTTTTTGCAATGGGAGAAGCGCGGGCGTCGGCGGCATACGATGGTTTTAATTCCGCGGAGGCGCTTCCCCCCTCTCGGGATCTCGCAGCACCCTCTAACGTCCTCTCGCCAGCCGGCGGCGCCACATTTCACACTCTTGACGTGCGCCACGTCGCCGTTCCCGGCCTCGCATGCCCTTGATGCTTCTCAATGCGTCGACAATCGGTTAACGAGCTCACTATATGCGAAAGCATTGCATGTTTAAACCGAGATCTGTCCGATTGGGCTTTTAAACGCTGCTGTAACAATTTTTAATTCCTGTTAATGGTGCTTTTCCGTACTACGAGTAGGTATGTGTGTTTACCAACGCCGGCGCCGGAATTAAGCACGCAAACCGCTTCTTGTTAAACCTACCTATTGTTTTCTAACAGCTGGCAGCATAATGATTGTTATATTGGCTAGACTCACGTTTTGGAATTGTTTTGTTATTATTTAATTTATATTTTGAAAGATTCTAATGAGTAGGAGCTTCAACGTAGACCCTGACAGTATCGTAATTTATTTCTAACAGTTGTATGACGGGTGCGCGTAACATTTCGATGTGACGGCATAATGGTGCGGAGACAATGGATTTCAAGACTTGTTTATTGAGTGGATGGAGTTGTTTTGAAGTAGAGTGTGCGCAAGAGTGGAGGCGGCGTCTGCCCGCAGAGAACCAATGATAGCCGGTTGACTCGGTGGGAGGAACGAGTAGGTAATCATGCATTAAGCACCTCGACCGATGTTGGGGAGATGCACACAGTGGATACAGCTTTACGATTCATTATAAATATACTTATTGCTCTGTTTATGTTTATATAGTTAAATAGTATCCTTAATTCTATCAATGAAGGCGGTGAAACCTGTTGAGCTGCTGCATGGCATCATCTGTTTTATGAATAATTCCAGTGGTTATAAATTCAGATGGTTTTTATGAGAGATAGTAAAATGTTTTTGACTTAGGAGTCAAACATTGATCAGGATCAAACATTGATTTTCAGCCAGTAACGCATCTTATTACAAAGTGTGAACACAGAAGCTGACTCCGTATGCGCACGCAATAATCTTTGAACCACTCTTTACAGTTATTTAATGAACTGATTTGAGATTCGACCGAGAACCAGCGAACTGGTAGCTCAAACGAAACCGTGCTCAACCATCTGTTGAATCGCGACTTGATACTTAGTATCGTTTCCCGAAACAGACAGAATATAAACAGATAATAAGGTACCTAGAGAGACGCTCTGTTAAATGCTCGGCGATATTCTTGATAATGAAGGAAGATCATTTCATGCATTTACTTTAAAATATCGTAGGCATGTGGCCTAATAAATGTTTAGTCCACAAAGGGGTCTTTTAAGTCACACTTTTATTCATTCGCCACCCTGCTGGTTACAAAGGAACAGTGACACGATAAGTGCTATTCCAGTGCTGAACCAATGTTTGTAGAATCAAAAAAAATTGTATGTGCGCATATATAAAAGCAGTCCAGAAATACATTATGTGGGATCTGGCTGGAGAGATAACAAGTTTATCTACAAACGAACGAGTCTGTAAGTAAATTATTTCGTGAAAGAAACAAATGTTATATGAATTATAACTGCCTCGTTCAGTAATAAAAACTGTCTCTTGATATCGGTAAGGCATAAATAAACGTTGTCGGGTAGCGCTCCGGTACATCCCTGATCTCTGATTACCGGGCGTTGCGTGACCAAACCCTATTTGTTCGATCATTGTCTTACCCTGCATCCTCGCACCATCCAAACGAACTGGAACACACACAATCCGCGGGCCAATACTTAGTTGAGTACGTTACAATACTAATACTTTCAGTTAATTGAAGGATCACATAATATTTCCAAAGTTAAGGTTTGATCGTCTTTTTTGTTTCGACAGTAACGAGTATTTCGAACTAGATTGAGGAATAGATTAGAGAGTACGTCAGAGGCTCCTTTCGTGCACTTGGCACATATCTTCGTACTTTTTTGTTTTTTCGACATGTTTCCTCATGATGTTTTTCTTCACCGTGTGAGAGTACAGTTAAAGTCAAAGTTAGAAACATTTTTATATAATAAAATGACAAACCATCACTTTGAAATGTCTTACATACTAGGTGAATTTAGGCCCGAGAAGAATTGACATGAAACTAGTTCTAATCCTAGCGCTTTTGTGATTGATCCTTCTTATAACCACTTTTACTTATTCGTAGATAACCTACGAAAAAGTAATACAAGGCAACAGTAGATTATACATAGCAAATCTGTCAGTTAACCGCCAGAGAATAGAGCAACATGAGGTCATGCCTTCCTACCTACAATATGGTAATTTATAATATAATACGCTTGCTTTACAAGACTACCCGTGGTAGCGAACATATAAATATTTTACAAACAGAAAAATCCATTGGTGCCCGACTACAATCGACCCACGGCCTTAGGATTGGAAGGCAAAGCTAATATCACCGGACTACCTGTGCTCAAGAAGTTCAACAAGCAAGAAACCTATACTCGCCTAGATAATGCGGTTGTCTAAAGTTTGACAATTACATTCTATAACTACTTATCTGGTCTAGATTTTTTTATGAAAGTGTTTTTTGTTAATGGCTTAGATATTAGACTTAAATACCTTCAGCCACGTCCAAATACTGAAATACAACTAAAATTTGAAGGCTACTAATATGACGTTTCCGTCATTTTGCTTTTCGTTTTTGAAAAATAACGGGGTCTCAAACATTTGAGTCTCAGTCTCATTTGAGGTATTAGTCATTAATAATTATTAATTCATACGGAAGGATCAACATTCAACAAGTAATATTTTATACAAAGTATCTTATATACCCGAAGTTAAAATAAAATAACCAAAGTAAATTAGTTTGAATCTTTCCCGTTAGTTTTTTACAACACTTCTCAGCACTGTCGCTCATTTTATATTTTAATTATTTGCATGTTGATTGTCTAGGAATGCTTATGTTCATAATAACGAACAAAAGAACCGTTTTTGGGTAGGAAATTAAACATTATTCTCGCAAACTAACTCGCGGACACAAGTACTAAAAATGCTAATTACGCTTTTATAGCTTTATCTTTTGTTTGCCCGTAAATTTAAAGTTTCACTTATCTTGAATAGGCGCAGATAACATGAAATATGAATAAAAATGTAAACACATTCTCGCGAGATACCTCGTTACCAAGTTCCACTTTTATGCGCCAACTTAATGAGCCAAGACAGAGCTCAACCTTAACACAGTAACAATTTCTAATTTATTTTATATTGGGTTTTTATTTAATTTATTCAGTGTGAGAGAAGTGGGCAGGTTTCTGATGCTTGTTACGATACGATAATCTGGCTTACAGGATGTTTGTGGCGATTTAATTGGCACTCGAAATACTTGGACGTTTTTGCGCCTGGATTTTATTGCTGGCTAACGAGAAATGAGCATAGTTACGTGCGATACACTGTTTGCATGACGATTTTTGATGAGCTATTGTCGCATTACAATTATGTAGTACCAAGACCCATCTAATATATAAAAACACGGGATTGACGTTATTGTACACCGACATATTCAAGCTACAATTAACTTAGGTAAGTATAAAAACACAATCAATGATACTCAAAGTGTGCAGTCACGTTCAATCCACATTCTCATCTACTGCGATGTCACAGCATCACAGTAGTGGCAATCGTTTGAAATTTAACTAAAGTAATAAAATACAAAACAGCCAGTTATTTGCATGCACTTATGTATGCTCCCTGCTGGCATTGATTGAGCACGGTTTGAATTGAGGGCTACCAACTCTACTCGTACCTAACTAAGTTCTGTGTGATTTTGTCAAGTGGAAGCACGTAATAATAAAACGGTTTTTTTATACAACTTCAAGGCAAACAAGCTGTTATTCAACCTGATGGTTACCATAATTAACAGGCCTTGCAATACCATAAGTAGTTATAACACGCGCGTTGCCGTCCTTAGTCATAATTGCTTTGTCTTTTCGCCTAGTAATTACACACTTGCTCCAGTGCCCGTAAATCCAATAATAGGTAGTGCCAATAGGTAATGGTTAGAAGCAGAATAAAGTGGTTCCCACAAAAACATACTCTAGCTGTAGAATTCTCACCAACAGAAAAAGTGTTGATTGAGTGACGACATTGATGACAGCGCCAAGGCTTGCGTGAGAATATTGAAACGCTCACATAAATACTCAATTTTAGAGTATTTGAAAGAGTTATGATAAAAACCAAGATATCGGTTTAAACCAGGAGTTAACATGAAATAGAAAATTATACCAACTAAATTTTTATCTTATTTCAGCGGTAAGCAGGAACATACGTATATAATATATTAGAAAAGGTTGTATATTACTGGATCATAGAGTCAGGTATCTAGAGTCAAACATTTATTACCAGATCAGTGCTTAATATCTGAAGGTTTGTTTCCGGCAGCAAACAATCAATAGCATCGCTATCAATCTCTTTTAAACTCAGATAATGGCTCGTACAATACAATGACTAAACAAATCAATGTCATCTTAGGCAACAACGAGAGATTAAACGACAAAGCGTTGACCCCTCGCATTAAGACGCAAAGTCAAAAACTATATGGTCTCGCGACCCTTGCACATATTTCACGAGTGATCCGCCTCGTCCATTCGGCGATCCTCGGACAATGGATCGGACAACACACAGTTAACGCCACAAACGCCGTGAGCGCCCATAAATCATCAGTATAGCGGAAGTGCGTGGTGAATGCGATGCGATGCGATGCGATGCGCCGGCACTGCGCCGGTTACCGGGATAGGGCTACTGCCGACGTGCGCTAAGAGCACCCCTGTAATAACGGTTACGCACCCGTCACCGGCATTTTCAGCGTCATAGATAAATTAAATGCCGACACATCCCTGACGAGTAAGCGCAGCTAAGGCGCGCCCGGAATGTCCGAATATTTTTTGATATACGCACCGGAAGCTGAACCTATTACGTGACACTGTCCCTGTTCTGTCTTTCCACTCCTCGGTTATTGTTTTTCTCAGGCGGCATTTGTGGAATTTTAAGCTTTTATTCTACCCGGCATATGGGAAACGCGGCCCTTTGAATCGATTAGATCTCAATCGATAAGCTGTAATAGGTCAGTTTTGTGTCGGAATTAATCAAGCGTCAAAGGACTGGCTATAATTGAGCGCCAAAGGCTGCGGGTGTGTCGTATATCTCACTAATTAATGGATTCGCTAGAAATGTTTTTGTCACAAAAGACACCGCTTTTTAAAAAAACTTATTGGGTTTTTATATTTGAAGGCTTAACAACAACCCGTTCCCGTCTAGGTAGGTTTCGTTGTTTGGTAACTGTAACAATACGATGCCATCAGACTGAGCTTTGTTAGAGCCATTTATCTATCGTATCGGTGTGGCGGAATCGGTGCGTGCGAGTCTGATATAAAGAAATATTAATATTACCGCGATCATAAACAAGCAGTTGACGATGATAATTCGAACGCATAAAACAGGGCGTTATCTGTGATCGAAAGGCAGACCCCGGAGAGTTTAGTGTGAAATGTGTTCTCAAAGACACCGTTTAGTAGCGTAATGCGCGTGACTGTCGTACAAATTATGCATTTTGGAGACAAGTCGATTTTATTGCCGCGGAAGTGACGTCAATAAAGCACAGTGTACAGCAGTTTAATGTTCTCGTATAATTTCGATTCGATCACGATATGCGCTATGACACGGAAGGTAGGACACGTGATGTCTATAACTAAAATTACAAATTTGTTAATTTGTAGCCTTATTTTGTAAAACATCAGTAACATTAAATTAACTACGTACTTGCTGTCACCGAGGTCTGCAATGAGTATTTACTTGTGATATAGGAAGTAAACATACATAGATCAACAGTTTATTAATTTATTTATTATATAATAGTCATATCATTAAACCAACTTTGATTAACTCTAATCTACCTGTTACCTTATTTTTAATTTTGAGTATTAATCCAATATGTCTGAATTATTTATTGCACTATTGCACGTTTTATTTATCAAACATGTTTGATAAATTCTGATTCTGAATTTATTTGTTTTTTATAGAGAGTAATCTTAAGGCAACTAAATGTAACTATAGTATTTAATTTATAATTTACATACAAACTACAATACTCTGTTACAACCTTATCAACATTTACTTAAAACCCAAATATATTTGTTTCACTATATTTAACCAACTTCAAAAAAAGGAGGAGGTTCTCAATTCGTCGGAATCGCTTTTTTTGTATGTTTTCTATTATTAGTAACTAGCTGTGCCCCGCGGTGTTACCCGCGATAACAAATAAAATATATTTTCCCGCAGTAAAACGTAGCCTAATGTCAGCTAACTCCATACAAAATTTTATTTAAATCGCTCCAGCCGTTTAGACGTGAAGAATTAACAAACATACACACTCACACACTCACACTAACTTGCGCTCTTATAATATTAGTGTGATGTGATTACATAAATAAGTTTGAAATCAATCGCGAAAGGTGTTTTAACTAACAAAAAGTGTTAAAGATAAAAAACACTCTGTATCCTTTTTTAAGGGTTGTTTTGAAGAACCATGAAACACCGTTTATTTATCCGTTTATTTTGTATTTAACGTATGTATCGAAACTGAATTTCAAGCAAATCGCACAACATACAAGTACTCATACAAATTTAAACCCCAATTGCAACCTTTTTAATAGTGCGTGAAAAAAAATATTAGTCTTTTATCAATTGTATTAGAGCACATTTATTAATTTCAAGTTTGTATGTTTTAGAAATACAATTTCGCATACAGACATTTTCCTCTTTTTATTCTTAGTTGCCTAAAATACGGTCTTAGTACTACGAAAAAATAACAAACCTTCAAAATGTCATGTTTCACTTTTGTTTTGGCTGTGCAACTTCGAGTATACTATGTCAGTGAATTGCTCGGGACCGTACTCCTTTATAGGTTCGTTTATACGAAGGTATATTAGATAAGAGTCGTTTTACAAATAAGACGTTTTACTTGCGTTTCAAATTACAAACATGACAGATATATAAGACGACTTTTTTCATATAAATTTTGCTTATAGATACATACTTTTTACAATCCATATTATTCAACTTATAAACCTTACCTAACCTAACACAAAGTTAAGTATGAAACTAAGAAATTAACAGAATAGGTATTTCACCTAAGTTTGAATAGTAAATAACTAGTGTAATTGACTACTCGTTGTTTTTTGTATCGGTAATAATCAAGCTGCTGGATGATTTTATATACTACTAGGTACTGCCCGAGCCTTTGCGCGCGTGGTACCTATATAAAAAGTAGCCTATGTTCTTCTTCAAGGTCCCATCTATCTTTATACCAGATTCATCAAAATCGGTTCAGCGGTTTAGGCGTGAAAACGTGACAGACAGACAGACAGACAGACAGAGTTACTTTCGCATTTATAATATTAGAAAAGATTTGACTGGCCTGTCAGCTCAGTTGGTAGTAGCTCTACCTTCTGCACTGTAGGTGGAGAGTTCGATTCTTTCCCAGGATAAACATTTGTGTGAAGAACATAGGTGTTTTTCTGTGTCTGGGTGTTATAAAGAATCATTTAAAAAATAAGTATGTATTTAAAATTATATAAGTATTCTATCAGTCATCTAGTCACCATAATACAAGCTATGCTTAGTTAGGGACTAGATGGTGTTGTGGCATTGTCCATCTATATTTATATTCATTGTTATCTATTATTTCGTCACAAACAAAATAAATAAAAATTTTGGACTATAACGGTCCATAATTCGATGAAATATCATCATAACGCCTCAAATATAAATGGTGTGTGACGCCCAAACGCTCCGAACTCCCTACGAGGTTTAGCACCAACTCCAAAAAATGATATACTCCGCACCTTATATTGAACGGGAAATAAATCGTATACTTCCTTTAAGTGCCAATAAAAGTTGGAGTAAATCATAAAAGTATCACTCGACGAGAAACGTCTATAACAAGTCTGTTATTGCGGAATAATTCAGTAGCGGAGGGTGTTTTGAAGGATGGCTCCCTACAGATCCTACAGGCCGAGGTTCGAGCAGATATTCCCGATACTCTATCAAAGCCTTCAATTATTTATCGGACCCATGTCTACATTTCATTTTACTCCTTTCCCCGGTAAGGCTTTCAGTTGGCGAATAAACATGTCGCACCATTGGGAATAAGTTTTACACGAACAGTGGTATTGTGGCTGTAAACTGTATCGCTTTCAGTTCCACTGCTGACACTGATGTACGGGAGTTGGTCCGGATCATCAATTCTACTTATAAATAATGAATAGGAAATAGTTCGACATTTCCGTAAAGATATTAAAGCCTCACATATTTTTATGTAAAAAACGTTACACTTGAAAAAGTCTACTTTCTTTTTTTCTAATGAATGTCGTGAAGTATGCCGAACCCGAGGTATATCAAAAAATGCTATTTTGATATTAGGTTCAGTCAAAACAGCATTTAATTTAATGTGTAAACGACTAGTAATAAATCAAAATAGTAATTTATTGTTACTGTGCCGTATAAAAAGTGTCATCAGATAGACTAAGGAAACATAAAAAAATTATTATCTTTTCACGTGTACGCGTGATCCGTCATTAAGGATTATGCCAGATCGTCTAGCGAACGCCATTAACCATTTTGTCTCATAAAAGATCAATAGTTAAAATATATTTTTGTATTTTAATATTCTCTTGAGGCGTTGAATGTTTCAGGGCTTTACAACAGAAGAGTAACTTGTTTTAATAATTATATTTATTTTACTATTTCTATATTAATCAAATCAAATCAATCAAATCAACAAATCAATCAAATGATTTCAATGTAAACTCTGGGAGCCGTAAATATCTGTGAGCTAACATTTTACTTATACCGATCAAAAGGTTTCTAAAATTTAAAACTTTGGATTGATTCAGTCACCAGTCGTTACTGACTGAAAACCAATTCCACAGCAAAACTTTGAGATCTGAAATTGATACAGTATCTAATAAGGTATATTTCTTCAATGTAAGCGAAAAAAGGTGAAAAATAAACCAAGTCAAGCTAATTTGAAAAAATTGTGATATGTGAAATTAAGGTATAAATGATGTTAAATATGAACAAATAGTGGTGTAAGGACAAACGAAACACATTCTACTATCATATCACGTTTCCGCATAATATTTTAGTAGTCAGTACATAAAACTGGGGATAGATAAGTCTACATTCGTATTATTTCTTCTGTGACAATAGCAACATCTCGAGGTTGCGGCCAGTTATGCGCGGCAAAAAGCGATGATAATGACAAAGACCATCGGCGCAAAGGGCGCGGGATGAGGCTCGCCAACATACGCGTCTTGAATAACGATGTGTCTTTTCTGCAGACGCTACTAATGTTTAGACACGACAAACGAGTCTGAAAAATAAAAATCAGCACTAACTTCAGTTTAGTAACACTATAGACACTATTTCTGTCCTATTAACAATTTACAAGAATACCCTACTTTAAATATTTATTTAAGATTACGAGTACATTACAAATACTGTTAGATATAAGTTCTATAATTCAAAAAAATATAGTAATTGGGTATTCTTATTGTTTCAAATATACTAGTGGTCGCCCACTGGTCGAAATTCGACATTAATTAATTCATAATTAATGTATTTTTATGCATAATTTAAATAAAAATATTAGCATTCTGCACTCCTTCTCTATAAACTATAAGTGTGCGAAATTTCATACTCCTACGTCCGCGCAATTTACGTAAAAAGAGGATCAAAGTTTTTGCTTCACGTAATATATAATATAAAAAGATAGTATAATTTTCACAAATATAAAATGAAAACAATCGGGGAACTTTCCCATTGACCGAGAATCATGAAAAGCGATGTCTCATTCATAGCACAAATAGAGAAAATATGCAAAATTGTTAATTAGTAATTAGCGTAATATTTATTTACAATTACTAACTTACTTGACCTTGACGTATATCTCATACGGACATTTAAAACTAAAAAGTTTGACCTTCAATCTGACTTGTCATTTTTTCAATGTTCAATGTTTGGTGTTTTTATAGTTTATGACGGTATAGTGGCCCTGAATTGGACTAGTAATTGTAACCGATAATAAAATAAACATAGTTAAAAAAATATTAGGTGCACTTATGCACTTTCCCGATTTATTTGAAATCATTATTCGCTTCCTATGCATTAACTCCTATCGCTTTCTGGGGCTTTAGGGCAGATTATTCACCGCATCGCAGCTCCACTGACTCAAATTTTATAATATTAGCTGTCCCGTTCGCAACATCGTCCGCGCGTTTTAAAAAGAAAAAAATATATCTAATTGTACCGACTGTAGCGCCATCTGCCGAGGTGATTTGTGAATCTAAACCATCCAGGGCGCCACCTAAATGCATACAAAAAAAAACATTCAAATCCAGCCGTTTAGGAGGTGTTCAGTGACATACACACGTACAGTGGAATTAAATATATAACTAGCGACCCGCCCCGGCTTCATACGGGGACAATGCTGATATCAAATATACTACAGAATGTCTGATGTGATTAGATACCTCTAAAATTAACAGTGTTTCTCTACTACATTATACATGTATTATACATATAAACCTTCCTCTTGAATTACTCTATCTATTAAAAAAACCTATTCTTATATAAACAAACACTATTTTATTACTTATCTAACGAATAATGGGAAATTGAGAACCAACTTAATTTAGATATATGACAGAAAAAGCTACTACTGACTCTGTTCACCGTGGTTAAAGTGCCCTGTCTAAACTTTTCATCGCCACCTACGTTTTCCTAATATAAAATCGTAGTGTTACTTCTCAGTGGCATGGCGAAAAGGGAAGGCCTAAGGCAATAGTGGAAACACGTCGCGAACATCGTTTGAGGGTCACGTAACGTAACGATACCGAATTACCCGCTTGTGATCCTTATTGTACCCAGGGAATATTCCACGCTGAAAGGAAATGAAAGTACTCGGCTGTTAATATACTTTTATAGATACGCCGATGACTTGGTGTTAATTTGCTGCTTAGATATTTGTATTGTACCAGCAAATGAGTATAAATAAACTTTCTTGATATTTTTCAAACGGCTGGGCCATATGCGGAAATATTTTTTCTTTTAGGGTACCGTAGTCTGTCAAAATCCCTGGCAGTAATAGACAAAACTTTAAACTCTATTAACAATAACATCATTTTCAAATGATTAGGTATTACGATACTGAATCGATAGTAAGGGGTGGCGGTAAGAGAATTTACCTGAACTTTCCAAAACAATATATATCCCCGCACGTTTTCCTCTCAACCTTCCATAAGCCGCGTTCAGCTTTTCAAAATCTTATTCAAACTTTATAAAATAAGTGGTGGGTCTCCCCTCAGAAGGGGTCACACGGGTGATATTATTGTGTAGCCATCTGTGACGAGGCCCGCGATGCCATAGAAAAGACATATTTTTAGATTTAACTCGTAAATTACTTCGATCCAATTGGTTTACGCTCGTGTGAGAATTAGAAGTGGAGCTTTATTTGCTAGTGCGGTTGTTTATTACATTAAAATGTGGACAGGGGTCTATCTAATGATCACGGTCTATTGGTTTATAGCAAATAACTTAACTGTTTACGATTGCATTAAAGAAAACGTTGCCTCGGGTAGCCTCTTCTTGACGCTACAAGATGAAAAATAGCTGGTCATTATCTTGTCCAATAACTCTAATTGAAACCATCGCAATAATATCAACAATCTAAATTTGTAGTTGACGATGGACTGACGACATTGTAAAGATCGCAGGAGGTCGGTGGATGGAGGGGGCTCAAAATCGTTCTTCCTGGAAATCTATTGGGGAGGCCTATGTTTAGCAGTGGACTTCCTAAAGGCTGATATGATGATGATGATGAAATTTTTAGTTAGGTGAATTGGTTTGAACTTTTTATAAATCACTGAAAAAAATATAGAGAGATAGATAGATAGATAACTCTTTATATACAACACGGAAAACTACCAACCCCATTAATTAACAATAAAGGGCAATACAATAGGCGGTCTTATCGCTATCTGTAAACTAAATAAAATACCGTTATAAAAAATACATACATACATATTAGGTTAATAAACAAATAATGACGGACAATTCACACAACGTCATCTGGCCCCAAAGTAAACTTGTGCTATGGGTACCACATGACTGATATACTACTTATATACTTTTTTATTTGCATACATATTATACATAGTAACACACAGAGACAAATACTAAAAATGTTTGACGACGTTCCAACTGCACGAAAGAGGCCTCAGAAGAGCACCTTAATCCTTTCAACACACTGGTTTGAATTAACTAGTGACACTATAAGAAGAAGAATAAAACAATGCAAGAACATGTAAAAATTATAAAACCTTAAGAAACGCTACAGCTGTCTTTAATCTTTACCATCCCTATGTGTCACCTAGCTTACAAACATATAGATACCTACACAAACACACCGTCACTGACACCGAACACCAGAATCCGTAGGTATAAAATAAATCATGGAAATAAAATCAATGAGAGCATCGCAAGAACTTGACAATCAACCAAACCATCCAATTTAAAAATATGCCTTCGTTTATTAACACCACAATAAATTAATTTACATTTTCATAATTCAAAGCCGCTATGCCTGCTATAAAATATGTCTGTCACCATAATTTTCAACACAGATTGTTGCGCTAACGCATTTACTTTAAAGTGAAGGGGTAGACGACCCCCTTTGCTCGATTTTCATTCGTCACGCATCCGACGTCAAATGGAAGTTTAATTTTTAAAATTGGATTTTTATTGCGCTTTGAAATGGAATGAAAAGTGGCAACAATAACAACTAATAATAACTTAACAGGGTGTAAACGCTTTCTTGAAAAATGTTTTAGTAAATTGGTAAAGTTTACAAATGTTGACGGTTGTTTTTAAGTGCACGAAGATCTCTTGGGTGATGCCATCTGCTTGGTTAAAGCGGTTCGTCACTGTGTGGTGCGAAATTGAAACAATAGCGGTTTTGATATTATTTATACGTCGATGTCATTCATCAGCCACTTGCAAGCGTCAACTTACCAGCATTTTGATTGGCCTGTCAGCTCAGTTGGTAGTAGCTCTGCCTTCTGCGCTGTGGGTTGAGTTTTCGATTCCCTCCCAGGATAAACATTTGTGTGAAGAACATAGGAGTTTATTCTGTGTCTGGGTGTTATATAGTACCATAAGTAGTATTTAAAAATATATAAGTATTCTATCAGTCATCTAGTCACCATAATACAAGCTATGCTTAGTTTGGGGCTAAATGGCGTTGTGTGCATTCTTGTCCAGCAATATTTATTTATTTATTTATTATTTCTCGAACCGAATGGTCTAATACGTGATTATGGTAAGAGTCCTGATGGTATGGCTCTTGTCCCTTGTAAAATGGGTAGCCCATTCGTATGGGATGCTACTTGCGTCGACATCCTGGCCGCATCCCAATCCCAGAGTCTTTTAGAGTCGAGACCATGAGCCCGTGACCATGGGTACAGGAAGCCATCGCGTTGTCAAAATTATTTTACGGCATTTGGTAAAAGCATCGCGTGTAACAAGAGCTGGCTCCTATCTGGCCCAGCGTATTAGCATTGTCATTCAACGTGGTATTGCTACCAGTGTCTTGGAGAGGCTGCCCTCTGACATTGATCTATTTACTGTATAAGAAGAATATATAACCGGGATCAAATATTTTATTTTGATTTGGAAAATTATTTTCTCACACGTAAATGCTTTTAAAGCAATCATGTCAGATGTGGATGCAAATACTTTGGGCTCCTGTTGTTTGACATTTGGAGCGTCGCTAGCACTTTGTTTACTGAATGCATTCATCAATGGTGCAAAGTGACAGGAGATCGAGTACCATGACTGTTTACGAACTGAACTGAATTATTATTATTATTTTATTTTAACCTAATTTAATGATCGATTCTTTTGTTGATCATTATCATTTTAATATTCTTTTTAATTTACACATTTGCAGTTCAATGTTTCTAGCATTTTCTCTTTAAAATATCTTATATTAATTTAGAATAAGTAATACATTAATATGTGTTTGGATCTCTTCTGTTATATTAAAAATAACCAGAGTTAGAAGAGTCCTCTTTTTTTAAGGTTTTCTATGGTTAAAAAGAACACTTGAATTAAACAAAACAAAACAAAAAAAACACAATTACAATAAAATTTAAACTAGGTACATAATATTAATAACTATATAAATGACGTACAAGTACGCAGGTTACCATTAGTTAGGGATTATAATTGATACAATGGTTTCAATTATTTCTAAATGGTAGGTAGGTAACTTACTGACAAATGGTAGATGTCTAAGAAGAAATAAATAGCATGTAGGTAAGAAATCAAACAGTGTAGAGTAGATTAAACACTCATGCTACCAGGTGGGTTTGTCTATACTAATACTATAAAGAGGCAAACTTTGCGATAACTCTCACCTAAGTTTGTATGAAGGTTTAACCTACGACAAACCAATCGAATAGTTACTAAACTAGTAGATGCAGATATGATTTGTGTAAGTGAGGAATGGTGTACGAGTTACTTGTACAGTGCGACTGTGATGCTCCCTTCCAAACTATGTCTCATCTACGTTTGTTCTACTTGCCCCTCCTCCTGCACAAGAGCTGTCCTCAACACCGCCGCAGCAACATTTTGTTCGAGGCAAATTTAATTATTTTGAGAGATAATTGACACGAAAGAATAAGTTACTAAACTAGTAGTCCGCCCCGAACTGAGATCTCGCTTTGTCTGTATCGTATAAATCGATAAGAAGGTTTTAATTAAAGGAGGTAGGTTGGCACATAAAAGGACTACATTAAAAACTGTTAAATGATTCTTTGCTATTTTGCTGGCGCCAACATAACCTACATTTTTTTACAATTGATTACTCAATTAAATTAAATAAATAAATAATGTAGGACATTCCACACAGCATCATCTGGCCCCAAAGAAAGCAGAGCTTGTGTTACGGGTTCCACATGACTGATATACTACTTTAGTTTTTTCGTAAATTCCTACATATTAGATATTTATAGAAACACTCAGACCCGAAAAAATACTTGCAGGTCAAACAAACATTTCTCCCAATTTGGTAAAAGTGCTCAGCCATTCTGCTTTACATATTTTAGGTGTAAATTACGTAAAAATATAAATGTTACCTGCCGGGCGATTATGGAATTCTGATACTATTAAAACTTTGATACTTACTTTGATACTTTGATTTTGCAGGGTAGGTGTGAAAAAGAAAAACCTATTAATTTTTGATCTCCTTTAATTTTTATTTAAAATACAGTATTTGTTTATTTAAAATAGTTATTTATGTACAAGTCTAAGGCTTAAAGTACAGTACCTGCCATAAAGTGTTATCTCCTTCAGCACTTAACTTTATCACAAGACAACCTCTAAATAAAACACATTGTTCCTGTCACTCAAATGGAGGATATAAAGGAAATTCAAGGCACTATGGCTCAAATGCAGGCCCTTTTCTCGGAACAGATGGCTGCTTATGAAGGTAAGCTGAAAAAGCAGTCTCCGGCTTCAGATTCTGTGGCCGCTCTGGCCAGCGAGTTCTCAGGCTTCAAGACTTTTGTCTTGACGGCTCTTAGAGCACTGCAGGACCAAATACAGGCTACTGCCCAAGCCGTTGATCAACTTGAGATGCTGAGCCGTCGCAAGCATCTGCTTCTGCATGGACTACCCGAAGAGCAGAATGAAGACACAACCGCCACTGTCGTTAAACTTGTAGTAGGTCGGCTGAAGTTGGCTGGTTTTGTGGCTGCTGACATAAATCGATGCCATAGGATGGGCCGCATGACATCTGACCGTTCTAGACCGGTTCTTGTGAGGCTGCGAGATGTGTCTGTTCGTGACAAGATATGGTTTGCCAAGACACAACTAAAGAATTCCGGTCTAACTATTTCGGAGTTTCTAACTAGGGCTCGCCATGAAGTGTTCATGCAGGCTAGACATCGTTTTGGAATTTCCAAATGCTGGACTCGGGAGGGCAACGTTTACGTGGTTGGACTAGATGACGCCAGGCATCGCGTTAGATGTATCGCCGACCTTGATAATTTATCAAGCTCGCAGGCGGTGGCACCGGCGGTGCCGGCGGCAGTGACTGCGTCGACGTCAGCTACAGTAACTGCAAAGCCAACTGCGGCAACCAAGTCCAAGCGTGCTGTGACGTCCAGGAAGTGATCTGTTCTATGTCCCACACACATTTTCAAAACACCCACTTTCCTCTTACAGATTTTATCTCTTTATTACTAAATTTTTCTACCGTCGTAAACTCACTTTTGTCTTTTTTTTTTTTTTTTATTTCGTATTGAAAAATATTTTGTTTTGTTATTTATATGTCGTGCTACTTGGCTGTCAGTGTCAGAAATTGTTCTGACAGATATGACTGTTATGTTCCGCGTTCAGGTTTTGTCTATCTTTAGCTTTAACTTATTTGCCTATTTTAATTATGCAATTGTTTTCTTTTTCTTTTGATTTGTTTTTTTTTTTTTACATTTATGTAGGTATTACTTTTGTTTTCTTTTTGTTTAACTGTGTAATTTATACTTATAGTTACATAGTATTCATTGATTCTCTTCCAACACGGTTGGCAGGTGCGCTGATATAAAACAATATCAAATTAAGATATTGCATTATAGGTTACTTATTTATAGTTAGTATTTATTTTAGTGAGTAGGTCCATAGGTATATTACCTACTATTTGCTTTTAGATTTAGTTACTTATAGGTTCCTACATGTCATCAAGTGGTGATGATAGCGAACACTTTCTATCTTTTTCAACCAGTGTCGACGACAGTAGCGGTGACCAGAGTTTCTGCAGTATTCCTTCTCTGTCCCAAACTCTTGAGACCCAGTTTTCCGAAGTTGCAAAGAATTTTAATGTCATACACATTAATGCGCAGAGTATTCCGGCTCATTATCCTGATATGCTGGCGTCTCTTGTTCATAATAATATCCACGCTGTTTTAGTCTCCGAGTCATGGTTAAAACCATGTCTACCCACTACTTCCTACTCACTTCCCGGTTTCGTACTCATTAGGAACGACCGCAATGATGGACGCGCTGGAGGAGTTGCGATCTATTTACGAGCTCATATTCCTTTCTCTTTAGTTAGCATGTCTCCTCAACCTCCATCATCTGGAATGGGCGAACACATCTTTATTGAAATTATTATGTGCCGCACGAAGGTTTTACTTGGAGTATATTATAGCAACAACTCTAACAATAACTTTTTTTCATCCTTCGAAAGACTCTTGGAAGACATTACACCCGCTTATAGTCACACCATTATTATGGGTGACTTTAATACCTGCCTTCTCAAGCAGGACTACCGCTCCATTCAATTTGAAAATGTCACTAAAGCCAGCAATCTGACCTTACTTCCTCTAACAGCTACTCACTTTTTTCCACATTGTATCCCATCTCTTCTAGACCTCATCCTCGTGTCCTCTCCAAATAATGTCGCTAAGCACGGTCAAACTGCAGCTCCCTCTTTTTCCTATCACGATTTGGTCTTCCTATCCTACAAAGTTCGCCCTCCAAAAGCCAAGCCCAAAATTATCCTGCAGCGTAACTTTGGTAGAATGAACCTCGAGAGCCTTCGCAAGGATGCTCAACAGATCGACTGGGCTGAGCTATTCGATAGTGGTAGTGTTGATGACATGGTGAAGTATTTCAACTATCAACTCACAAAACTTTATGACGCGCATGCCCCCATGCGCGCCATTAAAATCAAACATTTGCCAGCTCCATGGCTCACTGATGAAATCCGCTCGGCTATGCATAAGAGAGATCTTGCTAAGGTACGCATGAGGTGCAAGCCCACTGATGAAAATATTGCTAAATACCACGATCGTCGAAATATCTGCAACAGGTTGTGTAGAGACGCGCAACGCCGACACATTCATGACTCTGTAGGCGAATTTCTATACAAGAAATCTCTCCTAGTTTAGATTTAAATCGTCTAAATCAGTATTTTTCAAATTCCTCTCCTATTGATGTTTTTTCTAAACGTAACACTCTAAACTATCTTTCTTCCCTGCCAATTCCAGACATTCCCTCTTTTCATTTCTGTCAATTTGTCGATGGTGATGTTAGGAAGAGCATAGCAGCTATCACATCAAGCGCTGTAGGTAGTGACAGCATTAGCCGTAACATGATTGTTCCCATCCTTGACGACATTATACACGTCATTACGTTTATTTTTAATGCCTCCATAACATCAAGCACCTTTCCATGGGCCTGGAAAGAAGCTCAGATTATTCCCTTACCTAAAAAATCGAATCCTTCATCTTTCTCTGAATATCGACCTATTTCTATCCTCTCTTTCCTTTCAAAAGTTCTTGAACGTCTTATCCACCAACAACTAAGTATTTTTGTTACTAAGAACTCCTTTCTCAACTCTTATCAATCTGGGTTCCGTCCAGGCCACAGTACCGTTACGGCTTTAGTAAAAATTACCGATGACATTCGTTTCGGAATGGACAGTGGAAAGGTCACTATATTTACACTCCTCGACTTCAGCAGTGCTTTTTGTAATGTTGATTTTGACCTTCTTTTGGGTGTGCTTAGCTCTCTTAATATATCTCCGCCGGCAGTTGACTGGTTCCGTAGCTACTTATTCGATCGGCAGCAGCGCATTCGTGTTGAGGACACATTCTCTACATGGTGTAACCTCACTGCTGGCGTCCCCCAAGGCGGCGTCCTCTCTCCTCTTCTCTTTACTATTTTTATTAATTCCATAACGTTAAATCTTTCATCTTCCTACCACCTGTATGCAGATGATCTTCAAATATACTGTCATACTACTGTAGATAATGTCAATGGAGCCATTAGTCTGATTAACTCTGATCTAGGCAGAGTTTGTGAATGGAGTAAGTCTTACGGACTTACTGTCAATCCAAGCAAAACTCAGGCAATCATAATTGGTAGTTCTAGGCAAATCGCTAAACTTAATCATAATCTTCTCTCACCTATATTATTTAATGGTACACATATTCCGATCAGTCAGTCAGTTAAAAATTTAGGTATTATAATGGACACTAAGTTGACATGGCAGCCGTGGATTAATGAAATTAGTCGAAAAATGTTCGCATCATCTGCGTCTTTACGAAGACTTCGTAATTTTCTGCCAACCGCTACCAAAGTTATGCTTGCACAATCCCTGCTCCATCCAATATTAGATTATGCAGACGCCAGCTATCTTGATCTATCCGAAGTCCATCTTAACAAACTTGAGCGTCTTCAAAACCTCTGCATTCGGTTTATATTTGGCTTGCGCAAATATGACCATGTTTCAGAATTTCGCATGAAGCTCAAGTGGCTCCCTATTCGTTTTCGCCGGAATGCTCATATCCTGACGCTGTTATACAACATCCTTTATCTGTCTTCATCTCCCCACTATTTAAAGGAACGTTTTATTTTTCTGCATCAGTCAAACGATCGTGATCTGCGTTCGTCTGACACTCTCCAACTCCTTACTCCTGTTCATAGTTCAGCTATGTATGGTGAATCCTTCACTGTTCAAGCTGTACACTTATGGAACTCCTTACCTTTATCTATTCGCTTATCTAAATCTATTCATATATTTAAAATCAAAGTCCATAACCTTTATCTGTCTTTATCTGGAAACTGCTAACTGGTTGTTAGCTTCTATCACTATAGAAAGTTGTTTGATGGTGGGTATGTATGTCATCTTTCTTTGTGTAATTTTTGTCATTTTTATATATATGAATTATAGGCATTTTTATAGTTACTGTTATATTTTGTATTTTTATGTATTAGATTAAGTATAGGTAACTTTTTTTTTTGTACACCGCCGACTTTTTGGTTTTTTGTCTATCCTGTCCATCCAAAGGTTGCCTGGAAGAGATCGCTTTTAGCGATAAGGCCGCCCATTGTACAACTGTATTGCTAATCATTATTTTTTTGTATGTTCTCGTGTGTACAATAAAGTGTTTATCTATCTATCTATCTATCTACTTATCGTTTTCGGTTACTATTGATGAATTGGTATTACGGAAGGTTGATGTTAATTGTCATATATGCTGTCATATGAATAGAAACCTCAAAACGGAATAAATATAAAGATCAAAAGTTCCTTAATCGCCATACTGTATTTTTGAACTTTTGACACAATCAATGTCTAATAGTTTCGATTAGCAATAGGCAAAATTTCAATTATTAGTTTGATTGTAATCGAAACCAGTTTTAACAAGATGGATTACCATTACGTACGTTCTGTTTCTATTTCGGATCAATTAAATATAGAAATGGAGGGCCGTGAATAACCAAAGTGATGCCTCAAAAGCATGTTTCTTTGTGTAAATACATGCATGCAAAAAGTGTCTCAGAATCACGTTTTACTTTAAATAATAGTGTTAATTCAAGTTAAACGTGATTATATTTATTTAAATGTGGTAATTTTTTACAACGTTATCGAACGTACTTGACCTAAAGCGCAAGGATTTTGAACGATGTTTATTGAAGACAACGTGGCATGTAGCAAGGAGCATGATTTCGTGTGAGTGCGTGGGTGCGGTTTTGAGGCTTTTTTTGTTGATTTGTCTTCATATATACTTGGTCTGAGGATTCTATTCATATGACAGCATGTATGACAATCAACATCAACCTTCCGTAATACCAATTCATCAACAGTAACTGAAAGCGATTAGTATCTTAGTTTTGATAGTATCAGAATTCCATAATCGCCCGCTCGTAATTCCATAATTTTTAATGAATAGGTGATCACACATTAAAAATTAATGTCTATAGCTTTAAGTGAATTGAGAAGAACTTTATTTAACGCAGAGCACGAATTGTAGGTACTTATATACGAATACGGAACATATGGGTTCTTCACGAAAATATGTGCCCACCTGTTTACCATGAAGAAACCAACTATTAAGGCTAACATTACCAATTCCAACATTTTTTTTAAAAAGTATTAAAATTGATAGAAAAAAAAATCCGGCTCTATATAACGTTATAGCGAAAGAATCGATTTCATACAGGCATGTATGATGTTGATGATATTGTGATGAAGAAGTCATGGACACATACACTTATAGAAGGTAAAAGTTGAAATGAAATATTTGGCCTTATGTTGCTCGGCCCTGTGACAGCATTATGAGTTTCTTTCCTGACTCTTCTCGAACCTGGCATAAGAGGAGTTGGCATCTAAATTCACCTGGCATGTAAAAAGTTTTAAAGTGGTCCTATGATTGTATTGAATAACTTTTATTTAAAATTGAATATGTCGTGTATATGTATCTCTATTTCACAATAATAAAAAAGCCAAATTAGCATAGCTACCAATCAGCTTCGAAAGATGCTAGCATTGATTTCTTAATACAAAAAATAATTGTAATAAGTTTTATAAATTATTTCACGGCATCAGATAGTAACATCGGTGACCCATGAACCTGCTTGCCATTCAACGTCGCAATGCCGTAAGTGTCTTGGGGACGCTGCCCAGAACACTGCTGTGGCAGTGTCCTGGGCAATTCACCAGTTCGGTTGTAATAGATCGATTGAAACGACCCGTAGATGGCTCAACCGTTTCTTATAAATAAAATAAATAATCCACCTAGCCATTTTCGGCTACAGTGACTGGCTTTATTCTCAGGAGCTGGGATGTTTCGCCCTAATATGACTAATGTTTCTTATGTATTTTATATTAATGTATATTATTCTGTACATATATGTAATTATTTTATAATAAATTCATAAACACTACTTGTTCGTAACCCTGTTTTCTAAAATAAACATAAAATATATTTGCTGGAATCTGATTGTGAAGTTAGAAATGCCTTCAATGTAGCTGGTAACGAAACTTGGTTACGCAGACGCACCAAGGCCTTTAACTTTTATTTATAAACATAACAACCAATGGTTTTTAATTTTGACTAACTCATGCTAATGCTACAAGCATAATCTGACTGAGCTTTTCGCTAGAAGACGGTCTATAGTCGTAGGCTTATGACCTGAAAAATAAAAACGTTGCATATACAATGTACCCCAAACTACATATTGGTATGTAATACTGTAATTGGCACACTCTAGCTCATAGCTCTTACTATTTAATCTTATAACTTGCTGAAATATTAGGTTGAGATTGTAAAAACTCACCTAAATCTAAAAAAAAACATATTTTTATTACCTCTACATTTATTATTAATGTCAAAGTTAACACGGTTGTCCAGGGTGCAACGTGTGCTTATTTACAGCACTGAACACGTTATATACTCTCATCATTGGCCTTTGTTCATATGTTGAAGATGATTAAGGTGGCGTCAGTAAAGTTAGAGAGCAGTTAATTGTAATTGAAAACTTTCGTTCATGGATCTTCTCCAGCAAGCTGAGGTGGGTGAAGTTTCCTCTCTACTGACGTCACTTTGTCTGGGAATTTGTTTGATAGCGCAGGCCTTCCCACTTACCCAGACTAACCTCTCGACCTTGCCGACAGGACCCGCAGCAAAGACGAATCAGTACATGCGGTGTCGGTTCGGTTGCAGGTGCATAACGGCTGGCACTGAGCCGGGCTTGTATCAAGTTTTCTTTCTCTATTGCTAGCTCTTCTGTTACTCATCAGGGGAACTAACCCCCAATAATTTGAAGACTATAGCAGTTGTCTCAATCATCAGTCTTCAAGCAGCACTGATCTGGGATCAGTTCCACGTAGAAATCCTCACTCGAAGTGTTATATAGTTCAGCAAAAATTACCAACCCGATTTTACAGTCAGATGCGGGTGCTGAGCCACTTGATGACCCTCAGCTGATCGTTATGGAGTACACCGGATGGTAAAAGTAAAAAACTTATAAAATAAAATGTATTTTTGTAAAAAAATCATCTGATGGGATGACAGGTGTCATGTCATACTCTAACGACGTAGTAACTAGTTTTTTAATTTTGTACCTACATTTATTGGTAGTAACTCGAAGAATAATGTATCTTTCCACACGCCATTCAACACCATTTCATACATGTCTATTGTCATGCAGGAAAATGCAATTTGTCACGCTAGATTTCTGCTAAGTGCAGCGCCAAAACTCTTGCGTAGTACCTGTAAAAAGAGCTTTATCTAGCACGAAACACGCCAAGTTCAGTTCAAAGATAAACATACTACACAGACTAACATTATTATTGGTATTGCGCCATCTAGCTCCAAAGACCGATAAATTTAATAAAAAGTTATCTGACCCAGAAATCTCAAAATATAACTAGTTTTGTCACAAAAGCGTTATTATTTTTGTTCGATAGAGACCCCAGAATGACTTTAAGAAATGCTATAACTAACCAAAATATAAATATATTTTATATAAATATATATTTAGTTATTAGTTATAAAAATCACGGTTGTTACTGTGGTTAATTATATAACTTACCAAAAAATACACTACGTGAAAATTTGCCCTAAACGGACGGCTCACTCCATCATAGGTATACTGATAACTCGTTCCCGAGATGGTGGTACGTATATCATTAGACGCAAATTTTCTGTACTCTTTATACCAATACGAAATCCAGGGATAGAAATATACAACATTGTAGGTATTTGCCTATGATGTTGTTATTTTGTGTTGGCTTTATTAGATAATGTAGTAGAACTACCCACCCACCTCAAACATAACAGTATTATTACAATGATTTTTGAATTATTTTATCTATTTATCAGATAACAGGCAAAACTTTATGACATAAAGTATATAAACACCTTAATATAGCTTGCTTGATAGATAGATCTTAAGATGTTTATATTATTAGTATTTCGTTTTTTTAGGTTATCATATTATATATGTGTAAATAATTGTACCTGTAAATTATTTCATGGTAAACTTACATCGGTGTTTTATCTAGTCGCAAAGGGCGACTCAAAAGCTATCATTAAGTAAACGTGAGCTAATTAAAATGAGCTTAAGCAACGGTATTTTACCTGCGCTTATCCATTAAAAAGTTCCAAGATGCAGTTCCTGCCTCCATCATCAGTTCAGCTCACCATCAGCTTAATATAACATTGTTATTCTTGACAGGTATGCCAAGTTTTAGCTCATGGCTCCATAATCACATCAGTTAACTGTCACCATAATTACACAGCTACCTACTTTGTGTACAATGTTTTCGCCAAGAAAATACTAACAAAACTACTCAAAACAAAATATTTCAAATTAAATCAGAAATCTACCAGTCTCGTTTCGTGTTCAGGCTTATGAAGTCATTAAAACTCTAGCGAATGAAATCTCAAGTTATAATTAAATCTTTAAAACTATACAACCGAGATTAAAAATAAAAATAGTTTTGAAATGTGCAAACAAAGCCATTTCATATGACAAAGCTATTTATATTTATATTTAAATTTAAAAACATCTTTCCTTTTTGAACCCCTTATTTTACCAACCCCTTGTCCAGTTTGATTCAATTAGTTACCAGCTCGTTTCCTAGTTCTAATCTGTTGATTAACCTAAATTCATGCATCATCATCATTGGCCTTCGTTCTTCTGTTAAAGATAATTTAGGTGGCGTCAGTAAAGTTACAGAGCAGTTGTAATCAAAAACGTTCGTTCATGGATCCACTCCAGCAAGCTGAGGTGGGTGAAGTTTCCTCTCCACTGACGTCACTCTGCCTGGGATTCTGTTTGACAGCGCAGGCCTTCCCAGGTACCACCTACACTAACCTCTCGATCTTAAATCAATAAAGCTTAAAATTGCCTGAAGTGAAATGCAGACCATAAGGTATATGATTGGTATTTCAAATAAGGCAACGGTGTTAAAAACTGTAGCTTTATTCATCGACGTTAGAATAAAAAGAACATAAATAAATAAACACTAAATAAATATTGCTTGACAATGTACACAACAACATCTACCCCCAAATCTAGCTTGTATTATGGTGACTAGATGACTGATAGAATACTTATACATGCACATGACTATATACTAATAGTCACTTGAGCTATTTATGTGAACAAAAGATGGACGGTATCTGATTACTATGTAATTCCCAACAAACTTAACGTCAAATCAGGCAATATCAGAAAATCATTTTCCATTATAGAACAAACAATATATGCAGCTCTGAGGTAACTGAACTTTAAACAGCTGTTAATAGCAGGGTGCAGTCCAACCCTTAATAACCATCTACGGGTAAGTAATTGTCGGCTACTGGCCCGTTCTGACTTATATTTAGCAAAATTACGTAATTGGTGGAAGGATGAATAATTGTAGTGTCTGGTAGTATAATTATTCGCTTGTATACTAATCGTTTTATCAATAAAACATAAATATCGATTTTATGCTGTTTATTCAAATCATTCTACATGTCAATAACTAGTAACATGTTACTTGACGAATATTCCTCCTTTCTAGGCATAGTTTAAAAATAGAGTTAAATCTATATAATGCTAATGCTTTATTTCTTTAGGAGTATTTCTCTTTTTTAGGGTTAGTGTAACAATAGAGGTAAGTCTACGCAATGCTATACGTGCTTTTACCACTCAGGTCGTACTTCTATTCGGCGGAGTCCCTGTTTCGTGGAGGATTTACTAGCCTCCACGAACCAGTTACCAGTTACTACTACAACGAGTCTCTCTACGTGTGGATGGCTTTCTGTCAAAGACTGGGTAAGTCAGCTGGCTCTCAACTCTAAAGACTAATGAGGATTGTGTAGTAGTAACCTTGCTTTTGTTCGTAAGAACGTGGGTTTGAAACTGGTCGTGCACCAATGCATTTTTCGACTCTCCAGCACGAACAGGGCGCTCTTAGTACGTCAAAACTCGTAGTAAAAAACCGCAATAAAAAACGCGCGACTTTGTTCGCATTACCAACATTAGAGCACTCGTGGTGTAACGAGCTTAGTCGTTCCTAACTGGTGATTGGAGTTAAGCCACTTTGTGCGTGATCAGTATCTGAAGAGTAATAGCAGTGGCATGTTCATCAAAGCACTTCCTGTTTCGCAAGGCACGTTAAGCTGTCAGACGGTCCGGGCTTTTCAAAAGCTGTTAAGCCATCGCAGAGGCCTACGGGCTACCTATAAACTCCATCATCAGTCTGATGCACCTCGTTAGGGTTTGATGACAGTCAGTTAGTCGGTCACCATACGATTTTATTTATTAGGATTAGATTTCGTATCAAATATTATTATTTTTATGTAAACATAGAGAGGAAACCAAAGAAGTGCCTCATACCTAGTTATGGGTCTTTAATATATAACTTTGACTAAATCTCGCGCGACAATTCACTTCGAGGTCCCAACATTCTCCGATATTACCTCCTACTTTTACTTCTTTCATTTTCTCCGCAGTTTAAACAAGGAAGTGGGGTGGAGTGTAATAAGTACGGGGTTCATATTGCAGTGTTGCCGAACAATCGGAAAGTTTCGCAGACAGACGCGGCGGGAACAAACCCCAAGTTAATAGAGACAAAGCCAGTGTGTAACACTGAAGTAGGACTTCTGCAAGTTTCTTCAAAAGGTCGAAATGTTTGGTTTGTTTCTTTATAAAAGTAAAACCCACATTGTTCATTCGAAAAATGAGCTCGGTATAGAAAATGAATGAAATAATCGAGGTAATTCTGACTACCTCGACCTCGGCTCGAATGCAATGCAATTTTCAAATCATCCTAAACAAGACAAAACAGAAATGTACAGAAAAATTCTAATAAACATAAAAAAATGGTACATGAAACAGTTGAGCTATCTAAAGACGTTTCAAACGAACTTTAGATATCTCAACATATCTAGATCACTGCCTGAAGGCAGCGATCGCAAGACGCTAGCGGCATTCCTACCGTTGAACGGCAATGCTGAGTAAGCACAAATATGTACTCGTAAGTACGTTAGAAATTCGCTAAAATACGATATTATTTATAAATTCTATAAAGCACATCAAGACGAGCTGTATACTACAAAACTGAACTTAATGGTTATCGACATTCTACCTCCGTAGTTCATTCCCATGTTAATCCTGACTACATTAGATTAGGATGCATGTAAATTACCTATGCTTAGTTATGATTGAAATCCAGTTTCACGAACGATTGCCTGTTTGTTAGAACACTAACGCCCCAAATGCAGAGTAATGTATTCAAATACATGTATGTAGGTATTATGCTTGCTATGTATGTGTTTTTTGTCTTTAATCTCCCTTTGCGCTTAACCGCTAAATTGATTATGATGAATGACGTATCATTACATTACATACAATAGGGTATTTCCTATGTATACTAAAAATGTATTTACAAAAAAAACAAGTATATAAGTAGTATATATCAATCTTGTGGTACCCATAACACAAGCTCTGCTTACTTTGGGGCCAGATGATGTTGTGTGAAACGTCCGGGATTATTTATTTATTATTATTATTATCATTAAGTCACGTGATTGTCATAGGCTAAAAAACAAAAATCAAAGTGCCTTTACTTAAACGGACAAGATACAAGTTGTAGACGACGCCTACGATAATCCGAGTACAGATTGATAACAGCTTTTCAGTTAGCTAGGATCATGTTGTTTTTTAAATAATTTATTGCAGTTCTTGCAGCAGTATAAATATAATTGTAAAGTGCATGTGAGTTGTAAAGGAATAAGAAATGCGTGGAGATAAGTCTTGCTTTACAGTTACACGTTGCCGGGTTTGACAGGGCCTACATATTTAAGCCTCTTTTAGTTGAGACTCTAGGCCCGTGGGTAACGGAAGCCCATTGCGTTCAAAGTTTCAAATTTATTTCGGGGTTTCTAATAGAAACATCGAGTGCCCAAAAAACTGGCTCTTATCTGGCCCATTCCTACGATAAAAGAAAACGTGAGGAAACCAACATGTCAAAAAAATTTGAAGACGTATGCCAAGTGCAGGAAAAGAGCATCTGAAAGGCGCACTTTAATCCTTTCAAAG
This sequence comes from Lampropteryx suffumata, assembly GCA_948098915.1. Taxonomy (NCBI): domain Eukaryota; kingdom Metazoa; phylum Arthropoda; class Insecta; order Lepidoptera; family Geometridae; genus Lampropteryx; species Lampropteryx suffumata. The sequence continues at coordinate 11,743,167 of OX402544.1, read as the reverse complement.
CACTGGTTTGAAGGAACTATTAACACGATAAGAAAAAAATCTGGCCCGGTGTATAAGCATTGCCATTCAACGTGGCAATTCCTCCAGTGTCTCGGGGACGCTGTACTATGGCAGTAATCTGGATCAGTTGAGCTATGTATCGTTTTAAAAAGTTTTTACATAGCTCAATTGTTTCACGTGAATTTATATTATTGTATAATTATTCTGGGCATTTAAATAATTAGTCAATTTTACTTACACGGTGTTGACGTTCTTACAGCGTTTTACTGTGAGCAGCAAGATGAAACTAACATCGCTCTCTTCAAACTTTCACGCAACGTGATTGCGAATTTGAAAAGTTCTCGTTTCTACTACACCCCACATGCGGCGCGAAGCGATTTAAAACGGAACGAACCGAACACAGATAAAGGTCTGAAAACCTAGAGGTTTTAGGGTCTTATATGATTGAAGATCGCGTTTGTATTGTTTCCCAGTCGCGGCTGTAGGTATATCTTTGTTGATGATCATCATCTTAGTTTTAACTTATCTGATAAAAATATTTGATTACTAGTTATTTAAGTCAGTTAACACATTACACAAACTTGAAGGCTGTACGTAAATTAGCTAATTATTATAATTAACATTCAGGTTCCGACTTCACTTCGCTTGCTTTTGCATTATCAGCGTGTTTGTTGTTATTTTAATATTATGCACAATAATTTGCATTTGTGCGAACGCCGAGAGCTTTTAATAAAACTAGGGAACAAACAGCTTCGGTATGGTATGAACTCTTGCAAATTGCTCTAAGCTGCAGGGCGGCGCGCGGCGGCAGCGTTTAACAAGAACCTGCGCGGATGAAGTTCCGCCGAGCCAGGTTAAGGCCCAGTTGTTTAATGCACATACCAGCATTTAATAATCTGATTTCTTTAATTTATTTATTAAAACTATTAAACTAGATTTATACCATCCAAAGGCTAAGAATAGGTAATTTTATGTCTAAGGCAAGTGTAAGAACGCTATTATAGCGGGTCTGTCGGACAGGTTATGCCTGACAGGCACATATAGACGCTGTGTGTAACTAGCATCCTGAGGTATACAATATACCTACATTTTTTTATTTTAATAAAAAATTTATTTAACTGTATTTTATTATGCTGAAATAGATATATTATTATTATTATTAAATAAAAGAACAGAAAGAGAAGGCCTATCGTTATGTTATCGTTAAAAGGATAATTGTTGAAATATACAACTGCGCTTTATACTAGTAGGATAACAGTGTTACTTACGTACAGTACAACGTATACTCATACTTAAACTAACTACTTGAAATTACGTTTTAAAAACTTTATAGAAAACCGACTTCATTGAATGAAATTTGAGCCTTTAATACATTTTTAGTGGAAAGTAGATGTATTTTGTATATATATTATATGGGTAGGCCAAATAAGCTCATTGCTCCAATGTAACAGCGAGGCATCGGAGTAAACGAAAATATCATCGATGCATACAATTTTTAGATATTTGATGATAATTTAAAAACCGCTCGACCGATTTGATAAAATTTAAATGAGACCACCTGGGAAGTATACTCTTTAAAACAAAAAAATAATTTTCCACGGTTCAGGCGTCTTTGAGTAATCGGTGAACATAGATAGATAGAGCGACGAATTTTGAATTTTCTCCTTTTTTTTATTAAAGTCCGTTTAAAAAGTGGGTCTTTATGTCGATTGTAGGTTGTAATAATGTTATTTCCTGAACTTGTTAAATGAAACCATTGAATCAGACTTAAAAAGTAACAGCAGGAGAAGCCATAACGATGTCATTCTGAAACAAAAGGAAATTTGTTGAAAAATACAACTGTGCATTATACTTGTAGTATTAACAGTAGAACGTTACGTATACTCACTATACTTACTACTTAAAAGTGGGTCGTTCTGTCGATTAACATAGGTAAAACATTCAGACGTTTCATATCAAGTTAATTTTCAATTGTTTTAATGGATGTTCGCCAACATTAGAATTAGTCCAATTAGTGAAGTATGAGCCTTAAGCTGTGCGCTTCGGGACCGACACCGGGCGAGAGCTTGCGAACAAAACTATGTGGTGTGGAATAGCGAAGCAAGCAATGCACGGCCCCCTCCCCCTGCTCTCTGCCCCCAGGTACTACAGACTGAGGTAAGGTGAACACCAATCTCATCCGTACAATTATACTCTGCAGTAGTTCACAACAATAGTTTCGAGCCTCTGACTCGGTTTTGCTGGATATCCGTTTACTTATGATGAACGCTTTTCTTTTAGTGCAGTTACGTTTAATCTTTTTTGTTTTGTTCATTTTTGTTTTTTAAAAGCGACATGCAAATGCAACGAATAAATAAAACATTTTGCATTGTATTATCTAATATTAAATAAATAACGCTGGACATTTCACACAACATCATCTGACACCAAAGTACGAGTAAGCAGAGCTTGTGTTAGTAATTGGTAATACTTCAATGATCTTAACAAAAACTAAAAGTGCGCCCAGATCCATACGCCCTTATTATTGCTAGTGAAACACCTTGCGAATTCATTCGCGTATTTTTAACCGACTTAAGAAAAAGGAGTAGGTTCTCGATTCGTCGAAATCTTTTTTTTTTATCATCGATAAAACTACGTTTGACCACGACGACGATGTCGCTGACGATGGGGCACATAGGTCTAGAAGACACCTATTTACGCGACTTGAAGAGACCTAGATTGTATATTATGTATGTTCACCGATTACTCGCAGATGCCTGAACCGATTTGGAAAATTCTTTTTTTTTCCAAAGAGTATACTTCCCAGGTTGTCCCATATAAATTTTATCAAAATCGGTCAACCGGTTTTCAAAAAATAAAAAAAATTCTACATTATTTTTTTATACCCAATGAAGTCGGTTTTCTTTTTAGTTTTTAAAACGTTTTATTTCCATGCAAACTCTGTCGTCATATTTAATTCTTAAGGGCGGTGTTTCGAGATAAAGCGTTTTATCCGGGTCATTATCTTCATACATTCATCGAAATCCGTTAAACTATCACACTAATGAAATGCAAGTAGTGTAACTGTAGGTATTGTCACAAACATAATTCAGTAGGCACCTAACAAAGCTTCAAGTCGAATAATAAGTCGTCGTCAAATTCATCTCACCTTTTGTAATCAGTGCTACTTAAACAAATCTGTGTTTCTGTTGGTTCGTTAGTGAATGCAGCCACAGTTTTGTTTTAAGATTATGTTTGTAAGAAACTCCGTCCGGTTAGTGGGTGTGCCCTCTACACACGGCGCGGCGTTATACCAATCAGATATTATCTCAGCTAATTTAATTCAGTATATGGTTTGAGTATTGATCAGTTGATCTTATTCAGATTATAGATCTGATTTACAGATTGTTTCTGATGTAAATAGCTCAACTTTAGCTGTCTTTTTCATCCCTCCCTATATATAAAAATCTTGTGTCACAGTTTTCGTGTTTATACTCCTCCTAAACGGCTTGACCGATTTTGATGAAATTTTATATGGATATTCAGTAGGTCTGAGAATAGGTTTAAAGCGAATTTTTATACCCCTAAGTGTTAAGGGTGGCTCACACCGTATTTTTTTAATGTTCAATAAGGCAAAACAACGTTTGCTGGGTCAGCTAGTATCTAAAAGAAAGTCGTGTTGCCGCTGGACCGATTTGGATAAAACTTAAAATGAATATAGTTCGTAACTTGGATTAGGAATTAGTATATAGGCTATTTTTATCCCGGAAAAACAACGGGAACAGGAATGGGGCGGGCGAAGCCGCGGGTGGCCGCAAGCGCCATCTATAAGTATTTAAGTATTTATCCGTAACTTTAACAATCTCTGTAATTATTACAATAATTTGAATAGCTATCTATTTTTTAATAGCGATATTAATACTTTCAAATTGTTTGTGAAGTTGTAACTCCCCAACGAAGTGGGTAGGGTCAGCTAGTGATACATATATAAAACGAAATGGACCGCGATAGTCAAATTCAGTTAGTTTTGGCAAATGCAACAATGAATTCTAATATATCTTCTATGTTTAAGTTAGTACGAATACATACGACTACCATTTGTATTATCTTTATGTAAATTAACGATACCAACAACTAACTTAATATATTGAAAATGATAAAATGTTTTTTTATCATTTTCAATATATCACATTTATTATCTCAAACATTTACACAGTACAATTTGACTGATATAAAAACACGCTTAATTACGAGAAAATATTATTAAAGCTCAAAGAGGTAATCAATCTTTAAGTTAAAAAACACTGATAAATGTGGTGCTGAAATGATAATTGCATTTAATACCTCGTCATACAAAAATATCTCGGGCTGAATCGGCGTCGCCGGACGACAACACCATGTATATGCCATAGTGGTCAACATAGGTCCTCGAATGTCGGACATGTCGCTCCTATCTGTTTCGATGCATTTGTCGTTTAAACACCGACCTGTAATAAATCAGGCACCGCATTTTAATTCAACAAAAGTCATATGTAAATCCATGGTTCAAATCGCCCTGCGACCTTATAACAACATGCATAAGAATTCGTTTTCTCTAAAACAGAACCATGGCTTACGCCCTCGCCCATCGCGTTCATTTAAGCCTATCTCGAGTCCTCTACAGACACTCTTCATTCAATACTTTAAATGAGATTCTTATCGCACGCCCTTAAATAGATTAGTAGATTAATGATGTCTGTAATAATTAATAATGGATCGTGAATTTTACAACAACAATAAAAGCGGTTCGGTCGCCGTCGTAAACACTACCTTGCAGTTTGTTGTTTGAATCCTTTAGGTTTACTGTGTCTTTACGATCCGTCAATGAGTTCCATATATTTACTTCGTCTTAATTACAGCGGCGTTATCGGCTCTGATTTATTGCTCTTCATTTTTTAGTATGGTCAAACTTCAGTTTACTGGATGCTCGATGATAAAATTTGCGTTACAAGGATTTGATCTTAACCTTCAGATTCAGATATTCAATTTTACGCTAAACCGTATGCCAACTGAGTTTTGACAAACGGAATAGTAAAATCACGCTTATTTTCGTCTCTGTATACAAACTTAGTGAAGTTAAACGTTGGTAGGTAGGTAGGTTGGTTATAGTGTATTGTATTGTAATAATGTATTATATAATTTTTGTCTACCGCTTTTGTTGCAATTAATACACAAACTAACTGTAGACTGACAATGATTTCTTATCATAAGAGCTCCTATTGTCCCCAGTAAAATAATAAACTCTTTACCAGTTTGTCTAGTCCGTTCGTCTGTCCAACCAGACAGTTTCAATCACACGCCTCCATAAGATTCAGAGACAAAAATAAATTTGATAATAACGATATCAATCTCAATTTAAAACTGATAAGCTTATATAGGAACTCCTCTTTTTTAAAATCAGAAGTCTAGAAAATAAATGAATTGATTTTATTTCCATTTTAACAATTCGTTTTGCTTGTGTTTGCACCCACTACTAATCTTTAATCTGCTTAATTGAAATCCATACAAGAATCAATGACATTGATCTAATCAAATAAGGCAGTAAAAAATAACGAACTGACTCGAACTCAACTCGGCCGACGTACAAGCTTTAAAAAGTTAAGGCCGTTTTAGAAAAGTAAAAAACGAGAAGAGCCCCTAATTGATGCGTCGTCTTTGTTTAGTTTAATTCTAACATGCTTTTCCCATTAAAGTGGTCAGGAATCGGCCCGTGAGGAAGATAAGGCGGGCTCTTTAACTCCTTACATGTTATAATATCACGAGTGACCCTCGACGGGTTTAACCCTAGTTTAACTCTCGTCTGGTAATGTTCGTTACTCTCCCGTCACACAAGAGGACAAATAAGTGAATGATGCAGTGTTAGCGCGGAGTCGCGTTTTTACATTGTTACGGCGTCCCGGGGGTGCCGGGACGACGAGTATCGAGAATCGATATGTTTGCGCTAAGTGCTTAAGTGCTTTGAGGGGATAGCGTTTCACTGATCAACGAGCGTTCAAATTCTGCATTTAAAGTGTGCTGCATACATATAGGTACCCGCCACGTTTAATATTCTATGCAAAAAAGTACTTGTGTTTCAATAAAAGAAAAAACGGTTTATCATCGAACAATATGCTGTTTCAGATGTGGACATGTTTGTTACTTGACCACTTATTTATTTATAATCTGAAGATTGGTTTCTAATATCATTTGATATATACACGAAATTAAAAAAAATATTAAAACACTGTTTAAAGAGATGGCGCAACCGGAACCGGCCAACCCGGGTCGTGAAGACAACTCGGCACCTTTTGTGAGTTTTATGGATTATCTTGGTTTACGTGTATTAACATGCGGAGCTGTGTCCGGTCGCGCGATCGAACCCACGCCCACTCCACTTTTATCAGTAACCACGGTCAATGCTCGATAATTTTATTACAGAAGTTTTGTCGAATTACTTGGGCCTTCAAATTAAATTAAACGATACTGGTATCCATTGATATGAAGCGTTCATTTATTTTAGAAGTTGTCGGTTTGAATACGCTGGACGAGAGGGGAGTTTCATGTTTGAAGTGGCGATTTTTCCTTTACAGGCTTGCTGCCTGTTCCGAGTCACGGTTAGGCGTGAGGGGGTGAGGTGAGGTGAGGTGAGGTGAGGCGACGCAGCGCTGAACAGCGAGACAAACACGAGCATCGCTTCAAACTTCCCCTTCCCGCTTCAGGAATGACACTGTACACAAAAGTATCATATAAGTTTATTAATTACACGGCCCCTCCGGCACGAGCCTCCATGAATATTAATTACTGGATACCGAAAAGCTTTAGAACGCTCAAGGAGGGAAAGTTTTACAAAGAGCCTTTATTATTTAAGAAGTGGCTTCGATGCGGTGAAACGAATTATGCCTAGGGGTTGGTGTTGTTGGAAACTGAGCGTTTGCTCGCTTGTTTCAGAGTCGTGTTCGTATTGTATTTAGATCAATTTATCATAACTCGATAAGAAAGTGAAGGAAGAAAGTCAATATAGTAGGTGCTGGAGGGTAGGCTTAACATAGCCCGCTGCGACCCGCCCGCCGCCCCACCGCGAACAAATAACACAAATACCGGTCTGTATACAACGCCGTCCATTCAATAACATGAAAACCAAGATTTAAATATTTTTCAATTTTATTAGAACTGTTATTAAATATCCTTACGAGGGAGAAATACGTAATAAAAAAATTCAATATCATCATTGTTAGGAACTTCTGCCATATAATTGAAACATTTGTATACTTAACTTCTTCGACTTCTTTAACAAAAGTGTACCATCTTACCTACCTTTTGTTAAAAATATCGAATCTAAACTTTCCGAGTTTTGGGTAAATTTTTGGGTAAATTCGGATACTACCCAAATCTAAGCACATTGTTTGGAGATCTCTCAAGTTTCTCTTACATCAAAGGGTTAAAAGATTCTGTGTTGAACATTTTAAATGGAGAAAAATCTGTTTATTAAAGAAATGTATCGGGCTTATCGTTGATATGTAAGGGTTATACAAATGTGGACTTTTACCTGTCATCCCTTCAGATGATGTTTACAAAAAATATTTTATTTTATTAGTTTTTTACTTTTATTTTACCATCCGCTGTACTCCATAACGATCAGTTGAGGATCATTAAAAATGGCTCAGCATCTGACTGTAAAATCGGGTTGGTAATTTTCGCTGAACTATATAACACTTCGAGTGAGGATTTCTACGTGGAACTGATTCCAGATGAGTGCTGCTTGGAGACTGATGATGGAGACGACGTGCAACCGAAACGACACCGCATGTACCGCATGTGATTCGTCTTTCCTGCGAGTCTTGTTGGCAAGGTCGAGAGGTTAGTATGGGTACCTGGGAAGGCCTGCGCTATCAAACAGAATCCCAGGCAGAGTGACGTCAGTGGAGAGGAAACTTCACCCACCTCAGCTTGCTGGAGTGGATCCATAAACGAAAGTTTTCAATTACAATTAACTGCTCTGTAACTTTACTGATGCCACCTAAATAATCTTTAACAGATGAACGAAGGCCAACGATGATACAAATGTGCTCTTTATACTCTTTAGTGGAATTGTAATGTAAGTTAATTGTTAAAAAAAATATTATTAAAATAATACAATTACTAAATATTACTACTAAATAAAATGAACGTATCAATCGTTATACAACTTCCATCTTCGTAGTCTTCTTAACAACATTATTAAAACTATTATTAAGGTTTTGGCGATTATTTTTTCTCAGCTAATTAGATATAAAAAACACAAACAGCGCACTTAAAAGACGATGAAAACTGCATTATATAACATTCATGATGATATAAAACTACCCAAAATGCGAGGTGAGTGACTGACTGAAAAAAACCACATGCACAAAGTCGGGTATCCAGCTTGTATCAAATTAACACGCTTAGTTCCCACAGCAGCAAAAACCTCTTATATTTTTCTAGATTATTTTATGTATATGGCTAATTAATGAGCGTTGATATAACCTATTCAAGGCGTTAGAACAGCAAAACAAATAAAAAGAAACACGATTTAAACCAACTAATTAAATATACTTTGAAACACAGGTACGAGTAGTATAGGTAGCGCCTATAGCATCAACGCTTAACACGCTAGTTAAGAGCTTGTAATCCTCTCAAAGTACAAACAGGTCAAGGCTGTGAAGTTATTATTTAAAGTAATTATTTAATCAACACGGTGTCATGGAGCCTTACCCTCTTAAGTAAGTTTAGGGCTACAAGGAATTAAGTAAGAAGCTAATGTTAACACGCGCATACGTGGCGGTTATTGTTACTAGTGCGGGAGATAGCAGGTAGAACAAAGTTGTAAACTGTAACAAAGTTGAGACTTCCCCCTTGCGCAGACTAAGCAAGTTTGAAAGTCACACACATTGGTTAGTATCAAGTTGCCCAAAGGTTTGCCTAACTAAAACAAGTTGACACCTCTCCTGACTGGACTACTTTGAAGTCACACACACTCTCCTAATATCAAATCATTGTTTTATCTAGCTTCTCATAAAGGTACTATTACTAGTGCAGAATGTCTTTTAAAAGCAAGCTACCTTTTAAAGCTTTTTGCTTTACTTATTGGTTAACTACTTTAAGGCTATTGAAGCTTTGAGAGATTTACCACTTGCCTACAGTTTGTATGTATACTTTTTCCTTCGTATTTCAACTCTACGAAGTATTTGTGATATTGCTATGTTATTACTGTGTTCACTCCGGCTGCTACTCGAGTATCGATCTTAGTATCACTCAGATCGAGTGGCTATTCCGGTGACTATTAAAACGAGAATATTATACTTATGATGACTTTTGCAATAATATAAATATAGGGTATGAGTGAGGCCCCGCTATCTCCGCGACTATCGACGACGCTGCGCGGGATGACGCGGCCCCCCACCGTGGTATTTATGACGTTAGACCCAACTTTTGGCGCGCACACACCCGAACTATGACTGTTAACAATGTTATTTTACCCCTCGCTTTTAACGTCATTAGTTGTAGTACGAGATTTCGTATACGCGTAATGTGTATTTGTTTTCATAACTCACTGCTCTATAGAGTTTCAGCTCGCCCTTTATTCTCGATGCCGTTTAATCGTTGTGGGAAACTAATGTTATGACTTCGCAGTTTTTTTTAAATTTATTAGCGTAATTCAATTTTATGACTCTAGCATACGCCATGCGGAACCAACAAATCAAAGCATTGATCTGACAAATTACCTCGACAAAACAGATACTATAATAAGTTAAATACTTAATACTATTCAATAAAGAAATAGGCTTTTATAATATTGTCATGATTTAATCTCTCATTAACAGTTATCTCATTTTTAAATATGGACAGTTAAAATAAATTCATCAGGTTTTATATCAGTGTTTAATTCAGACGGCGTGCGTCAAAGAGTACTAAAGCTGTGCGCCTTTAAATTCATAACTTTTAATTAACTGGAATGCTAACACAATTACAGGGTTTATAGTCGTATCAAATTTTCCGAAACGGACCGTTCGACGTCGTAAAATGTGAGAATGATTACAAATTTTAAAACAAAGCATTGTAACGTGGAATTTAGTGGTGCTCGCAGCTGGCGTCTCGCTTAAGGGAAGCTTTAGGGCTCGTTCAGAGCTGGGAATGGGTCGTTGCATTGGCTCAGTTTGCTCGACTCGGTGTTAATTTGTCGCGACAAAAGGAACAGATGTTACGTGAGACGTCGCGCCGCGCCCGTCCGCCGTCGCCGCCGCCGCCTCTATCGCTAATAACTACGCCAGAACTACGTAAGGATTTCTGCAAGTAATATTAGTCGTAGGCGCTATTATAGTAATAGAAATATAAAATACTAGCGACCCGCCCCGGCTTTGCACGGGTGCAATGCTGATACTAAATATACCACAGAATGTCTTTATATACAACGTTATCTAAGAGAATAACATAGTTTATAAATATATATAAGTATGTAATTATATAAATACACCACACCTACATGCCCCTTCTCAGTTTATTTATAGTCAGGTCCATCCAACGGTTGCCTGGTAGAGATCGCTATTAGCAATAAGGCCGCCCATTATATTGCCTTAAATAAGTTTAGTTTTTTGTTATTGTAATATGTGGTAGACAATAAAGTGTTTTCTATCTATATATCTATCTATAGACTAAGAGATAGACATATACCATTGCGGACTTTTGTTTAGACCTTTTTAAGGTGTACAATACTGTAGTACATTATTTTGATCTATCTCGTAGATCAAAATAAGCCAGCGTTTGCAATGTAAGCGCAAAAAAAGTGTTTATTTACGACACCACATAAAAAACCTCTAAAATTATCAGTGTTACTCTACTATATTATACATGTTTTATACATATAAAACTTCCTCTTGAATTACTCTAGTTATTAAAAAAACCGCATTAAAATCCGTTGCATAGTTTTTAAGATCTAAGCATACATCGGGACAGACAGACAGCGGGAGGCGACTTTGTTTTATACTATGTAAAATATTAATTAACCGTCACAAAGCAAATACAGTGAGTAAAAAACATAGGTTACAGTTCATAGACTGCAATGGGAAAAAACTACCATCCTAGTGATACTGGGGCATGATATCGCACCTTATTTTATATTTTGCCCAACATAATACTTAGGCGTTAACATATATAAAATTTGGATCTCTGTTTCTACAGTAAGAAACGCCTATGAACAATCATAAGATTATCGTACGAATAATCATACTTATTGAATATTCTAAATCGAGTACCGTCGTATATAATATTTTATTAAGTAAATATTATGTAAGTTTGTCTTATTCTGAAGACACTAAAATTGGAACACTGAAACGCATGTTAAGAAAAACAAAATAAAACCTCTGCCAATAATATGTCGGTTTACTCGTAACAAAGTTTAGATAACACGATTGTAAGTAGGTAGGTACGCGTTTTCAACACAAACCATCATATCTACCGATCTACCCTGCAACTCAACCAAATAAGAATCACTACATAGTATAAAACAAAGTCACTTCCCGCTGTCTGTCTGTCCCTATGCTTAGATCTTTAAAACTATGCAACGGATTTTGATGCAGTTTTTTTAATAGATAAAATGATTCAAGAAGAAAGTTTATATGTATGATACATGCATAATATAGTAGAGAAATACTGATAATTTTAGAGGTTTCTAATGTGATGTCATAAAAAAACATTTTTTAAAGTGAAAACTTCTTTTAGCGCGGTACGCATATTTTTAGATGAGGTAAAACCTCTGGATTCGCGACACCGTTACCGTCTGGGGCGAACCGCAGACGGCTGCCGCACTCGCCCCATTTGATTATAAACCTTAATTCACATGTTTACAGTCTACTTTTGTATAGAGAAGTTTACTGAGTTAGGTTCTTTGATATATTATCTACATTCTGAACAAAAAATATTGCATCATCTGTGTTCGTTTAGTATTTGATTGGCAGTCGCCATAATTACTGATTTTGAAGTGATTTATTACTAAACTCTAACGCGCCAAAATAAGTTTTCACTTCTGTCGGCACTCCCGGAGTGCATCCCGTTTTTTTTGCGCTTACATTGCAAACGCTGGCTGAACCTTAAGAGATAGATCAAAATAATGTACTACAGTATTGTACACCTTAAAAAGGTCTACAAAAAAATCCGCAATGGTATATGTCTATCTCTTAGGTTATGTTATTATCTTAGATAACGTTTTATATAAAGACATTCTGTGGGATATTTAATAACAGCATTGCACCCTTGCGAACCGAGGCGGGTCGCTTGTAGTTCAATAAAATAACCCATTTTAAGTCCTAGTAAATCTCATATTCAACCTGTTGTCTGAAAGATAGCTTCGTGAGAGTACATAATGCAAAGCTCTCGTGATATAACCTGGTGGAACGATAATCCAATCTTATTTCTTTCCGTCTCTATTTACCAGTCGCCACTTTTAAACAACAACACGCGAATATCAAAACAGACGCCGGTTCCAATTTTAAACGGTAATCCTCACACCGTAAGGTTTGTAAAATCAAAGTAAGTCCTCGCTTTAATTTAAGCATTCCCATTTACATTCGAACTAGATTTATCTCGCCGTCTTCGCCAAAAATTTTAATAACAAAATAACTTGGCAACTTCGTCTCGTCAAATATAATAGCGAAGTTGGAAGTAATAAGACAAAATTTTATGCATAACAAGGGGAGCCCTTCGACACAATGTAGCCGAAGAACAGTACCACAATACAGTATCAATTGCTTAGAAATAGAGGAAAACTTCCACAAGGACCAGCTAACCTGAAAATTCTTTAAACTCTTGATTCTCTTGATAGAATTCCACTTTCTGAAATAACCATCAGACTAACCGTTTCTGAATTTTCAGCGCATTGAACATGATAATTCTGATACAAACTAATAGCAAGTTCTGAAATGATTCTACTGACCATGAGTTCGTTGTTATGTTGAATGAAGGCAGGTAGATCACTGTATAATAAAAGCACAGAGTTCGTTGAAGAGGTGGCGAGGTGCGGGGGTGCGATGGAGGGTTAGCACTTGTCGGCTGCCTAGCTAGACAGAAATGAAACGTCAGGCCTTATGAAGACGAACAACTTCTCCTTAACAAATATAAATCTCCTTTACATTTTGCGTAGGTTTTTTAACAGAGGATAATGTTAATTTATCGTTTCAGAGTGCCTATGTTGTATTAGTTTTTTTTGTTTGAAAGTAAAGAGAGAAATAGACATAATATCCATTACTTTATTTACTAACCTAACGTATTGAGAAACATTTAATTATACCGATCGAACATCCTACATATGTATCTTGATCATAATCAAGTATGAATAAGCACCTTTTTTCTTAATTTATTAGAATTGTTTGAATTTTCTGATGCAATCATCCCTGGGCACTTACTATATACATTCACGCTAAAAAATATATTAAAAGACCTATATAACAACCACTAAGTATATAGTCGTTTAGTTTGAAGACAAGAAATGAAAATGTTTTTTTCATGAATATTCTATTGATTTAATTACAAGAAACACAAACTAAAAGGGGTTAAAATGAACCTACCCTTCTCTTGCCATCATAATGAAGATAAAGTTATATTTTGCCAACTTCCAAGACATAACAAACGATGCCAAGAACCATCTGTATCTTCTGACATCCACTCGATACAGCATCTGCATCAATTTACATACAACAACAAAATATATTAAAATTCTGTCATCGCGATTCAAGACACAGTTGCGAGCCGTCATTGGCACCGGGCGACCGGTGATTAGCTGCAAAGTGGAGGCAAAACCCCTTGAGGGGGTGGTGGGGGGACCCTGGCGACAAGGAAAAAGGGCTACCCAGCAATAATTACTTTATATACCCCCTGTGAATAATTACCCGCGCCAGAGATCAATTAGAACGAGACCTCGAATTAAGGCCAGCGTTAATGAACCGGCAAATTTTATTTATTGACATCTGATTTTATGGACAAATTTATTACGTTTTTAATCGTATAAGCCTGCTTCCCGATTTAATTCTTATGTAAGACTTTTTCCCAGCCCTTATAACATGTTACTCGTAAGTTCCTAACCTTTTTGTTAATAATACACACAGAATTAATGGTAAGTTAACGAGAACGTGCTAGGCTACATCCCAAATAAAATAAAAAAAGTGCATTGCCAAACTAGTAAACAAAATACAACAAAATACTTATTACTTACAAAACTTATTATTTAAAAATACGGATTAAATTTATGCAAATATGCTTGCAACACCATTTCAATAATTCCATATTTTGTGTTGTGGCAGTAATATTTCTAGCGGTGTTGTAACTCTACCTAACACCACAGTCATTATTTAGTACACATACCTACTGTTTAGAATCCAGAGTAGGTAACATCTACTGATAGAACTCCTAAAATAAACCTTTTTCGATAGTGACAACAAACCCCACCAGTATTTTAAAACCAAGTTAAATTCTCTGTCATGTCAATTGCACCAAGCCATTTATTACAAAGTTTTTGCGCGCATTATTTCGATTATTTATCTAACCAGACAAGATGATACACGGAAAACGAACGGTTTGTCATACATTCTCTCACAAATCGTAAAGCATTTTTTCCATTTCCTACTCAAAACGATGTAACGACTTAACATATGGTGAACTAAATTATGTTACCTACGTCTAAACGACAGCAAAATAAAAATGTCCAAACATTTGTATCCATTAAATAAATTTATCATCCCGTTTCATTTATAGGAGCGTTGCAGTGAAAGGAAGCTGCCGTGCGCACATGGGGAGCCGTCAAATCCCAAACGTATTATTTTTTCACTATCAACTCACACGCTCGCTAATACAAGATAGCGAAATTCACGACAATCGGATGAATGTTCGCGCCGCGTGAAATCAGGTCTTTTGAGAAGAAAAAACGCCTGACATCGAATGTTAGGTCGAGGAGTTCGCGTGGGACGAACTAACACATGTATGTGGGCAGACGAGGGTACAGACATGTGACGATACCTGTCAAAATATGACGACTCTCATTCAGCTACAGATGTCGCTATTGTCATCACGCTAATCTAATTTGGAGTCGTATACCGTGAAAGTGTGCGATTAACACATTTTCGTTGCGAATTATTGGGAGGCTGTCAGTCGGTTTGCGTAAGCTGTGACAGGAGAGTGGCAGGAGTCATGGGGTGCGAGCTTAGAGCAGGCCTCACGGACCGATGCGTCTATCGAACCGTGTCCAAGCGCACTGCTGCCAGTGCTTCTATCGAGCCCAGCCGGGCCTGTCAAACAATGTGCTCTCTTCGTTGCACTTTTTCATTCAATCCCTTATCGGTAAAAACAGTGGCAGTTCTTTGCAGTGAATATCACTGCGGTGTCTCAAACAAAATTTAATTAAAGTCATTTGTAATCATCTTATTGTCTTGCCTAGACAAACATTCTTTAAATACAAGATACCTGTAGGTACCTATGTTATCCTGTTGGTTATATGAAAATCTCATAAACATGAGAAATTAACATTATTTTAGAATTATCCGAGAATGTTATCCAACATTATTTTCAATTGAATCAAGACAAATCTGTTCCTAAAAACACTTTCGAATCGAATGTTTCATCCCCAATACATTTGTTAAGATACGGCTACTTAGTTAAATTAGAGGGTAGGGGAAATGTGTCACACAAAAGTTATTTAGATGTTTACGTGTGTACCGTTGCATTAAATAAGCAACGAATCCATGCGACCCCCGCATGGATTTGGCCCGATTCAAACCTGGGACAATGATATCGCGACACCCCAGCCCACCCCGTCGCACTAACATGATTAACTTTATATTGCTAATGACAATGGTCTGCGTTTTCAGTTTTTGCACTAAACTTTATTGTTAGTTAAATTTTGTGTAGCTCAATTCAGATTACTTGCATTGAATTCCACATACGAGTAAAAGTCATTTATTAGAAGTACTTCTAGTAATCGAATGTACTTTACTTATGACCGGTAGATGCGTTGGTAATCGCAAAATCACTTGATTATCGATCAATCAATATTATTAGCTCCCTAGTTTCCTACATTTCTTAGTTTCCTCGTGCTGTCTATAAAATGGTTACGAAACATTACTTTGTGAATAGGGTATCCATGTGAACATTAGCCATGATTAGGAGAAGGTGTCTGCGTGATATGGCGCTGATACAGATGTATTTAGACGGAGGGGCTCGACGACTGCCTAATGCCGAGATAATGCTCGACAGAGGAGTTAATTGCAAGCAGTGCACCACACTCCAGTGTCAGGGGCCCCGACGCTCCCCTGAGATTCCTTCGAGGCCCATCGGCGCGCAATGAGTTGCGAGGGACCGACTGCCTCTTTATTAACCATGAGTGCAAATCCATCTGCAACCTTTTACGTTAAAGTTTAAATGATCCATTTGACAAACGACAAAACAAGTTTCACCAAAAAGTTTGCCAAATTGTGTCCACACGGAACAATAGCAAAGCCACCAACGCTGACGTCCGCTACCCGCAGCGCGACTTATGAATAGAATAATACGATACTACACAAAACCCGTGCGAGAAGACATCATCAATCAATGTATTTAGAAATGTTTCATTAGTAAACATTAAGATGTTTGCTTACATGTCCGAGTGTTGTCTGCCGTAATACGGTGGGATTCCGTGAAATGAGGGTTGATAAAATATTTACAGAGAAGATGTATGACACAATGGTGTGGGGCAATACTCGCACGGTGCACAGTTGCTTTGCAAAGCAAGGTAACAACGCGGTAGGCGTCTGGACCACTGCTGTGCAAATGTATCAAGATATCAAAATCAGTTCAGTTCTATTCATGTTGCTCGCTACCCAACTCTCTCAGGACCATTATTTCCACACACACACACTGATGACCATGCCAAAAAAACAAGAAGCAAAACTGAGACATCAGGCCAACATTTTACGTACGACCACCACGGTAATAATACAAATCTATTTAGAATAAACATCTATTAGTCATCAAGATATATATGATTATATATGGATTTTAGTAGTGTTCTTAGAATTTGCAGAATTTTAACATTAAGCTCTAATAAAGTTAATATAGACAAATTTAAGTATAAGTAGGTAAGACACGAGCTGTGAAATAGAACTGAAGATTAATATAATTAGAGAGCAGATTGCGTTGATTAAAAGAAGAATAAATCTAAGATCTAATAATGAGCGAAACTGTACAAAAGCGCCTTAAATAAAAATAAAAGGCTCTGGTAGAGCGGCTATCTTGCTGCGCGCACATTCACAGGCGTTTAACGTGAGCGTGGCGAGACTTGTTTGATTTTACCTCTATAGACATATTTCTATACAGTAACTACAAATTGCAATTTTATTTAAATATATATTCACCTTAATTTTATTATTTGATATAACTTCGAGTTAGGTAGGTAATGTGGTTGAATGGTAAATGATCTTTAAAACAGTAAACATGATTATTTTATTTACTTTAACATTCCGCTCCATAATGACTCTTGAATGGTATACGATCGTTCGTTAAGGTATTAGGTACATAGAGTTTATCTTATAATCAAACCTTGGCTAATGTTGCGGTAAAATCAGATGACATCTTCATTCCCGCATCAAGAATTTAAGATTAGATATTTTATCTCGACATTAACTATTTGTATAGTTAGGTATGAGATAGACGGTTAGTCTCTATCTATCAGTGCACAGCCAGTTTCGTACTCATGACCTTCAGAATGCACCACCACACCACCAGTGCTCACGTACCTACCTTATAAGCAGACGAGTATGCATCGACATTAGAATTTTGTAATACCAGACATAAAAAATCAACAAAAAACAAATTGCTTAAATTATACAAATAAAGAAACCCCAGTCCCTGAGTGGCTGCAATAATAACTTCATTCAATTGAGTTCATCTTGCACAAAAAGTTTTAACAGTCTGAATCAATTTAAAATTATTAAAAGCCTCCTTTTTGACCGCAACGTTTAATCATCGGTACTTTAATTCCAAGCTTTTAAAACAAACATCAGTTTTGGTGTTTATTATTTCTCTATACTGTGTTCCAAATGACTTTTAATAATACCTTTTATATGAACAACCCAGCCCCTTCTCTGTTATTATTTATAATTCTCGTGGTCATTGTTTACTTTACGAAAAATATATACCTTTACCATGCCGTGTACGTATCTACTAGATAATGCATAAAGCCCAGTGTACAACAGCTTTCCAAGTTAGTTTCGGAACCGTTAAAAAGACCTATTTAGTTGGATTCGCATTGCACTTTACTTACTCGACCGAAGTACGTAACGCCTAGGTAGCTGCTATTCGGTTGGTTCATTTCTAAAATTAGGAA
Source organism: Lampropteryx suffumata (assembly GCA_948098915.1). Taxonomy (NCBI): domain Eukaryota; kingdom Metazoa; phylum Arthropoda; class Insecta; order Lepidoptera; family Geometridae; genus Lampropteryx; species Lampropteryx suffumata. Next base: position 11,724,806 of record OX402544.1, on the reverse strand, counting down.
TTGTGTAAAATGTATTTAGTTAGACATATCATTTGTAAAACCTATTCGGTTGGTACCATCTAACTAAATTAGGAACGCTTAATTAAGTTAGATAAAATTAAATTAGGATATGTTGGTAGCAGCAGATGGTACCAAAGGTTAATTTGACAGGTGACAGAGACACAAAACCTAATTTTAGCTAAAATTAGTTAGGTTGGTGCCAACAGAATTGAGGCCATTACCTGGATAACTAACTCGTATATCCAGCAGGTGCCATGCCATGTCACACACTATGCCATTTTATAGCAAACAATGCATAAAAAGTCATGACATAGAAATATAAATATTTCTTGCATCTTACTACAGTCTTACTGTGCAATCTTAATACAGGGTATATCTGAGTAACTACTCCAAAAGTAATAAATAATTCAACAATTACAATTACCTACTTATTACTTATTTGATATGTTTAAAGAATGCTGTGCCTACCAGCTACTCAACATCATAAAGATAATTAAATAAATGTTCTCACAGATTCTTTTATTTGTAAATATATTTTTATGAATACGAGATTTTAAATTTAAAAGATTACGAGAAACAACATCACATAACATCTCCAACCGAGAGCGATCGTACGAGCATTCCAGATATTTAAGAAATATATTTCAAAAATGCCTCACAACGATTATAACACACTTATATTCATTAATCTCGGAATAAATTATAATTTATAATGCCTCACGAGCGGAGGCTTAATAAATATGAACGGGAGTATTGAAAAGTCCCGAGTTAAGATAAATAAATAACAACTTGATATCGAGGAAGGCAAACAAACAAACACAGGTCACCTCCCGGAGTTCAGAGCCGGCGCGCGTGCCGTGGATTACTGTATTTTCATATCAAAGGGCTCGCTCAGTTTTATGAATTACTTCTATTTGGGCCGGCGTAATGTCTTTCTTTATTCGAGGGATGTATTGCGTGGGAGAATTTAATTTGTTGCACTTTTAGTTTAATCGCATTAGAGAATTCATTATCTTTATTTAGTCGTCTGCGGATGGAGTTTATCTTTATTTTGCATAGACGTTAAAGTCACAACTGATATTATACTCATATAATAACGGGTTGGTATTATCTTTATATCTAAATTAATATTTTTTCGTGCATATTGCTGATGATTGTTCAGGTTCATGTACATTTAGCGCAATACAACAGTCACGAACATGATATGTTAGATAAAGGAAATACCTGTATATATATATATATATATATATATATGTTTATAGGTTGTATATACGAATGTAGGTATAATAGATAAAGCAAATAATGTTCAGACTCAAATGGATACCATGCCAAATTATAATTATGGTAAAAATAGCAGTTTAGTTGCTTCAAAATCAGAAGATTAATTTGTAAAAGAACTAAAATCACAAACTCACAGAGTCTAAATATTTTTTGATGCAATATAGGAAGGTAGCAGAAAAAGACGTAATTTTTCCGGGTTCGCTAAAGGATCTCGAAGCATATCCGCGGACCACCGGCACCGGGCATTGTAAGATTTGTCCCCATTTCCATGAATTTTGTTTATTCAACATTGGCCCGTTTCTGGATTTGTTTTGTATATTTTTTTAGACGTAGGTACCCACACATGATTTATCTCCGCCCATTAGGTCACGGTGAGTAATGCATGCGAGCCGAGCGCGCGCTACGGGGCGCCCGATCCGTCCGCTTAGATAGCAACTACACATGTTGTCAACTTGTATGTTTTCATCCAAATACTGTATATTTGATAAATTTAACATTCTACATTAGTATGATATCTCGATAATGACGCTGTTTCATTCTGAGGTGTCAGCTAATAAAGTTCTCGGATGCTGAGAGCGCGCCTGGGCCGCGTCGCCCGCGCCGTACAACCACGTCAACAACATGTTTCTGCTGTGTTTGTCAACTTTATAATACATCACGTTCAATTTGCTCAATCATAGAATGTATATTATATTATATTTATTTCTAAGCAGTGTTTACGATGGCGGACTGCGTAACATATAATTTGTTTGGTGAGCGGGGCATTTTGCCAAGTTATAAAAAATCTGTATTATAATGTTTTAATAAATAAATTGGATGATTCATTAATCTTGATTTGTTTATAAAAATAAATGTGAGTACCTACAAGCTATGATAGATTAAGAAACATATCACATTAATCCGTAGTAAAGATTCAAATAAGCGCAGTGAGTAGTCTGATACATGTAGGTAACTAAAATAAGTGATAATTAGGGCCATGGAACATACTACTATACCTATGCCTATCGATAGTTTGTTAACAAAGATAAATAAAACTTATGTAGTAAGTACTTCATATTAGCATAAGTAGTCAATATAGTTATTCTCAGTAAGCTCTAATACCCACTACCTACGTCGAAGATATCGTATGTTGTTTGCATGTAGTCGACTCAGCTTACTCATAAGCTGCAAAAGAGCACAGTCATCGGTTGGCGTTGTAGACATTCATAAACAAGTTGAACAAATCAACAAATATTATAAACAAAGGGCACTTGTCACCCGACGTAAGCGTTTTTGTTCGTCGTGCATTTTTATAACAAGCGTTTTTGTAGTGAGACGATGTAGGAAGGAAGCCACAGCGGGGGGTCCAGCGCGGGCCTCCCGGGGCATGAGTACACAAAACATTTCGTGACCCATAAAGACAAAAGGAAAATTAAAATCTGTAAAACTCTCGGGACTGCGCTCTGAAGTACTTACTCGTACCTACACTGACTGCGCGTTCGTACTCGGTGGTGCTGGAACTTAATATTTCTAAAGTTGGCTCGCTGCTATAGCAACTAAATATATGTTATCACCAAATAAGCTCAATAATAAAACCAATATATCCCATCGTCCCATCGATACCTACTTGATTAAAGTCACCGGGTAACATAATAGTAGGCTAACATTGTTAATTGTTATTGAAATTTGAATTAATTTCGTCATAAATGGTGATAAAATATGATATAGGTCATAAAAGTTTCACAAAAGTTTTACAAACGTGTACAAGGAGGTTTAAATTATTGCGAAACAACATCAAAAACTATTCAAAACTATAGTATTATAAGACAGCGGAAGCGGATCTTATCGATTCCATGATCATTTAAAATGAAACAAATCCGATAAAAAACCCTGGCACAGTTCGCTATTCATATCAATTAAATCGGACAACGAAAACAGAGTTCTCAGACCGAAAGTAGTCACGAGTGCCCTCTCCGTGTATATAATAATGTATTTACATGTTATTATTCATGGAAACAAATGTCCTTTGAATGGTTTTTGGATTTGTTGACTTAATACAAAGTGCTTTACGAGAGGTCGGTCTGTTGGCGACATAGCATTATGAATGGCCCGATGCTTCGTTTCTCTTATTATATCACAAAATTGGTTTCTCTTTGCACGGATTCGCTTGAACGGAGCTTTGTACGATTCTATTCAAAATTTAACTGAAGTGTGGTTTATGCTTAATTTATTTCAAGCGTTCGTTCCTTTTGCATTCAAACTTCAACTTAATAAAATGAAAAACTGGTAAAAGCTTTTAACTCTGCCGAATAAAATAAATAAATAAAGTCGGATGTTTCACACAGCATCAGCTATGGATTCTATCATTTTGTGTTATGGATACCATATGACTTATACATAGAAACACCCAGACCCGTTACAAATACTTGTAGATTTTACGAACATTTGTCTCGCGGCGGGAACCGAACCTTCTGCGTCTTAGCATGGCCTTGTCCCACTGCGTCATAGAGGTCGTCTAATTAGGAAAATAGTAATCTAGCCTAGATTACTATCTATATATATAGTATCTATATTATTACATCATCTTTTAAAAACGTATTATGACATATTGTTAAAGTTACCAAAACAATCCATGTATAGAACATGAGAAGGCCTTTACCCAACAGTACACAACGGGACAATCGTAATCGTAATCCTTATAGTAATTTAACTCCGCAAGCTTTTATTTAGTCCAATATGTACAATTTTTTTTTAATTTTTTTTTTTTTTTATCGCATTCGTAAATATTTACTTTGATAACATGCTTACTTTATAGTACTGGTAGGTATGTACTAGTAGGTTATAGTACTATTAAGAACTTGAATATTTTTGTACCCTCTTACAATTTTCGTGCTTGATATATTTATACTATAATATTATAAAAAGGAAAATTTTGATTGTTTGTTTGCTTATATTGAATAGTTTCCGAAAATACTGGACCGATTTGAAAAAGTATTTTACCGTTAGAAAGCTACACTATTTCCGGATGACATAGGCTAATTTTTATCCCGGGTAAATTGGTTTGTTCCGAGAAAAATAAACGCACGTGAAGCTGCGCGCGGACAGCTAGTATGATATTTTTTAACCCTTGAAGTTTTAACAGAGTGGTGTTATATGGATTGTTATATGTTATAGTGCAACGTATGTATCTGTGTATCTGTCAGTGATATCGTAACTCCCAAACGAATGAGCGTTTGAACGGAACTTGAACGATCGTGTTGTTAGTTTGGAAATTATAAACACTTTTCTAATTGATGAAGGAGATGTTAACAACTATCTATATATAATATTTATATGGAATCTGCACAGTACCTAACACCTCACCAACTTACAGCTGAGGAATCGTAGTTGGGCTTATTGGCATGGTCTCAATAAATATTTTTATTTTTTTATATTTACTTACTTGTTTTTATATAAAAAAAATTGGTATAAAAATTTACGTAACGTCATTACAACTTCAGAGACTTTACTTGAACTTTAGCAACTGAACTAAAGAAGTTGCACAAAATTATGCACCAGACAATTCTAAATCCCAGCCATAATTAGTAATTGGAGAGTAAAAGGGCAAGTGCGAGAGAGGTCCACTGTCCGGAAATCGTTGGTGCCATAATAAAGCGCTGCGCGAGAAAGCGCCCGCACGCTGCGTGATAGATGCCCACAAACCGAGCGACAAAAAAATAACAAAATCGACTTAGCAAACATGTTTAATAAAATAAATGACTCGCTCGTATATCTTCACCTGCTTAGTATGACATAAATTATAATAACATTATGTTGTACACCTTCAAGGAGTCCCAACAAATTCTTATTCACTAGAAAATAAGACGTTTTACAAAAAATACCGTTCGATTTATTAAGATGAGCTCGAAATAGATGTTTGAATATTTCTAATGTCACCCTGCTGTTAAGCAGCGTAGCGTCCTTTTGTTGTATGTTTGCATAATTCGTATGACAGAATTATAGTTTTGTGTGAAATAGGAATTACCTTTGCAACTATACTGTTTCCGTAAAAATATATTACCATAGTTCATCGCGAGTACTTATTTGTAATTGTTATTGCAAATAAGATAAACTTATCTGTAAAAGAGCAATCTGTTCAATGCAACTTAATGTGACATTTAACCAAAGATTTGATCTTGTATTATCTATAATTTAATTTTACAGCTATCTAATTGGTAAGTGCAGCACTCCGTGATAAAAGAGATACCAAACGGCAGAGAGGGTTCAAACAATGAGGTGTCGAGCTCTCCCCTTAATGATAACCAAAGCAAGCTCCACATAATTAGCGCTAAACAATATTTAGCGCCGATTAACTCCATAAAGTCGCATTAAATTAGAAGAGCCGTAAAAATCAATTAGAGAGTGGATCGTGATGTAACCGCACGCTTACGAATTCGTCCTTTTATTAACAATTAGATGGGTTTATGTGTGGAGTAGGTGCGGATTAGGCGAGTTTCGGACGACGTGCGTGTCTCCGCCGGACGAGGAGGGCTTAGCCTCGAGGGATGCGGCGACCCTTCAAGTAACACGATGACAGCTGCCTTTGTCATGTCCGGAGAGGAATTTTATACCGCGAAATTGACAGCTATGCGGCGGCATAACTCATCGACGGAACAGCGACGTGTTCCCGGAGATGTTTCGATGAGCGCAATAAAGTATTTGACCGTGTTCGCGGCGCTCTCGGCCGGCGCATGAGTGAGCCCAGTCTGCAGTACACGCGGCGGGATCCGATTTATGTTGTTTTATATTGTCTTGTCCGCTTTTGTTAATGTGAAAACTAAATCAGTGTGTATTTTTATTATTAAAACATTTTGTTTATTACCAATGAGATTAACTTAATATATTCAAGTTGGCTGTTAAGGGTTAAGACTAACAGGTAATCATTATAGATTCGCCACGTCCACCTATCAGCCTGTCTCTCTAACACTAATCGGAATATTTGCTCGCAGAGTATTAATCATATTAATCGAGATGACATTCTGCACTTAAAATCATTAAAGACGTAACTATCATTGTAATTTCAAAACACCTACAAGACCCAATCACGTCAGACTGTAAACTCATTTAGAACTCCAAAGTTCCTCAATTGTGAACCCTCAACTGCCGTGTCGGAATGTCTCATTGATTTCTCCAGATTATGCGTCGTGAAAGTATTTCCAAGTTGGGCTTTTCAATGTGGTACGAATATTTGAATCAAATCTTTGAGTTCACTAGAAGCCCGTATTGACTGTCTTTCATTTGTCTGTGCTTCATATATTTTTTTGATGATAGTCAGTTAATTTGGTAACTGAGTTTAGTTTTCCAAAAGGGATGGGTAGGTATTGACTGATCATGGAGGCCGTGTTGTTAATTTAATTAAATTTTCAGCTACTAATGAGAAATCACGTGTTGCTCGACGGTGTAACTACGTCGATGGTGTTATGGTGATTTCTCATTAATAACTGAAAATTTAAAAACTCAAATTCAACAAAAAAAACTCTATCCATTTTGACGTCCATTTGAATGAATGTCAACAAGCAAGTCGTAATGCATCCGCAGAAAGTAACTATTTTGTGTGGATTATGGGTGGATTATAAAGTTACTGTTTTGTATATTTAGCGGCATCAAATCATTGTATCTATTTTTGTACATCTGTAGAAATGGATGATAATAAGGATTCTATGTTTTACCCTTCTACCATAAGTTATCTCAGAAATGTGTTTAAAATATAAAGTATTTACTTATTAATTACACTTAATCACTATTGTATGTTCACAAAAACTTTCATTTGTTTAAAAAAAATAGCGATAATCAAAGTATTAATACTAGAAATAAAGATAAACTCTTTGGTCTCATAGTTAGGTTCGCTAAAGTTAGTAAGGGGGTATAGGGTATAGGGTAAAGTGTACGCTTCTATAACAAGGTCCTAAGCGACGTGTTAGATTTGTCGATTTAAAATTGCAAATTTAAAAACGTGATAAAACAGAAACTGTCTATTAAAGCATATTATAAAACATCTGATTATTTTGATGACAAAAAAGATTAGGATGAATCTACTCCAATTCGAATCGGCGTCCGTAACAAAATTGGCAAGGATCATACAAAATAGTGTTAAGACCAGAGGAGTACCTTGCCGGATTTTTCTTGAATTGGGGTTAGGAGGATCCGGCACCAAGATTCACTAGCATGTAAGAAGACGACGCAAAATAGTCCTTGTAATTTTATTGATTTAGGGATGTTTTGATTTGATTTGACTTACACGCAAACCCAAAAAGAATTAGTTGGATCCTATGACAAAGTATCTTTAAAAGTTTCGTTTCCAACCGAAGTTCTACATAAAGCTGTAGGTACTATATTTTTCTGACATTTGTGAGTTGGTAGACCGTCTTCAAAATGCGTAGATTTATCTAAGAAGGATTAAAGCTAAGATGCAAGAAGCCGAGCGCAGACGAATTGCTGTAGATAAATTATTAAACGTGATGTTTTCAGTTATCCACGATGTTGGAACCGAGGAATGTCGACAATCAGATCTTGGCGAGAGCGATCGATGCGCTGATATGAACACGGCACACATCTGGTAGCCACTAGTTTGTTATCGGCGTAAACCACCGACCAAACCTATTTATCGAAGTCACAGAGATTTATTAATGCTTGGATTTAAAAACGGTGTCAGTGATTGTAGACTATCGTACAAATGTTGCTTTTCTACGGATTATTCTATTTATCTACCTGCTGCTAAAATTACAAATATAATATTAAATTCGTATTAAATTCGTATTCTACACCTATGTGCGCTTAAGTTATAATCATATACCTAAAGCATTTTATAGTAAAACTAATTAATAACCTTTTGACTAACTAAACTAAACCTGATGCTTGGACTAACTTTACTGAATAACTCGTAATAATGTAGGACGTTCAACTAGCAAATTTTAAAACACTTTACATCAAGAGACAAGCTAAACGGCATTAGGTCACATAAATCGTTCATAAAATCTGTTTATTGGCGTAATAAATAAAAGTGAAGGTTCGACCGCCTGGCCATGCATATAGAGGCAATATTACGCAATATAGTTTGATTTATTGGTTTCGGCAAGGTGCACGAAATTCTAACGGAAAGCGCCCTACTCAGGAAACGGCGTGATAGAATTTGGGTTCGGCAATTTTCTCATACATGTGGAAAACTATTTGGCGGGGCCCGCTATGATGAATGTGGAGTTATGAATAATTTGACTCTTCGCATCGAAATCTGAAGTGATTAAGTCTATAATCGAACTATGGAGCAGGTGAATTTGCACCTGTAGGAACACTTATGATATTTAGCACGATTATACAAATTTAATATTCAAAATTGAATAATACGAAATATTTAGGTACGATTTTCTTTTGCTGCGTACAGAAAATAAATTTTAAAAGCTTAAAAAAGTTAGCACTGGAGTCGCATTTGCAATAAGAGCCATTCTCGGCAAACAATGGCGGAATAACGTGCACAAAGCAGTAAACGAAGAGAGAAATCTAAATATTTATTTGAACTAGGTACTGAGCATAGAACTCGTGGCTTTGATGCCAACTTAAGACTTCTCCTCGGCCAACATCGTAGTCGCAGTACCTACTGGGGTCAGGTAAGGCAATGGATTTATTTAACTACCAATGTCATATAAAAAGCCATTGTTCGCTATACAAATATGTCCACTTGTCATCTCCTAACATAATTGATTTAAATACTTACGCGTAAAGAGAAGTTTCGCAAGAAAAGTAGTATCAAACCACCCTTGATACCTAAATACATAGGTCAGATAGGCAAGTACTTAGGTACCTATTGCTATTTAGGTTGGTTTCTTGTATTTTAATTAATAAAGTTTAATTACAGAAATATCGTATTTCGTTAAATATATTTTGCTTAAGAAGATAATAATAATATCAAACGTTGGATTTGATTAATTTGATTTATCTGAGATATCCAAGATCGAGACCTAAGCATGTCAGTCGGTACTAGGACCGCCATCTGGTGGCGCGCTTCTAGAACTCGTTCTTCATTATATTACGGTACTGTACGAGAAATGCTTGGGACTAACACTAGACTATTGCAGCTTGCTCGTACCTTAGACTGGTTTCCAGATCTTCATTTAACATATCAGAACCAACACGCAACATTATAAGTTGCAACCTTAACTCGTCCAGCTTACACGTTAGATGTAGTAAGGAATAGATTTTCTAGCATATTAATAAAACTCAAAAATTAACATTTCTGTACTTTGTAGGTACATACCTGAAGATGTATCGGAATTTAAATGTAAATTTAATTATTGCACTCATGAATGCAAAGTTGGCATTGCATGTCTTGTATAACATATAAAAAAAAATAACATTCTCACATTGACCCGTTATAAAAGGTTTTGTGTTTTAATTCAACCTGAAAGCCAATTAATTAAAATCAGTGCCTACAGCATACATTTTTATAGCGGCAATCACCCGCAATGCTCTTGGATCTCTATATTATTATAAAATTGGTACGTTACTGACTGTCTGACAGCGCATAAACTTATGCCCGATTCCTATAAAAATAACCATCTGTTAGTACCAATCGTCAGCTGATTTATCTATGAAAACCAGAACGAACCGTTTCCTTACTCATGCAAAAACTAACTAAAGGTTGCTACAAATGTATGACTGTTGCATGTTATACGTCCTCGGCATTAACCGTAAATTCTAGAGACTTGGTAACTTGGATGGTATTTTAAGTAGACTATGCATGTTGAAAGATTTAGCAATATTAAAAGGAACACCAGCAGGATATGAAGTTTAAAAAATACTTGACGTGAACAAAATCGCTGGCGTGCATAAGTCTTGATATAAAGGTACGAATAAAATATTATTGGTGTCGCACGGCCGAGCTCTGATTGGTTCCATAGATTATTAGCTGCTATTTGTGTTGTCAATGTTTATGACCATTTTATGACCACTGGCGGTTTTATTGCAGATTCTATTGCTATAGTAACGGATTTGATTAAGTAAAGCAATCGTTCGGTTTTGTTTGTCGTGAAATGAGAGGTGATTTTATGATGCATATCACGACAAAGATAGATATGACGTTGAAGGTGGAGTTGACTCATTCAGAATAATGTTCTTACGTTTGGTTTAAGATCTTTTAGACTTCCCTTTTTATGAATCGATTGTCATAAGATTTTATACTCAAAAGCGAGTGCAAACGTTATTCTGAAACCATCTAAATAAGCACTTATGTCTGTTTATAATTTATAATGATAACAAATCACACCTATTCCCACCAAATTTACAATTAATCGTCTGTATCTACGTCCTTGTCGTATAGTTCAGTTCATAATTTTTAGAGTTCCTAATGCGGAGGCCTAATGTTTACTCAGCAGTGGGACAGCACCTCTATGATTATGTTATAAAAAAACACAATCCTTGTTTTGAATTGTTAGGATGTAAATACTTATATTAAACAAGGCTTCACATCGAAACCTATTCCTGAAAAATGTCCAGACAAAACACACACCTAGAAAGATCCACTTGACGCTGTAGAATGTAGTGTCAGAGACAGTTTTTAGATGGAGTGGACCCTAAGCCATACTTACACCTCAGTTGGTCATATCCAGAGGCCATCGTATTGACTCAAATTGAAATGTCACCAAAACATAGCCAACCTTATTGTGCTTTTGATACTTTAGCTGTTAATTAAAAGTGTATATTTTATTTAAAACTCTTCCATTAAACCCTAGCTTACTCGGATTGAATGCCTCTTAAAAAGTTGAAAAAAGTGGTTCTTTTATTAGCCCTTAAGCATTGTTTAAGAGTTGAGAGTAAAGGGAGGGACCCTAGCCGGGTGGGTAACCGTCGACTTTTACCGGCTCATTATCGACTTTCCCCCATTTTGTTTGTATATTCCTCAAGACTGAATCATTTAGTTAACTCGATTTATTTCTTTTTTTCCATTACGTTGAGTTCATAGCCTTACTTACCTGTGCTTAGTGTAGATTTGTTTTTCTTTTCGGAGTCTCCCTTTTACCGCTTGCTAGTTGCTTTCTTTAAAATGGCCATTAGTGAAAGGTATTTCTTTGAATCATAATAGCTGGATTTGTAAAATGATTTTAAGTATGTGATATGTGGTATAAGTAGTACACTTACTCGAGTTTGTAAAAATAATGTCGTCTTTATTATAAATTGTTTATCTTGTTCTTGACCAACCATTAAATGTCAACTGAGTCAACTCGGTTAGGACGAGTTATTGAAAGACTGATCAAGCTCACTAAGAGAACGATAGCTCAACGGTCAGCTATGGGTTCAATGTCAGGATTAGGTTCACAAATAAAATTAACTCATTTGAAATAAAGATTTAATTGCAATCGTTACATAATTTTACTCATAATAATTAATAGTTATATATTCTATAAATATCTATAAAGAACGTTTAATATTAGTGAATGTATTCGATTTGGACACGTTCGTTGAATAAGTAGTACCATTTTTAATAGGTCAATCCTTTGTGACGGTGACCCGTGAAAAAATTACAAAAAATTGAACGTTGAAATTCAACCTAAATCTGCTTAGCAAAACTAATATCCTATTTATATATTTTGTAAATGTTGTGTTGATTTAATCAATAGTTTCACACTAGTTTATTATATTTTACATTAATTGTGGCATTTTTGAATGGATGTCTCTTAGTTTAACTCTCATTGAATAGGCACTCATTGTACCTTTTACGGATGTCTATTTCATCTAAAACTTAACCCATTAGTAGCCTGCACTATGAACATGAACTGACTATCCTGTCACTCTCAAAATAATTTCAGCGAATCACTAAACGATCCATGCCGCCATCCTTCGATACAAGTTAGTCTAGTTCTACTAAAAGTCCACCCTTTTTGATGGAAGTGGATAAAAGTTCTACTCAGTAAACTAGTGGGAATCTACTGAAAATTAGGAGTGCTGTAGAATTTACATACAGTGGAACTGAAATACTTTATAGAAAATGATTTGTATTTGTGAATAGTTGAACGAATAATTTCGATAGTCGAGTGAACATCTGCACCGTGTGAGTAACTTATTGCTAAGCTAATTCTACTTGAAAACTCAACTCATAATTTTACTTTATTCCTCTTTCTTAACTTGTAATGTGTCTAATGGCTTTTCTATTGACCATTCGAATGAGAAATCGTTTCACTAAATGCATTTTTAATATAGTTGTGACCTCTTCAATAAAATAATATTCAGAATATTTATGTACAGATATACTAATAATACTTTTAAACAATATTTATAGTTCGTGTCGAAGTGTCGATCAACAACATCGATCGTGTCGAAGTGTCGATCAACAACATCGATCGTGGCGAAATCGTACCTAATTATTTTGTACACATGCGAAATTATAAGTAGAAAATATACAAAACATTTTATATACAAGGACAACAACTAAATCAACGTTTCATCGACTATTTATAAAATATACGTTTTAACGAAATCAATTTTGTCTAGTTCAATGTTCGTATAATTAATAAAATACATGATCAATTTACTTAAGCCTAGTGGCACTGAACTAACAAAAATGTTATTGCTTCAAGGATTCGAACTTAAATAAGATTGGAAGAACTTAAACATCTACTAATCAAAGGATTCCTTAACTACACATACATAAATGAATGTTAAGATTGCAAATTGCAGTAGATATTACAATTAAGTACAGTAACTAGGTACTAGAACCATTAAAGGTTTTCTCAATTTTTAATACCTAATTGCGCTCTCCGTGTATCGTCTATAAATAGTTTGGATTTCGTTCCATTATTCTTATATCTATAAAAATACTGAGCAACGTCGATTCCATACATTATTATTATTATTTCGTTCGATTGGTAATCAATAGGATAATTATAGAATTAACAACATCAAACGAAATAAGGTACTAAAATATTTCATTATACAATGTAATCTGTGCATTTAACTTTATGAATTAAAAAATTACACTATGCGATTCACAAATAAATCGATGTACCAAATTAAAAAGTTCACAAAGTTTGACCGAAAATTGTGTGCAATTCAGACAGTCATATTATTCTATTTGTATATCTTTAGAGTAATGTATGCAAACACTGAGCCGCGGGATCAGACGGTTAGCAGCGGTCGGGGACAGAGCGGCGACCCGGCTCTCACCTTTACCTGAAGCAAATGACAACATCTCGTTAATACACCGATAATCATCTTATATTTAGTCAAAACTAAATTATACCTTAAAACACTCATAGTGGTATTTTATAAATGAACCAAAATAAGTGTCACCCCGATAGTTGTTCCGATGGTATCGCGGTCCCGAGCCCGCCGCCGCGCGCCGTTCACACATACGAACCAAAAACGAAAAAAATATAAACCAATCGAGATGAGGTGACGAAACGTTCAGTCTCATTATCTGAGAATTTATTAACGAATCGCTCGGACCGGAAAACCGAAATGTGAAAGAAATAAAAATTCGACCTCGGCCGCGGTCATCTAAGGTTTGTAGCGGCGTCAATGAAAAAAGAAGTCAAACAGGTTAGCGAGGCGACCTGGGACTGAATGAAACGGAGGACCCGAGTCAGGATCGGGAGATAAGAGGTAAGATTAGGGTCGTCGAAAAAAAGGAAAGCCGCTTTTAATGCGGAGGTAGTGTTGTGAATGAAGAGGATCCATTGAGATTCTGCGCCCACGCAGTCCGCGGCGGCAGCGTTATCGGCGTAGCCGCTGGCGGTGTCGGCTCGCTCCTATCGTAAGTACCTACTCGGACAATACGCATGCAACCCGAAACTACTGTTTATCTTAATTCTGTTATTTTGAAATTTGTATCTCCAACGTTATGCGTTGCTAGTAACAATACTAAACAATTAAACCACTTCAAAAGTCATAGGTATAAACCGACTTAGCAAAATGATAAGTTAAACCAACGCGGGCTTGTTATTTAAGCAGAATACAAAAACTGTCGATTGAAATCCGTTCTTTTTGGGCTACTTTAAAAGGAATGCCGAGATAAGGAGTTATTTTCGCGTCAAAGAATTCGAGAAGCAAAAAGGCGTGAAAACCAAAATAATACAAAAGGTTTATAGAAGTGAATTTGTGAACGTTTGGCTAAAACAAAATTCTTAGCGATTCCGTCCTGTGCGGCGATGTCCGTCGGGTTGCGATTTATTGTAATGAGAAGCGGATGCCACTGCTTCTTCTAAGAAAACCTTTGAAGACTCTTAGAAATATGTGCCACGGCACCCGTTGGAAACTAAATAGAATTCGCCTTCACACGCTGCGGTGGCCCATAATTATGTCAATAGTTCCATAACTCCTTCTAATTTTAAAGTTTAAATAGTAGTTATCTATGGTTTTGTATGTCATAATCAATAGACACTGAGGCATATACTTTGATAGATTCTGAACAATTCATTAACTAACATTACATAGGCAATTATCAAGTATTTTCCTACTTGATAATTGCCTATGTAAGTACTTAAATAACATAATCATTTTCCACTACTTTGATTAGTGTATATGCTACTCAAAGTAGTGGAAACAAAGCTCAAACCATTTGGTTCAGAACATATTAAAAAGTCTTTCTTCTTTCTTTTTATCATTGTAATGTGTAACTAGGTGTGTAACTGTATATATATATATAAATAAATAAATAATCCCGGAAATTTCACACATCACCATCTAGCCCCAAAGTAAGCAGAGCTTGTGTTATGGGTACCACATGACTGATATACTACTTATTTATACTTTTTTTTTGTAAATACATACATATTATACATAGAAACACCCCAGACCCGAGACAAATACTTGTAGATCATACAAACAGATGTCCCGCGGCGGGAATCGGGAAAACCTTCTGCTTCTCACCCGGGCTGTGGCCCACTGCGCCACAGAGGTCGTCTAATATAATGTGTAACTATAATCTTTACCTACAGTACAGATAAGATGGCTTATAACCTTACAAGATGAGATCTTTGAGGCAGAATTTTTGAATATACTGCAAACTTGGATATTTCTTGGTGACGTTTTAGCACTGAATATGAAACTGTCCTAAAGATATTGTGATTGTAAGAGCTAATTTGGCGAGGTCAGCGGAGTACGTGTAGTGTAGGCGTACGAAACGCGTCGCTTGACAATGACAAATGACGCAAGATTGCAATCTCGCCGCCCTCGAGTCGCGCCGCGTCGCCCTTCCTCGACACAACTCCATTGTTTTCAATTACCGACATGACACCCCGGCGCGAGCCTCCGCTACTAAACCGCAACTCGGTTTATAGCTCTCTCCGTACATATTCGTATCTCTAATGCGATCCTCCATTTACGAGCTCCTCTCATTTACATGCGCGTATCACCGACGTAATGCGTGCGACTCTCGAATCGATCAGAAAAGTGGTGATAGATGGAGCTTTCGTTAGGTGGACGCTATTACTATTTTAGCTGGATTAGTATCCAGACTTACTAGAGTAAAGAAAATAAATAATAATAATAACCTTTTGTAAAACGGTTTGAAGGCAGCAGAGCCTTCGTTATGATGCGGCTGATTTGGCTGGTGGTTGTTAGCGGCATGGTGGGGGTTGTGGTAGGGGTCGCGGTGTGGGGAGTGCTGGTGCCGCGGGAAGCAGTAGCCAGCGCCGTTGCCGCTGCCGAGCGGGTTGGCCACGCTAGGCAGCTTCATGTTCGGCGGCGTCTGAGGTGGCGTGTCCGTCTGCACGTCGGGAAAGGCGGCGGGGTGCACGCACGGGTGCTGAGCGCCGTACTGCGCGCCGGGGAAGCCTCCGTAGCGCGCGTAGGCGCCGCTAGCGGGGCTGGCAGCCGCCGTCGCCGGCAGCGCGAACCCGTTGACGGTGGCATCGGACGCGGCGCCGCGCTCGGGCCCACCGCCGCCGCCGTACGCATGCTGCGGCCACGGTTGCGCCGCCGGCGGAGGCGTCTTACACGCCGCCGTATCCGCCAGCGACCATATCTTCGGCTTCGACGCCGGGATCGGCACGCCGCAGTCGGTAGACCCCCGCTTCACCTCCTCCTTTATCCCGTATCCGAGCATCTGGTGGTGCATGCCTTGTAGCATCTCGTCGCCCTTCCGCTCGTCATCTGTAAAGATAATCGTAATCATCGATCATATTTTACGTCCGATCGGCCGTTAAATGCGCGGGTGTGAGCGTTTGCAGTCGCATTAGCCGCAATAACTAAGCGATAAAAGGGGCTTAAAATTGAAATCGATACCTCGCTGGTCGGACGGTCAACGTGACCGTTACGAGCGAGACGTAAGTTTAGACTTGTAAGATCCGAAATCTCCGAACCCCCCTAGAAAAGTCGTGTGAAAATACGTTTGGCGTGCAGTGACCCATTCGTTAAGTGGTTATCCGATTAGCGAAGTGAAAATACCACTTTGGGGCGCGACTCCCCTGCCGCGGGCGCGATGCCCGTCGATCCCTTTTGTATTTAAGCTGCGCATTTATTTCGTATTTCCCAGTGCACCCCGCGGCATCACGCCAGGCATTGCACTCTCTTGAATATACGTGATACTATTAATGGTCAACTTTACTACTTAGGTGGGTTCCATCGATGTCAATATCATCTGTCGATTACTTGGAACGGTTTTCGTTTGCCATTTCTCAAGTAGGTACCATAACTTTTCTATAACAGTTTTTTTTACTTGTGTAAAAAAAAATTCATCTTCAAATTTTACGAATTTCATTGGGAATTTTTATCAATATATGCAAACAATTGAATAATAAGGGTGATTTGTATTTTGTGATTTGTAAGAAGAGAAATCCAAGAAAATTGTAAATGGCCATTCCGCAATTACGTTTTGAATTTGCAAATGACGATCGACTATGACTCTGTGATGATATTATTACAAAATAACACCCCTTGACATTAGAGACATGGTCATCAGGACAGATGCCACTATAGTAAGAAGAAGAAACATCTTTGTTTTTATCTTTACTAATAAGGTATCGTTTATCGTTTTTTCTGATTTCATGAGATTCTAGAGTTACCTTAAGATGTTTTTAATATTATTATTTGCACGTCATTAACACAACTAGCCGATCTAACTAAGCACGTTTTTTAAAACCTTATAGACATTTTTTGATGTCGAAAAAAAGTGTTTTTGTACAATTACAAAAATGTTTATTCAGCTAATTTTATAACATTCTAAGTATTATCATAATACCATTTTCCGTTGTAAAGTGGCTTTTGGAGGGCGCAGGCGGGTACGGGCCAGTAATGAAATTCAGAGGCCCGCGGGTGCGGTACGGTGCGGAGAAGGGGCGCGACCGCTCTACTTCATTCTCTTTATTCCATTTAATGCTGACTGCTCCTAGCTTTTAAGAGGGGTTATCCACGTTGCCCTTCACTAGGGATAAATGGGGACGCCACTGATACTCGTGCAAAGATATTTATCCGGCAAATTGTTTTAATTTTCATTGTATTAATGTAATAAAGACCCACAACGGCGGCGGGAGATAAGTGAAAATGGGACTTATTCGTTATGTTTCTAAATCAACAATGTTGGATGTGTTTAAGGTAATTTCATTATAATTTGCAATATAATGGTTTTTTTCAACATTGTTCTCTGATTTTTATTTATTTTAGTAACAATAATCCTTTCAGCACACTTGTTTGAAACTAGTGACAGTGACGACAAGAAAAAGGTTTAACTTAGACCGTAGAAATTTATAAGTGTTCTGAGTAAACATTTACGAAGAAATTTATTTTATAAAAAAAACTAAACTACTACGAGATTGTCCGAAGCTGCCTTTGTTCGTTAGTCCCAATCAAATAACGGTGGTTGACTAAGGAAATCCGTTCATAAATATTTATCGGATACAGCACTTGTTGGCTACATCCTCCGGATAATGCAAACTATAGATTTATCTGAGTGCAAGCGATCAGTCGAGGCGAGGGGTAGCGTGGAAATGGTTACACGGCGCACTGTCTTGACGCTAGCGCGCTGAGTGGTTTCCCTTTAGTAACAACCGACGTGGGGCAAAGTGAAACATAATAAAAACACATCTCAGGCACTTGGGGCTCTTTTCTTTTGTTGTCAAATTAAACAAACCTGTATTTTTGTACATATCATATAAACATTTGTTTGTTGTGTCCTATTTTTACTATCACTCCATTCTGATAGTACCAGCTCTAGCTAAGTAAAACTGACTACATGTCATATTAATATATTTTTTATTTGAACAGATTTTTATGTTGGTTACATAATCGTTAAATTAAGCATCGATGGTCAGCAAAGGTTCGTTTGTGCGTATACGATCGGCATACATTTTGTGGCACTGCGCCCCACAGTGCGGGTGCAGGGTCGCGATGCAGTTGATGCACTGCACTGTGAGCCTGTACTTTACTGCCGAGGTCACTGCAATTTATTGGTGAGCGGCGCCCGCCCCGACGATGGTTACTTGTTTGTACACTTCTACCCATTTTCCATTAACGCACGCCGTATTAATATTTTGTTTGCGATGCGTGCGTTCACGACAAAAATTAACATTTATTGGTGGGGTCCGAAATGAAGCTTTTATTCATGAGTGGCTTAGCGCGGGATAGTTCTGGATGTTTGTTTGTCGACTTTGGTCTAGGGATCGCGTGTGAAAGCTTTTATATTGGCTTTGTTTGCCGTGACTTAATATGATATATTATATGTCGCTTACACTAGCTTTTTGGTTTTTGTTGTGTTTATAATGGCGAGTCAGAAATGTAAAGTTTATTAGTACTACCGCTATAGTTGTACTTTAAATAAACGAATCGTAGACCTAGCGTAGACTATACGTAGTCAAATCGTAAACCCAAAGAAAGCCTGACGTAAGCTAAATGTAAACACTAATCGTAAAGCCATAGTAGACCCAACGTAGACCCAATGTAGGTTAAACGTAGACTTAACGTAGACACAGCGCAGATCTATTGTAGAGTCAGTGTAGCCTCAGTGTACACCCAGCGTAGACCCAACGTAGGCTCAACGTAGACCAAGCGTAGACCCAGGGTAGCTCTAGCGTAGACCAAATGTAGTTCCAATGTAGATCCAGCGGTGACTCAACGTAGACTAAGCGCAGACGTAGACAGCGTAGACTTAAATAGACCCTACATAGAGCTTACGCACTGAGCCATCGTAGAACTAATGTAGACAGTAGACGTAGACATAGGTCAAACGAAGACTTAGCGTAAATTAAGATTAGGTAAATACTTGTGGAAGATGGAGTCTTAAAGGATCCAACCATCGGGCTCCAGTGACTCATGTTGAACTCTACTCGTAAGTGTGCAAAGAATTATAATTGAGTGCTATATAGTTTCACATGAAGTTCATACAGAGACCCCGACGAATCAGGCTCTTAGAGAGCTCAAGTCTGTTTATTATAGGAATTTCATGCCCCCGAGTGGCTTCTCCCAACAAGCTCCAACGTCATAGAAACCACGAATTAAGAACACTTCTATCCCAACAATAGGGAGGTTCATTAGAGGAGCGTATGCCGCGCGTCGGCCGTGACGCCCTCGACTCGAGCTCCCGGCGACGTCCATTAGTACCGTGAAGTTCCCAATGAAAACACTTGTATTCTCAACCATCTTTACAATAACAATCCCCACTTATAATTCATGTTGTTGACAAGCGAAACTAACAGACGCACTCCCTCTTGCAACTCTGCCGCACCTAATACGCATCTGGATTTTATTATTGCACTTAGAGAGTCCGACAGCTTCGATTAACATATAAAATGCATCGAAACCCGACACCGATCTATAAGTGGAGCTTATTCATATTAATGAACAGACCTTCTCTGTGTTCGATAAAAAGAAGGTAAATACAAACAAATAACGACGACAATGATCGCCACGGAAAAGGTTCTACATTCAATTGGAACACATTATAAATCCCCAAAACCGTAGTTACTTACGTTCCGAAGGAATACCCTCATAAAAGAAACGATCCACGAACTCGACAAATCCTTTGGCAAGAACATGAAGTAGGGCAGATCGTCAGACACGCTGAACGCGACCTTCGAGCGACGCGTCGGCGTCGCCCCGTCGTACCGACGAACGGAAAACGCGTTATATGAAATTTGGTCTGGGCGCCGCCCACTTTACTACGAATAGGAAATCCGGTAGCGAGGAGCGGTTACGCACAGTTACACGCTTGAGACCTTCCCTTCCTCTCCGCGCCCTTCAACCCCTCATCTCCTCTCGATCTCTTACACCCTCAGGCCTCTCCAGCCGCGTTATGCCAATTCACTAGACGATATACATACCGACAAAATTAAAGCAATTTTAAATGGTTTACAACAATCTGTAACATGAACGACACGCACAAAACCCGGGGTTCATAGAAGTATTCATAAAGTCACATTATAATATAATTCGCAGTTGATTTTAATTCAAAAAACACACATAAAAGGCACTTAGCATTTGCATGGCAGAAGGGACAGTAAATAACTACGAGCACACCAAAGCCAACATATTGTATAAAATCAACATCTAACAATCCAGCCTCATTACTTACTCCAATACACCGATTACGAGGTGGACTATTAGATGTTTTAAAAGTATGAATCTCAACGAACCTTTGTGGCTTTTCATTTTCTCGTCTTGCTCATCTTTGTCTTTCTCATCGTCGGAGAGCATGGCATCGTCGTCGTCATCTGTTTTGTTTTTGGGCTCCCACGTCATCTTGTTCTCCTTTTTGAGTCGCCGGCGAGCGTTCGCGAACCAGGTGGATACCTGCGTCAGCGTCATCTTGGTGATGATGGCCAGCATGATCTTCTCTCCTTTCGTCGGGTAAGGGTTCTTTTTGTGTTCGTTGAGCCACGCTTTCAGTGTCGCTGTGGACTCCCTTGTCGCGTTTTTTCTCCGTGCTGCTAAATCGTATCCGGCTCCATATCTGCCAAAAATACATTCATACTTACATATATCCAGTAGAACAATACGCTTCCGACCTTAGTTTACCGCCAGCTTCGCAAGTGCTGTCTGAATCCGACCACTGTTTTTGGTGGTTTCCTAGAAGTTTTTGAGTTTTATTTGACTCTATTCTGTAACATATACGAGTACAAATAAGTTCAGTTGACTCAATATCATGACTAAGATATTCCGAAGAATAAAATTTAATATCTCTAAAAGTTAGAAAATATGAACTCAAAGAATAAGGTGTTTTTTTAAAGCAAATATATATGTATATTTCTGTTTCCTACCTTCATCCATGTGTCTAACCGCTTAGTGACCAATAAATTGGCTTTTAAATTCGTAACAGATAGGCGTTTTATTAGAGGCAATGGATTTCACGTAACGGTTGCAAAAATAAAGCTATCGCGGGACCGAACGACATTGAGTGTACATTTTAGTCCCATTTGCATCCGCATTCTGAGCGTAATTGTGGCGAAACGTTTCGCTTCCCCCCGGCATCGTACCTGACTTCGATTTTCTTCTCGACATGACAAAGGCGCGGTCTGAGGGGTCCAATAAATAGGCTTCACGCGTGAAAACTGTTAAAAAATGGGACCGTATTGTGATCTGTTCAAAAGAATAGCGATGTTCTATCTTAGGCCTTAGAGTCTTTTCTTCAAAACGGCTTAGCTTCACTGGTGTAAATATTTTACACAAACGTGATTTTCAATATTGACGGTAACTGTTATGCCGTTCTTTTACTTTCAAAATAAATTGTATACCTACGTATTATGTACGTCGATATAAATGTGCTTTATTTTATTTGTAGTTTCACCGATGATGGTCGTTCTTTTGCGTCGTATGGTGACGTCGTCGGTATTTATAATTTATTTAAAAGTTGTGGAAAGCGGTCTGTTGCATGCATTCGGTTGCAAGTGCAGGGCGTTGCAACCCAGTGCAGGCGTGGGCAGCGTGCATGGGCGTTCTCACCGCACATCGATCGCGGCGCCATCTTGCCCACCGGACACTTTGGAATTGCTAGTTGCCGTGTGACCAAGCCGCTCAACGAAGGCGCCGCCGGCCAAGGATAAAAAGTTACGAGTTAAAACTTGCTACAGTACCTATCTAGATGTTAATACCCGCATGTCAAAAGAGCATCCGTGTCATGCTCTTAAATCCGAGTTGCATTAGTTGAAACACGATTATGCTCTCCAAAATCAAACGTCGTCAACCATTGGCGACAAACGGTACTAAAAGCGTAAAGCGCTACATGCCTTAATAATAAATAGATCTGAGTGACGCCCGGTCCGTTTCAGCTTTACAGCCGCGCACAGGTTGTGCCGCGCCGCGCCGTGGGTTTTGTTAATTAATTTAGACAGTAGACAGTCCACTTACTCGTCCGCCCTGCGAACACATGGGTTCGGTTAGTTATTACCGCCAAGCGGAAATACTTTGTATCCTCGTTAATTTGACGACAGAAATATAAAACTTGTTGTCTCCTTTAAATAATTTTGTTCTATATTTGTTGTGGATATAAAATGCCTTATTAAGCGTTAAATACGTGTTTCCTCTCATGATATACAAAAAAAATGTTGTCGACGATTTCTAGTCATCAAAATCTACTTGTCACTATAAACCGAAGTACGAGCACGAACTTTATTATTTTCAAATCAACAAAAACAACAATTTGATATGTTTGACCTCGTGTTCAGGAAAAGTGGAGAGTGGGGCGGCTTGTTACTGCTACAACCGTTCCTACATATTTGAGCTTGCAGAGTATTCAATTCGCGGTATCGGAGGTTTACGATCTGCCCGCTTGGGGGAATTGCGGCCTTTACGTGCCCTCCCCCGTAAACCAAACCGCTATGTACGAATACACGTACATAAGTAATACCCCCTTCCCCCTCAAGGGAGACACGGGTCGTATTAGAATTAGGATCCGCAACTCAAGTTCGAGACGAGCTCGCTCGGAGCGACTCTGTTTTTGCGTTTATTCTGATGTAGCTGTATTCTTCCACAATAGGTGGCACTGAGTGCGGGTTGTTTATTGAGCACGGGCCATAAAATGTTTTTCTGATGGACTTGAGATATTATGACCGTCACATAGCGCAACAGCGAGGCTTGCTGGGTCCATGAACTTCCATCAGCATAACGAATTGAAAAAAGTGCTAAAATACCAGACTGTATCATATGAGAGATACTAAAAAAATATTTCTAGTAAACTTAATGTGAACTTAATGTAAACGAAGCTAATTTTCCTATCTCAATCTTAACATGCTGACTTTTTTTATGTTTACACCACGTTTTAAAACCGTAACGCGTTTAAACGTAAACTTTACGTTTATCCATTGGACATGCACCACTTTTCTTTGCGGCGATACAATTGCGATGCATCATCTATACAGGCGGATACAGTGAATACGGCAAGCGGCCATAATAGCGTCGCCGCGAAAACTGTGCTCTACTGGCTATAGACAAGCTCTTCGTAAAATGGTTTCAATCTGTTCATATTGACGTATAACGGATGTTGTCAGTCATTCAATCAGATAGTAATTTCAACGTTGGTAATTAGTAGCTCTAATTACTGTAACTACTCACCCAAGGCCAGAGCAGCCATCACTCTGTCCAAACAATTAATTAAGAGAAGATGAAAAATTTATTACTGCACTTGATTGAGATATGGTGCGTAATGACATAATAACAACTATTAAGGCGAATCATGAATGGTACGTGTTTTTTATAGTTTTGAGTATTATAATAGAAGCGTGTGATTGTATTCCATAATTTAATAGCGTACTTAAAATAAATGTTTGTTAAATGTATAAAAAAATTTCGATACAATAGGCCTTTACCTATGAAATACACATACACTTTACATATGTAATTTATTGAATGATGTTAAAAATAGTAAATTCAAATAAATGAAATTATATATATTGATTAGTGTTTTGTTTTCAATTCATTTAAATCTTTCTCACCAGCATGGACACGTTAAAAATACATATAAAATAATATATAAATAAGTGTTTGTTCATTTGCCTGTCAGCTCAGTTGGCTGTAGCTCTCCCTTTTGACAGAGTCCCTTTCTTCCCTCTGGCATCTACTGAAAACCAGCGCTGGGTGTGCAAGTGTGCATCCAGCACAATGCTGAGTATATGCCATATTTTTGCCCTAGATCCTGGGGCGCACAAAAATTTTTTTCCTACTTTTTTGTATTCTGTAGTTATAATGTATGTTGTAGTTTTTAGGCCAAATACAAATATTTTCTATCTTTCTTTCTTTTTACGCGGAAATTCTATTTTTCCAATGGAATATGAGTTCCTTGTGGCAACAATGTGGTGCAAACAGCACGCAATATTAACGACGTATACGGAGCGAACACTACAAACGAACACACGGTCCGTTATTGGTTTGAATGATTCCGTTCCGGAAATATTGATTTTATTTAATCTAGCAGTAGCAGTTATTGATGTTACAAGTAGCATCAAAACAATATTTGTCAATTTATGCCAAATTGTCAAGATAAAAAAGATTGACAAATATGTGCTACACGAACGGCAAGATCGCTGACGTACGAGTTTAGGCATGACTTGCGTGCTCAACAGACACAGAAACGTAGGGTTTTTGATCCACACTACATAAAATTGATACTTTTTGAGAATCGTAAGCACTCATCATGTTGTTTGACCCTGATTCAGCACCTAGGCAACGCCTTAAACAAAAACTTACCCATAAAAAAGTAATCGCCACTGCTTGGTGGTTTAGTGCCGGTTTCATTTATCACACCTTACGAAACGGTGTGTAAGTGAAAGACTGAACACAATGATGGAGAAGCTCACAAATCTCCAGCCAGCTTTGGAAAATTTCTCATTGCCCACAAGACGGTCTCCTAGTTACAAAAGCCAAGGTTAGAAGCATACCGTCATCCACCGAACTCTAGCGCCTAATAAATGAAGTCTACGCAACGAGTGTTTTTCCTTTTTGCGTGGATAAGTAAATACACAATAGTTATTTTCCGACCCCTTAAGCAAAAGGGTCGTTACTCGTTAGTATGACTCTTGAAATCTAAGCATCGTTTGCATGGCACGTCTCGCTAACAAGCGATGCTTACTTGGTTTATTTAAAAAGTAACAACACAAATGGCTGAAACACAAATGATTCCCTTCGGAACGTCGCACGCTCGAGGCTCAGTAATTTCCTGCGTATTTTGATCTCAATGGTGCGGTACAAGTGCTCCCTCGTTCGTCTCTTTTCTATAACTTTTGTACGTTTTCTGAACTCGAGACTTGTGTTAAAAATAGCTGAGTAATTTTTCATTTCGGCGCGCGGCGGGCGTGGCAGATTACAGGCTGTTCCAAATAATACGCCATAACGGTACTTAACTCGAATGCTCCTACTCGCGGCCAAGTTTTGTTGTTCATATACATTTTCACCGTACTCGTTCTTTTGTTGGGTTATTTATTCGGTATGCTCAACTTATTGCGGGACCTGGGACGTTTTATGGCCTCTTATGAAGTTTTTCTTTCAAATTTAAAACAATTTCGTTGGCAAGTTGTATGGTCGGTAATTACATTTGCAAATAAATGAATGTCGTTTAGTTCATCGCGACAACATGACAACTTGTTACAAGCTTAATTTATTATCAACATTTTCGTGTTTATGTAAATGGTGTTTGAAATATGTCGTGAATTAATTTGAAGTCAGCAAAAACATTATGGATCACCCTATGATTCGGTCAGAATAGCGAACAATTGAGTGTGCGCGTCGGAGCGGAGACGCTATATATCACGGAGTATTTCCGTGCCCGGCCCGAATTTATAACGCTACGTCTTTTTTACGCATAAAAACTAATGTCGCCTCTAATTATTTTTAGATTATAACGCACCGCCTGCTATATATTAAGTCGAGCGCAGCCGAATTGTCAGCATAACTTTGCTTTGATGTACCATGATTTGTTTTTATTTTCAGGCAGTTCCAACGTGATTCATGGGTGGATAAATTTCAAGTGCGCCGTGAAACGTATATTTAATTGGTGCCTCTGCATAATACATTGTTATGACATTCATATTACGATCGTAACCATTTTATAGATCAGATAAATATTTAAATTAATAAACAGAGCGGAATAAGAAACTCCCTTTTCTCGGCGACAAGTTTGACGAGTTGATAAGTTTGCCGAAAACGTCAAGCGCCGTCAACGCGTCGTGCGATCGCGTTTCACAGAAAAACTGTGAATTAATCAGGACCTAGCGCGAATGGATGTGGTGTCATTCGTCTCTGTCAGTCTCCCTGGTGGATATGTGTCGAAATGAGACGGCTAACAATCGGGAGTGGTTACTCGGTCATTTGTCCCTTGCGGCCGACACGCACTGCCTAGCACACGGTTGTGTTGTGTGCGCATACTTATACTACTGATGCAGGCACTCGAGATTTTGTTTGTAAGTAAATCATTTCACAAAACGTATTTTCATTTTAAAAGTCCTCAGCTTAACATTGGTCAAGGTTAGAACAAAGTTTGGTGAATTATTTATCAGTAAAGGAGGGTAAAATTAAATTGTAATAATTTATTAAACAATTCCAGGTAAGAAGTTAAAGCCGTTTATGTTTCAAAAGAACGTAAAATTCCTAAACGGGTACCTTTCCCTACGCGTTTGTGTTCCAATTCAGCAATTTGTCACTGTAACGTTTTGTTTATTTAAAAAACTCGAAATTGAATAGTTTCTACGTTTTACAGTTGAATTTACGAGTATTTTAATGTTGACACTTATTTTAAGATGAGATTCCTAAACGAGAATATCTAAACGTGGTCGGATTCAATATGTTACCTAAATGGATTTAAACAATAAAGGGGTAACATATGCACAACAAAACAAAATTTATTGAAGTCAAAGCGAGTCGCCAAATACAAACATGAGCCTTTCGCATTGCAATCTATTAGAGAGATAAGTCTCGATAGGGAGGTATTATGTTAATCCTGCGCGCGGCGCGGGCTTTATCTAAAGTGGCTCGGGCGTCGTGGACCTCTGGGGTCTCCTGGACCCTGGGGACTTACCCGTAGGCAGCGAGCGTCGGATCGTAGGGGTAGTAGCCGCCGGAGGGTTGCAGGCCGGCTGAGGTCCACGCAGACATCTCTCCGCCTCCCTCCTTCAGCGCATATGGGTTGCTCTGAAACACCGCATCACACAATAAGAACATTTGCCACAACAGAGGTTAAAATTTTGAGATATGAGTTGGTTTACTATAGCTAAAAATATATAGTTTTAGATTAGCATTAGTCTGTTATACAATAATGGGTTATGAAGTATCAAGATATCTTAAAGATGTATTTAACATTGTTTTATTTTATTTACAAGCTTTTTTCGAACAACTCTATCTTCTATACATGTTTATAATGTTTATAATATACATGTTTAAAATTGGGTACCTACTTATCTATTCTTGAGCCTGCCTAGTGGTTCAAAATCGTTAAACTTAAGCAGTTAAAGTACTCAACATAACTAAGCTTGTATGTAAGCTGATAAATCTCTACGCGTAATACCTCTCACTCACTGAATCGGTATAACAAATACGCTAGCTAGAATTTAATTAAAGTTAACTTAATAAAAGGGAATAAACTCACGAACAACAATAAAAGTCCCAAGTGTACAGGCTGACATATCACTAGCGTATTTGCATAATGTATGGATGCCGAGGGGAAAACTATTAAGGCCTAACGCGAGTGCGCACCCTTTGCGTGATAGTTGTTTAACAGCCAGCGAGTAAGCCGATGTACCCTCTTTGCTCAGATATTCGCATACATTACGAACGACTAAATTAAAAGTGCGAACGATTCAATGCGCCTCGGGAGTTGCACTGCATCCCTCTCGCCCCACAGTTGATCACAGTTCCGAGTCGACGCCTCTGATAATAAAATGAAAAGTAATATGATGAGCGAGGCACTGCTTGCGACCCGCGATAACTGAATGAACAGATCAAGCTTATTTGTCCCCCTTGGTGAGTAAGAAAAGACACTGTTTGCATTGAATTATTTGCTGTAATGCTCATTAATTTTATGTTTATTTTTATGAACACAATACAGACCGAAATGGTCGTAGTGACTTAGTTTGAAATTTAGATTTGTGAGATGGTATTCTGAACTGTTTGGTGAATGTATCTTTGTAATTTCGAATTATTTGAAGGGATGTTAATGGCAACGTCGTTTGCATTGTTCAAATAATAACGTTTTTATAACCTTATGGAACCTTTAAGTAGTACCTATAAAACTGTTACCATACAGTATATTGCAATAATATATCTTAGGGTGCTACGAAAGTTAAATGCTACGCCACCTGTCCCTAAGAAGGTAATGACCGGCCAAGTGCGTGCGTGACGCACCTTAAAAGGAATTATAAATATCTTGACACAAGTCAGTTATATTATTATTACCTGACAAAAGCAAATGCATAATATATTATTGAATGTTATACAATGAGGATATTACTATAAAATTTTATTGGGCTAAAATGATTCATTCAATTTCTTCGATAAATCTCACTCAGTTTGGTTCATAATGTAAAAATAGGACATCTCGATAGACTGGCACGGAAAAGCGAACTGGAAGATAAAGGTTCTTTGTCGAGCTATAGAATTTTAAAAACCAACTTTTCGTTCAATTTATTCTTCCATTGATGAAGAAAACAATCACTTCATTTTCCACGGGGAAATAATTTAACGTGAAAGTTTTATATAATTGAAATTTATAATGGTTTTTACGCGCTGAATAGTACCAAAATGTAATGCTATTTTTTGTATACTATTTGTTGATACTTATTGTTTAACCTTATCAACTTATCATGAATTGTGAGCTGTGTTGTGACTCTGAGAAAGATCAAACCCAACTACAGAGTCTGTCATTAATATCTATCATTGTTGTAAGTGAACATTACAGTTCGTCCCCCGCAAATAAGTCAGTGACAAATTCGCGGTCGCAACTCTTTTGTGGAACTGAGATAAAAATGGTTCCTTTTCCTGCCACTGACAGGGTGGCAAAGTTCCCTTATAGGTCGAAGGTTCGCTAACTATGAGTGATGATTGCCTCGCCCTCTACATTAGAGAAGCATGCACGTGCGACTTAATGATATCATCGCATTCTATTGAAACAAGAAAATATTGGGCTAAAGACACTCAGTTGTTTTTTTTGTGCAAAAACATAAAAAAATATTTAACTTCTTGTGATTGGTGTTATTGTACCTGGCAGTAGTTTAATATACCTACTGTGACAACAACCACCAGTATCTTTATTATCAATATTAGTTGAGATAAAAAAACTTAACTTAGCCTCTAATGTTTAACTGATGTAATTCTATTTGAGTGTCAAAGTAATACATGTTTATATTCGTTACGTTTTTGTGACAATTCGTTTAAAATAAACTATGGGAAATCTTATCCAAAGCAATTTATTCCTCTTTTCCGTAAGACTGAATCTAACAACATTTTAATCAATTCTCCACAGAGTTTGCGAGTCAGCGCGTCAGATAGACTCATTACAGCAACCCCAAATAAATATAAACAGTAGCGAAAAGGGGCTGGCCCCACTATTAACGTTATTCACACGCGCCGCTAGATCCATAAATAAAAGGCAACTATGCCGCGACCCTAGAAACAAAAAGACAAAGTTCACGTTCGAGTGATCTGTGCGGTTCATAAATAAGGCTCGTTTATTTCATTGCATTAAACCGGTGATAAGTTATTTGACGGTTCATAAATTCGTACCCCATCGCGGTCGCGGAGTTGCGGAGTGGCGGCGGGCCGCTTATTGACCCGGCGCTGGCGTCCCGGCGGCCTCGGGCGCCGCGTCGGCCCGCCGCTCTGCCAAATCGACGGCACTTCATCATGCCACGGCTCAATTTTCTGGCTACCGTACGCCAGTTAAAGGCATCATTTTACTTTGCTGTTGCTTACGCCAATACTATTTTCTGCATCATAAACTGAATTACTCTCGTAGCTCGTAGCGGCATCTACGAATAAAGCGGTGTCGCGCTAACTGCTCCATTTGCGGCGTCTACTACGCCAAGCGCATGCCTATTAGTTGCGATGCTAGCCAACTTTTGCCAAAAATATGTACCTCCCTTTGTATTGTATGGGAACACAAATGTATTTACATCTTTGTAATATTTATATATACGAATATCGATAATAATTTACTTAGGCATAAAATGCAAGGTCTGACTAATACTAAACTAGGAAACTCTATTCTAGGAAGTTCTATTGAACCTATTTATTTCATAGCAGAGACGTGTTTGAGTAGTAAGTAAATAAATATTCGTGTAAACACTTTAATTTTATGCAACGAGCGCAGTGTTAGCAAAATTCAGCAACGTTTTGAAAAATGTAACTGTGTCCATTTTATTTCCAGCAGCTAAAGTGAATTGTGGCAAGTGGAATAAGAATGGCTCTAAGTGGATAAAGAGCGAATACAAACGAAAAAGTCATTTCATGCCGCACGGTGGTGACGCAATCCATGGCGAGCACGCGCTTTCCAATCTTACTTAATTCGCATTAAGAGTTGTATTTGCAGAACACGAAGACAACGTGGCTAAGTTCAATAAAGCTTTCCCCCAAATAAGCCATAAAACGAGCGGCTACGGGCGCGGGCTTTTTAGGTAGGTACATTCCCGTTCCAATTATTTGTTTGTGGAGGCACAATAATTTTATTTTACGTTTTATTTAACATTTATTTCGTTACGGCAATTTCACGGGTATCAAAGAATTGCTAGATTGTGATTTGAACGGAATTGGTTATTTTCCACTTCGAGGACCATATTTCGTACGGACGTATCGAGTGAATATTGTTTTATTATGCGTGATATTTGTGTTTGTTTCCTAATCACATTTTTTACAACGGCTTATTGAATTTGTGATTGATACGTCGTAAAATAATATTGAGTTATTCACTGGTATTATAAAAAAATATTTACTATTTAAATATTTTTTCTGTTTTACGATTATAACTATTCAATATTGTGTATGCAGTTTTAATTTAATTTGTTTGTTTGAGCACAATTATGTATGTCATAGAAAACTTTACCTTAAAATGATTAACGTGAAAAGATGGTGCATCACCATAAATAAATAAACAATAAACCGGGATTAAACAAGTCTATTAGAGTTCAGACGCAGACAATGTGCGGTCACGTTAACTGCCGAACCCGACGGTAACCGATCGCGGCCGACGTAATTCAATGATCGTAAACGCTCGCAATGATATCAATTAGACGGGCCTCGAGACCGATAAAGCTCCGCTTTAATTAGGAGAACAAACAACAGACGGTTCTTAATGAGCCGTGAGCGTGTGGAGGGCGAGAGAGGTAATTAGGTCGGGGGAGACTGCGGCGGCGCGGTGCCACCGAGGGCGATCAATTATTGAGCTTTCGTGATTGATTCGGTCGCGCCGAGTCGTTCGTTCGAGTCTCTCAGCATCGCGCCGCACGCCGCGGTCTCGCGACACGCTTCACCCGACCGCACTCTGACCTCACTCTTAATCCCAGCACACTAACTTTGAACGCTTACTTAATCTGCCTTTCAATAAGTTTTCGGTGTCGCTACCACACATAAGCTGTGCGACTCGAGTTGGAAATTCTATATCACTCTGGCAAGTTGTATGCTTTTGTAGAGCAATAATTACATAAGTTATACTAAACTAGCTGTTGCTTGTGAATTCGTACGCATTTTTTTAAAGGAATTGTAGCTTAAATCCTTCCCCAGGATGCAATTTATCTCCTTGCCAAATTTTATTGATATGTTTAAAACCAATCACACCCACCACCCATTAAAAAGTTTCCATACAAACATTCACACCCCATTTTACTCCATTATGAGAGTTATTTTTAAAAATCCTGAAACACGTGTCCATTTATTTTGCATTTTAAGTATACAAACCAAGTTTGCCGCGGGACAAATGTTTGTATGATCTGCAAGTATTTGCCTCGGGTCTGGGTATTTCTATGTATAATATGTATGTATTTACAAAAAAAAAAATATAAGTAGTATATCAGTCATGACCCATAACACAAGCTCTGCTTACTTTGGGGCCAGATGATGTTGTGTGAAATGTCCGGCAAGTTTCTAAGAAATCACACCACCCGTTAAAAAGTTCCCATACAAACTTTGACCCCCCATTTTACCCCTTTGTTAGGGTTATTTTGAAAAATCCTGACACGTGTCCATTTTTTTTTGCATTTTATTTATTCATATCAAGTTTCAAGCAAATCCCACCACACGTTAAAAAGTTTCATACATTAGTTTTCACCTCTTTTCACCCTCTTAGAGGTTGAATTTCAATAAATTCCACCTTAGTGGGTGGTTTTGCTGTAAAAAGAAGCTACCTTCTTAATTTCAGCTGTCTAGCTTCAGCGGTTTCGGCTCGGCGATGATGAATAAGTCAGTCAGGTGAAGCTCTTTTATAGGTATAAATATACACTTACTTCTTCTACATACATACATATACATATTACCTTGCCGCAAAACACTTTTTAACTAGCACGGAAGGTAGGGATCTTTACTGTATACTTACCTAGTTTTAACAATTTAATGTTTTTTAGTATTTCTTTGTTATATAGTTATAACTACTGTTTCTTAAGTTTTGTTTAAAATAAATTATTCTTATTCTTATATAGGCAAAACATGAACATATTATGCACTGCAAAGATATTAATGTGGCACTATATAATAAAGGCAATAATAAAACAATACTTCACAATAATTCATCTTATGATCCATAAGTAATCCTATAGTAAGACAACTTCTTCATAAAATTCAAGAAATATCAAAATAAAGTCATAATTAAAAGGCCACTAAACGTTAGATGCATAAACAAGTCACTAACAGTGTCTTATTAACAGTTTCCGGGGCCCGCATTTATTGTAGTATCTGATGTCTTGCTTAATAGCCATCATCGGAGGGTGAAATGCAGCTGTAAAAGGCCAGCCAAGCTTATAAATTGCTCAGAAAATAAGGACATTAAAAACCATTTAGAGCAATAACTATAATACGCTAAATATATAAATAAATTTACAGTATTATTTTGTTACAAAAATAAATGTGTCGAGGTGTCAGCATTAATGGTGGTCGCGGGGAGGTCGGGCGGAGAGGACAATGCGCCCCCGGGGCGCTTTTGTGCCGCGGATTCCCTGCCCGTGACATCTGTCCGAATCGCTACAATAACTTGCAAAAAAGTCACTCCAAATTCACCAACTGTAAACCGTTCCTAGCGATTATTTTCCTCTGAATATAACAATACCTACATAGTGAAACTTCGCAAGGATGTCTTCATTGGACTATTGTTGCACGTGACGTATCATTTATTCTATTTTGAATTAGCGTCTGTCTACCACTGGTGGTCTCCATTCATAACAGAACTCAGCGAAACATAATAGTGTCATAATATTTTAAACGGCTTTCAATTTTGCAATAAAATTGATAGCATTTTTTTGTTAAGGTAGTATGTACGTGAGTACGTCCTCGTATGCATTTGACTAAAGCTTTGTGACAGATAGTGAATGAACCAGTGTAGACCCATACTGGGTTCAATATCGCAGAGGTTTTATTTAAAAACACAAGTCATATCTTTGGAAATATTTAGTTGATTGATATTTCACCATATCGGTTGGGATGGATGGAAGCCACAAATGGCAGTACTTAACTGTTACCACTACACCACCACTACTCAGACTCACAAAATACCTACTAAACAGCAATAAAAATATATTAGATACTGATCTTCATTTTAATTTATTTAGCCGCTAGTGTATATGTACCGCTATTTTAATTATATGTATGTTTTTTACGGTTTACTATCCAGCTAATTATAAATAACTAGTTTGTCATGTACCCATAATTAAAGTACGAGCTTTATGCAAATTTAACGTGAAATATAAAACTAAAGCAGTAAAAAACAAACTAAAATTTAATAATAAGGTGGTTACAAAGCTATCTTGAGTTTAATCGACACCTTGTTTTATATTCGACTAATGCTTAGCGCGCCGAGCCGAGGCCGCTGTCGGCTGAAGCGAGCGGTGCGGACAAAAATTACGCGTGGTTCACATTTTTTCACTTCCGGTAGAGATAACGGTCAGAATAAGCACCTTTATGCTGTTAAGTGGTCACAGATCGCTTTGTAAATGCCCCTATTTCCAAATTGTTTATATTAAAACACAAAACCGTCCCTTCACTCCTTTGTAAAAAGTTTCAATTATCACGCATTAGGATCGTTTCCTGGGGTCAATATTTTCGGCCGAGATTAATATCGGACTCTTTGAGACGGAACCTTCCAATATCCTCCCATCCGGAGGGAACAAAGGGACATTACATCTCCGAGCATTACGAGTTCGCTGACTAACGTCCGCAAGATTTGCAAGACACGCTAAAAGTAAATAATCGCTTAATGAAATATGCATTATCGCAAGAACCATTGCTTGCGATAGTGTTAGAACTGTTAGAAGTATTCAAACAATAGTAAACGCATTTAGCTCGACCATTGTTTGATTTATAGTAAAAGCGTGTTGGTAATTTATAAGAGTGGTGCCGAAGAGCGAAGGGTGGCCTGCCTCTGCGGGATGCCAACGCGCCGGGAAATTGGGGAAATCCGAAGATTTATGAGCGGCGGACTCGCGGCTCGCGGCTGACCACCGACCGCCGTCGCTCGCTCTGTTTGCCCTCTCATTAAAGTCACCAAGTAAACGCTCACTGCTAAGATGAGTATATTTGCAAACAATTAACGCTTTCGAGGTGAGACGAGGGTAAGGGCGGTTAGCGGTCATTGTTTACAAAATGAAATTATAACAAACAAATTATTATCTGTCGACAGACTGTCGTGTCCTGAAACTACGGGAACCGACCGCTTTCGTGTGG
Organism: Lampropteryx suffumata; assembly: GCA_948098915.1. Classification (NCBI taxonomy): domain Eukaryota; kingdom Metazoa; phylum Arthropoda; class Insecta; order Lepidoptera; family Geometridae; genus Lampropteryx; species Lampropteryx suffumata. The sequence continues at coordinate 11,689,754 of OX402544.1, read as the reverse complement.
ACGATATCGTTAAAACACATATGTGCCTGTGTGATAAGGCGGCTGATACAGAAGGTGTAGATACCTACCTACGTGGGCTATCACAGTGTAAACATGCGCGGTGTCAATCACTGCGAGGCGGCGCTTTAAAACATATTTTATCGGTTGTCACATAGGTAATCTAAGTATAACGCGTTTATGTCAAATTGTCGATGTACTTATTGATAAGCCCACCCACGTTTCACCAGTTGCATCATTAGCGCAATGGCGGCTCTAATAATGTACGACACTTAACATATGCTGTTTCTTGCTGCAGATACTTAAAGAAAACTGATCCATGTTAAGCCAGTGTGTAGTGCCATAGCAAAAAGTCCACTAAAAAGGCTGTCACCATACGTACACCACCGCGTCCGATACCCAATTTGGCAGCTAATTTCAATGTAGCTCTGTCAAAAATACTGAGTACCTACCGTCACTCAACTAGTTTTCAGTTGGATCGCCTGCAACTTTATACGCGTTTCTGGTACCGAGTATGTCAACCTATGTTTTATAGATTGATTCTCAACTCTCCACTAAATACATTGAATACTCGTTTCGTAAGAGCCGGTATGTATCTCTAATACCATACTGCTATTAGTTGAGGAATTCTGTTGTCATCGTTTATTTTTCAGATTTTCAAAGATAATTCTATTAACATATTACTTTTGTCTAATATAACCTGAAAAACTCTATTAAGTTGCCATCGCTATTAGGCGATACCTATTCCTTTATAAAACCTTCATCAAACCCGGTGCAAGTAGAAGAAACACTAGTAAATGCCTTCCAATAAACCGATGAAGAGCTCAAAAACTGCTAATCGTCATTAGCTTTATTTTAAGAAAGTGATTACAGAAATGTACAGAATATTATACATCTCTTATAAAATACATGTGAAACAGTTAAGCTAGCTAAACACCGCTTAAAATGATCTATAGTTATAGTTATGAATTTTTATAGTTATGAATTTTAGGCATTTTTATAGTATTGTTATATTTTGTATTTTGATGTATTAGATTAAGTATAGGTAACTTTTTTTTTTGTACACCGCAGACTTTTTGTTTTTTTTGTCTATCCTTTCAATCCAAAGGTTGCCTGGAAGAGATCGCTTTTAGCGATAAGGCCGCCCATTGTACAACTGTACTGCTAATCATTATTTTTTTGTATGTTCTCTTGTGTACAATAAAGTGTTTATCTATCTATCTATCTATCTATAGATAGCTCAACTGATCCAGATCACTGCCAAAGAGCAGCGTCCCCGAGACACTGGTGGAATTGCCAAGTTAAATTGTAATGCTAATACGCTGGGCCAGATGTTTTACTCCTGGTATCCCAGGAGTAAAAGCTAGTCTCCAAAAGATGCGATGCGGTCAGGTTTTCAGCACAAGTCGCATCCCATACTAATGGCCTAAACATTTTCCACGGGACAAGAGTCATACTATTAAGCCTCTAACCATCATCATGTGTCAAACCAGTCGGCTCGAGACCAGCTGGTACGTTGACGCTAGCAAATGCCCGATCAATGCGTAGTGTTCTATGAGAACACTATTCCCGTGGAGACCAAGCTGGTCGACCACACATTCACTGATGACTAGCGCAGCACCACGGATCCAGCAGAAAAAAAAAATGCAATTCAAAATGTTGGATCAAAATCAAATAAGATGAACAAATATATAAATAATAATTAAGTAAGTTTTAAAAACTAAGAAGAAAACCGACTTCATTGAATAAAGAAACAAAATGTCGCTTTTTACAACTTTATAATATTTCGAAATTAATTAACATAATTGGAAAGCCACAGGAAACCACACACAGGAACAGGAAATTTCGTTTACTTTGATGACATATTTATTTATTATAATTTTTTCTAGCTTTTATAATTCAAGACCTAAACTACTAAACCGATTCTGATAAAATGTATATGGGACCAATTGGAAATCGAACACGCAAAAAAATATTTTTTAAAACAGTTCATAAATATAAATGAATATTATGAAAATAAAAAAATACAACGGAATTCAGAACCTTTTTTCTCCTCCTCCTTTTAGGTCGGTTAAAAATAGGCCCGTCTCATTGGCTAAAAGATTCCTTGGGGGTGCAGAATCAGGGCAAGCAATGTTCCAAGCGTTTTTAGTTTCGTCTAGATATGAAAATATTTTAAGATAGATATATTTTTTTCAACCTAATTAAATTAATTTGTAAAATTTAAAGTCCATATTGACCCAGTAATGCAATTTGCAATTTGCAGACTCTTTTTTCAAAGAATATGTATAACATTTTCAAGTAAATTGCACCACATGTTCAAAGTTTCCATACAACCTTAAACACTCCCCCATAGCACCCCTATTGCGTCCTTTATTTTGAAAAAATCATTTGTATTGAAAAATTATATATAAAGTTTCAAGCAAATCGTATCACGCTTTGCAAAGTTTATAATTAATATTGTCACTTCATTCCCTCCGTTTGGGAGGAGGTTATAAAAAATATTCTTATAGTAATCTTATATAATATGATGTAACCATTTGTACTAAAGAATATTTATGCAATGTTTCAAGCAAATACAAACACCATGCGTTCAAAAGTTCCCATTCAAACATGAACACCCCCTGGGTTAAGGGAAGTTTTAAAAAAAATGCAACATAACACCTATAACAACATAGAAGGTTGCGGGTTCGATCCCGCCGCGAGATAAATGTTTGTGTGATCTGCAAGTATGTCTCGGGTCTGGGTGTTTCTAGTTATAATATTTATGTATTTATTTAAATAAGTATTTAAGTAGTATATCAGTCATAACACAAGCTCTGCTTACTTTAGGGCCAGATGATACTGTGTGAAATGTCCGGCATTATTATTATTATTTCTACAAAGCAAGTACAGTCAGAACAAAGATTCTTATATAATTAGACATAATGTTAACGACAGAGATATTCACTTCTGGTTTAGAACTCGACGTCTACAGTCGAGCTTATGCTCATTCTAATATCGAATCCTAATTAAATAATTATATCTGTTACCATTCATTTCAATCAGTTTCTATTGAAGTAGGTACCTACGTAATCGGCGCCAAAGCTACTCGTATGCCTAGTGAGATTTCGGGACCAATTTTTTTTATACATCCACAAAAAAAATTACAAGTTGCAGGTAGGCTACTAGGGTTATTGGGTTATTGGGTTATGAATTGCATTTTATTTATGAATTGTATTTTATTAGTTATAAGAAACTTTAAAATACATTTAATATTCTTTTATGTTTTTTTCAGGATGTAGATAATATATCAAAGAACCTAACTCAGTAAACTTCTTCATACAAAAGTAGACTGTAAACATGTGAATTAAGGTTTATAATCAAATGGGGCGGACGCGGCAGCCCTGCGTCTCGTAACAGTGTCGCGAGTCCAGAAGATTTACCTCATCTAAAAATATGCGTACCGCGCTAAAAGAAGTTTTCACTTCAAAAAATAACTAATTGATAAAGTCACAACAGTTCTGATTACAACTACTTTTATATGAGTCAGTCAGTGGCTAAAAGCCTTCAAAGGGCTCCGTCATGGCTTAACAAGTTTTGAAAAGCCAGGAGCAATAGCTTGTCCCCTAAAATACCACTGCAGTTAGCCACTCAGATAGCACCACGCATAGCGTTGCTTATTTGCATGATCTGATAGGAACTAATTAGGTAAGCTATTACTTCTATTCACGAATTCTGAAAGCAATTTGATCTATATTGGTATCAAACCACTCGGAAAATCAGCTCTCCACCGAATGAAGGTTGTTCGTTCGGCACGAGTCCATCTTAATGACGGCAACTTACATTAAAAATACGAGTAAACGATAATAAAATAATCTTTCAATCTGTTTATTAAGAAGCAGATAGTTATCTCGAGTCCACATTGTAGTTGGGGTACAGATTTGATAATTAGGTCGAGGTTTAATCTGCAGTGATTAATGAACAAAGTAAGCACTAAAGACAGACCACCCACCGGGAGAAGACGGCTTAATAAGACCCTCATTAACACCTTAATGGCTATTCTCAATTCGCTTGATTTCTCTTCACTTTTATTTATTTTTTCCATCTCGGTCGGACGCCAGTCTCCTGCGCATTGCGGCTCTCGCTCTAGCGCCCTCCTTTAATTGAATTTCTGGTCTCCTTTTCTAAACTTATTCTCTTTGACTTAAGATTAGTGATGTATTTAAATTGGCGTTTTGTTACGTTTTTATAGTCGGCCGAGAGTGTTTTCGTTCCTTTTTACGTTTTCTTATCGAACTTTTAATTTGGTCTTGATAATGAACCAGGAGGAAATAGAAGTTTCGTTTTAAATGTTAAGCCCGTTTTAATAAGATAAGGGAAACAGTATCGAAGGCAGGTCACTTTTGCTTCTCTCTTTGTAAGTCGTTTATTTTGTGCGCAGCGGCGGCAGCGTCGGCGACGCGGCGTCGTCATGTCTATCAATAATGCAGTTTGGTAGGATTCAGAGGTTTCCGTTTGTAATAAACGGATGAGATATGAAAGTGCCGGAACACGTGTACGCAGCATGCACTTCAATGACGAAACATTTTATTGCTCTGCTACTCTTAGATGAGATCTGGGATGAGCGTGAATTTTCTTTAAAATAAAATGTAACATAATTTTAGAGACAATCTTTGAAGTTAAATTGGTTTATATTGATATCTTCTTTCGTAGGCTATTAAAATAAGTGTATTTTAACGGATATTTTTTGATTGTAAATAATTTTATAGTATTATTTAATTTAAAATGTATGCTTAAATAACAGTGTAATTTAGATTTAAGAAGTACATTTAATTTAGATCAGGTAACATATACTTATGTGGAACTCTTTACTCAGAAACATGGTCGGTTAATAATTGCAGAGCCGACTAAGCCGCGGATTCCACGGCGATTTTTCCTTCACCGTTTGAGCGCAATGTCATTGACCGCGGTTAGAAAACACCCGAAGATGGTGAAAAAGGGTGAAAACGTTTGTCTGAAAATCGTTAAACATAAAACATAACTAAAATATCCTTTTTTATATTATGAAACTAAAATATTTATACAGAAGGGTGCTATGATATAATACAACAATGTATATAATTTTCTTTTCCGAACAAAAAGAGATAAAACAGCTTTCAATGTTTTAGATTTTTTGCGATTTTTAACCCGTGACGCGATTTATTTCAAACGTCCATACGCGATTTGGTTTAAATATTCATAATAAAAAATAATAATATTACATTTGTCAAACCAACCTGTTAATGTAGTGTTGAAGTTGCAATGGAAAATTAAAAATAAGTGACGTAACAAAAACACCACCAAACTCATGTTACTCTCACCAAAAAAAATGGGGTTTCAGGATTTCGAACTTGGAAACTCACCTTTCAAAGCAAAAATAAAATACTTATTTCACAATGAATCCTAAAAGAGGTGCAACGGAGTGGTGAGGTATGTATAGAATATTTACAATGCGTAATGCAATTAACTTTATATTAAAATAAGTAGGTAGGTAAAATATTGAGTTTGTGTAATGCGGTAAATCTCTGGAACTGTTGAACAGACTCTTAAAAATACTTCACTGTTAAATTTGTAGTTCGATTTCTCCGAGTCTTTGAAACTGTATTTTATTGTGAATTATTTTCTTTATAAAAGCGCGTACGAAATCGAAAACGGGACAGTTCGTTATGATCATAATATGCAAAAATACTAAGTACCTTCTTAACTAATAGAAACGATTTATTTCTTGTTATATATTTAATACTTTTAGCTTTAACTGAAGCAACTTAATTTATAAATTATCTAACCAGCTAATTGTGTAATAACATTTGTCCAACTATAGTGACAAAACCAAGTCGCGGTTACACCAAACAAAACCCTTTAGTGATTATCAAAAGCATACAATAGATAAAAGATGGCGCTGGGTGTATTGTTAGTAAGTCGCAACTCGAACAGACGGCGCCACCGGAGTTGCCAGTGTTCAAAAATGGCAGTTGAATATTTTCCCCTGCAATGACTGTCGCATGAACCATAGGAAAATAAACACTGTGTCAACAGAATAAGAAACAAATTGTAATGTTACTTTAGGAAGACTTACATGGCCAGAAACAGACACGAGTGTATTTGTGGTAGAGCGTCGTCATTGTTCGCTAAATTGTCGCTTGCACGGAACCGGCCAGGCTTGTCGTGAGTTAGGTATGTGTACAGGGCGCACAATGACAGTAAGTATACATATATTTTAAACACCTGTTATTAAACATGCACCGGGTCACAGAATAGGTACAGCAAACTTCGTTTAATACAATGACAGATAGTGATCACACTGCCGCTGGCGATTTAGGATGCATCCACAATTACCCACACGAACTGCCATTAGTAGCGTGATATTGTTATTATGAGGTGAACGTACCTATTTTTTATTTATGTATTTAATAAACCGGTTTGATTTTCAAAAATGTTTATGGCTAAATTATAATTTCCGAAGAACTCAGTGAGCCTACCTGTCAAAAAATATTATGAAAACGTCATTCCAATTTCAAAATAATTGCTCCGAGTATAATTACCGGTATATTAATAAACAAGATAAGTTTAATCTAAATTGTTAACCACAACGAAAAGGAGAGATGTGTTATAGTTTGTTGTGTGTATCTGTGGGTCTGTCTGTGGCATCGTACCTCCTTTAGGAGGTACGGATCAAGTAATTTTGATTTAGTTTCTTTGTTTGAAAGGAAATTTATTCAAGTGTTCTTAGCAATGAATTAAAAAAATCTGTTCAGCCAAGATCATCAGCTCTTTGTGAGCAAATTCTGCAGTCTGATCGAATCTGAGAAAAATTTAGTGTCCTCTTACAACAATGATATTGCAAGAATATGGTAACTTTGACCTGATGCTGCAGAATACATAATCTTCAGTAACTTAAAGCAGAGATATCGAGTTTGGGCTTATTGGAATCTTCGCAATGAATAAGTTATATAGATGTATTTCTATCGTGTGCGGGGTATTTAACTAAAATGATATATACAAACTTGTTCTTCAGTTGTTTTTCTAGAAATGTGGTTAATAATTACTATAAAAATACCGAACATATCTCTCTTACTTACAAAACCAAACATAAACCAAGAGCACTAATTTAAATTAAAGATTTGAAAATAATTTATGTATGATACGAGTAATATCATTGGGCCTCTTTCGTTACAGGGAACGCAGTAGATAAAGTAGCGCGGTTATTCAATTCTTTGCCAAGTATGGAACCTTATAGGGATAACTGGTGCCGCTTATACCGACTGCTCATTTGTCCCTGTTGCTCAGACAAGGTGTTAAAACGAACAGTGGTATTCTTCCAGACCGCAAATTGGGTTTGTATTTATCGCAATTTATGAATGGCTCTCCCGTATAATATTAAAGCTGACCAAAAAGACCAGCATTACTTAGCAAGTAATTTTGTGTCATTTCAAATGAGGTAAAGTATTATTCAACGCTGGAGTAAGTTAAAGTGTAATTACTGTAATGGCGGGCGTTTTTTGAATTTGTTTTTTGAGTTTAATATTAATGTTTCGTGACATGGCGGTGGGGTCTGCGAGGTGTCGGTGGTTTTCTGGCTCAGCGCTCCCGGACCGGTTCGGCGAAGGCTCGGACGCCGCGCGCCGCACGCCAAGCCAGCCAGGGAATCCAAACACGTTGTGTTGCAGCGAGAGCGATAAACCTTGCTTCGTATAGTTAGTTCACTAAGAGAAGACTGCTGGGGTGACATTTATGTCAATGACATAAGATACAAAACGCAATGGTTCACGTCTACTATATTGAATAAACCGTACCTATATGAGTAAATGGAAAACGAACCTTTGCTAGTTGCTACCAATTTGCAGCCTTATGTTCATCCAGTGATAGAAGTTGTCTAATAACTAAGTATTTAGGTAGGTACCTGTTCATTCTGTTAAATTGTTAAAAATAAAAGTATATAACCTATAATACCCAATCAAAAGAGCTCCGATTACTCAATAAAAGCATCGTCTGATTATAAACTTTTGAACAAGGTTTTTAATTTCATTTACCCATAAAAAAGTTTGGGCACCTTGCCGCTAAGTTGAGCAATAATATGATTAGGTATCAGGTGACAGCGTGAACTGAGACAATCAGCAGCTTGATTCTCGTATTCTATAGGTAACGTGCAGGAAACTCAAAAGACATTCTGCATTTTTTGAGGTCGTATGCCATGTTTAGTCGGCTCACGTTTCCTGCACAGCATAGAATATAAGAAACGGACTGCTGACAGCAAATATACGTACCAATGGTGAATAGAACGCTGAACTATCGACGCCGATGCTCGGGTAGGGGTTCTGGTCTGTGGAGGAGTACGGGGTGCCGTAGACACCGACCGCAGCGCTTGACAACCGAGGGTATGAGGAAAGCGCGAGCCGGGCGTTGTCGTACTGGCAGGAGCAGACAGTCTGGCCGGAAACGGGGTCGGTGATGATAAGGCGCGGTGTGTCGCAGCATGAGGCGGCCGGGGTGCTGGCATGGCTGCCGGCACCGGGAGATAGCGCTCCGCCGGCCACAGCCGACCCGCCTGGGGACAGCGGCGGTGCCGAGCTGGACCCGCCGTCTGGCGAAGTGGCCGCGCCGCCGGTGCCCGCCCCGCTGCTGCCCACGAGCAACTGCAACCAAAATATTATATATTGTAGAACATTTAGTATTAGTAGTATTAGTTGAATAATCAGATACTCTACGTGCATTTTTTAGTAGCTTTAGCAACGTAGACAACTGTTTTACGTTTCTTTTAAACAGTCACTTTTGTGTTTTTTCGTAAGGAAAACCGTTGTCTATTTCAGAACAAAATTCATACTTAGGTCAAAAACTAGTATTTTCTGCCAAGTTCTGAACGAAATGGTGCCAAAAATCTATGCTATGTAAACCGAAATTGATTACTGAGTCAACTATATACTCGTACACCGTACTAGGTAGGGACATAACTTTCATTTAAGATTAAACTTAGGAAATTAAATGATTATTCAGCTATCAAATTAATATAAAACTTCCAATTATATATTTTTTTAATTGGAAAAAATATCTATACCTATAAAAAAATATCTAACTAAATCCTTGTAGGCAAAGTCGTCTCTAAATGATACATACTCGTAAAACAATAATCAAACGCATTAAACACATACTAGTAATCATCAAATAAACGCATCACTAATATTTTCACTCACTATTCAACAAACGTACGATTATTACTCGGTTGATTTCACAAAACACATTTAACAAGTGGAACGCTTTTTGTGAGCTTAATTTTAACTTATGCAAATGAATTCCATTTGTAGGGCACCAGTAAGATAATATCAGGGGTATCCGGTTAATCTAAGCATCTTTGTGATGAGCTCAGCGTAGCGTTGGCACCTTGGCATCGTCCGAGTAGCACTCTCAAATTACTTCTTAGAATTAATTTGTGAAATATTTTATAGCTATCACTATTTATTCCACACACTTTATACTACAATGGTACACTATGTAGGACAATCTGTGTTTGCTGTGGAATGTTATAACAGCCATTCATAAGGTTTGCCATAAAAAAAACAACAGTTTTTTTATTACGACTCCAAATATTACATTTTTATGAACAATTCTAGTATGGATAAGCAATTAATAAATTCCAGCAGGTAGGTACTTTAAGATAATTAAATGTATGCAGAATGGACAGGCTATAAGACTGGATGATATACCAGTAGAAGTTTGTTGAAAGTTGATGGATGGAAGTGGCTGGCTTTATTTCTTCAACAAGTTGTTACAAAATGAGAGCAATTTTTAAAAACGAAGATGTTTAACAAGACTGTAGCAACTATCGGGAAATAATGTTCATATGTGGTGTAAAAGTTTGAGAAAAAGTGATCGTGAGAAGAATGACAGGGAAAAGTCTGTTGTAAAGTTTTTTAAACTTACGCGATCAGAACACATTATTATAAATATTAACGGGTATTTATCGCGTTTATTTACCTATTTTTCCCGACGTTTCGACAGGTTTACACTCTGTAGTGGTCATGGGATGACTAAGTCATCGTCAAAACGTCGGGAAAAATAGGTAAATAAACGCGATAAATACCCGTTAATATTTATAATAAAGAGTGTTGTCACAGAACCTGTTCGGGTTCGGGTTCATGCGGGGACTTAAGACAATGGTCTCCACTTTTGCACTTTGCCAACTTTGCAAGTGATTCATATGTGTGCACTAGAACTTCTATATAATTATATGGTGCACGTTGACTTGGAGATAGCATATGACACAATACTCCGGGAAGTTCTCTCTTTTCAGAAATAACTGCAGCTGATACGTGCCATGTTTGTACAGCACGTGTGTGCTGTACAAACATGGCACGTATCAGAATATGGTTTTACTAACATGTTCAATGTGGCCGTAGGCTTAGACCAGGGTAAGATGTAACCTGTCCCGGTAATTAATGCTCTGATGTCTGGTATCAGGCATCCTAGTGTATGCTGTTTGCCGACGATATTGTTATTGTATGAGAAGATGCAACTGAGGTACAGAGTAGTAAAATAGCGGGAGACTGGAGAAGGGTGTGATTTCGGCAGTCTATCTACTTGCTCTTACCCTGCCTTTCCAACCAATCTGCACCGAGTTCCTTTACTTCTGTTCACTATCTAAAACGACGGAGTGATAAGCTGGGACGTAAAAAACCGAATGAATACGGGATGGATAAAATGGCGACAGGTCACAAAAACTACGTGTGCCATAAGGGGCAATCACAGCTTGAAGGGACTATCTACAAGACGGACATTAGACCTGTCGTAATGTTTGAATCGGAATGTTGGGTAACCAAAGCAACGTATAAAATAAGAGTGCATGCGAAAGCAATGCGAAAGCTAAGTTGGAAATGTGGGTTGACGAAGATGAATAAGATAAGAATGAGTATATCAGATGAAGTTTGAAAGTAGCACCAGTGACGGAATAGCAAGTATGGAGTGAAGCTACGTAGGCGTGAAACTCAAAAATCGCATAAAAAACTCAAATATTCGAAATAATGAAAAAATAAATTAAATATATTTATATAAACAATTCACATAGTACCATCAGCAAATCCAAAGACATAGGTAGATTTTATTTTTATTTTCTTACATTAAGAGCGCAACTTATGTTTTAGTTAAAAGTGAAATTCCGGTCATCTATTTAATTTGATCTTATTTATTGTATGTAAGTACTTACAATAAATAAGATCAAATTACTACATTATAAATTATTTTAAAAGTACTGAAGAAGTTTTGACTGTCCTCGCGGGCTAATGACTCATTCGTATTCTGACGTTATAACCATCATTTTATATTTTGTACATTAGCTGTAACCCTGATGGACCCTTCAGTTAAGAGTTAGCTTAGAGATCTCGCGAGACCTACTTAATATAACAAATATTAATTCTTTATTTAATAAATAGGAGAGCAGTTTTGTCGGTGAAGATTAAAGGGACGTCAACAGATTTGATCAAACATTGGAGCTAGGTTGACTTAGAAATAAAGCATAAGATACTGTGCACACAGTGGACCCCACTTCACCTCTGACGCTCCGTTTGAGTGCGTCAACTTGTTTTCTTTAAACAGAGCGTTTGAGGGATGCTCCATTGTACTTGTTAGTCTTTGTCTTCAATTTTACATGTCACTTGCGCATAAATTTAACAACCCAGTAAGTACTTTTTTTAGTGCAACATGTTTTTGCATTTATTTTATTTACATTGGAAATGGCGTTTGTCTTGTTTAGACGTTTCGAAAAATGAAATAAAGCTGAACATCTATGTATTACGCGGTTGTCAAAAATCCAATGTCAATCCAATGCAAATCCAATTCATCGTCGATTCATCTAAACTACCCAGTTATGTGTAATTCTGATTCCACCTGAGGTTTAAATCAAGATCAGTTTAGCTATTTATAGATCGTTTCAAACGGTCCTTAGATAGCTCAACTGTTTCACATATATTTTATATTATTCTGTACATTTCTGTAATTATTTTGTAAATAAACCTGAGGTCTGAATATAGACATCCCCGTCTTTATTTATTTCTACAAAGTACCTACCTACTTTCATGCATAAAATTTAACAGTCACTTAAATGTTTAGTGCCGTATCAGAGAGTCTGTTCTAGGCAGTATTAGAGTCGCGTATCATTGCATTTTGTATCTTACGTCATATAAGTAAATGTCAATCCATAGTAGCAAACAGTATATGAACCATTGAGATCACCAATAAATATAGATAACACTACGAATTAATCTATGAATCCAAATCAAGCCAGTAAAAATTTTGAGTAAACACTCTCCGATCTGGGGTTTTATTTTCATATTTACAACTGTTATCGTTCTATTTCAACACTGTACTTTTTTCCGATTCCAATTGCGTTTTGATAAATACCGAAAATCTATTTCTGATATCTCTGAAATATGGAATTAATCTCTCTAAACAAATGGAACATTCGATCGATGATTGGCGATTTCTTAAACGGAGCGTAAGCTGAGCCGTTGTTAATTAGCAGAAAACGCAGACGTCAAATGCAATCGGTTAGATACGGTTCGAATCCAATCGAGTGAGTAGAATAGCCCAACAGATCCGTTTGCCTCGATAAAATCTAGGTACCATTACAAAGTGCCGCCCGATTTGTTCTCCATACTTTACAAACACTACTATCGGAATTACTTGCGTGAGGCACTATAATTAGTAGTGCCAGACGATAACAAGTAACTACTTAACTCTCTGTTCGCGTCATCCTAGATCGCGACACTGACAACTACCAAATATATATAAAATCTTTGGTTGACTGACTGATAAAGATTTACTGGTCGACTGAACTCACTAAGCTATTTTTTTATTTTTAGGGCAATTTTTTTAATATTATTATAGGATATTTGTATTAATTCCCCTTAGGGCTTAGTTTAAGTCAGTTTTCCGATCTTGTGTTCTTGTTTGTTTCCGTGTGTGCTGAATAAATGTTTTTCTTTTTTCTTTCTTTCTTTCTAACCCATTGATGTTTGAGAACTAGGAAGGGTAAGCGTTCTTTACGGGGTCTAAAAGCACGCTAAGAAGGGATTTCAAACATTCAACACTTATAGGATTAACATTTTTAAGAAAATAACATATAGCGAACGAAGTCACGGGGATTTTCCACTAGTTTTGTATGAAATTGTGATTTTGATATCAATCAGTAAAGGCTAGATAATGCTTTGCCGTGTAATAGGCACGGTGATTGTCTCCGAGTGTAGATACGCGCTTACATGCATAGGACATTATGTGCTGATAGGTTGGTATGTACACCGTTCCAAAGCCGCTTTGTCGGCACTATATATTATACCTACAGCATTAGTCATGCACCTGTTAAAATGTAATGTTTATGTAGATTTTCTATATTTTATGTTAGTATAATTACCTTATTAATTACAGTTTACAGATGTTAGAAACGAGCTGGACAAGGACGTTTCCTACTTTACTCTACATAATGCTTGCAATATCAAAAGTGAAATTATATATTTATAAATGGTCTAATTTTAGTAGTAAAAGTGTTATTCTTATTAAAGTCTATCCAATTCATATGATAAGTTCATACATTTCTCAAGAAAATTATAGCTGTTTATGAGTTAATAATAGGATGAGGGAGCGAAACGCAACAATAACAGCCATCGTGGCTTCACTGGGGTTGATAAATCAAATATGAGCGATATTATGTCTCTGTGTACAAAGGGGGTGATACTGCAGAACGCTTGACTGCCTCAGTCAACAAAACTTCCAATAAAAACTACTTGGACGGAAACCGATCTTGAGCGGAGACAGGCAAACACAACTCAAAGCAAAAATACGCCCACGTTTCGCATTACCCTTAAATTAAATAAAAAAACCTTTAGTAATTTAGTCCAATCTGTCAAATGAAGAGTGTTAAGCAAAGAAAGGGGGCCCGGATTAATGTTTTATGTGGGTGATATCAGATGTTTTCAAGTAGAGGGGTGCTGCTGAGTAGGAAGGTTCAGCGAGTTACTATCCAGCGCGTTTGTCACAAAATAATACCTATAGAAAAGGGTAATTTTCCTTAAAATTGCATATAATTAATTCATCAAAAGTGAAATGCAGTCACAGCGCGAATGAGTAAACATTTACTTACACTTTTTACTCTTACTTATACTGAAAATACTTACAAAACATTACCTCGAGACTTTTTGGTTGAAATAATTTTATTTAAGAAATGTTTCTTAATTTTATTGAGGAATGTTTTTCTTTTTTGCATATTTTTCAAACCTAACAAGGTTTTTAAGATGTTTACAATTAAAAATTTGTATTTACTTTAAAATAAAAAAATAATAAAAAAAAATAAACAAACAACCAATCAACTGTGGAATCTTATTCTAAGCATCATCCATACACTTGGCCAGATTGTTAAAACTACACTGAATATAAAACTAGTAGAGTGCTCTGTCAGTCATGAGTCGAATACATCCACAAATAGATGCCGTAACGAACAACAAATTATTGAAAGAATCAATACCCTATTCAATGTCTATGTACAGTGTACCTGCTCATCTAATGTATAATAGAAATTGGGCGTGGCCTCATTTATTATGCGCCAGATAAATACACGCTATACCCATCTACGTGTGAAGGTAGTGTGGGCCGCGGGGAAGCTTTTAGGCAAACGTCAATATTTGATGAGATTCGGACAACGGCTCCGTTTCGAACATGCCCGGACGCTTTCGTGTCACAAACCAAGTACCTAAAATTGCTGAAACACGAAGCGACTCGACGCGATGGATAGACACTACATAAGACCATAGAGCTGCAAACAGTTTTAGACAATCCAACTGTGAACATTATTTCTATTTAGCTAGTCCGATTGGAATCAAAAGCATATTAGGTGATACTCTAAAGTGGATAATAATATACAAGCAATCAAAAAGATGCCAGGTAATAAATAAATAGGTACCTATTTATTTATTACCTGGCATCTTTTTGAATGCTTATATATTATTATCCAGTACCTACGTAATATACCTAATGCATTATGAGGAACAATATTGTTGTTTATGATAATAAGTCCTTATTGAAGTTGCCGTTCTATAATACTGGCCATTTGAAATGTATTTTTTCTGTCGTTGGCTAAGAATTGTTAACAATGTAATCCATTTTCAAAAACAGTCATTCGTTAATTGATTAGTGTTTGTTTTTATCTCATTTTGTATCTTTTTGCGTTCTAAATACAAGTCATTATGAGTGTACGAGTTCCGCCTTGGTAGCAGTGCGGCACCAACAGCACGCAACATCAATGACGTACCGGATCGAACATTACAAACGAACGCACGGCTCGTTATTGGTTTTAACGCTTCCGTTTTGGAAATTATGATCTGATCATCGTTTTCGCCCGAAAAGGACAAATTAAAAGCGATTGTGGAAGCTGATGATACTTAATCAAAGGATGAGCTAGTGGCAGCTTTCGACGTTAGCATCAAAACAGTATTGGTGTTAAATTGTCAAGGTAAAAAAGCTTGACAAATAGGTGCCACACGAACTGAATGATTGCCAGTGCGAAAGGCGATTGCCAAGCTACAAGGGCTAGGGTTGAAAGCTCTCAGTTATCCATCGTACTTACTCACAGAGTTCTACCTTTTCCAGAATTTATTCATCTTCTTAGCAAGAAAAAAAATCACGCAGTACACAGTTTGTTGATACCCGTCCAGCTGCCTTATTTAAGAAAGGTATTTATTAATAGCGTCTATGCTGCCAATGATGTCTCGATGGGTGAATACTTCGATTAATATACATAAAATAAATATTTGAAAAAATTTACAAATCAGCAATTTCATTAGTAACTAGCTGTACCCCGCCACACTTCGATGTGACACAAAAAAAACATCATAATTATAAAAAAAAACAATCCTTCATTATATATCATACTAAAATTTCAGCTCGATCGGTGCAGAACTTTTTAGTTTTTGAAGCGTACACAAACCAACATAACATTTATATATATATATATATATATAGATGTAATATGTAATATTGAAAAATACTAAAGAAACTGAAGATTGTGCACACTATCTCGATTCAAATTTGAGTATTCTGGAATATGGACCTAAGTCCAAAGCGTTCAATCAAATTGCAGTGCAACCCATTTTACCCATAACCTTAAGGATTATATAATCAAATAAATGCAACTAAATACAGTATACTAAAATGTATAAATTTAAATTAACATTTTCATGAGTCATCTCATGTATTTGTAGGACACCCCGTGTTAAATGATTTTTTAATTTCAATTAAGCAGGTAGTAAAGTTAAAGTAGTTGCTATCTACCTGTGCTTAATTACTTCTTAAAGTATGCTCTACACTTAAATCGTTTGTAATAAACTCCACCGAAATGACAGTAAAGTCGATGTGTTTATTTTAAAAGCACAGTTAAGGGGCATAAAGATGATCTCATAATTTCCATTATATTAGCAAAGGCATTATCTTGTCCCGAAGGCCCGGTTCTCGTTCCAATTTGGCCTCGGCCAACGGGATATGTTAAAGAGGACATTATAATAATTAGATTGTTATCAGATGTTATTATGAATTTTCAAAAATTATAAGAGCGAACGACTAAGATAAGTCGACGATATCGTGACGACGAGCGACGGTAGGAAGGAATAGATTACGGAATAGCCGGCGGCCGGAGGCGTAATCGGGCGCACTAAATTCTGGTCCTTTAGAAGAGCACGCCATACAGCAAATCGATAACCGATCATTATAATGATTGCCCTGTAAACGCCACTCTTGTTTTTGAGAGCCTTGACGAACAGGAGTCGTGATTTAATTCAAAAGATGGGTATTCAGAAATTTATATAAATATAATAGAGTGACCACTTATTTACAAAATACTTACCACATACCTACTCCAAAGATCATCCTTTAATCATACAGTGGACATAACAAACATAACTGAATTAGTAAAGGTAGCCAGTCCACTTTATTTACAGATATCTACATAGTAACTCAAATATAAAGATAAGAAAGCTCATATTTTGTAACGTTCAAAATGGCCAGTTTTCAACACAGCTGTAGCTAACAGAGAAACAGAAGATGTTTAAAAAAATATAATCTCTTGGTTTCTCCACGAAAACCTTAAAACTTTTACCGTTTTATTATAATATTACTCGTGGTACCACAAAATATTAAACAGTTTCAACACTTCATTAAATTGTTAATGCATAATTCAAATAATAGCCAGTCTACCATAAGACATCAAAGATGCAGCCGTATAGGTTTATTATCGTCTGTCCAGCCATGTACCTACATTATTATCATCATCATAAACTGAATAGCTCTGCTCTTATGTGTCACCATCTTTTCCTGTTTGTTGTAGGCAACACTTTTGTTGAGATTAAAAAAAGGGCTATAATGTCTAGGCGAGAAAACCAGTAGCTTTTTAGAAATATCATTTCATATTTTTTCTATCCGTTTCTCACTCATAATAGTTTTTAAGTGCCATTTGAAATATCAAAGCAATAGAAGGAGAGATCACAAAATATCCTCACCGCGTCCAACACAAAGGGGTCGCCTCTACCGCGCCGCCAGCTTTCAATTGACGCCACTATTAAGCGTATCATAAACATAAATCTTTGTGCTTCATTCCTGTGAAATATCATGTGGCGCTTGGCAGCGTTATGCGACGAAAATTCCACTGAAACACATGGATTATTTCTATCCGACGACGTATAGTGTACTTGTGCAACGTGTAGGTACAATTACCTACATAACTATCAATGACGAATTTATTATAAAACAATAATTAAATGGCAGTGTCCGTATACCAAAGCTGTATATTCATCTAGATCTTGTATTCTTCAATAGTTTTTATGAGTACATTGCACCAATATCATACTATAATTTCTTGTATATCAACATAAATTATATGATTAATAAGGATGTACTAATGCTAAATCCGCTTTCAGACGGAAGAAACAAGGTGTCGACGTCGGCGTTGTCTAATGTGTCTACAATGTATTACATTATATACATGCCAACCTAGAGCAAAGTTATGTGGGAACATAATGGCCTGGTTACACAGTGCGAGCTAACATGCAAGCTGACAAAGTCAGTAACTGCAGTCAAGCTACTCGGACCGTGTGATCACATCATACGAGTTACTGTCATGTGAGAGTATCAACAACAGACGTTGTGGCTTTCATTGTGTGACAGGGATAAAATAAGGGTTTAAGAGGAAGTGGCGCTAATGACAGATAAGGTTAAGATGTGTTGATATTATGAAGGTCAGCGTATGGACACTTTATGAAAGATGAATGTCATGTGACAAGAAGGGTGTGAATATGAATTCGGATGGACATAATATAAGAGATAGGCTAAATAGTTTTTATGGATTGTATGAAAGACGATATGCAGACGATAAATGTTGGGCCGTGACGACGTGTGACCGGTTGAAACGATTCCAGTATTTTGCTTACGAGTAAGTACAAACACTGGATACAGCAGCAACTCTATGCAGCAGTAGCTGTCCCCTAGCACGTTAGTAGCTCGCACTACGTAACAAGCCCTTAAGTTCTGCGTCTGACGAGGCGTCTGAATACCGAGTTGCGTATCTAAGCACGCTAAGTTTTGAATAAAGTTCTTTGCGAAAACAATGCCTCGTTGTAAGCAATAAAACACCTCTATTATTGTACTAAAATTGAAATGAGGTGTGTGCGTGACGCACGATGTCACGAAAAACGAGTTCGCGATGTGTAGTGTGCGTGTGTATCCGCGACATACACGACGAAGTGTTGGCTGGATCGTCAGAACCAAACGATCAAACACGGGTGTATATAGATACCTACCTAGGTACTTCACAACATGGTGTATCCTCATAGTACGTTTAATAAATTAAAGATGCGACGGTGGCACCTTGGAGCCGCTACTCCCACTATTCATAAATACCAATACCGACCGCAACATCGATTAATGGTTATTTAATGCAGCTCTATTCAATTATCGTCAAGCGGATTGTGTGTGTCGATAATTTCAATGGCCAAATTCCCAGTAGTTAATTCTCAGTGGGCACTTCATTTATGGTTCTTGCCATGCGAGCAATGTACTCACCACATGTTCGATTGGCGACCATTCGACATTAATTCTGCAACGTTCGTAACCGGCAGAGCGTAAATATATGTTAGTGTTCGACTAGTTATATGTTAAGGAAGTAGTAGTGTTCAACTTTTAAGTAACGGGTTATCACAAACTAGATATATATAGTTTTATTTCATGGTAGGAGTTTGAAGTTGATTTTTATGTTTAAACTTTATTTATTAACGTGCGTCAAATAGGTCGAAAGTTGTTATTATTTAAGAATTTATACTACTATGGGGTTAAGTGGTTGTTGAACAAACGAAGGAGAAACACAGCCATAGACAACCGTGGATGAAAAAGTAATAAAATTATTTCATAAAACGTATGAAATGTAATGAAAAGTTTACCTACAAAGCAGGTGGATTGACCACGGTTGTCGCGGTTGTCTAGTAGCTTTAAGGAATGAATTACTTATTTTTTTTATTATTTATGTATACAAAAAACTTACACGTATGTGAAAACGGGGACGCTCGTGGTGTACGCTATACATCGTCCACAAATGAAATGAATTCAAATTGGAATAATAGTTTTCGTTCCGTTTAATAAAAATCAATCTAAACCTAAGTATGTATTTAAAATCTCAATCAGGCGCGACTCGGCAATTTAACATTCCATGTTTCAACTTATATTATCGACAAGTTTAATAACAAGCATTGAGGCAATAGCAATAATCACTGCAAATTAATTACCGGCGTAAAGCGAGCGCGAAGAAAAACAGTAAAAGTATTAACGCGCTGCTGATGCTGATACACGGCCATGCCTGAATGGGGTAGCTACAATCTAGGACGACTAACCACTGGACGCTAAATACTACCGCACTCGTGTTTTCTTTTTCTTAATAACCAAGTAATAGTACTACTTCTACCAAGTAATGACTAGTTGCTGACACTTCATCTAGAATGTCCTCTTGAAGAATATCAGCCAGTTAGGTAATGCATACGTACACATTATATTATTAGTTAAGTAATTTAAAACATAAATAAACTAAAACATTGTCCTTTTTAAGCGCAGTCGTGTCATTATACCTTTTTATTCCTCATTTGTTAACTATTTATATGTATTATTTCTACCTTCTTATGATTAAAAAAACTGTCAAAGTTATTTTAACTGTTAAATTATAATAATACGTGTGTTGTAAACTTGATCCATTGGTTAATATGTCGTGGGTCAGCTCCCTAGGCTAAAATGTCCCTACTACCGATGGTGTGCCAGCGGCGGCGGCCGTTCGGAGTTTGGCTTATAAATAACATTTAGCGGGTGGAGTGGGAGGCTCGGATTATGAGGTCGGAGGACTCAATTAAACTGTGCTACCGGACCCAGCTTTTATTGTGGACTTTTGCCGTGACCTCCCGCCGGATTTCCAGATAAATGGGTCCACTTTACGCGCAACATTCGAGCAGGCACGAAAGTCGGTCAAATTAAGGGTTAGGATTTCACCACAACGGACCACTGCTTATAATGAATCCTTCGACAAGACTGCCGACTGAAGATTATATGAAGTATAATATGCGAGTTTTTATGTGAGATATTATGTTGGTAAACTTACAGTTACATTTTTCTTACTCTTTTTAAAAGAGTAAATTAGCATATAAAAAATCGATTCAAACGCTTTCATGACTTGAAGCTCGTTTTTCCGAAAGTGACGTTACGAGTACATTTAAGTTTTATGATTAATTTCTAAACTAAAATTTTAATTTTATTTTTTCATTATACTAATGTTAAGCAGTAGGTACAAACGCTGATTAGTTTTAATTTTATTTATAAATCAGTGCTTGTATTTCATAACCAATCAATAAACTTTCTAAATAGAGGTTCAGTTTTTGTATGAAGTGCTGTCAAAAAATATGTATAATCTATCTGAGTTGTAAATTTGTTTTAAAAAACGGTATGTAGCCTTTTTGTTGTTAGAATATTTGCGAAAACCCCTCAGGGCCTAACGAGGTCTCTGCAAGGCATTGATTGAACTGGGTGAGGTCGAAACAGGAATTTAAATACCTTTGAACTCTGCCGTGCGTGAGGAAACAACACACGTGGATGGAGATTAGAAGGGCCGCGTCTGGAACATACACGAGCTACTCGCAACTAGTTGGTTGACATCATGTATGAAAGCAAGTCATGGCGTCCAAGAACTAGGTATAGAAACGTTGTTCGTTCGGTAGCAAGATAGGCAGACGATACCGCAGATATTGCGGGCTGGCACAGGATCGGAATAAATGACAACCTACAAAAGTATGAAATTTAAAATTCACACAACGATCTCTTATGACTATTGCGAATGGTATATATGTACGGCATGCCTTAAGGGTTCATTGTAGTAAAGGAACACCTTAAAATTAGTTGGTCCATGAAACTCCGATGTGGACTGCGTTGATGTCTTTTCTGACAGAATGCAATAGTTCTATAGAAAAGACATCAACGAGCTTTTGTAGCATATATACGCTACGAGTTGCATTGAAATATGTTCCTTGATTTAAGACTAGGCAACATTAAATGATCCGAAAACAAATTAAGGAAAAACCTGATTAGAACTTAAACTTAGATTTGACATGGTGGAAGATTAAACCACAACGACTTTTGTCTTCAACATAAATACATCTTCGACATAGTTGATTCTGAATCAAGTAATGCCCTAAAATGGAATTGAGTATGGTTTGTGTCACCGAGCAATTTGAATTGAAACCATTAATTATAATATGGATTTAAATAACTAAATATTGGTAGAAAATGCACACTAACCCCTAACTAAACATAGCTTATACTTTGGTGACCAGTTGGTGCCGTGGTCTAAGGGCCGGCTGATACGCAGAAGGTTGCAGGTACGAGACAAATGTTCGTTTTATCTGCAAATAATTGCCTCGGGTCTAGGTTGTATAATATGTATGTATTAACAAAAAAATATCTATAAGTAGTACACCAGTCATGTGGCACCTATAACATAAGATCTGCTTATTTTGGGGCCAGATGATGCTGTGTGAAATGTCCAGCATTATTTATATATTTTTAAATACATACATAAGATACTTTAGACACAGAACCAACTTTTGATACTTATTTTACGTTTATTCCGTTTTTTATTTGAAATCCGTTTTGTCAACTGTAAAATACACAAAGCAAATCGTGTAACTGTTCAATCAACAACCAAAATCAAGTTTTAATTACTGTTCGTGCAATCGATACTGTACGTTTTCGACATCGAGATGTTTTCGAACTCTAACATGAACAATTCCAAAAAGTTCAAACACAACTTGTAACCAACGCAAACGCAAACACGACAGATACATTTTGGCTTTATTTGCGGGTTCCGTATTAGAAATATCTAGGTTTGGAGTGTGATCGTATAATCGTGATTGGCGTGTGCAGGGTGCACTATTAAAAATGCTGTAGCTGTAGCAATAATACCTGCTTATTGTATAATAATAACTCAGATTAATATTATCTTGTTTATTATAAAGCTGCAGAATAAAGTTAAAGTACGAATATAATTTTGACACAGTATGAATGAATGAAAAAAATATTTATTTCAGCATTCATATGATAGCATATACAATGTTTAAATGCACTTTGATGCTGCTCGAATTTTAAATAGGTAGATATTAGGCTGCCTGTATCGTGAAGACCAGAATGAATCGTTTATATGAACACACAGACAACATCCTAACTAAAACAACTTAAAATAGGTATACAAACCAGTTAATAATAGGATAATTAAAGCACCTACCTATTGAGCATAAGCGTGAATGCCAAAAAGGCGTCCAGCTCAGCATGTGTTGAATGGTAGCAAGTAATGCTTACTCTCAACGCAGATTTTTAGTTGTTACCTAGGTTTAGGAGAGTAGTGCAGCAGCGACAAGAGAACAATTAACATAAGTTGGATATGTAAATACAGAAAAAAAAGGAAATTATAACTTAATTTGGTACTTTAGTAAAATTAGATATTATAAATATAAATAGGTGTTAAAATAAAAACGAATAAATTAGATAGGTTGTTAGTTAAACAATTATTAACAAAGGTACTTTAGTATAAGTATACGGTATCTGAAATTTAACTATATTATATTACTAGCTGCTGCCCGCGGCTTCGCACGCGTGGTACCTACATAAAAAGTAGCCCATGTCCTTCTCCAAGGTCCCATCTATCTCTAAATTCATCAAACTCGGTTCCGCGGTTAAGGCGTGAAAACGTGACAGACAGACAGGCAGCGTTACATTCAAATTTATAATATTAGTAGGGATTATAAATGATGGGAAATTTGCATTATGTACAAAATTATTTACTATTAGTTCAAAATTATATATAATAAGCTCTGTGATTGACCTCTTTTTCTTCTTCCTAGAATGGCATCTGTATTGATGACAATTTTGCCAATGTCAAGTGGTTTTGTGTTGTTATAGTATCACAAAGTCGTAGCGTTACATATTTTACTTCTTGGTGTCAACTGTAACTTATCAAACAAAAGTGGATTAAAAAAAAACTTATTCAAATGTAAACGTCCAGTAATATTATTTGCAAAATCGGAAACTGTCTATTAAAGCTTATCATCAAATATCTGATTATTTAAATGACAAAAAAGCTTCGGATGAATCTGCTCCAACTCGATTCGACATCCGTAACAAAATTGGCAAGGATCATACAAAAAAGTGTTAGGACCAGACGAGGTTCTTGCCGGATTTCTTTTTGAACTGTTAGAACTGAGCTGGGTTAGAAGGACTTAGATTTACTAGCATGTAAGAAGTCGATTCAAAGTGGGCCTTGTGATTTTATTGAGTAAAATGTTTTTGTTTTTATTTTTACCATTGAAACATTTGACAAACAACTCAAATATTTAGGACCTCGTAACCTCCAAAACTTTTTTTTTGTTATTTTAGTGCATAATATTAATCATACTCTAAATAAAATTACAATCTAGCCAAATAAGCTAATGAGCAATTTTGCTTAGACATACATTTATAAAATAAATTATATCTAAGAATGTGTCCAATAGCACTTTTCTTACAGTCTCTAGTTAAAGGGGAAGACACTTTTTTCTTGTGTTTTATACAGTTTCTTATCACTTCACTATTGTTAAGCTACCTTCAAAACTGTATAAGGAAAATATAACGTCATTAAAACAGCCTTCAAATTTAAGTGGCGTTTCAGTATTTGGGCGTCAAATCGATCTGTGATTATGACAGATAGCGGTAGTTTTTGACAGAACTTACATTGTTATTCCATAAGAGTTTTAGTCCTAAAATGATAATCTTGTAAACCCAGTACTAATCAATTTGTTACAAACATGATAACATCTGATTAATAACTACATTAACTTTAATGTTTTGCGCTTAATTTGATAACTAGATTAAGGTTATCACAATTTATTGTTCATATGTAAAATTACTTACATTTGGAACTATACCTATATTTTTAAACGTACATACCTACTTTACTTAATTAATCAAAAGTGGGGGTAATATAATACAATAATGTAATAGGTACTTAAGCCTCATATAATAGCTCAAATACATTAAAATCTGTTATCAACTTTATAACGACCTGACAAACTCTATGGCGCAGTGGGCCAAGGTTCGGCTAAGACGCAGAAGATTGCGGGTTCGATGCCCGCCGCGACACAGTAGAATAGAATAGAATATAACTTTATTGTACTTACACCTTATGAAATAAAAATACAAAATTACAATTTAAACAAAATAAGATTACTTAAGTGGTACAATCGGCGACACAAATCTTGTCACACAAGTCTTGTATGTATTTACTAAAATAGTATATTATATATTATATCATAATAGTAAAAATAGTATATAAGTAGTATATCAGGCATGTGGTACCCATAACACAAGCTCTGCTTACTTTGGCGTCAGATGATGCTGTGTGAAATGTCCGGCAATATTATTATTATTAATTGACATTCTAATCAACTCTTATGGAGCGTTTAAAAACAGATCAATAAATCTATAACGGAGTTAAATACTGTGCCATTTTGTATCAAATTTTAATAAATATTGAAAACAATGTTTTCAGTAAAAAATAATAATATATAAAACGTATAATCATCAAAGAAATCTGTCAAAATAAAGAACGTTCTTTCATTGGACGAAGACAAATGAATAATTGCATTTTGAGTCTTATGCTACAGACATAAAGGTCATCGCACTAGGCTCATGAAAAGAAAGAACTGTATCACAAGGTTTTCATTGGTTTCGAGGTATTATTAGTTATTGTGCGGTTCTCGCTGGGTTTTCCGAACCGGGCCGTATCAGGAGGCCATTAACTATTAACTGCCATCGAACCACTTGAATGGTCAATTGCATTCAGTCAATTAGACGGAAAATTGTTGTGGAATTGAACGCGTTTCAGTACAATTATTATGCAACCATAATACTGTTACTATACCTACTATTCTGTTTACTGATTTTATTTTAAGAGAAAACGTTATGTGCTTTTTTTATGAATTAGATTCAAAAGATGAGGTATCAAGCCCATGCAGAGCAGATAAAAAGATTTTTTCTCTTTTTCTAGTTGATTTACTCGCTTATAAGTTTCACATGACAGCACTATACCGCCGGGATGACAAAAAATTCACACAGCATCATCTAGCCCCAAAGTAAACAGAGTTAATGGGTACCATTTAACTGATATACCTTAAATACTTTTTTGTTATTTTGTAAATATCTATATTAAACATAGAAACATCCAGACCCCAGTCAAATGCTTGCAGATCATAAACATTAGGAATCGAACGCGCAACCTACTGCGTCTCAGCCGGGCCTTGGCTCACTGTGCCACAGAAGTAGTAGAAGCTGCTTAGTTTGAGGTTGAGGGTTTTATTTTCTCCCAGGATAAACATTCGTGTAATGAATATAGGTGTTTGTTCTGTGTCTGGGTGTTATGAAGTATCGTAATTATGTATTTAAAAATATTATAAGTATTCTATCAGTCATCTGGTCACCACAAGCTATGCTCAGTTTTGGGCTAGGTGGTGTTGCGCTGTCCATTAATATTTATTTGCGCGGCACAGACATATCAGCTGACTAAAATAGCCATGCCGGCGGCATTGTGTATAGGAACCTTGAGTACCTTGATACACGTTTATGGATTGGAGAACGCACCTGGTTTTGCTCAGAATATAAAGATTTTACTTAGGTTAACCCAGATCCCTCCAATATCATTGTCTCAGCTTAGACGGCTTCTACATAGGCAATATTATGGTCCATGCGGAGTAACGCTTTCTCGACGCTTTTTTTCTTTGCCGTTTTTAAGTACTGAAATGGTATTGCAATGGTTTAAATTTTTAACCGACTTCAAAAAAGGAGGAGGTTCTCAATTCGTCAGAAACTTTTTTTAATGTATTTTCACCGATTACTCAAAGACGCTTAAATTTTACATTTCCCATTTACATTTTGTCTAAATCGGTCGAGAGGTTATTAAAACATCAACAAAAATGTAATAATTGTATACATCGATGAAATTTTGTATATACACGAAGTCGGTCTTTTTAGTTTTTAAAACGTAATTATTATTTCAAAACATACCATGCGTAGGTACCTATCCGTGTTTTTAAAGTGGCTTATTTTTAATGGCGATGGGGTTTCGGCACATAGCCTATCACTTACATACCAACTGTACTGTCCGTTACCGTTTTGTAAAATTGACCGCTATTTTCATACTATTTGAGTTTAAATTCATCTTCAATCATTTCCCATAATAATGTCATAAAGATCTTTAAATATAATTTGTTCAAGAACAAATCAAGATAGAAACACTTGAAAAAATATGTAAGCAGATAAAGATAAGTATGATTTTTCTTTTCATGGCGAAAATTTACACTCTCATAATTTAATTATTAATTATATCATAAGAATACCTCTGCGCAGTGGGTGCCCGGCTGAGACGCAGTAGGTTGCGGGTTCGATTCCCGGGACAAATGTTTGTAATGATCTGTAAATATTTATCTCGGGTCTGGGTGTTTATATGATAATATGTATGTATACAAATACATACAAAGAGAAAAAAAATAAGTTATATATCAGTCATAGACCCATAACACAAGCTCTGCTTACTTTAGGGATAGATGATGCTGTGTGAAATGTCCGGCATTATTTATTTATTTATTCACTATTAAAATTCTCGTTTAAAATTAATGATGTATAATTGATTATAAGTATACAAGCAATACTATATTTAGCTGGGTTTGCTCAAAGCTGTGAATGCTGCACCTTGTGGTGGCAAAGTAATAAAACTAAAGTTTTAAATGAGACGACCCGATAGTACCGTCGTCGTATCCCTGTCTTCCAGGTGTGCCCTAATGAAATGTTTGCCAAAGTGTTATCATTTACAGATCAACATACTTAAATCTCAATTTTATGGCAGCACAAACTTCACTCTTTGCTAAATGTGTAGCAAATAAAAAACAGCTTTTAACGAGAGGGTCCGCTCTACCTGCCCTTCAATATTATCTGATTTCGTTCGATTACCGTGGCGCCATCTCTTTTTTGTCGTTACTTATGCGGGCATTCACTAGTGTAAAACTAGGTAGGGGTCCATAAATACCATGTATTACAGACATATGATAGACACAAGATAAAACATTCAGTTTTTGTCATACACACCCACTTAGGCATAATAGTTACTTATACAGTCAGCGAAGGTCGCAGGTTCAGTTCCCGCCGCGGGACAAATATGATCTGGCAGTATAAGTGTTTTTTTTATGTTATAAAGTATGTATTAACAAAAAAAGTATATAAGTAGTATATCAGTCATTTGGTTCCAATAACGCAAGTTCTGCTTAATTTGTGACTAGATGATGTTGTGTGAAATGGCTGGTATTATTTATTTATTATTTACTTGGACGAAGGCGGTAACGCAATGGTGGGCAAGGGATGCTCAACGGCCAAGAGGCAGACCACCCGCCCGATGGTCGAACGATATAGTCAGCGTTGTCGGGAACCACTCGATAAAACTTGCTAGGGACCGGAAAGAGTGGCATAATAAAGAGGAGGCCTATACCCAGCAGTGGGGGCAATCTGGCTGAAATGATGATGTTGGTGATGATTTACTTGTAACCTAAAACTTTAACTAACTGATCAATATTAAGCTACGTTGTTCGTGATCATAACTTGCAGTTGTGTGTCCGCAGTTTCATGTACACAATCATGGCGATTATAGAACTTTTGATACAATCAATGTCTATCAGTTTCGATTAGCAATAGGCATTATTGTGTCCGTATTACGTGCGTTCGGTTTCTATCTATTCCTACTACAGCATGTGTACAATCAACATCAACCTTCCGTAATAGCAATTCATCAATATTAACTGAAAGCTGTTAGTATCAAAGTTTTGATAGTATCAGAATTACATAATTGCCCGGATTCTTACTTCTTGTGCTGTATTTTCAATATTTGATTATATTAAAAAAAAAGTATATACGTAGTATATCAGTCATGTGATACTCATAACACAAGCTCTGCTTACTTTGGGGCCAGATGATGCGGTCTCCGATGTCCGGCATTTTTTTTATTTACTGACTTAATAATAGCAATAATAACAATAATAACTTACTTAAAAAATGTGTGCAGAAACAAAATAATTGTTTGGACGTGTTTCTGTGACGAATTAAATACATAATCGCTGTGCGCTATTAAACCTTGGAGCCCTCCAGTTAAAGCTGCTTTTCCAAAGTTATTAGACGATCACGAAGGCCTTTGGGCGGCCTATTCCCTGCGTGATGACGCAGGCAGGTCGCCCAAAGGCCACTTTGGTCACTGAATGATACAAAGTAGTTGTAATTTTGTCAAGAAGAACAGAGTCTAGTCTCTTAACGTTCCATGGTTTAATATTGTAATTATTATAAACTAGCATCTGTCTTGGTAAGACTAGCGTGGTAATATTTACAGCAATTATATGCTATTATAGATCACTAACTATATAATAATAAATAAATAAATATTGCCGGACATAAAGTTTTTTAAACTTACGCGATCAGAACACATTATTATAAATATTTACGGGTATTTATCGCGTTTATTTACCTATTTTTCCCGACGTTTCGACAGTCGGGAAAAATAGGTAAAGAAACGCGATAAATACCCGTAAATATTTATAATAAATTGCCGGACATTTTCTCACAGTATCATCTGGCCTCAAGGTAAGTAGAGCTTGTGTTATGGGTACAGTACTGATATACTACCTACGAGTATATACTTTATTTTTGTTTTTAAAAATACACATATAAGGCATAGAAACACTAAAAACATGCATATCATATTATAAATATTTGTCCCGCAGCGGGAATCAAGCTTGCAAATGTGTGCGTCTCAGCCGCCACAGTTTTACTATACTAAGTTCAATCAAAACCTGCTCAGCTGTTTTGTGACAACCAAACATCGTCCCACCGAGGCTTCCGTCGATTGAAACCGCTAGTACAGTATAGTATTGGGACCCTCGAAATGAATGAATAAATGTATTGTTCAAGTCAAATACGGTACAGTCAAAAGAAAAAGTATTTAAAGTAATATAAGGAACAAAAATCATTGATGGAAAAATATTTTTATTCAGCTTCACACAAGCATTCAGTTTTATAATATTAAGAAGTTTATAAACTTTACATCGACGACGCAGCGAGATCCATATCGTGACTATAAACATTTGAAAATTGTCCTTCGTAGTAAAAGGTGTACAGTGTGATCAGTAATCGTTTATTGCCTGCCCTGAACTTCCGGTTCGACAAGGCTAGCGAACAGCTGCATATGCTTATCTGCCTACAAGGTTTAAAACAAATATTTTTTTAATAACTTAATTTGGTGGTGTATTAATTTTTAAATGTCAGTTGTAGTTTAGTTTTCAAATGTTTTTACTGGCCTTTCAGCTAATTTGGTATTCCTGTATTCTGCGTTGTAGGTCGGTTCGATTCACTCCTCCTTTGTAACACGAACTTCAGTGTTTGTTCTATCTCGATGTTGTTAAAGTATCATAAGTATGTATTTAAATATATATAAGTATTCTATCAGTCATCTGGTCATCATAATACATGCTATTATTCGTTCAGGGCTAGGTGTTGAGTGTAATGGTGGAAATGCGGTTGGTTCATTTCTAAAATTAGGAATTGTCTAAAATATATTTCGTTAAAGCATTTGTAAAACCTATTCGGTTGGGACATCTAACTAAATTAGGAACGCTTAAGTTAGATAAAATTAAATTAGGATATGTTGGTAGCAGCAGAATATCAAAGGTTAATTTGACAATTCGAAACCTAATTTTAGCTAAAATTTGTTAGGTTGGTGCCAACAGAATTGAGGCCATTGTCTACCAATTAACAAATATACCAAATATTATTATTATTATAAACTTTATTTACAGAAATTTACAGTAGTTACTTATATAATAATATTATAATTTGTTGAAAAGTTGATCTATGTAATTAAAACAAGTAAAAGTAACGATTGTAAAGTTGGCCGGTGTCAGCTGTTTTATACAGGGTGTAAAAAATAGCTGCCCAGAACTGTAATGAGCGTTCAGACCGTGTTTAATATACTAATTACCACAGAAAAAAATCTAATTAATATTCCATTTTCATCGTTTATACTCATATTCATATTCTGTTAAAGTCTAATTTTGACTATTTTTTAGATCCAAACACTATAACTAAAACGCTGTAGTAATTACAGATATATTCTTCTTAATTTAAATTTTTAGTCAACTTTAGTGATACATTACATCAAACATTGGATCAAACATTGGACATGCAGGGATATTTGGTCTGAGGAATTTATAGGTTAAATAAAACACACTTTACATATTAAATTTTATTTCTCTTATACCTAACAATCATGGCGTCCGACGTAAGTGTGTTTGAAGCTATATTGCAGCAAGTGCCTTACCTATTCTAACGTCTCGAGAGTGTAAATTGGCGAGTCACATTCTTATATCTTATATCAGTGTTTCTACGTATAATATGTATTTATTTACAAAAAAAAGTATATAAGTACATCAGTCATGTGATACCTATGGGTACACAAGCTCTGCTTAATTTGGGGCCAGATGATGTTGTGTGAAATATCCGGGATTTATTGAATTATCCCTACTAGTATTATAAATGCGAAAATAACTCTGTCTGTATGTCTGTCTGTCACGTTTTCACGCCTAAACCGCTGATCCGAGTTTGACGAATTTTGGTATAGAGATAGATGTGACCTTGAAGAATGACATAGGCTACTTTTTATGTAGGTACCACGGGTGCGAAGCCGCGGGCAGCAGCTAGTTTATTATATAATACAATAATAAACACCTAATATGTGTTTAAAGTATACCCATCTGCCAGAACGACGTTTATACACATAATTTGTATAGTCCAAAAGTATGCATCAACTTACAACGTCCACAAGTGATCAGAATGTCAGAAGATAATAACCGATTAATGTTAAGTTGGCTGTTATATCAAAATTATTTATTAATCCACTTAATAAAAACCGTGTAGCTGTCGTGAATGGCTAATTATATCTTAATACCAAAGCTATCAAGTTACCTATCAAGTATCTCTTATAATGCCGAGTACACACTGGCGTCTCTGCACCGGACACATCTAATGGTTGCGTTTTATCGGTACAGTGACGGCTAAAATGCAGGTTCGTATGAAATCGTTTGCATTCGTCATTCCACTAGCCGACAAGAAGCGCCGTCGGCGTCGACTGACAGCGACGGCATAGCGAATCCTGCAGCATGCCGGCGCAGCGAGCCTCGCGCCGTGTCGTGTCGCCATCGCGTCGTCGCCGTGCCGTTTTTAAAAACTCCCGATTGGGGTTTTAGCGAGTAATCACTTATTTTTTACGTTTCAAATAACGTTCTTTGAAAGTAGTTTACGAGCAGGTCTGTTAAAACTGTTAAACTTTTGCTGTTAATTATTTGGTAAGTGAGTACACATCGCAATATAACATGTGCCTTGACTATACGATATACATTAAACGACACGTCTGTCGTGGCTGATGACGGATGCTGTAAAAATATACTGGCTTAAATTCAAACACAATATTAGTGAAATAGGTATAATTAATTTAAAAATACAATATAATTTCAATATTTCTAACTGAACCTGTTTGATTGATGTTTAGAATTTTATTCCAACGAACAAGTAGGTTTTAAATGAACACGGTAAAGTGTGAATAGGAAAAAATGCTCAGTAAGTACATAATGCTGATATTGTATTAGATCATAGAAGTAACATTTGAGGTTTTCTGATAACTAGCCAACTATTATGGTTATTAACAAAACAATTTATTTTATTTTATTAATTCAGGGGATAATAACCATATACAATATTATGTTAGATAAATGGTAACTTTATTAACATTATATTATCTATCCTTACTAATATTATAAATTTGAAAGTAACCCTGTCTGTCTGTCACGTTTTCACGCCTTAACAGCTAAACCGATTTTGATGAATTGTGGTATAGAGATGGGACCTTAGAGAAAGACATAGGCTAATTTTTATGTAGGTACCACGCGTGCGAAGCCGCGGGCAGCAGCTAGTACTGAATAAAACTAATTAAAAATGTATCTTTAATTTTTATAAATAATAATAATAATCGGACGGACATTTCACACAGTATCATCTGGCCCCAAAGTAAGCAGAGCTTGTGTTATGGGTACCACAACATGAATGATATACTACTTATATACTTTTTTTTGGTAAATACATACATATTATACATAGAAACACCCAGACCCGAGACAAATACTTGCAGATCATACAAACATTTGTCCCGCGGCAGGAATTGAACCCGCAACATTCTGCGTCTCGGCCTGACCTTAGCCCACTGCGCCACAAAGGTCGTCAAATTTGCGTTTATAACCAACTTATAAACGTCTTTCAGCTTCTGTCAAAAGTTAACCCCTGTTTTTTTGTGCTATCCCTTTTTGTAAGATAGTGAAAAATAGTGACGGCGAATCTTCAGTATTTAGGCAGTGTTTTATTTGAAAGGCATTTATAAGAAGGGCTGAATGTTAAAGATCTTTGTCATAACTTGTATTTTTGTTAGAAAAGTATTATATTATGTTATTTACTATCGAATTATATTAGTTTAGTAGAAGTAGGTAACTTAGGAGCACACAACATAAAGGCTCTCTGTTTTGATCATGCCAATACTACTACTTGAGGCTCTACGTTTAAATTATTTTATGGTGTTGATGTGGAACCTGTTTTTAACCTGTTAAACATTAAAATTACACGATGGTGGAACAAAATGTATAAGTCTTACAAGAATTTATATTTTTTGTATTAAAATAATGCTGTACCACTCTAGCAATAGCACAGTAAATGGATAATTTTTGCTATTAGGTATATAGATAGATCAACTGACTGACCTGTTTCGAATTTATTAAATACTAGCTGCTGCCCGCAGCTTCGCGCGCGTGGTACCTACTTAAAAAGTAGCCTATGTCCTTTTCCAAGGTTCCATCTCTATACCAAAGTTCATCGAATTCGGTTTAGCGGTTTAGGCGTGAAAACGAAACAAACAGACAGACAGACAGAGTTACTCTCACATTTATAATATTAGTAGATTACCGTAAAAGTTTTCAAAGTCGATAGGACAGCTAGTGGTCAGGTTCCAATTCTATTCCACGCCATCTAGTTAGCAAAACAATAGAATTTTATTTAAGCTATCATGAACTTATGCATTGAGAGTTGAATTGAGTTGAGTGCACTGGTGCGGTTCTTTGATTAGGGTTCAGGATTTCGATTAGGTAGTAAATTGTAATTCATTATACTTATTATTGTTTATACATTAACATTTATAATTTTTGTAGCTTACCTGCTTATTAATTAATATTCTGAATATAGGCCTAACATAAACCCAACTCTACATAATTATCCACCACTACCTCGGTTGCCTGATAGAAAAAGCCTTTCATTAAATCCACTCACGAACCTGCCTACCAAGAAAGAAGACCTAACATTACCTAAACCGTTTTAAAAAAAATCATAGATAAAAAAAACATACTTTTGAAAGACCTACTTTACAAATAAACCTGCAAAATGACAGCAAATGTAAGGATATACTTAATGTATATATTAATATATAAACCTACCTACATATACTGAACTATACCTAGTACCTTCAGCTATGTACATTAAGTTACCTATTAAACTTAGTCAAAATCTCATCATTCTTCTTTCCTACTATAATATAATATATGTGAAAAATTGTGTATAGGTATATGTTGTTTATTTGTTTCACACAATACCTACAAGTTGAAAAATTTGAAACTTGGAATATACTTAAAGTATAGAGTTCGACTTTACAACATATACTTAGTTTATTTTTTATCAACGCACCACGTAGACAAAGCCACGGACAGTAGTATGTTTTTCATAAATAATTATATCTACTCATGTTACTTAACTCACGGACCTTAAGTATCTTCTCTAGTATTTCCAAAATAATGCTTTAACCAGCAAACTACGGAAATTGTAGGCCTAATAAAATCAATACATTCATTATTAAATAAGTTTAATTTGTATAGAATATCAATCGTGCTTTATTATTTATAATATTATCCATAAACAATGTAGCTTGCTAATCTGAATCTGCGACAAATATCGCGTGTGCCTAATAGCTTACGTTAGAATATTATAAACAATTATTTACAAACGACTAGGATTAAACAGAGCTCATGCTTGTAATGCTATGTCTCTTAAGGTTAGCCGTTCAGGTGCATGCAAGGTCATGATAGGAAACAAACAGCATACTTTTATGGTGTTGATGATCTAGGTATAACTTTAAAATAGTTGAAACAGTCACTAACCTGCGAGGCGGGCGGGTACGAGTAGCCGAATTGAGCGTACGCTGCCATCGGGACGATCATATGGGCGGCTTCACTCAAACCACTGTCTTTACAAGTCTATAGCACGGACGTGTTGTTGCTTAATATAATCTCTAATTCTAATATATCACAGTTTGTTGTGTGCGCGGCGGTTGTTCGGCGCGCTGCCATTCCCGCGCGTCAGAGGGCCGCTGCGCGCGCGTTTCGCATGCCGGACCCTCGATTAACGACTGGCCTGTACCTTCTTCACACGTGTGAGGTTCAACACCGACTGGCGCGCGTACTGCACTCGACGCCCCTCCGCCGAAGGAGACGGCCAATTTGGCTCCTCCTCGCAGGCGTGGCTCGGTTTTCTCGGCCAACCACGGCCGCAGTTTTCTATCCCTTTCGGAATGACGAACGTGTTTTTGGATCTCTATTGGGTACGAGCGATCCCCACCATGGAAGTGGCTCCACCTTCGAGATAGCAGCCGCCCACTTCGAGGTAGGGCGCTCGAAGAAAGCGGCAGAGTTGGCCTGACTTGATCAAGTTTATGGCTTTCTGTCGAGACAGTCCGCCAGCACTGTACCGCAGCCAAACAAATCTTTAGAGGCAAAAAATGGCTCGGCCGAGGACAAGTTGTTTCACCTCGTCAGATTTACGAACAAACAACGCAATGTAGAGTTGAGAATCGACTTTATAGACTTACGATTACATGTCCAAACTGTTGATAGGCCTGTACCTACCTAATAGTTAAGACGAAACTATCCAATTCAATAAAATATAAAATAAAAACACTTTGTAGTGTTTGAATCTCATTTGGAGCACCTATCAAAAGCCGTAATGCTCTACTATTAGTACTTATTTTTTATTTATCTAAATACTCGCCGCTTTTATTACCCAGGTACCTACAAAATCAGTTAGTTTTAAGGAATTTATAACCGGGGATCTTATACATAATGGTATTAACATCAGCGTTATTTTTGACACTTTAAAGCCAAAACGTTTCCAAAAAAATATGAGAAATTACCATGAATCGTTTTCAAGTTTCAGAATAGGGGACGATCGGTTGTATCTATGTTCGTTCTGTAGTAGGGTAGGTTAAATATTTTCACCCTCCAAGTACTTAGGGCCCTACAGAAACGTTGATTTCAGAACCGCACGGAGCTGTGCCATTTCACAGTTACAGATTGAGCTAGTTCAAGTACCGTCAGATAGGTGGCGCTCGCTTTACGTTCTACGAACCCTCTAGGTTAAGTACCTACCGACCTATTTAGTATAAGAAGGTGCCAGGTAGTGAGTAGTAAAACATACCTGATTATATAAAAATTATAACAGACAACAATATTTTAGGCTGGTAATTGTAACTCAGATTTTTGTGAAATTCTGATAAACTTAAAACTTTTACTAGTTTTTGCTAGATATAGCTTGGTGGGTACCAGGATATCCGTCATGTCGTGTATTTATTGTATTTACTGTCAGCTCGTTGGTAGTTGATAGTAGCCTAGGCTAGTAGCCAACAGCCTTCTGCGCTGTTGGTTGAGGATTCGATTCATCGAAACATTTGTGTGATAACCACAGGTGTTTGTTCTGTATCTGGGTGTTATAAAGCATCATAAGTATGTAAGTATTTAAAAATATATGTATACTATCAGTCATCTGGTCACCATAATACAAGCTATGCTTAGTTTGGAGCTAGATGGTGTTGTGTGCATTGTCCACCAGTGATTATTTTATTTATTTATAGGTATATTGTAATTTAGGGAAATTGTAAAAAATGTTGGACGTGCCCTAAAGCTATCTACACCCTATAGATCTAGAGTGACGGGACATCCGAACAATACTTAGGTACCTACCTATTTTTGCGCCGTCCCGTGGGGAACGGGAACTCATCGCGTTTTTAAATTACTTCGGGGTATCTGGTAAAAACATTCCTTAACCAAAGGGTTGGCACCTTTGTGGCTCAGCTAATTAACATTTTCTACAAATAAACGGGAGAACGCCTTCAGTGTCTATTTTTGACAGTAATCCCGATCGGTTAAGCTATCTATAGATAGTTTTAAATATTTTTTAGATAGTTAAACTGTTCCACATGTAATTTATACTATTGTATACTAGCATGTACATTTAATGAGCAATTAATTCCCTAACTCAAATAACAATTCAAAGTACAATCCTTACTAATATTATAAACTCGAAAGTTTGTATGTATGTTTGTAACTCTTTCACGCAAAAACGATTGAATAGATTTTAATGAAACTTTACAATAATATAGCTTATACATCAGAATAACACATAGGCTATAATTTATAAAGATATTGTGTGAATTGCCCAAAATATAACGATAAGTGTTAAGAAAGTAGGAAAAAAATCTGCCATCTGCAAGCTATTCTGGCGTGCGCTGCAAAAACCGTTAGAATTACTCAAAGTACTAATCCCGCGCAGACGAAGTCGCGGGCACCAGCTTGTTTTTAAATATAAGGCTTTTAAC
Source organism: Lampropteryx suffumata (assembly GCA_948098915.1). Classification (NCBI taxonomy): domain Eukaryota; kingdom Metazoa; phylum Arthropoda; class Insecta; order Lepidoptera; family Geometridae; genus Lampropteryx; species Lampropteryx suffumata. The sequence continues at coordinate 11,652,340 of OX402544.1, read as the reverse complement.
CTAAGGCATTTTTTTGAATTTTGAGCTAATGTTAATATATTAATTATTTTTAAATAATTAAAAATAATATGCATATTACATTCCTACTTACTGGCAATTGGTATAAAAATAGTTTTTAACGTTCCACGTTTCCGTCAACGTACGTTTTCCGTATAAGCCGTGCTTCAAAATGGCCTCTTGCATTAAAACATTATTGCACAAGGATGTAAGTACCTGCATATTCCTCGCACCCGACTTCTGCTAATGAAGAAGGTGCGTGAAGTCTGTTTTTATATAATTATTATTATATTAAGTTTTGTCTGTAAGGTAGGTACCCATTTATTCTATGGGTCTTGGCTTTTGTATGTTTTACATTGCATAAGTTGCCTAAAATAAGTTTATTATTATATATATATATTTATTATTATTATTGTTTGCCGCATCTATCGTTTCAAATCAAAAGCTTACAACTAAATAATATCTAAGTTTATAATAGGTAATATATAATAATAAGTTTACAACTAAATAAGCTACCGTCCTAAAAATCGAATATGCAATTTAAAAAATACTTGCTTTCTTTGTCTGTCTGACCTAAGTAAATAACTAACAAAAATCAAGGTCGAGTCTTGAATCATTTTGAATTTTATATCATTGACATAATAAAACACAAGCACTCTTCTCATAATGAACAGAGTGTAACTGTAAGTTCTAGTAAGTATAGTATTACTTAATACAATCACATAATTAATACCTAATAATAATAATAATACCGGACATTTCACACAGCATCATCTGGCCCCAAAGTAAGCAGAGCTTGTGTTATGGGTACCACATGACAGATATACTAAATATATATATATATATATATATATATATATATATATATATATATATATATATATATATATATTTCTGTAAATACATACATATTATACATAGAAACACCCAGACCCGACACAAATACTTGCAGATAATATTTGTCCCGACGCGGGAATCGAACCCGCAACCTTCTGCGTCTCACCTGGCCCTTGGCCCACTGCGCCACAGAGGTCGTCAATTATAACATAGGAAGAAGTTACAATACGTAAATAACATTTTAATTGCCTAATCCATAATTGTTTTATCTATTTAGAACTCTCAATATTCACAACAAAAAAATCATGTCACTAATTGCATATCCATAGCTTGGGTATCAACACATCCGATCAGTCGTACAAAGAGTCACCTATACAGCGTCGTTAAAATATACTCTCTATTCCACTGATTTAAAGGTGATTTGAATCTAGCACAGACGAAGGGCTGGCGCCAAGACATCTGTCATCGTTAATAACAAGCAATTTGAGTCAATTTTGCATTTTTGGAATTTAGAAGAGCGCCCGGGCGTCTCACTCTCACGACAGGAAGTAGCACAAAAACTCACACTATATTAAGTAGTAGTTGACATGTTTAGTTTTTGCTCGACTAATTACGCGGCGCAACCGTCGCGTAGTGCGTGAGCGTTCTTGCGAGCAGTCCGTCGCGTCGAGGCGAACATTAGCCGTAAATGCTATGGGTTTAGATATTTTATGAACATGTGTACGTAATTAATTTTTACGATGGATCAGATAACGGAATCAGTGGAGCGATACGCTTGACGCGGCCACGGCTTCTCGACCGACTCTAGTAAAGGTTAATTAAGGTAGAATTAGCGGGTAAGGAGGTTTTCCGCGATTGCTCGGATGCTGTTGAATAATGAAGTTAAGGAGACGCGGTGGGTCGCGACCCGCACACAATAGGTAGACCGCATACAATTACCGACAGCTCAGACAGGCGGCTCTGCTCGCCGATGTGTAAACAACCTTTACAAAATCCATTTCCATAGATAACTTTTAAAATGGATTAGTTCGTCTGGTCGTTCTATAGTCGTACGTTGGCAAGTATTGATATTGGTTGAGGTAGAGAACGAACCAATAATGGCACTTTGAATCCTTTATTTATTCATGCAGAGCTAATATCCATGTCCCATGCCCTTCTCTCTAACGATTGTACTCCATAAGAACCTGAACGCTTTACTAATATTATAAATGCATAAGTTTATTTGGATGTTTTATGATTGTAAGTTGGTTCATTTGCGCTTTAACTGATGGGCAGATTTGGATGAGACTGGTATAGATATAGTCAGTGAGCTGTTATACCATAGGTTTATTTTTATGTATAAATACCACGCGTGCAAAGCCGCGAGCTCTTCATAGTTTATAATATAACTTTTCCATGTACAGTATGCCACATTATGGGATCAATTACCTAAAGATGTTGAGTACGTCTTGATTGTTTTAGGCGCCTGGTAAAGGTGATCCAGTCGAATTAATGATCATTCCGGATTGATGAGTATTGTGACTTTTTTATTAAACTGACACGGCAAACAAGCACACGGCCCATCAGATGGTAAGTGGTTACAACCGATGGGGCTTGCAATAGCAGAAATATTACATGCGCTGTCTTAAGTCGAGTTTTATAACTGTCCCGACTAGGTACTACTCAGTGAACTGACAACATAAAAACAGCGTGTAGTTAACCTGTGTGTACAATAAATTGCCCGTTCGATTTTCATAATGTTGATAAGAGGTAATCTATGTACGTTTTGCGCGTGTGTGGTGTTCGTAAAATGTGTGACACGAGCTATTGTTCCAGCAAGATGTGTCTCAACTTTGTTTAGCCCCCCGCAACGAACACGACACCCCTTGGCGCAGAGGGCGCCATTCTACTTTCTAATGTAGTCGTGTCCTTTATTTTCCTAATGTATTTACACTCTCACAAAACACATTTTTTCATCAATATTTATGGTTAGCTAAATATAGTGACTAGTCATTTGCGCTGTTAGTTGAACAAAATAATAACATAAGTACTAAAACTTGTTCAAAATTATATTATCAGTAAGAAATTGGCCAAGCGTGTATTGGAATTCTAACCACGCACAGTAGTCTTCCGAAGGCAGTAGCGATAGGAATGATCCACTGATCATTCCTTCTTATCATCATAGATACTTTTGAGTTGGTTATAGACCTGTTCACTAACAGGTCTATGACCAATTCAAAATTATCTTTGATAACTAAATATAGAAAATCAAAAAATTTGTTTTTTATAGTTTTAAGATTTACAAATCAGGCTACAAATCATGTTACTCAAAATCTAGAAAAGCCTTACTACGGTTAGCTACGGTAATTTTCCTTATAATATTAGTCAAAATGACCACATGAAAGCCTAATATAAAATTAATCAGACAAATTTCTGTTTCGAATTTTTTTTTATGATACCTAATATCTAGTAATATATCTTTAAAACTATGTAACGGTATGGGAGGTACCTCTAAAAACATAAATTTAATGTTTAAGTTTTCTAAGATTGTAGAGGTCGCTATATGTAATACAGTGCAATTTAATTACAACAAGGCACGTAGTCTGCGAGTAATGACTCTGATTAGGGGTGGACTGACAGAAAGACAGACACTCAAGCAGCCAAACAGACGGACATAGCGAAATTATAAGGATTTCAAACTAATTAAATCGATATAATCGTCTTTATGAAGGAAGATTTCTATCCTTCATAAAGACGATTATATCAAAAATCGATATACGATTATATCGATTTTCGTTATATATCCTTTAATTCGTTTGTAATGTTATTTTTTAACGTTTTACTTGGAACACTATTGCTAACAGTTATGCTATTTGACCACAAAGTAGCATGTCGCGATATCATGTACGTAACACTGGCTTTGTATGTTTGTTTGTACGTCAATAACTTTAAAACCATCATTGATCTGATTTGCTTGAAATTTGGCAAGTAAAGTTGGAATTGAGAAATGAGCTGGTATATATTTAATACTAGACCCCCGTGGGTTTGCACGCGTGGTACAGTCAGCGACATTTACAACCTTCCACAAATCCTATACACCATAAACCAATGGATGGAGTTTAACAATGGAAAACAACAAAGTAATCTGAACACGTAAATTCTACAAAATCCATGAATAGGAGCTAAGATTATCTGAATTGACTGAATCCTGGATTGTCCTGGATTCAATGAGGTATTCATATTTGTATGGGAGCTTTTTAACTTGTGGTGCGATATGATGGTATTAATATTGTAATTAAGGAACTGGCCCAGTCTACCAAGTACCTACTAATGGCAGATCTGGATCAATATGAACTTCGAGTGTCAAAAATGAAGCTGAAGACGATTAGGAGTTTTTGAGCATTATATTTGTTTTTTGCATAATTACTTCTTCCACCAGGTTTGTAAGTATATTTTTTTTGTATTATAATTTAAATTATAATTTAGTTTTAAATATGTATTGTCAAAATATCAAATCAAAATAAAAAGAACCCAATACCTCTGGGTAAAAATTGATTCTATAAAAATAGTTTTTTGTCGTAATGTGAATGCGAATATCACGGAATCTAAAGACTAAATGAGGGTACTTTCGAAAAACCTGCTACTCGGCGGCAAGTCCTTATGCTAGTCAGACCGCACAGTTATTGCAATGCAACCGAAACGTCGGGAATGCTTTAGAATTGTCTCTGTAAACAGTTGAATGGAGCATGACTATTAGGATCAGATGATAAAGAGGTTAACTGAACTCCTCAAACAAACAAATAATAGTAAAATGGTAGTGTGTGGGTCTTGGATTAGTATGTTTGTTATACAGGTTAAAGTTCCTGTATAACATACTTACAAACTCATAGTTGACTTAAGTACAGACGCGCGGACGAAATCGTGGGCGTTCAGCTGGTTTATTGTAAATGTTCAGCAATTTTTGTAAATTAAGTGTGTTTAGCATGTTATGTTTCGGTGGTGTTCTACGATATTGGTTACCATGTTCACTGAATATCGTTGCTTTGGCAGATCATCTAATTTTATGGAGATCACAGATGCTCGATTGGTCTATTGGAAGGCGAGGCCTTCGGATACTAAGGTCCTGGGTTCAAATCCAGACGTGCACTAATGGATTATTTTGCTCGAAAAAGTACTCACCAAACAAAGTACTCTTAAACGGTGAAGAAAAACATTGGAATGTCTAAAATCTAAAGAGTTCGAAGACACGAAAGGAGCCTTTCTGGGGCAATGTAATCCTATCCTGGTTTAAAATAACTAGTACCACATGAGTTATAAATTACTTATGTACATTTTTTTGTAAATACATACATATTATACATAGACACAACCAGACCTGAGACATATATTTGTAGAACATACACACATTTGTCCCGGGGACATTGTGTCTTCTGCGTCTCAGCCAGGTTATGGCTCACTGTGCCACAGAGGTTGTCAAATACTTCAGTCAAGAAGATGTTTTGCTATTTTCACTATTAAAACATTGTACGAAAAGTTGGTAGGTATGTATTCATAGTGACAGTGAGCTGACCAGTGGGGCGATTAAGGAACTTTGATACTATCAAAACCTTGATACTAATAGCTTTCAGTTACTATTGATGAATTGGTATTACGGATCGCTGCGATTTCTATCGGCCTTCTATCGCTAGTTACAATGTGAAGTTGGTGTCAAACTATAACTCGACCAGTTTACAAACTACGATTGTGGTAGGAACCGTGTTTAGCGTACTAAGCATTTAAATACATCGTATATGATTGATTGAAATAATGTCTATTGCTAATCGAAATTGATAGACATTGATGCCGATTGCTAATCGAAACTGATAGACTGACATTGATTGTATCAAGAGGTCGATAATCGCCCTACAGATGATGGAAGAGCCAGAATGCTGCTTAACGGAAATTCTTAACAAACAGGCCGATTGAGCTAAAACTTAGCTTCTTGTTATTTCTATCTCGACACTCTAAACAAAACAATGTTTATTTCTTGTCATTTGTAATTCGCATTAATTAGCTCCCCGAATAAATGCCAAAAAGTAATCTTTACCAGTAACAATGGGCGCATAAACCTTTTACGGTCAGTGAAAAAAAGGCTCGCTCACATAGATACCTACATGTGTCCACAAGGGACGTTCGGTACATCGTGTTTATCCGTTGATTAAACACGGCCACGGCCGCAATGCGTATGCAAGAGCGGACGGACATATTACCAGGGCTCGAATTCTGATTGTTTAGAGAATTTATTACTCCCGTGCCTTGTACAGTTAATTGAATTCGCCTGTAGAATAGGCACGGGCTGAATTGGCCGGCTACGTTTATCGTGTCTTCCTAGTGCGTGGTCCGATGCTCGTAGGCGCCGTTTTTGTTTGTAAATACGAGTTGAAAGGGTTAGATTTTGGTGATTACGTTTTGTATTTATAATTAAAATCATTTAGTATACAATGGCCTCAATTCTGTTGGCACCAACCTAACTAATTTTAGCTAAAATAATTTTTTGAACTGTCTCCAACTTATCCTAATTTAATTTTATCTAACTTAACTAAGCGTCTCTAATTTAGTTAAATGGGACCAACCGAATAGGTTTTACAAATGCTATGACTAATTAAATATATTTTAGACAATTCCTAATTTTAGAAATGAACCAACCGAATTGCAACTAATGGCCTCAATTCTGTTGGCACCAAGCTTACTAATTTTAGCTAAAATTAGGTTTTGAACTATCAAGTTAACCATTGGTATTCTGCTGCTACCAACTTAGGTATCCTAATTTAATTTTATCTAACTTAATTAAGCGTTCCTAATTAAGTTAGATGGTACCAACCGAATAAGTTTTACAAATTATATGACTAACTAAATATATTTTAGACAATTCCTAATTTTAGAAATGAACCAACCGAATTGCTACCATTACTAAGCCAGCTGTCACACTTGCGACAATATACGCTGGTATTGTAAGAAAAAAAACAGTTACAAGCACTCGGAGTATTAGTGAAGATGCATCAATTCAATCTCTCTCTCTTAGCGTGTCTCTAGTTCTTTCGAACCAGTGTGGTGAAAGGATTAAAGAGCGCCCAGAGGCTCTTTACGTGCACTTAGGTAAGCCTTAATGTAATCTCTTGACCTTGCCGACAGGACCCTCAGGAAAGACGAATCAGTACATGCGGTATCGGTTCGGTTGCAGGTGCATAACGGCTGGCACCGAGCCGGGCTTGTTTCAAGTTTTCCTTCTCTATTGCTAGCTCTTCTGTTAGTCAGCAGAGAGACTAATCCCCAATAATTTGACTATAGCAGTCGTCTCCATCATCAGTATCCAAGCAGCACTCATTTGGGATCAGTTCCACGTAGAAATCCTCACTCGAAGTGTTATTTAATTCAGCGAAAATTACCAACCCGATTTGTGTGAAAGGATTAAAGTGCGCCTCAGAGGCTCGTTTCGTGCACTTGGCACACGTCTTCAAACTTTTTAGGTTCTATGTAACTTTTCAGCAGTTCAATGATATTTCATCAAAACTAATAATAATAAAACGTTTATTTGGCGCTACGAAAAGTTGAAGTTAGGTTTATTAAATGGCAGAAACATAGGAAACAAAATTAGCATAATTTCACAGCGGCGTAAACGTCACTGCGACGCTGATAATAAGTGAATTTTAAACTAGATTACCCAGGTATATATAAAATATGCCTGTACCTATGATATTCCAGGTCAGAGACTCTCTTATTAACACATTATTAGCTAAAGACCAAGAGCTGGCTCCTATCTGGCTCAGCGTATTAGCATTGCCATTAATGCCACCAGTATCTTGGGAACGCTGCCCTCTGGCACTGATCTGGATCAGTTGAGCTATCTATAGACCGTTTTAAACGGACCTTAGATAGCTCAACTGTTTCACGTGTATTTTATATTATTGTATATTATTTTGTACATTTCTGTAATTATTTCTGTAAATAAATGTATTGTAAAAGAATTCAAACAGAAAAGCTAAAGTGTTGTTTAAATAATTACGTTTTAAAAATTAAAAAAGAAACCAACTTCATTGGGTACAATTTGAGACCATAAAATTATTTAATTTTGAAATTTTTAGTGTGTTAAGTACTTTGTTTATACGTGCTCTGCACTGCACGTAACGAAAATATCTTCGATATTTATATATCGATTTTCGATTTTTGATGATATGCTTAAAAACCGCTCGACAGATTTCTATAAAATTTAACCACCTGGGAAGTATACCCTTTAAAAAAAAAAAATTTTCCAAATCGGCTTAGGCGTCTTTGAGTAATCGGTGAACATACAGAAAAAAAGATTCCGACGAATTGAGAACCTCCTCCTTTTTGATGAAGTCGGTTAATTAGTTTCCATCTTTATTCATTGACATAAGAATGACAACGACAAAACACATATTGACGCAACGCTAGTTATTTATATCATTATAAGCTGGAGAGATAAAGTTCATCCAATACACTAGATTGAATCATAAAAAAGCACAAAACCATACAAACATCTACACAAACCACCGTACATAGAACATTAGTAGGTTAAGTTATAATCTATACAAGTCAGTATTTCTTCTTCTGCGTAAATGTCATGTGTCATAATAATGAAAATTTTGCCAGTGTCAAGCGTTTATATTGTTTATGTTATGGTATCTCACAAAGTCGTATCTTGTCATTCGTCATTTGTTATTTTATATAAAATGGTGCCTTTAATATAAAATAACTACGTTTTTGCGTAGTTTTGCTCAAATCACAAAGAAACACAAAGCTTTTTTTCCAATTGTTCATACCCGAGTCAATAACTCTAGCTCTATTTAAATAAAAACACCAAAATTATTAAAAAATCCGAAATAGCTCAAGAAAAATATGTTATAGGTATAAGAGCGCAATTCGAGACGACCCCATCTTATTCCAATAATGGCATGTGCCTTGATAACAGTTTGCCAATGTCATGTGGTTTTGTTTTCTTATAGTATCACAAAGTCGTAGTCTTACATTTTAACCGACTTCAAATTGTTTCAAAGGGTATACTTCCCATTTGGTGCCATTTAAATGCCGTCGAAATCGGTCAAGCGGTTTTTAAAATATCAACAAAAATCAAAAAATTGTATACATTGATGATATTTTCGTTTATAAATTCCGAACCCTCGCTGTCTTATTGGAGCAGTGCGTTGAGTTGACCTACCTATATTATATACTAGCGAACCGCCCCGGCTTCGCACGGGTGCAATGCTGATACTAAATATACTACAGAATGTCTAATGTGATTTGATACCTCTAAAATTATCAGTGTTTCTCTACTATATTATGCATGTATTATACATATAAACCTTCCTCTTCAATCACTATATCTATAAAAAAAACCGCATCAAAATCTGTTTCGTAGTTTTAAAGATCTAAGCATACATAGGGACAGACAGACAGCGGGAAGCGACTTTGTTTTATACTATGTGGTGATAAAGAAAACACCATCTACTCTCCACAATATTTTTTTTATATTCAATGAAGTCGGTTTATTAACCGACTTCAAAAAAAGGAGGAGGTTCTCAATTCGTCGAAATGTTATAATTTTTTTTGTAATTTTTCAAAACATTGTATACATCGATGATATTTTTCAATACATCAAGTCGGTTGTCTGTTTAACAACCTGTCTGTGTAAAACGTAATTATTTATAATAATAATAATAATAATAATAATAATAATAATCTGATTTTTTATTATAAGCTATGAGAGACAGATTGTTTTTGAAATTGCCAGTCGACAAATCTAACACGTCGCTTGGGACCTTGTTTGACTCCCACAGTGAGCCTAACTGTGTCTATTTGTGATTATCGCATTTTATAGACAAAATAGTATTTTTGTGTATTTTAAACGTATGTTACGTTTGATTTATTAACCGACATCAAAAAGTAGGAGGTTCTTAATTCATTAGAATATTTTTTTTATTATATAAAATATTTTTTTATGTATGTTCATCGATTACTCAAAGACGCCTGAATCAATTTGGTAAATCCCATTAAAATTTTATCGAAATCGCTCGAGCGGTTTTTAAAATATCAACAAAAATCTAAAAATTGCATACATCGATGATATTTGCGTTGCGTGCAGATCAGTGCGTTTAGTATGACTACCCATATTATGTATAAAAAAATACATCTACTTTCCACTATGTTAACATTTCTAAATAAAATAATGTTATGGTCTCAAATTGTATCCAATGAAATTGGTTTTCCTTTTAGTTTTTAAAACGTAATTATTACATACATATACTCGAATTACCGACAAGACAGTCATATTATTTATTTCCTTAAATTTATTTCTAAGTGATTCTCTCGATCTAACGTTCTCGATTGAACGAACAGCCCTCTTCTGCATCGGAAATATATAAATATCTGCAAAACAACACATTATGTAAAAAACATAATGCTATAAAAGTAGCTGAAGTACCTAAACGAGTCTAGTTGTATCCACATCGGTAAAGTGACGAATCTTTTCGACTGCATTTGCTGCACACCCGTGTCTCTCCTAATTTATCTGGGTCCCCCATTGATGCGATTGTCTAATCCACAGTTTACAGTTTAAGCTCAGTTGATGTACTGACAGACTTGAAGGAGCCTTAGTATTCCGTAGTATACCTGATTTTCATTGGTTCTCATTGACTGATTTTCATTGGTTCAATACGTAATAATTATCACTACATAGTATAAAACAAAGTCGCTTCCCGCTGTCTATCTGTCCATATGTGTGCTTAGATCTTTAAAACTACGAAACGGATTTTGATGCGGTTTTTTAATAGATAGAGTGATTCAAGAGAAAGGTTTTTTATGTAAAATATATACATAATATAGTAGAGTAACACTGATAATTTTAGAGGTTTCTAATGTGATGTCGTAAATAAACTCATTTTTTTGCGCTTATATTGCAAACGCTGTCTGAACCATTCTGTAGTATATTTAGTATCAGCATTGCACCCGTGCGAAGCCGGGGCGGGTCACTATACTAAATAATAATTTAGATTGAATGAATGCAATTAGTTACCTACGTATTATATTTCTAAAATATTTCGGAGAATAAATGCTACGTATTACGTAATATATTTTAGGTATTTAAAATAAAACGGGGGAAATATCTAAATTTAGATTAAAAATACCGATATCCACGATTACAACCAAAGTAAACCCATCTATGCGAATAAGCATGATTTTCTGTCCTGTAGGGCGATTATGGAACTCTAATTACAATCAATGTCTATCAGTTTTCATAGATTTCTGATAGACATTGATTGTAATATGTGATTGTAGAGTTTCTTAATCGCCCTACTGATAAATATGTTCTAAAAACAGCCCAAAACTCGGTGACGAGTTACTAAAACTATTTTTATGTATTTTTAAACCTTACACAAACTCTTTATCATATAATACTATCAAAAAGTCAGCAATAGAATTTTTTTTTTCCGATCATTTGAATTGCGTCCTGCGTCTTTCACTAAACAAAACATTACCACGCATATAAAAATCACAATAAACATAACCTGGCTATATTTATGATAAAGTAATACAAATAAAGCAATAAATTTATAAAACATTCATTAAAAAGCCAACAATGTTTACTCTCCATTTGTCAACATAATGGCAACATCATAATACGATCAAAATTGAGACATGACCCGGACATTTCAAATCAAAACGGTTCAAGACGTTCCGATTCGAAAGGGGTTTGCACACGAATGCAATCTGCATCTAAGGACAACTGATTCAAAATTAATTGATCTATTCAATTGTCTGCTCGTTTGAATAGATCAATTAATTTTAAATCTTTAGAGAATAAGAGCAAGGTTTATGTCGCGCACCGATGTTGAATTAATCCGACATCTATGTATTATGTACATATTATGGACATATATTCCTAGCTCTAATCCATGGAATGAATGTGACATTGAAATGACGTTTACATAAGTTTTTTGAAATGAACTTGAGATGTTATCGTTTATATATCTGACAGTTGATAAATAAGGCTTATTGCTAAACGTTTTCTTACAGGAATAAAATAATAATAATACTTAATTTTCAATCAAAGCGGTATATTTACCATGATATGAGAGTTTATATCGTGATCATGGCGCATGCAACAGTGCCGAATTATCAGGAAACAGAATAACTCATACATCATATATATGTGAAAATTATGTTTTAAACCATGATAGTTTTAAAAATATTACTATTGACGATTTTAATAGATAACTTAATTAATAATTAAATTCAAAAGGTAATAAAATTCTAAGGTTTTTAATAATTTCTCAAACAAGCAACCTATCATGGTCTGTATCTTAAACTATGCTATAACTGTTGATTATTTATCAAGTTAACGCTCATTAACTAAAAACAAAACACTGTTTTTCTACGTTATAGCCACGTGGTCATTAATCATTATGTAGTAAGGAGGTAGATGATAGTTAACCGAAATGTTTAAACACCGTCTTATTTTTTACTTGTTATTTTATAGTTTTTATTTCATTTTACTTGGAATTAATCTATTGTAATTTTTAACATTTAACAGAATCAATTGTATGTGTAAACTAAAGCAACTAACTAATCTAGTAATATAGTAATTCATAGTACAAGTATGGACAATAATAGTAAGTGTATCATGGTTCAATATGATTTGTACTACAAGGAATCCCGAGAAAGTTCTGGACGGTCATTCCGCGATGACAAATGACGATCGACTAGGACTTTATTATCAAACAATCACTTGACACTGGCAACATTGTTAACAAGACAGATACCATTTTAGGAAGGAAAAAAAGGAGAAGAGTTTTTTTCTGTGAAATACAGACAATTACATAATTGTTATTTAGGTTATGCAGGTAGGTATTTATTATGTTTCATCGTATTTCCTCGCATTTATCATTTATCAAGGGCTTTTATAACAAGTATTTTAATAAATTAACACCTTCCTAATCGTCTTCTTCTTCATATCGTATCACAAGTTATTACGAACCAGCGCGGTGAAATGATTAAAGTGTGCCTCAGAGGCTCCTCTCGTGCACTTGACACATGTCTAAAAACTTTTTGACATGATAACGTCTTATAAATCGATGAGCGCTGGCTGCACGCACGAAAAATGTACACGTTCCGCCTGAGTCGAGCGTGCGAGCGAGACCGCGGAACAAGCGATAGAGAGGCACCATCAAGTTAAGTCAAGTCAAAGGATCACTTTGGAACGTGTTACATACTAGGTGAATTTAGGTGCCAATTCATCCTAACCCAAGCCCGAGAAGAACTGGCAAGAAACTTGTCTTTGTCCTAGCGCTTTTTGACATGATCCATCTTATAACTAACTTAACTACGAAATACTAATACAAGATAATTTATACATTTCAAGTGTGTCGGTTAACTGTCTGACGGCAGAGCGGCATGAGGCCATGCATTCTTATCAATAATATAGTCATTTATATTATAATAAGCTTTCTTCAAAAGACTACCTATTTTGTATTATTAAATTCTTAATAGTTTAGTAACATTTTCAGGAAGCTTATTATAGAAGCGCACCGTGTTTCCCATAAATGACTTATTTACTTTTTCTAGTCGAAACCTTGGGATCGGCCTAAGCGTTCGGGTTGTGGCGCATCTTAATAGGTTAAAATTAAGCAATTTTTCATTAAAGTTTTCTTATGACGTTATCACGTAAAATTATCGTCCGTAAACTGTCTTTACAGACAACCATTTTTTTTAATATCTATAAATACCGGTTTCCTCGCGATGTTTCCTTGCACCGTTTGAGAGTGAACAGAATTCCATTAGTTTTCATTCCACGACTGGTTTCGAACTCACGACCATAGAATCAGGGCCACTTCCACTAGACCACCAGTGATGACCAGTGATGACTCTACTCGTATACCTATTAAGATAACTCCAATGAGCACAAATACGATGCCTTTGCTGTATGTTGGTGAGGAGTCAACTATCCTAGTAAATTCCAGGTGATACTGCAGCATCAGATTAAAGTTAATAAATAATAATAAATATTGCTGGACAATGCATACAACACCATCTAGTCCCAAACTAAGCATAGCTTGTATTATGGTGACTAGATGACTGATAGAATACTTATATATTTTTAAATACATACTTATGATACTTTATAACACCCAGATAAAGAACAAACATCTATGTTCATGTTCTTGCAATATAATTGAAGTAACAGGATCTCAAATTTCGAATAGATCAGTTCATTAGTTGCTCACATCCTGCCATAAACTAGAAAAGAGGAGATAAATTTCAAAAAAGCTTAACAGATTTTTTTAGCGATTAAGTAATCTTTCAAGCGTAAAAATCGGAATCGGTTCATCCCTTTGGAATCACGATGCCAGAGACAGACACACACAGATTCGAGTACATACGTTAAACTTATAACTCACCTCAGGTTGGTATCGGGCAATCTTTAATTTAATTCGGATACTCAAAATGTCTTTATATTATTATTATTATTATTATTTATAACTTTTGTGCAAACTTATATTATAAAAACTTAAAAACTTATATTATAAATGCGAAAGTAACTCTGTCTGTATGTTTGTCTGTCTGTCTATTCCTTTTTTACGCCTAAACCGCTGAACCGTTTTGATGAATTTTGGTATAAAGATAGTTGAAACCTTGGAGAAGGACATAGGCAACTTTTTTATGTAGGTACCACGCGTACGAAGCCGCGGGCAGCAGCTGGTAATATATAAATTCGAAAGAGACTGTTTTTGTTACCTTTTCACGGTTAAACGGCTGAACATATCTTGGTGAAATTGGTAAGATATACTTTATCTTGTATAACATAAAATATGCTTCTTTTTGAGCAGGTACCACGTGCAAGTCGCGGGCAGCAGCTGGTAATATGAGTAATTACCACTACCTACGATATCCAAGCAATAAAATTTCATGGATATACTTATCCCTGTTGTTTTACGCAAATCATCAAACATCGAGTTCCTATAAAATGAATATTCGTTAGTAGCAATCGTCAGTTAGTCTTACTATTAAAAATAGAACGTGTGCGTCTCGGGACGCGCGACAGAAGTGATAACTTAAACTAATCTAACTAGGGCTGTGGGTAGAGTGAGAGAGGAGAAGCCTGCCTACCGCTGCCGTATGCAAAAGAGAAAGGGAAGGCAGACAGACTGGCGCGGTAACGCGTTACGTAACGAAGCGGTTTGCCCTCCTATAAGAAGTTATCACTTCAAAAAACGGTTTGTTCGGAATTTAGTTAATTTTATTAGGTACCTACCGAGCAATTATCATAATTAAACCCTCGATTAAAACGTTACATTTGGTAGATAATAGTTAATGTTTAGGTAAGTATACGTAACACGAGATTTTTTGCAACAAATGATGTAGCGAGATAAGCTCTCTTTAACCTCTACATAAAACAAACAAACAAAAACTAAGTAGCAGATGTATGGTTTTATTTTTCTAACTCGAACATTCTCTCAAGGACTTCAGATCTAATCGACAGACGAAAAAAATCGCTTGACAAGTCACTCTACTATGTAGCGGAAGCAACTTATCCACGCCACTTGTGTAGCCTATATCTGTTGTACACGTGTCAAATATGTTTACAGACGTTTCGTTACTTTATCGCCATTGAAAATGCAGTTTTTTTCTGATGAACACAAAGCATGTGAGTCCTTGCATGTGGTTTTGACACGCACGCAATGTACCGCTTTGAAAACTAACTCCCACTCGCCCATCCGTTACTAGCGAATTTGAAAAAAAACGGTTATGTGTTGTTTCCTGCGCTAATATGAAATCCGATACAGGTTAACAACTTCAAGTACGAGTAAGTAGATAATAGTTTCTTATCCCACAATGAATAACATGCAATGGTGTCATTAGCATGGTGTTCATCGTTAAAAACTTACAGCAGTTAGTTAATGTTCAAGTACATGATTATCGTATCGTATCATTATCGTAAATGATATAAATAATGTAAAAGACTGCTACTACCAAGCACATTTTATCCAGGTACTTAAACATTACTTGTTGTCTTTGAAATGTTTAGGCTTACCTACGTATTTACAGTCATTTTAAATTTGACTTAAAAAAATATCTATGATGATTTAAAAATATAATAATAATTACCTCTGTGGCGAATTGGGCTAAGATACGGCTGAAATGCAGAAGATTGCGGGTTCGATTCCCGCCGCATGACAAATGTTTGTATGATCTGCAAGTATTTGTCTCGGGTTTGGGTGTTTCTATGTATAATATGTAAGTATTTACAAAAAGAAGTATATATAAGTAGTATTATCAGTCATGTGGTACCCATAACACAAGCTCTGCTTAACTTAGGGCCAGATGATGCTGCATGAAATGTCCGGGATTATTAAATAGTTTATTATTATTTTGTAATTAAAACTTCTTATCGTCTTCAGAAGTTCCTTTCGTGCACTTGGCACTTGTCTTCGAACGTATAGGGTAGGGCCACTAGCACTAGACCACTAGTGCTCTCGAGGTACTTACTTACACTTAAGACTTTTAGAAAAAAAACATGTTTTTGATTTAAGTGGAAATATCACATGTACGTGTATAACAAAGTTATTTTTAGATTTTTTAATTGTTCTTATAAAAAGTTATATTACATCCTTATCCTTACTCCTTACTAAGTAATATTATAAACGCGAAAGTTTGTATGTATGGATGTTTGTTAATCTTTCACACAAAAACTACAGAATGAAACAAATATTTTAAAGAAACTTTACAATAATATAGCTTATACATAAAATACAATATATTATATATTATATGAATTGTCCAAATATATAACGATAAGTGTCAAGTAAGTAGGAAAAACTTCTGCCATCTGCGAGCTATTCTGGCGTGCGCTGCAAAAACCGTTAGAATTACACGTATATAATGTATAAAGGAAATGTTTATCTCTAATAGTCCTACAAAAAAAGCCCGCGACAGCATATATCTATATTTAATGTGTAAGCCCTTGTCGACAAAATAGTAAACCATAAATACAATAAAAATTGATAATTTATTTCCAATGCACAGTAACAAATTGATCCTTATAACAAAATAAAATAAAATACTTTATCGTTTCTGGTATTTAAATTAGATAAACTTTGTCTTTTGGACGTCATCATTTGGACAAATATTTTTATAGTTACGACGATGACCAACCGAGTGCGCGATACTATGGTGCGGTCCGGCCGGCCGGCGGCAGGCGGTCGGAAGCACAGCGGCTAATCCTGCGCAGATGAAGTCGCGGGCACCAGCTAGTTTAAAATATTTTTTGAACACTGTACCAAAAACACGTCGACAGTTCCCAAACAAACACGAGCGCTTGTGACGTCACAATGTTAGTTTCAAGAATAAATAAAATATCTTCATTTGACAACACATTACATAGAGAAAGTCAGTCATTTTCTTATGGGGTCACTAGTTATTTCGAACCACGGTGGCGAACGAATTAAAGTAACAAATGGGTAAGTACAAAAACAAAAAAAAAAAAAAACTTGTGCTTCTCTGGGCGCCTAACAGAAGTGATAACTTAAACTAATCTATCTAGCGCTGTGGGTTAGAGTATCTGAGGAGGAGCCTGCCTACCGCTGTCGTATGCGTGAGAGAAAGGGAAGCCAGACAGACTGGCGCCTTAACGCGTTACGTAACCAAGCGGTTTACCCTCCCATAAGAAGTTATCACTTCAAAAAAAGATATGAAAAATTTTAAACAATAAAATAGCTATAAAATACAATCTAATAAGCTAATTAGGAACCTATTATACCGATATAAATGGTTGATTTAAACTAAATGTTATTTTAAAGAAAATGTATTATCATAAATAATATCCACATCAAGTATATTGTCAGAATTATTGTTTAAAAATCCTTTATCACACGTCACTAAATGACTAAATGTAGCTATTATAAAAAAAATGCACAAAATTCGAATATTTTTAGTTAAATTTACATGAAGAAGCCGTTGACACTAGTGGCAATTCGGTTGGTTCATTTCTAAAATTAGGATTGTCTTAAATATATTTAGTTCATCATCTAACAAAATTAGGAACGCTTAATTAAGTTAGATAAAATTAAATTAGGATAAGTTGGTAGCAGCAGAATACCAAAGGTTTATTTGGCAGTTCAAAACCTAATTTATTTACATATTAAGTATTATTATTAATTATATACATAATTATATACATAATTATATACATAATTATATACATAAT
This sequence comes from Lampropteryx suffumata, assembly GCA_948098915.1. Lineage (NCBI taxonomy): Eukaryota > Metazoa > Arthropoda > Insecta > Lepidoptera > Geometridae > Lampropteryx > Lampropteryx suffumata. The sequence goes on along the minus strand of OX402544.1, from coordinate 11,634,270 downwards.
AATACATTTAAAAAAAATAAGAGTTTTTCGCATGGACTATTATTATAATTTATGTTTTTTTTTTAAACCATTTGGGTTTAAAAAAAAAACCTACTTACTTTTGACTCTTAGGCTCAATATGAAACTCCTATATTTTGTTTATTTATAAAGTTGGTACCTACTTATAAATTTACCTGCATTCACATTAAAGTGTTTCATGTCTTTAAACTGAAACATAAAATGACAAAATTTTACACTCGAATACGTACGCTGTTCACATTTACAGGAATTTGGAGAAGTTTGAAGTGCAACTTCGTCATGTCGAATTTTCCTACTTCAAATATATGAGAATAGATCGTAGGTTACGCTCCAACGCTAAGAGCTTTCCGAGACGAACTCCCCAGGAATGCATTTACATGTCACAAGATCCTGTGGGAAAATGTGCACGTGTCTCTGATTGTATGCGTATACCTGTGCTGTTAGACTGTTTATATGAAGATATAATTTATTATCCGATTGAAATTGAAACAATGAATATTCCATGCGATTGGATTATTTGATTCCGATGGTAAAGACGTTAATCTGGAATCTACTGCACGTGTAGTTTGTCGTTCGACGAGCCAATTGAAAAAGTAATATTTCCGCAAATTGTGTTCGTATTGAGCAATTCGACATGCAAACGAAATATACTTACTAAAATCTTCGAAAATAGGGAAACGATAACGTTTACTTACACAACCTTAGCGATTGAAGAAAATACTCGTAGGTAGGGATACTGTGTATGTATCAATACTTTACTTTCCCTATTTGTTTTACCTGTCAGGTAGGTATTGCTATAACGACTACGAGTTTATTGATAATACCTTCGCGAACTGTCTCTATATTATTATTAAATCGTTTTAAGCGAACTATTCGCGGTTTATTAAAGTTACTCTAGTTTAACAAATGGAGAAGCGGTGTCATGTTTAAATTTAACTAGATCCGAAAATATTCAAAATCGAAACGGTCCATAACTTGATTTGATCCACGATTGTCATTGATATAATTAATTGTATATCTACCTACCCCTACTTACCTTGAGAACGTATATTTATTGCATTTCGCAGGTGTTAAAATTCCACAAAACTTTAACTACTTTCGGCGAACAGATTTAAACAACATATGGAATAATCATTATCTCGGAACTTTACAAAACAAAGGTTACTCTAAACTGAGTCATGTCTACATCGTGCAAAAGCTTCAACTTTATCGATTTATCCAAAGACACAGAACGGAGTACATTAGTACTTTATGTTATGTATGTAGTTACATTACCTACCTACTATAGTCAATAATCTGGCATTCTATTGTTATCCACCAAAGCAGGGTTGATACGACACCTATTGTAGAATGGTTTATTGGTATTGTATTTGCTTAGTTCGAGGGTAACTACTTTAGTACGCCGGGTGTGGATAAACAAACAGATTTGGGAAGTAATCTGGTCGCTGCTTGTCTAGGCACCTCGTTCTTATAGAGCGCTAGGTAGATGTTAGGTAAAGAGCTTAATGTAGTAGATACTACTGTGTATTTAAGTAAGTACATACTTATCAAAATATTCCGAAATATATAAAATATTAAAAATATATTCCGTATAAACAATTTATCGCGTCATTATTTAGGATAGATACCGTACATTTCTATAAACAAGGAATTGTCTGGTGACTTTTATGGCATGGGCTTACGATACAAATTGCAATGGTTTGCATGTCTTCTCACAGAGAATGAAAATCTAATTCTTCACAGCCACCAATTACAAATGTAATTACAAGCAAGAGTATAAATTGTATTGATAGTTTGAATAAAATTATTGCAATCTGCAGATTACAGTTTTACTAGTTTCAATTAACGTCATTCGAATAAAATCAACCAGTCAAGACGACCATCTCACTAACATTACTAGGTATATCCAGCCTAAACCACTGGTCATGGATACTTGAAATTTATAAGTTGTGTTATTTACAGTGTGCTCGTAAACGCGCACTAAGAAAGGAATACCTAAATTCAACTCATAAGGGGTCCAAAGAGGGGTTTAAAGTTTGCATGAAAATAACATTTCGCGAACGAAGTCGCGGGACGTTCCTTTATGGAACTATAAAATAAATTACAGCTGTTTTATTAAGACTATCAATTGCCCCTCTAATGAAAGCTTCAACAAAAACCACTACAAATCCGGCCTTATACGTATTATTGTAGTTGAGTTTAAAAGCCATTTGCTGGGGTAAACGTGTTAAAATAAACTAGGCGAATAATAATGTATTTACAATCTGGTTGTATTATTATCAGATTCAATGAGACACCTCTATATTATTGATTTTATGTGTGTTTTGTTAGATGTTTGCAAGGGAGCCAGCCACTAATGATTGAAAATTTAACGAACTGTAAAATAATAAATGCGTTACGATAACCATACATGGTAATATAGCACTAAGAACAGGTGCAAACTTACAATAAAATATTATCAGCACATCTTTTTTTTATTACGAGCGTTAACTATGACTTTTATACCGATGTTTTTTAAAAATTGTATCTAATTTCCAGCTAGGTATGTGACTTGCTTTGATCAAAACTATGTAACGTCAAGGAGGTGGCGTTGAGACTGCTCCACAGTTTTTATAACTTTTGCAGCTCTCATATTTTTTTGTAATCAGTGTCCTGTAATCAATTTCGTTTGTTTTTTTTTGCTATATGCACTATTTTGATACTTTTATAGCCAAAACCATGAAGGTATAACTAGTAGGTCATCCCGAACTGAAATCTCGCAATGTCTGTATCGTATCAATCGATGTATACGTAAGGCATCAATTTATATATAAACTTTTTAACGAAAAAAACCGACAATTATTTGTCTTCCGTCTCCGTATCAGATTAACTTCAGGTCTCCGTCATGTTGTAGTGCCATTAGAATGACATATGTGTGTCAAGTATCAACAAAATTGAATGTGAACTATTAAATATCTCCTATTTGTTTACCCTTAAGGTTGATTTATTTCAATTTAAATATGATCAACATTGATGTTACTTTAACCAAAACAAAAGAGTTATCGAAATCGAACTATTCAGTGAAAAGTGATGCCGGCCATAATAGGTCATAAATAAAAAAATACATTTCGACATGAAAACCTCTTCCGTGTGTTTATCGGTTACTAAGGTAGGTTCATAGGGTTCATATAAGTAAATATATAGTGTAAACTGCTCTTATTTCCTAAGAAGTTCCATGGAACAGCTCTTGACTCCATCATCAGATCAGCTTGTTGTCACATTAATATAACACTGTCATTCATGAATGGTAGGTAGGCCAAGTTTCAGCTCAATCGGCCTAGTTGTTAAGGTTTTTTTTTATAAATCATAGATCAGTTTTTTATATTTCTTGTCTATTTTTAAGTTCAGACCTATAAAGTCAACGAAACTCTAGCGGAAGGGAGTTTAAAATAGTTTCTTTTTACGTTGTATTTAAAAAATAATACAGTTTTAATAAGTTTCCAGCAAATTTCTTCTATTTCTATCAACCCACAAAATTTCATGAAAGTCGGAATCGAACCCGCAATCATGTGATACCCATAATACAAGCTCTGCTTACTTTGGGCCAGATGATGCTGTGTGAAATGTCCGGCATTATTCATTTATTTATAAAGTAAGCAGGAACTGATTCAAATGAGCCCAAAATACGAGTAATTATTTATTAAAAGTACTCCTAAAATAAACCTACTCTTATTTATTAAAAGTTCCATGGAACAGCTCCTGACTTTATCATCAGATCAGTATTGTTGTATAGTATTATAAATAAGAAAATATTGAGGAAACTTCTCAAACTGAAATATTTTTATTTAAATGACAGAGCCTATGAAATCAACGAAACTGTAGCGAATGGGAGCTCATGTTAAAAGGGATTTATTTTTACGTTGTATCATCAAAACTATCGTACTATGTAGAATAAAATAAAAATCGGTTTGGAACGTACAAATTAATCACTTTCATATGACACTACTTGTATAACTTTGACTATTTTCACCTTGACTCCTTGTCCAATTTGGTTTAAAAAGTAATCTGATTTGAGCTGTCTAAACACATATAATATAATTTTCGATCAGAGTTTGAATTTTATTTTGGAGTACGGCCACTATTGACTCAGAACATACAAATTGAGCTAAATCTACTGTTTCACTTACCTCAAAAGTTTCTCTTACTAGTAAGATACTTGAAACTTTTACGTTATCTAGAGTACTTGCGATGGATCAGGTAAAACAGCAAAACTTAGGCGCGTCAGGTTCTTAAAACTTCAGGACAGTTGAAGATTTGTAGCTATCACATACCTAGCTGTATCCACCTCGGGAGTAACAACTTGCGCTGACTGTTTAATATATTCCGTGTTTAGAATAAGATTATAATACTAAGAAGGGCCTGGCCGCCGTGTGGATCACAAACTTAGAGAGAGCGTCTCCGTTACGTTGGCGCGTAGTACACTGGTAAATTATAATTTTAGATGAGATGATACAAATATCAAGATGACAAATATTTTAGAATAATATTAGCCACATAATTATGTTGAAATGTGCATTTTTAGGGCGAGTGTATTTAAGATTCTTGGGTGTCTCAAGTGTTCAAAAATACTTACACTAAATTGTAAATTTGCATTTGCATCGAACGGCGAAAAGTAATGAATGCCGAGTATCGCCTAACAATGTAGTAAAAGTCGACTAATTAGCACTCTACTGGGTTGTATGTATGTATAATTTGAGTCTTAAACAACCTGTTTAATGCGTTTTTACAACCAATTTTATGCAATTTAAGTAAAGCCTCATTTAATTTTATGCAACTACATTATTTACATTCATAATAACTCGTTTTTAATAACAGTTTGTTTATTTTTGTAGAGCTCTCGTGTAATTAATGTTTATATTTCCGACAAAAGTTATCAAAAACAATATCACAGTGACTCTTCTACATTAAAAATAAAAAGAGTGAGGTCTCATATGTGTCGGCCTACACACACACGCACACTAGCAGGAATATTCATTCACAAAAGGTTGGTTCATAAAAGGGCCAACCTGTCCCATGTCCTCTGAACCCATCCTCTTCATCTTGGCTTATCTGCGTTCATTCATTACCATCTAGTTTATAAGAGTCGACGGCCCGAAAACATATTGCGCCTCCACTTTTTGTCACACCACTTAATTATCTAGATTTATATCACGATAAAATCGACCATTGACGCTAGGGAGATAAAGGAACTTTTATAAAAACTGAAAAAAGATAATTTTTTTCTCTTAATAAGTACGGAAGTTGAGCAAAAAATGCAGAGTAAAATTTACTCATGTTAATAAAATAAATATAAATTTTGTATTCACCATTACTATTTTTTGCGACTTTTAAAGTAGTACAAATATAAGCGCAATGGAGAATGGAGGTAATCGAATGCTCAGTGAAGAAGTCGGTAGTAGGTTACCTTAGCCGGTTACGTTTCATTTGAAAGGGCATCATCTAGTAAAATTAAATAATGCTAGTCTAGTATGTAATATAATGCTCTAGCAAGTCGGTAACCGACCTTGAATACATTGGTCAACATAATTGTAGCCTACATGCTACCGCGTCGAAACTTTAACATCCCTGATGCACCATATGAGGAATAACATATGGGAGTAAAGCTTATATATATTTATGTTAGTCCAGGATACTTACTGCATATTCACTAAATTTCATACCAGATCATGATACGAGTATGTAACAAATATACTCTCAAGCTTACAAAGTTTTGTCATTTTATTTTTATAAAAGTTCCTTTATAGCCTCAGCCTGCGACTTCTGCCCGAAGCCGACCTGGTTCACCCCAAACAGGGTTTTTTTGATACCCGTATCGTATCCTGTCGTTCGATAACTAAGTATCTTAGTAAATAACTATAGAGGACAAAAAGTATTTTTTAATGAAAGCTTGAACATCTCCTGACTCCATCAGCAGATTAGCACGTTGTCATTTTAATATAAAAGTGTCGTTATTGACAAGTGTGCCACGTTTCAGCTCAATCGACCTGTTTGTTGATAAGCACAATAGGTATAATTTGTGTACAAAATTTTTATTAAAAAAATTGTCGAACTGAAATGTTTTAAATTAAATCGGATAGAACCAGTTTCATTTTAAACGCTGATCTATGAAGTCAATAAATCTCTAGTACCTAAATGGAGCTCAAGTTAAAATGGTTTAGTCTTTATATCGTATTTAAAAAACAATACATCCTAGATAAAAATCCCTAAAAATAATATAATGACACCGCTCTTAATAAATTTGTTTAACTTTTTTATTTTAACTTCCTTTATTGAAACCCATATCTTATATTTAGTTTATTATTTTTACCAGCTCATTTCTCTGTCGACTCACCAAGTTTCGCACAGAGTGGATCGACGATTCGAACGTTATCGTCAAACAAATAAACAAACATACAAAACCAAATCGCCTAAGTTGCAACTAAAAACTTGGCTCGCTTGATAAAAAACTAGCTATTATGATTATTCTCGGTCACAGACTTTTAATTCATCTCAATTCGTTCAGCCGTTTTGAGGTCACAAACATCCACCCAAACAGCTGTATCATAATTTATTTAAGTTGAAGAAGCGGTGGTCCAGGTTTTTGATAAAAAAGATTGTGATTCGGATATGAAAATACTTAATTAGATTTTTTATATTCTTAAAAATACATAGATATTTACATTTAATACATATTTTAGTGTAGAAAATATTCGAAGATACCAATTTGTACTCGTCATGATGGTGTATCGAACTTTGCTGACACAATACCTTGCTTTTGTTTTCATTTTATTTAATTGATGTGATTGTCCACTTCGCTGACAGAACAATGAGATTATTTGATCATATATCATGAGGTCATACGTAAAATCGTTAATGTTGTGGACCACATGTTGTTACAAAATTATAATATTAGAAAGGTTTCTGACTTGGCCTTTAAACAAAAGATATTACTTGTTACAGCAATAATTAATAAGTTGTACGTATCATACACGAATGATGTATGTCTTTACTCGTAATTTACATTATGTATACACATACTAAACAGCAAACAGCATTGCGAATTTCGAAGATACCTATGTAAGGGCCGTAGGTACTTCTGAACAGGACACTAAAAACTCCTAGAGTAATTAGTTTAGCTTTTCCATGTTAATCTCTTAAATTTCATCAGGTTCCCACCTCTAGGAAGATGTAAAAAGAGGAGTCAAAGTTTATATGGGAAGTAAATGACCGCGCAGATTAAGTCGCGGCGGGTAACTTGTTGATAAAAATTTATAAATGCCACGACATTAATAATTAAAAAATAATATTAAATTCGTTTCTGGTATTGATACAAATCAGGCAATAATGGTTGAACCAGTTGTGATGAACTTAGTATAGATGTAGGCCTGGGTTGACACTTAAGCTGATTTTTAATCGGCGTCCAAAAAAGACGGCGGTTCCCAATTATTAACCGATTTTCATAATTATTTTATTATCCTGTAGGGTTTACCTCCGAAATGGTCCCAAATAAGTTTGGTAAGGATGGAAAACATAATGAAAATCCGAAACTATTAATTAGTAGAAAAAAAATATAATCGTAAATTTTGCAATTACATTGGTAATATAAGGTAATACCTATGAGTATAGTATATACCTTTAAGTAGTCAACTGGTTTGACAATGGGCTTTCAAGATGAACTCTTCAACGATAAGCAGGCATTGCATTGATGATCACAGACAACACCTTAAAACGAATATGTCAGTTAATCAGACCATGGGATTGACCTTGACCATGAAGGTACGGAATGCATGACAAAAATATAATGTATCGCAATAAGAGTTATTTGATATTTCAGTTTTTTGTAAAAATATATTATTATCTACTTACCACGCAGGCAAAGCCTCAGGCAGTAGCCAGTATGTAAATAATTCAGTAAATCAACTGTAGCATTAAACAGTAAGAGCAGAAAATACAAATTTATTATATTTGTTGGTAACTATAGTTTAGTTACCAACAGTAATGTTCGTATTGTCTGCATTGTAAAACATCTTGTGAGAAAAATATCTGGAAAGAAAAAGTTAATGCATTGCCGTCTTTATTGTAGCATTACTTAACTTATATGTAAAATGACTAGTCAAGGCAACAAAATGTGAAAGTGTAACAGATAGATATCTGCGAATATAATTGTATAAAATCAATCTTATTGATTGATTTTAGAAGAATTTAATTAGGAGTTTCGTTAAATAAAATAAAGACAACAAGCGTGCGTGCCGTGCTGTTGCGCGGGTCGAGCCGCGGACAGAACACCAGTCGATTGAGTGGAATTATTCATGGAGCTGCATATTTGCAGTGTTTGTATCCTTTGTTGTGGTATGTCGGACACACTGGTCGGCGGGGCGATTCGCTCGGTTTTAGTTAATTACAGAGTGCGAGTAAGCGCCGCGCTGGCATGCGGCAGCCAGGACGCTGCCTCCGTCCGCGGCCCTGAGCCCGCACCCGCGCCTCGCTGGTGGCCACAACACAAAAGCGGGTCGATGCCTTCGATAACGAAGCGAGTTTTTATCTTCTTATTTCAACGCTTTTAATTAGTTAGGAAAATATTCTCAAATAAAAACTGCCCCGAGCGACCACCAGTTCTCAATTTAAGGATTGTCTTTGACCGCTTCAAGCCTCGGGCGCGCTATAATGGAAAGAAATACCTCCGTTATTTCGATTGGCTTCTGTATTGTCGATAACATTAATAACGGTAACTAATTACTTTGAGTGTATTATTTTAATGATTTTCTTATAGCTCGTTTCATTACGTATGGGCTCCCATAAAATAAATGCATTAATGTTAGTTCTATCCGTTTTGTGCCTTTAGCACAAGTTTTTGAGTTCATTAAAAGAGTTATCTTCATCTATCATTTACTCATGTCCAATTCGTACTTTTATAAATTGTCAGCTCCGGAGCGAATCACACTGCTTGTTTCTTACCTTATTATAGCAAAGATGCAAAAAAACGACAAACAACAATAGAAGATAATACATACACGTAGATTGTGCAAACAGTTCTCCAGGATTAATACTTAAGGGGTTTCGGTGTGAAACCAGCAAGTAAATACAGCCCTTTACTAGAATAGCTATTACTCTACTTGACAAAGTTTTTAAACAATAAATGCATGCGGTTTTATCATTATAAATTAAATTCCTTGACTAAAAATAACCTTTATGGATTAATAATGTTAGAATGCAATCTGTGCTGCTTGATTGATGATTCTTCATGGATTAGTAGCGAAGAACCAGAGCGGTGAGGCGAGGTTTGGGGTGATTCTAAAAATGTTACTACTCTTATAATTTGAATAAACTTTATAACTAATAAGTAGGAAGGTATTTAATTTATGTATATTTATGGATATTGTACAGCAAATAGCAAACCATGTAGGCGTCTTATTGAGCGTAGATCTCCATTACACGATTACATTGAACATACATACTTAGCCATAGTGGTAATCGTATTCGTGGTGAAATTGATTACCTTGTTGATGGCTAGTTTGATATAGGTACCTACTAACAATAGTTATTGTATAACAGTAGTATTACCGTAAACCGTGACATCTCCTGTGTTTTCACCCCATTATTACGTATTTTAGTATACAGTTATACCGTACCTTAAACCTAACATACTCGTAATTAACATATAGTATTACAAATTCTAAACCAATCTGAATAATACGGAATATATCTTTCGAACGTAACTATGAATTCACTAAATAAATTTATTCAGTACCGGAAATGAATTGTAGTACTTTTTTCCGTAAATAATTCTAGAGCAAGTGCTTTCAGCTTTGTAGGGAACTCCGTATACAGGAGCAAAACTCATCAGAACTAAGCATATATTTTTTTGACAGCATATAGGATTCAGCCTTCATATCATGATCAACTATACAATCATAGTTATATTATATTACAAGTATAACTGTAAAATTTAACAAAATACCGTCTGTGAAATAACTCGTTTATTGAGACCAATCCAATGAACCCAAACACAATAAGTGGCTGTAAGTTGGTGATCCTGCAGATACCCAGTGATGCAGCAGTAGCAGGTCAAACTAATAATACAGAGCAAACGCAGGGACTGTTTGCTTGAGTGTTTAAAATATTCATTAAATATTGTTATTATATAATTAGAAGGTACGAGTATATACTCATAAGTAGCGGAACATAATAGAAAGTATCATAAATGTGATTCTCTAAGCGCAAACAAAATATATTATTTGATTAACCCCCGAAGTAAAGAGGGGGATGCTATTAACGTGTGTATCTGAGTATGTTGTGGATACCCGATTTCCCTCCTCCAAACAGTCCGCTCTGTCCAAGTTTTGGGGTTGGTGTAGTAAATAGTAGATTTTATTCTTTACCCAATTCTTTCGGCTTTTTTTGTTTGCATGCATAAATCCATGTTTTCATCAGAAACCTATCAATTCATAAAACTATAGAAAAAAAACTCCGAAACCTCGGCAAAAGTAGTTCACTTCTTTCGTTAACAAATGTGACGACAATGTGATTTAAGTGAGTGAATGGTCAAAGACAACATGATCATATTTGTCTGAAAGTCTGTTCCGTTATGGGTTTGTTTCGTAATCGTCTATGAGTCATTCAACATCCAGCCCCTGAGTGAGTGCTGGACGACGCATTTTGGGGGACTGTTCAGTCCCTGACTATGAATTGCACTGTTAGAGGGTTTTATAAATACATGGGGCACACTAAAAGTTTTGCACTTCTAGCTAATCGGAACTATTTGAATTTCGAATGTTATATTTTTTTAAACGTTGCAACCTCGTAGTTATAAAAAAAAAACAATTGGCGGGAAATCATTTGTCAATTGTTTTTTATCACACATCAAAGTTCTACGTACGCAACGAAAATGGAATTAGGTCGAAAAGATTTTAGAGCGATGATTTTTTATGATTTTAAAAGTTCTCTCTCTCCGCAAGACGCTGCCGCTCGTCTTCAAAATGCTTTTGGGAGAGAAGCACCTTGTTTGAGCACCGTGAGGCGATGGTTTGCTGAATTTGAGAGAGGTCGAATTTCTTTACATGACGAATTTCGTGAAGGGCGGCCTTCAACTGCCGTCAACCAAAATAATGTGGCTACTGTTAAGCGGCTAATTGAAGAAAACCCGTGGATTACCTATGAGACAATTCGAAGACTATTGGTGATTGGTATGAGCCAAATCCAGAAAATTTTACACGAAGAATTGAACGAAAACTTTGTTGTTGTTGGATCCCTCATGAACTGACAGCGGAGCAGAAGCGGGCTCGCGTGGAATGGTGCTTACAGATACTACTGAAGTACGACCACGGACATTCTAATGCTGTTTATGACATTGTCACAGGAGACGAAACGTGGATTTATTGTTTTGAACCCGAAAAAAAACAGCAATCTTGTGAATGGGTGTTTGAAAATGAGAACAGGCCAACAAAAGTGAGGCAGGCGAGAAACGTTGGTAAAAAAATGATCGCGTTTTTTTTCTCAGCTACGGGTCCCATCTGTACAATTCTACTTGAAGATCAAAAGAGTGTTAATGCCGAGTGGTATTCTACCATTTGTTTACCCAGGGTGTTAGAAAAAGTTCGCGAAAGATGACCCAAAAGCCGCATTCTCCAACATCATGACAACGCTTCTTCACACACGGCCAACAAAACAAAGTCATTTTTAGCTTCCGAAAAAGTACAACTCGTCACCCATCCTGCGCATAGGCCCGACCTAACACCCTGTGATTTCTGTATTTTCCCCAAAATCAAAGATTTGATGAGAGGTTTCACTTTTACCAACTCCGAAGAGGCAATGATAGCGTTCAATCAGCACGTAGAAAACATTCCTTCAGATCTGTGGTCCTCCTGTTTTAAAAAATGGTTCGATCGCATGAAAAAATGTTTAAAATGTAAAGGAGAGTATTTTGAAAAGCAATAAACATAATATTTTGGTTATACACATGTTGTTTTTTTTTTAAGTTACGCAAAACTTATAGTGTGACCTACGTACATACATATGATAATCTATAACATCCAGACACATAAAAAACTCATCAGACAAATGTTCATGTTCATCACACTTTGTCCTGGGAATGAATCTAACCCCGAACCTACAGTGCAGAAGGCAGAGCTACTACCAACTAAACTGACAGGCCAGTCTGGCTAATACCTGATTACCGCAAAAATATTTAACAAAATAAGCTTAAATTATCTCATACAAATAAACGTTTTCATCATACAGCGATCAATAAATGAAACCATATCAGACCACATCTTAATAACAATGAAACAAGTTTTTCAATGCTGATAATAATAGGTAAGTTAATTGTAATTATAGCCGAGAGTCTGGTTGTATACGTTTCGTAATTAGAATTCATGAATAATGGAGTAAGTTATTCTCAAGAGTTCCACAATCAGACCACAATGAAAACTTAAGTATCCGTTTGTGTCGAAAATTTCATAAACAAGTGATATTCTTATTATGTGTAGTTTTAAAACATCATTGTTTTAACACTGTCTATCAAATGTTGTTCGTTTTATAAAGGAGCACTGGCGTATACTTACTAGGTAATAACATTGTATTAAATAACAACATATAATTAGTATCTACCTGCTACAAAGATAAAGGAGAGACAACGGAGTTTTAAAAGCTGTTTACCATCAACCGTAAGTGGAGATACAAACGCTGACACAAGTTTTTACATCTATGATTACATTAATAAATTGTTTAAAATATTAGCAACTGTTTGTATAGCAGTTTCTTTTAATATAACACACTGCTACGATATATTTACCATTTATTTGGTGCGTCTGGCTTGTTAGTTGATTGATTATGGTTTATGTTTACCGAAATAAATAAATATTAGTGAAGATTTATTTGTTTATTTTGACTGGCCTGTCAGCGCAGTTAGTAGTAGCTCTACCTTCTGCAATGTAGGTTGAGGGTTCGATTCCCTCCCAGGATAAAAACATTTGTGTGAAGAACATAGGTGTTTGTTCTGTGTCTAGGTGTTATAAAGTATCATAAGTATGTATTTAAAAATATATAAGTATTCTATCAGTCATCTAGTCACCATAATACAAGCTATCCTTAGTTTGGGACTAGATAGTGCTGTGTGCATTGTCCAGCAATATTTATTATTATTATTATTATTACATCACTAACAAAGTTGTTAAACTTTTGATATTTGTTCAAATACTACTATTTATAGTCTACAAATCCTTACTAATATTATAAATGCGAACGTAACTCTGTCTGTCTATCTGTCTCGCTTTCACGCCAAAACTACTGAACCGATTTAAAAAAAATTTGGTACACAGATAGTTTAAAGCCTGAGAAAGGACATAGGACATATACTTTTTAATTGGAAAAAAGTGTTGTAAAGGGTTGAAAAGAGGTATGAAAGGTTGTATGAAAATATTGTCATTTTCAGAACTAGAAGCATACAATTTTAGGGTGTACCACAAGCGCGAAGCCGCGGGCAGCAGCTAGTAGTACATAATTTACATACGACGTAGTAAGTAACCCAAACGCAGTAACGACTTAGTAAGTGAATTTATTTGTTGAGCTGTATATAAGCCGTTTCAAACTGTTCTTAGATAGCCCAACTATTTCACATGTATTTTATATTTTGGTGAGTATCATTCTGAACATTATTGTAAATAAAATTTATTAGTAAATTCTTTAACATAGTACGTTTCTCTTATATTTCAAATTTATAGTTCACTGTTATATGTATTGTCTGATAGTTCCATGTTATTTTAATTTATATTGTTTTATTAATCCGACTTATGAGCACAAGTATACTGCGGACGTTGGCTCGTTACCACGTTATCAGCCAGCCGCGATGTTTATCTTGACAGGCACGTATGTGACCACCTCTCGGGCTCTCGGAGCCTTCGTCATCGACACCTCCAAACAATAAATTGACCTTGTTAACCCCCTTTGTGCGAGTATTTAGATTTTTTGTGGCAAACGTATAGTCATCGGAGACAGGTGCCATGTGAAAAGGGTTTAAGTTAGTAAATTTGTAGACGTTTGCGTGTTTAGATAAGAAATGTTAGTTAAGGTTGGTATGACAATGTAATCGCAAAAGACTGAAATATTTTTGTGTGAATGCAGTCAATACAATTACTGAGAGAGTGCAAACTTTAATCAGACGACACTGAATTCGATGCACAAAAAAAGTCATTTGTAAATAAAATGTTAGTTGAAAGTTATATTTTTTTTATTATCTATACCTTATCGCTTGCTTAATACGTGTATTAAGTTCATATACAACCTCCGCAAGTACGATCACGTCTCTGAGTATCGGTCTTAACTTAAGTGGCTCCAAATTCGTGATAGAAGAAATGTAAGAATATTGTGTCTGCTCTTATCAATTCTTAATGATCCCTATTCCCCACAGCATCTGAAATCCCAATTTTTCTTCCTTTCTAACACCCATAACCGTAACCTAAGATCTACCGATACTCTTCTTCTGGCAACTCCATATCACTCAACCCCTTATCGTGCTAATTCTTTTGAAGTGGTGGCTGTTAGTTTATGGAATTCTCTCCCCACTAAAAAAAAATCTACACTGCTGAACTCGTCACTCGTACTATTTTTTTTCTGTACTGTTGTAATTGATAATTGTTAATGTATGTATTTTTTAAATGTATCTTATTTATTGTTTTTTTTTTACTATGAATATAATATCGATTTATAATATATATATATGTATATTCAAACTGTGTATTTTATTTTTAAATATATTGTCTTTATGTGTATTTATTCTTAGATTAAGTTAGCACGCCTACTTTTTATTTTCTCAACCTTGCAGGTTGGCTGGTAGAGAATGCTCTAAGCATTTAGCCCACCTATTGTACATTTATATATATTTTTGTGCAATAAAGGATTAAATAAATAAATATACCTATAAAAGAGCTTAACCTGACTGACTGACTGACTCATCATCGCCGAGGGGAAACCGCTGAAGCTAGAAAGCTAAAATTTAGAAGTTAGCTTTCATTTACAGCAAAACTAAACTGGGATTTTTCAAAATTCAAGCCCTAAGAGGGTGAAAAGGGATGAAAACGAATGTATGAAACTTTTTAACGCGTGGTGCGATTTGCTTGAAACTTGATATGAATAAATAAAATGCAAAATAAATGGACACGTGTTTCTGGATTTTTCAAAATACCCTAACAAAGGGATAAAATGGGGTGTCAAAGTTTGTATAGGAACTTTTTAACGAGTGGTGTGATTTCGTAGAAGCTTGGTTTGGATACTTAAAAAGCAAAATAAATGGACACGTGTTTCAGGATTTTTCAAAATAAATAACTCTCATAAAGGATTGAAATGGGGTGTGAATGTTTGTATGGAACCTTTTCATGGGTGGTGGGTGTGATTGGTATGAAACTTATCAATAAAATTTGCACCCTGGGAACGGATATGAGCTACCATTCCTTTAAAAAAAAGTACGAAGTCACGAGCAACAGCTAGTAGTAGAGTATAATTTAGTTTTGTCAAGTCTACCTTTTAAAAGACAACTCTAAATTATTTAGTCTAGAGTCTAGACTTGGACTCGAGTGTATAAATCTCTGTCCTAGCACAGCTTAAAATAAGGCCGAAATTGGTACGCACCGTGGCGCATGTAAGTGACCGTAGAGACTAAGCACGCAGATTTTTTTCTAAGATAAAGCTGAAATAACAGCAAGTACCTCTCTACCTTGACACATAGGCAGTCTTCTCAATTCCATGAGGAAGATGACCGATCAGAACCGTCCCATCAATTGTTTTACTCGACTATTCGATCGCAAGCAATTTCTGAATATTTAAAACAAGACAAACGATTTTGTTTTTATTCCACTACCCAATCGCAGCATTTTTATTTGTCGTTGACTAAAAAGCCTTTCGCGAGTAATTTGTTGTAAGTGTTATTGCGTGTTTCGTAGTAACGCTCGAAACATTCGTAATGAGGCGAATGCATGCATGCCTGCGAATGCCGACAGTAATGTTGTTTTACTTCGAAAATAACATGTAGATACACCATAGATAAGGTCAACAAACATTTAAGCCGTCTCAACTCACCGAGCAATTTCTCCTACAAAGGACCAAAAACGTATTTTAGCAGAACTGAATGTTTAGATTTTCGTGTTACTTATATTACTCATGTATTAGCTGCTACGCGCGGCTCTCCCTACGTGATACGTAGTTAAAAAGTACGCTATGTATTAATCCCGGTCTACATCTTTATCTATACCAAGTTTCATCCAAATAGTTTTGGCCGTTATTGGGTGATTCAGTGACGAACAAACATCCAAACATAAAAAGTACGAAGGAAAATAAAAATACGAGTAACATGCTACATTAATAACAATGTTTTTATCCGTATTTTATAAACTTATGCTCTGGCGTGAGTACAGTCTTTTAAATTCACCTAGAGCCTGGCCGTAGACATCAGGTTTCAAAGTGTGTCAAACTATGCGTTTGCGCAACGATTTGACAGTGTGGATGACGCCTTTGTGCGCCCAAATCCAGTAAACGCTGAGTTTAAATCCACCAAACTCCAGTTTCCACTTGATAGTTTTCCATGACATTTTTCTGTTCAGTAATTCCTATAAAGGTACCTACTGCGTTAGAGAGACTTTTCATCGTATTCGTAATTGAGGATGATTATACAAACTGACCATGCCGGAGACCGACGAACGGCTCCTTATGAATAAATTATGGCGGCAGGTGGAATGACCTGACACATAATGTTTTGATGGAATTGTTTTAATTGGACGTTATCAGGCTACAACTATCACACCAATAATAAGTTTGAAAATATAAGTTTGTTGCCCAGTCCCGGTTATCATACGTATTTATTTATTTATGAGCATTTGTTTTAGCTTCTTACTTAGTTGAAACAGTTTTACAGTTCTCGTATGTTGCTATGGCATGGAATGGACAGTTAGCTCATTTAAAAGTAAGCTAACTCGGGCAGGTTTTTAAGCAATAATTGAACGACAAATAGTAAAGATCAATCTGGAGCAACTAGACATTCTATATTGTTCCATATCGCGAGGTACAATTTGGCTACATGTTTCCATTGCCGTAGATGTTGTCGTGACGTCACAACTTGTAAGGATTTCTTGTATTTAAAAAAAAGCGTGGGGTGCTTTTTAAGACATTATCGAAATGATAATCCTTCTGCTCATATCTGTCAATGAAATATTTATAACTATTGACCCCACGCTTTTTTTTCAATAAAACATGTTTATCTTACTTACATTTATTAAAATTTATTTTCTATTTTTTAGTTTGGTTTTCTATATAAAGCGTGTTTTTTAGTTTTTTTAAACTATTATTTATTTTCTACCTTTTAGATTTAGGATAATCGTATTTTTTTTATATTTAATATTGCATTGTCATGGGTCTTTGAAAGGTGTGCAAAATTTTAATGAAATCTGACCGTTTAAAGTGGGTCAAAATCGCGTCCTAAGGAGTCGGTTACAAACATACAAACATACATACAAGTGAAGCTAATATAAAGCGTATAAAAAGAGTAATGATAATAATAATAAGTGATTATAATGAAAAAAAATGTGTCCATACAAATTTACAGGATAAGAAAAAGATACATACGTCGATACTAATACAAATATATATACAATAAAGACATTATAATGTATTAAATACAATCTTATAAAATAAATTAAAAAAATAAATAAATATAAAACCAATACTTACATACATAAACATACCTAAGTCCACAATCACAAAAAGAATCAAGTAACAGTTAACGACAAGACAAAAAGTGCTCCGCGTTTTGACGTGACAACGTCTAATAAATCGATGAACGCCGGCTGCACGCACGAAAAAGGATGACTCATTGTCCCGTTTCGATCATTGTCCCGTTGCGCTCATTGTCCCGTTACGATCGTAGCGAGAGCGCATAACAAAACAGATAGACGTCATAACAACAAACAGATAGTCGTTGTCACGTTATACTATCGTCCGTAAACCGACTTTACAGACAACCAGTTTTTTTTTTAATTCTTATTTTTTTTTAATTAAATTTAATGACGTGACATCGTCTAATAAATCGATAAACGCCGGCTGCACGCACGAAAAAGGATGACTCATTGTCCTGTTACGCTCATTGTAACGTTTCGATCGGAGCGAGAGTGCATAACAAACAGTTTTGTTATGACGTTCACACGTTAAACTATCGTCCGTAAACCGACTTTATAGACAAACATTTTTTTTATATATAACTAGCTGTCCCGTTCGCGACTTCGTCCGCGCGTTTTGACGAGACAACGTCTAATAAATCGATGAACGCCGGCTACACGCACGAAAAAGGATGACTCATTATCCTGTTAGGCTCATTGTCCCGTTACGCTCATTGTAACGTTACGCTCATTGTAACGTTACATAACGTTTTTTTTTATTTACCTAATTGTAAATCTAAACCATTCTCGAATCCATTTGAACACACAAAAAAATCATTAAAATCGGTCCAGCCGTTTAGGAGGAGTTCAGTGACATACACACGTACAGCAGAATTATATATATATACAATATGGTAACTGTATGATTATAACTTTTAAATTTATTTCAACAGCTTCCCTCAGTAAACTTTCTAAATTTCAACTAAATTTCCTAAATTAATTGCAGCTTATGATCCTTTTTTTTTAGAGGGGATTGTAGTGCTACAGTTTGGCAGTAGGAACAGTCGCAGTGGGCCTCTTCCACTGCGCCACAGAAGTATGCTTCAAATAAAAAGACAGAAAGAGACCTAAAGACATCAGTCAAATTGCTTTTGTACAAGTTCGATGAGACAAATAACAAAAGTAGCAGAAGTCCGGAGAAGAGAAGCTCTGGCAAGGGGACAAGTGAACGATGGAAAGACGAATTATCCAGAGTGGCGCAAAATGGAAAAACCTGGATATATTTGTCAATGGACAACTTGACCTAAAATTAACCTATCTGGCTACGACGGTGTCGTTATAATAATAATGAGGATTTAGTAAATGTAATTAGTTAAGTACCTATTAAGTTTCTAGAATGTGTCAGACAATGTTTATTTATTAGTAGTTGTAAGTACCCCTACAATACCTGCAATATGTCAGGCACACACTCATAGTGTGTACTATGAGTACTACATAATTCATTGTAGAATTACACCCTTACAATAGTGTTAAATAATTTAATACTAACATCGAATTCCTACTTATAACGCGAGTAAGTAGGTTTTTTCATGAAATATGGAGCCAATTTAATGTTTATGATTATTTTCAATCTACATATTTAGATGTGTAGTGAAACTGACATGGAAATTTATTCATAATTCCTATGTCGTAGGTCCATTGTGACATAAAATGCGGGTCATTACTTAGTGGTAACGTCCACGACCCAACAAATACTATTAAACACTTTGTAAGGCTAACCTAGCTTGAGGCTTTGATGATCTTAAAATAAATTCCAGACTTTCCTGCAATGGTTCAATGCCTACTCATTAGTAAGTTCCTCATTAGTTTCTATAAGATTCCTTACTACGTATATGTCTACGTAAGAATAATAAAGATGGCTGTAAGTGGTGCTCATGAAGAAGAGTTTCTGGAGAACTCGAGACGTGAAACGAGGCGATGAAAAAGCCATTGTAAAAGGTTGTGTTTTACATTCAAAGAAAGTTAAGAACCATAATTCGATATAATGTTCAATAAAAGTTATTTGAAGAACACATTAAAAAACGATACCTCCACGCCCAACACCTACATAATTTTCCTTCTCATTCTTGCCTCACATCAGATTTGATATAAAGTAGGTCATTTCATGTTTCTCCGACTATACGTAGGTACGCAATCATTATATCTTCATACTCAGCGACTAATCAATGTTTTTAATGTTCATGTTCATAAACAAAGTTAAAGGCGGACATGAACGTAAATTTAATAAAAATATTTACAAATATACATAAGATGAGTAATATCGCAGGATCATGTCCGGTCTTGGGTTAAAGCCCAATTTAATACATTGCATAAATATTTAAATAATTTATTTACGAGCAAAATGTATTTAGATGAAAAATAATTGTCTTAAGTAAATAAATTTAATAGTTGTTTACTAAGCACCTATTGATTTTTAGTATGCAGTTTTGTTCAGGTGATGCTCTCATAATCTTGTAATTATTTGTACAACACGCTGCTAACCCAATAACTACTTATTTGATAACCAACGGCACGGCACATTTAACATGACATTGGATACTTCTGCAAATTTTATCAACCAACCACAAAACGAGATGGTCGATAACAATGGCAGCTGCGGTGGAGTCAAGTCCATGCACCCGCAAAATGCTCTTGTCAAGATAGAACAGCCGCTTTATGTTATCCCTTCGGGTGTGAACATATACCTACAGTGTTTAATTTCAGATGGCTTGCGGTCATTTGCATAACCCAATTTTTTTATGCAAAAATGTTTTTGTTACTCGAAGCTTAAAGTTTTTTTAGTAAGTTTTCAATTTCATAGCCTGGTCAAAAAACAAAGAGCAAAATAATATATAAAAATACCTTTTCAAAAGCACACATTACACATTTTGATTGTGTTATCTGTCCACACACTGGATACTAAGATAGGCGCTAATTATATAATTTTCGTAGTTCGTCAAGCGCCACAAGAATGAGGCACGCATTAATTAAGACTCTCCGGAAGTCCGTCGCGTGCTTCCATCGCCGATACCCCATTGAATTATTTATACTTTTAATATTGTAATTATTATACACCAGCGCTGGCTGCCTTATTATTATTTATGTTATTATATTAAATGTTATAATAACGCTTACCACGGAAAGGTTATATGTTGATAAGGAGATAACGTCCACTGTCAGCGCTTAATGAGGGTTTTCATTTTTAAACCGATCGACGCAGCCGCAGTCGCGCACTCGAATGCTAATTCCCTACTCGGTAACTTGTTTTTTATATTATTACAGGACACAAATAAATTCTTTCACAATTTGTACTCGTTTGTCGCACATGACGATCTTGTTTCGATACCGAATGTTATAAATGACCAGCTAATTAGCCTTAAATAATATCAATAATTGGTTTTTTTATCATTTAAATGAATGAATGGGTGAATTAATTTTATCTACAGCGTTAAATGATGTATTGTTTATCAAGTGTGTGTTTGGAATACTTGTAGACACAAACTTTAATGTTCCTATATTTTATTTTTCTAGGCAGGCTGCGGCCTATTAGATACCTACTAATTATTTTGAGAAACGTTTTCTTACTAAGTATGTAAACCTATAGTGTTAAAGTCCCGGTTATACGTCGACGAAGTTCAGCACCATGCTCTCATTAGTTTTGAGACCTTGTTCATTTTTATTTCTTCAGTTTTATTTTTTATACTAAGTATTTAGTACTTAAGCAATAATCATGCATTAAATAGCTGTGCAGTTGGGCACATACAACTATTTATAGACTGACCTTTCTGTTCGCGCTTCGAGTTTCTATATAGATATAGATTTAGATAGCGAGACGATCAGGTGATTCGCGATTCTTCGTGTAAAAACGCTTTATGAAATTAATTCGGGCTCTTCGTAGCCCAACCGCAAGCAGCAGCTGCCCTTTAGTATAGAATTTCATTAATATTACCGGTTCTTAAAATAATGCGGGTATAGGAACGGTTGGCAAGTGATGAGTGCACCGGCACACGTGTCCAAGGATGTATGTACTTCCTTAGGCCACCTGAGTGTTACGCCACGCCGCCGATATACCTTCTCACGGTCAGACTGTAAAATAGTCTAATGCATTAAACATAATGGGAAAAACCAGTAACAGCACTTAGCTGTCCGCGATAAAGTGGTTCGTGTATGTTTCGACTGTTGAAAGCTCTCTGAACAAATGCGTTGTTCTAGCTGCAATGGTGGTGCAAAATTAGCAACAAGTACTAAGGTTAAGTCAACCCCAAAAAAACGAAGTCTTGAGTGCTAAGTTGCATGAACTAATTTGTTGCACGATTGTGCAAGGAATTAACTTGACACCTTAGGAGGATCACCTTGGTAAAAATAGGAAACATATTAAATTTTATGCCACTATTTAGTAGCCACCTGCTCGTTAACTAAAAAAATAATAATTAATAAAAAAATCTGGTGTTTCAATATTTTGACGATCTCTGGCAATGGGCTTAGGTTCGGCTGAGACGCAAAAGGGTTCGATTCCTCCCGCGGGACAAATGTTTGTATGATCTGCAAGTATTTGTCTCGGGTCTGGGTGTTTCTATGTATACTCGTAATATGTATGTATTTACAAAAAAAAGTATAAAAGTAGTATATCAGTCATGTGGTACCCATAACACAAGCTCTGCTTACTTTGGGGCAAGATGATGCTGTGTCAAATGTCCGGTATTATTATTATTATTATTATATATATCTTGCCTAAAGTAATTGTTGATTATATAATCAATTATCTTTACCTTCTTAAGTTTACGGCGCGTTGTTTTAACATGTAAATCATGTTGCAGCTTGCATAAAGGTAGATAAAAAATATATAGAAAAAAAATGCAAAATTGCTATGCGATTTTTCCTTGATATAAAACGGCGATTGCGTTCACATCGTCTCAACGCGTCAAGGTTATTTTCGCATATATTTATGAAATAAGCTCCTGTAAAGGACTTTTTGAATATATCTACATTTTTTTATATATATTTAAAGCAAGAAAATCAAAACTGTAAAAAAAAATTGTCTTTACAAGTAAAAAATCTTGGAAACGCTGCCCTCTGGCAGTGATCTGGATCAGTTGAGCTATCTATAGATCGTTTTAACGGTCCTTATATAGCTCAACTATTTCCACAGGTATTATTGTATTATTGTATATTATTCTGTACATTTCTGTTATTATTTTTGTAAGTAAATCGATTTAATATATTCAGTCCAATAACCTAATAATGACAATTCGGCAACCCGTGTCAACTGAAAGACGTCATACCTGAGACGGGTTTCTACTGTTTTGTAGGTTTAATTTTACCATTTTTTTAAAAGATAACAATAAACTATCACGAAAATATTTTCAATACATAGGTTCCGAAAAAGGGTTGTGTTTAGTGCAAACTCATTTATTGGAATAAGAATAGAGCAGGAATGATGATGATGATGTCACAACATTGCTTCGAAAGTCTAGGAGCTTTGTTCTGGTTCGAACAATCAATATTATATTTTGTGATATTAAGCGCACTGACGCGCCCAATCACGTCTGATACTTCAAAAATAAAAAAAAATCTCTTAAGGTGAGGTAATGAGGAGTGGGAAACCGGCATAACCTAATCGACTTTAGACCTTTTTTTGCTGAGTTCCTTTAGAACGCAAACATCCAGTACATCAGTTATTGTCCTATGAGAAATGAAACGGTTTGGTCTGGTGTTCATAGAAATGAAATGACGGATGCTAATAACCCATGTTTTTTTTATAAGAACCGTGATCGCATGTAAAGCATGTTGTTCAAGTATGGACTATGCGATCGCTCAGACGAAAATCCTTTGCTCCTAACATGTTTGCGTTCATGGTTCCTAGACTGCAAGGGCCATTCACCGCTGTGCACTTTCATTTACGGACTAGTACGACTAGGTATGTTGCAAGCTGGCAAGCTTTAGAAATCTTGAGTGTTGCTTGCACGTGCACAATGCACATGTGATGACGTAGGAGCCTTAGAAGTACGAGAGACTCAAATCTGAATCATTTATTTTGGAACATAAACCGGTATCAAAATGGTAACATCCTCTTTTGTCTAGCCTGTCAGCTCAGTTGGCAGTTGCTCTGCCTCCTGCTCTATAGGTACCCTCACAGGACACACATTTGTGTGACAAACATAGATGTTTGTTCTGCGTCTGTGTGTTATAAAGAATGTTGTATATGTATTTAAACATATATAAGTAAGGATTTTACTAATATTTATATATTTTTTTTTGTTTTCTATTGTGTAAATACATCAACAGATTTACAACCATCGAGATATATAAGACAAATATATGCTTTCATAAGTAACTTACCAGAGGGTATTGATAGAAGTAGAAGTTGCACACCGATCTACACTCCAATCCGCGCAACCGCGGGATTTCGAAGATTGTCAGGATTTCGAAGTTCAACAAGAAACTCAATTATAGTTTGTCTGTCTGTTCGTCCGGACTTACATTAGAGACCTTGCTCGCAAAGTTTTTAGTTGTCTTTGTCTTATTAGTCTTATTGTGATGAATATTTTCAAATACATGACGCCTGTACAGTAATCAACTGTGTATTGTTTTTTATTCCGTCGTGTGGCATATCGTTGGATATGTCTTTAGAAGATATTTGAAGGTTTCGTGCACAGTTTTTCTAATCGTTTTTTGAACGAACAGAGATTGGTTTAATAAATGTTTAGCTTTGAAATTATTATTTAGGTTTTATTCCGTTCTAATACCAACAACTAATACCACTGGTGTTTGTTTTAACGCATATTTATTTTCTATTCCGAACGGATGCCACTTTTTAATATAATATAATTTTATGTTCGAACGAATACCAACAACTTTAATTTGGTTCTGTATGCTCAGTCAAACCTAGTTAAATTAAAATTGTTTTTTAATATCTCTGTGATGGTTAATCGTAAAGTATAATAAATAAAGATTTAGCTTTAAACTTTACAAAACTTCATTCCAATATTTTTACAATGGTAAGAGTGAAGTTTATGTGAATCCTTACAAATTTTTTTACCTGCGAGAAAGGGTGAGTTTGTTCTATTGTTTCAAAATTCGAAACAATTGATATCAGCTTCTGAACGTGCTTAAAGAGGACGCAGATTTACAAACAGTGGTTGTTACTCAATATGAAACAAAAGCACCCTCTGCAAAACGACGTGCAAAGACAACTGTTATGAAAAAATCGTGGATCACATACGTAACAGACTAACTCCTCGATAACAAAATCTCCGTTGGTCACTGCTTAGAAAAATTTAGCTACTAATTGTTGAAATATAAGAAATTATTTAAACGTCATTTAGCTGATTTTGCTTAAAGTTGATTTTCTGTGTCATTTTTTACCTGTAAGATAAAAGTATTGTGAGATATTAATATTTGATGTTTTAGCAAAAACAAATTGTTGTATCATTGAAATGTAGGTGATGAATGACTGATTTGATTAAACAAAAAGCTGATTTTCTGTGTTCAATTGTCAGATTAAAAGTGATTTGTTTTTGTGAAAAATTGACCAGACATAAACTTACCTAGTGAAAATTTATGTCAGGTAAATTTTTATAGTAATTAAGAACTGTTTTTCTGAGATATTTTGCATTATTTAGATTGTTAGTAAAATGTTCTTGTTTGATGTTTTTTCAAAAAAATATTACGCAGGTACAAGGAGGCACTAAAATTATAACCAAGTTGACTATTAGTCATATTTTATTATTGAACAAGACGTTTAATAATTTTATTTAATTGTTTTTTTTCGATTAGAGGTCTTCAAAGCATTTAAACTGACTGTACCTTACATCTTTGAACTTGTTTTGGTATTAGTTTAAACAATGGTATCCGTTCGGAATAGAAAATAAATATGAGTTGAAACAAATCTAATTTAGGTAGGTTATACCGTTTTTTTGGATACTTGAACAGTTCTCAAAGTTAATCACAGCTTAACTAGATTATTAGTATTATAAGCTTGATTTGAAAATCAGAAAAAATTAATGTAACAAAAATAATAAAAAAACCTGTGCTTTTTTTTTCTTGTTTGCTGTCTAGATGTCCTTGAGTTGGTTTGGGACTGGCTACTTTTTATTTTTGCAACTATGTACTTAGATTTCAGCTGCTTCTAATGTGCGTGGCCATTTCTTTATTAAAAGTTTTAGTACTTAACATACTTACAATACCTATCCGCGCGTTCATGCGGTCCCGCGTGCCGCCGCGTTGCGCGGATCGATGTGTGGGAGGCCTTACCTACACACACAATGCATGATGGTGACCCTGTTATTTCCAAAGCTTGAAATGACAAGTTACCTTTGATAATTAGGTGGGGTGAGCTTATCTTCTCTAGAATCTACCAGTGTACGCTTAGTTGACACACGTTCTCGTGGATTGTTTCCGATTGTGATTTGAATGTGAATACACACACTTTAGGTAGATACACACAGCTTTAGTCTGCTTTTATAGGTATTTTGAGGTTGGGGAAATATTGATTTTAGTTTTATTTAACTGATTCAGTATAGCTGTGCCAGCGATTTTACTCACGGTTTTCCGTGGGTATTTGGAAAATATCTAGTTTTGACAGTTATGATGCTTTGTGTGTAAAGTTTATGTTTGTAATACTTTGCATGGCTTGAATAGTTAGTAAACATTTGTGAAAAAAACATTCCTAAATCTCAATTAAATTATACGTCATTTTAAATCCTAATTTTCTAAAAGTAAATCGTTAGAAATTTATAAAAATCATTCTTTATTTCCTACTTGTATAACGGTTGCCTATCAATGGTCCTGCACAATGATCTAGGTTCGTAGAGACGAGGCAGAGATGTGGAGAGAATGTTGTGGCGAGGCTGCTCTTACTTGGGCAATTAAGCTTTACCGGACCGACGACCGTTACTAGCGCTGCACCCGGGCACCTTGCCACATGGCAGCCGATTAGGACTTATTTTATACAGGGTGCAATCTTTTAAAGGCACATCATCTCTTAAAATAAATTTGTCCTAGATCGACAAAATATCACTGTACAAATTCAGTAAAAAATAACAGTTTTAAGATGAAGCTGCTGTACGAACAATTGTAGAAAAAGGTGCATAGACTATAGCGTTTTGACAGTTACCCTGATACTGTTTTTTGCTGGACTGATTCGTAAAATACTAACAACCTTACGTCTGAATTCGAGTAACATTTCAAATCACACTTCTTAACTAAGAAAATGGATAAACATTCGTTCATTTTAGTCGCCATGAAAAAGTTATGCTGAATAAATCCTAGGAAAATGAAATCAATAGAGGAAAAATACAACATTATTTGTTTGACGAAATTGTTATTTGACGTGATGCTACGAGGACCTCAAACAAACAAAATTCACAATTCAAACGATCAATTTATTTTGGTAAATAAACCTTAAATTATCAAGAAATATTCAGGTGATAGTCGGTAAGTTTTTAACACTAGGTACTAGACATACCCTGTCTTGGAACGTGATAAAAGATGATGATACTTTTATGATATCAAGGTTTTTTTAGAAGAAACTTGAATTCAGATCGTTAGCATACATTTTCAGGTAGTTATGAATTACAAATGGTAAAAACTGTTATCTTCAATCTTAGTTTTAATTTGAGATTGAGTTACACTTTAAAATATAGACCTTAAGCTCTAGATACTGTCACTGTCGAGGCAGGCTTCTTGTGCTATAATCTAATCTGCAAAAGAGCCGGAACCGGAAGCTCTCACTGCTTTAATCTGTCTTCCAACAGACAAAAAACTGTGCAGTAAACGGTCATATGTAAATATGGAATGTTTTTTTTATTCCACTACTTTACCAATTTCTTACAAGTCAATGATCAACTTTGGTAGAGTTAATAGGTCCATTATGTCCTATCAATTTTTAAAAATCCGGACCGACTGCTTAACGTGCTCTCCGGAAGCACGGAACAGCTGTTGAAAAGGCTTCTTCAGTCACTGATCCAGGTATTAATCACACAGAGCATTGCTTAACTTCGCTGATCTGTTATGAACGCCTTAGTTGCGTGCTCGTAGCTATGCCACGAGCACTTCGTTGTTCCTCTGACAGTATGAGTGGCGGGATGCTTTTCTATTTTCACACGACGATAGGCTCTTTATATATCAAACTGCGCAACGTGACGCGACGTCGGTTCCAGGATACTAAGTGGCGGTACAAAAGTAGAATTCCATTTTCCACACATAGTACAAGTAGCGTAAGAGTTGTCCATTTTCCGATAATTCACTCTTTACTTCCTATTGAGTTGTCATCTTTCACTGGGTCTAAAGTTTTTTAAACATTGAACAGAGAGTGACAGACAAGTTTTGAAGTTTTACATTTAAGCTTACCAATATGCTGGTGGTGGAATAGATTTAACGTGATAATATAACAAATAGCTGGATAGCTTTTCTTCAGTTCTTCAGTATAAGTTGCATTTCCTACATTCCATTGATATAATGATTGGTGGTAAGGTTTTTTTTTCCACTGGTGATATGAGTGGCTGGTTAGTTTTTCTGTTATTCTGACGACAAAAGAGACGGACTAGTATTCCATTTTCCACAGTCTATATATAGGAGTGATGAGATAACATAGTTTTAAAATTATCACTGATATTTATCAAAGGTGGGGTAGTTTCTCTGTTTAACTAACGATAAAAATTACAGGAAAGTTTTACATTTTCCACTGACGATATGAAACGCGAGATAGTTTTTCATTTCCCACTGATGGTATGTGGGAATAATAATAATTAAAATAATATAGCCGGACATTTAACACAGCATAATCTAGCGACAAGGTAAGCAGAACTTGTGTTATGGGTACCACGACTGATATACTACTTATATACGTTTTTTTTTGTAAATACATACATAATATTATGCATAGAAAAACAGACCCGAGACAAATACTTGCCGATCATACAAAAATGTGCCCCGCGGCGGGAATCAACCCTGCAACCTTCTGCGTCTCAGGCTGGCAGAATGGTGATATAATTACACAGTTTAGTTTTTCATTTTCCACAAAGATATGAAACTCGAGATAGTTTTTTATCTTCTACTGACGATGTGTAGGAATTGTGGTATAACTATATAGTTTTAAATTTTTTGTAGTTTCTCTGTTTCACTGACGATAAAGATGACGGTGATAGTTTTCCCCACAGTTGATGCGTTGGGCGGTGGTTGGTGATACGGTGTAAGACGGTAAGAATGGTGAGATAATTACACAGTTTTACATTTTCCACTGATGGTATTGAGTGACGGGGTAGTCATTCTGTTCCTCTGGCGATAAAAATGACGGGATAATTTTTAATTTTCCACAGACGATTTGAAAGACGAGATACTTTTTCATCAGCCACTGACGATGTGTAGGAATATTTACATAGGTAGTTTTCCGTTTTCTATTAACGAGTGGTGGGGTTATTTTCCTAAAGCCTTATATTTTTTACACACGACAAAGTAATTAGTTAATTACTTAATATCTTCTGTAGATACACATAACTAAAAACTACTTACCAACCAACGCAATAAATACTTTAATTACCTACCCAGTTGTTAAGTTAACTGAGTTGTTAAAGAATCAGATACCCATCATAATTTTGTAGGGTAAACATTATATTGTTTAAGTCTACTAATACAATATGTAGGTATGCCGATGCCGGCTCTACCTGTGTCGCGACTGACTGACAAACTTAACAGGTGTCAGCAGCAGATACAAGCTAAAAATTTAAAATTAAATCTTAGAGATATAGTGACTTACATCTTGCTGGCTAAAAAAGTCATCTTGGGCGTCCTCACTTGCACAGCCCATATCTTGAAGAAGAGGCGTAACATGTCGCTCCCAGTCATCCATATTAGAAAATTATCCTCCTAATTTCATATGATTTGAAACCCTAATATCACAGCTCACTAACTGAACCGACAAGTCATTTTAACATCTTTCACATATCCACTCTGAGAGATCGCAACGCAGACCTCGTCATTTCGCGCCAAAAACTTCTTATACTTTTCCGATTGCTACTGTAAGTGGCGGGAAATGGATGAGATCGCGCACGACACTCGGCTGTCACACACAAGCCATGCCCGAGCGAAAGAGAAAAAACAGCAGCTTAGGCCGCGGGCGTATCACGTGCCCGCTGTTACCGGCGCGCATTCAAAAAACGCACTATGAGAAAAGTCAGTGACAGCAACGAGTGCGAAGTCAGTGTGGCAAGGCGCGGGTTCCCGGCCGCCCGTCGACGCGACCGGAACAGGAGTGCGTGGTGGTCCGCGAGGTCGTACGCCCTCTGCGTCGCGCCGCCTCGCAGCCCTCTCGTTCTAGCCGCATTCGTTTCCATCAACCTGTCCTCCTTCCACGGAGCAGCGACGAACGCCTCCCATGGGCGGCCGCGATTTCCCGCCGTCGGTCGGCCGTCCATGGCCGCAACATGGCCGTATCTCTTCAGACCTCCACTTACCAGCTCCGCACCTCAACATCACCGTCTCTGCAATTGTCTACCATTCCTGAGTTGAAAGTCTTGCTAGACTAAACCGCAATCAATAAACTAGCAAACCAAATAGTTAGGATCTACGAGTACCATACTTCTAGGAAAAGTTTCTGAAAACTTCGGAAAAGAGTTTGTTCGTGACAAAGCGGATTCA
This sequence comes from Lampropteryx suffumata, assembly GCA_948098915.1. NCBI lineage: Eukaryota > Metazoa > Arthropoda > Insecta > Lepidoptera > Geometridae > Lampropteryx > Lampropteryx suffumata. The sequence continues at coordinate 11,603,923 of OX402544.1, read as the reverse complement.
TTCATAATCAAAGGAACGATTAGGAGGGTACGAGGCTGGTTAGTTCTTAGTTACGTAAGTAACTAAACTATAAATAACTGAATCATTGGCCTTAGGTAGATGAGGTTGGTAGGTATGCTTCTTTTGGAGTATTATAAAAACCCTGGCGTTTAAAAAAGGCGCGTTAGGAAAGGGATTTGTGAAATTAAATATAACTCTTTGGTTAAGAGGAAAATAAATATTATGTAAATAGAAGTTGATCTATTTCTCCAAGTCATTTGCGATGACCCTTTTATGTCATATAGGTATATAAGATTCAAAATTCTAACCCAGGTTCTTCATCGTTTTTCCTGAAATGAATCTTACCTAGCTATTGATGCTGTAGGTGTTGCTTACGATTTCTAGTTAGGTATAGTAGGTACCTAACATTTTCATCTGCTTGATTCTCGCTCGCGTTTGCGCTTCGATCAGAGACGCCCTAGGCTGTTTCGAATACCTACGCGATAGACTCCAGTTCCCCTCAGGAAACTTTTATCTAGTTCCGAATTTCTGATTATTTTATGTCCGGATTCTATAGCGTTGAACGTAGGTACAACATAGTTATACACTTACGGCGAGCAAAGTTGCTGAAGACCGTACAAGCGGCCAATTAAAAGTTAAATGTCTAATTCTTGTTAGACGCGGGAAGTCCGCAACTAGTGGGGTATACCTACCCGCTACTAAATTGAAAGTTCTTCATTGTTTCGTATAGGTAGGATGAGGATCTGCCGCCGTGTTGCTTTCGACAGCGTGAAATCCTAATGATAAAGTTTAGTTGTTCAGGTTTTTAAGTAAGTACTTACCTACCTACCTAAGTATAAGTAGTGGGTAGGTAAGTTTACGTACCTACCTAAATAGTTCGGGTTGCTTGGGTAAATTTTACGATTGTTATTTCATTAGGCCGATGTGTAACTACATTTCTTAGATAATTTTAAGAAAACATACTGACATCATCATTATTATTTCCCTGGCCTTGTCTCATGCTAAGAGGGTGTTTCATTTTCAATGTTTTTATTCCATTTCCCTAAGTTAGGGTAAAGTGCTTGTTAGGAACCCATCTTTTAGGGTCATACACATTTACACGCTTCAAAATCTTAATTCTGGCCAAATTAAGGCATACATTTTCCATCTGAAGCGCGAAAGCACTCAGAAGGCTGAGTACGAGTTTTTAAAGCTGAATAAATTTTCATATAGATTAGGCTATTCGATCGATCGAGGTGACTCGCTCAAAATCAGCTGATTTTAATACCACTGACCGTACCACTGTACCACTAACTCATACAATGTAAGTAGGTACCTTATTTATCTTGAAAAAAAAAAGCCCTTCTCGCGAACCAATCAACATTTAAGTGTGGATTCAAAAAAAAAGTTCCATCTTCATGTGGTGTTATAAAGTATCATAAGTACCTACCTATGTTTTTAAAAATATATAAATATTCAACCTGTCATTTAGTCACCAAAATACAAGCAATGCTTCGCTTGAGGCTGGGCGGTGTTGTGAGAAGTATCCACCAATATTATTATTTATGCTGAAAAATCTAAATTTTTCCGAATTATGGCCCTTTAAATAGTGACGTTTTTCATTATACAACTGTTGATACTAAAACGAATAAAAAATATTATGTAAGTGAGTAGTACGCAGACAGTTTTAGTAACCTATTTAGAGATCCTTTTAAACGGTCCTTAGATAGCTCGAATGCTTCACATGTACATATGTTATACTAGATCCGTTCAGCCGCTTAGGTGTGAAAGAGCAACAAAGAAACAACCAAACATGCAAATGCTGCCCATGCCTCTAATTAGTAAAATATTCCATAAAATGCTATTATTCATATATTAGATTCATGTTTGTTATAGGTATGTACTATTGGCGATGACTAATAAATACATTAAAATAAATAAAATAAAATGAACATGTAAGTACATAAACTTTCGCATTTATAATATTAGTAGGATTCATATAGGTATACTATTACCGGTAGTTCCCAGCAGAGAGAGATCTCCCGAGGTTCGTCTCTTATCGGTCGAATAGAAGATAGATACGTTATTTATTAGGTAGAAGGTACCATCGGTAAAAGTAGTATAGGTACTCGTATATTTAAATTAAATTTCCGTTTTGTATAAAAAAATGTTGGTAATTTTTTTATGACTTATTTTCATTAATTGAAGTAGGTAAGTATTCACCCATGCAATCGATGCCTTTTTTGTGTTTACTCAGTATACATCGTTGATGTGGCGTGTCCTCTGCTCGATTGTCAATAATTACTTGATTTTTAAATGAATCCATGCTGACGAAAAAGATTCAAAAGAGACGAATACAAAACACTAATGAATAAACAAATTACCTATATAATTTATTAAAAGTTTTTATTTGTAATAAAAACTTTTAGCCAGTCAAAATACATTTCAACGGTAAACCATTGGTAAAGAATTATTTTTAATTACTTAAATCTTTCATTAGGTAAGCGCAAGCTAATTGACATGAGCCCAAACACTGGTATTTTTACTGCTCCTATTTACTAAGAAGTTCCATGGAACAGCTGACCTGACTGGTACTCATCAGATCAGCTCGTTGTTACCATAATAATATGCCTACATACTTTACGTACGATATTTTAATCAAGAGAATACTAATGATAGATCACATATTTTAAATAAAAACAGAAGAAAATGACCAGTCTCAAAAATATTTTCCAAAATTTAAAAGTTAAACACATCATGATGTCACGAAATTCGATTGAAAATAAGGATTTTTTTTTCCAAAATTTGGAGTTATTTGGGGCCCTTAGTAGGACCTGCGAGCTCGCATTCAACACAACTATGCCGCGAGTAAGCTAATACAGAGCCATAGCCATAGACAAAGTCCATATTACAATTGAAAAGATAGAAGATGTTGTAAGAGACCAATTTTCAGGTATGACCTAAGATTGTTTTTGCTGCGTTACATTTTTGCGTGGGTAAATAAAAAACTATGTAGGTACTTTTCCATACAACTTTTTAGTAAGAATACAAATAAAAATAAAGGTTTAAGTACCTACCTAGGTAGGTAAGTACCTATAAAAAAAGGTTAAATGTATTAGTAAATGAAAGCTTTTATTACGCAAGCTTATGCAAATGAGTAGAAATTTCCTGCTATTATTCACTAAGAAATTCCATGAAACAGCTCCTGACTCCACCATCAGTTATCTCATTAATAAAACACGTTTATTCTTAACAAGTATGTTTCCGCTCAATTGGCCTATTTGTTGAGAAGTCCCGTTGATCAGCACCCTGGCTCCATCATTAGATACATTTCGGTATCACCATAAATACATATATCTATTTTGTCTAGGTGCAATATTTTAATCAAGCAGATACTAAAGACACTTCTGAAATGAAAATTTTTAAATTTGATTAGTGATCGACAATATATTTGTCAAATACCACTCATTCATCACGAAATCTCATATACCATTGAACGGATTGGAATTAAATTTGGTATGCAGCTTCCTCTAGAGCCGTACGTGCTCGCTAAGAAAGGTTTTAAAAAAATCACTCGGGATCATGATCAAACCGCAAAAACCGTGATTATGCTTTGTAATTTTTTCGAAACATTCATTCGTTCAATTATTATCTTGCTACATTTTATCTACCACACGGGCAAAGCTGCGGGAAACCGCTTGTTTTATATAAAATAACAAATGACGAACGATGTGACATACTATAAACAAACAAACACACTTTTTGACACTGGCAATATTTACATAATATTCATATTATCAGTCAAAAATTTCATTTAAAAAAAATCGGGTGGCACTCCGAGAGTGCCGAAAGAAGTGAAAACTTATTTTGGCGCGTTAGAGTTAAGTAATAAATCACTTCAAAAAAATCAGTAATTATGGCGACTGCCAATCAAATACTGAACGAACACAGATGATGCAATATTTTTTGTTCAGAATGTAGATAATATATCAAAGAACCTAACTCAGTAAACATCTCCATACAAAAGTAGACTGTAAACATGTGAATTAAGGTTTATAAACAAATGGGGCGAGCGCGGCAACCGGCTGCGTATCACCCCAGACGGTAACGGTGTCGCGAATCCAGAGAATTTACCTCATCTAAAAATATGCGTACCGCGCTAAAATAATTTTTCACTTCAAAAACTAAAAACTAACAGGACGTGCGCCTTAGACATGATGGCGGCGAAAATACTGCAAAATATGTAATCACTCTACAACCAAACCATATTTTAACATTCTGTAAACAACAATGTATTAGTTGATAACAATGGTGGTTCGGTTGGTTCATTTCTAAAATTAGGAATTGTCTAAAATATATTTTGTTAGTAAAACCTGTAAAGTAAAATTTGAAAAACCTATTCGGTTGGTACCATCTAGCTAAATTAGGAACGCTTAATTAAATTAGGATAAGTTGGTAGCAGAATACCAAAGATTCGTTAGACAGTTCAAAACCTATTTTTAGCTAAAATTCGATAGGTTGGTGCCAACAGAATTGAGGCCAATGTATTAATTAAAGTTTTGAACCCCATTCTAAACTTTCGACTAAAATCATTACGTTTTAAAAACTCAAAAGAAAACCGACTTCATTGAAAGTAAAAAAATAACAACCGAATCAAAAACCTTCTTCTTTTTCTAAGACGGTTACAAAGGTTTTAATTACAAAAAAAACTATATAAGTACACATTATGCTTGTGGTATACCCATAACACAAACTCTTCTAACTTTGGGGCCACGTGATGCTGTGTGAAAAAAATAATGCCGGACATTTCACGCAGCATCATCTAGCCCCAAAGTATGTAAGCAGAGCTTGTATTATGTATGACTGATATACCTACCTATGTACTTTTTTATTTTTTCTGGTTTGGATAGAGCCTACATGTTTGAGCCTTTTGGAGTCGAGACCCTGGGCCCGTGGGGAACAGGAGCCCACCGCGTTTTCAAAATTATTTCACGGCGTCTGGTAGATACGTTGCATGACTCAAGAGCTGGCTCCTATCTGGCTCTGCGTATTAGGCGCGTCGCTCACTGGTAAGTCGTGGCGCGGAAGCGGCGCGGCGGCGCGGCGGGCGTCGCAGCACGGGCGCAGCGTCGTCTTTATGTTATGCTTCCTTCACACATTCCATATTTATTTACAGTCATTATTACAATGGCACTCGTACTTACAAGTCATTAATTTAAATAGGAAAAAAACTTGGATACACCCATATTTGAGACATTGTGACAGAAGAGGAGCATTCAGAGCTACACGTGACTGTAGCTTTACAGTCACGTGTAGCTCTTTTGTTGCTCTCTTGACGCGCTATTGATTCACTCGCCTCTGTTTCAAATTAAAAGTAAATCTTGTGATAACTTCCATATATAAATTGATTATTTACTGTTGAAAGTGTTACCTACATACCTAGTGTTTATTTTCGTTTTTTCCAACAGTAACCCGAAGGTACCGAAGGTACCCGAAGGTAAGGTTTGATATTCCATAAAACTTTTTAAACTTGTCGGGATACTTTCATAAGTCACGTGTAGCTCTGAATGTTCCTCTTCTGTCACAATTACACAAATATAGGTGTATCCAAGTTTTTTTCCTATTTAAATTAATGACTTTTAAGTACGAGTGCCATTGTTATAATGACTGTAAATAAATATGGAATGTGTGAAGGAAGCATAGCCGCCTGCGTCTCGACTCCACATAGAGACGACGCTTCGCCCGTACCGCGACACCGCGCCGCCGCGCCGCGTCCGCGCCTCGACTTACCAGTGAGCGACGCGCCTTAGCATTGCCATTCAACGTGGTAATACCGCCAGTATCTTGGGAACGCTGCCCTCTGGCAGTGATCTGGATCAGTTGAGCTATCTATATATCGTTTTAAACGGTCCTTAGATAGCTCAACTGTTTCACGTCTATATTATATTATTGTATATTATTTTGTACATTTCTGTAATTATTTTTGTAAATAAATGTTTTTTCTCTTGTAAATACATTCATATTATCCATACATAGAAACACCCAGACCCGAGAAAAATACGTGCAGATCATACAAACATTTGTCCCGCGGCGAGAGACGAACCCGCAACTTTTTGCGTTTCAGCCGGGCCTTGGCCCACTGTACCAACTGTGGACTGTGGTCGTCAAACAATACACTGTAAGTAATAATAATAAGTGTTTTTCTTAGCACGTATGATGGAATTACAGTTACAATAAACGTATAGAAACTGATATCTACCTATTACCTACCTACTTTTATTGTAGCTGTCAGCCGGCAAATGTCCGGCATTATTTATTTTATTTTTTTATATAGTAATCAAGCATAGAACGTCATGCTAGCCTGACATGTTGTGTGTAATACTACAGTCGATCGATATTTGATGTCGATATCGCTGAACTAAATGACTGTAATTGGGTTCTGCCTGAGCTATCTGCAATACCTATCTAACTACCTACCTACCTACGAGACGATCGATAGTACCGGCCTAGATTAAGAATTTTCTAAACTAATAAAGCACACAATGCTGGCAACACTGTTGTTTCTCCGGACTAGCTAAAATTTCCAAAAATAAAACAACCATACTTTGTTTCTTTATAAGTTCAAATAAGAGTAACAGTTTTAAATTATTAGTTTTAAAATATGTTAAAATTGACATTTTGTTTCATTATTGACGATGTCTGTGGCACAGTGGGCCAAGGCCCGCCTGAGACGCAGAAGGGTTCGAGTCCCGCCGCACGACAAATGTTTGTATGATCTGCAAGTGTTTGTCTCGGGTCTGGGTGTGCCTATGTATTATATGTATATAATACATAGTATACCTATACATATACAAAAAAAAAAAAATAAGTAGGTACACTCATCAAAAAAGTCTAAGCAATGTGTTGCTTATTTACTATTAACACTTATTTAGTAATTTTTTATACCTTGTTTTAAACTTTATTGAAATATCAAACCTTCGTTGAATACCTAGTCAACCTCTTTGATAAACAAATAAATACTGGCAGTTTTTAGTAATTTTTTTTTTAGTTTGGTTCGGCCAATCTCTTGTCTGTACCGTATACTTCGGACTGATTGTCTATGGTATCAGTGAAGAAAACAATTTCGAGCCTTTCCTTTTACCGTTTGCCAAACAAACACGGTAGGTAGGTATTTTAAAACCTAGTAAAAAAAAAACGAATTGAAAGTGTCAGTTGTTTCGTGCATTGTTAGGTAGGAATTTATCTTTAGAATGCCGTAAGTAAATCAAAATTATTCTAGAAATTCAGGCTATACAAAAGAGTCATAATATCAACACCATAGGTAATTTAATTCGATTTTCAAAAAGTTACAGAGAAGTTTTTCAGTACGATTGGCCATATTTTTGTATTTATTTTCAACAATCCAGATCCATCTTGTTTCTGAATTTGCTAAAATGTTGTCATATAATTCAATGCATAGACATAGTGCGTTTAATGTTTATTTCAAAGAAATCCATTAAAACTCCATCACATTAGTTAATTTTCTTTCCCTCCGTGATAAAGTCAAGGTAGGTACCTAGGTAGTCATTAGGTTGTTGAATATGAATAATTTACAGAAACGAATGGCTGAGGTATTAATAAAAACAAAAATAAAGCTTATTTTATGCTGAAAAACTTTGTCACTTTGAAACATGTCAGTACCTATTAATACAAAAATAATATTAAATTGATGTTGCGATATTGTAAGAATTTCAACTAAACCACTGAAAAACTCTACTTAACTATTTGTTTAGTAATGTTTGTAATTGTCGATTTACATATTAATAAACCATTCTAGTATTTACGTAGGTACATAAGTATAATTTGTCATCAAGATCAAGATACAAGCGTTTTTTTTGTGCGGGCGTCGCGTCGACCAGTGACCTCCGGGGCTTTGCGATCTTTCTCGCAAATTTCATCTACTGCTTAGGGGAGCGGGATTTATAGAATCAAGGCAACAAAATACTTATCTACGGTTTTATTTTTATGAATTTAGGTGCCAATTCCAAATGTGGGATGGTTAGATAATGGATAGACACCTTTATTCTACATAGGGAATCAATAATCTTATTTCATTTGCACTTTTTTTTTGACGTGAATACGTCTTTAAACTTGCTTCCATAGGGAGGCCATTCAAAAAAACGAATGATAACAAAATCGGGGTATTCAGCCCGGTGTTGCAGGTTCAAATCTATCATCACTATCGAAAATTCAATTGCACTGCAATAAATTCTTTGATTCTTTAGCTATCCAGTGATAGCTAAAGAATCAAAGAATTTATTGCGCTATGTAACGACTGTGATACATCGCGCTAGGGCCATTTTGATGTCGTTTTGCTGCGTATGGAGATTTATATTTAGTATAATTTTTGACTCGGAGAAATTACGACGATCGTTCAAGTTTCAGCCGTTAGCTCTAGAAAATCTATCGATTTATAGATAAAACATTAGTGTAATATTGTGACTGTGACTATAATTAAGTGTTAAAATTTATAGATAAGTAGGTAATTATCAAAAATATATAATGTCGGGCTATACGCATCAAAAAGTCAAACCGAAATAAAAAGATCGTACCGTTGGGCTTTTCAAAAGCAATCGAATGATAACATTAAAACACCATATAAGTATTATTATGACCGAGTCAACCGGTGCCGGGAACGTCAAAAATGAATGCGGCCGACCGGATCAACGACGGTGACAGTACTTCTGCAACTGAGACGGTTGAAATTATGCGAGTAGATGCTGAAATCGCTTCTATATCGACACCGGACTGTATTAGGTAAGATATCGATTGTGTAAGAGACGTATTGGTGGCAATTCGGTTTTTCAAATTCAAAATAACTTTATTCATTACAATCACAAGGACCACTTTGAATCGTCTTCTTACATGCTAGTGAATCTAGGTGCCGGTTCCTCCTAACCCCAGTTCAAAAAGAATCCGGCAAGAATCTTGTCTGGTCTTAACACTTTTTTGTATGATCCTTGACAATTTTGTTACGGATGCCGAGTCGAGTTGGAGCAGATTCATCCCAAGCTTTTTTGTCTTCTAAATAATCAGATATTTTATAATATGCTTTAATAGACAGTTTAAGTTTAATTACGTTTTAAAATCTGCCAATCGACAAATCTAACACGTCGCTTGGGACCTTGTTATAGAAGCGTACACATTGCCCTATAAAAGACTTATTAACTTTAGCGAGCCTAACAGTGGGAACAGCGAGTTTATCTTTATTTCTAGTGTTAATACTATGATTATCGCAATTTTTTTTGAATAAATGAACTTTTTTGTGCACACACATTAAATTTTCGTATATATACTGACAAGGCACTGTCATAATATTAATTTCTTTAAACTTATTTTTAAGTGATTCTCTGGGACCCATGTTATAAATTGCACGAACAGTCCTCTTCTGCAACACAAATATGGTGTTAATATCAGCAGCACTCCCCCACAACAGAATGCCATAAGACATAATGCTATGAAAGTAGCTGAAGTAAACGAGTCTAGCGGTATCTACGTCGGTAAAATGACGGATCTTTTTAACAGCGTATGCCGCAGAGCTGAGTCTCTTCAACAATTTATCTATGTGCGGGCCCCATTGCAGCTTATTATCTAAAGTAATGCCTAAGAACACTGTGGTGTCGACGAGATCTATCTTTTCGTTTTTAATTTTTACATTAGTATTCACCTGTTTAACGTTGGGCAGTATAAAACGAATGCATTTCGTTTTTTTCTCGTTAAGTAATAAGTTGTTTACATTAAACCATGTTACAACTTTAGAGATTGCATTGTTTACATCGTCAAGATTAGTAAGTCGTCACTTTAATTTAAATAAAAGTGACGTGTCATCAGCAAACAATACAATCTCGTGATCATCCTTTACAAGTTTAGGTAGATCATTTATATAAATTAAAAATAAGAATGGCCCGAGTATTGATCCTTGTGGTACACCCATTTTTACCATTGACCCCGGAGAACGCTTTCCATTTACATCTACTTGTTGTGTTCGGTCAGTTAAGTAGGATGTGAGAAGCTTAAGTGAAACTCCCTTAACACCATAGTGGTGTAGTTTGCTGATTAGAGTTTCACGGTGAACGCAATCAAAAGCTTTCGACAGATCACAAAAAATACCTAAGGCATCGCGTGATTCCTCCCAAATATCAAAAATATGTGATATTAACTCAACACCGGCATCAGTCGTTGAGCGTCCCTTTGTAAATCTTTGAATTGTTTACTGTCTAGTAAATTGTTGGTATTAAAATGCCGTTGTAATTGGTTTAGTATAAGTTGTTCAAATATTTTACTAAATGTAGGAAGTACTGATATAGGCCTAAAGTTACTAGGATCGGAATGACTACCTGATTTGAATAGAGGTATGATCTTGCTATGTTTCATCAAATCAGGAAATACGCCACTGTCAATACATTGATTAAATATGAAAGCAAGATCTGGCTAGGTTGGCACCAACCTAATTAATTTTAGCTAAAATTAGGTTTAGAATGTCAAATTAAACATTGTTATTCTGCTGTTAGCCTGTTACCAACTTATCCTAATTTAATTTTATCTAATTTAATTAAGTGTTCCTTATTTAGTTAGATGGTACCAAGCGAATAGGTTTTACAAATGATATGACTAACTAAAATATATTTTAGACATTCCTAAATTTAGAAATGAACCAACCGAATTGCCACCATTCACGTACAAATACAATACAACACACGGCCGTGTCCACGACACAAATACCTACACCCCATTTTTTCTTTAAGAGTTTATATCTGCCTGGACTGGACTGAGATTATGAGATACCTAGTACATTTAACGTAAAAAAAAGTTTTAAGCAGATCTATATCTAAATATTATTTACTGTACTGAGTTTATTAGATGCCAGTTGTAAAAATCTTAAACTTTTTCTTTAGGTTTTGGAAATTGAATCAGGAAACAAAACACAATAATATTATGTACATACATAGGTACCTAATACGAATAAAAATACTACAGAACGAAACGTAAATTGCTTGGACTCGCTTAATTATACACAGTTTGAAGTTAGCCACAAATAAAACGAAACGTTTTGTTTCCTCGTTTGTCAATTTGACATCTAATTTCGTAGAATTTGTATAATTGTTTCTGTTGACTTTCTATTTCTAAACTTTTCAAAAGTTTTAATCTTGTGTTATTATTACAAAATGCCACCTCCAACTGAACTAAGCTACGACGAAATACTCAAGTTTATGCTGGAACACAACGGGAAAGTAACAAATCACGAGTTGGTGAAACATTTCAAAGTTTTCCTTATGAATCCCGGTATGAGAGGTAAGTAGTTTTCAAAGTTATCTTTTATCAATTGATTTCCATAGTTGGCAATCTCTGATCACGTATACCTTCTGTAGATGAAGCAAGAAGTACTTTCAAGAAGCACGTCAACACATTGGCCAATATAAAAAACCAGAATAATGAGAAATGGTTGATATTGAAAAAGAAGTATATGACTTCTTCTGATAAAGAGCATGATACGGTGGTTGAAAGCAAGGTAGAACCTAGAAATGTCGACGTGTCAGAAAGTGCTCCAGACTCATCTCCGGTGCCACCACCCCGTCCACCATTGCCATTACAGTTGAACCAAGACTTCAGTATCTTGAACAATCTTATACAAGAATCTAGCCTGCAATCTCCTCAAACTCCTACAAATTATGATTTATCTCTGAGTATATCAAAAGAGAGTTTGTTATCTGTTCAAAGTGATGATGTGCCCCCAAAAGTTCACCCTAGAAGAAAATCTTCAGATAAGCGGTCAAGCATATCTAATACATCTAGGTCATCTATTCCTAATCAAGATATGCAAGAACTGCAAGAGTTGCATGAGCCTACATCTTCCACCTTAACAACATCACAAAGTGAGACCATGTTGGTAGATAGTGAACAAACAATATCTGTCAAAGAGAGGAAACAAATGTTTAACAGAATGGCATCAGAAAGTGATGTTTTGAAATCAAATAGGCCAAACACCAGCTTTGGATCCCAGGTATGTAGATTATTTATTATCTCACAATCTACTTCATAATCCCTCTAATGTCATTGAATAAATATAGCAACAGATAGATAAAGAAACTAGCTGACAACAGAAAATAGCTGTAAATTCCCTTTTTGACCAATGGTAATTATTCTAATTCAATCTATCAGCATATTCACCAAATATGTTTCAATTTTAATCCCTGATTCTGTTGGCCAACTTTAGTAAAACATTTAACGATCATAAGATACTTTGTAAGCTTAGCATAAGTTGAGCTGTTGCTCATTAGCAGAGTAAGAAAACAGGCAAAATGTGATGAAAAGCAACATATCAGTTCATTTAACTGACTGGCCTGTCAGCTCAGTGGTAGTAGCTCAGGCTTTTGCGCTGTAGGTTGAGGGTTTGGTTCCCCGCCGGGAAACATTTGTGTGATATACAGAGGTAGTTGTTCTGTGTCTGGGTGTTATAAAATATCTTAAGTATTTAATAATTATAAGTATTCTATCAGTCATCTGGTCATCAAAGTACAAGCTTTGCTTATTTTGGTGTTTTGTGCATTGTCCACCAATATTTATATTATTTACTGAACTAGATCAGCATAAACACCATTTATATTACTAAGGTTGAAATTCAAAGTCAAACAATATAAAGATCAAGATTATTTTCATAAAATGAAATATACAAATACAAATGACAACCTCTGTGGCGCAGTGGGCTTAGGTCCGGCTGAGACGCAAAAGGTTGCGGGCTCGATTCCTGCCGCGAGACAAATGTTTGTATGATCTGCAAGTATTTATCTCAGGTCTGGGTGTTTCTATGTATAATATGTATGTATTTACAAAAAAAAAAAGTATATAAGTAGTATATCAGTCATGTGGTACCCATAACACAAGCTCTGCCAGATGATGCTGTGTGAAATGTCCGGTATTATTATTATTATTATTATAAATATAATTAATTACTTACTCCAATAATAAAAGGTTAAACATACAAAATATAATACCTATAATCATTATTGAATTCTTCGCTGAAGGACAGACAGGTCCATAAAACTTTTATCCATCTGTCCTTGGGCAAATCAAAGTCTGGGTTGGTTGTTAAGAGATTGTTAAAGGCAGAGAGAGTACCTGGTAAGTGTAAGACAGCTCACCCAATGGTTTGACAAGATTTTACTGCAAATAATTTGTGTCTTCTAACTGGGCAAAAAATGTCTGGAGTATAAAATCTAACAAGTTTTTATGAAGATCAGGTGTGTTAACTGTCAACAATAAAAATAACTGCTAACTACCAAAGTTTGTAATGCCTCTTAATGGTTATTAATTCTTATCTAATGTCCTAGATAAGGATGTTTGGTGCTTGATTTTGCTACTTCTTCAGTTCTTCTATTGTTCTTGTTTTTGTTTTGAAATTTGCTTTTGGTGATCTGTTTCCTTATAAAATAATGATCTAAACATATATCCAATGGTGCCTAAGTATCTGTTTTGTTTGGTTTTACATGTTTTTTTGAGATTAACCCAGCAAGTTATCTCTCAATCTTTCTCTTCAAACCTTTTTGTTACTTTAGATATCAGTTCTTCAAAGAGTATTTCTATCTGATAATACTGTGGCCAATGCAATGGCAAGTAGATACATATTTTTTATTTTAATAATGTTGTTAAACTTGTTTATCCATACTAATAAAATAATATCACTATGGATTAGCAAGTTTCTTAACATTACAGACAAATTTTAATAGTGACACTTTTGAATATAGAGTTGTGATTATATCTGTCTGTTTGTTTGTTTGTTCCTTTTTATATCTAATTGAATGTTGAACAGACCTTGATGACATTTGGTTCGATGATGTATTATCTCTTGGGGATGGACATAAGCTACTTTATATGTAGGTGTAAAGCCGTGGGCAGCAAATCTGGTCCAAACCAGATTGTTATTAGCGTAACCTAACCAAACTATGAGTAAAATATAAATAAATAATAATGGATATTTAACACAGCATTATCTGGCCTCAAAGTAAGCAGAGCTTGTATTATGGGTACCACATGACTGATATACTACTTATATACTTTTTTTGTATATACATACACATACATATTGTATTGTAAGTATTTGTCTTAGGTCTGGGTGTTTCTATGTATAATATGTATATGTTTACATTAAAAAAAGTATATAAGTAGTATGTCAGTCATGTGGTACCCATAACACAAGCTCTGCTTACTTTGGGGCAAGATGATGCTGTGTGAAATGTCCGGTATTATTATTATTAGTAATATTATATTATACTATACATAGAAACGAGATCAGAGATCATTGCCGATCATACAAACATTTATCCTGCATCGGGAATCGAACCTGCAATTATCTGCGTCTCAGCCGGACCTTAGCCTATTTTGATTTAATTTTCGTTGGAAGTTAAGGGTTCATAACATAGTTACTTTTATTCATTTAATGTGTATTTAGATAATATATTGAGTGGATTATAATCATTAATAATTATACTGTCGTAGTGCCGTAGGCTTTAGTAAACGTGTGGCACCTGTTGTTCAGCTAACAATCATTAGCAAATACTCTTTGGCTGTAATAAGAGTATGTCAAAAAACAAGAAGATAAACTATATACCCACTCTGTTGTGGTAGTTTTGCTTACTTTTCAACACATCATTTCTATCTCAGGTCGTTGTCGTAAACATGTACCTAAAAATGCAGTGTTGATGTTGAATCGTGCTGTGCGTGAATCGTACTCAAATGTGTTGTTTTTTTTCATTTAAATGAAAGCATACCGTACCTATAAATATATAGGATATGTGAGTAAAATCTTACAATAAAGTTATGTCAAAATTGCATTAAGGTGACGTCATACAATTATGATATGATTCTGTTGGATTATTTTATTAAACAAAATGAAATATGAAATAAAATTGATATAAGTATATATATTTATCCATTAATAGGACAAAATAATGGGACAACGAGAAAAAACCCGTTAAAAGAGGAAAAGAAATGAAATTGGTATATATATACCAATTTCAATTTTGTTTCATTGTTCATTTTGTTTTATAAAACAATCTAACAGAATCATGTCATAATTGTATGACATCATCTTCACGTGTTTTCTCGTTGTCCCATTAAAGGGAACACGAGTGATAGTTATTGCTCGTGATCCCATTGCTTTCTGTTGTTTCAAATCTTCCACCCTGTTTTTCAGAGACAAATTTCAGAGGTAAAATCTTTTTTTTTCTGATAAAATAACCTTGGGTGTTGGGTGAAAAATGTCTAATATAACAGAAAATTACAGAGTCAGATTTCTTAAATTAAAAAACTGCATTTGTCGTGCATTCAATTCAATTTATCTAAGTATTTCTAAAAAGTGATTGATTGAAATATCCATAAGGACCAGTTGCAACTGGTAACGCACTTTCGTCCTGTGTAAATAGTGTCGTCCTGTATAGAGATATATTCTTGTTGTCTTACTGATGAGCCTGTTTCATTTTCAGTATTATTTAAAATGTTCAGTAACCGTAAAACTGATTTTGGGTGTCGTTTTTCATTTTCTTATTTAACTGTGCGTTCCAACTTTCGACAACATTATTGGTTCGGTGTCTTTCTCCGTATACATTCCTCTGAGCTATAAACATCTCGTTTTTTAGCCAAGTCCGATTCATGTATTTTGCTAAAAGACGCATTTTTGATGTGCTAGGACTTTCATATATTATATACGCTAAGTCATCGGATACCTGAGCTAATAAAGGTAATAAAGGTAACGCCGTAAATAGACCAAGAATTCGGCGCTCATGTTTCTTCTTTTGCTTATTTCCATATACTTTTAGTGAAATGAAAATAATACTTTTTTAATACAACTTTCGGGAAAACGCTCCTCAACGCATTTCCAGTAGCTGTTTCGAAATCTAAGTGTTTTTTTTGAAAAACTTTGAAATCTTTTCGAAATCTAAGTGTTTTTTTTGAAAAATATTTTAATTAGGATTTCATGACTTCAAACAAAGCAGTGAGTCATACAGTCATACAGTCTCAAGGATAATTTTGAAACGTCTTACATACTAGGTGAATTTATGTGCCAATTCATTCTAACCCAGGCCTGAGAAGAACTGGCAACACACTCGTCCTGGTTGACGACGCGTTTACTAGCGCTTAGCTGTTTATCGCTCGTTATATCTTTCGAGTAGATTCGTAGATACTGATTAGGTACATATGAAATATCTTTTACTGGATAAGTAGATACTGATTAGATACATTGGAACGATGTCTTATTTTTCGGTTTATTAAATAAACTAAAATTATAAACACCCTACCTATTTAGTGTAATGATTTTAGGTAAGTATAGGATCTTAATTAATTTGCTTACTAATGAATTATAGTTATTTTTCTAGGCTTCTAGGGTTGTTAAAAATGTTCTTTTAAAATTTTCGAAAGTCCACAAAAAACGCTTATAGTTTTGCTATGTCTTTCTGTCTATCTGTCTGTCCGCCCTTAATCTTGCTCATGCTTGCAGACTGTTAGTTTTATCGTGATGAAATTTTGCACGGTAATATTTATTAGTGACTTCTACAAAATTAAATTGTAAAAACTAAAAAAAAAACAGTGTTTTGGCAATTGTAGGTTCATGTGAATTGGTGTTGTTTTATAAATATTTTACTACCCCATCTTGTGGCATATCGTTGGCTAGGTCTTTCAATGGTACAATGTGGTTTCTTGTACAGTTTTTCGAAACAGATATTAATTTCAGTAGTAATAAAGTCGTATTACATTAAATTAATGTCAGTTTCATGATCAACAAACTTCATCTTTGAAACTTGAACTCCGCCAAGCTAATGGTTGTCCAGTAATTTAAGGCGAACAAAATCCATAACCATTTTCCTCTTTGATTAATCATCTTTTTGCTTCTGTATTATCCTATTAAACGCCAGTTGTGAATTTTTGGCTCATCGCAACCTTCTTAAAAAAAGAAGCTCCGTGATCCACTCACACTGAAGAAATAAAGAGATGTATCCTCTTTGTTTTGGTAGGACATGATAGAATATCCATCATACAGGAAATTATGTTCAGTAATCCATGTTGCCTGAAGTCCTGTGGTAATCAGTAACATTTCAGCAATTATATTACAAGTCTGGAAGACTTCCAACTTCATGCATTCCCTGCATCCACTTCATGCAACGTGGATGCAGGGAATATAGGTCATAATCCTTTTAAAAGCATTTTCATATCATAACGATGTCATAGACCCCAAGCTCTGGACCATTATTTTCCTCTTGACCTCTTCTCTTGTGGAAGCTTCTTCTCTAAAAGCATTTGACTCTATTTAACCCGTATTTCGATCTTCATGTTCTGTCATGATCTGATGACATAATCGAATCCCGTTAACGAAAAAAAAAACCATAAAGAGTCCCATGATCCTAATCTAAACATGATCCTTAGGGTCCTGGGCTATTGCTTCTAGGTCCACTATTGCAAGAGCTGCTTGTCGTTCCTCTATCATGTCGCTTTTTTACAGTCTAACTTCAACTATGTTTTCTTAGACTTTTCAATGAAGTTAGGCTTTACATGTTTTGTCTCTTTTCTTCTGATATTGAGACAATAGAATTGATGTCGCGATTGATAAAGGACAGCAATAATAGTACCTGCTCTTGGCTGCTCTTGGGTAATAATCCTGTAAAGTTTGGTAGCGGTAGGACTTAATTTTTTTTGCATTAATCAAATTGCTACTTTTTATGGGTGTACTATGTGTGTACTATGCGTGCAAAGCCGCGGGCAGAAGCTAGTAATATATAATTAACTTATATAATAAACTTATATAATAAACTTTAAGTACCAAGTGTTTTTCATCTAAGGTTTGTCCTCGTTTAAATCTCCATTATAATAAGTATGTATGTGTTATTACTTACTTAATAATTATCCTTAACACTACTGCTGCCACTAAAATAGCAATAATATTTAAACAGGTTATTGAAAAGCTGATATTCATTATTTTGATTTCAAACTATTTAATTGTATCTGCTATATTAAAACCCTTGAATATTAAATTGTGTCGGAACGGGTAAAAGTTTCCTGCTAGTCGACACCTGGTGCTGCTAATTGAATTGTAAAACCTTCGTCATGACCCTTTGGCGGTTTAAATGTTGTCGAATATGATAATTATCGATAATAATTCGGAGATCGCGCCAGGATATCAGAAGGGAACGGGAAATCGCAAATATTTTTTTATTAGCTGCCTATTCGTTTTATTTATTCCGCTTTATTACTTAAAGTGCTTTTAACCTGGGTTACATTCGAATACTTCATGATTAATTTATGACACTTGGTAATTCTCTCAATTTAACTAACGATTGCTGTTTGTTTTATTAACCGACTTCATCAAAAAGAAGGTTCTTAATTCGTTGGAATCTTTTATTTTCATGTAAGTATTTTTAAGTTTACCAATTGCTCAAAGACGCCTGAACCGATTTGAAAAATTATTTTGTTTTAATGAGTGTATTTCCCAGGTCCAATTAAAATTTTACCGAAATCGGTCGAGCGGTTTTGAAACTATCATCAAAAATCTAAAAATTGTAAACATCGATGATATTTTTGTTACGTGCAGTGCAGAGCAGTGCGTTTAGTTGTTCTACCCATATTATATATTAACAAAATACATCTACTTTCCACTAAAAATTTGAAAATATAATTTTATGGTCTCAAATTGTATCCAATGAAGTCGGTTTTCTTTTTAGTTTTTAAACGTAATTATTTCCCATATTTCCTTATGCAGTACAACTGTCCTGTCCAGTAATATGATCTTTTTGCGATGTACTTTTTATTGACGACCTCTGTGGTGCAGCGGGCCAATGCCTGGCTGAGATGCAGAAGTCTACGGGTTCGATTCCCGCCGCGCGACAAATGTTTGTATGATCTGCAAATATGTGTCTCAGGTCTGTGTGTTTTTCTATGTATAAATTATGTGTATTTACAAAAAAAAAGTATATAAGTAGTTTCAGTCATAATCAATCAGTCATAACACAAGCTCTGTTTACTCTGAGGCCAGATGATGCTGTGTGAAATGTCGGGCATTATTTATTTATTGAAGTTACGATAATATTGATGTGTAAAATCGCTAGTGTTTATACGAACGATCTACAAAATATATAAGATTCATAATTGTGTGTGTTATATGAAACCACAAATTTTCGCTACATCAGTGAAATAACTTTTAATGCACAGTACGGTAGTAGCTACTCGGAGAAACCACTAATCTAATCGCCTACCTATTAGCCATCTCAGTCGGATGTCCTTAGAATTGGAAGGCCATAAACAAACCAGCTAATTGTTATACGAGCAAACAAACCAAGACTGTTTATGTTATCAAATCGTGTGTGTTTAATAAGGAACAGCTAGCTACCAAAGTTACAGCTCTCACTCTATACGCAACACACCATCCCCCAAAGGACACATTCCAAACACAACCAAGGAGGGATGTTTGTTATTTGCGAGTACAAAAATTCATATAATAATTTTAGCTCATTCAAACGGGACCCATCCCCTCTACACAAGGGAAGCGTATCTACACAACACGAACAACAAAAGCTTTTAATGACAAATATTAGCCTGCCCGAGTACGCCTCCACACCTAATGGACTTTACAATCGCTTCACACCGCGTGTTCACGTTACGAGGTATATTGTAACCTGTTAAATGTACTGAAGATCGCATGAAATATGTAATTTTTTGTTTAGACCTACCGGAATGTTGGTTTGTCTGTCTTAGTTTTTATTAAACGTCAAAACATCGATTCCGTCCGAAACCTGCTTGCTTCCTTCCTCGAAGCCTGCTTGTCTGTGTTTTTCAAGAAATATTAAATGTGATAATATCAGTAGAAATGTGAATAAATAATGGCATTTATTTGAATGGCCTTACAGCTCAGAAGGTAGTACCTCTGCTTTCGCGCCCTAGGTTGTGGGTTAGATCCCCAGTTTGGACAAATATTTTTGTCTTGTGTGTCAATTTCGATGTACATAGATGTATGTTCTTAATTTGTGGGTCTTAAAATGAACATGAGCAAGACAAAAACCATGTCAAATGCTCATGTTGCACCCGTACCGGTACATGTTGAGAGCGATATAATCGAAGTTGTAGACCATTATGTCTATTTGGGTCAGATGATTCAACTAGGCAAGTCCAACTTCGACAAAGAGGTCAGCCGACGAATCCAACTCGGATGGGCAGCGTTCGGGAAATTACGGCACATCTTCTCGTCACAGATAACCGTTGGGGAGTAAAAGTTCTCGAATGGCGACCAAGGACAGGAAAACGAAGCGTAGGACGACCCCCCACCTGATGGACTGACGACATTGTAAAGATCGCAGGAAGTCGGTGGATGGAGAGGGCTCAAAATCGTTCTTCCTGGAAATCAATTGGGGAGGCCTATTTCCAGCAGTGGACTTCCTAAAGGCTGGTATGATGATGATGAGATGTATGTTCTATATGGGTATTATAAAGTATAAGTAATATATTATATCAGTCATCTGGATCACATAGTAAGTAAAAACTTTACTTGGCTTGATGGTGTTTTGTTAGATGTCCACCAATATTTGTCTATATATCCCAACTAATATTATAAATGCGAAAGTAACTCAGTCTGTCTGTTACGTTTTCACGCCTAAACAGCTGAACCGATTTTGATGAATTGGTATAGAGATAGATGGGATTTGGGGAAGGACATAGGCACTTTTTATATAGGCAGCAGCTATTTATTATTTATTTATTTTGTTATACACAACACAATAATTACACTGAAACAATATCTAGACTCGGAAACTAAATTTAATATTGCCCATTATTTGAATGTCATCTTCTAAACGAGATTCTAAATTTTGAATGGGTCACCTGTAAATTAATTTGGGTGAAAGGCGCCTGATCGGTGTCAGGAGTGCAAATTGATTTAAGTCAATATTATCATTTATTATTCTCGGCATACGCTTATTGAATACGGCCGCGTGACTCGTGGTCGATTGTCCCTCGATAATTATTGTCGTGTGATTCCAATGTGCACGTGCGCCGCCGTTATAACCTAACTAAGGGTCATTCGTGATGTTAGCTATTCATGTTACTCGCTGTGTTTTTTGTTAGTCGTGTGTTTATTATTGCGAGTGAATCAATTATTTAAGACGATTCCGTCAGCAAATGTCCAATATATTTCGAAACAAATGCATGTTTCTTCTATACAAAAGATCGAAGAAACATGCATTTGTGTAGCAATTTATTTGCTTAACTGAATTATTCTTATTAAAGCCGTTCATATAATAATGATCGAACTTCACGTACAGGGTAAGTTCCTTTGATCATTAATTATATTTCATAGCTTAATTCGACGCGATCTTCTTTTACATGTTGTAGGATGTTCAGAGTATCATTGAAATAAATAGAACAATGGTAGCTAAATCATAAATTAATAATATATTATAATACAATATAAATATTATATAATAGCAGCTATATATTATATAATATTTATATTGTATTATAATATATTATTAATTTATGATTTAGCTACCATTGTTCTATTTATTTCAATAATACTCTGAACATCCTACAACATGTAAAAGAAGATTAATATAATATATTATATATATATTATAATAAATATAAATTATTAATAACTTTTTACGGTAACTGTTGATCCAGTATGAATTCTGAACTAATGTTGATCCACCTATTTCATGTGTACATTCGACTCCAGATCTAGATTACAGATACAAATAAATAAATAATAAATAATAATAAAACGTCATTTTCACATCCATTACATACTTGCTATATACGCAACATTAGCGAACACAATGTTGATCCGAAGATTCTGGAGCCACAAATGACTGGTTGGACTGCTCGTTCCTATTTTCAAAGCGGCAACGTCGCACGCGGTAGTGGGGATAGTTTCATGGCTTGATTTGGCCGTCCGTCTTTAGTAGCGGCTCGAAAATCACCTCAAAAGCAACTTCTTCCTGATTAACTTGATTTCTATAATCATTCTGTTGATGATAAACAGGATACAAACGATTTCGACGTCTTTTATTATGTACAAGATACAGTCTTCATTTCTTTTTCTTAAAGATATTGTTAACTTAAGTATTAAGTCTCATCCATGTCCTGTTTGTTTTTTAAAACTTCATACATACGCTATTACCAGGGTTATTTTTTGTATTTATGTAGGCTTGGAAATGTTTTTTGACTCTCTTAATCTCTTCTTCCGACCACTTTCTGTGTGAAGTTTTGTTTCTTTTCTGAAGTGGTTTCTCTTCATCACCATCACTGTCGCTTAAACTTCGTATTTTATTATTCTTCTTTTTTGGTTGAATTTTATTCCAGTTCACTTTGGTTTTATGATTTTCCGCTACTCTCACTTGAACAGCTAGAGGCTTTGGTTTTTGTTATATTTGAACTTGGTTTTACTTTGATTTGTCTAGTTTTAGGTCTTCGTTTTACTAAATTAACTTGGTCATCATCATTTTATTTGTTGGAGGATAATAATAATTTTCCATGTGTGTCAATTCTGGCTGTTGATTTTCTTTTCTAGTTTCAGGTTCTTCATTTTCAAGTGTAATTTCGGGCTCTTTATTATCATTTATAATGTCTGGTTCTTCGTTTTCATTTGTATTTTCTGGTTCTGCATTCTCATTATCAGGAATTATCTTTGAAGAGATTTTGATCTTTGAAAGGTCGCTAGTACAGGATGTAGTTTCTGGGGCTTTGTTTGTTCTGTCAGGGTTTTGACTAAGGCTTTAGACTGAAAACACTGAGCACTAAGTTTAAAATTATTCAGATCAAAGTTGCTTATTCGTTTTTATCCTGTTTGTCTTCCACAGAATGATTATAGAAGTCAAGTTAGTCAGGAAGAAGTAGATTTTGATTTTATTTGTTACATTTATATATAATTAAAAAAAAAACAGTTTATTTCAACTTTTAATTTTTTGATTTGATCTTCTTGTCGTGTCACTAATTCTTCCGAACCAGTGTGGTGAAAGGATTTTAAGTGCGCCTCAAAGAGACTCCTTCGTGCACTTGGATGCGCCAAGTGCACGAAAGGAGCCTCTTTTGGAACTTTTTAGGTTCTACGACATGCCGGTTTCCTCACGATGTTTTCTTTCACCGTTTGAGAGTACTGGCGTAGTGCATATAATTTTTTTGGACAGAAAAACTCATTGGTGCACTACCGGATTTGAACCCACGAACTTAGGATCGGAAGGCGGGGCCGCTACCACTAGACCACCAGTGCTCTCTTTGATTTGATATTAATTGAACATCTGATTTAGTAAGACTGATTTAAAATAAACCTTGACAATTATTTTTAGTAAACGTTTTATTCTTTACCTACCTGCTAAACAAAACATAAATAACATTAAGGTAGGAACGCGCCTTAAAAAAACTTCTAATATAGTTACAAGATCGCTGATCTGCCACCGTGCTGCGTTTGAATTGGTGTGTAGTTTCAGTATGGAACATCTGCACAGAGCGGTAACGTTGCAGTCACTATCGACCAATAAGACGTTTACTGCGTTCTCATTGGTTCATTTGAATCGGACCAACATTTTTAAGGTGGAATTGTATATTGGATCAACAAGCGATGACGTAATACCAGGGCTACGAGGGTCCAAATGTTGATCCGGGTCGGAGCCACACTTGTTAGTGAAAATGCAAATTAGATCAACAAATGAATCAACAAAATGCTCGCCTGAAGTCGTCATTGATCAACATTTACCGTAAAGCCATATCTATATATATATATTATATTATATTATTATTATTATATTATTATTATGTGACAATGTTGCTTTACCAAAAAGATTGGGATAATTCATTAATAGAATAGAAAACACTTTATTGCAAACACATTGTACTGATATAAGAAACAATGGTTACCTACACGATAGTACAAGAAGCGGTTTTATCGCAAAATAGCGATTTCCTTATTATAAAACATTGCGAAAAGCTAGGATTATTCTGACAAGCCAGCAATTTTGCGGATTACTTCTAGACTGACACCGAGACTGCTGGCTGAAAAGGTGGTCGAGTGTCGGATATTGTGAGCGGTAAACATTGACGTGTCAACTCCATTGCTCCTGGCTATGTTGTCTTTATAAATCGTGTCAGGTTAATCATCATTCAAATTATTTGGACAAAGATGTAAAATGGAAAATGTAATGCGGATTTATGAGAGTTTATTGTGCCATTAGCAAATCAATAACTACTGAAATTGATCCAACCACATAATCATAGCCTTTTTGTTTACAATAATAGACCCATAATTTTGAAGAACAAAAATTTATATTGTTTTTATATTTTTGCTGCTAGGCCTGATAACGTAGTATCGATTGAACTTTGTGGATCGAATGACCTTAGTAGTGACCATTGATTACTATTGAAATACTGGAGCAAGACGTTACCTGGCTGGTAGCAGTAGAAGTATCCTTAGTCAGGCTTAGTCCGTGACTTTTTACTTTTTATGTCTGACGATCTGATCTCTGCAAAAGGATGTTTAACTCCAGTATTTCGTCGATTTCTATTGACGCTTAAGATTAGGCTTTAAATAAATCATTACTGTAAACACTAAAATTAAAGTTTATTGTAGAAAAAGGATCAGTAATTAATTATTAGGAATTTTCTTTGCATAAATTATAGTTATCATGAATAAAAATAATTTTATCCACGCGAGTTGGATTTAAGCGTGAACGCTTGGCATTGAAGACCAGTCCTGCTACCGAAAACACCCGCTCACTTGGCGTACTAGTAGTGGGAATCGCCAGCACAGCCCTAGCAAGGAGGCTTAGCAACGGAAATGCCGATTTTTGGCCTTCCAGAACTTAAGAATGTTATCATCTTCTAGAGTTTCACTTGTTGCGGCTGCCAAAAACTTCCAACACTCTTGATCTGCTGCGTCGGATTCGTAAACAAAGCTAGAGCCGCCACTGCAATGTTTCTTTGACAGTTTTGACAATTATGGTTCTCTAGACGAGCTCACTGCAGCGGGTGCTTCATCCGATGATGTGAAACCTTTCCCTGTCTCTCCCCTCTCTGCAACCCGGCAGACGCGCGCTCGCGCGGGCCCGGGGTTAATCGGCGCGCCGACTCGTAAACACGGCGGCGGCGGCGCGGGAAAACAGCGGCTCGGCGTGGCGGCGCCGGCGCGCAAATCTACCTCTGATAATGATAAAGTTATGATACGGCAACGTTTGCTTTCCACTTCCAAGCGACGTGGGTTTTGATGTATTTCTTCCGAAGCACCTCTTTTCCTTCATTACATTTTTAATTTTTTTTTAACAGTTTGACAATTATGGTTCTCTAGAAGAGCTTATTGCAGCAGGTGCTTCATCCGATGATGTGAAACCTTCATTTTTTAGTTGCTCTCCGAGAAATAAAGTACCTACGCGTTGAATGTTTGCATTCTACGTAGGATTCCTTCAGGCCGCGATCACAATGTTTTCGGTAATTGGGAACCTTCTGTCTAATTTTGCAAGCATTTAATTTTTTAGCGTTAGCATTATAAGCGTCTCCTTTTTTGTTTTTGTCATCATTTTTGTTTTCTTATTTTCCTTCTCAACCACAAGGTCACCAAAATAGTGGCAACAAAAACTAGGTATTAATTTCGAATCAAATTACGTCGTTATTGACACTTGTTTGATTTTTACGGAATCTATATATACCTACAGCCGTCATTATCGAACTTCGAAATTGAACTAAAATGGCCGCACGTGTGACTAGCTAGCGGGCCGCGTAACCCCTCTCTCTCCCCTCGCTGCACCCCGGCAGACGCCCGCTCGCGCGGGCCCGCGGTTAATCGGCGCGCCGACTCGTAAACACGGCGGCGGCGGCGCGGAAAAACAGCGGCGCGGCGCGCACGTCTACCTCTGACAATGATGAAGATTTGATACGGCAACGTTTGCTTTCCATTTCCAAGCGACGTGGGTTTTGATGTATTTCTTCCAAAGCACCTCTTCCTTCATTACATTTTTTATTTTTTCTTGTTAAATGTGATGAACGAACACTAGTTTTGACGTGCGGTGCGAAGCCTTTCCACACAGAACACAGAATGAAGTACCGCTGTGTAACTTTTATGAGGTCAGCTACCCTAGTATTGTCACATTGTGTTTTTGTTTTACCTATTTATTTTGTTTAAAAATATGTGTGAAGCCAATGCTTAGGACTCAGCTACAACACGTAAAAGAAGAAAGTCGCGTCGAATTAAGCTGTGAAATATAATTACATATTAATTCGTAAAATACATACATTAAGTAGTTTATCAGTCATGTGGTACCTATAACACAAGCTCTGCTTACTCTGGGGCCAGAAATATCCGTGATTATTATTATTATTATACATACACATTACTAAATACAATTTTGAATGATTAGATTATGTAGTGCCTATGACATAAAATTACATGCTCTTTATTATTAACGAACTTTTTTAGGAAAATTATTAATACCAAAAGTGCTCTGCCATATAAAAATATTAGCGGTACTTAAACACTGTATTAAGTCAAAATAACAAACTTAGTTTTAGCAAAAAATTTAAATTGCCATGCCTCTTCCAGTTCTGCTCGCTCCGCGTCGCAGTCGAGCAGCCATTGTATTGTTTACGCACAGAGACATTCCATTACGACAAGTTTTTGCATGATAACTACCACATTTGTTAGTTAATATAAATAAATAGCTTATAGCTAGAATTAGTATGAGATTACCCTCGGTTTTGTTTAGTTTAGCCCCTCAGGGTGACAACGATAACTTCCTAAAAAGACAACTTCCAAAAACGACAATTTCCGAAATCGTCTATTCTAAACTCGTCAATTTTCTAAAATGACAACTTCCGAAAATGACAAATATGTCTAATTTATACCTTATAACCTTTGCTCTTTTACTGAACATCTTTTAACTAAGTAAAACAACTTACAACTAAAACTTGGCTTTATTAACTATTCTTTAAAGTAATAAATAAAAAAAACTGCAAATAAAACAAAACTTTGGACTTCTGTATCCATTTAACGGGCTTGATCTAAAATGACAACTTCCGATAATGAAAAAAATGTCTAATTTATACGTTATAACCTTTGCTCTGTTACTGAACATCTTTTAACTAAGTAAAACAACTTAAAACAACTAAAACTTTGCTTTATATTCTTTAAAGTAATAAATAAAAAAAACAAAGCAAATAAAACAAAACTTTGGACTTCTGTATCCATTTAACGGGCTTGATGGCTATCGACGACGTCGTCGTCGTTCTTGACTTTTCGTTGTTGTTTTTAACTTTAAATATATAATTTTCTTCAAAAATTGTATGCTAAAATCGGTTGTTTTCTAGTTGCTGCAATAAAATTTTGTATTTTATATCAAAAACTATGTCAGTATTTCTTCGGTTCTTTTGGAACTTTTTAAAATAACTCCTTTTAATTTTTAAGTCGTAATGTTTAGCTTCCTTCTTCAGTTTTTTGAAAATAAAAAAAATGTTTGGCTTATGTGGTACTTTTGCATTTAGGCGTCTATGCCAACCTTCAACCGGATTATTTGTTCTGTGTTTGGAATAAGCAACACCATTGTTGTTCAAAAAAACGTTTAAACTTTTGAAATTTCAAATCATTAGGCATCATATTTTTTACATGTAATCAGGCGTCGTTTATATAAGCAGAGGGTAGTAAGGCTATTTTAGCACTTAATCTTGATACATTTCTCCCTTCTGTTGCAGTTTGTAATTTTAAGGCCTTCGATTGCTTGAAGACTGCCTTATTGAAGTGCTGATAACAACCTCTTAAATTCATACCAAGAAATACATGAAGGACAGCATTTATTGGTGCTTGTTCATAGTAGCATTTATATTGTGAAATGTTAATACTCCATTTTTTTTTAGTTATTTTAATAAACCTAATGTATGTTTCTTCATTTTTATTGGGCAGTAGACCGAATACTATTGGTATAACATTTACTGTCTTCAAATTTGAGGAATAATCAACATGTATGGTAAATAGCTGATATAATAGATTTGGAACGCTGTAAAAGGTATCATCACCAAAGTACAATTTATCGCTCCTCGCATACCTTTTGATTATATTTCGTGATGTAATGGATGAAAATTCTTTCCGTATCTCCATCATCGGCTATAAGATTTTTTTTGGAAAAAGCACCTTGGCACCTTTACGTCTTCCACGGTTTTGTATTCCAAAACGTCGCTTTCTACAAAATATTTACGGCTCTTGTATCGTGTACTTTTAACACTTTGAAAGGTTGGTTTATCAGGATGTTTTTTAATTATTTTTTCAACATTGTTTTAAAAAATTTGCTGAATGGGATCAAAATTTTCGTAAACTTCTTTTTTACAAATATTCATCAATTGTAAAATAATATTTTTGGAATCATAAGGTAAGCACACATGAGCAGCATCTCGTAAAATGTTGGATCTCGTAGTATCAAAAGTTATAGTTGCACTACACAAATCCCTATTAGCACATCTCCATAAAGTTGTGTTATTATTGTTCAATTTCATGAAATTGTATTAATACCTATTATTATTATTAAATAATGGGTATAAATACAATTTCACGTATTATAAACTAAATTTATTATTTCATGAAATAAATCAACTTTAATTGCATTTTAGGATTGTCAAGCTGACAGATAGGGGAGCAGGAGGGAATTGGAGCCTACTAAAGAAAAAGTTCAATAAAAGGCAAATTTGTTAATACTTTAGGATTTTTATATAAGAAACTAAATCCTTATTTAATTGACTATCATTTAATCTCAGCGTCAACGTTACCTTATTAGGCATTTGGCCACAAATAAACTTTTTACATAAAAACAGAATCGCTCCCATTACCCGACTTTGCGGGAAATGAGAGCCTATAAATTCCCATATGTGTAATGGGAGCTAGTTGATTATTAAATCAGTCTCAAAAAAAATTATAAGTCAGTCTGAAATCTCACTTATTAACATAAACTTAACCGTATATTAATTAACTTTAAGGATCAAAGCAAAACACGCAATGTAACCGGGCTGTCAGAACCAGAGCATTCTGTATGAGCCCATTTACCGCAACGTCTGCAACGGTATCAAATTTCGTTACTTTTTCCTGTGTCACAACAAATAGCACACAATGTCTCTTCTTCTGAATATTCTGACTCATCGTCGCAAAGATTCTCAACGCCTTCTTCTTCAGACGTGTCAGTTTCACCTCTGAAAAGTTTATATTTTATTCTTTTTACTTTTTCTTTTTTGTTGGTGGTCTTCTTTTGTTTTTTTAATTTTTTCTACGGTACATTTTCTTTCTTTATTGCTGGTTTCTCCCTTCTTCTATGGATTGGTTAGTCTTAGTTTTAATTTTTTTCTCTAAACGTTTCTTCTTCACTTCGTTAAATCGATCTGCGGAACCATTTTTTCAGCCATGGCGTAACATGTCTTACAAAACTGAGCCCTCGTCAGTCCGTAAAAAATATGTGACATCTTATGAAGATGATCAGCCAGAATGGCTTCATGTTTCTCAGTGAACACAGAGGGCCTTTCTAGCTTTTTGGAGAACATTTGTAGGTAGCATTGCTAGATTGAGCTAATCTAAACCTCTTATTCATGGTTCTCTAGGGTATTCCAATCTCTTTTGATTGACCTTGTATACGGATGTATCGTCACGCCGAAGTTTTTTGGCAGCTTTTTCTAAGGTTTCAACAGTCCAAATAGCTTCCGTAGTGGTGCGTTCTCTTTTTCTTGGCATTTTGGCATATGAAATAAAAAAAAAAAAACATATTAAAATGCTTATGGGGTAATTAGAGCTACAAGGGGTAATCAGAGTCTAATAAGCTCTGATTACCCGAAAACCAACATCTTCAAATTGAATAAAATGATATTCTAAATCTAGCTTGTAATTAAATCATACGCACATATACTCAAAATTGATAACATTAGCTATAAAATAAAACAGGTTTGATTGTAACAAATATATAACTTCACACTTACCTGGCCGTTGAAATTTCGTATTTTTTGTAAGCGTGGAGCAAAAAATCGACAAGCGTCCGTAGTCACATGACGCGTGGCACTGTTGAGCTTAGTACGGCAGGGGAACACTGCCACAGTATGACGAAGAAGCCTTATTGGCAACCGAGTGACTACGAGCTATAGTTTTGTCTCTAGTCGCACCGCTCCCATTACCCGCTGGCTCCCCTACTGCTTTCTTAGACAAACTTTAAATATGCCAGTAAGACCAAGGAGTTTAAGAACGCAATAGCACCTTTATCATAGAGTTTCAATGAGGCAATGACGAAGTAGCATTTCGAGAAAAGTAAAGTGCACTTCACTCGAGTATGAATTGTTTGTTAGTTTGTTAATATACTACACACATATATATATATATATATATATATATACTACACACACATATATATATATATATTCAATAATAATAATATTTACTCAAAATTTACATGGTATAATAATATCTAATAACAAAATTCTAAAACTTATTTAATTAAAGGTATGCATAATAAGAGCCTGAACTAGGTAAACCTGTATCTTAGGTGTGAAGAGCTTACTTAGGTACATAGATTCTAAAATAATCAACTACATTGACATTTTATTTCAGTTAGATGTATAGAATAGTATAGAATAGAAAAGTATCTTAAACCATAATTAATCGATCTATCATTTACCAGAGAATCAGACATTACTATCTTTTTATCATACTAATATTATAAAATATGTGTGTATTATTAAAGTTTTTTTTTTTTTTGAGTCTGGCGGATGTGTCCTAAATCATGTTCAGGGTGTTTGTTATTCACTTAATAATGGAATAATAGCTGAATCGATTTGAATGAAACCTGGTATGGATATTGATTTAGATCTGAAATAACATATTTGCTACTTATTAATTACGCACCGCGCGGGTAAAGCTGTGGCCAGGAACAAGTATTAAATATATTTCGCCAATAGCTACCCTTTCCAAAAGTCGTAATCTTTTATGACACCTCGTAATGGTACACCGTTGTGTTAATCGCCGACCGAGAACGTTCACTGCTATAAATCTTTCAAAAAGTTAGCGAAAATAAGCTTCAGTTTAAGTATACATCATCACCGTTTTGAATAAACGCATAGTCGTTATGCATGATGAAGGAGATAAGATGACACGGTCCGTTGCACGATGGCAGGAAAATATGACCGATTTCATTGTTTCTTTGCTGCTATTCGGCCTGAGAATCACTTGCAGACATCAACAACGCGGATGCCACACTTAACGAGCCTTGTCGAAGTGATAAAAATAGAAACGGATGAATTAGCTGTTAGCTATTCAGAGATAAAATGCGATTGGATCAGAGTGTTAATACACGTTCTATCTAACAAACAATTAGATGATCGCCACCATTGCACAACTGCTAACAACTCACTTAATTGCCGCTGGAATAAATAATTCATGCTAACTTACGAGTACTCTCAGATTATTGACCGCAACACTCGCGCCCGAATACTTAAACGACACTTAAATTTGGCGTCTGCTTAGATAATAATAATAATGACTGAAGGAGAACTTATATATATTTGACCGAGCGAACGCGAAGCACGAACGAGTGTATCCGTTTCAGCTTAGGTAAAAATGCTTTCGTATGTCTGTCTGTCCGTCCGGATGTTCTCCTCTACAGGTCGCATTTCTCAACCGATTGTCGTGAAATTTTGTGAGCAGGTTCTACAACGTATATTTTATTTGTCGATTCAGTTTTTGGTTTTTTTTTTTAAATGGCGGAGATATGGGGGTTCTAGGTTGCGATGTCTACAGCTCACAGATCCACTAGTTTTAAATACATTCATACAATACTTAATAACACCCAAACACAGAACAAACACCTACATGTATGTATATTCATCACACAAATGTTTATCCTTGGAGGAAGTCGAACCCTTAACCTACAGCGCAAAAGGCAGAACTGCAAGGCCAATCGTTGACGTGCCCGTCAGTCCTCATACAATTATAACGAATAACGGGTCTCAAATGCTTCAGTGGGTTCCAGTATTAATGGTTACTTAAGTCTCTCGTCTTATTATATATTTGACAAAGAAAATTATATGCTAAATATCGATTTAATAACCCTTAATTGCTCTTGAGTGTGGCACCTTCTTATTATCACATAATTAGCATCAATGTATAGTATGTTCTTGTCATTATAATTACAATTAGCGATCTGAAACGACTTCGCGCGGCTGCAAGGGTTACACTACTGCAATTTTTGTAAAAAAAAATACTTAGTGATAAAGTAACTTTCTATAGGTGAAATAATTTTTAAAATGGCTTTTAAGTAGCTTTTATCCATTACACACAAAAAAAGAAAAAATCTTGTTTTTGTAATATTAGTTTTAATTACAATTGATAAAGATACGAATGTTAACGCTACGTTTGCTAAAATGTGTTTATGTGATATATCCTTAATAATTTAATTATATTACCTTAGGTTTTAAAAAAAAAAATGGTTTGTTGATCGTAGGCGCCAGTGTCTTGATGTAATCTTATCTTTTATCTGTACAATGGGTCTTCGAGACTGCTAATTCTTTATGTCTGCCAACTGTTTAAAACTTATTGCCTTGATTAATTAATTTTGAGTCTGCTTTAAGTTTACTACTTCGTTTATTGTTTAGTGAAAGAAGATAAACATTTTATTGTTATCGACTCTGTTTTATGTATTTGTAAGTATGTACATAATTATACAGTTTAGTACCAATAAATCAAATAAAGTTCGAAAATTTAATCTAAGTATGTAAGAATGCACACTCTTGTTCATTTCAAGGGCCGTGCTAAAAGTAATGCAAAAGAAACCATTTAGATTTCCTACAAACGAATTATATTCACTCTCTCAAGTTCCCAATGTTCGTCAACTCTTTATTTTAAATACAACACTCTGTAAACATTCCGAACTGGCATATGACTCATCTCTTGTTGTCTCTAGGAGAAGAACTGACAGAGTTTGCCAAATTGAAAAACGCCGTACAGCAGTGGCGAGCCGACATTAATAATAATAAAATAAATAATAATAAATAATCCCGGACATTTCACACAGCATCATCTGGCCCCAAATTAAGCAGAGCTTGTGTTATGGGTACCACATGACTGATATACTACTTATATACTTTTTTTTTTGTAAATACATACATATTATACATAGAAACACCCAGACCCGAAACAAATACTTGCAGATCATACAAACATTTGTCCCGCGGCGGGAATCGAACCCACAACCTTCTGCGTCTCGGCCGGAACTTAGCCCACTGCGCCACAGAGGTCGTCACAAGTTTATATTACAAGTTTATAAGCTCTACATTGTACAACAGACCGAACAAAGAACTATATTTATCCCCTTTCTCTATATAATTGCAAAGTAAAATGTCTTAAATGGCTTTTATGTAAATCGTATGACGATTCTGAAGACCTCACTAAATACATAGTATAATAAATATATGACTACTGTAATATAATTCACACACACACACTTACACACACCCACCCACACACACACACCCACACACACCCACACACACCCACATACACCCACCCACACACACCCACACACACGCACACATACCCACACACACACACATACCCACTCACACACCCACTCACACACCCACTCACACACCCACTCACACACCAACACACCCACACACACACTCACACACACACCACACACTCACTCTCTCTCTCTCACACACACACACACACACACACACACACTCACACACTCACCTACACTTTGAATCACCCTACAATCTCCTATAGCCAAATGTTTCTAATGATATCAAGCTCTTAACAGCCTTGTGTCATTAAGTCACAACACATCCCACATACCCTAATAACTCACATATTATACCATACCATTTCTCATACTTATACTCATACTCTACAACTTCTCTTATTCATTTAAATATCGAGTATGTCACTTTTTGTTTGTATTCTGGAATTTCGAGTGTACTACGGAGGAGGGCGTTGATGCGCGTAACACAGTATAATTTATACTACCACGGGCATCACCGTTTTTCTTTATGTTTTAGATTAATATTGTTTGTGGTTCCAAATAAAGATTTATTATTTTTATTATTATTATTTAAGCTCCATATTACTACTCTTTACCGTTCTACCGACAATCGTGGTCCTACGCCGGTACGTATGACCATGGATCACCATGGTCATACGTACCGGGTGAACGCCTCAGGGTAGCCTGCGATTTCAGAACCAGGCCATTAACTTATACAACCTTTTGACACACTAAAAGTGGATGTCATTTTATTTCTATATCAGACTGTTAAGCGCCATTTCATGCAAATATTTGAAGCAGCGTTGATTCGGGAATTTCAGTTTCCTTCGTTAGATGTCAATTTATAATTTATAAATTGATATCTAACGAATATAACAAAATAACTTTTCACTTTACGAACGAATATAATAAAATAACTTGTTTACTTTTTCTAGTCGGAAGCTAGGGATGTATAATTTGTGTCTATTCCTAGTATTTATTCTATGAAGGTCACTATTTTGCTGAAACCTATCTCTATTTTTATGTGTGTATAAAAAATGTTTTATATATATATATATATATATTGTGAGAATATAAATTTCTCTGAATATTTCTCTCAAAGTTTCTCGTGGTTTTATTTTCAAAATGGTGATTATGATGATGTTGTAACTAGTTTAATACGAGTAACTATCATCATATTGATAAGTTGTTTCTGCAAGCGGCTTTGTCCGCTTGATACACAGACAATATTCGTAAGTAGCCTTAATATTTTCCGAGGTTCAAATCTATTTATACCTCTTTTCATTTAAATAGGTTTACATTACTACTTTACTTGACTGAATCAATTAATATGATTACATATTACTTGACTGAGTAAAATTCAAACATCCACGCAACCTTTCATATGTGTAATATGACTAGGATTAATGTGACATAAGATCAATATAGATCTGTCTTGTCGTAGACATCGATGATAAGAAACGGCGAGAAAATGGGACGCAAGCGACTAACGCCATAGTGATGCAACGACCGGCGCATGACACCATGTTGAACGATGAGCACTTTCTGCATCTACAACAAATATTATACCTATCATTTTGTCCAAAATTGTTTGGTCGAGACTTTTGAATTCAATCAGAGCGATGGCAATCTAACCTTCACAACGCAAAGAGTATATCGAGGCCCGGTTCGTGGTCCCACTTGATTTAAAAAGGCAGGCAACCTGTGCTACAACGGCTATTACTTCGAAGTTCCAACTTCGCAACTCTGTATTTATTTATTAGTTAATAGACCAGTATTTTTAACTATTATGTATTATATTGTACTATGGTCACCATAATACAAACTTTGCTTAGTTTGGGGCTTAGATGATGTTGTGTGCATTGTCCTCCATTATTTATTTATTTATTTATTAATAACTCCTTAACTATCTGTTAGCAAGTCCTACAGTGTTTTGCGAGATTAAGTAAAACTTGAAGGCAACGAGCTTACACGTAACTAATCATTATACTATTTTTCCTTCATCTACATCATTTTTCTACATTTTTCATTCATCATAAAATATGAAAAGTTAGTTCTGATAGTTCTACTGCGTACTTCGAACATTAAGTTTAGTTCGATGGAGAAAATAATTGTCTTCAAAAAGTTACATTCTAAACTTGGTTAAAAAGAGTTAATCATACTGAATACTGATTGACTTGTTTGAGGAATGTAAGCAATAATTGTATCGTGGGAGTACGAACAAATGAGATCTCTTTAAAACTTATCTTAACGACATACCGGCTATAAATGGGTAAAAGCTTTTACATTGAAACTGTTGCTTTGTCTATTTGTGCATCAAAACCTGACGAGCGTCTGGTCCGCCATGAAACAAAACAAATTGATACAAATTTAATTGCTATTTCCGTGAAATGAAAAACTAACAACCTACAAATTTAATCTTATTATTAAATCAAACACATCACATTAAGGATGTTATCTTGTCAATATCGAAGTCCCTAACAGTGAGGCCTATAGTGTAGACATAAATATGTAACGACAGGTGGTAAAGTGGTCATGCTGCGAAGCGCACGCCCAGTCCACCGACCAAAATCATTGTATATCTATCGATATATTTCTCGAAATTGAACTGTATTATAATGCATCCGACGGTTTTTAATTACATTATATAATGCTCATTACTTACGACCTATTCCATACCGCATTAATCGCAGCGCAAGCCTGAAGACGGGAGAATTCGAATTTATTGACCATTAATTCAAAATATTATTTTCACAATATAAGTACTCATTTATTAATTTTGAAATATTAGGTTCCGATTAATTTATATGTGTCGTTAAGATATTTATTATGTATGTAAATATCGTCTTGTTTATATTTCTAACCTTTTGTTTTCATGCGAGGTATTCAATTGTTATTTAAATGTTATGTAGGTTATCGGTTAACTTCATTTAAACTGCTCATTTTTATTTATATTATGGATATTAGCACAATGTTTTAAAGTTGAACAGTGAAGAATCATAATATTTACGGAGTTTTGACGCTACACTTACCTTAACCGATTTAAAATATAGTATCATTTTTATTATAGAGATAGCGTTTGCAGCAAAGCTAACATAGTCCTAGAAAATTAACGAAGTTAGGCAACGCTCTGCTAGGTCTGTCTCTAGATAAGTGACCGCAATGATTTATCCATATCATTGGGGTCACTTATCTAGTCGGTCCCAGCTTTTCAAATGTTATTCCATGACGAAGGCCTAGTAACGCCGTAACCGAAGTTGGCCACTAATTAAAAAAAATCAAGCCTTCAAATTCTTAAGTCTAATTTTTTTTCAGGGTGCCGACGAAGATGACAGAGTGTCTGTAAGTATTATGATCTAATTTAATGGATAGTGCACACGTTATAATTATAATTAAAAACATGCATATTGGCATTGTAATACCGATTTTTTTTTTATATTAAAAAGAACGCTAACTTTTTTTTTACCATTATTGACAATACTTATTAACAATATCACTAATAGTGCACGAAACTTGCCTCTGAGGCGCACTTTAATCCTTTCACGTGACTGGTTCGACATAACTAGTGACACAATAAGAAAAAGAATTAACAATATTCGTAGTGCACAAACGTTTATCTGTCTAGGGTTGAAGGGTACCCTATCGACTGCTGGTATTGCAAGCGTCCATAATGTGGGCCAAACGAACTTATAACATTAAACGAACGGATATATATTGTTAAAGTTGTCATCCTGTTACAGCTTGATCAGAAAAACGAAGATCCGTTAGATACAAAGCAGAAGCAATGGATCCTGTGTGCAGCAAAGGGAGAGTACCATGCGCTGGCGAAGATGTGCAAAGAAAATGCGAAGCTTGTGAAGACAAAGGTAAGAGACATTACTTTGTTAACCTTTAGCACTATAGTGTGTGACAAATGTAGGTTCTTGTAGGATACCTTTAGTTTTCAATATGCTTCAGTTGCTGGTTTGATGGCGAAGTGAAGAATGTAATAGTATAAATGTTTAGTTATCATGTTATTCTCAGCCCTACACGTAAATATCCTTAATTAAAATTGGTCTTAATCACTGATTCGTTTCTGTTTGATTTGCTATGTTTTATTAAAGTTATATGTACTTGTGGTAGCAAAGTAAATATGTCTCGACATTCATTTATTAGTAAATCTCAATTATTATTAAATTTGTAATATTATCCTCTATTTGACGTGCAGGCGTCCTTGGATTACCGTTACCGCTTATTATCAGATAGGCCATATTCTTGTTTGCAGGTTGTATATCTTATACTTTTAAACGAGTAATTCTTGTATATATATATACATATAATTTGAACCTCAGAAACGGCTCCAAGGATGTTAATTTTTTTTATGAAATGTTGTAGGGGTTTTGGGGGCGATTAATCGATCTAGTTAGGTTTCATTTTTAGAAAACGTCGTTTTATCTAGTTTTTATACCGGTCATCCGGTACTTATTAATAATACTGATAGTAAATGTTTATTGACATAAATTTAAAGTATTTACAGACCTATAAAGTCTCTAAATCCTGAGCTAGTTAGGTACAAAAGATCTTTGTTACAGCAGTCAAATAAAAAACATATATTGAAATCAGTGATTAGATTACTCTTTTAAAAATGGTTTGCAATGGCTTATTCCTAGTAAAAAGCTAATCTTTAAGGGTACCACAGTACATCCGTGGGGCTTAGGCGTTTGTTAGCACCAAGTGAGAGCACATGTCGAAAAGGTGTGCTTCTAATTGGGTCTCGGGGAGCGCGACCGGCGCCATCCGCGCCCCCCGCCGCCGCATGCTATCTTGACATATCTCCGGACGTTCCTTGTTTCGTTTTACGAGCCATCTCTCAAGCCCCAACATTTTTTTTCTAACTATTGTTTACGCTGTTTCCACTCATGCACTTGATATATTGACATCATATAAACAGTAAGATCGCTGATTTTATAGACCACTGTTTCAATTTACTTACTCGCCATTCTTAACTAATTGTGTTTGGTTTGTATATTAATTGTGTTAGATAATTCATATAGGAAATCTATAATAGGTACCAATATGAACTTAGCTACCTACCGATTGGCTCGATATATTCTTCTTCGTATTAAGGGCCAAGATATTTTCAAATTTAAATGCCGATGTGTGGATCCAATACTTAATTTATTATTTCTGTCGTCCTAACGTCGCCGCTGCGCTGATTACCAAGTACATTACTTTTATTGAATACGCAATAAAAAAGGTAATGATAGCCTTCTCTTTTATTGATTCGTTGTAAATCAAGGGTCGACGCAATTGGATTTGAATTTTATTGGTATCCTGTTGTAGGTAGGTACTAGGTACGTGAATACTCATAGTTGTTAACTGGGCTCCTAATAAAAGTAGTCTGTACTGTATGTATTTAAGCACTGTAAATTTGAGATTACTATTGATTGTCATGTTAAAGTTTATTTGTGATTTAAGCATTCCTTTATCCAGCACAAACAGTCCACGAAAATTATTTTCGTTAAATATAATTACGGAGTTCCATGTAATATGTCTAAAACATATGCTTTTGATTGTAGAGTGTCACTTGCTTTCATTTTCTTCTCTCCGCTTCCCGAGCTAATAAAGCTACAGTAAATATTGTCTGACAATATGAACACGTGTTTGCTACTGTGCCATGCTGGTAGACATTTGTCGTCTTCCTTTAAAAAACACTTTGATGCTTATTTTCGTATTTGCCCGACTGCTGATGGAATTATAGATTTGTGGAAATATCTCTGTGTGTGGGTTCTTATGATTTTTTATTGTAATATGTGCTTGTTGAGAACTCTTTGAAAATAGATATTTAAATATGTCAACACGACTTCCTATCTAAAACTCGCGCCTCTTAGCTTAAATATTTGTTGATATTCGCTTGGCGGTGAATAATTAAGACAAATTATAAACTTTGTTTAATATGTTTGAAGTTATACTTACCCACTATTTCAAGCTTGGCACCACAGTTTACATGAAAGTGTGGTTGTTGATGTCTGTCAAATGTACGTTTCAGCAATATTATATTTCTGGTAATTAGGCCAGTCAAAATAGCATTTAACTTTGCACTAAGATTCCGATCCAAATTTGTTTTTTTATAATGTTTAGGATCACTTACTGAGCATCAAATCACAAAATGCTGACAGATCCAGGTGACGCTTCAAGCGCCATCTTGAATAAAGGTTTTTGGCCGATATCTCGGAAATTATGCACTTTAGGGCAAAAGTTATGGATACCATTATTGTAGAGAATAAAATTTCGCATCTTTTGTTTCAAGTAAACTTATTTGTAAAACTTACCGTTTACGATTTATGGCCCATTTAATGAACCGGTTTTTCTATCGCGGCCGATAACTTTTGAAATATTAGATTAATCAGTAAAATGCATCAATCCATTTTTAAAGATCAGTTTATTCTCAACAACTTTTGTTTCGAACTTTTTTTTCTAATGTCCTTATTTTTGAGTAATAAGACGTTTAATGTAGAAATGCGGACGCTCGGCGGGTGACGCCGAAACTATTTATTGCCCTGTACGGTGGGAGCTCCAACGACACCACCTTAAACCAATTACGATATCGTAATTACGTTCGGTTGTCGACCCGGAGTAACGTAAATTTAGCAACTCTACCACCAACTAAAAATGCTGCTAAATACCATTCCTTCCGGAGTAACCACCAAGTTCAAACCTTGGGAATTTGGGCTTGGGAATTATCTGGACCCGGAGGAATGGGGATGGACACGAACTGCTCAGGGCCTTCTACCAATTGCTTCAACACCTCCTGCTACTCCCAGTCTACTGGAGTTGATTTCCTTTAAATGCAGCACTAGCTGTGGAAGAGCATGTGGGTGCAGGAAAGCAGGCAGACTGCACTGTGATATGCGACTGTGAGTAGACTGGGAGTAGCAGGAGATATTGAAGCAATTGTTTTCCAGATAATTCCCAAGCCAGGTTTGATCTTGGTGGTAAGTCCGGAAGGAATGGTATTTAGCAGCATTTTCAGTTGGTGGTAGAGTTGCTAAATTTACGTTAATCCGGGTCGACAATCGAACGTAATTGCGATATCATAATTGGTTTAAGGTGGTGTCGTTAGAGCTCCCACCGTATAGGGTAATGAATAAATTGTTTCGGCGTCACCCGCCGAGCGTCCGCATTTCTACATTAAACGTCTTATAACTCAAAAAGTATAGACATTAGAAAAAAAAGTTGTAGAGAATAAACTGATCTTTTAAAATGGATTGAAGCATTTTATTGATTAATCTAATATGTCAAAAGTTATCGGCCGCGATAGAAAAACCGGTTCATTAAATGGGCCATAAATCGTAAACGGTAAGTTTTACAAAAAAGTTTACTAGAAACAAAAGATGCGAAATTTTATTCTCTACAATAATGGTCTCCATAATTTTTGCCCTAAAGTGCATTGTTTCCGAGATATCGGCCAAAAACATTCTTTCAAGATGGCGCTTGAAGCGTCAACTGGATCTGTCAGCATTTTGTGATTTTATACTCAGTAAGTTTTCCTAAACCTTATAAAAACATAAATTTGGATAGGAAATTTAGTGCAAAGTTGACCAAAAAAACGTCTATTTTAACTGGCCTAAACCATCCAAGCAGTTTTATAAAAGATTATGGCTGACAAAACTAACAAGAATTTGTTTAATCGTGAAAGGTGGGTTATTGCTTGTTATTGATTTGCTCCTAGAAAGTCCTGTTTTTATCTCTTGCCAATCTCTGCGAGGACAAAAAAACTTAAATTCTTTATCTCATATCTCAATATTAAATTGTTTAGCTTTTTTGGATGCGTCGCTAATGACTCATGCTTGAAGCTTGAATACTCAAACCGTCTTTGTCCTCGACAAACTTATTGGTAACGTAGTTGGTGATCCTTTCAAAACCAATTCGTTAACGTTTAATTGTATTCTAACGATCGTGTAATTGTATTGATAAAGATTTGTTTGGTTCATAAAAAGACGAAAGCTCGGCATTATTATTGTTGATTTACGGCTGTTGGATCCCGAACGGGGCGGAGCTGTTGATCCAAGTAATTAAATCCAAATCATTTGATGTTACCATACCAACAGTTATATTGATAGGATACCTTTATGGTATTGTTATGTTAATTGCATACAATACAGAGTGGGCTTATCGGCGGTCATTGAGAATCAACCGTAGAGCTTGAAGTTTCCTAAATTTCGTAATAAAATGTACCCCGCAAACCTAACTAACCTAAAACGCTGTATTTTGTACAAATCAAAATGCAAAAAAAATACCCTCCGCATAATCTGGTATTAGTACAATCCAACTAATTGACGGATTCTAACACTTTAATTGTTAATAAATTTGCAACATAAATAATGAGGACTACAACCCTTGGATATAAAATCCTTGTATCCAATATTTTCCTCTTTCTGGGCAGGTTAAAATATAATGACCAAAATTAGTTTGAGCGGCACATTGAGCGCATATTTTTGTCCAATTTTTGCCAACTCATTACAGAATTACATTCATCTATTATGTACTTATATTATAGCTTAGTTAAAGGACGTGAACTTGTCGTAAAATCGCCTCTTATTGTTCTGTTTTTTATCATTTGCAGTTTTTTTAATAAATATTAATAAATAAAGTCCGCAGCACTAAGCATAGCTTGTACGTAATTTTATTTTGGCCGGACATTTCAAACTGCATCATCTGGCTCCAAAGTAAGTAGTAAATCAGTCATGCAACAAGCTAAGGAGAGCTTGTGTTATGTGTACCTACCACATGACTGATTTACTACTCATTTTTACTTACTATACTTTTTTTTGTAAATAGATGCATATATACATAGAAACACCCAAACCTCAGGCAAATACTTACAAATCATACAAACATTTCTCCAGCGGCAGGAATCGAACCTTCTGCGGCTCAGCCAGACCTTAGCCCTCTGCGCCACAGAGGTTGTCTGTAAGTACTATGGGGACCAGATAACTGATTTAATTTTTATATATATATTTTAAAACATCCATTTTCGTGTTTGTGTTTAGATGGAATCGAACCAACAACCTAAATACAGAGCCACTACCAACTGAACTGAGTAGCCAGTCAACAAATTAACAACTGGAGAAAATACCTAACCTACAATCCTAAAAAAATCATCCTGTGTATCTGTTATATCCCATGTTTTATAATCATTGAATGACTACTTAAGGCTTTTATTTGTTTGTTAATATCATTTACGATACCCCACAATAAATCCGATAGATTGGCATGCTCTAATTAGTAAGTTTACGTCGGGTGCAATTACAACCGTTCCTAATGTTTTTTCTTGCGTCTTCTCTGAGAACTTCGTCGGGTATTTGATTTCAGCAAAAAAAACAGCACCTCTAAAAATTCGTCTAATATTTCGGTTGCACGCGCTATTAACGCCAACTCGACGATGGGAGTGTCCTTAGTTGCGAAAGCAATTTATGTCCTGATTTATACCAGTGAGAGTCATAGGTTTCGTTGACATCTCTCACTCTCTCACTCTAATTAAGACAGCGACTTCCTAATGATTTATATATTATTTTTTAGGAGCAAGCTTATTTAGTTGTTCTATTAACAAAAACGTTCGCTTTATTCGTATAATTAAAAAAAAACTTTGTTACGTTATGAGTGGTTTATAATTCTCGGTAGTAGGTACCGGTATTTGTTTTAAAAATATTATCAAGAAAATAATTATTCTGTAATAGAAATCGATGAAATCGATGCTTCAACGGACTCGTTTGTTACGGTCGCTTGTTACTTTGTGAAATAAACTTGCATGACGTCAAGAACTCAGTTTATTGTTTTTTTTTGTTTATTCCAATGGGTGTGCTAACTTCTCGGATGTGTAGACCGGCGCCAAGTTGGTGTAACCCGAGATTTGACGCCGCGCCTCATTTGACCCATCCGTCGAGGCGCGCGCTATTGTTTGGTATGCATGTCGAACACACGTGGGGCGGATAATAACGTTTCCTATTCTATAATTTGGGTTGTCACCGGCCCAAAGCCCCAAACATTGTTTCTTTACCGATTATTGGAACAAAAATATGTCATATAGTAAAGGATCATATAGAAATTATTCCTTGCAGTGTCCTCCAAAAAATGTTATAAGAAAAATGTTATGCGTCAATCTCAACACGGTAGCTTATAATGCTGGAGCTGAATGACGCTGATTTTATGAACGAATTTCGGGACTTTGATTCTAAAATAGGAACTTATACACAAACCAACATGCCCGTCCCGCTCACTACAGTACTAAACTTCCACCCCGTAAATGCAAGTCACTCCAACAAGAAGTGATTTCTAACACGATGACTTTGCGATATTTTAATGGTTGTTTGTTTAGTGGTTCTACCTTACTCGTGTATCGACCTAATCATATATGCCCATAGTTTTGTTTTTATATCATCGTTTCATTATACAGTTCATGGGCATGTGATGTTGGGCGCAATCAAATTTGAAAGGAGACAGGTTAGCTTTCGTGCCGCTTAATAATTTATTTCTGGCGCCATTAGGTGTTGGCAATGCCTGCCTGATTGAATGTTCCATCGTTTATGCTGTAGATAGTTAAGGTTTTGTTTTATCGAAATAGAATGGTTACTTATGATGCAGTGCCGAGATTTTAGGATAATGGAGGTAACCTTTATTCGTAGGTATATAAAGATGTCAGTGTATAAAAAGACAACCTACACTTCTTAGCCACGACTTACGTGAATAATGCTTTTAGATTTTTTAATCCAGGATGGATTTTT
This sequence comes from Lampropteryx suffumata, assembly GCA_948098915.1. Lineage (NCBI taxonomy): Eukaryota > Metazoa > Arthropoda > Insecta > Lepidoptera > Geometridae > Lampropteryx > Lampropteryx suffumata. Next base: position 11,559,633 of record OX402544.1, on the reverse strand, counting down.
ATAAAATTGTGTCTGAAATTGAAAAATTGACTTTAGCTCCGAATGAAACACCTTACTACGAGACGAGACATAAAGTTCTTCAATACTTGGTTGCAATACGGTACCCTAAACGTACTACTTATACCTATACCTATGTGCTTTGTACTGATCGCAAGTCAGTCGCTTTCAACATGAAATTGATTCTTCTCTTCTTTGGGACCTGAATAATCTCTGTCTGTGATGTAGATTAGTTGAGCTATCTATACATCGTTTCAAATGTTCCTTAGATGGCCCAACTAGTTTCCATTTTATATTATTGTATATTCTGTACGTTTCTGATAATAAAGTTAATTCATGTTGGTTCTTTTATCCTTAATAATAAGGTCGTTTAAAGTTTATATAAAATTAAAAGTTAAATTAGATTTATAGGTCATTGATTTAGAGCGAAAAATCTCAAAAGTCTCGTCCGGACGGAACCGTTTTTATTAGATATTATTGTTTTGTTTTAAAATATGCCAAGATAGTATATACCTAACCTACCATTCGTATTTGTTAAACGTGGCTCTGTCTGTTATTGCAAAACACGAAAGCATGCTACCTAATTGAAATTCAGCATGAAAGGGATAATGAAGGGGTTCCTCGCGCCAATCGTCTGCAATTCGTCAATCCGTTACTAGGCTGTGAATGTAGTGAACATCGCGCGAAAAGTTACCACACTACCAGAATATATCTTAACTTATGAACTTGAATTGAACTTTGGCTTGAACTCGTACCTACGTACTTCGTATGAGTCAGTGGCCAAGTTTGCTTGTGTTATCTTATGTTAATTGGCCGCCTAAAGGCCTCCTTTATGGGCCTAGTAACTTAATAAAAACCGGATCGACAGCCGAACATGCTTAAGCACAGAAGCGCTAAATAGATCAGCTATAAGCGCTCAGATCAGCGTGGTCAGATTTTCAAATAAGTACTGTACTATTCTCGCAAAGCGTTGCTTTTTGCTTAACTTCGTTGATCTGTTAGTGTCAATAAGCAACGAACATTTCAAGCATGAGCTTGCGTGAGCTTAAAAATTATAGTGTAATGTAATTGTTTAATGTAATTGTCGATTACTACAAATTACTACACAAATAACTATCTAGATATAAGTCCAGAAGCACCCTCAAATATAAATTAGGTATATACTTAATGTATAATGTAATAGAAATAATGCTATTCTATCATTTTAGAGGGTACTCTTACTCTTATTCTAACTAAACAATGGCAGAAATTGTGGTACTCGTAGCTAAAACTACCTACTTAAATGTGGACTTTTATATATATGCCCACAAGTTTCTTGTTTCCATAATATAATAGTGCGGTCTCATTTATTTTATCGTTGAGTCAAAATGGTGTTAACATTTGCAGAGAGTTCATGTACGCTTGTTCTATGGCATTCTGTGGTTCTTGTGACAAATGATCGTACTTTATACACGTTCAAAACTTCATCTCGACATTTTCTCATACCGAAATATCTCCTCATGAAATGCGCGTGGTTATAACTTTCGATATTGCCATAGTTCCCATACTTACAACAATAAAAATATACACCTTTTATCAAAATTAGCTTCATTTCTTTTCGAAGGAAGGAGCGTAGTTTCATAAGATCTAAATTGTGTAAATAAAAGTAGGTACCTAAGCAATGTTTCAAGTAAATATTGAGAGTGGCGTGGAGAGTAGTCTTGGCACGACACTGTCTTCAGACTGAATGTTGCTATAAACGAGTAATGATCTTTAAAATAATTTGAAAGTATAATCCCAAAATTATATCATTATCGTTGTAATTGTATAGGTACATCGGAATTTTAAATGTCTTTTATAATACAATGTCAAAATACAATGAAGCTGCGCAACGGCGACAAACGTAGTAATAGACAAACTAAACCACAATACATACATATAAAAACTGGTAATCGCTTTAAGCGTCGAATTTTAATTTGCCCAAATTGGAGCTATTGTACGTAAGGGAGATTGGTGCGCAATTTACGAAACCCGACTGGGATGCGAGGGAGAGACCTCGCACTTTACCATGGCACATTAATTAACCGAGCTGAATCTACATACGGCGCCACAACAACGTACAGAGCCCACTGGTGGCAAGAGCGTAGATTTACGACTCGTTCGACCACCATCTATCGGATAAACTAATTGCAGTGCAGAGCTATTGTTTCTAAACACTAAGCAGAAATAGAGCCTGCAGTTCCAATGGCGAGTTAGGACCGATTGTAAGCCGAAACCATCGAGGACAATTATTCGATTGTCTGCTTTGAATACCCTCTGATGTTAGGCTGCGGTGATATATACTAGTTTTAGTTCCTATTGTGATATCAGTTTATTCAGTCAGCTTTCAAACAATTCCCCGTATTCTGACCCAATGGGTACCGGTTTTCCCGATTATTAGTGCTCGTTAGAAAAGCTTGTGAAAATAGGAAATTGGTCAAGAAATAGATAAAAGTATGATAACCCTGGGTTTCTCCATTTATCAGAAGGCATTTGGTTTCCAGAGTAATAATAATGCTTTAGAATTTGAAAATAAAAACAAAATAATTATTATAATTTGACAAAGCTGTCGTTTATCACTAAACGAAGGCTTTGTAAAATTTCCTAATCGTGAACCATAACTGAAAATATAGTAAGTTCATTCTTTCGAGTAGTTTGAAAAGCATACCTAACATATCCTACTTGTATGTTGCATGAACAGCTAGCGCAATCTAATATTACCCTGTAAAATGTAAGCGCAAAGAACATTTTATGGGTGAAAGCAATAACAAAATGAAACAGAAACGGCGCTTTTGTGAATATTGTGGAATAATGCATAGATAAACCATAGCTGTGTTATATGTATGAGGGTGAATAGCGTCATCGCATGTCGCAGTTTCGCTCGCTGCCGGCGGCGTACAAGCGCGTGCCGCTCGCTTTTGGCTATTCGCGAACAACCACTCACTACCCTTCTCTACTCAATCTATTCTAGTCCATTTTGGTTCATATTCAGCTTGAATCCCGCGGCGGGATAGATACTATTGTGATAATGTACCGTCGACTATCGTTGCTGTCGGTACAATTCACGAGCCCAACAATCTTTATGTATATCTAATGAAGTCTCTTAACAAAACATAGCAGTTATGAGTTGATTTTTCATGCCGTTTTAAGGTTTATAAAATAAATTTAAATTACTCAAACTATTTTTTTCAAGTCCCAGCTTAGCTAAGCCACATATTCATTGAAACAATCTATACTAGTACTAGTTAGTGGCTCTGTGAGCTATAGACCTCGCGAACATTTTTCGAATCGACTGAAATAAAACATTTTTTATGTTTTCAAGCCCCATATCTCCGCTGTTTTGAAAAAAATCCAAAAACTGAATCGACATAAAAATCTACATATATGTAGTTATAGAACCTGCTTACAAAATTTCACGAGAATCGGTTGAGAAATGCGATCTGTAGCGGAGAACACCCGGACAGACGCTGGCCGGACAGACATACTCAAGCATTTTCGCCTAAGTTGAAACGGAGACGCTTGCTCGCGCTTCGCGCTCGCTTCGCCAATTAATAGTAACTAAACACAAACATTACTAAAAGCAGCACCTAGAATGATGATTAGATGATTACACAATATATCGATAACTTACTAGTTAAAAAACGAGGCGTGAAATTTCAGGATTCTATACTTAACATTTTGATAAACACGGGCTTTACTCACGTATTATTTTGTCGATGGAGGCACCGATGCTGTTTCGATGCATCTAGAGAATCTTCATCAGGGTGAGTTTGAACCGCGGTCCGCTCGTTGCCGCTCGTTTACAAAATAATACGTGAGTAAAGCCCGTTTTTATCAAAATGTATAGTACAACTCACGAGAGTTTTGAAAGTGATTCTATACTTGCCTAATGTGACAAGTAGGTATTAGGTAAACTCAGGTAAAAATTAAGCACGTAGATTATTACTAACTACGATTACAGTATTGCCACTAATACCACAACAATCCCCTGCTCTTTACCCAAAGTGAATATAATCGGCTAATCCATGAAGATGGCGCAGGCGTCAACTTGTCTCGATTCACTTTCATCTCGATCTATTCTATACCAACACAAGTATCTCACGACAAAAATAATTATAACTGAGAGACAGGCAGGGCTCGAGGTGCTCCGCTAAGCCACTACAATTCGGTTGCGGCGGCAATGAGCGGCTTGTAAATCAAAGGGATTCTACATAATTAAGCTCATAATTAATGTAAAGACTCCATTATTTATAGGCGCAGTCATTCTTAAAATTGCTCTCGTTTTGATAAGGCAGCCCTAAGAGGATGTGATTAACACATGTTACTTGTTAATGGGTGTAGATAATGACATCCAAGTTGAATTTCAACTTTTTATAAGTGACTCTAATCGTATATTGCTTGTTTGTTTTTTGTATCGCAAATTGTAAAATATACTGTTCTAATATATTTGATTTTGTTTCGAAATAATAAATACTTACATACCTAATAGTTTCATAGAATCTCAAAATATCACATTTACTAATTAATTTTCACATCATAGTGCAGCTATGTTTTGATACACAAGCATCATAAAAAATACTTATGAGTTATGTTTCCTTAATATTCTTGGGCATAGTGAAAATGTCACAGCTAGACATAGACAAGAGGAAACGTACATTTAATAAAAGCAGAAAAAACCTTGGTATCCGAGTGTGATTTACAACTTGAGCTTGTAATATATTTTCTAAATGCATGAATGACAGGCGAGAAGAGTTCTTCATTGAAGCCTCTAATTCGAGCGTGAGTATCGTTTGAATTATACCCGCCACCACCGCATCGGGAGTTCGGGCTCGACGACGATGGGCTCCCTATTAATTTGTTTATATTAGAGACGCTCACTTGCGCAGTCAATCACGATTGTCGTCGGCCGACCGATATACGATTTGTTTTCAAAAGATCTTAACCGTGTTTTGGTTATTTCTGTACAATTGAAGCTTTTAAATTTAGTGTCACCGCAACTCTCCGGAGACGCTTGAAACATTTGTCTCAGGATATTTATCGCCCTGGCTAGGAGAGTATATCATCCAGCTAGCATTGTGGCAATCGATCAGAAACCGCGCTGCCTGGGCTAAATTGATTATTTATTCAGTTAAATCTTTGAGGGCTGCGTTATTTGTAGATGTTACAACAGGAAGCGGCTAAATACTTTCGAAATTCAGAGGACTCATTTGTCAATGTGGTTAATTTATAACCATAAAGTTACGCAACATAAAATACTTCTTTATTTTCATAAACGCTAAACATACCAAAATATTGAGTTTGTACTCAACAAGTACTCAACAAGGTTGTTTCTTCTTAAACAATGCCGACCGACATGTCCTTTTATAATAATTATATTACCTACTTGAAGATAACTTTTGTGTACAACAACGCGAGGGCCACAGCCGCATGAACACCCGGGGCAAACGGGAATAAGTACACGCCGCACTCGGGTAGAAATATAAAACATGTTCATTATTTTAAGGCTAATTGGCAAAGGTCGCTTGCAGCGAAGTAGGTGCGAGCCTGCCACCGCCCGCCCACGGCTGTACCAAATTCGAGCACCGTGTAAAGCCCCCATTACGGCATAAATGCGAATGTACATATAGACACTGTTTCTGCATTAACCTGAAGTGCTACATGTCGCTTTGTAAGATACCAAATAGTATTATACATTAAAATGTATATGAGTATGTGAACCTCTATGACAAAGAAAATACAAATGTATCTACAAACAAAAAGAGGGTTTCAGATATCGAGGATGGTACAAATCAGAAATGAATAAATATTTAAATCTCTTAAACCTTACCTTAACCTTAATAAAAGTATTCCTTTTAAATAATTATTTGGTACGCAAATACCAAATTTAGAAAGAGTTTTCTTCTCTCTTAGATGATCTCCTTGCCAGAGGCGTATACGTTTTATTGTGAAACTTTTATATTTTGCTGCAGATTGGGCGTTGTTTTACTGAAAAACTTGTCTGTTAAGAATAAAATACAAAGGAAGAGAAGAAGTACCCTTGCGTTTCTCTTTTCACGAAAAACTTTTAATTAACGAAAGTTCAAAGGGTTTGGTGGGTTAATGGACTACATTGCCATGTCCTCTCGTGGATAAACGCTTTTTTTTATTTATACCATTACGTAAAAACGTAAAAATTATAATATTCTGCATATGTAACTGAAAGCAAAGAACATTCTACCTAAGAGAAGCTTCCTTAAACAAGAAATGTCAACTATTTTGGTTGAGCATTTCAAACATATAGTCTCTAAAGGGACGGGTTTGTCAATTCTATTAAAACCGTTTACCCTCCTCCCAATTGGACTCGTGATTCAAACGGAGAGATACCAAACACTGATGCTGAGCAGTGCGGAACCAGAGGCGGGCTATAGTTTATCACAATTCGCATCTGTGATGAAGTGTGGCTCGATTGTAATTACTTCGTGTGTTGATTTAAGCTTTATTAAGTTCGAGAGAAGGGATCCGACGGCACCACAGAATATTGAATTTATTTCTCAGTGGTATGTACTTTATAGAATTATATTTTCTGACCAGCGCGAAGTTGCCGCTGCGAGAACCTATTAAAATATTGGAGATAAGATCATATTTTTAATGCATACGATGTGGGCCGGTCCGCTTATAAACAATAATCGGAGTCTGACTACTTCTCGATCTCTTGCTTTCTTATCGTTTTTATTATGTTTACAATTGTTTCTAATTATGAGTTGATCAAACATTCAATTCAGTTCCTCTGTAATTATTACTTTTAATCTTTTCATTTGTAATTTCATATATAATTTCTTCTTATTAAGATTGATTGATTGGGTACTTTTGATACACTTCAGACTATTTCTAAATAAACATGTACTTGCTACGAGTTGATCTGATTATACGTTACGCTACGCTACGTTTTATTCACTGATATATATTATTTTATTTAATTGCAAGTGTATTTTTTTAAAGCATTATTTTAAAAAACTTTTTGAATAAGTACATTAATCTAGCTCACCCTTGTTGCATTTTGCGTTTCAAACTTCGTATTTTAGGACTAATTCAAACGAGGATTATCAACAGTTATGAATAAACATGCTAAATAGAGCGTTTCTTAGCAGTATGTTTGTGTCGTGGTGAAGTAATAAAACTAAACGACTGGGAGGTGGTCAGACGCGATAACTTACAGCCTAAGGGGTTCATCTGCGTAATATACAGCAGCCTCTGAGTATAGTTTTTAATTAGGACCTGACCGCCGCCGCCGATCCAACGCTGCCTCTATTTGTTTACCAAAGAAAATCAGACAAGATAAGAATGGAACATAACTGCTATCACGGATACTGGAATTTTATACTGGTTTTATTCGCAAATCAGCCGTTATAAAGATTTATGTACAGTTGCCACGAAACGGGTTAAGAGCGGCAATCAATTGAGATAATAGAATTAACTATAGATGGATTGAAAAGGAAACAACCCAAACTTTCGTCTCTTTTGTGAAGCTTCTTTCTTGTTGAGCAAACTACGTATCATTGCGCGTATTGTGTTATTTAAAATAAGCACTTAAGAGTTTTTCGTGATGCCTTCATTGTACGAGAAAAGTTAGAGCGTTCGGCGTAAGATTAATGATGCTGCTGTCATCGCAAATTAAAGTCGGCTACAAGATTTTAATAAGGCTATTGTTAACGGAACTTCAAATTTGTGTAAATTAATAAGTTTTGTGTGCGCGGATTGAATATAATTATCAACTTAATCAATTTAATAAAAATAAAATTATAAATAAATGAATATCTGATAAAAGAGCGTGGAAGAAAAAAACATCTTGTTGCTGACAAAACAACTTAGATATTTGCAGCAGACAGATTTTTAATCAAATAGCCATTCCATACTTAACAATAGACTATTATGACGCTTACTTATTTTTATAGAGCTTAGATGTTTGCAGCAGACAATTTTTTTATCAAATAGCCATTCCATACTTAACAATAGACTATTATGACGCCAATCTATATAGCGATATACGACGAACTAATAGATCAAAATGTTATCAAAACTAATATGCAGGTATTCGTTTTGATAACATTAAAATTAGCACATCTATAAAATCTCCTATCTAAAATAAAAGTGTGATTCTCTGCCATTTGTGTAAGCCATTCACCACTCTTGTTCTCTTTGGTGGGGTCTAGACTGAAGTGATATCCGTTTCACAAATCTTCTGGGTACTATCACGTAACTTTTTGACTTTGACTTGACTCTTTTTCTGAATCTAAACCTGACTTTTTATCTGGACTTTTCTCCTCTGAAGACTAGCAAGACTTCTACATGTACTTTATGTTTATCCACTGTGCATTCAGCCAGATTCTCCATGACAACTATATTTCTACTCACAGTAGTCAGGGAGATATTATCTAGATTATAAACCCTACAGCCCTTGAAATTCCCTGAGTAGCCAACAAAAATAAGATTCTTTGCATTCTTATCCCACTTCAATCGTCTTTGATTGACGTACACTTCCAAGTATACGTAGATGACTCGATTCTGGGCTATAGCCAGTCCATACTTCATATGGTGTCTTGACGTTTAGTCCTGTAAGGACAAATCTGTTTCCCAAATAAACTGCAATATTCACTGCCTCTCTGCTCAGAACTTTTTGTCTCTCTTTGAAATTATTAAAAGGTATTATTCTGGTTTGGTTGCCTTTACAACAATTTGTGCATGTCCATATATAATGTTTGCTTAATCAGGGAACGAAACTCCGCTGACAGCTCCATTTTTCATGCTAAGCTGGTACTGTTAATATGTCCCAGGCATCGGTGCTCAGTCATACTCAATGCATTTGCTGCTATTGCCTGTTCTATATTCAAAGTCTATAATTCGTTAAATACCATCAAATAGTTCTGCTAGTCCAACGAGTTTGTTCTTTCGACTGAAACAAGCATTTTATTCAATAATTATATTATTAACATTAATAATTCTGTTTTTTTCTGCCATTTTCAATTAATTGACTCGTAGAAGAAATGTTTGTTAGTATGCACTAACATAATCGTCTACATACTACATCTGTTGCGATGTTAACATCACTAGAACACAGCATTGGGACACTGGTCTGATTTGCGATTATGATTTATTTCTTTTGCTTGTGTCCTGAGTTATTTGACATTTTTTGACAATGTAAAGTTCTAAGTCTCAAGTCTTACGACGCGATACATCAAAAAGATTATCCATGACTTTTGGTGTTGCCATTTTAGAAACGCTGCTTTCCTTTTGAGTAAAATGCACTCTCGGAACCTGTCACATCTAGCTTTTGTCCATCAATTTTATTTTTATGATGATAGCTCGAATCTTGGTTCCGGAATGTTCTATGACCATAAATACAGGCGCATCTTTTTCAGTTAATCCTCCGATTTTTTTACTGTTTTATAACCAGTTATTAAAGAAGACTTTTTTCCATTTTGATAACGAAAACACAAGACTTTATTCCATTTTTATAACGAGAACCATTTAGTCATGTATGGTCCCTAGTACACTGGACAAATTAGCGACTGGGACAGAGTAGACTCAGGAGAAAAAGTTAATCAGATCGAAAACAGTTAGTTTGGTTATGTTAGAGTATAGAAAACAACGAGCAAGGCGATCGACCAAAGCGAGCGTGCCGCGGTAGCGGCCGCTGAAGCGCCAGTGCAAATTTTTCCAGTGTACCAGGAGACCATACATGACTAAATGGTTCTCGTTATAAAAATGGAAAAAAAAAGTCTTGTTTAATAACTGGTTATAAAACAATAAAAAAATCCTGATATATAACTAGTTATGAAATCTTAGTTACAAACGTGGACCAAACCCATTCATCAGGTAGCTTCAATCTTGTTCATTCTGTCCTTCCAGTCACTGCCATGTTTCCACAATCTAGATGACATACTGCATCATGGATTCACAGTTTTCAGCTGATTTCTTACCAAACTTATTATCCTAGCACAACCAGAGTCATCGAATAATTTCTGCAACGTATTCGAAAGCTTTTATGTCGTCTCTGCTTTCTTAAGAACACTGTAGTGTGTGTATCTCTTCATTTTTAATATTTTCATTGGCATTCATTTGTTTAAAATAATGTCAGTATAAATCGTATCCAATTCGTATCTTTTCGTTTAGTGATAAATACATTTAGGAGAACGCTTACCATTTCCGTCTTCTCGTTGTATTCACTAAAGGAGGATGTGAGAAGGTTAAGTGAAATTCCTTTAACATCATAGTGTTGTAGTTTCCTGAGTTTAGTATAATAAACTATACAATTAAAAGCTGTAAAACAAATCACAAACAAATCTTCAGGCATTCCTCCCAGATATTAAATATATTTGGCATCAACACTGACATCAGTAGTTGAGCGTCTCTTTGTGAATTCGTATTGTTTGTTGTCGTTTAGTATTAAAATGTCTTTATAACTTGTTAAGTATAAGATTTGTTTTTTTTCATGTGGTACCAACTGGGGTGTGTAAAAACAGGGTTGTTTAAAAAAAACCGGTTTTTCGATTTTAATTTTTTTAAAACCGGTTAATCGGTTTTTTTCCGAGATTTTTATAAAGGTGTCTTAGGACAAAATAAAATAAAATTTTAATGAAAATGAACTTATTATTTTAAGGTTATAAATATTTTAATGTAGGTACGTACAACTCACTCATTTAACAACATGCTAAATCAGTAGGTACTAATAGTTACTAAGTGTAATTCACTTTTTTATTTGGTATTAAAACTTAAAAAATATTTTTTTTATATGGTATAATTAAAACTCTTTCTCTCTTACTCAAAAAAAGTTAAAAAATCAACAATAGTTATAATAAAATTAGAATAAAGATTACAATAAATCAATCTTTAAAATAGTTATCTACTTTTTGATTGAGTAGTATTCTACTCTCTTATACACAAATAGGGTTGACATTGACACGGACAATAAGTCTTACTTTTTGTTGACAATAAGACCTAAAACCTAGAAAGTCGTCACCCTGCGAACTTCGGATTTTATTGGGCATCCGGTCTGCCGATGAAAATATTCTCTCTGATTCTACAGAAGTGGTTTCCCATGTGTCCCCCTTTATCATACAAGGCCATTTCATGTAACATTTTATGCGGTGCATAGATAAGGTTTTCTGGGAAGTGTTTGTTTGTGTTTTTGCAATTTAACGCATTCTGTTGTAATATAATTAGGTGGATTATTGTTATGGTCGTTCTAAATAAAGTCGGAAAGGCGTAGTTTTAACTGAATTTGTTATTGATTAAAAAATGCAACTAGCAACTACAAATAGTAACTCAATAAAAAAATCGTAAACCCGGTTATTTAGCAAAATTAAAACCGGTGAAAAACCAACGTGAAATCAGTCGGTTAATCGATTAATCGGTTTGCATGCCCTTGTACCTACCCATAACACAAGCTCTGCACTTTGGGGCCAGAATGTGATGTGTGAAATGTCCGGCATTATTATTATTTATATTAGCTGACCCGTGCCCACTTCGTTAGGCGATTACAACTTCACAAAATATATTAAAGTACTAATATTGCTATTAAAAAAAAGATAGCTGTTTAAATTATTGTAATAATTACAGAGATTAACAAAGTTACGGATAAATAATGATCGATGGCGCTAGCGGCCATCCGAAGCTTCGTCCGCGCCGTTCCCGTTCCCGTTGTTTTTCGGGGATAAAACATAGACTATATCCTAATCCAAGTTACTAACTATATTAATTTTAAGTTTCATCCATATCGGTCCTGAGGTGCTCGAGTTATAAGTGGTGTAACTAACCCGACTTTCTTTTATATATAACTAGCTGACCCGTGCCCACTTCGTTGAGCGGTTACAACTTTACAAAAAATATTAAAGTACTAATATCCCTAATAAAAAAAGATAGCTATTCAAATTATTGTTATAATAACAGAGATTAACAAAGTTACGGATAAATAATAATAGATGGCGCTATCGGCCACCCACCCCGTTCCCGTCACCGTTGTTTTCCCGGGATTAAAAATAGCCTATATCCTAAACCAAGTTACTAACTATATTCATTTTAAGTTTCATCCAAATCGGTTCAGCGGTTCTCGAGTTAAGTGGTGTAACTAACACGACTTTCTTTTATATAAATCATCATCATCATATCAGCCTTTATGAAGTCCACTGCTGGACATAGGCCTCCCCAATAGATTTTCCAGGAAGAACGATTTTGAGCCCTCTCCATCCACCGACTTCCTGCGATCTTTACAATGTCGTTGGTCCATCGGGTGGGGGGGTCGTCCTACGCTTCGTGTTCCTGTCCTTGGTCGCCATTCGAGAACTTTTGCTCCCCATCAGGTTATCAGTTCTGCGAGCTATATAGCCTGCCCATTGCCACTTCAACTAGCAAATTTTGAGCGCTACGTCGGCGACTTTGGTTCTTCTACGGATTTCCTCGTTGTGGATTTTATCACGTAGTTAAACACCCAACATAGCTCTCTCCATTGCACGTTGCGTGACTCTGAGCTTGTGTATGAGGCCAATAGTCAGCGACCAAGTCTCAGTTCCATATGTCATCACTGGCAACACGCACTGATTTTAGACTTTCCGTCTTGAGGCTCTGCGGTATCTGTGACGAGAAGATGTGCCTTAATTTCCCGAACGCTGCCCATCCGAGTTGGAAGTTGAAGACATAATGGTCTTCAACTTCGATTATATCGTTCCTACCATGTACCGGTCTTGCTCATGTTCATTTTAAGACCCACCTGTTGGGAAACGATATTGAGGTCGCTGAGCATTGTGCCTAGGTCTTCCAGCGATTCTGCCATGAGGACTATATCGTCGGCAAATCGAAGGTGAGTGAGGCGTTCGCCATTGATGTTGATACCATGTCTATGCCAGTACAAGAGCTTGAAAACTACCTCCAATGCAGAGGTGAATAGTTTCGGAGAAATAACATCTCCCTGTCTCACCCCTTTATGCAATGGGATTGGATTCGTGCTCTGGTCCTGGAGTCGGATAGACATGGTGGCGTTACTGTACAGACATTTAAACACTTCGATATACCGATAGTCGATTTGGCACCGCTGGAGTGACCGCAACACTGCCCAGGTTTCGACAGAATCAAAGGCTTTCTCATAGTCCACAAACGCTAAACAAAGTGGCTGGTTATACTCTTCGGTCTTCTGTATAACCTGCCGGAGCGTATGGCTGTGGTCTATGGTGTTAAAGCCTCTTGGGAACCCGGCTTGCTCGGGAGGCTGGAAGTCGTCAAACCTACGAGCGAGACGATTTGTAACTACTCTCGAAAACAGCTTATCGACATGGCTCAATAGCGAGATGGGCCTGTAATTCTTTAAGAGGGTGTTATCCCTCTTTCTTCTTCTTGTCGGTCTTCAGCTTCGTCTACATGCTTTGCCCAATAGACAGATCTCTCGCGAACACTTTGGAACCTTGATTGCGCTCCATCGCGTTCATTATACTGTAAGTATTAAAGAGACGCAAATCGCGTCGCATAGACTTAGAGATCTGTTTATTGAGCATGTCCACTAAAGACTGCAGTTTCATTTCGCTACGTTCTGCCATGAGTTTTAGAGTGTGCTCAGAGAGTTTTTGGGTTCTACCTTTGCGCTGGGTCTTACAGAACTTTGAGCCAACGGCATGTACAATTTCCCGTCGTTTAATTTATCCGCATTCGGCAAGGCATTGGAAGCGATTTTGGAGTTCCAACTGCAAGCTCTCGGGGTTTTAAATTTGGGCAGGACTTGGGCGTAGAGTTGATTTCATAAGACGGGACCTTTCAAGCTTTACGTTAAGATTTAATGAGTCTCTAACCATTCGGTGATCACTGCCGGTTTTGACCCTGTTGATCACTGAGACATCATTATATATTTGCGTTTTTGTAGTCATGATAAAATATATCTCGCGTTTGTGTCCACCGGAGTGAAGCCATGTCCTATTTCTGGACGACCGCTTCTTGAAAAAGGAGTTCATCATAAAGAGTCCCTCCTTTTCCATAAAGCCGGCCAATCGCTGACCCCGTTGGTTCCGCTGTCCAAATCCAAATTGCCCCACTCTCAGTTCATCGCCGATCCTCACACCTAGCCGCGCGTTGAAGTCCCCCATCACAACCGTTAAGTGTGTTTTCGAGGCTTGTATGGCATTTTAAATGTCATCATACATAGCCTCCACTTCATCGTCTGGACTTTTCGAGTGAGGCGCGTACACCTGTATGACCTTAAGCGAATACCGTTTGGTTATTCTGAGTATCAGGTATACCACCCTGCTCGACACGCTTTCGATCTTTACAATGTTGTTAACGAGGGATTTGTAGACAAGAAAGCCGACACTATGCTGAGATAGTTGATCGCCCTCCCGGTAGTAGAATAAGTTGCCGGAATTTAGAATTATCGTGTCCTCTCCCTCTCTTCGGACTTCTGATAACCCTATAATATCCCAGTGCAACTTTTTTACTACTTCTTCCAGCTCTATCACCTTCTCGTCGGTCCTCAGTGTGCGTGCGTTGTATGTTGCCAGGGCCAGGGGTCGTTGGGATTGGTAGCAGGACCTCTGCCGGAGATTTTTCGCACCTCCTGTTCCGCCGTTACCGTGGCCGCCACCTATGCCAGGAATAGCGGAACTGCCGGGAACTGGAGGCCGTCTTCGCCTTGTGTCTGTCATTTGGAGGTTTTGCCATAGTCACCACGCTTGGCAGGTGGATTGGTGACCGCAGATTTAGAGTTAAGTACTCGGGGGGTGCTGCTGCCCAATACCCCGGTGTGTGTTCCCTTAGTCGCCTTTAACGACATCCACGGGAGAAGATGGAGGGGTCCAATTCTATGCCGGAATCACCACGGCCAATATATATATTTATTTATATAGATATAAATCAGAAATAAATAAATATTGGTGGGCAATGCACATAACATAATTTAGCCCCAAACTAAGCATAGCTTGTATTATAGTGACCAGATGACTGATAGAATACATATACATATATTTTTGATATTTATGATACTTTATCACACACAGAACAAAGTTCTATGTTCATCACACAAATGTTTATCCTGGGAGGGAATTGAACCCTCAACCTACAGCGCAGAAAGCAGAGCTACTGCTTCTAAGCAGACAGGCCAGTCATTTATTCAAAATATTTTACTAAATGTACACTGATATTGGTGTAGCACTAATATTGATCGAAAGTTACAAAAAATTTACAGGATCAGAATGACTACAATATGCGTAGGTACAGGTTTTGATAGTTTTCGGAATCTATATAAAGTATCGTTTGCTTCAATACATTTATATGCAGTGCCTCTAGCGGTAACTTTCATGAACTAAAATCGGCAGTACGGGATCTATCGAATCATTGTAATCGAGAACCATTCAAAAATTTTAACGAATTAGTGCGTTTTGGCAGTACGAGTTTCTACTGTAACAAGTTGTTGGAAGTAAATCTTGACGTTTACGAAAACTTTATTGTTTGTTACTTACTGAATAAATTTTATAGAGAGCTTGCAAATATCATCCATTTTTGTCATTGTGTTGTTGGAGTTTTTTTTGGATTGCATTGAATTATGTTGAAGAGACGGTATCTTGCTTGGAGGTTAACCACGGAGGCTGAAATAGCTGACTGTCGTGAGCATTAGAAGCTCGTTTTAGACATAACCGCTAGTAATTCTTATCTATTCTGACTTCGAAAGTCATCACTGTGCGCAAAACCCACACGGGCTTGGCCAATTTATTAGTTATAAAATTTGATACGTCTTGGTTTTGGCAGTTGGGATTCGATAGTTTACGAAAACTATAAAACTTATCGTTTCCATGCTTGCAGCGCTCCTAGCAGAAACTTTGATGAACTAAAATTGGTAGTACGGAGATAGTTGTCCCTTTTATATTGCCGAAGTTTAAAAAAGATAGAAGTAGGTATATACCATGAAGTTAGTTCAATAGAGTTAGTCGATGGACGACATCGTGTAAACTTCATTCGAAAACGTTAACTTGTACTGCCGATACAGATGAAAACTCATAGTTTATCTAATATATTTTACGAAAACGAAAACTTTTATATATTACGTATTTTGCAAACTGTAATGTTTTAAGTTCCCACGATTTCGTTCTTTTAACTTTGGAACATTAGCAATATAGTTTGATCTAGGATGATAATAGTAATCAATTTATTTTAAGTAATATTTTATTTATTAATCAGCCGTATGAGTGGAAACAGGTGGGCACAGGTCGTCACACAATGGGTGCCTGCAGATGGGCGACGTAGCCGGGGCAGGCCGAAGAAACGTTGGCGTGACGATCTCGATGCCTTCGAGAAAGGCGGGTGGGAATTGGCGGGGGACAGGGACAAATGGAAGGAATTGGGAGAGACCTTTGCCCAGCAGTGGAAAGTATAGGTTAATTTAAAAAAAAATATTTTCTTTAGATTTTGGACCCGTAACCTAAACGACTATAACACGACTTGGATATTTTCAGCAGAATGACTTAATCAAACAGCAATTTCATAGGTTCCTAGAACAATACTTGACGCTAGTCGACAAAATCAGTCTACATAAAATGGGATAAGGGCAAGAAGATGGTCATCATCATATGAACCAAAACAGAAAAAAAACGTCAAAAAGCGCCTACGTGTTTTAGGTGGTAGGTAGGTAACCTAACATGTTCAATATAATTACGTTGTTGTATAGTGACCTACATGTGTATTTATTGTGACCTAAGTAAAATATCATCCATTATATACCATAATAAATAATGTTTTCCGAGTTACAAATTACAATATAATGTTTCAGAAAATCAGACAAACGTTACTGCGATTGTCAACGTATTTCCTGTGAAAGAAAACAAGATAAAGAAATCAACATAAATGTATTGTCATTGTTTCTCCGTTTTACCCATTAAGAATTTAGCTTTTTTATTTGTTGGGTTCGGGTCTCCAAATCCTGTTCAAACGTAACCTCTGGAGCGTTGACTTGTGAGTATTAGTCCAATGTATTGTGTTGGGCAACTAACCGTCGACAGCGAGTTGAGAAGAGAACAGTTTTTCACATCCCGGTAAGGTAAGTGCATTTGCTTGTAGCGACAAGGCGCGGCGCGGCGTGGCGATCTCTTCGCTGTCCGCCTCAATGGGTGCTGCGCGTTCTTTATTTATGTACGCCCCTTTTGTAATTAACGATAGTTAAAAGAAATATATCGTTTGACCTATAATTTCAATCATATCACTCTGTAATGGGACTTATTCAGTTTCTTGATGTTCTTGTTTAAAAACCAACACGGTATTTGCTTATTGAGTTGGTAGATATTTACAATAGAGTTCCCGAGAATTCTGGAATAACCGGGAATAGGAAAAAATATCTTTCACCACGACGCGAATCACCGGGAGTGATATTGACTTATCAACGATATAACAAATTTCAGATAAATCTGAGATATCAAATCCGTTGAAGAAATGTATGAAGATTTCAAATTAATTCTACGGGATCAAATAATATTATGTTTTCAGTATATATTTCTATTGTTGCTTTTAAATATAAATACCTATTGAAACATATTAGTTCAAATACAGCTTTAATGCAACACAAACAAATAAAATTGCGAGAGAACGAAACGAAAATTGAACGGAACGTTGATAAAATAAGAGAATTTAGGAGTAAAACGTGAGGAATGAGACATCGACGCAAGAGTGCAGAGGCGGTGGAGCAGCTGACACCTGTCATCACGCAATTTATTAGTCGCTCCGAAATAACAGAGTCAGTGAACGTTCTAACAAAATGAAGATACAACGCTCTATTAACGACACATTCTCACAAAGCACCCACTATTATTGTGCCTTGTTCTACTTGATGTGCATCACCCAAACTTGAGTGTACTCTTAACCAAGATAAACGTGTAAAACTTAAATAAGTCTGTAATTCTTATCATTTTAATTTCAAATCAGTATTCCTCCCTAGTACGTTGTTGAAGTATAAAAGTTACTTCGAGATTCCGTTCTACTGTAAGCTGTGTGAATTGTCCACCAATATTTATTTACGCGTATTTTTACAATGTGATTAATTAATACAGAATATATATATTTTTATGATGTCTTTATTGTTAGGTAATGTCATAGCAGTCATGCAATAACGCTCTGTATGAAAGAGACTTTATATGTTCGAATTTGTCACCGCTTGGAATAATTACTCAACCAAAGATGTTTATACTTTGCCCATTTAAACATGATATTATTTTGAAAAGGTTACAAGGCATTGGCAAAAAATCTATTTATGATAATAAGTAGGCGTAATTTAATATGACATAAATATTCTCGATGTTTATTCAACTAGCTTTTGAACTAGTTTTTACATAGCACGGTTGTGGAAGTACCTAATTTAATACCATAACGAATTTAGGACGTTAACTAGAGAATATATAAAATTTTCAAAAGTTGCGACATTAAAACAAACAAAAAACAAATATTTCATAAATAAGAAAATCAGAAATGCAAGTGCACCCGGACCTAGTATGGGTATTAACCAAACCCCTTAATGAAATAAAGCAATCGTCATAATATGTCATTTCTAGAAATGTGTGTCGCAGTTATAAATGATATTCCCTCGTGGACATAAAGCATGGTGAATGAGTATTTCTAAAATAAGAAGCAATATATTATCATAAGGATTGCAGTCGTAGTGACGCAAACATTTGTCGACAGTTATTAAGCGCGAGAACACTGCACCGGGCAGGAAGAATCGAACTGACACTTCAGGATATTGTGTGTGCCACAAGCATACGGCATACCACTTTTATAAAAAAAACATTGAGCGTTAATCAACGCTCTGGTTTGTGGCACCTACAGAGTCTGGAATGTTTTTCAAAAATCTATAATACCTATTATTGACAGGTTTTTTACGTACACCGCAGAATAAATAGAATATAGTTTACTCAAATTATTATGAGTAAACTATATTTACTATACTCTGTATTAACTAGAAATATTCACGTCGTGACGTTGGAAATTTCACAGGCCGAGACAAAAATTGCTTTTACCTTCGTGGTTAAAAACTAAATTGTGACTATTAAAATATTTTTTTTTATAATGTTATCTAATGTTAGGTTTTATTATTAACCTATTTCGTCATGCTGGGCAAAGGTCTCTTCTAAATCATTAGTAAAAATAAAATTTGGTTTATTTAATTTGAATGTATTGTAATATTGTATATAATAATAATAATAATAATCACGGACATTTCACACACCATCATCTGGCCTCAAAGTAAGCAGAGCTTGTTCAATAGGCACTGATATTTTGTGAGTTTGTTGGAGTAAAAAACGTTTTGTTACAAATTTACTAAAAGAGCAGCCGACGTTTTCTAGAAGCAATATCCTGTATACGATTCAGGACTGGGTTACTTAAGTTTATTGCAGTTTCTCTTGGTGGCATGCCAGCTTTTTTGTTTTTACTTCGTCTTGTAAGGCTTATTTCAGTACTATGGAATCATTTTTTGTATTAGGTCTCATTTTAGGATTCCTACTTAGTGTGGCACTAAACATAACAGGTTTAAGTGCCATTGTTATATAAAATACTTGGCACTATTATCTTTAGTCGTGCTAAATAAATCCGAATAATATTCTAATTAAGTAATTGTATAATGGTAAATTATCCTTAGTTGAAACACTCGGTCGCACAGTCATTACTGGACCTCATGGGTACACACACACTACATGCATGGAGTCAAGCACTGATGGGATATTAAGGTTATTACCAAAGGCTAAATTGGCCGTGCGACCGCTGAGGAAGCTGCCCACCAAGACCTATTAGTGGTATTACATATTTTATATGATCCGCCGTCGATCGATGATTATGGGTGTATTAAAACGCCGTCCAACCGTCTCCCGATCATGGGAATATGCACAAGTCTTACATTTATCTACGTTTTTTACAGTTTAGTAGGTAATTCGGAGATCACGAAAGTGCCTGGGAGTACATTATGGAAACCTTACTGCCTACTTCGAAATATTAAGGTTTTTTTTAATCTGTTTAGCGAAACCGTGAGACAAGATTCGATCTCAGCACTCAAATCAAAAACAGAGGTATTCTTTTGTACGACCAAAAGTTCATTACAATAATGTAGCAAAAAACATAAACATATTGTTTAGCAACATTCTCAGCCGCCGTTATCAGTGATAATCCTACTGATGGTAATTGGTATTCTTTTGTTTCAGGACCCTTTCACGGTAAGTCTTCGCATCGCAACCTGGTGACTGGTAAATTATAATATTTCCAAAATACATATTCGTGTCTTTTTCATGCATAAAACACACATCGTATGTATGAAATTTAAAACAACTACGTTATTGCATGCTGATGAAAATATGTTGAAAAGTGAAAAGTATTACTTAGACTGGTTAATAAGATGTATTAATTAAATACCACACCACTATAAAATACGCGATGTTTGATCTTTGTTTTTTTGTTTCCGGTTTGCGGCTGGTCGGCACTGTAAACAGGGCGTAAGTATAAATTTGAATTTTATTGCATTAAATGTATAGTGTAGTTATTTTAAGGTTTAATATCGTCTAGCTTGTGCGTCCATCACTTTATTTTGTCCACTTAGTGAAATCAATTAGTGGAGCCCGTGAAGATTCAATACGTGACGTCTACGGGTTATGCATACTATGAGGGCTTACACATACAGACTAAATTATGACAATACGCGTAACCGCCTTTGATCAGAATTAAATATTAATAATTTTGACAAAAAAAAAAATAGACGACTAGATCTATTGCTGCAATAGATAAACTCACTCCAAGTATATGAGGTATAAAGGCGGGTATATAATGTCAATGTCACTGTCAAACTATATGCATAATTACACACGTAAGCGAGTTGACAAGACGATAATTAGTGGCTCGGAAGACGCATCGTTCCGCGAATCCTAATTGATGTACATGCAAACGCAATCAATATGACGTGGTACCGGATGTGGCTCGAACACACTGATAGCTAGTTATTGTGACCTCACCGTCAGTTGGTCACTAATAAACACTGACTACAGCTCGTGTTAGGTTCAATTCAGCCCAATAACAACCCAACCTTAAAAAAACTTTACAAACTACGGAGCTCTCCAAAGTAAGGAGAACTTGTGTTATGAGTACCACATGAATGATACCACCTAAATACCTTTTCTTTTGTAAACACATTTATATTATACATAAAATAATTACGTTTTAAAAACTAAAAAGAAACCGACTTAATTGAATGAAATTTGAGCCTATAATACATTTTTAGTGGAAAGTAGATGTATTTTGTAGTTATATAAAGGGTAGGCCAAATAAACGCACTGCTCCAATGAGACAGCGAGGTATCGAAGTAGACGAAAATATCATCGATGTACACAATTTTTAGGTTTTCGTTGATTTTTCAGCTCGACCGATTTTATAATATTTAAATGGGACCACCTGTGAAGTATACAAATTCAAACAAAAAAAGATTTTTTCAAATCGGCTCACACGTTTTCGAGTAATCGGTGAACATACATAAAAAAAAAGATTCCGACGAATTGAGAACCTCCTCCTTTTTGATGAAGTCGGTTAAAAACACCCAGACCCTAGACAAACACTTGCAGATCTTACAAACATCTGTCTCGCGGCGAGAACCAAACCCGCAACCTACTGCGTTCAGGGCCTTTGCCCACTGCGCCACAGAGGTCGTCATATAATTCAAAACTACAATAATTGTACACCAATAACAACTTTATTTACGAATTGCACAAAGCTATTAAAACCTTGTTAGTCAGCTAGACAACAGTATTATAAGTAGGTATATTATTAATTCAGTCAAGACCCCAATTACCTATTCAATGTCAAGAAGATTCGTTATTCTGTGACTAATTTGTAAGATGTCTAAAAGTTTTAAACGAATTTAGGTTTCATACAATAAAGTAACGTTTGACACAGGCAAGAGATTTATAACGGCAAATTATAAAGCTTTGCTTTGTGCGCGATCCAAGTAATCCCGTTCTAAATTTATTAGGTTAGCCGACAATAAATTTGTTTATTCTGTAGACCACTGACCCGGAAACGTCGTCTTAATGAGTTTTTTTAAGGACTATCAAAGGACCCTTATCTTATTAAATGCCCGTTGTCTCTTTTGTTTTTTTGTGTTTTCTAACATGTTTTTTCATTCCTTTTCCCGCATGATATACCCGTTGCCTGATGAACCTCTCCACGTGGACACTACATGCAGTATGTGAGTATTTTAATTACATTTTCATTGAAATGTTTTGATCCCGATTATGATAAGCTATCATTTTTTTTCCTAGTTATTTATCCCGATATAAAACTAAAAGAAAAATATTCTATAGATATTAATAAGCCAATAAAAAATCATTGATATTATGATGTACTAGCTGTTACCCGCGGCTTTTCCCGCGTGGTACGTAGATACAGAGTAGCCTATGTTATTTATTACAGTTCCAAATATGTAGTTCCAATCTATACCAAGTTTTAACGAAATCGGGTGAGCCGTTATTGCATGATTGCGTAACAAACAAACATCCACACCGACTTTCACATATATGAAATTAATAATAATATAATAATAATAATCCCGAACATTTCATTCACCATCATCTGGCCCCAAAATAAGCAGAACATGTGTTATGGGTACCAACATCACTGATATACTACTTACATACTTATTTTTTTGTAAATACATACATATTATACGTAGAAACACCCAGACCCGAGACAAATACTTGCAGATCATACAAAAATTGGTCCTGTGGCGGGAATCGAACCCGTAACCTTCTGCGTTTCAGCCGGACCTTAGCCCACTGCGCCACAGAGGTGGATTATTATAGTACCTACTTACAAAACACTTTTATCTTCTCTGGCCAATAACAAAGACCAAACCCTCGTGCTATTCTGAATCTACCACACACGTTGCTATTTCAGAGGAGAAATTTAACGGGAAAGTGCCAAAGTCACGCCTGAGGGGTACCGACCTTTTTCACCATCTTGGTTCTTTTACTATTAGTTACAATTACTAGTCTAAATCCAGACTACTATGCCGTCATAAACTATGAAAGCACCGAATATTGAAACGAAAGATAAGACTGATTGGAAGACAAACTTTGTTGTTGAAATGTAAAACCACGGTCACGGTCTATTCTCCAACTGCAAATGGAAGTTAGTAATAGTAAAATAATTTTGTTTGTGATCTATTTATTTAGTTTATTGTCATGAGCCTCATACAGCCTTAGGCTGTAAATTGGGTATCCCAATTTACAGCATAAGGCAGCTAATGCATTATAGTGCAGGATCCAGGTTTGGACAGACAAACGGACGAACAACCAAGTGATATTGTGATGGTTTTTTAAATTTTTTGAGGTACGAAACTTTCCAAAAACAATGGTTTGTTTATACTAAGGTGGTATTCAAGATATTACAATTACTAGACAGGTTTTACAACCAAATATTAAGCCAGCGACTCCTGAAATACTACTTCCCGTAGACTCAGTTTACAAATTCGCGTACGCGCATGTTTTTACTTGAGCTGTTTGTAACGACGATTTTAATCCTGATATAGTTAACACATGACGGCCTTTACAACGTTGTCAACCCAACTACTCAGAAGATCGATTTCAATTTAGCCCAACTAGTTCAAAATCGAGGCCTGCTGCATGTGATGCAAAGGCCAATCTATGAACACATTATTTCACCCAAAATGCCTCTGCCAATATTGACGTGAACGGCGGTGCGCGTACATAGATACGTGGAAAATCGTGCCTGTAGCCAATGTGCCCTGCAAATTAACAGCTCTTCCCTCGGGGCCAATATTTCTCCGGGCGACGTCGAACCTAGGACCGCCCGCCACTAACTACCCCACTGAATCAGCGACGATCACGCCTACACCTTGTATATACGCCGATTGGTACGTAACTCGTACCCTCCACTCCACTCGAATAAAGTAATATATATTCCGTAGAATCTTAACTGCTGACTGTACACCTGAAAACCGTGTTTTATTACTTTGGGGTCTCTTCATTTCCGACCAACCACTTCTTCTTAACCAAAGCAATTATTTTCTCATATCGTTCGGGCCCGAATAATAAACACCAATTGAATTCTTAATAGCGCATGGTCACATCATATCCCATAAACATCGCGAATTGAATAAACTACTAACATATATTATATTAATTTTGTTTAAAACTGGTTATCTAATCAGAACAGCTAGTTGAACAAGCTATAATTGCGATTATTACCTGAATTTAAACCAAAACCCTTATCTAAAATGAGCTTCGTTAAAATTATGCTTTACTTACCATAACATTTTAAATATTAAATGACCAATGATGATAGCAAGCTAATTCCTATAACTATGCTAATAACACCTACCTTCTCCAAAATATAATCTTTAATCTGGATGCAAATCATCCTAATACGTTCCGATTATAAAGAGCTATAATTTCGGCATTATATTGTCCATCAAAGTGTTTTACATATATAAAAATAAAAGGCTGGCAATCAAGCAATTTGTTTCTCGACCTACTAAACTCTTTCGTGATGAAATCGTGTTTTGATCTTAGCTTAATACTTAGGCTTTATAATTTTGTATCGATTGGGGGATAGCGGTATCATTATGAAATTATGGCAATTTAGAAGTCTGTGCAGCTTCTAGTTAATATAGAATGCGATTTGTAATAATGTCCGGTTGAATGTACCGTTTGGTATATTTCAGACGGCGATGCATTGGGCTTGTAAGCGCGGTGATGAAAATTTAGTGAAACTACTGGGCGGTGTCGCTCGCCAAGTTGTCAACGAACGCTCGGTGAGTACTACATAATACCCCTGCGACGATTCTTCCTATAATTTAAAACTAAAAACTGGTGTTTAAATACTATCATGCATTCTCCAAGTGATATGGCTGATCATCTTAGTAAATTAGATTATTCGCGTGAAGTAAAACCATATCCACTTTATTACTAAACCGATTATATGAGTGTGTTGAGCACGGAGTCGAAAAAATGGTTCACGATCGTCGAAAACTATGTTTTCGCTGAGCATTTCTCTTGGGGAACGAAGTATATATCAAAAACTATTTTTTATAATTGATCCATCCATTCACCTAAACCATAAAATAATGTTCCATTTCCATTAGAGATTTATGCACCACTTTCACAAATTACTGTCACGTACGTAACACAGGTTGTCTCTTAAACGAAGAACACAAATTGTCTCACTAGTTAAGGGAATCGTAAAGTTTACGTGCTACCTAGAAGTCTTAAAGCTGAATCAAAGCTATCTACATCTGGTTATTTGGCCTGCTTTACAGTATCGTTAAAAAGTAACACTCTTTTTCATGTGGTGTACTTCATCTGCGACGGAAACAGAATGGGGTAAGTCCCGTTTATTGCTGAACTACTTGTGGATTCGAGGGAAGCGATAGTAAATTTATCTGAGTAGCACTCAACGCTTTTATGTTATTTTACTAGTGAAGCTAAATATGTTTTATAACCATTTAATTATGCAGTGTCAACTGTGGAACTTGTAAAATTTTTGAAATGTTTCGTTAATGTACTATTACAATTTTATTGAAAGCTTGGAGGAGTAGTCTTGTCTTTCGAACCTATATATCTGCTTAAAAAATATCGTATAACGTAGTTTACGTTACAGCTGTCACTTTTATATTCTGTAATATCTCGCTGGTTTAATATCTATCTTGTATATTCAGTATTAGACTTGCAAGCGGGGATACGGTTAATATGAAGCGAGACGAGAACAGATGTGAACCCTTCGTTTGTAGTTACTCACTCTGCATGCAAGTACATGTATTCCGCTCCCCGCGCCTTACAAAGTGAAATATTGTATATCTGATACAATCGAAACATTGCCATCTCCTCAGCTATTTATTTGTGCATATTGAAATCTAAAGTGATTCGCGTTTTAAACCAATGACTGTTGACGGTGTTATTTACTTGCATAAAATGTTTTATTTTTATATTTCGTATAAGTTTTTATAAAAACAACAGAGCCCTAATAAAACGTTGTTTTCAGGGTTACACTCCTCTGCATATAGCTATGCAATTTCGGCATGAAAAAGTGTACAAACTGCTTGTGGATGTTTACGGTTAGTATTCATTAATAAACATGTTCCACTTGATATAGTTTTGAAATAGCCAACTCGCTTATAAACTGATTATAATTCGTTACAAGTCATAATCACGGTGTTTAAATAAAACATTGTAAGTTAACATTGTCTTAATTTATGTAAACGCTCTACGCAGATGTCACTTGTCTGTTTTACTTTGGAGAAAGTTTGTACATGTTGATTGAAATAGTATATTGTACACCTAGTCGAGAAAGTGCCCAATTCCTATCGAGTGTGTCATTTGAGTGTGTCCTTAAAACACACGAGGTAGGAATCGCACTTTCTCCCGAGTGATACATAGTGCTTTACACTACACCTACGAGGAAAATAAAAATAAAATTCCAAACCCAAATTAAAATTTCGAAGAATTCCCGCGCATGCCTTTATTACTTGGGTACTTTTTTTCAATTTCACTTTTTTTTATAACCATTGCTACCGGCTGATATATGAAGAAATTAAAAAAAAACACGTTTGAAATGGATTTCCATATACTTTTATCTCCCGCTAAACGCGTTAGAAATGAAATTCCATAGACTTTTCCGTCACGCATTTTAGTAGGCCTGAAATGATGTACCTTCTAAGTTATATTTGGAAAAGGAATGGGCAAGTTTCTCAGTAGGTGTGGTATAAACGCACAATCAGACTTACTTAAGTTTAATATCTGTCAAAGCAACTTGCATACAATTAACACGAAAAAAATCTTTCATTTTTTTTCGGTTTTCTGTGCGAAAACCAAAAAAAATACCACTATTTATTTGTAAAAATTTAAGATGTTGCAATCCATCGATCTCACCGGTAAAAATATCTTGGCTAACAACTAGATGATAAACTCTGTTGGATACCACATAGTAAAGTCAAAACTTACATCTTTGACAGAAGCACTACGACGATACGATACTACGACTGTAGGATGCGTACCTAGCAAAGTTTGTAAAATAAGTTATAATTCACTGGTAAAATCACACTTATAGTACCTTAAAGCTTAGTCTGTATGGCACCTAAAATATATAATAAGATACCTAAGTCATTTTTAAATGCTAGTGAGATTATGTTTAAAGCAAAATTAATACAATTATTAGTAAGTAAGTGCTACTATAATATTAATGACTTCTTAGCTGACGATTTGAAACATTGACATTTAATTCTATAATTTTATAAACACTTTAACTATGTATGTAATACAAACATGATTTTCAATATTTGCATGCCTAATTTTAAGGTAGAACATAATAGAACCATTCAATATATTTAAGACCTACAACTGTAACCCACATTATGTTGAAGCAAATAAACTAATATTTTTCTCTATCTTTAATCTTATAAATTTGGAGCAGTGCGGCTAAATCCAATCTTAAAGACCTTCAAACTTCTCAAAATAAACTTATAAAAGCTGTTTTATATACCATTACTATTGTCAAGCACACATTTACGAGGAAACTAAAATATTCTACAACAATTTTACACCTTCATAACTTGCGTTCTAGTCAAAAATATATTGACGAAAAAAATACACAACAAGTAGAATTTACAAAAAGAACAATTCGCCATAGCCTAAGAAATACAAACAAACTAATACTCAGGAAACCTAGAATCCATTATGGACAAAGAAATATAATGCATGAGGGTGTACAACTGTTTAATAATTTACCTGATAATCTCTAAATCACTACCTATATTTAAAACTAAACTTAAAAAATATGTATATGATAAGATATTTTAATGTATCCACTAGATCTCTAGAATGAAACCTACTTAAATAACTGTTAGTTATAAACCTAGTTTTTAAGCTCTGTACAAGTGAACCCTGAGTGAAATTTCTCTATACTTTGTAAGTCATTCTTCAATGTTAAAAATCCTATAGTATAAACTTATAACCATCATGTTTGATTCGGTTCAATAGTATAGTATATAAAAATACAATGATTAAATTTCAGATGCTGATCCAAACGTGAGGGACTGGTCAGGCAGAAAACCTCGTCAGTATTTAGTTCATATGGATACATCATTGTCCCCAGGATCATATAGAAGTAGGTAGATATAAAACAAAAATTGACAGAAACTTATTTTAGTACAAAAAAAAACTATTAATTATTGTAGAAAAGTGTTAACTAGTCATAATATTGACATATTCTCTACTGTTCTATGATTTTACAAAATATTAAACCTATCAATGACTTATCAGTATGAGAATAATCAAATTTCCTACCCTAATCTCTTGGAAGTTGCAATTTTAAAGCTACACTAGCGCCATCTTTCGTACTTACGAAACATCATCAAGCTTCGAAGAGCGATCTAACTCAGCTTGTGTCGGACTGCGCAATCATGGTTGGTTATGTTCAAAATAGTTCACTAATGGTGTTACAGAGGCCGACACATATGATTTTAAAGGAACGATCGAGTTCCCTCCGGCTATACGAATAACGTCAACTCCCATTAGCCCACAATCAAGTAAGAACTAATGACAGTCTATCTGCACTTGAGTAAATTTGTGTCTGCTTTCTTACATGTTCTGTAATGTTTTTAATCTTCATCAGTTTCTTATCTTACTAGTTAGTTCAGCAAAATCGTTCGATGTATTATAGTCGCCTTTAGGCTAGCTGTTAAGCGTCGAGATAGATTTCTGAATTAATTGGTACTTTGTGTCGCTAAACGGAAAACTTTAGAGTTCGGTCAGTGTTACATAGCCGCACCTCTGCCTGCACTCATGTATCCTCTAATTTTCACACTACAAATCACATCTTATTGAATACTTAAACAGTTTTTCACCTTGACTGCAAAATTTTCAAATTGATAAACTCTATTACTGCAGTTATGTTCGTATGGGTTCAGGTGCTATGTATTGTTTATTTAGACGACCTCTGTGGCGCAGTAGGTAAAGACCTGCCTGAGACACAGAAGGTTGCGGGTTCGATTCCCGCCGCGGGACAAATGTTTGTATGATCAGCAACTATTTGTCTCGGGTCTGGGTTTTTCTATGTATAATATGTATGTATTTAAAAAAAAGTTTATAAGTAGTATATCAGTCATGTGGTTCCCATAACACAAGCTCTGCTTAATTTGGGGCCAGATGATGCTGTGTGAAATGTACGGCATTATTTATTTATTTATTTGTTAAGTTTCTAGTGTACAACGATTTAAGCATCTAAAAATGTGTAAGTATCAAAAATTGAATTATGAGTTCGTCGTGTTATAAAAACTGATAGACTGATAGAATATAGAATGTTCGCTAACTTAGAAACTCTTGCAGTCGGCACACGTTATAATTGCTGCAAAATCTTAGAGAATATTAACATAATCACAAAATGAATTTTTATTTTATATATTTGATATTTATGCACTTAAAAATATCAAATTAACATTTAGAAATTTGGCACATCTAACATTTAACAACTTGAGATATTTTAGTTTTGACGTTAATAATCTCACTTTTCGTCACTTTGCCTACTCGTAAGATACCCCACCACAGCTCTACCACAAGAATTGTTTCTTCTACAACTTGTTTCACAGAGAAAGAAGGCTTCCTTCGGATCGGTTCGCTGAACGTGCGCGTCAAGAAAACTACAGAAGCGTTTAGTAATTTCCTGGGCGTTGGAGCCACAAGGTCGTCTACCTACATGCCTAAATCCGCACGCGACCGTGATGACAGGCGTTCGGAAGACTACGATCAAGTTCACAAGACTTGGGGATCAGCTGATAACATCCAGGTACTCCTTCAACCTTTTGCAATACTGACATAATTAATCATTTATTTCCTTGCTTTCAAACATAACAATACTTAAATAGTCAAAGTCAAAAGATGATTTATTCAATACAATCACAAGGATCACTTTGAAACGTCTTACATACTAGGTGAATTTAGGTGCCAATTCATCCTAACCCAAGCTCGAGAAGAATTGGCAAGAAACTCGTCTTGGTCCTAGCGCTTTTTTATATGATCCATCTTATAACTACCTTAACTACGAAATACAAATACAAGAGAGTTTATACATTTCAAGTGTGTCGGTTAACTGTCTGACGGCAGAGCGACATGAGGCCATGCATTCTTATCAATAATATAGTCATCTATATTATAAACAGCTTTCTTCAAAAGACTACCTTTAATGTATGCTTTAAATTTCTTAATAGGTAGTTTAGTAGCATTTTCTTAATACTTATTATTATTACGTTTAAAGGCTGACCTTATTGCCAAAAGCATCCCAAATGTTGTTCTTAGTATAATATTATTTAATTGACAACACAGTACATAAAGAATGCATAATAGCATAGTGTCTGTATAACCAGTTTTAATAAGAAACAAATGGTAATTAATGGTTTTAATCACGTCCTCTTGCACAACAACGGACATAAAACACTGCCTAAACACTGTTCAAGATTCTTCCTGTCACTATTTGTCACTATCTTACAAAGAGGGATAGCACTATTTTAAACAGTGATTAACCTTTGACTGAAATTGAAAAGCGTTTCTGAGTAAGGCAGTATTCATATAAATATTGTACAATTGAGGTTTTATACAGAAATAATTACAGAAATGTACAGAATAATATACAATAATATAAAATACACGTCAAACAGTTGAGCTATCTAAGGACCGTTTCAAACGATCTATAGATAGCTCAACTGATCCAGATCACTGCCAGGGGGCAGCGTTCCCAAGATACTGGCGGCATTGCCACGTTGAATGGCAATGCTAATACGCTGAGCCAGATAAGAGCCAGCTCTTAGGTCACGCAATGTATCTACCAGACGCCCTGAAATAATTTTGAAAACGCGGTGGGCTCCTGTTCCCCACGGGCCCAAGGTCGCGTGGTTAAGATCATAATTCGTATATTGAAACAGTTTTACAAATGTTGAGCTACCATTCATAACACTGTTATCAATGTCGAAATATTTGCTCAAGCCTTCTCACTTGCTCGTCGATGATGATCAGTCAGTCAGGTTAAGCTCTTTTATAGGTATAAATAGTGCCTTTCATCGTGGCAGTATTTTTAATCTTGCCAGGTTGGTGTGCGACCAAGGTATCGAACGACCTCATAACAGATCTAATGTATGCCGATGGTCTGTGCTTCGTTGCAGAATCTCTAAACGGACATCAAGTCTTAATTTTCGTCTTAAAATGAACATCGCAAACACTGAGGTGATGGCTATGGATGCTTTAAATCATGCACCACTAAATATACAGCTTTAAATACTTAGGTAACAGCATAACACCCAAAAGATCCCAGTTGAGTTTAAATTGGTTGACTGTGCAGGACCATCTCCAAATCTGGACCCCGTAATGTTTCCACCCTGGCACGATACTACTACTATTGTATCAGTCAATGGCAATCTCTTAAGACAAAGTTAATAAGCCGCGCGAAACCTCAGTCTTGGCTTTAACTACTGGCTTATGTTACATTTCAGAAAGAAGACAAACTTATGCCTCCGCCAATGAGCAGTAAAGTGAGACGAAGAGGTGCGAGTGGCAGACGTGGCATAGGCGCAGCGCATAGCAGAAGTACTCCATCGACTCCTGACCAAGTAATACCATAGTTTTTTAATACTGTACTAACGTCTAACCATATCGAACGCGTGATTTCGTGTGTGATTAATAAACAGTTAAACGAACATGCTCACGACTAATCCCGGTTGGTGGGCTTTGTAGATATTTCAAATTTTTATTTACTCGATCTTATAGGATATCTAAAGGTGTTATCAGAGCCACGACCATACTCAGACTGGCTTGTCAACTCAGTTGGTAGCAGCTCTGCCTTCAACGCTATAGTTTTGAGCTCTTGTCCTCCCAGGACATTGGTTTGATGAATATTGGTGTTTGTTCCATGTCGGGGTATTGTATAAGGATTATGTATTTAAATATATATAGGTATTCTAACAGTCATCTGGTCACCATTATACAAGCTATGCTTATTATGGGGATAGGTGGTGTTGTGGGTATTGTCTATGATAATATGATTTGTATTTATAATATTTGGCACATGCCCACGATTTGCACAGTTATTATTATTCCGTTCGTGATAGGTTGCAATACCATCGCCGCTCTTAGGAATACTGATCAACAACACATACCTTTGTAATTTTATAAGTTCTAGGATGTGCCGGTTTCCTCATTATTTTTTTCTTCACCATTTGAGAGTACTGGCATTGCGCATATGGCTAAATCTATTGGTGCCCGACCAGGACCCACGACCTAATGATCGGAAAGCTAAAAGTAGCATCGATAAATAGAAATGCCAGAACACAGACATTTATACCTACTTTGTTTCAAATTGTAGTCGTTACAGCGTGATTGAACCACAAACATTTATACATCCACACACACTTTAAAGGAACAAAGGAACTTTTTTTTACAAATTTTCCAAAGGATTATTCTCATCAAACAAGTATCAATGTTCATCACACAATTGTCTGTCTTGACTGGAAAACGAAGCACAATCTATAGCGGGAAAGGCTGAGCAACTACCAACAGAGGTGTGAGGCCGGTCGACCGGTATACTTGAAATTTCCACACTGTAAATTATTTTCTAGTACTTGAAATCGAACCCCATTAGTTCTAGGATTAATATGATTCTTATCTAGACGAGGCTCCTCGGATAAGGGGCGTTATGTGTTGTGTTTTATGCGCAAATAAAATGGATTTAACTAAGTACCTATAATTTTACTGCATAGAAAAAAACAGCAGTATGTACTCGTATGTTTCAGTTGTTACCCTAAATTAATTTTATTTGAGTTATATGGTTTTAAACAATAAAACTTGCAAAAAAATGGATTTAAACAGACGTCCTATTGTAAATTTTATAAAATTCTTTCATGAAATTCACAAAACTTCGAAAGTGTGTGTTAGTATTTTCTTCTATATTTTCTTCTATGCAACCTGTCATTTACAAAATCCTACTGTGCATAGCGTAGACATGTGGGAAATATAATGTTTGATCATGGCTCTTCACTATCCTTTTACTCAAATATCGAAATAAGTAGAGATTAGAAGAGATGTCTACAGAGTGCAATACCCGGGTATTGCAGTCGTAACCATGTTAGTTTATGTCTACTTACAAAATTATATTATTCCTTACACACGCTTGCTGCGAACGAATGTGCTTTAAATGAAACAGTTTTATGAGTAATTTGTTTCAGCCTCGTGCTCAAATGGGCGTGAATGAAGAGGGTGATTCAGACTCAGACTCTGCTGCTGGCTTCCACTCGGCCTGGAGGCAGCAACGCGCGTCGAACTGCACTTAGTCTAGATCTTAGATCTTGATTCTTAAACCGTCCACTGAAGATACCACTTTCAATTACATCCTAAAACATTGTTTCGCATTTGCTGGGCTCAAAAAAAAGACTTCCTTTGACCTCTCCAGTCCCTAGCTCTGTCGTAGGTGTCGAGATCATCTCGGCATCTCTTGTTGGGTCAGCCACGGCGTTGTCTCTCTGTCTCAGGGCTCAAAAAATATCGATGTGAATACATTTATTAACCGACTTGATCAAAAAGGAGGAGGTTCTCAATTCGTCGGAATCTTTTTTTTTTTATGTATGTTCACCTATTACTCGAAAACGGCTGGACCGATTTGGATAATTCTTTTTTTGTTTGATACTTCACAGGTCCCATATTAATTTTATCAAAATCGGTCGAGCTGAAAATTTTACGAAAATCCAAAAATTGTATACATCGATGATGTTTTCATGTACTTCGATACCTCGCTGTCTCATTGGAGCGATGCGTTTATTTGGCTACCCATATAATATATATACAAAATACATCTACTTTCCACTAAAAATGTATTATAGGCTCAAATTTAATTCAATGAAGTCTGTTTCTTTTTAGTTTTTAAAACGCAATTATTGGAAGAAGAATCACTTTTAAAACTCAAAATTAGGTTTTAATGCAGGTTTTAGGTTTTAAGGTTTAAATTTAGCCATGTCTTCTCACTCGCACAGTACAACTAGCCATATTGTGCGATTGAAACGACATCATCCGCCATTTTAGGATGAGTTAACAAAACAAACCAATGAAATATTGTCGTTCGTACATACTTCTTTTGCTTGGTGTTTTTATTTATTGTGATTTGGATCTAAATTATTTTGAATATTGCCTAATACCCCCATAATCGGGTATATTAGGCGATTTTCAAATAAGTTAGCATTTTGATCGTTGTACGTTCCGTTCCAATTGTAATATTGCTAGCGAAATTGTGGCCTTACGACATCGACATTGACTCTGCTTAACCAACATTGATTAATATTGTCAGTTCGAGGATTAAGTGGATTTAATTTAGTTTCGTGTTAATCAAATTACTACGATGATCACATCGATGGGAGAAAGTTTACTGATACCCTATCAGTAATTTTCCAAATTTTAATGGATTTAAAGTGGTTAAAAGTTTTATTTAGAAATCAATACAAAAAAGAATTAAATACATAGGAATAATAATATATAATTCTTTATCTAGATTCCTTATCTAATTCTATATCTAGTATCTTTTATTTCTGACCCTATGAGCTGTAGTTTGCAACTTTAATTTCGCTTTTTGCAAATAATGTTCCTGCGTATTTCAATTACATATTCCAGTTTGAGCAGCAATGAAAAATAAACATCTATCACAGCAGAAAAAACTATATGGCACTAAACGCAATCGTTTCCATAAACCTTTATGAAAACAATTGCGTTTAGTCTCTAAAAAAGGTGCAAGAAAAGTCATCCATCAACATAATAATAAGCCTGTTACCCACTGGTTAGTATAGACCTCACTAGCGTTATTTTAACTCTACGCTAACGGACGACCTACATGTCCTCGGCCTGCTCTAGGCCTGATCTATGGGATCCGTGTACCTAACTTTGTACCTACCTTATTTTGCTGAACATGGTTTGCTCCATGGATCTCTGTTCAACTCTTGTAATTACGACTGTACCTGTGTGTACCAACTTCACTACATAGTATAAAACAAAGTCGCTTCCCGCTCTCTGTCTGTCGCTATGTATGCTTGATCTTTCAAACTACGCAACGGATTTTGATGCTTTTTTTTTAATTGATATAGTGATTCAAGAGTAAGGTTTATATGTATAATACATGCATAATATAGTTAAGAAACACAGATAATTTTGAGGTATCAGATCACATAAGACATTCTGTAGTATATTTAGTATCAGCATTTTACCCGTAGTTTTTTATATTATGTGCAGTCTTTATAGTGAGCGTCCATTTATCGGCCCCATATGTCATTGGCAGTAGGACACACTGCTTAAATATGAAGTTTTCAGGCAATCTTGACTTCAGAACATCTTCTAACTTCAAGTTTTCCATCTCTATTGCTAGTTTTAATGTTAATGAACTAAAATTGCAACAGATTTAAGCAACACAGTTGCTAATGTTTTAATATAAGATAGACTCTTCATTTAATCAAGGTTTGTTAAGCAATGAAAATGATTCATGATCGTCGCAAGAAGGTTTTTCGCTAGCCAATTACTTAATTCTTAGAAGGCACGAGTTTTTTTTTAATATAAATTTTCTATATTTATGGGTGAATCGGAGTTAGAATGACGACCATGTAGAAATCAGACTAATGTTTATTATTTACCTAGCTAAGTTATGTAGTTAAACGTTTCTCTTATGAAGTCGAGACATAGACATAGACATAGACATAGACATAGACCTATAGTTTATATGTAGTCTATCTGGTTTTAGTATATATCATTGTATTGTTTTATGCATGTTTTATTATATAGTTTTCCGTCTTAAATATCAAATATATATTAATTTAATATATGTGTAACAGTTGAGCTATCGAAAGACCGTTTTAAACAATCTATATGTAGCTCAACTATTAAAGATCGCTGCCAGTGAGTAGCGTCCCCAAGACTATAGCGGATTTGCCGTGTAGAATGCCAATGTCAATCTTATGATTGTTTAAATAACAAGTAAACGAGAATCAAATGGAACAAATCGAATCAACTTTAATAATATATTTTATATTATAATAATACAAGTTTTGTTAAAAAAAATGTTGTAAAGCTATAGTTACCATACCTATAATTTAAAAAAAAACATAACGAAAAGTCTTTGTATAGTAAAGTACGATTCATGTTTTAGAATTCAACATCGCATCCAAGGTAGGTTTTTTTATTAATTAGTATAAGTATGCACTAACCTGCACCTGCTGCGTTTCAACGTATGAATAGAACGGAATTAAGTATTACTCGAAATTTGAGCGAGAGTGCTTTATTAATAAATTTGAACAAACTTTTAAGTAGATTAAGTTAAGAATTTGTGGGACCCTTTAATCATTCCTCAATTATTTAATAAATTGTATTAGTAACACTGACTAGTGTGTTTAATTTTGATTTATATTCGTTATTAGAACATTAGACCTACTGCGACGGAACGGTCTTATTAGATCCAGTAATGGATCTAGTGAGAAATAAAATTCACCCACACTTTCGTAACTGGAGCTGGTTAACGGATCTAGCGAGAATAATACATCTCAGTAGATCCACACTGTCAAAACATGGATCTATTAAAATAAAAAATATCTCACTAGATCCATTGTGGATCTACTAGATACATTATAGATAGAGACAATTGATCTACTGAGATTGAAGGGCTATTTCGACTGCATAATTTATGAGGTTTTCTGGTACTTCATTTCTACTAACATGTCTTCTGTTATATCGTCTGGCCTTGCGCCCAGAACATCCTAGTTTTTTTTTAAATAAAAGTACGCCAATAACAATACAGGTTCTATCTGAATCTGTAGAATGTATGCACTTCGTTCTAAAAGAACCTAAGATAAAAAATACAGTCGGTCACGACTCCATTTTTTTCTTAGGCTCTTAGGTTTCTCAAATCATGTACAGCTGCATAAATGCTGCATATTTTTTGCACCTTAGTGCAGAGTGCAAAGGTTGGTTCTTGTGATTATATTAAATAAATAATCTTTGATTTGATTGATTTACGAAATTGAGATCCAACCAAGCCTGTTTTGGATCTCTTGTTTGTATAGGTGCCAGTTCGCAATATGTTCTGCGAACTGGCACTCCGACAATTCAAGTCAACTAACTGAACTAGTCAACTGAGCATAAAAACTGCTAATTGTCTTGACAGCGTTAGTTGACTTTCGACAAAAATATTTGTGGAAATGGTTAGATTGGTTGGTAAGGAAACATGTAATTTTCTTTCGTTTCTTTCTGTAAATACGAGTATGTGAATTGGGTTGAGATCCTAAATTGACAAACCAAGGTTGATACTGTCGTCTGTCGCCTTCAACACGTATCGTGAACGCCTCTGAAGGCATGATAGATAAAGGATGAATGTTTATGATATATTATTGTTGAAAGCAGGACTGTGGGCTTTCTATCCTCGAGCGTGTATCTCGAGAAGAGATATGACTTCTCCCCTTAGATGTTATGGGACGCGCTTTGGTAAAAGTACAGGGTGGAGATCTTTCATTCCAATGGAACTATTATGGTGGGAATATTTGCTGCTGCTCATTTGTATTGTCACTTTTATATTAATACGAGTTCACCGGTTGCTAGTATGAACATCTACCTACATCGTTGTTTTTTATCGCTTATACAGTCCTCACAAATACAGGATCTTGAACAAATGCAGTCGTTTCTGTAGTTTATTACGTTAATTGGATCGTTTAGTTTGTTTGTTGAACGGATATTAGGCTAATGTGTCTTCTATAAGCGTATATTCGCCTGAAGCCGGGCACAAGCGAAGGAAGTGTTTTTAGGACGTAAGACCTATTTATTAGATATTACTGTTGGGTTGCTGGTGCTGCTAAAAAAATCATACACACGAAATTCATAACTACACATTGTTCTTTTGTACTCGTTCTGCTTGCTTTCGTTCAGGTTTTGGCTGAAAATCAGTGTTAATGCTTTTATGCAAAATAATTCACTGAGCCATGGCCTTTTCATCGTGTTGCAGCATACACGAACATACCTACACCACAGATAACATACCTATACCAACTCACTCACTAACACTAAGTTACACTAAGTTATTTCTAAGTACAGACCCACTTACTTTTTGAAAATGTTTGTTTCATTAATAGGTTTTATTGTACCTATTTATGTTTAAATTTATATATATCTATGTAAATTGTATGTGTGTCTGTAGTACCAAAAAAAGTTTTCATTAATAGGTTTTATTGTACCTACTTATGTTTAAATTTGTATATATCTATGTAAATTGTATGTGTGTCTGTAGTACCAAATAAAAGTTATATCTATCTATCTATCTGCTGCTACTGCCATTATGTAATAACTTTTAAGTACATATATGGTAATGTAAAGCTGACCCTGTATTTGTAAATACCAGTTGTGATTTTTCTTTATTTCAAAAAGTCATATCGTCATCTATTTTACTATAAGTTCTTTTGCAACTGCATTTTGTCTCCAATAATTTTTGAGGTTTCTGGTTTTTTTTCTACTAACATGTCTTCTTTTACTATATCAGCTGGCCTTGCACCGAGAACATTTCAGTTTTTTTTAATAAAAGTACCTACGCCAATAATATTATTCACAACCTGTATCTGAATCTGCAAAATGTAGGCGTTGCGTTATAAGTTACCTAAAAAAAATTATAGTCGGTAACTATTGAATTTTTTTCTTAAGCTCTGTTGTCAAATTATTTACATATTTCATATTATTCATTGCATATTATTTTGCACTTTAGTACATTGTGCCAAGGTTGGTCCCAAAGTGGTCCCAAACAAACAAAACTTTTTTTTTCAATACAAATCACAAGGACCACTTTGAATCGAAATCGAATAAAATTTCAATCAAATTTCAATCTAGGTGCCGGTTCCTTTTAACCACAGTTCAAGAAGAATCCGGCAAGAAACTCGTCGGTTCTTAACACTTTTTTGTATGTTACTTGCCAATTTTGTTACGGATGCCGAGTCAATCGAGTTGGAGCAGGTTCATCCCAAGCTTTTGTGTCATCTAAATAATCAGATATTTTATAGGTTTATATAGGTTGGGGAAAAAGTTTCTTCGCATTTTTTAAGAAAATTCAAAACATATTTTAATATAGTTTATTTACATTTAACTAAAGTATGTAGGTACCATTTTGGTCGAAAACTTTTTGCCATCTTGTAGGTAGGGACATGATCCCATTGCTATAGAAATTTTGGGACTTTTGATCAAAATACCGCGACAAGTGGTTTTGGCAGTCCTCTCGTGATGTTAACCTGACACTGCCTAAAGAATTCTGAAGAGACCGAAACAGGTGGAAATCTAAAGGTGCAAGGTCAGGACTATACGGCGGATGCATTAACACCTCCCAGCCAAACTCTCTTAATTTTGCTGAGTGGTTAAAGATGTGTGAGGTCTAGCGTTATCATGATGAAAAACCACACCCCTTCTGTTGATTAATTCCGGCCGCTTTCTCTCAACTTCTTGCTTTAATCTTATCAGTTGTTCGCAGTAGAGTTCAGAATCGATGGTCCTGCCTGGTGGTAACAGCTCATAATGAATAATGCCCTTCCAATCCCACCACACACAGCATCACCTTGTTGCGAGTTAACCCGGGTTTCGCCACAGTCTGAAGCCTGACCGGCCTTTGACCACGACCTTTTTCGCACGTTCTTGTCGTACGCGATCCACTTTTCATCACCAGTTATCAGCTTCTTCAAAAATGGTTCGGTTTCATTACGTCGTAATAAAGAATCACAAATGAGTACACGGTTCATTAGGTTTCTTTCAGTGAGCTCGTGAGGTAACCAAATATCGAGCTTTTTTGTGTACCCAGTATTTTTTCAAATGCGCCAAAACTGTTTTGTGGTCAGTTCCCAGTTCTTTAGCTACGCCGTAACTAATAATATGCCGATCTTGCTCCACTTTTTCAAAAATGGCATCCATTTTATCCGTAATATGGCGACCAGAGCGACGTCCATCTTTGACATCAAAATTTCCGGATTGAAAAGCTTAAACTAAATTTGTGCTACTCTCACAGACACTGCACTAGGTCCATAAACATCGCAAATTTTTTTCGAGGCTTGCGTTGCAG
This sequence comes from Lampropteryx suffumata, assembly GCA_948098915.1. NCBI lineage: Eukaryota > Metazoa > Arthropoda > Insecta > Lepidoptera > Geometridae > Lampropteryx > Lampropteryx suffumata. Next base: position 11,519,496 of record OX402544.1, on the reverse strand, counting down.
TTTTACCTTTTTAGTAGTAAAATTTTAAAATGTATCGAATTACTTCATTAGATTCACTCATCTTGACAGTACGAAAAACAAATAAAAATCACACATTTTCCTAATTTGAATTTGGAATTATGTTCTTTAAAATTTAAACTTTTAATGATACCAAAACCAGCCAGATACAATTAGCATAACCAAAGAGATTTTATACCAAGTTCATACATACTATAATGCGAAAAGACTTTTTCCCCAACCTAATATATATTTTATTTAAAAAGGCTTCTATAGACAGTTTCTTCTTAATTACGTTTATAAATTTGCCAATCAACAAGTCTAACACGTCGCTTGGGACCTTGTTATTGTAGTGTAGGTACACTTTGCCCTATAAAAGACTTATTTACATTAGCGAGCCAACTGTGGGAACAGTTTATCTTTATTTTTATAGTCAATTCTATGCAATTTTAAATAATACAAGACCATGACTAAGCTTGTTTTGGATCTCTTAAGTTTGTATGAGTGCCAGTTTGCAGTATATGTCCTGCGAATTGGCACTCAAATATTTCAAGGTAACTAACTCAACTAGTCAACTAAGTCGAAAGTTAGCTAACGATGTAGAACCCGGGACCTGTCCCAGGTTCGACATCGCTAGTTGACTTTCGATAAAATATGTGTGGAAATGGCTAGATTGGTCTGTAAGGAAACTTGTAATTTGCGTTTCTTTCTGTAAATACGAGTATGTAAATTGGGTTGAAATCCGGAGTTGACAGACCAAGGTTGATACTGTCGTCTTTGTCTTCGTCATGTATCGTGAATGTCTTTGAAGGCATAATTGATAAGGGATGAATTCTTATGATGTAATATTGTTGAAAGCAGGACTGAGTGTTTGGTATCCTTGAGCGTGTGGGAGAAGATGCATGATTTATCACGATGGCGCCACTGAAAACCAGCGATACAGCAGCCTTCACACTTCTGTATCATATGCTGAGTGGTAGCCTTTTTTCCGTCACTATACATAGACTAGTTTATATTATATTCGTATTGTATTTGATATGTGACGTTTAATGAATATTTTCTATTCTATCCTTGTCTATTTCTGCCCTTGGATGTTATGGGACGCGCTTTGGTGAAAGTACAGGGTGGAGATCTTTCAACGCTCGGGTTCGGAAGCTGACGAGGGTGACACCGATTCCTAAAGGAGCTAACAAAGCATTAATTGAGGAATACAGACCAATTGCAATATTATCGTCATCGGCGAAAGTTTTTGAACGCATACTACACAATAAAATTTACAGGCAGGTTGAGAAACACCTATGCAACGAACAACACGGTTTTAGAGCTATGAGGTCCGTTAGCACCAATCTCTTAACACTGGTAAATTTTATCAGCTAGTTTAGACCGCAGAGGTCAAGTAGACGTTCTTTACTTTGACTTCCATAAAGCTTTTGACAGAATCAATAATGACATACTTTTGATGAAACTAGTGGGTCTAGGGTTTGCACCGGGACTGCTCGCCTTGATCGCGGATTACCTCCGGGAGCGACAACAATATGTGAGACTGGGTGTTTACGAATCACAGCCGTATCACACTCGATCCGGGGTTAGCCAGGGGTCGAAACATGGACCGCTTCTTTTTAATCTGATGATCAATGATATACCATCTGTCACCAAGCACAGTAAATTTAGGTATGCTGTATGCCGATGACTTGAAATTGGTCTCAGAAATAAAGTCCGTGGACAACTGTCTAAATCTTCAACGTGAAGTCGACGCAATTTATGACTGGAGCGTGGCAAACGCAATGGAGCTTAACACGGCTAAGTGTTATGTAATGACGTTTAGTCGCATGCGGCACACAATTCAATTTCCATATAATCTAAATGGTCATCCTATCACTAGATCTACAACTGTTAAAGACTTGGGTTGACATTTGACTCCAAGCTAACATTCCATGCAGATCACATCCACAGCCAAAGAATCCTTCCGTAGGCTGGGCTTTGTGTTGAGGAACGTCCGTGACTTTAAAAGCAGTCACGTCATAAAGCTTTTATTCTGCACGCTCGTACGGAGTAAGCTAGAGACTAGCTCATGTGTGTGGCGTCCATATGAAAGCACATATACCCTCTTGTTGGAAAAAGTCCAAAAGGCTTTTCTTCGTTTTCTTTACAAGCACCAGTATGGCTACTACCCTTACATGTACCCGACAAGGTTCCTTATGGGCTGCTTAGGCTACAACAGTTTAGAAGTTAGAAGGGCGAACAACCAATTGATTACCATGTGTAAGGTTCTACGTGGTAAGATCGATGCTCCTGATCTCAATGATGACTTGGCGAGGCTCTACGTCCCCAACAACTATTGCAGTATCAGAAAGCACCGACTGTTCCAGGAACCTTCTTCTCGCACGGTTGCGTACGCACAGTCTCCGATTGCACGTACTCTTTCTGCACTAAATGCCTTCTTGAATGAGAGCCCAGAATGTGATGTGTTTGCGGACGGATGGAAGGTGATTTTATCTGAATGTCTGAGATTCTGTGAGAAGTCGGTTTGAGTGTGTAAATAGATGCTTACCTTACAACCAGTTAATATTTTTATTTGTATTTTCATTTAAGGTTTCTAGTATTGCTCTTGTTTAATTAGTGTTATTGACATGTTCGTTCTAATTAATAAATAATAAATAATCGTCAAACATTTTTTTATGAGTTCTTTTGCAACTGCATTTTCAACTCCAGTATTTTATAAAGTTTTCTGGTACTTCATTTCTACTAGCACGTCTTCTTTTATTATATCATCTAAGAAAAAAATACAGTCTGTAACTACTGATTTTTTTTCTAAGGCTCCGTTGTCAAATCATGTACAGCTGCATAAATGCTGCATTATTTTTGCACCTTAGTACAGTGTGTCAAGGTTGGTTCCAAAGTTATTCCAAGGAAGTTCCCGTGGACGACCCCGCGGAAGAGGTCGTCTAGTGGCGGGCAAGGAGCTCTCGCCGTCGTCCTCGTCGCTACCAGTAGAGAATTTGGTGCCACAACGTGGGCGAGGGCGAGGGCGGAGTCGTGCGGTCAGTCGTCCGTGCGTGGGTTCGAGGTATTGTTTGGATTATTTGTTATTCATTGGCACAAGTTTTCTTTTTAACCCAAAGTTCCATTTCTTGTATTGTGACCATTTTTTTTAGTGTTCATATGGGAGATATAGAGAGTCTGCCTCTCGTCGCTCCTCTAGCGTCTCAGAAGCGTACGTGGACGGGGGCGAACGCGTAAGTTATAATTGTAACTGAGAAATTTTATACTTATTAGAGTGATCGAGTGAATATACAATATACATAAAACGTCATATTTTAGAAGAAACATGCTGATAGGGCCAGCAACAATCAGGTGGCAACCTGTAAATGCCGCTGATGATACTCAGCAGCCACCTACAGAGGCTGCTGATGCTACTCTACAGGCAACTACAGAGCAGCTTCTGCAAATACGAGCACCCACTCCACTCAGGCCTTCTGTTGAAAATCCCCGCTCACCCGGCTTGTATGTATTGTTTTTATTTGCATGACTAAAGAAATTAAAATCTTAAAATTAAATTAATTAAAATCTTTAACCATAAATTCACACAATGTTCGGGCCTCATTGTTTTTATATTTATCAAAAATTTATTGTTTTTCGTGGATATCTTGAGTGTGGAGGGAGTACTGGCAGCAGCACCGTACCGCTAGCACCGCCGCTGACACCACAAGCCTCGGTATATATGTGCAACCGCTATGGTTTAAGGGATGTTGATATTGAAGAATTTTTCAACTTGGGTATTGTGCTTTACTTTATTGAGATTGTTTTTTTATCATATTTATTGTGAATTTAAAAAAAAATGTGAGCCATCACGTGACGGCTGGCAGATGTGAAACATCGAAATTATTTTGTACAAGTAATAGGCATTAAAGTACAGATTAAGACAGGAACTATATATGGCAAGATGAAAAAATACAATACTTATTACGAATTTGTACGATGGTTTAGGTAGGTATGTAAATAAAACTTAAACAAGTTTCGGAAGGTTAGGTAGGTAGGTACCTACGAGAAGACTACCTACTTTAATCTTCATACCTAAGTGAGCCTAGCTGTTAAGTTTGCCTAGAACCCACGCATAATAAATAATTTCCAAATAGTAGGTACGTAATACCTACATACAAGTACCCAATATACTTAATACTAATAATGATTGCTAGGTTACCTATGTACTTACTCTTGAAATTACACCACAGATAGATTTTACGAAATGCGTCGCTCCGGCCCAGACAGTGACAGACAGCGCTATGTGTAAGAAGTGTTTGGCTATATTATAGAGGATATGCGAGCTGAATTGAACTTTGTTGCGTCGCCGCAAGAGTCGCTATTTATATTCCATCATAGCGCGGCGAGGCGTCGCCACCGCCTGTATCGCCAGGCCAACAATTACGTTTACCCCTAGCCTATAGATGTTTCACATCAATATGTTTTTTGTAGGTAGCAAAGGTGAATCAGAGGATGACGACAATGATGTCGCACCACCACCTTTTATCCCACGTGCGTCCCGCGTGTTTTTGGACCGGAAGAGGACCCATTTCATTGTGAGGATGAGGTCGGCACAACCTGGTTCTCCAGTGGCCGCCGCCTTCACCACCACCTTCCCCAGCCGTCCGCGTCCTCATTCCTGTCCCTAATTCCATTCCCATCGACGCTACTATGCCCATGGATATGTTCCACTTTGAATAGAAAGCGTTTCCCAGCTCACCAATATCACCAGCGGAAAGAAGAGAAACGTTCTCTATTCAAAATCGACCAACGGCCACGTACGGCGATCCTTATGACGCATTTAACGCTTTATGGGATCGTCGTATAAAGGAGCACATTGCGATGGAAACCAACAGGTATGCGCAACCAGTTGCGGCACAACTATTGGCAGCAGGCAAGCTAGAGCCGAAATTTAGGATCACCCAATGGGTTGATACCGACGCGGATGAAATATACAAATACTTCGCTATAATTCTTGCCACCAGTATCGTGGTAAGGTCTAGATTAGAAGAGTATTGGAACTGTAGCTGCAACATTTTTTCCACTCCTGGGCATACCATTAAGATGTCAAGCAATCGGTTTACACTGCTGAGCCGTTGCCTCCATTTCAACGATAACCTAGCTCTTAACCTTGAGGCCAGCTACGAAGATGTCAAGCTGCATAAGCTGAAGCCGATAATAGAACATTTAAATAATAACTTTCAAACTTTATATATATTAAGGCAAAATGTTGCGTTAGATGAGTCACTGACACAGTGGAAGGGCTGGTTAGATATTAACCAGTTCATCAAAAATAAAGCAGCGTCTAAAGGCATTGCAACCTACGAAATCTGCGAGTCCCAAACAGGTTACTTGTGCAGGTTTAAAGTCCACACAGGGAGCGAACGCGTACCCAGCAGTGAAGCAGGCCCTGTTGGAGGTAAAATGATGATCTCATGGAACTCACAGATGATCTCAAACATTCAGGTAGGACTCTAAGGATGGATCATTTTATAACTCCCCTGCCCTCGCACGATCTCTGAAGTCTTATAGACTTGACTGTATCGGGACCTTAAGGACGAACCGCCAGTTTGTACCTGTCGAATTTAACAAAGCGTGACATGGCTGTGGGCCAGGTGTCTGGTTGTACGTCGGGAGACGTGGACCTTTTGGTATGGCGAGATAATAACCGTGTGGCTCTTATCTCAACAGACCATGGGCCCACGATTACCAACGACGACTCATCACTGAAGCCCACGGTTTTTCATGATTATAACCTTTGCATGGGAGGTGTGGATAAAAAGGACCAAATGCTGCTATGTATCCGATCGAACGGAAACGTACCAGAATATGGTACAAGAAGTTCTTTCGGAGACTGTTAAATGCTAGCGTGTTAAATTCATACATATTGTTTAACCACCCCAATACCACACAGTCTCAACTCATAAATCATCGCGCCTTCAGAATGAATCTGATTCTGAGAATACTAGAGGTGCACCAACCGCGGCGAGTGGCAGTATCTACCCCAAACCGCTGGGTGGTACCTGGACGTATCTCAGAATCAGGTTCACCCCATGTATGGCGTTTGCTTCCATTCCGCAATGCCAACGCAGACTTCGGGCGGCGCCTGAGGCGACAATGCGCAAAATGTAAAAAAAGGACGACGCACGAGTGTGCCAACTGCGCAAAATCCTTTTGCCCACCTTGCTTTACACTCATCCATAATTACGCCCCAGTAGCCCATGATCGGGCAACAATTTATAGATCTATTTTTTTTGTTCTAGGAAAGGATAGTTTTTTAACGATGTTTTCCTTTACCGTTTTAGAGTACATAATCTGTCCCCCCAGGCATTTGGTTTTCGTTTTTTTTAATAGAATTGGACATGCTGGTTTTCTGACGATGTTTTCCTTCACCGTTTACGAGCAATAGTATTATAGTAGAGGAAAGGGGAGTCATAATCTAGTTATCCTTCCATCCATCATCAAATTTATCATTTCATGAAGTTTTTTCTTTGTATTTTTCTTTGTTTTCTCTTTTTACTTTGTTTAATTTATGAAAAACTGTTTTTTGTTTTGGTTACATGATTATGATATTGTTTGGTTTAGGTTATTTAGGTTTTTACACAATGAAGAATTATTTATTATATATTTTATTATTTGGAATTTATTATTTAAATGTCTATTCCTGGACAGTTCGTCGTCGTACTTTTTGGGGAGACCTATATCCAACAGTCCACTGTTGGATATAGGATGTTGGATATCTAGGGCAAAATTTGCTTGTTATATATTTTTACTTTACAATGTTTATTTATTTATTTTACATATTTATCGGATCTGGCAACACTGCTGCCACTGTGTAACTGGCATTCCAGTTGTATCTTTACCCACACCTTAATTCCTTGTGCCCTTGCGACGAATAAAAACTACGACCTCAACGATGTCTTATCCATAGTAGTGTGAGCGTGACCTGCCAGTCTAGGTACGATAATTCGTTGATTTTACCAATGTTGATAGGTTCATATTTCGTAAGGTTTCCAAAAAGAGTGTTATTATTATTATTTTGTGTAGTTGCTCATTTTAAGTACTATTAGAACAACTAACAATAGTTCCAAATAAAGAAGCCGATCTTTTGTAGCAACCATAATTACACATCGTGTAATTTTGCGCACGATTCAAGAGTCTATGTTTTTAGTTCACTGTATATTAATTAATCAAAAAGCGGACTTACAACTGTTGTACATCAAAGTTTTGTACGCAATATTTGCTGGCAACGATTCTGCATGGAGGCAATTAGGTTATTAATTTCCTACTGGGTCAATTGGTCCTAGTGAAACTCGGACAGGCTTTTTAGCTGTTGTTCCGTTAAAACCCCATCAAGATCTTTCAGAACCCTTCTCTGGAGCATATCCCACACAAGCTCAAAATGGATTCAAATCAAGTGATTGAGCTGGCCATACCAAAACGCGTATATTTTCACCCTGTAGCCATTCTTGAGTCCGTTTCGCTGTTTGCGGACGGGCATTGTCGTGCATCAATATAAACTCAGGTCCCAATGTTTGTGAAAATGAACGCACATAGGGAGCTTGCACATTTTACGCATAATTTTCAGCATTCAGGTTGCCATTTATAAAAACAAGATCGGTTTTGCGGTTTTTAGCTATTCCAGCCCAAACCATTACTGTCGAACCGCTGTATGGGTAGACTTCCTGTACACATCTTAGACGTTCAGCGTTTCCTGGGCGACGATATACCCACATTCTTCTAGTATCAGGTTCAAACCCGAATCGAGATTCGTCGCAGAACAAAATTTAGTCCCATCGTTCTTGCCGCAGAAATGGCTTCAATCGTATGTATGAGGTATTTATCTTAGACAAGAACGAAGCAAAAGATGACGACTGGACTCAGTGCGATAGTCATGAAGATAATTATGAGTTTACAGCTTACAGCAATGCATGTGAAAAATTCTCAGAATGAATTTAATTAAACAAAACTAGCTAATCAAACAGAAAATTCGGAGTTAATCGATTCAAGTACGTACCTGTACAAATATGTTATGCATCTGTCTTTACGCAGCAAATTGGCCAAAAGAGCATTTGGACAATTTGTTGCCCATGAATTACACAATGTGTATTCTTCTAAAAGGCGTTTTATCATGGCTGAAATAATAAAAATAATTGAGAAAGATAGATAATTGATCCAGGCGTGATTTTGCGGAAATCCATTACAAAACATTAGATAGATTGACAAATATTTAGTACTATTCCGCCAATCTATTCCCAAAGAGTTAGACACGATGCAGACGCATGCACCTTCCTTCCGTCCGTATGCAGGCGGGAGTGAGGTACTAAATATTTGTCCATCTATTTAATGTTTTATTGAGAATAATTCACTATAAGTTACTATACATGTTATGTGGTTTCCAATAGGAGAATTTAATAGAATACAGTTGGACGAAAATTTGGTGTATTATTATAAGTCATTTTGGCTTAAGTATATTTGGCACTTATGTAACTTAAATAATATATTTGTTAAAAAAATGCTTGAATGCCAACTCTTCAAAAAAAAGTACATATACCGCCCCTATTCCTCATATACCTTAACATGTTGTAACATACGTCCGAGCTAATAAATGCAACCCATATCACGTGCACGTGATTCTTTAAATTTTGAGTTGTTCTTACTGTTGAGGCATCCCATTGTTGGACCATTAGCCCCCACAACTTTTCAATTGGATTCAGGTGCGGACTTTTGAGGGGTATCTTTATTAAATGAACATCGTTTACATCACGAATACAATATTGTACTATTGCAGCATTGTGGAATAGAGGAAATAGAGGAAAGTAGAGGAATTGTCATGAAATGTAATTGGTCTGCCGTCAAAGACCAAATTAGCCGTTAGAAGAAAACTTGTTTTAATATATTTAATATTTAATATTCGTGACTATTTAGTCGTCCTGAAATTTCTAAAAGTCGTCCCGGTCCACTTGAAGACATCCATCCTCAATATCCTACAGAAATGCGATCACTTCTGCAGTTAGGGAGCACATTACCATCTGAATATCTGCTATTGTTTGTACGCCATAAACGAAAGCAGCCATTAGTGTTAGTAGTAAAAACATTCTCATCAAGAAACAAAATATTATTGAAGTCATCATAATTTCGGCCTAAATTCACCCTCATAGTCATTTGCCTTGGTCAGTATAGGCTTCATAGCGGCACTTTGCACTGTATTCCAGATTCATGAAAGCGACGTCTTATTGTCTTATTGTACATTATGTTGAGCAGCATAGGTATAGGTGCCTGTTTTTACAAATCGACGGTATCTTACGTCGTCTATCAATTATCTGTCTTGCTCTGCAGTAGTTTTTTTGGTCGAACAAAAGATACATGATCTCTTATTTGACATTCGGTTTCCTATCTTTGTTTCCATTGATACACTGATTTTCTCTAAAAATTTTTTTTTTCGCAAAATACTAACAAATAAATCCATCATTTCGCTGTTTAAATATTCACACGGCGAATTTTTAATAGGATGAAACCTTACCGTCACGCCCAGCTCATCAGCGACGTCGGAAACGGATACACCTTCTCCACATTAAGCAACAATTCTGTGCTTGACGTGATGGCTTATGCGCTATATTTTAAGTAATATTGAATTGTAATTTGATTTATAATTTTGCTCAATTTTTTTTTTAAAATAACAATTTAAAACGTAGGTGTAAATATGCTGTAAATAAATAACCCAACCAGTCGTTCACATTCTTAGAAAAAGTCATTTCAAAAAAGTATGTAATCCTTTTTGTGTTGTCAACTTAATTTATTTCCTGTAGGTATTGAAATAAATATTCTATCCGGGGTCGAAAATCTATTAAAACATGGTAGCATCAGTCAATGAAAATGATGTCGACTTACTAAATAAAGTTCCTGAATTTGCAAAAATCAAAACTACTCCATATGAACATAGAAATGTTGCATTTAGTTAAAAAAAAAAATACTTTAATAATTGTTGCTGAAGTTACAATTTCAGCAAAAAAAATTCAAGTATGTTTTTTTACCAATAAAGTACTTACCGACAAAATACGAGAATATTTTATTATTCTAGTATTCTGAGATGCTTTCATAGATGAAATAGACAATATTCGGATTTTGGTATTCTGTAACAATTGCGCAAGAGACCAAATGGGTAAACTCAAATATTTTTTAGCGATTTAATTTTAGAATATGCACCAAATCGTTTAACCAAGTTTAACCAAGACAGGAAGAAAAGCACTCCTTTTATTTAACGTTATTTAATTTAATCAAATCACAAATTCTCGCATGGAATCCCGCAACATTCACGCTCGACTACGAAAAAGCTACAATGGGAGCATTAAAAAGTATATTTTCAAATATATTGCTTCATGGCTGCTACTTTCATTATGTGAAGTCCATTCAAAAACGAGCAGATAAAAGCTAGGTATCAATAAATACCCGAACACAAAAAGATTAGTAAAATCTCCCATTTTAGCGTTGAGTACAATCGAAAGATGGCATCAGAGATCTACACTAAATTTTGGTACGGATAAGATCGTCGCGCGCCTTTTCTCCTGCTACTGTGATACTTCAGTGACACAACCCTCAACAGCTTGGGTGTGACATGGAAATTTGGAAAATTCTAAACTTATAGTAGTTTTATCACACAATATTTGCAGGAAAGTTGAATCTGATAACCTGTGAAACATAGGAGGTGAGGTCACTAATAACTCATTCCAATGAATCATTTCAATGTAAACCCTATGTCCTGAAGCACTGCACTTGCGATAGCAGCCGCTGATCGATTAGAAACTCCGTATCAGTCACATATCCTCGCCAACTTTGGCCAATTTTATCACTGTAGCTGATGTAGACGGTAACGGTTCTCTGTCGCCAATAGTCTCTCCATCTTTCTACTCGCAGTATGAATTTTCCGCATTACACTTGGCTCTACTTCATGGCGGACATTTTCTGACTTGCGAACTTTCATGCGCTGCGCCTTTCAAATGCTCGATGCATTTTTTGGGTTGCGTAATGTTCGATGCTACCAATCATCTTTTTTCTTTTTTTCTTTTGGTCTAATATGAATTCGTTCAATAATAAGAACTTTCTTATCCCTAGAATAAGTGCAGGAATTAAAACAACTGCATTTACAAGCCGCGATATTAAAAAGCCTTGTCATAGCAGTTTGACGAAAAGTTGGGACTTTTTCCTCATAACAATCAGTTATTTTTTGTTAAGGATAGCGAATAAGCTAAGCTAGTAAGTATTCATCATAATACCTCTTGAGCAAGTCTTTAATGCTCAGTGCTCACAGTCAGAATCGAAGCAGAAGTCCAGATCTTTTCAATCTCGCGGCAGACAGAGGCGAAACCGTCGGCTGTTTTCCTTTGTAGACCATATCTCGATACTTTAGGCTGATTGTTTATATCAACTGATTCCTTATTTGGTGTGGAGATGCATTTCTCACTCTTGATCATAAGAGCTGGCTTCAATCGATCTATACTAACGACTTTTTCCGAGTCTGTTTGCATTACCTTAAAATATGTATCTGTCTTTTCAATAACCATGAAAGGTCCCATGTATGGTTAAGTTAAGGGTCTCGTTACTTTATCACATCGCACAAATACATATTTGCAATCTTTTAATTCTGGATGAACAAATATTTTTCCATGATGTGATTCCTATTTAGGTAATGATGCTAAAATAGTAGATTGTTGCACCGAGCACAAAGTGAGTCATTAATGCACGAGTGCATTAATTACTCTCTTTAGCGAGGTGCGTAATTTACTTTTCTTTCAACTACCAATCTAAGTAACTGCCGTGATAAAATACAAAATATTTACTCAAAATAAAAATCAAGTTATTAAAAACAACGTTTAATTCATCTTTTCATTTCTCATCAACATTTAAAACTTTCAATTATTAAATGTGCAGTTATTAAAAGTAAAATTTGCACTTTTACTTGGAACATTGATTCTTGTATTTGTGTGGTTTATTTGTAAATAATAATTATTATCATCACAATCAGACGATACAGGTAGACGCGGGCTCAATTTCAAATCATTTCCATGAGAAGTAGACGCACGTGGTGATGTTGATCGATGCAAATGAATTGATTCCGTTATGTTTTGAGTGATTTTACTTTTATTTTGTACCGATTCCTCTATGTAACCTTCTGCTACTTGGTCCGATTTCCATCCGCCATGACGCTTGAGCGTAGTCAAATTAGCACCGGAGTCAGCTAGCAGCGTTGCTGACGTTCGGCGGAAACAATGCCTAGTGTAGGCTTCCGGGTTTTGTAGCTTCAGATAACTGGCAAATTCATAAGGCAATTTTCCATATTTGTTTCTGCCGATGGTTGTTTTGAGCATTTACCATTCTGGTAATTTAAGAAAAAACGATTTGTGTTTATATAGCTTGGACGCAGCGCCATGTATTTCTGCACTACATATCAAAAATCGTCGCGTATTACAAATTGACGGTCTTTCTTTGTTTTCGTGTTCATAAGTTTAATTAGCAGCATCTGGTTGTGTGTTTCGATGTTTTCAATTGTGGTATTCATTAATTCAGAGCTTCTGCAAGCACCGTTTATACCGAAAATAAGAGCAACCTGTAAACAAGATTAAAATTCGACGTTACACACAATTTATAGGCATTTAATTATATTAATGACCTGTACATACATTGTTTAGGGCAAGTGTTGAGTAGAAATACATTGCCGGGTAATTAAAATAACTTCAAACATGTCGCAAGTAGTTACTTAACTTAGCCGGCAATGTACTTCTATTAAACAATTGCACAAAAGAGTGCTTATACCAGTCGTAATGTGTCAACGTCTAGATTATATACTTAAAACTTACCTTTGTTGCTAAATATTTATCGTCAGATGCTTAATTAAAAAATATTTCTATATCCTGAGCTGTGAGCACTTTTGAGTTTTTACTCATATATCCATATGATAGCCGCTTCAGTAGCGATGTTAATTTTGAGTATTCTTTTATATCCACGTTGTGCTTGGTATAAACTGTGCTTTTTAACATTGAATATATAGACCACAATAAAGATGGTCGAATTTTTTTGGACATCTCACTGAAATACGTTACAAACACACTTTCGGACAGTGATTTTACACGTCTTTCATTTCTCCACATAATACAATTTTCGTAAGCTTTTAAATATTTATTACGCGACTTTTGCGGTAAAAGGTTATTAATAATTCCATTTGCAGCTGTTTTTATACATTCTGGAGTTGAATTCACATCGCTATCGCTGTATATTTCCATTTTATTCAACTTTTCTTGCTAAATATAAATTATCTAACTTTTGCAATGGTACAAAATGCGCGTCATTTGTTTTTTTTTTCACCAAGTAGGTTTTATTCAGCTGATTTTTATTATCAGCTAGTATCTTTTTGAGCTAATGCAAACCTTTTATATTAATCTTAATGGGAGATGGGACCTTAATGGGACCTCTGTGGTAAATTTATACTTATCTAAATAAAAAGTAAGAAACAGTGCAATAATGTAAAACAGTGCAATAATGAGATTTCATACAACATTACTGCACTGTTGTGGTTCTAAGCAAAAAAGACGTCCTTTGTGATCGGTTTTGTAGTGATTAATGATAACATTACTGCGTAGTCGAAAGATAATGATATTTTTTTACGCAATTCTTGCACAAAAACGTCGTTATCGGATGTTTCTTGCTTTAAGGGTTGAAAGTAATCTCCAGGTAATCTGATCGGTTCTCCGTATGTCATTTCCGTAGTAGATATTTGTGTATCGTTTTTTAAACTTGCTTTTAATCCAAGTAGTACTGATAGTAACTCTGAAACCCATAGAGTTGTGTTTCCTCTACACATCAATGCTGTTTTTAATGATCGGTGCCATCTTTCTACTAGGCCATTGGATTGGATTGGTTGCTAAGCCGTGGTTCTTATTTTTTTTAAACCCATTTTTTTGGTCAAATGCATAAATCAATTTGATTCAAATTGACGTCCTTGATCTGTGGTTAACTTCAAAGGCCACCTAAAACTGGTAATCCAACCTGAGTAAATGATATTAGCTATAGTTTCTGCAGTTATATCTTTTACTGGATGTGCTTCTGGCCAACTGGTTTTTCTATTCATCATTGTGACAATATAGCGGTAACCTTCACAGGACGCCAATGGTCCGACAATGTCCATATGAAGAAGTTCGAATCGGTCACTATGTACAAACGTTCCGTGCGGTCACGTCGTATGCCGGAATATCTTAGATTTTTGACAGTGTAGGCAGGATTTAGCCCACATGGTAACATCTTTGTTCATTCACTTCCAAAAGTACCTATCTTGTATCATCTTTCGTGTCGTTCGTGTACCTGGATGGCATGTATCACGTATTGCGTTCAACGCAATACGAAACTTAGCTGACACGAAATTCCTCAGGCAAATATGGGCGATCTGTGCCTACTGATACTTCAGAGTAGATTGGCTTGACACAATTATTTAAGAATACTTGTCTAAATTTTAGTGAATTTGATTTCATTAGTTCCTTCAATTCACTGTCTCTTTCTTGGGCATTGTGCAATTTATCATAATCTATAGGCGACGGAATATCTATTGCCGCTATACGCGATAACGCGTCGGCTACTACATTGTCTGTACCTTGTGTGTGTTCTATCGAGGTACAAAATTATAGGCATTATAAAATCTATGTGTCGAATTCGTCTTGGCGTGTCATTTTTACCAACAGTATTTTTCTTCAGTGAATAAACTATTGGTTTATGGTTCGTATACTCTATGAGCGATCGGCCTTCGATTAGTGGCACGCGAATATCAGTTGGATAGCAACGTTTTTTGGCTTCCAACACTTTTTGATAAGACGAAAAACATTTGGTATTATGCAATTAAATAAATTTTTAACAAAATGTATTGATGTTTAGTTTGTTTAGCCTCATTAATAAATGAAACGATTTCGTCTGAGTTAAATTGAAAAGAACTGTCGTCTGATTGATTGGAATCACTTAGTAAAGTATTTACAGCGGAATCGTCTATCTGAGATAAAAGTGCTATCCTGCGACGTTTGCTTCTCTTGCTACACTCTCCAAACTCCTTCCTGCTGTACTGCGTCCTGCTTGTAGATTGAAGATGCTCGCTTCTCTCGTCATCGTTTTCACGTAGTCCTGCGTCAGAGCTTCCAAGTATGCAGACTTCGATCTCATTTAACCAACCACCGTATTTGGCAATTAGCTTAGCTTTTGACCTCCTTAGTTTCTTCCAATATGCAGCAAACCGTTTACAAAGATTATAAATTAAATCTCTCAAGTAATCGGTCTGGATATTTTCAGTGTCCGGTAAAGAGTCTGCTAGCATTCCAAACACTTCACGAGATCTATCTGCCTCATTTTCTTTATTCGTCGCAGATAGCCAGGTGTTTAGAACAACTATTCGAGGAAAAGAACAGTTGATGGTGGCCCCTGCAGTATAAAAGAAAAACAAAATTACAAAAATACCTAAGGTATCAAATTTACCTACATACGACCTAGTCCTTTCAGTGACCTATAGCAATCCTCGGCGCACCTTGGCGCACCTAGATGTTACAGTTTTTGAAACTAGACAAAGAGATCATTTTGATATATGTTTTATGTTTGGCGATTCGTTCCTTCTTAAGTAAAAGTCTAATTGAATATGGGAAAGCGGCAAAAAACTAAAAAAATCTGAAGTTTACGGTGCTAGTTACCGATAATTACAGGGTTAAAGTTAACACAATAGGATTCAAAATGTCGTTCATACCTTCTACTTGAATAACCATGGCACAACAATATGACAAACGTCGATCTGATATAGTTTGCAAAAAGAAAAACGGCGCACTGCAAAGTCAAAGTCAAAGGATGATTTATTCAATACAATCACAAGGATCACTTTGAAACGTCTTACATACTAGGTGAATTTAGGTGAATTTAGCATTAGCCAGTCGCCATTTCTACTTTTTAAGCACAACACTATAACAAAGTAAATAAGGAAATTAACATTTATCCCCTTCCCCGATATGTATGTAAACAAAAATGTCTTCAATGGCTTATGTCCCTGTCTTATGATGACACTGAAAATCTTAAGATTTAGGAATGAACACGGAATAAACACCAAATGAGTTAACACATGTCACTGTACCCCTTGTACACACATACCTATTACTAACTCATTTACTACTGCTATACACCTTTAACACCCACACACACGTACACACACACATACACTTACACACATACACGAACACACTCACACTTTACACACTACACACTTGCTACTTCATATTTAATATTTTTTGTGAAGGGGTCTACAATCCCCCTATAGTATGCTAGTATCTAATTTGGGTTCTGTTTTATTATCTTCGGAGGGCCCACCTCCGTTAACATTCGCGACACAGTTAATTTAACTTCTGCGTAATGTTATCGTTCTTTCCATGTTTTTGTATATTTTTGTTTATGCTCCCAAATAAATACATTTCGATTTTTGATTTTGAATATCACAAACAATCAATTTCCGAGAACAACTACACTTTGAAAACAATAGAAATTTTGGCGAAAAGATAACGCTACTGAGCACTAATGAAGTGTTACCACTTCGAGTGCACAAAATTAAATGTTCCATGTATGTTATGGCAATTTCTTTTATACCTGGGGGTGAAAAGGCTATTTGTGTATCCTGTAACGATAAATTACATCAAAATTTGACTATCGACATTTCAGCCCTATAACCTATGGCGGGACACTGTGCGGTGTCCACTAAAAATTTTAATCCACTAATATCGTCCGTAACACATAGGCGTTGTACTAGAGCGATGGTGCAAATCTCCGCCTGCGACTGCACCGCCATTAATTTTCCGTACTCTCTTTTTTCTTCCAAGCACACGGCTCTTCGCATTTTCTAGCTCTATGGCGATGTCTAAAATGGTCTAATCTGGATGCTCCGGTGACCGACGGGTCGAGTAACGACCGCGTGATGCAGAGCGCGATCGTGATCCATGGCGATTTAAATTTCTATAATGATTTAGACTATTTTTCATGTCTCTCACTTTTAGGCTTAATTTCGCGATTTCAGCCAAAATTAATGCCGTATCCATGCTGGTACTCGGCGTTGCCTGTACTTCCGCTAACTGCAAAGGCCGCGTGGTTTCTATCACTTTATCTGCGATGGCTGCTAAGTACTCAAGATCCTTAAATTAAATTAATGGAGAGAAAATACCTACGAAAAGAAAGATGCTACGTATTGTTATGACTATATTGATGTATATGGATTTTTATCGTCATTCACGATCAATGGAAAATCGTTTTACAAGAAACTTAGCGGCTAGACATCAGCTGGGACGATCCCGTTAGCAATGAAATATATACAAAGTGGCTTAAATGGATATATTTACTTAAAATATTAGATAACGTCAGGTAGCAGAGGTACTATCCGGCAGCGGCAACGAGTGTAAGCGAGATGGAGAGTGGAAGCAGCCTGCCATCGCAAGAACAACCTATTCATTCTGTAGACGATGCTACGCTCGTAGCACAACACAGAACCGCTACGCGAGCTACGGTGACCACTACGCCGCACGCACCTGACGATAAAGAGATTATATTTACAGAAAGTATAGGCACCTACAGATGCATATATTTTGTGATGCATCGATAAAGGTATTCTGCGCCGTAGCCTACTGGCGGTGGATAGATAATGAGTTTAACACCCGTATAACATTTATTGCAAGTAAGTTTCGCGTAGCTGGAAATAAAACAGTCACGATCCCGCGCCTGGAACTACATGCCGCTGTGAACTGGAACAATGTTACATTGGATAAGAAACGATTGTCGCAATTATAAAATATATGTGGCAAATCGCTTGGGTGAAATTGACGAACTTACATGAATGGCGTTATGTACCTACCAAATTGGATGTTGATCGCAACCAGAGAAAGCTATGACTGCTCGGTTTTACAAAATGAGTGACTACACGGACCTGCTTTTCTGCAAAAAAATTGTGATTGATGTGATTGAACCTGCAAACAAAGAAACTTTAAAATGTATAAAAGTCGTAAATATACACACATCAAAAAACTCTAATCAACACTTTTCAAATTAATTGATATTTCCATGTTTCTTTTAAAAAAATATATATTTACTTATAAAAGTTTGCTGTGAATCTGGGTGCAAATTTGTATTATACCCGTATAATAATAATAAATATAATAAAAAATATGACTTCTGCGTTATATTATAACCTTCTTCTAAGCATTAAAATTAAATCTAATACAGCGTGTTTCTTTGGTTGTTTAAAATTTGTCGGCAACGATTTTGCATGGAGTTAATTAGGTTATTGATTTCCTACTGGGGCATCTGGTTCAAGCAGTGGTACATGAGCAGGTTTTTTAGCTGTTGTTCCTTTAAAACCCCATCAAGATCTTTCAAGACCCTTCTCTGGAGCATATTCCACACATACTCATTGAGATTCAAGTCATGCGATTGAGCTGGCCATGACAAAACGCGATTGAGCTGGCCATGACAAAACTAACTATAATTAACGTTTGCTTATTATTGCGAGCAATGGTCTGATCTTTTGTTTATTTCATTTGGTAAGCGGGTAGCAATACCAATTTATCATATACAATGACCACTCATTTTCCTTTTTCTTTTCTATATTAGCCTGTTTGTAATGGAATTTACTAATTTATTCGGCGAAAAGTTTTCGGAGACAGAATAATCAGTGTTTATTAACGTTTTTCATTGTTTAAGTATCTCTACTTTTCGCCCTAGAGTCTTTAATGTTATTTTAACTGGACATACCTTCTCCCCTCTCCTACCAATTCATTTAAGCGCTTCTATTACAAAATATGTTGTTACATTTGACTTTCATAAGTTCGTTGAAGAGCAATAGTTCTACGGTTGTCATATCTTGGTATGTCTGTTCGGTTTCTTCTAGCCCAAATAATATTATATCTCTTTGTTTTCGAATCCGTTCGATCATATTCTGTAGCATCTCATGCATCTCATTTTTGACTTCGATCTTTTGTATATTGTGTTGAATATATTCGATCATTTCGTTTATATTTGCATTAATGTTCCTTGTTGTGTTTGTTTCCATCATTTTGAAAGATTGTTTAGTCGACATTGCATCCATTTTTAACACAGAACATTTCCCTGATTTTTCCCATATTCACAAAAAATTAACCGATTTCCACCCTTGTAAGCTGCTGACATCTATCGGGTTTCTCTACAACTTGATACGGTGCGGTTGGTTTAATCGGAAGCGTTGGTTCTACAATTTTTATTCCCTCTGAATCGTATTTATATGTGAAGTTATTTTTTTGTTCTCAAAAAGCGAAAAATCTTCGTGCAGGCTGGAATCTGGTAGTCCCTTGTTGTTGTCCAATGTGTATTTAACACACCAGCGTAACAATTACAAAATCGACAAAAAAAAAGACAGCTTCTGAGTCTATAGATAGTCAAAATAGTCGCGCAATGTCGCACTTAGCCGCACAACAATATTTTCACTCTTGTCTGGATTTTAACTGTTTTGGCTCTTCTATTTCGTTTTCATGTGGTATTTTTCGGTTATCATATGTCCAGTCCGTTTTTCTATATTTTGTTGCAGTTTATCAGGTTTTAATCCAGTTTCACTGTCACATTTTTATTCTCTATTTTTGTTATTATTGGGTCCGATTTGTTGTTGTTGTTGGGTAACACTAACACATATTTATTGTGCGTTAATAAATACTTTTTCACGTTTTTGTATCTTTTTAGTGAGGTATTAGATAGTGTTTTATTGAAGCAGATCTTATTACCGACTGCAGCGCCGTCAAACTTTCTGCACATGCGCACTTGGTTTCCATAGTACAAGCTATAATTAGATGGTGTTGTATTGATTGTCCTCCAATACTTTGACGCAGAAAGTTGCGAGTTCGATTCCTGCGGCGAGACAAATATTTGTATAATCTGCAAGTATTTGCCTAGGGTCTAGGGATTTTTATGTAAAAAAATTAATAAGTATATCAATCATATAGTGCCCATAACACAAATCCTACTTACGTTAGGGCCAGATGATGCTGTGTAAAATGTCCGGCATTATTTATTTATTGCGATACGGTATCTAGACTTACCGTATGATTTAATATCTTGTTACTTACCATATATCCTGCAAATAAATTATACATTTATATCAAGTTTCATCCGGATCCGTGTATACATTATTGAGTGACTGAGTAACAAACAAGCGAAACATCATCATTTCCAGGCATTTTCACCAGGGTTGCCCAAATTGTGAGACTTTCACTTTCAAGACTTTCAATAATACTAACATGCGTGTTTACAAGGATTTTACAACGAGATTTACAAGGAATCTCAGAATGAAAATAATCATGACGTAGAGGTGCTACGAGATCGTAGCAGCGAAGGGAATTACCGTATTAAATTAAAAAAATTAGTATTAAGAAAGTTATTATTATAATATTTTTATTTTAATATCTCTTTTCTTAGACATTAAAATTACAAAAAGCATACTAAAGCGCCACGCAAACTAATGTAGTTATATAAACCTATTATAGCTGCAATGTTTTCGAGAAATAAACGGACTTCAGGAGCAAAAGGGAAAGTCAAAGCGTCTACAACAGTGGGATTGGAGATCAAGTCTCGAATTACCAGTGACCGAAGTCACTAGTATACACGGCCTTTCGGCCATGTGAACGACGCCAGAGCATCGTTTCCACAATAACAATCCAATAGGATCGTTCTCATGACCGTTTAGCTTCTAGGCCTTACATTAGAGGCACGGGGGACGCGCGGGCCTTAACGTTCTAGCCTCCGAAGCCTGGCGGATTTTCTCCCTGAACAGCTTACGCTGAACAGGGTTCTAACTATGGGTAGAGGAACGGCACTTACATGCTGTCGACCACATACTCGTAGTTAGCTTGGTGAGTTGGCATAGTTCACTATTTCAACTACTTTACTGTGTAGACACGGACTCTCCCGACAGTTTTTTGATTTCAATTGTTTCAGTCCCTCGAACTGAGAAAATATCGTAACCGCGATTCAGACTACGGACCTATTTAGCGTCACAATTTACTTATTAATTAACTTTTGCAACTTTTTGTAACGGAATTCTAACATCTTGTGGTTATTTAGCAATATTTAATATAAATATTGGTTATATCACTTAAAATAACTATAGTAAATAAATTGTTTTTTGGCGGTAAAGGATAGCAGCAGTCGTTTTTGCACAAGTGCGATAAGGTAAGAGCGTTATAAATAGTAACCGGTGCCACAGTAACGCCATCTTCTTTGTAACATGGAACTTAAACCATATTGTACAATTTATATTTTTACAAACGTCATATTAACGGATAATGAACGTCTGTTCAGCACCAGCAATAAACACCCTATCCAAGAGATAATCACTTATATTATTTCTGAGTTAGTTACCTACCTATCTTATTATTCTGCAGGTATTTCATTTCGTTTAACTTGTCATATTGATTGAAGGGTTCTAGCTGAAAATCAGTGTTAGCTCTTTGAGCAAAATTATGCGCTGAGCTAAACCTTTTTGTCCTGTTTTTTTTTTTGTATTTGACCACCTAAAATTTCTCCAACGGTTATCGGTTCTTCTGCAGATATGGCCAGCCCACTACCACTTCAGCAGTGTGTTTGTAGCTATTACAAATAAATGCCTTTAGCTATCCATCTATCTATCTACATACTGGTTCTATTTTATCATCACAGGTTAATGAGTTAATTAAATGTGTCGCCATTTTGATTCATTGCCATTAGAAGGCAGAACATACTTAAATGCCACGCTCGTTAATTATGTTGTATGTATGTATAATATTTCATGTAATTTATCATGTTTCTTAGAGAGATTTTATCCTTATAAATGATCCTAACGATCAATGCAATAAAAGTACAGGGTATAATTTTTACAGATTTTAGTCGGTTTGATTCCCGGCAAGCGAATTTTCGAAAATCTTTGAATACAGTTTTCTTTCTATTCAAAAATAAAGGAATGTTTCGTTTGAGTACAATTTTCTGTCTACAGTATTAATAGTACTTTCCCTTCAGGTGGCATTACAAAATTCCATCTTGTATAATTATGTTTTTAAAACTAAACGGACAACCGACTTCATGTTTATAAAATATCATCAATGTACCTATATAATTTTTAGATATTTGTTGAATTTTAAAAACCGCTTATCAAAATCGTGTATTTTGATAAAATTTAAATGGGAGTAAGTAAGTATACCATTTGAAACAAAACAGTTATTTGTTATACAAGAGTGCAAAGTTGCTTATTAACCGACTTCATCAAAAAGGAGGAGGATCTCAATTCGTCAGCGAATGTTTTTTTTTATGTATGTTCACCGATTACTCGAAAACGCCTGAACCGATTTGAAATTTTTTTTTGTGTTTGAAAGGGTATACTGCCCAGGCCTCGATAAAATTTAAATAGGATTAAATTTTATCGAAACCAGTCGAGCTTAAAAATCAGCAAAAATCTAAAAATTGCATACATCAATGATATTTCGTCTACTCCGATACCTCGCTGTCTTATTGGAGCAGTGCGTTTATTTGGCCTACCCATATTATATACATATATACGAAATACATCTACTTTCCAATAAAAATGTATTATAGGTAGGCTCAAATTTCATTCAATGAACTCTGTTTTCTTTTTAGTTTTTAAAACGTAATTATCAACCGCGTGCTTAATTTTCATGACCGAGCAAACGAAGGATTCTAAAATTATTTAAAATTAAAATCCAGAGCGTTAGCGAGGGAATCAAAAGAGCACGAGGTAAATAATCTTTGCACTCGAGTGCAACAACCAACCTAAGCGAGGAAATGACTAAATGCAAAAAAATAATATTTACAATCACAAAATACTTTTATGTCAGTTTAGGTACTCGTATTAATTAACTATTATTATAAGATTACAGAATAATCTTTAAATTATAACAAATAATGCTGAGGTATAATTAAGAAAGATTGAAATGAACGTTGCTACAGTTACTTAAGTTAAGTGTAATATTTTTGTTAGGTACTCTAATGTTGGTTTTAGTGACTTGTTTACTGTTGTTCGGAAAACTATCTATCATACTTAATAGTTGTACCGATTCATCGGATTCCATTGGCGTAAATGTTGGCGAGAGAGGTTAATGGTTAGGTGTTTCATAACAGCTCATTTTTGATGTAGAAGGGCCAGTCCAAGGATCTGGCTGAGGATCTTTCAGAGTAATGCGGGCAATTCTGTTGTTTCGCAATACTAGCTAATATTTTCTAAAATATGGGTGACCTTATTTTGCTACCAATAAAGTTCAAATTAGAGTACCTATTTTAAATCACAGTTCTAAAAAAAGTTAAATATTTTTTTGTTTTATTGCTAAAATTTTTATTCCAATTAATTGAATTCCTTTATTGAAAATAATGTATAGTAGTGTTAATAAAAACTGCGGAAAATAACCGCAGTTTTAATCAACACCTCCTTACATGATGACTAAATTGAGCTAAAACACGTCAGTTATACGTTAATTTAGGAAGTGTCACTAATAAATGTTATTCTAATTCAGACTTTAATACAAACAAAATAAGATCGTTTTGGTTTTAGGAAATTTTAGTTACTCTAGCGAACAACAGAAATGAGGCCAATGGCTCCTACGATGTCTTTACATATTTTAGATTTATTTTGGAGGGAATCCTCTATGTATCTGTAATTGTAAAACAATAAACAGTTTCATGCCTTAGATTCATCAGGCTTCCCAAACGACGAGCGTGAAGTTGGGCGTTATTATCATCTGAGGTACAGTTATCTACCTCCCCATTCGAATAAAGCTACTATTAAATCTAAATATGTGTTGTAAACGCTAATGTTTGAAAATAACTAAACTATGTGGTCCTCCTTCAGTCGGTTGGCTACGTACTAATGTGGTCACAGATCCAGTACACTTTAATGCCTTCCGTCTTTCGCTGCAGTATCAAATAATGCTCCTATTACGGTAATGTTTTTGTTTATGATATTGACGCCCTTCATACAAGAACACATAGCAATAATTTCTATCAATTATTTGTAAATCCATATTTGTATTTTTTTTTACATATGAAAAGAGCAGAAAACTTTTAATATGTCGGAAAAACACGTATGTATATGTAGTGATTACATTATTTCTGTGTCGGAATGAATGAGTGGCGAAGACTTTGACAAACATTTTTTTTATCAAGAAAATAGTCAAGTGGAGTGATATATAACATATATAAAGTATAAAGTTTTTTTCTTACTATTCAATACAAAATGCCACGATTCCAAATAATTGGTTCTGCGATGCCGTTGGCCAAATACGCGCATCCTCTCAATCATATTTTTTGACAGCCAATTTCTGGTCACATATTTTTTCAAAAACGTGCATATGTTCTTGCACATAGGTGTTTTCCATCTCATACATTGTATTACTCCAACCGTCCAAAATATTTTCTTTAGGTAATAGTGGCAAAAGTTTGCTGCGTGACACTATTCTGCATGCTTGTAATTTTAGAGATTCGCTTTTTCTTTGTAGACTCTCACAATAGTGATAATAGCATCCGCTTGGTAATATTTGCGGGAAAACGTAGGTACGTTTTCGCCTTATCGCCTTTACCATTGCGCCTTCATAGTCTGTTTTAAATTGCGTAGGGTTCCAGTTCGGTATTTGGCTTTTTATTCATTGCAAAAGTGTAATGTATGTTTGCGTTGATTTATTCGGGAGGAAGGCGTAGATAACGGGTATTATATTTGTAGTCCCCTAAAAACTACCGAAGTCGCAATGTATTGCATACAGCTGAAGAAAGGGTACTGGACTTACACAAAATGTGCCATCACTAAAATAGTCCTTACTTGCCGTCCACATTTCCTTTGCCACACTGAATGCAAACACTAAAATTCGTGCTTTGGCATCAAGATAGTAGTCCGCTAACACAAAAGAATCAAATTTAGGCAGAACCTTAATGGCAGAAAATATTTTCTGATATAATTTTTCTACTTTCAGTGTTTTATTTCGATGTTGGTAAAGAGTTGACTTTACACTGCAGAATTCTAGTAACTTGCTTGTAATATTAATCCCAGAATTTTCTAGTGAACCCAGGGCATTTCTGTAGATACTGGGTACTACTACTACTGTAGATACCGTGTCTGATTCACCAACTTGTTTTTTACAATCGTACATTTTTATGTCTATTTAGTTTTGAGCATGATCAAGTGCATGTTACTAAATGTGATGTACTTTTTACCACAGCATTATTATCAATAGTAACAGAACCGATACAATTGCTTATACGGTATAGAGCACATCGCCATATAATGCCTGCTTCTTTATAATTTATAGTACTGGAAACCTTACAAAAGTAGTATGTTTAATTGCAGCTTAATTGTTTTATCTTAGGTCATGGGTGCAAGTCCAAATAAATCTGTTAAGAAGAAAATTCTCTAAGAGTTATGCTGGTAAGACTATTCGGTAGTAAAACTACTGGGAATTAGTCAAAAACTTCGGCGTTTTGGGAATTCTGGCATTTAGGCGACGAGGCCAACCCTCTAAATTTTTGGTCGTACGATGCCTCTCTTCTGCGGAACTCAGCATTTCAAAAATATTTCTCTCTTGCCACTGTTTTTGAATATAACTCTGAAATATCTAATCTCTGGTGGTCTAGGAGCATTATTTAGTATGGACAATAATGCGTTATTCATTTTGTCTTCAGGCACTGGAGGTAGTAATGAAATAATCTTGTTGTGTTTCTACCTTCTTTAGATGCATTCAATTTTATTTTCTTACCTTCTTTCTATATTGTTTTATTATAATGGTATAATGGTAAAAGCAGCTCTATACTTTCACTTTAGTGTATACTGATCTAACGGCATTAATTCGTACAAGCTCAAAATCACACTTGTATTGATTAATTTCGACTCAAGAGTTTTTCTTTTATTAGACTGAAAAAAACGAATGTAAGTTTCCTCAGATTTTTTTGGTAAGCCCGTATATAACAGAAACTACATTAGTAGCTCTCAGAGTTGACTTTAAGTACACATGGGGTGCAAATAATTTGAAGGGTAAAGGGTTTGGTCAAATATAAATGTTTCATCAGCATAATATATGTATATCTTTATAACTACGTATAATTTTTCTAGAATTTTGTTGTCAGTTCCATCATCTCACACAATAAAATCATCATTCTGATTTCCAGACAGCGTCACATCCTCAATTTTTTTAAAAGATAAATGATCTACAGTTAAATATTTACGGGCACGATATAATGCATTTTTTTAAGTTAAATTGTGGTATCATATTAATATTATCATCTACTTTGCTCTTGAGGTTGTTCATATATTTTCAGCGCTGGACTAAAGTTTTCACAGACTTCCACTTTACATTTGTCTATAAATTTAAATTTTTAAGCCATATAAATTTCATTTTGGATCTGATCTGGATGGCACATCTTCGCAGAGCCTTAAGGCAATCAATGCGTGCTGCCAGTGATGACATATGGAACTGAGACTTGGTCGCTAACTATTGGCCTCATACACAAGCTTAGAGTCGCGCAACGTGCTATGGACAAGCTATGTTGGGTGTTTCACTACGTGATAAAATCCTCAACGAAGAAGAACCAAATTCACCGACATAGCACTCAAAATTTGCAAGTTGAAATGGCAATGGGTAGGCCATATAGCTTGCAGAACTGATAACCGTTGGGGGATTAAATGTTCTCGAATGGTGACCAAGGACTGGAAAACGAATCGTAGGACGACCCCTCACCCGATGGACTGACTACGTTGTAAAGATCGCAGGAAGTCGGTGGACGGAGAGGGCTCAAAATCGTTCTTCCATGAAATCTATTTGGAAGGCCTATGTTCAGCAGTGGACTTCTTAAAGGTTGATATGATGATGATGATGATGATCCGCTTACGCTTCCGTACTTCGAAGGACACGTTAACGATACACAGGCTGCCGCACAAAGTCATCCGTGGGCGCAGCTAAAATGCATGCTTGCATGCACTTAGCATAAAAGGAAAGACGAGCGAGAAGGATAGTGATGAGCAGTAAAGAAATTGTATGATTAATATTTCTAATCATAAGAAGGGATTAGACCGATTTTTACATAAAACGACAGTTTAGAAATAAGGCTTCTCAGCAAAAAGGTATTGAATGTATATAATCCAAATAAAGTTATTTAAGCTCTTGAATAAATAAACTATGCTTGTATCGGTATCATTTTGAGTATGCGTACTGCGTATTTAATTACGCCTAAAGTTTCGCTAAAATCAGATTACGAATACGATTGTTTTGAGGCTTGTATTTTACAAACCCGTGTTTTTTTTTCATTCTGTTGCGATACAAGCACAGATTATTGTTCAAAATTAGACGGGGCGGTTACTCGCAATTTTTTTAAATGTTTTGTGCCGTGATGCGTGCTTGCTTATTATGCTTGCTATGTCGTTTAAAAATTAACTTTAACTTGAACTTTGGAGTCATTTAAAAAAAACGAATTTGGACTCCAAGTCCAAATTATAGTAAATTTTTAAATGATTTTTCTAAAATAAGTTATAATTGTCATTTGATACCTTTATATCAGTCATATCTGGTAGTATCTCCATATCTGGTTCGCATAATACGATCTATGCTTAGTTTGGGGCTAGATGGTACTGCGTGCAATTGTCCATCAATATTTAATTATTGAATTTGTTTTCCTAAGATTTTCCGTAGTTTTCAAAAACAACTCTTATGACTGATGACTAAATAGCGCTAAATTTAAATAGATAGACTTTGGTTCAAACAAAATAAGGTCTTTCGTATTTTAGAAATTCTAAGCAAGCCTGGCGAAACTATAGGATCAAGGCCATGGTTACGTTTTATGCTTATCCTTTGCACGAAGGAGAGGACCAGTATTTGCAAAAGTGGCCGGTAACTCAATTTTATTCAATACATTGAAAGAAAGAAAAAGAGTTTATTTGCTTTAATTCCCATATTTGCTAAATTATTAAAAAGCAATGCATCTTATTAGTTTTATAGATAAATTTAAAATAATTAATTAAATTAATTATTTTATGTAATAATAATATGATTAATTATATAATTAATATACATAATATTTTGTTACATAAATTTGATAGATAGGGAATTATAGAACATGCTTTAGGAGTTATCTTGAAAACCGTATACAATATGTAGAAATGGTTAATTTATTTACAGAAATGTACAAAATAATATACAATAATATAAAATACACGTAAAACAGTTGAGCTATCTATGGACCGTTTAAAACGATCTATAGATAGCTCAACTGATCCAGATCATGTAGAAATTAAAAGTTGAAACGAAGATCTCATTACAAGATCTTTGAGCTTTCAAATCTAGTAGTGTTAATAATAATTTTGGAGTGCCTTAGTGAAGTATACTGGAACCATTTTTTTTTATAAAAGATTTACCTTTGATCACTAAATGTCAATGCGTTCTATTTGCAGATGATATTTCAATAGTTGTTTCTGATAATAGTAAAAATATAAGTTATCAATGAATCTATAATCAGTCAATGAATGCTGAGATTGAATTAATTCTTAATTGGTTAGAATGTAACAATTTGCGAGCTAATATATCTAAAGACAAAATTTATTCATTTTAAAAATTACAATAATAAAAATATTATTAAAATTACGTGCCGTGATGAATTCGTAGATAATGTAAATAAAATTATTTTTTAAGGTTTAAAGTTAGACAAAAACTAGAAATCACATATTGACTTCACATGCAAAAAAATTTACCTTTTGTTTTTGTAATAAAGACATTGCGCCGAACATTAGGCCAAAAAACGGCTTTGACTGCGTACCATGATTTTTGATTGTCGGTTTTGAGGTATGGTTTGCTACTTTGGGGTAATTCGACTCACATCAATAGGGCCTTTATTGTTAAAAAAATGTATTAGAGCAAAATAAAAGCTGCTTACGTTGCCCAGGTATGCTGTTTTGTTGTTAAGCACAACAAGTTCTTTGACAAATATGAGGGTCAAGTAAATTCAAAAATAAAATTTGAGGAACCCCACTAAATTATTAGTTCCAGTTCGAAAAACCACCTTAAGAGTGAACAAGTAGATTATCTTTCCATACAAACGTCGAAGGGTGATCACAGCACCGTCTGATGATGAACAACCAAAACTAAAATTGATATAAATTTGTCTTGTCATAATCTATGCTTGTATCAATACAGAATTGTGAAAATAATATGGGTTTGAAAGATACAAGACTCAAAAAAAAAACGTTTTTCATCACTGATTTTAGCGCAACTTTAGGTGTGAATAAATAAATAACGGATTACGCAAACTAAAAAATTGTTCCTATACAAGCATAGATTATTTATTCAAGAGTTTAAATAACTTTTTTTTTATTAATACATTCAGTAGTTTTTTCATGAGAACCCTTGAGCCAAAGGTCTATTAATTATTTTTACGCAATCGTTTTATTTAGAAATCATAGATTATTAATCTATCTGATCATATGACTCAAAATTATAATCACACTATCTCCTTACTGCTCATCTCTATCCTTGGTGCACGTCTATCCTTTTCTCACACTAAGCTAGGTGAAATAGCATGTATTTTAGCTGCGCCCACTAACGAGTTTGTGCCGCTGACTTGTGTATCCTTAAGTCATAAAAATATCTACATAATGTGTATAAACATATATAATAGATAACTAGGTAATTCTATAAAAAAATACCATATAATAAATTTAAAACAAAAATGTTTACCTGGCTTGTTGACAAATTCTTTTATTGTGTTAAAGAATTACTTAATTAAAGTTGGTAAAAACTTTTAACTAATACCAAAATGTTATTATTTGAAATTGTAATAATTATTGTAATGTTTATTTAATTTGTTTAAAAATGTAGTCTTTTAATATCTTAAATCTAATTATGTATTTAAGTTCTATGAGTACCACATTTCACGCAAATAAATAATTTCATTTCATTTCAACGGTATACTAGGAACGAGCGATATACAGAAATATTAAAAATAAGAAATACACTTAAAATTGAAATTAAAGCAGCAAAATGAGTATGCACACCTTAAGTTTATAAATTATATAGATTACAGCATCTGTCTATCAAATACCTGTAACGTTGTAATATTAAGTAGGAATATTTATATTTATTTATGATTTAATTTATAATTACTATCGACTTGCTTAGTTATTGTTTCCTTAGTCCTCCTATTTTGAATAACCTTTAAGGAACCTATGAAAACTATCTGAGTATCTTTGTTCAAAGCCATCCCATGGATTGAAAAACAACATACAACTTTTTTTCTAAAATTGTTACTTAAAGTAACTTAAAGTAACAATATTAGAAAAAATCATAATTATAATTATGTTTTTTTTTTTCAATCCATGGGATGGCTTTGAACAAAGATACTCAGATAGGTAGATTGTCCAGCATTTAATGGCAACGTACCGGAAGCTACCCCTGAATGCCGCCAAGTTGATGCTTCTGCATTTGCGCAATGATCTAGATTCCGAGACCCACGTCAGTGTTTTAAAAAGCTGGTATTCGGTATGTGATATCTCTAATAAGCAGACATGCAAAATGAAGTTACTGCCTCGCTTTCAAAAGCCATGTATTTAGATTATACCAGATTTAGGACTAAATCGTTATCACTCGACCAGTTGTCTATTCTAGTTAGGTCCTCATTAAGTTTGAAAATTGCTGAAGATACATCTTCGGGTCTAAAATAAATGTAAAGTTGTATATCATATGCATACATGTTATAACTACAGTGCTTAATCCAGTGAATGATATCCGCCGTGTATATTACAAATAGTACAGGCCTTGAGGCACACTACTCTCTACAGAAACCTCGTCCGATAAGTCAAAAGTACCATCAGCAGTCGATGGCTAAACGTGCTGACGACGGCCGCTCATATAACTATCGAACCATTTAGCGGCCTCGATATCTAAACCCATAGTACCTTCATTTTGATAGAAGTAAGGTGCAGACGCATCAAAAGCTGTATTACGTCCTTCTCTAAAACCCGATTGTACGTCCGGCAACAGTTCTTTTTTTTAAGAAAGTCAGTCAATCACTACCTTCTCTAGTATTTTTGACATAAAGGGTAATATACAGATTGGCCGAAGATCCTTTATAGATGGATTGATCCCTTATGGATTGGTCCTTAGGTAAAGGACGAACAGTAGCCGATTTCCAGGTATCCGGTTAAGTTTTTGTACAGATAGAAGTGTTTATAATGTCACTTTTCAATTGTAGAGATTAAAGTGATTGACATTTTTAGGTTGTTTTTATCGGAACCTTCTGTGTTTGACCTAATTGAAGTGATGGTTCTCACGACGTTATCCCAATTATCTGGGGTAATATTAAAACTGCTTCACTAATCCTGTGATATTCGTAGCTCACTAAATCTGTTATTATTTTGAAGTTTTTATGGCAAGAGTTTAATGTTTTCTATAGAGATTTGGAATCTCTAATTCTGTTTCTTATCTTCTGTTATCTCTAATTTATTAAAATTCTTTTTTTTGTAGTGAAACATTGCAATCAAAATAAATATTTGTATGAGGTTAGGCTTAGGCTTTTGTCTAGATAATATTCGCCTAAGAGTAATAATTACAAAATTGTAATGCAATACACACAGCAGTTTAAAGTTGTCGTACTAAGTATTATTATTTAAAAAATATGAAAAAAAAAATGCATTATTTATAAAGTATACCGCGAGTGCACAGTGCACAAGTCATAACTCGTGGTATACTTAATAATAATAACAAAATATGGCATTAAAGTAAGTTGTTAAAATTAAAACAATATAATAATAATAATTACAGATATAAGAGTGCGATATGAAGCATTAGCTTACAACCATCACCAAGCTTTGTACTCATTGCTAAGTCAAACTGAAATGGTCCCAAAAACCCGTTTTACATCATCCTCGGATTGGATAAGGAATGCCTGCTTTACGTCTGCTTGCCTCGCGTAGATGCGTCCTCATTTTGTCCACGCGTACTTCCACTGAAGCTTACGGGACTGTATACGAACGTAGTAAAATAGCTGACGATTCATGCGAGTCAAATGTTAATTGAGGAAAATACGAGTAAGTGGTAAATTAGGGGCACCCGCGATGCCACTGGGGTCTCTGCCAGCATCATCAGTAGTTAAAATACGGCGAGTGCGCGCGCCTTGCAGCATCTGATCGCGCAGATAGCATCGCACCACGACACGACAACAGTGCGACGCCTCTCCTGCGGCACCGGCGTTCTGCACCACACCCACCCGCTCAGCAAAGACGATGTCCCGCTCCTCCAACGATACATCCATCATGGCAAGTACGGCAACCGCGTGGACAAGGTTCTCCCCCTTCTCCTCGGGAAGATGCGCTATTTCAAAGTCAGACAAAAGCGAGTCCTGATCCTGGTCGTTCAGTTCCTGCAGGCACCGCAGATTTTCAATTCTCACGGTGGGTTCATCGCGCAACTCTATCGCTTCCAACCGCCGCTCAAAAGTGTCCATGCTTTCAGACATATTACTGATTGATGTGCGAAATTCTCCCAACGGACCTCCCGTATTTCTAGCATACATTCCGTCAGCTCTAGGCGTACGTCATGCAGGTCGAGGCCTCCCTCGGCAGGGTAGTCAGCAGGTGCTACACTCTGCGACGACACTTGCAGTGCAACGGCACTTTGCGGCGACCATAGCGTACCGAGGGCGGCAGGCTTTATAGGGGTATTGTCACCCATACGTGTCTGAGTTGTACACACCCACCCTTTGCCTATAGGAGAAGCCTCTGGAAGCATCACGCAATCTTTTTGAAACAAAGTTTGGCAGATGCTACAACTAGCGGTACTTGGCGTCGAGAAGAATTTCCCGCAGGCACAACAAGCTATCAGCATCGTTTAAGTCGATCTTTCTTCCAGTGCTAACAAGAGGGTTCAAGGGCTAGCCAATCCAGATGGTGCTACCAAATTCACAAGCTTTCTACCGACAACGGCGCTAAACAATGTTTGGTGCGCTACTTGAAAATGGGGGCACCACTGGCAAAAAGTCTCTTCTCTGTTACAAAGCTGAGGTGTTGGTGTTGTGAATGTGTAAGTTAGATGGAACTACCCACCTAATTTAAAAAAAGGGATTCTTTGGGTTTGATTACCTATTCATAGGCGTCCAACAGTTTCTGTGTTCGCGCTGACACTCATGCACATTAAAATGTAGCTAGGCTGCAGCACACATTCAAGGGCCGATGTTACCGGTAATTATCACTGTAAGGAATAAAAATTACGGGGACCGTATGAGTTTGTTCTCGTCCGCGAAGACTTTGAATTACAAATACAAATATATTTACTCGGAGCAAAAATTACAAGGTAACATTTAAAACATATTTAATTTATTTACGAATTTAATATTGAAGTGTGTCAGTACGAATTTTTTTATCGCTAATAATTTACGAATATTTAATTGTTTAGGTTGCTAGAGATGCAGAGACACGTGCGCGCTACTATCGAACTGATGAAACCTGAATACACTTATCAAGGCAGACGAAGAAAATAAAAAAGGATTGGTCATACTGAAGGCCCTGTACGGAAAACATCCACAAGGTCAGCATCTAATAGCGGGTTCGACACCTACAAATTACAAAATGATTATTACATTTTTGAATCACCTATTGCAATGAAACAATTACAGATCTTCCTTGCAACTTAATAAAAGGTTTGTAAAATTGCACGTGTTTTCGAGTGATACTTCCTTTCTCAGCTGCAATTATTGGATTTGTGTGAATTGTGTACAATTTTTTCATGTCATGCTGCAGTTTACATTTAATGACTCGCGTAATATACAAACCCTCTAGGTATCTTATAATCACATAATTAGCTAGCGTCGTGTTAATAATAGTTTGTTCTTGTCATTCTAATATTATTGAATAAAGATGGCTACAGATTTAAGTTGTTTAAATCTGTAGCCATCTATATTTTTATTAATGCTAAAATGCATATGCTAAATGCTTAATAACATTTGCTAGTGTGCGTTTATAAAAGTACAAACTGATTAATGAAGTCTACCAAAGCCAACAACCCTTGGCGTCATTATTTTCAAATAAATACTGTAAACTGAGCATTGGTATTTTAGTTGTAGCAACCTTGCCTTACGATCATATGGCCGTGGGCTCGAACCAGGCACCTATCGATTTTTCCTTTCGTAAAATATATGTGGGCTATTCCTGTGCTCTTAAACGGTGAAGGAAAACATCGTGAGGAATGTGGCACATCCTAAAACATTGTGTCATTGGTTAGTAT
This sequence comes from Lampropteryx suffumata, assembly GCA_948098915.1. Taxonomy (NCBI): domain Eukaryota; kingdom Metazoa; phylum Arthropoda; class Insecta; order Lepidoptera; family Geometridae; genus Lampropteryx; species Lampropteryx suffumata. The sequence goes on along the minus strand of OX402544.1, from coordinate 11,485,180 downwards.
TCCTATAAGTGGATGAGCTTGCAACTTGTCACATATGGAATAGTTCTGTGCTAACTACTGTGCAAAGCGTGTACCTGTGACAAATATAGTGTTTGGACGTGTCTATCAAGAATCTCAAAATCTAAGGAGGTATTTACCGGGGATGTGTTTTTTTAATAAGTACTTTAATGTAATGTACATTAAAGTATTTATTTTAGGAGGAGATGAAGATTATGGAATATGTTAAACCTTGTTTTATAAATTAAATTTCAGAATTAACATAATATTGACAACCTCTTGACCTCTTGATAATCTCTGTGGCGCAGATGGCCAAGACCCGGTTGAGACGCAGATGGTTGTGGGTTCCATTCTCGCCGCGGGACAAATGTTTGTATGATCTCCAAGTATTTGTCTAGGGTTAACATTTGGGTAAAATTAAAAACAATTTCGATCAAGGAAATTAGAGGCAAAATATTGAATACATAACATAATTTTTTATTATGTTTCCAGCATTGTGAGAACCATCCTCTTTCTTTATTTCTTTCACCGGATAACAAAACAAAGAATATCGTATTTCATGAAGTGCTTGAATGAAGAGAATTAATCCGAGTGCATCCCATGCTGCACAATACATAGTTTAATTCAATCATGTGTCTTGCTGACACGTGTATGAAGTACTTGATTTTTGTATTTTGATTGAATTTTGATTCTGTTTCTGTATTATTTATCATAATAAAATACTAACCTTAATATTTATTTTGTATCATTGTATTACGTTCATAAAAGCCTAAATTAAGTTCAACTAAAAGGTAACATGTCATTCATTGACTGTTAGGCGGTATGAAGTTCGCCGGGTCAGGATATAAGATAGTCATTTTGTATAATTGAAGTTGTGTGTTCTGTATTTTCAGCCTGAGTTGGCCGGGTTTTACGTTCCGTGCGTGGGCGAGGCTAAGTACCTTACAGTGCAGTACATGTTCCATGGAAACCCGCACACTTGCACTGTAGAAGAATCCCAGGCACTTGTACTGCCGCGTAACTGTAAGTCATCTTCATTTTCTTTCATGATTATCAAAACAAAAACAGCACTGAGCACGGAGCACTGGTATTGAGCGCGTACATTTTTCAAAAGGAAAATCCATTTGTGTGATCTGGATCGAACCCACGACCAGATCGGAAGGCAAGGGCGCCACCACTTTACCACCAGTGTTCTATTTTAATTCAATATTAACAAACAGCCAGTTTCATCTAACTGGGCATGCATGAAATAATCCAATCCTGGGGAAGGGTATTATTAATTGATTTAATTATTAAAGTTAAAATAATTGTGCTAGTGTAATTTTAAGTTTGTAACATTCAAGATATTGGGAATGGAAGATTGTTCATTCATACGAATAAGTCATTGATAAGTAGACTATAATTTTAATAATATTTTGTAAAATTATAGAACAGTGGAATTTCAAAATTATGATAAATTTACATATTTCTACAATTATTATTATTTTTCTTCATACAATAATATTTTCAGTCCACTTTCGTTTTATATCTACCTACTTCTATATGATCCTGGTGTCATTGATTTTATTTGTCGGTTTTATATATTAGGTTGGGGAAAAAGTCTTCGCATTATAGTATGTATGAACTTGTAATAAAATCTCTTTGGCTATACTATTTGTATCTGGCTGGTTTTGGTATCATTAAAAGTTTAAATTTTAAAGAACATAATTCCAAATTTATATTAGGAAAATGTGTGATTTTTATTTGTTTTTCGTACTGTCAAGATGAGTGAATCTAATGAAGAAATTCGATACATTTTAAAATTTAACTACTAAAAAGGTAAAAATCCAACGCAAGCCTCGAAAAAAATTTGCGATGTTTATGGACCTAGTGCAGTGTCTGTGAGAGTAGCACAAAATTCAAAAATTCAAAATTCAAAATAACTTTATTCATTACAATCACAAGGACCACTTTGAATCGTCTTCTTACATGCTAGTGAATCTAGGTGCCGGTTCCTCCTAACCCCAGTTCAAGAAGAATCCGGCAAGAAACTTGTCTGGTCTTAACACTTTTTTGTATGATCCTTGACAATTTTGTTACGGATGCCGAGTCGAGTTGGAGCAGATTCATCCCAAGCTTTTTTGTCTTCTAAATAATCAGATATTTTATAATATGCTTTAATAGACAGTTTCTGTTTAATTATGTTTTTAAATTTGCCAATCGACAAATCTAACACGTCGCTTGGGACCTTGTTATAGAAGCGTACACATTGCCCTATAAAAGACTTATTAACTTTAGCGAGCCTAACAGTGGGAACAGCGAGTTTATCTTTATTTCTAGTGTTAATACTATGATTATCGCAATTTTTTTTTAATAAATGAACATTTTTTTGCACATACATTAAATTTTCGTATATATACTGACAAGGCACTGTCATAATATTAATTTCTTTAAACTTATCTCTAAGTGATTCTCTGGGGCCCATGTTATAAATTGCACGAACAGCCCTCTTCTGCAACACAAATATGGTGTTAATATCAGCAGCACTCCCCCACAACAAAATGCCATAAGACATAATGCTATGAAAGTAGCTGAAGTAAACGAGTCTAGCGGTATCTACGTCGGTAAAATGACGGATCTTTTTGACAGCGTATGCGGCAGAGCTGAGTCTCTTCGACAATTTATCTATGTGCGGGCCCCATTGCAGCTTATTATCTAAAGTAATGCCTAGGAACACTGTGGTGTCGACGAGATCTATCTTTTCGTTATTAATTTTTACATTAGCTTTCACCTGTTTAACGTTGGGCAGTATAAAACGAATGCATTTCGTTTTTTTCTCGTTAAGTAATAAGTTGTTTACATTAAACCATGTTACAACTTTAGAGATTGCATTGTTTACATCGTCAAGATTAGTAAGTCGTCGCTTTAATTTAAATAAAAGCGACGTGTCATCAGCAAACAGTACAATCTCGTGATCATCCTTTATAAGTTTAGGTAGATCATTTATATAAATTAAAAACAAGAATGGCCCGAGTATTGATCCTTGTGGTACACCCATTTTTACCATTGACCCCGGAGAACGCTTTCCATTTACATCTACTCGTTGTGTTCGGTCAGTTAAGTAGGATGTGAGAAGCTTAAGTGAAACTCCCTTAACACCATAGTGGTGTAGTTTGCTGATTAGAGTTTCATGGTGAACGCAATCAAAAGCTTTCGACAGATCACAAAAAATACCTAAGGCATCGCGTGATTCCTCCCAGATATCAAAAATATGTGATATTAACTCAACACCGGCATCAGTCGTTGAGCGTCCCTTTGTAAAACCGAATTGTTTACTGTCTAGTAAATTGTTGGTATTAAAATGCCGTTGTAATTGGTTTAGTATAAATTTTTCAAATATTTTACTAATTGTAGGAAGTACTGATTTAGGCCTAAAGTTACTAGGATCGGAATGACTACCTGATTTGAATAGAGGTATGATCTTGCTATGTTTCATCAAATCAGGAAATACTCCACTGTCAATACATTGATTAAATATGAAAGCTAGATCTGGTGCAATAATGTCAATTAGTGGTTTTATAACACTGACAGAAATGCCCCAGAGATCAGTGGTCATGGCCATGAAAGCTATCAATAAAAACTTGGTCGAAGACGTAAGAGTAAAACTTAAAAAAATCTATTGGATTTAAACCGAATACCGAAAGCTGAATTTATAAAAAAATACAGGTTAAATTGATATCTCTTCTACTCATTTTAATTCTATTTCTTCTAAACCTAACAAGATAGGTCGGTTCCTACTAAACATAATATTTGCCATTGTGTGACAGTCTTCATGCAACCGCCTAATTAAGAAGTTCTGACAACTCGTGCCACAACCTCTTGGCCCTTAGGCGGCCATCGGCAGACCTCAGCAAACCTCTTGCTAAATATGTGTGGTCGTTCAAATAGTCCAGCAACGCTAAGTGCGTTGCTGGATTGTTCTCCTGAGCAGTTCGACATAATCTATTTTGAATTGCGTCAGTACGTTTAATGTAAACATTTTTGAATTGCAGTGAAAAAACTTATAAAACTTAGAATTTAGTAACGTAAAGTGCACATGATAATAGTGATATGTAAAATAAATATAATAGAATATATTGTAACGGATATTGAAAAGATTAGTAGTCTGCAGTGGTTTCTATTTTTCTTTCGTTGAAATGGCGCCAATACGCACTCCAACACGCAATTACTGCAGTAAATGTTACCAGCCTTTTATAACAAAGCATTATGACCTGCGCATCATATAAGATCAGAATGCACCTGGATATCGCAACTTGCAGTTACAGAACTTCTGGCAAGTTCATTCCGAATTATCTGTTGCTAACGTAATTTTAAAGATATACCTCATTCTACAAAGAATTAGGCGACTTAAACTTCTCATAGTAAAATATACCATACATTTCTACAAATAGTAGTCAAAGTCAGACACTACTCATGGACCGGATCAGGTTTACGTGATGCTCAAAGGCAAGTTGAATTAAAGAACCGGTCCACGTAATACTTCAGGGGTTAAAAGATGACTATACAAGAAAGCTCGAAACTTATCCTCTGCCATGAGGCCGGACCTGGATAATGCTAGCCGTGGAGTCGTGGAGGTGGATTCCAATACAGACCAAGAAAATGATGATGAAGATAACTGGCAAATCTATAAATCTCGCAAATCCAAACGTTTTCACCAAAATATTATTAATGGAAGTGGTCAGCAGTACGAGCTGTTTCAAACAGAGAACAACTAAGCTACACGCGTGCTTTTTTAAGTTAGACACTACAGTAGAAGCCATAAAAGCTCATATGGCACAGATAAGTAAAGCCACAGATATTGAGGTATACAAGATGAACTTAAAGCTTAGCCGTTACGCTTCGTTTGTCATTACCATCTCTAAGAGTAGCTACAAATTTTTTACCACACACATTTATTTTGAGGTGCCGGGCGTGCCGTATACAGCAGTATTTCCACACTCCCGGCAATTTATCCGCATAGAAGGAAGACACTATTAAATAGTAAGTCTACACTTATCGCGATCTATCAGAATGTCAACGTACTTAAAACATTTCTCTAACTTCTGTATCTTCCTTTTGCAATTTAGGCATTTGGTTTATCTTTACTATTCGTTCCTTATTACCCTTAGTTTCCATGTATAAAATTGTAGGTGTCTATACTTTTACTTCTTGCAAAAAATGTCTTCTGGTGGATACCTTGATAAGATACCTTGATAGCTGACAAGCTATTACATTTTCCCTCCCCTTGATATGTTGTATTTCATATTAAAAGTTCTCTAAATAACTAACACAACGAGTTACTCGGGCGTTGTATAGACCGCACTGCGCACTCGCAGCTCCTACCTGCTTTAACCTTTTTGGTGTTGGAAAACCCTGTATAGCTCTAACCTTATCTGGATCTGTTCTCAATCCTTGTGTCAATATTATGTAACCTAACATATTTACTTCCTTACAAAAAAAAAGTCACATTTCCTTAAATTACAAGTCAACCCTGCCTGTTCCAACTTACCTAATACAATATTTAAATGTTCTAAATGTTGTTTATGAGATCCAGTGGTTATTATTGCTAAGTCGTCCAAATAATTAACACAAAAATCTGTGACTTCGTGGCCTGCTAAAACTTCCTACAGATGTTTTTAATCCTCGTGGTCACACATTATAAACGTACGGTTTTTCATTAAAAGTAAATCCAGTGAATTTCTTACTAGGAATTTTAAAATTCGCGTTATTCATATCTACCACGCTAATATTATTCGCTCCGTAAAAAGAATTCATTATATCTATTTCATTATTTATACTTGTTTACTTCTCTTGCGTCTAAAAACACTATTATAGATCCATCCCTTTTTAGAGTAAAAGTTAATGGGCTACAACATAGGGTAGATGAACGACTTATAATTTCTTGGTGTTCCATCTCTCTTAATTTCATCTCTATTTAATTTCTGTATGCATATGGCACTGGAAAAGATCTTTTAACCACTGGTGAATGTGATTCCATCTTAATTTCGTTTTAATAACAATTAGCCTTGCCTAGCCGAGTAGGAAACAAACCTCTATACCTTTCTAACAATTATATTAATTGCTTTCTCTTTACAAATTCTGTTTCGATCCCTGTTTTGATTTTTTGTATTTCTATCTCTGATTCTAATTCCGTTTGATCCAACCAATTTACCAATATAATCTTATATTGTTCACAGAATTCTTTTACACTTTTTTCCCTATTACGTTAAAGTATCAATCCTTTTTTTCCCCTTTCTTAAACTAATAGATGCTTCGTTTAATTTTAACCAATCAAACCCCATGGTTGATAACCACACTAAGAACCCTGTATCTAATATTATATCCTTCCCTAATTTCAACAGTATTAGTACTGAATATTATATTTCTAAACTTTTGTGTCCTACAGCTGTTTTTATTTGAATAGGTTTATTTGACATTTTAGGTATCTCTTTCCCGTGTTTACTATCCAGTTTACGCTAAAATTGCTCTAATATGCAAGTTAAGTCGCTACCTGTATCTATTATTTAAAATTTGTAATTCAAAATTCAATATAATTTTATTCAATAAAATCACAAGGACCACTTTGAATCGTCTTCTTACATGCTAGTGAATATAGGTGCCGGTTCCTCCTAACCCCAGTTCAAGAAGAATCCGCAAGAAACTTTTCTGGTCTTAATACATATTTTATAATATGCTTTAATAGACAGTTTCTGTTTAATTATGTTTTTAAATTTGCCAATCGACAAATCTAACACGTCGCTTGGGACCTTGTTATAGAAGCGTACACATTGCCCTATAAAAGACTTATTAACTTTAGCGAGCCTAACAGTGGGAACAGCGAGTTTATCTTTATTTCTAGTGTTAATACGTCATAGTATTAACACAATCGCCATCGGTTGCAAATCGCAATCGGTTATCGCAATTTTTTTTTAAATAAATGAACATTTTTGTGCTTATTCATTAAATTTTCGTATATATACTGAGAAGGCACTGTCATGATATTAATTTCTTTAAACTTATTTCTAAGTGTTTCTCTGGGGCCATGTTATAAATTGCACGAACAGCCCTCTTCTGCAACATACATATGGTGTTAATATCAGCAGCACTCTCCCACAACAGAATGCCATAAGACATAATGCAATGAAAGTAGCTGAAGTAAACGAGTCTAGCGGTATCTACGTCGGTAAAATGACGGATCTTTTTAACAGCGTATGCCGCAGAGCTGAGTCTCTTCGACAATTTATCTATGTGCGGGCCCCATTGCAGCTTATTATCTAAAGTAATGCCTAAGAACACTGTGGTGTCGACGAGATCTTTTCGTTTTTATTATTTTTACATTTGCTTTCACCTGTTTAACATTGGGCAGTATAAAACGAATGCATTTAGTTTTTTTCTCGTTAAGTAATAAGTTGTTAACATTAAACCATGTTACAACTTTAAAAATTGCATTGTTTACATCGTCAAGATTAGTAAGTCGTCGCTTTAATTTAAATAAAAGTTACGTGTCATCAGCAAACAGTACAATCTCGTGATCATCCCGATCATATACTCGTTGTGTTCGGTCATTTAAGTAGGATGTGAGAAGCTTAAGTGAAACTCCCTTAACACCATAGTGATGTAGTTTGCTGATTAGAGTTTCATGGTGAACGCAATAAAAAGCTTTCGACGGATCACAAAAAATACCTAAGGCATCGCGTGATTCTTCCCAGATATTAAAAATATGTGATGTTAACTCAACACCGGCATCGGTCGTTGAGCGTCCCTTTGTAAATCCGAATTGTTTACTGTCTAGTAAATTGTTGGTATCAAAATGGCGTTCTAATTGGTTTAGTATAAGTTTTTCAAATATTTTACTAAATGTAGGAAGTACTGATATAAGTCTAAAGTTACTAGGATCGGAATGACTACCTGATTTGAATAGATGTATGATTTTGCTATGTTTCATTAAATCAGGAAATACTCCACTTTCAATACATTGATTAAATATGAAATCTAAATCTGGTGCAATAATGTCAATTAGTGGTTTTATAACACTGACAGAAATGCCCCAGAGATCAGTGGTCTTTTTTTCATTAATCATTTTGAATGCCTTGATATTATCGTTTTTGTCCACATGTACAAAGTAAAATTGTGTTACACATTTGGTATCAGACACACCTAGTATCAGTAGTCCGATGATTTAGTTCTATGATCGGACTGATGAAACTTTTTAGTCTCATCAGTCCGATGATGCTGATCAATACAGATCATCGGACTACTGAGCCTTTTAGCCCGATATTTACACATTTCGACTTTCCCAAAAAATAAATGCATTAACTACAATGTTTCCATCAGTGAAAACCTGTAATTGGTTCTCTGTTTCTTTTATTAGTACTATGTGGTGTTTTTAGCTGTTGGTTTTCCAAATATAAATAAATAAATAAAACTTCAGTTTATTTTTTCGAACATGCTAAATATAAAGCTATTTGGTTGTGCGGTTCAGTGGACTGTATTTTTTGAAGGGAGAAAAGAAGAGAAATGCGGGATGATGCGAATTTATATTTGGCTTGAGAAAGTGTTTGTGACGAGGGATGTCGGCTGGAACTGCGTGGAACTGTGGGAAGAAGCAGTTCTTTATAAGGAGGGGTGCACAGTACCTTGTTTCGGTGTCCGAGGGTGTGAACAGCGTCCTTGATCGATAATCCAGTGGAAATTCACAGCACAATCACAAATCCAGATTTATTTTGATAGCGGTTAGCGCGAAGACCTTCAATCGGCCATGTTTTTCTCTTCGAGTCTTTTCTTCACAGGCATTTCCGAGATGAATGCACGCGAATAGTATCTCGCTCACACTTGGGCGAGAAGGTTATGTGCGGGAAGGAGACGGAGAAAGGAAATTCTCAAGCCAATGATTAGTTCCACGAAATATTAGATTTTAAACAATTAATTGAATTGGCGCGACCATTCCCCCGGGCTTGAAGGGATGCCTTCAAAAAATGAAATGTATGCTAAATTATGCTAAAATACGATACTAACCTAACCTACACGAGAATACATCTAATTATTGGTTAGGTAAAGGGCAGAGACGTACAACCGGATGCAAGTATGATCCAGTTGCAGTTCGAACGCGAACTATTCGTGTAACCCCATTTGAACAGGGAAAAACTTCCTCCACAATACCCAATGGCCAATGAAGGGGAGGAGAGTTTTCAGTTAGGAGAATCACAGGAGAGAAGGTGTATTCCATTTTTGACGCGACTGTAATGTATGAAGGTAATCGGTTCTCCAGCGCTTCCAGAAAGACTGGACTAATTTATCTAACAAGTCGTGACGCGAAAGAGTATGTAAGCTATCGTCGATTTCCCTAGCGGGTAGATACTTTAGCGGAGTGAGGCATAAAAAATGCGCTGGAGTCAAAGCGAGAGGTTCTGAAGGATCACTAGAAAGCGTCCTACAGAGTGCACGAGTATTCATAACCGATTCCACTTGAGTGAGTACAGTACTCAGCTCCTCAAATGATAGGATTTGTTCACCTATCACACGATACAAGTGAGTCTTTAGACTCTTGATATTAGTCTCCCAGTTTCCACCAAAATGACTGGCAGCAGGGACATTGAGTGACCAATCTATGCGATTTTCAGCTAATATATTACCAAATTCAGTTTTATGATGTTTTGAGCACAAAAGCTCGTGAAGTTCCGAGAGTGTGCGCTTAGCACCGATATAATTACTCCCATTATCGGAATAAATTCGACCTACAGGGCCGCGACGCGATAAGAATCGTTTAAAAACTCCCATGAAGCTTGCGGTGCTCAAATCACCAGTAAGTTCTATGTGAACTGCGCGTGTTGTCATACAGACGAAAAGGCACACGTAGGCCTTGGTCAACCGAATACCTCGACCCCGAGTTATGGTAACCTTGAAAGGACCGGCGTAATCAGTGCCCGTGTGTATGAAAGGTTTTGCCGATTGCACGACACGACAAGAGCGATGATCGGCCATTTCAGGGAACGTTGGCTTGGGACGAAGTCGAAAGCAAGGAAGACATTTGTGTATCCTACTCCTAATAAGATTGCGTGCCGAAAGTATCCAATACCTTTGGCGTAAGAGCGACATTAACAAGTCAGGACCGGCGTGACAATTAACCTTATGATGGTAATCTATCAGTAAATCCAATATATGATGTTTGCGAGGAAGCACAATAGGGTGCCTTTGATTATAGTTTAAATTTGAGTGTTTCAAACGACCTCCAACTCTAACGATACCATCTTGAAGAAAAGGTTTGAGGTGCTGAAACGAGCGGCTACAAACCTTGCCAGCTTGTAGGTTAGCGATTTCATCGGGAAAATACAATCGTTGTAGTTCACGCAGGGTTAAGATCTCAGCGAAGTCATAATCTGTCGCTGATATACGATCACGTAGCGGCAGAAGTTTCGTGAATCGACAAACGTAGACAACGCAACGCAGCAGCTTCGACCATAACGATAAGCGATTGGCTAACGAGATTAAAGGCGACTCTACTGACGATGTAGCAATTAACAGCGAATATTTCTTTTCCTCAGGCGACTCTGAAACCGTGGATGGATTGAAAGAAACAATAGGCCACTGCGAAATATCTGAGCGGGCCCAAGGAGGGCCATGGAACCATAGCGGATGATCTATAATTTGCGAAGGTTTGAGTCCGCGAGACAAACAATCTGCGGGATTGTCGATACCGGACACATGATACAAATTTTTCGGTGATAAGTCACTTTGTATCTTTGATACTCTATTGGCCACAAATGTCTGCCATCTGTGAGGCGATGAATGCGTCCAACAAAGTGCAACAGTCGAGTCAGAGAATGCGAAAACGTTCTGAACGTTGATACGGCTTTGGCAGGCTACGAGAATGCTCTTAATGAGCTGAGAAAGAACCAAAATAGCGCAAAGTTCAAGTCGAGCAAGTGAAATGACCTTTTGGGGGGAAACCTTACTTTAACCTTACCTTGACTTAGCGCTTATTAGAGATAGTGTGATACCATCACTATTTTGTACGTGAAAATAAACCACTCCCCCGTATGCCCTTTCACTAGCGTCTGCGAAGCCTAGTAACGAAACAACACTATCAGCGATGATACCCACATGACGTGGGATTTTTATTTTAGAGAGCAAAGGGAGCTCTTCTCTAAAGCTAGACCACAGTAGTATAACATCCTGTGGCGGTACGTCATCCCAATCACACTCACACAACCAAAGCTGCTTGATTAAGAGTTTGGCATACAAAACAACAGGAGCAACGAAACCCATCACGTCCCATATTTTTGCGACACATGATAGTATAATGCGCTTTGTGCAATTATGAGGAGGCGTACTAATTTTAAGACTGAATAAGTCTGTAGCGGGTGACCAACACAGTCCAAGTACCTTGTGCTGATCAGATTCATCGAACTCTTTGATTGATGAAAGGCGGTGCGACGGCGGGATCGAATTTAAAACGGTTTGCGAGTTACTTGTCCATTTTACCAGTTCGAACTGGCCAGACTTCATGAGACCTATCATTTCAGCAGCTGTGGTAATTCCATCATCCTTCGTTGGAACAGAGTAGACGAAATCGTCCATATACCATCCAAGGTCAATGATATCTCTAGCTTTGGGATAAGAATCACCTTCATCAATCGCGAGCTGCTTGATGCACTATCAAGCAGCTCGCGATTGATGAAGAGCGTGGAATGGACTCGACTTAAGTCCGAAAACGACTCTATTAAATTCATAAACCTTTAGAGGTTCTTGCGGGTTGAAACGATATAGGATGCGTTGGAATCGACGATCGGAGTTTTGTACTCCTATGGAGAGGAACATTTGACAAATGTCAGATGAAAGCGCGATCGAAAATAAACGAAAATTAACTAATATGTTGAACAAATTTCCTTGGAGATTTTGTCCACTGTGAAGAATATCGTTGAGCGAAACTTGAGTACTAGTCTTACAACTACCATCTAGTACGACGCGTAATTTAGACGTAGCCTTGTCCTCGCGAATCACTCCATGATGCGGTATAATGTACGATGCGGTTTCTGCCATATCCGTGACTGCTGGTGCAGGGGAAATATAACCTTTATCTAAATAGACTATTTACTATTGTTACCTATCGTTTACTTGTTTATTTATTTAATTTTAGGATTAGGTAAGTATAAGTAAGTTTATATGTTTATTTATTATATGCTCGGATATCGGGAAACCACAAGACGTTGTAATGATGGAAAATACATCGAAGAAATGCCTATGATCCAAAACTTCGAGGAAAAACTTGGGAAATCAAAACCAGCTGCAACTGGAAAAATGCCTGCAATTACCACGTAATATAAAACTATCACAAATGTACAAATAATTTATTAACGAATACTACGAACTGCAACTTATGACACCAAGCAGGCCGACTCATGGGGTAGGTCAGGAATTTTACCTACCGCACCACGGAGTAATAAGAGAAAGTTCAACTACAACAAAACTTAGAATTGTTTTCAACGCGTCACAAAAGACTTCAAGTGGCAACAGTCTCAATAGCTTAATGGAAATGGGTCCATAGCTACAGAAAGATATACAGGCATTAGTACTCAAATGGAGAACTTACAAATATGCATTTATAGCTGACATTGAAAAGATGTACCGATGCGTCTGGTCTCTAAATGAGTTGAAGAACGCCTACGATAATGACACTATCGTAGGCGTTCTTCAACTCAGGAGACGCCTGCATTTTCCTTTCCAAACAAAGAAAACGACGCTCGCTAGCTTGTCGAGAGTCACCGAGCGACGAAATATCACCCTGAAAGGGAAGTGCTACTACGTAACGTCCATTTTCACGAGAGGTGGTGCGGGTGTAAATTTCTTCACAGATTTTATCATCTGGGCTGAGGATAGGTGGAACGTTCACTTCCTCTAATTCCCAAAATCTGCGGACAGCGGTGTCTAGAGGATCAGCGGTACAACAATACGAGACGGCCTCGTAATTGCCTACACGAACCGGAGCGTCGTCCACGATTACATAGCCAAGAACAGTTTCTAATGCGAGCGGAGAATGATGCGAATGTTGACCTTTAATCCTATGCGATAACAGTAGATGCGGGAAAATCGAAGCACCGACCAGAATCTGAATCGGGCCAGAGACGGAGTATGTGTCGTCAGTCAGCGGTAAGTTTTTAAAGTTCAGTAAGCGAGAAACGTCGACAGAAGTTGTTGGTAAACATTCAGTTATTTTATCTACGACCAACGATTCCATGTCGTAATTAACGTTACGATCAAAGCGAGAGTAGAACCTAATGTTTACCGACCCTTGAATAGGTTTAGTTGAACCTCCTATTCCCCTAACTGCTAAACAAGAGGGATTTCGACTCATATTCAAGCCTAAGCGTTGACAAAGATCGCGCGTTACAAAGTTACTTTGCGAGGCGCTATCCAACAAAGCACGCACGCTGTGTTCATTACCATACGAATCTACGATAATAACACGAGCGGTCGCAAGCAATACCGTTGTAGGGCTACGAGACACGAGTTTACTATCTGATAACGCACAGAGTGTGACGTTATCAGTACGAGTGGACTGAGCAGATGCGACGGTCGACTCACCCGGCCCGGCCGCCGAATGCGGCGCGGGCGCAGAGGGGGTAGTGACCTGCGAATTACTAGCATTGCATGTAGTTCCAAAACACAACAATGTATGATGTTTTGAATTGCATTTTTTACACACAGACATTGACCTACATGCCGAGACACGATGTTTACTACTTAAGCAATTAATGCACAAATTACTCGACTTGGCGAATTTAAAACGATCATACGGTTTATAGTTATGAAACACGGAACATTTATATATAGAATCGTGATTGCTATTGCATAAGCTGCATAAAACTATCTGAGGACTGGATGCGGCATTTACATAAGAATGCGTAATCGACGAGTTCGATTGCTTGGAAGCTGTATCTAGTTTACGATCCCCATACCTTTTCAAAGTTTCATGTTTCAAGGACGATGTGCGTTGCAATATTTTTATATGATCGCGCACAAATGACGATAGATTTTCAAATGACGGTATTTCACATTTGCGTTGATCTGATTCAAAAGAACGTGCGGTCTCAGGGTCTAATTTCTTGAGCGCGACGTACAAGAATACAAAATCCGAGAGGTCATCAACCTTTAGATTTTTCAAAGCGGCGACTGAAGATGCGAATTTATCTAGAAATTGTTCTAGACTACTAGGGGTTGCGGACGACATTGCTTTAATATCGAAGATTTGATCTAAGTACGATGTAGCTACCAACCGTTTGTCTTCGTATTTATTTTTGATTAAGTCGAAAATTTATGTGTAATTTTCGGGGTCTGGGGTTATACCAGCGATCACGGAACGAGCCTTGCCCGTCAGTCTACCTATCAGATAATATAGTTTTTCTGACTCCGTAAGCAACTTATTGGTGTGTACAGAGTTTTTAAAACTAGCGTAGAATAGCGGCCAATTTTTTATATCGCCATTGAACTCAGGAATTTCGATCGGTGGCAGTCTAGGTGACCTGTGCTGACTAGCTGGCTTGACAACGTCGGCTTCGTCAGTTTGCAATTTCTTGGCGACTCGTTTGATACAACCTAACAAATCCTCGAATGAAGAGAGCGGCTGATAATCGATAACGAATTCAGGATCTGTTTTTAACTGCAAATTAGCTATTTTGTCTAATATCATTTCAAAGGTTTCGTGCAAAGTGTCTACTGTTTCTAAATCACATAGAAAAGATTCTCTATTTGACTCCTTTTTTGAATCAAGGTCTTTCGCACGATCGCAAATAGTTTGCATGCGAGAAAATATCCTATCTCTTTTAGAGTATAATAACTTCAACTGTTGTGCATCAGTATCAGTTGTAACTGGCGGCATTATGCTAGGTAGCTATAACAGCGAACTGGCTAGAAAGCAAGAACTATCGACAAACGACAAGCGAAAACGAAAATAAGACGATTGATAAACCTCAAGCAGAAATTTGAAGCGTTGGAGAACAGCATACACTTCCGTAAAAGGCACTATATATATACAAATATATATGTGTAGTGTAGTATGTTTAAATATGTGTGATGTGTGTCAAATAGGTATGTGTACCTATTTACTTGGCAAGTCGGTAATAATGTTGTGCGAATAATGCGGTGCGATACAATTTAACGAACAATATAGGTAGATGATACCTATTTAATACCCAACCTACGTACGGTTACGTATCTGTATTGAAACGATAGCGTTAAACTCAAGTATTGTCACTTGTCTAAACGACCAGTTGCCAGGAGTAGGCATCAACTGATTAGCAAACCGTAGTAGGTAGATAGACTACTGGTATAAATGAAACACCTAAACTTACCTATTCAAAGCGGGGTGAACGAATAACGATTTTGTAGATAAGTAGGTAATTAGTGCGAAACGATAGAATAGTTAGGTACTTATTTTAACCTACCTTGAAAAATGAAAGTAGAAAAAATAAGTTATACGACAGCGGAATAGAGATAACTATTTACCTACCTAATGCGAGCGAAACGAAAATGAAGTAGGTAAGTAAATAATAAATGCTAAACGACAGCGGAATTATAGTTACCTATTTACCTACCTAATGCGGGTGAACGAAAATAAGATTACGACAAATTGAGAAACTCCTTCTTTTCTTGAAGTCGGTTAATGATAGAAGTAGGTAAGTAAATGAGGTTTACGATATAAATGCGAGCAATAGGTGCAATCGAACTGTTATTTAGATACTTGGTATCTATAAAAGCGGTAGAATCGAACAAATAAAAGTGAGTAGGTAAAAATGAAAACACGTGTCGACTGACGCAATGTCAGGGTTTATGCGACTTGTTTAAACGAAATGAAATGCGGTTTAGAATGGCTATGATGATTCTATATCCTGATGCGATAGATCTAAATAGTTTTTTGGTGCAATTGAAACGTAATTTAGCATAAGCGGATGGATTTAGAATGGCCACGCTAATTCAATATCCGCTCGATAAGGACCATAAAATGGTTGTGCGGTTAAGTGGACTGTATTTTTTGAAGGGAGAAAAGAAGAGAAATGCGGGATGATGCGAATTTAAATTTGGCTTGAGAAAGTGTTTGTGACGAGGGATGTCGGCTGGAACTGCGTGGAACTGTGGGAAGAAGCAGTTCTTTATAAGGAGGGGTGCACAGTACCTTGTTTCGGTGTCCGAGGGTGTGAACAGCGTCCTTGATCGATAATCCAGTGGAAATTCACAGCACAATCACAAATCCAGATTTATTTTGATAGCGGTTAGCGCGAAGACCTTCAATCGGCCATGTTTTTCTCTTCGAGTGTTTTCTTCACAGGTGGTGTGCATTTCCGAGATGAATGCACGCGAATAGTATCTCGCTCACACTTCGGCGAGAAGGTTATGTGCGGGAAGGAGATGGAGAAAGGATATTCTCAAGCCAATGATTAGTTCCACGAAATATTAGATTTTAAACAATTAATTGAATTGGCGCGACCACTATTTGATACAAAAAAATAGGTATTCCTATTTTTCCACCAATCAACTGCATCTGAGTTTCTTTAATAAACTTATCTTTTTCTATGTTCCCTTTGCAGAAAAAGATTTTCCAAATCTTTTCATCTGTTCAGCTTTTAAAATCGCGAGGGTTTCATCATCTTTTAAAATGTTTAAAATTTGTAACATACTAGGATTTTTGTTAATTAGACCATTGATTGTAAAATTCCACGCTTCGACCACATTGTTTCTTCGATGACGTTCCGAAAATACGCACCATTTGTCGATAAAATTAGCCTTCATCCATTGTTTTTGAAAATAAGTTTAAAATTTTGTAATTTTACAAAGTCAAAGTCAAAAGATGATTTATTCAATACAATCACAAGGATCACTTTGAAACGTCTTACATACTAGGTGAATTTAGGTGCCAATTCATCCTAACCCAAGCTCGAGAAGAATTGGCAAGAAACTCGTCTTGGTCCTAGCGCTTTTTTATATGATCCATCTTATAACCACCTTAACTACGAAATACAAATACAAGAGAGTTTATACATTTCAAGTGTGTCGGTTAACTGTCTGAAGGCAGAGCTACATGAGGCCATGCATTCTTATCAATAATATAGTCATCTATATTATAATAAGCTTTCTTCAAAAGACTACCTTTAATGTATGCTTTAAATTTCTTAATAGGTAGTTTAGTAGCATTTTCAGGAAGCTTATTATAGAAGCGCACCGTGTTCCCCATAAATGACTTATTAACTTTTTCTAGTCGAAACCTAGGGATGTATAATTTATGTTTATTCCTAGTGTTGATTTTATGAAGGTCACAATTTTGCTGAATCCCATATCTATTTTTATGTGTATATAACAAATTTTCATATATATATTGTGAAGCTATTGTGAGAATATTAATTTCTTTGAATATTTCTCTCAAAGATTCTCGTGGTTTCATTTTATAAATGGCACGTATTGCCCTTTTTTGAATTACAAATATTTTACCAATATCAGCTGCTTTCCCCCAGAGAATGATGCCGTATGACATAACACTATGGAAGTAACTGAAATAAACTAGTCTAGCTGTAGCTTCATCAGTAAGCCACCGTATCGCACGAACTGCATATGCAGCGGAACTAAGCCTACCAGCAAGCGTTTCAATTTTTGGTCCCCACTGTAGTTTTGCATCAATATTAAGACCTAGGGAGATCGTGGAATTTACAAGATTCATTGCCTCTCCATTTATTTCAATGTTGGACGGGCTATGAATAACATTTGGCAAAGTGAATTTGATACATTTAGTTTTTTTGGAATTAAGCAAAAGATTATTTACATTGAACCAGTTAAGAACTAACGATAAGGATTCATTTACGTTATCGCATATACTGGTTTTATCTCTATCAACTTTAAAAATTAAAGACGTATCGTCTGCAAATAAAACTATATCACAAATATTTTTTACAAAAAAAGGTAAATCATTAACGTATACTAGGAATAAAAAAGGGCCTAGTATCGATCCCTGAGGTACCCCTATATCAATAAATAATCCCAAAGACCTCTCACCACCCACGTCTACTTTCTGGACTCTATTGGATAGATAAGACTGTATGAGGTCAATCGCCCGGTTTTTAATGCCATAATATTTTAACTTTGTGATTAGGGTTGCATGACTCACACAGTCAAAGGCCTTAGATAGATCGCAGAATACCCCAATTGCATCCTGTGACTTCTCCCAGGCCTCAAATATATGCTTTAAGAGCGCTATACCTGCATCAGCTGTTGATCGACCTTTAGTAAATCCGTATTGATTACTATGTAGCAGGCCGTTAACGTTAAAGTGGTATAATAACTGATTAAGAACTATTTTTTCAAAGATTTTACTTAAAGCAGGTAATGTCGATATCGGTCTATAATTAGCGAGATCGCTTTCACTTCCAGACTTAAACATAGGTATGAGTTTACTGTGTTTCATGAGATCGGGAAAAACTCCCTCGTCGATACATCTATTAAAAATATAAGCTAAACATGGTGCAATATCTAAGATAATGACACCCAGCACTTTTGTAGACATTCCCCAAAGATCTTCTGTATTTTTTATATTAATTAACTTGAATGCTTTTACAATACTAGCCTCGTTAATGTAGCTAAAACTAAACTCATTCTTACATTTTGCAACACTAGATTCTAATAGAACGGAAGCTCTGGAAGCTGAAGAGTTTAACGATTTGGTCACTATTTTTGGTATATCTGAGAAAAAACTATCAAATGCATTCGCAACATCCTGTTCCTTTGTCAAAATTGTACCATTTATATTTAATTTGAACTGTATATTGCGAGCCCTTGATTTACCTGTTTCATTATTGATTAATTTCCAAGTTGCTTTTATTTTATTTGTTAAATTTTCTATTATTTTTCTCAAAAACAGTGACTTAGCCGCATGACAAACTTTTTTGAAGACTTTTGAGTAATTCCTAACATATAACATAAAAACTGGATCATCTAACATTGTCTCTCTGGTAGCATATAATTCATACAATGTATTCCTACTTCTATAAATACCCGGTGTAGCCCAGTCGACAAATCTAGCACAATTTTTTGTTTTGCATGGTTTTACTGTAAATATATCAGCATGTTCTTTAATTATTAAATTAGACAATGTGGTGAAAAGATCATTTGGATCATCGATGTATGGTACAAGGGAAACTTTGTGTTCAATTCTACTTTGAAATGTTTTGATGCGGCTCTCTGTAATAGGTCGGTGAGTAAAGTTCTGAGCTTCAACTATACGATCACAAGAAAAGGTGGCACAGTGACCGTAATGGTCAGAACTAAAATGTTTTAGTACACACTTATGAACTGGTGTGCAACTGCAATAAATGTTATCTAGACAAGTGGCTGTTGTTAGTGTCACTCTTGTAGGTTCATTAAAAAGAGGACTTAAATTGAAACACTTAAATAAGTTTAAAAGTCTTTCAGATAATGGATCAATCGGAATATTTATATTAAAATCACCACAAACTATTATAATCTTATCACAAGCTATTTTTTGCAATATTTCTTCCATAGTGCATTCATATAACCCAAAATCAGCATTGGGAGGACGGTAAACGCTCACGACGACATGCCGCTCCAGCTCGACACACGACACCTCAATAATTCTTACAATAGAAAGATTTCTAATATCCTTACGCTCCTTGCATTTTAAGTTAATTTTTACAATAATTAACGAGCCACCACGTATTGCGCTCTTGCGTTTATAGCTGCTGACAATATTGTAATTTTCGTAGAAAGGAAGTACCATCATGAGAAGGCATTTCGTTTGACATAATATATTGCCAACCATTGTTTATTTCGTGTATTGGCAGCGATGGCAGAACAGAACACAAACTAATGATACGCCTGTAATTCCTCGATTTCAAGTCAATGGATTTTGCTTTTTGTCCAAAGCATTTCGGAAATGATAGTAACAACCATTTATATTCATATTTTTAAATATTTTCAACAACGCTTTTATGGCAGAATTCTCATAGTCAACATGAATATCTTTTGGTTCCCACTCTGGAAGCTGTGATTTTATTAATTGTAATGCTAAAGTGTATGCCTTCACACTTTTGTGTGACATAAACATATATGTCAAGGGAATTACATTAGTCTTTTCTTTGCCACTGCCCAAGTCTCCGTGTATGCTGTATAGTTGTGGAAATGGTACAAGAGATGCTTTGAAGGTGCCATCCATAAAAAACCGTTGTATGGATTTCATTTGTGATTGTGCATATTGACTACAAAATACTATCTTTATTCTAATAGTAATACTAATCTTTATTGTGCCATCGTAGTAATCTGCCAATAAGAAATCTTTAAATTGTGAGGGTACCTCAACTTCATCATAACTAATGGGACGTATAGTATTGACTTTTGCCGTCGATCGTAATTTTCGATAAATAGTAATTTTTTTCTGATCGAAAGTAGGGACAGGTAGTGATGATGCTAAGTCTAACCCTGATTTTGCAATAGCCAATCTAAATTTTCTATAGACTCTCGGAGCAGCTTCCGTTCCTCGGGCAGCCTTCTCGACATATTTGTCAATAAGGTCACATATCCTTTGCATTTAAGATTTACATTTTTATATTCTTTGCATCGCCAACAACTACCATCTTTATAAATAGCATTTCTGTAGAATTGGTATCCGCCAAACAGTAAAACTCTTGCACGCCCACGTTTTAATATTTCAAAATCATTAGTTCATAGTTCATAGTTCATAGTAGTTTATTCCATTGACAAATTACATTGTATGCGGAAATATAAATTAAATTAAAAATATAATTAAACATAAAATAATTATTGATAAATTATGGTAATCATGCAATATATTACAATGTCAAAAACCTAACCTAACAATGAATAATCAGAACATTTTAATGTGATCAATCAAAACAATCAATAATTATAAAACGGTTCATAGATCATCCAGTGAATAGAGACATTTCTCCAGAAGAAAAGACTTCAACTCAACCTTTAGTTTTGTTCTTTGGTGAATAATAGATTTCAGTTCTAGTGGCAGTCTGTTAAAAAATTCAACTGCTTGATATCTTAAACAGTGTCAGTCATTTTAAATTTATTCAAATACAATTGAAAAAGCAATAGTCCACACACACTGAAAGCTTAAATGACATTGTCGTATCGCCAAGTTTGAAAATAGAAAATAAAATTAAAATAAATGGCTTGAGAGCAAGGAAGTTGGAAATCTCGAGTGTCTAGGGCTTACTTACACATCTCAGATTTATATTTAGCATGTTGGAAAAAATAAACTGAAGTTAATGCATTTATGTTTTTGGGAAAGTCCAAATGTGTAAATCGGACTAAAAAGCTCAGTAGTCCGATATTGATCAGCATCATCGGACTGATGAGACTAAAAAGTTTCATCAGTCCGATCATAGGACTAAATCATCGGACTTCTGATACTAGGCCACATGTTCAGGTAAACTATCTTTTAACAATGATTCTGCTATTACATTAGAAGAGTTTAAAGACTTTGTAGTGGAGACTGGAATATCAGTAAAAAAAGTTTCAAATGCCCTTGCTACATCTATATCTTGCATAATGCATTGTTGATAATTAAATTTATTACACTATTATGAGTTTTGGATTTTCCGTTCTCATTATTCATTATTTTCCAAGCTGCTTTTATTTTACTGTTTTTAATTTTTGAACTCAAAATACTGAGGTTTAGCAAAACGACAAACTTTTTAAAGATTTTTGAGTAATTTTTAGGGTTCCGTACCTCGAAAGGAAAAAACGGAACCCTTATAGGATCACTTTGTTGTCCGTCCGTCTGTCCGTCTGTCTGTCAAGACACTTTTTCTCAGGAACGCGTGGAGGTATCAAGCTGAAATTTATATAAAATACTCAGGTCTACTGTCCCTTAAAGCTGTGAAAAAATCAAACTTCTAAGCCAACGCAATCAAAAGATACAGCCGTTTATGCCGCAAATTTTCGACACTCGCAAGGGAATCAAAACCTACAGGGTTCTTCCCGTGAACTCAGAATCTTGAAATTTGGTACGAAGCAACGACTTATAGCACAGATAAAGGATAAATTTCGATAACCGTACATTTTTAGTTACATCGTATAATCAAAATATTTTTAATAATATTAAACTTACTACCCTTTTTCTCATGAACGCGTAGAGGTATTAAATTGAAATTCATATAAAATACTCAGGTCTATAATACCTTTAAGCTGTAATAAAATCAAACTTCTATGTCAACGCAATCAAGAGAAACAGCAATTTAAGTCGCATATATTCAAACTCGCAACTCGCAAGGGAATCAAAACCTACAGGGTACTTCCCGTGAACTCAGAATCTTGAAATTTGGTACGAAGCAACGTCTTATAGCACAGATAAAGGATAAATTGCGATAACGGTACATTTTTAGTTACATCATATAATAAAAATATTTTAATTAATTTTAAACTTACTACCCTTTTTCTCATGAACGCGTAAAGGTATTAAAATGAAATTCATTTAAAATATTCAAGTCTATAATATCTTTAAGCTGTAACAAAATCAAACTTCTATGTTAATGCAATCAAGAGAAACAGTAATTTAAGTCACATATATTAAAACTCGCAACTCGCAAGGGAATCAAAACCTACAGGGTACTTCCCGTGAACTCAGAATCTTGAAATTTGGTACGAAGCAACGTCTTATAGCACAGAAAAAGGAAAAATTGCGAAAACTGTAATTTTTTTGTCACATCATCCAACTATGTCTCGATTGTCGTGATGGGTGAAATTTTACTTATATACATAGGTTTGTACGGAACCCTCGGAGCGCGAGTCCGACTCGCACTTGGCCGGTTTTTTTACATTTTCTTTAAACTCTTTACTAAAGTTATACCGTTTTTCACTGTGCAATTCATACAAGGTACGCCTACTCTTATGAATACCTGCTGTTGCCCTTTCACAAAATGTTAAACTGCCGGAACCCACAATAGTTTTGGATGTGAAAATGGAACTGAATACATTATTAAATTCAGTGAAAAATGTATTGTATAAATCATTTGGATTATCATCATTATACAACAAAAAGGCAAGTTGGTTCAATCTTACTTTCTCTAAACGATCAGTGATAACTGGTATATAAGTAATTTTTTTTTGTACATCTTTATTATTCATTTTAGTTTCTATTTGAACTAGTTGACCGAGATGGTCAGAGTGAATATTACTAATTATATTTTTGCTTATTATGTTTACATTGGTAAAGATATTATTTATGCCGAAGTGGCAGTTATTCTAGTTGGCTCCATAAATGTAGGTTCAAGACCAAATGAATTAAATAAACTAGTTATTCTGGTTTTTAATGAATATTTCTCAAGCAAATTTATATTAAAATCACCGCATTCAACAATTTCTTTATTTGATTTTGTAATAGACTTATGCAAAAAGTCCTCCATAATTTGCGGTTGGTTGGGCGGCTATAGGTACGACAACCTCTGTGGTGCAGTGGGCTAAGGTCTGGCTGAGACGCAGAAGGTTGCGGGTTCGATTCCCGCCGCGGGACAAATGTTTGTATGATCTGCAAGTATTTGTCTCGGGTCTGGGTGTTTCTATGTATAATATGTAAGAATTTCCAAAAAAAAAAAGGTATATAAGTAGTATATCAGTCATGTGGTACCTTACGCAAGCTCTGCTTACTTTGGGGCCAAATGATGTTGTGTTGAATGTCCGGGATTATTTATTATTCATTTATTTATTTATAAGTGCTTATAACAAGGAAACGCTTCAACTCTATGCAGGCTATCTCAATGTGTCTTTCTACTGATTGGGTGACAATGTCTTTGTGTTCTTTGAATTTTATTTGTTTATTGATTAATATTAATGATCTACCTCTTATAGAATGTACTCTGCAAAAAGAACTACCAACTTGGTGATTCTTGAAGTTGATCATGAGCTCATGACTTTTCAGCCAATGTTCTGTTAAGCAGATTATGTCAATATTGATTGAGTTCATGTACAAGTCTAATTCTAATTCTTTATTACAAATTCCTTGAATATTTTGATGCACCAAGTTAGTAAACTTAAACTTATTAACACTATTTATTTTACAGTTTTTAGTTTGTTTGTTTGACTATTTTTATAACATATATTATTTGACTTGTCAGTGCTAGATACATCCTCTATTGTCTTTTTATCTAATTTAAATTACTAGGAAAAAATCCAGAGTCTGATTTGGAATGTCAAGATTATGCTCAATAGAAGCATTGTGTGTAGCCAAGTTTTTGGCTGTTATACTAAAATAATAAGATAGCGAAACAGCTACCTGTCGTTTGTAATAATTAGGAAGGTAGTGGTGGCAATTTGGTTGGTTCATTTCTAAAATTAGGAATTGTCTAAAATATATTTTAGTTAGTCATAGTATTTGTAAAACCTATTCGGTTGGTACCATTTAACTAAATTAGGAACGCTTAATTAAATTATATTAAATTAAATTAGGATAAGTTGGTAACAGCAGAATACCTAGTTACATTTGACACTTCTAAACCTAATTTTAGCTAAAATTAGTTATGTTGGTGCCAACAAAATTGAGGCCAATGGTGGCAATTCGGTTGTTTAATTTCTAAAATTAGGAATTGTCTAAAATATATTTAGTTAGTCATAGCATTTGTTAAACTTTGTTAAACCTATTCGGTTGGTACCATCTAACTAAATTAGGAACGCTTAATTAAGTTAGATAAAATTAAATTAGGATGAGTTGGTAGCAGCAGAATACCAAAGGTTAATTTGACAGTTTAAAACCTAATTTTAGCTAAAACTACCTTTTGTCAAATAATATTTTTTACTAACAATGTTGTTTGTGTCAATCATATGGATTACATTATTATTATTGCATGACATTGTATGCAAAGCCTGATTTAATTTATATCTATAGTCATTTTCTGCTTGTGGCAAGCTGTCGCTACTGTAGGGAAAGTAAACATTACAATTTTGTTTACTTGCAATGAACAAAGTGTTTTAAAATATTTTATTAATTCAGCTTTGTTTACATTACCCCTATTTCCAAGCCAAATTACTTAATTAGAGTTGTGCTTAAAATTATACTTAGTTATTAATTGCATTATGTCATGCAGGTCACAGTTTGGTAAGCAATTATTTAGTACTGTATGTCCCATGCTAGTGTTTAATAATAATTGGCCCATATTTTTTTCAATTTCATCACAGAACATTATGGTTTCTCCTAAAGTAACATTTTTGTGTGAGTCCAAACACGCTTGGGATGACGATATAGAAGCACACACTGGCCTAGGATTCTCAGAACACTGACAATCACAGGTGGGGTTAGTCACAAATGAATCAAAGCGGACTTGATCATTGTTTGAAACTTTGAGTAGTTCATCCACAGTCAATAAGCACTCCCGTATCGCCTCCTGAGACTTCTTATAACGGTTAGTTATGGATCTCAAGCACTTCTCAACGCTGGCAAGATCGCACTGAAGCTCCTGCATGTCAGATTCATACTTAGTCTTATTATATTCTAGCTGCAAAGTGCACATTTTTAAGTGGTTTGACATTTTAATTTATTTTCTCTTATTTTAGATTATTTAATTTTCTTTTAGTTTTTGTTATAAGTTTGTTTACTTTTACAATTTTTTTCTGTTTATTTTTGCCTTCAGTATTTTTGATGCATGCTGCAACTCCCTCTGAGTCATCATTTATAGTTATTAGTTACAGTTGGTGCCGAAGAACATGCATCAGGGCCATTTTCTCTACTATCTGATATTAGCTCATCAAATAAGTTTTGGGTTTGAAGTGCATCAGAGCTCTGAGCGGCCTCTTCCAGTAATGTGATTTGGTGGTAGGCATCAAATAGTTACTTTTGTATAGTTTCTTTCGCTTCCTCTAGTTACACATTTGGATTCACTTGTTTATTTTCTATTTCGAATTTTCTTTTTTTAGTTACAGAAGCTTTGTTCGATTTGCTGTATTAAAACCTATATAAAGACAAAATAAAAGGGAGGGACCCTTTTATTTTGTCTTATTTTATTTTCTGTTATTGGTATTTTAAGATTATTGTTAATTAGTTCTAGTATTTTCCTGGCTCCCACCTGATTTTTCACATTATGTGTAAAGCTTTGTTAACTAAGTTTGAGACTGACTTGGGAATATTTACATTAGCTCCCTCTAGTTTGTTCTATGCTTCCTCCTGTATAAATAGCTGCTGCAGTATGTGTCTTCTCCGTTTGGTTATAGGTTTCAAATGGTTTTCTCCATTGACGATAACTGTTTTGGTACGTTTCTATGTGGAACTTTTCTTGGCCTTATATTCTTGAACATGGATGTAATTAATCAAAAAAAATAATTAAAAAAATACCCGTAGTATTTTGTTGATTAATTACATCCATGTTCCTTAAAAATTCAGCTGTATCTAATATTGTAACTATTTTAAACGTAAACCGTTGAATATATTTCGGATAATGTGTAATCAAATCAGCTATCAATTGATTTTCAGGAATTTTATTGGTAAGCATTTACGCTCTTCCAGACCAACTTAAAAAGTGGCTCAAAATTGTTGTGTTCTTCGATTTATCCCAAGTATCATTCACTATAGCTCTACGCAATTCATTCTATTCTTTATCTCCACTAACGTAGTCAAAAAATCCTTCTTATAGTAATTTATTCCTTTAGTCATGTATGATCGATTTGGTTATCTGTGTATCCCACGAATTAATTATATTTGAAGGAATTTGTAGTCTTCGTTTGGCGGTGGAAAAATAGGCACGATGATAAAGGACCATGAGAGATTTTGTATGAACCCCGTCCCCACCCTGTAACAGTCAAGGGATACGTGTCAATTTGTTCATTGGGACCCAAAAATGTCGAAAGTACTAGTGTTAGTTGAAAAAACCATTGGGTTTATTTTTAATAAAAAATAACTTTTGGCAAACATTTTTTTTTAACAAACAAAAATAGTAGATTATTGCACCGAGCACAAAGTGAGTCATTAATGCACGAGTGTTGTGTTGGTGCCCGAGCGCAAGCGATGGCACTAAATTAACACGAGTGCATTAATTACTCTCTGTAGCGAGGTGCGTAATTTACTTTTCTTTCAACTACCAATCTAAGTAACTGCCGTGATAAAATACAAAATATTTACTCAAAATAAAATAAAGTTATTAAAAACAAAGTTTAATTCATCTATTCATTTCTCATCAACATTTAAAACTTACAATTATTAAATGTGCAGTTATTATAAGTAAAATTTGCACTTTTACTTGGAACATTGATTCTTGTATTTGTGTGGTTTATTTGTGAATAATAATTATTATCATCAGAATCAGACGATACAGGTAGACGCGGGCTCAATTTAAATCATTTCCATGAGAAGTAGACGGACGTGGTGATGTTGATCGATGCAAATGAATTGATCCCGTTATGTTTTGAGTGATTTTACTTTTATTTTGTACCGATTCCTCTATGTAACCTTCTGCTACTTGGTCCGATTTCCATCCACCATGACGCTTGAGCGTAGTCAAATTAGCACCGGAGTCAGCTAGCAGCGTTGCAGACGTTCGGCGGAAACAATGCCCAGTGTAGGCTTCCGGGTTTTGTAGCTTCAGATAACTGGCAATTTCATATGGCAATTTTCCAAATTTGTTTCTGTCGATGGCTTGTTTTGAGCATTTACCATTCTGGTAATTTAAGAAAAAACGATTTGTGTTTATAGAGCTTGGACGCAGCGCCATGTATTTCTGTACTACATTTTAAAAGTCGTCGCGTATTACAAATTGACGGTCTTTCTTTGTTTTCGTGTTCATAAGTTTAATTCAATTTGTGATATTCATTAATTCAGAGCTTTTCTGCAAACCCCGTTTATACCGAAATAAGAGCTACCTGTAAAAACAGATTAAAATTTGACGTTACACACAATTTATAGGCATTTAAGTATATTAATGACCTGTATATACATTGGTTAGGGCAAGTGTTGAGTAGAAATACATTGGCGGGTAATTAGAATAACTTCAAACATGTCGCAAGTAGTTACTCAACTAAGCCGGCAAAGTACTTCTATAAAATAATTGCACAAAAGAGTGTTTATACCGGTCGTAATGTGTCATCGTCTAGATTATAGACTTAAAACTTACCTTTGTTGCTAAATATTTATCGTCAGATGCTTCATTCAAAAATGTTTCTATATCCTGAGCTGTGAGCACTTTTACTTTTTACTCATATACCCATCTGATAGCCGCTTCAATAGCGATGTTAATTTTGAGTATTCTTTGATATCCACGTGGTGCTTGGTATTAACTGTGCTTTTTAACATTCAATATATAGACCACAATGAAGATGGTCTCATTTTTTTGGACATCTAACTGAAATACGTTAAAAACACACTTTCGGACAGTGATTTTACGTCTTTCGTTTCTCCACATAGTAAAATTTTCGTAAGCTTTTAAATATTCATGACGACCTCTGTGGCGCAGTGGGCTAAGGCCCGACTGAGACGCGGAAGGTTGCGGGTTCGATTCCCGCCGCGGGACAAATGTTTGTACGATCTGCGAGTATTTGTCTCGGGTCTGGTTGTTTCTATGTATAATATGTATGTATTTAAAAAAAAAGTATATAAGTAGTATATCAGTCATGTGGTACCTATAACACAAGCTCTGCTTACTTTGGGGCCAGATGATGCTGCGTGAAATATTAGGGATTATTTATTTATTTATTTATTTATTATCACGTGACTTTTGCGGTAAAAGGTTATTAATAATTTAATTTTCAGCTGTTTTTATACATTCTGGAGTTGAATTCACATCGCTATCGCTGTCTATTTCCATTTTTTTCAACTTTTTTTATTAAATATAATTTATAAAATTTTTACAATGGTACAAAATGCGCGTCATTTGTTTTTTTTTTCACCAAGTAGGTTTTATTCAGCCGATTTTTATTATCAGCTAGTATCTTTTTGATCTAATGCAAACTTTTTAATTAACTTAATGGGAGATATTAAACCTCTGCTCTGTGGTAAATTTATACTTATCTAAATAAAAAGTAAGAAACCTTGCAATAATGAGATTTCATAAAACAGTACTGCACTATTTTGGTTCTAAGAAAAAAATACGTCCTTTGTGATCGGTTTTGTAGTGATTAATGATAACATTACTGCGTAGTTGAAAGAAAAGCATATTTCACGTAAACTAATGTCGATTGTATATCATATTAACCCATTAGTACCGCCAAAATCATGTCAAACGGTTCACTACTAGCTTTAGTTAAGCTCTTATTTTTAAACTGCATGGCATAAAAACAGGGCTAGTGCCTGACAAGCACTTGACTGTACTAACAATTACATTATGTCGTCTTTTAAAATATTATCAAGCATTAATGCTGGTGCATTAAAGTCAATATGACGCCCTAACCCCATATACCATACAATGGATATTATGTGCGCACCACTTTCCACAGTGCGATTGCCTGTAAGGCAAGTGCAGTACCAATGCGCAATAGCATGTCTGTCATCCAAATCCCGGTCTATTCAAATATAACTATAATAAATACGGGAACGGACATGGCGTGACTAAATCCGTTTTCTGACAAACCAAAAATTATTTAGCAGGATATTGCATCGCGGTAAATCGTTTAACTCGTTATCACGGTATAGTTCTATATTATAAGGCCATCGCGAAGGTGCTCGGTGCAGTAAGACTTGGCAAGCTTAATATGATAGATTCCTAGCGCGAAAAGAAACACTTCATCTTCAGATAAACGTGAGAAGTCTTCGAAGTTTGGAATTTTTACTTGCATGGCTTCAAAACGCACTCTCTGTCTGTTAAGATTTTTTAAATGCCCATAATCATGCAAAAGATTGGACATGTTCAACATATAGAATTAATTATATTTATGGTCACGGCGACGAATCTGTTATCAACAGCGACACGATGATGATAATAGTTATTTATTATGGCTGCTGCGATTTTAAAGTCTCAGAACATATGAATTAATGCACTGTTAAAATACGTTTGTCGCAACAACCTGAACCAGTTTTTAAACTTGCCGTTGACTGCCTCAACAACCCACCCACCCATCAACAACACAACGATTTGTATGGGTCGTTGAAACACCCACTGCCTCAACGACCCATACAAATCGTAATCAATCGGTACTTATTTGCCTGGCCTCTTGTCAGCTGACTAGCGTTCCGGTCCTTTGTGGCATCAGGTGGCATGTAGACTTCATAGCCACAGGACTGGATATCACCAATGCTATCTCTAAAGCTCCTGTCTACTATAAAAACGTGGCCACTCTTTAAAAACCAATGCAAAGGATTTTGATCATTCATTAATAACTGCATAATGGTAGCATCAGAAGTTATATAAAACTTAAGCCCCACGTATTTGAAATATGTCACCATATTAAAAAGTTATCTACTCTAATAGATGTTTTAAAGGACACATGTTTCAAATCTGTTGGATGGTGGGGACGTTTTTTCCCATAGTCCTTTGCCCATGTATTTTGAATGTCGGCATGTAATTTTCGCGCACAATATTTGTTGCGCCGAACGATGTCATTTAAAAACATGAATTTTACTTGCGCATGTTTGCACTAAAGTGTTTTGATTCGCTTGTATTACGTGATACCAACGTTAATAATGGTTCGACTGGTAAATGCAATTTTGGCAATTAAACTTTTCCACTCGCGCAGCACATTTTCGGTGATCCATTATTTAATTTAAAGGCACTGCAATACATGCATAATTTACCAATTTTTCCAACACTTGGATGAAGATGTGATCATAATAAGGATTGTAATTGAACGCTCCAAGATTTAAATCAATGTGTACTGAGCGTCTCGATCGAGCAATACATACTCCCGCTGAATATCTTCTTCAGATAGACGGGTTTGAGCAATACCGAATACGTATTGTTCAAACCCGTCTGTATTCAGTCTTACTTCTCCCTGAAAGTCTGTTTCAGTTGATAGAACTTGAGCAGTGCGTCTTCGAACGGTTTTCAATCTTACTTGCCGTTGCTCGTCGGTTTCTCAAGCTCATGATATCTTTTTACGTTTTTCTTAAGCTGTAGATTGGCCTATCTTTGTTTGTTTCGGTGGCATAAATACTAATTTTCTCCACAATTATTAATTCACAATTTCATTATTTTACACTTCATACGAAATTCATAAATGAAGTTACACATTTGACAGCAAAACCTTCAAATTCCGGATGTGTCCAGATGACGTACCTATATCTATTCTTCTATATATAAAAATAGAAATAAAAATGTTTGTAAGACTAATACCGATTTAAAATGAAAGACTAATAAAACGTCTTTTGTTGACTCTATATCAACTTTAATTTGAGCCTAAAAACATAATAATAATATAAAAGAGTTCGAAATGGGAGTCGGGGCATTAGATACAATCACTACCATCATTTAACATTGGCACCTTATTAGATCCTACAACATGTAAGAATTGTGGTTCATTCTAAGGTGGTGGAAGCAAAGTTCCAACCAAATTATACACCTGGCCCTGCACTTTGAATGTAGGCATAAAACTATAGAAGTGATTATGCTCATGGTGGAGGTTTTTTATCAAACAGTTAAGGAGATCTGGAAGCTTTTGCAAAGGTTCTAGCTGGACCTTTCCTGAATCGCAGCACATTCCCACAGATTCATCATAGTACTTCAGAGTTTTACACCACTTGCATTCGATGTTCATCGGTCCCAAAACAACAGTATTATCACTATCGTACGTTATGTTACTATCATAACTCAGTCCAGAAAAGGCTTTAGAATTTCAAGGTTGCAGTCGTCTTTCAACTCGCTGTCCTTCATGATTTCGTTCATATCGTAACTGTGATACTCTGTACACTTCTAGGTGTTTGCACCGATATTTACTTGCAGCCTGCTTATGTACTTCACTGCGTACTTATCAGCGGGAACACCCCGCTGATAATCAACGACAGCCTGCCTGTGAACTTTAGGGTGTTTTATTTGATAATAAGCTGCATGTTTACGATGATTAGAAGGCTCATTTTGATTATAGTTTTTTCTTGCTTCCTTAACCTGCAATTTTCTGACCACATTGGTAACCCTCGCCCTGCGTTTCTTCGCTTTATATTTTGCGATTTATTTGTCAAACTAATTTCATTTTGGACTGACTCTTGGGTAGTGAAAGTTGGAGAGAAATTAAATCTGACTCACATGCATATTCAATAATTGTATGAGTGAATGAAATTGCGAATGAAAGTCTTGCACAA
Source organism: Lampropteryx suffumata (assembly GCA_948098915.1). Lineage (NCBI taxonomy): Eukaryota > Metazoa > Arthropoda > Insecta > Lepidoptera > Geometridae > Lampropteryx > Lampropteryx suffumata. The sequence goes on along the minus strand of OX402544.1, from coordinate 11,452,938 downwards.
CATTAGAAATTGGTGAAGGTTGAGTAAACGTCGGAGATACATCCATTTCAATGCGTAGTTTTTAGGCTATTAGACCCTCATCAGTGTTATTACCACCATCGGAATCAGCGTAGATATCAAAGTGACCATTAGAAAGATCTTGGGAAAACGCAACCTTTTGATGGGTTGGTTTTCTGTACCAAATTTGGCGTTTACTCCCACCTGTTCTGTTGAGTAGTTCTGTTGACAGAACTACTGGGATTTATTCTCCCATTAGTTCTGTGACTTAAAAGACTATGCTTTACACCTGACTTTTATCTCTACTATTCCCTCCTGTTTTGTTAAGTAATTCTGATGACAGAACTACTGGTAGTTTATCCGCACTAATTCTTTGATTTAAAAAACTTTACCAACCTATGTACATATTGGCAATAAATAAAATGAAATGAAACAAAAAGGGAAATATATTTTACCAACATTCAACAATAAAATACATCTTCTTTTTAACTGCAAAAACCCACTGTACATTCGGTAACTCGCAATAGGAGCACTTTACCTTAGTTTCTATGAAAACAAAGGTATGACTATGTTACCGTTAATCAATTGCATTTGTTACACTCTGATCATAGCATCGTTTTCAATCTGTTTATTTGCCCTTCGTTTAATTGATTTCAATTGGCAGGCTTTAAGCAGGCAGAAGAAAACGCTGCATCTTCTTCTAAGTTTTTCAGGAACTTTGCTGGCCTGGTTTTGAATGTGCCGTTGCCATGCCTTGCCATGCAACGCGATGCCAGCCTTCAACAACATTAGTTGTTCGATGGCGTTGACCAAAGGCAGTCCATGACTTGATGCGCTTGGGGTTCATCCAGAAACTCATATACTTTATAAATTTATCCAAGTCGCACCTTTCGCTAAAATCGAGCACTTGGGATACAACATTTCTACTGCATATACAGTCTCATTCGGGTAACTGATTTTCTTAACTTTATTTAATTTATTTGTCCTCCTGTAAATCGACGACTTAATTTTATTGAAGCTAGGTAACTCCTTAATGAGATCTATACCCGTGTCTTTTAAAGCAGTCACTGTTTTCTTATACACTGCCGGTACGGTTTCATTACTTAGCATCATTTCACTAACACTATTGTGGATTATAACGGACATGACTTCTTTATTTGTATCAGGAATGCAGGTAAAAGTCATGGTCGACATGTTTAATGATTTCCTTTTCATCCTAAAATACAAAATAAAAATTTAGTAATAATAAAAAAACCGTTGTGTGAATTTAGGTTCATACCATGACTTGTTAAACAAAGTAATTAGGTACCTCGGAAGTGATAACAGTTCCACTGCGTTTGATTTTCTTGTACATGGCACATCTCCATAATGTTTGAATTTTTTTATATTTAGAGAGCTGGTAATATTCGAATCCATTTTCGAGTAACACGCGACCGCGACCGCGTCTTATTAGGTTAAATTCACTCATTAAAATAACAACCCTCTTCAATATACTATTTACCTCTTCAAGGCACTCTTGAAAAGCTTTAAATAATAATTTGTAATCGTGACGTTGTCATCAGGAATCATAACTGAAAAATAAATTACTTCAAGTGCCAGTACTTGACAATTGATTGCAATAGTTTGAATCACAACAGAGCTACTCAACAGAACAAGTGAGAATTGTATTCCTATTTATTTTGTGGACAGAACTAATCAGAAAAAAAATCCAGTAGTTCTGCCAACAGAACTACTCAACAGAACAGGTGGGGAGTAAACAAAATTTGGCATACAGGTTGCCATTTCGATACACTTCAAATACAAATGGGTATATTTGTACGGCTGCAACTAACTCGCAGTAACCGCCATATGTAGAGTGTTGTAACATATCGAATGTATACTCTTCTTTATCCCATTGATATTTATTATATACTAGCTGACCCGGCAAACGTTGTTTTGCCATGTATGTTATTTTTAGGAAACATTTTTATAGGTAAATAAAAATAATTATCTACCATATGTGTGCGGGGAAGTATTTATAATCGAATGCATTATAAAGTATAAAAGTATGTTTTATTTAGGTTAATAAATAAATCTTTATTAGAGTAACGAATATATTTTAAATAACAGTCTTTGATAGATATCTAAACATCAAAAATAAATATTTTTATTTTTATTACTATCAATTATGGCAGTGAAAAAAAAAAAATTAATCTCTTAGCGCAATAGAGTGTACAATATTTTTGGTTAGTCCGTCTTTAGCCAACACAAACAAACTGGATGGTTTTCCCACGCGAGAACATCCCACATATAGTTGTCCGTGGGAAAAGCACGGTGTTTCCAAATCTAAGCCACATACAGACAATGTTTGTCCTTGTGACTTATTGATTGTCATAGCGAATGCCAATCTAATTGGGAATTGAGTGCATTTGAATTCAATTGGCACATCTGTAAGAATCATAGGGATTCGTGGCAGCAACACATTTTCGCCTTGAAACTTGCCATTCAAGATGATGGCTTCAATAACGTTTTTCATTAATTTCTTAATTACTAATCGTGTGCCATTACATAGCCGTGGTGGGTTTAAGTTTCTAAGTAGAATAATCGGAGACCCAACATTCAATTGTAAATGATGTGGTGGCATGCCTGGCAAATCCAATGAATTTAAGAACTCAATTGGATAATTCACAGTCTCGTTGGTATCGCAAACTGCATCGATAGATTTATATGACACCAAGTCCCCAGGCAACAGCTGTTGTATCTTTAAATTTAACCCATTGACGTCCACATTTTTAGCTGCCAAGATCGCTCTTTCTGCCAGCCACTTATGATTTGCATATTGTGTGTGTACGTCGGGAAATATGTGATCGATAAGACTATTTTGCGAGTCGATGATTGTGCAGAAGTCCGTCTGTAATTTTATGCATCCAGTATTTTCATGTACAGCAACTTTGCCATCACCAATATCTAACAGTTGTTTAGAGAAAGTTTCGGCGGATGGATCCTGAAGCATTTGAACGCGCATGTTCACCGTCAGTTGTACTTTTTCAACATTACGCCATAGTCGCGATGATTTTAAGCACGCGTTGATTTCATCAGCGTAGGTTGAACGCGGAATAACGGGAAGTGTTTGTCTAAAATCACCTGAAAGGAGTAACAAAGTGCCGCCAAATAGTTTGTCGTTGTTTTTTATATCCTTTAATGTTCTATCCAATGCCTCAAGCGAATGTTTGTGCGCCATAGTGCATTCATCCCAGATAATAATTTTACATTGTTTCAGCACTGTGGCCATAGACGATTGTTTTTTTATGTTGCACACTGCATCTGGATTATTTTGAATGTTTAACGGCAGCTTAAATGCTGAATGAGCTGTTCTGCCTCCATCTAATAAAGTTGCTGCAATGCCAGAAGATGCAACGGCCAATGCGATGCCATTTTTTGATCGTATCTCGGCAAGAAGTAGCGAAATAAGAAATGTTTTACCAGTCCCACCTGGTGCATCTAAAAAAAAGAATCCTCCTTGTCCTGCCGAAAATGCCAGCATGATTCGGTCGTAGATAATTTTTTGTTCATCATTAAGTAGTGGAACATTGCGGCTAACAATGCTCGCCATTTGTACAGTATTGTACTGTAGTTCACGATTCATATCTGTGTTGAGTAAATCAGATGCACTTCGATTCGGTGAGCTCATACCGAAATGACTGATTGGTAAATTCGCAATAGCAATGCAAAGATCCTCGATAGCAATCAATGCTTCATTGTACATTGCATCACTGAATGATATTGTTAGATCGTTGCACCTTGTACGATGTCGATACAATATATCATCAGTCATTGAATCTTTGTGATTATCCCACAACATTTGTGCTCGGGCCGGGAAACATGTAGTCAGTACTATAGCAAATAGTAGACGAATTTGTGTTCCTGTGCAGTTTAATGCTGCTTCAGCAAGCATGTTGTCCCAATGATTGTCGTCTTCTAGCAAGCCTAGAGCAAGGCATGCATCTTTATACGTAGGATACTGTTGTCCATCTACCTTCCGTACATCTTGAAATGACAATGGTCCGGTGACATTAACCAACAATAGTCGCAGATAAAAGCACTCAGTCTGCCTTGGATTGACGGTATATACACGACCCAAACTATTTGATTTGAATAAACCGGGGCACGCATCAACTGGTATCCCTTGCTTGCGGGGTATCCATTTTTTCGATTGAGCCCATGTAAAATACCGCGGAACTTCAGAATAGAGCAGTTTTTGTGCGAAGGCACCAAAAGCATCCGCACGATTGCACAGTTCAAAAAATTCGGTGAGCGTAGTTTTCGGTGGATTTATAGCACGATCAAGCGCTGTATCGTTCGTGAAATATACGCGCTGGCCGTTTTCAAGATGGACAGCTAAATGACAGCTAAAACAGCTAACTGCTAGATCCCGTTCATGAATTGGGAAACCGAAAATACGCCAGACAGCTTCATTGGAACTGATATACCGGCCAATTTGGTAATTCGTAATTTCATCATTTTGATTCAACGGAGGAGAATGAACATTATTATTTTCAATCCGAAATACAGCCATATCACTTCCTTTATTCACATACTTGCAAATATATTTGATACTCTTCACCGAACTGCATGACTCAACATTAATATGAGCATTAAATGTTTTGCTCAGCAGAGGAGAATATGGTACCACCCAACGATTGTCAATGTCGATGTCTGCGTTGTTGATAGTTTTGATGAAAGATTGTCCACCATTTTCGGTACTTCTTCGACGATATATTGGATATCCGTCAACATGTGTGACCGTATCGTTAGTGAAATCTTTAGGAAAACGCTTTGTACATTTTCCATCTACCATGCAAGGTGATGAACGATTCAGATTTCCGCATGGACCATGAATCATGTTTGTAGTAACAATATCAAACAGTAATCGATCAGTAGACGGATCTGGAATCTCTGCAAAAATCAAACTATCGATGTCTTCAGCACGTATTTTGTCGACGAACCAAATTAAAATGTGTGCATGAGGTAATCCACGCTTTTGCCACTCAACTGAATACATCCAACAACGTGTGGGGCCAAATACATGCAATTTGGTAATAAAGCTGATTAAAGACTTTAATTTTTGTTTAAACACACGTGCTGTGATGTCATGACGATGTATTGCATGTTGTCCTGGTAATAGCAGCGATGTAATTTCTGGCCATTTCGGATTACATGTAAAAGTAATAAAAAGACACGGTCACACGGTACACGGTAATATTCACGCTATGCTCATACTGGAATGCAAGTCGAAGAAATGAATTTGACGTAAATGCTCGATGAACTTGTTGGCGTTGTTGATCAATTCCTCTTATGTCTGTCGACTATGAGTCTGCGAGTTTGTCTTCTTTCTAGTTGTCTTTGTTGATTTTGTTCATCTCGTGCCTCTTGTGATCGTTGTTCACGTAACTGCGACATTCTCGCACGCAAATTTGCATTGTCTTCTTGAATTTGTTCGCTTGATCTTCGTGCTCTTAAATCTCGCACGGCTATGGAACTACTCGTTCGACGACTCAAATTGGCCCCTTTGCGCTTTTTTGGCATTGCTGACTGTACGTAGAACATATAAATAAATGAAGTTAAAAAACTGAAACGGGTAAAAAAATTTGTTTATATTTGATAAGCTTTATCAACTGTTAATAAATGATTTTTTAACATCACAGGATTTAATAAATATTTATGAACAGTCAAATTTATTGAGTACAATTTACAAATTGTTAATAAATATTTATTAATGGTTAATGAATATTTGTTAACTGTCAACAAATATTTAGTTAATATAAAAAGCAATATTAGCAACTTCTTAAGACACATTTTATAACTCTATAGCAGAAATACATGATAATAATTCAATTCACAAAATAAATTAACGTTTTTATATATTATAAATGACATATATAAGTGACACCTGGCGGGGATAACTGATCGATTGATAGTTGATCAGTATTCGACCAGCGAGGTCGAAAAAAAAGAGGTTTTTGCCAAAAAATTAAAGTTTATAATTCACAAAAAAAAATAGGGGTTGATCGTAGAGGGGTGAAAATTGAGAGTAATATGAGATTTTTTATTTAAAGTCATGACAGAATAAAAAAAATTCTTGCAAAAAAAATAAATCTTTTTAATTACCAAATAAAAAATAAGGGTTGATCGTAGAGGGGTGAAAATTTAGGGTTGCATGTATTTTTTAATTCAGTTCCGTCTCTTCTAGATCTCATTTTTGTTTCTTCTCCTGCTCGCGTTGCCAAGCATGGGCAATGTGCAGCTGGAGCATTTTCCTATCATGATTTAGTTTATCTTTCGTACAAAATTCGTCCTCCTAAAGCCAAGCCCAAAATAATTCTGCAGCGAAATTTTAGTGGCATAGATCTGGATAAACTACAAAATGATGCGGACGCTATTGACTGGTCCCAACTTATTGACGAATCTTCTGTTGATGGTAAAGTAGAAATATTTAACTCTGTGATAACTCAATTATTCGACAAACATGCGCCACTTAGACCAATCAAGTTAAAACATTTACCAGCACCATGGATAACACCTGAGATCAGAACTTTCATGCACAAAAAGTTGGTAGCGAAGGCTAAGCTCCAATGTAGGTACACGGAATACAACAAAGAAAAATATATTGACTGTAGGAATCGCTGTAATAGAGCGTGTCGAGACGCACAACGCCGTTATATCCATAGCTCCGTTGAGGATTCCGACCCTGCAAAGGTCTGGAAATTTCTCAGGTCATTAGGAATTGGAAAATCACAACAGCTTGATAAAATCCCTCAACATTTCAACTTAGATTCATTAAATCAGCACTTCACTTCATCTTCCAACTTTGATGGAAACACAAAATCACAAACTTTGCAGAATCTTTCTTCTACTCCAATTCCTGACTATTCAACATTTTATTTTAATCAATTCACTGATTGTGATGTTAAGAAGAGCATTGCATCTATTCCGTCTAAAGCCATTGGTAATGATGGTATTAGTCGGAATATGATCATCCCCATCCACGATCAAATAGTCCCCGTGATCCGTCACATCCTCAATTCTTCTATCTCCACTGGGGAATTCCCTACTTACTGGAAAGAAGCACAGGTTACTCCACTTCCTAAAAAATCCAATCCAGCTTCTTTCTCAGAGTTTCGTCCAATTTCCATTCTTCCTTTCCTATCCAAAGTCTTAGAACGCCTTGTACATCAGCAACTCAGTATCTTCCTAACCAGAAACAATCTCCTTAATCCTTTCCAATCCGGTTTCTGTTCTGGTCACAGTACTGTTTCAGCATTAGTTAAGATAACTGATGATGTACGTAATGGTATGGATAATGGTAAAGTGACTGTCCTGTCTTTACTAGATTTCAGCAATGCTTTTAACAATGTTGATTATGACATTCTTCTAGGTCTCCTCCGTTCTCTTAACATATCTCCAACTGTGGTTGAATGGTTTCGTAGTTACCTGTATCCTGATCTTGGTCCTAAAAATTACATAGCTCAAAAACTCCTATAGTTATTTACTCAGCTGGATGTACCTACCTACAAAAACTGCAACGTTATTTTGGCAAATGCATTGCTGAATTTAAGCAAGAAGTACAATGTTATGACCACCTGGGCATACACAAATGGAATGTGATTCAGTTTACAGTGCGATTAAGCGAAAGCTGAAGAATAGGGAAATACATTTGCCAAGTGACTACATCAAAATTACAAGAGAGGCATCGTTCAAAACCTTATGAAGCAATCCAGATTGATAACATTTTATTTATAAAAGCATTAGACCTGGACGCAAGGCTGGCAATCCACAAGTTGTAGACATTAGTCATTCATTACAATACATTGACTTGAATACTTGATTATGATGCAGTCGATAGTCGATAATTGATATCCTCAGCAGCAACAGCAGCAGAAGCAGGATCCTTATTTCAGCTACAAAGTTTAATCATCTACAGAAGCTAAAACAAGTTCTTCCCAGAGATCCCAGAGACGTCACGCGTTTTACGACTGATTGTGAAGCCTTTTCCTCCTCCATCTCGCCGCAGACAGTGAAAGGGATCCCTGCTTCCATCGCTCGTTTGTATGTGTACCATCCTCCTGCTCCAGTGGTGCTAAAGAAAGCAGAAAATGCTTCTGTGTTCAGCTCCATCGCCCATACCTTCGCAAATACTGCTAAAGGAAAGAACATCCTCGTAGCTTGTCGTGCCGTAGTGACCAGAAGTGTCTCCGCAATCAGGGTAGTCACCGTTGATATTTCAGACGCCTGTTTGTTCGTCTTCGTGAGCTCTATTAGGTCATCTATACAGGGGATGTGGGACATGGCTCGTTTTACTGCAGATGCATATTTTTTACGGTAAATACCATCGCTCCTAAGCATGCAGAGCCACGCTGTCATTGGTCCAATGCTCTGTACGATCGATGATCTCCTCTCCGGCGGGAATGATGTGCCTTCTAATAACACATGGTGTGCACCAGAGAGCCCATATTTGGAGACGGGAAAACTCTTATGCACACCGTCTTGTTTTGTTATAGGCATGTTATTGTGCCCTAATCTGAGTTCATTTATTCTCAGAGAGTATGCCGCAAACATGTCAATGTACGGTCCCATTGTGCCATACCAGTTCGTCTTGTCTGTGGTAGAGAAATCCTTGTATTCAAGGCCGTTGTTCTTTAAGATGTTCACCCAAGTATCTTTTACATATTTATTATCGATCGGGTAATTATCTCCCCTGAACCTAATAGTGACCTAATTCCTTTTGCATAGGAATGAAAGTATGCTTGTTACTTGAAGTATTTACCTTATAATTATTAAGTTGATTAATTGATTTTATTGATGTTGTGAATGTTATCCGCTAATTAAAAGACTAAGTTCCTGCCTAAAATAATATTTAAAAAGCTGAACTTTATTAGGAAAGTGTTTTGAATGAGTTACATTAGTTCGATTTTTCTGTAATAAAAATAATTATGATAAGTTTTTCAGATCTCTTTACTTTAAGGTTTATACCTTATTATACCAATAGTTAATAATATTAATTATAATTAAATTTGATAATACGTATAGGTATTATACTATACCTAATGATTAGTGATTTTTAGTAATAAATGAATAATAAAGTCTAATGTTTGTTTAAATTTAAGTTTAGGTAGCAACTTAAATTTAGACTAGCTTTAGTTTTAAGTAGGATGTTTGTCTAAATTTAAAAATGATTAAAGGTGTTGTTTTTTATTATAATTAATATTACAATTTATTTTTTTAATATAATATGCTTATATTCATAAATGCAATACTAAGTATGTACGCGATAAACAGCAATTCTTCAGTTAAATTTGAAACAATTACTTCTATCTACATTTATTTAATTAACCTAAAATGTTTTACTAACATTTATATCATCATACATAACTTTTATTTATTTAAGTTGAACGTTTTTTTCATCTCCTGTAAAATCACGATTTTGTATTTATTATGAATTGACACTTAACCGTCGTTATGTCCTTTTCCAAGGTCCCATCTATCTCTATAATATAATTCATCAAAATCGGTTCAGCGGTTTAGGCGTAGAAACGTAACAAAGAGACAGACAGACAGACAGACACAGAGTTATTTTCACATTTATAATATTATTAATATAACTATTTTATTCAATAATTAAAGATCGTAGATAGAATTGCTGGTAAATCTGTTCTGATAAGAATGACCCATGTATGCCTACGTGATATTAATAAGGTTTGTACCCAAGCATACTATAATAATTGTGAACCATAACGGAATGACCTTCTGTTCCGTTACAGCCGCCCCCCAAAGTTTTCGCAGATGAATTCTTTAATGATTCGGAGTAAACTTTCCCAATTTAATGTAGTTCGCAATTGTTATTAAAACTATTCTCATTCTGGATTTAAGAATTATTATTGTTAAAATAAATACCAATTCTAATTTAATGATCTTTGACTTCAGACGTTGTATAGTTTTATAATAAGTTGTGTCTCAATTATGTATGGATAGTGTATTTAAACCATAGCACAGATGTTTATTTAGAATACGATTACTGGCTATAAATTATGCATTCATGAACTATTAGTCTCTTCAACAGGAATCTAAACTCTGTAAGAAAACCTGGTTGTGAGGCAGATCAATCCTAATGATATGATGTGTTGCTTCATCCATTTCATTTCGACCTTCGCGTATCGAGCAGGAATAGCTAACATCACCCTTCATAGCTATATTTTCCAAAGGGTTTCCAAGCTCTAATTTTCCATGTCTACAACATCCGACCCGAAACAAAATTAAAAATAATAACCTATCTGTAAGTTGGGGCGTGTAAGTGTAGAACATTTCCGATCTGCGTGGAAAGTAAGATGTATCCTTGAGATCAGCTTGCACTGATGATTGTCTATCCTATCCTAACACCAATTCTCCATCAAGAAAACTCTTTTGTTTAGTATTGTCTATCTGAATTCAAAATCGCCAAACCGCCATAAACTCTAGATATTATTGAATAATTCAAGACCTCCAACCTGATTTTGCGTCATAACCATAATCTCGCATACGTCTCGTTCTCTCTTCTTCTTGTTAAAATACTTTTGTTATTATACAATATTCATGCTATATCATGACTTCAACTTTCGTTGTCTAACACGCTTCTTGAATAATCAAACAACCTGTTTGAGTTAAAGACTATGAAAAATTTGGTATTTAATTGTTTTTATTAAATTTAATTCTTTTGTTACTATTATGAATTTAATTATTAATATAACTTAATCGAATGAAAATTATAGGACGTATTGTTAATAATATAATGTTTGTTTCAAAACTCTTCATAATTTTAATTTAATATATAGTATAACTTCACAAATGATTATTAAATTTATTTAATAAAATGACAAGATTAGGGCTGCTGCAAGGGAAATTATACTGCTGACAATGGACCTAGAATCTGTAAAGGTTTGTTCTGATCATTCCTGATCTTGGTCCTAAAAATTACATAGCTCAAAAACTCCTATAGTTATTTACTCAGCTGGATGTACCTACCTACAAAAACTGCAACGTTATTTTGGCAAATGCATTGCTGAATTTAAGCAAGAAGTACAATGTTATGACCACCTGGGCATACACAAATGGAATGTGATTCAGTTTACAGTGCGATTAAGCGAAAGCTGAAGAATAGGGAAATACATTTGCCAAGTGACTACATCAAAATTACAAGAGAGGCATCGTTCAAAACCTTATGAAGCAATCCAGATTGATAACATTTTATTTATAAAAGCATTAGACCTGGACGCAAGGCTGGCAATCCACAAGTTGTAGACATTAGTCATTCATTACAATACATTGACTTGAATACTTGATTATGATGCAGTCGATAGTCGATAATTGATATCCTCAGCAGCAACAGCAGCAGAAGCAGGATCCTTATTTCAGCTACAAAGTTTAATCATCTACAGAAGCTAAAACAAGTTCTTCCCAGAGATCCCAGAGACGTCACGCGTTTTACGACTGATTGTGAAGCCTTTTCCTCCTCCATCTCGCCGCAGACAGTGAAAGGGATCCCTGCTTCCATCGCTCGTTTGTATGTGTACCATCCTCCTGCTCCAGTGGTGCTAAAGAAAGCAGAAAATGCTTCTGTGTTCAGCTCCATCGCCCATACCTTCGCAAATACTGCTAAAGGAAAGAACATCCTCGTAGCTTGTCGTGCCGTAGTGACCAGAAGTGTCTCCGCAATCAGGGTAGTCACCGTTGATATTTCAGACGCCTGTTTGTTCGTCTTCGTGAGCTCTATTAGGTCATCTATACAGGGGATGTGGGACATGGCTCGTTTTACTGCAGATGCATATTTTTTACGGTAAATACCATCGCTCCTAAGCATGCAGAGCCACGCTGTCATTGGTCCAATGCTCTGTACGATCGATGATCTCCTCTCCGGCGGGAATGATGTGCCTTCTAATAACACATGGTGTGCACCAGAGAGCCCATATTTGGAGACGGGAAAACTCTTATGCACACCGTCTTGTTTTGTTATAGGCATGTTATTGTGCCCTAATCTGAGTTCATTTATTCTCAGAGAGTATGCCGCAAACATGTCAATGTACGGTCCCATTGTGCCATACCAGTTCGTCTTGTCTGTGGTAGAGAAATCCTTGTATTCAAGGCCGTTGTTCTTTAAGATGTTCACCCAAGTATCTTTTACATATTTATTATCGATCGGGTAATTATCTCCCCTGAACCTAATAGTGACCTAATTCCTTTTGCATAGGAATGAAAGTATGCTTGTTACTTGAAGTATTTACCTTATAATTATTAAGTTGATTAATTGATTTTATTGATGTTGTGAATGTTATCCGCTAATTAAAAGACTAAGTTCCTGCCTAAAATAATATTTAAAAAGCTGAACTTTATTAGGAAAGTGTTTTGAATGAGTTACATTAGTTCGATTTTTCTGTAATAAAAATAATTATGATAAGTTTTTCAGATCTCTTTACTTTAAGGTTTATACCTTATTATACCAATAGTTAATAATATTAATTATAATTAAATTTGATAATACGTATAGGTATTATACTATACCTAATGATTAGTGATTTTTAGTAATAAATGAATAATAAAGTCTAATGTTTGTTTAAATTTAAGTTTAGGTAGCAACTTAAATTTAGACTAGCTTTAGTTTTAAGTAGGATGTTTGTCTAAATTTAAAAATGATTAAAGGTGTTGTTTTTTATTATAATTAATATTACAATTTATTTTTTTAATATAATATGCTTATATTCATAAATGCAATACTAAGTATGTACGCGATAAACAGCAATTCTTCAGTTAAATTTGAAACAATTACTTCTATCTACATTTATTTAATTAACCTAAAATGTTTTACTAACATTTATATCATCATACATAACTTTTATTTATTTAAGTTGAACGTTTTTTTCATCTCCTGTAAAATCACGATTTTGTATTTATTATGAATTGACACTTAACCGTCGTTATGTCCTTTTCCAAGGTCCCATCTATCTCTATAATATAATTCATCAAAATCGGTTCAGCGGTTTAGGCGTAGAAACGTAACAAAGAGACAGACAGACAGACGGACACAGAGTTATTTTCACATTTATAATATTATTAATATAACTATTTTATTCAATAATTAAAGATCGTAGATAGAATTGCTGGTAAATCTGTTCTGATAAGAATGACCCATGTATGCCTACGTGATATTAATAAGGTTTGTACCCAAGCATACTATAATAATTGTGAACCATAACGGAATGACCTTCTGTTCCGTTACAGCCGCCCCCCAAAGTTTTCGCAGATGAATTCTTTAATGATTCGGAGTAAACTTTCCCAATTTAATGTAGTTCGCAATTGTTATTAAAACTATTCTCATTCTGGATTTAAGAATTATTATTGTTAAAATAAATACCAATTCTAATTTAATGATCTTTGACTTCAGACGTTGTATAGTTTTATAATAAGTTGTGTCTCAATTATGTATGGATAGTGTATTTAAACCATAGCACAGATGCTTATTTAGAATACGATTCCTGGCTATAAATTATGCATTCATGAACTATTAGTCTCTTCAACAGGAATCTAAACTCTGTAAGAAAACCTGGTTGTGAGGCAGATCAATCCTAATGATATGATGTGTTGCTTCATCCATTTCATTTCGACCTTCGCGTATCGAGCAGGAATAGCTAACATCACCCTTCATAGCTATATTTTCCAAAGGGTTTCCAAGCTCTAATTTTCCATGTCTACAACATCCGACCCGAAACAAAATTAAAAATAATAACCTATCTGTAAGTTGGGGCGTGTAAGTGTAGAACATTTCCGATCTGCGTGGAAAGTAAGATGTATCCTTGAGATTAGCTTGCACTGATGATTGTCTATCCTATCCTAACACCAATTCTCCATCAAGAAAACTCTTTTGTTTAGTATTGTCTATCTGAATTCAAAATCGCCAAACCGCCATAAACTCTAGATATTATTGAATAATTCAAGACCTCCAACCTGATTTTGCGTCATAACCATAATCTCGCATACGTCTCGTTCTCTCTTCTTCTTGTTAAAATACTTTTGTTATTATACAATATTCATGCTATATCATGACTTCAACTTCCGTTGTCTAACACGCTTCTTGAATAATCAAACAACCTGTTTGAGTTAAAGACTATGAAAAATTTGGTATTTAATTGTTTTTATTAAATTTAATTCTTTTGTTACTATTATGAATTTAATTATTAATATAACTTAATCGAATGAAAATTATAGGACGTATTGTTAATAATATAATGTTTGTTTCAAAACTCTTCATAATTTTAATTTAATATATAGTATAACTTCACAAATGATTATTAAATTTATTTGTCTATAAATATTTCGTTTTAACTTTTATTTCTTCATTGAAATTCTTTAAATTATTTGGTAACGATTATTACTTTATGATTTCAACTCGGTTTCTACTGAACCTATTTCGTACGTCTAAGTTATATATGAATGTATCGTATCTATTGATATAATATAGTTATTTTTTATATGTACATATATAACATTAGTGTATACATATTGATACCTTGTTGTTTTATTTATGTATATGAGAAGTAATATATATGTGATTGATCATTTTGACTTTATACAGACTCTTTCATTTCAATTTTTATTCTAACCAAAATCATATCTAATTTGTTAATATTCGATTTTAAATATTCTGATGTGTGTATGTGAAATGCGTGTGTACCTATTTTGCTAGTGTATTTTAAACCAAAATATAAATGATCACCATTAACAATCGAATTCCCAGCTATGAATTAAGTACCCATTGATAGTTAACCTCTTCAACAGGACCAATCTAAACTCTGTAAGGGAACCTGGTAGTGAGGCAGATCAACCCTAACTATATGATGTTTAGCTTCATCCATTTCAATTCGACCTTCGCGTATCGAGCAGAAATAATCTAACACCACCCTTATAAGTATAGATCTCCAAAGGTTTCCGAGTTTTAACATACGATGTTCACAACATCCAACTAGAAATTAAATTCAAAATGATAACCAATTTATAAGTTGGAGAGTGGAAGTGTGGGGAACATTTCCGAGCTGCATGTAAGTAAGACTTTAAATAGAATCAGCAATCCGTGAACTACTGATGAATCTGTCCACTGACTTATCCTAACACCAACTTCTCCACCATTTAATATCTTTATAAGTGTATCGTTTATTCAAACTCAAACATTAACAAACCGTTTCAAACTAAGAATTTATGGATTCTCTTTGACCCCTTTTTAACCATACTGTATGTTTTTTCTTTCTACCACCATTCTATCACCTTAGAAATATCCCTTCCATTACTGACATACTTTGCCTACTCTTTCCTTTTCTTTCCAACCATTTATTACACCAACTTTTGTAGCTGTTCACGCGGCCCAAGAAAATCAATATACTGCTTTTAGTAAGAAACTACGATCGATTTGGTTAGTACAATTATTTACTTATATTCTGTTATTGTTTTGTCTGACCCCACTTATAACTTTAATGTTGATGAAATACAATAATCTTCATTCAATATAATAAAATACAATAATACACCTCATTAATACATATTTTTATGGACCAATGACTTTAAAGCTTTAAATCTACGACCCCCCAATTATAGAACCTTTAAATTTCCGTACGACCCCCAATTAATATAACTTTTAAAATTAAAATAATTAGAACTCCTATAATCTAAATAATAATATAGTTATCAAATACTGTTAGATTATATTTCAGTAGTATCTACCATAGTCTATTTTAGAATTCTTATAATCTAAAAAGATAATCTAATTGTCATTATAATATAAATAGATAACATGTATGGACAATATTTACACAACACCGTCCAATCCAAGCATAGTCTGTACTAAAACTCCAATACTCTAAAAGGACAACATACTCGTAAATATAATTATTATAAATAAATACATATTTATACAATTATTATGTACACAACTTCTAACTTCAACCTAAACCTGTGGTATGTAGTATTACCGGACGACCGACAGAACATACAGAACAACATCGAACTTGAGACTAACATCTATGGTCATCACATATTATGTTCGTCCTTGGCTGGGAGTCGAACCCACAATATTCCTAAATATTTCCAAATATGTACAGAACAACATCGAACTTGGAACTAACATTTATATTCATCACATATTATGTTCGTCCTTGGCTGGAAGTTGAACCCACAATATTCCTAAATAATTCCAAATATATACAGAAAAACATCGAACTTGGAACTAACATTTATGTTCATCACATATTATGTGCGTCCCTGGCTGGGAGTCGAACCCACAATCCCGACTTATGAACTGAGTCACTACCAGCTAAGTTATTACGGCAGTCAAGTTAAATTTTAGTATAATTTTAGTATTATATCAAATCTCAACATAATTCCCCATCCATTTCTACAGCAACAAATTGTGCGAGTACGATTCGCACTACTATTAAAGTTAATTTATATTAGATCAAAGATAAAATTTAAATTTCCGATTTCAATATGTATTTAATAAGTAAACGTTTTATTCAACTTATTTAAATATAACTATTATAAAGAATGTAATGTAAGTAATTCAAGTTCATATCCTGGTCACGGCACCAAATTGTAACGCCCCTTCTACCTACTACTACCTCTCGATGCACCTAACCTTTTTTTTTCGCCTTCTCTACTAATTCAAAGTACCTTATTAACCCCAAATAACCAAATGGTATTATATAATATAATTTTGAATCCCTAAACATACTTTGATCTATTATTAATTTGGCCAATGATTCGTCTAGTGGTCGTGATTAAAATCCTACGTTGTGTTTCGAATATAGTAACTCTGATTCTATAAGAGAATTATGTTGAGATATGTATTTATAATATTATAAAAGTTTGTTATTAGAAGTAATCATCATCTATAATGAAGAATATCTTTGATTTGCCTACGCTGTGGTTCGATATTTAATTTTATAATTATATTAATTATTGTCCTTTAGTGATATTATAAACTGCATTAAGTAAATAAGTATTATATCCAATCTAGTATTACTGTGAAACCTTATTATAAGTTAAGTTTAAGTTATTTCAATATTTTAATACGATATTAGTTCTTGTCATGAATTGTTACTTTGTATAATATCAAGCTCCGCACGCGTGACATCCACACAAACAGCAGCCTAAATCATTCCCCAAAGTCGATCTATCCTCTTATCAAAATCCATCAAAATCATCTCAGCCGAGAAACGGACAGCCGCCGAGAACCGGATATAACAGACAGACAGACAGTCACTTTCTCGTAAATATAATATGGATAATAGTTTTGGTAGTTTCAATAGTTAAGCAAGGTAACCATTCTTGTTCTATATTAATACTTCCTAATAACAGCTTATGTCATTCTAGTCCTACATTGATATATTTTTATTGCGGCTTAGATCACTACCAATTGACCTGGACAGCCTTCCTCCGCAATGGACAATTTCATGTCCGAAGAGAACTCTAATTTTAATTTCGACAACAAACAAAACATTTACTTCAGTAATTAGTATGTCTGTCATAGTTCAGCAAAGTCTTAACTCCCTCACTACTGGCTGTTGATACCTACTAATATTATAAATGTGAAAGTAATTCTGTCTGTCTGACTGCTACGTTTTCACGTCTAAACCGCTGAACCGATTTTGATGAATTTTTGTATTTTTATAAATTTAATAGTATTAGTCATTTTATAGTCTACTTAACACCAAATTACAAATTGAAATAGACATGACATTGGATATCAGAAAACACGTGTCATCACCATCGAGGGTTCGATTCTTTCAAGGATTTATTTATGTACTTTTATAACACATACAGTTGTGGGCATATAATTCAGAACGATTTGAAGTTATAGAAGTTTTTTATTTAAATCGTGTCATACACAGAGATGTGTACCTTCTGAGAAGCAACTAGTTATGTTATAAAATAGCCACATTAATAGAGCAACGTAGGAAAGCAATAACAGGAATAAAGAATAAAATCACAAACTATTTTTTTTTCACATTTTATTTATTTTACCAAAGTAACACATTCAAATAGTACTGAAGCAGGACAAATAATTAAGAACGATTTATTAAACTGCTCGGGAATTGTTTTGTATAACACTTACATTGAAAAAATCACATAATATGTAGCGCAGAAAATTTAAAATTCAATTTAATACATTTTTTACTAAAATTAATAGTTAATAGCATATCCACGGCTTTTAATTACTGCTTTACACCGGCGAGGCATTGACTCTATTAATTTTTGACATTTCGCAAGAAAAATAGAGTTCCATTCTTTTAAAAAAACGTCGTACAGCTTTCTTAAATTCCCACACCTGTGCATTTGGAACCTTTTTCTTTACTTTGAACCACAGATTCTCTATTGGGTTTAGATCTGGGCTGTTAGCTGGCCAGTCTAAGACAAAAACTGATTGCGCTTTAAGAAATTCCTTTACGGTGCGTGCAGTGTGCTTTGGATCATTGTCATGCTGGAATGTCCAAATAACCAGTAGAACGCCTTCAGCATAAGGTAACATTGTTTCTTCCAGTACATTTTTCCACTGTCGCACAGTCCAGTTTTCATACTTTCTCGCAAATGCAAGCCGGTCTTGTCTGTGGCAAAGTTTCAACATGGGTACCTTTCTTGCTATCCTACCTCTACCTATCCTACCGTGCAAAAAATTGCACGGTAGGAAAAATTTTTTGCACTGAGATTGCTGAAGGGTTGTTTTCACCAAAATATTATTTTCTCAGCTCATTGGACCCTTCAAAAGAATTTTGCTTTGCCATACGAACGATGTTTCGGCTATCTCGAGGAGTTGTTGTTTTCTGTTTAGGTACACGTGGAACATTCGAAGTAGTTTGATACGTAGTAAAATGTTTTACAGCGTGGAAAACCATCGTTTTTCAACATTGCAGATGGTCGGCCATCTTTATAAAAGACCAATTCTTTCGGCGAAGTTTTATTCTTACTTCCCTTGTAGATTTATCACAACTTTTATTTTATCCCATTATTTTTTCATAAGAAGCACTCATTTTTAATCTTTTACAGCACTAAATGGCGTCAAAATTATACAAACAGTAACAAATCGACTGAGTGTTCTCTATTTAAATTTGAATAAAGGTATATTTAGTGTTCTTAATTACGTGAACAGCCAGTAAATAGGAATTCTATGTTTAGAAGTAGTGTAAAAAGTTTGTCGATTTATTTTTTGGTAATCATCTGTATCAATGCAATGAATACAGTGGATTATGGAAAAGTTTTACGATACCGAGAGAAATAAAAAAAATTGCATACAATTAGTTTTGCGTCTTAGTTTGAAAAAATCTTCCCCTTATATCAGCGTTCTTAATTATATGACCACCACTGTATATTATAACGGCGAGTAAAAAAGACAGTTTTATTTAACTTCTATTTATTAAGTATATTAACTTATTATTAACTTTACAAGGTTTTAATAAGCATTTTTAATAGAGTTTTACCATAAGCAATTCTTTATAAAGTTAAGTAAAGATACTTAAACTTAAAGTTTGTTTTTGTCGCATTATACGAAATTTTATTTATTATAAAATCATTTAAAAATAAACAAATAAAAAAAATACTCAAACCTAATTTAGGTAATGTAGGAGTAACATAATTATTTTTATTATATTGCTTCCGATATAGCCTGTCTGTTTTTATAAAGAGGTTTCAATTCACGAAATACTTTTCTAACCCTTGTTTCAAAGGATTCGGATAGTTCATTGATAACCTTATTCTCTATTCCTTTTCCTTTAAATAATAATAATAAATTCATTTATTTCAGATAACTTAGATCCATAAAGTGTTAGTAAACTTACTCTAGGTGTTAGTAATATTGTTATTAAAGGTTGACATCAGGAAAAATTAAATAGAAGTGGGAATAAGGCAAATCCACTAACACTGTAATCGAGCTATAAAGGAATAGTTTCCTATGCCATCATAACTCGACTACATTGCCCGAAAAAAGGACCATCCTACTTATCAACTATAGTATTTAGTATACTGTTGTTTATATGTATCTACCTATCCTATTTTGCTCTACATCTTCTTCATTATTGTGGCAATCCTGATCTTTGTCGTTTCTAAATTTTATCGTACATTATTGTGTCACTGGATCCCAATCAATAAAATCTTTGTGTTCCAGGACACATACGTTGTAGGGACGAAGATTTTTCTGAGGTGATTCCATATAATTTGGCCATTGCGTAGGGTTCCAAACTGTCAGTTTTCGCACTTCGCGTTCAATATCAGAGTATATACTGTCTACAGGCATGTAACTATGTAATTAATTTGAATGACTTAATTATTTAGTTAAGGCAAAAAGTATTGGAAAATCAATAACTAGTACCTAAGTATAGTTTGCGATTTGTCTACTACAACAATCGCAAAAAAAAGGACTGTTTTGCCTCTGACATCAAAATTTTGCAAGTCTTTTAAAATACAAGAACTTATCTCTTTCGCACCACGTATTTTATCGCTTTCACCCTATGTGTAATAAAATCCGTTTTGAGTCAGCTTTCATACGCTGTAAAATTATAAGCAGTGTATTTTCTACTGTAGAATAATAAAATTGTCACCATGCGGCGTACTCGTATTTAGCACTTTTTGTAAGTCAAGCTTAATACTAGAGTGTCATTGTCTATTGAATGCAAATTTGGATAATGTTTAATTTACCAGGAATGCAAAGGCAGAGGATAAATATTCAAGACTCGTTAGAATGAGAAAAAGTCGTGCGCAGTTAGGGTGCGGATGCACTAGCAAGTGACGTAGTAGCGCGTAGCAGCGTAACACGGCTAGATGCAAGCGCTTGGTTTCGCTGTGCTTAGTAGGAATCTCAGGCATTCTTGCCTAGCCGAGCCGTATCCTAGCACTTAAACGGTTTCGTAGTAAGCTCGTAGATGGCCGTAACTCACGACGTTCCTTTCACCGCAGTCGCTCAGTGAAACAGCAGCGGGACGGCTGTACACCTGACCGAGACGAAGACGATCACCGGTTCGCATCGGAAAAGAATGCAAAAAGTGCAAGTGTTGTCCTTAGGGCCTCGCTTGGCGGCACATGGTACAGCCACCAATGGAATCGCACATATGCCGACGACCAACGTGGCACAGACCGAGGATTTAATTATTAATTATATTACCGCAGTGCTAACCAACAAACAGGTCCGTTCAAAATTTCAAGAGGAGGAGCGTTTTTTTGTGCGATTTCTTCCATCTGAGTTGTTGTCGTGCAGCGACGGCGGCCTGTCTTCTAACGTTGCTTCACTTTGCCCTCAATCCTTCCATCTTTTAATGCAAAGATAGGCAGTATTCGTCTGTAATTGTAAATGTAATTAAGCGACCTTTAAAACAAGAGGTTGTTCTCAATTAGTTTTTTTCGCCCCGGAACTTTAACGAGTAGAAGTCTAATTGTACTTGTGTTAATACGCTTCATCTTCAAAATGTAACATGTCATGGTCATAATTTTCTCGCGACCTTAATGACCCTATGACACAATAGTACACTGCCAAAATGTGCAATCGTTATAACGTGTAATGGTCAAATTCGCCCGAAACTTCAACGAGTAGAAGACTTATTGTACTTGAGTTAATACGCTCCATCGTCAAAATGTACATGCCCTAATGATCCTGTCACAATAAGACACTGACAAAATGTGCGATCCACATGTTATGGTCAAATTGTCTCACGGCCTAAACTATCCTATGTTAATACACCAGTGCCAAATTTGAATGCACAAATGCAAGTAATGAGATGAGATAAGCATTGGCCGTTTTTTGGACCAATTTCGGTAATAGCTGTTCATTGTTTAGTTTTAGTTTATATGTAGGTTTGTAGTATTTGAGAGGCCCTATGTAAGAAGTGAATTCCCGGTGCACCCACCGGGTAATTCTAACACCACACTGATACTTTAACAAAATACCTACTATATGCCTAGTAAAATAAAACGTGTAAATATTGTATTTCAACTTGTTAATTATATTATATAAAATATGTAGTTAGGTACCTATAATATATAAACAAAAATGTATGTTTGTAGAAATCAAATGTGACGGTAAAAATGGTAAATAAGAAGCCATTTTCAAAAGTTTAATTCTATCTTTAGTGGTGTCCTATTTCAAATCGTTTCCTTATACCGCACGATTATAGTGAAAAAAGCAACCTGTAATGTACCACTCTGGAAAAACTCTGTTCACAGCCTTATGTTGTGCTCGTTCAAAATCACACTTATAGGTGTTTATAGTAATTTTTAGTTCATCTCTAACAAAAGTAAACATTTGCTCATATGTATTACCTGATCTATTTTAGATTTTGACGATTTTGTTTCTTTTTGTTATTGCAAAATGTTCAGTTCATACCATTCATTTTACGGTTCTTCTTTTTCTTATCGTGTCACGAGTTAGTGTGGTGAAAGGATTAAAGGGCGCCTCAGAGGCTCCTTTCGTGCAGTTTATTTTACGGTTGATCTTGGCAAGCCAGCTTTCTAAAAGATTAGTTGTTGGATGACGCTATGCATACACTTTCCATTTTCTCAAAACATATCTGTTTTCAAGCCAGCTTGCGATAAAGTAATTATTGAAAGTCATATCTTATAAATTCTATCGTATAAATATCATATCATATAAATTCTATCGTATAAATATCATATCATATAAATTCTATCGTATAAAATACCAGATTCAATACATAAATTAAAAATAAAACTTAAAGGGAACCATATTATATCTGCCACATATTTAACTATCGATGTCGATATTTCATCAAATCCAACACTCTTCGTGTTATTTAAACTACACACTCTTTTAAATATGTCTAGTGGAGAAACAGGAGAAAGAAACATCGAAGAGCATCGTCCATGCATTTTATACATGGTTTTATAGTCATTATGATTGAAAGTCATGGAATTGGATTGTATATGGTCAATGAAATAATTATTAAAAATATTTGAGATGTTCAAAATATTGAACCCACTTACATTCAACTCATCCATAGAATTTATTCAAACAGTACTGCTGCCATTAAACTACAATCATCCGAAACTATATTCGATATAAAAAAAGGTGTTAAGCAGGGAGACCCACTGTCGCCTAAGTTATTCACTAGTACCTTAGAAGAAGTTTTCTGCACATTTACAACTCGCTGGAAAGAGAAGGGCGTTGACTAGGCAAATCAAGGTTGACAAACCTTCGCTTCGCTGACGACATCGTCCTTTTCTCATCTTCAGCTGTTCAGCTACAAGACATGCTACAAGACCTAGCGAAGGCAAGCCTGGAAATTGGGCTTCAGATGAACATGAGTAAAACCAAAGTCATGACAAACAGCGCCAAAAAGGTTATCTCGGTAAATGGGGGGAATAGGGAATACGTTCATGAGTACGTGTATCCTCCCAATTCTAACCTATGGTGCTCAAACTTGGTCCCTCGCTGGTGTTCAGAAGATTAGTCGAGTTTAGACTCGAGGTTTGTCAAAGGGCAATGGAGCGAAGCATCCTCGGCATTAAACTAACAGACCGAATCAAAAATGCTACGATTCGCTCCAAAACAAAAGTCCTCGACGTGGCTGAAAAAGCTGCGAAACTGAAGTGGTACTGGGCAGGGCACATGCCGCATGCCGGATGAACTGTGGGCCAAAGCTACCACTGAGTGGAGCCCTTGAGACAGTGAGACGGCGCGGTAGACCACGCAAGCGTTGGCGTGACGAGCAAGACACCTTTAGCGACTGTCGGTGGCAGACAATGGCGTTGGACCGAAAGCAATGGAAAACTCGAGGGGAGGCCTTTGCCCAGCAGTGGGACAGTACGGCCTAAAAACAACAACAACAACAACATTTGAGATGTCTGTTGGATTATAATAAGTTTGATTGTCATGAGATATTTTATATATGAACTCTTTAAATACATTTTTATTTTCATTAATAATTTGCGATGTAGCCTTAGATTTGTTTTGTGATGATTTGATAAAATAGTCATTTTGTGATTTTTTTGTTAATCTAATATTTTTTTTAACAATTCAGAATACGATTTTAAGTTATTTTTATTCGTGTCCGTCGGGTTATTTCTATATTGCCACAAAAGTTGCCTTTTTCGTTTACTGCATATTTTAACACCTCTTGATACCCATTTGTTCATTTTTTTATTACTGAAGACAATTCGTCTGATTGGAAAACAGAGATCATAAAAGAGTTTGAATATGTCTAGAAAACAGTTATACGCAATATTTGCATCAGTTGTTTCATAAATTTCCGAGAAACTCAAGTTCTTAAGGCACCCTGTAAATTAAACCAAACCCCCTAGAAGGCCACCGATAACGCCAAGATGGCAGCGTACCGTTGCAGAACGCAACGAGACCCACTGACCCAGGGGCAGTCGCCCCTGCGAGTTGAAGCCAGGGTAATGATAAAGATGTCGAGGCCCTTACCTAAACCCCAAGATGGGAAGGTTTAGAAGACTAGAGTAGTAGTAGTTTGGTTATGTCGCCTGACTCATCAAGTCCAAGCTATTTTAACAGCACAACCTAATCTAAGCTTAGAAAAAAATGCAGAATCGGTTGACAAAATATCAGAGTTGGCCCCAGCACCAGCTGTCTGTCGGGCATCCTCATCATCAACACCTTCAGATCTTAATATTATAAGATTTAATATTTAATATTACACTCGTAAGCAAAAAAATCGACTCAAGACGCACGCTCGCAGTTAATAATTTCTAGCAAAAAATCTGTAGCTTTCATTCTATTTTATAAAATATTGTAATGTTTCTTGCTAACACAACCCTATGTTGTGATCAGTAACCACCCTTTTTACGCTTGTTTACAATAATACTAATTAAGGGTTACAGACCCATATAAAAGGTTATCCACCTGACCCAACCTTATCAGTTAGCCGTCAAACGTCAACCGATACACATCTCCGTTATCAACAAATAAGAATTCTACCTGAAAATGAACACAACAAGTGAAGAAGCTGCTCAAGCGGTCAGCCTATTGCGACAAGGCCAGAGTCAGCGTGAAGTGGCACGTGTGCTGAACTTGAGCCAGTCTGCTGTTTCCAGAGTTTATCGTCGTTACCAAGAGACTGGTTAATTTAATCGAAGACGCGGTTCCGGAAGAAAAAGGTGATGACCGATTCATTGTCAGCACATCGCTCATAAATCGGGCACTCACTGGCGTTCAAGTCCAACAAGAGCACAGAGAAACGCGAGGAGTGGCTGTGAGTGGCTGGACAGTCAGAAGACGACTTAAGGTAGCAGCTAGCCTTGAGCCAAAAAGGCCAGCTACTGGCCCTTGTACTGGCGGTTGTCGTTTCTAAATTTTATCGTACATTATTGTGTCACTGGATCCCAATCAATAAAATCTTTGTGTTCCAGGACACATACGTTGTAGGGACGAAGATTTTTCTGAGGTGATTCCATATAATTTGGCCATTGCGTAGGGTTCCAAACTGTCAGTTTTCGCACTTCGCGTTCAATATCAGAGTATATACTGTCTACAGGCATGTAACTATGTAATTAATTTGAATGACTTAATTATTTAGTTAAGGCAAAAAGTATTGGAAAATCAATAACTAGTACCTAAGTATAGTTTGCGATTTGTCTACTACAACAATCGCAAAAAAAAGGACTGTTTTGCCTCTGACATCAAAATTTTGCAAGTCTTTTAAAATACAAGAACTTATCTCTTTCGCACCACGTATTTTATCGCTTTCACCCTATGTGTAATAAAATCCGTTTTGAGTCAGCTTTCATACGCTGTAAAATTATAAGCAGTGTATTTTCTACTGTAGAATAATAAAATTGTCACCATGCGGCGTACTCGTATTTAGCACTTTTTGTAAGTCAAGCTTAATACTAGAGTGTCATTGTCTATTGAATGCAAATTTGGATAATGTTTAATTTACCAGGAATGCAAAGGCAGAGGATAAATATTCAAGACTCGTTAGAATGAGAAAAAGTCGTGCGCAGTTAGGGTGCGGATGCACTAGCAAGTGACGTAGTAGCGCGTAGCAGCGTAACACGGCTAGATGCAAGCGCTTGGTTTCGCTGTGCTTAGTAGGAATCTCAGGCATTCTTGCCTAGCCGAGCCGTATCCTAGCACTTAAACGGTTTCGTAGTAAGCTCGTAGATGGCCGTAACTCACGACGTTCCTTTCACCGCAGTCGCTCAGTGAAACAGCAGCGGGACGGCTGTACACCTGACCGAGACGAAGACGATCACCGGTTCGCATCGGAAAAGAATGCAAAAAGTGCAAGTGTTGTCCTTAGGGCCTCGCTTGGCGGCACATGGTACAGCCACCAATGGAATCGCACATATGCCGACGACCAACGTGGCACAGACCGAGGATTTAATTATTAATTATATTACCGCAGTGCTAACCAACAAACAGGTCCGTTCAAAATTTCAAGAGGAGGAGCGTTTTTTTGTGCGATTTCTTCCATCTGAGTTGTTGTCGTGCAGCGACGGCGGCCTGTCTTCTAACGTTGCTTCACTTTGCCCTCAATCCTTCCATCTTTTAATGCAAAGATAGGCAGTATTCGTCTGTAATTGTAAATGTAATTAAGCGACCTTTAAAACAAGAGGTTGTTCTCAATTAGTTTTTTTCGCCCCGGAACTTTAACGAGTAGAAGTCTAATTGTACTTGTGTTAATACGCTTCATCTTCAAAATGTAACATGTCATGGTCATAATTTTCTCGCGACCTTAATGACCCTATGACACAATAGTACACTGCCAAAATGTGCAATCGTTATAACGTGTAATGGTCAAATTCGCCCGAAACTTCAACGAGTAGAAGACTTATTGTACTTGAGTTAATACGCTCCATCGTCAAAATGTACATGCCCTAATGATCCTGTCACAATAAGACACTGACAAAATGTGCGATCCACATGTTATGGTCAAATTGTCTCACGGCCTAAACTATCCTATGTTAATACACCAGTGCCAAATTTGAATGCACAAATGCAAGTAATGAGATGAGATAAGCATTGGCCGTTTTTTGGACCAATTTCGGTAATAGCTGTTCATTGTTTAGTTTTAGTTTATATGTAGGTTTGTAGTATTTGAGAGGCCCTATGTAAGAAGTGAATTCCCGGTGCACCCACCGGGTAATTCTAACACCACACTGATACTTTAACAAAATACCTACTATATGCCTAGTAAAATAAAACGTGTAAATATTGTATTTCAACTTGTTAATTATATTATATAAAATATGTAGTTAGGTACCTATAATATATAAACAAAAATGTATGTTTGTAGAAATCAAATGTGACGGTAAAAATGGTAAATAAGAAGCCATTTTCAAAAGTTTAATTCTATCTTTAGTGGTGTCCTATTTCAAATCGTTTCCTTATACCGCACGATTATAGTGAAAAAAGCAACCTGTAATGTACCACTCTGGAAAAACTCTGTTCACAGCCTTATGTTGTGCTCGTTCAAAATCACACTTATAGGTGTTTATAGTAATTTTTAGTTCATCTCTAACAAAAGTAAACATTTGCTCATATGTATTACCTGATCTATTTTAGATTTTGACGATTTTGTTTCTTTTTGTTATTGCAAAATGTTCAGTTCATACCATTCATTTTACGGTTCTTCTTTTTCTTATCGTGTCACGAGTTAGTGTGGTGAAAGGATTAAAGGGCGCCTCAGAGGCTCCTTTCGTGCAGTTTATTTTACGGTTGATCTTGGCAAGCCAGCTTTCTAAAAGATTAGTTGTTGGATGACGCTATGCATACACTTTCCATTTTCTCAAAACATATCTGTTTTCAAGCCAGCTTGCGATAAAGTAATTATTGAAAGTCATATCTTATAAATTCTATCGTATAAATATCATATCATATAAATTCTATCGTATAAATATCATATCATATAAATTCTATCGTATAAAATACCAGATTCAATACATAAATTAAAAATAAAACTTAAAGGGAACCATATTATATCTGCCACATATTTAACTATCGATGTCGATATTTCATCAAATCCAACACTCTTCGTGTTATTTAAACTACACACTCTTTTAAATATGTCTAGTGGAGAAACAGGAGAAAGAAACATCGAAGAGCATCGTCCATGCATTTTATACATGGTTTTATAGTCATTATGATTGAAAGTCATGGAATTGGATTGTATATGGTCAATGAAATAATTATTAAAAATATTTGAGATGTTCAAAATATTGAACCCACTTACATTCAACTCATCCATAGAATTTATTCAAACAGTACTGCTGCCATTAAACTACAATCATCCGAAACTATATTCGATATAAAAAAAGGTGTTAAGCAGGGAGACCCACTGTCGCCTAAGTTATTCACTAGTACCTTAGAAGAAGTTTTCTGCACATTTACAACTCGCTGGAAAGAGAAGGGCGTTGACTAGGCAAATCAAGGTTGACAAACCTTCGCTTCGCTGACGACATCGTCCTTTTCTCATCTTCAGCTGTTCAGCTACAAGACATGCTACAAGACCTAGCGAAGGCAAGCCTGGAAATTGGGCTTCAGATGAACATGAGTAAAACCAAAGTCATGACAAACAGCGCCAAAAAGGTTATCTCGGTAAATGGGGGGAATAGGGAATACGTTCATGAGTACGTGTATCCTCCCAATTCTAACCTATGGTGCTCAAACTTGGTCCCTCGCTGGTGTTCAGAAGATTAGTCGAGTTTAGACTCGAGGTTTGTCAAAGGGCAATGGAGCGAAGCATCCTCGGCATTAAACTAACAGACCGAATCAAAAATGCTACGATTCGCTCCAAAACAAAAGTCCTCGACGTGGCTGAAAAAGCTGCGAAACTGAAGTGGTACTGGGCAGGGCACATGCCGCATGCCGGATGAACTGTGGGCCAAAGCTACCACTGAGTGGAGCCCTTGAGACAGTGAGACGGCGCGGTAGACCACGCAAGCGTTGGCGTGACGAGCAAGACACCTTTAGCGACTGTCGGTGGCAGACAATGGCGTTGGACCGAAAGCAATGGAAAACTCGAGGGGAGGCCTTTGCCCAGCAGTGGGACAGTACGGCCTAAAAACAACAACAACAACAACATTTGAGATGTCTGTTGGATTATAATAAGTTTGATTGTCATGAGATATTTTATATATGAACTCTTTAAATACATTTTTATTTTCATTAATAATTTGCGATGTAGCCTTAGATTTGTTTTGTGATGATTTGATAAAATAGTCATTTTGTGATTTTTTTGTTAATCTAATATTTTTTTTAACAATTCAGAATACGATTTTAAGTTATTTTTATTCGTGTCCGTCGGGTTATTTCTATATTGCCACAAAAGTTGCCTTTTTCGTTTACTGCATATTTTAACACCTCTTGATACCCATTTGTTCATTTTTTTATTACTGAAGACAATTCGTCTGATTGGAAAACAGAGATCATAAAAGAGTTTGAATATGTCTAGAAAACAGTTATACGCAATATTTGCATCAGTTGTTTCATAAATTTCCGAGAAACTCAAGTTCTTAAGGCACCCTGTAAATTAAACCAAACCCCCTAGAAGGCCACCGATAACGCCAAGATGGCAGCGTACCGTTGCAGAACGCAACGAGACCCACTGACCCAGGGGCAGTCGCCCCTGCGAGTTGAAGCCAGGGTAATGATAAAGATGTCGAGGCCCTTACCTAAACCCCAAGATGGGAAGGTTTAGAAGACTAGAGTAGTAGTAGTTTGGTTATGTCGCCTGACTCATCAAGTCCAAGCTATTTTAACAGCACAACCTAATCTAAGCTTAGAAAAAAATGCAGAATCGGTTGACAAAATATCAGAGTTGGCCCCAGCACCAGCTGTCTGTCGGGCATCCTCATCATCAACACCTTCAGATCTTAATATTATAAGATTTAATATTTAATATTACACTCGTAAGCAAAAAAATCGACTCAAGACGCACGCTCGCAGTTAATAATTTCTAGCAAAAAATCTGTAGCTTTCATTCTATTTTATAAAATATTGTAATGTTTCTTGCTAACACAACCCTATGTTGTGATCAGTAACCACCCTTTTTACGCTTGTTTACAATAATACTAATTAAGGGTTACAGACCCATATAAAAGGTTATCCACCTGACCCAACCTTATCAGTTAGCCGTCAAACGTCAACCGATACACATCTCCGTTATCAACAAATAAGAATTCTACCTGAAAATGAACACAACAAGTGAAGAAGCTGCTCAAGCGGTCAGCCTATTGCGACAAGGCCAGAGTCAGCGTGAAGTGGCACGTGTGCTGAACTTGAGCCAGTCTGCTGTTTCCAGAGTTTATCGTCGTTACCAAGAGACTGGTTAATTTAATCGAAGACGCGGTTCCGGAAGAAAAAGGTGATGACCGATTCATTGTCAGCACATCGCTCATAAATCGGGCACTCACTGGCGTTCAAGTCCAACAAGAGCACAGAGAAACGCGAGGAGTGGCTGTGAGTGGCTGGACAGTCAGAAGACGACTTAAGGTAGCAGCTAGCCTTGAGCCAAAAAGGCCAGCTACTGGCCCCAAATTAACCCCGGCCTACCGAGCAGCCCGACTTTGATTTGCCAGAGAACACGTTGATTAGACTGACGAACAATGGAGCTCCGTTCTCTTCTCAGACGAAAGCAGAGTGTGCGTGCATGGTAGCGATAGAAGAGGACGAGTCTACAGAAGACCTGGAGAAAGATTCGCGCAGTGCTGCATTAATGAAAATGTGGCTATTGGAGGAGGTTCCTGGATGGTGTGGGCAGGCATTTCAATGGAGGCAAAAACCGAGTTAGTTTTTATTGAAACTGGCGGTCGAGTGAGAGGATTGACGTCAAACCGATACATCGAAGAGATTTTAGGGGATCACGTCGTTTCCTACGCCGGTTTCATCGGCGAAAACTTCATCTTAATGCACGACAATGCCCGTCCACATACTGCAGGTTCCGTCCGGCAGTATTTACAGGAGGTCGAAATTGCCGCTATGGACTTGCCAGCGCGTAGCCCGGACTTAAATCATTAATTATCATTGCACTTTTCATTGCTTAAGACTTCTCATTCAATATTTTTTCATTACCAAAAAACATAATAAAATAACAACGTAGACCACTTATTTTAAAGCTAAACCTGACAGATTTGAGATGTTAAAAAAAATACTCAACTTCACCAGCCAGCTTTTGGTCTAAATGACTTACTACATAATTATATTTCGTAGTATCCCCTACTATATTAGCAATTTGAAACTGGGCTTCCACCTGTGCAAACCAAACATCTGGCTTGTCAGACCAAAATGTAGGCAACTCTGCATACATTTGCCTCCACTTCATTTTTGCCAAGACGTTTTTGTAATGCTGCAGTTTCTGCCATAAGTTGCTGCTGAAGCTTCTCGTCTGCCATGGTAAGAAATTTATCTAATTCAAAATGCAATAATACCACACACCCGAGCAAAGCCAAACATACAAAAATGGTAGGTAAATATTTTGAAAAATACAAGACAAACACCAAAAAAAAATTTAAGAGGGAATTTAATTAAGGTAAACTAATGCAATTGACCAAGCTAAATTAACAATTAAGTTTTGTGTTATTAGTGTAGGTTAATTATATGCCAAAAGTTAGACTATACCCTAATTTATCACCCAGCAGCATAAATGACCAAATACACATTAATTAAATTTACAATAGAGTAGGTACCAAGTAAGTTTATCCCTCACACAATAATAGTAGTTACTGTCAGCATGTGCAAAAGCATGCAGTCCAGGTATAGCTTATAAATTAATTGTATGCAGGTATTATCAAATTATTCATCATCACAGTAGGTCTATATAGTTAATCTTAAAACTAAGTTGTAACAAGTAAATAAAAAACAAGTACAAAAAACTTGCGTATGATGAGGCTTGTGCAGTCCGTAGTTACAATAGTGTATCTTGTCAGTGCAGAAGCAAGCAATATGAAAGTTCTTTCACCAACACATTTAATGTTTCTCCACCTTAGAATTACAGTTATTTAGGTGTGATAGGTATGATATGGCACTTGCTTACTGATTTCTTTATATCACTGGTTCAATCACATGCAATTTGTCTATGTAAACACGGTAAACACAAGTCGAGAAGGTTAGGCTGCATGAAGAGTCGGTCGGAAGGGTTGTATGATAACTAGGCAATGTCAAGGCACAACGGTGCAGACGGCTTCGGCGTCGTCGGGTCCACTAGTAACACGTAGGTAGGTAGGACGCCGAGGGAGATGCCGTTTTGGTTTGAAGACCGGCACAGCAGTTTATAGGTAGGTACCTAGGTAATGTATCTGGCTGATTCGCACGCAACTGTCTGTGTATTGGAAATACTGCTCGCCATTACTGTAAGCAATCAATTGAAAGACGTGTGTACATGCCGAGAGTGATATAATGAATATCGCTATCAAAATACCAAACCATGTTTTAAACGACAGAAATTTACAATTGCTCGGCCTTACCTGACGAGTACCTAGTGCTTTCTTCCTAAATATTTTACCTTACTACTTGAGCAAACGAGTGATTGAAGTGGATAGAAAACTCTGACAAGATCACTTGGCTCACATTAAGAGACCCAGATTTGCGAGTAACACTCGTGCTCATCAAGTCAATTACAATACTGCGAACACGTATCTTTTTATCGTATGGTAGCAGAAGGGCTCTTCGCTACTTAGTACTATGTTTCATTGTTACCTGTTGTGACCATTGACACAGCCGTACCAGTTATAAACGAACTCGAGTAATCACTTATTACCGATGAAAGTTGTTTCTTTTCTTCGCCGACAAGTAGCATGTTAAGATTATTTACATAGAGCTAATTATTGTTCACAGTGGCGACAAGTACCTCTGTTTGTGTCAAAATCTGAACACCGTGTTGTCGGATATAGGCAATACCTTCGCAGTCTAAAATATCTGCGCCTATAATAACCGTTGTACTGACACATTTGTGCGGAACCACGTATCAGCGTATCAGATCAGCGTACCACGTATCAGATCAGCTTTAATCGATATATGAGTAAATTCGATAACTAACGTCACAAATGAGATTTTTTCAACAACCGATACCACGTAATTCACAATAAGTTGGTTTGAGAGCAGTTTCGAAATGTTTCAAAAGCGGACTCTATATCAGTGACATAGGTACATGAACCGCTATCTACCAAAACACCGTTATGCTTTGAATGACCGCACTTGTGACGTTATTTATTTTCAAAACAGTGTCGTCTAGTTTGCTACGGAAATTGATATTGTGTGAATCCTTTTTCGACAATTCCTGGTCAGCCAAACAGCACATGCAGTTTTCTGATGTGTGGCCGTTCGTTTACAGAACGTACATGTTTTTAGGTGACAGTACACAAGGAGGCTAGATGTACATGGATAAAAGCTGTACCAGGTTCTTGGGTTGTAAGCAGCGTGCAAACGTGAACACTTTTGTGTCTTGTGTCAGATACAAGCTACCAATGAATATTTGATTTCTTTAGATCCAGTGTGAAATCATCCACTCCCTACGCATACGTAAACATTTTTTTTGTGTCAAGTTGCTCCCACTTAACACACTCATTGACGATCGAAAGTGTTCGGTGTCGGTAATTTGGTAACTAAAAGTCGTCAATTCAAGACACAAGCAACATTAACAAATTTCCTTACAATTGTACCGAGTTTCTTCATCGACGTCCATTGTCAGACCGACGGAAAACCAAGCAACGAATTGTACCAGTGGCCAGTAGTAACAACAGGTGACTGTGTCCGATCACCGCCACAGGACATAGCAACTACTGGTCCCTGTGATGGTGTGCTGTGTCGGCAACAAATAGTGTCTACGTTCGCGCAGCGCCGTAACTTAGCGTTTGTTACAACGGCTTTAATGTGAGGGTCAGCTATGGCTCACAAAACTATTGCCACGATCAACTCGTCTGGTAGACCTCTTGACTAAATATAACTTCAGCAATGAGCGCATAGCATATTCCGCGTAGGTGACATGACCTTTAGAATCTGTAGTCATCACTTCGAAAAGGATATTCGCAATATCAATGAGTCGTGGGCAGAGAGATTTAAAATCAATTTTAAAACAATACCATGATCGACCTGCACTCGACCATTCGTTCAACCATGAACGTGCATTTTCTATTCGCGAGAGACATTCGTTATCGTCCCAAGCATTCATTTCTTTAGCCCTATCAACCTCCTCACACCAGACATCGATATTGTGAATTTGCGGGTCAAAATTAGAAACAAAGTACATGAGACCTTACTTGTACTACCGAGGAGAGAGCCTCCACGTATTCTGCCAGTTATGTCCATGTCTATAAAACCTCCTCCATGCAAAACGGACACGGGTGGGCCCGCATTGGAATCGTCATCACGCGTGTGATCGGTAGTAGCGCTGTCCATCAGCGTGGTTAGGTCAGGCTGCAATGTAAGCTGTCGAGTCGATGGTTCGAACGGCGGTAGCGACGGTGGAGCGATAAAGCGCTGTTCAAGTGAATTATTCTAGCAAGGATAGCACCCAGCGCGTCTTTATTAGACCATGCTTTACGTGTACGTGAGCGTATGGAACGTTCTTCGTCAACCATTATATATTACAAAGCGGAGCACAATAACAAGGAAATCAACACAAAAATAATAGTTTGAACAAAATTCTAAACAATCGCAGTCAAATCTATTTCTAGCATCAATTTTCGAATGTGTCACAATTTCAAAAATTTGGAATATGTCAGATGTACCAAAAGCGGTTGGCAACAGTGTGCGAATCCCACTTCTGATATAATCGACCAGAAACGAATTAGATAAAAATAATACAAAACAGAACCCACAAAGACTTAAGAAAAAATGATTGTCACGCTACAACCATCCGAAAAAGAGAAGTTGTCAATCTGATAGCTTCAAGCTTCAGGCCTCGGTCTGCTTAACGATCAGGTCAGCCACGCCCTGATGCCAATGATCACGTGATGATATATATATTGTGAAGCTATTGTGAGAATATTTTTTTTTTTTAATATTTCTCTCAAAGAATCTCGTGGTTTCATTTTAAAAATGGCACGTATTAGCTTTTTTTGAACAACAAATATTTTACCAATATCAGCCGCTTTCCTCCAGAGAATGATGCTATATTACATAACACTATGGAAGTAACTGAAACAAACTAGTATATCTGTAGCTTCATCAATAAGCCACCGTATCGCACTAACTGCATATGCAGCGGAACTAAGCCTACCAGCAAGTGTTTCAATTTGTGGTCCCCACTGTCAATAATAAGACCTAGGACATCGTTGGTTTTGCTAAGTAATGCCACGACATTAAGTCCATAGCTCGATTTATAGCCAAAGTACTGGCACCTAGGCTAGGTATGTTGAAACTCTCCAGTTTATTGTGCAAAAACTTGCAAAACTTCAGTCAGATACTTCGGCTAAAGCTTTAGTTTTCAGTTTGGGCGCTTGCCATAGTATGCAGTTTTATGGAGCAAGATATTCTTTCATGAGATTGCTTTTCTTCTTGTT
Organism: Lampropteryx suffumata; assembly: GCA_948098915.1. Taxonomy (NCBI): domain Eukaryota; kingdom Metazoa; phylum Arthropoda; class Insecta; order Lepidoptera; family Geometridae; genus Lampropteryx; species Lampropteryx suffumata. Next base: position 11,417,433 of record OX402544.1, on the reverse strand, counting down.
AAGCAAGCCTTTTCTCAATATTGGGAGCCATAGATCAGCTACATTATTGTGTATAGGCTCCCCAAAGTCAGTAGTAGCCGCTGTCAACGTGCCCATATTGTTAAACATATTGTTATACATATTGTTATACGGGTAGTTTGCATAAATACATCAATAATTGTATTGTCTCGCAGACAAAACGATCAGATAAACGTGACGTACATTATGTCAGATCAATTGTCAAATTAATGCTTGGTTTATTTATTTATCAGTTTAAAATATTGGAATTATATAGTTAAAGTCTTTCTGTATGAAATATTATGTTGTAACTAGAGAGTCGTTAAAAATGTTGATTCAGTTAAAAAAACATTATGTTGTAAAAGTGTTGGTTAATTTCAAAATTATCAGAATTTTCACAATTTGCATAGTGATATGTGAAATAAATATTAGGTTGGGGAAAAAGTCTTTTCGCATTATAGTATGTATGAACTTGTAATAAAATCTCTTTGGCTGTACTATTTGTATCTGGCTGGTTTTGGTATCATTAAAAGTTTTAATTTTAAAGAACATAATTCCGAATTCAAATTAGGAAAATGTGTGGTTTTTATTATTTTTTCGTACTGTCTAGATGAGTGAGTCTAATGAAGAAATTCGATACATTTTAAAATTTTACGAAAAAAAATTTGCGATGTTTATGGACCTAGTGCAGTGTCTGTGAGAGTAGCTCAAATTAGGTTTAAGCGTTGTCAATCCGGAAATTTTGATGTCAAAGATGCACGTCGCTCTGGTCGCCCTATTACGGATAAAATGGATGCCATTTTTGAAAAAGTGGATCAAGATTGGCATATCAGTAGTTACGACGTAGCTGAAGAACTGGGAATTGACCACAAAACAGTTTTGGCGCATTTGAAAAAAACTGGGTACACAAAAAAGCTCGATATTTGGGTACCTCACGAGCTCATCTTTATTACGACGTAATGAAACCGAACCATTTTTGAAGAAGCTTATAACTGGTGATGAAAAGTGGATCACGTACGACAAGAACGTGCGAAAAAGGTCGTGGTCTAAGGCCGGTCAGGTTTCAGAGACTGTGGCGAAACCCGGGTTAACTCGCAACAAGGTGATGCTGTGTGTGTGGTGGGATTGGAAGGGTATTATTCATTATGAGCTGTTACCACCAGGCAGGACCATCGATTCTGAACTCTACTGCGAACAACTGATGAGATTAAAGCAAGAAGTTGAGATAAAGCGGCCGGAATTAATCAACAGAAGGGGTGTGGTTTTGTGTCATGATAACGCTAGACCTCACACATCTTTAACAACTCAGCAAAAATTAAGAGAGTTTGGTTGGGAGGTGTTAATGCATCCGCCGTATAGTCCAGTCAGGACTATACGGCGGATTGCACCTTCAGATTTCCACCTGTTTCGTCTCTTCAGAATTATTTAGGCAGTGTCAGGTTAACATCACGAGAGGACTGCCAAAACCACTTGTCGCGGTATTTTGATCAGAAGTCCCAAAATTTATATGGCAATGGGATCATGTTCCTACCTACAAGATGGCAAAAAGTTATCGAACAAAATGGTACCTACATACTTTAGTTTAATGTAAATAAACTATATTAAAAAATGTTTTGATTTTTTTTTAAAAATGCGAAGTAACTTTTTCCCCAACCTATTATCTTGGAATATATTGTAACCGATTTTGCAAAGATTTAGCAGTCTGCAGTGGTTTTATTTTTCTCTCGTTGAAATGGCGCCAATGCGCACTCCAACACGTAATAACTGCATTAAATGTTACCAGCCTTTTATAACAAAGCATTATATGACCTGCGCATCATGTAAGATCAAATTTCACCTGGATACCTGCTCTACAGTTACTGACAGCCATTACTGTCGCCTGTCTGCTGAAAGCAAAGCTAACTGGAACTCTGGACCATGCATTCTAGGAAACTCAAAACTGTTTACTACTCCTACCAGATTTTGTCAGCGGCATATTCTATCACATAGGAGGGCGTCTCTAACTGACAATGTCGGTACACCTTACCATAATGTCAGGAAGAAATCCACTACCACCCATAGCCACTCACTACAACAGCGTTCACCGTTTCCCATCCTTCAGGGCGCAAGGCTCCAGGGCGCAAATAGTGTTCCCAGTCCCACGGGATATAAAACAAACGTGAAAACCAGAGACGCTTTGTTATTATTGGAACTGAGAAGTTTTCGCGCTCAAATAATCAACCAACTCAAGTACCATGATACCAAAATGGTTGATATTTCCGAACTTTACCTAGATATAAAGACCTGTATCACAGAACTGAATCATAAATGTGACTGTTTAAAGGATGACGTCGATTGTCATTTATGTTCTTTGGAAGGATTAGCAGATGAATACAGCTTATTAAAGACTACAATTGACGGTAGCAATAAACAAGTAAAATAATTATTGCAAATCAATACCAGTTTAAGCAACAGATTTTTGCTACAAACCAGAAGCTAGATACGATTGAAAGCAAAATCCAACTCGCCAACCACAATGTTTCGTCGGCAACAGTAAACTCAAAAGACGGGAACAAAATTACGAGTGCATTCAAAAACCCATACAAATCATCTGTGAAGGCGGCGCCACCGGCGGTGGTAGCGACCGTGAATAGAGGGCAGCGAAGTAAATCTAAGACTATACAGGAAAGCTCGAAAGGTACTACCTTATCTTCTACCGTGTGACCGCACCTGGATAATCCTAGCCGTGGAGTCGTGGAGATGGACTCCAATACAGAGCATGAAAATGATGATGAAGTTAACTGGCAAATTTATAAATCTCGCAAATCCCAACGTTTTCACCAAAATATTCCAGTTACTTGATAACACCAAGACACAATACATAACAATCACCTATGTTTATCACACAAATGTTTGTCCTGGGAAGGAATCGAACCTTCAATCAACAGCGCAGAAGGCTGAATACTAATAGAAGGCTATTACCAACTGAGCTGACAGGCCAGGGGAGTAATCGCGATAAATATGTTTAACGTGAACGTGAACCTTAACTTTTTGAGCGTTCCGTATCGCGCTAATCATTTGACAGACGGTTAAAACGCCTATCGACTTGAAATGGATCGTAACCGATGCCAAAGCAAACTTTTGAAATAAAGTTTCGAGGTAGCAACTTTTTATCAGTTGAAGGTGGAACTGGTTACTGTACGAACGTAAACGTAAAGAAACTTTGGCGGGAACTTTTGAAATAAAAATTATACATTGTGTACGCATATTGTAATTTGTTGGATTCAGGGTACAGGATTTGGATGTGGCGGAAGGTCGGAATCGAACCAAAAAGATTAATTAAAAAACAAGAGCAAATGCCAAAGCATTAAGCGATCAGACTTTTATTAAAAAATATAGATTGACGAAGAAGTCAACTAAAGCTGGCTTTGACTCCACAAATGCCAGCTACTCTGCGTTCTGATGCTTTGAGACAATACTTTTCGCCACCATTACATTATTGTTCAGTCTTTTTTAAACGTGTCACTTGGTATTACGTAGTATGGTGGTAGGATTAAAGTGCGCCTCAAAGTCAAACTTATATGATACATACCATATACATACATTGCAGGTTTTGATTACCTTAGCTTTTTATGCCACTGCTGGTCCATATCAGACCATCGCAGGAGACAGCATAACACATTGCATTTCTCAGACCAGTGTCTCCAAAGTAATTCAGCAAGTTACACGGGCCTTGAACCAGCCAGAAATTATGAACTTGTTACTTTTCCATTTCAACAACATGAGAGAGAACAAGTAATAAGAAATAAAGTAGTTCAAATATAATAAAGTCATTCACTACAAATGCTAGCAATTAGTTTATCAAGTTCCTACAGTTCTTCAGTAATATTTATTCTTACATATTACTTTTAGGTTTTATAGTAAGTAAGTAAAATGCCAGCACTGGGTAGTATTGATGGGACACACATCGCAGTTGTATATCGAGTTGAACATGAAGAACGGTACTGTAATAGGTAGGTACCTATTATATTTCTCTAAATAAATTGATAGTAAGTGATAATTGTATTATTAAAATTGTTATACTTTTTGTCAATATTACTTTTATTATGTTATGTGTTTTTAGATATGTGATTCGAACTTGAATATAATTTGTGTCGATGCAAGCTACCCGGTTCCACAAATGACAGTGTTGTCTGGGCCAATCACCCATTAAATTCGAATATTAAAGGTTCCAAAGAGTCCCTGGCGAGGATTTGTTTCGGATTTGTAGAGTTTTTATTTTAAACTGTTTTAACGTTGCATAGGTTTTTAAAAGCTCGTTTTAGGTATAATATTGTTTTTAATACCTTACATACTAAATTACTTATCAATCAATGATACGATAAAATGTTTAAAATGTTTTGTCGTTTACAAGTGCTTTTTAGTCGATAGAAAGTTATATTATACGCCTGCAGCGGCTGCAAGAGTCACAGTTACATGCTGTGTACTGCATAATATAGCACACAAAGCACATATCGCCTACACTCAATTGTCGGCAGAAGAGGCTGCTCGTGAGCATATGCTGACATAGGGCGTCAGCTGCAGAGGTAATGCAAACCGAATGCAAGGACGCGGCACACGCATCCTCAATAAGCTGCAGCTGGGACGTAACGCGGACGTCCCGTCCCATATTTGCGGTTTTTGAGGTCCTCGGAACATTCAGCCGCCGCTCCAGCCCTAAAGGAAGTCCCCGACAGATGGGATGCGGCCAGGGTGTCTACGCAAGTAGCATCCTACACTAATGGCCTACCCAAGGGACAAGAGTCATACCATCAGGCCTCTTACCATCATCACGTATTAGACCGTTGGGTTCGAGAACAGCTGGTACGTTGACGCTGGTGAGTGCCCGACGAATGATATCGTTAAGACTGGCGTGGCGGGCAATCCTACCGGCGACCCTATAACACGATAACCCATGGAGACCAAGCTGGTCGACCGCTGTACCACACTGGCACTGATGAGGGACGCAGCACCGCGCACCCAACCGCAGACAAATTGCAACTCGAAATGTTGTAGGATCTAATAATTTTCCAATGTTAGATGATGGTAGTGCTTGTAACCAATGTCCTGACTCCCATTTCGTAACGGCTAGGAGACAGGCGATCTATGGAGCTTGAGCATGTTTCTAACAGATGATTCCATGTAAGCTCACATAGAGGCCTGACCCATTGCCGTTGGGTCGAAAGGTTCTTAGGGGGAGCGGAATTGATGAGTGATGCCAGAACTAGCCGGAAATGACGGAATTTTTTCAACCAAATTACTAGTGTACAGTACTAGTACAGAACACAAGAAAAGACAAGTTGGCGGTAGGGCAACACTTGAAATATTGCGAATACCTAAGCCTCCCAATTTGACAGGTAGGGAGGCCTGCAGCCATGCCTTGTCATCCAGATGAATACTCAAAACCGAAGATAAAGTGTCCATTATTATGTTGTCTAAGCCTTCCACCAGCTCGCTGTGTTTCCACAGTTGACAACATCTTAATGCGTAAGTAAATTTTGGAACAAAAAGACAAAACTTGATAATTATTAAAGCCATATGACTATTAATTTTAAACAATTTGTCCGAGTTTTTGCTAAAATTTTCAATTTTCTCATCTATGAAGGTCGTAAAAGACTCGTCAAAAATTGGTGAACCGAGGAGGCGAAGTGAACATATATCAACAGCTGTAATATTTGAGGCTAAACTGTTGAATTTTGAAACAATTGAATTTTTATCTACACTAGTGTTCGAAACGTAAAGCTTTTTGAATATTTTAGATCTAAACCAATTTGCCGAAATTCATCACTGATGAGCTTAAGATCACCAAAAACAGTGTCCACATCTCCACCTAAAGTTACGTCATCCAACTACCAAACATTGAGTTTAGATTGGAGACGTTGAATAATCGGATGCATGGCAAGGCTGAAAATGGCTGGACCAAGGGGGTCGCCTTGCTGACATCCAACGGCAGACGAAATAATATTGTCCCGATAGATCAATTTAGACGGTGAACCATAACACTGCCAAAGAAATGGATAAATTTCGGGAATTTTATTAGTAATTTCTTTAAGCAAGACACCCCTTTCTACGGAATTGAAGGCGTTTTTAATATCCACCTTTAAAATTACCTCCCCGCAATTTTGATCCAAAAATGTACTAAGATAACTACTGCGGCTACACAGCCGCCACGCGAACCAAAGCCTAGCTGAACAGGTCAGAAAAAATCACCGAGATGTGCAGTTTTTTTCTGACAGCAGAATTTAGCTGCTAGGCGGGGGTAGGTAGTACCTACGGCTATGGGTTTAATTCTGCCATTTTTCTTTTTGAGTGCGCATAGGTTCGCACCGTACAGGAGCTCAGTGATCTCGCTGTTGACTCGACAACATTAAGTTGTTCATTTTATTTTATATACTTTAACTTTACTTTTAACTAACTTAACTTTTAAGAAAACTTACAGCTAGGTACATAAAAAGACTAATATATAATTATACATACTTACTGAAAGTACATATATAGTTGATGGCCAATTACAAAATTCCACATATAAATTTACGTAAAGATTAATTAAAAACAGTGAAAGTAGACGACTATTAATATTCAGAATTTAGATTAAAAGAAAAAAAAACATTAAAAAAGTTAGTTCCCAATAAAAATAGATAGGTCTAGTGATATAATTAAAAGGATATTGCTAACTTATTTTATAAAGAAATGTTCATTTAATATGCGTTTTAAGGCAGTTACTGAAGTAATAAATACATCAATACCATCATCCGCCTTAGCTAAATTGTTGAATGAAGTACATGCCCTTATAATAAATGCATTTTGCCTATAATTCGTTCTAACTTGCGGTACATAAAGTACATTAGGATTTGTTAATGTAGCCCTATTAGTGCGTAATCCTAAGAGTTCCAATAACTCCTAGCAGTCCACCTTGCCATTTGCTATGCCCAAGAGATACGATAAATCGAAGATTTTCCTTCGTTCATAAAGTGGCAGAAAGTGAAATTTACGGCATCTTGATAAGTAGTCGGGTAGAAAGATTTTAGCGCGGTACTGTAGATAACGTACAAATCTCCTTTGTATACCATCCAACCGTGATATATAAACGTCATATCATATGACATATCAACGGGTTCCAGACTTGACACGCGTATTCTAGATGGCTATCAGGGCCGTCATATCTTCCAGAAGAACTTAACCGGCATGGCCCGAACCGCCAGACAGCGGGTCCTTTAGATGTTGTGGAGTAACAGCATCCAGGCCGCCGGGCGGAGCCATTCTGGAATGACATGACGGCACCGAGCACGTCCTGCCTGGTCGCATCAACAGCGTCATCACTCTCTTGCGGTGGATCGGGGAGTTGAAAGTTGGGCCCTGGAAGAGAAGAAGAGTCATTAGAATTTGGAGCTATCGTGTTACTAGAAAATAAAATACGGGAGGCACCCTTAATATCACCATCGCTAAGTTTACTTTCTACAAGTTTGTAGATAGCAGATGCGGAGACTAGTTTGGCAGATTTTTAATTAGTTTGTGGGTCCAAATAATTATTGAAATTTTGAGGTGTGCACTCAATGCTTGCAGTGTACCTAACACAATTTTGCTTTATCCGAATAGTAAGCGATGATTTGTTTCCTAAATCTTTCTGTACATGAAGTACAAAATAGGGGAAAGTTAGTAAATGTTCCCATGCTTGCTTCGTATTTTTAGATACTACATTCCTAATGGCCTGAGATAGAACAGTAGCGACAGAGATGCGAGTACCGCGAGGAATACGTTTCAAAATAGGGGTTGTAGTTTTACACTGGTTAATCACCTTCCAAAAGGGTCGTAAATCAGACGTCGAATTAGAATTTACTAACGAAATATCTACCGCTCCCGCAATCTAACAAATTACAGTGGCAGACAGGCGAAGCGCACGCGTGGTAGCTCGACTGGCACCACGGCAACCGCGCTCCTTACTGAGGACATAAAAATAACAAAGCTAAGTTTTTTTTTTTTTTTAAGTTTAAAATACATAAAAACATAAAAAGTAGCCGATATCCTTCTCCAAGGTTCCATCCATCTCTATACCAAAATTCATCAAAATCGGTTCAGCGGCTTAGGCGTGAAAACGTAACAAACAGATAGACAGAGTTACTTTCGTATTTATAATATTAGTAAGATAAACGTACTAGTCCGAATTAGTACGATTATCTAACTTTTATATAATTCGGATTATTTTAGGTAATCCGAAAGTAACTCTGTCTGTCTGTTTCTGACGTTGTGTGAATATTTCTTTATTTATTTAGTGTTGCCGAGGCGTCTTATTATAATCTTATAATTAAGTACTATTATCTTATAATTAAGTTACAGTAGTACTTTATTTCGTTTCTCGAGTATTTCTCATGTTTTCTCGATTAATTTTCATGCTTTGACCCGTTCACAATTTGATAATCCATTCCATCGTTTCAAGGCAACCGATATCAAAATGGCGGACGGTAACCAAAGTGGTCGACCATAAAAGCTTTGATTGGAGCACTCGTTGCCTCTCTACCACTAACTAGGTCTTCGAATAGAATACACATCAGTGCACGTTGAAGGATAGATGAATAAAACGTACTTTTTTGCTGACAATATATATTTTTTTAACGTACATAGTAATAGAAACTTACTACAGTAAATTATTGGGGATTAGTCCCCCTGCTGACTAATAGAAGAGCTAGCAATTGAGAATAGGAAAACTTGAAATAAGCCGGCTCGGTCCGTTAGTAGACATGCGGTGTCGGTTCGGTTGCAGGTGCATTAGATTCGTCTTTCCTGCGGGTCCTGTCGGCAAGGTCGAGAGCTTAAGCGAAAGAAGCCTCTGAGGCTCTGAGGCGCACTTTAATCCTTTCACCACACTGGTTAGAAATAACTAGTGACACGATAAGAAGAAGACTGCAGTAATACGTAAAAAAATATATATAATTACCTGTTTTAATAAAGAAACGAATGTTAAATGGCGTTCGTAATCATGTCTTACTAATACATTTAGTATTCGTGTATTGTGCGAGCGAGAAGACAAGAACAATGTAGACATCGAGGACAACATACATATTATCATATGTAGGTACTTACTAAGTTCACTATAGTAACGTAATTACCTAATTCTTCTAAAGATTACTGTAAGTTTTTTTTCTGAATAGGTATTTGTTTATTTCCTAATACAGTTATCCTACATAGTCAACCTAATACTTACCTACTTGCAAACCTGAACTCCACTAAAATGCCACTATTTAATACCTCTTTTTATGGCCTGCAGTGTACACACACGAGGATGAATATTAATTTGGCAGTAAATGTGTCTTGGCGTGCCTCATGATATGCAAAATGTACACGGGGTGGTTTGAATTTAATAATTTGACATAAGTTATTTTTGAAGGGCCATGAAAAGTTATATGGATAACATATATTTATTAAATCTTTTCAAAGAACTCCAGTAGATGGCGCTGACAATAATTCACGTGAAAAAATGGCATACTAGTCGAACGGTGACGCCACCCATTTACAGTGTGATTTCGCTAAAGTGTAAGTGGCAAGACCACCCTCCGAAAAATGCGAGTAATCTGTCTTATTTTACTTAATTAAACCACTTGAGATAGCTCACACCAACACATCCACAAGCGAAAAAGCAGCAGTCAGTCATTAACACTCACTCACGGTGCTTTAGAATGATTAAGACAACGTAAACAAAACAACGACAATAAGGTTGCAACGCGCCAGTCTTCGTATTTAATGCAATATTGCTGCAGTTGGCAGCTGTCAAACTACCAGCTGCGAGCTTAATGCTAATTGCTTGTTTTGTTAAACGAACAATATTACTATCAACTCCACAGGATATCGTCCTCTGATTGGGTCTGGGTTTGAGTTGAGGTCCTCTCTGAGTTAGTTTAACTTCGTCTTCTGAAACTTAAACAGCCGCCTCATCTTAAGTTCTTCAGTCCTTTATTATTTACTAACTGCTGCTCTCGGCTTGCCCGCGTGGTCAGTACGTAGATAAAATAAGTGAATAATAAAATGAATATTGATTGACACAACACCATCTAACCGCTAACTGAGCATAGTATAATGGTGACCAGATTACTAATAGAATACTTATATAAATTTAAATACATAAATATGACGACACTATGGACAATATAATTATAATAGAAAAAGACAAAAGGGACGTCTAATCAAGAGATGTAGCAAAATGAAGAAGATTAGCTCGTTACAGTGAAAGAAATTAGGGGAGGCCTATGTCGAAGGACAACCTACAATACAGTTGCTGAAAAATGTGTTTTTATTTATTACTTTTATTTTTAACTAGTATTCATAATTAGATATGATAAAAAAATACTTTAAATTGGTCAGCAAATAAAGGCTTTTATTATTATTATTATTACATATGACGACCTCTGTGGCGTAGTGGACGAAGGCCCGCCTGAGAAGCAGAGTAGGACACATGTTTGTATGATCTACAAGTATTTGTCTCGGTCTGGGTGATTTCCTATGTATAATAAGTATGTATTTACAAATAAATATGTAGTATATCAGTCATGTGGTACCCATAACACAAGCCCTGCTTATTTTAGGGCTAGATGATGCTTTGTGAAATGTCTGGCAATATTTATTAATTTATATGTTTTAAAAATATATCCATCCTATTTAGCATCCGGTATGCTAAATCCTTAGCAATTTTTAAAAACTTAGTATTTTATCACTATCTCACATCACTTTCATGGATATATATTTAGTTTTTTAGTATTATACTAATTCTTTTTGATGATATCTACACCAAGTTTCATCCAAATCAGTTCTGCCAGTTTTACGTAGGTAATTATCTAACAAACTTTCATATTTTATGGCAAACCACCCACTAAGGGATTTTATAATACTCCACTCTAAATGTTAAGTTTAAAAAATACAACAATAAAAGTAAAATTTGGATTGCTGTAACAACATAAGCGTATTTGTTCAACAACATATACATTTTGCTAAGGTACGGGAGTAGTCAGATGCAAGTTTAATCATTGATATTGGCACACACGCCTGCTCATATCAGTAGAGGGCACATACATAATACGTGACACGTTGTGAGACGAACGAAGCTTATTGTTGGGTCGCGGCTAGGATTTGAACCCACAACTTTACGTATGACAACATAACTATATAACATACGTGTAGAACCATGTTTACAAACGAGTTCTCCTTTTGTCCGTTTCTTTATAATAAATTAAATAAAACCTTAAATATCGCAAACAAAACGAAGGATGTGTGTAAAAAATTGGTGGACGATTATTAAAAAAAATTAAACTATGTTGCCACCGAAAAACTTTTGACTATAATATCTTGATTAAATAAATAATGATTTATTACATCATTAGCTTCTGCCCACGGTTTTGCTCGCGTGGTAAGTTAATGAAAAGTATACTATAATATTAATCCTCTAAAGAAGACCTACCTACCTATCTACTAACTACTAACTTACTATATATACTATATATATAATTAAGAACTATATATATATATATATATATATATATATATATGTATATATCTATATATAATATTAATAAATACAACATATATAATCTAACTATCAACTATACTACAAAAATGTATAAAGACCAAAATGAATAAAGCTATAGTTATTTTTCATGTTTCGTAATTTTACCTAAAATAAATATCGATAAGACGAAATAGTTTCGAACTACATGCAACACTTTTGTAAGCATTCCACACTATTATTTTATAATTAGCTTCTTTTACTGTTGTGGCGTGTGTAGGATATAATGATAGTCGCGCGTAGCATTATGCCTCAAAGGGGATGCGAAAGTTTGGTTGGCCGAGTGGGTCACAAATGATCGAACGTGGTCTAACTTTAAACGTGAATTTACGACGCTTTGTCCTAGCAAACTAGACTTTGCCAATATACTATTCGAGGCAATGAAAGCAACATCCGATAGGTACACAACGTACGCCGAATATGCACGCCGTACCTTGCTACGTCTTAGGGTAGTGACAGGACTGAGTGAGGAGCTAAGAACGCTTATTGTGATACGTGGTATTGATAACCCCCAAATACGTGCAGCCACCGCTAATGCAGAGTTAACATCGGACAAAATTGTATCCTTTTTATCAATTTATACAAAACCTAGTAGGTTTAACCAAGATAAGCGTTCTCAAGCTGCTCCTCAGAAACGTTCCTATCAGAATAAGTCACGTGGTAGTGAAGGGCGATCTTGCTTTATTTGCGGACAAAAAGATCACCTTTGAAACCAATGCCCCAAAAAACCAAAACAAACCCAAGCATCTACAGGCACCGCAGGTACCTCGAAATCATCTTCGAATACAGTTTGTACGTTTTGTAAATGACGAGGTCACACTGAAGTAACTTGTTTTAGCAAATCACGATCTGAATCGCGAAACCAAAACAAAGTTAACATGTGTTCCAATTTGTCCAAATATTTGAGGGGTAATAATGATGTGGTAGCGGCCGTTGTTGATGGTATTCCCGTAGATGTCTTGATCGATAGTGGTGCCTTGAATATATCGCTTGTCTCGTCTGATGTATTAAGGTATCTCCTGTGCCAGCCACATAGCGTGCTGAAGGGTATAAGTGATAAGGAGGTTGTATCCACGTCATACATAACGGTAACATTGGAGTTTAACAACATTTCTATCGAGGTTGACTTGGTGGTGGTGCCATCGTCTTGCATGAACACTCCAATCATAATCGGCACCGACGTTCTCAACCGGGATGGAGTGACATATGTGCGCACCAAAGAAAGACAGTACCTCACTCATTCTAAGGTAATAACCACCGAGGTCAACATAGTCAGACCTAGCAACTGTTCCGAGATAAACACTCCACTTCAAGGTAAGGAACGTGAAGAGTTGATGACTGTGATTGATAGGTTCTCCGAGTTTTTAATTGCTGGAACGGCTGGAACCACGGTAAAAACAGGTAAAATGGAAATCAAACTCACCAGCTCCACGCCTGTGGTCTATAGACCGTATAAGTTATCGTACCAAGAAAAACTAAAGGTTCGTGACATAACTTCGGATTTGTTAGGCAAGGGGATAATTAGGCGATCTCAGTCCGAATATGCCAGTCCTATTATTTTGGTCAAGAAACGTGATGGTTCAGATAGACTTTGTTTCGACTTGCGACCCCTCAATAGAATCACTGAAAAAGATCGATACCCTCTTCCTTTGATCGATGACCACATCGATAGCTTGGGAAGCTTCATGTTCTTCTCAAGTCTTGATATGGCAACAGGTTTTCACCAAATACCAATAAAGGAAGAGTGTATCCACCTTACACCACCACCACCATCCACCTTGCTTTGTAACACCCGAAGATCACTTCGAATATCTTAAGATGCCATACGGCCTTGCTAATTCCCCAATTGTGTACCAACGAATTATAAATAATACAATACGCGACTTCATCAGTGCAGGTAATGTTCTCGTCTATATCGATGATGTACTCCTTCTGAGTCACACGGTTGCTGAAGGCATCAATCTGTTGCATCGAGTTTTACTCACTCTCACACAAACGGGGTTTTCGATCAACCTTTGCAAGTGCACTTTTCTCGCTATGGAAGTCGAATATCTGGGCAGAGTAGTGAGTCAGGGTCAGGTGAAGCCGAGCCCACGAAAGGTCGAAGCTTTGGTAAACACTTCCGCACCTAACACTGTCAAGCAGGTTAGACAATTTTTAGGTCTCGCTGGCTATTTTTGCCGATACATACCTATAAATACATATAAATTACGCAACAAAAACTGCATGTATTGCCTTTTTAACAAGAAAGAGCGTCTCTTTCCACTGGGGTACCGAGCAGGAAGTTGTTCGTCAAGACCTAATAAAAACATTGACTAGCGAGCCAGTTCTCGCTATTTTTGATCCCAAGCTTCCTACTGAGGTACACACAGATGCTAGTAGCATAGGCTATGGAGCAATTCTTTTACAGACGCACGTAGATGATAAGAAACATGTAGTCGTTTACTTTAGTAAAGTAACGCAAGGTGCGGAGAGCAGATATCACTCTTACGAGCTTGAAACACTTGCAGTTGTCAAAGCTTTACAGAACTTTCGGCATTACCTCGTAGGAGTAAAATTTGTTATCGTCACTGATTGCAATGCGCTAAAATCAACTTCAACAGAACAAAAGCAATATTTAATTCCTAGAGTCGCACGTTGGTGGATTTACCTCCAGGATTTTGCATTCACAATTAAGTACCGCAAGGGGGTAATGATGCCACACGCCGACTACTTAAGTCGCAATCCACCTCCATCAACCGAGATAAATCAGGTAACAAGGCCACGAAACTGGGCTCAAATCGCACAAGCAGCTGATGATGAAACTCATGACCTCATACAAAAGCTGCAGGAAGGTAATTTGGACTCGAGCCGGTACGTAGTATAAAATGATCTCTTGTACTATCGTTACACCCCTGTAGGTGAAGAGCCGCGGTTACTTTGTTTTATTCCAAAAGGCTATCGGCTAAGCCTTCTCAGGATCTTCCATGACGAGCACGTTGGAGTCCATAAGACTACGGATCTTATGCTAAAACACTTTTGGTTTCCAGGGCTAAGGCAATTTGTATGTAAGTATGTAGCCCACTGTCTTATATGCATCTCAAAAAAACGTGTTCCACGAGCACCGTTACAAAACATTACGTCATGGGAAAAACCTGATTTGCCTTTTCATACATTGCACATAGACGCTTTAGGTCCTTTACCGCCTTCAAAGGACTTCAAGTTCGTCCTGGTTATGATTGACGCGTTCACGAAATACTCCTTATTATTCCCTATGCAACGCCAAGACATGACCGAACTGAAGAGAATCGTTTCACAAGCAATTTCGTTGTTCGGTGTACCAAAGTTACTGATCACAGATAAGGGTCGAATGTTCGAGTCTACTGAATTCGTCACGTGGATAAACGACCTTGGCTGTGAGATGCATTACATTACACCAGAGATTCACCACGCTAATGGCCAAGTAGAACGGTATGTGCGCACCGTCTTAAATATGCTTAGAATCGAGGTAAATCACAAGGGCTCGTTGTGGTCTGAAGTGCTTTGGAATCTCCAGCTGGTGATGAATATTACTAAACAAAAAACCACGTAAACTTCTGCAATGAATCTGCTAATAGGTACAGAAGGAACGACACCTGTGATCCGCGCGCTAGTCCGTGACGTCGCTGCTTAGAACACGGGGCCTAATCGTGAGCGTTTGCGTGAAATCACTCGGAGCAGGGCCCGACGGCACCTTAAAGAAAACCTAGCTAAACAAGACGAATATTCGAACCGACTGAGACGCTCTCCTCGTGAATACCAGTTAAACGATCTTGTTTTCGTTATTAAATATTCTCAGTCAACAGGAAAGCTGGACTCGGGAATGCGCGGCCCCTACAAGGTGACAAATATACTACAAGGCGGTCGTTACGAGCTAAAGCTGTTGAGCGGAGGCTATGGGAAAACGACTCAGGCTGCTGCGCAGTACATGGTGCCGTGGCGAGGCGAGTGGTGTCCCGAGACGTGTGCCGCACTCTTCGATAGTGAGTACTTGATCACATTTATCTTAGTCTGACTGAAACATTGCTTACGTCTAGCTATCTAATTTTCTTATTAGTTTGGGGTTTTTTTTTTTGAAATAGCAGTAGGAAGATTCAGAAGTTCTTAGGTAGCAAGCTTTTCTATTTCGATTTTCATTACTTCTCAAATCGTATGGCTTATCAGATAGGTTGATTAGTTAGTGGATGGTTATTGACGGTGACGTATGTAATGAGCAGATTGAGGTTAATGGTTTGGTCGGCAGACGTATCTTTCGATACGTATAGGGCGGCAGCCCTCGGTCCCGCTTTGTCGGCCGGCAGACCTGTAGCTAGAGTGAAACACTAGCCAGGTAGACGATACCATCGTCGGCAGCGGGGATTGGCACGGGGTGCTACCCTGAGGTCCTTGTGAGTGGACGGCAGACCCTGGGCTGGGTAGACGCGTGTTCACGTTGGCTGATCTCTGCAACGGGCAGCGAAGCAGAGCGGCCATATGAAAACGCAGACGTCTCATCGTGTCATGGTGGAAATAGTAACAGGGCCCTATTTTTATTATTTTGAGACGTCTCTGAGGTGAAGTCTGTGAGTTTGAGTTGTGAGTAGATGATGAATGTTGTGTGATGTATGAATTAAGTGAGAGAGATAGTATGAACGGAGAATGAACAAGTAGGTGGCACTTTTGAAGATATCGAGCCCCTATTATATGTTGTGTCTTTACAGATGATGAACCTGATGAGATCGAGGATAACTCATCAGATCCCGTGGCACAGGGACCAAGCATTCAGCCATCCATGCCTCTGTTAGAAGCCTATCCTGAGGCCGATCCGTCGATTGCAGCTAGCGCCGGCTCATGTTCACCACCATATCCTGGGGCCGTGGACTGCCCTTTGTCAGGAGAGGCCGTGTTAGCCGAGTCCTCCAGCGATGAATAACAACGAATGGCACGCCTATAAAAACAAGCTCAAGCGGGCGACGGGGGTCATTTTGCTCGTTGGCGCTCGATGCGAGAACATTAAGGGGAACTAGTTTTCGTGGTAGATAGTGATTAGTGACACGTGAGCCATTTTTCTTGTCGTAGTCTTGTTATTTTCAATGTGTTTTGTGTAAAATTGTGGTGAAGTTGCCTTGTTTCTTTTTGGTTAATTTGAGTTGATTTTAAAGATTATTATTGTGTGTAAAATAAAGTAATTTTTTTGATTTGTATTTTTTGTATCTTTAAACCACTCCTGGTCCTTAGAATATATAAATTAAGAGTTGATTTACTGAGATATTTTGCATTATTTAGATTTTAAGTAAATTGTTCTTGTTTGATATTTTTGCAAAGAGGCACTAAAATTATAATAAAGTTAATTATTAGTCATATTTTATTATTGAACTAGGCGTTTGCTAAATTTTATTTTGGATTTAACAGTTTTTTTCAATTATAGGTCTTACAATTATAACTATCACTAGACCAATATAGTTATTTTATTTTGGATTTAACAGTTTTTTTCAATTAAAGGTCTTATAATTATAAATATCACTAGACCAATACAGTTAAAAAATGAAGGAAGTTATCTAAGTGGAGTAACTACCCACCTATGTACCAACTTACAAAAATACTGTTGATATTGCAATTGCTAAATGGCTATTACATTGTAGTTTTAAAGTTTATACGTAGCACTAGTCCCAATTTTGTACTCAAAAATGTTTATACAAACTTTCAGCAAATACGTACATAGCGTTGAAAAGATCTCATACAAATATTAACATCCTATTTCATCCCGTTCGGGAATTAGTTATAAATATATTCTTTTAATTCTGTACCATTTGCACTGAAGTTTATTTATGCCAAGTTTCAAACAAAGCGCACTAGGTGTTTAAAATTCCCACACAAATTTTAACACCCACATTAAAAACATGTTCTTTTTAAATATTTCTCAGTTTTTTTGTACTAAAGTATATTTTAGTAGTTTTCACCCTTTTCCACCTAATTAGAGGTACAGTATAGGGTGTTCGTTTGTCTATACATGAATCGGTCAGGCAGCCAGTCAAAATAAAGATAGGAATCTTTGTTTTGACATAATTAAAGAAATATTTACCGATGATAGTTAATTTTATGTGAATCCTGTTCTCCTTCGCTTTTACATTTTTCAGTGTAAGTTATATCGATAAGTAGCTGCTGTGGCTTTTCACGCGTGGTATCTACGTAAAAAGTAACTCATGTCATCCTCAGGATTAATCTAACTCCTAAGCAAATTTCATTAAGACCCGTGAAAAGGCAACAATCATACAGACGTGACAGATAGACAGACAAATAGACAAACTTTCAAACTTGTAATATTACTATGGATATGAATGGATGTATGGACTTCAAGCTGTTGATACATCTCTCTAAGAAGAAGAGATACTATTAAGGTGCAGATTAAGTTTTATTTATCCATAACCCGATTTCACTAACTATGAATAGACCTTCCTTAGTTCGTTTCCACGGATCCAGAGATACATTAACGAAATATCTAAGTTGTATATTATTGGGATAAAAAGTTAGATTATTATATTTACCTAACCTAACGTAACCTATATAGCCTAACATTACTAAAATAAATTCACGCACCGCGCACTAAAATTAAGACGCGCGGATGAAGTCGCGAGCGGGTTAGCTACCCAGCTCGTGACTCAATGCGTGCATTTTAAATGAAAATAAGTCACAGTACAACACAGTTTCAAGCATTCGGAATAGCTTAGCTATTTAATAGTAAAATATATTTTAGAATCGGTTCAGCAGTTCCAGAGAGTATCCAACCCTACTCACAAAGTTTAAAAAAATCGTTTACCCATATTTTTTTTTTAAGTACCTACATACTTATTTTACTATAGTTCCACTTATTCCGTGGAGTCATCAAAACTGTCGTTCTACCTGTACGTGCTCTTACTAGCTCGGTTGGATGCAACACAAGCTGTGGGCGCGGGTTTGCTCGCGTGGGGCCCTATGCTGTCAGGGCTGTGCGTTGTAGATGTCACCACTTGGCTCTACTTCTCTCTGTACACACCCTTCGTGTATCACACCTTTCTAAGCGAGTTCTTCAGGTGAGGAAAACATTCTAAACTATCTGAAATGTTCCTTAAAAAAATACCTAGTATTATATATTTTTTCTTACTAATATAATAAAGACAACGTGTGTGTAGATATAACTTTAAAACTATTATGGTTTTGAACATAATTTTCAATCAAATCTCACATATTTAAGATACAACTTTATAACTATACAACTTTGTCACCCCGTCGTTGTGCACCACTTTTACGAGTCATGTTAAAAAACTCGTTAAAAAACTTTGCGTTTGCAAAGTTTGTTTAATAGTATTTTATAAAAAAACCCTTCGAATATGTACATATCCTTAATTAGTTTTAAAAGAAAATTCCCCAAATTTAGAGTTATTTTTACGACGCGCTAAAAATCACACGTATTAACTTGGAAACCCTCGGACCTGTATTTCATTATTGTAGGTTTCGATGACATAGGATTACAATTTATTTACAGAAATGAGCCGAATAACATACAATAATATAACATAAATGTGTAACAGTTGAGCTATCGAAGGACCGTTTAAAACGATCTATAGATAGCCTAACTGATCCAGATCACTGCCAGAGGGTAGCGTTCCTAAGACACTGGCGGCATTGCCACGTTGAATGGCAATTATTATTTTAAATAGTATTCTCCCAAAATCAAGGGTTAGTTAAATCATACGTTAACATTGACTCATACGTACTATAACACCCCATGAACACCCCGGTTTGCAATAAAATAAATCTACATTATAAATTTCATATCATAAGTTACTGTGATTTGGGTTGTATTAATCCGGAAAAAAAGCTTATTATTTCATTTGTATATAAAAAAACAAATTATATTACTAATATAATACAAATTATACAAATTATATTACTAATATAATACAAATTACAAATTATATTGTTAATATAATTACATAGTATGTCTTCATCTAAATTAACTTAAACAACTTATTAAAATTGAAAGCTTTTCCTGTTTTTTTTGAAATGGATAGATTTTATTTGACGCGTCTATCGAAGCCTCCCACCGCGCAAACAAGTTGTCGCGCGAGACCGCAGAATATATCCGCCCTCGGGCAAGCATCGTCGCGTCCGCCCAGCCCCCGGCTGCCACGCGTACCACTCAATCGTGAACTTGTGCGTCTTCGTCTACTCACTTATTATTTTCTCATTTTGTAAATTACTCAGTGACTTTATTGTGTAAGTGACCTTGAGCTTTTACGATCTTTGCTGATGTGAGTATTAGGAGTATACATATAATATGCCAATAGTGACTTCAGTAGTGACTGTCGGGCGTCATAGCAAAACAAATTAAAATTCTTGCCGCAAACAAGATAAGGCTTTTGGTCTGATTTGAATTTATCAAATACCTACGCAACGTAACCTATCAAGTAATAGGTCAGCGAGAATGATCCTTGACGCTTTAAAGTTTTTTGTGTGTTGTAAAAGTAACGAAACTAAAACTTCGGTTATACTAACTAACTGAAATTGTTTGACAAAATATATATATGGTAGCTATCGTTTAATTTTATTGTTATAGTTCGAGAAGTGCTACGAAACTGTGATAATCAAATTTAACATATCTAACAAACCATGTCCTGCAAGTAGACAATAAATAATTAATTAATTAATATTGGTGGACAACGCACCACTTTATTGAAACACCGTACTCAGAGCTCTATTGTTAGTTAAGTCGCTTCTTAGAGTAGATTTGACAAATAGATATATTCATTGTCAAATATACTTTGAATGCGGCTAAAAGTATATTAAACTACTCTTAAAATGTTAGTAAACTCCAGAACAAGAACAATAGACATTGCTTTTTATATTTGTTGTGTTACACATTCGTTAGTCTTACGGCACCTTATAGATAATTAAAATAATCATAATAAGCCTTTATTGCTGCTAAGCTTAACTTTTTTAACAAAAAATAATTTAAAAGTATAAAATAGAGGTAAATATAGAAAAACGAATTTACTTAAACCAAATTAACTAAACTAGTAGTTAAATAAACTTAAACATTCGGTGAGTCTCCTTTCATAACAGCTTGTCTTTTGACAAAGGCCTAACTAAGGCTACGGACTAAGGCTAAGGCTTTCCACTTGTTTCTGAACCACTGAACGCACCATTCTGGGCCTGCTACTTTCTTAAAATCATCTTCCCATCACTTTGTCTGTCATCCTCTACTTCTGCCACTTTCTCTAGGGTACTGCATATAGTTATACATGCATGTTATGCATACATTTCTATTTCTTTTCTCTCAACATAATGTCCGGTCCAGTCCATTTTCTGCATACTGCTTGATCTTTTTTGAACTTTGTCCATTCCTTTTATCTCTTTTAATTGTACTCTATCTCTTCTCCTTACTCCCAATACGCTTGTCTCTATTCCATTCTGACATATATTAAGTTTATTTTGTTGTTGTTCTGTTAATGCCCAAGTTTGGCATGCGTATGTCATACATGGCAGGATACAAGCATTAAATACTTTTCGTTTCTCCGACAGTTTGTTTTTCATTATTTCGCTTATATTAGCGACCAGAATCTCATCCAAGTGTTAGCTATTCTTCTTTCGACTTCTTTCTGCATGCTCTCTGTTGGTGATAGTAACGGTATTAAATCGTCAGCGAATCTCAAGTGATTTCATTTCGCTCCGTTCACGTTAAGTCCGAAATTATCACAACCCAGTCTTATAACGATTATAACACAGTTGATTCTTGAGCGAAATAGGGTCGCCTTGACGTGCGCCTCTTTCAATTGAGAACTTGTCGCCTGTCGTTTCTAGTTTCATTTGTGCTGTGCTTTTCTTAGCACACCACAAATAAAACCTTATAGATAGTGACAGTACAAATAAGTAGGTACTTGAACTTTTAAATATTTTGAAAAGATAAATAAATAGTCGTTTTTCTTTTATTTACAATCATCATTACAGAAATGTACAGAATAATATAAAATACTTGTGAAACAGTTAAGCACCATTTGAAATATTTTTCTTGTTATGATTTAGTTTTGTTAACTACAAGTTACGAGTAGTTTATTAACTCAGTTTAGTAGCTTAGTAGTTGTTTAGTAGCCAAATAAAAATATTCTGATGTGTAGTTTTTCGTGTTTACTCGTTTTTAATCGGAGTAAAACTTTAGAACGTTGATAGCTTCTGTTATTTATTCTGTGCTGCTTCTAATTGAGAACGTTTTCTTCTCGCTCTGAAGAAGGATTAGAGCGCACAATTAATGGAAATTACCTCACCTGGGAGTTTCAATGAAATTAAATTGATTGTCTAATTCACTTTGAGCACGAAGAGAAAAAATAAGATAATTTTCTGCTTTAAATGCCCAGGACGCATAAAAGGCCAGGTAGATCTCTTCAGCATGATCCTGTTATTTACCAACGATGATCGTTACAAGTATTTAAATCCATCAGCGTTTCGCTCCGATTGCGTTTCTATTTTCACTCTAAAACCTAAACCAAAAGTGTTATCTCAATGGCCAATCATATGACAAGCTTAAACAGAACCGCAGTCAAACATTACATACTGCTAAATTCATTGTCGAGCTTGGAGTTCCTCACTTTTGGCCATATTTGAGTTTAGGATGTCGAATCCAACCCTTACGCATTTCATAGTGAAAACGGACTTTTAGTTTTATAGATGCTAGAGGCTGGATACTGGTTACCCGATTTCCTGTTCAGTCCACCAGATTTCAAACTGAGCTTATTTTCAAAATTTTGCGTGTAGGTGTATTACATAGTACATTTTATTGAAACATGCGAAAGAGTAATATCTACATATATATGTCCAAGCGATATATTCTTCTAGCCTGAGTTCTATAGTGATTTGGAGGTTCATCGTTTGTATATACGAAAGAAAATTCGTCGCAAGAAGGTACCTACTCGTTCATAGCGTCGGTATGTAGCGTAAATGCTTTCGTCTTTGTTATGTATCTACCTAGTAAAAACCCACGACCGAGGAAGAAAGGGTAGAAGGTGGAGTGTCTGACATGCTTGCCGAATGAACCTTGGACTCAACTCATCCCATATCGTCAATAACCGAATCACAAGAAACTCCGTGCGAGTAGGCTACATGGCCATTTAGTTTAAATCGCTAATATTTTGTAATAAAATTGAACAAAAAATGTTAAGATTTAAAGGCTTTGTTCATTTATTTTTGTGATTTTTTCATTTTCCTACGACACCATTTGATACCTGATCAATTCTCATGTCCTGTTTGTGTGCATAAATCCATATTTTAAACAGAAAACCAACCATTTCAGAAAATATTCTAAAAAATCTTCACGAACTGCGGTAAAAGTCCTTCTTATCTTCCTTTGTTAACAAAGTGACGTAAGGGAATATCTATTAGTATATTATTACGTTATTTAGGTATATATATAAGTATGTATTTTTATTTAGTTGATCATATTGTATTTCATTATATTTATATATTTTTATTTGTAATATTAGGTATTGCTATATTTCACTTTTTGTTATGCCGTACATAATATTTTTATCATAAATCACTCATAATTATTTTCATCCCCCCATATTTAGCTATATTGATTTATATTCATCTCAAGGTTGTCTGGCAGAGATCTGGTTTGTCTTATCTAGCGATAAGACCGCCCATTGTACTACCATCTAGCAAAATATTATTTTTTATAACAGTCCAATGTATTTGTGGTGTGCAATAAAATATTTTCTATTATATTCTATATCGAACAGTGGACAAGTGGCTTAACAATAGACTTTAAAGATACTCTACAGAACTCTTCAACGTCAAACAACTCATGAATCGCAATTAAAGTAATATTTTGGTGATCTAATATAAAACTTAATAATATTCATATTTTAAGGAGAAATATACAGCTAATTATGCACATTTTTAATAGTGTTATTATTTTTAATAAAAAAAAAATGTAAATATTTCATACATCTAAATCATCTCTAAATTCTGAGGCCGCTATAAACTCATCCACAATTTAAAACATATTCGTTTGCTTAGTAGAGTAAGTAGTAGAATCCATTAGCTTGAGAAAGTGCCGTCGGGCATTTTATTAAAAACTAACTTCGGAATTCGGCTTTATATGAATAGATAAGAAAAAAATGCGAAAACAAAGGTCGCTATGTATAATTACAATTACGATTAGTCTATTGTGTCCCACTGCTGAGCAAAGGCCTCCTTTTGATCTATCCAGTCATCTCGGGTTTGAGCTGTTTGGACCCAATTATATTGTTATGTATAATTAATAATAACTATAAATAATCTATATAATAAAAATCAATTGCTGTTCGTTAGTTTCGCTAAAACTCGAGAACGGCTGGTCTGGTTTGTCTGATTTTGGTTTTGAATTGTTTGTGGAAGTCCAGGGATGGTTTAAAAGGTGAGTAAATATGAAAAAAATACTTGCTTTTTTATTTATTGGTTTTGAGGCGGTACAAAGTTTGCCGGGTCAACTAGTGTATAATAAATATATTATAACTATTCTCCACAATACAATAAGTCTAAATTGTAGAAAGAGTCTCTGTTTCTCTGAATAAGAACGCCAAAGATAAGCGTTTAGATGAAAAAAACATGTCGTAATGTAATAGGCCTATTAACAAATTGCATTGGTAATCACAGACAACAGTTTTATAGATATTTGTCAGTTACTCGGACCATTGACTTGACCTAGATCATGAAGGTACCCTACGGAACGTATCGATGACAAATATATCACGTAAATCATGTAAATCGCAATTAGAGTATGAATTGCATTAGTTATTTGATATAGGCTTTAATGATTCAGTGTGATGAAGCGTGTTGGAAATTTTTATAAAAATAATTAATTATCGATGACAGAATTTGACATTCTGGCATTTTTTGTTTCGTTGACATTTGACTTTCGTAAATTTAACTTCGTACAATAAAGGATAAAGAAATATATAAATTAATACGCATTAAATGAATATAGGATTGATCGCGACCAGCTACATTTTAACGTGAAAGATATAAGTATCCCGTTATACAACAACATTCCTTGAACGCTTTTTTGCTGGTTCTAATGTTTAAGAATTCACAGCTTTAAATTCTGAACCTTCCTTGATAATTTTCAAAACATGTGTAATTGTTGGTCTTATTTTATAAAGTTTATTGAATTGACCGTTCCAACCCTCATAGACATTATTCGTCCGGTGTCGCTCACCAAAACTACGCCATAAAGTTAAACCTATTTTCAATTTGTTTTCTTCTTCTAGGAAACACCATGCATAAACTGTTAATTTTGTTCAAATTCCGTTTTGTATTTTTTTAAATCTTTTTTGTAAGCAATAGTTGCTTCTTTTTTCTTCTAAGCTTATCATGAAAATATAAAAAATAACCGTGGTGTGTAATCTGGGGAAAATTTGTTTTCATCGCAGTGATTGCAGCTTGTTCGAAATCTATACTAATATTATAAATTCGAAAGTGAACGTTTTCACGGCTAAACGGCTGAACGGATCTTTATGAAATTTAGTAAGAAGATGTATTGCATTCTAAAAAAAATAACCTTGAAGGGGGGTAAATAGGGGATGAAAGTTTGTTTGGGCAACTCATATTTCCTTAAGTTTCTGTAAATCTATATTTAGGCTTTTGGTAAGAAATCCCATACTAATATTATAAATGCGAAATTAACTCTGTCTGTCTGTCTGTCTGTTACGTTTTCACGCCTAAACCGCTGATCCAATTTTGATGAATTGGAATAGAGATAGCTCGGACCTTGGAAAAGGACATACTTAGACTATTTTTTATGTACCACGCGTGCAAAGCCACGGGCAGCAGCTAGTCCGTTATAAATTTCATTGGTGCCTGAACTTGCGACTTGATGATCTCAAACATATTATTATAAGACTTTTTTAACTTGTTAGGCATAAGTGCATAAACCATGGTAACAACATTGTTTTTCTCATCACTATTGCCTAAATCACAAAATAGCACAATAATTGATTGAACGGTTTTAGCCACCTCTAAAAGGTACCAACACCAAAAACATTTGGCGACTTTCATAAATTTCCGTGCTTCTTTTGACGCAAACACTAATATACGATTGCTGTTATCATCGTTAAAATCTCCGAGAAAAGAATCATCAAAGCCTTGTGGTATTTTTAACTTTACCTTGATCATCGTACACTATTTTCTCAACTTTTTCTTCACTTTCTGTAAGTCAAGGATCGGTATTTGTGGTACGTCGGTAAATTTGTAATTAAATTTAATCGTTTATCCTTCATTGATGCTACTGTCTTTTTGTATTTTCTAGAGACAGTTTCTTCTGTAGTTAAAGCCGCCGTTTTGATACTGGTGCATATTATTGAGCAAAGAGTGTTTTCGTTTTCATTAGGCAAGCAGGTTTGAGCATGGATACTCGTTTCGAGCACTTTTGATTGGTCCTGTCGAGTAAAAAAAATACGTCGCGTTAGCACAATCTAAGAGCCCAATCACGATGGTTCTCCATGAAAACCAGCCGAGATACTAGTGACTACCTTACAACTCTTAGGCTGCCTGTCCTTCGCTTCGCTTCGGGATTGAGCGGGATTTGGAGAGGAGAGAAGCTGTGTCCAATACAAATAAGAAATAAATATTTACTTCTGTACATTTCTGTACAGTCACTGCTCCACTGCATCTGCATTGATAGTTTAAAGTTCACCTCCAGATGCTATTCAAATTTTTGTATCTTTTAAGCAGGTATTATTGGTCATTGATTACATTGCCACGTCCGTGTTCTACTATCTATACGTCGTTTTAGCAATTGGCTAGCCATATCTTAAGCCATATCTTCCAGTTTTTGAAAATAAAAATAATGTTTATACAATTCAATGTTAATTATCACATAATTTCATTTCATTATCCATCATCAAAGAGGTACTTCAAATCATTTAAATACAAGTGGCCAGTTTAGAATTATCAATAAAGAGTATCGATTGTCATGATGATAAATGTTCAGTTATACTAACAATGCCGCATAATGTCACTAGTACTACTAGTAGTACTAGCGATACAAGTTTGTATCATTTGTACTACCAGTTGAACTTTTTAGTAGTACTGACACGGGTGCTTTATTTCTCACAGCTTGCCACATTACAATTACAGATGTAGTTTGAATTTAAATTTTATTTTTATAATTATTTGACCGACGGCGACCGACCGATCGATGCCCCGAAGAGGTCTGCCACCATAGAGTCCTCAACAGTCTATGTTTTACAGTGTATGTACTTAATAAAATAAAAACGAGTGATGCAGGCGGTATCACACACAACAAATATTTTATGGTAGTTAGATAAGAGATATCGTTCTTACATTTACATTGATACTATTAAATCTAATGTACGAAACGAAATACTGACCATGCCGTCAGTCATGGTCAGTATTTGGCATAATTTAAGTAAGTAAGATGCCGAGGATCTGTTTTTAAATGCGAGTTAGAATATACTACAATTACTTCCCACCTAGTTTACTTCGAGTTGAATGCCGAATGCTTGTTTTTAAAAATCTGTCGCTATTAACGCAGAGAGCGACAATGAGATCGGCTGGTATGACGATAATAGACGCATATCCTGCATTAAACGCCTTGTAGTTTTAATGTAGTTTTTTCAGATCTGGTATTTTTTTAAATCATTTTATTAACTTTTTTGTGCATTGTCCACCAATATTTATTGACTAGTTCACTAGGTGTTAGTGGAGGTTTACATAAACCAAGTTCCATAGAAATCGATTATTTATTTGAAAACTAGCTTCTTCCTGCGGCTTCGCACGCGTGGTACTTAAAAGTAGATCTATACCAAGTGTCACCAAAATCCTTTTCGATGTTATGGCGTAATTGAGCTACAAACAATCATATAAACATTCGTATTTATAATATTATTACATTAGTATAAGTGCAAACGTTTATACGAACGCATAATATAATTATAAGAGCGAACGTTTGTGTGGATGTTGAATGTTAATTATTATTAAATTATATCCCATTCTGTAATAAGAAATAGATAATGGTTTTAGTTATAATCAGAAAAAAACCTTAAACTATCCTAAACCAATTAGTATCTAACATTGCAATTTATGACAAATTCAATAAATAATATATATTGATGCCCACTGCGCCGTCTGCGCCCTCTGCGCCACAGTGATATTAAAGACACAAATACAAGGTTAGACTAAGTCTATAGTGCACATAGGGTCATCCACGATTGGCTTCATGTAAAACGAATGAAACTGGAGTTTATTAGTTATACATATTGTCTAGCTAGATACCCTTTGCAGAAACCCTCGAAGTAGACGCGTTGAACTCCAGTCCTTTCAGTCCACTCCAGTCTTTGGGTATCACAAAGGTAGCCCGCGCGGTGCATAATATGTATTGCCGGAAAATGCCGATCTAGTTTGATGAACTCAAAGTAAACGCCGACGCGTGTTGTCGGCCCTAGACTTCATTTATTTTGTCTATTCGTCCAGCGTGCCCTTTGTAACGCCCCCTCTACCTACTACTACTTCTCGGTGCACCTAATCTTTTTTTTTGCTTTCTCTACTAATTAAAAGTAACCAATTAACCCC
Source organism: Lampropteryx suffumata (assembly GCA_948098915.1). Classification (NCBI taxonomy): domain Eukaryota; kingdom Metazoa; phylum Arthropoda; class Insecta; order Lepidoptera; family Geometridae; genus Lampropteryx; species Lampropteryx suffumata. Next base: position 11,389,268 of record OX402544.1, on the reverse strand, counting down.
AAATAACTAAATGATATCATATAATATAATTTAAATCCCTAAACATACTTTGATCTATTATTAATTTGGCCAATGATTCGTCTAGTGGTTGTGATTAAAATCCTACGTTGTGTTTCGAATATAGTAACTCTGATTTTTTAAGAGAATTATGTTGAGATATGTATTTAAAATATTATAACTTTATTATTAGTAGTAATCACCTCTATAATGAAGAATATCTTTGATTTGCCTACGCTGTAGTTCGATATTTAATTTTATAATTATATTAATTATTGTCCTTTAGTAATATTATAAACTGCATAAAGTAAATAAGTATTATATCCAATCTAGTATTACTGTGAAACCTTATTATAACGGTTTAAATTATTTCAATATTTTAATACGATATTAGTTCTTATCATTAAATGTTACTTTGTATAATATCAAGCTCCGCACGCGTGATATCTACACAAACAGCAGCCTAAATTATTCCCCAAAGTCGATCTATCTTTTTATCAAAATCCATCAAAATCAGTTCAGCCGAGAAACGTAACAGACAGACAGACATAGTCACTTTCTCGTTAATATAATATAGATAATAGTTTTGGTAGTTTCAATAGTTAAGCAAGGTAAACATTCTTGTTCTATATTAATACTTCCTAATAGCCGCTTATGTCATTCTAATCCTAAATTGATATATTTGTATTGCGGCTTAGATCACCAGCCCCTCCTCGCTAGCGAAGGTTTCTTTCCATGTGACCTGTGCAGCCTTCCTCCGCAATGGATAATTTCATGTCCCAAGGGAACCCTAATTTAATTTTTGACATCAAACAAAACAGTTACTTCAGTAATTAGTATGTCTGTCATAGTTCAGCAAAGGGGTATCAAAGGACTTAATCTTTTATCAAATCGTCTAATGTAGCAGGTCGGTCCAACACATTCAAGGGCATTTATTTACTTTACTTTTGTCTGCAAGCAACTCACATACCATCCATCCACTGGTTAACCTTCTAATATCGCACCTTAGCATGCAACTGGATACATAGAAGAGCCCTGCCTAACTCCTATCCTACTTAACGAAGTTCCCTAATCCTACAACACAAGAATCTTACCCTACTTGACCCTAATACAGATTATTATCTAATACTAATACTAATGTTGTGATTTTATTTGTTAGGTCCGTAGAGTAAAGAAGATTGATAATGTGTGATAGATATAACAATTATATGAATAGTTTAACTTTAATTTCATGAATAATATCAAATTTGGATAGCTTAATTCTGAGCCTTGAGAGATATTTCTCTATACTATTACTAGGTAAAAGTCTGAATTAGATAAAATTATATCAACAGTAATATTCATACTGACTCTTCATCGATAGCAGCTTTAGTCTTTCCATAGATTCAAGCAAGCTAGAAGGACTTTCGCCTCAAGAGTTTGATAGAATTTATCTAATATGATTATTAATAAATCAATAATAAGACTCATCCATAAGGTCTCCATTAAATATATACCACAATGTACAAATAATGAACATTTGAATTTAAGGTGTAGGAAATCATTATTCCATTTCATAAGAATTTATAATTGCTCAGACCGAAGTCCTGGGATGTCATCCGTAGATTAAAGGCAATATAATGTGCAAGTATATAAATAGATAAAGATAGACTATGCCGATTGCTTCTGTTAAGTCCGGTTCTGCCTTCCTCACACAGAATTATATATTATTTTATTTAAATATATATTTGAAATTTGTAACTTTTAATTGTGTGTTTTTATTATGTTTTTATCGTGTAATCTATGGACTATGGGTTCGAAATAAATTATTTTATTTATTATTTTTTTATTTGTTCCTAAAATATAAAAGGTCTAACATCAGTGATGCCTTAAATGTCAACGGCCTAAGAAGGAGTATACCTAATGAGATTTTTCCAAACTTATAATACCTAAGAAGCAAATTGTCTAAACTGTCAAAGCTCTCTATAACGAGTATGTTTAAGAAGTATTATAACGCTTAAAATGTTTCTTCCACGAGCTATACATAATAACGGATTTTAAAACTGTAGTAACACTATCCTACTCATATTATAAACAAAGATTGTGAGGATCTTTGTTACTCTTTCACGGCTAAACGGTTGAACCGATTTGTATAAAACTTGGAATATACCTACATAGTTAGTGACCCATTACAACATATAGGCTCTTTTTATCCGAATACCACGTGAGAAAAGTTCCGGGCGGACGCTTGTAAGTACAATAAAACACTAGACTTATTTTTTTAATGTATTTTCAAACGCGAAACATACGCTTCTTATAATTACGAACATTATTTAGGTGTTCTAATGGCGTAATAATATTGTTATTCAGTTTGTCTAATTGATGGCGGTACCGCTTATTTGAACAATATAACACTATCGTATGATTTTGTCATCTTACTATGTAGGTGTATTGCATTTTAGACTATTTGCTTCTTAGGAAGTTTCACATTAAAACAATTTGCATATTAGGCTTACTACCGTTTTAGTTGTTCTAAATCATAGGCATTTTGCTTTTTAGACATGACAGTTAGGCATTTTACAACCTAAAAATTAGACATTCTAATCAGGAAGCTTACACTACTGGTTTGAGGCAGAATATTTGGCACTGTGGTGGTACCACCAAGACCGACACTTGCAGTTGAGTCCTAACACCAGGTGAATGGCATAAGCAAAGCCAAAAACATACATCGATACAGAAAACATTATAAAAAAAAATCATCGAATACACACATTTTACAAATAGCTTTAATCGAGCTCGTAAGCTTGATTTCATAGAATTAATGTGCTTTAGGCGTTCATTCATCGAGCTTGTATCATACACGTCCTTTGTTAAATGGACCTTCGTACTTTTTTGAGATTAATTTAATTTAATTTTAGTTATTTATTTATTGCACAAAATCCACAGCTCTTAAAATAATATACACAAAACTTAAGTACATATACAACAGACAGCCAATAGTGTACAGACATATAAAGGGTCTTTCATTAAGCGTGTCCTATCTAAATTTAAATAAAACAAAGTGTGTGTGATATATTATCGAAATTATTTATTTATTTGAAAGATGTAGTGATGCCATTATGTGTAGAATATGACATCATTCAAATGTCCGCCATGGCTTCTCTGGGTGGAGCGCATTGGAGATATCCAATTTTCCATGACTTTTGCGCATAAATCAGGCTGAATTTGACTTATGGCATAGGTTATGTTGGCTTTGAGGGCCGCTGTGATTTGTGGTTTATTCACATAGACCTGCGACTTAAGAAAACCCCAAGAGAAAAAGTCTAGCGGGGTTAAGTCACAAGATCTCGGTGGCCAGTTCACATCAGCTCCACGTGAGATGACCATGCCCTCAAATCTCTCATGCAGAATATTCAATGTGGCATGAGCTGTGTGGCACGTGGCGCCGTCTTGTTGAAACCACATGTCGTTGGTGTTCAGATGATCCAGTTCATGCCAAAAAAGTTGGTAATCATCGACCTATAGCGCTCGCCGTTGACAGTGATGGCCTGGCCAATGTTGTTCCCAAAGAAAAGAAATATGGCCCGATGACGCCGCCAGCCCAAAACCCACACCAAACTGTAACTTTTTCGGGGTGCATTGGACGCTCTTGGATCTCATATGGATTGGTATCGTCCCAAATTCGACAATTTTGTTTGTTTACGTACCCAATCATCCAGAAATGGGCCTCATCGCTGAAGAAAATTTTTCTGTGAAAATTACGGTCAGTTGCTAACTGCTCCAGTGCCCATTCAGCGAACACACGTCGTTGTCTATGGTCGTTTACCTTCAATTCCTGGGTGAGTTGAATTTTATACGGGTGCAAGCCCAAGCCACGACGCAAAATTCGCCAAGTTGTGGTCTGTGAAAGGCCGAGTTCTTGTGAGCGACGCGATATCGACTACCTCGGATTCTCCTGCACACTCTCACGGACAGCGGCGATGTTTTCGGCAGACCTTGCGATTCGTTGACGTACGGGTGTTGGTCGATCATTTACCGAACCAGTGGACTCAAATTTATCCACCACAAGACGAATAGTCCTCTCGGTAGGACGATTATGGCGACCATAAAATGGGCGAAGCGCGCGGTGTGTTGCCCGAACAGAACACTCATTTTGATAAAACAATTTTATCATTTGCACGTGTTGTTGAATGCTATAGCTATCCATGATGATTTGGCAAAACAGAATGAATAAATTACAACCAATTTGACAGATGTAGCTTCAACAAGATGGCCGCTACCAACTGTCAAAGTTCGGACGTGCCTATTGGAAGACCCTATAGTATACTGCCGACTGCTTACAGTCTCTTTCGCACATCGCTGCTTTATTCTTTCCCATATGTTTCTTAGATTATTGACTAGAGCCTCCTCTAGTTTGGGCTTCGATCTGCATTCAGTCTACTGTCCTACTATTTATCATTAAATATTTTTGATGTGGTTGAGGTGGAGACTTTTAGGAAGCCACGACAACTTGTTTATAAGATTGTGGTGACGTTCAACCATGCTCGACATATTCATGCATTATAGAATCTGAGTTATCCTGCACGAACAGAATAGGTTCAGTGTCGGTAAAGTAAGTAAGTGTCGGTTTCTTTACCGTGGTACCATATATCATTATTTGTGGCAATCATTATTAGCCGTGTCGTTCCATTATGTAAATAGTAGCACGGCAAATATTCTGTTGTCCGTGGTACTTTCGAGAAATTATAATCAAATTGAATTCCTATATAGATGTTGGTAAGATGTTATGTAGTTTTAACCAGTTGGTGAGGTTATGTTGGACTATAAAAATGTTTTTTATAGTCTAAAATGTTTTTTATAGTCTAACATAACCTAACCAACTGGTAAAGCGTAAAACAAAGCAAGCTTGAAATGTCGTACACATCAGTGCAGCTGATTATACCTACCTAGGTAAGTACCTACTTTGACTTTGATTTGATTTGTTATGATCACTGAAGTTAAACCTTTCTTAAAAGGCATTTAGTATTCTTAACCAGCTCAGGTAACCTCTAGAATCACTTAATGGCCTTCCACGACGCTTAAAATCCGCTTAAAAGTACTCATTTTGTTTTTAAATGCTGCGACTACAAATCGACTTTAATGGATCGGCAACCGAAAGAGGTCCCTACAGAATACATAATAGGTGGAAAACTTCATAATGGGTATGCCTGGGTATTTTCTAACCATCTTTTGAACCCAGATTTTAGGGTTTTAGTAGATACGTAGGTAACACATTTACTCGTAAGTAAGCAAATGCTTTTTTTTAACCAATAGAGCCTCAGTTGGTTTTTGATAATAGGTATCTAAATAGGTTTTTTTATTAATTGCATTATAACAGTGATAATACGCTATGACTATACGCTATACGCATAATAACGCTTTTAATTGTTGTTTTTTGTTAAAGTTTTGTTTTATCTTGTCCTATTTAGCGGCATGTGACCTGTTTACAAAATAGCGACAACATTCAATTGACTGACACTCCTATTAAATGCAACACATTCTATTAGTGCTTTACGCAATAATCAATACCCTCAGCTCCGAATCACCCACACCATTATCTATACTATTATAAACGAGTATCTATGAGCTAAGAATACTAATACGATCATTCATTATTCATTATTTCTATTTGTGAAATTAAATTCATAGGTTTTAGATTTTCACCGAAGTTATGTTTCGTATATTTATCTGATAAAAGGCGGCTGACTGAATGCTTGTTTTTTTTAATATATACTGTCTATATCTATACTAATCTATACTTCTATACTAATATTATAAAGAGGAAAGATTTGATTGTATGTTTGTTTGTATTGAATAAGGTCCGAAACTACTGGACCGATTTGAACAAATATTTTACAGTTGGAAAGCTACACTATCCCCGGTGACATAGGCTACTTTTTATCCCGGGAAAATTAATTTAACCGGGAAAAACCAAACGCAGGTGAAGCTGCGCTCGGACAGCTAGTTCGTTATATGTTTCGAAGTAACGATGCGATAGATCACGTTTATCCTGAAAAAACCCATTCATATCGCGCGACTTTTAAGATGGCCAGATTGTAGATACCTCTATATACTCTAATGGAAACTATGCGTTAGGGTTCTATGAAACTCATTAAGGGTTTGCTCCTGCACTGCTCCTGCAATAAACGACGGATTGTTTATAAACGACGGTTTGAAAATAAACGTTCTACACTACGCCCTTTCAAAGAAAATGTCTCCTCAGTCAGACAGTTGCAGCGGCATCACATAGACTCAATGCTGCATGCATGATATAATAATATTATTATATCATGCATGCAGCATTGCAGCATTGAGGTTCTATAATAATCGTCCCCAGTTATTATAGAACCATGCATGCAACATAGAGACTAGTATGTCAAGCGCATTTTACAACGATTATTGGTTCTGCGGTGTATAATGATTTTGATTAGATCATTCTTCAATTGCTTATTTATGATCACAATTTCAGCCTGATGTTGGCGGAGTTTTGGAGACGCCACTGTTATGTGGGCGTACATCATAGCGGCGGCGCGTGGCGACTCCCGCCAAGTCATACGTAAATGTTCTTCTGCAAACACGTCACACGATCACTTGTACTCGTAAGGCTCTTAGTTTACTGCTTGACCAACCCAGTTCATTAACTACGTACTTACAATGCAAAATTATCGATTTCTTCAGATAAGTGGCAAGATCCGGATATATGGCGTATGATCAATATTGCCTACAAAAATTTACGACAATTGGGTACCTAGTAGAGTACACCACATTTAGTTGTATGATTTACTTTACCTAGGTGTTACCTAGACCTGTTTGTTGGATTGCTGTACCATACATTCTGTAAATCCCTGAATAATCCTACTTTCCGATATTTAGATATCGCGATGGAAAGCTGTTTACGATGTCAGGCTCCGCCGTGCCTATGCCTGGGCCGTCTGGATTGAATTCACAAGAATCGCCAAAAGAAGAAGCCACACAATCATCAGAAAACCTAATTTTATCTTGCAACAGTACATCTTGCAATAGTTTAAGACCATCACGTATGCAAGCAGAAAAATTTGAAATCGGCATTGATCCTAAAGACCAGGTAAGTGTTAAACATACTCGTATTTTTCCGTCACATAAATCCATGCAAACTAGATTTTTGTCCCTTTTTCTGAATTCCATGCCAATATCCCATCAAACGAAGGTCTTATAACGATGATTTATGGCCTAATCATTATTTTAAAAACATATAGGCCTGAATATAACAGTACTACAGTTAGTTAAATCAGTTTTATGAATAATACTTCTACTACGGTACTTCATTATATTATTTTTTCTCTATCATCTATCAGCCAAGACTTCAGAAGAGTAACCTATGAGACCTAACTAATATTATAAAAAGAATCACGTGAACTATTAGTTCATATTAGCTCCTTATTGTAATACACAATGGTCGTGGTATGAATAATACCTACATGGCATTGACACATTCGGGGTTGCAATCAAGGTTATCAAACCGTTTTTTATCACTTTCCTTATCCTTACTAACCAGGTATATAATAACATCATGAAACTCTATAAAAGTTTATGCCATGCGAACCGGATCATTGCCAAGGGCGGCTTGGCCGTGAACCTACTTCAGTATAGGCAAATAAATTAATAAATACTATTGGTGGACCATTCACACAGCATCAATTAGCCCCAAACTAAGTATTACTTGTGATATGGGAACCATAGTGACTAATAGAAACCGTTAATCGACCGAGTGAGCGCGAAGCGCAAACGAGTACCTCCGTTTCAGATTAGGCAAAAATGCTTTCGTATGTATGTCTGTCCGGCCGGCGTCTATCCGGATGTTCTCCTGTACAGGTCGCATTTCTCAAACGTTTCTCGTGAAATTTTGTGTGCAGGTTCTCTAACTATTTAATTTTTTAAAGTGAAAACTTCTTTTTGCGCGGTACGCATATTTTTAGATGAGGTAAAACCTCTGGATTCGCGACACCGTTACCGTCTGGGACAAGACGCAGCCGGCTGCCGCGTTCGCCCCATTTGATTATAAACCTTAATTCACATGTTTACAGTCTACTTTTGTATGGAGAAGTTTACTGGGTTAGGTTCTTTGATATAGACGCCGCCGGCTGCCGCGCTCGCCCCATTTGATTATAAACTTTAATTCACGTGTTTACAGTCTACTTTTGTATGGAGAAGTTTACTGAGTTAGGTTCTTAGATACAGACGCAGCCGGCTGCCGCGCTCGCCCCATTTGATTATAAACCTTAATTCACATGTTTTGAAGTGATTTATTACTAAACTCTAACGCGCCAAAATAAGTTTTCACTTCTGTCAGCACTCCCGGAGTGCAACCCGATTTTTTTTTCTGTCGATTCTGTTTTGGAAATTTTACAAAATGGCAGATTTGTGGAGGTTGAAAACGTAAAAAAAAGTTATTTCGGTCATTTCGAGAAAAGTTCGCGAGGCCTACAGCTCCTGTGAGCTGCTACGAAAAATAGTGAAAGATAGTGATAGAAATATCTACATTACGATACTTTGTTACACTTAGACATAAATCATATACAGATAATACATAACAAATTTTTTTGACCTCAGTGGTATTTGAACCAACAACCTGCGCAGAAAGTAAGCATTACTTCCAACCTTGCTTTAATAACATTCATGTAATCAAAAACAATAAATCAATCAGAAATACCCAGCCTTCATTGTGTTCATTGTTATAAACTTTGAAAGAATAGTTCTGGTAAACGAAGCCAAATTTGACTGGAACATGTATATCGCAAACATGGTTTTAATTTCGTAGTGGTTTCAAAGCATGATCAAGTTAATGCATTAATTTTAAGGGGGCTATTAGGCGTATTACATTCGGTGATGGTGGTCGGGTCGCGCAATCAGTATTTACGACGGAGTCTACAGCGGACGCGTCATAAACGTGACATCGAGAAGTAGTGTGATTGACGGTCCTCATAGCCTATTGTTTCGATGGTGCTGCCTTGGACACGCACAGACTACCCATTCAATTTGGACTTGATGCTCATTCTCAATTCGACAGTGGCACTAACGGACGCTGGAAACTCCAACACGATACTCTAACTAGCTGTAACCATTTTTCATATGTTATAAACATAAAGAGTGGAAGAAAGACTTCTATCTCTTAGTAAGCAAACTTTTCTAATTGAAGTTAGCGTTGTCGCGAACTAGTCACCTGCCAATTACTTAGATATTGATCTGTGCTATTTGTCGACAATTAAGCATAAGGAGTTAGTTTATTCTGGACACATATTGTATGGTGAGCAAATTAATAAAACAATAAAAGAGCTACTTTTACTGAAAAGTGGATGTGCGTCTAATTGAAATCATGAGTCCGGTTTACACCATTCACCAAATTCGTCTCAACAGCATAGCCCCGGTGAGTAAACATTTGTATTAGGTATAAAGCACTTTGATCTATCCTGGTCCGTTACTCTGGGTTACACCTTTAGTGATACTTATTTGAACGGAACCTAAAAAAGTTATAAAGTGGCACAATGTGTATTATTATTAAATTAAATTAAAATAAATATTAAAGTAAATTATTGTATTTCGATCAAAATACGGCGTTACTGATTTGCAGCTGTAATGTTAGAAGCATATACTAGTTATGGGGTGATCTTTTAAAGTTCATTAATCTGAACGACGCGACGCTAAGTTTAAAATGTACAACCAAATAAAATATTAAATAAATATTGGTGGACACCATTTAGCCCGAAACTAAGCATAGCTTGTATAATGGCGACTAGACAAGTAATAGAATACTAACATATTGTTAAATACATACTTATGATACTTTGACAGTATTTGGGACACAGAACAAACACCTGTGTTCATCTCATAAATGTTTATCTGTGAGGGAATCGAACCCTCAACCTACAGCGCAGAAGGCAGAGCTACTACCAAGTGAGTTGACAGGCCAGTCGGTTGAACATGGGGTTGAACCTGGTGGAACATCTTCGAAAATGTTCGGATAAGATATTCTTTTGCTTAATGGTCAAATTAAACTAAATGACAGTTGAACTGCTTGATTTGAAAGCCCGTGATAGCGATGTAAGAATTTCAGATGCATAGACTTGTGTCTGGACAAATAATATCAGATACAAAGATTTATCTCATTTGAATTTCATCATGAAGAGTTCAGTTCAGTTCAGAGTAATAGAGAGGTAAGTAAGCTGAAGCCTGAGTCTTTGTTTATCTGGTGAACCAGTTTATAGTTCTGTACATCAAGTGGGTATACTTACATTAACCCAATGCCAAACCATCACCCCTCTGTAACCTCGAGTGAGTAAGTAAAGAGCGCTCACTAATTGCTACCATTGTGACATTTAATGGCTTACTGTACGCAAATTAATGTTCGTGTCTAGCATTCACGAATCAGCTAAACTAGTGCCCCTTGGTCTTCATGAAGACTTTTATGATGGGTGTAGGTAGGTAAGCGCAAATTGTATTGTCTTGTTCGTGATACCTACTCGTAATAAACACTTATTAGTGCCCTAGCTCAACTTACATTCCAAAAGTACAGTTTACTCAACTTTTTTATATGAAGGAAGCAAATGTTCTGACTTCAATTCGCGTGCTAAGATTATCGAATATTGTTCTAGTAGACTCTAGTTTAATTCCGCTATCTTTAAAGTAATAAAAACGCGTTTATGCCTCTATCTGTTTAAATGATATTGATAAAAGGTATATAGTAATGACAAAACTAATTTAAATTCATTGCATGTTCCACTGCCGACACTTACCCAAGCTTTAACGACATTTATCACGTTGTAAGGTGGTTGTCACATCTGATCCGTTTATATGACATACTTCCGGTGACGAAACCTGCCTTTTGGATAAAGGTAAAACAAACATGTGGACCCAAAACATTAGATAACATTTTTAATATAGCGCGCAAATGATCTACAAAACAATTATTTTGTAAACGGTTACTCCCATTCCACTTTTCTCGACCTGTCCTAATATGATAAGATTAAATTCCTCGCAAAATATGTATGTTACAGGGTGGTGAGCTGGTTTCAATTTGAGAATGACAGAAAATTTAATAAAAGACAACACATGGGACATTAGAATTTAATGATTTTTGAGATGTTTAACGTTCGTTTATGACCCTATAAACATTCTGAAACAGAATGAGGGCTGGTCGCTATCCAAAACGTTTTAAAAATCTGTTAATAGTTTAGTAATAGTTTTTTTCCGCGAACAATATTAAACGGGCAAAGGACCGTCTTTTATAGTAAACGTGACAATTCAGGTAAAATAAGTCCAGCTTGTACTCTTAGTTATATAAAATTATTTTTATATAGGTGGTAAGCGAAGCGAATAATGAAAAAAATTGGCTTAACAAGCAATGGTCTAAGGTGGCAACAAATCTTCGCTGCCGCATAAGTGGAGAAGGTCGAGCCAAACCACCGGATTGGTTCCTGGACAAGTTTGCGGCAAAGACATTCACGGATCCCGAAGAGCCGCTCTACCAAACCAAGCGATCAAAACTGTTTTGTGGGTTGAAACTTGCGTTCGATCCAACGCTTCCTTCGCATTATCAAGTAAGACATATTTGACATAATAATATCTGTTTTACTTGTGTCTCTTGAGGTAAAAATTACCTTGTTTTCCTTACATTGTTATCAAAAGAAAACCAAAAGAACGAATTAAAAACATGTGTCTTGTTTTTACAGTGGTTGGCAGTTGTGTCACTAGCAATCCTCTACAACATGGTATTTGTGATTGGCCGTGCTGTATTTTGGGAACTAGATAGTTTAACCCGGTTCTGGTTTGTTATGGATTATCTTTGTGATATCATATACATTGCTGACACCATCATACACATGCATGAAGGTTAGTTTAGACTTACTTTGGCCGCTTTTATAGGTACTTAAACATCTGTGCGGAATTGCCAAGTCAAGTTTATTTTTCATGTTTATTATTATATGCTTTAAATACATACTTATGATACTTTACAACACCCAGATATAGAACAAACGTGTTCGTCACACAAATGTTTATCTTGAGATGGTTTATCTATCAAACTCTCACCCTACAGCGCAGAAGGCAGAGCTACTATCAACCGAGCTGAGATGCCAGTCAAACAAATTAAACAATAACTTGAATAAAAAAACTAAAAAAAATTTTAAAAATGATTTCCACAGTTTTCTATTAATATTATTCATTCTAATAGCAACAGATAACCTCTAAATAGCGACATAAAAACTAAATTCTTTTCTCGTTATATCTCCTTATATTCTATAAAAAAAACACAATAAAATAATAAACAAAACAATGACTAACATCTCTAGAAATATGTCCGCGCTCCATGACATTAATTGCTGTATCAACAAAATATAGGTACCTACTGAGGCTGGTAGGTGGTGAATTCGGTCACTTAGTCTCAATCAAGCCAATCATTGGACATTTGAGCTACAGTACCTAGAGAAACTAATAAAAAATCATCAGTTTATAGTGTTTGTTATTGTACTGTCTCACGTATTCAAAAATATATAATATTTGTATATTGGAAATAGTAGTTCATCACAAAGTAAGTTCCTTGTAAGTATTGCTTTCGGGTGAGTATCACAAATCATCAATTTGACACCCACTCACACAAAGCCGCGCCTTGCGTCATCAAATTTAGCTAACGTGTGTACAAACATTCGACCCAGCCTAGTCGCTTTTTCCGTTCAAACATTGCAATGGGCCGATCCGACACGAACCTTGTGCGATTTTCGATCGAACAACTATCCCAGTAAAAACAAAGTACTTCCTTGTAATCTAAATTGTTTGAATATGATTTTTTTTTTCAGGATTTTTAGATCAGGGTCTAATGGTAAGGGACTCAAGAATGTTGAGAAACAACTACCTAAAAACCAAAGCTTGGCGATACGATTTAGCATCCCTTTTACCGACGGACATAGCTTACTACTGGTGGAAACCAGGATCTTGCGATCATGTTAGTACATATTTTAAATAACACTTTGGTCTTCATAGTAATCAGAGGCCTAATATAATAAAGATATTACTGCTAGGTTGACTTTGAGTTTTTTGATTTTGTAAAGGTCATAAGCAAAGCAAATACACGGACGGGACGGGAAGTCGAGAATGTTTCGACCCAAATATTATTTAACTTTGTTACCTATTACTGAAGTGTCAATATTGGTTGTGTTTCAGAAAAGTTTGCCGTGCCCTGTTATTGTACGGCTGAATAGACTTTTTCGTTTACCGCGGATGTGGGTGTGGTTCGATCGCACAGAGACCGCCACTAGCTACCCAAATGCCTTCAGAATTTGCAAGGTCAGAACATTACGATTAAAAAATATTTATAACGATAATTTATGACGCAGTTGACTGATATGAGTTGTTTTTAGGTTGTAATGGCGATCCTCGTACTTATCCACTGGAACGCGTGTCTTTACTTCGTCATAAGCTACGCAATAGGCTTTGGCACAGATAACTGGGTGTATAATCTGACGGGCCCACGAAACAACACACTCGCTCATCAATACATTTATAGCTTTTACTGGTCCACGTTGACTCTCACGACTATAGGAGAAACACCACAACCAGAAATAGATGCAGAGTATTTGTTCGTCGTTGCCGATTTCTTAGCTGGAGTGCTGATATTTGCTACAATAGTTGGAAATATTGGATCGATGATATCCAACATGAACGTGGCCAGGGTAGAGTTTCAAAATAAAATGGACGGTGTCAAGCAATATATGGCCTTCAGAAAAGTTAGCGGTGAATTAGAAGCGAGAGTGATTCGGTGGTTTGCATACACATGGGCTCAAAGTGGTGCCCTCGACGAAGAACAAGTGTTGTCGTCGCTGCCAGACAAACTAAAAGCTGAAATTGCGATTAGAGTTCATTTAGATACGCTAAGGAAAGTGAGAATCTTCCAAGACTGCGAACCTGGACTGCTTGAAGCTTTAGTTTTAAAACTAAGACTTCAGGTATTCAGTCCCGGGGATTACATCTGTCGCAAAGGGGACGTTGGAAAGGAAATGTATATTGTTAAAAGAGGAAGGCTTCAAGTGGTGGCTGATGACGGTACAACCGTCCTAGCTACGCTAAGTGCTGGATCAGTGTTTGGAGAAGTGAGCGTATTGGATATTGCTGGAAATCGCACTGGAAACAGAAGAACGGCCAATGTTCGAGCTTTAGGGTATTCAGATTTATTCTGTTTGGCAAAACGAGACCTATGGGAAGCCCTTGCCGATTACCCTGATGCTAGGGCAACGCTCACTGAGCGAGGATGTCAACTTTTAAGAAAGGTTAGTAGGTAATATACATAGGTGTAATCAGTTACACCTTTTGTTTAGTTACATTTTGTGATATGCTATAAAAATATTATTTGTTCCCGTAGGATGGACTACTCGATGAAGCCGTCTTCGCAAGTGCTCAAACAACCCAACAGAGTCTCGAAGAAACAGTACGAAAACTTGAAGACACCGTAGACCTTTTGAACAACCGTTTGCAAAACCTCATCGCCGACTTCGGTGAAGAACAAGTCAAAATAAAACAAAGGATGGACAAAGTGGAAAACAGGTTAGTTCTTATCAGAATCTGGGCAACATTTCTTGAAGTACGTTTAGTTTGCAATTGAACGTGAAAATTGTTAAAATATTACTTACGTGCCGATAGATTTTTAACTGATATATTCAGCACTAGCTGCTTCCCGCAGCTTCGCACGCGTGGTACAGCCTAAAATTGTATGCTTCTAGTTCTGAAAATGACAATACTTTCATACAACCTTTCATACTCCTTTTCAACCCTTTACAACACTTTTTTTCCAATTAAAAAGTAGCCTATGTCCTTTCTTAGGCTGTGGACTACCTGTGTACCAAATTTCATTTAAATCGGTCTAGTAGTTTTGGCGTGAAAGCGAGACAGACAGACAGACAGAGTTACTTTCGCATTTATTATATTAGTAAAGAATTATTCGATATTGAAAATTATCTTAGTGAAATAATCTCGCAAAGCGATGGATTTTAACTTAGTAGGTATTATTGCGAACTTAATTTGTAGCTTTAGTATATTGCTACTTTTTAGTCACGATGGTTGTTTGCTTATGCGATTTTCACTTTGTTTATGTTTGGTGTTGTTTGTTGTTTTTGCAATTACATGAAGATGAAGAAAGCAGCAAGACGGGCTGCTATTGGTCGTTTTCTACAACGAAGTAGAAAATCTGGGCATACATTTATGTAGTGAAATTTCATTGATCAATTTACAGAGTGCTGGAGTCAGACAACGAGTGCGATTCGGACGATAGTTCGTCGAGTGCATGCTCGCAGAAGAGCGAGAAGTGTTGCGACGTATCGGTGTACAGCGAGGTGATGCAGCGGTCTCGTGGACGTTCGTTCAGCGTGGAGCGCTCGCCATCACTATTGCAAGTCTCACCAGAACCACGTAGCAAGTCGCTACGCATCAAAAGAGCCCACTTAAACGATACCAAGTGAATGCATATTGCTAGGACAGTAAGAATTTCATGCGGTCAATCGCAATAACAAATTACACGTGAATAACACGTCCATGTAATAAGACAAATATAAATCGGCAAATAAGCAAAATGTTTAAGCTAATGTAGAACAAAAGTTTTACATTAAATTAATGTCTATCGACAAGAACCACTTAATAAGTTATAGTGATGGCATATATAGTATGTTTGACATCCAAACTAGACAAAGATCTAATACATATTATAAGAGTTTGATGCTCATTTTAATAACTTTTGAAAGACTACAGGCATTTCCAAGGTTATCCAAGAATGCCCACCCAAACATAATTTAATCTATTAACTTATCAGAAAGAAAATAAACACAAGCATTTTTCTTCCGTGCTTTTGGTACGTAGGGCAACATGAAAGCCCAAAAAAACAAAAAAATACTTCGTTAGGTTAGATTCGTTAGGTACTGAAGGAATTCCTTCAGTTAACTCGGATTTACTATTAACGAAAGTAAAGTCCGCCAGCTTTATTTAATCATCGTCCCCCCAAATTCTCATTTTCTAATCTGTTTGACCTCTCATGTCAACTCTGCTAAATGCTTCGGCCATCCTATGATTATTTTTTCTGATATCTATATATTAATACGTGAAACAAAAGCTTTGTACCCCTTTTTACGAAATTGCGCGGACGGAGGAGTATCCAATTTCGCACTCTTAGAGTTTATATAGAGAAGGAGTGCACTCTGCACTCCTTCTAATTACTAATTATTAATTAATTATGGTCAAATTTCGACCAGTGGGCGACCACTAGTAAATTTTTTTGCGTCTTATGAATACGATATTATCCTTCTTTATCTGGCGTAAAACTGAGTCGATTTCTATTTCACACATTTGGTGCTTGTGAAGTAATGTGCCTAGTATACTTATAAAAGTTTAGAAATCTTTCATAACTTTAATATCAATCAATGAAAAATATTTTAGATACAGCTCGTGAGCAAAACTTTTTTAGACACAAATGTTTAGCCCGACATTATTTAGAATTAGAACTCGTGTCAATGGAATTTAGCTTTAATTACTGATGAGAATGTAGGTAAAGCTTTACAGGTAGGTAGAATGTAATTGTATGTACCAGTATGTAAATAAATAAATATTATTATACATTTGTAATTTGTAGGTAAAAAAAGTATTGCATAAACAATGCGATAATATTATTTTTACATGAATTGTATCGTCATAGTAATTAGTTACGGCTGATTATTAAAGGAATCTAGGCAAGTATAAACATGTTGATCTAAACATTGTGAGTGAAGTAACAGGAATATGCTATTAGTGAGAATATATATTTACTTTGTGTTTAAAGGCCTTAGAATACTCAGAATTATTTATCTATTATCTTCTTAGTGACCTATGTGATAGGTATATAATATAAATTTGTAAGTAGATATCTTTTTTTAATGAGTGTGTAGAAATATTTTAAGGTTTATCAGTAGAAAAGTGAGTAGCTACATTGTATTTATTAAGTTTAACCTACATTAGAATTTACCTACAGCTCTAATAATAATATACCAACCTAGCTGCAATAAGTACCGAAAATATATAATTATAAACTGATCTATCATAAACGTAACTTCATATCCGACAAACTTTTTTGTAATGTATCAGGAGTAGTATCAGTATAGAGTGAGTTTTTTAACGGCAATTGGGATTAATTCCGTGACACAATTCATCATTCAGAGACGTATCACAAAATGCCATAGTATTGAGTTCGAGCGGTTCGAAGCGTCGCATTATGTATAATTTGTGCAGTTTAATTACGTTTAACATTTAAATGTTGTATAAATAATTAATTTAAAAAACTAATACAATTTTATTTCTTATGAACTAACGTTTTTTCTGGTATAGATTTTACTTAATAATATTCATGTAGTAAGGAGAAATTTACAGCTAATTCTGAACGTTTTTAGTAGGTAGTTGAATGGTTTATAATGTGACTTTTTTGTCATTATCCTATACATATTGCTAACTTCCGAGGCTGCTTCAAACTTAACCACTATTAGAAATATATATTTAATTTTAATTATATATTTTTCATTTTGTTTGCGTCGCGCTTTATTTTATTTAAATCCTTTTTCGGAATTTAAAGACTTTCATTTTTTCTTAATAAGAACGCTAAAGATATACATCAAAAATGCCGTAATGTCTCTTAACAACGTCCACAGCCCTAAAAACTCGCCCTGTACCCCGTACTTATACAATACTTACTTTTAGATTATTTTTAGTTAATAAATGTAAAAAATATGGTCTATTAAATAGACTATTTCCAAATACTTGTGTGCATACCTAAATATTTTAGAAACTCACTTCAGAACAGACAATCGAGGTATTGTAATCGTTATCGCAATTTTTATTAACCGAATCGAGTGGCTCTCGAATGATATCACGATATTAGCCTAGATTTGAGAATATTTCATTGATTTTATGGTATTTTATGGTATTGCCAGGTAGGTATGTATTGTATAATAATTTCTGGATAATAAGTACCTACATATAATATGAGAAAACCCTGTTTTAACGTGCCTAATTCAACCTCTTCCTGCAAGACTAGATATTTAGTGTAGGTACTGATAAAAACACAATAACTCATGATGTGTATAAATTATATTGCTATCTTTCATTCATTCATTAGAATATCACGGACAAATCATAGATACTTTAATGACACTCTAGCTAGCTAATTATGTTATTATGAGGTAGGTCTTTACAAAAAAAAATAGGTTTATGAATGGCGGCTAACAGGACAGAATGACTGAGAGATGATAGATACGACATAGACTAAATAGTAGGTGTCAATTGTAGCATTTGACCACTCACCTATCATTAAAATTTCATTTTCACTAGATTGTAACCCTTTATAACTGTTAACTGTTTATAGATATTATAATGTAGGTAGAACGTTATCATATTAAAAATTAACTAACATTGCCTAACGATTAAGTATGCAGATAATACGGTACTAGATTTAGTACAATCGTTTGGAAACCAGTAAGTATTATTATTAACCCCGGTCTACCGTACCTCAAAAATTTGCTTTTATTAGCCTATATCAGAATTAAGTGAAGAATGGAACGTATGCCTTGCGGAACACCGACAAGAAGCATATAAGAAAAATAATTAATTTTCTTTGAGTTTGTTGAAAAGCAAAGGCCTGCGAATGTAGAAACTTTGATTTGACAAACGGCATCAGGTCGTGGCCCGTTTTCGCAGACTTGGCGTTGTCTGCTTCTGCCTACCATCTAATAAAAATGTTTATAAGTAACTGTTTTTCACTTGGGAAATAATTTTATTTTACAGTAAGTACATACATTTATTTTACATGCTGGTAGGTAAATAAGGACTATAAGAAGATACATTCACTCATAAGTACCTGTTTCTAGTTTAACACCGCCCCTGGTAATACCAAGACTGGTTTTTATTTTTATATAAGTAGGTACATGCTTATATGTATTTTGGTATCTAGCGTGAGTGTGTACCGACCATGAGTACCTTCAATAGTTGAATTTATTGTTATAAACAATAAAACGGATTCTACATCATATTTATAAATGAGATCACAATGTTAATAATTTCTGAATATCTATATCTAAATGTAGTACACATTTATTTTAACAGTAGATATATATTATACTAACAGCTTAATATTTATATTATAATTAGAAAAAAATACGAAAAAACAACATTTAGTTATTGGGATCTAGATTTTTACAAAAATGTATATGGGGTATTGTATCTACTGATTATATGAATAATCTCAATTTTAATAAGACCAATCCCCATTGTATAATAACTGTGAAGTACTTTATTGAGTGATAAAAAAGGCTATTTTAATTTGACACGTATACTTGCACAACTATCCTAAATTACATTTTAAGATTATCACCGGTTTGGTTAATTAATCCAAAATTTCAATTTTAATTATCAATCCTATTTACAATATAAATGAATAATAATATTAGGTTCTTTATGGTGAAGTATGTTTATTTTGCATGTATATCGCTGTTTTTACTTCAATAAAAGAAGCTGTAATTAAACCTAATTATATTTAGAAGAGATGTGCAAGCAACTCATAGATTTATTTTTACTAGTTTAATCTATTACATTATCTCTAATAGATAAGTCCTTACAGTTGAATTCGTGAATTGGAGGTTATGGCATGGCATGCAGAATGTATCGACAACAAAATAACTCGAAGAGGCGGACATTAAACTTGACAGCATAATCACACCTTTCGTATAAATAATATTTAATCATAACCACTTTCTTGAATCATGTCATGCAATTCCTCCAAATATCTTGCTCATATAACACCCTTAGAATATGCACTTGCATTATAAACAACGTGGCTCAGCGCAGCCTCATCCTTAACAGCACCTGTGGATGGACAATTATTCATTTGTATTGTTATTATTATAGTATAGACACATAAAAAAACCTTATTATTAAATACCAAGGCTCAATAGACACTTCATTTCTTTAGTTACTTATATCTTTGGGGTTTTCTAAAGGAGGTAGTCAGTACGACCAAACATTATATTTGGTACAAGACCACGGTTTGCACAGTAGTTAGTGTTCCGTTCGTGACAGGTTGCAATCCTATCGCCATTTGCAGGAATACTAACCAATGACACACACCTTCAACTTTTTAGGGTTTATAGGTTCTCACGATGCTTTCCTTTACTGCTTGAGAGCTTTAAGAAAAATCTTACAAAAAGGTTTTTGCATACATACATTTACTAAAATACATACATTTTAAAAACATCATAACACATAAATTGAGGAACATGCTATCTAAATATTTGCTCTATTTTCAGCATAAGCCGATAATTTCTCTCCGATTATAAGGAAATTCTCATCATTATCCCCATCTTAAATCTTTATTCGTCATGCTGAATTGTAACTACTACATGCATATAGCTCAGACTTCGAAGCTCAAAATAATTCAAAATAAAAAACATGATATAAATAATATTCTTTCCTGAGCAAATAAACTTGACGCGTTCTATCAAATCGTGATGTTTTTATCAGAAGAAATGATGAGATTTTTTTTTTTTAATTTAGCCTGTAATATTATAATAATTTATTCTCTACGCAAAGACGTTTGACAGTGTGACTCATTTTGCCGTGTTCAATGCTCTTAAATCAACATATAGAATCTACTTACGTGGACCTAACACATAAAATTTATAACAATAGTACAGCCTCAATAAAGTTAAATTCTTCTAGACCATCTTTTACAATAACAAAAGGAGTAAAACAGGGCAAACCCCTCTCCCCAAAACTGTTTACCAGTGCTCTCGAGGAGGTGCTATGAAAGCTGGCAGCTGGCTGGGAAGGACTAGGGATTGCTGTTGGCGGAGTAAACTTAACAAACCTATGCTTCACCGACGACATAGTCCTCTTTTATTCCTCGGTTTTGGAGCTAAAAAAGATGCTTTAAGAGATCAGCATTGCAAGACTTGAGATTGGGTTAAGGATGAATAGGACAAAGACCAAGGTCATGACTGAAGGTCAACAGCGTTGAGACCCGTATAGCGGTAGATGGAGAATTCGCTAGCATATGTCGAGGAGTACATTTACCTGGACCAAATAGTCTCTTTTGAATCTAAGCAGGATAAGCAAATCGCTCGGCAAACCGAAAATGCCTGAAAGAGCTATTGGTCCATGAGCAACTTAATGCAAGGAGACGTCCCTCTGACTCTCAAGCGCAAATTGATGGACGTATACATCCTCTCCGTCCTCACATACGATGCGCAGACCTGGTCTTTGACCGAAATTCATGACTGGGCTGGTCATGTTTGTCTAACCAGTGGCTGACCAGTGAGCCAAAATGATTACGGAGTGATGCCCTGATACGATGAAGTCGCGGCAGACCGCGTACCAGGTCTCTAAATTCCGTGCCTACTGGATCATCTTAGCGCGGGAGAGGGATGAATGGAGAGAATGGAGGGTAGCCTACGCCCAGTAGTGGGACAGTGGGGGCTGATAATAATAACAATAATTCTCTACGTATTTGCTTAAACAGCAATGTACCATATTTATATAGGTTTTATCCGAATAATGGTCGATTACTTGCCATATAAGAAAACACCGCAAACACCCAAGAAAACACCGCCTTTCACCCATGTATGGTTACTTTAATTTTGAATTGATTTGAAAAATGAAATCAGTGTTCCTCTAATTATCTTATTTCTTCTCGCATATCTAAAGGGCTCTTGATTGTTTATGGTTGGAAAAGAAGTGATCTTAAGATGATTATTATTGAATATTTGAGACCTTATTTCATGATAAAAAACAATTTGAAACGAGGAAATTATGGGCAAATGTTTAAAATACTCGTACATTTCATTTATTTAATAATTTGTATTTCTTTATTAATTCTAAAGCAGATGACATGAAATATGTGCAAAAAGACTCATTTTTATTCAAACAAGAGGTAATTTGCCAAAAGTACCAAACCTTTGGCACATGGTGGTCATTTAAACCGAGCTTTGGTATTATTAGTTCTCGTAAAAGATGCTTATCAATCAATGGTGCACCAAACATAATAGTCTATCAGTTTATTAATTATAATAAGATAACCTTGATTTTTTTACAGTTCAAAATAATACGCAGTGTTTCCAGAGTATCATTTTTTTCCCAAAAATTCCTCGATCCTATGCATCCAAGATTAATATACGCTTAAACTATTTACAAGATACGCTTAAAAAACCAATACAATTATTTACATACTCTATCAACTATAGAGTACTACCAACTAAAAAGTAAGTATACCTACTTAAATATTTTAAAAAGTTATTTATAAGTTGGTACTATAAAAATGTCTCTGCCTGTCTGTTTCGTTTCCATGGCTAAACGGCTTAAAGGATATTGATAAAAATGGGTATAGCAACATATCTTAAGAAAAAACATAGGCTACTTTACACTAAGTGTGCTAGGCCGTAGGCAAGTAAGTTATACAAATAATATAATAGGGTTTGCATGCTACGGTAAGTAGGTAAGTAGGTACAGTCACCTGTAATAAGATGTACGTTACTGTGTGACATTGAAACTCGAACATCTGCCATAATCATTTATTTATCATTGACAATGATTTTGAAATAGAACAACCCTGTAAACATCTTGATTCTTCTCACATATTGATTCTGTATTTGATAATTTATCAAGAGTTAACATACGAGAAGCTTTTATAATTTAAATTAAATAAGTTTTGATCATATTATTTCATGTTTTATTGAGCCATCTTAGTGGAATTTTAATCAATAAATTGTGATTTTCTTAACACAAGTGTAGAGAATTGAATTATAAGTGTATAGTATATTTTTGTTTATTATTAAGACAAGGAATCCATGAAAACTCTAGAACGGTATTCCTCGATGACGTTCGATTGCCAACTTTGTGCCAATTGCAAAATTGTCATCAAGACATATACCATTATAGGAAGAACAAACATCTTATTGTAGACGACTGTACATACACATGCTGAAACATTTTGTAACACAAAAGGTACATTCAAGTACCTAATAAGCAAATGCACATGCATGCTATTCACCGTCAGGCCAGAATGGGAATCGCGCGGCATCTGAAGACGTGACGGCGTCATGGCGACGCGGCGGAGAGAAACTCCCGGGCACGTAGCCAGCATTTGGGCTTGGCGAACCACCTGGAAACAACATCGCTTATCACACTAATATTATAAATGCGAAAGCTTAGATTTTACACAATCACACGTAACAACTAATGGATCAATTACAGTACTCGGTCATATGTGTATGAACACCTATGAGTATGAGTATAGACTTGTTCTCAGCCGAGTGCATGAACACCTATAATACCTTCCAATAAAGCGAATAATGCGAAACGAAGCGGTTATAGTCAAGTCCTCTTATTTTCACAATATTTATATGACTGCCTTCTGCACTGTAGGCTGTGGGTTCGATTCCTTCCCAGAACAAACATTTGTGTGCTATATATAGTATCATAAGTAACTTGGTATGTACAATATACATGGTTATTGGTAATTTGACGTATTCCCGTAGGTGATAGGGTAGACTACTTTGCGATAATTTTAAATTTAAAAATATGCAAAAGTGAACCAAATAAAATTATAGCTAATAGTCACTCCTATCAACTCCTAACGGGAATACGTCGAATTACCAATAACCCTGTATAACTATATCCTCGTAAGTATCCTCTCAATCATCTGGTGCCCATAGTACAAGCTTTGCTCAGTTTGAGGTGGTGGTGTGTGAATTTTCCACCAATATTAATTTAGTTATTTGTATTGTGCGTGTCTGATTTAGTATAGACTAATATTAAATATTTAGAAATGTACTTCGGAACTTTTGAAAAATAGTTTGAATGCGCGTTATTCTGTTATTTTATTAGGTAACTCTCAACACTGTTTTTTCCGCTAATAGGAATCAGACACGACGAAAGAATTCAATATTATTTTATTTAATAAAATCACAAGGATTATTTTGAATCGTCTCCTTATATACTAAACACAGTTCAAGAAGAATCCAGCAAGAAATTCTTCTGGCCATAACGTTTTGTATCCTTGCTAGTTTTGCTACGAATGTGGAGTTAGAGCAGATTCGTCCCAAGCTTTTTTGTCAAAATATCGGATTTTCTATATTGCTTTTTTGCCAGTTTTTGCCAATCGACCAATTTTGTTTAACCTATAATATATTAACTAAGTGTAGCAAGCTTAACTATGGAAACAGCGAGCTTTGTTTCTGGTATTAATATAATGATTAACAATAAAAAAAAAAAAACTCGTGTCACCATACGTCCTTATGCATTCGCCTGTGTCTGATTCCAAAAGCGATATATATGTACCTCTATAAATAGCGATAGTTCGGTTTGGATTCGTGAGAATTAAACCGCTTGTGTGTGCCAGACCTAATATTCGGTTTACAGATGAGTCTTGTTGGTATGGTATCCAAGACTAGAATCAGGACTTATGTCTCACACACATAAAGAGTCGGGTAACGATTTCTTAATTTCGATATAAATAAGAAACATTCACACAGGGATTCACACTCTTGTGTATTGGGTAACACCATAGATATTTAAGAAGGTAATGCGCTTCATTTATTTAAGCTATGAGGGGCTACATCTGTCCCCATCTAGCATTTTTATTTCGAACTTTGAAAGTCTAAACTTTCTCCGAAAAGGTTTGCAAGCTGCTACCGTACCTTGCGAACAATGTTTCTAGAATAGGTACTGCGTTTAAATCATAGATGTCGCTGTTCAGTTTACGAGAGAAGAGATTTGTGGCAAATGAGCATAGAAGTAACGCAAAGGTTTAAGCTTAAACTAAGCTTACGGTTCCATATGTCAATACGCACTGAATTTTGACAAACAAGCTTAACTGTGCGCATAGTTTAATATTATCTCAATCTCGCCTAAAGAATAAATACCGTGTAAATTTGCTTGAGTTTTTTTATATATTCTTAACAGCCTACTTCAAACTGGAAACATGCTACGCCCAACTAGATGTACAACTAGTTGTATAAAACGGAATATTATGTAGTTACCATCATTCCAGAACGGGAAGCGTGTTATAGTATCGGACGAGGTAACCACGTCATGGTGTCGGCTTGGAGAAAACCCTCCGGCGGACGTGGCATACGCTGAGCCAGGACTCGGCGAACCGTCTGCAAATAAATCATATCTTCATTATAAATTAATAAATATTCCTGTACAATTCAAACATCATCATTTGGCGCCAAACTAAGAAAAGACTTGAAGAACTAGATAATTATTGATATACGTAGTTGTAAATAATGTAATTATTTTCCCGTTGTCCGTTGCTTATATACATTGTAAACTATTTATGCAGACTTTAAAATTACAATGATCTGGAAAAACAGCGGATCGATCAACATTTTTGTAACACCTTTCACCCCTATCTCAGAGATGTTTTGGAAAACCCTTAAACCCGTGTTCATTTATTTTGTATTTTAGGTTAATATACCAACCAAATATCGATCTAATCTCTCCACGCGTTGCAAAAATCTCATACAAAATTTAACACCTCTATTGCACTCCTTATCAGGGTTTTTTATTAAACAACTTTGAAACACGTGTCTATTTATTTTGTATACAAGTTATACAAATCAAGATTCAAGCAACTCGCACCACGCGTTAATATGCCCCTATATGATAACAGATAATTTGAAGAATCCTAAAATTCACATCTATTTACCATAATACAAAATAACTGTGTGCGAGAGGTCCGGCGGCGCCAGGTAGCAAGAGGCGCCAAAACGCCTTTTGCTACCTAGCGTGAAAAAAATTTCAAGTGAAAACAATTTTTATGACGTTATTCCGAGAGGCGTGTGGCATTTGACGAAAGAATGAAAAATGAATTCAAGAAAATAAAGTTTAACATAGCGTATACAATTTCTAGGCGTTAATCGCAATTCAACAATAAACATTTTTTTTTACTTAAATTAACATGGACTGGCTGTAATTATCCAAATACTAATTTAATGGTATAGCGTTAAGGTTTTTATTTAAGTAAATATTTAATTTACATAATTTAAATTCAATTTGTTGATTTTTGAAAAAGTTGGTAGTTATTATTTATTTGATATGAACTGAAATACAATGGATGGCGTGACAACGTCTACCAAAGGCCGCCGAAAGACTAACTCGGTCTAACTTGATTAAATGCTATACTTGGGCCGGCGCTGGCTAAACTAGTTACATCTGCTTTTATGTTACTTACACTTAATACAGGGAAACCTAGTTGGGATTTGGGGTTCAGCCATTTACATACTTATCGCAAGCCAAGCTTACAATGTTTGCCTACCTAATGCAATAAATACTATAATTTATTTATTACTAGCTGGTGCCCGCGACTTTGTCTGACCAGGATTAGTACTTCGAGTAGCTTATTTTCTTCTCAGAAATATTTATTTATCTCAGGCAGATAAATAAATATTTTTTATTTATTTATATATATGTATATCATATTTTTATTTATTTATTTATATATATTTGTTTATTATAAAACTAAATGTCAAGTTTCACTCGCTCAAAACACGCAACGCGAAAGCGAGGGCACGCACAGCGCAGCCATTTTTTTGTTAAGTTTCTTTTTTTCTTTTGCACGCATCGGCCCGATGCATGCGTGCGTGCAACGGTCTTGATCACATTTGGGCGAAAAAGTTATGTGCGGGAGCGGGATGAAGAAATGAAGTATTCAAACAGCGCAAAACGTATTATTTTACGCAAATATTACGTCTAACGAAATGAATCAGGAACCATTCCCCAGGGCTTGAAATGAAATATATGCTAATTTACTAAATTATGCTAAGATGCGATGGTAACCTAATCTACACGAGAATACATCCTATTATTGGTTAGGTATGGGACAGAGATGTACAACCAGACGCAAGTATGATCCAGTTGCAGTTCAAACACGTGTAACTATTTGTGTAACTCCATTTGAACCGGGGAAAACATCCTCCACAACACCCAATGGCAAATGAAGGGGAGGAAACATTTTAATAAGGAGAATCACAACAGTCCCTACAGTAATGGGATCTGCAGGTGTATTCCATTTTCGACGCGACTGTAAGGTATGGAGGTAATCGGTGCTCCAGTGCTTCCAGAAAGATTAAACTTATATTTTCTCTAGCAGGCAGATACTTTAGCGGCGTGAGGCACAAGAAGTGCGCTGGAGTCAAAGCAAGAGGTCCTGAAGGATCGCTAGAAAGCTTCCTACAGAGTGGACGAGTATTCATAACCGATTCCACGTGAGTACAGTGCTCAGCTTCTCAATAGTTAGGATGTGTTCGTCTATCACACGATACAAGTGAGTCTTTAAGCTCTTAATATTAGGCTCCCAAGTTCCACCAAAGTGATGCAGCAGGAACATCGAGTGACCAATCTATTCGATTTTCAGCTAATATATTTTATTGGTATTTTATTGATTTGATATTTTGAGTTTAAAAACTCTTAAAGTTCTGAGAGTGTGCACTTAGCACCAATGTAGTTACTTCCGTTATCGGAATAAATTCGACCTACGGGGCAGCGACGCGATAAGAATCGTTTAATCGCGATTTTGTCGATGAAATACAATCGTTCACGCAATGTTAAGAGCCCTGCGAAGCTCGCTCGCAACTTCAATTCGAGGCGCGTGCAAAAATCGCTCCGAATATTGCAAAAATATCCGAATCTCTGTTTAAATGATGTAAGCGCGCGCGGGGCGCGGGTGAGGCGCGGGACGCGGTACTACAATACCTAAATACAAACGTAGTGACGTGCATGCGTGTGTGCGTGAGTTGGTGTAGGTAGGTAGGTATACTTCTGTCATTGATCATTGATATCATTGACATTTCGAAGGCGGTAGGTAAATCAAATACAAGCTTCTGTCTGCGGCCTCGCGCGCTTTTTTCTGAGATAAAAATAGGTAACATATACATAGGTATTTTAATCTTCCTACATCTATGCAAAGTTTCGATCGAGGGGACGACCTCTGTGACGCAGTGGGCCAAGGGCCGTGTGAGACGTGGAAGGTTGCGGGTTCGATTCTCGCTTCGGGACAAATGTTTCTTTGATCTGCAATTATTTGTGTAAGGTATGGGCGTTTTTATGTATTACTGGCTGGCTCCTATCTGGCTCAGCGTATTAGCATTGCCATTCAACGTGGTAATGCTGCCAGTATCTTGGGAACGCTGCCCTCTGGCAGTGATCTGGATCAGTTGAGCTATCTATAGATCGTTTTAAACGGTCCTTAGATAGCTCAACTGTTTCACGTGTATTTTATATTATTGTATATTATTTTGTACATTTCTGTAAATAAATGTTTGATTAGTCAAAAAAATAAAAAATAACAGCCCAAGCAGGAATTTTGGGCAAAAATACAGGTTTATATAGGGTCGAGCGTCTAGGGCAGCCGATCAAAATAGTAAAAAAAATATGATGATGATGATTATTATGATGATGATGATGATGATTATGATGATGGTGGTGATGATGATAATGATAATGATAATGATGATAATGATAATGATAATGATGATAATGATAATGATAATGATGATGATGATGATGATGAACCTAAGCCCACTGCGCCACAGAGGTCGTCAGTCAAGTGAAAAATTTCCGTAAACAAAGGCAAAAGCAAATTTCAATTCAAGTCAGTGGCAAAGATTAATAGAATACACGTACCATGTACACGTTGCTTTAGTGTGTGCGTGCGTAGCTGTCCGAGCGATCGAAGCGAGCGAAGTGTCCCCATCCCCCAGCCCCGCCCCGTGCGTGCGCGATAGCAATATTAGCCGTTCAAAGGTAGTATGAATTTAGTTGTGTTCCTTAATACCAAAAGTTATGACTGAAAACATTTAGTATTCTTCACATAGTAATGTTATTCTGTAACTAGACAACATAAGCTATGGCCTTTTACAAACAACACGTAAGGTATTGTTGTTTTTAATACGAAACAAATATGAAGAAAACTTGTCAATTTTGGCATAAAAATGTGCAAAATGCGATTGGCTCTTATTTCATTTATGATAAGTAATTCGAAATAAAAACTATCCAGGAGCCTAGATAAATACTTTTTAAGTACAAATAATACAACAATACAGTGAAAATATAATTGAGTTACAAATCATTTTGGTATTACGTTTGTAAGGGCAATTCGTGCTCTGCTGGCCTCTTAAGAGTTCGACAATGTCATAATCTGTCGCCAATATAGGATTACGTAGCGGCAAAAGTTTCACGAATCGACAAACGTAGACAACACAACGCAGCAGCTTCGACCATGACGATAAGCGATTGTGGCCAACGAGGTTAAAGGCGACTTTGCTGACGGTGTAGCGATTAACACCGAATATTTATTTTTATCTTAGCATCTCTGAAAACGTGAATGGATATTTTAGTAGTAGATATTATATTTTAGATATTTTAGTGATAAATCATTTTGTATCTTTGATATTCTATTAACCATAAATGTCTGCTATCGGAGAGGCGATGAATGCGTCAAACAAAGTGCGACAGACGAATCAGAAAATGCGAAAACGTTCTGACCATTGATACGGCTTTGGCAGGCTATGACAATGTTCTTCATGAGCTGAGAAAGAACCAAAATAGCGCTAAGCTCAAGTCGAGTAAATGAAACGACCTTTCGATGAGAAACCTTTGTCTTCGCGCTTACCAGAGTTAATGTGATACCAATATTATTTTGTATGTGAAAATAAACCAACCAGAAAAGGCATACGGGGGATATGCATTTTCACTAGCGTCTGCGAAGCCTAGTATCGAAACGACACTACCAGCTATGATACGCACATGACGTGGGATTCTTATTTGAAAGCGCAAAGGGAGTTCTGGCTTAAATCGTGACCACAGTAGAATTAATCACGGTACGTTATCCCAATCACACTCACAATAAACTGATTTAGATTAAATTTGATATGGATATAGATTTGGACCTGGATAGGCTATTTTTTAGCGAACCGCCGCGGGCAGAAGATCATAAATAGATGAAAGACATTACTCACCAAGAGTATTGACTCCTATAGGATTGTACGTGTTCATTGACATCGACTGCATAGGCTGAAGTGTGCTTTGGAGCTGAAAAAGAAACTTGGCATAAAAACTAGACAAATTGATCAAAGACATCTTAAAATACTAATATTACTAATATTACTTTTATATATTATGGTGTACCACCAAGTTAAGGTGGTTTGATATAATTGCCGAAGTTTACCATTATTAGCTATTTTAGAGTTTTTAAAGTAGGCAATAAATTATTTTTAGCATGTCCTAGGTAAAACTTACTATGCTCGTATAATTATAAGAATGGCGTATCGCCGTTGTCGGTGATGATCGCGCTAGGAAACGGAGGTTTTGTTAAAGCCCCTAACATAAACACGGGTGGGTAGATTTAGTAAATGAGCGAAATAAAGCCTTTTTAGTGTTCACACAGTGTGGTGAAAGTCATCAAAGTGACTTTCAACACACTGGTTCGAATATAATTATTTGATAATTCGTGACATTATTAGAATAAGAAAAATAATTGTCGTTTCCACTAACTCTAGAAGACACATAAAATGGATTTCCACTTGATAAAAAGTACCCTAAAAGGAAAATAACATTATAAAAATACAAATAATTATTTAATTATTCATTATTATTAATAAATGTATTTGTAATTGTTAAAAACTAATTAATAGTTGTAACTTCTTATATATAGATTAAAATGTAGGATTTACGTTATTAATTAAGAACTCTTAAAGTTCGTTAAAATTGCTCAAACAATTTTTGCTCGTCAACTAGTATGGATCAATCTGCATCTTAATTGCTTCATATTGTAAGGTTTGGTGTAGCGATATCTCTATACAATTAGTACACGTTGCCATTGCCGTTAATTGTTTGATGTTGTCGTGACATGTGACGTCATAATTAGCAAGTAGTAAGGATTAAGCAAATCATAAACTGGCAGATGTTACAGCCTGTAAATACGAATCAGGTTAGTTAAAACGGTAATTTAGTAGGTACACTAAAATCTATCAAGCATCACTACTCTAACATCAATTTCTACTCAATATTTCTTGGATCAATTTCTAACAAATTTTACTGTTTTATGATACGCTACTCCAGTTTTAATCTCGTTTTAATTACGCAGGAGAAGAAATTAAATCGTGCGTGATATGCTATAAACACCAACATTTACAGCGGTTCAAAATCAGTTTTGCGGGCCAAGTAAGTATAGCAAGGTACCGTAACTTAAATGTTTTTATTGCTACAGGGAGATAAAGGAATATTGTTTTTTAGAAATAGTAGCATAATCATCATGGAGTTTAGTTTTTGCAATTGCTATAAAATATGTTTCAGCTTTTATTGTCATGCCAGTTTAATCACCAACAAAGGAATGATACTTATATTCAATTCGTTTAACTATTCTAGAATTTGAAATATTTTTTAATCATAGATCTACCATACCATAGTACCAAATATTTGTTTATATTTTAGGAATGGCACCTCCGAACGGTCTTATTCTATTACGTACATACATACCTGCCCTTGCAATTGATGTGTAGCGAAGGGGTTGACAGAAGATGACTGGTGCGGTATCCCGCTGTGTGGACTGCATCCCGGCGGACTGCGACCCATCCCTGTGGCGTACCCCAAGCTACTCGGTGGCTGGGCCAACCAGGTTCTGGAAAATTTATGACGGTTAATGTTAAGATTATTAGACATTTGGTACGTGTAGATCAGTGGGGCGATTATGGAACTTTGATACTATCAAAACATTGATACTAATAGCTTTCAATTACTATTGATGAATCGGTATTTCTATCGGCTTCTATCGCTAGTTACAATGTGAACTTGGTGTCAAACTATAACTCGACCAATTTACAAAGTACGATTGTGGTAGGAACCACGTTTAGCGTACTAAGCATTTAAATACATCGTATATGAATGATTGAAATAATGCCTATTGCTAATCGAAATTGATAGACATTGATGCCGATTGCTAATCGAAACTGATAGACATTGATTGTATCACGAGTTCCATAATCGCCTTACTGGTTATTGTAAAAGGCAAATCCATTTTCCAAACGACAGCGTTAGTGGCTGATAGTACCTAATTGGCACATTCGTGGCATAATATTTCGAATGAGATTTGTAAAATCTAAGAGTACTCAGAGGCTTGTCCGAATGTTATAATAGGCACCTAGAGATAAGCTAAATATAAATGTGTAGAGGACAGTTCATAAAACTTTTCACATCACACAAGTTCCTTAATCGCGTTGCCTTATCAGACGACTTAGGTCAAACGGTCATTTACCAGTAGGTAGTTATTTCTTTAAAGTCAGGTAAATATCTTATCAATAAGAAAGGACACTTCTACTCATAACAAGGTCATTTCGTCTTATTATGTAAGTATGCTGAATGTTAAGTAATGACATTTGATTGATAACAAATATCACGTTTTAAACTTTCTTACGGCAATCGGAAGCAAAAACCATGTTTCAATACATAGCGTATGGAGGTAAACATTAGGTATGTAGGTGGTAAGTATGTTTTGAAAACATGCATCCAACAAACGTAAATATTTATTATATATATTAATTATGTAAAATAATGTCTCTGATATAATAAACATTTCAAATATGTGACATTTAATAAAATAATGTGGGCAATCAAATTAGTAAAATGTATAAATAATCATAATCTACCTACATTTAATCACACAACATTCATGATGATTATATATTTTCATAACAAGTTTTTATGGAATAAATAAATTAATCAGGACCGGGTGAGTTATTATTATCAATTAACCGTATAGTTAATAGGTTAAAAAGTTTCTGTCCACAATCTGTCTCAATCAACAGAACCAAATTAGCTCGCTGTCACAGATGACAGAATACAATAAACACTGCGTGAGAGAAATACCTGCGCTGAAATAATATGTTTTTCATTGAACCTACCTAGGTAGGTATCCAAGGTAGGTACCTACCTACATCTACAACCATTATCATTATGGCCAGTTCATGTGTCAATCTAAAGTAAGTACTTACTTAAAGTATAACATATTTGAGTACGACAGTAAAAACTAACTTGACGGTGAGAATACTCACGTATCATATCTTGGATAAGATGGGGGATGGTATGGGGATCCCGAGCCGAAGTAGTTCCTGGCTCCCAGAGGCAAGGGCTGCATGTGTGGTACGTGTTGGCCCACATGTGCTACGTGGTAGCCCTCCCCGAACAGAGACTTGGAGTAAGGAGCGCGAAAAGGCCTCTTCATGCGACGCCTCCGCCTGAAGTTACCATTTTCGAACATCTCCCCGCATTGTGGATCTACAACATTACTACACTGACCACCGAAATATGTCTATAGACATTTCATATTCACGCAAGCCATTCGCAAAAACATCAAAGCTCAGCATTCGCAGATTGTAGGTACAAAAAAAAATAGTAAACTAAACAAAAATAAAATAACATATAGTATTTAAAAGTGAAACGCGCTTTCTAATATAAATTACAGCTTTAATGCATACCTAATGTCCAGTAGTTTCCTTTCCTTTCCCCGCCACCTTCTCTGGGTACTTTGATAAAGCATTCGTTTAAGCTTAAGTTGTGTCGGATCGAGTTTTGCCATCCTTTCTTGTTTTTCTCGAAAAATGGAAATTCTTTGGTGATGTATGAATAAATTTCGCTGAGGGTGGCGCGCTTTGTCTGGCTGTTCTGTATAGCCATAGTAATCAGAGCGACGTAGGAGTAAGGCGGCTTTGTGAGGGCCTGCACTGTTGGTGTGGCCGATTGTTGTTTTATCTCAGAGCTGCCGGTACTAGTGGGCGTTGCCGGCTTAGACCGGTTAATTTCATTGCTACGGGATAAATAATTCAGTTTACAATTTAGTGAATATGCTTAAAAAATACTTTGTTCCTATTTTATAAATGTTTGGTAAGATGAAAATTTGGTAAGATGTTAGTAAAAATAAATAATGAAAATGAAGAGTCCATTTTTATTTGTTTACAATTTTTTCGCAAAGCGCTTCCTTTTGTAAGTTTGCAATGCCATGGAGAGCCGCGATTGATTGCACTTGCAGTGTTAACTTATAATTGAAATTATAAAGAAACACGCGTCGAGATTCTAATCTAGACGAAGAAGTTCCTTCTTCGTCTAGATTCACTATAAATCTATACCTACGTCGTGCATGACCTAAACTACCACTTACAAAGTAATTAGTTCTTAACTTGGATTTCTATTGTAACCAATATTAGAAGGTACATACCTGATGTTAGGACTAGCATCTTCCCTCGGAAGGGGTGGCAACGAAAGTGTTTGGTAAACTCGCGAGAGATCTTCGTTCTTGATTTGTTGCGAGTTTGGTGAATCTGCTACGCTGTTTTCTTGCAAGCAAATTCCACTGTCATAAGATGCTCCTGTGGAAATAAAGTATAATATAAATATTTTACAAAAACTCATAATAAGTCCAAAAAAGTTTTGACTACGAATATCAGTCAAAATTAACTATCGTTCTTAGTAAATATTAGTTGTGCCTGATTTAAGGTATTTTTTAGTTTAAACAACTGAGGTAAAATAAATAAATAAATAATCCCGGACATTTCACACAGCATCATCTGGCCCCAAAGTAAGCAGAGCTTGTGTCATGGGTATCACATGACCGATATACAACTTATATACTTTTTTTTTAGTAAATACATACTTATTATACATAGAAACACCTAGACCCGAGACAAATACTTGTAGATCGTACAAACATTTGTCCCGCGGCGGCAATCGAACCCGCAACCTTCTGCGTCTCAGCCGGACCTTAGCTGACTGCGCCACAGAGGTCGTCAAAATATCTCAGTTGTTTTCATCAGATCAACCCTGGGCGCGGTGAGTACCTGAATGGGAGACCGCAGTGGCATTTTCAGACCACCTTTGTGTTTCCGGATAGCACGTTAAGCATTCGGACCCGGCTTTTCGAATATACCATGACGGAGGCCTTCGAGTTGGCTATTGGCTCATGGAAAAGGAAGGAGTAGTACTTATACTAATAACTATTCTGTAATAGTAGTAGAGCTATCTACCTATCTATATTCTGGAAAATGTAATTCTGTTTATTGAAATACTGAATCTTAAATCATACAGAAAAAGTTTTTTATTTATGACAGATTTTAGATTTAATTGTTTTCGTAATATTCAATAACCTACCAAAAATACATCTATATATCCATAAGTTTTTTTGTATATGCACTTCATAGATGTATACATACATCGATAACATGTATCGATGTAGGTATGTATACATCTACATAATCTAACGAAGTTTCTAAACTTTGTTTTCCATTTATTCTTTTATTTTGTTAATTTATTTTTGTTTCATAACTAAATTCTTCATTATCCATAAAATAATGATTCAGAAATCGTTTCTGGTGCTTCGCCCGCTCACTACGTTCGCTCACCTCACATGTTTGTTGACAATAATAAAACGTAACCTCACCTACTGATTTCGACCTGGGTGAGTAAGTAACTTCACGTCTCTAAGTATATTTAACTAACAAATTTTGTAAAATTGAATTTCTTTAAACAATTCATAATGACAATAAAAGATTTTGCAAACACGAGCACTTTTTATTTTAGGTACTTAATACATACTCGAATTAAAATAGTTTTGACCTTTGAAATTAGTTTTCATAGATGTTTTTTAGTCAAAATCGATATAACCCCTTCAAAGCAGAACGATAAGCTTAAAGGAAAATTTGTTATGTATTTGATTCTTAATGATTTTAATATTTCCAGATTCAAAATGAAACAACTGTTCAACTTTTGAAGTAGGATATAACTGCCAACATCTTACGTAGGTACCGAATAGTATCTACCTACATTATTGTTATGTTGTTACATTCAACACTTGAGATTTAGCCAATCTTACGCGAACGTGCCTCCCGATACGGTTTTCTTAGAATTCGTCTCTTTAACGTTGTAATAGGGTACCTAGCGAAACATACTTATTCATATCGCTCTACCGGATTTAAGAAACATGAGAACGCTTTAGTTTACTGCGTGGCCTTTTCACTGAAAAGGGTCCTTTTTTTAGACCTTCGCGGATGAATTGCAAAATTTAGTAATTATAAAAAAACACGATCATTCAGCATACTAGGCACAGGCCCGCTCGCTTTGATGATTAGTGTTAAGAGATAGAATTATACCTAGTATGTATTGTAGAAAAAACTAAATATAGTAAAGGCCGCTAGGCATAGCGACAGCGGAAACTGGAAGCAAAGCGAATAAAACAACTCGAATCAATCTGTTGAACAGTTCCTAATCAGTACCTTTATAAAATATCATCTATACAATTGCCTAAATACCATTCAGGCCAGGCGTCTCAAAATCAGTACGGTAGGTACCAAATAACCCAATAACCCGAGTGTATCCAATCTCTCCCTATAATAGTAGTTTCAAAGCGTCTGAAAGAGTTGATGATAAAAGAAATCATTTAAAAAAGGTTGTAGGTAAATTACACAAGTCGCGATCACAAATCGTTATGCGTAGTGGACTCGATAGCGTTTTACGTCTAAGCTGAGTTATATCGCTTATATGACATATGGTACAACATTACGCAACTCCATTGTAAAACTACAATGCTTCATACTACACTTGTACTTCTTACGTAAGCTATTAATAACTTATCTATGTTTAAGCAGGGTTTTATAGTCACGCTAACCGTCAGTGCTGTGCAATGAATAGCAGAATCAGAAAAATATTAACGATCTTATTTTGTATACACCAAAACCTATATTACATTAATATTTTTGTATGTCAGCTTTTAAATCATATAAATTAGAAATCCTTTCTAGTGATAAATATTAGCGACGTTTGGTTATGGCTATTGGCTAAATGCAGCCAGTACTCTAGGATTTTTAACAAAAATATTTATTTCAAGTTCACATAATATGTAGATATATTACATTACGTATTCTTCTTTAAGTAATAGATAAAAAATATAAATGATTTATTGAAAAAATAGTTAGGATTCACTTTTTGTTCTTCTGTTGAACTAATTGTTCCAGGATTTACCGCAGTTTTATTCAACATCAATTTATATACATACTCGTATTATAATAAGTTAAAACATACGTCAGTCAATCACCACACGTCGACTGACTCGTAGTCTGGCAAAACAACAGAATTAGCGCCATTAGGCCCTGATCGATTTGCCGGACTAACTAAAATTTCGTAAAATAAGAATATGTTGCAGTAAAGTCTGAATCAGAGTATAATTTTTAAATAATACTTCTTTATATTACTGTATGTTTGACATGTTTTCGCTCATACTATAAAACGGTAAAAAATCCAAGGGATATCAATTCAATAAAAGAACAGAATCTTAGGTTTCAATAAATTGAAAATACTGAAAAGTGCCTTGTAAAGATAAAAAATACTCCTTCACTTAAGACTTTCACGAAAGCAAAATAATATCGTTTGTATTTTATTAAATTTGAGTGTCAGTTGAAACCACAGACAAAATCACCAGCAACGCGTAGCGTTTTATATTTTAGCTGGCTTAGTTAACCAGTGAATGAAAACGTCGTGAGAAAACCGGTGTCTCGTAGAACGTAAAGAGTTCGAAGACATTTTTCAAGTGCACGAAAGAAGCCTCTGCGACGTACTTTAATTCTTCAATGGTTCTTTCGCAGTGGTTCAAAGGACTTAGTGACAGGATTATAAGAAGTTAACAGGTTTGCGCGTAAAATAATCCTGGATCCGTCGGATCCAACACAGAATGAAATATGCCTGTAAATAGAAAACAGTTGGCTAGTTAACTTTGTTTTATCGATGTATTTAAAGTTCTCTAGATTTCAATGTAAATAAATATTGATCAATGCAATTCAGGATATCCCACTTTAGAACTCCTGTTCTTTAGAATCCTGTGCCGGGGTATCAGAAACATCTATCGGAAAAATACACCCTGAGACCTGAGAAAAGTCTTGGCAGATACAGGTTTCAGTTATTTCGTTCCGCCGGAGTTAGCGTACAAGAATGTCGGGCAGTGCCGACTGTAATGCAGTTGCATATCGGATTCGAGCCCAGCCACGAACACCGCGAGGTATTGTGTCGCTTATAGAACAATGCCTCGTATTTATAAAACATAAAAGCCGGCGTATCGTTCGTGAAATTAATAACAAATAACAATTGTGAAACGTTAGTTCGGGAGCAGTGCGAATTACCCATGACGCTGAATAACTGGCTTCTGACTGTGCTGAGCGGAAGATACATCCAAGAGAGACAATCATTTAGATCTTCCATTATTCAAATCGAAATTCAGCTAAGTCACTCATGAGAGAATAAAGGAGAATAAACTTCTTAAACCTAAGAAGTTTAGCTCATAACAATTACAAAAATTACTTAAATTAAAACTTATTATTAGTAAGCATACAACTTAATTAATTAATTAATGCATACAAGAGCGTGCTACGTACTTAGATGGTACCTAAATGAATTTACATTTTCTTGTTACTTAGTTACTTAACAATCAAAAGTTATGCTAAAAAATAATACACAAGGTATTATTAGATAGCTAACAGTGCTACTGAGTAAACTTCGTTGGTAAATGTGGGTAGATTTGAAAAAACATCACGATAATACCAAGCGAGTGCGAAATGTTTCAAAAAAGATGAGATCTTTATTAGGAACGTAATTCACTACTAATATATAAATTCGAAAAGGTCTCTTTCTATCTGTCTGTTTGATACCTTTTCACTGCTAAACAGCTGAACGGATCTGGATACATTTTTATAGATAGTATCTTGGGGACAGATATATGCAACTTTTTATGTAGGTAACGTGCGAAACCAATATTTAATATTTCACTAAGTAACTAAAATGTATATATTGTAAGGTACTAAGCACGAGTAGACAGAAAAGATCCACTTTATGGTTCAACAATGTTCGGTTAGTCTGCGCGTTTGGAACACACCATTATTTCCGCTCGCTAGCAAGTCCCATCTTGCAATATTCCCAGCAAGAGCGTTTGGTAACCTCACGCTGCTGACGCAAACGCAAAAATTAAGCTGTGACGGTCACATTCCAGTATATACGAGGAGCATAGGCGTTTTAATAAAACTGCTAAACACTTACCCCGTATCACGTGGCGCCAAGTATGATTTGTTTTTGTCAAAGAATAATGTCAAAGAATAGAGAGGGAAAATGATTTAAACAATTTTATTTAGTTATTGTGTGTTTATTAGATAGACTCTTAGCTTGTAATATGGTTCGAGAATTTGGTAGTTATGAGATTGTAAATTAATTACAATACAAATCACCGACTTAACCTACTCAAACTATAGCGTATTAGTTGTGACCCTACGAGATAGATAAAAAAAAGGTCTACAAAAAAATCCGCGATGGTATATGTCTATCTCTTAGGTTATGTTATTCTCTTAGATAACGTTGTGTATAAAGACATTCTGTAGTATATTTAGTATCAGCATTGCACCCGTGCGAAGCCGGGGTGGGTCGCTAGTATAAATATATATTAGTAAAGATCAACAGCCTAAAATTTTCTTATAGTTCTGAAAATTACAATACATTCATACAACCTTTCATCCTCCTTTTCAACCCTTTACAACACTTTTTTCCAATTAAAAAGTAGCCTGTGTCCTTTTTCAGGCTTTAGACTATCTGTGTACCAAATTTTATTTCAATCGGTTCAGTAGTTTTGAGGTGAAAGCGAGACAGACAGACAGACAGAGTTACTTTCACATTTATAATATTAGTAAGGATATATTTTATATATCTATACTAATATTATAAATGTGAAAGTAACTCTTTCTGTCTGTTTGTTACGTTTTCACGCCTAAACCGCTGAACTGCTTTTTATGAATTTTGGTATTGAGATAGACGGGAGCTTGGAGAAGGACATAGCCTACTTTTTATGTAGGTAGCATGCGTGCGAAGCCGCGGGAAGCAGCTAGTTTTTATATGTTCTTAAATACATACTTATAAGACTTTATAACATTCAGACACAGAACAAACATCTGAGTTCAACGTGTTCAATGTTTGTCCTGAGAGGAAATCGAACCCTCAACATAGAGCGCATAAGGCAGAGCCACCACCAACTGAGGTGACAGACCTTCAAAAGCACAACAATATCACTTAAAGGTATGAAAATATGACCGAACAGACTACAAGTTTCAAACTTCTTCTTATCGTGTCACTGGTTATTTAAAACCAGTGTGGTAAAAGGATAATAGTACGCCTCAGAGGCTCCTTTTGTGCGCTTGGCACATGTCTTCAAACCTTTAAGATTCTACGACATGCACCTTTAATTATCAATTTAGTACGACCATATAAGCTGGTACTCTACCGATGATCTCGTCGTCTGAAGACTCCGAGAGGACTACTACTACTTTGGTATGTGTCAGTGGCTATACAAAGAACAACATGCCCTCAGAGGCACAAAAGCGCTTAAATGTAAAGGAACGATAAACGATGTTTTTGTAAGCGAGCCTTTAGAGTGCAAGGATCATAAAATCATTAACTGAAATTAGTTTCCATCCTACCCTCGAGCAAAAGAAACCCAATATGTACATCTTCGCTCAATTAGCTCGTAGCTAGGGGGTTGAGGAACCTCCAGGCCATTATTATCGAACACGGCATGCAGCGAAGAAAATAAATGTTGTGGAAATAGCTCGTTAATCTGTCGCTAAGGTATTTCGAATCGGTGAAAAGAGAAAAGTTTTAACAGTGTTTGTAAATAATAATACGATGGATTGTAAACAAGATCGTAAAAAGTCAAATGAAAATGAATACATTCTGGTTTATTATGAAATAATGTTTAAATTATGTTGCAATAAAAGGTTTGTAAATGTCATTCATCATTATTACTTTTTGTAGTTTGTCTTTCCGAATATGTATCTAAAGGTGTAAACTAACTAAAGATTAATTTACGATACTTAGACCATCGTAAAAAAGTAAATTAAAATAAAAGTAAAAACAGTTGGTCGTGATCATATAATATAATTTCTTTTTATTCAATTTTTGGAAATTACTGTTTTTATCATATATAGTTTGACTGTTTCACATTATTTTAGACTAGTTTCTGTTTGTGGCTTAACACGCGCAGTATCTACATAAAAAGTAGCGTTAATGCTTTTCTGGGTCCAATTTGATATCTATACCAAATTGCATCTATACCAAATCGGTTCAGCTGTTACGTAATCGAGCCTCAAACACCAAACATTCACAATTATAATATAAGTAGAAAATCTCTTGAAACTTGGAATAGGACGTTTCAAAACATAGTATTTTAAGAATATCTACGACCCGATAAAAATGAGTCAAAACCAGAAACGGGTATGATTATTGCAGTTGTTATTTGTTAAAACCAATGAATTATTTTGAATAGTATAAGGTTAAGTAAGCTAGGTGAGTAGGTACTTAAATTTAATTAAATTAATTATAGTAGGTAAATATATTTCTGGATGTTCGAAGCGCAGGACCGAAAAAATAGCGTGCACTAAAAGAAGCATGTAAACTCATTAGAGTAGTGAAACAACGTGGCTATGATGAATTCAAATCAGCGATTTTAAGACTACAACAACAAGAACAATGACAAATTATCCGGTAACAAGCAAGCAGTGGTTATACGGTAAATAGTCTGAATTCGATACTTAGGCGTTACTTAACGCGTCTACTGATAATGGAGTCGATATCACACTGGTACAAAGGTAATTGTTCTCTTAAACAATAAAGCTTAATAACGTAAGGTTCTAGGTAAGGTGTTTGCATGCATTGTAATCGATGACGCCTAATCCCGGAGTATCGGCTCACTGCTTTGTGCCAGCGCCGGCTACTCTTATGTAAAGACTAGAACACCTGTTGCGAACCAGAAATATGCGAAGCATAAGCGACCATAAGCTGCATTCTTTACAAAACCATTTTCTTATATCTTGAAACTTGTAATTTCAACGTTTCAACGTGAAATCAACGCTTGGTATACACTTTTTCTTGTTAAAAATGTTTCAGTATTTTTATTTTGAAAATAATTCCTCTGTCAGCTGATATTATTCGTCCATGACTCTGTAGTTGTACGAAGTACTTTTATCTGATGTTTGTTTTTGTATTTTATACCTTCGTTGACTGTTTGAGTGTACTTTATTTACACCGTACTAACAGACAGCTAGACCTGCATATTTAACCAGGCTATAATTAATTGGTTAATGACTTCTCGAACGGCTCATGGTTTGACGGTTTCATAATTAATTTCGATGGTTGTCATGATCGTCTGTAATTTGTGTTATGGTATTTTAATAATAACAAGGATTGTACAATCATAAACACCTGATCCAAGAACTGGAACCTATTAGCATTACCAATCAACGTGGCAATGCCGCCAGTGTCACGGAGACGCTGCCCTCTGACAGTGATCTGGATCAGTTGATCTATCTATAGACCAGTTTGAACGGTCTGTAGATAACTCAAATGTTTCGCATGTATTTCATTTTATTTATTGTTATAAAGTACCATACGTATATATTCAAAGATATAAAAATAAGTATATCAGTCATCTGATCACCTTAACACAAGCGATGCTTAGTTTGAAGCTATTTGGTATTGTGTGCATTGTCCACCAATATTTATTTGTTTATTTATGGATCATCGTTATTGTTGGAATAATTTGTGGTCTCCCTTAACACTGGGTTAGGGCTATAGCAAAACAACTAACAGTTAGCTATCAAGAGTGCGACTGTATTCTATAGGTATTTTTTATTCTGTATTGTAATCGGACTG
This sequence comes from Lampropteryx suffumata, assembly GCA_948098915.1. Classification (NCBI taxonomy): domain Eukaryota; kingdom Metazoa; phylum Arthropoda; class Insecta; order Lepidoptera; family Geometridae; genus Lampropteryx; species Lampropteryx suffumata. The sequence goes on along the minus strand of OX402544.1, from coordinate 11,346,452 downwards.
AATTATGAGTGACTTGCAACAAGAGCACTCAGGTTAAGAGGACGTGACCCCAGATGACGTCATAGGTAAGATGCCTTGCCCGCTAGATACAAACAAGTTAATCGCTGCGAACGCTGATTTACATAAACAACATTTAAACGAAAGGAATTATTTGATAAGGTAATCATGTTTCCATTACGTAAGTTGCGAAGCTGTGAATCTTATCAAACATAGACAAGGGTATATACATTGAAGAGCTGCTTTCGATAAACGAATTCATGTGCAGTCAACTCCTAAAAAATCTAGGTTAAACGTGCCAAATTGACTCCTTGCACTGAACTCCAAATATACCTTTAGGTAATCGTGCAACAATTTGTGTTATGAATAGTCTAGGGTGTTTTAAAAGTACATATAGTATATGTAGGTATTTAGTATAAGTATAGGTATTACATTAGTCATCTGGTTTCCATGGTACTAGATTTGCTCAATTTGGTATTAGGTGTTTTGTGAAATATACACCCGTGTAATATATAATGATTTATCTAATTCCGACTAAGAAATCATGTCAACGTCCCGAAAAATCAGTATTAACAAACATATGTACCTAAGTATTAAAAGTTGGTAACAATAGTAGCAAGTTGAGGCTGATATATAATCAAAAGCAAACTTCTTCAAAGTATTGTTTTGACGATTTAGACGATACACACGTTAATTCTCAATAAAACTCAGAAAACGATGATAAAACCATCGTAAATGAATTATCAGCACAAGTCTAATCGATTTCTCTCGATGTCAAATCGATTATGGTGTAAACTGTGTTAAAAGTGCCTCGGTGCGATGCATTAAAACCGCAAAGTGTGCTTTCATATTTGTACTGGATTAGTTATGGACTGCTTTATGACTATAATCGTAGTTCATAATTCCCACCCTATCGGGTCCAAGTACAGTTAGATCAATAAATGCTTAGCAGTTTTTATCTTTTAACTTTCCGGGTAACAATAAATAAATAATGCACAGATTCATCTGGCAGGACATTTCACACAGATTCATCTGGCTCTAAAGTCAGCAGAGCTTGTGTTATTGGTACCACATGACTGATATACAACTTATATACGTTTTTTTTGTAAATACATACTTATTATGAATAGAAACACCCAGACCCGAGACAAATTGCAGATCATACAAACATTCGTCTGAACATTCGGCGTCTCAGCCGGACCTTAGTCCACTGCGCCACAGAGGTCGTCAACAATCAATCAGTTTTCAGAGATTAACCCACTGTCTTATATTCACATAATAAACAAACATGGCTTTAAAATCCGGTCTGTCCTTATCTTTCTAATGTCAATAAATAAAGGTGACAACAGATTTTAACCACACATTAAGTAATATGGCATTATAAAATGAACCCGATTTATTTTATTTTCTTTTATAATCAAAACATTGCACGTACGTAATGAAACCTAAGACTTCCCGAAATGAAATATACATTGCTGGTCTCTATTTGTAGTATAGACCACAAAAACAGAAAATAGTATCTGTTCTATAAGATAAACTTTTCATCCTACTATCCTGCAAACATTATACAAACATGTAAAAGTTTGTGTGGATATTTAAATGTCTGTTTGTTACTCATACATGCAACGATGACTGAACCGATTTGGATGAAACTTAAAACAGATATAGACGCAGACTAAGATTAACCTAAAATACTTTTTAACTATGTAACCCGCGAGCAAAGACCCGTGCAGTAGATAATTAGTTACAACCCAATCGGTCTTAATGTTCCTAGGCCTAAACTAAGCATAGCTTTCATATTGCAAAAAGAATACTTATAAATTTTTAAATACAGACTTATGATACTTTATAACATATATACAGAAAAAACAGCTATGTTTATCACACAAATGTTTGTCCTGGGAGGGAATTGAACCCCCAACCTAAAGCGTAGAAGGCAGAGCTTCTAGAAACTTTCTAGCTGAGCTGACAGGCCAGTCACACCAAATTATAAGCCAGGATCTAGCTAGTATATAATTTGAGTGACTGACAGACAATTCATGCGCAGTTTAGGTCATATAAGTAACAGAGGCTAAAAATGTGAACGATAGGTTTCTTTCGGGGTTTAGAGGCGTACTTGCAGTGGGAGGTTCGTTTCTTCGTGAGTAATATACGCGGAAGAACTCGCAGTAAAATTCAGTAGACAAAGGATAGTACTAAGTACGTATCATTATAACAATTTTGTATACTTACCTAGTTATTACTATAACCTACTCGCTTTGAATGATGTCATGAAGTAGGTAAGGCTTTATGACATGATGGCTGTGATTATAATGTAAACAAAATCCATGAATACCTATTGGTTACGTATACTTGGAATTTGAAACTCTCAATCTATGAGTCTACAGTTGTTTGTAAGTGTATACCTTATCTTCTAGTAAAATTCTCTAATTCAACATTCGCGTGGTTTTATTACATACCAACAAGCTTTGCCCCTTTCTTTGCCCCTGTTGGTTCGAATATCGGAATTTTATTTTGCAGTGCGGCGCTACTAGAAACCAGTCTCCACATCTATATATATAAATATATACATAAACAAATCTTTAAAATTATATAGATATATTTATAAATAATTGTGGATTTTATGTTTTGCGTTGACTTTCCAGTAAAAAAATCCAGGCTTTCATTAATATACAAGTATATATTCATACAGTGGTGGATTTAGTACTGTATATTCTTTCCGCGTCGCAGTTCGTGTGGTGTCTTTTCAACCCTCCACTTGACCCGTGAAAGTAAAAGATCTAGAATCCCTGACATAGTGCGTCTTGAGACCTTGAAAGCGTCTTGAAAACCTATCTCAAACAGTCAGGCAGGTATTTATTTATTTAATAATTAAGGGCGGATACATGTATGAGTACTTCTTCTTCTTCTTATCGTGTCACTTGTTATTTCAAACCAATGTTATGAAAGGATTAAATTGCACCTCAGAGGCTCCTTTCGTGCGTTTATAAGTACTAGTTATCTAGTTTGTCTAATTACTGTTTCTATGCCTCCCAATGCTCAGGTCACGCAAATGGTTATTTCATGATTCAGTTGTTCAGTTTACCAAACATGCCATATAACCTCCGAGTTAGACGACTCGTAGAACGTTACTGCCAACTTCAAGGATCTCTGAAATCTCCGTGAAAATAGCGTCAATTTTAAGTGCTCCGCCCGAATCGACCGGACGGCATTAATGACTAAGCAATTTACTTCTCGAATCGAATTCTACAGTACTGCATTGCTATTTTAGACGGAGGCGATTAAATCTATCAATGAATTTCCGGCAGCGGCGGCTTGACACTTTTAATATCGCCAATCAGCCGAAGCCGTTCTGAATGAACAATGCTCGTACGCTCGTAAATTATATACTTAAGTTCGTGCCAACACAGCTGAACCCTCAAAGAACTGAGTCGCACGTCAGCTCCGGTCGCTGACTTGAAACAGGAAACGAATATTAGGCTACACTACAAAGGCGAGCTGGCACATGACACCTTGTACCTACGTATGAGCTTTTGACACCAACATAAATACCTACACATGAACCCTTTGGTTAAAAATGTTTGACCATACCATGCCATGCATGCGATGCCTGAATTAACAACAATTTCATTAAACGCATACAAAACAAAATTAGCAGGAATTGTTTCTAACTGAGCTCTATTAAGAAAGAGTAATAGGATATAGGTTATAAATATCCTCTAGGCAATGGATCGGTTTCGTGGCCTGAAGCAAAATACAGAAAAACATTGGCTTGAAACATCAAGCTTCACCTGCAATCAATCCTTTTGTGCCAATTAAGGAAACTGAATTGCTCTTCTATTTCCGTTAATTGAATAATACCGACGAAAACTAAAATATATTATGCATTATCCATTACAATGGCCCGGTAAACTTCGCACCGCCTAAATTTGGTTTGATTGTTAACCAAACCAGTATTAAGACGAACAAATAAAAATTCAAAGTTTTTGTGAAATCCACTATAATTGATTATAAATAAATAAAATAAATAATAAATTAATAAATAATGGCGGACAATGCACACAACACCATTAAGCAAATTAAGCATATTTTATTATTATTATTATTTATTTTATTTATTTAGAAAACTAAGCATAGCTTGTATTACGGGAACCAGATGACTGATAGAATACGTATATGTATATATTTTAAATACATACATACTTAAGATACACACTTTATAACACCCAGACACAAAACAAACACCTTTTATACATAGTTAATTATCAAATTCTCTTTCTTTCTTTCTATGCAAACTAGTCCGCCTGTTAGAAAACGAAACCACCACACTAACACAATCACAACCACACGAACACTAACACAACCACACCTTATTTCTGAATAAACAAATAATAATTGCATTACTTGCAGGTTCTATTCCCGCCGCGGGGCAAATGTGTGTATGATCTGCGAGTATTTATGCATAATATGTATGTATTTACAAAAGAATAAAGTATATAAGTAGTATATCAACCATGTGGTAACACAAGCTTTGCTTACTTTGGGGCTAGATGACGTTGTGTGAAATGTCCGGCATTATTATTACGAGTATTATTATCTAATGCACACTAAAAAACCATGTCTTAAACTAACATTATTAAAACAATAATTATATAAACAATAATTAATTAATTATAATTATATCTGTAGGACATAGTTTAGGCTGTGACCCGCTCGTCGTACGAACTTACCTTGTTTAAATCACAGTCCAATGAATCTACGCGTTTTTGCGGGTAAATAAATAAATATTGGTGGACATTTCACACAACACCATCTAGCCCCAAACTAACATAATTTGTATTTTGTACACATATGACTAATAAAATACTTATATATTTACAATACTTTATAACACCCAACACAGAACAAACACCTTATTCATCACACTCATCTTGAAGGCAGAGCTACTACCACCTAAGCTGACAGAAACATAGATTGTGTACTAACCATTTTTTTTTAACTACATTTATGAAAACTTGTGCCAAATTATCTTATATAAAGTTCTTTTTGAAGCACTTACTTACTTTTTATATATTTCTTTTTCAGATTTATATACATCTCAAACTATAGTGTGGATTTAAAAAGTTATTATGAAAGGGTTATTCGCGTTATTTTTAAAACATTTCTTTTTTGTTACTAAAACATAAACTAAACTCAAATATTTTAATGAACGAATACTTACTTTATTGGATTGTAAATTTTACCTTGGGATCAGAAAATAATATATTTTTTCTTTGCACATTTTCATTGTAAAAAAGAGAACAATGCAAATTCCACGTAATCATTTAAACGAAGATAAACAAAGGTGTAAATTGTGTTTGGAAATAAATATCGAGAATTTCAGGTTCAAATCTATCAAAAGGCTTAAAAACTGAAAGCCTTGGTATTGATACCAGTTTTTAAGCCTATTGATAGATTTAAATAATAAATAAATAATCTGAAATTCTTGGTATTTATCTCCGAGCACAAACTACACCTTTGTTTATTTTCGTTTAAAAGATTACAAGTGGGTTGTATAAAATTCCTGTTATCACATACGCAAAATATAATTTAATAAATATTGTGATTATTGTATTTGTATTGTATAAATTATTGTGAAATATTGCTACGTTTTAAAATAGGATATAATATGATAAACCAGGATTAAACAGTTGTGTTTTTGTATAAGTTTAACCTGCAATAATGTTATTAAACCATTCATTAAAACGAATGAAATCATAAGCAAGGTTCAGATACAAAATTTACTAAGCGTGAACTAACGCTACCGTTTGTCAAAATTTAGATCTTTTTAATAAACAGTTTAAAATAATTTATCTAGAGAAAATATCTACACGGCTATTGGAGATCGACATACATTACTGGAAGAACTACGTTAAATGTAGGTAGTTATAAAATATTGTGACAAAAGAAACGCGTTTTATTTCTGAATTATGATTGCCTTGCCTCTTTTTGTACAACTCGTTTGTTCAACAAGTCAACAAATGCGCGATGGTATCGTCTTACCTGAAAGATTTACAGAGCACAGGTTCGTTGATGCCGCCAAAGAGTATGTAGGCTCGTCTTTGGGTTTCAGCAGCTCATGTGTAGACACCGCATGTATTGATATCTGCTCCTGAACAGAAACAACATCACTTATTAACTTATTAACTTAGTTTACATTTGTTTTATTAGTAAACGTACTGTATGTAGGTAAATATATCTCATTTTAAATTTTGATTGTTAATTCTTCCACTTCTTTTTTTTATCGGTCACTAGTTATTTCTAACCAGTGATATGAAAGGATTAAATGCAATCAATCAAATTTAGTATATTTACACCTTATTTTAACATTACATATACTATCTAATGCGTTAAAAATAAGAACAAAAACATATCACAGTAGAAAAAAATTAACGTGCGCCTCGAGGGTTACCCACTTAAAAAAATGCTCATGATTTGATCCCAATTCTTTGTAGACTTGACACCTTTTAAGATCTTTAGTGACTTAGATCTTTTTGATGATATCTAAATGGAATAGTCAGAGGCAGAGGCATGGGTACCCTTTTTACACAGAAGCTAGTACGAGTAGGTACTTTCCAATTAGGTCAGTAGTTTTCGTATTCTTATAATAGCGACTTTCCTGTCCTACCAGGATATACATTTGTGTAATGCATTTTGTTTTCTTAACAGAAGTGTACACAATGATAAAGTACTGTATAAAATGCACGTGAAACATTTGAGCTATCTAATGAGCGTTCAGAACGATCTATAAATCTAAAAGAATATTGTTTGTTCATTGTAAGTATTCTATCAGTTACCTGGTTTCCATAGTACCAAGTTCAAAGCTTTGCTTAGTTTAGGACTACATGGTATTGAATTGTTCAGAAATGTATTTATTCTTAAAAGTAAGCTTGTCATTGAGGTAGAAGGAATTTAATCTAAAGTGCTTCCGAGTAATTCAACAGCAATCTAAACACGTGCGTACTATAATGTTCCCAATGTTAATATTAAATCGAATCCCAAAGAGATGGCCAATAAATATTCTACAATATCTATTTTTAAATACGTAGGATGCTTTCTCCGATCTTGAATGAACGAAGACGCGACCCTCCTCGTAATGTCTTCGCTTGTTAGGGCGCGGTGCACACCATAAGCGCATGGCGTGCCTTTTACGTTTATAACCGCCAAATTAAACCAAACCAACTAACATTTAACATGTATCCAATTAAATTTAAGACCAGTAAATATATAAATCATTAGTATTAATTCATTCATTTCTTGTTCGAGGCAAATCCGTTACCAGAGCTCCAGCATCTGACTCATACGAAGTACGAGTAGTATTGCTCACCAATAAAGCCATCTTTATTTCAAACATAAAGGATGTGAAAACAAGTTTCCAGGTTTTATTTGGTTTTCTCTGGCCTAAAATATTTCGTTATTTTTTATCAAAATTGAAAACTCTACTAAAGCTAGCTAAATATAAAAAGTCTATGCAGGACAATGCCGCTTGTAGACTTTCCCTCGCGCCACAGTGTTAGCTTTTTGACAGTGTCAGCTATATCCGAGCTGATTTGTTCGCAACAGCTGCGCGTGCGCACCTATTAACCGCTGATACATGTTTGTCAGCCGGCTATTAGGGTGAAAGAGATAAAATTCCGAATCATCTATAAAAGAGCGAGATCGATTCATTTCTCAAATTCACGACCAATATTTATTTGCTGCACCGTGACACGAGAGAAAAATTCTTCCAACAAGAAAATCTGTTTCGAACACAAAATTGCGTTATCTGTACTGACAGGTCATTTTTCTTGCTATATAAAGAAAATAATATGTTATAAGAAGGTCATCTATTAGTCACACATTTTTAGCATTTTGCTGTATTAATTTTATTTAAATACCTAACCTTTAACAAGCAAGTTAGTCGGCAACGAACAACATTAAAAGCTTTTGATTTCGTTAACAAGTCAAACAAGCTGAAATCATACCATGATGTGTTTTTGTAAATTAATTAAAAGCTTTATAGTAATAAGAAGTGGTAATTATTATTTATAAAGCATTATAAAGCATTCAATAAAATAAAACTCATTTTGTACGAAATATATACATATTTTCCCGTATACCTAAAAATAATAAAGTAGCTAAAAAGTGTACAAACGAGCCTCGAACTACGGAGAACCCTAAAACGAAGGCTTTCCTTTGTTTTTGAGAAATTTTGACTCCGTTTTTAAACTCAGTAGGTATAGTATGTGTAATAATCATTAAAATTATAGAATCGTAATAGATAGACCTGTCTACAGTTAAATATAAAATGTAATATTCATTCAAAAGGAATGATGATATTTCGGCACAGTTGCATGCGCTACGATCAAGAGATAAACTGAAGTCTTTGCGTGTTGATGTTATTGTCAAACAAAACGGTCTTCCCTCAGTCTTTTACTGCGAATATTATCCGCTCTACCGGAATAAATCATTATAGTTTCAAAAGCTATAACATAAAATGTGGTCCATATTATGAATGTGACAAGATGTTTAGATGTTCGTTTGTTGTTCAATCACACCACGGCTGAACTGATTTTGAAAAGTCATATAGATATAAATTTCGACCTGAAATAACATATAGGCTACTTTTTATTTATGTACAACGCGGTACCGCAGGCAGAATCTTAATACTGTTAAATTATTATAGATATTCAACAGTATTGTTCATATATTAGCGAAGCAAAAACTTTGTACCCCTTTTTACGAAATTGCGCGGACGTAGGAGTATGAAATTTCGCACACTTATAGTTTATATAGAGAAGTGCAAATTGCTAATACATTTTTTTTTAATTATGCATAAAAAATACTTAAATTATTAATTAATAATGGTCGAATTTCAACCAGTGGGCGACCACTAGTTTAAGTAATTATATAATTATGTAATGTGTGTGTGGTAGTGTTCTTGATTTAGTTTTTTATTAATACCCCAATTTGATGTCCATAAATCAGACTTTTTTATTGTAAAAGAAGATAAAACACACAATACCTTAACGTTGGACGCATCTGACCTAGTCATTCCTAACTTACGAGTACTTAGAAATAGAATTTCAAAGTATAGTTTTCACCGTGACTATGACTATTTACAGACTATGAAAGTATAAACCGCTTCTTAAGTACCTAGTACTGACTAGCAATATGTACTCGATGGTGACTCAATTGTTATTGTGGTTAAGTATTTTTCCGAACATTTACAAAACGCTATAGATCAATATAATACGTACCAAACGTACGTAAGTACTAATATGTGCCAAATGTATATGTACCACAAGTAAAAACATGTGTAACATATCCAAATTAGTATTCTAAATTCCTAATACATATAATTAAGGACAAACTATGAAAATCTCACAAAAATCCAAAAGATCACGATGATTTCACCATTCCGAGATCACGTCAAAAACTTGTATAGCAAAAATGTAAAGATTCCTTCATTGAAAGTATGAGATTATTTATCAGAAAAGATCCTAATCCGCTATGGACCTGTCTAAAAAATCTACGTGAAAACAGTTCTAACTATCCCAATACAATGAAACTGGGTACTGGGTTTTACTAAATACCTACAATATTGTGCGAGTAAAAAAACAAGGTTAAAATCGTATTCATCGATTTGTTTTGACATCAACTTAACAGTAAGCGCTTTGACTTAAAAAAGTTTTTGACTCATGCGTATTTTAACACTTTGCCTGTATAAAAAATGTCTGGTTACATCGAGATAGTGAGGAGACGACAGTGGACCGCAGGGTGGGATTAAACGGAAATAGCATGGTAATTAATGGACGTTTTCAAGCTCACAATCTCAAAACGCGACACATCATGTGAATTCCACATCGTATTTAATAAAATCATCGAATATATAATATTCTTTAGCACGGCTAATTTTGTACAAGCAAGAGTAAAACTCGCTGTGACTTTCACGATCATTTCATTATTCTTTTACTCGTTATTTTATGACATTTGTCTTCATATTATTATTTTCTTAGTTTCAGTCAATTAATAGATTATTATTTAACTCGTTGCTCATGTACCTTAAAATCAAATAGTATATTAACAGACTAGCGATCCGTCCCGGCTTCTCATGGGTTACATTATTGGAATTTTTGAGAAAATCTCTTGATTGACCTCGTTGATTGAGAAAGCGTACGACAGGGTTCCCCAGGAGGTCCGGTTATGAAAGAAAGATATTTTTCAAGGTATTTGGAGAAATTATTAAATATCTCCAAATATCTTGAAAAATATCTCCTGCTCGTCCTATGTTCGGTACATAGGACGAGCAGGAGATATTTTTCAAGATATTTCATAATTTTGCAATAGCAGGAGATATTTGTCAAGATATTACACATGTCCGGTCAGAAGCTGGTGTTACGGACAAGTTCAACGTAACTGTACTGTAACTGGGACTTGGAACTGACCCTCTAGTGTAAGTCACTAGGGGGTTGGCTCCAAGTCCCTTACACTGCCTTCTTGTAATGAATGCTCTGACATCGGACATACAGAAAAAGGCACCTTGGTGTATGCTATTTGCCGACGACATGATGCAATTGAAGTACAGAAATAGCTTCAATTGCAGACAATTCAATTCAGTTCAATTGCAACCAGGCTGGGAAACAGCGGGAGAGATTGGAGTATGTAGGCTTGAAATAAGCAGGGTCAAAACAGAGCATCTGTTTTTCGATTTCGGCTGTCTCTCTACTTGGGAGAGATCCCATTGCCTTAAATGGTGTATTCCTACCAGTCTACTCCGATTTATATTCCTTCGGTTTACTCATCCAGAACGACGGAGAGATAGACTAGATCATAAAAACAAAATAAATGCGGGATGAATGAAATGGCCACTGGACATAGGAAATCTTAAAGCTTAAAGGGAAATCTACAAGATGATCATTAGACCTGTCGTAACGCATAATTAGGAATGTTGGGAACAAAAGAAACGGCTGAAAGAAGAGTGCATGACGGAAATGGGAAAAAGATATAGATGTGATAAGAATTGATTATATCACAGAAAGTTTGCAAGACGAAAAAGATGAGTAATAGTTAAGCGTATGAAAATGTTATGCATGTTATTTAAAAAAGTCATGTTCATGACTTTTCTTCAGTCTGCCATCACCCACACGAAGGGTGATGGATTTGAATATGGATGGGTGTAGGAGTAAAAGTAGGTATAAAAAATAGAAGGACTGTGTTAATGCTGGCATATATAAGAAAGAAATAAAAAACAGAGATGACGAATAATGGGACAGAGTGGAAGAAAAGAACCAGTAGTGTCAATCCCACTTAATGTTGGATAAGGGCACGGAGATGATGAGAAAATTCATGCAAAGTCAAGAATATATATCCATTCAACGGTATCGAATTGAATTTGAGCCTTTTGGAATCGAGACCCTGGGCCTGTGGGGAACAGTAGCCCACCGCGATTTCAAAATTTTTTCACTTCGTCTGGTAGAAACATTGCGTGACCCTAGAGCTGGCTCCTATCTGGCTCAGCGGATTAGCATTGCCATTTAACGTGGCAATGCCGCCAGTGTCATGGGAACGCTGCTCTCTGGCAGTGATCTGGATAATTTTACATTTAATATAATAATTTATTTCGCACAATGTTTATTACGCAAATATTGATCTACTAACTGAGCTATGATTGACAATAGAGATACATTTTTGTTCATCAAAGCGTCTCACTGCTGACCAACCCCAGAATAGTTAGTGACAGTGTTAATGTTAGGAAAAAGCTAGTATTAGCTGCTGCGAGCGGCCTTCCTCGCTTGGTGGTAACAAGATACAGCTTATGGTATGGTTTATCCTACTTTATTCAGGACACTATCTCATGATCACCTGCTCTTTTTAACCAAGTGTAAAATATTAGGTTCTTAATTGGTCGGACTCTGTTTTTTATGTATGTTCACCAATCGGTGAAAAACATTAAAAAAATAAAATATAAAAATTTTGTTTCAAAGGAGGTCATCACAAGTGGTCATATTTAAATTTTATCGAAATCAGTCGAGTGGTTTTAAAAACACCACCAAAAATTTCAAAAAATATACTTCGATGATATTTTCGTTTACCTACTACAAAAACTCACTGTTTCATTATAGCAGTGCGTTTAGTTAGCCTACACATATTATACATAAACAAAATAAATATGTATCTACTTTCCATTAAAAATGTATTATAGACAAACTTAATTCAATGATTTCGGTTCTTATTAGTTATTAAAACGTGATTATAAAACGCAACAGTTTTTCAGTTTCAAGAGGGCAAAAATTTTTAACACCATAGTAGCTAAATAAGGCAAAACCATTCTGAAAGGGGTTTCAAATTCATCTGATCGTAAGGTGACATTTATGTCTGTGATATAATGTGCAAAATGCAATGAAATGACTCACAACTTCACAAATTCATATTGCTAACTGAAGCTATCAAAGCAGTAGTTATATTCCAACTCTATTAATTACTAAAACATTATGTAACGAATACTTTGATAAAATAACCATTGCATTCCATGCCACCTCCAGATGAGCTTACTCTGTGTAACTTGCCAAGCTGAGCGCTATGCGTCGAGTGAACAAACGGAGGGAACAATTTTTTTTACGACTTCTTACCATCATTTAATTTATAATAGTTTTGTTTGTTAGTTAGTAAGTTAACGTTACATAGTATTTACGATACGCAAATGTCTCTCTTTAATATAAGTTAATTTTACTTTTTCTCATATAAGTGAATTTTATTCTTATGGGAAAATAAATATCATAAACCGAAAATAAAATAGATTTATTTGTAATTGACGTTTTTTAGTAGAGATAAAAAAATAAATAATAATACATGTGTTGACACATTAATTTGAAAGGTAAAAGTATTACATTTCAGGCTTTGAGATGCACTGAGGCCTTACAGAACTAAACTCACTCAAATCTAGAATTTAAATAGATAGATGGATAGAAAACTCTTTATTGACTACCACACGGAATATTACAATAACAAAAAAACTAAACTTATTTAAGGCAATACAATGGGCGGCCTTATCGCTAATAGCGATCTCTACCAGGCAACCGTTAATTTAGCACCAGAATAAAAAAATATAAATTGGTACTTAGACAATCCATAAAACACCATCTAGCCCCAAGCTTGTACTATGGTAACCAGATGAATGGTAATGTACTTATATATTTTTAAATACAATTTAAGATAATTTATAACACCCAGACAAAAAACGAACATATACTGCGTTCATCGCAAAAATGTCTGCCCGGGAGGGAATAGAACCCACAGCCTACAACGTAAAGCTACTACTAACTGGGCCTGACGAGCTAGGCCCGTAATTTTCTTACAGTTCCGAATGTAATGAACAAAACTCAAATGTTTGTTCTGAATGTGGTCTTGATTAGGTTGTACCTTCAATACAATAGGGGTTTGTTTTAAACGCAGTTTGCATCCGCCGCGTTAGGAACCCAGTGCGGCCTCGGCCTTACGCCTTACGTTGCATAAAACATTTATCAGGAGAATTTAATCAAGATAAAAAAATGCAACAATGTGAATTAGCTCGTGAAATAGCTCCATTGTGCTTAGTACTCGACCGATTTAGCAATGTGCTTTAACAATATTTCCGATAAGCTACTTCATCTTCATCAGCTTAAATGCTCCTTCGCATGTTTTGTTTAAGATTGAATCTTGTTTGTCGAGGGCGAGAATGAAAGTTGACGCTCGAGTAAAATATACACATGTAAAAGGTAGTGGCGGGCCACCCAGGAGCACTTGAAATGCCCTGTGTAGCGCATAGCGTAGGCACTACGCTCTGTACGTGTACATTTGTATGCTACATTACAAATGGTTGCGACGCTTCAAGTTCTTTACTTACTGTAAATACTTTACTGAAATAAGTGCGGCGGCTGAATGTGCAGAGGACCTCAAAAGACGCAAATATGCCGGTCTTGATACATACCTATATTTGAGCCTTTCGGAGTCGATACGTTAGGCTCGTAGGGAACAGGAGCCAAAATCGCGTTGTCTAAATTATTAATATTCCACGGCGTCTGTCTGGTAAAAACATCGCATGGCCTAAGAGTTTTCTCCTATCTGGTCTATCGTATTAGCATTGCCATTCAACGTGGCAATGGCAATCATTATATACGGCCCTTAGACGCCTCAACTGTTTCTCACGTATTTTTATTACTGTATTTATTATATCTGCATTTATTCTGTACATTTCTGTAAAAAATAATACATTTTAAAATACCTACAGAAATATACAATAATATACAATATATGTGAAGCAGTTGAGCTATCTAAGGACTCTTTAAATAGCTCAACTAAAACGATATATAGATCAACTGATCCAGATCACTACCAGAGGGCAGCGTCCCGAAGACGCTGGCGGCATTGCCACATTGAATGATAAATAATTTAGAGGTAAAACTTACTGAAGTTCCGCTGTGTCATTCTAAATATATTTCAAGGAGTTTATTTTATTTCATATGTTCTTACCTTCTTAATACTCATTAGAACATATTTCATGATTCAATGTACATTCAGCTTTGTAAGTCTAACATAAGTTACTTAGAAAGACAACATCGTATCACACATAACTGATATACTACTTGTATACTTTTTTTTTGTAAATACATACACACCCAAACCCGAGACAAACACTTGCAGAACATACAAACATTTGTCTCGCGGCAGGAATTGAACCCGCGAAAACTATCTCGTATTATTAACTTGAACTTTAAAATGTACGCAACTGCTATTATTATTACGTACATTATCTGATATTTATTTATTTGGTATGATTATTATGTCTGAATAGGTACTTATTCTTAATTATATTATGTATTATGATTAATATTATTTTCTATATAAGTATGCCATGTAGTACAAGTAACGCGATTCTAAGGAGTTTCTACTTAAGTGAGTAAGACACTATACAACTTGTTAGTAATCTGTAGGTTGTGGGTTCGATTTCCACCCAGGACATTTGTGTTGAACATAGATGTTTGTCCTGTGACTGGGTACTATTAAATAATATAATTAAATAATTATTCTATCAGTCATTTGTTCCAATCATTTGTTTCTATAATACCCACATCCTTGAGTTAGAGGTTAGATGGAGTTTTCATCTGAATTTTCCACCAATATAAATTTATTTATACTAGTGGTCGCCCATTGGTCAAAGTCCTACCATAATTAAATTAAATTAATGTATTTTTTATGCATAATTTAAATAAAAAAGGTTAGCATTCTGCACTCCTTTTCTATACAAACTATAAGTGTGCGAAATTTCATACGCCTCCGTCCGCGCAATTTTCGTAAAAAGGGGTACAAAGTTTTTGCTTCACGTATTAATATAAAGATAAATATTGATTCAGAATTTTCCGGTATACACTTGTAGATAATAATAGCATTAAATTAAATTGATTATAAGGAAACCTTGTTTCAATGACGTTAGCAAAACGATTACTTACAGTGCAAGGTAAGCTGTTGCTCGGTCAATCTTCAGTTTCGACACTTTAACATTGGCATAAATATAACTAACTATTACGCTTTATTTGAGGTCAAATGTTGCGACATCGATAAATTATGATATACGAGTATATCAGACGAGTCCAGAATAGAATCGAATATAACACTTCATGTTGTATCAACATATTATATTTTAAACACACTCAGTGAAGATTGATATAGTCAGTAGAGATCTTCTTCTACCACTAGTTATTCAAACAAGTGTGGTGAAAGGATTAAAGTGCAGTGCACTTGACACATTTCTTCGAAGTTTTTAGGTTGTGCCGGTTGCTTAACGATGTTATCCATCAGCTTCCTTCAATAGGCATAAGAATATAATATAATATTGGTGAACAATGACACAACACCATCCAGCACCAAACTAAGCATAGCTTGTATTTTGGTGACTAAATGACTTATATTTCTAAACTTGCCGCCCCGGCTACGCACTGGTGCAATGCTGATACTAAATATACTACAAATGTATTTATTTCCGACATCACATTAGAAACCTCTAAAATTATCAGTGTTTCTGTACCATATTATGCATATATTATACATATAAACCTTCCTCTTGAATCACTCTGTCTATTAAAAGAAACCGCATTAAAATCCGTCACATAGTTTGAAAGATCTAAGCATACATAGGGACAGACAGACACCGGGAAGCGACTTTGTTTTATACTATGTAGTGATAATACATATTTATGATACTTTATAACACCCAGACACAGAATAAACAGAACAGGCTTTTACTTGAAATCAAATCCTTTAAAGCATTTTTAGCTGCAATGAATTTGTTTACAATTTCATTATGTATCCAACTATTTTAAAAGCATTTTAGGTTTTTCCAAACAGTGGCTGTAGGGGGTTGGGTGGGTGGCAAGGGTTGGTTGAAATACATATTGATCTATCAAACAACATGCCACACAATGGGTTGGTAAACTAAAAAAAAACTCCACTTGACATGTAAAGAAAAGATAAAACTTTACAAAAAATAAACAAAAAATATTATTTACAGAAATAACAACAGAAATGTACAAAATAATATACAATAATATAAAATACACGTGAAACAGTTGAGCTATCTTAGGACCGTTTAAAACGATCTATAGATAGCTCAACTGATCCAGATCACTGCCAGAGGGCAGCGTTCCCAAGATACTGGCGGCATTACCACGTTGAATAGCAATGCTAATACGCTGGTCCAGATAGGAGCCAGCTCTTGGGTCACGCAACGTATCTACCAGACGCCGTGAAATAATTTTGAAAACGCGGTGGGCTCCTGTTCCCCACGAGCCTAGGGTCTCGACTCCAAAAGGCTCAAATATGTAGGCGTAGGAACTTATCCCGACGTAGGAACGACTGTAGGAAGTCCCCGACAGATGGGATGCGGCCAGGGTGTCTAGGCAAGTAGCATCCCACACTAATGGCCTACCCATCTCCCATGGGACAAGAGTCATACCATCAGGCCTCTTACCATCATCACGTATCAGACCGTTGGGTTCGAGAACAGCTGGTACGTTGACGCTGGTGAGTGCCTGACGAATGATATCGTTAAGACTGGCGTGGCGGGCAATCCTACCGGTGGCCCTATAACACGATAGCCCATGGAGACCAAGCTGATCGACCGCTGTACCACACTGGCACTGATGAGAGGCGCAGCACCGCGCACCCAACCGCAGACAAATTGCAACTCGAAATGTTGTAGGATCTAATGATGTTCCAATGTTAGATGATGGTAGTGCTTGTAACCAATGTCCTGACTCCCATTTCGAAACGGCTAGGAGACGGGCGATCTATGGAGCTTGAGCATGTTTCTAACAGATGATTCCATGTAAGCTCACATAGAGGCCTGTCCCATTGCCGTTGGGTCGAAAGGTTCTTGGGGGGAGCGGAATTGATGAGTGATGCCAGAACTAGCCGGAAATGACGGAATTAGAATTTTTTCAACCAAATTACTAGTACTGTAGATAGAAGACAAGAACGCCGGTAGGGCAACACTTGAAATTTTGCGAATACCTAAGCCTACCAATTTGACAGGTGAATATTCAAAACCGACGATAAAGTGTCCTTTATTATTAACAAAAAACTAAACCTTCGAAAAAACTGAAAAGCAAAAATAATAAACTTTTTTTATTTATCTTTATAAGTTCTTAAACTAATGTTTGTATACCTTAGTAATTTTGAGTCGATAATGTATAGGTAATTAGGTATATTTAGTTCATATATTATTAAACTGTACTACACTATTAATTAGTTTACTTGTATTAACTCTTTCTCTCTTCCTCTTTTTGTACACTTCATAACCACCCATTTGTTTTTAATATCTCCAAATCCCAAGGTTTGCTGGAAGAGAACTCTTTTTAGGGTTAAGCTCGCCTTTATACATGCCATTATTGATTAAGTTTCGATTACATTTACAACATTTATATGTTTTGTGTATAATAAAAAACTATAATAAAAAAAACTCATTTTTTCGAAGTTTTGGCCATTAATATATATTATAACCGTGAAAAATGTAATCACGACAAGACTAATAGTTTGCGTGCAAGAGTTCTGATAATGGACGTACAGACAATACAGACAAACAGACAGACGGACATCACGAAGCTATAGAACTCCTTGTGGCCTTCTGAACCCTAACACCGATGTCATTCAGCATAATTTCACAGTGACATACGCACTGTGACACTGATCTTCAGTGACGATTTTGAATAGATTGATTTATTATCTTTACCTGTTAACTATATTAAATGAAATTGGATTTCAAATCTGCAGTTTAAGCTCAAGTTGTCGGCACGAAACGTACTTTTCGCATTTGTCACAAACCCGGTCGGGTTACAATGGCGAGACATATGAGTCGCTACCCGCGTGCTTTAGTACAGCTGCATGGCTCTACATCGAGTCGTCATTTGCTGACTGTGACATAAAATCATGTCTGTGTAGACTTACGAGTACGTTGGCATCAATCAAGGAACCTTACTAACTTGTTGCTATATGTAATTTAATAACTTTTTTATTAAATTCCATATAGCAACGTTTATGTTTTAGAAACTAAAAAGAAAAACGAATTCTATTTTATTATAACGCATTATTATTATACGAAATTCGTAAACACCACTGCAAAGTCACAGAAAAGCAAAATACGAAATTTCGTTTACTTGGATTACATTACCTTCATCATTTATTCATCATTTATGTATCATTTAGATCCTCAATAATTTAAGGAATTAATGAGACCCCACAATACAGGCTCCCCAGTCCTAGTGTGGGGAACAGGTCTACCCTGGCCTCTTTTTGTTTTTTGTTTTATTTTGATGTGACTGCAGCAGAAGTGTAACTAGATATTTTAGTCTAGTCCATAAGTTATATTGTACCAGAATTCAAACTTTGAATAAAACATTTTATCTCTATCTTATCTTTACCTATACTCCTAAAATAAATAATATATTTTCAAATCGGTTCATAAATGACGGAGTTACGAGATAAAAAAAACAAATTAAGAACCTCCTTCTTTTTACGAAGTCGGTTTATAATAGTTTAAAAGCTAGTACAAGTTTAGTTTCATTTCACACTCAATCGCAACTATATTGTGTGCTACGTAGGTACGTGGCATTTTAAATAGGTATGTGGCAGTAGCAAACTTTGATGATAGAATAACCCCTTTCCTTTGTGTCACATATTAACCCTTGTGTTAACTAGGTGAGCCATTTCTATCGCAATAACATATACAAGATTAAACATTTAAAAAATTCCATACATAGAATAATTCAATTTATAAGCCACTCATTGAAACCATTCCAATAAGCCCAAAACACGATATCTCTGCTCTATTCAGATCTCAGACTCTAGGTTCTAGGATTCAATGCTGCGACAATAGGTCAAGGTTACCATGTTCTTGCAATATCATTGAATTATCATTGAAGTAAAATCGATTAGACATGTGGAAATTGTTCAGATCCCTTTATCATTTAGAAAATAGATGATGATCTTCAATAGCTGAATAGATGTTCTTAAATCGAACATGTTGTTCGATCTACTGGCCTTACAAACAATACAAATAAGTCAAAATCGGTTCATCCGTTTGAAAGCTACGTTGCCACGTTGCGTAAAACATAAAACATATACAGATAGACATGTCAGTCTTATAACACCCCTCTGTTAACGTCGGGGTTAAAAAAACATCAGAAGCAGAAAACAGTTCTAATGAATATTTCGTCATTCTTATATTGTAACTTTCAACTCGTTATGAACACTATCTTATTGACAATCTGCTGCTCTGATGATGAACTTAAGTCAGGGCCATGCGATAAGACCGGGGCGTTCAGATTTATTTAGTCATTGAGTTTTGGCGTCTTCATTATATTAAGTAGGTAAGTATATTTATTTGTACTGTCGTGTTCACTAACATATATGAAATATAATGTAAATGAAAAATGTTTTAAAATAAATTTTCTCGAATTCTCGAATTGGTAATATTTTTCGAAAACGCACTACGCATTAATTTTTTTAACCTACGGCCAAAGTCTTTTCTTTTTAGAATATTGACATATTGGATCTCTAGAATACTCTTCGTTGATCTTTTGCATTATGGTCACATAACACAAGCTCTGCTTACTTTGGGGCCAGATGATGCGGTGTTAAATGTCCGGGATTATTTATTTATTATAAAAATCTATAATTCAAATCCCATAGCTATAAAACCAAAATATTATAGACATTTAACGTATCATACAGTTTACCCTTCATATCTGATCAAAGCGCTGTATAGGCTATAGAACAGTAGAATACTATATCAGCAGCACAAATTTATTTATTTATTTATGAAGGCGACTTAATATGTTGTTAAACTTCTTTAAAGTCGATTTAATCTTTAGGCATATTGCTATGTCCTCCCAGGACAAACATTTGCGTGATAACCATAGGTGTTTGTTCTATGTCCGGATGTTATAAAGTATCATAAATATGTACGTAAAAAAAAAGTATATAAGTAGTATATCAGTCATGTGGTACCCATAATACAAGCTCTGCTTACTTTGGGGCCAGGTGATGTTGTATGAAATGTCAGGCATTATTATTATTATTATGTACAAATATATAAGTATTATATCAGTCATCTGTAGGGCGATTATGGAACTCTAATTACAATCAATGTCTATTAGTTTTCGGCGTAATTTCAATCATTCGTTTGACGAATTTGACGTTTCGATAGACATTGATTGTAATTAGAGTTCCATAATCGCCCTACTGGTCGGCATAATACAAGCTATGCTTAACTTGGGGCTAGATGTGTGTTATTGTCAACTAGTAATTGTTATATTTGTTATTATTATGTAGAATACATCTGTAGGTAAAATTAATTGTTGACAAACTGCGTTTTAGCCCATTTGCATTTAAGTCAAATTGATAATACACCGGACAAAAAAAATTAAGAGGAGTTGTTCCATAGACCAGTTGCTTTATTGTCCAGATGATTTGTAGACAAATTTATCCATTGACCATTTGCATTTTCGATTGACTAAACCGAAAAATTGTACGAAAACGCAATTCCAATTTCATATGAATTTTACAGGATAATAACAATTAATAAAACACTAATGTTAGTATATTTAAAACTGTATATTATATAACGGTATATCTTGCGAGTACAATAACACATTCACTATTGTGTTTCCATCTTCATTCATTGAATAAATGAATGAAATTTGAATGACAGGGACTGACCGTACTTAAACCTCAAGCTAATTACGTAATTATAAAAGAGTAAAAGAGGGGGTAGGTCTGAACGCAAAAAAAAATAGGTTTTATATCCTCATACTCATAAATAAAAAAATATTTATTTCGTTCGAGTTAAACCAAAACAGTTATTTCCGATATTTTCTAGGTACCTAGTTATTATATGTAAAGCTCTTATACTTCTTAGTATTATATATATATATATTGATTAATTTGGTAAGACAGCAATATTAATAAGTATTAATATTAGAAGTGTTACAAACATATAAATATTATTAGATATTACTAATAGTAAGTACATTAAAAGTCAAACAAGCAAGGCTGGTTATGTAATCAAACTTACAAAGGTTACTGAAGTTCAGCAACGAGATAGATTATAAGTACCTATAATACATAATTAAAAATAAAGCGAATATTCTTTATTCGATATTAAATATAAGAGACGCTTGCCCCCGACTTTGATTGCGGGGTGCCTCGTTACTTCATCAATGCCTGGTGCCTTGTTTTATATAGGAGTCCCAGAACTTGTATTTAAATCCTGAACGGGGTGATTCAGAGCATGAATATTAATATGTATTATAAAGTTCCTAAGAATTCCTATTTCTAAATTTCTATATAAAAACTTTATAATTAATTTTAATTATTAAAATTGACAACCGTGGTTTGTCAACAATGTTTCTATGCTCGTTTCATAACTTACATAAACTCCCACAAGTGCAAATTTATCACTAGTTTCCACTCCTGGTAACAAGCATGATACCTACATAAAAAGTAGCCTGTATTCTATTCCAGATCCTCAAACCAAATATATATAAAGACTGAGTACCACAAATAATAATATGTAGTGTAGACAACCCCTACAACCCTGCACCTCTGTTTTATTGTACACACCCACGCACACATCTACACCTAAACTATGTTTCTTGCTCTTAATACTCTTAGTAAAAATGTTGCCTTCTTTTGTGGTGAAAAGAGGAAAAAAACAGCAATACAAAAAATATTGTCACAGAATCACTTTTACAAAATGAACTATCAATTCAGGTTATTTTTTAACAAGAAATAGCACAAGACTACCTCTGTAGCACAGTGGGCTAAGGTCCGGCTGAGACGCAGAAGGGGGTTCGGGTTGCGGTTCAGGTTGCGGGTTGCGGGTTCGATTCCCGCCGCGGGACAAATGTTTGTATGATCTGCAAGTATTTGTCTCGGGTCTGGGTGTTTCTATGTACAATATATATGTATTTACAAAAAAAAAAAGTATACAAGTAGTATATCAGTCATGTTGTACCCATGACACAAGCTCTGCTTACTTTGGGGCCAGATGATGATGTGTGAAATGTCCGGGATTATTTATTTATTTATTTTATTTACTAGTAATTGTAAATGCACTTGTAATTAGTTGTGCAATATAATTACGCACCTATCTAATTACAATAGTGCACTACATAATTATTGTTTTGTTTATGAATCAACTAATACAATATCGAGCATGATATTTATTCAAATTTACTCAATAATAGGAAGACAATTACCCTACAACATGTACATAGGTATGCATCATTACATTGATTGTGATTCAAATTAGTGATTACCGTAATTACACACAGACAGTTGGCAAGTGGGGTTTATTGACCAAGCGAAGCGAGTGTCTCCGTTTCAGCTTAGGCGAAAATGCTTTCGTATGTCTGTTTGTCCGGGTGTTCACCTCTGCAGGTCGCATTTCTCGTCCGATTCTCGAGAAATTTTGTGAGCAGGTTCTATAACTATATAGTTTTTTTGTCGATTCAGTTTTTTTTTGAAAATTCTAAAAATTCCAATTAGGGATTGAAAACGTAAAAAAAAGTTATATTTCAATCATTTTGAAAAATGTTCGCGAGGTCTACAGACCGCAGAGACACTAGTAATATAATAGACTACTATCCCACTATCCTATTCTTATTGTAAATGCGGAAGTTAGTGTGGATGTTTGTATGTCTGTTTGTAGCTCAAACATGCCGTAACGGCTGAACGGATTTTAAGAAACTTGGTATAAATGTAGCCAGAGACTTAAAATTGCATATAGGCTATTTTTTATGTATATACCAAGCGAGCGAAGCAGGGCAGGAGCTAGTAATGTCATGTATATCATGAAAGTTTGTATGGATGTGTTTTTGTTGAACCGAATTTTTTACATATGGATGAAACATGTAGTACCTACTTAGATATATGTAGATGTGAACATGGATTGACATATAAGCTACTTTTATCTGTGTACCACGTGGGCGGAGCTGGGGTAGCGGCTGTTTCACGCATTTATTTGGCTCAATCAACGGGTTCACATCAAACGTGGTATAGAGGAGCACAAATAATGATATATTTGAAATTTAAACTAGCAGCTGTCAGCGGCTTTGCATGCGTGGTACACACCTAAAAAGTAATCGATGTCTGCTTTAAAGACACAATCTATCTAGTTACCAAATTTTATCAAGACGTTCATCTGTTTCACATTTTCATCATATATCATCATATCAGCCCTTAGAAGTCCACCGTTGAACAAACATAGGCCTCCCCAATTGATTTACAGGATGATCGGTTTTGAGCCCTCTCCATCCACCGATTTCCCGCGATCTTAACAATGTCTTCAGTCCATCGGGTAGGGGATCGTCCTACGCTTTGTTTTCCTGTCCTTGGTCGCCATTCGTGAACCTTTATGTGCACTTTGAACTTTGTAAAAGATATTGTTAGGATTACAGAGTTAGATAGTGGTTAATAAATACCACCTTAACTAGATACATGCTCATCCCGAGTCATCCCTAAGCTTTAAAACCATACGATAAATGTAATGTTCGCTATCTTTTTTAAATAATGTAGCCGCTATTTCCCACTGCGGGACAAATGTTTATTTAATCTACTAGTATTTGTCTCGGGTCTGGATGTTTCTACAGATAATATGTATGTATTTACAAAAATATGTATATCAGGCATGTGGTTCATGTGGTATAACACAAGCTCTGCTTACTTTGGAGCCAGATGATGCTGTGTGAAATGGCCGGTAATATTTATTTATATATTTATTTTATTATATTATATAAGGCGCAATGCACTCATGCATGAGTCTATAAATATTTACGTGAAGTCCTCCTTTTGTATTTGTACTAATTATTATTACGTGGTTATATCAATATTTATCTGTTCTTATCTATGCTCTTCGTTTACTCATACCTAGTAGTGTACTTTTCAGAAGTTTTAAATATTGGAGACAAATGCACACAACACCACCTACCCCAAACTAAGAATAGCTTGTATTATGGTGACTAGATGATTGATAAACATTATTATGATAATCAGTCATCCCGTGACCACGACAGAGTGTAGACCTGTCTAAACGTCGGGAAAAATAGGTAAATAAACGCGATAAATACCCGTAAGTATTTATAATAATGTGTTCTGATCGCGTAAGTTAAAAAAACTTTATAATTATCATACTTTATAAAACTTAGACACAGAATAACCACGTAATAAACACAAATGCTTGTCCTACAGCGCAGAAGGCAGAGCTACTACCAACTGAGCTGAGAGCCAAGTATTTAGAAATAGTAATCCCCATATTCCCGATAATGAGTACGAATCCGAACAATACCTCGCTCGTGTCGAGTCAAGGCGAGGCGAATGGCCACTCAAAGAAACCTTACACCCATAGGTACGAGTACATAAAGTACCTGGTCTTACTGTTATTTCAAATCATTTTTATTTTCGCACATTGCTCCGCACTCCATCTTTCAACATTTTTTCAATTTTATTGTTGACGGTTTTATGATTTAAGGACGGTTATTTGTTTTGCCATGCTTATACAACTTGAATTAAGTTTAAGCTCTGCGTCATATTTTATATATTTAATGTTTTTGGGGTTCCATACCTCAAACAGGTACAAGCGGAATCCTTATAAAGAGTCCTGTTTACTTCTGTATGTTAAGATCATTATTCTCGAGAATAAGATAGATTTATACCAAATAAATAAATAAATAAAGCCGGACCTTACACACAAAATCATCTGGCCCCACATTAGCAGAACTTGTGTTATGGGTACCGCATGACTGATATTTTTTTTATATTACATAGATACACCCCGAAACAAATACTTGCAGATCATACAAACATTAGTCTCGCGGCGAGAATCGAACCCGAATATTCTGCGTCACAGCCGAACCTTGGCCCACTGCGCCATAGAGGTCGTCAAATATAAAGGCCAGTAAGCTCATGATGCTCAATTAAGGTTAAAAGTTATTACATTCGGTATTGCTCCTATATTAAAATTGGTGATAAGCATGTAGTTAATAATAGTTGTACAAGTATTGTAACTTCAATATCAAAAAAGTAGATAGCACCGTGCTTCAAAAACAACTCACATGGACCACCAAGATAAAAGTTGATTGGTTCACCTCTTATCTTCTTCTTATCGCGTCACTAGATATTTCGAACCAGTGTGATGAAAGGCAAAAGTGCACCTCAGTAGTTCCTTTCGTGCACTTGGCACATGTCTTCAAACTTTTTAGGTTACCGGTCTCCTTCACCGTTTCACAGTACTGGTGTAGCGTACATAGATAGATAGACAAAAGCATTATTATTATTTTTAACTTAAAACAAATCATTTACATAGGTGCCTTATTAATCTATGTATGTGTTGCAGTCAGGCAAAAAGGTCAGCTCGTACATTTTTTGAACAGAAAAATTCATTGTTGCACGACCGGACTTGAACAAACGACCTTAAGATCGGAAGACGGGCCACTATCACTACCCCGCACTACCCGCACCACTTCTTATCATAATAAATAATTAATAATTCCGGACTTTTCACACAACATCTTCTGGCCCCAAGGAAAGCAGAGCTTGCGTTGTGGGTACCACATGACTGATATACTACTTGCATATTTTTTTTGGTAAATAGAAACACCCAGACTAGAGACAAATACTTGCAAATCATACAAACATTTGTCCCGTGCGGGAATCGAACCCGCAACCTTTTGTGTCTAAGCCGGGCCTTGGCCCATTGCGCCACAAAGGTCGTCACATAATAATTATCAATATCCAGTGTATTTGTTTTTCAAATATAGTTCCTTGCAATGGTGAACGAGCACATAACGGAGCTAACCGCACCGAAATAATATTATCAAACGAATTCATCAGTCGCATTTGGCCGTAGACTTTTCTAAAAAATTATTTCGTTGCATCAGCTTCGTCATCCTTTGGAAATAGAAGAGCATATCAAAATATAAATTTTGTGTGTCTAAAACATGAATGTTAACAAATACGGCTTAACATAAAAGGTCTCTCATTTTGAACACTGACTTAACACTGCTTATGATTCGCCCTGTCACTAATTGCCACTACGTATCAAAAATAGATGGCACTATTTTATTCAGTGATTAACTTTAGTCAGAAGTTGAAAGCCCAATAGTGTATTCAATCTAGTTAATAATTAATTTTTAGATCCTATTTAAGCTATTTCACCTGAAACACAGGATTACCTAGTTCAGGCTTGTGTTACCTTTGTTTTATTAAGATTTTGTTTTGTTATATTATTGTACTATGGATTTTGAATATATATATTTTTACATTTCAGCTTGGTGCTATCAGCTCATTGGTGCTGAATAAGATGCTGGTGTTGCTCATTACATTCAGAGGCGTATGTGCTTTATGCCAATTCTTTCGGAGTTGTCGGCTTCGCCGCTGTCCAAAGATACGAGTCCGTCGATAAAATTATTTTGATGAGGTCGGCTCCGTCATTTAGCCTTAACTGTATGTAAGTTGTATTGCAGTGTAATTTTCTCTTATGTTTCTATGTTCTTTATTTCAGTTTTACTGTGAATTTCTAATTATTTAACGTGTGTATTTGTTTAACAGTAAATATAAGCTAAATGTTTTTATACCATAAATCCAAGCTGAATCAAAAATAAAAGTGTAACAAAGTTTTGAACCTGAAATTGAAAACGAACGGCCGGCCGGTGTTGTTTGAATTCACACACAGTTTTGAAAACAATTAATTGGAGATACTATTTTTGTAAACTACACATCAATCACCTGGAAACCTTGGATGCTCCTGGGGAGATTAGTAATCATAATTTCACTTGATTACTAACCCCATACTTACACTCCTAAACAACATTTAACAATTGCTCATCGGTTTCGATGAGTCACGTCACAACGCATATTAGGCATCATTTTATTTCTTTCTCGGCTTGACAATAAATAGTGGAAGCTTGAGTTGATGTCTTGCAAACATTTGCCTCACATAGATCTAACTGCATAAAACATTTGCAATAAACACTAACCAGCATTTCTGAGTGGGATACATACAAAATTTTAAAGGGTCAAAGATACAAAATATCTTATTGTTGATATTTCGTATAAATATATTTAGTATAAACATAAAATACAAATCAAATAAATCAGAAGCCCGCAAAAGACAGGCCAAATTAAATATAAATGTTACAATTTTACAGGAACAAGGAAGGTACAAAGAACAGGAGGTTGCGAATGCATTTGATAGTTTTTTCTCAGATATACCTAAAAATGTGACCAAATCGTTAAACTCTTCAGCCTTGTGTTGCTAAATGTAAGAATGAGTTTAGTTTTAGCTATCTTAACGAGATCAGTATTTAAAAAGCATTCAAGTTTATTAATATAAAAAATATTGAAGGTCTTTGGGGAATGTCTACAAAGGTGCTGGGTGTCATTCATTATCTTAGATATTGCACCATGTTTAGCTTATATTTTT
Source organism: Lampropteryx suffumata (assembly GCA_948098915.1). NCBI lineage: Eukaryota > Metazoa > Arthropoda > Insecta > Lepidoptera > Geometridae > Lampropteryx > Lampropteryx suffumata. The sequence continues at coordinate 11,318,422 of OX402544.1, read as the reverse complement.
AATAGATGTATCGACGAGGAAGTTTTTCCCGATCTTATGAAACACAGTAAACTCATTCCTATGTTAAAGTCTGGAAGTTAAGTGATCTCGCTAGCTATAGACTAATATATACTTTTATATCACATAGTTAACATAGTAATAAATACAGATTTAGTAAAGGCCGATCAATAGCTGATGCAGGTATAGCGCTCTTAAAGCATATACTTGACGACTGGGAGAAGTCACAGGATGCAGTTGGGGTATTCTGTGATCTATCTAAGGCCTTTGACTGTGTGAGTCATGCAACCCTAATCACAACGTTAAAATATTATGGCACTCAAAACCGGGCGATTGACCTCATACAGACTTATCTATCCAATAGAGTCCAGAAAGTCGGCGTGGGTAGTGAGAGATCTTCAGGATCAATTATTGATATAGAGGTACCACAGGGTTCGCGATACTAGGCCCTTTTTAATTCCTAGTATACGTTAACGATTTTCCTTTTTTTGTAAAAGGTATTTGTGATATAGTTTTATTTGCTGATGATACGTCTTTAACTTTCATGTTGATAGAGGTAAAACCAGTATTGGCTATAACGTAAATGAATCCATATCGTTAGTTCTTAGCTGGTTCTCTGTAAATAATATTTTACTTAAAGTAAAAACTTTACCTTTACCAAATGTTATTCATACCCCGACCAACATTAAAATGAAAGGAGAGGCAATGAATCTTGTAGATTCCACAATCTTCCTACATTAATATTTATGCAATACTACAGTGGGGACCACAAATTGAAACATTTGCAGGCTTAGATCCGCTGCATACGCAGTTCGTGCGATACGGTGGCTTACTGAAGAAGCTACAGCTGGACTAGTTTATTTCAGTTACTTCCATAGTGTTATGGTCATATGACATGATTCTCTAGGGGAAAGCAGCTGATGTTGGAAAAATATTTGTTTTTCACAAAGGGGCAATACGTGCTATTTATAAAATGAAACCGCGAGGGTATTTAAGATAAATTTTCAATGAAACTAATATTCTCACAATAGCTTCACAATATATGTGTATATGAAAATTTGCAATACAGTTTCCGGATGGTTAGGTCTGAATGTCACAATGTACTGATCTACATAACGTACGTACTTCTAAAAGAATTTTTCCCGAAAGTAATACACTCGTAAAAATTGAGATGGGTTTCAGCAAAAAAGTGACCTTCATAGAATCAATACCATAAATAGAAACAAATTAGACATCCCTAGGTTCGACTATCCTAGCCTAGGTCCTTTATGGGGAACTCGGTGCGCTTCTATAATAAGCTTCCTGAAAATGCAATTACCGAACTACCTAAACTACCGATTAAGAAATTTAAAGCATACATAAAGGGTAGTATATTGAAGAAACCGTATTATAATATAAATTACTATATTATTGATAAGAATGCATGGTCACATGTCGCTCTGCCCTCAGACACATTTGAATGTATAAACTCACTTGTACCTAACTTTTTTAAGGTAGTTATAAGATGGTTCACGCAAAAAAGCGTAAGAACCAACACGAGTGTCTTACCGGCTCTTCTCGGGCTTGGGTTAGGAGGAATTGGCACTTCACCTAGTATGTAAGACGTTTCAAAGTGATCCTCGTGATTGTATTGAAAAAATATCTTTGACTTTGACTTAAGCTTTTTTTCAATACTGTTGAGGCTTGGGTAAAATAAATATATCAGGAAGGTGTTACTCACCGCCGGATGTATGTGAGGGTGTGAGTAGAGTTGCATTCTGCGCGTGTCCAGCGCGTACGCGTGGGAAGGCAGTTCGTTCATATCGAAGGTCGACCTGGAGAGGTGGCCTGGATCTAGGCGTGCGATGTCCTCACTGCCCCCATCGAGGCCTGCCCCATCGGAACCCCGCGCCACTGTTTCCAAAACAAACATAAAAATAATTACGTTTTAAAAACTAAAAAGAAAATTTCATTTACAGGATGTTATATTTTTCCAGCTATTTTGATTTAAAAATCAAACTACTGAACCGATTTTGATGAAATTTCTATGGAACCAATCGGAGAGTATATCCTTTCATTGAGAGTTGAGAACTTAATTGAGAATCGCCTCTTTTTTTTAAGCTTGTATCGGCCCACACAGAGAAGATCACCGAAGAAATAAATGATGTAACGATTGTTCTTAAAATCTCGGTGAAGAACTATCCGAGAAAAGCATATTTAAAAGTATCGGTAAGTAAGTATTTATCTACCTAATTCAGCATTTTGCTGTTTATAGGTAGGTATACCTAGCTACACATACAGCAGATGCTGAATTTGCACCCGTTGCCTAACGTTAGTCTAGCGACCTAGATACTTAACATATTAAACAATAGAGGCAAACAACGTTTTTTATAATATATTAGAATGACTAGTATAATAATTTAACGCTATCTTCGTTAGTAAGAACGGAACTAAGTATAGACCATAATACGATATCATATAAACACATATACAATTTCATTATAAGAATTCCTGTTCTTTAGCAATAAATCCAAGCAGTGATGATTATCCTCATTATTGAATTAATAGGTAATCCTATCGAATTTCTGGTAATTGAAACCCTTTCAAGTATTGCCGAATACTTACGAATACGAATAGTATTGTCACACACGTCTTGAATTAACACTAGATTCAGCCCGCCGTTTCGCACGCATGGTATATACCTAAAAAGAAACCTATAACTATTTAAAGCCCTAAACTATATCCATACCAAGTTCCATGTAAATTTATCCGTTGCAGCGTAAATGGATCACATAAAAACATGAAAAATATTAAACATCCAAATTAATCTTATTATAATTATAATATTAATAGGCAGGCTTTGGAATACAGTAAATAAATAAATAAGGCTGGACATTTCACACAGCATCATCTGGCCCCAAAGTAAGCAGAGCTTGTGTTATAGGTCCACCACATCACTGATATACTACGTACATATACATATTTTTTGTAAATACATACATAGAAACACCCAAACCCGAGACAAATACTTAATTACTAGATTTTTAATATAAACATTTGTCCCGAGGCGGGAATTGAACCCACAACCTTCTGCTTCTCAGCCGCGCTTTGGCGTCACACAGGTTGTCATTGGTCTCATATTTAGAATAAGGTGCCAAGGTGGTGGCTAGCATACCTAGCTATTAACAATCAATGATCCAACTAACGCCAACGGTCGTGTCTCGCATTGACGTAAAAAATAGTATACCAACATTTCCAGATATCATTCTGTTTTTTGGTTCGACCTATAACTTTGTTACCTCTGTCGGCTACTGCAACTCATGTTGAAGTGTGTGTTTTGTTTCGCTGAAGGCTTGTTACAAAACGCTGCAAGCAATCATTTTATAGATTCAATATCGTGTTTTTGTGGAAAACAAACCTTTGAAGCCTCGTAACACAATCCACTACGTTGTTTACTTTATAGAGATTTTGTTGAAAATACCTTTTTTATTATAACGCTTTGATAAAATATCGTGGGTTGTAGGTTTATTTTATAAATAATCAGATATTTTATAATATGCTTAAATAGACAGTTTCTGTTTAATTACGTTTTTAAATTTGCTAATCGACAAATCTAACACGTCGTTTGGGACCTCAATATATAAGTGTACACTTTGCCTTATAAAATACTTATTAACTTTAGCGATCCTAACTGTGGGAACAGCGAGTTTATCTTTATTTCTAAGTGATTATCTGTGGCCCATCTGGGGGTAGCGTTCTGGGGCCAACTCTATTCTTAACTTACATCAATGACCTCTGTAATCCCACCATTGAAGATGGTAAAATACTTTCCTATGCTGACGACACAGCGATCACTTTCACGGGTACCTCATGGAACGACGTGAAAAACAAAACGTTGATAAAACACACTTCATGTGCTTCACTATGTACAACAAAACCCAACCATAATCTGATTATATGATACATGATTAAGATATGAACCCAGAGGCGTGTCTTTGCTCTATTATAAATAAAGTTTAGACTATCAAATAATTAGGTGTTACCATAGATCAACGTCTATCGTGGCATGCACATATTGAGTTGCTTATGAGTAGGACGAGAAACATACCTTTATTTTTAGGAATTTAACACATGTGGCAAAACCCGACCTTTTAAAACGCATATACATTTCTCTAGCGCAGTCAATCCTAACATACTGTATACCGATCTGGGTTGGAGCTACAAGATCTAATTTTCTGAACCTTGAACGAGCGCAAAGATCATTACTTAAAGTAATGTTAAACAAACCCTACAGATACCCAACTGAACTGCTATACTTAAATTCAAATATACCTACTCACGGTTTGAAAACTTTATATATTGCATTCGGTACTAAAACTGCACAAATCTCTCAGCTATGACCAACATTTACTAAATAGAAGAAGACACTTTACTATAACGGACAGACAAACTATACATTCAACTTTTGCATCACGTCAATTCTCAAGCCATTTGTATATCTATTGTAATCTGCTCATTTATATAATAGAATTAATAAAAGCATTAACATACACCCGTTAAATAATCACAAATGTAAAATGACGCTAACTAAATGGTTGCCAATAAATTACGTTGAAACTGAAAAACTTTTAGATAAAATCATATAATACCAGATAATTCACTGTACACACACACACACACAGACATACACATACACATACACACACACACACACACAGACATACACATACACATACACACACACACAAACACACACACCACACTACACACTCGTACACAGAGACACCACACCCGGTGGTTACGACTGATACACCGACTCACATTAGCCTGGTGTTATCAGACGAAACATTTACACTTGGGCCATACACCAATACTTACTTTAAAAATTTACACCTAAACACTCATTCAAACATCGACACTTCGTGATACTACCCACCACAGCACTCGCGCTAAACATCAACATTCACGCCTGACTTTGATAACTTTCTCAAATCTACCCCCAAAAATTCACATGAATGTTATTTACTTTAAATAGTTAAGTAAATGTTTTTATGTATGTTACAGCAATATAATAGCTATAAAACACAATTAGGAAGAGCGATATTCTCCTAATACAGATAATTTATACTTAAAAGGAGGTATCCAACACTGATAAACCTTGTTACCTAAGATACCTACAGAAATAAAATATTTTGTACTTGTATTTGTATTTGCCATCCCTATTCATTGACATTGGAAAGACAAGTACAGATAATACTTAAACGTCCCGCTAGCTAAATAAGTGAATAGGTTAGAGAGAAATACTCTCTAGCTATCGATATCGAACAATCGCATAGGTAACGTTCCTCGTACCGGCTCGTACAATAAATACTTAGAAATAGTATCACAAGTACTCAAATGTAAAGCAAAATATATCTTTACACGTAAAAGGAGAGATTAACGTACAATATTTTAGCAGTAATAGTGTATTTAGTATTCCTGTGGTACCTTGGTATTTGTAGAGCGTTCATCCTACAAACACTATTGACGATGGTTAGATAATAGATCTTCTATTTTGAACTGTAAACTAAATTCTACTGTTGCACGTTGTTGAGTCTTGGTAGTTTGGTGAATCAAGCAATTGGGTGTTGCTTGATTCACCTATTTCACCTACCTCGATATACCATTACAATGGTGCCGTAGGCTTAGGCCGCCGTAGTGCCGTAGGCTTTATAAACTAGTGTATCTTATAAACATACACCAGTTTATGAATGGTTTCAATCTGTTACATCTCTATTATTTGACATTTGAATGACAAGGACTGAGAGTTCTGTGATAAATGGATAGAGGTTTATAGTCACAACACAATTCGTGCAAGGACTCTGAATATTCTGTATATATAAAACAACTAGCGACCCGGACCGGCTTCGCACGGGTGCAATGCTGATACTAAATATACCACAGAATAGTACAGCCAGCGCATCGATTGTAATATAAGCTCAAAAAATGTGTTTATTTGCGACATCACATTAGAAACCTCTAAAATTATCAGTGTTTCTCTACTATATTATGCATGTATTATACATATAAACCTTCCTCTTGAATCACTCTATCTATTAAAAAAACCGGATCAAAATCCGTTGCGTTGTTTTAAAGATCTAAGCATACATAGTGACAGACAGACAGCGGGAAGCGTCTTTGTTTTATATTATGTAGTCAAGTGTTAGTAACACCATTTATAATCGAATTTCGTAAATTTTTCATGATTTTTGATTTTTCGGATTCGTCTTTGCACCGATTAGCAAAATAATTATTAACACATTTGAAAATTTGCATAACTTATTTTTAAATAATAAAAATAAATTTTTGCATTGCATAAAAATCGAAATTAAAAAAAAGTGAACTCAGTTTGACACAACTTTTGATAACGTTCGGTTTGTTAGGTTATGACAGTTGTAATTACGTGCATAATGACATTCGGTCTCCACGAAAACATTTATAGTAAACTAGCGACCCGCCCCGGCTTCGCAAGGGTGCAATGCTGATACTAATTATACTACATAATGGTTATCCCTAAGAGATAGCTATATACCATCGCGGACTTTTTTGTAGACCTTTTGAGGGTGTACAATACTGTAGTACATTATTTTGATCTATCTCGTAGGGTTCAGCCAGCGTTTGCAATGTAAGCGCAAAAAAATGAGTTTATTTACGACACCACATTAGAAACCTCTAAAATGATCAGTGTTGATTTACTATATTATGCATGTTTTATACAAATAAACTTTCCTCTTGAATTACTCTATCTATTTAAAAAAACCGCATCAAAATCCGTTGCATAGTTTTAAAGATCTAAGCATACAACGGGACAGACAGAGAACAAAGTCGCCTCCCGCTACTTTGTTTTATACTATGTAATGATGAAGAAACTCTAATGATCCAACAAAGTGCAATTAAACGCATAAACGCCTTAGCGCCTAACTCTTTCTACTATCTCTTCTGAATTTGCCCACCAAGTTGGGCACATGTAAAAATAGTCCTATTTCACCGCTATTTAGTTGCTATCTTCTCGTTAATTGAAGGAATAATACTTACTAGTGGTCGCCCAGTGGTCGAAATTCGACCATAATGAATTACTGAAATCGAGAAGAGAAAAAACATTTTAGTAGCCACCACAATAATAAAAAATACAAAAATATCTTTGAATCCAGCAATAACAAATATATATTTTTTTATCTCTTGTTAATTCAGTTTACTGCTACCTTCTTATATTAGATTTATATTTGTATAAATCTAATCCCTACTAATATTATAAATGCGAAAGTACCTCTGACTGTCTGTCTGTCTGTCACGTTTTCACGCCTTAACCGATTTTGATGAATGTTAGGGTATAGAGATACATAGAACCTTGGAGAAGGACATAGGCATTCCTCCTCTATATAAGCTATAAGTGTGCGTAATTTCATACTCTACCGTACGCGCAATTTTCGTGAAATGGGGTACAAAGTTTTTGCTTCACGTATTACGCTATGTGTATGCTCACATCCTCTCTCTTCTTTACTCTATTATGTTTCTTCCTTCCACTCCAGTTTACCTTAAGGAACACTTTGAGTTCCTCCATCTTTCCAATTCTCGATCCTTACGTTCTTCTGAAACCCTGGAGCTTAAACTTCTACTCATACATCTAGTTACTATGGGAGCTCTTTAACCCTGCAGGCTGTGAAGCTTTGGAATGAACTCCTTGTCTCCATCCGGTATGCTAAATCGTTACCTATTTTCAAAAACTTGGTATACCATCTTGGTATCTCACATCAGTCTCATAGATATCACTTTAGTTTGTAAGTTTTTATGTATTTATTTGTATGTATGTAGTATTTAGTTAAATATTTATTTATATTATTTATAATTAGTTTAATGTAAGCCGCGTCTAGTCAACTTAATACGATTCTTTCTATCCAAAGGTTGTCAGGAAGAGATCGCTCTCAAGCGATATGGCCGCCCATTGTACCACTTAAATACTTTTACTTTAATTAAATTGTAATATTGTGTTTTATTATATAAGGTGTACAATAAAGATATATTCTGTTCTATTCTATTAATATATAGATAAAGAAATATAGTGTATTTCCAATACTAAGCCTCTTACTTCCTCTTTTATAAATTAACTGTATGTTATATAATTTAATAATGAAATAACGTCTTAAATATTTATTAATCATCATCTTCAAAAGTTGACGTCGTTTCATTTCAATTTGCAGCTTACACTAATAGACGGAAATTAAGCTAAATAAAACATTACCCGTCAACCTTTTCTTAGAATTCCTTATTTAAATGTTTTCTGATAAAAAAAATCGCGATTTGAGCGCCGTGAATTTGCGACAAAGTCATTTGACCAGGGAGTCGCTTTAAGTGTCGAGTGCGAGTGGCCTAGTCAGGTGTCATTCATATCTTAAGTAAGGAGTGCGAGTGGCCTAGTCAGGTGTCATTCATATTTTAAGTATGGAGTGCGAGTGGCCTAGTCAGGTTTCATTCAAATCTTAAGTGTGGAGTGCGAGTGGCCTAGTCAGGTGTCATTCAAATCTTAAGTGTGGAGTGCGAGTGGCCTAGTCAGGTGCCCATCTTTATTTATTGACATTAAAATGACAAGGACAAAACATGACGACCTCTGTGGCGCAGTGGACTAAATTCGGCTGAGACGCAGAAGGTTGCGGGTTCGATTCCCGCCGCAGGACAAATGTTTGTATGATCTGCAAGTATTTGTCTCGGGTCTGGGTGTTTCTATGTATAATATGTTTGTATTTACAAAAAAAAGTATATAAGTAGTATATCAGTCATGTGGTACCCATAAAACAAGCTCTGCTTACTTTGGGGCCAGATGATGTTGTGTGAAATGTCCGGCATTATTTATTATTATTATTATTGTTTTTCGATTTTAATCAGCTCGGCTGTATGCCGGAAAATTAATAATACGCACGGGCCGAAGCCAAGTGCGCATCAGATGATAGGTGATTTGATGAGTCTTGGACATCATTATTTGGTGTCTGCATGTCAGTTGAGAGGTTGGTTTGTAGAAACTTTCTGACGATTCGGCAAGTATTTAAAATTACTGCTTTTTGCAATACACTAAATGTGTGTTTGGGTAAGTCAAGTAGAGTGAGTGACTGGAATAATTGGTTTGGAAAAACTCCAGTTGAAGTTAGGATGATAGGAATGATAGTAACCTTTTCCAGTCTCCACATCCGGATTATTTCATTTTTCAGGTCAACGTATTTGGATAACTTTTCCGCTATTGTATTTTGCAAGTTGTGTGTGTTGGGGATGGCTATATCTATAAGAAGTGCTGTCTTATTTATTTTGTCAATAAGTGTTAGGTCCGGTCTATTGTAGTGTATTGTTTTGTATGTTAAAATAGCTCTATCGAAATATAATTTGTGGGTAGAGTTTTCCAGCACAGTTTGTTGGGTTGTATTTGTAATACGGAGTTGTCTCTATAAGGTTGTATTTCGTCGCTAATCGTTGGTGTATAATGTTAGCTACCTGGTCGTGTCTGTACTTATAGTCCGTTTGAGCTATTGATTTACAAGCCCCCGTAATATACTGTATCGTTTTGGACGAGCTGTTGCAGCGTCTGCACATGTCTGTAGTAAAATTTCGTATCTTCATGATGAACTTTTGGTAGTTCCGACTTTCAACCACCTGGTCCTGGATGACTGTCATAAACCCCTCTGTCTCTGGGAAAAGTTCGCCTCGACTAAGCCATTCGTTCGACACCTGCATGTCGACGATGGGCTGGCTCAGATCGTTGTGATGTCTTCCGTGTAAAGACTTGAGGCTCCATTCAGAAACTAAAGTCTGTTTGTCAGTCAGTTCTTCGTTTATTTGTTTATTGTGGTCATGTAGGTTAAGTGGTGTAAGTTTACAGTCCAGTTTAACTACAGAATTGTGAAGAATAGATGATTCAGATTTGTTGTGAAAGTATGTCCGTAATGTTGTTATTTGTCGGTTATGTAAATTATGATTGTTTTAGATACAAAGTCAAAGTCAAAGTCAAAAGATTATTTATTCAATACAATCACAAGGATCACTTAGAAACGTCTTACATACTAGGTGAAATTAGTTGCCAATTCATCCTAACCCAAGCCCGAGAAGAATTGGCAAGAAACTCGTCTTGGTTCTAGCGCTTTTTTATATGATCCATCTTATAACCACCTTAACTACGAAATACTTATACAAGAGAGTTTATACATTTCAAGTGTGTCGGTTAACTGTCTGACGGCAGAGCGACATGAGGCCATGCATTCTTAATAATATAGTCATCTATATTATAATAGGCTTTCTTCAAAAGACTACCTTTTATGTATGCTTTAAATTTCTTAATAGGTAGTTTAGTAGCATTTTCAGGAAGCTTATTATAGAAGCGCACCGTGTTCCCCATAAATGACTTATTAACTTTTTCTAGTCGAAACCTAAGGATGTATAATTTATGTTTATTCCTAGTGTTGATTTTATGAAGGTCACTATTCTGCTGAATCCTATCTCTATTTTTATGTGTGTACAACAAATTTATATATATATTGTGAAGCTATTGTGAGATTATTAATTTCTTTGAATATTTCTCTCAAAGATTCTCGTGGTTTCATTTTATAAATGGCACGTATTGCCCGTTTTTGAATTACAAATATTTTACCAATATCAGCTGCTTTCCCCCAGAGAATGATGCCGTATGACATAACACTATGGAAGTAACTGAAATAAACTAGTATAGCTGTAGCTTCATCAGTAAGCCACCGTATCGCACGAACTGCATATGCAGCGGAACTAAGCCTACCAGCAAGTGTTTCAATTTGTGGTCCCCATTGTAGTTTTGCATCAATATTAAGACCTAGGAAGATCGTGAAATTTACAAGATTCATTGCCTCTTCATTTATTTCAATGTTGGACGGGCTATGAATAACATTTGGCTAAGTGAATTTGATACATTTCGTTTTTTTTAAATAAAGCAAAAGATTATTTACAGTGAACCAGTAAAGAACTAACGATAAGGATTTATTTACGTTATCGCAAATACTGGTTTTACCTCTATCAACTTTAAAAATTAAAGACGTATCGTCTGCAAATAAAACTATTTCACAAATATTTTTTACAAACAAAGGTAAAACGTTAACGTATACTAGGAATAAAAAAGGGCCTAGCATCGATCCCTGAGTTACCCCTATATCAATAATTGATCCCGAAGACCTCTCACCACCCACGTCTACTTTCTGGACTCTATTGGATAGATAAGACTGTATGAGGTCAATCGCCCGGTTTTTAATGCCATAATATTTTAAGGAGTAGGTTAGAATTGGGATGGCGTATGAGTTTATTGCTTTTGTTGTATTCTTTGAACAAAGTTGTGATTTTAGTATTGAATTTAGCCTGTGCTTAAAACTTTGTGTAAGTTTATTTTTAATATCTTTATAATGGATTATCTGAGATTTATGGTAACCTAAATACTTGTATGCTTCATTTTCACTAAGAGCTTCAATAGTTTCGCCAGATTGCTTTTGATACAAATGTTGGTAGCTTTGTCCTGCTTTTATGGAATTTATTTTGCATTTATCTATGCCGAAATCCATTGCTATGTCTTTAGAAAATTGTTCAGTGGTTTGGATTAGTAGTTCCAGGTCTTCCTCATTTGAAGCATATATTATAATGTGTACCATATATATAATGTGTATTCTGGTTGGTCCGTTTGTCGGTCATTAGAAGTAAGTAAATATCCTGTGTTCATTGAGTTAAGACTATTAGATAGATGATTTAAAGCTAAGAAGAACCATAGCGGGCTGAGCGCATCTCCCTGAAAAAAATATTATAGGTACCTAAACGGCACGCTTCCTAATTAATATTTGATTATCAGATCAGATAGAGAAAGTCTAGATAATGTAGAGCAATACTTGAAACAATATTACATACCAGTAAGTAGGTACTCAAAATACAGTAAATTTACTTGTTTAATCATCTTATTTGATAAGTTACATGATCTCGCAGTACCAATAGTATTTGTGAACGCTGTATCGACTTTGAGGGTTTCAAAGTCCATCAAAGAACCTTTATAGTTTCGCAAAATATATTTATTGTCTGAGTGTTTTTGTTTCCGACCTTCGTGATTAAATTTGGCACGGTGATACCTACATATGTAGGGCTTTGTAGTGGCCTCTACAATGGTATGAAACAAAAACCAAAAAAATCGTTTTTAGAATTACGTTCCCTGTCCCTGTCAATCATGATATTGTTTTTTTCTATTATTTTACTAGGCCATCGTTTGGAATATCGTTGGATAGTTCTTTCAAATATAGTTGGATCTTTTCAAACTACCATAGTGAATCTGCCTCAACTCTACTAGGCATTCGTAACAAAATGGGCAAGGATCATACAAAAAAGTGTTAAGACAAGTCGAGATTCTTGTCGGATTCTTCTGAACTGGGGTTAGGAGAAACCGGCACTTACATTCACTATCATGTAAGAAGACGATTCAAAGTGATTCAAAGTGATGATTCTAGTGATTCTAATTTTATTGTATAAAACATATTTTGGACTTGACTTTGATATTTATTCATCTAAACCTTCTTCATAAATCACTTTACATTGGTGATAACCGTATCAAATTCCGTTTAGTAGTTTTTTAGTTTATTGCGTTCAGATATATGGGGAGGCTTTGGTTTATAATAGGTATGTGTATGATAATGAACAATACTATAAATGTGTTTTTTGTAGGTGTTAGGATGTTTGTTTGTTATTATACAACCACACAATAAAGGCTGAACTGATAAACTTGGTATAGATGTAGGTTTGGAGCTGGAATAAATAAATAAATATTTAAATAAAGACAATGTGACCCTGTGGCGCAGTGGACGAAGGCCCGCATGTGACGCAGAAGGTTGCAGGTTCGATTTCTGAAGCGATACAAATGTTTGTATGATCTGTAAATATATATCTCTTGGTTCTGGGTGTTTTTCAATGTATTATATGTATGTATGTACAAAAATAAATATAAGTAGTATATCAGTCTTGTAGTTCGCATAACACAAGCCTTTGGGGCCAGATGAAATGTCCAGAATTATTTATTTATTTAAATATAAATATAGTGGATTGTGCACACACCACCATCTAGGCTCAAACTAAGCATAGCTTGTATTAATGTGAACAGTTGACTGATAAAATACTAATATATTTTTATATACTTAATAACACCCAGATACAGAACAAACAAGTATGTTCATCACACATATTTTTGTCCTTGAAGGGAATCGAACCCTCAACCTACAGAAGGCAGAGCTGACCAACTGACCTGACAAGCCAGTCAGCCAGATACTTGCTTACAATGTAATAAGTAGATACAAAATAACCACAGACGGTAGGTACATACCTACATTAACATAAAAAGATATGATGACATGGCGAATTCTAAAAATCGCTAGCCCATCGTAAAATGATTACCACGTTGTAGGTATGTACCTTATTACATACAGCTATCTACAAACAAATATATGTGAGACATTACGCAGACCAGCACTGGTTATGTAGCATTTTTATCTTCAGATCCTTAAGCTGTGGGTTTTACCTTTTAAATTTTACCTTTCGAAAAGTTTTCGCGCTAAGTGGTTTTCAACCGTGAAGGAAACAGCGTGAGAAACGCACCCTAAGCAATCCGTACAATTTAAAGATTTGTCATTGATTAGTATTTCTATAAGGAGCGATGTGCTTGTAACCTGTCACCACTACGCACTTCTTATGAGTCAGCGGTAACCGCCCGAAGACCTGCAACGGCTGTTTTTTCATTACATTCTTACACCATCCACTGCTAAGATAATATATCCCCATTTAACTTCAACTCTTTGCCAGTTTTGCTCGAATGCATCCGGATCGTCCCGTCATCTTTTACGGCTTTTACTAAATTAAATTATAAAATCATTTACATACGATATCCACAAAAACTACTTGCTTAAAAATATTAGGTTTAGGTTTACCTTTTTTTATTAATTTTCAAATAAGTTTTTATCGTTACACGAAATATTTCAATCCAGTGTGGTGAAAGTATTAACGTCTGCTTCAGAGGACTTTCTCAGCTCAGTAATCTGGATCAGTTGAGCTATTTCTATAATACCTTTGAACGGTTCCTAGATATCTGTTTCACATTGTAAAATAATTATACTTTCTTTACATTTGATTAAATAATGTATTTGACTGATAACTGGTTCACCAACATAAAAACTAGGTACTTTTACTCACCGGCTTTTTTAAAAACAAGATACTCCTCCACTGCCGTTTTGATGCCGAAGAGTCCCGTCTCGTAACAAAATTACCATCCACAAATGCCACCACCAAAGTTATATATATCTTTGTAATAATTCACTTTTTTATCAAATTAGTGACTGATTTTATGTATAAATAATTGTTTAATATTGTTACGTTCGCGAGGGCGGGCGGTTGAGTTTTCGTGTGAGAGCGAACGTTCACGCAAGCTTTTCGCGGTGCAAGTGTCGCTTGTGAAGCTGACGTGCGGCGGCTGCGCTCCGGACTACGGACTGACTGAGTGCTCTGATTCAATCTCGCAGCGACGGAATCGCTAAAGCTTACGCCAACGCATGCCTACAACACGCTCACCTCATCATAACTGATGCTTAATATTTTTTCTACACATCTCTACCTTACTCCGACTCGTACGATGGATTTGGCTATCGCGAATAAACTTTAGAGCGTGAGCCGACTTGACCTACTTACGGGTGTTACCGTACATTGTGTCATTAATATCCAAGATTTAAAAAATAATCTTAAAACAGTAATCTTAGAGTAAGTGAACTGTTTAGAGTGGGGAAAGACGTGGCCTCATTGGCGGAGCACTAGCGCTAAAAGCCAATAGCAATGAAAGGAGGAGGCGCATCGCGACCGTTTTACAGTTCGGTGAGACAACATTTCTTGCCTTTGCCTCCCTAATTTCCTTTTTCCTTGAAGCACCTTACGAAAATAGCACTTTAAAGTATAAACTCAAGTTCAGCCTGGCCCGCCTTCCAACGCCGCCGCCGCAGATATAACTGCCCAGTACTTGTACGAGTTTAAAGTTTAAAGAAGTCTCCTAAGTCTGGCCATGAGGTTAGTAGACTTACACGACGGTGCGTGAGCACTAAAATACTATCAATGATATCATTATTGGCCGATGTATCAATAGTGAGAAACTTCAGTGATAATAAATATTAGCGGACCATTCACACAACACCATCCAACCCCAAACTAAGAAACGCTATGGGAACGACATGATTAATAGAATACTTAAATATGTAGTTGTAAATATATTATTAGAATACTTTAGCTTTACCTTAGAGCGAGCTGAGAGGACAGGTACTTGGAAAGAAGTATGTATGTTTAAGTGCTATCTTAATTCCAATTTTAAGATATTGACCGTTTGGCGAGTCCCTGTGACCCTGCTTTACTGGCTTTTTAGACCTAGTTCGGGGAACAAGAGCTATTCTATAGTACGATTTATGTCTGTCTATTATTAAAATGTCCGTTCCTAAGATACAATCTACATACCAAACTGGATTGCTGCAAAAAAAAAGTTCTTTTGATGCGATCGCTACCAAACTTCACAGAATCAACTGTTAGGCCAATCTGAAGATTTCCTAAGAATTTCAGAGAAATCGGTCCAGCCGTTTCGGAGTCTATAGGAAACATACATGAACACATCGCCTTTTATACTGGGTTACAGGAAAAGTCGTGCTAGATCCGTTAAGGGCGTGGAGTACCCATCATTCCTGACTTATTTCACTATGAAATACCTACCTTATAGGTACCTAACCCTTTTCGAGATATTCGACTTTTTTTTTTTTTTTGAAAACTCTCGATTTTTAGGCTACTAAATTTAATTTTGTTTATTTTGTGTATCTTATTATTATTATTATTGTTATTATTATTATTATGTATATGTACTATATTGATTATTAAACGCTTTATTTATTTGATAGTAAATAAAGATAGTATTGCTTATTTTGATTGGGCTGTAACTGTTTTAAAACAAACACGGTTCTTGTTTTAGTTGATTACGTTTTTTAAAGACCGAGCGAGTGTCTCCGTGTTAGTTTAGGCGAAAATGCTTTCGTATGCCCGGCCGGCGTCTGTCCGGATGTTGTACTCTACAGGTCGCATATCTCAACCGATCCTCATGAAATTTTGTGAGCAGGTTCTATAACTATATATTTTTGTTACAGTTCAAAATCTACGCCATTTTGAACTGCTGGTGAACGTAAAAAGAGCAGCTCACAGAGCCACTAGTTAAAATTTGGGTCAGGAGTTATTTGTTTATGGGTTTTAATAACACATTGTAACACGTATATCTGTCGTACAGTCAGAATATTATCTTCGTTCTATAATTTTCCAGTGTCAAATATTGTGCAGGATTATTTTTAGGATGTGTCTTTGAGTACGTTCAATACATTTGGTTTTGTAAGGGCCTCTCCAGACTGGAATGGAATAAAGGATTATTGATTGAGCTAGTGATATTTACATATAAGTTATTAATGTTATCAGCAGTTAATAATTGTTTATCAGCAATATATGCAATATGCTTATCTGGAGTATCATTTTCCAGTCTTTAGACCTTAAAAACTTTTAAATCCAACAGCGTAACGTGATCTCTGAGGCACGTAGCTCAGACGAAGTTGTCACTACGATCACCCATCCAAGTACTATAAATATACGTAATAATAATAAATATTGGTCTTTTTCTTATCGTGTCACTAGTTATTTCTAACCAGTGTGGATTAAAGTGCGCCTCAGAGTCTCCTTTCTACATGCGGTGTCGGTTCGGTTGCAGGTGCGTACCTAACGGCTGGCACCAAGCCGATGAATAAATATTAGTGAACTAAGCAGATAACTATCTAGCCCCGAACTAATAGCTTATACTCGTATTATAACATCAATTTCGAACAAGACCAAGATTGATAGAATATAAATAAATATTCCTGGACATTTCATCATCTGGCCCCAAAGTAAGCAGAGCTTGTGTTATGGGTACTACATGACTGATATACTGTGTGAAATGTCTGGCATTATTATTATTATTATACTTCGAATAAACTTTTTTTTGTAAATACATACATATTATACATAGAAACACCCAGACCCAAGACAAATATTCATCATACAAAAATTTGTCCCGCGGCGAAAATGAACCCGCAACCTGCTGTGTGAGACACAGACCTTATATATTTTAAATACCACGTTATAACACCCAGACACTGAACAAACAACTATGTTCATCACACAAATGTTTGTCCTGGAAATCGAACCCCCAACCTGCAACGCAGAAGGTAAAGCTACCACTGACTGAGCTGACAGGTTAGTCTACTGACCTCCGTTGTTTAACACGTTGATCACTTAGGAACGACTAATTAAGCTATAGCACAAGAGCTTCAGTACTTTCGAAGACAAGGGCCAAGTGCACGAAAAGAGCCTTTGAGGCGCACATGAATCCTTTCACCACACTGGTTTGAAATAACTAGTGAGACGATAACAAGAAGAAGAAGTATCGCTAAAACATGAAAACAGCTCGACCTTTTTTTTGTGATAAGTATTATTTTAGTTGGTAAACGTAACACCTAAAATCCGTTCATACGATCAAAAATAAAAAAGTACGAAATAAAATAGTACTCCGTACGTGGAGTACTATTTTATTTACATAAATATATATATTTATAGTACATAAATATAATATGTCATTGAAATACCTCAGACCCAGATACATATATACACCTCGCCGCTATCAACCAAAGTGAAGTCATCATGTTATGTATGTGCGCATTTTGAAGGGTTGCCATTTGTTAAATGGTTGCCTATAATTAGGTAAATTTGTATGAATGAGTCAAATATTGTAGTAGTTAATTTATAAACAAATCAATTGTTATGTTGTCCACTACACTAATTAGTTGTAGGTACTTAGATATTGCACAACTAATAAAGGTGTATTTTTTGTAAAGTTCACGATCGGAATTCATATTGCTTATGTAGGGTATTTATCGCGTATTACCGCGTATTATTTCGGCTGTTTCTTATAGCAGTGATCCATGTTTTTTTCACTGTTGCTGCTTAGGAATCTATAATATTAGGAATTTTATTTTATATCAGAATACCATCATACATCATATAATTATCATATCACTGGCGAAATTTCAAATTATATTCTAGCAACCATCACGCTTTAGCCAAGTGTGTTCGATGAGGTTTTGTGTTCCAAATAGCCTAAAAATTTACTATTTATATTACATAAAAAGTTGTTATTTAAAGTACTTACAAGTGAAAAGTGATTCCGTGCCACTTTTTTTAGTTTTCACAGCACAGGAAGGCATAGTATTTTTATTGCTACGATGTTTACAGTATGGCGATTTGACGTGTACAAAGAGCAAGGCGCACGGTTTGGGTTTATGAGTGTGCGTGCATTCGTGTATTTACATAAAGTCGCACGGTTTTATGGCTTCATTGTGGTTGATAGCGGCAAGGCGTTTATATATTGACTTAGCCTGAGTGAAATACACAATCTCCTCTACTTATAAACGTCTCTCAACCTCTGTCAAAAGTTAAACACAGCTTAAAATTGTGCCATCCTTTTTTAGAAACAAATAGTGACAAGGCGAATCATACGGCAGTGTTTAAGTTGAGAGACTTTTATAAGTAAGGCAGTATACAAGGCCATTAAAAAATCACCCCTTAGTATAATAAATAAAATAAAATAAATAAACATTTCACACAGCATCATCTAGTCTCAAAGTAAGTAAGTATGTAGATGTTATTGATAATATCTACATACACTTTACAATAGGTTTTTTTAGTTAGGTACTGGCTCTTATCTTGCTCAACGTAATAGTATTATCTTTAAATTCGTTGGCATTATTACGTTGAATTGAATGAATTGAAAGATTGAAAGATCGATAAAATATATAAAATCTTATCATAAAATCTTTGAAAAATAATTCTGAATCAGTTATTATATCACATTAACGTTAACGGCCTGCTACATAGTAGTCAATACGGATTTACTAAAGGTCGATCAACAGCTGATGCAGGTATAGCGCTCTTAAAGCATATTTGAGGCCTGGGAGAAGTCACAGGATGCAGTTGGGGTATTCTGCGATCTATCTAAGGCCTTTGACTGTGTGAGTCATGCAACCCTAATCACAAAGTTAAAATATTATGGCACTCAAAACCGGGCGATTGACCTCATACAGTCTTATCTATCCAATAGAGTCCAGAAAGTAGACGTGGGTGGTGAGAGGTCTTCAGGATCAATTATTGATATAGGGGTACCTCAGGGATCGATACTAGGCCCTCTTTTATTCCTAGTATACGTTAACGATTTACCTTTTTTTGTAAAAAATATTTGTGATATAGTTTTATTTGCAGACGATACGTCTTTAATTTTTAAAGTTGATAGAGGGAAACCAGTATTTTCGATAACGTAAATGAATTCTTATCGTTAGTTCTTTACTGGTTCACTGTAAATAATATTTTGCTTTATTTAAAAAAAACTAAATGTATCAAATTCACTTTGCCAAATGTTATTCATAGCCCGACTAACATTGAAATAAATGGATAGGCAATGAATCTTGTAAATTCCACGATCTTAGGTCTTAATATTGATGCAAAACTACAGTGGGGACTACAAATTGAAACACTTGCTGGTATGCTTAGTTCCGCTGCATATGCAGTTCGTGCGATACGGTGGCTTACTGATGAAGCTACAGCTAGACTAGTTTATTTCAGTTACTTCCATAGTGTTATGTCATACGGCATCATTCTCTGGGGGAAAGCAGTTGATATTGGTAAAATATTTGTAATTCAAAAAAGGGCAATACGTGCCATTTATAAAATGAAACCACGAGAATCTTTGAGATAAATATTCAATGAAATTAATATTCTCACAATAGCTTCACAATATATATATGAAAATTTGTTATACACACATAAACATAGAGATAGGATTCAGCAGAATAGTGACCTTCATAAAATCAACACTAGGAATAAACATAAATTATACATTCCTAGGTGGGGAACACGGTGCGCTTCTATAATAAGCTTCCTGAAAATGCTACTAAACTACCTATTAAGAAATTTAAAGCATACATACAAGGTAGTCTTTTGAAGAAAGCTTATTATAATATAAATGACTATATTATTGATAAGAATGCATGGCCTCATGTCGCTCTGCCGTCAGACAGTTAACCGACACACTTGAAATGTATAAACTCTCTTGTATTAGTATTTCGTAGTTAAGGTAGTTATAAGATGGATCATATAAAACAGCGCTAGAACCAAGACGAGTTTCTTGCCAATTCTTCTCGGGCTTGGGTTAGGATGAATTGGCACCTAAATTCACCTACTATGTAAGACGTTTCAAAGTGATCCTTGTGATTGTATTGAATAAAGTATCTTTTGTGTTTTGACTTTGACTTTTGACTTGATTTAGGCAAAGTCAAGGTCAAGCAGACGCAGACAACAAATGTCAGAAAAGTACCAGTTACGGCGATCCAATGTATAGACTGGGTATGTGAGGTACGCTGTGTTGAAAGGGCATTAGATCTGCGTCTTCTTAAGAAAAAATAAGTGTGGTTATGTGGTCTCAAGATGCTGGTGGACCGAATCGAGCTTGGAGTGCAGTCCTCGAATCTTTGTGAGGTTGCACTTGAAGCGAGAGGAAGTGCTTCCGCTATAACAACGACTTATTATTTTGAAACCTTTTCGTATATTTAGTGAGAGTGTTAGGCAAGTGGGGAAGATGGTACTTGAGCGAGGCACTAGATAGCCAGATCAGAGATACACAGCAGGCCCATGCGCATTTGAGGGACTAGACCAGAGACTACGAGGACTCCCGAACCCCCCAGGAATGGCCACTGGGTCCTCTCATCCCGTCGCCAACCGGCACAATGGAGCGTTCTGGGATTATTCCCAGATTTTGATCACAATTTTAATCCGAAAGCTGGTATTTATCTGACATTTATTGTCTGCGTCTGCGTGACCTTGAAGAGCCCGATTTCTCTGTAGTATGGACTTTGGTGGATACTGGCCTAGATAATGTTATCGATGCCGGATAGTATAGATCTCACACTGGAGACCTTGAGACAACCAGGTTGTTTAACTACATCTGTGAGGCGACGGATGTGGCCCAACAACGTTACCCTGATGCCCAACTGATACTTCTGGGTGATTTTGATGCTCAACACCAGTGGGTGTTTCCATTTCAGTCAGTGACCATGCTAGTAGAAAAGCCAATAAACTTGGTCGCTCACATAATCTTACTCAGATGGTGATCGAGGCTACCAGGGTACCAGACGTTGAGGGACACACAGCCTATTGCTTGGACCTGTTGCTGACTAACGAATCGGATTGCCATTCAGTATCGGTGCTGACTTCAGAGATCACTGTGTGGCGAAGTCTGTATCGTCATACTCGCCACCCGATCCCTCGCCTCGATAATGTAGGTGATTGTGGCGTTACAAGTCAGCAGACTGGGTTGAGATGCGTCACTTTTTGGATCTTATCCTTGGCGGCAGACTTATTCTTATTGTTACCAGTCAATTTGCTTTGATGCCATTACAGAAGTGGCCTGTAGAGCAATGGAATATTTTATTCCATTCTCGGATGTCTCATCTTCTGGCAAAGCTCGCCCTTAGTTTGGTCTTTCTGCAGGTGCCGCTGCAAAAGCGAAAAAATGTGCAGCTTACCTGGCCTGGGCTGGCACTCGCAACAGCAAAGCTCCGGATACACGAACTAAGAAGAAAGCCTTTAATCAAGCTGCCAAGTCCTGCAAGAAGGTGCTACTGAAGGTTCGTTTTAATCGAATTGGCCGTATGGGTGCGAAGCTTGAGACGCATTCAGTTGGCAGCAAAGCATTCAGGTACTTGCCAAATCGTTGGAAGAGAATTTCAGCCGCACTTCTCTCTCTCCACTACTAAAAGCGGAAGGATCTCTAGCCCACACCACAATTGAGAAAGCAAATGTCTTTGCTGTTCAATTTGCGTAAGCTTCAGGTCTAGACACCTCTGACGAAACCCCACCTAGGCTTTTTCGGTGCTAAACGATAATGCAGGAAATTCACATCCATCAAAAAGGAGTGCTCAAGACGTTACGGAGTATTGACGGGAACAAAGCTTGTGGTCCGGACGGCATTTCGGCTGTAGTATTGAAAACTTGTGCGCCTAAGTTGTCTCCCATACTCACAAGGCTAGAATAGTCCCAAAATCCTGAAAGCTTGCTAATGTGCAACCTGTTCCTATGAAAGGCAGTCGCGCGGACCCATCAAATTACGCCCAATTTCAGTCACCTCACCTCCCTACTTTTCAAATGTACGGAACGTCTCCTGAATACGAAGTTGTTCACGACTGCTCGTCTGATCGATTGGCAATTAATGCTAGGGTACCTCAAAGGTCACACACTGTTTTTACTGCACATGAACGATCTGCTTATTCCCGAAATCATTGGGTTTGCAGACGACAGTACAGTTGGAGAGAGAGATACTTTGCCAACGCACGAGCCACTAAAACTAATCCAGAAACACAGAGACGAGATGCTTATGCGTCTGGATTTGACTTTCCAGGTCGTGTCCGATTATCATCATATCAGCCCTTATGAGTCCACTGCTAAACATAGGCCTCCCCAATAGATTTCCAGGAAGAACGATTTTGAGCCCTATCCATCCATCAATTTCCCGCGACCTTTACTATATAATCAGTCCATCGGGTGGGAGGTCGTCCTACGCTTCGTTTTCCTGTCCTTGGTCCGATTAGAGCGATGCCAATCTAGTTAAGTTCAACGTATCCAAAACACAAGCTTGTCTCTTTTCTTCGAAAATAAAAGGCTTTCTCAAGTCTCCGTTTTCCGAAATGTACCGGTAACTGTAGAAATCATATCGAATTGGTAGAATTGTACACTTACACGGACTCTCAATTTTGGCTCCTATATCGAGTCCAAGACCAAGACAACTGCCATGAAGCTAAGCATCCTCAACAAGGTGAGGCGATACTACACACATTAACAGCTTTCCACTTTATATAAAGCTCAAGTCCGGTCGGGTATGGAGTATTGCTGCCACCTATGGATTCCTAGGATTTACCGTTGATAGACGTCTCACATGGGAGGAGCACATCGATAGTCTATGCAAAAAGATAGGAAGATCATGCTTCGCCTTATGGCGTCTCTCACCCACTCTAGACCAAGATATGGTGAGAAGGTTTTACTTTGCCTCGGTGCACTCGTTTCTTCAATATGGAGTGGAGGTCTGGGGACGCGCCGCCGATTGGGAGCGCGTTTTCAGGCTTCAAAAGAGAGCAACGGGCCATTGTACGAATTCCACAGGATATGTCCGCGCAGCCATTCTTTAAATCGTTAGGTATTTTGACCGTATTTTATTACAACCGTATTCCGACTAGCATTACTGACGCTCCCTCGACGCTATCTTTTAAGTACTGACTTAAAAAGTGGCTAATCGATCAAACAATTTATGATTATAATGATTTTATTGATGCTAAGATGAGATTGATGATGATTGATGAGATTTAAAAGTAGCTATTAAATTAAATATTAATATTAATTTTCTCATTTAATTGTCTACAATCAAATTTTAAAATGTTAATAATTATTATATTATATAATTACGTATTGTCTCGATTTGCTTAGATTTGTTTGACCTGTAACTTTACTGTTATGAATAAATGACTATGATTTATGTAATGGTTCGATTTGGATAATTAAAAATGATATATTATTCTTATATCATAAAGAATTACGTGGATACTAGTTCCATTAAATTTGCTTATAACTTTATAGAACCTCGTTACATAATCGCCTGGCGGGTGGTCTAGTGGTTATAGGCCCATCATATATTCAAAGAAGCTCTACAATACTTCAGCAACACCAATTCAGAAAAAAGAATCTTTATCCCAAAACAAAAAGCATCTGAAAACCTTGGAATGATTGTCAGTTATTTTAATGAAGTGATCCTGTGACCCGAAAATGTAACTATTGAAACAGATTTTGAAACTCTCCAAAGCATTATCTGTTGTGTGGCATGGACCACAGCAAAAGCCAACGGTTCAAAACATCTAAAAATACCACCAGACGAGTTCCAAAATCAAAATAAACGAGACAACATACCCAACTGGCAGAAACGCCTTGAAAGAAAGATAATTGATCTTAGAAAAAAGATAGGCAGATTGACACAATATATACAAAGAAATAGAAGTAGGACACTCAATAAACAAATAAATAAAATAGTAGATTAATATAAAACACACACCACCCATGAAGAACCGAACACAAACCTTAGCCATTACCTGGACACCTTAAAACAAAAACTAATAGTCGTAAGTAGTCGTCTTAGACGCTCTAAAGCATGTTGTTTCCGTAAAAAACAGATCAACCAGTTTAACAATAATGAGAGAAAATTTTACCAAACACTGATGAGTAACGCAACCAATCAGCACCGACTGCTATGACTACGAACCAGACACACGATGCATTAGACCATACTAAACTGCGCCAGTTTTGGGCTAACATATGGGAAAACCCTGCGGAACTAAATGAGGTAGCCGAATGGATCCAGAAAGAGCATATACATTACTCAGACTTAACTTCTATGAAATTTGAAAATATACTAATAGAAGTATACCATCAAGTACTGAAACCAACACACAATTGGAAGACTCCAGGGTCCGACCGACTAATTCACAGGTATTGGTATAAAAAACTAACATCAATACACCCCTACCTTTATAACCATATCAATAACTTCATTGCAAACCCGGATACACTTCCAACTTACTTCTCAGAAGGAACCACCTATATGAGCCCAAAAGACACGAATGACACATCAAACCCTGCTAAGTATAGGCCCATCACATGTTTACAGACAATTTACAAGATCATTACTGCATACTTGTAAAAAAAACCAACACCTTACTACAAATACACAACCGATATTGTGCTAGAGAATAGTACTCATACACTTTACTTTGATAGACCGATCCTTACTGACAAGACCGTACACTTTAATAGACCCGATTTAACGCTCCTGGACAAAATCTATCACACAGCCCTCTTAAGAGCCTACACAACGCCAGCTGGAATCTTAATTTCACGGCCTGGCCGGTGTAGCCGCCCGCCGTGCATACGCAACTATCTCACTCGCACGAGTCGCACGAGTTCATCACGCGTGACGTCAGAGGTCACGCGTTGACCGTAGGGTAGAGTGGGAGCATTCGTACACTTTTTATTCTTAGCACTAAAATTATTATTTTTATTCTTGCATAGCATTGATTTAAAAATAAAATCAATGCTATTAGATAACCTATGTAGGTTATCTAGCTTATCTAGGTTCTCTAGCTTATTTTAAAAGCCACGTGAATCGGTGCTTACTTAAATTATGGAAAATGGTGGAAAATCAATTCAATTTAGAAAAAAAAACAATATTAGCTTTTTTTTAAAAAAATACTTGTTTATGTTGCATTGTATACTTTTTGCCGTATTGAATTATTATGTATGTGTTATTATGTATTATTATGTATGTTTGTATGTTGATATATATGTAGTATATATATATATATATCAACATAAATTATTACATACATAATAATTCATAAATTCAATTCAATTCATTCATCGAGTAATAATTTATACATGTATGTATACATACATCTACATACATAATCTTGCAGTACGTCAATATGTATACAATGCAACATAACCGAGTATTTTTTTAAAAAACTTAATATAGTTTTTTTTTTTATTTAAATTGAATTGATTTTCCACCATTTTCCGTAATTTAAGTGAGCATCAAATCGCATGGCTTTTAAAATAACCTAAAGAACGTCGATCACACATCAGTTTAGTCAAATTAAGCACTGTAATTTAAAATCTCATTATCGGTCTTGGATTTCATCAAAATAAGATCGTAAGTATTCCAGCATTTTTTTAGTTAATTCAAGAAAGAACAGTATTGTACTTTTAGTACCTACCTACATAGGTATGGAAACAAATGATTCAATTGAAGAAAAGTAACAAACAGAATAACAACAGTAAAATGGACTTTAATGACATAAAATACATTATTATAATCTCTAATAGGCATACTTGGAATATGTCTGGCATCGCACAGCTCAGGCAGCATGTATTTTACTCCAATGAACAATACTCCACCATACCTTTTCCTGATGATAGCTGCTGCTATCATCAGTATCAGTATCATCATCAATGCCTTTTTTAATTACACGCCCTTGCGCAATTGCAGCATCAAGTTCCCGAATTCCAGCCGCCTTCATAACACTCACAGCTGTGCTTCGGCAAACATCGTATATCTGATTTTGAACTTCATCGTAATTTTTTTTCAGTGAAGGATGGACAATTCATAGTCAAGACTAAATGTTACATTGCACATATTGCATTTCAACGTGTATTTTGAAAGTGGTCCTTTTCTTTTTTCTCCAATAATGTGGACATTACTAAATGCACATCTAAACGCTTTTTTGTGATTACATATTGTTTGAAGGGATTTCAAAAAAAAAATATTTTTTACTTATTTTTTGTTCATACGACTAAAATATTATGTGACCCTGGGAACTTACTGGGACGTCCCAGTCTGCCTAATATCAGATATGTGGATAACCAATAAAATGTGTACTGCAATTTAATTCACTCCCTAGTTGGTAAAGCCAAAGAACCTGTGCTTACCCTATTTGTGAAAAGGTGATATTTACGGGCACGGCTCCAGGTCCGGTATATTTTCTTTATTGCAGTCAGTAGGCAATATTTGTATATTTCTGAAAATGAAAAATGAATCTCGTGTATAGGTATAGGTACAAAATGATTGCGCTACAGGTATATCTACTTTACTTACCCATTACAATAATTAGACTCAAAATAATTAGGTGCGAACCGAAATAGGTATACCCGAGCTTACCATATCCTGTGAAAACATTTAGTTATCTAAACTTAGCTAGGTGATACTTACGGGCACGTCTACACGTCCTGTACAATTTATTTATTGCAGTAAGTATCGAGTAGGTAATATTTGTTTATTTCTGAAAATTAAAAATATATGAGGGTACATAATATTTAGGTAGATACAAATGATTACATATCAGGTCTACTTAGATACTTACATAAGTACTTATTACAATAATAATCCGAACCGAATTAAAAGCAGATACCTACCTACAATTTATGACTCGCATGTTTTCGTTCGCGGCTTTGCTCGGGCGCTAGATAGATAGCCATGATAGATACCTACCTTTCCCTCATAAAATACTACGCACTCACCACTCAGGGATATATATGCTATGGTATATATCCTATAATATATACCATAGTATATATCCCAGGGATATATACTATAGTATATATCCCTATCTTACCATAGTACCTGCTCAGGGATTGTGTAGCGTTCTACCAGTTAAAAAAATTTCGAAATCTGTTCAGTAGTTTCAGAGATAACCCATAACATACAAACAAACATACCAACATTACCTCCTTATAATATTAGTATAGATTAGGTAGGTAGGTAGGTACTTACTTCATTATAATTCATTATATAATGAAGTAAGTACCTACATTAATTAAGTTATAAGTATTTCATTATTCATTATATTCTATTCATGTTTCATGTCAACAAAACATAATCAGACTCAGAATAGGTGGGTGTAAACCAAAATGCCTACTTACGTATAACACATTTATGACTTAGGTAGGTACTTACTTCAATATTTTATTGATGTGTTTAGAAGTTTCCTTTCTCCAATCCCGCCTCTTTTTTTTGTTCCGGTATTTTCCCATTTTAAAAACCAAACACATTTCGCTTCTAATTTCTTAGGAACGTATCGAGGCAGACGTGAGAGCGAGCGACGCGGGTTCCCCGTTCGAATGCAGAAGCACGACTGAATCAGTGCGACGCGGCTAGGGCGGCACACAATATATCAGAATTTTATTTGTTACAACGAAATAAACTAACATAATTTAAAATAAAAATCACATAGTACACGTGTTATACTAGGTTGAGTTTATATACAAAGTTTCTTTAGCTCAGGTAAAGTATTCATGGACGACTGCGGTTAATTTGTAAAATTCGGAGGGATGTTTGTGATTTTTCTCTATCGAGTAAATTTTTAGGAATCGTGTTTTCACATCACATAAGACTTAGTATATATCTTCAACTTTACTATACATTAATATCAAAATTATTGATTCAATACTTTAATTGATACACAGGATCAAACGTGAGAGATTGAGCAGTTTTGAGGTAGGGTAAGGCCTTAATTGATATCGCTATCACTAATACACACAACCTACAGAACACCATTTCAGAGAAGTTTTCAAAATACGTTGATTTGAAAAACGAAATCTCTCGAATGTAGCGTCTGCAAAAGGTCTCAATAGTCCTGATAGCCCTGTCATCAACCGGCGTCATTCTCAAACAACTCTTCCAATTGTTGGAGTACTTAGACCTACCAAAGAATACGTATATTTTATTACAGAAAGCAGCTATTTTAAATACGTGTAGAATAGTGAGAAAGTTTTTACATACTGAACTTCCTGGTAAAGCTCAGCCTAATACTAGGGCGCACTTGGCTTAGGCCCGTGCACTCCAGTCAACCCCGGTGTTATTCACACCGAGTGAAACAGATGTTTAAACAATAATAATAATACTAACACCTAAACATAGAACAAACTTCTATTATCATCACACAAATGTTTTTTCTAGGTGGGAACCGAACACCCAACCTACAGCGCAGAAGGCAGAGTTAAGTAAGTACCTACCTACTCACTACCAACAGAGCTGTGAGCTGTCAGTCAGTTTACGAACTTTGAATACCTATTTTCCGATTTGTTTCAACCTAATGGGTCCTAGTAGATAGTAGGGTCTTTAAAACTCACCTTATTTCTGGATCCAAACTATCCAAAGTAAGTAAGGTTTACGTATCTACTTAACTCAGTCCGAGAGAGGTTAAAGAGTAGGTACCTACTGACTTAGTATGTGCCTACATACCTTCTAGCTACTACATTTAAGTACATTGCCTAATCTCTACATACACGACATTTCTATGAGCAAAGTGCTCATGACGTCATCATCGAAGCACGAAAGCGCCTAGCACACAAAGTAGAAAGGAAAACAACATTACCCTACGCTACGCCCTCCATATTCATTCACATTCACATAGCCATTTAGCATTAGCACGTTTATTAGTTCCTGATATTTCAGCTAGATGGTGCTAGGCTTATTTTTCTTCTCTAACATTTATGGCAACTGTTTTTAATTTTGTAATGGTCAAATTCAAATAAATGTCAATCAAAAAGTAAGGTGAGCGTTTAAAATAGGCTTTGAAATGACCATCTAGCCGAATTCTACGTTTGTCTATTAATTTTTACATTATTATTTTTTTATCGTGCATTTGCATGTTTTATTGAGCAACATTAGCGGAATTTTAATAAATAAATTGTGACTTAGCACAAGTGTAGACAATTCAATTATGTTGCGATCCGATTTGAACGACGAGGAATTCTGTGTAATGTGTATAATCTATGTAATATAATGACTTACAAAGATTTTATATACGAAATATCCGCAATAGATCGCGGAACGTGAAGTACCTCTAACGGAGTCAAATAACCTACTTGCTTCTACCATTCCATAATTCTCAAAATATTCCTAATTTTGACATCGGTAAAAGTTTATTTTTAACAAAATAGCCAAATGTGTTGTAAAAGAGCATAATTCTCAAACGCAAACACATAATAGAGCAAGTGGGACTTTTCACCGATAAACTTTCTTATTATTTGTTCGTTAAACCTTGAAACATGAGAAATTGATTTTTATTTAAATTTAAATGGTTTTTGATTCAGCTGCCAATAAAAAGTATGTAGGTTACCATTAATTCAATTAATTCAAAAATCTTACTCAATTAATGGTCGATATATTGAATTAATTTACTGGTTACCTCCTAATATGAATGTATACCTAGAGATAATTATACTCGTATGCTTAAAGTTCCAAAAGACCCAGAGCGCCTAAAAAGTGGACGAATATAATTCGATTGCTCAGAAAAGAAAAAGACTGGATACCTACAAAATCATCAAGAAATATATGTTTATGTATTGTAATAAATGTATTTCTAAAACTTATCATTGTCATTTTATTTTCTAGTTTTAAACATAAACCTTAATAGTGCACCTTGAATAGATCTAAACACTGTCATTTCATTTTCTGATTTTCAACTTAAATATTTACACATTCAGTTAAAAATAAATTCACATTATTTTTATTCAATACAACCACAAAGATCACTTTAAATCGTCATGTAAGACGATCACAACACATTTGGTTAGGTGAATTTATGTGAGTTCGCTCACTATACAATTAATTCTGAAGAAAAAAATTCTAAATACCTAGTTGGCACCACCAAGTTTCTTACTGCAAGCAATGAAGCTATCTATATCAAAATCTATGTCACTTTCAAAGAACAATATTAATTAATAAGAGTGTAAAAGAGATAAGTTTTTAGGTTTAATTCAAAATGTAGAAAGAATTATTTTTGCTCAAATACCAAATAAACACAAAGCTTTTATTCCAATACTAACACCCGAGCCAGTGATTGGCTAGCTCTATTAAAATAAAATAAAATAAAATAAAATAAAATTACTAATAACACCGGCATTATTCCGAGAAAATAAATAAAATAATAGCGTAATGTTTGCTTCGCAAGACAATCACTCATAGATTATTTATAACAAAGCAAACCGCTGACACTGGCAAAATTGTCAACAAGACAGATGCAATTATAGGAAGAAAAGAAGAAGACTATCTAGCCTGCCTAAAGAAGCGAATCATCTATCATCATCGAAAGCGCGCGTGTGTGATTTTAGTATTTCACATTGGCATTCAACATTGTAAATTCTAAGAGAAAAATAAATATTAATTTAAATGAGCGTTGTATCGCCTCAGCTTATAGATTTTTACAGTTATTAATTTAATGTAAGAGTTCCGATAGCTGTAGGTTATTTACCTACCAAGTTTGACTTCATAATTCAGAACAGGTATGTTTTTATTTCCTTCCTCGTAGTTTATTTGTTAAGAAACTCTAATTAGTTTCTTTATTTTTTTGACTTGAAGATCCGGTTTAAGCTTCAGAAGACTAAGAAATAATTTATTATCTTATGTAGTATCTACCTACCTATAAGACGCGTTGAAGAGGTTGAATAATCCAAGAGCGAAACTAACCGGTTGTCGTAAGTAATATAAATGTACAGCATACCTACGTCTTGTAAGAACAATACGTAAATCTAATTATATAGTAAGTAAAATCAACGTAATGCTGACCCAATTACAATTAAGTAAGTAGGTAATTTAATTGTAATTGAGTATATATAGTTTAGCACTTGCAGCAACCCTTACAACCTGATTAATACATTTATGGGAAGACTTAAACTTAAAATTCTCTTCTTCACGGCTAATAAAGGTACTCAATACCATACTCGGCTGAGTCATTAATGGTTACTTAAGTTGCTCCTTAGTATAGATTTTCTTCGTCTAGTTTTTGGCTGTTTTTATAGATTACTGTGGTAATGCAAATTTAAATTAAATGCGACTCTGGGGGTTCTTGGGTTCTTAGATAGTCAACAAAGACCTATAATCAACAAAGACCTGCAAACAATGAGTTCATAAGTTTTTTTTTATGTATACCTATGATGAATTTATAGGAGTAGGTGTTCAAAACCTTTTAAAAGCATGAAAGCATTATTAACAGAAATGTACAGAATGTGTGAAACAGTTATTAAGCTCTTAAATATATTAAATTCAAATTCAAAACTTATAAAATTCAATACAATCGAACTGATGACTTCATGCTTCAATCATCCTACATGCTAGTTGAATTTAGATGCTGATTCTACTTATCCAAAATCCAAGAAGTTCTATAAATATTCCTGCCAAAGAGCAGCAACACTTGATTTGCCATGTTAAATGGCAATGCTTCTATGCTGAGCTAGACAGCAGCCAATTGGTTATGGATTGTTTCCTCAAAAGTATCTATTCATTAAATGTACTTACAGCGTCATGTTATTTAGTAAATAGTACACTTGATGCTGTTGCGTATATATCATTTACTAGATTGAATTCAAACTCCTGTTCCAGCTTTGGTCCTGTTAGGCATACAATGTTTGCGATACTATTTTCCCATCGCTGGGAGGTGACCAATTTCTATACTCAGTTCGTGGACACCATTCAGTTGTAGCTGTTCATATATTATACCTCGCCTTGTTATATTTTATTTTCAATAAAACTAGCAACTTGAGTGATATGAAGTTTTAGGGCTCAATTATTATCTCTAGTCAGTGATAAAAATTCTGAAGCAAAACCTTGTAATACCTGTAAACTTGTAACCTAACCAAATGAAGTAACCAAATCTGTTAAAACTATCTGTCATTTGAAACCGTAAACAAGACCACCAAGAAACTAATAATAAGCACTTTTAGCATTGATGACTCAGTTATGATGAATGATGATACTATATTCCATTTCACATCTCCCAACAGGGATTTATTGTTAGGTAGGTACAGTAGAAACCATTTATTTAATAGCTTAGTTTATGTGTAATTAGTTCATACAAAAGTATTATGTACAAGAGAGAAGTTCAAGAGGTGCCTGAATGTGTAACCAAATCATATAGTATTTCCACTACCACTTACCCATAGATTTTATGCAGGCAATAGTGGAGGTAAACTTCATCAAGCCTAACTGTTCACACTACGCCTTATCATTCATATAGTCAAATCAAATCAAATCAAAACATTTATTCAATAAAAGCACAAGGACCACTTTGAATCATCTTCTTACAAGCTAGTGAATCTAGGTGCTGGTTCCTCCTAACCCATTCAAGAAGAATCCAGCAAGAAACTTTTCTGATCTTAACACTTTGTTGTATCCTTGCCAATTTTGTTACGGATGCCAAGTTGAGTTGGAACAGATTCATCCCAAGCCTTTTGTCATAAAGTATAAAGATAAAGACAGTAGAAAACAGAACTTATATATTAGATATATTATATATTAGATAATTATGTTGTTTTCAGGATAATTAGCTGTTGAAAATGGTGACTTCAGAAATTAAAGTGAACAAAAAGCTTTTGCCAATCAAAGGACATTACTTCTTTTTCAATGCCGGTAAGATTTTTTTTTAGTACCATGGATTTGACTTTACTTGTATAAGTGATTCAAGTTTGTAGGATCAGTGTTGTTTACAAATCAAAATTAATTTGGGTCATAAAAGTTTCTTTTCTGTATTTATTAGAACTAGTGGTCGCCCACTGGTCGAAATTCGACCATTATTAATTTAAATTTAAAAAAAATTGCATTCTGCACTCCTCTATATAAACAATACTTATGTGTGCAAAATTTCATACTCCTCTGTCTGCACAATTTTTAAAAAGGGGTTCAAAATTTTTGCTTTACATATATAGCTTCATCATCATTTCAGCCCGATTGCACCCACTGCTGGGTATAGGCCTCTTCTTTATTATGCCACTCTTTCCGATCCCTAGCAAGTTTCATCCAATGGTTCCCGACAACGCTGACTATATCGTTCGACCATCGGGTTTATATAGCTTCACATGTATATTAATATATAGATATTAACAGTTAATTAGACTGTTTAGCTGATAAGCCATACATTATTGTGACATCTATTTGGATTGGTTCAGTAATAACACAGATAAATAAATATTTTTACAATGTCTTCGGTAATAGTATATTATTGAAGTAATCTATTTTTTAATGTGCTTATTCCTTCATCTAATAATTCAAATGTTTAAATAAGTATTTCAAAATATATAATTCTCTGCAGATAGAAACAAGAAATGATTGTATTACCAAAACTTAATGATAAACCATAATCTAAAAACTGATAACAGAACTAGTTTTTGTTTTGCTTGGTACAATGTTGCGACATTTACCTGTTTAACTATCTAAAGATTAGACTGTACAGTAATCTGATAATAAATAAAACCGACCCATATTACTCAGATACTATATTACAGTTATCAATCAAAGAACAATAGTGTTGTTATGCTTGAAAACATTATTGGTTATAACACATGACATTTATAATAAACTTGTAATTTTCTAACTTTGACATCTTCTTAATTTATATTATCATTAAAGTTTTATTATTGATCTTTTTTTAAATTAGTGGTAATTGACATGTTTGTACTAGTTAATAAATAAATAAATTGTCAAGCCAAAAAAAATTTAATAAATCTATATATATAAAAGAAAGTCGTGTTAGTTACACCACTTATAACTCGAGAACAGCTGGACCGATTTGGATGAAACACAAACTGAATATAGTTAGTAGCTTGTATTAGGATATAGGCTATTTTTTATCCCGGAAAAACAACAGGAACGGGAACGGGAACGGGGCCAGCGAAGCCGCGAGTGGCCGCTAGCGCCATCTATCAAAATTTATCCGTTACTTTGTTAATCTCTGTAATTATTACAATAATTAGAAAAGCTATTTTTTTTTAAATATGGATATTAGGACTTTGATATTTTTTGTGAATTTGTAACTCCCCAACGAAGTGGGCACGGGTCAGCTAGTATAATATATAAATAATGCCCAATATTTTACACAACATAATCTGGCCCCAAATTAAGCAGAGCTTGTATGAACCAAGTGGCTGATACTACTTATATACTAATTTTATATACTTTTTTTTTATCAATACATTATTTATTGTTATTATCTAATCTATCGAGAACCATGTAAGGGGTAGCCATGTAATTAATGAGTTGCTTTGCATATGAGTTTAAAGATTGAAATAAACAATTTTTATTTTATTTTATTTGCGTAAATTCAGCTCTCTCAAAAGATGTAGATAAACATCGTAACTGGCACGACCTAGAACCAAGTTCAAAAGTCTGTGTGTCAGTTAATATTCCTATATGCGATTTTTCTTATACCTACCTACCTATAAGGATAGAATACAAACTACTATGCTAAAGAGGCATGTGTCAATACTAATCTTAGATTGTAACTCTGACTACATTTTCTCATACTCTACTCTGACTATCCCCTTGCCCATCATCAAAATTATATGTTTCACCCGCGACGTTGTCTGCGTAAGATCCATTCAGCCGTTTAGCCGTTGGACCGTTGGACCGTTACGGCGTGATTGGACCAGAAATATACAAACATCCACAGATATTATTGAGTAATATTCGTTTTTTTTTATTACAGGCACTGCCCCTCTCGTTCCTTATTTGTCTACATACGCACGGCAGCTAGGGTTTTCGTCAGCGACGGTTGGATTGATTTACACAGTTCTGCCGATATTCGGCCTTATAGCTAAGCCCTTATTCGGAGTAATAGCTGACAGGTATGTTCACATTCTATGAAACGGTATATACTA
This sequence comes from Lampropteryx suffumata, assembly GCA_948098915.1. Lineage (NCBI taxonomy): Eukaryota > Metazoa > Arthropoda > Insecta > Lepidoptera > Geometridae > Lampropteryx > Lampropteryx suffumata. Next base: position 11,282,998 of record OX402544.1, on the reverse strand, counting down.
CTATTTATATATTTTTTTTTGTAAATACATACATCTCCTTATCAGTCATTTATACATAGTTCTTTTATACATAATCTACTCATCAGTTCTGGAGGTGGGCATTTAGAATGCTTCACAGTTTATAACTTTGTAGTTTCATCGTTTTATTTGTACTTAATTTTTGTTCCTTACTGTACTTTTTTCTGAATAAACAAATTTTGAATATTATAGACATACCCAGACCTCAGACAAATAGATGCAGATAATACAATAATTTGTCCCGCGGAATAGAATCCGCAACCTTCTGTATCTCAGACGGGTCTTGGCTCACTGTGCCACACAGGACATTAATGTATGGTCAGACCAATGTATTTATGATATTATTATTGAATCCTTTATTCCACAAACAAATATATACTTAGTGCTGTGGGCTTAATGCTAGTAGCATTTTCTACATGCCAACATGCAAAGTAGAAAGAATTAAATGTAGGTGCGGTAACATAATCTATGAATAAGGAAATATAACACTATAACAGTAACAAATAGATATTATATCAATTAAGTAAGTTAAATAAGTATATATAATCGGAATCTCCGAAAGGGCTCCAACGATTTTCATGAAATTTAGTATGTTTCGAGGGAGATAAATCAATCTAGCTGGGTTTCATTTTTAGAAAACGTCGTTTTATCCGTGTTTTATACCGAGCATAGCTCGGTCATCCAGGTACTACATAGTAAAATGCAATAGCAATAAATAAAATACATTTATATAACACATACAAAAACATGAATGTTCTATAACTATACAAGAGGTATTTTAGATATGTATAAATATATATTATCTATATCATAATCTTATAGTATGTGTTGGTGTTGCGTACGCTCATAACAAATTAAATTAGTTATCACTATCTCAGTAGCCATACACTATTAATCTAGCTTGCCATAAAATCCTGTTTTAATATGTAGTACTCAAAGGAACTAGCAGTCTGATTATACCCATAATTATGTGTTATCTTAATCTGCAGTTGAATATAAGTTTATGACTCTATTGACAATATTATTGCATAATGATTCTCTGTATGTATCATAATCACATGTAAAAATACGGTGTCCACAATTTATCAACTTTTGTATCGAAAAAATAGTCATTTTATACCGCTATTTACGGCTATCTGCTCGTTAATTAAGAGAATAATAGTTATAAAAGAAATATAGTATGTATTTTCAATATTTTGCCTCCTACCTCGTTGAATTGTTTTCATAGTTACCTATTGTTAGTTTTAAGAAATCATGTCTAAAATATTCAAATTTAACGGAGTATATTACGGAAAGTAAGCATATTAAAACATTACACGTTAGCTTTTTTCTGAATTTATTTATAACTATTGCTGTAAACTGTTGATGTAGCTCAGTAAATCTAATACGTTGAACCAATATACGCTAACCTCTAAAATTATCAGTGTTTCTCTACTATATTATGCATGTATTATACATATAAACCTTCCTCTTGAATCACTCTATCTAAAAAAAAAACCGCATCAAAATCCGTTGCGTAGTTTTAGAGATCTAAGCATACATAGGGACAGACAGACAGCGGGAAGCGACTTTGTTTTGAACTATGTAGTGAAGAATCGCGATTCGAGCGCCGTGTATTAGCGTCAATCATTTGTTCATTTTACTCTTTAATGGCATGTCTCATAATAATGTAAATTTTGCCAGTGTCATGTGTTTATATTTTTTTCTTTCAACTACGCAGTAATGTTATCATTAATCACTACAAAACCGATCACAAAGGACGTCTTTTTTGCTTAGAACCAAAACAGTGCAGTACTGTTGTATGAAATCTCATTATTGCACTGTTTTACGTTATTGCACTGTTTCTTACTTTTTATTTAGATAAGTATAAATTTACCACAGAGGTTTATCTCCCATTAAGATTAATATAAAAAGTTTGCATTAGATCAAAAAGATACTAGCTGATAATAAAAATCGACTGAATAAAACCTACTTGGTAAAAAAATACAAATGACGCGCATTTTGTACCATTGTAAAAATTAGATAATTTATATTAAGCAAAAAAATTGAAAAAAATTGAAATATACAGCGATAGCGATGTGAATTCAACTCCAGGATGTATAAAAAACAGCTGCAAATGAAATTATTAATAACCTTTTACTGCAAAAGTCGCGTGATAAATATTTAAAAGCTTACGAACATTTTATTATGTGGAGAAACGAAAGACGTGTAAAATCACTGTCCGAATGTGTGTTTTTAACGTATTTCAGTGAGATGTCCAAAAAAATTAGACCATCTTCATTGTGGTCTATATATTCAATGTTAAAAAGCACAGTTAATACCAAGCACAACGTGGATATAAAAGAATACTCAAAATTAACATCGCTACTGAAGCGGCTATATGAGTAAAAAGTCAAAAGTGCTCAGGATATAGAAACATTTTTGAATGAAGCATGTGACGATAAATATTTAGCAACAAAGGTAAGTTTTAAGTATATAATCTAGACGTTGACACATTACGACCGGTATAAACACTCTTCTGTGCAATTGTTTAATAGAAGTACATTGCCGGCTAAGTTGAGTAACTACTTGCGACATGTTTGAAGTTATTCTAATTACCCGCCAATGTATTTCTACTCAACACTTGCCCTAACCAATGTATATACAGGTCATTAATATAATTAAATGCCTATAAATTGTGTGTACCGTCAAATTTTAATCTTTTTTACAGGTTGCTCTTATTTCGGTATAAACGGTGCTTGCAGAATATCACAATTGAAAACATCGAAACACACAACCAGATGCTGCTAATTAAACTTATGAACACGAAAACAAAGAAAGACCGTCAATTTGTAATACGCGACGACTTTTTAAATGTAGTGCAGAAATACATGGCGCTGCGTCCAAGCTCTATAAACACAAATAGTTTTTTCTTAAATTACCAGAATGGTAAATGCTCAAAACAAGCCATCGGCAGAAACAAATTTGGAAAATTGCCTTATGAAATTGCCAGTTATCTGAAGCTACAAAACCCGGAAGCCTACACTGGGCATTGTTTCCGCCGAACGTCAGCAACGCTGCTAGCTGACTCCGGTGCTAATTTGACTACGCTCAAGCGTCATGGTGGATGGAAATCGGACCAAGTAGCAGAAGGTTACATAGAGGAATCGGTATAAAATAAAAGTAAAATCAGTCAAAACATAACGGAATCAATTCATTTGCATCGATCAACATCACCACGTCCGTCTACTTCTCATGGAATGATTTGAAATTGAGCCCGCGTCCTGTACTTGTACCTGTATGTGATGATGATATGTCTGATTGTGATGATAATAATTATTATTCACAAATAAACCACACAAATACAAGAATCAATGTTCCAAGTAAAAGTGCAAATTTTACTTTTAATAACTGCACATTTAATAATTGAAAGTTTTAAATGTTGATGAGAAATGAAAAGATGAATTAAACGTTGTTTTTAATAACTTGATTTTTATTTTGAGTAAATATTTTGTATTTTATCACGGCAGTTACTTAGATTGGTAGTTGAAAGAAAAGTAAATTACGCACCTCGCTAAAGAGAGTAATTAATGCACTCGTGTTAATTTAGTACCCTCGTTTGCGCTCGGGCACCACACGTAACACTCGTGCATTAATGACTCACTTTGTGCTCGGTGCAACAATCTACTATTATGGTATGATGTCACGAAGTCGTATACTGCCGTTCGTCATTTGTTATTTTATTTATTGTTGCATTACTTTTGCTCGAATCAAAAATGTGAGATCGAATCGAAAATTAGATAACATATAACATTGCTGCACTGTTTTGGTAAATACCACAGAGGTTTAATATCTCCTATTAAGTTTAATATAAAATGTTTGCATTCGATCAAAAAGATCCTGGCTGATAATAAAAATCGGCTGAATAAAACCGACTTGGTGAAAAAAAAAAACAAATACTTAGCGCGCATTTTGTACCATTGTAAAACTTTGATTCTTCATATTTTTAGTTCGAGTAGGTATATTGCTACACCTTGCTAAAGATAGTAATTAATGCACTCGTGTTAATTCAGTACCCTCGTTTGAGCTCGGGCACCACACGTAACACACGTGCATTAATAACTCACTTTGCGCTCGGTGCAACAATCTACAAATATTCCAATTATTCAGGCCCAGGTCACTTGATTCACATAGGAAATTATCTTTCATCTACAATAATTCACGTATGAAAGAATGTGAATTGCGCGAGCATTGTTTTCAAACTCACTCTACGCTAATATGACTGCTATAAGCATAGTATCGCTTGCAGATAGGCGACAGTCGAGTTATTTCCCTAATAAGTATTATTTTACTTGACTTTCTACAAATTTTCCAGAAATTGCGATCGCGTTGCTTTTTACGGCGACCTCTTTCGCGCAGTGGGCCAAGGCCCAATTGAGACGCATAAGATTGCGGGTTCGATTCTCGCCTTAGGTCAATTTTTTGTATTATCTGCAAGTATTTGTCGCGGGTCTGGATGTTCCTATGAATAATGCCAGACGTTTTACACGGCATCATCTGGCCCCAAAGTAGCACAGCTTGTGTTATGGGTACCACTACCACATCATGACTGGTGTAGGTACTACTTATATACTTTTTCTTTAAAATACACATATAGTAAACATAAAAACACACAGACCCGAGGCAAATACTTGCAGATCATATAAACATTTTTTCCCGCGGCGGGAAACAAACATTAAAACAACAGGTATATAAGTAGTATATCAGTCATGTGGTACCCATAACACAATATCTGCTTACTTTGGCGCCAGATGATGCTGTGTCCCGCATAATTTATTATTATTATTTTTACGTAATACTGACTATTACAACTGGTGTTTTTACGTAATAACTCTGTCAGCAGCCCATCCTATTGCAACCAATGCTTGTTGAAAAGTTAAATTATAATTTACAGGTTCAAAATCCAGAAATCTATATTCATAATATTTCAAATAGTGACCATATTAAGTTTCTCTGCGATATACTTCATCCCGTCGAGTGGTGAGGCGGTATCAGTTGACCTGGACTGCGGCAATGGCGTCACAGTGCTCCGAAGTTGTTACCAATCCAGTGAACTAGTAGACTCCTGCAAGGTTTCTACTCTAGGAAATTTACGCGAATCGGCGTCATGTCAAGTAAGTCTAAATCTCAATCAAACTTAATACTCGTACATTCGTCGAAAAGATCATTTATTATAAATATTTTACGTAGATAATAATTACGTTTTAAAACTAAAATGACAACCGACTTCATTTATATACGCAAGGTACGCAAGGTAGCTACTGTAAAACGTTAAGAAGTTCCTTTGACTGTTCTTCGTCTTCATCATCAGACCCCTAATGACAGTCACAATCCATCTAGGTAAATTAATCAAGCCTAAACACCAGGTAATTGCTGTAAATCGTTGAGGTGCTCACTCGGCTGTCTTTCGGCTCCATCATCAGATCGACTCCAGTTCAATAAATATTAGTGCTTTAAAATACTTAATGAAAAAAAATTACAAACTCACTAGTCGCCACTACGATTTTCGAAGGTTCCCCTCTATTTCTCTGGGATGCCATCATCAGATCCTGGTTTCCTTATCATGGTACCACCCTTGGGATATCTCCTTTCCCACAAAAAATAATCATCAAATACGGTCGAATTGAGAAACCTCCTTTTTTTGAAGTCGGTTAAAAAGTAGCTTATTATGTTAATCTAGGCTCACATCTGTCAATATCAAGTTTCATTTAAATAGTAATTAATAAACAAACATCCGCACTTAATTAAACATTTATAAAACTAGCTTCGGCCCGAGGCTTCACACATGTTGTACCTACAGGGGAGGGGAGGGGAGGTCTAAAAGTTCGCGGAATGGAAGGGTTAAGAAGGGGTGGGGTTATTTTTTTTTTTACCTGGTCTGCAAATACTCAATACAGGCATAAATACCAAGATTCAGGCAAATCGGGTTATTAACATTTTAGTTCACTACATCAGCAGTACAATCGGGAAAAAATCTTTAAACATGGATAAAATTTCGTGCCAATATAAATTTTTTTACTAAACAAGGAAAAACACCTCAAATTATTTTAGAAGAAATGTGATCTGTTTACGCACTCTTGCCCTGGAAAAAACAATGATTTATAAGTGGAAAAGCTTATTCAAGCAAGGCAGGGAATCAATGCAACCGCCCGGGCCGGTCGATCGAGGCCACCACCTCAGACAGACATCATCGAAAAAGTCGAAGAACTTGTTCTTGAAGATACCCACTTAAATAAGTAGTCACAGATTACCAAGTTTTATTTAAACTGTTTAGCCGTTACAGCGTGTAGCAAAAAAATAAAAAAAATTTGGAACTGATAAATGAAGTCACAAACAAACATATAAACCTACCTTTGCATATATATTATTGTAAGATAAGATAGTAAAAATTAATTTAACATTTTTAAATACAGTGGTGGTCTACATTAGCATTAGTCACGTGATATTTTTAAAAAGTAATTAACATTATAATATACGAAGGCATATTTTTTTCACTACTTCATAATGTACATTAGTATCTCTAGTTTAAATCCTTACTAATATTATAAACGCCAAAGTTTGTATGTATGTTTGTTACTTTTTCACGCAAAAACTACTGAATGGAATTAAATTAAATTTTACAATATTATAGCTTATACATTAGAATAACTTCTTCTTGAAGATCAGAATAACACATAGGCTATAATTTATGAAGATATTGTGTGAATTGTGCAAAATATAACGATAAGTGTCAAATAAGTAAGAAAAAAATCTGCCATCTGCGAGCTATTCTGGTGTGCGCTGCAAAAACCGTTAGAGTTACACGAGTACTAATCTTGCGCAGACAAAGACGCAGGCACCAGCTAGTACAATATAATATCCGATACATCGATTTTAGAGCCTGTCCAGATGGAGCGTTTTACGCGCGAGTGCTCTCGCGCGCTTAAATTTCTATTGCGTCCAGATGCTGCGTATTACGTGCGCTTCTACGCGCGATGTGTTTGGGAGGGACCCAGGGACAGTTATAAACATGGAGCCAGATAAAGCAGTTGTGTTGTGGCTTGCATACCGCTGATAGAAACGTCGTAAACAATGAGAAAGTTGAAAGGTTCACAAAAAGTTTCGACTATTTCTTCCCAGTTACTCCGCTTTATGACTCTATTAGAATAATCCAAATATTCCATATCCCATGTGGCTACCTCTTTTTTCAACTTTGTCATTAAAAAATTCTGTAGGTATCGAAGTTATGAAGCTCCATTTTGCACGAAATACGTCCACTCGCCGCGGACTCGCGCGTACCACTGGACGCAGCAATGGCGCCTGAGTATCTCAACTCGCGCGGCGCTCGCGCGTGAGACGCGCGAGTCGAGAGTCCGGCACGTTGCACGCGTTTTACGCGCGAGTTAGGAAACGCGCGGCAGCATCTGGACGGGATGTATATAGCTCATGGATCATATAAAAAAGCGCTAGGACCAAGACGAGTTTCTTGCCAATTCTTCTCGAGCTTGGGTTAGGATGAATTGGCACCTAAATTCACCTAGTATGTAAGACGTTTCAAAGTGATCCTTGTGATTGTATTGAATAAATCATCTTTTGACTTTGACTTTGACTTTGCTCTAGTATCTGGAGAACGCGCGAATATTTACGCGCGAGTGCATTCGCGCGTAAACGCTCCATCTGGACAGGTTCTTAATACGTAGGAACACTTAATGAAACGTTAGAAATTTGTTATAAAGGTAATTTGCAATGAAAATGTAAACCCAGGTCGGTGTTTCTATTTAGATGACTACCACTATATGCATGGATTATTCTGGTTGTTTCGGTAATTGGATATTTTTTATTTTCCAGATGAACTGTGATATGAAGTCTCCCAAGATGTGGCAGATGGTATGCGAGCACTGGCACATTCCTCAGTACTGCTACAGTCACACGGACAAACTGGAGTATTCAGCTCGCATCACACATGCGCAAATCAAAGACAACTGCGCCTACCTAGCAGCTGACAATGTTACTCTGGACGGTAAATAGATTGTTTTTTAATTCAACCTGTATCTAACTAATGCTTCCAGCAGTAGTGTGCATGCATGTGTTTTGGTACGAGGGGAACTGGAGCAAGTGAAAATACTGGGCCAATAGACAATAGAGAAGTAAGTGGAATTGACAATAGAACGGTGCGGCGCTAATAAACAACCTACGTACACTGCACTATTACCGAGATTACTGATATTATGAAAAGAGGATGGACGCTAAATTCTTCCTTTCTTAAAGATCGCGGTTACTAAACCACGCTTGGCTGTGACGTGACATCATATGATGAGTGTACTGGCTCAGCGTGTCTAGTACGGTTTGTAGTTGTCGTAACTGCCTAATTACTGGGTTCTATATTTAGTTTTAAGGATTTTAATTAAAAGATGCGTGTGCGTTCAAAAGATGACAAGGCGTATATATTCTCTATTACAAAGTTCGAGGATAGTAGTGGGAGGGAACAGTTAAAATAAACCAATAGCGGCCCTTAATTGGACCGTCACGTGACACTCCAGTAAAACCACAGCAAGTGAGAACAATTCTATTCAACAGCTGCGTAAACGCGAATAACGAGTATATTTTTCAAGTTAAACTAAAAGCCTTCTCAGTTTACTAAAGTTATCTATTATAAAACAACAGGTTAAGGATCTAGCGAGGCCTAGAAACAAAAACAGGGCAAAAACTTTTTGTGATTAAATTCAAAAAGTGAATTTACTTAGTAGGTAGATAACGTCACGGATAGTTTGGACTTCTACTTTGTGTAATTCACGTTCGATCTGAGACAATTTCGTGAAAATGACGTCAAATAATCAAATGGCACATATTGAAAAGCTAACCGGCCGTGAAAATTACATAACTTGGTGGTTTGCAGTAACATACCTGCAGCATAGTGAGTTGCGGGACTGCATTAAAAAACGACTCACACAAAGAAATAGACGAAAAAAGGACTTAAAAGCAAAATTAAAGATAATTATCTTAGTACATCCAAGAAATTATGTGCACATTCAGGAGGCTAACACTGCTAAGGAAGTTTGGAATAAGTTGTCGTCAGCCTTCAATGACTCTGGGCTTTACACATCGCGTTGGATTGCTGCGTGATCTCTGCAATACCTCACGAAGTGGATGTCAAAGCATAGAAGAGTATGTGAGCAAAATAGATGTTGGAATAATAAAATTAATTTGGTGCTATAAAGGCTTGGCTTTGTTTACATTGGTCAAGTTACCAAAGTAAAATGTTGCTTTTGCCTGTAAAATTGATGACGGATTACTGTTCTCAGCAGGATGAGGCATTTTTGCATGATGTAATCAAAGAATTGAAACCTGTATTTGAAATTAAAGTCCTGAACACACCAAACAACTTGGTGGGAATGTAAATACCTAGAAAGTTTTAGTAATTGGATATTCATACATCAGACTAAATACACTAATGTTAAATAAATTCAACATTAATGATGCCAATCCCAACATCGTTCCAGTTGATTCTTACATGAAATCACACAATAGAGAGAATGAGGCAGATAAGAACATACTATATAGAGAAACAGTGGGCTCGCAACAAACTATAAACTATGGTACGGCTGGTTCATGGCTGGTTCTACCTGCTTTAGCCATTTAAAGATCATGTCTTCATTCCTAATTAACAAAGGGATGTGAGCAACTTCTACAAGTCCTATCGATTTGAGATTTTTTATCATATAAGAATAAGGTAACCTGAATCTGCAGGATGCCCTCACTAGAGGTGTTGTATGGGCTCAGTGGAATAGTCTCAAAAGGTTATAGAATTACTAGCTGTTACCCGTGGCTTTGCACGCGTGGTACTTCCATAAAAAGTAGCTTATGTCCTTTTCCAAAATATCACTATTCCAAAATTCATCAAAATCGGATCAGCGGTTTAGGCGTGAAAACGTAACAGACAGACAGACAGAGTTATTTTTGCATTTATAATATAATAGTAGGGATTTCTTACCAAAAACCTAAATATGAATTTTCAGATCCCTAACTTAAGGAAATATGAGTTACTGAGCCCAAACTAACTTTAATCCTCTATTAAGGGGGTAACCCTTCAAGGTTGTTTTTGAGTCAAAAAGCAACCTATGTTCTTCCCCCGAATGCAATACAGCTTCTTACCAAATTTCATCAAGATCCGTTCATCCGTTTAGCCGTGAAAACGTAACAAACAGACAGACAGAGACACTTTCGCATTTATAATATTAAGTATGGATGTGGTTATTGAAATTTTTAATTGTACTTATACAGGATATGAATACACACCTGGTTGCCGGATAGGGCAAGGCTACGTAGACGTCAACGAGCCTTGCCACTTGAACTGCTCCAATGAGAATCTGGCAGCGATCTTTGACACAAAGCAAGCCAACATGACTTGCCTAGATAGAAGACTGAACTACCGATTGTGTGAGAACTCATCGGCACTCGAGGCGATGGTGAAGGAACCGTGGCCTGGTGGAGACTGTCGGGTCAGTAACATAAGCATTTTTGGCATAGTTAACCATGTCGTTCATATAAGACTATACCACAATCTAAGATACTCAGCAAATTACCTTCTATAGAAGAAAAGTTTGTCGCTATTCATTGAGTATCTGCTCGTTAATTAAAGGAAGCAAAATATGGTAGGTACATACGTAGAAGTATATTCAATATAATGCCACCAACTGCCTCGTTTCAAATTGTTATTAAAGTAAATTCATTAGTTAATTTATCTTTTTATCATGCTACTTGTTATTTCAAAACGAGTGTGGTGCAAGGATTAAAGTACACCTTAAAGGTTCCTATTGTGCACTTGACTATGTCTTTAAACTTTAGTTATGAAATAATTAGGACTATAATACTCAATATTCACCATATTCTCTTAAAGGTGACGTCGTAATTTGCAGCTTTCATTAAAACCTTTAGTAATTAAACATTGTAAGCTTATTTGTTTGTTTAATTCCTATTTATATTTATTTGTTTTGATATGATAAATAATCGAAATTTAAGTGACAAAACGCGTCAAAAAAAACGCCTTAAATGATCTTAAAAGTCTAAAGCGCTTTGTGAACCCAGACCGTGGGTGACCACAGTGGCATTTTTGTCTAAGCGCTTTCATGCCTTGGAAGAAAGTTAATCTGTTAGTCTCGGCTTTTAAAAAGTTTATCTTTTTTCATTATATTATGTCTTTGTACGGCTTACTAATACGTACTGTTATAGGCGGATTGCTCACGGGCATTTAAATAAAGACTTTATAACTAAAACCTATTTATTTGGATATGGACATAGTTTTGACAAAAAGTTATGACCCAGAGATAACCGCTCGCGAAGAAGTAAAAGTCAAGACTGAAAATATGAGGGATAAATGGTTGGTTAGAATAGAGGAGAGTACTGACATCGTTTCTATAAACAGAGTATAGGTATAACAGTACCAAAGTGCAAATTTACATCACAATAATACTAGTAGCCTGCAAGTATGAGCTTTGATTAGAAGTAGACAGACAGACAAACGGACATGGTGAAACTACCTACGTACGCGTGATACCTACATAAAAAGTAGCCTATATCTGTACCCAAGATACAATCTATACCAAATTTATGAAGATGTGTTCAGCCGTTTAACCTTGTAAAGACAACAAAGAAACATACATATAGACTTAGCATCCTATAGTTTGTGATATAGACACTATCGTCCGTAAGTCCCCTGCCGTGATGTTGGCACTATTGATTGTCAATCTGTTGTTGTCTATTTCCACCCAATCAAGTGCGATCTCGCGTCGCCGCCATGACAGGTTAGTAAAGTAGGGATACCAGCTTCCGACACAATGCCTTTAGTATGGGTAATTAGAATTTACTGACATACCTAATTAAAATATAAAACGCGATGACTGCATGGATAATATTACTGATAAATATATATTTGAACTAAGAAATGACAGCAGCACATATTCGGATACGACAGATGATGATGACGTTAATGCAAGTGATAGTGATATGTCTGGCATCGTTTCTTTCGACCATAATTACTGTCAGAAAAAAATTTAATCAATAAATTATTTTACATTTCAATTGAATCATCATTTACAACCTAACTAGTCTTATAACTGTATATTATTTAAAAATATGCAAGTAAAACATTTTAATCTGTGGTGGGTACATACAAGTTTAGATAATGTTGCCGACATTCACCGATCACCAAGTGGTGTAAATACTACATTTATTGTTGCCAACACCGTAGGCAATGCAGCCAATTCCCAAAGCAGGGGACATCTTACGGTAAACGGTCTATACCTGCACTATTCTTGCATAGATCTAACCTAAAACTAATCATAGATTTAGTGAAAGTTCTTAATGAAATGCCATAAAATAGATGCATATCCCTTTGAGTTTTGACATACTGGCCTTAGAAACGTGAATGTTCCAGGTGTCGTGTAACCTCAACAACAAAGAACCCTGGCGTCTGATGGAGGTATGTGAAGGATGGCATGCAGACGTGGCTTCGACATGCCACCCGAGGACTGAAGCCGGCGGCACGTTCCCAGCTAACCTCTCCTTCATTGGCTCCATCCGTCTGTCGACAACAATGAGAGAGCATGATTGCGTTTTTGTACAGCTCAATCATATCACACTACCCGATGGTAAGGCATACTATATAATTATCTAGCTATCCACTTCGCACGTGTAATCTTTCGATTCTGCCCGTGTTTTGATTACCTAATTGGAACAAAAATAGCTGTTATTGTAACATAACTATAATACCTATACGTACAGCCGTGTGGACTTTTTTGTGGTTTATAATGAGTACAATAAACATGTTGTACTTATATTATTTGATTCGTCATGTATAGGTCTTGCAGCGCACGCCAAATAATAACCTAAATGTATTTTTTTGTACCTTGGGTCATGTCATGTAGACTTAAATTTTCGTATAGATCTGTAATTATTTTTAAATTAACTACATCCCATATTACTTGCAGATAATCTTCTACAGTTAAAATATTTCAAATCTGTTAAGTAGCTTTTGAGTTTATCAAAACAAACATAAAACATAACAGTTTAAGAAAAAAACATACAAAAAATCTAATATTTTATTAACCGACTTCAAAAAAAGGAGGTTCGTCAATTCGACTGTATATTTTCTTTAATGTGTGTTCGCGGATAACTTCGTCGTTTATGAACCGATTTTGATAATTATTTTTTTTGTTGGAAAGGAGATATCCCAAGAGTGGTACCATGATAAGGAAACCAGGATCTGATGATGGCATCCCAGAGAAATCGAGGGGAACCTTCGAAAATCGTAGTGACAACTTGTGCGTTTGTTAATTTTTTTCATTAAGTATTTTAAAGAACTACTATTTAATGAAGGTCTAGGTCTAGTCGATCTGATGATGGAGGCGAAAGACAGTCGAGGGAACTCCTCAACGATTTACAGCAATTACCTGGTGTTTGGGCTTGATTAATTTGTATTGATGAGAACTTTACACCTAGATGGGTTGTTATTGTCATTAGGGGTCTGATGATGAAGACGAAGGAACTCAACGTTTAGTAGTAGCTGCCTAGTGACTATACATGAAGTCGGTTGTCATTTTAGTTTTTATAACGTAATTATTTCTATATTTTTTAGTTTAGATATAACCGGTAGGGCCTACGTAAAAGTAGTAACAGCGACAGCAATACAATACAATAGTCATTTATTCCACTAAGATACGTACAGTACACTTGGAAAAGTCAGCTACAAAAATACTTAATAATAATATTACAATATAATATAATATTATTATAATATAACTGTTTGGTTACAATATTAAATAATAATAATTAATTACAAATAGAATAGCAACATTAAATTCTAAATAAATTCATTGTGTAAAAAGGTCATCAGCAAGTGCTTCGTCCGCGAATATCCGCGAGATCAGTCTCAAGTCATAAAAACGTAGGCCTCCGTGTCAGTAGTACTACTAAGAAATACAACTGCTAGTGCCATTGCACTACCAGTTGTAATTCTTACACCAGTTTCACAAAGGTGTGTCATTACACACCTTTGTATCTTTCGTTTCTCGTTTGTCTCGTTTGTCTCACAACAAATACAAGTAAATTCACACGACTTTTTAAATTCTAATGAAACGTAACTTCAACTGGTAGTACAAATGATACAAACTTAGATCTCTAGTACTACGACAAAAAAAAAAAGATTCTTTTGTTTCGCCGGATTAGTTAAAATTAAAAAAATATTGATGTTGAATTTTTTCACTTTCAGAACTTCTGTGAGTTTGAATAAAATAAATGAATAACCCCAGACATTTCACACAGCATCATCTGGCCCCAAAGTAAGCAGAGCTTGTGTTATGGGTACCACATGACTAATATACTACTTATATACTTTTTGTTTTCTAAATACATACATATTATACATAGAAACACCCAGACCCGAGACAAATACTTGCAGATCATAGAAACATTTGTCCCGCGGCGGGAATCGAACCCGCAACCTTCTGCGTCACAGCCGTACCTTAGCCCACTGCGCTACAGAGGTCGTCAAATCAAATACGCTTAAAGCAGAGAAATTAAAAGATTCCGTTCTCATAAGTTAACTTTCATCAAAAGACAACTGATGGATTCTACATGTTAGTTTTGCTATTTAATATCGGTTGAGGTTAAGGCTACATAGTTTGATCTGTATCATTAGATAAAGAAAGAAACATTGGCCTCAATTCTGTTGGCACCAACCTAACTAATTTTAGCTAAAATTAGGTCTAGGACTGTCAAATAAAACTGGTATTTTGCTGCTACCAACTTATCCTAATTCATTTTTATCTAATTTAATTAAGCGTTCCTAATTCAGTTAGATGGTACCAACCGAATAGGTTTTACAAATGCTATGACTAAATATATTTTAGACAGTTCCTAATTTTAGAAATGAACTAACCGATATGCCTCCATTGTGTTATCAGTAATCACAAAATTGCTAGTGTCACTAATTGTAGTAAAATCATATCCCTACGGTTCTAATGCTACAAACATGTAAAGGTGAACATACATACTATGTATGTTCATGAGAGGGTGTTTCTATGTATAATATGTATGTATTTACAAATAAAGAGTATTTAAGTAGTATATCAGTCATGTGGTCCCATAACACAAGCTATGCTTACTTTGGGGCCAGATGATGCTGTGTGAAATGTCCGGGATTATTTATTATTATTATACAACCGAGCCGACTGCGCCAAACGAATATATTAATTTCACTATTATTTCAGGCACAATACGATATCCAATATGTGCATCAAAAGCTCAATATCAACTGAAGACTGAACTATTCCAAACTTCCTGTGAAATAACCTGTGATAATGAAATTGTAAGTACCTAAACTAGAAATAGTTATCAAATCCTTTTTTTCCTATAAAATAAAATCCAAATAGTCATTTTGAATCGTTTTCTTTAATGCTAGTGAATCTAGGCGCCGGTTCCACCTAACCCCAGTTCAAGAATAGATCATAATTTAGTTTCATCACACAATTTTTTGTCTAGGGAGGGAATCGACCCCACAACCTACAGCTCAGAAGTCAAGTCATGTCAAAATATATTTAATTCAATACAATCACAAGGATCACTTTGAAACGTCTTACATAGTAAGTAAATTTAGGTACCAAATCTTTCTAACCCAAGTCCGAGAAGAACTGGCAAGAAACTCATCCTGGTTCTAGAGTTTTTTGCATGATCCATCTTATAACTACCCTAGCTATGTTATGGTTTCTCAGTAAATGAAAAAAGTGAACTGTATGACTGGTTTATATTAGATGGTCAAGGAACGCGCGTCTATATAGATTGCTTCCGTGGAGTGTATTGATTGAATGCGTCGGCGCCTTTCGAAGCCGGTCGGTCCCCCACCGCTGTATCCCCACTATCGTCGTAGCAGTGGCGGCGGGGCGCAGTGATGCTTTGTCTCCGACAACTACGAAAAACGAATACAAGAGAGTTTATACATTTCAAATGTGTCAGTTAATTGTCTGAGGGCAGAACACATGCGGCTATAATAATATTAATAATACTTATAGTAATTTATAATATAAAACTACGCTTTCTTCAAAAGACTATCCTTTATGTAAGCTTTAAATTTCTTAATATGTAGTTTAGTTGCATTTTCAGGAAGCTTATTATAGAAGCGCACTTTAAAATACTTATTTACTTATTTTAGTCGAAAACTAAAGATTTAAAACTTGTTTATATTCCTAGTATTAATTCTATGAAGATCGCTATTTTGCTGAAACTCATCTCTATTTTTTAGACAGAGCAACTTAGCAATCTCTAGAATTATTATTTTAGACAGACTGAGAGGCCAGTGAATATGTTTTGATGATGAATGAACTCAACAGCTGAACGAGATATTCGCAGAAGCGGCTGAGAGTGAGAGAGAAGACTCGCAGTACTCGAAGCAGTTCTGGCTGTTCTTTGCGTTGATGATCATCAGTTGGATCGGTCAAGCAGTCGTTGTCACTTTCGCTGATGCGATATGCTTCAATTTACTAGGTAAAAATTATAAATAAATAATGCCGGACATTTCACTTTAGCCCCAAAGTAGGCAGAGCTTGTGTTATGAAAACCACATGTCTGGTATTATATTTTTTTATAATTACTCTCATATTATACATAGAAACACACGAGACAATTTTTTGCAGATCATGTAAACATTTGTCCATCGGTAATGGTCGGATTCTCTGATATTTCCGACAACATTTACTTTTACATAAAACATTTTTTTAGGGTTCCGAACCTCTAAAGGAAAAATGAAACCCTTCCGTTCACTTCCGCTATCTGTTCTATCTGTGAAGACCCTTTTTCTTAGGAACGTGTGAAGGTATCAAGTTGAAATTATATCTAATACTATGGTTAGGTCTACAGTCCCATAGTGCTATAAGTAATAAAATCAAGCTTCTGTCAACACAATCAAAAAAGGCCTAAATACGGTCATTTATGCCGCATATTTTGTCCTTCCAAAGTATACTTTTAGAAAGCCTAATTGTTCTTTTTTCAAAATCAATAAAATATTTGCCAGCATTCGAAATTTTAAAATATTAGGGTTGTGACAGAACTTATGAACCGACTAGGACTAATCACATAACTTGCTAGCGCGCTGAAGTATGCTCTGTCCTTGTAAGTCTAATGTCAAAGAATAGAGATGGCACCAGTTTAATTTAATTAAAAATCATTAGCTAGTATGTGTTTATAAGATAGACCGTTTGTGTTGATGTTCCAGGTACTGAAGTGTCGCTCTACGGCAAGCAACGACTGTGGGGTTCAGTCGGCTGGGGCATATTCTCTCTGCTGACGGGTGCTCTTATTGATGTGTTCAGCGACGGAGCATACAAGGATTATACCGTAGCCTTTGCTCTCATGTTCGCATTTATGACGGGTGACGTCATTGTTTCCAACTTAGTCCAGGTACGGGGTATTTTTTGTAATATTATTTATCCTTTCTTCTACATACATATAATCACGCCTTGTTTTCCGACACGGTCGGCAGTAACTACGGATTTCCCCTGCTATGATCCTGACAAACTTCACTCTCAAAAAACACCAAGGCACATTGCCTTATGTGCCTGGGTGTTTCTATGTACATACAAAGAAAAAAAAGAATATTAGTTCATACCCATAATACAAGTTTACTCCAAGGTATAAATATATATATCAATAATGCTGGACATTTCACACAGCATCTAGAGTCTAGTCCAAGTCTAGAGTAAGTATTTCGTCAAGTTCCGTTCAGCCGTTAAAAGATATAGAGGGCAAATTCAATCCAATTCTTGGTTAATGGGAATATTAGCTAATTGGCATCTTTATTAATCTAATGACGTTAAAATGCCAAGAAAAAGCTCATTATATCATACAGAAAATTACAATAACAATCTCATCATCATCACAGCCTCTATGAAGTCCACTGCTGGACATAGGCCTCCCCAATAGATTTCTAGGAATAACGATTTTGAGCCCTCTCCATCCACCGACTTCCTGCGATCTTTACAATGTCGTCAATCCATCGGGTGGGGGGTCGTCCTACGCTTCGTTTTCCTGTCCTTGGTCGCCATTCGAGAACTTTTACTCCCCAGCGGTTATCAATTCTGCGAGCTATATGGCCTGCCCATTGCCACTTCAACCTCGCTGTCTCATTGGAGCGGCGGTGCGTTTATTTGGTCTAACCATATTATCTATATACAAAATACGGGAACTGGGGGCCGTCTTCTGATTGTGTCTATCATTTATTGGGGGGTTTTGCCATAGTCACCACGCTTGGCAGGCGAATTGGTGACCGCAGATTTAGTGTTAAGTACTCGGGGAGTGCTGCTGCCCATTCCCCTGGTGTGTGTGCCCTTAGTCGCCTTTTACGACATCCACGGGGAGGAAATGGAGGGGTCCTATTCTAATCCGGAACCACCACGGAAACAATATATTTGCAATAACAATATATTTGAACAATTAAAGGCAATATAAAGAGCGGGGCAAATGTTTGTATGATCTGCAAGTATTTGTCTCGTGTCTTTTTGTCTATGTATAATATGTATGTGATTCTAAAAAATGTATATCAGTCATGAGGCAACCATAACACCAGTTCTGCTTACTTTGGAGCCAGATGGTGTTATGTGAAATGTCCGACATTATTTATTAAATAAAAAAATAGTACATTGTACACCTAGGCGAGAAAGTGCCCAATTCCTACCGTGTGTCATTTTAAAACATACGAGGTAGGAATCGCGCTTTCTCCCGAGTGATACATAGTGCGTTATACTATACCTAAAGGAATAAAGTCTTCACTATCACTCGACGACATTCTGTAGAATTCATAAAATTACCAATCCCAAATTCAAATTTTGAAGAAATTCCCGCGCATGCCTTTATTACTAGGGTTCTTTTTTCAAAATATTGTTCGGAAATCGGAAGAGGAATGAATCATTTGGCGGACTTGGAGTAAACACTTTTTGTCGTTTGGCCTATTATGAAAATTTTATTTTTTATTTTATTTATTTTATTCATAACTATATAAATAACCATAGATAGCTACCGGCTGATCTATGAAGAAATTAATAAAAAATAACACGTTATAAATTGATTTCCATACACTGTTTTCTCCCGCTAAACGCGTTAGAAATTAAATTCCATAGACTTCTCCGTCCCGCATTTTAGTAGGCCTGAATTGATGTACTTTTTAAGTATGGATATATAATATGGAAAAGGAATGGGCAAGTTTCTCAGTAGGTGTTGTATAAATACTTTACCTTTGAATACGAGTAATAATAAATATAAAAGGATGGGACCAATGTACTAATTGTCTAAACTACTAACTAAATGTCTAATTGACATTATTGCACCAGATCTAGCTTTCATATTTAATCAATGTATTGACAGTGGAGTATTTCCTGATTTGATGAAACATAGCAAGATCATACCTCTATTCAAATCAGGTAGTCATTCCGATCCTAGTAACTTTAGGCCTATATCAGTACTTCCTACATTTAGTAAAATATTTGAAAAACTTATACTAAACCAATTACAACGACATTTTAATACCAACAATTTACTAGACAGTAAACAATTCGGATTTACAAAGGGACGCTCAACGACTGATGCCGGTGTTGAGTTAATATCACATATTTTTGATATCTGGGAGGAATCACGCGATGCCTTAGGTATTTTTTGTGATCTGTCGAAAGCTTTTGATTGCGTTCACCATGAAATTCTAATCAGCAAACTACACCACTATGGTGTTAAGGGAGTTTCACTTAAGCTTCTCACATCCTACTTAACTGACCGAACACAACGAGTAGATGTAAATGGAAAGCGTTCTCCGGGGTCAATGGTAAAAATGGGTGTACCACAAGGATCAATACTCGGGCCATTCTTGTTTTTAATTTATATAAATGATCTACCTAAACTTGTAAAGGATGATCACGAGATTGTACTGTTTGCTGATGACAGATGACACGTCACTTTTATTTAAATTAAAGCGACGACTTACTAATCTTGACGATGTAAACAATGCAATCTCTAAAGTTGTAACATGGTTTAATGTAAACAACTTATGACTTAACGAAATGCATTCGTTTTATACTGCCCAACGTTAAACAGGTGAAAGCTAATGTAAAAATTAATAACGAAAAGATAGATCTCATCGACACCACAGTGTTCCTAGGCATTACTTTAGATAATAAGCTGCAATGGGGCCTGCACATAGATAAATTGTCGAAGAGACTCAGCTCTGCCGCATACGCTGTCAAAAAGATCCGTCATTTTACCGACGTAGATACCGCTAGACTCGTTTACTTCAGCTACTTTCATAGCATTATGTCTTATGGCATTTTTTTGTGGGGGAGTGCTGCTGATATTAACACCATATATGTGTTGCAGAAGAGGGCTGTTCGTGCAATTTATAACATGGGCCCCAGAGAATCACTTAGAGATAAGTTTAAAGAAATTAATATTATGACAGTGCCTTGTCAGTATATATACGAAAATTTAATGTATGTGCACAAAAATGTTCACTTATTCAAAAAAAATTGCGATAATCATAGTATTAACACTAGAAATAAAGATAAACTCGCTGTTCCCACTGTTAGGCTCGCTAAAGTTAATAAGTCTTTTATAGGGCAATGTGTACGCTTCTATAACAAGGTCCCAAGCGACGTGTTAGATTTGTCGATTGGCAAATTTAAAAACGTAATTAAACATAAACTGTCTATTAAAGCATATTATAAAATATCAGATTATTTAGAAGACAAAAAAGCTTGGGATGAATCTGCTCCAACTCGACTCGGCATCCGTAACAAAATTGTCAAGGATCATACAAAAAAGTGTTAAGACCAGACAAGTTTCTTGCCGGATTCTTCTTGAACTGGGATTAGGAGGAACTGGCACCTAGATTCACTAGCATGTAAGAAGACGATTCAAAGTGGTCCTTGTGATTGTAATGAATAAAGTTATTTTGAATTTTGAATTTTGTACCCAGTGGTGGAATTTTGTACCCACTGATAGAATCCATATCCATACTAATATATAAATTCGAAAGTTTGTCTGTCTCTCTGTACCTTTTCTGTACCTCTTGATAGCTTTTCACAGCTAAACGATTGAACGGATCATTTGAACGAAGCAGATGAATTTTATCATGGGAGCAGACATAGGCAACCCGGATTTTCATATTTATATTTTTTTTAATACATCTTAAAAATACTCAAACACTGAACAAACAAAACAGAACACAGAACTTCGATATTATACATTCATTATTTTCTTTTCCTTTTGTGGTGTATGTAGAATATAATAATAGATGCGATTTTGTACCGTATCGTGATAACATAGAGCCCAGATTGGAAGAGCAACGACGCCCTGCCGTCATACAGTGTCAACTAGTACGGAGGGTAGTCACTTGACTGTACATCGGCTTTGATAACAATCTTACCCCAAGAAAATGTATTATTAAGTGTGGAAAATCTATTATAGTAATAATAAAGTTTATTATACATTCATAACGCAAATATTATTCCAGATAGAATCAACGAAAATGTCGATGAGTATCATAGCTGATGTCGGCAGCCTGCTATCATCATTGCCCACGTTTATATTCCTGATGTGGACTATCGCAGTGGGACTTTGCACGGGCCTGCTATGGCAGTTCCTCTTCTGGCTGCTCGAGGATGTATCCAAGGAGATATGCGACGGCTCGGATTATACCAAGACGTTGCAAGGACTCGTCAGCGCGACACAAACGTTTTTCGGCGAGATACCATTCTTGTTTGTGTCAGGTAAGATACATGACATTTTTTAATAAACTCCCGACACAAACGGCTTTATTATTAAAAATTTCACAACTTCTGTCAAGAGTTTAATTCAATTCTATCTAATTCTTGGTTAATGGCCTTTGTGGAAGGGACCACAATTTCGCCAATCGTTTTCTGTTTGTCCTTTGCTTGAACAAGGCCAGTATTTGTAGATTTGGGAGCGGTGATAAATTTTGTGACTACAAATCTATACCATTTGAAAACAAAAAAATAACTCTCCCTGTTTCACCCTTTTATGCAATGGGATCGGATTCGTGCTCTGGTCCTGGAGTCGGATAGACTTGGTGGCGTTACTGTGCAGACATTTCAACACTTCGATATACCGATAGTCGATTTGGCACCGCTGGAGTGACCGCAACACTGCCCAGGTTTCGACAGAATCAAAGGCTTTCTCATAGTCCACAAACGCTAAACAAAGTGGCTGGTTATACTCTTCGGTCTTCTGTATAACCTGCCGGAGCGTATGGATGTGGTCTATGGAGTTAAAGCCTTTTCGGAACCTTTCGGCTGGAAGTCGTCAAACCTACGAGCGAGACGATTAGTAACTACTCTCGAAAACAGCTTATAGACATGGCTCAACCGCGAGATGGGCCTGTAATTCTTTAACAGGGTGTTATCCCCTTTCTTAAAGAACAGTACCACCACGCTCCTGTTCCACGCCTCTGGCGTAGTTCCTTCGAGGATGACGGAGTTGAACAGCTTCTGGAGGACCTTAAGTACCGATGTTCCACCCGCTCTCAGAAGCTCTGTCGTTATTCCGTCTTCCCCCGGTGCCTTGTTGTTCTTAAGCTGCTTGAGAGTCGTTCGAATCTCATATAGGCTGACGTCCGGAATGTCTTCAGTGTAGTGTCGGGTTAGGCGGGCTCTTGCATCGCTATTCGTGCTCGTAGTAGGACTTTGCGATGAGATGTATAGTTGTCCATAGAACTTCTCAAGCTCTCGTAAAAAATTCTGGCTTCGAGGAAACGACACTGCCACTATCGGTCTTCAGCTTCGTCAACAGACTTTGCCCAATAGACAGATCTCTCGCCAACACTTTGGAACCTTGGTTGCGCTCTATTGCGTTCTTAATACTACACGTATTAAAGAGACGCAAATCGCGTCGCATAGACTTAGAGATCTGTTTATTGAGCGAGCTGTATTTCGACTTGTCCACTGAAGACTGCAGTTTCATTTCGGTACGTTCTGCCATGAGTTTAAGAGTGTGCTCAGAGAGTTTTTGGGTTCAACCTTTGCGTTGGGTTTTACAGAACTTTGACCCAACGGCATGGACAATTTCCACCAGACCGTCATTTATTTCGTCCACGGATCCGCATTCGGCGAGGCATTGGAAGCAATTTTGGAGTTCCAACTGAAAGCTCTCGGGGTTTTGGATTTGGGCAGGACTTGGGCGAAGAGTAGATTTCATCAGACGGGACCTCTCTAGCTTTACGTTAAGATTTAATGAGCCTTTAACCATTCGGTGATCACTGCCGGTTTTGACCCTGTTGATCACTGAGACATCATTAAATATTTGCTTTTTTGTAGTCATGATGAAATCTATCTCGCGTTTGTGTCCACCGGGGTGAAGCCACGTCCATTTCCTGGACGACCGCTTGAAAAAGAAGTTCATCATAAAGAGTCCCTCCTTTTTCATGAAGTCTGCCAATCGCTGACCCCGTTGGTTCCGCTGTCCAAATCCAAACTGCCCCACTCTCTGTTCATCGCCATTCCTCACACCTAGCCGCGCGTTGAAGTCCCCCATCACAACCGTAAAGTGTGTTTTCGAGGCTTGCATGGCATTTGAAATGTATCTTACATAGTCTCCACTTCATCGTCTGGACGTTTTGAGTGAGGTGCGTACACCTGTATGACCTTAAGCGAATACCGTTTGGTTATTCTGAGTATAAGGTATACCACCCAGCTCGACACGCTTTCGATCTTTACTATGTTGTTAACGAGGGATTTGCGGATGAGAAATCCGACACCGTGCTGAGAAAGTTGATCGCCCTCCCGGTAGTAGAATAAGTTGCCGGAATTTAGGATTATCGTGTCCTCTCCCTCTCTTCGGACTTCTGATAACCCCATAATATCCCAGTGCAACTTATTTACTACTTCTTCCAGCTCTATCAACTTCTCGTCGGTCCTCAGTGTGCGTGCGTTGTATGTTGCCAGGGCCAGGGGTCGTTGGGATTGGTAGCTGGACCTCTGCCGGAGATTCTTCGCACCCCCTGTTCCGCCGTTACCGTGGCCGCCACCTATGCCAGGAATAGCGGAGTTGCCGGGAACTGGGGGCCGTCTTCTAGTTGTGTTCATCATATGGGGGGTTTTGCCATAGTCACCACGCTTGGCAGATGGATTGGTGACCGCAGATGTATAAACATAAAACCAGACATTGGCGAAATTGTGGTCCCTTCCACAAATGCCATTAACTAAGAATTGAATTGAATTGTCATAGTCGATCGTAATTTGTCTATTCTATTTGATATTTTGCTTCCCTGTGACTTACCAGTGGTGTTTACGAATTTCGAAAAATGATAAAGTACTAAAAAGCGTTAAATAAAAACTTTTTAACCGGCCTCAAAAAAGTAGGAGATTCTCAATTCGGTTGTATTTTTATGGGCTCAAATTTAATTCAATGAAGTCGTAGTTTTTAGAACATTATTAATTAGATAAATTCATAATATACATAAGAAACACCCAGGCCCGAGACTAATGCAGATCATACAATCATTTGTCCCGCCATGGTATCGAACCCGCAGCCTTCTGCGTCTCAGTCGGGCCTTGGCCCACTGCGCCACAGAAGTCGTCATATATACGTGTATTATAGTATGCAATGTATGTATTGTTACTTCTACAACTTGTACGACTCAGTAGCCAATTTTAGTGACGGAATTATAGACAAACCTCCATCGAAGCTTAACAACTTTGAAAAGCATCTACTTACTTTTTACGTGATAACGTCTTATAAATCAATGAACGCCGGCTGCACGCACGAAAAAGCATGACTCATTGTCAAGTTCCGCCTGAGCTGAGCGTGCAAGCGAGAGCGCCGAACAAGCGATAGAAAAACACGATCGGCCCAAGCGTTCGGCATGTGACGCCGGTTATCTTATGACGTTATCACGTAAAGTTATCGTCCGTAAACCGTTATTTTAATAGTAAACTATTAACCTTTATAATAAATAGTAAACTTTATATTCCAGGTTACATACTCCGTAAAGTGGGTCACGTGAACACAATGAGTCTGGTACTGTTCGCGTTTGGAGTTCGGTTCATCCTATACTCTGTACTGCGCAATCCTTGGTGGGTTCTTCCCATTGAAACACTACAGGGTATCACTTTCGGCATGTTCTACCCGACTATGACGTCATACGCTAGCGTCGTCGCACCCCCTGGCACCGAAACCACCGTACAAGTATGTAACGAAGAAGGCACTACCAAACATTATATTGGCACATGCCCACGTTTTCACAGTAGCTAGTGACTGGTTGCAAGCGCATTGCCGTTTATAGGAATACTACTTGACTTGACTGGCCTGTCCTGTCAGCTCCGTTGGTAGTAGCTCTGCCTTCTGCACTGTAGGCTGAGGGTTCGATTCCCTCCCAGAATAAACATTTTTGTGAAGGACATAGGTGTTGTCTATCATAAGTATGTATTTAAAAATATATAAGTATTCTATCAGTCATCTATAGTCACCATAATACAAGCTATGCGTAGTTTGGGAATAGATGGTGTTGTGTGCATTGTCCAGCAATATTTTATTATTATTTATTACTAATGAATGACACGAACATTCGAATTGATTGGATTTTGAGTAAGGTCTGGTTTCCTAACTATGTTTTCTTTCACTGTTAGAGAGCACTATCATTGCTCACATACATTTATCGATAGGATTTTTTTTAACCTTTGACCTTATGATCTGAAGTCAAGGGTGCTATCACTACACCACACCACTACTTTATTTAAACATTTCAAATAACGAACGACGGTCAAAATTACCAGAACGAAATCTTTGGAACTTCTACACTAGCTTCCCCATAAACATCATTCTTTCGAGCTGTTCCTGCGTTGGTGCCACGGTAGAACTCTTATCAGTAAATAACGCAATACAATATAAGTGTAATCCTATGATCTCATAATTAGCTGAGTATGGTCTGTCTTTGTCATTCTAAATCTACGTCCACACCAGTTCGCTTATATGTACATCTCGCAACTAATCGTAAAAGGATGTGCGCCACCGATGCCGAATGGGCGTGCGCTATTATGGAGCTAGTATTAAGGCATGCGCTATTGCATGAGCTATGGTGCTTGACGCACACGTCAGAGCTAGGCGCAAGAATTTAAAGCCAATTTAGATTGTGGTCTTGATACTGATAGATAGATAGATATTTATTTCTTTAAACTTGTAACAATCATTGGTTAATAGTGTTTTTAAGCCTATATTAGGTTTGTCTACACACTAGGTTCTCGATAACAAATGTACTAAAAACAAAATAACAATAAGCATCACACACTTACTTCCAGCATTATTAAACAAAGTAGGTAGGTAACAATAACAACAAGTGGAATGAGCGACCGCTCACAACAATATCAATTGTGGTTGCACACATTCAAACGAGAGTCTTTACAAAAATCGACCCCGTCAGGTGACTGTTGTACGCACTATCTAAATAACTTAAAATACGAACGATCGTAATATCTATGAAGTTGTCGTTGTGTCTAATACCGTTAAACAAGCAATTCTTGTATATAATCTCGAGATCTCGAGTCTCGAGAACGGCTCCAACGATTTTCATGAAATATAGGATGCAGGTTTCAGGGGCGATAAATCGATCTAGCTGGGTTTCATTTTTAGAAAACGTCGTTTTATCCATGTTTTATACCGAACAAAGCTCAGTCATCCAGGTACTATTACTGGTTATACAAAGGTATTGGTTAATCGACCTATTCATGTTCAGAGGATATTGGGGAAGTTATTTCCTATGAATTAGACTACGATGTCCCTAAGCAAAAGTTTTTGTGAAAAAATGGTTGTTTTAACATAATCATGTTATATATTTTTTAATAAACAAGTATCCCTTAACAACTTAACATTAGGAAATACTTTTAGAAATTAAAAGGTTACAAAGCAAGTAGAGAATCGTCTTAATTAAATAATTGGTACTTACACCATCAAATAAAAGCAGAAACACCGAATCATTACCGAAACATGCTAATGAATTAAAAGGTATAATACCCGTTACGTACTAAAATAATATAAATTATAATCGCAAATATTAAAAAAAACTCGTTATTTCACAATTATTGAACACTCACACATATTGAAGAAGTCGAAAGAACTAAAAAAAATTTAAAACATTGCACATACCCCGTACCGTATTCCGTAGAAATAAATGTCTACAGATTATTCAATCAGCTCCCGGGATCGTCGTATTTTGAGACCCCAAAATGTTGTTATTATACATTCTCTCGAATTTGATTGATTCTCTCGAATTTGATTGATTCTCCCTATTTTGCTTGGTAACAAATTTTTCCCCGGTTATCCCAGGGCAAAAGCAGCTTGGCAGCAAGGACATCCAAAATCCAAAACGCCTTTTTAGCCCAATTTTCAGTATAAGATACAGTATAGAAGAAATATGTTTCTGAATAGAGTATATATACTCGTATTGTAAATAGTAAACAAGTATAGACCGTATTCAACGAGCATTTTATAAATAAATGTGTATTTCTAATACTACTTTCGTAGACATATTAAACATTATCGACAAATTAGCCTTTTTTTGTTTATAGGTTATTTTGTACTATTAAGTTCATTAGCTTTTAATGAATAAAACTACTGTGGCAAGTTTGTTGGTTATTGCATAATCTAATTTGTGTTTTATTATTGTAAAATAGTACATTATGTTTCCGTAGGGCTTGGTGGGCGCGGTGTTCGAAGGCGTGGGTACTTCGCTGGGCAGTTTTGTGGGCGGGCGGCTGTATGGAACATACGGTGGCTGGCTCACCTTCCGCTGGTTCGGATATGGAGCTCTCGTATGCTGTGCGTTACATGCGTTTGCTCAGCGCATGGTACGAGGCAACGGACGACTCGCGCAAGGTAACAAGGACACTGAACAGTAACAAAATACCAGGGTAACAAGGCCACTAATCAGTAACAAAATATCAGAGTGACAAGGCGTCTTCAGTAATACTACAGATAAAGAGGCCGCAACAAGTTTACTTCTCAATAAAACTATAAAGCAACACCGCTGGAGTAGCAAGGCCACTGATCATTACGAAATACTAGGGTAACAAGGCCACTGATCAGTAACAAAATACCAAGCTGATAAGGACGCTTTAGTAACACCACCGATACCGAGTTCGTAACAAAATCACTACTTAATAAAATATAGATACAACACCGCTAGGGTAACAAGGCCACTGATCAGTAATAAAATACCAGGGTGATACGACCGCTTCAGTAACAACCGGCCGGAATCCCATTCAGGTGTCTTCTAGAGTTAGCACTTAAACTATTACAATAATTATTCTTAAACACAGATTTATTTCTGTTATGTTTTCTTGCCTCGCAGCTCAGTTAGTAGCAACTATGCCTTCTGTGCTGCAGTTTGTAGGGTCTATTCCCATCTAGGACAAACATCTGTGTTCTGAACATAGGTGTTCCTTTGTCTGTGTGTAGTATTGTATCATAAGATGTATTTAAAGTATATATTAAGTATTTTGTCATCTTGTTCCCATAATACAAGATTTGATAGTAGTTTGATGGGTGATGGTACTGTGTGAAATCTCCACCAATATGTATTGTTATATATATATCAGGTTAGTTTAAAATTAATATGTAATATTTTATTTACATGTTAATGAGCATTTATATAACTAACAACATACATAAGTAATATGTTATATAAACATATATATTGTTTTTGACGGATTCTGTTGTATTTTTATTTTAACCTACTATAATATAAATTCGCAAGTTTTTTAGATGTGTTATGTGTTTTGTGGTTCAATCACGCTGCAACAGCAGATTTGTATGAAACGTGTATGAGTTGGTGACCTACAATGTAATTATGATTTAGTTTGCATTCCAAAACTAGAGGTATACGGAAATATTTTAATTTTAGTTTGATATGTACTTTGCATTTTTTACTGTGGGCTAATTTATTATAGTAACATAAAATGTTCTATTAAAAGTATTATATATTAGTGTACTTTAGTTTTAAAAGTTGTGTTTTGAATAGTTCCTTTCACGGTCAGTATTATAATTACTCATGAAATATAAAGTTGATATATTCATATGTGTTTTAATTTTATCTAAAGGTACCTTTCAAATTTAAGTATATACCTACCTATCATAATGTATGTGTCCTATTTAATAATATACTAGGGTACCACCAATTTAAGTAATAAAATAAATACACATAAGTTTAATTTTATATATTGGTCATTTCACACAGCACTATCTGGCCCCAAACTGATAAAAGCATGTTCCATGGAAACAAGATTACTGATAGAATACTTATGCTTGAAATTACTAATGATACTGAATAACACTCGGACACAGAACAAACATCTACGATCATTGCACAAATGTTTGTCTTTGATGGGGATTGAACCCAGAACCTACAGCAGAGAGGGCAGAGATTCTGATAACTGAACTGTGAATGTTCTCTGAAGAAGTCAATTATATAAGTTCTTATGAATAAGCACCTATTTCAGATCAAAATACCTACATAATATAACACTATGTTATGTATATCTGACCTTACAGTTATTTTTCTTCTAAATTAATGGGTTGTGTCATAATGTTGACAATTTTGCCAGTCAAGTGATTGTTTGATTATAAAGTCTTAGTCGAATGCCGATTGTCATTTGTTCATATTCTATTCTATCTATCATTGTCATATTCTAAACGTCATCGCAGAATGGCCGTCTAGAACTTTCTCGGGATACCTCATTGTTCAAATCACATTGCACCATAATACACTTATAATTAAATTGCCTATTCTTGTGCTATGTACTCACAGTGTAGTAAAATTCCGCTAAGATTACTGAATGAAACATGCAATAGCATGAGAAATATAATTATTTTAGAAGCGCTATGTCGCTTCATGAAATGACAAAAAAAGAATCACCGACCTTAGAGCTATCTCTCTTCTTCTTCTTATTATGGCATCTGTCTTAATGTCAATTTTGCCAATGTCAAGTGATTGTTTTGTCATAATATCGTCACAAAGTTGCTTTAGTTGAATGACCGTCTAGAATTGGATTCCTCGTCGTACAAATCACAAAAAATCAATCTATATGACGAATCTTGATTTCATAATGCGTCACCATGAGGTTCAGACATAAACCTGAATTCAATTATATAATAATTCATAGATTTTTATTCAGACCATAATAAGTTGTACAGATTACAATAGAACGATGAGTCTGCAAAAGTACTAAGACTGTGTAGCAGCATCAACGCCCGCCTCCTTTAAAGAACAGTTCTGTATATTATTAGAACTATAATAATACTATACTAATAAAAATAAAACTATAATAGTAGTTCTATTATTACGAACTAAAAGTAGATTTTATATAACACAACACGTAATACTTAAGTTTCTAACAAGGTGGAATGATAAAAATTATAATAAAAAAATATATAATATAATAAATTATAAAACTGAGCCTCACAGTATAGTTTAAAGGTTTACTTAACGTTTATAATTGCCTTTTTTCAAAATAAATGTCGATTACACCGATAATTTCAGGTAAAATTATGGAAACGTGAATTCGACAAAAAGGGCATTTCACAGCCGCTTCACTCCAAAAAAAGCCAAATAGGTCATCATCTTTTCTGCTCTTCTGCTTCTCTGATTTGCTAAAAACTTATTTTAAATCCCTACTAATATTATAAATGCGAAAGTAACTCTGTCTGTCTGTCTGTCTGTTTGTTTGTAACGTTTTCACGCATAAACTGATGAACCGATTTCGATGAATTTTGGTTTAGAGATAGATGTGACCTTGGAGAAGGACATAGGTTACTTTTTATGTAGGTACCGCGCGCGCAAAGCCGCGGCCAGCAGCTAGTACAAAATGAAAACATTGGTTCTTAATTTTTTTTGAAAAAACTACCCTGCAATGCGGGCTTAAAATTTGTATGTGACTTTTTAACATGTGATGTGGTTCGTCTTAAATTTGGTTTATATACTATACATACAAATTAAATAGACATTGGTCACGTGTTTATGGGTTTTCCAAAACATCTATTAAAATGAGTTGCAGTATGGTTAAAATTGAATAAAAACCTTTAAGGCTACACAATCAGATGACATCCATGGCGCAGTGTGCCATTCGAGACGCAAAGTTGTAGGTTCGTTTCCCGCAGCAAATGTTTGTATGATCTGCAAGAACTTGAATCGGGTCTGGATGTTATTCTATGTTTAATTGTATGTATTTACAAAAAAAAAGTTCAGTAGTATTTACATAAAACAAGCACGATGTCTCTGAATTGTGACTGCTTAGTGTAGATAAATGAATTTTAGACGTATTATGTTTTTAGGGTTCCGTACCTCGAAAGGAAAAAACAGAACCCTTATAGGATCACATTGTTGTCCGTCCGTCCGTCTGTCAAGACCCTTTTTTTCAGGAACGCGTGGAGGTATCAAGCTGAAATTATATCAAATACGCAGGTCTACTGGCCCTTAAAGCTGTGAAAAAATCAAACTTCTAAGCTAACGCAATCAAAAGATACAGCCGTTTATGCCGTAAATTTCCGCAAATTTTCGACACTCGCAAGGGAATCAAAACCTACAGGGTACTTCCCGTGAACTCAGAAATTTAGTACGAAGCAACGTCTTATAGCGCAGATAAAGGAAAAATTGCGAAAACCGTAAATTTTTAGTGACATCATATAATAAAAATAATTTTAATAATTTTAACCTTAGATACCCTTTTCTTGAGATCTAAAAGAACATTTTTTGCAATAAAAATACCATAACTATGACTCAATTGTCGTGATGGGTGAAGTTTTACTTATATACCTACAGGTTTGTACGGAACGAGTGTTCCGTACACGTGTGCACGAGTCCGACTCGCACTTGGCCGGCCTTTTTGTGATTTGTACGACATGGAATCTAAGACAATTCTAAAGCGATGATAGACATAGACACTCATTTATTTATTACTCAAGCACACACAATCAGTGCAAACAGAAAAAATGATTAAATAAAAATAGAAGAATACAGAGTATATTGTCATGTATCTGTGTTTCACAGTAACATAAAGGTCTCGACTCATGTTTGATGTTTAGATTAAACAAATGATGATCGACTACGTCTTTGTGACTATAAATTATACAAAACAAACTTCGATCACATAAGTAATCCTTTAGACCACCTTACCTCAACCAATATCTTTATATATATTTCTACTGTACGTGTATGTCACTGAACTCCTCCTAAACGGCTTATATTATAACGGACCGGGTTTGAATGATTTTTTTATATGCGTTTGGGTGGCGCCCTGGATGGTTTAGATTCACAAATCAGCCCGGCAGATGGCGCTGCTGTCGATACAATTAGATATTTTTTTTAAAACGCGCGGACGAAGTTGCGAACGGGACAGCTAGTATACATATATATCTGCAAATATCCACGAAAAATCCAGAAAACGAACTAGTGAAGCAAGCGTGCAAGCGAGAGCGAGGAACAAGCGATAGAGATGCACGATCGGCCTATGCATTTGGCTTGTGACGCATAATAGGTATAATAAAAGTATGCAGCCACTTGACAGGCAACATTATCATAATCGCGGCTGCCATGTTAGTTGGGCAGGTTTCCAAAGGACATCAAGTACAAAAATTCAACGTAGCTCTCACTGACCAGGTTTACTTGTATATAATTATTTTATGTAGATATCTAGTTTATATAAGCATTGCAGTTTAATTCTAGATAGTGCTGTGTGAAATAACCACCACTGTTTATTTGCTAGCTGCCGCTCACGCGGTACCTACGTAGTTAACACACTGAACCCTACCAAAAGTTGCCACCTAAAAGCTATATCAAACCAATATACTCGTTATGCATGAAACCTCCTAATATTTTTAAAAGCTTTATCTAACTAATATTATAAATCCGAAAGTAACTCTGTCTGTCTGTTTGTTACGCTTTCACGCCTAAACGCTGAACCGATTTTGATGAATTTTGGTATAGAGATAGATGGGACCTTGGAGAAGGACATAGGCTACTTTTTATGTAGATACCACGGGTGCGAAGCCGCGGGCAGCAGCTAGTTCAGATATATACCTAACTATGGTTTAGTAAAGTAAAAATAAAACAACCCTACATTTCGTAATGAAAATGTAGGGGAGGTACCCATTAAAAATCATTTTTTCAGATTTTATTTCAAAACTTTGTAGAGACCACTAATACGTACCTATTACCGTACTGTTAATTTAACCTAATACCTTTAAACGACCATTATTGTATATCCCCCAGGATTCCCTCCCAGGATAAACATTTGTGTGAAGAACATAGGTGTTTGTTCTGTGTCTGGGTGTTATAAAGTATCATAAGTATGTATATAAAAATGGGATATTTTTAAATTCACATCTGTATAATTTTTCAGCACACTAGGTATCTCCACTAATTAACTGCAAACCAGAAAAATGAATGCTGTGCTAAAAAAGCGATTGATTAACTTGTGTTGGGGTGATGTGCCTTTCTGATTGTTGCAATCAAAACACTTCAGACATTTTAACACCTCCGTTTATTCAACACTAACAAATCTAGTTTAAATGTAAAGCACAATAAGCATAGGTAAGGATAGTAGGTATGCCTCGGAAACTGTAGCTGGTTGCGGAGCGAAGTACCGTGCGTCCCTCGCGAGGCCTGTGACAGAATGGTGCGGTGAAAGATGGTTATGTCAAGGTGCGCGCGCAGTCGAGTTCCTTTGTCTTCAACCGTTGAGTCGCGTTCGTTCTGTACGACACGATTGGTATAAGCGCGACTATTCTTCGGGTGGAGTACATCGCTAAAGCAAAAGTATTAGTTTGTAGTAATAATAAATTACGTATACGTATATAAATATATTATAAGTATTGTGGCAACGCCACAGGACTCCCCCCCAGAGACCACCCTAGGATGGGCGATAATAATCTGGGAATCTCACATTTCTCCTTGACCGTGTTGTTTTTATGTTTGCATCTTTGCTTTCAGGACCAGGAGCGGTATCTGATTTTTCATTTTCCAGCTGACGAGTATCCGGACTAGTTTCTGAGTTAAGTACGTATGCTGGTTTTAGTCTCTCTATTGAGACTGTCTGTTCCTTTCCTCTCATTCGCAGTTTGAATACTTTGGCGTCTCGTTGCAGTACTTCATATGGTCCCGTGTAAGCCGGCTGAAGAGATCCTCTCACGGTGTCATCATGGACGTAAACATGAGTTGCAGAAGGTAAGTCTTTGAAGACAAAAATCTTACGCTTGCTGTGTCTCGCTGCTGGTTGAGGACGGATATTGTTCATGATGGAACGAAGTCGTGCTGTAAATGCAGTAAAGTCACTGGTTGTATGCAGAGTAGTGCATGGCTGAAAAAATTCTCCGGGTAGTCTGAGTGATTCGCCATATAGGAGTTCAGCAGGTGAGGCCTGTATGTCTTCTTTGAAGGCACTTCTCATTCCTAGGAGTACTAAAGGTAAACTCTCGGTCCAGTTTGAGCTTCCATGGCACATTATTGCGGTCTTGAGCTGTCTGTGCATCCGTTCGACCATGCCATTGCTTGCTGGGTGATACGCCGTAGTTCTGTTGCGTTTAAATCCAGCGAGCTCTGAAAGCTGTTTCATTAATGAAGACTCGAACTGCTTCCCGCGATCCGTTACGATTTCTGAAGGGCAACCGTAACGCGATATCCAGTTGGAAACGAAGGCTTTGGCGACTGTTTCAGCTGTTATGTCTTGCAAAGGTATTGCTTCTGGCCAACGCGTGAACCGGTCGACAGCAGTGAGACAATAGCGATGTCCATCTGAAGGGGGTAAAGGTCCGACGAGATCTATATGCACGTAGCTGAGTCTGGCGCTTGGTAGTTTGAAGGTGCCCACAGGTGATGATACATGCCGTGTGATCTTCGTACGCTGACAAGCGTGGCAGAGCTTTGTCCATTCGCGACAATCTTTGTTTATGCCAGGCCACACGTACCGCTGTGCTACTAGTTTTGCAGAGGCGTTAGCACCAGGGTGGCTGAGTGAATGGAGGCTGTCGAAGACTTGCCTTCTGAGCTCTTTAGGTACATATGGTCGTGGGGTTGGCGTGGTTTCGTCGCAGTAAAGTTCCAGTCTTGTCCCTGGTACAGTTACTTTGACGAGTTTCAGCGATGTTCCTCCCTCTAAAAGTTGTTTTAGTTCTGGATCAGTTCTTTGCGACTCGGCTAGAGAATTTAATTCAATGGGTTGGACTATTTCCTCGATTCTGGAGAGAGTATCGGCTACAACGTTGTCCTTCCCCGATATGTGTTGGATATCTGTGGTGAATTGCGCTATGTAGTCAAAATGGCGAAACTGACGTGGTGAACATTTTTCTTTGTGTCCGTGGAACGCAAAGCAAATCGGCTTGTGATCTGTAAATACAGTGAAGTGTCTTGCTTCCACAAAGTGTCGGAAATGTTTAATTGAGTCATAAATTGCAAGCAATTCCCTATCATAAGGAGAATACTTCTTCTGCGCAGGGTTCAGTTTTCGGCTGAAGAAAGCGAGGGGCTGCCATTGGCCATCGTTTTGTTGCTGTAGTACTCCACCGATTGCAATGTCTGATGCGTCAGTGACTAGCGCTAGTTTGGAGTCCATGTCGGGATGTGCTAAGAGTGCTGCCTGACACAAACTTTTCTTGCAGTCCTCGAATGCTTGCAGTGCTTCTCCAGTGATCTCCACAGGATGCGAACCTTTCACAGATCCGGTGAGCAAGTCATGCAGAGGGGCCTGCGACTTAGCTGCGTCTTGAATGAACCGTCGATAAAAGTTAATCATACCGAGGAATCTTCGAAGTTCTTTAACTGTTTTTGGGGTGGGGAACTCCTTTATGGCTTGGATCTTGTTGTCCAATGGCTTAATGCCTGTAGAAGATACACTGCAGCCGAGGAAGGTTACTTCCTTTGCCCCGAAAACACACTTGGAAGTGTTAACGACCATACCATACTCTTTCAGCCGTGTAAATAGGAGACGTAAATGCTGAAAATGGGTCTCCTCATCGGAAGAGAAGATCAAAAAGTCATCTAAATAAGTGTAGCAGAAATCTAAGTCTCTCGTCATTTCATCTACGAATCTCTGAAAAGTTTGTCCAGCGTTGCGGAGGCCAAAAGTCATAAAGGGGAACTCGTACATTCCAAACGGTGTAGTGATGGATGTCTTTGGGATATCCTCGACATTGACCGGAATCTGGTTATAAGCTTTAACCAGGTCAATTGTTGAGAATATCTTGCATCCAGCGATGTTCTGCGAAAAGTCTTGAATGTGACGAATGGGATAGCGGTCAGGGATGGTTCGGGCGTTCAGCATCCGGTAATCACCACATGGTCGCCATCCGTTATCTTTCTTAGGAGCCAAGTGAAGTGGGGACGACCATGGACTATCTGATGGTCTCGCTGTCCCATTCTTCAACATGTCGTCGAACTCTTGTCTCGCGATTTTCAGTTTGTCTGGAGCAAGTCTTCTTGGTGTACAGTAAACGGGCGGTCCTTCCGTGGTCCTAATGTGATGAACCGTATTATGACGAATGACCCGATGTGTACCTGGTGGACGAGTTATTTCTGGATAATCTCTAAGAATATCCAAGTACTTCGACTCGCCTGTTAAGGTCTTTACTGAAGATATGGCATCCGATGAAGAGACTGGAGCTGCGCTTGCTGACAGAGTAGTCTTGTTGTCGATGAGGCGTTTGTTTCGGCAGTCTACCATTAAATTGTAGAAAGATAAGAAGTCGACTCCGATGATTGCCTTTGTGACGTCAGCTACTGTAAATCGCCAGGTAAAAGCGCGGCGAAGGCCTAGATTCAGCTCCATTTGCTGAAATCCGTAAACGGCGATTGGTGTTCCGTTCGCTGCGAATAGATCGAAATCTTTAGTTCGTGGTCGTCTTTGCTTAAGAACGGAACGAGGAAAAACGCAGAGGTCACTACCTGTGTCGACTAAAAACTGTATTTTTGAACGTTTGTCCGTTACGAATAAGCGACCGGCTGAACTTGGGCAATCATGAGTCGCTATTGATGACTGCCTCTGGCATTTCCCAAAGATCCTTGCCTATAATCACAAGGTTTCAGGCACCTCCGTGCCTTGTCGCCGAATCTATGGTGGAAAATGCATGTGGGGAATTTTTTGTAGTTGGACTGGGAACGTGTGTTGCTCTTGTCACGCTGGTTTCTTTCTCTTGAATGAGACCTCGAAGAATCTTTTGATGAGAGGGCTTGGACTTGGCGGCTGAGCGCAGCGACTTCATTTGTAAGCTTTTCTATCAAGGAACCTGGAATGGCGTCCGTGGAGGCCACATGCGGTGTTGCTGGTACGAGATCGTACACTTTATCCGCTAAATCTGCGAGCGCTCTGAGCGAGGATTCTGGTTGCGATGCTACGACGATCTGTATATTTCCCGGCAAACGGCTTGTCCAAACAGTCTTAATAAAATCATCCGGTATTGTCGGGCCAGCTAAATGTTGCAGGTGTCGGAGAAAAGCGGATGGCCTTCTGTCACCTAACTCTTCGTGCGTAAGTAGCTGGTTTAATTCCTTCTCCCGTGATGCGGACAGTCTTCTTATAAGCTCGCTTTTCAGCTTTTCGTATTTGCCTTTTGCAGGAGGATTGACTAAAATATCCTTGACTTCTGCTGCATAACGATGTTCCAGCTGCGCGCTAACGTAATGGTATTTTGTATCGTCATCCCTAATCCCGGACAACGCAAAACTTCCTTCTATTTGCGCGAACCATACAGCGGGCTCTTCTGCCCAAAAGGGTGGTAGTCTTACACCGACACGAAAAATATCGGATTGTGTAAAAGTCTTTTCATGCGAATGTGAACCGCCATCTTGGGGTCTACCCGATGCGTTGTCACTCGTAGACATTTTTGAAAATGTTATTTCACTAGCTTACGGTTTTTATGCTCCTCCGTTCTGTGCTGTGTCCAATATTTCGGGGTCACCACTGTAGTGTGTGTTGGGGTGATGTGCCTTTCTGATTGTTGCAATCAAAACACTTCAGACATTTTAACACCTCCGTTTATTCAACACTAACAAATCTAGTTTAAATGTAAAGCACAATAAGCATAGGTAAGGATAGTAGGTATGCCTCGGAAACTGTAGCTGGTTGCGGAGCGAAGTACCGTGCGTCCCTCGCGAGGCCTGTGACAGAATGGTGCGGTGAAAGATGGTTATGTCAAGGTGCGCGCGCAGTCGAGTTCCTTTGTCTTCAACCGTTGAGTCGCGTTCGTTCTGTACGACACGATTGGTATAAGCGCGACTATTCTTCGGGTGGAGTACATCGCTAAAGCAAAAGTATTAGTTTGTAGTAATAATAAATTACGTATACGTATATAAATATATTATAAGTATTGTGGCAACGCCACAAACTAAACATGTTCTATAATTGGTTAGGTTAGGTTAGAGTATAGAAAACAACGCGCAAGGCGAGCGAGCGAAGCGAGCGAGCCGCGGCAGCGGCCGCTAAAGCGCCAGAAGAATAATACAAGGTCACGGTAGGAGCATAAGAGTTCTGCAAATACCATTAAACAGTATATATAATTTGATTTATTTAGTGTGCATAACTTGTGTGCAAGCCAGTATTTTTGGTATAACTTTGAAATATTTTGTTAAAAAAAAAGGGAATACACAGATATTGGTTTAATTACATGCCTTTAAAAATATATAAGTATTCTATCAGTCATCTAGTCACCATAATACAAGCTGTGCTTAGTTTGGGACTAAGATGGTTGTGTGTGCATTGTCCAGCAATATTTATTTATATAATCTAGATCTCGGAAACGGCTCCAACGATTTTCTTGAAATTTAGTATGCAGGAGGTGTCGGGGGCGATAAATCGATTTAGCTAGGTTTCATTCTTAGAAACCGTCGTTTTATCCGAGCAAAGATCGGTCATCCTGGTACTGATGATTTATTTATTTATTTATTAATTAGTTCGAACATGTCAATAACACTAATTAAAAAGAACAATACTAGAAACTTGAAATGAAAATACAAATAAAAATATTTACTGGTTGTAAAGTAAGTATCTATCTACACACTCAAACAGACTTCTCACAGAACCTCAGACATTCAGATAGAAACACATCACATTCTGGGCTCTCATTCAAGAAGGCATTTAGTGCTGAAAGAGTACGTGCAATGGGAGACCGTGCGTACGCAACCGTGTGAGAAGAAGGTTCCTGGAACAGAAAGTTCCTAAACATGATAAAACTAAAGGCTGCAAGCAAATTCCCTGAATATGGGTTGACAGACATACAGATAGACGGACATAGGGAACCTATAAGGGTTCCTTGTAGACTTCGGAATCCCAAAATGTGGCTTATATGCTATTTCTAGGACTACATCTATGCTTAGTTTCATTCAACTCCTTTCGGTCGCTACGGCTTGATAGAGTCATAAACAAACAATCCTTTATACAAGCTTTTTCCTTTTACAATATTGGAAGGATATGTAGCGTAATTTACAGGTAAGCATCTCCGTGTCTCCGTGTACTATATCGCCAAGGTATAGTAAACGTACTAACAGGCCACACATCACACAATTTTTTGTCTAGGAGGGAATCGAACCCACAACAGCTCAGAAGTCAAGTCAAGTCAAAAGATATTTAATTCAATACAATCACAAGGATCACTTTGAAACGTCTTACATAGTAGGTGAATTTAGGTATTAATTCCTCCTAACCCAAGCCCGAGAAGAACTGGCAAGAAACTCGTCCTGGTCCTAGCGCTTTTTTGTATGATCCATCTTATAACTACCTTAACAACGAAAAACTAATACAAGAGAGTTTATACATTTCAAATGTGTCTGTTAACTGTCTGAGGGCAGAGCGAATGATTAGTTCTTGAACGTTTCGGCATTATTTTCTTTCGTCTCGTTTGCAGTCATTGGCCTCAATTCAGTTGTTTCGCTAGAGTAACTAAAATTTCCTAAAACAAAAACGATCTTATTTTGTTTGCTTTAAAGTCTGAATTAGAATAACATTTTTTAGTGACACTTACGTATAACTGACGTGTTTAAGCTCAATTAAGTCATCATGTAAGGTGTTGATAAAAACTGCGGTTATTTTCTGCAGTTTTTATCAGCACCTCTATACATTATTTTCAATAAAGGAATTAATTGGAATAAAAATTATAGCAATAAAACAAAAAAATATGTATCTTATGTAAGAACTGTGATTTAAAATGGGTAGGTACCTAC
This sequence comes from Lampropteryx suffumata, assembly GCA_948098915.1. NCBI lineage: Eukaryota > Metazoa > Arthropoda > Insecta > Lepidoptera > Geometridae > Lampropteryx > Lampropteryx suffumata. The sequence continues at coordinate 11,242,725 of OX402544.1, read as the reverse complement.
TCTAATTTGAACTTTATTTGTAGAAAAATAAGGTCGTCCATATTTTAGAAAATTTTAGCTAGTCCGTCGAAACAACAGAATTGCCAGCATTGGGAACAACTATCCTAAAAATTAACGCTTCTCCAAACACACAAATTCGTCGTTGTCATTGGTCAAATTGTGCCTGAACAGCCGGGGACTGTTTATTAACCTGTGCATAATTACTCGAACTCATGACAGAACGGACGTGTGGTTCCATACATTGCGCGCACTCACCTCCAAACAATGTCTGTGCTTGGACTAGTCGCACGAATAGTTGACCTCACAGTGCGCAGATAAGTCCAAGTTATATTATTCTAAGATATTACTGCACGCACACAAGTACCATGTTGCAATAAGTATTTCTTCTCACACATTGATACAATTACGTTTAGTGACCCAAGAGGCTCCTATCAGGCCCAGAGAATTAGCATTGCAATTTAACGTGGCAATGCCGCCAGTGGCCTCAATTCTATTGGCACCAACCTAATTAAATTTAGCTAAAATTAGGTTTAGAAGTGTCAAATGAAACTTGGTATTATGCTGTTACCAACTTATCCTAATTTAATTTTATAAAATTTAATTAAGCGTTCCTAATTTAGTTAGAGGTACCAACCGAATTGGTTTTACAAATGCTATGATTAACTAAAATATATTTTAGACAATTCCAAATTTTTGAAATGAACCAACCGAATTGCCACCAGTAACTAGGGGAAGCTATCTATAGTATATAATAAGTTTATCTAAAACCTCTAATAATTAAATGTCTTCAAGTACCTCTCTAAACATGACTTTTTACTCCTGTTAAGGACAAAACTTACACATGTATAAAACAAAGGCTGCAATAAACTATGCAACTAGCTTTGCCGTGCGGGATTGATACCGGCGGCATAGTGTGCTGTAACCTTAAAATACACAAATACCTTGCTTTTAAAAAAGAAATGTCTCTAAAATATTATTTTAATTTTCAGGTTATTCAACGGTGATTCGTTACGAGCAACCAAACGACATGGTGTATATGTTAGAGGATGTCTACGAGGGCAAAGTATGAATTGTGCTCAATAAGTTTGTGATAAATGTTTAATATTATAGGTAGCTGACCCTATTATGTATATAAATCAGAATTATTTATAATATAAATCAGAATAAAATGCACGAAACGCCTCAGCCGCCTGCGCCTCAGAGGATGCGCACTTTTATCCTTTTCTTTTTCTTTCATATATCACTGGTTCGAAATAACTCATTAGAAAAAGATAAGAATAACACCATAAGAAAAAGCATTATATTGTTTAGTGTAAGTGCGGCATTTGTCTCACTGCAATCAAGGTAGCAAATATGTAGGTACCCTATGTAGATAGGTAGACTTGTCGAGATGCCAGACGCTAGAATAATAATTTAGCAATTTAAAACAATCTAATTAAATCGAATATAATACAAGCATCGATGTAATCTCAATGACAATAAACATAAAAGTAAATTTGTAAGTTGAACTGTTGTATGTGAACTTTTAAAATGGTTATCGATTGCCACGCCTTTTTTGCTGTTGTGTCCTGGGATCAAAGACATCTATTTTCTCTCTGACTGATGCTGCTTTGTAATGCAAAAAGCGTTGGGCAGTCCTGGCTGAGGCCTGGAAAATTTAAAGTACGACATCCGTTGGGGATGTGCCGGCTCGATACTGGCCATATAGTAATGACGAACTATTCATAGTTAGTTGGGACACTCACCTGTAATCTCCGTCCTCAAACAACCCAGGGCAAAGAATACATTTCGGAGAATGTGCCCAGGAATTGCATGGTCTCATTCCATCATCTCCCATGCACAACGGGGCAAGAAGACGTACCGCCCAATACCATCCATACCTTGTTGCGCTTTGCTTCCACATTTATAATGCGTACAGCTAAGGATTGGAATGCTTTGCCGTCGTCTGTCTTTCCTGAAACTACAATTCTCTCTTCAATTCAAGAGTAAATGGTATCTTCTACACCTGCGTGCCCCGTCGTTGTCGGCCACATCGTCACTTAACATCAGGCGAGTTCGTTGTCAAACCTAGGTTTATCATTGATAAAAAAAAGAGGTTTGCTCGTCAACTACTCTGAAACGGTAAACCACTTCGGCGTTTACCACGCACCAGACTGTCAACTGGATCTGAACCCTACAACCTCATTAGTAAACCGTTCACAATCTGAAGTTACGAGTATATAATGCAAATGCCGGTTATAATGACATAATGTTCGAAAAGATCAAACAACTGGGGCCTGTAACCGTGTCATGGATCCATGCCGTAACATCCTAAGTTAAATTCTCAGTAACCGAAGATTTTAAACCCACCTTCACAACGACAAAAGTACTCGTAGAAGAAATTTCAAAAGAACTGATCTCTCCAAGAAAGCGTACAACGCCTACGAACCTAACGTATTTATAATAAAATTTTGCGCTTCCGCTCAAAAATCACGAAGCTAATAAATATCTCCTGATAAGGTTTTAGTATCGAGCACAGCCAAGATCTTGCCTATCTTGGTATAACACGTATCTTAAATCTTATTGTCAAAAAGGCGAAACAGTGTGTTCAAGAGACAACCTCCTCCTCTCACTACCACCACCACACGTGCTGCGCACCACGGGGCTCTCACTCTTTTTCTTAGCGAGCGAATTTCCGTGCCTAGTATGACACAGATCCGCCTACACGAGGGAAATCGGCTGCCTCATTATAGACTGCTGGAAGCCCATCCCCACGTCTTGCTGTTCCAGCTTACAAGCGTTGCTCCAAGCGTCCGCGGACAATTTTACATCAGTTATTTTTAGAATGAACGACTGAATTTCGTCAAATATTGCATATTATTCATATTCACCACATTCACCACATTTTTTTTTAATACGATATAAGTAATTTAATTTAATACAATTTTATAAAATAATACAATTGTATTAAATTCTTAATACAGTTTTATTAAATAATACAAATCTATTCATCATCATCATTGGCCTTCGTTCATCTGTTGAAGATGATTTAGGTGGCGTCAGTCAAGTTACAGAGCAGTTATTTGTAATTGAAAACTTTCGTCCATGGATCCACTCCAGCAAGCTGAGGTGGGTGAAGTTTCCTCTCCACTGACGTCACTCTGCCGGGGATTCTGTTTGATAGCGCAGGCCTTCCCAGGTACCCAAACTAACCTCTCGATCTTGCCGACAAGACCCGCAGGAAAGACGAATCAGTACATGCGGTGTCGGTTCGGTTGCAGGCACCGAGCCGGGTTTGTTTCAAGTTTTCCTTCGCTGTTGTCGTCTCCATCATCAGTATCCAAGCAGCACTCATCTGGGATCAGTTCCACGTAGAAATCCTCACTCAAAGTGTTCAGCGAAAAATACTAATCCGGTTTTACAGTCAGATGCGGGTTATGGAGTACAGCGGATGGTAATAGTAAAAAACTTAAGAGTTTACTCTATAAATTTTTTACTTTTTTTTTACTCGTAAGTTTTTTACTTTTGTATTTTTGTAAAAAAACATCCTAAGGGATGACAGGTGTCATGTAATTTTTTTTTCAACACACTTGCTCATGAAGTGGCTCTATGGTCACCGCAATTAGGCACAGAATGACACCCATAATCAAACTGTGACTTTTTCATTGCTATAACTCACTAGTGAGTTATAGTTTTTTTTTTTAATTTTATTGGTTGAGGTGCTTTGTTCTTAAAAAAGTTTTTATTCAAAAAAAGATCGTGTTTAATAGAACAAATAAATTAATTTTCCTATTGCTTGCTCATTTCATGCAACTTCTTATTTAAATAGATAATTTTAACTCGTACGTGTTTAATAAATAAAACTTTCACTCAAATATAAATTTTGTTTTCTCTGTAATAAAAGAAACTTTAAATTCCCCATTTTGTACGTGGCAGAATAGGCGCAAACCCTATGCGCGGAAAATAAAAAAAAACCTCACCCTTTAGTCTGGCTGATCGCAATGCGCGCGCATAGGAAAACTGATTAATTCTTCCCGCCATAGCGAATCATTTTTCACAACTCGTTTTCACTGTTGAAGAGTTTATATTGTTATTTTATTCACAAGTGTGTTGAAAAACGTCGTATGATACACGTGTGTATTGATGATTACCGTCCTCGGCTCTCTTAAGACCCTCACCTAACGGCTCGGGTCTCAATGGCGCCTCAGTGGTAATCACCAACATTACACACTAGTACCATAATGTACTATTAAACAATACAATTTAATTAAATATATTTTTAACTTGCTGTTCTAGCTTATGAGCTCCAAGCGTCCGCCGCTAGGCTGTAGCATTTCATGGACAAACTAGTGTTGTAATTTATAACTAACTGTTTAAAATGGAAGACAAAACTGTTTGTCTTCCATTTTAAACAACTACTTATTTAAAAACGTGGTTAAGAAACGTACAGGGTATTTATCAGCTCACGATCTTAGCGCACGAATTTACGGTAGATAAGACATTTCTAGACATTAGTTATTTTAGGAATGAACAACTGTATTTCGTCAATTATTTTGCAATATAAAATTCCAACCATACCAATTAGCATTACTTATAAAATGTTTCCATAAAATAGAGAGTTTTGAGAAAATTATTTATAATAAACTTTTTAGTATCATCAGCTTAATTCTGGCAAATTTACAATTACTAATTGAATTATTTTATTCAATTTAAATCATTCGTTTTTTTATAATTTAATTAGTACAGTTTAATTAGATCAATTTAAATATATAATTTATATCGTAATAAATACAAAAAAAAATATTTTTGGAATGAACGACCTGAATTTCTTCAAATATTGTAAAGTATTCATATTCTAGCACGATTTACCACTGCCTGGTAAATCGAAGCTTCACTTGAGTTTTACTTGATGCACACCACGGTGCTCTCACTCTTCCCAGCAGGCGAATTTGTGTGCCTAGTCTGGTACCGCATGCCGATGCGAGGGAAGTCCACGTAAATTTGTGTGCCTAGTGTGGCACCGAATCTGCCGATACAAGGGAAGTCCACGTAAATTTGTGTGCCTAGTGTGGCACCGAATCTGCCGATGCGAGGGAAGTCCACGTAACTTTGAACGAAATCTACTACATCATTATAGGCCGCTAGAAGCCGATCCGCCTCGGTTTGCTGTTCCAGCTTACGAGCTTTGCTCCGAACGTCCGGCGCTAGGTTGCGGTATCTCATAGACAAACTCGTGTTGTGTATCATTCCCTGACACACATTTCAACCACTACATACTAGTACTGAGTACCTACTGACATTCTCATTATACTCATAAAGTTGCATAACGTCTACATGCTGACTGTAAATAATGTTTTCGCGAATAACGTTATAGATTAATTTCTTATGCACCTTCCCACCAGCAAATTAATTATTTATATTGTGTTTTTAACCGACTTAAACAACAGTCCTAGTAAACTAAACTTCAATTTTTTTTCCTTTGACTTTCCAGTGGTGTTTACGAATGTCGACAAAAAAGTACTAAAAAGCGTAAAATAAAATTTAATCGACTTCATAAAAACGAGGAGATCCTCAACACGGTTGTACTATATTTATGGGCTCAAATTTCATGAAATGAAGTCGGTTGTCTTTTTAGTTTTAAAAAAGGTATCAGGTTCGTATTTACTCGTAAGTAAGTCCTATCAAAAACTGTTTCTAAAGCATCCACTGAGCAAGAGTTTTATTGTTTACTAGATTAAGGTAACCCTTTCCAACAGGGGATCAATTTTCGAAACTAATTGTAAATATTATGAATTGGTGTTAGAATTTTCTGAATGTATTGTAATATGTAGCTAACTAGGTACCTATTAGGTGTTATCTGGCTTATAATTATTTTATTTTTCTGGAGCGATGATAAAAATGTGATGGATGTTGATGATGCAAAAAAAAATGTTTAGGTATCCATGATTCTATTTAAAATAAAACAAACCTGGAAATTCTTTTGGTTTTATTTAAAGCTTTCGTTACGGTCATCGTTGTAAGAATTTCCGCGAAAAATCTTCTGTGAAGCGCTCGTGACATCACGAGAACGAATTATTAGACATAACTAACTAGACATTCCTTAGTTGAGTCCAATCCCAATCCATAGGTACTACTAGTACAGTAAAAGCGCATTAGTAAGTTAATAATAAATTACTTACCTATGCGCTAGTTTATTTTGTTAAATTTAGTTCTGATATTTCAGAACACTCACTCTCACTCTATATCTATACCCATAGAGATAACGCGACGCGTGTCTTTTATAGAAGGCTGGATTTTGTCTTCGCGTCGCGCCGACCACCCGAACTCTGCCCAAATCTTTCTTTGCCGACTAGAACGGCCTGTATCAAATCTTTCGGCCGTATACTGCTAGTAGAGTTCAAAACAATAAAAACGACCTATCTATAGAATACAAAATAGTAGCATCTCAAAAGTGGCGAGCGAAGCGAGCTCATTCATATTTTGCCACAACTTCCTACTTCACACTAATACCACAATTATTTAGAATTCAGTACCAATTGTACCTATCAGTACAGTATTACCTAATCGGCGAGCGAAGCTAGCCACAGTTTTTTTTCATATACCTACGTAAATTTTCATAAATTTTCATAGCGTATTCTGCTAATGAATGACATAATTTACGGTTACATTAGATCATTCGATCGACCGTTGGTGACTTCACCAACGGTCGATCGAATGTTTCAAACAAAGTTAATTGAAGACTTAAGCTAAATAAATACATAAATAGTCGTAGTGTTTTCTAACATTTTTAACGTTGCCCGGCTGGCTTCTTAGGGTTTAGATGTTAATAAAAACTTCACCAACACTTTAGACATATAATTCAGTAGGTGTGGTAAAAGTAATACATAAAAGGGGACAAATTATTACAATTAAAAAGTCATTAGATATTAGCCGCGTTTTCTCACTCGCGATAGCGCGCCGGTGGTCTTCGTTCTCGCGCGTCCCGAGTAGTGGCGCTAGTTGTCCGCGTTGGTGACGAGGAAACGGAAGTGTCGTCGCCATCGCGGTATGGTCTGTTCGCGGGCACAGATTCGCTCAATAAAGCGGGTCGTTTAGGGTGGCGCGTTATACACTCCCCTTCCATGTTGGGAGCACGTCCCGAGTCTAACTTGGGACTTGAAATACGATAGCGTGGTCTCCCTCTACGCCTCTTAGGCCTGACAGGGACCGTAAAACTCTCCGGAGAGGTAAACGGTGTTAAATCCGTGCTATGATACCTCCCGATGACGTTATCTGAGAGGTCCGCTAGTACGAAAGTAGTAGGGCTAGAAATCTCTTCGACTTTATAGGGACCATCACGTCTAGGCATGAACTTTCGCAAACTAAGATCGTGCGTTCTGACCAACACCAAATCACCGACGTTGTACTTAGGTTGATTCTGACGAGAAGCGTCTGCTACATCTTTACGAATGTCCTAAGACTTCTCTACACGTTCCCTAATAGACATTAGGGAACGTGTAGAGAACGTGTAGAGAAGAGAGACGAAATTAAAGTCCGCAGATAAGGTGTACCTGCGGGACGAAATTTTCTTTGTCCAAGATACTACGCAAATCATGGTGAACATCGAATGGCATCCGCAACTCGCATGCAAAAGTTAAGAACGCAGGGGTCTTACCAGTTGTGGTGCACACGGCACTGTTCATCGCGAACCTGACTTGAGCCAAGTGCTTGGGCCAGTCGGTGTGAGTAGTCTTGACTAATATGGACAGCTGTAGCTTAAGGTCTCTATTCTTACGCTCAGCGGGGTTGGCTTCTGGGTGGTACAATGGTATAAGCTCTTGCTTAACACCCATCAAGTGCATGCATTGCTGCATAACAGCGGATACGAATTGCGTGCCGTTATCGGAAACGACCCTTCGTGGCAACCCGTATCGGAGGAAGTACTCTTCTAAAAGGATCCTGGAGCATTTCTCTGCTGTAGCCTCGACCAGTGCGAAAAGTTCTACCCACCTTGTAGCTACGTCTTCAATCAGGAGCACCCATCGCTCCCCTTGGTCTCCTGCTGATAGCGGACCAAACAGGTCGATCGCTAAAACCTCTCCTCGCTGTTGAAGAACGGGTGTTTGCAGCAGACCAGCAGGCTTGAGTTCCCTTTTGGCGGGGGTGAGCCTATAAGTAGGGACCGATATAGGACGGTGATCACCTGTATCAATGTGGTGTTCCGCGAACGGTGTAGGCGGGGCTGCATTTTAAAAATGTCGCTATTGTGCTGCAACAAATCAGACAGCTGATGTCTATGATGTACTTCAGGACTCAGCATGACCCCCTCATCATCGCGCAGACATTCGGCAGCGGAAATGGCCCGGTGGGACTTTCATACTCGATTGGGTATGTGACCTGCTTACCCGAAAAAAGCCAGGATGACGCAGCGAAATCAAGCACTATACCCGCTGCCACTAAGAAATTCCGAACAATGTCTGATTATCCTGTGCATCGGGAAATATAGTGAAACCAAGAGTTACTGACCTTTCCGGGGGACCCTCACCTCTAAGGTAGTAAGGAGTACTTCTCGAGTGCGTGCGGAACCGTCTGCTAGCCTTACTCGTCGCGAAGTAGTTTTTGCAGCAATTGGTAAAGCGAAGCGCCGGCAACACTGCTTTTGGCGCCAGTGTCTAATAAAGCTTTACCCCTAACCCCTAAAATTACGACGCTTAAAATAGGTCGTAAACATAATTGGTGCTCATTTTTATCGTTAGAGTTAACAGTGGAAAAATGTCCTATACTTTTCATGGTGGCCCTACTTTCGGTCATCATGGTCACCCTACCTTTATTTGTAGGTATCGTAGTATGTTTGTCAGACAGAATTGCACGATCAAAATAACGCGTAGGTTACACAAGCACACAAGCACTAGATCTCGCGTTATTATTATTATCCTTAGACCTAGGATGGTTTTCCTGGTTAGTACCGAAAAAGCGTAACGGGAGAATCGCTGTATCGGTCGAGACAAAATCGGATGAATTTAGATAGTTTTCATTATGAAACAACATAGGTACCGCGGCTTTAAACTGTGCCGGAAAGTACATATTCTCGTAAGAATCGTTTTGTTTGTATTTATGAATACTAGCCTTTACGCTTGGAAGGGTAAAAGACTCACCGGGACAAGCCGACGCGGGAACAGACCATGTCGCGTCGACGGCGGCGTAACTATCTACATTGCACTTATTACACTTGGACCTAGTAACACCTTTCGCGTTGCACCCGTAGCAAGTAGGTACAGCCGGCGTATCGGTGGCGGGTGTGTCTTGCTTTGACTTTAATTTCAGGCACTCGTCACGTAGATGTCCGTATTTCTTAGCATAAACACAATACCGATTCTTATTAAACGGGGAATTCCCGTCGGTCAAGGAACGAACAGGAGCGCTGGCGCCGTTACTAGGCGTCGCGACGTCACTGTTGCTATGCAGGCCGCCGTTAGCGCTCGACGTATGAAGTCCACGGGATTCCCGCGGCGTCGTCGGCGCGATCCGTTGCGGATGCGGCAGCGCTGGTTTTCTGGCAGGGGCTTCGCCCTGCGTAGACGACAACGGCAGCGACGTCCGACGTCGCTGTAGGTACTCGTTGGTACCTACTCTCGTCGGTCGCATCTTCGATGTGTCTCGCCTTGCGTAGTAACGTATCGTACGTACTTATTTCGTCTCGTCGAAGGCGCTCACGAACGCGACGGTGTAAAAGACCGTAGAGCATGTCCACTTGTACTTTTTCATTGACGTCACCGGGTGGAAGACGAACCAGCAAGGCTCGCGCTTTAGCAACGAAAATCTCCGTTTTTTCAGAGGGTCCCTGGGACATGCCGAATAGTTCCGTGTAGATTCGATGAGGTAGTCGACTGTCTCCATAGGCACTTCGTAGTGATGTCACGGCCTCGCTCCAGGAGGTGATGGTGGGCTTGATGTCTTGCCACCACACAGCTGCATCTCCTGTTACCAGCATAGATAATCCTCGTAGGAAGTTGACGTCTCCTACGCAGGCGCACTCCTTGAATGCTTCCACAGCATCGATAAATCCATCGAGTGAGTCGCCGGGCGCTCCGCTGAACCGCGTGGTACACAGCGCGAAGGTTCCGTGATGAACGGGCGCGTACGCCATGGCGGCGGGTGAAGGCGTCGCCGCCGGTGGCGTCGATGACGACTCACAACGAGACTCGTGTGTGAGAACTCGGTCGAGTAGGCGTTCAAATGCTGCGGTTTGAGTTTGCTGTAGCGATTCCATGATAGACGCCATTACGTCAACGTTGACGCTTGGCGGTATGATATGCCAGAGCATATTATCATAGGACACCAATTCGTAAGCTTTGGACAGTTCTAGAAAACAGGCGTACACCGGGGTTTTCCTGTCTGTAGTATAATACCGAACAGTGTGCTTGAGACATAGGATCCCTGCATCTGTAGAGAGTCCTGCTGAGCATTATTCAACTTCAGATGTCCGCATAAAGCGCGATCGAGCAAACTGTCCAGCACTTTCGACACAATGGTAGCAAGCGAGATGGGCCTATAATTGCTTCTGTCCGATGTGTGATAGACAAAATTAATTAAAATCTTAGTCGATGGTCAATTGTCAATTCTTAACGTCATCGCGGAATGGCCGTCTAGAATTTTCTTGGGATTCCTCGACGTTCAAATCACATTGCACTATAATACACATATAATTCAATCGTGTATACTTGTCCTATGTATTCACAATTTATTGCAATAAACATGCAAAAAAACGAGTAAAAAATATTAAATTAGCAGAGCCATATATCTTCAAGATATGACAAACGAAGAATCTACAGTAATACTCTTGTTCTTATTTGTATTTGGCATTGACACGATGTAACATGTTGTCAGCCGGCGTAAATTTGATACAATTATAATAAATAGGTACTACTGTAGATTCTACGTTTGTCATTTCATGAAGTAACATAGCTCTGCTAATTTAATATTTTTTACTCGTTTTATTGCATGTTTTATTCAGTAATCTTAGCGGAATTTTAATGAATTAATTGTGACTAGGTACATAGGACAAGTATCTATGGACTATTGAATAATATGTGTATTAGTGCAATGTGATTTGAACGACGAGGAATCCCAAGAAAATTCTAGACGGCCATTCCGCGATGACAATTGACAATCGACCATCGACTACGACTACAAACAAATTGCCTATAAGCAAACATAAACACTTGACACTGGCAATTGACATTATTATGTCACATGCCACAAACAAAGAAGAAGAAGGCGATTCTTTGTTTGTCATTTCATGAAGTAACCTCTGCCAATTTAATAATTTTTTACTCGTTTTATTGCATGTTACTCAGCGGAATTTTAATGAATAAATTGTGAGTACGGGACGGGTATGGACCATTGAATTGTATGTGTATTATTGTGCAATGTGATTTGAACGACAAGGAATCCCAAGAAAATCAAAGAGTATGCAATATCAAGAAAATTTTAGACGGCCATACCGTGTGACGTCCAGAATTGACAATTGACCATCGACTAAGACTTTAACAAATTGACTATAAACAAAAATAAACACTTGACACTGGCAAAATTGACATTACACTGAAGAAGAAGAAAAAGAAGACTGACGCCTGAACAACATTTCCAAATTGTGCAAATTTATTTTGAAAATAATGCTTCTGGTCGAAATACGTACTAATAGGTATCCGCTACGTCCATTAGAGCAATTAATTCGATTAAACTACGGAACCGGAACGTTTTCGCACCACGTTTACTCTAAACGATAATACGCATACACATAGACGTCGTACAGTAGGAAGTCGTTCTGTCTGCTGTAGAGTAGAGCGTAGCCGCCATTATTATTATTATTATTATTATACTCTTTGGTAGCCGCGTAGAGGACGACCCGAACCGAACCCGAATCAGTCGAGTCTAGTCCACGTCGAGTCTATTCGCCATATCGCCATTGTGCATAGGAATTGTATAGTGTCCATCCACTTTATGGAAGATTTTACGGAAAGATCTTGGTTTGCGTGCTTACAAAATCCAATTCGTGCAACAATTGAAACCATTATACGATCATCTTGCAAGGCGTAGATTCGGTGAATGGGCCCAAAACAAGATTGCCGAATTTGCCGATGATCCCGATTTTCATAAGCGAATTTTGTTTAGCGATGAAGCTCACTTTTGTTTGAATGGATAGACTATTTATTTTCTGAGGGGATATGTGAAGTCGCTTGTCTACGCCGATAAGCCTGAAACGATTGACCACTTGGAGGACAACATTCGCCGGTTTATTGCCGATATACGGCCACAAATGTTGGAAAAATGTCATCGAAAACTGGACCTCCAGATTAGACTACGTCTGAACCAGCCGTGGCGATCATATGCCAAAAGTCATATTTAAATTATAATGCCAGGAGATTATCTATCGAATAAAGTAAATTTCATGTAAATTTAAAAATCTCATCTTTGTTTTATTCAATTTCAAAGTTCTCTAAGTACCTCTATAAACAAACACCCTTTGGAAATAAATAGAGGAAACCCAGTTAATTTAGTTGAGCTGGTGAGAGAACATTTTTGCATATAAAGTTCTGATTTCTAGTGTGTCAGAGAGAGCAGCAGTAGTCAAGACTAAGTGTGATAAGCCCTTAGCCCTTCTTTGACACTAGCATTATACGATTTGTTAGTAAGTAATCTAAACTCAAACCATATTTCCTATCCAGAATCCTAACATTTGTTTTTCTAAAATCTTGAAATTTAATCTGCTTGTGAATTTCAATATTGGTATTTTATAATCTTATAATCACCATTAGCTAGCGTAGGGTTTTGGTACCTATGTTTTGTCCTTGTCATTCTGATTCTAAGAAAGATAAGATCCTTAGCTTAGGATTTACCTAACCTAATACATTAACATCTCAAAACACATTTTCTAAATACCTAATGTCCTGTATAATTAAATTTTGATTTTAAAGTTTTTATTGTTATTGTAAATGTTGTATTGTAATCTTGTTTTATATTTACAACAATTACATAGCATCATACCTTCTAAATTACTGGAACAATTGAGAGTAACTACCATTCCATACCCTACTGATGGGGCCCTAATTCATTAATGTGAATATTGACTTGTTGTCAATAGCAGTAAATAATAACATGGTGGCCGCATTATCTTAAATACAAGGACAAAATATTATAGAAGTAGGTACCTATATTTAGCTGATGTAGGTATACTTAGAAATTGCAATTTTTAAATAAAAGCTCCTAATATATAGCCGATTGTTGTAAAATAACCTAATAATTAATGCCAGCCTAGTATAATGAAAGAAAGAAAAACATTTATTGAGAAATTTAACCATAGGGTTAGGATGCTTACTAAATCTATGATTTCAACACTAAGTGCCTGCTTACTTATACAGGTACATTTTTAGAAAACAAAAGAGATCATGAGAATATCATAGGTTAGATTACATAGGTACCTAGATGTTCTTAAAAATAATTACAATCATACAAGCTGTTTGACAATGGCTAATTAATTAAATAATTACGTTTTACAAAGAAAATACTATTTACTTATATAAATATACTAAATTTCGAACTACAAACTACTTCTTCTCTAGTCTTTTTAACAAAGACTTTTAAAATTTTTAGATGGCAACATGGTCCTTTCGAATAGGTAATCAATTTGGTTTTAGACGTGGTAAATCCACAGAGAATGCTATCTTAGAGCTTACAGATGGAGTCATCAAAAACTTTGGAAAAAAACTAAAGACTATAGCTGTCTTTCTTGATCTTTCGAAATCTTTAGACTGACACTGTCTCAATCCCTATTCTTCTCTCCAAACTTCTGGCAATCGGTGTACGGGGCATCGTTCTTGAATTATTTAGTAGTTACCTTTCAGATCGGACTCAATATGTCACTATTGATGGGATCAGGAGCGGTGAACAGCAGATAGGTTTTTAGTACCACAGGGTAGTGTTTTGGGACCCACACTATTCCTAGTATATATAAATGAATTGTGCAATTTAACCCTCCCTAATTGCAAAATAATAACCTATGCTGATAACACTGCCCTGATCATCCACGGACAAAACATGCAGGAAGCCCATGACTTTTCCGAGCAGGCTCTTTGGTCTGTTATGTCCTGGCTTTCCAACAATTTACTTAGGTACTTTTAAAGTCAGTAAAACCAAGTTTTAAAATTTAAAATTTAAAATCTTTTCACCATCTCAACCCCCCTCTTCTTATGCTATCTATGCCCACACTTGTTCTAGAGATACAGTCTCAGCATCTTGCAGTTGTACACCAGTTGAAGTCACGGTTTCTAGAGTCAGAAAACTTATATATGTTTTTAAAAGCCTAAGACAAGTCGTGGACTTCCGATGCTTAAAAACTATCTATTATGCTCTAGCTCAATCAGTCTTATTCTATTGTATAATATCGTGGGGTGGCTCGGTGAAGACGTATTTGCTGAAACTAGAGAGAGCACAGAGGGCAGTTCTTAAGGTTCTGGCTAAGAAACCAGTTCGTTTTCCCACAATTGAACTCTTCTCACTTTGCAATGTTCTTACGGTTCGCCAACTTTTTATAGCCCAAACAGTTCTCCGTAAACATTCCCAAATAAAATATCATCCAAACTTCTCTAATTCCAAACGCAGGTCTGACAATGTTTGTACAATAGAACGTAGACGTACTGCTATAGCGAGTCGACATTTTTACTTTATTAGCTCGTACCGTGAAATCCTCCAACTTTGGTCTCTAGAGGTAACATTGGCCGAAACAAAAAAAAAACTAAATTAGCTCGTACCACTGAAATTAAGTGAGGTATTTATATTTTTTTAACAGTGATAGAAAATAAATTATATTTCTGGCACCACTAATTAATTGTTTGCTTACATATGTCATTAAGTTGTCTGTCAGCCGTGGTTAAAGTGACCCTATTCAAATGTGGACTAATTTCTACGTTTGAACTTTTATTCGTCAGCCTGTTACAATGAAGCCTGGGTAAGTAGTTTCTAAATATGTTATAGAATGATGTCAGGTGAACATTTTGATATGATTTATAACCTACGATTGATGTTTGTGTTTGAGAAATGTGAGCGGCCAATGTTACAAACCAGTTCTCCATACCTAGGGTGTAAACATTGGCCGGTGTTAATTAGGTATGCATTAGGGCTGCTACCTGCTAGTAAATTTATCCTATTAAGATTTTTGCTCCAAAAGTTTGGTACATAGGTACTTATTATAATTAACTTTATAATATTGAAAAATAGAAAAGTGTAATATACAGCTATCAAAAATAAAATTTATAAAAAAAACAAGTCTCGAAATTCAGTTCTTCTACCGTAAAAAGTAGTGAGATCCATGTAATACGAAGTCGGTTAATTTAGTCAGTCCCTACTTAAGGGAACTTCTGTCTTAAGTTATTACGTAATTAGCTAACCTAACAACATCTTATAGTGACCAAATTAATATAAAAATCTTTTACGTTTTAAATAAAACAGATTGACTTGGCCATCGCATGAAAACACATTGTATCTCACAAGTAATACATATTATATATTAAATAATTGACGTATGAGACGAACGACGAATAAGATTGTTTATTGCGATTGACAAGTAGGTAGTATAAAAAATCTATTCAAATATATACTTGACTATAAAGTAGCAATGAGCTATGATATTTATTTCAGGAACAAAAGAAAAGCGACGTATTGGGGCCGGTGAATATAAAAACTATAGCCTAGAAATGCTTTAACTAGCAGTTGAATTAGTGGAAAAAAAAGTTATCAGCACGAGCAGCTGCAAACCAGTTTTAAATGACTGAGGCCTAGCGCCGTCGTTTTGATTTTATTTACATACCTACGTTTTCTAGTCGCTATGATCGCGCATTTAGTTTTAGGTAGGTATTTTACTTTATTTTGTTGCCTTTTTTGGCCATATTTTTACCATGGCTTTTAACAATATGCAAATAAGGCTGATAATTCAGAAGATATAAGCTGTGGACAATGTTGACAAAAAGTCGAGCTAACTTCGGCCAGTCTCTCAAGTTCCTTTTTAGACACAAAATCAGTTATTTTTAACAGATTCCTTATGATTGACTAATAGTAATTAGTGTATAAAAGACGTTTACGTTATAAAATTAATACATTTTCCTATTTATTTTTGGTGTAGCAACCAATTTTCTATAAAATGTGGCCAAAGTTGGAGGATTTCACGGTATCTATACAACAAGTTAAATAAACAATTAGACATATATTCTCTTCCATTATACAAATGTAAACTTAAATGCCATGCATGGCTACAATCTCTATCTTATAACGACACGGAAAACCTTTTAATTGTTGTGCAATAACACACTCACTCACTCACACACACACACACACACACACACACACACACACACACACACACACTCTCTCTCTCTCTCTCTCTTACACAAACACAATCTTATATTCACTTACACACACACTCTCATACACCCTCATTCATTTATTCTTATATTTTGTATTTACTACCTACCTGAAGTTGGAACTATGTATATAATTTATGTTCGGAGGAGGGCGTTGATGTCTGTAACAGTTTTATACTTCAGCAGATGTCATCGTTTTCATACCATTTTTTATACAATTTGTTATGTGTTCCTAATAAAGAAATATTATTATTATACTGACTGAACCGATTATTATAAAATTTATATGGGACCAGAAAGTATCACAAAAAATATTTTTATAAATCATAAATGACCAAATTGAGAACTTCTCCTTTTTTGAATTCTGTTAAAAATTTGACACTGCTTGTATGTAGGTATGTCCTAGTTGGTTTATGCTTTTACATTTTTCATTTAAATTCTAAAATGCATTGTTATGTATGTTGGTAGGTCACAAAATTATTTTAATATACTTATAATAACAAAACTTGTTTAGTATCTATTACACCTTTGAAGTAATTTAACCAAGTCCTGCTTAGTTACTTACATAGTTGAAATTATCTTAATTAAATTAATTTGAAGAGCTGTGATAAAAGAAACCCTTGGGTATTAGGTATATAATATACCAATTAGATACATTGTTATAATCTATGAATACAATGCAATATATTACCTTATCAAATAAATTCAGTTTTTATTTCAATAACATACTCAAAGTTGGTGGTACAAAGAATACTTAATAATAATTTTAATGTTACAGCTAACTGTTTGGTTAGTCAATACAAGTCAAGTCTTGTCAAGTTACAAAATTAATAAAAATTTAATTGGTCTAACTGAGCAAGTCTAAAATAAAATAAAAATAGTCAAAAAGATCATAAGGATAAGGATTTTCTTACATATATAATTTATTATAATTTTGAGAAAATCCAGCTTAGAATGCTCTGCTCACATATAACTGCAATATTGCAATCTTGTATTCTGCAGGAATGGATATTGTTCCTGTCTTTCCACCCTATTCATTTTACATAGCAGTTAAGAAAATAATTATTATTAGAAAATAATTAGTATTATTATAATTATTCTAAAAACCTTATATAGGTAAACTTACATAGGTACTTGTTTTATCACATTTCTACATAATGGAGCTGGGAAGAAAGCCGAAAGACTAGAATAAGCCATGGCAGTAGAAACATTATCCGGGTTACTATTACTGCTTATAACATGAACACTCAGCTTGTCGTTATTCATCTCTTTTATGGTTATATAAATCCTCTCCCTGTACTGGCCCATAAAGAACTTGAAGACATCAACAGCTCTTTCCGAGAAAAGTCCTCCCCCAAGTGGATAACACATGGTGAGTTCACACAGCTGCGCAAGCCCTGGTATATTATCAGTATCCTTATGCAATAATTCAAAGATGTTATCACTTGTCACTTCCGCATCTGTCACTCCGTAGTCTAGAGCAAATAGCATGTATGACCCATTTGGATTTAGCCTGTGGACAATTCCTCTTGCTAGTTTACCCATGGAAGGTGATTTGTATATTACACGTTCAAATATTTCAATGGTTTCCATGTGCTTTCCCGGTACTTCCAATGCTGACATCTGAGAATAAAGGGATAGTGGAACTACATAAAAGTTCTGAATATCAATCAAATGTGTAGCTACTGCTTCATAAAACAGTCCTGGATAAGGGCAATCTTTGAGCAATGCCTCCTTTATTTTGACCAATGATTCTTCAAAAGTAGGCATTGTTAACCAGTGAATTCTATAACAAGAGAAAATTATTTTATTAGATGGATATACCTACCTAGGTAAATCAGATATATGTATGCATCTATGTAAGTAGGTATAATGTAGGTAACAAATACTTTTTTTTAAGTGAAAAACTTAATTTACAGGAACTGTACACTACATCTACATAGTATAAAACAAAGTTGCATCCCACTGTCTCTCTGTCCCTATGTATGCTTAGATCTTCAAAACTATGCAACAGATTTTAATGCGGTTTTTTTAATAGATAGTGATTCAAGAGGAAGGTTTATATGTATAATACATACATAATATAGTTGAGAAACATTGATAATTTTAGGCGTTTATGGGTTCAACGTATTAGAACTACTGAGCTACAGCAACATGTGGCCGGGTCAGCTAGTAAATTATAAATGCAAGGTGGTGTAGATATCTGGATGTTTGATACTCAACCACACAATAATGGAAACTTGGTATAGATTCAGCAGCTAGTCCTTAAAATCCCAACTAATATTATAAATGCAAAAGTAACTCTGTCTGTCTGTTTGTTTGTTATGTTTTCACACCTAAACCGGTTTTGATGAATTTTGGTATAGAGATGGGTGGGACCTTAGAGAAGGACATAGGCTACTTTTTATGTAGGTACCACATGTGCGAAGCTGTGGGCAGCAGCCAGTAATTTATAATATTTAATACTAACCTAAGTAAGTGTCCTAAAATAATAAATTAAAACCTATGAAAATTAATTTGTTAGAAGTTCAGAACACTGACTGAAGGAAAAGTGCCCAAAAGCCTGGTAATGTTACCTCATTGGATAGCCATATAAATTATACATAAGTAATTTAAGCTCATGAATGGTATTCTTCTGAAAGTTATTCTTTGAGTCACTACTAATGAGGTTCTCCGGTGTCATTGCAGCATGATAATTGATGGACAATATCACTTTGGAATCATTTGTTATCAGGCTCACAGCAAACATCCACTGCTCTAGTATAAACTGGTCTTAACTAGTCCACTAGTCTGGTCTTACGCATAGTTTTCTATAAGTACTTTTTAAGGTAACAATATCGGACCAAAATTAAAATACCTAATTACAGTTGAACAAAACCAGTTAGACTAAAATGTTTGATAGCAGAGGAGAGCAGAGCAGCATCGAGGCAGGTATTTATTTTGCTATATGAGAAAACGAGCGCGTCACGTCCATTGTACCTAGTTGTTTTGAAAAAATGATCGAAACACCAATCGCGCCAAAGCCGCAGGGGATGCGTGTACTTTCATGAACGTGCGTGCCGCTGCTGATATACTTTAGGTCCGTAGCGAAGTCAAGCTCATATAGGTACGTAGACGTAGGTGAGGTTGGTGCTTACTCGGAAAATAATAGTGGTTACGAAATAACGTTGTAAACGTAGGTAACTGTATAACTGTCTACTTGTCCCCGCTGTGATCTAGTAACCAGACTCCACTATTACCTATACGAAAAGTAGTAAGGTACGAAACCCAATCCACCTAGTATATTTTCCCAAGTCAATTTAGCATTATTTTGTAACACTATAATTAGGTAACATCCCTATTTTATTTGTTTAATCTTTATTATCTCTGAAAATCGAACAAAAAACTTAGGTACTCAAGATGTTGATGTTGATGCTGACCAGTGTTGCCATATGGATAAGGCATGGATGCCGTATTTTCGTTCCAAAAGTCCGTACAAAATCCGTATTACAATTCTGAGTGAAATTCCGTATAAATTCCGTATAAAAATGAAACAAATAATAATTATTTTATTTATACATATCTTTATTTAGCATCTTTAACATATTTACATCGATATTTAAATCATAACAGGGTGATTTACCCAAAAGTTGCTTTGTATGCAACAAACCTGTTAACGTGTCTGTGCCTAATTTATTTCTTTGTTTCGTCTTTAAAAGATTTACGGTGGAGAAAATTCGCTCTACCGCCGCACTCGAGTGTGGCAAACTCATCAACGCTGTGTTGAATCTAGTCAAAATCGGGTAATAGATGTCATCATTGAGATTACGAGCTGTCATTATCTTTACCCAAAATTCTTCCATGTCTTCAGAATCCGTGGAGTGCAACTCTGTGTTGTTCCGTAGATGTCGCCATTCTGTGTCTAGGGCTTGTATATTTTCAGCTTCAATTAAATTGGGAAACAGTAGAGCTACATCAACCAATGATTGTATTCTGCGTGATTGCACGACGTCTGGACTTAGAAATTCCAGTTTTTTTGGAATATTATCATCAAACTTGTACCGGGTTTTTATCTGCTTTGCTCCTTCTATGTAAAAGTCGAGACATCGTAGTTTAAATGCTTTTACGTCATTTGGATTAAGCTCCGTACTGTTTGACGTTAGCGAAATAGCCACTTTTGCTCCAAGGTAAATGTCTTCTATTGGCTTGAAGTATCGAGGATTAGCATACTCAATATTCTGTATTTCAGTTTGGGTCAAATAAGAGTCAAGTATGTAACAGTCCAGAAGATTACTATACGCGTCACAAACATTCTTATAAAGTTTGTGAACTTGTGGGCGTTCAGACTGCATCAGTTGGTTCAAATCATTGAATATTTTCAAAGAAAACTCTAAAAACTCTAGGTACAGCTTATTGTAGGGATTCTTCAACATATGTAATATGTTTTCTGCTGCTCTTAAACGATCCGTAAACGCAGCATCAGTGAAGTACAGTATTAGCGCCTGGTATTGTTCTAAGAGTCGGGAAACCGCAGCACGCACTGACAGCCATCGTGTCTGACTCGGGTGTAACATCTTATGCGGTTTTAAGTTCATAAATTCTTGGAATTCTTTTAACTGTGCGCTTCGTTTGGGACTGTTAAAATAGTTATACACATCTCTTACCAAGTCTTCGGGCTCTCGGACTAATTTCAAACATGCATACGAAGCACATAGATGAAAGGAATGGCAGATACATTTAACTATGTACAGATGAGGAATGTCTTCGAGAAACCTGGATGCCAAAGAATTATGCTGGCCCATCATAATATTGGCACCGTCCGCGGCAAAACCAATCATGTTTTGTTTGAATGGGATCTCGTTGACTGCAAAGAATTTGATTATATGCTCGTATAGAATTTGAGCAGTTGCGTCTTGAAGTGGTATTAGTCCCAAAAACGCGTCGGTACTTTTTTCATCATTGAAATATCTTACCACCATGCAAAGGTGTTTTACACATCCCATATCTGTACTTTCGTCAACAAGAAGGGAAAATTTGCGACTACGACACTGTTCGAGAACATTATTTTCACCCCTTTTACCAGTAACTGATTTTATTATGGCTGTAGTTTTTGTTCTTCCACAACTTAGTTTTTTTGCAATATCAGAGTCGGTGCAAATATTTTTTATAAGCTGTGGCACATGTTCCATTAGATTCATACTCAAATTATGCTCGGCTACAAAAGCAGCCAATAAAATTTCACCTTTTTTAACGCCTTCATCGCTTTTTGGCAAAAATTCTGTAAGTGATCTTTGGGACGATGATGTGGTAGGTACTGAACTCCGATGTTTGGTCGTGTTAAGGTGTTTGACAAGATCCTTCTTACCTCCACTTCCAATAGACAAATCACTCAAACAATATTTACAAAAGGCGAACGATTCTCCCTTTTTGCTACGTATGAGCCAAGCCTTGAAAGAAGTCTCCGTCAACCAATCTTCATTGAAGCGCTGCATAATGCGTGATTTTTTTGCATCCCCAGCCATTGTTTTCAGTCTTTTTATGATAACTTTGTTATATTATAGCAACTAAACAGTCATTTAAAAACTTTTATTGATGAACTTTGAACACGACACGACACGATGAATGAACTTTGCTTATGATTTTCAAACAAGCAGGTGTGATTGAGAAGAGAAGATTGAAACATTAAACATCTCTTTCATAACACATAGAAAGGAGCAAGACAGATACGTTTGCGCTTGTTACGAACATTTAATAGATCAGGGGATTCCCCACACCTCCTCATGCAGTACAAGCCATAGAGTGCGTCTATGGCCTGTTCCTCCCAATGCCCAGTGCGTAGCCTGAAAAACCTCATTGACAACTGCAACGGATAGGGATGGGCAATTGTGCGCGCTACTCGCATGTACCTACTCGTGAGATTGAGTAGGTACATGCGAGCGATTAGAAACTTTAAATAAATATGATGGTTTAAATAATGAAAACATCTAAATGTCCTTTTCATTCATCGACTGCATCTGCCCTAAAAGAGTGTGTAAAGTTTAATCTGCCTGTAGCATAAATCCGTTTAAAAATCCGTATGTCTAAATCATCCGTATTGGGCTTCCAAAATCCGTACAAATACGGACAAATCCGTATAAATGGCAACGCTGATGCTGACCCGGCGGCGTGCCGTGCCCTGGTAAAGTGTTCCCTACTAACTTATGGCTGAGTTATGTCTGTAAATATTTGCACCTGGTATATCCACGGCAGGTCCAATATCTATCGTGGTCGTTTTGTTGGTGCTAGAAAAACAAGCTCTCCGATTCGATAGCTCAAGGTTTCTCTCTGTGAAATGTGAATTGAAATTAATTAAATACGATTGTATTCGGTCATGCGTTAGCATCATAGAGTTTGTGATTCGGTCCGTAGCATCTTTTTGTAAACAAACAAAACAATCAGAAAGACAGTGCTGCCACCTCATTTTTTTTTACCCTGACCTTCAGCGAAATTACCCTAAAATAGGCACTTTTTATTTTTTTACCCTAAATACTTTTAAAAAAAAAACAAATCAATTTACGTATAAATGCAAAATGAACGAACTATTAGCTAAACTACTTAACTAACTACACGGTTTCCAAACATTCTTGGAATGCATCCATAGTCTTTACTTCTATGTCATCTGCAGTATTTTTTTTCTTGAAATCGTACATTTAATTCGAAATTTTTTTCAACATTGCGTCTGTCGGAGTAAATGTAACGCATGACTTATAATTTATTTTTTAATCTGTACCATTGGTGGCAATATTTTTGATTATATTTAGCGATTTTATGAGGCATCTTTCCCAGATAAATCTTATTTTGTTTCGATCTCTAAATAAAACAAGAAGACAACACAATACACGACGATGCATGTAATGAAAAGATGGTGGCATGCAGAATGAATAAACCGGTTTCTCTTTGCACACGATATCTCTCTTCCGCGTACACAAACCTTCGAGTGTGAAAGAGAACGGTAAATTCTTGTCTATTGCTAGCGGAAGTACCTGGGCCGGCTGAATTACCAATTTGTTTGAAATGAGTTTTAAACATTCTCCAAAAAAATCCCTATATATTTATTTTACCCTGAAAAATACCCTAAATAATTTCTTACCCTAAATACCCTAAACTCGTAAAAATGCCCTAAATTTAGGGTAAAATACCCTAAAGCGGGTATTACACTACACGGTATTCAGGGCCCGGTAGTAAGGGAGGGCGTGGTCCCTTGCAAGGGCATCGATTATTACACTGCACTGAACACCGGCTCCCTTACTCTCTGTGTAAACCTGATTTTTTTAATTAAGCAAAAGGTTATTTACAGTTAACCAGCTAAGAACTAACGATAAGGATTCATTTACGTTAACGCAATTACTGGTTTTACCTTTATCAACTTTAAAAATTAAAGACGTATCGTCTGCAAACAAAACTATATCACAAATATTTTTTACAAAAAAGGTAAATCGTTGACGTACACTAGGAATAAAAAAGACCCTAGTATCGAACCCTGAGGTACCCCTATATCAATAATCGATGAAGGGTAACTCTTCTAAACTCTTCTATCTATCTACTAAACTCTTGTCAAAATTTATAGGCCCATTTAGAATCACAGAAGTGTTAAGTAATGATAGATATAAAATTGCTGTAATTCCTGGTTTTAGTGCCCGTACAAATAAATTTATAAATTTATAAATTATTTTTGACTGGATTAGGCCTTGGATCTATATAAACTCTTCCTTAGTGAAAATAATATCTCAACTAACAATATCTCTCATCGGAGAGTGAAGATATTAGTGGCGAAAATGAACAGATAAAAGACAAATGTGACGCCGGTCAATCTGATACCACATAAAAACCGAATGATAATACGATAATATAAGATGAATAAATCTAATTTCAAAGTATTTATATGTGGTTATCTAAAATAATATTACCTCTGTAAAGTTGATAGAAAATACAATGTTTTGATTTAAATTAAATTATGAAATAAATAATGTAAATAATGAATATTGCTTTAGAATAATGCCATGCGTCAGGGGATCGCATGTTGACGGATGGCCGAATGTAATGATTCGAATAGTTAGCTTAAATTAATTTGTAATTATTCCTTACTTTTGGCGGATGGAGTTGAACCAATTAATCATATTTCGTATACTAAGACAGTCAATTGACTGTAAAAGACTTGTTGTCACGTGATTGGACTAGCTGGTTTCAATCACTTTTGATTGTTGATTTTACTGGTTGGTCGGAGCGGAAAGAAATATTCGTCAGTCTGCTAAGTGATCTCGTGAAGGAAAGTTACCTGAAATACTGTGTGTATAAGTACTGAAAGTAGAATAAACTGCAAACTCCATTAGAGCTGATTTGATTTCATTGCATAACTGTGTCGGATTCTTCGTTGCTAATATAAGTCAATTAAATTTGCGTTACAAAAAAACTGTTAACAACATAATCCCCCGCTTTTAATCACTGTGGCTACGGCCTTAGTAAACATTTGTATTGTATCGCGCCGCTCGGCACTACTTGCGACTATGCATCGGCCTACTCGCTGCATTATACAACTACCCACATTACCTAAATATTAATTTTATATTTGAATTGTATCTTTTTAAGTAATATTTTTTAAATAATTCTTGTGAGAAATAAATTCTTAAGCCGTATATTGACCGGGGGGTTACGACAATTTATGTAGGGTAATGTCGGCTAATGCCGGTCAGTTGGCAATACCGGTCACCTAACTATCTAACAAAATAATGCGTTTATTTTGCTCAGCGCACTCACTCACACATGCAAAGAGGGTGGCGTGATCGTTCCCTGTCCCGACGCACCGACCCCCGCTACAAAGAGTATAATAATAATACGGGAACCCGCTCAGTTCCCGCCACGCGTCACTGCGTGGCTGGAACTGACCGTCTTGTAGGTAAGTAGGTAAGTACCTACCTACTACTAGTAATTTTATTGAGATAATTTACAAAAATAATTACTTGTATAAATGTAATAAAAATAAATAGGTAATATAAAATACATTTGAGCTATCTAAATACCGTTTAAAACGATCTATAGATAGCTCAACTGATCCAGATCACTGCCAGTAGGCAGCATTCCCAAGACACTGGCGGCGTTGCCACGTTGAATGACAATGCAAATACGCTGAGCCAGATAAGAGCCAGCTCTTGGGTCACGCAATGTATCTACCAGTACCAGACGCCGTGAGATAATTTTGAAAACGCGGTGGGCACCCGTTCCCTACGGGCCCAGGGTCTCGACTCCAAAAGGCTCAAATATGTAAATATGTATACAATAGTCATATTAACATAATATGATTTTTACAAAATCTAAACCTAGAAGTGATTAACTAAAATTGTATTGTACCTACAATTATAATATTGACTGGCTTGTCAGCTCAGTTGGTACTTAGTAGTTCTGCGTTCTGTGCTGTAAGTTGAGGGTCCCTCCCAGGATAAACAAAGGAGTTTGTTCTATGTCTGGTTGTACAAAGAATCATAAGAATGTATTTAAAAATATATAAGTACTAGCTGTTGCCCGCGGCTTCGCACGCGTGGTACCTACATAAAAAGTATCTTATGTCCTTCTCCAAGGTCCCATCTATTTCTATACCAAAGTTCATCAAAATCGGTTCAGCGGCTTAGGCGTGAAAGACAGACAGACAGAGTTACTTTTATAATATTAGTAGGGAAGTAGGGATTGTGCCTTTCATGTAAAATAATTATACGGATTGCTCGAACCATAAAGAAACACAAAGCTTTTATTCCAATTATTGACACGAGAGTCGGAAAGTCTAGCTTAATTAAAAATAAAAACAACCAAAATTACTAACAAAACCAGAATAAACTCAAGAAAAATGAATAATATAAGGGTGCAATGTTTGCATCGCAGAACGAACGAAAATAATGTATCCATGTGACTCATTACATGCTTGTGTCATATTCGTACAATTCATCATACCTTGTCTAGGCTCTCTGATGACTTATAGAATACTTACATATTTTAAATAAGTACTTCTTTATTTATTTATACACTGACTTACAATACTTTTTTCCAATTAAAAAGTAGCCTATGTCCGTTCTCAGGCTTTAGACTATCTGTGTACCAAATTTCATTTAAATCGGTTTAGTAGTATTGCCGTGAAAGCGAGACAGACAGACAGATAGACAGACAGATAGACAGACAGACAGACAGACAGATAGACAGACAGACAGACAGACAGATAGACAGACAGACAGACAGAGTTACATTCGCATTTATAGGTAACATGAGTAAGGATAAGGATTAGTAAGGATATTAGTAAGGATCAACAGCCTAACATTTTATGCTTCTAGTTCTGAAAATGACAATACTTTCATACAACCTTTCATCCCCCTTTTCAACCCTTTACAACACTTTTTTCCAATTAAAAATGAGGCCTATGGCCTTTCTCATGCTTTAGACTATCTGTGTAACAAATTTCATTTAAATCGGTTCAGTACATTTGGCGTGAAAGCGAGACAGACAGACAGATAGACAGATAGACAGACAGACAGACAGATATTAGTAAGGATCAACAGCCTATCCTTTAATGCTTCTAGTTCTGAAAATGACAATACTTTCATACAACCTTTCATCCCCCTTTTCAACCCTTTACAACACTTTTTTCCATTTAAAAAGTACCCTATGTCCTCTCTTATGTACCAAATTTCATTTCAATTGGTTCAGTAGTTTTGGCGAGAAAGCGAGACAGACAGACAGAAATAGTTACTTTCGCATTTATAATATTATATTATATTATAGTAAGGATAATAGACTGACTACTTTGTGAATTATAGTAAAAAATGTATACGTCATCCCAATTTCAAAAAAGAAAAGATAATGCTACCGAACTGCTGAAAACTTCCCACGGCCAACGTTGCATAGGTACTGACACTTTTATAATTTATTTCTTATTCAAGCCTGTTACCGTGCGACCTCCGCATGCGCAATACTAACTTTCCGCCCTACCTAATAAAATCGATAAATGAACATACCACCCGTAGACAAGGTAGCTGTACTGAGTACAGTAGTTGGCGGAAGCGTCCCCAGTCTACGTGTGTCTGATTAAAGAACAGCTAAAGTCCTAAAAGCTCTAAAATGGCGTCTGGTCCGAGTGCTCCGAAACCAGAAGAACCAGTGACACCTGCTAGTGCGTTGAAAACAATGCAGATAAGGATCTTGGGATTCATGAACTCCCCAACAGGTTCGAAAATTCCCGGAAAGAAAATACACTTTGTTCACATCTTTGATTTCGAGATGCCAGTAAGTTCTTGACCTATCTAAAAATCTATTTAAGAATCTAAGAACAAAATCTTAGATCAGCCAAAAATACATAAGTAAGTAGATATGTAGGTACTTTGCTTATTCTACAATCAGCCAGTCCAGCTCTATCAACAATTAGGTTGCTCGTCGCTTATGAGTGGGTAGGTACCTAGGTACTTGGGTAGCCAAGCAAGACGCATTGTGGTGGTTTGAGGAGTGGGTAATTAAAGTTGGTGTTAGCCTATGAAGCTGATAATCTATACGCCTCCCTAACCGTCTCTAGTCACTTCACTAAGGCGCCGAGCTCCGTGGTTTAACAAATGACGCAGAAAGCTCGCCTAAGACGCAGAAGGTTGTCAAAGTTGAGTCAAAGTCAAAGTTGCGTGAAGTATTTGGATATAAGTATATCAGTCATGTGGTTCCCATGATACAAGCTCTTTTTACTTTGGGGCTAGATAATGCTGTATGATATGTCCAGCATTATTTATTTATTTAATTAATAAAAAAAAACCTAAAATGTTATTTTCCAAGTCCTTAAGTATCTAAGTATATTTAAGTATACCTACCAGTTTTATCCAAAGAGAGTATCGATAAAATACGTCACAGAATATCATGATTTTTGGAGTCACTTGTTTTTGTCACAGGTGTCACAACTTTAAATCCTCGCTGACTTTGGTGTTAAGGAATTACATTAAAGATTTCGTTAGATTTTAAGTTTGGGTTAATTTTTACATATGACTCATCCTCCGCCTTGTGACAAATTTTACATATTGTTAACCCCCTCCCGCTGTCTTACCGTGTGATGTCTACTCGTAATAGGTATATGGATGGCACCAAATCGGTTCAGCCGTTATTTCGTGATTGCTATAAGTAAGAAAGTACCTAATAATCCAAAATCGATTTGTTATAGATGACACGAGCGACGACCGTGAGAGAGGTAAAAGATTTTACTATGGAGAGACTGACAACTCTTCGTTATTACCAAATTTCGTTGGAGTTTTGGAATGAGAATCTGAAAGATGCAACCACTATAGAGGGCATTATTAAGAAACACCCGTATTTCATGATTGTTAAGTGCTTGCATCTGCACGTCATTGTGCCTAACGAGATGTTTAAAACCATGTACAAAACATTTGGCAATATGGGAATGACCGAGGAGATGGCGCTGATAGCCACCAAACGTTTCATGGAAATAATTAATAACAAGGACACTAATCGTGAATATTAACATGCTATGAGGCTGGAAAAAGCCAGACTAAAACTTGAAAAGCTCTGAATAAAGATAAAACCTAACGCGAGTAGGTAGAAGGTTTAAGACACCTATCTTTTTTAGAAAAAGGTGATTTTATTGATGTTTAGCTCAACTGGTATTATAATTAGTCTTGACTGTATACACTTATTATTCAATTTTATATACTTATAGTGTACTTAGTTAGGTATGTATATCGTAGTGTTCAAATCTGTCGATCGATAGTCAGATTAGGTATCTTCTTAAATTTGCATTCTTCACCCACAATTTTATATAAACTTACTACTTACCTTGAAAATAATATTATAATAGAGTATAATTAGTCCTGCCCGTTTGAAAATTTTGAATCCCATGAGATTCTCCTATTATTTTTGATTTTCATTTTCTACGTCGGTAGTACCTAGACTACCGACGTCGAAAATGAAAATCAAATTAAGTATAGGTATAATCAAATTGGTCAATAGATATCCAATTCTTATTCGTTTTGACTCTTAGGTCCTAAAAAGTGGAAACAATAGATACTTTGTTGAACAACCTAGATAGAGGTAACTGTGTAGGTAAACAAAAGGCTAGTGAATGAGACTGGAAAAACCTGGACGAGACTGACGCGGTAAATGGTTACGGAAGGCTTTTGCCAAGTGTTGCCCCCTGAGATGGGTATCGAATGGAATACCCACAGGGGCGAATAAATTATAAGATAGTAGGTAACTGTGATTTAGAAATTATTGAAGAGCTTTTATTTCGGAATGCAGGTATCTAAGTATGCTGTGCGGCTAGGGGGGGTCGATTAACTACACAATAATATTATATTCATGTACGAAAATGTTTTTGTATCTTCACTTTATTGGAGATAGATACTACCTACATAAGTAGGTTTACTTTGATAACGATTTGTGTATTATCTACCTACATATCAACTTCAAGAGCAACGGGTGGGATATTAATAGTAAGATGTTTTAAATGGTTACAACCACCTTAGTCAGTCATATTCACTGTATTGTATGAAATATTTATTAATCTATGTATTAATACGTGAAAAAAAAAACTTTCTACTGGTGGGCGATTGACCATTGTCGGTCCTATTTATTGTACTATGTATGACATTTAATAAACAATTATATTATGTAGGTACATACTCACATCCTTGTTTTATTGAATTTTATCCACAAATGAACTTTAGATATTTCGATTCGAGGGCGACAAGCAAATCGATAGTGACATAAAGTATGTGGCTGAGCACAGTGATGACTTTTGGAAAGATGTCACTCGTCGAAATAACAAAAGCCGCGGAGGATGAATTGCCCCTACAAACGTAATACCAAAATGATTTGTAACTCAAGTATAACTGCACTATATTGTTGTATTATTTGTATGTAAATAGTATATATCTAGGTTCCTGGATCGTTTTTATTTCGAATTACTTATCAAAAATAAAATAAGAGCCGATCGCATATTGCACATTTTTATACTAAAATTTACAATTTTTCTTCCTATTTGTTTCGTATTAAAAACATATCTTACGTGTTGTTTGTTAAGGAGCATAGCTTATATTGTCTAGTTACAGAATAACATTACTATGTGAAGAATACTAAATGTTTTCAGTCATAATTTTTGGTATTAACCCATTAACCGCTTACGTCGGATTAATCCGACAAATATGTTCGAGTTCATAGCCGCCACAGTCGTATATTTACGACTGCGCGTTTAATCTACTTTTCATATCATTACAGTGTATTTTATGAAAACTATATTCATAATTAGCTAAATAGTGAATCTAGTTATCATTTACAGTTGGTTACACGTTTATCTCTTAAATAGAAGTCATAAAAATAGTCCAAAGTGTAAAGACATATTTTATTAGAAAATTGTATTGTTGTCCATCGCCTGTGACGGCAAAATCCGACAGTAGGGACGAGACATAAGGCAAAGATTCACTAATACAAAAGTTAATCATTATCAGTCGTGTGGTACCCATAACACAAACTCTGCTTTCTTTGGGGCTAGATGATGCTTTGTGGAATGTCAGGCATTATTTATTTATTTATTAAGTTATAGTCATGTCATTATTGTCACAACTTAAACATTTGTGTGAAAAGCATAGGTGTTTGTTCTGTGTCTGGGTGTTATGAAGTATCATAAGAATGTATTTACAAATATATAGGTATTCTATCATCATCTAGTCACCATAATACAAGCTATGCTTTGTTTGGGACTAGATGATGTTGTGTGCATTGTCCAGCAATATTTATTTATTTAGAAACTAGCTGACCCGGCAAACTTCGTACCGCCTCAGAATCAATAAATAAA
Source organism: Lampropteryx suffumata (assembly GCA_948098915.1). NCBI lineage: Eukaryota > Metazoa > Arthropoda > Insecta > Lepidoptera > Geometridae > Lampropteryx > Lampropteryx suffumata. The sequence continues at coordinate 11,211,516 of OX402544.1, read as the reverse complement.
AAAGCAAGCATTTTTTTCATATTTACTCACCTTTTAAACCTTCCCTGGACTTCCACAAATAATTAAAAACCAAAATTATCCAAATCAGACCAGCCGTTCTCGAGTTTTAGCGAGACTAACCAACAGCAATTGATTTTTATTATATAGCTACCGCGCTACAAGATGCACCCTGTAAGCCAACACATTGGTGGCGGTATGTAGATGATGTATTTGCAATTGTACAGGAGGATCAAATAGGTTATTGAGACACCTGAATACACCGCACCCTAAAATTGCATTTACAGTAGAGCACGAGCAAAATGGTGAGTTACCTTTTCTGGACGTGTTGGTTAAACGTGAACATACAGGTCGCCTATCCCACTCGGTATAACGTAAACCAACACACACAAATAGGTACCTAAGAGCCGACACTCACACTAATTAATAGGGCTTAGAGACTATGCCACCATCAATATCTAGATGCAGAGTTATCACACGTCAGGATTGCACTGGAGAAGAATGGCTACGGATGGAATCAAAGTTTTCGCATTGCCAATTCATCCTCAAGGAAACGTCAGATGCCAGTAGAGAGAGCTGCAGCTTACCTACCGTTTGTGAAAGGGGTGACGGATAAAATTGGACACTTGTTGCGAAGGAAATATGGCATCAAGACAATATTCCGACCACTTACTCAACTTAGACAATTGATACGCTCTCCTAAAGACAAAGACCCTTTGAGTGTACCTGGCGTTTACAAGATTACTTGTGATTGCGGAAGCTCCTACGTACCTAGGTGAAACTAAGAGGAACATTTCTACCAGGCTGACTGAACATATTCGTGCCGTGAAGAATGCTGACATTGAAAAATCAGCAATTGCAGAGCACTCACTAACCTCTGGCTCTACACATTACATTCGATTTGATAAGGCTCAGGTACTATCAAGAGAAAGATTCTTTGTACCTAGAAAGATCCGTGAAGCAATCGAAATCGGCCGTGTTCCAAACTTCAACCGAGACAAAGGTTGGTTTCTTTCTCCAGCCTGGAAACCTTGCCTGCACGGAACGTATTATAGTAACGGTGTGGAGCCGGTTAGTGATAGTGTCAGTGCTGTATGTTTGACGGTTCCCAATGTTGTGGGCACGAGTGGAGAAGACGAAGAGCCAGTACTAGCACCAAATTTGTTACCGCCTGCCGTGACAACGTTTCCACCTCTACCCGCACGCACGACTCGCGCCGCAAGATATCTCACCGAACCGCGAACCGTGAACTCGAGCGGCAACGAGCGGACCGCGAATCAAACTCACCCTGATGAAGATTCTCTAGATGAATCGAAACAATGTCGGTGCCTCCATCGACAAAATAATACGTGAGTAAAGCCCGTGTTTATCAAAATGTTATCTAAGAGATAGACATATACCATTGCGGACTTTTGTGTAGACCTTTTTAAGGTGAACAATTCTGTAGTACATTATTTTGATCTATCTCGTAGGGTTCAGCTAGCGTTTGCAATGTAAGCGCAAAAAAATGTGTTTATTTACGACACCACATAAAAAACCTCTAAAATTATCAGTGTTTCTCTACTATATTGTGCATGTTTTATACATATAAACCTTCCTCTTGAATTACTCTATCTATTAAAAAAAACCACATCAAAATCCGTAGCATAGTTTTAAAGATCTAAGCATACATCGGGACTTTGTTTTAATGATGATGATTATTGCGACTAGATTACTAAGAGAAATAATTACAGAAATTTACATAATAATATACAATAATATAACATATACGTGAAACAGTTAAGCTATCTAAAAAACGATTTATAGATAGCTCAACTGATCCAAGATTGTTAAGATAAACATAAACTCGCAATTCCATAGTTTGTAACGTCGTAAAATCAGGAGGTTCGTTTGCATTTTTGAAACTAATGGCACGTTTTGTTGGTATTTGCATTCTGTAACAAAATAGGATTTACTTACCTATTTTTTGTTCATACGATGAAAATATTATGTGACCCTGGCAACTTACGTCCCAGTCTGCCTAATATCAGATAAGAGGATAACCAATAAAATTTGTATTATAGCAATTTAATTCACTACAGATATATCATCCATTTGGTAAAGGCCAAGAACCAGTGCTTAACCAATTTGTAAAAAGCTGATATTCACGGGCACGGCTCCAGGTCCGGTATATTTTATTTATTGCAGTCAGTAATATTAATGTATATTTCTGAAAATGGAAAATGAATGCAGTGTATAGGTATAGGTACAAAATGATTGCGATACAGGTACATCTACTTTACTTACCCATTACAATAATTAGACTCAAAATAATTAGGTGCGAACCGAAATAGGTACCAAAGCTCAGGTAGCTTACCCTATCTGTGAAAATATTTAGTTATCTAAACTTATCTAGGTGATACTTACGGGCACGGCTCCACGTTCTGTACAATTTCTGCAATAAACAGTCTCTAAGGGACACCTTAGATGATATTGATATTGATAGGTATGGTAGGTAATAAATGAGAACCACCCGAGTCATCATCATTGATGATGTATACCATGACGTAATGATACACGATATCATGTAATGATATCATGAACGTTGAGTTGAAAAGAAGACTGTTCTTTCAAACGATTGATCTGACTCATAAGTTCATCCCAATCCCAGTTTTCTGACGGGACGAAATTTTCATTTGATGTTTCAATGATTTTATTTAAGACAGACCCCTCTTGAGTTTCAAACTTTGGTTCAACTTTTGCTATGCTGAAGAAATTGTTGTGTGCGTACATAGCATAACCGGAACCTTTGATTTTGCAATCGTCAGTCAGTGATAAAATCTCGACGCCATTTAACTCATTCACTGCCACCACGATTTTCTTGAAGTTTATCGAGATGCCGCCGTATAAAAACGCGGACACGCTAGGCGTGCTCGCGGCATTGCTTAGAAAAATAGATTTTAGTAAGTAAATTTATTATAACGTAATTTAAGGTTCTCAAACTTTTTTTCCTAAAATTCCCATGCATAAATGAATAAAGTTTTATTGTGAACTGTAACATTGGCATTGTTAACATTTGTTTTAATAATATATTGAGTGACAATCATATTTAAACATATTTTCAGTCTTATATGAGTGAATTCATCTAAATTATTAAACCGATAAAAAGCTTTGAACTGCAGAATGTTTGTTTACGTTATTTATCTCGTATTATCGTAATGTTGGTTGATTGGCCTTACCTAATTACATAAGTATGAATTAAATTCAAAATATTCAAATGAAATAAATTGATTTCTTATCTTTTTTTTCAGGAAAAGTTAAATTTGTACCGGAAACGGAAGATATTAATGATGACAAAATTTTTAGCGAGACAAACGAACATCAATTGATTTTTATATAATAGAGATAATTTTACTGTACGTGTGTATGTCACTGTGTGTGTATGTATAATTATATAAAGATATACATCGGATAGGAACGTTTTTTTTTCATTGATGGCGTATGGAGTTGTATAAGCCACTTCATATAAGTAGTATATCAGTCATGTGGTACCCATAACACAAGCTCTGCTTACTTTGGGGCCAGATGGTGCTGTGTGAAATGTCCGGCATTATTTATTTATTTATTATTTATTCATACATGACACAGTACTGTATACGGTAAAAACAACGGTTCGATTAATTATGACATTCCGTTTTGTCATCAAATACTGGTTAAAAATCTCATATCACAAGCTTATAACTCTGAAATTAGCGAAGCGTTTAATAGAATAAAAAAGTTTGGGAACCTAAGGGTAGCTTCAGTAAGTGAACACACCTAGCGTGTTCTCGGCACTACAAAATACCTATTTTTCGTAAAAAAATCGAACTAGTTTTTTTAGGGAACCGCTTCAATATGCCATAGCCTATCCTTTAAAAATGATGCACTAAAAATTTGAACAGAAAATCTGGCCTAGTTTTGGAAATATAACCGAAACATTCAAAACACGCCTGGCGTGTTCTTGGCGTAGAGACTTAGATTAGCCTGAACACGCGAGGCGTGTCAGTGGCAGTGAATGTGTTAATTGTTGATAGTGATACCAGCACGACACTGAATGCGCACGTGGCATTCTGAGCAGCACGCGTACATCCAGTCATTAGGTCGGTGTAACTTGATCCACCGATCTTGGCAGTTTTTTATAGTTGTTTTACAAGTTGATCCTATGTTTGTTGGTATTAAATTGATACTGCATAATTATTGTTTAAGTTGTAAGTCATAAATGGGCAATTGTAAAGAACATAACATTTTTTGATTAGGAGTGTGCATACACTGTTGCAGGTCAAACTCAGATAAAAATGGGCACTATCCTTCTTTATGTTGTATCCTATATAAGGCTATATTAATGATAGGTATACCTAATGACTTGTTATCTTTGTTCTGGAGAATGCTGATAATTCTGTTTAACTCAAATACATCGCTGCTTAAAAGTGGAATCCTTATTTCGATTAAGAGATACCCTTTATATATTCGAGCTGCTACCTTTAAGAACTTGTTCATGTCCTTGATGTTAGGTTGGTCCAAAGGCAACATGGTGTCTCCTATAAGTTGTCTTGATATGATATTCATTTAAAGATACTACGCACTTACCATTCAGGGATATATACCTATCTTACTATAGTACTCAGGGATTGTGTAGCTTTCTACCACAGTGAAAGAATTTTTGAAATCTGTTCAGTAGTTTCATAGATTACATACAAACTTTACCCTTATAATATTAGTATAGATTAGGTAGGTAAGATAAATATTTTATTCATGTGTTTAGAAGTTTCCTTTCTCCAATCCCGACTTTTTTTTCTTCTTCCGGTATTTTCCCATTTTAAGGACGTATTAACAAATATCAATGGTTTTTGGTTACCATTTAATGAACCAGGAATCACAACTGTAGAGATAACATAGTATAAAACTAAAGATAATATATTCATTTCCAAAAATAGCGAATAAAAACTGGGCAGTCCTATACAACATTTTCACATATATATGTTTTTACCATTGCAAGAAACGCTAAATATATCGAAAAATGTGTCTCTGGATAGGTACATAAATAGCTAAACCTGCTTCATATTTTTAAATGAAAATAATAACAAAGTGTGGCCTATACAGTCTTCTATCCGGCTAGCTTATTTTTTTGTACCCAAATAAATTACTTTTTAATTTATGAGAAAGAATAGACAATAAAAAACGCACTATAATATCCCCATACATTTTTCAAACAGCGCGCATTGCTAGTTTGCTACCTACTCTGTAACATTTTGTTCGCCATTCCGCGCTCAGACGCGCTCACGGAAGCACGGGTGTATCGCATTTATTGCAAATAGTTAAAGCGACAAAGTTCTAAATTAGGACTGTGCATGTTGTGTACTGTGGCTGGATAAAATTGATACTTTTTTGGACCGAAATAAAAGTAAGTATGTACAACCTACCTACTATAAGTGCATCTACTTTGCTTTGATTTGGAAAAGCAGTGTGATAGGTCATCAGCATCACATAGGTACTATGCATATTGATTTTCCATAAAAAAGTGATAACTACATAGCACTTTTTTTGGTTATTGTTTATAATTTTTTTATGGAAAATCAGTATGCATATTACTATCGTGGATTTTGAGGGTGCTTATGACGAATATGATATTCAGTTTGGAATCCAAGATGGCGGCTATCATTTTTTTAATGGAAAATCAATACTATTGCGAGTGTGGTGATTACGAAGGGTAGTGATGGAAAATAAAGTTTTGTTTTTAGCATAGATGCCACGAATTCGGAAATTTGGACATAAAACCAGAAAACTTCCAAAAGGAAGAAATAAAACTAATGCAGTTTTGTTAGTATTCTTTATTCCAAGAAATTATCTTTTTTTTTCCATCAGAAATTATTATGAATTAGGTAATTTAATCTAATGAATTAATTTTTGTGAACAGAGAAAGCAGCCAAGAAGTTTCCGTAGACGATGAGCAGCATGAAATTTCAATCGTAAATCTTTTTTACAATTATTATGAGTAATTTGGTTTTATTATACTTATATTGTATTTTTTTCCTTCAGGATCAGGAATGTGCAGAAAAAGAATATAGACCGAGAGGGAGAAGAATCATTGAAATTGATTACCTACTTGAGCAGCTAATCCATATAGGTAGCCACACTTCTCTTTTTGATTGCGGCGTGAAGTATCTTAGCATACTTGATGAAAAAAGATCTGGCCTTCATTCTAAATTTAAACTCCATTGCAAAATGTGTGGTTAAAAGTTTCAGCTTGAAACGGTGCGCAAAGTCCAGAGTAGAATGGATATAAATGAGGAAGTTGTAGCAGGAATTATATCTACTGGTGCAGGATACACCCAGCTAAATACTGTTCATGCCCATGCTGACATCCTACAAATACCTCTGCGGCTGTACGAAACAACGCACAATCAAATTTGCCAATGGTGGGAAAAAACAGCGAAACATTGTATGGCTGAGGCAGGGAAAGAAGAGATTGAAGAAGCGAAACGTATTGGAAATGTTTCATCCCAAGGAACGCCGATGATAGCAGTAATAGCAGACGCATGTTGGAGTAAACGTTCATACGGTACAAACTATAATGCTTCTTCTGGCGCTGCGGCAATTGTTGGCCAGCACAGTAAACAAGTTCTTTACTGTGGTGTGAAAAACAAATACTGTGCCACATGCTTCCGATCAACGAACAAAGGAATTAAGCCACCAGATCATACATGCTTAGAACTTTAGTGGTCCTTTGACTGCGATGGAAGCTGCTATAATAACCGAAGGTTTAAAACTTTCCTTGCCTGATCATGGACTTATTTATTCTCATTTGATTGCTGATGGGGACGCCAGTACATACGCTTGCATTAGGAATGCTCGACCTTATCCAGAAATAACAGTCGGTAAAGTAGAATGCAAGAACCACCTGCTGCGGAATTATTGCAAAGCTCTCCTAGGTCTTTCAACCAACACACTATAGCACATCCGAGCGAGAAAACTTGTAAAAGAAAAATATTTGCGGTTACGTTGAGGAGTTGACTCCTGTATAAAACACTGGACCAATCAAAAAATCCCTTTCACAGAAAAAGTTGAAATATAAAAAAAGACATACAAAATGGGCCATATCATATATTTGGTGACCACAGCAACTGTCCATCATATTTCTGCACCGATAGCCTAAAAAAATCTAACAATGATAATTTTGTCCAATAATTGCAAGCTTATGGAATTTTCCAAAAAATTATTGATTTGGCCCATAGACTGTCCTTGCATTCCTACAGTTTTGCGTATAATGTAACTAACAACTTGGTTGAAAGTTTTAATGCAAGAGTTGCAAAATATGTGGGAGGCAAAAGAGTGAACTATGCATCAAAAGGCTCTTATAGCGGTCGATGCGCAGCAGCTGTTATATCTTTCAATACTGGTACTTTACAATCGTATGTTCACAAATTCATCTTTGGTACTGATGCTAATCCAGAAATATATCAGCTAGAAAAAAGACGTAAAGAAAAAAAATTTAAAAGGATAAATATTAAAAAGAAGAAAGTGATTAAATCTGTAACCACGAATGGTGAAATATGCCAGAAACCTGACATGGATATCAATGAGTATGCTACAGCGAAAGATCGTTTTTTCAAAATGTTAGAACGGTCTACTGAGGAGAAGAATAGGATTGAGAGGAGCACAGTATTGCAAAGTGCTAGCCCGCTCTGGCTAGAAACCAGAAGAAAACTATTAACCGCTTCCTGGTTTGCCACAGTCTGCAAGCGGCGTGCAGGCACTAACTGTGCTCCCTTAATTAAACAAATTCTTTATGGAAAAGGCTTAAATAATGTGCCTTCCATAAAACACGGCAAGAATAACGAGAATATAGCGCTTCGGGATTTAGAAAAAAACGTTAAACGTTAATATTCTAGAGTGTGGATTGCACATTGACAAAGAATTTCCATATCTGGGAGCTACTCCAGACGGCAAATGCACACATGGTATTGTAGAAGTGAAGTGTCCATCATCCGCTTACAATTTAGAGCCTGAAGAAGCAATTCAACAAAATAAAATTAACTTTTGGTTGTACAAATCTGATGTTTACACAGTGAATAAAAAAAGCAAGTGGTACTACCAGGTTCAGGGCCAATTACGAGTAACTGAAGTTATTATTGTTAGTAATATATTTTTTCTGTATTGTTTATGTTACAATTTAAGGACCACAGAATAGAAGGGACTCTTCTAAAACAGGTGTAAACTTAAAAGAAGAAATCCCAACCCTGCCATTTATGTATATGTAACTAAAATAAAAAGATTTTTGATTTGATTTGATTTGATTTTGAGAGGTGAGAATTACATTGTGTGAGTCACTAGTCTTGTCCAAGCTCAATTATTGTGACGTCGTTTATGAGCCATGACTTCTTGCTAGGACCGAGAATTTGATTCAGCGGGTCCAAAATGCTTGTGCAAGATTTTCTTTCTATATTCCACCTCGTACACATATAACTCCTTACCTCCAATTGGAAAAGCCTCTTAAAGATGAGGGATCGTAGGAAGCTGCATCTCGCTACCCTTCTTTTTGGTGTTGTACATGACCAAATGCCGACATACCTTTTCAGGAAATTAAAATGGGCTAGTGAACACTCACGTTATCATAAGAGGCAGTGTGCTCTTGCTCTTCTTATGCAAAATCACAAATGTGGCTCGTTTCTGTTCCGCGGCTCGTTTCTGTTCGCGGTGTCGAAGTGTTGGAATGATTTGCCCCCACAAATTCGTGCCCTTAAAACAGTGAATACTTTTAAATTACCCCTTTAAGAAACTTCTTATCTCTTCGGAGAAATCATAGCTAGGTACCAAATACCTACTTACGAATAGCCAACTTACCAAAAGCTCCCGGCACGACCATTTTGATAGGGAAGCGTTCATTCTACTATCGATAACCTTGTATTGCATTACACTTTTCGTTTCTTCTCTTTTTCCCGTTTGCTAGGCAAAGGGACCTGACAAGATTGAGATAGGTAAGCGGCGACGGGAGCCGGAGTCAGCCGGACATGTTATGTTTCTCACTTTTATTATTTCACTTCATACATCGTAAGGGTGGCCAGTTTGAGTGTGGGAGATTTTTCATATCAAGCTTCTGGGTCCTCGAAGGGTTTTGTTGGTCGTCATCGGCAGACGGTTATGGCATCGGCGGTGTCACTTTCTGGATATTCATGTTTATGTCAGGTGTATTATTATCAATCGATTCTATATCGCAAGATTTAGGTACGTAACATTGTCCTGTATAAGTGAACTTCCCATATTAGCATATTAGATGCCTATAAGAATAGTTTTTTCCGGGAGGACATCAGTAGCACATACAACATTTTGTGGTTCTGTAGCTGGTGCTGGTGTTGTTGATTCTTTTGATAATGCTGATGCAGCCACACTAGAAGTTTTAGCGGTGTCTCCGCTATCGCTTTTGATGTTGCTAGTTGTATTCATGCTTAGTTCATTTAAGTTATACTCTTTCGCCTAGACCGCAGCGAATACGTATTTTTTATACCTGTTGCAGGGACAAGACCTGGGCGAGGACGGGCACAAACACGCATATAGTATTTGCCTTGATTTGGTTGAATTTGCTGTTTCTTCGGGACCGGCTTTCGTAGACAGCGCGGCCCAGGCACCAGATTAACCTGCTTCTTTGCAGTAGGCAGTAGCAGATTAGGGTGTTTTTTAAGGTCCTTCGAAGCCTGTTTTTCTGACTTACTTCAAATTTAGCGCTCATTTTACTTTCGTCATGCGACCTGACCCTATCAGCAGTATGTGCAATTGGCACAGTTCTGGGGTCTGAAATAATATTTTCAATTAAACGACTAATTCGGTTTTTTTTATGGTTTTGATAATGTACAAGAAATTGTTATACACTCGAGAACATTGAAATGGCACACGCCCTACATTTGCGGATAAAGAGAGGCCGAAATAAAGATCTCTGATAATCAAGAAAATGTAAATAATGTTGTATTTTTAAACAATGACAGCATCTACTTGCATGTGTAACAATAGTACACAAACTGACACACCCGTGTGTGAGCAACTGCCTGCCAACCCAGAAATACACCAGCCTACTGTGGTACAGGCTGCAAAGGTTAAGCCTCCGGTCAGACAGCTCGATCCGTGCCTCCAGACCCGGAAGATTGTATTGAATAACGTATATTTTGACTTTGACTTTGAAGACTGTATTGTACTTTGACAAGATTGGCATGGGACTACTTCTTGGTGGACCTCAGCAAATTAGATGTCGCGAAGTGACTAACATCGCTCCTTAGTTTTAATCTCGCATGTTTGGTTTACTCTCCGATAAAAACAGTATTTCTGTATTATTTAGGCGTTACCTACTTTACAATATTCAATCACTCTTGCACTTACTTACATTATCAATTATCATACACATAATTTCCATAAATACGCTAAGGTACACTGGGCGCACAATTATCGTTTGCATCAATTATACTCACGTAACTAATGAGCGATTACTTATGATTAAATCTGCTATAATAATATAATACTCGCACTACCTGTGAGGCAGTGTCGATAAATGTGAGACACTACAATTGATAATATTAACCGTCATTTCCTCTTCTACTTGCGCTACCGAGGAATGTTCTACGCACCTATCGGGGCCAAAAGCATGCAATCTTAGTTTAAAACATAAAGCTTACAAAATAATGGTTTTTATACTCAGTTAAGTAGAATTACGGTTAAGCAAGATATGATTGTACTGACAATAATATCTTGCTCATGAGTCTTGCCCATAATGAGTCGTGGCTATCGCGATGTCATTCAATCCCCTGCATGCTGAACTACAACTTTACCGTGCCGATCTTTATAATCAACACGATGGTTCGGTAATCTATTTGAGGTCAGACTTGGAATATAAAATACGATAACCAGCCTTCTCTGAGGCTAATTGTATAATAATAACTCATAAGAAAGACTTCGCTATAATTACTATTAACAGGCCTCGTTCTTTCGTGAACATTGAACAAATTCTGCAATCTCTGGATCAAGTCCAGAAGTCACTGCTCGCATGGCATTCTCCCGGCACACACTACCTACTCTTAACAGCAGTTACCTTAACCTTAGATTTATAAACATTCGTCTCACAGACCGCGCTAAACGTAAAAATGGTTCAAAGTTTTAGAGTGAAAAGGATAGAAAACTGACCTCTTTTGCTGTGATGTGTCCTTGAGAAGTTCGAGTGTTTTATTCGTATGAGTACACAGTCGGCAAAGACCGTTGCAATTTTTGAAGATTTCTCGAATTTTGAAGAAGTCAATGTGACAAACATAAATTCGTATGTTTGTATGTTATTAACGTAAGTACATAATATTGTAAATAAGGAAATCCAACAAGTAGACGAAGTTCCATGAGAGATGTTTCAGAGAAATTGACCGAACTGTAGTTAATTAAGCGTCGCGAAATGCCAACTATGAGGCGATACCTAAAAAATAAGATAGCCGGAGTTTTGAATGAAAACCCTACCAGCCCTACGCCTTGTCCAAGTGGTACCCAAAAAATGATTTGTAGCTTCTGTGATTAAGAAGCGTCGAATGACGAGGTTCCAATGTAACCACTGTATAAAAATCATGTGTATGGACCACCGTGGTCTGATGTGTCTGGACTGCTGAGAATAAAAATATTTTTGTTTCAGCAAATAAGTTTTAAATAATTAAATAAAGGAGTTAGGAAAATTTGTTCGTTTTCTTTCATTGACTAAATAATAAATAACCATACCTGATTATGTTCTTCTGTGAGACGAATGTTTATTAACAGTGTTACCCCTACATATGTTTATGATTCTAGGGTTAACCGTGTGATGCTCAAGATTAGACTGCCAGTTGAGACCCTGGTTATTGAGAATAGTATTACTGATCATTTAACAGCCCTTCGTTGCTCGCTTAAACTGAAAATCCGTACGCAGCGTTGATTAGTTTCCCTAAAATAAATGATATAGGTATCCCCACTGCCTGGGATAATGCAGACTTCCAGAGCATCATTGATTGTGATGACTGCGATACAGCTGCGGATTTGTTAAAGCACATACCGTTGAAACTAAGGTTCCGTTCTATTAACCGCAATTAGAGCCAAAACGTAGATGGTTTCGGCTCTAATTGCGGTTCGATAATAACCTAAAAACCTATTCTGTTATCTCTACCTATTCCCGATATCGTAACATTCTAACGCGTTTGCTACGCAAAACAAAACTGCAGCATGAAATCCAGCAAGCAGATACAGTTACAAAGTCGTGGGAGGTAATAAACAATATAGCACGCCCTAAACCCTAACCATATTGTTTTCTTCTTGTCCAATGTATTTATAGTGTGCAATTAGAGCTTGCTATCCGGATATCCGGATATCCAAATTATCCGGATATCCGCCGATCCGCAGGCATGCGTTAGAGCTAGAGGAGAAAGCACCTGGTATTTAAATGTATAAACAGTTTAAAAAACGCTTGTTTTCTTTTTTCAGTTCGTTACGAATGTTTTTAGCTAAGATAATTTTAAGACAGAAGATTGTCATTTTTTGTGATCTCGTTAACGTAAACTTTAATAAAAAGTAGGTAGGTAGGTACTTTTTTTTTTTTTACGTTCTTCTTAGTTTATTTCAATAATTATCAGAATTATCCGGAAAATCCAGATACCCGAATAGAAGAGTTCACTAGTATTCATATTATCCGAATACCAAAATGTGACGGATAATGCAAGCCCTATGTGCAATAAAGTATTTTCTATCTTCTATGAATCGAAATCATTGCTCTTGGAATGAATACAACTAACCTGGTAATGTCGGTTCTGCCACCACCACTGAAATCACTACTAATGAAATCACTTCGTTCTCGTTGCTAGAGAATGACCTGTCTGAAGTTGTTATGATTATTGACTCGCTTAAATGAGCGAATACAGCAGCATTTATTTTCCATAAGTACAGCAGCAGTACTTATGGAAAATAAACATACTTTGGTTGGTCTTCAGACCCACATTTCTAATCTGGCTATCAATCAAGGCCATTTTCCTAAGGCGTTCAAGAAGTCAATAATAGTACCAATTCACAAAAATGGACCTAAGGATGATAGAAATTATCGGCCAATTTCAATCCTTCCGGATTTTAATTAAAAGACTTGAGCATTTGTCATTGATACAAGCACCATTAGGAATGTTTACTTTTCTCTCTGCCAAAGCTGCCTTACATATTGCATAGAGACATAGGGTGGAGCTGAAATCCTTCCTGATGCCTCTAGCTAGAGAGAGCACAGCGTTCTGTGCTAAAGGTTAGTCATTTTCTGTCTTACAAATGCTCAACCACTACTTTATTAACAGAAACTAGGCTACTATCTGTGCGCCAACTTTTCGTTCAAAGAATCCCACTAAAACAGCGTAAACTTCGCCCAAAGCTACAAACCTCTTTTATCAAGAGGTTTTAAACAACGTTTCCCCTGCTTTCTGGGTGGATTTACGTATAATAAGCTTTCGAGAGACGATTCCCTGCAATACCTTTGCATCTTTCAACTCAAATCACATAATAACAAATATTCATCTTAGTTATTCATATGAGGAAACCGATAATTTTCTTACAATCTTAAGATGACGGTACATGTATGTGATAATTACGTACACACACATCCACATCCACATTTACTCTAGCACTTTCTTACACACATACACTATACACTAATGTACAAAAGACAGGTGTTTCTTAAAATTAGGTATCTCTGAATCCTGCATACAGCATACAAACATTTAGTAGGTAGGTAGGTAGGTAAAACATTATCAAAATCATTTAAACAAAAATAATAATATTACATGGTCCAAATTATACCTACAAATATTGTCACAAAGTTACATACTAAAAATGGTCACTAAATTCTAAATAATATTGCGGTCATTCAAAAATTCATTAACATTATAGTACACTTTTCTCAAAAGTATTTCATTTAGCTCCCTTTTGAAAGCATTTTTTGGTAATGATCGAATCGATGGCGGTATCTTATTCACACACACACACTATTCAATTTCACTTATATATTTTAGTTACTATTCCGGCTCGTTATGTAAATTGTATTGTATAATACTAATTTATTTATTATAGAACCTATGGAACTTATTTCCAACAATAATTATATGTAATGCATAATTGGGGAGTGCAGATGTATGTCGTACAAGCTTTCAGTTTAGTTTAGGCATCTGAAGCTTTTAGATAATAGTAATGTTATTGCTATTCAATTTAAAACTAGTTTATTAAATAGTTATAATAACGTATTTTTTAATTGTGCTCAAATAGATATAATTATAATTTATTATTATGGTTTGTTACTACTGTAATGATTTCGAATTGCCAAACAATGTGTACTAGTGTGTACAGATGTGTGTACTTTGTGAGTTACATTTGCAACCTAAAGTGTATAGTTGTGTAGTTCAGAAGTAGTAGAGATGAGATTAGGCAACAGACCTGTTTCATATTCGTTGTCAGCAAACGCTTTTGAGTTGATATCTGGAATAACAACTTTGTTGAATCCCGCTGCAAGAGATAAAACACAGCAATTGTTGGGATACCTCCGTGGGAATCATGTAAGCCGATCTTTCGGAAGCTAAAACTGTTGACATTGTCCAGCTTGTATATTTTAGAGGCAGCTAAGTTTGTTAAAGAACAACCGAATTTCTTTACAAGAGCTCGTGACATATATCATAGATGTGTAAGAAACCCTGAGAGAATTGTTCTTTCAAGAGTAGGTACCTAGAACTGCCTTATATAAATAAAGTTCTTTTGCAATGTGTGGACAAGTATTTAAAAAATTGTGGCTTTATGACAAATCTTTTTATACTGTTAACGAATTTCTTGGAAACTAATGAAAAACTAATTAATGTCAAAATAGGATACCATAATTTAATGTTATGTTATATAGTTTAATTTAATGTTTTTAAAAACATAAAAATTTGCATGCCAATGTTCTTTGGTGAAATAGTGCACTTACTGTAATGACTCAATATCTGTTACCAGTTACCATATTTCTTGCAAATAAATAATTTCTATTTTTTTCTAATTTCTAATTAACTGCGAGTTAATTGCGATAACACGGCTAGCTGCGAGCAACCCGTGATACCCGCATTGGACAAAAATGTCCAAGTTCCGTAGCTTTTATGATAAATGCAATAAGTACCTACATCGGAATTGACTGCGAGTTATGGAGAAGACAAACGTTTTTTTTTATTAATGGCAAAGTAATCAAAAAAAATTACGAGAATAACTGTGTTTGGACTTTTTTTCTACCAATGGCTAAGAAAATGAAGATCAAAGTGTGAATTTTCGTACGACATTATTTAAAAATGCGGATGGCGCTCGATCGTAGAGCGATGACGTCACAATTTGTCTCGCCAAGCCCATTCCTTCACCGGTAGCGCGCGCTAACCCTTCTTTATATCGTTTCTTGCTAAATGGTTTCTGGGTACTTATTAAAAATGGTAAAGAAATACTGTGTCGTGCCTAAATATTTTAATTCCTATGTAAAAACACTGGACAAGCTGATTTTTATCGTGCTGAAGGACCCAAAATCCAGTAAGACGTGGATGTCAGCTATACGAAGAGTTGATTCAATAGGTCTTAAACCTAAAAAAACGTTGCGTTCTGCTATGAATATCATTTTGATGTAAGTAGCTACCTACATAACGTTGTCTGATATCAATATAATACCAATATTTTGGCAGAAATATCAAACTTACGGCCCGCATTTTTTAGTAGATACTTAACTATCATCATCGTAAGAATAACATGCACATTATTAATGTCCAACGGAAAGTGTTTTTAAAAGCCTTTTGTTTATGTAGGTATCCTATATTTGTATCGTATAAATATTTGTTTAAGTACCTACACCGTTTGTTTTTGTATCCGTCGTTGGCATCAACATACATAATAGGTACGGAAATCTTTTAGTTAGATGAATCGACAAGTAATGATGTGGTTTTCAATTTTGTTTTGTAAATATTTTCTGTTTATTTTAGGTGGAAATTGACATGGACAACTAATTTATGTAAAGCATAAATTAGTTGGAAGAACACTCAATCTCATGAAACTCGTCGTGCCTCAAAAGTTTGCTTGTCGAACAGATTAGTTGACCTAGAAAACCTGAACGTTCTGATACTTATAGCAAAACTTAAAACTAAATCAATTTTTAAAATATTGCGTCCACTTCACATGACCTTGAACAACTATATATTGTGGATAATCTAATAACTGACCAAGTTGAAATCGTCGATATTGACCCTTTAGAAGGTAGGTAGGGGAAGGTTGCTATGAATGGACCACTTAACTTTACGACCTCATATTTCAAAAATTATAAGTGATTAAATGAAACCGGTTTAATAATTTTATTTCTAAGAACTTTTATTTATTGTAATCAAACGCACAAACAATTCGGTCTAACACTTTCCGATATATACGAAAAAAACTAAATCTTTGGCTGTTGCCTTCTTTGGACCATGGGCACCTTCATTGAACCACTAGGTTGCCATCAATGGACTTCGAGAAATTTGTTCCAGAGGTCCAATCATGGCAACTAATTATAATTATCAATATTACTAATTTATGTATGACATACGAGGAGAAATAAACAATACTCATAAACGTACGACAAGCAAACCTATTATAGTAAGAGACTACTTAAATGCCGTACAAGCAACCTTCCATCTCAAGAACGTGCTTACACAGCTCATTTTCTAGTTCTGGAGGAAGGTCACTTTCAGATCCTGGCATTTGGACGTGTTCCTTGGCTTTTTGGTTGACTCCATCTAATCTTCTTTTTAGTGTTGCTTTTGAGACTCCGTATATTCTGCATGCCTCATTTAAACCAACGCTTTGTTTCCTTACTGCTTCTATAGCATATATATATATATATATATATATATACACATAAACTTGTTTAATTCCATGCAAAATATATTCTTTTATTGGCGACATTCTGAAATATTAAACAAAATAAATAATTGTTATCTATAGTTTTTTTTGCTCATTATTATAAATCCAAACAATACATGGACATGACTGGACAAAATTAAATAATACACATGGAATCACAATTAAATTGTCGAATATGTCCTACTAGTGCACGCAGACAAATATGAATACAATGATACTTACATGAAGTTGTCTTGAGCCAAATTATTAGATTTTGACCGTCGCAAACACACTAACACACGTCACTCTTCTCCACGTGTCGCAGCGTCACTGAGGTAAGAGGGGGGTGCAACTGGAGTGGCCACGGACTTGTTTCGACATGTTTAGAGTTGCACAGTTTTGGAATACCTTGGTGGTCCAATGAAAGCGCTGGTCCACTGATCGCAACCTTCCCCTACGGCTGGAATCACAAGAACGGAGGATACAAATAGTATAGATAAGAAACTCAAAAAAAAAACATGTAAACATAACAAATAATGTTAGTCTTAAAGATACAGAGACTAATAGTACTTAAATATTTTAGTTTGCTACCTAAAGATAAAAAAATCTCCGCAGCTCTCTCTTCCTGACCAAGAAACATATATATAACAAAATAAAAAAATAACCTGTCAACTAGTTGCGGTTATCCCTGATTTCTTTATAACTTGGTAAAAATGCTCAAATTTCTCTAATGACTTTAATAGGTACCTTCCACACATTCAGTCTGAAGTTCGAAATAGGTAGGTATAACTTCTAAAACTATCATGGTTTTGAACATAATTTTCACTAAACGTTTATCTCGTGATCATGGCGAATGCAACTGTGCCGAAATATTGGGAAGCAGAAAACTCATATAGGTAGATAGGTATCATGGTAAAAATCCCGTTTTGAGTGAAAATTTTGTATGTAGGTATTTACCTATCATTATGTTAGGTAGGTACTTGTAACTTTTAACTATACGGACTATACGGCGGATGCATTAACACCTCCCAGCCAAACTCTCTTAATTTTTGCTGAGTGGCTAAAGATGTGTGAGGTCTAGCGTTATCATGATAAAAAACCACACCCCTTCTGTTGATTAATTCCGGCCGCTTTCTCTCAACTTCTTGCTTTAATCTCAACAGTTGTTCGCAGTAGAGTTCAGAATCGATGGTCCTGCCTGGTAGTAACAGCTCATAATAAATAATGTCCTTACAATCCCACCACACACACAGCATTACCTTGTTGCGAGTTAACCCGGGTTTCGCCACAGTCTTTGAAGCCTGACTGGCCTTTGACCACGACCTTTTTCGCACGTTCTTGTCGTACCTACGAGATCCATTTTTCATCACCAGTTATCAGCTTCTTCAAAAATGGTTCGGTTTCATTACGTCGTAATAAAGAATCACAAATGAGTACACGGTTCATTAGGTTTCTTTCAGTGAGCTCGTGAGGTACCTACCCAAATATCGAGCTTTTTTGTGTACCTACCCAGTTTTTTTAAAATGCGCTAAAACTGTTTTGTGGTCAATTCCCAGTTCTTCAGCTACGTCGTAACTACTGATATGCCGATCTTACTCCACTTTTTTTAAAAATGGCATCCATTTTATTCGTAATAGGGCGACCAGAGCGACGTGCATCTTTGACATCAAAATTTCCGGATTGAAAACGCTTAAGCCTAATTTGTGCTACTCTCACAGACACTGCACTAGGTCCATAAACATCGCAAATTTTTTTCGAGGCTTGCGTCTTATTTTTTGTAGTAAAATTTTAAGGTGTATCGAATTTCTTCATTAGATTCACTCATCTTGACAGTACGAAAAACAAATAAAAATCACACATTTACCTAATTTGAATTTGGAATTGTGTTCTTTAAAATTTAAACTTTTAATGATACCAAAACCAGCCAGATACAAATATTATACTTAGCCAAAGAGATTTTTTTACAAGTTCATACATACTATAATGCGAAAAGACTTTTTCCCCAACCTAATATAATACATATAAAGACATTTTCATTTTTATGCTAAGAATTTCATAGCCCCAAAAACCTTATGTAATGAATGATGTAATTGTTCCCCTTTAAAAGTTCAAAAAAAAGGTCATCGACAGCGAATGTCTGTCTTTTAAGATTGACTCACAATAACCTTTTTTATGGTAATCAAATTTGTTCGAAATTAATGAATTATTTGCGAAGGAGTTTTATGAACATAATATTAATCCTTATCCAAATAAATATGTTATAATCACATGCATTTAATTGTGAACAAAATTGTCCTTGACATCACTTGATTTCAATCTACATCTTAGGAGATATCATAATTTTAAAATAACTCCGCAACAAAATAGGTATGTTCGGGTTCACGCGCGCAACCGTGACGTCACGCAGGGAGCGCGCGAAATCTCCTTTTTGAATATGAAAAATATGCTTTTAAGTAACGCTGGGCGAAAACCCTCTGGTCCATATTATCGAATGGACAACCCCATTCGTTCAGGAGTAAGAAGTAGATCAGAAACACTTCTTCCTCTTCAGAGCTGAATAATGTGGGACGCCCAGCTCTTCCCTGTAATTGGTCGTGTTTCTTGCAGTGACGAGCTAATGTCGATTTAGGGATATTGAAATGTTTTGCAGCACTTCTCATTGACATCCCTTTTGTAATTGTATGGAGTGTAATGTTTACCATTTTGGGAAGGTACGCCTATTTTTATTCTTTGATTTATTATGACCCATTTTTTGAACGACTGACTCATAGCTACAAAGAAAAAAATATATTTGAAACCGCCATTTACAAATTATGGATCACTGTTCCAAAAACAACATAGAAAATCTTATAAGCTGAAAGCTTATATCATTAACAAATACTGCATTTAAGTCTTGAAAAACCATGCATTTCATTGTTCATAATGACATTTTACTCACATTTATAGTTTTTCAGTTTCAGGCACAAGTTTGAAACCATATTTTTTTTTCAAAAACTATCCACCTAACTAAACCTGTTTATTCTGCGGCGCGTGAATCCATCAATATAACCTCAAACGTTCATTTTTCAAAACCATAAGCAAGAATAGTATTGGCAGGCTCCATTTTTACATTCCCACCACTAGTAGTAAAAAATATATTATCAGGTGAAAAAAAATAATACGTATGTTCCGAATAACCCCCTGAGTCTTAAATAGCACCGATTTACGGTACCTCCCTACCTACATTACGCCACAGATTGTTTAGGTAGGTATGTATATAAAACTTAAACAAGTGTCGGAAGGTTAGGTAGGTACCTACGAGAAGACTACCTACTTTAATCTTCCTACCTAGGTGGTTATTTGTCTAAATACAACCCATAGTCAAAATAGACGTTTTTTTGGCCAACTTGCACTAAATTTCCGATACAATTTTTTTTTATAAGGTTTGGGATCACTTCCTGAGCATAAAATCACAAAATGCTGACAGATCCAGGTGACGCTTCAAGCGCCATCTTGAAAAAAAACGTTTCTGGCTAATATTTCGGAAACTATGCAAAAGTTATGTTATAAAGCGATCCTAAACTTAAAAAAAAAAAAGAATTTGGATCGGAAATTTAGTGCAAAGTTAAATGCTACTTTGACTTTTATTTATAATAAATGATTCCCAAATAGGTACATAATACCTACATATTTACTTTAACCCATTAACCGCTTACGTCGGATTAATCCGACAAATATGTTCGAGTTCATAGCCGCCAAAGTCGTATATTTACGACTGCGCGTTTAATCTACTTTTTCATATCATTACAGTGTATTTTACGAAAACGATATTCCTAATTAGCTAAATAGTGAATCTAGTTATCATTTACAGTTGGTTCTTCTATGTAAGAGATAAGCATTTATCTCTTACATAGAAGTCTTCATAAATAATAGTTAAAAAAAACAAAAAACACGCTTTATATAGAAAACCAAACTAAAATTAGAAAATAAATTTTAATAAATGTAAGTAAGAAAAAAAGCGTAGGTAGCATGGTGTCAATAGTTATAAATATTTCATTGACAGATATGAGAAGAAAGATTATCATTTCGATAATATCTTAAAAATCACCCCACGCTTTTTTTTAAATAAAACTTTTTTTTCTTACTTACTATTATTAAAATTTATATTCTAGTTCTAAGTTTGGTTTTCTATATAAAGCGTGTTTTTTAGTTTTATTAAACTATTATTTATTTTCTACTTTTTAGTTTTAGGATAATCGGTTATTTTTTTTTATTCGAATTATTGCATTGTCATCGGTCTTTGACAGGTGTGCACCACCTGTCTCACCAAGAGAAGTTTTAAGAGAATTTCACAAAAATAGAAATCCAAAAAAATCACCGGGGTTTGACCTCTTTTCGTTTTTCATTTCATTTTAGTTAAACTAACAAATAGCTAGGAATTTGAAAAAGACTAAAACCTATAATAGCCAAGAACATAATTCCAGGGCATCAGTTTGGATTTAGAGAAAAACACCGCGAACAATCGACCAGGTGCACAAAATAACAACTAAAATTGAGAAAACACTAGAAGCAAATAAAGTCTGCTCTACCATATTCCTAGACGTAGCGCAGGCTTTCGATAAAGTATCGAATGAAGTCCTGCTACTAAAACTAAAAAAAATACTACCCAAACCATACACCGATATCTCAGATAGAAATTAATATTATGACAGTGCCTTGTCAGTATATATACGAAAATTTAATGTATGTGTACAAAAATGTTCATTTATTTTAAAAAATTGCGATAATCATAGTATTAACTCTAGAAATAATGATAAACTCGCTGTTCCCACTGTTAGGCTCGCTAAAGTTAATAAGTCTTTTATAGGGCAATGTGTACGCTTCTATAACAAGGTCCCAAGCGACGTGTTAGATTTGTCGATTGGCAAATTTAAAAACGTCATTATACAGATACTGTCTATTGTATTATTATAAAATATCTGATTATTTAAATGACGAAAAAGCTTGGGATGAATCTGCTCCAACTCGACTCGGCATCCGTAACAAAATTGTCAAGGATCATACAAAAAAGTGTTAAGACCCGACAAGTTTCTTGCCGGATTCTTCTTGAACTGGGGTTAGGAGGAAGCGGCACCTAGATTCACTAGCATGTGAGAAGACGATTCAAAGTGGTCCTTGTGATTTTATTGTATAAAGTTGTATTGAATTTTGATTTATTTGAATTTCA
Source organism: Lampropteryx suffumata (assembly GCA_948098915.1). Taxonomy (NCBI): domain Eukaryota; kingdom Metazoa; phylum Arthropoda; class Insecta; order Lepidoptera; family Geometridae; genus Lampropteryx; species Lampropteryx suffumata. The sequence continues at coordinate 11,189,411 of OX402544.1, read as the reverse complement.
GTATCATACATATCGGACAGAGCTTTTAGAATAAGGGAAGAATATGCCTACTCTGACATTAAAATATCTCTTTAATTTAATGCGTAATTTATACCAGTGACATACGCCAATTAGATGATATCACCATCACAACCCATGCTGACAACACTGCCATAATGGCCGTTGGAAGCACTTTTGCAGAAACAACAGAGAAGGTTAAAGTGGCTTTATACCAAATCCATAACTGGACCAAGAAATGGAGAATAAAACTAAATTATTCAAAATCAATTCACTTAGACCAATAAAAAGGCTTTCAGAAAAGTGGTCTAGTGTCCGGGACGTGCTAAGGATCAAGACCGTTTAGTCGAATCGTTTGCAGCGCAGTAGGTACGTACCTCACCTACACAGAATACAATAATAGTAGTTAGCAGCCAGAAATACCTATGCACTGCACCCGTAGAAATAATTCCGGAATGATTTCCAGCAGCACGAGTTTGCATTTGCAGAAGTATAATGTAAACGGGGTATACCTAATATACATAATCATTGTGTGTACCAGAGAGAGGATAGATTGACGGTGACTGGTGTACACACCTCGGCAAACATACAGTGTAAATGGCCATTTATCGACTACGTTTAGTTACATAAGTCTTTGTGTAACCTAAGAAATCACATTCGAGTCGAAACGTAGATGGATGTAGATGTAGATGAAAGTCCAAAATTAATACGATCCAAGTCATAAAGTAAAATATAGGAATATTATTTGTCTATCATCAAATGTGGATGTATTTCTCTATGATCAGTCAGAATCAAAAATAATTTCCTCTATGACTAGGGATGTGACATTCTACATAAAAAAACGATTTTTAATTAATCGATTGTTTTTTTTAGCATTAAAAATCGATTTTGATTGACGACCTCTGTGGCGCAGTGGGCTAAGTTCCGGCCGAGACTCAGAAAGTTGCGGGTTCGATTCCCGCCGCGGGACAAATGTTTGTATGATCTGCAAGTATTTGTTTCGGGTCTGGGTGTTTCTATGTATAATATGTATGTATTTACAAAAAAAAAGTATTTAAGTAGTATATCAGTCATGTGGTACCCATAACACAAGCTCTGCTTAATTTGGGGCCAGATGATGCTGTGTGAAATATCCGGGATTATTTATTTATTTATTTTTTAATAATTAATTGATTTTTCAAAAAAAATAATCGATATTTTTATTAATCGATTTTTCCCTTATTTGTCAATAAATTTCAAAATAAACGCCATAAATATTATATTTATCATAGTTTCATTAATTAAAAGAAATAATAAGTTTTTAAATAATCAACATTATAATAGGTTCAAGTTAAAATGTTTTTTTTTAACAATAATTAACAAAATTAAACTATTCAAATAAAAAAAACTGGAAGTCCGTAGGCAATGAGTTCAGGAATAACAGCTTAAGTTTAAGCGTTTGGATAATATTTGGCTCCAGGTCTTTGATAATATGTCGGCAGCTTTTGACAATCTCTCTGCTGGAGCCGAAGACGCCGGTACCTAAAGGTGTTTATACGCCAACTGTGTCAGTTGAGGATACGCTGCCTCATAGCTTCTCCAGGATTCTAAAGAGTCTTCTTTTAATCCTATTAGAGGCGCTATGTACAAGCTTAATTCGGATGTCTGACTGTGAATTTGACTGGTTCTCATAGTCTACCTACACCAACAGCCTGTTGTGGGTTTCCCAAATATCATCATAATCGACATCATCAGCGGCCGAAGTTATTGACGGTGGACAATGCTCTGGTCTCGGTTTTCTTCAATGAATCGTCTAATGTAGTTTATAGTTCTTGCCAAAGATGCTCCGTCTTTCAAAAGCACAGAAGGGATGACATCGTAGATGCACAGATGTCGTTAGTGTAATATTATGGAGATGGTATTCATTGGTAGTTCGCACACCGGGCTATAGCAGACCAGACTTAATGTCGAGGGGTGGCAGATGAAAAATCGGTTATCCACTTGAACGTCAAAGTGCGGCAGCTGTCTTCCTCTAGAACGTCCGCCCGCGCGATCAGAATTTTGCGGCGCCGAGCGCTTGGTTCATTTTCAACTTCGAGCCTGATAACTAGATAACTACTATAGCTAGACTTAAATAAAAAATACATATGAATAGGTAAAACTATGCAGATTAAAACTACGTGAAAAAATAATTTCAACTATGAATCTAAATACTGAAAATAGAAATTTAAACTTGACAATGTAGGTAAAATTTCAATAAACTTTTGATTTTGAAGAGTTTTTACAAAAAAAATCGTAGTTTGTAGCATTAAACCTACTTATTATAAAACTAAACTTAAGGGCTTTTTTTTGACATGAATATCATAATAACTAGAATACCGTGTCTATTAAAATAAACTTTTTCAAAACACCCGTAATTTCATTAGAATACGTAAAAACGGACAAGAGTGACTTTTGTAAAACCAAACAAATGTAAAATACTCTGTTGTTTCATCGTATTTAGATCGCGGGAGTATATTTAAATATTATTACATACACAATTTCTCCATCACAAATAATTCCTTCATGAGAATATAGTGAATCACTTCAAAAACTTCACTTCATAAACATGAAACCCGCCGTGCAACGGCATTTTGTTTAACGTTGATTTTTTTGCCATCAGTCGATGGGCCAAGAATATTTGTTAATATTTCAATAGCAATAATCTTGAGGATTACTTTGATACATAACACTAATAAAAATAGGACTAATAAAACAATCTAAACAACACCCGCACGCAATCACTTCACAAAACGCAAAACTTTTTTGTTTTTCAATTTTGTTTGTAATATTTTTGTTGCCAGGTACGTTTTTGTTGGATTCTACCATACGCCATGTTTATTAAAGAGTCATCTAGTAACGTTATACAACAACTTTCAGGCGCCAGCCAACAGAACTTCACACAAAAGTCATGGAGGTCCGATGGGTAGAAAAAGTCACCCAGACGTTCTCTGCAACAAAGTTTTCGATCGATTTTGTTTGGACGTTCAAGTGGTAGATTAATTTTTAATTATAAAAACATCGACTATTAATCGATTATTTGTTAAAATAATATCACAAATAAAAATCGATTTTTTTCATAATCGATTTTTTTTTCAAATCCCTATCTATGACCAAATCCATACTATCAATCTCTATGATTGATATGTATGATAGAACAGACAGAACAGAATACAGAATTTCTAGCAGGACAGGAATCAAATCAGTTCCTGATGTAACAATAAATAATAATGTTCGAGTAAATAAATAATTTAAAAATGTATTTCGCTCATAGCACTTATACATAGATTAAGTTTATGGCTCACGATGTTTCGTAAGCATTCAAAAATCCGCTATCATCAGTTGTATGATTGTAGTCCTATGATGTGATTAAAAATTCAAGTATCCACGTCGAGACATGGGTTCCAGAATAAGGTAAATAGACTCAAGTGTAACAAAACCTGCTAATATTAATGTAAACTAAGATTAGTGAATAATATCCGATAATGGTTGCCTCTCATAACCTCATTCATTATTTCATTCACTTCCTACATTATGGAAGTACTTAAACTCATAATTTCTTTGTTTATATTTTAGATTATCCTATTCTCTCTATTTTGACCTTTATTAAAGAATTTGACAAGAGTTCTGATCAGAGTGAACATTCATACCTTATGTCTAAAAATGTGTGCTGCATTTAATTGAATATTTGGCTTTTTACAGAGACACCGTACGCTTCTTGTTTGAGCTATATTGCGAAGTATCACCAGGTGATCGAACAAAAGAACCTCATATTGTTAAAAAGTATCCTGAGTCATACAAAAATGAAGAGGAGTTAAAAAATATACCAAAATTTGCATTCCCATGTCAACTAGATAAGTAAGTACCAGTTTGTATGATTTTGATCTGTAATATTGTACTGCATGTCCAAGGGTGCAACCGCGGTTGCAAGTGCTTAAAGTACAGGTAGGTAGCTAAAAGTGTTGGCTAGCACTTAGAATATTGACTTCAATCATTGTACAGTGTTACAGTATTGAAATCCAATTTGCGAATTGTAAATCCAGGTATTCTGAAGTTTTACTATAAATATATCAGATAAGAGCTAAGTGGAAGGAATGTTGATATTGCCTTTCTGAAGTAGAGGCATCTGATATAGGACAATATAGAGTAAGCTACCTCATGTACTATGAGTTGCTGACATAAAATTGAGAAGGAAACTCCCTGTGGTTGCACATAGTTTGCTCTGGACATTTATGCTGTTGAGCAGTTTCAAGAAAGTAGATAGTCCCATTCTGAGATCTGTGTGTTAAGATATGAATTAAAAGTGTGAGGTGAAATGTGAAGAGGGGTTTTAAAAGTTCACAGGCTCAGCTCAATGTGGGTCTGTTTCAAGATATGATGATCTGATGCAGCTACCAGTCCATATTGTCTGATTAGAAAGAGTATTAGCTGATGAGGTGATTCATGGAGACATGGATGAAACTGACAACATCAATAAATATCACAAAGTTCCTTAAAATAATTTAATAAAAAAAAACTATACTGAAGAGACTGAAAATGTCAGTCATGTTAGTTTACTTGCACAATTGCTGCAAAGTGGTCTTTAATATCACTAGGTTAAAGCTGCTTATCTACTACCTTTCTAGCCATCTGGGTGTGGCCATATTATGATAATGGCCCAATTAAAGTTGCTAACCTGACTACTCTGACCATTAGATGTTAACCAAATTTAAATATTGCAAATAAATGGTTCATTAATACTTCAGCATATCCAGTGCTGAACTGTTTTGAATAGAAAGTACAATGTGAAAAAAAAATACAATACAAACATGAAAAAACACTATACATTTAATGTCACTGATTAGTTGGATTGGTTGGAATTGCACAAATAACTGTAGAATTGTGCAAGTAACTTAGGACCTATTTGGGATAAGAGCAGGAAGATGCTGATTTGTGAAAGGATATGCTTAAACAGCCATTTAAAATATGTTTATTTAAGTACATAATGGAAAATAATAAATAATTTTATTACTAACAGAAATGTATTTAATTAATGTTCAAAAATTTAAACATGATTTTAAATACAGGAGTTATGGACTGGTTAAAATAGTATTTTTATATGATAAATAATGTTTTGTATTTCACTTTCAAAACTTTCGTGAGTTGTACACATTTTGATAAACACAGGCTTTATTCACGTATTATTTTGTCGATGGAGAGAAGATTTAAGATGGAGTGAAGATTCTCTAGATGAATCGAAACAATGTCGGTGCCTCCATCGACAAAATAATATGTGAGTAAAGTCCGTGTTTATCAAAATGTAATGTATTGTATGTTAGTATTTCTATAAACGGTGATACCTTAACCTGTCACATACAGAATACTAACCTCTGTGCGGTGGGTTTGTGCCAAATAGTAATATTTGGATGTGCTTCTGACTATAGACAGACATCAACAGAAGATCTAACTACCTAACTGAGATCCTGGGCCTATAGATTACAGTTACAGTCCAGCATGTTTGTTTATGTATAACTACTTACGTATGTGTCAGATTAGTCATCTAGTCTGTTGACTAAAAGAGCTAGCATTAGAGAAGGAAAACTTGAAACAAGCCTGCCTTGGTGCCAGCTGTTGTTGTGGGTACCTGGGAAGGCCTGCGCTATCAAACAGAATCCCAGGCAGAGTGACGTCAGTGGAGAGGAAACTTCATCCACCTCAGCTTGCTGGAGTGGATCTACGAACGAAAGTTTTCAATTACAATTAACTGCTCTATAACTTTACTGACGCCACTTAAATCATCCTCAACAGATGAACGAAGGACAATGATGATGTGTCTGTCAGTGGCCAAGGCCTCCGTCGTCGTTAGTGTAATAGGTCTACATATGAGTATTTTGTAGCAACTGCAGTAAGCTCGAACTCGTCTACTGTACTTATCACATTATTTCCTTGATTTCAGTTCATTTGCTCAACATTATTCCTTTGTGCTGACTTCTGTGGATTCAAAGTACACATTCTGCTTTTGCCGATTCGACCCTAAAAGTAATACCACCTTAGTTTTACTGTCACATTTACCATGGCACGATATATTTTACAAGTAAGTATTTTGTTTTTTGTATTTTTTAATTTATCATGTCGAGTATTATAACAACTGCAAAATGTGGATGTGTGCCTAATAAAATGTTTGGACATGCCACTGACAGACTAACTCACAAAACATCCTCAAAGATCTAAAGCAACTAGAGATTTGAGGATCTGCCAAGCATGGGAATGTATGTTTTGGTTTTTATTTAAACATAATAATAATGCCTAGTCATAAGCCTAGCCTATCCTTGTAAAGAGCAACCAAGTAATCTGTTCATGTGATGATGACAATGACTAGATTTTCTCTATAAGAAGCTCTTGTTTTAGCACCTGAGGGCCCTAGACAAGATTCACGTCCTGTCGGTGTTCACTATGTCATTTTATCTTTTGGAAGTCATAAACGCCAACAGAAAGTAAGATTCTCTTTCTGTTGGCGTTCACGTCTAGGCCCTCTGAACAAGTTAATTGGTGGCTCTGTAAAATTATATGCTGTGCGTAACGTAAAAATATAGGACTTAAAATTTTAATTGAAAACCGAATTCACTAAATTTGAGCCCATAAAAATAGAACCAAATTGAGACCCTCCTCCTTTTTTTGAGGTCGGTTTAAAACGTTTTTATTTGCGCTTTTTTGTACTTTAGGTACGTTTACTTCGATAACATATTTTTCCAAATATTTTGATTTAAAAACCAAGCTACTGAACTGATGAAATTTGTATGGGACCAACAGGTAAGTATATCCTTACACATCAGAAAATATTTTTTCAAATCGGTTCATAAATAACGGAGTTATGAGGTAACAAACACAAAAAATATAATTGAATTGAAAACCTCCTCCTATTTTTGAATTCGGTAAAAAGGCGCGATGAGAAGCCTTTTATTTGATACCTGCTTCAGGGCAAATGTTTGCATAAACTATAGTTAATATTCGTTCTACTGGGTGTAGGTAATAGTAAAGTATTGCCTACAAGACTAAATCCTAATGAAAAGTCCATACTATTATGTGTTTGATTCAAAGTCAAGTTCATTTTTATATACATGTAAGCATTTTATGTACATTTTGATAATCGGCGGGACTATTACATAAAGTAGCAGTAGCGACAGCTATAGCAACGCGAAAATAACAGTAATAAGTCGTATGTCGTAAAACTTTTAGGAAATCAATCGCTGCCTATTATAAGCCTGTCGCCTAACTGCTCGCGAAAATAACGGATATATAAAAAGTGTGTGTTAACAATGATTGCGCAATTCACGCCAATTGCTAGATGTCGCGAGTTGCATAATAGGGAGTCGCTAAGATTCGATATAATTTCTTTCCAAAATGGTTAAAACTGATTTCAATGAGAATTCATCTAAATAGGTACTTTATTATTTGTTAGTTTTAATTTCGAATTATTGCTTTGTATTCATTTTGATAAACGCGGGTTTTTACTCACCTAATATTTAATCGATGAAGGCACCGACGCTGTTTCGATTCATCTAGAGAACCTTTATCGGGGTGAGTTAGATCCGCGTTTCGCTTGCTCCCTTTTCCACTCGCGATTCGCGATTTTTTTGTATTGTTTAGGTAATTATTTTGTAATTATCTCAACATTGACTGTCAGCCAAGCTCAGCCTGTTGTTAATTAGGTATGGTATTTGAAAATCACGCAGAGACTGAGACTGCTGGCACCGACTAGAATCAGGCTTATTATTAGATTTACCTATAAAGTTGCCGTTCTATAGTGCAGCATGGCGATTCATGTCTATCTGTTCAATCATTAGTTTGATTGTAACTGAGTTTTGACAAGATGGATTAGTATTAGGTTCGTTCAGTTTCTATCTCAGACCAAATAAATATAAAGACGGGAGTGCTACTAACAACCAACCAAGCTTCAAAACCATGCTCTTCACACGCACTCTCATACACGTCACCGAACGCACTTGATCTAAAATGCGAGGGTTATGTACAATGTTTACTGGACGACGACGTGACCTGTACTAAGAAAAGAGGAAGGAGCATGATTTGGGTGTATATGTGTGCATGGGTGCGTGTATCTACACAGAGGAGCAAAATTTGAGGCTTCACTTTGGTTAATTGTGGCGCTTCGTTAGTTTAGTTATTTGTTTGGTCTGAGATTTCAATTGATATGACAGCACGAATCAACATCAAACTCCCGTAATACAAATTCATCAGTAGTAACTGAAAGCTATTAGTATCAATGTTATAATAGTAGCAAAAGACCATAATCGCCCTAAAAAGAAACCTACTATTATGATAACAGAAACCCATTTGGCAAAGAAAGTGTGTATACTTGAATAAGTATGAAACATCGTATCTAGCGAATAAGCAAGTCGTTTAGAGCAATTAAGACGCAGGGCGAGGTAAATACCAGAGGGTCTAAATAAGGTACACTGTATGTTAGCGTTCACGCCTATGGAAATATCAATTGTATAGATATGACACTAACTTGTATTAAGGCGAATGCTACTTTTATTTCCACACAACCTTATCTATCCGCAAAGGCGTTAGCATGAAGGAAGACGAAACATGAGGTATTTGTCTTAACCCCTAGAGGGCACAGACAAATACATTCTGTTGGCGATCAAATTGTATGGAAATGACATGAATAAGTCACGTGACCGAAGTGTGACTCCGACAATGTGAAACTGCTGCCATTTCCATACAAATTTATATTTCCGCAGGCGTGCACTGAGCGATCTGTATAGCTATTATTTAATTCTTAAACGACGACGTCTGTGGCCAAGGTCCACTGATACGCAGAAGGTAGCGAATTCGATTCCCGCTACTGGACAAATGTTTGTATGTTCTGCAAGTATTTCTCTCGGGGTCTAGGTGTATAATATGAATGTAAAAGTATAGAAGTAGGATAACAGTCATGTGGTACTCATAACACAACTCAGCTCTGCTTACTTTTGAGCCAGATGATGCTGTGAAATGACATTATTTATTGATTTATGTCTATCTATTTTGATTAGCAATAGGCATTATTCAAATCATTAGTTTAACCGTAACTGGAACCAGTTTTGATGGAGTGGTATAACGTTCGGTTTTTATTCATATGTTAGTCTAGTCTAGAGTCTATTCTTACTATGTCAGTACTAGGACTGATCGCATGATTAGTTGACCTCACAGTGCGCGGATGAATCAAGTTAAAAACATAACCGCCGCACACACACAAGTAAAATGTTGCAATAAGTATTTCCTCTCACACTTTGAAACAATTACGTTTGGTGGAGGGGCGTTTATTTTAAACAAAGCGATGTATAACAATGTTTTGATAGTATCAGAATTACATAATCGCCGGGTTGAGTGATTACGTGCTACGAGCACGATGTCGGTCCGGAATTTTCAGAAACTTTTAATTCATGACGGGGGCTTTAGGGTGGCTTCTGAACTCGGTCATAAGAGTTGGTCACTGACTTTATCTTATACTAGCTGACCCGGCCACGCGTTGCTGTACCTCAGTAGTTCTAATACGTTGAACCCATATACGCTAACCTCTAAAATTATCAGTGTTTCTCTACTATATTATGTATGTATTATACATATAAACCTTCCTCTTGAATCAATCTATCTATTAAAAAAAACCGCATCAAAATCCGTTGCGTAGTTTTGAAGATCTAAGCATACATAGGGACAGACAGACAGCGGGAAGCGACTTTGTTTTATACTATGTAATGACAATATGATAATTGGAAACGCGATATTTTTGTTTATAGATTTATTTGTTGGATGTTTCATTCCTTTACCCAATTATGTCATCTATTATGCTCTATAGATAAGGTGCTTTGCTGTCGTAATCGCTGAACTGATTTAAAATTTTGAACGTTGTTTTAACCACAATTTAAATAGCACTGCGCATACGCCGAAAGATATGTTACAGGTGAAAGCACGATGCGATATATTGTATGTGTTTATTGATTCACAATTTAATAATAAAATAGTATAAAGGGGTTTTTCAAATTTCGAAATAAAATCTTTTTTATGAAATCCAATCACAAGGATCACTTTGAATCGATCACATGCATAATTAACTGAACCGATTTTACCTAAACATGGAATAGATTTTGACCTGGAATACTATTTAAGCTACATAATATGTAACAAGCGGGCAAATCCGCGAGCAGCTGCCGGTATAATATAATTATATAATGAAAACCAATATAATTAAATAACACAAAGACACAAGAGGCAGCCAATAACAGTTTCTCACTAGTAAAAATAGCATAACCTTACCTTAGTAGCCAATCTTAAGCTATATTTAAAGAGAGCGCGTGCGCGTTTTATCACATGACTGGTTTCTCCGCTCAGTTGGTAGTAGCTGTCTTCTGTGCCGTAGGTTGAGGGTTCGATTTCCCTCGCAGGACAAACATTTGTATAATGAACAGAGCTTGGTTCTGGGTCTGGGTGTTATAAAGTATCATAAGTATGTATTTAAAAATATATAGTAAAAATATATGTAGTATTCTCTCAGTCATCTGGTCACCATAATACAAGCAAGGTTTAGTTTGAGGCTTGTTGTGTGCATTGTTCAAAAATATTTATATTTATATATCACGACCAGGATAAGCGACACCAAAATCAGAAAATGCGTTATGCGTATTTGAATGTGCGAAATTTATTCGATACATCTCTAGTTACAGAGGGTATGGGGGTTAGTATAAAGGGATATTTTAACGGAAATACGTTTATGTTTTTAATTTCAGGTTGTTGAATTGCATAGCGAATCTAATACACAGTCCGGAGGCGGGAGAGTTGTACTCGTTTCTGGAAGCATGTCGGATTCGGCCGCCGATGGCCGGGCACACGTTGAAGGTTACCTACAACGCAGGCTCCAGTGTGTTCGCATGTCAATGTCCTGATACCAAACTACCAAGCATTCCTGAAAACGTACGTATTTAACTTATATCCGAACTTGCTGCTGCTCGCGGATTCTTACGTGTGGTACCTACATATCAAGTACGCGTACGTCCTCAAGACTCAAAAATCAAACGCCATGTCGTTCTAATATCCATACTAATATTATCGAAAGTGTCTGACTGTTTATCTTTTCACAGCTAAGTGAATGATCGAATTTAATGAAGAAGATGTATTATATCCTTCTTCCTACTAATATATGGATTTAAGAATTTGAGAGGATTTTATACTTCAAAATATTATAAGGAAAATACCGGAAACGTCATCTATGTAGTTTTCAAATTTAAAGTGGCATTTTATTTAATTTTTCGGGTGTCAGATTCAGAGTTAAACTAAGCGTGAACTCACGCTTCCGTTTGCCAAACTCAGTGCGATGTCTCAGTGTCTTAGCCTCAGATCCGAAACGACGATTAATAAATTAATTAATAAACGATTCATTAATTACTACCAAAATAAGCGATGTAACAACGACAATCTAATCCCGGAGACAAGCTTTAGGTTACAGAACCTCAGACTGCGATTAGAAACAAATATGGGTTGAAGAATCTGGTTTTCATTTAGAACTATCTGAATTTATATTGAAATACTGTTACCAATCAATAAATAAAATGATAAAGGCCACAGGATAACACATAATGTTTCTTGACTGGTATGTGAGCTTAAGATGTATATCTCACCGATAAAGTCACACGTAAACGGTACATTTCTGGTGAGGTGATGAGGTCATCTGCTTTAGATATTCATCTCACTTTCTGGTCATAAGCTCCCTGATGACGTGATTTTTAAAAGTAGTCTTAATATACTCGTAGTAAAAAATCTACACTGCCTAGTTTCGCGGTTATTTACTATAGCCGCGTTATCGTGTTCTACTTATCTATAACCTAATATGTAGATGTAGGACGCAACGACTTATTATGACAAAGCCTGGGATTAAACACTTGGGTTCGGAGATTAATGTACCTAACTACGAGTAGATTTACAATTGTAGGAGTTGTAAGCCTATTTTGTTTAATTTTTTTTATTGGCTGATTGTTATCGGATATTTTTTTTATTATGAAAACTGTGTATGCCTACTTTACCAGATCTCACAACTCAGTTGGTATTTACTTCGCCTTCTGAATTGTAGGTGACCCCCTCATCTAGGGTAAACATTTATGTCGGTTGTGTCTGATTGTATAACGTAGATATCATTATGTACCTGTGTGTTTACAAGTGATTTTTTATATAAATATTCTATCTATAGAATTCTATCCTCCTAAGTCCTGACCTTTGAATTAGGTACTTGCTGTTGAGATCGGATGTACTATAGAAAGAACAAATGCGTTTGTACCACTCAGTCCTGAACCTTCGCGCGCTTGTTATAAGGATTATAATTTATTTAATGGATTTTTGCTAGAACAAAGATATTTTAGGACTTATTACTGAATAGATAGAGTTAAGTTTCATACATCTATCATTCATCATCATCAATCATCTATCTATCATTTGTTCTTTCTAAGGGACATCCGGTTTCACTTTGAATCATTTTGACGTAATTTAGGAGTTCAATGAATACAAAATCGGGTAATATTTTTAATATTGAAAAACGTACTTTTAGGCTATAATTATTGAAGTGAGAAGTTAAAATATGTAAGAAATAAAACTTAAAATCAAAATTAAACAACATTATTATAAAAGGTTTCAAAAAATGTGCTTATAACTAATAATTATCAAAACATATTAATTAGAATAACATATTTCTTCGGAATCGGAGTCCTCCTAATTATTCTGAATTATTCGGAAGTTGGTCCAGTTCATCAGTATTAAATTTTAAAAAAATATTAAAAAAAAATTGCTTTTAAAAACATTGGTCGTGATAATAGTTGGATCAAGTCGTGAAATAAAAAAAATACTACAAAGATATTATTACCAATCCCAAAAATATCATTTAAAATTTCGTTGATGGATTTTTCAATTAACCGAAATCACTACAAATTATGGATTATCTGTAATTTCTGTAATGATAAATAAAGCCTGTAAAAAGAACAAACAAATAATTCAATAACTGTAACAAAGGCCGTAAACCCTCTATGTATAACAAATTATGGAAATGCATACAATTGAGACCGAAGTCACTGTGTGTAGAACTTAATATTCGAAAGCCAATTTCGGGCCTAAAGTACAATCTTTATTCAACAATAACATTGCGATCGTAACCCAAACATTACAAATTAATGAATTTTATAAAGCTACAGTCTAAAGACTAGCAAATATCTCGGAAAATTACAGATTACTAACCCCTTGTCCTGGGACGTGACATCTTGCTGGATGAACTTAACCATACTGACGCTATTTTTAATCTCAATACTTTGCTGCGATTGTATAAGTAAGATAGATAGTTATGCTACCTTTTTAAACATAGTTTGAAACAATCGGAACACTAGAATTGTACTGGCAAGTGTAAAAATAATAAAGACTATGTATAGACCTTCCGGTCTGTATTTGAACTGTCACTATCGGGTGTCAGGACTGACAGCCATCACTGATTTTGTACTTTATGATGGCCGTACTGCCTTAGGAGGCTATATAATTTTTATGTAATAGAAACCTAATAAATATACAGACGAAGCGCCGCGCCGCAATCAACCAAAGTGAAGCTTTAAAACCGTGCTTCTCTGTGTAAATACTAGTGGTGGTTAATATATCATATAGCAACAAAAAGCACCGTGCTTTCCGTAAATAGCAAATGATTTCGTGGCTCTCAGTTGTTGCTATTTGCTTATGCTTATATTTATCTAATAGCAAAAGCATAACTAACACTCTCTCTCTCTATCATCTGTCCGTCGCAAGTCGCAATAACAATAATAGCAAGTCGCAACTCGCAACGCAAAAGCATAAGCATGGATAACAATAACATCATTCATAAGCAAAAAGCACGGTCAGTCTAAGTCGTCGCATGCTAACGATTGTGATCAGTCGCGCGCGTCATCGCTCCGCGGGCGAATTCGCGATCTCGGGCAGCTCACGTCATAAATAGGTAGGTATACCTACTTACCTACCTACCTATTTTGCTTTGTGGTTTTTCGGTGTAAACAGCGATTTGACACGCAGTATTGACTATAATTGTTTAAAAAAGGACGATTGATTGAGACTTGAGAAATATTGTTATTGTTTTGTGTGTTTTATTCACCATGGGTAAATTCGCGATCTCGGTCGGCTCACGTAATAGGTAGGTATACCTACCTACTTATTTTGCTTTGTGGTTTTTCAGTGTAAACAGTGATTGTAATATTTCTGTGCTGCTTTGCCATAAAAAAAGCATGTTAGAAAAAAGCACGTAAAATAACATGCTTACGGAAGAAAGCAAATAGCCTTAAGAATGTTATTGCCTTGTAGCAACTTTGAACACTACTAGAAATACACGCACCCACGCACCTACGCACACATTTACACCCAAATTATGCTCCTTACTCCTAGTACACGTCATCCGTCGTCCAGTAAATATCGTACAAAACTCTCGCGTTTTAGGACAAGTGCATTAGATGTCGTTTCGTATTAAATATAACAAAAAATATATAAATTAATATAATAACAAAATTTCGATTTATATTAAATAAAGAGATAAGTGAAAAGTCATTCTTAGACACTTTTTTGCTACGGAATCACCACGAATCAGAGAAAATCATTTTTTTTCTTTGATGTTTTCTAGACAACTACATGATCCACGAATACTTATTATTACAAGTATAAATTAATACTAAAAACAAAGACCATGGTCAGGCTGTATAAGTGTATTTACACAGAGGAGCACGGGATTTAGGCTTCACTTTGGTGGTTCGCGGCTCACCGTGATTATATATATTTGAACTGAGATACAAACCGAACGTGCGTAATATTAACCCATTTTGTCAAAACTGGTTCCAGTTACAATCAAACTAAAAATTATGCCTATTGCTAATCGAGACTGATAGTCATTGATTGTATCAAAAGTTTCATAATCGCCATGTTGCTTTCCGTAGTACATGGCTTAGTTTTGAACTAGATGGCACTTTGTGAATTGTCCAGCAAAGATTATTTGTTTATTTATTTTCTTAAAAAAAATACTGATACTGTTGTCTTGCCGGACTACCTAAAAAAAAAGTCGAACGATATGCCTGTGCTCGCGATCGGTGAAGGAACATCGAGTAGAATCCAGTATATTCAAGATATAAAAACTCAAAATACATGTGCAAAATAGAACTCTAAAGGACATATATAAAATAAAACATCCACCAGCTATAGGTAAGCTTAAAGATCAAATAATACGCAACGGACACATGACGACAACTATGGCCTTGGACCATATTAATCGCTAAAACTTAAACTTTTGAACAGAGGTAAAAGTAAAGTTGAGATATTTTATAAAATTGCCTATTGGGTTTGACGTAAAAATATGTATACATTGTAAAAATATGTATATACAAGTATGTAATTTTTTAACGAGCATATTTAGTTGAAGCTTTGTGATTTATAACTGATATCAATAGCGTGACGTGATAATATTTCCGTGGTTATTTAATTAATGAAGGCGACTGTACGAATATAATTGGTTAAACGTATAATCAAGTAACACGAACAAATGATCCAGTGCTTGTTGTAAGGGATTACGACAAGGGTGTACATCTTTTGTTCGTGTTGCTAAGTCTGTCGGGTTCTATGAGAATATAACAAGCCTGATCGTGTAAGTAAAATAACATTGTAAAGCTATTGTAGAGATACATCCGCATTTGCTCCCCACTGGATTTTATTGCTTTATTGGATGATTGCGCCTGCGCAAATTGTTTCGCAAGCAATTCATCGGGTCACGTTGCATTACAATGTACTATCTGAATATACTCGTGTCTGAATATGTTATTGTAAGGCCGCGACCGCACTGGAGGCATATTTCTCATACTCTTCCATTATACTGACTGACCTCTCAGATCAATTGATACTACCTCTGCCTGCATTGCTGTAGGTTAAGGGGTCGAATCCGTCCAGAACAAACGTGAATGTTTGTTCTGTGTCTGGGTGTTATAAAGTATCATAAGTAAGCATTTAGAAATATATAAGTACTAGCTGCTGCCCGCGGCTTCTATCTCTATCTATTCTATCTATCTATCTCTATACCAAAATTCATCAAAATCGGTCCAGCCGTTTAGACGTGAAAACGTAAGAGACAGACAGGGAGACGGGGTTATTTTCACATTTATAATATTAGTAGGGATCAACAGCCTAAAATGTTACGCTTCTAGTTCTGAAAATGACAATACTTTCATACAACACTTCATCCCTTCTTTCAACCCTGTACAACACTTTTTTTCCAATTAAAAAGTAGCCTATGTCCTTTCTCAGGCTGTAGACTACCTGTGTACCAAATTTCATTTAAATCGGTTCAGTAGTTTTGGCGTAAAAGCGAGACAGACAGACAGACGGAGTTACTTTCGCATTTATAATATTATATAGTAAGGATTCCATCCGTTATTCGATTACCATAGAACAATCTAGCCTTAGTTTGGGACTAAATGGTGTTGTGTTTATTGTCTACCAATATTTAAACACGCAGAAAGGCTCGTACAAAGCTAGTCGACACTATCAGCGAACGTTAAGACTGTGCCCACAGCAAATTACTTTTGTATGGACATAATTAGTCTTTTTTACTGCTATGTATCTGCTTATTAATTGAAGGAATAATAGTTTAAAAGAAACATATTATGTAGTTTCAATATTCAGCCTCCTACTTCCTCGTTTCAAACTGTTTTTAAAGTTACTGTTAGTTTTATAATTTATTTAAAAAATAAATATATTCTTAAATATTTAATAATCATTATCTTCTCCTAAAGTTAACAACGTTAACTTGCAGCTCACACTAATAGGCGGAAAGCAAACTAATTACCCGTAAAACATTACCCGTTAAACTTTTTAAAGAAATCTTTATTTGAATGCTTTCTGATAAAAAAAATCGCGATTTGAGCACGGTGAATATGCGTCAAAGTCATATGATCATGGAGTCGCCTTAAATAACGTTCTACGAGGCCCCTACTTGGATGGGTGATTTCAGTGGCATTTTTATCTTAGGCCACGTTATATTTCGTTCCTCCCGGCTTCTAAAAGTCCTTAGCCGACTGAACCAATGCTAAACTAAAACGCTATGTTGTACGCTTTCAGCGCGGTTGCTGCCTTAGGGTCTCAGCTTCTATTATGCGCATTGCGCAGTAGTGAACTGTCACTGCAGCGGAAAAGTATTGTGGTTACTGTGAGTTATGTTTACAGTTATGAACTTTAAAGGCAAAACGGTTTCGTATCGTCCTCTCGTGGCGCCGAAGTTTTTACCAGTGAGTAACCATTCTTAAATAAGAAATCAAATATAAATCGATTTAAATTAATACAATCACAAGGACCACTTAGACACGTCTTGCATGCGGTGAATGTGGTTGCAGCCAAGCCAAGCCAATTCCCGAGATGAATAGCTTTTGTGAAACAACTGAACTACACAATATCAATACTCTTTCACGTCTGTAGTCTGTGGTATAGCATAACAAAAAAAAAATATGTTTTTTATTGTTTCAAGGTTTACAAATCAAGCTGTTATTCAAAATCTTGTAAAGTCTTAATAGCCGTGATTATTTTCCTTGTCATTTCAACATATAAACATTTCGGGTTTCTCCAAACAGTAGCTTAGCCGGTCGGGGGGGACACTGACCTCTATCAAAATTGGCCACTTTACGGGCTTACGATGTTTTTCTTTAGCATTTGAGAGCACGCGGCTTCGTCCGCGTTTTAAAACGAAAAATATATTACAATAGAACACAATCATAAATTTTGAATCGATTTAGTAAATCACTAACAAAACTATAAACTTTATTTCATTCTCTTTTTGTTTGATCACCAGTAATAGAGTGCTTAGACCGTGTCTGAAAAGTAATTATTTTCTGTACAGTGTTTAATGCCTGGTTTGCCGTTGCTTATTCGTTATCCTGCTAATATTATAAATGTGAATGTAAGTTTGTTTGTTACGCTTTCACGCGAAAACTACTTAACCGATCATCATGAAACTTTGTACACATATTCTTGGAGGTATTAGAAGTAACATAGGATACTTTTCATGTAGGTACCACGCGTGCGAAGCCGCGGGCAGCAGCTAGTAGTTTTTAATGATGCAGACTTCTTGATGATAATGACCCGTAAATCAGTACGTGCATTAGTAAAGTGGTTATCTTGGGCCAAAAAAGTAAGTATTTTAGCCTTGTAACAAGTACGTACTTGTACTTCACTTTGAAGGTAATTTTATCGTTCCAGATATAAACTACTTATGCATTATAAGCACGAGAGGGATAATCACTGTTGACTATCCTTCTTGTATATAAACTATAAACTATATCCCTACAAATATTATAAATGCGAAAGTAACTCTGTCTGTATGTCTGTCTGTCACGGTTTCACGCCTAAGCCGCTAATCCGATTTTGATGAATTTTGGTATAGAGATTGATGGGACCTTGGAGAAGGACATAGGATACTTTTTATGTAGGTGCCACGCGTGTGAAGCCGCGGGCAGCTAGTAGTTTATGAATTAAAAACTATATCGAATAAGCATACCGAATACGGGAAAACGAAGCATTAACCATTGTACAGAAAATACTTACATTTTAGACTAAGGAATGGATGGAACTGTTCTTGGCGTCTGTTTTTCCCGATCGTTATAATCTCAAAGTCCGCATCATTATAAAAAATACTAAATAAACAACGGGACAACGGGATATCAAATCTTATAGGGGAAACTCTTACTTTTTAGCAACGGGATATACACACTCTATTAAGGAGTAAAATATAAACACTCTAATAAGGAGTAAAACTAATTGCTGACGGCCACTTTTTCTGTCGTTATCATTGAAGAATGGAACATAATAAAGTACTTATGCATAATAAGCATCGGTACTACGGAAAATACATACATACTTTTTAGACACAGTCTAAGCACTAATCAGAAGTGGTGTTCAAACGCTTGGTCTATAATATATTTAATAAAAGTAAATATCGGTTTTGTCTGAATTTTTAGATAGCTGTAAAGGGTTATCTTTGACTCTAATAAAATATTCACTGATAGATAGCTAGATTGTCTCGAATGAATTCCTTGAACATACAAAACTAAAACTTTGCTCAAATAGGCTTTGATATCAATATATAAAAGAAAGTCGTGTTAGTTACACCAATTATAACTCGAGAAACGCCGGACCGATTTGAATGAAACTTAAAATCAATATAGTTAGTAACTTGGATTAGGATATAGGCTATTTTTTATCCCGGAAAAACAACGGGAACGGGAACGGGGCCGGCGAAGCCGTAGGCTGCTAGCGCCATCTTTCAATATTTATCCGTAACTTTGTTAATCTCTGTAATTATTACAATAATTTGAATAGCTATCTTTTTTTAATAGCGATATTAGTACTGTAACACCCAAAACATTCAATATGCAATGCAATGTAATATAAAAGTTAACCTAAAACCAAACTAGATGTCACCACAGAGAAAATTTGAACGCTCTATCGTTGCGTTTTGCCAGACTCATATATAGCGGCTGCTAGAATTGTTTTGTATCGAGCCTCAGGGATACGATACTCAGTGCGGATACGGACTACACCGAACCAGTTGAGCATCAATATAGGGAACGATTTAAATCGCACGGTTGGCGGAACGGACTCTCCGAACCCTGGGCTGTGACTAGATCCTACCTACTTACCTACTTATCCCGCCTCACGGGAATCTGTACTGTACTGCATAGTATATATATTACAGTAACTCCTGAACAATAAAGTTACGTTCACCTGTCCTACGGAGACCGCTTCCGTTATAGTACTTTAATATTGTTTGTGAAGTTGTAACTGCCCAACAAAGTGGGCACAGGTCAGCTAGTAAATAATAGTAAATGACTTATATATTTTTATTTTCGAACAACCCTTTAACAAAGGCACAAAGAGGGTTTAAAATTTGTATGGGAGAACTTTTAATACTCGGGATGCGATTTGCTTGAAACTTGGTTTACATTTTGATAAACACGGGGTTTACTCACGTACATACATATGTGTTTGTCGAAGAAAAAGTAAAAAATTACTCAAAAATCTTTAAAAATGTTTGTCGCTTTGCTCAATCTCAGTATGTAAGTTCAAAAATTAAAAACAGTCAAGATAAAATAAAGCAGCTTGGAAAATAATTAATAGTGAGACCGGAAAATCCAAAACTCACAATAGTGTAATAAATTTAAATATTTACAGTAATATCATTAAGCAAGATATAGATGTAGCAAAGGCATTTGAAACTTTTTGTACTGATATTCCAGTCTCCACTACAAAGACTTTAAACTCCTCTCATGTAATAGCAGAATCATTGTTAAAAGATAGTTTACCTGAATGTGTCACACAATTTTACTTTGAACATGTGGACAAAAACGATATTATCAAGGCATTCAAAATGATTAATGTAAAAAAGACCACTGATCTCTGGGGCATTTCTGTCAGTGTTATAAAACCACTAATTGACATTATTGCACCAGATCTAGCTTTCATATTTAATCAATGTATTGACAGTGGAGTATTTCCTGATTTAAAGAAACATAGCAAGATCATACCTCTATTCAAATCAGGTAGTCATTCCGATCCTAGTAACTTTAGACCAGTTCTTCCTACATTTAGTAAAATATTTGAAAAACTTATACTAAACCAATTACAACGGCATTTTAATACCAACAATTTACTAGACAGTAAACAATTCGGATTTACAAAGGGACGCTCAACGACTGATGCCGATAGAATGCCGATCAGATGTGATATTAACTCAAAGTGTTGAGTTAATATCACATATTTTTGATATCTGGGAGGAATCACGCAATGCCTTAGGTTTTTTTTGTGATCTGTCGAAAGCTTTTGATTGCGTTTACCATGAAACTCTAATCAGCAAACTACATCACTATGGTGTTAAGGGAGTTTCACTTAAGCTTCTCACATCCTACTTAAGTGACCGAACACAACGAGTAGATGTAAATGAAAAGCGTTATCCGGGGTCAATGGTAAAAATTCTGAGGGTCTGATTTCATCAGACGGGACCTTTCAAGCTTTACGTTAAGATTTAATGAGCCTCTAACCATTCGGTGATCACTGCCGGTTTTGACCCTGTTGATCACTGAGACATCATTAAATATTTGCTTTTTTGTTGTCATGATAAAATCTATCTTGCGTTTGTGTCCACCGTGGTGAAGCCACGTCCATTTTGTGGACGACCGCTTCTTGAAAAAGGAGTTCATTATAAAGAGTCCCTCCTTTTCCATGAAGTCGGCCAATCGCTGACCCCGTTGGTTCCGCTGTCTAAATCCAAATTGCCCCACTCTCAGTTCATCACCTTTTCTCACACCTAGCCGCGCGTTGAAGTCCCCCATCACAACCGTAAAGTGTGTTTTCGAGGCTTGTATGGCATTTGAAATGTCATCATACATGGCCTCCACTTCATCGTTTGGACGTTTCGAGTGAGTGGCGTACACCTGTATGGCCTTAAACGAATACCTTTGGGTTATTCTGAGTATAAGGTATACCACCCTGCTCGACACGCTTTCGATCTTTACAATGTTGTTAACGAGGGATTTGTAGACAAGAAAGCCGACACTATTCTGAGATAGTTGATCGCCCTCCCGGTAGTAGAATAAGTTGCCGGAATTTTGGATTATCGTGTCCTCTCCCTCTCTTGGGACTTCTGATAACCCTATAATGACCCAGTGCAACTTTTTTACTACTTCTTCCAGCTCTATCACCTTCTCGTCGGTCCTCAGTGCGCGTGCGTTGTATGTTGCCAGGGCCAGGGTCGTTGGGATTGGTAGCAGGACCTCTGCCGGAGATTCTTCGCACCCCCTGTTCTGCCATTACCGTGGCCGCCACCTATGCCAGGAATAGCGGAACTGCCGGGAACTAAGGCCGTCTTCTGTTTGTGTCTGTAATTTGGGGGTTTTGCCATAGTCACCACGCTTGGCAGGATTTGTGACCGGATTGGTGACCGCAGATTTAGAGTCCTCGGTACAGTAAAGTACTCGGGGGGTGCTGCTGCCCAATCCTCCGGTGTGTGTTCCCTTAGTCTCCTTTTACGACATCCACATGAGGAGATGGAGGGGTCCAATTCTATGCCGGAACCACCACGGCCAACAGCTATACGGCGGTACAGCTAGTTATGCATAAATAGTTACGTATGCCTCGCCATTTTAATGATCGTTGGCATGTCAAAAGTCAATGCAAGATGGATTCCAAGAATGCTGACGCCGCAAGAAAGAATAGAATAGTCGAAGGATTTTTTGGAGCTGTGTAGCGAAGAATCCACCCTACTGTAGAGCGGATTGTTTCTGGAGATGAATCTTGGGCTCATCACTTTAAACTTTAGTTTATACTGAAGTTGCAGTGCAATACGAAGGGCGCACTACTCCCAAAAGAAGTTTATTTAGTCGGAGTCGGCCGAAAAGATAATGGCTATGGATTTTGGGATTATGACTTGAAACTGTTCCTGCTGATCAAACACGGAACAAGGAAAACAGCAAGGTGTTAACATTACCGGAGAATATTACGCAAGACTATTGGTTTAATTAAATAATTAAATAAACGATAAATAAATAATGCTGGACATTTTATACAGCATCATCTGTCTAGTAAGGCCCCAAAGTAAGCAGAGCTTGTGTAATGCGTACCACATGATAAACTATTTATATACATTTTTTTTGTAAATACATTGATATTATATGTAGAAACACCCATACCCGAGACAAAACATTTGTACCGCAGCGGGAATCGAACCCGCAACCTTCTGCGTCTCAGCTGGCTCACTGCGCCACGGAGGTCGTCAAAGGAAACCATCAAAGAAAAAGGGCGAGGAAAAAAATATTTTTAGGGAAAAAAATCAAAACGATGAAGAAAAGTGGCAATTTGGCTTATTTTGAGGGCAAGGAAAAATTATTATATTTTTATTTGTATAAACAAACCTATTTATAGATATGAAATGTATTAAGCTTATGATAATTACATAAATAAATTGTATTTTCGACGTTTCAATATAATTACAACTCTTTATATCTGCGACCTCCCCTCGTACTAAGAAATTTTTTCTTCCTGTATTTTATGTTTGTAACCTTTCTTCATGTATGAATAAATATTGACGGACAATCCAAACAACACCGTCTAGCCCCAAACTGAGCATAGCTTGTATTATGTACGTTGTTTGTATTTTCCGGTCTGTTTGCTCTCTATTCTATTTTGGATCGTATGATCTGTGAGTCTCAGTTAAACTTATGCAATTGCAGTGCAATCTAACGGAATACTTCAGTGCGATGGACAGCAGTTGCATGGCGGGGCTATGGGCGGCACTGCTACACGAGCGACGCATTGCCATCGTAGCGTCGAAACTGTCGCGCCTCTCCGCCTGCGTGCAAGCCGCTAACGCGACACTCTTCCCCATGTCGTGGCAGCATATTTTCATACCGATCCTGCCCAAGCATCTTGTGGACTACCTACTAGCACCCATGCCTTTCCTCATCGGAGTACCAAGGACTGTTATGGAGGTACATTTACTTGAAACTCATAAAATAGCGGTTTTAGTCTTGTCTTCTCGTACAATATATTAGTAGTAATTTTTAAACTTTTTCGAACAGAATTCATATGTTTTTATCCTCTATCATCCCTCTATCCTATAATCAGATAATTATCTAGCGTGCCCCTTAAGTATGTTCCGTCCTTGTCATTCTAATGTTAATGAATGGAGACGGCAGAAGATTTAAACAATTAGCATTAGCTATTGTTGTTTATAAGATAGACCCTCAGTAGTTTAAAGGCATTAATTGCAATATAACAAAAACGTTGGGAATAAATTTAAAGGTAATACGCTAAAAATACCCGTTCACATCTATAACAATATTGCAAATTTTTATTGTGCGGGTAAGAGGAAATTACTAAATCTGGCGATTGAGATTCGTTTCTTTATTGAAATAAGTTATAAATACAAGTTTTTTCCAGAAATAATGGTTTGTTTTGTGTCACAAACTTTCAGCCGGGCGATTTTGAAATCATGATACTAATAGCTCTCAGTACTATTTATACATTAGTATATTTAAATTTTATGAGAGAAAATTGACACGAAAGAAGAAGAAGATACATTGGTATTACGGAAGGTGATGTTTGGTGCTTCTCAGACAAGCTGACCTCAGACCAAATAAATATAAAGACTCAAAACCGTGCTTCTCTGTGTAATACCCACGCACAGGCTTACAACCAAATCATGCTCCTTGTTTTTTGTGAGTACATGTCAAATCATCGTACAGTAAACATCGTACAAAACGCTCGCACTTTAGGCCAAGTGCGTTTCGTGTTCGAAATAAACTAAAAACTTCAAGTTTCCGTGACAGTAATTTTTGTCACGAAATTATAACCTGTTTTGTTACAAAGAACAAGGAGCGTGATTTGAGAGAGCATAATGTTTATATTTTTGTACGATGTTTACTAGACACAAAATTATATTTTTATTTGAACACTTATTAGTACAAGTGAGCATGCATGTACTAAAAGCAAGTATGAATGAATAAAAAGATATTTTGGGTGTATGAGTGTGCGTGGGTACGTAGTTGCGTGCATTTACGCAGGAGCATGGTTTTGAGGCTTCGATTTGGTTGCTCGCGACACTTCATCTTTATATCTGTTTGGTCTGAGAGTTAAACCAAACCCACGTAATATTAATCAATCTAAAGTCCAACTAATGATTGTAATTACAATCAATCTAATGATTGAAATTATGCCTATTGCTAATCGAAACTGATAGAGATTGATTGTATCAAAAGTTCCATTAGCTCTATGCAGATAGCATAACTTAAACTTGTAGGTCTACCTACTTCATATATCTAGCAGTGGGTAGAGCTTGACTTCATCCACTGCTAGATATATACCGTTAAAGTGCATTCCACTACTACACTACTAAAGGGCTTTCCAATAGGGACGGGGTACATTTTGAGAGTTCATGGCGGCCATGTTTTCCATTTCGCATTTTTTTCATTTTTTAAATTTAATTACTAAAAACAAATCATGGTAATATTATTCTATTATAATCGCGTATAACTATTATCGAGCTATTATCGTCGGCTAGACACAACAACAAGGAGTCCCAAAGAGGGTTGACGTCAGGCAGGCGGCCGGTCGTAAAATACTTTGCTAAATCATTTACAACATGAGTTTAAGTTTAAATGGAATGCGCGATAATGTTAGGGCGTACCCTAACATTATCGCGCAGCACACGGCGACTGAGAAATGGACTAGGGTTGTTGCATCAGGGACGGGTGCAACGTAAGAGGCGAGTCCGAGATGTAATACTGAGATTTGCAAGTTGGAATGTAGGTACGATGACTGGAAGAGGAAGAGAGTTAGCGGTATTAGAAAGAAGACGAATAAATGTGGCCTGTTTGCAAGAAACGAAGTGGAAGGGATCGAAAGCTAGAGAGATTGGAGTGGGTTATAAATTTTATTATTGTGGAAGTGATGGAAAGAGGAATGGTGTTGGCGTCGTATTGGATAGTGAGTTGAAAAAGTGTGTTATGGATGTTAAGAGAGTGAATCATAGAATGATAGTTGTAAAATTATTGTTAGAAGATGTAGTGTTTAATGTTGTAAGTGTGTATGGACCTCAGAGCGGAAGTGATGATTCTGTAAAAGACATGTTTTGGGGAGGATTTTGAGAGAATGTTCATGGAAATACCGGATAATGAGGAAATTTATATTGGAGGAGATTTTAATGGGCGTGTGAGATGTTTGAATGGAGGGTATAAGAGAGTGCATGGAGGATTGGGCTTTGGAACCAGGAACAAAGATGGAGAAGCCTTGTTACAAGCTGCGTCTGCATTTGACTTGGCTATTGCCAACAAATTTAAAAAGGAATCAGACCAGCATCTTATTACATACAAAAGCGGTAACCATTCTACGCAGATAGATTATTTTCTTTTAAAGAGAAACCATATTAACACAGTAAAAGACTGCAAAGTCATACCGGGTGAAAGTTTGGTCTCCCAACATCGATTACTGGTCTTAGAAGTAAAATAAAAGAAATAAAAGTAAAAAAAACCGGCCAAGTGCGAGTCGGACTCGCGCTCCGAGGGTTCCATACAAACCTATAGGTATATAAGTAAAATTCCACCCGTCACGACAATCGAGTCATAGTTGGATGATGTAACAAAAATTTACAGTTTTCACAATTTTTCCTTTATCTGTGCTATAAGACGTTGCTTCGTACCAAATTTCAAGATTCTGAGTTCACGAGAAGTACCCTGTAGGTTTTGATGCCCTTGCGAGTTGCGAGTTTGAATATATGCGACTTAAATTGCTGTTTCTCATGATTGCGTTGACATAGAAGTTTGATTTTGTTACAGCTTAAAGGTATTATAGACCTGAGTATTTATATGAATTTCAATTTAATACCTTTACGCGTTCATGAGAAAAGGGGTAGTAACTTTAAAATTTAAAAAATATTTTTATTATATGATATTATATATTATATTATATGCAATTTATGCTTTATCTGTGCTATGACACGTTGCTCCGTACCAAATTTCAAGATTCTGAGTTCACGGGAAGTACCCTGTAGGTTTTGATTCCCTTGCGAGTGTCGAAATTTGCGGCATAAACGGCTGTATCTTTTGGTTGCGTTGGCTTAGAAGTTTGATTTTTTCACAGCTTTAAGGGACAGTAGACCTGAGTGTTTGATATAAATTTCAGCTTGATACCTCCTCGCGTTCCTGAGAAAAAGTGTCTTGACAGATAGACGGACGGACGGACGGACAACAAATCCTATAAGGTTTCCGTTTTTTCTTTTCGAGATACAGAACCCTAAAAAGTTACGAACAAGGCGAAGCCCCCTCCCAAAATGAAGTGGCACCAATTGGAAAATAAGGAGTGTGCGGAAGAATTTCGGAAACGAGTTGTAGATAGAATGATAGAAATTACGGATTTAGAGGATATGTCAGTGAATGAATGTTAGAATGAAATTGCCACGTGTGTTCGAGATGTGGCAAGGGATGTGTTCGGGGAAACGAAAGGCAAATGAAAAATAGATAAGTACAGAAGGTTTTGAAAGATAAAAAGTGTGCATATAAAAAATGGAAGAACAGTAGTGATGATGTTTTGAAAGAGATTAAAAGAAGTGTATACATGGAGTGTAAAAGGTAGGCTAAGAAAGTAGTCGCTGTCGCAAGGGCTAAGGTGCAAGACAAGCTGTACCACTCATTAGAAAGTCCCAACGGACAAAAAGACTTGTATTGCCAAAGAAAGAGAAAAAAATGCAAGAGATATTGTGCATGTAAAATGTATTAAAGACGAAGCGGGAAAGATTTTGACGAATGATGAGGACATAAAAGAAAGATGGAAAAGGTATTTTGAAAAGTTGATGAATGAAGAGAATGCGTGGAGTGTTAGAAAAAGTGCCAGTAAATAAAGGTGTTGTGAAAGATATTTGTATGGATGAAGTCAAGAAAGCCGTGCAAGATATGAAGAATGGTAAGTTGGCCCTGATGGAATTTCAGTAGAAGTATGGAAGTTTTTGAAAGCGGATGGATGGAAGTGGCTGGCCTTATTCTTTAATAAGTTGTTGCAAGAAGAGGCGATCCCGTACGAATGGTGTAACAGTTCTCTGGTGCCCATCTTTAAAAACAAGGATGATGTACAGGACTGCAACAACTATCGAGGAATTAAGCTCATGTCCCATAGTATGAAAGTTTGGGAAAAAGTGATAGCGAGAAGAATGAGAGAAGAGAGTGAGGTATCACAGAACCAACTCGGATTTATGCCTGAAAGAGGAACAACAGACGCCATATATGCCATCCGCCAACTGTGCGAGAAGTACCGGCGCGTGCACAGGAACTTGCATTTATGTTGTTTATAGATCTCGAGAAGGCATACGACAGGGTTCCCCGAAAGGTTCTGTGGTGGGCAATGAAAGAGAAAGGATTGCCTGTGAAGTACCTGCAGCTTGTATGGGCCATGTACAGTCGACCTTGTACCCATGTTCGGTCCGAAGCTGGCGTCACTGGTGAGTTCAATGTGACTGTAGGTTTGCACCAGGGGTCGGCTTTTAGCCCTTATTTGTTTCTCCTGATAATGGATGCTCTGACATCGGCCATACAGGAGGAGGCACTCTGGTGCATGCTTTTTGCCGACGACATTGTTCTCATCGCAGAAGACGCAACCAAGGTCCAGAACAGTCTGGGAAAATGGCAGGGCAAATTGGAGAGTGTCGGACTGAAGATAAGCAGGTCAAAAACCGAGCACAAGTTCTGCGACTTCGGTGGTCCATCCAGTTTTGCCCATATGCCCCTTAAGCTTAAGGGGAAAATATATAAAACGATCGTAAGACCTGTCGTATTGTATGGATCTGAGTGTTGGGCAACAAAAGGGACGGATGAACAAAAGGTGCACGTGGCTGAGATGCGAATGCTGAGCGGGATGTGTGGAGTGACGCGAATGGACAGAGTAAGGAATGAGTACATAAGAGGAAGTGTGAAAGTGGCGCCAGTGTATGAAAAGATGAGGAGTAACAGGCTAGCATGGTATGGGCATGTAATGAGAAGGGAAGAATGGCATGTAACTAGGAGAGTGCTTGGTACGAATGTTGATGGATTTACGAGTAGAGGTAGAGACGAGTAAAGATGGATGGATTGTGTGAAGGATGACATGAGTAAGAAAGGAGTGAGTGTTGAGATGACGGCTGATAGAGGAGAATGGAAGAAGAACACATGTTGTGCCGACCCCACATAATGTGGGAAAAAGGCAGGAAGATGATGATGAATCGCGTATAACCATTAAATTTTTTCCCGACTTACCGTTTCACATAACCGTTGTTGCGGGCTGACTGGGAGCATACCGCCGGAGGAGCCGCTGTCTATGAATGGTTGTCCTTCGAAACTACCCTTTAATTCTTTAGATTCCGAAATGTCGAGAAACCGTTAACTAAATACTAAAACAATCTGATGAATCCGAGACGATCATTTCGGTTATATTCTACAAATAATGCCTTTGATATGCCTTTCAAATGTTTCAATATAATAATCAATAATTGCAATAAACACCAATTTTACCTGTCCCTATTCGAAAACACGAAAATTCTGGTAATCCGTGTCGCCGCGTTCGAAGCATGCTGTCTGTACATTGATTTCGTGCTTTTGCGAGATTGTATGTCAAATAGTAGGCACGGTGTAGTTTCTTCCATCAGGTTTCTTCTGCCACGTTAGATACTTTAGAGGTGTATCAGGCAACATGTTCCAAGCTCAATGACAATTATTGTGTAAAGACTTCTTAATTCAATTCTTAGTTCGTGGCTCAACCTTCCGATTCTAAGGTCTGGAGGTTGAATCCGGACGAGCATCAATATTATTTTTCTTTATGAAAAATATATTTGCGCTGTACCCCAGTACTCTCAACCAACAGAGAAAAACATCGTGAAGAAACCGACATGTCTTTGAACCTAAAATGTTCGAAGAAATTGTGTCAGGTGTACGAAAAGAGGCTCTGATGCGCTCTTTAATCCTTTGTACTTCACTGGTACTAAACGTTTTAATATTTAAATAATTAATGGATTAATAATAAAATAATGCTAGACATTTTACACATCATCTGGCCCTACAGGAAGCAGAACTTGTGTTATGCGAACCACATGAGAGATATACTACTTATATACTTTTATTTTAATACATACGTATTATACATTAAAACGCCCAGACCCGAGACCCAAATACTTACAAATGATACAAAGATTTGTCTTGCGGCGGGAATCAAACCCGCAACCTTCTTCTTCTCATCTGGTCCTTGGCCCACTGCGCCACAGAGGTCGTCCTAATGACACAATAAGGAGAAGAAGTTCAAACTGAAGGGCAAATTTGTTTGCATGCCGATACGACTTCTGAATTTGATCAAACCACCAAACTATACATTTATTGGGGCTAGGTTCACTTGGTCGGGAAGTATACACAACGACTAGGTGGCAAAATGTATTATTTTTAAAATGCCATGGTTGTAAAAAGCCTTGGTGGCAAATGGTTCTTGTTCCTTATGGCCTAGGTAGGAAAAACGTCTTGGTTGAAAATAGGCTTGTTTGTAAAATGTCTTGGTTGAAAATGGTTAGGTGATTATACAAATACTTAGCACTCTGTGTGATACTCGGATCGTGGAGTTTATGTGTCATACGAATAGTTTGTGGATACAAGATATGCACTGGCAATTTATGACACGATCATAAAATGGCAATGCTATTTGTCAAATAATTAATTTGATTTCATGTCAATATATTGTTTTTCATACTTTATTCATTCATCTGCATTCATCATGGCCCTGGCAAGCAACAGTGGCTTTTTATTTCTTGAAAGTCACAATAAAAATTAGAATTAGAAAAATTGATTAAAAGAAGAAGCACAATATCTGACTGAAAAAAAAATCAGATTAAAAAAAAATATAGGAACTAAAAAAGTGCTTATGTTAGAATTATTGTAGAGTGAGTAAGTAGGTATGCATCTGTTAAGTTCTTTAAAGATATTTTTATTAAATAAATTAATATATAGAACCTTTTCCTATTCTTATCTTTTATTTATAAATAATATAATATAACTTATATCTATAATATCATAAAAGTTATAGATATATTTCTTATATAATAATAGTTTTATCCTGGTTCTCTTAAATTGTCAAATGTTTCTACATTAGATACTTATCTTGGGCGAAGTACTTGCTGAAAAAGGTATAATCACAATCACGCCATTTTGCTTACCTAGACGTTTTTGCAAATAGTCATTTTGCAACTTAGGTCTTCTACAAACAAGTATTTTTGCATATACGACGTTTTGCCTACCTAGACATTTTATAATTAAGTTGAGTCTTTTTACAATCAAGTCATTGTGTATACTTAGACTTTTTTCTACCCAGACATTTTGCTCACACAGACGATTAACAATCCAGACCATATGAACCTAACCCAGTTATTGATCATGCGAACATTCTTACTAGTAGTAATTTAAATATGATTTGTTCTTGTTTCAGAATGTCAGACAGTCGGAAATAGGAGACGTGGTGATTTTAGATGTAGATGAGAATGAACTGAAAACTCCTTTTCGTGATTTAGAAAGTCTTCCGCCTGATTTGGTGAGTCATTATTTTTTCTCTTGTGTTAGTTATTACAGTGGAAGGCATCTTTTCACATCTTTCCACTAACCTCTTTCTGCTACTACAGTTCTAAAGGACGAATGGCCATTTTCATTAACCTTAAGACCTAAGACATGAAGTACTTTGGATATACGTCTTTGGAATTGTGGAATTTTATGGAAATGGCAGCAACAGTCAGACTTTTTTTTTAAATATTTACAATACACACAATACCATCTAGTCCAAAACTAAGCATAGCTTGTATTATGGTGGTGTTAGGTGGTTGATAGCATACATATTTTTAAATATATACATAGGATACTTTATAATACCCAGACACAGAACAAACATCTTTGTTCTTCACACAAATGTGTGTCGAGAGAATCGAACCTTCTACCTACAGCGCAGAAAGCAGAGCAACTACCAACTGAGCTGTCAGGCTAATCACTGAGCTGACAGGCTAGTTACGTGGCTTATCACAAGCAATACATAATACTTGATCTTACGCAGGCGTGAACGACAACAGAAATAGTAGATTGTTGCACCGAGCGCAAAGTGAGTTATTAATGCACGAGTGTTATGTTGGTGCCCGAGCGCATGCGAGGAGACTAAATTAACACGAGTGCATTAATTACTCTCTTTAGCAACGTGCGTAATTTACTTTGCTTTCAACTACCAATCTACCTACTGTGATAAAATACACCTACTCAAACTAAAAATATGAAGAATCAAAGTTTTACAATGGTACAAAATGCGCGCCATTTGGTTTTTTCTTTTCACCAAGTCTGTTTTATTCAGCCGATTTTTATTTTCGGTCAGTATCTTTTTGATCTAGTGCAAACATGGGAGATATTGAACCTCTGTGGTAAATTTATATCTAAATAAAAAGTAAAAAACAGTGCAACAATGATATTTCATATAACATATCTGCACTATTTTGGTTCTAAGCCAAAAATACGTCCTTTGTGATCGGTTTTGTAGTGATTAATAATAACATTACTACGTAGTTGAAAGAAAAGGGGTTTTTTCTAGGCATTTTTAATCTACGAGGGAGGTCAATAAATTCGCGGAATGGAAGGGTTAAGAAGGGGTGGAGTTAATTTTTTTTACCTGATAATGTTTAAGTACTCAATACAGGAATAAATTCTAAAATTTAGGCAAATCGGGTCATTAACATATTAGTTATAACTACATTAGCAGTACAATCGGTAAAAAATCGTTAAACATGGATAAAATTGAGTTTCGTGCCGTTATAAAGTTCTTTACCAAGCAAAGAAAAACACCTCAAATTATTTTAGAAGAAATGTCATCTGTTTATGGGGACTCTTGCCCTGGAAAAACAATGATTTATAATTGGAATAGCTTATTCAAGCAAGACAGGGAGTCAATTGAAGATGACAACCGCCCAGGCCGGCCGATCGAGGCCACCACCTCAGACATCATCGAAAAAGTCGAAGAACTTGTTCTTGAAGATACCCAATTTAATAAGAAACAATTTGCAAAAATGGTTAGAGTATCGTCTACAACCATTTTGAACATCCTCCATGACCATCTTGACATGTCTAAGGTCAGCGCAAGATGGGTGCCGAGAATGCTCTCAGCGGTTCAGAAAAAACAGCGCGTCGAGTGTTCACGCGAGTTTTTGGACCTCTGTAGCGACAACAAGGAGGACATTTTGAATCGGATTGTAACTAGAGATGTAACTTGGGTTCAGCACTATGAGTCTGAACCAAAACAGATATCTATGAAGTGTCAGAAAAAAGGCGCAGCACCCCCTAAGAAATTCAAGGTGTCACGATCGGCCGGAAAGATCATGGCCACTGTTTTTTGGGATCCGAAGGTGATTTTGTTAATCGTCTACAACGAAAAAGGATTGAATATCACAGAGGGATACTATGCCACTCTTCTGGAAAAATTAAAAGATGCCACCAAGGAAAATAAGACGTGGAAAATGGACTCGAGGTGTGCTGCTTTTGCACGACAATGCACCCGTACACAAGAGCCATGTTGCAATGGCTGCCATACGAAAATGAGGCTACGAAATATTAAATCACCCTTCCTATAGTCCAGATCTAGCCCCTTCTGATTATTATTTGTTTCTAAAATTGAAAAAAGAACTTCGTGAAAAAAATATCTTCAGATTAGGAAGTTAAGTCAGCAATTTCGGCATATTTTGAAGGCCTTGACAAAACATTTTTTAACTAAGCTTTTTGAAATATCTGAAAAGTGTATTAGGCATATGGGAGAATATATTAAAAAGGAAAAATAATCATTTGTTTCATTTTGACCCCCTTCCCAGCAATTCCGCGAACTTTTTGACCTCCCCTCGTAAGTAACGCTTATTAACGCTCCCAGCTCCCAGGACACACACTTGTGTGACGAACGTAGACGTTTGTTCTGTCTGGGTTATAATAGTACATTATAACACATGTGTGCTATGTTGCTTATTACACTCGAAGCGATATGGGAGCCGTGTGTGTAATGATCAATGCACGTTTCATACGATGCTTTTCAACACACTTGCGTGTAAAAAAACAGACTTTTATTGTTATTAACTTTTATGGAAAATGGCACCTATATATAAATACTTTATTGATTCAAAGAAATATTTTTTTTTATTCATAAAAATTGCTGTGATTGAAAAAAAAGTGTAAAGTAAAAAGCTTGTTGCAATCGTTGCACTAAGAGCCACTTTACGAGTAAGTGTGTTGAAAAATATCATGTATGTACCTAAAAATATATAAGTATCAGCCATCTGGTCACCATAATACAAACATAAGGTCAGGCTGAATTAATGCGGTTTCGATTCCCGCCGCGAGACAAATGTTTGTATGATTTGCAACTATTTGTCACGGGTTTGGGTGTTTCTATGTATAATATGTATGTAATTACAGAAAAAAAAGTACGTCAGTAGTAAATCAGTCATGTGGTATCCATAACACAAGCTCTGCTTACTTTAAAGCCAGATGATGCTGTGTTAAATGTCCGGGATTATTTATTGTTTATTTATTTATTTGTAGCCTTTTGCGTCTCAGCCCTGCGTCATAAAGGTCGCCTCGAAATGACTGATCGAATACATATACAGTTTTTAAGAGATACTTTATAACACCCAGACACAACAATAATATATGTTAATCACACAAATATTTGTCCTGAGAGAGAATTGACCTACAGCCTACAGCGCAGAAGGCAAAGCTACTACCAACAGTGCTGTATCTCTACAATGACGCTCTCAGCTCAGCTGATAGTACCTGGTCAATTCCCTTCAAGGCCTTCCACAGCTTCGATTGTCAGTAAAAAACAAACTCTTTGCAGGTGACGAGCTTAAAAAAGGCTTTAAGTGATAAGAATGCGTTGGGTGACGCCGTGTCGAGGGCGTTTCTGCGTGCATTAGTTTGTTTAATAGGTGGATATCGCGATGCTATAAAGTAAGTATTTCATTTGCTCACAGCTTTATCTACTACGATTAATAATCCTTTATTTATAAATTTTTTTTTTCTTTAACATATATTGTCCCACTGCTGGGCAAAGGTCTCCACTCTTTACTTTCCTTTACCTTCCACTCTTTACGCCACAGTTAATTTGGCTCGAATGCATCTAGATCGTCTAGCCATCTTTTCCTGGGTCTGCCGCGTCGTCTCCGACTATCGAGTCATGTGACTCGAATGTATTCAGAACGTTGGGCGAAGCTCGTCACTCAGTGGGTGCCCGATTTATATATATATAAATAAAATAAATAAGGCCGGTCATTTTACACAGCATCATCTGGCCCCCAAAGTAAACAGAGCATGTGTTATG
Organism: Lampropteryx suffumata; assembly: GCA_948098915.1. Classification (NCBI taxonomy): domain Eukaryota; kingdom Metazoa; phylum Arthropoda; class Insecta; order Lepidoptera; family Geometridae; genus Lampropteryx; species Lampropteryx suffumata. The sequence goes on along the minus strand of OX402544.1, from coordinate 11,154,443 downwards.
GGTACCACATGACTGATAAACTACTTAAATACTTTTTTTTGGAAATACATACATTATTATACATAGAAAAACGCCTAGGCCCGAGACAAACCTTCTGCATCTTCTGGCCCACAGAGGTCGTCGTCTGAGGTTATGACTGAATTATCGAATTCTAATTGTTTAATTTCCAGAATTGAAAACGGGCAACTAATAACATTCAACCCTGAGGCTTTTGTCAAGACGAGAAAAAATATGCAGCCGTTCCTGAAAAAAATACTGCAGTCTCAAATATTTCAGCAGGTAACTTATATTGAACTAGCTGCTGACCGCGGCATCGCACGTATTGTCGAATAGAATAGAATAGTAGATTGTTGCACCGAGCGCAAAGTGAGTTATTAATGCACGAGTGTTATGTTGGTGCCCGAGCGCAAGCGAGGGCACTAAATTAACACGAGTGCATTAATTACTATCTTTAGCAAGGTGCGTAATTTACTTTTCTTTCAACTACCAATCTATCAATCTACTGTGATAAAATATACCTAATCAAACTAAAAATATGAATAATCAAAGTTTTACAATGGTACAAAATGCGTGCCATTGGTTTTTTCGGTTAAGTCGGTTTTATTCAGCCGATTTTTATTATCAGCCAGTAACTTTTTGATCGAATGCAAACATTTTATATTAAACTTAATGGGAGATATACCTCTGTGGTAAATTTATATCTAAATAAAAAGTAAAAAACAGTGCAATAATGAGATTTCATATAACATTACTGCACTGTTTTGGTTCTAAGCAAAAAATACGTCCTTTGTGATCGGTTTTGTAGTGATTAACCCATTATGGGCTGAATTAATTTATGGTCCTTTTTATTTACGAGCTTTACATATGTTGTAAATATGGACCTCCTGAATATAAAATAGTTAAAAATAAAAAAAGACAGTTTTTGGAAAAAATGATGATGCCGTATAGCACCGCTAGCCACTTATGTGGTACATTATACACATTTCTTAACAAAATCAGGTTTTCCAATACAAAGTATTTAAAAACATTATTATTAGAGATATTCTATCAATAAAACACAAAAATTACGAAACAGGTAGCAATGTTATTTTATTATTTATGATTTTATATACCTATATGTGGAATTGGTGGTTGCAAGTAACACATAGGCCAGACACCACACTTACACTCCCTTTGGAACACTCCGTTCTGGTTTGGCTCATCATGGCAGGGCACATCTCCGGCGTTTTCCATCCTGCGTAGGTAACAGGTAATTCAAGCCGTCAAATCGAATGTCGTCTGAGAGTCTGGTTTGAGACACAGACGATTTCGAGAATCCTGCACGTACTCCACCACGAATTATCGTTTGGTATCTCATAAGGTACGTCTGCACTATTTGTCTCCGAAAATCCAATTGGCAGATACTGACTCTGATACTTGACTGGTTTGCTTTGCTCCTCTGCCCCTACTGCAAGAACTTCGACCACCACGGAGACTACCACGAGTACAACGTACACGATTTTGACCACGGCTACATATATTTATGACGTTGACTGGATGAGGGGCAATGACTCTGCTGGACATTCAGTAAGTGTCCTCGGCTATGCCATCTTGCTGTGAAGATCATGGAGCCAATCAGCATAAAGCTGTCGACCAGTGAGGTTATTGACAAGACCTCCTACGTCTTCATCTGCTGAGTATTCTTCGGTAAGGATTGTTGGCTCCCGGGGGTTCTATAAACACCGGCAACGATTCCAAACTTTCATCATCTTCGAGAACTGCTAATGCTTCGTAAAGCGTACAATCCCTAAGTCGAAAGGAAAAACAAAATTATTATGAAAATCAATGTTGATTATTACCTAAACGTATTTTGAGAACGACTGCAATACATTTAGAAAATACATGATTTTGGGCTAGCGATGCCGTTTGGCACTGTCAACCCAAAAAAAAAATTAACGCTTTTTGAATTACCTAACCATTATGGTGTCTTTTGAGATTATTATTACACAAATAACCACCATGTGACACACTTAAATAAATAAATATGAATTACCTAACCATTATGGTGTCTTTTGAGATTATTATTACACAAATAACCACCATGTGACACACTTAAATAAATAAATATGAATTACTTACTTGAAGCGCACTTCCATTTCTCCGCGAATATTTTCACCGTGAACTTCAAATCATTCAAGCTAATAATTATTCGATGATAAGTTGCTAACTTCAGTTAAAATCAAAGAACATAATCTGTCTAGCTTCGAAACAGCAATTGGTTGGTTACCTAAATTGCACACTTAGCAAAATAAATGCGAAAATACTAACTACGCTAAGGCGTTGCCGTACGGCACCTCTAGCCCATAATGGGTGATAACATTACTACGTAGTTGAAAGAAAAGTACTTTATCGCATACCACATATACATTGGACTGGTATAAGAAACAATGGTTAGCTACATTGTAGAATAAAAGGCGGTGTTATCGCAAGATCGCGATCTCAGCCAGACAACCTTAGGATGAACAGAAATCAATAATACATCTGAAGATGGGGTGGTGAAAATAATAATGTACATACATATATATAGGATTACAAAGTGAAATAAATCAATACCTAATATTATAAAAATAAGTAAATATTATGAAATACAATGTGACAAACTAAATAAATGAATGCATATAATACTCACACTGGATCTTTCTCCTACGGAAGTAAGGCGCAAAGCAATCTTGCGCATGTAGTGCAGATAAATGTTGGCTGACATGTGTTTGAAGCCCGATACAGGTCACAAAGCATAGAGCCTGGGCTAGGTCCATAATACCTACCTACTTTTTATATAAATTACTCATCAACGACTATATTATATTCTCATTTTATAAATGCTTATTTCATGATGTTATTAAGTCAATAAACGTGGAACAAATACTAATAATAAAAAAAAAAAAAATACTCAAGAAAAACGCTTAAAATTAATAACAACAAAATCTTTTACAAGGCTTGAAATTATAATTTGCGAGTTGTTAACGAGTGTACTGCGAGATTAGGCGAGTAAGAGTAAGCGAGATAAGACGATACGACAAACATAAGTGAAAGAGCGAGGCAGTTATACAAAGTTGTTTCTTCCCTCCGCACCCCTCGCCTGCCGTTAATTTTACCTAAAAAATTACTTCTGCGCAGCTATTTGCAGCCAACATTCGAGAACATTCGTATGAAAATCCAATGGGCGTAGTGTATTTATATATACATAAAGTAAAGAAACAAGCAATGGTTAACAATAGGATAAATAGTGTTCCCTGACCATAGCTTTAAAATAGTATGTAATTTGGCGCGTCTTATAGCACCTGGCAGTGCTTTCTATAATTGAAGTGTTGTACCTACATCAAAAATAGTCTAACCTTCCCGAAGTTACAATCTGTTTCCTTTCCGACTTTTATCAAGATCTGTTTAGCCGTCCAGCCGTAAAAGAGTAAGAAACATACAGACAGATAGAGGAAATTTATAATGTTTGTATGAATATTGTATTATACATGAGTACGGCGCGTAAGGCGTAAGTAAGGTTGAGGATGTGGTCGAGGTCGAGGGTCATGTACTAATAGGTTTTGTTTCCGGTAAATTAATTAGCATAGCGCTCTCAAACGGTAATGGAAAACATCAAACTCTCGGATAAGCTAGCTTCGCACGGTAACCTATAAACGAGTATATCCGAAAATTAGAATACCGAAAACGGATTTTTTTATATCCGGATATTATACTACTAACTAGCTGCTGCCCGCGACTTCGCACGCGTGGTATATACCTACCAAAAAGTAGCCTATGTTCTCCAAGATCCCATCTCTATACCAAAACTCATCAAAATAGGTTCAGCGGTTTTGGCGTGAAAACGCGACAGACAGACAGACAAACATAATTACTTTCATATTTATAATATTAGTAGGGATTGGGAAACTTATTCCAGAACAATTCAAATAATTAAATTTTAAAGACTAATAATTACGTTTTAAAACTAAAAAGAAACCAACTTCATTGAATGAAATTTGAGCCTATAATACATTTTTAGTGGAAAGTAGATGTATTTTGTATATATATAATATGGGTAGGCCAAATAAACGCATCGCTCCAATGAGACAGCGAGGTATCAAAGTACACGAAAACATCATCGATGTATACGTTTGGATTGATTTTCGTTGATTTTTCAGCTCGACCGATTTTGATAAAATGTATATGGGACCACCTGTGAAGTATACCCTTTCAAACAAAAAAGAATTTTCCAAATCGGTTCAGCCGTTTTCGAGTAATCGGTGAACATACATAAAAAAAAAAGATTCCGACGAATTGAGAACCTCCTCCTTTTTGATTAAGTCGGTTAAAAAGAAAATAGACTTCATTGAATATAATAAATAAATAGAACCGAAATGAGAACCTCATTTTTTTGAAGTCAGTTAAAAAGTTTTTATTTTACGCTTTTTAGTACTTTATAATTTTTCGAAATTCGTAATTACCACTGGAAAGTAACTGGAAAGTGAAATACGAAATTTCGTTTACTTGGATGACATATTTTTTCAAGCTATTTTGATTTAAAATCCAAATTACCGAACCGATTTTGATGTAATTTAAATGGGACCAATCGGAAAGTATGTATTGTATATCCTTTCAAGTAAAAACAATACCTTTTCAATTCGGTTCATAAAGTACAGTGTTATGTAGTGACAATGGGTCTAGCACGACTATGAATTGCGTAGTAAAACAGTTCAAAAGAAACTATGTTTATACCTTGGAACAAAAAAGATTGATACATTTAAATATTACCTTACTACAACGTATAACTCCTCAGTTACCTTATCTAACTAATAATATAAATGCGAAAGTAACACTGTCTGTCTGTCTGTTTGTTACGTTTTCACGGCTAAACCGCTGAACCGATTTTGTTGAATTTTGACATAGAGATATATAGGACTTTGGAGTAGGACATAGGCTACTTTTTATGTAGGTACCACGCGTGCGAAGCCGCGGACAGCAGCTAGTAAGATAAATTAGATATGGTAATTTGTATAGTTTTTTAAGTTAGTCTGTGGTGATATGATGATTTATAGTCTATGCTAAATGACGTCGATTTTACTGTCATACGATCTACCTAATTGTTTGAACATTCTTTTAGGATATCTGATTGTTTGTGCACCAAAATAAACGGGTTTAGTCGCGCAGTATCGTCGAGAGGACTATATTATAACCGCACTAAAATTCTTTTTAATATTTATTTAAAATTTTACGAGCCGTTTCTTTTTAATATTACGAGCCGGATACTGATAAATGAATGAAAACGCTCCATTTTATCAAATTATAAAGTTACCAACTTAATCCTCTGATTTTACTATGATACGTGTACTTCCTAATATAACACAATAAAAGTCACAACACAACTGACTTCGAAACTATCGCACTGGTAAGCCGAGAATAGACACCCGACCTGAGATACAAGTTGGCGCTGTGCTTATTATTTAATTCGTCTATCCGACAACAGATGGAGCTTTGTAGCGTGTGCAACATTAGTATCACTTTGCGCGACACTTTATGCTATGGCTAATGCGAGTTTTGCTTATTTACAGTTTATAGACGAACGGCTGGACCTTCTGAATTCAGGACGTGGATTCAACGATGAGTTTGAGGTTGAATGTAACAGCTATGCCGACAAATTGAACACCGGCAGCGGACAAAAACTGAAACAGCAGTACCGAGACTGGGCTAAGACTGTCAAGAAGGAGGGAAATGCCTTCTTCAAAAACGTCAAAGATAAGGTAATTGGTACTTCAAGGACATTTATTAATATTTTAGCAGAGATATTCCTTCCTTCTCCTATATTCCACTGACACTTTATGTTAGTTGCGTTTTCACGCCGTTTTTCACGGGTGAAACAGCCTTTATTACTAAAAAGATATTATTTAGTGGATATTTGCTTATTGCCTCCTACTTCCTCGTTTTGAATTATTTTTGAAGTAACTGTTAGTTTTATATAGCTTATACTAATAGGCGAAAAGTAAGCTAATTGAAACCGTTGAACTTTTTTCAGAATTCCTTATATGTTATCTGATAAAAAATCGCGATTTGAGCGCCGTGACTTAGCGTCAAAATCATTTGTTAAGGGATTCGCCTTAATATAGGCTACACTTATACACTTATCTAAGATCATGATCTGTTCGGTAGCTATGACGTGAAGAATATACAAAGACACAAAATCACAAATGTGTAATCACAATCACATCGTCGCTTAACATCAGGCGAGATCGTGGTCAAACGTAGGTTTATTGATGATATAAAAAAATCGCATGTATAATGTTAGTAGAATAGATTAAAAAAGTATAAATAACACTAGGTAAATACCTCTTAATGTGTTATTGCTAGTAGTATATTAGTAGTAGTAAGAATATCATTGTATTCGGTAGTATAAAATGACGCCTTGAACGGCACACCGAGCTGGCTTGCTGTAGATATTTTTTTTCCTTTTTTGCTTTAAAATATGAATATTTGCAGGCGAACCCAGCAGTACAGTCGGCTGTTAAATCGGTGAGTCCTAGCGAGCGAAACTACTCCACTGAAAATTCGAGCATTCTCTTTGAACTCTGATATTCACGGCTTTCTGAAAATATCACAATCTTGTCCAATTTTATTGTTAAAGGCCATTAGTAAGTTCGTCCCAAAAATATTTTTGGAGCCCCTTCCCTTTGTCAAAGGTGGTCGCATTTGTCTGACTCCACTCTGGTGTTATGTTACATATTTTGTTAATTTTAAACGTAAAATGATTTGTATTAGGATTATATGTGACGTCTTGAAGCTTCTGACTTGACGTCCCTTTGCCACATGTTGTAACTTTTGTTCCCTTCTCCCCTTAACGTGTTACGTAATGTATATATCGACACATATTGTGTGAATTTCACAGGCATTATACTGTGTAAGCGTAAGACGTAGCTTTCGTATGAACTTTGTTGTATATTATGATTTCAGTTATTGTACTATTTGGTTTCCAAAGTAAGCCACGCCTTGCATAGTTTGGGGCTAGATGGCGTTGTGTGATATGTCCACCGAAAAAATATAAATAAATATTGATGGACAATGCACACAACACCATCTAGCCCCAAACTAAGTATAGCTTGTATTATCGTGACCAGCAGCGCGATTATGGAACTCTAATTACAATCAATGTCTATCAGTTTTTAAACGAATGATTGAAATTACGATAGACATTGATTGTAATAAGAGTTCCATAATCGCCTTACAGATGACAGACATAATACTTATATATATTTAAATACATACCTATGGTACTTTACATCATGACCCATAACAAACACCAAATTCATCACACAAACGTTTTTCCTGGGAGACAATCGAACCCTCAACCTACGGCGCAGAAGGTAGATCTACCAACAGACCTGACAGGTCAGTCAATATTTATTATATATATTATATAATATATGTAATATTTGTATTAGTGTGAAGTGAACATGTGAAGTGAATGAGGTGAATATCAGATTCAAAGTTCAAAATTATAGCCACTGCTCTGGGTATTATTTATACTTATTTATATGTATTTTTATTTGTAGATTATTTATTGCATGCGTTTACGGCCTTACTTATAAACAACCCTCAACGTGAACAATGCCCTAAGCACTGCTTAATATTCGCCCTGTCATTATTTGTCATTACCTTAAAAAGGTATAGTATTTGAAACAGAGATTAACTTTTGACAGAAGTTGAGAGACGTTTCTAAGTAGAAGCGGCTATCAGATCAGAGGTTATGGGACTTCCTGTTTCCGCATGACAATCCTATTCTGGATCCCAAACATTAGTCTTGTCTGATAAGTGGATCTTGTCTAGGCTTTTACCAGGCCAGTACTCCGCACTTTAGCTACGAAGTGACAAGTAAGTTGGCGCACCCAACATGACGAGATAGAGTTACGCGGTAGAAAAAGACGCTATGTAGGTAAATATAATGTTAGGCACAGCGCTTGTACGAGCTTAATTACATTTTGTTGCGTCGTAACAAGTCGCTATTTATATAAACTAGTGATAGCCTGGTCGAAATTCGACCATAATTAATTAATAATTAGTGTATTTTTACGCATAATTTAATAAAAATATTAGCATTCTGCACTTCTCCTCTATATAAACTATAAGTGTGCGAAATTGCATAATCCTCCGTCCGCGCAATTTCCGTAAAAAGGCGTACAAAGTTTTTGCTTCACGTTTTAATATATAGATGTTGAGTCCGCTTTCCGTAAAAAGGCTTACAAAGTTTTTGCTTCACGTTTTAATATATAGATGTTGAGTCCGCTTTCCGTAAAAAGGCGTACAAAGTTTTTGCTTCACGTTTTAATATATAGATGTTGAGTCCGCTTTCCGTAAAAAGGCGTACAAAGTTTTTGCTTCACGTTTTAATATATAGATGTTGAGTCCGCTTTCCGTAAAAAGGCGTACAAAGTTTTTGCTTCACGTTTTAATATATAGATGTTGAGTCCGCTTTCCGTAAAAAGGCGTACAAAGTTTTTGCTTCACGTTTTAATATATAGATGTTGAGTCCGCTTTCCGTAAGAAAAATAGAAAGAAAGAAAAATAATTTATTCAAACCATCTCTTGGAATTTCAATACAATAAACACACAAAATTATTATTACTGCACAAAAACAAATTTTAAAAATTGTTTGCTTAGGCCAGCATTAAATTTACGGACATGTTTAACACAATTTGCTCAACATACTATGAGTTATACATAATACTTAATAAACGTAAACCCAATGTTAAAATAATAACCATTCTAAATATACGTTTAAACATAAGTACATATGACAAATACTTACAGATCATATAACATTTTAGATTCTATCTATCATACAACATTTTATCCCGCGACGGAAATCGGACCCGCAACCTTCTTCTCAGGTGGGCCTTGGCAGTGCGCCACAGAGGTCGTCAGAGAAATAGAATATGATAGATAGTAGAGTCCAGTTTCGACTATGACAGCAATGGTTGGTTAATTTTAGCCTGGAAAGATGAACGTTTGCAATATGTTTATAGGGCTGGGAATATTCATCCAAGACTTACTCACAGCATAGTGGAAACTGTAAAAATTTCCACTACACAGACAGTAAAAGCTGATGTTCTATACAATAGTGTTGTGAATAAGAGACCGGACAGTCCTAACGTTGTACTAATAAGTATTATATGCCCTCGGATATGTCGGCCTTATCGGATATCTCGTGCAGCTGTCTGCACGCTATGCTAAAGTACGTTCCACAAGGCGCTAGTTGTACATACATAGCTGTTTGTTGGAAACGCGGTCTGAATAGAAACGAACAGCTGAAATGCGCAACAGTGGGACAGCGCCCTAACATCAAATGGCACTACATTTTATAGATAAGCATTTTGTCCTTTTCAAAGGGTCACCATAACGGTAGTCTTCGGACAGCCTCTTTACTCAGTCTTCAGAGATTTATTGACTATAAAACCGACTATGGTTCGTTTCCGGTGGTGCACCAATTGTTTTAACTCAACAGCTCTTAAACGGTAAAAGAAAACACCTTGAGGAAATCGGCATGTCATAGAATTTAAAAAATTAGAAGACGTGTGCCAAGTGCACGGATTAAAGGCTCCTTGCACGTGCCTTGACTCGATAAGAAGAAGAAGCCACAGACTCATACGATAGCAGTAGGTTACTGATTATAATGACGTGTTTAATTTTTGTTGTTTCCTATCAAAGGTCCGACAAGGTGGCAAAAATATGAAGTCTGCTGTACGAGGTCTGAAAAATAAGATACCGAGAACAGGATCGCGAGCATCATCGATAAACACGACTGACGATAGCAGGTACGTCATGAGTTGTTCCTGCCAGTGGCTTCGTACGACAGAAGTTAGTTATAATAAATAAAAATCACCTGACTAAAAATAAAATACATTATCTATAACATATTCTTTAAGATTCCAATGAGCCCATACAAGATAACTCTGCGGTATCCTGAAGATTCCAGTTGATGCTGCAGCATCAGGTCAAGGTTACCATGTTCTTGCAATATCATTAAAGCCTGTGACCTGTGGAAGTTGCTCAGATCCCTTCATCAACAAGAAAAGAACTCAAAATCTTCAAACGGTTGATCAGATTTTTTCGAATCATAGAGCTCTGGATTATATTACCTATCAAACTAAATCAAAATTTGTTCATACGTTTGGAAGACATGTTGACAGATCCAGTACATATATACACAAAATCAAATTTGTTTTTACAAATCAACCAAATTACTAGAACCATTTTAAATCGTCTTCATACATGCTAGTGAATTCATGTACCTACAGGTTCCTCCTAACCACAGTTCATGAAGAATCCAGGTAGAAATTCGTATGTTTCGTTGTATGATCCTTGATCATTTTGTTGTTTTGCTGACCGACAGTTTTTCTCTAAGGCATCAGAAAATGACCTTTATGTCCGTGTGTCCGCCCCTAATTAGAGCTCTTGCTTACTGACTATAAACTTAATTGTGATGTAGTTTTGAACCGTAATACGTATTAATAGCCCTTACAATGTAATGAAATAATAACATTGTAAAAATGTTTTTTGACCAAATTATTTATAAATACATAAATAAATAATGACGAACATTTCACACACCATCATCTAGCCCCAAAGTAGTACATTATATATAGAAAACACATTTCCAGATCATAGAAAAGTTGTCTCGCAGACAAACCCGAATCCTTCTGCGTTGTAAGCGTGCTTTTACACTATCATCGAAGTATTGTAATCTCCCAGCAGATGAGTAAAGATGCGCTGACTGTATATTTGCAGGTACTCGTGTGGTTCAGCGACGCCGGAGTCGTCCGAATCGTCGGGTTCGGCCTCGGCCTCGAGTTCGTCGCCGTCGCACGCTGCGGACGGCGTCGCCGCAATCGCACCGCGCGGCTTGCCCCTCCCACTCGATCTACTCACTGAGATGCAATACCTATTCGTGGCAGACGGTGCTTCTACGCACAATGAACAAAGCGATAAAGCGGTAAGACTGCATAATTGTTACTACTCGAATTATCACACAGGCATTCGTTGGAGTGGTAAAGTCTGGTAAATCAGTCAAAGTCAAAGTAATTTTTATTTAATACACCACAAGGATCACTTTGAAACGTCTTACATGATAATTGCTAGGTGAATTTAGGTGCTGAATCTTCCGAACCCAAATCCGATATGAATTAGCAAGAAACGCGTTGGTACTAGCGCTATTTTGTGACTTCCTCCTATTATTATTATTATCACGTACGCTCGTATATCAGGGGACTGTAAAGATATAGCATTATATTATTATTTATCATTAGGCTCGTTTCCAGGGGACTGTAAAGAGTATTGTGTATTAGTAATGTCAAAATCAAATAAATTGTTTAAAAATACAATGATCATTTTGAAGCGTCGTAATTTAAATTGCTCCTAACCAGATTAATTAGCGAAAAACTAGTATTGATCCTAGAGCTTTTTGGCGCTTTTCATGACATAAGCTCTTATTACAGGGGACTGTAAAGATTAGTTCATATTATTATTATTACTGCATAGGTTCGTGTTCCAGAGGGTTGTAAAGATTATTGCATATTATTATTATAATCACATAGGCTCGTGTTCCAGAGGGTTGTAAAGATTATTGCATATTATTATTATAATCACATAGGCTCGTGTTCCAGAGGGTTGTAAAGATTATTGCATACTATTATTATTATCATATAGGCTCGTGTTCCAAGGGTTAAAAATATTATTGCATAGTGAGTTTAGGGGCCGATTTCTCCTTACCCAAGTCCGAGATGAATTGGTAAGAAATTTATTGTCTTGGTTCTTGCGGTTTTTTGTATGAGCCTCCTATTATTATTATTATTTGGGTCAGGTTTCATTTCACCAGGGAGTCGTAGACAACTTACATTATATTATCGTTGTCGCTTAGAAAAGAGCAACTGAGAGCGTAATTTTTCTCATTCATTTTCTTAATGTGTCTTTGTTTGCGAGTTCTGAAACTACCTAAACTAACTAACTAAAGTGAAACTAACTAAAACCGCACGAAAGGGTATACATGTTTACGATGGGACACTCCTAAATGCGAAGTTGTCTTAAAACGTGTTATCTATTATTATTGGTTTGCCTATAGTAATCTGTACAATCAAGACCAAGAAGGCCTCATTTCTCCATACTCTATATTAATATCTAACAGACTGTTAATATATCAATATAGGTACTGTTAATTGTTCAATAAAATGTTAATAGTTCAATAGACTTTTAATACTTCAATAGACTGTTAAAACTTCAATAGACTGTTAATACTTCAATAGACTGTTTATACTTCAATAGACTGTTTATACTTCAATAGACTGTTAATACTTGTATAGACTGTTAATGGTTCAATAGACTGTTAATACTTGAATATACTGTTAATACTTAACAGACTGTTAATAGTTCAATATACATAATAGTTGTATAGGCTGATAACAGTTAAATAGACTGGTAACAGTTCAATAGACTGTTAATAGTTAATCGACTATTAATAGTTCAGTAGACTGTTAATAGTTCAACATACTTTAAATAGTTTAATAGACTGTTAATAGTTCAATAGACTCTTAATAGTTCAATAGACTGTTAATAGTTTGTTAATAGACTGTCTATACGTCAATAGACTGTTAATAGTTAATTATGACATTAAACAATGACATGACCGCTAATATATTTTTTTATATATTTGCGATCAAAGTTCATATCGTTTAGTAGTAAACTGGTATTTATCGTGTATTACTTTTCAATTTGAAACATCGGTAATAAATTAAAAGGTAATTAATACGCGAGAAATATGACTTGATGTTAACAAAACCTAATTTTGCGATGACGATATTATGTTGTTAATATATAATCAACCATCAGTGTCGGAGGTCATTTGGCCGTGACAAGTGGCTATCGAAGTTTAATATAATAACCTTATATAATGAAACGAATCTTAATTGGCGATTTTAGACATGTCAACTCACTCGCACAATACTAATAACTATATTGTGCGAGTGAGAGGACAGTTATTTAAGATTAATTTCTTATTGAAACAGGTTGTAGCTAACGTCGTACTTTTAACGTCGAACTAGTTTTTTCTATAAGTTGTCTAAAACGAAAAGCGGCTCCTATTAGTTATTGTGTTTTTTTTTTGTTACATTGCATTTTTCCGATGTAGCTGCTCTCTCATCTTAGCAATAGTTATTCACAGTTATCGCTATCACTTCGATTGCCACATGTCTAGGACTGTATACATATGTAAATTTATATTAACTGATTTAGAGATTCGTTGCCGCTTCCGTCGTTTTAAAACCAAGCTTGTTAGTGAAATCGTGACTTTCCATACGCCGCAATTTGCATAATTTTAATTTGGTTTGCCGCTGTGGCGGTTTTGCATTTTGAAGTTATTAGATTTGTGTCGGCACCAGCCGCCGAATAACCTGTCTGTGATTTCAAATTAAGATGTTAATTTGGACCTTTCATGCGATCGAAAGCTGCGATTTATTGTGTGTACCTATACTTTTAGAGATAACTTTGGATCTATCTTCTGTTTCGTAATCATTTACGTGTAAAAATACAATATAGTTATTTTATTTCACGAAGACATCCGTATCATTGCATTTTGTTTGTTACCTAGCCCACTGGAGTCTCCGTGGAATGCACGTAAAATCATTAGTTTGCAATTTCGCATCGCATCATAACGCTTTCACTGTAAATGTATTGCGTCGTGCCTGTCACATTAGCGCATGGCTCGTAGGAGCACCGAGGCACATCGTTGGCTTTGATGTTGCAGAAGCGATCGTCTCCAATGCCCCCGCGATTAGCGGAGCGACCTCAGTTCCCGGGGCGATATCCCATCATATCTACGCGTCAGCTCGTCGATGTGTCTGATGCTCCGATGCCACCGCCGCGAGTTACCGCCTACGCGCTTCAACACAACAACAACATCGTCAGCATCACTAAGGACGCTGCGCCGATCGTGCCTCCACGTTTTCACACCAGTTCGCTCTGTTTCGGTGAAGCTAGCGACAAACCGACGCTAAAACAGAGTGTGTCATCCGCTCGGCAAGCGCGGAACAATACGCCCCTCCCCGCGCCGCCTGTTAGAACTCGCCAGCACGAGGTAATTGTGATTTGCGCATTCGTACTTCTATCGATCTTGTATCTTTATATAAAAAATCTAATTCAAGTGCCTTGAAACGGAGTGGAGATGATTGCACTAACACATGACTTTTAACTTAATTAATTATGTATTTATTCTAAATGAATTTAAATGTCGAATTTTTACAATTATATTTTTCTAACATGTCACGGAGTTGTCCCTTTATTCCTCGTTTCGTCCACTACCTCAGTATTACACGGTTCATGTATTGTTACAGTAAGAGCACAGATAAATCCAATATGCCACTGAGAGAATACTATCTGCAGGCTAAATTTATGTAGACTATTTTTTTATCAAACCCAATGTAGTTATTGATCTAAAAAGAATATAAGCTTGTTCGGTTGGGATAGCAATTTTATTTTTATTCATAATTTTCCTAAGATTTGAAAACGAATATTTTTAGCCACGAATCATGCTTTTATTTAACCAACAAAAATCGGTTCCGAACGAACATTTCAGTTCAAGTTACGTTTTCAATATTAGTAGTTTTCAATATTAGTAGCTTCGTTCTTAAGTGTATGTCGAATTCTGTTTATTTTATATTAGGCACACCCATAATCATAAATGCCCGGCTACCTACTTATAGGTTTTATTTATATCATTCATTTACTTTGGCATGGCAGTCAACTTTTAAAGTGTTAAGTTTATGTTGGCTGAATTATATTTCTCTCAAAACTTGCACAACTATCTAAATCTTTTCATACTACAGTATTTACTACTAGCTGTTGCCCACGACTTCGTCCGCAATTTTTTATAATAAATTGTAGCTTAAAACTTTCTCCAGAATGCAATTTATCTCTTTGCCAAACTATAAGCCAATCACACCCACCAACCATTAAAAAGTGTCCATACAAACATTCACACCCCATTTCACTCCTTTATGAGGGTTATTTTGAAAAATCCTGAAACACGTGTCCATTTATTTTGCATTTAAGTATCCAAACCAAGTTTCTAAGAAATCACACCATTATCCGTTAAAAAGTTCCTATACAAACTTTGACACCCCGTTTTACCCCTTTGTAGAGTTCTTTGAAAAATCCTGAACCACGTGTCCATTTATTTTGCATTTTAATTATTCAAATCAAGTGTCAAGTAAACAGCTCCAAGCCTTGAAAAGTTTCATACATTAGTTGTCACCCATTTTAACCCTTTTAGGGGTTGAATTTCAAAAAATCCTTAGTGGGTGGTTTTGCTATGAAATAAAGCTACTTTCCAAATTTCAGCTTTTTCTAGCTTCAGCGGATGAATCAGTCAGTCAGTCAGGTTAAGCTCTTTTATAGGTATAGATTACTTCTTGATGATTATATAAAATGATTATACGAACCTCGGGATAACATATAGGACAGTGCATTTTTAAAAGTAAATTCGTGATGTGTATAAACTACGATTGTGCTGTGATCCAGTGGTGTTTCAAACATTTCCAGTTTTTCAATACTTATTATATTTCAAAGCAGCTTTGAAAAATACTTCTCTGTGAATCGAAGGACTATACTTCAAATTACAGTAATGAGTAAGTAAGTGTTTTTGATAGTCCTTCGAATCAATTTAGGTGTTCTAATACTAATGTAGATAAAATAATTATCTATGTTTATCCTTAATTATATATGCACTCACAAGCCTTAATACACCTACACGCATCATGCTTACATAGAATTGCATGCCTACTTATAAGTGACATTGACATATGTATGTGCCTGAGTAGGGTAATATTGTATGAACATAGACGAAGGAAAATTATAGGAGCGTCAAAACTCATCAAAAGTGAAGCATTTATACGACCGATGGTGCTGATTCTGTTGATTCGCCGGTCTGGCTAAGATTTCGTAGAGATTTTAATTGACCTTCACTAAATTAAGGTAACAATTTAAATTACAGCTTTAAACTTAAATTGAAATTTGCTTCCTACTTACCCACCAAGTCAAGTAAAATTTAAGAAGTGTCATTTAAAAATGTTATTCTAATTAAGTCTTAGTTGCAAACAAATATAGACCTTTCGTATTTAGGACTAACAGTCCAGCGAAACAATAGAATCAAGGCCAATGCCCATGTGTTGATCGGCTTACATTGGTGTAAGTGTTTGTTCGCGATGTGTTTATACAATGAGACTATTATGTATACACTAGGGTTTTCAACAGCAAAACAAAATTTCTTTATGTGAGGTGATTCCTACATTAAACTCAAACGTTACAAAGCCTTTACTTTTGATGAGTGGCATTTTTTTTCGTCTGTGTATGAAAGTAGATGGACAATAATATTCAAAACTAATCAGCGGAGGTCGGTTCTGAATGTTATGTCTAACTGGAATGGTATTCATGATTTATTTATTAAATGTGGACTTTTCACTATAATTAGGAGTTAAATATCAGAATCTACATCGCATGGTTCGTTACGTATAGTAGTCCATTAAAATGTTACATTTTTTAGGCCTTAGTGTGCATTTGTCAGAGGACGCAATTTTATTTTTTTAATGTGTAGGGGGGGTCAGTAGAAGCTTAAGTTCAAGTTTGTGGGGTCGGCACCCTTGTCCCCCGGCCGCCATCTTGGAAAAGGGGGTGCAAAGGGTTTTCGCGCTGTATCTCGTAAACTAGTTACCTTACAGAAAATTTAATCAAACATAAAATGTAGCAAATTAAATTTCCTACAATTTTATTTCTATTACTTTTTATCGTCAAGTGACCAACAAAAAAGTTATAAACAAAAATAAATGAAAATTTTGTAACAAATTTCCTTTTGGAGGTTATAACTTTTTTTCAGTTCATTTTACAATAAAATGACATCACAGCAATTTTGTAGAGGGTTTTTCAACGAACAATTTCCTCTATATAATTGTTTCATTTTATTTATTTATCTAGGTTTTACAGCGCTCCAAACTTAAACGGATTCTCGAATGCTCATAGGGATGCAATAAAAACTAAAAATTAGGCTTACTTTTCTATCTATATTTTTTTTATTCATACAATTTATTATGATCTTAACATTCCTATGCTATTATTGAACTATGTTTGACCCTTTTTTGACTGAACTGAAAAAAAGTTATAACCTCCAAAAGGAAATTTGTTACAAAATTTTCATTTATTTTTGTTTATAACTTTTTTGTTGGTCACTTGACGATAAAAAGTAATAGAAATAAAATTGTAGGAAATTTAATTTGCTACATTTTATGTTTGATTAAATTTTCTGTAAGGTAACTAGTTTACGAGATACAGCGCGAAAACCCTTTGCACCCCCTTTTCCAAGATGGCGGCCGGGGGACAAGGGTGCCGACCCCACAAACTTGAACTTAAGCTTCTACTGACCCCCCCTACACATTAAAAAAATAAAATTGCGTCCTCTGACAAATGCATACCCAAATGTAACTTTTCAATGGACTAATAGTGTCAAGTCCGTCATATTTTTTTATCGTAGAACTTGTTGTCTTGACTTTTCTGGTTGTATGCTATAGCACCCGTTTAGAATGTGTATTTTGCACGTTATATACTATTTCAATTATGTTGTAAATATATATATGTATATACACAGCAATGTTGTAAGTCAAAGGGCCGTTTTTATCAGATCTAGTTATATTTCAGTGGGTAAGTAGAAAACGAAACAAACATATTTTTTAATATTCAATAAAAAAGAATGAGTACTGGTATCGCTGCAAAACATTACTCGCTCACAGGACCTAGACAAGATCTACTTTTTATTGGCGTTCACGCCTGCGTTATCAAGTTGTATGGATATGACACATCCTTCTGATAAGTTACGTGTCTGAAACGTGACTGCTACTGTCATTTACATACAATATGATGGGTTGTTGTACATTTGCCACAAAGTAAATTCGTCACATTTTTGTAAACTCCATACATTGAAAGTAAGTTCGTCACATGCATTAAAAGTATGTGTAAATTTGCCACAGTTCTATTTTTATGAAGTAAATTCGTCACATTTTTATTTTATTATTGTAAATTCGTCACATTGTTTTATTCCGTACAGATAGCAAAGTAAAATAAAAACGTCATTTATTATCAGAATAATATTATCTTTT
Organism: Lampropteryx suffumata; assembly: GCA_948098915.1. Taxonomy (NCBI): domain Eukaryota; kingdom Metazoa; phylum Arthropoda; class Insecta; order Lepidoptera; family Geometridae; genus Lampropteryx; species Lampropteryx suffumata. Next base: position 11,136,234 of record OX402544.1, on the reverse strand, counting down.
TGCACTGCTGTCTGCTGGAGTCATACTAAATCTCCAAACATTATTTTTGAGTTCCATGTAACTGTTGGTCAATATGTTACATGTTTTTAAAATACTGCATAACAGAAAGTTTTTTAAGAACTTCAACCAGGGACATGGTATGGTAATTGTCCAAAATTGTTTTCAATTCTTTGTCATATGCAAAATTGTTTTCAATTCTTTGTCATATGCAAAAGATCGACGTGTTCTCAACTTTAATGGTATATCGAGTATAATTTTTTAAAATTTATAATCTATGTATTCAGCCTCCTTTTTTAGTGCATCAAGAAATTAAGCATTTTTTCTTTAAGCCATCTTGTTGTTCAAACTTTCATGCCATGCTTCTGCTAGATTTATAGTCCTGTGACGAGCCCCATGTACGTTCCAAATAAATTTCGTGACGAATTTACTTTGTGGCAAATGTACAACAACCCAATATGATCTTTACGCTAAGGCAAGAAAACTTAGCGTGAGGTATTTGTCTAAACCCCACCCGCAGGGCTGCGATTGTGCATTTCTTATACTAACAGCTTTTAGTTTCTAGTGTTGAATTGGTATTACAGAAGGTTGATGTTAATATCAAATACTATCTTATGTATTTATTTATGAACGTAATACGAATTCATCTTGTCAAAACTGGTTGCAGTTGCAATCGAACTAATGATTGGAACAATGTCTTACGTGACTAACACCAAATCCCCTGTTGCAAATATAACTTGATAGACATTGTACATTTTGGAAAACACAAGCTTTTACTATCGTATTATTTTGTCGATGGAGACACCAACTTACGTTCATCTAGGGAATCTTCTAGGGTGAGATTGATCAGCAGTTAGCTTGCTTGACATCCATCGACAAACTAATACGTGTATAGTACAACTCACGAAAGTATTGCCATTTATTGCCATTTATTGAATCAAAATATACATATGATGCTATATATTCTTCAATCACGAGCGACAGATCGGAAAAACGGTCCAGCAAAATTGGACGCCTTGTATATGAGGTGTCAATGTGGGCATGAGTGCCCATTCACTTATTGTTTATTGAATTTAATATACATATCGCCTGCGGGGTTCACAAAAGCGGGGCATCTAAAGCTTGTGTTTAACTAACTTGTTTCTTTTGCAGTCGACTGGTTCTGAGTCCGATCTCATAAAGCTGGACGATACGCCAAATGAGCTCGAAGAGTTTGATCCGCTCATGTGCCGCAATAAAATTCAAAAAGTCGAACCGATCAAGACGTCAGCTGACAGTGCTCTCTTACACGAATACGGGCTAGACTTCAGCCGGTTCGGTCTGCTTGAAATAACCCCTAGCTGTAGTACGCAGCCGGACACAAAATCGAATGTGCCCAAAGGCTGGACCACTTTTAACTAAGATGTGCCGCATTCCCTGCTCTACAATACCCGCAGTTTACGGCGAGAGCGAACGATAAATACTAGTGTACGTGGTACGTGGTACGTGGACGCTTTGCTTGTGCACTTTTACACATACGCATTAACGGGAGGTAACGTTCATAGCATAAACATCGGGTATTGTATATTTTTAAATTTGTAAAGCTTGCTGTTTATGTTTAGTCACATAGTATTTATTTACATATTATGTAGGTAGTTTAGTTGTATATTTTAAATTGTAATTGATTAAAATGTACATAATGTTACACGTGAGTGATTTGTAAATCAGTTTATTATTTTTAGTAATTCAGATTTGTATACATAATGAAATATAGATTAAATTATCGTCAGTTATGCTATTGATGTAAGTTAAATATTTGTTATACAGCCTATTCCTATTGCAATATTACGTAAAAACGTTTTAACCGTTTTATTTTTGTTATGTTTTGTTCGAGATCGTAAATATTTTAATAATATACGCATGAACACACAGTATACGTATGAGTTATTTATTTAGACAGTTCGTATATCTGATGCCAAGACTTTGTACTATAGATTTGAAATATTATAATGAACTTATTATAAATATATTATAGCTTTTATAATTTGTATTCTGTTGTCCTGATAACCTGTAATTAAAAGTACAATTAGCAGAATAATAAGATGATATATTTATTTTGTGTATATTTACAATTTATATTGCCTAGTGTTGGAGTAGTTTTAATAAAATTCTAATTGACTAGGTGCATATCTGGATTTTAATTTATTAATAATAACTTTACATTATTATCATCAACATGATTTCACTAGATCTTCTCGTCATCTGACAAATCATCATAATCGGACTTATATTTCGAGCAAAATTGAATTGCATTATAGGTAGGACACTAATTGCCTGCCTACACCTTAGTAAAAAGAAAAATGTCTGTAAGAATTGGTTTATATACTCGTATATAAAACTAAGTATGTTTTTATGTAATGCCTAAATCATTACACGACAGAAGATTTCCAGTTCGATTCAGTTGAAGGGATTGTAGATAGGTACCTATTTTGAAGCTGGTCTTTAAAAATTTTTACGAAATACTCAGATTTTAGATCTTTAGGACATGGTAGACGGTTGAACGTATTTTATAAGAAGCCGTCGAAATTGTTATAAATACTCAAAACACGACACCAAAACGCCTGACTGTGTCGGCGGGGTCGGCGGCTTTGGTGTGTTGACTCCATTTTAAACATAATAATAGAAGGTATTTATATACTTACGCATTTTTTCAACTATGTAGACCGTGTGAGAGTTGGGTGAGTGCAAGAAAAAAATACAAATAAAAATGAGTTTCAATAAGTATAAATGTAATGTATTTTAGTGGTAAACCCGTTTGAATTAAGAAACAAATCTGAAATGGCTTTTTTAGTTACGTATCTCCTCTCACTTGCACAATATTGCTGTTAGTATTGTGAGAGTGAGAGGACTAAAACTGCCTTTCAAAATTCGTGATACAGGTTATATGTACCTATCATTATTCGGCTGTTTTTTACAAAACATCAACTAGTCAATAATTTTGATATCTCCGATTGTAAATCCCGCCGTACGAGTTGCCAGGGTAAATATTCTTGTTGCGGTCGTCTGCTTGGTACTTGGCGAGAAGCATCGGCCAGCCTTTGTCGCTGTCTTGGTTGTTGGGGTTGGCTTCCATCCTCTGTCGTATTTTAGCTGCTTTAGCTACGACGTCTGCGTTAAGCATGTTCTCTAGGTATCGTAAATTATGTGGTAGCACTATTTTGCACATCTGGAAATTATACAGATAATTTAAACAAATATTCTGCTCACGCTAAAGGCCCAGTAGTGGGTGAAAAAGGACAGCATGAAGTATGGTTATGGTAAGCATGGACATGGTTTTATTTAAGCAAACGCGATGTAACTATTTGCTGAATTTTAGGAGCACAAATAATAAGATAATATGAACTACCCTTCTCTGCATTGACTGTTTGTCTCAAAAACAGTTTATCTGTTAAAAATATAGTAAAAGATGCAGGTAGGTAAATAGATGAATGGGTTAAACTATTAGCACTTTTGGGGCCTAAATCGTTTCTGGTCTAGCGACACAACGTAGATTTGGCCAGGTTTTTCTTGTTAATACCTCGTAAACCAACCAGATGAACAACATTTCATAGTATACTAGACGAAAAGAAACTAGTCAGTCAACTTACAATATGCACGGTGAAGTATGAAGCGATACACAGCAGTAACAATACATTTGGGCGTGCCATAGTAAAAGAGAGAAAGAACAGCTATGAAGTGCTTATATAGCAGCACTGAGTACCGGAATCTTACGCGAGGCCCAAACAAAATATTTTGTGTTTTGTTCGCAACATGTTTCATAAGCTATTATCGAGGGCAAAATGTTTAGTAAACAAAACTGGTTGGTGAGAAATGCACAGAAAGAATAAAAAAATAATAAAGAAAGTTAATGTATTATGATAGGTTTCACTTTCATAACTTTCGTGACTATTTCTTTGTACTATACATTTTGATAACACGGGCTTTACTCACGTGTTATTTTGTCGATGGAGGCACCGACACTGTTTCGATTCATCTAGAGAATCTTCATCAGGGTGAGTTTGATCCGCGGTCTGCTCGTTGCCGCTCGAGTTCACGGTTCGCACTCAACTCGAGCTCGAACTCGAGGTGTTAATCAAAATGTGTATTATGATAGGTGTTAAATCATTCTCCGTGAGTACCACTAGCGGCCAGATAGTGCACTTTACATAATTCCCAAGTCTATTCTACCTCCAATCAGTAAAACACGGACGTGACTAGATCTAAGGATTAAGACGACTCCCTGATCTTGACTCCCTGATTTTGACTCTTATTCACGGCGCTCAAATCGCTATTTTCTTATCAGAAAACATTTAAACAAGCAATTCTGAAAAAAGAACGGGTAATGTTTTAATTCACTTACTTTCCACCTACTAATGTTTGAGCTGCCGAATACCAGAAAAGTTTTTTAAATTGTTGCATAAACGAGTAATGCTAAAATTATAATAAAAAGTGTCATTGCTGGTCACGACAAAATACAAAAGCTCCAATTTTTTTTATTTTGCTATTTAGAATGTGTTGTATTGATTGGAACCTGACCACTACTCATTGTTATCATTACCTACTGACTTCGGAAGCCTTCACTGTGCTTGGCCAATATCTTTACCCATGTCTTCTTTCACACAATACATCCATATTTTCTGGAGAGATATAGTGTAGGTAGGTAGAGAACCTACCTACCCTATATCGCATCATATTCTTTAACACTTCGCGTCACATGATATTTATCCATAAACGAATTGGTATCTACATAATTAGTGTACCTACACCTAAGACTGGTTGGTAGATAAGTAGGTACAGCTAACATGGTTCCCAAATACTCAAAATCTATGGCTTTAAGTAGATTTTATGGACAATTTTTAGGGTTCCAAAGTCCAAGGAACCCATGTTCGCCACGTTCGTTTTCTGTCTTTCTGTCAGCCTGTCTGTCCGCTAGTCAGAGCTCTCTCGCAGACTAAGAGTTTTACCGTGATCAAATTTTGCATGTTAATATATATTAGTGTCCCTTAAGTTATAAGAAAATAAAGTTTCATGAATGTTTTTAGGGGACCTCCCTTACATGTAAAGAAGGGTTATTTTTTTATTTTAATACTCAATCTTGTAGCATATCGTTGATTAAATCTTTCAAAGATATTAACAACTTTTTTAACAATTTTTCGATACAGATACTCTTTTAATATATATTTATTCTCCTCCCACCCCACCCTGGCTAAACCGCTGGCTCTGCTCGAGACTACCTAAAATTTATGCTGTAATTATGCTGAAATAAAATTATCGCGGTTAGTAAGTATGAGTAGGTAACAGGCTTATTTGTAAACTTAAAAAAAAACATGGCTTTTTATCTATATACCTATGGTAGATTTATAGATATGTGGGTAAAAGACCCTCTTTATGATAGACGCTAATATAGTACGGCCCTCAGCTCCTGGCAACCCCGCTATCTTGAGTTCTGGCAGCGGCTTCAGTTCCGGCGGAACACAGGGTGCAGAGAATCACCGGCTGATTATCAGGTAGTCGGAAACCACTGGATGAGACTTGCTAGGGACCGGGAAAAGTGGCGTTATAAAGAGGAGACCTATACTCAGCAATGGGTGCATTTGGGTTGAATGAAGCTGATGATGATAATAGGTAGTTTTGTACAAAAAAGTTAATGCTTAATACTATTTTTATTTTACTGAAATTTCTATGAATTAAAATACCTACTCACCCATTCCATCGATGCATCATTGCCAGCGCATTGGAAATTCTTGACGCCTCTCTTGATGATTGAAGTCAGCTGGACGGGAGGCAACAAACTCTTCAAAGGTATTTTATACGGCCTCGGGTATTAAATTGTCCATATTCTACAAAAAAGCAGTCTAAAGAAGTGGACGCTGTGAGTCTCAGTACCTACAGCGGATGACGGAGAGTTTCCAATTCTACTCTACTTTAGATAAGAAACAGTCTGTTGTGTAGTGAGGGGTTTTCCGTTGTCGTGCAGGAGCAGCGAAGGACGATTGATCAGAACTAGCTAAAAATTTGCGAGCTTCTCCATTATTGTGTTCACAGTAGGTAGGTACACATTTGCAGTAATGCTCGTACCGTTGCGTAAGAAGCTGTGGTGAATCATACCGGCACTTGACCACCAAACCTTAATTTTTCATCAAGTTTTCGTTTATGACATGGTATAGGTGCTGAACCAGGGTCCAGTCTACATGATTAGTGCTTACGATTGTCAAAATGAAAGCACTATTCGTCGCAAGTGGCATGCGGTTCTTAATCCCTTCGTGAATGTATCTGTTGAGCAACGCAAGTCATGCCTCAATGCGTGGACTATGTCCAGGATCCATGGTCCATTTTTGCTTTTGATTACTATCAAGCTAATTTTCCGTGAGCAGCTTCATTTTGATGAGACGCCCAACTATTTCCTGTACGAAACTCTCTATTGTGGTAGCTAACAGAGGAAGCAAGGATAAAATATGTCGATATTATGATTATCAAATATTTATTACTAAAATATATTTTTTTTTTGTTAAATCTCAAGATAATTATCTAAATTATTCGAAAAAATATTTGTTCTACAAAACCTATGGTTTGATCAAAGAGTCCCCTCCTTCCAACATGTATCGATAACGAGGTCATCATAAATGATTACTAACCATCTGATTATTTCTTTTTTTAGTTAGTTAATATTTATATAATTTAACAGTTATATTGTCCTACAAATTGCGTGGTACGCTATCCCGGTCCTACGCTCTGAAATTGGATATCAAGGATTTGTACTACTACTTTTCAGCGTAGGTATTCAAAACCTGCGATGTTTTGAAAATAAGTGTTATTAATAACAATAGATTCACATATATATGCATTTTTTATTATTGTAGATTGGAGAAGGAAGACTATTATTGTTCTGTCTCTGAGCATGTCTTGTGTTGTTCTTACCTTGGACATGTATCAATAGCCGTTTTGTTGATATATCTACTTACATATATAGGGTCTTTCATTAAGCGTGTCCTATCTTTAAATTTAAATAAAACAAATATTATCGAAATTATTTATTTATCTGAAAGATGTAGTGATGCCATTATGTGTGGAATATGACATCATTCAAATGTCCGCCACGGCTTCTCTGGGTGGAGCGCATGCGAGATATCCAATTTTCCATGACTTTTGCGCATATATCAGGCTGAATTTGACTTATGGCATAGGTTATGTTGGCCCTCAAAAGGGCCGCTGTGATTTGTGGTTTATTCACATAGACCTGCGACTTAAGAAAACCCCACAAGAAAATTCTAGCGGGGTTAAGTCACAAGATCTCGGTGGCCAGTTCACATCAGCTCCACGTGAGATGACCATGCCCTCAAATCTCTCATGCAGAATATTCAATGTGGCATGAGCTGTGTGGCACGTAGCGCCGTCTTGTTGAAACCACATGTCGTTGGTGTTCAGATGATCCAGTTCATGCCAAAAAAAGTTGGTAATCATCGACCTATAGCGCTCGCCGTTGACAGTGATGGCCTGGCCAATGTTGTTCTCAAAGAAAAATGGCCCGATGACGCCGCCAGCCCAAAACCCACACCAAACTGTAACTTTTTCGGGATGCATTGGACGCTCTTGGATCTCATGTGGATTGGTATCGTCCCAAATTCGACAATTTTGTTTGTTTACGTACCCATTCATCCAGAAATGGGCCTCATCGCTGAATATAATTTTTCTGTGAAAATTACGGTCAGTTGCTAACTGCTCCAGTGCCCATTCAGCGAACACACGTCGTTGTCTATGGTCGTTTACCTTCAATTCCTGGGTGAGTTGAATTTTATACGGGTGCAGGCCCAAGTCACGAAGCAAAATTCGCCAAGTTGTGGTCTGTGAAAGGCTGAGTTCTTGTGAGCGACGCGAAATCGACTGCCTCGGATTCTCCTGCACACTCTCACGGACAGCGGCGATGTTTTCGGCAGACCTTGCGTTTCGTTGACGTACGGGTGTTGGTCGATTATATACCGAACCAGTGGACTCAAATTTATCCACCACACGACGAATAGTCCTCTCGATAGGACGATTATGGCGACCGTAAAATGGGCGAAGCGCGCGGTGCGTTGCCCGAACAGAACACTCATTTTGATAAAACAATTTTATCATTTGCACGGGTTGTTGAATGCTATAGCTATCCATGATGATTTGGCAAAACAGAATGAATAAATTACAACCAATTTGACAGATGTAGCTTCAACAAGATGGCCGCTACCAACTGTCAAAGTTCGGACGTGCCTATTGGAAGACCCTTTTTATATTGTAAATATATTAGTCCATTGAAAAGTTACATTTGGGTATGCATTTGTCAGAGGACGCAATTTTATTTTTTTAATGTGTAGGGGGGGTCAGTAGAAGCTTAAGTTCAAGTTTGTGGGGTCGGCACCCTTGTCCCCCGGCCGCCATCTTGGAAAAGGGGGTGCAAAGGGTTTTCGCGCTGTATCTCGTAAACTAGTTACCTTACAGAAAATTTAATCAAACATAAAATGTAGCAAATTAAATTTCCTACAATTTTATTTCTATTACTTTTTATCGTCAAGTGACCAACAAAAAAGTTATAAACAAAAATAAATGAAAATTTTGTTTGTTTGTTCTAGGTTTTACAGCGCTCCAAACTTAAACGGATTCTCGAATGCTCATAGGGATGCAATAAAAACTAAAAATTAGGCTTACTTTTCTATCTATATTTTTTTTATTCATACAATTTATTATGATCTTAACATTCCTATGCTATTATTGAACTATGTTTGACCCTTTTACCCACCACCTATGAGGTATAACATGGGCAAAGTCAAATTTATAAAAATTTTGCAGAAGCATCCAGAGTTAGCAAGTGGAACTAAATTATTTATGAGTGAGAAAGTCGAGTCATCGTTACTCAGTGTTGTTGGCGAACGTTTTTTCGTCTTTTTATATGGCGGAAATAAAGACGATACTCTAGACACTCTGCGATACAAACGATTTGCTAAGACAGTGACAAAAAATGCATTAAAAAATGCATTAAATTTTTATAAATTTGACTTTGCCCATGTTATACCTCATAGGTGGTGGGTAAAAGGGTCAAACATAGTTCAATAATAGCATAGGAATGTTAAGATCATAATAAATTGTATGAATAAAAAAAATATAGATAGAAAAGTAAGCCTAATTTTTAGTTTTTATTGCATCCCTATGAGCATTCGAGAATCCGTTTAAGTTTGGAGCGCTGTAAAACCTAGAACAAACAAACAAAATTTTCATTTATTTTTGTTTATAACTTTTTTGTTGGTCACTTGACGATAAAAAGTAATAGAAATAAAATTGTAGGAAATTTAATTTGCTACATTTTATGTTTGATTAAATTTTCTGTAAGGTAACTAGTTTACGAGATACAGCGCGAAAACCCTTTGCACCCCCTTTTCCAAGATGGCGGCCGGGGGACAAGGGTGCCGACCCCACAAACTTGAACTTAAGCTTCTACTGACCCCCCCTACACATTAAAAAAATAAAATTGCGTCCTCTGACAAATGCACACTAAGGCCTAAAAAATGTAACATTTTAATGGACTATATATATTATACCAAGAATTATTTTTTATTTTTTATTCCTATTATAAAAAAATACTGAAAGGGATACAGTTTTCATCGCCGGAAAATGCTTTAACAGCGTTCGAGAAAGCTGTAAAGAGGTCTCCGCGGCGGACTGGAAAAAGTGTTTCTAAAATTGGTTCAGACGCATGAAACCATGTATAGAGCCACGTGTGGAGAGTTCTTTGAAAAAATTAAATATAAATATTTTATCCATATAAGTTGGTTTTTCAGTATCTCAAAACAATCTGCGTGTCCCACGTACCTACCTATTAACTGATAGAAGCCACTGGCTCCTGAAACACAGTTTTTACAAGTTCGGGAGGTTCATTTGATCTGTAAAATTGTATTAAGTCAATAAATTTATTTATAATTTCGTTTTTTCAAAAAGTTTGTATGGATGTTTCGATGTAAGTTATATTATACAAGATAATATTCTACTTGTCAAGTAGGCACAAGTACAATTTGTAAAGTTTAAAAGTACAAGTAGAATATTAAAGAGTATGTTTATATCTCTATTTGTAACTCATGCGTCCGTCGTAGAGATTGAATGAATTTGGATGGATCTTTGTAATAATAGATGTGTGTGACCTGGAATAGAACATTATGTAGATACCTCGAGTGCGAAGCCGCGGGCAGAAGTATATTGTATATGTATGTAGTAGGTAAAGTACCTACTAATATTGTAAATTGTACCTATAAATGTGTAATCAGGATCGTAAAACGTAGCCATAACATTCTCAAGTTATGTACAAAGTACTATTCGAGGATGCTACAATCTGGCTATTGTTAAGCCTCGAATGCCCAATGGCTGGTTCATAAGTAGGTATTTACTTTACTTTCTACTACTTAAATTCAACCTATCTAGCTAAGATATTTTTATCATGATTGCTTTATGTGAATTATTATACGATTACCTACAAACCTAAAGATAAGGTAGGGTAGGGCGGGGCTAGTTGAGCATAGGGGCAAGTTGGGCAATCTAAATATCTCGCAAACTATTCACCGTACGCATAGGCATCGGATGGCGAAAAGAAGGGGTCGTGGGAGGGGTAATCACCACGCGATCGCTAGTGGCGGCTCGACGAGCGAGTTAAGCGTCTGTGCGTTTTGTTTATTTTGTGACCAAAAAGTAAAAACGTCGTTTAGATAGATAGATAGATAGATAACTCTTTATTGTTATACCACACAGAAAAATACAAAGACACTTATTTTACAATAAAAGGCAATACAATGGCCGGCCTTATCGCTAACAGCGATCTCTGCCAGGCAACCTTTGGACGGATTGGAATATAAATAAACAGAGAAGGGGCATATGGGTGTGGTGTTTTGGCAAATATAATTCTATACTTACTTACATAATCTTTAAATAAACTAAATATAGTACTGATATTAATAAATACATACATACATACATAATAGGTATAATAATAAACATATAAAATCATAGCACAAAAATAGGTAATATATATGATATCAATAATATAGAAATGATTAGGTATAACAGTACGACAAATAGTGTTTTATGACCATATTCTTTATCGTATTCTCTATCGTTTATCGCAAGTTTTCGTCTGTATTAGTCAATTGTTATCTGTTTTCAATAAGGTAAGTGTTAATCTTCCACAGAATTATTCTGAGGTTCTGGGTATAATTCTTACGATTTTTTTATAACCTCACTTTTGTTTTAAATTTCCGGGTTGGGGTTAGTTGAGCTATAGTTGCTCAACTTAACCCACGAATCAAACAACTCAAGCAATTAATGTTTTATTTTTTGTTAGGATGCGGACTTACAAGAGGAAGACTACTACTATGTTCTTACATTACTGAAGATTTAAAAAGCTTGCAGAGAATGGGAACATACAAAATGTGTTCCAGGTGCTGGTCTTACTTTCGTTTGTGTCAATTGCAACAGTGACAACAAGGATTAAGTTGCTATGATCTTATTAATATATTTTTTTAAGATATTTAAGTCTTATTTTAAACAGAAAGACTGTATCTAATCCTGAAGTTAGTCTTACGATACGTTGATGTTTTGATTGTTCTATTTTCAGTTAATTATCCAAAGAATATTACTTTAAGTTTTGTTGTTCTGTCACTAAGACTATATAAAGTTACTTTCAGTTTTGTCAATTGCAACAGTGACAATGACCATTAAGTTCCAAAGATCTATTTTTTTTGTTTAAGGTATAACCTGTATGGTTAATAAACATTGAAGTCTGATTTTAAACAGAAAGACTGAATCTAATGCTGAAGTTAATCTTAAGATACGTTAATTTTTTGATTCTAGTTTTGGTTAATTATTCAAAGAAAATTACCTTAACTTTTGTTGTTCTGTCACTAAAAGACTATAAATAAAGAGCTGATAGTCAAACACTTCTACACACTTCTTACACTTCACTTTATTTAACTTCATCTCAAGTCAACACTGAACCCATGGTTTGGTAAGACATTCTTATTGCTCAACTTACCCCATAACCTTGCTCAACTTACCTCACCTATGGGGTACATTGAGCGTACTTGACTTTCTGCATTTAAACAGCTGTAGTTCTTAAATTCAACTTGTTACAAAAAAAATACTATGGGCACTTTTGCTAAGGGATAAATTACTAATCCATCAAGCCGCATAACATCACATTGAGACTTATCATTGAACAATTTTTCACTTGAGCGGATATAGCTCCTATATCCGCTCAAGTGAAAAATTGCTCAACTAGCCCTACCTACCCAAAATGTTGAGCCTTGCATTTGCTCATTTGAGAATTAATTCAAAAAACATGGTTTAAGTATAAACCAGGTTTTTAGAATTTATTGTAGTGCACAAATTATTTTAGGGTCACACATAGGTATTACATATTTTTTTAAATGTTCTCTGGGCAGATTCTGGATTTTGCAGATTCGTTTAACGTTCGGTTCGGATAAATTTAGGACACTATTTTGACAGTCGAGTAGATTACCAAAAAAATTAAGCATATTCATAAGTAACTAGCTGACCGGTGCCCACTTCGTTGGGCAGTTACAACTTCACAAAAAATTAATTTTACATTTTTCCTGAATTTTCTTTGCTAAACCTCACGGAGCCCGAGACCTTTCCAACGAATGCAAAACCGTGGAAATCGGTTCGTGCGTTCTGGAGTTATAGCGTCAGGAAGGAAAACCCGACTTATTTTTATATAGTAGAAGATTAGATTATTTATATTTATAGAAGAGAATGATGTCAACTCAAAAGACAGAACTAGCTGTGGTCGTTCTGTAACGGAGCCTTCTTGCACAAGTGTGGTTGGAGCGAATCACCAACGTGTGACTGTGGCACCCCCAAAATAAGACGTCGCGCATATTATCAGAGACAATAGCAAGCAAGCAATTTTCATATACAATAGCAATTTGGAAAACTTGCATGCTCTTGAAAATGTCGCTATCCATTGGCTACATCCATGCATCCATGCATCCCCTGTTGGTTATCCTGTCAGCTTGCTGTCCCGCGTACTGAACACTGACCGATCTCTCCGAGAGGTAACTGTCGATCAGCAGCAGGATATCCTGAGGACAGTCTTTCTTGATAAGTTGTTTCATCATCAGAGGCCACCAAGCTCCATCAAATGCGCCCTCGATGTCTAGGGATATAACAGCGACGATCTTCTTTTCGTTGATTTCACCTCTGATGAGTGTCAAGGCGTCATAAAGTGCGTCCTCAGTCCTCACCTGAGGCATGAACCCATACTGACGTTTACTTAAAAGTCCCCGACAGCCCAGGTGCCAAAGAAGTCTAGAGGTGAAGAGCTTCTCCAAAATCTTGCCAAATACAGGTAGCAGCCCAATCGGTCTGTAGGCCTTTGGAGCTGAGCTCTTTGTGTGGCTTTGGGATCACCAGGATAATGGCTCTTTTCCACCGCCTGGGAATGTAACCCATTTCTAAGCATTTGTTTAGTATTGCTAAGAAGAGGTCTCTGGAATGGGTTATTGCTCTAAGGCAGATGTCAGCCGTGAAGCCATCTTCCCCAGGCGCCTTCTCCGGTCCAAACCCACGGATTACATTGTAGAGCTCCTCCCCTCCAAAAACGGTAGAGTTAGCCTCTGTAGTCTCTTGTTGCCTCAGGGTCTCAATGTGGGATCTTGTGTCTTCTCTTATTGTTGCCTGGTTCCGGGTATCAGTGGCGGCATCGTCCTCTGGAAAAAATGTATCCGCTAGCAAGGCAGCCGATTGTAGTGGGCTCAGGGTTTGTCCAGCAGGGTCTCTTAAGAGACAGTCACATTGTCGGCTTGACATGAGCACCTTGTAGATACCCTCCCACATCGTTGACTTGTTTTGTTGGGTGCAGTAGTTTTTCCAGCTGGCCACCTTGGTATTTAGTAGGTTGTCTTTGTACTTTTCTAATGCTTCCAGGTACTCTTCAATGATGGCTGGTTTGCGTCGTGGGTTAGCCCCACGGATTCTGCGACGAAGCCGCTGGACATTGGCTTTTGCCAGTGATAAATCCGCAGTCCACCAGTTAATTTTCCCCCGCTTTGAGTCGCCTATCCTGGGTATTGATTTTGAACAGGCTATTTCAACGCAACCCGTGAACATGTCCACAACAGAATTGAGACCTTCCGGAGATTGAGTGGCTTTCACGACCTCTTCATTCAGTTCTCGGTTGCGCAGTTCCTGGTTCAGGCACTCTCCAAATACAGACCAGTTAGCCCTTTTGGTGTTGAACTTGCGAGTAGTGTATCTCCTTATAAGGTCTGCTTTTGCTCCCACGCATACTTCGAACACGATAGCTCTATGGTCGGAAGTTGTGACCAGATCTTTATTCACCCTCCAGTTTGTCACATCTACAAGCATTGCATTAGTGCATGAAGTGACGTCAACAATACTTTCGTATGCCCTGTTGTTGCGGATAGTACTGAAGGTTGGCTTCGATCCGGTGTTAATAACCGCCATGTCCAGTTGAGCCAGTAGTTCCGCGTATGCAGTACCCCTAGCGTCCTCCTTATCTGCTCCCCACCAGTAGCTCTTGGCTTTAATATCTCCCGCCAGGATAATGTTGGGAGTTCCCAAGTGATAACGTGCCTGTTGGATGCGCTGCAAATCCGGCTCGATGTCTTCAGATCCCTCGAGGTACACGGAGACCATGCCCAACCTATTATTACCTAAGCTTAAAACTAAACATGAAATGTTCTCCGTACATAAGTCCGGGTATTCAGTAATAGAAAGTCTGCTGTCGACAACGACGATCGCTGATCTAACGGGTTTAGCCCCGCTATGATTTTGGATTACCCTATGAGATCCCCACTTTGTAAGTCCACGATTTCCCACATAAGGCTCCTGCACTAGCAGAACATAAAAGTCCCCATCCAGAGCCTCCCTAAGGCATTCCTGGGATGCTATTGCCCCTCTACCTAAGTTGATCTGTAGGATCTTAATGCTGATCTGTGTATCTGAAGACCCAATTCCTGCGGAGGACCCCTTATCAGTCTTAGCAATAGCTTATCACGGATCTTGCTAGGCGGTCATACTTTTGCCACTCCGGACACTGATCTGAGTAGGCAGGATGTGACCCATCCGATTCCGGTTTGCAATTGATGCATTTCGGTGATCCAGGCCTCCCGCAGGATCTGGTGTCGTGTTCACCGGCGCAGTAACCGCATCTTTGTAAGCCAGCGCAGTTTCCAGCTTCATGGCCAAAGCCAAGGCATTTGAAGCATTGCCTGATGGGCGATTGATCCAGCGACAGGACCACCTGGTAGCCAAGTTTGACTCTCTGGTCAAATAGTTTGTGCCAGATTCCCGGGCTGACCTCCATAATAACATTGCTCATGCATTCTGCTCGGTGCTTAGTGCGTCTGAGCACTTTTATATCCTCGCCAGCATGGACCCCCAAAGTGTTCTTATTTTGCCGTCGGATGGCTTCGACAACTTTTAGATTGTCAAGGTCATTAGTGACCCCAACAAGTCTGAGCTGCGGGAGTTTCGGAGGAGGCTCAGACACTGAGTAGGCCTTGCTGAGTCCCTGTATGGCTGACTTCATCTCCCTACTGTCCTCGTCAGTCTCCACTGAAATAATCACCTTGCTATTCTTCCCTTTCCTGAGACCATGAACAGCAATCCCCAGTCCAGCCACGTCTACTCGCCTCTTAATGTCCCCGAGTATGTCGTCGCTCGATTGCAGTGGGTCTCCGGACTCAACAACAACAGTTCGGCGTGCAGTGACGTTATGCGTTTGAGCACGTGTGGGCCTACTGTGCGCGATGTCCTGAGTGTTTTCAGATGTAGGGCGCTTCTGAAGCGGTGACTGCAGTGACTGCAGGCCCCGGGGTCTTTCACTCAACTCCTTCCGAAGAGACTCCACTGCAGTTCGCACCGGGCCAACTGCCTCCACCATTGTGTCTAGGGAACTACCTACCTCGGCTCTGATCTGGGAAATTCCTTGGGTGATCGTCCTGGTTGTAAGTTTGGCTTCAGCGGACTTGCCACGAAGAACAGCGATGTCCTCCTTGACCGATTGTATAGCTGCCAAAACTTCTAGGTCCCGCTCCAAAACCCGCGGGCTGCTGACAGTTGGGGTTGCCTTGATACCTACCAGTTATTTCCTAATGTGTGTTAGGAGGCTCTCGACATCCAGTGGGGAGCTGAGTGGCAGCGATTCCGCTGAGGGACGTAGTCTATCCGCCTTATCCAGCTTGTCAGTAAGGTCGTCTACTGCTGCCCTCATAGTGCAGAGCTGGTCAGTTACCCCCCTAAACATCGGCGTAAGTCTGCTTACCACGTCCCCTAGGTGCTCCCTAAGATTCTGCACGACCATGTTGCCCTCTGTCCCAACCGACTGCCTGGCCAGCGTGTGTAGCTCAGTTTGAATGGTAGCGATGCCCTTTATGGGAGCATCCATTTCATAATTGAGCCACCCGCGAATAGCCTCTGCAGTTTGATGAGTCGTGAGAATGACTTCATGGGCTTCCTTTAACTTCGCAGCATGGGATTGGCTGGCGTCAGACAACTGCTTAGCGTGGGCTCGCTCAACTCTCGCTCAAATTCTCTGGCAGCTCGAGCTCTCTCACGTTCCAGACACACCATATGTCGGGAACGAGAGTCCGACACGGTCAACACTATCTCATACATCTCCTGCAAGCTCTCCAGCGCCTCCAATTTGCACTCGCGCTTCATGTTCCCGGCCCTCTCCAGAGACTCTTTTGCCGATTGCAGAAGTTCGTTGGCCCTTTGTGATGCTAGGTCCATGGAGATGCCTGTGCGCTTGGCAAACGATGGGAGGATACTGGAGCGCCTGCCGGAGCGCCTGCTGCAGACGCTGTCTACATCAGACCAGTCGTCGTCAGTTCGAGGTGCTGGTCGCGCTATGCCCAACTTGTCGAGCTCCTCGTCCAGATCGATCTCGCAGGCCATAATCGAGTCAGCCGCAATGGCGACCCCTTCCGCAGACAATGCTACGTCAGCCAAGTCTGTTATACCTACCACAGGTGAGACAACCTCATCCACAGGCAACGCTGACGGTTCCTGGACTTTGGGCGCCGGATCCTTCTTGTCCATGGCCCGAGTGATAGCCTTTTTCCTTAGGGTTTTGGGTTTAGTGGTGTTCGTTCCGGAGGATCCGGAGCCCACGGATCGGGTCGACATTCTCGCAACAGAGGCGAATACAATACCGGAAACCGCGATGCCCCACGGCCACCAGATCAAGAGATACCCGGATTTTAACTTTCAAAGTAGTGGTCAAAGTGACCGTGACCACGTAGGAAATTTTCCCAACCAGATATCTCCAGAACCAGCGGCCGCAGATACCTCGTGTTTGGTATCAAAATGATTGTATTGTAGAGAGGAAGACAACTGTATAGCGGAATAATCGTTATTTCAGCCGCTGAAAGATATTTTGCTGAAAAACCACAAATCTGCTGAAAAGGGACAGTTCAGGCCGGGGCGCGAATTCCGGCCAGCCGAAACTGATTTCAGACTGGGAAGAGTAATGCCGGTCTAGACAAAAGGAATCGCGGTCTGAAACGCGCTATTTGTGGGACCACGTGGCACGTGGTTTTTTCCAAAACCGAAATAGCTCGGCAGCGCAGATAGGCAAAAATCTGCGGAAAGCGGTAGATGATGGGCCTCCAGGTGGGCCACAAGATACAGTAAGAAAAAGTATAGGTTACCGATCTTGTTTGCCCAGCGTTTCAAGAAATAGGTCAAAAAAGTTACCTTTTTCAACCAAAATCCTGGTTTAATATTATAAATTTGAAAGTAACTCTGTCTGCCTGTCTGTCAGGTTTTCACGCCTAAACCGCTCAACCGATTTTGATGAATTTTGGTATAGAGATAGATGGGACTTCGGAGAAAGACATAGGCTACTTTTTATGTAGGTACTACGCGTGCGAAGCCGCGGGCAGCAACTAGTTCAAAATAAATTACTTAGGTTATAACACTGAATTCGTGAAAGGCATCTTTAGTCAATACTCTTGATAAAACTTAAATTTAGATAATAACACTCACCGGATGTTAATAGCCAACTGCATCAATTCATGTCATCATGATATTGAAAGCATTGAATGCATGCATTAGGGATTGAAAATATTTTTGTTTCGTTTTGATATTGATGAGCAAAACAGATTTATGTGGGCCTATTAGGTACAAGAAAAGTAGATATTACATTCAAATATAATTAACAACTATTTAAAAAAAAACTAACTGTGCTCATTAGCTGAGTTTGTGATCGCAAGCTGTTATCATTACTAATGGTCGCCCACTGGTCGAAATACGACATTAATAAATTTCAATAATAAAAAATTGCATTCTGCACTCGTCTATATAAACTATAAGTGTGCGAAATTTTATACTCCTCCGTCCGCGCAGTTTTCCTAAAAAGGGGTACAAAGTTTTTGCTTCATGTATATAGAATATACCTACATTACTCTCTTTTTACGCATCCGTGCTTCAGTAATTCAGCTATGTCCACGTATTTAGGTACTCGTTAGTCAGGACACCCACAACACAGTTTACCAGACCGTTGATGACAATGTTACGGTGTACCATTACCCTTGATCCAAGGCCGATAATTAATAGATAGACTGAGAAAACCTCCAGTTCTGTTCCGATCATTAGGTATTAACTTGTGAGGACACTGACCGGTGGTTGTTGTTCTTTAGAGGTCGATCGTGTCTATCTGATACATATTAAAAGATTTTCTCACCTTTGCCATCATTGTTGCCTTATAATAAACTAGCTGGTGCCTGCGACTTCGTCTGCACAGAATTAGCACTTCGTGTAATTTTAACGGTTTTTACTGCGCACGTCAGAATAGCTCGCAGATGGCAGATTTTTTTCCTACTTACTTGACACTTATCGATATATTTTGGACAGTTCACTCAATATCTTTATGAATTATAGCCTATGTGTTATTCTGATATATATATAAGTTATATTATTGTAAAGTTTCATAAAAATCCATTCAGTAGTTTTTGCCTGAAAGAGTAACAAACATACATACCTACAAACATTCGCGTTTATAATATTAAGTAAGATATCAACTTGTTTTGTAGTTAAGAAAATGATCACTGCTGTACCTACTCAAAGGGCCCTTCTTGTGGGACTGTTATCAATATCCAACACCTCATATTGGCGGCCCATTGTCAATTCCCCAATAAGAATATTATATAAGATATCCACGAAGCAGTCCCCTGATGCCTGCCTGATGTTTTGTGGCCATTCGCAGAACCAGTTGCTATAGATTGGTTTTACCAACTTATTTACGATGTCTGTCGTAGGTAGTGAAAACAACCAGTGACTTTAGATACTAGCGGCCACCTAAGGCCACCTAACAAAATGACGATGATACCTACCCCCAAATAAAAATGACACTGTTTTAGCTGCTGCAGACGAATGTGAATGTTTCGTAGTCATGTAGGACACCATAGAAATTTCTTCAATGTTGAACTTGGTTATATTCCTCAATTTATGCCTTTTCCTTTGAATAATATCGTCAGTGAAGAAACGCAAAGAGAAAGACTTTTCCAATAGGAAGCGCAAGCAGAATGCAATTACCTGTCGCAGATGAGTCTGGTTATTGCCGTTAAGCGAGTTAACCCAGACTATAACGGCTTTTCCTGTAGGTACCTGTGGTACCAAGTCTGTGAAATTGCTCGGTCCAATACCTTCAAAGTAAATGGATTTCCGGTGCTATCTTCCACAGTAATAAAGGCCAAAAGTGGACCAGTTTTCAACGTGTCTTGTCAAATTGGGATATTTTTTGAATATTCCTGGTTTATATTGAGCGAGACGCCACAACGTAGCGAACTGATCGTCGGTAATTTTATTGTCAGTTGTATCGTTAACTAAATCATTGCGAACAATATGACCAAGGTCCTCAAGTGCACGGACAAGAGCCCCAAAATCGCGGTAATAATCTGCGTGTTCAGCCGTATCCTCATCGATAGTAGGTATCTGCGGCCAAGTTTTCAGCTACAATACGGTTTATAGCTTGCTGGATCTCTGTTTACAATTGCGTCATAGTTTCGCCATCAAAACCGTCTTGCAACGGATAAAGTTCGTTACTTTTGGTCCAAAAAGCTTGTTTAGCTGTGTTAAACATCTATGACTAAAACTATCTAACGGCTGCTTCTCTCACCAAAATGGAATATGGCATACTACTAAAAAGTAATAGTAAACTTCTAGGTCTGCTGCTAGCGTCAAATAACCGGTTCTGAGAAAAGCAACGCGAGTCCTCCTTATCGTGCTTAGATTGTCTAACAAAGAAATGTATCTTCTAGGCCTATGCTCATCGGAAACATAACGCATCAGTATCTTGTTTATCCTTTCCGATACGAGTAGTTACACATAAAAACCGGTTCGTACTAGATTGCAAGCTCACCCATGAGATTTCGATAAAAACTACTTAGGTAGTTTTTATCGAAACAACTAACTTCAGTTATAATAATATTCCGTATTCTGTACTTGGCTGATGAATTCGATTTTAGAAACGACAGACCGGATTTTTTAAGTGATAACGTCTTATAGGAGGGTAAACCGCTTAGGTACGTAACGGGTTACGTAAGCGCGCCTGCCTACCCGCCGCCTGCCTCTCACTCTAACCCACAGCGCTAGTTAGGTTAGTTTAAATTATCACTTCTGTCGGGCGTCCCGAGGCGCACATTTTTTTTTTCAATTTTATAGCCTATGTCACTTTCGTGGTTCAGACAAGGACAACCACAGAACAGAAAGAACAATAGAAATAGCATGATTACTTTTTATAAGGACAGCCAGTGTAGCTAAACTCAACATGTAGAAACAAACACACTTAGAAATAAATGTTGTAATTGGCTGAAAAGGAACGTTAAAAAGGACCAAACCATAAAACAAATAGTATATAAATAAAACCTTAGTACCATCAGAACATGGTTCAAAACTCAATAAATTAAACAGTACTAAAAGGTAAGTCTACTTACCAAGAGATGACGCTTTTGCGAAAGATTTATGTTTTAGTCTCTAACAACAAGTAATATAATTGATAATGCAATGGCTGTTATTTGATTGGCCACTAACATAGCTACTTCCTTAGTGATGTACCAAAGGATACGAGACGAATGTATCGATATCGATTATTATACCTACCTACTGATGGATATCAAAATACGAATACGATGGGTACGTAAGGTTATATTTGTGGTGGGCCAAATAAACAGTAAGAAAAGTTTTCTTCAGAAACTTTTCTTCATTTTAACACAATCACTCGCTTGTGTTTCTTTGGCGTTGAGGAAGGTTCTGCTGATAAATTTAGTGTCTGTAATTTTTAATACGTTTCATTAGATTTCGATTTTACGTAATCATAATATAAATGAAGGTAGTTAATTATAATAAAACGTCATGAATATAAACACTATAATAAACTGAAAAAACAACATTTTTAGAGTCTGTATAGCTGTGTAAACCATGTATTTGTTTCCACTTTTTTAATTACAAAATCTTGGTCCTTAAAGTGGTCTGATCAAATTGTGCTTGTTTTTGTAGAAACCAATTTTGTTTCCGAGTTGCATCAATCCATTTTTTTAATGTTTGGTGCCCTGGGAAAAATGAAAACAGAAGTTTATTTCTTCAAAATACTTCTGTTATTTTCATCTTAACTAACCACTGGACACCATATGGCTTAAATACATTTAGAATAAAGTCATAATTAAAACATTAAAAACAATGACCTAGAATATATAATATAAACCTTTTAATAGGGTAACTATTTACATGATGAAGTTTTCGATAACACATTCTTCAGTTTTTTAGGGTTACATCCCTAATTGAATAGCGAAAGATGAGATTTAAGAGAAACGCGACCTTAAACTGTATGATTCATAAGTCTGTTTTTGTTTGACGGTTTTGCATTTTAAACAAAACTTAAATAAAACCGTTTAAAACAATAAAATAATACTAACCGGGGATATGACATGCCCCCTTTTGTTAAATTTTTGGTTTGGCTATCATTTTTGCACTCCACAACAGCACAATACAGCATTTTATATTTTTTAATGATTTTGTGAGTGACGTTTACCCTGACAAACTTCAAACACGACGGAAGTGAGCGAAGCTTGTAGTGCGCGGTATTCCGCATACTAGGTGTTACGCGGGCCCCGACTACTTACTACTTCTAGCGTTTTTTCTGTTCTGTGAGTCCAACGACAATTTGTTTGTCATCTGTCGAGACGTTTGGGCTTCAGCGACAGCCAAATAAACTCACATACAAACACTCGAAAAACATTAACCGCCTTCTTCGCAGTTGGGTGCGAAGGAAAGCCTGTGCTCTATCAAACGGAACATCGGTAAAATTTCGTAAAATGCAGCATCAATGCACAACTAATTAGGGATATTAGGACTTGTAACACGTCTATTAGCTACTTTGGATATTCAAAACCGTTTACTAGACTAAACCAGACATTTACATAATAGATGTATTCATTAATGGATGGTACGAGTATGGTATGAAGGTAAAGAAGAGGTGTGTATGGGATCTATTATTCCAAAGATTTACGAAGAG
The DNA here is from genome assembly GCA_948098915.1 of Lampropteryx suffumata. Classification (NCBI taxonomy): domain Eukaryota; kingdom Metazoa; phylum Arthropoda; class Insecta; order Lepidoptera; family Geometridae; genus Lampropteryx; species Lampropteryx suffumata. The sequence goes on along the minus strand of OX402544.1, from coordinate 11,113,649 downwards.
TACCTAGACACCGACACTCATGAGCTACAAGCAGTGAGATATACCAGATTTATTGAAGAAAAGGATCTTACAATGCTTACAAACTTACAATGCTTACAAACTTACAATGAAAAGGATATTTACAATGATCAAAATCGTTTTTTGTCTTTGGAACGGTCATCTGATGATTTATAAACCTTAGTCTGCTGAAACTCTTGTAGATGTGTTATGTTAGGTACAGAAGATAAAATATAAATAATCGACACTTTTGGCGAAAACGTATTTAAACGAAGCGCATGTGACCACGCACAGTGGCTTCAGAAGTCAGGATAAGAATGACTAGTGGTCAGGCCCCAAACCAATTCAACACCATATAGATAGCAAAATTATTGTATGCGGCTTTTATGATATTTGAAGATTTACAAGATTTTTATTTTTTCTATTACATTGAAAAGTTTGACGACTTATGTGGACTTATAGGCTCTGTAAGTTTTTTTAGGTTTTTTATATAGTACTGATATGATAATGTTCTTTTAATAAGAATAAAAATACTTATTTTTATACCACAACGGTGGCAAACAAGCTAACGGCCCGCCTGATGGTAAGCGGTCACCGAAGCCTATGGACGCTGCAACAGCTGGAGCAGTAAAATTGCCGACCGCCAAGAAACCTATTAACTCCCCTCTTGAAGTGTCCCATACTGTATTCCCCAGGGAAAACCTTGGCAGGGAGCTCATGCAAACCGCACAGTACGAGACTGTTTGCGTTCCCGTGTGTGGCGAGCGGTGCAATGATAAAAGGTAGCTGTGGGCATCATGTCAAACAACTCCTCGGAACACAACTTGATATACTTATAAGCGGTAGAACACACATAAAGAGGCAAAGTCTCTCCTCAGACTTAATAGCTCGATACCGCTTGCGAGTTTGGGATCGTCAACTACTCTCACATATCTTTTTTGTACCGAACCGAAAGGGTATGTTGTATGTATTAAAATAATCAACTAAGTATTCATTATCTATTTATTCGAGAGTCTCTACAACCAGACCCCAACTTTAAAATAACTGCCCATTATTGTAATAAAAACAGATGTGGTTGCCCAAACCTGCAGAGAGTTGATTCAGCTAGGTATTTAGGCATTTTGGTAGATAAAAACCTTTCCTAGCATCCTCAACTTGAACTCGTAGCAAACCGAGCTAGAAAATTTATTTGTATTTTTAAATACTTAAAAGATATAGTGGACGTACAGCTACTAACTTATATCTACAAAACATTGGTTCAATCAATCTTATTATATTGCATATCTATATGGGGCGGTACAAATAAAACTAAATTTGTTAGCATAGAACGGGCTCAACGATACATTTTAAAAGTAATGCTTCGGAAAAGAAAGAGGTTTTGTACTCAAACATTATACAGCGAAGCTAATGTACTGACTGTGAGACAGCTATATCTTCTACAATGTACACTCAAAACTCACAAAACTATAGCGGTTGATCGGAGCTTACTTAGTAAACGTACTCAACGTTCTGTGATAAATTGCACAACAACAAGAACAAAATTTGCCTCAATGCAATATAGTGCCCAATCGATACAAATGTATAATATGGTTAATAAAAAAATTAAATATTTACACAATGTCACATCAGCGATGCAAAACAATAATATCAAACTGGCTTCAATCTTTAAATTACCAACAAACTGAAGATATACTATTACCAGCTTATACATAACTAACTTCCGCTCGTGGCATCGCCCGCATGGTACATTGATAAATTATGGCCTACTAACATCTGCAGTGCCTACAACAACAAACAATAAAAAAGAAGCCTATGTCTTTCTCCAAAGTCCAACCTATCTCTATACCAAAATTCATCAAAATCGGTTCAGTGATTTAGGCGTGAAAATGTAACAAACAGATAGACAGACAGAGTTAATTTAACAAAACTTTACTTTAACAAACATCAACTATCTGTACATCCTCACAAACTAACAAACTATTGCACTTATAATATTAATATGTCTTACTCTTTGTCCAAACACAATGTACCATGTAACTCACCCCATGATTCAGATTCAGATTCAGATTTTTTATTAATAACATAAAAGTTACATGTCCATTCTCATTTATATTAATTAGAGTTACTAAATAAAAATATAAAGAGTCAATTATACTACTATTGAATTAAGAACATTAAAAATAGATTGTAAAAGAATTCACATTGCAAAAATAATAAATAAAATAATATATTAAACATTTTTAAATGTTATAATGTCATGTCGTAAAGAAACATTTATCGAAAAACTCGTCAACCCTATAAAAGTCAAGATACACTTTAGCCGTTTGAGCTATATAGAACGACAGCTAAAGAAACTAACATACACAAATACATACATATTTATGCATACAACCTACATTCTAAAAACATCACACCCTTTACAATAAACGTCAAAATTTTAAATTATTCAATTAAATATTTTACATCAATATATCAACTTTCTGTACTCCTGGTGCTTACCGGCGAGTCACGAACCCAATCCTAATTTCGGTTTTTAGCCGATTTCATGCCATTTGGCACTCTCGAACGTGATTTGCGCGTACTAGTTGACATCGGCTAACTCGATCTAATTTCGTTCTCACGCTACCCTTGACGCCAATTTGACTTGACGTATCGAGATTTTGAGAGACATAAAATCAGAAAAAATATTCGTCTTTCTCCACGATAAAAAATATTTATTTGAGGTTTAACTAACTGTTTTAATTATGTTTAGTTTAATTGAATTATTTAATTTATTATTGATTGTAAAAATCGGACGATTTCAAAGGTTTTTACTCTCCAAACATGCGATCCTGGCGGGGAGTAGTGGGAAACTTACTAACTAGCAATCCATGAAGAAATTAAGATCGACCAACTTCAATCTCATGGCACCGTAGACCGGAATTTGACATCACATATTGGGATCGCAATCGAGTTTGCTGTCATTTTTTCACAATTTACGAAATGTAACTTTATAGCGACTGAGCGAGCGGGTTTTGGTTGTATTTCTAAGTTATTTGCATAATTATGGCACGTTTGGGCCTTTGGTTTACTAGTTTAGAGGATGATCACAGAGATGACATCCAACAAAGACGTTACACAAGAATACTAGCGTGCTCTTACCAAACCACCTTTAACATGACCGACGAAGAGTTTAGAAAGTGTTAATATCAAAAAGAGTACCTAATGCCTCCCCATCGTAGGTGCTCATCCAGGCTCACCTGAAGTATACTACATGAAACTACATTGCAGTGCCCGAAACACTGTAGAGCGTACAATAGGTGTGCTCAAAAATAAGTGGTGATGCCTGTTGTGCCACTGAACTCTTCATTATCATCAAGACACAGCTGCTAAAATGATTAATCCTTGATGCGTGTTGCACAATATTTGCTATCAAGCACGTCTGCAACATGCTTATGTAATGAATGATGATGATGCTAACGAAAATATACCACCCATGGCCGAAGACTAGGTTTGAAGGAAGGATGTACTCGCTGACCAAAAGGGGCCTGCCTCCGCTGAATTGAGATGGGGACTTGAAACTCGTGATCACCTAGTTCGCAAATTAGGGGCTGCACGGGGACTTCACAAGAACATCTAACCCCTGGACGTGATTTTGAATGATCTGTTTAGAAGACTATAAACCGAGTGCGGACCTAAGTCTGCCGCTGTAGAGAAAGCATGGGCCTATCGGGACTATACTTGTGCACAATGCGTTTGCGGCGCTCCCATCCAAACGATGTCACATTTACTCGTTTACCCCTTGCGCCCTTTCACCTGCACAAGGGATTACCTAATGGTAGCCACGTAGGTCACGAATGATGGAGTGAGGGTGGCAGTATTTTATATTCATTTAATTGTATCATTGACACGCTAGAAGAAGACGGGGACTTCGTCCCAACTAGTGTACATTTTAACACATCTATATTACTTAATGGTGGTAATAAAAATATTTTTAAACATTTTTTACATTTTTTTTCCTTAAATATTATGTTACTAGCCGGTGGCAGCGACTTCGTCTGCGCAGGATTACTACTTCGAGTAGCTTATTTATTTCTCCATTGTCCTAACTAACTTTTTACCAAAATCCATCAAAATTGGTTCTGCGGTTTAGTCGTAAAGGCGTAACAGACAGACGGAGTTACTTTGAGAGACCATTGGACAAAATACTACTTTAAATACCAGAAGCGATAAAAAGATCAATTTGTTACTACCAAATGTGCATTAGAAATAAATTATAAATTTTTATTGTATCTAAGGTTCACTAGCTTGGCGATAATAGCTTACACATAAATGGTAGATATAATGCTGTCGCTGGGTTTTTTTAGGATTATTTAAGATAAACATTTCCATTATACATTATATACGTGTAGTCCTACCGGTTTTTGTAGCGCACGCCAGAATAGCTCGTAGATATATACATTTTTAGATAGAATAGTTTTTTTTCCTACTTACTTGACACCTATCGTTTTATTTTGGGCAATTCACACAATATCTTTATAAATTATAGCCTGTGTGTTATTATGATATATAAGCTATATCATTGTAAAGTTTCATTAAAATCCATTTGGTAGTTCTTGCGTGAAGGAGTAACAAACATACATACCTACAAACTTTCGCGTTTATAATATATTAGTAAGGTTATAGATAAGGAAGTAGGGATATATAATAATAAACAACCAACTTATAAAAAATATACTATTATATTGACAGGTATTCGACCGAACATTAGAGAATTGCATTTGCAATAAAATTATTTTAGGTGTTAAAATCTTTATCTCCTTGGACTCCTATTGCAGATGTCAAACCCACTACTGACGCAGTGCGAAAGAGCCTTTGCAGCGGTAGTTTCTGCCTGCCCCCTGTCTTCTAATGGGAGCAAACATATATCGGTCCCGGTCCATCATACTCCTCTCAGCCCGAGCACGCTGTTTTATACGGGTGTACCTCCTCTGGGAGGCCTCTCCTTAATGGGAGCATCATTCCATAAAATTAGAATTCCTCAATGGTGATCTCCATGATCATTTCACTTATCGGAGGGTTCCTCAACAATGACCATGGTGTTTAAGCTAGAAAAAATAAGTAAAACTGTAATAAATGTAGAGTTTTACCACATAGCATTAGATAAAAACAGAAATTCGTAATCACAAACCTTTATATCATTTTCAAAACCGATCCAAGGCTCCGCAATTCCATTTTTGGACTGAAATCACAACTGTTGATATGAAGGCCGAGATGCACTCATGCTTCGCTGTAAATTAACGCAACATAATCAGTCTAGGTTTAAATTCTTAAGCACTGAACGTACTTCTCAGCATATAAGTTGGCAGCTTATTTACCTAAATTATTTTTATATAATTCGTACTATTTTTACAAATAAATCCAAATGTGTTTGAAAACGTTAGTTGTCGTTGGACTAATCTGACAGTTCCATAGACAATTACGCACCATAAAGTATTTAGTTAGCAAAAACAATGTCCCCCTGGCGGGCAGTAGTGAGAGACTTACTACCTAGTGTTGTGCCTTTGACGATAGTAAAATTTCAATCTCGACTTTGTTCCCCGGTGCCAATTATGCGCATATTGTAATTGGAACTGTATTGGAATTTAGTGAGATTGAGATTGGTATTGGAATGGCCGGTAGATCCCCTGTACCTAAATCGTCTTTGAATTAATAACTCCAGTCCTTCCAACAAATGCGAATTCTATACCTACCCACATATCGGCGTGATTATTTATTTTACAAACTATTGGACACACGTAAACATAACTACATAAACACATACTTGTAAGGACGAAAAATGTTATGTTTTTTGTGAACTAGTAAGGGTATATCATGCAATCACACACTGTCGAATGAGTTGTTTAAATCTGTTGCCATTAATGTTCACTGACTTGATTCATACCTACTCGTACACTTATCAACTTTACCTTGTAATTTTAGAGGATAATTACTTTGTGCATATATTTATATATTTATTATCAAACCTACTTAATAATTATATAAGTACCTACCTATTTAAGTTAGATAGTATTACAGATTGTTGTTACACTTTTAGAAACACCTACCTATTATCCAACCTACATAATAAATTATATTAAGTACTTATTTACCAATTTAAGCTAGATAGTACTACAGATTGTTGTAAACCTTTAGAAACCCATTGATATACCAAGTACCCATAGTAGAAATAATAAAGAAACCTAATCTAACCAAATTCTAAATACCTATTGTTATGTGTACTTGTGTAACTTAAGCTATTATTGTTATTATTATTATATTTTTCCTGTTTCTGTTTTATGTTACAATTTAAGGACCACAGAATAGAGGGGAATCTTCTAACACGGGTGTAATCTTAAAAGAAGGGCTCCCAACCCTACCATTTATATATATGTAACTAAAATAAAAATATTTTTGATTTTGATTTTAATTTTAATTTTTTGATTATCTGGTATACATAACATAAGCACTGATTACATTGAGTCTAGATGGCGCCGTGTGAAAACGTCCAGCAATATTCATTTATTGTTATATCCCTAGTTTAAATCAATTAGTTCAGGATGTAATTTGTTATTTTATCTGAACTAATATACTCAAATATTAGAATTGGATTAGTAAGAGCGAGAGGAAGGTAGTTTTCGAGATCTGCCATTTCTGACATCTATCAAAATAGCTTTCAATAAGCTTCGTACTATGGTTCTCTCGTTCTTACACAATCCAAGGTCTATCAATAAAATCTATTCAAAACCTCATTAATTTAACCAACTGTGTAATATTAGTTTATTTTTACTGAATACCTTTCCACATTTTTAAACCAAATCTGCGATGCGTTTGCTTTCATTTGTTTCTATCATGTTTTCCATCATCATATAATAAATAAATAAATATTGATGGACAATGCACACAACACCATCTAGCCCCAAACTAAGCATAGCTTGTATTATGGTGACCAGTAGGGCGATTATGGAACTCAATTACAATCAATGTCTATCGAAACGTCAAATTCGTCAAACGAATGATTGAAATTACGCCGAAAACTGATAGACAGTGATTGTAATTAGAGTTCCATAATCGCCCTACAGATGACTGATAGACAACGTATATACTTTTTTTAAATACACATATGATACTTTATAGCACCCAGACACAGAACAAACACCTGTGTTCATCACACTACCTAATGTTTATCTTGGGAGGGAATCGAACCCTCAACCTACAGCCCAGAAGGCAGAGCTACTACCAACTAAACTGACAGGCCAGTGAAAATATCTTTAACAAGCTTATATGGAAGTACACTCATAGGATAAAAATAACTATTCAAATCTGATATCAATTGGCAGCGATATCAGGTAGCATACAAACAAAAAAAACTCATGTGTTGTATTTTATAGATTTTGAAAAACACGGTATTTTACTCACGTATTATTTTATCGATGGAGGCACCGAGTACTGAGTACATTTGAGTGCGAACCGCTACCGCGAAAACTGAAAACATTTTATATAACTTAATATTTTAAATCTGTATTTATTAGTTTTTATACTTTTAACTTTTAAAATTATCATGGTGTTGCACATAATTTTCACTCAAAACGGGATATTTACCTTGATATATGAGTTTTTATGAGTTTTTCTGAGAAAAACTCAAATATCATGGTAAATATCCCGTTTTGAGTGAAAATTATTAGGTTTTATTTTATTTCATTTGAAAATAAAGCTATTAAAAATTTTAACATTGTTTTTATTAACCTGCTATGTAAATAAATCAAGTAATACATATTATCTGCTATTATTAATAATAAAAAATAAACCGAAAAATCTTAAAAAAACCAAAATTATTGATAAATTCTAGATTTCGCTTGTGTTCCCCTAATTGTACCTGCCGTTGCAAGCCGTTTAAGCATGTAATGTAAACGAACTAACAAGTAAGCAACAAACACACAAAATCACGAACTTACTTTCACTTTCATAATATTACTTTTACGTCTTTCGTGTTACTAGTTATAAAATAAATAAATAAATATATAAAATAAAATGCATTTATTTCAGACAACATTAAAAAAATCAATTTTAGATCCATAGTATGTTAGTATCAGTCTTACTCTACGTTAGTAAAAGAAAATTATAATAATAATTTTGCTTAACAAAAAAATAAATTATAAACACTGCAACCAAATAATGATAAAATTATTTCATCATTACTCGATTACAGTGCTTGAGGAACGGGCTATCCCATTTATTGGATAATGTTATATTGAAACAGTGTGGTGATAGTATTAAAGTGCGCCTTAGAGGCTCCTTTCGTGCTCTTGTCACTTGTCTTCGAATTTTTTAGGTTCTATACGACACGCCGGTTTCTTCATGATATTTTCCTCCTCCGTTTAAGAGTACTGGTAGCGCACATACATTTCTCGATCAGAAAAGTTCATTAGCGCGCGACTGGATTCGAACCCACGACCTTGGGATCGGAAAGCGGGGCCACTACCACTAGACCACCAGTGCACTCTAATAATTTTACAATAATAGTCGGACAGTCGTTCCCTAAAAAAAATCGTTATTTCGGGCGTTATAGTATAAATATCTTGAGAATTTAGTTATAGGTACGTATGTTTATGTGTAAGACCGCTAAAGCAACGCGAGGGACAAGCGCGCGAGGGGCGGGCGGCCTCATTGAGCTAGTGAGGGGTAAGATTGCCGATCCGAAAATCTTTGACACCATCCTTCGAAAGTTTTAACTTACCTATTAACAAACGTCAATTTAAAATTGTAGAAGTTAAAGATAATTAATACAACTTTTAAACAATAAAGGACAGGCGTAACCACTATTACAAAAGAAAAACGGCAAGATTTGTAACCCCCCGAGATTTTATCAATACTTCAACGTCTGGCGAACGTCCCTTAGATTGTCTCTGTCTTGCCAGCGTTTACTGAAGAAATCAAGCGAAATTGTCCCGCACGGGACTTTGTATTTTACAAATCTAAGATAATACTTCCATAATATCTTAAAATAAAATTACTGCCGCCAGGCGCGCCCGCCCTTACCATTTCACGAGCTTTAATAAGTTTACCGCACATTATGACAAGGTGAACTGGAGGATATTACTTAAGCGAGGAACGCGCACGTCACTAGCCCCACCGTGGATTATAGCCGTCCCGCGCCAGTATTTGAAACGAACAGTCGAGTTTCGCGCCCTGGGTCGGACGTTCGTGTCTCTCCTTGGGACCAAAACACCCCGAAAATACTTGCGTACATCAATAAAACACAATACTCGTACCCCCTCTGTTGAATGAAAACGAACGATCCTAACCCAAAACACTCTCACCCGACACGCATTTAATTTAGGAAACTCGTTTATCGAATCTTTCAAGTTTTACGCGAAATGTAAAATTGCTAATAAACTTGGAGACTACCGAAGACTTCAGCATCACGCTGAGTCAGTTTGGAGTGATCAGACCCGGCTTTCGTTTATTTAAGGTAAGAATATTTAACTTGGGTTTCTGCCATTTTATTTCGCGAGGTTTCGGAGTTCTTTCAATCCACTTACTTGTAAGTTGTTTAATAACGCTACAATATGCGCTTTTGTTTTAAAAATCATGTTTTAAACTTAATAAAATACTTACTAACTGTTTGAATATAGTCGCCAGTTTAATGATGCGAATTTTATTCACTTTGTAGTCAACCGCGCAATTTCCCACAAAGTTGTGCCATTATGCTTACCTACATTCAGCAGTTAATTCCTATACGGCCTATATACCTGTATATAGTTCAAATAAAGCGAGCATGTCGTCGTCGGCGAGCCCCCATGGGAAGAATTTTCGGGGACAATCCCTTATATCAGCTAATACCTACCTACTTATTTCTTCGACGACATCTGTGGCGCAGCAGGTCAATGTCTGGTTGACACGCAGAAGGTTGCAGGTTCGAGTCCTGCCGCGGGACAAATGTTTATATGATCGGCAAGTACTTATTTGTCTCGGGTCTGGGTGTTTCTATCTACAATATGCAGGTATTTGCGAAGAAAAAGTATTTTAGTAATATATCAGTCATATCAGTCAGCCTATAACATAAGCTCTACTTACTTTATGGCCAGATAATGCTGTGTGAAATGTCCGGTATTATTTATTTATGTCTCTGATTTTCTCTTTTGTTTTCAATACTTACAAAATACAGATTCGTACTTATCTATTTTATTATTTTTTGTGACATAATTATGTTCTTACATACATTAGAATTTCTTGATTAATAAAAAATTGTCAGCCCAATACGGCTTAAATAAAATTTTGAGGGTATTTCCATAATACCTTTATTCAAATTTATTTTCTATAGTTATTGTTCACTCTCTTTGTAGTTTAAATATGAAATTGGAATTTAAATAATGCAAACTTTGTTGCAGTCGTTTTTACTTGCAGATTACACAAGGTTTGCAGGTAGAGAATAATTGAATCATCTTCTTCTATATAAATCTATGTCTATAATATACTAAATTGAATAATAATAATTTGCGTTAGCCTTGCAAAACACGAAAATGGCTCGACTGATTTCATTTTTTTATTTCTTTTGTACACCACAATACTTGTGTGCTTTACAATCAAATTTTAGGTTGTAGGAAGTTAACCAGGTCATTTAGAATATTTCCACATTACATAATATTCCTACATTTATGTACAATATTTAAATTAATAGTTACTTACTACCTGCTCATTTGCGTGTTACGAAATCTTGATTAACAGGGTTATTACTCACGTATTATTTTGTCGATCACTGCACCGACATTGTTTCGATTCATCTAGACAATCTTCATCATGGTGAGTTTGATCCGCGTCCGTGAGTTGCTGCTCGAGGTCACGGTTCGCACTGTTTCTAAAATGCTATGAACAAGGTATCAAATAATAGTAGATATACTCGTAATATTGTTCTACTTACTGATCTAAAGTGCGAAGAGAGCGCAGATCTTAGTGGCAATTTGAGCGATTTGGCTTTGAATTTGTTTTTTCGACGATAACATTCGAACCGTTGCGTTGATTTGATCTGTATTAAATTTTGTAGATCAACAGATTAGAATTGAGAAATAAGCTGGTAATTTATTGAACCAATTTGAATAAAGAGGTTGTCAAGATATAGGGTTGCAATAAAGAGGGATAACATTAAAGTTACACGAATATATCATGGGCTTTATTTGTAAATTCCATAACAATTGTTATTTTTATTTAACTTCAAATCTAAATATATTTTTATTTAACAAAATCACAAGGATTTCTTTGAAACGTCCTACATACTCGTATGTAAAAACATAAACGTATAAACAGAACCATTCTATTTCTTGTACCCATTTGTACGAGCTTTGTTGACTTCGTACCTAAACCTGAACCTAAAACGAGACTTTCGATTTGGAGGTCGATTTCGGATGTAATTGAAATATTTCAGTTTATAATCACGATTTGAGCGCAGTCAAAACACTTCAAGGTCATATTTGACGTGTTTCTTTAAATAAAGTTGCTGCGATATACCTATCATCTTATCAGAATATATCTTTACAAAACAGTTTTTTTTGCATCAATCAAATTTGGTATAGATATTATATGTAGGTATCTTAGGAATACTATCTTAGGAATTGGCTACTTTTATGTATGTTCTATGCGTGCGAACCGCAGGCAGAAGCTAGTTTCAAAATAAGTCTTGAAATTGATTTCTCAACTTTTGACGAAATATTACGTAAGTGCTTAATAAGTGCTTATTTACTACCTTATTTCATAATACCTGTAGTACGTCAGTTTATTCACGGCATAAATACATTTTCAAAGCTTTATATAATATGAAACAAGTATTTGTATCAAAAATATTATTTAACAAAACTCATAGTATCTTTAAAAGACCTGTCCAACAATATGCCACACGATGGGCATATAAACAATATGCCACACGATGGGCATATAAACAATAAATAAAATCAACCCCACTTTACATAAAAATAAATAATGCTGAACATTTCACACAGCACCATTTGGCCCCAAAGTAAGCAGAGCTTGTGTTATGGGTACCACATGTCTGATATACAACTTACATACTTGAAACACCCAGACCCGAGACAAATACTTGCAGATCAAACAAACATTTGGCCCGCGGCGGGAATCGAACCCGCAACCTGCGTCTTAGCTGGACCTTAGTCCACTGCGCCACAGAGGTGGTCATGTAGGGGATGTATCCCTAAAAACCGTTTTTTTAGTTTTTATTTCATAACCTTATAGGTATTTCTGTGGTGTTAAATTTCATCACGATAAAACGAATAAAATAACCTGCGAGCAAGAGCTAGATTAAGGGCGGACAGACAAGCGGACAGACAGACGGACAGATAGACGGACAGACAGACAGATGAACATACGGACGGACAGACAGACAGACGGACATACGAACAGACAGATGGACATAGCTTGTGGAAGTCCACAAGGAACCCTAAAAAAAATAGTTTCGTAAAAAGAATTAGCTTATCTTTCGTTAAAATTGTGTAAGCTTCAGAATCAGACTGTTAATCTAGTAAAGCCTCGGTAGTCGTGATGTTTTCCCTTAAAGTTTCATCATATATGCTGCTGGACGACACTGGACTTTATCATAGATGAGCACTTCATATCTGTATGAAACAACTGTTCATAAACCCTAACATCTTATTAGATTTATCTATTTTATTTTACTCCTCTATCATTTAGCAAGTCCACACGATAGGCTAGTAAAATAAAATGTACCACTTATCATGTTGGGGAGATGCCCCAACAAATCATTTATTTTCTTATTTAATATTTAGAATTTAATTTTTAAAATTTTACCGGTGTAAAATTAAATAACGATAAGAGTTTGCAAGCAGGAGCTGTGATTACGAGCAAACAGACATACGTACATGGTGTAACTATAATAATAATAAAAAAAAATATTGGACATTCCACACAGCATCATCTGGCCCCAAAGTAAGCAGAGCTTGTGTTATGGGTACCAACATACACACATATTATACATAGAAACACCCAGACCTGAGACAAATACTTGCATATCATACAAGCATTTGTCGGCGGGAATCGAACCCGCATCCTTTTGCGTTTCAGCCTGACCTAAGCCCACTGCGCCACAGAGGTCGTCAAAAAAACCATAAAATAATTCCTTCTAACTAAAATTGTACCAAATTACCAAATAACTGTCGCAGTATGCAAGAGTATGCATAGCTTAACGTAAAACGCTTCAGACATGTACTTGTATTTAAGCAAATACAAATTCCGTTTGGTCAAACACCTTAGGAGGGGTTAGGTTTACCTACCGACGAACGAAACGTACAAAGTCAACGTGCAAATAGTGTGGACCGTGGTTGTTAGTTTATCGACGTCTTTAGTAATTGTTTGTGCGGCGTATGTATGTAATGTACCTATGTACTTACATATGTACATATGTAACTATGTAGTATGATTTGCGTTGTATTTGGGTAGATTTGTATCTCTCTACCTATAGAGTTCAAAGTCGTAAGGTTATGAGACATGACGAAAGCCTTTGAGCACTCTGGGCGGTTTTTTCATTCTGTCATTAGATCACTTACTCCTATGAAGAAGTATTTATCCATATTGGTTTCGTCGGATGATTATCGCGTATTTTTAATTTTGTTTTCACAAGAAAACAAACAGTTATTTAATGATAATAATTATGTACTAAATACATCTATAACTATAGACCAATTAGTTATAGTTCTCTCATATGGAAGACTCCATCTCCATCGTTAGATATCTCGTGCGAATATGTTTTTTATTGATATTTTAATTAAATAAAACTACAAATAAAGAGAAAATAACAAAATTATCATAAGAAGAGTTAAGCAGGCATGCTAAACCAGCGTTCTGCAAAAAAATTTTTTTTTGGCCGGTTTTCTGTTGAAAGTTTCCAGTTCAGGAATTCCAGTGGTTGTTATATGCGATTACTACTCTGGTGAAGTAAGAATGTTGTCTATGATTTGATAAACTAAATGGCACTGCTAGGGCTGCGTATCTTTTAATTATTTTCTACTTATGGCTATGTTGTGATAACTATGGTCGCGCTAAGTACCCGTTACACAATATGAATTTTAATCGCGAAAGTTTAAAAATAAGTATTTGTCTTATAAACGCGAATGTTTGTGTAGATGTTTGGATAGTTGATTTTACTTAATCACGCAATAATGGCCGAACCTTGGTATATAGCTGTGTATGTATTAACATATAGGCTACTTTTATTTACGTACCATGCGGGCGAAGCCCCGGCCAACAGCTAGAATTATATAAGTGCATTCTTTAATACTAAGGTACTCAGCTGTTTTAATGTTTACATTTAAAATATTTTATTCATATCTAATGATTGTTTATTTTTGTTTAAAATAAATTAGGATTAAATAACTAATATAGAATAAATAATAAACAAATTTCGATTCGTTTTATATACCATACTTCATATCAGAAAGTTATTAAAAAGAAGCCCCCGGCACTCTTTATGACACTAGACCCAAATCTGTAGAGAACCAAAAGGTCGGCCTCGAAACACTTCTACTTGCCTACTTATTATTGAATCTTAACCCCTGTAGGTGTTAGGTATAGGTACTGCTTGATTAATGAGCAGACCTCTGGAACCACCCCTGCGAACAGTTACAACGAGCCCGACTTTTTGCAACTGGGTAGTTTGGCCAGAGCAAGATTAATCAATCAATATCCTACTAATATTATATTTTATTATTGATATTTAGATATTTCTTTGTTACTCAATCGCGCAATCATGGACCAGACTTATTCAGCTTCGGGTTTTCAGATTTTTATAATATTAACATCTCTTAGCAACCTGTACGTTAAAAGCTTTAGCTCCTTAAGGGGCGTTCAAGCCGCGGTAAGCTGCGTCTCACACCGTTACCGCGTAGCTGCCTTACTACAGTAGCGCTCACGTAAAGTGATTGAAGTTTTGTTTCTTAGGCGCGTGTCAGAAATAGTCTAGAGCTCTACCTAGATAATACCAAATACTTCCTGTCCATTACTTAATAAGTGGGGAAATTTGATAAATTTAAATTCAACTTTATTGTACATTATCTATTTAATTCACAATAACCTGGATGTAACAAAGCTTCCAAGACTTTTAAAGACATTATACCATAGCATAGCTAGTAAACACTAGGACAATTAAAGTTACCTACATGTAAAAGCACACCGAGATATAAATATTACACACTGACAGGTAACAACTTAAGTAACTGATACCAATTTATGTAGTTCACATGTATATAAAATAGTTGTAAAGCCTGGAATAGTTACCAAGTAGAGAAACAACACAAATAGTTGAGAGTATACCATATTAAATACTTCTAAAACTATCACGGTTTTGACAATATATATCACTTACGTTTTAAGATATTTACCATGATATTTGTGTATTTCTGTTTCCTGATATTTCGGCATAGTTCGGCATGCGCCATGATATAAAATACATACAACATATATTCTAGTATAGGTAATATTATATCAAAATACTTATCTTTTTTGTTCGGTTGTCACTCCTAATCTGCTATGTTAGGCTTTTACATCGTCTTTTATACATGCTTTTTAAATGTCATCACAGAACATCACACCATATCAACCAACAACCAATCACTGGATAGTAGTAGATATTTCAGTACATTGTGAACAAAAACTGAATCTATTATAAAAAAAATATGATGAAACATAATTAAGGTATTGTAACATTATGTGTAACAATTATGGTAATGCTATTTAAGCACAATCATTGGATAAGTGAGATTAATTATTCAACAAATCATAGAAACCTATTAAGAATCTAAGTATAACGATGAAAGATATTTACTTAATAACAATAAAAAGATGTTAATATATATATAATTCAAGAAACACCGGATTCATAGTTTTGCTATTTATGTCTTAATAATAGAATTATAACGAATTTACCGAAATAGTAAACAATTGAAGG
This sequence comes from Lampropteryx suffumata, assembly GCA_948098915.1. Lineage (NCBI taxonomy): Eukaryota > Metazoa > Arthropoda > Insecta > Lepidoptera > Geometridae > Lampropteryx > Lampropteryx suffumata. Next base: position 11,097,667 of record OX402544.1, on the reverse strand, counting down.
ACTTATAAATATCAGAATAATGAGAACAGAAATTAATATACTGAGGAATTCGATAATAAAACCAAACGAATTAATGACTGGAAAATATTAAGAAAGAATGTATTAAACAATTAAATCTATAAAATATAAAAATCATTGGATTCATTCGTTTTTTCATGTGCATTTTTATAACAAAAATATTTATTAGAAGCAAATGTTAATTAAAACCAACAAGAAAATGAAATAATAAGTACTGTAAGTACTATACAGTAAGAACTGTTTACGAATGTTGCTTTGGAGATGGCTTCAAGCAACTAGTTTATCAATACACCATCTGTGATTTTATTTATAATGACATAGGTGGTTTTTTATTGGAATGAGTATTGTTTCAATGATACTGTCACACGCACTGTAAATTATTTACCGGTGTTTTTCTTCGCGTTTTTCTGTGGACCATGAAATCAGACGTAGGCGCACGCACTAGCTGAAAAGACGGGGCGATATACCTACAAACTGCGTTGAAAATGATACATACTGCAGCATAGACTTAAAATAGCGCGAAAAATTACCTCGAAATAATTTACAGTAAAAAACAAAACATAATGTTTGCTTGAAAATTCCGACATTTTAATAATAGACTTTAATTATTATGTAGATTATTTATTTAATGAATACTGACAAATAGCTCAACCCGTGTGTTCACGTAAATGTCGCCATGGTAACTCCACGTTGTATAGACGATTTATCTACGTACAATCAGCTGTAGGATGTACCTATTCTATAAAGTCGCGCGCTGAGAAAGCAATTTCCATAATTCAACCAATACCAGCGAGGAGTTAATATAATGTTTGAAAGTTATTTATTAGATACGCAAATGGAGTCGCGTGCAGGCCGTTCCACTTGTAGGGAATATAATATTTTAAGTGTGATTACAACAACTACCTACCCTAAGTATTTATATTTGCATCTAAAGAGTTAATTTAGTTACAATATAGATAGTTAAACGTTGATACACACACATACACAGACTTGTACGAGGCCTTGCTGTCCTTCCTTCCAGGTAGAGTCTAACCTATTGAGCGTTTTTCCACTCGCCGGTGCCGGCAGAGGTCCGGCTGCCGGCGAAGCAAAAATGTTTTAATATATCGCAGGTTTTTCTACTTACCGATCGCCGGCGCCGAGCCGTTGGCGTGCCGGCGAGTAGAAAAACATATTTTTGCTAATCTTCCTACATCTTGGTTATAACCTTGTTTAAGATAGACATTTGATATTATCTGACGTAGGCACGATACGAACATAAGCCAGATGATCGTAGATTTCTCGTACGTATATTTTGAATTTTGTTGTCAAAATGCGGCTTCTATTATTCTAACACACGAATTTGTTAACCATTGAGACAAGCCAGAATAGCTTCCTCGCTAGAAACAATATAAGATATTATAATAATAGCGTCAGGAAAATCTAAATGAACGGAGAAATGATAATAATTAAAAAACTGAAATTGCTTACGATAATACCGATTTGATTTGAGGAATTTACAAACTCTATGTAATTAATTCAGGCAATTATAACTGTGCTTGTTATTAGTGTGCTGATATATAAATCAAAGCTTCTGCTTTGCGAAAGGTCTTATCTAATCAAAGGATTAATACGGAAGGTAGCGCGAGCGCGATCCACTTAATTTCATCAGTAAAACATTAAGCCTTACTTGCACAATCAGGCTCACCATCGATTCTTTTCTGCTATTATTAAACAGACGCTTGTTTTGCTCGTGCTAGCAAATTTAAAACTCTTGCTGCTACCCGCGGCTTCGCACTTTTGGCATCTACATAAAAAGTAGCTTTATATGTTAACCCAGGTTCTTTATCTATACCAAGATTAATTGCATAACAAACAAACATCAAACAAACTTGCTCATTTATAATATTAGTTATTTATTAACTGTCTAAAATTTTGTATCATCGTTATATAATCGGTGGTTAGCTTAAATGCAGTTAAAGAGTAGTGCAAGTGAGGCTTATAGTCTGGCACCATTATCTACAATTAGCGATCTAACCAGGATTACCACACGATACTGTTGTTACCTACCTTCGATACAAGATTACCGTCTCTTCACTGGGTTTGTTTGACATCACGATCCAAAATACATTACATTACATTGGGTAACATTATATATGCAATATATGCATACATTTTAATCAATACAATCACGAGGATCCATTTAGATTATTTTGGGCGTCTTGAAACCTTTCATTACTATTTTGTTAATTTTTTTCAAGTTATCTCAGGTTTTATTGGTTAGAAAAAGTTATTGACTCGGGTGTGAATAATGGGTATAAAAATTATGTGTTTCTTTGTGATTCGAACAAAAATAATCCATATAGTTATTTTATTGTGAAAGTGTTATTCTGTCTGTGCCTATGTATGCTTAGATCTTTAAAACTACGCAACGGATTTTGATGCGGTTTTTAATAGATAGAGTGATTCAAGAGAAAGGTTTATATGTATCATACATGCATAATATAGTAGAGAAACACTGATAATTTTAGAGTTTTCTAATGTAATGTCGTAAATAAACTATTTTTTTGCGCTTACATTGCAAACGCTGGCTGAGCCCTACGAGATAGATCAAAATAATGTACTACACTATTGTACACTTTAAAAAGGTCTACGAAACAATCCGTAATGGTATATGTCTATCTCTTAGGGATAACCCACAATGTCTAATGTCAAAAAAGCTGTGAACGTTGTATATAAAGACATTCTGTAGTATATTTAGTATCAGTATTGCACCTGCGCGAAGCCGGGGCGGGTACCGGGTCGCTAGTTTTATATAAAACAACAAATGACGCACGACAACATACGATATTGTGACATCATACCATAAACAATATAAGCACTTGAACTTGGCAAAATTTACATTATTATGACACATGACGTTTACAAAGAACAAGAAGAACCTTCTATTAACAAAGACGAAGAAGACGATCACTTTGTTAGTAACATCATGTAATAAACGATTCTTTATGAATTTTCCTTAAAGGAATCAGTTCGGGCTTTTATAAATATCCTACGAAGGATATTATTAGTAAGTAATAAAAAAACTGTTTTTTTTTTCCTATAAGGTATACCAAGATGATCCCATATAAGATTTGTGGGGATAATGAAAAACATCCAAAGAAATCCAAAACTCCTCAGCTAATGAAAGCAAACATCGTTATTTTGTTAAGTCGCACGTAGGTCTGTGTTGTTGCAGTATCATATACTTATTTTGATTCTGAAGATAATATCTATAAATTATCCATTCGCATGTGACCACGCACAATAAAGGCTTCCAAAGTCAGTAGGTAATTATCTAATACCTTTAAACGAGCAATTCCTGTATCACTACAAAGTATAAAACAATGTCGCTTCCCGCTGTCTGTCTGTCCCTATGTATGCTTAGATCTTTAAAACTACGCAACGGATTTTGATGCGGTTTTTTTAAATAGTGATTCAACAGGAAGGTTTATATGTATAATACATGCATAATATAGCAGAGAAACACTGATAATTTTAGAGGTTTCTAATCTCTTTAGACATTCTGTAGTATATTTAGTATAAGCATTGCACCCGTGCGAACGGTGCGGGTCGCTAGTGTATATAATGTATAATCTGAATCTCCGAAACGGCTTAAACGATATTCATGAAATTTAGTATGCACGGGGTTTCGGGGGCTATAAATCGATATAGGTTTCATTTTTAGAAAACGTTGTTTTATCAGTGTTTATACTGAGCTTTGCTCGGTAATCCAGGTACTATGAATTGACAGCAGTCAGATACCAAAGCAATTTAGTTAGCGAAATAAAATAATTTAGTATGTAATGTGTATTTTTAGGATTTTATTAGTGTTTACAAACTCATAAGTAAAGTTTAACTAGCTAAGAATTTTTTTTTCAACCATTTTTCTAAAGTATAGTAAGTATAACTTCAGCAGTTCCGCATATACTTGAAAATCGACTGAAAGCTGAAATAATCGACTTTACCATGTAACAAGCAAATATTCGTATCGGAAACTGTTCTAGAAAGATCTATCCTGTGATTTGCCACACGATGTGATAGTATAATAAAAACAACAACTTTACATAAAAAGGAGGTAACCCTGAAACCCATTTTTTTAATGTTTTTGTTTCATAACTTGCCGTGTATTACGTATCACTATACTTTGCGTAGAAACAAATTACCGTGCAAAGATCGATAAAGATAAGACTAATCTGTGTATTAGAGCTAGAGCTTGGATAAGTGGCGAACAGACAGACAGACAGAGTGACATGTAAGGGTTTTTCGGAACCCGAAAATGACAAAATTTCAATTAACATCCAAATCGCGAAATCCACCTCAAACCAGATATTTTGAACAGTGGTTCGAGATTAACCTATGTTAGCTAAATTAGTCGTGTGGTTGTATTAGGGGTCATAAAGGGGAAAACAATTTCAATGTGAAACAATTAGGTCAAGAAGGGTCATTATTGGAGGGCATGTTTGTACATTTGAACTCCCGAGGGACTCAACTCGAGCCCTTTCATTCATTTGCGAGTCCTTTGTCTGAAATAACATTAAAATATCATAGGTATGTTAAAAAGACCATTGTATGATCTACTGAATGGTTATGCACGATTTAAACAATAACAAAATCCCAATTACGTAAATGTAGAAATGTATTTATATAATTGTATATCACAAACAACAAGTGGAAGTAGACCTCGCGAGCTGGCTCTGTGACCTGTAGACAGCTCACAGAGCCACTTCACGAGGTCTATTTCGCGATTATTTTTCACAATGACTGAAATATAACTTTTTTTACGTTTTCAACCATTATATCTCCGCCATTTTAAAAAATCTACAATAACTAAATCGACAAAAAAATCTATATAGTTATAGAACGTGCTCACAAAATTTCACAAGAATCGGTTGAGAAATGCGACCGATGCGATGCGGATAGACGCCGACCGGAAATACGATGCTTTCGTCTAGGCTGAAACCGAGAGATTCGCTCGCGCTTCGCGCTCGCTCGTTCAATAATATAAATAAAGGTGACACAGTTGAGGTATCTAAGGTCCGATTCAAACGATATATAAAAAGCTCAAATGATCCAGATCAATGCCAGAAGGCAGGGTCCCCATGCCACGTTGAATGGCAATGCTAATGCGCTGGGCCAGATAAGAACGCTCTTGGCTCACGCAATGTTTTACCAGACGGAGAGAATATCGAAAACGCAATGTGCTCTTGATTCCCACTTGCCCAAGTTATAATCTATGTATCTATAATCTATCTATCTTAACATAAAGTTACATAAGTGCATACAAAAAAAATTGGTACTAGCTTTTAGCCGCGGCTTCGCCCGCGTGGTGCCTACTTAAAATTAAATTATTCCAGGTCACAGAATACATACAAAAATTACATGTAAATCCGTTCAACAGTTTCAGCTTGATTGAACCATAAACATCCAAGCACCTTAAAACTTTCGAATTTTGATATTTCGAATTTGATATTGTTTGGGGCTAGATGTATTTAATCCATATTTAACTTAAACATTATAAACATTAATTGACGTGCAAAATCAAAGTCGAACAACACGAAAACTCGAAAATGGCTCAAAAGATTTACTTGTTTTTTGATTTGTGGTTTACAATTTAATAAATTTAGGTGATAAGAATTTTATCGGGTCATCTTATTTAATAATGAAGTTCTCAGTAGAGTTAGCTCTAATTTTCGTATGCGTTTCATGCACACTAGAGTAAGTATGCTAAATACTGTAAGTATACCAATATACTACTGCTACACTGCAAAGCTTCTACTACTACACTGCAAGGCTTCTAGTTAATGTGTTTCTGATTGGTATTTCTACTCTAAAGGTGCAGCTTCGATAACAATAAGATAATAAATAACGGTTCCTGTTACTATTCTGATCACTTTATGGTATATAAAATATAATTTTACTATTATGGTATAGGTATCTACTAATCAAAGTCAAAAGATACTTTATTCAATACAATCACAAGGATCACTTTGAAACGTCTTACATACTAGGTGAATTTAGGTGCCAATTCATTCTAACCCAAGCCCGAGAAGAACTGGCAAGAAACTCATCTTGATCCTAGCGCTTTTTTACATGATCCATCCAATCATATAAAAACATCCCTAGCTAGGCCATTGGTGTGGGACTGTACTTGCGTCGATGACCTGGTCACATTCTATCTGTTGGGGACTTTCATTACAGATTGTGCAGCTGCTGATTGTGCCAAAGACCTCATAAGGCGCAAATATGCCGGTCTCGATAGGGCATGCATATTTGAGCCGAGAGTTGATACCCTGGGCCCGTGGGGAACAGGAGCCCATCGCGTGTTCACTGCATCTGGTAGATATCGCATGCAACGTGACAATGGCGCCATTGCCACTGGAATGAAACAACAAATTATGCGGCGTCGGCCTAGGCTACTGGCGATCCCAAGTAAGAGGACTAACCTCCTGAGTGAGCGCCATTCACGCGAGCCCTTCGTGTCTGATATTTGACTGTTTGATGAAATTCACAGAAGATGATACACAGTGAAAAAAAAAATGAAAAAGTATTCATTTGCTGTTTAAACTTAAAACTAAAAGTTTGACAACAAACAATATTACAGTACACGTGGTTTAAACACATGATGTTTCAATAAATATGACGATCCCCACACTAGGCAGAGCCTGTATCGTGCACCTGTATCGTATATATGTACTTTGCGGTTTCATTGTCGTTTTGGTGTCTCTTACTGTTGCGATAATGTAATAGAAATAAAAAAAAAAAATTTAGTATTCCTCGAAGGTAAAACCGCAGGCCGGGCTTGTGTTACGATGGCTAAGAAAGGCCGCTCCTTGGAGTAAAATAAAGTGACAACCTTAGACTTTATGCATGTGAAAAACAGAGACGGCAGAGCGCGTTCGTCTCACTTGTCAGCTCTGAATCACAAAAAGGCAATTTAAAAATATATAAGAAAACTTAATTTATTTCTAGCTTTGGCATATAACAGTAGTATACAAACCGGTCTTGTGTGCAAATAATCAAAATTAAAATCACTACCATTTCGAGATGCTCAATGAAAAGACATATTACTCAGAAGTACAACAGTAAAAAAAAAAAATATAAGTCATTATAAAGCCAAATATAATTTGTATTATAGCCTTTTGTCATTATAGCCAAATATAATGACAAAAAGTAATTATATTTGGCACATGCACAGTAGTTACAATTTCGTAAGTGACAGATTGCAAGCCCTCCTTTAGATTTTTTAGGTTCTAAGTTCGATTGGAAAAAGTTCAAAAATTTCGAACTCACGACCGATAGGAAGGCAGGCGCTTACTACCACTACAACAGCAGTGCTTTCCATTAAACAAGTCTAGAATTATGTAAGCTGGCCCGTCTCAGAATAAATATTTTTTACTGGAGTTTTGTAGAAAGGTTTCAGTGATCTACAGCGTAGCATTTATTATAGCTTCTACTTTGCTACGCCGTAGACGGCTACGGCAACCGTAGCTAAGCTGATTGACATTTTGGTATTACATACAGCCTCGTAGACCGCGTTCGGCAGATATTCCATAAAAAAACATTGCATATGTTGCTACATGTTATAACATAATTAAATGTGTGAGAAGTGTAAGAAAAAGGTGAAACCATTTTGACGCAGATTCTTCCGTTGTGCGACTAAAGTGACCTACTTAGCGCATACCTAGCTAACTTTATAAGTGTTGCCGTCTCGTTTCATCGATCTAAAAGTGTTAAAAGTTTAATATTTGGCAGATATTTGTCAGGCCTAGTCAGCTCTAGTAAAGAGTATCAATAACAAAACAAAGCTGTTACAAAATATATGCATACACAGAATGGATTAATATAACTAGATATGTAATTGGTTGCGGCCACATAAAGCCACCGTTTCTAGATCAACTGACCTTCTTGCTTCTATTATTCAATCAGTCACAATCTAGACGACGATCAAAATTTATTTGCAACACAATGGCAAAATGTCTAGTGACGAGTTGTAATTCGCAAACGCGAACGTAAATACATAATAGAGTAAGCGAGATTACTTTTATAAATGTATTTTTCGTGCGTCATTAACATGATAACTGAACGTCATATGAATGGATTTTTAATTAAAACACTTGAACTTAGTGTTTCCAAAAAAAAGTGTGAAGGTTTTCCATAATCTATACGGCTATATTTTCACGGCTGAACGGATCTTGATAAAATTTGGTAAGAAGATGTATTGGATTCGGGAGAAGAACATAGGCTACATTTTGTCTCAAAAACCACCTTGAAGGTGTAAAATAGAGGATGAAAATTTGTTTGGGCAACTCATATTTCCTTAAGTTAGGGATCTGAAAATTCATATTTAGGCTTTTCGTAAATAATAATAAAGAAATGCGTGTTCAATGTTTTTGCTATATAATTCCCGAAGGGGGTAAAATTGGGGATTAAACTTATTATTCCGAAAATAAAAAAAAGGTTCAATGCATACGCGTACGAAATCGCGGGTAACAACTAGTAAATAAATAATGCTGGACAGTATCATCTAGTCGCATAGTAAGCAGGGCTTGTGTTATAGGAACCACATGACTGATAAACTTATATATTTTTGAAAAAATTATACATATTAAATAATCTATACCTATAAAAGAGCTTGACCTGACTGACTGACTGATTCATCATCGCCGAGCCAGACCGCTGAAGCTAGAAAGCTGAAATTTGGAAGATAGCTTTCTTTTATAGCAAATCCACACATTAAGGCGGGGTTTTTTTGAAATTCAACCCCTACATGGGTGGGAAGGAGTGAAAACGAATGTTGAGACTAAGTATGTTAAGACTGTTTAACGCGTAGTGCGATTTGCTTGAAATTTGATATGAATAAATAAAATGCAAAATAAATGGACGCGTGTTTTAGGATTTTTCAAAAAAAACCCTTCAAAAGGGTAAAATAGGGTGTCAATGTTTGTATTGAAACTTTTTAACGGGTGGTGTGATTTCTTAGAAACTTGCTTTGGATACTTAAAATGCAAAATAAATGGACACGTGTTTCAGGATTTTTCAAAATAACCCTCATAAAGTAGTAAAATGAGGTGTGTATGGACACTTTTTAATGGGTGGTCAGGTGGTTTGAAACTTATCAATAAAATTTAGCAAGGAGATAAATTGCATCCTGGGAAAGGATTTAAGCTACAATTCCTTTAAAAAAATGCGGACGAAGTCGCGAGCAACAGCTAGTTATACATAGAAAAACACCCCAGACCCGAGACAAGAGATCATACAAACATTTATTCCACGTCGGGAATCGAACCCGTAATCCGTGGGCCTTCGCCGACTGCGCCACAGACAACTTTTCATAAAAGCTACGATCTCTCGACCACATAGTTTAGTTAATAATAATATTCTTGACTCACACCTTTTAAAACCCAGAAAAGACATCATTTTCAAAGTGCCTACAACACGAACCAAGTTTGCTAATAAGTCATTCTCAAGCATAGGGCCTTTCTTATACAATCGTATAAGTAAAGATATATCAATTGTAAACGTTACCACAAACAATCTGAAACATATCATCAAAAACTACTTACAACCGCTTACAACCGCTTAATTACTGGGACACCGAAAAAATGCTGGCCACAATTGAATTGATTTGAATTGAAAGCAATTACCAATATACATACAGACGTACACACACATGCACACATACAAATATACCCGTACTCTCACCTACACACGCTCACACACAGTCACATACACACACACACACACACACACACACACACACAATTATAAGTCACATGGACACGCAGAACCTTACTTTTACTTATACTTTCTATTATTATAATTTTTATATTTCATTTGTTATTATTTTTCCACTTTACTTTAGATTTTTATTTTATTCCTTTTTTTTTTTTTTACCTACTTGTTTTTTTAGTTATGTTATTTTTTTGTAAACTTTTCCATTTAGGATAAGTACATGATTAATTGTAATTTATACTGTTCTATCACGTTCTACATCAATCAGCTTCTAATAGCAATATGTCCGTGTTTTGTTCTGTTATGATGAGTGTCCGAGACGGGGCACTGTGACCCTACAATACAGGCTCATTAGAGACCTAGTGTAGGGGACAGAGTTACGTTAGGTACTTAGGTCAGAAACAAGGCAAAGGAAAAATGAAATTACCTGTTATTTTTTTTAGAAAAAATGATTTACTTTAAGATGATTGGAAATAGTACCAAAAACCTTGTACCAAATTAATTTTAAGAACCTGAATAAAATTATTATTATTATTATATTATTATAGAGTTCATCAGGGTGGATACCATAAGGGACATTGTTGAATAAATTACCGATATATTCAATTAATATATGGAGTCGAAACCCTGGGCTCGTAGGGAATGGGGGCCCAGCGCCTTTTCAAAATTATTTGATTTGTCTCAAAGATAAAGGAGAATTACGGAAATCCATACAAATATATTTGGGAATACTATATCAATCATAGAACCCAACTCTTCGGTACCGAAATTTAACCCCAATTACCAAATTAAAAACTTAACACAATTTGGTAAATTAATTTGGAATACACCCAAATTAGATAGATTAGATAGGTTGTCATCACTACAAATAGACCATTCACCCCTACTGAGCTTGTGGTTTCACAAAATAATTAGTGTTCAAGCTATAGAAAGATTGTTTTATTCGTTTCAAAATGTACATGACATTTGTATGATTTGTATATGCAATATCAATCTCAAAAAGCCTTCATCTAAAATTAAAAGATCTGAAGCCGGCCGTTGTAGTTTGATCGTCAATTCTAAAGATAAATACTACCAATAATGTTGTGTTATGAACATTTTTTGTTGTAGTTTTAGTGACTTCATGACTAAATTGTGATAGCTTCATGAGCAGAAAAACGGTAGCTTTAAGTAAGCTTCGTAGATTCAAATAATACACGTATTTGAACCTACGAAGTCCATTGGTAAAGGACTTGAGGTCATAAATCGTATGTTTGAACCCGAATACTTATGTCTGAATGATGACGCCATGGAAAAAGCTAAGCCAACACAACTTAGATATGCACAAGCTTACTCAATCGATGTACAAGAACGCCTACTTACAATTAAGTACATTATACGAGTTATCTCCCTACTATGTCCCACCATGTCTTACCTTAAAGCTCACGGAGTGTTACGGAGTGTTACGATCGGAGGCCGGATAAAAGCTGTTGCTAACGTGCTGCCCGACATGTAGATTCCTACATTATTAGATAGACAAAATTACTCAACTCATCTAAAAGAGAGATACTGATATTAATACTGTGTATAGAAAGCAAGAGATCGCGTTGAATGCCCTTAAATTGTTAAACAATATATAACAATAGAACAATGTAACAGTGATGTAACAATATATAACATAAACCGTTAATAAAGAAAAATAACTTGGAATTTCAAAGAAATGGTAACTGACTTTACGACATGGCTTATTACCAGCATCCATTCATGCGGAGTTGGTTTGTTAAGCGCATTGGAAGGTCACAGTTGGGAGTCATCGTAAACTATATGGAGTATTTTACTGTCGTGCTCATATCCCGTGGCTGAGAAGTGCTGCGAGCAGTTCTGGGTGTGATATCTTGACGATGCAACCCATTTTCTTACCTTTATAATATATAAATCTTCTGTGCGTGTGTTTGTAATTACAATTAGAGTTTTTATTTTCTTTTTGAAACGCGCGCGCGGACGAATTCGCGAACGGGACAGCTAGTGTATTATAAAAAAAAAGGAGATGACAGGTATGTCGTCGAAATTGTTAATAATCGTAAAAATAAAAAAAAAACTATTTTTACTTTGCTAAGCCGTATTCCGCCTTCGCCACTAAACCCGCACGTTTACAATACATTCAAATCCTTGGAATCCTGTTCGTACAAATCATAAAGTAACATTATACTTTTATTACAATTGTTTACACTTGTACTAAGAAATCACATTTAATTGATTAAAATTCTGTCTAAATGAGATGATCTTCTTGGAATAAAATAACAGAAATAACAAGGTCAAAATGAATTAGGTAAAAAATCTGTCACATCATAAAATGTCTATAAAGAATATACCTACGTGTTTAGTTTTGTATCTTTATAAAAAGTTATGATCAAAACTGACAATTTACTCTCCAGTTTTGTTAAATACTAGGATCTGATATTATTGTGATTTCACAAAAATACATTAAATGATAGGTTGGATCTATTTATTTACTTCAGCATATCAGTGAGTAGATGTAAGTACTTCTCTAAAGGATCTTAAGTACTTATTATTCAGCCTCCCGTGTCCCACTACTGCTGAACAAAGCCCTCTCGCCATTTATCTCCCCTATTTTCTGTTTCAAATAACGAATTACTTATACTTACTACATAATTCATTTGTTGGGGAAATTTTCTAAAGAGTTGGCACCACCAAATTTGCTGTATCTATAACAAAACCATTATCGAATTTCGAAGTAGTTTATGAGAGTAAGAGATAATCTAAATGTCTATGGTTTGGTCGTCCGACCTAAAACGTACTTGACGCATGTTAGAAAAAGTTTGCTTTTCCATTCTTATTTATCTAAATAAGAATGGAAAAGCAATTTTTTTCTAGATAGATGACCATCAACTATAAAAGTTGATAGATAGACGCCATTAAAAATTCGCCAAACTTATAGTCGCTTTGAATTATTTTTGGCCGTTTGGGTGTGAATAATTGGAATGAAAGTGCTAGTTGTGATATGAGCAAAAATAATTCTTATAAATATTTTAATACATATTTATTTAACACCAGTTAATAAAATAACAAACGACGAACGACAAAACATAAACAATCTAAACAGTTGACATAAGCAAAATTTTCATCATAATGACACATGCCGTTAACGAATATTGCCACTTTCGACGTTAAATTTGCTACATGCACGACGTCACAGATTTCATTTGAAAGTATCAAAGAAGCTTTATCAGAACGGACAACCATAAAACTCATTTTGAAACAGCTGCTATGAATGCAGCCTTAAAAGTTTTTCCCGTAATCCAATCCACGCTGCTCGTTCAATTTCAGACGTGTATTTATACTTTTACCGTGGACGATGTAAATTTTCATACTAACAATACCTTAATCCTTACCACGACAGTAATGGAAATTGACATGTCGTCGTATAGCGGAGCATGTTTTTAGAAGCTAGATCCTTGTAAAAGCATCAGCGTGAGCCATGGCCAGCGGTAAACGCCGACATAAGTCAGGGTTGCCAAACTTTTATGTCTACTTTTGTTATACCATATTTCACTTCGCAAGTTCCCACACTGAGATGGTAGTGTGTGGTATGTTTTGCGAGTGTGTCGAAGCAAATTGTAGCTCGGTATTTTTAACATTTTTAATTACAAATAACTAGCTTGTCGACCTTTTAGTCGATTGGAACACGAGTTATGGATAAATAAAGGTACTTGATTTGATTTACTTCTCCTTTGGATGAAACAAACTCCACACCACTAGCCCCATAAACGGTTTTTTACGATTTATTTGAACAGTTGTAATACGATACTGCGCTCATGGATACCACTTAGATAAAGGTATTTAAAGCTCAATAAATCTATAAACAAACAAATTGCTTTTATTTTATTATTAGTATATTGGTATTCCCAGTAAAGATAAAAAAATGAATACATCATCAGTCCGTATCGTAAAATCAGGCACACGTTTCGTTTTGTTTTAGTAAACAATGTGAGTAGCATTTACGCGGTGCGATAAATTTGTTTTTGCAGCCTAGTCAAACGTAAATCTTCAATTTGTTTTGAAATTCATAATTTTAAACAATGTTTTGCTTACAACAAAGTACAATAACTACGACTTCGTCAGACGGTAAGACATTTTGTAGGTTCTTCCTCGTGGTCAAACTTTTAAGTCTAACTGGTTTGTAAAACAGAAATTAATTACATTGTAGCAAACTATCAGCTATGAACTAAATTATCCACATTTTTCTAGCGCTTTGGCTGCGGCACACTAGCTTTGCACAATTACTAACAACAAGGAGAATAATTCGTTTAGGACAAACCAGTTTACATTAATAAGTTTGACCAGGGAGATAACCTCATTTTATTAGCAAAAAAGTTTATGATTTAAGTTAAATAAGTACTTTCGTAAATTACATTCTTCCTACATAATACATGTAGGATAAGACATGTACTTTGCTAAATGAGTACATACATACATTATCTTGACGTTGTTTTAATGAGATAAGTTAGTTATAAAGCTACGGGTACGAAAGGTCACGATTGATTACAGAACTTTCTGTATATACCTACTTACATAATAGGAGTGACAAACACGTAGACACGCCATCTTTTATAAAGTGCTAGTCCAGAAAATGTAAAAGGAGCCAACTTAATTGTCTTTGTCATTTAAAAACGACGAAGTCGAATATTCATTAAAAATCTTCATGAGTTTTGTGAACTTATTACACTTTTCTTTAAAATGCCAAGATTAAAAATATGCTTTATGTCTAATTTAGAATATCTCAAGTAGTTGAAGCAATGAATGGAATACTTACCTATCTACTATGATGTTTAGAAGATAGACGAAAGAAACAAAAATACCTAACATGTCACAGCGTTAACAGACTGTAGAAAATATTGTTTGAATTTGTTTGGGTAATCGCTGGTGTAGTACTACTCGCTCAGATATTAAAATCTTACTCGTATCTATGAGCACTGTCCCACTGCGCAGTTTAACGCAAAGTTGCGGCCCCGTGCTACAGATGTGGGAAGCTTTGTCTGGTTGTTGGGCGTTTTATTTAATTTCGGAGACGCCGATCGCGTTTCTATGGCAGCGGACGACGACAATGTAGCGGCGGAGCCCTGCCTGATTAACGTACGCAGAGCAGCTCAGTCTTTGTGAATTGTGTTTACGATTGTCACATCAACGAGTGAAAGTAGAATGTTAATATTTATTGTGCGTTTGAGGCATGTAAGTATATATTTTAGTTGGCATTAGCATTATTACAAGGGCCACCATGAGTGATCTAAAAAATGAACTAATTAATGTACATTCTTAGGCTGACCACCAAAAGTTGCATTACAAATACCATGAAGCTCAGATCAAAATTAAGTAGAGTTTAACTGTTTTATATAAAGCGTTATGAGGTGACACTTTACAGTTCTAGATATTCATATAAGACTAGCTGTCCCGTTCGCGCCTTCGTCCACGCGTTTTAAAAAGAAAAAAAAATTTCTAATTGTACTGACTGCAGCGCCATCTGCCAGGCTGATTTGTGAATCTATACCATCCAGGGCGCCACCCAAACGCATACAAAAAAAAATCATTCAAATCGTTCCAGCCGTTTAGGAGGAGTTCAGTGACATACACACGTACAGTAGAATTATATATATATAAAGATTAAAAATAGAACCAGACAGTGCTAGTTACGGTATAATAATAATTGTCATTTATCATAACCTATTAAGACTATTATAATAAATAACATTGATAACTAACAATGACTATGCCTGCACTTAGTGGCACAAAAAGCTTTGATACCCATCGATCGATTGGCCTACAGCCCTACTGTCAACCGTCCACCACATTGAAATAGTTTTACAACAAAACAGCCGGCTTCGATGCCATTACCCACAACCCACTTAGATAATATGATTTCGTTTGTATGTTAGCATTTATTATGCTTATATATTTGTGTTTTGAGTCGTACAAACCATGAAGCTTGTGTCCACCAACTACACTTTATAGGCTTTTTATTAGTGCGGGTTCGGGTTAAGCGTAGGTGTAGCCTACTAGCATAGCGTCCCAGCTGGGCATGATCCTGCATATTTTAATAATTTAGCAGGTATTATGTGGCCTTGACTGCTTAATTGACACTGCTTAAAAGTACATAATATGTAGTATTATGCATAAATCCTGGTTATGTAAGCTCTTATGCTTACCTCCTTACCTCTTACTTTTGTACTTTCGGATGAATCTTCAGACTTATCTAACCGCGGACGAAATTACTTACACGTATTATTTATACAAATGTTTTCCTCTCTGCATCTCTTAATTGGAATTTGGGGATTTAACTCTAAGTGCGCGTCTACACATTGTACATACCACATCTTCTAGAAACATTAACGCAGTATAGCGTATATATATTCAAGTTTTTTGGCTAATAATCAATTATAAATTAATAAAATAAAATAAATATTGCTGGACAATCACAATCAATCACAAGGTTCGCTTTGAAACGTCCTAAGTGGATTTAGGTGCAAATTCCTCCTAACCCAAGTCCGAGAAGAATTGGCAAGAAACTCGTCCGTCCTGGTCCATCCAGCTTTTAACTAAGTATAGCTTGTAATATGGTGAACAAATGACTGATAGAATACTTATATATTTTATATGCATACTTATCATTCTTTATAACACCCAGACACAGAACAAATACCTATGTTCATCACACAAATGTTTATCTTGGGAGGGAATTGAACCCTCAACCTACAGCGCAAAAGGCAGAGCTACTACCAATATAATATCGCTCAAATATAAAAACCTTTTGCCGTCTTTATAAATAGATATTTGAATAACAAGGAAAGGTTATACTGTAACGCCACATTAGTATTATAATAAAAAAAAATACGTCAACCAGAAGTCAAACCAACTTGTTGAAGTGAAAACTACTTTTAGCGCGGTACGCATATTTTTAGATGAGGTAAAACCTCTGATTCGCGACACCGTTACCGTCTGGGGCGAGACGCAGCTGTCTGCCGCGCTCGCCCCATTTGATTATAAATCTTTATTCACATGTTTACAGTCTACTTTTGTATGGAGAAGTTTACTGAGTTAGGTTCTTTGATATAGACGCAGCCGGCTGCCGCGCTCGCCACATTTGATTATAAACCTTAATTCACATGTTTACAGTCTACTTTTGTATGGAGAAGTTTACTGAGTTAGGTTCTTTGATGTATTATCTACATTCTGAACAAAAAATATTGCATCATCTGTGTTCGTTCAGTATTTGATTGGCAGTCGCCATAATTACTGATTTTGAAGTGATTTATTACTAAACTCAAACGCGCCAAAATAAGTTTTCACTTCTGTCGGCACTCCCGGAGTGCAACCTGATTTTTTTTTAATTTCATAACACATAATACTTAACTACAATTTCCAGTGTAGATTTGTCCTAAATATATACGTTAATAGATTTTTGTACGTTTTAAAAACTTAGTGCTTTTTCAAACTAGGTAAGAGATGTTTTTAAAGTACTTGTTGAGTTAGACATTAGTAAGTATGTATATTGATAAATCGAGAGCTTACATGAAAGCTTACCTAATTGCATGAAAGGAGCCTCTGAGGCGCACTTTAATCCATTCACCACACTGGTTAGAAATACTAGTGACACGATAAGAAGAAGAGATAGGTAGGTAGATGAAAGCTTTTTGACGAGCATTACATTTTTGGCTGAAGATATTTTGCGAACGAAGAACAAAGATTAGTTGTAGTTGAAACGAAAGGTACAAACGAGTATATATATGACGGTAGAGAAGACCGTGTTGCATTTTGAAAACCAGCAAACATAAACTTTCTGCAAGTAAATTGGTTTTCCGATTGCAGCGCATAAAAGTAGGATATTTTGCAATGCGACGCTGTCCTAGTTGGATAATGGAACATGATAGATACATTTTTATCAAGAACTAGTAAAACCCTTGTTATCCCGGAAAAAAAGCTGAGGTACACGTACGTTCGAATATTCCCAGTTGTCATGTTGTCCTAGTTGATGGGACTACTGAGACCAAAAAGTCTCAGTTATTCAATAGCCAACGTATGTGCTCTTGCTTGTATGTACTTTGAATTTATTAAATTTAGATTGTTTGATTTTGTAAGCTTTTCTGGGAATATTAGGGACGCAGTACCGCCTGGCGGTCACAGTTACACTCCCAATCAGCTTCCGAATCTGCGATTATGCTCGTGTTAATGGCCACATAACAGTTGGCTGGGTGGGCTCGTTCTATTTATCTACTCAAACATATAATATTCATGAATTGAGTGAATTAGCAATTTAATCTGGATCCCACATAAAACGAACTTAAACATACTTCTTCTTCTTATAATGTCACTAGATATTTCGAATCAATGTGGTGTAAATATTAAAGTGCTCTTCAGAGGCTCGTGCACCTGACACGTGTCGTTGAACGAAAATAATAATAAATACTGCCTTGAATTGACTGATGGAATTTGATTTAATAGCAGGGTTTTGTTAGAAGTTCGCCAACATGAGAAGCCTGTCTAGACTTTAGAAGTGCGTAACTCTAAAACTCAAAATCAAAACAGAATGTGAATATGTAAGGGAAAGTCACCGTTATGGGTCAGTACTTATGAGTCAGTAGCCTGCTGATAGAGTTACTTGGCTGAAATAAGGTCTTCGTCATGGCCGAACAACATTTGAAAAACCGTGACCGACGACGGCTTATTGTGCCCTTCGAATCACGGAAGAGCAGACATACTATACTGATCTCCATCTGCATGTATTCTGTGACGCGTCCATTCAAACTACGATATGTACTTTTGTTCAAGTGCGTTGGTAAGCAGAATTTTCTGAAAAAAGAGTTTTCTTTAACAGCAAAAGTTATTTTTTCTATTAATTGCGAATTTTATGGATTTCTTGATATAATCTGCTGCATTTTAATTTTATTTACCAACTAGACAAAAAACGAATAGATACGTAATAATTTTCGGTGAAAAGCCATGGTTGTCCAGCAAAAGCAAACGCAAATGCATCGTTGACAGATTTCATGTTGAGATTTAACGCAAATGCGTACTGCGCATTACTCTTTCGTACTGCGAGTCAGGACTATGTGAAAAGTGTTATGGATGGTAATTTGTGGATTGGTCAAACGAGCCCTGATCAAAAAAGTGACAGGCAGAGCTTGTGACAAAGCTAAAGGGAAATATAGGTTAAAAGCTATTCTTAAGAGTGAACAAGTCGATTATCTTTCCATACAAACGTCGAAGGATAATCACTCCACTGACTGGTATTAGACAAGCAAAACTAAGAGTGCTATCAATTTGTCTCGTCATAATCTATGATTGTATCGCTTCAGAATCATAAAAAAATGGGTTTCAAAGATACAAGCTTAAAAAAAAATCGTATTTAAACACTGATTTTAACACAACTTTGGCCGCAAATAGGTATATAACATACGGAGTTTGCAAACTCCAAAATGATTCCGATACCTACAAGCATAGTTTGTTTATTCAAGAGCTCAAAAAACTTTATTTAGAATAGATACATACAGTAGTTTTTTCATGAGAACCCTTGAGCCAAAAGTCTGTTAGTAACTTTTACGCGGTCGTTTTATGTCGAATTCAAAGTCTAATCTGATCATATGATTAAAAATCATCATCATACTATGCCCTTACTGTTCATCACTATCTTTCGTGCACGTCTATCCTTGTCTAACACTGTGCTATATGATGTGTGCTATGTGAAGTAGCATATATTGTAGCTGCGCGCACTGTCGAGTTTGTGCCGCTGACTAGTTTATCCTTAAATGAATACAAGCAATGATATTTTGATAGTCATATTGAGAGTATTATAAATCTATTATCAAGTTTACCAGTGATAATAAGAAAGATCTTTGACAAACTGTTTGACTGAATTCGCTTATGATAGGTAACTACAGGATTTTACTTTTTATAACAGATTCTCGCATCCTGTGAAGATGGCAATCATCCAATCCTGCTGCTGCTGGCGAAGTCTACGTAAAGGATGCTACGCAGCAGCAATGTACACACTGGTAAGAAGTAATCCCTAAAAATATGTTCCTAGGTATATCTCTAGAATAAGTCTTAATATAAAATTAGGAACAAGAATAACAAAACAGACATTAAACATTAGTTTGCTGTATAATATTAATAATTTTGCAATTTATTACGAACCCAGCTTAATTCGGTTTTCCGACGGGTTACGTTGCTGCTCTGTACGAACTTTCCCTGAAGTTGCCTTTGAAGCGATTCGGGTAATCAATACAAACACTGTTTACTAAGGCGCTCGCATTTTAATTAGAATAATTCCATCGATTCCTTTGATCAGATTAACAAGATGCTCCATATTTAAAGTTTTTTAAACTTACGCGATCAGAACACATTATTATAAATACTTACGGGTATTTATCGCGTTTATTTACCTATTTTTCCCGACGTTTCGACAGACAGAAACATGGATATGGCGAAACTATAATTGTTGGACATCCAACAAAACCCTAAAACGAGAAAAGATGTCACGTCATGAAAACCCACGTATTGCCGCCAGCCAATCTTGAAATTCTGAGACTCTCTCGATAGCTACTCGCGAATTAGTCAAAGGATGCTAAACATTGACATATTTTATACATAACCTTACTTCGTTTGGGGCTAAGTAGTGCTGTGTCATTAAAATGTATTGTTGCAGGTATACTACATAATCACCATAGTCACGATGGGCCACTTCATCGATATGGAGCAACGTTATTTGAACGGGGAACTGGTCGAACCTGAATCTGAAAGCTTTTTGGAGCCTGATAAAATAACTCGTAGTAAGTGTATTCTGACCTTCAACAATGGTGTGAGATCTTAAAGGAAAGGATAGGAAAGGATAGGTTGGACGGTAGGAAGAATTCGGGAAGACCTTTTCCGAGTAGTGCCAGTGGAAAGAAATAGGTAAAAATAATGTGCAGTGTTCCTCCAGCAGTGATCTCCTGATACAACATATGATCAAGAGCAAACTCTTAATTTGATGTCGTACTTCCTTGCAATAGAATAAACAGCTTCTATATTAAAACATGCAGTTTTTAAATAATTTTATACAATAGTATTTGATGTGATCGAACTTCATAACCGAAATCAAACTCAAGGCCACAACGTAAATACAAACCTCAAGTTCCCATATAACTCTATTAGGTGTGCCAACTATAGTCTAATCGCTAATAGCTTTACAGGCTTCCTTATTACGTAACTCACAACAAGACGTAGGCGCGAGCACTGTTGTTAAATATACTTTTCATACGCTAATATCTCCGTAATAAGCATATCTCTTCTGTAGATGAGCGAAAGGTGAGTAATAGACAACAGGCGGAATCATAGTTGTAGTTCCGGACTATAGTCGAAAAATTTTATTTTATTATTTAATTTTTATATTTATTATTTTATCTACGGTAAGCGATGTCGTCAGGCTATCAGGCAAGCAATGCCTTAAACGGGCTGAAACAATGCCAAACCAGGCCTCGAACGTGGTCAAAAACAATATAACACAATTTCGCAGACATGGCTGCGCTGCGTTTGCGGTCGCTACTGCTACTTTACGTAATAACCGTTGAGGACAAGCGAAAGCACCTGTTGTTTAGAGCTTGATCCAATCAGTGCAGCTGAATTGCTGCTTACTCATCAAACGGTTCATCTACTTGATGTTATCGGAAGCAGATATTACTGCATCCGGTTTGAGATTGTGTATTTATGTATAATAAATTGACAAAGAGCGTGCTCGACCATACACAATGAAGGCTTCTGATGTTAGTAAAGATAATAAGAATGGCTAGTTGTCAGGCTTAGTATGGAGCTTTCATGAAGAGTTATAATGTTTTCAAATCAGTTATCTCATCTCTCTCATCTCGTCTTTGAAGGACCTATCCAACGATAGGCCACACAATGGGATAGAAATATATTAAACTAGCTGCTTCGTGGTACCTATGTAAAAAGTAGCCTATTTCCTTCTTCAAAGTCCCATATATCTCTTTACCAAAATTCATCAATATCGGTTTAACGATTTAGGTATGAAAACGTTACAAACAAACAGACAGAGTTACTTTCGCATTTATAATATTAGTTAGATAATCAACCATACTTTATTAGAGATTTTTAGTGCATTTACGTAACCAAGCTTCGTAATGTACAAGGGATTTTTGTTACGAACCTAGTTACGAACTAATAATGAAATGTTATGTGTCAGTAAATTTTCCGAAACCAGGTTACAATTGTATTTTATCTATCTGTACTTTTTTCGAAATCGAGTTCCGTGATAAGAATATCGTGTACGTATCATATTTTCGTTCGCTACTATTTATGAAAATGGAATCATTGTGCCGAGATTGTGGTTGATGTTGTCTGAACCCGGATGGAACTATAAAAGCTTGGACCCTAATATGTGCAGATAAGGCAATACACGTATTGCGACTATAAGGGCATACGTACAGTCATACTGCTCATCATGCATCAATCAGATTGTTGAACACTTATACACAACACTTTAGGTTAAGCGCACAGCTGATGCGTTGTCCTTCTCTATTTCCTTTTCTCTTTCTCGTCACACACACGCACACACTTTTGTCTGATAGCACCAACTTCTCGGAAAATGTGTTGGTACCATCTGACGGCCAACTCTACCAGCGGGCGCGTTAGTCAAATCAAATAACGCGTGCTAGCCCGGCTTCCTGTTACATTCTTCAATTCCTTTTAAAGAAATCACTCCCACAGATTTCAGGAAAGGAAAAGAAAAGATGTTACACATCAAAATAAGTTTGTTAAATCCCGGAGAGGTGACCTAATGTTGACATATGCCATTGTAAAGATACAAAAATGTTTATACTTTTCAGTTGTAGGTAATTGGCGAGGGTGAAAAGGGACAGTAATCATAACACTAATCGTAACATAACACAAATGCTGAGCAAAACACGGTCATCAAACCTTTGAGCATTTACTCGAAGCATCAAAAAGAATATCAACGGAACGAATTGCATTTCAATACAAGAAAACAAGACTTTCTGAAGTTAATGCTGACAACATCAAACACGAGATGCAACGAGCCTCTGTAAAAGAACGCCCGAAGGCTTGGTTTATAAAGAGACGTAAACGTTTTGAAGCCTGAAAATATTTGATTGGCTGACTAATGAAAAGCAGCGAATAAAAATGTTCTGTTCAGTGGAAACCAAGGGCTTTATATTTAACTAGCGACCCGCCCCGGCTTCGCACGGGTGCAATGCTGATACTATATATACTACAGAATGTCTTTATATGCAACGTTATCTAAGAGAATAACATAGACTAAGGGATAGACATATACCATTGCGGACTTTTGTGTAGACCTTTTTAAAGTGTACAATACTGTAGTACATTATTTTGATCTATCTCGTAGGATTCAGCAAGCGTTTGCAATGTAAGCTCAAATATTTACGACATCACATTAGAAACCTCTAAAATTATCATTGTTTCTCTACTATATTATGCATGTTTTATACATATAAACCTTCCTCTTGAATTACTCTATCTATTAAAAAAACTGATTCAAAATCCGTTGCATAGTTTTAAAGATCTAAGCATATCGGGATAGACAGACAGCGGGAGGCGACTTTGTTTTATATTATGTAATGATTTCAGCCAGTTCCAATGAATAGAACGTTTCATTATCGCTGAAAACGATTCTCAGAAATGTAAGGGTATAATTTCTACGGCTATTACCTAACAAACAATACCTCAAACCCTCTTTTTGCGCTATATCTACTTTGTGCTGCTACACAGCAAAATATATTAAAACGTATTATGAAACTATATTTATATTGTTCAAATCATAAAGCCTATCAAAAGTTACTATCGATTTGAAACGAGCTGCAATGAATGCTATGAAAAATATATTTCCTGTCCAGGTAAAAATGTGTTATGGCCATTTTTACAAACACGAACGAAGAGCAAAAAACCTTGACTGAAAAATAGAATCAAGAAAAGGCACGTGGCACGTTATTACCGATCGAAGGTTGCCATATTACCGATTAAGTCATTTAGACTTAAACTATTCTATAAATAGAAGTAAGTAGAAGAATTTTAAAAAAGTACTCTCAGAAATGGTCGTTGAAAACCGATTTGGTATTTTTGCTTAATCCTCACGATTAAGCAAAAATACCAAATCGGTTTTAGAGCAAGTCATTTATACTGGTAAAATGGATGCGTTGCAAGTTGTAGGTATGCAAAATTAAGCAAATATGTGGGGCGAAAGAACCCCACTATCAAGTAACTATTAATATATCAATTTACTACATTTACTTGATATTATAATGAAAGATCTAAAAGTCTGAGAAAGTAGGTATACAAATTATGATATTAAGGCCGTACAAGGAACAAAAAATCTATAGCGCACTGCCTTGAAATTGTTTCTCATTATCACAATTGATTTATTTATAGTTAGTAACCTCGTTGGTTCAAAGCTTGGTTACGTAGACTCACTTAAAGGTAAGTGTGTATCTACCACTAAAAATATTTTGACGTGATAACGTCTTATAAATCGATGAACGCCGACTGCACGCACGAAATATTGTCAAGTTGCGCTTGAGCCGAGCGTGCAAGCGAGAGCTCGGAACAAGCGATAGACAGGCACGATCGGCCTAAGCGTTCAGCTTGTGACGCATTTTATTAAGTTAAAAGTATGCAGTTTTTCATCAATATTTTCCAATGACGTTATCACGTAAAATTATCCGTCCGTAAACCGACTTTACAGACAACCATTTTTTTTTATCATAATTTTTAATGTTTTGTAGGGGCTAATAATATTACGGTACGTAATACGTGCATTAATATCGTGCACTGTACGGTTTAAGTTTGATCACTATAAGACTAATAGACTGAGAGCAAGAGCTCATGTAAGGGCGGATAGACGGAAAGACGATAGACGGAGAGACGATAGACGGAGAGACGAAAGACGATCATAGCAAAACTAATAAGGAATCCTTGTGGACTCAGAGTCTTATGAACCGGACTAGTGCAGTTCTGGCTAGTGCTGCGCACCGAGGATTCCGTATGTTCTCATACATCGGTATACGGTAATTTCTCCAACTGCAAAAGTAAGATATTAAACGAAAAATACATAGTGTATGTTGTTGTTGTAGTAAAATGATTAAATAAGGGCCATTTGTTTTATTGAGAAACGGAGCTCTAAAATTTGAGACAATTCTTAAATCTTACAATTAGGAGAATTTCTTATTCATTAATTTAATAAAATTTCTTAATTCAGTTATTTTGACATACCTACTTGAACTAGCTCTGTCCGCGTGGTATGGTACCTACATAAAAAGTAATAATATACCAAGTTTTATTTAAATCCGTTCAAGCGTTACGAAGTGATTGAGACACAATCATATTTAAATCATATAATATATATATTTTTTTTGTATTTTGTATATCTATCTATCAAATACCTTTAAACGAGCAATTCTTCTAAACTCTTTCTATACCTAAATCTGAATTTCAGAAACGGCTCCAACTATTTTCATGAAATTTAGTATGCAGGGGGCTAAATAGAACTATCTAGATTAAATTTTTAGAAAAAGTCGTTTTATCCGTGTGGATAACACGTTTTATACTGAGCAAAACTCGGTCATCTAGGTACTATATATATATATATATATATATATATATATATAAATACATATATAATAATATAATATAATATGATATATATATATATATATATATATATATATATATATATATATATATATATATAATACAAACAGCACACAAACTTTCGCATACTTGCATATTAAAACAAGCTCCAAAAATGTATTTTCCGTCCAAAGAAAGATCAGTAAATAAAAAGTCTCTACCCCTTCCAGACTAGCTGTATATTTAAGTCCATAGCAGGAGCCTCTGAGGCGCACTTTAATACTTTGACCATACTGATTCGAAAGAATTAGTGATGAGCTAAAAGAAGATGGTTCGTTAATTCGTTGGTTCCTTAATCGACCGCATCTTAATAAATCTGTGCCAACGGAAACAAATTTCAGTTCATTCTCATCCCGGAGTTCCAATCTTTAAATTCTTGTTAATTAATTTGTGCGTAAACAGAATCGCCGCAAGAGGAAGTTTTCGAATATCTTGGAAATTAGTTTTCCAACATTTTAATTCATAATTATTCTTCGATATCAAAGAGGATGCCATAGATTTGAAGACGATCACTCGTTAAAGAAGTTTAGTATTTCATACCTTGATGAATAAATCATATTGAGACTTTACTAGTAGTCCCGTTCCTGACTTCGTCCGCGCGTTTTTAAATATATAAATATATCACACGAACTGTCATAACAAACCTTACATCGTCAAAGACCACTTCTAAACTTTATTTTTCTTTTGAAATTTTGCTAATTTTCAATTAATAGTTATTCTGCTATTCGGAGCGGTGACAACAAATCAAAAATTATGAAAATTGGTCCAGCCGTTCTCGAGTTATAAATGGTATAAATAACACGATTTTGTTTTAAAAAAATTATAAAAAAATATTTAAATGTAAATAATCTAAACCATTCTCGAATTCACTTGAACACACACAAAAAAATCATCAAAATAACAACCGTTTAGGAGGAGTTTAATTACAAACGCATGAACAGAATATATTATACATAGAAACACCCAGACCTGAGACAAATGCTTGCAGATCATACAAACATTTGTCCCGCGGCGGGAATCGAACCCGCAACCTTTTGCGTCTCAGCCGGACCTTAGCCCACTGCGTCACAGAGGTCGTCATATATAAAGATACTAGATGCTGCCCGCGGCTTCGCGCGCGTGGTACCTACATAAAAAGTAGCCTATGTCCTTCTCCAAGGTCCCATCTATCTCTATACCAAGATTCATCAAAATCGGTTGAGCGTTTTAGGCGTGAAAACTTGACAGACAGACAGAGTTACTTTCACATTTATATTATTAGTAGGAATCAACAGCCTAACATTGTATGCTTCTAGTTCTGAAAATGATAATACTTTCATACAACCTTTCATCCCCCTTCAACCCTTTGCAACACTTTTTCCAATTAAAAAGTAGCCTGTGTCCTTTCTCAGGATTTAGACTATCTGTGTGCCAAATTTCATTTAAATCGGCTCAGTAGTTTTGGCGTGAAAGCGAGACAGACAGACAGACAGAGAGTTACTTTCGCATGTATAATATTACTAGCTTGTGCCCGCGACTTCGTCTGCGCAGGATTAGTACTTCGTAAGGATTAGTAATTCTAACGGTTTCAGCAGCGCACGCCAGAATAGCTCGCAGATGGCAGAATTTTTTCCTACCTCCTTGACATTTATCGTCATATTATTGACAATACACATAATATCTTTATAAATTATAGCCTATGTGTTATTTTGATGTTTAAGCTATATTATTGTAAAGTTTCATTAAAATCCATTAAGTAGTTTTTGCGTGAAAGAGTAACAAACATACATACAAACATTCACGTTTATAATATTAATATATAGTAATTAAGTAAGGATAGATGTCATTATATAAATGACAAATGCTCCGATTATGTACGTAGTTTCACCGTTCAAACTGAATTTTCGTGAACTCTTATTTTTTAACTATTAAAACTATCACGGCTTGCATAAATTTTCACTCCAAACAGGATATTTACACATGAATGTGAGTTTTTCTGCTTCCCAATATTTCGGGATAGTTGTATACGCTATTGTCACGACGATTGTCACGCTATCTCAGTATAGATATGATCTTATTTTATTTCCACCATAGTCTATATTAGAGTAACATATTTAAATAACACTTTTTAAATATACTAAATTGACTTGTGATTGGTTTAGTGCATTTTAGTCATAATGTGTTGATTAAAACTTTTGTGTGAATTATAATTTCTAAAATTATCATGGTTTTGAACATAATTTTCATTTAAAACAGTTGTATACGCCATGATCACGAGATAAACTCATCTCGTGATCATGGCGCATGCAACTGTGCCGAAATATCGGGAAGCAGAAAAACTCACATTCAAGTGTAAATATCCTGTTTTGAGTGAAAGAATATCCAAATCTTGATAGTCCTAAAAGTTAAAAAATAAGAGTTCACGAAAATTCAGTTTGAACGGCGAAACTACATAATCGGAGCAAGTGTCATTTCATAAAATGACACTTGTAAATATCCCATTTTAAGTGTAAAATTATGTTGTGTGAATTGTCCAGCAATATTTATTTATTTATTTCAAACCAAGTCAAGAAAGGAAACAAATGGCAATCTGAACTTATTTAAAAATGTTACTCTAATTTGAACTTTGGTGCAAGTATAATAAGGTCGTTCGCACTATAGAAGATTTTTGCTTGTTTGTTGAAACTACAGAATCAATACCATTATTCATTTTAGATCAAATATTAAATCAAATATGAAATATAAGCGCCATGTATCTTAAGAATCTCAATATAATTAACTAATGTTATATAATCTGAAAACTTATAAGTTTGCAAGTATGACGACCTCTGTGGCGCAGTTAGCCAAGGCCCGGCTGAGACGAAGAATTTTGCAGGTTTGATACCTGCCGCGGGACAAATGTTTGTATGATCTGCAAGTATTTGTCTCAGGTCTGAGTGTTTCTATTATTTTTATTTATTATTTGAGTAATATGTAAGTACAAACAAGTATATAAGTAGTATATCAGTCATGTGGTACCCATAACACAAGCTCTGCTTACTTTAGGGCAAGATGATGTGTGAAATGTCCGGCATTATTTATTTGTGTTCCATGAAATATATATATAAGTATTACAAAGAAACCTCGGGCCTAAACTACTCTAGCCTATTGAATAATATTGGTCAAGTTATTAAAAAAATCATTTGTGTACTCGTTATATGTATTTAGTAATTATAATACAAATCAAACAGGTTGTATGGGTCTATGAAGAGTCGCTTTGAATAAAGGGCAAAGGGCCGATACCAATGTACAGATTTTATGGAAACGAAACAGGTGACCTGGAAAATTCGATGCTTCCAATATCTGTACATAATATAGTACCTATAGTCTATTTTGCATAACTAGTCGACGCGGAATGAACCATTTTAATGATTCAAGCAGGATATTGAAAAAGCGAAACATTTTTTCTTTTATACAAAAACGGCAAACAAAAGAGTTTCTTCTTGACATTCTTCTCATGTTTTAGAGTAAAATCATGAAAAATAATAAATAAATATTGGTGGATAATGCACACAGCACCATCTAGCCCCAAACTAAGCATAGCTTGTACTATAGTGACCAGATGACTGATAACATACCTCTAAACACATACATATACTTTATAACACCCAGACACAGAACAAATACCTATGTTAATCACACAAATGTTGGTCCTGGGAAAGTACAGAACTCTCAACTTACAGCGCAGAGTTACAGCTACTACCAACAGAGCTTACGGGCCAGTCAATGTAAATGCCATTTATTTATTACTACATGGTATCTACATAAAAAAGTATCCCATATGATATTAGTCACACACTAAATCTATACCTATCATGTTTCGTTAAATCGACTGAGGTATTATGTAAAAGTGGCAGAAGGTACGGCATTAGCAACGCACAGCAAAACCTGCAAAATCAGTCTCAATTCGTAAAAAACTACTGTCGCGGTAGCTCCGCGTTGTTTATTACTCGCCTGTCGCTCATCCACATGCAAACATACGCTAATAGTGTAGTGTAGGTATATAATAGTGACGCTTGCATCAGTGATTGCAATTCATGCCTAATGCCTATCACGAGATACATAATTTGAGGCCCGTTCAACCGATACGGTGTTATTGAACCATAAACAACGGAATACAAATTCGCATGGATGTTATTATTAGGTAAAGAGTGATTAATTGTTACTTTTTGTTACAGCGACTGTCACGTTTAACATAATACTTTTGGCCTGCAGTATAATGGGGGTCATCTCATGTGGACTTCTGGTTATTGGAGTTTACAAGGTTTACTTACAGTTGTTTTATTCGATTATTTAATAAACAACCTTATATTATGTTATTTAGGTGTCATTTAGATGATTTGCCAACAGCCATGCATGTATTATAGCTGGTTAACACAAGCTTCGTACCTTAATGCTTAGAACAATAACATCTTGCGTGTATCTAATACATCTAATAGAAGATAGAAGCCGATCCTATTTACAAAGCAACAAATAGACGACCAGTTACTACCCCTACCATAATTTACAACGCATTTGTCGCTTGTTGAGTAGTGTGAACAGACTCGGTACGTGTTTGTTTAATGAAAAATTTCAACGGCGGAGATAATTTATTTTGTTTAATTGTTATTAATACCTTTTTTCTAATACTAACGTGTAACCGTTTAATTCTAACTTGTCGCATCCTATAGTTTGTGCTTGTCACAGCAGAGTTCTAGGCGATTGGTACTAATTATAGTTACGAAACTCGTGTAAATAAGGTTTCATTCATCATTCATGATGAATAAACGTGTATCTATGGAAAGCATTAAATCAATGTAAAATACAAAATATTTAATGCATAAATGTGGTCTATGGTCATTCTAGTCAAATTGGGACAACTCTTAGAATTTTATAAAATTTGTAGTTTCAAAACTGGCTGTAGTTTCGAAATGTGCTCAAATCATTCGAATGCACGAATGATTTCAGGTTTGTTTGAGTTCGATGAATGCATTTAAATTTATATTATCAAACACGTTTCATTTTTTTGAATGTTACCTCCGTTAATTTGTAAACCAAATTTGATGTATATTTTTTATAATATGACGTGTATTTCCATTGCGATCCTATATAAGTTGGAGCAAGTAAAAGAGATCAAACGCGTGTAAAGAGGACAAAATGAGTCTCTGAGGCGTACTTTATCTTTTCACCACACCGGTTAGAAATAACTAGTGGCATGATAATAATAAGTTTGTGAAGATCTGTTGGTGGAAAACATAGAATCATGATAGAAACCCGAAACGCCTCAATGTATATATGTACATATGTGCTTGCCCTAGAACATATGGAACATCTAAATAAACTTTTTGACAAAATATTTGGCGGTTTTTCTTGTATGTTATGTTCAAGTTATATCTTGTTTCAGGATATTAGATACCTTCTATGTCCATGGATATTCACCATGGGTCTCGAGACAATCGTCGAGTTCGCAAACGTTTTGTATTTGTTCTTCTTACAAACTGTGAGTGGGGTATGCTATATTTTTGATTACTAACACTATGCTAAGCTTCGAGTAGTTATAAATAGTTATAATACTTATATTAAAAATATATATGTATATTACCAGTTATAAATGAATGTTGTGTAAAATGTCTCGCATTATTTATATTTATTATTGGAACGAAGTTCCTTATCACACGGTACTGACTTGGCGGATGGGGGCTAGGCGAATAAAAGTATACGATTTTTCCGTCATGAATTTCCGTCACGACCCTATCTTTAGTGTAAACGGTTATCCATAGGTTGACAAGAATGAATTAATTAGAACGAATGGATTAAATGAATTTAATGATGTACAATAAAATGTTTATTTTCATAACTCGAAAAATATAGAAATTACGAAATATCCTACATTCCTTTAAAGCATTAGTTATTTCTGCGTTTCATTTAATTGCTCTCAGACGCTAGTAATTCATTAATTTGTAATCGTTTATCAATAATATAATTCGTTTATCAATAATAATATACTGCGATAGGAAAGTTCCAATCGAGTGTTGCACGACACTCATGCATTTTTTTATTTATAGGCAAGTTTTTGATATCTAACATTACTTATTGTACCATATTGCAATTTTCAAAAGATATGTATTATTTTACTGCCTGATTAATATAGCTTTCTACATGTGAAAGCTTTCTAAAAAAATAAAACATACATAAAAAAAATATAAAAAACAATAATGCCGCATATTTCACACAGCGTCATCTAGCCCCAAAGTAAGCAGAGCTTATGTTAATATTTTCACATCATAATATTAGTTTATATATTATAAACGTTTAACTGTATCTGGGTTAGTAGTTAATTAATGTTTTTATCACGTACAGACTACAAGAGTACTAAAATAGCAAGGACATTCTAGTTTTATTAAAGAAAAACATTATTAGAATAAGTTTCATTAACTGCACGTAGCGGGGGTTTATGACAACTTTATAAATTATTAAATTATTAGCCCGCGGTTTTTCACGCGTAGTATCTACATAAAAAGTAACCTATGTCCTTCTCCAAGGTCCCATCTACCTTTATACCAAAATTCTTCAAAATCAGTTCAGCGGTATAAATTACTACTAGTGGGAACTACAGCTGGTAGAATATTGAATATGATAATATAATAAGTTCATTTATTTACAAAAATAATTAGAGAATTGTACAAAATAAAATAAAATACATGTAAACCAGTTAAGAAATCCAAGGACCGTTTAAAACGATCTATAAAATAATATGAAAAAATATTCGGTTAAAAAAGTTTTTATTTGAATTTTTCAAATTTCGTAAAACACCATTGGCAAGTCACATATAAGCAATTATCTAGTTTTTTTACATGGATGACATATTTTTTCCACCTATTGGGATTTAAAAACCAAACTATTTAGATGATATTTTTAAATCGGTTCATAAATGACGTAGTTATGATGTAACAAAGATAGAAAACAAAAACAAAAAAGTAACGAATTGAAAACCTCTTCCTATTTTTGAAGTCGGTTAACAAAACAGCTACATTCGCTGTAATTGATTGCTTGCTACATATAACTAATATTTTTATTTTTATATAATAAAATACATGTAAACCAGTTAAGAAATCCAAGGAACTAAATAAATAAAATTTAAAACGATCAATATAAATAATATATAAATATAAAATATTTATAAGTAAAAATGTTGTTGTTGTTGTTTTGTTCTCGAACCTAACGGTCTGATACGTGATGATGGTAGGAGGCCTGATGGTATGACTCTTGTCCCTTGGGAGATGGTTAGGATATTAGTGTGGGATGCTACTTGCGTAGACACCCTGGCCGCATCCCATCTGTCAGGGACTTCCGTTAGGGCCGGTGCGGCGGCTGAATGTGCCGAGGATCTCAAAAACCGCACATATGCTGGTTTGGATAAGGCCTACATATTTGAGCCTTTTGGAGTCGAGAGCCTGGGCCCGTGGGGAACAGGAGCCCACCGCGTTTTCAAAATTATTTCACGGCGTCTGGTAGATATATTGCGTGACCCAAGAGCTGGCTCCTATCTGGCCCAGCGTATTAGCATTGCCATTCAACGTGGTAATGCCGCCAGTATCTTGGTAACGGTGCCCTCTGGCAGTGATCTGGATCAGTTGAGCTATCTATAGATCGTTTTAAACGGTCCTTAGATAGCTCAACTGTTTCACGTGTATTTTATATTATTGTATAATTATTCCGTACATTTTTGTTATTATTTCTGTAAATACATTTTTATATTGTTATTATATTATTTTCAAGTTTGTCTACTTAATTATTACTTTTTAATATTTTTTCACGACATTCGATTTTAAATATTTGTTTGTTCAAAATCAACCACACATCTAACATCAGAAAATATTAAGGAGTACCTACCTATCAACTCCATCAAAGTTCT
The DNA here is from genome assembly GCA_948098915.1 of Lampropteryx suffumata. Taxonomy (NCBI): domain Eukaryota; kingdom Metazoa; phylum Arthropoda; class Insecta; order Lepidoptera; family Geometridae; genus Lampropteryx; species Lampropteryx suffumata. The sequence continues at coordinate 11,064,276 of OX402544.1, read as the reverse complement.
TACGAATATTGTGTTACCTAACGATTTATCGTTCATTTAGTCGTAATACCACGAACCTGTTCTAGACAACTCAACTGATAAAACAAATATAAATCCTACCTCATTTTACGATTGAGCCAAAAGGACGGGCAAGCTGGCTTTCACTTATTTTATTACACCCTAGGTTTTGTTAATGGGGATCGAAAGATTACTTTTATAAGTCAGTAAAAGGTTAAAGGGTAATAATGGAGCGTTTAATCAATGTAATTGGCGGTCGGGAGAATGAAACGAATCCGCCGTTAACAGTTTACAATAGGAGCCGTGTGCTAAGCAATACTTCCCACACGAAGTTCGGTTATTAAGTTAGGCCGAGTTAGTACATGTACCTACATTTATTTATGCATGCTCTGCAGAATAATCCCATTTTAATTTAGGCCATTTTGTTATGAAAGTTTTATAATTACGTTTTAAAAACCGACCGACTTCATGACAAAATACACTCACATCAAAAATAATAATAATAATACCGGACATTTCACACAGCATCATCTGGCCCCAAAGTAAGCAGAGCTTGAGTTGGAACTATGTCATCGATGTATACAATTTTTAGATTTTTATTGAAAAACCGCTTGACTGATTTCGATAAACTTTAACCTGGGAAGTATACAGGAAGTATAACAATTGAACAAAAAAAAATTTGAAATTGATTCAGTCGTCTTTGAGTAATCGTTGAACATATTTAAAAAAAAAAGAGTTCGACGAATCGAGATCCTCCTGCTTTTTTTGAAGTCGGTTAATAAAAGTAGGCCGTGATTCTGGAGTTTTACTAAACTAACTAAAATTTCTTTAATCACGAACGGTACATTTTGCTGACACCAAAGTTCAAATCAGAGTACAATTTTTTTGTGACAATTTAAAAATAAGTTCAAATCCAATTAGTAGTAACTCTGCCTTCTACGCTCTGTAGGAGGTATTATAAGAAGTATACCAGTCATGTGGTACTCTAAACACAAGCTCTGCTTACTTTGGGGCTAGATGATGCTGTGTGTAATGTCCAGCATTATTTATTTATGTTTCTAGTCACTAGACGAGACTCTAATTGTTATTTCCCCTGACGTCGCGTAACATGACGCCGCGAATGATGGTCTATTGTTAAATTATGTTAATTATTCCTATCACGTTGCACACAGCAAAGGTACAGTCAAACTAGAAAATAAAAACATATCGGTAACAGCTATCCCAATATTGCAACAGCTTTGCAATATTGGGATATGTATGTATTAGATTGTTATGTTCAGACTAAATAACAATCATAACTGAAAATATTTATAAATACTTAAGTACTCACTTAAGTATTTTTTACCTTATATCACAAATAAATCATAATTTAGTAAATAAATCCAGTCAAATCCTATAGATTTTTTTTGCTCCAAAGTTTTACGGATGATAGACTTTTTAAACAAGTGTACATATAAGCAGAGCTTGTGTTATAGGTCACCACATGACTGATATACTACTTAAATACTTTTTTTTCTAAATACATACATATTATAAATAGAAAAACCCAGACCCGAGACAAATACTTGCAGATCATACAAACATTTGTCCCCGGCGGGAATCGAACCCGCAACCTTTTGCGTCTCAGCCGGACCTAAGCCCACTGCGTCGCAGAGGTCGTCAAATCGAAGGTAAATCGAAATAGAAAAGAAGGCATTAAGGCACTATTTTTTAATCTGTAGTAGATTTAACAATATCCTAGTCATCGAATTGCTTAGGCAAGATCACGGGAACGACAATTACTATGAACACTGTTATGAAACTGTAAAAATTTGAAATACCGTTAGCCAGGTATAACGTCCCGTGTGCCCATATTTCAAGTGTAGAAGCAAATCTCATAAAATAGGCATAAAACCCGCACCCCGAAAGCTATGTCACTAACTGTCGACCTTTTAAAATATACGAGTTTAACTTCCATGGGAGGTGTTCGGTTGAGCGTACATCTATTTTCCCGCCCTCGCGGGAGGTTTGTGAAAGTGTTGACCTCTAGGTCACCCCTTAACCCACACTTTTATTTTTGCATGTAAGCTAAATCAGTATACTATCTAGTATAATGTAGAGTGTATCGCTCGATAGTGCTTTCGTCCGCACCGGAATTATTTGATTGTAAGCACATTGTAGAATTCTGTGGAGCAATTCATTTATTTCAGATAAAATCCATATTTACACAGAATTAAAAATACAATTTAATTTATGACTTGTTGAAACTATAATAAAATCCGTTTTGGTGTAGAATTTAAATTAGCAGGTCGTCGGACTTTATAACTCTTCTCATAACAAACACTAAAAACTAAATATAAAAATAGATGTAACCTAAATCTTATAAATGGAATAGATACCCTTTTCTTTGCCCATTGGAAACCCTAAAATGATACCCTTTAATAATAGGTCTATGCCGATATGTTTACAGTACACCAAATTTTTCTTTCAGATGAATTTCAACCCTATAACAGCGTTCTTGTTCACCTTGGATTTCTTTATCATCGCTTTGAATGTAAGTACCTAGTATCTCTACTCTCTCTTTAAACTATATGATTTTTTCTTGTGACAAGTCAAAGAGGACTTATTATGTTATTATCACGTAAGTATATAAGTTTGGATTTTCTAAGCTTGTGAAATCGATCACGTATTCTTACTTATAATATGGTACACAACTGGATCGTCTGCAGACGGAGATAAAATAAGAAACGTCTGTAGTTTATGCTCAAGTTTAATGGCACAATAAACAGTGCAATAAATTAATTTATTACTTTTTAATTTGAAAGCCGTTGGTACATTTTAAGATGAGATTATTACAAATAAACATTTCGGGGAAGATATGATTATTATTATCATAACAAAAGAGCCGATCTACAGAAATGAACACAGCATGTACCTACTGAAGGAAAATTAATACATTATTGATTATCGTTTAGTTTCTCGTGGAGGGAGCGGTCCGGTGTGGTCGCCACACTCTGGCAGCAGACAAGTACAGCGTCCTCAGTTTGTTTAAAATCATTGATTCAAGCCTTTTTATTAGAGATACGACAAGAGTCGTGCAAAGGATTTCAGTAGCTATCTCCGTCCTCCCATCTCCTAATGCTGGATTCCCAAGAGTACAACGAACTAACTTACTGCCGAAATAGAGATCACTGAGTTCAACTTAGTTTACTTATACGCAAGTGCGATGTCGACAAAATGCGAAAATTTTTGCTAAACGCCAGGCCCGTACAATCGTCAGGTATTTTCATTCGTCAAACTGTGTAGGAACCATCACTCGTGCACTAATTATTTAGAAATTATCAATATTACACCCAAAACTCTTGACACCGTCAGCTGTTATAATTTTATTTGATCGATTCGGGCTTATGTGTAACCTGTTTCAATAAAGAAAATAAATCCAAAATGGCGTTTTATTAATTCACTCTCACTCGCACTATATTGCTATTAATATTGTGCTAGTGAGAGAGGTAAATGACTAAATGAAAAATATTCTAATTATACATCTATATCTATATTTATATTATAAAAAAAGTCGTGTTAGTTACACCACTTATAACTCGGGAACCGCTGGTCCGATTTGTATAACTTAAAATTAATATAGTTAGTAACTTGGATTAGGATATAGGCTATTTTTATTAGGCTATATATTCCTTATATTCGTCTTATGTATTTGTGGTGTGCAATAAAGTATTTTCTATCTTCTATCTATTTTTTATCCTGGAAAAACAACAAATATCAATATTTATAAGTAAGTTTGTTAATCTCTGTAATTATTACAATGATTTAAATAGCTGTCTTTTTTTTAATAGCGATATTAGTACTTAGTATTAGTAAAAAACAACTTATTAACATTTATTCTTAAAAACAGTAAATTTAAGAAATCATGATAATTTAGATCCCCCCCCAATGAAAAGTCGATTAATATTTAATACAAAATACATATTTTCCCGCGGGAGGTGGGGTGGACATGGGGTGGACATGGTGGATAAACTGTTTGCGAGACCAATCTGTAAAATTGTTTGCAAGAGGGTGGGGCAATATCGAATACCTCAATTCATTTGTTTCTACTACGTAACAACTGTTTGGATATGTTCTTGAGCTCTTATCGGTGATGATACTCAACGCAGCCTCCCTGATCTACTTATACGATGCCGATGTTTCCTTCAACTCTCTTTTTTACTATGGTGTTTCTAAAACTGTCATGCCGTATAATTTCCCTCTCCGATTTCCAATAATTTTCAATAGTCCTTTTATTTTGTTATGGGGAATAATAAAACGATCGAATAAAAAAATATTTTGCGACTGATGATGAAATACTGTATTAATAACTTGAGCAGTATGAATTTGAGTAAACAAAAAATTAACTAAACTGACGACGAATATTAAATAATAATAAGATCCAGAACGAGATAGCAAAAACTGGGTTGTGAATAATCCAGTTTGGATATTAAAATTTTAGGCGTGCGACTAAATTACTAATTGAGCGACTTGAAAGGGCAACTTCAATATTAAGATCGAGACGATTTTTTCAATTGAGGTTAGGTTAGGCTAGGTTTATTTTGCAAAGTGGTTCTTCTATCCGAAAGATAAAATGCCGCACAATAAATAAATCATTAGCCAATTTTTTTTTTAATTCACGTTCACTCTCAAACAAATAATAGGTCGTTCAAATATTATGAAGCTTCACATTTTATATTTTAAGTAACTCAAATTAATGTTTGTAAGTTGCTGTTCTGTTGATTTCTCGTCAGTCGCTCACTTAGTAATACAATAACCCAAATTCATTATTTTTGTCACCTACAATTTTAATTTACAATTAAAATCCAATTTTAATTGACAATTAAAATACAATTTTAATTGACAATTAAAATACAATTTTAATTGACAATTAAAATACAATTTTAATTGACAATTAAAATACAATTTTAATTGACAATTAAAATACAATTTTAATTTATACATAAAATTAAGAGAAACATTTAAGCAATGCCATGTCATTACATTTTAGATCTGATAATCAGTAATAGGCTAGGTAGTTGGTGAGAATGTATGAGTGTATTAAGAAATTTGATTAACTAATTTGAGCGAATAAATGAGAGAGGGAGTGCTTGAAACTGCGAAAATATATTAAGTGAGTCCTACTTACGAGTATATTATTAATACGAAAGTTGTATGTGTTTGTGTGTTACTCTAAAACGCAATAATGATGGAATAGGATAAAAGTAAAACGTAAAAAAAGTTATATTTCAGTCATTTCGACGACCTCTGTGGCGCAGTGGGCTAAGATGCAGCTGAGACGCAGAAGGTTGCGGGTTCGATATCCGCCGCGGGACAAATGTTTGTATGATCTGCAAGTATTTGTCTCGGGTCTGGGTGTTTCTATGTATAATATGTATGTATTTACAAAAAAAATATATAAGTAGTGTATCAGTCATGTGGTACCCATAACACAAGCTCTGCTTACTTTGGGGCCAGATGATGCTGTGTGAAATGTCCGGGGTTTCGAAAAATTCTCGCGAGATCTACAGCTCACAGAGTCTCTTGTCTACTTTTATCTGCTTATCACGCGAGCAAAGCAACATACAGTAGCTAATATTTAACCAATAATATGTATATTCTAAACGAATAACTTTTGAATACTCCAACTTTTCATTAGAATTCGCAACGCTGTCTATCAAAAATATATTTGAATGAAATGTTAATATAAAGGTAGGCGTGCCGTATCCGTGGAAGATAATGTAAGATTTTACGAGTAGGATATAAAAGTTAGGATAGCGTTTATAGCTAATATTATTGGGCATAATAGGTACGAGGAAATACTAGTTGGCTATCAAATAATATTGTTTATTACGCTGTTTGGCGACAATCCCGGCCATTGTGTGGTCTTTTGAATGAAGGATGGTTTACACTGTCTTTGTTCACATTACACGCTGGTTTACATGCGAGTGATTTCTTAACAATCTATGACGTACTTTGCCTTTGACCCTTTGACCCTTTGAGAACTAGTACTGTAATCTCTAATAGATTACACTATTGTTATTCGTGCTCATAGAAGCATCTGGCGGACCCGCTTTTCACTTCCTAGGGTTTATACTCCTGGCACCGTGTTCACTAGGAAAGCGCGTAGTATGACAAACAAAGCCCTGTTTAAATTAAGGTTGCTTGGTCCTCATTTCCGGTTTCGTCCCTTGATTTCCCTTAGATAACAAAAAAGTATGTAAATTATGAACCTCATCAGGCCTCGTTACATAAATAAACCGCTCAAATGTACAACCGCAGAGATAAAATTAAAAAATATATTAAAATAACAAAAGAAATCGAATAAACTAGGTGCTACTCGCGTCATTACACACCACGCTTTAAAAAGTTTTATACATTCGTTTTCACCTCTTTTCACCCTCCTAGGGGTTGAATTTCAAAAAATCCCGTCTTAGTGGAAGGTTTTGCTTCAAAAGGAAGCTTCCAAATTTCAGCTTTCTAGCGTCAGCGGTTTCGGCTGGGCGATGATGAATCAGTCAGTCAGGTTAAGCTCTTTAATAGGTATACTGTAAAAGATATACCTATAATTATAATTATAAAGATTAATAGATAAGATGCTTTGGACGCTTTTATGTCTAACCATTTCTTAGAATGACTGAAAACTATACCTCAGAAACGCTATTTGCAGAGCTTTTGGAGCGAGCCAATGTGCAAAACAGGTACAAAATGATTCGGTTTCCTCACACACTTTAACGGATTCCGCTGGGCACCGAGGTTAGATGAGATCCTATATTCGCATTTATGCATTTATTTATTTATTTAAGCATAACTGTACATAAAACATTTAAATAAATATAAAGTTATGCAAAAATAAATAATTAAATTAAATTAAATTAAATTAAATTAAATTAAATTAAATTAAATTAAATTAAATTAAATTAAATTAAATTAAATTAAATTAAATTAAATTAAATTAAATTAAATTAAATTAAATTAAATTAAATTAAATTAAATTAAATTAAATTAAATTAAATTAAATTAAATTAAATTAAATTAAATTAAATTAAATTAAATTAAATTAAAATTAAATTTCATTCAATTTATGGCATTCGCTGTTTTTTGTAGTACAGTCATGTAGATACGTGTGTAGATACCCGCACCTTCGCATACACATACACCGAAATCGTGCTTCTTGCTATTAAATATATATATATTAAATAAATTATGTTATTTTTTGTAATATGTTTTATTGACCACGACATGACATAATACTTAATAGTATAACTTAATAATATAGACATTGTTTCAGTCAAAAGTTCCATAATCGCCATAATGGGCACATACCAATAAGTGGGAAGGATTATAACAAAAACAATAATTGTGTCAATATTTTTATCCGTATAGTGGAAAGTTCGTTTTAGAAGAAGAATAGAGCAGTTGCTACTGCTACCAGAAAAATAATTTAGGTTATCCATAATAAATTCACATTCAAAACATACGTGAGAGTTGAGTAGAGAATCTTCAACAGGGTAAGTTTGATTCGCGGAGTTTGATTCTCTAGATTGGGAACAGTGTCGGTGCCTCCATCGACAAAATAATACGTGAGTAAACCACGTGTTTTCTAAATGTATACCTATCATAACTTTTGAAATTATTCATTTCTGCGTTTACAAATTTTAGATAATAATTCTCACCCTGTAATAGCCATTTATCAATCATTTAAATTTGCTAATTAAATAGAAAACGTATTTGACTTTGAGCTTTGTGAATAATTTGATACCGCTCGCAGATTGAGTCTTTAATTTATGCGCGTTTCATATTTTACTTCTTTTGATACTTCTTTTGATAATAAAATTTCTTTGAATTGTAATAAGAGATTGAGGCCATACTAAGTAAGTACCTACTTATTAGTATGAAGCGAGGTTTATTGGCAATCAATCGGGAATCAGCTCTGTAGGTATCATTAAGTAATGTATTTATTATATTGGGTATTGGGTACATACAAAGGGTTTATCTTAAAAACACACACTATCTAATGAATTGTTTTAATCTATCGCTATCTATATTCTTCGACATTAAAATGACAAAGACCGAGTAAACTTAAGGGCTACGCTAGCGAAAAAGGTTTGTGAATAAAAATGTTTTTGAGACAAATGGAAATATCACTCGTATAAGTTTTATAACAAAAATATTTTTGTTTTTTTTCGCTCTTACGAGAAATAGTTATATGAATTTAAAATATTTGTTTTTACCCAGTACCGAAAACACGCCGCGGCAATTCCCGAACAAATTCGAACGTGAAACAATGTTAGTTTCTACTCATCGTGGCATTCAGCTGCTACAGTGTTTTATGTTTTAATCAATCAAGTCTATATTGATAAATATGTCAAAAATGTCAAACGTCGATTAAATTTAAAAAAAACTTGTGACGTCACATTATTAGTTTCTACTCTTCGTAGCACACAGCTGCTACAGTGTTCTAACTTTAAATTTATCAAATCTATATTGATAAATATGTCAAAAATGTCAAACGTCGAATAAATTTAAAAAAAACTTGTGACGTCACATTATTAGTTTCTACTCTTCGTAGCACACAGCTGCTACAGTGTTCTAACTTTAAATTTATCAAATCTATATTGATAAATATGTCAAAAATGTCAAACGTCGAATAAATTAAAAAAAAACTTGTGACGTCACATTATTAGTTTCTACTCTTCGTAGCACACAGCTGCTACAGTGTTCTAACCTTAAATTTATCAAATCTATATTGATAAATATTTCAAAAATGTCAAACGTCGAATAAATTATAAACCTTGTGACGTCACGATATTATTTTCTACTCATCGTAGCACACAGCTGATTTTAACTTTAAATTTATCAAATCTATAGTGAAAAATATATCAAAAATTACAAAAGTTAAGAGTCATCGTACTTGTTTCGTACCATTATGTATGAATAGCCAAACAACTCCCCCAAAATATTATTTTATATATTTCACAAGATGTTGAATATAATTTTAAAGAAAATCTGTGATCATAGATATATCTTCATGTATATTGCCGGTATTAACCTTTATAAGCCCTTGATCACACATACAAAATAACTTAATAAAAGTAGCTATTATAAATCTTTTTTTTGCACTAAGCTTCGGGTATTTTAGTCAATTCACAAGCCTGGACAAAGCCGTTGACAATTAGTGTCGCGACACATCTGCGGAACGTACGGTGCCGATCGTTCGGTTCAATACGCTCGCAGTGTTATTCAAGTACCCTATGACACATCAGCCGAAATTACGTCGCGTTCAGAGTATCACCGCACCTCCCTTCGAGCGATTATTTCAGCCAAAACGCATTCAATGTATTTTGCATAGCAAGCGACACATCACGCGACGCGTTACGCGACTGAAAGTTTGGAGCGTGTAGTTGAAAGTTCTGCGTATGCTTCTCGGGTGCGGGGTGCGGCGGCAAGCGACAACTCTAGGTGCCTTCACCGACTGACAACGACGCACGTAATTTTCCGTCGCGAACGCCGCGTTCTGAGCGTTTGTCATACCAACGGAATATTACGACCGCAACTTCAGCCGGTGAACTTTCGTAGCCGTACCTTCGGCTGATGTGTCGCTAGACTTAACTATCGAGAAATTCCTGCCACGAACATGGCGACCAATCGTGGCACATTGGATTCTCTTGATGCATTCTAAAATTATTCTAATTTTAAATTGCTTATAATAAATAAAATAAAACGTTTTAAGAGTTTTTTGCATAGACTATTATTATAATTTATAATGAAGTTTTAAAATACATCAAAATATTGATGTGTTGTGTACATTGTCCTCCAATATTTATTTATTATTTATTGGTAAATTTTTAAGCGCCTGGCTAGTAGCTACCTATTTAGCAGTGGCCGTGTTTTAATGTTTATTTAATTCCTTAGGTGTACGCGTTGGTATGCGTCATCTCGCAACTCCAGGAGTACGTGGACGGACGCGGAACAGCTGCATTTGATTATAACGACAGAGTGAGTCTTGCTTATCTAGAAAATAAACTCTCGACTGATCTTTGTAACTAGTTATTACGAACCAGTGATGTCATTTAAAAAATGCGCTTCAGAGGCTTTCGACTGTAAATCCCCAGGAATGGTAGATTTAGTTACTGAAACTTATCTTAAGAAGAAACATAATTTATGGAATTCCAACGCGTCTACCGTTAAATTAATGCTCGTAATGTAGCAAATATGGCACAGTGTACACAACTCATTTGCATAACATGAACACGAGACTTTGGGATTATTTATTTATTTAGGCATAGGTACAATACACGTTTCAAATAAAAATACATATAACTAGAATACAAATTTTGATCGAACAAAGCAAACAAAATATGATTGAAGACCAAATTACACAAAAGCAAAATGTAAGAAGTAACAAATTAAATTGATAACATATAACTTTAAAATATGTAAACCTAGTCTTATTTTTTTTGCGTTAGTGATACAATAAAATTAATGTTCAATAAAATACTATCACCCTCACTCCATTGTCCGCGGTGTCCTAGGTCATCCCTTGCGCAGGTGTTAGGTTAGGTTAGGCACAAGGGCACACTTGCACACGCCTTGTCATTGCAGTACACGGTTTCTAGAATATATATATAATGCTGGACATTTAACACAGCGTAATCTGGCCCCAAAGTAAACAGATCTTGTGTTATGGGTACCATATGACTGATATACTAGTAACATACTTTTTTTTTGTAAATACATAGAAACACCCAGACCCGTGACAAAAACTTGCAGATCATTTGCACAAACATTTATCTCGCGGCGGGATCGAACCCGCAACCTTCTGCGTCTCAGCCGGACCTAAGCCTACTGCGCCACAGGTTTTGTCAGAATAGGTACTAATTCATTTCAATGCTGATGACGCTGATGGTGTTGAATTAATAGCATCTAGGTGCATCTAGTAGGTTAGGTTAGGTTAGTATCAAGTATTATAAGTATGTATTTAAAATATCTAAGGATTCTATCAGTCATCTGTTTACCATAATACAAGCTATGCTTAGTTTGGGGCTAGATGGTGCTGTGTGCATTGTCCACCAATATGTATTTATTTATTATGTACCTATTCAATATTTTACTAGTTCCAGTAATGAGCTATACAATATTGACTATACAAAACAAAAATGCTCACGACGATAATTTTCTGGCTCTGCAAACATCTCAGATTTCACTTTCAAAACTTTCGTGAGTTGTGTTTTGAGAAACACTGACACTGTTTCGATTCATCTAGCTAGAGAATCTGTGAGTTTTATCTGCAGTTAGCTTGCTCGCGCTCGCGGTTCGCACTGCGGTAATTATATTGCTCGGAGGGTGTCGTGAGTAAAATACGTGAGTAAATGCCCATATGTCTTAGATCCTTGAGGATGTCTAAAGGGGTAGTTGGAGGCACGTTCAAACATTATATTTGTCACATGCCCACGCTTTGCACAGTAGTGAGTATTCCGTACGTGACAGGTTGCAAGCTCATCGCCGCTTATAAAAATATCTATTTACCAATGACACACCTATGAATTTTTAGGTCTTCTCACAATGTTTTTCTTCACCGTTTGAGTGCACGTTCATTTTTGGAAAGGAAAAATCCATTGTTAAGTGAAAAAAGTACTAGCTGCTGCCCGCGGCTTCGCACGCGTGGTACCTACATAAAAAGTAGCCTATGTCCTTCTCCAAGGTCTCATATATCTCTATACCAAAATTCATCAAAATCGGTTCAGCGGTTTAGGCGTAAAAACGTGCCAGACAGACAGACAGAGTTACTTTCAAATTTATAATATTAGTAAGGATTACTTAAGTTCTCTGATTACACACTGATCCGAGCCATGTAGCTGACACCAGTCTTTAACATGACGATGCTATACATCTTCCTAGATAGCATCAATAAATTGGGACGTCATAAATTCTACATTAGAATAGGACCTACCCTACGTCCGTCCGCTATAAATTCCAAAGTCCCGAGCCTTACGCGACGGAACGAGTATATTAATTATTACTTTAAAGAATGAGTTTCCAAAATTAGGAACAAATTGCTACGCATAAAGTATCTCCCCTATTATTTACAACACGGTTTACTCGTATTAAAAGAAACCCTCAACCATGTACATGTTTTCATCATTTATTTAAATGAATATTGTATAATACTTTGAATACCACCATATATTTATATTAACCACATTGTCAGCCCTTATATATGAGGTAAATTAACTTTCTATGTCCCAGACTTAATTATGTAAAGAACCACACATTCCAACCTAGTATATCGTACAAATTACGTCTTAAACACTTTTATTAACCGTCCCTTGAATGATTTGATTTATATGTCAGATATTTTTGACCTCTCTCTTTCCAAATTTAAACACGCCACCAGCAAACAACTGCTATCGTTAAATATCTTGTCTTTTGTTTAAATCAGTATTTTTAAATACCTATTTCCTTTTCAGTATGTCCACATTATCTTCGCAATTTTAAGCTTTACTTATTAGTGGAAACATTTCTGGACTATATTATAATTTTGTGATTTTGTTCATAAGTTTCATTGTTCTGTTTTGTTTACTGTTCTGTTTTTCCAAATGAATAAATATTTGTTTTGAATTTAAGGTACATAAACTTAGTTTCAAGCAAAGCGCGTCACGCACTTAAATCTCTCGATACAATTTGTAAACCTTAGCACCCTTTCTAAAGGGTTATTTTGAAAAACTCTTAAAAACGTGTTGATTTATTTTGTGTTTATTTTATTGTACACAAACCAAATTTCAATCAAAGCGCATCACACGTTAAAAAGTCCCCATCCAATTTGAAACTCCCATTGCACCGCTTTCTAAGGGTTGTTTTGAAAAAACTATCCGTGTCTGTTTATTTTGTATTAAATGTAACTTGGTTTAAGTTTTGAGTATATCGCATCACGCTTTAAAAGTATATACTTATTTTAAACACCTATTTCACCCTTGTTTAGGGGTTGTTCGAAAATAAAAACATATTCATTCTTTATATTTTGTATCAAAGCATATTTGAGCAAAATACCCGAGTTGTAAGTTCAAGGAATACGATTTTTCATACAAATGTGTTTCACCCTTTCAGACGCCATAAACAAAAAGAGAAAAGTACGAGATGATTGTTTAATCTCGTTGTAAGCACTATAAAACCGTTCAAGAAAAATAGCGCGGTTCCATTTTGACATTCAGATTAACCAAACCATATCCAAACCTTTGCCAAAACCAATCCGTTCAATGGTAGTTACGTTGACAAATAGCGCGATCGCCCTACTGAATTGGATTAGTTATTGTAACCAATAGTAAAAAAAGTAGGTGATGGTAAATAAAAAAGGTAAGTACGATACCGGGACAAATGTTTGTATGATCTGCAAGTATTTGTCTCGGGTCTGGGTGTGTCTATGTATAATATGTATTTATTTACAAAAAAAAAGTATATAAGTAGTATATCAGTCATGTGGTACCCATAACACAAGCTCTGCTTACTTTGGGGCCAAATGATGCTGTGTTAAATGTCTGAGATTATTTATATTTATTTATTTATTTATACCCTCTCGACTTTCGACTTGACTAGGTGCGACTTTCGTATTTGTTAGTACGTTCTTAACTCTATTGATGATTTAGATGGTCTGTTAGAGCATTGTTACGTAATCCCTGTGCACAAAAGTGAAAAAAATCATTTTAAATTGAAAATGTATTTTGCTTTGATAGCTAAGTAGCACAGAAAACCTTTACCCGACAAGTGAACAAAAAGAAAATAAAGACCATTTTTGCAAAAAAACTTCTACGGAAAACTACATATCATATTTTACCCAGACTCATAGACAACATTTCAACAGGTAAGAAACACGATTAATACTAAGAATAAAAAATAAAAAATTATGGCTTACTTTTTTTTTAACTAATCAAACTTATTAATAGTCTTCAGAATAATTAACTACAAAAAAATGGTTGTCTGTAAAGTCGGTTTACGGACAATATTTTTACGTGATAAGAAAACATTGATGAACCGATCGTGTCTCTCTATCGCTTGTTCCGCGCTCTCGCTTGCACGCTCGGCTCAGGCGGAACGTGACAATGAGTAATGCTTTTTCGTGCGTGCAGCCGGCGTTCTTCGATTTTTAAGACTTTATTAAGTCAAAATATACATATAAATTTACAATATTAACATACCTACATAAAGAGAATAACCATTAATTAATTAACAATCATATAACGTATACTAACCTTGAATATAATGTATCTATTTGTATACTGCATGCAGATAAGCACTGTACTTGCAATATGTCCGAGTTTATATTTAGAAATGAATCAGCAGTTGACATTCTCGCCATTTTAAAGTTACTTTCTTATTATAGTTTTCTTTATTCGCTGAATATTGCATTACTTTGTATTTCGGCATCATACTTTTATTTTTGACTATTATGAAAACCACTACTATTGCATAGTCGTTTAATTTAGGAATATATTATCATTGTCTTATACTGAACTGACTGTCTAAAGCGGTGAGTTTTTGTGACCACCTGTTGTTTATTTAACCTCGCGCTACACTCCTAATGCGCAATTAAATTAAAGGGGTCTCTACTGGACTCGAGCTTTCCATTATTTCTTTTCATTTTTGTGTGAGCCAGCACTAATTCAATTAATTGTACAACCCTACTAATATTATAATTGCGAATGTTTGTATGAATGTTTTAATCTATGTTTGTGTCTCAAGCACGCAATGATGGTTAAACACAGTAGATGTTGTAGTTAGTAGTGGAATAGCATAAATGTTACTTTTTATGTAGATTACAGGCGTGCGAAACCGCGGGCAGAACCTAGTTATTTATAACCTTTATGTCACTCACCGTTGATTTTAATAATTTATGATATTTCCTGTCTTACGATACGAACTGATTTTTATATAAATATACACCAATTCTTTGACGCATCTTTTAATGTTTATTTTATTTATTTCTCTGATTTCCAACGAGACAGATTCTATATAGACAATGGCCTCAATTCTGTTGAGGCCAACCTAACTAACCCTTCACCAACCTAACTAATTTTAGCTAAAATTAGGTTTTGAACTGTTAAATAGAATACAGCAGAATACTGCGGCTACCAACTTATCCTAATTGAATTTTATGTAACTTAATTAAGCGTTCCTAATTTAGTTATATGGTACCAACCGAATAGGTTTTACAAATTCTATGACTAACTAAATATATTTTAGACAATTCCTAATTTTAGAAATGAACCAACCGAATTGCCACCAATACCTAATATAACTCTAGAGTTATAAAAGGCTAGCCTTGATGTCCTTTGCACACCACTGTGGCGAAACCAAAGCACCAAAATACTGTAGAAGTTCTTCCGCAGTAGTTCTGCTATGATTTGTCCGATTCCGAAAAAGAAGCGATCCTGTTTCAAAGCTTATATTTAACTAAGATTATATTTCGTTCCTGCGTATTTTTGCTTGGATACAATGGATACTTGGATGCAGTAGATCTCATGTAGCGGTCTCGCATCATTTTTTTTTTTTTTATACTTTGTAGAATTGACAGTTACTCACTATAACTGATAAAATACATAGGCTACAGCAAGAATCTACTAAAGTGAACTTTATGTGTAGACGATGTACAATTAGTAGTTTAAAAGGGAAAATAATCTTTGAGAATAAGTATACAAAAATATCACATACCTTTCCATAAAAAACTATTATGCTATTATTATATTATTTCAATGTTGGTACTTTATCGAAGTATAACCAAACATCTGGTTTTGGGATAACACGTAACGAGTACAGTAACGAGGCAGTTAAATGATACAGTATTATATAAATGGTTAAGAGAGTCGTGGTGGCCGAGTACGTGTTTATGCACTTCACCGAGCACTCGTCAGTGTTCATACGACCAGGCACTCGGGCGAGAGCACTGTCTTGCCACTGTACGTACTCGTTACGTGTAGGTTTTCAGCCCATTAGCTTTACTTCTTTTGAGGGTAAATTCTGTAAAATGTCTACCAATGTATTTACTAGTGGCTCTGTGAGCTGTAGACCTCGCGAACATTTTTCGAAATGACTGAAATATAACTTTTTTTACGTTTTCAACCCCCATATCTCTGCAATTTTGAAAAAAAAACCGAAAACTGAATCTACAAAAAAATCAATATATATATATTATTGAACCTGCTCACAAAATTTTACGAGAATCGGTTGATAAATGCGACTTGTAGAGGAGAACATCCGGACAGGCGTCGGCCGGACATACGAAAGCATTTTCGCCTAAGCTGAAACGAAGAAAATCGCTCGGTCAATTACTAGATGACCCGGTAAACATATACATACATATATATATATATATATATATATATATACATATATATATATATATATATATATATATATATATATATATATATATATATATATATATATATATATATTTATATATCGATTGTTAAAAGCTTCCATAATTTAGTAATTATTTTCCTCCCAAAGACAATACAAAAAAGTTTAGAAATCTCCATTACGGGACAGCATATTTGTATTCTTCATGTTTTAGTGGTTAAGTTATGGTCCTATATATTAAAGATATACAGCTTTGAGGACAGTGTACGAGTAAGTGATTGAATGTGTTTATTTAGT
Source organism: Lampropteryx suffumata (assembly GCA_948098915.1). Lineage (NCBI taxonomy): Eukaryota > Metazoa > Arthropoda > Insecta > Lepidoptera > Geometridae > Lampropteryx > Lampropteryx suffumata. The sequence goes on along the minus strand of OX402544.1, from coordinate 11,047,611 downwards.
TGGCAGCAGTGCAATATACGGGGACGGCACAGCACACTACCACCACGAGTTCTGCTCCCAGTGGGCGCCGTAAGTCAGCTGGCCGGCCAATGCCCAGTCGATGCGATCCTGAAGAGTTTTCCGAAGCTCCTTCAAAGATTATCAGTAAGTTTTGACGAAAGTATCACTTATTGTAGTTTGGTCTGTAGAGTTTTTAGCAAGATAACCGTCAGATCTTGGTTGGAGATGCCTGAAGGTCAAGTGAAATGGAAATTCATATTACTGCTGTTTACTTCTATTTATTTCTGTATTATTGACCTTTTTAGCTCAAGTTTTCATATATCATCGTCATCATAGCTAGTAAGTATTGCCCTTTATTTAAAGAAATAAATTAATAACAGTTTTTCACCATGTTCTTTCAATATTACTATTAGGATATTGTTCAAGTGAGGACTAAAACATTGACTAATATCCTGTGGCTAAAACCGAAATTTAAAATTAGTTTCTTTGTTGAGGTTTATACCAGTAAATTTAATAAATTTAATAATTAATTAAAGAAATGTACCGAATATTATAAAATACATGAAACAGTTAAGCTATCTGAAGACCATTTCAATCGATCTATAGATAGCTCAACTGATCCAAGTCACTGCCAGAGCGCAAAGTCCTCTAGAACTTGGCGGCAATGCCACGTTAAATGAATCATCACGTTAACGTTGAATCACGCGGAGTTTGTACCAGATGGTATGAAATATTTTTTGAAACGCGATGGGCTCCTGTTTCACTCAGGCACAGGGTCTTTCTCCAATGGGCTCAAATATATTCCTTATCGAGACCGACCGGTTATACCTAGTTATCGAACGAAAGTGCTCCAGACAGATCCCATCGGATTCATTAATATCATTACTAGACAAACTCAATTACACCTCTAATCTAAACCTCCTTCGCTCCGTAGCCGTTCAATTAACCTCTTGCTTTAAGATACTATCATATTGCCCTGAAAGAGATCGTAGAGATATCGTACAAAACTGATTGCAATTGTAATTTCTGTAGGTCTAGCGCGTTACAAACTGGTTACACTCTTGCGATATTAAAAATGTATTGCAAGGGATAGTCAGTAGTGTGCACGATTGTTTTAGCCAAAGATTTATGACTATACCTACTACTCAGGCATAGAAAAATGAAGTGCGGACACCGAATATTTAAACTCTTAGTACGGATTGAATATTAAATTATGCTGATAATATGAGTGTTTTTCCAGACAAATTCACCTTAGTGTCCAGACAACCTCGTATTTCGTTACTAAAATGTATTTTATTCAGATAACTATGATCCATTAATGTTATTAAACATTAATCCATTAATCTAGACAGTTACATTACATTACATTAAATAAATTATAACTAAAACATTAACAGCACATAAATTAATTATGTCAATACGAGTACGTTAACAAATCTGTTATTAATTAACATATTAAATTAGCTTCGAATAGGAGTAAATTAACGCAGTTACCTTTGAAGCGGGAATCTACCAGCCAGTACCATAGTATTGGAACTATACAGAACTCTACTTTTAAAGGATGCAACTTTATTCGTATCACTCTTATAGCATTAAGGTTATCCACATGCAATGGGACCCAGATTCTAGTGTCTCACTCAGTTGTTTTTGAATAACTGTATAAAACGATATTCTAGTCAGTCATGTAAGTACAATCTTACGTAAAAAAAGACGAGTCGCGAACAAAGAAATAACTTCATTGGTCTATTCGTTTATGTATTCTTTGTCCGACAATATTTATTGTCAATGATTTCTAGAGTATAATATATCATTCACAAAAGGTATTGACGGGCTCCTAAGTACGAAATAGAGGCCCAATATGTGACGGTAGGTAACTATTATAAGAAATCGGACGTTCCATTATTTATTCCTTATTTTTACCTGATTACTCTTTACTTACTTTACTTTACTTACTTACTTACGTAAACCATTCGAATACTTACTTCGGTTCATTAAGTACAAATTAAAAATGATTCAGCAGAATGGGATAAAAATAATTAAAACTACGAATAACAGTCCAGAAAAAAGGTGCACAGCTGATGCATTCTTCCATTCCTTCTCTATTTCCCTTTCTCTTTCTCATCACGCACACGCACTTACTGTTGGCTGACAATACCAACCTCTCGGAAAATGTGTTGGTACCATCTGACGGCTAACTCTATCATCGCGCGCGCTCATTGTTTAAATCAAACAGCGCGTGTTTCCCAGGCTTCCTGTTACACACTTCCGGCACGAAATCACTGCTTTCACAAAATCACTCCTACAGATTGCAGGAAAGCGAGCGGAGAGATATTAGACATAAAAAAGAGACGGACAGACAGACAGATATGACGAATCAATAAGGTTTTCAGGGACAAATTTAATTACCTTCTGATTTATATTGACAGCTTCGGTTCTCTCTAAGCCAAGCCGATCGAATATGAAGAAGCATGTCCAGTTCCCCGACGAACAGAGCTGCATTGAAGAAGGTATCGAGCCTACAGTAACTGACATTGGAGAGGAAAAATCCCGTAAGTATCTATATTCTAATAACCATAATTATATATTATATATGATCATCTTCTTGTTAACGTGTAACTAGTAATTTTGAAGAGTGATAGGATTATGGTGCGCTTCAGAAGCTCCATTTGTGCACTTGGGACATGTCTTTGGAACTTTTAAATTTATATGAAATAACAAAATGACCCGGTGTACCTCGTACCACCTTAAATTAATTTGATTTGAAACCAGTATTTAGAAAAAGACAACAAAAAAAATATTCAATAAGGTCGAGCCATTTTCGAATTTTGCGAAAGTTTATATTTATATATACTCTTCTGTCAAGAAAGTACCTTGAAACGATCAATAATACACAAAATGTGAGTTATTTAACCGAATTTATTTTATCACCTTCAAAGGTCGCTTCTTCAGAAACGATAAATTCATGCCAACGAATAATCAAAACATTTTTTAATCGCTTTTTCCGGAATTGAGTTCAGTTCTCGCCGCGAATTCTCCTTAATGTCTTCTACAGAATGCAAACAGGTGCCACGAAGAAGTAATTTGAGTTTCGGAAAAAGAAAGAAGTCGGCTGGAGCCTACTTGCTCGACTTGCTCGATGGTATTTGTTCAGTTTTTCACAATGATGGCCTGGTACATCGTGGTGCAAAATCCAAGAATTTTCTTTCCACAAATCTGGCTTTTTTCGTCGATTTTGCTCTCTTCAACGCCACATAACGCTCAAATAATATTCTTTATTTAGCGTTAGACCTTCAGGCAAGAATTCCGAGTGCACAACACCGCGATAGTCCAAGAAAACAGTCAACATGGCTTTGACTTTTGATCGACTTTGGCGTGGTTTTTTCGGTTTCGGTTCAGTTGGAAGGCGCCACTCTGAAGCTTGTTGACTAGTTTGCATGGAAACTCCTAAACCCACGTCTCATCACCAGTAACAATGCGTTTCGATATATTCCGACCCAACGCATTCCGGTCGGAATTGATGTCCTAGCATGTCCTCAAAGACTCTTATGCAATTAAGTTTTTGTAGAAAATTCAGGTCTTTTGGGACTAGCTGAGTGGCAACATGTTTCATACCTAAGTGATTATTTCAAATGCTATGAATCGACTCGTGAGACACAAAAAGTTCAGCAGCTATCTATCTCAAACTTGAATAAGTATTTTCAGTCATTATTTCCTTCATTTTTGCGATGTTAACTCCTACCAGATGTCCTACCTGAGCGAAGCAAATCTTCCATCACATCTCAACTGCTTTTGAACGCTTTGCACCACTTCATAATTACGTGTTTTTGTTGATTCACCGTAAGCCTTCTGAATTTCTCAATTTCAAATCTAATTTCAAATCTGTGTACAGATGTGTACAAAACATATACAAGATAAACGAAAATGAAACGCCATGGTTATAAATATGATACTATGTTTATTGGGTTCTTTTGCTTTACTTAGAGCTAGTCAAAATCAACAATATACTTACAACAATGTAAAATTAAAGTTTTTAAAAGTCACAGTCGTTTGATTAATGCTGTAGAAGTATTCTCCTCCTCCTTGTGTCGTGTTCCTCATTGCTCGGGGTCGTGACCTCCGCAAATTTGAGAAATATTCATTGAGTACCAGAATAACTAGTTTATTTAATTCATTTGGTCTTGAACCTATATTTATGGAGCCAACTAGAATAATTGCCACTTCGGTTAAATGCATAGATAATATCTTTACCAATATATACATAATAAGCAAAAATATAATTATTAATATTCACTCTGACCATCTCGGTCAACTAGTTCAAATAGAAACTAAAATGAACAATAAAGATGTACAAAAAAAAATTACTTATATACCAGTTACCACTGATCGTTTAGAAAAAGTAAGATTGAACCTGGATACCAACTTGCCTTTTTTATTGTATAATGATGATAATCCAAATGATTTATACAATACATTTTTCACTGAATTCGAATCTCAAAAATTAGAAACAGTCAAGATAAAATAAAAGCAGCTTGGAAAATAATTAATAGTGAGACCGGATAATCCAAAACTCATAATAGTGTAATAAATTTAAATATTAACAATAATATTATTAAGCAAGATATAGATGTAGCAAAGGCATTTGTAACTTTTTTTTACTGATATTCCAGTCTCCACTACAAAGTCTTTAAACTCTTCTCATGTAATAGCAGTATCATTGTTAAAAGATAGTTTACCTGAATGTGTCACACAATTTTACTTTGAACATGTGGACAAAAACGATATTATCAAGGCATTCAAAATGATTAATGTAAAAAAGACCACTGATCTCTGGGGCATTTCTGTCAGTGTTATAAAACCACTAATTGACATTATTGCACCAGATCTAGCTTTCATATTTAATCAATGTATTGACAGTGGAGTATTTCCTGATTTGATGAAACATAGCAAGATCATACCTCTATTCAAATCAGGTAGTCATTCCGATCCTAGTAACATTAGGCCTATATCAGTACTTCCTACATTTAGTAAAATATTTGAAAAACTTATACTAAACCAATTACAACGGCATTTTAATACCTACAATTTACTAGACAGTAAACAATTCGGATTTACAAAGGGACGCTCAACGACTGATGCTGGTGTTGAGTTAATATCACATATTTTTGATATCTGGGAGGAATCATGCGATGCCTTAGGTATTTTTTGAGATCTGTCGAAAGCTTTTGATTGCGTTCACCATGAAACTCTAATCAGCAAACTACACCACTATGGTGTTAAGGGAGTTTCACTTAAGCTTCTCACATCCTACTTAACTGACCGAACACAACGAGTAGTTGTAAATGGAAAGCGTTCTCCGGGGTCAATGGTAAAAATGGGTGTACTACAAGGATCAATACTCGGGCCATTCTTGTTTTTAATTTATATAAATGATCTACCTAAACTTGTAAAGGATGATCACGAGATTGTACTGTTTGCTGATGACACGTCACTTTTATTTAAATTAAAGCGACGACTTACTAATCTTGACGATGTAAACAATGCAATCTCTAAAGTTGTAACATGGTTTAATGTAAACAACTTATTACTTAACGAGAAAAAAACGAAATGCATTCGTTTTATACTGCCCAACGTTAAACAGGTGAATGCTAATGTAAAAATTAAAAACGAAAAGATAGATCTCGTCGACACCACAGTGTTCTTAGATAGATACCGCTAGATTCGTTTACTTCAGCTACTTTCATAGCATTATGTCTTATGGCATTCTGTTGTGGGGGAGTGCTGCTGATATTAACACCATATTTGTGTTGCAGAAGAGGGCTGTTCGTGCAATTTATAACATGGGCCCCAGAGAATCACTTAAAAATAAGTTTAAAGAAATTAATGTTATGACAGTGCCTTGTCAGTATATATACGAAAATTTAATGTATGTGCACAAAAATGTTCATTTATTAAAAAAAAATTGCGATAATCATAGTATTAACACTAGAAATAAAGATAAACTCGCTGTTCCCACTGTTAGGCTCGCTAAAGTTAATAAGTCTTTTATAGGGCAATGTGTACGCTTCTATAACAAGGTCCCAAGCGACGTGTTAGATTTGTCGATTGGCAAATTTAAAAACGTAATTAAACATAAACTGTCTATTAAAGCATATTATAAAATATCTGATTATTTAGAAGACAAAAAGGCTTGGGATGAATCTGCTCCAACTCGACTCGGCATCCGTAACAAAATTGTCAAGGGTCATACAAAAAAGTGTTAGGACCAGACAAGTTTCTTGCCGGATTCTTCTTGAACTGGGGTTAGGAGGAACCGGCACCTAGATTCACTAGCATGTAAGAAGACGATTCAAAGTGGTCCTTGTGATTGTAATGAATAAAGTTATTTTGAATTTTGAATTTTGAATCATTCTTTGGACGATCGCTTTCCACTTACTTCGGTCTTCGGCAGTGTGTAGGCTTTCGTGGACGTTCTTGTTGGTGGTGTCCCAGATCTGGTCTGTCCACCGCATCGGATTACTCCCCCTTGGTCGCCTTCCCTGTATGTTTCCTAAAAGAAGATTCTGTAGAAGTATTCTAATCAACAGCATAAAATTAACATATTTAAAAATCAGCCTTTTGATATTAGGCTTGTTCTTTTCTTTTTTTATTATTTTGTCATGACAATCGAATTGAAATACTTCTCCTTTATGTTGAAGTATTTTAAAAAAATAAAGACTAGTAGACTTTTTACTACACTATTATTTACTGCATACAGAAAAATACTTCACAGAGACAATTTATAAAACAAGGACTCTGGTATGAATGACCACCACCTCTCTAAGTGGACTTTACATAAATGAGCTTCCTAACTGTTATTGGCTGATTAAAATACCAAACCAGAAAAAGGTCTTTCAAGATAGGTACATATTGTTTGTTATCGCCACTCCAATTGTTATCGCGTAATGAGTGTTTCAAGTACTCTTCTATTTGTTTGAAATTTACATATTATGCGTTTAAAACTAACTGCTATGACGTTTCATTATATAATCCATCATAATATCAACATAAGTTGAACCACTTTTCTTCTTGTCTATTATAATAACAAATTATGTAAGCGGGGCCAGTTGACCAATTCAAAACATGCATTAGGTCAACTGGACTCGAGGGGTCAGTTCAAGCGGGGCCAGTCGACTAAAGAGCCGTGCCAATCTAACAACAAAAAAAATTAATTTGGAAACATATACAAATCATACATGCCCGATATTTTTTTGACAGAATGTATACCTCTCACCTATAATCACACAATTACATAGCGTTTAAGTGTGCTTTGTCCTTGTCCTTCTACTGTCAATGAATAAAGATGGCAACAGATTTTAACAACACATACGCTAGTTTGTGATTATAAAATAGACCCACAGTCTATAACTTATTATATTATGTGAATGTTATGTTTAAGGATATTTAAATGTTTTTTTCTTACTTAATAATAGTGGATGGAACGATTTGGATGAAACTTTGTGTATATAATATAACATATAGGTTTTTTAACCACGTGCTCCACGTGTAAAGTCGTGGGCAGCAGCTTATAATACCTGTCAGCAGACTTAATTATAATAAAGTTATAACTTAATAATTATAACTTAATTATAACTTAATTATAATTAAGCTTGCTACGGAGTATACTCCGTGACGAACCACCTGGACCGGAGTCTCCAACTAAGGATTGTGGTAAGTACTTAAGTAAGAATCACTTACATACTTACCTGATGCTGCAAAACTGAACCAAACTGCCTGATGTTTCATGGAATAATCTTTATATGTATATACAAACTAGCTGTCCAGTTTGCGACTGCATCCGCAGGTTTTAAAAACAAAAAAATAAACTAATTGTAAATCTAAACCATTCTCGAATCCACTTAAACACACACAACAAATTTCATAAAAATCAGTCCAGCCGTTTAGGAGTTTAATTACAAAAACATGCACAGAAAATTTATATATAAAGATACATATTTTTTTCTTTTTAAAACGCGCGGACGAAGTCGCGAACGGGACAGCTTCTTTCCTATAAAATAGAAAGCATTCGTTAGTAAGATTCGACTGTTGAATTCTCTATGAAAATATATACGGACCGTTAATCATGTTTGCATATTCTTGGAACCTGGTAAATAACTATAATGAATTAGAAATATTGTGTTACGAATATAAAAAACCAGAACGCCTTTGTGGATGTCTGGATGTGAATATGTTTCTGGCTCATCACGACGTAAAGACCGAACGGACTTGGATGAAATATGGTATGGTATAGATTTTAATATGTTACGATTAACCGAATTCATAAAAAAGAGGATGATCTAATTTTATGTTTGTTAACTCCGTAATTTATGAACCGATTTGAAAAGTTCTTATTAAATGTAGAAGGATATACTTTCCGATTTGTCCCATAGAAATTTAATCAAAATCGCTTCAGTTGTTTAGTTTTCAAACAAAATAAATGGAAAAATATGTCATCCAAGTAAACGAAATTTTGTATTTTGCTCTCCTGTGACTTTCCAGTGGTATTTACTAATTTCGAAAATTACTAAGTACTGAGATAAAGTACTAGAGTAAAATAAAAACCTTTATTAACCGACTTTAAAAAAAAATTAGATGAGAACCTTAATTTTTTTTTAAATAAATTCGGTTGCATTTTTGATATTAAAGGAAGTAGGGTTTTTTTTTGCTTTTTTAGTTATAATTTTGGTACCACGCGTTCAAGCAAAGTCGCGGACGTATGCTGGTAATAAATAAAATATTCGCAGGCAGCATATTTATTCTATTTTCTTCAATTTCACTTCCTGCCTTTCTATTAAACACATACATGAACGGATAAAGCCATTGAACAAACATTACATACGTACCAACAAAGATAAACATTAAATCACCCTGATTTACAATAACCCCTGAAGGGCCTACACTACATCACAACTCCAACAAATGCGAATTTGGACTCTATGAATATCAGAGAAAGTTCCAAAATAAGATACCAATAATAAAACGATAACAGTTTGATCTATTTATTTCAAAGAAACAAAACGAAATGTCATCTCATCTCAGATTGGTATTCTCTTATAGCATTTATGTAGACTGCTCAGTGGCTAATGCCAACGTGTGTAGACATAGTCCAGTAGGTTTATGCCTAATGGGGTATAATATCCCCATTTTAATATACTACTTATATCATAATGTAGGTTTGTATGCTTATTCGTAACTCGATCACACCGTAATGATATTTGGACGAAGCTGGAATCTGGAATAGCATATACTACTTTTTTATGTAGATAATACGCAAAGCCACGGACAAAAGCTCGTCATAAATAATACTTAAGCCAGCGGCAGACAGCCAATATGCCAACTATTTCACAGAGCCGAGAGTAGGTTCTTTATTTTCCTGAATAGTCACGCACGCAAAGAGTGAGCTGCAATTTCAAAATGCCTATTGCGTATTGAAAATGCCGTCGCTCCTTTAAAACTGCAGCACAATGCCGTGACGTGCTAGAAGGCGTCTGTGATATAAACTTGGTGTACGAATATTTATTAAATTTATTTGCTTGCATGTATTGGGTGTCTGGGTGATAAAAAATATCATAAGTTAAAAAATATCAGTCATTTGCTCACCATAATACAAGCTATGCTTAATTTTGGTCTAGATGGTGTTGTTTGTAATGTCCTCCAATATATATTTTTTATACTCGTATTTGTTAGTGAAGACAATACCAGTGACCATGTTTACAAATACGAGTAGAATAGGCAAAAATTCAGCAGAATATAATTTATTTGAACTCACTTTGATAAGAAAGTAATGTATATATCTTCAATTTATTAAACTGCTAAAATATCAAACACCCGATCTGATGGTTTGTAAACATGCAGCTGTAGCAATGCTATTCAAAGTTAGAATCTACGCGCTAAATCTTTATAAAACTGAGTTAAAACTTGTGATAAACTAGGAATGTAATGTTTGTAATTAAACAAGAGACAAAACTCCATGTTACCACAGGATTCTTTGTAAATGAATGAAAGTTAAACAGACAAAGTTTCTAGTTACGAGTTGTCTACTTTCAAAACGTTACAGTCACTCTTTGTTTTTTTACCAAACTATTGACTTGTTACTTCAGTCATACGCGCAGTTCGTAAAATTGTAAAAGTACTTCCCCACTATCTTACAATTACACATTTAGCTAGCGCGGCGTATTCTCTATCCTTGTCATTCCAATATCAATGAATAAAACTGGCAATAAATAAATAAATGTATTTAATAGATTGAAACAACTCATTAGTTAATGAGTGATTATAGTAAGGCTGACTGGCCTGTCAGCTCAGTTGGTAGTAGCTCTGCTTTCTGCGCTGTAGGTTAAGGGTTCGATTCCCACCACCCCCCTCAGGATTAAAATATATGATAAACATAGGTGTTCGTTCTGTCTGAGTGTTATAAAGTATCATATGTATGCATTTAAATATTATATAAGTATTCTATCAGTCATCTGGTCACCACCATACAAGCTATGTTTAGTTTGGGTCAAGATGGTGTTGTGTGCATTGTTCAGCAATATTTATTTATTAATAAGATAGAGCCTAGGTCTATAGCAAGTTTCAAAATCCGTTCAGCCGTTACGGTGTGATTATGCCACATACATATATAAACATCCAAACATCTACACAAACTTTCGCAGTAGGATATGATAACAGAATTTCAAATTTAGTTTGTCATATTTGAAATGTTCACGACATAGCTGACTTTTCCAACTAGTTTGGGGGCTGGCTACCCAGCACGCCATACCTACTTGTAGTTGGTTTATCGACACCTCAATTTCCTTCTAGATTAAGTTTAGTATAGTTAAAGGTTGTCTGGAAGATATCGCCATATGCGATAAAATCGCCCTTTGCGGGACATATACTGTAGCATTAATTTTGTTTGTATGTGCCTAAAATGTTGTGTTTTCAATAGAGTTTATTTATAATTATAACTTAGTAGTTGCTATCAGTTAAGTAACGCTCTGCGAGTCAGTAGGTATTTGAATAAGTGACCGCAGAGGCATTTTCATCGGACCCGTTCCGCAGCTTTAAGAAGGCACATGCTATCTTTCTTCTTTAAAAAGCTATTACTCCACGACGGAAGCCTTTGCAAGGAATTACTCCAACATCCGAGCTTCTATAATAATGAGATTATGACCCTACTTCGATCATACCACAAAACGGGTTATAATAATATAATAAAAGAGGCAGGCAGTGTCTGCCTTAGTGCTTTAGAAACGCCTCTTGGGAATAAGCACACGAGTATGCAATAAACTTCATAATTCCATTGGTACTTCCATTGGGTTCCACTTCATAAAACATCGGTCCCACATGGTTTATCGTTGTAAGCATGTCGCTAGTGCAGACAGTAGTATCCAAATAAGAGCACGATGTCAAAAGTGATAGTTTAATGATGGACGATTTCGATATATTCATTTAACGGGAAGAATAAATGACAAGAACCATACAGAAACAGTACTCCCTATCTTATAATCAAATAATAAGTATCTGTCAACAAGTGGTCAGATCTCAAACCAATCAACACCATGGATGTTGTATGATTCTTTTTAATATTTATAAACTAGGCTTTTGCCACGCGGTGTAGTAAAATAAAAGAAACATCCCCAATTTACGCATGGGGGGTACCCCTAAGAACCATTTTATATAGTTTTTATTTCATAACTTTGTTGAGGTCATTATACGTATCTATTACAGATGCAAATTTTCACTACGATGACTAATAGTCTGCAAGCCGGCTCTGATAAGGGACGGGCAGACAGACAGATATATAGATAGACAGAGAGATAGACAGACAAACAGATAGATGGACAGATAGACAGGATAGATAACAGAATGGACATGGCGAAATCAATATAATCTTGCGAAGGAAAATGAGTGCTAGTCTTCAGGCTAAAATAATGTGTTTTTTAGGACGCGTCATCAGCTCGCTCTGGATGGAGCTGGAGTCGGAGGTACCTCCGCCGGATCGCTGACGGCGGCGTAGCGAGCAGTATTACCGGCCAGTCTCTCGCGCGCGCTACGAGCGCCGCAAGATGTCTGCCGCCGGTATACCGCCCGCTACCATCGAAGACAACGAGATCAAGGACTCGTCTCTATAAACACTCTATGTGGAAACAACTGTGCTACTGTTCTGTTCTTCAATATCCGCCACTTAGGTTGGAGTAGTTTAGTTTGTTCAAAAAGAAGTCGGTTTTGAATTTCAAAAGAAGGTCAAATTGGTTGCAAATTGTTATCTAGCAAACCGATAACAAGTGGTCACATTATTTTAAATCACGCAGCACAGTTGGAACATAGTAGATGATGACATTTTTGAGTAGGGCAGTGCGCTTAGTGTGACGCCGTTGAAGCTAAGGGCAATGGATATCGTACTGTTGACTGATTGCGGTGAGTGTACTACCCATAGAAATGGTGCAAAAAACTTCGGCTATTATTATGTATTATTCATCCTGTTTCATAAATATTTTAGGAACCCCAATGATTCTTTCAACCCATATTTCTACCAATAAAGTTGATATAGGTTTCTTGTGCCATTTGGGTTGGTATTTATTTGATAGTTCGAATGAAGTGAAGAGACAAGTATTTTTATGGGCAAAGTAAAGTTCCAGTTTAGGGTGGTACGGAACGTGGAGAGTTATTAAAACTGCTTGTTACCGGAATACTTGAACAAAGGTAATTGGTTTGCTTAGAAACTGCTTTCACTGGTATTTACTCACATCGCGCGGAACGAAGCGTAAAGCGATACACGCGTCGCGCATCGCACCTAAGATTGACAAATAGTTACTACCAAATACTCGAGAGACAGGGAACAGATACTGTTAGGTACCAAGACCGTCACCTTCCTACGTGTAGGTACGTGCACGGTCTCATCGGTATTCTCAAATTAGTAGTTACTAAATATAAGCAGTTACAATATGTGGTATTGGAATGAATACCAATCTGTAGTTAAGATATTGATAATTCCCGTACCGACCCACCCCTTGGTCCAATAGAAGGTACATACCTATGTTTATATCTTGTAGCTTTAGTTAGGTTCGTTCCCATATCATAAGTAAGTCATAGTTAACGGTTCCCAAGGCAATTACAACAAACAAAGCAATGCCATCACAATACGTCAAGGGGACGTCTGGAGTTCCGGACTCCGGATACTAGGAATCGAACATACCACATCGCGCCGACGACGACATATCCGTTCTAGTTAGATTCGTATTAAAGTAGATAGCATTTTACGATTCATCGCAACATATCCCATTAGGTGGGAAGAATGCATTAAAAACCTAAAAAAAACAAGTATCGGTAAGTTGTAGTTGTAATATAATATTATTTCTTGCAGTATTTCAGGAGTTCCTATATAAAACTCAAGTACAACAACTCAACTCGCAAGATTTAACTTTTTACATACTGTACTTAGATACAGTAATTGTTATAAAGTGATTTTTACTTGTCTTTAATATGACTATAATACATACTGAATATTTTATAGATGTATAACATATTAATGATTCAATTATTATTGTAGATTATTCAAATCAAAGTTGAGTGAATCTTAACATTTCGTAATTTATGGTACTAAATGCTCGTTAATGCTTTCTGTACCTAAAGATTGTTATTTTGACGGATCAATGTCAGGAAAACATTTAAAACCTAAAATTGGTTATATCGTAAAATAATTAAATTCAAAATTAAAGTGTGTTTCTTATTACTATATTCTATTAATAAAGTCGCCCAAGAGTCTTTAGTTTATGCTAAAGCAGTCAAAATTCCAAAACTACTACTACTAAAACTTGTAGAAATGTAGTAGTACCAAAAAGTAGTAAAAATCCACTAGATCTGACAAAGTCGCTAAAACTTGAACGGATATTTTCGGCCATCGACCCTACCGGGCATCTGGTGTGCACCGCAATGCTAGATGGTACTATGGTAGATACTTATAGAACCAAATATCATATTTTCCGTTTGCAGATGTTCCGGTTTTCTTATCGAATTGAATTTATAAACCAGGCGAGACAATATTTGTATTTCACTTTCAAAACTTTCGTGAGTTATACTATACATTTTGATAAACACGGGCTTACTGAACTCAGTGCGAACCGTGAACTCGAGCGGCAACAAGCGGACCGCGGATCAAACTCACCCTGATGAAGATTCTCTAGATGAATCGAAACAGTGTCGGTGCCTCCATCGACAAAATAATACGTGAGTAAAGCCCGTGTTTATCAAAATGAATAGTTGTATTGATGATCAATCAACATTCCATAGGTATCCATCCATTCCATCGCAGATATTTTGCCCTGCACGTATGTATGTCACATCACGTGCAGGGCAAAATATCTGCGATTTAGATTATAAACCTAAAGTAGAGCTCGGCTATTTGTTTTAAGCTAAAGTTTCATGACGTCAATCCAATTAGTTATTCAGTAGAAACGATCAATAAAAAGTGTTGAAACTCATACAAAAAAGTCTGGTAGAGTTTTGGAGTCGTAATTTTTGCCTAAATCCTAAAATTTTCAATAAGTAGTTCCAAAGATTTACTTAACAGCAAAAATATATTTTCTACTAAATATTTAGATGGCCTGTTTGTGACAAACTTATTTACGATTTCCACTTAACAAACTAGAGTTGAATCATCCCTTAATATTACTTGAAATACAGTGAACGATGAACTCTGTTGAACGACACGAGAAAAGAATATACCGTGGTGCATTGCCCTGGCTCTATGTATAATGCATACTGTTATGACAGAAAACATTCGTTACGATGGAGCAATAATTTTCTTTGCCGATGTTTTGTTTATTTGTTTACTGAAATTTCCCTCAGAGTTCAGTGAGCTGGAACGAGTGTTAACAGTCTTAGACATTAAAGCCCTTGCGCTTGTCCTAACCTGTCAACCAGGCTATAGGTACCTATATATGGCGGCGTTTATTTCGAAGAGTAATTTTAATAGAAAGGAACATGCACTTTCAAATAAAGAATGAATAAAGAAATATACGTAAGTATTATCAGTATATACTTATTGTCACATGTTAATGAGATTCATCAGTACATACTATAAAACAGTCGTCTGTCTTTCTGAACGAGATAAACGTAAATACTAGATACCAAACGGATTTTTTTTTTACCAACGAACGGAGTTCATTAGGAAGGTTGAGGTGTATAATTCACCCGTGCGAAGCCGGGTAAATTATATTTTGGTGCGAAAGGTGTTGATCTTTGTATCTAAGGAAAAAGCAGGGTAGCGAGTAAGCTATTTGAAAAAAAAATGATTGATGGGCCAATAAAACTCAGTTTGAAAAGAAAAGCTGGATACGATTATCTGCAAAAATTTGGTACCTACTTCATTAGTATTTTGATATTTGATGTAAACAGGATCATAGATAAAGTAACCTGCATAGTTACTGACCTATATATTATTATCTTTTATATGTATCTTTATGGGTAATAAGATATATAAATACGAGCTTTCTAATGGCTAATTCTAAATTATAAAGATGAGTAGTACCTACATAAGATGACTTGCGAATTATGTCCATAGCGTCATTATTCGCTTGAAAAGTATTTAAGCACCTACCAAAGACGTAAAAGGAACCTCTGGGCCTTTTATTCCGTAGCTATACAACGATTTTATCATATTAAAATGTTAACCGACCCACTTTTACTGTTATAATCAGGTTATTATATTTCTATAACGTACTTATCTATGTCGTCCCAAATTTGATTATGCCAGCTTGTTTTGAATCATAAAGAAATCTAGTAAGTTTGTAATGTAATAAGATATTTTATAATGCGTGAAATGTCGACCATTACGTATATTATATAAATTTATATTGTTAACTTGGTGTACTGTAAACCAAATATATGTTAGTTCATAAAAACTATCTGTATCTAAACATACTTAGGTATGTAATAATATTATGTAACACCCATGTAAACATACTTAGGTATGTATTAATATTATGTAACACCCATGTAAACATACTTAGGTATGTATTAATATTATGTAACACCCATGTAAACATACTTAGGTATGTATTCATATTATGTAACACCCATGTAAACATACTTAGGTATGTAATAATATTATGTAACACCCATGTAAACATACTTAGGTATGTATTAATATTATGTAACACCCATGTAAACATACTTAGGTATGTAATAATATTATGTAACACCCATGTAAACCCCGACCTTAGCTTAGCTTATTAATCAATAAAATGTAGCATCTTTATTGTTTGTTTTATTTGTGTACCGCTTTGCAAAACGAGCGAAATATATATTTTTACTAAGTACCTTTGACATGTAAGTATATATTGAGAACCGTTTTGAAAAAATATAGCGATATATTCCCTAACGGTATATATACTCGGACACTCGGGAGATGGCATAGTTTAAAATAGTTTTAGTTTAGTTTAAGCGGGGTTTTCTAACACAAGTATTTTATACTTAAAAGATAACCTCAATCTTATTGTATTGTAATAACTTGGCTACAGAAATAAACATTTATTCATTTTTGTTTCTTGTTATAGGTATTTTTATGAGATCGCTTGCATGCTACGAAGGGCACGTTAAATTATTAATGCTGGCTTTACAAAAAATCATATGAAAGTAGTAAAATTTGTCAAATGTCCAATCAGTCTTTAGGAGATGTATAAAAATAGATTCAAGACATTCTACGGCAACTCGAATTAAACTAGACTGTGCATTACCTACACTGTATGTCGTATACAAAATGCTTAGTGAGGATGCAGTGTAGACTTTAAGAGGGTAAAGTTTACTACAATACGGTTAACTTCAACTTAATAGATCCGATGTAAACGTTAGCAACCGGCTAACTTCGCTACTAAAGAGAAATTAGTTACAACGCAAACCGTTAGTATGTATGAAGAAATAGTATTCAATGTATAGTATGCGAATTGTTCTGACAAACGAGTATCTTTTTGGTTTATGCAACAGTTTTAAATAGGCATCATCATTGGCCTTCGTTCATCTGTTGAAGATGATTTAGGTGGCGTCAGTAAAGTTACAGAGCAGTTAATTGTAATTGAAAACTTTCGTTCATGGATCCACTCCAGCAAGCTGAGCTGGTTGAAGTTTCCTCTCCACTGACGTCACCCTGCCTGGGATTCTGTTTGATAGCGCAGGCCTTTCCAGGTACCCACACCAATCTCTCGACCTTGCCAACAAACCCGCAGGAAAGACGAATCAGTACATGCGGTGTCGGTTCGGTTGCAGGTGCATAACGGCTGGCACCGAGCCGGGCTTGTTTCAAGTTTTCCATCTCTAAATAGTATTAATAATAATAATAATAGAAGCAGCCTTTTTGGAAGCTCTTGTTAAACGGGGATAAAATATTTTATGAATCATCATCTAATCAAAGGTCGAAGATAACCAAATTTTTATTGTATTACTGGAGCAGTAGCATTATCCGGTATTGCGGCTTCACTTCTAGAAGGCAGGAAACCACGCAGCCTTTAAATTTCCGCTAAATCGTACGAGCAGATACTCTGATGTAGTACGAGTACCTACGAGTACGCTGATGTTAAATCTTTTAAGCAACAAAGTGTCATTGGCCAAGTGCTTGAAGATTAAAAATTAAATACATTGCTATTTGTAGAGACTGGGGTCAATAGAAACATGGGTCAATTGAAACAAGTTGAATAACTCGGAGACGGTTAGTGACAGCGGCGGGGCCTCAAGGGGTAGTAGGGCTGCCTTGCGAGTCGGGACCTGTCGCTTAGTGTGCACCACCGCTCCAAACACGTTGAACATTTTTATGGTTCTTCGACCCGAAAAGTATGTTTTTAGTTTATTATTGCTTCAAAACTATTGTTCGTTCTTCAGTATAGTTTACAATTATTGTTGCTTTGAATATCCTTTCGTGTTTACTGTGGTCAGTACCTTCCTACTACTTTTAGATTTTATGCTGTTTGTTAAAATATTTAAAGTGAGGGTGTGGGGGCAGTTGAAACAAACGATTTTGGGTCAGTTAAAACGTTTCTATTGATCCGAACCGTTTTTTTTTCATATTTAACAAGCATGTTAGTCTAATCTTGTTATAATTCTTTCTTTCAACTACGCAGTAATGTTATCATTAATCACTACAAAACCGATCACAAAGGACGTATTTTTTGCTTAGAACCAAAACAGTGCAGAAATGTTTTATGAAATCGCACTGTGGTTGTTACATTGTTGCACTGTTTTTCATTATTGCACAGGTTTTTACTTTTTATTTAGATATAAATTTACCACAGAGGTTTAATATCTCCCATTAAGTTTAATATAAAAGGTTTGTAAATGTAAAAAAATACTGGCTGAAAATAAAAATCGGCTGAATAAAACCGACTTTTTGAAAAAACAAATGGCACCATTGTAAAATTTAGATTTTTCATATTTTTAGTTTGAGTAGGTATATTTTATCACAGAAGGTAGATGATTAGTAGTTGAAAGAAAAGTAAATTGCGCACCTTGCTAAAGAGAGTAATTAATGCACTCATGCATTGATAACTCACTTTGCGCTCGGTGCAACAATCTACTATAAATGTCAAGAAACTGTTCAAAACTACAAACCACAGATAAACTGAATCTTCAAAATTATACAAAGACAATGATGATATAAAGCAATTTGGCATTCTTTTGAGACAAGGTGGCTGAAATTATATCATAATCATTAAAAATAATCCTTGTTTAGATATAAGAAAAAGCAAAGTTATGGCCGCAGCAGACCAGAAACAGATGCAATTTTCTGGATGAAGGCTACGGGCACACGAAGCTTGCACAGCAGGATATTTAATTTATTTATAATATGATTTTGTATCTGAATTAACATTATATTTGAGTCTTTGGACCAATTGATTGTTGAGTATTTGTTGATTTGGGGACTTATAACGTAACGTAATTATATAAACGTACCTAATGTTAAATTAAAAGACCAAATAATAATTTTAATTTTATTACATTGACTTATCTTTACTTATACGTAAATAATATACTCTGACTAACTTAAAATATATTTTATTCATGACAAACATACTATACCATTTCATATACATTATAAAAATTACCTAGGGTTAGTAGAATCATTAATTCAGACAGTTGAACACATTTGTTTCAACTAACCCTAGGCATAGGCACCGTTTCAATTGGCCCCGACACAATTTAAATATTTTTCGAGGGTTTCTAAATGGCTTATACCTACGTTAAGGGCATATATGATGCATTATTAATACTGTTATTAGATAGCATGATAATTTAACTATAATTTAAACCAATTACATAACAGAAAATATGTAAAATGAAGTCACACTGACCGATTTTCTCTAAAACGTTTCAATTGACCCCGGTCTCCCCTATTCAATGGAAGTAGGTAGGTAATGTTCTGTTGTACATAATTTTCATTCAAAAAGGGATATTTCAAACAATCTTTATCTCGTGATAATGGCGCATGCAACTGTGCTGAAATATCGAGTAGCAGAAAAACTCACATAGCATGGTAAACCTTTTCTAATAATGCTTACAATTATCTACTTATTATGCAAAAATTAGTACGTTAAGTATGTGGCCCAAATAATTGACTGACATACCAACTACTTAATTTTTTTTAATTAGGTAAATGTTATACATAGAAACATCCAGACCCAAGACACCCGAGACAGATCATACTTGCAGACCCGAGACTTGCAGATCATACAAACACTTTTCCCGCGGCGGGAATCGAACCCTCAATCTTCTGCGTCTCAGCCGGGCCTTGGCCCACTGTGTCACAGAGGTCGTCGAGTCGTCTTCTAAGTATTTCTGAAGAGCAAGGAGCTTTCGTGGGCAAAAAGAGACCAGATCCTAAGAAACTAATTTTATGTTTACCTGTACATACATATAAGTATTCTGAACTTTTCTTTCTTCTGTGCTTTGCGTCTTGGACTGAATAAAGGTCTCGGTTCTGGGCATTTTTCTATGTGTATGTAAGGAATGAAATTTAAGGAAGTTGCAACTGTACAAATAGGAGGCAAATAACGAAATTTTGAAAGTGCCGCTCCAATTTTGTGCAAAAAAGAATAAAAAGCTGATGAGTCAAAAAAGGGGACAAACTCCTGGGGCAAAGTACGAATTAATTGTAGGGATTTCCAAACAGGGGGCATATCTCTACAAATTGTATGGGCCTCCCACTAAGTAGGCAAAAGCAGAAAAGGGACAAGCACCGAAAAAAGTATATAAGTAGTACGAGGGGAGGTCAATAAGTTTGGGGAATGGCATGGCATGCCATTCCCCAAACTTGTCTCCCCCAACTTGTCCCCAAGTTTGTCCCCTTTTTTGACTCATCAGCTTTTTATTCTTTTTTGTACAAAATTGGAGCGGCACTTTCAAAATTTTGGGTCAAAATTATGGAACAAAATAAAACAAATAATTATTTTTCCTTTTCAATATATTCTCCCTTATGCCTAATACACTTTTCAGATCTTTCAAAAAGCTTACCATAAGGCTTACTTTAAGCCCTTCGAAAAATATGTTCAATCAAGGCCATCAAAATATGGCGAAAATGCAGACTTAACTTCTTAATATTCAGTTTATTTTTTCCACGAAGTTCTTTTTTTACTATTTGGACTATAGGGAGGGTGATTTAATGTTTCGCAGCTACATTTTTGCAAGCTAGCCCTTGCAACATGGCTCTTGTGTACGGGTGCATTGTCGTACAAAAGCAGCACACCTCGAGTCCATATTCCTCGTCGTTTTTCCTTGATGGCAATTTATTTTTTTTCCAATATAGTGGCATAGTATCCCCCGGTGATATTCAATCCTTTTTCTTTGTAGTCGATTAACAAAATCCCCTCCGAATTCCAAAAAACAGTGGCCATGACCTTTACGGTCGATTGTGACACATTGAATTTCTTAGAAGGTGATGCGCCTTTTTCTGCCACTTCATAGATTTCTGTTTTGATTCAGGCTCATAGTGATGAACCAAGTTTCATCTTCAGTAACAATCCGATTCAAAATGTCCTCCTTGTTGTCGCTATAGAGATCCAAAAACTCGCGTAAACACTCGACGCGCTGCTTTTTCGGAACCGCTGAGAGCATTCTCGGCACCCATCTTGCGCTGACCTTACACATGTCAAGATGGTCATGGAGGATGATAAAAATGATTATAAACGATACTCCAACCATTTCTGGAAGTTGTTATTTATTTAATCAAGTATCTTCAAGAACAAGTTCTTAGACTTTTTCGATGATGTCTGAGGTGGTGGCCACCGATCGAGATTCCTAGCCTTGCTTGAATAAGCTATTCCACTTATAAATCATTGTTTTCCAGGGCAAGAGTCCCCGTAAACAGATGACATTTCATCTAAAATAATTTGAGGTGTTTTTCTTTGTATAGTAAGGAACTTTATAACGGCACGAAACTCAATTTTATCCATGTTTAACGATTTTTCTCCGGTTGTACTGCTAATGTAGTGATAATTAAAATGTTAATGACCCGATATTCCTAAAGTTTGGTATTTATACCTGTATTGAGTACCTGAAGATTACCAGGTTAAAAAAATTAACCCCACCGAAGGGGTGGGGTTAATTTTTTTACCTAACCAAACCCTTCCATTCCGCGAACTTTTTACTTCCCCTCGTATATCAGTAATGTGGTACCCGTAACACAAGCTCTGCTTACTTTGAGGCTAGATGACGCTGTTTTAAATGTCCGGCTTTATTTATTATTACAACTTTATTTATGCTTCATCGACTATGAAATAGGCCTTCTTTGTGTGCAATGGAATAAACTCCAGGAAAACTCGAGAAATAGGAGTCCACTTGATTAGGTTCGTGAGCAGGCTCTACTTACTTTAATAATAACTCCATCGGGCGCATTGAATATTCTAATCTGTTCCAGACCAAGAAAGATGCAATGCTATCACAAGATTATCTTTAATATCTACGGAGAACACACAAACATTTAATAAGTAATGCAAAATAAGCCAATTTATGTAAATAATAATTATTTTAAACTCAGTCCGGATGAATATTCCGACATATTTCTTTTTTACTGCATGCCAAACAAATATGTACGTACATAAAAAAAAGTTATTTGAAACTTTTTATAATTGTACGTACGTGATTCGTTTATTTTGCGGATTGTAAATAAATATTTAGTTTTTATATTTACATATACAAATAGTTTGTCAGTGGATAAAGAAAAAGTAGGTTTAGTTTAGGCTGAAACCCTTTAATTATAATAAACTAAAAATTGAAAATTTGACAAAAAACTATATTGTATAAATCGTCCGAAACTTGATTAGGTAGGTATATTTATTTAAGTTATTAGAATTATTTAAGATTAAAATTAAATTAATAATAACACGTCTTACGTGTTATTATTTTGTATAAAACCAAGTTTACGCCTAAATACTTTGTGAGGATCTAGCTTCATTAGTCACCAAGATACAAGGAGATCTTAACGTGCGGGCGTCGAAATTCTTGGGTGCATTCCATGTAACTGTCCGATAACATGGGGCGGAATACCGAAATGCTTGCGGTTGAGTGGATAGACACACATTCCAAATTAAGGTGACTCCTTGATCAAATGATTTGGACGCGTATTCACGGCGCTCAAATTGCGTTTTTTTTTATCAGAAATGAAAAAAAATGGGGAATTCTGAAAAAGCTTGACAGCTAATGTTTTAATTGACCGAGCGAAGCGAGTGTCTCCGTTACAGCTTAGGCGAAAATGCTTTCGTATGTCCGGCGTCTGTCCGGATGTTCTCCTCTACAGGTCGCATTTCTCAACCGATTCTCGTGAAATTTTGTAAGCCGGTTTTATAACTATATTTTTTTTTTGCGATTCCGTTTTGGATTTTCATTTAAATGGCGGAGATAGGGGGTTTGAAAACGAATAAAAGTTGTAATACATTAATTTCTAAAAATGTTTGCGAGGTCTACAGCTCACAGAGCTAATAGTTTAACTTGCTTTCCGCCTAACAGTGCAAGCTGCAAGTTAAAATGACGTCAACTTTAGGAGAACTTATTTCATAATTAAATTATAAAACTAACAGTTACTTTAAAAACAACTTAAAACGACGAGGAGGCAAAATATTGAAAATATATACCGACTATATTTCTTTTATAACTATTATTCTGTCATTTATCGAGCCGATAGCCACTGAATAGCGGTAAAAAATCCCTACACACAAGTTAATTTGATGTGGACATGGTGTCCACAGGGTTTAAGTCTGTTTTGTATATACATTTTGACACATACACAGTTCGAATGATGAAATGTGACCGAATTTCACATAACTTACGTGCGTTTCTGCAATTGCGTATGTTCATTACTGCATTGTGTATGTTCGTTGTTTATAAAATACTAATTAAAATCACATATCAGAATAATTTTCACGTTTTTTGACGATCTGTGTGGCGTAATGGGCGTAGGCTAGCCTAAGACGCAAAAGAAAAAGCCAACTATGCCCCGGTCCGACCAATATTTTCCCGCTACTGCACACCGAACATTGCTACATGTTAATGCTAATGCTAATGCAAATGCTAATAATATAACTAATTGATAATTAAAAAGTGAAGTGAATCATATAAAAATGATGGTTGAATTGGGTCGTGCGTAGGGCCAGTATGTGGGGATGCAACTGACCTAGTGGCTCAGCGGACAGATGATTTTTTTGCATTACTCCACATTGGTGTGAATTTATCCCAAAAAGGCGGCCTTTGGTCTAGCCAATCGTTGCAAATTACGGTTGACTTTCAGCTGCCGGCGTAAGGTTGGTTGGTGGTCAACATCAACATCAACATCAGTGGTATCGTTTAGAGTCGTAGACAACGCGATCGTCCTCTCTATATCGAACTTGTAGCAATGGTATATACATCCTCTCCTAGGCGTGGACTCCGTTGTGGGATGGGAGCCGGAAAAATTAATTTTAAAAACGTCACATGATAATAAAAGCAAACCAGCACATCCTCTCTTCAACAGTTAACCTACACAGAGTACTAGAGGCAAAAAACAACAAGACCATTGCCTTGATTGCCTTGAGGAGCTCTAGATCAGGGCTTGTGTATTCTCTTAACATGCATAGTTACTGGACGACAACACCTGTGCTAACCCAAGTGCGTGCATTTGTGTACCACATAACATAACAACGAAGACCGCTTTTGATCCTTGAGTGTTGGTGAACAAAGGGTTGTTTCACCAACACTCAAGGATCAAAAGCTTTGAGCATTGCAAGCCGTCTCACCAAGCTAAACTTTATCGTTTCTATGTAGCATTGTTAGCATCAATAGGCAAACAAGTAATGTTCAAATAGATAGGTGTTATAATGCTATAATATAATATATCAGTCACGTGATGCCCATATTCAAGCTCAGCTTACTTTGGGGCTAGGACCAGGACGAGGAGTTTCTTGACAATTCTTGGGTTTGACACCTAAATTCACCCAATTCACGCGTAATTCTGTGATGGTTTATTTATTTACATACAAATAAATAAACCATCACAGAATTACGCAAAGTATTAACAAACGAACTAAAACATTTTTTTTACAAAAATAAAAATACTAAGAACTTATCTAACTACCTTCCTACTTACTTAACAATTTATTTTACTACGTGAAATGTGAAATGAAAATCCAGTTTTTACATTTGTCAGCCCATACATAGGTATTTGAGTAAGGTAGATGTTTTTGTACTACCTACATGTCTAAGTAGTTACGCTAGTTTTAATATAATGCGTAGACGGCTTGTAGCATTTACATTACAAACCATAGCGGTTTTTTGTGCTAAATTTAGCAATTTTTTTATCAACTTTTTATAAAGGAAAATAAAAAAATGATAGGTACCTACTTAACTATTTTATAAAAAATACGTCATGAAATACGTCTACTCCTACCTGTTCTGTTGGGATTTTTTTCCCATTAGTTCTGTGACTTATAAGACTATGCTTTACCTGGCTTCAATGTCAAATTATATTATTCTGGTGCTTTGGCGGCCGCGGCACGCTTGCTTTGCTCGCTCGCCTTGCGCGTTGTTTCCTATACTCTAACATAACCTAACAAACTGGTTTCGATCTGAACTTCATGTCACAAAATTCGCGAACAGAACTACTGGGAATACTTTCCCATTTGTTCTGTGAACAGAACTAATGGTTAAAAAAAACCCAATAGTTCTGCCAACAGAACAGGTGATAGTCGACTATGAAATAAATTACTTATCGACTATATATATAGTTAAATAATTGAGTTAGATTTTATCTTAACATTTCATATTTTAGGATAAGGTATTTTGAAGGGTGTTATTAAAATAAAACACCGTATAGTAAATAATAATGGATTATAATCTTAAAAATATCATGGATACAGTTATATATTGTTAAAAAAATCGGTTTAGAGCATGTTAATATTTTTTATTTCGATGGTTGCCGTAAATTTTGAGACATAATTATGACTAAGTTATGCTCCAATTCCATAAAATTAGAAGCCTAGAAGAATTAGAAGTCTTCATAATATTAAAATATTAATACATATTTATTTTTAAATTAAATACATTTTTATTTTTAATATAGAAAGTACCTATCTACTATAATCAACCGAAAAATCTAAAATAATTTGTTTACAATTTCCACCAGCTAAGCAAAATGGTTTCACAAAAAATGTTTAGAGTACTTATAAATATTTTAAATTAGATAGCCCAATTTCCAAATTAATAAAGTTTTACATTTTCAGGTAACCATGGCTACGTGCCATTCGGTTGTATTATTACATACATATGTTTATTTATTTTCTGCAGTATTTTTTTCTTGGACACAGTTTTTACTACTTCGGGAGTAAATCAGTTACATTGTATTATGTTCATTTATTAGGCTTTTTATTTTTTTAAGATTTTTCGATGTTTTTTAGTTTGTATAGGTACTAAAGACAGCTATAAATAACTGCAAAAGATATTAGCTCGCATACTCACACATTAGAAAATGTGACGCTAAAATCCTGCCATCATTATCATCATTATTATGGACATTAAAATGACAAGAACAGACTTTATCGCCACATCTGTGTTTATAAGAAAGACGAATTGAATATATAAATAATTTAACATTTTTGAAATTATAAATATCTTTTAACATAACAAAATTAAACGTTTATATAGAACGAGAATGCACAAGGTGAGGGTTATTTATTACTGACACATTTCATCTGCGACTTTCAACTTAAAAGGAATGTCATGTATCATGAATAAATGTCCTCCGCGAGCGTAAACGTTGTTCGATAACTTTATAAACCGTGAACTTACGTACAAAATAATACATTTGTTGTGACCATAAACACTTAAAATTAGAAGAGTACGCGCGACGCCATTTTGTTCGTAAGGAATAACCTCACTAAGTTTTTGTTTTTAATTCTACCGTACAATAGCAACATTAACTTGCTCAACATTAACACATTACGTAGCGTGTACCGACGTGATTTATTCATTTAATATTAAAGCTTACTTTTATATCATCAGTTTTGTGAATAGATTAAAGCGTGGATGATGATGATGATTCACAAAAGCTGTTTAACTTACTGCGGGTTAAACGAACAACTAAAAGCTGAAATTGTATTAACCAACATGAAATTAGGAGTTATGATGATGTTCATTATAACTATAGTTACGCTTTCTTTTTATTATCAGATATTAATATAATTATTATACTTAATGTCAATTTGTTTAGAATTCGTCTCAACCCGGTCAGTCGTTCAGTCGTTATTCAATCAATAACTATTGTATTGTTTTTTTAAGACTGTTTATATTCAATATAAACTGTCATTCGGGATAAAAACTCTGGGGCTCAGTAATTCTAATCTAGCATTAAAGCGCAATCGCTTTTCTAACAAGTCTAGTTAATGTTAAACATACTATGTATAATAATCTATGTATTATTCAACATTTTTTATTGTTCGTGTGGTTGCAACACACCAACTTAGAATATTGCATCAAGGAATAGGTATCGAGATTAAGTAGCGTTCTTAGGCTGTTGTCATCATTGTGCATAATTGTCTACGCGATGTGCCGTCAACCAAAACGAGCTAACTTTTTTATATAAAAATTACGATAAATTTACTATGTAAATAATACGATTTTGTGTATATTAGAAGCGATTCTGTGATCTATTTATTATAATTAAAAGCTACTACTGCCTTGTTTTTATTAGTTTTGTCATAAGAGAATGCACCTCAGAATAGCACCAATGCTACTAATGACAAAAACATTAAGGGTATATGTTATAAACACACACTAGCTAATGTGATGTTTAGTTATGTTGCCATCTCTATGACAGAACGTGCATAAGCGTCACGTTAGCTAATTATGTAATTATAGGATAGATTAAGTACAACATACATACAACTGAATTTTTGTTAGTATATTCTTACGTAAATGAAATACTGTTGTAACGTATTTTTATAAAATGGATAACAATTTCAGCATCCTTGAATTATTTCTCTTTCGGCTGAAAAAATACCTTACGTCCCGAGTCTTACGTAAAAAGTCTTTAAGCACCCTCTCTGTAGTTTACCTCAGTGATTCTTAAGGTAGACTTACTGTGGTAATTTAAATTGCTTGATACTTGTAAACTTGCACGACAACATCGGGCAATTTACGGCAACGGCAACATCTAGAGATTGTAAAGAGGCATGGGCCTCGTAATATGGAACAATTTAAGTAGTTGATCTAGATTGATCCATACTAGTT
This sequence comes from Lampropteryx suffumata, assembly GCA_948098915.1. Taxonomy (NCBI): domain Eukaryota; kingdom Metazoa; phylum Arthropoda; class Insecta; order Lepidoptera; family Geometridae; genus Lampropteryx; species Lampropteryx suffumata. The sequence continues at coordinate 11,019,855 of OX402544.1, read as the reverse complement.
GTCGATAAATTTTTGTTTATAAAAATTTTCCGTACAAGCATCTCTTTAGAACAGGCAGGGGTACTAAATGAAATTTTATTTCATCAACAAACAACGAACCAGTAAAGGCTAGGCACACTTTGCTTAAATACTTTTAATGTAGTTTCATTTGAATAAATGGAAGAATAAATCGAATTAAACGCCGCGTCGGGGGATGGAATTGAAATCTAAATAAACGTCATTTTATTCCAGTTTGTAACAAAAGTCTGGGCTTACGAATGTCTTTGACCCTCTAACAAACCAACCTTTAACACAATACAAGACTCCACTATTGTTAAAATTCCGATGTTGATCCTGAACCACATGTTTCATTCGTAAGCCGCTTATTTTAATGGTGTGAATCATAAAATATAATTTAAATGTTAACCACGTATGTATGTATATAGCTATTATATAAAATTAAGCCACCATGCAATATTTAATATTGGTATAGATGGCTTACACTTTTAAGCTGAGCCACAGAATAAATGTTATGTTGGTAGTACTAAGCGTATCTTACTATAGAATTTGTGAATTAATTATTTTTAGGGATCTAATAGAGAATGATAAAACATAATACATTTTTTTTAACAAATAAATGGTTTTAATGCTCAGATTTTCTTTGTCCGAGTTTGCCACAATTACCATTGTATGAACAAATCGCATGGAACAATCTCCAATCTCTTGATCCATACTTACCGTTTCTTGTTGCATTGTAACATCCAGATCCAAGACCCTTCGAAAAGAAGCATTTCAATTGAAGCGCACCGGAATTATTTGTGCGAAATCAAATTATAAACAACTCGTTTTTATATCCTCTGCTCCGCTTCTATGGAAACGCGTAGTCTTGGCACCAAAACGACTGACGTATCAAAAGATATATTCGCAGCTGCTGGTTAGACGGGTGGTATCGTCCATAGCACTGCGGTTTTGTCTGCTGACGTGGAGAGGAAAGAGAAGTCATCGGGATGCCACCGCGCGGATATCACCTTGTCGGGATGACGCGCCACTGGGACGCTCGGCAAAGGGCACGTCAGGTCACCTGCAAAGGCCTTACACTTGAGAAACGGTGACTAGAGACAATGTGTGTAATCGAGTTGTGATTTTAAAGCGACGGCAAAGGGCACATCAAGTTTTAAAACGTCGGTAAGGGTCACTTCTGGTCACCTGCAAATATGAGATACCTCGAGTAATTGATATGCTATACATTTTGAAAAACACGGGGTTTACTCACGTATTATTTTGTCGATGGAGGCACCGATATTGTTTCAGTGCGAACCGTGAACTCGAGCGTCAACGAACGGACCGAGCTCAAACTCACGCTGATGAAGATTCTCTAGATGAATTGAAACCCCGTGTTTTTCAAAATATGTAGTACAACACACGAAAGTTTGGGAAATTGATTTGCTATTTTATAGCAACGACAAAGGGCACGTCAGGTCACCTGCAAATGCCTACACTTATTGTAAGTGTTGATAATTTTAAAACACCTTATGTTTTATCGTGTCATATAGACAACGATAATTAGTTCAGGAATCCTCGCAGAAAAAAAAAATGCATACCAAGACGCAAGAAATGTCTCTATAAATAAGGCGTGCTATATAATGTGTTGTATAACGTATTCAGCTCGCCGTCACAAAGTTGATATATTAGATTGGGGAAAAAGTCTTTTCGCATTATAGTATGTATGAACTTGTAATAAAATCTCTTTAGCTATACTATTTGTACCTGGCTGGTTTTGGTATCATTAAAAGTTTAAATTTTAAAGAACATAATTCCAAATTCAAATTAGGAAAATGTGTGATTATTATTTGATTTTCGTACTGTCAAGATGAGTGAATCTACTGAAGAAATTCGATACATTTTAAAATTTTACTACAAAAAAGGTAAAAATGCAACGCAAGCCTCGAAAAAAATTTGCTATGTTTATGGACCTGGTGCAGTGTCTGTGAGAGTAGCACAAATTTGGTCAAAGCGTTTTCAATCCGGAAATTTTGATGTCAAAGATGCATGTCGCTCTGGTCGCCCTAATACGGATAAAATGGATGCCATTTTTGAAAAAGTGGAGCAAGATCGGCATATCAGTAGTTACGACGTAGCTTAAGAACTTAAGGAATTGACCACAAAACAGTTTTGGCGCAAAAACTGGGTACACAAAAAAGCTCGATATTTGGGTACCTCACGAGCTCACTGAAAGAAACCTAATGAACCGTGTACTCATTTGTGATTCTTCATTACGACGTAATGAAACCGAACCATTTTTGAAGAAGCTGATAACTGGTGATGAAAAGTGGATCACGTACGACAAGAACGTGCGAAAAAGGTCGTGGTCAAAGGCCGGTCAGGCTTCACAGACTGTGGCGAAACTCGGGTTAAATCGCAACACACCTTGTTGCGAAACTTTTAATGATGCTGTGTGTGTGGTGGGATTGGAAGGGCATTAGTCATTATGAGCTGTTACCACCAGGCAGGACCATCGATTCTGAACTCTACTGCGAACAACTGATGAGATTCAAGCAAGAAGTTGAGAGAAAGCGGCCGGAATTAATCAACAGAATTTGGTTTTTCATCATGATAACGCTAGACCTCATACATCTTTAGCCACTCAGCAAAAATTAAGAGAGTTTGGCTGGGAGGTGTTAATGCATCCGCCGTATAGTCCTGACTTTGCACCTCCAGGTTTCCACCTGTTTCGGTCTCTTCAGAATTCTTTAGGCAGTGTCAGGTTAACATCACGAGAGGACTGCCAAAACCACTTGTCGCGGTATTTTGATCAGAAGTCCCAAAATTTCTTTAGCAATGGGATCATGTCCCTACCTACAAGATGGCAAAAAGTTATCGAACAAAATGGTACCTACATACTTTAGTTATTATTCAATCAATTTATTATTTATTTATTTATTATTACGAGAAAATATAGCAAACACAACAAATAAACATCAAACCTTGCAAGTCAGTGAGCACCACGCGTCCATCGTAACCCGCTGTCAGTAAGTAGTAGGCCCCGGGCGAAAATCGGACGCTGCGTACATCGCCCGAGTGAGGCGTGAAGCGTTGCAGGGCGCGAGAGCCTCGTACGTCGTGCAGCGCGCTAGTGCCGTCGTCGTGCCCACACACGAGCAGTCTTCCACTCGGGTCTACCGCCAGAGATGTCACAGCTGCTCCCTAGTACACAAATAAATCTTCTAGCTCTACACTGGAATTTTGACTGGCCTATCAGCTTAGTTTGTAGAAATTTTGTTTCGAGGTTGTGGGTTCGATCTGTAGAAAGTCAACTATTAAATTAAATGCGCAATTAAATAACAAGGGCTTAATCTTGTATCGAATATAGCCAATTTTTTTACTAATTTTCTAAAAAAAAATACTTTTCTACCATTAGGTATAATATCACATGTGTCATAATGATGTTAAGTTTGCCAATGTCAAGTGATTCGATTTTATAGTACGACATCACAAAAGTCGTATATTGTCGTTCGTTATTTGTTATCCCTACTTCCCTACTAATATTATAAATGCGAAAGTAACTCTGTCTGTCTGTCTGTCACGTTTTCACGCCTAAACCGCTGAACCGCTGATTTTAATGAATTTTATTATGGAGATAGATGGGACCTTGGAGAAGGACATAGGCTACTTTTTATGTAGGCACCACGCGCACAAAGCCGCGGGCAGCACCTAGTTTTATATAAAATGATGGTTTTTCATATAAAATCATTTATGGATTATTTTTGCTCAAATCACAAATCTTTTCTATGTATAAAATGTATGTATTTACAAAAAAAAAAAAAAGTATATAAGTAGTATATCAGTCATGTGGTACCCATAACACAATCTCTGCTTACTTTGGGGCCAGATGATGTTGTGTGAAATGTCCGGGATTATTTATTATTATTATTATTATTATTTTATTCCAATTATTCACACCCGAGTCAATAACTCTAGCTTTATTTGAATAAAATCAACAACGTTACTAATAAATAAGTGCATAAAGTAATTTTACAGATAAGCAATATGTGTGGCACATAGCATAATGTAAACAAGACGTAAAATTTAAAAAAACATTTATTTTTGTATACTAAAAAGTAAAGAAAACCAAAACGATCCAGGATTAAAATTGGGTGTTATAATGTATAATAAGTATGTATTTAGAGGTATGTAAGTATTTTAACAGTCATTCCCATAGTACAAGCTTTGATTAGTTTGAGGTTAGATAGTGTTGCGCTAAAGGTCCACCAATATTGATTTATTTATTTTATTTACTATTAATCGTAGAGCCATCGTATTTTATATAACTTCATTAAATCAAGAAATTAATCTTAAATTTTGGTTTTAGTCGTGTCTTAAATTTAAGATTTATATTAAGAGTTGTTTCTTTATTGAAACAGGTTATATTATACTATATCAATGACACAACAATATAGAAAAGATGGAAACAATCATCTCCGGTTTATACTTGTGCCTTTGACAAAGATATAGCAAGCGCTCTTTGAGCTGTATTGCTTACTGAAAAGACTATTGCATGTTTCATTGCACACAATTTCATGCAGTATAAACACAAAAATTTTGAGCGCCTCGGGCGATGGCTAAATTTCGTGTTTAGATTCAATTTTGTCAGTATAAAGGCTGTTTTATCTCAAGTATATATGAAGACAATATTCCAATATGAGATTTATTAAAAAAATTAATAAACATTTCACACAACACCACCTAGCCCTTTTTTGACTGGCTTGTCAGCTCAGTTGGTAGTAGCTCTGCCTTCTGCGCTGTAGGTTAAGGGTTCGATTTCCTCACAGGATAAACATTTGTGTGATGAACATAGGTGTTTGTTCTGTGTCTAGGTGTTATAAAGTATCTTATGTATGTATTTAAAATTATAAGTACTGCTGCCCGCGGCTTCGTGGTTTCTACCTAAAAAGTAGCCTATGTCTTCAAGGTCCCATGTATCTCTATACCAAAATACTTCAAAATCGGCTCAGCGGTTTAGGCTCGAAAACGTGACAGACAGACAGACAGATTTACCTTCTCATTTATAATATTAGTAGGGATTATATCAGTCATCAGTAGAGCGATTATGGAACTCTAATTACAATCAATGACTATCAGTTTTCGGCGTAATTTCAATCATTCGTTTGAAAACTGATAGACATTGATTGTAATTGATTGTAATTAGAGTTCCATAATCGCCCTACTGGTCATCTTAGTACAAGCTATGCTTAGTTTTGGGCTAGATGGTGTTGTGTGCATTGTTTACCAACATTATATTTTGATAGCCCTAAATTAAGCAAAGCATGTAACATAGGCGTCAGATGACTGGTACTAACTTAGGACTAGTTCTATTTAAACTTAACAGCATATTTATCTGTTGTTACGCAGATTTTTTAATAGTCTGGTAACTATTTGTGCGATGAACATACTCGTAAATCCATAAAGTATTTAAATCCACGCTTATAATACTTTATAACACCCAACCAATGAACAAGCATTTACGAGTATGTTCATCGCACAAATAGTTAGAAATTTACTAATCTCATCCCAAGCATGCATTTTAGATATCGTCTTTGATATCTTAGGATCAGCATCATCTCCCTATCCTTATCCCACACTAAGTGGAGTCGGTATTACTTGATTCCGTCTTCCCTTTCTTTCTATCAACCGTGTTCTTTCCATTGCATCAATGCATATTTTCTTATGTCCATCCACATCCTCTACTGTTATGTCCATCATATCCATTTCCAACGCTCTTCTCGTCACATGACTTACAATACCACGCTTACATCTTATGACATCTTATACGTAATATTATTGGGCTACTAAACGACCCGCGCTTTTAAGTTATGGCGCGCGGTGCACGATTTCTTTTAATCAAATGATGTGTTAAGAGAATGATATTTAAACAAATTTTCTTTCAACTACGCAGTAATGTTATCATTAATCACTACAAAACCGAACACAAGGGACGTATTTTTTGCTTAGACCCAAAACAGTGCAGAAATTGAACTGTATAGAACTGTTTTTTGTTTTTTTATTACTTTTTATTTAGATATAAATTTACCACAGAGGTTTAATATCTCCCATTAAGTTTAATATAAAATGTTTGATCGAAAAGATACTGGCTGAAAATAAAAATCAACTGAATATAACCGACTTAGTGAAAAAAAAACAAATGGCGCGCATTTTGTACCATTGTAAAATTTTGATTCTTCATATTTTTAATTTGAGTAGGTATATTTTACCACAGTAGGTAGATTGGTAGTTGAAAGAAAAGTAATTTACGCACCTTGCTAAAGAGAGTAATTAATGCACTCGTGTTAATTCAGTGCCCTCGCTTGTGCTCGGGCACCAACATAACACTCGTGCATTAATAACTCACTTTGCGTTCAATGTAACAATCTACTATTATTTTAAAACAATTTTGTCTAACATACATGGAACAACTTTTGAAGTAGATTCTCGAATTATAATGAACATTCCCCATACAAACTTTTCCATAAATTATTGGACAAGAATTATTTTGAAAAATCCTGAAACACGTCTGTTTATTTTGCATTTAAGGTATACAAATCATGTTTGAAGCAATTCTCACAACTTCTCGCCAACCATGTGCAGAAAAAAGACTGAAGTTCTAATAGTTTTAATTACTAATTTCATAAAAATATTACTAATACCCAATTTCATAATAATATTTTTATATACGGATTTTGGACCCCTTTATAATATAATATAGTACAGTATAGATGACAATCATAAATTTTCATATCCAACACGTACTGAATGTTTCAAAAACCAATATTGTCCTGTCAATATTAACTCCCACCTGTAATTGCCTACATTATTACGAGAGCAAAGCTAGTAGCAATAAATAAAGCCTATGGAACAAATTAATTACAACTTTAATTATATTTGTAGAGAAGTAGCTAACGGAACAAACAATGAGGAATAATATGCCGACAGACTCACGCCGCGCCACTTACCCCCGTTTGTAACTAGACAGACGGAAAACAAGTCTTTCACAGACGACTTGTTATCTATTGTTCTAATGTCAAAGTTTTACGTTACGGCAAAGGCGACTAGCCATCGAAGCGAAACTAAAGCTACCTCGCGAAAACGTGACCCAACTGACAACACAATTCTATTCTTTTCCTTAAGAAATTTCCAACTCGCAGCTATGGTGGATCCTCGCTCAAGTACCAACAAAGTAAACACATTCGAACTTCGCTTATTTACTCAATGAAACAATACTTCGAAAGTAGGTATTAATATGAGATGTTTTTATGCAGAACATTTGTGCGATGAGCATAGGTGTTTATTCTGTGTCTGGGTGTTATAAAACATCTTAAGTATGTACTTAAAAATATTTAAGAATTCTATCATCTATCTGAGGGGCGATTATGCAATTCTGATACTATCAAAACTTTGATACTAATCGTGACGAATTGGTATTACGCAAGGTTGATGTTGATTGTCAAATGAATAAAATCCTCAGATTAAACAAATATGAAGACGGAGTGCCGCAATCAACCAAAATAAAGTCTCAAAACCGGGCTCCTGTGCATAAATACCCGTACCCACGCACACACATACAACGTAATCGTGCTCCTTGCTCTTAGTACATGTTACGTCGTCTTTAATTGTCCAAAATCCTCGCGCTTATGGTCAAGTGCGTTAGATGTAGTTTTACAAAATAACCTAAAATCTTTAATATCAAATAAATGGTGTTATATATGTAACACATGATTCTGTGACATTTTTTTTGCCACCGAATATGTATGTGTTTTTTTTTTAATACTTATGTTTTATGTGTGTATGCTTATACTATGAGCTCATTGCAAGAGATGGGTAGATGGGTAGTGTGTGCGTGAGAGAGAGTAGTTTTTTTTTTTTTTTATCATTAATGAACCTACGTTTGACCACGATCTCGCCTAATGTTAAGCGACGATGTGGCCGACGATGGGGCTCGCAGAAGACACCTATTTACTCGAGACTTGAAGAGACCCAGATGGTAGTTTTCAGGAAAGACAGACGACGGCAAAGCATTCCAATCCTTGGCTGTACGCATTATAAATGTGGAAGCAAAGCGCTTTGTTCGTAAGGGTGGTTGTTGGTTGACAAGGTATGGATGGTATTGAGCGGTACGTCTGCTTGTCCTGTTGTGAAAAGGAGATGGTGGAATCAGATCATGTAATTCCTGGGCACATTCTCCGAAATGTATCCTATAAAAGATCGAAAGGCCAGCAACTTTACGACAGTGCTCGAGACTCTGGAACTTAGTCTCAGCGTTAAGCTGTTCACCCATCATCCTCAATGCTCTACGCTCGATCGAGTCCAAGGCAGCCAGCTAGTGTTTGGCTGAACCATCCCATAGATGACAGCAGTACTCCATACCCGATCGGACTTGAGCTTTGTATAAGGTGGAAAGCTGACCAGGTGTGAAGTATCGCCTCACCTTTTTTGGCCAGTTTTGGCCTTGGACTCGATATAGGAGCCAAAATTGAGAGTCCGTGTAAGTGAAACTCCCAAGAGTTCAAGATGATCTTCTATAGTTACCGGTACATTTCGGAAAACCGGGACTTGGAGAAACTCACTTTTTTTCGCCGAAATGAGACAAGCTTGCGTTTTGGATGCGTTGAATATAACCAGATTGGAATCGCCCCAATCGGACACGATCTGTAGAGTCGAATTCAGACGCATAAGCATCTCGTCTCTGAGTTTCTGAATTTCAGTTTTACTGGCTCGTGCGTTTGCAAAGTATCTCTCCACAACAGTACTGTCGTCTGCATACCCAATGATTCCGGGCAGAAGCAGATCGTTAATGTGCAGTAAAAACAGTGTGGCAGAGAGCACTGACCCTTGAGGTACCCCGGCATTAATTGCCAATCGATCAGACGAGCATCCGTCAACAACCACTCAAATGGATCTTTCCCTCAAGAAGTCAGCAAGCCATGAGCAGAACTGAACTGGCAATCCGTAAGCTGGAAGCTTACCAATAAGGCTAGCGTGCCAGACCCTGTCAAAGGCCTTTGAGATGTCAAGTGAAACAGCTAATGCTTCACCATGTTTCTCTATGGCCTCACTCCAAATGTGCGTAACAGTTACACAGAGGAGCATGGTTTGGAGGCTTCACTTTGGTTATTTGGTTATTCACGTCTATATATTTATTTGGTCTGCGATAGAAACCGAGCGTAATAGTAATCCATTTTGTCAAAATTGGTTCCAATTACAATCAAACTAATAATTGAAATTATGCCAATTGCTAATCGAAACTAATTTGGTTGTGTCAAAAGTTCCATAATCGCCATTCTGGTCACCATAGTAAATAAATAATGTAATAAATAATTATGTTATGGGTATCACATGATTATTATATTAAAAAAAATATATACATATTATACATAGCAACACCCAGACCCGAGACAAATACTTGCAGATCATACAAACATTTGCACCACGGCGGGAATCGAACCCGCAACCTTTAGCGTCTCAGGAGGGTGTTCGCGTCCTGCGCCACAGAGGTCGTCAACAATAATATAAACAATATGCTTAGTTTGGGGTTAGATTGTGTTGCGTGCAATATTTATTATTTATATTATTTCAAGGTGAAAAGCTATTTATAAGTGAAATATATTTAAGAACTAGGTTCCGTAGTTTAAACATTACCTCTACAAATAAACACAAACATTAACCCTCTGTCTTATTAGTGTAAGTGGATGTACTAAGCTTCTGAAATAATTAAGGGATAATGTTAATCAACATAAAAACGTCTGCGACTAAGGTATATTACAGTAAAAAGCTTAGTAGCTTATAAAATTTACAGAAAAGACATTTTCATCTTATATCTTAATCAACGACAGAGAAGAAATATTCTGTCTTTACACAATATTCAGTATAATAACTGACTTGTCAAAACACGTTAAAGTCCACACTTACTCGCACTCGTACCACCTACTCGTAGACAAGCGTTTACAGTTGTTCACTACACTTGTATAAAAATACTCGTCAAACAGCAGGTTAGTATTAACAGCTTTAAACCACAAGTTAAGCTTCTAAGGCCAGTACGGGGATTATGGAACTTTTGACACAACCAATGTCTATCAGTTTCGATTAGCAATCGGCATAATTTCAATCATTACTTTGATTGTTATTAGAACCAGTTTGGACAAGATGGATTACTATTACGTACGTTCGGTTTCTATCTCAGACCAAGTAATTATTTAGACAAGAGGGCCGTGAATAACCTAAGTGAAGTCTCAAAACCATGTTTCTATGTGTCATTCACGACGCCTCGGTCAAACAGCTAGCACTACTCCGTGTTTGTTCTTACTAAATATTTTTTATATTTTACAAAACTAGCGCTAATCTCGAATAATAAAAAAAATATACAAGTGAATAAGTGTCTACGACAACCAATAGTGAAATACCATTAAAACAGTGGTATTAAAGCGAAAAGTGATATAAAACAATTTTGTGTACCGGTAAATATCTAATCACGAACTACCATTTTGCCGTGCAACACTGCAAACGAGTCTCACGGTTGAGTGCAGCAGATAAGGCCCACATTTGTGTGCGCCTGCCCACCCGCCGCCGCTCGTAAGCACCGACGTCATTCACACCAAAGAATAAACGCTACAGTTAAGACACTCAGTGCTTCACTATCTCAAGTCGAGAATGATTTGCTCCGGCTGCTCGGTGACCTAGAAGGATATCAATTACATTAAATGCTCAATCAATGCATATGAAAAGAGTTTCTGCTCACAATGCATTAGCATAACAAAGATTAAGCCAGATCGAAAGATGTCCTGAAAATGTCCTGAGTGCAGTGCCTCCACTAAGAAAGGAGGCGACAATAGTAACACCCTCACTCGCGGCACTGGAGGGGAGACTCAAAACATAACGCAACGGAAAAAACCTGATCCCACGAATGAATCCACATCAACGGAGCTGAAAGAACTCACAACTGAAGTTAGACTACTCACACAAGAAATATGTTCATTGAAAAAGAGACTGGAGGAAGCTACTGACTCACTGACTCGATGTAACACCCGCTTAGATTGGAATTGCCGTAGCCACCAACGCCTCCCGTATCAAGGTTCTGGAGGAACGCGATAATGAATGCAGAAACCTCAAATTCACCGTTACGATGTTGCAGCGCGAACTAAATTCTAAAGCCCAGTTGCAGCTAAATAACGAGATAGAGATCTCGGGTATACAGGAAACTCAAAACGAAAACCTTCAACACACTGTACTCCTATTGGGCCGTAAAGTGGGTGTGGAACTGGTGAGTGGGGACATAGATTGGGTTACTCGAGTCGGTCCGCGTATACCGATACCAAACCTCCCCGAATATGAAGTAAGAGGCCCGCGCCCGATAGTCGTTCGACTGCTGCGAAATCTCAAACGCGATGAAATCATGAGAGCCTCCAAATCGAGGAAGAACTTATGTAGCACCGACCTTGATCTGCCTGGACCCCCGCTAAAGATTTACATAAACGATAGGCTCACAAAAGAAAATAGACTGAATAGATTAGATCAAACTTCTCCAGTGATAGGTGTCTGGTATACCATGCGTCTCTTTGCTCATGTTAGATTTTTAATTTCATTACCTATTTTATACTTTTTTCTGGGTGTGGGATTTTACAGCTGTTTCTGGTATTTCATATAATGTTTAATTGTCTTGTATTATCTGTATCATATATGTTTATTTTTTATACACAACGGTCACAAAATATGTTATTAAGAAAACGATTCAATTTAAAAGGTAATAAATTACATAAAATTATCTTGTTTTCCACAATGCTGTTATGCAACACGGTTGTTCAACATATAACTAAAAATGGATTTGGATAATATAGTATCTGAACTGGATTCTATGGATGTGGCCTGTTTTACACTTGATACATTAATATTATTACCTGAGCTGGTGAATACTGTTATTACTCATAATTTTGATTTTAAAGTCATGTCATTCAACATCAGGAGTATAAACAAAAATTTTGACAACTTTTTGGTAATTCTCGCCCGTATGAATTTGGAATTTGACGCTATTGTTCTGACTGAATGTCGAATTAACTCATCTTCCATAATTCCCCAAATTCCTCACTTCTCTTCATACTAAACCAGAAGAGTTACTAATCAGAATGGTGGAGTAGTTGTTTACGTAAGGGATATCTGGACACCAAATGTCATAGAACCGCCTATAAATGAAGCTGACAGCCTCTTGGTTCATATCCCGAATGTAATCACAATACTAGGCATATACCGCTCTCCATCTTTCTGTAATCATGAAGCTTTCTTGTCGTCGCTTGATGACCCTAGAAGATCAAAAAAGCTCTAACGTAGTATTGGCGGGTGACATTAATATCAATATAATATCCACGGTAGACTTTACTAAGAGCTTAGACTACTTATGTCTTCTAGCGCAACACGCACTGAACCCAGCGATTACACTGCCTACAAGAGAAGAACCGTGCCTTGACCATATATTTGTTAAATCTATAAAGACATCTGTATGTGTTATTTGCGAATCAAACCTAACAGATCATCGTATAGTTATTCTGGGTATTTCACTTACTGCTAGAAATGAAGTTTCACCGCCAACATATCGTCTAAAAAGAAATCTTCCATCTAATAACTGAAGATATATAATATTAATAAATTGGGAGTCTTTATTAAATAAAGTTGATGATGTCAATGAATTGGTAAACATCTTTACACTCACTCTTCACCATATAATTGACAAACATACACTAAAGGTACCTATACCTCGTTCCAAACGCATTATAAAACCCTGGATAACAACTGGCATACTACGCTGTATGCGTCGCCGGGATAGATTACACGCTAAGGCCAAAAGAGTTTGAAAGGAACAAAAGAAATCCAAAGAAATTGTGGAAAACTATTAAAAGCATTTATTACATGACAAAACCCAAAGGAAGTCCCCTTGAGCTGTTATCGACTGTGGGTACTACCAACCCAATTGAGTCACTAAATTCGTGTAACGCATATTTCTCCACAGTGGGGCAAACATTGGCCAGCAAAACTCTATCGCTACTACAAACGAGTCAAGAAAAGCTTATGGCTGAATCAAAACCTCATGAGCATTTTCAAAGTTCCTTTTTTATGACACGAACCAATGAATCTGAAGTAGAGGGGCTTATAATGAATCTCCAGAATAATAAGGCTCCAGGAATAGATGGACTAAACAACTCACTTATAAAATACATAAAAGACTTCATTATTGTACCCTTGACCATTATATTCAACAAAAGTTTATCCAGGGGCATATTTCCGGAGTCGTGGAAAACAGCTTAAATTACTCCCATTTATAAAGCCGGAATCCGCTCTTTACCAGAAAACTATGGACCTATTTCTCTTCTCGGTGTATTTTCTAAATTGCTTGAAAAATTGTTAACAAAATATTAATGCAATACCTGGACTCAAAAAATATCCTATCAGTAAAACAGTTTGGCTTTAGACAGGGAAGATCCACGGAAGATGCTCTCTCACTCCTGTTGCAAGAAATCGTTTCCAAAATAGATAAAGGCATAAACTGTGTTGGAGTTTTCCTGGACTTGGCTAAGGCCTTCGACACTGTTTCCATTCCTATTCTGTTACAAAAACTTGAAAACTCTGGGATTAGAGGAATTACACACGAATGGTTTAAAAGCTACTTAATAGGACGGAAACAGTGTCTAAATATTGATGGTCTTACAAGTGTGATGCAGCCAATATGTTTTGGAGTACCGCAAGGTAGTATTGTAGGTCCCACACTGTGTCTAATTTATATGAATGACATACATAACATTTCATTGGGAAATGCAAAGATGTTTTGTTACGCGGATGACACTGCTATTATTTTTCACGGCTCAAATTGGAATGAGGCACTATCTTATGCCGAACAGGGTATGAAGGATGTATGTAATTGGTTGCGGAAAAACCTTCTAACCCTGAATACCCAAAAAACCAAGTTTCTTTGTTTTCATAAAACTCAAGCATCATCTCCGCCACTATCAACAAGAGAGCTGACTGTGCACACATGCGAACCAAACAAAGGAACTCAGTGTAACTGCGCAAGAATAGGCAAAGCCAATGTCATAAAATATCTTGGAGTAGAAGTTGATTGCAGCTTAAACTTTAAGGATCACATTAAATGTTTGACCGCCCGAACCAGAAAACTTATTAATATTATTAGACAACTTAGAAACGTTGCTTGCTTTGACAACGTATGTTGCACTATGTCAATCAGTCTTGATATATTGCATGAGTTGCTGGGGAGGTGCGTCAAAAACTACAATGATTCAGATAGAAAGGGCTCAAAGAGCAGTCTTAAAGACCATGCTTAGGAAACCCTTCAGATTTCCCACAATGGAACTGTATAAATTAAGTGGAGTAATCTCCGTGCGTCAACTTTTTATACAAAAAACCTTTTTGTCCGTGCTTAAAACTGTAATAAGTTGTGACAGCTATAAAGAAAAAATCTCTGAACGTAATTTTAATATTCACACGTTTGCAGTCAAGACTTCATTTGCGCAACGATTTACGCCGTATTTATCAACCTTCCTCTATAGCAAGGTTGTAAACATATGTGACCTTAAACATTGTTCTGTCAGTGAAGCTAAATACCTTCTGTCTAAATGGCTCGCTACGCTATCCTATGATTATACAGAAAACCTATTGACCGCTATATCTTAAATATCTTAAATTATAAAAATATTAATATTTATTGTATATAACATTTCATCAAAATCAGTCCAGCCGTTTAGGAGGACTTTAATTACAAACACCCGCACAGAATATTTATATGTATAAAAATATCCACCCAAACTTTTACCCCTATTTTTGCTCTTTTTAATGGTTATCTGGAAAAACCCTGAAACACATGTTCATTTATTTTGTATTTAAGATATCAAAATTAAGTTTCAAGCAAATCGAATCACGCAGTTAAAAGTTCCCATACAAACTTTAACGCAAACTTTAACCCTGGTGGAGGCGTGGTATAACATAGGTACATGTAACATATAACTTGTCAATTATGCTAGCATAACGTGAAAGTGCCATCCAAATCTTTCCAGTAGTTTTTCCGCTAATCGAGTGCAGACAGACAGAAGTGCTAAAAATGCTAAAATCCTGTTCTGCTAATGTTTTAGGTACTCTACACGCACTTATTGGTCAAATCAATAGCGCGCGCTTCCCCGGCTTCCTATTACACACTTCCGTCACTTTTCACGAAATCACAACCACGAAAGATGTTACATATTAAAAAGCAAATATGCGTAAAATATATTTCCCACACTACTTCAATTGGCCGTATAAGAATACTGACATACCTGAATTCAATATCTACATAAACATATTTAAATAGACTTTTCCACCTCTGCAGTTTTATTATGGTAAATATTTTTCTGCAGTTTCTGTCTGCGTCGTCGTCGCCGACGCTAAATAGCCCGTTTTTGCCCGTAAATTGGTTGATGATTTGCCTAATTACGTGCGGCATGTTTAGATCTGCGTTAATTGCCATCTAACTATACATTATGTAAATATTATCTTTGTAATGAACAGTACTTACGGAACGCGATTAATCACACGCGACGTTACATAGCTTCCATTCAGGGCAAATAAGGAAAGGAATACGTAAAATCCTCGCATGTAAGCTGTTTGTTTCACAAAAAATTATTCACACACACATTTCATGCTATGAATGTTTCAAGATTTCGTTTGATATTTACATGGCCGAAAAATAGTTTTACGTAGATTCTGAGCATTATTAAATCCTGTAACCATCCTGTGTAATTTTGAATAACACATATTTCATTCTCGAAAATCATAACCAATACTTTTAATTCCTTACGAGTATTAAATGCTATAAATACTACTGTAGAAATCATTACACATGCATGACCCTCCCTTGGTTTGGACTCGCGTTCCAAATTTTCCGTATCGATAATTGACCTAATTCGACAACAATGTAGATCCTATAAGGGCTCCCCTTCCCTCCAGGTAAACCCTTAAAATTACTTACTTTACTTGAGTAAACTGGAAAATAAAAATGAATCACCGTCTCGCAAGATAATTTAGTGGCGAAGTCGGTAAGCCCATTAGAAGTCTTACCTTACTAGGTAGGCCGGTGGGTGGCGATATGACGTTGACACAGCCGCCTGTGCGAAGGTCCCAGAAGCGCACAGTCTTGTCCTGGCTACCCGAGACGAACATGGCTCCTCCCCAGTTGTAGAGAGACAGCACGTGTCCAGAGTGCCCACTTAAAGCCTGTAAATAATTGCTGGTTACACCTCTAGAATTTCAAAATAAATAATTTATGGTTGATCATAATTTCAATTAAATATTGTAAGTTTGAAGCGGTTCTTGTTCTGAGTGGCTAGACAGATTTCTCAAAGTAGACGGGTGGTTCATCTTAATTAAGTTAGACTTTGAGAAACCCTGGCTTTATAATTACCCACTACTACATAGTAGTAAGTCCAATGAATAAACCAAGGCTTTTCGAAAAGTCTTATTTTTAAATATGACTGTATTAAGAAAAATACGAATGATAGACCTTAAGGTAAATTTTCGTAAAGCATACTCTTTATTGGTTTATTAGGTACAAATAAAACAAATAAAACAAAATAATTATAATAAAATCTTGCTTGTTTGTCCTTCCAATCAACGAAACGATGCCTAATGAAAACGTAGATTGATTTGTTTATACCCTTTATCGGCGAGGTTGGACAGGCACGAATCAATCAGCTATCCAGCCAGTTTGACGTCACATATTATGACATCATACAAAGTGAATGAATGTTTGCCATAAACAAAAGAGGGATACAGTTTTTGAATGTAGGTAATAACAAGAAACAATTAGTTTGTAGTATACATTGCCGTCGCAATATAAAAGGATATTAAAACGGATATTGTAGTTACGGTGAATTTAATCGGAAAATGGCGGTGTTTATGAAATGTAGCGGCTCTCAGGCACACAGCTGTGTTGTAACGACACTCGAGGGAGACCTGGGGGGCGATGCGCTGTTATAGATTTTAGATTATTTGAGCCAAAACTTTGGAAATGCTGGCCATTATCATCATAATACGAAGCGATCTTAGGTTTCCAAGATTGTGAACTAATTATTGCGGCTTTGATTCATTTCACCGCAAAGAAAAAACGTGACCAGTTTCTGCACGCTCCAACAATCTAAAGCTCTAACTTAATGGCAAGAATTTACTTAAATTTTCCAGAAAATAACTTTTATAAGATAACGCTAACATAGGGCTCTGTTTATTTAACATAATTGTTTTAAACTTTGTCAATACAATGATATTGTTTGGTTTCTAAATGGCCGAGTTATAAGCATCCAACTCACCGAATACAAAAAGGGTGCGGTACATATAAATACTGCGGCCTTATAACCGGATTAAGGGCT
Source organism: Lampropteryx suffumata (assembly GCA_948098915.1). NCBI lineage: Eukaryota > Metazoa > Arthropoda > Insecta > Lepidoptera > Geometridae > Lampropteryx > Lampropteryx suffumata. The sequence goes on along the minus strand of OX402544.1, from coordinate 11,002,435 downwards.
CGGTGGGATCGGATACTATCAATGGACAGTACGAGAAAGGATAGTAATAAGTAGGCTCAAAGGATAACAAAACAAAATGATTCTAACAATTGGATTAGTGGAAACAAATAAAAGCAGTTGTAACTCTCGCTCGAACACTTATTGTAGAAGATACGATCAATGTGAATTAACTTTCAAAATCGACTACATAACCTAAATACTGTAAATACCGAGTATACTCGTACTTCAATGTTGATCATATGCAAGCCGATATTTCAAAATATGTAATGAATGACTCAAAAGTAAAAAGTAATTCAATAATTTAAATTATTATTTGAATAGTCCAAACAGTTTAAAGCACGAAAAAGTCACGTCAATCAAATGTAGGAAAACCATTCGACAAACAACATTTTTTACAAACAGTAAAAATTTCCACTTGAATATTTTAACCAGAGAGAAGAGAAACAAGCCATGTTAAAACATAACACATTTTAATTGAATCGTAACCCAAACAAAATATATATTCAAAAGTTGAAAGGCCGGATTCTAAACAAATATTTTAGGTACCACCAAACCACTTCGATACAACAAAAAATAAAGCATAAATAGATCGGTGATACCTTAAGAGTGAACAAGTCGATTATCTTTCCATACAAACGTCAAAGGGTGATCACACCACCGTCTGATGATGAACAACCAAAACTAAAAGTGATATAAATTTGTCTTGTCATATTCTATGCTTGTATCAATACAGAATTGTGAAAATAATATGGGTTTGAAAGATAAAAGCCTAAAAAAAAACGATTTTCATCACTAATTTTACCGCAACTTTAGGTGTGAATAAATAACAAACGGAGTACGCAAACTAAAAAAATGTTCCTATACAAGCATAGATTATTTATTCAAAATCTCAAATAACTTATTTTTTTATAATTACATTCAAAAGTTTTTTCATGAGAACCCTTGAGCCAAAGGTCTATTCATTATTTTTACTTAATCGTTTTATTTAGAAATCATAGATTAATCTGATCATATGACTCGAAATTATAATCACGCTATCTTCTTACTGCTCATCTCTATCCTTGGTGCACATCTATCCTTTTCTCACACTAAACTAGGTGAAATAGCATGCATTTTAGCTGCGCCCACTAACGAGTTTGTGCCGCTGACTTGTGTATCGTTAAGATGCACAACCGACCCTTAATGTTGAATCTTGTTAGAGTTTCATTATTCATATTTTATTTATTTTAAGAATTTATTTTCAATAAACAAAATCCCTACTAATATTATAAATGCGAAAGTTACTATGTCTGTCTGTCAGTCTGTCTGTCTGTCTTTCACGTTTTTACGCCTAAGCCGCTGAACCGATTTTGATAAATTTTGGTATAGAGATAGATGGGACCTTGGAGAAGGACATAGGCTACTTTTTATGTAGGTACCACGCGCGAAGCCGCGGGCAGCACCTAGTAAAATATAAACTTAAGAAACTTTGTGACCCTCCATATAAAATTGCATCCAACATTTTGCAAGTGGGTTTTAAAACGGACTGAACAAACATAACTGAATTTGAAACGCTGGAGATGGAACGGATGGAAGGCCGGATAATACAATCTCTCTATTCTTGAACAATAGAGGCTTTATGGTTCCGAAACCGAACGGCCCTGCGAATCACGCAAGCAAGCGCCCAGATGAAAATGCTATTGCGTCCATCCAGGAAGGTACTTATACTTACTGACACACGCACATGGTTGTTTAACTTCTTTATCTGTTAAGATGCTCATAGCAAAAGTAAGATATTATTGCCGCTGCCTCTCTTAAAAGAAAAGTGAGTAAGGTTGGAAATGAAAAAAAAATTGTCACGCGGACGTTATAATTTGCACATTTAGGGAGAGTATCCATTCGTGAACCAAAGCCTCCACTTTGGTCCACGAAGAGATGTGTTAATACCAAATAATAGAATCACGTCAAAGCTTTCATGACGGCATAATATTCTCACGACTTTAACATAACTCGACAAAGTGATTTAACGTAGGTACGCATTTATTTTTTCTATTTGCTCGCTTTGATTATCGCTCTTATACGAACCAGCTGCACCCGTTGTCCTATAAACACGCCCGATGACGTTGACACGACCGCAGCTGGGATTTGAAGGGTATGATCAACATGTCGAAGCTGTCAAACATGATGCAAAACTATGGTTGCGTAGACTGAATATTAATTAATATAACAAAGAAATCCAATATGCAACGGAGCAACACGATAATTTTGTGGCATCAAACACATGACAACGAAGTAACAAAAGGCGTAACTTTATGTTAAAATCTAGGGCATTAATTAATATGCGTGGAAGCAAACTATTTCCTCTAACATTACGAGACACCTAGATCGTATCCACAACTAATAAAGAGTAGCATAAACTAAATCAAACAAGTTCCAAAATCGCGCCTGAGAACCGCGATTGAGACGCGTTTTTCGCACTTACGTATGTATCTACCTACCATGATCATGATGATGTCATGATAATTTTACAATCGGCCCAATTCAGGACTACAATACCTTTACAAACTATTTAAGCTCGTAACTAAATAATAATTCGGATTGAAGGAAAATTTACTTTATAGTTTGAAAATGTTTTAATATAATGATTATATGTTACGTATATCAGTTTTTTTTCTTTAGCATATACTGTAAGACCATGCTTCTATCTAAATTTCATGAATTAATGTCAACGAGAAGTATCTTGCAGGTTTTAGCTTACTTATGCGGTATAAATTACCGTATTTAGGCTGTATTATGCGATTGCGGTGACTTAGAAGCTTATCAAGAGATATTAGACCTAAGTATTTTATATTAGTTTCATCTTGATATCTCCACGCGTTGCTGAGAACAAGGGTGTTGATATACAGACAGACAGATGGACAACGTAATGATCCTAAAACGATTCCTTTTTTCCGTTTGTAGTACGTAACCCTATAAACGTTTAAGATATCAACGCAAATCGGCGGGTATAGACTGATATGTAGACTCCATAAGGCGATATCTAAAGTTCCGACACCGATTGGCCAGTGTGTAACGCTAGGTACAGTACTACGGCGAAAGCTTCGTGACGACGAAAGACGTTCGTGTTTACAATGGGTGCATATTTTTTATTGATTGTTCTGAAAAACTTTTAAAAAGTGTATATTTATTTTGTATTAAAGTTAAACAAACTAAGTTTCAAGCAAACCGCATCAAAATGTCCCTTTAAAGTTTTGTTGTAGGGTTGTTTGTAAAACCCTTAATTGAAAAATTACGGTTTATTTTGCAATTAAGGTATACAAACCAAGTTTTAACCAAATCGCACCATGTGTTATAAAGTGTGGGGTTTAAAACGTGTATACGGAATACACGTTTTAAACCCTATTACACTTCTTTTTAATGGTTTTTTTTGAAACACCTGAAGAACGTGTCTATTTATTTTGCACTTAAGGTAAACAAATCAAGTTTCAAATAAATCTCATCACGCGTTAAAAAGTCCCGATACAAATTATAAGCCCTTGTTCAAAAGTAAAATATATTCGTTTTTTTTTTTTGTATCAAGCACATTTCTGAAAGTATCAGAATTGTAAATTTAAGAAATACGACAACAAACGTTTTACCATAATTTGAAAAAAAATCCGTTCTTCGTGAGCGCCTAAAGTTTTAAACCTTGTACGTTTATTTATGCTTTTTTAAATTTTAAACCTTGTAGTTTTAGAGTTTCGTGATTTTCCTTTATAATAAAGTAATATTTTCATAGAAGTAGTTATTATTTTTAACTAATAAATCAACTAGCTGACCCGGCCACGCGTTGCTGTAGCTCAGTAGTTCTAATACGTTGAACCCATATAAGCTAACCTCTAAAATTATCAGTGTTTCTCTACTATATTATGCATGTATCATACATATAAACCTTCCTCTTGAATCACTCTATCTATTAAAGAAAACCGCATCTAATTCCGTTGCGTAGTTTTAAAGATCTAAGCATACATAGGGACAGACAGACAGCGGGAAGCAACTTTGTTATATAGTGTGTAGTGATTTGCAATGATTGATTTTCTTTTCAGAATGGAATCTGAATAAATAAGGGAAAAGCTTTTTAACTGAGTATTCCGTGATATATGATTCAATATTTAATAAAGTTCAAGATCGCGTTGTCAAGGCCATTAGACGATCCAGACAAAGATTTTTAAAAGAGAAAGACAAAAATAGAAGATCTGTTTAAGTCGCCAGAGAAAGAAACCAAAACAGATTTGTAGACAGACACTTGAAGAAACATGGTATATCATTTGAGTTGCAAGGAATTTCCTACGATAAATTAATTAAACAAATACTTAAATTAATTTATTAAAAACTAGTTGCTGCCATTGGGTTTCAAGTTTGTGTAGTTTTTATTTTATTTCCTGATCAACTAAATAAAATATACATAAATTGTTGCAAAAGCTCTCGACAAATATCTCTATTGGGCGTTTGTATTTCCGATGACAGACGAAATTCGCTTAGACGCCGATCGTAGTACTGTAACTCATAAACTGACAGATGTAAATAAACGTTACTTATAGACTGTTCACAGTAAGATGTACCCTGCCTTGCGAATTGGCTACATTACGGTGTTGCCAAAAATATATGTAGTATTTACCCCAGTTCGTAATCGTGGTTGGTGGTTGCCGGCAACATTATCTAAACTTGTATTGTACCCACCACAGATAAAAATGTTTTACTTGCATATTTTTAAATAATATACAGTTTTGGAACTAGTAAGGTTGTAAATGATGACATAATTTAAATTTTAAATTATTTATTGATTCAATTTTTTCTGACAGTTTTTATTGAACGATTCCAGACATATCACTGTCACTTGCATAAACGTCGTCATCATCTGTCGTATCCGAATCTGTGCTACGGTCTTTTTCTAGTTTAATTATGAATTTATCAGCGATTCTACGTTTGTCATTTCATGAAGTAACATAGCTCTGCTAATTTAATATTTTTTACTCGTTTTATTGCATGTTTTATTCAGTATAATCTTAGCGGAATTTTAATAAATAAATTGTGAGTGACTACAGGACGTGTATGGACAATTTAATTAAATGTGTATTGTGGTGCAATGTGATTTGAACGACGAGGAATCCCAAGAAAATTCTAGACAGCCATTCAGCGTGACGTCTAGAATTTGACAATTGACCATCGCCTAAAATTTAACAAACAAATTGACTATAAACAAACATAAACACTTGACACTGGCAAAATTGGAATTATTATGTCACATGCCACATAAACAAAGAAGAAGAAGAAGAAGAAGAATTTATCAGTAATATTATCGATGCAGTCATCGCGTTTATATTTTAATTAGTTATGTCAGTAAATTCTAATTACCTATACTAAAGGCATTGTGTCGGAAGCTGGTATCCCTATTTTACAAACCTGTCATGGCGGCGACGCGAGATCGTACTTGATTGGGTGGAATTAGACAACAACAGATTGACAATCAATAGAGCCAACATCAAGACAGGAGACATCTTACGGTGAACGGTATGTAGATATGCATTAGACAACGGGCGTTACTTTATCGGTGCAAAATAATTAATTTTTTAAAAATTGTGTTACAATAAGAATCGAACTAGTAACTTCTCCGGCGAATACTTTTGGCTTCGTACTTCCGGGCCAGTTAAATCATTGTCCGATGACTGGTTTAACGCGAAGTGACATCAACAACGAGGCATTCGGGTATTATAGTGACCACAGGGTTATATGGCCTGTTAACCCTGGGTTACACAATGGAAAAAGGGTTAAAATTGCGTACATATAGTAACCGTTGTAAACGGGGAAACATACTTCTACCTAAGTATATAAATGATTAAAAAATATTATTTTAACTGAAATAATCGTCTTACTATTTAATAAGCGTTTTATAACGTTTCCTGGTTTCAAACTTAACAAAATGTAACGATTATCGGCCTTATATAAACGCCTCTCAACTTGAAGACTGCTTAAGATTCGCCCTGTCATGATTTCTCATTTTATTACAATAATTATGGTTTAAAAACTAAAAAGACAACCAACTTCATGTATAAAAAAGCAAAATAACATAATTTCGTTTTACCAAAGTAGATGACATATTTTTTTAGACTAACTACTGAAGCTATTTTTATGAAATTTATAAGTGACCAATCGAGTTGTATATCCTTTCACATTCAATCAGATTTTTTTGTTATGAGGATAACGCCGAAACAAACAGTCGAATTGAGGACCTCCTCCTTTGTTGAAGTCGGTTAAAAAGGCACTATTATAAGCCGAGTTTCACTTTTGACAGCAGTTGAGAGACGTTTATAAGTAAGTCTGCATACATTCAACATTATACTATCAAACTATAACTTACATGAATATTGTCATCCACGCGAGAATGATATCATTCTTTATATATAAATATACCTATCTTGAAGTGTGGATCAAGTAATCAAGAATGCCAAGGAAAAGATGAGGAAGAACCAAAGATACAAGTGTTTGTTGCTTTGTTTTAGTTTAACTGGCACGATGCATAACACACAGCCGTGAGAATATATTTCTAATGTTGACACATATTCCCACGGTACTGGTACACCTACAATGTAATTTAAAGATACAACTCAGTACGCACTAGAAAATACCATTGAAGACACGAGGATAATAGCAAACTTGGATGTTCCCTGGGTTTACGCTGGGATTTTATTCAACTGGCACTTCACATTTATATTCTTATCATTTTATAGTCCTCGGAGACTTACGTCGGCGCCGGTCATTCTGATTTCTATTTTAATTCAATAATGTAAACTTATTTTGAATGTACGGGAGTGTTGATTTAATTACACATTATGTTCTTAAGGTACTTATTTTGAATATACGGGAGTGTTTATTTAATTACACATATCTTCTTAAGGTACTTAATTTGATTGTACGGGAGTGTTTATTTAATTACACAAATTTGCTTAAGGTACTTATTTTGAATATACAGGAGTGTTTATTTAATTACACATAAGGTACTTATTTTGAATATACGTGATTGTTTATTTAATTACTTACACATATCTTCTAAAAGTACCTGGCTTCTCAGCTCAGTTGGTAGTGCCTCTGCTTTCTGCAATGTAGGTTGTGGGTTCGATCTTGGAGATCACACAATTCAAATGTTTGCCCTGAATGTATCAAGAACAAATGTTTGTATGACGAACATAGATGTTTGTTCTGTGTTTGGCTGGTATATAGTATCATAAGTATCAGAAGTATGTATTTAAAGGTCAGATATATGTACCCGTAACTAGATGACTGATAGAATAATTAGTCATCTAGTTCCCATCGAACAAGCTTTACTTAGTTTGGGGCTAGGTGGGAAATGTCCAACATCCTTACTAATATAATAAATGCGAAAGTAACTCTGTCTGTCTGCTGTTTGTTACGTTTTCACGCCTATGCTGCTATACCGATTTTGATGAATTTTGGTATAGAGAAAGATAGGACCTTGGAAAAGGACATAGGCTAAATTTATGTAGGTACCACGCGTGCAAAGCCGTCGGCAGCAACTAGTAATTTATAACGGTAAATTCAAACACAACTATAGTATGGGAAGGTAAAATAAGTTTGTTTCAGTGGAACAAACAGACGGTGTCCTCTGAAAATGATCCCAATGCACGTCGCTTAATCTGTTGCACAAACGAGATTGAAAATAAAACTTACTTGAAAAGTTTTCCCTGTAGCGCAGTCTGTAACGTAAATCTTGCAATCTCCGGCACCTCCACTGACCAAGAGACTTGTCTTATTGGACGTGTCCTCGATAAAGCAAACGTCGCGCACTGTCCCGTCGTGCATACTCAGTTCAACCTGTATAACAAACAACACGCAATAAGTGTCAGCAACACAACATTAACCTCTCTACTTAGAAACGTATAAAATAATGCGATCCCTTTTTGTAAGATAGTGACAAATAGTTATAGGGCGAATCTTAAGCAGCAGGGTCTAGGGTTATATATAAACATTGATGTCAGATTAATACACTGCTGGTAATTCTGTTGTTTCGCCGGACTAGCTAAAATTTTCTAAAATATGGACGACCTTATTTTGCTACCAATAAAGTCCAAATTACAGTACCCATTTTAAATCATAGTTCTAAAATAAGTTTAAATTCTTTTTTGTTTTATTGCTATAATTTTTATTCCATTTAATTCCTTTATTGAAAATAATGTATAGATGTGTTGATAAAAACTGCTAAAGATAATCGCAGTTTTTAACAACACCTCCTTAAATGATGACAATATTGAGCTAAAACACGTCAGTTATACGTTAATTTAGGAAGTTTCACTAAAAAATGTTATTCTAATTCAGACTTTAATGTAAACAAAATAAGATCGTTTTTGCTTTAGGAAATTTTAGTTACTCTAGCGAAACAACTGAATTGAGGCCACTATCAGTGAGCGACTTAAACCTTTAGAGAGAAAGATATCTCTTTAAAAAGTTATGAATATGTTTGAATGGATCAACAGATTTTTAATCAGCTACTTCTTGAACTGTCAATGACCTTAGTATGCAGATTCAATTTGTGTGCGAACGGACTTTTGGTGTGCATACTCTTCTTAGTTGGAAAGTCTTGAACCTCTTTTATTTTAAATGTCGGGGTCAAATCTCAATTTTGATCGTGTTATGATGTTTTTATTATGTTGACAAATGGAGAGTAAACAGTGTGAGCTTTTTAGTGGAAGTTTTATATATTTATTGCTCTATTTGTATCATATTTTATATTTTTATTAGATTAGTATATGTAACTTTTTGTACACCATCGTATTTTTGTTTTTGTCTATCCTGTCCATTTAAAGGTTGCCAGGATGAGATAGCTTTTAGCGATAATGCCGCTAATTGTACAACTTTATTGCTTATAGTTTTTTGTATGTTATCTAACGATCGGAAAACATTTTTTTTTCATAGGTGAGTTTTTGATAGTTTATATGATATCTTTTTCTGTATAGATATAAATATACGTAAATAGGTATTGGCTGCTTTAGAACATATTTATCAAAACAGAAAATTTAAGCTTATCCGTTTAGAGATGGAGGGTGGGGTTATAAAACTTTAGTTATAATCATGGTAATCGACTTTTTTTTCAATGTGAATTTAGATTTTACCCGAGTATTCAATGAATAAAATAAATAATGCCGGACTTTTCACTTTTAACTTTTGACTGACAACAGCCCTTATTCTGTTATTTGTTTTTCGAGAATGTACGATCTTATTTAGTTTGCGCTGAAGTCTAAATTAGACTTTCATTTAAATTAGTGCTGACTAAAACTATTATCATAATATTATCAAGAGGAAAGATTTGATTATATGTTTGTTTGTATTGAATAGGCTTCGAAACTACTGGACCGATTTAAAAAAATGTTTTACCTTTGGATAGCTATACTATCCCCGGGTGACATAGGCTACTTTTTATCCCAGGAAAATTGGTTTGTACCGGGAAAATCTCCAACGCAGGCGAAGCTGTGCGCGGACAGCTAGTTTCAAAAAATGAACTAAATTACATTTGTCAATTTGAATTTTTTTACAATTATGTAACATTACTATTGATTGTAATCGTGTGTTGGTTAATAAAATATATATAATAGATCTATCTATTTATTTGATTGTAAATAATGTTAGAACTGTAATTTCAAAACAAAACTCAATAAACATTAACATTAATTTGGACTTGGTATAATCAAAATAAGATTGTTCGTTTACGAACCAATAGAATCATCACCAATAACCTTACAACGATTACTTGCATAACTAGATACTAGATATAATTAAAGCCTTTTGTAGACTAGTATGACTCACACATGCTCTAAAATTTTATTAACACAGCGCTTTCTTGTAGCTGACAGGACGAGCTTGCATTACAAACTGATTAATTGGAAATATGTGTAGTATGTAAATCACGTTAGGGCTAGTTAGTGTAGTAGTTTCCACGACAAATGGAGCGTTCATGTATACGGTTCATGTATGTAAATGTTCACATATGCTGGAGTTCTGCCCGCGGCTCTGTATGCCGCATTTATAGGGTCTCCGCTCTATCATGATAAGTTATTTTAAACAAATGTAGTGTGCGCTGGTGTAGGATTAAGTGCGCCTAAAATACTTTCGTGCACTTGGCACATGACTTTAAATTTTTAGGTTCTACGACATGCCGGTTTCCACGCGATATTTTCCTTCGCCGTTTGAGAATTTTAGTGAATTTAATATAATAGAATGTAATATATTTTTCGTACAGAAAAATCTAGTGGTGTACTACCGGTTATGAACCCACAACATTAGAAACGGAAGACGGGGCCACTACCGCCTGTTTATGAGATAAAGTCAATGCTGGTGATTCAATTTTTTCACCGGCCTAGCTAAAATTTTGTAAAAACGTAATTTTGTAATAAATAATAACGAACTTTATTATGCCTACACCAAAGCCCAAATTAGAGTAAGTAATGTTTTTTTAATGTTAACAGTTTTAAATTAAGTTTAAAAAGTTTATATTTTATGTTATCTTATAATAATAATAAACTTAGTTAAATATTTAAGAGCCACAAAAAGTTAAATTTAGGTTCCTAAATAATTATTATTAAATGGCAGCAAAAGAGGACACCACTCAGCATAATTTCACAGTGCCGTATACGCCACAGCGAAGCCGATCTTCCGTGACGTCTAAGTGCGTGACGGCAACAACTGCACAACGTTTACCATTTCTATGAAGTTGATATGTTGTTCCTTTATTACATTAATTTTCCAAGAATTTTTCGCACTTACATGATGACTAAAATGAGCTTAAATAATTACGTTTTAAAAACTAAAAAGAAAACCAACTTCATTGAATATCATAAATGTTACTAGAAAGTAGATGTATTTTGTTTATATATAACTAGCAACACGCTCCGGCTTCGCACGGGTGCAATGCTGATACTAAATATACAGAATGGTTCAGCCATCGTTTGCAATATAAGCGCAAAAAAATGTGTTTATTTACGACATCAAATTAGAAGCCTCTAAAATTATCAGTGTTTCTCTACTATATTATGCATGTATTATATATATATAAACCTTCCTCATGTATCACTCGTATCTATAAAAAAACCGCATAAAAATCCGTTGCGTAGTTCTAAAGATCTAAGCATACGTAGACAGACAGACAGACAGCGGAAAGCGACTTTGTTTTATACTATGTAGTGATGATATGGGTAGGCCAACTAAACGCACTGACAGCGACAGCGAGGGGACAGTGAGGGTTCGTAGTAAGCGAAAATAACATCTGTTGTTGATTTTTTATAAACCACTTGACCGATTTCGATATACGGGACCACCTTGGAAGTATACCCTTTGAAACAAAAAATGTATTTTTCCAAATCGGTTCAGGCGTCTTTGAGTAATTGGTGACAAAAAAAAGATATAATACATAAAAAAGATTCCTACGATATGAGAACGTCCTCTTTTTTTGAAGTCGGTTAACAAGTAAATCACACGTTATGTCATGTCACAATTAAAGAATTGTCATTTAAAAATGTTATTCAGACTTTGATTCTAATTTAAATGTTTTACGAAATTTTAATTAGGGCGGCGAAACTTCAAAACCAAGGCCAATAATGAAGACAGTACGTAATATAAAATTATTCACTAACTTCTTTGCTAATACATCCCAGTCCGTTCAGTGGCTAAAAGAGTTACACTCACTCATTCATACGCATATATGTTTCGGAACCCGTTTTCAGGGTTCCGAAGTACCTTTATAGTTTCACCATGCCTGTCTGTCTGTCCGCCCCTAAAGCTCTTGCTCGCAGAGTATTTTTTTTTTATTTTTTTTTGTTATTTAGAGCGGTAATACGTATAAGTAGTCCATAAAAAGTTAGGTAATAAATATTTTGAGGATACCTCCAACATGTGAAGTGGGTTGTGGGTTTATAATTATTTATATTTTAGTATAGTTAGATAGGTATTTTAAGAAAACTTAAGAGGTTTCTTGAACAGTTTTTCGATACAGATATTCGTTAAGCTTTAAAGTGGCCATTTTTGGTGGAGGTCAGTGTACACCCCATCGGTTAGACCACTGTTTGTGGAAACCTGAAATGTTTTGTAAAATAGTCGGATATCAATTACAAGCATAATTATCACGGCTAGTAAGACTTTACTAGATATCGATTAATAGCCCGATTTGGAAACCACCTTCTTAAAAAAAACACCCCCATGCATTTTTTTAACAGACCTCAAAATATAGGAGGTTCTCAATTGGTCGGAATCTTTTTTTCTTAATGTATGTTCACCGATTACTCAAAGACATCTGAAACGATGTGTAAAATATTTTTTTTGTTTCAAAGGGTAGAAACCACCCCCTTAAAAAAAACACCCCCATGCATTTTTTTAACAGACCTCAAAATATAGGAGGTTCTCAATTCGTCGGAATCTTTTTTTCTTAGTGTATGTTCACCGATTACTCAAAGACATCTGAAACGATGTGTAAAATATTTTTTTTGTTTCAAAGGGTAGGGACTACCTACCGTTTGAAACAAAAAAAAATATTTAATTTGAAATTTTATTAAAATTACTATTTAAATTTTATCGAAAATTTAATCGATTATCGGCTATATTATTATTATATATTATCGATTATATAAGCGGTTTTTAAAAAATCATGATATTTTTTATATACATGAAGTCGGTTGTCTTTTTAGTTTTTAAAACGTAATTATTTATCTTTATTGATTTTCTATCGGCTTGAGACCTGACCACTACTCATTCTTATCCATACAGACATCGGAAGCCTTCACTGTGCGTGGTCACATGCGCTTGTCACATGCTCTTTATTTAATATCAGAGTTTACAACAGAAGTAGGCAACGCGGTTTATTTATGGCAATAACGGTCATACCATGCTAAGAGCAGCTACTTTGTAAATGTGCTTATTTAAACAGACTACAATATTTTACACTCATTCATTACTCGTACTAGAAACAACTATGACTGACGCATATTTTATGTTATACTAGCGTAAGCTGTCTGTCAAACACGCGACCAATCTGTTGGTGCAGGGAGCAAACGTGAACACTTTTGTGTCTTGTGTCAGATACAAGCTACCGATGAATATTTGATTTCTATAGAACCAGTATGAAATCATGCTCTCCCTGCGCATACGTGTGTACAGTTGCTCCTACTTAACACATACTCATTGATGATCGAAAAGTTTTCGATGTCGGTAACTGGAAACTAAAAGTCGTCAGTGGAGGAGACAAGCAACATTAACAAATTTTCTTACAATTGTACTGAGATGCGCAAAAGAATTTTATAGTAATTGTACAAGCAACGAATTGTACCAGAGTGGCCAGTAGAAGCAACGGGCGACTATGTCCGATCACCGCTACAGGACACCCCAACTACGGTTCTCTGTGATGGTGAGCCGTGTCGGCAACAAAAAGTGTCTACGTTTGCGCAGCGCCTAAGTAGTAATAGTTTTAGTAAATAAAGTAGTCACCCTAACCTACCCGGATACATGTTCTTGCAATACCAGAAGAAGCATATATCTAGTGCTCGTGTGTTATGCCCGAATACTGAAACCTCAATCAAATATCAGGTACCTGAAGACTACTTAGACCATAATTCACTTAACGATTTTAATGCCGTTTCTCAGGCGCACTTTAATCCTAATCTATACTGATATTATAAAGCTGAAAAGTTTGTTTGTTTGAACGCGCTAATGTCAGGAACTACTAGTTTGAATTGAAAAATTATTTTTGTGTTACATAGTTCATTTATCGAGGAAGGCTTAGGCCTAATAACATCACGCTCCAACCAATAGGAGCGAAGCATCAATCGAAAATGTTGCAAAAACGGGAAAAAATATTCCTTTTTGAGAGCTGCGTGCGCTGCGTTAACGCTTTAAGTTACGCAAAAAATATGTACGATGGAATTGTTCCTCTTTAAAAGTTCAAAAAAAAAATCCGCGACAGCATGTCTATCTTATAAGATTGGGTCACTATAACCTTTTTTATGGTAATAAAATTTGTTCGAGATTAATGCATTATTTGCAAAGTAGTTTTATCAACATTATATTAATCCTTATCCAAATAAATATGTTATAAATCACAAGCATTTAATTGTGAACAAAACTGTCCTTAACATTACTTGATTTCAATCATCATCTTAGGAGATATCATAATTTTAAAATTACTCCGCAAGAAAATATATATGTTCGGGTTCACGCGCACAGAAGTAACTATGCCTGTCTATCTATTTGTAACGACTTCACGGCTAAACTACTGAATCGACTTTGACGAAATATAGTATAGAGTAAGCTTAAACTTCAAGGAAGGACATAGTTCATATTTATCCAACCGCTATAACTGATATTCACGCGGACGAAGTCGCGAGCAACATCTAGTAATCTATATATGTTTGAAACACAGTCGTGTTAGTTGAGTTACACCATTTATAACTCGAGAACTGCTGGACCGATTTTCATGTTTTTTTATTTGCAATATTTGTCTTCGCACCGAATATAAGAATAATTATTAAAACATTACAAAATTTAGAAAAAAACTAGTTTGAAAGTGTTCTGCAAAGTCAAGCATAATGTTTTAATGTTTTCTATTTTTCTTTTAAAACGCGGGACGAAGTCGCAGCCGGGACAGCTCATAGACATTGCATACAATACCATTAAGCCCCAAACTAAACATAGCTTGTATAATGGGGACGAGAGATTATTTTAAAATACATACTTATGATACTTAATAACACCCAGACACAGAGAAAACGTATATCCCATGTGATCACACAAATGTCCTGGGAGGGACCGAACCCTCAACCTACAGGGCAGAAGGCAGAGCTACTACCAACTGAGCCAACATGCTAGTCAACATGTTAACCCTTTATTACACAGGTTCGAAATACCTGATATGACCTATGATAATAATAATAATAATAATAATAATACCGGACATTTCACACAGCATCATCTGGCCCCAAAGTAAGCAGAGCTTGTGTGTTATGGGTACCACATGACTGATATTCTACTTATATATTTTTTTTTTTTTGTAAATACATACATATTATACATAGATATACCCAGACCCGAGACAAATACTTGCAGATCATACAAACATTTGTCCCGCGGCGGGAATCGAACCCGCAACTTTTTGCGTTTCAGCCGGACCTTAGCAAACTGCGCCACAGAGGTCGTCATGATAATATGATAATGACCTATGATATAATATGACCTTGTGTCAAGGAGAAAAAACAATGCCGTTCTCAAGTATAAAATATGATCCCAAAAAGATTACGCCCGAAACCATCACTTTCCTCGTACAATTTCGAAATATAACTGGTTCTCAAACATTTGAGTTGTTCTCAATTTCAGTTCACAACTAATATAATAACACAAAAACACACACGAAAAAAAAGTTGTAAAGTTCAGAGTTAGGTAAATCTAAATTACTATAATTCCGTTTTAAAAGCTAAAACGACAACCGACTTCATGTATATACACAAGGTAGCTACTGTAAAACGTTGAGGAGTTCCCTTGACTTTCCTTCGTCTTCATCATCAGACCCCTAATGACAGTCACAACCCATCTAGGTGTAAAGTTCTATTCAATACAAATTAATCAAGCCTAAACTCCAGGTAATTGCTGTAAATCGTTGAGGAGTTTACTCAACTGTCTTTCGGCTCCATCATCAGATCGACTCCAGACCTTCATTAGTAGTGCTTTAAAATACTAAATGAAAAAAAATACAAACGCACTAGTCGCCACTACGATTTTCGAAAGGTTCCCCTCGATTTCTCTGGGATGCCATCATCAGATCCTGGTTTCCTTATCACGGTACAACCCTTGGAATAACCCCTTTCGAACAAAAAAAGAATCATCAAAATAATAATAATAATACCGGACATTTCACACAGCATCATCTGGCCTCAA
The DNA here is from genome assembly GCA_948098915.1 of Lampropteryx suffumata. Classification (NCBI taxonomy): domain Eukaryota; kingdom Metazoa; phylum Arthropoda; class Insecta; order Lepidoptera; family Geometridae; genus Lampropteryx; species Lampropteryx suffumata. The sequence continues at coordinate 10,986,496 of OX402544.1, read as the reverse complement.
AGTAAGCAGAGCTTGTGTTATGATATGATATGATATGATATACCACATGATTTATATATACTACTTAAATATTTAAATATATTTTTTTTATGTGTATTCGCAGATAACTTCGTCGTTTATGAACCACATAAACGGCACATAATAAATAATATATACGGTCGAATTGAGAAACCTCGTATTTTTGAAGTCTGTTAAAAATAAAAACAATTAAACAATCATCTAACAATAATCAACATAAATAATTAAAAGCTTATACACTCATGGTCTATCTAATAAACACGCACTACTTAATGAATTGTTTAAATCTATTGCCATCTCTATTCTTTGACATTAGAAGGACAAGGACAGAGCATACATAAGCGCCTCGCTAGCTAAATGTCATTATATGTGTGGTGAAAGGATTAAAATGCGTCTCAGAGGTTCCTTTCGTGCAATTGGCACATGTCTTAAAACTTTTTAAGTTTGCAGATATAAAATATTAACATTCTGCACTTTTTCTCTACATCCCTACTAATATTATAAATGCGAATGTAACTCTGTCTGTCTGTCTGTTTGTCACGTTTTCACGCCTAATCCGCTGCACCGATTTTAATGAATTTTTGTATAGAGATAGATGGGACCTTGGAGAAGGATATAGACTACTTTTAACCACGCGCGCAAAGCCGCGGGCAGCAAGTAATAATTATATATAGAAATAATTCTAGTAAACAATAAGTGTGCGAAATTTCATAATCCTCCGACCGCGCAATTTTCGTAAATGTTTTACATAGTTTTTGCTTCACGTATTAATATAATAATAATATAGCTTTATCAATCACATAAAACACCGATTCAAATGCCTCAGTGGCGTTTCAGTATACGTGCATTAGCGTATTATTTTTAACCAACTCCGTATTTCATTTGCAGAGTAATTTTACCTCCTGTGGTGTTGCCCTTCAACCCTAAATACATATTACCCGAACCTATGCATACTAAGGGGGAGCAACGCGGTCTATTGCGTAAGTCCTTCTCGCAACTAACATAATACGTGGGCATGGTTACACGTCACACCGTTGTTGGATAGTTTATTTATTTTATACTACCTACTACAACTGCCCGCGGCATCGCACGCATGATACCTACATAATAAATTGGCTAAGAGTGTATCGGACCACAATAAAAGCTTCCGAAGTTAGCCGAAGCTCCGAAGCTTCCGCTGTTGTCTCTAAGAAGGGCAAGAATTACTAGTGGTCAGGTCCCAAAACAATTTAACACCATCTATTTCACTTTCAAAACTTTCGTGAGTTGTACTATATACATTTTGATAAACACGGGTTTTAGATCACGGTTCGCACCGTGAACTCGAGCGGCAACGAGCGGACCGCGGATCAAACTCACCCTGATGAAGATTTTAGATGAATCGAAACAGTTTCAGTGCCTCCATTGACAAAATAATACATGAGTAAAACCCGTGTTCATCAAAATCGATAAGGCCATCTAGTTAAAAAGCTACAAAACTTTTTTAAGGTTACAAAGAAAGTGTCGCTAATATCACAGGAAAGCTTTACTAGCCGTTAAGTTAATCATATATGCTACTTTCTTTTAAGTTCAGGTAACCCTAAACAGTGTTGCAAACTGGACTCTTGATCACTTCAAAGCTTAATATTTATTAAACGAATAAAACAAACGCGGTCCGTTCGTTGCCGTTCGCGTTCACGGTTCGCACTAACGCGAGCGGCAACTAGCGGACCGCGGATCGAACTCACCCGGATGAAAATTCTGATCAATGATGAATCGAAACAGTGTCGGTGCCTCCATCGACAAAATAATACGTAAGTAAAACGAATATCTGTATCGAAAAACTTTAAGTAACCTTGTCATATTTTTGATACACCTATCTAACAAAAATCCACGTGATAGGAAAGTACTATAATAAAAAAAATAACACTACTTTACACGTGGATTAAAGGTATAATAATAAAAACCACTTCTTCAATGTTTTTAATTCATAACTTTGTAGGGGCCGGTAATACGTATGGACGTGCAAAATTTTATCACGATTAATAGACTCCCTTTGCTAGCAGGAATTTTGATTATTGGCCGCTAGACAGACAGACAGTCTATATGCAGCGTGATGGAACCACAACTAAGAAACACACATCCACACAAACTTTTGCATTTATAATATGAGCAGGATAGGTTTTATTGCGTTCAATCATTCTATCAAGAGTGTAATTATCCTTTGTGTTCACTTATCGACGACTCATGGGAAATAGGTTATATCAATTTGCGATTAAATAAAGACGACCTTGTAATCATCGAAAACAACCAACGATAAGCTATTATTTTATTGAATTTCATTAAGATAAGAGCGAATTTACGACGATAAAATATTATTAGATCAGAATCCATTGATACGATACGAATCCAAGTCTTTGTCAGTTTGTCAACTTTTTACGCCGGAATGATTTTTGATGATTAGTAAGGAGATATATTGTATCTTCGAAAGGATACTTTTTATGTAGGTACCTACAACGCGAGCGATGACACGGGCAACAGCTAATGATTTTAAGAAGAACATATACTAGATTAAATAAACGAAATTGTATATTTAATCAAGTCTATGTTCTTATTTATATATTGAGTGATTCAATTTATTCAATTCAATAAAATCACAAGGTACACTTAGAATCGTCTTCTTACATGCTAGTGAATCTAGGTGCCGGTTTCTCCTAACCCCAGTTCAAGAAGAATCCGGCAAGAGACTCGTCTGGTCTTAACACTTTTTTGTATGATCCTTGACAATTTTGTTACGGATGCCGAGTCGAGTTGGAGCAGATTCATCCCAAGTTTTTTTGTCATCTAAATAATCAGACATTTTATAATACACAGTTTCTGTTTAATTACGTTTTTAAATTTGCCAATCGACAAATCTAACACGTCGCTTGGGACCTTGTTATAGAAGCGTACACATTGCCCTATAAAAGACTTATTAACTTTAGCAAGCCTAAGAGGGGGAACAGCGAGTTTATCTTTATTTCTAGTGTTAATACTATGATTATCGCAATTATTTTTAAATGAATGAACATTTTTGTGCACATTATTGTGATGAAAACCATATATAAGTAAAGTCTGAAATATAATGCTATGTGTATACATACCTCTTGGCCTTCCAGGTTACAGGAGTGACTGTCGAACCTCATCATCTTAACGGTTTTGTCGTTGGAGCCGGTCGCGAGGAGATCACCAGCCGGGCTCCAAGCAAGGCAGTAGATACTGCCTTTGTGGTGTTTCGTCCTTTTGAGAAGCACTGTCGGTGCTGACGGTGCGCTGTTGTCTCTAAGAAATAATAATAACATTGTAAACTAAACGAAGAGTTCTCGTGTTTTACTACAACTTAATGCTCGCACTTCATTCCGCTTTATATTAGAGACTTAATTTTCTTCGTTTATTGTCACAATTACGATATTAAGGACCGTTGTTGATCTGTCAGTTCCTGGATGGGTAACCGCAATAGCATTTTAACCTGGCAGTCCCAGTTTTTTCAGCCAAGTTTCATAAGGTAATAAATAAATAATGGCGGACATTTCCCACAGCATCATCTAGCCCGAAAGGGAGCATGCTTGCGTATGGGTTGCAACTAACTGATACACCACTTATTATTGGTTTTTGTAAATACATCATATTATTATACATAGAAAAGCACCCAGACTCTAGAGTAATACTTGCAGATCCTACCAACATATATCCCGCGGCCGGAAACGAAACCGAAAACGAAACTTCTGCGTCTCAGGCGGGCCTTGACCCACTGCGCCACAGAGGTCCTCTGTTATCATGTCGTCTTGACGAAAGCCTTGGCCACCGGCTCAAACAAAGTATTTATAGAGGCTGTAGTAGATACGTTGCAGTTCTGGTATTAGCCATTATGACCGTTTGTTGCAGTTTTCTAAAATTTCTAGCACTCAGTCAAATGGCCAGCTTCATGGCGGTTTCTAAACATATGCGTTGTAAATTGATCAAAAAGATGCGTAAACTTTTATTCTATCATTTGAAGAAAACTAATGGACGACGGAAGATGGAAAAAGGCGGTATCGGATTAGTCAAGCTATGCAGACAACGGCAAAGAGCAGACTACGTCCCTGATGGTCGAGTAACATCGTCATTTATTTATTTATTGTAGCCCGAAACTCTAGATGGGACATGCTAGAGACCGGAAAGAGTAACGTAAAAAATAGAAAGACTTAGGACGAAAGAAAGAAAGACAGTTTAGAAAGACGGTTTAGGCCTCTTTTAAATGGGCTTCTAAAAAACGGAGGCACTCAACTAGAATTGTTTTTATTTGGTTTGTTTTTGTATGTTACCTGATCTCCGCTAATTAAAAGTCGATTTATATGATTATTTTTCTATCCTGTAAAGTAACTTATGTGCAACTATCGCACTTCACAGTTTTATTATTAATCTTACTGGGTATAGGCTAAACCTAGCAGTAAGTAAAAGCGGGCTGAATGATGAAAGGCATCCCTCATTTCACAACACGGTAGAGGTTTAAGTAAACTTATTCTCAGATACAGTGTTATCGAAAAATAAACGAACCAAGAAAATAATATTGAAAAACTGGTCTCGCCAGCCAGAATGTGCATCGCACATAGTAAACTTAACCAGGTTAAGGCTGGATATGTCATTAGTATTTAAAGTATCAAGTTGGCAGACTAAGTGGTAGTCATTATGTAAATTAATATAGAACAGGATTTACTGTCCTCGTTTTAATTGATAGAAAAACAGAATTTAAACTACATTTTTTATGAAAGTACCTACTCTGCGATTTAAATATTGTGCGATTTAGGTATTGTGTCCCGAAATAATCTACTAAACTATCTACCTAAACTAAACGACAACTAGAGGTAGAGCTGATCTAAAGAAGTCTGATCAGATCAAATCAGTAAGCAGTTGAACTTCAAATAATAAGGTACCTTAGATTCAATGATTCAGCCATTTTGTAAGTTAACAGACTAAACGGGACTGGACAATGGACATGGATGCGAAAGATGGCAAGTGCCGGCGGTATGTGGCATGGGAGATTACGCATTCTTTCTTTATGTGTGACGGAATGGTCCAAGGTATAATAGACGAGGAGTAATCACATCACATACTTGATAAAATCAAGAATTTCTGGAATGATTGAGGAAAAAGACCAGAATAGATCTAAGATGTCAAAGTTTCGGAAAGATAAGGTCAATGTTTTATAATCGATATATATAAAAAAACAATATGATTTTTTTCTGGGATCTACGCACAGCCCAAACCGACGAAGCTTGAAAAAGTAAATTTGGAATCAAATTCCTTTTATGGCAAAACCTCCTACTAAGAAGGAATTTTACATAACTCCACCCCTAAGAGGGTGGAAAAAGGAGCCACAAACATTTGTATGAATATAGTATTGCTTAAACCTACACACTAGATACTTTGCTAAAATATGCATCTATACTAATAAACAAAATATTTTTTTTTCTGAATCTACCAAGGGTGCAAGCAAAATAAAGTCTTTTGTATTTTAGGAAATTTAGTAAATTTATGTAATGCCGGCCACGCGTTGCTTTAGCTCAGTAGTTCTAATACATTGAACCCATATACGCTAACCTCTAAAATTATCAGTGTTTCTTTATTATATTATGTATGTTTGACAACCTCTGTGGCGCAATGGGCTAAGGTCCGACTGAGACGCAGAAGGTTGCGGGTTCGATTCCCGCCGCGGCACAAATGTTTGTATAATCTGCAAGTATTTGTCTCGGGTCTGGGTATTTCGTATGTATAATATGTATGTATTTACAAAAAAAAATAAGTATATAAGTAGTATATCAGTCATGTGGTACCCATAACACAAGCTCTGCTTACTTTGGGGCCAGATGATGCTGTGTGAAAAGTCCGGGATTATTATTATTATTATGTATTATATACATAAAAACCTTCCTCTTGAATCACTCTAACTCTTAAAAAAACCGCATCAAAATCCGTTGCGTAGTTTTGAAGATCTAAGCATACAAAGGGACAGACAGACAGCGGGAAGCGACTTTGTTTTATACTATGTAATGATGTACCCATACTAAGTTTACTAACTAACTTTTTTTGTGCCTATATTGTAGTGATAAAACTGATATAATATATAGTTCTCTTTATAATCGACAAAACACATAACTCTCGTCATTTAGTTTTACTTGAGCAAAAAGGTTGATAGTAAAAGAAATTTACACAATAATCGCCACAATCTGAAAAAGAAACTATTACAAACTTATAATCTTCTATTCTTGCCCTTATCCCACGCTAATATTAATTACTAGCCACCCGCCCCAGCGTCGCACGGGTGCAATTATGAGCTAATTATTAATATTATTGCATATTTCATGGGGATCTCTAATTTTAAAGAAAGAAAATAAAGTTCATCTTACTCGCTGATAATATTGCGTTTTTTTTTCAATCTGTAGTATTTTTTGAGTTTATCCGTTATTAACAAACATAAAAAATCTTATCTTTTCTTGTTATAATATTGAGTGTAGATTTATACTCCATACAAATATTATAAATTCGAAAGTGTTCTTTTTGTTTGTAACCTTTTTACGTCTGAACGGATCTTGATTCAGTTTGGTAATGAGATAGACTGTACCTTTGGGAAGGACATAGGTTACTTGATATGTAGTACCGTACTAAGCCGCGGGCATCAGCTAGAGTATTATACCATTATGTGTACAGTGCGAACAACGACGAGCACGACCATTTCGTGTTGTATAACTTAATCTGCGGCGTCATACTACCCATGTTCTCTGGCTCTAGAATTTAGAAAGGCAATGAAAGCACGGTATCACACAAGCATCATTACCATACTTAACAACCGTCGCAAAACACTATTATCTGAAACCCGTGCCTTTTAGATCATATAAAAGTACCAGTGCATTGTAACAATGCGTTGTTATTTTAATTTACTGAGCACGGAACAAGTAAGCATTTAGCATTGTGTTTTTGATAAGGCGATTATTTCTTAAGAACCTTTTGTACTGTAAGTATAACAGGTTATTTTATTAGTAACTATGTGACCCGTTGTAAACTACGTACGCCTAAAATTTAATCGATTAGCGGTCGAGCCATTTTCGAGTTTTTGCGAAACTAACGCACGGCAATTGATTTTGATATATATAAATAAACTAGCGACCCGCCCCGGCTTCGCACGGGTGCAATACTGATACTAATTATTCTACAGAATGGATAAACATAAGACCCTAAGAGATAGACATTCACTATCGCGGACTTTTTTGTAAACCTTTATAAGGTGTACAATACTGTAGTACATTATTTTGATCTATATCGTAGGGTTCAGCCAGCGTTTGCAATGTAAGCGCAAAAAATAGTTTATTTACGACACCACATTAGAAACCCCTGAAATTATCAGTGTTTCTCTACTATGTTATGCATGTATTATACATATAAACCTTCCTCTTGAATTACTCTATCTATTGAAAAAACCCGCATCAAAATCCGTTGCGTAGTTTTAAATATCTAAGCATACATAGGGACAGACAGACAGCGGAAAGCGACTCTGTTTTATACTATGTAGTGAAAATAAATAATGTCGTGCAAGCTACTAACTAGTGCAAGCACCCAGACTGGCCTATAATTAGGTAGGTACATTTACAAAACTTTAAGCCACAACGCGGCCACAAGCGGCACAACGCAGTCGAAACAGTGGTTTATTGAAAAAGTTTTATTGACAGTAACTAGAAAGTACATAGATGTGTCACCGACACCGTTCATATCACACTGCTGTTATGCGGCCTGCGAACTCGTAAATATCTCTTGTAGCGGTAAAGCGACGTAATCTGTTTCGTAAGAGGTCGAATTCCCAACCGACACGTACAATTTTCGTAGCTTTCTCAAAGCAGTTTCGATGTTTAAGCAAACAAGCTTCTCTTGTATAGCCCTAATTGTTTGGTTAACATGTATCCTATCCTTTCAAAGGTTGGTTTGCTTACATCATATTATTGTGTTTTACTTTGGAAGTCTACGCGCAAAGTAAAGATCAGATCAAGTAAAATAAAAGCGCTAATATAAGCTACAAGCTTTCACTGCAGGTCAACAACATATTAATTATTTATTATGATGCAGTCACTGCTTTTGCGATCTATAATTTATGTATGCACGACTGAATTCATTAAATCGAGTCATGAATTGAATAGTAAAAAGGTTCGTAAAATGAATTAGAAATTTAATTCAATAGTGTCAAAGGCTTGTATAACTCTATGGGAAACAATTTTATAATCAAGATCTCAGAATAGCGGAACTTATTATACTTAGTTATTTAATTTTCTTAAGAAAACAAACAGTCTAATATTAACGACAGAACAATTAATAGTTTCGCTTGCCTAGACATAAAGCTTGCCTTCAAAAACAATAACGGGATCAGGAATATTGTAGTAAATTAAATGATTACTTACTCGCACATACAGAATTAATAAAGCAGAAAAACAGAGGCAAATCAGCGTTCGGCCAAAAAAAACTTTTGTAATTTAGATTTTTATACCAATAAAATGTTAAATTAAATAGTTCAGATATAATAATAATAATAATCTCGGATATTTCGCACAGCATCATCTGGCCCCAAAGTAAGCAGAGTTTGTGTTATGGGCACCACATGACTGATATACTAATTATACTTTTACATTTTTTTTGTAAATACATACAAAAAAAATACATACGAGTATTATACAGAAACACCCAGACCCGAGAAAAATACTTGCAGATCATACAAACATTTGTCCCGCGGCGGGAATCGAAACCGCAACCTTCTGTGTCTCAGCCGACTTGCGGCAACATACAACAATTACATCTGGGTCTAGAAAGATCCTAAAAAACTACATCTGCGTTTTAAAAGACAGCATTTTATTGAATCATGACAACATTTTTAAAGATCCTTTCTCGGATGAAAGATACGGGTGCAGGTTTAAATGCAATTACTGCTCCGCTGAAGTATGAATTTTGACATTAATTAGCTGCACTAATTGGTACTGCTAGTGGAAGGGATGTCTTAATGATATTTGCTTGTAATATTTATTGGTGATTAAGAACGAAGGCAAGGAAGAGTTACTAATTAGAAGCTACTCGTAAAGTTTTCATTTAGAAAAGGAACTGGAAGTATTCATGACACTAAATTTTATAATTAAAATCCGCTACGACACGGTGTATCAGCTTCGTTTTTTAACTTTAAAAAAAACAATGTTTCTAAGCACCAAAATTGATTTGTGTAAAAATTTCAAAGTACTTATGAAACAAAAAGCACCAATATATAAAAAATATGCCAGTGCTATGAGCTAACTTTCAGACTGTGAAGTTCTCTTTGTAATAGAGTCGTGAATTTAAACGCATAAATCATAACTCGTATAGTGGTGATGACGGCTGAAGTAAATTGCTCCGAACAGATCAAACTTTGAAAATTTTATAAAACTACCCAATGTGCTTTTTGGTAGTTTATTTAACTTGAATGAAGAATCGAGTTTATGAAGTTTTAATACTTTCTATAACTGTCTTACTGAGGATTAATGGTCCTGTAACATACATCTTCGTAATGACCGTTCAAGATATTGCTCCAGTATGCGATTATCGTATATTCATTGATTATAGTAAAGACAGTAAAACCGCAAAACTCAATTGAGTGACCGACGGCAGCATTCAGCTGAGAATTCACATTTATCGTGAAACCTTGGCATTTTAAATCGTTGCTTTTATGAATTCTGACACCATTTTGTGCGCAATATTGTGAGACGTCGACATAAGTTTTGATTTATGGTTCTACGAGTTTATCACATACGTGGCATAACTTACTTTAATATTCGATTGAGTTGGGTGTAGAAAAACCATTATTGTGGCATACCGTTTTTGTAATTTGGTTGGTTTTTACTTACGAGTATTACTAATCTTTTATAGAAAAATAATTTATATTATGTCAAAAGCGTGACACCAACAAAGTTTCAAAGGTTTTTGCGAAATACTCATAATAAAAACTAGAAGAACCTAAATCATTCATAGATAGAGGCAGCTATTTATAATTCACAAGTATATTTGCGTTATAGCTTACGAATTGGGGGAAGGTTATCCGTGCCGTCCGCCTCGTGGAGAAGAAAGTCCACGGTCATCGCGTTGTGCAAGGTAGTTGGCGGAAATCTGATACACGGCAGCCTCCATTTATATAAATAAATGTGTTACTACACGGTAAACAACATACGACAGACAGATAAACAAAAACACGCCTCTTCTTCTCATGCAAGACCTTAAGATCTTTAGTGAAAATAATTTTACTGTAATGTATATTTTATTGACACATAAATAGCAATGTGAAGGCTTGTTTAAAATATGGAAAAATATTATTTGAGCTTGACAATAGTATCTGTTTTACTTTATCCTTATTATAATCTACTTAAGTTTTTGTGTAACGTGATAAACTGGCAAAGGAATGTTAACGTCCGTTAGTCTTATCCTCCGGAGTTATTCCAATCTAAGATGAGTGAGTGTTTTTACTTTGATTACTTTCAACAAGAACGTTCAGCTAGTTAATTAGTAAATGGACGCTCGCTGATTAGCACTAGAACCGTAGACTGCATAAAGAGTAAATTATCATACTTACTGTAAAATCTATGTAAAAAATAAACAAAAAAAATATTTATTGTTATTTTTTTATTTAAATAGCTATCGACTTACTTGACATCTTCGATTTTTGGATACGTGCATATCCTGAGCGTCTTTGTATTTGATCCGACAGCGTATAATTTTCCATTGGGGTGGAATTCAGCACATCTCACCGCTTGCAGATCTTCGAGCACTGTGACTGGCTTGAAGGTGGGTCTCGAGCCATTGACTTCGGCTCCAGCCCCTATACCGCTGACGGCTGAGGGCAGTACCTGGTGTCCCCCATTTCTGTTCGAAGCCTATAAAAAAACTGAAATTTAGTTTTGTGCTCTTAAATATACAAGTTTAGAGTTGAAATAACGTTATTAAATGGACATACATATCCGGTTCCGTGTTTTCAGATTTAAGGTTTTTTTTTCATTTAAGCTAGTTTTATTTCATTTAAGTAGGTTTATGCATATATAAAACATCAAATTTTATAATAATCTTAGAGCAACCTGTACGTAAAAAGCTATAGCGGCCTCCCACTTGTACGCACCGCCCCGGCGCTACCGCGTAGATAAATATGTAGATAGTTATAATTTTGGACTTTAATTAAATTAAAAAATTTAAACCAACAATTTTTTATTTATGATTATTGACAATTAGCTCTAACCGTGTGTTAATTAAAAGTCGCCATTGTACCAACATGTTGTCTGTAGACACGACATGGAGACAGGGCAAGCCGAGTGGACATAAATCATGTTATAACAAATGCCCTTAATTGAAACTGCAGCCGATAGGTAATCCCCAAAGCTACATTTACTACACCTATTTTACTTTTCAGTTCATACATCAGTTTCAAATAGAAACTGATGTATTTAGAACAGAACAACCTACGTTTGGCCAAGCTGATACTTGGTTTTCATTTACAGCATTCACACAAACGCACGCGCACGCACAAGCATTTGTTTTTACTGACTGTGCGTGAAATTACGATTTGAGTAGGTATATTACATGCGATTAAAACTCAACAGGACTCTATAAAAATTTAGTTTTATATTATAACTAGCGACCCGCCCCGGCTTCGCACGGGTGCAATACTGATACTAAATATACTACAGAATGTCATACATACATATGATACAGATATACCATCCCGGACTTTTTTGTAGACCTTTTTAAGGTGTACAATACTGTAGTACATTATTTTGATCTATTTCGTAGGGTTCAGCCAGCGTTTGCAATGTAAGCGCAAAAAAAAATGTTTATTTACGGCATCACATTAGAAACCTCTAAAATTGACAGTGTTTCTCTACTATATTATGCGTGTATTATACATATAAACCTTCCTCTTGAATCACTCTATCTTTTAAAAACCGCTTCAAAATCCGTTGCGTAGTTTGAAAGATCTAAACATACATAGGGACAGACAGACAGCGGGAAGCGACTTTGTTTTATACTATGTAGTGATGTAAAAAAGCAGTGGAGCGTTAGATTGAAAAGCTGGTGGGAAATAGTGGTTTAGGAAGGATTGGCACGATAGAACAAAACTGGACCGGGCTGCAATTACAAAACGGTAGTGTTGTGTATGCGCATATCAGAATTAAGGAAGCGTAACTGCTTTTGTGAAAGCGAAATATCAAAACGAGCACTTTATTTTTTGTTTGTTTAAGTAATCGCAACTGACCTAACAATAACGCAGTGCAACGTAACCATATTGTACGTAAGTACGAGTAGTACCTAGTGGTCTAAGACTACCTAATGGCTAGGAGCGTAAGAATTTCTCTGAACTAGTAGAATTGTCCCCATTAATGTTGCTTGCTATAATAAAATAAACTCGTGAAACAAAACTACGATAAAGATGAATGAAGATTGAAAATATTTTAACAAGAATTTTCAGTAATAGACGAAGTTCAGTATTTAAGATATACTGTATTCTAATAAGAAATAAATAAATGTTGGTGGACAATGTACCAACACAACACCATCTAGCCCCAAACTAAGCATAGCTCGTACTATGGTGACCACCTGCTTTTATATACTAGTTGACTCGTGCTCACTTCGTTGGGCGGTTACAACTTCACAAAAAATATTACAGTATTAAAAAAAAATCGCTATTAACATACGGGTTGCACTCCGGGAGTGCCGACAGAAGTGAAAACTTATTTAATAATCAATTTAATAAATCACTTCAAAATTAGTAATTATGGCGACTGCCAATCAAATACTCAACGAACACAGATGATGCAATATTTTTTGTTCAGAATGTAGATAATATATCAAAGAACCTAACTCAGTAAACTTCTCCATACAAAAGTAGACTGTAAACATGTGAATTAAGGTTTATAATCAAATGGGGCGAGCGCGGCAACCAGCTTCGTCTATATCAAAGAACCTGACTCAGGAAACTTCTCCATACAAAAGTAGACTGTAAACATGTGAATTAAGGTTGATAATCAAATGGGGCAAGCGTGGCAGCCGGCTGCGTTTCGGTAACGGTGTCACGAATCCAGAGGTTTTACCTCATCTAAAAATATGCAAACCGCGCTAAAAGAAGTTTTCACTTAAAAAAAAACAGCTATTCAAATTATTGTAATAATTACAAAAGAAATTAACAAAGTTACGCATTAATATTGATAGATGGCGCTAGCGGCCACCCGCGGCTTGCCCGCCCCGTTCCCGTTTCCGTTGTTTTTTCGGGATAAGGGATGAAAAATTGCCTATATTCTAATCCAAGTTACTAACTATATTTATTTTACGTTTTATTACATCTAAATCGGTCCAGCGGTTCTTGAGTTATGTGGTGTAACTAACACGACTTTCTTATATATATATATATATATATATATATTGGTGACTATTTTCACACAGCACCATCTTGCCCTAAATTAAGCAAACCAAATGACTGGTATAATACATACTCATGATACTACTCGTATATGGTATACGTTTGATTTGTCTATATACTACGAATGTAACAGTAAATAATGAAATCATCGTGTATTATTATGTTTTTATGTTTTTGTATCATTAGTCTTCTCTTCTTGCTACTCTCAGTCAATATTACGAGTATCTAACGTATGTATATATGGTATGTACAATTCACGTTTACCATAGGTACATGTAGTTATACATATTACATTTAATTGCATTCCGCAAACGGATATTACAAATAACTCGCTGTAGGAATATGGCTTCTGAATAATGGTCTGTAAATTCTGCGAAAATAATAAAGAAAGATGATTGAGCTGGTTATTAATCATGGTTAAATAACTAAGGTTTCTTCTACGTTTTATGCCCTGTGCTAATATTTATGTACCAAGTTCTAAAAACAGAGGCAGAAGTTTGTCTATACTTTTTTAGATTTATTTGATATAAATCATTTGTCTTTTTTTTAATTTTCACGTCTCATCGGATATTGATGAAATTCGTAAGAAAATAGATTGTACGTTGGGGAAGGAATATATGAATCACGCGGGCAAAGCTGCGGGCAGGAGCTAGTAATATAAATTCATAGATAAATAATGTATGTTAAATTTCGTATCAAATATTGACCAGTCATAAAAATAACTGCCGATAGACAACTACCGTAAAACACACGTCTCTTCGACAAAAAAGGCAATATCGAGAAAATCAACAAGCAGAGTGTGATCAACGCGAAATGACATCACTACAGTCAATCGTAAACAACTAGTCAGTTTAAATGGAAATCAGAATTTTCTCGAAAGCGCGCACAGCTGATTACGTAAATTATCTGTTGTAAATTAGAAGCAACAGAAAATTGATTAGCAAGTGCTAAGACAAAAGTCCCACTTGCACAAGTTACCTTAATAGTGTTTAAGCTAATCATCTATTTTAAAATTAGTGAAATAATACAAAACTGAACCAAATCAACAAAACCAAACAAACAAAAAACAAAAAAACCAGAAAAAACAAAACAACAATCAAAAAAAACAAAAACAAAAATCTTACTGAAAAAAAAAACAATCAAATATGAACAAAACAACAAATTTCCCTTTCAAAACTTTTGTGAGTGTGAGTGAAATAATAACAAAATTTGTAATAAAACTATGGTTTGCTACCACAAAGCAGAACTAGATCAGTGATTAAGCTTCATTGTAATCAGGGGAATGTGCAAGCCACTCTAAATAGAGCGCGTCGGCTCGTGGCACAGAATGGAACTAGTTTATTTATGACTAGCAAATAGTGTTACTGTGTTGACCGATAAGGTAACCACTTCTTAAAATAAATACAATCACAAACGTCTTCAACATTTTATAAATTGTACTTTTATTAGAAATACACGCCGCTGTCTGACTTATTAAAAGTATTGAAGGTCGTTCTATCTATTGAACGTTCTAAACTCGTCATGTCATAAATTATTTTTTCGCTCACTTTAATACCCCGGAAGTAAAATCAAAATAAATCGTAAGCCAAACCAAAAATGTAATAACACAAAGATCACTTTGAAAAGTCTTATATACTAGGTGAATTTTGAAATTTTCGAATAAGTTGGTGTTGGTAAACAGTTAGTAAACACATCCAAAGCGGAGTAAAGACACTAATATGATAAGTATACATTTTAAATTCATAAACATTTCTTCAGGGAAGGAAAGCATGGAAGACAATTCCAATAAGAGGAATTGGGAGACAATGCTGTAAGTTGGTGAGGAATTGGGAATCTTGCAGATTCCATGAGATACCTCAGAGTCAAATTAATGTTACCGTGTTCAAGCAATATCATTAAAGTAACAGGATAAAGAGCTGATGATATTCCAAAGGCTGAACATATTTTATTTAAAAATATAGAACACTTTTATCATGACTAGACCTTTAAACAAAAAAACCGGCCAAGTGCGAGTCGGACTCGCGCTCCGAGGGTTCCGTACAAACCTATAGGTATATAAGTAAAATTTCACCCATCACGACAATCGAGTCATAGTTGGATGATGTAACAAAAAATTACAGTTTACGCAATTTTTCCTTTATCTGTGCTATAAGACGTTGCTTCGTACCAAATTTCAAGATTCTGAGTTCACGGGAAGTAACCTGTAGGTTTTGATTCCCTTGCGAGTGTCGAAAATTTGCTGCATAAACGGCTGTATCTTTTGATTGCGTTGGCTTAGAAGTTTGATTTTTTCACAGCTTTAAGGGACAGTAGACCTGAGTATTTGATATAAATTTCAGCTTAATACCTCCGCGCGTTCCTGAGAAAAAGTGTCTTGACAGACAGACGGACAGACGGACGGACAACAAAGTGATCCTATAAGGGTTCCGTTTTTTCCTTTCGAGGTACGGAATCCCTAAAATCTAAATCTGTTCATCAGTTTGGGAGCTACGATGCCACAGACACACAGATACACACGTTAAGCGCATAACCTCCCTGTTTGCTTCGGGGGTTAAAAGTAATAAACATGTCATAATGTATTATGATTTATCGCTACTGTTACGCGCACTATTAGACACGGTTCCATCTCTGCTTAGGTGAACGGAAATGGAAGAAACACCCTTAAAATTTGGGTTCACCAATGGTGAAAGCAACATGTGGTTTAAGGATTCAATAAGTATGCGAAGTTTCTATCATTCACAAAGCGAAAGTTGTTAATGTGATTTCTAACCAAAGATGAGTTAACCCCGCTGACGTTTTTACGGAATTGATATTATGCTATTAATTTAAATACATTTGAATCACAATATATGCGTATTATCTATTCATAATGTTTTCCATCGAATCGAGTCTCTCTACAGAGTATAACCAAATGACGCGACGCGTATCGAAGCAACCATGATAGTACTACTACTGTCAGTTTTTTAGAGTTCCTTAAAATTAATACTGAGGATCATTTAACTATCCGTTTGTCAGTCTGTATGTCTGTAAATATCCTTTTTCTCAAGAACAAGATACCTGTCCTTGTCAACAATCATTTGAAGCTATAAAAAACTAAAGCTTCTATGTCAACGCAACCAAAAAATGTGGCCATTTATGTACACCTGTTTCGACACTCGCCAGTAAATCAAAACCTATTGGGTACTTCCCGTTGACCTAGAATCTTGAACTTTGGCAAGAAGCAAGGTCTTACAGTCACTGGTCTCAAATAAAACAAAAAATATCTAAATTTGTAATTTAATAATAGGGCGTTCACAAACATGCAGTTAAGGTAAAAAGCATTTGCAGTTAAAGAAATTACCGTGATGTATATCGATGTATTGAAGATTTTTTTAAATTACAAGTTTGTTTTTCAATCCGACTTATCTTTTCGTTAAAGCAATGTTAGGTATTTACATAGTCTATGATTACAGGCTTTGAAACAGACTAGTAAGCGAAACAAGGTAGTCAGGCGCAACTTTCGCTATTGGTTGTTTAATTTTTGTAAATAAGTTCGTAGGGCACTTTAACAGTACCGACACATGTTGACAATGTTTGTAAGTATATATAAACATATACCTGACACTCAGTCCCTCAAAACTAGTGATTTCAGATCACAAACATGAAAAAAAACAATCCAATATCCAATATCCAAGGATTATGTCTTCAAATGTTTTGTTTGGATTAACAAACAAAACATTCGAAGACATAATCCTTTTTACAGAGTACATTACCAGCGGACCGATTACTAGCACATTACAACTTTACACTTTAGAACTTTACATTGAGGAAAGTAATCACATGGACTGACATTTCGTTTTGCGATTTTTCTTACATAAGATTTAGATGTTAACAATTCATACTATTTAACTAGTAACGCATACAGTTGGGAAATATCAGCTGAACTGATTAGGGAGAAATTTGGAATAGATTAAGTTCTACTTTAATTAACGAACAATCAATTCTAAATTCAATCACATAACTCAATAAAAATTCCTATTAAGGATTTCACTTCCGTAACAAGTTAAGTGATTTAGAAAAACATTGCGCAATTTGTAAATTCGTGAATGATCAAATTTAACGGCCTACTGTGTAGTGTGCGCGATTCATAGATGATTGCATAACAATATACTTCATTAGATCTGAAAACAGTCGCATCGCGACGAAACGCCTCCATAAGAATCTAATCCCCAACAACACACCTGCCTCTCGTCAAATTAATTCTTAAGGAAACCTACAGTCGGTTTGGTTGTAAAATTAAAGATATAAGAGAGAACGAAGCTGTTTGTAAAACTAAATAGGCTTACTCGTATGCTTTGTATTAATACTAAATGTAATAGACTTTATACTTCATGTTTAGTAATAGCAGAAAGCATATTTATACACAATCGTAAATATCAAATGACTAGTATCCAACTATAGTAATATTAGAAGGCAGCAATATCTCAAACAGTAAATCAACAGTGTCTGAACTAAGAAGTATGATTATGTTTCCTCATATTTTTTAATTGTACTTGGGTATTCTTAGATGGTTCGTATGATACATATTTAACAAATCAGGTATTGTAAATATCCGTTACACACAGGACGGCGTGTTGCGGCTCAACGGAGCTGAACAGGCTCTGGTTGGCGATCCGGTAAGTACCAAAACACTCATGCGTCCGTGCTCATGACCACCGAGCATTACCGATTCCTACATACTTATACGTTCCAAGTTATTCGCTTAGGCATCGCATAAGCACTATTCAATTCGCTTTGCTACGAGATTTCAAGTGTAGAAAGTACATAAATTTATTTAAAGCAGTCTTTGAGCACTGTTGTATTAATGAATGGCTTCGTTCAGGGATATTGTGCAACGTCGTACAATCAGAACGTTTTATCAGAGTCATCTCGAGAACCTCGACAAGTCGGCCGTCACGATAGAAAGTTAACTCAATTACCTGAAAGGCGGAGATCCGTTTGGGTGGCAGCAACTGCGGTGCTCTATCGACTAAGTTCTCCATGGAGTGACGTGTGAGGTACCCTTGTGTTTGGATAGATGAATTAGCTTTGTACGAAGTTCGGTTGAACTTGGCAGCCGGTGCGACGATGCGATTTCCGTTTTCGTCGTCATCTTCCCACTCGGTGATGACTTCAGTGCGGACATCCTCGAGAGAGCGAGAGCGGCTGCAAGGACAGGCAGCAGAAGGCGACGGGTTAGGGTTCCGCAGCTGGCGCGGCCGCTCGCGCGAGTAAAGATCCGCGTGCCCACTCGGCGTCGGCGCACCCGCAGACCGATAACTCGGCGACAAAAAATAGTAATCCCGAGATTTATTACTATATGCGCTCATACCCGAGAAATCAGAGTACGTCGATCCTTTAGAAGACGCAGTTTTGAAATTTCGCAAATCCATTGGATCCGGAGGGCGAAAATAAAAATTAGATTGCGTTTGCCGGGAGAGAGGCGGCCACGGTCTGTACGGCGCGTCTACGTAGTGTGCCGGTTTGGACTTCATATCGATAGTGCATAGATGCGAAAGAGCATCCGAGCGCGGCGTTAGCGGTTCCGTGCGGATGTATTCGAGGGAACTGCTCTACTGCTGGCACGAGCGCCTAGCACTGGCACTGCCGACCCACCACGAAGCCGCACCACACTCGCACACGTTAGACAGAGATAAACACAGAGGAGAAAGGCGCGCTCGCGTTCCGCTTGATCCGTTTGATGCGAACATAAGTGAAAGGGGTAGCCCGTGCGCGGTCAACGCGTTAAACACACTCTGGTATTACTCGTGAGCACTCCGCCAGAGATATTTCTCCAGGCTTCGTTTTAAGAGATGCAATAAAATTGTTACTTTATGCCCATGATGTTGTTGCTTCTGCAAATTTGATCACGCTCTTAACTTAAGGCATCTCTATCTAAAAGACATATTGTAGGTAGGTACCTAGTTTTGGTGTAGCAATTTATACTATGCTATTTTCACAAACATTAAGCCTAGTTTATGCAGTTGGGAAAAACGTGCAGGTGGACAATTAAAGTTGTCGGATATTTGGTCCTGTTTTGCCTGTGATAATTAGGTAATTAATTGCAGAAAATTTCAGACTGCTTAAAAACTCTATCGCTAGAGTTTGCCACTGACACGAGGAAATATGTTTTTGCTGTTTGTGTAGTCGGTGGGGTTTTTCATATTTATTGCATTTGTAAGTAATCTGGGTTGATACGTTTCGTGAATTACGACACCGTTTCACTTGTAAATTGCTTAAAAACGCATGGTATAAAGAAACGTTTAATACGTCACACGCGCATGCAACTTTCGCTTCTTTGTTACCTACCTTACCTCAATAGTTACAACAATGATGTAACTGTATAAATCAATATTTTATTATTTGAAGAAATGAATTACAGATTAGCAGACTTTATTATTGGTAAGCACTTGCAACAGCAATATATTAATATCTATTAAAAAAGCGATGTGTGTATGTATGTTCCCCATATACTCCGGCAGGACCGATTTGATTGAAATTTTTAGGACATCTTTAGATTGGTTTAGCAGGTCATCCCGTGAAGTTTGGTACCGATCGGATCATCAAAACTTTTTTTTTTTTTAATCAAATTTGGTATGGATAGGTATAGATTGTATTTTAGGAACGGACATAGGCTACTTTTTACATACAAATCATACAAATCATACAAATATTGCTCACGTAGGCAACCCACGCAAGTCTACAAAATAATGTAGGAAAATTCAAACATTTAATTAGTCACCTTATTTGTAACGAAGAAACTCAAGGCTGTTCCATATATAGTACTATAATAATAAACAACTTCTTGTCAGAAGATACTCATCATAATCTTAACTCCAACCTACGCGTGAAAAATTTATAATTAAAAGCATAATAATTAGCCACTTGTGTTACAACGCACACCGCGCTTCTTAGAGCATGTCGCGGCGTCTCATACAGATCTCCTATTTCATCGTGAGGTGATACAAACTCACTATAGACGCACGAGTAGGTACCAATCACAAGCAAGCAATTTAATTATTCACATAGAATTGTGCCAGATTACTCATTGACTTTGTTACTTGCCCATATACTGTTTACCCTTTCCACTTGTTGCATTGTCTTTGCCTAAATTAAATTAGTTTTTTCTGGATAGTGGACGAAGCTTCAACTTATAGTTGTTCATGTGTAGTCGATTAGATAACTATCGTTGAATGTCGTTCGAGAAACTAAGCGTGAAAGTGTCTCAATTAAACCACCCCAGCGTGATTATGTGGTTAGAAAGACACAATGCACCATTTTATTCATATTAGCAAAAACTAGAAAGCCTCGTCTGAGCCGTATTCAAATTAATTTAGAAATTCGACAATATCTAAATGTTACATCTTAGTTCTACTCGCTCTACATGGTCCGCCGATAGGGCGTACCGCGACGAGTTCTGTGCGACCTATACAGCCATAAATGGATATGACGCCGTCGAATGCCACCAGTCTCGACTAAATCATGTTAATAATATTTATCTCGCACGGTTGCAACATTTGCACACCGCGCTAAACGGCTAAATGAAGATAATTGCCGCAGTTTCATTTATGTATTTTTAGTTGTTTTGTTTGATTGTTTCGAATTAAATAAGAATTAACATTGGTCTCAAACCTATTAATTTTGCATCTTTAGTAAATTAAAAACAACGTGCTATAATTATCTACACACTTTTCTAAAATAATTACGTGTCACATTCTTAGAAAAAAAAGTAATATTTGAAATACTATAAAAGAAAAAGTTTCTGTAGAGGTACGAGTAGTTCGACCCTCTGTGAGTCACAGTTTACGCCGAAATTCCTAAGCAACATATGGAAGTAAACATTGACACAATCTTCTGATACACACACAGCATAGCCTACAGCTGAATCATCCTTAGTTACATCTTCTGCTTACAATCAATTTGAAATTTGTTGTATGATTAACGACCATCATGTCTCAGGTCAAACTGTATTTACGAGTACACTTGGGTATCCAGTTACACTTTGGGTTCAACAACACAAGAAATAATTTCGCCGTCGGTAGGTACTCGTACTTGAAAATCCAAGTTTCAGCAGGGATGTTTGATGAATGATGATGTCATGGTAAGTTATTTATCTGTTCATTAATATTTTAAACCTGTTGTAATAGATAGGTATCATTTAACGCAGGTTTTGTACAATTTAATAATAAGTGGTGAAGCTGCGTCTTAGGGTAGGTACAAACTCCATTCATGATTCATAGTCAATTTGACATCAGTTACAATTAAGAGTCTTATTCAGAGCTATTACGTAATAACGTCACTAGATATGAGTTTCTGGTTAGACTATGGAGTAGGTAAGTCAGGTTTCTAGTTTTTGCTCTTCATACGATAGCAATATTTTTTATGCATTTTCAGGGCACAGTAAGTTATTCATACTTTATATTTAGCATAAATTTCATGTTGCCTTTAGCCGTTTCTGAGAATAATGCCCATGAAAAATAAACGGAATACAAAGTTACCGTTTTTCCTGTTGACCTCAACGAAACTTCAAAAATGTAAGAAATTGAAAGTAAAATAATTAAATAAGCTAAATTTTTGAATTGTATTTTTTATTTCGTTTCTAAACAATAATGTTAATCTAAATAACGGCTTAGTGAAAAAGTGATGCACCATAGGTAGAACAATGATAGGTATAGGCGTTTTCCTGTCTGTTTATAAACTATAGAGGCAAAATAATGATGTAATAAAAGTTATTTGTCGGTGAGCGAATCGATTAGGTATGTATGTCCAGTAAGAAACGCAAACAGTGTGCTCTGTTTGTTATAATTACCTTATGATGCCCAAATGAGAGTCTGTCGTCATGCGCCAGTGAGGAAACTGAATTTTTCCTCTCAGAGTCCCAGGATGTTTGCCACATATCTAAAGAATCCGTCGATGACTTTTTTGTGTCGATAGAACTTTTCCTCGAAAGCGAATTTGTGGACCCGACGTAGTCCCTCGAGCTCTTCCTTGACAGGGAGTTCGCCGAATCAAAAGTGTCTTTGGAACTCTTCCTAGAGAGTGAATTTGTCGATCCAACGTAATCTCTTTTCATTTCCCTGATTCCGTTACTGACGGTTGAATCGCGTCTGTAATTGACGACATTAGCACGGCTCAGATTCGGGAAGGATCCCATCGAGTGTCTTTTGGTGGATAATTTATGCGTAGGGCTCGGAGTGTCACGGCGCGGAGGCGTCAAGGAAGGACTCAGACGGTCACGTCGCAAAAGGCTGGGAAACGTCGAAGGGTGCTCCATCTCGCGAGCGGGCGATGCCGAGAAACGGGTCGAGTCCCGTCGCCTGTTCCATTACAATCATCATTAGCAATCGCGGGAATCACAACCAATTTACAAATATAACAAAAAATACGGACCTGATAGTGAGCCCGTTGTTGGACGACATCGCATCCCTACCGAATCCCGGCGTTGATTCTCTGCTGTGCAGGTAGAGCGATGACCGATAAGGAGTGCTGCAGCGACCGTGAACATCACAATGGGGGTCGTGCTCAATGGTGCAACTAACAAGCGGCGATCGACGTCCCTCTCCTTCGAGGCACATATTCCCAAACATAGAGTCCAGCTGTCGCATCGCCAGCACCTTCTTCACCGCCGTCATTTTCCCAAATAAACACTTTCCGTCCGAAATAATTTCTATCTCACAACTTTAGTCAAGAAAATATATAGAAAGCTCGTTAAATCGAAATGTATTCTAGCTAAGATAAGTGACATGTATGTCCTCTGAGTATGCTGCGACGCGACTGGACTGTCCGGACGGCATTGTGCTCAGAACGCTTACCGGTGACTCATATCATAACACAAGGCATGCGCGCGAGCAACGAGACTTCGATTATAGTTGTGTATTACAACAGTGTATACAATAAAATATAGGTGACAAGGAGGTAAATAATGGACCAGCGGCGCAATTGAGAGAATCATCAATAATAAACAAGATCCGATTGGATGTGGGAGTTTCAAGTTCGTGCGAAGGTCATTTTGAGTGACACTCGAGCCTGATAGATGTAGTACTCCTATACCGCGTCTTGCTTTGTTAATTAAAAAGTAAAAAGTTCAATCTAAATTAATATTATAAAGAAAACTGATTATATTTTTTTGTATGTTTCTTTGGTATGTATGGTAACTCAAAACTACTTACCGATTAAAAAAAATATTCGCATTTAGAAAGCCGCATTATCAGAGTGTCAAATATTTCAAAGATTTGCGTATAAAGTCATTATTTGGCGTGTGCTGCGAAAACTATTAATAATACATAAAATAATGTACTACATGTTTATTCAAATTAATCAATCAAAACACTGGTAGAATCGACAGATGATGACATTCGTAGCATGATACCCGTTTTATCCTTACATCCTTTCCCGACTAAATAAATAACAAAGAAATTCTGTAATAACTGCAGCATTGATAAAACTTTGACAGGGAAAACCAATATCTTTATGGTGACAACTAAAACTACCTAAGTTAGTTAGTCAAGTCAAGTTAAAGTCAAAAGATACTTTATTCAATACAATCACAAGGATCACTTTGAAACGTCTTACATACTAGGTGAATTTAGGTGCCAATTCATCCTAACCCAAGCCCGAGAAGAACTGGCAAGAAACTCGTCTTGGTCCTGTAAAAAAGCGCGTATCAATAATATAGTCATTAATATTATAATAAGCTTTCTTCTTTCTTATGCCTGCGTTAAATCTGAATAAGAATTACTTGTCATTTAGGTCCCAAAAAATATACAGGTCTTTTTAATTTTTTTAAGGTATGCTCAATATCTAGTCTATCACTATCACTATCCGTGATAATTTTCGTTGTGATTAATCTTTTTTTTTATTAATCTATCGGAACCACAACCGTGTTTAGGAAATATCCGTGTAAAACTACTTATCCGGGAAAAGAGGCTTTGAGAAAGGTGTCGTTAAGCTACAAAACCTAATTACTACTTAATTGCGTTTTAAAGTCACCTGCTAAGTGAGTACACGACATTACCACAACTGAGTGCCTCGGGGGTAAGCCGAACTTTGTCGAAGAAAAGCTGATATATTTGCTAATTACTCGCAATTAGTCGCAACGTCGATCGTCGTGGCAGACGGGGGAAATGTCGTGATGAAATTTGTCTACGTAATGGAGAGAGGTAAGGTAGGTGATTCATATCCCGCATATTATTTTAAAACATACAGGCAGGCAATATTATAACTTTTCATTAGTAGTAATGAGGATCTGTAAAGTTATAGCAAATTCAATAGTATCTATATATAGTATAGTCCCCTATATATAGTATAGTATAGTAATAGTACCTAGTATCAACTTTATGATATACATATCTTTTTGAATTATCCAAATCAGACTATTACTTACGATATTAAGTTATTAAGTTATAGTAATTGCAGATATTAAGTAATAAAGATTATGCCGTTCCTGCCGGTAAAATGAATGTACGCCTGTGCCAAGGTGCCTGTGACGTCACTGGGACGGTCCGAGCTCAGCCGGCCTTCTTACTTCACGAATCGATAACTGGCGGCGACCGTCCCTGTGACCTCACAGCTACCGCGGTAAACACTTGGTGAACTTCGTTAATAATTTCATCAATACTTGTTCGAACAAAAATGTTTGCACTGTACGTTAAAGATTTCTTAGCTCTATAATACTGCATTCTCAACTAAAAACGTTACGGATCCTCATTCTGACAGAAACATGCATAGATTCTGGAAATGATTACCAGTAATAGCAGAATGACGCATTTGCATATTGACGTAAGATGCTATAAGCTTTTAGACCAATGCGTACAAAGAAAAAAGCAACATCCCACGAATTGTACCGTTTTCGGATGAGATGATGACGTCATCTGCGTAAGATATTCATCTCACTTTCTGAGCATAAACTGTATGTAGATTTTTGAGCACGTTAAAAAAAAAAATGTTTTTCCTATTAAAAAGTACGATAGAACCCTGGGATAAGCGAGTCTCCGTATAAACCAGCAATCACACTGTTGTTTACTCAAGTCGACTACCTCAAAATAAGTGATGAATATTTTCACGTGAAATGTGGACCATATCGCTAAGTAGACTCACCAGGATATGAAAATGATAGAAGATTATGTTTTGGGAGATTCTCATCATTTGCTACATTTGGGAATAACGAAACGACTTTTTTCAGGCTGGAAATATATCACAAAATGAACCACCACTATTATGATTTCAAGTTTGAAATTCTAAAAGAAATATACAGGTCCCTCAGAGATTTGAATAATAATAGATTTTATTCTATCAGATATACCAAAAATTGTGACCAAATCGTTAAACTCTTCAGCCAATGCTTCCGTTCTTATAGAATTTAGTGCTGCAAAATGTAAGAATGAGTTTAGTTTTGGCTAGATTAACGAGGCCAGTATTGTAAAAGCATTGAAGTGAATTAATATGAAAAATACAGAAGATCTTTGGATCTTTGACATGTCTACAAAGGTGCTGGGTGTCATTATCTTAGATATTGCACCATGTTTAGCTTATATTTTTAATAGATGTATCGACGAGGGAGTTTTTCCCGATCTCATGAAACACAGTAAACTCATTCCTATGTTCAAGTCGGGAAGTGAAAATGATCTCGCTAATTATAGACCGATATCGATATGCCTGCGTTAAGTAAAATCTTTGAATAAATAATTTTTAATCAGTTGTTATCTCACATTAACGTTAATGGTAATCAATACGCATTTACTCGATCGAAGATCGATCAACGGCTAATGCAGGTATAGCGCTCTTAAAGCATATATTTGTCACCTGGCCGAAATCTCAGGATGCAATTAGGGTATTCCGTGATCTATCTAAGGCATTAAACCGGGCGATTGACCTCATAGTCTTATCTGTCCAATAGAGTCCAGAAAGTTGACGTGGGTGGTGAGAGGTCTTCAGGATCAATTATTGATATAGGGGTACCACAGGGTTCGATACTACTATTTTATTCCTAGTATACGTTAACGAATTCACTTTTTAGTGTTATGTCATATGACATCATCCTCTGGGGGAAAGTGGCTGATATTGAAAAATATTTGTTTTAAAAAAAAGGCCAATACGTGACATTTATAAAATGAAACCGCAAGAGTCTTTGAGATAAATATCAATATCAAAGAAATCAATATTCACGATTTTATTCATATGGCTCCCTCGGCTGGCTTTGCAGTAGCGCATCCTGTCGACCCAATTTTTCAAGACGTTGGTGACAGTATTGGGAGTATCTGACGAATGGCTCGTTGAATATTCAACTTAAAGGCCTGAATCGTTTGTGGGTATCGCTCTCCATTGACCGTCACGGCGTTGCCAACCTCATTCTCGAAGAAAAATGGTCCAATGATGCCACCAGTCCTCAATCCGCACCAAACTGTCACTCTCTGAGGATGCATTCGCTTCTCGACGATCACATGCGGGTTTTCCGAGCCCCAAAGACGGCAGTTTTGCTTGTTAACATAGCCGCCAAGATTGAAATGCGCCTCATCAGAAAAGTCGATTTTCAAAATTCGCACTGTTTGAGCTACACTGACTGACTGTCGCACTGACTTTGGAAGTAAACTTTTAACATTTCCCAGCGTGTTCAAGCCTAAAACGATTGATTTCATTCCGCGGAAGTATGATACTCACTTTTTCGTAATATAGCGAGCAAGACAGAACTGTCAGTTTCGAAATAAGCTATGATTCAAAAAGAAACCACTAGATGGCCCACCCTATATATGTGAAAATTTGTCATAGACTCATAAAAATAGAGATGGGTTTCAGCAAAATAGTGATCTTTAGAATCAACACTAAGAACAGAAACAAATCATACATCCCTAGGTATCGACTAGAAAAAGTAAATAATTACGTTTTAAAAACTAAAAAGACAACCGACTTCATGTATATAGACAAGGTAGCTACTGTAAAACGTTGAGGAGTTCCCTTGACTGTTTTTCGGCTCCATCATCAGATCGACTCCAGACCTTCATTAAATAGTAGGGTTTTAAAATACTTAAATAGAAAATAAACAAACGCACTAGTCGTCACTACGATTTTCGAAAGTTCCCCTCGATTTCTCTGGGATGCCATCATCAGATCCTGGTTTCCTTATCATGGTACCACCCTTGGGATAACTCCTTTCTAACAAAAAAAGAATCATCAAAATGGTTCATAAACGACGAAGTTATCCGCGAACACACATAAAAAAAATTATATATATACGAATCGAATTGAGTAACCTCCTTTTTTTGAAGTCGGTTAAAAAGACCTTGATGGTGAATACGGTGCGCTTCTATAATAAGCTTCCTGAAAATTTAACTAAACTAGCTATTAAAAAATATTATGAAATTTAAAGCTTCATAAAGGGTAGTCTTTTGAAGAAAGCATATTATAATATAAATGACTATAAGAACGATAAGAATGCATGGCCACATGTTGCTCTACCCTCAGACAATTAACTGACACAATTGGAAATGTATAAACTCTCTGGAATTATTTATATGTAATTAAGGTAGTTTTAAGATGGATCATGCAAAAACGCGCTAGGTCCAAGACGAGCTTCATGCCAGTTCTTCTTCCGCTTGGGTTAGGAGGAATTGGCATCTAAATTCAACTAGTATGTAAGACATTTCAAAGTGATTCTTGTGATTGTATTGAATAAAATATCTTTTGACTCTGACTTTGGTAGCCGCGTCTTCGTCTAGGATATTTTGTTTCGCTAAAATGAATACAAAACTGTACAGCATCGCATTTGGCTGCTTATAATAACAACAATCCGAACCTCACGGTTATCACACCTTTGTAGGACAACAAAAGGTAAGAAAATGTAAATAGGTATTTTTACTTGATAATTATCATTATGTTTAAATACAGAATTGCTATTTAGAATTTTTCAGGTATAGATTTACGTACCTAAAACAATATCTATAAAAAAATACTTTAAAAAAAACTCCCTCTGAGCGGTTAGTCATCGCGGAGGCAGTAGAATACCGCCCCTTTTCCCAAGAGAATCAAAATATTTTATATCGACGTTTAAAGTTTGCTCATTGGCTAGCGAATCATAAATAATTGAGCTAGAACACGCTGTTGTATCAGAAGTATGGAGGTTTCAAAATTGAATATAGTTCAAGATGCTCATGTCCTATACTATTTCGGACAAACAAAGTCTAGGAGATTAGAGGAGATAGGAGTTGGATTCAACATATTCAGTAAATATGATGATCCATGTGTTTATAAATAACTAAGTTAGGAGTTTCGTATCAGCCTGCATGGCGTGGAATTTCAGTGTGTATTTTTTTCTTCAAACATTTTTAAATTTAGAATATTTTTGGTACCGTTAAACAAAAATATTCAAAATTTTTAAAAATATTAAATTTGATTGTTTGGCTTTCAATTGTAAAACAATTTGATTGTTTTTTTTTTCATTTTTCATTTTTAAAAGTAAAGATAGATATATCGCAATATTAGAGTAATCTTTAAAAATGAGCTCCGTAGATTCAGCTCGTATAATTAATGCTGTTTGGAGAGGACACGGCTAATGGACGCGCTGTGCGTTTTTGGATTAATCTTTACGTAGTGTAAACTTCGATTTGCAGAATGAACGAGGAAGGCCAGCTACTAAGGTAAATAAGAATGAGTTGAAAGTGATAGTGGAAGGCGATCCATACCATAATATCAAGGAATTAATTTGAGGGTAAATTACCCACAATATTGAATTAATTGCACCTAGTTTGTGAAATAAAAAACATCAAGAATGGCTGCCTCATGATTTGACTGATCTGCAGAGAGAAGCGCGCGTCGAAGTTTGCTTTGAAATCGGTACAGAAATTAAGGTATTTTAGACGGGGTTGTGACGTGGGACGATAAGAAAAAGCTTAACGATAATCGTAAGCTAACACCATAATGACTGACCCCAGGTCAAACGCGAAAGGTTATGGTAACTGTTTGGTGGTCCCTTCATAGCGTAATTAACTACAGCTTCCGCAGAACTGGTCAATCAATAACAGCAGACATCTCCTTTTCAAAACTGCGAACAATAATGGCCAAGCTCGCAGAAAACAGCCCCGACTTGTATGCCAATCGTCACCATATTTATTGTATACAAATCAAATTTCAATCATATAGCATCACGCGCTAAAAAGTCCGATTTAAACCCCCATTGAACCCTTTTTTAGGGGTTGTTCAGGAAAATCTTAAAATACTTGTCTATTTATTTTGTATATAAACCAAGTTTCAAGCAAATCCCATCACGCGATCAAAAGTCCCCATAAAATTTTTAAACCCCCATTGCACTCATGTTTAATGGTTGTTCGAAAATAAAAGTAATATTTTATTATTATTAATATTATATTAATAATAATAAAAATATATTATTATATTATTAATAATAAAAATATATTATCATATTAATAATAATAAAAACATATTATTATTATTATTATTAATAATCTTTTATCATTTGTATCAAAGTATATTTGAGCTAAGTAACAGTATTGTATAAGTTCACGGGATACTATTTTAACGTGTCGGGTACGGGTTTTCCAACAGTCATCAGTCAATCGGGTTTTCCAAAAGTCAACCCCTGAAAGGGTGCTCTTAGGGGTTGAATTTTGGAAAAGCCGTTCTAAGCAAGCGCCTACCCCTCAAAAAAGCTATAGTCAAATTTCAAATCCCTTGTAGTTTTAGAGATTTCGTGATGAGTGAGTCAGTGAGGACTTCTCCTCGATATAATATATTAGGTTGGGGAAAAAGTCTTTTCGCATTATAGTATGTATGAACTTGTAATAAAATCTCTTTGGCTATACTATTTGTATCTGGCTGGTTTTGATATCATTAAAAGCTTAAATTTTAAAGAACATAATTCCAAATTCTAATTAGGAAAATGTGTGATTCGTTAATTGTTTTTCGTACTGTCAAGGTGAGGGAATGTAATGAAGAAATTCGATACATTTTAAAATTTTACTACAAAAAAAGTAAAATGCAACGCAAGCCTCGAAAAAAAATTGCGCAAATTTAGTTTAAGCGTTTTCAATCTGGAAATGTTGATGTCAAAGATGCGAGTCGCTCTGGTCGCCCTATTACGGATAAAATGGATGCCATTTTTGAAAAAGTTTAGCAAGATCGGCATATCAGTAGTTACGACGTAGCTGAAAAACTGGGAATTGACCACAAAACAGTTTTGGCGCATTTGAAAAAAACTGGGTACACAAAAAAGCTCGATATTTGGGTGCCTCACGAGCTCACTGAAAGAAACCTAATGAACCATGTACTCATTTGTGATTCTTTATTACGACGTAATGAAACCGAACCATTTTTGAAGAAGCTGATAACTGGTGATGAAAAGTGGATCACGTACGACAAGAACGTGCGATGTATTTTGATCAGAAGTCCCAAAATTTCTATAGCAATGGGATCATGTCCCTACCTACAAGATGGCAAAAAGTTATCGACCAAAATGGTAACTACATACTTTAGTTAAATGTAAATAAACTATATTAAAAAATGTTTTGAATTTTCTTAAAAAATGCGAAGAATTTTTTTCCCCAACCTATTACAATATTAAGCTAAAACACAACGAAGGCTGAAGTCTATAGAACCCGGTTTTAAATGACAGTGAAATAAGAAATGCTGTTAAAACATCTGCCCTTTAAGTACTTATAATCATGTCTCAACTTGTGTCAAGAGTTGTTGTGTCAACACTGTTTTTACTAGTGAACTTTTTGTAAAATAGTGACAAGGCGAATTTTATGCAGTATTAAAGTTGAGAGGCGTAAGGCCGTTAATTATTAGTAAGTATATCATGGCGCGGAGTCCTCGTTGGCTTCGGCTCGATGAACATGTTGTAGTACTAAGTTTATCTATTAAAAAGAACCGTTGTTAATTGTGTTAAAATAAATTTAATTTGTAATTAATTTAGTTTTTTATAAAAAGATTTAGGATACTGATTTTTACACTATAATAATGTTTACAGTATATTACTACTATGCATTTATGTTCTCAATATTATAATAAATAAGTGATTATTTTAAATTATATTTAAGCTCTTCTCACCTCACACACAGGATTACCTAGTTCAGGCTCTTGTTATGAATCTTCCTTTGTCTAATTACGATTTTGTTTTGTTATATTATTGTACTATTTGAATGTTGAATTAATATTTTATTTGTTATTTATTACATAATATCTGACCCTGAGCCTATTTACATACCTATTAATAAACAAATATCAGTACATACTTGCATTTTATAATTCTAAAGTGGGCGTCAAATAAAATATTCAATCCAATCTAGTCTTACCAGAAGGACATAATAATTATTTAACACGATGAAGTAATAAAGGGCGATTGATATGAATAATGTGAATAATAAATGTGTACAAATTATAGTCGAAGCAAATTAAGGTGTAAAATCGATTATAAATATATTCTTTGGTAAGTATATCCTAGTTGATCGCACTTAAACACAAAATCAGTTTAGTGGATTTATAAAAAACATCTTTTTAAAAAACCTAAATAAAACCCCCTACAATATAACATCTATAACATAGATCTATCTATCTATCTATCTATCTATCTATATTCATTTTATAAAAACTCAAATAGGGTAGTCACTTACGGATAATTCCATTTTAAGACACTATTAGAGGATCCACTAAACCATTTTACCAAAGGCCAAAGGTTCTCGCTTACATTTCTTGGCCCGCGACCTCGCCAAGTCAAAGCGGTTCAAGTTCTGCTGGACTGCATATGGCAAGGTTTATGTTAGGAGAGGAGAACTCTCCGATCATAACAATTAGGTCGGAAGCTCAGGTGCAACATCTACTCCAGGAACTGTGACTAGGTTTGCAAGAGTTTGTTTTTTCCTACTACATGATTTATATTACAATTAACGTTAATGTTCGTCATATGCTTGTCATTCCTAAATATGAGTCACCACGTTTCGACAGCCTAACTTCCAATTTTTTTGATTTTTTGTTTGTCAACCTAAAAGAAACACAATATATGAACTATCCTCAATATACATTCCGATATATCATACCACATAAATACACAACTCTACACTTTCATAAACGTCCACTTTACACTATAGCATTTAAAAACAATATGGTAACTGGTGATATTGTGAGCCTCTTAAGCCAGATTGTAGTATCTGTAATTAGTAAATTAATGTATTTGAAACTTTATAACATAAATAACAACCGCAGTCCTTCAGCACTCCATTATGGATAGCTGTTTATCTAATTTGAACGAGATAGACGCTTTTGAAATTGCCCGCGCTGTGCAATGCGATATAGAGGATCTAACGCGAAACGTTCCTATTAAAGCTAATGACCTTACATTACTCTCTCAAAATATTAGAAGCGTTTACGCTAATATGGATAGCTTTATCGCAAATCTAAGCTCACTGGATTTTGATCCCGATATATTTATTCTAACTGAATGCCGACTTCATTTTGACAAACCGATCCCAATCATAAAAAAATATACTTCTTACGCAACAACCCACCATATCAATCAGAACGATGGAGTTGTGGTTTACGTAAAAATGGGAATAAAATAACCAATGTCAAAGAAATAGATTTGGATCAAGCATCTTGTTTGCAGATTGATGCACATAGCTGTATTATCCAGGGTGTATACCGTTCTCCTTCAAACATAAATGCTGATAATTTTATTAACTCTTTGAACTTACACTTAGAATCTCTAAAACACATAAAAACATTATTTTGACTGGAGATATAAATATAAACATAATTGCAAAGGAAACTGATGTAACTCATATAAGAAATAATAGACTAAATTACTTGAATATGTTAGCCATGCACAGTTTTATGTCGGGACATGAATTTCCAACTTCCAGAGAGAGAAATTGTCTAGATCATTTTATGCTTAAGTTAGACAAAGGGAAAGTATCTGTTCAAATTGCTGTTTTAAATACAACTGTTACCGACCACTTTATGATATTTTTGACCCTGTCATGTCAAACCCGTTCAAAAATATGTTGCAAAACAAAAACAACAACTGATTTTAACAAAGCTCTTTTCAGCTTAGCAGCGAAATATCTTTCAGAGCTGCTGTTTTGTAATGATCCAAACCAGGTATTAGAGCTGTTAATGAATAAAATTAAAGAGTCCTTAGAAGAAAACACCAAAACCATAAAACTGCCATGTAGTAAACTCTAAAAGAGAATATAAGATATTCAAATTATTATTAGGTAATGCATATAAATAAATATATAATGCCGGACATTTCACACAGCACCATCTGGCCCCAAAGTAAGCAAAGTAAGCTTGTGTTTTGTTTTGGGTGTCACATGACTGATACACTACTAAACAACTTTTTTTGTGTAAATATATAAATACCGTTGAGCTGTTGCTCGCGATTTCCACACGCATTTTTTTTAATAGAATTGTAAAATTTTAAATCCTTAAATCCTTCCCCAGGATACAATGTAAGTTGCCAAATTTTATTGATAAGTTTCAAACCAATCACACCCACCACCCATTAAAAAGTTTCCATACAAACATTCACACCTCATTTTATTCCTTTATGAGAGTTATTTTGAAAAATCCTGAAACACGCGTCCATTTATTTTGCATTTTAAGTATTCAAACCAAGTTTCTAAAGCATGCGCTACACGGTTTGAAACCACAGTTTCTACCAAGGTGACCTTGGTAAAAACATATGTTTTAAACCGTGTAGATAGTGGTTTCAAACCAAATTTCGCATGACCTTTAAACGCCCTTGGTAGACAGGCTTGCCCATCAACTGGTAGAAGCGGTGGTTTAAAACTTGTTTCAAACCGTCTATATACCGTATCTTCGACACCCCATTTTACCCCTTTGTTAGGGTTATTTTGAAAAATCCTGAAACACGTGTCCATTTATTTTGCATATCAAGTTTCAAGCAAATCGCACCACGAGTTAAAAAGTTTCATACATTCGTTTTCACCCCTTTCCACCCTCTTTTAGGGGTTGAATTTTAAAAAATTCCGCATTTGCTGTAAAAGGAAGCTACCTTCCAAATTTCAGCTTTCTAGCTCCAGCTGTTTCGGCTCGGCGCTGATGAATCAGTCAGTCAGTCAGGTTAAGCTCTTTATAGGTAGAAATTATACATAAAAATACCCCGAAAAACGCTTAGAGTTAAATGTTTATTATTTGGTCTTTGACATTCAGTACATTCAAGTTAATTTAATGGGAAGGAACATTACTTTTTTATTGCGATAGGTGTCGCCTGCATCGTTATTACCTTACTTGACATTAATATTACCATATTATATTATCGCATAAGTTTAAAAGTACTTTCAACACAACTACGACGTTTTCTTTCATTGATTATAGCGTTGCATTTGTAAACTTATCAAAAACGAATCTTCACTCGCATAATATTACTATTAGTATTGTGGGGGTGAGAGAACGATAAAAAAGGATCGCTGGATAATTCTGAAGCATCTACATAGAAAATTATACTAAATTATTTATCTTTAAAAACAATACCTGTAAAGTTATATTTGTATATCTTGATCTTGATTTGGTACCATAAAAACGAATTACTCTAAATTATTGGAGAGCGGACTCCTAATTTTTGTTTTAGTTGACAGGAAAACCAATGGTTCATGTTGTTCATGACAGGACTCGGAGTACGTATTTTGGTGACGAAACTATCTTGGTTCGCCTTATTTGGGATTATTCGTTTTTTTTAGACGACCTCTGTGCCGCAGTGGGCCAAGGCCCGGCTGATCCCAGTCGCGGAACAAATGTTTGTACTATCTGCAAGTAATTGTCTCGGGTCTGTGTATTTCTATTTATAATATGAATTTATTTACAACAAAAAAGTATAAAGTAGTATATCAGTCATGTGTGTTGTATGTACCCATAACACAAGCTCTGCGTACTTTGGGGCCAGATGCTGTGTGAAATGTTCGGCATTATATATTATATTTTAAGGCACCACCCTAAAAAACTAATAATGCTTATGAGACTGGCGTCGCTGTTTTTAGTATTCCTGATAGGAAAATTAGCATATCATATATTTATAGACTAGTATTATAAATTCGAAATCGCCTGTCTAAACAAAAAAATAAAAATAAAGGTAGATTAGATAGATAGGTAGATAGGTAGAAGATAGATTGCAG
Organism: Lampropteryx suffumata; assembly: GCA_948098915.1. NCBI lineage: Eukaryota > Metazoa > Arthropoda > Insecta > Lepidoptera > Geometridae > Lampropteryx > Lampropteryx suffumata. The sequence continues at coordinate 10,950,865 of OX402544.1, read as the reverse complement.
GAGGCTGAGACTGTCAAAACTGTCTAACTGTCTGACGTTTGTCGAAGCAATAAGTCTGCAGAGCAGAGTCGTTTTTCGTCAGGGTGCGGAGTGAGTAAAGTGTTCCTGAGGATGCCTCGTGGAGAGGCGAAACACGTGTCGAATTTCTTTAACTCATAGGGAATAGATTAGAAGAATAGTACTAAATATTTGTCCATCTATTTAATGTTTAGATAGTAAACAAATAGTAACAGGGCGAATCTTAAGCAGTATTTAGGCATTGTTCAAATTTATAAATAAGGCTGGAATGTGGCAGTTACCCGTATCTCTTGTCTCGCTAGATGGCACCACTTATGTCCTAATATGAGGATGAAAACATGTTTAAACTATTTTATTCATCGATCAAACGATACATAAACAATTTCAAAAATAACTAATGTTTAAAAATATGCTTATGTGATAATGTTGCAAGGTTTTTGACGTGATAACGATATATAAATCGATGAACGCCGGCTGCACGCACGAAACATTGTCACGTTCCGCCTTAGCCGAGCGGGAAAGTGAGAGCGCGGAACAAGCGAGAGCGCGGAACAAGCGATAGAGAGGCACGATCGGCCTAAACGTTCGGCTTGTAACGCATCTTAATAGGTTAAAAGTATGCAATTTTTCATCAATTTTTTCTTATGGCGTAAAATTATCATCCGTAAACCGACTTTACAGACAACCATTTTTTTTCAATGCATGCAGAACGACTACTTATTTAATTAGCTTAAAAATATTGAAAGACTACACAAAAAAATTAGTACAGATATAAAAAAAACATTGTATAGTATGTATTTATTTATGTGGTAGTAAGTAATGTATATTTGTATTCTAAAATGGAATAAGAAACGTCGCAGTGTGATTCTGCAAAACTGTTTTAATTAATACAGAAAAGTTAAGAAATATATTTAGGTTTACCTGTTTTCTTTTCTTCTTCTGTATTTTAAGTGGTAATTTTCTATTCTATTCTAAAAATCAATACTTAGCTTATAATGTGAGTTTCGAGTAAGGTTATTTTTAGACTCTAAAAAAGTATAGTATTATTATGGTATTATACACACTCACACACACATTCTAACACACCTTCAAACACACGCTCTACACTACATCCTCCAATACTTATTTTTTTTATTCTAGTCTAGCATTAGTAAACATAGCGTTTTTTTCCTTGTTTGTATAACACAACTTCTATGTATTAGGACTCTTTCGGCCAAACTAACAAAAATGTGAATACTGTGCCCGATCCACTTTTCATTGTAATAGCCGAAGCAGAGATCCCATGCATCTATGCATACAAGTTTTTTAACTTAGTTAGAGCAAGAAGTCAATGTTTTGACCTTACAATTAAAAAATTAAATATTAGTTAGTATGTAAAAACTTATTGAGTACCTTTATGTAGCTATATTACTTATAAGAAAACATTAAATACTTCATACTTACTTGTACTTCACTTACGCAATTATAAATCTTTAGTATACGTATTTCATAGTATTACCTAATAAAATGCACATTGACGATTCAAGTGAGTATAGTCACTTGTAAGAAATCGAAAAATGACGAAAATACTATTAGGAAAGTAATAATAATAAATGTACTAGCAAAATGATAACTGCTTTTTCTTCTTCTTATTCTGTGTCTAGTTAATTCGAACTAGTGTGGTGAAATGGAGGGTTGGCACATAAAGTGATCTTTTCAGGTTCTAAGACATCTGGTTTCCTCACAATGTTTTCCTTCGCCATTTGAGAGTACTGATATAGCAGCGCTCATACACTCTTACATACAACCGTCCCTATACAACGACACTGATGTAATTAAAAAAATATGTAAAACTTGACGAGTCATAAATTTATATATATATATATATATATATATATATATATATTATATTCTATGTTGTGGTATGTTGTAGAGATCGCTATTAGCGATAAGGCCGCATATTGTATTGCCTTTAATAGTAAAGTTATTGTAATATCTTGTGTGGTAGTCCATAAAGAGTTATATATCTATCTCTCTATGTGGGCCGATCCGCAGCCCTTACATTACCCGATTTTCACAAGATGGCTAGTAAAACTGTAGGCGACAATTACTCGAATGCAAATTAATATCAAAGCGAAAAATTACCATCGTTTATGCTCCAAGCAATACAACTATTAAATAACTAGCGCGTAAAGTGTTACAAAAATAAATCACTTTCACCAGCCGGACAATACTGTTCGTACCACAAGATGCGTCATTCTAACTTGGAGCTGATGCTTCGTAAGTGAGGTTAATATCTCAGGAAAATTACATCATCTCATATCAAATGTACCGTAAGATGACGTCACTGTGACGATTTTCAGGAAATAATTAGCATTTAAGTATCTACAACTCAACTAAAAGCCAGATCGCTTTCATATTGACTTTCATAAAACATATTTCGCTTTCAACGACCTCTGTGTTGCATGCAGTGGGCCCGGCTGAGAAAGGTTGCGGATTGGATTCCTGCCGCGGGGCAAATGTACAGACATGTAAGATAGACAATTGGTCTATCTTAAAATGAGACACGAGTACATGTGTTTAAATTAGTTGCTATCTTTATTTAAGAATGTTAATATGACAGGACAGATTGTGAAGCTGATTATGTGATTATAACATAGAGGGAATATATATAGAGACAGTTACTGTCATCGGAACTGAGAGGCTAGTCATAAATCAATAAAAATATTGGTGGACAATGCACACAGCACCATCTAGCCCCAAATTTACTATAGTTTATACTATGGTGACCAAATGACTGATAGAATACTTATATATTTTTAAATACATACGTCTACACTTAATACTATAAAGAGGAAAGATTTGTATTTTTGTATGTAACGAATAAACATAAAAACTACTGGACCGATTTGAAACATTCTTCTACCGTTGGAAAGCTACACTATCCCCGGGTGACATAGGCTACTTTTTATCCCGGGAAAATTGGTTTGTTTAAAAATCTTCAACGCAGGCGAAGCTGCACGCGTACTGCTAGTAAAATATAAAGTTATCTTATGTATGTAACACCCAGACACAGAACAAACACCTATGTTCATCACACAAATGTTTATCCTGGGAGGGAATCTCAACCTACAGCGCAGAAGGTAGAGCTACTAACAACTGAGCTGACCAGACCAATAACTGCAAAGTCAGGGTACTGGCCATGAGCCAGTTATAATGACTGAACTTGCCTCTGACTATCCCCTTATACATCTTGAAATGATTAAGTAACTAAAGACAGGTGACATGTTAGCTCAGTCGGTAGTAGCACTCCCTTCTACGCAGTAGGTTGAGGTTTCGATTCCTTCCCAAGACAAACATTTGTATGATGCACATAGGTGTTTGTACTGTGTCTGGGTGTTATAAAGTATAATAATGTATTTAAATATCTAACTATTCTATCAGTCATCTGGTCATCATAATTCAAGCTATGCTTAGTTTAGGGCTAGACGGTTTAGTGCATTGTCCAGCAATATTTATTATTATTATTACTATTATTAAAGATCTAAGACCTCGGGGATTACATAAGCGAGCGTGTGTGGTTTTAGGGTGCCGTAATCCACAAGGAATCATTATAGTTTCGCTATGTCCGTCTGTCTGTTCGCTTCTTATCTTGCAGTTATTATCTTTCAGTAGACTATTCGTTTTATAGATTTTGCACGTAAATACGTATTAGTGACTACGAAGTTATAAAATAATAATCTATACATAAATACGTGAAGTAAAAACTTTGTACCCGTTTTTATGAAAATTGTGGAATGTGCGGACGGAGGAGTATGAAATTAGTATGAAAGTAAAGAAAATAGTTTATACAGAGGAAGGAGTGCAGATTTTGTTTTTAATTATTCATAAAAAATACATTAATTATTAATAATTTAGGTCAAATTTCGACCAGTAGGCGACCACTACTTTTATTAATAACGTGTAATTTTTTCTACCTTGTTAAATATCTAAAGTTGTGTAAGAGAAGCGGATATTTATAGTAGCTTTAGGAGCCCGTGAATTAAATATTATTACTAAACGAAACAGCTCGCTCATTGAGACTCTTATAATAATAAAATGTTTTATGATTAGCATTTAACGGCTGTTATATTCAGATTTCGTGGGGTTACCACCACGTTAAATCAGAGCCTAGAAGCACGACCAGATAATAAAGAAAAAAATCTTACGTTATTTAGGTCATCTGCTTCGTGTTGTTCGTTCATTTCGTTCTTTCTGAAACATAGATAAAATCACCGCTACAAAAAACACTAAGTGAATATTACAATGAACTGTTAATATCAGCAATTCTATATACTCAAACAGGTAATAGTTATCTAATTTACATATTACATAGCAATTTATCGGTTCGCTGTTGGAGAAAACTGCCATGGATTGATGCAGTTGGCGACCAAACATTCACAGCAAATTGCTTGCTCGCTCTACCGAGGAAAGTACCGCACCGTAAGAAAATAATAGTTGTCTGATGCTCGCGTGCATGCAATTCATATTACTTATCCAACTACATATCGAATGTCGGTTAACAGTGAATGGCGCAAACAACATACGGTATGAACAAAGATTCAAAAAATTACATATAAAACCAAATTCGTAAAATAGATGCAATATAACAGGTACATACCTAATAAATTGCGCGTGTTCCCGAATTTCCCGCGGTTTGTCTGCAATCGGAATCTGCGATGGACTATTGTCAGTCGGTGGGAACGCCGGCGAAATATCACTCATTTCCATCCTGAAATTGCAAATAGAACTTCATTACTAAAATAATTGCAATTTATACATTTATAACGTTTTAGAAAGGCGCTTACGTTTTCTGTTGACGCAAATCTGACGAGCATAGATTACGTAGGTAGTCGTCGCACTCGCGTTGCTTTTGTATCTGGTATTCTTTGAGTAAGTCTCTCCTAAAGTCTCCATCCGCGGCGAGTATTGTGACCGCTGAAGCGTCGGCTTGGTGCGGGAAACGCTCGGCGATCGAAGAAGCCGCGGTGGAGACCGACGTGCAAGCGGAGAAGTCTTGGCCGCGATGCTCCGGGGTTGTCGCCGTCGACGCGCCAATACTACTCGGTGTCTGACTATTAGGTTTTGACTCCCCCGTCTTCGATTGCTCGTCGATAGGCTTCAGCGACTCGTTCAGGCCGTTAAAGATGCTTTCGCCGTTCTTATTGTCGAATAACCGGTCTACGGACGTATTCATTAGCTTGTTTCCTTTAATGCCAGTGAGATGGAACCCGGCGAAGCATGAGGAGGACGGTCCGTAATCTATGGCGGAGAGAGCCATGACCGCGGGATGCCTCGGCGCGCCGTCGGGTAGTGGGCGTAGCGAGCGAGTCATGGCGTCAGCGGCCGAGCGAGGCCTCCGGAAGGGCATCGCTAGATGTGGAAAAGTGCGCGGTTTGATCGGAGTCACGAGCATGTGCTCTGTCCATGACGTGTGCAGCGACGGCCGCTCGAGTTTTTCTACGTCCACGTTTAGCATTCTTTGCTCGAACGGCACGCTAAACGTTTCCGACGGAATAGACTGCAGCCACGACAGTAAACTCAGATCAGATTCGTCGAAACCCGAGCCATCCAGTAACCTAGAAAAGCTCACTTCATTAGATTGCGCCTCTTTCGAGCCGGTAGCTTTCGCTTGGCAGTAGTTCACACACGATTCGTAAAGAATTCCCTTAATAAGCAACTGCATCAACCGATCATTTTTAGCGCACTTGGATATAGTGTTGCCGGACTTTTTGTCGCACGGTAAAAACTGTTCCACCAAGGGGTACACTTCACGAAAACATTGCACTCTAGCGTTGCTGGGGTTCCATTTCTTAAACTGCGCATGATCTGTGATGCTCGGCAGCGTCAGCAATAAACATAGATTTGAGTATTCTTCTTTTGAGGGAGCTAGCTTTTCGAGATCACTGAGTACTTTAACCACTTCGTCTACAATGTTTTCGACGTTGTTATACGCTTTTATTTCTGATCTGATGCATAGTAATTCAATATATTTGTGTCTGAGGATGGCGTAGTTGAATTTGTCGGCTTCGAAGGTTTTGAGTGCACTGAGAGGTTGGATGAATTCTAGTACGTCATCCCATTGTCCGTCGAGGATGAGTTGTCTGAGGAAGAGTACATCGTCAGCGTAGTTGCCGTTGATGACGCCGGTTTCGCGCTCAAGCGATAGTTGCGTGATGTGCAGATCGCGGTGGTGCAGAAACTCGAGCGCGAGCCGGACCACGTCATCTTCGCGTAGGTTTAAATGCGTCGACGGCATTCTGCACCACCCCTCTTTTCTGCAACAAAAAAATACATTATAACTTTAAAAACTATCATGTATCATACTAATTTACGAATACGAAATTGTCTCTTTCTGTCTGTCTTTGTTTGTCTTTTCACGGCTAAACGGCTGGACAGATCTTAATGATAGTATGATATTTGGTACGGAAATAGATTGTGTCCTAGGGACGGACATACCTATACTTTTAATGTAAGTACGACGCGTGCGAAGCCACGTATTATGGTATCTTGTGTCGTGATGGAGTTGTAGGTGATAGTGAAACCGGTGGTAGTACCTATTGTTCGTCGAATCGTCGCTCTGAATACATTTCGTTCGTCGTAAAATAATCGTCATCCTATTACGTTATTTTTTGACACACACCCAGTTTTTCTTTATCTACATAAGTAATAGGTAAGTACTACCAACTACAGAGACCTGCAGGGTTATTACTTAAAAGTAACGTAAGCAATGGCAACGCGACTGCAGAATCTGCAAAGTCGTAAAAAATATGCAAACAAGCCGCTGCAAACTCTTCAGTCACCCACAGGCGAAAATACGGTTTTAACAGACATATTAGCTGACAAATATTATGTTTGACAGCAGTGATTGCGCGGTTTAAGAGTTACGTGACAGAGGAGGAGCCATGTGTCAGAGGTATAAACTATTGAGTACCTTAATCATACTCTGAACAAATATTTGAAGATCACACAAACATAATGTCTTTTTGATATTACGCTAGTGTGATATTTGGTAAGAATTATGTTTGCCAACAATTTAAATTAAACTAATGCGGTCCCTTTCGTTTTAGTGTAATAAGAAAAAGACAAAAACAATTTTAGTCATTTTAGAAATGCAATAGCAGCATCACTAGAATTATCAATTACCTAGCAAAGTCATTTAATAATCAAGTCATGGCTAGGATTCAAGTTTAATTATAAGAATCTACATAATTGGAGCAAAGCTAATAAAAATTCTTAATGCATTGCAAGAACTTTCTTTTGACTTGTTCATAGTGCGGAATGTAAGTATTTTTTACAGTTGTTTTATGTCTGGAACGGACTAGGTACTGATTGTTTTAATTTAAAATTATATTTTAGAGACAATAATAACCATATCAAAGTCTAGATATAAAACATTTTGTTGTCCGACACGAATATGAGAGGTTGTTTTGGTATAAATGTTATTTAGTTTCTTTGCAATATTTTATTTTAATTAGTGGATCCTTGGTAAGTAAAGTACCATTACTAAAAAATATGGTGCTCTTTTTTTATATTTGTTATTGTATGTTATGTACACTCATAATAAATATTAATAATAAATAATAAATAAATATTGCTGGACAATGCACACAACACCATCTAGCCCCAAACTTAGCATAGCTTGTATTATGGTTACTAGATGACTGATGGAATACTTGCATATTCTATCAGCTTTTTCAGTTTAACAACCTCTGTGGCGCAATGGGCTTAGGTCCGGCAGAGACGCAAAAGGTTGCGGATTCGATTCCTGCCGCGGGACAAATGTTTGTATGATCTGCAAGTATTTGTCTCGGGTCTGGGTGTTTTTATGTATAATATGTAGTATAATATGTACTCATTCTCGTCTACATAAATGACCTGTGCAAGGTTCCACTTCCTAACTGTAACTTATTCACATATGCAGATGACACAGCTTTGATTGTTAGTGGCCGAGACTGGGAAGAGGCCAGTTCATTTGCGGAAGCAGCACTAAAATTGGTTCTAAAGTGGCTCTCTCTGAATCTTCTTACTCTAAATATAACAAAAACTAAATACATAACTTTTTCCCCAACAGTAAAATCCCAACCTCCAACCTCATTCTTCCTTCGCGCCCACACCTGCCAGTCAAATACTGATACGTGCCAATGCCCTGAACTAGAGCGCACTAATAATATTAAATATTTAGGTGTGTGGTTAGATAGGTACATGTCCTGGACCCCACAAATTGAGTGCACTGTCTCTAGAGTAAGGAAGCTTATGTATATCTTTAAGATTCTGAGAAATAGTGTGACTTTTGCTCCCTAAAAATGGTGTATTTTGCTCTTGCACAATCGATCCTATCGTACTGCATTACTGGTTGGGGTGGTTCTACTAAGACTTCCATGATTAGACTTGAAAGGGCGCAGCGAGCTGTCCTAAAGGTGATGTCCTCGAACCCTAGACGTTTCCCAACTTCCTCACTCTACTCACTCTGTGACGTGCTCACAGTACGTCAGTTGTTTATTTAGGCCACAATTTTACGAAAACATACACAACTGTCTTATGACCCTAACATTACGAGTGTAAAACGACGGTCGGACTTAGTCTGCAGAATAGAGCCACGCAGAACTGCTGCTGCTGGTAGACATTTCTTCTACTTAAGTTGTTCCTTGTACAACAGAGTCAATAAAGCTATAAATATTTACCCCTTACCACTCCACAAATGTAAACTTGTATGCATATCTTGGCTACGATCCCTATCTTACGATGACACTGAGAACCTCTTGATTACTCAAACATAATGATGTTGGTGATATTTATAAAACAATTTATTAAACTCATAGCCTATATACACACACACATACACATACACACACACACACACACACACACACACACATACACGCACACACATACATACTCGAATACACAGATCTGTTTAGTTTTCTTTTTAGTTTTCTTTTTAGTTTTCTTTTTAGTTCACTGTTTAGTTCACACAGTATTTCTTCTTTTATATTAAATTTTAGTTATAATTCTGTTATTTGATAGACTAACATTTAATATTATATTATTTAGTTTAGCAAAGCTTGTCCTGGAACATTGTCCTTCCTTGCTAGAGAGGAGGGCGCTGACTCTGCTACACAGTTTCTAACTTTTGCAGTTGTCAACGTTTTCACTCGTTTCTTTTGTGTTACATGTGTTAAAGGTTCATAATAAATATTTTTGAATTTTGAATTTTTTTTGAATGTATGTATTAACAAAAAAAAAGGATATAAGTAGTATATCAGTCATGTGGTACACATAACACAAGCTCTGCTTTCTTTGGAGCCAGATGATGCTGTGTGAAATGTCCAGTATTATTATTATTATGTTTATGGGTGCTTCCATGAAATTAGGGCAACTCTATGATGTGATTAGTTTTTACTTTTTTCTACATACTGTGCGATTTTGAATTATTGTGATTTATGGCTGATCAATAGAATAATTAATGTTCAAAACAAAGTGGCCCAGTCACTTTGTCTAGTATTTTAAGAGAAATTCAGGATTTTGTAAATATGGATGCCTAGGGACTGTCACATATAACTGATGAAAATTGTGCTGATGTACTGTAATATAAGATGTTTTAAGGCAATGAATGTAATAAAATAAGACTCATACACAGGCATAGCTTCACTTTTATTAGAAACATATTTTAGACAGTATCAATTATTAATTAACTTTAAAAATGTTTCATTACAATACAATCAAAAATTCTTAAAGATAAGGTAAAAAATAAAACAAACGAGGTAATAAGCTCTATGAGGTAATAATTTTAAAAAATGCTCCTTTTTTCAGGTGAATGATCGTTTTCTTCCCATAGGTTCACTGTTTAACTAAGATCTCCTCACTGTCGTTGAATGCAGCATATAACAAAGTTTTCCTGGACCAGTCATTGCACTTCCTCGATACACATTTTTGGGAATAGCGATCACAACATTAAATTTGTGATACTGATTGATAGTTGCCACACTCCACAATGGAGTGTCAACTATCAATCGTGGACAACACAGGCACAAGTGTCCCGGTCTGTCAGTTTGGGGGGCGCGACCCAAAATAGGCGTAGCTGACAAGATAATGAATACTCAATTGTAACAGCATTTGTTTTTAGAAACTTTCGCTTTTTGAAGAGTCCAATAAATAATGCTTCTCTTTTTTAACATTCTTGCGAGTAATGCACTCACTTTTTTCCTGCTGCATTGCGACTGTTGCTGTCATCTTCGAAGAATCTCTGAACAATTTCCACTACTCTGTTTTTCTTGGCTTTAGTGTTTGTTCTTTCTTGAGACTAGGATCTTCAGCTATTTGTTCAATTTTACTTTTCGGCGCGGGTGCTTTCTTTGCCATCTTAAACCTTTGTTTCAGTCTTTTATATTTCTTCTGTTGAGTGTTATCTAAGCTTTCTTTTTAAATTTGAAATAACATTATTTTTGTTCTTCAACGTAATATTTCTTAATTTCCTTTGAAGAAGGCTTCTTCATTTAGCTTCTGCTCGTCTAAGATTATCTTTAACATTTGAATTATGTTATTGTCAGTGGTTTTATCGCTCTATTCTCTTCAGGAAATTCTTCGTCAGACAAAGGTGGAGTATTTTCTGTTATGTAATGATTAGAGTCTTTCCCAACTTGTTGGTTTTTTCTGTAATCAGAAAAGTACTACTTTAATTTTTTTCGAAATTCCATTTTCTTCTCCGTTTCCGTTTCGTTGTGAAATATTTTTTACACATTTTCGCTGTCCTTTCTCTTTTTCTTTATATACTTTAGTTTTTCTTTCTCTTTGTGTCTAGCTACTGGGTCACTATTAGTTTTCTAAACAAGACTTCTCTAATAATTAGTTAACAGACAAACTGACATTTTGTCTACATGAACTACGAAAATTTAAAACATAGCACTCTTTTTTAGGGGTAGTAGTGAAAAAACATAGGTAACATTCCTGTTTGGTGCGTTACAAAAGGATATCGCAAATTAATTTACTTGAACGTCAGTCCCTGGCTTCTCCGTCAGTCCCTAGCCATATTTATAGCGAGGGCCTGACGGGTTAGGGACTGACGATTCAGAAGAGAACCTACAAATACTACAAATACCTAACGTCATTTCATAAACAGGCTTACAAAACAATACTAAATCGTTAACAATTAAAAACAATTGCCTAATATTTAATATAAAAATTGCTTACCTAGGGACTGACAAAGTCACTGGAACAAGGCGAACTCGCACATCTCACGCCGCGGTTGCACTGAATTACAAAATGGGCCGACGCAAGGCGAGCGGCATTTTCAGATAACTTCATGTCTATACTTTAAAATCAACTGATTCTCATACCCTCATTTACGATAAATGCCGCGTAATTTCAAAAATCCTAAGCGACTAGGGCCTGATGCTTAAAGTCGCGGACATAAATTTAACATACATAAATGTAATGTTTTTTCGAAATATTGTTATTTTATTGATGTTATTTGGAAAATAGTCATATTTTTAACTGTTTTGAATAAATAAAAGTGTATAAAAGGAATGTTTTTTCAGATATTGATGCCCGAATACAAAATTTTGGTAGGCGGACACAGCTAGGGACTGATATTTGTGGTAGTTAAAAAAGTTTTCTGAAGTATAATTCAATATTATTTCAAACATTTTGAGTACAATAAATAAAACACATATTAAGCTGTTACCTATTAACTAAAAAATAAAATTAATTTAATTTAATGCAGTGAGAAATGCCTGTGGACATAGAGTTGCCCTACTTTCATGGAAGCACCCTTATATACATACTTATGATAATGTATTCTAACATAGTGCCAAGTTGGTCATAATGTAACTTTCACTACAACCGTGATACCATGATTTGTCAGGTTTTCACATTCAATTTTACAGAAATATCAGGAAATAGAAAAACTCATACATCATGGAATTATATCTCATTTTTAAAGAAAACTATGTGAATAACTATGATAGTTTCCACAGTTTGGTCATAATATGTTGGGTGAGGCTCTGATGATGGAAAGCACCGAAGAAATAAAAAACTCTCTAATGAGCTCTCTGATAAGCAAAAACATTGTGATTTAGTGATTATTATGAAAAATATGGTAAGGGAATAGGTTTTCTTTTTTCTTTTTCTTATTTTGGGTTCTTACCTACCTTTCACTGGTCAACTGACCTGACTATGTCCTTACATGAAAATACTCCACAGAACTCTTCAACAACAACCAACTCAAACTCATGTGTTACAATTACTTACTAAGGTATTATTATGGAGATCACAGATAAATGCTTGTCAGGTCAGACATTGGGCTTCCTAGATATCATAAGGAACTAATCATTCCTCACAAACAGCTCATGTATCTCAATCTGGATATTGCGTTAGAGATCAAAGGCAAACATTTAGGGTAAAGAATATTTAAGTAGGTAACCTTTTTTTTTTTTTTTAATTTTGTACATACCTACAGGTATTTACTAATACAATTTTGGGTAATAGGTAGTTATTTCTGTAGGTATAAAATTCCCTTCCTCAGTGAATTCCAATTAACATAGGATTAAAACTTTCACATAGCTAAGATGCTTTAGAAATAATTTATTCCTCTGTGTGGAGAAAGCATTGAGATACTTTGCTTAGTTTTACTTAGGATTTTAAGAAATTATACAGTGGGTAAGATAAGTACCATAATATTTTGGTGACACGCAATCCATTCATACCAAAAGTAAAACAAAAAGTATGTAGGTAGACGCGTCAACCTTTTTTTCACCTACACACTCGACGTACCTGGCCTTTTTTAGTAAAGGTAGTGGGATGTAGGTCCTTGCTTGGAAAACTAGCCTAGCCTAGTTGTGTTTAAATCAATAATTTCAGTTTATTTAAACCTAAACATTAGTACTTATTTATAAAGAAACACAGTAAACATGAAACTATACCGTTCTCAATGGTCCGATTCCAACGAGCAAATACAACAGGAAATGAATATAATCAAAACCAAGAATCGATAACCACGGTTACTAAAGCGCAGAGGAAATTATTGACACTTTTACACATTTTATCATTGAAATGAGAATAAAACTTAAATCCTCTGACAAAATCGAACAAAACTAAACTGATTGAGTGAGATGAATGAATTCATTTGAACTGCGCTAGAACTTTCATTCAAACGAATGAACATGAAAATTTGTTTAAGAAATGGCTAGCGTTATTTTTCTGCACAAAATGAATATAAATGTACCAAAATGAAAATTATTAGAGAATTTCTAGTTGTGCCCATGCGTAGACAGTTTATCTGTCTACGTGCCCACGTAATAGGTATATAACTGTCAGTAACTGTCCTTTTGTGAAGAAGTCCACAAGGATCCTTCTTTTGATTATTTTTGTCGTCTTACGAAGCAAACAACATAGCGCTCTTTTTTTTTATCGAATTATTTGAGGTTTTATTCCTTATCTGGTGTTCTTATTTAAATAGAGCTAGAGTTATTGACTTGGGTGCGGTGCGGATAATTGGAATAAAAGCTTTGTATTTCGTTTTGATTCAAGAAAAAATAATCCGTAGTTATTTTATATTATATTATTATGCACCATTTATATAAAATAACAAATGATGAACAACAAGAAAAGACTTTTTCACATACTATTTACTACTAGCAGAGAATAGAACCAGGTTTGATGCGTGCCGTTATTTGCAAATACCTGGGCGTGCACATTTTCATACTAACAATCCACTATCCCCAGAGTACCTACAGCGAAATTTAAACCAGATTGTCACCAAGCATCCTCAGTTTGGCGTATTTTCTGATTACAGGAAAAAGATTGAAAGGATACGTCTCAGTTTCAGTTGAACTTTTTAGTAGGTAGGTACTTAGGTTCTATATGTGGCAAACTATGAAAACACTCTTGCGCTCTTTTTGAAGTGAAAACTTCTTTTAGCGCGGTACGCATATTTTTAGATGAGGTAAAACCTCTGGATTCGCGACACCGTTACCGTTTCTTTTACCGGCACTCCCGGAGTGCAACCCGATTTTTTTTTTAATTTTTATCGAGTTATTTGAGTAAAAGTTGTATAGAAGGACAGAACAGGATCTCTTTTGTCAAATAATAGTTACAAATGACGATTTGCCTTAATTTTCTTAAATAATAACTACGCATTTCGTAACTTTACAATTATATGGAAACAATAAAAAATTTTGTTAATCAAGTTCATAAATCAAGAAATATTCATAAATAATTATCCTTCATCGACTGTTCCCTCAGAGACAGAAAGGGCAGTAAGAGCTAACATTGTCATAGAATAACATGAACGTTGTGAAATTTTGTAAAGAGGAAGGTTTCTCTTTTGGTTATAGGATATCGTGCAATCAAAGTGAGTAAATATGAGACACGAAAGAAAATTGTGTTTGCAGAAGAAATAACAATGACCAATCTACAAAATACTAGAGTTAAGATAAAAAACTAAGGTACCTACGAAATCTCATTACCAATAAATCGTTTTTCTTTCTTTCTTTTTGAGTGTTTAATAAGTAGGTAAGTATTTTTTGGAACTAACCTGATTGTGACACTATGTAAGAAAAATAGTCATTTTAGCATTTTGAATAATTATTAAGTACCTGTATATGTTGATATTTAGTTCATCACATGGTGTTTTATGTATAAAAATGTTCATTTTTTTACTACCCATAATTTAATAAGTTACATGTAAGTACTACAAATAGGCAAGAATAATCGTAGGCACTTTGCTGAGTAATTGCTTAATACTTACTTCACCTGCTTTTTTCATAGTTTGACTGTGAAACCTACCTACCAATATTTTGATTACTTACCTGTTTTTTTGAAATAAATATTCCTGTAGATTGTTTTTTATTAATTAGTTCTAACAATTTTGTAATCTCACTCAAGTGTTTAAAATGTATTATTTATTATGTTTATTATTTGTTATTAGGTACATAATTTATTAAGGAATGATACAACAAACTGCAGAAATATTCAAAGTAGCAGTTACATAAGAAAAAAATGTTTTTAAAATAATATGATTTCAGGATAAGAAACAAAATCTTTCAGAGCACATGTAATGCTCTTGCCGGACGAGTCAGAGAGCTTATATACGTCATTTTACTCAGTCAATTTTATGCTATTGCATCACTGCTTTGGATGGGAATGAACGAAAACCCTCATGATCAATCTTGAAAGAGCCCAAAGATCTGTGCTCAAAGTAATTTTCCGGAAACCCTTCCGTTATCCCACTGTATCCCTTACGCATTTACTCAAGCACTTAGTGTTCGGCAGCTCTAGTTGCCGTGGATTGCTGCCTCATTTACTACTTTGCGGAGCATATACATTGCATAAGAGAATTGTTATTTTTTTTTTTTCATAAATTACTAACGTGTGTTTTCCAATTCAATTTTCTGTCTAAATTTAGTCCTAAAAATTTCGTTACATCTACTTTACTAATATTAACTCCTGAATAATTAACGTTTATGTCAGATTGGTTATTAGGATTATTATTATTAGAGAATGTCATAATATGAGTTTTATCTAAATTTATCAATAAATTATTATATTCAAGCCATTTGATTATTGTTTCTAAGGTTGTGTTGATCGTGCTCACTAAACGAGATGTACAGGTATCAGTAAACATCACAGTACTATCGTCAGCAAATAAAATCATCCGATCAGAAACTACTTTAGGAAGGTCATTTATATAAATTATAAAGAGAAGTGGGCCTAATACACTTCCGAACTCCGAACTTAGTTACACGATATTTTGATCTGTATATTATTTCTTGTTTCACTTTATGATTAATACGCGTTATATTAGTTGCTTGTATTCTGTTGGTTAAGTAGGACTCAAAGAGTTTTAAGACATTTCCTCTTAAACCAATTTTGCTAAATAAACTTGAAATATATTTCAAGTTTATTTAGCAAAATTGGATGATCAACATAGTCAAAGGCTTTACTTAGATCCATAGCTGCACTTTAGCACATTCTGTTTTTTACGATCAAGATTGCTTACTACAGTTTGAAGAAACTTATAAATGGCCAAATTTATTGATTTATTCTTTCGAAATCCCACTTGCTCTTCAGTAAAAATGTTGTTGGATTCAAAATAACTACCTATATACACTGTTGTTCATTACTTTTTCAAATATTTTTGAAAAAACTTGTATAAGCGCAATAGGCCTATAGCAAGTTATGTCAGTTTTGCTTGATCGCCTTATTTTGTGGCGTCGGTGCGTAATATTATTCTGTTCTTCACTCATTGTTTGAAAAAATAAATTTTATTTTTCAAAAAGTCGAGTGTGCTCGCACGCATTCGAACCGACCGCTAATCGGACGCAAGGCGAGTAGTGTTACCACTGCGCTGCGACCCGTTATGTCGGAAATGTTGAAAATAACAATCCAATGATTACTGTGGTAATAATTTGCGTAGGTAGTTGTGGTAAATACGTGCTCATTTGTGGTAGTCCAAAGGTCGAAATCTGACAGTGGTGATTAGTGTCTTTGTTTGTTATTTAACGGCTGGAATTTTGCGCTTTATTCCATAATATAACTATGCAGTTCTACTAAATTCCTTATTTATTATGTTCATTTATAATTGTTTATTAGCTACACCACTTTGTTGAACATATATAATTCACTTTCGATTTTTATCGGCTTTCTCTCAAACGGCTTTCTCTGAAACGAAACGGCGATTTGTTGAACACTTGACGCAATTAAAACTTCTTCTTGACCAAAACTCAACTATTTATGTTTTATTTTAATTAATTTCTACGGAGCCAATGTTTACGTGAACGGTGGCGCCACCACCACAGATATATTCCGTAGTACCAGCGGTCAAAACCACTTTTGCAAGACGTTTCAAATATTATTCTTTCCCATATATATATATATATATATATATATATATATATATATTTATATACTTACCTACCGGTGTGTTTGTTAAGCATTGTGACCTAAACTGCTCGCTTTTTGGTGTAAAAGAAAAGATAAAAAAATGGCATCTCACGCTAGACTACGACGACGGAAAACATGCTGAAAGTTCTGATCTGACCTTGCTCGTAGTGTCGGACATACTTTTACTATCAAACACACATACACACACACACTCACAGAAACACACACACCTACTTACACAGTCACTAACTCAAAAACAGCTACCCCTCCCTCCAGTTAAAACTTTGAGTTAGGTAGAAGGTAGCAGGCTAGCAGGTCTCTCTGTAAAACAGAAAAAACAGAATGAGTCTGCTACCTACCAACCTGATGTTTATTCAAAGCTTTATCTAACGATTAAACATGTAGATATCAAAAACTCTTATTCTACTAATAATTTTGCAAGACCTATCCAACGATAATCCACATGATGGGATAGAAAATTGCAACCCACATTGCCTACCCCTAAAATATTTTTTTTAATTTTTATTTCATTACCTACTTTACTTCCCACAAATATGCTCAAAGACACACAAAACTGCATTTGCATCACGATAAGACAAATTGTTTGCAACCAAGAGCACTGACTAGGGGCGGACGTACAAACTGACAGACTGACAAAGGCGAAACTTCGGAACCCTAAAATGCCTTATTAAAATGAGTTCCTACATACCTACCTTAGTATTTCAATATATATTCAAAATATGCTCACGGCTCACGCCCATGATCTATTCGTTATTCAGTTAGTGGCATTTCTCACAATAATGTCAATTTTGCTAATGTCAAGTGTTAATATTGTTTAAAGTATGTGTCAAAGTCCTATTCGTATCTTTATCTTGTCGTTCATCATTTTATACAATGGTGCATTGCATATCATTTAGAATAACTACGGATTATTTTTGCTTGAATCACAAATTAAGCACTAAATGTCAGCAAATAGATAGGTCAGAATCATTGCTGCAGTGAGTGGTTTAAAAGTTACCTGATAACAAAAATTCATAAATATTTGTGGACAATGCACCATCTAGCCTAAAATTAAGCTTTCCATAATTTAGTCTCAAATTAAGTCCTTAGCTTGCTTAAATGATTGCTGATAAGTATAATACTTACAGATTTTTATATGCATTCCCAAGATACTTCATAAAACCCAGACACAGAACAAACATTGATTTTACACCAACCGAAGAATAGTATAGAATTGAATATAGAACACCTTAACAAAGGTACATCACCAAACCGTAGGTAGGTAGGTAGGTACACAAACACGCATGATACCTACCTACCTAATTGTTTTGAACAAGTAATGTCAGCAAGTATGTACGTACCTACCTACTTATAAATTGGTCATCTAAAATACCAAACTTCGATATCAAAATACTTACATCAAAATAGTAGGTCCCATTGAGTATTCAATAGGCTCATTCCACGAGATGAGCCCAAGCACGATAGGTACGTATCCTGCAGAATCCAGGTGATGCTTCAGAATTAGGTTAAGGTTCTTGCAATAGCATTTAAGTAGTAACAGGATCCCAAATTTCAAATCAGTCATACCTGTGGAAGTTGCTCACATCCCTTTATCAATGAGAAAAGAGCAGATAATATAAAAATCGAGTAGGAATGTAACAAATTTTCTTGAATCATGGTGTAAAGACCACTCTCGATAAGTCACCATTGAGACAAAAAAAACTAAATCAAAACTGGTTCATCCGTTGCTACAATGCCAGCAGCCAGACACAGATGTTTGCCTTGAGGGTTAATAAAAAAAATGGTCTTCATTGAGCACTTCCATGGGACCCACCATTGTAAATGCAACTTTGTAAAACTAATCATATGACAAAGCCCTAAATGGACTTTGTTATAAAAAACCATCATAAAAAAATTTTTTGTCTGTCAAAAAAAAATTACTTTCAATCAAACGCACTTGGGGTTTGATTGAACCTAGTATTTTTTTTTGTTTTGTTTAGTCCTTCAGTCATATCATGAAATGGGTAGAATTTATTAAGTAGGAGTGAGTAAATGAACACCTTTAATCAAGTAACAGGTTTACAATAAGTCAGATGATTACATACACCAAGTTCTACTATTTATCAAGGTAAATTTGGGTTAATCAACATTATTACTTACCAATAAGTACTTATACCTTAATAAGCTGCAGTTCACCAAAACAACAGGCTGGTCAATCATGTTACTTTTGACAGATGTTTTCTTGCATTAGCACACTCTGGGTAAACCCTGTACTGAAATTTCAGATTGATCCTTCCTAAACTCAGGCATGGTTTTGGTGAACATAAGCCTATGGGCCTATCTGTAACAGACTAGAATTCAAAATTTGACACTATGGTTATTATAGATCTACCTACCATTTAATAACAATGCAACTGTATACTATAGTTACGGTTTCTAGGTGCAATCTATGCATGCATATTGATTAATACCTATAAAGAAAAAAACATTTTAAAGTGTGGGCAAAAATGTCAAAGTCGAGATAAACATGAGGGTGCTAATTTATGTTATAATAAATTTGAAAATGTATACATCTATTTTGTATATGGAATACTTTAGTTCTGTTTCTAAACTTTTTTTGTAAAGCTTATGTCTAATTTAACCTGTGATTGAAGTACACAATAATACACATATTATTATCTAAGAATAATACTAAACATGAAGAAATTTAAATTAGTTTTCGGGCACATCATTTTAAGCACTGATAAGATTAATATACTTTTATATAGAGCTAAAGAATGAACTATTAATCAGAGTATTACTAATTATAAGAAACCAGATTATGTATAAGAAAACATCCATGTGCTTAGTTATAAGGATGTTATCTTTAAGTATACATTATAATTATAAGACAATTCATTTTGCATGAGAAACTTTTAGTTCTGTTTCTAGATATTTTGACCAAGCTTGAATTAAGTTAATCTGTGATTAGAGTCCTTACATAATAATCTATGTTTACTAAACATTAGGAATTTTCAAAATTTATTTGTGGCACAACATTTAAACACTGATAATTTTATTTAAAAGTTACATAGTGCTATAGAAATAACCAGTAATCAGAATGTATTACCAATTAATTATGTAAAATGGATAGTTTCATTAGAAATAAACCACTGGCGCGGATGGTATGGCTACTATAGAACCTACTAAGTATGATCTATGTTTTATTCAAACAACTCCACAAAGGTGTTACTGTAGGTCTAGAGACATTCTGTACGCATCAATCTAGCAATCCATAACTTGCTTTAAAATTTTGTAAACTTTCTTGTCAAACTCTGAATCATCATCATCATCTTCAGAATCTTCTGAATCTAGGTCATCAAAGGAATTTAGATCATCCTCTTCATCAGATTCCTCATCTTCATCTTCATCTTTAATAAATTTAAATTCCATACCCCCCAGAATAAACATGTTGGAATTAATGATCTCAGGTCCATCCTCTTCTGCTGAAGAGTCATCACTCTCATCACTATCTGGAACATAGAGTTGTTGCAGCTCATGCAGCAGTAGTTCCTCTGTTATTGCAGGAGTTGCATCATTCCCAAATCCATTTGCACTGTATTTGATACGCATTACGTGAATAAAGCTTCGAGTAGCAAACCATGCTTTTTCCTCGCTCAAGCCGAGTTGCTTAAATGCTTCAAACACATCTTTGAATAACTTATCCGGTGACTCAACCAGCAAATGCAGGGTCTGCTTATCATTTATCAAGTAATATTCAATTGTGCGAGAATCGCTCAAAAACTTTCCAACAAACACCAAAGCCATGTCTTCATAGCATATATCCAATGTGCTTGTTATTCCATGTTTTATATCTCTGATGGTTGTTGTTGGAGTAACCTTGAACAAAAAATAACATTACATTAAGTAATTTAAATATGCTTCTCACTGAACACCTAAGGCGTATCTGTTGTTGCAGATAACTGGAAGACAATTTTGCCTTACATACTGTGAGGTGAGAATGGATGTTTGGTGTAAATTTATACTCATCATATTATTTAGTGTAACAATAAGTTCCTTTGATTGTTTTTATTTTTAGAAGTAAGATTTACCTTTACATTTTCTAACATTACCTTACGGTAAGGTGTAAATAAACTGAATTGAATTGAATAAACATCTCTTTGTTTGTAACAGAGGTGTACATTTTATAACTATAATTTGAGCAGAACAGGTGGAGCTGCATCATTCACCAACAAGAAGGCAATGCTTAAATTAGAAGAACAGAATTGAAGTTATTTAATTATACACTTAATTATGTATAGGTCAGTTTAAAGACCACAAGTTACAAACAGGTAGAACTCATTTTAATAAAAAAACAAATCTTAAATGGCAGTTTTAGTCATGTTCTCACTCTCCCATAATGTTTATATCTTCTTAATGTATCACATTATTTAGGCCTAAACCTTTTAGCTTACACTAATATTTGGAATATCTTTAGTTAACTAACAGTTTTACCGATGTTGTACAGTAATGGACTGCTTGGTTCATTTAAAAATTAAATTAAACAATAAAATCAAAAAAATAATGGTGCTGTGTGCACTGTCCACCAATGTATTTTTTTTTAATATACACACTTCACCCATAAGCTACTCAATCTATCCTGCTAATCCCACTAATATTAATACTGAGCAAGTGTGTGTGAATGTTTGGATATTTGTATATTCATATGTTTGTTTGTGGCTCAATGAAACTTGGTATAGATGTAGTCTGCCTGTGTCCTCAAATAGCATATAGGCAACTTTTTTTTATGTAGGCACCACACATGCAAAGCTGTAGGCAGAAACTAGATAAATGCAAAAGTTTGTGTAGATGTGTGGCTGTTTATATATGTATTGGCTCAATCACCCTCTAGCAGTTACTACTAGAGGGTAATTGAGCAATATGTTGAATAAAAAAGATTTAGTAAGTATCACACATGTGAAGCTACAGGCAGAAACTAGTAAGCAAATTAATAAATAAAGAAACCCACCTCCATGATGAAGTCGCCAGCACATGTGAGTGTTTCTGCTTGCTCAGCAAATGGTGAAATCATGGATACAATAACAGTCAGACGCATAATTTGGTTTACTTCTTTAGTTTCAATCCAGACTTGTGGTACCCCATCATCAGCAGAAATCAATGAGTACACTATGTCTTCTGTATTAGTGGGCAAAGAGTTTTGAACATCTGCTTTCTCAGTATTAAAAGTCTTCTCAGTATTAAAAGTCTCTTGAGGTTCACAGCCATCAGAAAGAGATGATCCACCCAGCAAATTCATTGTCATTTCAGCAATGTTTGTCTTTTTAGCCTTTAGTGGGTATTCAGGCTGCTTATTATTTGATGCTATATCAGTACAACCCATTGCAATACCATCTTTTGTGGTCTGCAGCACAGGTTCAGTTGATAGTTCAGCAAACATTTCTGTTATAAATTCTGAATCATATTTTGGTTCAATATTGGAAGCCATTTTTAATGATTTTATATTTCTTTGGTTGATTTCCTGCTCTCAGGGTTTCACTGGACACTTAGCAAAGTTTAGCTTGTTAACACCCCAAGGTACCAACCTTTAATTTGTTATTGAAATATAAGCATATGCGACTGCTATCATCCGGATTCCTCCGTAGCTCTTCTTATTTCGCTGATTATGCAAACACGACAAAGAATGTAGGAACTAGGCTGCACTATTTAAGTAGGTAACTTTGAATGCCTGCGCTTTTTTGCAGCTAGCTATACTGCACTGCTCTGAACTGCACTGCACTCAAATACCAAATAGCAGTCCTACTCCGAATATGAAGTCAGTATCACTGCACTTTGTCGCGGAGCGATAACTTTGAAATACTCTCTACCCTCTTCTCGGTCGTCAATGTCGTCATAAAAATGATCCGCGCAATTTATAGTTGTGATTTATTGATTTTAGCGGAGATGCGGAGGTAGAGCGCGCCGGCGCCCAGAGGGGGGGAGGAGGAGAGGTGCGGAGTGCGGAGATAGATAATGTTAGACTAAGTTTAGGTACCTAGCTTTAAAGGGTGGGAGGCTGGATACCGGTACTCAAAAAACAGCGTTTTCAAAGAAAATCCTAACATCCTATACCTACCTAGGTAGTTTGTGATCCTAAGAAGCGTTTTCAGCATCTAACGCATCTTCCTTTTAAATATCATCAAATAAAAAAACGGATAGCGTACCTGCCTACTTAGATAGGTAGGTACTTAGGTATACATTTTGTCACAAACAATAGTTAGGTAGGTACCTACCTACCTAGATGCTACGTAATGTAGGTAGGTACCTTAATTAAATATACTGATATACTACCTATACAGTACTTACTTACCTACCTAGCTAGTCCGACTTTTCGTATTACTTATACTTACCTACTTAGGTAAGTATAAGTAATACGAAAAACCTAGGTACCTTTTTTAGAGTTCCGTAAGGTACATCAAACCCCTTGGAGAATCACCCTTGGCGACCCGCCCTGGTTTCGCACGGGTAGGTAAACATGTTAATAAAATACAATTTAAGTAGGTAAGTACCATTTACTAATGATTATTCAGTAGGTACCTACCTAAGCTTAAACCACAAACTTACACCTCTAATTATACGAACCTTAAATATTTATCAAAGACAACACTAGGTACCTACCTACCTAATCAGATTCAAAAAATGAGCAAAATTAATTGGTTCAATTTATTTAGCATGACCTAAAATTTTCACAATTTGGCACTTTTCAAAGTAGTTTGGAGCATTGAAGACAAATCGACTTTCCACAATCAAAGCAAAGGTAGGTATTTTGTTTTTTTATCTTCTTTGGCCAATGAAAATACAATGAAGATTGCCAAGACAACTGCGAATAACTCCAGGTGGAGTTATTCGCAGTTCTTTTGGCACTCTTTCATTGTATACCTACGAGGGCTTTCATAAACGCCTGCCATATGCAATCCAGTATTTTCTGAAACATCGACGATAAACATAGGCCAACGACGAGTTTCAGCTGCATGAATAAATCGAGCACTTCTTGTGAATTTCACCAACTCCTCCTTTAGTGTGAATGTCGTCAGCAATCCTACCTGGTTTCCTCTTGTCGCGTATGTTTCTCGGTTGTGATGAGAATTCGAAATCAACAGAACAGCTTTGTCTTTCGGACATATCAGAGCAGCGTGTAGTCTTTCGTAAAACCATACAGAGCACTTTCTATTTCTCTATGTTTGTTCGACAAGAAGCATGGTGGTATCTTAGCTTAATTCCTAAGCGTGCCTTAGGCTGAGGACTCCAGTCCTCTTTTCAGCAATATTTTCTTAGGTGGGAAGGAACTAAAGCTATGATCAGCTGTTATGTTACGGTTTGAGTTTTCGACTTTCGCAAGCTTCAACACATATTTAGTTGATACTTACTGCAGTTTTATTCTCTTGTTCAGTCAGACCTATGCCATCAGATTTCTTGCGGTGGTAATTGTAGGCATTATAAATGATGATAGATAGATAGATGAATAGTACAAAATACCCATCAATGCATTTTTTCAGTTGTGTCTGTATTCATAGGTTCTAACTTAATACCTACTGAATTTGAATTTGGCCTAAGTACTACTTACTCAGTGAGTAGGCGTACCTTGTATGAATTGTACAGTGAAAAACGGTATAACTTTAGTGAAGAGTTTAAAGAAAAAGTAAAAAATTAATCAAGAATTTTTAAGAATGTTTGTCGCTTTGCTAAATCTCAGTATTTAAGCTCAAAAATTAGAAACAGTCAAAATAAAATAAAAGCAGCTTGGAAAATAATTAATAGTGAGACCGGAAAATCCAAAACTCATAATAGTGTAATAAATTTAAATATTAACAATAATATAATTAAGCAAGATATAGATGTAGCAAAGGCATTTGAAACTTTTTTTACTGATATTCCAGTCTCCACTACAAAGTCTTTAAACTCTTCTCATGTAATAGCAGTATCATTGTTAAAAGATAGTTTACCTGAATGTGTCACACAATTTTACTTTGAACATGTGGACAAAAACGATATTATCAAGGCATTCAAAATGATTAATGTAAAAAAGACCACTGATCTCTGGGGCATTTCTGTCAGTGTTATAAAGCCACTAATTGACATTATTGCACCAGATCTAGCTTTCATATTTAACCAATGTATTGACAGTGGAGTATTTCCTGATTTGATGAAACATAGCAAGATCATACCTCTATTCAAATCAGGTAGTCATTCCGATCCTAGTAACTTTAGGCCTATATCAGTACTTCCTACATTTAGTAAAATATTTGAAAACTTATACTAAACCAATTACAACGGCATTTTAATACCAACAATTTACTAGACAGTAAACAATTCGGATTTACAAAGGGACGCTCAACGACTGATGCCGGTGTTGAGTTAATATCACATATTTTTGATATCTGGGAGGAATCACGCGATGCCTTAGGTATTTTTTGTGATCTGTCGAAAGCTTTTGATTGCGTTCACCATGAAACTCTAATCAGCAAACTACACCACTATGGTGTTAAGGGAGTTTCACTTAAGCTTCTCACATCCTACTTAACTGACCGAACACAACGAGTAGATGTAAATGGAAAGCGTTCTCCGGGGTCAATGGTAAAAATGGGTGTACCACAAGGATCAATACTCGGGCCATTCTTGTTTTTAATTTATATAAATGATCTACCTAAACTTGTAAAGGATGATCACGAAATTGTACTGTTTGCTGATGACACGTCACTTTTATTTCAATTAAAGCGACGACTTACTAATCTTGACGATGTAAACAATGCAATCTCTAAGGTTGTAACATGGTTTAATGTAAACAACTTATTACTTAACGAGAAAAAAAAGAAATGCATTCGTTTTATACTGCCCAACGTTAAACAGGTGAAAGCTAATGTAAAAATTATTAACGAAAACATAGATCTCGTCGACACCACAGTGTTCCTAGGCATTACTTTAGATAATAAGCTGCAATGGGGCCCGCACATAGATAAATTGTCGAAGAGACTCAGCTCTGCCGCATACGCTGTCAAAAAGATCCGTCATTTTACCGACGTAGATACCGCTATACTCGTTTACTTCAGCTACTTTCATAGCATTATGTCTTATGGCATTTTGTTGTGGGGGAGTGCTGCTGATATTAACACCATATTTGTGTTGCAGAAGAGGGCTGTTCGTGCAATTCATAACATGGGCCCCAGAGAATCACTTAGAGATAAGTTTAAAGAAATTAATATTATGACAGTGCCTTGTCAGTATATATACGAAAATTTAATGTATGTGCACAAAAATGTTCATTTATTCAAAAAAAATTGCGATAATCATAGTATTAACACTAGAAATAAAGATAAACTCGCTGTTCCCACTGTTAGGCTCGCTAAAGTTAATAAGTCTTTTATAGGGCAATGTGTACGCTTCTATAACAAGGTCCCAAGCGACGTGTTAGATTTGTCGATTGGCAAATTTAAAAACGTAATTAAACATAAACTGTCTATTAAAGCATATTATAAAATATCTGATTATTTAGAAGACAAAAAAGCTTGGGATGAATCTGCTCCAACTCGACTCGGCATCCGTAACAAAATTGTCAAGGATCATACAAAAAAGTGTTAAGACCAGACAAGTTTCTTGCCGGATTCTTCTTGAACTGGGGTTAGGAGGAACCGGCACCTAGATTCACTAGCATGTAAGAAGACGATTCAAAGTGGTCCTTGTGATTGTAATGAATAAAGTTATTTTGAATTTTGAATTTTTTGAATTTTGAGTTAAATAAATAAATAAATATTGCTGGACAATGCACACAACACCATCTAGTCCCAAACTAACCATAGCTTGTATTATGGTGACTAGATGACTGATAGAATACTTATGTGGTATTCGTGTGTTCTTTGTTCGAATACCTATCTACCTGCGGCGGCGTGGCAGCGGCGTGGCAGCGCCGTGGCTAGCGGTAGGTAGGCCGGATGTTTATGAAAAAGGCAAGATATATGCACAGATGAGTTTAATCAGGACAGTACAGGCGTTACAAGGAAGAAAGAACGATACAGAGAAATACAGGATTACAGAGAGTTGTGGAAGTTATATGATTCGCGAGTAGAATGGCGGGAAAGGCTGGCACGATACGTGTTCCCCGTCGTAGGGCTCGGAGCGGTATGCGTCGCAGGCGCGCGCGCAGTGTCGTCGGTTATATTGCCAGGCGAGCGGTTTCCGCCGCCGGCGCGCCCGCGTACCCCCGTTGCACAGGGACCTCGCAAGTGGACGGACTTGAATGTAAGGACGGCGCCACAGTACTCCCCTGCCGAGATCGTAACTAGGATCGATAGTAGTCTGGAAATCTTACGGTCCTTCCGCTTCTCGTCTTCCTAGCGGGTATTGTAGGTACCTCTACAGGAGTGGTAACGGTCGTCGGTATAGTGTCGTCGCTTGCGCTGTATGCCGGCTTCAGTCTGTCTACGGTGACGGTAAGTACCTTTTCTTGTACCTTAATGTCGAACGTTTTATATCCTCGGCGTATAACTTTGTACGAACCAGCGTAAGGTGCTTGTTGCGGACGTCGTACTGGACCTTGGCGAAGATAGAGGTACGAGGTACTCAGGTCTTTCGGTAAGTAGAAAGGACGAGGTGAGTGCCACGAAGTTGGTTTTGGTGCCAGCTTGCTCATGCGGCCGCGGAGGCGGTCAGCGAAGTTTGTGATAGCGAGTTCTCCTTCAGGAGCCGTACTGAAAAACTGACCAGGCAAGCGGAGGGGCTCGCCGTAGACAAGCTCGACGGCTGTGGAGCGCGTGGAAAGACGACATTCAGTCGTCTTTCCACGCACTGCGGATGACAAGCAGAACGATGGGAAGTGCTTCGGTCCACTGAGATGATGTGTGGCATGTGATAGCGGCCTTGAGTTGCCGATGCAGCCGTTCCACCAACCCGTTGGCGGCCGGATGGTAAGCTGTGGTAGTGAGGTGAGTAGCTCCGATGAGTGCGGTGATGGATTTGAATAGGCGTGAATCGAATTGGCGGCCGCGGTCGGTCGTGATACGCTCAGGACAACCGAACCGCGCGACCCAACCAGAGATGAAAGCGGAAGCGCAGGTGTCAGCTGTGATGTCAGCGAGTGGGTAAGCCTCAGGCTAACGTGTGAAGCGGTCGACTATCGTGAGGCAGTACCTGTAGGAAGCAGACAAAGGTAAGGGACCTATAATATCCATGTGGACATGTTGAAAACGGGCTGAAGGTGGTTTGAACGTAGTGAATGGCGCTTTCGTATGTCTTCGGACTTTGGAGCGCTGACATTGATGACATTCCTTAGCCCATTGTCGACAGTCTCGCCTTATACCTGGCCAAACAAATCTAGAAGTAACTAGTCGTACAGTAGCTTTCGCGCCGGGGTGACTGAGGTTATGTAGCGATTCGAAGACTTGACGTTGAAACTCTGTAATGACGTACGGTCGTGGGTTCGGAGTAGAAGTATCGCAGTATACTTGCGTTTTAGCGTCAGGTAGGAAAACCTTTTGCAGCTGTAGACTGGATCCCTCCACGAGTATAGTTTGTAGCTCTGCATCAGTCTCTTGGGCTCGGGCAAGGCTGTGGTAATCTGGGGGCATAGAAAGTTCTTCGATACGGGAAAGGGTGTCAGCCACGATGTTGTCATTCCCTGCGACGAATTTGATGTCTGTTGAAAATTGAGATATGTAATCTAAGTATCTAAATTGGCGAGGTGAACATTTGTCTCGTCGAGTAGTAAAAGCATATGTTATAGGCTTGTGGTCGGTCAGTATGATCAAAGTTCTCGCTTCCACCATATAACGAAAATGTCGTATAGTTTCGTATATCGCCAGGAGTTCGCGGTCGAAAGTGCTATATTTTCGTTGGGCCTTATTAAGCTTTCTGGAGCAAAATGCCATGGGCTCCCAGTCGCTACCTTTTCGCTGCTGTAAGACGGCTCCGATAGCCACGTCGGAAGCGTCAGTCTGTATAGCGAGCTCGGCGTCGGGATCAGGATGGGCCAACAGAATAACGTGAGAAAGACTTGACTTACAGTCGTTGAAGGTTTCCAGCTGTTCAGGTGTGAGGTCTATGGGTTTCGAACCTTTGCTCTGTTTGCCGGCCAGCATGGCGTTGAGAGGCGCCTGTTTCTTAGCTGCTTCTGGAATAAACATTCTGTAAAAGTTTAGAGTTCCTAGAAATCTTCTAAGCTCTTTCGTATTTTTCGGTGTCGGAAAGTCCAGAATAGCTTGTGCTTTTGACTCGAGAGGGCTAATTCCGTTGGAGGTGACGCTGAACCCCAAGAATGTGACCTTGGGTTGGCCGAATACACATTTCGATGTGTTTATCAAGACGCCGTAATCTTTTAGACGGGTGAAAAGTTTTCGAAGGTGCTCCAGGTGGCGATCTTTATTATCTGAATATATCAAAACTTCATCAAGGTACCCAAATGCAAAGTCTAGCCCATTTAAGACTTCGTCCATGAAGCGTTGGAATGTGCGGAATTGTATACGTGTACGTATTATACGTTTGTTTTTTGAAGGTTTCACTTCTACCACGTGTGAATTGCACACATGTCTTGTTTTTAATTTTTAATTGTAAGTGTTTATTGTTATGTTTAGTATAAACAAAATTAGCATTAGATAGGTATTATAGATATGTTCAAATAATTCGTGTTCCTTTATTTTATTTTATTGTATAGCCAAATAAGTTGGTAAATAGGTACCTACGTAGTAGGTCTTAATATAGATAATAATATATGTTTTTGTAGGTTGACTAGTCATAATAACAGTTACCTACCTAGTTTAAGATAGAGATTGTTCCTAACTAGTATTAAGGTCTTTTCTTTTTCTATTTCTTCATTTTTTATATTGTTTAATTAAATATAGGTAGTTGTAACCCAATCGATAAACCCAAACCAAACCAAACCAAAAACCCAAACGATACCTATATATTTTTCTTTCAATATAATTGATTCGAAAGCCATAGCGGACAAGGTAGAACATGATTTATTGTGCCGTTCACAAAGATAATTAATTATAAACGCTACCCTCTGTAGGTATATGAATAGAATATTCGAAAACATACTACAAAACTCTAATCACTTAAACGATCCTAGGTTTTGGGCAAGGTCAAATATTAAAAACACAGCACTGTTTAATCAACTTGTACAATTTTTGATAATTGTTATTTTTTGTTTGTGAGTAGGATAATAACTGTTTAGTTATTAGTTCGTCACCGGCGACATGGCAGTGGCAGGTCCTGACTAATGGTTCTTGTTAGATCTTGTTAGATCCATTAGGACCTCCCATGTCGCCCACTGGTCGCCCAAATAAATCTTTCTCTATGATATTGACTGTAAATGTCAACAATGTCATAATGACAATTTGTCAGATTTGTCAAACAATCAACTGATTTTTGAATTTGTTGACTTGATTGATCGACCTGTGTGCGGTGCGGTGCGGCGTGCGAGTTAGAGAAAAATACGCAAAACTTCATCTAGTATAATTTAGAATCTAGAAAATACACTGAAAAATGGAAGAAGAGGGAGATAATATTTTGATGGAAGAAAATTATTACCAATTTCTTAATGTGTCGAAAACGGTAGGTGACTATTGCATCACTCATGACATCCATAACACCGTCGGCTTGGGTATTTTTACCTTATCCTACCATTATATAACCTAGAAAAGTCAACATTACCTGCATTACGATTGTTATTATGCTAGAGCTAAGAACCACATGTCCTTGAACTTTGAAAATAGGTTAGAACCTCAGAATACTTGTCTAGATATATATTCCGAGGTTAGAACTTAGTGCCGTAGTAGCAGAGGTTACGAGCGAGATTTGATTACTGACTTTAGTGTATCCCACACTATATCCATATCAAATTTGAATCATGCCTTAGGCTAACTTCAGAGAACTATATAATGCTATAGTTATGCTGTTGTTTGCACATCTATGAGGCCAAGGATCAGGGTTTTCTCCAGATAAATTTGATTTTGAGATTAGTACTAGGTACAGAGTATGAAATATATAGTACCTCCTCAGATCTTAAATTACCT
This sequence comes from Lampropteryx suffumata, assembly GCA_948098915.1. Classification (NCBI taxonomy): domain Eukaryota; kingdom Metazoa; phylum Arthropoda; class Insecta; order Lepidoptera; family Geometridae; genus Lampropteryx; species Lampropteryx suffumata. Next base: position 10,919,909 of record OX402544.1, on the reverse strand, counting down.
GGATCTTTGTCTTACAGGGTTGTACATTACAAGTACATTATAACTTTTACATTTGTGACGTGCTTGCGTTATGGTTAGTATTCCATAAGTAACAGATTGCAAACTCATTGCCTGTAATACTAACATGCTACTAACATTTTAAATGTGATTCTATGTGTTGATATATGTAAATCACACAATAAATGCAAAAATTAAGCGACTTAACATCTAAATACCACACGAACAGCAGCTAGTATTTACATCTATTTTACAATGCTGCTTTTGCTTTTAGGGTCCCACTTAACTTGTATTTGCAACAAAATAGGTAAAAAATTTAATCAATATTAGATGAAAATGTTCATACAGCACTGCCTAGTCCCAAAGTAAGCATATAATGTTTATATAATAATGGATTTTAGAATTATTGCACCAGATTACTGATAAAATTCAAATGCTTGTAAATACATATATTTATGTACATATACATACATAATTTTTACTTTACTTTTAGACAGAAAAATTGCATCTTGCTTTGCTAGTTTGTTAATTGAAGTAATAATTATTATTTATATTTTGCCTCCAACTTTCTCATTTCAGATTGCTTTAAAAGATGTACTGTAACTTAATTATATAATAAGGTCTAAAATATTGAATAATCTTCTTCTATTCAAATTTATGGTGTTTTAGCTGGCAGCTTACAGGTAGGTAGAGAATAAATAAATTGCAGCATTCATCAAATTTACTTTTTCCTTAGAAAAAAAGTCAAGATCATTGACTGAGTATACCGTCTTAATAATTTATTGTTGCAGGCAACACCGGAAGAAATAAACAGTGCATACCGCCGGCTGTCCCGCATGTTCCATCCTGACAAGCACAGCACCGATCGACCCAACCAGCAAAAATGGGCAGAGCAAATATTCAACAAAGTAAAAGAAGCCTACGAAGTTCTGTCTGATTCACACAAAAGGGCAATTTATGATACCCTAGGTGTGTTTGTTTGAACATGCTTACAACTGTAATCCTGGGCTTAGTAAATCAGAACCAGTATATTTATAGGGGTAGACAGAGGCACAACCAAATATTATGCATGGGCATGCATAATATTTGTGGGCACATGCCCACAGTAATGTATGTGTCATTTTGCAAATTTATCGCCACTTCCACCACAACTCCACCACTTGGATTTTTTTTGGTTCGAGATTGTGCTTTCTATCTCACAATTGTTTTCTTCACCATTTGAGAACACTAGCATTGCATGGCATTGCACGGCATTGCACTGCAATCCATTGGTGCATGAACACAACCTTAAGATTGAAAGGTCAGGTACCACTACAATATTCTTATTACATTTTGCCTGGATAAGTTTAGTGTAGAATATTCTGATAATTATTATCTAAAGTTACATATCATCTGAGATGTCCTGATCTTTTATAATACAACTTTTAATGCAACTTGGATGTTATTGTTTTGAAAGTAGCTAATTCAAAACCATTTTGAATTCAGGTAAACGCGGCTTGGAGGTTGATGGTTGGGAGGTTGTATTTAGAACTCAAACTCCAAGAGAAATAAGGGAAGAATATGAGAGGTAATTAAAACCCAGCACCTAATTCATTCTCAATTAATTAATTGATTTCTTAATTCTTAAATATTTTATTACCTCTATCTTATAATCACATAATTAGCTAGCATGGCGCTTAACCCGGACAATATTATGTCAGGAACAATAGAAAATTTATGTTTTTGAAAGTGATTTTCTACAGATTTAAATTATGGTCTGTCTTAGTCTAGCTCTAGTTATTCATAAAAATGAATAATGACTGCAATTGATGTAGTGATGTACTCATACATTTTTCCTTTAATAAATATTGGTGGACAATGAACACACCAACATCTAGCTTTAAACTAAGCATAGCTTGTATTGTGGTGACCAGACAACTGATAGAATACTTATTTATTTTTATTTACATACTTATCATTCTGTATTGTTATACGTAAGTGATTTATTGTGATGAACATAAAGGTTTGTGTGGGTGTTCCCAGGTACAGGGCAAATGCTTATGTTCATCACTAAAATGTTTATCCTTGAAGGGAATCAAACCCTCAACCTATAGCGCAGAAGGCAGAGCTACTACTAACTGTAGGGCGATTATGGAGCTCTAATTACAATCAATGTCTATCAAAAATCTATGAAAACTGATAGAAATTGATTGTAATTAGAGTTCCATAATCGCCCTACAGAGCTGACAGGCCAGTCAAACATCAATCACACATTGGCTAATATTTGATTATAATATGCTTACTATAATTTGCTGATCCATACATACTGAACGTCTGTGTGGGTGTTTATGTTTGTTTGTTGCTGAATCACATGATTTAGTATGTGATCTGGAATATCATATTCATATCATATCTTCGCACACGTGGTACCTACATAACAAGTACCCTGTCTCCTAGACATAATTTATATCCAATATCATCATGATCTGTTCAGCCATTTAACCATGAAATGGTAGCAAGCAAACACAAACAGATATACAGACAAGAGATTCTTTCGAATCTATAATATTAGAATGGATTACACTGCAGGGGTGGCTAAACTTTTTAAGCACTAGATGTTTTAAAATATTATATAGGTCTACGACAAGGGTTTAAGTAAAGATTTAAAAAAGCGACCGTATCAACTAAATGTTTGCTAAATAATAACCTTTCAGTGATCACATTTGAATACATGTATTCAGTGTAGAAAATGTTGATTCACAAAAATAACTAATATAATTTGGATCTGGAAACCGCTGTAAAAACGACACATTGCAATGAAATGGATAGGCGAGAACAAAGAATGTCTCGAATATTAAAAACATGTAGGTACTTTTTGGTAGCTAGGCAGGTCCCATACAATCACGCCTGTTTCTCGAAGGGGTAGCAGAGACTACGGATTTTCCTCATCACATACTTCATACATGCGCGTCGGCTTAGGGTTCTCTCCCAATTAGGTATAAGTACCAACTTAAATACCCCAGGAAAGATGGGCATTTAAAAAATTGGAGAGCACTCAGCACAAAACTTTCAAGTATTTAATGCATGCATGCATCGTTAAAGTGTTAGGTACTTTCGCGTGCTACCTATGATGGCTCCGCGGTCGACGTCTTGGCCACCCCTGTGTTAAAGTAACATGGTAAACCCTGTGTACCAGCTAGCTATTAAGAAAATAAAACTATAATTATTAATATAATCATGACTTGTTACAGATTAAAGCGAGAGCGTGAAGAGCGCAGATTGCAGCAAAGTGCAAACCCGCGTGGTACTATCACGTTATCAATCAATGCAACAGAAATGTTCACAAAGTACTACGATGAGTATGAAATGTAAGTATGTTGTTTTAAAAACGTTTCTAAGAATTTTTGTGACTTCTTAGATAATTGAATCAGGCGTGACTTTGCGGAAATCTATTTCAAAACATTAATCAGATAGACAAATATTTAGTACTATTCCGCCAATCTATTCCTGTATAATAAATCCGACACGTGTTTCGTCTCTCCACGAGGCATCTTCAGGATCAATCAATTTGCTCCATACATGTAATGAAAAAATATTTTTTTTTGAATATTTTTTTAATTCTGCAGACTTATTGTTTCGCCAAGCGCTGGCACGAAAGTGAACTGAGGACGCCTCGTGGAGAGGCGAATCACGTGTTAAATTTCTTTTAGTACTAAATATTTGTGCATCTGTTTAATGCATTACCTCTATTTTGGTCGCCTTATGTAATGTGGTTGCCGTAACCTATGATGTTTGCAATACCCTGGTATCACACGTACTTACTGACCTTCAACACAAGTTCTGTTTTCCCAGTAATTTCACTTGCTCCAGTGCTCTTAAAACCTATACACAGTAATACTGCACACTTCTGCTTTAAGGCAGAATACCATGTATTAATAGATGAGTTTAAAATATCCAGGCGAATCGAGAACTTCTTAATTTTTTGAAGTTGGTTAACATATTGCAAACTGCCTATTGCAAACTGTACCTATTTATTCAGGTAATTTTATTTTTTACTAGAAACCCGCCCCAGCTTCACACTGGTGAATTGTAAACCTTCCTTATGAGTCACTCCATTCATTGGTGAAAACCGTATGAAAATTAGTTTTATAATATGTTATGATATTATCACATCTATGATATCACTCCTGCATGCAACTAATTAAGAAATTGTTAATTTTCAAATAGGGAGGATGCTCAACTCATACCGTCCATCGAGGTAACGGGTATGACCATACAGCAATCAGTAGATGCTCCTGTCAACCTTCGGAATACAATGTCTGTGTCCGGAAACATCTCAACACAGAATGGCATAGGTAAGTTCTTAAAATTATAATAAACCTTCTTGTATCATTTGAAATATAAATTCTTTAAAATTTATTTATTGAGACTTAAACGACAGCACAAGACCCCGCCTTTGCCCGCGAGGTACCTACTTAGAATAAAATAAATAATGTTTAACCTCTTAGAGTCCTTACTCCACGTCCTTTGTTTGCTTTTATGTCGAAATGCCCTGTAAAATCGACACCCATGTGTGAAAATGGACGTGATGGGGTCACCCTGGGTTCAGAAAGATCTGCCATGATCTGGGTCGACTCTTATCGCTGTCTTCTACACCTAACGCACTTATTGAGCTCGCGCTATACTGTCCGTAGTCTACTGATTATGCTTATAGAAGTAACAAACAAAACTTGTATTTCTATTACTAATTCAAATTCATATTAATATTATAAACTTAAAACCATTTTACGGCTGAACGGTTCATGTTGAAATGTGTTAAGGGTTGATTGTGTCTTGGGGAAGGACATTAGCACTGATTCTGTAATTTCGCCAGACTAGCTAAAATTTTCTAAAATACGAACGACCTTATTTTGCTTGCACCAAAGACTAAATTAGAGTAACGGCTTTAAATGACAGTTCTAAAATAAGCTAAAATTGATATTTAATTTCTTTATTGAATTGATTTTCTAAGCATTTCATATAGTTTTAATCAACACCCCTCCTATAATGGCATCTGTCTTGTTGATAAGTTTACCAGTGTCAAGTGATTGTTTGATTATAAAGTCTTAGTTGAATGTTGATCGTCCTTTGTCTATGCCAAAAGTCATCGGCGTCTAGAACTTTCTCGGATATCCTCGTCGTTCAAATCTCATTGCAATATAGTACACTTATGATTCAATTTTCCATACTTATGCTATGAAGTCACAATTTATAGATTAATATTCCGCTAAGATTACTCAATAAAACATGCAATAGCACGAGCAAAAACTAATTAAATTAGAAGTGCTATGTTACTTAATGAAATGACAAACGAAGAAAAAACACCTCTTTACCTGATGACAGTCACACGTCAATTTAAGTAGTGTCATTTAAAAATGCAATTCTAATTTGGACTATGGAGCAAGCAAAATAAAATCTTTCGTATTTTAGGAAATTATAGCTAGACCTGCGAAACTACAGAATCGAGGGCATTGGCTACTTTTTAACCCCCATCGCAAAACAGGGTGTAAAACAGACGGGGTGTAATAAGTTTGTGTGTGTGTGTGTGTGTGTCTGTCTGTGGCATCGTATCTCCCGAACGGATGGACCGATTTTGATTATGTTTTTTTAGTTTGAAAGGTGAATTAGTCGGGAGTGTTATTAGGTTTGTTTGATGGCGGATTTATGCGGTGCTAACAGAAGAGCTAGCAATAGAGAAGGAAAACTTCAAACAAGCCCGGCTCGGTGCCAGCCGTGATGCACCTGCCACCGAACCGACTCCGCATGTACTGATTCGTCTTTTCTGCGTGTCCTGTCGGCAAGGTCGAGAGCTTATATGAAAGCTTACCTAAATGCATGAAAGGAGCCTCTGAGGCGCACTTTAATCCTTTCACCACACTGGTTAGAAATAACTAGTGACACGATAAGAAGAAGAAGATGGCGGATTACATATTTTTCACAACTCTCTCAATATGGGTATCAAATGAAAGGGTGTGACAAGTAAAATACTATTACTATGATAAATTTCAAATCCAAGATGGCCGCCACCACAAAATGGCGAAGTAAATTTTTTTTACAACTCCCTCAATATGGTATCTTGGTATCTATGGTAAAAATTATGAAAATGTTCATATGACTTTATTTACTTTATATGTATGAGTTTATTTAAATATTAAACACGACTGAGTTGTCGGGGGTTTTTTATTTTTTTAATTTCATTGTTATTATGTAGGGACCACAGCTGCTACTGTATAATATTATTGTGATCAAATGATTTCTGTATTGCAGGCAATGGCACAGTGAACCTAACGAACCGGTATTTAAGCTCTGAAAAGGGCTGGACTGAGGTGGAGTGCGGGATTGGCAACGGGCCTCTAATCGGCTTCAAACTGTTTCGCACCATGTCACGCATGATGTTCCTTAACTGCGGCACTGTGTTGCATTTCACTCCGCGAGGAATATCTCCGTCCTTCTTCTCCAGTTAGTATTCTCCACTTCTACTTCCTGGGTTCAGGGACTTGATCTCGAATATTTGCGTATACGTATTGTGTGATCATTAAACACACTTCACGCATACTGTACTGCATTATCTCTGCTTTCTGCAATGTTGGTTGTGGGTTCGATTCCCATCCAAAACGAACTTTTATGTGATAAACATATCTATCTAAATATGTTCTAAGTGATCCGGGATCTATCTAAATATGTTATGTCATAACTGATATGTATATGTATATATAAATAAATAAATAAATAATGGTGCATAATGCACACAACACCATTTAGCCCTAAACTAAGCATTGCTTGTACTATGGGCACCAGATGACTGATAAAATACTTATATCTATATATTAATTAATACGTGAAGCAAAAACTTTGTACCCCTTTTTACGAAAATTGCGCGGACGGAGGAGTATGAAATTTCGCACACTTATAGTATACATAGAGAGACTTATTCGTCAACTCGCGGATCTGAAAGTAGTGTGAACCCGCGAGTTGGCACCTTCCGATTTTACTAAATTTTTATGTCGTCAACTCGCGTGATCGTGAATATCTGACGTATTCATGTACAGTCCTCTACGAAAACGAGACAATACTATTTGAGTGCACGAAAGGAGCCTCTGATGCACACTTTAATCCTTCTACCACACTGGTTAGAAATAACTAGTGACACGATAAGAAGATGATGAATTTGAGTTTAAAATAAAAGAAAATATAGTTTTTGAAATATGTTCATATAATATGATACAACATGACATAAATATAAATTTACTAAGGCAAGATACCTATCTACGTATACTGTGTTTACTTGACCAGAAGACAAATTGTAAACAAACCATAAGAAAGGTTATTAAAAATGTTTTAACACCTTAATGTCATTCATCGTACAAAAAATTCGAAATATTATTACTGCAACATACAATTCTGTAGAAAAAATAATAAATATCACATGTAGAAGAATCATGACAAAATAAGAAAGGTACTTTGTCAACCGTAGATTTCTTTAATTACACTTTGTCTCGCCAAATTATAAATGGATAAAATGCACGTTTTATTTATTTTGTGATGTAGTAACTCTGTTATAAAATATGTTATATATTGATTTTATATAAGCAAAAAAGTTAAAAAAATTTAAACTCACAAACAAACACAATACATCAACTTAAATTTATTTTCAAAGACAATAAAATAAAATTTAGTCATCAATTATCATCATTTTAAATGTAACAAAACAGAATCTTACAGTTTGTTGCAAAATTGTTTTAATTATCAGTTTTTATTATAGGTACTCTTGTATGCAAACAAAACCTTATTAAAATATTAACCCACTTTCAACAAATCTAAATTATTTTTTTCAAAAAAAATCTTAAAGTGCTGAGACCATTTTAGTATTGAGTCTTAAAATTCTCCAAAAGCTGATTCCAATAGGTACATTAAAATCAGTTTTATGCAATTTACTCCTGGACTAATAGGTCTAGGCACTAATTATAACATTTGCTTAGTTTTATTAAAATGTAGAAATCGAATGGCATACTCAAAATTATCTAATAAAGACTTCAAAAATTTTAGTACCCTTGTATGGAGTAAAACCACTGTGCGGCGGCGGTCGGTTCTTACTCTGGTTACAATCCTTTTTTGTTATGACTACTTTATATGAGCCCGCGAGTTTACGACATAACAATTAGGTAAAATCGGAATCGGTGCCAACTCGCGGATTGACGCGAGTTTCAGATCCGCGAATTGACGAATAAGCCCATAGAGAAGGAGTGCAGAATGCAATTTTTTTTATTTAAATTAATTATGGTCGAATTTCGACCACTAGTATTTTAAATACATACATTAGATGATGACCTCTGTGGCGCAGTGGACCAAGGCCCGGCTCAGACGCAGAAGATTGCCGGTTCGATTCCCGCCGCGGGACAAATGTTTGTATGATCTGCAAGTATTTGTCTTGGGTCTGGGTGTTTTTATGTATAATATGTATGTATTAAAAAAAAGTGTATTAAGTAGTATTTCAGTCATGTAGTACCCATAACAAAGCTCTGCTTACTTTGGAGCCAGATGATGCGATGTTAAATGTCCAGCTATATTATTATTTATTATTATTAAAAACAGTAATTAAGTTGAAGTATAAATTTTATTCAACAATCACACAATAGGTACTAACAATTAACATACAACCCTAGTTATGCTATACTAAACTATAAACTCTATTTTCTACTAGCCGTAATGATTGCCTATAGATAAAAAACAGAGTTCAGTTCACAGATCGCAGGCTGGAAACGTTAAAGAGGGTATTGTATATTGTTTTATATGTATTGGTAATCTTATGATTTCAGCAATGGCATTACAACTGGACGCGCATTCGATCGGCTACCTGACATACCGCGCTGGCTCGCAGGGTTCCTCTATGTCCACGATATACGTGCGTGACACCGAGCGCTATAACAGGTTACGGTGGCATTATTTATATAATAAATAGCTGCTGCCCGCGGCATCGCGTGGTACCTATATAAAAAGTAGCCTATGACCTTCTCCAAGGTCACATCCATCTCTATACTAAAATACATCAAAATCGGTTTAGCGGTTTAGGCGTAACAAACAGATAGACAGACAGACAGAGTTACTTTCGCATATATAATATTTGTAGGCATTACGTTTTATAAACTAAAAAGATAACCCACTTCATTTATTCTAAGAAATTTTGTTGGATGACATATTTTTTCCAGCTGTGTTGATTTAAAAACTAAACTACTGAACCGATTTTGATGACATTTCTAAGACCAATCGGAAAGTATATCCTTTCACAAATATATATGTATCTATATTTTCAAATCAGTTCATAAATGACGGAGTTATGAGAATCAAACATAAAGAACGACCTAATTGAACCTCCCTTTTTTGTAGTCTGTTAATAAAAAAGCTTGGGACGAATCTACTTCGACGGTCGACTCGACTTATCATCCGTAACAAAATGATCAATAATCATAATAAAAAGCGTTAGACAAGCTTCTTGTCGTATTCTTCCTGAACTGAGGTCAGGAGGAACTGGCACCTCGGTTTACCTAGTATAGAAGATTCACAATTTTTTTTTCGTTCTACAGCTATGCCTAATTTATCCTATTTATTACGTGCACGGAGCCTCTGAAACGCACTTTAATTATTTCACCACACGTGCCCGAAAAATATAGTGATACAATAAAAATAAAAAATCTTATTCATTCTTCTAATATTATAGACTAGTTAAATATAATTATAAATATTGACGGACAATGCACACAACGCCATATAAAAAAACACGAGATAATGAGATAATAAAATTATATCGTGGCTGTCAAGTTGTCAGGACAGTTCAGGTCAGGATAGCCCGGAATTAGATCTACGTCTAATTATAACAAGTTTCAATCCAAATTAATCTCTCTTAATCCAAATTGGTTCTGCTATTATTGTACGCGATCATTACTCATGTTGTTTTAACCTTTGGATTATTTCATATTCTTTTTTTTAACAAGTTTAAAACATTTATATTGAAATAATTACAGATAAATGTAAAGAACAATATACTTAATTTAAAATATGAAACAGTTGAGCTATCTAAGGACCGTTTAAAACGGTCTAAAGATAGCTCAACTGATCTAAATCACTGCAAAAAGGCAGCGTCCTTAAGACACTGGCGGCATTGCCACGTTAAATCATTTCACTTTACTATTTATCGATGTTACTAATAACGATTTATTTATATTTACAGTAATGCGGCCATTCAAATAGGCAAGCCGCACTCGTTCGCCTCCATCAGCCTTTTATATAAACTGCCCCAGTACGATATGAAGCTCAGACTGGCTCTGAAGTGAGTATGTAATACTTTGAGACAAACAGCTTCCTTCATTAACCACACGTTGCTAAATACTGAACACTGAACCGCTACTTCAATTTGTCACTTTCTCTCATAGCTTTGCTCATACGTGTTAGCTTTCTAGTTCATATTGCGTTTTCTTCTGACACATGTCTCGAGCGCTATAGCGCATTTACTAAAAACTAAACGTGTTAGACAACAGCGCACGCATCGTAGATCCTCGTAAAGAAAACTGTATCAAACTGGACGTCACAGACCAGAAACAGAAGATTGTGGAAGGTAAATAGTCTTCCCCATAAGCGCCTACGCAAAAGAGGTGGCACTAATAAAACATAGTTAACTTTTTAGTATACACATTTACACGCTTCTATCTTGGCGATTGCCCGAATCGCACATGTGTAGACGATAAGCAACGTGCGTATTATGGCAATCAATGTTGCAAACTCTTGACGCAAAACGAATTTAAAGATGAAAACGCAAGATGATTCAGTTGCTGCATGCATTACTCAGCTTGGTAACATGTCGATGAGAATATTTTACTTGGTTAGCTTATTGGTCATATACAAAAAAAAATTGCAAACTATAATTTCTTATTTTAGTCCCAAAGTTGTGGAAAACTTCTTTTCAATAAACTTTGATGCTATTTCTTTATCTTCGTTCGCCATCTTTTTGAACGTTAACAGCGCACGCTATGCTGTCAACTAATATAAGACAAGCATCATGGGCATACCTCACGTTCGCTGTAAACTGAACTGTGATGCCTCAGACCTAATAAATATAAGACGGCTTCATCAATCTAAGTGAAGCATCAAACCCGTTCTCTGTGTAAATACTCACATACTAGCTTTGCTCGCTCGCCTTGCGCGTTGTTTTCTATACTCTAACATAACCTAACCACCTGGCTTCGATCTGATTAATTTCTGAGGTGTACCGTCATCAATATAAAGTTAAGCGCTTTAAAGTTTAATCTGAGAGGTCTGTCGAATGAGGATTCATGAATAATATCGTTTCGTCAGAGGTTAAAAAAATCTGACTAATGCGGAAGAAATAAAGGATCTGACGAATGTGGAATCTGGCGGATGTGTCCTAAAACATCGAAACTGATAGACATTGATTACTTCAAAAGTTCCATAATCGCCTTGCTGTTACCCAACAGCTTAGCAGTAACTGCCTAGCATTTATATGATGTTACAATGTTTTGTTTTGATACCAGGGGCGGGACTTTCGGAGCTATAGTGGAATATGGAGCAGAAAAGAAAATTTCACAAAACAATAGTGTTTCTGCCGCAGTGACGGTCGGTGTTCCCAGCGGCGTTATACTCAAAGTCAAGTAAGTATAATAAATTAGTCTTACATAATTATAATAATATTAATAATAAGCCTTTTATTTGCCAATAATAATTACATTACATTATATCATAATAATTTACAAAATTCAAATTCTATTGTGTAATATTTTTAAAACTAATTTGTATTGCTAAATTTATTTGTTTATATTCATATAATAACTATATATTTTATCTTGGGGCCACCACATGGCGTATAAAGGCCTCCTCCAACTGCTGCCATTTTTCTCTTTGTTGGGCAAGTCGTGTCCACGTAGCACCCGCTATTCCCATTATGTCATCTCGCTATCTTCGTTTTGGTCTCCCACGGGGGCGAGTTGCCTGTAGCGGGTACCAGTGAAGCACTTTTTCACTCCATCTTGTCCACATGTCCAGACCATCTCCACTTAAGTTTACATGCTGGTTCTGCGGCATTTATTAACTTAGTTCTACTTCGGATATTTCGTTTTCTTTCACTTAGTCTTAGCTTTAGCATACTCCTTTCAGCTGCTCTTTGAAATATGTACTTGTATTTTATGGATCACATCTTTTGTTAGTGCCCAGCTTTGACAACCGTACAAAAGTGTTGGAAGTACTATAGTGTCCATAGCTTTCTTCTTGAGTTTTATGGGGATATTTGATTTAAACATTTATTTAAGAGACCAATACCTGTTCCAAGCCTTCTTTTTCTTTATTCGACACTCTACCTCTCGGGATGTTTCTTCCTTGAAAGAAATATTATGTCCAAGATATAAGTAGTCGTCCACATATTCTATGACCTTTGACTGGATCGAGATAGGTACTCGCTCGCCAATCGTCATAACAAATGTTTTACTGGCATGCATATGAAGTCCACATCGTCGTCCAAGCGAGCCACTTAATCTAGGGTGTTCAGCATATATTTAAGATTTTTGTAGTTCTTTGAAATCAAAACGATGTCGTCTGCGAATCGTAGGTGATTTAGATATTCACCGTTAATGTTTATACCTATATAAGACCATCTTAATTTTTTTTAAATGTGTTCCAGTAGAGCTGTTATTAGGTTTGGAGATATTGGATCGCCTTGCCGAACTCCTTTTTTGATAGGTAAAGGTTTTCCATTACGCTGTAGTTTTACGACTCCTTTACAGTTTTTATAGAGTTCTTTTAAAATATCTATTCAGTTTTCTTGAATTCCTTGTTCTTTAAGAGAGAGTATGTAGTCTACGAAGGAGATGTAGAGTTGTTGGCCATATTCGATGTGGTTTTCAATAGTTCGTGTTAAAGTAAAAATGTGATCTGTTGTGGAGTAGTTTAGTCTGAAGCCAGCTTGTTCAATAGGCTGGTATTTTCTACCAAATGACTCTAGTATTTTCAAGATTATTTTAAGGAAAATAGTGGTGAATACATTGTAAGTAGTTTGTTGCAGACTTATCGGTCGATAGTTGCCAATGTCATTTGGGTCTTCTTTCTTGTATAGATGGGTTATTATGGATGTTTCCTATTCTTTTGGTGTTACTATGCTATATATCATGTCATTGAAAATATTTGTAAGTATTGGTGTAAGAGGTTTAATAATGGCTTTCAAGACATCGTTTGTAATTCCATCTGTCCCGGGACTTTTTTGTGGTTTTAGGTTTTGAATAGCTCTTCGGACCTCACACTCAAGCAGCGGTAGGATGTCTTCCCGATTAAGATTTGGTTCCAGATCTTTTAATAGGTTTGTGATATTTTAATTTAAGTATAACTTTTGATAAAATTCTGATGCTGTGTCAATTATTTCATTTCTGTTTGTTTTTATAGATTTATTATTTTGTTCTTTCAGTGACACAATCCATGGCTTGTTAATATCCATACTTTTTTGCGCTTTTCTTACAGAAGCTCTTTTTTTCTAATTTTTCTTTAATTATTTTATATCAGCGTGCTTTTCTATTTATATCTATAAGCTTTTTGATTAATTTGTACAGAGCAGTTTAGTTTAGTTGTAGTTTATTTTTTTCGGATCTTGTCTTATCTGGTTTCTCCTTAGGACATTTGTCTCTTCTATCAAATTTTGTATGTTGTCATCTAATTGAGGTACTTCTTTGTATATTTTTTTGGCAGTTTGCTTGTCGAGCTTTTGATGTTCATAATAAGATTATTGTATGATTGTTGGACATGGCTATATTCAAAAGATTCTGTCGCATTGTTCAATATATCTCTAGTGATTGTTGCTTAATATATTTCACCTGAAGTTAATGATTTCCATAGAATTTTCGTGATTTGCTGTTGTATTTAGACGAAAGTTTTGTTCTAACAATTCTATGATCAGATGGAAAAGTTGTTTTGATTACTTCTGTGTCCAGAATGCTATTTTTATTTCTAGCCAAAATAAAATCAATCTCATTTTTTGTTTTGCCATCTGGTGAAAGCCATGTTCATATTTGTTTTGCATGTTTTTAAACTGTGTGTTCATTATAAAGAGCTGATTTTCGTGACAGAACTCTAATAAAAGAGTTCCTCTTTCGTTTCTGTTGCCATATCCCCATGGACCCATTACTTTTTTATCATCAGAAGTTTGATGTCAAATACGAGCGTTGAAATCACCCATGACTATGGTATCCTTGCTTGTTTGCTCTGGCGCATGTTTTATGTCGTCATAAAATGTCTCTATGATTTCGTACTTTGCACGTTCTGTCGGCGCGTAGCATTGAATTAGTGATATTATGTCTTACATAATTACGTTTTAAAAATTAAAAAGAAAACCATTGATTGAGATTTGAGCCCATAAAAAAACAACCGAATGGAGGACCTCCTTTTTTAAAAATCGGTTAAAATTATTTTATTTTATAGCTAGATATAGATTTTATAGAATTATAGATTAAATCCTTCCCCAGTATGTTTTTTATCTCCTTACCAAATTTTATTGATAAATTTCAAACCAATCACATCTATACCCATTTAAAAAGTTTCCATACACAAACATTCTCACCCCATTTTACTCCTTTATGGAAAAATCCTGAACCACTGGTCCATTTATTTTGTCTTTTAAGTTTTCAAACCAAGTTTTTAAGAAATCACACCACCCGTTAAAAAGTTCTCATGCAAACTTTGCCACCCCATTTTACCCCTTTGTTAGGCTTATTTAAAAAAATCTGAAACACGTCCATTTGGCATTTTATTTATTCATATCAAGTTTCAAGCAAATCACACCACGCGTTAAAAAGATTCATACATTCGTTTTCAACCCTTTTCACCCTCTTTTTCAAAAAATCTCGTCGTAGTGGGTGGTTTTGGTGTAAAAGGAAGCTACCTTCCAAATTTCAGCTTTTTAGCTTCAGCGGTTTAGGCTCGGCGATGACGAATCAGTCAATCAGTCAGGTTAAGGTCTTTTATAGGTATAGTGTGTGCGAAATTTCATACTCCTCCGTCCGGGCAATTTTCGTAAAAAGGGGACAAAGTTTTTGCGTCACGTATTAATATATAGATTAGATATATGTACATCTTATCATGTGTTATTTGGCCTACCTACTCTAATTTTTTACCTGTTTGTTTCTCTATGTCTGTTACCTTTCTCGTGTTGTGTGTAAATTAAATCTTTATTCTATTCTATTCTACATCTCTGTTTACTAACAAATAAATAAAAATAATAAATTATTATTATTACAATTATCTGCGTGTGTCTGTCTGTGGCATCGTAGCTCCCAAACAGATGAACAGATTTTAGTTTTGTTTTATTGTTTAAAAAGATCAAGATAAAAAGAAGATGATCGAGCATGTAACTATGATTCAACAAAATCTGTTAAGCTATTTGAAGATCCACCAGCTCCTTTCTAGTTGATGCAGGGATATGAGCAACTTCCACAGGTCTGATCGATTCGACATTTGCTATTCTGTTTCTTCAATGATATTGAAGAACCTTGAGCATCACCTGAAATCTGCAGAACACCCTCACCACTTACAGCGGAAGTATCGTGTTTTGGGCTCATTGGAATAGTTTCAATAAAAAAAACACATTCATTTATCACTTTTTTTATAAATTATAAATATATGATTGTTATATACCCATCATACTTCGGAACCCTAAAATCGGTACATATTTCTAGATGGACGAACTCGTCACAAACATTTGCCGTTCCAATACAGTTGTGCGAAGAAGTAATACCGTCTCCTGTGTTCTACGCGACTGTAGTTCCTCTCGTCTCCTGGCTGATCCTAAAGAAGCTGGTGTTAGACCCCATCATCAAGGAACGTGAGCAAAGGAACAAGGAACGATCTATGGAGGCCAACTTTGAAAGGTAAATTTATTTTAGTCTTATCATATTTTTAGTTGATGTGTTCGAACATGACTAATAAAGTTAAGAACGCTAACATATGAACGAAGACTTACTATCTTCTACCGCCAGCCCTTGGATTGATGACCGCTTCCGTATTTTGAAAGGCACGGACGAGTTTTTGCGGCTGACTGTGTATAGGATACACAGTCAGCCGCAGAAACTCGTCCGTGGGCGCAGCTAAAATGCATGCTATTTCACTTAGCATAGATAAAAGGATCGACGAGCGCAAAGGATAGTGATGAGCAGCAGGAAGGTTGTATGATCATGCTTTCTAATCATATGATTGGATTAGACCGATTTCTACATAAAACGACAGCTTAGAAATAAGGGTTCTCAGGAAAAAGCTATTGAATGTATCTATTCAGTAAAGTTATTAGAGCTCTTGAATAAATAAACTATGCTTGTATTTGTATCATTTTGGATTTGCGTACTCCGTATAGTATTTAATTATATAAAGTTTCGCTAAAATCGGTGTTGGAATACGATTTTTTGAGGCTTTTATCTTACAAACCCATATATTTTTTATCATTCTGCTGCGATTCAAGTAAAGTTCAAAATCAGACTGCGTGGTGTGATTACAGATCAATGATCATCCTTCAACACATTTGTATGGATACATAATCGACAAATTTACTCGCAACTTTTTAAATTTAGTTATGCCGTAATAACATATTTAAATGGACTCCGTCCAAATTATAGTCACCTTTTAAATGACATTTCTGAAATAAGTTACAATTGACATTTGATGCCTTTATACCAGTCATCTTGTAATATCTCTGTCTGGTTCCCATAATACAAGCTATGCTTAGTTTGGGGCTAGATGGTACTGTGTGCAATTGTCCATCAACATTTATTTATTTAATTTGTTTTGCTAGGATTTTCCGCAGTTTTAATCAACACCTTACATAATGTCTAAATAGCGCTAAAATGCGTTATTTAAATGTAATTAAAAAAGTTTACTCTAAATCGGACTTGGTGCAAACAAAATAATATCTTTCGTATTTTAAGCTAGTCTGGGGAATACATCATCAAGGCCATGGTCACGTTTTATGATTATCCTTTGCACGAACGAGAGGACCAATATTTGCAAAAGTGGCCGGTGATCAGAAAGTTTAGGACAAAACTATAACCATCTGAAAATAAATAAAACAACTCTAAACCAACACCTTTTATTTAATACATTGAAAGAAAGAAACAAAATGAGTTTATTTGCAACGGTACACTAGGAACCGGGCGACACACAGACATTAAAAACAAGAAATAAACTAAATAAAGCAGCTTAAAGTAACAATATTAGAAAAAAATATTTCTATGTTGTGTCTCTCAATCCATGGGATGGCGTCACGGCTTTGAACATGATACTCAGATAGGATTCATAAGTTCGGTAAAGGTTATTCAAAAAAGGAGGACATAGGAAACAATAACTTAGCAAGTCGGTAGCAATTATAAATTAAATCACATATATTATTATAATCTATACCTATAAAGTTAGTATAGGAACTTTTTAACGGGTGGTGTAATTTCTTAGAAACATGGTTTGGATACTTAAATTGTAAAATAAATGGACACGTGTTTCAGGATTTTTCAAAATAACCCTCATAAAGGAGTAAAATGATGTGTGAATGTTTGTATGAAAACTTTTTAATGGGTGGTCAGGTCGCGAGCTACAGCTATATAAATATAAATCATTACTTATAAATATTCCTACTTAATATTACAAAATTAAAGATATTTTATAGGCAGGTCCTATATAATAATAATATAATCTATAAACTATAGGAGACACACCTCATTTCTAAGGTGCGCACTCTTATTGGTACTCAGTGAAATACTGATTCAGTTACAAACGAAAGCTTGCAATACCTTGGAGATCTATCTTATCGGCGCCGGCGATGGGATATTGTTCCAGCATTTAGTGGCAGCGTACCGGCTACCCTGAGAATGCCTGGTAATCGGTATTTTATACCGATTACCAGGCATTCTCATAAGAATGATGGTTTAGGAATGGGGTGACGTGAGCTCTGGGTGGTATTTTGAAGCAAAAACGCATTTTGAATCCTCTGAACCAGTAACAGTATCCACAAAATTTTGCTTAGACAGTACAAAGTATTCCACAAGCTGGGTACGTAGTTCCTCACTTATAATGGATCGAATATTGCATAGCACCTTACGTTTATAGAAGCATGTTTTTACCGAACTTATGAGTTAGTTCTCGTCTGTGACGACTTTGAATTTAATCTGTATTGAAATATTGTTTCCAGCTATTCACGAATATTTTATTGTTTAGGTTGCAAGAGATGCAGAGACAAGCACGCGCTACAATCGAACTGATGAAAGCCACCTATACGCGTATCAAGTCAGACGAAGAAAAGAAAAAAGGATTGGTCATACTGAAGGCGCTGTACGGAAAACTTCCACAAGGTCAGCATTTAATAGCGAGTTCGACACCTACACACAAAGGATAGTTTCTCAAATGTATAGAGCCTGGGCTAGGTCCATGATACCTACATATTTTTATATAAACAACTCAACAATTACTTATTATATTCTCATTTTATGATGTTATTAAGTCAATAAACGTGGAACTCAATAATAACAGATAACAGATAACAACTATAAAAATAATAACAAATACTCAACAAAAACTCTTAAAATGAATAACGACAAAATCTTTATCAAGTAAGAGTAAGCGAGTAAAGTAAAAGTAAGCGAGTAAGAGTAAGCGAGTAAGAGTAAGCGAGTAAGAGTAAGCGAATAAAGTAAGCGAGTAAGAGTAAGCGAGTAAGAGTAAGCGAGTAAGAATAAGCGAGATAAGACGATCCGACAAACATAAATGAAAGAATGAGGCAGTTATACAACGTTGTTGGCCCCCTCCGCACCCCTTGCTTGCAGCCAACTTCCGAGGTATAAAGATCCAGTGTGCGTAATGTACTCTCTTATTTAAAATGTTGTTGACAGATTGTTCAAGCCATCCTATAACGGAGGCGTCCCCGGGTGATGTGCCCCCCGCCGAAGCACCTCTCGGAATGGCAGAGGTCATTAACGTCACTATACCGTTGCAGTGCCTCATCAGAGACTCACGGCTTGAACTCCTAAACGCTAGCAAGGTTAGTTATTTGACTACCCAAAGTCGCGTGTGTGTTTGAAAAAGCTCCCAACTTGAACACTGCATAAGGTTCGCTCTGTCCCTCTATCCTGTATACACATCATTCGTTTCATCTTCTTTTTTCTTTCCATAATAGCATCTGTCTTGTCGACAATTTTGCCAGTGTCAAGTGATTGATTGATAATAAAGTCTTAGTCGATGGTCATTCGTCTATTCTAATCGTCATCGCGGAATGGCCGCCTAGAACTTTCTCGGGATTCCTCGTCGTTCAAATCACATTGCATAATAATAAACTTGTAATTCAATTGTCCATACTTGTCCTACATAGTCACATTTTATTGATTTAAATTCCGCTAAGATTATAGTCCAGGATCCATGGTCCATTTTTGCTTTTGATTACTATCAAGCTAATTTTCCGTGAGTAGCTTCATTTTTATGAGACGCCCAACAATTTCCTGTACGAAACTCTATTGTGGTAGCTAACAGAGGAATCAAGGATAAAATATGTCGATTTTATGATTATCAAATATTTATTATAAACAGATTATTTTTTTGTTAAATCTCAAGATAATTATCTAAATTATTCAAAAAAATATTTGTCCTACAAAATCTATGGTTTGATCAAAGAGTCCAACATGTATCGAAAACGAGGTCATCATAAATGATTACTAACCAGCTGATCATTATTTTTTTACTTAGTTAATATTTATATAATTTAACTGTCATATTGTCCTACAAATTGCGTGGTACGTTATCCCGGTCCTACTCTGAAAAGTAGTATTACAGATCCATGATATCCACTTTCAGAGCGTTTTGTAGGACAATATGACTGTTAAATTATATAAATATTAACTAAGTAAAAAAATAATCAGATGGTAAGTAATCATTTATGATGACCTCGTTATCAATACATGTTGAAAGGAGGGAACTCTTTGATCAAACCATAGATTTTGTAGGATAAATATTTTTTCGAATAATTTAGATAATTATCTTGAGATTTAACAAAAAATAAATCAGTTAGTAATAAATATTTGATAATCATAAAATCGACATATCTTATCCTTGATTCCACTGTTAGCTACCACAATA
This sequence comes from Lampropteryx suffumata, assembly GCA_948098915.1. Classification (NCBI taxonomy): domain Eukaryota; kingdom Metazoa; phylum Arthropoda; class Insecta; order Lepidoptera; family Geometridae; genus Lampropteryx; species Lampropteryx suffumata. Next base: position 10,899,749 of record OX402544.1, on the reverse strand, counting down.
GAGAGTTTCGTACAGGAAATTGTTGGGCGTCTCATCAAAATGAAGCTACTCACGGAAAATTTGCTTGATAGTAATCAAAAGCAAAAATGGACCATGGATCCTGGACTATTACTGAATTATAGGCAAAATGCTTTCATAATTAGAACATGCTCTTCGTTCAACTCTTTGACAACGGCAAACATTGACATTTAATACCACAATAAGTAAGTTAAAGCGCATACCTAATGATAAATTCTTCTTGGTAAGTCAATCGTAGTTTACTCATATATAAATGATTTGTTTTATTTTTGTTTTTCAAAATCTCATACATTAATTGTTTTTCTAGAATCCGTCGTCTGCTATTGTATTTCTAATTACTTATTTTATTTTTTTTAACTACAAGTGGAAACTTTTAATTGGCCCTCTGTAAAATATATGCCTTGCATATATTATGTATTTCATAATTAACAAAGTACCTAAAGTTTTCCTAAAACGAATAAAATAAAATAAAAAATAAATAAAACATCCAATAACACGCTTAACTTCGTTTGCTACTAAGTAGACTATGCCACGGTTCGCTTCTATAATAAGCTTCCTGAAAATGCTACTAAACTACCTATTAAGAAATTTAAAGCATACATAAAAGGTAGTCTTTTTAAGAAAGCTTATTATAATATAAATTACTATATTATTGATAAGAATGCATGGCCTCATGTCGCTCTGCCGTCAGACAGTTAACTGACACACTTGAAATGTATAAACTCTCTTGTTTGTATTTGTATTTTGTAGTTAAGGTAGTTATAAGATGGATCATATAAAAAAGCGCTAGAACCAAGTCGAGTTGCCAATTCTTCTCGGGCTTGGGTTAGGATGAATTGGCACCTAAATTCACCTAGTATGTAAGACGTTTCAAAGTGATCCTTGTGATCGTATTGATAAAGTATCTTTTGACTTTGACTTTGACTTTGACTATGCGTGCTACATTTTCCCAATTATGCTATAAGATAGTCATTTTGCATAATTCAACTTGTGTTTTCTGTATTTTCAGTCTGAGTTGGCCGGGTTTTACGATCCGTGCGTGGGCGAGGCTAAGCACCTTACAGTGCAGTACATGTTCCATGGAAATCTGCACACTTGCACTGTAGAAGAATCCCAGGCACTTGTACTGCCGCGTAACAGTAAGTCATTTTCGTTATCTTTCATGATTATCAAAACAAAAAGGGAGCACTGGCATTGCGCGCATACATTTTTGAATGGAAAAATCCATTTGTGTGTTAAAACCCACGACCAGTATGGCTATTATGGAACTCTTGTTACAATCAATGTCTATCAATTTCGATTAGTAATAGGCATTATTTTAATCAATAGTTTGAGTATTACATAATGTATGTGTCATGTATGATAGCATGTGTTACAAATACAATAAACATCAACCTTCCGTAATACCAATTCATCAACAGCTACTGAAAGCTATTAGTATCAATGTTTTGATAGTATCAGAGTTACAAAATCGCCCGACTGATCGGAAGGTAAGGGCGTCACCACTACACCTTCAGTGTTCATAATTATAATTAATTATTAGGACACACCCTGTTTCGTTTAACTGGGAATGAATCTCTTGTGAAGTGGTCGGACCATGGGGAAGGATATTCGGCTTCCAGGACTGCAAATTTTTTATACCTGGTGCTGCTTGTAAACCTATTACTGGACATAAGCCACGTCCTTCAAACGACACTCCATTCTATTTAGGTATTTTTGCATTCATGAATTTCCCTGTGCTATAGTTTATCTATTAAGGCCCGACTGAGACGCAGAAGGTTGCGGGATCAATTCCCTCCGCGGGACAAATGTTTGTATATATTTTGGGTGTGGGTGTTTCTATATAATTATCGACCTTACTGATAAACGCCTCTCAATTTGAACACGGCCTAAACACTGCTTACGATTCTGTAACTAACTGAAAAAAAAAAAGGATTTTGTTTTTAACAGAGATTAACTTTTGATTTTGATTAATCGTCCACAAATCGTTAACAACATTGTGAAGATCGAAAGCGTGTCGAGCAGGGTGGTGTACCTTATACTCAGAATAACCAAACGGTATTCGCTTAAGGTCATACAGGTGTACGCACCTCACTCTAAACGTCCAGACGATGAAGTGGAGGCTATGTATAATGGCATTTCAAGTGCCATGCAAGCCTCGAAAACACACTTTACGGTTGTAATGGGGGACTTCAACGCGCGGTTAGGTATGAGGAACGGCGATGAACTGAGAGTGGGGCAATTTGGATTTGGACGGCGGAACCAACGGGGTCAGCGATTGGCCGACTTCATGGAAAAAGAGGGACTCTATATGATGAACTCCTTTTTCAAGAAGCGGTCGTCCAGGAAATGGACGTGGTTTCACCCCGGTGGACACAAACGCGAGATAGTTTTCATCATGACTACAAAAAAGCAAATATTTAATGATGTCTCAAGTGATCAACAGGGTCAAAACTGGCAGTGATCACCGAATGGTTAGAGGCTCATTAAATCTTAACGTAAAGCTAGAATGGTCCCGTCTGATGAAATCTACTCTTCGCCCAAGTCCTGCCCAAATCCAAAACCCCGAGAGCTTTCAGTTGGAACTTCAAGATCGCTTCCAATGCATCGCCGCATGCGAATCCGTGGACGAAATAAATGACGGGCTGGTGGAAATTGTCCATGCCGTTGAGTCAAAGTTCTATAAGACTCAGCGCAAAGGTAGAACCCAAAAACTCTCTGAGCAAACTCTAAAACTCATGGCAGAACGTAGCGAATGAAATGAAACTGCAGTCTTTAGTGGACATGTCGAAATACAGTACGCTCAATAAACAGATCTCTAAGTCTATGCGACGCGATTTGCGTCTGTATAATACTTCTAATATAAAGAACGCAATAGAGCGCAAACAAGGCTCCAAAGTGTTCGCGAAAGATCTGTCTTGGGCAAAGCCTGGTGACGAAGCTGAAGACCGACAGTGGCAGGGTCGTTTCCTCAAAGCCAGAGGTTTTACGAGAGCTCAAGTAGTTATATGGACAACTTCATCGCAAAGCCCTGCTACAAGCACGACTAGCGATGCGAGAGCCCGCCTAACCCGACACTACACGGAAGACATTCCGGACGTCAGCCTACACGAGATCCGAACGGCTCTCAAGCAGCTTAAGAACAACAAGGCACCCGGGGAAGACGGAATAACGACGGAGCTTCTGAGAGCGGGTGGAACACCGGTACTTAAGGTCCTCCAGAAGCTGTTCAACTCCGTCATCCTCGAGGGAACTACGCCAGAGGCGTGGAACAGGAGCGTAGTGGTACTGTTATTTAAGAAAGGGGATAACACCCTCTTAGAATTACAGGCCCATCTCGCTGTTGAGCCATGTCCATAAGCTGTTTTCGAGAGTAGTAACTAATCGTCTCGCTCGTAGGTTTGACGACTTCCAGCCTCCCGTACAAGCCGGGTTCCGAAAAGGCTTTAGCACCATAGACTACATCTATACGCTCCGGCAGGTTATACAGAAGACCGAGGAGTATAACCGGCCACTTTGTTTAGCGTTATTGGACTATGAGAAAGCCTTTTATTGTGTCGAAACCTGGGCAGTGTTGCGGTCACTCCAGTGGTGCCAAATCGACTATCGGTATATTGATGTGTTGAAATGTCTGTACAGTAACGCCACCATGTCTATCCGACTCCAGGACCAGAGCACGAATCCAATCCCATTGCATAAAGGGGTGAGACAGGGAGATGTTATTTCTCCGAAACTGTTTACTTCTGTATTGGAGGATGTTTTCAAGCTCTTGTACTGGCATAGATATGGTATCAACATCAACGGCGAACGCATCACTTACCTACGATTTGCCGACGATATAGTCATCATGGCAGAATCGCTGGAAGATCTTGGCGCAATGCTCAGCGATCGCAATATCGTCTCTCAACATGTGGGTCTTCAAATGAACATGAGCAAGACAAAAATCATGTCAAATGCTCATGTTGCACCCGTACCGGTACATATTGGGAACGATATAATCGAAGTTGTAGACCATTATGGCTATTTGGGTCAGACGATTCAACGAAGCAAGTCCAACTTCGACAAAGAGGTCAGCCGACGAATCCAACTTGGATGGGCAGCGTTCGGGAAATTACGACACATCTTCTCGTAACAGATACCGCAGAGCCTCAAGACGAAACTCTTTAATCAGTGCGTGTTGCCAGTGATGACATATGGAACTGAGACTTGGTCGCTAACTATTGGCCTCATACACAAGCTCAGAGTCGCGCAACGAGCTATGGAGAGAGCTATGTTGGGTGTTTCACTACGTGATAAAATACGCAACGAGGAAATCCGTCGAAGAATCAAAGTCACCGACATAGCACTCAAAATTTCGAAGTTGAAGTGGCAATGGGCAGGCCATATAGCTCGCAGAACTGATAACCGTTAGGGATTAAAAGTTCTCGAATGGCGACCAAGGACAGGAAAACGAAGCGTAGGCCGACCCCCCACCCGATGGACTGACGACATTGTAAAGATCGCAGGAAGTCGGTGGATGGAGAGGGCTCAAAACCGTTCTTCCTGGAAATTAATTGGGGAGGCCTATGTCCAGCAGTGGACTTCCTAAAGGCTGGTATGATGATGATGATGATGAACTTTTGATAGAAATTGAGAGACATTTATAAGTAAGGCTCTGAATGAATGTATTTACAAAAAAAGTAGCACATATATAATAATAAATAATTATAAATAAATATTCCTGGACATTTCACACAGCATCATCTGACCCCAAAGTAAGTAAAGCTTGTGTTATGGGTACCACATTTTTTTTTGGTATTATACATAGAAACACCCAAACCAAAGACAAATACTTGCAGATCATACAAACATTAGTCCCGCACCGGGAATCGAACTCGCAACCTTCTGCGTCTCAGCCGGATCTTAGCTCACTGCACCACAGAGATCGTCAGTGATATATCAGTGATGCATGTTGTGCACAAGCTCTGTTTTCATTGGAGCCAAATGATGCTGTGTGAAATATCCGTCATTATATATTTATTTGGCTCGATTAATTTAACTATGAAATAAATTATTATATGTTTCCATTTCACTAGATCACAGGATAAAAAGATCCTGAGAGTTTCGTCCGCGGCGGATCAGCGTCGCAGCCGCCATAGAAGCAAGCAGCCGAGCCGCCCTCAACAAAACCCCTGGACTGACAAGATCACGTTCAGGTTACTTATTACAACACAACAATACAACAACACTTGGAACATAACACGCACATCGATCTACTACGGCTATATTATATCTGTTCGACCAATGAAATATATCCCTAATGCTTGTGTACGTAGTGCGTTTTGTGACGGACTACTGTGAACATTTTGATGGAATGTTTTGTTTATCTTTCTGTAGTTTTCTTTTCAGTTCCATCTGTTGATTTTAAGATCTTATTTACTGACAGAGGTATACAATACTTGAAACAAAACGTGCTTGCAAAACTTGTCATCTTATACATGACAAGCCTTACTTAAAAACGTCTCTAAACTTGAGCACTGCATTACATTTAGCCGTCTTGCGAAGCCAACATTGCTCTCCTATATTATTTATTTTTCCTTAGTTATTTCTGGTTTTATTTGTATTTTTTGGTGATTTATTCCTATAAAGCTAGAGTTATTGAGTCTGGTGTAAATAATTGTAATGAAAGTTTTGTGATTCGAGTAAAAATAATCCGTATAAATATATTATAAAGAGACACCATTTTTATAAAATAACAAACGACGAACTACAATATACTACTTTGTGTCGTCTTTACTATAAACATTCTAAACACTTAACATTAGCAAAATTGTCATCATACAATTTTGACACATGTCATTAACGAAAAAGAAGAAGAACTTCGCTTTGTCACTATTTGTCACTATCTTACGGACAGAGATGGTATTATTTTAAGCAGTGATTGATTCTTCGTTTGCCATTTCGTGAAGTAACATAGTACTTCTCAATTAATTATGTTTTCTCATGCTATTGCATGTGTTATTGAGTAATCTTAGCGGAATATTAATCAATAAATTGTAACTTCATAGCACAAGTATGGACAGTTGAATTATAAGTGTACTATATTGCAATGTGATGTGAACGACGAGGAATCCCGAAAAAGTTCTAGACGGCCATTCCGCAATGACGTTTAGAATAGACAAATGATGATCGAATAAGACTTTATAACCAAACAATCACTTGACTCTGGTAAAATTGACAACAAAAAGATGCCATTATAGGAAAAAAGTAAGAAGTAAACAGTGATTAAAATATGACAGAAGTTGAGGGACTTTTCTTAGTAAGGCCGTATATAGCAAATGAGTTTTGAGATTTCAAAACGTATTGCAGGAATGTATCAATGTTTGATGTTTTTGAATGTTTGTAATAAATCTCGTATTTTCGCTATTGTATTGTATAAAGCAATAATATTTTTACTAAAATTATTTCATGTGTAAGTCGTCCTTCATGTGTTTTATATCGTATTACGATCGCATCGCATCGTATCGCATACGAAAGCGATGGCGCGTCATTTATGACGTGATTTCAGTAAAAAAAGGTGCTATATGTTTCTATCAATGCTCAAAAGTGCTACATCATTTTATATTCGTTCACAATCTCCATTCATATTGTGATAAATGTTACGTGAGAAATAGTAATAACTTATATTAAAGCGGTACCTTGAACAAATGACAACGATTAAATCGAGATTTTTTATCAGAAAAAATAATTTGAAAAAAGTTAACGATTGTTTTGATTATTTTATTTACTTATTTTAACTCAAAACAGGATATTTACCATGATGAGTTTTTCTGTTTTCGGATATTTCGGCACAGTTGCATGCGCGAGATAAACTATTATTGAATATTCAAACACATTTTTTTTAAAACAAAATTTGACAAACAAAACTTTAACTTCTAAACAAATGAAATTAATTGAAAACTAAACAAAGTCAACTGACAGCAGCTATGAAAAAATGTCAGAGAGATGTTTCCTCGATTGCGGTTGGCAGCAGAAAAAGAGCGGCCGCGTGTTCGCACGGCTTTTTATACCATCCTACTCCAAATATTATGTTTAAAACCATAATAGTTTCTCTCAACGTCAACGAATATATATAGGCGAAGATGATTATTAAGTATTTCAGACTTCTTTATAATTACATTACACAATTGACAATAACTTTAAAAACAATTTGAAACAAAGTTGAAGGCAAAACATTAAAAATATATACCATATTTTTGTAATATTTATACCCTAATTAACAAAACGGTAGAAAAAGACATGAGAGATATTTGTATGTTAATATGTATGTATATATTTAGAAGGTAGTTTGCTGAGGGTACCGCCTTAAACATAGCTTATAATGTTACAAGCGTTATAACTAACTTATATGAGTAATATAACTGGTAGTAAATAATTTATGCAATCAAATTGCGGAGTATTTGTTGGTTAATAGTAGGATTTGGTGTAACAACTGCATCTACTGTATTGTACGTATTTATAGATAACTTTGTACTAATCACCCTCAATTCAGATAGCGAGTAGCATTAAAATTTGTTAATCTTCTAACATTCAACTAAAATTACTCTCCGTGAGCCTTTATAGACATTTGATAAATGAAACTTACCTGGCGGTCTACTCGGAAAAACTATGAACAACAATAATTCTGCAAAACATCGTGTTTTTGTCGACGTTATCATTTCAATATATCATAGTTTGTTCGCCGTGTAGACGCCCTGTAATGGCGGAAGTTATCTAAATAGTTAAACAACAGAAAGGTGATTAGTAAATTACGCTAAAAACTACAACTCTACGCCGCATAAGATACGCTTACACGGGCAATGGAAATTGTCTAGTCCTGGGCAATAGTTGCCAATTATGACGTCACGAAAACACCAAGCAACTTACGGCAATGGGAATATGTAGCAAATTGTATAGAGATACTGGTAACTGGCACACCATTCCTCGCGATATTTATTCATTTGGAAATTGAATAACAAATATATTACTTAATACCAAACAAGTTTCCACTACTAAGTAAAACTTAAAACATGGAACTTGAAGATAAAGTGGACATTCTGAAAAAGAAACTATTTTTTTTTACTAAAAAGAAAAAAGATTTCAACAATACATAAGTTTTTAAAGATAACAGCTGATGGTTAGATTAGATTTGGCTAGATGGTGTTGTGTGCATTGTTCACCAGTATTTATTATTTATTTATTTGTTTGGGAAGGGAGATAAAATTAAATAATAAATAAAAGGCGTTATTAAAAAAAAATGGATATTAGTAGTAAATGTATATCAGTCATGTGGTTCCTGAAAATGTCTGATATTCTTACATTTATAATTATATTAGGTTGGTGTTGTTCTTTTTTATCCTAATTTCTTTTTAATAATAAAAGATAATATGATAAGAATAATAAGAAATAATTTTATACAAAAAACACTTGATAACGTTCTACACTCCCATTCTTTAGTTATGTTAATGATTCAGGCGTTGAAACTTGTCAGTGATGACATGTAAACTAAACTTATATGGGAGCTATTAAAAAAAAACCAAATTGATCTATACATATTATATTGTGAAGCATTTATCTACAGAAATAATTACAGTAATGTACAAAATAATATACAATAATATAAAATACACGTGAAACAGCTCAACTGATCCAGATCACTGCCAGAGGGCAGCGTTCCCAAGATACTGGCGGCATTACCACGTTGAATGGCAATGCTAATACGCTGAGCCAGATAGAAGCCAGCTCTTGGGTCATGCAACGTATCTACCAGACGCCGAGAAATAATTTTGAAAACGCGGTGGGCTCCTGTTCCCCACGGGCCTAGGTTCTCGACTCCAAAAGGCTCAAATATGTAGGCCTTATCCAAACCAGCATATTTGCGGTTTTTGAGATCCTCGGCACATTCAGCCGCCGCACCGGCCCTAACGGAAGTCCCTGACAGATGGGATGAGGGTGTCTACGCAAGTAGCATCCCACACTTATGGCGTATGCATCACCCAAGGGACAAGAGTCATACCATCAGGTCTCTTACCATCATCATGTATTAGACCGTTGAGTTCGAGACCAGTTGGTACGTTGACGCTGGTGAGTGCCCGACGAATGATATCGTTAAGACTGGCGTGGCGGGCAATCCTACTGGCGGCCCTATGACACGATAACCCATGGAGACCAAGCTGGTCGACCGCTGTACCACACTGGCACTGATGCGCAGCACCGCGCACCCAACCGCAGACAAATTGCAACTCGAAATGTTGTAGGATCTAATAATGTTCCAATGTTAGATCATGGTAGTGCTTGTAACCAATGTCCTGACTCCCATTTCGAAACGGCTAAGAGACGGGCGCGATCTACGGAGCTTGAGCATGTTTCTAACAGATGATTCCATGTAAGCTCAGATAGAGGCCCGTCCCATTGCCGTTGGGCCGAAAGGTTCTTGGGGGGGAGCAGAATTAGGGCAAGCACTGTTTACGAGTGATGCCTGAACTAGCCGGAAAAGACGGAATCAGAATTTTTTCAACCAAATTACTTGTACTGTAGACAGAAGACAAGAACGCCGGTAGGGCAACACTTGAAATTTTGCGAATACCTAAGCTTCCCAATTTGACAGGTAGGGAGGCCTGCAGCCATGCCTTGTCATCCAAATTAATATTCAAAACCGACGATAAAGTGTCCTTTATTATGTTGTCTAAGCCTTCCACCAGCTCGCTGTGTATCCACAGTTGATAACATCTTAAAGCGTAAGTAAATTTTGGAACAAAAAGACAAAACTTGATAATTGTAAAAGCCATATGACTATTAATTTTAAACAATCTGTCCGAGGTTTTGCTAAAATTTTGAATTTTCTCATCTATGAAGGTCGGAAAAGACTCGTCAAGAATTGGTGAACCGAGGAGGCGAAGTAAAAATTTATCAACAACTGTAATATTTGAGGCCAAACTGTTGAATTTTGAAACAATTGAATTTTTATCCAAACAAGTGTCCGAAACGTAAAGCTTGCATTTTGAATAATGTAGCTCTAAACCAATTTGCCGAAATTAATCACTGATGAGCTTTAGATCACCAAAAACAGTGTCCACATCTCCACCTAAAGTTCCGTCATCCAAGTACCAAACATTTCGTTTAGACCTATACTAGTTGGCGAGCAAATATTGCCCAAAAAACGGCCCGTGTAAGCGTACCGTTATGTGAATACCGGCTCTAAATATTGTACTCAACTACCCACAATCAATAAACAATGGCAATACAAATTTAAACAAGTGATTAGTGAGCATATTAGTAGGAGAGTCCAAGCGGGGATTTTGGGTATTACTAAAGCACTGCAGAATAACATAAGGGCCGAAAGCTTGTTACCCTGTTACCTACCCCCACCATACATAATTTATATAGGGTCGTGCGTCTAGGACAGCCGATCAATAGTAAAAAAAATAGATAAAAACTCTAGCGCGCCAGATTAAGGCAAAGTGAGCTAAAACCATCAATATGATGTGGTGCATGCAACTGCTGAGAACTATGTATTTCACCTCTCTTCCCTTCTCACTCTTTCGCTATCTTTCAATATGAAGATGATTCGTCTGACGACGAAGATTAAAAATATAAATCAAAATTTAATTTTAATTTCTTACACCATTTTTTTTATAATTTATGATATATATATTAGTATATATTATATTATTATTTCCTGTTTTTTTATTTATTACAATCAGTAATTCAAAAAGAACACCTTCTTCTCTTCTTACTCCTTCTCCATCTCTCAATGATTCGAAAGAAGATGAATATTAAAAAAAAAATTTTTGATTTCCTTTACACCATTTTCTTTTAAATATTATCGTGAGTAGTAAATACAAAAATAGACTACATATATATCATTAATATTATTGGTGTGTAATTTAAAAAAAAAATATTGTTAAAAAGTATTGTATCAGACTTTCACTTTAAGAAAATTCCTCCACATAATTGTCGGATTATGGGTCAGCACATTAATCTGACGCGCTCGAGAATTTCAATGTCACGATTTTGTTTTGCATTTCAAAAATTGCCTATTAGTTTTTGGCACGTCCAAACTGTCCGTCTTTTGAATGGAAGTTCCTTTAAGGTTAACTTAACATCCCTTCTAAATCTCTAACGTATCACTCGTTTTTTTCCTGTTTTCTACCCATTCGAACGGCCACCCCCACCATGCAAACCGGCACATGAATTCCTCTGTTATCTGAAACACGTACGGCGCTTACACTGTTAATATCTACAGCGCTCGAGTATTTCTTTTTAACATTTTTAGGATTCCGTAGCCAAATGGCAAAATACGGAACCCTTATGGATTCGTCATGTCTGTCTGTCTGTCTGTCTGTCTTTCTGTCTGTCCCTTTTTTCCGAAACTATAAGAAATATACTGTTAATAAGATACTGTTGAAACTTGGTGAGTAGATGTATTCTGTGAACCGCATTAAAATTTCCACACAAAAATAGAAAAAAAAAACAATAAATTTTGGGGGTCCTATTCCTATTCCTATACTTATAACTAAACCTCAATTTTTTTTTTCATTAAACCCATACGTGTAGGGTATCTATGGATAGGTCTTCAAAAATGATATTGAGGTTTCTAATATCATATTTTTCTAAACTGAATAGTTTGCACGAGAGACACTTTCAAAGTCGTAAAATGTCCCCCCCCCCCCTGTAACTTCTAAAATAAGAGAATGATAAAACTAAATATATATGATGTAGGGGAGCGAGGGGCTTGTTGTAACAGTTTTCATAAAAACTTAATATATCTTGAAATCCATTGATTAAATTGCTACTAAATAAAGATGGATAGATGCTGTAACTCTTCCTCTAAAAAATCAAGTAAAAATAAATCATTATTTTCAATCAATTATTTTCTAGAAGAAGTGCGGTGTTACAACTTACCTCGTGCTTAAGGCAAGTTGTAACGTCTATCGGGGCAAGTAGTAACGACAAAAAAAACAATAATAATACCTCTAATCATTTATTCTTTGTTTATTTTTAACAAAATCTTTCTAAAGTAGGTATTATGTAATTCTTATCAAAAATCAACTTATATACACTTTTCAAGTAATCAACACCTAAAAATTAAGTAATTAACAGTTTTATTTAGTTAAACACTACTTATAATCATCATGGCACTTTTAAATCACAGTAAGTAATTAAATTATTCATATCTAAGGTATGCTTCGTAATTATCTCTTTCTAATATCTATCTAACAAAGTATTGCACTTATATAAGAATCAACATTTGGTGGGTTTCATTATAATTAAATTCAGTCTTCATCTGAGTTACAATTAATACAAATGAAAGATATAGTGTCTCCTGTAACACATCCTACATGTACCCACATCTTACAAATGATACACTCGACTCAATCTTCTTTATTTGAATCTGTGTAAGCTTCACCACATACCAGACAATACCACTCTTCTGGTTCAGATTCTAAATCTGAACATAAAATCTTTTTTCTAGTTCTGTCCACTCCGCTTTTTTTTTGTTGATTTACCTTTGCCTTTCCCCTTTCACTTTCCTTTACCTTCCCCTTTAATTTTGTCATCTTTTTTGTGTTTTTTCTTCATTTTTTCCTCATATTCCTTTTGTAAAGCTTCTTTTTCAGGAGTGTCCGTCAATACTGTAGATTTTCTTTTGCGTCTGCTATTTGTATTAGTTTTTCTTGGTGGCGCCTTTGGTAGAGGGATAATCTTCGATGGCGAAAAAGTTTTTTTGTAGACTGGAGCAACTCGGAGTTGGTTCGTTCGCAGTTTCAATTTGGCTTATAATTTCCGTGGTGCTGATATCTAATTCAGGGGCAGAATCTAATAGTTCTGGTTTTCAAGATTAAATGATACATTTTCTGTGACATTTACGACATCTGGCTCTTGTATAGGATCTGGACGATCACTAACGTAAGATGGCGCAAAGTTGGAGTCTTGGAAAATATCAGCATTCAAAGGCCATACACCAGAAGCTTTAAATCCACTCATAATATTAATAGGGTTTAAGGCAAGCGGTAACGACTCTTTCACAATACCTGGGATGTCATATATTGTCATCGTTTTCTCCGGATTATTGTGCATCCATGCTGTGTCTGTGCCCTATTTATGTAATTTTTAAAAGGGCCGTACACTCCTACGTCTAAAGGTTGCAAATTGTGGGAGCAGTGTGGGGGAAACGATAACATGATGACATTATTTTCTTTCGCTTTTTCAACAACTCCAATATTCACGTGTGAGCTATGGTTATCAAGTAGCAACAGAACTGGCTCTTCCTTGGTGGGCTTTGCGTGTTTGATAAAATGATCCATAAAAATTAAAAATTCTTTTTCGGTCATCCATCCAGAGGAATTACCAGCTCCAATGCAATCTGGAGGTCCACCACGAATAAACATTTCAGAATATTTGAGCTTCGGAAAAACGAACATCGGTGGGATAAAATTACCCGCAGTGTTAGAGGCACAAGCAAGTGTTACAAGAATTCCCCTCTCAGCCGATGTGATAGCTCCAATTTGCTTTTGGCCACGAGCAGCTACTATTTTCTTAGGTTTTTGAACCGTTGTGACCCCTGTCTCATCAATGTTCCATATTCGAGAAGCATTAATCTGATATTTTTGGAGAAGTCGTTGATATATTTCAAAGAATGAGTTAACGTTAGTCTTATTGAAAGACGTCGCTCGACTTAAAGACGTCGCTTCTGGTGTCCTTAAAGATAAATGTGGATTTCTGCGCATAAAATTTTGGAACCAGTCAGTACCAGCCATGTTATTTTGGTGCCAAGGAGGCATGTTTTTAGCTTTAAGCTGCACACCGCATTGGTAAGCTAGTTTCCTTACTTCTATAGGAAGTAGTCCAAAATATATTTCGGCGCACTTGAGTAGGTAGGAAGCCATCTTACCTTCTTCTTCTGCAGTAAATACTTGTCTAGGCTTAACATAACCAACTCTTAAACTTTCATTATTCTTCTTTTTCTTTATGTATCTATAAAGAGAGACGTGACATAATCTGAATGTCTGACTAGCTTTCCGAATACTGCATTTTTTTCTAAAACTTCAGCTGCCGCTAACTCACTTCTTGGCTTTGTGTTGCCCGCTCTGACTTTCTTTTATACACCCTCATTCTAGAAGAAAGGTAAAAAAATAAGTAGTAAGTAATAAGTATCTACATCATAACTTGGGGCATATTGTAACACGTTACAACAAGCCCCCGGGATTTTGTTACAACTAACCCCACGGTATGATTTTTAACATTTATCAAGATAACTATTTAAACAATTTAGCAATCTTAAAAACTGTTACACATTATCAGAGATAGATAAATAAGGTATAGAAAGTTTGAAAGTCGATTATAATAACGCAAGCCAAAATTTTACGACAGTATAATTTTATATTACCTGGCAAAAATGAAACGCGTGCACACTTCCGCTCACTGCGCTGGCCGGCGGGATACTGGCTATGGCAACATGGTGCGCCGCGGTTTATAGGTCAAATCGAGTCAAAGAAATACGCCAATAAAGTTTAAAGTCCTAGTGCAAAGAGCCTGTTACTACTTACCCCTGTTACAACAAGCCCCTTGCTCCCCTACATTACCGTGTAAACTTCCACCGAAAATTGGTTTGAACGAGATCTAGTAAGTAGTTTTTGTTTAATACGTCATAAATCGTAAACCGCAATTTACCTTTCATTCAATCAACAGTTTTTGTTGTTACTGTTGTTATGTTACTTTGTATGTTACTTACTGCTACGGAACCCTTCAAGGACGAGTCCGACTCGCACTTGGCCGGTTTTGTAAAACCTGTACTCGCTCCCCCCACCAGTGAAAGTGCATACATCATATAACCGTTTGAATTAGAATCTAATCTTCATAATCCAATAGGTCCCCACTACGCTGCTCGAGTAAATTCCCATTTAGCCTCTAGGGCTCGCCTACTAATAAATGCATCAGCCTAAATGCTTGCCTAAAATATACATTTTTAGAAATCGTTTGAAATTTGTTATATCATCTTTGTTAAAATAAAGTTATTTTGTATATATATTCCGTCTATCACACAACGAATGTGGTGTTAAAAGTGCTCTATTCTTGTTATCCTAAAGTCATTGAATAAAGGCAACAGATATTAAAGCCACATTAGGTAATATGGGATTATGAGATAGACTCATTGTTTAGTATTAGCGAGCAGCCAGTCCTACTTTAAAAAAAATGTTGCAACTGATTGTAGCGTCAGGTGTAAATGCAGCTTTTTAATAGGGTGTCGTCACCTAGATACTATCAATACTTATTATAAATATTAGCAATATTAGAAATATTAGCCTTTTAGATTATATCAGTTATCAGTTATCACCATTAGAAGGACTTAGTACTGAAACAGTGTATTATGAGATGGTGATTCTGCAAGTACGAATGTATTAAAACTACGTTAAAAAGATTGAACAATATTATCCTTTAGCTATTGTGAAATTATAAGATACATCTATAGCCTTTAGTTCGAGAGTTGTTGTAGTAAGTTTGTGTGCAATATAATTTAATGACCTTGATTTCGATCTTCCGATAATGTAGTTCTTCCAGTGTGCGCAGGAGTATAATGGCGAGACAAATCGCCCATATTTTATTTGGTCTAAAGAACAACCAAAGCATTTACATTGATTTTATAGTTACTTTCCTATGTAGTTAGATCTTTATACCTACTGGTTTTCATTTCGATTTATAATAATTGATAATCAAATAATCCATGATTATTTTGTAAGAATAGCTCAAAGGTTTGACAAAATCCAGAAAATAGAAATAGTAATGTACAAATCGAACCAGATCCCTGTGTATTGTAAGTACCTAATCACTTAGAGACGGTACTACTTTTCGAAGCAAAATGATTTAATGGTAGGACTAACTAACAAAATTCGTGATATACGATCGATCTTGTTTCGTTTGCATGGAAGTCTAGATTAAAGTAACATTTAAAAATAACGCTTAAATTAACAAAATTTACGTGTTTTAGCTCATTTAAGTCGCCATATAAATTGGTGCCGAATAAAATCGCGAAGTCTTATAAAAATCAATAAGAGAACGAAATGTAAATTTTAACTTATTTAAAAACTAGTTTAAAAATGCTTCTTCGATTTGGACTTTGGTGTAAACAAAATAATATCTAGTTCGGCGAAACATCAGAATCAGGGCCAGAGTCAGCAAATTAAACCTATATTTAGCAACGGAACCTTATATAAGTTATTATACATATCTACCATAGTATTATTAAATCTATAAGGTACAATTCTATCGTTTTGCAAACATATATACTGACTTTGGCTCAGAAACTAAGCACTTATTGTGTTTACGGCCGATTAAAGTGAGAAGACGGTATAGATTCTGGAAAGTCTACTCTTAAAACAGCCACTACAGTAAAAAAAGTTCCACTTGACGCTGTATAAATCATCCTTACTGGATGATATTCCAAGGTATTTTAGTTATTACTACACTCGAGAGCATAGAAATCGCACATAGGGGAATTTTCCTGCATTTTGATTTCGACACTTGTTTTTTTTTTAAATTAAAGGTTGGTTGCTAATATAACTTAAATTAAATTAAAGTAAACAGTGCACACTGTTAGCTTCCTAAAAACCCATAATGTTTGGCCTTGACCTTCCAAATCATAGCAGTGGCGGCTTAACAATGGAATGGCCTAAATTCGCTCGTTTGAGATAGCGCGGTTTGTGGGACTTTGAGCAGGTATAAAAGGTTAAAAAAACAATAAATTTGTGAATGTAACGATTTATTAATACGCGGTATTGCCTCCCCTAGCCTGAATAACAGCTTCCATTCGAAGTTTCATTGAAGAAATCATTTTTTTTTACGAAATCCTGCGGTATGCTGTCCCATTCTTTCTTGATCGCGGTTTGGAGCTCTCTGAGACTCGTAGGCACTGCGTTTCTGGCTCTTACTCGTTTCTTTAGTTCGTCCCATAAGTGCTCAATGGGATTGAGATCTGGGCTTCGAGCATGCCACTCCATAACGATTACTTCAACCTCCTCCAAGTTCAATACAAGTTCGGTTTTCGCTTCCAGTGAAATGCCTCCCCAGAACATACACGAACCACCGCCGTATGCGACCCGTTCGGAGATGCAGCATTGAGCAAAACGCTCACCAGATCTTCGGTAGACTCTACCCCGTCCGTCGTTACCATGGAGACACATCCTGCACTCGTCGGGGAAGAGGACTGCCTGCCATTGATCCATAGTCCAATTAACGTGATTTCGAGCAAACTGAAGGCGTGCTTGTCTGTGCGCTGGGGTCAATTTTGGGCCAGTTGCTGGTCTGTGCGCTGTCAGACCTCCTTCGGCTAGTCTTCTTCTCACCGTCCACCGACTGACTTCCACTTCTCTAACTTCCTGGAGCTGCTGTTCGAGTTAAACTGCATTCAACCGGCGATTTCGTAGTGACGTATTCACAAGAAAACGGTCATCGCGCTGTGTTGTCGCACGTTTTGGGCCTGTTCCTGGTTGCCTGGTATAGCCACCAGTTTGCTGATATTGCTGGTATACACGTCGAACAGCATATCTGCTCAAATTTAATTGACGAGCCACTTGACTTTGGTTCTGTCCAGCTTCGATTAGTGCAACCACTTGAGACACTGCTTCTAATCTGGTGTGGTATCCATTTTCTTGTTTAGAGAGATGACGTATTCGTTAAAGGACTTTTCTGACTGGGAGTTGGTATGCAAATGATGTCATTTCAATCATCCCTTATCGTTTTATACCTGCTCAAAGTCCCACAAACCACGCTACCCGAAACGAGCGAATTTAGGCCATTCCATTGTTAAGCCGCCACTGCTATGATTTGGAAGGTCAAGGCCAAACATTATGGGTTTTTAGGAAGCTAACAGTGTGAACTTTAATTTAATTTAAGTTATATTTGCAACCAACCTTTAATTTAAAAAAAAACAAGTGTCGAAATCAAAATGCAGGAAAATTCCCCTATGTGCGATGTCTATGTTCTCGAGTGTAGCTTGTGCCCGCTAATTCGCACGCGTGGTACCTATAAAAAGCAGCCTGTGTTCTTTAAGATACAATCTATATTTGTCAAATTATGTCAAGATCAGTTTAGTCATAAAATGGTCACAAATAGACATTCGGAAACAGAAACACTAAAATATATAATGTCAATATGTATGTAACGAAATTAAACGTAATGACAAAAAATATTTTCTAGATTAATCAAACTAAAATAAAGCTATACTAATTGTATCGTAAATTATTTTTCCTCGAGTTTTGTTGGGATCGGACGTATGCCAAAAGTGTACATAATTATTATTGTAGGTAGTTCTTTCAAATTGTTATTATTTGTTTCCTATATAGAGGCATTTAAATGAATAGCTTTTAAATTTAATTGTGTATTAGTTAAGAACATTTTATCATTACCGCATGTATCATAGAGTTATAATTATTAAAGTTGCATGAAATTATCGAAATTCAAGTCGATGATGTATCAAATAACTTGAGTATTTGTATGTCGTAGATATTGTTATTATTGCCAAATAAAGCAAGACGTACCTAAATATTGTAGTTTTTTTAATTTAGCACACATTTGGGAATCTTGCAAAGTCGCCTATTTAGGTAGGGGTTAATGTGATTCTTCTTTTCTCCGAAACAAATTTGTATTTATAAAGCTAAATATACCAAATTTATAGATAATCTACCCGCTACAGAAATTAGCACTGAAAAGGTACAAGTGCCATTCGGATGCAACACTTATCATATTGCATTACATGGTCTAACGCTTCTCTGCAATCCAAGTCAATCATGAAAATTACTGGCTTAGACGGGAAGCCATGTCATAATAATTAGTTAACACGTGTTCATTATGACACTGCATGTGCCGTGGAGCTCACGTACGCGCTCACATGTTATGCTCATTTTCATTAAATTAGCAACTTCCGAGAGGACAGTTTAAATCTGACCAGTAGTTTCTATCAACATCATGGTCAATATAAAAGTACCTAAAGCTAAACGTCATATAGAGTGATTGTCATAGGGACAACGCACAGCCTAAACCGCTGGTCGTACAAATATGATATTTGTTGTAGGTATGTTTAGGGTTTTAAGGCGTACTCAACTACCCGAGTCCTACTGTAAAACAGACGGACTTTGCGAAACTAGGTAAAGGGTTTTCAGCCGAAAATGAAATTAATTTAAAAAGAAAAGGGCTGGGTTAGTGGAAAGGGTAAAGTACGATATGACGAGCATATGATTTGTGGATTTGTTGAGCGCCATTAATTACTGGTCGCAGGCGCACTCTGCACTCGCGGTCGAGCAATATCTAACGTGCGTAGAATAACTGGATAGTGCGCGTCGCCTTTTTTGTAATCACTTTAATTTTCGACGACTTAGTCATGAGCCGAGCACGTTTAAAGTCCAGACAAGAAGGCAAAACACTCAACAGACCTATTGCTGATCCGTCAGCGGCAGTAGCTACGCCAGAACATGTGTCAAGCTAGAAAGAGTTTTAATTTTTCTACCAGTGAGAAACAATCACTCCTGAGGTGTACCTATTGCAGAATCATCGACGTGTTCTTGCTACCGAAACTGCAAGTTTCTCGGGTGCAACATCAGCACTTCGTTTCAGCGAGACAGCGCTCACTCACGATGGGAGAACCTGAGATGATTTCTTTTAAGTAGTGATTAGCAAGATTGGAGAGAATATTGTGGCCACCGCGCTTTCAAGACCTTATCCCATGCGACAAACGACGGACACTGACCTCTATCAAAAATAGTCACTTGAAAGCTTAATATTTATCAAACGAGTACCTGTATCGAAAAACGGTGGCCTCTATGGCGCAGTGGGCCAAGGGCCGGGTGAGACGCAGAAGGTTGCTGGTTCGATTCCCGCTTCGGGACAAATGTTTGTATGATCTGCAAGTATTTGTCTCGGGTCTGGGAGTTTCTATGTATAACATGTATGTATTTACAAAAAAAAAGGTATATATGTAGTATATCAGACATGTGGTACCCATAATACAAGCTCTGCTTACTTTGGGGCCAGATGATGCTGTGTGAAATGACCGGTATTTATTAAAAAAAAAAAAACATTTGCTTTGCGGCGGGAATCGACCCTGCAACCTCTTGCTTCTCAGGCGGGCGTTCGCCTACTACGCCACTGAGGTCATCACATGTAGGGAAAGTAACCCTAAAAACCGTTGTTTTTATTTTATAACTATGTAGGATTATAGGGGAGACCAGCCTAAACCGGTAAGATAAGGTCTCTATATTAATTATACTTTTATTTAAAGTGTAACAGTTCGTTACATATCGAACTAGTATAAATCAGTCAAAAACATGAAATAAATCTACATTAGAAGCAAAAACTTAACTCTTTGTAATACCCGTTATCCGGAGGGGTGCTTAAAGCGGGTAGGGCTTTTAAGCAATGCGGGTAATGATTAAAATAGTAAGATCAATCAACCTTAACCAAATTACCATAGAATCTAATTATAATCAACAGTTTTGGTTTAATTGTTTAATAGTTAAATTGTAAAAAACCGTTTAACTTGAGGTCTATTGAAACATCTAGCCCGCGCGATTGATGGTGGTTCTGGCCGTCGCAGAGTTATTTCGGGATGTCGCATCCTAAAGCCCATGAGCCAGTTTTTACCCGCAGCCCTGCTTTTAAAGGTATGCTCGATATGGTTTTGGTTCGGCATATTAGAAAACGAATTCCAAAAATTATTTCTCAGTAAGCCCAAAACAGATTGTCCCTATGAAATAGGTACTCGACCAGTTCTAATTCTTGTGCTTCCGTGAAACTTCATCCATAGCGAGTTTCATGGTTTTCTCGCTTCATGATGCGTTAGTTCTTTTTCTCTTCCATTTCTTCTTCGGTCTTATTGACCATTTACAAAATAAAAAACAAACGATGTAAAAATTAACCTCAAGCCTCGAGCAAATCGGGTAGATACCCGATTTACCTCTACCCTATTTGCCCACAGGCATGTTTTGCACCGATGAGAAAAGCCAACCATAGCCATAGTTATCACTAAAGTAGTAAGAGCACACAACGATTCAAAATCGACTAATCAGCAGCCATAAAACACTCTTGAGCTGACGCTTGAGGCACCTTTCTGCATACACACTTTCAATCTAGTGCCAGCGGCGCTAATTAAAAATGCCAATTAAAAAGCTTACCCGATTTGAGCGGGGTACCCGTTTTAGGCTGGTCACCCCTACGTATTACCGTGAAAAATGTTATCACGATAAAACTAACAGTCTACGTCCAAGAGCAAGATTAGGGGCGAGCAGAGAGACGGGGAGACATAGGTATAGACAGAAAGACGCACACAACGAAACTATAAGGGTTCCTTGTGGACTTCGGAACCCTTAAAAGTAAAAACCGCAGAGTTCAACTTAATATTAAAAAATAAAGCTCACTTCTTATCGTGTGACTAGTTATTTCTAACCAGTGTGGTAAAAGGATTAAAGTGCGCCTCAGAGGCTCCTTTCGTAAATAAAGCTTACGATTGAATTGTACTTTTAACTAATTTAAAATATAAAAATTACCCGCCGACGACGCCGCGACACCTTTATTAGGGTTGGAACCCTAAAAACAGAAATAGAGCGATAAATATCTAAGCCGAATTGTAATTTAGGGCAAGATAATTAAAATAATAGAACTCGCTTCTCTTTAATACGATTTCTATTTCTTTCCTCTCGCAGAATTATTTAGATCTGTATGAAAATAAAACTACGTGCGAGTCTGACTCGCGCGCTATGGGTTCCGTATAAGTCGTACTTAAAGAAAAACTAACTTTGTTCCCCAACCGTAAATTATAAGTTTGTAATCGCAAAAACATTTGTCATAATATATGATATAACTACAATTTAACGATTTTCGGTACTAAAGTACTTACCTAATAGGTTTTAATTGATTTATTGGCTATTGTTAAAATATGTGGCACAAATGGCCGTATTTAAATTTAGAAGCTTGATTTTCTTAAAACTAATATACATTTCAATTTGATACCTGCACGTGCTCCTGAGATAAAGGGTCTGGACAGACATACATACAGACAACGAAGTAACCCTAAAAGGGTTAATATTTTCCTTTTGAGGTACGGAACTCTAGCGTTAACCTATTACCCTACTCTTTTGACCTATATTATATAGGTCATAAGAGTAGGGTCCTATCGAAAAATATTGTTCGTAGAACTTTCCTACATTACCTATATATTGCTCTGATATTTCTTCAGAGCAATATATAGGTTATGGGTCCACTGTCACGGGTATAAAATAATATAACCATGGTCCCGTCAATGGTTTTAATAAAAAAATGCATAAGGACCAAGGGTATCTAAAGGCTCAAATCTGTCACAGAAAGCTACTGAGTAAGTTACGTACGAGAGTTTTACAAGATGTGAAAAAATGTAAGTAAATAGAAAACAAACAGTACACAGGAAGTAATGTGTACATTTTCAATTGTTATAACATTAGTTGGATGGCCTTAACCATACAATAACGCGGATAAACACACAAAGGGGCCATAATTATATTAAAGGTAAGTGCACACTGCTTTAAAACGAATCAATAAATGATTGCACGTTAGAAAAGCGGATTCTCAAGCCTTCCCGGAAGTCATCTCTCAAACAGTGCATTCAATCCATGCGCAGTTGCTATTAGTAGGTACCTACTTCTACTGATTATTTATAACTCGTGTACGCTTCCTGTTGTTAAGTAGCACTTTGTTTAGGTACATAACTACTGTTTGGTAGTGACAATATGATAGCCCAAGCAAGATCTACAGGCTAGGTATCTTACCTACTTTACAATCACTCCCACGCGCGACTTGTGCTAAAAATATCCCAAAGTTTGTTTCATGCTGAGCGTTTGTATGCTTTCAGACAACTTTTGAATACCAAAGGTCTAATGGTAATTTTTATTGAGCACAACAAAATATTGCTTAACTATTTACCTAAGTAATCAGGTCAGGAAATTCCGAAGCATAAACATTCGTATAACGAATTAACTATCTCGTTTAGTTCAATTCTTTAACTCATTCACTGCCACCACGATTTTATTGAAGTTTATCGAGATGCCGCCGTATAAAACCGCGGACACGCTAGGCGTGCTCGCGGCATTGCTTGGAAAAACAGATTTTAGTAAGTAAATTTATTATAACGTAATATAAGGTTCTCAAACTTTTTTTACTAAAATTCCCATGCATAAATGAATAAAGTTTTATTGTGAACTGTAACATTGGCATTGTTATATTGTATATTGAGTGACAATCATATTTAAACATATTTTCAGTCTTATATGAGTGAATTCATCTAAATTATTAAACCGATAAAAAGCTTTGAACTGCAGAAAGTTTGTTTACGTTATTTATCTCGTATTATCTTAATGTTGGTTGATTGGCCTTACCTAATTAAATAAGTATGAATTAAATTCAAAATATTCAAATGAAATAAATTGATTTCTTATCTTTTTTTTTTCAAGAAAAATTTAAATTTGTACCGGAAACGGAAGATATTAATGATGACAACATTTTTAGCGAGACAAACGAACAGCAATTGATTTTTATATAATAGAGATAATTTTACTGTACGTGTGTATGTCACTGTGTGTGTATGTATAATTATATAAAGATATACATCGGATAGGTACGTTTTTTTTTCATTGATGGCGTATGGAGTTGTATAAGCGACTTCATATAAGTAGTATATCAGTCATGTGGTACCCATAACACAAGCTCTGCTTACTTTGGGGCCAGATGGTGCTGTGTGAAATGTCCGGCATTATTTATTTATTTATTATTTATTCATACATGACACAGTACTGTATACGGTAAAAACAACGGTCCGATAAACTATGACATTCCGTTTTGTCATCAAATACTGGTTAAAAATCATATATCGCAAGCTTATAACTCTGAAATTAGCGAAGCGTTTAATAGAATAAAAAAGTTTGGGAACCTAAGGGTAGCTTCAGTAAGTGAACACACCTAGCGTGTTCTCGGCACTACAAAATACCTATTTTTCGTAAAAAAATCTAACTAGTTTTTTTAGGGAACCGCTTCAATATGCCATAGCCTATCCTTTAAAAATGATGCACTAAAAATTTGAACAGAAAATCTGGCCTAGTTTTGGAAATATAATCGAAACATTCAAAACACGCCTGGCGTGTTCTTGGCGTAGAGACTTAGATTAGCCTGAACACGCGAGGCGTGTCAGTGGCAGTGAATGTGTTAATTATGAGTTGACTTAAGTACCTAATATTCTCGTTGATGTTATTTTTCTGTTGTTCTTTTCGATGAAGGTGACTTTGTAGAGTTAGTAAAAACGGGGTTGAGTGACCTTAACTGTTCGAGAAGGTTCACTAACTACTGAAGAATCAAATGAAGAAGAGCAACTTTAGAAAACTGTGATGTCGAAGAAAATAAATCAAGTTTGAAGACATGTGCGAAGTGCAAGAAAAGAGCCTCTGAGGTGCAAAGTACTGTTTACAAAGCAAAGTTACTCTGAGGACCGAACTGGTCCAAAAGTAGGTACTCGTGACTCAATAACAAAAACAGTATGACTTTGTATTGAAGAATAAGTATTATCAGCAATAAAATCGTCATCTACAAACTAAAAATAGTACTTTAGGTAGGCAGCTAAAGGTACCTTAAGTACTTCAGTTTAATTCCAATCAAATAGGTACTTAATTATGGTGAATTGCAGTGTGCAGTACCCTTAACTTCCCACTATAATCATGTCTACGTAATTTGCTTCTACATTGACCGACGACTCGTCCCAAATAGGTGTCCGTATCTCACATAGCGTATGATTATTTTAAAGTGACATCAGTCAAGGCCTGCGTTGCACGTGGTACTACACCATACAAGACAAATGTCATACATGCCTAGTTCTTAACTTTACCTACTTATCTAACGGGACACACCGCGACTTCGTTCGCTGGTTGTTAAAATTCAAGAACTCATTTCTTAGTTAGGCTATGCGTTGTCAGTGTATAGTCAGTCAGTCAGGAGCCTTTCGATTTTATTATATAGGAAGGGGCTTACCTACAAAATGATAAGTTACACTGAAAGGGGACATCACAGAATTATCTAGGTGGACAGAATCCTTCAGTTGATTGAATAAACGGCAATTGTTATATCATTTGATTTACTGCGCTGTCTCATTTACTTTTAATAAAAATGACTTGCTTGTTGAACCTGTACTTAAAAAGGGATATACACTTTATGATTATAGAGACGGTCTGTAGGTAATCATGGATAATAGATGATTTTTATTAATTAAAAATCTTATAATTAATAAAAATGTTCAGTACCTACTGCCATAAACCATGGACAAATAAATATCTCTCTATACTAATGCGAGGTCGTCTGCCAATTTCACTGCTGGACGACCAGCTTTTCTATACCCGGTCTATTATTAATTTAATATTATTTAATTATGATATTTAATATTACAATGTAATTATAAATATTGGAACATAATTAGAGTACCACTCAACACCAATCAGCCGCAAACAGGATGGCTGGCACAGAAAGAGAAAGAATAGCGAATAGGGTGGAGCTAGGCTGATTATGGGTGGATGGCGATGACAATACTACAGACTACTGGACTACATACTACATACTACTGGACTATCACAAGTTTTTCACATTCGAGGCGAGTCACTTTGATCGATCTAGGTGATTCACTCAAAATCAGCTCTGCTTTGGATTCTTGTATGAAAATACAATAAGAACCTTTTTGACAATTATTTTTTTATGCACTACTAGCTGTTACCCGCGACTTCGTACGCGTATGCTTAGAACCTTATTTATTTTTGGAAGGAATGCATTATGTGTATCTAAAGAACATTTCATAAGCTTAATCCCCTATTTTACCCCCTTGGGGAATTATTTTGCAAAAACGTTGAAACACATATTGCTTTATTTCTTATCAAAAGCCTAAATATGAATTTTTAGATACCTAACTTAAGGAAATATGAGTTACCCAAACAAACTTTCATCCCCTATTTTACCTCTTCAAGATGGTTTTTTGAGACAAAAAGTCTTTAAAAAAAATCTTTCTATGTTCTTCCCTCGAATGCAATACATTTTCTTACAATTTCATCAAGATCCGTTTAGCTGTTTAGCTGTGAAAATGTAACAAACAGGCTGACAGAGACACTTTCGCAATTATAATATTAGTATAGATTAGTAGTAAAGCAGATAAAGGTGTGGTAATCCATCAAGCTAAATTGTTTAACTCGTAATCAAGTCAACTATGATGGAGCTTCATCCGAAAATGTCATGAGATAGATGAGATTGTCAAACTGATTGTAAACCTCGATAGAAAAACCGGTTCATTAAATGGGCCATAAATCGTAAACGGTAAGTTTTACAAAAAAGTGTACTAGAAACAAAAGATGCGAAATTTTCTACAATAATGGTCTCCATAACTTTTACCGTAAAGTGCATAGTTTCCGAGATATCGGCCAATAACGTTTTTTCAAGATGGCGCTTTGAGCGTCACCTGGATCTGTCAGCATTTTGTGATTTTATGCTCAGTAAGTGATCCTAAATCTTATAAAAAAAAAATTTGGATCGGAAATTTAGTGCAAAGTTGACCAAAAAAACGTCTATTTTGACTGGCCTATTATTTAAATACAGAATGGGCCTTAACTGTGTTGGCACTTTGTTTTGTTGATTTCTCAGAAAGGTGCTGAGGGAGTTTCTGGTACCAGCTTTGCAAGAATTTGAAGGTCACAATTTTGAAGGTACTGGTTTCAGAGGGATGGTTGGCACCATTTCATACTGCTGGAGTCTCCATAGACCGGTTAAAATAATTGTTCCCGGAAAGACTCATTTCGCGAAGGGGAGATATTGAGCGCCCCCTCTGGGGCTTAAAAACCTTAAATCAAGAGTCTACGATAATAATCCGACCAGTTTGGAGCAGCTAAAAGACAACAAAATCCGGAAAAAGTACGCTATACCGAGAGCAACGTGTCGCAGAGTTTTCGAGAATCTGTCAACTACGACTTTAAGATTGTTGAGAAGACAACATTAATTTAAAGTCTTAAATTTTTCCATTCGTTGTAGTTTTTTAAAATATTACTAAAATAATTAGAAGTTTTGTAGTTTCTTTTTTAACTGATATTGAAACTGCACACACAGTTAAGGCCAGCCCAGTATATAAGTACTAGTTGCCGCCCGCTGCTTCTGACGCGTTGTACCCCATAATATGTAGCCTGTATACAGTCCATACCACAGAACCTTACCAAATTTCAAGATCCGTTCAACCGTTTAGCCGTGAAAAGATGACAAAAAAACCAACAGGCAGAGACACTTACGAATTTATAATATTAGTAAGTATGCAAGGAACTTTAATAAAAACTCTACTTGTTAGTTTGTCTTAATTTTTCTTAATTACTCTATCTCTTTTCTCCGTTTTGTATGCATCACAGTTTATAATATCTCCATTTCCTAAAGTTTGCTGGAAGAGAATTCTTTGGTTAAACTTTAGTATCTGGATACAGGAAAAGGGGGGAACAGGAGGGGGGGACGAAACCCGTCCTGGTCCTAGCGTTTTTGTATGATCCATCTTATCAGCTAAACTATGAAAGACGAATACATTTTACTTCTTCTTTGTTGATGGCATGTGTCATATGATGACAATTTTGCCAATGTCAAGCGTCAAGTGTGAGTGTTTATAGTAAGACGTCACAAAGTCGTGTGTTATTTTATTAAAAAAAATTCTCTTTATAATTATACGGATTATTTTTCCTCGAATCACAAAGAAACACAGAACTTTCATTCCAAATGTTTACACCCGAGTCAATAACTCTAGCTTTATTTAAATAAAATAAGCAATATAACAAACAAACCCCGACATATCTCGGGAAAAATAAATACCTAATATAAGAGAACGATATTTACTCCGCAAAAAGGCCAATAATAATCAAAAACGAATACAAAATTACAGTAGTTTACACGTTTCAAATCTGTCAGTTAACTCTCTGAGGGCAGAGCAACATTATCAATAAGTAATTTATATTATAACTAGCTGGTGCCCGCGACTTCGTCTGCGCAGGATTAGTAAGATTCGTGTAATTCTAACGGTTTTTGCAGCGCATGCCAGAATAGCTCGCAGATGGCAGAACTTTACCCTGCTTACTTGACACTTATCGTTATATTTTGGACAATTCACATAATATCTTTATAAATTATAGCCTATGTGTTATTCTGATGTATAAGCTATATTATTGTAAAGTTTCATTTAAATCCATTTATTTGAAAAAGTAATAAACATACATACACACTTTCGCGTTTATAATGTAGTATAATGTAGTAGTTTATAATATAGTTTATAATATAAGGATAGTAAGGATATGCTTTCTTCAAAAGACTAGGTACTTACTAGAATATAAAGAATATAGAAAACTAGTTTTTTTTGGAGGTACTTACCCAATGGGATTCGATTGATAAATGATCCTTCTGTGTATTATAAAGAACTAGCGACCCGCCCCGGCTTCGCACGGGAGCAATGCTGATACTAAATATACTCTACAGAATATCAAATGTGATTAGCAACCTCTAAAATTATCAGTGTTTCTCTACTTAATTATACATTTATTACACATATAAACCTTCCTCTTGAATCACTCTATATATTAACAAAAACCGTATTAAAATCCGTTGCGTAGTTTTAAAGATCTAAGCATACATAGGGACAGACATACAGCGGGAAGCGACTGTTTTATACTATGTAGTGATCATAAGTAGGTACGTATTTAAAAATTATATAAGAATTCTCTCAGTCATCTGGTTCCCATAGTAAAAGTTAAGTTTAGGATTAGATGTTGAGTGAAAATTATGTATCAATATTATTATCTATAGGTACCTAGTATGCTTATAGGTAGGTATAACGGTAAAGAAACAAACAATAATATTGATGTAGGTAAGTAGGTTTTTACTCTTATTCTGAAAACCAAGCAATTAATCGCCTCTTTGTGGTAATGGCATCGAACTCATTAACGGTGGCTTCGCAGAAAAACCTCTGGAAACCCAGAATTGTAGCAACTTGCAATAATTTGCAACTGTTACAATTTAATATTAGGTGATTTGCATGAAGTAGTAATTATGGTAGTTACATAAATAAATGTAGTTAGGTACGTTATTATAGAAAAAACCCCATGCAGGCTTGGGTTGGTTCCAAAACCAAGATAATGATGTGATGATATATATTTCCTTATATTTTTCACTCTTGCAACTTGTTAATTAAGACTGAACCCTCAGCATATTACCTTTTTGTCGAAAAAATCGATAACGGAGGGAATAACAAATAAATAAAATATGGTATGTATATATCCTCGAGGAAGTCGAAGGCAAAACTTTTCAATTTATTTTAAATGTTATTGTTAATTCTTTAATTAATCCTTGAAACAAGGTCTAAAATATTTTAAAACCTAAAGTTGACTGGGTTTTAACTTGCAGGCAACACGAATAATAGGAGAATAGACTAATTAAAACGTGCGTTATTTTTTTTCTTTTGCTTTTTCTAATAAAAAATCACGATTTGAGCGGCATCTTATTGTGTCAAACATACCTATGAGTTTTCGGTTTAAGGTCATTCATTTCTTTTGAGAATTAACATTCACTTACAGAGAAATCTTAATTTAATGTTGTAATATGATTATTGTTAGGCTTATCGTACAAGAATGGAAAAAAATAAAAATAATGACAAAATGTCGGTAGTTATAAAAAAATGTGTGCAATTCACACGTGGTAGAAGTGAAACCTTCAAACATTATAGAACCACAAATTTAAGAAACACTGTATAATATGTATAATCCTTCCTATCTCATTTTCTCCCACGTTAAATCTTATTAATTTATGTGTCTGTCTCTTTTTACTGTCGCTTTTTCTTTTCGACTTTCAAATCACAACGATTCTAAAGATGTTTTCACTTCAAAAATTTCTCATCGCTACAACGACGTAAATAATTCCAACTTCCGAATATATCGAGCATTACTAGAAGTGGCAAGTTTCGTTTCGTATATTGGATTTATGGATGTTTTCGTTACAATGAAATAACAGATTAAAAGAAAGTAAAGGAAGCAATGTTAAAATTAGAATTTTTATTGAATTATTATGATTTACTCTTGTTCCAATTATATAAGTAATGTTGAGTTGGAGTGATGGTGTTTTTTTTATACAGAGTTGGTGTCAAACAAGTTTACGGCCCGCCTGATTGTAAGCGGTCACCGAAGCCTGTGGACGCCTGCAACACCTGGAGCATCACATACGCGTTGCCGACCTTTAAGAAACCTATTAACTCCCCTCTTTGTACCCCATATTGTATTCCCCCGGGAAAACCTTGGCAGCGAGCTCATTCCATATCCGTAGAGTATCTATGGTGTTGCGTGGATTATCCATCCCTTGGGTACCATGCCGTTATTTATTTTGTCCATTTCTCTGTGCCTTCTCTTAATATATGCCTACCTTGACCATCTCGATAACAGTTTCAACTCCGAACGATTTCTATATTTCTCAAATTATGTTATACGTTTCAAGTCCTCAAGTCCCTGAAACAAGCCCGGCTCGGTGCCAGCCGTTATGCACCAGCAACCGATCCGACACCGCATGTACTGATTTGTCTTTCCTGCGGGTACTGTCAGCAAGGTCGAGAGATTACATTAAGGCTTACCTAAGTGAACGAAAGGAGCCTCCGAGGCACACTTTAATCCTCTCACCACACTGGTTAGAAATAACTAGCGACACGATAAGAAGAAGAAGTACTCAAGTCTCACTTTATCCCTTCCTTTAAGTCCTATTATACTTCGTTATATTCCATTCTGGCATACTTTTATTATATTCAAGAGTTCCTATGTTAACGCCCATGCTTAAGAACCATATGACAAGCTTGGTAGAATACATGATTTGTATACTCTTCTCTTTTCTTTTATAGGCATTTTTCCTTTCTTTGTTTTTCATGACTTCACTTGGTGACCAAAATAATTTAATGTTAATAATCCTAAGATAGATAATTGATTCAGGCGTGACTTTTCGGAAATCCATTACAAAACATTAAATAGATTGAAAAAAAATTGTACTATTCCGCCAATCTATTTCCAAAGAGTTAGACACGATGCAGACGTATGCACCTCCCTCCCGCTTACGACGGTCGTGACGTTGGTCGAAGCAACAAGTCTGCAGAGCAAAGTATTTTATCGTCGGGGAGTGAGTCAAGTGTTCCTGAGGATGCCTCGTGGAGAGGCGAAACACGTGTCGAATTTCTTTTGGAGGTTGCATGTGTGGATTGTGTGTGCTTGTGTTTTACTAACGCTTTGCATGGTTTTTCAATTGCGGGCGGGAGGGAGGTGCATGCGTCTGCATCGTGTCTAACTCTTTGGAAATAGATTGGCGGAATAGTACCAAATATTTTTGTCCATCTATTAAATGTTAATAATCCTTCCATTTATTTCTTTTTGCATGGTGTCTGATGTTGATATTGATACTTATATTTTTTTAATACATACTTATGACACTTAATAACAACATAATATTTCTCTTGGGAGGGAATCGAACCCTCATGCTACAGCGCAGGAGGCGCTACCAACTCAGCTGAGAGGCCAGCCGTCAATTGATTTAATACTTATGAGAATCTTGTAGCAATTGGAGTAGACTCCGCAAAACGAGTGTTTCTACGGAAACAGAAACACAGGTTAGACAAAGATTAAAATGTCCTGCTTTTAATAAAGATTAAAGCAGGACGCCGCCGGAGGGCAACCTTTGTGAGATTTTCTGGAATTATCCCAAACCAAGGAATGTAGCTTGACAAGTCGTTCGTAGCTCCGAGTCCAAAACTCGTAGGTTGCTACGTGAATTTGCGTAGCGGTCGGTTAGCAATTGATCTATTGCATAATCGAAATACAGACATCTTCAAAATTATTCGGTATTCAGAGCAAATTATAAAGCTGAAATTACAAATTTTTGCTTTTCTTAAGTACTAGCTTTTGCCCGTAGCTTCTCATGACATGAGATGACATATTTTTTCCAGCTTTATTGATTTAAAAACCAAACTACTGAACCGATTTTGATGAAATTTCTATGAGACCAACCGAAAACTATATCCTTTTATATGAAAAAATATATTTTTTAAATCGGTTCATAAATGACGGAGTTATGAGTAACGATAAATAAAAAAAATACAACCGAATTGATAACTCTTTTCTCGAAGTCGTTTAAAAATTTGCCTATGTCCTTCCCCAAGATTCAATTTACCTTCTTAATTTCATTAAAATCTATTCAGCTGTTTGCCTGTGAAAACTTACCAACAAACAGAAACAATTTCTAATACATAAGATTGGTATCTACCTATAACCTGTTTTAATAGATAAAAAAGTCTAAAATAGTGGGTTAAATCATAACCTCTGATTCGCATATTATTCTTATGAATATTATGCGAGTTAAGACATGTTTGATAAGACACGTTTAAATTAAAACCCTTTCGTTTCCATTGGATATTTCAAATCATCATCAATGGCCTTCGTTCATCTATTTAAGATGGTTTAGGTGACGTCAATTAAGTTTCAGAACAGTTAATTGTAATTGAAAACTTTCGTTCATGGATCCACTCCAGCAAGCTGAGGTGGATGAAGTTTTCTCTCCACTGACGTCACTCTGCCTGGGATTCTGTTTGATAGCGCAGGCGTTCCCAGGTACTCACACTAACCTCTCGACCTTGCCGATAGGTCCCGCAGGAAAGACGAATCAGTACATGCGGTGTCGGATCGGTTGCAGGTGCATAAGGGCTGGCACCGAGCCGGGCTTGTTTCAAGTTTTCCTTCTCTGTTGCTAGCTCTTCTGTTAGTCAGCAGGGGACTAACCCCCAATAATTTGAAGACTATCGTAGTCGTCTCCAACACCAGTCTCCAAGCAGCACTCATCTGGGATCAGTTCCACGTAGAATCTTCACTCGAAGTGTTATAAAGTTCAGCGTAAAGTACCAGCCCAATTTATTATAACCCAATTTATGATTATGGGTGCTGAGCCATTTTTGATGATCCTCAGTTGATCGTTATATACAGCGGATGGTAAAAGTAAAGAACGTATAAAATTAAATTTATTTTTGAAAAAAATCATCTGAAGGGATTACAGGTGTCATGTTATATTTCAAATACAGCCCATCCAATTGGCAGAAACATCGGGCAGAAATTCCCGTAAAATGTAATCCATCTAAATAACTTTTAAACATTCGCTCCTCACTGTACTATCATAGTATAAGTTCGAATCAAGGGAAAACAAATAAAACGTAAAAGCCTTTACGAAATAAAACCAATACTTTCTGCGCTCTGCGTTGCTCATGAAGCTTATCAGGCATAACGAAATAAGCAGAGCTTGTGTAATGGGTATCACATGACTGATATACCACTTATATACGTTTTTTTTTTGTAAATGCATATTATACATAGAAACACCCAGACCTGAGACAAATACTTGCAGATCATAATATTATAAACATTTGTCCCACGGCGGGAATCGAACCCGCGACCTTCTGCGTCTCAGGCAGGCCTTGGCCCACTGTGTCACAGAGGTCGTCAATGCATGGTGGTTGGATGTTGGATGTTGGACACAAGTATGGTATGATTATCAGAAACTAGGATACTAACCACGGTACTTTAGTCTCCAGAACCAGAAAAATGTGCATATTAGGTTAACTTCGTAACTATTATGTAAAGTAAGGTTGATTTTTTAGGGTTCTGTAGTCCAACAAGGAACCCTTACAGTTTCTGCTTGTCCATCTGTCTGTCTATATGCCCGCCTCGAGTCTGAGCTCTGGCTCGTAGATTTGTATTATGGTAATGAAAATACGTATACGTTGCATACTTATTAGCGGCCGCTTTTGTGCTATGTTCGAGTTATTATGTGTTATACAGATGTACCCTACGAGATTAACTTTAAAGTCGTAATTTTTGTAGAGCCCTTGTCGCCTTCTATAGGCTAAACAAATTATAAATAATGCTGGTCACTTACACATAGCATCATCTTGCCAAAAGTAACAGCTGAATGTTATTAGGGAAATGATCACGGCTAATAAGACTTCACTAGATTATGTGTAAACCTGATTTGTAAAATTTCAAAAACATACGAAAGCACCTACTAAAATAAGTTTAGGCCCTGACAACTATTTTTTTTATCATTACTGGCTTCGGTAGCCTTCACTGTGGATGGTGCACTCGAAAGGCGCACTTTAATCCATTCACCACACTGGTTAGAAAGAATTAGTGACACGATAAGAATAAGAAGGAACCCGCCTGGTTAACAGAGAACCTAAGAGAATCTTAGGAATACAATCGAATTTTCTAATGTATTTGGGTATTACACACAAATTTATACAAATAAATTCGAAGATAAAGTTTTTTAAACTTACGCGATCAGAACACATTATTATAAATACTTACGGGTATTTATCGCGTTTATTTACCTATTTTTCCCGACGTTTCGACAATAAACTTAAAAATAGGTAAATAAACGCGATAAATACCCGTAAGTATTTATAATAAATTCGAAGATGTCTGTCTGCTTTTAATGTTCTCACATCTGAACTGCGGAACAGATCGTAATTAAACTCGGTAAGGAGATACATTATTTGCGGGTATTTGCGGGTAGAAATAGATGTTGGTACTACGTGTACGAAGCCGCGGACAGAGTCTAATATAAAGTGAAATTTTGAGTAAGTAGGTAAACTCCAATACTCATTACTTCGACTCCAAATCGTCAAGGAATAGGAACCTACTTAGATACCTAAAATACATACGTGTTGTCTATGATTATCTAAGCTATTTTACAATGACCCAAATTACGACACGCAGTATATTATTTATTATATATTTTCAGTCACATATTACTTATTATAATAACCTACATTGCTTTGCTCGTGTCAACAAAATTATGATACAAATCACATACCTAGACTCTGATATTAGACTTATGTATTGTGCATTTTAAAGTAAGCTTCTATGAAATGTGTACCAGATGAGTATCAAACTATAACACGGGGGGTGTTGTAATATTATACAATTCTCACTATTACATTTTTGAGGCAGCTATGTTTGTTAGAAATAACCCAGACTTATTTTTAAGGCCTTCTGATGTTGTGGTTCGTACGAGACGAGATGACTTTAAAGTCTGTGTTCGGGACTCAAAAACTACAATTATGCGCAATAGTATTTTCTGTACGGCTCCTTTCATTTATAATAAGATCCCTAAGTCTTTGAGAGAATTACCGAATATAATGTTTCAAAGAAAGTTCAAAACCATACTCGCAAACAAATGTTATTATACATAAGATGAATTTATGACCGATAAAAATATAATCATTTAGTTTTAGTTTATAATTTAGCATGCATGACCATTTGTTTAATTTAATTTTTATAAGTTATTGTTGTATTAAAGATATTTCATGCCTCAATAGGGTAGAATACATTGATCTACTATTTAATTATAACTACATCTATTACACAATGTACTACAAGCAATAAATGAACTTTGAACTCACGACAAAAAATGCGGGGCAGTCTTTAAGGACTGCCGATAGAAGAAAACTAAGTAACTTGTGAATTGTGTCGTCGAATTATTAGATTATTATTTTTAAGTAAATTTTGGTTTGTAAAGAAGTGTTATTGACCAATTTAAACCTTAATCCTTGATCATAGACACTTCTTTATAAACCAAAAATAATTCGAAAATAATAATCTAATATTGTTATATTGTAGCTCATGGGAAGCGTGCGGTGACGATGACGCGAGTTTCATGATTTTTGTTCAACCAAAAAGTGCTCAACGCGCCTAAAGAAGTTTTCACTTCAAAATCCCCAAGCTTGATCTATTTGCATATATACCTTTGAGGAGTCTTATTGGGGGTAGTCAGAGGCATTTGGCACATGCCAACACTTAACGAGTTATTATTTCGTACATGACAGGCTGCAAGACCATAAACGTTTATAATAATACCTAAATGACCAAGCTTTGCTCGGTATAAATAAAACACGGATATAACGACGTATTCTAAAAATTAAACCTAGCTAGACCCATTTATCGCCCCCGAAACGACTTGCATACTAAATTTCATGAAAATCGTTGTAGCCGTTTCCGAGATTCAGATTATATATATATACACTAGCTGTCCCGTTCGCGACTTCGTCCGTGCTTTTTAAAAAGAAAAAATATATCTAATTGTACCGACTGCAGCGCCATCTGCCGGGCTGATTTGTGAATGTAAACCATCCAGGGCGCCATCCAAATGCATACAAAAAATATCAAATATCATTTAAATCGGTCCAGCAGCTTAGGAGGAGTTCAGTGACATACACAGTAGAATTATATATATAAAGATAATACCTAGACAGAATAAACACCTGTATTCATAACACAAATGTCTGTCCTGGGAAGGAATCGAACCCCCAAGATAGCTCAATTATTTTACATGTATTTTGTATAATGTATATTATTCTGTAAATATTCAATTAAAAAAAAAAAAAAACATTCCGTTTTCTCGAAGTTTATCCTTATTATCTTTTATTGTCCTACTTGGCTCAAGCAGGTTTCGATTAAAATCTCCAAAAACAACCGTTCTATGCCATTTATTCAGTTGTAATGAAAAGGTATCGAGGAATGTTTTTATATTGGTTCTACCAGGTTTGTATACTGCTCCGATATTTAAAGAAATTTTTTTTAGGTGTATCCAAAGGTATTCATTGTCATCTTGGGTCAATTCTTCACTGTGGTGATGTTGGAGAATTTTTATAGCATAAATCGATACTTCTCCTCCTACAATCCCTTACCTGAAGTTGTAATAGTGGATATACCCTGGTATTTGATACCAGGTATGGTATTCTTTGCTTCTGCTTCCGATTTGAACCAAGTTTCTACTAGAATTGTGACATGTGTTGCTCATTTCATGGATTTGACTAGATAACATACTCGTAGTTCCCTTTCAAAACTATCGTGAGTTGTACTATACATTTTGATAAACACGGGCTTTACTCACGTATTATTTTGTCGATGGAGGCACCGACACTGTTTCGATTCATCTAGAGAATCTTCATCAGGCTCGAGTTCATGGGTCGAGTAACCGTGAACTCGAGCGGCAACGAGCGGACCGCGGATCAAACTCACCCTGATGAAGATTCTCTAGATGAAGCGAAACAGTGTCGGTGCCTCTATCGACAAAATAATACGTGAGTAAAGCCCGTGTTTATCAAAATGTACAACATGGTTTGTCAAACTTCCCTCTCTTTGACAAAGATTTTTTGTTGCATTGAAGGTCTTTATAGTTGTTGAGGACTTGGTATGTTGTTTGTAAGTCATTTCGATGGTGAATATTTAAGCTGGGTAGTTTTATGGCGGCGCAGTAACGATTTGAGGTAAGTACACCTCTAACACATTTAATAGTGAGGTTTTGTTCACCATAGTTCTAGAATTGAGTTCGTCTTTGATTTTCTTAAATTTAGCTTGTTGATATAATAAATAATCCCGGACATTTCACACAGTATCATCTGGCCCCAAAGTAAGCAGAGCTTGTGTTATGGGTACCACATGACTGATACACTACTTATATACTTTTTTTTTTGTAAATACATAAGTACATATTATACATAGAAACACCCAGACCCGAGACAAATACTTGCAGATCATACAAACATTTGTCCCGCGGCGACATTATTATGTATTGTCCCATAATACAATCTATGCTTAGTTTGGGCATTGTTTGGTTTTGTATTATGTATTAATTTATTTATTTAAGAACCTTTTAAAATAATCTATAAATATTTATAGATAAAATTAAGTTATTTATCAATAATTTTTTTTTTAATTTAAGACATTTTTTTTTAATTATTTAGTGAAAATAATTCAGTTAGTTATTTTAGTAATAGATAAGTAAAGGTAAGTTTACCAGGTAAGAACTTTTATTTAATATGCATATCATATTGTATATTATTGTAAATAAAACAATTCCTACAAAATCTTAAATGTCTTCTTTATTCAATTATAGCAAGTAATTTACTTTGACTTGTTTTTGTACCTACTGTTTATTTACAATGTTTTAAATTAAAGAACTAGTCAATTCGGGTACTAATATATAAAACTGTACAAATTGTAGAAAACTTATATTTCATAATAAAAGGCTGGCATGAAATTCGGGAGCACGCGTTGATGTCTAATATAAGGAGTATATCGGTCGTAGGACTTCAAACAATATTGTTTAATAATAGTAAATAATATTATAACTAATAGTTGATCAAAATTTCCCATGTTATTGTGTCTCATGTAGTAAATGTATTTTTATTAATGTTTAAAACGAGTTAATAAATATATTATGAGTATTATCAATTATTGGCATGTATTGAAGTTTGGTTTTTAAATAAACACAATTTGGGTAGGAATTTAGCAAATTTTAGTTTAAGTAATGATTATGATTTCTACTAAACATGTTTTTGTATCAATGAAATTTTCAGGATGGCCACGAGTTCGGGCTGCGGTCGGGGCGGGGTGCGCGCGCGCATCCATCCATATATCGGCCCCCGCACCTCGCGGCCTTTAGTCCAAGCAGAGAGCTGCATACGCCAACACGCTTTCGCAAAGACAACAACGCACAGCAACGCGAGTGTTCGCCGTCGAACGAATTGCGCGCCCTTTCTCTCACGCACTGTGATCGTGCTTCGGTACCTGAATGCAAAACCGGGCTACTCTCTTGACACGAGGCAACACCGAGGAATCCACGCTTGGACTTCTGATTTTTTTGAGCAGGTGAGTGGTTTTTTTAAACAGGCAAAGCGAGTGTAGTTCTGCATTTGCGACTTGTCGTCAGGTGGACGTTTGAGTGGCACTTTCGAAAAGGGCAGTTTGCTCCTTGAGCTACGCGGTGGAGTGCTGATGACGGTCGCGAAGCCTTTTCGCAGAATTCGAGTTGGCATCTGCGCTTAAATCGAGCGTTCCCCGACCTTATTACCGGATTTACCAACACAGATTTTTTTATTGTTCAATGTGTTCCGTTGTGATTCAAATTCAGTCACGACGAGTTCTTTTTCTAGATAATGTTTTTCCAACTACCTACTATATCACTGAAATGGCGCGGCGCTGGGTTATATTGTGGGTACCTATATATTCGCGTAATATCAACTTGCGCTTGAAAGAAACACAAAAACCTATTTCAGAAGAGCCGTTAAATTGGTGATTACTCATTCGAAAAACACGAGGAAATACAACATGCAATAAAAAATATGCAAATAGTATTTTTTCTTCAAATCCTAATAAAAGTTAGATTGAAGTTAGAACAAAAAGAAGCGTAAAAAACTTTGCTAAGATACCTACCTGCTCTAACTTTATGAATATTTTATATTTAATAGTTTTTATTCAAATTACCTACTATAAAATCACGTCTATCTACCTACTACTGAAAAAAATAATATACCTATAATAATAGTAATATTTTATTTATTTAATTATATTACACAACATTCAAATCTCTGATTATTTAACAATACCTCTATATATCTTATAACATAACATACAGCTAATAATGAATTTACATTTTATAAACAAGGCTTTTTTTAATATAACGACGGTCACTTTTAAGTTTACGGTTTTAATAAGTAGGTACTTTAATACCATATTAAGGTATGTGCCTATTAGTACAGTATTAGTAAGTAGTCCTTAGATAGCCCAACTGTTTCACGTGTTTTTTATATTATTATGTACATTTCTGTATATTTTTATCTATATATTAGTGAGAGCACTGTACCTTAGTGATTATCTAACCTACCCTACCTATAATAACTAAAATTATAAAACCAGAAAACCATATTACTTTTGTACCTGGAGTTTAAAAACTATTAAATTTATTTAACAGCAGAATTCATCTTCCTACGGAATCTTATACAATTTACCCATAAAAATAGTAGATTTTAATTATTAAAGTTACTGAATTATGAAAACACAACCCGTTCAACAATTGTGTGAAAACGGTAATCATAATTGAGTTACTACTCTTTTTTATCGTGTCACTAGTTCTTCAAAACCAGTGTGGGGGACTACTTATTTGACTACAAGTAAAAGTAGGAGTATCTAGAATAAGTAGAAAAATCAAAAAAAAACTACGTTTTCTTAAAATTAATCCTAGCTAGATCGATTTAACGCCCTCGAAACCACCTGCATACTAAATTTCATGAAAAAGGTTGGAGCCGTTTCCGAGATTCAGAATGTATGTATACATATATACAAGAATTGATCGTTTAAAGGATTAGATACAACAAGCTCATTTTCTTAGAATCTTGTAAAAAAAACTTTGTAAGTTCTTACTACCTAATACATTTTAAATTAATTTTATAATATCTTTTAAGTTTGCAAAGTTGTTAGTATTTAGTGCAAAAATGTTGTCAAAATCAAAATGGACGCTTAGTGGGTTAGCACCGGTTAAAAACATGAATTGATACGATGCGTTATTATTCCTATATAATTTATAGACTTTTATAGAAAAAATAGATATGCCTGCTAATAGGTTAACGGTTGTGAGCGAATCCTGTACTTATCAGCCCAGATAGGTATACTAGCTTTGTCCCGCGGCTTCAGTCGTATTGCAGGTAAATAGTCATTTTAATTTTCTATTCAATAACTTTATTCACAGCTCAGTTGGTAGTAGCTCTCTGCCCTCAGCGATGTACGTTGTGGGTTCGATTCCCTGAACAAACATTTTTGTGATGAACAAAAATACTTGTTCTGTGTGTTATAAATATCATAAACATATTTAGCAAAAAATATAAGTATTCTATTAGTCATCTGGTCACCACAATATAAGCTATGCTTAGTTTGTGTTGTGTGCATTGTTAACCAATATTTATTTAATCGTTCGTCACGGACCTATGTCTTAGGTGTTTTGTTTTCTAGCAAGCCATAACCAAATACATAGTCTCAATACAGATGTCGCCAATTATAGGTTTTCACGTACAAAACCATGTTTTTTTGAAAATAAACGAAGTAAAAAGTATTCAACAAAGTAGACGTTACCGTTATGGATGAATATTGTATTGATGATCTTCCTTATTCATCGACTTCCGGACATCATCACATGCTCCAATGTCAACTACATAATTCATAAATACGATAGCTTATGCAGATCTGAATAAATATAGTTTAGGCCTTGATTGATCTGATTAAAACTATGTTTCTTCCAGAACTACATTGCTTTCTTTCTTTTTTTTAAGAACCACCTCATACATTATTGACGTGCTTTCTTGAAAATAAAGGGTAAGTAAATAAGTTTTCATCTTAGTAAAAATAGATTTATTATAAGAAACCATTGCAAGTCTGTATGGTTCAAACTTGATCTATAGACGCGGCATTTTTTGAAATACTTTTGAATCCTAGTAGTTTCCACATTAGCCTTTTTCATTTTGTTTTGTATTAGAGTAATTATCAATGGGCAAATATTTTTGTTACGTATAAGTACAATAAGTAGTTGCTTAAGAATAAATGATTTATAATTATTCTATAATATCTTTATATTAATAGTTCCCATTCTAAAAATCCTTTAGTTTGCGTCGACATAAAAAGAAATACAAACCTATTTACATACTTATCCAATATTTGACAAATAAAATGACAGTGGACGGAGGAATGTATATGAGCTGGATCTTATGCAGATATAAGGAAAATCAAAACACAAAATAATATTCCCAGGCGGTTTTCCTATACCTACTAATATGTACCTACAGGCAAGAAAAAATTTACTGTTGCAAAAACCTAGACTGTCAGTTGGTATAAGCTTTGCCTTCTACGCTGTAGGTTGAGGGTTCAGTACCTACTCTGACAGGTAGGTAGTTTTTCAACTTTGTTTGTGTTACCGCCACGTGCCTTTTCCACGGTTTAGGCGCTCTGTGCTGTGACCACTATTTAAAACATCCTCTTCTAAATATGAACCTTTACAACCTTTTCCGGCTTGGACCTTTTTTTTCCTCCAACTAGTTCTGCGTTTGACCTTTTCTGCTTTCATCGACATCTTATATTGACTCCCCAAGTACCCACAGCTGAACTACGAGTGTTACGGGACGTCTCCAGCCCTTTGTAAGCTAGGAGATACGTATGCAGTCGAATATTAAGAAAATAATAGTTACACAGTACGATGCATGTATCTCAACCTACCTACAAATATTCCAAGGTCGCTCTAATAATTGTTCCTCAAGCGTGAACCACGTTTACGACTGCCGGGCTCATTCAGTGAGCTGAGCGAAATAATACTGAGTTAGAGGTTTGATCCAATCGACCAATAGAATCATGACAAACATTTAATTTTTACGCGACTCTTGGTTTTGTTGGATGGATACCTCGCCTAGGCGGATACTCGCCTAATTTTCAATACAAACACTTGGAGGATCTATAGCATTTTGAAATACTTACATTAGAATTTCCGAACATTCGTTTTGCAAGGCTCGGGAAAACCCAACACGATAAAAAAATCGTAATAAGTAACTTTATATTCGTGATGTCCTTTAAGTGGTACACACAGGTATACATTGGTAATCTATGTTGTTATTATACAGCGTTTCGCAAGTGGGGTTACGGCGAGGACGCGTTTGCGTTCAGACTCGACATTACGAAATCTTTGGAACGCAAACGAGATATCCAACTGTATTTTCGAAGCCTCCGATAACTTATCGGTGACAAATTAACATTCATTCGTTTCGACTTTGTTTGACCAAATAAGTTTTGTAGTTCGTCTCTCAATCAGTTTTTTAAGTCGCCAGAAACGCGATTTCTTCTCTGAGAGTATGCAAGTGTATGTATGCCAATATAAAGATCAAAGGTTCGAGTTCCAGGTGGGTTCCAGGTGTATTTTTTGATACCTGAAGCCCTTGTGACCACCATCAATCGGCTTTAAAATGTAGAATAATGGGAAGCCCGGGCGACCGACGATTCCGGTCGTGCATCGATTATTTGGCCTTTGCTTCGATGTTGTTAAGCAGCTTATTCGAGATGGTGCGTCAGCACACATGCACAAGACTTGCACTGTATATTAACTCTCACAATCTTTATTAATTTCTATTAACATAAATCTTTATTTTAGTTATACTTAATAAGATACTATTCGCCGTCTACAATTTTGTAGGTACGCATGCTGGAAAAAACAAAATAAATTAGCAGA
Organism: Lampropteryx suffumata; assembly: GCA_948098915.1. Lineage (NCBI taxonomy): Eukaryota > Metazoa > Arthropoda > Insecta > Lepidoptera > Geometridae > Lampropteryx > Lampropteryx suffumata. The sequence goes on along the minus strand of OX402544.1, from coordinate 10,856,546 downwards.
CCGATATTAACCTACGCACCTATAATGTTCACCGGTATAAAAGTAGGCACATTTAGACAATGCAATTCAGTATCTGGATCAACCTACCACATTTATCCTTTCAATTTACCTACGAGTAAATCTTCTTTTTCCTTCATCATTACCACCATCTAGATTGATTTTCATCTTCATCGAGTAAGCAATACTGTACTTCTTATTAAAATTAATCCTACCTATTCTGTAATAACAAAGTATTAAGTGAAGTTAATCCAACACCATAGTTTGCGGTTATCCGAAGGAAACCTTTCAAAATAATGCGTCGTTTCGTGTTAACTGGATTTAACTAGTTAAGGCGGGTCTCGACGGTGAAGAAACATGGAAGGTGGTCGCGGTTGCATAACTATGCTTGGGAGTTTATACAACATTTCAATAATACTTCTCGGAAATAATACTCCTCGGAGGATAAAAGTTGAAATCAATGCGTCAATGCATGCAGACAATTTTCACGACTGCGTCTAATTTTCGTCATAACTGATGTTCATCACCGAGTGCGTTTACTACATTAGTTTCATTTCCTCCACGCAGTCTCACCTACCTCGATATAATTCCTATATACACTCAACGATTATCTAGAAATATATCTATGAAATAAGTTTTGGGGTCCCTTTTTGTTACCGTGTCACTAGTTATTTCGACTCACTAGTTATTTCTCCACCAGCGTGGAGAAAAGAATAAAGTGCGCCTCAACGGCTCCTTTCATGCACAAGTTTTGGAATCGGTTCAGTACTTTCAAAAGTCATACATACCAGCCCCCTGAGTACATTAAAAACTAACAAAGTCTACATTTATGCTTCCACAATAGGAGTATCAATTGTAGTTATTTTGGATAAATAACAATATCCCTATATTTAATGAACAATATCTTAGAACCAAAGTAACTAAACTATCCTAAAATAAACAATTTGTTAAGCTCGATTTGTTCTGCTTATTCTATAAGCAATTTTTAGCAGTAACAGATAGAAAACGGAGTTCAGATCAATAACATGTATCCAAAGACAACATTACCTCGTTGGATAGCTATACTGTAATCCTTTGTTCGAGTAATGTGCCAAACCATTGATGATTGTTCTTGTCCATCAGTCTCCTGAATAACACTTTGAATTGGAGCCAACATGCCTACTAAGCCGAGCATTTTTGTATATTTCAAAATTTTGGAAAATTATTATTGTATTATTTTGAAAATAAACGGATGTTAAAAGATATAACTTCTAAAACTATCATTGTTTTGAACATAATTTTGCTCAAACGGAAGCAAAAAAACTCATATATCATGGTAAATATTACCATGATATATGAGTTTTTCTGCTTCTCGATATTTCGGCACAGTTGCATGCGCCATGATCACGAGATAAACTTATCATGGCGCATGCAATTTGTTGAAATATTGGGAAACAGAAAAACTCAGATGTTAAACGATTCCCAAGTACATGTGGGTTACGAATACCTACACTAACAGGTAGGGATTGTCCTTTGTAACGGTTCCATAAGGCAGAAAAAAACGTGTGAGGAAAATTGTATTTAATCGCCTGTTTGTATTGTTAACATAAGTATTAATCATTAACTTGCGTGTTGCCGCCTCACTCCAACAACCTCTACTTACACAACACGAGTTTCCACCGCGTCTTCGTTCGAGTTGAAGCTATAATGCCCTATTCATCTTATAGGGACAAATTTATAATCTAAAAAGTGGCCTATAATGTTCCAGGTAATATACTACACACATTTGCCAATTTTAATCCCGATCCGTTTAGTGGTCACGGCGTGAATATGTAACCAACATAGTCAACTCACTCACAAACATTCGCGTTTTTTAAATACTTGTAAGGTTTTAAACATCGTAAAATCACAGGGTAAAATACTTTGCGATAACAACTTGCAAAGGTTTAGTTATTATACCTAACTAGTAGAGTACCTACCTAAAAACTATAGCTAATTGTTACAATGTTTCCACTACAAAGTAAACGTACTTCTGCCATGTTGTCATATTTCTAATTGGTGCTGACTTGATGTGTAACTCGATGTAGGTATGGCGTACCTAACCTATGAAGACTCCAGGAACTAGTCTACGAAGACTCGTTCTTGGAGTACCAGATTAGGTCTGAAGTTACCGGTGATCGTATCGGTGTCTGCTTGTCTGTCTGTTGACCAGCTACCAAAAAAAGCACGGAGTTCCTCAATTCGGCTGTTTTATTGGTTACATTTTCACGTCTAAACAGTTTAACGGATCTTGATGAAATCTGGTAAGGAGCTAGATGGTATCTTGGAAACTTCATAGGCTACACTTAAAAGTTCTACTCTTACAAAGCCGCGGCTAGCAGCTAATAATTTTATAAGTTAGAATATTTCCGAGTAGGTATATATAAGATGATCGCACAGTTGAACTTGCCAAAAGAATTAATTGCTGTAGTAAACTTTTTGTGCACGTTTTCCCTAAAGGTAATTTACTTTGTTACCCACTAATTAGAAGATATTCGTTATCAGACAAAGTGATCAACTTGCAGTATAAATATCGTTGGTTAATGCCACGGTCAGACGATGGTCAACCTGTTTTTAACCAGTTTGTTTTTATTCTATTAAAGATTAGTCATTTAGAAAAAAAATATGTTTAAATGTGTAAACCATCTTTAAAAATTTAAAGATATTTTGTTTTAGATATGAATTTGGCGTATAAAAGTAACTTTTAATCATAAATAATAAACATTTCTTATAAACAAAGTGTCGTCCATGGAAAACATCGCTTGCACATGTTAAGATTTGGTTTAATCACCGATTTGTTTACGCTTTGTTCTCTGTTTTATTGAAGTTGTATCACTTGTGGTTACAAGATAAACATACATTTTGATAAACACGGGCTTTACTCACGTATTATTTTGTCGATGGAGGCACCGACATTGTTTCGATTCATCTAGAGAATCTTCATCAGGGTGAGTTTGATCCGCGGTCCGCTCGTTGCCGCTCGAGGTTCGCACTGTTCAGTGCAAACCGTGAACTTGATGAATCGAACAATGTCGGTGCCTCCATCGACAAAATAATACGTGAGTAAAGCCCGTGTTTATCAAAATGTATAGTACAACTCACGAAAGTTTTGAAAGTGAAAGATAAACATAGTTTTATTATAAATTAGCTGCCGCCCGCGGCTTTGCACGCGTGGTACCTACATAAAGAGTAGCCTGTATAGCAATTGTCATCATTTTTTTTCGTAGGAACCTTCAACAAAGTATTAGAAAAAGAAAATAATGGAATCTGTGAAGTCGTTCTCAAGTTATGGCGTAACCAAAGGAAACAAGGATTTATATATATATATATATATATAATATTAGCCCATTGTGTCCCACTGCTGGGCAAAGGCCTCTCCTTGATTTCTCCAGTCATCTCGGTTTTGAGGTATTTGAACCCAAGCTCTGTCAAAGGTGTCGAGATCATCTCGCCATCTCGTTTTGGGTCCACCACGGCACCGTCTCAGGCCTCCACTGAGTGGTGGTTTTGGCCTACAGCCCATCCGGCATGCGACAGACATGACCAGCCCAGTTCCACTTAAGCTTCGCAAGCAATTTGGGTTCTGAAATACAAAGTTGTGTTGCGTATGCGTAACTACTACTTGTGATTATTAATAGTTATAGTAATAGGCTGACCGAAGGCCTTCGTCATGGCCAAACAACTTTTGCAAAGCCAGGACTGACAGCTGTGTCCTCCGAAGCACGGAAGCGCTCAGATAAAATGTCCATGTCACCCATTCGGATACTTACCACGCACAATGCTTAACTCCGTTGCTCTGTAAGGTACAACTAACTTATGCCACGATTGCTTCTTACGAGCTACTCATTAGTCTTTCTTGTCACAGCTTAGTCCGACTTACACAACCATCCTTAATTCCATTTTAGCTAATCACTGATTTCAATCAAATAAAATGAAAAATAAATTTATTTAGAGTCGAAATAGGGATGCATCTCTATATATATATATATACATACATACATACATAAACATATATGTATTTACATTACATTATTATATATATTTGCACTCGAGAACCCAAATTGCTGATGTAGCTCAAAACGTTGCGAAGCTTAAGTGGAACTGGGCTGGTCATGTCTGTCGCATGCCGGTTGGGCTGTAGGCCAAAATCACCACTCAGTGGAGGCCTGAGACAGCGAGACGGTTCCTTTTCTTTGCAAGATTATCAAGATCAAGATTATTGATAATATCACTTTGAAATGCCAAAATCAGTCAAAGAAATCGTTACAATAAATTGTCTTAAAAAGTCGTATGACGTACTTATGTAAATTCAATGAATGGATGACGTGGGTATGAGATACCTACCTAATTTATCGATCTTTTTATCGTGTCACTAGATATTACAAACCAGTGTGGTGAAAATATTAAAGCGGGTCTCAGTGGCTCCATTTCTGCAATGCAATTTATCGATCCCTACTTATAATATTATAAATGTGAAAGTAACTCTGTCTGTTTGTTACGTTTTCACGCCTAAGCCGCTGAACCGATATCGATGAATTTTGCTAAAGAGATAGATGGGACCTTGGAAAAGGACATAGGTTACTTTTAATGTAAGTACCATGCGTGCGAAGCCGCGTGCAGCAGCTAGTAAGTTTATAAATAATAGGGATGTAACCCCGTCAGGCTCACTTAAAAGTTCTACTCTTACAAAGCCGCGGCTAGCAGCTAATAACTAATGAATGGATGACGTGGGTATGAGATACCTACCTAATTTATCGATCTTTTTATCGTGTCACTAGATATTACAAACCAGTGTGGTGAAAATATTAAAGCGGGTCTCAGTGGCTCCATTTCTGCAATGCAATTTATCGATCCCTACTTATAATATTATAAATGTGAAAGTAACTCTGTCTGTTTGTTACGTTTTCACGCCTAAGCCGCTGAACCGATATCGATGAATTTTGCTAAAGAGATAGATGGGACCTTGGAAAAGGACATAGGTTACTTTTAATGTAAGTACCATGCGTGCGAAGCCGCGTGCAGCAGCTAGTAAGTTTATAAATAATAGGGATGTAACCCCGTCAGGCTCAAGTGCATTTTCCAATTCTCTATAACTAACGGCTTACAAGGCAGTAAACCTTAACAGCTGAGCAATAAAATAAAGTATAGTGAGTAGTTTATGTCAATTGTTGTGTGTGTTTTCTTCGAATCACAGTTTACTGATTTTTAAACGAATTATGTACCGTGAACCGGCTCATTTTAGATATGGATAGTTAGTAGTAACTCATTGAGCCAACGTGATTCATAATTCTAGAAGTAACCGGTTTAAACATATGATATCTGGTTATTTCATTCTGTAGATGCTGAGAAATCAATGTTCCGCGTTTGGTTATTGAACGCCGATACACAGATAGTCTCTGCCTTGACTATTAAAACTTCAATCCCACCCGGTACATTTGCCTACATTGCCAAATGCACGGGCGACGCACTCGAAACCAGTTCTTTTCCTTATCTCGGTGCCATGTCCAAAACCGGTTACAACAATAACCTGAAAAATTATTGAACGAACCAACCTGGACGTAACGACACCGGTATCTTGCCGCATGAACTCAGTGAGATCTATTTAAGTATTCTGTTTGTTACATTAGATAATAAACTGCTAGTCTTAATTCTTCTATAGTCTTTTTTTATCGTATCACTAATTATTTTAAAGCCGTTTGATGAAATGACTAAAGTGCATCTCAGAGGTGCACTTTCGCGCACTTGTAGACATTCAATCAAATATAAACAACGTCGGGTTAATTCTTACTATGATTTCATTATTCATATTTATAAATAGTTGGTCATGCTAAAAGTGACTGGTAGCTAAGTAAAAAAACGTATATAAATGTGATTGTAAAGTAATTTAAAAAATTTCAACGCCTGCGACTTATTTTGATATAAAACCAAATACGCTAGGAATGCCTATTGTCTATTAATATTATAATCATTCCGTAAAAACACAGCATTTAAGGCATTAGGTACAGTAATTAATTTATGAGTATTGAGTTTCATCTAATTGGATGTAGGTATTTACCTTCTGAATTTCATCAACATAATCATTGTCTGTAGCAGCAAATAAATACTTATTATAATGTTAATCATTATTTATATCACACACGCAAAGCATATATTTTATACGGGGGGCGATGGAATGTTTCCATATTTAGATAATAGTCGAATAAGTTGATATAAAAATACAATACCTTGTCAACCTACCACCCTTACGAACAAAGCGCTTTGATTCCACATTTATAATGCATACAGCCAAGGATTGGAATGCTTTGCCGTCGTCTGTCTTTTCTGAAAACTACAATCTAGGTCTCTTCAAGTCTCGAGAAAATAGGTGTCTTCTAGACCTGCATGCCCCATCGTCGGCCACATCGTCGCTTAACATCAGGCGAGATCGTGGTCAAACGTAGTTTATCGATGATAAAAAAAAACAAACGTAGACGACAGACAATAGAAGAAAAAGAAATAAAAACATAAATTTTATTAAAATATACACAGAGACAGACATGTCAGCTTCTTAGCACACACCACACAAAATACAGGAAAAGAACAAGGTACTAGTAATAACTTAATATATAATTACTTAGGTATGCAATTGGAGTCGTTACAATTGACCAACTGGGTCGAATGTTTGCGAAATTATTATTTGAATAAAAACACATACGAAATAAATGTAGGTAATTGACAAACGAGTTCCAAGTACCTCTAAATCAATGCAACTACGGACCGACTGACTGATAGTCACCGAAGTTATCGCAAGACTAATTTGCTTTCTCCACACTTGTTCGAAATAACTAGATAGGAGAATAGGTAGAAGAAGATTGTATTTTTTAATTCAATTCAAAGGTATAGTACCTGTATAGTATAGTATATTAAAGTCAGCCAACAATTAATATTATGAATGTGAAAGTTTTGTATTTGGAGTATTTGGAGGTTTAGAGTTTTGAAATGAAACCATGCTGCCTGTCGTTCAATCGGCATGACGTTGCAGGCTTGATCCAATCTGCAGTTTGTTTATATACACCATACAATAAATTTAAACTGTCCATTCGGCAGCAACGTCCAGTCGAAGCCGTGACGTCACTAGTGTCAGAAGATAAAAATCTAGACTGAACTGAACTGTCGATACTGTCGATTGCGACCGCCGTACACAGTCCAATCGGCATGATCCACTCGGCTTGATCTAGCCAAAAGCATTTAAATTTGATTGTGCGGTCATGTATAACTGTCATGCCATTTAATGCCCACACACGGTCACGATTGGATCAAGTAGAACTGATCGTCATCATGCCGTTTAGACGATTGGCAGCATGGTATACGACCTCCTTCACTCAAGTACCTAGGTTAACCGTTGAAACTTGGAATAGGTAGATATCGATAAATGCACCTGAAATAACATTATAGGCAGTACACTACATAACACGTGAGCAAAGTTGCAGACAGAAACTATAACTAAACTTTTTTACATATAGTATGTGCCCTATACCTAATTACGAGCATTTAGGTTTAGTAGGTACCCATTGATTTTGTGTATTTTGAATGTGCAAAGTATACGTGTGTGAGGTTATATTTTTTTATATTATACGCAAAACCTGTAAATAGTTAGTTCGGAATCAGAAACCAGATTCCGTAACCAGTAATCAAATTGCAATCATAAAATCAGAGCGACGAAAAATTGTCCCTAGGTATTCAGTTTGTTTTTGGAATGATTTAGTAAGTAAGTACATACTGTTACTTACATGGGTTCGTTTAGGTACCTTATTTGCTTAAATAATAGTAATAATTTTATTCGTATACCATTCAAAGTGGCTCTTGTATTGAATAAAATAAATTTAAATTAACACTTTCACTTAATCTTTTTTTAGTGCGTATATATCTAACGATTGTAAAAAAGCGACAAGCAATGTAGCAGCTAGGTAGATACTTCTAATAGGCAATAATAATAGTAAACACTAATTATTGCCTACCAGTTTTTAGATAAATATATATTTATACAGTGGTTAATGACCATTCTATGAATTTAAATTACGATTGCGAAACGGCTCATTTTACCTACTTAAGGATTACAAGAGGGGTAATTTTCGAAACGAATGCAGAAATGCATTATTTTGTTATTATAATTGGTAGGTTCCTACATAAATAATAATAAAAATATTGGTAGACAATTGCACACACCACCATCTTACCCCAAACTAAGCATAGCTTGTATTAAGGTGACAAGATGACTGATAGAATACTTATATATTTTTAATACTTATGATACTTTATAATATCCAGACACAGATGTGTTTGTCCTGGTACATAGTGTTACATAAAATAATTTTGCAAAAGTAATTCTTCCTCGAAAATAGTTTAGGCAACAAGCTCATTATTAAAAATCATAAATAGTCAACTGAATACCTACATAACCTAAAGTTATAAACCTTTATTAGGCGTTGGCACGTTGAATGGCAATGCTAATACGGTGAGCCAAATAGGAGCCAGCTCTTAGGTCAGGCAATGTAATCTACCAGGCGCTGTGAGATAATTTTGAAAACGCGGTGGGCTCCTGTTCCCCACGGGCACAAGGTCTCACCTCCAATTGGCTGAAATATGTAAGCCTTATCAAGACCTGATAATTTGCCTATTATTTTTTCACAATAAAATTTGTTGTTTGTGTGAGCTGAAAGGTTCGTAAGGTTTCTTGCCCCAACAGGCCCGACCCTTGCACCGCTCCGTGCGTGCCATTGGCCTGTGCCACAGATTAGTAAGAAGCAGAGTGCCCTTCGCTCAGGAATTTCGCCTGCTCTCGAGGATAAGACCTGTCGTTATGCACCTCAATTTATGTTCTTTATCGAATTTATACGGAGGATCAGAAGAACCCTAATCTTACACAGCAGCAAGATGACTTCATGCACGATAGGTACATTAATTTCTGATTTCAATACTCCTTTGGATGACCACGCTTATCCTAAAGCATATTGGAATGAAGGGCTTGCTTGGCATTTGCAAAATTACAAGCGTTTCGATTTGGGCATTCATTTCGACGACCGGGACAGACTGGATCATCTATTAATTTTGATTATCCATGAATTATCCAGTTAGTTATTTAACAAATAGGTTAGTTTAGGTAAAAGTAGGTAGTTAATTTAATAAAATATAGTTTTATATTGTTATAAATTTTACTTCATATTAGCTAGTTATTTCAAGCCAGTGTGGTGAAAAGATAACCGACAGCTCTGAGTGTGGCAGTTAGTATTCGAATATTATCACCGTCGGGAACAGGAGCGCTTTCAAAATAATTTCAAGGCTTCTTTATGGTAGATACATTGAGTGACCCAAGAGCTGGTTCCTGTCTGGCTCAGTGTATTAGCATTACCATTTAACGTGGCAATGCCGCCAGTATCTTAGTGTCTCAGTGCCTTCTGGCAGTGATCTGGATCAGTTGAGCTATCTATAGATCGTTTTAAACGGTACATTTAAGTAGGTAATTATTTCAGTAAATAAAATGTAGTGTTCTTACTGTAATAATTATACTGTACTAGAGGAACTTCGTTTGAAGTAAATGACGAAATTTATTGCAGTAAATTACAATTGGGTATTAAGTACAGATTTGGTCGATAGCGATGTAATGTTTAACTTGAGTTAAGCTGTACTATGCCCGAGGTTCAAAAATAAGGTAATTATCGCTATCGTATTAGTGCGCTAAGTGATTTATTGCGTTTCATTGTAGTCGCACGTCATTTGGTATTTTTAGAGCTAATGATTTTGATAATTGACATCGTTAGCGTCTAGCATGCATTTTGGGTACTATCAAGAGATATGTAGGCTCTTACTAACTCTGTTGATTTTTCATAACTTACAACAAAATACCAAAGAGCTACCAGCAACTTAATGATTGTGAATTTAAAAACAAATTTAAGAAACTATTAATTGAAAAATGTTATTATAAGATTGACGATTTTTTAAATGATAAATTTTAATTTTAAATCAAAACGTATTGAGTTGTTATTATAGAATTAATTATTGGATTTGACATTACTTCCTTCGAATATCTTTATTATTATTTTAGTTACTGTTGCATGCCATCTCTCACAATTTGTACACCGCAATCGGTAAAACATGTTGATACACACCTGTTTGTAAAATCTTATATCTACACATGTTTATGCAAATAAATGATCTTTATCTTATTTTATCTTATCTTAAAAAATCGATATTGTCACATACCGTCAAATATTTAGTGGCGTTTCAACCGAGATACCACAGTTAAATTTTGAGTTGGGAACACCTACTTACTCATGATAATATGTAAACAATATGATACGATTTAGAAGTTATAATAAAACGTATGTAGGTGCCTAAGTATGCCTAAATGTAGGTTTGTTATCCAGGTTCGTCATAAATACATCATTACGTGACTGATCCCGCCAAACGAGTAGAACCGTACCCAGTTGTCAGAGGACAGAATTCGTTCGGCGCAGTCGTTTCGGCCTGATGCATTGCGTGTGTGTTAATATAGATTTGAGCTAGCGATGCGCCGGTCCTATTCGATCTTTTCGAAAATCAGATCGTGAGCATAAGATTGAATATATTTTCGGATCGGATCAAAACCATGCGATCTGAACTGCAATTTCTCATGCAACTGCAAAATGTACATAAAAATACTTCAGAAACAGGTTTACTACAGTTGAAACACGTATGAAAATGTCACTACGAATATCAGCATTTATGCTGACTCACCATAATAAATGCTAGTTATAATAATAACACCGATGAGCGGAAAAGACATACAAACTTTGACTTAGGTACCTAAATAAATATAAAAACCAGACAAGTACAAGTCTGATTCGCACATCGAGGATTCCGTATAAGTTGGAAAAAAATATAACTACAAATTTACGTTTGTAACGTAAGTTTGTAGTTAAAAAAATGTTTTCCCATATATACTTAATGGATCTAAGTTATCTGAAATAAATGAATTTATTATTATTATTAACCGAGCGAGCGCGAAGCGCGATTGAGTATCTCCGTTTCAGCTTAGGCAAAATTGCTTTCGTATATCTGTCCGAACGGCATCCGGACGGCGTCTGTCCGGATGTTCTCCTCCACAGATCGTATTTCTCGTAACGTAAAAAAGTTATATTTCATTCATTTCGAAAAATGTTTGCGAGGTTTACAGTTCACAGAGCCTCTATTTTATTATTATATACGCCACGTACCATTCTCCAACTGCAAATGTATGGTTTGTAATCACAAACAAGTATGTTGTGATATAACTATATATTAACTGTTAGTTAAATTTCCTTTACTTATGCTGTAAGCCTTGCTTCTTGTTAAATTTCATGATTCTAGGTAAACGGGAAGTACCCAATACCTAGGTTTTGATTTATTCGCGAGAGTGAAAACATGGCCGTATTTATCTTATTGCGTTGTCTTAGAAGCTCAAAGAGACTGAAGACATCTGTAGGTATTCGATATTAATTTGCAACCTTAACGAGTTCCTTAGAAAATTAGTTTTGACAGTCATGCGGACGGTCAACGATATTATCCTATGATACCTACATAATTCCTTTTTAGGTAGGAAATCCGAAATAAACATTGATGGCCGATTATTTTGAAACAACATTGGCGGGGTCCATATTATGTACTTAGAAATTCGACGCAGAAGGTTGCGGGTTCGTATCCCGCAGCAAATGTTTGACAAATGTTTGTATGTAAGTACTTATATACTTTTGTTTGTAAATACATATGTACATTTTATGCATAGAAACACCCAGACCCGAGTCAAATACTTGCAGATTATACAAACATTTGTCCCGCGGCGGGAACCGGACCGGCAACCTTCTGCGTCTCAGTCTTGGGCCACTGCGCCATAGAGGTCGTCTATTAAAAAAATCAGATAGTACCAACATCACTGAATTATACTTTTCATTCTTTCTAGTGCTAAGAATAACGTGGTTCTAAAATTGTCAGCCAGTTATGTCATAGAAGAAAAAAAAATACAAAATTCTTGGGCTAAGTACTAGGTATTATAGATACCATAGCTCTTCTTCTATATCTAATGGTTTATCTATGTTTTATTAACAGTTAGGCAGTAATCCACGTCAATTCATCGCAGTCTTATTTGTTTTTCTATTGAAGATTCATAGTTTGTCAATGATGGTACATTGTTTTGACGTACCCAGACTGCGTATACCTACTCTGTATAAAACAATAACACAGCAAGGTCGAGAGTCGGCTGGCGTGTCAAATAGCCATCAGAACCAATCTGCATCTATCCTTAGTATCATCCCAGAGGTCAGCAGCTTACAGTTCTGTCCAATTAATATTCTAATCATAATTCTAGAATGCCGTGTTTCCTGCTGAACAGATACAAATGCTATTGTCTATTAACATAAATGTACAGAATAATATACATAAAATACATGTAAAACAATTGGGATATCTAAGGATTTAAAACGATCTATAATAGCTCAAATGATCCAGATCACTGCCAAAGGGCAGCGTTCCCAACACTGGCGGCTTTGCCACGTTGAATGGCAATTGTTTATGTCTATATACAGAGATTTGTAGTCTAGCTAGGAGTAGAATGCTGGGTAACACATGAAATACAAACTGTAAATTAGGGATGTTGTAGAGAAAGGCCAGGTCAAGAGTACCCTAAACGGAGTCAAAATGCAATGATTCACAACTACACACATTGAACAGTCTCTGATCAAAACATGACCATTATCAATAACGACGCTATCTCCCGAATGCAGGTATAAACGTGCAATGCTTAGGCAGAATCGCTAAGTGTATCTCAGGGGCATTTTCGATCTGAACGTTTGGTACTAGGTGATGTTTACGTTAGACCGTAACACGTTCGTTCTGTGTCGTTCCAGACGGGAGCAAGGTAATGGGAAACTTTATAAAAAAAATCCTGTGGGTAGATAGCAACTGCTGCTTTGTAGAGATACAAAGTAGAATACAAAAAAGATAATTATAATAATAATAATAAATATACAATACAAGATGTGCCGAGTGATGAAAGGAGCCATTAAGGCGCACTTTAATCCTTTTAAGAGACTGATGAAAATAACAAGTGACACAATAAGAAGATCAATCAATAAGGTAACCTTTACGTACAAGTTATTTGTGATATCGTTTTGATTGTTCTTAAATGGCTCAACTGTTAATACTGTTATAAAACTTTCTGTTAATAAATTAAGACTTATCAATCAATGTACTGCGTTATTATGATATGATATACTTACACAGTGTTCATATTGACTTTACACATCTCCCAGGTGGGTTGATCCACATCCATGTTAAAAAGTGCAAGTCTACAGATGTAAGTAGGTAGATATTTTAAGTTAAATAGTCGTTTGCAAAGATTTGCGAGAGTAAACTTAAACGTGTAAACAGAAGACCGTTATGGCCTAGATAGAGTGACATCGTTTACCGGGAGGATGTCGATCTTGTGCTGATTGAGCACCAATGTTGGAGAATAACATTATTTGTGTCGACATTTGCTAAATCGAATGATCATTATTCAGAACAGAATCATCAATATCGTAAGACGTAACACATTGGCAATTATTTACTAACTTTTTTAACTGAAACAGGAGGTTTTCAATTCGTTTTTTTTTATGTTTGTTACCTCATAACTCCTTCTATATATCTATGTAATTGTAATAATTATTGTAATGTTTATATAATTTATTTAAAAATGTCTTTAATTTTATTATCATATATGAACCTTCTTAATTTTTGCATGCTGGGTTTCCTAGCGAAATGTGTGAATCTAATTATGTATTTAAGTTCTCTGTGTACCACATTTCACGCAAATAAATCATTTCATTTCATTTCTTCATTTATGAACCGATTTTTTATATGAATGGATACGAAATCTCGTATTTTTATAATAATGAAGTCGGTTTTCTTTTCAGTTTTTAAAACTCAATTACTTTTAAAAAATAAACCGTTGGAGGCTCCGTCGAGTGAATTTCAAATAAACTTTAGTAGGTAATCTATATATTAAAACGTGAAGCAAAAACTTTGTACCCCTTTTTACGAAAATTGCGCGGACGAAGGAGTATGAAATTTCGCACACATATAGTTTATTTAGAGGAGTGCAGAATGCTAATATTTTTTTTTTAATTATGCACAAAAAATACATTCATTATTAATCAATTATGGTCGACCACTAGTAATAATAATAATGTCATACAGAGCATCATCTAGCCCCAAAGTAAGCAGAGCTTATGTTATTGGTACCAATGACTAATGTACTACTTATATACTTATTGGTTTTTGTAAATATATACGTATTATACATATAAACTCTATGTAAACGTCACTCTAACTAAAAATTTATATTTATATGTATTAGCTTCGCAATGCAAATATGTAAAAGGAAATCCTTTAGTAGATATAGGTCTACCTTATAATCGCGTATCAATATTTTTTTAATATATGTTGCCATATCTATTGACATAAGATTGAGGAGGACAGACAATACTTAAACACAACGTACGTTTATGATGTGATTATAGGAGAGGGTTTTATGCTGACTTTCAGTGTCACTTAGTATCGTAAGGTATAAGTAATATACCTATATGGTATATTATTTAAAAATAAACGTAAAGAACTCTGAAAATAGCATTTGCCTGATTATCTTGTCTGAGTATAGTAAATCACGGCATTTCTAGGGCCGTGTTCATTTGGTCGTAGCAAAGAGTTTTCAACTATTTTGTTACTTGCATACATCATCTAAATTGGAGTTAATTTAATTGTCAATTTAAAAAAAAAACTAATTTACATTTTGGTCTCTTATTGAATTGATTTTTCAATGATTTTCCGCAGTTTCATTCAACACCATATTAATGGCGTCTCGTCTAAAATGAGCTAAATTATGAAATATCATATAGAAATGACACTCTAATTCAGTCTTTGGTATAATGAAAATAAGATCGTTCGTATTTACGAAATTTTATTTGAAACAACAAAAACATGGTTTCTGTCTGTAATGCAAGTACTTGTACATTTTAGAATAATCTTAGCCATTTCTCAGAAGAAATTATTGTGTCCAGTTCTAGCAGTTCGTAGACACCTAAATTCGTCATAGTAAGTACTCGTATATTTTATATGTATTTAAACATATGTAGCCTATATTTTCCAATTTATGTCTATACCAAACTTAATTCAAATCTGTACAGCCATTATTGGGTAAAAAAAACATTCAAACATAATATTACTAGCTTAGGCACCCGGCTTCACACGCGTGTGCATACATAAAAAGTAGCCTGTCTCTCACGATTCTACATCCTTACTTAATTTTATCAAGATCAATTCAGCCATAGAAACATACAAACAAACAAACGACTGGCCTGTAAGCTCAGTTGGTAGTTGCTCTGCCGTCTGCACTGTAGGTTGAGGGTTCGATTCCCTCCCAGGATAAACGTTTGCGTGAAAAGCATAGGTGTTTGTTCTGTGTCTGGGTGTTATAAAGTATCATACATATGTATTTAAAAATATATAAGTATTCTATCAGTCATCTAGTCACCATAATACAAGCTATGCTTAGTTTGGGACTAGATGAAGTTGTAACAAAAAAAAATAAAAAAAATACAGATGTACATGGAATTTATAATATTAGTATGGATGTAGTAGTTAGGATAAATAATTTAACTGAAAGTGTATTTAGTAAACATTAAAATAAAATTTGGTGGACAATGCACACACCATCTAGTCCAATGACTGAATGCTTATATATTTTTAAATATATATACTTATTGACATTAGAACACCTAGACACAGAACAAACACCTAAGTTCATTACACCATTGTTTGTCCTGGGACGGAATCGAACAAGTAGCCTAATTCAGAGCAATTTACAACTGAGCTAACAGGTCGGTCATTAATACGTTGTGTGTTTAGTCAAACCTAGTTTAGACCATTCGTTTTTGAAGTTATAACTTCTTATGGGAGGGTAAACCCCCTCGCTACGTAACGCGTTACGGCACCAGTGGCTTTTTTCTCACGCATAGGCAGGCTCCTCCTCTATCACTCTAACCCACAGCGCTGGTTAGATTAGTTTAAGTTATCACTTCTGTCGGACGTCCCGAGACGCACACGTTTTTTATTTTATCCTTGACGATCGCGATGCCTCCGAGAAAGGCTGGTGGGAAGTGGCGGGGGACAGGGACAAATGGAAGGAATTGGGGGAGACCTTTGCCCAGCAGTGGAAAAGTATAGGTTAATAATAAATAAATAAAATATATTTATCCTATTTATTGCAGCGACTCTTACCTAAGTAGGTAAAGCAGAGTGTTTACACTCTACCTATATTCAGTATTGTTCTAATCGACTTGATTATAAATAAATGTTTTTAAACTAGAACGAAATCCTCCAATCTAAACAAAAGAACACTTCACAATTATACTAGGTACTATCCTCGTAAATATATAAATCGTTAACCTTTTAAGCGTCTGCAGGTAAATATTGATCTGGTATTTTGCAATATCACTCTAATTATTACGATCCATTCAGTTTAGAAATCATGACTGAACCGTACTACTTATTTTATTGTCGTTTAGAACCTCATCGTCATATCTAAATTAGATTAGTTTGTTTAGTTGCTTTAGCAACAAAAATAATAAAAAAATCGAATCTCCAAATAGCTGCAACAGCTACAGCTAACGTTGTTCATAGTTATTTAATGGTAAAAAGGATCACAGGTGATTCTTTGTACAATACAATATCTCAACATAATAACTATAATGAAATTTAATCAAAAAATTATGATAAATATGTCAAATTAAATTCACCGCCATATAAACCAAGAACAACTAGGTATATAATAATTATTAATACTTGTGGCACCTAAAATAAAAAGTACCCTATATTTTTCTCCAGGTTCACATCTATTTTAATCAAAGGGAATCAAACCCTCAACGTAAAAGGCGCTACCATAAAAGGAGCTACCACCAAGTGAGCTGAAAGGTTTAAAAAAGAGAGTGGGGCAAAGTTTGTACTAAAATAAACAGCTGTGCGCGAACGAAGCAGGGGGGAGTTCCACTAGTAGGATGTAAACTGTTATAAATAGAGGAAGTGGCTAGTTTTTAGTTGATAGAGCTACAAACATACATTTCGGATGAATTACAATGAATTGATCTAGGAAAAACCCCCATAGAGTAAACTACGCACAAGAATGCATTGCAATTATAAAATGTAATTTATAAAGAGTTGATACTATCAATGCAGATACCGGTTTAGACCTTGATAAACTTTTTCTAGGAACACGTCTCAAGTAAATTATTTGCTTAGATTTAGCACAATGTAGGTAATTAAGAATTAGCTGTAACACTACAATGCAAGTAGGCAGAGGTTGACAGTTCTAAAGATGGTTCTTGAATTTTTCAAAGGAAGTAGAGGCCAAAGCATTCTGCGGAAAAACACCTTGAACTTATATGGTTGTAGTTGCAGAGCTATTTACATTATGCTGCGGTGTGAGGAAGGTAATTTGTTAGTTTTTTGCAGTAACATTACTTGGGAAAAACAATACTTGTGAACCTCATTGCGGCGCGGACATGGCCATTGCTAAAAACATAATGTGATTTGAGTTAAACCAAGATTTGATTTGGGTTTGCAGACCGTTCGTAACATCGGTATAATTCTAACGATGTTACGAACTGGGTTATTATTAAAACTAAAATTTAAATAAGGCATAAATTATCTAATTTTATTTAATAATTATAAATTTTCTGAAATTTCTGAATGAGAAACATAAAAAAATCAATGCCTTAGCTCTCGATATGAGTTTAAAACGCGATGTGTAGCCTTAAATAGACAAAAAAAAATTGTGTGCTTAGTGCATATCATTTGAACTGAACTCTACAGTGTATATAAGTAAAACAATTAAAACCAGCTAAAACCCCTTCAACTTTGTTCAAAGATTGTCCATCTTTGCTGTGTATACAATCGTTGTATTATTTATAAGGTACTTACACAATAAATCATAAAATATTCAAGCAACCGATTGTCACCTTCAGCAATCATAATCTTGATGTTGTCATTTATTATGCACTGTAACGACTTGTCGACATCACGCGACTGCACTCCCATAGATTGATTTTCACCGTTATAGGTATCTATGACATTACGCATAAGAACATACGAATTTCTATGTTTTTCGGTGGCTATATCGTGAATGAAAAATACTCCAAATAGGTTATTTGCCAGTCAATGGCTCAGTCGCAGCGGTTTTATATTATTTACAGACCTGTTTAAGAATTGGGTAACTTAAGTTTTGGTACATAAATGTAAGTCTACGTGTTAACAAAGAAACAACTGTTCTAACAAAATGTGGCACAGATTAGCAAAATGTTTTAGGCAGACAAATAGGTGATCGGTGCCGTTAACAAGACAAGACAGGCAAGCCCAAGACTAGTTATTCAAACCAGTCATTAAACAACATGACTAGCAGGATAATAAATCAGTGCATTCTACATTCTCGCTGCCAAATACTACGTGATGGTACCGATTGATAGATTGGGTTACTAGAGGAAGCGATCACTCCATTTAGTCTGGTCAGTTTATACCAAAACCTTGCGGCAAGGTTGTTTCGACGGCGCTTCGCGTACAGAATTTCAAGTAGCCTTGCTATGCCGTTTCGTATCAATACACGAATAAGTATGCGAGCTGTTTACATTTTTAAGCTATATATTGGAAAGAGAGACACTGCAAATGTGCGCTTGAATAATAAATACGTTATAATCTAGATACTTCCAGAGAATATTTATAAAGATTAACCAATAACTCTGTTAGTAGAATCATTGAAACATGTTAACACGCTTACATAATATTTTATAAACTGAGTTTCGCAGGTTCTGATGATTTTGTATTATTTTTGTGAACGTAACACGAGTTACTTATATTATTGACAACGTTGCTACGTTTTATTGCCATGCTTAATCCTGGATAGTTTTTACTGGACTAGGTAGGTACAACCGGTTGCGCTGCTCTGTTTAAAGTTCATTCAATCTAAGAAGTAACGTTACTTATTTTTTAATTTACTCTCTATTCTGTTTGTTTTCTATTTAGCTTATTCTTGTCAATGGTTAGGAATCCCTCTTTGGGTAAGGCCTCCTCCAGTATACTTCATATATCTCTTTCTTCTGCTTTTTTCACCCTCTGTTCCCCAGCGGTTTGTTTGATGTTGTCAGTTTATCGACATTTTCGTGTGGTTTTTGTCATTACGCCTTGTTTACTTGGTTATTTCTAAAGCCCATCTTAAATTACCGTAACGGATTCTTTGAAAGCCTTTGTTTGTTCCTCACAATCCTTACTAATATAATAAATTTAAAAGTAACTTTGTCTGTCTGTCACGTTTTTACGCCTAAACCGCTGAACAGATATTGATGAATTTTGGTATAGAGATAGATGGGACTACTACTTACTACTACGGCTACTTTTTATGTAAGTGCCACGCGTGTGAAGCCGCGCGCAGCAACTAGTCATTTATATACATACACCAACGGCCTTACTTATAAACAACTCTTAACTTGACCACTGCCTAAACACGGCTTAAGATTCGTCCTGTCCCTATTTGTCACTATCATACAAAAAGAGATGGCACTATTTTAAACATTAATTATTTTAGACAGAAATTGAAAGTCGTTTTTAAGTAGAGGGGCTAATGTATTACCTATATTGTACTTTTAACTAATATACAGGATTATCTTTTAAAATGTCATATTCGCTAAAAAGGAGACCCTTTTCCTCAAGGGTTAGTCGCCTATTGAGGATTCCGTATAGGGCATCCATCCTCAGCAGGTGTTTTTTCCTCAACAAAATAATTTACCTTGGGAATACCTAACTAACTTTCAAATACAAATGAGTGTGCGTTACCACATCTGTTATCGATGTCTGGTTACACCGTCGATGTTAATTTCTAAACAAATCGTTCAAACAAAGCATAGCAATCCAAACGTGCTTCATTCACCGGAGCTGTTGACTTCGTCAATACTGATATAATATTTAGGACGGCTTGTAGGTAAATGCGTTGTGTGATAAACACATTGTTTGTATTTAGTTAACGAGTTACTGTGTGAACTAATATAATAATTTTGTATATTAGAACACCTCTTTTATTGCTCAAATACTCACTGTTTACAGATATTAGGTTCAATCAGTACACTATACAGTATAAAAATATTAGTACAACTTCCATAGTTTGAAGCCATTTGATGGTGTCTTAAATAAGAAGTGAAGTGACTGTCAAATCATTAAATTTTAATCAAAATGTGTTTTAAGTTACAAAATACGCTGAAGTTCATTATCATTGCCACTTGACTATAGAATAGCCCATTGGTCCTATCGTGAGACCACCCATAAGCGATAAACGATTGTATTGACATTAGTCGTAAGACAATAGGTAGTATCCAATGCCCCTTTAGAACGAATGGCTTTTAAGAAGTTCGCGATGTTCGGCAAGGCTATGTTCGTGAGCATTAAGTACGAGCCACATCTATATACGGCCCTGAGGCTAGCTTATGATCGTTGTGGAACACGCTACTTAATCACAATATTATTATAAGCTCTATTGTTAGATCCACGATGGGTCACAGGCGATGGCTACAATCTGATAGCAATTATACAAAACACATTACTTATTATATGAAGACGACTGGATCCTCCGTGATCGCATGAGAGAGGCCATACATAGGCCCTAAGCGTACTCGTATATTAATGAAGTTGGTTGCTATAGCTCATACCATCACCGCTAATATGATCTTTCAATCTGGTCTTGTCAAACTTGTCGTCGGGAACTTTTTTTTTATGTATGTTCACCGATTACTCAAAACGGCTGAACCGATTTGGAAAATTCTTTTTTTTAGTCAAGACAATTTTGATAAATTGCCATCATAATGAAAAACTAATGCATTTCATTGAAAAAGAAAAATAGTATTTTAGGGGTAAGTTTGACAATAATGTAAATTTTGATAGTGTCAAATGTTTAAAGTATGTCACAAAGTCGTATCTGGTCGTTCGTCATTTGTTATTTTATATAAAACGGTTTCTCTCATATAAAATAATTAAACACAAACACAAAGCTTTTATTCCTAATATTTACAGCAGAGTCAATAACTCGAACTATATTAAAATAAAAACACCAAAATTACTAATAATACATAAAAATATCTCGAGAAAAATAAATAATATAAGAGCGCAATGTTTGCTTCGCAAGACGGCCAAAAGTAACCCCAGTTTATCGTCAATTATCCATAATACGTCCAGGTGAACTGACTTTTCAAAACTTCGTGGATTCTTTGTCGTACAAATCAGTAAGCCACTTAATACACTTTTATTTAAATTGTCTTGTTCCTTGTGTGTTATGTTGGTTAAATTAACACGAGTGCATTAATTACTCTCTTTAGCAAGGTGCGTAATTTACTTTTCTTTCAACTACTAATCTACCTACTGTGATAAAATATACCTACTCAAACTAAAAATATGAATAATCAAAGTTTCACAATGGTACAAACGCGCGCCATTTTTTTTTTCTTCTCACCAAGTCGGTTTTATTCAGCCGATTTTTATTTTCAGCCAGTATCTTTTTGATCTAGTCCAAACATTTTATATTAAACTTAATGTGAGATATTAATGAACCTCTGTGGTAAATTTATATCTAAATAAAAAGTAAAAAACAGTGCAATAATGAAAAACAGTGCAACAATTAGATATCATATAACATTTCTGCACTGTTTTGGTTCTAAGCAAAAAATACGTTCTTTGTCATCGGTTTTGTAGTGATTAATGATAAAATTACTACTTAGTTGAAAGAAAATATTAATAATAATAGTAGTAGTGGTAAGTAAGTAGTACGAAGTAATACTTTTTTAGTCAAAACTCTGTCCAGATTATCCAATAGAACATTATTTAAACAATACAAAATGTTAAACCAAAAATCTGCTTAGATGGTCGTTGAGATTATTTTTGGCCGTCGTGTGAAGTACACATTGCGCTCTTATTTTATTGATTTTAGCCAAGTTATTTTTGGTTTTATTCATAATTTTATAATTGTATTCAAATAAAATTTGAGTCGGAATAATAGAGAGGTGTGAATAATTGGAATAAAAATGTCGTTTCTTTGTAATTCGACAAAAAATTATCCATAAATTATTTAATATGAAAAGCCACCATTTTATATAAAATGACGAATGACAACATAAGACTGTGACGTCTTACTATAAAATCTTATCATTTAATTGGCAACACTGACTGCATTATGACACATGTCATTAATGAAAAAGAAGATGGCCGTTGGTCGACCCAAAAATAATAGCGATCAAGTAGCCGTCGTTTGCACTTGAATTGAGAATACGGTTGGGCATTCTATTTGATAATTACTTTTATTTCCTGCAGTGTTTTTTATTGATTTGCAATGAGTTGTGATTACAAAGTCATGAAAATGTAATTAACAGACACTTCACTTTTGTGACCACAATTATTAGAACCTAGGTTATTTGAATCGTTTGAAAATTATAGAAGTCTAATGCCGTATTTTCGAACTTACGAAATAAATAAATAACACCCCTATATACCTCTATAACACACGCTATTTCCCCTGTCGGCGAATATGGCTACAGAAAATGTACGACAATCAAATAGAGAAGATCTTGTGGCAGCGTGAGATAGGACCATCGAGGTGGATTCATATCTGAACAGACTAATACACGTTATTACCTATGAAGTTGTTCTAAAGAACTAGTTCTATTGTAAAAACGCTAACTTTATTAGGACGGCAAATTACGATGAATGAAAAACAAAATGTTAAATTTTGCGTTTATATATATTCGGTACAAATTAGTTGCATAGTTTTATACGAGTTCAATTCGATAGAGAACCAGCACTAACGTGCATTACGATAAGAACATTGAAATAAAATCCATGTAAGTACGTATGTTACTTTATGTAACCGTTTACGTATATATAGTAAAAAAACATAGTAATAACTACAACATACTTTTGACAAGACAGTCGTTATTATTATTATGTGAATCGTAAAATAAAGAGTATATAAAATTTGTGGAAAATCTTTAGTTTCTTTACGTAAGGTTTTTACTTTTTAGGCAGGTCAGCATCAGAAATTAAGTGACGACGCGGGACACGTTTTCATAGAACTCTGCAAAATACACCAGTGTTTTGCGCAAGCGCGGAACGATTTGGTTCTTACTACATTCTTGAATTCTCTACACGTTATAATTTTTAACCGACTTTATCAAAAAGGAGGAAGTTCGTCCTTTTTTTATGTTTGTTCACCGTTTACTCGAAAACGGCTGAACCGATTTGGAAAATTCTTTTTTTGTTTGAAGGGTATACTTCACAAGTGGTCCCATATAAGTTTTATCAAAATCGGTCGAGCTGAAAAATAAACGAAAATCTAAAAATTGTATAGGTACATCGATGATGTTTTCATGCACTTTCATACCTCGCTGTCTCATTGGAGCGTTACGTTTATTTGGCCTACCCATATTATATATACAAAATACATCTACTTTCCACTAAAAATGTATTATAGGCTCAAATTTCATTCAATGAAGTCGGTTTCTTTTTAGTTTTTAAAACGTAATTATAAGTACTAAAAACTGTATAAGTAAGTAAAAACATAAATTGAACGACAGGATTTTTTTAAAACGATTTTACAATCTATTATCACCGAACATCTTCAAGATGTAAAATTTAATAAAAACGAAAAAGTGTGTCGATAAAATGACGTCAAGGTTCCCGTCTTATATTTATTATATTTGTGCAGCTTGCAAAATGACGATTGTTTATCTAGTATAGTGTAGTATAACTACACACATTACGCACTCGCTGGTGTATAACTACAGGTACGAGTTTTACTGGTTTCTAAAGGAAGTAGTTTTGTCCAATAAAAGAAAAGTCGTCCGGTCATATTTAATGTAGGTATGCCAATGACATACAAAATAAAATGATACTCTGCTCATTTTTTGATTCACATACTATATATATCTCATATCTATACATACTCTCTATGTAGATATTGTTTCATTAGAGACCTAGTGGAAGGCCTGGGCTTAGGTAACCTTCGCCAAACCAATACAAAACCTCTGGTTGTAGTTGTACTTTCTTCTTCGTTAATGGCATGTGTCATAATAAAAACAATTTTGCTAGTGTCAAGTGTTTTTATTGTTTATAGTATGTCACAAAATCGTATCTTGTCGTTCGTCATTTGTTAGTTCATGTAAAATAACTACGGATTATTTTTGATGGAATCACAAAGAAACAAAGTGTTATTCCAATTATTCACACCCGAGTCAATAACTCTAGATCTAATTTATATAAGAGCACAATGTTTCCTTTGCAAGACTACCAAAAAAGAATCCCTGTTGCATATTTCAGGCACTCTAGCTATGACGTGTCACGTAACAACTCGAGACAAAGGTGTCAAGTCTCATGTTTCTGTAACAATACTGTCTTTTCGTACGGTTTTTCGTAATGAAGGAGCGTGATTTGCAGTCGAGCTATTTCGCGAATGCCAAAAGATTTATAGCTTAAGAATTGAGCTCGAGGTTCGAACGCAATTCTTTGACTATCTTACGTTTATTAAAAACATCGGAAATAAGTTTGCATAACTGGTATTATCAAGATAAGAGTTGTAAAACAATAAAATGCCATTTCCATGAATGGCCGGAAAAGTTAGATACCTAATATTCATTAAATGGGGTCAGTCTCATTAGATAGCAATTACATGCAGATGCTCTAGGAAAATTCCATTCTTGCTTTCAG
Organism: Lampropteryx suffumata; assembly: GCA_948098915.1. Taxonomy (NCBI): domain Eukaryota; kingdom Metazoa; phylum Arthropoda; class Insecta; order Lepidoptera; family Geometridae; genus Lampropteryx; species Lampropteryx suffumata. The sequence goes on along the minus strand of OX402544.1, from coordinate 10,831,721 downwards.
CATTGATCAATAACATCAACAACACAATTAAACCGAGGTTTTAAATAGTTGAACCAAATGAATATGTCATTGTAGTACAACAAGATCGCCTTGATATTATTTTTCGACATTACCACCCAAAAATGGAGATTTACTTGTTTTATTCTTTGTGCGGTGCCTGGCCGTCGGGCGTCCTTTGCCGAGTTTAATGTTTTACTTATGAGCAAAGATTTCACATACTTTCTCCAATGAATCGTTTTATTTGCGAGTCGGTGTGCTTGCGCAGCTGACGATGGCTAGCTGGCTCACTCCACTAAATAACAGTTAATTATTCATTACAAAAACATTTTTTTTTATAAATAAAGTATTCATCACCATCCTTATCCCATTTTGTGTCGCCGTGATCACTTTATGTGATCATGTTATCTCTATGTGATATCATAATCTGTTCCAGACTTATCTATCAGCCGACACGTCAGTTTCTCTATCAAGATATATATAAGATATATAAATATATATATATATATATATATATATATATATATATATGTATGTATATGTATGTATATATATATATATGTATATGTATGTATATATATATATAAATCTGCCTATACTTTACCACTCATGAGAAAAGGTCTCCCCAATTCTGTTCTATTCATAATTTTGGGGTATTTAGACCCACATAACCCACATACTTTGTACAAATATTAACATTATATATTTTTAATTATTGCTGGTAGATAACCCGTTTGTCTAAAGGTTTGCTTACACAGGCAATTGGAATTGCTCAATCCTGGGCAATACTTGCAAATTATGATGTCACAACCACATGAAGCCAGTTACGGAATTTTATAGAGATACCGTCACACCATAGGTACCTCACAATATTGGGCAATTTAAGAAAATTTGTTGCCCCACATTGATTCGTCCTAGATGCCGAGCAATTATTGCCCAAAAAGTATTTGGCGCGCGCACATCTAGTGAATTAACGAATTAGTAAAATTGTATTTGTTTGGACTGATTGCGCCGTGCTATGTAGTCATAGCCGGGCATCCTGGGTCGACTCGAGAGTAGGGGCCAAACTAGCAAAACACTAGAAATCCATAAAAGGCCAGGATTCGCTTGACCTTGTCACTGGCGATAAACAAATAACTATAAAAAAGTACAGTCGGCCGAACTAGAATGTAGACATTTATTAATTAAAAAAATAGTGCAACATCGTTGTGTTCAATATTTACAGGACTAAATACTTAAAAAATATCACCTAATTTCATGATTTTATTGTTTTTGTTGTATATTTTTTTAGACACTGTGACACCATTTTCAAAGCTTGAAATGTATACGTTTGAGTGCAGTCGATTATACTGTATACAAACTTGAATAGATGTAGGTAGGTAAGGTGTGTTATGTGTGCTAAAGCTAAGACTCGAGGCCGCTCAATTTTTACTGACTTTGGAAACCTTCTTAGCTAAAGTTAAAATATTATTTACTCACGGGCAGAAGCTAGTAAGTAATAATACAAGGTTATTTTATCAATATTATATAAACAAGTACACAGAACTAGCCACGGTTACAAAGCTTTATAACCATAGAGAATAATAATTAATTACCTTTTACAATAAATAATAGAATAAATATTAATAAAAAATAACACACAGTACTGCATCGATGCAGTTATTTTTCCCACACCTAGTTAAATAATATATTAATGAAGCAAAGACTTTGTACCCCTTTTAACGAAAATTGCGCGGACGGAGGAGTATGAAATTTTGCACACTTATAGTATATATAGAGAGGAGTGCAGAATGCTAATATTTTTTTAACTAATAAGAATGCTAATATTTTTTTATAAAACATACAGTAATTATTAGTTAATTATGGTCGAATATCGACCAGTGGGCGACCACTAGTATATATAAATCTTCTGTGTGTGTGTTTGTAATTAAACTCCTCCTAAACGGCTGAACCGATTTTGATAATTATTTTTGTGTGTTGAACACACAAAAATTGAATTGAAAAAAGTGGATTCGAGAATGGTTTAGATTTACAATTAGGTATTTTTTATTTCTTATTTTTAACTTTTTAAAACGCGCGGACGATGTCGCGAACGGGACAGCTAGTAATCATATTTTAGGGCGGCTTTTTAATATGCTCTATCCTTGTCATTCTAATGTTCATGAAAAAAGATGGCTGAACAGATTTAAACAACTAATTAGCTTAACTATAAGATACACCACCGGAAAGATCTATAGCTTTGCTGTCGTATGATGTACCTACCTATTTGTTTTTAGGTACATTAGGTAGTTTAGGTACCCAAATCGTATATGATTGATTGAAATAATGCCTATTGCTAATCGAAATTGATAGACATTGATCCTGATTGCTAATCGAAACTGATAGACATTGATCCCGATTGCTAATCGAAACTGATAGACATTGATCCCGATTGCTAATCGAAACTGATAGACATTGATCCCGATTGCTAATCGAAACTGATAGACATTGATGCCGATTGCTAATCGAAACTGATAGTACATTAGGTACTTTTGCTTGTTTAATAAACGTTTTTCCATCTTCGTTTCTAATCAAATAATCTTCTTATGCGGTATGTAGACTTGTTGTGACAAACTTCAGTGTGAAGGACCTATGCAAAAAACAAAACATATGCCAACATTTTGATGCTGATTAATCAGAACTAAACAAATAAAGACGCGGGTAGCCGTTTTTTTATTCTAAATATACTAATATAAGTATACCTATTGATTTTTGTTAGTACACCTACATATCTATCTAAATAGATAAAAGGCGATGTGTGTATGTATGTTCCCTATAGAATTCGTGACGGCTGGACCGATTTCGATGAAATTTTTTGGAAATCTTCAGATTGGCCTAGCGGGTGATCCTGTGAAGTTTGGTAGCGATCGGATCAACATTACTTTTTTTTGCATCAATCAACTTTGGTATTTGTATAGATTGTATCTTAGGAACGGACATAGGCTACTTTTTATGTATGTACTATACGTGCGACGCCGCGGGCTAGTTAAAGTTTAGTTTCGTGTATAGTTGGGTATCAATTCCATTGACAAACACAGTTGTATGACTGACTTATTATATATTAATATATATTTTCGCGTTTGAGTACGTACCTACAACGCATAGGCACCAAATAACGCACGGTAATTCTTAACGGAGTTAGGTACAGAAAATGGAACCCTATTTCACAAACATTTAATTTAAGTTAACATTTAAAAGCTTTGACCTATTTTTTAATGTTTTTTTCAGAGATGACACATTTTAATAACGAATTTGTGGTAACGCAGGGTGACGTGTGACGGAAGGTTAATTTCATTCATGATTTATCCTACAAAACAAGATTGCGTGACTCATGTACCTACATCATATTTTGAATAGGTTCTCGGCAATGTTGCAATTTATTACAATATTTGTTAAGACCTTATCAGGATTTACATCCCTATATATATAAATATCTTGTGTCACAGTTTTCGTGTTTCTACTCCTCCGAAACGGCTTGACCGATTTTGATGAAATTTTATATGTATGTTCAGTAGGTCTGAGAATAGGTTAATAACTAATTTTTATACCTCTAAGTGTTAAGGGTGGCTCACACCAACAATTTTTTTTATGTTCAATAAGACAAAACAACGTTTGCCAGGTCAGCTAGTTATATATATTATTATTACAAAAATTCATGATCACCTACTACATAATATTCTATTTCATCTTTCCATTTGATCTTAAACCTCGTGTCATTATAGTACTTGTAGATAAATAAATAAATATTACTGGACATTTTTGACATTTTTGACACATTTAACGATTTCTGTAGCGCAGTGGGCTAAGATTCGGCTGAGACGCTAAAGGCTGCGGGTTCGATTCCCGCCGCGGGATAAATGTTTGTATGAACAGCAAGTATTTGTCTTAGGTCTGGGTGTTTCTATGTATATTATGTATGTATTTACAAAAAATATATAAGTAGTGTATCAGTCATGTGGTACCCATAACACAAGCACTGCTTACTTTGGGGCCAGATGATGTGTGAAATATTCGGGATTATTATTATTATTTTACATACCTACCTAACACTGTGCTACTATTTAACTAAAACGATCGAAAACAACGCGAATTAATGTTATAAATCTCATAAAAACTAAAAACGATTAACAATAATGTACCTATAACAATAATATTTTAAAGATAACCTTATCAAGTGACTCACTGACCATACACATCTGAAGGATTCATAATTAAAAACGGCACAGAGTACAATAAATAAAATGTAATTGTTGAAAACAATACCTAAGCATACCTACGACAATCACAAGGTAAATAAGAAACAGTTACGAACAAGAGCATTCGTCTACTAGCACGGACACGTAGAGGTTGTAAACCCTCTTGGTGCCTTATTTTTATGAAAAGTGAAGGTATTCTACAAGTAACAGTGAAAAATAAGTGGTGAAGTAAATTATCAAACTGACCAAGAACTTGCTACAAGTGATACACGCGAGCTGGACACACAGAATAAATAGTCTCCACCATTAGTCTTACCACGATTCAACAGCAATCAAGTTACACTATCAAGGTAATTAAAGTCTCATTATGTTATCAGCAGCGGTTGCTTCCATACCATGGGACCTTTTGCATGTATTTGTCTCGGGTCTGGGCGTTTGTATGTTTAATATGTAGGTATTTATAAAAAAAAAGTATATCAGTCGTGTGGTACCCATAACACAAGCTCTGCTAACTTTGGGGCCAGATGATGATGTGTGAAATGTCCGGTATTATTTTTTTATTATTTTGTCAGTATTGAAGTAAATCTCAGAACGTCTCAAGGGTTATTTAATTTGATAAGATTTGCGAACACAGGGTGAGTTGGTAGATACACTTAAAACAGATATTGACAGAACAGAACAGATTGCTTTGTTTCGACGGACTGACTAAAACTTCGTAAAAACTAACGATTTTATTTTGTTTGCACTTAAGTATGAATTAGAGAATGATTTAAATTTACATTTCTGAAATTTACTCAATTGACGTGTGATTGAAGTGTTTTAGCTCAATCACATGTAATAAGGTGTTGATTATAACTGCGGAAATGGCTAAAAATAAAGTAAAACTAGCTGCTGTCCGCAGCTTCGCACGCGTGGTACTTACATAAATAGTAGCCTTTGTCCTTCTCCAAGGTTCCATCTATCTCTATACCAAAATTCATAAAAATCGGTTCAGTGGTTTAGGCGTGAAAACGTGATAGACAGACAGACAAACAGAGTTACTTTCACATTTATAATATTATAAGTATAGATAAAGGAACAAAATAAATTTTTTAACATATTTTCATACATTTGTTTCAAAATGTTACTCTAATTATTAGAACTAGACTGGTCGCCCACTGGTCGAAATTCGACCGTAATTCATTAATAATTAATGTATTTCTTATGCATAATTAAAAAAATATTAGCATTCTGCACTCCTTCTCTATATAAACTATAAGTGTGCGAAATTTCATACTCCTCTGTCCGCGCAATTTTCGTAAAAAGGGGTACAAAGTTTTGCTTCACATATTAATATAAAGATAACAATAATAATGCCGGACATTTCTTACAGCAACATCTGGCCCCAAAGTAAGCAGAGCTTGTGTTATTGGTACCACATGACTGATAAACTACTTAAATACATATTGTTTTTTGTAAATACATACATATTATACAGAAACACCGAGACCCGAGACAAATACTTGCAGATCATACAAATATTTGTCCCGCGGGAATCGAACCCTCAACCTGCGCCTCAGGACTTCGCCCACAGCGCCGCAGGGGTCATCAGTGCAAAACAAGGTCGTTCGCATTTTATAAAATGTTTGCTAGACCAAAATCACCAACGTTGTATAATTTTTGGTTGAGAAACTGGAGTGACATTAAGGTACAAGTGCAATGACTCATGATTTTACTGTAGCTCTTACCACTTCCAGCCTTTATCTTGCCCTTATCTATATGGCCATTTACACAACTACTGAATTAGCGGGTTTATAATTATTTATACTTCCGTTTTAACTAACTGCAGTGTCGTGCATTATCTTATTCTGACAACCTCTGTAGCGGGCCAAGACCCGGCTGAGACGGAGAATGTCACGAGATCGATTCCCGCCGCGGGACGAATGTTTGTATGATCTGCAAGTATTTGTCTCCGGTCTGAGTGTTTCTATGTATAATATGTATATTTAATAAAAATATATGTATATAGGTACATGTATATCCATATCTATATCTATGAATGTTGCTAAACGCATAACTCGAGAATGGCTCGATCGGATCAGCTAGTTAAGAATTATGTCATGTGGTATGTATAACCAATAACACAAGCTGTGCTTATTTTGGGCCAGATGTTGTGTGTAAGTGTCCGGCATTATTTATTTATTTGTTCTCATTCTTAATCTAGGAGTAGACGAAGATAACAACGTATATTAACCTCTGCGATCGATTATTATTTTCGTGTATTTATGTAGTCGTATTGTAAAAATAGTCTCTAGTGTTTTTAAAGAACCATTTTCGTTTTTTATAAATTATTTTATTACCTAATTTAATCTAGTAATAAGTCTTTAAAGATTTGCTTTATATGAAAACAAATATTCAAAATAAGCAGTTTTTAAACGTTTCTAAAAATAAGTACACAAAACTTTAGTTTCACAGCAATTTATTTGTATATTTATTTGTATTATATACGTAAATGAATGATTGTATTTACTGTCAAATACAGTATACTTTGATGATAATATAATATACTGAAGTGTCGGCTTATTACGGTTGCATGACAGATAGATTGGCTGAGTTTGACGCTAATAGACGGAAATTACGTGTGATGTCCACGACACTACTCAATTAGGCTGTTTGTGCTCAGCCAACCTATCAATCTTGTACTAAACACCTATCTAGTACGACTAAAAGACAGACATTACTACGTGTACTCTCATACTCACATACTCTTTGACACTCCCTGAAGATATCCTCAAAAATCTAAGAAAATAGGGATCTGATGTGTCTACTTAGGCAAGGGATTACGGTAACGAGGAAGGTTTTTTATACCTAATGCAGAGCGCAAACGTGGACACTTTTGTGTCTTGCGTCAGATACAACTTACCGATGAATATTTGATTTCTATAGGATCAGTATGAAATCATCCACTCCCTGCGTATACGGAAACATTGTTTGTGTCCAGTTGCTCCCACTTAACATTTACTCATTGACGATCGAAAAGTATTCGGTGTCAGTAACTGGAAACTAAAAGTCGTCAGTTGAAGACACAAGAAACATTAACAAATTTCATTACAATTGTAATGAGTTTCTTCATCGACGTCCATCGTGAGACCGACGGAAAACAAGCAACGAATTGTACTAGTGGCCAGTAGTAGCAACGGGCGACTGTGTCCGATCACCGCCACAGCAACTACGGTTCCTTGTTATGGTGTGCCGTGTCGGATACAAAAAGTGTCTACGTTTGCGTATGGCCTAAATAAACAAAATCGTTACATACAATCTGACTGATTGACAACCAACAAACTTTCTAAGGACCTGAAACATTGATAATTATTTTTGGTTAAAGTTAGAGGTGCACTAAGAACCAGAATTCTAAAACCCCATAAAATGATAAAGTTTGTACAAAAATATTGTGCTACTTGTATCAATTGTAATTACCTACGTTTTAAAAACTAAAATGAAAACCTATTTCATTTATATAATAACATAATTTCATTTACTTGAACGCATATTTACGTAACGCGTTATGGCGCCAGTCTGTCTGGCTTCCCTTTCTCTCACGCATACGGCAGCGGTAGGCAGGCTCCTCCTCTCTCACTCTGACTAGTTTCTGAGAACTGCTACTACTGCTTTCGCCTGAGTACTCTAGTAATGGAGATACACTGCCTTTAGAGTAAACTATATACTTTTGAGTAAAGTTTAGAAACGTTGTTCTCAAACACACCTTAGTAACTTAGTCAGCGTCTGTAAGTTACATTACAACTTGGCTATGGGGGAATTCAAACTGATTGTGATTTTTGTATTCATTCGTAAAAATGTAGTATGAGCAAGGTTTAAAGCTTATTTCGAGTAGGTGTGGCTTTGGCTTCTGTAATGAATGACCGTTGGAGCAATAATTACGTTTTAAAAACAAAAAACACAACAGATTTAATTGAAAAATTGATTAGATTTTAAAGTAAGACATAGCAAAGTCGTATGTTGTCGTTCGTTATGTGTTATTTTAAATAAAATGTTGTTTTTCATAAAAAAAACATTTACGGATAATTTTGCTCGGATCACAAAGAAACTCAAATATTTTATTCCAATTATTCACACCCGAGTCCATAACTCCAGTTTTATATGAATAAAATCACCAAAAAGACTAATATAAACGGAAATAACTCCTCATGGTGATGCTCCTGGTGTTGTAGGCGTCCAAAGGCTTTGGTGACCGCTTACCATCAGGCGGGCCGTAAGCTTGTTTGCCACCATTGTGTTAAAAAAAAACTTTAAATAAATAAATACAATACAATACAATACAGAGCGCATTGTTTGCTTCGCAAGACGGCCAAGACTAAACCCTGATTTTCGAATTCAATAGATTAGAATTAGAACTGTCAAATAAAAATGTTACCTTAAATTCGACTTTAAAATAACAATAACCGGCAAAACAACAGATTAATTACCACAAGTGTCAACTTCATAATTTTTTGACTTTACAAGATTTAGGTTGATGGCTGACCGCGATCTGCAGATATATTTTGATATGAGTATTTATAATTATTTTCCAATTATTTTAACACGACAACATCCATCCGCCTCGTTGAGTTAAATACCCGTGAGTAGGTACAAACATAAAAGGTATCTAGCTAATTGTGATGTTCTGTTGATACATATTATTTACACAGGTTCTATTTTTTATTTATGGATACCAACCTACTTAAGTAGTATAGCACGTTAGATACACTTGTATCATTATATTTTGCACTCAAGACATTTTTACACATTTTGAATAAGTTAAACGCGTATTTCCAATGATTTTTTTATTTACATAAATAATTACTGAAATAATATAAAATACACGTGAAACAATTGAGCTATCTAAGGATCGTTTAAAACGATCTATAGATAGCTCTATATATAGCGATCTATAGATAGCGTTCCCAAGATACCTACTGGCGGCATTGCCACGTTGAGTGGCAATGCGCTGAGCCAGGTAGGAGCCAGCTTTTGGGTCTACCAGACGCCGCGCCGTGGAATAATTTTGAAAACGCGGTGGGGTTCTGTTCCCCACGGGCCCAGGGTCTCGACTCCAAAAGGCTCATACAAAGAGAGAAAAAAATAATAAAAAAACAACGAAATACTAAAGTAAAAAAAACTATTAGTAAATAATTAATGGCCCAGCATATTTAAATAGTTATTCAACGTGGCCTTCATTTTCAGGGTTCCGTTGCCAAATGGCAAAAAACGGAACCCTTATAGATTCGTCATGTCTGTCTGTCTGTCTGTCTGTCTGTCCGTATGTCACTTTTTCACTTTTTCACGCCACTTTTTCCGATACTACAAGAACTATATTGTTGAAACTGGGTAAGTAGATGCATTCTGTGAACCGCATTAAGGTATTCACACAAAAATAGAAAAAATACAATAAATTTTGGGGGTTCCTCATACTTAGAACTGCAACTCAAAAAGTGTTTTTTCATCAAACCCACACATGTTTATCTATGGATAGGTCTTCAAAAATCATATTGAGGTTTCTAATATCATTTTTTTCTAACCTGAATAGTTTGCGCGAGAGACACTTCCAATGTGGTAAAATGTGTGTGCCCCCCCCCCCTGTAACTTCTAAAATATGAGATGGAAAAACTAAAAAAAATATATAATGTACATTACCATGCAAACTTCCACCGAAAATTGGTTTGAACGAAATCTAGTAAGTAGTTTTTTTTAATACGTCATAAATCGTTAATATCAATAACTTAATTAAAAAATACACTATTATTAAAACATCGATCAAAGTTACAACGAACTACAAGAACTTTTATATTATGTTACTTGCTGCTACGGAACCCTTCATGGGCGAGTCCGACTCGCACATGGCCGCTTATATTCTTAAACGTTCCTTAGATTGCCTGGGTGTTATAGGGTACAATATGTAATTAAATATATATAAGTATTTGATTATTGCAGGGCGTCTGGTAGATAATAATAATAATAATAATAATACTGGACATTCCACACAGCATCAACTGGCCCCAAAGTAAGCATAGCTTGTGTTATGGGTACCTGACTGATATACTACTTATATACTATATTATATATTTTTTGTAAATACATACATATTATACATAGAAACACCCAGACCCAGATATATTGCGTGACCCAAGAGCTGGCTCCTATCTGGCTCTGCGTAATCGCATTGCCATTCAACGAACGCTGCCCTCTGGCAGTGATCTGGATCAGTTGAGCTATATATAGATCGTTTTAAACGGTCCTTAGAAAGCTCAACTGTTTCACATGTTTTTTATATATTATTACTTATTGTATATTATTCTGTACATTTCTTTAATTATAATATACAGTATTTGATCAATCCCATAATAATATAGCTAGTTGGGGGCTGGATGATGTGTTAAATGTTCGTCAATATTTATTGATAGCTTTATTGTTTCAAATGTATTTTATATAATTGTATGTATAATATACTGTACCTACATTTCTGTAAAAGAGGGTGGTTAATTGATAAAAATAATTTTAATGACCCTGATTACTATTCTTTTGACAAACTAACTAAAATGAATATCAGAATAAAATAAAAAAAAGAGGTTTATTTAACACAAAACAATCAAGAAATGATTAGGTAGGTAGTAGGTATGAGTAGGTAGGCCAGATTGTACATGTTAGGTGTTTACATTTATCGCTTGTGGTGCCAAACAGGTCCAGTCCCAGCTCTAATCCACTCCTATGGGAGACAGCGCTGGTTTTCAGACTAGACCTTACAAGGAGACATCACAGGCGGGATTCTTACATAAATATATACAAAAATACTGAAAGTTACAAACATTAAATAATGGAGATACTTATTGATGGAATACGAACTTCTAGTCTGTTAACTGTAAGTCTAAATTAGAGTGACATGAATATATTACTCATCATAAATTGACATCTAATTTAAATATTTTTTCTTGTGCTATTGCATGTTTTATTCAGTAATCTTAGCTGCATTTTAACTCAATAAATTGTGACTTCATATCACATGGACAATGGAATTATAAGTGTATTATGGTGCAATGTGATTTGATAGACGAGGAATCCCTAGAAAGTTCTAGATGGCTATTCCGCGATGACGTTTAGAATAGACAATTGACGATCGACATTCGACTGAGACTTTATAATCAAACAATCACTTTACACTATTTGCCGCGGGACAAATGTTTGTATGATCTGCAAGTATTTGTCTCGGGTCTGGGTGTTTCTATGTATAATATGCATGTATTTACAACAAAAAGTATATAAGTTGTATATCACTCATGTGGTACCCATAACACAAGCTCTGCTTACTTTGGGGCCAGATGATGCTGTGTGAAATGTCCGGAATTATTATTATAATTACACTGGCAAAATTGACATTATTATAACACATGCCATTAACCAAGCAGAAGAAGAAGAAGAAGAATACAATTACTTAAATTGATGTGTTACATCAATACATCCATGGCACTAGTTCTCCCGTCTTGTCTACTATAATGATTCGGTTGCTCAGCATATTTGCACAGTACACGAAGCAAATTATTACGATAAGTGGGATTGCTATACTTAATGATTGTTAAAGAGTGATTATTATGATGGAGATCACGTGTGTATGTGCTGTGTTTCCGTATAAATAAATAAACAAATAATCCCGGACATTAAACACAGCATCATCTGGCCCCAAAGTAAGCAGAGCTTGTGTTAAACTCTTGAGTGGCGAATCTAAATCTAGACTTCTAAATATGGCGTTGTGGCCGCATAAGATGGCGGCATAAGATGTATTTTCAGAAAATCAACTATTTTCAACAAACTACTTTATGAGTAACATTTCGCGCGCTGGCACTTTTAGGCCAGTTGCGAGTCTACGGCGGTCGTACTACTGGTCAAATTGTACCTTCAAATAGCGAAAGGGTTAAGGGTACCACATGACTGAAATACTACTTATGTACTTTTTTTATAAATGCATACATATTAAACATGTAAGTTCATTTGATACAATCTGTCATCACGTTAACTCGTTTAAGTTGGTTCCTATCTCCTTTGTGGATCACTGCAAGCATTAATGCATAACCTCGTGTTTGTAACTTGATTACATCAACATAATTCGTACGTATCTTGACTGGCTTCTCAGCTTAGTTGGTAGTGACTCTAGCTTCTGCGCTGAACCTCAAATGGAAAAACGGAACCCTTATTTAAAGGATCACTGTGTAGTCCATCTGTCTATAAAGACTCCCAGGCACGCGTAGAGGTATCAACATGAAGGTAATATCAAATGCTTAGGGCTTGGTACTGTATTTAAAATAAAATTCTAAGCCTACATAATACAAAAATAAGGCCTAAACATGCCCATTTATGCCAATTTATACCGAAAATCTTGACACTCGCCCATATATCAGAACCTATGCTTTCCGTTGACGTATAATCAGAAAATGTGGCGCAATGAAAAAAATCCGAAAATCGATAAAAAAAGTATAAAGCTTAAAGTGTGGTCTAGACTTAAGTGTTGTGTAATTTTCTCAGAAACACGAATTAAAATGATAACCATCAGTTAATGCTAGCTTCTGCCTGCTGTTTTGTCCGCGTGGTATGTATATAATTAATAGCGTAGTGCAAAACTATATCTTTATCAAGTTTAATTAAAAAAGACAATTATTAGAGCAAACATCCCATTGCAGCTCCTTTTGCATCAGTTTTTTTTTATTAAAAACCACTTCGATCTAAAGAAGTGCGAGTACATGATCGCTTGTGTCAGTAATAGCAATTGAATAGAACCAACAAAGGATGCTTTATCCTGTTTGTCTTTGTTCTGTGACTGTTCTACTGTTCATTCAAAAACAATTGATATTTTCTTGATTTATGTTTACACACAGATTAAATGACTGGTCTTTAGAATTAGGTTGTTGGGCTCCGTTAAAATTTATAAAATTTGAAAGGTTTTGTATTTATGTTTGTTTATGGCCCAAATGGCCACTAATGATATGGAGACTATTTTTACTCGTACTTAAACTTTAAAGATTTGAATCTAGAATTCGGCTATTTTTATCTACGTACGCGGACAAAGCCTCAAAGCTAGTAACACATCAGTACGCATTATAAAACAACTTCCCTTTCGCCGCGTTTTCTGTCTGTCTGAGCAGAACGTGATAAACTCGAAAACTACTGAACGGGTTTTCGTACGGTTTGCAAATTTTGCAATGAACGGAGTGATGAGTGAATGAACGGACTTGAGGAAGGTTTAGATGTATAATTCACTAGTGCGAAGCCGGGGCAGATTGTCTAGTTTAATACAATTATACAATTAAAAAAGAAGACTTCTAGATGGATTCAAAAGATTAATTTAACTTGTTTATTAGATCGATATGGAAAATAACAGCAAAACAAATTTGTAGCCGCAATTTTTTTTATCAGACTTTTTCTCAGCTATCTTGTTCACATTTACTGTTTACATTTACTCCACAAATCAGGCGTGGGATAAACATCAAATGAAACGTCCTTGCAAAAGGTTCCTAGTAATAATAAAGACATTAATTAGCGCAGAAGCGGAACTCGCTGAATGATGAAGTTGTTATCAGATCAGACGCATCAGCGTCATGATATTAAACTACACAATCCGTATCTTTATGACGGTACCCTCAACAAATGATCTTTTGTATGAGAAAATATGTATATTTAGACACTATTTAGTAGCTATCTGTTCGTTAATTGAAGAATTAATATTTATTAAAATAAATTGGTATGTATTACAGGTTATTTCTATTAAACCAGAACCATAGAACGGCAACTTCATAGGTAAAGACAATGGGCTTCCAATAGGCAGTATGCGCCCAAAGCGGAGGGTAGTCTAATAAATTTTAAGTAAGTAGGTACATTATTCCTTGCTAGTTATCTGTTTTGTGGCATCGAGTTGTTTACAAACGAGTCAGATATTCAATCTTTCGATTGTAAACACCCAATATTGATTGACCACTTCACAAACCATCAGTTGAGAGTTCTTGCAGAGGATCAATTGTTGGCCAAAAAACTTCATGTGGGTTAGCCTAGCATGAGCAAGATTCAAGTGTATTTGATAAGTAGTTTGGCGAAATATTTTTTGCTAAGCGACAAAAAGCCGACACGTTTTTAAATTAGAGATGCGCGCAGTTTTTTTTCCTTATTTAAAATTAATAGAAACGTTTCAAATAACGAAAAAATTGTAGAATCTGGTTTTAAAATACACCAAACCATAAAACGCGACGGCTAGGGGATCCGCGTGAAGGCTAAAAACCAACCTGTGCAACTCGGCACTGATAACGGGTGTGTGTCAAACAGGGATTATGCTATACATACCTTACCTATATACTATATACCCTATCTTTGATTATTTTATTATTTTATAATAAATGCATACCTACATAATATACGATGTAGGCATGTCTATTCTGTGGCATCAGATCCGCGAGTGTATCCACTGAGCCATTTGTTTTGGCGTTGGGTTTTTATTTAACACTGACTCCTGACGCTCGCGGCTTTGCCCGCCTATAAGCATACAATATTAAGTAGCCTATATTATTTTCCTGGTTTAATTTATACCCATACCAAGTTTATTTCAAACCGGTTCAGCCATTATTACGTGAATAGCAAACAAACATCCACACCAACGTTTCACATTTATAATATATGAAGGAAATTATTTACATGCTTAAACGGTTCAATAAATAAAAAACGCATGCGTTTTAACGCAACATGCGGTGTACCGCGAAGCCGGAGTACCGCTGGCAGATCCAATGAGGCATTTTTATAGCGTAATAATTGTATCACACGTATTGTGTGCTTAAAGTTTTATCATCTCACCTTTGTTCGTTCGTTGTATATGTAAATTAAAATAAATAAGTTTTTCTGCGTCGCGTGATAGTGCGTTGTAGTGCTGGCGTTATAGCTTTGCGATTTGCTGAGCGTTGGCCTGGCTCGTACTGACTTATATCTGGTCGTCTGCACAGAGGCCTGGCCTGCCACTCGCCTGGACCCCGCCACGCGATCGGGGCCTTCAGCATCACGACTGCAACGAATAAGGACAACCACGTAGTATGTACCAACTTTATTTTTAGCTTTCATAGTCATAAGATGAAGTAACCTGTACAGTTTTAGTTGTATTGTATCGCTCAATCATTATTGCTTTAAATTCTTGAACAAAATGTCGCAATTATATACTGATAAAGGTACCTAGTGGTATTTGGTTAGCCAATCTTGGTAGCTGTTTGATTTCTTAGAGAATATACTTGAAACTTGTTAGATTCTGATCAATTGTACGAATCTGAAGATCTGACGATAGAATGGCGATGATGGTTTGCAGACGTGGCTTAAAAGATGTGTGGCTAACAATATAATAGCGACTGCGTTTCTTGGAATCTTCTACCGACACTACAAAGTTATTTTTTCTGATCTAAAGTATGTAAAGTAGAGTAATCTCAAACGGTATAGGAAAATACAGAGAGGAAACCGGCATGTCGTAGAATTAAAAAAGTCCGAAGCAATGTGCTGAAAAAGTGTACGAAAGGAGCCTCTGAGGCACACTTTAATCCATTCACCACTCTGATTCGAAATAACACTGCTCGCCATAAATTGATCGTCTCTCGCTGACGTGACTCTCTTGCGACCGTGCCCTGCACGTCTCGTGTACTTTCCAGTCTGCCGGTAACGTTTAACTATTCGAAAGATGACGGATTTAGAAACTCGCAATGTTTGAGCCACTTAATTTTCACTCAAAACGGGATATTTACCATGATATATGAGTTTTTCTCGTGATCATGGAGCATGCAACTGTGCCGAAATATCGAGAAGCAGAAAAACTCATATATCATGGTAAATATCCCGTTTTGAGTGAAAATTATGTGCAAAACCATGATAGTTTTAAAAATTATTTGAGCCACTTCTTTATAACTGCGACCATTTTCAATTAAAGTTACAGCTTTGGAATCCTGAGCTACGCTAAGATCCGGCATTGTGCTTTCAGGTATTAATTGATGTGTAAGGACTACTATTGGGATACGTTTTTGTAAAAAAATAACATAAAGTACGACAGATTTTATCAAATTAATACGCATACGTCAGCAAAATTATTCCAATATACTAGTGAAAATAACAAATAAACGAAAAAACAAAAATGAAAGCTAAAAACAAAAGATTATTGAAGTAATTCCTTTTTCAAATTAAATATTAATGTATATGTGGCCAGTTTGTGCCTAGAACTTTTTGTACATATTTTAGTATTTTTCTTTGATTCATGAAGCGTTCCTCTAAATAAGTCCATGAGTGTAGTGACACAAAAAGAAGAATATACTTAAAGCCAAATTCCTATATCTTATACAAGTATTAGAAAAACACAAAAAAACATATTGGAAAACTTTTCTTGTGTTAGTCACTTGATGGCTTTGTAACATCATGGAATACTTTTGGGATTACTACCAGCAGACGACTTTGCGTGCCGTATTTAGTTTATCCATTAATCAAACAATAATTGTTTTCTTGAACTTCAATCCTTTTATTATCCGGAAGCCGTATGGATCTGTTAATTGTTGACATCTTGGAGTACCATTAGGTTCCTTTTAATGTATGACAAAGCGGCGTAAATACTGTCCTTATCTATTGTTCTTGATTTCTGAGTTGCCAGCATAACTTCAGAAAAGATTTAAAGATTTCAAAGGTACATTGCATAAATTCCATTGTATATGAGCCTGCAACCCACGTCAAATGTTTTGCTTCGATTTTCATAACGTAACAAATAGCTTGCAATTACACTCAACGCGTACCAAAGAAGAAAGAAACAAGTGCCAACAGCCTAACAAGCCGGTTTATTACAAAATATGTTCATTTCATGAAATTAATTTAATGAAAATGTTAATGTAATCATTTATCGCAGAAATCATAATTCCATAGTATAAAACAAATTCGCCTCCCGCTGTCTGTCTGTCCTGATGTATGCTTAGATCTTTAAAACTATGCAACGGATTTTGATGCGGTTTTTTTAATAGATAGAGTAATTCAAGAGAAAGGTTTATATGTATAAAACATGCATAATATAGTAGTGAAATACTGATAATTGTAGAGGTTTCTAATGTGATGTAAATATACTCATTTTTTTGCTCTTACATTGCAAACGCTTGCTGAACCCTACGAGATAGATCAAAATAATGTACTACAGTTTTGTACACCTCAAAAAGGTTTACAAAAAAGTCCGCGATGGTATATGTCTATCTTTTAGGAATAACCATTCTGTAGTATAATTAGTATCAGCATTGCACCCGTGCGAAGCCGGGGCGGTTCGCTAGTTATTAATAAATCAGGCGTGCACGAGAGAGGCCTCTAAGGCGCACTTTAACACTTTCACCACACTGGTTAGAACAAACTAGTAACACAGTAACAGTATGCTTAGCTAACGCACTTCTTTCCGATAAACAAACCGTGTTACTGAAACATGTGACTCATTCTATGTTAAGTTCATTAATTACAGTGTGCGTAGGTATAGTTACATGCAGCTGTTTCCATCAATTTAAATGTTAAAAATCACGTTATATACAACACAACGTTATATGGCTTTTCTGGAAACTCAATTCTTATCGCCCCCAAAATGGTTATGTAGCTCATAAATTCTTTTCGGCATCATCTTTCTGCTCTTAAGTATCCCATTTAGAGGTCGGCATAACAGGATCTTCATTTCTATCATTATCTACTATCAGACTTTTTTTAACCGCCTTCAAAAAAGGAGTAGGTTCTCATAACTTCGTCATTTATAAATGATGAAGTTATGAGGATTATTGATGTTAAAGGATATACCTTCCGATTGGTCCCATAGAAAATTCATCAAAATCAGTTCTGCAGTTTGGTTCTAAATCAAAATAGATGAAAAATATGGCATCCCAAGTCAACGAAATATCGTTTTCTATATATATCTATCTGTATGTGTATGTATGTTGTATGTATGTTCTCTATAGACTCCGAAACGACTGGACCGATTTCGATGATTGTTTTTGGAAATCTTAAGATTGGCATAGCGGGTGATCCTGTGAAGTTTAGTAGCGAACGGATTTACAGAACTCTTTTTCTAGGCCTACTGCTACCCTTGTATCTATCCACATTATAATCCATCACCCTTCTTGTCACATGACTTTCTTGGCTTCGCATGATATGCCCTAACTAACCACTCTAACCCTCTAACTTTTTTGAGTATTTTGTCAATATAGACACGTAATGTGGGAGTGTGTCTGATTGTCTGAAGGCAGCGGCGCTAGCGGTGTCTCAGAGTGACTTCTATAAGGAAAAACAATATTTTTACACATTTTCCTCTAAAAATGTTATTCAATAAATATGTAAAATCTATTTAAACCACTTGTTTGGATCTGCGTTTTCGCTGTAGATACCTGCTATGATTTCTCTGAACTATTATGATTATGACGTACGTAGGGAAATAGTGCCGATATAGGAAGAGTGGCTGACTTGTTATCCTCGACAAAAATGCGATAAAAATGTTATGTCAAGGTCGCGCACACCCGACCCGACTCCGTTCATTCGTTATATTTCTGTACATACCTATTTATATACATTTAAATCAGTCTCGAATTGTCACGGCTACTTACAGACGACTAATTGACAGTTTTGACACGGTACGTATAAAGCGGCGTATGAAAAAATGAAATGAAAAAATGATTTTTTTTTATTTTGTATGTACTGGCGAACATTGTTTAAGGTGATCTAGAGAATAAATAGATCTTATAAATAAATATTGGAGGATTTTTATCCACATCTAAGCCTAAGCAAAGCAAAGCAAAGCTTTTTCTATTGGAACATTTAGACTGATAAAACACATTTTGAAATAGCTACATAGGCTGTACGAAGATTTGCTAAGCACAAGTACCTAGCAAACTACTAAATGAAAGCTAACGTTCGGAATTCTAGCTGCTCTAAGTTAGGAGAGTGTGGTTTTAGTACTGGTTGATAAATTATGTATGCACTAAACATATGATACACGTAGTTTACAACACGCAGACACAGAACACATCTATGTTCTTAAAACAAAATGTGTGCGCCCTGGACAGGGGTCAAACCATCCACTTACAGCGCAGAATAGACAGACTACCAATAACTGATCTTTAAGGCCAGTATAAGCAGTTTGAATAATTGACTATATCTCAGAGTTGTTTGACTGATGATAACTCGGCCTTTAAAAGAGTATTGAGCCTTTAGGAGTTATACATTTTTTACTCGTACAAAAACTTCGGCGTCCGCCTTCCAAGAAGCCAAGAAAAGGAGTTAAACTTGTCACGTGATATTTTGTTCAAAAGATTTTAATTTTTACTGCTTTTTTTCTGAGGTATTGGCGTTGTTCTAGAATATTGTCAGTTTTTTTATTTATGTGTGGACCTACTTATAATCGCGACATTGTTTAATCCGTAATGAATCGATCTCGATCGATCATGGCTGTGTCGAGGCGGCTTTGGTAGGTACAATGTATTAGTTAAGGTGCCTTAGTAGGTACATTCAAATTTATAATTCAATTTGTTTTTATTCAATATTCAATTATATTTGGACAGTATATGGATATGGACAGTATACAGAATAATTATGAAGAAAAAAAATACTTCTCTTTAAATAGACTTGCGTGAACAAAAGTGCATCAATCAGGCGTCATCAACAAGTAGCATTAGGTAATTACAGATGGTCTTACAGACTATAATTACTTGCATGATACAAGAGCGGCACTCTTTCACTTCAAAGGCTTTCGATTTAGGTACTTTTTTTGTACACACATTGTACATTGTACATTGTACACACATGCCTCAGATAATTTTCTTACCTATAATAGATTGTTTGTAGATATACTTTGACCAAAAATAAATGTGGAACCAATATTTGTTAATTCTAAAACTATCATGGTTTTGAACATAATTTTCACTCAAAAACTCAAAACATGCGCCATGATCACGAGTTTATCTCGTGATCATGGCGCATGAATCTGTGCCGAAATATCGGGAAGCAGAAAAACTCATATATCATAGTAAATGTCCCGTTTTGTGTGAAAATTAATATTTATTTGATATTATTCTACCTTGCATCATATTCAACAGACGATTAGTAATTAATATTTTATATATTTTTGATGTCATCAATCTATCAATAATAATGAAGATACTTCTAAAACAGTTGAGTAAAAAATCATCTAGACAGCTAAACAGCTCAACAGCAAACACCTACCAAAGTTTGTCTTGGGAACGCTGCCCTCTGGATATGGATAGGTTGAGATATCTAGCTCAATTTAAACGGTCCTTAGATAGCTCAATTGTTTTACATGTATTTTATATTAATGTACATTCAGTACATTTTTGTACATGTCCTTTTCTTCTAACATTAAGTTTAATATATGAAGATAATATATTTTCATTCCTTGCGGATAATTAAAAGAAAGTCCTTATTCAACATTAAATAGATCTTGGTCAGATAATGCTGGATTTAACAATCAAGTGGTTCTTTGTTTTGTGCTCAAGTAGGTCTGTAATACGATCCACCTACAATAAAATTGTTTCCTCTACCAGCTAGTATAAAAATTTAACTTCCTTGTTGGACAGCTGTACGTGATAATGTTGTGAAACAGACAAGATGCGTCTAGTAAAAATTATAAAGATATATAAATGCACTGACTCTGACTAAAATATGTTGGTCTTTAAGAAGTGCTAGGTATGTGTTAATCAACAAATAATGCCGGACATTTCTTGCCTGTCAGCTCTGTTGGTAGCAGCTCTGCCTTTTGCGCTGTAGGTTGAGGGTTCGCGTCCATCCCAGGATAAACATTTGTGTGAAGAACATAAGTGTTTGTTCTGTGTCTGGGGTGTTATAAAGTATCATAAGTCTGTATTTAAAAATATACAAGTATTCTATCAGTCATCTAGTCACCATAATACAAGATATGCGTAGTTTGCGATTACATGGTGTTGTGTGCATTGTCCAGCAATATTTATTTATTTCAACATCATCTAGCTCCAATGTAAAGCTTCTGGTATCGGTACCACATGACAGATATCGGAATTATTTAATCATCATCATTTAACTTGATAGGTATTATCCACAGCTGGGTATAGGCCTCTTTATTACACCACTTACTCTTTATTATACTACTTATATAGTTAATTTTTCTTTTGTAAATACATACATTATCTATATATTAATACGTGAAGCAAAAACTTTGTACCCTTTTTTACGAAAATTGCGCCGAAGGAGGAGTATAAAATTTCGCACACTTATAGTTTATGTAGATTGCTAATATTTTTTTCTATTATGCATAAATAATACATTAATTATTAATTAATTATGGTCGAATTTCGACCAGTGGGCGACCCTAGTACATAGAAAAACACCCAGACCCTAGACAGATACTTGCAGATCATACAAACATTAGTATCGCAATATGTGTTAATATATACTTTTGCAAAAAGTTTTTCATTAAATGTACTGTTTATTTATCCGTCGAAGTAACAAGATTTGAAATAATTACGTGTCAAAAACTAAAAATAAACCTGACTTCATTGAATGAAATTTGAACCCATAAAATACAACCGAATTGAGAAAGTCCTCGTTTGTTTGAAGTCGGTTCAAAAAGTTTTTATTTACTTACCCTTTTAAGTACTTTATAATTTTTCGCAATCCGTAAACACCACTGGGAAGTCACATTATCACAAAATATCGAAATTTCGTTTACTTGGATGACATATTTTATTCAGCTATTTTGATTTAAGAACCAAAATACTAAACCGATTTTGATGACATTTCTATGCGACCAATCGGGAAGTATAGAGTATTTTCACGTGAAAAAATAGTTTTCATAACGGCTCAAAATGAAGAAGTTGAAGCAAGGTAGCAAACATGAAAAAAAAAACATATTTAAATAGAACATCTTCCTTTTTTTAAAGTTGGTAAAAAATATAATAGATTTCAAACTCTTAATCTGGTCTTCACAAGTTATATATTAATTAGGTCAGTGGATAATTGGGCAACCCTGGTAGATGAAGGAGTATATAAACATACACAGACTAAACATGAATTATGACTTAATTATAAGTATGACTATGAATTACATCGGCATTAACATATTATCAATCGATCGACAGTAAGAACAGTGTACGTGTTTTGGGTAGCAATTTATACGTAAACTTACATTGATTGTTATAAACTTACATTGTTAAATTGATACTTTTACGAATTAAATTAAACCTTAGCTCTATTTATTGAAAAGCTATAATTGTAGATCACAAAAGAGGCGTGCTAGGTGATTTATGGTCATGATTATCATCATGAGTACAACTCTCCTTATCTACGTCATTATGACGTGAAACTACTAATAACTAGACGCAGACGTAATCGCAAAAGTAAAATACGTTAGAAGGTAAAGAGTAAATGATGTAATATGATCTATTTATTTATTTATTTTATTTTTGTCAATTCTGAACTGTTCAGTGAATCTGGATCAGCTGAGCTATCTGTAGATTATTTTGAGCAGTCCTTAGATACCTCAATTGTTTTTCATATTTTATTGTAATTTTTTTGGTAAATTTCTGTAAAAATAAATGTTTTATTTCTTAGTGAAATTTAAGTGGTTTAAGATAGCGCTAAAAATATTGAGAAAACCAACTTTTTAGGCTCCAATCGTGACTAATGTCTAATAAATGTCGACTCGATTATGGTCAGACACTCAGGAGATAGTAAAAAACTTGTTTTAACTTGATACAAAACTTCGTGTATATCCGAATTAGATATCTATCTGTTAACTAAATTACCAACTATTATTGGTAAGACTTATCTTACCAATTAGATACAGTATAATCGAAATAAGGATTTTGTGTACTAAGCACTTAGCCTGATATAAATAACTCAATATTACTTCTGTCAATAATTTTGTAATCTCCAAAGATCCGTGGTGTGTGGTACTCCGCACCTGTGCTAGCCTTTTAGTCCACTGTCTTTCCCGTGGTAGAAAATAATATCTCCATTTTATAGTATTATATTGAAGATAATTAGCCATATCAAAGTGTTCTGTACTGACCAGCGCACACTAGTCCACACTAGTACACTCAAACCTTTATAGGTCGCTTAAATTGAACATAGCTGTAACTGGTTTAAAAACTCAATGATAAATCTTTCGAGAGACTCTATAAGTCTTTATTCTTATGCCGTGTGCGACAAGCCGTTCGCAAACTAAATTGGATGGTGGACGAAGGCGTCTGCGGTCACTTTCACTAAATCGCCGCTGGCGTAACACATTGTTTTACTGTGTCGCTTTTCTTTGGCGAATCTTCTTGACGACTGTTACATGCACGGCTTTGATTAGATAGGTAAATAACTCATTTTGCATCATACCTACAGAAATTGTTGGAAAACAAATACTTTGACAGGTTTTTAACTTCATAACTTCAAGTGATCTGAACTGTGTTTTCTTTAACAGGTCTACTTACAGTTTTGAATAATTCAGGTTATAATATTTTTTTGTAGGATAACTACGAGGTTTCTGTAAATAATTAAATCATAAAAACTTAATATATTACAGTATATTTAGGTATTATAATAGCCTACCAAGAGGATCTATGCGATCGCAGTAATTGCAGTCTGAGAATAACTTAGTTGCGCTAGTATTCTATTAGGAAACTAGAAAAACAGGACGGCTAGCTGGGCACTCTAAAAAGAACGCACAAGAAAGTGTTCGCGATATAAATAGAAATTGCAAATACGCGTTTACTAAGCGCAGACGAAGGCGCAGATCGACGGCGATAGCACAAACGCAATGGCTGATTGTAAAATAACGCATATTATAGCATGTTTAAATAAAACTAGCTACCGTCCGCGGTTCACTCCCGTAGTAAAAACAAGCCAATGCCAGGTACGCCAGGTAACGAATTGTAGTTATTCCTTCATTCCATTTTAAGTTCAGCCGTGTTAAGCTTATCTAACGTAAAAAAAATATTTATTAAATAATTTGTAGGATTTAATATCGTCTTGGCTTCAGCCCTTTGGAATATTAAAAGGCATATCTATCCGGCTGAGACGCAGAAGGTTGCGGGTCCGATTCCCGCCGCGGGACAAATGTTTGTATGATCTGCAAGTATTCGTCTCAGGTCTGGTTGTTTCTATGTATATTATGCATTTAAAAAAAAGTATGTAATTAGTATATCAGTCATGTGGTACCCATAACACAAGCTCTGCTTACTTTGGGGCCAGATGATACTGTGTGAAATGTCCAGGATTATTATTATTATTTATGAATTTTAATATTTGACTACTGGAACAGACTTCCAAACTTGAATGCTCACTACTCCGCACGGATCTAATGCGCACTTGAATCTTTCAAAGGTTTTTAGTTCATACTAGCTTATACCGGCGCCGGCGGCTTTTCAATTATGGTGCCCACAAGTAAAAAGTAAAAAAACTAATATGTTATTTTAGGCCACTGACTATATCTATTTAATCTAAATCTGTCCAGTGGATTTGACATGATTGAGCCATACGAACTGCTTTATAATTTTTAGTGAGTTGTGACCGGTTTCCTCGCGGTGTTTTACATCACTTTTTTGGTTTGTGTTAAAATGCTTGCAAACTTACATATAATTTTGAAACAAAAAATTATGTAAAAACCCATAAAATATTATTAACAAAAGGTGATTTTTACGATTTTCGATGTAATTTACGATCGCAAAATTGCGTTGATGATTAACGACACAAAAATGTGTTGCTATATTATTTCAACACCTAGTAAAACTTAGCATAGTAAGTACCCTATAGCACTGCACTAACTATAAAACTGCCTCAAACTAGGTAAATTATATTGATCATTTGTAGAACGTAACAATAGGTCGATACGTAAAACGATAAAAGTAGCTACTTATTCTAAAAAATAGCACACAATTTACTTGGGAAGATAAAATAATAAATGGCTTAAATTCATAAAATATATATAATAAATATATAATTATTATATAATAAATATATAATAAAACTTCTATGTATTGTTTTTTTTATGTTAAGCGAGTACACTTTGTAAACTGTTTATCTGATAGAAAACTTATTGAATAGTTGATTCGATCTTCATTAAATTGTGTTAGATAACACAATCGCGGGGGTTTCGTAATCAATAAATATGGATGGACAATGCACACAACACCATCTAGCCCCAAACTAAGCATGGCTTGTATGGTTACCAGATGGCTGATAGAATACATATATATTTTTAAATACATACTTATGATACATTATGACTGGCCTGTCAACTCAGTTGGTAGTATCTCTACCTTCTGTACTGTAGGTTGAAGGTTCGATTCCCTCCCAGGATAAACATTTGTGTGAAGCTCATGGGTGTTTGTTTTATGTCTGGGTTTTGTAAAGTATCTTAAGTATGTATTTTAAAATATATAAGTATTATATCAGTCATCTAGTCACCATAATACAAGCTATGCTTAGTTTGGGACTAGATGGTGTTGTGTGCATTGTCCATCAATATTTATATTGATTTTTATTTTATTTATTATAACACCCAGAGAAAGACATCTACATCTCACAAATGTTTGTTCTGGGAGGAAATTATTCCTTAACCTAAAGCGCAGAAGGTAGAGCTACTACCAACTGAACTATTAGGCTAATCGTAATAATAAATGGTATAAAAGTTGTATATATGGGTTTTTTAAAAGGAGGAAAAATAAATGCATTACGGATTTAATGTAATTCAGACTCTTAGAACACCGGCTACGGGCACACTATTTTTGCTCCCTACCCCGGGATCTCAGTTTTGGTAACACTTGTCCATCTATTGTTATCAAATAATAGACTTGTAGGTATTCGGTTCACCATCCAGAGATGATTTCCTTAATCATATATTTTTCTTACATCTTTTTTCATGATCTAATCTTATATACTGTAGCTATCACAGCTACTATTTTTTTTCCTTTATTTCCAATAGTTTAGTGTTCTGAACTAAAGTTCTGTGCACAAAAATAATAATACCAGTAAATAAGAATTGTTATAAAAATAATTAAATAAAGTGCTTAAATAAAAAACCTTCCTGAAAAGTGTATATTGTTTGCTATTTACATTCAATAAAAGCAAAAGAAAATAACTCTGTTTGTCCTGCAACTATGCTTAAAATCAAAGGTAGCTGAATTCTCTATACCCTGAAATTAGACAAATTTATGCAATATGTTTAACGGACTGGATGTGTCAAAATTGTGTTATGTTAAGGTTGCATTCGGCTGTCGTTACAGGACGACGAACAACTTAGACACTTGTTACAAAACATTAAAGCAGATGAGAATTACTGTGCTGTTTTAGCATCTCAATATAACTAATTTACGTTCCAAAGATAACAAAATAAATAATAATAATAATAATAATAATGCCGGACATTTGACACAGCATCATCTAGCCCCAAAGTAAGCAGAGCTTGTGTTATGGGTCACCAGATGACTGATATACTACTTAAATACTTTTTTGTTTTTTTTAATATATACATATTATACATAGAAACACCCAGACCCGATACAAATACTTGCAGATCATACAAACATTTGTCCCGCGGCGGGAATTGAATCCGCAACCTTCTGCGTCTCAGCCGGATGTTAGCCCACTGCGCCACAGAGGTCGTCAAAAAAAAACATTTAGACAATGATGATTTCATAACAAGCGTACAGATGCAGTTATGAATGGGAAATAGAAATTCCATTATTTTTAGAAATCCTCGCTAGCAAATAAATTGATTTGTGTTGTTATTACGTCAAGAAAGAGAAAGCAGGTGCAATTAATTAATTTAATCTAGTGAACAGTATCAGGAGTTGGGCTGATGGCTGATGTCTTGAAAAACAGGTGCTCCTTGGAATTATAACGAATACTGTTTTTTATTTGATCATTTTGAACAGTAATATTTATTAGTACTTACATGACTTTAAATTTGTTGTTTTATATAAGCGCAAAGAGCATTGCACTACGTGGTGAGATGCGTTGCTCGCGATTTGATTGTTTTTGCCAAGTAGGTACACCTCTAAACGAATATGATGGTAGCCTAAATTAATAAATGCAACGCAAAAATGTTACTGATATCAAATCAAGTGATTCGAATTAAGAGGCCTAATTACGACCGTAATTTATTTATTAAATGCCCATCTTTGACGTTCGTATTAAGAAAAACTGAAACTACGAGAATATATTATGACGTTTTGTATTGTTGCATTGTTGTACGTAGTGGCCTCGATTACACAATTATTCTAATATTTTTTTTCTTATCAATTTATTTAAAACTCAAAATTTGTAGCAAGTTTTTTATAAAATGCGCGACGTCATTTTTTCAAGATCATGGATTGGACTACCACGGTACAAAGCAAACGAAATGAAACATATATAATAATATATATCTTAAATACCTTCTCGTAGTAGTCGAGTTTAAGGCAGCCTCGGTATTTAGAAACAATATGTAAAATGCATGGAGTGATTCATGAGCCGGGGCGAGTGGCTAGTAAATTCATAAATTTCATTAAGTTTCGTCGACCGCTTCAGGTTTTAGTGATAAAGATAATATAAGGACAACAAACACTCCCCCATGGACCCACCTAATTTAGTTGATTTAGCATCAAGTTATTTTTTTACTATGACGTCACTGTTTTTACTATCCTTTGTTTTCAAACTCATGTTAACTATAAACTTATGCCGGTTTTTTGAGAGAACTTAATGGGCAATTTAATTACCAAAACGGTAAAAAAACGATGTACCTATTTGAAGTTTGTAGCATAACATTTATATCGAAGATATTATACAAACTTATTTTGCAACTAAGTTGACCGGGTTACCACAATGTCAGTAAACCAATATATTATTTGGCTGACCCATCAAGACACTAGTTTTTTAGCATCTCAAATATACAATGTTTAAAACATATATCCATACATTTTTCTGAATTTCGTACAATTTTACAGATAAATTTGTATATTATTTTGCTCAATTCATGGATTGCTAGCACAGCATGTTTTTGTTGGATCGTATCAAAATGACATCATGTTTTTTGTATGTGCGCTTCGCAGAACTTAACTGAGGCCTACCAGGCCTTAGGAGCAACAACACGAAACTGCTTTTATCCCGATATTCTGAATCGCATCTGCTCAAATCGGCTGAAACCGGTACAATCCGGCGCTGGCGGTTAATTGTCACAGTATTAAACGATTATTATGTGTGTGGTAAACTATACAAGCCTTTCCAGCTTTGAAAACAGCTAGTTCACTGCGAAACTTTGACAATAGCGTTTTTACTTACCTAGCAAGAAAAAACTAATAACACTGGATCAAAATCCTGTGGATTTAGTATACAAAAACTTTGATGTTCTTGGCATTTATTGACAAGCTATCACAATTTGAATAGGTAGACTCATAAAGTTATTTAATATACGACGCTGAGTTAAAACGAGGAAATCAATTAACCGTTAAAAATAATTACAAAGGTCGAATCAGCGTACGGTTCTAAGTAAAAAATCTTAGTAAAAATATCCGGCAATTCTCTTGTTTTATTGGGTAGGTAATTTATTTTCGCAGTGATTTAGCTGAATTTCCATAGACTAAACATTAGTTCCACAAGTAGTTTGTATGTTTGCTGGCTGCTAGCATGCGTAAGCGCCGTTACTACAGCTGAGCTTTGCATACTAAAGACGAACCTTATATCGCATGTGCGGCGCATCTCGTCGGGGGTCAAGAATCTATTGCTGGATTTGCACACTGACATATGGCCTGTTTAAGCTAAATTATTGCCTGTGTGATGAAGGTGGTAACCTGGCTCGACACCATTCCGTTTAATCGTGTAGAGTATACCTATATATACCTATAGTGTAGGTACTTTACTGCAAATAATATAATGTAATATAGGATCCTTATGTGTATACATACATAGTTACTTTACTTTTGGAACGTTTGCTTTTTCTTGATATGCTACAATTTTAACGTAGGTAAAAAAGTAAGTTTCAATCCTAACCTAATTGACAATTGAAAGCAAAATGATTTAATATGTTTATTGCACAAGTAATACAACTTCAATAATACATGTACAGAATAATGTAATAAGTGTAAACCGGACCGTTTAAAACGATAGACTTCTCGACCGATCCGGATCACTGCCAAAGGGCAGCGTCCCTAAGTCACTGGTGGCATTGCCACATTGAATAATTCAATATTTGGAATTGTAATAACAGTTTTGCATGATGTGCAAGTAGAGTTTAATGTTCAAACGAGCAAGCCAAGATCCAGGTAGGCCTTGGTAGCCAGGTTGATTTTTTTAGCTTTACACCACGTATCTCAGACCGGTTAATAAGAAACAGACAGACAGCATTTCTATAAATGCCAAAAAAACCGGGAAATCGTGATTACGTTGCGCGTCGAAACCAAACACGTCATACTGGACAAAGAAATATTTAAAACCCAATACAGTTGCAGTGAACAGTGAACAGAACAAAGTACCAAGTTTATAGGGTCTGTTCGATACTGAGTTGTGGGCTGACATTTAAGTAAATGAGATAAGGTATAAAATGCATTAATTCACGCCTCTACTCATTAAACAGACTACCTTAAGCTGCACAAAGAATTCACTCTTGGGAATGTTTGCAATTCATTTTGCTCTATTTGCTAAAAGATCAGTAGATTACTACTTGTCCTATTACTTACCTACTACTTGTCGCGGAAACAATGTATTTTAATGGTAAACCAGTCTGGTGGCTGGCGTCCGTTAAGACGACTGCAAAGTCGTTTGGTGTCTTATAGGATAACAGTACAGACGCGTGGGTTCTGTATAATTAAAAACAGGAAAACGACTAACATGGTCTGTTATTTGTGTCGATTGTTTTGTAGCATGTTGCAAAGAAATACCAACAGGTAACAGGTATTGTAAGATTTCTTAATTAACGTACCTATATCAACCGGTCACCGTCCTCTGAATGTATTTGATTAAACAAAAAATACTATATTATATGTATTTATGTCAATCATGCCGTGAAATTGTATTTGCACATAATTTCCCGTATAATAATATTAATCATTCCGAAAAGGAAGCTTACCAAAGTCGCCCTATATTTTAAGTAAATTATGTGAAAAGTGAAAAATGTGAAAAAGCGACTTCCGAACCAACTGACCTGGTAAAAAATGATTGTTTTGTTAGGTGTATAAATAAATACTATTATTTTCTTTTTAGATTTAGTCTACTCCCGGCTAAGTAAACCACTTTTGAGATCTTCGAAAACCTCGAAGAGAGACTCACAAAACTATGCTAGCAATTCAAACAGACTCGCAATTTAAAATCAACCTTCACAGACTAGATTTAATATTACAGTAGTGTAGCGTGACTGAATGCATTGCTGTGGTAATAAATTAAGAATATTATTTACCTAATTAAGCCGATCTCGTGACGAGTCATGATTTGACCCACGATTCAACCTTGGGTTGCATCAATAATCTGTACTCGACTAAAGAATGCTAGGGTGTTACCACACCAATATCAATATCGATTGATCGACGATCCACATTTGATCTAGACCTCGACTTGGTATTGCTTCGGCCAGAGGCGAATGATGATAAAATCTTTTTTTTGTTTTTTGTAAACATTTTTTTTTTATTTAATTTAAAATAAATGCATGAGTGTCGTGGAACACTCGGTTGGTTGGAAACGAAGTTCCTATAGTAAATTATTATTCATAAACGTATTATATTATTGATTAACAAATACAAATTAATGGATTACTAGCATCTGAGAGCAATTAAATGAAACGCAGAAATAACTATTGGATTGAAGGAATGGTAGGATGTTTCGTAATTAATATATTTTTTCGAGATTTTTTTTATTGTACATCATTCAATTCATCTAATTTATTCATTCGTGTCTATGGATAACCCTATGGATAACCGCCTAAACTAAAGAAAGGGTCGTGACGGAAAAATCTTACACTTCCATCCCCCATCTGTCAAGTCCGTACCATGCGATAAGGAACTTCGTTCCAAAAAAATCTATGAATAGTCACAAAAACATCGCTTAGGTATTAAATATTTGTTTATTAGAGTTTTTTGCCAATACTTCTCGGACTTAGGTTAGCACAACCAGCACAAAAATTCAACTAGCAAGTAAAACGATTCAAAATGATCCTTGTGGTTGTATTGAATAAAACTGATTTGAATTTAAATTTGTTACCACAATAATAGTTGAACTGATTTGAATGAATCTTGTTATAGATTAAGACCTGTTATAACATCCAGGCAACTTTTTGTCTCGGGAAGCAGTTAGTTTATAGAAAAAAATTATACATTTTTATAAAAGTCTAAAAAGTTTATGTTTGTTTAACACTGTCTAAACACTGCTTAGGATTCGCCCTGTCACTATTTGTCATTTGTATTTATCTTACAAAAAGGGATGATAGTATTTGATACAGTGATTAACTTTTGACAGGGATTTATTTTAGGTCGTTTTGCGGTTAACATTGTGCTCTTACATTTTTTATTTTTCCCGAGTTATTACGGGTTTAATCTGTAGTTTTGGATATTATATTGAAATAAAGCTAGACTTATTGACTCGGTTGTGAATAATTGGAATTAATGTTATGTGTTTCTTTGTGATTTGAGCAAAAATAATACGTAAAATTATTTTAAACACCAACTTTTATAAAAACGAACGACAACATACGACTTTGACGTCTTACTATAAACAATCTAAACACTTGAAATTGGCAAAATTGTCATCATGACACATTTTTATTTTTATTTTATTTTACTTTATTTGGGAAACAAACAGACAGTATTTTGCTAATAAGTAACACAAAGGGTATATAAGTAACACATAGACCAGTAAAGTTTCCACAGTTACATTATTCATATAAAAAAAAGACAGTGGACATTTTAAACTCTATACAAAATTATAATTAATTATCTAGCTCATGTGAGCTAAATTATTTACAGACAAAAAAAACAATACAAAATAAAACTACCCTATGAATTTTCTAAGAAAACATTAAGAATACAGTTTCTAAAACTATGCCATTAACGAAGATCTTTTGATAGAAGTTGAGAAACATTTATAAGTAAGCCCGTGTTCTAAATCCTGCTCTGGCTTTAAGCATATTAAAACTTTGGTGTAACTAACATGTGCGCATTGTCAGACGACCTTGCCCATCAATTAATACCTACGTAATGCTCCCTACTTCCGGAACAAAATGATTTGTTCAAATTATCGTTGCTCCCTATTATCTGATATCGCATTATCTCTTGATGGGTATTTCTATTTTAGTAATCATTATTGATGTACTTATCAAGTTATTTTGTGGCTTTAAGGTAGATGTGATATAATCTGTTTGTTATTAGAGGAGTGTTGCGGTGACCTTTATGTTATTGACATAAAACACAAACTGAACTGATTCACGACTCTAATCATAGGACTATAATAGTTAGTTATTAGTTGCATGATGGATACGATTTGAGGCCTATTTCCAATAAAAGTTTACCATTAAAGTAAGGATAATAGACGAACTAATCAAGCCAAACTATTAAAAGGTCCTGTCGACAAGGCCGAGAGCTTACATTAAGGCGTACCTAAGTGGACGAAAGGAGCCTCTGAGGCGCACTTTAATCCTTTCACCACACTGGTTAGAAATAACTAGTGACACGATAAGAAGAAGAATTAAAAGGCTAATTAAAATTTACAGCTTACACATTCGACATCATCTCCTTTCCATAGCCTACGCGAAGTGGGATCGCCACAACAAATTACTGCGTATTTAAAAAATAACTGCGTAAACTTTACAAAACATGACGCATTGGGCCTTGGCACGGCTGAGGATTCGATTCCCGCCGCGGGACAAATTTTTGTATGATCTCATCCAAACCTAAAAGTTGCTTCACATTTTTGACGTTAATATTTGGTTTGCTTCTCTGTCCTTATTTATCTCAATGTAATATCGTTACAAAATCGCAGTCGATCGTCATTTGTCTATTCAAAACATCTAGAGTTTTCTTGGATTCCTCATGGTACAAATCACAAAACATCATAATATATTTATAATTCAATTTCTTGTCTACTTATGCTTTGAAGTTAAAGTAACACCAGAAAAACGAATCTATATAATAAAAATCAATTGGTGTTCGTTAGTCTCGCTAAAACTCGAGAACGGCTGGACTGATTTAGCTGATTTTGGTGTTGAAATGTTTGTCGTAGTCCAGGGAAGGTTTAAACGGTGAGAAAATTTGTGGCATTGCAACGCATCCCGGGTACAGTTAGTTAATATATAAGATCAACGTTACTTCATAAAATGTCAAACTAAGAATCATTTTCGACGACCTCTTTTGTGCAGTAGGCGAAAACGCGAAAGATTGCGGGTTCCCGCCGCGGGACAAATGTTTGTAAGATCTGCAAATATTTGTCTCGGGTCTGGGTGTTCCTATGTATTACTATGTATGTATTTTACAAAAAATATATAAAATCAGTATATCAGTCATGTGGTACACGTAACACAAGCCTTGCTTACTTTGGGGCCAGATGATGCTGTGCTATGTAAATGTCCGGCATTATTATTATTATAAAAAGTAAGAAAATCGTTATGAAATAGACCAAAGAGTTTTATATCTTCGACGATGGTTTGAAATGCAGATGAAAAAACGCAAGGCACTGACACTTAAACTTCTCACAATAAGTAAGTATCTATACAATTCTTATAGTACAAGTAGATGCAATAAATTAAAACATTAGTTCGTGAGGACAATATCAATAAATACTTTGTAGTTGTGGAGATAAATGATAACGGCACGCTTCTCCCTCACGCTCGCAATTGCGTTTGTTGGTTTCATTTTCAATCAATGCCGTCCTGATGTCCATAAGTACTATAATATTTATAGTACTCACGACGTCACGTCGTAAATTATATTGCTCCTATTATTTTATGCTCTCCTGGTAGTAAGGAGTAGCAGTGCTACATACATATTTATGATTGAGTGGCATGTTTCGTACTAGTGCGCTGCGCTACGAACGGTCAAACTAACGAAAGATATACATTTTTTTATGTAAACATAATTTGTAATAGTTACAGAAATGTACAAAATAATATACAATAACATAAAATACGCGTGAAACAGTTGAGCTCTCTAAGGATCGTTTAAAAGATATACCAAGATATACATTCATTATATATCAATGAACTTGACCTAAGAATAAAATTAAGTAACTACGTTAATAAGATTCGCTCATACGAAAACTAATATTTATTCATAAGTTATTATTTTAAGAGATAATTGAACCAATGATAATATCATAATATGAGTCACTGACGTCATCGAATTAAAAAACATTCTGTTTCTTACGGTTCTTCTTTTCTATTCTCCCAGTATAAAAATAGTTTTTCATTTAGACCGATAGTTGTTGCATAAAACTCCTTTAATAAACGGATTTATGTCCTCCTGGTACATAATATCCTGCTCCTCCTTCACCTTCTCCTCCGCGTGAAGTACAGTTCTTTCATAAATTAATCTATTGTCCGACTAGTTTACCATTCATTTACCAAAAGTCAATTTTTGAGTTATGCTAGGTAATGTATATATTCTGTACATTTCGGTAAGTAACCTAAACATTAACAGTGTTATGTTTTAGGGCCGCCTCCACCTGTATATAGGCATATTGTATGTGCAGTACATCGTAGCTCTGTCAACTGTCTTAGACTACCCAGCTGAGTATAGTGATCTAAAAGCGGAAGACGTCTTTAATACTATGCTCTCCTGGTGCATAATAGTTTAGAGAGCATGCTCTGCCGCGCAGCGTCGCTGCCCCTCCGGGGGAGGGGGAGGGGGAGGGGTCCCCACCCGATTCCCTCTATCCCGGTAGGGAATTAGGTACTAGGGCCGTATTGCCGAACTAAACTCAAATTTGAATCGAGATCGAAATTGAGGCTTGAAGTATTTGACAATCTCAATAAATAACAGACTACCTACGTCTCAATTTGAGTAGGTACGTACCTAATAGGTATCGATTTTTTATACTTACATCATTTAATTCATTAAACTCTTAGTTATAATGTACCTACTTATATGAAACAAAAATGTTTGCTCGCCATTATCCGTAAGTATCAAAAGTTGAATTATAAAAACAACAGCATATCAGTAGTTATTAAAAAAATATAATCATGGTTGAGGCAGCTGACCTACACACATTATACCAAATATGTATCCGTTATGATAATTCTACTGCATACAGAGCAGTCAAAACATTACGTCCTCACCAGACAAATTCTTGAGCTTGGGTATTTTGTTGAGAAGGGTCGGGAGTCTTGGGAGACAACGTCGCGTGCGAGCCACGTCGGTGGTGGCAGCAACAGTGCGGCCTTGACCTTCCCCTTCTCCATATTTAGGTACTCGGTTAGGAGAATACTGCAAGGGACAATCAACAGAACCAAATAAAAGAAACAGGTTTTTAATGTAGTATTGTTATTGTAAATGTAGGTATTAGGTTAATATTTATTTAGTGTTTCTGATCGAAATAATGATTTATTGATAGTTTATGAGTCTAAAGCGTTTGGTATTGGTATTGCTTAGTTTGAGACGAGATGATATTCCTAAATTGTCCAGGAACATTTTTATATTATTTATTTTTGTACAATTATTCTATAGTTAAACGAAGTCACTCCCAGTGTCAGCTGTCGAGTCAATGTGATTTGGTGTTCTAGGCTCTACTCAACAGTTTTCAGTAATATGATTTAAAAAAATCTATGTTTAAATCTGAATCTGAATTCTCTATTTTAGTTTTATCTTTTAGAATCTGCATCGTACATCACTATGAGCAATATCAATCTATTGAGTACACAACGTACTACTAAGAGGTGTATGCCTGAGGAGTGGGATGGGTGGCATTGCATGTAACCACAGCTCATGCGCGAATATCTCGACTAGCTCCTGTGAACTCCTTATACCCTGGTGTTGAATAGTCGCAAATAGTTCTGCACGCAAGTAACGATTTCGTACATGCGCTCTGAGGATCTCATACCTGTGTGCGGACATTACGCGCTAGTTTCACAATATCATAGATTTTGTATTGCTAGTTCAGATTTTGTATCGTATTTTTTTAAACTAAGTAAACATTTTTCTTATTTTAATGTAAAATTGTATTGGTAATAAGAAGTTTTTATATCATCGGAGTTTTTTTTTAAACAATGATAATATGAGAGACAAGTACCTAGGCATATATATCTAAACTTTACATATTAATTATTTCTAGAAATTACGTTTATTATGATTCTATTTTTATTATAAATATATAAATCATTCTAACAATACAATGTTACAGAAGATAGTAATTTTGAAAATTGTACGTAATCACTGAATTAATCAAATTATACTTAAGAATCAAAGATAATCTCTGCCCTTGGACTTGGACTGTAAATGCAGCGTACGATAGTAATATATGTATACATCTCAACTTGAACGATGTTGTAGTAGCTGGTGCTACGAATATAGTAAGTATAGTACGTTATTTCTCTACACGTTACACCTCTATTACAGTCATGCTCTCCTGGTATTCAGTAGTTCACAATAGTTCTCGAGGTTATTTTCGCGCATGCGCCTCAATAAAAGGCAAAGCACGTGTGGCTTCAAAGTTAAAGGTCGCATTTAAAGTTCAATACAATTTTGGCCTTGATTCTTCGTCTGTCATTTCATGGAGTAACATAGCTCTGCTAATTTAATATTTTTTACCCGTTTTATTGTATGTTTTATTCAGTAATCTTGGAGGAATTTTAATGAATAAATTGTGACTACAGGACGCGGTTAGAAATTTTATTAATAAATTTTTAATATTCTATGACTAGGTACCATCGTGGAATAGTAACCATATACTTTTTCGTTGCACATCAGGCTCTGGCTGAGTTTTTGATCCGTAACACTGAATATTTATTAGTATACCTACCTAATCAAAAAAAGATTAGTCAAACTTCATCAGAAAATAAAAATTGTATGTAAATATTTTATGAGATTCTAACTAGGTATTAGTTACTTCGAGTACGACAGACATTGAAAACTACGGATCATAAACCCCGGCCTAAACGACCTCTTGCAAACTGATATTTTCCTGGTACTTACACATCTTGTTGGGCACGTGCGCACAACGTCTGATTGTTGATTATGCTTGTATTATAAAAAAGTCTTCGGATTTAAAATTAATTATATAGAAAAAGGTAGATACGTCACATACCTACTTCTTTATAACAAAATCGTAACGTAAGTAAAAATGCAAGTGTTGATAAGATTATAATAAACCGACGAATTCGGATTCTGAAATTGCACAATAGTGTGTAAACATTGCGTAACCCAAGAGCTGGATCCTATCAGGCCCAGCGTGTTAGCATTGCCGTTCAACGTGGCAATGCCGCCAGTGTCTTGGGGGCGCTGCGCTCTGGCAGTAATGTGGATCAGTTGAGCTTGATCTATAGATCGTTTTGAGCAGTCCATAAATAGTTCAAATGTTTCATATGTATTGTTTTATTATTGTATATTATGAAATTTCTATAAATAACGTGTAGCAGATATAATAACATAGTTACTGTCATTTATAAATATCTTGTCAGCTCAGTTAGTAATAGTTATCTACCTTCTGCGTTGTAGGTCGAACCCCCAGTTCGATTACCTACCAGCAAAAATATCTGAGAGATGAACATAGGTTTTTTCTGTATCTGTATGTTATATAAAGTATCATAAGTATGTATTAAAAAATATATAAGTATTTTTTATCAGACATCTGGTTACCATAATACAAGCTATACTTAGTTTGGGGCTAGATGGTGTGGTGTGCAATTATCCACCAATATTTATAGTTTATAGGAGATAAAATCACGTAAGGTCGATTTTTGTAAAATCTTCCTCTTGAAGGTACTTATGTGGTATTCGACATAGACCTTCGTGGTGACGTAAAGCTAATTCGAAACAATTTGTACTAAGTGCCCACTGATCTAAAAGCTGTTTACTAAAAATTGCTCGCGGTCATGATAATGGTAATTTAACCTATGGCCTTGTACAATTGTGACAATGACGGGGATGATGGATACACAGGAAGTGAAAATAGTCTCGATTTATTTATAACATTGTGTACGATTACTATGTATCGTGAGAATATTGGTGCGAAAACCTATGTGATTGTTAATCGCTTAGATACTTAATCAAGAAAATATTATGACTTCAGCTCAATTACTACTAATCATTGTAATTAGCTTTGCCATTCAATCATGGCAATGGCGACTGTCTCTTGCGGACGCTGCCCTCTGGCAGTGATCTGGATAAATTGAGCTATCTTTAGATCGTTATATACAACAATATAAAAACACATGTGAAACAGTTGAGCTATCTAAGGCTATGTTACACGTGGTTCCATTGGCCAACTAATTTTCCGATTATTTACAATAGGTATTAATTACCGCGGGTTTTCAGCTTGATTTTAAATTAATTGTAAATGTTACTAGTTTATATCCAGTCCATGTATACCCACTCCCTATTCATTATCTAAGCGCACACACACATATTTATTTACTTGGTATAGTACATTTATCTATGGTGACAGATACCCATTAGCAAGCAAGACGCCTCATTCCTGTCTTTTCTATATGTGCGTTGCAGACGTTGCAGTATGATGAAACAATATTTCCAAGAACTACTAATAGGAAAGATTTGAGCTGAGTGTCTTTTGTTTTCAACCTTAAACCTTAAGTCTGGCTTCCACCACAACAGAGAGAATTGAAATATAATAGAGATAAAAAAAAACAAAAAACACGCAACCAACCAACGATCGTTTGGTTAATCTTTTGTTTAAGTTTATCTCGAGAACTATTGTGTGGGCACACGAATCTGAGCTCCATGAAAACACTATTGTTTTTTGTCTTCGCTTTGGTCAATAGTGGCTCTTAGCGTGCTGGTAATCAGCAGGACGTGCCACAGGGTGCGTTCTCAATAGATTACACATAATATACCTACATAGTGTTCAGCAGTTGCAGTCAACAAATTATTTTTAATCTCACGTTTGAAATACTGTTAGTTTGTGCACATTAAGTATCAGCCAGAAACCAAACAAATGATACCTACGGCATTAAATGAATGCTTAAACTTAAACAAGAGGTACCTTGGCATGCATGACCCAAGATCATTCATATATTCGTCCATGCTAAAATGAACATGCAGAATTGGTGCACTAAGTACTTCTGCAGAGTGTTTTTATAGACTTATGTATAATGTATATGTTACCGGCAATCTATATAATCCGGTATTCCACCACCACCACCACCTAAAACGTTAAGGTAATGTATGAAATTTATTTTATTTTATACCTTGCCTAGGTATTCTATACAATACCGAATCCGTAGTCGGTAATGTGTGTAAAAGACGAAAGCAGACGAAGTGGGAGACGTGCGGGCAGGCAGTCAACGCGTTGCGGCTTGATTTACTTGCTAGCATTTCATCACACTGCGTGCAATGCTTGAAATGTATAATGTTCTATCGAGATCATCTCACGAAGTTTCTAATAATAAAGGCACAATTGGTTTTAAGTAAATATACCGTCTCTTCTAGGTCCATCATCTAAAAGTCATTTTCATAACACTGATAAATACAGACCATACTTTATTTACTTTCCTGCCGATGGACCAGTAGGTACTCTATACAATCACTGGGTAAAGTTTGTGATGGAAAATAATATGATAATATGTTATACATTGCATGGACTCCCCAGGTGTTCTATAGATTGCCTAGGCATTGTATAGAATACCTCAGTTATACAGATTGCCGGTAGCATATTAATACAATAACAGCGAGTGAGTAAAAAAACTACTTGACGTTTGACTGTTCAAGGCCCGTATTTCTGAATAATACAGAATTCTAAATATTTTTTTTGTGACAGTTTCAAATTTATATCTGTCAAAAAATATATGGTTATTTATTAGCATGATTGAAGTTTCCTTTTTGTTCTGAAATACGTGCCTAAATCATCTGCAAATGCCTGATGATTGTTATTGCATGCTGACCATGTTATTTCGTTCATCTGGTGCTAATAAGTTTACTATATAAGCACCATTTTGATTCTAGACTTTTACTGTCGTTTTTGACATCAAACATTTCCTAACATTTGATTGGAAGATATCTGACATTTATCTAGAGTTTGCTAGTGTTTGACGAATGGGATAAACTTGGTTTGAACATGTTGCTATTCTGCTTCAGAATGGGTTCTAACATTTAAATTTTATTTCGGTGACGACAATCTGCCTTGATCCCTTCTCACTTTATAATAATTAAGATTGCGATTTACAAAACCAATCATTCCCACCTCTATTATGCAAAAATTGAAATGCGATTGCAAAAGGATAAATATAATATAAATTATAACATAGAATAATATCAAATATTCTTGGATTCAAACGCACCGACCGAGTTCAAAACAGTATCATGCGGTCTATTACTAGAATTGCTGATGCGGGTAATAAAACGGCCAGGTTTAAGTGGGACTGGGCAGGTCACGTGAGTCGCATGCATTCAGACAGATGGGCCAACATGGTAACACCCTGGCAGCCTGACGGACAGCGGCGTCGCAGAAGGCCAAAAAAGCGTTTTAGGGACAATCTTGACAACTTTGAGAGAGGATGGTGGGCGATCTCGAAAGATAGAGCTAGTTGGAAGGATTTGGGGAAGATATTTGCCCAGCAGTGGGACGATATAGGTTAAAAAAAAACCAATATAACTGAAAAACTAGTGGAGTATTTTATGCTGCAAACTATTACGAGTAGGTATCTAGGCAATGAAGTAATCTTCATTGTCTAGGTACCAACTCGTAATATGCAGGTATTTTGCCTAACAATTTGTAACAATAACAACAACAACGGTTCAAAACCTCTTTTATAGGTTGTAGGTATTATTTCAACTTGTTTGCAGATTCATCACTAAAGTGGTTAGTTAAACCTGTACGTCTTTATTAGTCTGCTATAATGATTAGTTACAGCTTAACGTACAAGAATTTGTTTTGCCTCTTCCATGGGAAGATACCGAACAATGGCAGTTCGGCGTACCTATCTATTTAAAACAGGTCATTATCTACCAAGTACGAGTACATTGAGTACTGTGATTCGTTACCAAAATATGCGTAATACTTCGAGTGAACATAATTAGGAAATATTTCATACATATAGTTGATAATATAATCAATAAATAATCCCGGACTTTTCACACCGCATCATCTGGCTCTAAAGTAAGCAGAGCTAGTGTTATGGGTACCTGCCACATGACTGATATACGACTTATATACTTTTTTTTGTTAATATATGCATATTATATACAAACACCCAGACCCGAGACAAATACTTGCAGATCATATAAACATTTGTCCCAACATAAAAATATAAGAATACATTTCGTAGGTATCACGTTTTTATTGTTTTTATCACGTTTCAGTGCAACAAATCTTTGCATGTTTTATTTATGTTCGCTGTCTACACCGATTTCTGTGCCCCCACATATTTGATAAGTGCGTCATACGGGCAAAATACAAGACAAACGAAAGCAAAGAAAGTGTATAGTTAACTCAACTTCCTGGTGGATTCAGAGCCTTGACAACAATACAGACTATGTTTCGCAAATCGCAATAATGTTTACAAAATTCGCTAAGGCATAGACACTGCTAAGTTCATGTTCCAAATACAACAACAACTCACTCATTAAGTTTCACAATAGAACATTCAACGGCTATTGACGATTTTGTAGTTTGTGTGATCGGAATAACACTAGCGTGATTTCAACACGGTGGCCATGGTCACGGGTCGCTTCTCCTTGGCAATTTATTTGTGGGACACTTTATCATTCATAGATAAAAATAACATTACTTTATATCAAATGCACATAACGCATAATACGGACGTGTTAATAGTGCTGATAACCGTTAAAATAATGTTATAAAAAGTTCAACGACCATTCTATAAGTAGTATACAACAGAATCAGAAATTATCTTCGCTTGTTTTTGTGAATTCAGCTAGCCACTTAACTGAAAAAGTCAGCTAGCTGCGCATACGTTGTAAACGTGGTGATTATGTCATGTCGAAACATTTTGTGAAACCTGGCAAACAATAGTGCGATATGTACACAGCCGATGTGGTCCATTGTGCTGATGGTTGCGGATCAAATCGTACCTAAATTTGACAAAAATTTGACAAAAATTTCGCAGCTAACATCTAGCGCACCACTCCATATAGTCGAGTATAGATATATTAGTCTCCGTAAACAAATATTATTGTATTAATAGGTACATGGATAAAACTAAAGTACTTGTTTTCTTTTTATAGGACTATTGGAGATAACACGGTATGACGGCTACGCACGGAGGCGGACGTGAAGACGACCGTCCGGAAAAGGATTCCGTATACACAATCAAGACTGGGTTAAAGAACGAAGGATATCAAAACGACCGCGGGTCCAGCGATGATATCGTCAAACCACCACCGCTACCCACCGAAGACGATAACTATCCCACTGGCAAAGTAAAGTTACCGAGAAACGAGAAATGGAGGATTTTAAAGAACGTAGCTGCAGTGAGTTGCGCGTTCATGGTGCAGTTTACAGCTTTCCAAGGAACTGCAAATCTGCAATCATCAATCAACGCCGCTGATGGGCTAGGGACTGTATCGCTTAGCTCCATATACGCGGCTCTGGTGGTCTCTTGTATATTTGTGCCCACGTTTTTAATCAAAAGGCTTACTGTCAAGTGGACACTATGTTTGTCCATGATGTGTTACGCGCCGTACATAGGTGCACAATTCTACCCCGCTTTCTACACTCTTGTACCCGCTGGAGTGATCGTTGGGCTGGGTGCAGCGCCCATGTGGACTTCTAAGGCTACCTATATCACGCAAGCTGGTAGCGTGTACGCGAAGTTGACCGACCAAGCCGTCGATGGGATTATCGTCCGGTTCTTCGGCTTCTTCTTCCTCGCCTGGCAGACGGCTGAACTTTGGGGCAACCTTATTTCAAGTTTGGGTAAGTTGGTTATCCACACCGACGTTTTTCTTTATATAAAACACACAATGATTTAAAATAAATTGTTTCTTTCTAGTTTTCTCCTCGGGAGTGCACAGTACGAACGCTACGATCACCAATACTACTACGAAGACTATGTACAATTGCGGAGCCAACTTCTGCATGATCGGTGGGGGTCATCATGACAATCAAAACCTGCACCGGCCTCCGGACAGCGAGATCTACGAAATCAGTGCGATT
Source organism: Lampropteryx suffumata (assembly GCA_948098915.1). Taxonomy (NCBI): domain Eukaryota; kingdom Metazoa; phylum Arthropoda; class Insecta; order Lepidoptera; family Geometridae; genus Lampropteryx; species Lampropteryx suffumata. Next base: position 10,788,183 of record OX402544.1, on the reverse strand, counting down.
TACCTCGCCTGTGTCGTAGTTGCTGTTCTTATGGTAGCTCTCCTCGTAGATCCATTGTCACGGTATGTTCAATCAAGTGAACCTGTTTACTACTGAAATGTTATTTATTTATGCAACCCTTGGCCATTTGTGGAAATCATAATTTTGTCGTGGTAAAGTATTTAAAATTACATTGATTGAGCGGAGCGTTGAAATAATAATTCATTTATTATATACAAATTTGGTTTGTAAACTTTGATGATTATCTATTTCAAGTTTTATCGCCAAATCAGAACAATTTGTAATATCTTAGAAAAAATAATCATAAAAGAATCTATTTCTTTTACAATTATTAAGTAATAAAAACATCAATTCAATTTAAACTGTTGTATTCACTGGCTTTTATGATCGTAAATTACGTCCTATTGAGACGAATTTTGCAATATAATTCTATTTTTTGTTCGCGTATCATTCAATTACTTACCTGATGGTATGTTATTTGATTGAATATTCAGTGTGTAGGTATATACGGCTATTTTTCCTGTAGTTTTAGCAATTAGGTGAACAGATGGTTTTGAATGTTAGTAGGTACCTATTTTCCATGCATGTAAATAAGTAATGCATGTAATAAGCTCATTTAGACGTATTCGTGGAAATAAATCTTAATCAAAATATAACTTCACCTGAGTATTTACTTACTTATTATGCGCAGAAGAGACCTTGGAAATCTGTCACATGGATTGTCCACTAGCCCAGTTAGCTAATAGATATTCGAAAAATACAGATAACAGTAAATATCTTATTGAAAATGTCGGTTATAGAAATAACTCTAAAACTCTTGCGTAAAGTAGCGGTTATATTGTTCAAAAACAATAAGGATGCTGATATCCAATGGTTTTACAGATATGGTGAGAAACAGAGGAATACAGACCCTTCAAGAGAGATCTCAGGTATACAGCTCCTGTCTGCCACGGCTTACCAGCTGAAGAAACCTAACCAGCAGCTTCTTATCCCGATCACCCTTTGGATTGGAATGGAACAGGCCTTCATTGGGGCTGATTATACACAGGTATGTTGAAGGGTATCTACTTATAAGAGTTACGAGTAAATAGGTATTCTCAATGAAAACATTTACTTGCCTTCCCTAACATAGCATAGCTCATTACATAGCTTGCTTATTCGTTCGTGAGATCAACTGAATAATTTTTGTAATCAGAAACAGTCGCTATTTTATAAAAACTTGCAAACTTCTCATTATAACCTTTATAACCATTATAAACTACACATACCTTTAGGGCGATCGCGCTATTTCTCTTTGATTTGTCTAATCTAAATGTCAAAATTGTACCACGCTGTTATTCCCGAACGATTGAATCGATGATTTTACCAATCGAACAAATTTATATATAGAGCTACCTAGTATTACTCTATGCACAGACAACTAAGATGTACTAAATCAACAACATTCGTTTGAAAGCACTGTCAAAAAAAACGCGATCCCGCAACGTGATCAACGTATAATCCAAATAGTAGCTCTATTTGCCTCTAATTGTTTTCGTTATAGTATAATATTAGCGCGGTATTTAATATGTCAAAAATAAAGTTTTAACATTGGTTTAGTCTTTCAAAATTACGGCGGTCGGCCCCCTGGGATCGTTAAAGTGCGAGGTATAAGATGCATAATTATACGGTTGAACCACCTTGATAATAATAATGATACACTGTACGAAAAGATACAGAAATGCTAAGCATGATATGACTTAATTCTTTACAGTGACCTCTGTTTGTTTGGCGAGCGTCACGCTACAGGATCTAAGAGTTTTTTAATGTTTTCTGTGTTACCTGATATCTCCGCTAATTTTTTATTTTATGTTTTTTTTTATTATTTAGAGTGTAGGTACATCCGGGTTATACGTTACAGTTTGTGGAGATATCGGACCACTCACATAAAAATAAGCAGAACGTCTTCCTTTTTTTTTGAAGTCGGTTTGTGTTTGTCTTGCTGTTTTTTCCTCCATTTATTATAAGAAGCTGTAAACATCTCAGATCAGCAGCAGCATACTGTGTTTTTATCGTTGAATGCTTTAAATGCCTACCTCATAACATTTGCACAGAAGAACTTACGAGTTCCAATTCAATCAAACCGTAGTCATATATATTTATACTTACGATTTAGCTTCTCGTCGCTATAACGGATCTTTTTTTGTGCAACCAATCAACTTTTTCAGGCTTACGTATCTTGCGCTCTCGGTATCCGTTCAATTGGATACGTGATGATATGCTTTGGGGTCGTCAACGCCATCTGTTCGCTGCTATTCGGATCGGCCATGAAGTACATCGGCAGGTTCCCGATACTGATTATGGGAGCTGCTCTGCATCTCGGCCTTATCGTCTGGTTGCTGATCTGGAGACCGAGTGCAGAGTCTCCTACCACCTTCTTTGTGATCTCAGGACTCTGGGGTGTCGGCGACGCTGTGTGGCAGACCCAAGTAAATGGTGAGTTGTTCAAGTACCTAAATAAAAATGCTGATTGAAATTGTATATACTCGTAGACGGACATTGAAGCTGTTGACACTGACTCCTCATGAGTACTGAGTCATTAGTAGTATCATTAGTAGGTATATCATGAAATTTTTTTACCAAAACCGCACCATTAAAGCCGTAAAATTAATCAATAAAACTTTTAAGTATCATATAACGAATTATAGAAAATGTGTAAATACTTGTGTATTTTAGAAACCTTAAAGTGATTTATTTTGTGAATCTTATGAGATAATATATAATCTTAACTTACGGTTAAGATATATATGACAAACACCCTGTGTAGCCGAGAATCCGTGATTTGCGTTGCACAATATTTTGTCCTATTAGCATGCTATGAAGAGTGCGACTTTCGTTTCACAACATTTTTCCTTATAACTTTTGGCATATTATACAAACCCAATGTAGGTATTTATCTTCCTCCATGGACGTATTTACCTTATACGTTGGTACATAATAAGGAAAATCTTGATATTTTATATGCAAATGCTCACCTAAGTGCCTACAGTTGAAAAGAGTTTTAGAGCTTTGCTTCTCAAAGCGTCATCAGTGGTCGTGATTCTATTGTTTTGCCGGACTCTCGAATGTTAGTACGTATTTTGCTGACACCGAAGTCCAAATTTTAGAAACTTTTACAGTAACTTTTAGATATTTTTACAGTAAAGTATTTTACTCTAATTTGTCTCTTTATTGAGTTAATTTTTCTAGGTAGGTAGTGCTAAATAAAACTGCCTTTTAGCAGTTTTAGAAAACTGCTGAAAGGCAGTTTTATTACAGTTTAAGAAAACACCAATTTACATGGCGGCTAATAAGAGCAAAATACTATGTCAGGTCAAAGAATTTAGTTAATATATGTGTCATTTTAAAATGTCACTTTAATCAGACTTTGGGTCATAATGAGATCGTGTTTTACGAAATTTCGGTTAGTCTGGCGAAACATTGGAACTAGATTATATGTATTCGGGTGTGTATTCCAGAAAAAAAATACAACCTCAATAGAGACGTAATCCTATTTTTTTTTCAATTTCACGCAAATTTGACAGAAAATTTATGCAGTTACCAAAATTAGCAAGTATTAGCAACAAGTTAGCAACAGGATTTCCACCATTTTCTGTATTATATATAAGTTATCGATCTAACTTTGTTTAGTTTTGGAGTACGTGCTTAAGGTTATGATTATTTAAAAACAAATCACTAATGGCTCAGGTAGATTAAAACGAATGCAAATAAATTGAACATGTAAAAAGACAGCTTAGAAATTGCGTATAATATTGACAGTATCTTCTTTACGGCGACATAAAATTGACACCATGCCAATAAATACATCCTTGAATAGTATTACTTTATATCCGATTCCCCGGAAGTTTTGTGGCAATCTAATATAAAATTCATTGCCTTATATTGTGATTTGTTATTTATGATGATTTTATTATGATTGTCTTATGCAAATTGAACGGAAGAAGCTCTCAAGATCAATGTTATGTATGTGCGACGAAATCGGGTAAATTCTGTTTGGAGTTGTGTCTGTTAAAAACAAGCCTAAGATAAACCAATCACTATGGCACAAGATTTTCCTTATAGTTATTATTATGAAGATTTTCCTGACCTGCTATGGATAAAATTATACCCATTTATCTTTTTATTACCTAAAACCTGATTGAAATCCTCCGGTCGGGCCCATTCACGCCATCACGTGTTCATACTATCTGAACAGGTTCCGTCATCACTGAATTGCAATTATACATGCCTACTTATCTACTATGATATCTCATTGGTCTATTACATATATAAAACAATAACACAGGATTATCCGTTCACATAATTCATTTTTATCTCTCCGGTGAATCCGACAATTGTTCGCCGTGAGCGTTGTTAGTATTTAATTGTGTATAGTCCAACATTGTCTTGTGATTAGGAGTACCATTAAAACGAGTATCTATCAATCTCGTCTTCAGAAACTGAGACCAATGTTTGGTTTTAATCGTAAAACGAATTCTGTTTATCAAAAGGTCCGTTTCACATGCATAATTTATTCAATATTTTTAAAGATTTTACCATCTTGCCGGCAACACGTGACCACGACCAGTTTTAATGAATTAATTGTTTGATCTTCAGACAAGTTTCCTTGGCAAGGCATGAATAAACTGTACTAAATCTAGGCAAACACTAGACAGTGCCAGCCAGCAACATGTGACGTGTTCTACCTTGTTGCATAGTGCAATGGATAGAGATCAAATTTAATATTTAGTTCTTTATAAGGTACCCTCGGCGGATGACCATTTTAGGGTGCCGAAGTCCACAAGAAACCCGCTAATACTTTTTAGTTAATACCAAAAAGTGTGATTGATTTTTTTTATATAAAAAAAATTGCGTACTGGCATACTGTTTAATAGGTCTTAAAGACTAGGTTTCGATACATTTATTCGTTTGATTATAATATTAATTTTTGCTTTGTTGCTATTTTTGATAAAGGTCAGTGAAGGCTAATGCTTTACAAAATAGTTGAATATATAATGACACTAGTTACTGCCTGCGGCTTCGCACGCTTGGTACCTACATAAAAAGTAACCTTTGTCCTTCTCCAAGGTCCCATCTATCTCTATACCAAAATTCATCAAAATCGGTTCAGCTGTTTAGGCGTGAAAACGTGACAGACAGACAGACAGAGTTACTTTCAAATTAATAATATAAGAAAGGATTACAAGGTAAATTGACACGGATAGATAGTAAAGCTTTACTAGATTTTGAGTAACAGCATGATTTGTAAACAAACCTTAAAAAAACAAAAAGGCACACAATTGCTGGTTTTTAATTGGTTTGAGACCTGACCACTAGTCATTCTTCTTCTTAATTAATTAGGAAGTCTTGACTGTGCGTGCTCACATGTTAGTGCTAGTGTTATGATCTCACAACGTTTGTACCGCGGCAGGAATAAAACCAGCAACCTTCTGCGTCTCAGGCGGGCCTTCGCACACTGCGCCACAGAGGTCGTCAGAGGTCATTGTTTAAAGTGGCTAAATGCTATGTACGACGACCTTTGACCTCTGAATTGAAGGAGTAATAATTATATATAAAATATTTTATACATATTTTCAATACTTTGCCTCTAACTTCCTCGTTTCAAATTTATTTTAAAGTTATTGTTATTTCTGTAATCTAATTATGAAATAAGATCTTCATATAATACTCATCATCTTCTAGAATTGTGTCGTTTTAACTACACACACGTACACGAATAATAACTGAATAAGAGAAATCGCGATTCGAGCGCTGGCAAAACTAGTCAAGGTCATTTTCTTAGGGTACTTTAATAAGTTATACCTTAATGCACATTTATAATGCGTGCAGCCAAGGATTGGAATACTTTGACGTAGTCTGTCTTTCCTGAAAACTACAATCTGGTTCTCTTCAAGTCAAGAGTAAATAGGTGTCTTCTAGACCTTCCTGCTCCATCGTCGGCCACATCGTCGCTTACTATCAGGCGAGATCGTGGTCAAACGTAGGTCTATCTATGATTAATAAAACAAAAAGTTTATCTTGACCGAATATTAATAATATAAGAAACATTCACAAAGATTCAATACATTTACAATAAGTTTTTATTATTATTATTTTCAGGTTTATACGGAGTCCTATTCAGGCGTAACAAAGAGGCTGCGTTCTCTAACTATCGACTGTGGGAGAGTGCTGGGTTCGTGGTGGCATATGCCTACTCCACTCACCTCTGCGCCCGGATGAAACTATACGTAATGATGGTAGTCCTGCTCATCGGAGTCGCCGGTTATATCGTCGTAGAAATCCTGCATAAGAGAAAGGTGAGATTCATATTAATAAATCTTATAACACTGACTGCTTCATGTTATAGTTTAAGGTCTCATTTGCTGAGCAAGGCTTACAATAATGAACCTCTATACTATCATAAAGATCTACAATTTGAGTACTCAACTACCACAGTTCATAGATTGTTAATTATTTATTGATTGTATCCATAGAATACATAGATTGATAGAACACAAAACACAAAAATTGTGAAAATACCACAAATATAATGACTACAACACTGTATACGAAAACTACTAAATAATAAAATACACTCACAAATATTTTTTTACAAAAAATATACATGCACAATACATAAACACATGCACAATACACTTAAGAAGTGCCAATAATATCCACCTACAAAAAGCAAGAAAGAACTATGACAAGAAAAATATTATGTTTGAGGGTGCACAATTGTACGAAGACTTACCTAAAACAATAAAAACACTATCCCAATTCAAATTATCCCTGAAACATCACAAACACATTTAAGAAGGTTACGGATGAGTTTTAGAGTTATAGAATATACCCTCGTCTGTTATGTAACGCCTATATTAATTCATATATGTATAATAACAATTTGTATATTGAGAAACTCGTATTGGTACTAGTGCTTTTTGCTATATATATTAATAATGATATTATTAATGTATAATAATATATGATATTAATAATATCATTATATTATAATAAAAGTAAAACTTCTATTACGGGCTTAATACGTACTTTTTTGCAAAAATCTTCATTTTAAACCTATAGGACTAGGTATGGGATAGTAAATAAATAAGTAGGTCTAGTTGCCTAAAAGTTTTCACAGCAACACAATCTTAATCACTCGAGGAAAAGCGGGAAGCCGCAATAAGATACCTTTTGCTTTACCAAAATGTATCGTATCAAGATTCCCCGGTGGAAGCAAACGAAACAAAGCAAATTAAAGAAAGCCGTATGCTTTTTAAAAATAATTCATAGCCTAGGCACAAAACCATTTTCTGATCAATTCGAGCTCGAATTTTTAATAATTAGCACCAGTATTACTATTCAAAATATAACTTTTTAGGAGTCCTACGACAGATGGCATATGCATGTGAGGCAAGGTTTGGTTTTGGTTGCAACTCCCCCTCCCCTACGTAAATTGTATGACAAACCTAGCCTGGCCAATTTTTTTTTTACATTTCCTATACTAGGACGACACCGCTATCTAGGATTATGCAATTTTTGTTGTGCAATTGCACGGCCCGGGTTCGAACATCTATAGCAACTCATCACTCCCAAATTTTCGCAACAAATCGGGGAATTTTTCTAACGACCAGTTCGTTTTGCACGACCAGGATTGCATAAATATCTAGAAGTCTTATATCTAGTGATATCTAGGGGGTGCACTTAGTGCTCCATCTCGCTCCGGGCTCCAACTCCTCACCCACCCCACATTTTGTCGTTCTATCGGCGCGGTGCGATCGGGAAATCCAGTAGTATAAAAAGGACAGAATGTGCTTCCTCCCTATCATTGCATTTATATAAATGTAGTTATATCATGCTATACAACTGTTCACGTGGCTGACTTGTTTAACCTCGAACTATCGTGGGTACTACGAGTATATGCTGTACACTTAAGAAAGTAGTTACATATTTCAACACTATTTATTTATTTAAAAAACAAGACGAGAGGTGTCGTGGGGCATAATTGGGATAAAGTTGAAAATCATAAAAAAATTTGACAATACGATAAGTCTATAAAAATAAAAAATATATAATAGAAAATATATTATTTAGCACAAGAAGATGTAGGACGTAAGGTTCGTACTCGGGGTTCAGTATTCAGAGTCGGCGATGTCAACCGTTCAGCTAGTATGACATAAACGTGTGTGCGAAACTAGTCAAAATCGTCATAGTAGGTATTGTTTTTAAATTTGAAATCTGTAGGGCGATTATGGAACTTTTGATACTATCAATGTCTATCAGTTTTGATTAGCAATCGGCATCAACGTCTAACATTTTTTTTTATGTTTGTTCACCGATTACTCAAAAACGGCTGAACCGATTTGGAAAATTCTTTTTTTGTTTGAAAGGGTATACTTCACAGGTGGTCCCATATAAATTTTATCAAATCAGTCAAGCTGAAAAACAAACGAATATATAAAAATTGTATACATCGATGATGTTTTCATGTATTTTCATACCTCCCATACCATACCCATATTATAATATACAAAATACATCTACTTTCCACTAAAAATGGATATTATAGGCTCAAATTTCATTCAATGAAGTCGGTTTCTTTTTAGTTTTTTAAAACGTAATTATTATTATTGAAATCTCCAGCATCGTTGCTAATAAAAACCTATTCTATTATATTCTAAGCCACATCTATCGCATTCATGTTGTCCCAGCACAACCGGAGAAATCAAGCCCCTTGCGCATGGCGAGTTGCCGTGAGGTGGATGAGTGAGTGTGGTACAATCTCGGATGATATTGGAAAATTCCTAGCCTGCGTAAAGACATTTCCAGACAATGCGTACTTAATTATATTCTTGCGTTTTCTATTTTATTATATACAATGCTGCTCCTGGTTTTGCACGCGTGGTATTTACATAAAAAGAAACCTACGTCCATCCCCAATGTACCAAATTTCATAAGCTCTGTTTAGCCGATATATGCCGAATATGAATTTATAATATTAGTATGGATTTAAAAGTAGTCTATCGTATGAGATTTTCTGAACCGAATTAATCAGAATCGGAATTTAACGTTGGATGCTTTGCATGCACTTCGTTTACAATCCCCATTTACTTCATGATGTCCTGGTAGCGCCGTCAGCATCCGCGGTTTGCGGATCAATAACTTCGCTCATCTAGTCCCTTTGCGCAGTTTGCATGCATATCCAGGTAGGATACCTACCTTACTGCATACGCATATGTTCTACACACGTCTCTCAACATGAACTATTTGAGTCGTCTAGTTTGCGGCAATCTGTGCTTTTTGTCCAAAATGAGTTATTGATATGGCAATATAGATAATTTTGAATAAAAACATCTCAGTTTGACTTTAAAATTCAAACTGAATTTGTGACTCTTGCAGAATGAATAATGCTTAAATAGGGCTTTTACTAGTTCTGTTACTTATCTAAGATGGTATTTGAATTAGTTTTGTAATGGCAATGATAATGCAAAGAAAATAGGACGTTTTTTTTAATTTACCAACATTTAAAAAAAAGTCAGATTGCCGGTTTTGAAACCAGACGTCTTTTTATAAATCAAGTTCGTATACCAATACTAACGACTACCTGGCGGATCCGCGAAAACAGTTTTGAGAACACAGGGGTTTTATTTATAAGTATATTATTTTTACAGGGTGAAATGTTTTTTTCGAGCAGCAATGGTTTGTAAATAATTGTGGCTAACATAACAGTTGCAGATATCGGCAAATAGTTTTAGGGAGACTAACTTCTAAGTTTGAAAAGCAAAGCATACTACATTTACAAAAAAGTGAGTCTAACAAGTATAGTGGCTTTTTACAAAAAGTTTCACGCCATTCGTTTCTTCTCACAGTGAGGGAACTAATAGTATTTATTTAAGAAGGTAACCGAAGTCAGTGTAGTAACAGGATCTTAAATGCAACCTATTGATCGATTCCGGTTCGAGACGTCAAGATTAAACTTAAATAATGTGCAAAAATATGATATATTCTGTACGGTTTGTGATCTGCGACCCAACGTAGCGTACGCTCAGTGAATGGATGAAATACTCTAGAAGGATATTTTAGGTAGGTATTTAACTCCCCCTAACCTCCCACCACGTTTTGGAAAGGGAAGGTAGACATGCAGGCACGAGATGTGCCATCTCTTTTAGACTGCCAGATTTCCGGAATGCACCGGCGAAACAAACAATAAGGGGGGAGGAACTTGCAAGCACTAGGTAAATAAGTGGGATTTAGACCTCCTAGTCTGTTCTGATCTCCTGGTACAACGAATGCAATAACTTGCACAAAACTGCAGTTTATTGAGGAAACTGGCATTCTTGGTGCAACGTGCAAAGTTCAGATTGCACCTTAACATTGCACTTTGGGTATTTCTGCGTGTTACAAGGCACATTTTGTCTTTTCTAGCTGGACACCTATGGACCAACTAGTACTTATGTTTGATAGGTGGGTGCGGTCTACGAAGAGGGCGGAGTGCATAAAGCTGCGTCTAGAGGGTTAACTGATACAATTAAGATGATAAATCTAACAAAAAAACAAGACTAACACTCCTATCTAAATAACTTACAGCGTTCCTTTGAAAATCCCAAAAAATTACTCATTAAACGAGTACTAACTAACAATGGCCTCAATTCTGTTGGCACCAACCTAACAAATAAAAGTAAAATTAGGTTTAGAACTCTCAAATGAAACTTTGGTTTTCTGCTGTTACCAACTTATCCTAATTTAATTTTTTCTAATCTAATTAAGCGTTCCTAATTTAGTTAGATGGTATCAACCGAATAGGTTTTACAAATGCTATGTTTTTAACTCATAAAAGATTTTTGATATTTTATTTTTTTTGATGACTAACTAAAATATATTTTAGACAATTCCTAATTTTAGAAATGAACCAACCGAATTGCCACCACTGTAATTAACATAAGGATTTCCAAGCATGGTTGTACATCCAATTATCTTGGTGCTCGATATTGCTGACTTATTGTTGATAAACCCTAATAAAATAATCTACGAACTTCACTATAATTGTACTGTGCATTGTGCACTCCGCTGAATGCTGTCTACTATAGATATTATAATCTCTTCTGTTTAATCATCTCCCTCCACCTCTAAACCCACTTCTTCCAGTTTTCTGATAGCCTGGTACCCTGTACCTAACAAAACTATACATTGTTGTGCGCATTACGTCACGCATTACCTACCATGTTTGTGCTGAACAAACTCTTGGTGGCTATGTTCTCCTGGTAACTATAACCTTAGTCGTAGAACAGGTAACTCACCTACGACATAGCAATATTTTTCTAATTAGGATTTCCCATATTGATGGGATGACAATTTAAATTGGCTATGACAACCAGCTTTAGCTGCCAATTTAAATTGTATACTACTCTTCATTTGTCATGATGTCCTAGTATTGAAAGGTATATAGGTACCTTACCTACATTGTTGTGTATTTGTTTATGTAGGTATAGTATACCTATATCACCTCTCAACATTTTGCTAGAAAAGAGCGAGCAACTGCTATGTATGACCATTGTGTGGTTGCATTCGGCCCTAGATAAGGCAACAGTTGGTGGTAGATCTCGGTGGCACTCGACACTCGACCACTTCATGTGATATGTTCTCCTGGTATTTTACTTGGAACGTCGCCAGATGCAGTTACTGCCTGTTACCGGTCTTTGGGGGAATGGGAAGGTATTTCATATTCTCCCTGCGCGACAACATGATGCCTATTTTGACAACGCGAAAGGTTGTCTTGTAGATTATTGAAAAAAAATAACTATATTTTTTTTGTTTAAGCCGATATTTGTATAATATAACTAACATCGATTGTTAAATGATCAAACTAATAATGAAATCCTCACATAATAGGGACGTCGTATCGAAGGTACCTACTTACTTCTTATGTTTTTTAATTAAATTTCCAAGTTTTACTTACAATGTGCTTTATCTCTAGGCCCGCCGTATGAAAGCCATCGCCGAAGACCCCGTGGTCGCCGCCGAAGCCGCCAAGCAGCCTCCAGAAGAAGATGACGAAAAGGATGAAATAGACGATGAAATTGTTATTACACACTTGTAAGGGTCTTTGAAAAAGTATTTTGCACAGCCTTAAGTTAAACACTGGACGCGAAAATAATTCAAAAAATAGTGCAATAATCGGAATTCATATTAGTTTAAGTACTCGTACCTACCTTGTAATGTTATTGTTACTTCATCCAAATCATCTATCAAGCCATTAATTAAATACCTATCCTAAAATCTAGGTTTAATGGATTTATCGTCATGTAATTAATTAATGTACTTTATGTACTATGTGTAAAAGATCCCATAAATTTAGAAATTTTCAGTTTGATCGTTTTATGATTTTTAACACGTATCTATAAATGGTTTAAGGTGAGATTCCTCATAGGTATGTTTTATTTCTTAAATATGATTAGATTTATCAATTTAATCTGGTTTAGACTTACCTTTGAAAATACGCAGTTTCTAAATATGAGTGAGTTTCATTGTTGAATATTTCGTGTCCAGTGGTTACTGTTACTAGGCAAATAGCAATACTTACGATGTTTGCCATAATGTTTTGTACGTACAAAATCACGACCTATTCTCACATTTTAAACTTGATTTAACTAGATTATTTACGTATTCAATAGTTTAGTTTAAATAAGAGTCTGCTTCTTGCATTGAAGCGTACAATGAAAGACTTAAAAAGTACAAAAACATATTTCAAAGCTGTATTTCAAAAAACATTTATATAATATCAAACTATCGTTTCTACGCTTTGCTTATAATTTTATTACATGAAACATATAAAAAAAAATTGTTGAATTTTTAATTTTAAATATTATAACGAATGGCAAGGGTCCACTAGGTTTTTTTTAATATTTAGACAATCAAATTAAGTTCTAGAGGTTTCGTAGCCAACAATCGACCATTTGTATTTTGTAAAAGTCTGTCTGTACCTGTGTCGGTTTGTATGGCTCTGATAAGGGTCGGCTAGACAGACATCATGGCGCAACTAAAGAGGTTTCTTGTTGGACTTCGGAACCCCAAAAAGGTTTTGTTCGAACTACATTCCGCTACTTGATTTATTTATTAAAATGATATCGTTTCGCTAAGCTAAGACTAGCGTTGTCCTTTTTCAGAGTATTTTTCTTAATAATATTTAATATTTAAGGTAGAAATTAATTTGAACGTAACATGGCTAAACTAAGTTCGTAAGAATCATAAAAATTAAAAAATATTTTATTCCAGATGTTATGAGACAACTGTATGTTATAAATACTTATATAAAATAATTAAAATTCCAAATCAATATTAATTAGACTTTTATGATATTTGGCTGCTACAAGCTACATAATATTTTTCTAAAATATTATTACTTAATGTTATAATTAGTAGATTATTGAATTTATCAATTATAAATATCCTTCATCGTTAAAATTATGAAATGAATTTAATTCTAAATGTACAGCTTTGCTGTTTAGAGAAACACTCTTTCCTATGCGAATTTATTATGAATATTTATAAAATATTTATTATAGTTACATTACTATAAATATTTAAGCAGCAGCGAATCTGATCTTAATATAAAATAAATTATGTAGTAGTTAGTAAGATACGTAGATCAAATATATAATTGTTAGCGCTGCTATTGTGCGTAGTACTTAGATTTGCGGTTACCTATCTATAAACGAGTACGTTATGAATTTTCTTAGATATATTCCATTTTTGTGCACCATTATATAGCGAGCAGTGAGTTTTGTTTCTTCAGTGAAGGGCACGAAGGTTAGCTTTAGTTATACTTAGATAGTGTTATAGTGTATCGTACGTAATTCGTAACATGGCTACCTACCCATCTGTCTTACACTTCGATAATTTACATTATAATTAATTGGTTTAACCTAAAAACAATCTCAGCATGTAAAACTATTTTCGTTATCTCGCCAGATAAACTCTGCGTGTGACTAGAGCTCGAATCCTACTCTCGAAGTTAAGGCGATAGGTAGGTTAACAAAACCACGTGATAATTAACAGTTAATTTAAAATAAGTATAAATAAATGTAAATTAAAAAAAACATATAGTGGTATAAGTCTATTACAATATGATCTGTTTTCGAAATAACACATTTTTATTATTTTTCGTTTGATTTATCTTAAATATTATTTTATGATTTAGAGTACGACTTTGTGATGAAATAAACATTAATTGTTTGGTCAGTTGATTGTTTTACTTGAATTTACCCACATTCCTCCTTCTTCTACTTTTCGTGTCACTGTTTATTTCTAACCAGTGTGGTGAAAGGGTTAAAGTGCGCCTCAGAGGCTCCTTTCGTGCAATTGGCACATGTCTTCAAAATGTTTAGGTTCTACAACATACGGGTTTCCTCATGATGTTTTCCTTCATTGTTTGAGAGTACTGGTATAGAGCACATACATTTTTCTAACATAAAAATCCATTGGTGCACGACCGGATTCGAACCATTGACCGTAGGATCGGAAGGCCCGGCCGGGCCACTACTACTAGCATATCAACTAGACCACCAGTGTCGCCTTCATAGCCTTCTTAGCTTTAGAGAATGCACATCATCATATGTATATGTACGTACGTTTGGATAGGAGGACCAATTTACTAAGTTGTTTGAAACTCCGAGCACCTCAAGTCAATTTTTGCGATAACCTCTTATTGATAGGGTTTATTTTGCATCGCCAATGGAAGCAGAGTGCCAGTGATTGCATACCGCGCCCACACTCACACATAAGCAATCAGATTATCAAAGACTACATTGTTGCAACAAACGCATTGTATGAGGCTCCTCGTAGATATGATACCCTGGTACTTTTCATTCGCTTAGTGCACCTGGTGCAGTGAAGAAAATGAACCGTAATTTGTCGATGTGCGATGATATGTATGTACCTTTATACTTACATTATTAAATGTTAGAATGTGACACAATTTTTCATTTCATTTCAATTTTTTTCATCGTCGCACGTCCAATGCACGCAAATCCATCTATCCCAAACTAAGTATAGCTTGTATTTTTAGTGAGTACATGACTGATATAATACTTTGCATACTTTTGACACTTATACATCCAGACAAAGAACAAACAGCTGTATTCATCTCACAAATGTTTGTCCTGTAAGGGAATTGAACCCCCAACCTACAGGGCAGAGCAGGCCAATTAATTTGATCATTGTCCAAGTAGAGTTTAGTATGAAAGCATACATTATTTAGATGTTTAGCCTATCTATTGATGTTAAAGGTTTTCTAAGTGTCAGTAGGTTTTTAATAAAAAGCCATTTTATTTATTAATACTTTATTTGAGTAAAATGTATTTCGAAAATTGGTTATGGTATAAGTTCAGATTAAGTAGGCAGTACTTATGATAAAAGAGCCCGTTGTGACTGATGTTGAGCGACATAGGTCGAACAGTGCTCTGACGCGCCACTCCTGACCGTAGAAGAAGAATGACGAGCGTGAAGTATAATTACTTCAACGCTGATCGTAATTGAAGATATCCTTTGGGCGGCTTGTTATCGTCACCTCAACACCAGCACTCTGGCAAAGCTTACGCAACCTTATGTACTAGTTATCTTAGTATATTGATAAGTTTCCTAATATTAAGTAGGTTATAAATTGAATCAAATTTATAAATGTACGCGTTGACTACAAGCCTTAGATACCTAAACTAGTATAAAAGACTGCCCTATTGACATCTGCGCATAGCTGCCTCAGAAAATTAAATTAATAGGTGTTGAAATAAATGACCCTGATTCGGAAGATTCACAAGTCTATGATTCAAAATACTAACGACCTTAGTATGCTCACTTCAATGTCCAAATTTGATTAAAATTTTTGAATGTCACATTTCAAATTGAGTTAAAATTTACATTTAATTCCTTTTTTGAATAGATTTTGCTAGAATTTTCCGCAGTCTTAGTTTACACCTCTATGACATGGCAAATAAAATGCGCTAAAACACGTCAATCACACGTCAATTTAGTAAATTTATAAAAAGTGTTTTAAATAATATGTTACTCTGGCGAAACTACAGAATTAGTGTCAATATATCAATAAGTGAAATTTATAAATTTTGATTTCAAGCCGGAATGAAAATAAACACATAAACCACTCTATGCAATGTGGGCAAAATTTTATAGAGAGACAAATCAACAATGATCTAAATCAAGCAAGCAAGAAAATTATTTTTATGTCTATATCATCTAACCTATGGGGAAATATATAACTCCAGTTGTAGTAGGAATTGAGACCATTTGGCAGTTCTTTTCTATACAAAAACCTTAAATTTATTTTTAAAATAAAAATAAGTTAAAAATATTGTTGAACAATGCACGAAATACCATCTAGCCCAAACTAAACATTATTTTGGTGACCAGATAACTGATCTAATACTTATATATTTTTAAATACATACTTATGATATCTTTCACAAACATAACAAAACTAGAATGTTCTTAAATAGGTTACTCGATTCTAGTGAAGACTGGAGTTAATTCCCTTATGACTACATTTTTATGGCAACACATTGATAGTATCTTATGTCTATAATATTATAAAGTCGTGATTATTCTTAGAGATCATACTAAAAAAGCTCACACACAGATGTAAAATATTGCTAAAGATCTACTAAGGTAAAAAGTTTCCATGTCTTTTCCAGGGCCATACCCATCTGTAAGTTTACCAATGTATGCAATTACTATAGTTTATAAGAACTGACTGGAACTTAAATGTATATTATAATTGGCTGATACATCGCTTTCAGAGTTTTAGAAACATCTTTTGACCAGAAAAACATTTTTTTAAATTTAATTTTGCCTTTGTCCCAAAGTTTGATAAAATTAGCGTCATTTCGACCACTTTGGCCGCTGACCTAAATTGAATTCCGGCCAGCAAGTACTCGTAGGTACCTACTTATAAATTAATGATTAAAAATCTTACCTTGTATCAACTACATTAATTTATAAAATTAATACATTCAAAGCGCCTTAAATCTAGTGGTTATTTTATGTTAGTGCTTATGTATAAAATAAAATGTAAATATGTTGGTAGTCTTGTGCGTCTGTCTAAATAGACAGACAGATTGAAATAAATATTTGAACAAAGTAGCAGACATCGCGCAGTTACCGATTCCGAAATTAATATGGATAAGAATGACAAGATATCCAATATATAATCAGGTTAGCAAAACAAAATAAATAAATAAGAAGCTTTAACGTTTATTTGTTTAATAATTAGGCTTTCTCACAATCCAGAAAATAATTATCCAGGTTGTGATAATTTCCTTATAATTTCATTATATCATTATATTTATACAACGTTATTATGATAAACAGCAGTTTAGCTTATAAGGGGTTCATAAAAAATTACGCAGCAAAGTGTCGAGTGGTAAATAAGTGGTTAGACTTCGGTACCTTATAAAAGGGTACTGTATAATCTTAGTGCTGTTTTCATTACCTTCTTAAATTAAAATACATTTGAAAAGTGCTTATGGTTCATCCAATACACCACATTGATTGATTACTGCTTTTACTTGATTATATTCGACCCTATTTTGATCTTATTTTTAAGTACTTATAAAAAAATCACCACAAATTTTATCTGGAATATGTTTTTGAAACCGGGACGTTCACTGTTCCATAAAGGTTCACCTTACAGGTACGAAACCCTAAAAAAGCAATAATTGCATAAGAAAAAGTAGGAAAGTTTTTTTTTTACGTTTAAATCGCATTTATCCTTCTAGGGTACAAAAAATATTCTAGTATTTTATACTAGGTACGTCCCTATTTTATACGGACCTAGTTTTTATTCACTTTCCGTTTTTGTAAAATTTCAACGGGAAGGAATATTAATGGAATCCTTGTTTTTGTTTGAAACCAAATATATGTTTTATATCTTCTTATTGTTATGGCTCGGCTATAAAAGTTCGTTATGGTGTAACTCGATACCTGTGAAGCCTACCTAAAAATTGTCGTTATATAACAAATTAATATGTGTAGAGTTTCTATGGATGGCTAAAAATACGTTCTAATAACAGAGAATGAAATTTAAAAAAATGCAATTCTATTTTATAATTCAGACATTTGTAAAACGATTTGTTTTTTTATCTTACGTGAATCTAGTTGTCAGAACTTAGACAATTTCTTGGCAAGGCAGTATAAAAAGTCTTTGATTTGTTACCTCCCTCGTCCAGCTGACTTCTTCAAAAAAAGGAATTGATAAATTGCTACTGGTGCTGGCAAAGAATCATTGATAGCAAGGGTGAATACTTCGTTATAAGAGAAATAAAAAGTACTTAAACTTTTGTACAAAACGGCAATTTCTAAGGTAATGAATGACCAATATAAAAATACATACAGTTCATAAATTAAGTGCAGTGCAGTTTTTGCAGTAAAAAAATTGTTAAACACGGAAAGCCTATATAAACAGCAACCTTTAAAAACAAGGATATATAAAATTAACATCATTTAAGATAAACACAGCCAACTAAATATGTTACAATTAAAGTTAGGTATTATAGGTACAAGGTAGATGCACCCGAGCAAGAAAAGGTTTTTTTATTTCACTAGGTTATGAAAGTGTTGTTAAATAGTATTATGGCCAAGACACGTCCTAGCACTTGATAATTTGTAACTAGGCCTTAACTTCATGCATAAGTAAATATTTAAAATAATGAATTAAAAAAATAAACTATAATTAAAAAATAAAGAATATTACTGAATGATTCACAGTATTCACCGTATTTTTCAAACAATAGTCCCAAACAAACCCAAGCTTGTACCATAGAGTCCATATGTATGAATGAATGTATGTATGATGAAATAAAATACTTTTAACTTGTAAATTTATACATGACTAACTTTATAAACACTTATACACAATGAACACTTGTTCATCGTACAAATCTTTGTCCTGGGTAGGGATCGAACCAACCCACCTCTTAGTGAACTCCACAACAGCGCAGAAGGCAGAGTTACAACCTACTAACTAAGCTGCGAGACCAATAAAAAGAAATCACCAGGCTTGGAAGAGATTCTCTTAGATCGCTAGTTACTAGTAATTATAGTTACTACTCTTGAGAATTTCTAATGGGGATTGTCAGAGCATTATGTTTGGCACATGCCTAAAAATAATGTTTTGCATTTCGGAAAGAAGGCGTGCTACGGGTTATGTGTGAAACCAGAGTAAATTGGAAATTCACTTATTTGTTTTACCAATAATAAGTCCAAATAAATATAGCTAAATTGAGCAAAATTGGTTTGGATTATTGGATTCATTATAAATATCTTCTTTTTCCAATAATGAGTTTTGGTATTCTTCATCGCTTAAGCTGATGGCGTTGATGGAGCTACCGACGTTGATGCTTCTGATGGCAAACGGATATGAAGACACAACTGTAACATATTTTCTCCAACTAATTGCTAACAATCTGCGTCGCACCGAGATATACTTTGCTATCTTAATAGACTTCCTCTTCGACACATGGTACGCCCGTTTTGGTAATCTCGGCGTAACACGCTTTGGAGTTATCAAGCGTCTTGTGAAGGATAATGCCCTAGCCAATACCTGCCGAGCGTCATATCCGAAGTTTTGCCGGTACCGCCAAGCTGATGATGGTTTTTGCTTACTGGTGTCGATGTTTTCGGCTGCAAAACCGCTGACCAGCGTCAGCTCCGGCTCTGGCGTAGTGATCTCCGGCGTTGGTTCCGGCTCTGACGTAGCGATCTGCGAAGTTAGCTCCGGCTCTGGCGTAGCGATCTGCGGAGTTGGCTCCGACTCTGGCATAGCGATCAGCAGCGTCAGCTCCGGTTCTGGCGTAGTGATATCCGGCGTGCGCTCCGGCTCTGACATAGTGATCTGCGAAGTTAGCTCCGGCTCTGGCGTAGCGATCTGCGGAGTCGGCTTCGACTCTGGCATAGCGATCTGTAGCGTCAGCTCCGGCTCTGGCGTAATGATGTGCGGTGTCGGCTCCGGCTCTGACGTAGTGATCTGCAAAGTTATCTCCGGCTCTGGCGTAGCGATCTGCGGAGTCAGCTCCGACTCTGGCATAGCGATCTGTAGCGTCAGCTCCGGCTCTGGCGTAGTGATCTGCAGTGTCGGCTCCGGCTCTGGCGTTGCGATCTGCGGCATCGGCTCCGGCTCTGGCAAAGCGATAGTCGGCGTCGGCTCCGGCTCTGGCACAGCGATCTGCGACGGCGGCGGTGTACCTTCACTACTACGCTCGAGGCTATCCCATACACACGGAAATAGCCTCTTGCAAACAGGACCCGCTACCGTAGGAAGCTTTCGGTGTTTTACAAATTTAATGTTTACATATTCGAGGTCAGATGAACTATCTGAATCATCTGAGCTCGATGATGAATCAGTAAATTCTGGTGGCTTGGGAATTAGTAGTTTTCTTTTGAGATCTACCATCCTCTTTGAACTACTAGAAGCTGCTTCCTCGGGCTGAGAGGTGCCAGCGTCTTGATTATTTTCATCTTTCTTCACGGGTTCTGTGGAAATAAATAATACACTTACCAAAATATGATGTTTCGACATATATGTATTTACTTTATAAAGTAAAAAACTTCGTTATTTAAACATTATTGTTGATTACTGACAGTTGAGTACATTCATATGATTAAAATATAATAAACTAGCTGTTGCCCATGACTTAGTCTGCATTATTTTATTATTATATATTTTAAAGGATTGTAGCTTAAATCTTTCCCCAGTATGCAATTTATCTCCTTGCCAAACTATAAGTTACCATACTATAACCAATCACACCCACCAACCATTCAAAAGTTTCTATACAAACATTCACACCCCGTTTTACTTCTTTATGACGGTTATTTTGAAAAATCCTGAAACACGTGTCCATTTATTTTTCATCTTAAGTATCCAAACCACATTTCTAAGAAATCACAACACCCGTTAAAAAGCTCCTATACAAACTTTGACACCCCATTTTACCCCTTTGTAAGAGTTATTTAGAAAAATCCTGAAATACGTGTCCATTTATTTTACATTTTAATTATTCAAATTAAGTTTCAAGTAAATCGCACTACGCGTTAAAAAGTTACATACATTAGTTTTCACCCCTTTTCACCCGTTGATGGTTGAATTTCAAAAAATCCCACCTTTTTTTACTCAATAAAGATAAGAATGACGTCTAGTAGTCAGGTCCCTACTTAATTTATACCATCTAATTAGCAAAATATAAAATGTATTATGGAGCTTTGATGATTTTTTTACATTTCAGGCAGACTTTATACTCAAAGTTGAGGAATTTTGAGCCCAAATTTTTTAACTATTTAATAGTGTCTACAAATTTGGTTGTCCCACAAAGGCACGTAATAGTAAAGATCCGCGCGACGTCCGCGCGAATTCCGCGCGAATTCTTTTTCTGGCGGTCGAGTGGCGGCTACCGCACGGATGCGTGGTCTGCGGAGTGTTGTATGAACGGTCTAGTACGATGTCATATTATTAAGCTCAACGCGAATTCCGCTGTGTCTGAATTAGCACTAAGGATCTATTGTAGGTTTCAGCTAGGTTGTAAAGGTCACCAATAGGTGACCGTGACACGTTGTGCCGTAGGTTTATTACCTACGGCACAACGTGTAACAGTTGTGCCGTAGGTAATAAAACAATAAACGAAGGGCGTGGGAACGCAGCATAAGCCAAAATTCCACGAGATACAATCGTATATAAGACAGGGATTTCGTGTAGTAAAATGTAGTAATACAACCGTGTCAGAAAAGAACGGATCTCCCTGAAGAATAAATAAACAATGTACCGGCTAGAATCATTCATTGGATACCTCATCCGATCCAGCCCCGACATTGCAGGTTGCAGAGGCCGAACCGAACGAAGATCAAGCCGTGCCTCTCAGCAACATCTATGGTCCTTCGAGCAGGATCGCGAGAAGATAGAAGAAAGGTACGAACAAGATAGCCGACACACTCCAGACCGGAGAAAGGGGATTTGACGAACGACACAACTACCACCAGAGACTGGTGTATCAACATACCACGATCGACAGAGACCGAAGAGACTGCATGGACGTCAACTGGGACCTCCACCGACACCAGCGTCGTTTTAGGGCTCGCTGCCCCGACGCATGAGAGGACTACGCGCGACGCAGCAGCAGTCGGTGCCGCACCTGCGCCTTCCTCGTGCTTCGCGATTTCGACCACCGAGACGATGGTTGCTCCAACCCGGACGTTGCAGCCCGCGCGTGACCGCGCCTGGCAGCGCGATGATACCCGCAACCGAACGTGCGCTCCCCGCGCACCGTTGTCCGAATGAAAGCGCGCTCGCCACGTGCCGCGCCCGTATCTTTATAGTGACCACCTCTACGTCCGTATACGCAGTCTCTATGGCACCGTCCGCAATCGAATCTATGACCCCATCACGTACAAAGAAAGACACCTGGAGGAAGGCTTGCTGCGGGACAGCAAGCCGTCCTCCAAGTGTCTTACTTACCCTAACGTCTTTGGAAACGATAGCACCACGCACTGCAAGATCAATGAAATCAAGTAAGAGGCAAGAACTCGAGGCCCGCAGAGTGTATCAAAGGAAACAGTTGGAAGTGGCACAAACTGCCGCTGCTTTAGCTTAGACCGAGCTAGAAATAGCACAATGCTTGAAAGATCAACTCACGTGGATCATTGAGTGGAACAGACTACTACTTACCCGGAATATAACCAAGCGGAAGCCCATAAGCCGAAGTCTGAAATAAAAGAACTAGCGGAAACGATTATCCATGCTACTAGAACGGTGCAGCCAGCCACAATGTTTCTGAAGAAAGTCTGGGACTTGCCGATGAAAGATTGAAGGAATGATCAAACGCTATTTTGATTTGAACTCCATAGGAATTCAACAGAAACGGCCCTGCAACGACACCGATGAAAGAGCCCTGCAGATACTGCAAGAAACCACAAAACAACTGCCAGATGAAAAGTGCGAATCCGGCCTGCTGTGGAAAAAGGATAACGAGATATTGCCGAATAATTACGCCCAAGCACTCTACAGAATACCGGGCATAAAGAAGAAACTAGACAAAAACACAACTCTCAAGCAAGAACACAGCACACAATTGAAGCATCTGCCTGCTAGCTAGAGGATACACAGGCCGGACGTTCTACCTGTCATACTTTGCCAAAGTAAATCCTCCGAAGAACATCGGCGAACGGGGAAGTATACATTGCGCTGATAGCGGGGAAGGCGAAAATTGCACCAGTTAAAGTTAAATCAATACCTCGCCTTGAAATAAAAGCGGCGCTGCTGGGAGCAAGTTTGGTGGCAACGAAAAGAGCGGAAGAGACGGATTTAGAAATCACATCTCGGGGTTTTGGTCCAACTCTACCAATACGCTTCAATGGATACAGGCTGACCCACAACGGTTCAATACATATGTGGCCCACAGATTGGCCACAGTGAAAAAAAAGGAATAGAAAGGAAAACCAATCGAGAAAGCAAGCTAGCTGAAGAGGATCGAAGTCGACAAAGATTGAATCCTGCGTCTCAAAAGCCGAACGATGAATATAAGTAATCACGAAGCAAAAATGGACGAGCTTCCTGAGAAATAGCTCACAGATGCCAGTGGTGTAAGAAGTATTAGAAGAGCGAAACCAGAGATGCTACCACTGGGGGACTTATCTGTAAATCGACTAGCGCATCATTATCGACACGCACTGGAGTCGACTACTTTGGCGGAAGTGCTGGGGCGCCCTCTTCACATGTAGACGACGAGGGCAATCCACTTGCAGCTGCATCACTGAGCAACAACTTGACGATGATGGCGCTTCGAAGAATGGCCGCCCGGCGAGAAAGTCCCAGAATAATAATGAGCGATTATGGATGTATTTTGTTGGAACATTGTACCGTCTAGAATCTTTCATTGGATACCTCACCCGATCCAGCTCCGACGTAGAACCGATCGAAGATCTAGTAGCCATGCCTCTCCGCAACACTCCAGTTTGGGGATGTTTACAAAATTGCCGGGAAAATTATAGAAAAAATCGGGAGGGCTCATAAAAATTTCCAACTTCAAAGTTTAATATTCATAAAACGATTATCTCTGTCAAAAATTGACAAACTATTCAAGTTCAACTTTATAAGGGCAACTAATACTCGTATGTATTCTTATAGAAACAACTCTGATAAGGGGTGGACAGACAGACAGCTAGATGGTCATGGCGAAAGAATAAGGATTCCTTGTTGGACTTTAGAGCCCCAATCACAAAAGTAGAAGCAGCGTGCGTACTGGCGCCGCGGCGCAGGGTGAAATGCGTACCATTGTGCAAATCTATGTTGAACTGATAATGTTCGGATTAGAATCCAAATGAGCACCGGAACAAATTATAGCAAGTTTAGTATTTAAAAAAATTTGAATTGTCGAACTTTCGAATTGTATAAATTGATCTTCTGTACGGTGCAATGTTCTAATTTATTTATTTATTAATTCTTTGGAAATAATTATGATATTAAATTTGCTATGCAGCAATTAATAGCAAAGTATGCAATTTTTCAATAATGATTTCTTATGACGTTATCACGTAAAATTATCGTCCGTAAACCGACTTTACAGACGACCATTTTTTTGGATTATTTTTTACTTCCCTATCGTGTGGCATATTGTTTGATAAGTCTTTCAAAAATAAGAGGTTTCTGGAACAATTTTTAGATACAAATATTCTTTTGATAAATATTAAGTTTTGAAGTTGTTTTTCTGATACAGCTTAGTGCCCCCACGGTCCCCTACCGGTTAAACCGTTGGGGAGTCCTGAAAGTCTCTAAATTAATAAGGAAAATCACGGCTAGTAAGGCTTTACACGATTTTTTGTAACAGCTTGATTTGTAAAAAAAAACATGAAACCCCATACTAACTTATTTTATTTTGACTAAATGGTGCTGTCTTGGTTTGGGAGGTTACCACTTGTTATTTCTATCCTTGCTGACTTCGGAAGCCTTCACCGTGCGTCTCGTCAAATGCGCTTGCCCATTCTATTTAAGTAATTTTTCCAATATCTCTAAATAGAGTCATTGAAATAAATACTTTAAACGAGGACTACCTACTTAACCCTTGACCAACTAGGATATTTCTTAGAGGATCTACAGTACCTGGAGTGTTGATAGATGCAGTAAATATTAGAAATTAGTTTTTCTTAATGTATTAACATAAGCAAACTTTCTCCACATACCTAGGAAATCAAAGGATGATATTTTGTTACCTAGGATTTTAAAATAGAGATCTAGCTAGAAAATCTTATTTACTTTTAGTCATGTTCCTTAACACAGTTGAGTTGAAAATCTGGTTGTATATATATAAGTAATCTCAACTTTACATAATAATGGTATATTTTAAAATCACATAACTATTGTGGCGTTAATGTATGGTATGTCCTTATTCTTATATCTGTGAATAAAGATACCAACATATAACAATGCAATAGTAAATCTATGATTATATAATAGACCCTCTGAATTTTAAGATACCTCTATTCCCAATTTCACTAACTCACCTCTGTGAGAGATATGCAATAAGTTTCAATCAGCGTCCGCCCGCCCTTACCTGTCTTATTGATTTTCACTAGCGGCCGGCGGCGGCGGGCGCTTAGGTTCAACGACCTGTGTCCCGCCCTAACTGGTTGTTTGTCTGCGCTTCACCGAAATATGTACTGTGTTCCGTCTAATGTTGAAGCCTTTGTATCACTTACTTGGAAATTGTTTTTCGACATTGTACCTACTTCAAACAACGATCGTGTTAATTTGGATATTAAACTGTAATTTTGTGAATCTACCCTCAACCATTATTATTTTTTTAACCGACAAAAAAAATTGAGGTTCTGAATTTGGTTGTATTTTTAATATTTTTAATTCGTCATCCAAAATAATATGTCATCCAAGTAAACGAAATTTTCCATTTTTATATAAATGAAGTCGGTTTTCTTTTTAGTTTTTAAAACGTAATTATTCAATATATTCTATATGCATAGGCAGACCCGAGACAAATACTTGCAGACCTTATAAACCATTGTCCTGTGGCGGGAATCAATCCCGCGCGTCTCCAGCCAGGCCTTGGCCCACTGCGCCACAGAAGTCGTATAGATATATAAATATATTTTTGTTTAACTACACATGGAAACTTTTAATTTGGCCCTGTGTATAATAGCTGTCCACTCGAACTTCATTTCGTCTTTATCAGTATATTTCGTCTTTATAACACAAGTATTTTAAAAATTACTATATAGCTCATGTTACTCCGGAATAATTTAGCTTTCCATACGTGAAAAACAAGGAAATCTTTCCTCTTTATAATATTATATTAGTATGGATGTGACCCGTATAATAAAAAAACTCATAATTGAAATTTTACCTGTAAGTTTTCCTAAAATGAAAAAATAAAGTAGCCACGGCAACTGTCGTCACAAAATTCATCAATATTGATTTGAATAGTGCTCATCAATATTAATTTGTAATTTGCATCAGTAGACATTTTCCTACACTTTTCAGTAACATAACAGGACCCACTCGCATATGCGATCAATAATTTTCATATGCTGATCTTAACTAATATGCCATAAAACTATGACCTGAGGAGTCAGTATCGCATTGCCAGCGAGCAAATGTCACCCTTTTTCGCACATGCGCACAGGTTTCGCGATTTTTGCCGGTATACCAAATATTTACCAAATCTTATAATATAGTTCACTCAACAAATTGATATAACTAAAGTTAATAATACTTACTATCGACGTCTTTAGTCGGTGTCATCATGAAGTTTATCACAAAACGTTAACACCGGCTGACTGGAAATACTAGAATATCTAGAAATATCACCTCGAAACACGGGAG
Organism: Lampropteryx suffumata; assembly: GCA_948098915.1. NCBI lineage: Eukaryota > Metazoa > Arthropoda > Insecta > Lepidoptera > Geometridae > Lampropteryx > Lampropteryx suffumata. The sequence goes on along the minus strand of OX402544.1, from coordinate 10,761,281 downwards.
GTCTGTTCGACTCAGACGGTAGGTGCTTACTAATGTTGCAGTAGTGCCCGCGGGGGATGTGATTGCATCGATTATATTTCATTGGTGGTGGGAGATGCAGATATCAAATAAAACTTTTGCGGGGATTAAATATTAAAATAAAACCAAAGTTATAAGTAAATTGTATACCTGTGGTAGGTGCTTTCAGTCACTTTGGAGTTATTTACCAAATGACTGATATACTACTTGTACACTTATTTTTTTTGTAAATACATAAATATTGTACATAGCAAAATTCACAGATCCGAGACAAACACTTTCAGATCATACAAACATTTATCCCACAGAGGTAACACTCAAACACACAAACACTGCTCCACAGAGGTAATTGTTTCACCATTGGTTTCAATTGACGACTTCTGTGGCGCAGCCGGCCAAGATACGGCTGAGACCCAGAAGGTTGCGGGTTTGATTTTCGCCGCGTGTCTCAAGAATTTTGTTAATCAGTGATCATAGTCATCTTAATTTTGTGCCTTCTTTAAACGAGCCGTAGTTTCTAAAAAAATAATTAAAAATAAATCTACCACTAGTGAATTATTAAATAATATTCGACATGTACATATGTATTTGCAAAAAGAAAAATAAAGTATAAAAGTAGTATGTCAGTCATGTGGTAACAAAACACAATCTCTGCCTACTTTTGGGCTAAATGAAATGAAATACTGTGTGAAATGTTCGGCATTATTTATTCTTAAATTGTATTTATTTATACCAGCGTCACTGGTAAAGTATGTAGGTACAACCATACATTTTAATAAACACGGGTTATACTCACGTATTGTTTTCTCGATGGAGGTACCGACGCTGTTTCGATTCATCTACAGAATCTTCAACAGGGTGAGTTTAATCAGCAGTCCGCTCGTTGTCGCTCGCGTTTACGGTTACGCGTTAACCGTGTGCGATCCGTGAACCGTGATGACGATACACTAGATAACAATAATCTTGACCAACAAAAGTAATTATACCACAACTACGCTGCAGGCTCGACTCTTTTAGACAAAACCAACACAGCACTTCTCATAAACTGCAGAGAAACTATATAAACTAGCCCACAGGTCGAAATTCAACCATAATTAATTAATAATTCATGTATTTTTTACGCAGAATAAAAATAAAAATTCTGCACTCCTCTATATAAACTATAAGTGTGTGAAAATTCATTCTCCTCCGTCTTTCAGTTTTTGCTTCGAGTATTAATATACCTAATTTTTATTTACAGAAATAATTACAGAAATATACAGAATAATATACAATAATATAAAATACACGTGAAATAGTTGAGCTATCTAAGGACGGTTTAAAACGATCTATAAATAGCTCAACTGATCCAGATCACTGCCTATATAGATATATTGACTTTACAAACGACGTCTGCATAAGATCTTAATAGTCCCAATAGTATTTTCATCAACGTGCGTTATTCCCAAACAACTTTTTCAATCTTTAGAACATTTAGACCTTCCCAAGCATGTTTTGGGACAGAATGCTGTTATTTTGAACACGTGTATAATAGTAAGAAAGCGAAGCCCAACCAAGCGATACTGGGGTGTACTTGGCTTAGGCCCGTGCACTCTAATGAATCCCGGAACTCATTTTACCGAGTCTAATAAATCTTTATACAAATAATAATAACAATAATAACGCCGGACATTTCACTCTATGTTTTGAAAGTTTCGGAATTTCGGATAACCCCATTATTTAAGGGAACCTTTATTTTCCTGCATTAAGCTAATATTAGTAATCTGCGCTTCTCTGATACTCTCCAGCTCATTACTCCTGTCTATAGTTCTGCTATGTATCACTATACAGTGCGTTATTCACTAATCATTTACTGTTCAAACTGTACGCTTATGGACCTTACATTAATCTATCCTCTGATCTAAATCTATTATAGCTTCTATCATAGCTTTAAAGTCAAAAGTCCATGATCATTATCTGTACTTATCTGGAATCTGCTAACTGGTCGGTATCCTTAGCACATTTTTTTTTGTAGCTGTTAGAAATAATTGTTTGTGACTATTTATTAAGTTAATTAGTGCTATGTAAGTGCGTAGGTAGGCATATTTAACATAATGTTTTAATTTTGTTTATTATGTAACTTTTTGTACACTATACATTTTGATAAACACGGGCTTTACTCACGTATTATTTTGTCGATGGAGGCACACATCCTCAAATTTTTGTACACTGTCGTTTTGTATTTTGTTTATCCTGTATATGCAAAGGTCGCTTTTAACGATAAGGCTGTCCATTGTACAATTTATTTCTACTATTCTACTATTTCTACTATCCATCTATCTAAAATTGAAATACTTCAACTTTGATTTGATCGCTTACATAGTCACATGCTTACATACTATAAGCGCGCTGGGTTGTGAAATTGTAGAATTGGTGTCCGTAGACATTTGTCGTAGAGTCTCTACGGCGTAGACATGATTCATGATGTGTTAATGTAGGTGTTACATTACCAAGTTTACTAGGTCTTACTTTAAATAAAACAACATAATTACTTATATTAATTAAAATGTTATAACTGTTTTTTTATAAATATATTGTTTTTTTATAAAACATATATAATTTTATACCCCCTGTATAAAACATTATTAAACATAAAAAAATCATTACAAGGCCACAATGTGTATCGGTAGATGGCTGTTAAATTTAACTTGGGCCTCAGTTTTCTTAATTTACAACGTTTATCGTTCTATTCGATCTATGTTTCGGCTCCGATTACGGTTTGAGAACTCCCCAAAAACCTATTCTGTTAATCCTTTTCTTTGGTTAATCGTTATCCAAGCTGCAGATGCAGCGTCAGTCACAAAAAAAAGCAAAACATTTTTTTTTATTTTTATTATAAAGCTCTAATTTCTTGTGTGCCAGAGAGAGTACAGGCAACTACAGGAATACAGGAACAGGCTTCTAACAGGCAAGAGTTAGAACGGTAAACCCTATCTTGACCAGAACACAAGCGATTTACGAACATATTTGCTTTTACCTACCTACCTAAAACGTTTTCACGAAACATTCGTATGTCCAGTAAAATTGAAATTTAGATTTTAGTAGAATTTTATTGTATTTGCCATTATCTTGTTTTAAGTCTACAATAATAACATAGCTGCCTACGCTCCAAATTACTAGTTCTAGAGGGTAACAGGGTGGCCTCATAAATATGTTAAGGGCATTCAAATGCGAGTGTCTCCACATTTCTGCGGAGACAGGTTCTTCTCAACAGGTTCTCGTGAAATTTTGTGAGCAAGTTCTATAACTATATAGAGTTTTTGTCGATTAATATAATCATTTTTCAAAATGGCGGGGGTTTAAAACGTATAAAAAAGTTATATATCAGTCATTTCAAAAAATGTCTACAGATGAAGATGAAAAATGCGAGGTCTACAGCTCACGGAACACTAGTTATAGTTAGTGAAAGGTTTTCCGGGTATGTTATATTTGATATTTTCTGGGAAACTTGAGTTTTTGCAGTGTCTAGGGAGTCTTGTGTGTATGTTGGAGACATCGATATTTGTCTATTCTCTTCAGCTGTTACAGCAATGTTTTTGGATTGCACCAAATTATATTTTGAAGTGCTTGGTTTGGTTGAAGAGAATTCATGGAATGCAGATTTACCAAATGGTAAATCTTTAAATCTTTAATCTTTAGTTAAAAACAATTCTTTCCAGGGCTGAAAAGTACTACTTTCAGGCAATTTCAGGCCTACTTTTCGAGTATAACTAATAAAAAATAGATTAACATCACTCTTCATACTGGGAACTCAGGATCTCCTAGAAATGTCAAGAACCTTCCCTACCTACTAGCTACTACCAAAGAGTATGCAATATCCTTTATGAAGAGTCGGAACACCATAGATTAATATAGACTAACACTTACGTCAATGTCAATCCTTAGGTACATTTTTTTTTTCTTCTCTCATATGAGCAGGCTAAAGTCTAGAGACCATACTGCCTTGTCTTGCGTAAAATAATTTCATCCGTTTCAAATCCTTAGGTACACTTATATAGGCAACCAAACATAAACGAAATAGGGCTGTTCAGCGATAACATTTAAAATTTATCGATATCGATGAATGACCTGACCTACCCACGGTTGCAATTCCTAAGTGGTATTGATTTACCTATAATTTTGTGGTGGTAAATGGTAAAATTCATTTAACACCACAAAATAAGGTGCTAGGCTCAAGTATATATTTGGGTTCAATAATAAAACGTCATTAAAATAATCAAACAAATTTATTTAAGAAAAAAAATTTATAAGTACGTCCTTTTCCTGATTATCATAATAATACCTGTAATAATAAACGATCAAATAAGAAATTACATTTTTACTTTTTAAATTTGACCCATTCGCTTGCGGCTTTTCAAACCTTTGATGCTTCTTTTTACCATGGCTAGGCTGTTTAACTGTGTTCTGTGTTTTTTTGGAAGGTTTTATCATCAAAATGCTTTCTGCAAACAAATTTTAATTCATAAAGTTTTTCAATTGATAAGTCCTCATTGCCTACCATCTTCACCCATTTTTACACCTAAAAATTATAGCATCGATAGCATCGAATTATATATTCGTTGCACCTCTCTATTACTGAGATTACTGTTATTATAATAATATTTTGTTCCAAAATCATGTAGGAACTACTAGGTGCCTATAAATTGATATATAAGTTTAAGTTCTACTGACCGCCCCTCATCCAGGGGAAATCTGGCCATAAAAAACCGATTATTACCATAATTTCTTTGTGAACGAAATCCACATACTTACCTTGCATTACACGCCCTCTAAATTTTGCTGGAAAACAGGAATTTAGAAGAAACACACTCATGTTTATCATGCTAGCAGCCTTTTAAACCTTATCTATCAGTATTTATTACAATTTAAAACGATTATTGAGTTCGTAAACAACATGTAAACATTGCAAAAAGTGACAACTGACGCTGAACTGACTGACTGACTGACCAATTGTGCTGGAAAGAGGGAGAAGCTAATATCTTCCATTGCATCAAGTTTAGCCATATAGCATAGTTCGTATTCTTTTTTTCATGTCGCAGCAGACTGCTACTGCAACTGCAACTAGGTTGGTAGGTAGGTAGATACTGATATTACGCTGGAGACAGTATTATTGAAATAATACTCATAGATTCCAATATAAAATCACCTATGTCATTCACTTAGTTCACAGCTAAAATCAGAGATGGTGTATTGATAAGACAGTTGCTAGAATTTGTCTCCAACCCAACATTTGTAAACAGTTTTATGTACTTATATTTTCATTTTATTGTTGGTTTTAATTAACATTTGCTTCTAATAAATATTATTGTAATAAAAATAAAAATGTGAGCCGTCACGTGACGGCTGGCAGATGTGAAACATCGTAATTATTTTGTATAAGTAGGCTTAGAAGTACAGACTATGACAGGAACTAAATATGGCATGATGACAAATACAATATTACGATTTTTCTCCAGAAAATGAATAAAATTTCTTTATATACATACAAAAAAAAACTTTAATATCGCGACAACTCAATTATTCTAGGTCATAAAATTGTTCTAAAACAATGCCTACCAATATTATGCTGTTTGGTGGTTTAGGGAGGTATGTAAATAAAACTTAAACAAGTGTCGGAAGGTTAGATAGGTACCTACGAGAAGCCTACCTACTTTAATCTTCCAACCTAGGTGAGCCGAGCTGTTTAGCTTGTCTAGAGAAACCCATGCATAATAAATTGTTCCCAAATAGTAGGTACGTATACCTACATACAAGTACCCAACATACTTTAATGATGATTGCTAGGTTGATTGCTATGTAACTGTTGTTAATAGGTCATATAAAACGGTTATAAAACAGTGCCCACCAATATTATGCTGTTTGGTGGTTTAGGTAGGTTAGTAAATAAAACTTAAACAAGTGTCGGAAGGTTAGGTAGGTACCTACGAGAAGCCTACCTACTTTAATCTTCCAACCTAGGTGAGCCTAGCTCTTTAGTTTGCCTAGAACCCGAGCATAATAAATGGTTCCCAAATAGTAGGTACGTGACACATAAATACAAGTACCCAACATACTTTAATGATGATTGCTATGTTTGCACCTACCTATGTATCTTACTCCTTCACTCTTGAAATGCAATTGTTTAAAAAACTACTTACATTACGTCAAAGATAGATTAATTTGTGTCACGGCCTAGACAGTGACAGCGCTATATGTAAAAAACGTTTGGCTATAGCGATGCGTCGCCACCGCCTGTATCGCCACGCCAACAATCAGATTTACCCTCGCCTATAGAGAGGTTTCACATCAAAACTGATTATACACCATCACACACATTTTGAGATCGAAATTAATATTTCTGAACGAAAGAATCCAATGAATGTGTATTTATAGATTTAATTGTTTGATACATACTTTCTTACTATTTTTCAGAATTAGGTTGGATTTAATAACGAATACTTCACTATATTATTGTTTGTTCTCATTACTCTGATATTTACAAGTCCTTCAAATGATTGTTTACTATTTCGGTAAATACGTTATGATTCTTGTATTAAGGCATTTATAGCAAAACTATGAATTCATTGTTTCTTTAATTATATTTAAACATATTTTCATTGTTATCAAGTAAATAACTTTCATAATTATACCTAGATTCATTATAGGCTTCTGTGATTGGTTGAATAATTAATTTGACTTATTCGATGAGTATGCCTATGATAGCATTACTATAATTGTAACACATGTGTTATAAAATCTTAAATTACGTTTAAACATATTTTTTAATAATAGATCCAGATTTTTATCATAATGTATCAAAATATTTGCTACTATCCTGTGATTGGTAGATCTACCATGGATATGGTGTGATGTTTTGTATACATTTAAAAAAATGTTTAAAAGGCGATGTTAAAGCCTAAACATATATATTGGGAGTGACCACCGAACTAGAAAGATAAATACCTTGTTATAATATTGTTCAAAAATATATTTTGTGTGTATTTAATATGTATAGGTACTGCTAGCTATTTGTGTTGTTCTCCGTTTGGTTAACTATCCCAGGCTTTAAAACTATTTTATCTTTGTGAATTACATACATTTGTATCAGTTACTTATTATGTATTTACCTGTCGGTGAGTAATGTTTTATTACTTAACGTGCTATAGTTTTACGTGTAGGTAACTAGTATTTACTAGCTATGCTGTGCTGTAATAAGTATGTCTTTAAATGTTTTGGATGTTTTGATCAATCTACATGATTGTTAATTGAATAAATATTGTCCATATAGTTGCATTTAAATTTATCAACTTACATTTCCCCCCTTATTAAGTAGTGAACAGATGGTTTTTAGTATGTTTTAGTTATAGCTCTAGATTATTTCTGACACAGGCGGACCGCAATATTTCAATTAGCTTCAGCTTTAGAGAAAGCCATGCAGAACCACTAATAAACAAGTAAAAGTACCATAACAGATTATTAGGGATAGAGGTTGGGTAATTAGATAGTGTTGTTCTTGAACATGTTTTCTTACCTTTGCTTTCGTACCAAGGCCGTCAGAGAAAAGAAGTTTTGGGAATCAGAAGCCTAGCGAATCCTCTGGTTACGAATTCGCTGGCGATTACCTCAAAAGCATCGTTTACAGATTTTATAATTAATAATGCATTTTTATTCTGCTTCTTTTTATGCCTGTGGTGTCCAAACCCTTGGCATAATTTAATACATAAGGTACGAAGTACATTTAAGCAATTTAGTAAGTGGCTTTTAAGACATTCGATCGATCGTTGGTGACTTTGTAGTCGTCGTTCGTTTGTTGAATACGAAAACACGTCAAAAGCATTCATTCGGCTGTGGTTCGTATACAATCGAGCTTACAGAAATTAGCAGAATTACTCCCATGATTATTTAAATGTTCAAAAGTCGTAGAATACGTAGCCTATAATAACTGGCCTTCTAAATTACGTTTTCCTACGTCTCTACATTTATTAGATCAGATTTCACAGCTCAGTTGGTAGTAGCTCCGTCTTCTGCGCTGAAGGTGGTGGGTTCTAACCCGCCCAAGACCGATATTTCTGTTATGTACATAGGTGTTTCTTCTGCAACAGTTTGTTATAAAATTCCGATCTCAAATGAAATTCTTGAACTACATAAACAAGCCACACGCATCTTTACATACATCTATATATAATTAAACAGATTTACATAAAATTTTCAACTTGAAAACTGCCTAAACACTGCTTAATTTTTCGCCCTGTTACTATCCTACATAATTACGTTTTAAACTAAAAAGACAACGGACTTCTACTACTTTCACAATGTAGTTACTGTAAAACGTTGAGAAGTTCCCTTGACTGTCCTTCCTTTTAATCATCAAACAGTTACAACCCATCTAGGTGTAAAGTTTTCATCAATACAAATTTAGTTGCTGTAAATCATTGAGGAGTTCCCTCAACTGTCTTTCAGCTCCATCATCAGATCGACTCCAGAACTTCATTAAAAAGTAGTGCTTTAAAATACTTCCACTACTAATACTACTTACCACCACGATTTTCAAAGGTTCTCCTTGATTTCTCTGGGATGCCATCATCAGATCCTGGTTTCTAGTCACTCTTGAGATATCTCCTTTCCAACAAAAATATCATTAAAATCCGTTCATAAACGACGAAGATATCCACGAACACACATTAAAAAAAAATAGAACTGAGAAACCTCCTTTTTTTGAAGTCGGTTAAAAAAGGGATGGCACTATTTAAATAGTGAATAACTTTAGACAGAATTAAGAGACGTTTCTAAGTATAGAGGATTATTTTTATTTCCTTATTTTCTAACACAAAATTGTGTTGTATGTGGTATCTTATGACCCCACTAAATCCATACATATATTAATAATTATTATCTCCTAAATCGGGAGTGGTAACACTGACTTATGCAGAGATCAGATACTCGGAGGCTTATAATACCTTATATCTCTTTTTATCGGAAAAGGATTTTGCGGTTCCGGATTCGATATTTTTTTTCAATTGATAATCGGATGCTGTTAATATGTTGACTAGCTGTTATAGATGGCGTGTTTTTATAGATAAATTCTACGTTTTCATACAATTTCATTCAGCCAATTGGGTAGTTCTTTTGCGCGCACTGCGAATTATACTTAACGCGGCGTTTTTTAAGTCTGATGTAAGACCTTTTCAATGCGGTCTTTTCCACTAGTGCGTGCGCCTACGTCTAGCTCCATGTTCCACAGAATAGCGCGAAAAAATTCGCCGCGAAATAGGCATTTTGTTGTCGGGGTATCATATATAACAAAAAACCATTAATATTAAAATATTAGAACGTAAGGTATCAATTACGTCCAAATATCTTAAATTGTATGTTTTTTTTAAGTAAGAGTTAATATTTTGTATCAATATACAGATCTTTCATTATTATTCATATATTCATATTTATTATTTATGGACTGTAATTTCCGCTGTCATTGGATTTCAACATCGAGCCGCAACATCTTCGGCGTAGCTTAATTTGTCTTACAGAAATCGCAATTGCCTGTCGTACACACTGTAGATGTAGGTAGACCTATATGTATGTAAGTAGATCGACAATACAAACAATTACAGAATTTAAAAAAAACCGGGAAACCAGAAGGATCTTCTTCAGCATCATACATTCTTAGCTTCTTGCAAAAAGTTAACTTTAGGTAATAAGCATTCGATTATCCGATCTCAGCTACTACGATATCGATACGATAGGATACGATATCTACATTGAGTACATTTTTTGGATTTGATCCTCTGTTATTTAACGTCCCTGGCTCAAAAGTATGATAAAATCTTGAAACCGTTCTGTTTGGTACTGACTTGGATAAGATTCTTCGCTCCCTGATAATAGAACAATCTGGGTCATAAGACTCCATTAAATACGTTCTCTTCGGTCTTTACAACTTTATTTCCACTTGTCACTTCGCACAAGCTGCTTATAAATGTGTACCCTAAGTGAGAGAGAGCTAAGATACCAGAGAGAACAACGAGAGAACCAAAAACAATCTTAAGTCAAGAAGTTTATAGATTTAAGAATTAGATTTTTAAACATTCTTAGATTACTAACATAAACGATTGGGCGAAGCAATTAAATAAGTTGCGATAGAGAATCTGTAGAGATAATAATCATATATTTCCTAAGATTTTAAGGGTTCGTTGAACAGTTTATACAACAATACGTAATATAATAACAGGTCATTTTAAGTGTTCGTTAAACGGTTAATACAACGATACATAATATAATAACAGGTAATTTAAGGTGTTCGTTGAACGGTTAGTACAACGATACGGTTGTAACGAACGATACGTAATAAAATAATAGGTAATTTGTGCAAAAATAATATAAATTTACTTTTGCATAAATAATAATAATAATTAATTGATAAATAATGATAAGGCCGTTATTTTTAATTGCGGTGACTGAGAAGCTTGGTTTTTATGGCTTTAAGGAAACGCAGACCTGAGTATTTGCTATTAATTTCATATTGATACATCCACGCGTTCCTGAGAAATATTTATTGACAGACGGCAATGAAGTCATCCTATAAGGTTTCTGTTTTTCTTTTGAAATACGGAACACTAATAAACTGCATAAGCAAAAATTAAAATTTATACAATATTTTCAAATACACCCAGGCGTTAGGAGTTTTAATTATTTTGATATACCTATGTATTAAACACATTGAGTGTAATATATTTCACAATTAAAGCGACTCTACTTAAAAGATCTGCTGTATAAGTGTTTGACAAGTTCCCACCAAACGATTAATCGTATAAATTATATATAATATAATAATATATTATATAGCTTAAGAAAATAAACGTACAGAATAATATTCAATAAAGTAATATAAAATACATGTGAAACAGTTGAACTATCTAAGGACCGTTTAAAACGATCTATAGATAGCTCAACTATAAATATAGCTTATGTATAAATAAACTATCATACACACCACATAAATATTGTCACTCACTAGTTTAGGTCCAACTGCAAAATATTTGTATTCAATAAAATCACAAGAATCACTTTGAAACGTCATAAAATAAAAAGTAAAGTGAAGTCAACCGTCTTACATTCTAGGTGAATATTGGTGCCAATTTCTCCTAACCCAAGTACGGGAAAAATTTTCAAGAAACTATTTAGCTCTATTTTTTCTGACCCTTCTTCCCTTCACACACTTTCTGTTCCTAGTATTGATTCTATGAAGATCACAATTTTTCTGAAACCATTATTAGTGAGTGCCATATTTTTTTTTGTATTGGTAAAATCACACAAAATTACGATCACAATTCTATTACAATCACAAGTCTTATAATAATAAGTTACTTATAGACTAGAGAGGTTAAAATAACTTAGAATACTTAAAACTTAGGCCTGGCCAACGTTAAAACCTTATTTCTTCTAAACTCAAAGAAACTTTTGGCCCGCGAGACAAGCAAAGCCATTTTAACACGTCTCAGCTTTTGAGTTTAGACTTATCAAAAATAGTAGGTAATTTTTATATTTCATAAAGTAACAGGTAATTTTAGATATGTATTTGGGAGATAAAATTCTAAAATGTGTTATTCGTTAAAAAATGGCTTGGCCATATTTTATTTTTATTTTAGATTAGTTTAATAAACATTTTTTTTTTGAAAATGCTAATAAACTGGTATATAGGTAATTGCTACCCTTTTTGTAGAAATAAACAGAGTAGTCTATGCTTTTTTCTTAAAATCTTTCTCTTTACAAGATTGGTTCTCATTTCATTTCATTCAAATTTGTGTAAGGATTTATAAAATTGAACAAACATGAATTTCATCTAATTTTGGAGTCGGTTTTTTTAACTAGTTTTTCAGTAAATTTTATATTGTAAGATTATTTAACTAATTTAATATCAAATCTTTAAGCGTCACATCGATATTCCTGTTAGTTTGACAGATTTAACAGTTTTGAATTAAATTATGCCACTTAAATTGTATATATTAGATAGAAGACATCCTTTACAAGACACTGGAACATTCAACAATTACCCCGTGCCACCGGAAAGGTACTTTCGTGTTTGGCAGGTATGTAATTTTGGCTAAATAAAACATGGTTTTACTCAGAAACGCTAAAGCATATGTATATGCACGTGCAGCGCATTCGCGGCAATTGTCTAGGTTTTTTTATTTTTATTTTTGATGAGTATTCTAGTAGATAGAACTTTAGCCACCCAAATTGCAAATTTGGCGAAATTTCTCCGCAAAATTATTTCACAAGGCGTCCGCCTGGTAGAAAACTAGCTGACCCCTATCTGGCCTAGCGTATTAGCATTGCCATTCAATGTGATAATGCCGCCAGTGTCTTGGGAACGATTGTCTTGTCTTGGCTCTTAATTAGTTGTATTAACAAAAAAACTTGTAGGTAAAGTATATTCAGTGTCACTGATAAAGATTGGGTTTTACTTTCATAATTAAAATATGTATAGTATTTGGTGTTGTTTTAGTAGGAATATGACCTACGCCGCAAATAAACACACTTGAGAAATTCACTCCCTGCCGAAAAACTTTAACATATCGATTTATAAAACTACTTACCACAAATACAATTTTTTTTTTTTTCGTTTTAAAAAATAACATAAATCGTGATGATGATGAAACCTCTTTTTAAATAAAAAATACCTGTCATAGAAGATTTTGCATAAATTCTGACAAATAAACTTTTTAAGTTTATTAGTTAAATACTAACAATATCGAAAAATGTACTTTGTCTAGTAAGTTTGTGATCAAACAGATTTGTCATTTACGTTGAGAGTCCGCTCACAAATAGTACAGTACAACATTTGGTACAACTTGGGAAATACAGTGTAGAATATATTTATATATTAAAACGTTCTTCATATTTTTATAATTTATAAATTGGCTTCCGTAAAGTGAATTGAAGGTTTCCGAAGTCAGTATGGGTAAAAATGATTCAAGTGGTAAGGTCCAAAATCAATTCAACACCATCTAGTTCAAATCAATAGAATATAACATGGTACTTTCATGACTATCGAAAATTCAACACCACTTTACAGGGGTGGTATCCTAAAAAAACAATTTTATAAATTTTTATTAAATTTTTAACACTTAATGAGTATAGACTGCGAGCGAGGGCTCCGATTAGTACTGTATGGGTTCCCTGTTGAACATCGGAATTATAAAAATGACTCTCTGATATGATAATGATAATACATTGATTTATGAATTTGATTTATTTTGGTTCCGTTTCTTTTAGGCTGAAAATTATTTATGAGACTGAAGATACAGCTCTTACTTAGTTTAGACAAGAGTTTAGACAAATATTTAAAGTAGGTAACCTACAGCTTGGACTAAAACTCCAAAATAAATGAAGGTGACACTTTCTATGACACCGCAGTCAATTGATTCATTTAGTTTGTACGAGGTTTCTAGACTTTTTGGCCAAGTTTTATGTTCATCATATATTAATTGTATATTATACAAAACTGCTTTCAAAGCTCTTTCTTCACAGGTAAAATATTTTTAACAATTTGATTATAACTGATTATAATAACTTACAAGACAAAAATCTATATTATTTATGTAGGAGGGTTTGGGGAAAACACCCTGGATTTAGGGAAAGATATAAAATCATAATGAAACTGCTGGTTAAAGCTTCGAGCTCGGCGCGCCATTTTGGACAGATCGTAAATATTACACCGAGCAGTGTAAAAATATCACACGCCTTACTTTAAGGCTTACCTTGCATTGCAGATTAATTCGCGTCGAATATTTTCACGCTATTCACATGAAGATAGAATCAGACGTAGGCGTACGCACTAGCGGAAAAAACCACGGTGAAAAATACATGCTTCAGAATAGACTGCTGAATAGTGCAATTTAAACAGCGCGGATTAATTTGCTATTGTCTGCTAAGCCTTAAAATGATGAGTCAGTGTCGTAGTCGCGTTGCAAAGACGTAAGATTTAAACAAGAGAAAACTTGTAGAAGTTTTCTTGCTCTCGGTCTGTAGAGCCTTATTGCGTGGGTAGCTTCTGGAACCATCCTTTCCGGCCTTGGCGGAGTGGTTGCTGATACTCCTATATCTTGAATTTGATTCTGTAAAAATTTGAGGCGATAAATATCCTATGGCATAAAAGGTTCTTGCTTGCTGTTGTTGCAGTAGAGGTTAGACCGAGGAAGGTTGACACAATGTTTTCGTTACCTATATCTCAGCCTAAAATAGTCTTACATCAATGAAACCTCTTCTAAATAAAGCCAGTGTTAGTGTTATACTGGAACTACACACAATACAACACTGACGACCTCAGTGGCGCAGAGGGCTAATCTCTGGCTGAGACGCAGAAGGTTGCGACTTCGATTCCCGCCGCGAGACAAATGTTTGTATGATCTGCAAGTATTTGTCTCAGGTCTGGGTGTTTCTATGTATAAATGTAATAACATAACTTATGACCAGCTCAGCTTACCTTGGGGCCAGATCATGCTGTGTGAAATGTCCGGGATTATTTATTATTACTAGTTGTCGTATACTGGTCGAAACTCGACCATTAATTTAATTAATGTATTTTTTGTATGCATAATTTAAAAAATATTAGCATTCTGCACTCCTTCTCTATATAAACTATAAGTGTGCGAAATTTCATACTCCTCCCTCAGCGCAATTTTCGTAAAAAGGGGTATAAAGAGTTTCACGTATAAATATATAAAATATTATATTAATAATAGGTAACCGGATATATTAACAACGATATACAGTTAAAATATCAAAAATGGCATTATTTTCGCCATAAGTCTCACACTTTCATCCACGGTGCTTCGAATAAGCTATGAATTAGCGATGTATCGACGTCCCTAACTATTGTAGGTTCCGGACTCTCTTCAAATCCCCTTCAAATCCCAGTCAAATCCAAGAAAAAAATCCACTAATTTACAATTTGCATGTACAAACATATATGGCCAATTTATGATTACCTACTAATAATAAATTAGCCACAGTGAACAGTTGGAAGGTATACCTAAAACAGTTTTTTAAAATTAATTTGTGAACTCTTGTTATGTCACTTAAACTGTCACTTAAATTACATCATGATTATGACTAATAGGATAGTGATAGATAATATAATAGATAAATAAATATATAAATAAATACTTAAAGATAATATAATAGATATTATATACTTATACTTATAGATAGTCTGCACGGGCTCTGATTAAGATCGGAGAAATAAACAAATAAACAGACGGATGGACATAGCAAAAATATATAGGTTGCTTGTTGGACATTGGGACCTTAAACAGATCAACATATACTAACCTCAAAGCGCTCACGTGGAGCACACTGGGGACGCGGACGGTATGTAGAGGAACTTGGCATGCTTGAATCATCTGACTCTTCATCAGATAAATCGGCAACGGCGTAGCTGCCTCCAGAGTCGTTGCAGGATAAACTCGATATTGAATCGGATGAACTGTCGTAATCGTAACAATACCGTTTGTTAGTTTGGTAAGATAAAGTCCCAGGGAATTCTTCATCCACTTTGCGCTTAGCCCCGCCTCCACTGCTTTCACTCCCTTTTTGTGTTGCTAGATCCTATAAAAATTAAAAGAACTTCGTTGATAATATGTAAGTACCGCCTAAGGGCTCTCCCACACAAAACCGCATTGCAGGAACTTGTTCGCGCAAGCTCGTAGATATTTGCGATGCTATGCGAATTCGCAGTTATGTGTCGGAGCCCTTAGATGTTTTATAAACGTCGTGTAACAGACCCATAGATTCTGTTTTTGTTAAGATGTATATAGTTTTATTTTAAAAAATAAATTTTGATGAATAATTAACATTTTGTGTACCTATTATTGATCGTTTTCCGGTACATTCTTGACAGAGTAGTATATTGTGAAGATATTGTGAGAATATAAATTTCTTTAAATATTTATCTCAAAGACTCTCATGGATTCATTTATAAATGGCACGTATAGGCCTTTTCTTAATAACAAATATTTTTCACAAATTGACATCTATCAATTATAACAATTAACAAATATCCGCTGCATTCCTCCAGAGAATTATGCCATATGACATAACACTATGGCAATAGCTGAAATAAACTAGTCTAGCTGTAGCTTCACCTGTAAGCCACCGTATCGCACAGACTGCATATGCAGCGGAACTAGACCTACCAGCAAGTGTTTCAATTTGTGGAAAATACTGTAGTTTTGCATCAATTTTAATACCTAGGAAGATCGTGGAATCTACAAGATTCATTGCCTCTCCATTAATTTCATTTCAAATATGAATAACATTTGGCAAAGTGAATTTGATACAATTCGTTTTTTTAGAATTAAGTTAAAGATTATTTACAGTGAACCAGTTTAAAAATAACGATAAGGATTCATTTACCTTATCGCAAATACTGGTTTTACCTCTATCAACTTTAAAAATTAAAGACGTATCGTCTGCAAATAAAACTATATCACAAATATTTTTTACCTAAAAAGGTTAGTTAATAGTTAACGTATTCTAGGAATAAAAAAGAGCCTACTATCGAACCCTGATGTACCCCTATATCAACTCTATTGGATAGATAAGACTGTAGGTCAATCGCCCGGTTTTGAATGCCATAATATTTTAACTTTGAGATTAGGGTTGCATGACTCACACAGTCAAAGGCGTTAGATAGATCAAGATATTTATTCAACACAATCACAAGAATCACTTTGAAACGTCTTACATACTAGGTGAATTTAGGTCCCAATTCGTCCTAACCCGCTAGGACTTTTAGCGCTTTTTTACATGATCCATCTTATAACTACCTTAACTACGAAAAACGAATACAAGAGAGTTTATACATGTAAAATAAAGAATACCCCAATTGCATCCTGTGACTTCTCCCAGTCGTCAAATATATGCTTTAAGAGCGCTATACCTGCATCAGCTGTTGATCGACCTTTAGTAAATCAGTATTGATTACTATGTAGCAGGCCGTTACCGTTAAAGTGAGATACTGGCCTCAATTCTGTTGGCACTAACCTAACTAATTTTAGCTAAAATTAGGTTAAGAATGTCAAATGAAGGTATTCTGCTGTTACCAACTTATCTTAATTTTATTTTATCTAATTTAATTAAGCGTTTCCTAATTTAGTTAGATGGTACCAACCGAATAGGTTTTACAAATGCTATGACTAACTAAAATATATTTTAGACAATTCCTAATTTTAGAAATGAACCAACTGAATTGCCACCAATAACTGATTTACAATGTTCTTTTTCAAAGATTTTACTTATCGCAGGTAATATTGATATCGGTCTATAATTAGCTAGATCGCTTTCACTCCCAGACTTAAACATAGGAATGAGTTTACTGTGTTTCATAAGGTCGGGAAAAACTCACTCGTTGATACATGTATTAAAAATATAAGCTAAACATGGTGCAATATCTAAAATAATGACACCCAGCACCTTTGTAGACATTCCCCAAAGATCTACCGTATTTTTTATATTAATTAGCTTGAATGCTTTTAAAACATAGCATTGTTAATATAGCTAAAACTAAACTCATTCTTACATTTAGCAACACTAGAATCTAATACGAACGGAAGCTGAAGAGTTTAACGTTTTGGTCACATGTTTTGGTATATCAGAGAAAAAGCTATCAAATGCATTCGCAACCTCCTGTTCCTTCCCAAAATTGTACCATTTATATTTAATTTGAACTGTCTATTGCAGGCCTTTGATTTACCTGTTTCATTATTTATTAATGTCCAAGTAGCTTATTTGTTGTGTTATTATTATATTTGTTGAACTCTCATTATTTTTGAAATCAGTGATTTAGCCGCGTGATAACTTTTTTGTTTACAGCAGGTGTTTACTTCGGGTATTTCGTGAAGTATGACATTTATGAAAATTTGTTATATACTCATAAAAATAGAGATACATTTCATCAAAAAAGAGATCTTCATTGAATTTATACCAGGAACAGAAACAAATTATACATCATACATACTAGAAAAAGTAAATAAGTCCATTATGGGGAACACGGTGCATTTCTATAATAAGCTTTCTGAAAATGTAAATAATCTACCTATTAAGAAATTTAAAGCTTACATAAGATACATAAGAAGTCTTTTGAAGAGAGCTTATTATAATATAAAATACTATATTATTGATAAATGCATGGCCTCATGTTGCTTTGCCCTCAAACAGTTAACTGAACTTTGACTTTTATAGGTATAGGAAGATAGAGGTAGTTGTTTAAATACCCTTATGTGTGTGTGTTGGGTGCACAGGGAGGGTCCCTCGATCGTGGGTGTGTGTTTTAGTAGGTAGGAAAAGTGTTTATGTTGCCATCTGTCTGGGTGGGTACCTATATCTATATTATTTAGTTTTTATTTTCTTTGTGTGGATATCAAATGTGTTCCAAATTCTGACTAACTGGCTGTTTCATCATCGCCGAGCCCAAACCGCAGAAGCTAGAAAGCTGAAACTATTTTTTTTTTAATGTTTAAAGTAGCTTCTTTTTATAGCAAAACCTTTACTTAAAAAAAATGCTAATCAGAATCAGAGTTAGAAAGGGCCACAAACTGTTAATTAATGGCTAACAGTTTGTGGCCCTGATTGAATTGTTTAGTTGTGTAAAAAGGCAGCCTTAATTAGTTATCTCTACTTTATGGACATTGGAGCTTCCACACACCATACACGCAACGCAGCGACCTTATAAATATCTTGACCCTATCGGAGGTCATATTAAAAAGGAAATCTACTTAGTTGAGCAAAATTCGATTGAGCGGGTTCGACTTAATTTTTTGAACTTTTTTCATTAAA
This sequence comes from Lampropteryx suffumata, assembly GCA_948098915.1. Lineage (NCBI taxonomy): Eukaryota > Metazoa > Arthropoda > Insecta > Lepidoptera > Geometridae > Lampropteryx > Lampropteryx suffumata. Next base: position 10,742,411 of record OX402544.1, on the reverse strand, counting down.
GCTATCGCTGATGGCGCTAGAGTCACTACCGACGCTGAGCCTGCTGCTTATGTCCGTCGGCGTCAAATCAAAAGAAAGAAATAAAACAATTAAGTATCTCAAACACAAATAATTTTGTTTGAAACAAATAAACAAACATATAATAAATAAATAAATATATAAATAAATATTATATATATTTATATATGCGTCGCTCTGAAAGATACCTCCCAGCCTTATGAGATTTCCATCACCTTTCATATTCTCTTACACGTCGCGGCGATGCCAGCGGCGTATTACACTCGGGAGCTACCAAGACCCTTGCCCTTGCCCTTTCTCTTGCCATGACCTTGCGAACGATAGATCTGATTGACCGAGATCGTTGTATGTTAATATTTGGGCTTCAATGGAGTCAATGTTCGCTGCTGCATAGAGGCCGGACCTCTTACAATGAGAAGATTTTGTGCTCATATAAGTTAAATCCTTTTTGTTTGTATAATCTCTGGTGTCCCCTGAACTCGGGGCTGGATGACTAATGACTCAGTTCTGATGGATTGGGAATCGGAGGTTTTGTTTATGACATTTCCAACACCTTTGAGGTTCCAGCTTCTGGCGCTGCAATCGGCGGTTCAGAACTGCCAGCGCAGTGGTTTGTTATACTGCTGCTTCCTTCACAGATTCTGTGGAGATAAATAATACATTGGTCAAATGTGATGTTTTGACCTATGCAATAAAAAAATATCCGTTAACAGATAATTTCTAACTGTTGATGTCTACATCCAATTTTATATCCAATTCGAATCCAATTTTGAAACCAATTTCGAATCGAATCGAATCGTTTCCTTTCTCAATACAGTATAAAAGGGCCAAGCGCGTGGCGTGCCGGACAAAGCAGAGAGTTTCGTAGTCAGAAAGGATAATAATTTAGTAGTGGTCTGGTAGGTCACTATTCGACAGCAAATGCTGTCTATTCTTTTATTTGGCTAACTCATGATGATACTTTACTGTAATACGCTTAGGGCAAATCGGATACAAAATTCACAATAGAAAGACGATTTAAGGTGGTCAATAATCTGCACAATGTTGTAGTAAACTTAAATAAAAACAATTGCACTTAAGAGGCTTATTACATTACGATCGTGATTTTTTAATTTAATGACAATCTTTGGCGTTCTTGTTTAGAGAAACTGAAAGTCTTCGACAATTTTTACTTATTGTATGGTGGAGAATACTTAATATTCATGTTCATAGCGGCCTCGCTTTTTGCATTTTTTGTTATTTATTTATGAAAGCCGAAATTCCGAAGCAAGTTTGCAAATAAAATGCGCGAAAGCACTTTTTCAAGCTGGTGGATTGAACGTTTGTACTATGAAAACGAAATGAAAAATATATAACAACATCTCTTATATGGTGGTTGAGTTTAAAGCGGCCTCGGAATTCAGAAATATGTAAAGTATCTACAAAAAAATCCCATTCAAAACTCTAAAACTACTAAAAATGTTCAATTAGCAGTAAATTTCTCCATAGTACATTAATACTATCGAGTAAATTTATACCAGAACAAACGTTAGTTCATAACCAATGAAATTGTATACTATTTTTTTAAATTATAGTATTTAAAACTATAAATAAACGTAATTACAACTGCGCGAAATGCAAAAAATAAATTATATAATGCGACGCGTGAGCCGCTCGAACTCAGTACTGCGCGAGCGCTCGTAGACGTAAACCTGTGTCGATTTTTTACGCGCCAAACGATAGGAATGAGCGTAGTTTACGCTTATTCCTATCTTTTCGCGCGTATAGTGCGACTACGTCGTTTTGATCAATGTTTATATTGAACATTTATCAAAATGGAAATCGTTATATTTTTTACGAGTCTTTACTTACTGTTTGCTATGTTTATTTTTAGCATGGGTCAAAAAGGCTCCGTGTATAAATCTGTTAAAAATAGACACTACACATCTACATTTAGAAAATCAAATGAAGTAACAAATAAAAAAACAGGTCATACAAATTATGAAAATATAAATTTTAATTTATAAATTTTAAATTTTCGGTAATATATTATAGTTACATGTTTTTTTATTGTTTTATTAAATATTTTTTATAAAACCTTATTTGTCTTGCCTACTTATTTCTTATACAAAACGTCAACAGACATGTACAAAGTTAGAAATCAATATTTGTTACGAAAAAAACATAATATACAGTTTACACAAGCCGCGGGCTGGTAAACAGCTACATAAATAGATACCTATAACACACCAAAAAAAAAGCTAAAAGTTTATGCCTCTATTACAGTCCAAGAACTAGGTCCCTGATAATTGGATGATTTATCATTATTATCATTATCTCAACTTAATATGTAAGAAAAATATTAATAAATAACTCAATAATAGAAAAAGTATCAAAATCTTTTACGTTGGTTACAACAGTGTCGTGAACTCGAGCGAGTTGTCACCGTGCTTTAATATACCTAATCCTTCAGAACGGATTTTTGTGATAGGCCTCTTAACAATCACCAGCCTGCAATTAAAAATATTTTAAGCTTTATAATATAAGTTTTATATGTTTTTTTTAATGTTTTTTTTTAACTTTATAGGGGCCACTAATACCCATTTACCATAGAAATAGTTGTCAAATGTCTTATTAATAGTAAGCGATTAAGGGCTTTTAGTCCATTAAAATGTTACATTTTTTAGGCCTTAGTGTGCATTTGTCAGAGGACGCAATTTTATTTTTTTAATGTGTAGGGGGGGTCAGTAGAAGCTTAAGTTCAAGTTTGTGGGGTCGGCACCCTTGTCCCCCGGCCGCCATCTTGGAAAAGGGGGTGCAAAGGGTTTTCGCGCTGTATCTCGTAAACTAGTTACCTTACAGAAAATTTAATCAAACATAAAATGTAGCAAATTAAATTTCCTACAATTTTATTTCTATTACTTTTTATCGTCAAGTGACCAACAAAAAAGTTATAAACAAAAATAAATGAAAATTTTATTTGTTTGTTCTAGGTTTTACAGCGCTCCAAACTTAAACGGATTCTCGAATGCTCATAGGGATGCAATAAAAACTAAAAATTAGGCTTACTTTTCTATCTATATTTTTTTTATTCATACAATTTATTATGATCTTAACATTCCTATGCTATTATTGAACTATGTTTGACCCTTTTACCCACCACCTATGAGGTATAACATGGGCAAAGTCAAATTTATAAAAATTTAATGCATTTTTTAATGCATTTTTTGTCACTGTCTTAGCAAATCGTTTGTATCGCAGAGTGTCTAGAGTATCGTCTTTATTTCCGCCATATAAAAAGACGAAAAAACGTTCGCCAACAACACTGAGTAACGATGACTCGACTTTCTCACTCATAAATAATTTAGTTCCACTTGCTAACTCTGGATGCTTCTGCAAAATTTTTATAAATTTGACTTTGCCCATGTTATACCTCATAGGTGGTGGGTAAAAGGGTCAAACATAGTTCAATAATAGCATAGGAATGTTAAGATCATAATAAATTGTATGAATAAAAAAAATATAGATAGAAAAGTAAGCCTAATTTTTAGTTTTTATTGCATCCCTATGAGCATTCGAGAATCCGTTTAAGTTTGGAGCGCTGTAAAACCTAGAACAAACAAACAAAATTTTCATTTATTTTTGTTTATAACTTTTTTGTTGGTCACTTGACGATAAAAAGTAATAGAAATAAAATTGTAGGAAATTTAATTTGCTACATTTTATGTTTGATTAAATTTTCTGTAAGGTAACTAGTTTACGAGATACAGCGCGAAAACCCTTTGCACCCCCTTTTCCAAGATGGCGGCCGGGGGACAAGGGTGCCGACCCCACAAACTTGAACTTAAGCTTCTACTGACCCCCCCTACACATTAAAAAAATAAAATTGCGTCCTCTGACAAATGCATACCCAAATGTAACTTTTCAATGGACTATTTGATTAGGCACGAACAGAGAAAACAACAGATATGGCAAAACTGGAATGGTTTCTTGTTTAACTTTGAAGCCCTAATTGCAGGTAGAGCCGCCTTCAGGAGGCATATTAAGTAAGTTTCCGTTCCAATATTAAACTGAAAATCAATCAGACAGGTAAGGGTGGGTGGGCGGCCGGGTTAACGACCGCTCGCCCGCCCTAACTGGTTGGTTGTCTGCTCCTCACCGAAGTATTAAGTGCTGTCTGATGTTATAATTATTTGTTGGACTAGCCTTCATATTTATCTACTTCAAAATTGCGCTACGCGTTTAATTAACATAATGCCTACCTACCCACTTTAGACAACGATTATGTTGATTTTCTGGTAAATTGGTTATTATATTTAACTATTGTTATATATTAATAGTTATTTATTTATTTTATTATTTGGAATATTTTTGGAAATGTTATTTGTGGGAAGCATCCACCTCTTCATTCAATATTATTATTTACAAGATGCCGAACCAGACCCATAAAACCTATAAAATGTACTGGTCACTGTTTAGTTGTCTCTAGTACTGGTATGATTAATAGCAGCCTCTTACACACGGTATCCAAGCTATAGGACTTAGGGTCAGAAGGTTTCTGTCATCCACCGTACCAACAAAACCTTGCGCCTACAGATTTCAAACTATTCTAGAAATTCGACAATTTATTACCTAATAAAATTCAATACCCGATTGGCAATACACAATACCACTGAAAAATTAGTTAACTCATGTCCAGCTGACTTCTTCAAGAAAGACATCGATAAACTGCCACTGCGCTGTCAAAAATGTATCGATTACATGGTAGAGTACTTCAATATACTCATTTTAAAACTATCAACTAACTATGGTTTTGAACATAGCTTTCACTCAAAACGCACCTTCATGGTCAAGGTGAATACCATGATCAAATGACTAGTATGCCTGAGATCACCAATATAATGCAATGCTAATAAGCTGGGTCAGATAGGATCCAGCTCTTGGGTCACGCAATGTTTCTACCAGACGTCGTGAAAAATTTTGAAAACTCGGTGAGCTCCTGTTCCCCACGGGCCCAGGGTCTCGACTCCAAAAGGCTCAACTATTAGTCTTTATCAAGACTGGCATATTTGCGCCTTTTGAGGTTCTCGGCACTTTCAGCAGCCTCACCTCTAACGGAAGTCCCCGACAGATCGGATGCGGCCAGGATGTCTACGCAAGTAGCATCCCATACCATCCATATAGATGGCCTACCCATCTCCCAATGGACAAGAGTCATACCTCTAGGCCTCTTACCATCATCACGTATCAGACCGTTTGGCTCAAACAGCTGGTACGTTGACTTTAGTGAGTGCCCGGCGAATGACTTGCGTGGTAGGCAATCCTATCGGCGACGGTCCTAGAATACGATAACCCGTGAAGACCAAAATGGTCGACCGCTGTACCACACTGGCACCGATGAAGGGGCACAGCACTGCGCATTCAATTGCAGACAAATTGCAACTCGAAGGCTTGTCTGATTGCCGTTGTTCTGAAAGGTTCTTGTGGAAAGAGGAATTAGTGGAAGCACTATTCCGAGCGATTCTTGCCTCGTCAAAATCAATATTTGTTAATGTTAATGTGTTACTAGAAAACATAACAACTTATCGGATTAACAAAACAGTTACCATGAAGTCTCAGTCGTCTCAAGTCTTTTGTGTTATTAGATACCAAACTTCAGGAGGGTGTACTTATACATACACACTTATAATACACTTATAATGGGGTTAAAAGTCGAATGTGCTACAGGCTGAGATCATATTTCCTAAGAAAAAAATCAAGCAGAACACATCATTGCCCCATCAATCACTTGTGCCTTTTGAAAATGCCTGCATAAATGTTTTAAAAAAGATGTTGTCGCCCCCGTTCATATGCCAGTTAGCAAGACAGAAATATCAAATTATAGACCGTTAAATTAGAAATAATATCCTTATTCTCCTCCATTTCTAAAATATTGTGGAAAATAATAAACAATACATAATTATTTAGAATTTAAGGCACTTTTAGGTAAGGTTTTGTCTAAACTCAATTTGGGCTTAGGGTTAAACTGTCTACTAATGGTAATGCTAATGGTGTTCACAAGCTCACTGATTTAGATCATGTTCTTAAACAGTGAGCTTGTTCTAGTCAGAAGCAATAAGTTGGTAAGTTAGCCGGTAAGCTCAAAGTATAACTTGTGTGTAAAAGCTTAGTATGTGAAAGCTTAGATCTACAAACGCTAGTGTTACAGATGAAAGCCAGCTGACTTGACTGAAATTATACTTCAGATCCACGCGTTTCATTTTCAATTTCTAAGACTGCTAATTTATTGGTATGAAATGTGAAGCTTAATTAGTTATAGTTATGTTTCTTTCTCTATATGGGTCTGAGTGTTTTGCTGTAGTGTATGTCATATTATGTCGATGTATGTTGCGTGATCGTGATCGCGTGGATTTGTATGTGCGGTTTCAGTACTAGACTCAATATCTTCAATTTCGGTTGATGATTTTTTGATACATTAATTACTATTGTACTAGTATCTCATTTGAAATTTGATTGCGAGAGATGGTGTTGGCGTGGGCGTGGGCGTTTGTGATATTTTTGTCGGGTTAATGTTCTATTGTAAAGTCGTATTCACTTAAAGTATTGAGCTTTGAGTATGGTTCCTTTTGATTTGCAAAGGCTTACGGTCGTAAAAGCTTACGACCATCTTTGTAGTCCAAAACAATCCAAATCAAAACATTCTTTATTGAATAAAATCACAAGGATCACTTTAAATCGTCCTCATACATGCTAGTGAATCAAGGTGCCGTTTCCACCTAACTCCAGGGGGCAATTCTGTTTATTTCCGCTAGCTCAACTGGAATCGAATTACGCCTCCGAACGATAGATTTTGACGTGTTTTCGTATTCTGCTAATGAACAACGGGTTAGCTTACGCTATGTTTACGAAAGACGTTTGGTGATGGAGATAACATAATAGGTTTTTAGGTAATATTCGAACCGTAATTGGAGCCGACACGTAGATAGATTGGAATATATAACCGTTGTAAATTAACAGATTTACCCCCAGTTCAAGAAAAATCCGGCAAGAAACTCGGGTCTTAACACTTTTTTTTATGATCCTACCCAATTTTCCTAAGGATTCGAGATCGAGTTGGAGCAGGTTCATCGCAAGCTTTTTTTTCATCTAAATAATCTGTTATTTTATAATATACTTTATGAAGTTTCTGTTTTATTTCGTTTTTAAATTAGTCGATCGACAAATCAAACACGTAGCTTGGGACCATGTTATAGACATACTATAGTAAATAATTCCTTCTATGTTGTGTTTTAGTTTATATCGCCCTCATATAGCGTGAAGCATACGCTACGAGAAGCGTATGCTTTCGGTTTATCAGAACCTAATCTTCCTTGCGAAAGAATAGCTCCGAATGCAAAGTTTTATTCGTCAGTTTAGATACGAAGTGGCGGTCAAAGTTAGTGTAGTGTAAATCTAGTGCTATGAGATCATTTTTTAGTAAGGCTAGGCCTTACGGTGCGGTTACTGGTGCGGCCAGGCACTTTTTTCCGCTATCGACTTGTTGCACGATAAGATCACTGATTGCTGTTATAGCATCTCCACTAAAAATTCCTTGTCGAAAACCGTATTGCGAGTTTGATATTATGTTAAATCTATCTAAATATAATAAAAGTCTGTTATTAATCCGTTTTCTTTTATTTTTAATAAATTGAATGTGATCACTCTCTTCACGCTTAAATACCGGATTTACAATAGACTACTTAAGAATATTGGAGAATATTAATTTTGTAAAGCATAGATTAACCAGATGATATAAAACTGGAATTAAGGGGGCTTTGAATCGCATTGTCACTTGCGACAAAAAACCGTTTGTTTTTGACAATCGCAAGCGCTTATTACGTTAGCTGAACCCTGGTTCAGCACCCAAGCAATGCCCTAAATGAAAACATACCCGTAAAAAGTGATGGTAGCAATTTAGTGGCATAGTGCCGGTATATAAAAAAAGTATATAAGTTATCAGTTATGTGGTACCCATAACCAAAGCTCTGCTTACTTTGGGGCCAGATGACAATGTCCCGCATTATTTATTGGTTATTTTATTTAATGAATAATAATAGAGTATAATATTGATTTTAAAAGTTAGTTCTACGTTTAAATACAATACAATACAATTTAAATTCACCTTTATCATTATTAATTTAAATGGTAATTTGCATAGGTTGATCCAGTCCTACAGAATTCAGTAACATAACAGCCCATGTTTGCATTCATTTCTAAGACGCTATTGGATTAAGATCCAACAGCGTCTTAGAAATGAAATCGATTTTTGATTTTCATAGAATTTGGTAAGCCAAATTCTATGAAAATCAGAGTCACAATCGCTTTGTCCTTTTTGCACATCCGCATTTGGCCATCTTTGTCGGTAAAACAAAAGAATATATAAAACCAAAATAAAGCTTTCCTCAGACTAAAATGTACTTACTTTTGACTCCTTTTGTCCTTTGCATCTTGACGGTTCGTAGCTCACTCTCACTCTCTCTTAATGAAAATAAAAATAAACCTTGATATACACGGGGGATATATCAAGGTTTTGCCTACCTCAAGATAGCTTTTAGTAGGCAGGAGGTAGGCAGACGGGGGGTCTGACGGGGTCTGACGCAGACGGGGAGTAAAACTAATTTAGCGATGGTATCTGCGCGGGATGAGATTGAGTTGATTAAATTCTAGGCAGGTACTTAGTTATGAAAAGTATAAGAGTACTGCCAGCAAAAAAGTGATGTCTTGATTTGCCTTCAGGCTATTACATCGCGTTTGGTTGTAAAAATGTTTTTTCAATGTCACGTTTTCGTAGTTCATTTTTAGTTTTTAAATTAAAAAATAATAGTGATAAGTTAAAATTGTTTTTCAATTTATTTTCAAACCAATTTTTATTACGATGATATTGTTCACTCATAAACAATCTTCTTTTTCAACAACTAGTTGTAACGACTTTGCCACAGTTAAAATAATTAGGGATGGTTGTACTTACTATTAGATAGGTGGGTGTTACCACGTACAGTGGCCATCACTGTGCCTTCCTTCCCTGATCAAGTTCGCTCTTATACGAGTTTTGGTTGGCTTATAGACTAACCTGCGCTAGTTTAAGTAAAGGTGATACATATCTCGCGTCAGGCTTGCAACAGGCTAATCTGAATCGTTTTCGTGTAAAACAACATAGCGTTTATAGAACTTGTGATACAATCAAGGCCGATGATGAGGCAGATGATGTTGTGCGAAATGTCTGGTATTATTATTATTATATCTCAAATCAAATAAAATATAAAGACGTGTACAGCAAACCACCAAAGCTAAACCTTAAAACCATGCTCTTCTATGGAAATACACGTTATATTCTATATAAATATATTCCCTAACACTTTTTATGTCACGGAATCACCACAAAACAAGAGGAAAGTATTTTTTTTTCTTCAATGATTACTAGACGACAACATGATATGCACTGCTCTACTTATTAATGCAAGTATGTATGCATATACAAAGGGCAAGGAGCATGAGTTGGGTGTATGTGGCTTTAATTTGGTTGATCCTCGGGCTCCGTTTTTATAGATAATTATTTGGTCTGAGGTTTTTATTCATATGACAGCGTCTGACAATCAACATCAACCTTCCAATTCATCAATAGTAACACTAGTAACATCCATTTTTTACTGACGAAAAAACGAAGGAGGGTGGGTACTCAAGTCGACGCGTATATTTTTTTTTTATTAGTATCAGAATTCCATAATCGCCCGCTCTGGTCCATCCCTTTAAGTTGTGAACTTATGCATTCAGGCGCAAAAGTATGGAAACCACAATCCTACTAATCTTATCTTACTAATGTAATAAATGAGAAAGTTTAAGTGAATGTAACAATGAAAAATAATTGATTTGGTTGTGACTTAACCACAACGTATGGCTGCACGGATTTGGATGAAACGGTATAGATGTATTTGGAATACCATATCAGGCTACTTTTTATGTAGGTACCACCAGCGAAGCCGCGGGCAGCTACTAGTCTATAATTACCTAAAATAGCAAACATTAAGGCGTCATCGCCCTGGTAATACCGCTGAAGACAGAAAGCTGAAATGGTTTAAAAAACAAAAAACAGGGATTGCAGTATTAGAGTTCCGAAGTTCACAAGGGACCCTTCGCAATGTTTTGCCGTCTATCTGTCTGTCTGCCTGCCTGCCCCTAATCAGAGATCCTGTTTGCATAAAATTAGTGTTATCGCAGTGAAATTTTGCACGGTAATACGTATAAAACTTTGAAAAAACGTGTTGGGGTTCCTGTCGTGTCGCATATCTTTAGAAGTTATAATATAAATATATTAGAACTTAACCAATAACCACGACCACTCTTCCAATAGTGCCCGACTGAGAAAAGTAGAATATTTTTATATCACGAAGTTTGTTGAATAAGTCTTTTGATATAGGTGTCCGTTAGATAAATATAAAGTGGTCGTTTTTAATTATAATTATAATAAAAGCATATGATATGATATGATGATGAAATTATTAATTATTAAGGTACATTTTCAAAGCTAGTAAAACTTTTGTAGGTTATGAGTATCATTTGTAAACCTTAATAACATGAAAGCTCTAAATTCATAAAAATTTAACTCAATCACTACCACTAATCATCTTTATGAATACTGAATTTGGATGCTTTCACTGTACGTGGTCAGGTTCTTTATCAATATACGTAAAATTTTGTCGTAGAGCCTCTACGGCGTAGATATTGTTTTTATATTTATCGGTAGATGGCATGGTATCAAATTAAGCATTTGGTACTAAGACTTTTGAAAAATCTAAGTCTTAAATTGTAGTTACATTTAAATGTAATACTGTCATAAACTATATAAACACCGAACAGTGGTCTAACAAAATAAATGTCGGATTGAAGAACAGAGTTAACTTGAAGTTGAAAAAAAATCAGTATTACATTTTTTTTGATGTACCTACATCATGTGAGTTTGTAATTGCAAAAACATATTTATATGTGGATAATTTTCAGATTTTTCCTTCCGTGAGACGTTGGTTCTTGCCAAATTTCATGTCAGCGGAAGTTCCCCAAAGATGTCAAAATATATGGCGTAAGTGGCCGTATCTCTTTTGATTACGTAACTTGATTTTTTATATGTCCAATACATCCGTTTATTCGAGGAATATTGGACACGATACGATATATTGGACATATATTTGATATCAATTTCAACTTCATACCCTCCGCACGTTCCTGATAAAAAGGGCATTGATAGCCAGACAGACAGACTGAGAGACAGACGGACCGTTAAGTGATCCTATTCGGGTGCCTTTTTTTCCATTTGAGCTTACCTCAAGTAGCGCGGAGGGTAAGTACGGGACCCCAAAAATAATGACTATACATTTGATTTTATTTCTTTAAAATCTGCGTCAGGAAGCGAGCTTTAATTAAATTCTAGAATGATGTTACCAAACCCTACGCGTCTGCTATACAAATAATAAAACATATTATTTTTGTTTCTTTTATTTTCCAATACATAGATAAATCACAATTACATAAATTTGATATTTCTACGAGCTCACTAAAGAGTACACGTAGCTTAATATCTACGATATGCTACGATATTATTAATAACGATATCTTAAGAATTGCATATAATAGTCATACGAAAAAAAAATGTATATCTACGATAAGTATTTGTGACTTGATCCGAAACTCTCTACCGTCACTGGCGTATAATGATAAAATTAGTTCCCGTATAAATAGGCGATAGTCATGGTAGTATTTGAGAGCGTTGTATTGTTATTTATACAAAATAACAAACAAATTAATGAATTAACAAATAAAATACAAAATAACAATTACTACACTTACAATTATATTACAATTGGTCCTTATATTTAGAAAATAACTATTTAAAAGAATGAAGATTACTTGAAAAATGGGTCTGGCCAACACTTACGTTAAAATCTTTTTTTCTTTAGGTCAGGGCGTCTACTCTGCGAACTGACTTTGATATATCGAAACGATATAGTCGTTGAAATGTACGTCAAATTCAGTAAAATTTACAGTTTTTTTCGAAATCAAATTAAAGTTATCGAATCGATTTATGCACGTTAATTGTTAAGATTAAATCGTTTATCGATTTGAATAGTAGGCCCCCTAGACTCAAATGAGCTTTTATTGAGTTTTTCATAAAATTATGGGTTATACTAATCCTTAATAAATAATAAATTCGCTCAAAAATGGTCAGGCCATTGACTCTACTTGTTTTTGTTATAAAATGTCAAAATTGAATTAAAGGTATTCATTGCAATGGCCTTCGATATCAAAATAGTAATCATTATAAATAATTATAGGAATTTGGTATATTTTTGGTCTAGAAAGAAATAAACTTATAAGTGATCAGTCAGATTCAAAAGATGTTATGTATTAAACACAGATATGTATGTATCATTACTTAGGTTATACACTAAAAGTTGGTAGATACTTTTGTATTACAAGCGACGTGTCAAAAGGCCTCTAAGCAGCTGGTCGACCGAGGCACTGTACCAAAATATCTGACTTGTTAGGCCCTCACTCATTCTAAATACAGCTTCATCAAAGACTGTTCGTCACTTGGAAATGGACCTACGATTTGTTCTCACGCAAGACGAACATCATATTGGGGAAATTAATTATCCGCGATCGACCGAAATCTTATTGAACATGTGTATTTATAACTCCCCAAAACTTCTCTTGAAGAAAAATTTATCAAGTCAATTTTGTTTGAGATACTGGTGCTGTTGTTTTTGATTGCGTCAGTGGGTAACTCTGGGGACACAGTAATCCGAAGACCTACGTCTTAGGCCACGTCATTTGCAAGAAATTAATTATATTTTATTAAATTAATTATATTTTATTAATTTAATTTCAAATACGGTAAGGTACGTTAATCTTAATTATTAAATAAATATATAATACTATACTTAATAACTAGAGATTAGATGGAATAATATCAAAAAATTTACCTTGCATTGAGAATTGATCTCAAATTTATAAGAGTTTGAGATCAAACATTATTGTTGTGGGTGATACATGAACATTAAGTACAACTTGGGCAAAAGTGTAGAAAATTAATTTCTACATTTATATATTTCAACTTCTGAAGCCAGAGTGACTTTAGAACTAATTTAGTTCTAGCTAGTTAGCAATTCCAAATAATTATGTACTGTGATTTGTTGATATTCATACATGTTATATAAGTAACTATTTTATAACTTTGTAGTCACTTTTTGAGAGTGCAAAATTTTACACGACAAAAATAAGGTCTGCGAGCAAGTCTTTGATTTCGGACTGACATATAAATGGACAAGCAGACATGGCGAAACTATTAGGACTAGTGGTCGCCCACTGGTCGAAATTCGGCCATAATTATTTAATAATTATATTTTTTGTGTATAATTTAAAAAAATATTAGCATTCTGCACTCTTTCTCTATATAAACCATAAGTGTGTGAAATTTCATACTCCTTCGTCCGCGCAATTTTCATAAACTTACTACTAAAGTACTTTTTTATATGTTCAACAGGTATCATTCATTATGTTCGTAAGAGTAATATTTTATTCCATTTCGATTATTTTAGCCCAAGTTGTATGATCATTAGAGTTCTAGGTCATGGTAAAATGCGTTAAAAGCTCTTTCTTAACAGGTATTTTACAATTTTATTATGACTTTATTACTATAACGTCACCGTATTTTCGTTTTGCCTAGTAAATTAAAACATCAGTCACATTAATAATTATAATAATGATGAACTACTGCTCGTAAGGCCTAGCACGCACTAGCGAATTAATCCGCGTGATTTAAGCCACGCTACTCTGAAGTCTATTCTGAAGTTATTTTCAACATGTTTTTTTCCGCTAGTGCGTGCCCCGTCTGATACGTCTACGTCTACGTCTGATATCATGTTGCACAGAATGGCGCGAAAATATTCGCCAGGGATTAATCCGCAACGCGCGCTAGGCCTTAAATGCACTTTCATTCATAAAATCTCGCTTAGCAAAAAATGTTCACCCAAGTGACAAAATGTCAAGAAACCTAGTACGTCCGACTGCTGAGTGTCTTAAAAATAACGATTCAAAATATGTTTATATACGTAGATGCCAATTTCGTTTATTCACGGTACATCACTTTAACAATTTGAAAAAGTAAACGGTATGAATTTAACGTTTTGAAACTTGAACCACCAAACGATTTTATATTTTGAACTCTAGAGTTTTAAGTTTTGTCATTATGCTCATTAGACATTTTGCCATTTGGACTTAAGTTAACCTAGGCCAAATTTTCGCCTGGCTTCTAAACATCGAGTCTTTGAATAAAGTTAAGGTCCATAATGTAGTAATGGCTGGAAAATTATAACTACAAGCATGCTATTAATGCTCTTACGGAATGTGTTCGATGTTCTTGTTCCTTACTCTTGGATCGACATCTCAGAGTCGCTTTCGCTGAGTAACGGCAGGAGATTCAGTTCAGAGAGCATCTTCAAAATGTCGTACTGCATTATTTTAGGATTCTTGTCAACTGGCACCACATCAGGCAAAGGTTGAGTGGTTGCAATTGAAGCCTCCTCATTCTGAATTGAATTATTTTAAGGTTTAATATTTTTTTAAATTAAAATTTCTAGCATATTTAAACCAAAAATACTTACGAGTACCTATGTTTATTAAACCTATTTATGCCTAAATAAAGTCTGTGCTCTTTTTGAACCAAATACAAAAGTAAGAGAATGGATCACGGCTCAAATAACAATGTACATAAATGTTTATCAACGACTTACTTTTGGCCAATATTTCTGCACAAGTCTCACTATTAAACCAACTTCTTGAATGCCGAGGATACGTATGATACGTACGATGCACGTTTCTTCGAATAAGCTATAAATGCGCGTTATCACTAGCTATCTCACAGTGAATAGCTGGTAGGTACCTAACTCTCTGTGCGAAATTTCATTACGATAAGTCTAATAGTCTCCGAGCAAGGGCTCTGTGTGTGTGGGCATACAGACAGACAAACAGACAAACGTACATGGCGATACTATAAAGGTTCCTTGTTGGACTTATCAACCCTTAAAATGTAAACATACATTTACCTCAAAAGACATAGCGATGCCAGCAGAGGTGCCAGCGTAGGTGCCAGCGGAGGTGCCAGCGTAGGTGCCAGCAGAGGTGCCAGCGTAGGTGCCAGCGGAGGTGCCGGCGGAGGTGCCGGCGGAGGTGCCGACCGAGGAGCCGGCGGAAATGCCGCCGATTTCGGCTTCATTGGTGGCAGCGTATTCGTCCTCGAAGTCGCACAGAGTTATTATTGACTCCATAAAATCATGGTAGTCGTCGCTGCGGTGACGCTTCGGCTGGGTCTGCATGCCAGATGGCCCGGCGACCTCTTCATCAAGCTTGCGTTTTTTTTCACCTTCAGCAGTGCCTTGATTTTTGTCACTCATTTTTTTGCTTTTCTAGCTCCTGTGAAAAATAGAACTTCGTAGAAAATAAATAAGAAGCACTCCGAGGCTTTAAAAACCGTGACATGCATCCTACTGAAGAGATAAGTGGGTATACCTGAATCCTGAATTGGTATAGTTTGAAACAGCATAGAAGTTACCTAAGTACTTGAGTTACCTATAGTTAGGTATTCAACGAGGACCACTTATGAATTAACGATCTAAGAGTAACAGAATCATATTTTTGCTGTGTGAATTAGTATTTTAAAACTTTCTCGACAAGAATTCTTATTATTTAAGTAGTTAACGGGCCCATAACCATGGTTATTGTAACACAACCGAAACCTCTGCGTTGAGAGTTGACCTTAACTTTAACCTTATAATACTTTTAATACTTTATAAGTGCAATTATCTTTGCCGCGCACTTTTTGAATTTGGAACATCTTAGTGTTCAGCGCCAAAGAAATTAACGCAAATATTGTTGAATAAAGACTGGCTGGTACGACGGCCCATAGTCGCGCCGCCAGCTGAATAAAAAAAAAGTAATCAAATTAAAAATGCGCGAACTACAGCCTGCCTTTTCGTCAATTTTCACTGATTGTTAGAAATTCATGGTTTTGTTTGGAAAAATGAGTTCTTTAAGTGTCAGTGAAAGTATAGAATTAACTCCTGACAGTATTAAAACTGACGCCGGAAATGTGATGGATAATCTATTACCTGCAAAATTCCGGGAGAAATATATGAAAGCCTATGGTAATATTATTGAATGCGAAATGCAAAAGGTGACAAGAATTTTTCAGAATCTGTGTTTTTGGCCTACATATTACAATAAAATATGAGGCGCCTTTTATTTCCTCATAGTGGGTAATGAAAAGTAGAGTGTATTACTCGGGCGCAAAATATATTTTTGGCTCGGGCGACGTACTTTGAATCTCGATACGTTCAGGATTCTACTGAAGAATGCCTCACTTTGCTCTGGATTCGAAAAAGCGCCCTCGCCGTAAAATATTATTTTGCTCCCTTATGATACCATCATCTATTGAATAAAGACTGGCTGGTACAACGGTCCACAGTCGCACCGCCAGCTGAATAAAAAAAAAAAGAAATCAAATTAAAAACGCGCGAACTACAGCCCGTGTTTTCGTCAATTTTCACGGATTGTTAGAAATTCATGGTTTTGTTTAGAAAAATGAGTTCTTCAAGTGACAGTGAAAGTATAGAATTAACTCCTGAAAGTATTAGAACTGACGCAAGAAATGTAATGGATAATCTATAACCGGGAGAAATATATGAAAGCCTATGGTAATTTTATTGAATGGCGAAATGCAAAAGGCGCTAAGAATTTTTCAGAATCTTTGATTGTGGCCTACTTCCAGTACCTACTTAGCCAAAACTAAACAACCTTCCACTCTTTGGAGTACCCACTCAATGCTAAAATCAACAGTCAGTTCTAATAACGACGTAAAACTGCACATATTCGAAATTAATTCATAATTGCGAAAATGTCTCAAATAGAATTAAATATAATGACATTTACTTACAGGCGAATATATTTTTCAAAATCTAGTTTATGCAAAACTACTTACACCACGTAAAATAAGGACATTTCTATTATATAAGTCTTATTATGTTATTGACGAAGCTCTGGCTGATGAACTTTGTATGTAATTATAAGATATTTTGCCTATTGAATCAAAAATGACTAGGTATATATTCTTGTATGGTACATACAAGAATATAAGAATACTTCAATAATATATAATCACACTAATATATAATCATTTACAATCTATCAATCAATGGATCTCAATTGTCCACACATGCCACATATTAAATTTGACATTATTAAGTGCAAAAATGTATTCATTATGATTACTATGCTCTCTCAGTGAAGCTGAAATACGTTTTGCGAAATAAAGCTGCATAACACAATGTTGGATAAATCTTTTACCTTCCACCCACGTCATAAGGTTTTGTTAAACCGAATCAAAGCAATCCTTTGTTTTCCAACAGACAAAGAACCTTTTGAAAAGATAAAAGTTATTTTCATATTAGATACTACGTGGCGTTGGATAGGACAGTCTAGTGTCTCCCAACACTAGAGAAGGTATAATTTACACAGAACACAAAACTGGCTTTGTTTGTGTACCTAAGTACATGTTTCTTAGTTGGACTAGTTTTGGCTGGTATATATTAGGTAACGTTAAAATTCAATCAAACCTCCTCGGTCTCCCTTACTTAGACATAGTAGGTACGCCAATAGCTTATTACTCCGCGTGGCTTTAACACCGTCATTCAGAACACTAAATTGAAGTATAGCCCACGTCTGATACCATGCTCCACAGAATACCTCGTAAACATTCGTCGCTGACTAACCCGTAAAGCACGCTAGTCCATAGGAACGGGTAAACCACTGGTTCTAAATATTTTCAGACAATCTTGTTTTAATAGTCAAACAGTGGGTACGAATGACATAATACAGGATACCAATTTATTTAGGTAGAAATCAAACATATTACGTATGAATACTAAGAAAATAATGACGGTTTTTAGGCAAATGCTTTGAATGTTATATTGCTGTCGCTAGCGCGAGCGGACAGTACCTAATATATAATAATTACGTTTTAAAAACTATAAAAGACAACTGACATCATAGCTAACTTCACATGGTAGCTACTGTAAAACGTTGAGGAGTTCCCTTGACTGTCGTTCGTCTTCATCATCAATCTTCCATCCAAAGGTTGTCTGGAAGAAATTGGCCATTTTGAATACAACCGGATGGATGCGTGCTCCGTCAGTGTCGTGAGCATTTGCTTACAACGAACGGGTACCTACTCAATGTGAATATTCACATACACCAAATTTTAATGCTCGTGTCAGTACACACCCTAAGAGAGTGTAAATGATCGAAATGGATTATATAATTTATAGTAAAGCTCATGAATAGTACATACCTGTTCTCAAATACTTAGCCGAAATATCTCAAATAAGAAAAACCCACGCTATCATGTAAGATGACCAGACTGATAAATATATTTCAAATTCTTGTAGGTATATTCTCTAGCTGGAAGACCTAGACACAATGCTCAGCGACCTCAATATCGTCTCCCAACAGGTGGGTCTTAAAATGAACATGAGCAAGACAAAAATCATGTCAGCTCATGTTGCACCCGTACAGGTACATATTGGGAGCGATATAATCGAAGTTGTAGACCATTATGTCTATTTGGGTCAGACTAGGCAAGTCCAACTTCGACAAAGAGATCAGTCGGATGGGCAGCGTTCGGGAAATTACGGAACATCTTCTCGCCACAGATACTACAGAGCCTTAAGACGAAAGTCTATAATCAGTGCGCGTTGCCAGTGATGACATATGGAACTGAGACTTGGTCGCTAACTATTCTCATACGGCCTCATACACAAGCTCAGAGTCGCGCAACGTGCTATGGAGAGAGCTATGTTGGGTGTTTCACTACATGATAAAATCCGCAACGAGGAAATCCGTAGAAGAACCAAAGTTATCGACATAGCACTCAAAATTTGCAAGTCGAAGTGGCAATGGGCAGGCCATATAGCTCGCAGAACTGATAACCGTTGGCGAATAAAAGTTCTCGAAAGGCGACCAAGGACGGGAAAACGAAGCGTAGGACGACCCCCCACCCGATTAACTGACGACATTATAAAGATCGCAGAAAGTCGGTGGATGGAGAGGGCTCAAAATGGTTCTTCCTGGAAATCTATTGGGGAGGCCTATGTTCAGCAGTGGACTTCATAAAGGCTGTTATATATGTATGATGTATGTATATTCTCTAGACAATTTTCTACCCAGGTATCGATCTAGGTGTTCTATTCCCGTGGTACGCGTACTGAAGTACATAAACAGTAGCCTAATTTATGTTAGTCGAAGTCACTCCACTCACTAATACCTGTACAAGTTTCATCTAAATTAAATAACGTGATTTAGATAACATTCTAAGTAACGTGATTGAGATACACACAACCTCGAGAATTCTGATCTCTACCGAATTAAAAACCAGGCATTCTTTTTTTACATTCAGTCATTTGTATATTGATTAGTCTTCATCTTTTTCGTCAGCATGGACACGTTCAAAATACGAGTAATTTTGAAATACGAGTTCCTTTGCAGTAACAGTGCTGCGCAAACGGCAAGCAACATCAACAACGTATACGGAGGGAACACTACAAAGGAGTGCACGGCTCGTTATTGATTTGAACGCTTCCGTTATTTTGATCTGAAAATGTGACCCCGAAAACTATGGTTGACATTGGAAATTATTAAAGGCGATTGTGGAAGCTGATGATACGATAACCTACGTTAAGCAACTTCGTACAAACTGGCAATTTAATAGGTAATGTTCACCTATTATTATAAATAAAACTATCAGTCACGTAGGGGTGTACTTTTGAAATAAATAAACGGTACATCGGGACAATAATCGTGCAAACCCCTACTCTTGGCTCGTTTCGACTTTTATTGAACGATGAAGTGACCGACATTACCTACTTTTCGCAACTGATGTCGTAGTCCTCCTTAAGACGATACGATAATTCAAATTCAACTACAAAACCACTGTCAGTTCGACTGAATTTGTCGAATATTTCAACGACGTTATCGATCCGATATATCAAAATCGGTTTGGCGAGTAGAAGCCCAGCCCAGGTTAGTTTAGGTTTCATTTATAAATCTAAACTAAGGAGTAACTAAAGTAAGAATTAAGGACTCCAAGTGTATACTTGATAACTTATGTAAGTACCTACCTTCAACGTAAATCCGAAGTTCCAGTCGTCACTCAGCTCACTGAACACTGATGTTTAATGGCAGATTTGCCGTGGGCACCTGGAACCGCGCCGTTAGTCTCGTCGCCGTAGGCGTCTATGGCGTCGTCGCTCCAAACGTTCCGTATAGGGGTTTCAGGCGTATAAGCGGGTGATACGGCAACTTGATAAGCTATGACTGACTTTTTAATTCCGAGTGATAACTGATTTTTGACGAAGTAAAACTATATTAACTACCGTGTGGCCCGTGTAACGAATGATGACACCTCGTCCTCGGGTCCTGGCTGCACATGCGCTTCTCTGCAGTCGTATCGATTAGGGATATCGGGTCATCTTCATTTTTGTTGTATCTTATATACCTATGCTTATAAACGCCAATGTTTAACATTAATCTTTTGTTTATTGTATTGGTAGATAGGGAGGTAGGTATGGACTAGGTAGTCAAGAGCACGAACTCTATTTCTAATAAGTAAGGTGAAGTCACAAATTATGAACACAATTAGATTCGTGGGTAAGAAATATTTTGATATATCGTCAGATTTTGACAATATCTTAAATCTGTTTTTTATAACTGTTATATCGAGCTCATAATTTGGTAGCTAAATCATTAAGGAATGATTTGGGATCTAAGAAGTACCAATCAAACCCTCACAAGATATTTTAATGCGACGAAAATCACATCCACTACCTATTGGCTGGCATTTCCGCTCGGACTTTGCCTTCTGAGCTTTATGTTAGGGGTCAAGACAAACATTTATGTGCTGGACATAGATGTTTTTCTGTTTCTGGGTGTTATATAAGTTTCATACTATAATTATTGAAAAATATATAGGTATTTTTAGTATATATATAATATAAAAATATCAGACATCTGATTGCCATAGTAAAAGCTATGCTTAGTTTGGAGCTAAATAGATGGGGTTGTGTTGATTGTCCACCAATTTTAATAGGTAATTAAATTTTCCCAGTAATAGACTGCAAAACTTCATTTAATGACACCTAATTATGTACAAACCCTGGTTATCGACACCTAATTAATTATAAAAAGACCTAGTTATGCACACCCACTTCTGGACTACTACCCAATTTCAAAATTTCTTTGCAGATGTAGATATATGAAATAAACAACGGAATAATAATAGAAGAAAATAATAATAATTTTATAAAAAAAAACGGCCAAGTGCCAGTCGGACTCGCGCTCCGAGGGTTCCGTACAAACCTATAGGTATACAAGTAAAATTTCACTCATCACGACAATCGAATCATAGTTGGATGATGTAACAAAAAATTACAGTTTACGCAATTTTTCCTTTATCTGTGCTATAAGACGTTGCTTCGTACCAAATTTCAAGATTCTGTTCACGGGAAGTTCACGGGAAGTACCCTGTAGGTTTTGATTCCCTTGCGAGTTGCAAGTTTGAATATATGCGACTTAAATTGCTGTTTCTCTTGATTGCTTCGACATAGAAGTTTGATTTTGTTACAGCTTAAAGGTATTATAGACCTGAGTATTTTATATGAATTTCAATTTAATAATTCTACGCGTTCATGAGAAAAGGGGTAGTAAGTTTAAAATTATTAATAATATTTTTATCATATGATGTAACTAAAAATGTACGGTTATCGCAATTAATCATTTATCTGTGCTATAAGACGTTGCTTCGTACCACATTTCAAGATTCTGAGTTCACGGGAAGTACCCTGTAGGGTTTGATTCCCGTGATAGTGTCGAAATTTTGCGGCAGGCATAAACGGCTGTATCTTTTGATTGCGTTGGCTTAGAAGTTTGATTTTTTCACAGCTTTGACAGTAGACCTGAGTATTTGATATAAATTTCAGCTTGATACCTCCACGCGTTCCTGAGAAAAAATGTAACAGTGAGACAGACGGACGGACGGACGGATAACAAAGTGATCCTATAAGGGTTCCGTTTTTTCCTTTCGAGGTACGGAACCCTAAAAATAGAAATATTTTTTTCTTCAAAACACATTACCACAACATACTGTTTTAAAGGTTTTGTTAGAAATATAAAACAATCATCAGCAATGTAACAAGGTTTTACCTACTAGTAGCAGAGGAAACAGCTCATTACAAAACAGTCTTACTAAGAGGGATCTTATCACATGTACCTTCTTCATTACATAAAACGTGGGCACTAGAATCGTTAAATCCTCGTAACCTACTCGCACTAGTCGAGGCCGGGGTAAGCGCCTTCCCGTTAGTGGAAACGATGGCTGCGCGCGGTAGACTGATTTGCACATTAGTTTTTATTGGTTTTTATTAGTTCACTCGACGAACATCTCAGTGCCAACTTGGGCGATTTGATGTTTAGTTCGATAGTTATTTAAACGATAACTATCGAACTATGCGATCTGCATGAAATTTGGAAGGTCGATTTGGAGTTGAGAAATGTGCTTTTAACGTGAACGAAATTATAAAAGAGCTTAACCTGACTGACTGATTCATCATCGCCGAGCCGAAACCGCTGAAGCTAGAAAGCTGAAATTTGGAAGGTAGTTTCCTTTAATAGCAAAACCACCCACTAAGGCGAGATTTTTGGAAATTCAAAGGAGTGAAATTTAATGTATGAATCTTTTTAACTCGTGGCGCGATTTACTTGAAAGATGAATTGAATAATAAAAATGGAAAATAAATGGACACTTGTTTCGGGATTTGTAGAGGAGTTATTCTATGCGTATGAGATAGGTAGGTATAAATGAAATAAAAATTGCGGATCGCTATGCTCGCCACTTTTTGTTACTTTAAGGTAGTGCAAATAATGTGCAGAGTGATAGTGTCTAAACATGTGTCAATGGTAATGCTCTCTAATTGAAGAAAAAATAAATAAATAAATACGCCATGTACTTTTACCCGTAGCATTACCAGTAGTGCCACGGGAAAGTAAAATTTGCCTAAGAAAAGAAAGGGACCAATCGCCCTGTGATAAAGCTCCAACTGGAGTACAGTGCAGGTTGATTCCAGCCTGAAAGTTGAGTACGTGAAGGCTGCTCCATTTTGCTCTACACATTTGTGGCCCTGCAATTGTGTGTGCATACCCTTCTCAAGCTGCGTTCCTCCACAGTATTGCAGAGTTCCGCTTGTTACCGGCAGACCGTTATTGTGTGCCCGTATCTCTGGCCCATCGCACTAAGAGTGTCCTCTACTGGTTTCCTTTGGAGGTCAATGTAGACAACTCCCGCTTTCATGATTTTTATTTAGAAAGATATATTTTTCTAGTAAGTTCTCATATTGCGTCAGGTAGGTTCTAGCACTTATTGTTCATATCGAATGTTTCCGATACAAAGGGCGAAAGTAGGTGATTTGTATACCTACTTGTGGCAATGAGCAAAAAGCTATATAATAAAAAATATTTTTTTACATAACTTTTTTGGTTTTTATACTTATGTACCTATAAAGTTAGTTCTTATACTTGGGCAGTCCTTTGTTTCATTAAATTAGAGTTATATAAGAGCGTTACATAAAAAGTTAGCCCCTGAAAACCTAAAAAAATGTTTTTACGATCCATTAATAAATGGCCTGGTAACCAACGTCTGAAGTAACAGCCATTTAATTACGTACAAGGGTAATTTTTAAGTTGTATAGACTATATTTTTTGCAAAATGTGTATATACGCCCCATTATTAATACTAATTTAATGACTCTATTAGCTATAAATTTGAAAAAATTAAGTAATAAGGAAGGATTCAGGTATATCCATAATTATAATCGGTCATAAGTTCAGTAAAAATAAAAATAAACTATTATAATAATAAGAATACGTACTCATTTATTTATGTTTTTAATACACTTTAATCACAATGGTTAGTTCTATGTATCTTGTCGTATTGTATTTTGAAGTTGTAATTCTAGACCTTTGTGATTATTATTCAAATATTAACCTGAAAAAAGAGAAATGTGGTAACAAACCCGAATTTTATTTATGTTCATCAAATCAAATTGACACGTGTTTCGCCACCAGACGAAGCATCTTCACAAAAAATAGTCCTGCTGCAAAAAAAACAATTATGTTAGGAGAGATTAGGTGTTGCGATGCTCAGGCGCTCCATTTGACATACGAATTAATATTCGTATCTCAAATTTCGCCTACTATTCTGTTCTTTCTCTCTCTACTGGAACTGCGCCTGAGCTTCGCAACACCTACGCTGTGTATCAAGAGACCAGAAAAAAACATACAAATTTCTTCTTGGTTCTTCGCTGATTTCATAACACCCTCTTTTACATAAATTTGCAATACAAGGATTTTCTTGTTTCTCTTTCTTCATTTTGCCTTTACGGTTTTCATAAGGTAGTCCGGCATCACGCAATTTTTTTTATAATTTTTTACTTTACATTTTTACATTTTTTTGTAATTATTAACACGTTTCACCATTTTTGTAGCTATATTATTTTGTTCTTTTTGTGCGTTCTTTTTTTTCTTCTTGCGTTTACTTTTCTTCTTACTACCATCACTAGAAATATCACTTTCATCATTCGCAGACGAACAATCTGAACTACCAGCAGAAAAATAATCTTCTTATCAGAGAGAAAATTCATACATCTTTCTTTTTAATACTCTTGTCTTTTCCTGCGTTTTTGTGTGTCATTAAGGCGAGTATCATCGTTTTCGTTTTGTCTCAAGCTGAAAGCTGAGCAGTGGAACAATCGAGGGAGATGCAAGCAGCAGCATGTTTTTTTGTATTTTAGTTGATTTTTCCGTCAATTTTTTTTTTGTAGACTGATTATGGGGATTCTTTCGCCATTGTATAGAATATGATCCTGAGGTGCTCCCATAGGGGTTTTATTCGAGAACGAGACAAAGATAATTTACGCAACTCCATGCATGATGACGCGTGGCGCGTCGTCGTTAAGTAAAGTAGGCGCATGAATGTAATAAAGTATTTCGCGGGTTTTAACTACCCATAAATGACAGATATTTAACATGTTTTTTTTTTTTTCATGGGCCTAAATCCAATATAGACTACATTTTGTAATTACGCCCTGAGTTTAACGCTTTAGAAGCATTAAGAGACTTACATTGCGTGACCTTTGTGAGATACACCCTTTGCTGCGTCGAGAGTAGGAACATTTATTATTTTTTCATGGCATAAATCACTTAGTGTTTTGTAATTGTGTTTTACGCCAATTTTTATACATGAAATTTTAAATGTTTGTAATTACATCAAGTCATCTTCTGTGATATATAAAAATGTGTTTTACGACCCGATTTTGTAGGAAAATAATGATTAGCTTAAAAAAAATTTAGGTGGTAAGAGTCACTTTCTTCGCCGTAAAGCAATTTAAGATACACAGATCGAAAGAGCGTGAAAAATTATGTAAGGTTGCATCAAAAAGTAATTTTGCCCAAAATGGTCTTTACACCCTCCAAAATGGTATTGGAAACAGTCGATATGTACGATTTTTTTTGAATAGTGTAATTCTCGGTTAACCATATACTTACTCGTAGTTTAGCTCAAGCTGCAACTATAGCAAAATTTTCGACAGCTGGCTGGGACGTGTATAGTCTTTTTCGCTTCATACTGGTATTCAAAGTCAAAATCAAAATTATCACGGTGATTTCTCGATTATATGGTTTCTACAGCAAATAACCTCATTGATGGTGGAGTGGAAGTTTAGTGGAGATCATTTTGAGTTACATAATTATGCCGGCTGTATACATTGGGCTAACGTGTAAAGCTAGGTACTTGGCGTATGTTGGTGGTAGACGGCCAACACTAGCCGGCTTTTCGTAATATTGGTTTTTCGTGCACACATCAAAGATCTTGTCGCGCTCTACCAACAGTGTTAACACGTTGGCGTCTTATCCTAATAAATTTATAACATCACCGCAACTTATCTAAATCTTAACTAAAAAAGGGAATCAATCAATGACTTTATTTATGACATTTACGTTTTTTTTTGGAGTACCTACCTCATCACAGGTAGAGTAGGAATTACCCACCACTAGTACATATCCTTCGTTTTTAAGATTAATTAGTATTTACGTGGGTAGCCGGCCAACACTGGTACCTATCTTTACCTTATGCTTATGATTAGTCAACTTTAACTTAGGTTTTGGTATCTAGGTAGTTACTCTTAGTTTTCAATATATCCAACTAAGAATTAATTTGGGTTTCGCCACTAGCCGTTTTAAAACTGATTATGACTAGAAAAGTAGTTTAATTATGGCAAGAATTTTCAGATATCATCTTGTAAAGATGTAAGTATCTTAGCACAAACATAGACGAATGTGTACGTGAGACCATGGGTCAGCGTAAGTTTGTCTTAGCTCACCCTTCTAAGTGCTTGGCTAGTCTGCAAAACCGGGTGCGGGGCGAGCGCGGTGCGGCAAACTTAAACATTATGAACTTCATTTGAGTGTCCGTAGTGGACACGCGGGGCGGACGCGGAAGCGGCGCGGGAAGCGCGCTGGCAACTCACGCCATAGCTCGTTCATACAAGTCGCCGCAGTGAAAGCGCGGGGCATCAAGCGACAACCCGCGCGGGAGCAGGGAAACTGGTTCGAGCTAACCGCGCGCGTTCTTATGATGGCGTCTTCACAAATTAATGTAAAAGAATTAATAAGTGCTATTCAACCACGACCTATGCTGTGGACGTCGAAACAACGTCAATACAAAAACATAAAAGTTGATTTAAGATTGTAGAATAAAATAAATCAAAAAACTTTGGAGGTTGCTCTCGCAATTTTTCATTTAATTTAAAAATTACCATATAATGTAAGAATTTTCCAGTAAAAATAAGTCTTCTTCATCCATATTATATTTTGATAAACACTGAACAAGACAACACGCGGAACGAAGCGGCGCTCCACTGCGGAAAGGCACAAACGCGCGCGTTGCCGCACCCGTGCCGCTGCTCGCCCCGCGCTGCCAGTCTGGCCAAGCCCTTTGGCAAACAGACGCTAAGATCATCAGGTTGGTCTCTGAATTAAGTTTTCACTTTTTGTAGCAGATGCCTACCCATAAAAAAGAAAAGAAAACACAATACCATCTAACAAAAAACAATAGTCGACTCGAATCGCAGAGTTCGACCATAGGTTAAACTAGGGACTATCGATTGATGAATCTAAAATTCATGCTTGGGGATTTCCAGTTAGACATCAATTGGTAGTGGTTAGTGGCAAACAGTATTAGTCACAGAATACCTAAGTTCTATTGACAGTGCCGCCGACAAAGACGGGCGGCACGGCGCGGCGTCTGGGCATGACCTATACGTACATAAGGTATAAAGGTGTAGGTACTAAAGTAGTAATGGACAGACTATTTATCAAATTATGTACTTATTATCAAAGGATAAGAAGAAATGGTTTTCAAAAAATCTGCAGGTTTGGTATGCAGTATGGTTTGGATGCAGTTGGAACCTTAAAAGAAAAAAAGGAATCCTTGTAGGATCACTTTGTTTTCAGTCTGCCTGTCGTTATGTCAAGACACTTTTTCCCAAACACGCGTGGCCTACATATCTGCGGTTTTATCGAGTTAAACAAAAATCAAGTTCCTAGGTCAACATAATCAAAAAATACAGCCATTTCTGCCTAACATTTGGACATTCTTCAGTAAATTTAAAAACCTATGGGGTATTTCCGGTTGATCTAAAATATACAAGCAAACAGGTAATTTGTGATTCATTCACAAAAATTACATTTGCAGTTTCAGGATTGACCGTGATATATAAACTTTTCAACTGAATGATAGTAATATATCTACCTAACTAAATAAATTTGTACGATACAGCTCGACTTTCACACTACACCGTTTATTTTTTGTTATTAGTTCAGAAATAGGTGCTTACCTACTATAGGTTACTATAGGTTACTATAGGCTACTATAGGTGTTTACCTACTAACTTTTATTAAAATATCTAAAAACCTGAAAAATTAAATAAACATCTGTGTAGAGCGTGGTAGGTACTTTATTTATGACTACATACTAGAAGGTAGTAATACAACAAGGTTACAATAATAATAAGCTTAAAATGATAAAACACGTGTTGTAAGTCGTAATAATTAATAGAAACAGTGCAGGTACTTATAATAAAATAACCTAAAAATCATACAATCATTAATAATACACAACACAAAAATAGTTATCTTGAGATTTTTGGAAATAGATTCGGGAAAGCTTATATCTACTGTATTTTCAGAATTCATAGCATAGAGCTGATTGACAGTGATTTTTTGACAGTTTCTCAATCGCGATGAGCACTTCTGTCGGTAAACAATCAGAGTCTACCTAACCGTTTAATACTCTCAAAGGGTGAAAGAAAACATCGCGAAGAAACCGGCATGTGGTATTACATTAAGTTCAAACACATGTGCCAAGTGCACAAAGGAAGCCTATGAGGCGCACTTATAGTTATTTCACTGTACTGGCTCGAAATAATAATCGACAAAAAGAAGTAGGTAGTAGGTACTAATTCAGTGTGACAGCCGCTAGCTGTTATTAATTGAACCAACAACAACTGTTGTGGATTCCGACTCTTGACATTAATAACTATATATCAAGACATTAACCACATAAGTTGCGTGTAAAAAAACATAAATGTGACATATTGAGCTAAACCCCTTCTGTTATACATCGCTAGACCAGTTTTGAACGATGGAAAGGCAGACATTATTTTTGGCAGCCGATTTCGTAATCCTTGACAACAGACGGTATATAATAAATATATAATATAGATAGAAGAATTTGATGGCCTATCAACTCAGTTGGTAATGGCACTGCCTTCTGCGCAGGGTTCGATTCCCCTCCAAGACAAACAATTGTGTGATGACTATGTTCATCACACGAATGTTGTTCTTACAAAATATTCCGTATAAAGTTTCTTAGGTATATATTTAGATATATCTATACAAACTATGCATTGTTTGGGGCAAGATGGTGTTGCGACACATTGTCCACAAATATTTATTGATTTATTTATCAATTATTTAAATTTGATAAACGAAACACCTGTCGACTAGTCTGCATTTCGAACATTTCAACAAAATTATTGTTCCGATATATCGGCAAAGCAAACAGATGCCCAGAACTTCAATCGAGACAACTCGACTGATCGAAGTGTCTCACCTCAGAGAAACTGTCAATTCACAATCAGCCCTCAAAAAAGGGTTTTCACCCTTCGGGCCATGCTAGCTGTAAGTGGACAGATATCTACGATAATATTTCCGCCTAGTGAGTCTACCGGCTTATGGGATATTTAAATTAAGGGTTGGAAGCATATCAAACTGTTAGTAAAATTCATTCAGTTTATATAAAGTTCTATTTCAATCTTATCTGTATGGAAGATATCATTTTCGTTTTGGTTATCAAAGTATTCGTTATTTAAAATTACATGAATACATGATTCATTATTTAAAATAAAATATTATTAAGTATTTAGGTAAATTACATTTTTGTAAAGTGCCTTCTCAAATATAATATTGTCTGTTAATTTACTTACCATATTTAACATATTAAGAGAGACTGTGGCAGCTAAGTATGTATAGTTTTGCAACTAGGTAGATATACTTATCTTGTTTTTGAATCCTTTTTCGTTGTATTGTTGTGTAAAACTCTACCAATAATGGTCCCATAACATTTTTATACAAAACCGAAGAACACATCGATTTTTTGCAAAACTAAAGTTTGGACGTGCTTCTGACGCCCCCAGAGACATTCTCATAGAACTAAGGAATAAAATTGTAAAGCTACGATCTCACGAGAGATTTGAGGTGTCTACAGTGTCAGGGGTTTATAATCGTAAGCTGTTTTTTGTGATAACAGCTAAAACTAAAAGTGATTTTAATCTTTTTTTTAGTTAGCAGTTTGCTGTCATTTCTAGATTAGGGTAGATTCAACAGGTACTTACCTAATTATAGATTTAAGATAAAGAAAACTATTTATGATAAACACATTATTAACGTAAATTACTTAAATATTTGTATTGTCAGTTTATTTACTTTTTGGTAATGGTTGTGACTCTATTGTATTGGCGGATTAGCTAGTTTCATAAAATACGAATGATCTTATTTTGCACTCAAGTCCAAATCAGAGTAACATTTTTAAGAGACAGTTTAAAAATAAGTTTAAACTGACTTAATGTTAGCGTCATTAGCCGACAACACGATCAAACAATATGATACTTGTTTACGTAAATGGTGGAACTTTCTCGAGAAGTCTCTCATAATTTTTATGATGCGTCTGTTCTAAATCTTAATATTTATTTTTGAACACAACAGCGAGGGACGTCAGTATGGTATTTTAAACTCATGTCGATCCGCTCTTTGGCTGGTTTTAGTAGTTAGTCCAGTAGTTAGTGATGACAATTGGATAAAAAAAAATATAAAAATTCTGATTTTTCTAAGATTTTTCGCGGTTTTATTCAATATAAATTTAGTAATTTTAGAAAATTTGAAGTGCTATTTCAAAATATATCGTTATATTGAATATTCATTCAGTCTTTGGTGCAAACAAGATAAAATTGTACTTTCGTACTTTACGGAATTTGAGTTAGTCCGGCAAAATCACAGAATCGGGACCAATATCTCAGAACACATTCTTTATTATACTTATGATGTATTAGTGGAAATTTTACAGGGTGGAAAATATGTAACTACTTTCTTGGATTTGTTTTTAGCAAGGCACATAATATACACAGTATATAAGTGTACACCATAAGTGTTACATAATATACACGTCGTTTGACCAGTCTTCAAGCCCTTTATAGAAGATATTAGTGGATGTTATCATTCTTATAATAAATATCCACTAGGGTGGGCCACGAGTGTATGAAAAAAAAGTGGCAGATGTAATGTTATGTGTAATGTGTGTTATGTTATAGTGATAAAAGTGTGCTACAGAACGTCTTTAAAACGTATGCACCAAAAAATTCAAGACTATGTGGATATGATGATGATATCATGATCTGCCTCCGGATTGAATATGAAAATTAAAAAAAATACAAACAAAAATTGTGTTTTGTAAATCTTTAATGAAAAAAAATACGGGTTGCACTCCGGGAGTGCCGACAGAAGTGAAAACTTATTTTGGCGCGTTAGAGTTTAGTAATAAATCATTTCAAAATCAGTAATTATGGCGACTGCCAATCAAATACTGAACGAACACAGATGATGCAATATTTTTTGTTCAGAATGTAGATAATATATCAAAGAACCTAACTCAGTAAACTTCTCCATACAAAAGTAGACTGTAAACATGTGAATTAACAGTGTCGCGAATCCAGAGGTTTTACCTCATCTAAAAATATGCGTACCGCGCTAAAAGAAGTTTTCACTTCAAAAATCACCATTTTCGGAAGGAGCTTCTATCAAAACATAGAGACGAAGAATACGGTTTGCGCGTGTGAGCCATCTAGCATGAGACATTTTACCTGGTGATTTGTTTGCCAAGTCTCCAGGGAACTCACCTTTTGTGACAGCCAAGGCAATCCTGTATAAAAACAATTGATCGGTACTAAGGTCTTGGGTTGGTATCATTTATTTATTATAGAAAAAGATATATAAGCTCAGAATTAAATTGAATACGATTTATTGTTTTAGTATTATTATTTGTATTTTCTATAATTTTATTAATGTGAAAATAATTAATTAATGTGAAGCAAGCGAATAATCCATTGTGATGGTTTGTTTAAGGTTTTCTCCAGTAAACGTATAATACCTCCATATTTTAACTCCAACGTTAACATTGGTTCCGTCGCATCCAATCGTTAGCAAAGGCTCCATTGAAATATTTTCTTTTAAAAACTAATCAGTAATTGCTGTTTGTATAACTTTAGATGTGGCTGAGGGCGGTGCAATATATCCCAAATACTTTGATTCTGGTTCTTTTGTCAATGAAATATGTTCTTCTAGGATAACCTGTCTGTAACTTCTCCCTCCTTTTTTAAGATATAACAAATGTTTTTTCTTTTCTACCATCAAAGTATAAAGCAGGTATTTCTAAAACTCTGTCCTTTTCCACAATATTCTGTCTTGTTTTTGTTCGCTCTCTGCGTAGTTTATTTTTGGTACATCAATTATTGGTACAGATGAGCTAGTTGCTTGTAGAACTACTGAAGCGATAGCTCTACCTGCCCTGTCGGATACTCCGTACCTGTCACAAGTTTTTGCGAGTGTAGAGTAGTTCATGCTCGAGGAGGTCTTGCATAAAATTTTAGTAAATTGTCCGAATCAGACTCATTAGCATCTGAGGAAGTAGAATTATATAGTTCAAGGGTCTGTTGGCTGGTTGTTGGCTCATTTGCGTGTTTTTCTTGGTATCTACGCGAAGAAAGTTTCCGTTTGAAGTTATTTTTTATACGATTTGTAGTAGCGATGTTGATGTTTCCGGTTATCATTTTTCTTGTGATACGCTGATCTATTAAAAAGCAGTGCTCATCTGTGGGCACTTTACGATCCCTAGGACAGCTAGACTTACTCTGGTCCTTACATTTATAACTAGAAATGTCAAATAGAGCAATGCTAGCGCGCCGGAATTCTTTTAAATTTTTTGATGGTATTTTCGGGTGCGACTTGAGTAGATTTTTGCATTTCAAGTGATAAGCTTTTATTATTTGAGTCACTCTTGCATGTGAAACAATAGGAATTGATGCTTTTGTCCATATACCTTCAATTCTATTCGTTACAATACTCGCAATTTCCGGAAAAGTTGGTTCTGTTTGAGTATCTTTATCGAGCTTTGATTGCCGCTTCGTCCACTCATAATACTTCATAACATCTTCGTAAGTTGGCAACATATTGTCTTTAATATCACAAATTTCACCAAATAAGGACATTTAAAAAGGTTATGGGTGCGTTCCATTGTAAACGAGCGGAACACTACGTCCCACTCAATTAGCTGCAGCGTTACTAACGCGGAAAAAGTGTCGCGTGAAGTGCATTTGACGCCCCCGGCTTAACTCATTTCAGCCCTAAAACAATCATAGCAGAGCGTTGATTGATTTATTTGAAGCAGCAGAGTGTTTTTTTTTATTCGAAATCGTAAAAACATTTTATAAATGTGACTCGTAAGTTATTCTTACGAGCATAAAACTTTTTCGTAAATCCGGAGGCAGTTAATCTTATTGGAAACGAATAATATTTTGCACAGGTCATTTCTACTCTATGTAGCACTACCTTTTCACTATTCGAACAATAAAAACAAAAAAAATGGCCTACCCTAATATCCACCCTTTATTATGAATTCATAATAAACATTATCTGTCCTTGTCTGTCTTATCTGTTGTTTGTTGTTATGTTTGTTTTCTTACTCTGTTCAATTTTTGTTTTGTAGGTTTTAATTATTATCATTATCATACTTTATATTTTTATTAGATTAGTAGATTTGTTTATATAACTTACACCGCCGCATTTTTATTTTTGTCTATCTTGTCCATTCAAAGGTTTCAGAAGAGATCGTTTTTAGCGATAATGCCGTTTTTTTGTTCTCTCTGTGTACAATAAAGCTATCATCTATCTATCTATCTAAACTATAATTATTACTGTTTCACACGTAGTTTATATTATCGTATATTATTCTGTAGGTTTCTGTAAATAAAGTTATACTTACAATAAACAATATTTGCCATGACTATGCTATTATTTTTTAATAGCATCCAAAGTATTTCACTTTTATTATACAAAACAGAAATTCTTTACGTTATTTTGGTACACCTGGCTTAATAAGTTTCAAAATATATGTAACAGTGCATAAAAACTCAGTTATCCTAAAATATACTTAAATAACATTAATTTAGAGCTGTATTTAAAATATCACACACTTTCCCTCCGTCTTATCAGATTATTAGCTCGAACGTTTGAGAATACTCCGTCCTTTTCGTTTTAATGTCAATAGATTTAAACAACTCATTAGCTAATGTGTGACTATAAGATAGAAACTTAGAATCAAAATTTTTTTTTATTTATTTAAATATTAAATATATATAATTATTATTTAAGTACTTCTAGGTAGAGTCTGGATACGCGAACTCTGCAATGGTATAACACAATGAGCAACACTAAAGATATTTGTACTTTTACGTTAGTCAGATTCGTCCGAATCTCAGAAATTTTAACGATTTTGATGTTCCCATGTATACATTTTCAATTATTTTTTTGTACTTTGCAGATTTAGCATAGCCAGGCTCTAAGTATCTACGTATATTGTATAGCATTGGCTGGTTTTTTTTAAAGATCGTTATTAGAATTACAAGTTATTAATTAATATTAACTACACACACAACGACTCACTTATTTGTGTACTTATTCGACATGAACATTTTAAATTTTTGGGGAGAGGATATTTTGAAGCTCCCTCGTTTTAAATTGTTTTTAATATTATTGTTGATTGAGTTATTTAATTATAAAATAAGGTCTAATATTCGGTTATACATGCAGCTTACATAAATATAGAGAATATTATATACAAAAATTGAGACAACATTTTCAATTTAATTTAGAAAAAAATTTTGATAGTTTATAAGCTTATTTATTTAAATTATTAACGTTTGAAGCTCACAGTCTTGATTATAATATTTTGTATATTTATATTTCTTAGCTAATAATGCAAATGACGCTTAAAAACTCTTTCCAATTTTATAAACTTAAGGGCCTTAAATATTAGGTTGGGGAAAAAGTCTTTTCGCATTATAGTATGTATGTACTTGTAATAAAATCTCTTTGGCTATACTATTTGTATCTGGCTGGTTTTGGTATCATTAAAAGTTTAAATTTTAATGAACATAATTCCAAATTGAAATTAGGAAAATGTGTGATTTTTATGTGTTTTTCGTACTGTTAAGATGAGTGCATCTAATGAAGAAATTCGATACATTTTAAAATTTTACTACAAAAAAGGTAAAAATGCAACGCAAGCCTCGAAAAAAAATGCGATGTTTATGGACTAGTGCAGTATCTGCGAGAGTAGCACAAATTTGGTTTAAGCGTTTTCAATCCGGAAATTTTGATGTCAAAGATGCACGTCGCTCTGGTCGCCCTATTACGGATAAAATGGATGCCATTTTTGATAAAGTGGAGCAAGAACAGCATATCAGTAGTTTAGACGTAGCTGAAGAACTGGGAATTGACCACTAAACAGTTTTGGCGCATTTGAAAAAAACTGGGTACACAAAAAAGCTCGATATTTGGGTACTTCACGAGCTCACTGAAAGAAACCTAATGAACCGTGTACTCATTTGTGATTCTTTATTACGACGTAATGAAACCGAACCATTTTTGAAGAAGCTGATAACTGGTGATGAAAAGTGGATCACGTACAACAAGAACGTGCGAAAAAGGTCGTGGTCAAAGGCCGGTCAGGCTTCACAGACTGTGGTGAAACCCGGGTTAACTCGCAACAAGGTGATGCTGTGTGTGGTGGGATTGGAAGGGCATTATTCATTATGAGCTGTTACCACCAGGCAGGACCATCGATTCTGAACTCTATTGCGAACAACTGATGAGATTAAAGCAAGAAGTTGAGAGAAAGCGGCCGGAATTAATCAACAGAAGGGGTGTGGTTTTTCATCATGATAACGCTAGACCTCACACATCTTTAGCCACTCAGCAAAAATTAAGAGAGTTTGGCTGGGAGGTGTTAATGCATCCACCGTATAGTCCTGACCTTGCACCTTCAGATTTCTACCTGTTTCGGTCTCTTCAGAATTCTTTAGGCAGTGTCAGGTTAACATCATGAGAGGACTGCCAAAACCACTTGTCGCGGTATTTTGATCAGAAGTCCCAAAATTTCTATAGCAATGGGATCATGTCCCTACCTAAAAGATGGCAAAAAGTTATCGAACAAAATGGTACCTACATACTTTAGTTAAATGTAAATAAACTATATTAAAAAAAGTTTTGAATTTTCTTAAAAAATGTGAGGAAACTTTTTCCCCAACCTATTATATTTTATCATTTCTGAATTTAATTGAGTA
Organism: Lampropteryx suffumata; assembly: GCA_948098915.1. Classification (NCBI taxonomy): domain Eukaryota; kingdom Metazoa; phylum Arthropoda; class Insecta; order Lepidoptera; family Geometridae; genus Lampropteryx; species Lampropteryx suffumata. The sequence continues at coordinate 10,706,214 of OX402544.1, read as the reverse complement.
GAATATTTCGTACATGTTGATTTTGTTCGTATTTAATGAAAGTTGTTAATATTGTAATCGATTGTACATTTATTATCATTTCTGTGAACCACAGGGTTTCTAGACAGATACCTAACGCTTAGTTTAGTTTTCCTTCTCGCTAACTGCATAAAGATCAACTTAGAAACGTCTCTCAACTTCTGTCAAAAGTTCTTCTTATTTTTCGTTAATGTCATGTGTCATAATGTCATTTTGCAAATGTCAAGTGTTTATATTGTTTATAGTCACAAAATCGTATCTTGTCGTCCGTCTCTTGTTATTTGATATAAAAGGATGTATTTTCTTATAAAATATATACGGGTTATTTTGCTCGATTCACAAAGAAACATGCAGCTTTTATTCCAATTATTCTTACCCGAGTCAATAACTAACCAAAAATTATGAATAACTAAAATTATTTATAAAAGTGGAGTATTTAAATAACTCCAGTATTTAAATAACTGGAGAAAAATAAATATTGTAAGAGCGCAATGTTTGCTTCGCAAGACGGTCAAAATTCTTGCGAAAAGATAATTACTATTTAAAATTAGTATGAAGTTCGACCCGAACCTCACCTTTCATGAGCTTAAGCGAACTCTCACAGTCAGCTGCTATCAAAGATTAGGCTTTGTCTCCCGAAACTGCAAATATGTCACTAACCTTAACGCTATCAAATTACTTTACACCACGTTAGACAGATCCAAATTAGAATCAAGTGCATCTATTTGGAACCCTCTAGAAACTACCTATGCCTTAATGGTAGAAAAAGTACAGAAGATTCCTTAGATTAACGTACAAAAAATAATTCGGGTACCTTTACAAGTATCCTACAAAGTTGCTTAAAGGTACATTGGCTTTTAATTCGCTTGAAACTAGAAAGCTTTGACCTGACCTTGTAGTATACGACACACTGTTAATAGCTCTGACCAGCTATTAACAGTGTGTCGTATACTACGAGGGCAACTAGAGTGCCCAAGTCCACTGAGTGAAGCCACCCACTGTCCGTTCTTGAAAAATGTACTCGCTCCAGAGCTGGACTTTTGCTTGCACCAACACCTGCACGCACTGTTTCACGACAACAGTCGCCAATCAGCCGCGTAGAGAGACATTTAAGTATGCTTCTCACTGAACATCCTCAGGCGGATCTGTTTGCGGATGACTGGAAGACAATTGAGAGACTGTGCCTTACCTACTGAGAAGAAACGTTTTGTGTATATATAGCTACTATACTCTTAATATGATTTAGTGTTGGTATAAATTCTTTTTTATTTTACATTGTTCATATTTTTTAGAAGTAAGATTTACCCATTTTTACTTTTCTCTTTACTTTTTTTATTAACTCATATTTTTGTTCTTCTGCTGTTCTATGTTCCTATTTTTACGTATTAGATAGTATCTATAATGTTAAAATAAGGCGTAAATAAACTGAATTGAATTTAATTGAAAATTGTGTAAGATAGCGTAAAATAGTGTAAAATAGAGTACAAATAGTGACCGAGCGAATCTTAAGCAGTTTTTAGGCAGTATTTCAAAGTCAAAGTCAAAAGATACTTTTTTCAATACAATCACAAGGATCATTTTGAAACGTCTAACATTAAAGTTGAGAGGCGTTTATTAGGCCAGTCAAAATAGCATTTAACATTGCACTAAATTTCCGATCCAAATTCTTTGTTTTTACAACTTAAAAAGTATGGACATTAGAAAAAAAAGTTTAAAAGTAAAGTTGTAGAAAATAAACTGATCTTTAAAAAACAATTGATGCATTTTATTGATTAATCTAATATTTCCAAAGTTATCGGCCGCGATAGAAAACCCAGTTCATTAAATGGGCCATAAATCGTAAACGGTAAGTTTTACAAAAAAGTTTACTAGAAACAAAAGATGCGAAATTTTATTCTCTACAATAATGGTTTCCATAACTTTTGCCTTAAAGTGCATAGTTTTCGAGATATCGATCAAAATAGTTTTTTCAAGATGGTGCTTGAAGCGTCACCTGGATCTGTCAGCATTTTGAGATTTTATGCTCAGTAAGTAATCCTAAAACTTATAAAAAAAAAAAATGTTGATCGGAAATTTAGTGCAAAGTTGACCAAAAAAACGTCTATTTTGACTGGCCTATATATGTTGTTTGAAATTTACAGCAGCAATCCTGCTTATCACACTTTATTAAGCTAATGTTATATCCATACAATTTGACCTTTCCGAAAACTTGAACTCTTAAAAAAATAAGTTCTGGTCTAGAGCCTTGGTAACAAAAAAAATTTTGGTAGGTAATATTATTATGTTGTAACGTAACATAAAAATGATCCAAAAAATGTTCATGAAAATCGCACAGTTTTAATGTTCCTTAGTGTCTACAAGTAAATTAGTTATTCTTAAACTAGCGATCTAACAAACTGAGCTACTTTGATGTAAATAAATACATTATAAAGAACTCTGAATGAATTTGAGTAGTTTGTAAATTAGTGCTTTTTATATCTTGAGGTTGTAATGCATCATATGATGGACATTATCGCTAGATTCGGGAGACTTGCTGTCAGCCAGAAGCGTGGCCACCAACGTCTCCTGTTCCTTCAGACGTTTGACGAGCGGCTCCCATGCACCGTAGTTGAGATCCATTAGCTGTACCGCCTTTTTGAGAACCTTATGCGTTTCTAAGCACCAATCTCTAAAAAATAAGTGCTTAGTCTGACATATGCCTTAATACTTCTCTAAATCACAAGAAGGATGAAGGATATAATAGAAATACCCTTCTATCCTTCTTGTTATTTCAGTTTTTGTTTGAAAAGATGGATGGTTTTAGTGAAAGATGGCTCTCGAGAGCTCCTGTCCTGTTTAGATGCGACACTGATTGAGATATTCAGGAAGTAACATTGTCAGGACATAAGCTCGTTGTTTATAAACCTTGATATAATCATATTATGATGCGAAATGTATACAGTATTATGTAAGACATACCTGTATCCAGGGTTTTGCGGTGTTTTGATTATTCGCTCCAACATGACATCTGATAGTTTCCTTAATTCGTGTGCTACCTGGAATTGTAGCACATTATAGTCGATTGTTATTATACTCCTATTTATATCAGCTTTGAGTCAGTTTTGAGACAAAATATATATTTAAATAAAGAAATAAAGTAAACCATGTGGTTCTCATAACACAAGCTCTGCTTACTTTGGAGCCAGAGATGATGCTGTGTGAAATGTTCAGCATTAAGTATATATTTTCTGATTTAGTTATGTAAAAGTAAACTTTGTCTAAATGAAATACGAGGCCAATGAACGTTCTTACAAATTTCCAGTGACGCATTAGAAGCCAAAGTAACAATTTTGCCACAACAAAGTTGAAATTAAACCTTTGTGTCGATGCTGGGATATTTCTTAAGTATATAGAAAAATAATTTTTCGTTTCATTCCATGAAAATGGAAAATTTTCTGTGTTTCAGTGACTCAGACTCATGATTGCGTAATATAATTATTACAAAGTTTAAATTCATTCGTAAACCATCGTCAGGTTGGCCGAGTGCACTGAAGTGTTAGATTTAATTAAGCTGGTGTCCGAGAGGGAGCGTGGGTTCAGAACCCCAACTTTGACAAATAGTTTCGCAATTTATTAGGTTTAACTGTTTGCGTCTGTTCATCCAGTTTAAGATTCTAAAGTAAATTAATTTTACCTACATATTTCACATAATATAATTTTACTAAATTTTGTGCTATTTTTAACCGACTTTATCAAAATGGACGAGGTTCTCAATTCGTCCGAATCTTTTTTTTTTTTTTCACCGATTACTCGAAAACGGATAAACCGATTTGGAAAATTCATTTTTTGTTTGAAAGGGTATACTTCACAGGTGGACCCATATAAATTTTATCAAAATTGGTCGAGCTGAAAAATTAACGAAAATCTAAAAATGTTATACATCGATTATGTTTTCATCGTACTTCGATACCTCGCTGTGTCATTGGAGCGTTGCGTTTATTTGGCCTACACATATTATATACATACAAAATACATCTACTTTCCACTAAACATGTATTGTAGGCTCAAATTTCATTCAATGAAGTCAATTTCTTTTTAATTTTTAAAACGTAATTATAGATCATTATTACTGGCCTGTCAGTGTTATTGGTAGTAGTTTTGCTCTTTAGGTTTGAGTTTAATACCCTCTCAGGACAAATATTTATGTGATGAACATAGGTGTTTGTTCTGTGTCTGGGTGTCACATGATATTGATGTGTGTTAAAATATGTAAATAATCTATCAGTCGTCAGGTCACCAGGTTATAATATTAGTGGTAGGTGTGGTTGTTTGCGTTGTTCAAATATATAATTTTGAAGACTTGTTAGAGTGTTACCTCGACACTGAACGATCCGAACTGGTACTCCAAACTCTGTATGTTTTGCTTGATCAGCTCCATGCTTTTGCTGAAGTCACCTGTATCATTAGAATACATAATTTTAACTCTAAACGGGATATTTGCCTTGATATGTAAGTTTTAATGCTTTCCGATATTTCGGCAGATGCATGCGCCACGATCACAAGATAAACTATATAAAAAAGATCAGTGAAACTCACATAACCATTGTATATATATCGTTTTGAGTGAATATTCAAGTACAGTTTGCTGAAAGTATAATGTGTGCACGTGTCTCTGACTCCCTTACATCTGAGGTGTCTACCAAGCCTGGGGATTACCTCTGTGAGCAAGTCTGTTTTTTTTTATGTTTCTCGACAAACTATTTTAGTATCAAAAACGGTGATCAAAGTGAAGTTCTGTTAAATCTGTTACAACCAAATGGCCTTTCTCCGGTTAAGATCAAATGTAAATTCAAGTTACCCTGTAAAACGCCTTGCTACAAACCGATCAACATTATATTTACCAAAATAAAATAATTAAGTATGGAGCTTGTTTTTTTTTTACATTTACATACCTGTATCCAGGTATAGGTATCTGTATCCTTTACTCACATTCTAGTAAATCATTAGTGGTCGTGATCATTTTCTTTATTACTTCAGCATATATATGTACAACTTTATAAACATTTTAGGTACCCTTAAACAACGGTACCGTACCTATTTAGTTTATTTATTTCCCAAATATTTCATAACTTTGTAAGGACCTCTAATAGAACCGTGCAATCTTTCACAAGACGAATAGTCTAGAATACGAATGTAGCTAGAGCTTCGATTAGGGGCGGAGAGTCAGACAGACGAACATAGCAAAACTTTAAGTATTCTTCATTGGATTTCGGAACCCTAAAGATTAGGTGTAATAAGCTCAGCAATCTAGTATATAGTAGTTATGTATAAAGTGGCAGTTAGCACTGACCGTGATCGGCCAAGAGTCGAGCCAGAGTGTCAGCGGCAGTTCGTAGCGCGCTGTGGTGTCTGTACAAGACCTGCTGTTGTAACCGCAGCACCGCCAACGACTTTTCAATACGCTCCGTCAGCTTCGTAGAGCGGTCGGCTATCAACGGACACATAAATGTTACGAAAAACAATCCATTTATTTTTAACTATATGCTGAACGAGTATTCTTACGTGGAGGTCGGGATTTTTTATCTACGAACTTCGAGATATTATAATTTTTAAGTCTTTGTACATATATATAAATCTTCTGTGCGTTTGTTTGTAATTAAACTCCTCCTAAACGGCTGGACCGATTTTTATGAATTTTTTGGTGTGTATTCAAGTGGATTCGAGAATGGTTTAGATTTACAATTAGATATTTTGTTTTTTTTTCATCTTTTTTTTCTTCTTGCGTGTCAACGATACAACTAAATTAGGTTTGAATAGAATACTGCCACCCTCACTCCATCGTCCGTGGCGTCCATTAGGTCATCCTTTGTGCAGGTGTAAGGACACAAGGGGCAGACGAGTAGATATGTCATCGTTTGGATGGGAGCTTCGCAGTCGCATTAGGCACAATCAGAGTCGCTATATCGCACTTGCGCATGCTTTCTTTACAGCGGCAGACTTGGGTCCGCAGTCGGTTTATGGACTTCCAAACTAACCATTGAAGATCAAGTCCGGGGGGCAAGGCAAGTGTTTTTCTTTTTAAAACGCGCGGACGAAGTAGCGAACGGGACAGAATTAAATAAAAATTTCAAACACCTTTAAAAAAACTAAATCAAAAACGGAGGGATACATACGATGTCATAGACTCACAGTTACATAGATACTTACTTTAAATTTTAACCACTGTGTTATCTTGGCAGTGTTTCCATCTCTGTTTTCTATTAAAAATAATGTCAAAATATTGTTGTCTAAGCTTTGACATTTAACTTTAAAATCACCTTTATTTTTTACGTTAGCCGTGTTGAGTTATCGACCGAAAATTTTCTTCAGCACTTATTTTATGAGAGTTAATAATTGGCCGCTGGTGTGTGTTGGTATTAATGTACTGTGATATGGCACTGACATACCTTGTGCCTGCAATGCTTCTGACTCCTCGATGACGTCAGTGGCCTTCTGGAGGTGGAAATGCGCGTGACACTGCGGACACGAGCGCTTTCCGCCGCGCACTATCGGACCCTTGCATTGCTGACATGCGTACGCGCTGAATAAAAGCTGACAAAACATTATAAAGATTTATGAAGCGATCTACCTTAGTTACTAACACATCTGTCATCTGAGGTGGTTATATGTTTTTAAAGGCACCTTGTGATATCAGCCCAGGCTTTAGAAAGTCTAATCTAGGGTATAAAGGAAGTAGTCTATATAGAGTAACCGCGCCGTGTTTACGCGTCCATATCGAGTCAGGCAGAACCAGGGCAAAAGTACTTACGACAAAATCACGGCGCTCCATGTCAAGACAGGCAGAGCAGGAGCAAGTGAAGAGATACTGGGCGCGTAGAAGTTGACGCCTACGCGAGGTGGTGTCGCGTGCGCGGTGCGGCCCGTAGCAGTTGAGCACTTGCGAGCCGGCGGCAAGATCACGTGCGCCTCGAACGATTAGTCGTGCGCGGTAGAATCTACGATCCATACAACATTATATCTTCATCATTATCATGATCAGCTCGATGCAGAATTTCCAGAGCCAGGTGAACCACATTTTGGGATAAAAATAACCAGCGATCCTCAAACAGCGGTTTCGTCGGTAAAGTGGGGGACTAATATCTATCAAAAAATACCACTTTAAAGCTTAATATTTATCAAACGAATAAATCGATCGAAAAACTGTTCAAGAAACCTTAAAATATAAATAATAGACCCATATGCCACACGATATGAATGAAAAATAAACAAAAAGTCTAATCTACTTTACCCCTAAAAATCATTTTTCAAAGTTTTTTATTTCATCATTTTGTATGGGGTCACTAATATGTGTATAACTGTGCGAATTTAATTACGGCAATACTTATAGTCTGCGAGCAAGAAAGATGTTTGAATAGGTGCGAGCGGATAGACAAACAGACAAACACGAACATGGCGAAGTTATAGTCAAGTCAAGTCAAAAGATATTTATCAACAAGGAACACTTTGAAATGTCTTACATACTAGGTGAATTTAGGTGCCAATTCGTCCTAACCCAAGCCCGAGAAGAACTGGCAAGAACCTCGTCCTGGTCCAAGCGCTTTTTACATGATCCGTCTTATAACTAGGTACCTTAACAACGAAAAACGAATACAAGAGAGATTATACATTACGAATGTGTCGGTTAATTGTCTGAAGGCAGATCAACACGACACCATACATTCTTATATCTTACTAGCTGTACCCGGCATGCGTTGCCGGGTACAGCTAGTAAGCAATGCCACACATTTTCTCACCGTTTAAACCTTTCCTGGACTTCCACAAATAATTCAAAACCTAAATTAGCCAAATCAGTCCAGCCGTTCTCGAGTTTTAGCGAGACTAACGAACAGCAATTGATTTTTATTATATAGATAAAGGTTGTGTAACAAGTAATAAATTAACAAATGCCGAAACAAAACGATATCTTACTGTTACCTTACTTTGCTGCTTTGTGAAATTTGGTGCTAATTAAGTAAACAATTTGACATGTCGTGCTGATAATGATACGTTACTACTCGTAAGTGTCTACTATTAATACAAGTTAAGAAATAATGTTATCATAATTAATTCTTATAGCCTAACATTCGAACCGTTGTTGATCTACAGACCAACCATGAAGATGGCCATCCGAAACTACGGATCCGAACGACACACGCACGAAATAGGAAGCATATACATACCTACCTACCATGAGGTTTCAACGGATTTATTTCTTTCGTTCGGGATCCATGACGTCCTTTCGTGATTGAATGAGAGATGAGAAGTGCTTATTCGTACAAAATACACCGTTGTGCAAAATGAACTAGTATGAACCGACCATATCAATAATATATAATTACGTTTTAAAAACTAAAAAGAAAATCGACATACAATTTGTACAATGATACAATTTGAGATCATAAATTATTTTACTTTGTTTAAATATGTAATATGGGTAGGCCAACTAAACGCACTGCTCTCACTGCACGCAACGAAAATATCAAACTGCTCGACCGATTTCGATAAAATTTAAATTTAAATTTAAAATTTAAAACCACCTAGGAAGTATACTCATTGAAACAAAAAAAAAACAAATCAGATCAGGCGACTATAAGTAAACGGTAAACATACATAAAAAAAAGATTCCGGCGAATTGAGAACCTCTTCCTTTTTTGAAGTCGGTTAAAAAGTCCATTCGTTTGTATTAGACATACCTATGTTTATTTATGAACACTTGAAATTAGTCGTTTAAATCCCTACTAATATTATAACCTCCATCGCACCCATTTTTAAAGATCGGTAAAGCCTGAAGCACGTGTCTATTTATTTCGTATTCAAGCTATACAAACTAAATTGCAAGCAAATTGCATTAGGTACCCGTTAAAAAGTTCCTATACAAATTTTACGCCCTTATTGCACCCCTTCTAAAGGGTTGTTTTGGAAAACCTTGAAGCACATGTCTGTTTATTTTTAAGGTAAGGTATGCAAACTATGTTTAAAACAAATCACATCACGCGTTCAAAAGTTCCTGTACGAATTTTAAAACCTTAGTACACCCTTATTTAATGGTTGTTCAAAAATAAAGATATATTAGTCTTTTATTATTTATATCAAAGCATATTTGAGCAAAGATTCAGATTTGTACCTAAGTTAAAACGAATATGACTTTTCATACAAATGTTTTTACCCTTTTTTCAAACCGTTAAGGGTTGAATTTTGTAAAATCCGTTCTTAGTGAGCGCCTTCACCCCTCAACGAATGCTTGTACCAAATTTCAAACCTTTCACCCACATGGGTGAAAAACTACATAGTTTTAGAGATTTCGTGATGAGTGAGTGAGTCAGTGAGTGGACTTCTCCATTCTATGTATATATAGATTAATACCAACCTAGATGAGAGGCCAGAAAAACCAAAACAAAAACAAACATGCTCAGAGCTGCAAACCCCAGGCTTGGAAGACACCTTCTCAGATCTTAAAGTTACTAGAGCTTTAAGGGAGTAAAAGATCTTTGAGGATGTCAGAGGCATGATCATTTGTATAATAACATCGCCACCCATAGGAATACTAACTAATGGCACACATTTTTGTATTTTGACATTAAAGTTTTAGGTTTTAGGATTGTACCGGTTTTCTAAACGATGTTTTTCTTCAACGTTTGAGAGCACTGGCATTGTGCACATTCATCTTTCGAGAGTCAAAATACATTGCTGCCCAACCAGATTCGAACGCACGACCTTACGATCGAAAGACAAAAGTACTACCACTACTCCCGTGCTTGAAAGAATCGCACCAACAAAATGGCTTAACAGGCTTTCTAAAACAAACCTATTGTATAAGAGCTTTTTGCGAATAGCCAGTACTCCCCGAAAATGAAATATTTTCTACTAACAAATATTATGTTTTTGATAACTTTGTAAATAACCGAAATATTTCAAAAACAAAAATTATTTTATTGTTTATCGAATTTAAGTAGGCAAAAAATCCTGCCCTATTTATTTGCTTATTTAATAAACTATAATAGACAATCTTTTTTTTGTACTCTGGTAGCCCCTTTGTTTACAAAAAATATCTCGAATTAGAAACAAAATTATAGGTACCTGTGGGGCGATTATGGAATTTTGAGACAGTCAATGTCTATTAGTTTCGATTAGCAATAGGCATAATTTCAATCATTAGTTTCATTGTAATTGAAGCCAGTTTTTCGGTTTAAAGAGTTTACAAACAAAGATACAGTTCACTGATAATGAGAATTAAATGACTTAATTAACTGGTACATAACCTAATAGGCACATAACATAATGTACCTAAGTAGGTATTTTGTTAAGCTAGTGGCGAAGCATGCAGTACTTAAAAACTATAAACTAATAACTAGGTAAGTAGCAAGGTTTTTGATTGCAAAAGAAACATAATTTTAAAAGATAGGAATATATCGACACACTCAAACTATAACAGAATTAATGGGGTAGTCGAATAGTTTATAAAGCGGAATTTTTGTTACTACAGTTTTGTTTGTGACTTTACTCGTTATTATAAACTTGTGTGTAATAAACTGCGATGAATGCAGAGTGCAGAGCTGTATGTGTGTTTGTGTGTATGTAAGCACCGAGCGCGTAAGGTGGTGTGAAAAAGTGTTTTCTTAAAAACTGTTTACGAGCCTACTATGCTTTAGTTTTATAGTTCGAGAAACAATCGTTATTTTAAGATTTTAGTAGATTTTTTTTTTGTTGATTATGTACAATTTAAATGTAAATTTATTTATATAGAAAACAAGCATTGGTAAATTATTTTAGAAATGAGCCTAATTATGAATATTTAAGTAGTATTTTATTTGTGTTACATTTAGGAATTTTAGATTGAGTCGACGATACATTGTTTGAGCTGTTTTTAAAACATGTTAAGGCGTACACATTCATAGATTTTGTGTGGTAGTTTGTTGTACTACCACACAAAATCAATGAATTATACAATAATACATTTGAGTACCTTGGAACATAATGTTCATTCGTCCAATCTTTCTGTTCGGAGGGGTCACACATTAAGTTAATTTTTGCACCTTAGGTTATTTTTAATTTTTCTAACCGTAAATTGTGTGTTTGTTTGAATAGTTTTATTAAGAATACACTAGTCAGCGGCACAAATTCATCAGTGGGGGCAGATAAAATGAATGCTATTTCACCTAGCACAGTGCGAGACAAGGATAGACGTGCACGAAAGATAGTGATAAGCAGTAAGGAAATAGTGTTATACTGATTTTTAATCATAAGATCAGATTAGACTACAATTTGTGTATAAAACGACCGCGTAAAAATCATGAACAGACTTTTAGCTGAAGGCTTCTCATGAAAAAACTACTGAATGTATCTATTCGAAATAAAGTTATTGAAGCTCTATGCTTGTATCGGAATGACTTTGGAGTTTTCGTGCTCCGTATGCTACTTATTTACACCCAAAATTGTGCTAAAATCAGTATTGAAATACGTTTTTTTGAGGCTTGTATCTTTCAAACCCGAACCTTTTTTACGATTCTGTTGCGATACAATCGTAGATTATGACGAGATGAATTTATATCACTCTTTGTTTTGATTGTTCAACATCAGACGGTGGAGTGATCACCCTTCGCCGTTTGTATGGAAGGTTAATCGACTTGTTCACTCTTAAGGATTTTTTTTATCAGAATGCACGTATTGTAGGAGAATGTTTGTGTAATGTTAAGTATTTTAGTTTATTTATATAGTATTGTTGTTGATGTTAGATAGTCCTAATTGTATAAGCGTTTGATAATTTTATTTTATGCTATTTGTAATTTATTAATATTAGATTTGGCTGTTGATCCCCATATTAATCTATTAAGTATTCAAGATGAGGTCTTACAAGAGAATTATAGATTGGTGTTCTGTATAGTTGGAGGTACACAGTTTCCCATTCTGCTTAGGGCTCCAGTTGTGACGTTAGTTTTTGCCGTATGTGTTCTATATGCGGCTGCCATGACAGCTTATCGTCTAATATCAGCCCAAGATACTTTTCTTTGTAAGATAGCTGAATGATAATACCGTTTATTGGAAGAGGTCTATAGGCAGGATTTTTTTTATTTATTGCGGTGAAAATCGTATACGAGGTTTTAGTGATGTTTATCGTAAAAAGGTTATGAAGAAACCACTCATTTATCACATTAAGGTCATTCTGAGCCTCATTTATAATATTGTGTATAGACTTTCCAAAGTAGAAAAGACACGTGTCATCGGCATAAACTGTTAGGTATCCTCTCAGACCTATTTGATTAATGTTGTTAATATAAATAAGGAACAGTAAGGGACCCAGGATCGATCCTTGCGAAACCCCGCATGTGATTATTTTAGTGGTACTTTCATAGTTTCATATCTTTGCTTTTTGGTGTCTGTTTGTTATGTATAAAAAAAGTAGGTCATAGGCTGTTCCGTTTATGCCTAAGTTTAAATTTTTTCTAGGAGTTTAGGATGACTGACCGTATCGAATGCCTTTTTTAGATCTATAAAACCTCCCAGGGCCACATTTTTTTGATCAATGTTTGTTTTGATATTAGTTATTAAATCTATTGTTGCTGATAGTGTGTTTGATCTTTGGCTAAACCCATATTGTTGGTCAATCAAAAATTTTTTGTCGGTTAGGTATTCATTCAATCGGGTGTAAATGATTTTCACGAATATTTTAGACATTAAGGGCAGCACAGAAATTGGTCTGTAGTTGGCAGGATCAGATTTGGTTCCAGATTTTTATATTGGTGTAACTTTAGCTAACTTTAGATCATCAGGAAATATGCCTTCTTCTAGGTGTTTATTTAAACAGTCCGTTAAAGGTATAGCTATCAAAAGTTTTATACATTTTATCGCCTTAGTGCTGATTTCATCAGACCCAGTGCTGCTATTTGTCTTTAGGTTGTCAATGATTTTAATTATTTCTTTGGAAGTACATGGTCTAAATTCATCGAGTGTTAAGTCGTGTTTATATTCTTCACTATAAATTAATGTGTTGCCAGAATGATTATGATATCGGTTGGGAATTTTATTCGCTAAATTGGTTCCAACTGAAGCAAAGAAAAGGTTAAATATTTCACAAACTTTCGTGTCGTCAGTTATAGTTTTGATGCGTTTGATACAAGTTTGGGGGGTGTACATTTTATTTGAGCTTATTAGAAGATAAGGTATAAGCTCCCACATCTTTTAAGGATTATTTTTACATTTTATAGTAATATTTATTTTATAATAGTAATATTTAGAAATATTCATTATAGTAATATTTTCTTTTGTCTATTCTAATTTTCTTTCCAACCTGGTTCCGGTTCCGGTCCTGGTTTTTGACTTAAAAACCTTTATAAAATTTTTATTTTCTTTGTCTTTCTTTATTTTTTGCCATAATGAGTTTCTCTGATTGATCATGTCTATAGAAGTTATTAATCTAATCATCTCTTGGAAGGTTCATTATGTTGATTTTACCGGTTTTTTTCTCGGACAAATGTGTCTTTACAAAATTCTGTAATATGTCATAGCTGCTTTCTTAATTTATGTATGTAGCTTTTTTCATTCCTTTATAAAGTCTGTCGTAATCAATAGCTTCGTACTTTGTATATTGCTTGGTCTGTGGTTTAAGTCTCAGTCTATTAGTCCGAATTTAAAATGATATTTATGTAGGTCTGTCGCCACGTGGTCCAAGATTGTTCCTGCGGTAGTTGTTTGCCGCGTAGTATAAAGTTTATCTACCAAATTAAGGATAGCATATCCTGTTTCTTCTATAATATCTAGATAATGTTTGGTGTCAGCATCAGTGCACAAGATATCTAGGTTGAAATCACCGAAAATTAGAGATCTTTTTCGCTTTTCAAGCTGGCCGGCGAATGTGTCCAGGAAATCCTTTACATTACCAGGTCTGTAGATAGCTCCTATGTTCAGTGCTAGTGCAGGAAGATCGAGCCATAAGTAGTGGTTACATAAGCAGTGGTTACATGGTTACTCGACACATAAGCTGGTGTGTATGTAGATAGATACGCCGCCCCCTTTACGGTGACTTCTATAGTTAAACACATGTTTGTAGTTTGGTAAATCGTACAACTTTGCATCCTGGTCAGATTTAAACCAAGTTTCAGTTATTATAATAACATGTACCGTTGAGTTTATTCCTTTTATTATACATTTTATTTCATCAAATTTTGACTGTTTACGTATACTTCTTGCGTTAGCGTAGAATAAGTTTAGAGAAGATGAGTTAGTTGATAGGTCATGATATCTATTAGCTAGATACGTGATACGTTACTTGTTCTTCTTTGTCTGACCCTCCTTGGACGAACCGAGAGTCAGAGCCTCTGAGTTTTTTGTTGCTTTCTTAATAATTGTTGGAACATCTTTTATATATTTTATAACTAGATCAGTTTCCCCATTCTGTTCTCGGTGTTTTAGATTCGCTACGAGGTTCTTAATATAGCTTCTTTGCACATTTGTTTGATCACAGAAAATCTTAAATTTCTCTGGTATTTTGAACTTGTTTTTAAGCAGAAGTCTCGTCGCTTCCGCTGATTGGAACATTATTTTGATCGGTCGGGGTTTTCTGCATTGTATTTTCCCAGTCTAAGGGTGTTTAGAGGCCTAGGACAATCCTCATATGCAGCTGATAAAACTTTGTATACTTCTTCCGTGACATGTGTTTCGAATAGTACGATTTCTATCGTTAATTTGTTCTAATCCAACCATAATGATGTTTCTTTCTGGTTGAAACCTCTCTTGTAGTTCTTGAATGAGGTCTTGTTGTACTGCAATAGGTGTTTGTTGCTATTATGTCTCTTTATGTGTAGTTTTTAGAAGAAGGTCTTTTTTAATGTTTGCAACTTTTTCTTGGGTTGATTTGTGTTCTATTGTGATGTTTTCTACAGCTCTATTAAGCTTTTCGTATTCAGCTGTTAGATTTTGTGTAGTGTGTTTGATTGTTTTTATTTCTTCTTCTATTTCTTGCATGTCATTGTGTATTAAACTAATGTTTTCATTATGAGTCCGAGTAGTTTCTCTAATAAGGTCTATTATTGCAATTCTAAACTCAGGCAAATCTTTTCTGAGATCGTATTCGGTACCACGTTCTTTTCTTTTTCTCTGGTATTTGTTAGTTCGATGCTCATCTTCGTCGTAATTAGATAGATTTGATGTTGATCCATCCCCACTTCCACTAGCACCTATCGCCAAGTGACTTTGTGGTGGCGATCGCTGAATACTCATTTTAGATGTTATATTTACAGCTGTCTCTTGATCTATTTGACTTCGGTACTTTGTAACTTAGTAACAGAAATAACTCATTTGGATTAGTGTTGTTCGGCTCTCCAACTATTCCAATATTGTGTTTTAACTTTTATTTATCACTTTTTCACTTTTATTTTATATATTTCCCTTCATATTTTACAAGATGGATTACTATTACGTACGTTTGGTTTCTATCTCAGACCAAATAAATATATAGACGTGAATAACGAAATGGCCGCGTATTACCAAAGTGAAGCCTCAAAACCATGTTCTTCTGTGTAACTACACGCACTCACGCACACAAATCTACCCAAAACGTGCTCATTGCTCTTAGTATAAGCATACACACATTTACTATAAGTATTCTGTTATGAGTCGCCGTCTATAAAACATTACAAAAAAAATCATTTACATATTCCGTGGCAAAAAAGTGTCACAGAATCACGTTTTACTTGAAATAACGCCATTTATTTAACTTAAATGTTTTGAGGTTATTTTGTAAAACGACATCGAACGCACTTAACCTTAAGCGCGAGGGTTTTGAACGATCTTTATTGAAGACGACGTGACATGAGCAAAGAGCACGATTTCGTTGTATGTGTGCGCGTGGGTGCGGGTATTTACACACAGGAGTACGGTTTTGAGATTTTATTTTGGTTGATTGCGGCGCTCCGTCTTCATATTTATTTGATCAGAGGATTCTATTTATATGACAGTATGTACGACAATCAACATCAACCGTAATACCAATTCATCAATAGTAACTAAAAGCGATTAGTATCAAAGTTTATCAAAGTATGGTTCTCGTACCTTCGGTAAGTAACTTTACTCGTATTGGGCGAATTTCGTTTTAGATACATTGAATCAGGCTAGTTTAGATAAAGCTTAATGCGTGAGGTTCATAACTTCCAATCCAGTCCAGTCGCATCGTTTCTGTCAGCTTGAACGGTCGCTTCGTAGTGGCTATCTCAATGCTGACATAGATAATTCACGTGAGTCAACGCGACGTAAAATAGCTAGTTCAAAAAGATCAGACACTATTGTGATTGACACTGTTCTTGCATTCATACAATGCAAGCTAGATGTTATAGAACATCTGTTATGGATCAGCAACTTCCAGCTACACTGAAGCCCAGATCGCAGACGCCAAAAAGGTACTCCACGACACAGCGGCGACCACCATCCGCCTGATAACCAGGCAAAGGGAAGGGCGTGGCAAAAAGGACATTGAGGATATCTTCAAGGTGTTTCTGGAGACTGATCCCGATGACGTCCCTACGTTTGTTTGTCAAGACCTCCTCTCTTCCTCCAGTGACTTGGGACCACATAGATTTCACGTGTGTCCTTAAGCAGATAACGCAGCTGCAGATGTCTGCAACATCCAGCAACAACTTCAACTTTCGGAGCAAACTGTGTCCGAGTTGAAGCTCGAAATCGTGGCATTGCGAAATGTAAATGCAGTGTCAGCGATTTCGCCGCAATCGTCAGCCTGCGATATCTGCGCCCCCTGCTCCCCGCGCCGCCATTAGGAGAAAGGTTACGCGCAATTGTCCTGCCAGCCTCAGCCGCCGCGCCCGGCGCCCAGCACCGAGACGCACCGAATGAGTCAGGCACGGCCGAAGAAGCCTAGCGGTGGCTTGCATAAGGTCGACGATGAAGCCTTCAATGTCGTGAAGAAAAAACGTCGACCGAAATCGTCCCGAAATCAGCGAGGTACCGCTCCGCTATCTCCTGGGCTGACTTTGCAGACGGTGGAGCCTACCGTGTCGATTTATGTGCCTCGGTTAGACCCAACCACTACCGGGGAGAGTATTATCTGATACGTAGATGAGAGAGGCCGATGCTGAATCAGGGAGCCGCCCGCCGTACTTGTGCATGGATTGAAGCGATTAGAATCAAATAGAGACCAACTTCAAGTCGTACGTGCTCCGGGTAGCTGCGAAGTACAAGGACGTATTTCTCGCACCCGAGTTCTGGTCAACAGGAGTTGTATACCGACGGTATAGGGAAGCTCTGCTTACGAAGCAAGTGCCCTGACTTTATGTGTAGTTAATAAGTTTATATGTATATATATGTATGTTAGTCTATAAGGTATTTATTTTCTATGGGCCCTTGTTAAAGTATTTTATACACATAATATTGTTGCCTGAAATAAAATTTATATTATTATTATTATTATTATAACTTGAAGAACCAGAAATAAACCTTTGCTCAAAATATTATCTCTCCGAAACAACATTTGACATGATAGATCATAGCCGCGCATGTTCAACAAATCAATACGCCGCTCCGGCAAGTCTAGCCCCCCGCTACCCGGTCACTGCACCTCTTGCATCCCCATGCTTCCACCTGGCCAATGCGGCCCCCACCTCCTGCAAGCCCTCACTTTGAGTATAGGATAGGTACATCGGTATTGAATCTATTGTTTTAACAAAGCTAAAATATCTAAAATACAAACAATTTTAATTTGAGAGCCAAATTTTGTATTAGCGTAACATTTGACATGTTATATACTCGTATGACAGTTTTAAAATGAGTTAATATTTTCATTATGTTATATTATTTTATTCAGCACGTATTTATACCAAATTATTTAGGGTGTCCCGGAACTAGTATGTTGCCCCGAGGAGTTTTTCATTGTAGAAATGTGTTACCTACGTATCAAACCTATCAAAACCTATCTATAAAAAAAAAGGAAAAAAATAACATGCGTGGGATAATGTTCGCAGGTACTTACGCACATTGTTCACAAACTAAGGTTTTCAGTTGTAAATATTAAAATACAAATAAGCTTTTGTTTGGAAATTAGAAAATTAGAATTCATAGGAATTTCGGCCCTATAACTGTTCATTTTCATAGGCGTTCAGATTTAAAATGAATACGAAACATCCACATTCACACGTCAGTCAAACGTTACACAAAATGTATGTGTGATTAAAGTGTAATCACACATAAATTTCATTTGCAAGAAACAACAGAATCACCGCCATATCTTTATAAAAAAGTCTCGGCTAGTTAAGCTTCAAACAACGCGACTCAACTTGTGAGTTCTTATCATAAACATTACTCTCTATCAAGTTAGTTAAGACTTTTGGGACACAATGTTTAAAGTTCAAATCGCCTCGCCAGTCACTTCAGTTTACGTCTGTTTTAGTTAGGCAATAAATCATTTTAGAGGATTTGCAATTTTTTTCGTAAAACAACTGAAAAATTAGCAAAACGGAATTTATATCAATGGCGAATCATCCGAAGATTTTAATATATATTTTAAAGGGTTCCTCCCTTTAAAATATATATTAAAATCTTCGGATCTTTCTGTAGAAAATTGCAGAACCTACCTAAGTATCAAACTTTATTATCATTATTTGCATCCCCACTTTTCAGGTACAGCCGCGACGGACCTCCTCCGGGTGTAGTATTGATTACCACCCACACCCTAAGGGCTTAGCTACACGCCGCACTGTTTCACTGTACCGGCCGGCGCTGTCATACCGTGCAAATAAACCAGGAGGAAGTTGCATGAAATATTTTTTTTTATTTTAATTCTCTTAAATCAAAGACCATTTTGAATCGTATTTTCACATGCTGGTTGATTCTAGGTGCCGGTTCCTTCTGACCCCAGTCAAAAAGAATCTGGTAAAAAACTAGTCTGGTCTTAACACCATTATATAGACAGTTTTTGATAAATTACGTTTTTAAGTTAACAAATCGACAAATTAGCACGTCCATATAAAAGACTTACTAACTTCAGCGAGCATAGCTGTGGAACAGCGAGTTCTTTATTTCAGTGATCTTTATTTCGAGTGCTAATGTAATGATTATCACAATTTTTT
The DNA here is from genome assembly GCA_948098915.1 of Lampropteryx suffumata. NCBI lineage: Eukaryota > Metazoa > Arthropoda > Insecta > Lepidoptera > Geometridae > Lampropteryx > Lampropteryx suffumata. Next base: position 10,687,111 of record OX402544.1, on the reverse strand, counting down.
TTTACAAATAAATATTTTTTTGAATATACATAAGATTTTCAAATATTTACTGATTTATTTCATTCAATTTATTTTTCCTTTTCTGTTACAGGATTATTTCAGTCCTATGTTATAAACTAACCGAAAAGCCTTCTGCAACATATATATGATGTTAATATCTGCAGCACTTCCCCACAACAAAATGCCTTAAGACATAATGCTATAAAAGTAGCTGAAGTAGACGAGTCTAGCGGTATTTACGTAACGTGACTGATCTTTTTGACTGCGTATGCTGCAGAGCCAAGTATATTTGTCAATTTCTCTAAGGACATAAGGTAATGCCTAAGAATACTGTAGTGAGATCTCTTTGTCTTTAACATTTACATTGGTTTTCGTTTGTTTAAAATTGGGCAGAATAAAACGAATGTATTTTTTTTTTTGCTTTGTTGAAATGTTGTTTAGGTACATTGACCATGCTACATCTTTGGAGATTGAATTGTTTATATAAACAAAAGTAGTTTGTCATCAGCAAACAGTACAATCTTGTGATCATCTTTTAAATGTTTATGTAAGTTAATAACAAGAAAGACCTGAGTATTGATCATTGTGATACCTACACCAATTTTTCCATTGACCCCGGAGCCGGAGAACGCTTTCCATTTACTCGTTGTATCCGGTCGCTTAAGTAGGGTGTAAGAAGGTTAAGTGTAACTCTCTAACACCATAGTGGTGTATTTCCTGATTAGAGTATTAAGGTGAACAAAATGAAAGGCTTTAGATAAATCATAAAAATACCTATAGCATCGCGTGATTCCTCTTAGATAGCAAAAATGTGTGATATCAACTCAACACCGGCATGAGTAGTTGAGCGTCCGTTTGTAAATCCCAATTGTTTATTGTCTAGTAAACGTTTAGTATTCAAATGTAACTAGTTAAGTATAAGTTTTCATATATTTATAAAATCTACCTAGTACCTAGCTTATTTTTCGTTAATTGATTTAATAATATGAGAAAAATATGGTATGCATTTTCAATGAACCGCTTGTAAATATTAACTCTAACACACACACGGGGAGTGTGTGTGTATCACTACTCAAATATATACGAACACTCATCCATACACATACATAGTACATTAGAGAACCGCACACACACACGCACACATACACAAACATACCCACTCACACAATATTGCAATCTGTAATGCTTAAAAAAATACTACCTTTTTTACCGTATACATGGTTGCTGTAACAATTTAAAGCAAGCATTGGATGGATGTATCCAAACAATGAAACAATGAAATTCTATATTATCTACTTATTACCTTGTTTAGAACATTAATAACACCCAGTCAGTTACCTATCGCGAAAGGTCTTGATGACATGTATTACAGGTTCTACAAAACGTGAAAATTCAAAGAAAATTCATTCCTTTGTTCAGTGTGAAAGTGAAAAAGATCTCGCTAATTATAGATCGATATCGATATTACCCGCGTTAAGTAAAACTTCAACGTTACTTCATAGATATCAATACGAATTTACTAAAGGCCAATCAATAGCTGATGCTAGTAAAGCGCTCTCAAAGCATATATTTGACGCAAGGGAGAAAACACAGGATGCAATCAGTGTATTTTGTGACACTTCTAAAACTTTTAACTGTGCATGACTTATGCAATCTCGATATTAAAATATTACGGCATCCAAAACCGGGTGATTGACCTTATACATTATTATCTACCCAATAGAGTTCAATAAGTTGATCTACGTGATAAATTATGATATCAGGGTACTATAAAATTAAGCTATATAATTATTATATACTAAATAGTTATCATCTTCTCCTAAAACTAACATGGGTTTAACTTGCAGCCTACGTGAATAATATGAGGAAACAAACTGTCAGTGAAATTTGTTTTTTTAGACAAAAATATATATCACATGCAGGTAAACTATCTTTAAACAATGACTACAATCACATGAGAAGAGTTCTAGAGATCTGTAGTAGAGACTAGAATGTCAGTAAAAATATGTAAATGCCTTCGCTTTATCTATATTGCTTAATGATATTATGATTATTGACGACCTCTGTGGCGCAGTGGGCTTAGGTCCGGCTGAGACGCAAAAGGTTGCGGGTTCGATTCCCTCCGTGGGACAAATGTTTGTATGATCTGCAAGTATTTGTCTCGGGTCTGGGTATTTCGTTGTATATCAGTCATGTGGTACCCATAACACAAGCTCTGCATACTTTGGGGCCAGATGATGCTGTGTGAAATGTCCGGTATTATTATTATTATTATCGAACGGTTTCCAGGTGTTTTCATATTTTCCAAAAAACATGTCGGACAAAATATTGTTGTTGATTTATTAACATCATTATTTTGAGGAACTTGGCACTAGGTACATAATTTTCCACGCCTCATATTTCCTCATAAAATGATCCCTTCAAGATTCATAATAGAAAATAATTCATAAAATATGGATATAATAAAAGATATATGGATTCATCCAGTATTTTCTTTGGTTCTGTTTTTTATTGAAAACCGGTTCCGGCGCCGTGGTGTGGACAAGCCCTAAGTGCCGCCTACTGAGCCCCGGCTGCCATGCGCGTTAGTCTTATAGCTACACGCCAATAACCGGTCGTGTCTTCACGCGCTCAGTGATTTACGGATTAAATAAAGAACATTCAAAGTTTATTCTTGTGATAGTATTGAATTTGAATTTCGATCAGGAGAAAATGTCCGGGTGAGTTTTATTGTATTTATATGTCGCGATAATGTTAGTTTGTAATGCATTTTCGTTCGAACGTTCTAACAACGAGAGGAGGTCCAAAAGTCCGCGGAATGGATGAGATGTAATTAAATTAAAATAACGAAACTACTTTTCCATTTCAATTTTAATAATTACATTTGAGCATAAATACATTTCATAGATCTAGAAACTAGGTTATTTTTATTACCATGTTTTTGAAGTGAAAACTTCTTCTTTTACTTCTTTCTTCATCGTTGTGATTTGAAAGTCGATGAAACGAAAAAGCGACAGTACAAAGAGACAGACACATAAATTCATAAGATTTAACGTGGGAGAAAATGAGATAGGAAGCATTACACAGTGTTTCTTATATAAGCCAAAATTTTTGAAGGTTTCACTTATACCACGTGTGAATTGCACACGTTTTTTTGTATCTTTTCCTTCAAAATGAGTCAATGGTCGCCGCTTCAACTATTTTTTTCCCTTAATTTTTTTAATCTATTTATACTTTAATCCGTTTTTGTTTGTCGCTTTAATTACTCTAATAGTCTAGAGTAACATTCTCCATTAATATTTTTTTATTTGTAGTCGATCAAAAAATTCTTTCACATCCCTAAATCGTAGCCATATTTCCGGCCGACTCCGAAATGTACAACATTTTAGGGGGTGGTGTTTGGCCCTATTTATGTCACTGAATCGTATTTGTTTGGAAATTACATGCCTTTAATTAATGTAATTGGTTTATCCGTATTATTTAAAGTATAATAAATAAATAAAATAAATCCCTAGTAACAATCCCATGAGTACTTACTTCATATGAATTTGACCAGCTAAATATTTTGTCAACAGAAAACAAGCAGCAGCTGATGACATGGCCTCCGGCAGTCCCGGCGACGATCCACCAGTCCCGAAGAAAGTGCGCAAATCAAAGCGCAAGAAGTCAGAAAAGAGCACTAAAAAGAGTTCTAAAATTGGGAAGATTTCAAAACACGGTGACCAAGGTCACAAGAAAGCTGTAAAATCGAAATCGGTTGATGAGACCGCGCATGCGGAAATTCTAGAACATACGGGTGAACCCCAAGACATTCCTCAGCAATCAGGTGCTCCTGATGCTGCGGTTGTTTCCATCTCAGCTGTAATCCCCACAGCGGCTATGGAAACATCATCAACAGATGACTGTAAGCCAGCAGAAAATATTGCAGAAACCGACAAACAATCACAAATAGATCCTGTAGAAGTGATGGATCTCGATAAAATGGCAGCTCCCACAGACGTGGCTGCTTCTATAGGAGAGCCTACTCCCACAGGAGTGACTGTGGCCACAATAGCGGCTGTTGCCGTGGAAGCGGCCGATTCTACAGAGATAGCTGATCAAGGGGCACAAGGGGCTGCCGTAGAGTTGGTTAATCCCGCACAAGTGGGTGACCCCACAGATGGAGTAGGCCCCACAGTTGTGGCTGAGGGCACAGGAGGGGCAGATTCCACAGAGACGGTGAAATCTCAATCAGAGTCTGTATAATCTATCAAAGTTTTCCCGGGTAAAACCGAAGACGAGTTAGATAATGGCGATTTCCCGGAGAACTACAACGAGAAAACCTAACTTATCTCTCTCTCTTTCTCTCGTTAAGCGGTTATTATACGCATATAATCATAATACTATTAATTAAAGTAAGAAATGTAACTGTCTTTGGGGCGTAAAAAAATGATATCATGGCTATTCAAGGTACTTGAGTTAGTGAGTACTCAAGGTTAGTACTTAAGTATTTCTCTATACTCTTAAATAACCATGACAGTGATCAGTAGAACTATCCTCAGATAGGTGAACTGTTTTCACACGGTTTTTTATACATTTGTAATGTTCTTTATTTCTGTAAATAAAGTTCCCTTTTAGATCGTGTTTACATATACAAAATATCCAATGTACATGAATACGATTTATAATATATGTATTATCAATATTTACCAGTGTTTAATTTGATGTTTGCAATACTTAATCTATCTATCTATTATTATGAGCACCTTTTTCCAAACTGTTTTAATATCCTGGCTCCTAATATTAGAATTATTTTAAAAATTACCTTAACATCCAGGAACCCCCATTTTAAATGATTTCCTTCTTTAATTGCAGAGCTACGTGCTTAATTCGAGGAATATACTGAAATATTTATTGTCATTATGGCTTTCCATAAAATATGTTTTTTTTGTGCCTCGGTTGACTTACGTCCTGAGATCTCCTCTAGATCCAAGATCCAAGATCTCCTGACAGCCCCTCTGGATCGTCAATCACCTTTAAACGCGAAATTCTTGTACGAGTATATATGTACATATATATGTATATAATCTGAATCTCGGAAACGATTTTCATGAAATTTAGTATGCAGGGGGTTTTGGGGGCGATAAATCGATCTAGCTAGGATTCATTTTTTTTTTTTTTTGGAAAACGTCGTTTTATCCTTGTTTTCTACCGAGCTCGATCATCCAGGTACTTGTTTAAAAGATTAAAGAAAAAAAGATAATGTGTTAAAAATTGTACTCTTTAAACGAAACGAAGTGCGAACCCCCCGCGAAGTGCCCCTCGTACCTCCCGACCCCCGGTGGTCTGCGCGTGATCCCCGCTCTGTGCCGCCACGGCACGGTAGCGGGTGAGTCCCCCCACCGGCCAGTCGCGAGCACCCGGGTGCGCTTTCACGAGCTGCCTACCGCCTTCGGTCTCCCTACCATGCTACAGCCACTACCCGGTGTTTTATGAGAAAACATCCCGCGTAGTGGCACTCAGCATCACCACCCACAACCCACCTGACTCCGATCTTCGCCCAACCGAACTACCTACGCCATCCAAGATGCCAAGATAACCAGCGAAACGATTGGACCGCCGCCGCGTGCCGCTCCTGGACCGGGCCATCACTGCGCGAGACATGCTCAACCCTGAGCGGTCCGTAGTTCTGCCCAAAGGAGCGCTGCGGCTCTGGTCACCAACGCCGCCAGCAGCAGAAGCTGCACCTCAACCCCCAACGAGCCTGGGACTCGCCGGCAGCGGAACTGAGATTCCGCCCCGGGCCGAAACCGGTCGCTGGACGGGGGAAAGGGCGGTAACGCCCCGTCACCGGGACTCCTCAGGCGAGGAGATCCAGGGCGATGAAAAGAAGCTGAGGCTCAAGAACTCGCCTCCAGAGACAACCTCCGTGGCGAAACACTCGCGGATCCCGTTGCGCCGAGGGACCACAGCGGTCATCCGGCTGCCGCAACCCGAGTCCCCTTTACCGCCCCGCGACACTATGCACGGCGCGCTCGCCGGCCCTTCCGGTTGCCTGGCGATACGCGCCGACAGTGCCGCAAGCAGCTACTCGGGCTGCATGGATCTCCGCGAGGTCGAGGTGAGTTCTGACGAGGACTCCACCTCCTACGCGGGCATCGAAGAGATCGAACCACTACCAATGATGTCCATGCCGTCGCCCGCGCCACGCGCGTCATACGCGTCTGCGGCCGCAGCCCCCCCGCGCCCCCGCTCCCCATCGAGCCCGCGCTCGCCTACAACAGGCCCCCCGCCACCAAAGCTTAGACGCCGATCGTGGTGGAGTGCCTACCGAACTGGACAGCTCACTTCGCCGCGATCCGCGCAAATTGAATTGGATACTCCGCGAATGCTCGCCCCCTAGGCAAGGGGGTTTGCTTCACCCCGCGTTCGCCGGAGGAATACAAGGTGATCCAGAGACACCTCGTGGACGCCATGAAGGAGGACCCAGCAATCAGCTGGTACTCCTATAGCGTCCCAACGGAGCTATCTACGAAAGTTGCCACCCGCGGCCTCCCAGCCGACACAGCACCCGAGGACATAATGGCGGCCCTCTCGTAATTGAACTTTCCAGTAAAGTTCATCCGTCAAATCCGAGCACAAAAGGGCCGCGCCGGGTGCCTATTCCACGCACAACTGGAGCACCTTACGTTGGACGAGCTAGCGCGGCTGTATCGCAGAGGTTATGTTCATGCCGGGGATTCGCATCGAGCACTGGCGCGGCGCGGCCAACCGCATAGCGCAATGCCACCGATGCCAAGCCTTCGGCCACGCCTCTGCGAACTGCCACCGCCAACAGCGCTGCGTCCGCTGCGGAGGGCAGCACTTCGCGGCGGACTGCGCGCGGCCCGTCACCGACAAGCCCAACTGTGCAAACTGTGACAGTGCACACACAGCCAACGATCGCCGCTGCCCAGTCTACAGACGAGAGGCGCGCAAGCGAGGGGTGCGGATTCCGCCCCCCCAACCAACATCAACTACCGCCAGAGGCCGCCAGCCACCCGCCCAGGAGGGCGGGACCCAGCACCCGGCCGCCCATTTGCTGCCTGAGCGTCCGAGGGCCCAGCCAATACCCCAGTACCTAGCCGCTAAGTACCCGCACCAAGATGAACCCACACAGCGGCCAACGGACCCACCGAACGGGGAGCCCAACTCCCTATCCGGAAGAGGAAGGAAAGGGCAAGGGAAATAAAGAGGAGACCAGTGACCTCTTCCACTCCGAACCCGGTCCAGGAAGGACCTACAACGAAGCCAGTGCCCGTGAAAGCCGGAACAAACGAGACAGCCCGAGAAATTCCGCGCCCACCACCCCCTGGAGAAAGCGCAACAGCCATATTCAAAATGAGTATCCTCATACCGACTGTGTTGTTAGCACGCGCGGTTGAACCACCAACACAAACGCCACAGTGGGGAACAAGCCGCAGGACCAGCGCGCTTTCCCCCTGCCCCACCAGAATGCCACCCAGCCGCCAGCGCACCTACGATACCCACGGCCGGGCCAAACATGCCGGGCGACACCGGGATCGCGATAGTCATACTCGCGATCCTAACTCTCTCTTGGCCACCATTGCTGCTGGAGGGAACCCCCAGGAGGCAGCGGTGCGAGGACTGGCCGCCTTACAGAGGCTCCAATATGGATAGGGGCGCGCTACGCGCCCCTCCTGCGCGTCGGTAATCGGAAGCGCTAAACCCCTATGAAAGCCACCGCTAACGCCAAGATGGCAGCGTACCGTTGTAGAACGCAACGAGACCCACTGACCCAGGGGCAGTCGCCCCTGCGAGTTGAAGCCAGGGTAATGACAAAGATGTCGAGGCCCTTACCTAAGCCCCAAGATGGGAAGGTTTAGAAGACTAGAGTAGTAGTAGCTAGTTTCTTGTTGAAATCTGTTGCCATCTTTATTCATTAATATTAGAAAGACAAGGTCAGACAATACTCGCCACGCTCGCTAGTTACGTGATGGAGACTAAATATTAACAATTGCCAATGGATCCATATTAAAATATGGATCCATTGGCAATTGTCATATATATTTCTGCCTCTGAGCAGATATTTTAGGCCCGTGAGTACGTAAGGCGTGGCTCCTATATATCGAAGAGAGTGGCGGCCGAGACCAATAATAAAAGTGCCGACGCTAACCTCGGACAAAGGATTAGTATGGGTATTCAACGAGGTAATGCCAGCCTTTTGGGAACTTTACTAACGGTTGGTGATCAGTAGGGCGATTATGGAACTCTAATTACAATCAATGTCTATCAGTTTTCGGCGTAATTTCAATCATTCGTTTGACGAATTTGACGTTTCGATAGACATTGATTGTAATTAGAGTTCCATAATCGCGCTTCTGAACTCTGTTTTCTGTATAAACAATAGCCTAGTTACGTCTAGTAAATTGAGTTTATAGTTTTTAATAAGTATAGGATAACTAGGTTTGTATTATAGCATTTATTATTTTCCAGTGTGACTTAAAATTATTGTTTTTAGTGTTCATAATGAATCGCCCTATAGTAGCCATGCCCTGTTTGTCTATCCGCGCCTAATCAGAGAGGTCTTTCTCGCAGATTTTTAGTCCTACCGTGATGAAATTTTGCAATACTTGTTAGTAGCCACCACATATTCATGAAATACCTACCAATTTTCAGATTTTACCAATTACCAATTAACAAGTTTGAGGCGCTCTTCAGTAGTTTTAAGTTATTGCAGTAAGTTTTAAGTTTCTCTATATTTTAAGTAACCCTAAATTGTTATTCTTTTCATATATATTAGGTATGACTTTTAGTTTTTTTTCGTTATTGGTCCGTCGTCCACAATAAATGTTTAATTTTTAATCTTCTCTCGATCTATCAGTGGAAACTTGTAATTGGCCATCAGCGTACATGTATTCCACATGTATCTATTTATTACTAGAATGAGCTAGAGATATTATCTACTGTAATATTTCTAGCTCAAATATATATAATATATATAAAGATATTAGAAAACTTCTTGAACAGTATTTCGATACAGATATTCGTTTGACATATATTATGGTTTTATTATCTTATTTGTTATCCCCTTTTATTACAGAAATAAGAAGACTGGGACTAGCCGTTTATTTTTAGATTCGTTTCTTTATTGAAACAAGTTTTACTAATAACTAACAATGTTAACACTATTCGTAAGTAACAAGGGCTAGACACGAACTATTGACACGGCCGTAGGCCGTAGCCGTAGACACGGCTTTTTGAGTTCTACTTGCAATCCGTCTGTCTCATAACCACTTAGTTGGCTTATGTGCCGTTAAACTATGGTTTCCTGTATGGCGATTATAAATCGTTTGACACAATCACGCCCTTACTTATAATACGCCTCTCAACTTGTCTAAACACTGCTTGAGATTCGTCCTGTCACTATTAGTCGCTAGATACAAGATGGATTACTATAAATTACGTTTGATTTCTATCATAGACCAAATAAATATAAAAACAGAGTGCCGTGAGTAACTATAATGAAGCGTCAAAACCGTGCTCCTCTGTGTAATTGCACGCACCCACGGACACATATCTACCCAAACTGTACTCCTTGCTCTTAGTTTATGCATACATACCTGTACTATTAAGAATAATGTATACTATTAAGTATGTCTGTCGTCTAGAAAACATCTTACAAAAAAAGCATTATGCTTTTCTCGCTTACTTGAACTAACGCCATTTTTTTATATACGTTTAAAATTTTTAGTTTATTAAGTACAACGACATCGAACGCAGTTATCTATAATGGCGAGAGTTCTGTACGATGTCTACTCGATGACGACGTGACATGTACTAAGATCAAGGAGCACGATTTCAGTGTATTTGTGTGCGTGGGTGTTTGTGTATTTACACAGAGGAGCACGGTTTTCAGGTTTAGTTTTGTTGGATCTATGAGCTCCGTCTTTATATTTATTTGGTCTAAGGTTTCTATTTATGTATAGCATGTATCAACATAAACCTTCCATAATACAAATTCATCAATAGTAAATAAAGTGATTAGTATCAATGTTTTTATAGTATAAGAATTCCATAATCGGCGGGCTGGTCATTCTAATATCAATGAATAAAAACGTTAACTGATTTTAACGCCACATTACCTAATATGTGATAATTAAATAGAGCGACCGTCTGTATAAAATTAATCGCCCCTTAGTATTATTTCTATTTATTACGAGATGGAGATGGGTATATGTCTATGTATTTTCCCATTCCTATACTTACCAAATTACAAGCTTTACTTAATTCAGGGTTGATAGTGCAGTAAAATGTTCATCAGTTTTTTTTTTCATTTAATGAAAAAAAACTGATCTTATCTGATTTTAACTGACTTTATCAGCAAGGCTTATAAAAGTAGCATCATATCTTTTCTACGTGGTTCCAAATAACTGGTTCTTTCCCTACACTGGTTTTAAATACTAGTGACACTGTAGTCAATAGTTATTTCGAATCAGTGTACTAAATGGATTAAAGAGCGCCTCAGAGGCTCATTCCGTACACGATCGCGCACCAGATGATACGATGTGACAAGTTTTCGATATTAATTAGGCCCGACATAAAGGGTCGAACCCTCTCACGGCTCCATTGGCTTGTCAACAATTTGATGATGCGGTATTCTGATTTCAGGTCTTGCTATTTGGTGCACACAAATAAAACGCAATAATGTATTTATTAATCATATTAATTTTTTATAACATAAAATAGTTCATCACCATCTGGGTGATGTACTATTTTATTATTTCCACTGATAATGTACTTGTAACATAAATATTAGAGAGTTGGTGAGTAAAATGATTTACGGTGTAAGCAATGTCATCTACACTCGCAAGCTTTAAACTGAAACCACTTCGCGAGTTGATCAAGATTTTTTTACAATTTATTTCCAATGAACTAGGGATTGTTGTATATCATTCGAAAGGTAATTTTGTTAGCTATCAAACTCTTCACCTTGTGTCATAGTACTTAAAAAGCAAAAACATAAATTTTTCAAACAAAACACCAATTGTTTGAAAGTCTTGAAATTCTTAAAAAGTGGGTGTTTATGAAAATTAGTCATCAGTCCAATGTTTTTTACTTTACTAGGAACAGCTGAACTTAAGTAAAATGGAAACCACAACCAAAGAAAACGCTCTAATCGTCAGCCTAATTCAGCAAGGGTTGTCTCAGCGTAGTAACGCTCGATAGCTTTTTCTAAGCCAGTCCTGTGTCCCCAAGATGTACAAGAGATTCAGAGAGACTGGGAACTTAGTCCGGAGACCAGGATCTGGACGACAGCGATGCACTACGTCAAGAGATGATGGATTTATTGTCACCACTTCTCTCCGAAATCGACACCTGAACGACGTAGACGTCCAGCAGCAGCTCAGAGAAGTTCGAGGGAGGGCTGTGAGCGAGTGGACAGTCAGACGAAGACTCTAAGAAGCAACCCCAAAAAGGCCAGCCACGGAACCCAAATTGTCTCCAGCTCACCGACAAGTCCGGCATAAGTTTGCTCGCGATCACTTAGATTTGGATATGGATCAATGGAGTCGAGTCCTGTTCTCGGACGAAACCAGAATGTGCCTACATGGTAGCGAACGTAGAGTCTATAGGAGACCGGGAGAGCGATTCGCACAATACTGTTTTGCAGAAACAGTGGCATACGGAGGTGGGTCTTCTATGATGTGGGTGGGGATTTCTATTGAAGCAAAAACGGAGCTAATTTTTTATACCTGGTCGCCACCAGTAGTCCAGTAGTCTAGTAGGACCAGTAGTCCTCCTCCTCGATCGCCGTCAAGGAGGCGGACAAACCGCAGAAAGATACATCAATGACATTCTTCTAGGCTATGTGCTCTCATACGCCGGGCTTATTGGCGAAGATTTCCTGCTAATGCACGATAATGCTGCCACACCGCTGCAGAGACTAGACAGTACCTGGATGATGTCGGCATTCCCACACTACTGACTGGCCAGCCTTCAGTCCTGACTTGATCGAGCATATTATGGGATGAGCTATAAAGGCTGGTACGAGGAGGATATTCAGTTCCGGCGTCGACAGAAGACCTGAAAACTGCTTTAGTCGAAGAGTGGCAGGAAATCCCACAGGATTCTATAAGGGCCAAGGGGGTTAACACAAAATATTGAACGGGGTGTTACATAAACATTGTAAATAAACATTTTGACGTCCACTTCGACCTATTGCTATAATTGCTTAAATTTAGGTAGGAAACTTAATTAATTTTAAATCTTCTTGATATCACTCGAAAGCTAACAAAATTACCTTTCAAATGATACTAGTATACCACAATTCATAGTGCACTGCATAGAAATTGTAAAAAAATGTCTTGAACAACTCGCTATTAAGCGATTCCAGTTTAATGCTCGCATAGTGTATATTAAAACAAAACTGAAGGTCGAAAAGTCAGCACAATGAAAATATTTTTATATAAATTGATTAGTACCTAAAATCATTAAATACCAGATCTAGAATTTTTTTAATTTGATTTTCAGTCTGTCTGCGATCTGCTTGAAACTTTAGTTAGATAAAATATCTTAATTAAATAAAAAATAAATTGTCGTTTTACGTGATTTCTATAATAGCATTTAAGAAGAAGCAAGAGAGGTTTTATCTTGTATGGGAAGTTCATTATAATGCCTGTTACACGAAACCACGCGGACAAAATCACGAGGTCAGCTGGTCTTATAAATAAATGAATATCTTTAATTTAAATTAGTGCGGTACGGGGTGAGGTGAAAGGCAACAAGGAGTGGCAGGGATTGCTACAAGTAGTAAGTACAAATACTTAGTAATCGTAATACGTACGTGTTGATGATGGTTGGGTCGCACGAGTGATTCATCATCGCAGCTGAAGGGTAGATGGCGGTCGCGCGACGGACCTCACGTTCTGTTACTGTTTGACCTATGACAATAAGCTAAATAGAATCACTGAGCCAAAAATGTTGTTATTTGCAAAACAACAAATAAAATGTTTACAGTTTTGCATAGCAGAGACTGAGCAGGCGCCAGGTCTTTTGTGACCTTTCAGCCTGTATCAGCCTGCAGCCGGTAGTCTAATACAAAATATATTGCTACTAGCTGGTGCCCGCGTCTTCGCACGTAGCTACATAAAAAAGTAGCCTATATCCGTCTTAAAGATACAATCAATCTTTTTACCAAATTTAATCAAGATCCGTTCAGCTGTAAAAAGTTAACAAACAGACATTCAAACAGAGAAACAGAAACATTTTCGAAATAATAATATTAGTATAGATTAATCAGTCCACTCCTCATGAGAAAATCTCAGAGGTCAACCGCCAGAAGGCGGAACTAACAACTTGCTACTAGTATCTGACTATTTAAGCTACAGAAAAAATGTGATTAAAAAATGAAATTGATATTTTCCCCCTAAAAACGTGAAAGATACTTATGGCAGGCATACCATCTCCGTCATCTACGACTGCTAATGTCAGTGCGGCGTGTCCGTTGCAAACGAGTTGTCCAAGTGCACGCAGTATTATCGCACCAGCGAACAGCCGCAGTGGCGCCACTCCCAACTCGTACGGCATCTTGCTAGGCAGATACTCGAAGAACGACGTGAAGTGCTCCAGGTATAGAATCAGCATTGTTGAAGTCTGCGATCGAAAATGATCTTCTAAAGTGCTTTTTGAAGCGGTTTATTATTATAATGATATAAACTAGATGCTGACAGCGGCTTCGCATGCGTGGTACCTACATTAAAACTAGTCTGTCCGTCTCGAAGGTATAAACTATCTCTTTACCAAATTTCATCACGATCCGTTTGGGCAGATAATCTAACAGACAAACCTTCGAACGCAACAGCATTTTTTTTTAAACTGGGTCTATTGACGCCTTGATAGAAACTAACTTAAGTATGGGTTAAGTGTGTGTAGTTTAGTTTTTGCATAATCCATGGACTGTTATCTGAATAAAATTTGTTTATTTTATAATAACAGAAACGTACAGAATAATATACAATAATATAATGAATGATACATGTGAAACAGTTATGCTATCTAAGGATCGTTTAAAACGATCTATACATAGCTCGACCGATTCAGATCACTGCCAGAAGGCATCGACCCCAAGACACGTGATGTTTCTACCAGGCCCAGGGTCTCAACTCCAAAAGGCCTTATCAAGACCGGCATATTTGCTCCTTTTGAGGGCCTCGGCACATTTAGCCACCGCACCAGCTCTAGCGGAAGTCCCCGACCCCGATGCAGTCAGGGTGTCTACGCAAGTAGCATCCCATACCAATGGCCTACCTATCTCTCATGGAACAAGAGCCGAATGACATCGTTAAGACTTGCATGGCGGGAAATCCTACCGACGGCCCTAGAACACGATAACCCGCGGAGACCAAGCTGGTCGATCGATGTACCACACAGGCATTGATCAAGGGCGGAAGGGCGCAGCATTGCGCACCCAACCGCAGACAAATTGCCATTTGAAATGTTGTAGGATCTAATAATATCTAATTTGAATAAATAAATAAACGAAATAACAAATAATAACATTTTAATATTAAATAAATAAATAAGGACTGTTTTGAATCATCTCATCATCATAGCTCTTAAAACTATACATGCTAGATAAATCTGGGTGCCGATTCCTCCTAACCCATGACGTATCTGGCAATCAGGGGGTCAACCATGAAGCGACATTCCGTAGTTTAGGACCGTTATTGCGTCCAATTCCTACTATAAAAAACATTTATTCCGCATTCTGTCCCGAAAACGGCACGTGATAATCCGTCATTTATAATTCCTACCATGAAGCGTCCGTACCAACGAAGTGACGGCAGTTTGACAACAATTTCGTAATTTCAAGAGCTAACTTTTTACTTTCGTAACTATCAATTTTAGTGTTTAAAATACTCTAATGGCCAGAAAAGTTGTTTAATTGTGATTGTGTTGAAATGTTAAAATGTGAAACGTGTTTTAAATGAACTATTTAAATAGTTTATATAGTTCATTGAAAACACGTTTCACATTTTAACATTTCAACGTTTTTAAATAATTCAACTAATTTAATTCAACAAAATTAAATAGTTTAAATAACTAGTCAGTCCTTGTTTGATATCTATTGTAGTCTATTGACAATAGCGAGATTGGCATTGATTTTTAAAGCATTAGGCGATGAACGGCATAAATACAAGAAGTATATGGACATGGTATAAATGCTCCTAACCTCTCACCAGAAGACATTGACAATTAACTCTTCCGGCAGCTTTTGCTAATGGCTTTGCTTGAGACAATAAACTACTGCAGCCCTGAACCAAGGTCGAAAAGAACAAGGGATGTTTTAATTAAATTACTTGGGTCTAGAGCATCATAATAATAAAATAAAATTTTAATAACTCAAATATTTTTATTAGTTTGTACTTGTTATTAAAACTATTAAGATAATAAAAAGTTCTCTGTGCAATGGTTTTATTTTTCTCATAATGTTTTGGGTGCTGGCCTGCACTGCTCTGCACAGCTCCTGAATAGTATCCCGGATGAGGGACTTTGGCCCTCTGTGACCACTCATTGCTCCTCAATGGCAAAGAGATGCGTGCACAAGATTGAACCGTCATTTACCGGGCGTAGGCATCTCGTTGGCAAAGAATGAGGAGGTGGGCTGAAAAAAAAATTACAGATATGACAATGAAATACACAATCCATATTAATATTATAAATTCAAAAGGGTCTGTCTTTTGTTACCTTTTCACAGCTAAAGGGCTGAACGGATCTTGATGAAATTTGGTAAGGAGATAGAGATAGTATCTGAGATACCGACATGGTTTATTTTTTTATATAATTACTACGCATGTGAAGTTGCGGTCAGCAGCTTACACAATAAAAATGTATTTTGTGATGTAATCAAATTAATAAGTTCATAATACTCTGTTTAAAAAAATAAACACAACATACTCATGTCATTGTGCAAGACTATTGTATCCAGGAAATGCAAGTGATGGTGACCCAGGGGTTGGGAGCTTTATTCTCAGTATTATGTTCTTGTGGACGGAAGTAAATTTATTGCATTATTACACTTACCTAGACCACCAACTACATTTGTATCGGGTTCACCAAAAACCCTCCTGCGCCAAAAGCGAGGTGGACTGTTTACTTACGAGCGTGTAGTAGACAGTCCACAGCTTTTATTGGCAAATATTGTTTGTCGGGGCAATCCTGAAATAGTTTTCGATTAATTATCACAGACAAATACTAGGTACGTTATAGGTGGTTACAAAACTAGCGAAATGCTTACAAGATGTTTACCTTCTGCCATGGTTTAACATTCTTATTGCACACGCTCAGAGCATTTAACTCGTCAGTCAGCCAAGCCCACAAATCTCAGGAATGGTTGTGACTTTCTGCATTCTTCAAGTGACCGCGGGATAACTCTTGTTGCTCTTCCAGTAATGACAGCAAAGCATCTAGTTGTGTTACAGTAGGACTGTTTATCTAACATTTGAAACACTATGTGAGTTACAGTTTCTACGTAAATGCGTACAAAACTTTTCAAGTAATTTACATCGTCATTACTTATCATTGAAGTTGTTCCTTTGACCAACACATCACAAAAATACTATGAAACTTTCTGTGTTCTTGGTTGTGAAAGGGACCACAATTTTGCCAATGTCGTGATTTAAATGCTTACATTTTTATAAAGTAAATAAAGGTCCTGTAAAATTTTCACATTTCTCGTGACGTTTTTGCGTGAAATGACAAATGACATAAGGATTTATTCGATATTTTAAATGACTTATTTCAAGTGTTCATGAATAACCATATGTCTAATACAAACGAAATGGACTTTTTAATATGGTCGGTTCATACTAGTTAATTTTTTCACACGGTGTATTACGCACGGCGTATAATGCACGTTAAAGAAGTTCTTATCTTTCATTCAATCACGAAAAGACCCCGAACGAAAGAAATAAATCCGTTGTAACCTCATGGTAGGTATGGCCTTCCTATTTCGTGCGTGTGTCGTACGGATTCGTAATTTCGGATTGTCATCTTCATGGTTGACCTCCTGGTCCTTACGCTTTTTTTGTACGATCCTTGCTATTTTTGTGACAGGTCTGCATCTGACAGGTCTGAATCTGCTTTAACATGACTCGATAAGTACCTATAGTCAGCACTCAATACCTGTTTCATTATTTATCACTCTGCAATAAAATAATAATACATACATATTGGTTTTAATTTTCAAGATAAATAATATATCAGCGATGTATCAACCATCGCAAATTTTATCGCCCTTGTTTAGGCACAAGCGTTGCTTAGTTACAAGTAGTTCCTATCCATTTTCTGAACCTCATTAAAACTCCCCTCGTAAATCCCTTTCGAAGGTTGAAGATACAAAATTACACTAGCAGACAACAATGAATAGGGTGCTTTGATCTGTCTGTCCCCATGGCAACGCTCTCCCCTAAATAATTCCGTTTCAAGGTTGTATTGACCGAGCTATGTATATTCTATCTTAATTTCGAAAAACATGCCCAGCATTAACGTATGGATACTAGTGAATAGTATTGTATCAAAGGATGTCTTAGTAGGTATTATAGATTACGAATAAAAAAACAAGCCAGCATGCTCAGGACTGTAGTCTCCGGGTTCGGTTGAGAGCGGTAGAATAAACGGTGTCTCTCTCCTCAAATCTTTAATTGCTTAGTCATTTAAGGATATCTAAGGGAGGTAGAGACATGACCAAACATTATGTTTGACATATACCCATGCTTTGCACAATAATTAGTATTCCTTATGAGACAGGTTACAAACACATCACCGCTTGATGCTAACCAATGACAGACACCTTTTTAGATTCTAGGATATGCCGGTTTTCTTACAATCTTTATGTGTTTTAGTGCACTGGCATTGCGCAAGTAGGTACATATTTCGATAGAAAAACCCCAAAGATGCCGACTAGGTTCGAGACCACGACCTTATGATCGGAAGGTAAAGGTGCTACCGTGCATATTAATAAATAGAGTAAGTATATGAGGTGGTATACAATAAATAAATATTGCATAAATATTGATGTTTTTGAAATTATTGCCCTCAAATTCTGCAGTCATTTTAAGCATTGCCGATAAACAATCATCGTTATTTTAATATATAAGTATAGATAAGTACCTATGTTATTTCTATGGCAATCATGTAAAATTTTATTAACTCCTTGCGGTTATTTGCGTTGCGTTTTATTAATTCCTCAATCAGAGGTTTGTAAGTGTGCATCAGTGTGCGTGTAATTATCGGAAGGGTTTCCAAATAGGGCTTTAAATATTAAAGTGATACGAATTTACTGAGTGGGGTATCACGATGAAAGGATTTTGTTGTTGGTACATTCTAAAATGATTCTTATTCTTATTTTTATTTTAGCATACATCGTTTTTGAATCAACGAAATAAATAAAATATTATTACCATTCTAGTATGAGCTCATTTGTTAGTTTCATTGATTTAGTACTTTAGGCACAAGTACATCGAGCAAATTCGTAGAGAAGTGCCGCGCCAGACGAGATAAGAGATACGCGATAGAAAAAGTATGTAGGTATATATACCCTCGCGAACTTAAAACTGTAATCGCTTCATCGCGAGTTGATCAAGACCTTTTTTTATAATTTTTGTGTCCAATGAGATTTTGGTATATCAATTAAAAGGTAACTTTGTTAGCTATCTAACTCTTTTGATATAATTAATAAGTATTCACCTTGTGTCATGGAACGTACCTAAGCAGAAAAAACATCAATTTATGAAACATAACACCAATTGTTTGAAAGTCCTGAAATCCTATAAAAATTGGGCGTAAATGAAAATTGGTCATCAGTCCAATATTTTACTTTACTGAGATCAGTTGATATTAAGTTGATTAAATGGAAACCATAGCCACAGAAGCCGCTCTAATCGTCGTATTCTTCGTAATAATATTATTATTATAAGTTTAATGAACACATTTAGTCCTTTTCAACATGGGTTTTTCGAGGCAAATCCACAGTTTCTAATCTCATTCTACTTAATGACTATATTACAGAAGCTATGGATAATGGTCAGCAAGTGGACGTAATTTACACAGATTACAGTAATGCGTTTGATAAAATTGATCACAACACTCTAATTCAGAAGTTAAGCCAAACCGGAATAAGAGGAGATCTTTTGAGGTGGTTCGCTTCTTACATTGCTAATAGGCTGGCTGTTGTTCTTAATAATTATATTTCTAGTTGGGTTCATGTTCCCAGTGGAGTCCCCCAGGGATCCTTTCTTGGGCCTCTTCTTTTTATAATGTACTAGCTGTACCCCGCCACGCTTCGCTGTGGCACAAAAAAAAAAGTTAAAAACAATCCTTGATGCGGATTATATATCACACTTAAATTTCAGCTCGATCAGTGCAGAACTTTTAACGTACACAAACCAACATAACATTTTTATATATGTAGTATATGTATATATGTAGGGGATATCGACTTGTGTTTTTTTAAGCCTTCTAATTTACTCTGTTTCGCTGATAACATAAAAATATTTTCTACTGTGTCATCTAATCAGGATATGATTGCCCATCAAGCTGATCTATCTTGTTTGGAAGAGTATTGTCTGATCAATAAACATGAGCTCAATCCAAATAAATGTTCTTTTATTACATTTACTCGAAAATATAATATAATACCTACATTCTATACCTTGCAGGGTTAACTACTTCTTAAAAGTAATAATATACGTGATCTTGGAGTTCATCATGACTCCAAATTACTTTTTGATACTCATGTCGACAAAAAAGTCAGTAAAGCTTCAAAATCCTTAGGATTTGTTATGCAGTTGTCTAAAAATTTCAATACTGCTATTTTAAAATACTATATTGCTCGTTTGTTAGAAACCATCTGGAAAATGCGTCTCAGGTATGGAACCCGTACTATGGCACTTACATTGAACGTATTGAAGCCATTCAAAAACGATTTTTAATATACTTATGCTATAGAGTTCATACCCCTTACGATTCTAGTAACTATATTAACCTCTGCAAAAAATTTCATTTCTTGCTTTTATCAATTCGTCGTGACATATCTGATTATTTATTGATGTTAAAAATAATTTCTAATGATATTGAGTGCTCTAACCTTCTCTTTAAAATTATTTTTTATATCCCGCATAGAACGTTCAACCCCCCTCTTTTATGTACCTGGAGCTTGTACTAATTACAGACAAAATTCGTTTATAAAGCGAGCGAGTTCAACCGTCAACGGTTTTAGTAAGTTATTAGACATTGATCCATTCAATATTAGTATTGGCAAGGCACGACATTGCATTACTCTGAATTTTTTTAGCACCTAGGCAACCCAGGTGTTATACAGAAACACCCAGACCCGAGACAAATACTTGCAGATCATACACACATTTGTCCCGCGGCGGGAATCGAACCCGCAACCTTGCGAGTCGCAACTGTCATTTATAGCACAGGATTTCCATGTTGAAATGACAGTGTTTTTATCATTGTAAACCTAATTACCCGAGAACAATCAATATTTTATCTTATCTTATCTGCGTCTCAGCCGCACCACCACAACCTTGGCCTGTGTTACAGAGGTCGTCAAATTGCGGTTAAATTTTGTTTGCGGTAGCTCAACTTAAGGTTGAGATTCATTGAAGAAAAGCGACTATCAAAATAGATGTCACTTTCGAAATAGTTTATGAGAGTAAAATAGATATGTTATAGTTTACTTCAAAAGATCTATGGTTTCAAAACTGTGTCAAAAAAAGTGTTCAAAAAAGTGGCTTTACTTTTTTGACGCGTGATATATGTGGTTCACTCCTCTATTCCTCTAAAATTTTGGCTCCTATATCGAGTCCAAGGCCAAAACTGCTGCCTCATGAAGCTTGGCATCCTCAACAAGGTGAGGCGATACTTCACACCTGGACAGCTTTCCACTTTATACAAAGCTGAAGTCCGGTCGGGAATGGAGTATTGCTGTCATCTATGGGATGGTTCAGCCAAACACCAGCTGGCTGCCTTGGACTCGATCGAACGTAGAGCATTGAGGATGATGGGTGAACAGCTTAACGCTGAGACTAAGTTTCAGAGTCTCGAGCACCGTCGTAAAGTTGCTTGCCTTTCGATCTTTTATAGGATACATTTAGGAGAATGTGCCCAGGAATTATATGATCTGATTCCACCATCTTCTTTTCACAACAGGACAAGCAGACGTACCGGTCAATACCATCCATACCTTGTCAACCTACCACCCTTACGAACAAAGCGCCTTGCTTCCACATTTATAATGCCAAGCCAAGGATTGGAATGCTTTGCCGTCGTCTGTCTTTCCTGAAAACTACAATCTAGGTCTTTTCAAGTCGAGTAAATAGGTCTCTTTTAGACCTGCATGCCTCATCGTCGGCCACAAAAAAAAAAAAAAAAAACTGACAGATTCAGTTGACGCTTCAAGCGCTTCTTCTTGAAAAAAGTTTTTGCCGATATCTCGGAAACTATGCACTTTAGAGAAAAAGTTATAGAGACCATTATTGTAGAGACTCAAATTTCGCATCTTTTGTTTCTAGTAAACTTTTTTGTATAATCTAACGTTTACGATTTATGGCCCATTTGGATCGGAAATTTAGTGGAAAGTTAAATGCTATTTTGACTGGCCTAAATAACGCAAAATTAATCTAACAGAAGAACATTTTGACTGATATCTTGTCACTTAAATTTAATGAACATTTAGAGATTATTTTTAGCAGTCTGCGAAGCAAACATTGCGCTCTTATTTATTGCGATATTTTTGTTTTCTCCAGCCATTAATTATATAGTAATTTTGGTGTTTTTATTTTAATATAGCTATAGTTATTGACTCCGGTCAATTTGGAATAAAAGCTTTGTGTTTCTTTGTGATTCGAGTCGTATTGATTTTATATGAAAGGCAACATCCCAACTTCCTTACTAATATACAGGGTATTCAGGAACTAGTATTTTAAGCCTGAACGAGGAGATTCCGACCATGAAAATTAACAGTTGTGGACCCCCCACAACTGTTAATTTTCATGGTCAAATCAGAAAATCACAAATCCTAAGAATTAATATTTTCAGATTTCCATACAAAAACATTCAAGAAATAAAATTGACAACCCTTTTTATTTTGTCAACAATGTTATAAGTGCGTTACCTACCTACATACCTAGTTTCGCGTGAGTTCAAATTGTCTGCTAAGCTAGGCTAGATACCTAGGTTGGTGTATGTAAAAGCCTGTCCAGATGGCGCGTAAACATTCGCGCGTTCTCCAGATACTAGAGCTATATACATCGCGTCCAGATGCCTACGCGCGTTTCCTAACTCGCGCGTAAAACGCGTGCAACATGCTGGACTCTCGACTCGCGCGTTTCGCGCGCGAGTTGAGATACCCAGGCGCCATTGCTGCGTCCAGTGGTACGCGCGAGTCCGCGGCGAGTGGACGTATCTGGTGCAAAATGGAGCTTGATAACTTCGATACCTACGGAACATTTTATTGATAAAGTTGAAAAAAGAGTAGCCATATGGGATATGGAATATTTGGATTATTCTAATAGTCATAAAACGGAGTAATTGGGAAGAAATAAGTAGTCGAAACGTTTTTGAGCCTTTCGACTTTCTCTTTGTTTACGACGTTTCTGTCGACGGTATGCAAGCCACATCACAACTGCTTTATCTGGCTCCATGTTTATAACTGTCCCTGGGTCCCTCCCATACACATCGCGCGTAGAAGCGCCCGTAAAACGCGGCATCTAGACGCAATTCAAATTTAAGCGCGCGAGGGCACTTGCGCGTAAAACGCTCCATCTGGACAGGCTCTAAGTATCTTTTGAGATAGGTACCTACATTACATACTGACTGCGGTATTCACACAAGCCATGTTGTTTCGTTTGTAGCACAAAACTAAGTACTTAGATATGTATTTAGTAACTACCTACTAATCCAGCGGCTAATCTAGTTACCTATTCGTTTCTTGAAAAACAATGTTTTTAATTTTATGGTAAAAGAAGCAACTACTCATTTAGATTACACACCGTTTAATGTCTTGTTCTAGGCGGATCCATAAAATTTAAAAAATTGACAATAACAAACACCACATTACACGATTAGTAGGTACCTATTCTAGGTACAACCTCCTAGGTATCCAACACAAAGCACTTATGATTGAGTTAAAAAAACACATGGTCACTCGTAAAAATCACACTCACAATGGTCACAAGAATGGTTCATGTTTTGGCGCGGCACCAACACCGGTACACCAACCAACACCGGTAGGGTAGGACAGGACGTCATGATGATCACTCGAAACGGAATGACGGAACTCTTTACAGGAACTAGGGGCGGCTTGCGTAACGAACTGCTTTATTTTTTTTTAGTTAAACACCTTTACCGGGTTAAACACAATTAGCCTAAACGTGATTATGATTGTCTTGCACAAGATGGTTTCCAGGGCCATTTAACTAAACATTTAGTTAGCGCGTTGGTAACACAGTTTCATCAGTTCCATTTCACGTTTATTACGTCAAACTTTGGTCAAACTTTCATCAATCGGGATCGGTTTTTGCGTAAAATGGAAAAATATTTTTAAGTAGTGTCAAAACTGTCATTGCCTTTCGGAATTTGGCAGTCACGTGTGATTTTTGTTTAGTATTTTACCGCGAAGGGCATTATCGAAATATTGGATTGATTTATGTTTTGAGGTGGTTTGTTTGTTTTTTCGTTGTTTTGTAATATCAACATTGCAAAAGAAATGTCGGACCAAAAAAAAAGATTGCTACAACAAGAGCCCCTAACTTCACAAAGTAGATCAAACCTTATTATTTTGGGCTATGGAAGGTTACACAAAAATTATTGAAAACAAGAAACTGACCAAATTATTTTTATCACGACAGTCAATTAACGTAATTCTTGGAGAAAGTTATCTGGCTGTAATGGGTCGGCTATATACTCAATAATCTCTTCATCATCGTCTGAGAAGTCCCATAAATCCATTATAATTTAAAAACCACGCAGTAATGCATAAACTAAACAAAACAAAAAAAAACTATAAAAAATGCTCGACAATAGCAACTACAATACAACTGACTGAATACAACAACAGATGATCAATAAAAATGGCGCTAAACACACTTAAGTTTCGCTAAATGCCCATTTTTGGGCGTTTAATTTTGACAGTTCCGTAACTATGTTTAAGGGCTTAATTTTTGTTTAAGATGCTAATTGTGTTTAGTTGCATAAATGTGTTTATGGGGTCGGTAAACATGTCAAACATGGATCCTTACACAAGCGGCCCTAGGAAGTTGACAGCACGACGTACAACAAATCACTTAGCAAAAATCAATTCAAAGCAAAATAAAATCCTTTGAAATTTCCGACAATTTTTTAGGGTTCATGTTCTATGTGAAAATTTAAACCTATTAAAATGATGACAATTGGTAAATATTACTTTGGTTCTTAGTGAAGTTATTTTGTTTAGTTTATTCTGTAGTCATGTCGCTGCTTATTTCTTGGTCACTGAATCCTTTAACCACTCTGGTTCTGTCACCATCAATCACTACTCTTTTTAACCCGGCGAGGATGTGGCAGGGTCAATTTGACCCTGCTCATTTTGTTTCATGTACAGTTTTTTTTCTTGCAATCGCAAGCGGTCGAGCTTTTCAGTAGCTATAGTCATTGAAGTACCCTCCACTCTACGCACCTCCACTTAGTCGGGCGCCGCATGCGCAAGGAGGTAGACGTCGTCGAACGCAAATATGAATTATGACCCTTCCACAACCGCGATGTAGTACTTTTATGCCATTTTTTTATTTATTATTTTGTGATTTTAGGTGTTTTAAGTCAACATGAACAACGAAGAGTGGGAGGCTATGCGTAAACGTTGTTAGTATTGCCATAGTATTGTCTCGAATACTAACGAATTTGCAAATTACAGAAAGAAGAGCAGCTTGTCAAGTAGTTGCAAATTACTATTTCGTGAAAAAAATTAGCATGTGTGAATTGAAGGCTTTTATAGGCTTGTTGTACACTGCTGGATTTTACCGATCAGGGAGGCAGAACACAGCTGATCTTTGGGCTTCAGACGGAATAGGCGTTGAAATTTTTTGGTTGACAATGGCACGCCAGCGTTTTTATTTTATTCAAAGCTGTCTTCGTGTCAACGAAAGGTGGAGTAGACGTTGTAGATTAGTTGTTTGCGGCATTTAATGTTAGCCGCAATTCGAAAAAAATGTTCTATGCTATACTGAATATGAATGGCATAAACACTGATATAGTTCACCGAGCAAAAACAACGTAATTTTATCAAAACACTGGACTGTATGCTCATCAGCGAACACTTTGAGTGTCCGAAACAACATACCTCAATTGCCGAGTACTTTGCGTATAAGACAGCTCATGTTTGCGAAGGATGTCATAGGTACATTTGACAAGAACACCTTGTTCCGTTCTGTCAACAATGTGCTGCGGCGAGAGCTGATTAGTAGCTTATTAGACTGATCAATAACTGATTTTGTGATAACAATGGTAGATCATACAAATACCTTCCAAAAATGACTAATTACTTATCATAATATTTGTACGTGTTTTTTTTTTTTATATGTAACACAGAGTCCTGCTGAAGTTGATTAATATTAGACTTTCTGTATAATTGCAATAATAAAATATTTATACGCATAATAATGTTTTTTTCATGAAATTCCTTAAATAAATAACTAATTCGTAAGGAAACTTCCTATTCTTTGTTAATAAATGGCAATTAATACTCAAAAAATAATAATTAAATACAGGGTCATCAGGACCTCGATCCTCGACATCCTCGATAAAAAGGATACCTTTTCAAACCACATCCTCGCCGGGTTAAGGCTACTTACAGAAAAAACCAGTGACAAAAGAAATGAATGCAGCACAGAGTAGCCAAGATAAAATCAATGACAGGAGTAATAAATAAATTAATGAATAAAATAAATAAGTCCTTAACCGGAACAACGACAAATAATAAAACACTATGAAACCAATTTCAAAAAAAAAAAAAAATGTCGGCTTATTACAAAGGTAGACTACTTTTGGAATTAGCCGAGATTTATTATTTATTATGTGTATTGAACTCTTCTGATTGGTTGTCGGTTTTGTTTGACGCCTTCTTTGAGACGGATAAAAAGCCGCGAAGTCACAGAGTCGCACAATGAGATGGACAGATAAAACTATGAATTGAATTTCTATGAAGATCTACCTACCTATGCAATCTACCTACTTACTGAAAATTTTGGTTAGATACCCAATGCTTTAAATTTTTTATGAAGATCCAAATCAAGATGTTTTAATAACGAGTTGTGAACATGTTATCATCATCATCGTCATCATAAACAATTCCTGTTTATTTGCAAATTTTTCAGATTTATTGTATTTGACACATTTGACAGAAGAACAAAAAGACAAAATTCAACTAATAAACAAAAATTGTCTTTCCTCTCAGAGGCCAATGTAGGCAACTTTAATGTTTGTGTTGTTGCGTGAAATCATACTTTATTTTAAGGTCACGCTCAGAGTTCAATAAACAGCTGATTTTAAGGATGTTCCATTTGTAGTAAGTGCAGTTTTGAAGCAAACTTTGCTGCTCATTTCTTCAATGAAAAACATTGAACTTATAAAAGTGGTAAGACATATGATGTTCTCGAAAGTATCGAGAATCGGCCCACCTTGGCATAACATACTAGTTCCAGACCACCCTGTATAAATTCGAAAGTGTATCTGTCTGTCTGTCTGTTACCTTTTCACGGCAAACCGGTTGAACGGACAATAATGAAATTTGGGTTTGGTTGCAGATATATTGTATATTAGGGAAGGACATAGGTTACTTTTTATGTAGGTACCATGCGTGCGAAGCCGGGGGCAACGCTAGTTTTATACAAAATAACAAATGTTGCACAACAAGATACGACTTTCTGACATATTATAAACAATATAAACACTTGACACTGGCGAAATTTACATTATTATGACACATGCCATTTACGAAGAAGAAGAAAGATTTAGTTTTGTTATATTATTGTAGTACTGTACGTTGTACGTAAGTACAATTTGAATTTAGAAAAAATATTTTATTTATTACCTCTGTGGCGCAGTGGGCGAAGGCTCGCCTGAGACGCAGAAGGTTGCGGGTTTGATTCCCGTCACGGGATAAATGTTTGTATGATCTGCAAGTATTTGTTTCGGTCTGGGTGTTTATGTATTTATAACAATTTCAATTTGAGCCTTTTGGAGTCGAGACCCTGGGCCTGTGGGGAATGGGAGCACACAGCGTTTTCAAAATTATTTCACGGCGTCTGGTATCTATCTATTGATACATTGCGTGACCCAAGCTGGCTCCTATCTCTCCTATCTGTCTGTCTGCCTATCTGTTTCAGCATTGTCATTCAACGTGGCAATGCCGCCAGTGTTTTGAGAACGCTGATCACTGCCAGAGGGGAGTGATCTGGATCAGTTGAACTATTTATAGATCGTTTTAAACGGTCCTTAGATAGCTCAACTATTTCACATCTATTTTATGTAATTGTATATTATTCTGTGCGTTTCTGTAATTATATCAGAAAATTTCTTATACATAAAAATAGTACATAAGTAGTAAGTACATATGTCAATCATGTGGTAATCAAGACCGTCAAGATAGTCAACGCGATCTTGAACTTTATTAAACTATACATTTTAGTTTTAATTTTCATATGTTTTTAACGCATTAACCCCAATTAATAAAAAGAGATATAAGTTCGTTAAATTATATTTATGTAATACCTGTTATATATTTATTCATTTATGTATGTCTCGCTCGTGAAGTCACCCTCTGATATTCAACGTTGCTTATTTTCCATGTTTAAGAGTAGCATTAAGCTTGACTGGACCTGTTTGACTGCACTCTCAGGGAAGGTCTAATAATGCCAATTGTATATAGTACACCTAATCGATTTGTGTTGCCCTATTTTTTTTACTTTTGTATATACATACACAGTCGTGGTCAACTAATTAGGGACACACTCTAGTTAAATCGAATTGTGAATTTAATTGTTCTTTTTCAACGAATCTTAAAATAATTGCAGATTTGTTGCATGTAAGTACATGTATAAAAAAATAACAACTCCTTGAACACTTAACCTTTTTACAATATTGCTGACAGATTATCTCAGTGCTATTTATATTTGTATCTAGTTGTACATACGAGTACAATGCTGGCTGGCTATTTAATTAGGGACACTGAGAATATGCGTTCTATTTTCTAAATTTGAATCTATATAATTTATTTATTTCTTCTCATATTGTTTCTGTGTAGTATTTTTAGTCCATTGAAAAGTTACATTTGGGTATGCATTTGTCAGAGGACGCAATTTTATTTTTTTAATGTGTAGGGGGGGTCAGTAGAAGCTTAAGTTCAAGTTTGTGGGGTCGGCACCCTTGTCCCCCGGCCGCCATCTTGGAAAAGGGGGTGCAAAGGGTTTTCGCGCTGTATCTCGTAAACTAGTTACCTTACAGAAAATTTAATCAAACATAAAATGTAGCAAATTAAATTTCCTACAATTTTATTTCTATTACTTTTTATCGTCAAGTGACCAACAAAAAAGTTATAAACAAAAATAAATGAAAATTTTGTTTGTTTGTTCTAGGTTTTACAGCGCTCCAAACTTAAACGGATTCTCGAATGCTCATAGGGATGCAATAAAAACTAAAAATTAGGCTTACTTTTCTATCTATATTTTTTTTATTCATACAATTTATTATGATCTTAACATTCCTATGCTATTATTGAACTATGTTTGACCCTTTTACCCACCACCTATGAGGTATAACATGGGCAAAGTCAAATTTATAAAAATTTTGCAGAAGCATCCAGAGTTAGCAAGTGGAACTAAATTATTTATGAGTGAGAAAGTCGAGTCATCGTTACTCAGTGTTGTTGGCGAACGTTTTTTCGTCTTTTTATATGGCGGAAATAAAGACGATACTCTAGACACTCTGCGATACAAACGATTTGCTAAGACAGTGACAAAAAATGCATTAAAAAATGCATTAAATTTTTATAAATTTGACTTTGCCCATGTTATACCTCATAGGTGGTGGGTAAAAGGGTCAAACATAGTTCAATAATAGCATAGGAATGTTAAGATCATAATAAATTGTATGAATAAAAAAAATATAGATAGAAAAGTAAGCCTAATTTTTAGTTTTTATTGCATCCCTATGAGCATTCGAGAATCCGTTTAAGTTTGGAGCGCTGTAAAACCTAGAACAAACAAACAAAATTTTCATTTATTTTTGTTTATAACTTTTTTGTTGGTCACTTGACGATAAAAAGTA
The DNA here is from genome assembly GCA_948098915.1 of Lampropteryx suffumata. Classification (NCBI taxonomy): domain Eukaryota; kingdom Metazoa; phylum Arthropoda; class Insecta; order Lepidoptera; family Geometridae; genus Lampropteryx; species Lampropteryx suffumata. The sequence goes on along the minus strand of OX402544.1, from coordinate 10,657,762 downwards.
ATAGAAATAAAATTGTAGGAAATTTAATTTGCTACATTTTATGTTTGATTAAATTTTCTGTAAGGTAACTAGTTTACGAGATACAGCGCGAAAACCCTTTGCACCCCCTTTTCCAAGATGGCGGCCGGGGGACAAGGGTGCCGACCCCACAAACTTGAACTTAAGCTTCTACTGACCCCCCCTACACATTAAAAAAATAAAATTGCGTCCTCTGACAAATGCACACTAAGGCCTAAAAAATGTAACATTTTAATGGACTATTTTGTTTCTGTGTAGATTTTGAATTTTAAGTCGTGAAAATTATTTTGAATAATATGGGCAGAAATACTAATTGTAATGCACCACAAATTATTATGAAGATTGTCGAGCGTGGGGATCCGAATGATAGCAGATTATTAAATTGTTCTAAAACTATGGCGCAGTTCAACATTTCAAGCGCAATAACATAACTTTAGATGTGCCCAGAAAAAAAGATCGAGAAAAACAACTCCCCACGAAGATTAGCCAGGTTAGCTAAGGATCCGTTTTTAGACCCTACTTTAATTAAACACGAAGTGTTTGGGGCAGCCGTACGAGCCGGTGTATCAGCGAAACAGGGTTGATCGGAAGAGTGGCTTACAAAATACCATTGTTGAAGAACATAGAAATACGTTACGCACGTTTGTCGTTTGCAGATAAATATGCACATTGCATTGGACCTACGCCTAATAGCACCAAGTATTATTCTGACGAGACCAAGGTTAATTTGATTTCTTCAGATGGAAGGCAATACGTACGGCGTTCTGCAAAAGCGGAAATGAATCCGAGATTCACAAAAATTGAGGTGAAGGATTGAGATTGAGGTGATCAAGAGTAGAAAACCTGAGTATCTTTTCAACAAAATGCGCTGGCTCCAGAATGACAGTAGGTACAAAACTAACGCAGGTTCTGTTTTACTAGCAACACCGTTACATGGCTCTGCAGCATTTAGAGGTAGTTTTCGCTACGCTACCTCAAAGTGTTCAAATGACATACCACCACCTTTTAAAAATATATTGAATGTTAAATCTTTTTAGATTAAAATTAAAGAAACATATTTATTCCATTCAAATAGACCAGCCATGGCATAGAAGAAGCTAATTCTTGCTACTGTCCTCTTAGTTTGTTCAATAATGTATGTAAAATACCCATCTTATAAACGGGCACTGTTATTTTTAATTTTAATTTTAGGTAAATGTACATTTTTTTTATTTCTCTGTTCAGTGTGCTTTTTGATGCAATATCTTGTTTAGTTAATATATCTTGTGTAGTTTATTTAACATATTAAGTTGCTTTGATAAAACTAACTGATTGTAAGTCCTGATTCAAGTCAACATGCCCGTGAAATGAACACTGGCCTTAGCGGAAGACCAGCGCTGTCACATGGTAACATGCGGCAGCTTTATGCTGAGCTGAGTACCATTTCACCACCACATGTACGGACAGAAGCATTAATTGGTATCCCCTCAAATAGCTAAAGTTTACATTGCACATTACTGCACGATTTATAAATCTTCTACTGAAATTCTAAAGCAAAAATTGTATCACCAAGACGGGAATCGAACCAGGCATCCAGTCGCTTACACATCGAGTAACAACTGCACCAACCAACTAAGCCAATGAACTAGTTATTAAAGCCCTGAAATTTTGTATTATTAGTGTTCGGCAGCAGATTTAGTTTACGGTATCTCCTTACGCTGGATAAGAAAAAATAAAAAAGTGTTTGAGGGTAGATCTGAATATAATTTTAGTGAACAAAGAAAAAGTTACTAGCTATTCTCGATTCGAGTCTTGACTTGGTGGTTCTAATTTATCAAAGAATTGAAGAAAATGGATGAAAATGCATATCAGTAATTTTGTGAGAACCAAGATCGCTATTCTTTTCGAACAGCAAATGAGTATTAAGGATATTGCTCGTCAACTTGGAATTACGGTATGTTATCTACTTTATGTTATGTGATATAATAACATAACGAAGCAAATACCTACCTATATTTTTAGTAAAACCTTGTTACCTTTACCTTCATAACATATAATCAAATATCTATATTTACTGATTTGTTTTCTTACAGATTAAAACCGTGCGCTTATGGGTGCGTAGATTTCTATCCGAAGGGGATGTGAATGCAAGCAGACTTGGCAGAAAAACAACAGGAGTGTATACAAATCAGTGTAGCCGCCACAATGCTATTGTTGACATTCACACTAGTTCGCCATTTACATCCACTCGTTTAACTGCTCAACAATATTTGATATCAACATCAACAGTTAGAAGGCACTTACATGCAGCTGATATACATAATTATCGAGCAGCAAAAAAAATAGAACTGTCTGAACTACACCGCAGGGCAAGAGTGCCCTTCGCTGAAGAGTTTCTAGATTTTGACTGGCACAATAATATAGTTATTTTCACCGATGAAAAAACTTTTAGATCAGATACCGACGGTCGAAAGATATTGTGGAGAAAACCTAATGAACGCCATAATCCACAAAATATATTACCTGTAAGGGCAAGTGGCAGAATAACGTTAGGTAAGTTATATTATAATTCTCAACGAATCCAATTACCTTTATCAATGATTATTTCATCACAATCTGATTTTTTTGACAAGTTGTATTCAAACATTGCAAAAAGATGATTTTGTATTTTATTCCACAACTAAAGAATCGCTACTAATTGATTAAATTGTTCTTTTTAGGTTATTGGGGATGGATGTCCTCTATGGGTCCCGGAGAAATAGTAGACATAAGTGGGCGCATGAATGGAGAACAATATTTGAAAGTGCTGAAGTCATGTTACCTTCTGTGCGAATCGCGTATCCAGAGGGACAAATATATTTTGTCCATGATAATTGTGCAGTGCATCGTACGCGAATGGTTTCTGAATGGCTCTCTTCTCAAGAAGACATCACTGTTATTCCTTGGCCATCTAAAAGTCCGGATCTAAATCCGATAGAAAATATGTGGGGTCAAATGGTTTTAAATTGGGATCCGAGTGAATTGAGGTCCAAGCATAATTTAAACCAAGAGGTCATGAGGACCTGGGAGTTAATGCGAGGTAATAATATGGGATGGAACATGGTTACTCAGATGAGAAACAGACTACAACAAATTATACTTAGTGGTGGTTATCGCTTACGCTATTAAGCGATAAGAATCGCTATATATAAAAATCGATAATTATCACTACTTTATTTTAACTGCAATGTTACGTTTTAACATAGTCAGAAAAATACCATTTGACCTCACTTATTTATTTTCAAAAACCTAACTGATTAATAATTTTTCACGATTTATAGGAGATCCAAATTGTTTAATTCATTAGATAAGTTATGTAAACAAAAATCTAATGAAAACATGTGTATTCTGCCTACTAAATCAAAAATGGAATATTATTAATCAGGATAGGGAGCTATTTGTAAGTAGGTTAAATTATAAAATACGTCAGTACTAATTACGTTTTTTTTTGTGTGGTGTAGTCAAAACTTTATAATTAATTAAAGTAAGTATAAACCTACCTAAAATTATGTTTTATTTTATCAACCACCTCTAATTCAGACAAATGTACAATAACTTCACTATTCACATGAATACTAAAATAAAAATAGAAATTGGCTGTAATTAAAAAGATAAATAAACAAAAAGACATCCATCGTTAGGAATCGATGACGGGTCTATCAGTGTGAAGGGAGAGAAACTCGGCTACACTAACCACTACACCATAGTTACATGTGACAATGCGTTGAAATTTTAATATCTTTACTCGTGATAATACAGATGTTTATGAATATGAATTTGAAAGAATCATTATTTTTTTTATTAAAACAATTGAATAAACTTTATAACAAAACAAAACACGTTAAATGTAAACTAAAATCAATATTTTTATGTTCAAAGCTAGAAGGGTTTGAACCTGCGTGCTACCGGATGGCACTATTACATATACTGTAAGGGGGATACCAAATTATGCTTCTGTCTGTACCTAAATGCCTGGATACTAGGAAATTAATTTAAAGTTTATTATTGTAATTGTTGTTTTGTTAACATCCTATTTTTAATTTTTTTGTGGACTGAATAAATGTTTTCAAAAAATCAAATAAAAGTCCAAAAAACGAATAACTGCTATTATATGTGACCTGGGTTCATAGCTCTATTCATAGCTCTATATATGTACATCCGTAGTCTGGATCAGCAAAGGCGGTATTTGAAGCTCGCAGGTGACTGACGAGCGGTCTCGAGCAGCTGTCCAGCTGGACATTGGTTGCATAATCATACTAATATGATGACCGAGCGATCTAAGGTGCAAAATTAATGTTCTGTTCGAGTGCGTGGGTTCAATGGTCTCATCTGACCACCTCTTTTTTGTAACCTTTTATAATGATTTTTTGATAATTTAGCAACAAAAAATAATAATCTTTCGTGACAAGTATTCACTCGCCCTAGAAAGCGTCGGATATTACACATTCTGTGACGCTAACTAGGCAGATACAACGGAAAAATGACGATGACATTTGCTTGTGACATTAGAAGTGTAACTACTGCTGTCAACATACAATCTCATTTTTCCGCAAACACCAACAGAAAGTGAATCTTGTCCAGGCAAATCAAATTAAATCATGTCAAATCATACACGGGATAGGAACAAAGTAGATAAATAAACAAAATATATCTTTCCGTTTATTTTCATTACCGTTAGCAGATAAAAGCAACAAATAAAGACGCTCAATATTTTTTTGGAAACAAAATGATGCATACTGTCCGCCGGCTAACTTTGTTTAACTAGATCTTAAATTAGTTGTAAAATACTAAACTAATACCTGCTAGTAGCTTAACTCTCGTATTCAATACAGTACAGGTGACGCGTAACTCTCAAGGATTGATAACAACTCATACAGCTCTTTTGGTAATCCGATGGGGTTTAGACATTTCGATTTCTGTTTGCGTTCAAGCAAACGGATTAATTAAATTGTATGGAAATTACAGTAGCTGTCGCGTTACAGTTACGTTCTTATTACTTATCACAAGGTAATATACTTACCATGCTTTTCATACAATTTCATCTTTCCGCAAGAAAGCCAGCAGAAAGTTGACCTTGTCCAGACCCAGGTATGGTCGGTCTCGGTATGGTCTTTAAGCGGCAACGTATATTACTAACACACGGCGTACCATCTGCACTGCATGGAATACGTGCATCAGTTCGCTGTTCACTCACCAAAGCGTATTGTATATAGTCCACATTATTCATTTTCTCGAAATTGGTGATAAGATTGAACATTCTATAGAAAGGGTGAGTGTCTTTGTGGTATATTTCTATGTCGTCCACATTCGCATAGCCCGCGAAAAGGTCAGCGGCCTTTCTCGGAGCTGGGGTCCCAGCAGGCAGTTCGGGAAAGCCGTTGATAGTCGATATTAGAAGAACTCTGTAAACACATACACATAATAAATAAATATTGGTGGACAATGCAAACAACACAAACTAGCACCAAACTAAGTCAAAAGTCAAAAGATACTTTATTCAATACAATCACAAGGATCACTTTGAAACGTCTTAAATACTAGGTGAATTTAGGTGCTAATTCTTCCTAACCTAAGCTCCAGAAGAACCGGCAAGAAACTCGTCCTGGTCCTAGGGCTTTTTTGCATGATCCTTCTTATAACTACCTTAACTACGAAAAAACGAATACTAGAGAGTTTATACATTTCAAATGTGTCTGCTAACTGTCTGAGGGCAGAGCGACATGAGGCAATGCATTGCTATCAATAATATAGTCATTTATATTATAATACGCTTTCTTCAAAAGATTACCCTTTATGTATGCTTTAAGAATAGCTTATAGTGACATGGCTAACAGAATATATATTTTTAAATATTATTATAACACCCAGACACAGAACAAACACATATTGTTCATCAACGAAAAGGTTAATCATGGGAGGGAATCGCACCCTCTACTTACAATGCAGAAGGTAGAGCTACTACCAACTGCGCTGACAGGCCAGTCATGATGATAAAATGAGTTATTTCACTACACTCCATGTTAGGTACTTAGACTAAGCTATTCATGAATAATAGACATGTTATGCTGTTAATTCAAGGAAAGCCTGTTTTGAGATTGGTGCCAAAGAAAAGTTTTTTAAAAACTGTAAAGTCACCAGTCACATTCATTGTTTTAAAATTATCTAAATGTTACTATAGACGTATATTATAATCTTGTAATCGTTGTATTAATCAAACTACACTCGAGAGGAATAAACTTACAAGGATAATAGCATAGCTACGATACGATATAATGACGACCTCCGTGACGCAGTTGGCGAAGTACCCCTAAGATAAAGATGGTTGCGGGTGCGATTCCCGCCGCGGGACAATGATATTTGTCTCAGGTCTGGGTGTTTTTCTATGTATATAAGTAGTATATCAGTCATGTGGTTTCCATACCACAAGCTCTGTTTACTTTAGGGCTAGATGATGCTGTGTGGAATGTCCAGCATTATTATTACATACCAATTTTGATACTACTCTATTGGTTAGTTTCAAAGTCAAAAGATACTTTATTCAATACAATCACAAGGATCACTTGAAACGTTTTACATACTAGGTGAATTTAAGTGCCAATTCATCCTAATCCAAGCCCGAGAAGAATTGGCAAGAAACTCGTCCTGGTCCTAGTACTTTTTTGCATGAACCATCTTATAACTACCTTAACTACGAAATACTAATACAAGAGAGTTTATACATTGCAAGTGTGTTGGTTAACTGTCTGAGGGCAGAGCGAGATGAGGCCATGCATTCTTATCAATAATATATACTTAGTCATTTATATTATAATAAGCTTTATTTCGCAGACACTATCTCATTTAATGACGTCATTGTCACACGAGTGGTATATGTTTTTGGTCGAAAATATCGAGCACGCTATGCTGAATGTACGTTCCACAAGACGTATGAATCTGAAGTGTGCTGCTTAGTTGTAGATACATATCCGTGGCTCTACATTCGTGTAAAGGTGGGTACAGATTGGTGCAATGCAACATGTAATGTAATATTCTGCCTTACATTGCATGTTCCCTGCTGCCTTGGACGTGTGGCGCGCGCGGTACGCGCATTGACTACGAATCATTCGAGAACATCTGTTCCCGCATTTCGTTCCAAACACTAGCCCTCGTCACACGTGTTCTTTTCTTTGCCCACATCACTCTACTTAAGTCTATATACTTACGAATCATGGAGTCTGAAGACAACCTTCTTGCTCTGACGATTATCAGTGCTTCATTGTTAATCATTCATCAACTTTTAAAAAAACGCCAAAGACCCCGACGTTGGTGGCGCACAGAATTATATAAACGGAGAGAAGGCCGAGAACTGCTTACAGATATGAATTTCCAGCATATAAGTGGCCAATACAAAAGTTTTACGAGGATGACGCCAACAGACTTTGAAAATTTACTCGCGATAGTCGGACCAAGAATAAGTCGAAAATATTCAAATTTAAGAGCTCCAATTTCAGCCCAAGATAGACTAGCGATTACTCTTCGATTTTTAAGCTCCGGGGACTCTTACACAAGTCTACAGTATACATTTAGAGTATCTAAACAATCTATAAGTGGAATTGTTCCTGAAGTGTGCTCTGCTATAATTAAAGAATTAAAAGAAAACATTAAGGTACGTATAATCAAAATCTTTATTTTTCTTTGTCAACTAAATTAAATCATTAAAATCATCTATAGAAGAGTGCTGTGAGTCTTGTGAAGAGACCGACAAAGGCTGCTGGTTGATTGAGTAGTTAGCAGCGTCTACATTTTCTGCTGTGGTATGACCGTAGGATACTGAAGTTGAGGGACGATTGGAGAATGGTTCTGTATATGCATTTGGTTGATTTTGCCAAGATTCATAATATCCCCTGTCGGCTTTCATAATAATTTCAAATATTGCGTGTTCAACCGAAGTCCTAGTCTGAGAGGAATAGTTACTCATTTTAGCTCCTATAAATGAAACAAAACTTTTTGTTAAGTCAGGAATGCTTGATGAACTGTCCAATTTCTGTGCGGTTGTTTTCAATATCCCCACTACATCGGTTAGAACATTGTTTTCGTATCTTCTGGATCGTTTCGCTTCCTGTAGACCATGCTCATTTGGTGGTGCTGGAGGGGTGAACTCATGTTGCGTGGCTTCGGTGGCGTTGTTTTTGGAGACTGAGCGTAGAATGGACTCCTGGAAATAATTATAATGATTTAAGTATTTTTTAAGGTACCCACGACTGCCAACGCCTGGTTGAAGATAAGCAAGGAGTTTGAAGACCGGTGGAACTTCCCACACTGTATAGGGGCATTGGACGGGAAGCACGTTTTACTTCAAGCCTCTATTAAAAGCGGAACCGAGTTTTATAATTATAAACAAAATTTTAGCATCGTTTTGTTTGCTCTAGTTGATGCAGACTATAATTTTCTATTCGTAGACGTAGGTTGTCAAGGGAGGATTTCTGATGGCGGAGTTTTCAAAGATACCCAATTATATGATAAGATAGAAAATCGAACATTAGACCTGCCAGAGTCACGTCCCCTATCCGATAGAAATGTTTCTATACCATATTTTTTTTTAGGCGATAGTGCGTTTGCTTTAAGTGAATACTTGATGAAGCCATATGCTGGGATACATCCAAAGGGTTCATCGAAGAGAATATTTAATTATAGATTAAGCAGAGCTAGACGGGTTGTTGAAAACGTATTTGGCATTGTATCGTCTGTGTTCAGAGTTTTAAGAAAACCAATGCTTTTACAACCCGATAAAGCTGAATTGGTAGTTATGGCAATCACTCTTTTACACAATTATTTAAAACGTCACTCTACAAACGTGAACATGATTCCAGGGTTAGTTGATAGGGAGGAAGATGGAAATTTAAATGAAGGTACGTGGAGGCAAAATAATAATAACATCACATCAATGCTGCCTGTAAGAAATATCCCTAGACGATCACCTGCGCATCTTAATGCTATCAGAGACGAATTAGCTGATTATTTTATGAATGAAGGAAAGGTTTCTTGGCAAGACAGATGCTCGTAGTTTAAATCTTACCGTATTTTTTCTCTTTCTTGGTGTGTTTCTATCGTCTAAGAACTTTAAAGCATTGTAGGCAAACCATCGACTTGTGTATGTGTCCGAAGTACCTGCAATAAAACACACATACATTAATACACTTTTATTTATTTACTAGCTTTACTTTAATTATTGACCTATAGTTAGTTACTGCACATAATTCTTTTAATAATAAACTATGTTATTTAATGCATAATAACAATACTATTCTAGCTCCTACAAAACGTCGTCAATATTGAATTTAAACAAATAAATTAAAAATAAATCCCTTGGCAGCCACGTTTAACTATCAACTATTTATTATTTAATCGAGTTAAAACATCCTGTATAAATTGAATATACATGTTTTTATTCGCTAGGTACTTAGGTATAAATAGTTTATGCAAAAAAAATATTTTTAGATATATAAACTCCATTGTACTTTTTTTCTAATTTGATTTTATTATCTAAGTAGGTACCTTAATTTTTTGATGACTTAAATTGTAATAAATACCTATATAAAAACAAATAAAATGCGTTATTCTTACTTTTTCCAGTCCCCTTGGATTTTTTTTCCTTTCCTTTTTCACGGCGGTAAGAAGAGAGAAGACTTATCATTTTATTATTGCACTTTTCTGCTGTTATTTTCAATACATTTTCGATTTCGTCCCACGCATCTTTCTTTAAATTTTGTTTATAAAAGTTTTCATTTTGAGGTTTCCATAAAACTTCCCTTGTTCTGTATTCCTCTATCAATAAAAGTGACTCGTCATCACTCCACGCACCCTCTTTCACCGCCATGATCGTTGCGCATGCGAACGAAACGAACGACCGTCCACGGCTGAGTCCTGCGCACACTGCGCGCCCCTTTGTGTTCGTACTAAAAACCGACAAATCTCGAATCGAGCCGCGCACGAGTTGTAACGCTCGGAGCGTGCGCGACCCAGGCGCAGTACGTGCGCGCGAGGCGTCCACACTATGGGAATTCTGTTACATTACATGATACATTGCAGCAATGTGGACCTCAAATTCTTGCATTGCATGTTGCATTACATGTTGCATTGCACCAATCTGTACCCACCTTAATGTGTCCTGCATTGGAAACGTACACTCACGTTGTCTAACAAATGGAACAAGCAGCTGAAATACGCCGAAGCACAGCGTGTGCAGCAGTAGAACAGCGTCTTTAGTCTTCTCAGACTTGGGTTACGAGAAATCGGCAAGACGATTCAAAGTTGTTATTTTTGCAATTGTATTGACCTACCTTCGGAGGATACTCTCGTGTTTATAACGCTAAATAATATATTAACGGTTATTATAAAACGGTTCTGAGTCGAATTTCTTACCTCAGTGCTAAATGGGCGATGCCTATAGTTGGAAAGAGGTCCGACTGAGCGCCGGAACATTCGTACTTGTGATAGGAAGACGCCTGCTTCCTGCATTCCAGATTGCAGTATGCGCTTCGGGAGCATACCTTACAGCTGAAACAGAACATTTCCAATAAGAACACGTTTTATACTACAACTGGTTAGTGCGATGTATTTCACTAACTGAGAATGGCGCTACCTCTACAGAATGACAGTGCCTAGATTTTTGTAATATTATGTGCGTATACATAATGTACTACGTATATACTTTTCTTTTGTAAATACATATATGTTACATAGAATTACCCAGACCCGACAGAAATACTTGCAGTTCATACAAACATTTATCCCGAAGCGGGATCGAACCCGCAACCTTCTGCGTCTCATCCATCCCTTGGCCCACTGCGCCAGAGGTCGTCAAATTTATGATATTTATACTTGTTGAGATTATGTTTCAGTAACGCGACATACTCACGGTACTAGGTTAATGTGTGCAGCACAGCAGCCGTCACAAAGCAGCAGGTCGCACGGAAGCGGCACCCAAGCGTACGGCTCTTCAGAGAACAGTACGTCGCCTCGACGCGTCTCAGCACGCGTCACCACGTACCGACCGACAGTGTCGCTGCGCCTGTAATCAGTTATTTACTGTAGTGCGTATATTAACTCTTTTGTGATTCATACGGAGAAGGAGGCAATGGCTTTAGTGTGTAAAGCCACGACTGCTGCCCAACCTATGTGCCAAAGCACACAATACCAGGTGGAGCGATGGCAAAAGTCTTGACGCATCTATTTCTTGGCGCACATAAGGAGCCTATATATCTAGATACAGGTAATGATGATGATACGCTTAAAACTAGATATTATACAAGACGCTGCCCATGGCTTCGCACGCGTGTTACCTACATAAAAACGCCTATGTCCCCAAGATACAATCTATTTTCTATAATAAATCTCCCAAATCTCATAATAATAATATTATAATAATGCCGGACATTTCACACAGCATCATCTGGCCCCAAAGTAAGCATAGCTTGTGTTATGGGACCACATGACTGATATACTACTTACATACTATTTTTTTTGTAAATACATACATATTATACATAGGAACTCCCAGACCCGAGACAAATACTTTCAGATCATACAAACATTTGACTCGCGGCGGGAATCGAACCCGCAACCTTCTGCGTCTCAGCCAGACGTTAGTCCGCTGCGCCACAGAGGTGATGATCATGATCAATGGATCTAAATGTCTCTAAATGGTTTTAAACAGCTAAATGTAGCTGTATGGTCAGGAAAAGGTAACAAACACACAAACATACAGCCAAATAACAGACAAACAACCATACAAACAGACCGACCATTTCAAATTTATAATATTACTAGCTGTCCCGTGCTAGTATAATGAAACTTTGGTATTCTCTTGTTACCAACATATCCTAATTTAATTTTATCTAATTTAATTAAGCGTTCCTAATTTAGTTAGATGGTATCAACCGAATAGATTTTACAAATGCTATGACTAACTAAAATATATTTTAAACAATTCCTAATTTTAGAAATGAACCAAACGAATTGCCACCACTGTGTATTATGGCTTACATTAGATTCTAGATCCCTAGAACTGTCCTGATATACATACATTTTATCGTTTCGCCGAGTAAACCTTAAGAAACAGAATTACCCACAAACAACACATTCATATATGATGTCACTAGTTCTTTCGAAACAGTGTGATGCAAAACAACTGAAGAACAATTTAGGACAATTTCTTAAAGACTTACCATATTATGGTACAGACGGTTTTAAAAATATTAGTGGAGTATTTTATTATTCACGCCATCTAGCTCCAAAAAGATTATACTTTGGAAGGTTGTTTGATTAAATACTTATTCGAGTATTTACATCTAAATACATATACTTATAATACTATGAAAACACCCCGACAAAGCACAAAGGTTCAGCACCTAGGTTCGTCACAGAAATGTTTGATCTGAATGAGGATCGAACCCTACAGAACAGAAAACCTTTACTACCAACTGCGAAATGAATGAATGAAGGTTTTAAACTTTTGCCAATGAAGAGCAGTCTGCCGAATTAAAGTCGCATTTAATATTTAAAAAATATTAAAATACATAAATCAAACATTTGCCATTGGTAGATTTTATACTGGGCAGCTATATTCTAACAAGTAAATATAAAAATACTCAAAGCAGGTGCAATGTGCGTCATAATTTGAACGTCGACATGCATACAATTGCTTAATACTTTACTTGCAATGCTATAAGCAGATATTTGGGATCGTTTGGATATAATCTTTATAACAGAAAAACAGCTACAGATACATCTAAAATCTAAGCCTAGCAAGGACTACAGATTGATTTGCAAAACATTGATTTGCGACTATAAATTGTACAACAGACAAACGCTAAGGCATTTTGATTCCATTCAAAAGAATAACAAATCCGTGATAGACAAAGAGGAGAGAACGATTTCGGGATGCAAAATTCTAGAACCATCGCCATATTGTACTTTGAAATAACACTTCAAAGTTATAGCAGTGGCTGCAAACTGGTTTCAATAACATAATACTAATTTTAATAATATTTTTTATTCCGAAAGTTATGGTTTCATAGTTTTCATGAAGGCGTGGCGCAGTGGACTAAGGTCCAGTTGAGACGCAAAGGTTGAGGATTCGATTACCGCCGCGGGACGTATGTATGATCTGCAAGTATTTTTTTCGGGTCTGGGTGTTTCTATGTATAATATGTATGTATTTACAAAAAAAAAAGGTATATAAGTAGTATATCAGTCATGTGGTACCGATAATACATGCATTGCTTACTTTGGGGCCAGATGATGCTGTGTGAAATGTCCGGCATTATTATTAAGTGGCTTATTAACCTCCAAAATAGAAAGGTTATTGGGTCTCAATGCGGGAATCAAATCCACATAGTCAATTTGCAATGGAGAAGCCTATGTATCTTGTTGATGTGTTTGTCGTAGACACAGTATAACATCTAATAAAGCAAATGTTGACTATGCCGTAAACAAAGTTGAAAAAAAATATCCGATACAACTCAAGAGTACATCGTAGAAGTAACATTGGCTGGTGTACACTAACTGACATCCGGCATATAGACGCATTTTGGACTAAGCAATTCTCACAACACCATCTAGTCCCAAACTAAGCATAGCTTATGGGAATTTGATAAATGATATAATACTTATATATCACGATACTATATAACACTAAAACAAAACTAACATCTATGTTCATCACACAAATGTTTGTCCAAGGAGGGAATCAAACCCACAACAGCACGGAAGGCAGAGCAACTAAACTAAGCTGAGAGGCCAGTTAATGCACCGGGCGAAAGCAGATCTTATATTCGATATTTTTTTAAAGCTTAATTATGTTTTTGCGATTCGCATTGCCGAAACCAGAGTGCGAGTGGAAATTATTCGTCTCTTATTCATTCTCGTCGGTAAATTTGGAATACTAATTTATTTCTCACTGCTAGGCACAGAGCTCTACGAAAGACACGATATCAAGCGATTACATGGTAAATTCGCATGCAGATCATACAAACATTTGTCCCGCCGCGGATATCGAACCAACAATCTTCTGCGTCACAGCCGGGCCTTGGCCAACTGCACCACAGAGCTTTGGTAGTTTACTCTGGGTACATAAAGAATGTAAACTAAAGTACTACTTATTATTTAACTATACCTACTGCCTCCATAATGTTTCCATTTTTAACTACTGTTTCCGTTCTGTTCCGAGTTGTTAAATAAACATATTATATTCGAGTCTATTATATTTTAAATTCGCAGTTATATAGCTAGAAATAAATTGTCTGACATAGAATAGCTCTAGGACGCTATTAAACATAGGCGTTTCTGATGTACGCACCGATGGATACATCCCGTGGTAGGTATACCACGCGACAACTTGCTTTGTCAAACTATTTGTTTCTACCTTAAATAAATAAATCAAATAATAATAAACCGAAAAAAATTACACAGATTGAGCTTAGAATGAGTAAGGTAGTTTGAATGGTATTCGCTACGCTGCTTATTTCTTGTACTTTATAACACGAGTATATACAAGCCACTTTTAAAGATATTATACGATCATTTAATCTATCAATCTCATACAGATAATAAACCTTGTAACTTAACTATAATTAAATAAATAAACAAAATAAATTTTGGTGGGCGCATTGCCCACCAAAATTAAATCTAGCCACAACTCAATCTAGCCTCAAACTAAGGATTATGGTGATTTTTAAATACATAATGCCATTTCATAACACCCAATCAGAACAAACACCTATGTTTATCTCACGAATGTTTGTCCTGAGAGAGAATCGAACCCCCAAGCTACAGCGTAGAAGGCCTGTCAGCTCAGTTAGCTCAGAGCTACTACTAACTGAGCTCACAGGCCAGTTAAAACAGATCCCCTGGACTTAGATTCTATCCATTAAGAGACGCTACTCCATTAAGAGAGCTATGCCTCTCTCGCTAGTTACTAGATAATTAAATCCTTACTTATAAACGCCTCTCAAATTTAACACTGCCTAAACACTACGATTCACCGTCACTATTTATCACTATCATACAAAAAGGGATAGCACTATTTTAAGCAGTGATTAACTTTTGACGTGATTCTTCGTTTGTCATTTCATAAAGTAACATAGCACTTCTAAATTATGATTTTTTTCCCGTGTCATTGCAATTTTTTATTCAGTAACCTTAGCGCAATTTTAATGAATAAATTATAACTTCATAGCACAATTATTGACAATTGAATTATATTTTGATAAAGACGGGCTTTACTCACGTATTATTTTGTCGATGGAGGCACCGACAATGTTTCGATTCATCTAGAGAATCTTCATCAGGTAAGTTTGATCCGCGGTCCGCTCGTTGCCGCTCGAATCCGCGGTCCGCTCGTTGCCGCTCGAGTTCACGGTTCGCACTGTGCGTGAGGTATCTCGCGGCGCGAGTCGTGCGTGCAGGTAGAGGGGGAAACGTTGTCACGGCAGGCGGTAACAAATTTGGTGCTAGTACTGGCCCTTCGACTTCGACTTCGCGGATCAAACTCACCCTGATGAAGATTCTCTAGATGAATCGAAACATTGTCGGTGCCTCCATCGATAAAATAATACGTGAGTAAAGCCCGTGTTTATCAAAATGTATAGTACAACTCACGTAAGTTTTGAAAGTGAAATTGAATTATAGGTGTATTATGGTGCAATGTCATTTGAACGACGAGGAATCTCGAGAAAGTTCTAGGCGGCTATTCCGCGATGACGTTTAGAATAGACAAATGACGATCGACTAAGACTTTATAATCAAACAATCACTTGACACTGGCAAAATTATCTTCTTCTTCTTTGTTAATGACCTGTGACATAATAATGTAAATTTTGCCAGTGTCAAGTGTTTATTGTTTATAGTCAGTTTGTTTGTTATTAGAGTCTTAGTCGATGGTCAATTGTCAATTCTAGACGTCACGCGGAATGGCGTCTAGAATTTTCTTGGGATTCCTCGTCGTTCAAATCACATTGCACCACAATACACAAATAATTCAATTATCCATACCCGTCCTGTAGTCACAATTTATTCTTTAGAATTCCGCCAAGATTACTGAATAAAATGCAATAAAACGGGTAAAAAGTATTAAATTAGCAGAGCTATGCTACTCCATGAAATGACAGACGAAGAATCTGGCAAAATTGTCAACAAGACAGATGCCATTATAGGAAGAAAGAAGAACTTTTGACGTTGATGAGAGACATTTATAAGTAGTCAGTTAGTTTATAGATATAGTGCAACAAACTTATTTGTTCCGGTAAGGGTGGCGCCTCTGTCTATTGGCAATGTAATTTAGATTAGCTTTTCTATGAGAGTTTTTCAGTTCGTTCTTAGGCCACCTGAACAGATAAGTTGGTGGCAGTATAAGCGCTGCCAGTCAGGATAAAGCAGGAATCGTCAAATTAGATCAGAACAAAGGAAATAGATGATGCGAGGCTCTATGTTGCGGTCTGGTACAGCATGATATAGACGACGCAAGCAGCAGGCAATGATAATATACAACAGCTAGCATCCATCTAAATTGAGAGTAAGATCTATCCTACATTCGCTAACATGTTAAACCTGTCGCTATGCTTATTCACTGATAGTAAGAAAGACAAGGACAAACCGCACTTGCCAGTTATGAGTTTGTAAGGTTATGTGTTTGTAAAACCCACCTTAAATCCAGTACGCTAGAAGCGTTTATGAACTGCTCGTTCTGGCCATTATAGCAGTCGGGTACCACATCGTCTGAGGGCACGGCCTCAATGTTGACAACTTCCATCTTGCTTTCAAGGATTTTCACGTTACGGGCGAATTCCGCTGAAAATATTGAGAGATCATGAGAACATACTTTTCAAAGCTTACCCGATAAACAAACGCGTTCTATTTGACCATCGAAATAAATAGTAGTACTTATAAATAAATATATATGTAAATAAATAATGCCGGACATTTCACACAGCATCATCTGGCCCCAAAGTAAGCAAAGCTTGTGTTATGGGTACAAATAAATATACATATTTTGTAAATACAAACATATCATACATAGAAACAGTCAGACCCGAAACAAATACTTAGTCATACAAGCATTTCTCCCGCGGCAGGAACCGAACCTGCAACCTACTGCGTCACAGCCAGGCCCTGGCCGACTGGGCCACAAAGGAAATATATAGAAATACCAGGTGCTATCCGCGGCTTCGCACGTGTGGTATCTACATAAAAAGTAGCTTGTATCAGTCTCCAAGATACAATCAAACTCCTTAACAAATTTCATACAGGTCAGCTGCTTAACAACAGGACTAATAGGACAAATATCCTCAAATAATACTGATGATGCGTCTACCACGTCTCGTGATTACAATCATGACACATGTGTTTTTGGTAGAATATGATGCAGAAGACTTACTCGCCATGATGTAGAGGGCTGATTATAATTTTCATACATTTTCTCGGTTGAGGTGTTTCACTTCAACCTGATTGAGAAACTGTTTAAAACAAATCAGCATTTAAATCAGCCTTCAGCTGGAGCGCTGGACAACTAGCGAAACGGATACCTCTTATATTATGATGACTCCTGACACAATCGAAGCAAGCCTAAATAACCACAGGTCCTGGAAACTTTGAATATAGCGCCCACTGACGAGTTTGTGTCGCTGACTAGTGTACCCTTAAAGGCTCCTTATAGTAGCAGTTTGAATAAGTTACCATTTTGGGCAGAAGGCAGATTGAGCGTCGACGCGTGTTGCGACGCGGCGGAGAGAGACTCGATCACGAGCTCTCGCTGGTTCAGCTCAATGTAGCAATCCGCTCGGCGCAACATTAGCTTGTGACGTAGCTCGCTAGGATAGCCTGCCAATAGTGCCAGTGCTATGTCATCTAGACATTCCTGAAAATCAACATTATCTAATAAGACTCAGGAGAATATGATCGCCGCTTTAATGAGGGTAATTGGCCTATAAAGTATTCTCATAATAGTTATATGGCTCCCATAGTATAAACTATGCATAGTTTGGTGCTGTGTTAATAGACCCCAAATATTTATTTATTTATTATCTAATAAGACAGGAGAATATGATCTCCGCTGACCTCCTAGACTGGAGGCCTTATGATAAGTATCATAAGTGTGTATTTAAGTATTTTAAGGTTTTCATTGTACAAGCTCTGCTAAGTTTGGAGCTAGATGGTGCAGTGTGAGTTTGTCCACCAATATTTATTTATTTATTCCACTAACCTATACAAAGAAAAAGACTGCCTACACAGGAATATAAAGTGCATGCTACATGAAGTATTTTACACCTAAGTAACCATGAACAATATATTCCAATGTCTTTGGTAAATAAATTTTAGCCTGTGTACTTATACTTATTTTTAGGTGCATGTAAAATGTCTAGACATAAATAAATATTATCATTTATTCCATGTTTAAATATTAAGATAAATATGTATGACTTTTTTTTCTTCTTTCGTGTTAATTAACTCTCAAATAATTGAAATTTGCTTTGATCAAAAAGTTGCTATAGCAGCGTCCGTGATAATTTTCATACAGATATAAACTTAACACTCTTTTATGTATCTGATATTTGCCTATTCAGAATAAATTTATTATCAGGTGTATCTTATTTATTAACTGGACACTGCAGTACCTGAGAAATGTTTCAAGATTCTAGATATTTATTTGCATAAAATAAATTGTAAGTACACAAGGTCTCTGTTTTTATGCACTTTTAAACTTTAACTTTTTACATTCTCTGGGCATCACAAATTTTATTCATGCCGTGGCATAATAAGTTAAATATAATTAATTCCAGCCTGAGACACAGGTTCTCCTACTTCGGGCATATTGTAAGCAGTTACCTAAGTATAATAATATAGTATAATTATAGTACATTTAACAATAAATATTATTTTCTGTATTGAAACACTTAGCTCTAAGACAATGAATAAAGATTTATTATTATTATTATGTTTACTTAACTACTGTCTGAAGTATAACATGTGCCATATATGTTTGGACATCCTTAAAAAGATTAAAGTAACTAGGTACCTATCTGAGGTGTCTACAGAGCTTGAGGATTACAGTCTTGAACAAGTTTGTTTGTTTGTTTTATACAGATAAGAGTAATTGTAGGCTTGCTATCTAATATGATAGTCTGATATTGTGTTTTCCATCTACTCAGCTTATCTAGCTTATGCACAAAAAAACATATCCCATAAATTATATGCAGATTAGTTAACTGTATAAGAATTAGTGCAGTGCTGACTTACCTGCAGGTTTCCTCACTATATTTCTCTTACATTTTGAAAGCATGCCTAAAAAATCCTAAAACCTAAAAAATCTGAAGATGTGTGTCAAGTGCGCAATTGAGGTACATTTTAGTCCCTTTAATCCCTTAGTCAAGGGGTTAAAATTTAAATTAAAATGAAGTTACAACTTCACTAGTAGTAACTTCACAATAAGATGAAGAGCATGTCATTGTGCACATCAATTAGTGAAAATTGTAGGTATAGTTTAACAATTCAATTACAAACCTGAAATCTCTTCAGCCTCAACAGAGCAGCAGACCGATTTGCCAAAGCCAGTGGGTACATAGGTCCGTTCTGGTGTGCATACACTACACTCTTTGTGTAGCATTTGTAGCTTTCTTCAATTAAGTTAGCTCGGAACTTCTCATTTCCTTGCTGCCTCCAAAGTAAAGATATATCATCAGATTTGCGAGCAGTGTCACAGTTACTAGTTTTCTTCCCGTATGTTGTATGCATTTGATGTATCCATTGTAGTAGAATATGCCTGTAAAATTCGTATATAGTATTAATACTATGTACTGAGACATAGCTTGTTTATTTTTCTTTACAACTGTTGATGGAGGTTATGAGGCGGTTTGTATTAACAATATGTGAACTATGGACTTGGAGGTTATTGGTAAAGAATTCAGGTGTATTCTGTAGCTATACGTAAGTTATTGGTAACAAGTTTAGCAGAGATGGATGGTAGGCACTCGTACAAGTAGGTTGAAAGCTAGTTATTATAAAAATGATGCACACACTTTACTCCTTCGTTTTTCAAGAAGTAGCTCATGGTGTCGATCTCATTATCATTGGTCCGGTCTATTTTCTTCTCTTCCGAAGCAATGAGGAGCAGCAAGATCTCCCATTGTTTGGCGCAGTCCTCAGGCAACATTACAGAATCCATAGTTTAAACTTGCTGTTACACACTAAGCCTTCAAACTTTAAGGCAATGATATCATTTTTTTCTGAAATAATACCAACCAAACACAGTAAGAAAAAGAGGTGAGAAAGCTAGTCTACTCAATTAAACAAAAAAATACTAATTTTTATTCACACCTTAGTGACCTTAGAACCATAGGATATTATTATAGTATAGGATATTGCATACTCTGTGCCACAGAGTACTTTGTTATATACTTGATAATACTGCTTTGCTTAGAACTACACTACTTATTAATAATGTCAACTAAAATATGATTCAGTCATTATTTTCACAGAACATGTAGGTATGAAGTTAGGCATAACTAGGTACTTAGAGTTTAGACCATTAGATTTAGATA
Source organism: Lampropteryx suffumata (assembly GCA_948098915.1). NCBI lineage: Eukaryota > Metazoa > Arthropoda > Insecta > Lepidoptera > Geometridae > Lampropteryx > Lampropteryx suffumata. Next base: position 10,637,153 of record OX402544.1, on the reverse strand, counting down.
CACATCTAATTACCTAACTACCTATGGATTTTAATATTATTTTTATACATAAGTAGGTACCTACTTTTGATAACAATAGGTTCCAAATCTATGACACTTTAATTTAATAGTCAACCATTGTAGTAAAATATAACAATTGATCACAGAACAAAACACTATTACTATTGTTTCACTAAAGAAACGAATCATAAATGGCGGCTGGTATCATTAGGTATCACTATTCACAGAAGGTAAAGTGTGCAAAAAAATCAGAACTTGTAAACCAAGTGAAACCAAACCTTTTACAAAGTCGTTTTAAAGTAATAAATAAATAACAACGTAAATATAAAATAAATATAAAATGGAAATGGAAAAGGAAAAACTAATAATCTTACAAAAGTACCGAGCGCGTCGAAATGAAAAAGCGCTGCTTAAAGGCAAGTCAAGCAAGTACCTATGATATTTCTTTTTGCTGATAGTACGCACATGTGTGAGTTTAGACGGGAATATTGTGCGAGTGAAAGAACATGAAAAGACTCGCCATTATTGCGATTCCTTTTTTTTGAAATAGTAAAGCTATTTCAATAAAAAAAGTAATCGTAAGGTAATACTAAAAAACATAGGTGTCATGTGCACCTATGTGCAATAGGGGTTTTTGAAATGTTTGCAAAGTCTCTGATAAAACGATTAATATAATCTGGAGTGTTGGTATCAACCAACGGGGAGCTTTTTTTAATACCTACCTAGTGCCTTCATTATTTTTATATATTACTTATTAATTTTTATTTTTATTATAATAATAAATTTAAATCTAAATATGAATAAAAATGAATACGTGAGTTATTATACCTAACTAGGTAATTAAGTAATTGTCTAAGCCGCACACAGACTTTTTAATGGTCCTTACACACGTTGGTGCGAGTTTAGTGGCCATTGTGATCTCGCGACTAGTGCACGTTTGTTTGAAAGCCAAAAAAGATAAAATATATTTACGTTTTAAAAACTAAAAAGAAAACCGACTTCATTGAATGAAATTTGAGCCTAAAAAACATTTTCAGTGGAAAGTCGATGTATTTTGTATATATATAATATAGGTAGGCCAAATAAACGCACCGCTCTAATAAGACAGCGAGGTATCGAAGGACACGAAAACATCATCGATGTATACAATTTTTAGGTTTTCATTGATTTTTCAGCTCGACCGACTTTGATAAAATTTAAATGGGACCACCTGTGAAGTATAGGTACCCTTTTAAACAATTAAGCATTTTCCAAATCGGTTCAGGCGTTTTCGAGTAACCTGTGAACATACATAAAAAAAAATCCTACGAATTGAGAACCTCCTCCTTTTTGATGAAGTCGGTTAAAAATAGATAAAATATAGAAAAAATAGATACCTAACTAAAGTTCGTAAGTTCCTAGCCTAAGTTCATTAAACCAAACGCAATAGCCGATACAAGCTCGGTGTCCGTCATGCTTGGGTGTATGTACGTAGTACACTGACGCAAGCATGTAAACGACTTCCAAAGGCAATGCGAGATTTGTGGACACTTGCGGCTTGTGGACGTTGGTCGAGGCTTGGTAAGCATGGAAATGTAGCATTAGATAACGAAAATATACACGTAGGTACCTACTTTATGGTAATAAGTAGGTACCTATAAGGTATGCGCCAACCGTGTGTTCGGCTGACACGAGCGGTTTTAAAATTTCTTGATCACTGCGATGTTCGCGAAGTATTAAGGAAGTATTATGTACCTAGGTATTAAGGACTAGGGCTCTATTAGCTATTAGTATTTGTAATGTTATAAATAATTTGAGAATAAACAGAATTTAAGTAATAATAATAATAATAAGCGAGCGAGCTAGACATTCGCTTATACGCTTCATTGCCCCATCAGCAACGAGCTTTTGAACTGACTCTATTACAAATGATCAAATGATCATCTATACAAAAATGATCTTGGCGTGTTTTGACGGCACCCGCATTTTATTTTTCATCATTAACTAATAAGTATGAATAAAAAAAATGTTGAACGGGTAAACTTTTAATTAGTTTATATTCTAAGATCTAAGAATATGATGATTATTTAGATTATTATAGATTAAAGTTTTGGGAGTGGGTGTCCAATGGTAGACCTAACTGTGGCAGAATATATGATGATATGAATCTTAGTAGAAAAATGTTTAAAGCTAAAATTAAATGGTGTCAGAATAACCAAGAACAGGTAAAAATGGATATAATTGCCAGCCAAAGATCTGCTAAGAACTTCTCCCAGTTCTGGAAAAACATTAGTAAGCTTAACTTAAAGTCTGGCCTCCCTACTAGCGTGTCGGGGATATCGGAACCTGGGCAAATAGCAAACCTGTTTAAGGACCATTTTTCTGTAGAGCCTAGCCTTAAACCTTTGCAGACGTTCGATGCTGAGGACCACCTTGGAAAGGAATGTATCAGGTTCTCTGCCAAGGAAGTTAGAGAGGTAATACAACACATGAGCAGGGGTACATCGCCTGGCCATGATGGGCTCAGCATCGAGCACCTTCAGTTTGCTGGCCCGCATTTGTCAAGGATTTTGTCCATGTTTTACTCTCTTTGTATAAGTCATTCATATTTGCCTAGTGATTTCATGAAAACTATTGTGGTGCCAGTGGTTAAAAATAGAACGGGCGATGTTCCTGATAAGGATAACTATAGGCCGATTTCTTTGGCTACTATCACATCCAAAGTACTAGACCGGCTTCTGGATAAACAACTGGCCAAGCATTTACTACTTCACGATGGACAGTTCGGGTTTAGGCCTGGATTGTCCACCGAGAGTGCTATATTAGGTTTAAAGTACTTAGAGCCTTCGACACAGTATGTTACAATATACTGTGGCGAAAGCTTCGTGAAACCACCCTGCCCAAAGAAATATGTTCTGTTTTTGAGTACTGGTATAGTAATCAGATAAACCATGTTAAATGGTCAGGGACGCTATCTAACGCATATGGTCTTCAGTGTGGAGTAAGACAGGGGGGGGGGTGTCTTCTCCAGACCTCTTTAATTTGTATGTGAATGAGCTGATGGATGGTCTCAGCAGACAACCTATTGGATGCTATGTAGACGGTACTTGTATGAACAATATTAGTTATGCGGATGATATGGTGCTGCTGGCACCATCTATCAGTGCACTTCGAAAACTACTTTCGCTGTGCAAAACATATGCAAATAGACATGGCCTGCAATATAATGTTCAAAAAAGTAAATACATGGTTTTCGAAACTAAGGGAAAACACACTAAAAGTATACCACCCGTGTTACTTAATGGAGTTCCCTTGGAACGGGTCAGACACTTTAAATATCTTGGCCACATTGTTACCGAAAGCCTAAATGATGAATTGGATATGGAGAGGGAGCGAAGGGCGTTGACCGTAAGAGCTAATATGTTGGTTCGTAGGTTTGCTCGTTGTTCAAATGAAGCTAAAATTACACTGTTCAAATCATATTGTCAAACATTCTACACGAGCAGCCTGTGGTCCTCATATACTCAAAAAACGTTCAACGCCCTTCGTGTCCAATATAATAATGCATTTAGGATATTGTTGGGGCTTCCGCGATTCTGTAGCGCGTCCGGTATGTTTGCAGAAGCACGCGCTGACGGTTTCCATGCCTGCATGCGCAAAAAAGTCGCGTCCCTGTTACACAGAATACGCGGAGCCACCAACAGTATACTAAATACTATAGTTGATAAGTGGGACGGTCCTTTTTTCAGGCAATGTAGTCGAGTTATGATGGCATAGGAAACTATTCCGTTTTAGCTCGATCACAGTGTGAGTGGCCTTGCCTTATTCCCACTTCTATTTAATTTTTATGTCAACCTTAGATAACAATATTACTAACACCTAGAGTAAGTATTACTAACACTTTATGGATCTCAAGTTATCTGAAATAAATGAATTTATTATTATTATTATTATTTAAAATTTTAGAGTAGGTAGGTATATTCAGATTATTAACCGACCTCAAAAAAAGGAGGAGTTCTCAATTCAGTTGTATTTTTTTATGTTTGCTACTTCATAACTAGGTAAGTACCTACTTGTAAAAACCGATTTAAATAAAAACAAACGGATTGCACCCCGGGAGTGCCGACAGAAGTGAAAACTTATTTTGGCGTGTTAGAGTTTAGTAATAAATCACTTCAAAATCAGTAATTATGGCGACTGCCAATCAAATACTGAACGAACACAGATGATGCAATATTTTTTGTTCAGAATGTAGATAATATATCAAAGAACCTAACTCAGTAAACTTCTCCATACAAAAGTAGACTGTAAACATGTGAATTAAGGTTTATAATCAAAAAATGGGGCGAGCGCGGCAGCCAGCTGCGTCTATATGAAAGAACCTAACTCCGTAAACTTCTCCATACAAAAGTAGACTGTAAACATGTGAATTAAGGTTTATAATCAAATGGGACGAGCGCGGCAGCCGGCTGCGTCTCGGTAACGGTGTCGCATATCCAGAGGTTTTATCTCATCCAAAAATATGCGTACCGCGCTAAAAGACGTTTTCACTTCAAAAATATGTGAATGTTTATACATTCCGATTTTGATGCAATTTCTATAAATCTATTATAGAAATTTCATCAAAACCGGTTCAGCAGTTTGGTTTTTAAATTAAAATAACTCAAAAAAGAAACGAAATTTCGTATTTTGATTTCCAGGGATTTTCCAGTTGTGCTAACGAATTTCGAAAAATAAATAAGTACTAAAAACATAGGTAAAAAAATTCAAACCGCCTTAAAAAAAGGAAGAGGTTCTCAATTCGGTTGTATTTTATGAGCTCAAATGTAATTCAATGTTGGTGGTTTTCTTTTTCGTTTTTAAAACGTTATTATTTTGATTATACATACCTACCTACCTAATAGGTATTATTTTGATAAAAACTGAAAACTGGCTTCATAACCCTGATAATAAATTATCCAATACAATAACTACTCTAAATACGATAGGTGTTAACTGCGCCGACAGTGCTAATAGTAAAACGTAAGGTTTTAAAAATAGTTGTAATTGTATAGACTCATAGCTTGCGTAATAGTTGAATAAAGAGACAAAGAAAGAAAGTACGTCTCTCTCCCTCTCGCTCTAATGTATTGAAAACGCGCTGCCTGCCTATAGTGCGTGTGGAGGGACTCCAAATAATATAAGGATTGTGTTAAATTTGTGTAATTTATGACGAGCAGCCAGGTAAAGCAACTTCGCAGTTGTACAATTTAATACAACGCCTGATTACAATTTGCGAGCAAACATTCAGAGCAAACCTTATAACAGGCGCAAGTAGTGTATACCTACGCTTAAAATCTATGAAACATACTGCTCCCTCAGCAGATAGGATAGGATAGGAAGAGATATGGTAAGTTTGGTAATAAATGAATTTGTAATACTTATCAGAATATCCAAAAAAGAATAAAGTTTAAAAAATGTTGATATAGTTCTGAGTGTTAACTATTTATTTGGTTAGCTTTTGGCATTTGGTTCCATCAGACCTTAATTCAGGATAAGTATATATTACTGGATATATTAATTTTAAAGCTTAACATGCGATTATTTCGGCAGATAACGACCTCTGTGGCGCAGTGGGCTAAGATCCGGCTGAGACGCAGAAGGTTGCGGGTTCGATTCCCGCCACGGGACAAATATTTGTATGATCTGCAAGTATTTGTCTCGGGTCTGGGTGTTTCTATGTATAATATGTATATATTTACAAAAAAAAAGTATATAAGTAGTATATCAGGCATGTGGTACCCATAACACAAGCTCTGCTTACTTTGGGGCCAGATGATGCTGTGTGAAATGTCCGGGATTATTTATTTATTTATTTGTCTGTTGCCATCTCTATCTTTGACATTAAAAAAACAAGAACAATAGCTACATAAATGATTATAATAGGGTAGGTAGATATATCGTTACCTACTAACACAAACTTGTAAGCGAAACAGCTGTTGTTATGTCGTAAGTGTTATATTTAAATCATATTAACCTCTGTGTCACAATGAGACAATGCCTGGCTGAGGCGCAGAAGGCTGCAAGTTCGATTCCCGCCGCGGCACAAATGTTTATAGGTTCTGCGAATATTTGTCTCGTGTCTTTGTGTTTCTATGTCTAAAATGTATGTAGGTATTTACAAAAAAAGTTTTAAGTAGTTTATCATTCATGTGGTAGCCATATTCATGTGGTATTGATCACCGCATGGTCAGAGGCTCATTCAATCGTAATGTAAAGCTAGAAAGATCCCGTCTGATGAAATCTACTCTTCGCCCAAGTCCTGCCCAAATCCAAAACCCTGAGAGCTTTCAGTTGGAACTCCAAACTCGCTTCCAATGCCTCGCCGAATCCGTGGACGAAATAAATAATAATAATTATTATTATTATTTATTCAGATCACTAAGATCCATTGCACATACAATCAAAATAAAATTGAAATGACGGTCTGGTGGAAATTGTCCATGCCGTTGGGTCAAAGTTCTGTAAAATCCAGCGCAAAGTTAGAACCCAAAAACTCTCTGAGCACACTCTAAAACTCATTGCAGAACGTAGCGAAATGAAATTGTAGTCTTTAGTGGACATGTCCAAATACAGCTCGCTCAATAAACAGATCTCTAAGTCTATGCGACGCGATTTGCGTCTCTTTAATACGTGTAGTATTAAGAACGCAATAGAGCGCAACCAAGGCTCCAAAGTGTTCGCGAGAGAATCTGTCTATTTGGCAAAGTCTGTTGACAAAGCTGAAGACCGACAGTGGCAGTATCGTTTCCTCGAAGCCAGAAGTTTTACGAGAGCTCGAGAAGTTCTATGGGCACACTTCATTGCAAAGTCCTGTTACAAGCACGACTAGCGATAACAATAATAATAATAAAAAACTCTATTCATTATCTTAGAGCTAAGTGTTACAATAGGAAAAATAATATTTATGCAAGCGATGCAAGAGCCCGCGTAACCCGGGCTACACTATACAGAAGACATCCCGGACGTCAGCCTATACAAGATCCGAACGGCTCTCAAGCAGCTTAAGAACAACAAGACACCGGGGGAAGACAGAATAACGAAAGAGCTGGGGTGGAACACCGATACTTTAGGTCCCCCAGAAGCTGTTCAACTCCGTCATCCTCGAGGGAACTACGCCAGAGACGTGGAACAGGAGCGTGGTGGTACTGTTCTCTAAGAAAGGGGAAAACGCCCTCTTAAAGAATTACAGGCCCATCTCGCTGTTGAGCCATGTCTATTAGCTGTTTACGAGAGTAGTTACTAATTGTCTCGTAAGTTTGACGTCTTTCTGCCTCCCGAACAAGCCGGGCTCCAAAAAGGCCTTAACATCATCACACATCTACACGCGCCGACAGGTTATATTATTTCTTCTGGGTGTTATAAAGTATCGTAAGTATATATATATATATGTGTAAATATATATATATATATATATATATATATCAGTCATCTGACCACTATAATCCAAGCTATGCTTAGTTTGGGGCTAGGTGGTGTGCATTGCTAATCAATATATTTTTTTTATCTTTTTGTAATTAGTCGTGTTCTTAAGAATTCGGAAGCATAACTAGATTTCTATTTTGTTTTGTTATTAATTATTAATTCACACGTAGATAGATACTTATACATTTAAGTATGTATATAATAAATATGTACTTAGCCTTTTGTGTTAACGTCAGTTTTGGTGAAGGGATAGAGAAATAAAATCGTCCGTAATAAGACAGTAACTTGATACCTACACTATTACCCATCCCCTCACCCCTACTAGTCCATTAAAATGTTACATTTTTTAGGCCTTAGTGTGCATTTGTCAGAGGACGCAATTTTATTTTTTTAATGTGTAGGGGGGGTCAGTAGAAGCTTAAGTTCAAGTTTGTGGGGTCGGCACCCTTGTCCCCCGGCCGCCATCTTGGAAAAGGGGGTGCAAAGGGTTTTCGCGCTGTATCTCGTAAACTAGTTACCTTACAGAAAATTTAATCAAACATAAAATGTAGCAAATTAAATTTCCTACAATTTTATTTCTATTACTTTTTATCGTCAAGTGACCAACAAAAAAGTTATAAACAAAAATAAATGAAAATTTTGTAACAAATTTCCTCTATATAATTGTTTCATTTTATTTATTTATCTAGGTTTTATGCATTTTTAATGCATTTTTTGTCACTGTCTTAGCAAATCGTTTGTATCGCAGAGTGTCTAGAGTATCGTCTTTATTTCCGCCATATAAATAGACGAAAAAACGTTCGCCAACAACACTGAGTAACGATGACTCGACTTTCTCACTCATAAATAATTTAGTTCCACTTGCTAACTCTGGATGCTTCTGCAAAATTTTTATAAATTTGACTTTGCCCATGTTATACCTCATAGGTGGTGGGTAAAAGGGTCAAACATAGTTCAATAATAGCATAGGAATGTTAAGATCATAATAAATTGTATGAATAAAAAAAATATAGATAGAAAAGTAAGCCTAATTTTTAGTTTTTATTGCATCCCTATGAGCATTCGAGAATCCGTTTAAGTTTGGAGCGCTGTAAAACCTAGAACAAACAAACAAAATTTTCATTTATTTTTGTTTATAACTTTTTTGTTGGTCACTTGACGATAAAAAGTAATAGAAATAAAATTGTAGGAAATTTAATTTGCTACATTTTATGTTTGATTAAATTTTCTGTAAGGTAACTAGTTTACGAGATACAGCGCGAAAACCCTTTGCACCCCCTTTTCCAAGATGGCGGCCGGGGGACAAGGGTGCCGACCCCACAAACTTGAACTTAAGCTTCTACTGACCCCCCCTACACATTAAAAAAATAAAATTGCGTCCTCTGACAAATGCATACCCAAATGTAACTTTTCAATGGACTATACTTATATTGATCGAATTAGTGTTGTGAGAGTACAGGGAGCGTGCGCGAAAGCTCGCCACGTCACGCCACGTGAGGTCACGTGAGGTAGGTCAAAGCCCGACTTGCGCGGCAGTCTGCGCAGTGCTAAGTAACTCAGGGCGTAGTCTAGAATTTTCCTCAGACCAGCCAGACCCCAGGTCGATTGCCGTCGTGTCCCGAAGCCATAGCATCCTTAGAGAGTTAAATCTGGTTAAATCTTGTCGTTCATCAGTCCAAAACACTTCAGAAAGATGACAACACAAATAAGTAAGTACTACCGTTAGATAAAATTGATTACTTACTAATTTTATCAAATCCTGTAAGGTACGCACCTACACGAAGAAAATGTTCTAGCTTTGTCCATCTTTTTTCCAGAGTTTCAAGAAAAACTGATTGAAATACTCGGGAAAGGATTCACAGATAAGGAGAATTATGATTTTCTTGCTGATATTGAGAAATCGCGACAAGCATACAAAGTTCCGAGGATAGATGTTGATTACAACTTTGTGTGTGCTTTGTTGAACTTGCCAGCCATTGTTGACGCGTCTAATCCCATTGCCACTTTGAAAGAGGTTTTCAAATTTTATAGAAAAGTTATAAAAACTATGATATCATCCTTCTTCACGAGAATGGAGTGCATCAGAGCTATTGAGGTAATAAATCTAGTTAAGATAATATTCCATGTTATAATTTGAGGATGCCTGCCTTTAATGCGCACCTATTTACTATAGGGTTATTTATTAAGTTACAGTAGTAGATCTAAGGACAGCAATGATTGAGAAATCAAACGCAAGTCTTAAAAAAAATCTCTTACTGCGCAAATCAGTCACGCCTTTCCTAGCAACCTCATACAATACTGTATACCTACACTATGGATGTACCTTCTTAGGTACTTTTTGTTTAGATTTGTTTTTTTTTACAGGATTGTTGCAGGAATAACACGTTTCTGATGGATCGTGAATGTTGCCGTTTCATCTTGGACTATCTGCACACGGCAGGTACGGTGTATAAATGGTGGATAATTGAGTATGTTGGACTGATTAAAATAAGAAACATCTGCCTCGTGGAGCAGAACAGCAACAAACGATTACTTCAGAGGCTTCTTCGTAGAACCCAGTTACGCCCCCGCATTTCGATGCGCGATCCAGATGTTGGTGAATTATATGATGATATCCCATTGATTTATTGGTATATACGAAACATTGCGAAACGGCACCCTGAAAAACCAGTACTTAATTGTATGAGAGAAAACTTGTACAAATGTGGATATTGTGAGCAAATGTTCGTTTGCACGATAAAGGATGGTGATCAACCTGGTAAGGGTGATCATCAACAATTAAAGGCAAATGAAAAATTACAAGTCGATGAACCCGGACAAAACGAACTAAAAGAATATGAGGTAGGTGATTTCTCTGAGGATGAAGAGCTGTTGAATGATGCGACTGTTCAACCTGTAGAACATGTGCCATTGAAGGACAAACGCAAAAAGAACTTTCGTTAACTTTCAACACATAAATAATCATTAGTAAGTACACATATATTGTAAATGTGAGCACAAAGGTGTATGGAAACACAGCTCATGTTATTCTAGGTATTAACATCACGTTATTATTTGTAATCCTATTTATTCCATACATGTATTCAATAAGGATAGAAAGGTACTTACTTTTATTCATTCACAAACTTTTTTTTTTGGTTGGTTATAATAATAACATCTATTGCTTTATTTATTAATTTCAAACTGATACAAAGCCACTAAGAAACAAAACATTGTAACCCAATTCATTTGCAACTCCTTACTTATTGTAAATAGTGATTATCTACTTCTTCTTCTTTTATTTACTTCTGCAAACAATATAAGCGTAAAGTAAACTGTTTTTTGAACTTTAATAGAACTTACTACTATAATCGGTATTGTGCTAATACACGTCAGTATTCATGATCAATTATAACCAAATATTTAAAGATAATTCTTAGTCTATCCCTAGGGATGTAGTTTAGTTGTGTCAATGGGGTCAATTCTGTTGGCACCAACCTAACAAATTTTAGCTAAAATTAGGTTCAGAATGTCAAATGAAACTTTGGTATCCATTCTGCTGTTACCAACGTATCCTAATTTAATTTTATCTAATTTAATTAAGCTTTCCTAATTAAGTTAGATGGTAGCAACCAGATAGGTTTTACAAATGCTATGACTAACTAAAATATATTTTAGACAATTCCTAATTTTAGAAATGAACCAACCGAATTGCCACCATTGTCTTTAAACATAGTTAAATGTTTCTTTAATGTCTAGGTACTATAATAACCACTAGTATTTAGGAATATAATAGGAATAAGTTTCCCAACAAGTATCTACCATCAGAACGAACAACACCGTTACTCAAAGGTATTTCCACATCTAGTCACACCTATCTGTCAACTTGGTAATATTACTGAAAAATAAGTTTCAATGAGAAACAGTATGAGGACTCTGTATGTCGGTATACCAACACAATTATGTATTTGTTGTTTATTACCCACTAGTTAGGTAGTATGTAAGTGTACGTATTTAAAGGAAACATTTAAAATATATTGTTTTGTTTGTTTACAATTAAGAAGGTTGCTTCTTACATCCATTTTCTAAATGTTACTACTTAGGTACTTAAAATGAAAATGAATACTTCTGTAACACCAATACAATAATGTACCTACTCATTGTGACTTTAATTTTTACCTGGAAAATTCGTAAGCGCAGGAACAGTCACAGACAAAGTCACACAATAGTAGGTACAATCATGATCATTGTTCATCTGTTGAAGATGATTTAGGTGGCGTCTGTCAAGTGACAGAGCAGTTATTTGTAATTGAAAAGTTTCGTTCATGGATCCACTCCAGCATGCTAAGGTGGGTGATGTTTTCTCTCCACTCCACTCCACTCTTCCTGGGATTCTGTTTTATAGCGCAGGCCTTCCCAGGTACCTACAATAACTGCTGGCACCGAGCCGGGTTTGTTTCAGGTTTTCCTTCTCTGTACATTAGGGGGACGGTTATTAAAACTATTTCTAGCTTCCTTTTTAAAATAATTTACGAAAATTGCGATCCAAACACTGAGGGTTACCTCTACCTAAGTCTTAGTCGATGGTCAATTGTCAATTCTAAACGTCATCGCGGAATGGCCGTCTAGAATTTTCTTGGGATTCCTCGTCGTTCAAATCACATTGCACCACAATACATATATAATTCAATTGTCAATAACCGTTCTACGTAGTCACAATTTATTCATTAAAAAAATCCGCTAAGATTACATAACAAAACATGCAATAAAACGAGTAAAAATTATTAGATAAGCAGAGCTATGTTACTTCATGAAACGAACAAACGAAGAATCCATTACTGTGACACATTACCAATAAAGAAGATGAAGACAGATACCCAATATCTTTTGATTTATTAGCGCGTGTCAAAATCTTGATCTACCTAGCTTGATCAATTTTCTAAAGCTCATAATATACACATAAAAGACCGTAGACTTAAGGCGACTCCCTGTACGTCTAGTACGAGTTTACAAAATACGTTAACTATAAAAGTTTTCGTGGGCTCGCTAATCTATTATTTTTCATTTGTATCCTCAGTACAAGTTAACTTTTGCGAATGAAGTTTAAAGACACGACGTCGTCCATCGATTAGCTCTATTAAACTTACTTCATGCTATGTACGTCTATCTCTTTTACACATTGGCAATATATAAGAGACAAGTATCTCTGTACTACCGATTTTAGTTCATCAAAGTTTCTGCTAGGGGCGCTGCAAGCAATTAAACGATACATTTTATAGTTTTCGTAAACTATTAAAGCATGTAAATTTATGAAAGCAAACAAAACTTTATATAGTTTCCGTAAACATTTAAAATATTCAAATAATTTTGACGCAAATTCACGGCGCTCGATTCGCGATTTCTTGATCAGAAAACATTAGGAAACATAAAATTATGTATTCTAAAAAAAACTTAACAGGTAATGCTTTAATTAGCTTACTCTCAGCCTATTAGTGTAAGCTGCAAGTTAAAACGACGTCAACTTTAGCAGATGATGATGATTACAGAATATTTTAGGCATTATTTAATAATTAAATGATGTACCTACTCGTAACCATAGTGATATAACAGTTACTCTGAAAACAGTTAAAAACAAGGAAGTCGGAGGCAAAATATTGAAAATACATGGTTATTTCTATGATATTATTATATTCATACGTGAAGCAGAAACTTTGTAGGTACCCCTTTTTACGAAAATTGCGCGGACGAAGGAGTATGAAATTTCGCACACTTATGGTTTATATAGAGAAGGAGTGCAGAATGCAATTTTTTTTTTAAATTACGCATAAAAAATACATTAATTATTAATTAATTATGGTCAAATTTCGAACAGTGGGCGACCACTAGTGACTACGAGTATTATAGGAGTATTATTCCTTCAATTAACGAGAAGGAAATTAACGAATTTCCTTCAGATAACCACTAAATAGCGGTAAATAAGACATTTTTTTCCATACAAAAGATAATTTGCCCTGTCTTAAGTATTTGTTATTAATTTCAACATAATACTTTGCTCTTGACAGTCAGACAATGGTCAACGACCATATGACTGACTGTGTCAAGACCCTTTTTTGTGATCCTATGAGGGTTCCTTTTTTTACAGGTACTAAAACTAAGGCTATGTTGGAATACTGTCCATAAAGTACCCATAAAAATGAATAGAGCAGTTTAGGTATACAATCCCAATTATCATCCCGATATCAGAACGCGAAAGAGAATGTTTGTCAGCAGAAGTGAAAAGAGTTTCCCACATTCCTGCCGAACGACGCGCGGCGTCACTCCATAGCCATGACCACTTCTACGTGATAGTGCCGGAATATTTTTATCACCTCCTCCAACTTTACCAAACTGAACCTTTCCACGTCGTGTTAAGAGTGAAAGGCACGGCAAAGAAAATCTGGTCACACCTTGATTTATCCACGGCTCAAATGGAAGGCAATGATTATACTATTCATTCGAATCCCTTAAATGCAGTGCACACCTGTTATGGTACCAATGACAGATAGTGGGTCAGTTTACTGAAGTTTAGGGCACCGGATATTACTTTTACTTCTGCTATTTTAGAAATAGTTCGGCATGTTTTGGATGAACAATGCATTCTGTGTTATGATTCCATACATACAATTCGTGCAGAAACCGGCATGTCGTATAACCTACAAAGTTTAAAGACATGTGCCAAGTGCACGAAAGGAGACTCTGAGGAGCACTTTAACCCTTTCACCACACTGGTTAGAAATAACTAGTGACACGATAAAAAGAAGAAGAATTACACACAAACAGCCGCTCCTACCTTAGTGGCTGTAGTGGTAACTGGAGGGGAGGTAGGAAGCACGATGCATAACTACTCAGCTATCCGCTGCTTTGTCTGCCATCAAGTGGATAGGCTAGACAAAGCATGGTAAGATACCCTCAAACGGTGCTTATAGCTTGCATGACATTGGCCTCAATTCTGTTGGCACCAAACTAACTAATTTTAGCTAAAATTAGGTTATGAACTGTCAAATTATCCTTTGGTATTCTGCTGCTACTAATTTATCCTAATTTAATTTTATCTAACTAAATTAAGACCGCTTAATTTACCAACCGAATAGGTTTTACAAATGCTATGACTAACTAAATATGTTTTAGGCAATTCCTAATTTTAGAAATAAACCAACCGAATTGCCACCACTGTATAACTCTAAAGACGACCTCTGTGCGCTGTGGATTAAGGTCCGGCTGAGACGCAGAATCTTGCGGGTTCGATTCCCGCCGCGGGACAAATGTTGGTATGATCTGCAAGTATTTGTCTCGGGTCTGGGTGTTTTTATGTACAATCTGTATGTATTAACAAAAAAAAATTGTAGTATATCCATCACTTGGTTCCCTTAACACAAGCTCAGCTTTCTTTGGGGCAAGATAATGCTGTGTGAAATGTCCAGCAAAAAATATTGATGTCAAGTTTCAGAGATGGTGGTAACATAAATACCCATTTAAATAAATATGGTAGTTAATAGCTACCTAGAAAATTAGAAAAAATTACAGAACACAAGGTTAGAAAAGTAAGGGCCTATTTATTTATTCTGGAACAATAAAAACATTGTGAAATAGAGAGAAACGTAAGTACTTATTAGTATCTAGCCTACGATGATGTTAGGAAAGATCATATTCATAAGTAGGATACAATTAGCATTCAAGGAGAGAGCGCAATGAATTGTCGCTATAATGGCAAAGACTGATAAGGCACGAGATGGAACATTACATTAGAATATTCTCTAGTTATTGCTAGCGATGAAGGCACTCTTCACTACTTTGTAAAACAAAGTCGCTTCCTGCTGTCTGTCTGTACCTATGTATGCTTAGATCTTTAAAACTACGCATCGGATTTTGATGCGGGTTTTTTAATCGATAGAATGATTCAAGAGGAAGGTTTATATGTATATGACATATGACATATGACATGCATAATATAGTAGAGAAACACTGATAATTTTAGTGGTTTTCAATGTGGTGTCGTAAATAAACTCATATTTTTGCGCTTACATTGCAAACGCTGTCTGAACCCTACGAGATAGATCAAAATAATGTATTATAGTATTTTACACCCTCAAAAGGTCTACAAAAAATTCCACGATGATATATGTCTATCTCTTAGGGATAACCATTCTGTGTATAACTAGTCGTGCAATCAGCATTGCACCCGTGCGAAGCCGGGGCGGTTTGCTAGTAATAGATAAACATCAAAGAACTTTAAGACTACGCACTGCGATGCATCTTGTGAATACTATACCTGTACCTACTTTGAAGAATCTACATGTACCTAGTGCGAACAGTATAGAAACACAATGCTATAACGTACCTACCTAAGCTCGGTTTATGATGACGGTCTAGCTATCCATTATTTCAAGATTAGAATTTGCAGCAAAATAGTTATGATTTTCTCTAAACGAGCGTTGCGCAATTGAGAACTCGAATCGAATCGATTTAATCGAGAAAGTGGACAAGTTAGATATCGATTCCGCCTTAAAATTGGTTTAAATATCAACTGGAAACATTACTTTTTACTCTGCTTCGCTAAACAAGTATTGCAAACAAATTATCGTTCTCTCGCGACGCTTCTTCCAGATACGAAATTGGGATCGGACCTACTTTCAGACCTAATATTTGGTCTGAGTAGACCATGCAATTCTGTGACAAATGAAATTTTGAATGTATAAAAACCGTGTCACTAAAATATATTTGCTACTGCACAAAACAGCTATTAAAGAAAAAACCGTCAACCATCAGCATTATACAAGACATCAATGGACGCATGCAACCACCAGTGCCAATCCTGAGGAGCTGTTTCGAGGGGGTTTCTACTAAGGGCTAAGAAAAAAATACCATAGTTCCCACGGGATAGTGATTTTAAATTAATGTTTTTATAAGAGTCAAACATCAGAAATGTCTTAACCTAGATTTGCCATCTGCTTTACATTTTAATCGTTATGATAGGTAGGTAGGCATGAAAGGTATCTACTAATTTTAATTTTAGACTAATATAATTGAGTAGTTTTTATGATAAGAAAGTTGTTCTTTTGTTCTCTATTTTTAACCGACTTAAAAGGAGCAGGTTCTCAATTAGGTTGTTGTAAAAAAATATATTCTTTCCTATGAAAAAATAATAAAAAATATTTTTTCACGAGAAAGGATATAGTTTCCGATTGGTCCAATAGAAATTTAATCAAAATCGGTTCAGTAGTTTGGTTTTTAAATTGACCAATCAGGACATCCTATATCTAATTAAGGAACACTAAGATGCAAGACTTCTTTATATTATGTTTATATTTTTTGTATGCAAGGTGTTGACTTGTGTTGGGGTTAGGTTAGACAAATAAATCCGTACAACTTCCATACTAATATTATAAATTCGAAAGTGTCACAAATAGTCACAATCAGAGAGTTCTTTGTTCGTTACCTTTGCACGGTTAACCGCCTGAACGAATCTCATGAAATTTAGTAAAGAAATAAATTGCATCGCGGGGACGAACATGGCTACTTTTATGTTATAACTAAAACTAAAGATAACTCTTTATTGACTACCACACGAAAAATCACAATAAACATTTATTTTACAATGCCGCCTTATCGCTAACAGCGATATCTCCCAAGCAAAATTTGGATGAACTGGACTATAACTAAAACGAAAAGGGATAATGTTAGTGTTTATATATAATTATAACATTATACAAATATTATGTAAACTAAATAAAATACCGATATATATATATACATACATATAGGTATATTAATTAAGAAATGCAATCATCATAATACATTAGTGGGTATTATATGAAATAGCAACAATGCAGAAATAACATTTTCATTCAACTACGTAGTAATGTTATCATTAATCACTACAAAACCGATCACAAAGGACGTATTTTTTGTAAGAACCAAAACAGTGCAGTAATGTTATATGAAATTTCATTATTGCACTGTTTTTCCTTTTTATTTTAGATATAAATTTACCAGAGGTTTAATATCTCCCATTAAGTTTAATATAATATGTTTGCATTCGTTCAAAAAGATACTGGCTGATAATAAAAATAGGCTGAATAAAACCGACTTGATGAAAAAAAAACAAATGGCGCCCATTTTGTACCATTGTAAAACTTTGATTCTTCATATTTTTAGTTTGAGTAGGTATATTTTATCACAGTAGGTAGATTGGTAGTTGAAAGAAAAGTAAATTAAGCACCTTACTACAGAGAGTAATTAATGCACTCGTGTTAATTCAGTGCCCTCGCCTGCGCTCGGGCACCAACATAACTCTCGTGCATTAATAACTCACTTTGCGCTCGGTGCAACAATCTACTATTGAGCCTTTTCGGGTCGAGACCCTGGGCCCGTGGGGAACAGGAGCCCATCGCGTTTTCAAAATTATTTCACGGCGTCAGGTAGAAACATTGTGATCAAAGAACTGGCTCCTATCTGGCCCAGCGTATTAGTACTGCCATTCAACGTGACAATGCCGCCAGTATCTTTGGGTCGCTACCCTCTGGTAGTGATCTGGATCAGTTGAGCTATGTATAGATCATATTAAACGGTCCTTAGATAGTTTAACTGTTTAACATGTATTTTATATTACTGTATATTATTCAGTACATTTCTGTAACTATCCAACTATCCTAATCCTAATTATATGATATATATATAATATTATAAATGTGAATGTAAGTTTGTTTGTTACGCTTTCACGCGAAAACTACTTAACCGATCATCATGAAACTTTGTACACATATTCTTGGAGGTATTAGACACTTTTTTAAAATATTTTTTTCACGAAAGATATTTTGTAATATTATGGCAAAACAACGTTTGCCGGGTCAGCTAGTAATATTATAAATCGGAAAGTTACTTTGTCTGTCTGTCTGTTTGTTACGTTTTCACGCCTAAACCGCTGATATGATTTTGATGAATTTTGCTATAAAGATAGATAGGACCTTGGAGAAGGACACAGGCTACTTTTTATGCAGGTACCAAGCGTGCGAAGCCGCGGGCAGCAGCTAGTTTAAACATATATTACGAAATAATTAGGTAAAATAGCACGATATATAATTTTACATTTATGTAAACTACCACGCTAGCGAAGATAGATTGTTAATGATTTAGACAAGGATAAAGTCAATCAACAATGGCCTCACTTCTATTGGCACCAACCTAAATAATTTTAGCTAAATTTAGGTTTAGAACTATCAAATGTCACTTTGGTATTCTGCTGTTACCAACTTATACTAATTTAATTTTATCTAATTTAATTAAGCGTTCCTAATTTACTTAGATGGTATCAACCGAATAGGTTTTACAAATGCTATGTAAAATAAACTAACTAAAATATATTTTAGACAATTCCTAGTTTTAGAAATGAACCAACTGAATTGCCACCAATATCTCGTAGCGTTTAGCATTTTGCGTTTAGCGTTTAGCGGTAGCGTTTCTTGATCAAGTTGTATATTTGTAAGTTTATTTGTTTGACGATAACTATCGAACCCATGTTCCAATCTGCATGAAATTTGAAGGTCGACATAATAGAATAAGCTGGTTACTAATTGAATAAAATTAGACAAGGGGTTGTTGGTAAGATACCGGGTTCCAAAAAGGAGAAAAAACAATAAAATTATTCAAATGAGTCAAGTGGTGTCATATGCAAGTGCTTTGTTTGTACATTACATTCCAGTTTTTATTCACGATGTATATTTTTTAAGATACAAAGTAAAAGAAACTATTTTAAGCTCTGAGCTTAGGTCGCTTTTTGGTTAATATAATATATTACAGTTTCAGAAAGTAAGTAGAAGTATCTCTCAGATGGCAGATTTTTTTCCTACTTACTTGACACTTATCGTTATATTTTGAACAATTCACACATAGGTGGCAATTCGGTTGGTTCATTTCTAAAATTAGGAACGGTCTAAAATATATTTAGTTAGTCATAGCCTTTGTAAAACCTATTCGGTTGGTACCATCTAACTAAATTAGGAACGCTTAATTAAGTTAGATAAAATTAAATTAAGATAAGTTGGTAGCAGCAGAATACCAAAGGTTAATTTGACAGTCAAAACCTAATTTTAGCTAAAATTAGTTAGGTTGGTGCCAACAGAATTGAGGCCAATATCTTTATAAATTATAGCCTGTGTTATTCTGATGTATAAGCTATATTATTGTAAAGTTTCATTAAAATCCATTCAGTAGTTTTTGCGTGATAGAGTAACAAACATACATACAAACCTTCGCGTTTATAATATTATATATTAGTAAGGATGTTTTTGATTTAATCAAAAAGTATGTAGGTATGTAATTATGGTGCCAACGAGCTGATCTGATGATGGAGCCAGGCGCTGTCCAACTCCTTAATAAAAAGCCTTCTTCTGCTTCTTTGTTAATGTGTCAATAATGTCAATTTTGTCAAAATAATAACAATAAATTAAAAGTGTTAAGTGTTTATATTATTTGTAGCATGTTATTAGCATTTGTGTTGTTTTATTTGTTAGCATTTGTTATTTTATAAAAATGGTGCCTTTCATATAAAATAACTACAGATTACAATCTCACAAAGGAACACAAAGCTTTTATTCCAATTATTCACATCCGAATAACTCCAGATCTATTTAAATAAAATCACCAAAAATACTAATAAAACCGGAAATAACTCAAGAAAAATAGAACAAGAGCGCAATGTTCGTATTGTTCGCAAGACGGCCAAAAATAATTAAATAAATAGTCCAATTGAGCTTAAACTTAGCATACCTGTCACGAATTACTTTTATATTAAGGTGTCAGTGAGCTGATTATGATAATGAAGTATGAAATCGATCTATGGAACTTCTTAGTTCCATAGACCTAGGTATATGAGATAGCACTTATAAGAGTAAGTAAAATCACGCTATCCTCCATATAAGCTTAAGTTTATATATTAATAAGTATCCTTGTCCTCATTAACTGATTAACTGTCTGATTCATATATAAACAAAGCACAGCCTAAACCGATGTTCGTACAGAGTTGAAATATCGTAAAATGTTTGTATGAAATATCGAATCGCTTAAGCTTAGAAATTTGTAATTTAGCATTTATATTCTTTAATAAATTTAATAAAAGTCTATAACAAAATATGTTCAAAACTATAATGGGATTGCAATAACGGGGTATTCAAATTCGTAAGGTGACTTTTGAATGCAATTGAATTTGCATATACAATTTGCAAGTAGGCGATGTCGAAGTGTTTTTTTTTATTATTCCATATCAAGTGGTAGATCGGGACGCATCGGATCTTGTTGACGATTTGTTCAATTACATTGAAACTTGGTATTAATATAATAAATTCAAAATTTAGGGCATGTGTATTACTTCCCTTTCTATGTATAAACGACCGGGTGATAAATGAAAAATTAATTGAAAATCTGCGGCTCCGCTTCGCTCGCCAGTTTTAATTACATTAAGATAGTATAAATAGTGTGAAGTGTGGTAGTTTCTTAATATGTGTAATAAATGAGCTCGCTTTACTATGAAAAAAATGCGGCTCCTTTCGCTCGCTACTTATTTTTGAAAGCTTCTTGCTTCACTCTCTGTGTAAAGTGTGGTAAGGCAAAAGAAATGCAGCAGATAGATAGATAATTTTGAATGTTGTGTGTTTGGTACTAAACCCATTGTACTCGTAACAGCAGGGTCAATTTCAGAATAAAATGGTTTAATTACTGCGCGATGATTGCTTCATTCGCCTGTTAATTTTATTGGTAGTTCTGTGCTTTAACATACCACGATACGATATTATATTAAAAGTAATTCAATACTTGTGTAATTACGTAATTCCGTAGCAATCATCGCGCAGTAATTAAACCATATTATTCTGAAATTGACCCTGCTGTTAAGAGTACAATGGGTTTAAGTACCAAACACACAACATTCAAAATTAGTGTGTTAGTGTGAAGTGTGATAGTGTCTGTCAACATTATCTTGTTTAAGGAATGCTCACTTCGTTCGTTACGATACAATTTGGGACGTGATTTAACTTTTAAAACTACTTATTTTTATTTTGTTATTATTGTTGTTTTACAATAATAACGTTATAACGTTATACAAATGAGCAAAATTTGCTTCCTATGGAAAGGAAGGTATGGTAAGGTTCGCTAATTAAAATAATTTCCGCTCTCTTCGCTCGCCAGTTACTTAGGGGTCGTTGTTGGTAATTTAGGGTATCTCTTTATAAATGGTAAGAGCTTGCTTCAATCATTACATGCTGTACTGTGTTCATCTCTTAGTTTCTTCTATGATTTATAATTTTAAGTGGGATAATAAAACTATCGGAGTAGGAATTTCAATCAGTTGAATTTTGGAAAGACATCGGACAATAATTATTAGTAACCAATAATGATTACAAGAATACTATATTAACTTACTTACGCAGACGTTTTGGGCAACAGCAAGATACTCGTATTTTATGATACGAACATCGCGAGATCTCAGTTCGGGGCGAACTACTATTTATTATAAAGTACCGTTATGAGTTTTTATTATTTTTAATATATCTACCTATTAATACATGAAGCAAAAACTTTGTACCCCCTTTTTTACGAAAATTGCGCGGACGGAGGAGTATGAAATTTCGCACATTTATAGTTTATATAGAGAAGGAGTGCACAATGCTAATATTTTTTTAATTATGCATATAAAATACACTAATTTTTAATTAATTAAGGTTGAATTTCGACCAGTGGTCGACCACTTGTTCAAATAAATATGTAAATAAAAATAGGCAGGAAGCTTATTTTATTACATTATATTTTGTGACAATAGGTAAGCATAGTATGGGCCCATCCAACCTCTAGTTATTGAAACTAGAGTTACGTTTTGGGTATTCGGTTACTGGCATAATCTCAAGCGGACCATATTTAATGTAGGTATCTAATTAAATATTTTCCAAGCACACTAACCCAATAACCGAGTAAGTTATATCGTCAAACATCACACGTACTACTGTGAGTACCCTGGGGTATCAGACTCTACATCGATGACTTCGAAAAATTGGTTATTCAGCGCGCGAAACTGCGTACCTCCTCCCCTACGATGAGCTGCGCCGGCGCACCTGCCGCGGCATCACTGGCTCAGTCCATGTCACACCGCCGCGCGCGACATCCGCGCCATGATCAAGCACAGTCTGATCCTCCCGCGAGTGTTTCTATAAAGTTACTGTGAGGCCATTAACATGGATATGTTACAATTCTGCATCGCCATCCTCTTCTTTCAAGGTAAGGTGCATACACGACTTTGTCAGCGATTAGTAAAGTAGGCGAGAGTTGAGCTGAACTACTTTCCGATTTGTTCTCGCGACGATGTAAGATTTCTTTTTTGTGTTTTTTATTATTTTGATAATATCTTACGAGCTTAATTTATATTTTGTTCTTGCAATTTCCGGTTCTTTCGAAGGCGCGTACAAACTACGGCAAAACCATGTTTACTATCGTACAGCTTTGTAACCAAATTATACCGTCAATTATAAAAAATGTGAACTCATTCAATGCATTTAAAACTAAACTTTCACAGTTGTTTTTGTTGATACTTAGTATTTCTAAGAGCTCGTTGCATGCATTTGATACGTAAAAACTAATCCTACTTACCTTCACGGTAATCCAGGTGCTCAAACGACCTACTTATTTTCTAAGTTATGCATACTTTAAGTTAAACTTTTTAACAAGTAAGCGATATCCTTTTTTTGAGAATAGATTTCTTTAAATCAAACATATTTTTTTTAGTAGTTTTCACAACTGTCATCTAGTGTAAAAGAAAGTAGATATTTATTGCTACCTTTTGGTAGACGAATAGGTATTCCTAGTTAAGACCATTGTTTTGCTCACCTTTACCTCACCATTAAATGACGTGTTATACAAATTATTTCAAGAAACAAAACAACTTTGTATTGCTACATTAATAAACAAGTAGTTATGGCTGGTTTCGAGCTAGCACCTCTATGGGTCATTGATATCATGCTTTCTCCATACCTCGACCATGAAATTATAATTTACGATCAAAGAACACGTATTTCAGAGTGAATCTTCAAATTATTTAAGCTTATATCTTGGATCAGTAGGTATGCTAAATACCGTTGCGCTTATTTACATATATTTCTCATAAATTATCAGATTCTCGATGTCTCGACCGTTTGTAGGGCACCCGCTATACTGCTGTCGCATAGAATTAACACATTACAGAGCACTGTCTGCGGACACTGAGGAACCACCGTATGAACCACTATATTGCTCACCCCATCGCTGTTCTCAATTTCAAAATCCATAATCTTGTCTCGCTCGAGGGTCGAACTTAGTTCCATAAGAAAGCGTTAATGATCTCATCATTACTTGAAACGTTTAAAGTCGTAAAGCGAATCGTTCGGTTCTAAGATATAGGCCTGCTACCGATACACTGCACACTAGCCATCATACAAATTTATTTACCTGACATTTATTTGCTAACATCATTTCTACAATGTAGAGCAGGTAAAAGCTCGGTAGATATCTATTGTAATGTAAAATAGTTAACTATACTTACTCGTCATAATATATATTTGTAGCTTTAGTAACGTGTAGGAACTTGAACTTTCTTAGCACAAAGAGCGGAATCTTCAATGGTAGGTAATGGTAAATGGTTCAATAGTATGTTTAGCAGACGTGGCGCGGTAAAACAGAGACTGTTGGCCTAGAGTATTACTAATATAGGCTCTATGCATGGCTTATTGTTTAGATGGGCGGTTTATTTTTCCCTTTTGAGGTATGGAACCATAAAAACTGTTAGACTAGTCAAATCCGCTACGTAGCAAGTAGAGTATCTACCCTAGCGTGACGACCGCGCATGCGACGCAGATTACTAGAATTACGAGAGCGAACGACGCGGAATCAATCACGACTCAATCGGTCAATTTGCTGGATTGATTTAGCTTCTGCGTCGAAACAACGTACCAAATATAAATGATTTGACTCATACTCTTTCGATGCGTCAAGTTACATTGCGATAAGAATAATAATTTGTGAGATGTGTATCTTAGTAAACACTTTTCAATAAAAAAACATCTGCACTTATCATCAAAAGCAGTCGAAACATTTTTTCTGAACTACCAAATACAACCATTTCAAACAGCGACAAAAAATGGAAGTGACTCGAATGTTAAAACAGGTTTGAACCTAACAGCTGACGACGATCCGGCTATCGCCCTAAAGTTCCCGGAAATGCGAGCTCCCCTATTTCCGATTTTGTGGCAAACAAGCTATAAGCTATTGTTTTATTGTGCGTAGAAACTTTTTGCCGCTTCACCTGTCGTGTCACAAAACATCATGAAGATATCAGAGAGATTACCTTTTCTCAGCATTTCTTTACAAATTCGGGATCCCATTGTGAGCTGTAGCATTACACTCGTTTAACGTACCTATATAAAAAATAATTTAAGTCAAATTGCAGATAGACAAGCTAAACCAGTTAAGCCCTTACCCTACCTCAAAACTGCTCAATCTCTCACGTTTGATCCAGTGTATCAATAAAAGTATATTGAATAAGTATTGAATCAATCATTTTGATATTAATATATAGTAAAGTTGAAGATATATACTAAGTATTATGATATATGAAAAAACGACTCCTAAAAATTTACTCGATAGAAAAACACATGATGTTGATGACACAAACACATACACCCCTCCGAATTTTACAAATAAACCGCAATAGATGATGAATACTTTACCTGAGTCAAAGAAACTTTGTATACAAACTCAACTTAGTACAACACGTGTACTATGTGGTTTTAATTTAAAATTCTGTTTGATTTCGTTGTAACAAATTAAATTCTTACAACGAAATTAACTAACTAACTTATTTGAAGGGATAATAGGTATAAAAGATATATGGTATGTATTTTAAATAATTTGCCTCCCACTTCGTCGTTTGAAATTGTTTTTAAAGAGATTGTTAGTTTTATAATTTCATTATGAAATCATGTTTAAAATATAAAATCTTCTCTTACATTAATAGGCGGAAAGTAAAATAATTGAAACGCTACTTTTTTAATTTAAGCTGTTAAACTTTTTTCAATAAATCATAACGAAATGTTTTCTAATAAAAATATCGCAATTTGAGTGCCGTGAATACGTGTCATAATCATTTGATCGGGGGGGGGGGGGGCGCCTTATAGCTAGATTGACAACAGAAAAAAAACAAACATCGATACCTCTCATTTACTGATATTTATTCTGAAATTGAATAAAATAGGCATATCATAAAACCTTTTATGTAATTGGTGTATGATTCGGCTTTCGGTAATAATAAAAGCTCTACAACGGTCACAAGCAAGAATATAGTGATATTACACGAGCTTCTAACGCAATGGGTTCTGTGGGTCGTATTATAGAAATGCGTTTTTTGTGCGGTGCCTTCCCGCACGCTCTATAAAAAGTTAGGAATGTGGTAGGTACTATGAGATAATATTCTTTCTACCCAAGAGTACGTTATTTGATGATGATTGTCCAATAATAGGCGAACGAATCAAGACACGGCATGGCGGTCGAGTTCCCGCTGAGAAGCAAAAAGTATGGGTTCGATGCGCACAAAAACAATAGAGCTTTTTCAAGAACTTTGCTAATAAACTAAAGCCCGGTTTTTCATTCTGCAAGTCTCATTGGAATGGGAATATTTGATGATCTGCAAAGTTCAAGGTGCTGAGTGGCTGATGCCCTCACGTCAGTAAATCCTCTCGGAGTTGAGTCAGCTGGTTTCAATGCATTTTATCTAATACCTTTAAACGAGTAATTCTTGTATCATATAATCTGAATCTCGGAAACGGCTCCAAAGATTTTCATTGAATTTAGTATGCATGGGGTTTCGGGGGCGATAAATCGATCTGGGCGATATGTTTTATCCGTGTTTATTACCCAGAAAAGCTCGGTCATCCAGGTACAATTCAATTCAATTCAATTTATTTCATCAAATAGGCACAAAAGTATACTTTTGAATGTCGATACAATACAATATCAATACAATAAAAATAAAATAAAATGTCAATACAATAGAATACAAAGCTAATATAATACTAAGTCAATACAAAGCTAATATAATACTAAGTCAATACAAAAGCTAATATAATACTATGTCAATACAATCAAAATAAGTAAAATATATAAATTTGACTTATCAAAGTAAGTATTACAATTTCAAATAAATTACATGTCAACTTAGTACCAAACACAAAGTTGGTAGGTTTATAATCAATTATCAATATTTTGTACAATAGGTATACATATTATGCTACATTTAAATTCTAAGCAAGACAGTTGTGATTGTGAGACATTTCATGAACAGTAACAGATACACTCTGCCAGTACTCCTAACCGATATGAACTCTATTATATACCGAAATGAAAGGCCTATTACAGATCTGATTTAGTACTTAAATTAAAACGCGATTAACCCTACACTATTCTTTATCGTGTAGATGGTTCTTGATAATAGTAGAGGTCTATACATTTATGACTCGCTTTTGAACCATCAGCTGTACAGTTTATTTATGCAATCGATTGGTTAATATCAAATGAGTAGTTTTCACTTTTAACATTTACAAACAATGCGTAAAAGTGTATAGTTTTTAAATATTGTAATAAACCGATGTTAGTCAGCCAATAAAAGCTTTCTATCTTCGTGGGACATCGGCATCACCTCTAACTTTAACTCGGAAACAATTAACTGTAATTTAAACGTTGTACTTGGCAATATCAGTGATGAAACAGAACGAAAACTTTAGATTTTTTTTGATTTGATTAACTTCTGGGATGAAAAACTAACTTACCTATGTCAGCTGCTTATGGTACGTTACAATATTATGTTTCATTTTAGTAAATCTAACATACTTAGTCCTAATAATTGTGAGGACCTCTAGAGCGCGAGAAAAATAAGCTGAAGAAGCACTACTTTATAAAATTTACGCCGTGTAACATCTTTTATGTTTTTTTGCTTTGGAAGGCAAGAAGAGGTAGTTAAGCAATAACAGGCATTCGGGCTGCCTATAAACTCTGTCATCAAAGGATTGCCCATTGAGCATTATTTAGTAAGAACGTACGATACATTAGGTATGTGGGCCCACAAACCATGCCGGCCGCGGTTGGAGTGAAAGTTTGTCAATGACACGCCCGCCGGCCGCGAGGTGCGACGAAGGGGTCAAGAACAACATTATACTACATCGCACGAAATCCTTTGAACTTTATACACTTTCTCAACTACATTTCATACAAACCTTATTTATTGCATGCTTACCTTATGTTATATACACCATATTAGTAAGTGCTAGATTAATCAGCTAAACTTTCGAGACTTCTGCGTAGTGTTGTTTGAGTTCTCGGGGCCTATTTTTAACCGACTTCATCAAAAAGAAGGAGGTTCTCAATTCGTCGGAATCTTTTTTTTGTTCACCGATTACTTGAAAACGCCTGAACCGATTTGGAAAATTATTTTTTCGTTTGAAAGGGTCCCATTCACAGGTGGTCCCATTTAAATTTTATCAAAATCGGTCGAGCTGAAAAATCAACGAAAATCTAAAAATTGTATACATCGATGATGTTTTCGTGTACTTCGATACCTCGTTGTCTCATTGGAGCGGTGCGTTTATTTGACCTACCCATATTATATATATACAAAATACATCTACTTTCCAATAAAAATGTATTATAGGCTTAAATTTCATTTAATGAAGTCGTTTTTCTTTTTAGTTTTTAAAACGTAATTATATAGACAACGGTTATCGTTCTATTACAATCCATCAACGTTTTGGCTCCAATAGCACTTCGTTAATTACCCAAAAACTAATTCTGTTTTCTCTATGGCCAAACGGAAACCGAGCGTAGGCCGAATCGCATCTACCATTTACTACACGGATAGATATTCTCGTTTCGTTGAAACAATTATCGAAAGAGCATGATAATGGACGTGCTCTATGGAGTGCAGAACAGCAACAGCTTAGAGCTTAGAGTCACCGAGAGTGGAACACCAAGCGCGTTGAAATCTTTTCTTCGTAAGTAAAAAACATAAAAAGATCATAAATTTTGATGACACTTACGCTGAGTGTGTCATAAAATGAGTCTACGACGGTCACTACTTCACATGCCAGAAGGCGCGAGTGACCCAAATACCGTGAGGCAACTTCCCTTAGAAAACGAACAATTGTAGCAAGGTCTATATGAAGCAACGCCGGGGCCGATTGTTTCACTCAGATTACGTTAATTATAGACATTATCAGTGCCAGTGCCGATACGTGATGCGCACCAAAAGTTCCTTTGCATAGGTAAGTACTTTGATTTCCAGATGACAACCGCATATTTATATAATAATCCTTACCAATATTATAAATTTGAAAGTAACTCTGTCTGTCAGTCTGTCTGTCACGTTTTAACGCCTAAACCGTTGAACCGATTTTGATGAATTTTGATCTATATCAAATATATCCCATCTATCTATAGAGATTGATGGGACCTTGGAGGAGGACATTGGCTACTTTTTATGTAGGTACCACGCGTGCGAAGCCGCGGGAAGCAACTATATTATAAAGATATATAATATAATATATTTAGCAATAATGTTTAGGTAATTATATTTATTTGATATATTATTTATCTGTATTTCTCTATTAGTTAGTTCATATTTGTATTAGTTTTATGAATTTAATCTTTCTCTTTTCCTCCTTTTGTACACTTTATACCCATTCATTTTTAATATCTCCAATTCCCATGGTTTGCTGGAAGAGAACTCTTTTTAGGGTTAAGCGCGCCTGTCTACATGCCATTATTGATTAAGTTTAGATTATGTATATTTTTGTGTACAATAAAGAATAAAGCATACTTCATAACACCCAGACAGAACAAACATCGAGTATGTTCATATCTCTATATATCTCTATCAGATATCTATCATATATACATATCATATATATATATATATATATATGATCATGGTCGTGATGACGTAGCTCCAGATATAGTCAATGTCGAGCAAGATGATTCGACTAAATGGAAAGAAGTGCACTATAATAAACGCCATAATTATTCGGTCCGTACGGCTGAACCGAATTTAGACCTGCACAAAGAGAAAGAACAGTCAAATAGGCGAACCAGTACTTCGATCCGGTGTACTGCAGGACCAGATGTTACTACTCTTAAGGCTGTTGAACATCGCAAGTACGTTCACCTATGGAACATGCTGTCTGGAGCTGAAGAGATTCAGTCGTACCTTGTGGAGCGGTGCTCAGATGGTACATGCACAATTGAAGAACTTAAGCCTAGAGGTAATTATAAGTCTTTTAAAATTGGTGTCCCACCAGCCTACTACGATAAATGTCTGAGTCCCAACACCTGGCCATCTAACGCGAGAGTCAAGCCGTGGTTATTTCGTGGACCACCAAACAAAAAGAAGTTATAACAGTGGCCTTAAGAATACTATTACGCTTTCCATAGTCTACCAGAACGTCAGAGGCTTAAATTCAAGACTTAGCTACTTCAGACAAGCATTGCTATCTCTTGAAGGCGATCTTATAGCAATAACTGAATCATTTTTGAGTGATTCTGTTGAGGACGCGGAATTGTTATGCTGTGGTTGGAGCGTGCTACGAAGGGACCGTGCTGCTGGCACCCGTGGTGGTGGTGTACTATTATCGGCTCGACCTGGTATAACACTCCATCGACGATTCGATCTAGAAACTTTTGACGGTGAAGACCTTTGGGCATCATTCTCAATAGAACACTCTACCTGTCATATCTGTGTAGTATACATTAAACCTAGTTCTCCTGAAGAAGTGTACATGTGTTGGTTTCAAAAAGTAGAATCTATAATTGACTCACTTAAGGGATTTGTGATTATCGCTGGTGATCTTAACTTGAACCCTACACATACGTCTTGTAACATTCTAAATTATTATTGCTATTTTTTAAATGTTTGTGGTCTGACAGAGATGAATGAGGTACTAAATTTGTATGGTGGTAAGCTTGATGTGGTACTGGTGTCAGAACGTCATCGTGGGGTCCATGTAACTGAAATCGACGGGAGCGGTCTGGTTCCTCGTCGTGATGCTTATCATCCGCCACTTAATGTAGTTATCTTGCTTGATAATAGTCTATGCAAAACATCCCTAGATCCAATAGATCCAAGCAACATAAACACACAACAGGATTGGAATTTTGCTAAAGGCAATTATGAGCTTCTTTATAAACTTGTATCCGAGGCTGACTGGCATGGCGTTTTGGAAGCCCTACAAGTTGATCTTGCTTTGGACAACTTCTATAATATTATTTATGGTATATTTGATACGTGTTTACCCAGAAAGATTCGCTCCAATCATTCTAGTAGGCGGTATCCTGTATGGTTTACGGCTGACCTGATCAAGGATATAAAGTGTAAAGCTGTAAAACATCGTCTTTGGAAGGCTTCTAAGAATCAAACTTCTTATGAGGAGTTTGCTAGTCTAAGAGCGGATGTCAAGATTCGAATATCTCAGGCTTATGACAACTACCTCGATGTTATTCAAGCACAGATAAAATGTAACCCACGAGCATTTTGGCAGCATGTGGGGAGCTTAAAATCTAAGGGGGGTTTCGAATCGCGTATTTCTTTTGAAGGAAATGAATATGTTGGCAGCAATGCAGCCCAAGCTTTTTCTCATTACTTTTCGGGAGTTTTTTTGCCTAATGTCCCGTTGCTCGATCCTTATTCTGTTGAGGCTGAGAACAAGAGTAACTCTGCAAACTACGTCCATATTCATGAAATTACGCTGAAGGAGGTAGAGTTGGCCATAAACCGCATGAAATCAACTAGTTCCGCTGGGCCTGACAACATTCCAACTTTTATTTTGAAGGGCTGCAGTGACTACTTAAGACGGCCTCTTTGTTATATCCTGAACCTTGCCCTTACTACCGGTGATTATCCACGCCAGTGGAAAATTACGAGAGTTAGACCGATTCCTAAAGCTAAAGATACAACTGAGGTTGACAATTATCGACCTATTGCAGTACTTTCCGCGCTCGCCAAGCTTTTTGAATCAATATTGCATAGTCTAATATGCCCTCAGATAAAACCTTTTTTATGCGACTCGCAGCATGGATTTAGAGTTAAGCGTTCTGTAAATACGAATTTGTTGACTCTTGTTGATTTTATATCTCTGCACTTGGACAAGAGTAAGCAGGTCGATGTTAAATACTTCGATTTTAAAAAGGCTTTCGACAGAGTTGATAATGATGTTCTGCTGAAAAAACTTTGTAATATTGGTTTTTCAACAAAATTACTTAAGTTATTTGCAAGTTATATGCGTGACAGGCAGCAATTTGTGCAACATGGATGCTTTGTTTCAGCTCCCTATCATACACGGTCTGGAGTCAGTCAGGGCTCAATATTGGGCCCGCTCTTGTTTGGTATTATGATAAATGACCTTGATGCTGTTCTTAAACATACGAAATGTCTGTTGTACGCTGACGACTTGAAGTTGGTCCATAAAATTGAACAAATTAATGATTCCATACATCTGCAGGAAGACATTAATGCCGTTTTTGATTGGAGTCTTACAAACAAGCTTTTCTTCAACATGGCCAAGTGTTGTGCTATGACTTTCAGTCGCGCGCGTGTACCATTCCTAGCACAATATTTGCTAGGTATTGAACCCATAGTTAGGGTCAACTCTGTGAGAGACCTGGGCGTTAATTTTGATACACGTCTGAATTTTCATGAGCATATATATGAACGTACTCGCTGCCGATTGTTATCGTAGGTTAGGTTTTGTTCTGCGGAATGCCCGTGAATTTCACGATGCCGGTGCTATAAAACTGGTCTACTCGGCTCTTGTAAGGAGTAAGATTGAGGCGGCGTCTATCGTATGGCATCCACATGAGAGTACTTACGCCTTGCGATTGGAGAAGATCCAAAAGGCTTTTTTAAGATTTTTGTACAAAAAGATCTATGGATATTATCCTTTCCTTTTCCCCACAATATTTTTACTTGGTGCGCTAGGCTTCAACTCTCTGGAAGCTAGGCGTCACTACAATCTTCTGGTCACTGCTTGTCTGATACTGCGCGGTACTTCAGACTGCCCTGAATTAGTGGCTAGAGTTGTAAGACTGTCTGTTCCCGAAGTGCCTAAATACTCGCTGAGGCCCCGTAGTCACGACTTACTGGCTGCACCGTGGGCGCGGTCAGTCGCGCACGACAACTCGCCTCTTGTTCGGGCTCTAATTATTAAATGCGCTTCTGGCATCAACACCTTCTTGTGATCTGTTTGCTGACCGATGGACGAATGTGTGCAGAGAATGTCTAAGGTATTGTGAGACGATTGATAGTAGTAGAATTAGTTCAATCTGTTAATACTTTTTTTTTGTTATTTTTTTAAGTATTTTTATTATTAATTATTTAGTAAAAATATTTTATAGTGTTAAATTTTTCTGTTAAAATGTTATTTCATAGCGCCTTGGTGTACCTACTGTAATGCTATGATCTTATTGTGTAAATAAATAAATAAATAAAAAATAAATAAATATATATAGGTACATGTTTGTCATTATCTTATATTTTATATGTATTTATTACTTACATTACTTACTGAATAAACAGAGTTCAGGCTGAACAGAGCCAGGAGCTGAGGAGTACAGTCGTGGCAATTCCCTTTTTTACCCGACTTCAAAAAAGCAGGAGGTTCCCAATTCGAGTATTTCTTTTTAGTTTATTACCTCATAACTCCGTCATTTATTAACCGATTTAAAAAATCTAATTTCCTGTGAAAGGATATACTTCCCGATTGATCACATATAAATTTCATAACAATCGGTACAGGTTTTTAAATTTAAAAAAACTGAAAAAAATATGTCATTCACTTGGATGGACTATTCACGAAGTCGGTTATCTTTTTAGTATTAAAATGTAATTTATTTAAGACACAGGATAACCCATAGTTATTAAGCAGCGAATTGAATGCGATCTTCTGTTAACCAGCAAAACACACAACTTGTAGATTCAAGTCGTACTGTTCTTGAATTTATGGCGTAACTTTTAAGCAACTTGGTATCTACGGCACTAAGATAGATAAAATCTTTATTTAACACTATCTGGTGCCCGCGACTTCGTCTGCGCAGGATTAGTACTTCGTGTATTTCTAACGGTTTTTGCAGCGCACGCCAGAATAGCTTGCAGATGGCATATCTTTTTCCTGCTTAGTTGACACTTATCGTTATATTTTGGACAATTCACACAATATCTTTATAAATTATAGCCTATATGTTATTCTGATCTATAAGCTATATTATTGTGAAGTTTCATTAAAATCCATTGAGTAGTTTTTGCGTGAAAGAGTAACAAACATACATACAAACTTTCGCGTTTATAATATTAGTAAGGATAACATTACACAGACACAAAATAAGGTACAAAAATGAAATACTAAACTTAACTAATAACACTAAAAATATAAAAAACACGAACTACACCTAACACAAAGTAGCTAAGAAACAAGTAGGTGCAAGGAGGTCTATGTGGTATGCCAAATAGGACCAGTCTCAGCTCCGAGTCTCCGTTTCAGCTTAGGCAAAAATGCTTTCGTATGTCCGTCCGAACGGCATCCGCTGACGCCGGCGTCTGTCCGGATGTTCTCCTTTACTGGTCGCATTTCTTAACCGATTCTCGTGAGCTCTATAACTATATAGTTTTTTTGTCGATTCAGTTTTTGAAAATAGCGGAGGTATGGGGTTGAAAACGTAAAAATGTTATATTTCAGTCATTTCGAAAAAAAATCGCGAGCCCTACAGCTCACAGAACTACTAGTAGTATTAGGAGCGGAATAAGTGCGGACACACTAACAGACAAACAGACAGACTGACAGACATAGCGAAACTATATGGGTTCCTTTTTGGACTTCGGAACCCTAAAAAGAGAAAAGTTGTTACTCTGCGCCATTCGGCGTAGGGTAACTACTTAATCTTGTACTAAGGTACAAGATTCAAACAAAACGACTATGGTTATAGCCAGATTAGTCAGCATTGAATCAGTGTGTGCTAATCAAGCAATCTAATGTCATCGAACCCGCTTTTGTTCAGCTAAGAATGGCCAAGATCAGCCGTGTGAAGTAAAAGTGTTTTTTCATAAAACACGCTGCCGGTGAAAGTGACTTCTACACAAATAATAATAAAAGTTATAGTGCTATTTTGTAATAATGTTATTCAAATTTTTACTTACTAAAGGATGACTTTGTGGGAATCAAGTTTATGAGAGTTCACTGAGTTGAGGCATTGTTATTACTAGACATGTTTTGAACCTCCGCTGCACCATTTAGAAATTCAATCTCGTGATTTGGGTAAAAAACATACCTACTATATAATATCATGTCTCTTCATAATATCTCTTTATAATGGCATCGGTCTTGATAACAATTTTGCCAATGTCATGTGATTTTGTTTTGTTATATTATGTAAGTAAGTAAGTAATGCCGGATATTTCACACAACATCATCTGGCTCCAAAGTAAGCAGAGCTTGTGTTATGGGTACCACATGACCGATATACTACTTACATACTATTTTTTTTTATTTTTTTTTGATTTAAAACCTAATTACTGAACCGATTTTTATGAAATTTATATGGAACTAATAGGGAACTATATCCTTTCCTATAAAATCTTTTTTTAAACAAAAGTTTTTATCAAATCGATTCATAAATGACGGAGTTGTGAGGTAACAAATATTAAAAAAATTAAGAATTGAGAACCTCCTCCTTTTTTGAAGCTGGTTTAAAAGGACTTATAGTCCTTTTATATAATACACATTACTTAATTGTTAACACTTGTGCTAAGAAGTCACAGTTTATTGATTTTTGTTTCGTTAGGATGTCCAACGAAGAATCCACTTCACTTCTTTTTTTATGGGACTATATTGGTATGTCTTCACGCTCTGCAACCTTGACGCATGATGGCGCTTAATTAGCTTAATTCGCGATGTTTTTATTCGAAAACAATCATATAATATAAAATTAAAAAGAATACGTGTTGATTCGTTTTTCGAATAATTTTTGAGTTTTCTCTATCTATCATTGTAAGCCGCAATTTAAAAAGATGATAGCTTCATGAGAAAATGATGACTAATTTATATTTTGGACTATTTCTTAATTTAATTATAAAATCAACAATAACTTTTAAAACAAACGGGGAAGGAGCCAAAGCATTGAAAATGTACACCATAATATTTAAGATTACTATTTCAAGTACAATTACAAGTTTTACACATTATTTTACCCATTACATAGGGTATCTGTAACTCATTATTACCTTACACAATTGAAATCGAACTTGACAATGAATCTCATTAATATAATTACGTTTTAAAAACTAAAAAGAAACCGACTTCATTGAATGAAATTTGAGCCTATAAAAATGTTTAGTGGAAAGTAGATGTATTTTGTATATATATAATATGGGTAGGCCAAATAAACGCACCGCTCCAATGAGACAGCGAGGTATCGAAGTGCATGAAAACATCATCGATGTATACAATTTTTAGATATTCGTAGATTTTCAGTTAGACCGATTTTGATAAAACTTTATATAGGACCACCCTTTGAAACAAAAAAAGAATTTTCGAAATCGGTTTAACCGTTTTCGAGTAATCGGTAAACATAAATTAAAAAAAAAATAGATTCCGACGAATTGAGAACCTCCTCCTTTTTGATAAAGTCGGTTAAAAATGATCTATTTTAGTGTCAAAACGAATGATCAAACCACAAATGGAATTTTATGAAATAATGATAATATCGGTTGACCTGTGCCACTGACGAGTTTCTGTCGCATGCGATTATTTACATCGAAGAGTTAGCAGCCAAGCGGCCTGGTTACGACGAGCTAACTGCGTATTGGGCCCGTAACGGTGCAAGAATGCCTACCCGCTAAGATATACTGCAGTTTAGCGGTTTGAAGAGCATTTGTTATTACTGCACAGCGATCCACGTTCCCGCTGATCGGAAGCCTTTGAAACAGCTATAGAAATCGCAATAGTTTGACATACCTAGTGCACACCCAAAATCAACCGGTGAAATTGAAGAGTATCTTATCTATACACTTAATACTTTATTAGCATACCTAGCATACCTAGCATACCTTTATTACCTATCCTAATTCTAACATTTATTTTTCCAACGTGATTTCGCCTAGCAAGCAGACCTCAATCTAGAATTTCTATGCCTTTGGCTCTACGAGCGTATTCACTATGAGTCAAACTTCCAAGATACATTTTGTCACCTCTATGACGTTAAGATTAAGGTCGAGAATGTTGCGTCTTACGTCACAGCTTTCACATCTCTCGTGTGGCCGTTACGTCAGCGACAGCATCACTCACAGGTGTTTTCTTACTGACTAATCTTGGGAAATATTTTTGTTCTAATGTATGTTACATCCGATTCCGTTCTTCTCTGAAATAACAATTGGCAATCATCGGCAATCAAGAAAAAATTTAAATGTGAATGTTTTAAATGAATATTTTTATTTAATCATTTGATTGCTTATAAATAAAATTGCTTGTAATAACTTACTATTATTGGTAAACATACAGGCAATAAGTAACTTTAAAGTGTTTTATTTAAACAAATGATTTTACCTAAATTTGTGAAGGATGATCACGAGATTGTACTGGTTGCTTTTATTAAAATAAAAATGACGACTTTAATTTTGACGATGTAAATGTAAATACCCTTTAACTACACGAGAAAAAAACTAAATTCATTCGTTTTATACTGCCCAATGTTAAACAGATGAAAGCCAAAAACGATGAAATAGATCTCGTCGACGCCACAGTATTTACACCACATTACCCTAGACAATAAGCTGCAACAGGGCACATAGATAAATTGTTGAAGATTCTCAGCTTCGCGGCATACGCTGTCAAAAAGATCCGTCACATTACCGATGTAGATACCGCTAGTCTTGTTTACTTCAGCTTCTTGCTTAGCATTATGTTTTACGGCATTCTGTTGAGGGAGAGTGCTGCGTATATAAACACCATATTTGGGTTGCAGAAGAGGGCTGTTTTGTGCAATTATAACATGGGCTAGCGCCCATGTTATAATTGCACAAGAGAATCTTTTAGAAATTAAATAAAGGAAATAAATATGATGACAGTGCATTGTCAGTATATATATGTATGTAAAAGGTAGTGTATATTCACAATAATATTTATTTGTTTAAAAAGTAGCGATAATAATAATAATAAAAATAGTTGTTAAACTACAAATAAATATAAACTCGCTGTTTCCACAGTTAGGCTCGCTCAAAAAAGTAGATCTTTTTATACGCTTAATATTAGCTTCACTTGTATGTGATGTAGGTTTGTAACCGAATTTTTAAGATATTATCGAAATGATTATCCTTCTTCTGATATCTGTCAATGAAATATTTATAACTATTGACACCATGCACCTCTCCATTTTTTTTTAATAAAACATTGTTTTCTTACTTACATTTATTAAAATTTATTTTCTTATTTTTATTTTGTTTTTCTATGTAATGCGTGTTTTTTAGTTTTTTTAAACTTTTATTTTTAGGGCAATGTGTACGCTACTATAACAATGTCTTAATGTTTTAAATATAATAAAAAGAAACTATCTCATAAAGCTTATTATAACATAACAGATTATTTAGTTAACATAAAAGCTTGGGATGAATCTGACCCAATTCGGCAAACTCGGCATCCGTCACAAAATTAGAAAGGATCATACAAAAAAGTGATAAGACTAGACACATTTTGAACTGGGGTTAGTAGGAACTGGCAGACGTCAGTTCCTCCTAATCCCAGTTCAAAATTGAATATTGTATAAAATCAGTCTAGACAGATTCAATATCATGTAATGTGCCGATTCAAAGTGGTCCTTGTGTCCTTGTTTTATAAGGAATATTTTTATCTTAGTGATGTGTCTGTATTAAGAGAAAAAAATAACGTAATTACCAACTAATAAAGTGCGCTTAAAGTGCTTTTTGTTGAATCTGTTTAGTTTCTACAAAATCAATAACGAATATTAAAACTCCATGATAACAAATAATATCGAATCACCCGTACTGATTCTAAAAATGTTAAAGTACTAAATATACATACTAAGTAATTATATCATCGGCATCGCCTAAAGCCTCGAACTCATTCAACTTTCTTCTGCAGATGCTAGAAGCGTTCAGTGGGTCAGCCTATGACAGGTTGTCTGGTATTCTAAGGCCGATGACTCAGCCCCTTACACGAGCGAGTTCCCATTATGCCACGACGACTTCCTAGCAGTTATTTGTTTTTTATTGCGTTGTTTTTGATAAAATAAATCGAGGCAGATTCACCTAGTAACAATCTCGGATAAATGCACGCGTGTTTATGTGAACAGCTTCTTTATCATTAAAACCTCGCACGACACAACTAGAGTAAGTATTTGTCGTCGCGACGAAGTGCGAACACACCCGAGAGGAGAACTCAAGTGGTAGGTATTAGGACTAAGATTATATTGGGTCTTATACAGTCAGCATATGCGATGTAGTTTAGAAAACTAGGCCAAAGATATAAGTACTTCTGTATTGTACCTATACGCCTCTCATACGACGCCTGGGCTGTAGTCACCCCATCTAAGCACATGCAAAATTATTAAACCTGCGTGTGAGTGACCCGGTCATGCGGCTCGACCAGTCGCGCTGCATGCCGCCCGACCAGGCGTAAGGGCCAGGAAGTAGGCCTTTGCCCTCCGCACTTTCCCCCATACTGCCTATATTATCAGATTGTCTGTCAACATACTCAGTCAGTTATTAGTAGCTCTGCCTTTTGCGCTGTATGTTAGGGGTTCCATGCACTCGCAGAATAAATAAATATACCTATATTCATTACACAAATGTTTATTCTGCGAGTTCCGCGAGTTTGGTCCGGGTGTTATCATAAGAATATATTTCAAAATATATATGTGTTCTATATAAATGACTGATATAATTTTGGGGCTAGATTGTGTTTTGTGCATTGTAACACCAGTATTTCTTTATCATTAATTATTATTTACTGCTTTATTATATCTTAGAATAATATTAATAAAGCAGGGGTCAACATCCAAATTAGTTTATGACCAGCATTTTTGACTTGCATTTCCAACTGCTAGTGGCACTGTACTTTACCACCGAATAAAGTTTTATTGCTTTAGAAAATCTACCTACTTATTACATAAATTAAATGTACGTATACGAATAGGCCTAGTAGGTATATTGTATACGTACTACGTAGTACTTACTCTAAGCCTGTTTAAGCGGTAATTTATTGTCTTAGTGCAATTATCATTTATTATTACTATTTCTTAATACTCTTTTACAAGAAGATCTTTCGATATGATCTGTTTCTTTGCTGTCTGTTCCTTTATTTTCGTGGACGCGAACCGTTGCTCACGATTTGAAATTATTAAATGCGCTCCAGGAATCAACACCATCGTGTGATCTGTTTGCTGCCCGATGGATGATGAATGTGTGCAGAGAATGTCTGAGGTATCACGAGATGATATTAGAAAAAGTTCAATTTGTGAATTTTCGTTATTTTTTATTTTTCATTATTATGTTGATTTTTCTAAAAGGTATATTATAGCGCAATGGTGGACAAACTGGTAAACTGTAATGCTATGTTATTATTTTTAAAATAACAAAATAAATAAGTTATCAGTAATATTCATTAATATACGAAATATGTATCTGTTGCGAAACGAGCAAGTTCAATTTCAAAGAATATGAGAGTAAATTTAATAGATTGCTGGTGAAACATAAATTATTCAAATATGAAATAGTCATAAAATTATATTGCTACCATGTCCTTGACCAAACCTTACTCGAGTATTCATAAGTAAGACGTTTGTACGACAAAGGGAGCTATTAAATCATTATAATAATTATAAACAGTACCTAGATACAATGTAGAACCCCATGCAGTGCTGTTATTGACTACCGGACCCGCAAGTGACTTGGTCCGCGAGTTCTAGCGTGGCGTGAATTCCTTGGAATCACATTTTTATGACAGATTTTTTTTTTGAGTTCCGACTTCCACAAGTAACCCTTATAGTTTCATAATTTCCGACTGTCTGTCTGTCTGTCCCTAATTAGAGTTCATGCTCGTAGACTTCCTTTCATGAATCTGCATGATAATACGTAATAATAACGTGTTATCGGAAATTTGCATCGTAATACGTTTTAGTGGTCGCTTCAGAGTTATGAATTAAAAACGTCGATAAATGGATTTTAGGGGTAGATATAAAGTAGGATAGATTTTTTTATTTGACTACCCTATAGTCATGTGGCATATCGTTGGATAGGTTATTTAAAGATACGTGTGTATGAGGAGATATATCAAGATATTCGTTTAATAAATAAAGTAAGTACATAGTTAGTTTTAATAAACTCTAAATCGAGTAAATCATAAAAAAACAATAAAGCTCTATAATTAATTCTTGTAGTTTGCTAAAAAAAAATGATTAAAATTAATTATTTTATTAGGATTGCTAAAAAAATAAATTTGCTAAATTATCCTTACTGGTTTTGGAAACCTTCTTTCAGCGTGGTTCGACACACGCTTGGCAATGTTTTTACTACGTGAATAAAATAATATTATTTGAGTTTATATATATATATATATAAACACACTTAAATAATATTATATTTCTATATATACACACTATATTTCTAACATTCTATGAACAAAGTTTTGAAGAAGATCCAGATCCAGATCAAAGATCCAGCTAAAAGAGGGTGCTACACAGACTGTAACCCTCTTTTTTTCTCTTTATTAGGGGTTATTTTAAACACTAAAATACATGTCAGTCGTATTATTTTGTTTTTAAGATATACAAATCACGTTTCCAGCAAAGCTTTAAAAAGTACCTATACAAACTTGAACCCTTTTTTTATCCCTTATTTGGGGTGGGGGCGTGATGAGACATATCAGGTTATTGTATGTTTATTGCTATTAATTATACATTACCATGTTATAGCTTAAATACTCGTCAAGTGAAAGTTTCAACCAACGGTTTTATTATAGTACCTATACAATGACAGAATATAGATTTAGCTAATTAAATGTTATATTTTAGCCGCTGCAATTTTTGAATAGGTAATTAAGGAACCAAGATTGCAATCCCACGGCTTGGAAGATATCCATAATCAATCAACCCTAAATACCGTAATGTTTTGTCATAGCTAAACCCTGTTTAGGGCTTTCAAAGCTTTGTCTGACCGCGGAACTACATACTCACCTTGCAGTGCGAAAGATATTTATGATATGCGTCGGTTTGAAATAAATTATTTTGATTAAATCAGTTGTTTTGATGAATTGTTTAATCTATATACATCAATACATAAAGCAAAAAAAATACCCCTTTTACGAAAATTGTGCAGACGGAGCAGTATGAAATTTCGCACATTTATAGTTTATATAGAGGAGTGCAGAATGCTAATTTTTTTTAATTTTTGTTTAAGAAATACATTAAATTTAATTTAATTA
Source organism: Lampropteryx suffumata (assembly GCA_948098915.1). Lineage (NCBI taxonomy): Eukaryota > Metazoa > Arthropoda > Insecta > Lepidoptera > Geometridae > Lampropteryx > Lampropteryx suffumata. The sequence continues at coordinate 10,595,160 of OX402544.1, read as the reverse complement.
TGGTTGAATTTCGACCAATGGGCGACCCCTAGTTTATATTAATTTACTTTATATATTCATTTTGTTTATGTATGTTAATTATCCAACTTTTCAAATCCATATATATTTTATTAACCCATTGATTTAGAAACGCCGACAAGTGAAAATGCCCCGTATGACATCCATTGCCTTTGTTTCTCACGGTTCGTACTCGAAGGTAATCATTTTGTCAAGCTTATAATAACCAGAGTCTAAAGAAAAGTCAATCCAAATCACACCATGTTGAGTCACAATACGGCTCCGTTGAAGAATAGAATGAATACAGTTACATTGCCGGAAATGGGAGATTCTATGGTAGTGTCAACTCAGCATCACGCTTTCTTGCTTAGGTAATAGCTTGTAGGCATCTCAGTCTAAGTACTGTCATTATCATCTTATTTACTTGTAGAGATTTACTATCTCTTAGCTGTTTATATTTACAATGAAAATAAAACACTGTAAATGATAAATTAGGGTCAAGATCTACAACATACTCTGTACTCACTCTGTATTATGTGTTATACAACTTTTATTAAACTGCATGCTTCAGCATCACCATATACTGTGTTTTGTGACATCGATGACTTTTCTGTCGCTATCTTTCCTTTAAACACCAGCGAGCTTAATGAAAGTGTTTCACTTATCACACACTGCGAAGACAAAAGATTTTCTTACATTATAAAAACAAACTCCACTATTCCTGTATACATTTCTAGTCTGTTGGTTTAATCCAACATTTTACAGGTTTATGGTCGCGTTTCAAGCCCTGTGATCGGGATAGACTGCGCTTTCCCTATTCCGACATGTACTTAGGCTACAGAACCAGTAATAGTAGGCAGCTGCTTAGGGCTGTCAGTTGCCTAACTCCTGTAGTTTCTTTTAATTGATACTGCCATAAATATAGCACCTAAACCATTCTTTTATTAATCTTGTAGTCCGAGTATTGATAAACAACGATTGTACCCACTAGTTATTTTTAAGGGGCCAATTAAGATTATTTATAGTTACGTATCTGATCGTATCAAAAGCTCATGCAAATTAAACATATGCTTGTGCTCGAGACATAACAATTGGAAAGATGGAGTAAGCGGTGTCACAAAGACAAAAATTCCTAAAAAAACTTTTACCTGCCTAAAAAAACATCTCTACGCCGTTTTCATCTAGTTTAGGTCATTGGGTTTGTACTACAGGTTCTAACATACAAATGAGGTGAGGCAGCCCTAACAAGCACCGTCTCAGGTCACCTCACACGGATCATTTACGATTTGAATGCCATTCAGAGCACACTGGCAAACCGACGGAGCAAGGAAATTGGTTATTTATTTGTAGATGTTGCTTTCCCAAGTGTGCTACCCTCATCCAATTTTCACTTAACATAAACATATAGCTGGGAAACACCTCGCGAACCAGAAAACTATCCAACCATCTATCTTACACCACTCCCAGGACGACTAGTAAAGAAATCTTACTACGTTTTGTTTGTGAAAAGAATGTTATAATTAACTATATAAATCATCAAAATTTACTTCAAACTATATTACTATTAGTAGCCCCAGTAGGTCTAAGACCCTACTTTAATTTTATTAATTGACTAGGTACAACTATTTTGGTTGCGCTTGCGTCTTCAGCATGGTGAACGTGAAATCCATTAGCAGGAAAATGGAGGTAGCCGCGCTGAGGGATGTTTTTATGTAGACCTGCCTTTTGATTTGCACGCCCAGGGCTCCGAGCAGATCAGCCACAACGCGCGTGATGTCACTGGCGCGATGCCAGCGTCGCCAGATGGTGAAAGCGTTAATAGCCATGATAACTGCACCAACCCCGCCGAGATAAGCCTGTCGATTACAAATCATCATCTTATCTAGAGAGCCCTATCACATGCGGCGAGCTCGCCTTGTTAGAAACATATACGCCAGCAACTAGACTACACAAGATGTCCATAGCTTAACTTACGCCAACCCCAAAAACCTTGTCAGGCTTTGAGTTGACTATATCCTAGAAATTGCTAACTGCCATTGCCTCAATTTCGTTGGATCATCGAGCGGGAACTGGATTAGCAATACTAAAGTAGTATTTTCCTTTCCTTCCTTTTCCGTCTTTGCCTTCCTGTGGACCTACTGATACTTACTGTTTGAGACAATGAGTAAAAGAATGATATTCCTGTTGTACATAACTAATTATTGTTCTTATTAATAATTATTTATTATATACATGTTTAATTTCATACCTCTTTTTGAATACAGGGTATGCAAAATAAACAACATTGAACCCTGTGTCCGCCCGTAAATAAATAAACTTTGAATAATAGTATTTACCTCTATTGGTTGGTCAATGCGTTTAGTTATTTACTGTAGGGCATAATAGAAAAATCAATACGTTTGTCCTTGGGGATTTTTTAGAGTAAACCATGACTTTTTTGCAATAATTCTATCGCTACTACTTCGGTTTTTAACTAACGTCTTCGCTATGTCCGTCTGACTATCTGTCTGGTTGTTTGTCTGGCCCCATCTTGGCCCATCTTAACATCATATGCCCCATATGCCCTTGCTCACAGATAATAACTTTTATAGTGATAACATTTTTGGGGTTTTTGGTTTGATTTTCATTTTACCACCCCATCGTGTGTTTCTAGAACAGTTTATCGATATATATATTCGTTTGATATATATTTTTTAAAGTGGTCAGTTTTAATCGAGTCAGTCAGTGTCCCACCACCCTCTCTTCCTGTCTAAACCGCTGTTTGAGGGTAACCGAATAGTTTTCAAAATAGTTGCATATATATTATATATTAGAAGGAAAATTACCACAGTTATCACAAGTATTCTTGTCCTTGATGACTTCGGAAGTCATCACTGGGCGGGGTCCGATACGCTGTTGGTCAATTTATTATGCACCATTTGAATTGCAAATGTTCACCAATACTGTTCTACTTGCAGACATTGGGATCAATCAGACAGTGCAAATAAAGCATGACGTGTCAATGTCTCTCACTACCTAGCGATGTAAAAGTCCACCGAGATCAGTTAAAGTTCAGAATGAGAGTAATCTTCAACTACATATGCCATCAATGTTGGCAAAAATAAATAGACTTACCTGTATATCATGATAACTACATTCCTTCGTGCCAACACATAATGACAGGCTGATGGTGCCCGCTACATTAGCGACAAGCGCTATTCCTGTATACGACCGATCCCAACGAATCCTTAGAGATCGGAAATATAAACTCATCAGAATCACAACGATGGCCATAACTAGAAGTCTCATGCGGTATACGCTGCGTACGCCTTGCTGTGTTTGACAAAAGTTCTAGTTAGTACTAACGTATTACCTGCTTATCTGTGGTGCTCCAAAAACCAGACCGGGTCATCCGTAGTCGATGAGTTACCAAAAGTTTTAAACAAACTTTTCTAAATGGAATGCATTTTATAGAAGCCACTGACAAAAGCTACTAAGTAACTTAACTTACATAGATAAAGATCTGTGATGAATTTATCCCAATAATCACATTTTCACACATACCCTGAAGTTCTGACGCCAGCTGATCCTTTCAACTTTTTCAGGATTTTGCGATGAGGTAGCTAGTATATATATATTTAGCATTGTCAGCAGATATAAAGCTAGTATATCTTACCTGCAAAGATTTCCCTCCACACTGCTCAATCCCAGCACACAGAGCCAGGCCGATCAAGCATATAGTGTAAGTCACCACCAGTCCGCCAGACACCGACTGCTCCCAACGGAACACCCTCACTGAGCGCACGTGCATCATCAGTGAAGCTACTACGATAGTTAAACAGAGAAGGCGCAGCGCCAGAAGCACAATACTGTCATTGTTGTTGGTAGCGCTATACATATTCGCTAGTTCTGCTACAAATATTTTTCAGTTTTTTAAGGTAATGTTTTTGCGTTATTCTCTTGGCAGGTCAGCCGTACTCGGAGAAAGACTTATATCGAATAGCGAACAAACGAAAGGCATTACTTAGGTAAACGCTATGTCACCTTGATGAACTTATAATAGCTCTAACCAAGGGCACCACCCACGGCACAGTGGTTATAATATTTTGCTTGGGGTAACATCACACTAGAACTTGCATTTGCAACAACTTTTTCTCGATGTTATGACTTTAGCTGCCAAAATGACAAATCAATAAGCAGATGATCACATTTTTTTTTAATTTAAGTCTGGCTTTTTTTTGTTGCGAAATAGCAATGTTATATACTTCCATAATCCATATTAACATTATAGGATTTGAAATGCTAAACGGACCTTAATGAAATTTTGTGTAGGTGTGACGCGTGTGAGCCCGCAGGATAAATATATCTAATATAAATGAAAAATAATATTTAAATCCATAATCCTTAATTCATAACCTTATAAATTTGAAAGGATTTGAAATGCTGAACGGACCTTGATGAAATTTTGTAAAGAGATAGATTGTGTTTTGTGGAAGGGCATAGGATACTCTTTGCGTATGTGTGACGCGTGTGAACTCGCGGGTTAAATATATCTAATATAAATGAAAAATAATATTTAAATGCGAGTCTTTCAGTTTTTTCATTTGTAACGTTCTCACGGCTAAACAGTTAAACGGATCTTTATGAAACTTGGTAAAAGATAGATTGTATTTTGGGGAAAGACATAGTATTTTTATGTAGGTCCGATGCGGGTAGCAACTAGTTGGTTTTTAACTATTCTAGTGTGTAGATGTAGTGTCGATGTGTAGGTCTTACTCATCATCCTCGTGCAACTAATACACGATTATTTTAAGTTAGCAGTCCTATCATTTCTGTAAACGACAGTGAATATTAAACTTTGAGGAAATGACAATTAGTGGGTCGATATTAAAGGGGTAGGGAAAGTTTTGCTTAACTAGTGGGACCTGCGACTCGTTCGTGATATATTATTTTCTTAGACACCCTTCGCTGCATGTCATGGTTAAGTTAAGATAAGGCTTATTATATCTTTGGAATGGGAGATGACCTCTACAGGTCTCTAGGACTTACGATTTAGGCTATGTTTGACAGTCAGTCTGGTCACTTGAGGTTTATATTTGAGTAAATTTATTATGTTATAGTTGGTCGGCAAATTCTAGTAACTGCACCGTTTGAAATTATACCTGTGGTCGATTTATCAAATGACACGTTATCGACGTGTTACGTGAATTATTAGTTTCTTTGTGATTCAAACAAAAAAAACGTATAATTATTTTATATACAATCACAAATGATGAAAGACAAGATACGACTTTGTGACATGTTACTATAGACAATATTAACACTTGACATAGGTAACATAAATGTACATTATTATGACACTTGCCATTAACGAAGAAGAAGAAGAAGAATTAAAGATAAGTATTATAAGTAAAGTGTAGACAGAGAAACTAATAGACGACTAGATAGCATCCGTCGCATTCATACAAGAAAGAGAACAACTTATGTGCACATACTGTAAAGAAACGAGATAGAATGGTTTGATTTTTTGTTTCATGTCGCGTGCCGGTATTTTCAAGATCAGCATCTTGAATGTGCTAAGCAACGTTTGACAGTTTGCCATTGTTTGGATGCTTTGTGCTCGCTTTGTGTAAAATAACAGGAAAAAATCAGTTAAAATAAATTGTGAACACGCTGAACTACATGCGAATTCCTTACTAACAAATTCCTTTACCGGATTTTGTAAAGATAATGGTTCGAAGTAGCGTTTTAGAGTGAAAAAGTGATAGTGAAACGGAAACTCCCCGATTTGTCTTTTTACTCGTAAGTACAGGTATTTTTGAGTAGTCATTAGCTCTCAAACTGTTTTTTTATTAATATACACAATAGATAACAGCATTCCGAACTGAACTTTGTTCACTACAGCATAATTCATAAATCATAACAAATAATTTATTTATTTTGGTGTTGCCTGCATTCGACCTTAACATTCCCCTGACAACATAAATTTTACTTATAAATATGTCATTCTTACATTTCGTATGAATATTAATAATTCCATTTAACGTAAGTATCGTTTGATGTTGTATAGATGAATATATGGAGACAAGGTAATTCATGATAGCAAGGGCAGCCACCTTAACTTTAAAAGCTGCTTAAAATCGGTCTGAGGAGACCTTTCATAGATTATGAAGTCAATTTAATGTGAAATAATGTCCTGTCAGCGAGAACAACCATACCACCTGTACTGTATAAAAAACAGAGTAAAATGATTCTTAAATTGTAAAAAAAACATCTCCCTATTAATTTGTTACAGTTTGCCATCAAACGATAATGTACATAGTTTGCAGTAGGTTGAAGCCACAAAAAATTGGAAGGCCGAAAAAATTTGACACCCAAAACTCTTCGGGATTTGTAGTAGGTACCCATTTTGAGAAAAATTTCTTGTTTCATCATCATCATCATAACAGCCTTTATAAAGTCCACTGCTGAACATAGGCCTCCCCAATAGATTTCCAGGAAGAACGATTTTGAGCCCTCTCCATCCACCGACTTTCTGCGATCTTTACAATGTCGCCAGTCCATCGGGTGGGGGGTCGTCCTACGCTTCGTTTTCCTGTCCTTGGTCGCCATTCAAGAACTTTTATTCCCCAACGGTTATCAGTTCTGCGAGCTATATGGCCTGCCCATTGCCACTTCAATTTGCAAATTTTTAGTGCTATGTCGGTGACTTTGGTTCTTCCACGGATTTCCTCGTTGCGGATTTTATCACGTAGTGAAACACCCAACATAGCTCTCTCCATAGCACGCGCTTGCGCGACTCTGAGCTTGTGTATGAGCTTGTGCAACCAAGTCTCAGTTCCATATGTCATCTCTGGCAACAAGCACTGATTATAGACTTTCGTCTTGAGGCTCGGCGGTATCTGTGACGAGAAGATCTGCCGTAATTTGCCGTAATTTGTCTTGCTCATGTTCATTTTAAGACCCACCTGTTGGGACACGATATTAAGGTCGCTGAGCATTGTGCCAAGGTCCTCCAGAGATTCTGCCATGAGGACTATATCGTCGGCAAATCTAAGGTGAGTGATGTGTTCGCCATTGATGTTGATACCATGTCTATGCCAGCACAAGAGCCTGAAAATATCCTCCAATGCAGAGGTGAACAGTTTCGGAGAAATAACATCTCCCTGTCTCACCCCTTTATGCAATGGGATTGGATTCGTGCTCTAGTCCTGGAGTCGGATAGACATGGTGGCGTTACTGTACAGACATTTCAACACTTCGATATACCGATAGTCGATTTGGCACCGCTGGAGTGACCGCAACACTGCCCAGGTTTCGACAGAATCAAAGGCTTTCTCATAGTCCACAAACGCTAAACAAAGTGGCCGGTTTTTACTCCTCGGTCTTCTGTATAACCTGCCGGAGCGTATGGATGTGGTCTATGGTATTAAATCCTTTTCGGAACCCGGCTTGTTCGGGAGGCTGGAAGTCGTCAAACCTACGAGCGAGACGATTAGTAACTACTCTCGAAAACATCTTATAGACATGACTCAACAGCGAGATGGGTCTGTAATTCTTTAAGAGGGTGTTATCCCCTTTCTTAAAGAACAGTACCACCACGCTCCTGTTCCACGCCTCTGGCGTAGTTCCCTCGAGGATGACGGAGTTGAACAGCTTCTGGAGGACCTTAAGTACCGGTGTTCCACCCGCTCTCAGAAGCACTGTCGTTATTCCGTCTTCCCCCGGTGCCTTGTTGTTCTAATTTCTAATGTCTTGTTTAAGAAGAATAAATTAACATTCTGTATCCTAATGCTGTTCCACTGGTGGTTAGTAAATATTTGATTTATGAGTTTTTATTCTGTAGGTAGGTAGATACTGATAAATACTTTTCGACCAGAAAAAGTAAATAAGTCCCTTATTGGGGAACACGGTGTGCTTCTATAATAAGCTTCCTGAAAATGCAACTAAACTACCTATTAAGAAGTTTAAAGCTTACATAAAAGATAGTCTTTTTGAAGAAAGCTTATTGATAAGATTATTGATAAGAACGCATGGCCTCATGTCGCTCTGCCCTCAGACAGTTAACCGACACACTTCAAATGTATAAACTCTCTTGTATTAGTATTTCGTAGTTAAGATGGATCATGCAAAAATGCGCTAGGACCAGGACGAGTTTCTCTTTTCGGGCTTGGGTTATGAATTGGCACCTAAATTCACCTAGTATGTAAGACGTTTCAAAGTGATCCTTGTGATTGTATTGAATAAAGTATCTTTTGACTTTGACTTTGTATTATCTTTATGGTTTTATTATTTCTGTAATGTTATGCTTAGCTTTAATAATAATAAACAATTAAGTACACAAATGTTGTTATATTTTTTCTATATCACACATCTGTTATAAAAGATTGAGTTTTGTGATAGAGAGACAAGCTCTAGAGATTTCTACTAGAACACAACGTCTCTAATAAATCTAGGATTACTTAAGACTAGGGTAAAAGTTTTAATGTGGCAACACCACCCACCTATCGTTCTATCTCAAACGCCGCACGATCACCACGTGTCTATTGGTTTCTCTGTCTACGAATTAAAGCTATATTGAATTTAAAAAGTTATGAAAACGTCATGCATCATTCCAATTTCAATTCAATTCTATAATATTAATCTAGTAAATATATAATCCGGTAATGCTATTAAATATGTATACTTTAACAGTAAATGATGACATGTTTTCCATAAATATTTAGATCAATATTTAACAAATAGGTATAATTATAAATAAAGTACATTCATAGGGAGACGGGTAAAATTATTAGTTGCTTGACAGGATTTTGTTGACAGGAGGGTTGTTGGCAGTGAAATGGAAATACAATATATTATAGGGTTGCTTGCAACAAGGACAAGTAATGGTTTTTTTCTGTGATCATTTGTTTGTTCAATAGAACGTATGTATGAAATTATTCCGATGAATTTAGTGAATGAAGTTTAAACACTTTTGCCCTTACTTATAAACGCCTGTCAACTTGAAAGCTGCCTAAACATTGCTAAGATATCTGTCAATATTTAATTATTGTCACTATCTTACAAAAAAAGGAATGTGCCCAGGGGGGCGATCGCGGTAATTTTGAACGTTTGAACCAAAGCTAATCCAAATCAAAACCAAAGTCAAAACGTTGTTTTTGACATATTTTGTACCGCGCTAATTACTATAACGGAAACGAATTAGATCTATTTTGGAAAATACGTTGATTTAACGTTGCCGGATCGCGTCATCTTTGACAGCGCTTTCAAACTAACGTTTTTAATTCAGTTTGTGTCGAGAGACTTCTTATTGTTTTCTGGCCCGCTTTAATTGCTGAAAATGCTCAGAATTTGCTTTGATCATTTAGAAAGTGCGTATGAGGTAGATGTGGCTGAAAGCCGAACATCAACCCGCAGAAAAAATGAATTAATAAGGCGATCTCTCACATTCTCATATGAAGGAAACTTTGTGGAACAGTATCGTCTTTCTATGGATCTTTTTACGATATTGGTGGAAAAGCTAAGACCTTACAGTCATAGCTGCTCCACTTCGTGCTGATGGTCTAGATGTAGAGACAAAGGTAAGTGTTAGTAGTATCTACAACCCAAGCTACATCATCATTAAATACTGACTGTTGATCATCCCGCGTTAACTCTACTGGCGTACTATACCTATGTAATACATCTTTCAGGTTCTGATAGCTCTGTTTTACGTGACCGTGGGTTCGTACCAGGCGGGCGGTGGTTGGAGATAATAAGGAACATCCAGTGTCCCAATCAACTAAGCAAGCAAGACTGTAACGGAAGTAACAGCGGCGACTTTGGCGCCTGAGGATTATTCTTCTGATACGTTCAATGAATATAATGAACATAATTAATGTTTTTATTGTTTAATGTTTTCTTTTATTCAGAAAGAGTTAAAATTTTCAAGTTAGTACGTTCATTTGTGAGTGTGATTTATTATTATAATTTAGTTAATTTATTGAATAAATATTATTTTTATAAATGAATCTCTGTATCTTTTCAGTATCATAATCTGTAAATTTTATTTTTTGTGTGTATGATATTTTATAAAAAAGTGCCTTAAAATGTGCCATACCATATTTTTATTGATTATTTGGAGGATGTAGTCATTATTGTTGAATTTTTTGTATTTTCGTAATTGTCATAGACATGCGGGAAAATAAACATTACTGTACTACTGGGTCAATCTAGTTTTTAACATTCCGAAGTCCAACAACAAACCTTAAGTTTTTCTATGACCGTCTGCTATTGGTTATAATCTCACAAGCTAATAATGTTTTACTAAATTATGAATAACAGCCTGATTTGTAAACCTTAAAAAAACTCCATAAGCTCCGTAACAAATGTTTTAGTTCTGCTAACTAGATGACGTTGAATTGGTTTGGGTTCTGACCGTGTCAGATAAATTTGGAAAGAAGTACCTAAGGTCTAACTAATAAAAAGGTCTGGAAACAGTTAATTTATAGTTTATTTATTTTTATACTAAGAAATGACGAACTGCAGGCACTAAAGATGTTAAAGATTGGCATACTGTTGCCATTGTTTCGGCCAGCAGTGTTATTACATCAGCCTCAGCCTGCGCTTTCGCGGCTTCAGCTTGTCTCAGCGCAGACTGAGCGAGCAAGCTGTCTGTGTGGGCGCGCATCTCCTAAATGAGCATCATCACACTGCCGCTCTCGTTGAGTGCATCACGGCTTGCTGTCGGAAAAAATATTCATCAAGAAATAGAAAAGATAGAAACACTTTCGTGGGGTATTTTTGTATTTCACGGACTACTAGTTTTTTTTTGCTTTTATTGAAGACCCACCGCCTGTACGACGCCGAGAGAGAGTAAGGCTCGTCAATTTTAATCTTACCCTACTCTGACTGATTCAATGACGAATGATTTGATCATTCCAAATCTAGAAATTTAAATTATTTATGAGGATAAATAGTTAAGAACTTAAGTTATAAATACCCTTAAAGTCAGATACTTTGGTCTACTCTTTGGGCAGTCGCACTGCCCCTTCTTTATTCAGTGCGTCAGCGCACTCATGCCAAAGGTGGGCCGACATAGCCCGTCCCTCTATAGATCGAAGTCTACCATGGGCTAAATCTATATTGGCCTCAGCAACTACAGCCTCGGCTGCTGTAGGGTAGTGGTGCGGCGTTCACCGTCCATTGTATCTGAAAAGCACAAAGCTGGGCAATATATTACTTATAACACATAACAATATCATGGACGATCAGTGTCACTAGGTTTTCTTCTCTAATAAGTACACTTACTCATTACTTACTTTACTACTTTTTTGCTTTAAGTTCAATTATGTTAAAATAAATATGAATTAAAAGTTAATACGCGATAAATACCCAGTAATTACTAAACAATATCAATTTCGTTTTTGACAATCAAAGAGTTTACAATCCAAGTTGACAATATTTTGACATAAGTACAAAAAACTAGCAACTTCGCTCGCGACTTCGTCCGCAAGTTTTAGTTTAATGTAAAAAACATTTTTTTCATCATCTACAGCCTGCATCTTCGACTTCGATCTTCGTATAGGTATACATGGATCAGTCAGTCTGTGAATGAACTAGTCAGTCACAAAGAATCTTATAAAATAAATTAAAGCTTTCATGATGTTAGCGCACGTTGAATCAAATAAGACGAAAAACGGGTAATTCACCTACTCATTCACTAAGAAGTTCCAAACTCTAGACTCCATCATCATAATTAGATCTGTGTCACCAGTAACAGTAATACCTGACAGGTATGCCAAGTTTTAGCTCGATCGGTCGCAGCACGTCACCACAGCAGCGGCGCAAAAGTCGGCCTCACTCCTGTACCGCACCATTAGATTTCACATCAATAAAACAACTTTTGAAACTAAAGTATACTACTAATATTATAAACGCGAAAGTTTGTATGTATGTTTGTTACTCTTTCACGCCAAAACTACTGAATGGATGTTAATGGTAACTTTACAATAATATAGCTTATACATCAGTATAACACATAGGCTATAATTTATAAAGATATTGAGTGAATTGTCCAAAATGTAAGCGTGTAAGTGTGTGTGTATAAGTATCAAATAAAAAAATATAAAAAAAAACTGCCATCTGCGAGCTATTCTGGCGTGCGAAAGACACGATCGGCTTGAGCGTTCGGCTTGCGCTGACTCCTTCTTTGTATCCATACAAAATAGTGATAATTCAATAAAAATGATTCAATTTGATTCATAATAGTATGCAATCATTTCATGTTTTGTTATGACGTTGTCACGTTACTATCGTCCGTAAACCGACTTTACAGACAAATATTTTTTTTTTGAACCCCATTTTTTAACAACCCCTTGTCCAATTTGATTCAATAGATTAAATAGAGCAGTTACCATCCTCATTTTTTATTCCAATCGGTTAGTTATCGAACCTGATAGTTAGTTATCGAAGATTTCAGTGGCATCTAATTGCTGAAGATGCCACTGAAATCTTTGCTCGCTTTGCTCGCTGGATCAAATCTATTCCTTTGATTTCAGGATACGCATCAGCGACATGTGGGTTTCCGGGAGCCCCAGCCCACTGCAGGGTTACCTTCTCAGACGAGAACCTGTCAGAAGGCACCTACGCGTCGTACCAGTGCGAGCGTGGGTTCGAGCTCCTCGGCCCGTCCAGGAGAATGTGCGGTTCCAACGGCCGATGGACCCCTGATGGCATACCGTTTTGTGGTAAGTTTTTATCAGAATTAATGGTAACATTTGGTAGGTAGGTACGTACAAAGGTACGTGGCTTTTAAAGAAAAGCCAATTTGCATAGGAGACTACACAAGTTTATCTATCCTTAATTTAAATCGTTGATGCCAGTATATTTTTGACGACCTCTGTGACGCAGTGGGTCGGCTAAGACGCTCGGGACAAATGTTTGTATAATCTGCAAATATTTGTCTCGGGTCTTGATGTTTCTTTGTAAAATTATGTAAGTATTAAAAAAAAAGTATATAAGTATATCGGTCATGTGGTACCCACAACACATGCTCTGCTTACTTTGGGGCCAGATGATGCTGTGTGAAATGTCCGACCTTATTTATTTATTTACTATTTTTGCAGACATTGGGTCTGCAATCAGTTTCCTAACACAAGATATCTGTGTACTTCCAGCTCTAAATAGCGCATCTCCAACCTTACATGTTGACATTGCATCAATCACGCTCATGCACGCGGCTGCGGTGACCCACTTTTACTTTCTTTGTCGAGAAATCACTTCTCATGAGATGTGAATGGCTTTGAAAAAGCGGAAGGCATTGTGGCTGCTCCCAGAGCTCTCGAATGAAAGCGCCCTTTGTTCTGAGATTACTCTGCCAACGCAGCCTAGCATGAGCTAACTTAACCTATCCATTGATTATATGCATCTTCGTGCATCACCTCGCACGTATTCCTTAGAAATAAAAGAAGCAGTATAGATAGTAGTAGATTCATTGTGCATCGCAAATTTACTACGATTTGCAAGAGTAGAAGACGCTGTGAAAACACAAAGTTTATTTTGGAAACAATAAATGCCGAAATTAAATCTTTTTATAACCCCTTAATGAAATATAGGTAATATATGTTATGATAACTATCTAAAACCTATTTTTATGATACTATATATTTATTCTTATTATCAAACGCTTCTGACGCTACCGTTGTTCGTCGGCAACTAGTAAACGTGCGCGCGCCCCGGCTGCACACCGGATTTAACTTGTGAGTATTCTGTTATTACGATAATGCGAACCTGTTCTTTACTATAGACACCTGTTTTGACTGCATTGTATCCGAAAGTGAGACGTATTGTGCCTCTAATGCGAATGATCACGATCACGATTCAAGAATAACGACAAGTGACGCGCACGACTTCGTCAATTTAGGGCTGATTTATCGGCAGTCATTGACCACTTTATACAATATCCTCTATTATACATTGACTGTTTCTGCTTTCGACTATTTCCTGTTAATATTTATTGTATTAATCATTTATAAAAAAAGAGTCCCATCTTTTTCTTAAACTCCAAGTAACTTACGTCCTCGTCCCGTGCTTGCTGCTTTGCGTTGTCTTTTATCCCAAGACGTAAGTACCTACTAGAATATACATATTATGTAGTCTTACAAAAAATAAATAAATAATGCCAGACATCACACACAGCATCATCTGGCCCCAAAGTAAGCAGAACTTGTGTTGTGGTTACCACATGACTGAAATACTGCAAATAAACTGTTTTTTACACCAAGACCCGAGGTAAATACTTGCAGATTCGCGGCGGGAATAAACGAAATAACAGGGTTTCTTACATTATACATTGGTTGGTTATTTTATAGTTCTATTTGGTCCAAACCGAGCATCACAAGATGTCAGTCACACTATGGTGCACGTCCTGAAACCCTAAAACCTCCTATCATATTGTCGTACACACTTACCACTACCACTACCAATAACCCGCGAGCACAATGACTGTGCATCGTAGGTGGCTCGATCTCACGCGATCGAGTAGATACATATAGTAGTTCACATTCATTACGCGTGCTGGTAAGTACTGTTTATACAGTGCACTAGTGACTCAGTTGCGATGACTTGGGACCCTACCTGTGTCAGGTCTTTCAACTCTGTAATCAGAGACGCTCTGGCGGATCGCCTCACTGACGAAAGCTTTTTGAAGCACTGCTGTTTTATGGTTCCGAAGTACAACAAGGAGCCCGTATGGTTTCGTCATGTCCGCTGTCTGTCTTTGGCCAATTTAATGTTTCAGACTTCTTAGTATAGTCGTACGTAGGTACGTAATAACGTTTTAATATTACATTTTAAAACCATTATGTTGTCGCCGCTTTTTAGATGTTTTACTAATAATTAGCTAGTGTAGAGTTTAAGTATGTTTTGTCCTTGTCATTCTAATGTTAATAAATAAAGATGGCAACAGATTTAAACTACACATTAGCTAGTGTGTCATTGTAAGATAGACCCTTAATTAAATTGAGCAGATGCACAAGATAGATACATGTCTACATACCTATCAAACTTGTTATTTAAGCAACATTTATTAGGACATTGATAGAATGCTTAGTTAAGATTTTAATACTGTCGCACCACTCGCATAATCATCACTAATATTATAAATTTGAAAGTGTCTCCGTCTGTCTGTTTGTTTATTTGTTTGGATTTTTTTTTGGTATATTTTGGAATTTTTTCACGGCTAAACGGCTGATAAATCTTGGTACTTATGTTTTATTGTATGTAGGTACCACGCGTGCGAAGCTAGAATAGGAATTAGAATAAGAAGCTATTTAGTTTACCGTTCAGCGATTGCTTCAGTATCCTCGAGGCTGACAACACTTATTTGTGTTCTATGTGACGCAGTGGGCCTAGGCTCGGCTGTGACGCAAAAGGTTGCGGGTTCGATTCCCGCCGCGGGACAAATGTTTGTATGATCTGCAAGTATTTGTCTTGCGTCTGGGTGTTTCTATGTATAATATGTATGTATTTACAAAAAAAAAAGTATATAAGTAGTATATCAGTCGTGTGGTACCCATAACACAAGCTCTGCTTACTTTGGGGCCAGATGATGTTGTGTGAAATGTCCGGAATTATTATTATTATTATTATTTCTAATAGAGTCTGTTCAATATAAAAAGACTCGTAAAGCATTTTTAGTCTTTATCATTGACATGAACGTCACCCCAGAACTTTCCTCTTATACTAGGTTTTTTTGACCCGAAGAAGTGATCTCTTACTATATGACTCGTTTTGATGAAACTTTAACCAATATTTAACTTGACCACGAGACTAAAACCTAGCCTTATTTTGCGCGAAGACTAATTTATCGTTAAATTGAAGTAGCAAGTACCATCCTTACGATACGAGCTAGCCAGATACCCTGGATTCAAGACTCGTAAGCACTGGTTTAGTTCGTGCTGTGTATACTTAACATTAATAATCAATGGATCCTCGATGAAAGTACAGTCATCCCCTAGCGGGATCAATGGTAGAGCTGTGTCGCGGGACCTTATCAACAATAGGACCGGAATGAGAACACTGGGGTTCGTGATATCCACTAGCGATGTAGGTAGGTATTCTATCTATGGTATTGTTGCGTTTCTTGACGTTGTCGTCGTTGCCAATGAGACTTGGAACGGTTTATAATGACGATAATAAGGTGATTACTAAGGTTTACAACTGTACATATTTGTTACATCTCATTCGATTTTATTTCTACTTACTCGTATGTCGAAAGTTTGATTATTTTCTTGCAAATCTGCAACTTTGAATCGATCAGTTACTGTTGAACTTCATAAAGAAGAGACTTATTTTTTTTTGTTTGGTATCTTTAGAACGTGCCTGTTTGTTCTCTGTGTCTTACTTCACATTTGGATATTCGAACGCATTTGTCTCGTTTACATATATGTAGCAATAGTGTAAACGATAGAGGTAACTCTAGCGGCAACAGCGGTGTGAGCGATCGCGTCACCGTTAGCGACACGACAAGTTTGGTGGCACACTTCCGCGCTCCGTTATCTGCCGCAGGGCTACCACGCACTTTCACTCCGCGCATCTCTTTTATTATAACAATGCCATAAATTATGTTCAGGTGGCCAAAGTGAGAACTAAAAATATCTCTTAGACATCTGACTACATTGTCCATAGTTTCGTGTCCGTAATAGATGGTAGCGCTGCGCCAGCCCTCAACAAGAGATTACACTCTGTGGTTTCACTGATATTGACACTATGCTCGTATTAATGTCGATAATTCAATCAGATGAAATGATTGAATAAGTATGAGGCTTCGCAACAGCGAATTTAGACGTCGTATTCGATTATGAACGCTGTTGTTCTCCTAACTGGATTTTTAATTTCATTGGGCTTTTCTCGAAGATAATTTTGTCTCGTATTTATTGTTAACTCTAATTATTTATATTATTCTTGTTTTCATACAAACCATATAAATTCTAGAGTTCATAAGCTTTCATACCTAAAGTAAATGGCAATTATCACAATATAAAAAATGGTTACATTTAGTTCGGTGGATGTCGCCGAGTATTGACTACAAATTAAGTTATCTTTGATTGTACCAGCAGGGCATCTATGCTAATCTAAACTATTAAACGTCGACTAAACCGATTCTAAAACCGGTGTTCACCAATGAACGATGTGATTCACAAGTCCAGGAAGGTTTTAGTGTATAATTCACTAGTGCGAAGCTGGGCGGGTTGCTAGTAGTGTATAAATAAATTGTGGTCAATTGAACCCAAGTCAGAATAGAATTGGCAAGAAACGCATTGTCTATTGTTTTTTTATGATCAATTATCATCAAATAGACTCGTATTCCTAGAAGCTGTGAAGAGTACTGCATATTAGTTAAAGTCAAATTATGTTTACTCAATACAAATTACAAAGAACACTTTGAAACGTCCCTAAATTCACCTGCATGTAAGGTGAATTTAAGGACCATTAAACAAACAAACAAAGAAAACATTCTTTATTCAATAAAACCACAAGGACCACTTTTAATCAACTCCTTACATGCTAGTGAATCTAGGTGCCGGTTCCTCCTAACCCCAGTTCAAGAAGAATAAGAAACTCATCTGGTCTTTTTTGTATGGTCATTGCCAATTTCTTTACGGATGCCGAATCGATTTAGAGCAGATTCATTCAAAGCTTTTTTTTATATTAATAATCTGATAGTTTTATAATATGATTTAATAGACAGTTTCGGTTTTATTACATTAAATATTGAAGTTATTAATCACTCTATTATGGCACCTATAAGGATCTCCAATACCCATTGTTTGTTGCCTTATAATAAAATTATCACCACACTACTGTAATGTAACAAAGGCTTTTGTTTTGAACCAATAGACACTTTTTTCGACAAATCAAAGACTTCGTAGCAATCGTCATAATTGCAATTTGGGATTTGGGGTCTACAAGTGCACTGACATCACGCAAAAAAGTTTACGGTTAATAATAGACTAATCAATACCTACCTTGTGTTGTGGCGATTTACTTTTATTAAAATATACTCTCAACAAATGAACTTTAGTATGAACAAGATGTCTCATATTTGCTCGATAATTGAAGGAACTAATAATGTATCAAATATGGTATGTATTTTTAATACTTTGCCTCAGACTTCCTCGTTTGAAGCTATTTTATTCATTGTTTTTTTTAAAGGTCAAATATTTTATTTACAGAAATGTATAGAATGAATGAATGGTACAAACAATTTGGAAATATCCTAAGTAACTGTGTGGCGTCTTGTAGATAGGTACATTGCGTGACCCAAGAGCTGGGTGGTGTCTGGCTCAGCGTATTAGCATTGCCATTCAACGTGGCAGTGATCTGGATCAGTTGAGCTAAAAGTTATTGTAAAAAAAAGTCACTGTTACTTCTGTAATTTAATTATTTATTTATAGAATTAGAACGGAACATACACCATTTACACTAGTTAAAACTATACAAAAAAAAAAAAATAGGTACAATTTCAAACATTACATATTACAATAAAAATACAAATATGAAATAAGGTGTACAATATTCGTCAAACATCATCTTCTGAAGCCGATGAAAGTCTAACTCGCAGCTTACAGAGAATAAACGAAATAAAACACTGTCCTTTCAACTTTTTTAACAATTCATTGTTTTTTCAGACAAATATAATAGCTATTTCAGCGCCCTTAAAACACGTCAAGGCCATTTGCTCCAAATACCGCCTTAAGGTTTGACAATTAACTCTCCCTTTCACATGGCACCGTGCGCCTGCGCAGTTTCCGCAAAAACTGAGACGTGCGGTCGCGGACCGCTGGCCATGCCATGCCCTATTATGACCTAGATTTTGATAGTTTTTCAGCCGCACTTATTTATCTTCGTTGTATTAGTAACTATAATAGCAGTATACTATAACTATAATAACTAAGTAATAGTAATATATAATATAATAGTATTAATAGTAACATTAACTATATTAACTATAATAATAGTAATTATAGCTGTCCCGTTTGCTATTTCGTTCCCGCGTTTTAAAAAGAAAAATATATAACATTAACTCGAGAATGGCTTCACTTTGCTTGACTTTGCCTGAATTCATCACTTCAAATATTTATGAATATTTTTTTAATTTTGCCAATTTTTATATGTCTAAAAATTCGGCTATTCTGCTATTCAAGGCGGAGATAAATCCGACAAACCAAAAATATAGGTCTAACCGTTCTCGAGTTATAAATGATGTAATTATCACGACTTTGTTTTTTTTGTACTAGCTGTTCCGTTCGCGACTTCATCCACATGTACAATAGTTATATCAGAATAAAACATTTTGCTTGACTTTGCTTCTATATGACATAATTAGCTGCTGCCCTCGGCTTCGCACGCGTGGTACCTATAAAAAGTAGCCTATGTCCTTCTCCAAAGTCCCATCTATCTCTATACCAACATTAATCGAAATCGGTTCAGCGGTTTACTCGTGAAAACGTTACAGACAGACAGAGAAAGTTATTCTCACATTTATAGGTAATATTAATAATAATAGTAGGGATTGTTTATGCGCGCACAACATCAATTGTCATATCCTAACATTCGATCCGATCATTAGTCAGAAGTATAAAAATGAAATCACTACTTTCAAATCCTTACTTTTAATTTATTGTTTTTCTGCTATTTGGGACGGAGACAAATCCAACAAATAAAAAATCATGAAAATCGGTTAACCCATTCTCGAGTATTAAATGGTGTAGTTACACCATTTAAAACTCGAGAATGGCTTAACCGATTTTCATGATTTTTTGATAGTTATCACAACTTTGTTTTATATAAATAAAATGAGTTAATTGGCGGTTTAAGAGACATTGATAAATGATTAATTGATTAATTTCTAAATTTAGGAATGTCTAAAATATATTTTAGTTAGTCATATCATTTGTAAAACCTATTCGGTTGGTACCATCTAACTAAATAAGGAACACTTAATTAAATTAGATAAAATTAAATTAGGATAAGTTGGTAACAGCAGAATAAGAATGTTTAATTTGACAGTCTAAACCAAATTTTAGCTAAAATTAGTTAGGTTGGTGCCAACCGAATTGCCATTGGGTTTATTAGTTAAAGAGATTTATAATATTTGTAGAATATTAATTTTAAGTATGTGTCGGACTAGGACATAGAAGCATCGACAAATTTATAATCGATTGCACTTCGCTAAAGCGTTGATGTAGCCACGCCTAAAAAGTGTAAAGGTTTATTGTTACACATTGAAACTCCTACTATATACATCTGTTCCTGTACTGTTCGTTTGTAATAAAAGACAAGGCAAAGCATCCTATTTTATTTAAATGAATTAAAATGTACTTATCATGTACTTATCATGCGTGAAAAGTAGCAGGCAGAAGCCAGTAATTATTTTTACAGATGCAGGTGTAAATTTGAATCGTGCATGGAATTCTTATAGCATAGTCAACAAACACAATAAAGTCTATCAGATCAGACATTTTAGCTTTACCTAAGTATGCGTACCTTCACTGGTAAAATGAAAACTCCAAATGTAAAAGCCAAAATTAATCATTAAAAAGCTAAGTTAATCGACTTATGTTATTTATGTTGTAAGTTGTGTTTGTTTATATGAAATATTTTATTATTATCTATTTTTTTTTCTTTTTCGCTCTTGTTTATGTACTCTTTTATTTTGCGTGTGTGCTAAATAAATGTTTTATTTTTTCTTTCCTTCTTTCTTGCTTTTAAGGTAATGTTTTGCTATACTTAACTTGAATTGCCATTAATGACGCTAACAAGCCGTTATCTGACTCTAAGGTGATATTTTTCAAATCTATACTAAGAAGCGATTTAAACGAGCATTAACTGTCCTGAATGCACTCGTTAGGCATAATAATAAATAAAATAAACTATGCCTGACATTCACACAGCATCATTTGGCCCCAAAGTAAGCAGAGCTTGTGTAGGTTCCACATGACTGATATACTACTTATATATATATGTTTTGTAAATACAAACATATTGTACATATAATTTATATAAAATCATAACCAAATTGCCGTAATGTACAATGCGTCTCACGCAGAAGGTTGCCGGTTCGATTCCCGCCGCAGGAAATATATACATATAAGTAATATATCTGTCATATGGTACCCATAACGCTCTGCTTACTTTGGGGCCAGATGCTATTGTATGAAAATGTCCGGTATTATTTATTTATTTGATTTATTTATACTAACACATCAGTCTTAGGCGGACTGATAGTAGGACTATCAGTCCGCATACTACAATATTTACAATTAAAAGTAAAAAGAGCTAAAAGTTATTACGATCATCTGGCTAGAACTGAACTCGAATACTAACTTGTATTCTTGTTAGTTAGTTTAAGCTTTTAATTATTTTAATTTAGAATTTAGTGCTTAACACGTTTTAATATCAAGTTTTAATTCATGCTTAATGTATTTATTTTTAGTTCAGAGTTCGGAACGCCTACGTGTATGTTATAGCTAATTTAAGATGCTACAAGTTCCTAAAACCAGGACTGAAATGGCCTAGAGATGCTATAGGTTGCGTAGTCTGGCAAACCACAAGATGCTCGTCACAGTGCGTCATTATTCTGTGCGTGTCCTTATTCTGAGATTCGGTATCTCTCTATAACTCGATGGATCAAAAAATCAAAATACCCTAAAGATATCTTCTAGAATAAATAATATTGACGACCTCTGTGGCGCAACGGCCTGAGACGCAGAAGGTTGCGGGTTCCTGCCGCGGGAACCCGCAACGTGTAAACGGTTACATCTTTATTGTCATTAAGCAGCTTAGTGCTTAGTAATAACAAAAATATTATATTATATAAGTCAATAAAATAGGTATATATAAGTCATTGGAGTAAATAAATAAATCGTTGTAACCTATAACTTATAAGATAATGTTCATCCCGCAGTGCTGAACGTGGCCGCGGGCAAGGCACCAATGCAGGTGTCCACTGAGGAAGGTGGAGTACCGCAGCGGGCGCTGGACGGGAGCACTGCCGCCGCCTTCAGCGCTGAGACTTGCACGCTTACCAAGCCAGAGCGCGTTCCCTGGTGGTACGTCAACCTACTGGAGCCCTATATGGTGCAGCTGGTGCGTCTCGATTTCGGCAAGCCTTGCTGTGGTGAGTTATTTTACAAGAAACAGTTCCTATTTAACAAAATTGTACTTTACTAGTCCTTGGGCTCGTGGGGAAAAGGAGTCGATCGCGTTTTCAAATTGATATCACGGCGTCTCGTAGAAACATTGCGTTACCGACGAGCTGGCTACTATCTGGATCGTATTAGCATTGCCATTCAACGTGGGAATGCCGTCAGTGTCTTAGGGGCGCTGCCCTCTGGTAGTAATCTGGATCAGATAAGCTATCTTTAGATCGTTTTAAACTGTCCTTCGATAGCTCAACTGTATTTTATATCATTGTATATTATTCTGTATATTTCTGTAATTATGTTTTTGGAACGAAGTTCCTTATCGACTAGGCGGCTGGGGGTTACGAGAAAAAAATGAAAGATTTTTCCGTCACGAATTTCCGTCACGACCCATTCTTCATCCCCGGACAAAATATCTCCAACAATATCCTCGACAATATATAATAGTTTTTGCTGTGCCCTAACAGAGTTTATGTTTGAGACTAAAACAATGTATCATCATCTTACTGTAACAACATAAGTGCAATAAATATTTCTATTTCTATATAAAATTAAAATTATGATGATTTTTACCATTTCTACGCTGAAAATAATATTGTTTTTAGTTATTCATTCGTTATTTCTGCGTATCATATAAATTGCTCTCAGACGTAGGTAATTAATTCATTTATTTTTAATCAATTATATAATACGTTAATCTATACCTATAATAAATAATAGTTTCAAAAAACTAAAAAACACGCTTTATATAGAAAACCAAACTAAAAAATAGAAAATAAATTTTAATAAATGTAAGTAAGAACAAATGTTTTATTAAAAAAAAAGCGTGGGGTGCATGGTGTCAATAGTTATAAATATTTTATTGACAGATATGAGAAGAAGGATTATCATTTCGATAATATCTTAAAAAGCACCCCACGCTTTTTTTAAATAAAACATTTTTTCTTACTTACATTTATTAAAATTCATTTTCTATTTTTTAGTTTGGTTTTCTTTATAAGCGTGTTTTTTAGTTTATTGAAACTACATATTATTTATTTTCTACTTTTTAGTTTTAGGATTTTTTTTTGATGTTTTATTCGAATTATTGCATTGTCATCGGTCTTTGACAGGTGTGTAAATTTGAATAAAATCTGGCCGTTTAAAGTGGGTCAAAATCGCGTACAAACATACAAACATACAAACATACAAACATACAAACATATAAACATATAAACATACAAGTGAAGCTAATATAAAGCGTATAAAAAAGCTTAACCGGACTGACTGACTGATTCATCATCGCCGAGCCGAAACTGCTGAAGCTAGAAAGCTGAAATTTAGAAGGTAGCATCCTTTTTTAGCAAAAACACCCACTAAGGCGGGATTTTTGAAATTCAACCCCTAAGAGGGTGAATAGAGGCGAAAACTTTAAACGCGTAGTGCGATTTGCTTGAACCTTGATTTGAATTATTAATATGCAAAATGAATGGATACGTCTTTCAGGATTTATCAAAATAACCCTCATAAAGGAGTAATATGGGGTCTGAATGTTTGTATGGAAACTTTTTAATGGGTGGTGGGTGTGATTGTATCATATAGAAGCAAAGTCAAGTCAAGTATTATAATCCTTACTAATATTATAAATTTGAAAGTAACTCTGTCTGTCTGTCTGTCTGTCACGTTTTCACGCCTAAACCGCTGAACCGATTTTGATGAATTTTGGTATAGAGATAGATGGAACCTTAGAGAAGGACATAGGCTACTTTTTATGTAGGTACCACGCGTGCAAAGCCGCGGGCAGAAACTAGTGTGATATATATTTCAAACGCGCGGACCCAGTTGCGAACGGGACAGCTAGTCAATAATAATATACTACGATAGGAACTTCGTTCCAACCGAGTGTTTAACGACACTCACGCATTTTTAAACTAGTAGGTACCTACAATTGTAACTTACGTATTTATACAACAAATTCGATTATTTATGAAATACCTAATGTTATAAATTGGATTATTTGTTCTGGGGTTAACACATTTATTTTAAAATAAATTCAGAAATGTACAGAATGTACAATAATAAAAATTACGTGTGATACATTGTCACGTTGAATGACAATGTTAATACGCTGGGCTTGATAAGAGCCATCTCTTGGATCACGCGATGTTTCTACAAGACGCCGTTAAATCTATTTGAAGAAATTGTATTCTGGGATTAGTCAGGTACAGTCAAATCGATCTTTAACAAACACATCTTCGCGTTGCTGCAGCAGGTACTTAAAGTAATTTGCCCCTTGCAAAACTGTTGCGAAATGCGTGTGAAGCAAATAACAGACCATTGTGAACACAAATGGCGGAGATTTGACCAATCGCGCATGCAAGTGCATCGTAAGTGCATAAACATGTTACAAACAGCGATCACAGAATAAACTATGAATACCTGAGGTTGTTAAATTATTTAGGCGTGACTGTTCGGAAATCTATTACACAACATTAAACAAATGGACAAATATTAGTTTTATTCCACAGTCGGCCAGTCAAAAGACAAATGGCAAAAATATTTCTATTCATAAGGATCACCTTGAAACGTCTTACATACCTACTTAGGTGAAATTAGGTGCCACTTCCTCCTAACCCAAGTCCGAGAAGATCTGACAAGAAACTCGTCCTTGTCCTAGAGCTTTTTTGTATGAACCATCTTATTACTCGCCTAACTACGAAAAATGAATACAAGATTACAGTATTCTTCTTCTTCTCTTCTTTGTAATGGCCTGTGACATACTAATGTCAATTTTGCCAGTGTCAAGTGTTTATAGTTTATAGTCAGTTTGTTTGTTATTAGAGTCTTAGTCGATGGTCAATTGTCAATTCTAGACGTCACGCGGAATGGCGTCTAGAATTTTCTTGGGATTCCTCGTCGTTCAATTCATATTGCACCACAATACACATATAATTCAATTATCCATACTCGTCCTGTAGTCACAATGTATTCATTAAAATTCCGCCAAGATTACTGAATAAAACATGCAATAAAACATGTTTTTTTCTTGAGGTTGCATCTGTGGATGGCGTGTTAACTTTTTACTAACGCTTTGCATGGTTTTTTAATTGCGGGCGTAAAGGAGGTGCATGCGTCTGCATAGTGTCTAACTCATTAGGAAAAGGCGGCGGTATCGTGCTAAATATTTGTATATCTTATCAATGTATCAATACCTTCTTCTCTTAGTGTCTCTAGTTATTTCCAACCATTGAAAGGATTAAGGTGCGGCTCAGAGACTAATTTTATTTATTTGCATCATCAACACAAGATATACTAACATACACGTTAAAACAATAAAGAGCTAGACAATTCACACAAAACCATCTAGTGCCAAACTAAAGAAAGCGTGAACTATGGAAACCGGATGAATGATAGTTTATTCTTATATTGTTACTAATTATTTGACGACCACTGTGGCGCAGTGGGCTAAGATCCGGCTGAGACGCAGAAGGTTGCGGGTTCGATTCCCGCCGCGGGACAAATTTTTGTATGATCTGCAAGTATTTGTCTCGGGTCTGGGTGTTTCTATGTATAAAATATGTATGTATTTACAAAAAAATATATATATATAAGTAGTGTATCAGTCATGTTGGTACCCATACCACAAGCTCTGCTTACTTTGGTGCCAGATGATGCTGTGTGAAATGTCCGGGATTATTTATTTATTTTTATTTATTTATTTCGTACAAGTTTGGTGAAAGAATAAAAGTACGCCTCAGAGGTTGCGTGGTTAAGGAGTTAGCGGATAAACAGACAGACAGACGCGGAAAGGGACTTTGTTTTTTACTATGTAAAGAAACAACAACAGTTAACAGAAAGTGCTTTTTGACGACCTCTGTGGCGCAGTGCTGAATCGCAGAAAATTACGGGTTCGATTCCCGCCGTGGGACAAATGTTTGTATGATCTACAAGTATTTGTCTCGGTTCTGGTTTATCTATGTATAATATAAAAAAAAAGTATACAAGTAGTATATTAGTCAGGTGGTACACAAAACAAAATCTCTGTTTACTTTGGGGCCAGAAAATGCTGTGTGAAATGTCCGGCATTATTTATTTGTTTTTAATTACATTACTACATAATAATACCGTAATATATATAATAAAGTCATTTTTTCGTGCACTTGGTCTTTGAACTCTTTAGGTTCTACGATATGTTGATTTTATTACGATGTTTTCATTCACTATTTGAGAGTATTGGTAGCGCACGTAAATTTTGAACATTAAATGCATGACCGGCGCATGACCGGTTTCGAACCCACGACATATTGATCGGATGGGTTCACTACCACACGACCACCAGTGCTCATGTACCTAATAAGGCCTGACTTCGGAAATACTTGATTCGTTGTCATTATTTGAAACACACGGTTCATAACTTCCGCGTGTGTAACACGAGCGCGGTCGAGTGCGCATACGGGTCGTGCGACTCGGCTCACTACGCACATTTGCTATGTCGCAGAAGGAAATCAACTTGCAAGAAAACATATCCCAAAGTACAGTAAACATGGGAACGCTGCCCTCTGGCAGTGATCTGGATCAGTTGAGCTGTCTACAGTTCGTTTTAAACGGTCCTTAGATAACTCAACTGTTTCACGTGTATTTTATATTATTGTATATTATTCTGTACATATCTGTAATTATTTCTGTAAATAAATGTTATTTATTTATAGAAAAAAAAATATAAAATATTGACAAAATACCGAATTTATGACTTCTAAAGTTAATAATAATTGGATTTCATTAAATTCTAAGTTCATCGGGTACTTTGAATTGAATGAAATCCGATTATTTTTATTCCTCTCAAACTTAATATACCTATATCTACATAACTCAACAGAAAAAAAAACAATTGAAGTAATATAAAATTAAACCGATAGGCCTGACAGCTCAGTTGGTAATCTCTCTGCTTGCTGCGTAGGTCGAGGGTTCGATTCTCAGGATAAATAGTTTTGTCATGAACATAGGTGTTCTGTATCTGGGTGTTATAAAGTATCATAAGTATGTATTTAAAATATATAAGTATTATATTGGTCATCTGTTCACCACAGTGCGAAAGTATGCTTAGTTTTGGGCTAGATGGTATTGTGTGCATTGTCCACCAATATTTATTTATTTATTTAAATTACGCAAACATAAGCACGTACATGAATACGTATTTATCTAGGGATGCTCAAGCCACTGTTATTAATCAAAAGAAGCAATCAAATTAGAACTCTACATTTGAGGAATAGAGCGGAAAATGACACGTTATTATTGCAATGTCTACGTTCGGCTTAGTAGATCATTTACGCGAAGTAAAACCTTTACGATATAAAAGTAATTTAGTATATATTTTTTTGAATGGCATATTTTTGTACTTAATAAATATATGCAATAAATATATATATTATGATACAACATTGGCAGATAAACATATTTTTATACGCTTTGTAACCGACTCACCGACTTTTTAGGACGCGATTTAGACCCACTTTAAACGGCCAGATTTCATTCAAATTTTGCACACCTGTCAAAGACCGATGACAATGCAATAATTCGAAAAAAAAAATATAAAAAAATAATACTGGTGCAATTTTGTCTTGTCAGTCGATAAATCAAAACTAATGATGAAGTACGTTGCGTTTGCGTTTGCGTACGTTGCGTATTATCATTATGTACGTTACGTATGAAATTTATGTATGTTACATACAATTCGTAGGTATAGGTACTCGCATACAAGAAACTCTGTGCTGTGATATCTACGTGTTAATCAGTATACCCAGCTGCCAAATTATTTATGTAATTTTGTAAGATAGCTCTGAAGGGCAGCTTAGTGTTGATTGTCATCGGTTCCGGTAGTTCCACGCCTCAGAAAGGAAACAGGAAGTTCATTGTTTTTAAATTTTGTGTAACCTTGAGGTGATCAAAAATACAATGATTACTTATTTTTAGCATTGATAGGTACTAAATAACCTTAAGGGATTTTGTATAATCATAGCCCAGCCTTCCAGTTTACTCCGTGTCACTCTAGTCTAAACTTTATTCTACATACTCGTAACTAGATACAACGAAATGCAAAATTATTTTCATTTTACTGGATTAAGAGTTCAATAAATATAATAATAATTGCGGATATTTCACACAGCATCATCTGGTCTCAAAGTAAGCATAGCTTGTGTTATGGTTACCATATGACTGATTTTACTACTTATATACTCACATTATTTTTTTTAAATAAATAAATAAATAAATAATATTGCTGGACAATGCACACAACACCATCTAGCCCCAAACTAAGCATAGCTTGTATTATGGTGATTAGATGCCTGGTAGATAATTTGAAATACATACTTATGATACTTTATAACACCCAGACACAGTTTATACTGGGAGGGAATCGAACCCTCAACCTACAGCGCAGAAGGCAGAACTACTACCAACTGAGCTGACGGGCCATACATACATACTATTATACGTATAAACACCGAGACCAGAGACAAATACTTGTAGATCTTACAAACTTGTCCCGCGGCGGGAATCGAACATGCAACCTTCTGCGTCTCAGCCGGATCTTGATAAGGAATCGGACGTCATCGATTCCAGCCCAAAGCTGGGCTGGAATCGAGTGAGTATTAGAATAGGTATTTTCGAGTAATGGCAACTACTCATAATTCGAGTGAAACAGCTTTCCACCATTTTTTAATCTGATCCGACCTCTTGTGGTCTGTGATTACAGTGAATTATCTACGGTTATGACAAGCCTCAGCAGGCTCGAATAACTACTATAAAGTGAAAGCGAAAAGACAAAACGCAAAATACCAAAGATAGGAAAGTTTCATTACCTACCTTATAGTGATGGGATAAAAGTATATCCATCAGTTTATTTTTTCTTATACTTCTCCATCATAACAGTTTAAGTATGTGTCGTTTTTTATTAATAACAAATAAATAAATAACCAGGTGTTACATACCTACTTCTAAAGGAAAATAAATCTTACCGCCATTACTATTTTTGTTTATTTAAGATACTTTGTGCAAAGAAAGACACTAACATAAAACTCATCAGCTAATGTATCTATCCACTAATGGAGATAAAACCTATCGTCATAGCAATAGCCCAGATAAACATAACCTTTAGCACGATTGATAACAAAACACTTTAGGTTAGGGTTTTCTAGATTATCTGTAAGTGAGAACTTATAAGTCATCAGAGTAGTCCAATTGAATAAGTAATTGAACATAACAAATACAACTAACAAATCTAGATGTTAAAATAAGCACCTGTGCGATGTTTAATACAAGCATCTACGCAGTCCTCGATTTGTGCCACCACTAGCTAAGAGCCCTGACAGAAGATACAACACAATGGTATTATTTAGTTCATATTTGTATTAGTTTTATGAATTTAATCTTTATCTTTTCCTCCTTTTGTACACTTCATACCCACCCATTCGTTTTAATATCTCCAATTCCCAAGCTATGCTGGTAGAGAACTCTTTTTAGGGTAAAGCTCGCCTGTGTATATGCCATTATTGATTAAGTTTAGATTATGTTTTTTTTGTGTACAATAAAGAATAAAGAAAGAATAAAGAATGGTGAAGTTAGAGGTGAAATACTTTGTAGAAACGCTACGTAATTTGTTAATTTACCTTCTTGAAGAAATAATAGTAAATTGCATCCAAGGCTTTAAGACTAAAACTCAGAGACGAAATTAAGCTACGCTTTCGCTTTGCAAAAACTCTGGGATCTTGACTTAAGAAATATGAACCAAGAGCATACATTTTCGTCTTTTTCGTAATATTTCGTAAATCTTAGTTTCAGTACATAGGCATGCTATTACTTTTATGTAGAATACGTTATACGTTATTATAATACGTTATAACTTTTGTAACTATCATGATTTAGAACATATTTTTTACTAAAAACGAGATATTTACACATGAATGTGAGTTTTTCTGCTTCCTAATATTTCGGCACAGTTGCATGCGCCTTGATCACGAGATAAACTGGTGTTTCATATCACGGTAAATATCCAAATTTGAGCAAAAAATAGAATACGTTAGTTTTGAACAACATTACATATAAATGTTGCTATATCATTCAACGTAGCAATGCCGCCAGTGTCTTGGGATGCTCCCTCTGGCAGTGATCTGGATCAGTTCATTATTGTAAGTTATTCTGTCAGAAATCAATATTCGTCCTATAAATAGCTTAGCTATTTCATTTCATTGAGTTCTTCTAATTTAACTTTTCCCTAATGCTTAGGTACGAACAAGCCAGCGGTAATCGTGGTGCGCGTCGGCAACAACCGGCCCGACCTCGGCACCAACCCGATCTGCAATCGCTTCACTGGCTTCATCGAAGAGGGCCAGCCCTTGTTCCTACCCTGCAACCCACCCATGCCCGGGGCTTTTGTCAGCGTACACCTTGAAGCCAGCACTTCCAGCCAGCTTTCCATATGTGAAGCGTTCGTGTATACAGACCAAGCTTTGCCTATTGAAAGGTGCCCGCAGTTCAGAGACCAGCCACCCGGTAGTACGGCAACGTACAATGGCAAATGTTACATATTCTACGACCGGCAACCGGCCTCGTTCAAAGAAGCGCTTGGGTTCTGCCGGTCTAGAGGTGGAACCCTTGTGGATGAGAGCAACCCTGCGCTGCAAGGATTCATCAGCTGGGAGCTCTGGAGGAGACACCGGTAAGTGACTTTTACGCTGGCGAGTAAAATTAGTTTCAAAATATTACTTTAGAATGTTTATACCAGGTACCCAATGCTAATCCCAAACCACCTACGTATTTTACAAAACTTCATACAGTAGAGAATTTTTAGCTGAAGTGAAGCAGAAACTGCCTAAACGTTTTATTTATTTATTAAAACGTTTCAATTGTGTAGTGGATAATTTGCTCGTTTTGTTCTCACCGCTCAGCTGATGAAATAATGCTCTTTGGTGGCATTTTATTTAGTAAGATAGTATTCCTACAACATCTAGTAACATCTAATCTACAGATCTTTTCATTATCTATTAGCTCTACATAACAGAGATCTTTTTATTGCAGCATCGGCACGCACTTGCGTGGTCACTACGCACTTTGCGCGAAATCCATCACACCACAGCTAATGCGAAGTTAATGTCCTCAACAAGGAAGCGAATTGAATTGTAAAAGTGCCTCCACAATGAAGTCTACAGTTTTACAGCACTATGCTGTTACTAAGGCACATCATTAATTTCGT
Organism: Lampropteryx suffumata; assembly: GCA_948098915.1. Taxonomy (NCBI): domain Eukaryota; kingdom Metazoa; phylum Arthropoda; class Insecta; order Lepidoptera; family Geometridae; genus Lampropteryx; species Lampropteryx suffumata. The sequence goes on along the minus strand of OX402544.1, from coordinate 10,563,768 downwards.
ATTATTTTATATGCACCTAAAGCTGATAATCATCCATTCCACGGTCATGCTTTTACTAGGGTTTTTTTGCGAGGACTGTTACTAAGTAAGTACTACCTAGTAGCAGTCCTGTTTTGGTCATAAATCTCTTTTACATTGAGTCAGAAGCCAACTCTACAACAGCTGCATCTATCTGTCCTTAGTTAAGTTGATTCAAATATAAAACTAATTTTAAAAGCAAAGCTGCAACCGGCCTTACAAAACAACCACACGTAACAGTTACCTGCTCGAAGAAAAAATTGTAGCACATTCATTTAACTGGACGCTCTATTAGTGATCGGCCACGGCTAGTGGCCACGGCTGATTGTAGACGACGCATGGGGTCCCGTGGTGGGGCATGTAAAGAACGGGGGCAGTGGGGCTGCTTGCATACAAAAACAAACTCCTTGAGAGTTCCGTAAGCTCAAGAGAAAAACAAATTGCTTGCTATTGGCAGTAAATAAATCTGTTTTGTAAACGCGGAATACAATGATTAATTTGACCGCATCCTGAGCAGACAGAACGAATTTAGTGTCTCCATTTCCCCTCATATCCAGCCCTTGCGTACATCCCTGGTGGAAACACCTGGTGCGGCAGTTATCGTGTGTCGTATAACGGACGGGCCTAACAAATTTGCTGCTTTAGTTTCCTCCGACGATTTAGAAAGTGACATCGCAGCTATGCCGTTTTTGAGTGAAACCGTTTGTGAATATTTTTGTGAGTACGTTTTTTTAGGAAAAGGAATGCTAGAATGTAGCACGGTTATTACCCGCTGGTTTAGAGTAACTAATCTAATACTAATCTACGAAATACCATATTTTTCATATTGTAGTTCATATTGTAACTTATTAATGAGTAGGACCTTTCTACGGCTGAATATTATAAGTAGGTATTACGTAGGTATAAACTTCCGATTATTTTGTCTGTTTTGCTGTGCGACTGCTATGAGCACTTGTAGTATAAGCAAATACTCAGTTTACGCTTATAGAAGATTCTGTTCCAGTTTTTATTTGTTAACAGTCTGTAGCTGTTTGAGTTTCATTGTGCGACTGTTCTCAAAAGCGAGTTAAATAGGTACCATGTAGCATATAAGTTTTTCAGAATTTCTATCAAATCGCCTAATACTTAAGCATATACCTACACTACATACCTAATATAAGTGTACGTACCTATGTAAGTTTTGTTTAAACGCTCAGTTAGTGGTTTCAACAACACGTGTTGTAGCTAACAGCAGCTATTCTTGCGCAGAAGCGACAGCAGTAGCCAGTACTGGATGGGTGCCGTGAGGGATCCTCAGGACCCCAAGAACTGGAAATGGGTCAACGGAAATGACGTCACGGTCTCCTTCTGGAACGCTCCTGGAGGGACGGAAGAATGTGCAAGATTTGACGGGAGCAAGGGCTGGCTCTGGGCCGACACCGACTGCAAATCCAGAATGAACTATATTTGTCAACACCGTAAGTTGATTTTAGTTTGTAGCTTAATAGCGAAATACTTAGCGATTTTATGTGATCTAAGCGAATGCTACAATATTTTTATCATTAGGTAGGCAGGTACATAATACCTACCTTATATTAATTCCCCTAAAATAAAATCATTCGCCCAATAAATTCAGCTACGTTGCCCTATTTAGCAACACGGCTGTTTTTAGCGATCATTTGTACAAATATTCATACCCGATTTTTTCCAATACCTTTAAAATAGGTAATCACTATTTAATCTCATAATAGCAAATCCTTACATTCAACTCTTTGCCTACAGAGCCCAAGACATGCGGTCGCCCGGAACAGCCCCCAAACTCTACCATGCTGGCTGAAGGTTTTGGAGTAGGGTCATCGGTGGAGTACGCATGTGACGACGGCTACCTGCTGGTTGGGCCAACGGTCAGATCCTGTCTCGACACCGGGTTTTATGATGAGTTTCCACCCGTTTGTAAAAGTGAGTACAAAACAAAACTACCAATCATCTCTAAATTCAATTGATCGAAGGGTCCTATCGTTTAGATTTTCTGTGGCGATGGGTTTCTAGTCATTTAATGGAGTCATTACTATTGTCTACTGTGCACTAACAAAATAATTGAAAAGTAGTGCTTGATATTCTTCAAAAGTTTGAGAGATTGTTCACCTTATTTGGGGACACAGAATAACCTAACTCTAACAAATAGAGTCGTTCTTCTTTTTCAGATTTATGGCTGTTGTCGTATTAGTACGTTATAGATAAAATAATGTGAATGTTCGATGTTCTAAGCCCTCGTGTTCGCCAGGAATCGAGTGCGGTTTTCCGGCTGTGATAGCGCATGGCGGATACAGCCTGCTCAATGGCTCTGTGTCCTACCTCTCCCACGTGCAATACTCATGCAAGCCGGGCTACGAGATGGCGGGCCGCGCGCGTCTCGTGTGTGATATCGATGAGCGCTGGAACGGCCCTCCACCCCGATGCGAAGGTAAGATGCAAAACTTGAGCCTGTTGATAAAGTAACATTACAATAGCTAATGAAAATACTAAGTTTATGGGAATGACTTTCTAAGTCACTTCTTTTTTCACATTATAACAGGCTTTCTTACAGCCTAGAAAAATTTTCGTTCACCTGGTAGATACAGCCGCTATTAGTAGGATCTTTGTAAGGTCAATAGAGAGATATTACTAATTTCCTTTATCATATTAGGTTCGTTGTAGATAATGTCTTGTTTTCTAACAAAAATCTAGGTATCAGCAAACAAAAACTGATAATAAAATCGTTACAAGACCCGGCCTAGCCTGGTCGACCCATTGAAAACAGAGGCTTAGGTTAAGAGTTGCGTGCCTACAAACTTCCTCGCCCCAAGCGCCTTCGTCGCCTTCCTGCTTTCATCTTGCGGTGTCAGTATCGTCGCACAGATCTCGACAATTACAGTAGTTATGGAGTGCATCTCTAATCTCACGCTCCCGCGAACGACATCAATTTCTCACATAACCACAGATTGAATAGCAGTCCTAAAACCTAGGCTTTCTACGTTACTGCGTGTTATTGTCATTTGGGTCACTATTTTTTTCTTGGTACTTACCGTAACTGGATTTAGATTAATGAGGCAGGAGTTTTGACAGAAAAAAAAAGTAGTAAAACCAGTAAATCCTGCTTACTTCATAACTAAAACCAAAACTTGTAATTCGTAACCTGTAAAATAATTACAGAGGTCCACTGCAGCGAGCCACCGGTGATCGCTAACGGACGGGCGACGTTCGCGCAAAACACTACTACGTTTGGTTCTGTGGTGGAGTACGCATGCGCGCGGGGATACACGCTGCAAGGACCTAGTAAAACGGAGTGCCTCGCTACGGGTCTCTGGGACAACCCCACACCGGCTTGCCTGCGTAAGTACTACGAACAATAGTAAAGAGTTCGCTGAAGTCAGAGATATAAATAAATAAATAATACCGGACATTTCAGACCCAAAGTAAATTTATTGGTATAAATGCATACACATTTTACATAGGTAAACACTAAGCCCCGAGACAAACATTTGCAGATCATACATACATTTCTCCCGCGGGAATGGAACCCGCAACCATCTGCGTCTCAGGCGGGCGTCCACACATTGCGCCATAGAGGTTGTAAGATCAGCCTAAATAGACAACGTTTAGTTTTTGCATCTGATTCCATGCTTCACAGTCTTGAAACTTACGCTTAGGTTAGGGTTAGGTTAGAACTGAACTTGACTGTCAAAAACAAGGTCAACGAGTCATTACGAGTTTTCGTGCACTCTGTTGTTTGATTAATATACCTACTAAGTATTCTATAACTATGTTAGCTAGGTAGGTATAATATAATATCCTAGATTCTAATGATTACAAGTACCAACTTTTATTATTGCCATAGCCGACGAGCCATCAACAACGTCGACGACAACGACGACAACGACGACATCCACAACAACCATAAAACCTACACCAAGACCATCGCCTTCGTCAGAACCGATCACCCCCCGGCTAGTCCTAAGGCGCACGTCCCCACGGCCCACGTCCTTACCAACCCCTTTCCTAATCGCTGAAACTCGACCGCCGTTCGTGACAGAAATCTCACGGAGGCCAAGACCAAAACCTACAACGGAGAGACCGACCACAAGGGCCTACGAACAGCCCCCGGAGAGGAAAGTGACGATCCACGATAGCCAAGACTCTCCGACTAGCCATGTTCCACATATCATAGTGGCGAGCCATCCGAGAGAAAATCAGGTAAGTTGGAAAGCTTGCTAGCTTCTCCACTTTCAACAATTCAACTATGTTTGGTGGAGTTTCCTTCTTCCATTTTCCTCAGTATAACCAACCATCATAACATATGTACCTACTTAGTTGTTACTCTAGTTGTTACCTAGTGTATCATAATATGAATGTAACAGAAAATCTATTTAATTTCCAGATCTTCGGCAGCGGTAACAATATCAGAGCAGAGCAGACGCCACGGGTGAATATTCCAACAGCAGTCGACGGCGAGCGACGTGAGCCGACGGGCGCGCGACTAAACATAGGAGCCGTGGTCGCACTTGCGGCTTTCGGAGCCTTAGTGTTCCTCATCGCTATTATAACCACCATCGTCATACTTGTCAGGAGGTGAGCATAGATGAAACTTTAAGATCTGTGAGTTGTGAATGATTACATGTCTTGCTTGATTCTGACCTCACTGCAAATACAAAGACAAAGCCATTGGACTGGGCTCCAGTTTTAATTGTTATTTCTGGAAAATTTAATTTCAATGCAACACTAACAACATGCATAGCAAGACAAGGGCAGTCCAAATGCTTTTAAGAAAGACCCCTTTTACCTTTTATAACAAGGTATAAAGAGCGTGACTTACGAGTTATAGACCGTAATGTGGTATGTCACTTCGCTAACCATTACATTAAGTGCATTTCCGCACGCGGTGCTTCTCCGTACCGCGTGTTAATTTCACCCTAGGATTTGGCCCCTGAGTTTTTTCCCAATAAATCTGTAACTGTGTTATGGGCTGGGGTTACATCAGCGGCAGCAGAAAGCGCAGTGCAGTCCCCGAGCTGCCATCGCGGTGGTACACGCTGCTGGCGTTGCCCTTCCCTGACCAACAGGTCGGGCGACGCGAGTTTGTGCGCGCGCACCGCCACACGCACCGCGCCGGACACTTCTCCAACCCGTTATAGCAGATATAGCCTGTGCGTCAGGTACCGCGTTGGAGATATGGTGGCTGGTCAGACAAGGCCAAACGACTCGATATAGGAAAGGATCCAGCAGACGCTTTCCTCAAGTTTTATTTTGTTTGTTAACTGTTTTGTGAAAAGCTAGTGTGCCTGTTGCTGCTTTCAAATGCAACTAGAATCCGAGTCAGGGCATTGGACAATCGGCGTTGTTTTGGCAGGCCTATCATAAGGTACACAGTCCGCTTACCAATATAATGCCAACTGTCCTTTGTCTGGTTCGTTCAGACACTGGTTAAGTTCAATCAATGTCACTGATAGGTATCTATATTTGCCAAAGCAAGCAAGCAATAAAGTTACCCGTGACACGGCACACATTGTAAAAATACACAAAACAGCCTCTGCTAGAGCATATCAATCGCACACGCTTGTAGATTTTGTCGGCCACCATGTCCTCCTGCGCTTACGCACCGGTAGAGGAACGCACGCGTCAGTAGAAACTGCGCAATCACTGGACACCGTATATACTTGAAATCACAGAACACGTTCCGCTTCAATAGGAACGACCACGTTCCCACACTGACTTAGGTCACACGGGTGCATGTTTCAATGTTCGATGTTACAAATTCACTACTGGCTACATAGGTACTCACTAGTCCAAGCGCATTTTCACATTGCCTAACCATTTAGAATATCACCAAACTGTAAACATCAAACAAAACACGGCGAAAAAACTGTTTTCTTTCAACTACGTAGTAATGTTACCACTACAAAACCGATCACAAAGGACGTATTTTTTGCTTAGAACCAAAACAGTGCAGTAATGTTATATGAAATCTAATTGTTGCACTGTTTTTCATTATTGCACTGTTTTTTACTTTTTATTTAGATATAAATTTACCACAGAGTTTTAATATCTCCCATTAAAGTTTAATATAAAATGTTTGCACTAGATCAAAAAGGTACTGGCTGTAAATAAAAATCGGCTGAATAAAACCGACTTGGTGAAAGGAAAAAAACAAATGGCGGGCATTTGAACCATTGTAAAACTTTGATTCTTCATATTTTTACTTTTAGTAGGTATATTTTATCACAGTAGGTAGATTGGTAGTTAAAAGAAAAGTAAATTACGAACCTTGCTAAAGAGAGTAATTAATGCACTGGTATTAATTTTAACCAACATAACACTCGTGCATTAATAACTCACTTTGCGCTCGGTGCAACAATCTACTATTTTATACCGATCTCCAACTTCGCTACAGTACCATAGAAGTTAAATCTCTGCACTAGCTTTCTTCGCACAACAAATGATTAAACAAACAAGACTGAATATCCCCAGAAAAGAGATTTCCCTTCTACACCATTTTGATAATTAGCTCACGTAATTTGAGGAAGGCTTACCTGCCTACGTTGTTTATGTTCGTGTTACACGCTGAACTGTAACTTTGTAAATCTAATAATAAAGTCCCCGTTATTCCTTCACAGCAAGAAACATAAAGGAAGCAAACCATACCCCGGTCACATGCGGTCATGTAACACGGTCGGCTCAGGCGGGTCTTCCTCGTCTGAATCTCGCAGTGGACTGACCCGCTACTACCGACAAGCCTGGGAGGAGTTACATGAAGCCACCGGCGGTGCTGGGAAAGAACACCACAGACTGAGAGACAGAGAGGCTCCTAAAGACCGCTTTGAGCTGGTGGTGAATGATGTGGTCCCCGTAGACAGCAGCTTCGTCGCCCGCAGACATCATCACCATCATCACCACCGCCGCGACCCGCCTCTGGACTGGAAGTCGAACCACTCGCGTCGTTCTTCAGATATACGCGCAATATGAACATGTTTTTCTACGAGTGTTTATTATTATTCGAGAATGACTTTGTAATGTTATTTAAACATTACTAAAATATCAAACTAGGTAAGCACAATGAAGATTTATCATTTGAGAAATAAGTAGGCACAATGCTAAATTACAGTAAAGTTAGGCTGACACTGGAAGCATTTCTTCTTTTCTGCTAAGTATATGGGTCATTCTTTATTTAGATAATAAATTAATTGAATACCGTCATTGCAAGTGATTTCGTCAGGCCAAAAAACATTCTAACAAACTCGAAAGGACTGTTGTAATCTGTTGGCCGTTTTGAGTTCACTTACGAAACTGGGGGCAGACAACGGCGAAGTGCACCGTGTATAATTTATTTTATTTTTAGTTTGTAAGATTATATAAGCAAATAGTTATTTTCCTGTAACTTAAGTCTAAGCTATCTGTAACTTATTTTCTCTAAGATTATATTTAAATTACCAACTATGATTACCTTGATCTTTTCTTATGTATATATTTACTGACCTTTCTTCAAAATTAGTAAAATGCGCATAATTGATTATATAACTGTTGTATATACTTAGATTTTTAATGTTATTAACTAATTAAGATAAGATTGAAGTTAATCATTGTTCTATTATTTTCTATTTATAATTCTTTGATATTATGTACCTACTAGTTACTTAGTTGTAATTTCTTGAATATCTTATTACATACCTACCTTAAGATGTTTAAAAATGCTGATTCCAACACGTAGAAAAGAACTTTTATATACCTACCTAAGAAAAACCACTTGACAAAATAGTTTTTACGAACTTCGCGACATGAAATAGACATTATAATAAACTACATAATATACTTATACAAAATACCAACTAGTTTTCAGCATGTATGGTACAAAGTATTTTTAAAGTAAGTATAATAAATAAAATCACGAAATGGAAAAAATATGAAATGTGCCATTAGACGGGCCGACATAATATTATAAGAAAATCTGTTTGATTGTAACGTATTAATAATTATATGATTATGAATGTAAATAGATATTAAGATGGTTAATTTTGTTATTTTGTGAAAAACGCTGATTTATCTTTATTACTGAGTAAATCGAAATCACTTAAGTAGATTTGTAAAAGTATTCAAATTAAAAGTTTGCATGAGTCTACCTCTGGGTTTATCTAAAATTTACCAAAGAAAAGTAACAGAATAGACTCAGACCAGGCTGTTAATTTTTTATAAAAAATACAAGTTACTTCCATAATCGTATCTGTCAGGGGCAGTGGGGTCAACATACCCGACTTAAAGTGATGAATAAAAGCTTAAAAATAAAAACAATTCAGACAACATGAAGCTCATTTGTTTCTTATTGAATAGATACGCATTGCAAGTCGATTGGGAGTCGATTCTTAGATTAAAAATGGGAAAACAGACTGCCTCATAATTGGACTAACTGTATCAGATTGCCGACTGTCTTACCTTAATAGCTCAATATTAAGTTGTTTCAAGATATTCTGGCATTGTGGGATACAAAATCTGAATATGAACGCAGATTCGCAACTGCTTATATGATTTCGTATTGGTATGTAATTAAAAGTGATAAATTTATTGATTTAATTTTGTTTTCTTTTTTGTAGATTTCCTTTAACTACGGTTTATGATTCGAAAGCCGGGCACTAGTGTTAATAGGAATGTTAAAATAAAAAACTGTTTGAACATAATGTTTTGTATTAGTCTTTGAAATAAACTACGCATAAATAAAGAGGTACATCACTTTGTGTAGAACCTTGCATTGGGTTTTATCTCAAATATTTATACATATATATGGTTAATTAGGTATTTCAATTCATGAAGCCAAATACCATTTTACAATGAAAAGCACAACTAGAAAAATGAATACGTATATAAAAAGTATAACATAATAATATTTGGCTAATACTCGTAGATAAAAATGGTACTTAAAAATGCTGTAACATCCACAACAACAGCGTGGTTAACTAAATAGCAAGACAAAAAGTTGTTAAATAGTTATTATACAATAAAAAAAGCATAACAAATTAATACAAAGTATATTATATCTTAACATTAGATAAATGTACATACTATTTCACAAAGAGAACAGAGGTTTTCAGATAACATAGTACTACAAATATCTTTAATATTTTGTTAGCGACACTGTAGTACAACTAGGTGACAATGGTTCTTTGATTATGTACAAAATGCATTATTATACATAGGTACTCACTAGGAAGGACGTGTTTGTTAGTAATTGAAGATTTGATATGCACATATCACATGATAACAATATGTAATCATGTGATGTGAACCATAATCAATTAATGATAATTACCTAAATTATAGAAATAATCCTTTATCTTATAATCACATAAATAACTTCTTATTCAATGTGTTGTAGTGCTAAGACTACAGTAAGTACCTGGATGACCGTCCTTTGCTCGGTATAAAACACGGATAAAACGACGTTTTCTAAAAATGAAACCCAGCTAGATCGATTTATCGCCCCCGGAACCCCCTGCATAGTAAATTTGACGCTGTGTCTATAGTACCATTGATTTGTACCATCAATGGTACTAGTGATACTACTATGTGTCCTTAGTATCATTAAAATAGATACTAGTTTATACCGTGTATTTACTTTTTAGTTAAATCAGATCGGAACCAGTTGGTTAGGTTATGTTAGAGTATAGAAAACAACGCGCAAGGCGAGCATGCTAAGGCAGAGCGGGCGCCGAAGCGCCAGAAGAATACAGTGCGTCTGTCTAGATACATAACTCTTTTCAGTTCCATATTATCCAGCTGAGAATATGTCCAGATGCTACGAAGGCATTTTGGTTAGGTTAGGTTCGTTTTTAGAAAAATTGTTTCGTTAATTTTTTTGGTAAAAAAAAGTAAATACACGGTATAAACTAGTATCTATTTTAATGATACTAAAGATACAAAGTTGTGTCACTTGTACCATCAATGGTACTACTGACACAAAGGCCTACATTTCATGAAAATCGTTGGGAGCCGTTTTCGAGATTCAGACTATATAATATACAAGAATATACAGCCATATAGAGCCCTTAAACTTGCGTCATAATAGAACTTCTATGTGGGGCTTTTCTAACACAGCTGTTTGAAAAAATGGCCATCAAAAAGTTCAATTTTACTGCATCTATCAACATCATCAGTTATAGGATAACTGCAGAAGAATCTGAATGATTTTTCCTATTACTCTTTACATTAAAATCTCCATTGGGTGCGCAAAAAACAATATGGTATGAAAAATTGTCTTCTTTACCAAAAATTCTAAATGCAAAGGCACAATGACCTCTTTTAATTGGAATATTTTTTCATTGACGTTGAAATAACAAGAGCAGAACGTACTTTACGATAATTTTTGGCCGTCTTGTGAAACAAATATTGCGCTCTTATTTTATTTTAATATTGCGCTCTTGATTTATTTCTGATTTAATTAAGTAATATTGCTAATTTTATTTATATAAAGCTAGAGTAATTGACTCGGGTGTGAATTGGAATTGGTATAAAGTTTCATCCATATTTTATATAAAATAACAAATGACAAACGACAACATTCGACTATGTCAAGTCTTTCTTTCTTTTCTTCCTATAATGGCATTCGTCTTGTTGTCAAATTTGCTATTGTCAAGTTTTTGTTATGTTATATTATGATCACAAAGTCGTAGTCGATTGTCATTTGTCTGTATTAAACGTCATCGTGGAATGGTGATCTAGTACTTTCTCAGGATTCCTCGTAGTTCAAATCACATTGAAACTTAATGCACGTATGGTTCAATTACTTGTGCTAAAAAGTCACAATTTATTTACTCAAATTCCGCGTAGATTACTCAATAAAACATGAATTATCACGTGAAAAATTAATTCGTTAAAAAAACCATTCGTAGAAATGCTATGTTACTTCTAATGACAGAAGAAGAATCCGACGTCTTATCACTTGACATTGGCAAAATGTTCATCATTATGACAATTGCCATTAACAAAACAAAATGAAGAAGATTATATTTTAACCCTATGTAATAAATTATATGATTATAAGATTGAAGATATAAATACGGTACATATATAGAACAAAATTATTGTATCCAACGTACAGGTTCAGATATTTAAAATTTCAGGCATCAAAATGTAACTGTTGCATATCATTCCAATCGCAAGTTCTAAGCTAAATGTTAAAATGATAAAAAATATTTATGTTTGTAAAGTAAATACAAGCATTTGAGACAGCTCCCGACCCGTGGTACAACTGTGATGTCCAACTGGTTGTACTACGGAGAAGTAAAGTTACCCATAGTTCAACTCTTTTTTTTTGACATTTATGATTATGACCCGTGGTACAACGGTGGAATTATGTCCAACTGGTTGGACCACGGGGATAAGATGATCGTGTAAAACAAATGAACGTCTACAAAACAAATGACTATCGTTAAGTGATCTGACAACGATTGTGATTGTAAAAAATGGTGCGTCATGAGAATATTTCAGATCGAAACCAGTTGGTTAGGTTATGTTAGAGTATAGAAAATAACGCGCAAGGCGAGCGAGCGGAGCGAGCGTGCCGCGGCAGCGGCCGCCGAAGCGCCAGAAGAATATAGTTCGTCTGTCGATAAGATTGAAGCCAGATGTAAAGCAGTACTGTTCCTGTTTATTACCAGTAGTTGTTCCATAGATACATTCAATTCCCAGTAGTACAACTAGTTGGACCAAGGAAAGAATTGAGAAAGAATTGATCGAATTGAGCCATTGCTAAAGATATTTCCCCATAGAACAACCAGTTGAACCGTGGGTAATTTTACTTCTCCGTAGTACAACCAGTTGGACATCACAGTTGTACCACGGGTCGGGAGCGTTTGAGACCATCAATACATTAAGCGAAATCGTCAATTGCGATTTTTTTGAGAACATTTACTCAATTAAAAAGAGACACCATGACATTTGTTTTCTGTTACTTTTTAAGGACTATTTATAATCCCAATAAATCATTAATTTTAAAAGCAAAAAGTAGGTACAATAAGACAATACCTCGTACAAAAATAGTTGTAATATCCAAATAAATAAGATTTCATGGCTCCTGGCTACTATAGCTCTATAGGGACCACGGCTAGCCGCGGTTAAATTATTATCTTACATAATATAAGTATCTTCATTGCATGCACAGTCATATTATATTGTATACAATAGCCGTTTATATCCATTTTACGCAACAGTCTAAACTAAATAAAGAACGGATAAATTGAGTCAAATGTAATGTACCATACATTATTATTACCTAATAAAAATAAGTTGATCTTTGAACATAGATATATAAAATAAACTCGACTGGTGTTAGATATATTATACCCGAGAACAAAGTAATACAACACGCCCACAAGTAAACACTTAGCCGCCGTTGCATATAAAAATATATACTTATTCAAAATGTACACTTATATTTAAGTAACTATACAATAGTGTACACTACTGGGACTGGGACGCAAGCCTTGTGATATATAACTATATATAACTCGTTCATTAATCAAATAATAAAAAGATAATACTCGTCAATATCAATAAGCTAGGTAAAGGTTACGTTTGGAAAAGGTAACGTTGCAAATGAGAATGTAAAAACAATATCCTATGTTATTGTAATGTTAAAACAATAGATTTCCTTTTACACGAATAATGAAATTAAAATCTTATTAATCTTGAAACACTTGCGGCCTTATTTATATACTTAAGATATGCCCTGTCACTCTTTGTCACTATCATACAAAAATGGAAGGCCTTATTTTAAACAATGCTTAACTTTTGACAGAAGTTAAGACACGTTTCTAAGTAAAGCCGTTAAGAAATATTTTTTTTTAATTTTAAAAATTAAAATTTTAATTCGTTGGTAAAAGAATAAGACAATCGTCAGTGACCAAAAAGTGCAATCGTACCTGATCTGATCGGGTAGGGTAGTAATTACATAAATCTGTAGGACTACTGGACTGTTCGCACAAAGTATTCATGCACAAAGAATTCAAATATGATCAGAATCTACTGATTGTTTTAACAACATACATACAGGTGATTAAAATATCCAAATTTAATAGCTTTTGATAAAACTGCCAATATACAACAACAGACGTTATCTTTATCAATTAAAATTTAAAATATTATAAATAATTTCATATAAATGTTTTTTTAAGCTAGTTTTTACGCAAATTGCAGTTAAAATTGAATTATGGTAAAAAATGTTAAAAGTGCGCATATTTTATAAATTAGAAAATTCAGAACTATTATACTAATTCTATAGTATGCCACGTTTTTTACTAAAACGCATCTTTTTATTTAATTTAACAGCAGTAAGTTCTACAGTGCTCTTATATTTAGTCTTATAATTGAAACTAGACCGTCTATAAAAGGATGTTACGAAAACATGCTACTTTTTAGCAAGACAAATCAGGAGATCAATGCATCCCTAACTATTAGGTACATAGAAAAAAACCCTCTACCAAACATCTTCCGTTAGTTGAAGAATAAGTTCATCGAAAATTAAATAGCAGAATATTTAGACTGTAGAACTTTGTAAACTACTAAGAAGCATTAACTTGTCTCTCCATTCATAGATACAATTTACATTTCAAATACTATACTATGCTGTAAATATATTTCTTTTAATAACATTTGGCATTTCTAGCACACCGCTGAGACCCATATTAGAGCCTAGTTTTGTGACATTCGTGGAACTTTCCCATCGCTCCAAACCTCGCAGAAGGACCTCGCAGAAATATCATAATTAACTAAGTACTAAAGCTTTGAAATCACAAATGTTACAATGATGTAACAAAATGTATTCCGTTTGTTCGATAGAAAGTATTGCTCGCAAATCACGATAAGGGTTGACTTGACCCTATTCAATACCACACATTAGAAAAATCAATCAAAATAAGCTAAATTTTGATTATTAAGTCTTTTGAGGCATCTATTGGTACTGCCCAAATCTATACTAGACCACAAAAAACTCTACCAGGGAGTCTCTTATATACAACGGTTATAGCTTCTTTTCGTTTCGGCACAGACTGCGTTTCATTAAGTACCCAAAACCCCATTCCGTTTTATTTGTACCAAACGTAAATAACATTCGATTTATCGTGGGCATCTTCGTAAACGTAGCGTGCGCTGAGCCGTTATTAATAAGCATATCACGTTAATTAACATGTCAAAACAGTTAAAAAGCTATCGTTTATGCGATTCGATTCTAATCAAGTGTCTAATTGGCCCTTCAGGCTATTAATAATACCTATAGCCTAGTCTTCCTGCTTTACCTAGTATTTTTTTTTTAGTTTTCTATATAAAAGCATTTACCTATATAATAATGTTAGTGGTGGTATTGATAGTTTTAGTTTAAAAGAACCAAACGACACAAGTCGATCGAAAAATAAACATGGTATACGCGAACTCAGTTTCTGTTAAATTAACATGTTTATCATGATTTAGAAACATTCCAATTGGTCAGCGGCCATTTTAAATTTTCTGTAAACCCGCCATTGCATTTTCACGAACGCGCGACGAGCTTCGTATTCTTCGTTTTTATTACAGTCATGTCTTCAAAATTCGCCTAAAACCGGTACCCTTATAATGATAGTGGAAATGTGAGGCGAGATCCAAACTACGCCTAGGATAGTAAGATCCTCGATATGCGCGTAGTATCACTATATAGCAGAAGATCCGACTTAGTCACCACTGCCCGCTGCGCTTCGCCGCCTGAAATGAGTTTTATTTTAAATAGTTTTTTTTTTAACTTTTTGCAATCACATTAAGTATTTTTCTAGCAATATAAACCTGTTGGCTAATCAGTAACCGAGTCGATTTATTTGTTGTGATGCAGCTGCTTAAGATATTCTCTATATTGGGGATTGGGGTTGGGGAAAAAGTTTCTTCGCATTTTTTAAGAAAATTCAAACATTTTTTAATATAGTTTATTTACATTTAACTAAAGTATGTAGGTACCATTTTGTTCGATAACTTTTTGCCATCTTGTAGGTAGGGACATGATCCCATTGCTATAGAAATTTTGGGACTCGTGATCAAAATACCGCGATAAGTGGTTTTGGCAGTCCTCTCGTGATGTTAACCTGACACTGCCTAAAGAATTCTGAAGAGACCGAAACAGGTGGAAATCTGAAGGTGCAAGGTCAGGACTATACGGCGGATGCATTAACACCTCCCAGCCAAACTCTCTTAATTTTTGCTGAGTGGCTAAAGATGTGTGAGGTCTAGCGTTATCATGATGAAAAACCACACCCCTTCTGTTGATTAATTCCGGCCGCTTTCTCTCAACTTCTTGCTTTAATCTCATCAGTTGTTCGCTGTAGAGTTCAGAATCGATGGTCCTGCCTGGTGGTAACAGCTCATAATGAATAATGCCCTTCCAATCCCACCACACACACAGCATCACCTTGTTGCGAGTTAACCCGGGTTTCGCCACAGTCTGTGAAGCCTGACCTGCCTTTGACCACGACCTTTTTCGCACGTTCTTGTTGTACGTGACCCACTTTTCATCACCAGTTATCAGCTTCTTCAAAAATGGTTCGGTTTCATTACGTCGTAATAAAGAATCACAAATGAGTACACGGTTCATTAGGTTTCTTTCAGTGAGCTCTTGAGGTACCCAAATATCGAGCTTTTTTGTGTACCCAGTTTTTTTCAAATGCGCCAAAACTGTTTTGTGGGTATGTCGGCTGTGTTAAGTAACCTCGCTGTTTACTTTCTTTACTATTGACAATTACCAACAATAGATCCATATTGTTAGGGACAAGTTCTCACGTTGTTACCTTTGCGAACCTAACTGTTAACGGTGACTTCTTTCTACCTGACTTTAACAATATCTTTATCTACTAATAAAGTACTAATAATCACCTTTCGGCGAGAGCGAGAGCGATGTGAGCGTCCCTTTGCGCTGACACTTGCACCAGCTCGGCCACAGTCGCTGCCTGCTGCTCAGCTGTAAATAATACACGTGGCTTATTGATCATTTAAATTAATTTCCCAGCAAAAAACCAAAGAACACAAACACGTTTCCTTGCTGTAAGTTGTCACTGAATTGAGTTGTGAGTTGTTGCAACAAGGTTATCTTGTCCTTGCAATATCATTGAAGTAACAAATTACCAAACTTCAAAGTTTCTGACGTCCCTTCATCAACAAGAAAATAGCTTATTATCTATGTGTCTGTGTAATGTGACGTCAAATGACTGAACATATTTTTTTGAATCATTACTTAGAAACTCTAGATCAGGTCACACAAACCAAAGACATACACACATAAAGATTCACAATGTTAAACTTGTAACACTCCTACGGTTGCATGTTGGGCTTTAACTCACGTATTATTTTGTCGATGAAGGCACCGACACTGTTTCGATTCATCTAGATAATCTTCATCAGGGTGAGTTTGACCCGTGGTTAGATTGCTCACGCTCGCACTCGCGATTCGCACTCAAAACGTGAGTAAAAGCCCGTATTTCTCAAAATGTAGTACATCTCACGATAGTATTGAAAGAAAACTCCTCTGCTTAGGGGGTTAATATAAGCTATTTTGACGTTGACTTTGAATCACTTTATCCTTGTAAGTGCAGAGTCGCACCTTGTCGCAATATGCATGATTTGTCCGGGCGTTATTACGAGTAGAGATCCTTTCACGAAGCAATGTCAATGCATAATATGCATTGATCATGTCAGCTTATGATTATGAAAATGAGGTAAACATGCTCATGGGTGAATAATTACTGTAAAAAGCTTAACGCATGCGCGCCTAGATCCGCCATTAACATAACTATTGCCATAGCGCAGACTGAAAAGCAGTGTGCGTAATGTATGTAATGAGTGTGGTGACACCATACTATTTGACACGGTGTGTGTGTGTGTGTTTGTGTGTGTGATGTATTCAGAGGTCTTCCACTTCAGCTTCTCCATTCACATGCCACACATTTTTTTGGACCACCTTGCTAAAGCACTCTATCCCACGAATGGTACGGTTGCCCTATATATGTGTTGTTGTGTGTGTGCAAAGTACATGTGTTTTTATGTGTGTGAGAGACTGTTTGTGTGTTTGTGTGTGTATTTGTCTGTATGAGAGAGAGTTTTTGTGTGTGAGAGAGTGTTTGTATGTGCGTGTGTGTGTGTGTGTGTGTGTGTGCTGTATTCACCGGAGAGGGGTCTGGCGAGTCTGCGCTCTAACCGCTGCAGGCGACGCGTCGGTTCGTCGCCGGCGGAGTCGTCGCGCGCTCGTCTCTGCGCCACCAGTCGCGCCCACCGCGCCTCGAACCATAGCTGCATTGCGTCTCGCTCCTCCGGATCGGGCACGCTCGCTCCCGCTTCTTACTCAATACGGTTAGCGATTGTGCAAGCAACGAAAACCCTACTAACTCTTATTGAAACTTTTTGTGGACGTTTGTTTGTGGCTCAATCACGTAATGGCTGAACGGATTCGAATGAACCTTGGTATAGTCTGGCCACACTAACTCTGCAATGGAATATATGGGTAATCTTAAAATGATTTGTATATGGTATTATTTTATATCAATCACTTTCGTTCAAATCAATGATCAAATGGTTTTCAAATTTTCACTTTTGATCTTTTTTGCCCCTTCTTGAAAGCATCAAATTTCGAACAAAACAACCCAATAAAAACAAAAACAAACAAGTATCAAATCTATTTTTCGTAATACATACTGTATTTCCATACATAGATTTTCAGATTGCACAATGTTTTGACTTCTCAGAGTTACAGCAGCCAGACTGTATAGACGTATAGATAGTATGTAAGCTGGAATAGCTTAAAGAAGTTACCACGCGAGTGAAGCCGCGGACAGCTAGTAAGTAAATAAAATGAATAAATTACTTTCTAGAGCACACAATTTCTTTTGGATAAGCACAACTAGAAAAGTTATAACATGAATGTTGCAAAATTATATGACTGAACATTATAGGGTGATGGTATGAAAGGCATGATGTTTAGTTTGTTTTGCGGTTTTTGTTAATCATGATGCCGAAACGTTCTATTTAACTAAAACCTTACCAATGACGGTCTCGTGGCATAGCCCAATTAATCGTTCCTAACTGATCAACAAAGTTGAGTAACTTTGTGCGAGGTACCTTAATGGATGACCGCAGGGGATCTTCACCTGAACGCTTGTGTGCTCCTGATGAAGCTGTCCGTACCGGCTTTTCAAAAAATGCTAGGCTATTAATGGCCTATTTACTCTAAAAGTTGATCAGTGATCCATTCGAAAGTACCTAGAGTGTGGTAAATGCCCAGTAATAGGTAATACATACCAGGTACTCTGGAGGTATGTGGTCTCGGCTTCGCAGGGGGGGAATATCGGGCGGGAGGGGGAGGAACAGGGGGGGCTTCTTGTTGCAATGCCCCCGTCGACTTGTGCGCGTTATTCACCGTCCGCTGAGGCGGCTCTTGCTGGAAAACACAAAACACGTGATCATTTATATAAACACATTAGGCTGTCCTTGAGCTGATACGTTCTTGTTATTAACATTATAAATTTGATTAATATATTCAAATTAATTCATTAATACTTATATCGGAGTATTCAAGCTCGCGGACGTTTTAATATTTGACATTCGTTTTCGATTGGATAATGCATGCAGTGTTTAATAACAATGCTGATGAAAGTTTATCATTTGAATTTAATATACTTTTTATATTTTTGTTCGATCATATTTCAGTTTGTGTGATATTTCAATATGTTCGGTTATTCTTTTGTTCGCCTGATTCGGAACAAATGGATATTGGATCCAATTTCATATCTTGTATTTTATGGTTATTTGTCGAGTTAAATAAATTGTTTTGTATTTTGTAAAAGCTTCAAAGTTACTAAGAACCATGCAGTTGGTAGTTCTCACACTGGATCTTTGTACCTCGGAAGGTGGCTGCGGGTAGTTGCGCATATTCTATTTTTAGGTCAAATTTGAGGAAAGCGAGGGGTGCTAAGGATGTGGCTTTTCAATAATGAACAACAATCTAAAAATGACCGATTAATGAAACTTTTTTAAAGAATAATAGAATTAAAGAAATTTTGTATTTGCAAAGTACATCAAATATTTAATGCCAATAAAGAAATGTTTTTTAACGTAAGCAAATAGTACCAGTAATTTTATCTAGGTTAGTAAAATATTTGAAAGTAGACGATGGATTTATGGATAGAAAGTTAGTATAGTTTTGAGCCTGAGATGTTTAAAGCTTTATTTTATAGCTTTATCTTATTGCCAATTCTGCTCGGGCTTGGGTTAGGATGAATTGGCACCTAAATTCACCTAGTATGTAAGTCGTTTCAAAGTGATCCTTGTGATTGTATTGAATAAAGTATCTTTTGACTTTGACTTGACTTTGACTTGATAGCGAAATCAAATCAAAAATAAATTTAAAACTTAAGTAACGGACAAAAACATTAAGCGAGAAAATAAGAAACTTGTTCGATTGTATCTAGTTTAAAATTTGAATCGAACAGCACTAGCAGTATGATTTAGTGCCAATCCCCAACTTTAAAGATGAAGACAGCGTTGTATAACTGCTTCGCTTACTCGCTTATGTTTTTGCATCGTCTTATCTCGCTTACTCGTAGCACTTGATAACAACGATTGTTGTTCGTAATTGTTATTAATTTTATGTGTTTTTATAGTTTTTATTATTATTTTTAATGTTTTATCTGTTGAGTTAAGTCTTTTTTGTTCTTGTTGAGTTACACGTTTATTGGCGTAATAAAATCAGAAACTAGCATTTATAAAATCAGAATATAATGAATTATATTTGAGTAGTTTATATACAAAAATAGGTAGGTAGGAACTAACCCAGGCTCTATACATTTGTTAAACTATCCTTTGTGATCTGTATCGGGCTTGAAACATCTGTAGCCAATATTTATCTGCCAACAGTAAATGCGCAATCATTTGTTGCAAGTTACTTCAGAGGAAGAAAGATCCAGTGTGAATATTGTACGTTGCTGTGCTAATAACTCATTGGAAGTACAGATTTTGTTTATTGTAAGTATTTTAACTTTAGTTTAACACATTTTCTAGGATATCTACAATTAGGATATTTGGTATATATATTTTAAAGAAAGTTGCCATGTGAGCAGGCTCGAGTAAAAGTAACATAGCATACATAAGCGACACATTCTAGCAAGTTCTCCAAGTAGTAATAATTTATACTGTTGCCATTAATAATATTATAACATTAATATTAACATTGCTTTGATTTCCAATTAAAATAAATTACTATGTACGAGGTACAGTCAGCTGCACAGGCATGTACGCATTACAATACTGTTGAAAACGGCGCCAGTGGTACAATTTTCACTCAAAACGTGATGCGAGTTTTTCTGCTACCTGATATTTCGGTGGTCATGGCGTATGCAACTGTGCGGAAATACCAGGGAGCAGAAAAACTCACATATCATGGTAAATATTCCGTTTTGAGTGAAACTTAGAACGAGGGGTGACGAAGAACGAGGGGTGAAGGAACACAAAGATGTAATTTTATGTCATTTAGATTTAAGGTATTTCAAAATGTTTCCCCCAGGCGTGAAGATGCGGTCACAACCGAGACCCTATTAAATTAATAGCAACAGAAAATTATTCGGAGATTCAACTAAGCTTTACAACATGCACATTCATTTTGATGAACAAAAACGAGTCGTAATTCATGAGCGATACAGTCGATAACAGACTAGAAGATATCCAGTAATAAAGACTAGATAGGATGCAAGTGGCTAGTAATAAGACGGTGGTAATGTTGGATTTTATTTAATCTCTGTTAAGATAACTAAGTTAAGGCAGACATATTTTATGATATAGAAGCTAAAAGAAGTATCGTGTCCTTTAATAATATTTAGTGATAACCGTGATACAAATACATTAATTCAGCTTTAACTAAATTGCAATATTGCATCGCAGAATAATTACTAAAAAAACGAAAAGTATTTTTTTAAAGCATTTGGTGACATTACAGTCATAAAGTTTTTTAAACTTACGCGATCAGAATACATTATTATAAATATATACGGGTATTTATCGCGTTTATTTACCTATTTTTCCCGACGTTATGACAGGTTTACACTCTGTCGTGGTCACGAAAAATAGGTAAATAAACGCGATAAATACCCGTATATATTTATAATAATTACAGTCATACCCTATAGCAGTTAAATATGGTTTAGCGTCATATGATCGTCATCTGATCGTGAATGGAGGTAATATAACATTTTAGATCCAACATTAACACAGTTGAAGCCACAAGCGAGTGTAATCGCGTCATGGTAGAGCGAGACAACGTACGATAACATGAGCGGGTGCGACAGAGACAGCTACATCATGCGACTCACGACACATTATCTATTGCTTTGCTTACGTGCGACGACAGGTTCGGTTCCGAGGCCCACTGAAAATTATACTCGTGTTAGTCTACTGAGGGTGTCCTCGTATACACAAAAATTCAAATTTTTATCCATATCCCAGTAATTTTGATCGAATCATGGACACCCCATACTAGTATTAATACCAGCCCTCGCGCTACTATTATACAATATTCACAAGTTTTGCAATGACTGAGTGTTTCAGTGTACAATGTATAAATGTTTCATGAAGTGCATGAACTTTCAGCAAGAAACACGCGTATTGCAAATGAAATTATGTTAAGTGCCGTTACACACAATTTGCACGATCTCTTGACTCAGTCATGAATTCACTTGAAGTGGTATATAAAATACCAAATGATATCAAAACCAACCTTATGCCGAGGTCCTAGATGTCGGTTGAGGTAGTTGGTAATACCCTTCATAATACTTTTCCTTCGCCTCTCCCTCGCCAGTTCCGGATCAGAGAATGAAGGTGTGTCCGGCATGGTTGACGGTAAAAGAGGGGGAGCTGGTCTGGGAGGGGGAGGGGGAGTAGGAGGTTCAGGTAACACAGGGGGAGGGGGCACGGGAGGTGGAACCCCTGAACAGGGGGATATTCGCGTCCGGCGCGTTGTCTTCCTAGGCACGCGAGGACCGCTACCTAATCTCTCCAATACGAGTCTTCTAACCACTTCGGTCTGTTCATCTCGCTCGCGTTTTATCTCCTGCACTTTTTCAATGGTATCTCGCGTCGGGACCGGACTGATGGGCGATACGGAACCCGAGCTTAGAGTGACGGAGACCGATAGCTCGAAGCTGCGCGTAGGCGAGTCTGTACTGCGAGATGTGGAGCGGTTGAAGGTTTCACTCGCGGAGCGGCATATCGCGGGCGAGTAAAGTCGGATCGAGCTCGCCCCTGACGCTAGCGCCGAAGGGGGCAGAGATATGTTCGAGAAGATACTATTCGTTTTGCTGGTCGGCGTGTCGGGCACCAGAGGTGGAGAGATATCGTCGAAGGATTCCGACTCCGTCGTCGTTTTGTTCGTGAAAGCGTGGGACGGAGGCGACACTTCGGTTATGCTCAGCGAGTCGATGCTCGGCTCTAGGCCGTTCAGATCGAGCTTGCTATCTGACGTCACGTTCGTTATCCTATCGTCACTCAGTTTACTGTTACTGTCGCTGCTCTTGTCGGTTTTGGTATCGTTTGAGGATTTGTTTTCGATTTCGGTTTTTTGTAACGTTTGTTCTGTGTACTGTTCTTCTATCTCTTTCGGGATAGTGTGTACTATTTCCGTGTGCGAGAAGGGTTCCTGGCTGCACGGTCTCATGACGGTTTCGGAGAAGCTTCGTTCTATGAAGTTCATTGAGCGGTCGTTTCCTGGAGAGTATTCAAATTCGTCGTCAACGAGCTCCATGTACCCTTCGTTGCGGGGAGTAGAGGGGGTCTCTATGGAAGGGTCGGGCTCGCCTTCGTCCGCGAACTCGAAATGTTCGAGCGCGTTTGAGAAGACAATCGGCTCGGGGCTCGTTCGACCGCAAACGTGCGACGCGACTGCTGCTATATTCTTCGCGTCGTGTATCAACTTGGGACCGCTTAGTGTACGCGGGTTCTTGCTGCGTTTTCTCTCATCCTTTTCAAAGCCACAATCGTCGAGTGCGCCCTCTGCAGCCCAATCTGACAGTTCCGTTTCTGTGAGGGCTAGAGTAGTAGCGTCTCGGCCGGACTCTGAGGACTCTGACTCGGCCGCGAGTACGGTAGGGCCAGTCGCCGTGCCGGTTCCCGAAGCTTTATCGTTCTCTTCGCTCACTACCATCAGGCTGTCTAGTTGGATTAATTCTCCGCCTTCGTCGTGAACTTCGACTCTCGGCACGGATTTGGGTGCAGTTTCCGTGTGCGAAGAATCGTCTGACAAAGAATCCGATTCTAGCTCCGGATCCTTCATCCCTTCAGAGATAGGTTCTGACTTTTCTGAAATGTATCCTTTCAGTATCGACGAGTCAGCTTTAGCCAGTAGGTCAACCGGTGCGGCTGTCATGAGATTTTTAATGATATCGGGCATTGGCGGTTTCTTATCAGTCACTTGGCAGGCTACGATCGGTTGTGATGGTGCCGGGTTGAGCATTTTTTGGAATTCCGTGATGTTGAAACGGAAAGCTTCGAATTTGGTGTCGATTTGTGAGGTGGAGTCTGATTTGCGTACCGCTGGTGGTGAGGGTTCTCCGAGGAGGTATCTGCGTTTGAGTTCTAAAGCTCGTTTGGTTGCGAGCCCGCCGGCCGAGCGCGCGCGACTAAGGGGGTAGTCGGTGGCGCGGGGGTGAGGAGGCGGCGGCGGCGCGGGGGGCGGGGCCTCCGTCACCAGTATCGCGGGAGGGGACGGCGCAGGCGCGGATTCCTCCCGCGCAAACTCACTGTCCGTCGATACTTCCGTAGCGGACGATACTTCCGACTCGCTCGATGAACTCTCCTCTTCTGACTCCACCTGAACGATATCTCATTGTACAACACTAATATAAAAAAAATCGGGTTGCACTCCGGGAGTGCCGACAGAAGTGAAAACTAATTTTGGCGCGTTAGAGTTTAGTAATAAATCACTTCAAAATCAGTAATTATGGCGACTATCAATCAAATACTGAACGAACACAGATGATGCAATATTTTTTGTTCAGAGTGTAGATAATATATCAAAGAACCTAACAGTAAACTTCTCCATACAAAAGTAGACTGTAAACATGTGAATTAAGGTTTATAATCAAATGGGGCGAGCGCGGCAACCGGCTGCGTCTCGCCCCAGACGGTAACGGTGTCGCGAATCCAGAGGTTTTACCTCATCTAAAAATATGCGTACCGCGCTAAAAGTAGTTTTCACTTCAAAAATATGCATGCTCGATAGATAGCGCCAGCTTACGTATATTTCTACATCTTAATATTTTCTCCCAACTGATATTTTTGTATTGTTTTAATGGTTATTTATCACATACTACCTTTTAATTTATTCCCGGCGTTTCGTTTATGTTGCAATAAAAACGTCGGGAATAAATTCAGAGGTAATACGCGAGCAATACCCGATAACTACTAAAACGATATGATAATAGGTAGATGTGTTTACATAAATTTCACACGTAAACCAACATGTTGTAAGTACTTTTAATATGTAATTTTGTACGTATGTTTATTGTATAAGGTAAAGCTTGCGCCATCTAGTGAGTTATTGCTGGAACCTAATTAATTACCAAGCAAATGAAGTAATTGTATTTACGTAGAGATTACATTAAGTGCATACTGCTTAGCAAGTTTCAGATAATCTATAGCCATCACCGAGATATTATTTAGAAAATGATTCTAATTTATATTTCAAGTAAAGGGTGCACTATATTAACTTATTCAGATAATTACAAACTATGTTGGGGAAGTGCGCTGAGACCTTTAGAGATCCACACTAACACACCGCCCGAAATAGATGGCATTCATGACGTCACTATATACATAAGAAACATAAATAAATAGGTGGTGTAAACTTGAAATTACAAACCTTACGAAAAGGAATATAAAAATGTTATGTTATGTAACGCACAAACAACACTAATGGAAAATAATAAAATACAATACATATTAATACATAAAAGCTAATGTTATAGTAAAGATGTTTTAAAGCTGTGTATAATATAAATATTATAATACAATGTTATAATTATACTGATTTTAATAAATAAAGGGATTGGACAAAACTAAACATTTTGCTCACAAATGACAATATTAACTCCTTGCGGCATTCCCACGCACTTTATGAATCATATTTGGGGTCTAAATCTCCCTTTAAATTAGTCTATATACTAATCGAGCGTTAGTCTCGCAAAAACTCGAAAGAGGCTCGACCGATTTGTTTTTTTTTATACAAGGTTCTGTAACAATCAAATTAATTTAATGTGGTACAAAGTTCATGTAGCCAGTAATAAAATTAGAAGTTACCCGTTTAGTATTGTCCATAATTATAATAATAGAATCACAATCAAAATGCGCCATCAATTTTATAAGCAACATACTGTTTCATATAAAACCATTTTTTTATCGATTTAAAGAGCATACTAATTATCCGTACTAATTTTACAAATCAGGAAGAGTCTTGTTTGTTTGTAAACTTCTCATAGCAAACGGGTTTTGATGAAATTTGGTATGGAGATAAATTGTATCTTGGGGATGAACATAGGCTAAATTACTAAGGTACTAAGGTATTATTAAGGTAACCAATGCGAATGTATCGCAACAACTCAATTTAAACCGCAAATACAATAAGTGAGTTGCAGGCAAACTCAACTCAACTCAACTCAACTCACATCAACAAAATACATATAAAACAATCATTAATGTGAAATTAACAAACAAACAATGATAAACAGATACTATTTCTAATATATAATATTAGTATGCATCTATCTCAAACACTAGCTAATGTATTATTTGAATCTATTGCCATCTATTCATTGACATTAAAAGGCCAAGGACAGAGCATACTTATACACCACACTAGATAATTGTCTGATTAATTGGTTGTTTAATTCGCTAATCCGAATTTAGAATGACAGGGACAAAACATACTCAATCTCTAGCAAATGTGTTTAAAGGATTGAGGGTTTGTCTTTACCATTTAGACTTTGTCTCTACGGTATGACAATGAAACAGTAAGTTGACAGACGGTGGTTAGTGTGGGCAAACTGCACTCTTACCATCATCCGACCGCCGCCCCTGTGTTTAACTATCGAGTGATAAGTTAGGATTTCACATTCCAAATGACTATACCTTGACTATTATCTTAACAAGTTCCTCGGCAGTACTATGATTTGATTTGTACTTTCATTGTACCAGTATCGCGTTTTTTGTATGGAAAATTGTATGATAAACACTGTTTTGTTTTGGTTGTTTAAACAAAAGATATGCATGGCGATTATCGAACTCTTGATCACGTTCTGTTTCTGTCTCATTTTCTATTCATATGACAGTATGTCTTACAATCATCAAGTTTCCGTAACACCAGTTCAAAAATAGTAACTGATAGCTGTTAGTATCAATGTTTTGATAGTATCGGAATTCTATAATCGCCAGGATGGTCCAATTTCTTGCTGCTTTAAAATTGTATTGTGATTGTATGTTTGGTAGTAAAATATATTAAGATTATAGTAACTGAAAACACCTTTCATGAGTATAAGCAATCTTTAAATGAACTTTGCATTATTAAAATGCGCCTCAGTGGCTTTTGTGCACTTAGCATAGGTCTCTGACGTCTTTGACAAACGTGACACGTCACGTCGCGTTTGTATTGCATTTTAATTACCTCGATATGAAGCAATACTGGTACAAAAGAACTGGTGACACGATAAGATCAAGAGGTAAGATGAAAGGAACCGAATTGCGCCTTAGGTGCTTTCGTGCACTTGACACACGTAAAGCTTCGATATATAAAGAAGACATATGAAGATGAAGAGTTAATAGATTAGGAACAGCAAATCTTTGGGGTGATGATAGGGGCGGCTGGGCGGCGGTGTCACGCGCACCTCCCCATCGCGACATGTCGCGCGTTGTCGCGTGTTCGCTCGTGTTGGCACGCGTTGTAGCGCGATGTCGCGTGTTGTCGCGTGTTGTCACGCGACGTTGCAGCGCGGTACCTCGCTGCTGTATGTGGGTGGACGCGCGTCGGCAGGCACTTCGCGGCGACGAGCCTCGCGAGCTGCGCGCATGCGCGAACACGACTCGTTGCCAGACGACTCTGCACCTTTATACAATAACAATAAATTCGGCATTTGAAAACTCCCCGACAAGAAAATATATATTTATATCCAAAACCAATTCTATGCCTTTTAACTGCTTGATTTTGTCAAATTCATGTTCATGTGATCTCATGAACATGACTTTGACAAATCATAGATTTTGTCTGACTACCAAAGGCGGTAGTAAGTGTGTGCGGTCTCGACCTAAAATAGTAACTCAAATCTAATCAAAATATTCTATCCTAATATTTATATAAATACTAGCTGCTGCCCGTGGCTTTGCATGCGTGGTACCTACATAAAAAGTAGCCTATGTCTTTTCTCAGGCTTTATACTATCTATGTACCAAATTTCATTTAAATCGGGTCAGTAGTTTTGGCGTGAAAACAAGACAGACAGACAGACAGACAGACAGAGAGAGTTACTTTCGCATTTATAATATAATTAAGGATACTACTGCACAGAATGTGCATGTGTGTTTGTAATTAAACTCCTCCTAAACGGCTGGACCGATTTTGATGTAATTTTTTGTGTGTGTTCAAATGGATTCGAGAATGGTTTAGATATATAATTAGATATCTTTATTTTTCTTTTAAAAAGCGCGAGTCGCGAACGGGACAGCTAGTATTTAATAAAAACACACGAACCAATTTGAATAATCTTACATGCTAGTGAAACTAGGCACCGGTGCGTCCTAACCTCAATTCAAGAAAAATCCAGTCATGATTTCGTCTGGTCTTAATGCTCTTTTTATGATCTCTTATGTTTTTGTGGTGCATGCTATCTGACTTGCCTAGTAAGACAACCAATGTTATTAGGTGAAATAAATATGAAATCTGAAATATTAATTCAGACGATTCCAATGAGCCTAAACACGATATGATGCAGGGAGATATGGGAATCTGCAGAATATTCCAGGTGATGCTGCAACATCAGGTCAAAGTTAGGTATTTTGTTCTTTTAATATAATTGTAACAGGATAACACATTTCGAATCTATGAGACTAGTGGTGGTTGTTGAGACAGTCTACTCCCACCTGTTCTATTGAATAGTTCTGTTGGTAGAACTATTGGGATTTTTTCCCCATTAGATCTGTGACTTATAAGACTATGATTTACACCTGGCTTCAATGTCAAATTATATTCTTCTGGCGCTTCGGCGGCCGCTACCGCGGCACGCTCGCTTTGCTCGCTTCGTTTCTAGATCGTTCGCTTCTTTTTTTGAGTGCGCTAAATCAACTAGAAAATAGCTGATGATCTTCAAAGACTGAATAATATCTAAAAATATGCTTGATCCAGTTAAAATTGTCGATCTGTCTGGGAGTTAATCGAATCCTCTACCTACAGCACAGAAGGAGAGCTACTACCAATTGAGCTGAGTATCAGTGCTTTCATCGACAAAATAATACGTGACTAAATAAAACTCGTGTATGACGATCTCTGTTGCGCAGTGTGCCAAGGCCCGACTGATACGTAGAAGGTAGCCGGTTCGATTCCCGCCGCGGGACAAATGTTTGTATGATCTATCAAGTATCTAGCAAGCACGTCTCTGGCCTAGGTGTTTCTATGTATAATATGTATGTATTTTAAAAAAGAGTATTTAAGTTAAGTATATATCAGTCATGTACCCCATAACACAAGCTTATTTCTGCTTACTTTGGGGCCAAATGATGTTTTGTGAAATATCCGGCTTTATTTATTTATCTATGTCGTATGCGCGACTTACCATCGTCTGAATACTCGTCATATCCGAAGGAGTCATCGCTAAAGTACATATCGTGCTTGGCGGGTCGCGCATGCGTATCAGCGGCTGGTGCAGGCGACGCCACCTCTTCGTTCTCACTGTCACCCGCATCCGTATACTCGTCCGAACTAGATTCCTCCGCATCGCTGAAATATATACAAATAAATAGTTTAGTCAGCGTAGTAGGGAACCCCTCGATAAGACTTGCTAACCTACACACAGTAATTTGTGCAATCAGGCTGAATGATGATGAAATGGTGTATACATATTCTAGCTACTGTCCCGGTTTTGCACGCGTGGTGCCTCCATAAAAAGTAGCCTATGTCCTTCTCTAAGGCCCCAGCTATCTCTATTCCAAAATTCGCATTTATAATATTAGTATGGGTTTTTTACCAAAAGCCTAAATATGAATTTTCAGATCCCTGACATAAGGCAATAATAAGTGGCCCAAACAAACTTTCATCCCCTATTTTACACCCTTCAAGCTTGTTTTTTGAGACAAAAAGTAGCCTATGTTTTCTCCCGAATGCAATACATCTTTTTACCAAATTTCATCAAGATCCGTTCAGCCGTTTAGCCGTGAAAACGTAACAAACAGACAGACACAGAGACACTTTCGCATTTATGATATTACTAGCGACCCACACCGGCGTCGCACAGGTGCATAGCTGATACTATTATGAGTTATCCCTAAGAGATAGACATATAATATCGCAGACTTTTTGTAGACCTTCTTAAGGTGTACAATACTGTAGTTAATTATTTTGATCTATCTCGTAGGGTTCTACCAGGGAGCGTTTGCAAAGTAAGAGCAAAAAATGTGGATATTCACGACACCACATTAGAAACATCTAAAATTATCAGTGTTTCTCTACTATATTATGCATGTATTATACATACAAACCTTCCTCTTGAATCACTCTATCTATTGAAAAAAACCGCATGAAAATCCGTTGCGTATTTTTAAAGATCTAAGCATACATAGGGACGGACAGACAGACAGCGGGAAGTGACTTTGTTTTATACTATGTAATACATAAAATCACGCGTGATCCCGATGGAGTCGTCAGAGACCACAGATCGAGACGAGATGACTGTAGAGATCAAGGAGAAGCCTTTCAATTTGATTCATGAATCATGATCGTAATATATAGAATTTTGATATTACACTAAACACTTATTTACATATAAATAATACTGAGGATATAAATTTCACATTTTAGACACATTACATTTATCATAACGCGATGAGCATTTCATTTAGCATTTTTATTTTTGCTTGTTATGCAACTAATGGGAGAAGCCACTGGATGCCTAACACAGTTTTTACTAGTTCGGGATTCTGTGATTGTAATTATTTTTGTTTGTAAATCTGCTCGTAAAGGAATACCTGAGTCCGCCTGCGCCCGAAGTCTCGGATGCGAGGAAGTTGCGGTCGGTCCACTCGTCCTCGTCTATCTCTCTGGCGCCTCCATCGCTGAGCTCGATACTAATGCGCTCGGGAGTGGCGGTTGGCAGCGGAGGCGACAGAGACGCGGCAGCGCCTAGAGCCGCCGCGTCTGGGACCGTAGTACCGGAGTGACGTAAGCACACGAGGCGACTGCCGTACCGTTCCATTGTGTAGCTCCTACGATAAAATAACAGATGGTAAGAATTGTACATTTGAAAAAACAGAAACATTTATCTATAACCACAGATTAATTATTACACGAATTAATTATTCATGATTACACGAAAACTTTTATATAAATAGCGACTTGATTTGACGCAATAAAGTGCAATTTAGCTCGCATAAGCGCTTAGTGCTTAATATTATATAATACTAGCTGCTGCCTGAAGCTTCGCATGCGTGGTACCTACATAAAAAGTAGCCTATGTAAGTTCATAGGTAAGGTATAGAGATGGAAAGATGGAATCTTGAAGAAGGCTCAAAGATCCCATCTCTATACCAAAATTCATCAAAATCGGTTCAGCGGTTTATGCGTGGAAACGTAACAGACGGACAGCCAGAGTTACTTTCGCATTTATAATATTAATAGGGATAGTGACACTCTGCTTATCGCCTAATGAGACGATTTGAAAGAGCTCAAACACGAAACCTCTACAAGAAGTTAGTGAGGAATTAGGTACCCTGAAGTTTCCAGGTGATTTTGCAGCATCATCACAAATTTACCATGTTTTTGGATAAGCATTACAATTTCTAGTAGTCCGTGGTAAGTAGTAATGAGTATATGTTGGTTGATGAAATGAGTGCCTTAAGTTTTGATCAGTTCAATGGAATATTCAACAAAAGTAATCGATTACTTGACCTAGTTTATTCTAATCAACATATTTTTGTATCTAATTGTCCTGATCCATTGACGCCAATAGATGAGTACCATCCGGCCTTGTTAATTAGTTATAGATATATTGAAACCCCCTTGCTGGACTATGCACCTCGCACACGTCATTTATTTAATAAGGGTGATTTCGAGTCAATAAATAATGCCATTAATGATATTGACTGGACCTCTGAATTCTCAACTCGCTCAGTTGATGAATCCGTACAGTTTTTTAACCAAACCATGTATGATCTCCATAAACAGTTTATACCCACTAAAAAATCGACAGCTTGTATCCTGTATGGTATAACTTTGCATTGAAAAAAGCTATCAGAGAAAAACATAAATATTTTACTATATTTAAAAAATATGGCAATCTCTCAGATAATCTCACATACAAACTTCTGCGTGAGAGAGTAAACAACTTAGAATCAGTTTGTTATAAAAAGTACATTCAATCAACTGAAATTGAAATGAAAAATCAAAAGATTTAATTAGGTCAGACCCTAAGCATTTTTGGACTTTTGTAAAAAGTAGATCCAAATCAAAATTGGACCAGGCGCGAAACGCGAAAGCACATAAAATACTTAACGAACACAGATGATGCAATGGTTTTTGTTCAGAATGTAGATAATTGTCAAAGAACCTAACTCAGTAAACTGCTCTATACAAAAGTAGACTGTAAACATGTAAATTAGATTTATAATCAAATGGGGCGAACGCGGCAGCCCGTTACCGCTCGGGACTTTTCGCGCGTTATCTAAAAGTTATTACTATGTATTTACTATGTATTTTATTATCCAAAAATACTTATAATGAGCAGAATAAACAGTTTTTGTAATAATAAACACCCCTTACTATCGATAAATCCAGTAAAACTCTCTATTTCCCTCACACACGGTTCACTGAACTGCCGCCGAGCAACACTAAATTCAACTGCCAAAGAAATACTAAACGATGACAGATTACGCAATATTTTTTGTTCAGAATGTAGATAATATATAAAAGAACGTAACTTTAACTTCTCCATACAAAAGTAGACTGTAAAGATGTGAATCAAGGTTTATAATCAAATGGGGCGAGCGCGATAACCGGATGTCGCTCGGGGTTTTACGGAAAAGTATGGCGCGATAAGGCGCGACATCCAGGTATCGGTTAGGGATTGATGGGTTAGTGTAATTGTGAATAATAATAAATTTATTTAAACCGCAATGTCGTAAATTTTAGGTTGGATTAGCTAATATAACATATGTGCGGGGTATGGTAGGTTATGTACCCAGGTCGTAGCACAGCCTTGCAGACAGCGCAGCGGAAGCAGGCTCGGTGTAGTTGCAGTCCGTCGGCCGTGACGCCCTCGGCGGCAAAAACGCGCGTCCCACACGCCGCGCACTGAACGCCAGCCGTGGCCGGACCGCGCCAACCTTTCTTTACCTGACAACATAATAACATCACTATGTAAACTAATGAAACTCTAATACTAAAGCATTTACGAATTTCCAAACTGGATACAGAGATAAAACCTCAACATATCGCTCATCTACATGTAAACTGTTGTAACTCTAAAACAACACATTTTGAGATACTTGCATTTTCAAATTCCTGACCAGAAGGTCTATACAAATACATAACACTTGGTTTTCCTTCACGCTAAAGCTTCTTCATCTTCTTCTTTGTTAATGGCCTGTGACATACTAATGTCAATTCTGCCAATGTCAAGTGTTGTATAGTTTATAGTCCAGTTTGTTTGTTATTAGAATCTTAGTCGATGGCAATTGTCAATTCTAGACGTCACGCGGAATGGCGTCTAAAATTTTCTTGGGATTCCTCGTCGTTCAAATCACATTGGACCACAATACACATATAATTCAATTATCCATACCCGTCCTGTAGTCACAATTTATTCATTAAAATTCCGCCAAGGTTACTGAATAAGACATGCAATGAAACGGGTAAAAAATATTAAATTAGCAGAGCTAGGTTACTCCATGAAATGACAGATGAAGAATCCACGCTTAAGCTTTTGCGGTAAGATGAAATTGTAGGGAAATGACAGCAGCAACTACGCTTCAGTCACGTGACACATTCGTCAACGCCAACAGAAAGTGGATCTTGTCAAGGCCTAATATCTATACGGAGATTAAAACATCAATATATGTACCTAACTGCTGAAACTTAAAACTATACATTTGAAAACTCCCGACATGTACACCTTCTAGCACCAAACTATGCATTGCTTGTACTACGAGAATTATGTAGATGACTGTTAAAATACTTATATATTAATTATAAACATACACTTGTGTCACCCAGACGCAGGAAATACGACGATATCTTCAATCGTTTGCGCGAGATGGCGCTGAACGTCAATTTAGTTTAATGAATTTACGAGTGGACCGAAAACCACTGCGTCATTTTCGGTTGCTTCTGGGCACTGTGAATAGAGGTCGCTTGCAATCTTGCCTATTTTGAGTTGGAGTACTGTATGTCAAATATATATGGTAATTCATAATTGTTTTATTTCGAGTTTTTTGGAGTGTTGTTAAGCTGAGATTTTTTTTTGTTTTTATTTAAGTCTGTTGATAAAAAAATCACGTAGTTTTTTTTTGGTATTTCTATTTACTGTACTTTTCGATACAAAAATATTATATTCAGAGTAACACCTGTTTTGCTGAATGAATTTCAAACTTTATTTATCAGAAAATTTAATTTAATTTGCTGATCCATCATCTATAATGTTTATAAGATCTGCAAGTACTTGTCTCGGGTCTTGGTGTTTCTATGTATAATATGTATGTATTTACAAAAGTATATATGTAGTATATCAGTCATGTGGTACCCATAACACAAGCTCTGCTTACTTTGGACTATGATATGAGAATATGATGCTGTGTGAAAATGTCCTATATTATTATTATTATTGTTGTCTCTTTGATTTGTATACAGTTGTTTTTCCGTTTATAAATAAAAACCAATAAGTATATAAAAAGTGTGTATCGTGTTTATATGACTCTTCTTGCAGTTACTGCCAAATATCTTTGAAAAAAACAATCGCAATTTCAATAACAATGAACCCTAAAAGTCTTCGCAAGAATGTACCTACTAACTTTTTGAAGGTTGAGGATTCAACTAAAAAGTGTTAATGTACACACCTCCTCTTTTGGTGGTTCTGCTTTACTCTTTTCCGGTTCCTCTTTCTTGACGAATTTTGTTGCTAGATTCGCAACCTGCAAAATTAAAGTTCCATCATCATCAATAAACTCTTCAAACTAAATGGAGAAACAATGATATAATGAATACCTATCAATGAAATAATACCTTCTGCGTGCCGTGATCAGGTCGCCCCGAGTCTCTTAGCTTTTGATCCAGTTTGTGCAGCGTCTCGTCGATTTCACCCCATTTCTCATCAGCGTCGCCCTCTTTTAGCCTTCGTTGCCGACCAAGAAACTAAAAAACACCAAGTGTTACTACACGTTGAACGCAATATGGTTCATAAATTCGTCGCTCATATTGTAGGCAGCGTGGCCGAGTGGTCTAAGGCGCTGGTTTTAGGCACCAGTCCGCAAGGGCGTGGGTTCGAATCCCACCGCTGTCAAACTTTTTGCATTTCTTTTTGCTTTTTAATTTACTTTTAAGAAAATACTGTACTACTGTGTTCTTTGCGAACTAATTAAGTAATGTTAAGCGCCTACATTAAGATATTTTAAATACGGCAGATGACAAATACGTAGGTAAGCATATTGATAATTTTATTTATTTAGATAATTATCTTGAGATTAACCAAAAAAAAATCTGTTAGTGATAAATATTTGAAAATCATAAAACCGACATATATTATCCTAGCTTCCTCTGTTAGCTACCACGATAGAGTTTCGTACAGGAAATCGTTGGGCGTCTCATCAATATGGAGCTACTTACGGAAAATTTGCTTGATAGTAATCAAAAGCAAAAATGGACCAGGGATCCTGGACTATTATTTATGAAAAGTGTCATAAACATACAAAGACATGGGTACATCGACAAGTAATAGATGTTAAACAACAGCAAGATATACAAGTAGCTATGCCATCAGTAGCTTCAGCGCATACTATTCCTAAAGTTAAGATAATAAGTGTCTAAAAAAAAGGAAACAACATTAGAAAACATAGATATAACACTGGTAAAATCACAAAAAAAAACAATTAAAAATATGACTATTTTAAATGTAGAATAGTAATATTTTTTATTACATGTTTTTTTGTGATTTTACCCGTGTTATATCTATGTTTTATAGTGTAATTCAGTAAGTGCTAACGAGTCAAATAACAAAATGTGTCAATTTTTTTTATAAATTGTATTCTTCTTCTTCTTCTTTGTTAATGGCATGTGACACACTATTGTCAATTCTGCCAATGTCAAGTGTTTATAGTCTGTTTGTTTGTTGTTAGTCTTAGTCGATGGTCAATTGTCAATTCTAGACGTCACGCGGAATGGCGTCTAGAATTTTCTTGGGATTCCTCGTCGTTCAAATCACATTGCACCACAATACACATATAATTCAATTATCCATACCCGTCCTGTAGTCACAATTTATTCATTAAAATTCCGCCAAGGTTACTGAATAAAACATGCAATAAAACGGGTAAAAAATATTAAATTAGCAGAGCTATGTTACTCCATGAAATGACAGACGAAGGATCTATAAATTGTATTGTATCAAGGATTTATATTTGGTTTGTCAATGTCAAGTACGTTCAACTAAACATTGTAAGTGGGTAACAGCTCCATGCACAAGTCATATCAACAAGTGATCTAGTTACTTCTTGGTAAGCAAGTCTGAGTCGTTTGTGATGTGGTTACTCCGTAACGTTTTAAATGTTTAATTTCTACACCTGTAAGTTTTTTTTTTGTAATTTAGTATGGCTATTTAACGAGGTAACGTTACCGGCCTTTTGGAGACTTTACCTGCACTTTACTTAACTCTTTTTTATTTATGAGAAATTATCTATTTACGGCTAGTAGAAAATTAAGTTCATAGTTTTAATTAGTATAGCAAAGATAACTAGATTAGTTTGATAATTGTTTGAGCCTATTTGTAAATTGCTGAATAAAACATTTTAAAAAAATCTAACGTTTTTATCCCATTTCACACTCTTACGTGTTGTATTTCGGAAATTTCGTTTAAAGTGAATCTATACATTTCATAATGAACTCAGCGTCCAAATTTCGAGTCTTACAATTAGCGGTTTAGGCTGTGCGTTGTCTCTATATAAATCATTCATTTAGTCAGGACAAAAATCATTATGATAATAATATTTAATAAGAATAAAATATTGAATTAGATAGATTTGTATGTACAACAAATGTATGAGAAAGTAAATTGACATAATTACCTGTTCGCGGTCCCACTTAGGCACCTTCTCTGCAGTCTTCGGCTCAGGCCTTCCAAGCCTGTTCTCCTGAATCTTTCTTTCTATTTCCTTCATGTTCCAGTCGTCTCGCTCTATCTTACCGACGGAGCGCATTAGGTCCTTGAATAATAAAGAATTGTGAACTGGAATCAATATTTAGTAATCTAGGGAACTGATGCTCACAAAGTGAGATGAATATTTCATGGAGTACCGTTTTCGGGTCAGATGATAACGTCACATGCGTGAAATATATAATGAGGTATTCCGTCACATTACATGTGACGGTGACGTCGTCCATATCCATATCCAGCTTGCTGCGCATAAGTTTACAGAACGAAAGCATTTTGCGACCGCTAATGTGAATTCCGTATCATGATTGTCTATCTGTTTGTAATCATTATGACAAAATACATTTCTTTTTAAAGTTTTCTTCTCATTTTTGAACTGTGCAAAGTGCGCATTCGATTTATATTGCACTGATATTACATTGTTTGGGCTTTAATATGGTACAACCTACCTTGGGTTTAGACGCTCTAGGGGCGGACGCAGTGGTTGAAGTTCCAGAAAGTTCCGCAGCTAGTTTAGCTACTCGGGCGCCACCGCCGACGTTTCTGCCACCGCCGCTGACTATACGGCCTTCCTCCTGTTGTGAAGATTATGATTAGCATTGACAGCTTGGGGAGTGTGTAACTATGAACATACTTTTTTTCCTATAGACATCTTTCGAAGAAACCTGCTGTATATTTTAGAATCATCTAAAACTGTAGGAGGGATATATGGAAATTGTAAAGTTTGTTGAAAACCACTGTGTGCAATAGATTCTGCGGGGTATACTGTGGATTCCAAGTAGGTACAGGGATGAATATCACACTGGTCTATATAATAGTGATATAATGTGATGAGAAAAACACAGTTCTATTATTTACAACTAGACACAAACACTGACAATCATCAATTCCGAAAACACGTAGCATTATAGTAAACTTTTGTTAGTATTAAACACAGTGAGAAAAACAACATCAAGTGACGGTTTGGTTACACGCGCTCCATGCACACACATCAAACGGTTTAAGAGACTGTTCAACGCTGTTAAGACGCGGATGTTTTTGGAAACGTGCTTATTATTGTAAATCGATAGTGTCGGAGTGTCGGTATACGAATCGGGCGAACGACAAACAACAATGCCTATTTATAAAACAGGAACTGTTTTATTTAAAAACATATAGCAGTGGCACAGAAAGGTTTTTTGGAAATCGCCAATTGTACGATAATACACCTGAATTAGACGTGACGAAAATAATTTGTCATTAAGAATTGAGTGATTTTTCGTAGGTATTTGTTTCCATTCAAAGTACCGAAGTTTTGAATGTGCCCTAAAACTGTAAAATAATACATTCGCCCGATCCACCGTTCCGCGTCATGCAACACACAGGCACGCGGCTCACATAGTGCTGCAACTGGCGTTCGAGCTTGCGAACTCGCTCGTCGAACTGCGGCGCACTGGCGCGGTACTGCTGCAACCCATAGTCGTTCTCCAAATCAGCCGAGGGCACTTCCATTCGCGGCTCAGCCGCCAGCATCTGAATACTCTTCTCAAACCGCTGCTTCATTATTTCGCGCGCGGCCTTACGCCTGCCCCCGTGTTTGGGTCGCTTTGATTCGGCGTTCTTCTTCTGCATTATATCGGATACACGCTGCATGCGGAACGAGGTCTCTCCGCTACCTCGTCGCTGAACCTCAGGCCGCGGGACCGGTTTGTGTTGGGCTTTGATAAGATCAACCATGCGTTGTTTTCTTAGCTCCATCTCTGGATTTCCGATGAACTCTGGTTTTGTTCCCGGCCGCTCGGGACTGGGCGTGTCCCGTCTCTTACCCTCGATGATCTCCGACATCCGCTGCAGTCGCATCGACATTTCGTTCGTCATTGATCCAGATCTCACAGAACGGGATTCAGGACTCGGCGTGTGTCGGCGTTTCTGCCCTTCGAACAGTTGCGCGATGCGTTTCGTGTTTGCCACTTCCGAAGATCCTATTGAGTGTGACCGTTTAGTCAGGTCTGGGCTCTGCGAGTGTCGTATTCGCTGTTCGGTGAGCTCAGACGGTCGCCTTCCTCTCTGAGGCAGAGGGCTTTCCGATAAGTTCCGCTGTTTTACCGATTCAACCGACTGGTGTTTATTTCTTTCTACTCTTATGACGGTGGCGTCTGTGTCTGCCGAGTCATCTATATCAAAGTTGGGGACTTTGATGGTGTTAGGATCTAGGCCCTTTAACCTGCGCGGAGGTCTAGAGGGTTTATCTTTCTTTCCCTGAAAAAAGTTGGATAGTTTTGTCTGGTCATGGGCGACGCTCGACTTACTGCTGCCTTGAAGGAGATAGTTAAGGGAGTCTCGAAGCATCTTGGGGTCGGGTGACTCGTCGGGTTCAAGCAAGGCAATGATTTGTTCCTGCAAGTCATTCTGTTGATCGCGGTGCGAGTCGGTAGCCACGGCGTCGTGGCCATCGATAAGGCGCGCTAATTGGGTGATGTCGTTAAGGTCGAGTTTGCCGATCTTTTTGCGTATGTACTCGGCGGGGTCGTTACTTACTTGTGGAGTGCGAACAGAGCGCCGCTTCCGCTTGTAGCTTGAGTGGGATTTGTCTGCGTCGGCTGCGTCTGAGGACGAAAACCAACCATAGAGACACATCTTTACGGTCGTAAAAAGTGTTTTACTAAGTGTTTCACTCACTTGAATACGCCGAGACAGCGTGATCTGCAGTGTTTCGTACATGTTTGTCTTTTTGGATGCTCTGTTTGATCTAAAAAATATAATTATCTGATTATCAGATCTATGAAAAAACAAAGATACTTAAGTACAACATTTTCAGCATTCGGAATCTCTTCGAGTCCAGGAATTAATCATTCAGATCGCATGCCGGCCGATGCCTCGAGATACTCGCTCATAGCATAAAACGCTCGAGCTAAGTAAGCCGACTTAGCGTTGTGCGATTGTATTTTATTTTTAATATTTTTTTTAAGTAAAGCGTTACAGTTAGGAGCTTTTATTTCGTGGCAGCGATGTTAGTCAAACTTAACTCGGTTTACAAGGGGCAATCATTCGAAAGTTTATTCGGAATAGAAAAAAATATCATATCATACCAATACACTCAAGACAAGCAAATAACTATTTGAAACGGATTAACAAAGAGAATTTGTTTTACAATAACGAAATACCTTGTAATTTATTCCAGGCCGTCAACTTGAGAACGTGAACCCCATCTAAACCAGTAGGTACAATTGTAAGTAACAAAGGTGGCGAATGACCTGTATCGTTTGTATCTATACCACAATAAAAAATACTTTGAAGGGTCTCTGTATGTTTTACGTTTACACAGGTAAACGGATCTTGATGAAAATTTGGTAAGGGGATATATTGGATCTTAGGCACAGAATAAAAACAGGTACAGGTACGACGCAATAAAGTTCAATTCAGCTCGCACAACGCTGATAACCTAATACTTATATTTCTTACACATTTTCTTTTTTTTATCGCGTAATTTTATCTCTTCTGACGCGTAACTCACCTATGTATCTGAGAGCCGATAACGAGAATCCGTTTTACGTGCAAATTGAATCTGTAGTGACGTAGAAACGGCGCCGACAAGACATTTATAATGTGAAAAATTCAATATTTGGTACCTTTATATATGTCGACTTAAACACACATATCTACTGAACTGCATGGCAAACTATTTCGTTATAAACTATTATGTACGTACCTAGTAATAGAAATACCTTTTAACTCTCATCATCATCTTCCATTTTCCCATATTTCGTGGGGTCGGCACAACATGTGTTCTTCTTCCATTCTCCTTTATCAGCCGTCAACTCAACACTCACTCCTTTCTTACTGATGTCATCCTTCACACAATTCATCCATCTTGTCTTTGGCCTACTCGTAAATCCATCTACATTCATACCAAGCACTCTCCTAGTTACATGCCATTCTTCCCTTCTCATTACATGCCCAAACCATGCTAGCCTGTTGCTCCTCATATTTTTATTCACTGGTGCCACTTTCACACTTCCTCTTATGTACTCATTCCTTACTCTGTCCATTCGCGTCACTCCACACATCCATCTCAGCATTCGCATCTCAGCCACGTGCACCTTTTGATCATCCGTCCCTTATGTTGCCTAACACATAGATCCATACAATACAACAGGTCTTACGATCGTTTTATATATTTTCCATTAAGCTTAAGGGGCATACGTGGATTGCAAATTGTTCCTGAGATCTGTCGCCATTTCATCCATCCCGCATTGTGCCAGGAATAAAATGGCCAGTTACTTTTTTACCCTACCTAACCTGGTAGTGTGAAAAGAAAACTGAGCCAAGTAATAGTTATTACAGAATTTAATAAGAAAAAAACACAAAGAAAAATACAGAATTTACCGAAACAGCTCAGAAGGAGGCACATATATTTATAGGGTCGTGGTTGTCCGACCTGAAGATTATGAGTCTGTTTACGTTCCCACAGCTCTGTACTCCCCTATGTAGGCGGCGATAGATGCAAGGTGGCCTCGAGGTAACGGAGTAGCTGGTAACAGGCAGCCAGGAAGTAAGTAGGTGGTGGCGTAGGTATCCTCAGCACTAGCGCGCGCAGTGAGGGTATGTGCACGAAGCGGCAACAGCACACTTAATCGTGACTAGTTAACTAGTTCCCTATATCGGGAAATCACTTTCACAGTATTCTACAAGGTTAAATCAATTTTATTTATTAAAATCAGCTAATGCGCAGATTTAAAATAATATATGGAGTCCGCGATTGTCTGCTAGCGCGCAAGACGAGAAGCGAGGACCAGCCTTGTGTACGGCTCAGAGCGGAGTGGGTGACGCCCTGCTAACGGTCACTGACCGAGATCCTACCGCTCGCACCTCATACCCCTCCGCGCCGGCGTTCGAAATTTGCTAGTCATGCAATTCCGATATTGCAATGCAAGTAAAAGATTTATTGATTCTATAATAATCTACGATCTATTTTTAATTATTTTATTAGTTTACTTACATTTTACTAATGCAAATTATTTTGTTATGTTATTAACTTAACATGTAACGTTTCGTTACAGCATTTATTCGACTTCTTACATCCTTCTCTATCTCACCATCATTATGTACTACATCATTAAGTACCTTTCTCTCATTCTACATAATTAAAATCATAATACATATCCCTATGTATATATAATGTACAATGATATGTGCATTCCGGGCGGCACGCGGCATCCCACTGAATGTCCTTTAAATGTTTATTAGCTTTTACTTCTAGTCTGTGTTTTTAAAGTCCGGAGTGGGACTGGTCTCTCTTGGGCATGGCATAGACTACTTATTATGTAGGTATACCGCATGCGAAACCACGGGCCGAAGCTAGTTATATATGTAGTTATAAATAATATGTATTACGTAATATTTTATGTTACAAATTGTCCTATAGTATAGTCAATACAACAATTTGACAAAGTGCCGAAATCATAATGGGTCGGTAGAAAAACTATGTCAGTCACTGGTGTACCTTAATTTTATTTACTAAGATATTTTTTGACTAATCTTACAAAGATTTGCCTTTCTGTTTTCATGTAACTATTTAAGCGAATCGTGTCTGGCTGTTGGTATTCCTGAACAATAAATAAATAAAAGAAAACAGTCACAATTACCCTTTTTAAGACCGATCATGGCCTGTAAGCTCGTCTGGTGACCTTTATGTCATTGATATAAGACACATAATTTAGTCTTGATTAATTAAGTACCTGATCAAACGCGTCGCTCTGGTGGTGTATATGGGGTACTTCTCCTTTGAAAGCGTTGTAGACGCGCGTCAGATATGATCGCACTTTCGCGTCAGACACATCACGCATTGTTCCGCCCGATGAAAACGGAGCTATGCCTGGAACGTACAATATTGCTGGTACAACTCATGGCCAGTCAACTTTGTCTTGGGACTCAATAATCATTATTTTACGGTGAAGAAAACACCGCATACCATAGAACCAAAAAATCGGTGTCGACATCTTACGTACGGAATACTTACGACTTGCAAATTGTCGGCATGTGCATGTGCCAAAATACGCACACCTAATTCAAGATGCAGTAATATACGCACGTAGTTCATGATGCAGTACTATAAGCACCTAAGTAATGATGCAGTACTATAAGCACCTAAGTAATGATGCAGTACTATGCGCATCTAAGACATGATGCAGTACTATACGCACCTAGGTCATGATGCAGCACGTGGTAGACCGCGCGAGGAGGTGACGCGGCTGGCAGCAGGTCGGGTCGATATCGACGCAGTAGAGCCAGCAAAGCGCCCGGAGCGGCAGCCGCTCGCAATCCCCCTTCAGGACTACCCGCCCATTGTACTAACACCTCGTCCGGCACTTCAGATTCTGAACACAAAAAATTCGACACTGAGGTACCCATATCAGCAAATGAGATGTATCCATACACAATACCAGGAGGGAGTAGCAGTAAGCTGAGAGTGGACCTGTTTGACCGCACTCTCAGGGAAAGACTGATAATGTAATTGTAGGTACACCTACTCGCTTTTAGTGTTGCGCTATTTTATTTTAGTATTTACGAGGACTTTCTCTCTTCTCTTTTGGTTTTAAACAAAGAATTTTCATTTTTTCTTCTATGGAAAAAAAATTGCCGCTATTTAGTAGCTATCAGCTCGTTATTTGAAAGAATAATAATAATAAACAAATGTTGCAAAGTTATTTTGAATTCTGTAATTTTGTTATTAAGGTCTAAAATATTATATAACCAAGATCTTCTCTTAAAGTTGAAATAGTTTTAACTTGCTGCTTACACAGCTTAACATAGGTAGACAATAAACTATTAAAAACATTACCAGTTCAACTTTTATAATAATTCTGAAATTGTGCCGAATGACAAGCCGTCTCAAGCTGTGTGGCATTGATTACATAATCTTACTAATTTGGAAAAACGAACGTCGCCGAGACACCAAGCTTTCATCGTAGTACTGAACATCATAGCTTCATCAAACATTTCTCTAGGCAAATGAAAATGTTACTGGACTTTATATATACCAAAACTAAACTATGTCAATTACATGACCTGTTCTTTTGCAACCATCGTTACTTAACCCGCGACAACAGTTGCAACACAACCGAAACATTGTAAATAAATTATGAGCTAATACGCTATAAAAAAAACAATAATATGTCTTTCTATATACATATATGTTCCGTTATAGCATGTTTCAATAAACGAATCTTAAAATGCAATCATGTTCACGAGGGAACATGATTAAAACCACCTTTAAAATGAGTGTATTTAATTAAACATGTTTTTAATAAGTATTGGTGGACAATAAATATTGATTGATGGACATTTGGACATTTTATTCCCGGTTTTTTTACAAATGTTAGACTAGGGAAAGAATCGAACCCCCAACCTACAGCGCAGAAGGCAGAGCTACTACCAATTGAGCTGACAGAGTATAAAATATGGACAGTGGGCGAAGACCTGCCTGAGACGCAGAAATTTGCAGGTTCGATACCCGCCGCGTGACAAATGTTTGTATGATCTGCAAGTATTTGAGTCTCGGGGTCTGGGTGTTTCTATGTATGTATTTACAAAAAAAAAATATCTGTAGTATATCATACATGTGGTATCCATAACACAAGGCCGCTTACTTCGGGTCCAGATGATGCTGTCTGAAATGTCCGGGTTGATAATTTAATTATTTAAAAAATTGAATAACATAACAAGACTATGTTACCTCTGCGTCGTTTCCTCACACTAGCAGCGGCGTCTAGCGGCAACGGCTCGTCAGAGTCGTAGAAAGACGTGACGCGGTGCGGAGTCACCACGAACCGGTTTAAATTCGGGTAACGTGTACCCGGGTCCAGTGTATATGCGCCGAAGTCACGGTGAAGG
Source organism: Lampropteryx suffumata (assembly GCA_948098915.1). Classification (NCBI taxonomy): domain Eukaryota; kingdom Metazoa; phylum Arthropoda; class Insecta; order Lepidoptera; family Geometridae; genus Lampropteryx; species Lampropteryx suffumata. The sequence goes on along the minus strand of OX402544.1, from coordinate 10,519,225 downwards.
TTCTCCGGGGTTGTTTGCGCTGGGGATATAAATAAATAAAATGTATATTCAATCAATACAACATCTTAATTGGAGAAAGGTAGACGCTTAACAAGAGCCTGAACAAGGTAATCCTGTGTTTCAGGTAAGAAGAGCTTATATAGACCCTAAAATATTCACTTTAGGGTGGTGCTAGAGTTGGCAGTACTGTCACTCACCCAGTAAACGGTAAACAGATTCGCGTTCCGCCACCACTTCCAATGGATGCGGTGTTGGGCTCTGTCCCCAGGTGCGAACAGCCCAAGCTGCGTCCAAAGCGGATAGAAATCCTCTGGCGCAGCCGGATCCTGTCGGCCAGAAAGGCTCCAACAAACTGTCTCCAACTAGCTGGCAGAGTAGGCGACGACCTCGACGCTCGTACACCTATAGTCAAACAAGTATATATTAGGTTGGGGAAAAAGTCTTTTCGCATTATAGTATGTATGAACTTGTAATAAAATCTCTTTGGCTATACTATTTGTATCTGGCTGGTTTTGGTATCATTAAAAGTTTAAATTTTAAAGAACATAACTCCAAATTAAAATTAGAAAAATGTGTGATTTTAATTTGGTTTTCGTACTGTCAAAATTAGTGAATCTAATGAAGAAATTCGATACATTTTAAAATTTAACTACAAAAAAGATAAAAATGCAACGCAAGCCTCGAAAAAAAATTGCGATGTTTATGGACCTAGTGCAGTGTCTGTGAGAGTAGCACAAATTTGGTTTAAGCGTTTTCAATCCGGAAATTTTGATGTCAAAGATGCACGTCGCTCTGGTCGCCCTATTACGGATAAAATGGATGCCATTTTTGAAAAAGTGGAGCAAGATCGGCATATCAGTAGTTACGACGTAGCTGAAGAACTGGGAATTGACCACAAAACAGTTTTGGCGCATTTGAAAAAAACTTATTCATTATGAGCTGTTAACACCAGGCAGGACCATCGATTCTGAACTCTACAGCGAACAACTGATGAGATTAATGCAAGAAGTTGAGAGAAAGCGTCCGGAATTAATCAACAGAAGGGGTGTGGTTTTTCATCATGATAACGCTAGACCTCACATATCTTTATTCACTCAGCAAAAATTAAGAGTTTGGTTGGGAGGTGTTAATGCATCCACCGTATAACTAAAAAATCCTGACCTTGCACCTTCAGATTTCTACCTGTTTCGGTCTCTTCAGAATTCTTTAGGCAGTGTCAGGTTAACATCACGAGAGGAATGCCAAAACCACTTGTCGCGGTATTTTGATCAGAAGTCCCAAAATTTCTATAGCAATGGGATCATGACCCTACCTACAAACAAAATGGTACCTACATACTTCAGTTAAATGTAAATAAACTATATTAAAAAATGTTTTGAATTTTATTAAAAAATGTGAAGAAACTTTTACCCAAACCTATTATACAAAAACCACCAATACAATACAAAAATACAGGACAATAAAAACTGTCTTGAACCTATTTATTGAGACCAATAAAATGAGCCCGAATACATGTGCTGTAAGTTGGTAAGGTTGATGGTTATACTGCAGCATCAGGTCAAGGTGGACATGTTCTTGCAATATCATTAAAATAACAGGATACCAAATTTCTAATCAATCCGTCCTGTGGAAGTTGTTGACCTTTCATCAATTAGAAAATCACTACATAGTATAAAACAAAGTCGCTGCCCGCTGTCTGTCTGTCCCTATGTGTGCTTACATCTTTAAAACTACGCAACTGATTTTAATGCGGTTTTTTTAATAGATGGAGTGATTCAAGAGGAAGGTTTGTATGTATAATACATGCATAATATGGTAGATAAACACTGATAATTTTAGAGGTTTCCAATGTGGTTTCGTAAAGAAACTCATATTTTTGCGCTTACATTGCAAACGCTGTCTGAACCCTACGAGATAGATCAAAATAATGTACTACAGTATTGTACACCCTCAAAAGGTCTACAAAAAATTCTGCGATGGTATATGTCTATCTCTTAGGGATAACCATTCTGTAGTATAATTAGTATCAGCATTGCACCCGTGCGAAGCCGGAGCGGGCTGCTAGTAGTTGATATACAAATGACTGTTTTTTTTTTATTATACCTAATACCTACTACGTATAATCATGGTTAAAATTTTTATTGTTAGTTTGATTGTAACTGAAACGAGCTCAAACAAAACGAGTTTCTATTAACAGTATGAATTTAGCATAATTTCATAACCACAGCACCGATATATAGTTACAAAGATCTTTGAAAAATTCACCTTAATATTTTTTCATTTTTATAATTTTTGACACCTCGAGTTACATTATTGCTATTTTCGTAGGGTATTTTTTAAAATAAAATATAGCTCAATGTTTTCGGAATAATGTAGCTTTCCATAGATAAAATATTTTTTTAAATTAGTTAGTTTTTGAGTTTGTCCATTACAAAAAAAATTACAAACTTACAAACAATTAAATCTTTCCTCTTTGTAATAGTAGTATAGATAATGGATGGTGGGAGATTTCGAAGGACAGTTGGAAGAATTTGGGATAGACTTTTGCTTAGGAGTGGGTTAAAATAAATTATATATAAATATTTGAATACAATTCTGTAAATTCCAATATTATAAATGCGAACTTCACTGAACTTGTGTTCCTTTGTAAATTTGTTATTCAAGTTGAGCGTCGCATTTTCATTTAGGCGCTTCCGTGCACTGAGATCTTACAAAAGGTACTGGATACATACCATACTCGCATTTTCCGCTGCATACATAGAAGTAAAGTCAAACAATGCGACATCTGGTTCTCCGTAGTGGTTCAACGCGAAATCTCGAAGAGGCAAGCGTCCGTCCGTAGAGAACCTAGCCGCTTCTTGTGCGTACCGCATCAACGCTGAGCGGTCTACGTTTTCCACGCTTAGCAGGCGAGATACCTCGCTGTAATCCTGCAAATATCCCACATTCATATGTACTGAATTAAGAAACGTATACACTAGCCTTTATTCTGTTGTTTCGCTGGACTAACTAAATCAGAAAGATTATTTTATTTTGTTTACACCAAAGTCTGAATTAGAGAAACATTTAAATGACACTCCTTATATTTTCTAAATTGACGTGTGATTGACGTGTTTTAACTCATTTTAAACTCATTTTAGTTAAGAGCCAGTATTGTCTCTTCTTTCTCTCCAAGTGGTACTAAACACAGTTTTTGTTATTTTAGCAATAAAAGCTCATTCGTGTTTCGTAGCAATACTAACTTTTAATAGCACCCCTTTATCCAAGAGACTGTGTTTCTTGGCCGTCATCACGAAGTAATGCGTGTCATCTTTGTAATAAACAATGTTCTCCAAATCAATACCGGTCACCTCATACAGCTCTTTGAAAAATTTCTGGTTGAATATGAACGCTACGCCGCTGATTTCTGGCACCTGCAAGCAAAAATGTAAGTCATATCATATCAGCCCCTAGAAGTCCACTGCTGAACATAGCCTCCCGATGCATGTTTACTCCGTCAACAGTGTTGGCAGTAGTTGAAACGACTTTTGTACAATATACTAACCGATGCCTCCTGCTCAGAGTGCCTGTTGATAAAGTTTGCAGTGATCGCCATCGCCAATTTCCCACGGAACTCTTTTCTCTTAAATCCATGTAGGGTGTTCCGTTTGCCGTCCGCTCCGAGCAGAGAGTCAAACTCGTATTGACTCACGGGATGATCAGCTGGTAAAACACGCGCTCTCCATCCAAGCGCTGTGGATGCAAAAGTATTTATAAAGGCTTTGTTGCTGTTCTCCACATGTATTATGATTACTAGTTACAACTCCCTGTGTCTTCGTTCACGTCATGTTGTTTTCACAGAAACTTCAGAATTTTGTAATGCGCTTGTTCTATGACCTTGAATGATGCCAACCCTCTAAATTTCAGTACTCTAGAATTGTATTTGGATTCCAAATTAAGAATACATAGCTTTTGCTTTAAACAAATTCCGAAAGTTACATAACACTGACCGTTCTATTACTGAGAAATATTTATAAATCAAGTAAACATTTGTACAGGATCAAGGAATCGATACCGCAATCCATGGATAAACCCTATCATAGCTGGATAAATGAGGTTTATCCATGAGCCATCTATGGGAACAGTGTTAAAAAACTCACTTTCAGAGTTTTCTGTGACAGTCGGCTCCAGTAGCTCTTCGAAGCTAACCCCTTCATGGAACTCCACTCCCAGCAATAGTGCTACCTGCAGAACGATTACAATTGTTATTTTATTTTCGGTTTTTATCAGCTCAACTATTATTATTAGCACCTTATACAAACGTCACATCCTCATAATGTCGTATTAAAGGTATAATTATTATTTGAATGTAGTTCAAAAATTTTCCGTGCTACTCGGCGGTAACTCCAGTCAGCCCACAAATATGTTACAACAACCGTGGGAAATTATAAATATCTATAACGCGTATTTATACCCGTTCATTTTGAAACAATATGTACATAAGTTTAAAAAACACTATGACAAACTATTTATCTTAACTTATTTGAATACATATATTAGTATGCTTGGCGCTATGTAAATACCTTTAGTAGTATACACTGTAGCTGCCTGATGCTAATGTGGTCTATAGAACCTGCGCAGAACTTTCCAAAGAACTTCTTAGCGCCAAGAGCCTTCAGGTCCTGGATCACGAATGGCCATAAGTGCAGCACATTGTTGCGAGACATTCGATCTCGTTTTTCTATTACCACCTGTGGAACAATGGGAGCATAAGATTCTATATAATAATAATATCTTCGAAAATACATCAATATTAATTGTAGGAAAATGGGTTAAGTAAGACTAACTAAAAACCTATGTTTTTAGCACAATTCTATAGTTTTTAGAACTTCTGTCTGTCTATCTCTCTCTGCACAGGATGGTGTAAAAACTACCGGAGAGATTTGGATAGGACTTCCACTTTGTGGAGAGATTTAATGGATTCTGATTTATATACTTTGAATTCAAAAGTATAAATTAAAACTTGAAAGATTCCCGCGCAAAAGAAATACATCTATATATATATATTATACTACATATAACCTATCCATTAAAAAGATTCCAATGAGCCCAAACATGAGAACAAATTTAGAATCAATCAGATCTGTGGAATTTGTTCACATCTCTTCATGTGACTAGAACTAGAAAAGAGCTGATGATCTTTAAATGTTTGAACAGTTTTCTTAAATCATAGCACTCTCGATAATAACACTCTCGATCAAGTCACTGAAAGGTGAAAAAATACGAAATCAAAATCGGTTCATACGTTTAAGAGTTACGACGCCACAGACAGACACAGATACACACTAAAAACGTATAACACCCCTCTATTTCGTTTGGGGATTAAAAATAAATGAGTGTCCATTTATTTTCATGTTTTCTCAATATAACCATTGAAAAAAAGGGCAAAAATTGGGGTTTAAGTTTCTATTGGAAAGTGTAATATGCATGAATCTGCTTCAAAACTTATTACATACTACGTCAAATACATATTGATAACGTTTATTTTAAAACACGCATACGCAGTCACAAGCAAGTTAGCTAGTGCTTGTATAATATGCTTCTGATACCGCCGAAACGATGCATGTGTTAAACGAGTCGAGCTATGATGCTACACACGAGAAGGGCAGGTTAGATAACCGTATCGCATCAAACGTTTCAACAATACGCCAATAATTATGATTGTTGGTTGAATATCGTTGTGTATCAATAAGAAAGTTTGTTTGGTCAGAACAATGTATATGAATGTTAAGTGTTTTTTGTTCAGGTAAGCAACAATGGTGGAAACACGCTTGGACAGTCTGCAATGATTTGATTGACGCCATGCAGCTACAAACGACACTTCCGTTGAGCTCGTTAAACCAGCAATTGAATAAACTGACCCCGTTTACATTAGTGTGCTTAACTCATTCACTGCCACCACGATTTTCTTGAAGTTTATCGAGATGCCGCCGTATAAAACCGCGGACACGCTAGGCGTGCTCGCGGCATTGCTTGAAAAAATTGATTTTGGTAAGTAAATTTATTATAACGTAGTTTAAGGTTCTCAAACTTTTTTTCTAAAATTCCCATGCATAAATGAATAAAGTTTTATTGTGAACTGTAACATTGGCATTGTTAACAGTGCAAGTACATTTGTTTTAATAATATATTGAGTGACAATCATATTTAAACATATTTTCAGTCTTATATGAGTGAATTCATCTAAATTATTAAACCGATAAAAAGCTTTGAACTGCAGAAAGTTTGTTTACGTTATTTATCTCGTATTATCGTAATGTTGGTTGATTGGCTTTACCTAATTACATAAGTATGAATTAAATTCAAAATATTCAAATGAAATAAATTGATTTCTTATCTTATCTTATCTTATCTTCAGGAAAAGTTAAATTTGTACCGGAAACGGAAGATATTAATAATGATAAAAATTTTAGCGAGACAAACGAACAGCAATTGATTTTTATATAATAGAGATAATTTTACTGTACGTGTGTATGTCACTGTGTGTGTATGTATAATAATATAAAGATATACATCGGATAGGTACGTTTTTTTTCATTGATGGCGTATGGAGTTGTATAAGCGACTTCATATAAGTAGTATATCAGTCATGTGGTACCCATAACACAAGCTCTGCTTACTTTGGGGCCAGATGGTGCTGTGTGAAATGTCCGGCATTATTTATTTATTTATTATTTATTCATACATGACACAGTACTGTATCCGGTAAAAACAACGGTCCGATAAATTATGACATTCCGTTTTGTCATCAAATACTGGTTAAAAATCTCATATCGCAAGCTTATAACTCTGAAATTAGCAAAGCGTTTAATATAATAAAAAAGTTTGGGAACCTAAGGGTAGCTTCAGTAAGTGAACACACCTAGCGTGTTCTCGGCACTACAAAATACCTATTTTTCGTAAAAAAAACTAACTAGCTTTTTTAGGGAACCGCTTCAATATGCCAAAGCCTATCCTTTAAAAATGATGCACTAAAAATTTGAACAGAAAATCTGGCCTAGTTTTGGAAATATAACCGAAACATTCAAAACACGCCTGGCGTGTTCTTGGCGTAGAGACTTAGATTAGCCTGAACACGCGAGGCGTGTCAGTGGCAGTGAATGTGTTAAGATAGTATGCTGGGTATCTGTACTTGCTACTTATGGACATTGAGCGTTTAAGGATACACAAGTCAGCGTCACAAACTCGTGCGCGCATCTATACTCCAGCCAAATTCGAGACAAAATATTTGTAAACAAACCTCAACAGCTGATTTTTAGAGTTTACACTTCAGAATATTTCACAATTTCACACTTTCAATCGTTTTACCCTAAAAAGCGATCAAACTATTCATACGATATATTTCATACATACGATTTGTAAAGTCATGTAAAAGATATAAATTGATTAATAAACATTTCAAATCACATGTAAGTGGAAGTATTTTTCTTTTTTATATGGATTGGCTGTGATGGTTGATAATAGTGCCATCCCTAATGCTTTCTTGCTTCTTTGGAAGAAATCGTGAACATTTTTGCATATTTGTATTATGTCATTTAGTTGGTGAGCCCCACACGAGTGCGTGGTAAAAAATGAAATAAATATATAGTAAATGTAAATAAATCAGCTACCGTTTTTTTATTTTATCTTCTCTTACAGTTTTAGTGATTAAAAACTCAATTATATACTCATAATTTATTATCAATAGGGAATATGCATGTATTTTTTTTTGTTTTGAATTCAGTTACAAATATTTAAAACATCGCTTAAATTTGGTGTGCTAAAACGCCGCTATTCGCAAACTTCAATTTCGCGCGTTTATTTTCACATTTTAATAACTTATGCAATTATAAACAAACTAAATCAGAAAATAATGGTTTATATACAAAATCAGAACAAAAGAGGGGGAAAAGTCTAGTCAATTTGAACCGCATGCATATTACCTATTATCATACACTTTAGCTAGCATTTACAAAAATGAGCATTGATAAAAAATGCTTTTTACCCATGCCGTCACATGGTTGCCTAGCAACGCTTTGTTATTAAACATTATAGCTCGAATATGGCTGGAGTATAAAATGCATTCTATTTCACCTAGCACAGTGCTAGAAAAAAATAGACGCGCACGAAAGATGGTGATGAGCTGTAAAGAGAGAGTATGATGATGATTTTTATTCAATAATTAGATTAGACTGTGATTTCGACATAAAAAGACCGCGTATAAATCATAAACAGACTTTTAACTCAAGTGTTCTCATGAAAAAAGTATTGAATGTATATATTCGAAATAAAGTTATTTAAGCTCTTGAATAAACAATCTATGCTTGTATGGGAATCATTTTGAGTTGGAGCTGCATATGTTATTTATTTACGTATGTGCGCGTATGTAAGTGTGTGTGTATGTGTATGTGTGTGTATGTGTGAGTGTGTGTGTGTATGTGTATGTGTGTGTATGTGTGTGTGTGTGTGTGTGTGTGAGTGTGTAGGTATCGTTATAATTACGTTTTAAAAACTAAAAAGAAACAGACTTCATTGAATGAAATTTGAGCCTATAATACATTTTTAATGGAGAGTAGATGTATTTTGTACATATAAAATATGGGTAGGCTCAATATACGCACCGCTCCAATGAGACAGCGAGATATGAAAACACATGAAAACATCATTGATGTATACAATTTTTAGATTTTCGTTGATTTTTCAGCTCGACCGATTTTGATAAAATTTATATGGGACTACCTGTGAAGTATACCCTCTCAAACAAAAAAAGAATTTTTCAAATCGGTTCAGCCGTTTTCGAGTAATCGGTAAACATACATAAAAAAAAAAGATTCCGACGAATTGAGAACTTCCTCTTTTTTGATAAAGTCAATTAAAAATAAGTGTTGGAATTCGATATTTTTTAAGACTTGTATCTTTCGAACCTACGTTTTTTTTTATAATTCTGTTGCGATACAAGCATAGATTATGACGAGACAAACTGATACTACTCTTAATTTTGCTTGTTTAACCATCAGACGATGGTGTGGTCATCCTTCGACGTTTGTATGGAAACATAATCGACTAGTTCACTCTTAAGTTCTAATTATTACGGCTAAGGAAATCGGAGAGCCGCTAGTGGTGGTTCAACAAATGGAGTCATGTGAGAATTGCACGTATATATGGCGGTTTCTTCTGGTTCATTTAATGCGTCTCTTATCCTCTCCACTTAGCTATATCTAACCCTTCATTTAAATCATTTCAGCCATTGTGTTATTGAATAACTAATATTATAAATTCAAATGTATCAATGTCTGCCTGTTTGTTTGATGCGTTATCACGGCAGAACGAATCTTGATGAATTTGGTAAGGGGATGGATTGTATCTTAATGAAGGACCATAAGCAACTTTGTTGTACAAGCCTTGGGCTGCTAATAAGAAATAACAAGAGCGATGAGAACGTAACACGTATGTCGTTGCAATACTTCGTATCTCTTTCATTTATAATATAGCTACGGCGTCGGTGGACCTTACCACTTTAGCGCCAAGAAGCTGACACTCGATGGCAGCGCGTACACCACACGGCCCCGCGCCTATGATGAGCACCTTGCTCTGAGCGGAAGCGCGTCCTTTAGCGTACACCTTGTGATTGGCGCGTGCGTCGAACTTCTTGAAGAGAGCTTGCGCCTTCCATGAGCTCGCGAGCTTAGCCTGGAAAGAAATAGAACTTGTAGACTTTTTAAGGTTCCGGCCAAAATGATTACTCTAGTAACCCACAGTGTAATTACTAGTTACACGTTGACCTAAAGAAAAGTAACGAAACAAAGCAAATTGGTAAGTACCTATTATGAATTAAATTCTTTGGTGAAATATTTTATCCAACTCGATTGTGTAATCTATCGAGACAAATCTATGATATACTTAATCGTAATCTAACAAAATTCAGACGAAAATTCGATTTGGATTCTACAAGTACAATAACAATTCTATTAAGTTTAGTAGCTTTTGTGGAAGGGAAGTGTCATATGGTTATCCTTTGCACGAAGCATATATTCGGTATTTACAAAAATATTCGATAACCAGTAGTTTACGTAATTTCGTTTCGATTACGTTTTGAACTTAAAGGGTAGTGTTAAATAGCCACTCAATGACCCGGACGAAGTTGTTGATTTAAACTGGATAATGTCTCCCTCGTCCCTATTTTTATAATTTCACATGACAATATAAAATAATATATAAAACTGGTGTTTTGCAAGGGCCCGAAATTCAATAAGAATGATCTGAAACGGTGTGAACTTAACTCTTAATAACTAGTTTATCATCAATACTTATTACAATAGCTTTCCGCCTTTATTTAACTATTTAAGCGAATTGTATCTTGCCATTTGTTTTCCATAACAATAAATAAACAATAATAAACAATAAAATACTTTGCCTTGGCAACATTACGCAGATGTTGTCATAATAGTAGTAATAATAATAATAATAGTAGGATTGTAAAAATGCAAATGAGTACAAACATCCTATCCAACTTGTTATTATGCAGGTTTGGTACAAAAGAAAAATATTCGCAGGGTAAGAAATTAGGGCGTTAAAATACGTTACTATTCAAGATATATTTGTATAGCACGAACCTTGAAACGGGATTAAAAATGGGTATGTGAACAGGAACTGTAACCGCTTTTATCAAATAAGTAGGAATACATATAAAGCTATGTTGTAGCAGTCAAGCTAACGATTAGTTTTCTGGACCGTGACAGATTGCTATAGGAGTGACCACTGCCCATTCTAATAGCCATGTAACAACGTGGGTCATTATGTCACTGACGACTACATGGTGAATCACATGGTCAATGCCACATGCCAGAATTTGTGAAGCGCATTCATTTGCAATTTATAATCAACTCTAAAATCAAGACATTCTTCAACCATGATGCTACACATACACAATAATTTTTAAGGCATAATGGGCATCTTAATTCAAGCCGCCTAAATCATTATTTATGTATCATTTTGTTAGATGCTAGCATATCCTTTACGTTCTAGATTCTAAAACAAACGCGTAGGCCTGTTATTATATCCGATCGAAATCCACTAGGTATGTGCTTTTTATAGTCAGGTGGCTATAGGACGGCTTTGTTTCCAATGTTAATTAAGTCAGTGAAACTCAGAGAGCATACGCTTAGTTACGTTATTGCATTCAAGTGTTACATTCTTGACAAATGACGTTTTATTGAGAACTTAAATGGTTCTGACTCTGAACGAATGGCTTTGACATTGCGTACAACATAATCTGATACAAAGAACTACAGTGAAATGTGTTTGTTAAGACTGAATCAGTAGCGGCATAATGATTTATTTATATTCAACTCATATAATACTATCTGCTACTCACAATTTTTCACGCGCGGTACCTACAAAAAAAAGAGCCTATATCCTCCACTAAAATACAATCTATCTCCGTATCAAATTTCATTAACATCCGTTCAGCCGTTTTTAATTACAGCAGGACCTCTTTAATCCGAACCCCTTCTAATCCGAACGCCCCACCATTTTTCAAGAACATACAGTCGATGACTTTGAACTCGAAGAGGTGATTCCTTTAGCTTTTTTCGTTAATAGAGGCTTTTCTGAGGCTGAAATTAATGACTTCTTACTTAGTAAGATGATGATGACCCAAATGAAACTGAATCTCTTACTGACGATGAAATTAAGGCAAGTAAAACAGGAATGTGAAGAAATGTTGCACGTTGAACCAGTAGCAATCGTTTCTCACTCAAGCGCGGTGTCTGCCTTAAATACATGTCTTGGGCTGACCAAGTGGACATTCCTTTGACAGAAAAAAATGCGTTTAATTGCGAGAAAAAACTTTTTATTTGTCATTAAATACCTCCCAACAAACTAAAAAATTGGACTTCTTTAAAAAAGTTTAATAAATGTAACGTTTAAAGATGAATACACATTTAAAATTTTCACAATACTATTTGTTTTATTTCATAAAAAATACCCTATAAATTCTCTGTACCTACTATAATCCGAACGCTCCACGAATGGAAGGTAAATTTTCGGAGTTCGGATTAAAGAGGTCCTGCTGTAAATCTAACCCCAAACATAAGCAAAAATTAATACATATTAATTAAAAACGTATATAAAATTAATGGTCATTAGATATATTAAAATATCACTGTAAATAAGACTTCAAGCCATTTGAGTTAATAAATTGTTTACATGCAACCCAAACAACAGTTGGATAAACTGTTGTTTGGTTTTTAAATATTTAATAATTAACCCTATCCATATCCCCACTGATTATTCGATTCAATTAAATTTCATTTATTTTAGCCTTCATAAGTATATGTACAAATTAAAGCCATAATTATCATAATAATTTAAAACATTATGTACCTATGTTTAACACTATACATCCCATCTTCCCATCCCATTCCCATCTTGAACAAAAGGTGAAACTCTTAACATCTAGCCTATTTGGAATGAAACAGGAATTCATCAATGGTGTGGTACATTCAAAGTTTGTGAAGTGAAGTGTGAAGTGTCGTAGCGATTCAATAAGTACTGTAACATGCCGTAGTTGCCGTGCTCATACACTAGTAGCTCAGACGCTTAGATGTAGTTGTCCAATGCTAAAGGTTCAGGTTTTGTTACTTACACGTTGTAACAAATAAATAAATTTATGGAAAATTAATAATTTACATAGGTAACCTGGAATGTATCATATATGACCTGAAATGAGACTCATATAAAACTTTTCATGCACGTAACCCATTACGTGCATGAAAAGAGGCGACAACCTCGCGAACGAAGCAGAGTTCTACTTGTCACTAATACGTAAAAAGCATCTAAGTAGTCTTTGAAAGCAGTAACCAACCATAATCCAAAGATGGGTAAATATCATGTAAATTACTCAATGAAATGGATACGTAATCGCTTTTGTCCGTTTTACTACTCAGCACTAGAATAAATTTAAACGGAGCAGTATATATATAAATAGATATATGTGTCAAAAGCCAGACAGTCCGCCAAGTTGCAACGGACACAGACTTTATTATTACACATACACACTATGCCGCCCGCTAAAAGCGAGGGTTTAATTTCAAATGTCAGATCTTGAGTAACGCAAACAGAAATAATACAATGAACTAACACTAAATGATAATACATATTATTATTAGCATACCTTCGGCCTTATTGGAATGTTATTTACTCAATAGTACTTCTAACGAACGGAATAGAACTCGGCAACATGTGGGCATATGATGATGATGAACCAAATGCAATGTTAGCACGTGCATCGGGCAACCTCCTAAAACATGCTCCAAGATCTAAGTAACCAAAGATCTAGACATATCTATCAGGTCTAGGAATTACAGTCGTAAATAAATAGTTTTTTTCCTATTTCGGTTCCGTAACTCAAATTCTCAAAACTATAGAAGGATCACTTTGTTGTCTGTCTATCATGACCGTTTTTTCCAGATTCACGTGGAGGTATCGAGTTGAAATTATTAAGTTGAAATTATCAAATATTAAGATCTACGGTCTACCAAGAGCTGTAAAAAACAAGCTTCTAAGTCAATAAAAATATGTGGGTTTTTTGTCACATATTTGGAACCTCGGAAGTAATTGATATCCTATTCTAGTACTTCCTGTTGACCTAGAATCACGAAATTTTAAAAGAAGCAGCACAAGTAAAGGAAATCAAATGAGGAAGCGCATGTGCGACGCACAGTAAAGGCATCCAAAGTCAGTGAGGATAAAAATCAGGGGGCCTCCTCTTGAAATCAGTAAACGATATATCGGGTCAATAATCGTGCAAAACCTTACTCTTAGCTACATCGTTTCAACTCGTTTAGAACGATGGAACGTCTGACATTACTTTTGGCAATCGATGTCGTAATCATATGATATCCCCTATCAATAAAGTGAATTTACCAACGAAAGAAATTTCAATTCGACTGAGTTCGAAGATTATTTCAACGACTTTATCGTATCGATATATCGATATCGGTCCCCACTATGAAAAATTAAAACTTCAAGCTTCTTTTTATTAAATAAATATCTGTATAGAATCATCGAATTGTTCAAGAAATCTCCTAATATCTTTGAGAGACCTATCCAACGATATAGCCCACACGATGCGGTAGTAAAATAATAAAAAAACAACACATATCATCGAATTTATTTATTTATTTATTTTATTTAATTGTTTATTTATTTATTTTATTTAATTGTTCAAGAAATCTTTCAATATCTTTGAGAGACCTATCCAACGATATAGCCCACACGATGCGGTAGTAAAATAATAAAAAAACAACACATAAAAAGTTTTTATTTCATAACTGTGCAGGGGCCACTTATACGTACGAGTAATACCGTAAATTTTTTTCTACGATAAGACTAATAGTCTATATCTAGAGCTCTAATTAGGGGCGGACAGACAAACAGACGGCAATGACGAAACTATAAAGGTTCACTGTTGGACATCGGAACCCTAAAAATCCGTAAATCGTATAACTTTTAGTTATTTTAGTTTAGTAAAAGTAGTGTATCAGTCATTTGGTACCCATAACACAAGCTCTGGTTACTTGGGGGCAGATGACGCTGTGTGAAATGACCGGCAATATTTATTTATTCACAATCATTTTCTAAATTATTTTTACGCAAACATTTATAAATAAATAATTCAGATCAATCTTAATGTTTCTTTAGAGCAATGTTTTAGATTTTTATTGTTCAGGTTATACTCGTACTAGCCTGGAATTCGACGAATACCTAATCCGTAAAAAGTACATTTCTTTCGTACTTGACCGACGGGTTCCGTCAAGTTCACAAGGAACCCTTATAGTATCGCCATGGCTCCTACAATGTTATGAAATCCCCTACATGTAAAGCGGAGTTGTTTTTTTCTATTGTATACGTCATCGTGAGGCGTATCGTTGGATAAATATTTCAAACATATTAAAGTTTTCTTGATCAACTTTCGATAAAGATAATAGTTTAAGCTTTGTAGTGGTATTTTGGATTACAGTCCCTCCGCTCCGCTATTTGAAAGGTTTTCAAAGTAGAAACATATTTTATTTTTATTTAGCTATCAAGGTGTTGAGATGGTGTAAGTCATTCGCCGTCACTAATTATCGTTCGAATGCAGATCGCGGAGCTGATTAGATAAAATAAAGTGCGAGCTCTTGCATGTGTGATAGAACATTTCAATAACTAATTCAATGTTTTGTGTAAAATAAAACATGTGATGCTTTATTATTTTCAACGATAGGAGTTAATCGAAGTTATTAGATCAGCTGGTGGCATGTTGTGTGTTATACATAAAATAGCTTTCACTTTCGTTTATAAGTATAAGTATCTACTATCCTTCTTAACCTACTACATAATAATAATAATAATAATTCCGGACATTTCACACAGCATCATCTGGCCCCAAAGTAAGCAGAGCTTGTGTTATGGGTACCACATGACTGATATACTACTTATATACATTTTTTTTGTTGTAAATACATACATATTATACATAGAAACACCTAGACCCAAGACAAATACTTGCAGATCATACAAACATTTGTCCCGCGGCGGGAATCGAACCCGCAACCTTTTGCGTCTCAGCCGGACCGAAGCCCACTGCGCCCCAGAGGTCGTCAAATAATTATAAATGCGAAAATTGTGAGGAGTGGATGTTTGTATGTTTATGTTTGTTTGTGGCTCAATCACGTCGTAATGGCTGAACGCCTGCAAAGGCGCGGGCAGAAGCTAGTAGTATATAAAATATTTAATAACTATTGAAACTATTGATAGGTACACTCTATTGAAAGTAATTGAATCATAAGTTCTGGCTCGCATGCCCAGTGCGGTATTGAGAATAGCACCTGATGAAATATCTGTGTGCCTCTCACAATCAATCGCACCAAAATAGAATTTTAACGGAAGGTCAACACTCCGTTACTACTTTTCCACGCCCAAGAGAAAGCCTGAAGCATAAAATAAAATGACTTTTAACTCAACAAGTTGTGGACAAGAATCGCTTTACTTACGACCAGTAGAAACATGCAGATAATATATCTAGTATTCCGGTAAGTTCTACCTGAGTTTAGAACGAGCGAAATTTGATCATAATAGAAAACTGTAAAAAAAATCACAAATACTCATTCTGTTTTAGGGTTCAGCTCTGGAATTTTCGTTCGAATTACGGTTTACATTTTAGTATATGTTTACGGAAACATAGAGGCGTTGGACGTTCTGCGGATCCATGCAAAAATGATCCAGGGTCCGTGAATCCATGGTACTAACAGTATAACTACGAGTACGAGTAAACTGCCAATCGGCCAAACTCGATGATCTACTGGTTTATTTATTGTAAGTTTAAGAAATTATTCTGTTGTTTAAAATGTAGAAGTTGCTCAAAGAGCAACGGAGTGTGACATGCTAAATACTAGGCCTCTCGCTTTTAATCCACTTAATTACCGTCGAAATACGAAGTAAAAGGAATGCCTTTAATGTACAAGGATAATTATCTAACGGCTGAAGTGTGTGGTCTAAAGGTCAAAGCATACGAAAGGCTGACGGGACGGTGGCAAAACGCGACGCACATGAGACAATTTCTTATAGGGAAATCATTTTGTCCGGTCCGGTCTGGTCCGGTCCATGATGGACTGGTACGAAAGATGATGCTGAATAAAATTTGTATACTATGAAAGTTCTTTAAGAAATGTACTTAATTAGTAAAACTTTTTAAAGGAATGATCTATTTCGAGGTCTGTGAACTCGTAAAGTATGGATATTTTATTTTTAGAATGTTTAGTATGTCGGAGTACCGCGCGAAAAATAATAGAATCACTTTTCTATGTTCTATGTTTTATGGTGCTTGTTGACTGACCACTAGTTATCCTATTAATAATCAATCAATGTAGTTACTATAGTTAGGTATATATGGTAGCTAAAAGTTATATTTTAACTATTGTATATTTAATAAGTTAGTATTATTGCAAAGAAAATAATAAAATATAAAGGTAATAATAGTAAGTATAATAAATATGTCCATAATACGGTATCATAGATAGTTTGTAGGTAGAAACGTGTACATCTAATCTTATGTTTGAGTATACAGTTGAGACCTAGTTACTTTTAATGGAGAAACACCACGGATCGGCCAACTTCCAGAAAAACTCTAGTCCAGGCATTAACATTTACCTGAGATCTATTACGTGTAGTACTGTTTAATATTTGGTCCAGTGGCACAATGCCAGGAGCAATGCAGCAAATACTTACACCTATTTACGCCCTCGCGCGCGCTTCGCCCGCGGACGTGGAGACGGGGGCGGGGGTAATCGGAAACGATGCTTTGACTCAGATATTTATCTGAGTCAGGTTATAGCATTCAAAGATCAGATGAGTCATAATAAACGAAACAAAAGCAATCACAACATCTGTGATTCTGTAATCCTAACATTAGCCGTTACCATACATACAAAAGGATTTTTGTGTGGTGTGTGGGTGGAATGTACGCTAAAAACCCAGACTAAAATGTTTGCAAATTAAGCATATATTCGTAACCATTTATCTCGTAGCGGAAAACTAAATTACCACCCCTCACTAATCAGCCGAAAAAGTGCTCAACCAAGGTCATAAAAAAGCGAAGAGACTGTAAGAACGAATATGAAAATCATACAAATGTTTGACGTCAACGTTGAGGTCAAAATGAATAATAATTATATGAATAATTTATTTAGACTTTATTCACGAATTGAAAACTTAAAAATACCCCGTCATTAAAATAAGACGGTAAGTGCGAAAGTCGCGCAACTATATCGTCAAACAATGAAAGCACCGAAAAATCTAATTAACTTAGTACTTAGGTTTTTATTATTTAGATTTTTCGGTGCTTTCATTCATTGTATATTTTGATTGCGTTGAATAGAAGCATGTTTTTTTACAGTTTCAAGAGATCGTATTTGATATTAATTGAATTTTGAATTGAAAGCATCGAGTTGAATTCAAAAATCTATATCCAAATGTATTTATTTGGGAGCATAAACAAGGATATACAAAAAAACATAGAAAGAACGATAACATTACGCAGAAGTTAAATTACTTAACTTACGATTTTCTTGCAATATTATCAAAGTAACAGGAAACGAAATTTCGAATCAATCTCCTGAGCACATATCTCGATCAAGCCACCTTTGAAAAAAAAGGTGAATAAAAATCGGGTCATCCGTTTGGGAGCTACGATGTAACAGACAGACATACACACAGGTTAAACTTATAACACCCCTCTGTTTTCGTTGAGAGTTAAAAAGATGTTTCGTTCGTACGTTCGTTCGTTCGTACTCGAACTATGGGGCTAAGTATTGACAGTTGGCATTGTTAACCGCTCAGGTACCGTGATCATAAACAAATGTGCAAAATTGACCAAACGTTTTCGTCGTCATAGTTTTGTTTTGAAATTTAGTGTCGGTGGAAATTTTACATTTTTATTAGCATTTTTTTTAAACAAGCCAATAATCAAGCATACGACCCACTTGATGGTAAGTGGTTAGCGTAACCTATGACGCTTTCGATATCAGGTAACACACGCATGTTTTATGTCTGTGTGTAATGTTATATAGTACCATGATAGGTACCATGATGTACATATTTAAATATATAAAGTATTCTATCAGAAATTCGGTTACCATAATACAAGCTATGCTTAGTTTGGGGCATGATGTGCATTGTCCACTAATATTTATTGTTTTTTTTTTGACTAAGTTATTTATTCTGTTTGTCCAGTAATTTCACTTGGTCTAGTGCCCTTCAAATCTCACAGCAATGCTTGCACACAACTTCTTCAAGAATATCTGCAGAATATCTGACAATGTGGTAGTACCCATCAAGACCTACTCTTGATGTAAAGTCCTACCACCAGGCACAGTGGTGGTACAGGTACCGCTCGATAACGTGGCAGAGAATTTCTTTCTAATAATTGCCAAATTCCCATTTTAGGGGTAGAAAAAGCTAATTTTGAATATGTTTTTATATTTGAAGGCAGGGTAGGCCAGGTCTTGCCTACCCTGCCTTGATGGTCTTGATGTGAAAGCGTTCATACGCCGCCGCTGCTGGTTAGAGCGGGCGAGCAATTGGATACTTTCTATAAACTCTTCATTCTGGGGCTAGCCGAAAAGTGAGTTGCACACACGACACGCTTGGCTTCCGTCGCGGTCTGATAGCCATTATCTAGTAAACTTATAATAGAAACTGACTTTTGCCCGCGGCTTTATCCTCGTATAATTAATTATTCGCAATTTAGTAAGTATACTCTGCTGCCTGCGGCATTGCCCACGAGGTACGTAGATAAGAAGCACTTTTTTTTTATACAACCGAGCTGTCAAACGAGGACTGCCTGATGGAATCATTTAGTCTATTCGGTCGGTAAATTGTTATCCAGTAACAAACCAACATCTAAACATCCACACAAACTATCACATTTATGATATTTTATTAAGATTAAGTAGGTAAAGGTACACTTTATTCAGAACATTGATGAGGCCTCCTATAGTAGGAAAGTTGAAGAAGTTTAATTTATACTCGTAGGTCTAAAACTATAGATTATTGATGTCTGAAACCTTATTTTGTAACCGAATGAAGCTAGTGGTATGGTATGTAATGAAAGTAAGCAAGTACACTTATGTTTTGCTTGATACATTTTTGTGATCTTGATCCTTCCCACTTTTAATGGCAAAATCTACTGAACTTTTACTTTACTTCTTATACCTATAATTGAATAGTCTCACAGCTTTGTTGGTAGTAACTCTGCCTCCAGTTGTGGGTTCGATTCCCCCAAGGACAAACATTGTGTGATGAATACAAAGTATCTTACATAATGTATTTACGTATTATAAGTATTCCATCAGTCATTTGGTTA
Source organism: Lampropteryx suffumata (assembly GCA_948098915.1). NCBI lineage: Eukaryota > Metazoa > Arthropoda > Insecta > Lepidoptera > Geometridae > Lampropteryx > Lampropteryx suffumata. Next base: position 10,499,304 of record OX402544.1, on the reverse strand, counting down.
CCATAATACAAGCATTGTTTCATTTGGAGCTAGATGGTGAATTGTCCACCAATATTTAATTATTCTGTGATTACTCAAAATTACAGAGATGTGGGATAAATAAAATAAAATAAATAATCCCGGACATTTCACACAGCATCATCTGGCCCCAAAGTAAGCAGAGCTTGTGTTATATGCTACTTATATATACATTTTTTTTTTGTAAATACATACATATTATAACATAGAAACACCCAGACCCGAGACAAATACTTGCAGATCATACACACATTTGTCCCGCGGCGCGAATCGAACCCGCAACCTTCTGCGTCTCAGCCGGATTTTAGCGCACTGCGCCACAGAGGTCTTCAAATGGGATGAGGGATGATAGATGGGAGTGGAAATAAACCTCTTGTGCCGACCACAATAAGTGGGTTTTAACAGATGGATCCAGGATTTAATTTATTGAATCACAATCACATGCAAATATAGTACACTTGTGGTCATATAATTAGGAACAACTCATACCGAAGAAGCTTTTGGATAAACATGTTACAGTTTACTTTTGTATTTTACTTCTAATAAATTTAACAACATGGTTAATTAGTTACTTAAATAGACTTTAATACTACATACAAGATATGCAAAATAGTTGAACTTCTGTTATTAAACTCATTATCATAAGCCATCAGAACTAAGTACTTGTTCGAAACTTATTAGTTGTTAGTTGTACGCAAATAATTAGGAACAGCAAAAATTCCAGAGCCGTTTAAATCTATTCTTTTATAGGACTGTTTAAATCTATTCTTTTATAGGACTAATTCATACAGACTAATTATACATAATCGCTCTACGATGGATCAAAAATTTTCTTTTTACCCATTTTGACTGAGAAACTACAGAAGAGAGTAACCAAAGGATAGGCGGAATATCAAAAAGTGTGTTCATCCTTTTCAAAATAAAAAATTGTGAACATATTTGATATGTGATCTTAATTATTTGTCTTAGTAAGTTGATACAAAAGTAAAGGCAACTTGTTTAAATGACTTTGGTATCAGCTATTCTTAATTATATGACCCACAACTACATGTACGACTCACCTTTAGTTTAGGGTAGAAGTCGGGCAATCGATTAGGTTTGAGCGTGAGAGTGTCGCAGATCTCACGATGGAGTGCAAGGATCTGTTTCATGGTCCCTGCTGAGCAGAAGTGATCAAACATCTCTGCTGCCAACGCGCATTCTGGCGGCGTCGGCTCCGCGCGCGCCCCTCGATTCATCCTGTGGCCTTTTGTATTAACAACGCAAGAAAATACAGATTATTGTTCAAATAGGTACTAGCTTTAGCTACGTGGTACATAGGAAGATAAAAAGTAACTTTAAGTAGCTTTTTAAAATATTAATGTTTATTAAAAAAAATCCACAGGCACAAATATTCCAATGGTAGTAGCTGTCTTCTGCGCTGTGGGATAGAGTTCTATTACCCTGGACAAACATTTGTGGGATAAACCTGTACTTGTGTATGTACTTGTATTCACAACTTCACAAGTATTACTCATACTCATAGTATTCTGTCAGTCACCTGGTTCCCAATCTGGTTTAAGCTTTGCTTAGATTATCATGTGTAGCCTGTTGCATCCCACTGCTAGGCATAGGTATCTCTTTGTTTGTGCCATTCACCTCAGTCTTGGCCATTTTAACCCATGTATGACCTACGACTTTAACTATAGTTTCAATAAGATATTATTTATTTATTGACGTAGGTATGCAGATTGCCAGGTTGAAATGGAAATGGGCGGGACACTTCGCAAGAATGGATAATGGGAGATGGACAAAGGCGGTAACGCAGTGGTGGCCAAGGGATGCTCTACGGCCAAGAGGCAGACCACCAGCCCGATGGTCAAACAATATAGTCAGTGTAGTCAGGAACCACTGGATGAGACTTGCTAGGGACCGGAAAGAGTGGCATAATAAAGAGGAGGCCTATACCCAGCAGTGGATGCAATCGGGCTGAAATGACGATGATGATGATGATGATTATTTACATCCTAAAAAAGATATGACAGATCAACATGATAAGGACATGCAGAATGTTTATTTTACTGGTTCTAAAAACCTTTTTTTGTGTTTTATACTTTACTAGCTGACCCAACAAACATTGGCTAAATTTATATAAATTTGTTATTGTTTAGTGAATTTGAGACAAACTTTGGAATTGGAATTTGTTAAGAAAAACTTTACTTCTGAAAAGTAAATAGGTAGGTATGTTGACTAAAGAGTTTCATAAGCAAAGAGGATTCAATTAATTGGGATCATAGCACAACTGTTTCAACAGCTTTAGTTATTTACCACTTGAGAGAGCATAACAAAAAAAAAGGTTGCATTACCTAAACAATGAACCAGTAATAAGTTTGTGGAAATTTTAATCCAGAATGTCGAAAGTCAATTGAGTTGATATAAAAATCACATAGAAAAAAGGTTCTTCAGTTTTTCATCAATTTCAAAACTTTCTAGGAAACTGTTCCAAATATTCTTTCAACAATGTGGACTTCTTTAACTGTCTAATTATAAAATATAGACATTTTAAAGGAAATAAATGATTTGATGACAGTTGATGTATCCTTCTCATTTCTCTCATAGGCAGATAAGAATACAATAATTTACTTACTATAAAAGCAATTAATGCAATAATGTAAAAAATTGTCCGTAAAATAAATAGGTTATCATCTTCTCACAATCGAAAGTGTTACACAGTACCTAAGTAGGTGAATGCACGAAGTATAATTTTAGAAATAAATACATCGCCTACATGTCGTAAATGTAGGTAGGTAAACGTTCAGGGCATTCATTCTAACAGCCCGCCCACAATTTATAAGACATTTAGATGTGTTTTCTGATGTTCAAAAGTAGCTGATTCCATTCCTATGTACTTAATCTCTGATTCCATTCCTATGTACTTAATTGCTGAATTAATTCCTCTGTAGGTATCTCACTTCGTTCATCTTAATACTGTAGTTTACTCCTATAACTTGTTAAATTAGTTTTCACTGACCTTATTACTTTGTTAGAAACCAAAGCACTGTGTTTTTAACGTCACCATTGCATGCAATAACTTTTTCATTTTGTACACAACTCGCTTGAGTGAAAATTTTTATTTCTGGCTAGAGTGGTTATGCATTCAGGCAGGAAGGAGCACACGAGCTCACAGTACTCGCAACGCAATCTGATACTACGTACCAATACGAAAACGAAAATCGAAATAATTTATATTTTTTACCTTGAAACCAATCTATATTTTATCCGATATGTACCCAAAGAGTATGCCGATACCGACCGAACGATGAAAGAAAAATAAAAATGAACATTAATCAAAGAGAATACTCTTTATAGACCGAAAAGAGACCATAAACTATAAACTAAAATTTAAACCAGCTTAAGTTGAGGGACTAGCAAGAAATAAACACAACGCAGAGGCCAACAGGCCAAGAAACAAGCAAGCATTTAGTATTTAACTAAGGCAAGCATACAAACCAAGCAAGCTAGATGATTGATTGAACCATACCCGGCCCCCAGATTATGTATCTCGTGTCGTGACAACTATAGTAGTCGTGAATTGCACAATCACTGCTGTCAAACACACTACGCTAATATCCTAGAATGAGTATAGACTATAATACAGGGAAACAGTGGGAACAGCGACTTTATCTTTATTTCTAGTATTAATATTATGTTTATTGCTATTCTTTAAAACAATTGCATTTTTTGTGAACATACGTACGATTTTCATATGTATACTGAGATGGCACTGTCATGATATTTGTTTCCTTAAATTTCTATGTGATTCTCTAGGACCCATGTTATACACCGTTTCGAATCATCAAACTAGTACTTACCAAAGCATATTATCCTATTGATAGACAGACAGACACCACTAGAATCCAAAGCTCCATTTTTCAACCAACGAAACGAAACACTAGCGAATGGACGAACAAGTTGAGTTGTAATGGTTTCGATTTTACGTTGTGTCCTAAAAAATATACATCATTAAAAAAAATGGTTATCTGTAAAGTCAGTTTACGGACGATAATTTTACGTGATAACGTCATAAAAAAACATTGACGGACCGATCTTGCCTCTATCGCTTGTTCCGTCCTCTCGCTTGTACGCTGGGTTTAGGCAAAACGTGACCATGAGTCATGCTTTTTCGTGCGTGTAGCTCGAGTTCATCGATTTATAAGACGTTGTCACGTCAATAAAAAGTATATGGGAATATTGTTGTTGTTCTTCTTCTTCTTCTTCTTCAACTGTCACTAGTTATTTTGAACCACAGTGGTGAAAGGAAAGCACATTAATGTAATAAAGACACCGAACTTGATACATTTACTTCTTCCTCATTTTCTATCTGTTAACTTGACAAATATTATGCAGATTGGGTTGATAACGGTGATCAAACAATCATACAAAGCCAAATCAAACAGGTTGCTACTAAGGCCGTGGCTCACTTCGCTCCTTTTATCTGTCTGTCTATAATTAGAAGTGATTTAGCATTTTAATTATATATGAAAAAAAAGGCCAAAAGCATCCCATAAATCATTTATGGTAAATGACGACGTATAAGTAATAAAATATACTGCGTTCTAAAACGAATATCGTGGATTCGTATAAGCTATATATTGTTTAGTTTGGGGCTTGATGGTGTTAGAGTATTGTCCACCAATATTTATTTAAATGTTTTGTTCGTTTTAACTGTTGCACCCTTGTTTAGGGGTTGTTCTATAAACAAACATAATAGACTTTTATTAATTGTATTAGAGCATTATTTAGGCGAACTATGGCGCGTGATTGTTCAACTGGTTTACGTTGAAACTACTAACGTACAACATGTATCCATGATCCAACTGAAAGAATACCTACCTACTATTATTTTATGCTCACTTATCTATGAAGATAGAATAGAATAACTGAATATAGCTATGAACTGAATGAACTACACTTTTCTGACAATTTGGTAGCCACTGTCACGGCACGCTCGCTTATACCCCGTTATACTTATACTACCAGCGCTGCCAATCGCGGGCAAAATCCCCGATTTGCGGGGAATGGAGGGCTAGCGCGGGGAGAGAGCGGGGAATGACCAAAATCGGGTAATTTCGGGGAATCTAGACTGTTTTTTTCTACGAGCATCATACTATTGTACTTCGGGTAATACTTAAACTAAACAAACACGTTAGGATTTGGCAGGTAGTAAAGCTCGACAGTGACACTAACATTATTTCGATTGGGAACACCACCAAATGCAGCAGTCAGGCAACTGTCATTTGAACAAGATTTGTATATTCTGAACGCATCCATTTCTACATTATTCATTGTCGTGTCGATTCGATTGTAAATTTGTATAATATATGTATAATTCGTCGATTTCGCGCGAAAATACGCAGTGGCTACCCAAATTTATAAAAAATTGAAAAGTTGTTAAAAAGTGCAGCTGCTGTTAAAAAACAGGTAAGTTGCATGTTCAGCATTAAAGTATGATACATTAGCTTGTTTTTAATCCAATTAAATATTATCAATCGACCCTTACTTACGGAAAGATAATCCAGCCAGACTATGTGCTTCTCTCAGTACTTTTATATTTAAAAAATATGAAATATACTTAGGTAGGTACTTACCTACCTAAGTATATTTCATATTTTTTTTGGTAGGTAAGTACCTACCTATGTAGGCACATAAGTAGATGCATTATAAAAAATACTGTTTTTAGAAGCTTTTATTTTAATTTAAGTAGTATGTGTGTAAATAGGTACAGTCAGTCAACTAAACTAAAATCAACTAAAATCGATTAACAATTTCAGGACCAAAATCTAAAGTGCCGGCCAACTAAAAGGAAAGGAAATAGGAAATAGTTGTTAATTCCATTGATAAATTACATTGTATGCGGAAATATCTTTATCATTACATAGTATAAAACAAAGTCGCTTCCCGCTGTCTGTCTGTCCCTATGTATGTTTAGATCTTCTAAAACTATGCAACGGATTTTGATGCTGTTTTTTTAATCGATAGAGTGATTCAAGAGGAAGGTTTATATGTATAATACTTACATAATATAGTAGAGAAACATTGATAATTTTAGAGGTTAGCGTGTATGGGTTCAACGTATTAGAACTACTGAGCTACAGCAACGCGTGGCCGGGTCAGCTAGTGACTACTAAACTACTTAGGTATATACTTTTTTTTTAAATACTTACATATTATACATAGAAACACCCAGACCCGAGACAAACTACAGATCATACAAACATTTGTCTCGCGGCGGGAATCGAACCCGCAACCTTTTGCGTCTCAGCCGGGCCTTGGCCCACTGCGTCACAGAGGTCGTCGTCTTTATTTTATTTTTATCAGTAGAGTTACTCTCTGTACTATTTTTGTCAGCAGCCTTCACTACATAGTATAAAACAAAGTCGCATCCCGCTGTCTGTCTGTCCCTATGTATGCTTATATCTTTAAAACTACGCAACGAATTTTGATGCTGTTTTTTTTAGATAGATAGAATAATTCAAGAGGAAGGTATATATATGAAGGAATAATAGTAGTAATAATAATAATAGAAGAGAAACACTGATTATTTTAGAGGTTTCTAATGTGATGTCGTAATGTCAATATGTAATGTATAATATGTTGTGATGTCGTAAATAAACACATTTTTTTGCGCTTACATTGCAAACGCTGGCTGAACCCTACGAGATAGATCAAATTATGTACTGCAGTATTGTACCTGTGCGAAGCAGGGGCGGGTCGCTAGGGTCGGGAAACATAAAATTAATAATAAAACATAAAATTATTGTAAACCTGTAATATATTATATTAAAATAACCTATATATAAAAGAAAGTCGTGTTACACCACTTATAACTCAAGAACCGCTAGACCGATTTGGATGAAACTTAAAATGAATATAGTTAGTAACTTGGATTAGGATATAGGCTATTTATTATCCCGGAAAAACAACGAACGGGAATGGGAACGAGGCTGGCGAAGGCGCGGGAGGCCGCTAGCGCCATCTATAAATATTTATCCGTAACTTTGTTAATCTCTGTAATTATTACAATAATTTGGATAGCTGTCTTTTTGTAATAGCGAGAGTACTAATTACTTTAATATTTAATGTGAAGTTGTAACCGACCAACGAAGTGGGCACGGGTCAGCTAGTAATATATAAATATAATACATTGAAATAAATGGTAGGTATATTAAAATAAAAGGTACCACACGGGCAACAGCTAGTTTTGTTATAAGGAAGCTATTATAATTAACAAATTTTGTATAAAACAGTGTTTTTATTCATAAAATGTAATTTCGGGGAATTTGTGGGTCATTAATCAATAAGAATCGGGTAATTTCGGGGAATTGGTAACACTGACGCGGGCAGTGCTGCCAATAAAAAATCGAGATTTTTTTATTGGCAGCACTGCCGTTTACATGTTCTGCTGGAGCAGGTTGCTGCATGGAGCAGGAAAGTATGCAGGGGAATAGGCAGCACGTCATGCCGCTCGCTACCTAAATTGGCAGTTTTTCGTGAGCAAGTCAAAAGACCGGCAGCACAAGTAGCAATTATTGAGTGTTTACATACTACTCGCTCACTCACTTACCATTTAATGCGCGGTTTCTACGCACGTCTTTACATAATGGCCTACTTAGGCTACCTATGTAGGTAGTTAGTAGGTACTAAATATATTATAAATAAATAAATATTTGTGGACAATCCATGCAGCCCCAAACTAAGCATAGTTTGACCGATTCCTAATATATATTTTAAATTAAATGTACGTATTAATGCCACTTTATAAAGCAGAGCAAACATCTATGTTCATCAGACAAATATTTCTCCTAGAAAGGATTTGAACACAAAACCTACAGCGCAAATGACTGAGCTACTACAAACTGAGCTTCTCAGATACCTACATACTCCTACTGCATTACCTACATAGGTAATGTTTACATGTAGTTTAAGTACATTCTTAACATGTTGTTTCATGAATACTAGGTACCTACCTACCTACAGTGTTAGTATGTTCTGGCTAGTTTCTTACCTTTTGTCGTCCTAGATCATCCAGTATGGCTTAATTAGCGTACTGTGTCATCTAGATGACTGAACGCGGTAAGTAGATAAAGATGGCAGAGTAAAGTAGGTATTCGTATCAGCCAATAGCCACCGGCGACGTCTCTTTGATTATATAAAAATTATTAAAACATTGAAATACAGCAAACATTTTTATACCTATTCATTACACAAATATTCATCCTGGGAATCGAACCTACAACCTAAAGCGCAAAAGGCAGAACTACTGTACCAACTGAGCTGAGAGGCCAAAATCTTTTTGTATGTTTTAACTGGAACGGTGGATATTTCATTACCTACCTATGTTTATAGGTAATACAGTAAGCAGGTATCTACCGTACCTAGGAGGGTATCTACAGTTCAGATTGTTGTTGTTGCTATTTACCTTGTTGTTTCATAAATACTGGGTATATATGAAACAGCGAAAGAAGTGTGAGAGCATAATGTGAATACGCACTGCCGCATACCGGTATGTTGCCGCAGAAATCATTCCGAAATTATTTCCAGCAGCGCGAGTTAGCATGAGCAGGAGCATAACGTAAACGTTAGCTTGCGTGTTGTTTTTATATTTTTAATATAACTAACCTATAACTAACATCTTACTACCTACCTTACAAGATATGATATTTTTTTTGTTAACCTATATTTTCCCACTGCTGGGCAAAGGTCGCCCCCAATTTCTTCCATTTGTCCCTGTCCCCCGCCACTTCAAACCAGCCTTTCTCGAAGGCATGATAATGATATTTCATTATAATTAATTGAATGTACCGCGAATAACAAATTACCAAATATCCCGAAAGTGCAACTACATATATATGTGTTTTTGACCATAAAATATTTTTGAAGTGAAAACTTCTTTTAGCGCGGTACGCATATTTTTAGATGAGGTAAAACCTCTGGATTCGCGACACCGTTACCGTTTTTGGGGTGAGACGCAGTGCTGCCGCGCTCGGCCCATTTGATTATAAACCTTAATTCACATGTTTACAGTCTACTTTTGTATGGAGAAGTTTACTGAGTTAGGTTCTTTGATATATATTATCTACATTCTGAACAAAAAATATTGCATAATCTGTGTTCGTTCAGTATTTGATTGGCAGTCACCATAATTACAGATTTTTAAGTGATTTATTACTAAACTCTAACGCGCCAAAATAAGTTTTCACTTCTGTCGGCACTCCCGGAGTGCAACAAAATTTTTTTCATTAGATTTAGATTTTACGTAATCATAATATAAATGAAGGTAATTAATTATAATAAAACGTCATGAATATAAACACTATAATAACCTGAAAAAACAACATTTTTAGAGTCTGTATAGCTGTGTCAACCATGTATTTGTTTCCTCTTTTTTAATTAAAAAATCTTGGTCCTTAACGTGGTCTAAGCAAATTGTGCTTGTTTTTGTAGAAACCAATTTTGTTTCCGAGTTGCATCAATCCATTTTTTTTTATGTTTGGTGCCCTGGGAAAAATGAAACCAGAAGTCTATTTCTTCAAAATACCTCTGTTATTTTCATCTTAACTAACCACTGGACACCATATGGCTTAAATACATTTAGAATAAAGTCATAATAAAAAAAACAATGACCTAGAATATATAAACCTTTTAATACGGGTAACTATTTACATGATGAAGTTTTCAATAACACATTCTTCAGTATTTTAGAGTCACATCCCTACTGGGATGTGACTACACAATACTTACCGGGGATATGATATGCCCCTTTTTGTTAAATTTTTGATTTGGCTATAATTTTTGCACTCCAGAACAGCACAATACAGCATTTTATATTTTTTTATGATTTTTTTTGAGTTACGTTTACCCTGACCAACTTCAAACGACGGAAGTGAACGAAGCTTGTAGTGCGCGGTATTCCGCATACTAGGTGTTACGCGGGCCCAGCCTTCTTACTACTTCTATCGTTTTTTCTGTTCTGTGGTGCAAAGCCGTGAGTTGAAGTTGGTAGACAATAAAGGGTGATAATGATAGCTCAACTATAAACACCATACTAAGTAAAACCCATTAGTTCTTTTATTTTAGATTTATCGAACGAAAAACGTCAATTCACCGGTTGAGATCTATTCATCATTAATAGTCTAGTATCAAGTGTGTCTAGTATATATCCATGTTAATTGTTCATATTCACTTCGTTCCGTTTCTTTACATCAGTGATTACGACGGACGAACGGACCGGACCGGAATCGCTCGACAGACGCTCCGACACCGACACGGTGCACCGTGTCGATGTCAGAGCGTCTGCGTCTGTCCGGATCACACCGCGGTGTGTTGTACGACGTAATAATGTGACAGTCTCGAACGAAACGAAAGGATTATGGTTATGGATAGGTAATTCAATTCAGGCAGGCGTTGCGTTGCGTTGTGTTGATGTGTTGGTTGTGTTGTGTTTAGCGACAGCTGCGAGCACGCTGCGGGCAAATTATACATTCAGAGACGCAGGGTTTTACGTTACGTTCAAATGATTATTTCGTTTTTTTTTTTACATAAGGAGATCTACTTCGCTATGTAGTTTCGCTTTGTTGATGGCCGGCCATTATTTTGCGGACTTTTCGTATACATGCGTCCGCCCCGGGCCGCATCCATCTGGCATATTTTAGCTCAAAGTAAGGAAGACTTTCCCGCCCGATCTCTTATTATTTATTCTTTATCTACTCTTTACTCTCGTGAATAAAGTTGTTCTGTGCATACTCCAATCAAGTCCAATCGAGTGGACGTGTAAAGTTGTTAAGGATTTGAAGAAGACTGTGTAAACAACATCAGTAAATTAACATGAAGAGAAACAAGTAAGTGATCATTTGTGATTTGTGTATTAGATGGGGTAGCTTATATCCAGCGGCGCGGCGTCCCAACGAAAAGGAAAAACGCTTCGTTTTTCTAAAAGTCGTGTCATAAGACAATGAAAAAATATACCTGAATTACTCTGCTGGCGCGTTGTTTTGTTTGTGAAAACGCACCTTTCTGTTTATATAATTATATCGTCACTCACATGAGAAATTATAAGTAGGCTTGCTAAATTCATATTTATGGATAAGTAAGCTACCATTCAAACACTTAAAAAAACAGGTAAGTCGATATCTAACCTAGTCAACGATATCAAAAAATTGTTTACAAACTCATGTTGGGCTCATTTATATTCAACACTTCTGATTAATTCCTCGGTCTATTCCGAAAATACTACTAAACTAGTTGGTACTTTGAATAACTACATTGAATTGGAAGCAAGCAACAAGCAAAGCTGACCAGAAGGTTAATAGCTTCTATTCATCAATATTAATAAATAAATCTTAAAAATATTGGTGCACAATTTCCACACAACACCATGTTTATAATAATAATGCCAGACATTTCACACAGCATCATCTGTCCCAAAGTAAGCAGAGCTTGTGTTATGGGTACCATATGACTGATATACAACTTATATTTTTTTTTTGTAAATACGTATTATACATAGAAACACTTCATGATTATGAAACTATAAGAAGCATAGTGTGTGCTGCTATTCTTCAATAAGTACCATACTGGATCTAATTACCTGCATATAATTATTATTGATCTAATTATTGTTAAGAAGCACCTAAACAAAGATTGGTTTCTTGCCTAATTATTTGCGTAATTGGCTTAGAAGCAATAATCACCTAAATAAAAAGACAATTCTTAATGTAATTAGATAGATAAATAAACAACTTAGAATTGTCTGTTATAATATTATGCTTGTATTGAATAAAACTAGATTTAATTTAGGATTGAGTTAACAGAAATCCATTACAAAATATTTAATAGATAACTATAGCTGGCCTGTTAACTCAGTTGGTAGTAGCTCTGCCTTCTGTGCTTTAGGTTGAGGGTTTGATTCCTCCCCAGGATAATCTTTCAAATCAGGAAAATTCAAAAGTATCATAAGTATGTATTTCAAATTATAAATTTGAGGACCTCTGTAGCATAGTGGGCTAAGATCCAGCTGAGACGCAGAAGGTTGTGGGTTTGATTCCCGTCACGGGACAAATGTTTGTATGATCTGCAAGTATTTGTCTCGGTTCTATGTGTTTCTATGTATAATATTTATGAATTTACAAAAAAAAAAGTATATAAGTAGTATATCAGTCATGTGGTACTCATAACACAAGCTCTGCTTACATTGGGGCCAGATGATGCTGTGTGAAATGTCAGGGATTATTTATTTATTTATATAAGTATTCTATCAGTTGCGATAATACAAGCTAAGCTTATTTTGTTACTAGATGATATTGTTTGAATGGTCAACGATATTTATTATTCATTACTATAATAGTACTATAGCAATCTATTTGAATAAGTTAGGCACAAAAGAAAATGACATGTGTTTCATGTATGGAATGAAATTTCAATCAAGCGCTCAGAAAAGGAACAAGTCGGCGGAGAAGCTCTGTTGCTCATTAGAAGCTGTTAAGTGGGGCTGTTTGCGGTTTTGGTGTTTCTTCTTTTCTTCTCTGTTTACAAGTCTCAGAGAGGAGCAAAATAATTGTTTCAGAGCAAGGCTTGTGAGGAATAGCAGCAGGAATAATAATAATAATAATATATAATAATATTAGCAGGACTAAGTACTTAATATTTGTCTACTCATTCAGTATTGTGAAAAAAACTGTTGTTTTTTAATATGTTGAATAAACTAGCTAGTTAATATTCCTAATTCAGTGCATTGATTAAAATTAATTGGTAATCAAGTGCAAATTCTAGCTGGTATAATCTGCTCTTCTAGTTTATGAAGGAATGTGATCATTTTTCACACGTTTGATTAATTTTATTTGATTCAGTATCTCGTTACTCTAATGATATTCCATAAACATGGTATCTTTAACTAGATGTTGCAGTATCACTTTGAATCTGCAGGGGCATTCTTCACCTACTTACAGCTGAGGTATTGTGTTTATAGAATGGTCTCAATGAATAAAATGAAGGTCAAAGAGATATAAATGAAACTAGGTTTGATCTCTTATAATATTATAACTTAATTGTTGTTCCTACTACTTCAAATGAATCTCAAAACTCAAAATTTCGCTGTTTTACAGCTTCTGCTCCGTTCCAAACCCTTTTAAATTAAGAGTTACCTTAATTAATTGTAGTATCGAAAGTACCGGTTTTTTTTGTGCTAGTAAAGGCTGAAAATTCCCGGTACTGAAAATAGCACCGATGCTGATGTGCTAATCCTGATAATGATTTAACAAAAAAACTTTGTTTCTGCATAGAAAATGCTCACCTTATTCACAGACTCAATAACATACCAAACCAATAATTATTCTCCTGGATGTCTTTATGATTGTGAGGTGGGTTTTACACCGTACAATGAGGAAGCATCAAGATAAATCTATGTCTAGAAATGCCAGAAAAATATAATAATATATTTTATTAAACAATTCTGCTTAGAAACGTCTCCCAACTTTTGTTAAAAATTTATTACTGGTTCAAAATAGCGCCCTCTTTTTTTGTAAGTGACAAATAGTGACAGATTGAATCAGTGTTGAGGCGTTAATAAGACCGTTCATTAAAAAAATATATATGTTTAATACACTTTTAAAACTTTCGTGTGTTGTGCCTCCATCGACAAAAGAAAACCCGTTTATTAAAATGTAAGTTTTTATGTGGCAGACAAATTTTACCAGTAGCCCACTAGTGCATAAAGATAATCAACACTATGTAGTATACCATCGCACGAGGCTACTATCCAATACTATCGCACGCGGCTGTGATTATACGCCGGATTAAGCCAATTATTGTAAAGGTTAATAAATGCTATCTATATCTTTTCAATCAATCATTCTAGATAAGTTAAGGAGATTTAATATTATCCATTAAAAATCCGAGATGGACATTGCTTTTTTTTTAATAAAACGATATTGGTATACATTTTAGAATAGATAGGTTTTAGATAAATAAGATGATTGCATGTAAGTAGGCAACTAAAGAGATAGTCTGGAGGAGATGTGTACTGAGCCTGGGGATTACTTACAGTTGTTGACAGTCAGAGAAAAAAAAAAATGATTAAAGTACCATCTAGTACCTACATTTTAGTGTTCTAATCAGGTCTGAGTGAAACTTACACGTTACATTTCCTATTAGTCTGCAGCTCCTATTACTGGCGCTCAGACAAGCCATTAAAAATATGTCTCTTCATAGCTAAAACTGCTATCTGTATTCCAGGAAAAGACTAAGAGCACAACGTAAGTTTGCTCTGGGTGCTTTCATTCCACCACAAAACCATGCAACCAGCTCAACTCCAGCTTCAGTTGCGCATGCCTCACACCGGGCAGTGAATGCGCCGGGCCCTGTTATTCTCAATAGCAGCAGTGCAAGAGATATACTAACCAGGATGTCACTCGGCAGTAAGTGCTTATTAAGTATAGGCTAAAATACTCCTATGCCAATAATCGCAACTTGGTTCGCGCGTTTTAAAAAAAATATAACTCAATTTTTTTCCAATAAACGATATTTGCAGCGATGGCGCCAACTGTCAAACGACTGGCTGTTATTTCAAACGCCATAAGGTTACATTATAAAAGTTTATATTGTCAAAAGCAAAAGTTTAGGTTACATTTCAAAAGTAAATATGTTTTCTTAAATTTTAAAACTTTCAACGCAACTTTCTTACCTATTTTTTCTTTTAAAAGAACCATCTGACAATAACAAACATCAAAAAGTATTACCGAAACTGGTCTAGCCGTTCACGCATGATGACCTGGAAATGGGGATTAATTTTTATATAAGTAATGGATTTAATTTGATTTCAATAATTATCTACTGCGGCATATTACCGATTGACGCAATAATTATGTTTATTTCTGTGTTTGATTTTCGATTTGTATGTTATTTATAAAAATTTTTTAGAAGCCCATCCGCATGCTGACTGGCAGCCTGTGGTACGAATAGAATACGATCACAAAAACTTACTGTCGAGTACTCAAAGTAAAAAGTTAAAGGATAAGAAAACTTTAAAAACACATAAATTTAAAAAGAAGTACTCGCTGCGTTGTAGGCGAAAAGGCATAGCTTTGAATATTCCCAATATCCGTCGCACCAGTGTGAGCGATAGCGGAGAAGATACACCCCTTAGCTACTTAACCACCCGAGAAACCGCTAAAACTTCTAGTGTGACTGCATCAGCCGTATTAGAAAAACAAACAAACACGGTAGCATCAGAAGAACCTACAACTGCGGTAGAATCACCAAATACGAATAAAGTTTTAAACCGTACCAAACCATTATCAGTGCGGTTCAAAATGTCAACCAAAAGCGTTGTTGGTGCTACCAATGTCCGTCCGCAAAACGTTCCTGTGGTTAATGTTGGTCCTAGGCCGAGTACCTATAATTTGCCGGTATGTGAAAATCATTCCGACTACACAGTGTATGATTATATGGCTAACGTTAGTGAGTCACGAGAATCTCGTGATATAGAGTTGAGTGACAAAAATTCGGAGGTTGAGGAAGTGACTTCCCCAGTGTCAGAGCAGGATGAGGAAGTCCCACCATCAGTGCCAAGGCTAATGACTCTCCGCCATAGGCGACCCATAAACTCCTACAAAGACCCAGGCTTTCCATATGACAGCTTCTCGGAAACCTCATCTCATGTTGGAAGTGTGTTAGATCGCAATTCTGAAATTGAATATCCAGCTTACAAGGCATCAGTCTCGACTTGCTCTTCTGAAGACATAGGTATGATACGAAGAAATTGGAAAAGAAAAGTAAATATTAAAAAAAAAAAAAGAGACCGCGTCAGCATAAAAAAGAGCAAAACTGTCGCAAATCGAGTTATTACACCAGCAGTTGTCAATGAGACTGCAGCTGCAGATAGTGATTTCTCTTCAGTATCAGGCACATGTAAGTATCATGTTACATTTTTTTATTCTAGCGAGCGAACCGAGCGGAGATCTCAGTGGTAAATTGTGTGTTTTGGATTTTTATGTTTGTATTTTGTTCGTAAAAATGATTCGAATACAACTTTCTATTCTTTCATCTGCCTGCATGAAATTTGAAAGGTAGCTGGATTGAAGTTGAGAATTTTGCTAGTAACTTATTGAACCAAAATTGACATTAAGACATGGGGTATCAAAAGTGACAAAAAAAGTGCAAAAAATGCTTTGTTTGTACATTCCTAAAATATTTTCATATTCTAAGATGTGTTATTTTTAAGATACAACGTTCAAACTAAACCATTTTCACTTGAGCTCCCTTTACTAGAGTTTCGTTGACTGAAAATAGTCCTTGTGATGTTATTGAATAAAAGAATTATTTCTTTCTTTTTTTCTTTCTTTCAATGGTCTGAAAGAGATTTCTGATTTAACTTTAAATATTTCAGTTTGAAGCTTTGATGCTCAAAAGAAGTAACTGTTTAGAAGTATCTTAATTAAAACATTGTACACAAAATAGATCGGTTTGTAATTATGGTGATTGCGAGCTGATCTGATGATGGAGCCGGGGTGCTGTTCAACGGATCTCGGTATGTAATTTGACCTTCTCAACAAATGGGCCGATTGAGCTGCAACTTAGCATACTTGTCAAGAATGACTGTCTTATAAAGACAGTGCTACAGTGTTATATAAATAACAGCAAGCTCATCTGAAGCTGGAGTCATGACCTGTTCAATGCAACTTCATCGTCGATAAAAGCATGTAAAATAGCCTTGTTTGGGATCATTTGAATCAGCTCGCGTTTACCTAATGACAGCTTCCTTTTAATAATTCGTCTTATATTCTATATAAGTACTTAGGTGCTTATAATATCGAACGACGACACGATAACAACATGAGATCTCAGTTCGGGGCACACTACTAGTTTAAAACATAATGTTATGAATGAGGGGAATAATGGAACTTTGGATTCTGGTGGTTTACATTTGTAATATTTAAGTAACTTTCATTTTTTTTTAAATAATATAATGGTAATTTGATGCCTGAATGGCCACTGTAGAGCATCAAACTGGTTTGTCGTAATGACTTTTATTTTACACTTTTTTGTACACAAAGATAATCCTTAGAAATGTCTTCTTCGTGTAAAAACAATGTTTATCTCTTGCAGCGGGATTTCACAATATTAATTGTCCAGATATCAACTCAGCTGCATTTGCTGACGACGAACATGAAACAGGTCAGTTGCCATATCTCTGTTACTTCTGAACTCCTCATATAACAAGTTTCTTGTTCTTTATCAAAACTATAAATATATATTAATATAAATCATTTATATGAAAACCAACATAGGCTGTGTGTCATTTATAGACATATATAATATTCATTTAATTGAAAAATTCTTTCAGATCCCCTTCCTCCAAATGTGCCACTAGCACTAACAGCTGATTGGGTTAGAGCTCATTACCAAACAGAAAGTAGCAGTAGCACTGCTCCAGAAGTCAGCTCGTACACTATCGTTACCCAAACAAATACTCCAGGATTCTATGCTCCAGGATGCAGCTCGTCTGTTGCGGAGAACTCCAGTTTAGTTTCTTTAAAACCAACATCTTCAAAAAATCCATCAGAAACGCTCGATAGCTGCTTCTTCAAAATGCCACAAATACCAATACGTTTTACTAAGCGTAATAAAGGTTGCCCTACACGATTAGTTACTAACCTATTTGACCTGCTGAATTACCAAGCTACCGAAACTGAACCCATGTGTAATCTATGCAAGCGGTGTATTCTAATAGCTGAATACAATAAAGTTCTAAGTATGTTACCGCCGAGCAAAGAGGACGAGCTGGATATCCTGCATACGTCGACGTTAAATATATATGCCCTTGATTCCAAAGACGAAGGATTAAGTAAGCTTATACGCGGACGCGAGCTTGTCCGTAACGTTCTTAATACCAAAATATTGCCAATATGGCTGAGCAATGTAAAAATGAATCTAAAAAGAACTATGTTTCTAGACGAACATAAACTCCAAACGTTAAAAAGAAATATTACGTTTGAAAGCGATGATATCGCAGACGCGATGGTGAGCAAGTTGATTTCACGAGTTTACTATTTAGCTCGGTGTATCAACGAAGACCAAAATGAGCTTAGTCAGCCTACAAGCTTCTTGCGCTCAGCGAAATCCATGATTTACTCGCCCCATGACAAAAAGCAGGTTAAACGGGTAACTGGACCGCGCCGCCAACGGAAGATTTCCGCGAAACCGAAACAGAAAATACAATCGAATGAAAGCAAATCCAACCCGCTTTTTGCTGCCCAATCCTCCCCAGGCCTTGCCTCTGCACCAGCTTCTACAGGGTATAATAAAGGTTCATCATCATTTGAAGAAATACTTTCATATGTCACATTGACTCCTCAGGAAAAGATACTGTCTGCAGCTATAAATAAGGCTCAAAGAAACCACGGAGAATCAATAACTGGTAGGAAATTAAATTAATTATTTATGGTATTTCAATATAATTTCTTCAAATCTAGGGAAAAGTTTACATAAGCAAAAAACGCGTAAAATTCGCCGTAATCTTCTATGTATACAGCTACGACATGTTAGTTTTGACGCTGCATATGTATGCAACATGAAACTATCGTAGCGTCACGTGGCAATGCCGCCATGTAGAATGCATGTAAATAATCGTTAAGATGAGTAATAAGTCTTCTCTTTTTATGATTCAGGTTCATTCATCTTGTAATTTTTCTGACTCTAAATGCACTAGGTGCTAGGTAAAACGTGTGTGCAACCGATGATTAAAGAAACAAGTAAACTCGTACGAACTGATATGAAATGATTACCACGTAATGTAATGACGTTACCCGCCTAGAGCAGGTAACTCAAGTCGGAAACAGTGACAAGACGAAATAACCTGATGCATGATGAAAGTGTTGATCCCGTTTTTCCGTTTAAGGCATCCAATCTTCATCAAATAAAACGCAAATCAACAAAATGTTTGGCGAATCGTCGGGGGTGCCGCCAACTGAAACGCTAGTGTACAGACCCACGTTAGAGGAATTTAAGGTACAAACATATTAAATTAATGTAGTTTTATAAATACTAGTACACAATTCGTCCTTAACTGAGATCTCGCGGTGTGTCCGTATCTTATGGTGTCGTCGACAAAATTATTTATAAATGAAAGCTTTTATTGAGTTATCGAGAGGTGATTCAAATAAGCCCAAACAAATTAACTACTATAATTCATGAAGAAGTTTCATAGATCAGCTCTTGAATCCGGCTCGCTGTAAACTTAATTTAATTGTCATTCTTTACAGGTATGCCATATTTCAGCTCAATCGGCCTATTTGATGAGGAGTTCTTTTGAACAGTACCCTGGTTCCATTATCGGAGCAACCGGCTATCACTATAATTACATACCTACCAACTGTGTGTTAAATGTTTTAATCATGAAAATACTAATGGAACTCTGTGATGATATATTTCAAATGAAATCAGATATGGACCAGTCTCGTTCTAAGTTCAGGTCTATGAAGTCAACTAATCACTAGCGAATGGGAGCTCAAGTTGAAATGGTTTAGTTTTTACGCTGTTATTAAAAACTATACATATTAAAATAAAAATGAAAATCGTTTTGTGATGTAGAAAAAAGCACTTTCATATGACAATGCACTTGTTACATAACTCTTTTTTTTCGTCATATTTGGATACTTACCCATATCATAACAACTCCTAGTCCTATATAGCTAAATAACTTACCAGCTCATTTCTCAATTGTTATCTTTTGACTTAGGTACCTATTTCGTGCAAATCAGATCAACGTGTCGAAAGTTATCATCGAACAAACAAACATTAAGCCAAATCGACTAAGTTACCACAGATTCGCTAGCTCGATCATTCCCAGAGCTTTAATTTAGACTAATTTTTGACTATACCGTAACAGTACCTATCGAAATTTTTATTTAAATAAAAATAGTAAAATCTAAATAAAACACTAGTAAAATATAACCAAATATGTATATGATATTTTGTGTTTTGTTATTCGTTTTATGTGTTGCCACCTGCTACATTACATTTTTCGTCATATTGTGCATTATATTATTACCAGCTTGAAAATTATACAAAAAATAAGCATACGTACCGGACCACGAACAGTGAACTGAAGGTTTCCGAAGTCAGTGTGCATATGTAAGAATGACTAGTCGTTCCAAACCATTTATTTAGCAAAATAATATAATTTAGAATGTTTTTTTTTGCTCTTTACAAATTAGTCAAATTAATAATATTACATTTAAATTTACGAAATATAAAATCAACCCCTCCTTCGATGTAAACTACAAATCTTTTTTCATGTTATCTTATTTGATAACATAGTAGGTGCAGCAAAAAAAAAAAAATATTAGTGAACAATTCACACAGCGCCATCTACCCCAAGCTAAGCTATGGGTGCCAGATGATTGATATAATACTTTTTTGTCCTCTATTCTATTCTATTCTCTGTCCGTGTCACTCTAATATCCTTGTCATTCTAATGTCAACATTAGAATGAGCGCCACTCTACCTAAATATGTGATTATAAGATACATGGTTAATGTATTGCCGTGATTATTTTCATTAAGATAAGACTAATATACTGCGAGCAAGAGTTTTGATAACTTCTGAACCCATAAATACCGAATTTTAACAAACTGGCTTTTATATCATTACATAGTATAAAACAAAGTCGCCTCCCGCTGTCTGTCTGTCCCGTTGTATGCTTAGATCTTTAAAACTATGCAACGGATTTTGATGCGTTTTTTTTAATAGATAGAGTAATTCAAGAGGAAGGTTTATTTGTATAAAATATGCATAATATAGGAGAGAAACACTGATAATTTTAAAGGTTTCTAATGTGGTGTCGTAAATAAGCACATTTTTTTGCGCTTACATTGCAAACGCTGGCTGAACCCTACGAGATAGATCAAAATAATGTACTACAGTATTGTACACCTTAAAAAGGTCTACACAAAAGTCCGCAATGGTATATGTCTATCTCTTTGTCTATGTTATTCTCTTAGGTAACGTTGTATATAAAGACATTCTGTAGTATATTTAGTATCAGCATTGCACCCGTGCGAAGCCGGGGCGGGTCGCTAGTTTGTTATAAAAGTATGAAATATACTTGTGATATTGTTTGTTATTGTTTATGAAAACAATTTAATTATCATTTAATGATGTAGTAGAACATAACTATAAAACATAAATATTTGTTTATTACATATTATGCATATTACATCTTTCAGGATCCCATTGCTTACATCGCAAAAATTGAGAAACGGGCATCTAAATACGGCATTTGCAAAATCATCCCTCCCAAAGGTTTAATCAGTCCCTGTCATCTGGATGATAACAGCATGTTTACGACCATTAATCAGTATCTGGGTCGTCTTTACCAACGATGGGGATCGACTTCCAGAGAATTGGTTACATTACAGACTTACGTTTCCACGATTTCCCATGTAAGAGAGAGAGACCAATTCACAAAATCACCATTGGTACGCCTTATATCACTTTACTAAATTTGGTTGGGCTTTGGCTATCATCTTCCTTCTTTCCACCAGCTTTCTTGTCAGTAGAATATTTGTACCAAGATGCACAAAACTTACTAAATTCATTATAATGTTTAATTACAGTTTGATGGAGTGGAGCTCGATTTGGTAAAGCTGTACCACCTAGTCTATCAGCATGGAGGCATTGAAGAACTGCTTGCGCACAGCGAGAAGTGGGCTCTTATTCTGGAGCAAATGTCTTTAGCGTCGACTCGTGGTAAACTTGACCAAAAGAAGTTAGAGAAGATCTATTGCAAATATATACTTCCTTACGAATCTCTGTCTTACTGTAAGTGCACATTTTATCCTGTATTGCATATATGCGCTTCCTTTCCTAAATAGAAATGCTTTTACATTGACTGGTTTGACAATCTCAGTCGACCGAGTAGTACACGTGCGCGGCATGCAAGTAGAGAGCTGCGCAGTGGGTTTTTGAGGTCTGAGGAATGCAGCACTCTGAGTAATAGCAACGTGGAGAAAGACGATAGCATCCACGTGCGCATTCTGCGCCATCGTAGTTCTAGTCCTCTCGTGGTTGTCATACGGGGTAAATATATCTTAAATAAATATGTTTGTTAAATATTATGCCCAATATTAATAAGGGCTTAGATAGTAAATTGTTGTTCTTAAAGTACTGACCCTTAGAATTAAAATTAAGCCTGCATGGTGTATAATTTCAGAATTAAGCTTTTTTCGCACGAGTACGATAAAATTCAAGAAAAAATATGACGTTTCATTGTCTGGCTTTCAATTGTTTTTACAATTAGCTTTAAAGGTAAAGTTGGATACATCGAACATTAATCATTTTTGAATACGAGTTCCGAGACGTAGAACTAACCCAGCAGGTTTAGCTCGCAACATCATTGCTGTGTTGGGAGAGGACATGAACTCACTGTGCGTTTTAAGTTTAATCGCTTTCGTAGTAGACATTTCATCCCAAAGAACCACTAGGTAGGCAGCCACTAAGGTAAATAACGATGAATTGAAAATGATCGTTAAAATAAAAAATGTGTCCCCTCATGATTTTACTGATCTGCATAGAGAAGCTCGCGTTGAAGCTTGCCTCACCTTGTTAAATCTATACAGAAATGATGGGGTTTTGGACCGGTTTGTGACGTGCGACGAAAAGTAGATGCTTCATCCTAAGCGAACATTGCTGACCGCAGTTAAAACGCCACGACAATGCCTTAAAGCGAAGCTTACCCATCGAAAGGTTTGGTAAATGTTTGGTGGTTACTTCATGGTGTAACTCACTACTGATGCTCAGACAGACTGACTGACTTCCTCAGATTCGGAAAGCAATAACTGCTGACATCTACTGTGCTGAACTGCGATTACTGATGGCGAAGCTCGCAGAGAAACAGCCCCGACTCGTCAATCGGTCTTCAGCATTATTGCTCCAAGATAACGCAAGACCTCATACTCAATACTGCTCATATTACATGTACTACCCTATCAAGAAGAAGAGTACCGGGAAACGATCAATAATACACAAAATGTTAGTTATTCATGCAAATGCCTTCAAAGTATACTCCTTCAGAAACGACACACTTACCCCAATGAATAATCAGATCATCAAAAATAATTTTTAAACGCTTTTTCCGGAATTGAGTTCAGTTCAAATTCGGTTTATTTGGAAGGCGCCACACCAAAGCTTGTTGACTAAGTAGTTTGCATGTAAAACTGGTAAACCCATGTCTCGTCACCAGTAACAATCCGTATCATGAATATTGGGTCGGAATTGATTCGTTCTAGCATGTCCTCAGTGACTCTTATGCGATTGCGTTATTATATATTGCGAAAATTCAGGTCTTTTGGGACTAGCCAACCGGCAACATGTTTCATACCCAAGAGATTATTTAAAATGGTACGAATTGACTCGTGCGATACGGAAAGATCGTCACTTTAGCGATGTTAACTTCAGTTGAAGACGTTGATGGCCTACCAGAGCGAGGCAAATCTTGCATCACATCTCGACTGCTTTTGAACACTTTGTACCACTCATAAGCACGTGTTTTTGATAAAGTCGATTTATCGAGAGCCTACTGTAATATTTTCAGGGACTCTGAACACAAAATTCCAGTGGTGATGCAAAATTTAAGACAAACTCATTGTTCGATGTTTTTGTCCATTATGAAATTCACAATCCACAATCCATATGATCTTACTAAAAACAGCACTGTATTTAATCTAAATAACAGAGGCAACTCAAACTCCGCGCCAAAAATGGAAAACAGTTGTTCCAATCTAATAATAAAAATATTTTGGAAACATAAACAAATAATAATAATAAAAAACTTTATTTTATTACCAAAGATTTACAATTGCGTAAGTAAAGTACAAGTAAATAGAAATTATTTAATGTTTTCATATAACTAATATAGCTACATATAGGTACTCAATCACTTTTTAAATACTAACTAATATTTTACTTATTATTTTTAATTGCAAGGTCAAAACATTGACTCCATGCTCTAACTAAGTTCAAAACTTGTATATAGATGCAAGGGATCTCTGCTTCGGCTATTACAAAAAAAAGTGGATCAAGCACAGTATTCAAATTTTTGTTAGTTTGGCCGAAAAAGTCCTAATACATAGAGATTGCGTTAAGCTAATAAGGAAAAAAAAAAAAAAATAATACGCTATGTTAACAAATGCTAGACTAGAATTATAAAAAATATATATATATAAAAAATAATCGCAAAATCAACCATCCACATACATTTTTGACAGAATTTATAATCGAAACATACCCATATTAACTACTATGGTAAAAAATTGTTTTCCAAAGAAGCAA
Organism: Lampropteryx suffumata; assembly: GCA_948098915.1. Classification (NCBI taxonomy): domain Eukaryota; kingdom Metazoa; phylum Arthropoda; class Insecta; order Lepidoptera; family Geometridae; genus Lampropteryx; species Lampropteryx suffumata. Next base: position 10,474,923 of record OX402544.1, on the reverse strand, counting down.
TACATAATGGCTTCGTACATTTTTTTGAGTCCAGGTCCCCAAAGTTCTATCGCACAGGAAAGCTATCGTATATGAATATACATCAAGTAGGCCAAAACAATGGTGGCGTTATGTAGATGACGTGTTTGCAATTGTACAGGAGGATCAAATAGACGTATTATTGCCACACCTGAATACACTACACCCCTAAAATTGCATTCTCACTAGAGCAAGAACAAAATGGAGAGTTAACTTTTTTGAACGTGTTCGTACACATACGTGTTGGTTAAGAGCCGACTCTCATCATCATCAGTCTCACCTTTCATCAGTATCCAGAACACTCATCAATAGGGATGATCATCAATCATTTGATTTAAATCATCATACAATCATTTGATTTAAATCATCGTACATCTATGGTATAGGTACATTAAATTATATTTAGTTTATTACTCTAACAGAAACGGGATAACATACCAATTAAACTAGTTCTTAAATATACGAGGCGTTAATTTGGTTAATGGTTACAGATGATCGGGTATTGATTCAGGAAAATGTGGACCGTGTCTGGTCGGAGCGATGCAACGCGGCTCTACGCCGCGCCAGTCGGCCGCTTCATTACGTGAAAGTAGTGCACGGCGAGACCACTTCGGAGGATGAAGATGAACCTCCCTCAAACCCCGAGACAGACGATGTGCGCAACATCGGCAAACCGTGCTTTGATCGCATCGAGGAGTGCACGGCCAAGGGGCGAACAATGAACCTTGCCACTTTTCGTCGGGTCAGTTAGAATCTACTTTTGTTGTTATGATTTTGGTTTCTATATGCTATCAGTCTTCGGACTGGTTTGCTGTGATAGGTTCTGATTCTTCTAACATTATAAAATGTGAAAGTTAGATGGATGGTTGTGGATGAGCCAAGTTGCAAATAAAAGTCTGACCCGAAATAGTATTTAATTTAGACTACTTATTATATTGATGTCACCATGCAAAGCAGCGGATAGAAGCTATTTAGTTATGTCAATCTGCGCGCCTTGTGCAAATGATAAAATTGATTCATGATATTTTCGTGTTATTGTGTGTTCCATGTAAAAATCTTAGTACGAATATAACTCTGGTATTAAACACTGGTTTCTGCGTTAGTTTACACTGTGTTACAATATCAGCCAGTATCTTCCCTAATGTGTACATAACATACAAATTTACTGAAATAGAGCGAATAGAAACTAACAATTGACCCAAAATACAAGTAAATATAAAAAGACCCGTAGTAAATACATATGAAAAGGCATTTAAAAATGTACAAAACTACCACTTCTTTTTTTCAACATTAGTGTAAAACTCAGTGATATGAAATAAAAGTTTAACTTTTCAAAACAGATCGCCAGACAGATATATATGATGCGCTACGAACACGGCCCGAAACCGACATTACTCGACATCGAGGATGACTATTGGAACATTATAGCTTTTGGTAACGAGCATGTGAGCGTGCAGTCTGCGTTCATCGATACGTCGGTGGATGGCTTGGGTCACACTTCAGACCCAGATGCACCTGGTGGTAGCGACCCGTGGAATTTAAAGGTAATTTAGAAATATTTCCTATTTTACAACTTTCCTAAACGTTTGTGTATCTAAAATTGTTAGGTTGCGCTGACAGTTGACGCAACGGACCTAAACTCAGTAAAAGTGAAACGCCATTTCTAGGTGTTATAAAAGTATTGTATTTTTTTTGTTGATGGGTAGGTGAGAATTACAGCTTTCTACAATTCTCTAGGATTTCATTAATAAGTAAATATATTTAAGTGGATATTTATTATACAGTCTATGAACAAAAACATACTGTCGCAGCGCGACATCGACTAAAGTATCGGTCGGTAATCGGTCTTGGCATCACTAGAAAACTAGTCCCATGACTAGAGGCGGCGCTAGTGGCGCCGCTGTCATACGAACGGCGGACGCCGTTTTCGCTTCCCTTTTTTATGTCTCTCACATAATGGCCGCGACCGACGACATCGTAGTTTTATCTTTTATACCTTAAACACATTTTAAACTCTGAAGAACACAATAATAAATTCATTTATATAAAATCAAGCTGCATCATCATTGAAGAAGCCCCAACACATACAGTCATTTCATCACTTCACCTGCCATAAAACACCATCTCCATATTAAGCACTTATCACATCATCATTTCTGGAACAACACTGCACTTAACTACACTTCATGTCATAAAGAAGCTTATCTGAAGTATTTTTATCTCTTCATGACCAAATGGCGCAATTTGAGAGTGACCTGCGGAAGTCATCATCACAGTAGAAACAGTAGAGACCATTGCAGCAGAGAGAGAGAGAGAGAGAGATCAAAGCATTCATATTTATACTCTCTTGGGGCTCTCCGGCAACAAGTAGAGCTTCTTGCGCGTGGCATGGATCAACAGGAGATGCGCAGTCGAGGCAAGATAATTTTATTTCACGGTGTCCCTGAAGATAGCAAGGAAAACCTAGCTGAAACCTTTATAAAAGTGATGAGCACCAAGTTGAAAGTTACAAACTTCACAAGTGCTCATATCAGTCGGTCCCATCGGATGAGACGGGCTTCAGGCGCTGACAGGCCTCGTCCAATCCTGGTCAAACTTCGTGATATTACTCTGAGAGATCAGGTCTGGTTTGCTAAAACCAACCTCAAAGGTAGTAGTGTCACTATATATATATATATATGGAATATCTGCCCAAGCCGAGGCACGTCGCCTTTAAGACCGCAAGAGAAAGCTTGTTGTTGGACCCGAGACGGCCTCATATATATATCATCGGTCCCGACGACTTGTGGCACCGTGTCAGTAGCCTTGGTGAGGTAAACAAACTGCTGTCGCTGGACTCGCGAGGATCGCCGCCGCTACTGCCTGCACAGGTACAGGCGATGCCAGCTATGGATACCAGAGCGCGTTCATCCAAGCAGGCTGCTGGCCCTTCTAGCAAGAAGTAGGTTCATAATTTTCGTCAGGTATTTGACTCGATGTCCCTATGCATGTGTGTGCTTTTTAAACTATTTTTCTAATCACTGTCAGAATCAGCCTCTTCTTCATCTTTTCTTCCTATAATGGCATTTGTCTTGTTGACAATTTTGCCTGTGTCAAGTGATTGTTCGGTTATAAAGTCTTAGTTGATCGTTATTTGTCTAATTAAAAGACATCGCGGAATGGCTGTCTAGAACTTTCTCGGCATTCCTCGTTGTTTAAATTACAATGCAATACACTTATAATTCACTTACGATTTGTGCTATGACACAAGTACGGATTTATTCATAATTTATTGATAAAATTCCGCTAAGATTTCTATATGCAATAGCGTGAGAAAAAATAATAAATTTAGAATGTTTATATTACTTCATGAAATGAAAAATGAATAATCAGAGAATCAGATTCATTGTAAATAATGATTGCTTGCATCGTAAGCAAGCACAATTCGTATCTATCAAGTATCAGTTTTTTTTATAATTCGTCACGACACTTTTAACTGTCAATGTCATTGTTTTTTTCTGTTTTCCTTTTGTTTTACTAGGCAGTTATTGGTGAGTACAGTGGATATTTTTTATTTTATTGGATTTGTGTCTACTATGATTAATTTTTCTATGGTGTATTGTGTATGTAACCAGGAATACAGCTGGCGGGTGAAGTGGAAATTAGGTATAATTTTATTTCACTTATTTTTATTTATCTTCTAGTAGGTAGCCTTTTGGTGCCTTTCAGGCTTTTATTGTTTTGTTTTGTTATATTATCTAATATAATTATATATATTTTATTATGTCCCAGCCTATGAATGAATCTAGTAATGTTGGTGACTTTCTTTCGATCTCTTCAATTACTTGTAACAGCAGTCACGACAGTTTCGGAGTTTGCCTTATCTTGCTGATACCTTGTTAAGTACTTTCCCTAACGGTCCTAACCGTTTTAATGTAGTTCACATGAACTACCAGAGTATTCCAGTTCACTATCCTGACATGCTGGCTTCATAAACCTCCACGCTATCCTTGTTCCTCTTCCGGGATTCATACTCGTTCGCAATGACCAGATTGGCAGTGGTCAGGCTGGTGTAGCAATTTACTTACGTGCCCATATTCCTTTCTTCATTGAAAAATATATCTGCACAGCCACCTCCATTGAACGCAGATGAACATTATTTGATTGAGATTTTGCATTATTTTTGCAAAATTCTTCTAGGGGTATATTACAGTCACTGTTTGCGCGTCAACTTTTTCTCTGGTTCTCGTGGTAGAAGATCCTCTAGGAGTTATTGAACTCCTACAGGATCTTCTACCACCATATAGTCACTCCATCTTAATGGGTGACTTCAATATATGCCTTGTAAAAAAAGACTATCGTTCTTTTAATTTTGAGTCCATGTTTAACTCCAACAATATGCATATACTATCACTTGTCACAACGCATCACTTTCCTAATTGTACTCCTTCCCTTCTTCTTCCCTTAGACCTTGACTGTCTTAATAAGCATTCTTCGATTCCTATCAAAGGTCCTTGACCGTCTTGTCCATAAACAGCTTAGTTCCTTCCTTGTCACATATACACAATCACAATCTTCAATCAATCTCTCATCAGCCAACTTCTTCCTACCACCTTTATTCAGATGATCTTCAAATATATATATATATACACAAGCTCCCCTTAATAAGCTGCATTATGCTATTACCAATATTAATAATAACTTTTCTTGCATCAGTAACTGGAGCAAGGCCTACGGGCTAAAAGTTAATCCTGTGAAGATTCAAGTCATCATTATAGGAAGCTCTCAAATTTCCAATCCAAATTTGATTGGTCAATACTGCCTTTTATTACTTTTAATAATGTTACTGTTCCTAATTCTGTTAAGAAACCTGGGTGTATTAATGTATAGTTGTTTGTTTTGGGGCCCACAGCTCAAACTCGTGATCCGAAAGCTATTTGCTTCCGCTGGTTTCGCTTCGAAGGTTGCGTGATTTTTCTACAGCTACTAAAATTGCACAATCTCTCCTTCTCCCGGTCTTAGATTACGCTGACTCTTGCCATCTCTTGCTATCTCGATCTCACAGAGGACCAGTTCAACAAATTTTAACTTCTCCAAAATGTCGGTATTAGCTTTATTTACGGACTCCGTAAATATGACGTAAATATCTGCGTTTCGACATAAACTAAAGTGGCTCCCTATCCGCCTTCGCCGGAATACTCACATTCTTTGTGAATGTGAGAATTCTACGGTCCTCTGAAAACCTCCTTAAAACCCCAACGCATAAAACCAGTTTCTATGCTAATTCCTTTTATGTCCAAGCTGTACCCACACCTATGGAATGCGTTGCCGGTCTGCATAAGGCAAATCTCTTCATTAGTGTTGAAAATTAGGATTAAAGAATAGTTTCTTGCTGAAACATCATGAATCATTCATCGGATCTGTTTATATGTATAATATCTATTTTTAATATACATATTTTACTATGTATTATATATGTGTATATCATTTATGTAAATATATATAAGTATCAATAATGTTGTGTAAGTTTATTGCGTTCTTCTATTCATGTTACGCTCCTCGCTATCCAAAGGTTGTCTGGAAGAAATTGCTCCCTTAGCGATAAGACACCCCATTGTACATATATTTTTATGTATTCTTAGTTGTCGAATTGTTTATGTGCTTGTTTTCATTCATTTATTAATTCATTCATTATGTATCTAATAATATATAAACGTTCCAATCAGTCACCTGGTTCCCGTAGTAAGCTATGCTTAGTCATCGACCAAGCGTATTCCTAGATATTATTCTAGAATATCTTTTCAGCTAATAAAAACATCGGCTCTTTTCTAGTCGATGAAGGGATCTCTACAGGTTAGATCGAATTGATATATATAGTATCCTGTTACTTCAATGATATTGCAAGAACATAGTAACTTCGATCGGATGCTGCAGCATCATCTGGAATCCGCAAGATTCCTAACTCCTTACCAACTTACAGCAGGGGCAGGCAGAGCATGTTTGAGCTCATTGGAATCGTCTCAATAAGTTTTAAATAAATGAGTAAATAATGGTAAACATTTCACTCATCATCATCTAGCCTCAAAGTAAGTAAGCAGTGCTTGTGTTATGGGAACCACATGACGGATATTATTACATAAATACCTTTTTTTTTTTGTACCGCGGCGCGAATCGAACCCCAACCCGGCCCCTTCTGTGTCTTTCTGTCTTAGGCGGGCCTTCGCCCAGTGCACCACAGTGGTCGACATATAGACATGTCATTTTCTAACACTGGCTCTTGAAATTTTAATTTAGCTAATGTATTCACTTATTTGCAGCGCCTGAGTGAAAATCGGCTTAACATTCTGCGAGTACTAGGCAAGACTCTGAGCGTTACTGTACCTACACTATGCTTAAACCAAGTATTCAGCACTAACTGTTGGCATATGGACCCACACAACCTAGCCTGGACGGACTACATGCACGAAGGGACTACCAAGATATGGTCAGTAAACTACAATTAAACTCATCCAACACAACAAGGATGTATAAAGCAATGCTATCGCGCAAACACAACGTGATGCAATTTTACACAACCTATATTGTTTGTTTTCACGCGACGCCGACGGTGTGTCTGTTGATGTTCGCAGGTATGCTGTTGCCCAGAGCGGTTCGCAATCATTCCGCCAGGCGGTACAGCTTCTTGTACCATCAGCTGTACAAAATAAAGGCATTTGGCTCGCTTCGGACACGATCATGATCCCGCCCGGCTTACTGACCGCACAGGGCGTTGAACTGCAGCGGTTGGAACAGAACCCCGGAGAGTTCATTGTGGTGTTTCCAGGATCTTACGCATCCTCGATCTCCACCGGCATGACAATATCCGAAAGTATCTACTTTCAGAGCAAAATATGGCTGAACAATATCGACATCACGTTCCAGGTAGGGCTATGTTCTGTTCTCATTCTGCCAATGCTTGTTAGAATTGTTAATCTAACAAACGTTTTTTCACAAGACATAGTAGGTATTCCTTATTAATTAACAACTATCTCGAGACAATTCTGTCTTATTCCTCAGTTATTTTATTTGCTTCAAACCTAAATGACTGTTTTGAAGAATATTAGTTAATACATACTCCTTCCACACTCTTACTGGCGCCGTTTTACCACGTGATTTTCAAGTACTCCTGGAGATGCTTACTACTTTGGTATGAAGAGGCCAGGTGCATTTGGCACTTCAGATATGCAGCTAAACGATATCGGGCCCAGCAAGTTGTGAATGAGTATTACCTAGTATGCTTCCAATGCAGTGAATTGCTGCACGCCGGCCGGAATGCACATTTTCGTTACTTACGTGCCGCGTCTAAGTCTAAGTTATTTTGTTTTGCCAAAATGAAAAAAAACTATACTGATCGTATTTTGCCTCACTTTATTCACACTTCCGTATGACATGAAAGATATGAAATTGTAAATTCCTATACCAAATGTCAATTATTATTATCAATGGTGGCAATTCGGTTGGCACCAACCTAACTAATTTTAGCTAAAATTAGGTTTAGACTGTCAAATTAAACATTGTTATTCTGCTGTTACCAACTTATCCTAATTTAATTTTATCTAATTTAATTAAGTGAACCTTATTTAGTTAGATGGTACCAACCGAATAGGTTTTACAAATGATATGACTAATTAAAATATATTTTAGACATTCCTAAATTTAGAAATGAACCAACCGAATTGCCACCAATGTCTCCCATATTTATTTAGGTTGTTCACTTACAAATTGTTTTAAAATTAAGGTTTTACAAACAGAATTGTTAGGTAGGTATTTATGTTTACTTACTACCCGCTCGCGACTTCGTACGCGCGTTTTAAAAGAAAATCTGTTCGCAATAAAATACAGTTTGTAGCACCCGGGATAGTACTTTAACCGTGAAAATTTTTTTGGAGCTGTTTAATCATAAAGTTTTTAAACAATCGTCCAACCCCTATTTGATTTACCTAGATTTCGTACTCATTCTCTTGAAGTTTGAGGTTAATCGCATCTTGTGTTGAAAATCTTCTAATACAAACTCTGACATCTCATATTTTAGGAGTAATTTTGGAAAAACCTTATGACATGTATTGTTTAATACTTTGAAGGGTGACTAACCAATGTTTGGAGTTCATTGAACCACGTGTTCAAAATCCTCTATATAAACATTTAATACCTCGTTACACCTCTTTTAGGGGTGATTACGTAAAAATACCGGACATGTATCGGTCATTATTTATATTAATATGTATCCTCCTAAAATTAAGTGTTATTTGAACCAGGTATTAAAAACCCCTAATACAAACTTAGGCACCTCTTATAGGGGTGACTTTGAAATAACACTGACATTATATATATCCCAAAATTAATAGTGGTTAGGATTGCACGGTAAAATCATCCATACAAACTTTAACACACCATTACGCCCTCTTTAATTTACATTAAAAAACCCAGAAATATGTTTATTTACCTATAATTTAGATTATAGGTTTTAAAGTAAATTTTTATATACCTAATTAATCCTCCAGATTATTAACCCTGATTTTGAAATTGACCCCACTACGCATTCAGTTCTTCTGAATGTTTTTTATAAAACTTTGATACCTTGTTATAAGTACATACTTCGTTTAGGGGTAAGTTTTAAAAATACTGATACTCATATTTATTGATTCTTATATAAAATTTTTCTTATATTTTATATAAAATTGTTAACTTGAGTTTGAGCTCACATATTTTAAATTGACCATAATTTAAAATATGTGAGCTCGAATATTACTGCCGATGAAAAAGTTAAGTCTTCAATTTCGGCATTTTTTGAAGGCCTTATAAAACTTTTTTTTTGCGAAGTTATAGGTAAGCTTTTTGTAAGATCTGAAAAGTTTATTAGGCTTTGCCTTAGTATATTGAAAAGGAAAAATAATTATTTGTTTAATTTGCTATCTTTATTAATATTATAAACGCGAATGTTTTAATATAAGTTTGTTACTTTTTCACGCAAAAACTACTAATGGAATTTTAATGAAACTTTACAATAATATAGCTTATACACCAGAATACGAATCAATAATTTAACATCATTAAAACTTCTTTAAATGTTTAGCAAATACGTCGTGACTGCGAGCCGACGATGTTTTCCAACACGCTGTTACTACTGCGCTCTGCGCAGGACCCCAACGTGAACGTCTTACTACTACCCCGCGTGCTTAATTCCATCAAGATTATATTCCACGACGAATTCGACGTGCGCAACCTTGTTTTGAAGTACAAGTGTCGCGTTACAATCCAGGTACCGTTTTTATCTATGACCACCTCTGTGGCACAGTTGGCGAACGCCCGCCTAAGACGCAGAACGTTGCGGGTTCGATTCCCACCGCAATTGTTTGTAATCTGCAAACATTTGTTTTTGGTCGCGGTGTTTTTTTATAATATGTATGTATTTACAAAAAAAAAGTATATAAGTAGTATATCAGTCATGTGGTTCCCATAACACAAGCTTTACTTACTTTGGGCCACATGATGCTGTGTGAAATGTCCAGTATTATTATTGTTGTCTCCTTCTGAGAAAGAACTTCTTACCCAATGCTGAATGCTTATGATTGGAGAGCATAGCGGCTTTCCACCCAACGTTCTCGTTGTTACGGCTGGCCGCAACACAGCGCAACTAACCGCACTTTGAAGTCATTCACGATTTGGCTCTTATCGAGCCATTATTGGAAGTTCTTTCCCACAACGGCCTGTGTTAATGTTTGTCACGAAAGGTATAGACTGAATTTCCGTGGTCAACAAACATCTTAGGATAAAATGTAAGAAAGTTAAATAATTTAATCTAAAATTGGTCGTGTTTGACATGTGGTTTAATATCAACATCGTTAGAAAAAAAATATAAAAACAAACATTTATTACACACTATAAACAAAAAAAATATAGTAAAGCGCAAATTTGCGAACAGTGGCGCCCTTCTCAAATATCAATTACGGGCCGAAATGGAAATAACTCGATATTTTCACTTACTAATATAAATATATATTAATAAGTCAAAATAATGTATATATAATGTGTATCACAGAGCTTAAAGTCCGTCTTTCAGTAATATGTATTTTTCGCCCTAGGATCGTATCCCGATAGCGAGGTCTCACTCTCAAAGGTTCGGCTACTAGGTCGTATAAATGCACTTACTAATTTTCAGAATGGTCGCACAAACGCAGCTCATCAGCCAATTTCGTGGACCAACCAAGAAGAATGCAGCGTGTGCCGCGGACCCCTTATCCTTTCCAAGGTAACTTTTTAAATCATAATAAAAAAGTATTTTGTGGTTTGACACAACTTTTAAAACTATCATGATTTAGAGCATAATTTTTACTCAAAACGGGATAATTATCATGGTAAGCAGAAAAACTGAAACACATATGAAAACACATATTATAAGTAAATAGTTTTGAGAGAAAATTATGTTTTACACAACATCTAGCCCGAAATTAAGCTAAGTTTCAAAGTAAATTTTACCATGAAATTAAATGACTGAAATTTACAAAATAAATCAAATTAACTATTAGGACGAGACGAATCAAATGGACTGCTTTCTAATTCGTATAAGTTATTAGCCAATTCTGGTGACAGTGCTTAAAGGACGGCCAAAGGTCGCATGATCGAACTACTTTTGGGATTGAGTTTGACTAAATACGTTTAAATAAAATACTAAGCCACAATAATTACATTAATGACCTTCTTACATTAATCCTTCCAACTCAAATATCTCCGATATTAACTAAGGGAAATTATTATTTATCATACCTTAAAAAACCCCAAAGATCGTCGCTAAAAAAAACAACACCAGCTCTTTATACGTAATTTATTACCCAAACCCCTATTTTATCGAATCAGTTCAAATTATTTAACCTATTGAAAATGGGGATGAGCACAAATGAAATGAAGAACAGTTGTGCGAGCAGGGCTATATCAAACTAATGACAGTACTTTGTGTAAGCAGACGGTGCGATACAACGAGCCGCGTTCACTGATGTGCCTGAAGGATGGCATGAGTGTGTACAGACTAGCACTGCAGCCACCGCAATGCGATAACATCACCCCACCACCCGTCACATTGCTCTATACACATGAGGAAATGTACCAAATCATACGGGCGCTGGAAGAACGCATCGTGGCAGCCGCTTTACCTAAAACATCAGGTACACATAAATAGAAAAACAATTATCAGGTAACAGGCTTTGTAGTTAAATAAATACAAGGCCATGTTTATTACTGTTTAACACAACTCTCTGCAAACATCATTCTTATAAAAATAAAAACTTGCAGCGATGTGCGTATTTGCATTAACAAAAGCATATTCTCATCAGATTGGTAATTGAAATAAATAAATAATGCCGGACATTTCACACAATATCATCTGGTCCCAAAGTAAGCAGAGCTTGGGTTATGGGTACCACATGACTGATATACTACTTATTTATATATATGTCTTAAATACAATCATATTATACATAGAAATACCCAACCCGAGACAAATACTTGCAGATTATACAAACATTTGTCCCGTGGCAGAATCGATCCCGCAACCTTGTGCATCTCAGACGGGTGTTCGCCTACTGCGCCACAGAGGTAATATATTGATAAAAAGTTTTATTGATTTCAGGTCGAAGACGGCGCTCTACACGAACGTAGCTGAAACGGTTCACTCACACACAGTTCATCAAATTATTGTTTGGCAAGAAGAAACTGCTCTTATACATTTAGATGTCTACAGATTATAGTTGCCTGATTTGATTATAGTTCATTTTAACTACACTGTATTCATAATGATCTGTATGTATAGAAATTTTATATACAACATTTAATCACTGACCCAGATCACTGCTTGAGGGCAACGTCCCCATGACACTGGCTTCTCCACGTTAAATGGCAATGTTAATAAGCTAGGCCAGATTGCAGCCAGGACCTAAATCACATTAAAAATCGTTGTTTTGTAATGATGTTTGTGTACATGATAAAGTACCTACTTATGATGGGATACATAGAGACATGGGCTTCGTAAATAAAATAAAATCTAAATTTACTATTTTTAGATGTGATTTATACTCTAGTGCATTCACTATTAGTTTAGGAGGCATAACTTAATTATTTTTTATATAATTCATGTGTGTAAGTGTGGAAGCATGCTTCTATGACCTAAGTAAGAACGTCAATTTACTTAAATCTAGTCTATAGGCATCTTGTAACTTAAATCAGTAACTTTATCGGTATTGTTGTTTATGCCGTCGTAAGATCAATATATACGACTTCAGTACCAAGTACTTTGTAAATTATTAATTTTTAAACTAATTATAATCGCAGTAAGTATAAATCCGTCCTACTCCGTCGGGAAACAGACGTGATATTAATATTGTATAAATGTATCTTACATGGTTTTTTGTCAGAAGGCTGATTTTCATTACGTACAAAAATAAGGCGGCGCTCGTTCTGCATTTGCTATAATGCGTAAGTAAAGCGGCCCAAGAACGAAATGGTGGTGGACAATTTGTGGTGACAAATAATGTTAATTTTCCTAAAGTCAAACGTCATACTCGTATCTAGTCATAAATAAGCGTAGCCATAACATTAGATTCACAATTTTTTTTATAAACTTAATATTGTATCATGCCGCTATTATTGTTAGGCATAATAGTAATGAGGATAATTTATAACTGTCCCGACGGTTATATAATGTAATGTGTTTTAATAGTCCTATTTTTTTTAAATGCCCGAATATTGTTGGTTTTAAGTAAGTATCTTGTTAAAACTTTACGAAACAAAACATTTTTAATTACTTACCAGATTTTTTTTAAATTCGTTCCACTGAGACTATTACGTCTCAGTAATTAAAAATGTTTTGTTTCGTAAAGTTTTAACAAGATACAAGATACAAGATTTGAATTTATAATAACTTTGCTCTCATACCAATAACGAATTTAGACCTAAGTAACATTTGTCAATAAAAATTAATAATAAAAATTTTAATCAATTTTCTCAATCCGCTCTTGGTTTCATATCTAATTTATTTAAAAATAAATACAGTCCACGTCCAACTACCTTCTGTAGTTTTTTTTACTATTGTATAATTTATAAAATAAAACTCTAATATTATTACAATCTAGCCAAGTAGACGAATGAGTAATTTAACTCTGACTTATTTTTATAAAGTAAACTACGTCCACGTCTACGTAATGTGTCCAATATCACTTTTCTTACTGTCTTTTCCTATGTTAAGGATACTTTCACCTTGTTCATGTGTTCTTTATATAATGTGTAGTAAAACTTTTTCACTATTACACTACACTAACTCAAACGGCTTGGTTCGTTAAGTCTTCTCATTATATCCGTGTGGTCGAGAAGCTGTATTGCCTCGACGTTCACGTGATGATGAAGTCTATGGTAATGAGCTTCTGCGTATTTTTTAAAGAACTATGTCGACGAAATCTACGTTAAGGTCCCGATGCAGATCTTCGTTTCTTACGTCTGGTACCTACGCATTCACGATGTCCCTTAGCACCTTATTTTGACATCGTTGTATGATTAGAATGTTACTTTTTTTGGTACAGCCCGTATAATATATAATATAACTTTTAGTATATGTTCGTATGATATGCGCTTATGGTTCATATATACCGGGTAGTATTGCTGTTTTTATTGGTAATGTTTATGTGAATAGATTTAGATTAATTCAGTTTAATTCTCCATTTCTTGATCCAGTTATGGATTTGGTTAATAGCCACCTGAACCTTCTTTGTTGATTCTGCAAAAGTGCTTCCAACGGCCATTATGGCAGTGTCGTCAGCATGGGTTGCGATGGTCCTATCATCTAATTGGGGTATGTCACTGGTATATAAAAGGTTCAGAACTGGTTTTAATACACTTCCCTGTGGTACCCCAGCTTTTATCTCCTTAATGTCAGAGTAGGCATCTTCTTGCCTTATTCTAAAAGCTCTGTCCGATATGTACGATACGGAGATATCGGTAAAAATCTGTAGATATTGGGTAGTATTTTTTTTAGTTTTATAAGGACTTCATTCGATACTGTGATACTCGATACTACTGATTTTGTGCACCTGGTCGATTGTTGGGTGTTTTTCTCTAAATCCAAACTGATGCCCTGGAATTATGTTCTTGGCTATTATAGGTTTTAGTCTTTTCAAATAGCTATTTGTTAGTTTAACTAAGTCCTTTCTTGGTAGGTTATGTAATATTTCGCCGGAATTGAGGTAAAATCCCGGTTTTTTTTTTATGTGAGACATCTATACTATAGGCTGGGGTAAACGTAATTGTTGGCCTGGCGATACAGGCGGTGGCGACGCCTCGCCGCGCTATGATGGAATATAAATAGCGACTCTTGCGGTGACACAACAAAGTTCAATTCAGCTCGCATATCCTCTATAACATAGCCAAACGCTTCTTACATATAGCGCTGTCACTGTCTGGGCCGGAGCGACGCATTTCGTAAAATCTACCTGTGGTGTAATTTCAAGAGTAGGTACATAGGTAAGTGCAAACCTAGCAATTATTATTAAAGTATGTTGGGTACTTGTATGTAGGTATTACGTACCTACTATTTGAGAATTATTTATTATGCGTGGGTTCTAGGCAAACTAAACAGCTAGGCTCACCTAGGTTGTATGAAGATTAAAGTAGGTAGTCTTCTCGTAGGTACCTACCTAACCTTCCGACACTTGTTAAAGTTATATTTACATAGGTACCTACCCAAACCATATGTAGCGTAATGTAGGTAGGAAGGTACCTATGTATTTTTTTTGAACACTTGCATTTCAAGAGTAGGTAGGTACATAGGTAAATGAAAACCTGGCAATCATTATTAAAGTATGTTGGGTACTTGTGTGTAGGTATTACGTAGGTACTTACTATTTGGGAATTATTTATTATTTTTATATTTAACTGGCCTGTCAGCTTAGTTGGTAGTAGCTCTGCCTTCTGCGCTGTGGGTTGAGGGTTCGATTCCCTCCCAGGATAAACATTTGTATGAAGAACATAGGTGTTTGCTGTGTGTCTGGGTGTTATAGAGTATCATAAGTATGTAGGTATTTAAAACTATATAAGTACTAGCTGCTGCCAGCGGCTTCGCAGGCGTGGTACCTCCATAAAAATAGCCTATGTCCTTCTCCAAGGTCGCATCTTTCTCTATTCCAAAATTCATCAAAATCGGATCAACGGTTTAGGTGTGAAAACGTAACAAACAGACAGAGTAACTTTCGCAATCTTATTGATGTGAAACATCTATAGGGTAGGGGTAAACCTAATTGTTGGCGTGGCAATACAGGCGGTCAAAGTCAAAGTCGCGCCGACAAAAATCGCGCTCATGTAAACGTGCGCTAAAGGTTGCGACTTGTCGCGTTGTGCAGCTTATTTATCTAATAATAAAAAAATATCTATCTGTGGTGTAATGTAGATAGGTAAGTAAGTAATTTTTTTGAACAATTGCATTTCAAGAGTAGGTACATAGGTAGGTGCAAACCTAGCAGTCATCAATAAAGTATGTTGGGTACTTGTATGTAGGTATTACGTACCTACTATTTGGGAATCATTTATTTTATTATGCATGGGTTCTAGGCAAACTAAACAGCCAGGCTCACATAGGTAGGAAGATTAAAGTAGGTAGGCTTCTCGTAGGTACCTACCTACCTAACCTTCCGACACTTGTGTAAGTTTTATTTACATACCTAACTAAACCATCGTACAAATTCGTAATATTGTATTTTTTCATCATGCCATATTTAGTTCCTGTCTTAATCTGTACTTTAATGCCTATTAAGCTTGTATAAAATAATTTCAATATTTCAAATGTGTTAGCCGTCACGTGACGGCTCACATTTTTTGGATTTATATTTTTGTGAAATTCTCTTAAAACTTCTCTTGGCGAGACAGGTGGTATTCTATCTAAGTTCTTCGTCTGAATCATCATTTGTGGGCATTATATTGCACATATCGTGAGCGGATATAATTTAGTATTGATACAAATGGCGACTTATTGGATATCTGGCTCTTCATATCTACTTTTCATGACGTTTTCTTTTACAATAACAGCACTACCGCCCCTTTCTTTATTAGATGGGTGTAGTGCATGGTACATTTTATAGCTCTTGAATTATTATATGTGATGGTTTCATCATCATTATATCAGCTCTCAGAAGTGACTGCTGAACATAGCCCTCTCCACTGGCTAAGGCCCGCCTGAGACGCCGAAGGTTGCGGGTTCGATTCCCGCCACGGGACTAATGTTTGTATGATCTGCAAGCATTTGGGTCTGGGTGTTTTTCTAAGTATTATACAGAGAAAAACACCCATGTATGTATTTACATAAAAAAGTAAGTATAAAAGTAGTTTATCAGTCATGTGGTACCCATAACCCAAACTCTGTTTACTTTAGGGCCAGATGATGTTGTGTGAAATGTCCGGGATCATTTATTATTATTATTTATTATACCAAAGTTTGATAAACGGCTGACTGTTAACATGCGATTCACTCATTAAACACCGCCTATAGAATTTTTCGACAATTACTTTCCTCATGATCTCGTAAAAATTGGTGGTAGAACAAACAAATATTTATGCAGCTTAGAGACAAACGCTTCACTGGAGTCTAACATTTACTGCTGAAACGTGTGCTAATATTGGTGTCTTGATACTGATGGGTCTTCACCCCTTACCTACCTGAATATGTCCTTTTTCATACATTTTCACGAAAAGACGTCTAAACCTTCCCATCTTGGGGTTTAGGTAAGGGCCTCGACATCTTTGTCATTACCCTGGCTTCAACTCGCAGGGGCGACTGCCCCTGGGTCAGTGGGTCTCGTTGCGTTCTGCAACGGTAGGTACGCTGCCATCTTGGCGTTAGCGGTGGCCTTCATGGGGTTTGTGCGCTTCCTAAATCCGTGTCTGCGGAGTTAGGTGCGTCCAGGTCTCGCGGTGTGGGCCGCCATGGTCCTGGGTAATCTGGGGGGCACACGTGCAGGGGCGTTAGGGCGTTCAGGTGGGCGTGGTGGCAGTTGTCGGCGGTGTCGAACATTCGACGCGCCAACATTACCACAAACTCTTCCACAATCTTCATGTGCACGTAAATTTTATCGAAATCGGTCGAGCCGAAAAGTTAACGAAAACCTAAAAATTGTATACATCGTGATATTATCGTTTACTCTTATACCTCGCTGTCTCATTGGAGCAGTGCGTTTATTTGGCTTACCTACCCATATTATGTATATACAAAATACATCTACTTTCCACTAAAAATGTATTATAGGCTCAAATTTCATTTAATTAAGTCGGTTTTCATAGTTTTTAAAACGTAATTATTTAAAACAAGCACTACATTTCTCTGTTCATCAATAGATAGATCAATAGTCATCAAAAACCGTTAGAATTAAAGAAAAATCGATTAGTCGCATTGACCCCATAGTCACAACAGGAACCTCGAACCTCCCATAGAACCTCGGTTCTCCTCAACTAGCAGAGACAGAAATCAGACACGACACTTTTGAATTTTTTATAATATGGATTATGGATCCACACAAATTGATTTTATTGGACAGAGGTTCGTTCGTTGGAGTCAGTAAAACACAGGTATTCAAATGAAAAGTGTATTTTCTAAACCATTTGTAGGCAAGGTCTCGCTTTACCGAGCTGATAGGTACATTCGATGTTTTGATGCTAATTAAGTGACTATAGAATAGAAAGTAGTCTTTAAGTCTAAGAACGGCAATTTCACACGACCTATTATATCGGTCACTAATAACATGGATAACTGAACAGTTCTATTTAGCAATTATCAAATTTTTTAAAAATGGAGATTCTTAGAATGCTTGCGGGGGAAAAATCGCTGTTTACAGAGTTTTTGCTACGCGGGCTGTTTATATAAACCAGTCCTGTATACAGTTGCGTGTTGCCAGTACTATAGTCAACGTGGAATTGTTAAAAGCATTATACCAAGCATAAGGCAACTAAGGGATTCGCACGAGAACTTCGACATCAATGCAAAGCTTTATTAATGTCTCCTGCGATAGAGAATAAAGACATTATGCCGTTGGAAAATCCGAAGTGAATGAACCTATTTCCATTGACATAAACCTTTTCTGACTCGCCGGTTCTGCCTCAATTGTACCTATAGTTGCAACCCAAGGTGTCTTCTGTCGACTTGGTAAAGCAAGAGCTTTGCACCTGTCATTGCTGGTGTTTATTGAAACCATGTGTAATTTATATCGGTATCTTTTCTAAGGTAACATGACAGAGCTTTTATTTGCTTTTATGATAGAAAAGTGAGCGACGGCAAACTACACCGGCAAAATACAAATACCAACTTAACAACTCTTGAATTAGAAGGTATAGAAATACAGTAACTGATCTCCATATCTACTAACACTGTAACCTGTTCATCATACAAATTAACGCCGCTAACAGCAGATCGAGTATTGAAAATTACAGATCTTAGTAATACTGATGTATACTTGATACTCGGTCACCATTAATAAGTAACAAGATGTTGAATGAGAAGCAAGTGGGGCTTGGCTAAATTGACCTCTCGGTCAATAAGGTTAACAGGTAGAGTACCAGCTATTCATTTTGTACTCTCCTAATCTTGTTTTAATCATAGTTTTCCTTTACTAAAAAATATTGTCGTTATAATCGTTGTAAGTACGCTTATGAGTTAGTACAAAAATCGGATATACAAATTACACAATGTTCTACTTTAATAATAAATCAGTCTGATAACCAGAGGGGAATGTTAGACACTAGCAAAACATATTACTATAAATATAAACATAATTTTATACTTATAAAAACTGCACTCAAAACATTACAAGTTACAATGGATATTCTATTGTAAATATGTGTATTTTAATTTTAATATGGGGTGCAAATAAATAACTTGTAATGTAACCCAGTGATCAGTGGTTATTACGTGAGTGTAAATCGCAACTATGAAAATAATTTAAAACAGTGTTATCCATGCAATCTTATTATGGAGAAACTACATGATCCCCTTCTCAAACATTATTCATGAGATTTGTCTATTGCTAAGAAAGTTAGAACATTTTTTATAGTTGCGTTCACTTTACCATTTTCTTTGCTTTTTATTCAACAAAAATGTTTGTCCTTGATAACATAATAGCTATTTAATACATCCGCAAACAATGAGTGCAGTCACAGAAAATTGAAACTTACAATAAGTACATTGCTCTTATAAACTAACATCAAACCGTAAAATTAAGACCAAAACAAAATGTATAATTATCGAAATACAATTGAATGATAAAAAATTCGGTTTCTTACACAAGTTAAATCTATTCACTAAGATCGTATACTGGAGAATTCTCGAAGAGGTGGGGGTGGAGTGCAACGCATTTGGATACGTTGTAGAGACCCGATAATGCGCAGTTGAAATTATTGACTAACCTAAAAATTTTTTGAATAAATGCAAAGAACTAAAACTTATTGAAATAAAATGTTAGCTACACTGGTCAATGCGAAACATATAACATGTTTTTAGTACATTCAAAAGAGAAGACCGAATTTAGCTTAACCTTTAATTATAGGTAAGTAAGTAATAGTTTTAAGTAATAATAGGTATGCTAATATAATTCGCGGAGCGAGGCTCTGGTGTACAACAGGTTTTATTACAAAACCTATCTCAGGCACCAGTCTCTCGTAAAACAGGTGATAGGATATGTCCTTACAATTATTGTAACATTAACTGTTGTACACCTTTTTTTGAGAGAAAATAAACATTATATTATAAATTAACATACACATAATTAGTCACCACCCGTTGGCAGTGACCATAAAAGCACAATACCGCACTTAGAAGTAAATGTAAATCGAGAACTAAATTAGACAAAAGTGGAATAATATCAAACACCCAATGCTTTTGGTGGAGCCTCCAAATGTATCCCCAAATTATTATTTTTAATATATTGCCATTAAAACATGCATAAAGTGATCACCCTCATTTTATTTTTAATTTGATTACCGTTGTTACAAAAATGCAGTGAATATGAATGATGAATGAACTTTATATTCGAGACCATCGATGATGAGGCGCTTATTTCGGACGTAATATAAAAAAAAATGTTCAACGAGATAGTGCTACTGAGACGCTGTCCCACTGCGATCAGAGCACGCTACGCACGAATACGTGGTGGGTGACGTCATTGGCACACGCGCGGTATATTTTCCTGGTCGGATATGCTATGTTAATGTACGTTCCACAAGACGTATGAATCAAGTTGTAGTTATATAGCCGTGGCTCTACATTCGTGTAATGTGTCCTGCAGTAGAAAAGTACACTCAAGTTCTAAACAAATAGAACAAGGAGCTGAAATACGCCTTGCCAGTGGGACAAACCCTTAATTCGAGTTATTCCAATCTGACCCCCTGTTGCATAGTGGACAGATCGAGCTTTTTTGTCCCAACTGTCTCCCTAGGGGGACAGAGCTGGGGGACAGATGGGAATAATTCCTTAATTCGTGTTAGTAGTGTATTTGATCATCCCGAATTCTGGTTCAGAGCGCAAAACGTCTAGGAGCTTGTGAAAAGGCACATGTAGAGAGGCTTGATTATGCCCGGTTCTATTAATATACAAACATTCGTTACATTAGTAGTGCCACTCGTTTAATTCTTTTAAAATCAAAGTATTTTTTTTAAGAAATACAATGCTACTTACGAATGTTGTAATACTCATATAGGACCTGGCAAATGTCAAAATAACGCACTTTAATTTGTACGCCACCTTTCTTCAGTTAACTATCTATAAAACTAATGTATTGGTTGAATTGCTTATAAGATATTTCTTCCTACATTTCTTTACCTTTTGGTTACACTATTGTCGCTATGCAATCTTGGCAGTCTTAACAATCGTATGCCATGACAGGAAATAGAACATAAATGTAGTGTATGGAATCCCGCTATGCTCATATTGTTAGTTCCTGTCCTGTATATGCAAAAACGATTATTGGGTTGATCTTTAGGGGTTGAATACTGGCATGTTGGCGAGCTTCTGCTTAACATCATCTGTGGAATCATCTGAGAGCAGCATGGAATGCGAGTAACCCATGCTCACCTGTGGACAAACATAAATCATGGATAAATAAACCCCTAAAACAAAAATAAACATCTACACCTATACATACTTATATATAACCTAATTGAGACAATTCCAGTGAGCCTAAACACAAAACCTCTGTTGTAGGTTGGTGAGGAGTTGTATCCTGCAGATTCCAGTAGATGCTGCATCATCAGCTCAAGGTTACGATATCCTTGCAATATTACTAAAGAAACAGGATACCAAATTACGAATCAATTAGGCATGAGGAAGTTGCGCACGTCCTTTCATCAATTAGAAAATTACGATGATCCTCAAATAACTGGACAGATTTTCTTGAATTATAACAAAACACGCTCAATCAAGTCACCGTTTATACAAAAAAACTAAATCAGGAACTGTTCATCTGTTTAGGAGCTACGATACATAGCTTAGTCAGACACTAAGACTCACAGATACACATTATAATTATAAAAATTATCCGTTTGTTTCAATGGTTAAAAAAACAGTCTTAGGCTTCCCAAAGTTCTCGATTGCTCAAATTGTTGAGAAATATTTGTTTTTATTTAAGAGCTTTGTATTTTTTTAAATAAATAAAGTAAAAATTAAACAAAATGTGGTCAGAATATCAAAATAAAATTATGGTGATTGTTTCACAAATCAAAGCTTGTATTTTGAGAAACAGAAGACTGATAGAATACTTCTATTTATTTATATTTTATATTATATATATCTTTTAATTTAATATCAATGGTATGTACTTTTAATCTAACAGAATTGACTACAAATAACAACAATTTACCCTTTTAACCAGTAACCCCGTTCATTCTTAAACTCTCAGTGAAGAACTATCCAGGAAGGGTAAATTGAAAAACAGCACCCTGCACACATACACAGCAGATGCAGAATTTGCACCCATTGCCCTTAGTCAGTCTAGTGACCTAGATACTTAAAATATTTACCAATTTTGTACCTAAAAGCAAAACTGTTTTTTCTTTTTAATAATTTTCGAATATTTGTAGTTTAAGCTTTTGCTTGACTGGTTTACAGCTCAGTTGGTATAAACTTTTGCGCTGTAGGTTTCTTAGGTGCGTTCGATTACCTCTTCAGGAAAACACATATGTGATGAACATACATGTTTATTATGTGTCTGAGTGTTCATAAGTATGTATTAACTAGTATATAAGTATTATATTACTTTGACTACTTTGACCTGAAATATCATATAGGCTATTACATAAGTAAATAACACAAGTGTGAGAATGCGAGTAAAAACTTGTAAGGAATTTAACGTACCTGCGTTATGTTGAAACCCTCCATGCGAGATACTTCCTTGGGACGAGCTGATGACTTGTTAATTTCACCCGTACCCTAATGACAATAGAACACATTTATATCTGGGTAGATAAGATACTGTTTTCCAATATTGATATTGATACTGATTTCATCTTGAGCTCGGTGCATTTATTTAATGAAAGCAAAGCCAAAGTCAATACAAAGTGTATCTGACGACCTCTGTGGTGCAATGGACTAAGGTCGGGCCGAGACGCAGAAGGTTGCGGGGTCAATTCCCGCCATGTTTGTATGATATGCAAGTATTTGTCTCGGATCTCGGTGTTTCTATGTATATAAAGGGTCTTTCATTAAGCGTGTCCTATCTTTAAATTTAAATAAAACAAAGTGTGTGTGATATATTATCAAAATATTTATTTATTTGAAAGATGTAGTGATGCCATTATGTGTGGAATATGACATCATTCATATGTCCGCCACGGCTTCTCTGGGTGGAGCGCATGCGAGATATCCAATTTTCCATGACTTTTGCGCATAAATCAGGCTGAATTTGACTTATGGCATAGGTTATGTTGGCTTTGAGGGCCGCTGTGATTTGTGGTTTATTCACATAGACCTGCGACTTAAGAAAACCCCACAAGAAAAAGTCTAGCGGGGTTAAGTCACAAGATCTCGGTGGCCAGTTCACATCAGCTCCACGTGAGATGACCATGCCCTCAAATCTCTCATGCAGAATATTCAATGTGGCATGAGCTGTGTGGCACGTAGCGCCGTCTTGTTGAAACCACATGTCGTTGGTGTTCAGATGATCCAGTTCATGTCAAAAAAAGTTGGTAATCATCGACCTATAGCGCTCGCCGTTGACAGTGATGGCCTGGCCAATGTTGTTCTCAAAGAAATATGGCCCGATGACGCCGCCAGCCCAAAACCCACACCAAACTGTAACTTTTTCGGGATGCATTGGACGCTCATGGATCTCAAGTGGATTGGTATCGTCCCAAATTCGACAATTTTGTTTGTTTACGTACCCATTCATCCAGAAATGGGCCTCATCGCTGAAGATAATTTTTCTGTGAAAATTACGGTCAGTTGCTAACTGCTCCAGTGCCCATTCAGCGAACACACGTCGTTGTCTATGGTCGTTTACCTTCAATTCCTGGGTGAGTTGAATTTTATACGGGGGCAGACCCAAGTCACGACGCAAAATTCGCCAAGTTGTGGTCTGTGAAAGGCCGAGTTCTTGTGAGCGACGCGAAATCGACTGCCTCGGATTCTCCTGCACACTCTCACGGACAGCGGCGATGTTTTCAGCAGACCTTGCGTTTCGTTGACGTACGGGTGTTGGTCGATCATTTACCGAACCGGTGGACTCAAATTTATCCACCACACGACGAATAGTCCTCTCGGTAGGACGATTATGGCGACCGTAAAATGGGCGAAGCGCGCGGTGCGTTGCCCGAACAGAACACTCATTTTGATAAAACAATTTTATCATTTGCACGTGTTGTTCAATGCTATACCTATCCATGATGATTTGGCAAAACAGAATGAATAAATTACAACCAATTTGACAGATGTAGCTTCAACAAGATGGCCGCTACCAACTGTCAAAGTTCGGACGTGCCTATTGGAAGACCCTATATTTGCAGAAAAAAAAGTATATAAGTAGTATATCAGTCATGTGGTACCCATAATACAAGCTCTGCTTATTTTCGGGCCAGATGATGCTGTGTGAAATGTAAGGTATTATTATTGTTATTATAAGCGTCGCCACTGGCCCTGATTTTGTTGTTTCGCACAAACTAATACAAATTTTAAATAGAAAAACGATTCAAAGTCTAAAGAGAAGCAACTTTTTAAATTATACTCTATAAATGTAATAAATTGCCTTGAGGGTTGGGCTGAATAAAGCTACGCAAAATCATATGACAATTTTAACTTATTACAAAACTGCTATTTAAATATGTTACTTAACGTTAGCAAAATAAGATGATTCGTATCTTACGAAATTTTAGCTAAAACAGCGAATCAATAGATTCACCATTAATGATACACAAGTCAGCGGCACAAACTCGTTAGTGGGCGCAGCTAAAATGCATGCTATTTCACCTAGCTTAGTGTGAGAAAAGGATAGACGTGCACCATGGATAGAGATGAACAGTAAGGAGATAGCGTGATTATAATTTCGAGTCATACTAAACGATTGCGTAAAAATAATGAACAGACTTTTGGCTCAAGGGTTCTCATGAAAAAACTACTGAATGTATTTATAAAAAAAAAGTTATTTGAGCTCTTGAATAAATAATCTATGCTTGTATCGGAATATTTTTTTAGTTTGCGTACTCCGTTTGTTATTTATTCACACCTAAAGTTGCGCTAAAATCAGTGATGAAATATTTTTTGTGATGACAAGACAAATTTATATAACTTAGTTTTGGTTGTTCATCATCAGACGGTGCTGTGATGGGTGATCACGTTTCGACGTTTGTATGGAAAGATAATCGACTTGTTCACTTTTAATGTTAATGCTGGTTTAGAATAATATACTTCGTTGGTCATTTCATAAAGTAACACAGCACTTATTTCTCGAGTTATTGCATGTTTTATTGAGTAATCTTAGCAGAATTTTATTAAATAAATTGTGACTTCTTACCACAAGTGTAGACAATTTAATTATAAGTGCATTATATTGCAATGTGATTTGTACGACGAGGAATCCCGAGAGAGTTCTAGACGGCCATTACGCGATGACGTTTGGAGTAGAAAAATGACAATCGACTACGACTTTGTGACTATATTATAACAAAACAATCTAAGTAATTGTTTTGAGAGTGATATTGGTGAAATGATTAACAAGACAGATACCATTATATGAAGAAAAAAAAATAACTTGAATAAGAGACGCTAATAAAATCAATGCGCTCACTATACAACGATTGAACCGTTGACCTTTGGAACAGAAGTTTGAGATCGCCACTGATTATTAATAATAACAATAATATATTCAATTCAGACCAATAAACACGTGGTCAAAAAAAAACATATCTCAATTAACTTAATCTACGACAAAAACCCTTAACAAAACATATTCGGCCTTACTAAACATTGCCTAAGTTTCACCCTGTCACTATCTTACAATAATTACGTGTTAAAAACTAAAAAGAAACCGACTTCAATGAATGAAATTTGAGCCTATAATACATTTTTAGTGGAAAGTAGATGTATTTTGTATATATAATATGGGTAGGCCAAATAAACGAATTTTCCAAATCGGTTTAGCCGTTTTCGAGTAATCGGTGAACATAAATAAAAATAAAAAAAGAGATTCCGACGAATTGAGAACCTCCTCCTTTTTTTTATAAAGTACAACTTTAAACAATGATTAACTTTTGTCAGAAGTTGAGATACATTTTTAAGGCCGATTTTAATATGATTTTTCAGACAATAGGTGTTTTATTAATTTTGGGCACCAATATCGGTTGAGAGGTCGGTTTGTAGAAACTTTCTGCCTTTTTTCATTAGACTAAAGTTGCGTTTGGATAAGTCAAGTAGAGCGTGACCGGAATAACTCCGGTTGATAGGACCATTGGAATATTATACCTTTACAGGTCTTCGCTTTCTGGTTATTAAAATTGAAAATTTTAATAACCAGAATGCCAGAATAACCAGAACCAGAATAACCAGAATGTATAAAGAATTTTGAAAACTTTTCTTCTTTTGTATTTTGCAAGTTGTGTGTGTTAGATATTGATTAGATCATTTAATATTTATAAAGCAGTAGCATTAGTTACCAGTTCTCCGTAAGTAGGTGACACACCCCATGCAATCAGAGAGTCGTCAGCTGCAATCACAATGGATGTGTTGCCAGTGCCGACGCTGCGGATATTCCAACCTGCCGATACAAATTAAGAATAAAACTCTTGACTGACATAGGGACAACGCACAGCTTAAAACACAAGTTGAGCACACTCTACAGTAAACAACAACTATAGAAACCAACAATGATTTCTGTATCGGATTATTTAGATGACAAAAAGCTTGGGATGAATCTGCTCCAACTCGACTCGGCATCGGAAAGAATTGCTGAATCAAATGCAGAACAGAAATGATGTTAACAGCTGCAGTAAACAACAGAGGCAGCTAAAGTGCAGACTGATTAATTATGCTGGCAGAAATAAAAAAAAAAGGTATTCCCTAAATTCAACTAAGAAGAACAGGGTCGATGTTTTTATAAAATATCACTACGCGCAGTTGTGTGGTGTTTCAATAATAAATCCATACGCATATTAATATAAAAAAATTGTGAGCTGAATTGTGTCTTGGGCAAGGATCTAGGCTACTTTTTATGTACGTACCAGTAAACTAGTAATAAAAAACTTGGCCCAGCACAGCACAGGGCTAAGTTTCTTAACCAACAGATCTTAAGATAACTTAAGTCCTAAGATGGTTAGCTATATAGATAGGTATATCGAATATACATCATCTCTCTGCCCGTATTCTGCTTTATGTGGGGTCAGCACAACATGTTCTTCTCTTTCAATCTCTTCTTATATTCACTCCATACCTAACAATGACATCTTTTACATTACCCATCTCTCTCTAACTTAACATCCTTCCAAATTCATTCATAGTGATGATGTGTTGAAGTACACTATCTTACAGAAACTACCCTAAGGTTACCTGCAAGGTCTTGAACCGGTTTTGGGTACATGTTAGCTTCACCGGTGCGCTTTGTCTGCCCAAACATGTACAGCATTCCTGTTGAAAAGATTGTTGTCATTAGTTCTTTTGGTTGTAGATTATTGCACGCGAAAGTTCGATGATTTTAACTCCTTCACGTCGTACCGGTTATGATCTGTATGGCGATTATGGAACTTTTGACACAACCAATGTCTATCAGTTTCGATTAACAATCGGCATAATTTCAATCATTAGTTTGATTGTAATTAGAACCAGTTTTGACAAGATGGATTACTATTACGTACGTTCGGTTTTCTATTCATATGACAGCATGTATGACAATAAACATTAACCTTCCGTAATACCAATTCATCAATATTAACTGTAGTATCAAAAGTAGTAAGCGATTAGTATCAAAGTTTTGATACTATCAGAATTCCATTATAGCCCCGCTGGTATAGGGCATTGAACTTTAATCCAGAAAAACAACTTTAAGGGAACTAAATATATAATAATAATAATATAATAAGACCGGACATTTGACACAGCATCATTTGGCCCCAAAGTAAGCAGAGCTTGTGTTATCAGTCATGTGGGTACCACATACACTACTTATACAATTATTATTTTTTGCACATATTACACATAGAAACACCCAGACCCGAGACAAATACTTTTAAGATCATACAAACAATAGTCCCGGGGCGGGAATCGAACCCGCAACCTTTTGCGGACCTAAGCCCACTGCACCACAGAGGTTGTCATATAAATATTGTTGAACAATTTAAAAAGCACCATAGTTCTAAATTTAGGAAAATTTGTACTATGGAATCGAGATGACTGATAGAATACTTATAAATCTTTTACAAAAATCTCGTGGGAAGACGTTTGTCCAGAATCAAATCCGGAACTACTTAAGCAATTATTATGAAATTTGGCTTTCTGTGTGTAATTTGGTCACACTTATATGATAGATATTAAATGTTTTCCTACAATAAGTTCCATAAGTTTCTAACAGATGGCAGTGTAAGTTAACTTCAACATCTTTTGCTATCTAGGTTGGGTAAGCGTATATTGGTTTAACATATTAATAAAGGAACCCCTATCCTATAGTATTATTTTGTTATCCATCTATCGGTCTGTCATGACCCTTTTTCTCCGCTTTGTGTGGAGGTATCAAGTTGATATTAATATCAAATACTTACTTAGGTTTACGGTCCCTTGGAACTGTAAACAGACCAAGCTTCTAAATCAACGCAATCAAAATACACAATCTCAATTCGTTAATTTATGTTGACGATCGCCAGTAAATTAAAACTTATAGTGAACTTCACGTTGGCCTATAATCATGAAATTCGACAAGTCACTAGTTATTTCGGACCAGTGCAGTGTGGTTTATACTTGATACCATTATAGTAAAAGAAGTATGTAGATAGGTACGGTAACCCTCTCAGGCGCCACTATCGCACTTGACTATATTATTAATGCATATAATGTGTTGTCACCTATAATTTTCGTTAAGCATTCTGATATTGCCTAAAATAAAAAATAAATTAATGAAAATCAAAAAATTCAAGCCTGGTTGTGTGTATGTATGTTATTTAATAATGATTTTATGATACCTGGCTCGTTGACTGCGAGACTGTAGGTGGCGCCACAGTGCACGGAGCGGACACCACGCGCCTGCGTTTCGAAGAACTTCATGAGTCGTGGTACTCGTTCATCCTTCTGCTCTGCATGCCCCAATCGCCCAAACCCACCAAAGCCCCAGCTAAATGCGCGCTTCTTACTATCGATCGCCACCTGAAACACAAAAACTAACTTAGACCGCACTAGCTTTATGAAGACCTACATATAAAGTATATGTTTTTCTTTATTTAAGTAGCAGTAGTAATCAGTCATGTGGTACCCATAACAGAAGTTCTGCTTACTTTGAAGCCAGATGATAACGGCCTAAACGGCTGGACAAATCTTGATGATTTTTTTTATGCGTGTTCAAGTGGATTTGAGAATGGTTTAGATTTACAATTATATATTTTTTTCTTTTTAAAACGCGGGGACAGAAGTCGCGTACGGGACAGCTAGTGTTTATGTAATATAAGTATTAATAATGTTGTGTAAGTTTATTGCGTTTATTTAATAAAATAATATTTAAATCATAGCTCATAATTTAGTGCACCCCAATCAATCTTCCATTAAAGTTAGGTTCCTGTCCGTCCAAAGGTTGTCTGGAAGAACAAGCTCCCTTAGCGATAAGACCGTCCGTTGTACATTTAATTTTAAGTATTCTTGGTTGACAAATTGTTATATCGCTAGTTTTAAGGTGCACAATAAAGTGTTTTCATTCATTCATATTCTATTTATTATAATTGGAATAGAATGGAAAATACTTTATTGTACACCACAAATATATTGGACTGTTCTATGGAACAATGATTAGCGGTGGTACAATTGTGCGCTCTTATCACTAGATTTCGATCTCTGCCAGACAGCCTTGGGATGGATTTAACTCGATATAGCTGAATATGGGGTGATGATAATAATATGAGTTATACAAATTATAATAATATCCACTTACATATTTACAGGATAACGAAACGTTAAATACATAAATACCGAATATCATCGCCTAGCTAATTTGTTTCGTCAAAATGAAGACAAAACCAGCAAAAGGGTACTGCATTGCATTTTGTTGCTTAAATAATAATAAGAATCCAAATCTCACATTTTTACATACCAATGTCTATAAATTTCGATTAGCAATAGGCATTATTTCAATCAATCATATACGATGTATTTTAAATGCTTAGTACGCTAAGCACGGTTCCTACCACAATCGTACTTGGTAAATCGGTCGAGTTATAGTTTGACTCCAACTTCACATTGTAACTAGCGATAGAAGCCGATAGAATTCGCAGCGATCCGTAATACCAATTCATTAATAGTAACTATAGTAACTATATAGTAACAAAGTGAAAGCTTTTAGTATCAATGTTTTGATAGTATCAAAGTTCCATAATCGCCCCACTGGTTCCAAAAGTACAAGGTACCTTGAAGAATGGGCAAGGCATAATCGTTATTCAAAGAATTATAGCATTTATGTGGATCGATTCCATTCCAAAACAAACATTTGTGTGATGTACATATTTCTTTGTTCTGTGATTGGTAAACATATTAAAATAATGTAGTATTTTATAGTTAGTATGTTTTAGTAGTTAAAGGGTATTCAGTCAGCCCGCGACCATGGTTATTTCAAAATAAAATAAAATATAATACGTGATAAATACTCATTAACTCTAAAACAATACAGTACAATGTATTCAGTCATTGTTTCCCATAGCTTAGCTTAATTTTTTGCTACCCGATATTTAAGCATAGTTTTGCTTAGTTTGAGACTGGAAGGTGTTTTGTGGGTTTCTTACCAATATTTATTTATTACTATCAACAATCACTACATAGTATAAAACAAAGTCGCTTCCCGCTGTCTGTCTGTCCTTATGTATGCTTAGATCATTAAAACTACGCAACGGATTTTGATGCTGTTTTTTTTAATAGCTATAGTGATTGAAGAGGAAGGTCTATATTTATAATACATGCATAATATAGTAGAGAAACACTGATAATTTTAGAGGTATTAAATCACATGAGACATTCTGTAGTATATAGTATCAGCATTGCACCTGTGCGAAGCCGGGGCGGAGTAATAAATAAATATTGGTGGACAATGTACACAACATCATCTATTACCAAACTAAGCATAGCTTGTATAGTGACCAGCGGGGCGATTATGGAATTCTGATAGTATCAAAACTTTGATACTAACCGCTTTCAGTTACTAATGTTGATTGTCATAGATGCTGTCATAGAATAGAAAACCGAACGTACGTAATAGCAATCCATCTTGTCAAAACTGGTTCTAATTACAATCAAACTAATGATTGAAATTATGCCGATTGCTAATCGAAACTGTTAGACATTGGTTGTGTCAAAAGTTCCATAATCGACATAGAAATGGCTGATAGAATATTTATATATTTTTAAATACATACATAAGATACTTCATAAATCCCAGACAGAATAATCATCTATGTTCGTCACATAAATGCATGTCCTGGGAAGAAATCGAACCCTCAATCTACACAGCAGAAGGCAGAGCAACTACCAACAGAGCTGACAGGCTAGTCGATATCGTATAGTACCGTATGGTTGTTTCCGCAAGCAAAGTCGACGATATCGACGTCGCGCACTGGCGTCACGTGACCATCTTTAGACTTCTCGAAGAAAAGCGCGACGTGCTTCGGCGTCATCTCGAAATGGTACGACAGCTTCGTTGCCGTCAGGAAGTATTTACCATCGGTGTTATGGCCTAGAACAATTAATTAATAATAAATAAATAATGCCGGACATTTCACACAGCATCATTTGGCCCCAAAGTAAGCAGAGCTTGTGTTATGGGTACCATGACTATATATTTACTTTTTTTTTAATACATACATATTATACATAGAAACACCCAGAACCGAGAAAAATAGTTGCAGATCATACAAACACTTGTCCCGCGGCGGGAATTGAACCCGCAACCTTCTGAGTCTCAGGCAGGCCTTTACCCACTGCGTCGTTAAATTAACAATTAACACTATATAATCCATATATAACACGTGTATAACGAATAGGGTTATGGAGTGTATGATGAGCCCAAACAGAATACCTCTGTTGTAAGTTAGTGAGGAGTTGGGTATCACACAGGATACCAAATTTCGAATCTATCAGAAGCTGCTCATAAATTAAAAAAGATGTTCAAAAAAACTTAATCAAAATTGTTCATCCGTTTTGGAGTTACGAGACCACAGACAGACACACACAAACAGATACACAAGTCAACTTTGTCAACACGCCTCTGCTTGAGTGTTCAAAATAATTTTACCCAATGTAAAAACCCCTTGCAAGGAATATGGGGTCACATTGAATTCAAAAGCGATGAAAAAAGTTTAGAGAAATCGTTGGAAATACTGTTTAGGGTTTATACGGGTAATTCATATTGAAACAAGATAATAATGGGATCAAAGTTAATGAGATAAGTCTCAACTTCTCCCCCGCGTGGTAACATAAAAACGAGCCATTTCTTATGGAACAATCATCTATTTATACCTTTCTTAAGATCAGTTCAATAAGTTAGCCGTAAAATCGTAATAAACAAACAAACACAAAGACAGAGACACTTTTAATTTATAAACTCTATAACCCTATGACCGACTATATAAAAAAATACCCAAATGTATTAAGGTTAATAAGTCCTGGTTACAAACGAAATATATACAAACCAAACTAGGTAAAATATAATATTAGGTCTTTACCTATGAAATTGCCGTTTTGTATGGAATAAGTGAAAGTACTTATTTTTTTAAACTTTTTTATTTCTGTTGTTCAAAGTAATCACCCATGCAATCGACGCATCTTTGCCAACGCATTGGCAGGTTATTGATGCCCTTCTTGTAAAAATCAGCTGGACGGGAGGCAACAAACTCTTCAAAGGCATTTTGTACTGAATCTCGGGAATTGAATTTTTTACCCACTAAAAAGTTGTCTAAATTTTGGAAAAAGTAATAGTCGGTAGGTGCAAGGTCTGGTGAGTATGGCGGATGAGGGAGAGCTTCTGACCCCAGCTCTTGTAGCTTGGAGACTGTCTATTGTGCAGTATGGACAGTATGCATACTGTCTAGTATGCAGTCGCGCGTTGTCGTGAAGGAGCAGTGGGGACAACCGATTGACCAAAGCTGGTTGCCGATGTGCAAGCTTCTCCATCATCGTCTCCAGTTCTTCACAGAACACATCTGCAGTAATGCTCATGCTGTTTTGTAAAAAGCTGTGGTGAATCACACCCGCACTAGACCACCAAACAGTGACCATCACCTTTTTAGGGGTCATTTTTGGTTTAGAGCATTGCTTTGGTGCTGAACCAGGATCTAACCAACTTGCTGAGCGCTTTCGATTGTCGAACAGAATCCATTTTTCATCGCACGTGTAACATTCGGTTCAAAATTCCTTCATTTCTTTGCGAGCGCGAGGCAGGTCTCGACGCGTACGTTGCGCTGGCGATCGTCAGCTTCCAAAATCGCCTTTAATTCATCATTGTTGACCGAAGTCTCCGGACGACCACGAGCTTCATTTTTCAAGTCAAAATTCCAGAACGGAACCGGGAAAACCACTAACGGGTTGTGCGTTCGTTTGTACAGTTCTCTCCGTAAACGTTTTTGATGTTACGTGCCGTTTGTACGTGTCGCGTTGGTGCCACGAAGGAACTCATATTCCATAATTACACGAATTTTTAAAGTATCCATTATGACAAAAAATATTCAAATGTAATGAAAATACAACGCTAATCAATAAACAAAAGACTGAGTTTGTAAAAAGAATGTCATGTTTTTAAAACAACATTAATTTGAATTTAGAATACAAAGCCATTCCAAACTTTTTTTCTATTTGAAATGACACGAAATGACATGAAATGATATTATATCTGAAACTTTAAATTAAAATGACATGACTGAATTATTAAAATGACATAGGTACATTTAATTAATGAGTATTCCACTATGACGTTTATATTGAGTTTTTACTGCATTAAGTTGCATTTTTTATAAACTTATTTTACTAAAAACTAGCTGGTGCCGGCGACTTTGTCTGCGCAGGATTAGAACTTAGTGTAATTCTAACGGTTTTTGCAGCGCACGCCAGATTAGCTCGCAGATGGTCGATTTTTTATCTATTTACTTGACACTTATCGTTATATTTTGGACAATTCACACAATATCTTTATAAATTATAGCCTATGTGTTTTTCTGATGTATAACCTTATATTATTGTAAAGTTTCATTAAAATCCATTGAGTAGTTTTTTGCGTGAAAGAGTAACAAACATACATACAAATTTTCGCGTTTATAATATTATTATTATTATACGCCACCTAAATGATCTTCAACAGATGAACGAAGGCCAATGATGATGACATACAAAAATATAAAGTACTAAGTTA
The DNA here is from genome assembly GCA_948098915.1 of Lampropteryx suffumata. Lineage (NCBI taxonomy): Eukaryota > Metazoa > Arthropoda > Insecta > Lepidoptera > Geometridae > Lampropteryx > Lampropteryx suffumata. Next base: position 10,440,814 of record OX402544.1, on the reverse strand, counting down.
CTGAAGGGGTATATAATGTTCAACTGATTTTTAAACTTACGCGATCAGAACACATTATTATAAATATTAACGGGTATTTATCGCGTTTATTTACCTATTTTTCCCAACGTTTCGACAGGTTTACTCTTTCGATTCTGCCGTGGTCACGAGATGACTCATGGATGAGTCATAAATAATGAGGGTAAATAAGCGCGATAAATATCCGTTAATATTTATAATAATGTTCAACTGATTGTAAAGTTATTTTTTAGAAATAGTTTTCTTGTTATTATAATTGCATTAATTTCAATAAGTTTAATGGTACAACAATTGATTTATTAGTACCAGTCGCTTAAATTATTGCTTTTTAGTTCTGAAATGCTTCGTCTGGTTGTGACAACGTGGGTTCGACAATCGTTTTTGACAGAGATTCGAAGTAACACGCCTAGAGAGTGTATATAAATTGTACAAGTTGATTGAACAGTGCACTCTTTTTAATATTTCCTGATCTTGCCCAAATTTAGTGCTACAAATTTTCTGAAGATATCAAGCGTGAGAAGCCGCGGGCAGCAGTTAGTAAAACATAAAATAATGTTCAGTTTTGTTTAGAAATAGAAATGTTCCAAATATGGAGTATCTTACCTACCTACCTACAAAATTTCAATTCAAATAAAGATTCACAGGGTCTTGTTATCATTCAAATAATATAAATGCCTCTGTCTGCCTGTTTGCTTGTTACCTTTTCACGGCTGAACTAATCTTGATAACATTTGGTAAGGAAATAGATTAAAATAAAATTGTATATTTAGAGATATAAATAAATAAATAATGCCGGACATTTCACAGAAATCTGGCCTCGAAATAAGCAGAGCCTGTGTTACAGGTACCCTATGACTGACTTATATACTAGAATAGAATAGAAATTACTTTATTGCACACCAAATATACATTGAACAAGTAGAAACAAAAATAACATTGTTTTGCTAGTCGGTAGTACAGTGGGCGATCTTATCGCTATGTAGCGATCTCTGCCAGACAACCTTGACTACTACTACTACTTACTACTACTTACATAATTTTTTTGTAAAAACATATAGATTATACATAGAAACACCCAGACCCGATACGAATACTTGCAGATCATACAAACATTTGTCATGCGGCGGGAATAGAACCCGCAACCTTCTGCGTCTAAGCCGGGCCTTGTTCCCAACATGATGCTGTAAAGGGCGTTGTAGATTGGTTAGATAGATAGATAGAAAACTCTTTATTGACTACCACACGGAATATTACAAAAACAAAAAACTAAACTTATTTAAGGCAATACAATGGGCGGCCTTATCGCTAATAGCGATCTCTACCAGGCAATCGTTGGATGGACTGGACTATAAATAAACAGTGAAGGGGCATGTAGGTGTGGTGTATTTATATAATTACATACTTACATCATAATAATCAATATAAATTTGGCGTTTAGGGACACAGGGAACTTTTTATGTAGGTACAATGCGTAGGAAGCGGGTAGAAGCTAGTTTATAAACAAAAATAAAAACTGGCCCTTGATTTAGCTTTAACTGTGTGTATGTGTGGACTAACCAAGCTGTCCATACTCCGGCAAGCCGAAGGAGTGTAGGTTGCCATCGCAGTCTAGGATCATTGAGAACTCAGCACCGCAGCCCACTTTCACTATCGGCATAGCACTGTATAGAAATAAGACAGACTTAAAACAAGTAATTATTGGAGCACAGTTCTGTTGGCACCAACCTAACTAATTTTAGCTAAAATTAGGTTTAGAATTGTCAAATGAAACTTTAATATTCTGCTGTTACCAACTTATCCTAATTTAATTAAGCGTTCCTAATTTAGTTAGATGGTACCAACCGAATAGGTTTTACAAATGCTATGACTAAATAAAATATATTTTAGACAATTCCTAATTTTAGAAATGTGCCAACCAAATTGCCAGCAATATTTGGCACAACACCACCTAACCCTAAACTAAGCATAGCTTGTATTATGGTGACTAGATGACTGATAGGATACTTATATATTTTTAAATACATACTTATGATACTTAATAATACCCAGACACAGAACAAACACCTATGCTTTTCACACAAGTGTTTATCCTGGGAGGGAATCGAACCCTCAATCTGCAGCACAGAAGGCAGAGCTACTACCAACTGAGCTGACAGGCCAGATCATTAGGTCTTTTTTGGTTGATGAAGGGATCTGAGCAACTTGTTGCTTCCACATTTATAATGCATACAGCTAGCAGCAGCTATAATGCGTACAGCTATTTGAGATATGTTCCCTATTTGAGATATGACTCCAAAACGGCTGGACTGATTTCGATGAAATTTTTAGGAAATCTTCAGATTGGCCTAGCGGATGATCCTGTGAAGTTTGGTAGCGATCGGATCAACAGAACTTTTTTTTGCATCAATCAAATTTGGTATGGATATAGATTGGGACATAGGAACGGACATAGGCTACTTTTTATGTATGTAATGTACCTATGCGTACGAAGCCGCGGGCAGAAGCTAGTATAATAATAAACATTAACAGTCTAAAAAAACAACAACATACAAATAACTACCTAAGTATAAAACAGCACATGCAGATAGACACACGTTAAACTTATAACAACTGCAGTAATGTTAAATGTTTGCGTCGGGGGTTAATAAAATGAGAACGATTAGGTCAACTACGCCAGATTGACAATTTCATTTAAAAGACAAAATAACGAAATTCTTTTTCTCTATGAGTTCTCTCTATCCCTTACTGCAGCATGCTTCAAATAACCATAAAATCATATTGTTTTTGAAGTTCACGGGTATTTATCGTGTATCACCTCTTAATTTATTCCCAACACGTTTTGGTTATGTTGCAATACTCACTCAGATTACGTTAATTCACGTTATCCTCACTTTCATATACATCTTTTTTTTTTGTAATAATATTATATTGGTGGACAATGCACACAACACCATCTAGCCCCAAATACCTTGTATTACGGTGACCAGATGGCTGATAGAATACTTATATATTTTTAAATACTTTACATAAGATACTTTATAAAACCCAGACACAGAACAAACATCTATGTTCGTCACACAAATGTGTGTCCTGGGAGGGAATCGACCCTCAACCTACAGCGCAGAAGGCTGAGCTACTACCAACTGAGCAGACAGGCCAGTCAAAAGACGACTTCTCCGTTTAAAAAATCATGAAGTAACATAACTCTTACAAATTAGTTAATTGTAGACTACTCCTCATAAGTGTAGACAATTTATTTATAAGTCTAATAATGTTGCTTGTTTTGTGCGACGAAGAATCCTAAGAAAATTTTAGACGGCCTTTCCGCGATGACGTTTAGAATAAACAGATGACGATCCAATGCAACTATGGGCGATATTTCATCGAGATAAATAAGAAATCTATGCAATATCAATAAAATCACTGAATATTTGTAAAATGTATATCTTTTCTTTCAACTACGCAGAAATGTTATCATTAATCACTACAAAACCGATCACAAAGGACGTATTTTTTGCTTAGAACCAATAATGTTAATGCAGTAATGTTATATGAAATCTCATTATTGCACTGTTTTTCATTATTGCACTGTTTTTTTACTTTTTATTTTAGATATAAATTTACCACAGAGGTTTAATATCTCCCATTAAGTTTAATAGAAAATGTTTGCATTCGATCAAAAAGATACTGGCTGATAATAAAAATCGGCTGAATAAAACCGACTTGGTGAAAAAATATACAAATTGCGCCCATTTTGTACCACTTGTAAACCTTTGATTCTTCATATTTTTAGTTTGAGTAGGTATATTTTATCACAGTAGGTAGATTGGTAGTTGAAAGAAAAGTAAATTACGCACCTTACTAAAGAGAGTAATGAATGCACTCGTGTTAATTCAGTGCCCTCGCTTACGCTCGGGCACCAACATAACACTCGTGCATTAATAACTCACTTTGCGCTCAGTGCAAAAATCTACTATTTCTTTCTAGAATGGCATTTGACATTATAGGAAGAAAAGAAGAAAATAACAGGGTCTCAAACGTTTGCGTTGCTCTCAAAAGGTAAGAGGCGTTTCAGTATTTGGGTATCATTTAGATGAAATAATTACTTAAATTTCAGGATTATTTTAAAACAAGTCAGTGGCCAAACGCCTAACTTATTTCAATATGCTAAGGCTCACGGTTCCACATTGATGTAATTTTAATCATAGACGGGCACTAACCGCTTATTTTGGTCTATCTTACTTTTCTTATTATTAACTTGTCTGTCTGCATTCTTTTCTATAAATGTACAACAAAATGTAGTTGATATTATTTACTAGAAAGGAATATTACGAGGAAAGGGTACTTACGAGTGACGGACGCGAGTTGGCTTGAGCACCTGCGCTTTTGTGGAGCCAATACCGCACTGACCGCTCTTGTTATCGCCACACGCGTACACCGTGCCCGTATCTTAAACAGTATCATTTAGTTATTATTACAACAAACATTTACAAATTCATTAATAACAGGAAAAGAAACATAATAAAAATAATTACTAGTAGTCTCCGCACTGGCGACAATTTCTTAAGTGTTATAAAGTATCATAGTTTGTATTTACATGTACATATATGTAAGTATATAAACAGTCAATAGTCCATAGTACAAGTGTTGCTTAGTTTGGGATTGGTTGGTGCTGTGTGAATTTGTGCAGCAATATTGACTTATTTTACCTATCTCAAAATCCAAACCAACTTTTGAATTAAGATGAGTCGGATTTATAAATATAAACAGTCTATCTCATAGTAACATAGCTACTGTAGCGTTAAGGTATGGTCTGTTGTTGTCATTTGAATGTTATTGTATAATGATAGCCTATCTGTTGCTATCATTATTCAATACCAAATAAAAAAAAGAGTGTTATGTTAAAAAGAGGACTAAGGTCCTCTATCTCATAATTACATAATGCGTTAATGTATAAATAAATATTGGCCGACAATGCACACAACACTATCTAGCCCCAAACTAAGCATATCTTATATAATGTTGACCAGATGACTGATAGAATACTTATAAAACCCCTGGGTTACTGCCTGTACCAACTTAATACCAGAGCAACACATTTCAATAGAGCAAAGCATTGTTTGGTATCCAATACCATGTAAGGTAGAATTATGCTAAGTTCAGGACTTGTTTGGCTGCACATTCGAAGCAGTGCTAGTTGGGATGGATACCAATGGATGGCCTTCTCTAAGTAGTTGTGGATATTCTGTTCTGCTTGTTTGTTTTTAGCTTTCTTTATGTATCTACCAGTCTTTATTGTAAACAATTGATGTTAAGTTATGTCATAATTGTACCTGTTTACCGTTTTGGTCTATGTTATCAAATAAACTATTTTCTTTATTCCCAGACACAAAACAAACATCTTTGTAATACGCCTATTAATACACATTTTTGCGGCTTCACGTATTATTATGGATATACCTATAATAAAACGCGAAGTTGGAACGGATCCGAAAAGCCAGTTCACACTTTGCTATGCTATGGTGACTGAATGCTAGGTAGAATATGCATACCTGTAACAAAAAGCGTGTGGTGTCTACCCACAGCGGCGTGTATGATATTCTTGCCCTGCAGCTCGGGAATCAACTCCGGTGTGTCGCGAACATTCAAATCACCGAAGCCCAGCTGACCACAGTTGTTGCGCCCTAGATTCAAAGATATTTATTTGCCAGAAAACATGTGTACAGAAGATGACAAAAATGTAACAATGTGAAACAACATGCTTGACCGGTATACGGTATGCAAATTAGATAGAAAGATGGCATGCAAGTTTAAAAATAATTACAATTTATCACTAAAAATTCGCCAAGATTATAATAACACTTTGCAAATAACAATTTCTTTAGTTTTAGTTTAAACATTTGGACGTTTGGGTCTCTATATAGTGTATGTAATTTGTTATAAATTTTGGGAGCAACACCAACAACACTTTTTTGCATTAGTGCTGTTTTTACAGGGTGTAATTTTAACCTAGTATTATCCTGTCTGCTTCGAAGTACAAAATCAGATAACCGGGGGAACAGATGGGGATTGTTTTTAACAAAAAGAAGTACTTCTATTATGTAGAGGGACAGAATTTTGTGCTTCGAAAATAATGGTTTACAGCTATTAGTAATTTTTATTTTAAACATGGCTCTCACACATCTTTTTTGTAGCCTAAAAATGATGTCTTTATTGGTAGAGTATAACAAGCAAGTTACAAGTTACCTACAGGTATAACAAGCTCAATTAAACTTTATTCGTAACAATCATAGGGTTTATTTTGAATATAAGCATACAAAATCAAAATATTCGACATAGAGCAAACCAAATGCATGCATTATGCACGATGCAGCTGTTGTAAGTTTTTCTATTTGATTATTCTAAAGAGGTAGTTTGTAACATTGTAGTGCAAATTTATACTTCAAACTATAGAACTGATCTACTAAAAAATATTGGTAAACAGCTGGTTTACCCTTAAATAGAGCATACTGGGCAGCTAGTTAGCTAGTTATAAATAATGATGTAGTTGTAGTTATAAAAGTTATAAGCTGCGTACAGCTTCGCACGCCTGGCACCTACATAAAGAGAAGCCTACTGTGGTATTCCTGGTGACAGACTACATCTTTACTACATTTAGTCTAAATCTTTTCAGCTGTTGCAGCATGGTTAACCGTCCAACAAACATATCAAGATCCACACAATCTTACCCTTTTACAATATTAGTAGAATTTAACATGTATATTCTAGTGAAACTAGCACAATAATGGCATGTTCTAGCTAGTATATCATTACACCACATACATACCAAAAGCGTAAGCTTCTCCAATGTCAGAGATCAGCACTGAATGTCCAGCCGAGCAGTGACTTGCAATAAAACGGAACTGCAAACAAAATACAACTCAATAATGTGTAAGAATATACTTATCAAGCTACATTGAGAGCTGCAATCTTTTAATTCCTAGTGTGTGAACTTTTCCAGCACAGAATCTTGTGGTAGAAAATTCTCTCACAGAAAATTGTGGTAATTTTTGTATTGATTATTTGCACACATTTTGTAGTCTACACTTTCTTGCTAAGTTACTTAATATGTTTTAATTTCTATACTCCATTTTTTACATGTGTCAAAGTATAATGTTTGCCACTGTACTACTTTGACATCAAGCTTAAACATTTATTATAAATCATATTATTATCTTACCCGCTTGTCGGTGAATTTGTGGAATGTGTAGAGATTTGGATGAGACCTCTTGGACGGATTATTCTCCCTCTTGGCAACAAGATCCCAGGTCACTAGACCCGCAATCATGAGCACTCCTGGAGGCTTGTAAAAAGACTTCAGCAACTCCTGTAAGCAACAATGTTTGTTTAGTAACTTTTATCTGGATGTTTACCTCTAATCTGTGTGCATGTACTACGTTTAAGCTTTTGGAGGTACTTAATAAATTAAAATAATTAAATGTAATGTATGAAAATAATCTTTTTCCCACACTGGTTTGAAATAACTAATCAAATTACTGGATGAACAAGATCAAAGTTACATAATCTTATCCAGTTGCTTGCCAGATAATATAGATATTTTTAAGGAACATTCCTTACAAAGCATGGAAACGGTTGGGTAAAATTCCGACTGTAGTTTATCATTCCAGGAATGAGCGCTCAGAACATCATGTAAAGTTAATCAAAAGGGCGTGATTAGAAAATTGAAATTTTGATGTTTACTGCATTCTTCAGGTAATATGGCTTGCAATGATTATGATCCACTTCTACAACTGTGTTTCACAACTATTAATGACACATGAATGCTTCATGGTTTTGATGAATTTACCTCAGGCAGCTTTAAGGTGGGCTCTTCAGGCAGGGGCGAGGGTGTGCGTGTTCCTTCAGCTTGCGGGGTTGCTTCTACGGAGGAATCACTATCTTCATCATCAGTTGGTGGCTTCTTGTTACGACGCTTAGCGGCCTGCTTAGTGGGTAGGGCAGCGCGCTTGCGACTACCATCATTCACAACCATACTCGGACTGGGGAATATAACAAGCTATCATCAAGTATTTATCACTGTAAATTGAGAAGTAAGCATGTAAGCATACTTTTAGCTTCACAAATAGAATGATCAACATTTTAATGCAAGTTTAATAGCTCATTGCATTGTAATTAAATAGAACAAACAAATAGAATGATCAACATATTGTCGATCATTCTATTTGTTTGGGAACTAAAAGTATGCTTACATGAGAAATTTTTTGACATACTAGACTTTCTAAATTGCATGGTATAATGAGGAGGTATCCCTATACAAATGTAGGGCATAGTGATGAGGTATCCCTATACAATTGTTGAGTATAGTGAGGTGGTATCCCTATATAATTGCTACATTTTGCCATGGCCATATATTACTTAATGTTGTTGTGACATCATAATTAACAAGTGTTGCCCAGGATTGAGCAATTTCAATTGCTTGTGTAAGCATATCTTGAAACATAACTTCAAAGTTTATCTATTGGAATATTATTATGATTTAAAGGAATAATTGTCCAGTGAAACAACATTTAAACCAACTATGCTTTTTAAATTGACTAACTAGTATTTACTGCAGTATACATACATTTTAGGCATTGTGAGTTTGTTAAACTTTCAGTGTCAATTGCAGTTACCAAATAACTTGACTTGCCTTAAACTGGAATCTGAAATAAATATGTATGGTCATTTATACATTTTGAATAAGAAAACGTTATTATATTACAAGGATAGGATGTAAAGTTACATAATTAAAATCAATTTTGTTCAGTTCAATCACAAGGATAACTTTGAATCATCTTACATGCATACTGAGGGAGCTATTAGGGAGGGAGCAGTCAGAATATTTTTTACTTGATGAGACTGTCTATTGGTTGAATTGGTCTCTTTTTAAAAGGTTTCATTGACACATAAAATCACAGATACCATCAAATAAAAATATGAATCATAATAATTAGGTTTTATAAAAGGGACATGCAAATTTTAACAGTTAATGGCAGCCATGTTGTTTTATTTTTTATAATTTAGCTACAGCCATTAAACTTTAGTATCAAAAGGTGTTTTCTTGTTGCATCCATATGTATGTATCACCCTAAAAATCATTGTAAGTGATGAGGCTAATTTTCAGATGCATAGGGACATCAACAAGCAAAAATTGCAGGACTGGGATGACCATTATAATCTGCAATGCATCCATAGAGTGTCACTGTTTCGTTGGATATTCTGCACCAGCGATTTGATGTTTCAAACTTTCAAAAACTTTTAATTTTCTTTACCTTTTTAAAACTTTGTGATCAAATTCATATTGGTGGTAAACTGTGTTTTATCGCGGATTACCTTTTAACCAGCTATTTATAGCAACATAACCTAAAAGTTGGGAAAATTTTGAAAGGTATATATATACCCATAAACTACAAACAATATGAATTGATAGTATCAGAATTACATATTCGTCTATCTGATCTATGCATCAGAGTCATCCAAAACTGGACCTCTCCAATACATAGATCAGCGAAGCTGCAGCTTCATTTCAATGACGTGATATTCCACAAATAATTCCATTGCTGGCATATCAATATTGCCAGCAATGGAATGCCAGCATATGGAATGGAATACCAGCATACAAACATCAAACTTTCTTATTGGTATTGTGTATTCTACTAATAATATAAGTAAGTTTTTTTAATGTTTGTTTGTTCCCTCAATAATGGTTACACCAATCTGCTTACACCAGTCTGTTTTTATCTATGTACACAGGTAGCAGCTAGTAATAATCAAAGCTAATCAAAGCTAGTTGTGCACTGAGGCCTATGAGGCCTATAAGAATGCGAGGCTGGACTCTCACGTATTGATGAGGCAACATACGCCTGGACCACCACAACCATGAAGTAGCATAAATTATCCAATGTGGACACAGCCCTTGGAATGCACTGCACTCTCAACTTTATTTACCTTTATCAGAACGCCTTACTGAGTAAAATGAGTTTGAGTATGATGAGCAATGATGCTATAACTTACGAACTAGCAGCAAACGAAATCATGAAAAACCCGTTAGGACACACGAGTACCAACTAAGTACAAACAACTTTTTCAGACAGAGTGAATCCATGGCTCTTTTATTATTCAGGTCAATTCAATAAGCAAACCGCCAAGTAAGTACATAATTTATCTTCTAGCAAGGTAAACGTAGGTAATTCGTCTCATGAAATATGCATAGAAAGCTTACAGAATTAACATGTGCAGTCTGGTTACATGCGAATGCTTTATTACCAATAGTTTAGGATAGTCCTACATAAAACATATTATAAACCATCTAATCTAACCGCTTAGGAACTTACCGGTAAGAACACAATAAAATAAAACAAAATATTTCCTTACAGTCGGTACACAACTTTGTTCGCTTCGACGACCAAAGAGATTACAAACTTCGGGATACATACGGACTCTACTCTACATTTACACGGAGAATAGACTATAACACAGACACAGACTACTAGGCTAGGCCATCCAGCCAGAGTCGAGACCATTCGTTCATTCTTCCTCTATGTCTATAGTCTGTGGTCGGTCGCGGTCTCGGTCGTCGATTGTTCCTAGTCTAAGCTACGTCAATTATTTCAAAAAAATCTTGTTGGAGCGTAGACCGAGAAACAGTTTCTCGGTCTACGTGTTGGAGTAACGTAGAAAACGTTCCCCTAGCTAAATCAGTTTTTTTTACTTTTTTTTTGAAGTGTAAACTTCTTTATCAACGTTGTGATTTGAAAGTCGATGAAACGAAAAACCGACAATAAAAAGAGACAGACACATAAATTCATAAGATTTAACGTAGGAGAAAATGAGATAGAAAGCATTATACAGTGTTTCTTATATTCGTGGTTCTAAAGTTTTTGAAGGTTTCGCTTCTACCACGTGTGAATTGCACACATGTTTTTTCCCTGTGGACGCACAATTATTATGAAATTTCGTATTATTACACGAAACAATGCTCTAATTATCTGCATAATCAAAACCTTGAAATTCGTCAACATTTTGCACACACAGATTTATGTTAAACAAGATTTATCTAAACCATAGGGTCAGTCATCTATAAGAAAGGAAAAATTCTTCAAATGAATATCAATAGATGGCATTACAGGTATTGATTTGTTATTGAAGTTTGTTTATGAAAAATCAAAATAAGTTCCTGAATAAAATATTTTCCAATTTCATTAAATAAATAAATAATAAATAATGCCGGACATTTCACACAGCATCATCTGGCTCCAAAGTAAGCAGAGCTGGTGTTATGGGTAACCACATGACTGATATACTTTTTTTTTATAAATTTGTACATATTATACATAGAAACTCCCAGACCAGAGACAAATAGTTGCAGATCATACAAACATTTATCCCGCGGCGGGAATCGAACCCGAAATACTTATCATAAGAACAGGAAAATGAAATAAAAGCTTCATAAAACAAGATTTTTATTTTTACAAAATTCAATGACGTCGTCATTCCTGGTCGTCGTCGTTGGTGACAATAAAATTATTTGTTCTTTGTTGCGGTTGACACGGTTTTATTATTGAGTTTTGTAGGTTACTGACTATTGATAGGTGGCGGTATTTTCAATTACTTACTGTATTTTGTTTTGATATAAATTAGTCACGAATCACGAAAATGACATAATCCGGTTTGCACAAGCCGAAGTAGGCTTCGCACGGGTGCAATGCTGATACTAAATATACTACAGAATGTCTTTTAAAATAAGAGAATAACATAGACTAAGAAATAGACATATACCATTGCGTTGAGGACTTTTGTGTAGACCTTTTTAAGGTTACAACACTGTAGTACATTAAATGTGACACACATAAATTAAAAGCAAAAAAATGTGTTTATTTACGACACCACATTAGAAACCTCTAAAATTATCAGTGTTTCTCTACCATATTATGCATGTTTTATACATATAAACCTTCCTCTTGAATTACTCTATCTATTAAAAAAAACCGCATCAAAATCCGTTGCATAGTTTTAAAGATCTAAGCATACATCGGGACAGACAGACAGCGGGAGGCGACTTTGTTTTATACTATGTAATAATGATACTAGCTGACCCGGCAAACTTCGTACCGCCTCAGAATCAATAAATAAAAAAGCAAGCATTTTTTCATATTTACTCACCTTTTAAACCTTCCCTGGACTACGACAAACATCGACCGTTCTCGAGTTTTAGCGAGACAAACAGCAGCAATTGATTTTTATATATAAGATTATTATAATATTATAAATGCGAAAGTAATTCTGTCTGTCTGTCTGTCTCGCTTTCACGCCAAAACGACTAATCCGATTTAAATTAAATTTGGTACACAGATAGGCCAAAGCCTGGGAAAGGACATGCTACTTTTTAATTGGAAAAAAGTGTTGTAAAGGGTTGAAAAGGGGGATGAAAGGTTGTATGAAAGTATTGTCCTTTTTCAGAACTAGAAGCATACAATTTTGGGCTGTTGATTAGATATAAATAAATATGGTATTCAAAGTTTGTAAAAATGTTACCATTAAGGGTGTAAAATAAACATAGGGGATATATCTACGGATTCATTACAAATTTGTGGAGCGAAGGTTAACGTGTTAATAAATATATATATGTTGCAAAAAAAAATATGAATATAGTTATTTACTACCGCATCAATAATCAAAATTAAAGAGAGGGGTGGGTAGAGAGAATGAGAGCCTGGCACTTTAATAATTAATTATGCTAACCCTTTGTCGAAAGGGACTTAATCACTTAACTCCAAACGCGTGTCCCGCGACACGTAATTTTTTTTAATGTGTATAATGTAGTTGGGCATATGAACCATGTTCATGTATATATTTGTTTATTTATTTACATCTAACCTAAAGAGTCGGTGTTGTTTACATGTGTTTTGATATTTTTAAAATCTAATGTATTTAATATTTAATAGTCAATGAAAAGGCTTTTTGGCTTTCTAAACATGTGTTCAAAAAATATGTTTAACCCTATCAACGTAGTATTGAATTATTTACCTACAACAAGTTGGTATTAGTATTTATATATTTATAAATATATATAATAATAATAATAATAATACCGGACATTTGACACAGCATCATCTGGCCCCAAAGTAAGCAGAGCTTGTGTTATGAGTACCACATGACTGATATACTACTTATATACTCTTTTTTCTTTTTTTTTGTAAATACATACATATTATACATAAAAACACTCAGACCTGAGACAAATACTTGCAGATCATACAAACATTTGTCCCGCGGCGGGAATCGAACCCGCAACCTTTTGCGTCTCAGAAGGACCTAATCCCCGAAGCGGTTAAAATAGGAGATTAAACCTATGAGATGTTTTTTAGATGCACAGAATGTATTCCTTACAAAAATAAAATAAAGGTTCTAAGCATACGCGTACGAGGTTGCGGGTAACAGCTAGACACTAATAAAGTGTGGGGCATGCAGTCGCTGAGAACTATGTATTTTCCACTTCGCGCCCACTCTGCACACATCTTATTATTTTCAGATTTCCATACAAAACCATTCAAGTAGGTAGGTACTTATTGAAATTGTCAACCCTTAGTATTTTGTCAATAATGTTTCTAAGTAAGTGCGCTACCGACCTTCATAGTTAGTTCAAATTGTCTGCTAAGCTAGGCTAGATAGGTAGGTGTATGTAAGTATCTTTTGACGTAGGTACCTACTAACTGCGGTATTCACACAAGCCATGGTGTTTCGTTTGGATCACAATACAATTTGCGATTAGAAAATTAGCCGCTGGATAAGTAGGTATTTATTTAGTAACAACATATCCAGCGGCTAATCCAATTATTCGTATCTTGGGTGTTTATAATTTTATGGTAAAATAAGCAACTTTTCAGCAACTTTTTGTCTCAGTTAGGTATGCGAAAAGGCGTGCGGCGCTTTTCCGTAGAATTTTGAAAATTGACAATAACAAACACCACTTTACACGGTTAGTAGGTATCTATTCCTAACAAATAAGTAGCTTACCAAGACAATGAGTATGTTTCATTGATTATTAATAGGTAACTAGTGCTTCTGTAAGCTGTTACCCTCGCGAACATTTTTCGAAATTACTGAAATATAAGTAACATTTTTTACATTTTCTACCCTATAACTCCACCATTTTTAAAAATTATCAAAAACTGAATCGACTAAAAAAGTGTGTTCAGCGTCCCACACCCGCACGTCTTAAAATAATATAGGTGTGTACCCTGTATCTATGTTAGACCAGTAGTTCTAATTTGACAAATTGATACCTACCAACTAAGTTGTGTACGTACAATCTACCTACCTATTTTGAACCGACTTTATCAAAAAGGAGCCTCCTCCTTTTTGATAAAGTCGGATAAAAATAGGTAGGTAGATCTATCTAGGTAAATTCTCAATTCGTGGGAATCTTTTTTTTTTTTTTATTTTTTATTTTTGTTTACCGATTACTCGGAAACGGCTGAACCGATTTGGAAAATTCTGTTTTTGTTTGAAAGAGTATACTTCGAAGGTGGTCTCATATATATTTTATCAAAATCGGTCGAGCTGAAAAATAAACGAATATATAAAACTTGTACACATCGATGATGTTTTCATGTATTTTCATAGCTCGCTGTCTCATTGGAGCGTTGCGTTTATTTGGCCTACCCATATTATAATATACAAAATACATCTACTTTCCGCTAAGAGTTTATTATAGGCTCAAATTTCATTCGATGAAGTCGGTTTCTTTTTAGTTTTTAAACGTAATTATGTGTAGATAACTAGTACAAACTGTCCTTTTAGTTTGGGTAAATATAACTAGAGTGTTGCTAAGTTTTGAACGGGTAGGTACCTATTAATTATAGGCATGCCTATCCTTGAACTATGTCAGTTTATCAAATAAATATTCAGGTTTCTTATTCCTGAGATTTTTTTGGGTAGTGCAGGCTAAGTGAATTTCACGCCTGGCCTTCATGTTAAGTATTGTACTTCTCTAACAGGTATGGACTGATGTGCTCTCTTCGAAAAATGTCAAACAAAACCTAATGCATGCATTCTCCACACGTTGGATGGAGCTCTCTGTCTTAGCCCATAGCCTTGGTCCATACACTAACTGTACTGCAATAATTAAATTGGGACATAATAAGTAGGTCACATTGTAGCGATCTCACATCCACAGATATGTTACTTCTAATATTCTATTGAAGGCATAAGAGCGAACGAGATAGCTATATCTCTCTATTACAAGCGAACATTTTAGCACGTTCAGAATCGTTCTCGTTGTTGGGGTGGTGCCTAAGTTTACCAGATACGGGCTTATCATTGCCTGGACATTTCTGGGGTTACAAACGGAGTTGGAGCTTTAGAATCCAAATTCAAATGTTCTAAAAATACAAATACAAAACTACAAATGTTCGCTGTTGGACAGACAATAGAAAAAATATTACTATGTATTAATAAACTTCGGTGGTTCAACCCGAACTTTTCGACATTCGACATCATCAACATCATCATCATCATAACAGCCTTTATAAAGTCCACTGCTGAACATAGGCCTCCCCAATAGATTTCCAGGAAGAACGATTTTGAGCGCTCTCCATCCACCGACTTCCTGCGATCTTTACAATGTCGTCAATCCATCGGGTGGGGGGTCGTCCTATGCTTCGTTTTCCTGTCCTTGGTCGCCATTCGAGAACTTTTATTCCCCAACGGTTATCAGTTCTGCGAGCGAGATGCGAGATGGCCTGCCCATTGCCACTTCAACTTGCAAATTTTGAGTGCTATGTCGGTGACTTTGGTTCTTCTACGGATTTCCTCGTTGCGGATTTTATCACGTAGTGAAACACCCAACATAGCTCTCTCCATAGCACGTTGCGCGACTCTGAGCTTGTGTATGAGGCCAATAGTTAGCGACCAAGTCTCAGTTCCATATGTCATCACTGGCAACACGCACTGATTATAGATTTTCGTCTTGAGGCTCTGCGGTATCTGTGACGAGAAGATGTGCCGTAATTTCCCGAACTGCCCATCCGTGTTGGATTCGTCGGCTGACCTCTTTGTCGAAGTTGGACTTGCCTAGTTGAATCGTTTGACCCAAATAGACATAATGGTCTACAACTTCGATTATATCGTTCCAAATATGTACCGTTATGGGTGCAACATGAGCATTTGACATGATTTTTGTCTTGGCTCATGTTCATTTTAAGACCCACCTGTTGGGACACGATATTAAGGTCGCTGAGCATTGTGCCAAGGTCATTCAGAGATTCTGCCATGAGGACTATATCGTCGGCAAATCGAAGGTGAGTGATGTGCTCGCCATTGATGTTGATACCATGTCTATGCCAGTACAAGAGCTTGAAAATATCCTCCAATGCAGAGGTGAACAGTTTCGGAGAAATAACATCTCCCTGTCTCACCCCTTTATGCAATGGGATTGGATTCGTGCTCTGGTCCTGGAGTCGGATAAACATGGTGGCGTACAGACATTTCAACACTTCGATATACCGATAGTCGATTTGGCACCGCTGGAGTGACCACAACACTGCCCAGGTTTCGACAGAATCAAAGGCTTTCTTATAGTCCACAAACGCTAAACAAAGTGGCTGGTTATACTCTTCGGTCTTCTGTATAACCTGCCGGAGCGTATGGATGTGGTCTATGCCTTAAAGCCTTTTTGGAACCCGGCTTGTTCGGGAGGCTCTCAGAAGCTCTGTCGTTATTCCGTCTTCCCCCGGTGCCTTGTTGTTCTTAAGCTGCTTGAGAGCCGTTCGAATCTCATATAGGCTGACGTCCGGAATGTCTTCAGTGTAGTGTCAGGTTAGGCGGGCTCTTGCATCGCTATTCGTGCTTGTAGTAGGACTTTGCAATGAGGTGTATACTTGTCCATAGAACTTCTCGAGCTCTCGTAAAATTTCTGGCTTCGAGGAAACGACACTGCCACTATCGGTCTTCAGCTTCGTCAACAGACTTTGCCCAATAGACAGATCTCTCGCGAACACTTTGGAACCTTGGTTGCGCTCTATTGCGTTCTTAATACTACACGTATTAAAGAGACGCAAATCGCGTCGCATAGACTTAGAGATCTGTTTATTGAGCGAGCTGTATTTCGACATGTCCACTGAAGACTGCAGTTTCATTTCGCTACGTTCTGCCATGAGTTTAAGAGTGTGCTCAGAGAGTTTTTGGGTTCTATCTTTGCGCTGGGTTTTACCAGACCCAACGGCAACGACCAAATGGACAATTTCCACCAGACCGTCATTTATTTCGTCCACGGATCCGCATTCGGCGAGGCATTGGAAGCGATTTTGGAGTTCCAACTGAAAGCTCTCGGGTTTTTGGATTTGGGCAGGACTTGGGCGAAGAGTAGATTTCATCAGACGGGACCTTTCTAGCTTTACGTTAAGATTTAATGAGCCTCTAACCATTCGGTGATCACTGCCGGTTTTGACCCTGTTGATCACTGAGACATCATTAAATATTTGCTTTTTTGTAGTCATGATGAAATCTATCTCGCGTTTGTGTTCACCGGGGTGAAGCCACGTCCATTTCCTGGACGACCGCTTCTTCAAAAAGGAGTTCATCATAAAGAGTCCCTCCTTTTCAATGAAGTCGGCCAATCGCTGACCCCGTTGGTTCCGCTGTCCAAATCCAAATTGCCCCACTCTCAGTTCATCGCCATTCCTCACACCTAGCCGCGCGTTGAAGTACCCCATCACAACCGTAAAGTGTGTTTTCGAGGCTTGCATGGCATTTGAAATGTCATCATACATAGCCTCCACTTCATCGTCGGGACGTTTCGAGTGAGGTGCGTACACCTGTATAACCTTAAGCGAATACCATTTGGTTATTCTGAGTATAAGGTATACCACCCTGCTCGACACGCTTTCGATCTTTACTATGTTGTTAACGAGGGATTTGTGGACGAGAAATCCGTGCTGAGAAAGTTGATCGCCCTCCCGGTAGTAGAATAAGTTGCCGGAATTTAGGATTATCGTGTCCTCTCCCTCTCTAATATAATATCCCAGTGCAACTTATTTACTACTTCTTCCAGCTCTATCAACTTCTCGTCGGTCCTCAGTGTGCGTGCGTTGTATGTTGCCAGGGCCAGGGGTCGTTGGGATTGGTAGCTGGACCTCTGCCAGAGATTCTTCGCACCCCCTGTTCCACCGTTACCGTGGCCGCCACTTATGCCAGGAATAGCGGAACTGCCGGGAACTGGGGGCCGTCTTTTAGTTGTGTTCATCATATGGGGGGTTTTGCCATAGTCACCACGCTTGGCAGACGGATTGGTGACCGCAGATTCAGTATTTTGTGCTCGGGGGGTGCTGCTGCCCAATCCCCCGGTGTGTATTCCCTTAGTCGCCTTTTACGACATCCACGGGAGGAGATGGAGGTGTCCTATTCTATACCGGAACCACCACGGTTAACATTCGACAACTGTTGACAAAATTATAAAAAATCACTAAGAAAATCAGAGGCATTTATTTTTTGTTTGTTAATAAATATTTAAGTTAAACTAAATCCAAAAAGAAATGAAACTAGCATTATTCATATCATCAGAATTTTAAATTCGAAACATTGAAATATTTTATCAAATTTTTGTATCATTGAAATTTTTTATCAAAGTGTCAAATGTCACTAAATTTAAACCTGGTATTTAAAATTTACCAAGGACAGGTTATTGTGGAAAAACACCAAGGATTCTGCGTTATTTGGCAGGAGTTCATTACATATTTGTTCGTAGTTTTCCTGCCTCTGAGAAAAATCGCTCAGAATATACGGAGCTTCCAGAGGGCCTAGACATACTGCATTCGCTACGAAACGATTCCATTTCTACAATCGCCATCGCTCTAGCGATAGCGAAGTTCAATTCGAGACAAAGTGACCTTCGGTTAGCGATCGTTTATTCTTTTCGTCTGTTCGCTACGTGGCGTGCTTAGTCTATGGTTTTTCGATATTAAACGTCAATTTCCAAATGTCAAATTCATCTAACCACAAACGAAAAAAGGCGGGAACCTCGAAAGTGGAAAGACGCGAACTCTAGAAATCTTTTTGTAATTTAATTGTAATTCTGTAAATATATAATCTTTTTCGTTGTAAATAAAATACAAAGCTAGTACTGGTACCGGTAAGCCATGGGGAAAAAGAGGAAGAGGTGGGAGCAGCCTCCACCTCCGGATGAAGACCGGTCGGAAGGGTCGACCTCAGACTCCGACTCGGTCGAATCTCCACAAGGGGTCAAAAAAAACAGTAAGGAAAAGGACAGGTATGAGATTTATAAAGTTCAAGGATACATACGAAAATACCCGGATAATTCCAACAAGTCGGACGGATTCATCGTATTCCTGACGCACACTGATGACGGTGTTGCTTTTAATGACCGTGACCGCTTAAAACTTTCCAAAGCATTGCGTGAACATTGCGTCTCTGGAGTTTTACATCTGAGATCAATAAATAGGTACAAGATAGGAATAACATTTGACCTATCTAACAACGCCAATGTTTTTATACAAAATAAAAAACTACTGGAACAGCTATCGCTAAAAGCCACCATCCCAGCAGCGACACGGAGGTAACAGGTGTTCTGACATCTGTTCCTACTGAGATGTCAAATAAGCAAATTTTTTCGCTTATTGGCAGCTCCAAAAATATAATACAGGTCAGAAGATTTATGCGTAGGGTGCGAGGTGAGGGTAGTGTCTCGTTCCAGCCAACCCAAGCGGTTGCTGTTACATTCGCGTCGACTCAGCTCCCCGAATATGTATACTTGGACTCTTGGCGACATGAAGTGAAAACATACATACCCCCTGTAAAACAGTGCTTAAAGTGTATGCGGTACGGCCACATTGCTAAGTTTTGTCGCAACACAGAGGTCTGCAGCATCTGCTCTGGCACGCATAACTTCAAAAGCTGTAGTACTGAAACTAAAGATGCAAAATGCTCGAACTGCGGTGGCAATCACATCGCAATATCTGCTGCTTGCCCTATTAAAAAGCAGAAGGTAGAAGAAAATCAAATAAAATCTCTATCTGCCACATACTCAGAACTTTTCAACTCTAAGTCTTTCCCAGCACTGTCAGCTAGGACACTTGATGTACAGGTTAATAATCTCATGAAGTCTGAAGTTTTTATTAATATTTTAATAGAAACAATCACTAAAATTATAACAAACAAAGATGTCCCCATAAATTCAGGGTCTATTAGAGATACCTTAAAAAAAACTCTAAGTAACAAGTTACCTCCAACATCACTAATTACATCATTTACTTAATAAAACAGCTATGGGTGGAGTTATTTGATTTAAATATTAATGTTAGCTTCGTGTGGGTGCCTTCACATAAAGGTGTTGAAGGAAATGAAAAAGCAGATTATCTAGCTAATACGATAGTTAAGTTTTCAAACACCATATCATCTAATATTGAAAGCGGTGGTGATGCAGATGTCTTGTTACCATACACAGACGTTGTAAGCCTCCTAAAACAACGGATGTGTCATGCATGGGGAAGACATTCGTATCACTATACGCAAGTCGAAAATAAAGGTTCCTGGTATGCAACTCTCGATGTCCAGATTGATTCCATACCGTGGTTTTGTAAGAGTAAGATTTTCTTAAATAGAAAATTTTATTCTACAATCTGTCGAATGCGCTTTGGTCACTGTCGTTTGAACTATCATCTCTATCGCTTAAAGCTGGTTGACTCTTCTGATTGTGAACATTGTCAGTCACGAGAAGTTCAATCATTAAATCATATATTTTTTGATTGTCCATCATTCAGTATTCAGCGCCTTGTACTGATAGATGGACTCCTCCAAATTTATGGTGAGCCTGATTTGGTCCCGCGTTGTATTCTGGAGCTACTTAAGAATGAGTCAACCTATATAGAGTTGTATAAGTTTTTATTTAGTATATTAATAGATATATAAAAATGTGCAAAATGTACATAGATAATATAATTATAAATGTAAAAGAATATTATAGTAATTAATTATTAAAAAAAAAAATTACAAAAAATGAGAAACCAAAAAAAAAAACTTTTATTTACAATAATAAATATGTACATAACTATTTTATAATATTATTAGCAAAATAAAATACTTATTCAATTAAAAAAAAATAAAAAAATCGTTCATTTGTATCAAAGTATTTTGATGAATACATAAACATTGTTTATGAAACTTACGAAAGACATATTTACAACTTTACCCTTGAAACGGATGAAATTATTTTACGCAAGACAAGGCAGTATGGTCTCTAGACTTTAGCCTGCTCATATGAGCGAAGAAAAAAAAAAAAAAAAAAAAAAACTAACCACAAACTAGAGATACCTATAGAGTCGGTGTTGTTTACATGTGTTTTGATATTTTTAAAATCTAATGTTTTTAATATTTAATGAAAAGGCTTTTGGCTGTCTATACATGTGTTCAAAAAATATGTTTAACCCTATCAACGTAGTATTGAATTATTTACCTACAACAAGCTGGTATTAGTATTTAATAATGGGATCAAGATCACGGGCCAGCGGAGAACAGTTTTCAACTCTTGGAGTTCATGGAGAGTTAAATAGTTTTTCGGTACTTATCTACTAGTCATTAATAATATTTTACAGCTGTTATTATAAACTAACATTATTTATTCAAATTTTGAATCTTATTCATTACGTCGAAAGTCAGTGTAAACAATGACGTGATCTCACATCGAAATACTCAAAAGGCCCTTTGTTAACTCATGTTACAGGCAGTGTGACCTTGCAAGCCCTCGGCCTGGTGCTCAGGCAGGGTCGTTTAAGGGCTGATCTTTTGTGGCAAGACCTCACATTACCAACACCTTGAACTCCATTGTTGGTGGTGTTTCCAAGACTTCGGATAGATGGAAAAGGTGAATATATCATGCACCACCAATATATGAACGTAATATTTGTATGTGTAACAATATACCAATAATACTTCACTATGTAATTATTTCTACCAACATTACACATAATATATTAACTACATTCTAAGGTGTGGGCAGATTAGAAGTCGAGAACAAAAATGTTATACATCATTATGACATTTTTGTCCTCGACTTGACAACTAGTTACTTATTATCTAACAAACTATTTATACTTTTAGTGATCCTTACTCTAAAATTCTTACTTTCTGTGACAAATGCCTATCCATTCCACTTGTAGTTATGTACTATTGCATTGTAAAAAATAAATTTTGTACTAAAACATATAACACTTTCTGCCTCAATATTTACGATTTGTTAATTATTTCAGAGGCCATCTACTGCACCATCCCAAAATCCACCAGCCAAAATCCACCAGTTGAAACCTTAATTTAGACATTAGTGTAGAAGATGGTATATACTATGGCAGTATAAGTACTCTTTAGTTTTGTCAGTACTACTTTACAAAAAACACATCTAAACTTTACCTTAAATTATAAGAGGGAAAATGATTGTTTTTGTTTTTCAGGAATAACCATTGCCAGTACCAGGGAGCCTAACAGTATCCCAACCACCAGTTGTTGACTGCTCTCGACCTTTCGCTCACCACTAAGAGGAGAAGCGGGATAGAAACGAGGCCCGGAGGATAGAGGTGTGGCAAGAGCTGAACAATCTGTTTAACTGGTTTGGAGATATCGCTCAAGCCACAGTACAGAGATATCTCAGTGATAGCGATGTATAGTATGTAATAGTAGTAGAATAGTATATTAATTATAATTATATTATTATAAATAAAACATGCTACGAAGCTGACATTGACTCTTTTATTTCTATTATAATACAGGTGTGCTCTTTGTCCACTGGCTTTACAATTGCAATACGGGTGGAATCAATGCAACTTATTACCCCCTGGTAGAAAGTGCTTCCTCTAAAACCTGTAAAAACATACTTATTATCTTAACATAATTTTTATATAAACATAGGTACATATTGACTGGCCTGTCAGCTCAGTTGGTAGTAACTCTACCTTCTGCGCTGTAGGTTGGGGGTTCGATTCCCTCCCAGGATAAACATTTCTGTGAAGAACATAGGTGTTTGCTCTGTGTCTGGGTGTTATAAAGTATCATAAGTATGTATTTAAAAATATATAAGTATTCTATCAGTCATCTAGTCACCATAATACAAGCTATGCTTAGTTTGGGACTAGATGGTGTTGTGTGCATTGTTCATCAATATTTATTTATTTATTTATTGTGATTGAGGTATCTTTAAAATATCCACTTACTCTTCTTTGATTTGAGATTGTTGTTTCAGGAAACACAATCCATTTCTTTATGACTAGTGGTTTAGGGCATCAAGGACATCTTTAATGCAACGACTCATCCGTTGTGTTAAATACTGAGTAACACCCACAATTCTTTGATACTATCCTGTCGCAAAAAAGCTTAGGGCGCAAAGTATCTCAAAGAAACAATTAAAAATAAGTAGGTACATATTTGACTTTTGATAGACTCAAGCCTTTTAAGAAACCTAAAATCAGGTAAGTAGATAGGTAGGTAACCGAATAGGTACAAAGTAAATAACACAAATCTGCTGATTTCTACTACAGCTGATTAAAAATCGCCATTTTGTTTCGTTTTCTACAGGGTTTTGGCATTCGCTAGGTTTTCCATCAGAAGAATCGAAAACTAAGCGATAACGATTGTCAAAAGCGACACTTGGCTACGCATTTGTATGAAAGTCGATGTTCGTTATTGTCGATTCGTTTCATGGAATCGAAAGATGGTTACTTGACTACCAATTTTCTATTCGCTAACAATAGATCACGTGATATTTCGATAGCTTATTAATATGTTAATCCCATACATTATTGTTCTTTTCTACAAGCGACATCGCTAATAGAATGTCACTTTGTCTAGGCCCTCTGGTCCTAGCGTTTTTTTTATATCATCCATCTTATAACTAGCTTAACTACGAAAGACATGCACAAGATTACAGTAGTTTGTAATAATATTAATTATACGGGGAGGTGGGGTGCATTGATACAAGGGGCACATTGATACACTAGCCTTATCTAATAAATGTGTAAATGGATCATCTCTAAAACGTTCGGAAAAACTTCCGAAGGCATCCATTGTAACCTCACCGACCGTCTGTCAAAGGGCGCCCTTGGGCATGTCGAGAAGTGTTTTGAGCACTCATAAGTAAATTCTTACGCTATATGTGAAAGTGTTTTGACGCTCTTCGATAACATCTAAAGAGGATCTTTATATACCAAAGGTAAGGTAAACTATCAATTATTATGATTTTTGTTAATTTCACTTAAAATCAAAGTTACTTTTAATATGATAATTTGAGTTTTGAAAAATGTCGTTTGGGGCACTTTGATGCAACAAAGTGCGGGGCACATTGATGTGTATCATTGTGCCCCGACTCTGTATTAAGGTGCCCCATTAATTGGTTTTCATCAGAAAATGGTGCGCACGTATGAGCCAAAGACTGATAGAAGTAAAATAGATCCAAGAGAATATCAAGTCCGCCATATCTGAAGTAACTTTAAGGGTATAGATAATACTATACGAAAAGCAGCTGACTAGTATCGTATTAAGCCCGCAACTTTGCAACATCAGATTGAGTTACAGTCAAAGTTTCCAAGACGAAGAAATGAATCAGGAAATACAGAGTCAGGAAGTAGATTTTGTGGAGGTAGAAAGAGATCTAAATTATGAAGATGTTGATGAAACCTGTGAACGAGAAGAGACAAAAAATTACACTCTAGATAACCAAAGGGATTTTGATAGATATGCGAACGTCCGCGTAATTCCATCTCTCCACGCTTCACCACGTCCAAAGGCTAGAGCGTCAGGCCTTCAGACTACCACATTATCTCCAGCAGCTATTCGACCTTATACAAAAACGGTTTTGTTTAATAAAGTCTAAGAAAGGCAGAGAAAAAGGAATATCTAGAGTTTATACCGCCACAATAGTTAAGAATAGGCTACAGATTTAACGATAAAAAAGAAAAAAACGAAAAGGAAAATTAAGAAAACAGAAAGTAAAAGAAAAACTGCTCAGAAAATTTTAATTACATAAGTAACTTGTATTATAAGGTTGATTATGATCTCATCACAATAAACAAGTAGAATCAATGTAAAAGTGTTTTAATTTAACCATTTTCATAGATTTTCCACCCTTTATAAAAGTGCCCCACGTGGTGTATCAATGTACCCCGCTAGTGGGGCAGATTGATACAAAAGCCATTTTTTACTAAACATCAATTATTTATTTTCTTTGATAACTTAAACAACTTTAAACTATTACGTTATAATATTTAATTATTTAGCTAAACATATAATGCAAAATTCATGAAAAAACTATGTTTATACACATTTTATGGAATTTTAAATTTTGGTGTATCAATCTGCCCCACTTCCCCCTAATAATGCCAGGCTAGCATCATCTAGCCCCAAACAGATCTTGTGTTATGAGTACCACGTGACTAATTTAAGGTCAATGTGGGCAAGTCCGACATAGTTTTCTAAAATTTAATTTCAATTTAACTTTATGAATCGAGATACGCTTTCTAAAGTAGCTTGAGGAGTCGGAATATACTGGTAATATATTCATCTATCTAAAATAGATAAATTGTAATTATCTTTAGAGTTAAAGCATTTTTTTAAACTAGGAGTGTAGACGGACTTCCCAAGCAGTTTGAGGTAAGTCCGTCTAGTAGCAATAAAATCGTAATTTGTGAGCCAATATGTATGAAAAGAGTATAGAACAAGTATGCAAAACTGCCGTTGAAATATGTGTTTTAAATGTTTGTCTGTAAGGTATACTATTCAAGAAAAAATATTTTATTTTGAAAGTTTTAGTGGAAAGTACCTACATGTATTTATTTTTTATTTATGGGTAGACCAACTAAACGCACTGCTCTGCACTGCACGCAACGAAAATATCATAGATGTATACAATTTTTAGATTTTTGTTGATATTTTAAGAACCGCTTGACCGATTTCTATAAAATTTAAATAGGACGACCTGTGACGAATACCCTTTCAAACAAAAAATAATTTCAAATTGGTTCTGGTGTTTTCGAGTAATCAGTGAACATACCGTCAAACACCCTAAATTCGCCTACTTTTGAAACATTCTAGATTGATTACATTCTAGATCTCTGTAGTTTAGAAAAAAAAACAAATATACCAGCCACTTCCTTTTCTTTCAGGTAATCTAAAAATAATAATAAATACAAAATGTGAACTATTTCCATGCTAAAATCTGCCGCGAAGATGCCAATGATGATAGGCGAATTTAGGCACTAATTTTTTCGGTCCCTGTAAGTCGTAGAAATGGCTTTGTTAGAGAAGTTTAGTATAAAAGTTGTGCTTTAAACGAATTTAAACTCTAACGTCTCATAAACAAAGCTTAATTCACCAAAAATGGGGTAGGCGAATTTAGGCACACCCTTGAACTTTGCGCAGACCAGCTCCATACATTGAACGAGCTGGGGGTAGGGCTGCCATAAATAAATTTTGACGTATAGTGAGAACAATATGTACCTCTACGTCTTCGGTCGCTTGCGCGAATGTAAAGCAAATCTAGTAGTAAAGTAAGTAAGTAAGTAAGTAAGTAAGTAGTAAAGTAAACCTATCCTACTTAAATTGTAACTTTAAAATGAAGGGACAGTTGAGTATATATAAAAAAATATATTATTATACATTGTTATTCTCATAAGTAGATAGTATCTTATCTTAAAATTAAAGTTAGTTTATTGTGACTGTGTCACATAAATTGTATTACTTTTAAGTCACATAATAGAGTCTTCAATAAATATAAACAAATATATAAATAAAAAAAATATGGTTTATTGCATAGTAAATCTTATATTTAAGTTGTACACATTGATATTGGGCACATTAATATTAGACTTGCGCAATTTGGAACTAAAATAAGACGGTTTTTTTTATTACAACACGCGACAAAATCATAACCCTTAATTTTGCAGTCGGGTAAGTATAGGAAGTGACAACCATAAGCCCAGGCGAATTTTGGAACTAACATGCCAGAAATTGTACCTAAAGTTATTCAAATGCATTTTTTAACGCAACCATATAGCTTGGCTTGCAAATTAATACATTGTTAGAAAGCCGGCAAAATTTGTGAGCCGTCTCGTGACGGCTGGCAGATGTGAACCATCGAAATTATTTTGAACAAGTAATAGGCATTAAAGTACAGATTAAAACAGGAACTAAATATGGCATGATGAAAATATACAATATTACGAATTTGTACGTTGGTTTAGGTAGGTATGTAAATAAATCTTCAAGTGTCGGAAGGTTAGGTAGGTATCTACGAGAAGCCTACCTACTTTAATCTTCCTACCTATGTGAGCCCGGCTGTTTAGTTTGCCTAGAACCCATGCATAATAAAATAAATTATTCCCAAATAGTAGGTACGTAATACCTACATACATGTTCCCAACATACTTTGATGATGATTGCTAGGTTTGCACCTACCTATGTACATACTCTTAAAATGTAATTGTTCAAAAAATACTTACCTTCCTACATACATTTCGCCACAGATGGTTTAGGTAGGTATGTAAATAAAACTTAAACAAAGTGTCGGAAGGTTAGGTAGGTACCTACGAGATGACTACCTACTTTAATCATCATATCTAGGTGACCCTAGCTGTTTAGTTTGCCTAGAACCCACGCATAATAAATAATTCCCAAATAGTAGGTACGTAATACCTACATGCAAGTACCCTGTTCGGGTTTACACCGAACACAGCAATTATGCATTTTTGTCTTACAAGCAAATATGCACAATTGCCTGAGCAAACCAGTGCGCTACCATCTGCCGGCCCGGCACCGCGTTACTCATAACCATCTCACCATAGATAACATTTTATACCATTTATATTATTAGCGATCTTAGTCTTTAAACCAGTTTAATATATTTAATAACCGTTTGTGTACCGGTGTGAAGCTCGATATATAAAACCATCTGCTTATAGTAAACTGTGGACTTCTCATTTCTTCACCGTACCAAATACCAACCACCAATAGCTAGGAGGCCTAGGACTCCCATCATAAAGAGTCCAAGCCTTTTACATACCCAACATACTTTAATAATGATTGCTAGGTTTGCACTTACCTAAGTACCTACTCTTGAAATTACACCACAGATAAATTTTACGATGAGTCGCTCCGGCCTAGACAGTGACAGCGCTGTATGTATGAAGCGTTTGGCTATGTTATAAATTTTTTCGAAATCGGTCTATCTGAAAAATAAACACAAATCTATTACTCGAAAACGGCTGAACCGATTTGAAAAATTCTTTATTTGTTTGAAAAGGTATACTTCGCAGGTGGTCCCATATACATTTTATCAAAATCGGTCGAGCTGAAAAATAAACGAAAATCTAAAAATTGTATACATCGATGATGTTTTCATGTACTTTCATACCTCGCTGTCTCATTGGAGCGTTGCGTTTATTTGGCTTATTATTACCCATATTATAATATACAAAATACATCTACTTTCCACTAAAAATTTATTATAGGCTCAAATTTCATTCAATGAAGTCGGTTTCTTTTTAGTTTTTAAAACGTAATTATATATATTTTATGTGTATCGTTTATTACGTATATTTCACTGTGCGTTAATAATTATCTCCAAGATTTTTCATCCTAGAGAATCACGGAATATTAGGTTAGGCAATCTAAATAATAGCAATAGGCTTAGTGCAATAAACGAGCATAAAGATTAAGAGGAAGAAATGGCGCAACCGCAAACTGATATTATTGATCAGATTAGTAAGTCACTGCGACTTGTAGCAGAATTCGATGGGAATCCGCACATTTTTACAAGATTCATTAATCTGTGTGACCAAATTGTGTTGTTCTATTTCTCGACCGCAGCAGGTAGAGAACTTACTAATCTAGCTCTCATTAATAGTATTTAAATGAAATATCGGGATCCGCAGCTAGGTTAATGAATTCAAGTGGGATACCAGAAACCTGGCAGGATATCAGGAGTGCATTCATAAATAATTTCGAAGACCATCGTAACGAAACCGCTTTATATAGCGATCTATCTTTAGAGACCCATGGGTCGGGGACCCCACAACTATGCAATGAAAGGTGCCAGAATTTATTTAGCACCATAATGACTTATGTCTCGCTGTACGAATCAGTAGCTACCAATATTCAAGCGAAACGTAAACATTACCAAAAGTTAACCTTGCAGGCCTATTTACGAGGTCTGAAGGACCCTTTAGGATCCAGGATACGATGTATGCGACCTGAGTCGATGGAAAAAGCTTTAGAGTTTGTGCAGGAAGAGCTTAATATTCTCTATATGCAAGAGCGTAATAATGGTACATCTAGTAGAAAGGATTGGCAGCAGCCATTCTCAAACGCACCGAGGTTTAATCTCCCTCTCAATAACTTTGTGCCTGAACTGACTAACGGACTTGGACAAATGAGATAACCCATTTTTAGTATGCCTGCTCCATCAAGGCCGAACCCCATGCAGGTTCAATCAAATCAGGGCTGGAAGTCTAACCCTGCGTCTCAGGCACAACAGCCACGTGGTCCCACGCGCACCCAACAGATGTTCCGCGCTCCTCCACATAATTATAACCCACAGAGTAATGTTTTTGGAATGCCATACAGACCTCAGCCACAGTAACAGAATAATTTTGCCTATGCCCCGCGTCCGTAGACCGAGAAACTAACGGTCTACGCCCGCGTCCTACCACCAAATAGTTTTTGAATAAAGATACCTACCTATTGCGTTGTTATTTTACACATAAGTAATAAAATCATTAACATAATAATATAATTTACCCTAAGCTTCGATAATTATTTATTGTTAACTAAATACTTATTTTTGTGACACATATATTGTTTCGTTTCCTTAGCCTCTGAATGTCTTTCATTTCAAAAACTATATTTCTTTTCGATTCATATCATACACGCGCGATGTTCATGTCATTTCTAGCTTTGACAGCGGTATGAAAGACGCCATTTTTTTTGGTTGTCATGCGACACATATCCGTCGAAGCTTGGAGTGACCAGCAGTTGTTTGTGGGACACCGACCGAATCGCGCGCATCTTTCATCTTTCATCATCCGGTGAACCTCCCTTCTATCTCAATCTCAAGAACAACCAAAACGTGAGCTCGTGAAAATTCGTGTTAAACACCGGTGGGACCAACGTATGCTGATCGCAGTCTAAGGTATGTACTCGTATTTTATTTCTACCGTCTGTCAGCAAAACTTAATGTGAACATCGTGTGTTATCAAAAGTAAATTCGTTAGACTCTTCCACGAAAGGTCTTCCCAGAGTAGCAGAAAGCCACACCAATCTTCGGCTGGTTGTGCGTATACTACATTCTTTTTGGTGCCAAAACCAGGGAACATTTAAATTTGCAAATTGTAATCGCCATCTTTTTGCACATTGTAATCGCCATCTTTATTCTGCGTATGGTATTTCTAGTTAAAGCGTAGCTTAGAATATCTCAATCGATCTATTGTCTCAACTAAAAGCATTAGGTATTTATCGCATTCTAAGTTATTCCATTCCATCAGAATTACGCCATACCTATACTACTTAAAAACAAAATTATCGTACATATCTTAAATTCATTATCTAACGTTCACGAGCTATCACCATCGAACAGTCATTCCATTAGTAAATAGAAGTGCAATTATATTGTACTTGTATTTATCTTAATTTCATCGTTACATTTTGTGAGATCCAAATTGTGCAATCATTATAATCACCATCGGTGCACAATTTAATTCGGCTTGCAAATGTTACATCAATCATCATAACATACGTTGATTACCTAGTCAATCACTCATTTATCGTAACATAATCGTAGGTAATTCTTCTTCATCATTCATCTAAATATCAAAGTTATAACATCGTAAAACATTTTGTTCTTTTCTCATTTTTATCTCGAGGGTAGTACGTAAACACTATAACCGCTCATCGCGGCCGAGTGCTACACTGGAATATTTTCTAGAACGAGTGAATAAACAGCTTATCAAACAGTTAGTACGAGTATCGTCATCGGACGTACAATCTATCACACAAGTATCGGAACATTGTTTCGCTCCATACTATATAAGCTGAACTTGTTTTGTAGGTCGTATCTCATAGTTTCAAGGTCCATATCCTTTTTCTATAGTGTTCGCTTGTACTTATGTATATCTAGCTTATGCCAAGTTGTAGTTATTGTGTGCAATTTCTTATCTACGTTGTCTGCACATCGTGCTACATTGCTAGGCAGGTTTCAATAGATGATTTAGTGACAAGTTCTAACTACAATTAGTTAATACATTTTTTTTTAATATATACGCGCCTGCCTAGGTATCTGTATAAACACATAATTATACTTGCCTCCTGTTGCACCTACTGTTTAATTTGAACCATGTCGCTCGGAAAGTCTCGCAGTCGTAAATTAAGTAGCTTCAAGAAGTCTAAGTCAAAATCTTTCGAAATCAATTACACTACGCAAGACTTACCGTCTTTGCGTAGAAAACGAACTATCGCATATAAACGTTTGACGAAGGCGTTAGAGGTAGGTATTTTAGCTGCTAATGACCCTATTCAAAAGGATCTATTTTTATCGTATTATCAGGAAGTGAAACAAATCGCTGCTACTTTTGAGGATGCACATTTTACAATTCAGGAGATTGTTGACGATGATCCTGAAACTGAAAATAATGAAATTTAGGAACGATTATCGATTTATCGTAGTTTGTCGAAAGTAGAATCTACTCATTTTTCCGGCGGTAATTCTTCGAATATCCGGTTACCAAAAATAGTACTTCCGACTTTTAATGGTAACATTAAAAGGTGGCCTGAGTATTTCGATATCTTTAATGCGTTGATACATAGTTCCACCTCGATTACCGACACGGAGAAATTTCATTATCTCTTATCGTCTCTCAGCGGCGATGCGCTTACTGTAGTCAAACCGTTTCCTTTGACTCACGAACATTATCACGACGCTTACCAAGCTCTCACAGCCCGTTACCAGAAAAAACGCGACTTAGCATTTACGTGTTGGCGCGACATTTTGAATGTCGATTTTAAATGTAATGACGCTCATGAGTTTAGAAAATCACTTGACCTATTCAAAGAAAACTTAAGCATTTTAAAAACAGTCAACTTGCCGGTCGGTTACTGGGACTTTGTCTTGGTCTATCATATCTTATCAAAACTGGACACGGAACTGCGTCGTGACTTTGAAGAGAAACACTCTGAGGTCGAACTACCTACCTACGATCAACTGAAATTATTTTTAAACTCGAAATGTGAGGCATTATCACGCGACACTCATTTTACAGAAAAATACAAATCTAAGATACCTACACAAAAATCTGTTCCCGCGCAGCCACCATCACGTAACGCTCTTACACACACGCTTGTTGCTGCGGCGCCGCCTGCGCCTTTGCCAATCAACCTCGCTTCTAATCAAAAGCAAACCGGAAGTAGTAGTGATTCAGTTCCGTACACCAGTAAGTGTTCGTTTTGTGCTGAGGCTCATTCCATCGCGGCATGTGCGGAATTCCTTAAAAAATCGTTGGATGAACGAATGAAAATCGTTACTGACAAAAACTGGTGCTTCAATTGCCTGAAGCCTTCGCATCAATTAAAAGACTGCAGATCTATATTTTCGTGTCGCTCGTGCAGACGGAAACATCACACCTTACTCCATCGCGATAAACCTATCGAACCCACTCAATCCGTATCGTCTTTGGTTTCAAGGTCATCTCATACGTCCGTTCTGCTGGCGACTGCAATCGTTCAAGTCAGGGATGCCTCCGGTGCGATGCAATCGTTTCGTGCTTTATTCGACACCGGAAGTCAAAGTAGTTTGATCACATAATTTGCGGTAAAACGTTTAAACTTAAATCTTACTCCAGCGAACACAAACGTAAGCGGACTTGGAGAGGCAGTGGCATCAATCGTAGGTGACGTAACGTGCGAGTTAGGGGCTAACAATAAAGTATTGTTTACCTTAAATATGCACGTGATTTCAACCATATGCGGCGACCAACCAATCGCAAAATTGAACACATCGGGGTGGTCGCATATTGATTCGTTACCACTAGCCGACCCCGGCTTTGACATTCCAGGATCTATCGATCTCTTGCTAGCTGCTGATGTCTTTGCTGACTCGCTTCTCAACCAACATATCAAAGGTTATGAAAACTGCGTCACTGATAAGGACGGTATAGTTCATGTCTATCTGGTCTGCTCTAAGGCTCGTGTAGCTCCGCTAAAACGTACCTCGCTGCCTCGACTGGAGCTTCTCTCTTTCTTCTCTCGGATCTTTATAAATTCGTTCGCGACACTTATCTCAATCGTATAAAAATTGACACTGTCTACTTCTGGTCTGACTCCACAGTGGTTCTCTCGTGGTTACGCTCACATTCATCTCGCTGGGCCACATTCGTTGCAAACCGGGTTAGTCAGATCCAAGAACTCACGCCTATCGAATGTTGGCATCACGTCTCGTCGGGAGATAATCCAGCTGATGTTTGCTCGCGTGGACAATTTCCTAGTACAATTATTCAGAATTCTCTATGGTGGGCGGGGCCTTGTTGGCTATCTAAAGATCAAAAGTTCTGGCCTTTAGGCTCAGACGACGGCAATCACAACCACGAAGCGATCATTAAATTCGAAGAACGTAAATCAGTAGCACTAGTAAGCGGACAAGCCTGTGAGAACGTGACAGAAAATGATTCCATTATCGAAACCTTGCTAAATCGTACCTCTTCATTATCGAAACTTGTTAATGTCCTCTCGTATGTATATCGCTTCATTAATAATTCTAGACATCGTAATCAAACAAATCGCAAAGAGTTTCTCAATAACGTAGAACGTCATCACACTTTGATGAAAATTGTCAAGCATGTGCAGGGTCAAGCCTTTTCGAAAGATATTGCTAATCTAAAATCAAAGAAAGCTTTATCCAAACCTTATCGTAAACTCAATCCATTTCTTGATGACCAAGGAATACTCCGGGTAGGCGGTAGGATATCTAGATCAGGATTAGAATACGAACAAAAACATCCTGCTTTTCTCCCGTCTGATCATCCTTTAACGATATTGATCATCGATTTCATTCATCGCAGCTACTTGCACCCAGGCATAAATACCACTCACAGCCGTTCATGAGTGATCTACCATCCTATCGACTCAATCAAATAAAAACAATCTCGATGGTAGGTGTTGATCTAGGCGGACCGTTTCGCATCAAACTCGGTTCACATCGTGGCGCTAAGATGGACAAAGCATATTTATGCTTGTTTGTCTGCCTTGCGACCAAAGCAGTCCACCTGGAAGTCGTATCGACGCTCTCGACTGAGGGTTTCATCGCTGCCCTTCGGCGTTTCGTGGGACGCCGCGGGCGTTGTAACATTATTCATGCAGATTGTGGTTCTAACTTTGTCGGCGCACGGAATCACTTCTTGTCTCTAATGCATCAGGCTTGTGGTACAGACAAAATCGAATTTAAATTTAATCCTCCCGGCACACCGCATTTCGGTGGCGTTTGGGAAATCCAAATCAAAGCGTCAAAATCGCATTTATACCGGGTAGTAGGTGATCAGGTCTTAACTTTTGAAGAACTGACAACTCTGTTTGTTCAAATCGAAGCCATATTAAACTCGAGACCTCTTTACCCTATCAGCTCGGATCCGAACGACCTCGCGTGCTTAACACCAGGTCATTTCCTCACCTTAGAGCCTCTAACCGCTGTCCCCGATGAAGATCTCTCAAGCGCTAATATCAAACGGCTTCATCGTTGGCAGATGATACAATCTTTCCAACAAAGTTTTTGGTCCAGATGGAAATCCGAATATTTAAATTCTTTAACGCAACGCGCCAAATGGACCAAAGATTCTAAACCACTATCGATAGGTTCTATGGTGATAATCAAGGACGACAATCGGGCTCCATTGCATTGGCCTCTCGCAAGAGTAGTCGATCTTCATGTTGGTGTAGATGGAATAGCTCGGAGTGCCTCCGTAAAAAATGCAAACAATCAAATCATAAATCTACCGTTGGTAAAATTATGTCCTCTACCTATCCACGACTAGTTTTAATCGTATCAATCATAAAATCATAATCATAATCAATCATATAAGTAATCAAATTACAGTGTAATTAAATCGTAGTTAAGAATCGTAGTTTATTAATCTCATTTGTATCGTTATCGTTTCTGTTTAGGTCATTTAGGCTTGAACCGGAAAATACCATAGGCATTTTGGTGGGCGGGATGTTTCGTTTCCTTAGCCTCTTTCATTTCAAAAACTATATTTCTTTTCGTTTCATATCATACACGCGCGATGTTTATGTCATTTCTAGCTTTGACACCGGTATGAAAGACGCCATTTTTTTTGGTTGTCATGCGACACATATCCGTCGAAGCTTGGAGTGATCAGCAGTTGTTTGTGGGACACCGACCGAATCGCGCGCATCTTTCATCTTTCATCAACCGGTGAACCTCCCTTCTATCTCAATCTCAAGAACAACCAAAACGTGAGCTCGTGAAAATTCGTGTTAAACACCGGTGGGACCAACGTATGCTGATCGCAGTCTAAGGTATGTACTCGCATTTTATTTCTACCGTCTGTCAGCAAAACTTAATGTGAACATCGTGTGTTATCAAAAGTAAATTCGTTAGACTCTTCCACGAAAGGTCTTCCCAGAGTAGCAGAAAGCCACAGCAATCTTCGGCTGGTTGTGCGTATGCTACATATATATTACATTACTTTTAGAATTGTTAATAATTTATAATTATCATCGTTTTGTCTTGAAAACATATTTTTAGATAATAAAAAACTAAATACATTTTTCTTTCAAACGTTCGCGCCATAAGTGTTTTGAGCCGGACGAGACGGTAGAAGTAGTTTAACGTTTTCGTAGCCTATATATAGGATTGTAAAGCTGGGGAACAGCCACTTTTTGATCAGCAGCCGAACCAGACAGAACTAAAAGCTAAGTACTTACCTATTTACTGTTCATGCTTAAATTTCTTAATAGTTGTGTAATATTAACCTAACAAGTTCAATGTGTTTCTACTTGTTCATGACATGTGTTATAATAATATAAACCACGTTGTATAGAATATACTAGAAGTATTCCTTTGTTGAGCTGTGTTTCTTTTCTTTTCTTTACTCTCCACAATAGCTACCTTAGCTATTAGGATTTCTAGTAACTTTTTAGTGAAAATACATACCTAGGTAGTTAAAATTTGGGTATATTTCTGGCTTTTATAACTTTTTAGAATCAGTAGAGCCTGTTAAATCTAACATCAGAAGTGGGATGTGCACATTATGTGCCTTACTAATATAAATAAATTTTACAGATGGATGTCTCTGCATTACAAGAACTTCTTCGAGCCATCGTTGCTGTTTCCGGCGGCGGCGGCGGCCGAAAAGATGACGAAGCCCTGCCGATTTTGGACCCAACCACGTGGGACCTGAGCACCGAGGCATGGTGCAACAACTTCGAGGCTCTCGCGAAAGAGTTTGGCTGGAGCAGCATCGCAACCGCCGCAAAGGCAGGTAAGACTCTGAAAGGGTCTGCCAAATTATGGTTCGTGACATGGGAACCTACTGAGGGTCGGTCATGGCAAAATTTCCGCACCGAATTGTCTGCTTTGTACCCCGAGAAAAAGAATCTTGCAGAGAAAGCAGTTTTATAAACTTCAGATTCCGCAGATACATATTGTGATAATTACGTTTTAAAAACTAAAAAGAAACCGACTTCATTGAATGAAATTTGAGCCTATAATACATTTTTAGTGGAAGTAGATTTATTTTGTATATATATAATATGGGTAGGCCAAATAAACGCACCGCTCCAATGAGACAGCGAGGTATCGAAGTACATGAAAACATCATCGATGTATACAATTTTTTATATTTTCGTTAATTTTTCAGCTCAACCGATTTTGATAAAATTTATATGGGACCACCTGTATTCCCTTTCAAAGAAAAAAAGAATTTTCCAAATCGGTTCAGCCGTTTTCGAGTAATAGGTGAACATACATTAAAATAAAAGATTCCGACGAATTGAGAACCTCCTCCTTTTTGATAAAGTCGGTTAAAAATGCTAGAAGATTAGGTTATTGCGTTATATGCAAGTAGCTTTTAGTGAGTTGCAACTAGTCGAATTATTATATCTGTATATTAGCCCTACAGTAGGGCGATTATGGAACTCTAATTACAATCAATGTCTATCGAAACGTCAAATTCGTCATACGAATGATTGAAATTACGCCGAAAACTGATAGACATTGATTGTAATTAGAGTTCCATAATCGCCCTACTGATTTAAATGTAGGAATGACATCCTTCAACAGCAGTGTCAAAACCACTTCCGAATTAATTATCCTTTTTACGTCTTATGTAAGGCCCATTACGCACTGTCGACTGGTCGCCGGCGACTTAGTCTCTCGGCAACCAAAACATAGGCAACTAGCGCCCGAGACCAAGCCAGGCGACAGTATTCTAAGTACATTCGTGCAGAATGGACGTCGAGGAAGTTGCAATAGTAGCGCTACTAATTTTAAAGAGAAAGAAAAATAAAAGAAAATCAAAAAAGTATTGGGTACATCCTTTGTTACAAGAACGGAGATCAAAAGGAATGTTTAAAATATTTTATGAAGACGTTAGAAAATACCCTAGTAAATTTTTTAATTACGCAAGAATGTCTGTGCGTTCATTTGATGAGCTATTGTGTCTTCTGAAACCACATGTATCTGGCACAGATACAAATATGCGACCATGTATTTCTCCGGAAGAAAAAATATTTATAACACTAAGGTAAGTAACAACTTCATTAGTTTAAAACTGTTCTTTTTAGGAATCATTCATACATTGGGATCTCTGTTTATTTTGTTTATTTAGTTCATGTGATAAAATAAGTGAAAGTTTTGAAGTAAGAAGATATTTATTAAATTATTTAATGAAATCAATACTATATTAACTAATTATTAAATAAAAGCAAAAAAACGAAAATAAAGATTCAAAATAAGTCCAAAGGTTCAGAATCTTGCGAGGCACTTGAAGTGGCAGTAGAAAATCGCGATTCTGAGCGTTCATGTGGTGAAGGAGTTGAAGTATAGTCATTTTGTGCTTCAGCGTGTAACCGTGATTGTTGAATTGATGCTGTAGAAGTAGTAAGCCCGGCCTATGGTGTGAAGTAACCACGCTCATACTCGTACTCATTATAATTTCGCCACACTGCGTTTGGATATATATTATTTGGAGTAGAGGTTCCGAATGAATCCATTATAGTAATTAATTGAATTTTCGCAGCTGACTTTTTGTGTTCAGGAATTTTCCTGAAAGAAGATAAAAGGGACAGTAGAAACATTCTGTCTTCATCTCGTTCCAAAACATTCGCGTTATTTTTACAAGCATCAACACATTTATTTAAAGTCTCCAATAATTCTCTTGTGCCATCATCCGAAGGTTTTTTCTTTTTTCTTCCGATTATATTTTCTCTCGAGTAAGGTCCTAAAGATTATTGATCATTTGTCGAGTGTTTTTCTTCCGCAATGCTACTCTCCGTGTTCAAATTACCAACAGTATTCTTCAAAAACAATAGCTGTTTGTAGTAAATATAGGGAGTTTTATGAGAAGTAGCAGAACCACTTTTGGTATTTTTTAGTCTTCGTATTTCTCGAGCAAAGCAGCTTCTTAAATTTTTCCATTTTTGTTGAAGTGATTGACCTGTAAATAAATTATAATATATATAGCATTAGTAATAGTCCTATTCCTACTAATATTATAAATGTGAGAGTTTGTGTGTATGTGTGTGTGTGTTTGTTCCTTCTTCACGCAAAAACTACCAAATCGATTGCAATGAAATCTATGTACATAGATGGAGACCTGGAATAACATATAGGCTACTTTTTATTCCGGTATTCCCACGGGATCGGGACATACGCGGGTTAAACCGCGGGGCGCAACTAGTAATTATATAATTATAGCATGTCTTTTTATTCCAGATATTTGGGAAGTGGCTGCAAATTTGTAGATCTACATTACTCTTACAGACTTGGGATTTCAACTATTGCTGAGATAATAAGAGAAGTTTGTTATTTTATATGGGTTTTACTTAATGACATGTGTTTACCGCAACCAACAAGAGAAAATTGGTTAAAAATCGCAAAAGATTTTACACAACAT
Organism: Lampropteryx suffumata; assembly: GCA_948098915.1. Lineage (NCBI taxonomy): Eukaryota > Metazoa > Arthropoda > Insecta > Lepidoptera > Geometridae > Lampropteryx > Lampropteryx suffumata. Next base: position 10,401,590 of record OX402544.1, on the reverse strand, counting down.
AAACATATAAGAACTATAAAACCATACAACAGTGGATCAGTGTGTTATAACTATAAACACTTCTTTTCTATAATTTTGCTTGCCATTTGTGACGCTGACTATAAGTTTGTATACATAGATGTTGGTTCCTATGGAAAGGATAGCGTTTCCACTATATTCACACATTCAACATTTTATCAGAAGCTAATGAATAATGATTTGCAAATTCCGGAACCCAAGCCCATTTCATCGACCAATCCTATACCAGTACCGTTTATCATTGTTGGTGATGAAGCATTTGGACAATCTGATAAAGTTATGCGACCGTTCGGTGGATCAAATTTAACAACAAAGAAAAAAATATTTAATTATAGGCTTTCTCGTGCTCGACGCTATATCGAATGTTCATTCGGCATATTAGCAAATAAGTGGCAGATTTTTCACAGACCTATTAATGTGAATTTAGATCTAGTAACAAGCATCATCAAAACATGTTGTGTTCTTCACAACTATTTTCGAGAAAGAGTCTGATATAAATTCGAAGATACCCTGTGCATTCCTGGCTTAGAAGAAGTGCCAAATGGTATCCAAAGAGTTACGCGACGTGGTATATCATACAGAGATATATTTGCTGATTATTTTATGACTGAGAGTCAATTATCTTGGCAGATGAGCAGAATTCATTAAAAAATAAATGGCATTTGTAACTTACCTAAGTTTTTTTTTCTTCGTCTGGTAATCCTTCTCCTCCAAATAACTCCACTATTTCTTCCCACTGTTTTTTCTTCAAATCCCGATCAGCATATTCCTTACTCAATAAATCCCAAATAGCTTTTCGGGATTGTATTTCCAATATAAATTTATCGGTATCGAAAGCCATTTTTGTGAGCGACGTCCGGTCTTTACGACAGTTGCTCGCAGTGTAAATGCCTCTGTTTGAAGCCATGCTTCTATTGGTCGCCGGCGACCGGCAGTCGCTTGTGCGTCGCCACTGTGCGGCGAGTCGTCGAGTCGCTCGGGCGACCGGCGACCAAGTGCGTAAACACCTATATGAACTAATGAAAGTCACAGTCGTCGACAACCGAGTCGCCGGCGACCAGTCGACAGTGCGTAATGGCTCTAAAAACAAAGAGACGTCCTTTAGAGCAAAGAAAGCGGTAGGGACTCTAAGGATCCTTCAGGACTCCAACGTGCTAAAAAAAATGATACTCGATTATATGGTATTAAATGTTATAACTGTGGCAAATTAGGTCATACTAAGACACAATGCCGTTTTAATAGCGCTGCGGGTAGTAATGCGCAAGCGAACAAGCGAACAACCCGCAGCCGCAAGATTAGAAACCCAGTGTCTACTGTCTAGTGCCTACTGCAAAAGAGCCGGATATGCAGATTACATTTGTTGGTACAAGCCTCAAAGCGCTAATAAAACCGAAAAATACGATACGCCACTAAGAAATTTTGTTGAGTGGTGTCCTTTTTTGCTGTCGCTTAATAATTATTATTTTGTAACCTATGTTTAACTTTATGTGTCGCAAAATAAATGTTTTATTATTATTATTATAAAAATAATATTTATTTAGAAAATGCGATCTCAAACTAACTAGTGTTTACATCACGAAGTTCCCCTAGATTCACTTATTGATACGCGAGCCAAATTGTAGCGAAATAAGGAAATCTATAGCAAAACCTATTGGTTGTAACGTTACTCCCCTTTTTTTCGTGTGAATGGGGTAGTAGAAGGTAGTTTTCACAGATTTGCTTTAGATTTAGTGTTAGCTTGTTATTTTCGTTGTTAGAGATACTGATTGCCATTATGATCTGATTTTAGACAGAGATTGTGTTCGATACCTTGATATAGAAATAGTAACAGATTCACTAGCTTCACGCCCCTTACGAAAATGCTTTCCCAAATCGAGCCTGGAAATTAATTCTTTGGGCGTTATAGCTCATTTAGATACTGATCTTCAAGACAAGATTAAAGCCATTTTAAAAAAATACCTATCATTCTGTTTTAGAACTAGTAGGTAATGTACGGCCCGGAAAGTCATTCATCTTAAGCTAGCCTCATTATTTTGTTAAAAAAAAGTGACAACAATAATAGAATGTGCATTGAAAGGCCTTAAATATATTAATAGAAACAGATAAATACCCTCATTCTTACCAATATTTATTGAGAAATGATTTGTTACATTACAAAACTAATGCCAGTGCTGAACCTAGGATTATTGTTCCAAAGGGATATAGTTTGAGCATATCAAAGTTAATCTATGATGAAAACTGTCAGCCTACAGGCTTTGATAAAGTTATTCACAAAATTCAAAAATATTTTTAACCGAGTTTATCAAAAAGGAGAAGGTTCTCAATTCGTCGGAATCTTATGTTCACCGATTACTCGAAAACGGCTGAACCGATTTGGAAAATTCTTTTTTGTTTGAAAGGGTATAGGTACTTCACAGGTGGTCCCATATACATTTTGTCAAAATCGGTCGAGCTGAATATCAACGAAAATCTAAAAATTGTACCTTACATCGATGATGTTTTAATGCACTTCGATACCTCGCTGTCTCAGTGGAGCGGTGCGTTTGTATCGTTTGTAAAAATGTATTATAGGCTCAAATTTGATTCAATGAAGACTGTTTCTTTTTAGTTTTTATAACGTAATTATTGGTTTTCTACTATGGCTGCTTTTGGAAAAAAAAAATTTTTCATTGTTTAATTTATACACAAAGGGCCACCCTGGTCCCATACAAGGCAACCTACACCCAATATACAAAATAGCAGTACCATTTCATACCATACATTTAGATTCTACTGGGCCCTTTACATTAACCAATGAAGGTAATAGACATATCCTAATACTGGTTTCACTAAGTTCTGTTTAATAAATCCACTTAAAACTCTAATTGCTCAAGAGTTAATTCCTATCATAAGAGAAACTGTTTAATTATTTGGTACACCATCATTAGTTGTCACAGACCGTGGAACTAATTTTAGCTCTAACTAAATCCAAGCCCTGTTTAGAAAATAAAGTATTGTACACCATTTGACAAGCCCGTTTAAATGAGGTTCTTGACGATGGATAGCTTAGAACCTGATATAGAAGTACGTTCTGATCGAGAACTTGCTAAGTAACAGTAACGGGTAATATCAGAAAAAAAACAATAACGATTTAATTCCGTAAGACGAAATAATAAGAATTATAATGTAGGAGATTTAGTATAATAGACCCGAAAGCTACAAGCACTTAAGTCAATAATCGAGAATCCTGAAAAGTTTACAGGGCGATGTTTTTATTGACTGGTATAAAAAAATGTACTGAGATGGTTTTTATTATTATTTATTATTACTCACTTAGTTAATAGGTACATGACAAATTAAGCTTATTACTCTATGTATATTAGTACATAATATAATCTGACTTAAGTTTATTTATCTTATTACATAAATAATAAAATAGGTTATGAGATATGACTTACGTGTTTCTTACACGTAAGTCATACATATCTTATAACGATCTCAAATAAGTCATATTTCACTTAAACTTAACTGCACCTATAACAACTACAAAACCAATATTGTATATAAAAAAAAATTCATCACTATCTTCAGAGCTTTGCAAATCAGGGTCGACGTTCTTCACATCTGCAGCGGTTACTGTAGAAATTGTGAAAACATTCCGGTACTAGAGGTAAAAGCGAAATGATGTCTCGTTTTTTTTCAGTACTTATTGGCACTGGGTTGTTTGTAATAGGTGATACAAACAACCCAGTGCCAGATGGTTCGTGTGTTCCATCTAAAGTTATTGACTTTAAAATCCATATCTCTGGCAAGTGAATTTTTAATTTTTTTAAAGTATTTTATTACGCCAAAGTCCGCCTAAAGTAGCATACTTCACATCTTGCCATTTAAATACTTTGTTAGATTTTTTTTTCGGGCTACTAGTGGCCCTTTTGACAAACTCGCAAAGTCCATAAACTCCGCTTGTTGTATTTCGTGCACAGTAAACTTTTTACAGCAGCAACAGCATACTAATTGCATCCAATCATGTGGGTCAATCAATACCAGTTTTTTTCTTATTCTTCTCAATAATGGCATGATCTAAATCCACTTCCATGTGAGTGTGACCTGGCACCATAAATTAGTAATTAATTTTATTTAAGGATGGTTTCAGTGTCATCATTTCAGGTATGTAAACATTGCGGCCACGTGAGTATTCGTGTTTCTGACCTCCACATGTATCAGAATACAAAATAACTTTGGATACGTCCTGAGGCAGTTCTTTGAGGTGGATTAATAAGCAAGATGCTATTTGATTAGCACCTCGACCCGAGATAGTCCGAGATAGCCACATGTAATGTGTAAACATTCCCGTTGTATTGTCGTGCACAGTAAGATTAAATGTCCAAAGCTGCCTTTTATAAACAGCTAAAGATGACATTAAAGCTAGAGTAGGTAGACACTGTTGGAGATAAATAAAAGGCACTTGATGGTTTTGTCTGTTGATGCAGTAATTTTACAGACTTTTTTTCATTGTAAGCCATTTCAGCTGCAATCAAATGTGACTCACGTTCCGCTTCAAGGGTTGCAGTTTCGTCTTTGACTTTCCACACCTGTGACATAATCACAGGTGTGGCATGTATCTACTTTTGTTTTTTTGAAACTTAGATTTAGGTAATTTATGAAACTCTGTTCGGTAAATTTTGTCACTAACGGGGTTTTCACGAGACGTCTTATATAAAGAAAACACGATTGAAATTGTTAAGTGTGATGGTAAATACTTTCGGTAAAATTCATAATAAAATTAAAAAAATTAGGTACTTGAAAATATTTTGGTCCAAACAACTTAAGTCAAATCATGATGTCAAACAATAATAAAACTTTATCGATACCAACGTACTTAAATCGTCTTAAGAGCTTATGCACCAACGCTGGAAGTGTTCTAAAAACGTAGGTTGTATGGTGCGTAAGACAGTCGGCTCGTGAATTAAAGCCCTGTGACTTAGTTGCTTATTCCCGTCGAAAGATTATACAAAAAGCAATGTGGACGCCGTGTCTATATGTTAGTCAGGAATATAGGCGTAATGACAAATTAGTCATTAAGCCTATAACCATACACCAAAATTCAAGGGCCTTTATGAATCTTTTCAATTAATTCCAATGACCGCTATGCTCTAAAAGGCTTAGGTTATTTAAGAAATATAATCGTAGCTAAAGAGTAATAACGGTTTTTGCCAGGAGAATGGGTGAAAGAAAACACTGTTGTTGAAAATGCAATGTGTGATTTATGGGTACATTTAAGACTATTCAGAATATGTTCTGAATTAATTAAGTAACTAAATAATTACATACCTATTGTTATTAGGTATGTACTAAAATTAGAGGTAAATAGGTACGTATGTATGTAAATGGTGAAGTATACCGTACTGTTGGTCAACCAACGATTACTTGGTACTGAAAATCTCAACGAGCATGTGAAGCGGGCCATGTTATGGCAAAAATATAAAAAAAAGTATATACATATTATTTATATTTATATTATTGCTGTGTCGTTTCTTGCTGGATGCTAATCATGCCATTGGCAGCGGATGGATATGAAAAGCATAGTCGGTAGTTGGCTAACGCTGTGGGCTTCGAGGCTCGGCTGATTATCTCATTGGCAGCGGATGAATGTGATCAGCATGGAATAGTAGTCGCCCTACGCTGCTCTAGCCTCCAATTCCGGGTACTGACGCTCCATCGGCAGCGGGTGGAGGTACGCAGTACATACAGAGTAATTGACTAGCAGTTTCAAGCAAAATATACATACATATACCTACCTTATTGACATAGTTAATTTATCTCGGTACTTAGGTAAGTATTAAATGCTACAAATGTACACCTCTCTAGCTATGAGTAGAATTAATATGTACCTGACTAGTACTTTGTGTATGTAAAATAATTACGTTTTAACAACTAAAAAGAAACCGACTTCATTGAGTGAAATTTGAGCCTATAATACATTTTTAGTGGAAAGTAGATGTATTTTGTATATATATATAATGGTTAGGCCAAATATTCTCAAATATTCTCAAAAATTATCAAAAAGGAGGAAGTTGTCAATTCGTAGTTTTTTTTTTTTTATAGTTTAAAATTGTATACATCGATGATGTTTTCATGTACTTTAACACCTCGCTGTCTCATTGGAGCGTTGCGTTTATTTGGCTTAACCATATTATATATATACAAAATACATCTACTTTCCACTAAAAATGTATTATAGGCTCAAATTTCATTCAATGAAGTCTGTTTCTTTTTAGTTTTTAAAACGTAATTATTATAACTTATATAAACAAGAATAAGTTCGAAACTTTCGCACTTCACTGGTATCCCCACATACCAATGGTAGGATTTCTTCATTCGCATGTAGCAACAGTGAATGTGACGGTTACTACGCGTCATTATATCCGCATAGCGGTTGACCGTTGAACTGGATTCTTCGTTTGTCATTTCATGAAGTAGCATGGCTCTGCTAATTTAATATTGTTTTATTCGTTTTATTGCATGTTTTATTCAGTAATAATGGCGGAATTTTAATGAATAAATTGTGACTACAGGACGGGTATGGAGAATTGAATTAAATGTGTGTTGTGATGCAATGTGATATGAACGACGAGGAATCCCAAGAAAATTTTAGACGCCATTCCGCGTGACGTCTAAATTTGACAATTGACCATCGACTAAGACTTTATTAAACAAATTGACCATAAACAAACATAAACACTTGACACTGGCAAAATTGGCATTATTATGTCACATGCCATAAACAAAGAAGAAGAAGAAGACCGTTGAACTGACATTCATTCGTCCGCCAAGCGCATCCACAAACTATAGGATGCTAACGCATCAGACGGGGCACTCCCATAGACGAAATCCTGTCCAATACCTGTTCACCTTATCCCATATGACAGATAACTTTTTTATTTTGAATGAACCTTTTAGCATCTGTGGGGTATTCATTCTACCGAGTATATTTTTACTGCTTGCTTGGGTTTAACTGCTTACTATTATATAATATTTATCAAACTATAAAGGAAAGACCTTGATAATCACATTCATAGTACAATTAGACATTTATTTACAGAAATGATTCAGAATAACAAACAGTAATAAAAAATACAAGTCAAAGCCAAAAGATAATTTATTCTATACTACCGGGTCGGCCCCGGCTTCACACGGGTGCAATGCTGATACTAAATATACTACAGAATGTCTTTATATACAACCGTTATCTAAGAGAATAACATAGCCTAAGAGATAGACATATATCATCGCGGTGTTTTGTGTAGACCTTTTTAAGGTGTACAATACTGTAGTACATTACTTTGATCTATCTCGTAGGGTTCTGCCAGCGTTTGCAATGTAAACGCAAAAATATGTGTTTATTTACGATATCACATTAGAAACCTCTAAAACTTTCAGTGTTTCTCTACTAAATTATGCATGTATTATACATATAAACCTTCCTCTTGAATAAATCTATCTAAAACCACATCAAAATCCGTTGCGTAATTTTAAAGATCTAAGCATACATAGGGACAGACAGAGGCGACTTTGGCGACTTTGTATTATACTATGTAGTGACAACCACTAGGATCACTTTGAAACGTCTTACATACTAGGTGAATTTAGGTGCCAATTCACTCTATCCCAAGCCCAAGAACTGGCAAGAAACTCGTCCTGGTCCTAGCACTATTTTGCATGATCAATTTTATAACTACCTTAACTACGAAAAACCAATACAAGAGTGTATACATTTCAAATGTGTCAGTTAACTGTCTGAGGGCAGACATGAGGCTATGCGTTCCTATCAATAATATAGTCATTTATATTATAATACGCTTTCTTTAAAAGACCACTAAGTCAAACTGTTGGGCTATCTGCTCATGACTAGATTTATAAGATTCCACTCAGAATATTTTAATTGTGAAGAGGATGAATAATTATAAGCTAAAAGCTAAAGCTTAAAGCTGAGCTTTCAAACATGCTAAAAAGTGATAGCATTATTTCATCGAGAAAAGAAATACTCAATGTGCATTCGCATGGTCTGCGAATGCCTGGTTGTTTGTCGTTTTATTTTTCAACTTGGTTAAATATTTATTAAATGCCCTTAACTGCATGTTCGGTAAACTTTTATTTTGTAGTCTGCATACATCTGCGCCTTTTAATATTTTATTAATTATGTTGCACCAGTTAAATACTGCTAATCTTAAGGATAAAGCTATGAATAATTCAGCAGTTTCCTCTTTGTGCAGATCACATTTTAGAAAGTCAAATGTATACTTGGATTTTAAAATATTTGTTATGGTTTTAATTAGATCTTTTTGTTGTGGTTTTTTATCCAAGTATTCGATTGCTTCGACAGTTATGTTTCCAAAAATCTTACTGCACACTCAGAAGGATATGTCAATTTATTTTGTTTTATGTTTTTAAATTCCTTATACGATATCCAATTATGAATTGAGTTCTTTTCATAATTGAGTTCTTTTCTGGATAAATTGTCATCACATTTCTCACATTTTTTTTAATACTTTTCTTATGACCCATCCTGCAGTATATGCACGCGAATGCACATTGAGTCTTTCTTTTCTCGATGAAAGAATGCTATCATTTTCTAGCATATTTGGAAGCTCAGCATGGTAAAAGGCTTCAGGCGACTCTGTATCTTCAGACCTGTTTTTGCCATCCTTATATTTTGGGTGAAATAAATCTTTTAGTTTTAATAATTGTTCACCTGAATCCTCTTCACAATTAAAACTTTCTGAGTGGAATCTTATAAATCTAGTAATTAGCAGTGATCTAAAAGTACTTATAAAACTATAACAATCTGAGTTATTATTTCTAAAATTATACGCCCGCACATGCCCAAAAAAGTTTTCGATAGGATCAGAATTAAAGTAGCGCGGGCGCATAACTTTATTTTTTTTTTCTTTTAAATATAGCCACACTCTTTGATAACTTTTAAGAGTAGAAATCCAGTTTTTTAATGACGGCACAGATGTTTCCCTGCCTCTATCATCTATGAATTTTACATGTTCTAATTGTTTGATGGCAGCTTTCCAAAATTCGTGATGAGGAGATTTAATGGTTACTGCATGTCTCGGTGGTTTTCCTTTTGATGACTTGCTATACATACTGATTCCATTCACCGAGTCAAAAAGGTCATCGAAAAATGACACTATTTCAGCTGTGTTTCTGAGAGTTGAGCTCACTTCTCATCCATCAGCGTAATGGGCTACAAAACAAGTTAAATAATTACATAAATTATAAAAAGACATACACAATTTCAGCATGGTAGTACTAAGAGTCAATAGAGGGTACTTACAAATCTGAGCAGTATAAGACAAAGTTGCTGCCACTGTCTTGCTAAATACTGTTGTGCAATTCCTGACCTGGAAATGAATTAGAAATAAAATTGTAATTTTGCATGAGCTAGTGATAAACAATGACGACTTTTATAAACACAGAAGCGTTTAGGTTAAAATTACATTATTAAAAGATACAAAGGTCCCTACTTTAACCTATAATTTTCTTATTTATCTCCATGCCTTACCTACTAAAAATGATATAACATTACCTTCATTTTTTTTTATTTTTTCCGGAATGACGTGCTCGTCTGTCTTTTTGTGCAATAGTCGCATTGGTGCGTGGTTGCAGTCAGTTTTATAAACATCTAATATATCACTCCACTTCGAGATCTGGCCAGCATATTTTATGTGTTTTGTTAGAAAATTATTTCTTAATCCTTTTATTAGATGAGGTGGGTCATGAATGACACTGAGTGTGTGCCTATTTATTGTAATCACATCATCTGAAAGCAATTAAGCTGATTAATAACAATATCACCCACACACAGCATAGTGTAATTACCAAAGAATACCTACATAATAAGTTAGTGAGAAAAGGCGGCCCGTGCGTTTTTGCGAGTGAGCAAGTGCGGAAGTTAAGTTAAACAAGTTAAGGAACTTACCGATTTTATCACCTGCTATTAATTGTTCTCTCCGAGTGTCCTCTTGGAGGCTTTTGAGAGCGGATTGGAAAGCTGTGCCTTGATCACTCACTAGGGTAATCGGTAATAATCCAGTTTCACCCAAAGCAGAGACTACATTTTTTAAAAAAATTTTAATTCCTCTCCAGATGTAGCTCCTTTACAAAAGTAAAAGGCTAGAGGCTGGTGCCACTGTTGAATAGCTCCCCGCAACATGAAAACTAATGCATGATCGGCAAAATCATTTGTTTTTTGTTTAGTTCAACAAACCCATTAATAATGTCTTTATGTTTATCATATGTTAAAGCTGCTTCCAATGCTACTTCATCAAAAGTATTGAGCAGTATTTTTGTTGTTCATTCCAAGTATCGACCTGAATGCAATAATTATAATATGACTATTTTAGTCCTATTCTATGATTCAAAATAAATACTTATATAATAATTAGCTACGAAAAATTTACCTTTTTTTTTATATCTTCAAATATTTGAGGGTTGATGCTAGTTTGAACATTTAATTTTGCAATCATTTTATTTATGGTATATTTCGAAGGTAAAATAAAAATGTTGTGCAAAAATTTATACCATTTTGGACTTTGCTTCATTATTGACATTGCTATGAGTTTTTCTTTTTCTGAGAATCGCCTTCCTCTGGCTTTCTTTGTACACTGTTTTATTTGCATCCACAGAATTTTTTTAGCCAGTGGATTTATTTTGTCAAAGAGCTTTTCAAATGACTTTGTTTTTGTTAATTCTTTTGCTTTTTTAGCTCTTCGATGGTAATTTATTAGTTTAAGTGATTTTCTATACATTTTACGAAGATATACACAATGTCGTGTAGTTTTATTTTTTTTGTATACAACTTCTCTTTTTCTTTTAGTTGGAGACGTTGGAGTACTAATGATAGTACCTGCGACGTCTAACCTTCTTTTAGTTGGAGTACTAATGATAGTACCTCCTCTTGCTTTCTCTGTAATAAAAGCGCAACACTTTGACATAATGCAAAAATATTTATTTTGTGAAATAATAGTATTAACATATTTATGTATTTCTTATCATACCGTATAATATGCTGTTGGTATTTCTGTACACTATGAGATGTTGCTACGGATACTTACCAGATTCCGTTTTAGAGTATTTATCAACTGCTTTTGCTTTGCAGTAGGTGTGATCAACATGTTCTCGTTTCTTGGTATAATCATGATCAAATAAGTTTTGTATGCCTGGCAAAAAAATCTCGAAATTAAAGCACATGTCTATATTAATTACAAAAATATTTGTCCTGGAAGGGAATCCAACCCAGAACATACAGCGCAAATGACAGAACTACTTCTAAACCATATGCTTCTAAACCATATTTGATGAAGGGCCACCATGTATTCATGGATAACTACTATAAATCTGTTTATGGCGTATTCCATACAATTGTTGGTAACGGTGATCTAAAATGTATTCAGCTTGTATGGAGATTTTCCAGCTGTATCGCATAGTCAGATAGGTAAGGATACCGCCCGTAATCGTGTTAAGTAGGTATAACAAGTACTTAGGTACTAGATTTACCAGTGATTAATGCACACGTATCAGGAACACCACCAGACATTTCTGTAACTGTAAATAATGTTGGATAGGCATCTGGGCGAAGGCGTGCTCTAACGCGCGTAGAAGAGAAAAATCTCTTCTCGAAATGCTTCCGACACACATACTTCTTGCGAAAATCTTGGATATTCAGGTCTCGAAGTTTTTTACAATTTATAGAATCTACCCACACTCGGAGTCCAACCTCACTTTTCGGAAATTTAAAAAAACCGACGTCCGCTCGTTTGCTAGCGCAGCTTGCAACACAACATTTAAACATTATCTAGAGATAACATTACAGGTAGACGTATTGAGACTATAAGTTACAATTTTAAAAAGTAAAATTTTTGAAATTGCAATAACGGTTGTTTGTTTTTAGTTTTGTTGAGCATCATGGCCGGCAATCATTGAACTATAAATCCTGGCCGATTTATAGTCTATATAGAACGATAGTACTAACATAGTTAACAGTTCCTCTCCCCCTTCTTTCATACTTCTTTCCTGCCCGATCAAGGCGTGTTTGTTTCCTATTTTGCTATCGACATCAAATCATTCCAAACAAACCAACCAACCAAACTAACAAGCAACAGCTGTTGTAGTTTCAAAGCTAAATGACGTTGATTTTTAAATTCTGGAAGTAATTTATATTTATCCTCTCAATTCCTAAACCTGTTATTTAATCTCGCAGTAATGTACAAGTGCTGTGTTGTGAGCTGTGCTAGTAAACGAAAGGACGTCAGTTTTTTTATGCTTCCGAAAAGAGAGATTGGACTCTTGGACTGGACTTCGATTGGAATAAAAGACTTCTAGACCTGAAGTTTTCAAGATCTTCGCAAGCAGTATGATTGTGTGTCGAAAGCGTTTTTAGAAGAGATTTCTCGCTTCAACTCGAGAGCACATGCCTATCCAACGTAATCTGCTGTTACCGAAATGTCTGTCTATTGGTGTTCTTCTGCTATAATCACCAGTAAGTACTTATTGTACCTACTTATCTTACCAAAATCATTAAATAATAATAATAATAATAATGATAATGTAAGCAGAGCTTGTGTTATAGGAACCAAGTGACTGTTAAACTACATAATCGACTGGCCTGTCAGCTCAGTTGGTAGTAGCCTTCTGTGCTCTAAGTTGAGGGTTTGATTCCCTCCCAAGATAAACAATTGTGTAAAAAGCATAGGTGTTTGTTCTGTATCTGGGTGTTATAAAGTATCATAAATGTATGTATTTAAAAATATACTCTTATAAGTATTCTATCAGTCATCTTGTCACCATAAATAGATGATGTTGTGTGCATTGTCCAGCAATATTTTTACTTATACCTTTATTTGTAAATACATGCATATTATACATAGGAACACCAATAGAAACAACATAGAATGTTAAACACTCAACATTATTGCATTTGGTTATGTGTGCTTAAATTTCTTTTTTTTTCCAGATAGTACTGTGATCATCATGTGATTACACACCATGAAACTACAACGTTTGGCTCACACCTACTCCAAAGCAGATTACACCTAATTCAAATGTCAACATCAACATACCAGCTGTTCTCGGCTTGTACAGTCTGATAAGTGATGATGGTAAGAAGCCTGATGAATCTTGTCCCTTAAGAGATGGGTAGGCCATTGATATGAGATGCTACTTGTGTAGACACCCTTGCCGCATCCCATTACAGTCTGGGATTTCTCTTAGAGCTGGTGAGGACAGCTGCATGTGGGGAGGTGCTGAGGACCTGATAAGATGCAAATATGCCTTTCTTTCTTGAATTCAAGGCCGCTTCCGTGAAATAATCAAATTTTCTGGACCAGTTTGGCTATCTATAGATTGTTTTACGCAATTTAGATAGCTCAACTGTTTGACTTGTATTTTGTATTATTGTGTATTATTATGTATATTTCTGTAAATAAATGTCTAATTGTATAATCAATGTGTTTATTATGATTATCAGGGTCTTTCCTTTGTAGATCAATAAAATATTTTAAAACAGTAAGCAATTGTATGCAAGCAAGCAAAAAAAATATACTCGGTAGAACGAATACCTTGCTGATGCTAAAAGGTTCATTCAAAATAAAAAAGTTAACTGTCATATGGGATAAGGTGAACATGTATTGGACAGGATTTCGTCTATGGGAGTGCCCCGTCTGATGCGTTAGCATCCTATAGTTTGTGTACCGTACGCATCACCCATTTTGACTGCGTCGTCTCACGAACTTCGAGGCATCATCAGTAATTAGTATTTTACACTTGTGAATAGTATTATAACGTTAAATTCAGTTTAAAACCCCGTAATCGGGTACAAGATTACGGCTAATTGCCACCACGCAGTTCTCACGGAATTAGCCGACCGCTACGACGTTGGTGCGGAGTATCCACCCTGCCCGCCCTGTGTTTCCACTTTGTGACCCGTTCTTTCATTTTGTGACGCAACCTGCCCAGAACTTCAGCTTTATGACACCGAATAACTCTGGATTCTCAGCAGCTCCACTTCAACTGGACTATCTGAGGAGAGTACCCTACGACTACCTAAACCAAAGCAACAGTAAAATCAGTGACCGGGCTTTTGTAGAACCGAAAATAAATAATGTGATGGATCTAGTGCATTTAATTTAATTACCTGGAACACTTGCCGTCGCAACTTACCGACCATAGGCCCCTACAATGGGTAATGAACATAAAATATCCTAGTTCACGGCTTACAAGATGGCGCTTGAAATTAAGCGAGTATGATTATAGTGTCGATTACTTACAGGGCAACACTAACGCCGATGGACTATCGCGTATTGAAATTAATAAAGAAGAACTTATGTCAATCGTAGTAAATCCATCAGAAACTGGCCCTGCCTTAGATTAATCTAAAACCGTAACTGCTACAGAAACTGTGGCTGGTTCAAGAACCGCCACTGTTCATACGAATAACGAGAGCCCTATATTAGAAGTTCCGATTTCAGATGACCCATTGAACCAATTTGCAAAACAACTATTTTGTTTTGAATCTAACACTAACTAAAACAGAATTAGAGAATGTCTGAGAGTAATTAAGACAGCAGGAAATTATTAATAAATATCATAATGGTAAGACCAATCATCGTGGCTTTAACAAATGTTACCTAGCTTTATTTAATAGATATTACTGGCCTAAAATAAGAGAGCAAATAAATTTGTGGCCAAGAGAAATCGCAGCCCGATAAAACAGCAGTTTAAAGTAGTACCACCTGCTAGTAAACCTGCTAGCAACCGAAATAAGGAACGAGAACCAGAGGCTGAATATTTTCTCGAGCAACAGATTTTTGTGAAAAACCTGTTTGCTTCAAGACAAAATTTAGCACCTCGTAATACTCACGATGTCGGAATGTCGGACCTCCCTATTCATATTTATACTAAGCAAAAGCGTGGCCCTATTGCCATATCCAGATTTCCCTAAAAGCACACAATTGTTACAGGACCCTTCTGACAATTCAATTCACGCTCCTGGCACCAGCTCTAATGCAGGAGATAAAGCTTGAAAGCCATGACGACGGTCCTGGTATTTTACCGTCAAGTTAAGTTCAAGACTCAGCTAAAATAATTTCTCATTAACATTCTTTTCAAAAAAATGTCAACCTCCAAGAGTAACGTAATAAAGTAGTTTCAGTAGATAGCAAAATAGACAAATTTAGACCGCATCTAAATAATAAAACGAATTCACTATTTGAACCTCTAATAGTGATAGTGTATCCACTCTTGATAGATTATTTGAAAAAAAAAAAGATCACAAGTGTACCTGATCAGAGTCTTTTGAGATAAACCATGTAAAAAGAGGGCTCGTAGATGGTCTCGGATCGGTAGTTAAGAGTATGATTGGTAACCTCGACTACTAGAAAATAATGAGAATAAATTGGTAACTGAATTAAATATTCACGTAATTTTATCTTAAAATTGGATACTACAATATTCTGATTTTTAATAGTATTCAAATTGAAGTTTTAATAAATAAAGTAAGGCAATCCAAAGCTTCTAGGGATCATGATTTAGTCAAGTATGCACACCTAGCTCAAACTCACATGATGATTTATGATTTTAACGGATAATGTAGATTCTATC
Organism: Lampropteryx suffumata; assembly: GCA_948098915.1. Lineage (NCBI taxonomy): Eukaryota > Metazoa > Arthropoda > Insecta > Lepidoptera > Geometridae > Lampropteryx > Lampropteryx suffumata. The sequence goes on along the minus strand of OX402544.1, from coordinate 10,385,927 downwards.
TCTCACGAACTAATGAAGTTACAGAATATCCTTGCTTTTATCAGAGCTTCCACCACGCATCATTCGGCCATAAATTTAAATACAATTCGTGACATAATTCGTAAATTGAACATTCTATATGGCAGTGAGCAAGTAGTAGATTTAGATATTAGAGAGAATTTCGATATAATTAGATTAGGTTTTTACAATGTAGGAAATGATATAGAACATATAAGCTATAAGTTTATAAGTTCCCGATCGAGCTCCTATTAATTTATGATATGTATGAGATCCTTGCTGAGCTATCCATGAGAAAGATTTCAAGTACATAGAGGCTGAATGCTCGAAGACCAGTAAATGGTATATATGCGAGGAGAAAAGACACGAGCAGAGCCGATCATCAGATGACGGTGTCCCGCATCTCATTTCAACACATCAGCGGAACGAGATGTGTAGCCCCATCAGCATCACCTTAACAAAGCCGGCGTATGAAAAACTCGACTAGAGACACTATAGCATTAGCTTCCCTGTCTCCACAAAGATACATCTCTCCTGTAGTCAAGATCTCTACAAGACGCTCCAAGGCAGCCATCTAGCCATAATTCCACAAAGATGTTACTTAGAAACTCCAGATTTTACGATCTTAAAAACTAATGATCGTTTAAAAGGACAAGCATTGAATATTATCGATCTACCTAGTAGCGACTTCGTGACTTCATCTTCAGATCCAGCATTCATATTGCATTCTATCAAACTGGACCACCTTCAAGCCACTTATGGGTGAAACTCAACAAGAGATTTTTATGTGTCATTTCGGTGGGATTTTTTTATTTCAATGCTATCTACATATTTTTAGTGACAAATAAAACTTTAGCCTATTTTATAACATTGTGCGTGAGTGCCGGGCAGCCAGGGTTCCGTACTTTGTTAGTTTTGATTTCCACAAATATTAGATAAACACTGAGACAGGACAGTACACAGTTATTTTAATATCATCATTAATATACAGATATTACAGCTAGTATTACATATATCATTCTTTGAGGTTACAATAACCTCAAAGAATGATATTAATGTAATGTTTATTATGATATGAATGAATTGTTTCTTCACTTTTATAAACTTTCGTAATTTTTCTGGTTGTTGTTGTGTGAAAATGTTGGAAAACTTTATCGTAAATGCTGGTAACCATAAATAAATAATTTAGTTGGTTTATGAACTAATACTAATTAACTTGATATATTTTCAAAAGAGTGATCGTAGCGCGATTAGAAAGCTTAATGTTTCTGATTAATATGATGGCTGCATTTGTAAGTTATGCCATTAATAGTAATACATAATGTCTACCTATTGCACTAAGAGAAAAATGCTAGGTATAATTTAGTTAAATTGGTAACGAGACGAGAATAGTGTTTTTACAGGTATATAAGTAAAACTTCTAAAATTAAATCAACTCTTATATTTTTAAAACACAATAAATGAATAAGAAACATTATAAAAATATCTTAGTAGTAATAGCTTAGTACTTTTAATCCTTTTACATTATAAACGTATGTAACATAACAGAAACCTGAAATTGAGATCACGTTATTCTTAAATTACTACAACAATAGAGAAACGTAGGTACATTACATATCTAAATAGAAAAAAAAACCAACAGAGTATTGTTCTACCAAAGTATTTATACATACTTAATTGCGAATTATAGTTACTCCAATAAAACAGTCTTTCTGGGTACGTATTTACGAGTAGGTCATGTTATCATGTTACTTTAAATCACACAATTATTTCTCAAATTCATTAATCAGCCTCTTTTTATGACTATAAATATAGGTTTTTAATTTAGATATGTACCTACTAAACAAGTCTTCTTTAATTATCACACCACAGCACGTCTTTACTATAATTATTTTAGTCATCAGTCTTTTTTAATAAGTTTAACTTACTACCTAAAACAAGTCATGCCATATGACAAATGACAGCAAATATTTAAAAAACTTAATAAACAATAACAAAAATAAAAAAAATATCCAAAATAAAAAGAGGACGAAGACGAAGATAATCTTCTTACTTTTCTCTTATTGGCTGTAATCATGATTTCTTCTTCACTGTCAATATTTCTTGTCTGTTCATAGTTTTCAATAAATTCGGTATCGTGGTTTTTAAAAAATGAACACGATGGAGTGCTAAATTCAGTAAAGTTTTCATATTTTTCGAGCAATGATTTGGGTATTATCGATGATTCCTGTTCATTCTCTCCTTTTCGATTATTCATTCCATCAGGAGTGGGATGTTGAGGGCTTAATAATTGATATTTCAATGTTTGTGATGGAGTGTGTGTGTGGTACATTTATGACACCTTTCCTTTGTAATTTTTTCGAAAGATTCTTTTCATTGGATGACTTGGGACGTAGTACAAATTTTTGTGACAGTTGAATTGGATGCAGATGTGCTTTATTTGTATTATTTGCAAAATTCGTTGATTCAATCCCAGTGAAGTCATGAAAACCTAAATGCTTGCCGCGAGGGCACCTAATAGTTTCATTTAGGTATTCTCTTTCAATACAGGACAGATGTCGAAGTGCCAAACGGTTTCCTGACTCTTTAGACCAAACTACTTGGTGAACTTTCATAGTTCCAGGAAAAGTCTAAGTCCTTGGGCAAAAGCCAATCTTTTTCTGTCACGTGATAATCTTCAACTGTTTTAATATTCACACCTTTAACATAACACTGTAGGTTTGTACCAGTGATTCAATATTAGTAATGTCATGTTAGTCCATTAAAATGTTACATTTTTTAGGCCTTAGTGTGCATTTGTCAGAGGACGCAATTTTATTTTTTTAATGTGTAGGGGGGGTCAGTAGAAGCTTAAGTTCAAGTTTGTGGGGTCGGCACCCTTGTCCCCCGGCCGCCATCTTGGAAAAGGGGGTGCAAAGGGTTTTCGCGCTGTATCTCGTAAACTAGTTACCTTACAGAAAATTTAATCAAACATAAAATGTAGCAAATTAAATTTCCTACAATTTTATTTCTATTACTTTTTATCGTCAAGTGACCAACAAAAAAGTTATAAACAAAAATAAATGAAAATTTTGTTTGTTTGTTCTAGGTTTTACAGCGCTCCAAACTTAAACGGATTCTCGAATGCTCATAGGGATGCAATAAAAACTAAAAATTAGGCTTACTTTTCTATCTATATTTTTTTTATTTATACAATTTATTATGATCTTAACATTCCTATGCTATTATTGAACTATGTTTGACCCTTTTACCCACCACCTATGAGGTATAACATGGGCAAAGTCAAATTTATAAAAATTTAATGCATTTTTTAATGCATTTTTTGTCACTGTCTTAGCAAATCGTTTGTATCGCAGAGTGTCTAGAGTATCGTCTTTATTTCCGCCATATAAAAAGACGAAAAAACGTTCGCCAACAACACTGAGTAACGATGACTCGACTTTCTCACTCATAAATAATTTAGTTCCACTTGCTAACTCTGGATGCTTCTGCAAAATTTTTATAAATTTGACTTTGCCCATGTTATACCTCATAGGTGGTGGGTAAAAGGGTCAAACATAGTTCAATAATAGCATAGGAATGTTAAGATCATAATAAATTGTATGAATAAAAAAAATATAGATAGAAAAGTAAGCCTAATTTTTAGTTTTTATTGCATCCCTATGAGCATTCGAGAATCCGTTTAAGTTTGGAGCGCTGTAAAACCTAGAACAAACAAACAAAATTTTCATTTATTTTTGTTTATAACTTTTTTGTTGGTCACTTGACGATAAAAAGTAATAGAAATAAAATTGTAGGAAATTTAATTTGCTACATTTTATGTTTGATTAAATTTTCTGTAAGGTAACTAGTTTACGAGATACAGCGCGAAAACCCTTTGCACCCCCTTTTCCAAGATGGCGGCCGGGGGACAAGGGTGCCGACCCCACAAACTTGAACTTAAGCTTCTACTGACCCCCCCTACACATTAAAAAAATAAAATTGCGTCCTCTGACAAATGCATACCCAAATGTAACTTTTCAATGGACTATGTTGACATGAGACTTTTTAATCTAGCGTTCTCTTTATTACTCCACCCACTCCATCTGCTGCGCTTTTTCCATGAACACACTCGCAATAGTGCCAAATTATGTGGGTCAGCATCGGACAATAGGAGAATAACAAAGTTATTATATATAATATATTTTTATTCCTGTATTGCGCAGATGGTGATTCAGAAATAATGTAAAGATTACGAACCAGAGGAGCAGTTATCTCAATTTCTCACAAAACAGGAATGAGGTGTGCCCATACTGCAGCAGCATCATGCCTCAAAGAGGTACTTACAGTACAAAATGACTGAGTTTTGCAAGTTTCGTTGTCGAGTTTGAAATATATTACGACAGTATGCAAAGTGAACTGTTGTCTGCTACCACCAAAATGAAGGGAAATTCGAATTGAATTTCGGATCCATATTTGGCATTATACTTTTCACTGAAATCAATATGTATAATACAGTCTTCCTTAGTCATATTTTCTTTTAACATTTTCATAGCTTTTGATTTTTATAATTGACGCAATGTTTAAGGAATGGTTTCAGGCTATCTTCAATTTCTCCAACCTTAATACGCTATGTTCACTTCATTACTAAACTCTTGGTTATTTTTCCTTAGAGACCTGTAATAATTTGTTTTGTAATTCTGTTATTAACTTAGTTTTAGTTCTTTGATATTTTCGAAATTTGTCTTTAAGTCCTCGCTTGAATTCTACAGATGTAATTGACGAGCCTGAAACAGGGCTGTTGGGGCATAATGTTGACTCGATACTACTTAGATTTGATGGACATGTTATTTGTTGTACGCCACTTGGTTGTACACAATGAATGCCAGTTACTACATTGTCATCAATATGATGTTAAATATTGGAACCGATTGTACTATCACTATTCATCGGCAAGCAGCGCCGAGACGAAGCTGGAATGCCTTGACGAGAAGTGCTTGGACCAGGATTGCTATAGTCAATATCTACAAAATTTTGATACGTTGATAGCGGGGTTTGTCGTGGACTGCTTGTGTATACCCGATGAAAGCTTCTAGCTTCTGTAGTACTAGAACTTTGAATTTGGATATTCGTACTAATACTATTGCTGTTCTATCGTAAGCTGCGCCGTGAAGAAGGCAAGAAGGAACTGTGACACGAAGTCCAGGACTACTATTATCACTTTGATTTGGTAAAGATTTATCGGACTCATCTTCAACGAGATCCCCAATTGTCTCATCCAGAGGGTTAGCACGAGCCGCTACAGGAGCTGGAGCTGCTCTATTTTTTTTTCTTTCGTAATAAGCAGCAGCACTTATTTTGTTTTTTCTTAGGATTTTTAATAGGGGTCATTTCATGCCTTGAAACAATTAATCCCGCTGCTTTTCTTCTGGCATACCTTTCTCTGTCTTTTCTCAAAATCTCTTCGCGTGAGACTTCATTGCTCTTAATTCTCTCTTTTCTTCTTCTTTCATACAACCTCCTTTTTTCCAACCTTTCTTCTCTAGTCTGTTGCTTAGGCCGCGGCATCCTAAAATCAAAATACACGCTTTTCAATTTTCTTCTTTCTCATATCCACAGACATACACACTGTACTAAGTTTCTATAAAATACTATACCTTCAGACACACCACGCGCACACACACTAGCTGCAGTCTTTCACTTGCATCGACTCAGACACACACTCTCACAGGAAATTTCTCATCACATATCTCTGTATCTATATCTTTGTTTTACTCATAATAAATGATAAAAACATAAGGGTAAGTGACTTATAGTGAAGGTAAACCCTCGAAATTATTATTTTGTTGACAAATAGTAGGTATAATAATCTATTCTGTGGTGACTCACACACTCATCACATTATCGTTGAGCCGAACAAATGTGTATCTAAAGTATATACATGTACTAACTACATAGACGTATATATTATATATCTTAAACACAAATATTACACATCAAATACTTCCGAATAATCTTATCTACACTCTAGGTAAAAGTAAATTACATAACTCTGACTTTGTATTTGACACAAGGATCTCTCTTTATGGTTTTATTATTTCGGAGATACATTTCATTCCGGTGGACTGTAATTGGTATAACAGTCCACCGAATCCACTGAAATGATACACCTGGAATGATAAAATAGAGGTTAGTTCTACATTTAACTCCGAAATAAATTTATTAAAAAAATATGAACACTACTCAAACAAAACAGCACTTACGGCAAATTTAATACACAATTTTGAAACAAATTAAACGAATCTAACACGAGTTATAACAGCCACCGAAATGAAACTATTTTTGTCCTCATATCACTGAAATGATAAACTTACTTTTCTGGCGGGAAACCGCAAGACGTTGGGACTAACCGAGAGCTTGAGCCGGACTGATCCGAAGTGAGGAAAGGTGAGGGGGGCGTAACAACGCAATGTTGACGTGGCTATTCTACTAAAACTTACTGTCCTCTGAAATGATAACTTTTTTCCAGACAAAAGTTAACTGCCTGTCAAATCCATGAGAAAGAAGATAAACAAACAAAAATAGTTATAATTGATTGAATGTTTTATAATTTAATGATTACAAAATCGATTTAAATCCATATTATGAATGTATTTGCAGGGGAAGGTATTTTATAAGCGGAATTGGGTTCAGGACAGGCCGCTGTGATGATAGAATAACACTTTGTAATTTTTTTTTTCGTATGCTAATGGGTAGGAATCAATGTTTTTTTTTGTCAAGGTAGAGAAGTACTTACGCTGATGAGAAAAAATATATAAAATTAAAAATCAGCACATTGCACTACCGTTCTCAGGTTTGCCGTGTATTTTTTTTTCTTGGGCAATTCACCCTTATAAGAACATTTCATTGCAATCGCCGTTACATCTCGAGAAAAATCTCGACTACACTCTACACCACACTACAATCCCTATGTACGTGGTTATAGCCAGTGCACTTACTAGCGTGATGTTATACAGAAAGTACGGACCGAAACCGATGAAGAATTCACACCAAGTTTCTGACGAAAGCCAAGCTGAATTACAGAGAGTCTACGCTCTTCGAACTATAAGAATGGTTGATCCCAAGCAACCCTCAGCTCAATTTACGACAAGCTCAAATACTCGCTGTTCTTCGGTGGGAGGTGTTACGCATACGTATACCGCTGCGTTGGCTCGACCGGTACAAGACATCGAATAGCACGAAGCGCAAGGTCAGCGGAAAGTGGGCCGCCTGACAACCGACGCTGCACTTTTCATGGGAACTACCTAGCCTTAGGATTGCACTCTTGCTTCATACTTCTAACGGGATTCATGTTTAAAATAATTATATTGTAATTTAAATTAGATTAAATTTAAACTCAGTTTTTTAAAAGCTGGGCAGTGGCCTACGTATTTTCTGCCTAAACAACAAAACAATCTTTATTTACTGAAATCAAAACATTTTATTTTTATCACAGAACTATTAAAATTTTCACTGTCATGACAAACAACAGCTCAACCAACAGTTGAGCTGTTGTTGCAATTAAGGTTTATCCGATTATAAAATAGATACAGTTCAATCATGCAACAATAAAAGTCCATTGGACTCTTGCACCATGTCGAAACAGCAAATACCAGCCAGCCCTTTAGAGCCAGAGCCTTTACCGCCAATATGGAGTTTGAGTCCTACGTTTCGTGGTTCAACGGGGTGTGATGTTCCTGAAGGTTCTTCTGGACACTCACAATCACTAGGTTTGGTATTCAGTTTATTTTTCTGCATGAGCTTCCCGTCCTCGTCACAGAAACAACTGTCATCCATTTGGAAACTGTCACCTATATCAGGGTTATCTTCGAAATAAATTAATGCTTCATCAAAACTCATGTCGACTTCCAAGGATAGCCGTTTCTTGACACCAAACTTGAACCCAGATGTCGTTTGCGTTTGGTCAGATTTAATTTTTCTGTTTTCTTTTTCGTCAAATGTTTCTACGAATGGTTCTTCTGTTTCTTCAACAAAAGGGCATTCGCAAATTATGTTCTTTTTTTTATTCTTAGAACCATTATTTGTGCAAACACAAAGATTTTTGTTTGTACGTGGTGAAGTTTTACTACCAATGGGTGACATAGGTGTTGTTTTTATGGTTGCCGATTTTTTACTACCTTCACAAAGGCAACATTGGTTGCCTTTGGATATGATTTGCACCTGGTTGGGACCTATCATCGTAGATACTGTGGGAGGTTTCTTATGTACTTCACAAGGACACCAGTGTGGCATCTTAACCTTCAGCGCCGGTTTGCCTGAGCATAAACAACTTATTCTACTCCCGTCTTTAGTACCAGGTCGACCGCAACTGGTGCAAAGGTGTTCTCCATGTTCTTGATTATCTTTGTTTAACATAGCTAAAATGGAAAATAAAATATTAAACCTGTTCCTTGTTATAGGTACCTTTGACAATTCATCTGAAGGAACGTTAGTAATAGTAGGTTACTTGAAATAGGTAATTAATCCTTAAAACGGAGACTAATTTTAGCTCTAGTCAAAAGAGGAGGGATGTAGGTGGAGTAGGTGGGTACCTACTAATATTTATTTTATGGTGGGATATGGATAGTTCGTTTGTTTAACTAAAACTTTAATCTTTAAGCCAGCTGTCAAAAGGAAATCTTGGGAATATAATATATCCCTTGTTGGTAGCATAACAGGTAGACTTAGTATGTACATGTTAATTACAGTAGATTACTATTATACAGAATCGCTCACTTATAGGAACAGGGCTGTAGCTGCTGGTCATCAGTTTTTTGTGTTTAGCAATGCAGGAGGTGTCGTTTGGACAATCACTAATATGACAGCCACCAACGCTTTTCCCTTTTTCCCTTTTTTGTTTATTGTACGGTCGGCCGCTTGTTCTGCAGTTTTCATGTTCTCCAGGCTTTCGACTTATTTGAACTAAAAAAAAAGGAAAGGTAAGTTCAAGTTTTAAGAATCTTACCCTCGTTTTCACTGATCTAGCGTCTAGACAAATACTTCACGCTTAGCTTTTTCTTCCTGCAAGGGCGCTAAGGGCGCTATCATAAGGCATAATAACCAGAGAAACACTGTGGTAAATAAACTCATAAAATGTATCAACAAACAATATGACAACATCACACACCCCCACGCACTCACACGCAACACAGACACACAATCAATTAAATGTAATTTAATAAGTCTGATTACAACACACAAATATGTACCTTTTTAAATCTGTAACACCGCTTCCTCTTAACTCTCGGTAAAGAACTATCCGAGTGGGGCAAATTGAAAAACAGCGCCGTGTGGGTAGGTATACCTATCTATTACCTACCTATTAACAGCAGATGCTGAATTTGTACCCATTGACCATAGTAAGCCAAGCGTTTTTGTGCCTATCTACTAAGGCAATAAACGATTTCTTTATTTATTTATTATAAGTCATATCAGAAGGCATAGGCCCTCTGATATGCCTTAAAAGTAACATTTTTACTATCGGTCACTTCTGAGAATTTATGCAGTGCCAACAACCGTTATTAGTACGGCTTTACTTATAAACGCCTCAACTTGAACACTGCCTAAACACCTTACTAAAATGAATGGCACTATTTTAAACAGTAATTATTTTGAAAGAAGTTGAGAGACAGTTTATTTAAGGACAGTTTATTTATTATTTTAAATGTTTGCCAAATGTTATTCATAGCCCGACCAATCTGATGCAATACTACAGTGGGGACCACAAATTGAAATTCTTGCTGGTAGGCTTAGTTCCACTGTATATGCAGTTCGTGTGATACTGCAATCATAGCTTGCAATCCTCTTTGGACACCAAAATATCTATGAAAGTATGTGTATAAGCAGGTTCCTTTGCGTCTTCGTGGCGTTTTTGTAGCGATACATCGTAAATTCCTCGCACAAAGTTGGCCGGGTGGCACACGAACGATAGCTTCGCGAACACTATTTACACACAAAGTGATATTCCCACACAACACACTGTTTTCGAAGGACTACTTCGCCTATGTTTAATAAAAAGGCGTTTACTTTTAAATGGACTGTATTTTTATAGTTTTTTACATTAATTATTGAATTGCAGATCTGCACAGAAGGAATGGTAGAACGGAAGAGGAAGTTTTTTATATTTTTTGACATTTTAATACAAATAGTTGCCATAATAAAAATTAAAGTTTTATGTTTAGAAACTTTTCTGAACACAAGCTTATTATAGAAGCGCACCGTGTTCCCCCTATAGAACTTATGTATTTACTTTTTCTAGTCGAAACCTAGGTATGTATAAATTGTGTCTAGGAATACCTAGTATAGATTCTATAAAGGTCACTATTTTGCTGAAACCCATCTCTATTTTTATGTGTGTATAACAAATTTTCATGTGCTGCTGTAAGTTTAGATTAGAGTATAAAGCATCAAAAAATTTATCCATATCACTCTGTTTGGTTTTAAGCGTCCTGTAAATACAAATAACAATCATTGAGTGGCTTGAAATATCTACAGCACAACAGCACTCAATTAATTCACCTATGTGGGTAAGAGTTGAGATAAACATGTGTTTCCTAGAATCCTTACGAATATTATATACGCGAAATTAACTTTGTCTGTCTGTCTCGCTTTCACGCCAAAACTACTGATCCGATTTAAATTAAATTTGATACACAGATAGTCCAAAGCCTGAGAAAGGACATAGGCTACTTTTTAATTGGAAATAAGTGTTGTAAAGGGTTGAAAAGGGGAATGAAAGGTTGTATGAAAGTATTGTCATTTTCAGAACTAGAAGCATAAAATTTTAGGCTGTTGATTAGATATAAATATATATGGAATTCAAAGTTTGTAAAAATGTTACCTATAAGGGTGTAAAATAAACATAGGGGATAACACAATTACGAATTCATTACAAATTTGTGGAGCTAAATTTAACGTGTTAATAAATATATATATTGCAAATAAATTAATGAATATAGTTATTTACTGCATCAATAATCAACATTAAAGAGAGGGTGGGTGAGAGAATGAGAGCCTGGCAAGTTAATGATTAATAACCTAACCCTTTGTCGAAAGGGACTTGGTTCCAAACGCGTGTCCCGCGACACGTTCATTTTTTTTAATGTGTATGTATATATGTGGTTGGGCATAAGAACCATGTTCTTAAATATATTTATTTATTTATTTGATTTTATTATTGCGTTTCGTAAGGTTGAGTGACTGGATCGAAGGTTTCGACAGAACAACAGCGCTGACCTGTCATCTGATAGGGAAGCATAATGCTGAGTCGAAATCTTTTTGCTGCTTTACCACACACAGCACTGTTATATTATCCTATTACATCCTACTATAATATTATAAATGTGAATGTAAGTTTGTTTGTTACGCTTTCACGCGAAAACTACTTAACCGATCATCATCAAACTTTGTACACATATTTTTGGAGGTATTAGAAGTAACATAGGATATTTTTTTTTTTAATAAAAAAAAATATTTTTTACGAAAGATATTTATATGGCAAAACAACGTTTGCCGGGTCAGCTAGTATATTATAAATGCGAATGTGTCTATGTCTGTCTTTTATTACGTTTTCACGGCTAAACGGCTGAACAGATCTTGATGAAATTTAGTAAGAAGAAGTATTGCATTTGGGGGAAGAACAAAGGCTACTTTTTGTCTCAAAAAACAACCTTGAAGGGGGTAAAATAGAGGATGAAAGTTTGTTTGGGCAACTCATATTTTCTTAAGTTAGGGATCTGAACATTCATATTTAGGCTTTTGGTAAGAAATAAAGAAATATGTGTTTCAACGTTTTTGCAAAATCATCCCTGAAGCGGGTAAAATAGGGGATTAAACTTATGAGATGTTTTTTAGATGCACAGAATGCATTCTTACAAAAATAAAAATAATAATTCTAAGCATACGCGTACGAAGTTGCGGGCAACAGTTAGTTCTATATAAATTTAATACTATTTCTAATACATAAAAATCTATTTAAAGAAATTCACGCACGCAAGTCTAAAACGTTGGTTGAAGTCGCGAGCTGGAATCCAGTCATATCTAAATGTGCTACAAAATAATAAATAAATAATGCAGGAAATTAACACAACATAATCTAGCAGTTATCTAGTAAGCAGAGCTTGTGTTATGGGAACCAAATGAATGATATAGTTTTTTTTTTGGAAATACACACATATTATAGGTACATATAAAAACCAAAGACAAATATTTGCAGATCATACAAACATTGAATAGCTTACTTATAGGAACAGGGCTGCAGATGCTGTTCATTAGTGGATTATGGTTCATTGTGCAGGAATCGTTCAGAGAGTCAATGGAGTGGCAGCCAACAGACTTAACGCGTTCCTCTACTTTCTTGCACGCGCAACTATTACCACCCTTATGCTTAAGTCGATCGCAAGAACTGCAGTTCTCTAGCTTTTCAGGTCCTTGAGTCATGTGGACTGAAATTGAAAGATAACATACCTAACTGATTAAAATAATAAATAAATATTATTTCCTCCCCACACCATCGAACCCCAAACTACGCATATCTTGTACTATGGGAACCAAACGACTGATAGAACACTAAAATATTTTTCAATACCTTATAACACTCCGACACTCCTTTGGATCAGGCAGCGGTGCTATCACTGCCTATATCGCTAGTACTCTCTTGTAATATAATGAATAGTGTATAATTATAATAATAATAATTGGTAGGTAGTTTCTACCTATATTACAAGTGTGCACGACCAAACCCTAGAGACTGAATGGTTTAAATAATATTGATGTTTAAGTTTAGTAAACACCTGTGTAAATCACTAGATTAAGTTATATTATTAAGTTTAAAAGGTAGGAAAAATAGCTACTAAGTAGGAAAGCTTCATAGTAAGCTCCACATTATACAGTAGGTAGGTCAAGCAATAAAATATAAACTGTCTGTCGTTTTAATACCCGCAAATAATAAAGTAAAAATAGTAAACGATTTAGGTAGCATCTAGGTAGACATAACATGAGTAGGTACAACATGTAGGTACTTGTCTCCGAGCCTCTGGCACGTGTAAGATAACCTTGAGCCGTGCGCAAGGACACGGCTCTAGGTAACCATTGGCCGGAGTAATATCTGTATTTTAGTTACCTAAATTCTAATTGGTCCGCTCGAATAGACAGAGACATATCGGGCGGGTAACAGAGACAGAAAATAGCAAGTATTGGTTCTTTTAATAATGGCGCTTGGACGACAACGCGTTGGCGGGGAGACCCAAAAATTGTATATATATTTCGGCGAGACCGAGTAAAAATCAGTTCCCTTCGTGCATTTCAACAAAGAACAAGTCGTAACGCTGCCCCTCCGCCAACTCGCCGCCTCGCCCCGTGAATGCACGGGGCGAGGCGGCGAGTTAAGTAGGTAGAATAAAACTCCAGTATGCAGGGTAATGACCCTGCATACTGGAGTTTTATTCTACCTACCTACCTACCTACCTACCTGCCTACCTGCCGGCCTACCTACCTGCCTACCTACTTCAGCGGAATCAAGCCATACAGTCCAATACCTACCACCCTTCAAGCTTCGCCTTTGGTGAGCGATCAACCACCACAACCCGAACATTTGGTCCTTCGCAAGCCGGATCCCTGACCAGCTGAGACGAAGATTGAAAACCCGCAATAAGCAGCAAGGATGCCGGTCACCAGGAGCAAGCAGGGCAGGGACGAGACGCCATCAACATCGGGCGCTGAATTATCTGGTACCAGCGCTACGGATACAGTCACTGAGGGAACCGGGACCACCGCCACCACAACGGACACCACCGCCATTACTGGAACTGAGGTCGCGAACGACGGCCAGGCTTTGCCCACCCGGGCGCGTTCCAGGAAGTCTGAGAGGAGGACCGTGCTGGCGGCACAAGAAAAATTAGCGGAGCTACGCGCTGCTGAAGCGCAAGCGCGAGCGGCTGCCGTTGAAGCTGCTACGAAGCTCGCAGAGGCGAGCCTGAGAACAGCAGAAGAGGAATCCGAGGAAGATGACGCGGAGCAAGACGAGCTTGCTTCCGTACGGATCACAAAGTGGCTGTAGCAACGGCCGGACATGGAGCCGTTGCACCCTGTTACCAGCAAGGGTACCCTTCAAGAGGCGCCTCCCACGGAGGACCGGGAAGCGTGGAAGGACCGGGTCGAGACGAGATCCGGTCGGGCGACTGAACCACCCACCGCGCGTCGACTTGCAGGCGTTGACGACGGCGCTGTCGCAGATCGCGAGTAGGAAGGACCCCCCGAAGTACCGTCAAGACCTACCAGTGTTTAGTGGACAGGTTAGTGGTTGGTTGGCTTACAGGGCAGCCTATAGAGACAGTGAATCGTCATTTTCTAAAGTGGAAAACGTGGCACGCATACGGAGAAGTTTAAAAGGCACTGCGCACGAGGCCGTCAGCAGCCTCCTAGTCAGCGCACCCGAACCAGCGGCAGTAATGGAAGCCCTAAAGAGACGGTTCGGGCGGCCAGAGGCACTAATACTAGTCGAGATGGAAAGGCTGCGTCACCTCAATAAGGTTAGTGACAACGCACGCGACCTATGTATATTCGACGGGAAGGTGGCCAGCGCTGTGGCCACCGTGGAAACACTAGGGCGTGAAGCCTACTTACACAGCCCAGAAATGGTTAGAAGTGTGTTAAAAAAACTCACACCGATTTTGCGCAGCAAATGGTACGATTACGCTGCTATAAAAATGGAAGATACGCCCGAACTCAAAAGGAAGAAGATAGCTATATCTTCTTAAACGAAGAGGCTGACAAGTGCGGAGCATACGCCATGCCCGAGGTGACATCCGAAGAGGGTCCTGGAGGTCATCGGGGCAACCGGAGAGGGGGAGTCGAGAGAGCCTACGCCGCATCCGACTCCACAAGTAATGATAGATGTCCGCTATGCAGGTATACAAGTTTCTTGATTGTTCTGAATTTATGAAAGCCGACGGACGTCTCCACCAGGTGGGACTTGGCACGAAAACATAGAGTCTGTTTTCTCTGCCTGCGTGAGTGTCACCGTCGTTTCAAATGCAAAGCGAAGCCCTGCGATAGAGAGGGCTGCGGCAAGAACCACTCAAAATAGCACCGATCGTACTCACGGGTCCAAACGTACGTACGCCCTTCTAGACGACGGCTGTACTTGCACCTTCGTTGAAGAATCGATCGCAGAACTATTGGGTGCTGACGGGCCGACAGACACGCTGTGGATCAGAGACGCGAATGGATGCAAAACCAGACACGATAACAGTAAGACGGTCAATTTAAAAGTACAAGGAAGGAATGGTTCGAGCGAGCACATCCTACGTGACGTCCAGACGGTCAAAAAGCTTGACTTTATCACGCAAGCCGTTCCGAGAGAAACACTCCAGGACTGCGATCACCTACATGCAATTAAAGATGAACTCGTGTACGACCACGCCTGCCCGAAAGTCATAGTAGGACAGAACAACTGGGACCTCATAGTGTCAAAAGAGGTAAGGAAAGGACGGGCAGATCAACCCGTCGCCTCACTCACGCAGCTAGGATGGGTGCTGCACGGCTGCCGTTACACCGAAAGCAGATCTGAAGGAGCTTTCTGTGGATACGTATCATCGACACGGCAAGCCGACGACATGAACGAGATGATGAAGAATTTTTTCAAGCTAGTCTCTAGGCATTCAGGAGAAAAAACCGGTAAGCGACCCTGAGCAGAGAGCCTTACGTGTTCTAGAAGAGAAAAGCGTACGACTACCGGATGGGCGGTTGCAAACCGGTCTCCTGTGGCGCGACGACAAAGTAGTTCTACACAATAACTATAACGACGCGCTGAAACGACTACACAACCTAGAACCGAGACTCGACCGAGACGACGCTTTGTAAGCTAAGTATGTCGAACGCATTGAAAACCTACTCGCGTCAAAATACGCGGAGCGAGCGAAGGCACCACCCACGGAAGAGAAAACGTGGTACCTACCACATTTCGCCGTGGTGAACCCCAAGAAAACGAAAATAAGACTGGTTCATGACGTTGTGGCAAAGTCAGCTGGTAAAAGTCTGAACGACATGTTGTTGACCGGACCGGACCTCCTCCAGTCGCTACCAGGAGTGATCATGAGGTTCCGCCAGCATCCTTACGCAGTATCAGCAGATTTGAAAGAGATGTTCATGCAGATCAGAATAGAACCCGGCGATAGAGACGCCCTGAGGTTCCTCTGGAGAGGCGATCAAAGAAGAGAAGCAGCCTCCGCAGAGAACAGAATGACATCGGTCATATTCGGAGCCGCTTCTTCTCCATGCACTGCTCTATTCATAAAAAACAGAAATGCACGAGACTACGCAGAGGAGTATCCTGACGCTGCAGCAGCTATCGAGAAGAACCATTACATGGACGATTATTTAAATAGTTTTTCATCCATAGAAGCAGCTGAAAGAATCAACAGAGACGTGGACTTCGTGCACCACCAGACCTGCTTCGAGCTGCGGAGCTAGGCTTCGAATGACGAGAGGACTGTCAGCGCGCTCACCGCCCAAGCCTAGAAGCCTACAGTTGCCATCGGCGGGAGCGAGATGGAGAAAGCGCTCGGCCTCCTGTGGGACACAGAGAACGACAATTTGGGATTTCAAATAAACCAGGTCTGAACACCCACCACAATACTCGATGGTAGTCAACCACCCACTAAGAGAGAAGCGTTGAGCGTCGTGATGTCGTTATTCGATCCGCTAGGGCTTATATCGCCGATGACAACACCGGCGAAGCGGTTACTGCAGGACACGTGGCGCCATGGAATCAACTGGGATGATAAGCTACCAGCTGAGCTTCAGGTGAGATGGTGCGACTGGGCAAAAACACTAAAAGCCCTACCACAACTACGGATACCCAGGTGCTACGACTACGAGCCGGTGTCTACGCGACAGCTACATACCTTCGTAGACGCGAGCGAAAAGGCCTACGCCGCCGAGGTGTATTGGCGCGCAAACCGCGCTGACGGCAGTGTGCGGGTCACCCTGGCCGCCGCCAAGAGTCGAGTGACGCCTTTGAAACCGACATCGATACCCAGGCTGGAGCTACAGGCGGCGCTTTTGGGGGCGCGTCTCGCCGACACAGTTGTACGAGAACACGACTTCCAGGTGGAAAAAAAAAGGTATTCTGGAGCGATTCACACAGCCCTGGCTTGGATACGAGCTGAGCCACGAGCGTTCAAAACCTTCGTCGCTCACCGACTGGCAGAAATAGAAGAAACAACAAAAAAAACAGAATGGCGATGGGTGCCCAGAGAACGTGGCTGATGACGCCACTCGAGCCACACCAGAGGATTTCGGAACGAACCACAGGTGGTTCACAAGACCGGACTTCCTACGCCTGGGAGAGGAGGCATGGCCCACGGAGAGGCCATCGCCGTCTGAGAACACGGGAGAAGAAAAATGCTTTGTATTAATAACCAAGGTCAGTCTGCAGTCAGATCACAGATCACAGCACGAGTGTTACAATTCATCGCGATATGTCGCGGGAATCTGAGAAGCGAGAAGATCGCCGCTCTCCGGATGCGCACGGAAGCGGAAGCGAGAGCCCGCGAGAACCGCCACGACGAAGATCGCCGCAAAAACTCAGGTAAAGGTCATCGGTCTCGAGGCCCACTTTCTAGCGAGAGCTTCGCAGCTATGGGTGCTGAGCAGCCAAAGAGAAAGCTTCGCCGACGAGATCGACTAATCCTGAAGCAAAAGGCGCCATCTGCCGGAGGGCGACTTGCCGCGTTGAGTGTAGCGGTGGGGACGGACGGAGCACTCCGCTTGCGAGGGCGGATCAGTAAAACACCAGAGATCGCCCAAGAAACAGCGAGCCCTCGCATTCTCGACGGTAAACACCTCTATACCAAATTATAAATACAACACGTGATGAGCGACTTCACCACAGCGGAGTAGAAGCGGTGGTCAACGAACTCCGACAGCGCGCATGGATAATCAAGATCCGGCCCGCAGTACGGAACGTGATCAAGAGCTGCCTAGCCTGTCGCCTAAAGAAAGCCAAGCCGGGGAACCCGGCAACCGGAGACTTACCGGAGGCGCGGCTAGCCCATCACACGCATCCATTTACCTACACCGGACTAGACTATTTCGGCCCGCTACAAATAACGGTCGGGCGACGGCATGAAAAAAGGTACGTAGCATTATTCACATGTATGACCACCAGAGCCGTCCACCTAGAGGTCGTGGGATCTTTCAGCGCAGACTCCGCAATCTCCGCACTCCGTCGCTTCCATCGCGCGGCGAGGATGCCCGCGCGAGATACATAGCGACAACGCCACATGCTTCAAGGCCGCGGACAAGGAGCTCCGCGCGGCCGCGTTGGAGGCCGTCGAAGAAGAGGCCAACAACGAATCACTTGGCGATTCATTCCACCGGCGGCGCCATTCATGGGGGGGCGCTTGGTAGCGCTTGGTGCGCTCCGTCAAAGAGGCTCTACACGTGACTCTCAAGGAAAAGAGTCCTAAAGAAGAAACCCTAACTAGACTGTTGGTCGAAGTGGAAGCCACAGTCAACTCACGACCGCTAACACACGTGGCCGTGACCCCAGATGAACCGGAGGCCCTCACGCCCAACCATCTCCTGCTGGGGCCTAACTGCCATGTCCCTAGCCCGGGGGCATTCACCGAAAAGGACGAGCATGCGCGCCAACATTGGCGGCGCACACAGCTCCTTGCCGACGAGTTCTGGTGCCGGTGGCTGTGCGAGTACTTGCCCTTACTCCAGCACCGGCGGGAGCCCCGCACTACAACCGAGTCGCCTAAGGTCGGCGACCTGGTTCTCATCTGCGACGAGAACCAACCCAGGAACACGTGGCCCAAGGGGAAGGTGGCTGCACTGCATCCCGGACGAGACGGCGAAGTACGAGTCGTCGACGTCGTCACTGGCACCGGACACACTCTTCGAAGGGCGACCAGGAAGATCGTCGTGCTACCAGTTAATCGCGAGACGGCGGGAGAATGTGCACGACCAAACCCTAGAGACTGAATGGTTTAAATAATATTGATGTTTAAGTTTAGACCTGTGTAAATCACTAGATTAAGTTATATTACTAAATTTAAAAGGTAGGAAAAATAGCTACTAATTAGGAAAGCTTCATAGTAAGCTCCACATTATACAGTAGGTAGGTCAAGCAATAAAATATAAACTGTCTGGCGTTTTAATACCCGCAAACAAAATAGTAAACAATTTAGGTAGCATCTAGGTAGACATAACATGAGTAGGTACAACATGTAGGTAACATATCTGTATTTTAGTTACCTAAATTCTAATTAGTCCGCTCGAATAGACAGAGACATATCGGGCGGGTAACAGAGACAGAAAATAGCAAGTATTGGTTCTTTTAATAATGGCGCTTGGACGACAACGCGTTGGCGGGGAGGCCCAAAAATTGTATATATATTTCGGCGAGACCGAGTAAAAATCAGTTCCCTTCGTGCATTTCAACAAAGAACAAGCCGTAACGCTGCCCCACCGCAAACTCGCCGCCTCGCCCCGTGCATTACCCTGCATACTGGAGTTTTATTCTACCTACCTACCTACCTACCTGCCGGCCTACCTACCTGCCTACCTACTTCAGCGGAATCAAGCCATACAGTCCACTACCTACCACCCCCCTTCAAGCTTCGCCTTTGGTTAGCGATCAACCACCACAACCCGAACAACAAGCGAGCTCTGATGATGTAGGTAGAGCTACCTACTTATAAAGTGAGCAAGAAACTTTGCTTACATAAGGAAGCAGAGCTGTGGCTCTGCTTTCGTGGCTTATACTCCGTGGTACCACAGCCAAAGCATTTATGGTCCCTGGTGTTGCTTTGTGGTCTTGCAATGTGTGCAGGACTACAATTACAAGGCAGTACGTTTGGAGACATTGCTTGAGGATCATTATGCTTTTGATTCCGATGATTTTGGGTACCTATAGTGCTTTGCGGCACGTGAGATTTACACGACAAGCAGGAGCATGAATGTCTAGGCGAATATGCCATATTATCGTATAACGAAGCTGATATGGTGTTACTTGGTGACGATACATATTTTGTACCAGTTAACTTAAATCCTGGAATATAAGAATCGTGACTGAGACCTGTAAAGATATAAAAATAAATATCTTACATACAGACATAGAAAGCGTAGGGTTTTTCTATAATATTTTGTAGATATTGATAGATATATATTATTGAGGGGGGGGAACAAAACATAAAGTTATAGTGCAATAAGCGACTCGTATCATTAAAAGAGATTTCTTTTAGGTAACCTACCTTAGGTTCAGATAAAAAAAATACCTTGTGCAACGCCTTCGCTATGAATCATCTTTGCTAAAAGTTCAGAACACGCACTTGCTACACATCGGTCGTTAGACCAATGGTGATTGAATCTTTCAGTTTCATTCTCCAGACAACAACAGGGTCTGTCCTGTGTGGTATCCATGCTGATTACTCGACAACTTTTTTGCCCTTGACGGTGCTGTGTTGATTTATCAAAAGCGGTTTCTGTGTTTTGGTTTAGGCTCTGTTCGTTTCTAATTTTGGAACCAGTATGAGGACACTTTACGTAAAATTGTTTACCCTTAGCGGATATTTTCACACCTTGTGATACCGGTACTGCTCTAGAAGATGGTAGTTTCTGAGCGTCTAATATAATTGAATTCGCTCTTCCTGAAATTAGAATATCAATAAATTGGTGTTATTTTAAGAACATACTTACATACTTACCAAAAATAGTTGGGTGATTAATAAGTACTTAGTAAATTTTTTAACATCACTCGTCTATTAGTACTCCTACCTGTCAAAATTTATATACACTCACCGCTTACTATAGCTTCGCTATTCTTCAAATCATATAAGTTTCCTGATACGCTTATAGAATTGGCAGAGTCAGTCAAGTCTGTATCATATTCATCTGAAGTTGGTACAACTACAAAAATCGACGATGCGTTTGCAATTTCCTTCTTGGCTAGTATTTCATTGACCATCTTCAATATATCTTGATTATTGTTAAGATCGTTTATTATAATGATAGGATTGCATTTACTGTCATGTGATTGACAAAGAGGATATCTGTTCCTTGATATTTTTTCATTGTTGCAAATATTTGTATGTGACATTCTGAAGACACAAGCGTCTGTGGTAACAAATTTTCTTTTCTTTGAATGTTTTGTAACAGATAGCACTTTATCAACTGGAAGGTAATTATAGTAGTCTTCTTCACTCTCACTGTGAACAAACAATTTGATTGCATAAGTTATTATTACCGTACCTTCGTCCCATTTTAACATTTAACGAAGAGAATAAGAGAAGAGAAACGAAGTTTTAAAGAAAACGTCACCCGCGTTATTTTCTGCGAACCACGGATTTTATCACTTGCGTTTTCTTCTGCTCATGGACATAATTAGAGGAACGGAACAAAATAATGAAAATATAAACAAAATAGAAAAAAATTTTTGGTATGTATTAAATAAATTATATTAAGCACTTTATTAATTTTACAATTTTTAATTTAAATAAAACTTGCTTCAGTAAAAAACACAAGACTAATAAACAGAAATGTTAAAAAACCGGCCAAGTGCGAGTCGGACTCGCGCTCCGAGGGTTCCGTACAAACCTATAGGTATATAAGTAAAATTTCACCCATCACGACAATCGAGTCATAGTTGGATGATGTAACTAAAAATGTATGGTTATCGCAATTTATCCTTTATCTGTGCTATAAGACGTTGCTTCGTACCAAATTTCAAGATTCTTAGTTCACGGGAAGTAACCTGTAGGTTTTGATTCCCTTGCGAGTGTCGAAAATTTGCGGCATAAACGGCTGTATCTTTTGATTGCGTTGGATTAGATGTTTGATTTTTTCACAGCTTTAAGGGACAGTAGACTTGAGTATTTGATATAAATTTCAGCTTGATACCTCCACGCGTTCCTGAGAAAAAGTGTCTTGACAGACAGACGGACAGACAACAAAGTGATCCTATAAGGGTTCAGTTTTTTCCTTTCGAGGTACGGAACCCTAAAAATGATGTTTTGATGAATAAACCCTTCAATCATCACATTGTAAATGTGATTGTGTTATGACATTACGAAAACTTTTTGTTGAGTGTTTGAGTACATTCAGTAATTGGAGTTACCCCTCTAGCTGTTTGGTACTGGAATCGGATAGACATGGTGGCGTTACTGTACAGATATTTCAACACATCGATATACTGATAGTAGATTTGGCACCGCTGGATTGACCGCAATACTGCCCAGGTTTCGACAGAATCAAAAGCTTTTTTATATTTCACAAACGCTAAACAAAGTGGCCGGTTATACTCTTCGGTCTTCTGTATAACCTGCCGAAGCGTATGGATGTGGTCTATGGTGTTAAAGCCTTTTCAGAACCCGGCTTGTTCGGGAGGCTGGAAGTCGTCAAACCTACGAGCGAAACGATGTCTAAGTCTAAAGTCTCGACGACTACTCTCGAAAACAGCTTATAGACATGGCTCAATAGCGAGATGGGCCTGTAATTCTGTAAAAGGGTGTTTACCCCTTTCTTAAAGAACAGTACCACCACGCTCCTGTTCCTCGCCTCTGGCGTAGATCCCTCGAGGATGACGGAGTTGAACAGCTTCTGGAGGACCTTAAGTACCGGTGTTCCACCCGCTCTCAGAAGCTCTGTCGTTATTCCGTCTTCCCCCGGTGCCTTGTTGTTCTTAAGCTGCTTGAGAGCCGTTCAGATCTCATATTGGCTGACGGCCAGAATGTCTTCAGTGTAGTGTCGTGTTAGGTGGGCTCATGCATCGCTAGTCGTGCATCGTTCTGCCTCATGGCAGAACGTAGAATGTTTTAGAGTTTGCTCAGAGAGTTTTTGGGTTCTACTTTTGCGCTAAGTCTTTCAGAACTTTGAACCAACGGCCTGGACAATTTCCACCAGCTCGTCATTTATTTAGTCCACGGATCCGTATTCGGCGAGGCATTGAAGGCGATCTTGAATTTCTAACTGAAAGCTCTCGGGGTTTTGGATTTGGGCAGGACTTGGACGAACAGTAGATTTCATCAGACGGGACCTTTTTAGCTTTACGTTAAGATTTAATGAGCCGCTGACCATTCGGTGATCACTGCCAGTTTTGACCCTGTTGATCACAGACATCATTAAATATTTGACGACCGCTTCTTGAAAAAGGAGGTCATCATAAAGAGTCCCTCTTTTTCCATGTAGTCGGCCAATCGCTGACCCCATTGGTTCCGCTGTCCAAATCAAAATTGCCCCACTCTCAGTTCATCGCCGTTCCTCATACCTAGCCGCGCGTTGAAGTCTCCCATTACAACCGTAAAGTATGTTTTCGAAGCTTGCATGGCATTTGACATGTCATCATACATAGCTTTAACTTCATCGTCTGGACGTTTCGAGTGAGGTGCGTACACCTCACTCGACAAATCAATACCGTTTGATTATACTGAGTATAAGGTATACCACCCTGCTCGACACGCTTTCGATCTTCACAATGTTGTTAACGAGGGATTTGTGGACGAGAAACCCGTGCTGAGATAGTTGATCGCCCACCCGGTAGTAGAATAAGTTGCTGGAATTTAGGATTATTGTGTCCTCTCCTCGCGGGAATCGAAACTGCAGCCAACTGCGCCACTGAGATCGTGGCGCAGGGTAGGTACATCATTTTGGGGGTTTTGCCATATCACCATTATTCCAATAGACTAGTAAAAATAACAAATAAACGAAAAATCAAATGAAAGCCAGAAACAAAAGACTATTGAAGTAATTCTTTTTTCAAATGAAATATAAATTTATATGTGGCCAGTTTGTACATATTTTAGTATTTTTCTTTGATAGATGAAGCGTTCCTCATGGACTTACTACATGAGTGTAGTTGTCTTTCCACCAACCGTGGTTTTAACGGCAACCATTGTTTTTTTCCACCGTGTCGCGAGGTTTTTCTGGTAACCACGTTTTTTTCACCAGTTTATCGCGGTTTAAAAGTTTCCATAGAAAAGCGCGATAAAAATTGTCGCAGATTAATTGCAGAGATCGCTAGGCCCTACAAGGAATTGTGCTAGTGATGTGAAACACTGCTAAGTGATTACATGCTAGTTGAAATATATGTTTTCGGTAAGTAAAAAATATTTTTTAACCAACTTAAAATAAACAGGGTTCGGTTGTAATTTTACTTTTAAAAATTTTATTTTCACCCTTTTAAGGAATTAATTTCGCAAAACCCTGCCTGTGGTTTTCAGTTCAGTTTCAAGTGGTAGTCAGTTAGGTTAAGCCGTTATATAGGTATATATGTTCCTTTTATAGCAAAACCACCCACTAAACCAAACACACCACCCATTGTAAAGTTCCCATACAAACTTTGAAACCCCATTTTACCTCTTTGTAAGGATTATTTTGAAAATTCTGAAACACGTGTCCATTTATTTTGCATTTTAATTATTCAAATCAAGTTTCAAGCAAATCTCACCACGCATTAAAAAAAAATCATACACTAGAGTTTATACCCTTTTTCACCCTCTTAGCAGTTGGATTTCAAAAAAATCATAGTCTTATCTATCTAATAGAGTTCAGGAAGTAGACGTGGGTGGTGAGAGGTCTTTAGGATCAATTATTGATATAGGGGTATCTCAGGGTTCGATACTAGGCCTTTTTTTATTCCTAGTGTGCGTTAACGATTTACCTATTTTTTTAAAAATATTTGTGAGGTAAAACCAGTATTTGCGATAACGTAAATGAATCCATATCGTTAGTTCTTAACTGGTTCACTGTAAATAACCTTTTGCTTAATTAAAAAAAACTAAATGTACCAATTGACTTTGCCAAATGTTATTCATAGCCCGACCAATATTGAAATAAATGAATCTTGTAGATTCCACGATCTTCCTAGGTCTTAATATTGATGCAAAACTACAGTGAGGACCACAAATTGAAACACTTGCTGGTAGGTTTAGTTCCGCTGCATATGCAGTTTGTGCGATACGGTGGCTTACTGATGAAGCTACAGCTAGGCTAGTTTTATTTCACTCCCATAATGTTATGTCATACGGCATCATTCTCTGGGGGAATGCAGCTGATATTGGTACAATATTTGTTATTCAAAAAAAAGCAATACGTGCCATTTATAAAATGAAACCACAAGAATCTTTAAGAGAAATATTCAAAGAAATTAATGTTCTCACAATAGCTTCACAATATATATAATATGAAAATTTGTTTTACACATAAAAATAGAGATGGGTTTCAGCAAAATAGTGACCTTCATAGAATCAATACTAGGAATAGACACAAATTATACATCCCTAGGTTAAAAAAGTAAATAACCGACTAGAAAAAGTAAATAAGTCCTTTATGGGGAACACGGTGCCCTTCTATAATAAGCTTCCTGAAAATGCTACTATACTACCTATAAGAAATTTAAAGCATACATAAAAGGTAGTCTTTTGAAGAAAGTTTAATGCATGGCTTGCCGCTCTGCCCTCAGACAGTTTACCGACACACTTGAAACATTTCTTTATTTCAAACATTTTCGAGAGTTTATACATATAAACTCTCTTGTATTAGTATTTCGTAGTTAAGGTAGTTTTAAGGTGGATCATATAAAAAAGCGCTAGGACCAAGACGAGTTTCTTGCCAGTTCTTCTCGGGCTTGGGTTAGGATGATTTGGCACCTAAATTCACCTAGTATGTAAGACGTTTCAAAGTGATCCTTGTGGTTGTATTGAATAAAGTATCTTTTGATTTTTGACTTTGAAAACCCATCTTAGTGGGTGGTTTTGCTATAAAAGGAAGCTACCTTGAAATTTGCAAGGTAAGGCTTTCTAGCTTCAGCGGTTTCGGCTCGGCGATGATGAATCAGTCAGTCAGTCAGTCAGTCAAGTTAAGCTCTTTTATAGGTATAGATGTACTATAGCTACTAGTATCTGGTCGTTTAGATATAAAAGATTAAGGAAAACAGACTCTCGACAGTAAATGATTTACCGTCCGCGGTGCTAGGGGCATAAAACTTTGTGTTAATGTGTTTCCAGCGGTAAATGGGTTAAAAATAAAAATCTTTACCTTCCCAGTGCATCTACTGCGCTGTTATCAATGACGTTTGTGATGTTTTCAGAATCTTCTGCGTTAATACTGTTTGCACTATTTGAGTAATGATAACACATATAGTGGCTGGAAGTGGAAACGATGCTGCTGCTGTGCAATGAAATTATGCTAATAGTTTTCATAAATGCGCTCGAATTTGTTGTAAAGTTAAGGGACGACTCTGTTTTGACAACTACTATAGAGTTAAAGCTAGATTCTGAAGCCATGTCGCATAGTCTATTTTCATACATAATAGAACATTCGGAGTTTGAAGCAGAAGGACTGTCATAACATTCTATAAGATATCTGGAAGAACTTGTTTCGTGCTTATCAGTTTTTGTTAACAATTCATTTACATAATACTCGTAGTTGTGTATGTTTTTTTTCCAGAGATAATTCAGTTCCGCAGTTTCCATAGATGAAGATAAGCTTTCAATAGAATTTGCTTTCATGTTTATATATTTGTATGCAATTTCGAAATTATCTCTACTGTTGAGTCCTGAAATGGAATGCTTATCCAAAAAAATAGGACGCGTATATGTCAAACTTGTTGATCTGGTGTTACCATCGATATATGATAACTTTTTGCTTGCGTTTTCAGTGGAGAATGATGGGAAACCCAAAGCACTTCCAACAGTCACCTTTATTCCTTCGTTATCTACCAAAACTCCTCCTTTTACACCAGGTACACATTCATTTGGACAGGGACAAAGAGATGAGATATCCGGAGATGTTACTCTTATTTTAACGTAGCTGTGTTTAAATCTAATTTTCTTCTTATCACAACCGCAACCTCTATCACAAGTGGTTGTTTTCAATACATCTTCAAATTCTTCAGTAATACCAGTCCTTACGATTCCACTTCCCCCTATTCCTTTCGTGATTCGTTTTGAAAAAACTGATCCAACTCTTTTTGATTTTGTCCTTATTTTTCCTAGTTTTTCAGATGCTGTTGCTTTAGGAGGTAGGCCAATAGCAGTTCGTATTTTTTGTATTATTTGTTTTTCAGATGGTGTCTTACCTTCTGGCAATGGAAGACCAGCTTCAGCCCGTCCTTTTAATATTTTTTCTTTTTGTGATGGAGTTTTTTCAGTTAGAGGAGAGAGAAGCCCTTTAGCCTTTGCTTTATGAACTACCTCTTTTTCAGAGGGAGTTACAGGTTCTTTAGGTATGCCATACTCTGTTTTAATTTTTTGAACCAAAGCCTTTTCAGACAAAGTTTTACCTTCAGGCAGCGGTAGACCGGTATCTGCAAGTCCTTTTAAAATTTTTTCTTTCTGTGCATCAGACTTACCTTCTAATGGGGTTAATAATCCTGCCGCTTTTGCTTTTTTTAACTTTTCCAATGGTATTTTGTCAGCAGATTTTATAACAAATGGTTTACCAGCTTTAACTGATGTTTTTTCCGATGCAGATGTAGGTCCTATAGCAGATGCTTTTATTTTGCTAATTAATGCTTTCTCGGAAGGAGTTCGTCCTTCAGGAAGTGGTAATCCTGCTTTGGCTTGAGCTTTCAGGACTTTTTCTTGCTGCGCTGGTGTCTTTCCTTCTAAAGGAGTAATGATTCCTTGAGCTTGTGATTTTGCATACTTTTCTTTCATTGACTGTGTTTTTGGTTCAGGTGGAAGACCGAGATCTCCTCTTACCTTATCGACTAGTTTCTTTTCTGATGGAGTCGTTCCCTCGGGCAGAGGAAGTCCTAGCTTTGCTAAGCCTTTTAATATTTTTTCTTGTTGTTCAGGAGTTTTACCCGACAAAGGCGTCAAAAGTCCAGCTGCTTTTGCTTTACGCAATTTTTTTGATGGAATTTTTTTAACAGATTTAATTATGGAAAGTTTTTCTATTTCAGGAGTCAAAAGTCCACAAATACATTCATCACTAGGCCCTTTGCCTTCCTTTATAACTTTTGCAGTTAAATCATCGAGTTTTTTTGCTTTATCAGGAGGAAGAGTAGGGCTTCCAACTGTTTTTTCTCTTAATTTAGAAATAATTTTTTCTTTACTTGCAACTTTTACTTTTTGAATTAATGCTATTTCAGAAGGAGTCCGTCCTGCTGGAAGAGGTAATCCTGCTTCAGCTTGAGCTTTTAAGATTTTTTCTTTTTGCGCTGATGATTTTCCTTCTAAAGGAGTAATGATTCCTTGACCTTGTAATTTAGCATACTTTTCTTTCATCGATTGTGTTTTTGGTTCTGGTGGCAAACCAATGTCTGCCCTTACCTTATTTAAAAGTTTCTTCTGGGATGAAGTTTTGCCCTCGGGCAAAGGAACACCTAGTTTTG
The DNA here is from genome assembly GCA_948098915.1 of Lampropteryx suffumata. Taxonomy (NCBI): domain Eukaryota; kingdom Metazoa; phylum Arthropoda; class Insecta; order Lepidoptera; family Geometridae; genus Lampropteryx; species Lampropteryx suffumata. The sequence continues at coordinate 10,357,570 of OX402544.1, read as the reverse complement.
CTAAGCCTTTTAATATTTTTTCTTGTTGTTCAGGAGTTTTACCTAATAACGGAGTTAACAGTCCTGCTGCTTTTGCTTTACGCAATTTGGTAGATGAAATTTTTTCAACTTTTGCAGTTGGCTCTACAGCAGATGCTTTCACTTTGCTAATTAATGCTTTTTCGGAAGTGGTCCGTCCTTCAGGAAGGGGTATTCCTGCCTCAGCTTGAGCTTGTAAAATTTTTTCTTTCTGCGCTGGTGTCTTTCCTTCTAAAGGAGTAATTATTCCTTGAGCAAGTGATTTTGCGTATTTTGCTTTCATTGATTGCGTTTTTGGTTCAGGTGGTAGACCGAGATCTGTTCTAACCTTTTTAAAAAGTTTTTTCTGTGATGGAGTTTTTCCCTCTGGCAATGGGAGTCCTAGCTTAGCTAAGCCTTTTAGTATTTCTTCTTGTTGTTCAGGAGTTTTACCTGATAACGGGGTCAACAACCCTGCTTCTTTTGCTTTACGCAATTTAGCAGATGGTATTTTTTTTATTTCTGTAGTAGGTTTAACAGTTGCTTTTATTTTGCTAATCATTGCTTTCTCGGAAGGAGTTCGTCCTTCAGGAAGAGATAAACCTGCTTCGGCTTGAGCTTTGAGGACTTTTTCTTTCTGCGCTGGAGTCTTTCCTTCTAAAGGGGTAATGATTCCTTGAGCTTGTGATTTTGCATACTTTTCTTTCATTAATTGTGTTTTTGGTTCGGGGGGCAGACCAACGTCTATTCTCACCCTATCGACAAGTTTCTTTTCTGATGGAGTCTTTCCCTCGGGCAAAGGAAGTCCTAGCTTTGCTAAGCCCTTTAAAATGTTTTCTTGTTGTTCAGGAGTTTTACCCGTTAACGGAGTCAACAGTCCTGCTGCTTTTGCATTACGCAATTTAGCGGATGGTATTTTTTTTATTTCTTCAGTAGGTTCGACAGCAGATGCTTTTATTTTGCTAATTAATGCTTTCTCGGAAGGAGTCCTTCCTTCGGGAAGAGGTATTCCTGCTTCAGCTTGGGCTTTCAGGACTTTTTCTTTCTGCGCTGGAGTCTTTCCTTCTAAAGGAGTAATGATTCCTTTAGCTTGCAATTTTGCATACCTTTCTTTCATAGATTGTGTTTTAGGTTCAGGTGGTAGACCAATCTCTGCCCTTACCCGATCAACAAGTTTCTTTTCTGATCGTGTTTTTCCTTCGGGTAAAGGAACACCATGCTTTGCTAATCCTTTTAATATTTTTTCTTGTTGTGCAGGTGTTTTACCTGATAAAGGGGTTAACAGTCCTGCTGCTTTTGCTTCGCGCAATTTTTTGGATTTAATTTTTTCAACTTCTGCGTCTAGTGCTGCAGCAGATGCTTTAACTTTGCTAATTAATGCTTTCTCGGAAGGGGACCGCCCTTCAGGAAGAGGTAATCCTGCATCAGCTTGAGCTCTTAGAATTTTCTCTTTTTGATCTTGAGTTTTGCCTTCTAAAGGAGTAATGATTCCCTTGGCTTGTGATTTTGCATACCTTTCTTTCATAGATTGTGTTTTTGGTTCTGGTGGGAGACCAACATCTGCTCTAACCTTATCGAAAAGAATCTTTTCTGATTTAGTTTTTCCTTCAGGCAAAGGAACTCCTAGCTTTGCCAAACCTTTTAATATTGCTTCTTGTTGTTCAGGAGTTTTACCCAATAACGGGGTCAACAGTCCTGCTGCTTTTGCTTTACGCAATTTTGCAGATGGAATTTTTTTAACTTCTTCAGTAGGTTCGACAGCAGATGCTTTTATTTTGCTAATTAATGCTTTCTCGGAAGGAGTCCGTCCTTCGGGAAGAGGTATTCCTGCTTGGGCTTGGGCTTTGAGGACTTTTTCTTTCTGCGCTGGAGTCTTTCCTTCTAAAGGAGTAATGATTCCTTTAGCTTGTAATTTTGCATACCTTTCTTTCATAGATTGTGTTTTTGGTTCAGGTGGTAGACCAATCTCTGCTCTTACCCTATCAACAAGTTTCTTTTCTGATCGTGTTTTTCCTTCGGGTAAAGGAACACCATGCTTTGCTAAGCCTTTTAATATTTTTTCTTGTTGTGCAGGTGTTTTACCTGATAAAGGGGTTAACAGTCCTGCTGCTTTTGCTTCGCGCAATTTTTTGGATTTAATTTTTTCAACTTCTGCATCTAGTGCTGCAGCAGATGCTTTAACTTTGCTAATTAATGCTTTCTCAGAAGGGGACCGCCCTTCAGGAAGAGGTAATCCTGCTTCAGCTTGAGCTTTTAGAATTTTCTCTTTTTGATCTTGAGTTTTGCCTTCTAAAGGAGTAATGATTCCCTTGGCTTGTGATTTTGCATACCTTTCTTTCATAGATTGTGTTTTTGGTTCCGGTGGGAGACCAACATCTGCTCTAACCTTATCGAAAAGAATCTTTTCTGATTTAGTTTTTCCTTCAGGCAAAGGAACTCCTAGCTTTGCCAAACCTTTTAATATTGCTTCTTGTTGTTCAGGAGTTTTACCCAATAACGGGGTCAACAGTCCTGCTGCTTTTGCTTTACGCAATTTTGCAGATGGAATTTTTTTAACTTCTTCAGTAGGTTCGACAGCAGATGCTTTTATTTTGCTAATTAATGCTTTCTCGGAAGGAGTCCGTCCTTCGGGAAGAGGTATTCCTGCTTGGGCTTGGGCTTTGAGGACTTTTTCTTTCTGCGCTGGAGTCTTTCCTTCTAAAGGAGTAATGATTCCTTTAGCTTGTAATTTTGCATACCTTTCTTTCATAGATTGTGTTTTTGGTTCAGGTGGTAGACCAATCTCTGCTCTTACCCTATCAACAAGTTTCTTTTCTGATCGTGTTTTTCCTTCGGGTAAAGGAACACCATGCTTTGCTAAGCCTTTTAATATTTTTTCTTGTTGTGCAGGTGTTTTACCTGATAAAGGGGTTAACAGTCCTGCTGCTTTTGCTTCGCGCAATTTTTTGGATTTAATTTTTTCAACTTCTGCATCTAGTGCTGCAGCAGATGCTTTAACTTTGCTAATTAATGCTTTTTCAGAAGGGGACCGCCCTTCAGGAAGAGGTAATCCTGCTTCAGCTTGAGCTTTTAGAATTTTCTCTTTTTGATCTTGAGTTTTGCCTTCTAAAGGAGTTATGATTCCTTGAGCTTGTGATTTTGCATATATTTCTTTCATAGATTTTGAAATTGGTTCAGGTGGCAGACCAACATCTGCTCTAACCTTATCAACTATTTTCCGCTGTGATGGAGTTTTGCCGTCGGGCAAAGGAACGCCTAGCTTTGTTAAGCCTTTAAGTATTTTTTCTTGTTGCTCAGGAGTTTTACCCGATAACGGGGTCAACAGGCCTGCTGCTTTTGCTTTACGCAATTTCACAGATGGAATTTTTTCAATTTTTGTAGTTGGTTTTGGAGCAGATGCTATAACTTTGCTAATTAACGCTTTTTCGGAAGGAGTCCGTCCTTCGGGAAGAGGTATTCCAGCTTTGGCCTGGGCTTTTAGAATATTTTCTTTTTGTGCCTGGGTCTTCCCTTCTAGAGGAGTAATGATTCCTTGAGCTTGTGATTTTGCATACTTTTCTTTCATAGATTGTGTTTTTGGTTCGGGTGGGAGACCAACATCTGCTCTTATCTTATCGAAAAGAATCTTTTCTGAATTAGTTTTTCCTTCAGGCAAAGGAATTCCTAGCTTTGCCAAACCTTTTAATATTGCTTCTTGTTGTTCAGGAGTTTTACCCGATAACGGGGTCAACAGTCCTTCTGCTTTTGCTTTACGCAATTTTGCAGATGGAATTTTTTTTACTTCTTCAGTAGGTTCGACAGCAGATGCTTTAACTTTGCTAATTAATGCTTTCTCAGAAGGGGACCGCCCTTCAGGAAGAGGTAATCCTGCTTCAGCTTGAGCTTTTAGAATTTTCTCTTTTTGATCCTGAGTTTTGCCTTCTAAAGGAGTAATGATTCCTTTAGCTTGTAATTTTGCATACTTTTCTTTCATTGATCGTGTTTTTGGTTCTGGGGGCAGTCCGACGTCTACTCTCACCTTATCGACAAGTTTATTTTCTGATGGAGTCTTTCCCTCGGGCAAAGGAAGTCCTAGCTTTGCTAAGCCCCTTAATATATTTTCTTGTTGTTCAGGTGTTTTACCTGAGAGCGGGGTTAAAATTCCAGCCGCCTTAGCTCTACGTAATTTTTCAGATATTATTTTTTTTACTGTTGTCACGCTCGCAGCATCGCCAAGTTTTCCAACAGTTACTCTTTCTGATTCGGGGGTCAAAAGTCCACATATACATTCATCACTAGGCCCTATACCTTCCTTTATGTTTTTTGCAGTTTTTAGATCTAATTTTCTGGCTTTGTCAACAGGAAGAGCTGGACCACCTTCTGCTCTTGCTCCCGACTTTTTTTTTTTTTTTTCAGCACTTGTTAATTTAATTTTTTTAATTAAAGCTTTTTCAGAAGCAGTTCGCCCTTCGGGAAGGGGTAATCCTGCTTCTGCTTGAGATATTAAAATGTTTTCTTTTTGAGCCAGAGTCTTGCCTTCTAACGGAGTAATGATTCCTTGAGCTTGTAATTTTGCATACATATCTTTCATTGATTGTGTTTTTGGTTCGGGGGGCAGACCAACGTCTACTCTCACCTTATCGACAAGTTTCTTTTCTGATGGAGTGTTTCCCTCAGGCAAAGGAAGTCCTAGCTTTGCTAAGCCTTTCAATATTTTTTCTTGTTGTTCAGGAGTTTTACCCGATAAAGGGGTCAAAAGTCCAGCTGTTTTTGCTTTACGTAATTTTGCAGACTGTATTTTTTTTACTTCTGCAGTAGGTTCGACTGCAGATGCTTTTATTTTGCTTATTAATGCTTTCTCGGAAGGAGTCCGTCCTGCAGGAAGTGGTAATCCTGCTTCGGCTTGAGCTTTAAGGACTTTTTCTTGCTGCGCTGGGGTCTTTCCTTCTAAAGGAGTAATGATTCCTTGAGCTAGTAATGTTGCATACTTTTCTTTCATTGATTGTGATTTTGGTTCAGGTGGTAGACCGAGATCTGCTCTTACTTTTTCAAAAAGTTTCTTCTGTGATGGAGTTTTTCCCTCTGGCAATGGGAGTCCTAGCTTTGCTAAGCCTTTTAATACATTTTCTTGTTGTTCAGGAGTTTTACCTGATAACGGTGTCAACAGGCCTGCTGCTTTTGCTTCACGCAATTTTTTAGATGGAATTTGCCCGACTTCTACAGCTTGTGCAGCTTCAGATTTTTTTATTTGTTTAATCAATGATTTTTCAGAAAGAGTTCGCCCTTCAGGAAGAGGTAACCCAGCTTTGGCTTGCGCTCTTAAAACTTTATCTTTTTGCGCTAGGGTCTTTCCTTCTAGAGGAGTTATGATTCCTTGAGCTTGTGATTTTGCATACCTTTCTTTCATAGATTGTGTTTTTGGTTTTGGTGGTAAGCCAAGATCAGCTATCACCTTATCTACAAGTTTTTTTTCCGACCGAGTTTTTCCCTCGGGCAAAGGAATTCCTAGCTTTGCTAAGCCTTTTAATATTTTTTCTTGTTGTTCAGGAGTTTTACCCGATAACGGAGTTAACAGTCCTGCTGCTTTTGCTTTACGAAATTTTGCAGATGGTATTTGTTTAACTTCTGGAGTAGGTTCTACCGCAGATGCTTTTATTCTGCTTATTAATGCTTTCTCGGAAGGAGTCCGTCCTTCAGGAAGAGGTATTCCTGCTTCGGCTTGGGCTTTCAGAACTTTTTCTTTCTGCGCTGAAGTCTTTCCTTCTAAAGGAGTAATGATACCTTTGGCTTGTGATTTTGCATACCTCTCCTTCATAGATTGTGTTTTTGGTTCAGGTGGTAGACCAACGTCTGCTCTCACTTTATCAACAAGTTTCTTTTCTGATCGTGTTTTTCCTTCGGGTAAAGGAACACCATGCTTTGCTAAGCCTTTTAATATTTTTTCTTGTTGTGCAGGTGTTTTACCTGATAACGGGGTTAACAGTCCTGCTGCTTTTGCTTCGCGCAATTTTTTGGATTGAATTTTTTCAACTTCTGCAGCTAGTGCTGCAGCAGATTTTTTAACTTTGCTAATTAATGCTTTTTCAGAAGGGGACCGCCCTTCAGGAAGAGGTAATCCTGCTTCAGCTTGAGCTTTTAGAATTTTCTCTTTTTGATCTTGAGTTTTGCCTTCTAAAGGAGTTATGATTCCTTGAGCTTGTGATTTTGCATATATTTCTTTCATAGATTTTGAAATTGGTTCAGGTGGCAGACCAACATCTGCTCTAACCTTATCAACTATTTTCCGCTGTGATGGAGTTTTGCCGTCGGGCAAAGGAATGCCTAGCTTTGTTAAGCCTTTTAGTATTTTTTCTTGTTGCTCAGGAGATTTACCCGATAACGGGGTCAACAGTCCTGCTGCTTTTGCTTTACGCAATTTCGCAGATGGAATTTTTTCAACTTTTGTGGTTGGTTTTGGAGCAGATGCTATAACTTTGCTAATTAACGCTCTTTCGGAAGGAGTCCGTCCTTCGGGAAGAGGTATTCCAGCTTTGGCTTGGGCTCTTAGAATATTTTCTTTTTGTGCCTGGGTCTTCCCTTCTAGAGGAGTAATGATTCCTTGAGCTTGTGATTTTGCATACTTTTCTTTCATAGATTGTGTTTCTGGTTCGGGTGGGAGACCAACATCTGCTCTTACCTTATCGAAAAGAATCTTTTCTGATTTAGTTTTTCCTTCAGGCAAAGGAACTCCTAGCTTTGCCAAACCTTTTAATATTGCTTCTTGTTGTTCAGGAGTTTTACCCGATAACGGGGTCAACAGTCCTGCTGCTTTTGCTTTACGCAATTTTGCAGATGCAATTTTTTTAACTTCTTCAGTAGGTTCGACAGCAGATGCTTTTATTTTGCTAATTAATGCCTTCTCGGAAGGAGTTCGTCCTTCGGGAAGAGGTATTCCTGCTTCGGCTTGGGCTTTCAGGACTTTTTCTTTCTGCGCTGGAGTCTTTCCTTCTAAAGGAGTAATGATTCCTTTAGCTTGTGATTTTGCATACCTTTCTTTCATAGATTGTGTTTTTGGTTCAGGTGGTAGACCAACGTCTGCTCTCACCTTATCAACAAGTTTCTTTTCTGATCGTGTTTTTCCTTCGGGCAAAGGCACACCATGCTTTGCCAAGCCTCTTAATATTTTCTCTTGTTGTGCAGGTGTTTTACCTGATAACGGGGTTAACAGTCCTGCTGCTTTTGCTTCGCGCAATTTTTTGGATTTAATTTTTTCAACTTCTGCATCTAGTGCTGCAGCAGATTTTTTAACTTTGCTAATTAATGCTTTCTCAGAAGGGGACCGCCCTTCAGGAAGAGGTAATCCTGCTTCAGCTTGAGCTTTTAGAATTTTCTCTTTTTGATCTTGAGTTTTGCCTTCTAAAGGAGTAATGATTCCTCGAGCTTGTGATCTTGCATATAAGTCTCTCATAGATTTTGACTTTGGTAGAGGTGGCAGACCGACATCTGCTCTAACCTTATCGATTAGTTTCTTTTCGGATGGAGTTTTTCCTTCGGGCATAGGAAGGCCTTGCTCGGCTAAGCTTTTCAGTATTTTTTCTTGTTGTTCTGGAGATTTATGCGAGAGCGGGGTTGAAAGCCCAGCTGCTTTAGCTTTACGTAACTTTTCAGATGGAACAGTTTCAACTTCTGGCATGCCAACAGCTTGAAACGGTTTCGCAACGGAAATACTTTTCGATACGGGGGTCAACAAGCCACATATACATTCATCACTAGGCCCTTTACCTTCTTTCATATATTTAGCAGTCTTTTCATCGAGTTTTCGAGATGCTTTTAACTTGCTAATCAATGCCTTTTCTGAAGGAGTCCGCCCTTCAGGGAGTGGTATTCCTGCTTTGGCTTGAGCTGTTAAAACTTTTTCTTTTTGCGCCGGAGTCTTTCCCTCTAAAGGAGTTATGTATCCTTGAGCTTGTAATTTTGCATACTTTTCTTTAAGAGATGGTGATTTTGGTTCTGGTGGCAGACCGACGTCTGCTCTGACCTTATCGAACAGTTTCATTTCTGATGGAGTTTTTCCTTCGGGCAAAGGAATACCTTGGTTTGCTAAGCCTTTTAATATTTTTTCTTGTTGTTCTGGAGATTTACCTGTTAAAGGGGTCAACAAGCCGGCTGCTTTAGCTTTTCGCAATTTTTCTGATAATTTTTTTTCAACGTCTGCTGCTGGCGCTCCAGTAGATGCTCTTACTTTACTAATCAATGCTTTCTCAAAAGGAGTCCGCCCTTCAGGAAGAGGGAGTCCTGCTTCAGCTTGAGCTTTTAAAATTTTTTCTTTTTGCGCTGGGGTCTTTCCTTCTAAAGGCGTGATGATTCCTTGAGCTTGTGATTTTGCATATAATTTTTTCATTGATATTGTTTTAGGTTCCGGTGGCAAACCAACATCTGTTCTTACCTTATCGATCAATTTCTTTTCTGATGGAGTTTTTCCCTCAGGTAAAGGAACTCCTTCCTTTGCTAAGCCTTTTAATATTCTTTCTTGTTGTTCTAGAGTTTTACCCGTTAAGGGGGTCAGCAGTCCTGCTGCTTTTGCTTTGCGAAATTTTTTGGATGGAATTTTTTCGACTTCTTTAGCTGGTTTTGCAGCAGCCTTAACTTTTTGAATCAATGCTTTTTCAGAAGCAGTCCGCCCTTCAGGAAGAGGTAATCCTGCTTCGGCTTGAGCTTTTAGAACTTTTTCTTTTTGTTGCGTGGTCTTTCCTTCTAAAGGAGTTATGATTCCTTGAGCTTGTAATTTTGCATATTTTTCTTTAATAGATTGTGATTTCGCTTCAGGTGGCAGACCGACATCTGCTCTTACCTGTTCGATTAGTTTTTTCTCTGATTGAGTTTTTCCTTCTGGCAAGGGAACACCTTGTTTTACTAAACCTTTTAATATTTTTTCTTGTTGTTCATGAGTTTTGCCAGCTAACGGAGTTAACAGTCCTGCTTCTTTTGCTCTACGCAAATTTGCAGATTGAATTTTTTTAGCTTCCCCCGCTTGTTCTTCAGCAGATTTTTTTACCTTGGTAATTAATGCTTCTTCAGAAGGAGTTCGCCCTTGAGGAAGAGGTATTCCCGCTTCGGCTTGAGCTTTAAGAACTTTTTCTTTCTGTGCCGTAGTCTTTCCTTCTAAAGGAGTTATGATTCCTTGAGCTTGTAATTTTGCATATTTTTTTTTAATAGATTGTGTTTTTGGTTCAGGTGGAAGACCGATATCTGCTCTGACCTTATCAAACAATTTCTTATCTGATAGAGTTTTTCCTTCAGGCAAAGGAACACCATGCTTGGCTAAGTCTCTTAAAATTTTTTCTTTTTGTTCTGGCAATTTACCAGATAACGGTGTTAACAAGCCGGCTGCTTTAGCTTTGCGCAATTTTTCTGAAGGAATTTTTTCAACTTCTTTTGCTTGCGCCGCAGCAGATTCTTTTATTTTATTAATTAAAGCTTTCTCGGAAGGAGTCCGCCCGTCAGGAAGAGGTAGTCCTGCTTCGGCTTGAGCTTTAAGGACTTTTTCTTTTTGCGCTATAGTCTTTCCTTCTAAAGGAGTGATGATGCCTTGAGCTTGTGATTTTGCATACAATTTTTTCATTGATTGCGTTGTTGGTTTAGGTGGCAGACCGAGTTCTGCTCTTACTTTATCGACAAGTTTTTTTTCTGATGGAGTTTTTCCTTCGGGCAATGGCACACCTTGTTTTGCTAAACCTTTTAGTATTTTTTCTTGCTGTTCTGGGGTTTTGTCTGTAAGTGGGGTCAAAAGCCCAGCTGCTTTAGCTTTGCGTATCTTTTCAGATGCAACATCTATAACAGATTTCCTGACTGAAACTCGTTCTGATTCGGGGGTAAAAAGCCCGCATATACATTCATCACTAGGCCCGATGCTTTCCTTTATATTTTTTGCGGTTTTATCATCGAGTTTTCTCACTTTTTCAGAAAGAAGTACTGGACTACCAGCTGCTGCTTTTCTTGACTTTGATTTTTGTTTTTCAACACTTGCTGCTTTGACTCTTTCAATTAATGCCTTTTCAGATATACTACGACCTTCGGGAAGAGGTAATCCCATGTTCATTTGTGCTCTTAAAATTTTTTCCTTTTGGGATGGCGATTTACCTTCTAGGGGTGTCACTACTCCAGCAGCTATAGCTTTTTTGTATGTTTCTTTTTCAGAAGCTGATTGTGGTTCTGGTGGCAATCCTACATCTGCGCGAACTTTTTCAATTAGTCTGTTTTCTGAAGCAGTTTTTCCTTCTGGGAGAGGAAGACCTCGCTTTGTTAATTCTTTAAGAATATATTCCTTCTGTTTCGGAGTTTTGCCGTCTAATGGGGTCATCAACCCAGCAGCTTTAGCTTTGCGGATTTTTTCAGATAGCTTTTTTGAAGGTGTTGCTTCAGATAGTGGTTTGGCTGTTGCTCTTACTTTTTTTATTAGTGATTTTTCAGATGCTGTTCGACCTTCAGGCAAGGACATGCCAGCTTCGACTTGCCTTTTTAGAATATTTTCCTTTTGTGCTTTTGATTTGCCTTCTAACGGTGTTATGATTCCATCAGCCAGAGCTTGCTGATACTTTTTCTTGTCAGCTGCAGACTTGGGTTCTGGTGGTAGCCCAACTTCAGTTCGGACTTTTTCGATAAGTTTTTTATCAGATGTTGTTTTACCCTCCGGGAGTGGTATTCCACTTTTGGCTAAGCCTCTGAGGATCTTTTCCTTTTGTTCTAGCGATTTTCCTTCGATGGGTGTTATTAATCCAGCTGCTTTAGCTTTTCGTAGTTTTTCGGAAGGTACAGCCACTGCAGACGGAGCTTTCTTTGATTCTGCCTTTACTTTTGCTATTAATGCTTTTTCAGATGGTGTTCTACCTTCAGGCAAATGCAAGCCAGCTTCAGCTTGACCTTTAAGAATAAACTCCTTTTGTGATTTTGATTTACCTTCTAGCGGAGTTACAACTCCAGCAGCCAAAGCTTGTTGATACTTTTTCTTTTCTGATGGAGTTTTGGGTTCAGATGGTAGTCCAACTTCAGTTCTGACTTTTTCAATAAGTTTTTTATCAGATGCTGTTTTACCCTCCGGAAGTGGAACTCCACTCCTAGCTAAACCTTTAAGGATTCTTTCCTTTTGCTCTATCGTTTTTCCTTCGATGGGTGTTATTAATCCAGCTGCTTTAGCTTTTCGTAGTTTTTCAGAAGGTACAGCCACTGCAGACGGAGCTCTCTTGGATTCTGCCTTTACTTTTGCTATTAATGCTTTTTCAGATGGTGTTCTACCTTCAGGCAGAAGCAAGCCAGCATTAGCTTGTTCTCTCAAAATCTTTTCTTTTTGTGCTTTTGATTTGCCTTCTAATGGTGTAACAACACCAGCAGCTAAAGCTTGCTGGTACTTTTTCTTGTCTGATGGAGTTTTGGGTTCTGGTGGTAATCCAACTTCAGTTCTGACTTTTTCAATAAGTTTTTTATCAGATGCTGTTTTACCCTCCGGGAGTGGAACACCACTTTTAGCTAAGTCTCTGAGGATTTTTTCCTTTTGCTCTGGCGATTTTCCTTCGATGGGTGTTAATAACCCAGCAGCTTTAGCTTTTCGTAGTTTTTCGGATGGTACAGCCACTGCAGACAAAGCTTTCTTTGATTCTGCCTTAACTTTTGCTATTAATGCTTTTTCAGATGGTGTTCTACCTTCAGGCAGAAGCAAGCCAGCCTTAGCTTGTTCTCTCAAAATCTTTTCTTTTTGTGCTTTTGATTTGCCTTCTAATGGGGTAACAACACCAGCAGCTAAAGCTTGCTGGTACTTTTTCTTGTCTGATGGAGTTTTGGGTTCTGGTGGTAATCCAACTTCAGTTCGGACTTTTTCAATAAGTTTTTTATCAGATGCTGTTTTACCCTCCGGGAGTGGAACACCACCTTTAGCTAAGTTTCTGAGGATTTTTTCCTTTTGCTCTGGCGATTTTCCTTCGATGGGTGTTAATAACCCAGCAGCTTTAGCTTTTCGTAGTTTTTCGGATGGTACAGCCACTGCAGACAGAGCTTTCTTTGATTCTGCCTTAACTTTTGCTATTAATGCTTTTTCAGATGGTGTTCTACCTTCAGGCAGAAGCAAGCCAGCTTTAGCTTGTTCTCTCAAAATCTTTTCTTTTTGTGCTCTTGATTTGCCTTCTAATGGGGTAACAACACCAGCAGCTAAAGCTTGCTGGTACTTTTTCTTGTCTGATGGAGTTTTGGGTTCTGGTGGTAGTCCAACTTCAGTTCGGACTTTTTCAATAAGTTTTTTATCAGATGCTGTCTTACCCTCTGGGAGTGGAACACCACCTTCAGCTAAACCTCTGAGGATTTTTTCCTTTTGCTCAGCCGATTTTCCTTGGAAAGGTGTTAATAATCCAGCAGCTTTAGCTTTACGTAGTTTTTCGGATGGTACAGCCACTGCAGACAGAGCTTTCTTTGATTCTGCCTTAACTTTTGCTATTAATGCTTTTTCAGATGGTGTTCTACCTTCAGGCAGAAGCAAGCCAGCTTTAGCTTGTTCTCTCAAAATCTTTTCTTTTTGTGCTCTTGATTTGCCTTCTAATGGGGTAACAACACCAGCAGCTAAAGCTTGCTGGTACTTCTTTTTGTCTCTTGAAGATTTGGGTTTACGTGGCAATCCAACATCAGTCCGGACTTTGTCTATTAGTTTTATATCAGATGCTGTTTTGCCCTCCGGAAGTGGTACTCCACTTATAGCTAAACCTCTGAGAATTTTTTCTTTTTGTTCAGGTGTTTTTCCTTGAAGGGGTGTTAATAAACCAGCTGCTTTAGCTTTACGATATTTTTCAGATGGTACAGCCGCCATTGCACTGGTTGCTTTTGTTTTAGTTGCAGATTTCTTTGTTTCTGCTCTTACCCTTGCTACGATTTCTTTTTCAGATGCTGTTTTTCCTTCGGGTAAAGTCCCACCGCTAACAGCGAGGTCTTTAAGAATCTTTTCCTTTTCCTCTGGTGATTTACCAACCATTTCTATTTCTGCTTTTTTAGTTCTCTCTTTTTTCTGTTTTTCTTTTACATCTTTAGCGGTATCATCACCAACACCGATTGTTGAAAGTGCGGTTCCTGATTTTCTCATCTCACCAAATTTTCTTTCTTTTTGTGGCAAATGTCCACAGAGTATGCAGTTACAGTGGTCACAGTTTTTTTTCTTGTAGCAATCATACAGGCTTTTCATAACTTCAAACATAGCGTCAGAATTACATGAACAGCAGCAACTTTCATCAGCAGTACTAAGCTGACACCTATACACCCGCCATTTAACATGAGAAAAAGGGTTGTTAAATGGGTTTAAACGTTCTGGATGTTGGTATTCCGAAACAAAGCTCAGACAACAAAATTTTGAGTTGTATGCATGTTGAGGTTTGTTGGCAATTGTAAATGAGCTGCTTACCTTAACCTTAACTTTTTTGTATTCATTTACTAACTCCGGCATGCTGGAACGCTTTATTATTTGAATGGAGTTATTTCTCAATCTGCTACTTACAAAAGGAACTTCTAAAGTATGCTTTGTAGTATACTTATTCGTTTTTCTTTTTTTGTGGTGATGTAACCTTCTTTGTACAATAAAATTATTATTTCCAACCTCATGATTCAAATGGTCCTCCTTATTCAGAAACAATGTTTCGATGATTGGAGATTTTGAAATAAACCTACTCATGGCGACTTAATTGGGTAGGGGTTTTAAATTATTCTGTATTGTTTTTGAAGATGCCAGTTTTAGCGATTTCAATGTTTACACTATATAAACGTTGTTTTTTTACTTGCATGCCATTTTTTATAATGCCTTTAGTCAACACGTGTTTATATCTTGTGCTATACGGCTCAATTGTACATTTAATCTGAAAAACAAGCAGTGTTAGGCAATTGCTACTGGACTTCCGGCTACATCGTTTACGTAATGTAAATCTTAAACTTGACCTTTGAAATTTCGGTCTTATGATTTTATTTAGCAGATTTTATATTATTTGAGTTCCATACCTAGCTTTAACGATTAGATTGACCTAATCGTTAAAGTTAGGTAAAGACACAAAACAAAAAACGGCTTGACTTTAGTTTCCGGTAGCACGAATTTGAGGGTGAAAAGGCTCAAATCTAGTAGGGTTTTGCTTCCTGATTACATATTTACCACTTTTAACTTTAGGAAAACCTTAATTTTCGAGAAAATAATAAACCATTTCTAACCTCAAATCTGATAAAACATGAAACAAAACGTAAAAATTGACAGATAATAACCAAATTTGTCGTATTTGTCTGTGGTTTAATATGTGCAAAATTGATGCGAACGAAACGTAAAAAACCTGTCATGTGTCACGCGCCAAATCGCCATACGTAAAAAACCGATGTCTTTGACATATAGCTTCTTTTGAGGACTATGGCTTATCTTCACTTCACTTGGTTACTTCACTTGGAAGGTTATGTTGGAGTATAGAGTGCCAGGGCAGCGGCCGCCGCAGCGCCAGAAGAATAATACAAGGCCACGGTAGGAGCATTTGAGGTTAGAAATGTTTTATTATTTTCTCGAAAACTAAGGATTTCCTAAAGTTAAAAGGGGTAAATATGTAATCAGGAAGCAAAACCCTACCAGATTTGAGCCTTTTACACCCTCCAATTCGTGCTACCGGAAACTAAAGTTTAACCAAGCAACCCAATAATATCTACATCAAATAATGATGCAACCATGTATTTTGCTGTATTGTTGATAAATAAACTAATAAACCAACCTTTTATTCACCGAAACAAATAAACCGAAATAAATATTTACATCACCACATTGCTTTTTGAATATTATTTATACACAAAACTTATTTCATTTTCTTTTTCAGTGAATACCACTCCTTGGATTTTCTGATTTTTTGACAAGATTTTGTTAATTTTTTAAAATTTTCTGTCAATTCTTATAATGTCACTAGTACCAAAAAGAACCAACTCTAAAGTTTAATCTTATATTATATAACTAATATTATAAATCCAAAAGTAGCTCTGTCTGTCTGTTTGTTTGTTACGTTTTCTCGTCTAAGCCGCTAAACCGCTTTTGATGAATTTTGGAATAGAGATAGATGGGATCTTGGAAAAGGGCCTAGGCTACTTTTTACGTAGGTACCACGTGCGAAGCCACGGGCAGCAGCTAGTTTATATATAAAAGAAAATCATGTTAGTTACACCACCTTATAACTCGTGAACCACTGGACCGATTTGAATGAAACTTAAAGTGAATACAGTTAGTAACTTGGATTAAGATATAGGCTGTTTTTTATTCCGGAAAAAAAAACGGGAACGGGAACGTGAACGAGGCGGGCGAACACGTGGGTCTATCGCCATCTATCAATATTTATCCATAACTTTATTATTACAAATATAACAATAATTTGAATAGCTATCTATTTTTAATAGTAATATTAGAACTTTAATATTTTTTGTTAAGTTGTAACCACCCAACAAAGTGGAACGGGTCAGCTAGTATTTAATCAAGATTATATTATATCACTGAGGAAGATATATGATCACTTCGAAGTATCTCTTATCGCCTTCAGACCTTGACTTGTCTTGAAACTGCTCTAGGTTCAGACATCCAATAAAACACAAAAGGGTTTCGTTTTTCAACAGGACTTTTACTAGACAATCGCACAACTATAACGACGACACCACAAAGAGAAAGACATAGCATTTACATAGAGGCCATTTCCATTAGTGCAAGATACTCCAGCTCAACACCACACTTCACCTTTCCCGCAATTCTGCAGTCCGTCTTTATTCTTTTTCGTCACTTAAATTTTTTTATATATATATTTTTTTAAATACCCGTTCGAAGCTGTGGCGGGCCGCTAGTGTAGTAATAAAATGACAATCATGTCAATGATAAAGGAGAGATCATAAAAGAAGATGATTTTCTTGATGATTTTTTTGATGAAGAATTCCTGTCCAATACTCATTCACTCTTATCCCATATGACAGATAACTTTTTTATTTTGAATGAATCCTTGAGCATCAGCGGGGTATTTATTCTACCGAGTATATTTTAGTGCTTGCTTGGATATACCTAAATAACTGCTTACTTTTGAAAATAATGTATCGACTTGTAGATAATATATCAAAGAACCTAACTCAGTAAACTTCTCCATACAAAAGTAGACTGTAAACATGTGAATTAAGGTTTATAATCAAATGGGGCAAGCGCGGCAGCTCTGCGTCTCGCCCCAAACGGTAACGGTGTCGCGAATCCAGAGGTAAAAGAAGCTACAAGAACCGCGCTAAAAGAAGTTTTCACTTCAATATACAGCATAATTAACAGTAATACAAAATACAAATGAAACAGTTGGGCTATCCAAGGACCACGCGAAACGATTTATAGATAGCTCAACTGATCTAGACCACTGCCAGAAGGCAGCGTCTCTAAGACACTGGTAAATGTTAATATGCTAAGCCAGATAGGAGCCAGCTCTTGAGTCAAGCGATATTTCTACCAGACGTCGTGAAATAATTTTGAAAAAGCGATGAGCTCCGGTTTTCCATAGGCCCAGGGTCTCGACTCCAAAAGGTTCACATATGGAGGCCCTATCTAGACGGCATATTTGCATCTTTTGAGGTCCTCGGCACCTCCCCATATTCAGCCGTCCTACTGGCTCTAACGGAAGTTTCAGACTGATGGGAAGCGGCAAGGATGTCTACACAAGTACATCCCATACCAATGGCCTACCCATCTCTCAAGGGACATGAGTCATAACATCACACCTCTTACTATCATCAAATATCAGACCGTAAGGCTCGAGAACAGCTGGTACGTTAACGCTGACATTTTGGAGCATTTCTCAACTACTTCTGCTTTAGAGTAGGTGTGATCTAAATGTTGTAGTTTCATGGTGTGTAACCATGAACACAGTACCACCTGGAAAAACATTAAACCAAATTTAAGCAAACATGCACACATATCACTGTAATAATATTCAGTGTCACTTGTAAATGATATTTCCTTCAAAGGATTTCAGCAATTCAATTCAAGGATTTTCTCTCTCATTTTGCCATATAATTCGTCACAGATAAAATAATTAAAATTATGACGAGAATTTAAATGATATGATGGACATAAGTGTTTCACAAGTTTTATACGATTCCAACACTTTCTACAAAACTAAACTGTAATAGAACTAATAAACATTCTACATAATAGTTAAGAATGGCAATGTAATAGTATTGAATGTTAAAACATTTTACATATTTCCATAGGTGAGTTAAGAAGAAAAAAAAATTACGTCCTTACGTTTACTAGCACAGCTCACAACACAGCACTTGTTGTACAATTACTGCGAGATGAAATTACAGGTTCTGGAATTTAGAGGATAAATTACTTTCAGAATTAACCACCAACGTAAAACTTCACTTGATCAAATTTTGATTTGTTGTTTTGTTTGTTTGGATTTATTTGATGTTGATAGCACAACAGAAAACAGTAATTTACCGGATCGGACAGGAAAGAAGAATGAAAAAAGGGGTAGGGAACTGTCATATATGATTACTATTCTATAGACTACAAATCAGCCAGGATTTAAAGATCACATATTGCCATATAAGCAAGCCTTTGCTGTTGAAAAACTGTCAATTGCTCCAAAATGTCTCTGTACCCCACCTGCTCAACCCTCTCAACCACAAACTCTCTCAACTGAACTGAAACAATAAAAATAAATAGCTAAGTACAAAAGTAACAAATGGAATAAACTTCAATATTCTTTTCAATGAAGTTTGAAGAGCAAAAACATGTCATGCGACTGCTCAGGTATCCGTACTTGCAGCTGTAAGCTAGTACCGAAGAGATTTTTGATGATGGGCTCCCAAGACCTGGTTCTGGCTCACAGCACTGGCGTGGAAAATTTCACCAGCAGCTTTGTGTTCCATCTGCTAGAGGGACTCTATGAGAAATGCGCTGAATACAACTTGAGGTAACATTGCTAGTCTTTGTTGTTGTTTATTGTTGTACCTACTACTGTAAATGTAATTGACATTGTGCATAAAACGAACCCAGTATGAAGAGAGCACCTCTGTACAGTAAATAAATATCAATCGACTAATCTCAGCTACGACCCCGTATCTGCCACCCGCCACCCACGCATTGGCTCCTTTAGACACATATTTAATAGTTTTAATGTGTGAGTTCTGCACATCTGCCGAGGTAATCAAAGGTTGTACGAGATGTAACTTATTGCTATCTCATGCAGACAAGAGTATTGATCCGACTGCGATGGTGTGGAACTAGGTTTGATGACTTATGTTAAGTAAGGAGTTTTTTGTCTGGTCAAAATTATAGTTTTTACCCAATTTCATGGTTAATTTAAGTTACAACCTTTGACGGCTTAGTTTGTAATCTGCCTACTAGTTATATGCTGCTTACAAAGTGTAGAGTTTATTAAAATAAATGGTTTGGCAAAAGGTTTTCTTTGTCTCACGTCTGAAGTCAGTATATATAATATTATTAAAGGAATGTTAAAATTGAATAAAACATGATGATCATGTTAGCTCTCCACGATTTTATTATTTTATTTGAAATGCCTATCAATCACGTTTTTTTCGGTATACGAGTATCATATTCTTTAAAATAATGATCGCTGCGGCTGCGCTACGTTGCGTTTGATGACTATCCTCATTTCTAAGAAGTACGGACCTGTGATGCCAGCCTACAATCTACACCAAACAGTAATATTCTGTTGAAGCCACTTTTTTTCCCACTTGTGTTCCACACCCATGTGGGTTAGTGTCGTTCCTTAAGAGGCCAGCGGAGGACGAATTGGCCCTACAAACATAATACCAAAATGATTTGTAACTAAAGCATATTTCCACTATATTGTGTTATTATTTGTATTTAAATAGTATTTATCTAGGTTCCTGGATAGTTTTTATTTTGAATTACTTATCAAAAATGAAATTAGAGCCAATCGCATTTTCAAAATTTTTTTGCTAAAACTGACAAGTTTTCTTCCTATTTGTTTCGTATTAAGAACCACAATATCTTACATGTTGTTGGTCAAGGACCATAGCTTATATTGTCTAGTTACAGAATAACATTATCATGTGAAGAGTACTAAATGTTTTCAGTCATAATTTTTGGTATTAAGAGGCCAGCGGAGGACAAATTCATCATCATCTCCATCATCATCATCATCATCATCATCATCATAAAGTACATAAAAACATCCAGACCAATAAAGAGACAAATAAGACAGACAAATAATTACAGATCAAAGAAACATTTGTCCCGAAGCGAGAATTGAACCCGCAACCTTCTACGTCTCACACGGCCCCTGGCCCACTGCGCCACAGAGGTAGTCCCCTCGGTCAAAATTTTGCATAGATGTAGGAAGATTAAAATACCTATGTATATGTTACCAACTTTTATCTCAGAAAAAGGCGTGAAACCGCAGATAGAAGCTTGTATTTTTTTTACTTACCGCCTTCGAATTATCAATGACATCAATGATCAATGACAGAAATATACCTACCTACCTACACCTACTCACACACACATAAGCACGTCTCTACGGTTGTATTGAGGTATTGTAGTACCGCGTCCCGCGCCTCTCGCACGCCCCGCGCGCGCTTACATCTTTAAACAGAGATAGAGATATTAGGAGCGATTTTTGCACGCGCCTCGAATTGAAGTTGCGAGCGAGCTTCAACGGCTTCTTAATACGGCAAATTTGCTTATTGACGTACTCGTTTCTCCAAAATAGACCGCGATAATGAATTAACTATGTTTAAGATTTGAATTACTAACTATGATTTCATATTTTAAGAAGCAAAGCGCGTATAAAAACTAATAAGAAAACCAACTTCATATATATAAAATACCCAGTTTCGTTTACATGGATTACATATTTTTTCCAGCTATATTGATTTACAAACCAAAGTACTGATCAGATGGTAATGATATTTATATGGGACCAATCGAAAAGTATATCCTTTGACATAAAACGATATTTCAAATCGGCTTATAAATGACAGAGTACAAACATAAAAAAATATTTTTTAAGTTGGCTTTTAAATGACGGAGTTGTACAAGTCCGTCAATAATTCAATAAATTAAATACAAACACTAAAAAAATACTAGCGGATTGAGAACCTCGTCCTATTTTTATAATTAGAAAATATACCCTGGATTCTACAAAAATCCTTACGGATTTCATAGTCTGTTCGTCTATTCTATTTGTTAGTCTATTCTATTCTATTCTATTCTATTCTATTCTATTCTATTCTATTCTATTCTATTCTATTCTATTCTATTCTATTCTATTCTATTCTATTCTATTCTATTCTATTCTATTCTATTCTATTCTATTCTATTCTATTCTATTCTATTCTATTCTATTCTATTCTATTCTATTCTATTCTATTCTATTCTATTCTATTCTATTCTATTCTATTCTATTCTATTCTATTCTATTCTGTTCTATTCTATTCTATTCTATTCTATTCTATTCTATTCTATTCTATTCTATTCTATTCTATTCTATTCTATTCTATTCTATTCTATTCTATTCTATTCTATTCTATTCTATTCTATTCTATTCTATTCTATTCTATTCTATTCTATTCTATTCTATTCTATTCTATTCTATTCTATTCTATTCTATTCTATTCTATTCTATTCTATTCTAATCTATTCTATTCTATTCTATTTCATATATATTGGGTATGTTCATATCTACATTTTCGAGGATTATTACAATCTTAATATCTTAATGACTAACATTACGGGAATTGAACTCTCTTCTATGACATTTAACTGAAGTAGTCTGAAACTAGGATTTTAGGTAATCTTCCTCTATATGCTTTACTTACTCGTTTACTTGGTTAACTTACTTTAAAAATAACTGCACAGATATTGTCCACTCCGCGCAGCAGCCAGACGTGAAAAATCCTTCAGATATGCCTTGAAAGACCTGATGATACTCCTTTGCTTTTTTGTGGCTAACTTCGTGGTGTTTATAAACATCATTACTAAAATTGCAGTCCACATCCTTAATGTGTTGAGTGAAACTGTTATTTGGATACGTTCCAGGTTTGTACGTATAGCTACTTGCATAATTTAAGTAATGTATTAAATATAAATATTGGTGGACAACGCACACAACACCATCTAGCCCCAAACTAAGCAAACCTTGTACTGTGGTGACCAGATGACTGATAGAATACATATATATTTTAAAGTACATACATTCATAACATACAACACCCAGGCACATAATAAACACCTATATTCATTACACAAATGTTTATCCTGGGAGGGAATTGAATCCTCAATCTACAGCGTAGAAGGCAGAGTTACTACTAACTGAGCTGACAGGTCAGTCTAATGTACCTACCTAATATACTACACTGGAAATTATTTATAATATGTGCCTAATATGGTACAAATTCACTTCACTTGAGGTCTCTTTAGGATTCACGCAGAATGTGCACATCTTCCAGAAAGGCTAGGCAACGAAAATGAGTGCGCTCTGCTGGTACGGCTGCTTGTTTCATGGCCCTGCCAGTAGTCTCCCAGAGCGGCAGCTTATCCTTATTACAGATAGCTGTTTCACAAAAATCATATAATTATTTGATTTATTACAGGCCTGTACTGAAGTCTGAAAGCAATGCGCTATTTCACTTCGAGACAAAATTCAAACACGACTACACACTGCCAGCAAGATTCCAACGAAATTGATTCTAATTTATAATGATCTTATATTAATAAACTATGTACCAATATTTACGTAAATACATGTAGTGTGGCGGCGAAAACCCGTTAGGAATTAATAGATATTTGCAAGTTTATTAAATGCAAGACTACGGTCAAGCTATAAATAAGTCATATCTTCAATATAAATTGAGAATTGCATCTGAAAGGTTTCGAAGTCCACAACTCTATTAGTTTTGCTATGCCCGTTTGTTCGTAAGTCTGTATGTATGTATGTCTGTATGTCTGTATGTCTGTATGTCTGTATGTCTGTATGTCTGTGTTCCTGTGTGTTGGAAGGAAGCCTAAACAACCGTTTAGGCTTCCTTTTTACTGGCTTTCAAAAATGTTCCCAAGTTTCTCAATTCGGCTGTTTATGCTGAAAGAAAAAAATAAGTTAGAAAGAAAAAAATCTGTATATTGCAGTGGCTTTTGCATAACGATCAATTATCATATACATCCGTACATCTATCCTCACAAACTATAGCGTTTATAATACCTATTAATGAGATAATCAAAAATACTTAGTTTCAATTTACATACATTACTCAATATAGAACAAGGATCTCTCAAAGTAACTTTGACTGTCTGTTACGCCTTCACGGATAAACTGCAGATCCAATTTTGATGAATTTTGGTATAAAGATAGATAGGACCTTGGATCAAAAAATAAGTTACTTGAATTACTTATCCTACGCAGCCGAAGTCGAGGGCACCAGCTAAGCCATTTGCCTTTGCCTTGGCTTAATAAATCACTAAATTATGTTATAAAATGCTAGTTTTGTAGTCTGCCTCAAATGGAATACTTTGTTTTTTTTTGTTTATTAAACCTTAACCTTAACCTTAACCTTAACCTTAACCTTAACCTTAACCTTAACCTTAACCTTAACCTTAACCTTAACCTTAACCTTAACCTTAACCTTAACCTTAACCTTAACCTTAACCTTAACCTTAACCTTAACCTTAACCTTAACCTTAACCTTAACCTTAACCTTAACCTTAACCTTAACCTTAACCTTAACCTTAACCTTAACCTTAACCTTAACCTTAACCCTAACCCTAACCCTAACCTTAACCTTAACCTTAACCTTAACCTTAACCTTAACCTTAACCTTAACCTTAACCTTAACCTTAACCTTAACCTTAACCTTAACCTTAACCTTAACCTTAACCTTAACCTTAACCTTAACCTTAACCTTAACCTTAACCTTAACCTTAACCTTAACCTTAACCTTAACCTTAACCTTAACCTTAACCTTAACCTTAACCTTAACCTTAACCTTAACCTTAACCTTAACCTTAACCTTAACCTTAACCTTAACCTTAACCTTAACCTTAACCTTAACCTTAACCTTAACCTTAACCTTAACCTTAACCTTAACCTTAACCTTAACCTTAACCTTAACCTTAACCTTAACCTTAACCTTAACCTTAACCTTAACCTTAACCTTAACCTTAACCTTAACCTTAACCTTAATCATAGAATCAATTGCCGACCCAGCTAACACACATCCCATAGTAGCTGAAATCCAGGCCCAGATCCATGAATTGCGGAAGGATGATAGACACGTGCATCTTCACTGGATAAAGGCTCATGAAGGCTTTCCTGGTAACGAAAGAGCAGACGAACTGGCAAAAGCAGCTGCTCTAACAAAAAAGACCAGACCCGCGTATGACAAGATCCCTATATCGTATGTTAAATACTCCCTCCGCCAGAAGACGATAGACCTGTGGAATAAACGCTACACTGAGACGGAGACAGGAAAAGTGACAAAGCTCTTCTTGCCTAGTGCACAGGAGGGATACAGGACAGTACTCAAGATCCCAATGTCCAACATCATGGCACAGCTGTTCACCGGGCATGGGAGGTTCCGCGACTACCTTCACCGATTCAAGTTGTCACCATCTCCAAATTGTATATGCGACTCAGCTACACCGGAGACTGTGCCACACCTTCTTGACGACTGCCCTAGGTATGGCGCCTGGCGCCTAAATCTTGTATAACATGTAATAACTATAGGAAGTTTGTTGGGGACAGCGACTATCGCGGTGAATTCCTAAAATACGCTGAACGTGTTGAGAGGTCAGCAGGAAGGGCCAATGGGAGCACTGTGTGTTAGTGTTGCTCTGTTTTTAAGGGCCGTGTGGTTGTCTGTTTATTCGTTTATTGTATTGTCAAATTATGTGATGAAAGGACTATAAGTATTTTAAGTCTTACTTTGTAAATAAATCAATTCTAATTAATTGTTATACAAAAACTAGTAATAGTCCAATTTTATTAAATTATGTCCTGATTTGTTTTTATTATGAATATACATTATGAATTATTTATATTAGACTGTATTAATCAAGTATTGTAATCATTATCATTTTCGGTTTCCAATATTATAAGTAACTATAGCAAGGCTGTAAGTATTAATTAAATTCTATTGAAATGTACCAAGTTATAGTGTATATATTTGAAAAATAATAAATAGACATATTTTAGATATAGGGCTCAAAATGTATAAAGAAAAATCTATGAAACTTAACTAGGTAATAAAAGGTAGGTAGATAATAGCCGTTATTGTTTTATGTAAAATTAGATGTAAGATTCCTTTTGGTATAAAAATATAAACAAAGTTAATAAAGACATGGGATTTTCTGGGGGGGGGGGTAGACTACCCAGCATTAGAATTATTTGTGTTTTTAATATTAACCTTAACCTTAACCTTAACCTTAACCTTAACCTTAACCTTAACCTTAACCTTAACCTTAACCTTAACCTTAACCTTAACCTTAACCTTAACCTTAACCTTAACCTTAACCTTAACCTTAACCTCCTCTCCTCTCCTCTCCTCTCCTCTCCTCTCCTGCCTTGGCCTTGGCCTTGGCCTTGGCCTTGGCCTTGGCCTTGGCCTTGGCCTTGGCCTTGGCCTTGGCCTTGGCCTTGGCCTTGGCCTTGGCCTTGGCCTTGGCCTTGGCCTTGGCCTTGGCCTTGGCCTTGGCCTTGGCCTTGGCCTTGGCCTTGGCCTTTGCCTTTGCCTTTGCCTTTGCCTTTGCCTTTGCCTTTGCCTTTGCCTTTGCCTTTGCCTTTGCCTTTGCCTTTGCCTTTGCCTTTGCCTTTGCCTTTGCCTTTGCCTTTGCCTTTGCCTTTGCCTTTGCCTTTGCCTTTGCCTTTGCCTTTGCCTTTGCCTTTGCCTTTGCCTTTGCCTTTGCCTTTGCCTTTGCCTTTGCCTTTGCCTTTGCCTTTGCCTTTGCCTTTGCCTTTGCCTTTGCCTTTGCCTTTGCCTTTGCCTTTGCCTTTGCCTTTGCCTTTGCCTTTGCCTTTGCCTTTGCCTTTGCCTTTGCCTTTGCCTTTGCCTTTGCCTTTGCCTTTGCCTTTGCCTTTGCCTTTGCCTTTGCCTTTGCCTTTGCCTTTGCCTTGGCCTTGGCCTTGGCCTTGGCCTTGGCCTTGGCCTTGGCCTTGGCCTTGGCCTTGGCCTTGGCCTTTGCCTTTGCCACCCCGCCCCGCCCCGCCCCACTCCGCCCCGCCCTGCCCCACCCCACTCCGCCCCGCCCTTCCCCACCCCGCCCCGCCCCCCCCCTTTCCTCCCCGCCCCGCCCCGCCCAACCTCTCCCCGCCCCGCCCCGCTACACCCCGCTCCGCCCTGCCACGCCTCGCCACGCCCCTTCCAACCCCTCTCCCGCCCCGCCCCCCCCACACCCGGCCCCGCCCTTCATCGCCCCGCACCACCCCGGCCCGCTACGCTGTGCCCCTCCCTGCTTCGCCCCTCCCAGCCCCTCCCCGTTCGCCACGCCCCACCACGCACCACCCCGCCCCGCCACGTACCACCCCGCCCCGCTACGCTATGCCACGCCCTGTTTCGCCTACCGCCTCACCCCTCCCCGTTACGCCCCGCTCCGCCCTGCCACGCCTCGCCCTGCCACGCCCAGCCACACCCAGACCTGACTTGCCTTTTGCCTCCTCTCCTCTTCTCTTCTCTTCTTCCCTCTTCTCTCCTCTTCTATCCTCTTCTCTCCTCTTCTCTCCTCTTCTCTCCTCTTCTCTTTTCTTCACTTATCTCCTTTTCTCTCCTCTTCTTTTCACTCTACTTTCCTCTTCTTTCCCTTTCTTTCCTTGGGTTGACAATATCGACAATGAAGCCTACATACCCACATTTTTTGAATATATTTATAATATTAATCATTTCAATTTCTTTGTTCTTACTTGAAATTCACTCATGCATACTAATAAAAGATTACTATCATAATTCATACTAGCTGGTGCCCGCGACTTCGTCTGCGCAGGATTAGTTTTTAGAGTAGCTTATATTAACGTGGCGTAGAAAAGAACTAACATTATGACAATAATAACGTAACAATATTGTCAACATAAGAAATACGGTAATTAAGCACTGCAAACAAAGCCCTAATCATAGGCCTATAGGCAGTATGCTCCTATAACCGCCCGCCCCGTTCCCGCCCCGTTCACCCGCCACCGCCGGCGGCGCCTTGCCGCTGGACCGTGGTATCGCGCACTCGGTTAGTCATCGTAACCATTAAAATATTTGTCCAAATGATGTAGCGTGAAAGACATATTTTATCCACTTTAAATACCAGAAGCGATAAAAGTATCTATTTTCATTTAGGAATCAATTTATTCAAATTTTTCACTATTTTGGCTATAATGGCTTACACATAAGATATAGATATATACTGTGGCGGGCTTTTTTGTAGGACTATTTAAGATAAACATTTATATCATACATTACATATGTGTAACTCTAGCGGTTTTGGCAGCGCATGCCAGAATAGCTCAGATGGTACATTTTTTCCTACATAGTTGACACTTATCGTAATATTTTGTACAATTCACACAATATCTTTATAAATTGTAGTAATTCTGATGTATAAGCTATATTATTGTAAAGTTTCATTAAAATCCATTCATTTTTTTCTTTAAATTTGCTACTTTAAAATATATTCAATCTTACTTCGGTTTACTGTTTCAACGTAGCTCTCAAAGAGGGCGTTGTCATTTTCAGGACAATCCTGGTTTCTTTCGACTTGAAAGCGCAAAGCCACGCTCATTGGTCAACTTGGGGATACCTTACTTGTAAAAACTCCTGTTCATACTTTGAGCTGCTATGGTAGTTCTTTTACGCAAGCTGTGAAGCTTGGGTATGAACTCTCTGTCTCCATCTGGTATGCCAAATCCTTACCAATTTTTAAAAACTTAACTATATCTCATCACTTTCATAGATATATATATATATATTTATTTTGTAAGTATTTATGTATTAATGTTTAAATAGTGTTTATAATATATATTTTATAATATTTTATTTGTTTATGTATCTTTTTGTTGGTTTGTATTTAGAAATCACAATTTTTGTTTAATTTGTTTACCCGAAAGCCTCGAAGCCAGCTGACCCACCCAGTATAACCCTGTCGATCCTGTTCACCTTGGAACCGTGAACAGTGAAGTCGATAGTGTGAACAAACAAACAAGCACACCAACAATATTTCTATGTTTTGTAGTACCTTAGGACATAAAATATTATGAGTGGCATTAATATAGAGCTTGTTTTCTAATCTGGGAAAAGCTTGATAAAAAACAAAACAACAGATATTTTTTTATAAAACCTTAAAAGTCTTGAGTTCTTCTTCTTCTTGTGTGGTAATGACGAGTGTGATTAGCTAAGTGTACTAGCCCGGATGTACAGGGTAGCTTTACTATAGGTACTAAGTTACCCTGTAGCGGATTAGCGTACCTAACTATCCAATTCAATGTTCTTGATGAATCCGGCACAAAATAATATTAAACTAAATATACGAGTAAGATAAACTAAAATCTAGAAACTCTCGTTGAGCATAACATTGGCTCCATTGGCTCTGGCTATTATCAATATGCTGCCCATAATTATACATCATACCTAATTATATAACACCAAAACCAAGCCTCAGGTAAAATATTTTCCTGAAATTCTATGAATAATACAGAATTGCTTGATTGGTTATTTTGGTTTGTTCAGATTGAGTATTCGTGATAATTAGCCACATGGCGGTCTATGTGGCTGATTTTCATGAACACCTTGTTTGTCGATCTCTCTTGCACATATACACGTTGTACATATAAAAAGTAATTGTGAAGTTCAAATGAAAATTGATTCCGTGACACGGTTTGGATGTTTAAGTGGGCGCAAGTGCATGTATATACTTGTATATTATATATAAGGTTTTTGTTACAACTATAAACGTACTAGTTTGAGTCTGAAATTAAAAAACATAACTAAGAAATAAATAAATAATTATATAGAAAGAAATTAAAAAGTCTATCTTCAAGGTAGTATAAAAGATAAGTATCTTTTATTTACTTTTAAACTACCTTGTAGATATAGATAGACTTCTTAATTTCTTTCTATGTCATTATTTACTTATTTCTTAGAAGATCTATGTGACTAAAGTGCGCTTGTTTTGAAGGAGATCGTAAGATAGTTGGGTCGTTGTTCTTTAATGATTTAATTTTATTTCGATGTCTTTTGATTTGAAACAGCAAAGTTATCATGTTGGTTTGACAGGGTGCCAACATTGGGTACAAGGGAGCCTGTAACCAAGAAAACTACTTCAAAACCCCACGTTTTGATGACATCTTAGAAATGTCACAGCAGAGTAATGTCTATTGTCTATATTTACATTTGAGTGGTTACATATTACCATCATATTTCTCATGTTTGTTTCGCATCTAGAATTGAACTCGCATCTTTAGCATTTTAATAAGATTTTTTTAATAAAGATTTGTGTTCTAAGGTGATCTAACCTCATATGTTTGTTTACTCAAATTTAACTTCGCAGATATTGTCCATTCTGTGCAGCATTGCCATCTCCTTCAGCTATGACAATAAAGATCTAAAGACACGCCTGTACTTTCTTTCAGCAAACTCCAGATACGTTAAAGGGTTGAATATATACCTACATGCGTAATTGAAGTACCTACCTACATATCGTGATTCTTTGTTCCTAGATCAGAATTAAAAAGAGATAAGTTTTTTTTATTTTACTAATTAAAGTGATTTATACTCATGGAAGCGATCTTTCAATATATATGTAGTTGTATATGTAAAACCAATGTTATATATCAGATTACAGTTTATTTAAAATAATTGATAAATTTTCTGTTACCTCTGTTAGAAAAAAATCTTTTGAGAAAAAATAATAGACATGGTACGTATGTTCGTTCGGTTTTATATAATAATGCCGGGAATATCATGAAATAACTAAGGAACATTAGATAGTAACAAGTATTAGTATTAGTAATATATTGTATACAGTGATAATGTTCGCATCTGACAAGACAAGGCTAGACCCCATGAGTGCAATGCGCTTTGCTGCTGGTCCCATAGATCTCTAGATTGTACTGTTTGAGATGACACGTCACTTTTATTATAAATTAAAGCGACGACTTATTAATTTTGACGATGTAAACAATGCAATCTCTAAAGTTGTAACATGGTTTAATATTAACAACTTATTATTTAATACGAACTAAAAACGAAATGCATTCATTTTATACTGCCCAATGTTAAACAGGTGAAAGCCAATGTAAAAATTCAAAACGAAAAGATGGTCTCTCGTCGATACCACAGTGTTCTTTGTTCAAGCATCAGGTTATGCTTTCATTTCAGTTTTCGTATCTAGGTAGGTAGTGAACTTAAATGTCTGAATAGCATTGTGTCACGTTGTCATTGCTATGTAAATTTCATCAGGTGTTACTATGTTACCTAATTATGTTAATTATGTCAAATCACTTTCTCTCATACTCACTCGAACTGTATAGACGTGTCAGTCGTCATCTTACACAATTATAATAAAAAGAAACATTTATGCTGGAGTTTAATTTGTACAAAGAGTTAGGCTCCCTTGTGTTCTAAACCTGAACATAAATTGGTGGCCCATGAGGGGAGGGGAAATCCAGAAATTAAGGATCTGGGATACCCCCGCGGTTGGCGAAGAACTTTGGACTTTGAAGAATTTATTTCAAAACCGAATTGAATTCAAGGAGTTGAATTTATCAAGACTACAGTGGAGGACTGGTCAGTGGATCAGCTAAAGATTCACGCCGGCAGTTGCAGTCTGAGAAAAGATAAGTGCCCCTTTCCTTGTTCTTCCTAACCTCAAATTCATTACTAAATTCTCAATCTAAACTGTCCCACTTGTGATAAACAAAGGGTTATTAAAGTTAATTAGATATATACATACAAAATACAGTTAAATACATTATTTTAATTAAGAAATATAAAACGGAGAAGGGTGCATCGCAACGTGGCGGTCGCGGTCGTACCCTGCCTAGTGTATCTCACATCCTAAATACCTATCAAATCAACTATAATCCACGTTCATTGTTATAAATTCGCGTTGTTATCGTGATTTGTCGGCGCGTTACAGGTGTCCTAAGTTATCTGAGCGGTTGGAGCTAGGTGATACGTCAGCTATTGTTCTTTGGCCTGGCGCCGGCCGGCGAACTGCGTGGCTTGGGTGGTGCTGTGCGGATTGCTGGAGTTACTACGGGCGTGAGAATAAAGATTTATTTAACTTAATTAACTTCCTATAATGACGTCACAGGGTAGCGATAGTGCCTTACCTTTGGAGGAGTTATTTAAAAAAAGTTGTTCCGTAAAGGGTCAAATTACTAAATTTAAAAATTATTTAGTTTACACAAATACAAAAACCTCAGTTGACCTCTATCGAATTAACTGAGTTACAGTTAAAACTCCAAAGGATTGAGACATTGTCAATACGTTTTGATAATTTGCAAGAAGAGATTGAGGTCATAAATTATAAAAACTTAAGTGAAGAGTTGGAAGAACGAGAGAGCATTGAGCATGAATTTATTCACAACATTGCTGCAGCTAAAAATCTAATTGACAAATATTTAAAATTAGAGAACGAACAAAGGCGGGAATCTATTCATGTTCCTCAGTGTTTTCACAACAATAAAGATATTGGTGTTAAACTACCTCAAAAAAATATTGCTAAATTTGATGGCTCGTATTTCCGCTGGCTTGAATTTCACGATACTTACAAGGCTTTGATTCACGACAATGATAGAATTACCGTGATTCAAAAATATCATTATCTAGTTTCATATGTAGAAGGGGATGCTGGAAGAATTATATCCAATTTAGAGGTATCTTCCGACATGTACGGGGAGGCTTGGAAGTTAATTTGTGACCGCTATAATAATAAAAGGCTGTTGACTAATCACCATTTAAATGCATTATTTAGCATCAAGATGGCCGCAAATGAAACTGAAAGGTCTCTTCGGTTTTTAGTGGACACAGTAACAAAAAACTTACGTGCCTTACGCAGCCTAGGTCAGCCCAGAGACAAATGGGATACCCTCATAATTTTTATGATGTTGTCAAAATTAGATTATCAAACGCTAGCTAAATTGGAGGAATACAGAAACACTCTCACTGATCAGCCTACCCTAAGCGATTTCTTCAAATTGCTGATTGATCGTGCGGATGTTTTAGAGTCACTCAATCGTAATAAAGGTAATAATAATAATAAAAAAGACTCGAAATCGAATCAAACAAAATCATTCGCAAGTGTACATAATGAAAATCAAAAATCATCTTACATTTGCGTTATATGCGGTAAGGATCACAGAATATATAATTGCGCCGTATTTAAAGACAAGAGTCTTATGGAACGTTTAAAGGACGTTAAGTTATATAAATTGTGTTCGAATTGTTTACGACAAGGGCACCCAGAAAGCAATTGTCGTGTGGGGCCTTGCCACATGTGTAATAAAAAACACAATTCCCTGTTACATAACACGGAGCAGGCCGTGGCAAACCGGCGATTATACAATCTGGAGAAAAGGTTCAGACGAAACAACGATCTAAAAATAGAATATTCTAAGTTCATCAAAGAATATGCTAATCTCGGGTCTGAGTCAACTACAATAAAACCGATCCCTTCCTATTTTCTTTGTCAGCATGCAGTTCTGAAGCAAGAAAG
Organism: Lampropteryx suffumata; assembly: GCA_948098915.1. NCBI lineage: Eukaryota > Metazoa > Arthropoda > Insecta > Lepidoptera > Geometridae > Lampropteryx > Lampropteryx suffumata. Next base: position 10,325,883 of record OX402544.1, on the reverse strand, counting down.
CGAATCGACCAAGCTTAGAGTTGTATTTAGTGGGTCGGAACAATCGACATCAGGGTACTCGCTAAACAATATCCTGATGGTTGGGTCGAACGTTCAGGACTCATTGTTCAACATATTAATTAGAGCACGTCAGTACAAGTACCTTTTAACTGGCGATATTGAAAAATTTTATAGGCAAGTCCAGGTGTCAAAAATTGATAGCGATTTGCAGCTCATAGTATGGCAGGAAAATGAGACGGAACCTATAAAAACATTAAAATTAAACAGTTTGACGTACGGAACCGCAAGCGCGAGTTACCTAAGTACGCGCTGTCTAAAGCAATAAGGTGAGGAACACGATGACTCACTGATAAAAACAATAATAAAACATGATTTCTACGTTGACGATTTAATTACGGGATCCGACGAAAAACAACAGCTAAAATACATACAAAGTGAAGTTTCAAAAACCTTAAAATCAGGCTGCTTTGATTTAAGAAAATTTAACAGTAACCTCAATAATCTATTTATAAATTCTAGCATGGATACTCAGCAAACCTTAACAATAAGTGAATCGTCGAGTACACTAGGGTTGGGTTAGTGTCCGGCTAGTATTACGTTTAATTTTCCGATAAAAAACATAACTCTGTCTGATTTGATAACTAAACGCGTTATTATGTCGACGTCATTTAAAATATTTGACCCGTTAGGTTTATTGAGTCCTTGCATTATACAACCTAAAATGTTGTTGCAAAAATTATGGAAACATAAGCTAGATTGGGACCAATCTGTACCACTCGAATTGAGAAACGAATGGGAACGATTTGTTGACAACATGTTGTTTATTAAGGATCTACAGATTCCTGGGAGAGTTCTGTGCGATTCACCTAAAAGCATTGACATGCATGTGTTCAGTGATGCATCTCTAAACGCGTACGGTGCATGTATTTAAATCACTAGTCGATTGTTGACCGCAAAATCCAAGGTGGCGCCATTAAAACCGACAACGGTTCCACGCCTAGAACTCTGCGCTGCCCTACTCGCTGCTAAACTGAGTAGGTCAGTCATTAGCTCGCTGCGAAACATACCTACGCGTGTAGTGCATTGGTGTGATTCAAGCATAGTGCTTGCTTGGATAAATAGCGACATAGGTAAGCTAAAGGCTTTCGTTGCGAATCGTATAAGTGAAATTAAAGAGATTACAGACAAATCGTCTTGGCGGTATGTACCTACCACAGATAATCCCGCTGATTTAATTTCTCGGGGGGTACTCTTGCCGGTTATTGTCCATGCAAATATGGTGGACTGGCCCTAGTTTTTTAATTAAAGACGAGTCTGAATGGCCCATATTATCTTCTAAAATAAACGATAGTTTACCGGAAATAAAATGTAACACTGTATCAATTAAAGAAAACCTAATTCAATTCGAAAATTACTCAAAATTTACAAAACTACAAAGATTATTTGCTTACGTAAAACGATTCATTTATAACTTAAAACAATAAAATTACAGGAATTCTTACTGTCGATGAATTGAATGAGTCATTTCAATCGCTTTGTGTTATAGCACAGCGCGAGTCGTTTGCCTCCGAATACGATTGTTTAAATAATAATAAACCTTTACACGGTAAACTAAAATATTATCTTTGTCTCCATTCCTTGACAGTAGGGGTTTGATTCGAGTTGGTGGACGTATCAGTGCTTCAGAGTACCCCTACGATAAGAAGCATCCGATTTTACTTCACGCGTCACACCATTTAACGAAACTAATATTCGATATGGAACATTTACGTAATATGCATGCCGGTTCACAATTACTGTTAGACGCTGTCCGTGAATACGTATGGCCGGTCAATGGTAAGCATTTGTCTCGGCGTACCGTAAACAAATGTGTACGAAGCAGACGTATGCGTGGTAAGACGTTATTACCTAAGATGGGTAATATACCGGCTCAGCGAATCACACCAAATTACCCATGGGTGTCTGTTGGCGTGGACATGGCGGGTCAGTTCCATATACTTAATCGTAAAGGCCGAGGTAGCCGTTTAATAAAATGTTACTTCTGCTTGTTTGTCTGCTTGCGTTACAAGTGTATTTACTAAGATGCTCGTAGAGGAAAGCCAGTGGAAATATTCTGTGACAATGGTGGTAGTTTTGTCGCAGCTGCGAAAGAAATAGGCGATTTTATAAAGTCCACTGCAGAACCTATATCTCAATTTGCAAGTCAGGAAGGTATCAAATTCTTTTTCTCACCCTCCTAAGCTCCCCACTTTGGTGGTATTTGGGAAGCCGGCGTAAAGTCCGCAAAGCACCATTTACGACGTGTGATAGGCAATAGTCATTTAAAATTTAAAGAGTTGTCAACTTTGTTTGCTCAAGTGGAGGCTATACTAAACAGTCGTCCCTTGTGCCCATTATCCTCCTCTCCTGACGACCTTCTTTCCCTTTCCCCAGGGCACTTTCTGATCGGAAGACCGCTGAATGCGATATCATCACCATCCCTGGAAGATCAGCAAGAAAATTCACTTCAACGATGTGTCGGATTGAGCGACTCCGTCAACATTTTTGGAATAGATGGCAAAGGGAATATATTGCTGAACTACAACAGAGGACTAAATGGAAGACCAGCTCCGACCAACTGAAGCTCGATGACCTAGTACTTCTTCAAGAAGACAATGTACCCCCTCTTTGTTGGCGTCTCGGACGAGTGGCTCGTCTTTTCCCTGGACCAGATGGCGTTACAAGAGTTGCAGACGTCACTACGGCAAGAGGCTGCGACGGCCCCTTACAAGACTTTGTCCGTTACCCACGGCTGAAGACTTAGATTTAAGTTCTTAATTTTTGCTTTAAACTTAACGTACCTGCTTGGTTTTAGTTTCCTGCATAATATCTTAATAATTACACATTAATTGTTGTTAAACATTGAGTAGGTACGCATTTTAAGTAGGTATGTAATTTTTTAACATTAAGTATCTAGTTATTGATAATCAATTTCCCTTTTTGTTTCTGTTGGTTGAATAAAAACCCAGTGTTGTTTAATTTCCCGGGGCGGGAAGATGTTCAAGCATCAGGTTATGCTTTCATTTCAGTTTTCGTATCTAGGTAGGTAGTGAACTTAAATATCTGAATAGCATTGTGTCACGTTGTCATTGCTATGTAAATTTCATCAGGTGTTACTATGTTACCTAACTATGTTAATTATGTCAAATCACTCTCTCTCATACTCACTCGAACTGTATAGACGTGTCAGTCGTCATCTTACACAATTATAATAAAAAGAAACATTTATGCTGGAGTTTAATTTGTACAAGAGTTAGGCTCCCTTGTGTTCTAAACCTGAACATTCTTAGGTATTACTTTAGATAATAAGATGCAATGGGGCCCGCACATAGATAAATTGGACCTAAATATACAAGACGGAACAAATCCACACTCCTGTCAAAATTGAGTTAAGTACACAGAAAGCTTTCAAAATGCACCTTCTATCAACCCTGTAAATAAAACCCTGTAATAAATGACGGGCTGGTGGAAATTGTCCATGCCGTTGGGTCAAAGTTTTGTAAGACCCAACGCAAACGTAGAACCCAAAAACTCTAAGCACACTCTTAAACTCATGGCAGAACGTAGCGAAATGAAATTGCAGTCTTTAGTGGACATGTCCAAATACAGCACGCTCAATAAATAAATCTTTAAGTCTATGCGACGCGATTTGTGTCTCTTTAATACGTATAGTATAAAGAACGCAATAGAACGCAACCAAAGCTCCAATGAGTTCGCGAGAGATTTGTCTATTGGGCAAAGTCTGTTGACGAAGCTGAAGACCGACAATGAAAGTGTCGTCGAGAGCTCGAGAAATTCTATGGACAACTGTTTACCTCATGGCAAAGTCCTGCTACAAGCACGACTAGCGATGCAAGAGCCCGCCTAACCCAACACTGCACAACAGACATTCCGGACGTATAACCGGCCACTTTGGTTTAGCGTTTGTGGTCTATGAGAAAGCCTTTAATTCTGTCGTGTCGAAAGCCTTTAACCTGGGTAGTGTTGCAGTCACTCCAGCGGTGCCAAATCGACTATCGGTATATAGAAGTGTTGAAATAAAGCAATAGAAGACGATCTGAAACGTTTTTATCGCCAAATTTATTTTGAAGTAGAGGAGGAGTAGGTTTAAATAAATAAATTCTGTTTAAAAACTACGGAAATAATATTTTTCTTGATTATTTCAATATATTATTAAAACTAAGTTATTTTTTTTATTAAATTTTAAATCACAAGAGAAATAAGAGCATTTTTTATTTTAACTACTAATATATTTAAGTCTTTAATAACTTTAAAAGGAAACAACAACCAAAATACACCCGTAGTGACGTGCTTGTGTGAGTGTGTGTGTGTGTGAGTAGGTAGGTAGGTAGGTATACTTCTGTCATTGATCATTGATGTCATAGGTGATGGTGATGATGATGATGATGATGATAACCCGTGTAAATACACGTTACATTAGTGTATGTGTGCGTAGCTATTCAAGCGATCACACAACCGAAGTGCCTCCATCCCCGGCCGTGCGAGCGCGATAGCAATATTAGCCGTTCAAAAGTGGTATGATTTTGGTTGTGTTCTTTAATAGGTACCAAAAATTATGACTGAAAACATTTAGTATTCTTCACATAATAATGTTATTCTGTAACTAAACAATATAAGCTGTCATCCTTGACAAAAAACACGTAAGATATTGTGGTTTTTAGAACGAAACAAATAAGAACATTTGTAACTTTTTGCAAAAAAATGTGCAATATGCGATTTGCTCTTATTTCATTTTTGATAAGTAATTCGAAATAAAAACTATCCAGGAACCTAGATAAATACTATTTAAATACAAATAATAAAACAATATAGTGGAAATATGCTTGAGTTAAAAATCATTTTGGTATTACGTTTGTAGGGGCAATTCGTCCTTCGCTGGCCTCTTAACACTAGAAATAAAGATAAACTCGCTGTTCCCACTGTTAGGCTCGCTAAAGTTAATAAGTCTAATAACAAGGTCCGCTTATATAACAAGGTCCCAAGCGACGTGTTAGATTTGTCCATCGGCAAATTTAAAAACGTAATTAAACAGAAACTGTCAATTAAAGCATATGCTAAAATATCTGATTATTTAGATGACAAAAAAAAATTAGGATGAATATGCTCCAACTCGACTCGGCATCCGTAACAAAATTGTCAAGGATCATACAAAAAAGGTTTATGACCAGACGAGTTTCTTGCCGAATTCTTCTTGAACTGGGGTTAGGAGGAACCGGTATCTAGATTCACTAGCATGTAAGAAGACGTTTCAAAGTTATTGAATAAGGAAAGTTTTGTATTGTATTTGTTTGTGTATTGTATCATCGCCGAGCCAAAACAGCTGAAGCTAGAGAGTTGCAATTTGGAAGGTAGCTTCCTTTTATAGCAAATCACCCACTAAGGCGGGATTGGGGTTAAAACTAATGTATGAAACATGATATGAATAATTAAAATGCTAAATAAATGGACACGTGTTTCAGGATTTTTAAAATAACCCTTACAAAGGGGAAAATAGGGCGTCAAGTATGAGAACTTTTTAACGAGTGGTGTGATTTCTTAGAAACTTGGTTTGGATACTTAAAATGCAATATAAATAAACAAATGTTTCAGGATTTTTCAAAATAACCCTTATAAAGTGTAATGCCTCCCTCTACTACTACTTCATCTCGATGCACCTAACTTTTTCGCCTTTTCTGCTAATTAAAACTACCTAAATTAATCCCAAAATAACTAAATGATATTATATAATATAATTAAAATCCCTAAACATACTTTGATCTATTATTAATTTAGCAAATGATTCGTCTAATGTGTAACGCCCCCTCCCCCTACTACTACTCCTCGATGCACCTAACTTTTTTTTCGCCTTCTCTACTAATTAAAAGTACCTAAATTAACCCCAAATAACTAAATGGTATAATATCATATAATTTAAATCCCTAAACATACTTTGATCTATTATTAATTTGGCCAACGATTCGTCTAGTGGTTGTGATTAAAACCCTACGTTGTGTTTCGAATATAGTAACTCTGATTCTTTAAGAGAATTATGTTGAGATATGTATTTAAAATATTATAAACTTTATTATTAGAAGTAATCATCCTCTAAAATGAAGAATATCTTTGATTTGCCTACGCTGTGTCTCGATATTTAATTTATAATTATATTAATTATTATACTTTATTGATATTATAAGCTGCATAAAGTAAATAAGTATTATATCCAATCTAGTATTACTGTGAAACCTTATTATAACGATTTAAGTCATTTCAATATTTTAATACGATATTAGTTCTTGTCATGAATTGTTACTTTGTATAATATCAAGCTCCACACGTGTGATATCTACACAAACAGCAGCCTATATCATTCCCCAAAGTCGATCTATGTTTTTATCAAAATCCATCAAAATTAGTTCAGCCGCGAAACGTAACAAGCAGACAGACATAGTCACTTTCTCGTTAATATAATATAGAAAATAGTTTCAGTAGTTTCAATAGTTAAGCAAGGTAAACATTCTTGTTCTATATTAATACTTCCTAATAGCAGCTTGTGTCATTCTAGTCCTACATTGATATATTTTTATTGCGGCTTAGATCACCAGCCCCTCCTCGCTAGCGATAGTAGGTTTCTTTCCATGTGACCTGGACAGCCTTCCTCCGCAATGGACAATTTCATGTCCCAAGGGACCTCTAATTTAATTTTGACAACAAACAAAACATTTACTTCAGTAATTAGTATGTCTGTCATGGTTCAGCAAAGGGGTATCAGAGGGCTTAATCTTTTATCAAAACGTCCATGTAGTAGGTCGGTCCAACACATTCAAGGGCAATTACTTTACTTTTGTCTGCAAGCAACTCACATACCATCCATCCACTGGTTAACCTTCTAGTATCGCACCTTAGAATGCAACTGGATACATAGAAGAGCCCTGCCTAACTCTATCCTACTTGGCGAAGTTTCCTAATCCTACAACACAAGAATCTTACCCTACTTGACTCTAATACAGATTATTATCTAATCCAATATGTTGCGATTTTATTTGTTAGATTCGTAGAGTAAAGAAGATTGATAATATGTGATAGATATACCAATTATATGAATAGTAACTTTAATTTCATGAATAATATCAAATTTGGATAGCTTAATTCTGAGCCTTGAGAGATATTTCTCTATCCTATTACTAGGTAAAAGTCTGAATTAGATAAAATTATATCAACAGTAATATTCATACTGACTCTTCGTCGATAGCAGCTTTAGTCTTTCCATAGATTCAAGCAAGCTAGAAGGACTTTCGCCTCAAGAGTGTGATGGAACTTATCTAATATGATTATTAATAAATCAATAGTAGGACTCATCCATAAGGTCTCCATTAAATATGTACGACAATATAATAATAATAAACATTTGAGTTTAAGTTGTAGGAAATCATTATTTCATTTCATAAGATTTTTTAATTGCTTTCAACTAGACATTTATTATCTAGTGCAATGTTTCAGCTAAATCTTTAGTAAATAATTGGTATTACTATCTCATTGGATAATTAAGTTTATAAGTTTAATAACATTTAGTCAATATCTCTGGCTAAATAATAGTCTTCCCCACTGATTCGCGTACTGATTTAATATACAGGTAAACTACCTAGTCCTACGAGAACCATAAGTAGATTTCTACTATTTTATAAGCATGGATATTAATAATTCGATAACCTAGGTAATAACTAGTCAAATATTGAATTTTGTATCTAATGTCCTACCTAACCTAATTTGATGTGTGAATTAGCAATACTGGAAGCAAGCTTTGTACATTTAAATGTGAGTGTCACTCATCAGGGTGCAATGATGTGCTACCTACTAATTGGGGGACAGGCGAGTTGTAAACCTCGACTTTGTATCTAACCCCTAGTACGTCCCTACAATCTACGTCTGACAGACCGAAGTCCTGGGATGTCAGCCGGTAGATTAAAAGACAATATAATGTGCAATTATATAAATAGATAAAGATAGGCTATGCCGATTGACTCTACACAGAGTCAATCGGCATAGCCTATCCTTATCTATTACACAGAATTCAACCGGACATGGGGAACAATTAAGCTGATCCTCTGGAGAGGTAAAATCTGGCTCCAGGCTCGTTCCGAGAGGTCCTGGGGGAATTCTTAACAGGATGGGAAAACCAGACTTGGGTATATCACCGCTAGGTATCCATCTGACCCACAGACCATGCCGTGTAAGAGCTTCATACAATTACTTTGGTGAACCTTGTCTCTCTTCATGAACTCGTAAACTAATTTCCAACTCACCGGCCTGATAAACTATTACGTAACTTACACAATGAAACTATCACAGAAACAACGTACGACAAGACACCATGTAATTGTAGAAACCATGAGAGGTAATCTACCGAAAACGTTCAGCTCGGCTAGCCTCACGCGCCCTCCTATCCAGAATGACCTACGTATGCCTACGTGATATTAATAAGGTTTGTACCCAAACATACTAGAATAATTGTGAACTATAACGGAATGACCTTCTGTTCCGTTACAAAAGGAATAAAATGGGGTGTGAACGTTTGTATGGAAACTTTTTAATGAGTGGTGGGTGTAATTGGTTTGAAACTTATCAATTAAATTTGGCAAGGAGAAAAATTGCATCCTGGGGAAGGATTTAAGCTACAATTTCTTTCAAAAAAAAATGCGGACGAAGTCGCGGGCAACAGCTTGTAGTCTATATAAAAAATAAGTACTGTCAAGCTATATGTAAGTAGAAGGGCCACCTCATTAATTGAAACTGAGAATTGCATTTTTTATAAATGTCTCTGCACAATTCTTCATGTTTAAGTGAATAAATATATAATAAATAATAATCCCGGACATTTCACACAACATCATGTGGCCCCAAAGTAAGCAGAGCTTGTGTTATGGGTACCACATGACTGATATACTACTTATATACTTTTTTTTTTGTAAATACATACATATTATACATAGAAATATCCAGACCCGAAACAAATACTTGCAGATCATACAAACATTTGTCCCGCGGCGGGAATCGAACCCAGAACTTAGCCCACTGCGCCACAGAGGTCGAATAGACTATTGTAAACATCGAGATAACTATGGTTTTAAAATAAAGACAGTAAGCTCATACCTCCATGTTTCTTGTTCCCATGATGAAGAGGTAGTGCCGTTGATGGCACTCTTAATTCTTTGTGTGCTTAGGTTTGACAGGACTGTAACTGGTGTTCTCTGGTTCTCTGGCACCTGTAATTACTATGGGCACTAGTACGACAGTCCATCTGTACGCTGAACCAAATATATAAGCATTAACTTGGAAGACAAAAAAATGAAGTGTCGACCATTCGCGTGACTCAAGAGCTCTTATCTGGCCTATCTGGCCTAGCGTAATTTGCAGTACCATTACTGCAATTAATTTCACTGTATAATTACTTAGTATACTTCTCTTAAAATTAAAAAAAACATAAAGTTTTAGTATTGTTAATTTTAGTATAATCATGTCCGAATGTAGTTTTCGTAACTTATGTTATTGCGTGGGTGAACATTCCGGTGTCCGTACCTAACTAAGGAAATGGCGTGGAGACGAGCTACTTACGTAGGTAATTATTAGTACCTACTTATTTGCTTGACCATGGAAACATGTTTATAGCTAAATAATTGTTTGTTACCTGTGTAATTATATTTGGTTACATCTTTTGTTGGTGAATACTAAAGTTGCAGTAAGCATTGATATTTCATTTATACAACTGAATAAGATACATAGGTACGTCACCACTTATGTAAGTTTTTCACTTGTGTCTATAGATAAATAAATATGTTTTAATAAAATACTTAGTTAAGTATAGTGTAAAGTTGTCATAAGTGCTGCCGAAGCACATCTTTTGTATCGATAGATATATAACTGAACCTATGAGCTGCACTCTTATGTTCAGTAAGAGTAGTTTTATATATAAAATTATTAATAATTACACCTTATTCTAAGTGGTGCCAGGGCACATCTTTTGTAGGTAGGTACTAAACTATATGTAGATATTAATCAATAATCTATATTAATCCCCTTATTTTATAAAGTATTCATATGTGGTGCCGAAGCACATCTTTTGTATCGATAGATAAATAACCAAACATAAGAGTTGTACTCTGATGTTCAGTTACAGTAAGAGTAGTTTTATATATAAATTATTAATAATTACAACTTATTCTAAGTGGTGCCTGGGCACATCTTTAGTGTCGATAGAAATATATCTGAACATAAGAGCTGTACTCTTATGTTCAGTAAGAGTAGTTTTATATATAAATTATTAATAATTACAACTTATTCTAAGTGGTGCCTGGGCACATCTTTAGTGTCGGTATTATGGCTTAAATAAAGAAAATTAGTTTTTGTAAGTGGTGCCTAAGCACATCTTTTGTGTATGTCACATAATCGATTTTTCAGTATAAGTACCTAATTTGGTTCAATATTAATTCTATAATGACGTATTAAGTTTTGTTTTCGAAGTGAAGGAAATCGAATCGAAATCCTAATAACTCTGTTAAAATTGAATAGATTAGGTAAATTCCCAATAATAGAAAAAGTACTGAATTACTTCAGGTACTTCAGTCGTCATTTCTACGTTTTAACGGAAAGCCACTAAGACATTTTAAATTAAGTTATTTTGCCAATATATAATTTTGAATACGGTAACTAGTTTTACCTAAATGGAATTTGGAAGAGTTATTTAGTTATTTTATTTTAAAATTAGAAACATGTTCTAGGCCCAGTTATAAACGGATAAGTCGTACTAGCGCCCCCACCTGTAGTTTATGGGCTGTTTACGCTGATCAGTCTGTAGTCTTTGGAACAGACCACAGACAGTCCTGGTAATTTAAACATTCAACGGCTGCGACGGTCTTCATTTAAATTCTTCAGTGCTGCAACACTGCAAAAAAATAATACCTTTTAATGGCTGAATTAAGAATGTCAGTACCTTTTAAAAAAAATGATTTAATGGTAGGTAAATACAAATACTTGTAGTTAGTGGTTTTAAAAGAAGTAAAAACGGCTTAGATTATATTATTTACTCAGTGATAAACGTACAAGTCGTACTAGCGGCCCCACCACAACGAACCACAGACAGTGCTGGTATTTTAAACATTCAACGTCTGTGTTCGGTCTTCGTTCCAATTCCTTAGTACAGCAGCGCTGCAAACAAAATAATACCTTCTAATGACCGAATGAAGTATGTCGTTAGCTATTGAATATTTTGGAAGCTAGAAGGCAGCAAGATATTATCCCAAATTCCCCCCAAAAGTTATGAATCTTCCTTTAAGTAAATACGTAAATCCTTAACTGTATCTGATACATAACTAAACCCCAATGTGCACTCAAAGATATTTAGAGATTTTGCTTTTTCAATGTCTCTATAGTGTTTCCAATCATATAACTTACTAGCCACAGCCACTACAGGGTGTGGACCCTTGCAAGCGTGGCGTAAAGGAAATATATTTATGCTATTCCATGCTTTTGACAAGGTATGCTACATACCTACCTAAGGTATTGATGATCACATAATGTCAGTGATGATGTTGACGTCGCGTTGCATCCCATTTTCTTTCTCATTAGGCTCTGTCCATCTGCATCTTCCAGGTATGCCGGATATCCATGTTTTGTGGTATCCCAAGTTATAAATAAATAAATAAATATTGGGGGCAGCTTAAGCAGCGTAAGTAATCTTGTATCGAACTAAACAAGATTACTTACGCGAGTGAACAGACATTTCAAGTATGGTTACCTAAGTATACTAGCTCGGACCAACATGATAACTTTACTATAGTACTTAGTAACCCTGTAGTGGGTTAGCACACTTAACCTAACTGTACAGTTCAATACAATGAATGGATGAATGAATAAACGAATGAAAATTCTTTATTGTACACCTTAAAACTAAAAATAACAATTTATGACTAAATTTATTTACGAAAATATTATGTACAATGGGCGGTCTTATCGATTAATTGAGAAAGCGATTTCTTCCAGACAACCTTTGCAATGTTCTCGATGAAACCGGCTGAAATAATATTAAACTTACCTACTAGAAAATAAACAAGGAAATAAACAACCTTGGGTAACATAATATGCTTAATTTCTATGAATTATACATATTTGTTTGAATGGTGATATTGGTTTGATCAGGTCAATAGTTCGTCAAAATCACTGCACCTGAAAATAATAACACCGATCATTATATATGTTAGTAGTTTACAAGAGAAATATTAAGGATAGTATACACAAAGTAATTTTCTATTTTATGAAATCTTTATATATAAATATATCTAGCAGATTTGCGAATATACTTGTACATTCCACATTTCATTTTATGTCGCACCAACTGTTTTAACTGTTCTATATAGTTGAACTAAAACTGTTCTATCTAGTTGTTTCGGAAAAACTTGCTTAGCCATGGTCAGTTTTTCGCAGGACTTGGACCAAATTTGGATTCGTATTATTCTGAAAACAAGCCTGAAAAGCAAATCCGTGTTTTCCGTTACTGTACCAGTTAAATTAACGAAAAACCTACTATTTAGCATGAAATAGTAAAACAAGCACGTAATTTATGTAGGTGCTAAGATACTCCAATTAGATGCTGAGTAAACTTTAATCTAAATCTACGTGCAAAAAAATGTGTGCAGAATAGGTTTTTTTTTTATTTTTTTATTTTTATTAAATAGTTACAACGGCAAAATAATAGTTTTTGTGTCAGTCACTCTTGAAAGATATTATTTTTATTGAGTGATTGCAGAATTTCAGTTGGTTTTGTTCATCGCGATAGTATTTTCTTCTTATGCAACACAAGGCTGAAAAGCTGAAAAAGATCAAGGTGTGCATTAAAAAACACAATCAGATAAGAATATTATAAGATATTGGTGAATGTGTATATACACACATAAAAGGCTAACTGAATAATTTAAGTTATTGTAATTATTTACTGAATTTAATAATTACAATAATCATAAATAAACCATCAATATTTTTTGTAATTTATTACATAAATTCTTGGATGGTTTTACGATGGATTGAAACACAAAGTTAGTTCTATCCATATGAAACAACAGCTTACAAGCAATGTGAGTATTGTTTGTATTAATAGCGCACATTCGTCTTAATTATTTTTAATACATCAACCTACCAATACGTAATCTTAATCTGTAAGTAGTAAGAAAGTTTTAAGTCGAACTCTTATGGCATTATATAAAGAGTCAACGAAGAATAGGTCGGTTACTATAATGTAACCTGATTAATGCTAAGTTAAAATTGATTATATACGAGTATTTATTAAATGATAATTGCACAACGATTCTGAAGCCATTAACATACTAGAAGGTACAAATTGTTTATAACTTATATCTTAGTAACTTGTAAGATTTACATGTTTAATAACTTGTTTTAATAACAGATTTCCTTATTGAAACAAGTTAATCCTTACGGCCTGGGGACTTTGGCAATGATTTCGTGTCTGTTTTATTCTCTGCAAGGTTTAATCCAGATTGAGATTTCGGGCTTTCTATCTTAGATTCTACAAGACCCGCCGTTGATGAAGCTTTTTTCTTTTTTGCCTTCTTTGCATTGGATTGTGAAAAACTCACTTCAGTCGTAGGTGTAGTTTTTTGGTTCTGTTTTGTAATTTTAAACTTTGCAGTATTTACCCCAGATGGAGGTTTCTGTTTCATATTCTGTTTGAATTGTGCAAAACTTATAATTGACGGAGGCAATGCCTTTTCTGTATAATCGTATACTTCAAAGTTTGCTGTATAAGGAATGCTTGGCTTTTCTCCACTTTTGAACTCCTCAGGATTGGTTGCAGATGAAGCTACAATAGCGATCGCTGGTGGTGATTTTTGCTTATCTGTATTTTTGTTTTCTACGGGATGTCTTTCGGAGTTTGGGGTTGAGGTACTTGGTTTGTTCGTGTCCTCAAAACTTGCAATTGATGGAATGTTTGTCTTCTCTGTATTTTTGTTTTCTACGGGATGTCTTTCGGAGTTTGTAGTTGAGGTACTTGGTTTGTTCGTGTCCTCAAAACTTGCAATTGATGGAATGTTAGTCTTCTCTGTATTTTTGTTTTCTACGGGATGTCTTTCGGAGTTTGTGGTTGAGGTACTTGGTTTGTTCGTGTCCTCAAAACTTGCAACTGATGGAATGTTTGTCTTCTCTGTGTTTTTGTTTTCTACGGGATGTCTTTCGGAGTTTGTGGTTGAGGTACTTGGTTTATTCGTGTCCTCAAAACTTGCAATTGATGGAATGTTTGTCTTCTCGGTATTTTTGTTTTCTACGGGATGTCTTTCGGAGTTTGTGGTTAAGGTACTTGGTTTGTTCGTGTCCTCAAAACTTGCAATGGATGGAATGTTTGTCTTCTCTGTATTTTTGTTTTCTACGGGATGTCTTTCGGAGTTTGGGGTTGAGGTACTTGGTTTGTTCGTGTCCTCAAAACTTGCAATTGATGGAATGTTTGTCTTCTCTGTATTTATAAATATTTCCAAACTCGTAGTTGACTCTGATACTGCTTTCTTTATATTTAGAATCTCATCATGACACTCAGGAGATTCTAATTTACTCTTGGCTAAGAAATTCATGGCTGCACGTTTATATCTTTCTTGAAGCTCTGCCTCCGATAGTTGTTTCGGAAAAACTTTCTTAGTCGTGGTCAGGTTTTCACAGAATATGGATTCGTAATATACTGTGAACAAATCTGTAAAGCAAAGCAAACAAATCAAATCTGTAAGTGTTTTCCGTTACCGTACCAGTTAGATAAATGAAAAAAACTACTGATCTGCATGAAATAGTAAAACAAGCACGTTATTTATATAGGTAATAAGATACTCTAATTAGGTGCTGAGTAAATTTTAATCTAAATCTACGTGCAAAATATGTGTACAAAATAGGAACCAGTAGTGCTTAGACGCTACCAATAAGAAGACAACAAATTTAGATTTTTTATTTTTTAAGCTAAAGCTAAAAGTAAATTGACAATTTTAAACAAAATTTAAATATATAGAACGTTTTTAAATAGGTACAGCATGCGTTAGCATCCTATAGTTTGTGGGTACAGCATTTAATTGTTTTTGTGTCAGCGACTTTTGAAAGATATTATTTTTCTTGAGTGATTGTAAATTGATATTTTATTTGGTTGTGTTGTGTTGTATTGTGACAGCGTTTCTTGTTATACAAAAAACTCCATACATAAGGCTGGAAAGCTGAAAGAGAGCAAGGTTTGCATATGAAATAAAAATTTACATTCAATCAGATAAGAATATCAATAATATTCTCATCCGAGCGAGCGCGAAGCGCGAGCGTATGTTTACGTTTTAGATTAGGCAAAAACGCTTTCGTATGTCTGTCTGCCCGGCGTCCGAATGGCGTCCGGCCGTCGTCTGTCCGGATGTTCTCCTCTACAGGTCGCATTTCTTAACCGATTCATGTGAAGTCTTGTGAGCAGGTTCTATAACTATATTGAATTTTTTTGTCGATTCAGTTTTTGGTCATTTTTCAAAATGGCGGAGATATGAGAGTTAAAAACGTAAAAAAGTTGTATTTCAGTCATTTCGAAAAATTGTTCGAGAGGTCCACATCTCACAGAGCCACGAGTATTAACTAGGCAAATGTTTGCATACTGTCTGTATGCACAAAAGTCAATGATTAATTGATATGACTTTTGGGTATAATATATCAACAAAGTAATACTTAACTTGTATGTAAAATACTAAATTTTACCATTACCATACTTTACCATATAATAGTTGTAGATGGTGGGTTCTCTTTTATACCTTTGAACTCTTAAGGATTTACCCGAAATGAAGGTAAGTATCTGCTTCTTATCCTGTTTAAATTATTTTCACTATTTATTGACGGAGGCAATGGCTTTTCTGTATAATTGATAATGCACTTCAAAGTTTCCTGTATAAGGAATATTTTATCTTCGTTCCTAAAAGGTAAAAAAGTCCTAGGTAATAACATAAACTCAGTCGGATATAGTTTTTGTATTAATTTGGTTAATTGTATTTGGTATGCTTACTAGTTTATATGACTGAATGTGTGTGCTCTTTGCTTTTATCAGTAACAATATTTGCGTCCATCAGTTGGCGAGAGCTGTCTCGCTATTCAATGCACTTGCTATGCGTCATCCATTTGCTCGCTTGTCGATACACTGGCACACTGGCAAGTTTACCATATTAAGCTGTTGCAGGTGATCACCAACGCAATGCCTTAAGTGCAATACATGAGCTGCGTCTCGTTGAAGAGTTCCACAGGATATCTTCTTATCTTCTTAGTCCATTGTCTGATCAACTGACATGTATGCATAAAGTTATTGCCTGAAATCCCCAACACAATGTTTTAATTAAGACACATGAGATGTTTTGTCGTTGACGAGTTCTGTAGGGTATCTTCAAAGTTAATTGTCAAGTCAGCTGTTTACTGAAAGGTACCTAAATAAGAATTTCTTCACTATGTTTTCCAAATTAATTATTAATTTTGAAAAAGGTCTGAAATAGGAACCAAACAATAACTTGAATATAGAATCTTTAGTTGTAGGAGCAGTGGACTAAGGTCTGGCTGAAACGCAGAAGGTTGCGGGTTCGATTCCCGCCGCGGGACAAATGTTTGTATGATCTGCAAGTATTTTTCTCGGGTCTGGGTGTTTCTATTTATAATATGTATGTATTTACAAAAAAAAAAAAGTATATAAGTAGTATAGCAGTCATGTTGGTACCCAGAACAACTCTCAACAAATAACTCTGCTTATTTTGAGGCCAGATGATGGTGTGTGAAATGTCCGGGATTATTATTATTATTATAGTTTAACCATTACGATACAATAGTATTCCAAACCAGTAAGGCAATTGCGCAATGAAATAATAATTTAATAATATGTGGTTTAGTTTTTATGTGTTTAAGCTGAATGCCAAATTGGTTCCGACTTTTTTTTCTGAATGGTTTTATCGTTGACTTTACTAAACGCAGGTGGCAAACATTCAACGTTTAGAGCTTATGAGGTTAGAGAATTCTATTGTACTTATTAAAATACAGGATAATAATAATTACAATAACAATAATAACAATAATAATCCCGGAAATTTCACACAGCATCATCTGGCCCCAAAATAAGCAGAGCTTGTGTTATGGGTACCAACATGACTCATATACTACTTATATACTTTTGTTTTTTTTTGTATTATACAATATTATATTAAATTATATAGTCGTGTATTAATATAATGTCAAGATGTTCAATATTATTTATGTTGCTCACTTTATTATATAAAATCTTCTACATTGTAGAACCTAGCTTTAAAACATGTAAGACTGGGCGCGCCGACGACAAGCCATCGTACACTGTTAGCCCTAGGACGTGAGTAAGCCTTTAATACTTGGTGAGTCGGTGTGATACTGTCGCGAGTTTACGTGCACAACGGTCAAGGATATTGATTAAAACGCAATGTTCGCAGCAGTAGATTTTACTCTGGGATACGTTTTTACAGACAACGTGATAATCGGTCAAGGGACGCCGTGAAAAAGGGAACAATTATACTAGTTATCGTATAACGCAAGGAACTGTCAACAGTGACAGATGACATTGACAATCTATTGAGTTTACTTATTACACAACACACGGGTGTTGTATTCGCGCGCATGTTCATCCTCTATCCTCCCAAATCATCTAATCGAAGATTGACTGTGTGAGCAGTACTATTATTACACTACAAGTATCGCCCATGATAATAATACGACCGTGATAATAATAATAATAATTATAATAAACCTTATTGTGAACACTACAAAAGGAAATAAGAAATTTAAGCCTTAGTGCATAAACATAAATTAATAGTGTCCTGCAATCGGCGGTCTTATCGTGGTTACGATTTCTACCAGACAACCGTTTTACTTACTGACTAATCTTAACTAAATTTAACTGAACTTAAAAAGACATTTAACAAAAGCTATGTCATCGACAGCGAAAACTGAACGGGTTGGGTATTCACCAACCCCCGAACTAGTTTAGAACTGTGTCTCGGAGGTAGTTTCTATCCCTATCACCCAGTCTCGCTATCCCATGGCAAGCTTTGGATCCATGGCTTCGGATGCATTTTAGAATCTATTGGCGGATGTGCCATTATAACTATTACTTCATACAAAATTACATATTATAGTACACAGATGTACTAGTAAAAAGGTGTTACTATTCGTTCGTTCTTAACTACGTGTGTGTATTCATGTAGGTGTGTGTATTCGTGTAGGAAATGATGATAAGTTATTTAATATAAGTATTGTGCTAGACAAAATTGCTTACAGACTTTTCCATAGACTATGAATAGACTATGCCTATTCAATAAGAAAATAGTCCAAGAAAAAATGCCTTATCAATAGCTCACCTCGACAAAGTTCATACTATTTAAGAAATTAAATATTTGAGACGTGAACGTCTTGCTAATCTGACAAGTAACATCTGCAAAGTGATTTTAAAAAATATTACTCTCAAGACTAACGCCTAATCTGGACTCCAAACAGCCCACCGAGCAGGCGTGTTCTTGAATGGAATTCGGCACCTGTGATCATCTTCATTTAATGCAGCAAAACTAGTAGAGAAGGAATATATGTGTTAGCTTATATTCTTGAATATTAGATAACACTCTATATTGCTTTTATAAATTTCACTAAATACTTTTATTCAAAGAGGTATAATAAGAGTTGTGCTAACCATATTTTTCAAAGGCTATAGGCCCCCACACTATTTGACACACTATTTTATACATTTGTTAGGGTTATTTTGAAAAACCCTGAAACACATATCCATTTATTTTGCATTTTATTTATTCATATCAAGTTTCAAGTAAATCGCACCACGCGTTAAAAAGTTTCATACATTCGTTTTCACCCCTTTTCACTCTTAGGGGTTGAATTTAAAAAAAAACCGCCTTAGTGGGTGATTTTGCTGTAAAAGGAAGTTACTTTCCAAATTTCAGCTTTCTAGCTTCAGCGGTTTCGGCTCTGCGATGATGAATCAGTCAGTAAGTCAGTCAGTCAGTTAAGCTCTTTTATAGGTATAGATTAGATGGTCGCCGAGATCCCCAAACCTCTCTGGATTTTTTATGGGGTTATGTTAAATATTTAGATTATAAGGAGCAATATGAAAATTTGCAGGAGTAACTAGAACTTAGACGTATTAAACATTCATTATGAAATGATAAATAATTACGTTTTAAGAACTAAAAGACAACCGACTTCATTGGATACAATTTGAGAGCATAAAATTATTTAATTGTGAAATTTTTAGAGGAAAGTCGATGTATTTGGTTTATATATAATATGGGTAGACCAACTAAACGCATTGCTCTGCACTGCAGGTAACGAAAATATCATCGATGTATACAATTTTTAGATTTTTGATGATTTTTCAAATCCTGGGAAGTATACCCTTTTAAACAAAAAAAGAATTTCTCAAATCGGTATTCGGTGAACATACATTAAAAAAAAGATAATAAAAAAAAGATTCTAACGAATTGAGAACCTCCCCCTTTTTTGAAATCGGTTGAAAAGAGACTTCTCACCTCTAATTAATCACGACCAAAATAACTCAGTATGGATCCCGAAGTGAAAAATATCCTTCGTATTACGTTCGTCTTTTGTTCGGTTCCGTAGAATTTCAGATATACATCTTTTATGTTTTTCTTTATATTTGTTTTTTAGAGTTGATTGTAGATCCAAGTTACTGAAGAGCGCTTGTTTCAGAGAAAATTCAATTCAATTATTTGCTTCAATGTCTGATGATTTGAAACAGCAAAGTGGTCAAGTTGGTCTGACAGGGTGCCAACATTGGGTATAAGGGACCCTGCTACCAACAAGACCACTGTACCGCCCAACGTTTTGATGATCCATCTTCGGGTCCGCGTGAAAACGGGGCGTACAGTCATGCGATATCACTCCAAACTCTAGAAGGATGCTGTTGGTCATCAAAGCACGGAGCAAGTTAAGAAGGCGTACTATGGTGAAATAAATAACAGTAGACTGCATACCAGCTGATATACTGCACTGGCGCGAACTCGATAGAGGTACCGCGTGACAGTAGTAGGTACATAGTTCAGATAATTTGAAACTTCAAGCTTCAGCTCCGTAGGTAAGCTCTTTCATAACTCAGATGCGAACGAATGGAAATATTAAATAATAACGTTTTAAAAACTAAAAAGAAACCCGACTTCATTGAAAGAAATTTGAACCCATATAAATACAACCGAATTTAGAACCTCCTACTTTGAAGTCGGTTAAAAAAGTTTTTATTTTACGCTTTTTAGTACTTTATCATTTTTCGAAATTCGTAATTACCACTGGTAAGTCACAAAGAAAGCAAAATATCAAAATTACGATTCATCCAAGTGGACGACATATTTTTGCAGTTTTTTAAATATAAAACCTAACTATTGAAAACCGATTTTTATAAAATTAATATGGGGTCGATCAGGACGTATATCATTTCACATGAAAACATTGTTTTTTCAAATCGGTTCATAGATGACGGAGTTATGAGGTAAAAGCATTAAAAAAATACAGTCGAATTGAGAACCTCCTCCATTTTTTTAAGTCGGTTAATAAGCAAAGGGACAATGCGGGGTATCTGTAAAATACATATGTAGGTATTAGACATGAGATAAACTGATTGCTTGCGGCTGTTTTTCCGAATCATTATAGTTTTAAATTGTTGAACATTCTAAATTCACGCAACGAAACAACAAGAAAATACTAACTTTTAATACTTTCAAGGCGGGATTTTTTGAAATTCTACCCTAAGAGAGTGAAAATGAGTGAAAACTAATGTACGAAGCTTTTTAACGCGATGTGCGATTCGATTGAAATTTTATTTGAATAATTAAAATGCAAAAGAAATAGACACGTGTTTCAGGATTTTTCAAAATAACCCTTACAAAGGGGTTAAATTGCCAAATATCGGGGATCTTCTACCTATCTTGCCTAGATATTCATTAATTTGATTACCTATGCACTCAGGGGCTATGAAGCTTTCTACAAGGGAAGGAACCTTCTAAATTTAATTGGTTCAGTAGTTCAGAGATCATCCATAACAAACAAACAAAGTTTGCCTCTTTATAGTATTCGTATATATCTACAAACCTACCTGCTAGTATGAGTGTTTATTCTATTCTACCTATTAGATAGACTTCTTACCTACACCTATTTTTTCTTCTAGATACCTACCATTTGGTCAACAATTTACCTACCTACTTTTACAAATAATTGAAACGATTTTATCATGAAATACCCTAACTAATTGTGCCTAGCGCACTCGTATGTCATTAAAATGGTTATTTCTATTATGTACCTAGTTTAAGTTTATTGTAATTGTATAAAAAATGTTTTGTTAAATTCAAGTGCTCCTTTAGACCACGGAAAAGAGGGGACTCTTCTAACACAGGTTATTTTTAACTTAACAGAAGAGATCCCAACACATATGATGTACTACTTGTTTTTAACTAATAAAAGATTTTTGATTTATTTTGTTTTTTTTGTTAAATGGGATGTTAAAGTTTGTATGGGAACTTGTTAATGGGTAGTGTGATTTCTTAGAAACTTAGCTTGGATAGGTACTTATAATGGAAAATAAATGGAAACGTGTTACAGGATTTTTCTAAATAACCCTCATAAAGTGGGTGAAGAGGGTTAAAAACTAATATATGGAACTTTTTAACGCGTGTAACGAATTGCTCTAAACTTGATATGGATAATACTATAATATAAACTCGACGGTTTCTCATACAAACACGCGGGCGAAGTCTCGAGGGTTCCAGCTAGTGTTATATATTTTTTCTTTTTAAAACGCGTGGACAAATTCGCGAGTAGGGTAGCTAGTTTCAGCATATACAGTATTGGAAATCTTGTCCCGGAAATACATTAAAACACTGGACAAACACTGGATCTAAATATATTTCAAACGAATATTTAATTTTGTATCCTACCTATCCAATGATACGTCTCACGATGTGTAAGTATAATAAAAACAACCCAACATTAAATATAGGGGAGGTAAAGATATAATTATTTTAAACAGTTTTTATTTCATTTGTTTGTATGGCTACTAAGAGGTATTACAGTGCAAAATTTCATTCGGTTAAACTAATAGTCGGCGAGCAAGAGCTCTGGTTATGTGCGTATAGACAAACAGACAGACAAACGGACATGGTGAAACTATTAGCGATCCTTGTTGAACATCTGAACCTTAATAAATAAAACGTTTTAAAAACTAAAAAGAAAACCGACTTCATTGAATGAAATTTGAGCCTATAATACATTTTTAGTGAAATGTAGATGTATTTTGTATTGTAGGTCAAATAAACGCACTGCTCCAATGAGACAGCGAAGTATCGGAGTAAACGAAAATATCATCGATGTATTCAATTTTTTGATTTTTATTGACTTTTCAGCTCTACCAATTTCGATAAAATTTCAATGGGACCACCTGGGAAGTATAATAATTTTCCAAATCGGTTCAGGCGTCTTTGAGTACTCGGTGAACATACATAAAAAAAAAGATAACGAAGAATTGAGAACCTCCTCCTTTTTTGAAGTCGGTTAAAAAACATAGTAATATTTACCAATCTTTTCTAATTTATTTACAGAAATAATTACAGAAATGTACAGAATAGTATAAAATACACGCGAAACAGGTAAGCTATCTACAGATCGTTTAAAATTATCTATATATATCTCAACTGATCCAGATCACTGCCACAGGGCAGCGTTCCCATAACACTGGCGACATTTCTACGTTAAATGGCAATGCTAATACGTTGAGTCAGATAGAAGCCATCTCTTGAGTCACGCAATGTATAAGACACAGTAAAATAATTTTGAAAACGCGGTTGGCTTCTGTTCCCCACGGGCCCAGGTTATCGACTCCAAAAAGCTTAAATGTGTAGACCTTATCAAGGCCTGCATGCTGCTTTTTAAGGTCCTCGGCACATTAAGCAGCCGCACCAGCTCTAACGGTAATCTTCGATAATGTTCAAGAGAACAGGAAAACTTTGACCACTGGTTTGTTTGCGCCTCCAAGAAATGAATAAGACAGCAATTCACTCACCTTGAGGACGACGGACGTTGAGGCTGAGGGGGCCGCGTGGATTTCTGCCGCCGAATGCCGAAGATCAGTTGGAGCACACAAGTTAGGCCACCAGTAGGCCTCCGTGGTCGTGAACACAACACTGTTATATATAAGTATGACCTTGTAAACTTCCGTTGAGTTGCACCGCCGTTTTCCACCTCGGGCGCCCGAGCGTGACCGTCTGTCCGCGCGCTAGTTCAATATGGATGTGTCCTTAGATTGCGCTCGAGCCGTCTTATAATATATGTCGTCCCTCGCAGTGAACCGAACTACCGCCAATTCAAACCAAGAGGCGCGAACATCTTTCCCCCGAACCAAGGTCCCCTTAGTTCCTAATTTCCGATAGGTAACCTACATAATTTAAAGATGGGTCTTAACAGGACACCAGACTGAGTCTTTACCTCAGCTATCCGAACAACCCCATTTTTACCCGGTAATAATTTTATTAAACGAGTCCGTTTCCAATGAGAGGCCGGTTGATTATCGGTTGATTATCCTTAATCAAAACTAAATCATCTAACTTTGGTAGATCAGTGTGAGATGTCCATTTATACCGCTGTTGCAGAGTATGCAAGTATTCCATATTCCATCGTGACCAAAAATGTTTAGATAGTTTCCGAATTTGTTGAAACCGAGACAACTGAGACATTTTGACTGCATTGTACGGGTACTCCGGCAGTGCCACTAAAGATTGACCGATCAAAAAATGTCCCGGTGTTAATACTTCGAAATCCGTGGGATCCGAACTAAGCGGGCACAAGGGCCGAGAGTTCATGACCGCTTCTACCTTGGTGAAGAACGTAGTGAGTTCTTCGAACGTTAACCGAGTCTCGCCTATGACTCTGTGAGCGTGAGTTTTAGCTGATTTCACCACAGCCTCAAATAGCCCACCGAAATTTGGACTAGATGGAGGGTTAAATAGCCAGGTAAATTCCTATCTACTGAGATGCCGTTCAATATCCGAATGATGATCACGAAGAAATACATACATCCCTTTGAGATGTTTATCTTTCCCCGTAAAGTTTGTACCGCAATCCAAGGTAGTCCTCGTCTGGACACGAACCGCGTGAGTATAGCTACGAAAGCTTCTACCGTTAAATCCGAAACAATTTCTAAATGAACCTCCTTAGTACTTAAACAGACAAATACGCATAAATAACATTTCTTAATTTTAGCATTCCGTAGGGTACTCGTTTTAATGAAAAACGGTCCTGCAAAATCCGTACCGACTCCTAAAAATGGACGCGATTGTCAGATTCTATTCGCTGGTAAATCCGCCATGAAAGGTTGTGTAGGGTAGACCTATAACATCGTATGCACCAAAAAGTAATGAATCGATTAATCCGCCGAACCGAAAGTATCAAATAAAACCGAGACAAAATAGTGTGTTGGCTCCGCAATGACAATAATTTTGATGATAATATGTAACAAATAACTCCGCGAAGTTATACTTACCTGGTAACATTATTGGATGCCTAGCAGCATATGGCAAAGTTGTACAGGATTCCATACATTCCTTGCGCTGGGATTGGAGAGCTTGAAACACCATTCAGTTTTTCTTTCTTTATTTTCTTCTTGTTCCTTACTGCTAGGCTGCTACTGGACTGAATGCCAGTCGCTACATATCGCTCAATATTTATACAAAATATTGCCCAGATAAAACTGCTCTGTGATTGGCGGACCAATAGGAAGCGAGGAATTTTAGCCAATCAGAGAGCTTTATTTTTCCTATACATTTTCAACACTCTGGGTCGACTATTTCAATATTATGTACCTATTTGTATCACATTATTTTAACACTATTTTGATACGTTTGCGTGAGTTTTCCTATTTACTTTTTTCTATGAGACGCTTTGTATGACATCTATATACCTACCTACCTATCCCTATAAGGTATTTAGAACTTTATTTATTTTAATATCTATAAAGTAACTATAAAATCTTAACTACGAAACAAATAGTGATTAACTTAAAAATATAACTTTTTAACTATTAGCTACGTTATAACTACGAGTACAATCTATCCATGCGTCGTCCTGCACATTTCTCCCGCCCTGCGACCGTGTTGCAGCAACTCGGTGTAGGACGACGTCGTCGATCGGCAGGATCACTAGTTTTCGCACCGGCCTCCGCAGAACTCCTCCCCTCGTAGACACGTCGACTGTCCGCACGACGCTATCCGGTCCAGGGTACACGGCTGCTACTCTTCCTTGGATCCAAACGTTGTGCGGCAGGTTGGCGTCTATAAGTTGTACTAGGTCACCGACTTTGACGTTTTGACCCTTGCCATGTGGCTCTCGTCGTTTCTGTAGTTTAGGGAGGTACTCTCTGAGCCATCTGGCCCAGAAGACATCAGCTAGTCTTTGGGTGGTGCGCCAGCTTGTCCTTGTAATCGTATCTTGTTCGTTGAATTCTCCCGGCGTAGGTACTTGTCCCGACCCTCCGAGCAAGAAGTGATTGGGTGTTAGGGCCTCGGGATCTTCTTCGCTGACCGATACGTGAGTCAACGGACGACTATTGACAGTATACTCGACTTCCGCCAGCAGCGTGGAGAGAACATCTTCCGTTGGGTAACGTTCGTGAAGAGTGGCTTCGAGTGCTGTCTTTACTGAACGTACCATTCTCTCCTATGCTCCTCCCATAAATGGCGCTCCAGGTGGGATGAATCGCCAGGCTATCGTCTTCTTTGCCGCTTCCTCCGCTGTTGCTTCGTCGATTGCTCGTCGTAGCTCTTTGTCCGCTCCTCGTAGATTGGTCCCATTGTCAGACCATATCTGTGCTGGTCGTCCTCGTCGCGCTATCATTCGACGAAGGGCCATTATTGCCGAATCGGTGCTGAGCGACGCTGCTATCTCTAGGTGGATTGCTCTTGTCGTCAGGCAAGTAAATATAACGACGTAACGCTTCTGATGATTACGTCCCACTGTGACTGTGAGCGGACCGAAGTAGTCCACCCCCGGGTAGTTGAAGGGTCGCTTATGATGTGCTAAGCGACATGGCGGCAGGTCACCTGTTCTTGGGTATGGCGGTACCTGAGTCTTCATTCTGCAGTGTAGGCACATGCGCAGAAGCGAGCGAGTCGTGGGGCGTAGGCGCAGGATCCAGTACTGTTGTCGGCACTCGTTGACTGTTGCCTCGACTCCGGCGTGATGTCGCTGTTTATGTATAGCTACGATCCAGAGCTTGACCATAGGGTGGCCCCCATCAAGTATCATCGGACTCTTGAAGTCTGCAGATACTAGTTCTGTAGCTTGGATTCGGCTTCGAAGTCGTAAGACTCTATTAATGTATTCGACGCTCAGCTGCTTCAAACGACTTTCACTATGTATCGGCTTCTCTTTCTTCAAATTTTCAATTTCATTCTGAAATGAGTCTTCCTGGGCCGATGTAGCATGGGCATGAGTAGTCGTTCAGCTTTCTTGAGGAGTTCTGCGGGGATTGGAAGGGCTTTCTTCTGTTCTCTATATACTTTCTGTAGGGAAAGTCGTTTTGGTGTAGCTTTTTTAGCTACTCTTCTCCAATCTGGGTCTGCTATTGTATTCTTTTTAGTCCGTTTGTAGTTGACTCTCTGCTTGTTAGTTCTACAGAGTTGTATGAACTGTAGAACTCTGGCTGTCGTGAAGCGGAGTCTTTCCGAGTTGGAGAATCTCGTAACGTCTGGAAGGGCTTCAGAAAGCTTCTGTTGGTTGATGACGGCGATGTGATGAGTTCGCTCTTCTCCTGTGGGCTCTATTGTCGTCGGCGACGCTGTCGTTTCTGTTGGCCAAGATTCCTCGGTCAAGTGCAGGAATTCCGGGCCCTTGTACCATCTATGTTCTCTATTAAATGCTATAGGTACATCTCTCGTTGCATCATCCGCCACGTTCGTCTTCGTGGGCACCCATCGCCATTCGTTGACTGTCGCGACGTCTTCTATTGCTGCGAGTCGATGAGCTACGTAGGGCTTGTAGGATCGTGATCCAGTCTTGATCCAGGTGAGAACTGTCTTGCTATCAGTCCAGAATGTCTTAGAGTGTGGTTTTTTTTGTGCTCTTCTATGACGGCTTCCGCTAGGCGCGTGCCCATTACGGCGGCTTGAAGCTCTAGACGTGGGATCGAAGTGAGTTTCAGTGGCGCCACCTTAGCTTTGGCCATGATGAGTGAGACGTTGACTTCATTGTTCGGCGATTTAGCTCTCCAGTAGAGGACCACTGAGTAGGCTGATTTGCTTGCATCGGTGAACACGTAAAGCTGGAGCGTTGTAGCGTCGCTATACTGTAGATACCTCCTGGGTATGGCTATGTTGCTCAGGCTTCTCAGATGCGTCATCCAGTTCTTCCATTGCTCAGCTAGGTCTCCAGCTATCTCTTCATCCCATGCCGTCCCTCGGCGCCAAACTTCTTGGAGTATCTGTTTTGCTCTGATCGTAACCGGCGATGCAAAACCGAGTGGATCGAATAGAGACATGACTATTCTCAGGGCTTCTCTCTTTGTTGGCGTTTTCCCTTCAATGAGTGACGGCGGGAGTTTTGCTAGGTTCAGGTTGAAGGTGAGTTCATCTGTGTACGGCTTCCAAATTAAACCCAAGACTCGTTCTGACTGTTCCTCGGACTTGTAAATCTCTCTATCTTGATCTGAGTTATCTTTGCCCACGGCTTCTAGTAGTTGCGGCGAGTTTGACTTCCATTGTTTTAACTCGTAGCAGGCTTGTCTATGTATATCGCGGACGCCTGTAGCTATGCGTACTGCGTCCTCTGTGTTCTTGAAGCTGTCTAGGTAGTCATCTACGTAGTGCTTCTCTATGATTGCAGCTGCTGCCTCGGGCTGAGATTTCTCGTGCTTCTTGGCGTTCCAGTTTTTCACGAAGATCGCTGTCGATGGTGAGCTGGATGCACCAAAGATGAGAGATGTCATTCTATATTCTTCAGGAGGTTGATCATCTCGTCTATCCTTTCGCCATAAGTATCTCAGGGCATTTCGATCTTGTACTCGAAGCTTGACCTGCATGAACATTTCTTTGATGTCCGCCGTCACTGCTATTTGATGTTGACGAAATCTCATCACTACTCCAGGAAGAGACGCCTTTCGTCTTGGCTGCTGCATCATGTACCACCCGCAGTTTATCCGGTTTAATTGGATTGATCACGGCGAAGTGTGGAAGGTACCAGGTCCTATTTGGAGTCTTCTCTATAGGGGCAGGCTCGGCGTATCCCTTATCTATTAAGGCTTCCATTTGTTCAATCATTAAGGCTGGATCTTTCTTCGGCTGTGTGTCTGCGAAGTCGTAGAACTTGAGGCGCATCGATGTGGTAAGCTTTTCCAACAGGACTGTGAATAGCTCTGGATTGTGGAGATAATGGACGCAGTCTAGATTTTCCAGAGTGGATACGGCGTTCGTCACGTGAGTAGAAAACACGCAGGTCTCCCTCGGTGAGTCATTCAGGCGCGGCAGGGCCCGAAGTGTATCCATCTCCAGCTTGGCTATAAATTCTGGTCTTCCAAATCTCGTTTCCAGAGTCTCCATGATCTTCGTCGGGTACGTGTTCCCCTTCAAGTTCTTCCGTAGTCGATTGACATTCTCAACCTTCGTGTAGACATCTTCAGTTTCTTTGTAGGCTGCTCGGAACGGCAGCCATTCCTTGTGTGATCCGCTGAATTCAGGCAACTCAACGAACGTCGACTTCTGTCCCGCTTTGATGGCGCTGGTGATCGCTGCTGATAAGCTTGAGAGGGTTTGTTCCAAGGTGACTCCCGCCGGTGTTGGCACTGCAGGCTGCAGCAGTGTTTTGTCTATAGGCTTCGACGGGGCGCTATATATTGGTTCCAGGTTTACTCCCGCCGGTGTAGGTACTGCAGGCTGCAGCAGTACTTCGTCTATGTGGCTCGGCGGGGTACTGTGTCCTTCTATCCGATGGTCCTCTTCAATGGCGGCTACCGAGTCTATTGCAGGGGCAGGAACGAGTTCCCGTTGATGAGGTTCGTTGGAGATTGCTAACATCGCCTGTGCTTGAGTGTTCAACCAGGTGTCCACTCGGGTGTTGACTTCAGACTTTGAGAAGATGGAAGCGTCGTCATCCTCTTCATCGTCGGTGTCCATGGCTTCTATACGAGCTAGCGTGGCAGTAGCTAGCTGGGCTTGAATGCGCAGGAGATCTTCTTTCGCTCTTGCTATCTTCTGTGCTTACGATCTGGAACGGGTAGACCCAGCGGCGCTTCGGCGCTGCGGGTCCGGCAGCGGCATGCGTTCCTCGCATGGATCCAGTCGTGTCTTGTGCTTCGTTCCCCTCTTCGTGGGTTCTATTCTTGATGCGGGCTCGGGGGGAACAGCTGTAGATGGCGTAGCAGTGTCCCTAGCAGTAAGACTCTCCGCTCTCCTCGTTGTAGCGCCACTCTTCTCTGTGGCTGCTGATGTACCCGTCGCCGCAGAGGTATCCGTTTCCGTGGTCGTCGCTGTGGCTTCTGTAGTAGAGGTTTCCGCCGATGTTTCAGTTGCGGAGGTTTCCACCGTAGTCTCGGTCGAGGAGGTTCCAGATGTTGCCGTAGTTCCTTCGGACGAAGACGGGTTCGTAGCCGACGACTGTTTGCGTCCCTTTCCAACGGAGCGTGTGACCGGCATAGTGGCTCGACGTGAGAGTCTTGATTCTTCTTTTCTTGAGGCTTCAGGCTTCTTATCCGGCTATCGGAGGACCATTAAATGTACAGGATTCCATACATTCTTTGCGCTGGGATTGGAGAGCTTGAAACACCATTCAGTTTTTTCTTTCTTTATTTTCTTCTTGTTCCTTACTGCTAGGCTGCTACTGGACTGAATGCCAGTCGCTACATATCCCTCAATATTTATACAAAATATTGCCCAGATAAAACTGCTCTCTGATTGGCGGACCAATAGGAAGCGAGGAATTTTAGCCAATCAGAGAGCTTTATTTTTCGTATACATTTTCAACACTCTGGGTCGGCTATTTCAATATTATGTACCTATTTGTATCACATTATTTTAACACTATTTTGATACGTTTGCGTGAGTTTTCCTATTTACTATTTTCTATGACACGCTTTGTATGACATCTATTTACCTACCTACCTATCCCTATAAGGTATTTAGAATTTATTTATTTAAATATCTATAAAGTAACTATAAAATCTTAACTACGAAACAAATGGTGATTAACTTAAAAATATAACTTTTTAACTATTAGCTACGTTATAACTACGAGTAAAATCTATCCATGCGTCGTCCTGCACAAAAGTTGCCGCATCAATCCTCTAATTTCAACTGACTCTAATTATATTATCCTTATCTATGAACAGGTTTAATCGCCGCAATGAGCTTTTTATAGGGTTATCCGCTGACCGTAATGCTAATAATTCTTCATAGAAAAACCGTTCTTGAACCGACCAAATTAAATAAGAGATGACATTTCGCCTTTTTGAAACCGAAATATTAATACCGATAAATTTACTCCGATTTTTCCGACTACCGAACCGTAAAATAAAAGCCGTAACATTAACTAACTTTTCAAATGAACTAAACCATTCAAATAAATTAAATTCCGTATCTATATTTCCGACATGAAGAGACTTGACCATAAGTCCCGGTAATGACGTCGTAGGAAATTCTACACAACTCCTAGGCCACTGATCTGGCGGTGCACACAGCCACTGTGGCCCCCACCAGCTCCTATCCGTGAATAAATCCGCCGCAGTCGCACCGCGTGACGCTACATCAGCACTATTCATGGTACCCGGTATGTGTCTCCACTGAATACCTACCGTCGAAGCAGTAATTTGAGCAACCCGATTTCCTTCAAACACTTGAAGTTTATGTGGTGGCGTCCGAAGTCACGCTAAAACAATAGTGCTGTCACACCAATCTGTGACTTCATCAAATTTAATATTGTGCTCAGTTGAATAATATACATGATTAAGTAGCGTAACAATAACGTAGCACCGCTTAATTCCAACTTGGGAATAGTACCTACGGTTCGATTTAAGTGGTGACACCCGAGTCTTGGCTATTAGTAAATGAACCTGAACCGAACTGTCCGATTGTTCTGTACGCACATAAACCGCCACCGCGAAACCTAACGAAGAACGAGGAATAGATAGTCGTTGCGAGTTAGGTAGGTCCGATATTATGCCTAACCATTGACGAACAATCTCTGAAGATGCAGGTGCAACCCATTCAATTACACGCGAGTCGTCAACACTACCCAATAGCGACTGTAATAAAATTCATACGAAATACAACCGGGCAGATCCATCCAAGTGGATCGAACAATCTAGCAACCGTAGAAAAGATAATTCTTCGCGTAACAAGTTCTTCCCGAGGTAGTTCTAGCCTATAAGTAAACTTATCAAGTGTCGGATTCCATTGAATACCTAAAATCTTCACAAAACCGGTACCGTCATCTGTATGTTCGTCAAAGGTCCGAGGCGTTTCTAAATAGTCAAGTGGCAGATCGCACAGTAGTCGCGAGTCGTGAGATGACCACTTCTGAAGTTCATACCCTGCTGAACTCATAAGGGCCGTTAATTCGTTCCAAAGGCTAATAATGGCCTCCTGCAACGTATCCCCACCTTCCTTTAGATCATCTATATACGAATAGTAAAATAATAATTTAGCCGCTCGAGGGTACCTATTCCATTCGTCATTCGCAAGATGATGAAGGCAGCGAATCGCAACAAAGGGACTCGACCTTAAACCGTACGTATTTGTAGTAAGCTCATAGAGCTGAAGTGGTTCCGATCTAAAAGCCCGCCAATAAATGAGCTGATATTTTCTATCAACAGGGTCAACCTAGGTCATCCGAAACATCATTTTTACATCTGTGGTAAACACCACCAGAGGTAGCCGAAAGTTAATGATAATATCCGTTATGTCGTTTTGTAATCGTTCTCCCGAATACAAACAATCGTTCAACGACACTACGTTACTAAACCGTAAACTGCCGCCGAAGACTATGCGTATTTTATTTGTATCTTCCGTTCTTTTGAAAACACCGTGATGCGAAAGAATGTAATGTTGCTCTTTAGAATTAGTAATAAAGTTAGATGACCGCATATGACCGAGTTTAGTATATTCCGACATAAATTCTACATATTTATACTTAAAGTCAGGTTGTCGTTCCATTCGTCGTTCAATGGATAAAAACCTACGTAACGCGACTTGACTGGTGTCGCCTAACTCATGGTTAGGTTAGCAGTGGCAACCGAACTACGTACCTACCGTCCGAGCTGCGAGACACTGTGGAACTAAATAACCGTTCGCATTGAATATCCGATGGATCCGTCACTGGCCGTCCGGGAGGTTCTGAACGCCAGAACCGTTCAACTTGTTCAACCAAGGTGGCACCCGTGTTGAGACCCGCTTTAGTCACATGCGATGAAATCGTACCTAACTCGTCCAAATGTTCCGTAGGGCCGAACATCACGTGATCAAAAATCGTATATAACGCATAAGGTCCGTTGACTCCTAGTTTAACCGATTGATTCCGTACTTGACCGAGAATATCTGAACCTAAAATTAGATCAATTTGTGAATCATTCCAAAAACCGTCTTCCGTATTTATTTTTAAACTAGCTGTACCCCGCCACGCTTCGATGTGGTAAAAAAAATAGATAGAAACAATCCTTGATGCGGATTATATATCATTCTAAAATTTCAGCTCGATCAGTGCAGAACTTTTTGAGTTTTTGAAGCGTACACAAACCAATATAACATCTTTATATATATAGATTAACATCTAAATTTGAAATACCTATTTTTCAAGCTAAATAGGCAGTAGGACTTTTTAACAAGGCCGCCGTAACCGATAATATAGGTTTTCCTGTCCGCACAGACCGAAAATTAATTGTAACCGTATGTGTACTATCACCCGTATGGGTACCACCAACCCCAGTTAGTCGGATGAGTGTGTTAAACCGCTTCAAAAGTAGTGTGGTTACTAGGTCACTACGTACGACACTTATTTCCGCACCGGTATCTAGTAAAGCACGCGCCCGTATAAATTCACCGATTGACGCTTGAACTTCGATGATTGCCGTAGTGTAGTGTTATACGGTAGCGTGGGTGGCGGTTGCACACGATTGCTGTAATTGCTATATTTCAGGGCGCCAAGCCTCCGTAGGACTCGGCCCACGCGGAATCCGTATGTCATTATCGCGATACTCGCGATCGTCGCGGGTTCGATTCCAACCGTTGCGGACATCACCGCTTTCAGCATGCGCTTGATAACCCAATCTAGGCACCGTCACCTAACGGCGGGTCGTTACCGCCGACGCCTGTGTCACTACCGCGATGACCTTGGGGTCGGGTGAATCCGTGGTTACCCGTTCCATCTATCACGTGGAGAATTATTAGCCCGCACGCGAGCAGCTTTGACATATCAAGCTATTATGTCTCGAATGACCGCACTGAGAGCATTGGTCGATCTAGCGCATTCCGCCGCCGAATGGTTACCGAGGCATTTAAAACATAGGCACCTACTCACTACCACAAGTTTTCGGTCCATTTTGTCTAAGTTTCGAAACTTATAACAATCATACAATCCATGACCCGATATGCGACAGTACGCGCACTCATTGTTATTATTATTCATTTCATAGCGAGAGTTAGTACCGACTGCATGAATAACGCGCTCACCTCTGCGAGGGCGTTCCGAGTGTCGGTTTGATTCTGGGTAGGAAGCCGATTCCGTAGCTGTATCTATCAGTCTACACTCATTAAGGAAGGAACTCCGTTAATTGTTCAAACTTAGGCAAGGTGTTATGGTTACCGCCGTGTATTTGCCGTGTAATTCGAATCTCGAATCTCGTTTTTATATTAACCGGTAACTTAGATAAACTGATGTGAAACAGTAGGTAGCTCCACTGGTCAATAGGTAAACCCAAGTTTTTTAGAGCCCGTGTGTAGACTCCAACAATGGATTCAGTATCCTAGTGCGAAGCCCGACGCCTTGTTTTAATGGTGGCAAGTTTAATACTCGCGAAATATGCGAGTCCGCAAGTAGCCGAGTGTTTTCATACCTATTTCGTAAAAGTTCCAATGCCGTATCTAGCGAAGCATCAATCATTGGAAGATGCTTTATCAATTACTTGGGTTCTGGGTCCTGTTCTTTTCCTTATTGGAAAACAAATAATGATTTTTTTCCGTTTTTGAAACATCCTTCCGAGAAAGTACCAGCGAGTTAAACAAGCTAATGAAGCTACTCCACGAAAACACATCGCCGTCAAAAGTAGATAGGCTGATTCGTGGCAACCTAGCTGTAAGAGCGCTATCTTATCTTAAAAACTAAAAAGAAAACCGACTTCATTGGATGCAATTTGAGACCATAAAATATATATATAAGTATTATTATTTTTTGTTTTTTTTTTCAGCTTGACCGATTTCGATAAAATTTAAATGAGACCACCTGGGGAATACCACCTTTTAAACAAAAAATTCAAATTCCAAATTGGTTTAGGCGTCTTTGAGTAATCAGTGAACAGACATACAAAAAAAATATTACGACGAATTGAGAATCTCCTCCTATTTTGAAGTTGGTTAAAAATATCATCGATGTAAGTATACAATTTTTCGATTTTAGATAGTTGTTTTTTTTTAAAACCGCTTGACCGATTTTGATAATATTTAAATGGGAAGTATATCTACCCTTTGAAACAGAATAAGAGTTTTCCAAATGGGTTCTCGCGTCTTTGAGTAATCGGTGAAAATACATTAAAAAAAAAAAATTCTGACGAAATAAGAACCCCCTCCTCCTTTTTTTAAAGTCGGTTAAAAAATGTTTTAGAGTAAGCGAAAATATAATCGATGTATACCTTGTATACATCGATTATATTTTCGCTTTTTTAGATTTTTATAGATTTTGGAGAAGACAAACGTTTTTTTTTAATGCAAAAGTAATCTTAAAAAAATTACAAGAATAACTGTGTTTTAACTTTTTTTCTACCTTTCAAAATGGCTGAGAAAATGAAGATCAAAGTGTGCATTTTCGTTCGACATTATTTAAAAACGCAGTTGGCGCACAATCATGCGATGACGTCACAACTTATTTCGTCGCGCGCGAAAAGTGCTATAATGAGATGACGAGCTATACGAAGAGTTGATTCAATAGGAACTTAATCTGTTGGTTTCTGCTGTGAAGATAATTTTGATGCGAGTACCTATACCTACTCATCGTTGTCTAATACCTACCTACTTGTGCATTTCTTTATATAGTGGAAACGTAGACCCACGTCGACAGCGTTGACTTATGTAACCGCCTATTCGAGTGACCCACGCATGTATCAATGACGTTAATTCATGCGTAGCCTCTCCGTGGGTTGTAGTGCCGATATATAGTAATTATAGCCTAAACAATAACCAGAAACTCCTCCATATCAAGCAAGATTTAAAGCGGTTGTAGAATTGGAAGATTCAATTTAAAGTTATCAGACAAATTTTCAGTCTCATCCATTCACCCAAAATCAAACTATACTTATTCACACTATCTTCATCTCGAGAACTCTGAACATCCCAAAACAAAATTTTGGAAAATCCACTTGTATATTTTATTACTAGACCAAACCTAAACAAGAGAAATTGATTTTATATTAGACCTATTAATGAAATTTAAAACAATCCTAAAATATATAGTTACAAAATATAAGTTAATATTCTTCGCCACCTTCGCCTTCTCCTTCGCCAGAGTCCATGCCGACTTCCTCGTAGTCTTTCTCGAGTGCTGCCAGATCTTCGCGAGCCTCCGAGAACTCTCCTTCTTCCATGCCCTCACCTACGTACCAGTGTACAAACGCGCGCTTAGCATACATCAGGTCAAACTTGTGATTGAGTCGCGACCACGCTTCAGCGATGGCAGTAGTATTTGACAACATGCACACCGCACGTTGCACCTTAGCCAGGTCCCCACCTGGTACCACGGTCGGCGGCTGGTAGTTGATCCCTACTTTGAAGCCAGTTGGGCACCAGTCCACGAACTGGATAGTCCGCTTAGTCTTTATCGTCCCGATAGCGGCATTGACGTCCTTTGGTACAACGTCTCCGCGATACAGCATGCAGCACGCCATGTATTTGCCGTGCCGCGGATCACACTTCACCATCTGGTTTGCTGGCTCAAAGCACGCGTTTGTGATCTCCGCAACAGAAAGCTGCTCGTGATACGCCTTCTCAGCTGATATGACCGGTGCGTAAGTCACCAGAGGGAAGTGAATGCGCGGGTACGGTACTAGATTTGTTTGGAACTCTGTTAGATCCACGTTTAGCGCGCCATCAAAACGCAACGAGGCCGTGATCGATGACACAATCTGGCCGATCAGCCTGTTCAGATTGGTGTAGGTAGGTCGTTCAATGTCTAAATTTCTTCGGCAGATGTCGTAAATGGCCTCATTGTCGACCATGAAGGCAGCGTCAGAGTGCTCTAGTGTCGTATGCGTAGTCAATATGGAATTATAAGGTTCCACTACGGCCGTGGAGATCTGCGGAGCGGGGTAAATGGCAAACTCGAGCTTAGACTTTTTGCCATAGTCCACAGAAAGACGCTCCATCAGCAGCGACGCAAATCCCGAGCCAGTACCGCCACCGAACGAGTGGAAAATGAGGAAACCTTGCAGGCCAGTGCACTGGTCAGCCAACTTGCGTACTCTATCTAACACCAGGTCTACGATCTCCTTGCCAATGGTGTAGTGCCCGCGCGCGTAGTTGTTGGCGGCATCTTCCTTCCCCGTGATGAGCTGCTCGGGATGGAACAGTTGACGGTATGTGCCCGTACGCACCTCGTCCACTACAGTAGGCTCCAGGTCGATAAACACTGCACGCGGCACGTGCTTGCCTGCGCCAGTCTCGCTGAAGAACGTGTTGAACGAGTCGTCGCCGCCGCCTACGGTTTTGTCAGAAGGCATTTGTCCATCGGGCTGGATTCCATGCTCCAAGCAATATAGTTCCCAGCATGCGTTGCCGATCTGCACACCCGCCTGACCACCGTGTATAGAAATACATTCACGCATTTTCGATTAAATTACTTGAAATATACTTACAAAATAAAAAGTTTATCTAGCGGTTCTTGTCGGTTCAAAACCAAACTGCATGTGACGGATTTATAACAAATGCGAGTGCGTTCTACGATTTTTATTTAAAAATATCTGTTTTGTTTTTTGGTGGAGTTTTTACTTGTAGAAAGAAGGTCCTCAAAATAGATTTCTCTATCAAGTTATAAATCAAAGTCTGACACACAATAACATTTTACAAATTTTGCATATTGCTTACATTTTTAAAAAAAAATGTTGAAATCACATACACCTAAAATAGTATTACGATAATGCAAGCAAAATATATTTTTATTTTTATGTTTAAGGACGTTCATCACTGTTTTATGCAAACATAATATTTATTGTTGTTTTGAATATTTAATGCGATAATAGGAAAAATAATATTTTTGAATTATAATATGTTATATGCCACTCACGACATTGTTCGAGTTTTATGCTTTTAAAAATTCGTATAATATGTAATATCTTTTTTTGAACAAATTTTAAGGTAGATTCACTTTAAAAAGAATGCCTTTTTATGGAGTTGGGTTGAAAACCCTGAATATAATATATTCGAATATAATGGCATTCAAATCATTTCGAACCCAAATTCATTACGCATTAATAAGTTCCAATACAAAAATATTTTTTGTTTCCTTTTAGGTGTGTATTTAAACATAAGAATCTCCGGTGAAAATCCTTTTTACGAGTAACTAGCTTTATATTTTAATTAACTTTAACCGTGTGCAGACAGATAAACTTTAATTCTATAAATTCTAGAATCGTGTTTAGCTATTTTTTTTAAGTGCCAACTCCTAACTTTTTTCCGTAAAAATATTTTTAATGTACAGAATTTTTGACATTCTAGCTTCTACATTAAGGAAAAAGACGATACGTGTTTTTGTCATTACAATTTCACGAAACTAGCTCATAAAATATATCACCACGGAGTAAAAATAAACAAATAACTAATGATCTCGCTACAATCGACATTCAGATAAAAAAGTAGATTTACTTTACAGTAGCTTTATGTTATTTATAAAGTAGTCGTTTTATTCATTTAAAATTGTATGTCTCAGCTCCTTCGCGCCCGCTACGTGACCTCGCTTTGCCCAGCCTGCCATCGACCGCCGCGCCAACCTGTTGGTAGGTCCCAAACTAACCCAAATAACACTCGTTTCAAGTTGAATGTCACGAATCAGAACCAGCACCGTCGGGCCTTCTCGAAGTGATACATATTATGTGCAATTGCAGCCTTAGTGGCAATAAAGAGACAGTTGAATTGACTTAATTAGTTTAACAATTTAATGAAAAGCTCTTACTTAAAGCAAGGCTGGGCATTAGCGTTTTTCCGTTATTTTTTAATAAGACACATCCATATTGACGCAGCTAGAAATTCTTATTATTTTATACATTTACTAGCGCACTTACCTGTCGCTGCAACGTATTCTTCACGGCGCTGCATGGCTCTCGTCCAAGGTCATAAAATATTTATTTTATTTTCAACCATTCGTGGTAAAACTGCTTGGCTGGTCACTCATAACTATCCCCAGAAATCATCACTGCTCAGTATTTAAAAACTTGTGAGTTCTGATCCGCGAAATCTGTTTTCCAACACCAAGTGTCGGAAAAGTACGATTCTGGAATTCCATACATTATTTTAGGTTATTTAAAATTGTTATTAGTTTTTATAAATTAACTTCACCTGAATTTACGTAGAGCACTAATATTTTATAAAAATACTAGTTTATTTAAACAAAGATAAAACTATTTTCAGAAAACGAAACCTAGATTGGTTTCGTTTACAATTACAACTTTCCCAAAACATATTATTTTTTAAAATATACGATAATTACTTATTATTGAACTTCGTTATTTCCGAATAATTTAAAATCATAACCGACTATGATTTAAACTAATGGAGACTCTGCTGAAGCAACCGAACTCCTCAGCGGCGGACACATTAATATCGCATCGAGTGAGCGCATCGACTGCGGCGAGAGGTGCAGCGGGGGGCATATATGGCATCGCCTCACCTGCCCTTCCCGCGACCGTTGCCGCCACCGCCGCCTGCGCCAAACCGATACCATTGATCGTCCTCCCCCTAACCCCGGGAAAGGCAGCGTTTGCTTGCTGAGAGTTGGTCTCCCCGAAGCCACGGCGCATGTGCTAATTCCGCCCAGCTTATCGACCGGTTTGCCCCAAAAAAACGTGGCTCAGCCACCCGGGCGGATCTAATGCCAGGTACCAACACATGCGCGTATCGCCCTACATAGGATAATTCTACAAAAGAGGTAGGTATTTTTGATGCGTAAGACAGAGTTGCGTGGGCTTCCCGACTCCACGCGTGACCGTTCGGCCTTCGAACCGGTACCGGACTGACTGAAGTTCGGCAGCTGAAGTGAGGCGTCGGCGCCTGTAGCTGCTGAGCCGCCCCCGCTGCGCCCGCCCGGGGCAGTGCTCTGTGTCAGTGTGCGTGCACGTGCATTCACAAAGCAGCCGCAACCCCCTTCTCAGTCTCCCTGGACTCTCCCTCCCGCCTGACCCCGCACCTCCCCCGC
Organism: Lampropteryx suffumata; assembly: GCA_948098915.1. Classification (NCBI taxonomy): domain Eukaryota; kingdom Metazoa; phylum Arthropoda; class Insecta; order Lepidoptera; family Geometridae; genus Lampropteryx; species Lampropteryx suffumata. The sequence continues at coordinate 10,286,124 of OX402544.1, read as the reverse complement.
GAGCCTGTGTTTCCCCATCCTGTATCACCTCGTGAGCTATCTACGTGTGTGCAATGCAGTACACCAACATTTACGCATAACTGTCGTGGAACATTGATGTAGTGAAACGATCAGTGTGTGCGCTGAAACGTAGCAGACCTCTATACCATAGGTACAGACTTCAACGGCTCGTTACAAATTGGTTTTGGGTGAGTAGATTTTAAAAAAATATATATTTACACAATGTATTATAATATTTTTCCAAAGTGCGAATCACATATCTTTTTTTTTTAATTTTCAGTTTTCACCTCATCATTGTTCTCAGGCAACGCTACAAAAGCTATAGCGACAGTTTATTATGTTCACCGAAGCGAAGATATTCCTTTATTTGTAGCCTGGCTGGGAGAATGGTAAACCCGACACGTTTGCATCGAATATAATTTTTTGTATATATTTTTTTTGATTTCATACTTGTGTTTTTAATTATTATCAAGACGACAGCGTGAATTGCTTGATTTTCATTAAAAGGAACATTATGGCCAGAGGAAGTATCAGGTAGAGAGACATAATGCCTCCTTCGGCTCTAATAATGCATAGTCGTGTAATGCGTAGCTATTGATTTATGACATGGTATGTAAAAATGTTGATTTGGTATATATGTATATAAAGTAAGTAGTCTACAACAAATGCAAATTCCGCGTTGCCATTTGGAAATAACGGACAAATATAAACACATTAAAATACTTACATAACTACATCTAATAATAATATCATCATTGCATAAAAACATCCCTGAGACAAACTTATTTAAAATCATCGATATCACCTTAAGGCTATTATTATGTTATTACTAGAACAACTTTAGGGCATGCCACCCTTCAGCCTACTATTTAAGCTCCCCTTGATAAAAAATGTATGAAATAGAGTATGCTGTTTTTTTTTAATATTTCGAACACCAATCGACATAATTTAAAATAATCGCATTTTGAAATAAGGGCTAGTTCAAAATCACTTGATGTGTGCAAACAGGTTTATGGTAAAAACTGTAATTTAAAAATGTTATGCTAATTTAAACTTTGGTACAAACAAAGTTAAATCGCTCAGACCTAGTAGACGAAACCTTTTAAATTTATTGTAGTATCATCACACAATTGTATCTATGCTTTTTTTTATATTATATTATATTACCCATACATCATAGCATAATCAGCGTAGCACCCTCTACGCGTCGTAGGCTTGTCTACGCAAAATCGTAGCTATACATGGGCTACACGCTATCATATTACGATTTTAGTACCAGTGCTAATGGCATTACTATCTTAGCCGTGAATAACAGAGCAACGAAATTAATTAAAAGGGTCAGTTCCTGGATAGGTAACAGCAGTAGGATTTCTTCTGAGCACTAGCGTACTTTGGAAGGCGCGTAAGCTTGTTAGGCTATAACAGAGGCCTATGGGCGGCCTACTCCATCACCAAGAGTAACCAACCAAACCAATGAACCATTTTCGTTAAGCTAAACAAATGCTTAGGACCAAGTTTCGTAGTACTTTCGTAGGAACATTATGAACAAATGTATTTTAAGCAACGGGACGACAGAACAACATCTAAGCTATTAGAAAAGATACTTATCTAAGGACTAAGAAGTGAAACTCATAACTAGATTCTGTTTGTCCTGCACAAGTTTAAGCATAAGTCAAAGTTACTAAGGAATGGTGGTTAAAGTCAAGTCAAGTCAAAAGATACTTTATTCAATACAATCAAAAGGATCGCTTTGATTGTATTGAATAAAGTATCTTTTTACTTGTCAACCGCTTGTCTTGACAAACACTTAGTCTTTAATATAATTCTTAGTTTGTTTGTAAAATATATAATATAATATTTTATAGAAGTAACTAAATTTTGTAGGTTTGTTTGTGGTTTTGCGAGTGTAGAGATGTGGAGGGTTATCATTAAAACTACTACGCCAATTAAAAAAAAATATTTACTGATAGGTAGTTATTTGAGATCAATGAGATCATTTTTAGGGTTCCGTATCTCGAAATGAAAAAACGGAACCCTTATAGGATCACTTTGTTGTCCGTCCGTCCGTCCGTCTGTCTGTCAAGACACTTTTTCTCAGGAACGCGTAAAGGTATCAAGCTGAAATTTATATCAAATACTAAGGTTTACTGTCCCTTAAAGCTGTGAAAAAATCAAACTTCTAAGCCAACGCAATCAAAAGATACAGGCGTTTATGCCGCAAATTTTCGACACTCGCAAGGGAATCAAAACTTACAGGGTACTTCCCGTGAACTCAGAATCTTTAAATTTGGTACAAAGCAACGTCTTATAGCACAGATAAATGATAAATTACGATAACCGTACATTTTTAGTTACATCATATAATTAATAAAAATATTTTTAATAATTTTAAACTTACTACCTCTTTTCTCATGAACGCGTAGAGGTATTAAATTGAAATTCATATAAAATACTCAAGTCTATAATACCTTTAAGCTGTAACAAAATCAAACTTCTATGTCAACGCAATCAAGAGAAACAGCAATTTAAGTCGCATATATTCAAACTCGCAACTCGCAAGGGAATCAAAACCTACAGGATACTTCCCGTGAACTCAGAATCTTGAAATTTGGTACGAAACAACGTCGAAAACTGTAAACTTTTTGTTACATCATCCAACTATGACTCGATTGTCGTGATGGGTGAAATTTTACTTTTATACACCTATAGGTTTGTACGGAACCCTCGGAGCGCGAGTCCAACTCGCACTTGGCTGGTTTTTCTTTATAAAATGCGCGGACAAAATCACCCGGGACAGTTAATTAATGGTTAGTTAACAATAAGCGGCGTAGGAGCTGCAATCGACTAGTAACTAGCTTCTTTCCCAGTATCATCTTCTTTTAAGACAAAATGCTGACAGATCCAGGTGACGCTTCAAGTGCCATCTTTTAAAAACGTTTTTGGCCGATATCTCGGAAACTATACACTTTAGGGTAAAAGTTATGGAAACTATTATTGTAGTAAATAAAATTTCGCATCTTTTGTTGTTAGTAAACTTTTTTGTAAAACTTACCGTTTACGATTTATGGTCCATTTAATGAACCGGTTTTTCTATCGCGGCCGATCTGAAGATCCAGAAGTTCATCCAACTAAATGTTTTATCCATTCAATGTATTAAGTATTTAAACAGATATTAATTTTATTGTACTTAGGCTAATTAGCATACTTACTCAGATATTTATACGAAAAAGAAAGTATTGATGGTCAGGTAAGTAGGGACTTACATATAAGTAGGATAAACACCTAATAGCAAGGTAGGTAGGTAATAAGGTACTTTAAGTACCATACTTTATTACCTACCTATCAACATTACGTTAGTAAAAGTCGACGACTCTGTGACTGATATACTACTTACTCGACTGTAAGTAGTATATCAGTCATGTGGTCCCCTTAACACAAGCTCTGCTTACTTTGGGGTCAGATGATGTTGTGTGAAATGTCCGGCAAAAAAAAAAGCAAAGTAAAGTAAACACATTACATAAAAAGGTACTGCCTACCTATTTAGATATGTTTTATCACCATAATTTATAAAGATGACTGGTATTGTTTAAAGTAAGTAGTAGATAAAAAGCGTCTTCGCAAAATCGTCAATCGAAATACACAGTCTACACTGTGGAACGACGACGACGACGCCCGACACGGGTTCCCCCACGAGAACTAGCGGAGAATGTTTTATCCAAGCGCACGGCCCGATACGCGTGGTTTTATGTTTTCTTTTTATAAAAAAAATTCATAATTTTTCACAAATTATTTGTAAATCAATTCAATGATTAAACTATTTATACGTTTGTGTAAACCAAAAAAAATAATATCATCAACTTTAGAAAAAGAACGAATATTTAAATCAAGTATAGTGTTTGTTTAGTAGTTCTATGATTACATAAATAAGACGTTAAGTAAAATAATGTAATTATGTTAAATGTTAAAGATATGTAAAATTTTCAGTTATTTTACACTTCTTATAGTTATTGAGGATATAGCATTTTTATAGCAGGCCAGGGCCTTAAATGGTTTTGGCTATAATATGTGGCTGAGCAACATGCAACAAATTTGTAGATTATATTATATTAACATTATAATGTTGTTGCATTGTCATCTATAAAGAATATTAAGTTACTTTGATTATTTCTTTACACTTTGTATATAGCAAAATGTAACCGATTTTTCATATAGAACTGTTACAATAATAAATATATAATTGAACATTTAAAAAACCCCCGACATTGAAACTTATCATAGTTTATAGTATTCTACTAGTCAAGCCCTTTCATTTGATACCCATATTGAGGGAGTTGTGAAAAAATATGCAATCCGCCATTTTGTGGCGGCGGCCTTCTTGGATTTTTTTCAGACATAGCTAAGAACATTCCCGACTAATTCACCTTTCAAACAAAAACAGCTAAATCAGAATCGGTTCATCCGTTCGGGAGCTACAATGCCGCAGACAGACACACACACACACAGACACGCCAAACTTATAACACCCAGTCGTTTTTTGCGTCGGGGGCGGGGGTTAAAAAGATAGATCATGCCATGATTCATTTTCAGCTATGCCTGGTTATAAAACATAGGCAAAATTAGTTCTATACTGCTGGTAGCTAAACTTCGCTATTTATAGGAGACGGTTTGGGATGAGTGAAGTGCGCACACCCCAGCCTCCCAGTTCCTTTGGCATAATGCCAAACACGAAGGGACTCGAACGATCCCGAATACGCCCGAACCAGTATTGATCTGGTGGACCGATGGGGCAGACTAGCCTCTCCGCCGCAATGCAAAAGTTTGATTAATTGATATTTTGCCACACCTTTTTAAAAACCTTTGATCATAATCACTAATAGTTAAATAAATAAATAATGCCTGATATTTCACACAGCATCATTTGGCCCCAAAGTAAGCATAGCTTCTGTTATGAGTACCACATGACTGTACTTATATACTTTTTTTGTAAATACATACATATTATAGATAGAAACACCCAGACCCGAGACAAATACTTGCAGATCGATGCTGGAATTGAACCCACAACCTTCTCCGTCTCAGGCAGGCTTACCCACTGCGCCACAGAGGTTGTCAAATATAAAATAATAGGTACATAGGTAAAATCGTTACCAAATAATTCCTTAAAAAACACATTAAAAATAAATCAGGAAGTCGGTAATTTATGATCACTATCTCCATCACTGATCAATATATATAAATATTAAGTTCTTTCTTAAACATTGTCGGTATAACGACATCCAAAAGCAGGAAGCAGAACACTACTCATGTACTATGTACTTACTTCAGAAACTTATGTCTCATAGTAAAAGAGCCAAACGTAAATCATCCTTAACCTAAGTATGTTTGTACGGGACCTTTTCTTGGCTTAACGGCTGAACGTATATTAATGAAATTTGGTACAAAGGTAGATTTAATTTTGAGGAGTCCGTTTAAAAAATTCAACCTCTCTATTTCCGATTGGCTATTATTTATACGCCACGCGTGCGAAGCTGTAGGCAGCAGCCAGTGAATCTATATTATCGTACGACATACTCGTACAATAATATAAAATCACTGGCTGCTATTCTCTACATTTTTTTATTCTGTACTGGCTATTCTGTACATTTCTGCAAATTAAAAATCTTCATAACATAAATGTATTTTGTATTTAGGTTTGAACTAGTTAAGACATTTTACATAATACGCGAAATCGATTTTAAGTTATTACATCTTTATTTACAGAAATGTACGGAACCATAGCAATAATTGATAGAACGAGCGCAGCGAGCGAAGATCTCAGTGACATCTTTGGCGATTTGGCTTTGTATGTTTGTTTGTCCGACGATAACTTTCGATTTATTTAAATATTTTAGCTTAAGAAGTTCTGTTGTATTTCCTTGAAAACATTGACCCAAAATATATACTAACTTGTTAAACGACAACACGATACGGACATCTCAAGATCTCAAGATCTCATTTTAAGGCGAACTAACGATCTATAGATAGCTCAACTGAATCAATCAGACCACTGTTAGAGGTCAGCATCCCAAAGGCCTTGTTACGTTAATGACAAAGAAATGCTTAGACAGATAAGATGAGTCAGCGGATTGGTCAAACAATGTTTCGACCAGACTACGGCCTTAAAAATTTGTTAGAATAATATTGATTTTTAATCTGATGTCCTGCAGAACTTAATATTAATTTGTCAAGTACATGTAACGACACGTACACGTACTATAAGTACTATTATTACTTTGATATGAGTTCGTGGCTCTGATTGCGGAGTTTAGGCCGCCTATTAATGGCGGTTATGGTCCTAACCTTGAAACCCTTAAAAAGCCGCATCAGCTCTGTTACGCAGTGGGCCAAGGTCTGGGTGAGACGCAAAAGGTTGCGGGTTCGATTCCCGCCGCGGGACAAATGTTTGTATGATCTGCAAGTATTTGTCTCGGGTCTGGGTGTTTTTATGTATAATATGTATGTATTTACAAAAAATAAAAGTGTATTAGTATAAAAGCACTAGTATAAAAGCACTGACGCGCTCAGATAAAAATGCCGATGCCGTCACTTTATTTTATTATTTACTAGCGACCCGCCCCGGCTTTGCATGGGTGCAATGCTGATACTAATTACGAGTATACTACTGAAGGGTTATCCCTAAGAGATAGCCAAATACCATCGTGGACTTTTTGTAGACCTATTGAAGGTGTACAATAATGTAGTACATACATTATTTTGATCTATCTCGTAGGGTTCAGACAGCGTTTGCTATGTAAGCGCAAAAATATGAGTTTATTTACGACAGCACATTGGAAACCTCTAAAATAATCAGTGTTTATCTACTATATTATGCATGTATTATACATATAAACCTTCCTCTGGAATCACTCTATCTACTAAAAAAAACCGCATCAAAATCAGTTGCGTAGTTTTAAAGATCTAAGCATACATCGGGACAGACAGACAGCGGAAAGCGACATTGTTTTATACTATGTAATGATTGTATTTAAACACGACACGCGCTCGTCATTCAACTCACATAATTTATCAGACATCTACATTAAAGTCTACCACAAATATGGACATAATCCCCGCTTTTCTGAAGTGGGTACCTACTTATGTAATTTTCAATGAGTTTTTTTCCACTAATTTGATTCCATATTCTTCATAAAAACTCAAAATATTGTCGTGGATTAAACGGGATTAATGATTCAAAAGTATGACATTACTCATGATGTGTAGGGTAATGCTACGTTATCTCCAAATAGCTACGAGGTAACACGTAATGTGAATTAAACTATTTAGATGTAATATCGAAAGTAATTGATATCAAAGACGTCGTAGTTTTGAATATTAATTACGAGTACCGTTTTTTATTTAACTATGTTTATTTTTATTATTACAATTTTATTAAATAAAGTATCTAAAAAAAATCCAAAATATATTTAAAAAAGTACTAATGCAAAACCTTGGGCTCGTCCGGGATTTGAACCCGGGACCTCTCGCACCCGAAGCGAGAATCATACCCCTAGACCAACGAGCCTTAGTGAAGCAGGTTGAATTTACGGACCGCCCTCGTCCGTTTATTGATTTTTATATAACATATCGTGTCTTGGTCTCTTGTAAAAATTACCGGAGCTGAATTCAATTATACATAGGTCTGAGTTCATTGTGTTTTCATTGAGTAATCATGCATTCATTGTCCATCTGCTTTTTTCTGGACATACAATGCGCAAAATAAGATAAAAATATTCAAAATTTCAATACCTGGCTCAGAGCCAATAAGTTCGGCGCGGATATACATATCCATGTTAACTTACAATAGGCTTTTGATAATCAACTAAACCTTGAATGTATCGGTATAAATAGGTGAGTAACAGAGTAGGTTGTCATACCACTCCTTATTGTGTCCTGCCAGCTCCATTTGAATTTCATTATCCTGTTTCTGACGTCTTTGATATTAGTGCGTTTAGATTATAGTATTTGGAAATCATGTCTCAAAATAAAATAAGCATTATAAATATTAGTGGGCAGAGCATATAGATTGAATAAGCGGGTATTTAGGAATTGTGGAGTTTTATTTAAGTTACTAATCACTAAGTCTTGAGGATCTCTCAGATCAGAAGGTTGCGGGTTCGATTCCCGCCGCGGGACAACTGTTCGTATGATCTGCAAGTATTTGTCTCGGATCTGGATGTTTCTATGTATTATAATGTATTAATCTATAAAAAAAGTATATAAGTAGTATATCAGTCATGTGGTACCCAAAACGCAGACTTTGCTTACTCTGGGACCAGATGATGCTGTGTGATGAAATGTCCGGTATTATTTATTATTTATTTATTTATCTATAAGTGAAGTATGACTGTCTTATCTTAATGTTTCTGATTCTGTACAGTTTGACTCAAACAATTTCCTATAAAACTAAAAGTTATAATAAAATGTTTCAACAACAAATAAATTAAAAAAATATATAGATGATGACGGACATTTCACATATCATCTGGCTCCAAAGTAAGCAGAGTTTGTGTTATGAATAATTTGAATGTCATTACATTATTCTCGTACATAAATTTTGAATAATTGATTAAAAACTGTAGATACATTTTTGTTTCTAATTATGTTGGGCCTTTATTTTTGTCGTACAGTCAGTGAAACTCTAGACATTGTAAGTCCAGCAGCAATTCGTCTACATTATTGACGAGACAAAGGACTTACCTTGAGACATAAGTCATCGAACCTAGCTCCATCATAGGATCAATAAGAATGCCCTTGTTGCTGTCCTTTTTCTGTGTTCGTGTGCTGTAAATTCTACTTTGTTAGTTAAACAGCTAATTTGAATACGTTATTGACGAGACAAAGAACTCGCCCAGGGGGACCTGGGTCATCAAAATGCCGCATAGGATCAATACTTTTGTCTGCGTGAGATAGCAATAAATTGCATCTCGTACAGCCTCCTCAAACACCTGGGCAAGTGTGCAACACTAGTGTATCTAGAGGATTCAATGTGTGAAGTGTGGGTGGCAGACGGGGGTCAAAGCTATGATTGGTCGATGGATATTACAGGTATACAGGTGTATTACAGGTGTAGGTGTATGCACTATACTTTGTGGATCGATCAATCTACTCTGTGAGATACCAAGACTGTAAAACTGCTTGCAATAAGTTTTACGTAAAATTACTGTAGACATAATAATAATAACTATTGGTCGCTCACTGGTCGAAATACGACCATAACTAATTAATAATTAATGTATTTTTTAGCATAATAAAAAAAAAAATAGCATTCTGCACTCCTCTATTCAAACTATAAGTGTGCGAAATTTCATACTCTACCGTCCGCGCAATTTTCGTACAAAGTTTTTGCTTCACGTATTAATATAATGATAAGATATTTTCGAAATACACACTTATCAATATGTAAACAAATAATTCGGTTTTAAAAAGAAAACTGACATCATGTGAGAAATTAGCTTATCATTTTTAGAGAATCTCAACCATAGTTTTTCGGTACACAAAGGAGCGCATTGTGTAAGAATTATGTAAAAGAAAACGAAGGGCTTATCCTTTACGAGTGTATTACACAATTACTTAGCGAGGAGTAAAATAATAATATAATCCCAGACATTTCACACAACATCATCTGGCCCCAAAGTAAGCGAGCTGTGTTATGGGTACCACATGACTGATGTACTACTTATGTACTTTTTTTTTGTAAATACATACATATCATACATAGAAACACCCAGACCCGAGACAAATACTTGCAGATCATACAAATATTTGTCCTGCGGCGGGAATCGAACCCGCAACCTTCTGCGTCTCAGCCGAACTTTAGCCCACTGCGCCACAGAGGTCGTCAATACTACAGAGGTACGCAACAAGTAAAAGTACGTGGTACGTAATAAAGGTCGTAATAATGCCGGACATTTCTGACAGCATCATCTGGCCTCAAAGAAAGCAGAGCTTGTGTTATGGGTAGCACATGACTGATATACTACTTATTTACTTTATTTTTCTAAATACACACAAATTATATATACAAAGACCCAGACCCAGGACAAATATTTGCTTATGTTATTCATATGTTTCTATGTATAATATGTATGTATTTACAAAAAAAAAGTATATAAGTAGTATATCAGTCATGTGGTACCCATAACACAAGCTCTGCTTACTTTGGAGCCAGATGGTAGTGTGTGATGTGTCTGGCATTATTTATTTTTTATTTAATGTTTACTTCGCCAAAAGGCAAAACTCGCCAAAAACAATCAAATTACATACTTATTTTGAAGGGTTCCAAAGTCCACAAAGTCCGCTATGTCCGTCTGTCTGTCTGTTCGCCTTTAATCTTGCTCTTACTCGCAGACTATTAATTTTATCATGATAACATTTTGAACGATAATACGTATTTGTGAAATCTACAAAGTTATACAAATATAGACTAAAAATATTTGCGTTTTAAAAACTAAAAAGACAACCAACATTGAATATAGAAAAAAATACAGTCGAATTGAAACCTCCTTCTTTTTTGAAGTCGGTTAAAAAAGAATCATCGAAATCAGTTGACGTGATATTGAGTTATTAATCCATTTGTCGCGCACATACTTAATGCAACATACCATTGTCAGAACTGGGACCAAATTGTAATGGGACCAGCTTTCATATAAAAAAAGTCTTCAAAATCGGTTCACCCAGTTGAAAGTTTTAAGGTAAAAACATTAAAAAATACAGTCTAGTTAAAAACCTCCTCTTTTTTAAAAGTCGGTTATAACGGGTTTTAGGGATACACCTACATGGTATATGGGGTTGTTTTTTTTAATTTTTACTACTCCATTGTGTGGTATATCGTTAGATAAGTATTTTAATGGTACTACGACATTCCTTAAACAGTTTTTCAGTAAAAATATTCTTTGATATTAATCATATCAAATATTAAGAATTGATATTTGATATGAGGTAATTTTTGATAGAGGTTAGTGTCGGTTATCATGAATATTTATGCTTTACTTTAGAATGACGTAGAAGGTTGCGGTGCGGGCTCGGTTCCTACCGCGGGACAAATGTTTGTATGATCTACAATCATTTGTCTCGGGTCTAGGTGTTTAAAGAAATTGTATTCTCAACAAGACAAGTATTTTCGCTTACATGAGAAAAAGTTTAACGTAAACAAGGTATAACTTAGTAAATAAGTAGGTCGTTTGAGCACCTGGGCTACCGTATAGCTAGGTAGGATTGGTATTTTCCCATCCAATGCATCACGAAATCTTAGAAATAAGTATCAACAATATGCTGTGAAAGTTTAATTTTAAATGCATTGAACGAGCTCACATTTTTTTTATTGACGGTATTTGGTTATATAAAGCTGTGTGCCTTCTAAAGTAAACATTTTTTTACCGTAGTTTGTACACGCCTTCCGAAGCACCAGAAAACTGGCTCGGCGGATATTTATAATATATATGTATGTATATACAATCAATCAAACTAACTATCCTTTTTACCGAAAGTTGAAGCAGAGTCAGTTTTGCGGCCTATAATTAAACATTTCATAAAAAACTTTTTCGAAAACTTTTTGAATTTTATCATCAAATATTCAGTTAGCGCTATCAAAACGCATACAGTGAAAAACTTTGAAGCATACATAAATTATCGGAGCACGAACAATGGTTTCTGTAATGATAAGAGTGAGTATTGTTCAGTTCCAAAACCAAATCAACACCATCAAGACAACAAAATAAAAAAAAATAGTTTACAGCTTACGTGAACTTTTTAACTTTTACAAATACTAGCCGTGATAATTTTTTCTTAAAACTTTTTTTTTCAAAACTTTTTAACAACTAGCTTTAACACATAATGCAATCTGATACGGATTGTAAGACGCTGTCTTTTCCGCGCCGCTTGGGGAGGACAGTCAGTCGTGTGCGGCGTCCGTTCATTAACCAACGTGACGAATTTAATATTACTGAATAAAAGCGATTTATATGCGTGCCCGAACATGGTATAATTCATATTTACTCCAAAAATATGGTAAAGTAAAGAAAATATAATTATATATTGAAAGAGACAATAATATTTAGTAATACACATACATTTAAAAGCTTAAATACGATTATTAAGATAGAGCTCTTGTTGTAAGGATTCATTGTTAGATTTCGGAACCCTAAAAAATGATTGTAACATTTTGATCAGCAGAGATTTAGGAGTAGGTTGAGTTAGGTTGGGGAGGTGCAGTAAATTAGTCCTAATAATTTGTCAACGGGTAGGAATACTCTTTCTTAATTTTACAATCATGAAAATATTAATTCAATTTTGAATTTCGAAGACGTCCCGACTTAATTTGAAAAGGTCCTCCGTAATATACGCCAACGATGGACAACGGTTTAGCTTGATTAACTAGAACTTGATATGTACAAAAAATCTAAATCGATTGGTACAAATGTACGCACATTACATACATGTTAGTTTAGAAGTTACACAATTAAACAATTTATTAAGAGAGATTAACAAGTATTAGCACAATATAATTCCAAATAATTTCAATTATCGAATGATTATCTATTTGGGATTATGATTATGAGTATGGATCTTTTGGACCCGCGGGAAACAGGGGCCCACCGAGTTTTCAAAATCATTTCACGGCTTCTGGTAGATACATTGCGTGACCCATGAACTGGCTTTTATCTGGCTCAGCAACGTGGCAATGTCGCCAGTATCTTGAGAACGCTGCCCTCTGGCAGTGATCTGGAACATTGAGCTATCTATAGATCGTTTTAAACGGTCCTTAGATAGTTTAACTCCTTCACATGTATTTTATATTATGGTATATTATACTGTACTTGTTTTTATAAATAAATTTTATTCTCATCATTCGATTTAATTATTTATGCAAGAAGGTAAGCGAAACTAACATTGTCATGACTGTTATTTCCAGGCTTGGTAGATATCTCGTCAGATCTCTATAGTTACCTTTTTGAGGATGTGTAGGGGTAGTTAGAGGCATGTCCAAACTTTATATTTGTGCCCAAATGCACATAAAAGTTTAGTATTCCGTACATAAGTCGAACCCATCGCTTTTAATAGACCATTTCACTTTATTAAATAATATCTATAGTCTGATTTGAATACGCTTTAAAACGGAGAGGGTGGTTTAATGAACCCTCGATGGCCGCCGTAAATCAATAATTCTGTCTGACCCCTTCTTGAAACTCTCAACGTGAGATAGCAATAACTCATAAATTCTACCACCCTCACCTGCTACCACCCTGTATTTGAATGTGCGAGTGCATGTCTGTGAACTCTGCAATAACCTACATATCAATGTAATATCTACCATATCAAACCGTATAACGCGTCGGTACTGTAGCTCACTGTGGTGTGAAACTGTGTGCGGATCCGAAAAACTGCGTAGTATTGCGTTACTCATACTTATTCCTTTGTATATTCCTGCAATGACCCAAATGGGATTATACGCGATTCCACGAGCCGTTGAGTCGCAGTGCTTAGTTCATCAAGACCTCGGAAATACAAAGAAATCATACGAAAATTACGTTTGCCAGAGGTCTAACCAGGACGTCAACTCTACAAACCGAATTCGATGCATCGGAACGATAATGTTAAAATGTTCGTCGAATTCAGTCGAATTGACAGTTAGTTCGTTGTCAAATTTAAATGATCGTATCGTCTGTTGTAGAGGATTACGTAATGTCGATCGTTATATCGTTCAAAATTAGTTGAAACGTTGTACCTAAGAGTAGGGCTTTTGCACGAGTAATGTTCCGATATATCTATTTGTCGATATCAAGAGTAGGCCTTTAAAAGAGAGACCATGTAACTCTCAGTTGTGATTATAATCGATATTTGTCTGTTTTCAGTATATTTGAGATCACTGGTCTTTCAATCCTAAAGTCATGGGTTTGATTTTACACCAAAAACGCGGATAATCGTGGTTAATTCAACAATGCGCGTTAAACCTAAAAATAAGAAAAGTTGTACATGTATATATTTTTTTCTTAATTTGCACACAGGATCGTTTTGCACGCCACAATGTTTTGTCAAAAACTGAATTTATTTAAGGACTAGCCCCTGCCTGCAGCTTAGTCTGCGCTGTATCTAAATGAGCCTAAAAGTTAATCAAAAAGTAGTATTCGCACTATCTTTCATTAAGATTTTTCGTTGCATCAAAGTATGTACATGTAGTTTTTGGCTTTGACCTCACGAAGCCCTTAAAGGCTTCCTAGGTATGCCGAATTTAAAAAAAAACTACCTATATAATAATACTTACCAATAAATATAAAAATTTAAAAACATTTATTTATTGAGGATAGGCCGTTAATTAATAAAAGTTTTTACATATTTAGCAACACGTTTTACCTAATGTGACGATGAAATTGGTTGCCGTCTTTATTAGTTGACGTAAGGACAGACTACTTTAACACCTCATTAGCCTCATTAGTGTATGATAATGAGAATGGTAAGAGTTATCTCTTGCTACGTCAACCGCTACGACGGCTGCTACACTGGTTGCTACGCCATATGCTACGCCAGCATCAACGACTACCGGGGGGCAATCGCGGTTTTTCTAACCGCGTTTACTTGTACTCTGAGGTTCGTTTACAGTTTAGCTGGAGCGGCATTCGGTATCGCGGTAACGTTTGAATGTCAATCAAGGATGGATCATAACTCGACCATTGTCGTTAGACTTTTATTATCTCTGGCACACGACTACACAAAATCGCACGTCGACTTAGCAATAAAAACGTGTACAACTCTAGTTTTGATAGCTGACAGTGACAGTGTGCATCTCGGTAAATTGAGTGAGTACATAATGAATTATGGTTAGTGTGGGTTCGTGGTAAAAAAACAAACCAAAGAATCGAAAAAACTTTAAATAGTTTTTATGTCAAATTCGTTATAATTGGTGTGTTTTTATATGATTGGTACCTACTTATTTACTGTACATTCCAATGGTTAATAATTGTCTATACTTACTGACTGGATTTTATATCTCTTTCTGTGAAATATTTTCGGTTTTAGAAGAGCGATGCAGATTGCAGATGCACGTCCATAGCTGGAAATCAGGGTTGAATCCTTTGATAGTTACCTACTGAGGCCATGAAGACAGAAAAGTAAGGGGAGATTGGTATTTACATCTTATCCGGCCTAGATGTAAACTTGACCTGCATGCTACGACTTCTCAGCAAGCTGCAGAGTACCGCTGTGCTGTGCTCTGACGACCTATAATGCCTGCATACATCCAACGTGCAACTGATTGCAAGAGGCTACAGCAGCAACCTTGAGGCTCAAATTCTAATCCAACGTGTCAATGTACATTCAGCACATGAAATGTGCTACCAGCCGTGATGATGAAGTGCATCACAGTGTTTTCTTTTCTATGGTATTAATACCTACGGTTCCATACCCATAACTCCAAGATGGTGTCATTCAATGTATATACCTCGCATAACCTACCAACATTTGCTGCTACTGATTAAAACTATGTTAAGTAATTGATTATTCTTTTTATTTTCACGTTGAACAAATTTCTAAAACTTATATTTAGTCATAGGTCATACAGGTATTTACATAGTTCTAAAAACATTTTGAACTTTAAACTAAACTTTTTTATGAAAACTTATGTTTTCATAAAAAATAACCTTACATATTAATGTAATTAAAACACAGCTTCTTCAAAATGTTCAAGGCTAACTTTCTGGATACACAATTTGAGTGGGAAACATAATGTATGTATTTCATATCATCTCCGTTAATGGAATTTCTTGATATACTCCACTGGCTGACATAAAAAGCCAATGCCAGCAAACCCTGAAACAATGCTATTAGTAAGTGATGAAATAGGTAAAATAGGTGACTAGTAGGTGATATTATATATAAATTATATTGTGAATATTCTCAATGCTAGGTAGGTAATCTACAAAGATGGCTGTTGGATATGGGATCTTTACATTTACAAGAAGCGCGCATAGCATAGCTAACTCCGAGTGTTACTATGTATAATAAGTATGTATTTAAATAAAAAAAGTATGAAAGTAGTATATCAGTCATGTGGTACCCATAACACAAGCTCGGCTTACTTAGGAGCCAGATGATGCTGTGTAAAATGCTTGGCATTATTTATTTATTTAACTTAGTCGTTTCTAAAAGATCAAAAAATTAAAGCCAATTCTACTGTGTGGTCTGTAGGTAGGTACATATATTATGCGTATGGCACCTCTGGATGGGTGACCTTAGTTTTATTTACATTTAAAGCACTTACGCGCTTTTTAGGCACTTTAAGCTTTTCAAAAGTAGCTAGGCCATGATTGAGGCCTTCTTGCGTCCTATAGACTCTGTCACCAGCAGCGTTGGCCACTGACTTATACTAAATTAGGATTTATAACTTACCTTACTTAGCTTACCTTTGTTTCCATGTAATGTGAGGAATCAGTTTGGGCATTAGCTGACGAGTTATTTTCATAGGGAGTTCTCGCATAACTCGTGTTCTTTCTTAAAAAGCCACTCTTGCTTCAGACTTTAAGGTTAATTATATTACTTCATGGTTTCTCTCTGGTAAGTTTATGCACAAATACTCGTAAATGTTGTTAAAAGTTGTTTAATAACATCAAATATTTTTAAACGTTCCAGCAACAACTCATAAAAAGTTGCTACCTATGAACTTTGTTACGGTTTCAAACGTAGACAGAGAAACGTTTCAAACGTTTGATTTGACATCTGTTACGTCCCGTTCCCAGTCGATAAGCGTGTCAACCGCCTGTCAAATCATTAGCGCGATACGAACCATTCAAAAATGTAACGTTCGTTCAAGGTTCATATGTGTTCCAGTTGATTTTTTTATCGCGATTAACCCCAAGTTCTTTCCGCGGTTTCGCACGCGTTACTTATGAATTTTACTCAAGCATAGTATCGGTGTTGTAAGTATTTTTAGTAAATCCAACCTTTAGATGACCTCTTGGTAGGTCAGCGTTCCTAGTATAACTATAATTCCTATAAAAACTGTCACAAATAAATCAAGCGAATTAAAACTCACGATTGAGTGTATTAAGATCGTTTGTTCGTGTTTAGCTAAGTTTCTTTTAATGAATAAAAAACAGTGCTACGAGTAGAAACCGGATACAATATTATTTTTGTGTTTCGTTAATACGAAATGGAATTTTTGAGTGAGTTAACCATCGACTCAGAATAGATCGAACAAACAATCAAACAGACAGATACACGATAGACGCTTTACGGCTCCATTACGGGTCTTGAAGTCAATAAAAAACCCTTATAGATTCGCCATGCCTGCCTTCGCCATGCTTGCCATGTCATGTCTGTCCGCCCATTATCAAGCCCTCTTAGGTATCGCCCTTTTGCAAAAGCTGAGCTCTCGCAAGCTATTAGTCTTATCATGACAAATTTGCATGGTAACACATATAAATGGTAAACATACAAAACATATTAGTGGCTGCCACAAAGAAAAAAAACAAACATTTTGAAATATTATTTTCAGGGGTATTTTTCCGACATGTGAAAACAGCTTGATATTTATTGAACTACCCCTATTTTGTGGCATCTCACCTCATCTCATAGTCTTAGGAACGCTGCTCTTTGGCAATGATCTGATTGAGCTATCTATAGATCGTTTTAAATGTTCCTTAGTTAGCTCAACTGTTTCACATGATTTTTTTATTATTCTGTACATTTCTGTAATTATTTTTGTAAAAAATTAGATAGGAATTTCAAAGATATAACTATATTATAACTGTAAATTATTTTTTGCCTACTTGGCTACTATTTTTAAAATACTCGTAGTTACTGTTGACTTTTATTTATTAATAGATATTCGTAGATAGATGGATAGAAAATATTGTATTGCACACCACAAATACATTGGACTATTATAAGAAACAATGTTTAGCTACACCGTAGTATAATGTGCGGTCTTATCGCTAGATAGCGATCTCAGCCATAATAATATGTACATACATATTCCCAGGATAACAAAAAGTGAAATACAACAATACCTAATATTACAAAAATAAATAAATAATATTAAATACAATATGATAAACTAAATTATCGAATACATACTTATATATATTTAAATAACGTAAAGAAATAAGCAATATTATATCTACCTACCTAATATCTACAAGTACTTCGAGTTTTGTATCAGGTGCTAATTTCTCGTATTGATAGGAGCACGAATATGTCCTGCCTTTTCTGGTTCTACTGTATATTAATACAATAAAGTTAAATTTATCGTAATCATACTCTCACTCAAGTACAGGTAGGTACAAACATAATTTATTATAATCCAACAATAATAAATACTTCTAATTTGTATTTCAATTGGACTTCAGTTAAACTCTGGTACGTAATATCTGTAAAGATATAAAACCTCCTTGACATTTCTTATTTATATATTTTTTTAAATGTTTTTGCCTTTGATTGATGATTGATTGTAACAGAATTATTTATCAAAATATTATGCCAATACAAAAGTTGAAGTAAATATTTCATTATTATTGTTATTGTCGCAATTTTTTGTTTGAAAATATGAGACGTTATAGTTTTATAAAATTGAATTGATTTATATATTAAATTTTAAATAGATTGAATTCTTAGTTGTATCTTGACATTCATATCCATACTGACTTCGGAAAACTTTAATGTGCGTGGTCCACCTGCGCTTGGTTCGATTTTTAATATTGTTAATTTTAAATTGTTTTGTATTGTTGTAGCAAAGTTGAAGCATTCATTCTGATATTCTTGAAAATGACTTATAGCTTGGACCGAAATGCAAGAAAGCCACTAAAGGCAACCACCCAAACGATGTCCATGCTAAGTAGGTTTGTATGAGTCAGTGGCTAACTCCATAGAGTTGGCCATTGACTCATACAAACTAGCTTTTGCTAATGCTCCTCATTCCTCCCTAAGCGATGGGATATGCAAAACCAGCAAGCTGCACAAAACTTGACTTAAGAAGAGAGAAGAAGACTGAAAAAAGAAGGCAGGAGTTGGAATTGCAAGGACCGGGGCAGGGTTCCCGTTCCCACACGGCACCCTGTCTCCGTTTTCGCAATGCCACCACCTCTGATCGTCTGAAGCGTCTGCGAAGCCACGAACCCAAACTAATACTACCTCTCCATATTTGCAAACTGATTTTATAAATACGAAATGTAGAGACATTTTCGTATTTATAAAATCAGTCTGACTGTTTTTTACTTGGTCACCTTGTCATGACTAAATGGCTAAAGAGGTAGATACATTTTTAGGACGGACTTAAGTTCATTTTCGCGAGATAGCGATCAACAGATAATAGATAGTGATTAAAATTCCGATCATTCGTCTCGTTTCCAGTACAATTAAGCTTTTGACCGTCATAACTATTGACACTGCAAGTATTATTTGTCACATCACAAATGAAAATGCCAAGAAGTCACCTTCCTCCTTTTTCTGCCCATTGGTTGTCACGCTACTTACTCCAAACTTACCTAAATGTCAAACCACGAGAATGTAACTAGCAATGCTTCTGACTATAATAATACACAAACAATATGTTGATAATTAAATTTCCATGCTAAATTTGCAATGTGTTTATTTCTCTCTGGAAATGTTTAATTTCTAGTACTCATCTTGTGCCTATGCAACATATTCACAACTACCTACTCATGACTCATGACCACTTAATGTGATATACTGATATTAAAAGAACACATTTTTTGTACCTGTTTGTTATAATTATATATAGGCTAATGTATCTTCTGTTGGTGATCCAATAAATATTTAAAAAATAAATTGTTCCTATTGATCGCGGGAGACAGGGGACGGGTCTCATTCGGCAGAAAATCTACTCGGCAAAACCATAAATAATTTCTCGGGACTAAATCAGTCGAAATAAGCTCTTAGTAACATCGCTTTAACTAGATTTCGTTTCGAACGATGGAAAGACCGACATTACTTGGTAACTGTTGTCGTGAGCCTCTACAGTAATTTTAATTTGAAAACCAAACAACTATTATTTTGCTCGTTATTTCGACAAACATTTCAATGACGTTATAATTCCGATATATGAATTAGTTTGCCGAATAGACGCCCTGGATTTCAAGAGAATCGCGGTGGATGGAGCAAGTTTAGGGAGTCTATTCTACCAAGCAATGAACTAGATAGACACCCCTTGGCGCAATTTCGAAAAAATGAATACAAGTAAATACCTAGGTAGTTATGAACATTCTATTTATATACAGAATAATAAACGATCATAATAAATAAATAAATAATAACAAATAAATTTTTAATTAATAAATAATACCGGACTTTTCACACAACATCATCTGGCCCCAAGGTAAGCAGAGCTTGTGTTATGGGTACTACATGACTGATATACAACTAATACTTTTTTTTTGTAAATACATACATAACATAGAAACACCCAGACCCGAGACAAATACTTGCAGATCGTACAAACATTTGTCCCGGGGCGGCAATCGAACCCGCAACCTTCTGCGTCTCAGCCGGGTCTTAGCCCACTGCGCCACAGAGGTCGTCAAATAAAGTAAAATACTCTGAAACTTGTGAGCTATCTAAGGACCATTTAAAACAATCTATAGATAGCTCAACCGATCACTGCCAGAGGCCAGGATTGACACTGGCGGCGTTGCCACGTTAAATGGCAGGAAAGTAGAATAGAACTTCGAATTCATTAATCTCACGAAGTGACATTTACGTTATCGATATACAATTAAAATTAATTGAAATGAAAAGCTATAAAGTTTGAGAGAGAGACAATGATAGAGTCGGATAGGTACCATTCAAAGTCAGTATTTGTTGAATTCTCTGCAAATCCCTACTTCCCTTAAGTAGTATTAGGACATTTACGTTATTGATATACAATTAAAATTCATTGTATTCGTGAAACGAAAAGCTATAAAGTTTGAAAGAGAGACAATGATAGAGTCGGATAGGTACCATTCAAAGTCAGTATTTGTTGAATTCTCTGCAAATCCCTACTTCCCTTAAGTAGTATTATGACATTTACGTTATTGATATACAATTAAAATTCATTGTTCTCGTGAAATGAAAAGCTATAAAGTTTGAGAGAGAGACAATGAGAGAGTCGGATAGGTACCATTCAAAGTTAGTATTTGTTGAATTCTCTGCAAATCCCTACTTCCCTACTAATATTATAAATGCAAAAGTAACTCTCGTCTGTCTGTCGGTCTGTCACATTTTCAAGCCTAAACCGCTGAACCGATTTTGATGAATTTTGGTATAGCTATAGATGGGACCTTGGAGAAGGATATAGGCTACTTTTTATGTAGGTACCACACGCGCGAAGCTGCGGGCAGCACCTAGTGCTTAATAATTTTAGCTAAATGTTTTAGCTACCTACGCGTTTAGCTATTCGGTAATTAGATAAGGTAGGTAACTATAAATCATAAATAGCGTAAATTGATCAGGTAGGTACATAATCTGTATTTAAGTACACGATTTTTTTTCTAAAATTTGGCTCTAAAATACCAACAAATATTAAACTACGAAAAAGATTTCTTTGACTTGTTTACATTTTACTATCTCTATTCTAAAATATAATGAAAACTATTCCTGCTAACGCCATCTGTCGTTGTGTTTTTGTATTAGAACCTTATGCTCTTTCTCCATCAGAAATATTTAACGTTATTTATGTAGGAACTACTATACTGCTTAAGATGAACCATCTACAAGATGTCTACAAAAGGTTCTGTAATTGGGCACCCTAAGAACCCAAGTGTTACGTGCATTTTTTTGTAAAAGAGTCATCTATATTTTAACTGCTGCACTAAAGTAATATTCAGCAAACTAAGCTCCCACATTTTGATCGCAGTGTTGTGTGCCTGCCGAATATAGATGGCGTGCGAGCTCTGTGATAGGGCTCCTGTTTTGTGACCTTGACACATACTCGTAGTTCAACAACCTATGTACAACTTCGTTGCCCCAATACAATGCATTTTGCGTAGGGCGTAGGGCACTCCCTACGTTCTTGGTTTTATCGTTAACTGACTTCAAAAAAAGAAGGAGGTTTCTCAATTCAACCGTATTTATATTTTTGTGTGTTTGCGGATAACTTCGTCGTTTATGAACCGATTTGATGATTATTTTTTTCTTAGAAAGGTGATATTTCAAGGGTGTTACCATTTGAAATAAGATAAGGAAACCAGGATCGGATGATGGTATTTTTTTCATTAAGCATTTTAATCCTCTACTATTTATATTGAAGGTCTGTCGATTTGATGATGGAGCCGAAAGACAGTCGAGGGAACTCCTCAACGATCTACAGCAATTACTTGGTGTTCCGGCTTGATTGATTTCAATTAATGACAACTTTACACCTAGATTGGTTGTGACTGTCATTAGGGGTCTGATGATGAAGTCAAAGGACAGTCAAGGGACAGAATTTACTTATTAGGTTTAGTTTTTTTTTGTTGAAAATTATTACCAAGTTATTACTTGGTAAAAGTATCTACTGAAAATGGCTTATCGAAGTTATAAGACTCAAGAATTTAAACGTTATTAAAACTCAGAAGAAGTATTTAGCGGTGAAAGTAAAGACGAGTGTCAGCCCGATGACGACGAAGAAGAAAGTGAATGAAAGTGAAAGGCAAACTTCATAGAGAGTAGTTCAAAAAGAAATACCAAGATTCCTCCTTCATCGTCCAGTTCATTGTCAGCTGGTGGTACCTAATTCAGAAAAGAAAATCTATGCTTTGCCTATGGTCAAGTAAAATTTTATTGGTAATCACGGCATACAAAACATGATATACACATAAATGACAAAACATAAATTTATTGATGAAATGGTAACGCACTCAGTTGTTGAAAAAAGTATGTATTGCTCAAATCAGTAGATTAACAAGGCGGAAAGATGTTACTAGAGAGGAACATTCTCTGAGGTCATTATGTATGTACATTAGTCTCAATCCAAAAACATCAAAAGATCACTTATCAGATACTGGAATTTTCACCACTAATGCATAGAATAACAACATACATTATGTTCTATAATAGATAATCAGATAATTCGATAACCATTTATTTCATAATATTACAATCATGCGTCAAATAAATTTATAGAAATAAAAAATTACGAGTACACTATAATAATGTTAAACATACATTACCATTAGTCACATATTTTATCAGTTATATAAGTATATATTTTTAATATTAATGATTGTAATCTGTACAACTCTGTTAATAAATTTATAAAAATTTATAAAAAAATTATACCTATATGTAGATATATTACAGTTTCATATTTATCCAATAGCTCATTCACCTCATAGAACCCCTGTCCGAGGGGCCACGTTCTTAGTTTTGTTTTAGAACTAAGATTACTAGACATGATACTGATATACTTAGTATACAAAAAATTAGATATAAAATATTTATTCAAAAAGGTCTTAAATAAATTTAGTTTTTCCTGTTAGCGTAAAATATAGTTCTGTGATAAGACCCTTGGACCTGTTTTGCTGGGTACCTCGCTCAAACTAAGTTTGCACTTGTATTTAGACACGAGGGATCACTGCTTCAGCTAGTGCCGAAAGGTAGTGTTTACAAACACTTTTAGCAATGTATGCAGCTTAATACCTTAAATAACCTCATGTAATTACTATAGAAGAAGTATAAGAGCATCAAATTATATGTAATAAAACTTAAATTAAAAACAGCAATAAAAAACTTAAAATTAAAAATTAAAAGCTAGTTATAGCATAGAAGAAGTGAAAATTTAAGACTGCTTATTGTATCTTACTTATATTATATATTTATTGTATATTACTTATTATATGCGTTTCTGCAGGTATAGTAGTAAAGGATCACTACCATAAGGTGCTTCAATATTGACTTTAGGTGACTTCAATATTAAAACATGACTGGCCTGTCAACTTAATTGGTAGTAGCTCTGCCTTCTGCGCTGAAGGTTGAGGGTATACATTTGTGTGAAAAGCATAGGTGTTTGTTCTGAGTCTGGGTGTTATAAAGTATCATAAGTAGGTGTATTTACAAATATTAAAGTATTCTATCAGTCATTTAGTAATAATAATACAAGTTATGCTTATTTTGGGACTAGATGATGTTGTGTCCATTGTCCAGCAATATTTGTTACTATTATATAAATCTTGTGCAATAAATAGATACACATGATGCTGCCAGATATATTCTGGAGTGTCGCATCAATTAGAAGGTCTCAAAAAACCATATTTAATAGTGATACAGCTCACGTAAGCACTTAAATATAGATTGAACAAATTGTATGAAGAAAATAGTGACTTATGTACTTATTCCAATAGGTACGCTCGCGTACGTTCGCGTACGGTCGCGTGCGCTCGCGTGAGTCACATATAATTCATTAGACAGGGAAGTTGAACTTAAGTATACCAATTGCCCTCTTTTTTTCCCCAGAGCGGTATGTCAACTTACTATGTACGTATGTATGTTCCAAGAAAATCTTAAGATTAGGTGACAAATATTTTTTGCTTCTTTAACAACATTATACTCGTATAATTTTTTGAAACCTGAACACTGGAGTACTTTGAGAACATTTTTTTATTCTCTTGGAGTAAAATGAAACTCACTTTTTTAAGTATTTTTTTGTCGTGGAGCAGTTTGGGAAATAATCTTGGAGTACTTTGGGAATAAGCCTCTTTTACACTTATTTTTTTAATTGTGATTTTTACTCCATTTACCACAAACGTAAACGACTAATACAGTGTAAAGAAAACATTAGTGAGTATTATTTTACAATGCTTATAATTATAAATATTGTGGCTTACCTACAGGTAATAAAAAGGTACACCTTTTCAACATTTCATGGAGTAGAATGAAACTAAAATATTAAAATAATAATATTTTGATGATTTCCATGGAGTAGTTTGGGAATTATGATGATCAATCACTGAAGTACTTTAAGAATAATTTCAGCTACCTGCGGTGTAGGATGCAACTTAAATGCAATATTTTAATAAACAAAATTTATAAGAAATAATGTGTTGGAGTAGTTTGAGAATGAATGTATGAGATTCTTATCTTTTAGAACAGAATGGAGTTGTTTGGGAATAACCCGTAAAAGAGACCATGCGCTTTGTCGCGCTTAGACAAGAGTGACTTTACGCCAAGTTCTCAAAACCCAAGCATTTTTTATGTTATACAAAGCAGCTCAGACCAATGATCATTTGGTTTGGATTGAAAAAGTAACACGAAAAACAGCATGTGGTTTTATGTGGTGATTTAGCTCATCTTCCAATTGAGTTTGTTGAAGATAGTTGGCTAATGGAAGAAGCCCCAAAAACCGAAAGTGTCATTAAATTTAATGATTATTTTGTAACCACTTGAATTGAGAGTACGTCTTTTCAAATAAATTTATGGACTGCTTAAGTTTTTACAAGTTTTAAGTTTATGTTTTTACCTTTCGCTATTTAAAGGTACAATTTGACCAGTAGTATTACCGCCGTAGACTCGCAACTGGCCCAAAAGTGCCAGCGCGCGAAATGTTACACCGTTACACCGCCGCTTAACGCCATATTTACAAGTCTAGATTTAGGTTCGCCACTCAAGATGTTAAACTGGCTTTGATTATGAACCAGTTTAGAGAAAAAGATTTAACAGTGTTACAAGCATTACAAAGCATCAGCAAATTATTTATTTTTGAAGTGAAAACTTCTTTTAGCGCGGCACGCATATTTTTAGATGAGGTAAAACCTCTGGACTCGCGACACCGTTACGAGACGCAGGGCTGCCGCGCTCGTCCCATTTGATTATAAACCTTAATTCACATGTTTAGTAGTCTTCTTTTGTATGGAGAAGTTTACTGAGTTAGGTTATTTGATATATTATCTACATTCTGAACAAAAACATACAAGAATATTAAATGTATTTTAAAGTTTCTGATAACGAATAAATACAATTTTTAAAAAAAAAATAGTTTTTTCTCTTAATATTCGTGTAATGCAACTTAACGCGACGTCTACGACGTCTACGATGTTTACGAGTATTAATGACCTTATTTTATAATTAATTTACATAACTAATAACTATAACGATTGGTAACGATAAAACGATTTGGTGCTAAATATTGAAAATACTTTCCATATTGCACCTATAAGTATTGCACCTATTTTTATTTCAATTAACGATCAGATTGGCATATATAAATAAATAAGTAATTGATTCAGGCGTGATTTGCATTAAAAATCGACAAAATAATAAACATTTATCCCATACAAGTTCATTGGCTGAAGGTACCATCTACTTTAAAGTTCTACTCTAAACTTTCACCAATCGCCGCAAACCCCAAAGCGACGCCACTATAACACAAACACAATTTGTATTCTGTTGTGTTTGATTTCCGCTGTCTAAAGCGGAAATCAGATTCCCTGTAAAAAATAAAGCCGACGTAAGTACTATGTTGTGTCGCAGTAGGTACTTACTGCCCTGTCATAGCGCGCTTGTTTATTTATTTGTAATGAATGTAAATTTCTAAATAGGGTCTTTATAAATATTCGTTGTACTACTAATGAACACAAACAAAAACTACTAACTACTAAGACACAACAGCATGCGCTAATATAATTAAAAAACATCGATTAGGCATAGTAATACAAAAAATAAAGGCAAAATGTAGATAACTGTAAAAATACGGTGAATACAATGAAAAACGAATTGAAAGAATTAACTTATCTTTTTTAGTAATGGCATGTTTTGATAAAAAAATTGTCTCAAATTAAATAATTGTTCATTAGTCCTGATTATTTTTGGGCGAAGCAAGCTAACTACTCTTATATTATTTATTGTTCTCGAGGTTATTCGGGTTTTATTTGTAGTTTTGGTAATTTATTCAAATAAAGCTAGAGTTATTGACTAGCTTGTGAATAATAAAAGACAAAATGCGTGAGTGTCGTGTAACACCCGGTTGGAACGAAGTTGAATGAATGAATTACTGAACATCTAAGACCAATTAAATGAAACGCAGAAATAACGAATGAATTGAAGGAAAAGTAGGAAATTTCATAATTAATAAATTATTTCGAGGTGTGAAAATAATCATTTTATTGTATCCATCCAATCCAATTTAATCCATTCATCTGATTCATTCGTTCATTTGTTTATCTAATTCATTCATTCGTGTCACCCTATGGATAACCATTTACACTAAAGAAAGGGCCGTGTCGGAAAAATCTTACACCTTTTTTCGCCTAGCCCATATCCGCCAAGTAACGGACTTGGCGGATATGGGCTATCCGTATTAGACTGTTTTATAAACTTACCAACTTATGGTAAAGTCAGGATCAAATTTAAGTTTCCTAATTTTATAATACTGAGTCAAACGCACTCTTGCCATCTCTTTTTTCACATGCATCACAGAATATGTAGCTCTCTTTCCCGCTTTGATATCACGAAGCAGGTTTAAATATATAAAGCCCATTTCCCGCCTGTCTCGAAACTTTCGTATCATATTATAAATTCATCGTTGAGATGCTCAATTATCGGGTGTGCCGGTGATAGGTGATAGGATAGAAAATTTCAATAATTTTATGTTCGTAAGATCGACGTAATTCAAATAGTGTTTGGATGTAATACCTATAATTATCACGTAATAATTATGCTTTCTATCACGTTTGAGGACGAATGGTAGTAGATTGAGCTTTTGTGAGAGCAATGATAAGTACCTACGTAAGGTATTGTAATAATTCGTTTATTATTACTGATTTAACTGTCAAGTTTTATTTGTATACCTCTCATGTGTTTTCTTTTATGTGTCTCATAAGTATTGGCAACTCCACAATCAAAGTCAATGACGTAGTTGACGTAACAACTGGCGACAAGACGGTGGAACTTAACGCGTGAGACCGACAACAACAGGTTGACGCTCGGGTGTTGAGACAAAAACTATAGATAAGATCCATAGATAGATCAACTAGATAGCTTTTTCACGTGTATTTTATATTATTGTTTATTCTTTTATGTTTATAATTTTTAATGGATTCATGTAATAAGCCAACCTCTGTGGCGCAGTGGGCTTAGGTTCGGCTGAGACGCAAAAGGTTGCGGGTTCGATTCCCGCCGCGGGTCAAATGTTTGTATGATCTGCAAGTATTTGTCTCGGGTCTGGGTGTTTCTATGTGTTATATGTATGTAATTACAAAATAAAAGTATATAAGTAGTATATCGGTCATGTGGTACCCATAACACAAGACTTTGGGGCCAGATGATGCTGTGTGAAATGTCCGGCATTATTATTATTATATAAGTATGTTTTATGCTGTATTACTATTATAGTTTTTGGTTTTTATGACTTATTTAATCTGACTATCTCTGCAACCGTAGGTCATAGCATTTATTGTGTTTAACAAGTCCATAGAGCGTAAACAACTAAACATTACTGCATTTTTAACTCAATTTAGCTAAAAAGTGCTATTATATTTTAACAAATGTGGCGTCGCACGCTCTTGCAAATAAATCCGCGTGGATTAAACCTCGATATTCTGAAGTATGTTAATTTCAACGCGGTTTTTTTTGCTAGTGGGTGCAGAAATGTCACAGATAAAGCCACAATGCTCGCTTGGTCTAAAATCTGTAACTATTGAGTGGTAAGAGTATAACTGCAGCGCTGGTTTTTAACATTTACTAATAGTAACCATCGATGCTCTAATGAAAATGAAGGATGGCTAGGAAAATGAAGTAATAGGTACCATTGGTAGGTTTTATCCTCACACAATGCTCATCTTCCTTGTAAATTTCTGGAGGATCAGTCTTAAGGCCGTTTCAAACGATCTATGGATAGCTCGGAGAGCATCGTCCTGAACACGCATTGATCCGTTAGATTTCTGAGACGCAGAACGTTGCGGTATTGACCGCCACGAGACAATTTTTGTATGATCTGCTGGTATTTGTTTTGTTTCTGGGTGTTTTTCTATGTATAATATGTATGTATTTATAATAATTACGTTTTAAAAATTAAAAAGAAACCGACTTCATTAAATGAAATTTGAGCCTATAATAATTTTTTAGTGGAAAGTAGATGTATTTTGTATATATATAATATGGTAGGCCAAGAAACGCACTGCTCCAATGAGACAGCGAGGCATTGAAGTACATGAAACATCATCGATGTATACAATTTTTAGATTTTCGTTAATTTTTCAGCTCGACCGATTTTGATAAAATTTATATGGGACCACCTGTGAAGTATAACAAACAAGAAAATAATTTTCCAAATCGGCTCAGCCGTAAAAAGATTTCGACGAATTGAGAACCTCCTCCTTTTTGATAAAGTCGGTTAAAAAGAAACAGTAAAGTGAATAAGTAGTATATCAGTCATAACCCATAAAACGAACTCGGCTTACTTTGAGACTGTATGAAAAAAGGATGTGTGTGCAATGACCGACATTATTTATTTTTATTTATTGATTTCCCATTTACTAAGAATTTATACAACTGAAAAGAAATCCAAGAATTTATTCAGCTCAGTCCATTGAAAACGTGTAATTCTTATAATATTACAACTGCACGTCTAATTCATTCTCGAACCTATTGAAATGCATTCACCCTGAGCTATCCTTCTAATGGAATCCGTGATACGCTCATTCATGTGCCTGGATTAATCAATCAGAACCTCATTCATCCTTGCTCTTTTCAACTTTCCTTTGAAAACCGAACGCAGAAACTTTCCATGTTTCTGCGGTGGGTTTTTACCAACATACATTATTTAGTCATTTATTTATTCACTAGCGACCCGCCCCGGCTTCGCACGGGTGCAATGCTTATACTAAATATACTACAGAATGTCTAATGTGATTAAAAACCTCTAAAATTATTAGTGATTCTCTACTATATTATGCATAAAAACTTTCCTCGCAAGCGCATCAAAATCCATTACGTAGTTTTAAAGATCTAAGCATAGATAGGGACAGATAGACAGCGGAAATCGACTTTGTTTTGACACAAATGTGTGTCCCAGGACACACATTTGTGTGACGAGCATAGATGTTTGTTCTGTGTCTGGGTGTTATTTAATATCTTAAAAATATATAAGTATTCTATTAGCCATATAGTCACCATATTACAAGCTTTGCTTAGTTAGGACTAGGACTGGTGTTGTGTGCATTGTCCACCAATATTAATTTATTTATTACTATTTATTTTAAACTATGTAGTGATATAATTTATAACATAATAGTACATCAACCAAAGTATTATAAATAAATTAGTCAAGATTATTTACAGAATATATCTAATATATCTAATAATATTTCTAAGTTAATTTTTTTTTTAATTTTAAGAAAATATAACGACGTAAAATTATGTACTTACGCTCATATTTTATTGATCCAAACCAATAATATACTCGTTCATGCGAAGGTATATCCATGTGTATGTCAATTTTGTAACCTTTTCATAACTAAACAGATGAACGTATCTTGATGAAATTTAGTATAGAAATAGATTAGATATTAGGACACTTTTTATGAAGGTAGATGCAACGTATGCAAAGCCGCGAGCAACAGCTAGTTATCACATAATTAGCGCTATTGACGGTTAAATGTATATGTCCATTGACGTCTGCTGCCCGCGGCTTCGCACGCATGCTACCTACATAAAAAGTAGCCTACGTCTTTCTCCAAGGTCCCATATATCTCTATACCAAAATTCATCAAAATCGGTTCAGCGGTTTAGACGTAAAACGTAGCAGGCAGACAGACAGAGTTACTTTCACATTTATAATATTAGTAGGAATCAACAGCCTAAAATTTAATGCTTGTAGTTCTGAAAATGACAATACTTTCAGACTGTTTTTCATCCCCCTTTTCAACCCTTTACAGCTCTTTTTTCCAATTAAAAAGTAGCATATGTCCTTTCTCAGACTTTAGACTATCTGTGTACAAAATTTAATTTAAATCGGTTCAGTAGATTTGGCGTGAAAGCGAGACAGAGTGACAGACAGAGTTACTTTCGCATTTATAATATTAGTAAGGATTAGTAAGGATATTAGTATGGATCAACAGCCTAACATTTTATGCTTCTAGTTCTGAAAATGACAATACTTTCATACTACTTTTCATCCCCCTTTTCAACCCTTAATAACACTTTTTTCCAATTAAAAAGTAGCCTATGTCCTTTCTCAGGCTTTAGACTATCTGTGTACTAAATTTCATTTAAATCGGTTCAGTAGTTATGGCGTCAAAGCGAGACAGACAGACAGAGTTACTTTCGCATTTATAATATTAGTAAGGATAATGATGACTACAGATTTAAACAGCATAATAAAGCTAATTATCTTAGATTAAATGTAAACACACTGTAGCATATTGTTTTATATTTTAGCATTTTTATTAGCATATTCAGCATTTCATGTTTTTGTGTGCGATGTGTGAATTTTAACTAAATAATCATCATTCTAAATATCGGGAGATAATATACACAACACCATTTAGCCCCAAACTATGTGGTCAAACGACATTTTTATGGTACTTCATAACACTTAGACACAGAATAAACACCTATGTTCACACAAATAAATTAACTAAATCAAAAATTAACAGTCCTATTCATTAATTAAAAGTTAATAAGTCTTTTATAGGGCAATGTGTACGCTTCTATAACAAGGTCCCAAGCGACGTGTTAGATTTGTCGATTGGCAAATATAAAAACGTAATTAAACATAAACTGTCTATTAAAGCATTTTATAAAATATCTGATTATTTAGAAGACAAAAAAGCTTGGGATGAATCAGCTCCAACTCGACTCGGCATCCGTAACAAAATTGTCAAGGATCATACAAAAAAGTGTTAAGACCAGACAAGTTTTTTGCCGGATTCTTCTTGAACTGGGGTTAGGAAGAACCGGCACCTAGATTCACTAGCATGTAAGAAGACGATTCAAAGTGGTCCTTGTGATTGTAATGAATAAAGTTATTTTGAATTTTGAATTAAATTACAGTCGAAACGGTAAATTTTATTGCTGATTTCCATAGATAATGATATAAAAATATTCAGAGCGTGCGGGTAACAAAATCGACCTAAAACTTTGTTGCGTAGAACGTCCGGGTGACTTTTTCTACCCACCGGACCTTCATGACTTTTGTGTGAAGTTCTATTGGCTGGCGTCTGAAAGTTGCTAGTATGACGTCACTAGATGACTCTTTAATAAAATTAGCGTATGGTAGAATCCAAGAAAACCATACCTGGCAACACAAATATTAAAAATAAAATTTAATAACAAAAAAGTTTTGCGTGAGTTTGCTTTTTGTGAAGTGAGTGCGTGCGGGTGTCGTTTAGATTGTTTTATTAGTCCTATTTATATTAGTGTTATATATCAAAGTAATCCTCAAGGTTATTGCTATTTAAATATTTACAAATATTTTTGGCCCATCGACTGATGGCAAAAAAAACGACATTAAACAAAATACCGTTGCACGGCGAGTTTCATGTTTATGAAGTGAAGTATTTGTAATGGAGAAATTATGTAAGTAATCATATTTAAATATACTCCTACGATCTAAATACAATGAAACAACAGACTGTTTTATATTTGTTTGGGTTTACAGCCAAAATGTACCGGGTGAAAGTCACCCGTGTACGTTTTTACGTATTCAAGGGGTGTTTTGAAAAGGTTTATTTTAATAAAGACGGTATTCTTGTTATTGTGATATTCATGTCAAAAAAAGCCTTTAAATTCTAGTTTTTTTTTTTTTTTATAATAATAATCCCGGACATTTCACACAGCATCATCTGGCCCCAAAGTAAGCAGAGCTTGTGTTATGGGTACCACATGACTGATATACTACTTAAATACTTTTTTTTGTAAATACATACATATTATACATAGAAACACCCAGACCCGAGACAAATACTTGCAGATCATACAAACATTTGTCCCGTGGCGGGAATCGAACCCGCAACCTTCTGCGTTTCAGCCAGACCTTAGCCTACTGCGCCACAGAGGTCGTCAAGTTTAATAATAAGTAGGTTATATTGCTACAAACTACAAGATTTTGTGTAAAAACTATTAAGAATCAAAAGTTTATTGAAATTTAACCTACATTGTCAAGTTTAAATTTATATTTTCAGTATTTAGATTCATAGTTGAAATTATAAGTTCACGTAGTTTAAATCTGTATAGTTTTACCTATTCATAAGTATTTTTTATTTAAGTCTAGCTTTAGTAGTTATTTACTTATCACGCTCGAAGTTGAAAATGAACCAAGCGCTCGGCGCCGCAAAATTCCGATCGCGCGGGTGGACATTCTAGAGGGAGACAGCTGCCGCGATCGGACGTTCAAGTGGTTATATAAAGACCAATGAAATATAAAACATTTTAGCTAATAAAATCACAAGCACCATTTTACCAAACAATTTAAAAAAAATATGCTACAGAGGGTCTTCATTTCATTCGAGATAATAACATATTAATTAATATATTATTTAAATCTGTAGCCATCAATATTTATTGACATTAAAATGAAAAGGTCAGATTACAAACACCAAAAGAACGAATTATGTGATAACTAGCTGCTGCTGACAGCTTCGCACACGTTGCACCTACCTTCATAAAAAGCTGCCTATGTATGTGTATGTTGGGGAGGCCTATGTTCAGCAGTGGACTTCTAAGGGCTGATGTGAAGATGTTCTCCAATATACAATATATCTCTTTACCAAAATTCATCAAGATACGTTCAGCTTTTTAGCCATGTTATAAACAGACGAATATAAAGACGGAAATACTTTTACATGTATAATATTGGTATGGATCAATAAAAAATGAGAGTAAGTACCTGGTTGCAAAGTTGGTAAAAACCCATCGGATAAATGTTTCCATTTTGAACTGTCTTCTTATATACCAAATAAATATAGGTGCCGGTTCTTCCTAACCTTCATCAGTCATCAGGTTTTAACGCTGTATGATTCTTGCATTTTTAAGTTTTTCTAAAAGTTTTTGTTTAATTTTGTCTAGCACGTCGTTTGGGATCTTGCTATAGAAGCGTATACACTATGAAAGATTTACTAACTTTGTGGATACGAGTTTATCTTTATTTCTAGTGTTAATATTTATGATTATCTCTATTATCTTTGAATAAATTAATAATAAATTAGCCACTGTGTCCACGTACAGAGAATGGTTTCGAAGTCAGTCAGTATAAAAATTATTAAGGGCCAGTTCAACAGTTCAATCCAATTAGTAAAATACTTCAAGAATTTAGTATAGAGCTTTCATGATACTTATGATCTAGAAGTCTTACTAGCTGCCGTGATAATATAAGATAGAAATGTAGTGCCGTGCAAATTTTTATCACCATAAAACCAATAATCTCTTCTCACGAAACAATTACCTAGTTCAGGCTCGTGTTAAGCATTTGTCTAATTAAGGTTTCGATTTATTATATTATTACGCCATTTAATTTTTGAACAAATATTTTATCATTATTATTAATAGTCTGATTAGAAGCGAACAGACAGACAGATAGGCAGGCGTACATGACGAAACTATAAGGGTTAACTTCAAAACCCTAAAAATATAGTATAGAAGAGAAACAAATACGTATAAAAAGTTATTCCGCTCGTGAGCGCTGCTGGTCGTGTAAAGCGCCAGACTGAAGTTCCAAATTATTATACCCAGTTACACCGCAGTCCATTACCGTGTGCATGGCGAGTTTACAAGTTGGGAAACTCGTTGCATTTAGATCGTTTAGGAAGTTGACTAGAACTGCTCCGTTTAGAGGACCTGAGTTAACTCAATTTCAACTCAGAGGCTGATGCATCAGTGGGGTAGTTTGTTGCATGAACTAAGTTAGGGTTCATCAGGGTTCGCAAACCTGTGTCAGGAACTTCAGCATTTGTGGAACCTATGTTAACTCAATTCTAACTTGAGGCCTGATGCATTATCCTGCCATAACCTGATGGATTATGGCAGAAATCCTTACTAAAGAAGCTTTACTGGTGGAGATTCTCTACCATATTTCTCTAATATGTCTCATACACAATAAAAAAGAAGGGAAAGTTTCAGGAAATAGAAAAATACCACGAAAAAGTTACATGAGCCAAATTAAGAAGTGAGCTGTTGTGTTATAAATGGAGACCAAGAAGGCTGCAATGGTCAAAAACAGCTGAAAAGAGCTGCACCATTCACAACTTTAAAAATAGAAGATTTTTTAAGCTTTCAATATTGTAATATTGTAACTCTATATGTATCTAAGATCCAGCTGAGACGCAGAAGGTTGCGGGTTCGATTCCCGCCGCGGGACAAATGTTTGTATGATCTGCAAGTATTTGTCTCGGGTCTGGGTGTTTCTATGTATAATATGTATGTATTTACAAAAAAAAAGTATATAAGTAGTGTATCAGTCATGTGGTACCCATAACACAAGCTCTGCTTACTTTGGGGCCAGATGATGCTGTGTGAAATGTTCGGGATTATTTATTTATTTATTTATATGTTAGTATTATGACAAATATATAAAACAACTAAATTGCTTCACGTAGCACGCTACGATGTAGTAAGGACGATTAAAAAAAAAAAAATTTTTCCACTCAATGGGTTACTTAGCATAGGCTAATTAGCGAATAGTACACATGTTAAAAATATATACTTGTGAAAATATACCAGTCTAGCAACCTTAGGGTAATACCAGTTTCAATAAAGAAACGAATCTTAAATTGAGGTTTTAGCCATGCCCTTACATAATAGGTTGGGGAAAAAGTTTCTTCGCAATTTTAAGAAAATTCAAAACATTTTTTAATATCGTTTATTTACATTTAACTAAAGTATGTAGGTACCATTTTGTTCGATAACTTTTTGCCATCTTGTAGGCATGGACATGATCCTATTGCTATAGAAATTTTGGGACATCTGATCAAAATACCGCGACAAGTGGTTTTGGCAGTCCTCTCGTGATGTTAACCTGACACTGCCTAAAGAATTCTGAAGAGACCGAACCAGGTGGAAATCTGAAGGTGCAAGGCCAGGACTATACGGCGGATGCATAAACACCTCCCAGCTAAACTCTCTTAATTTTTACTCAGTGGCTAAAGATGTGTGAGGTCTAGCGTTATCATGATGAAAAACCACACCCCTTCTGTTGTTTAATTCCGGCCGCTTTCTCTCAACTTCTTGCTTTAGTCTCATCAGTTGTTCGCAGTAATGAGAACTCATATGAATGAATAATCATAATGAATAATGCCCTTCCAATCCCACCACACACAGCATCTCCTTGTTGCGAGTTAACCCGGGTTTCGCCACAGTCTGTGAAGCCTGACCGGCCTTTGATCACGACCTTTTTCACACGTTCTTGTCGTACGTGATCCACTTTTCATCAGCAGTTATCAGCCTCTTCAAAAATGGTTCGGTTTCATTACGTCGTAATAAAGAATCACAAATGAGTACACAGTTCATTAGGTTTATTTCAGTGAGCTCGTGAGGTACCCAAATATCGAGCTTTTTTGTGTACCCAGTTTTTTTCAAATGCGCCAAAACTGTTTTGTGGTCAATTCCTAGTTCTTCAGCTACATTGTAACTACTGATATGCCGATCTTGCTCCACTTTTTCAAAAATGGCATCCATTTTATCCGTAATAGTGCGACCAGAGCGAAGTGCATCTTTGACATCAAAATTTCCGGATTGAAAACGCTTAAACCAAATTTGTGCTACTCTCACAGACACTGCACTAGGTCCATAAACATCGCAAATTTTTTTCGAGGCTTGCCTTGCATTTTTACTTTTTTTGTAGGAAAATATTAAAATTTATTAAATTTCTTCATTAGATTCACTCATCTTGACAGTACGAAAAACAAATAAAAATCACACATTTTCCTAATTTGAATTTAGAATTATGTTCTTTAAAATTTAAACTTTTAATGATATTAAAACCAGCCAGATACAAATAGTATAGCCAAAGAGATTTCATTACAAGTTCATACATACTGTAATACGAAAAGACTTTTTCCCCAACCTAATACAATACTAAAAGCAATATTTTTCGAGTGAGAGAACATGACTAAAACAGCATTAAAAGACTCGTTCCTTTATTAAAACAGGTTATACCAATAATTCAAACTGTTCTTAAACTAATCTTGAGATTTTGATTTCACAGATTTTTTATGCATGTGTTTTTACTTTTTTGCCCGAGTATTACTTTATTTAAAACGTTTCAAAGTGATCCTTGAATTGAATAAAGTATCTTTTGACTTTGACTTTACAGAAATCTACATAATTAAGTATATATTCAATAATATAGCAAACACGGATGTTCACGAGTACCTATACTTTACGAGTAAAAATCTAGACTAGTCATCTATAATTCTATAATTATCAATAGACATCAACAAATTTAAGGACATGTATTTTAAAGTTAAAATTAATTACCAAAAATTAAACGCGTCGCTTACATGAGAAAAAGCGTTACTTAAAGTAGGTATAGCATGGAAAATAAGTAGTTACTTGGAGTACTTATATTGTCGTAAAACTAAGTAGGACTAGTATGTACCCATCCAATAAATCACGAGAACTCAAAAGTAGGTATCAACATCCTGAAATTTCTAGTTCCATTAGTCTATTTACAATAATTTCTACAGAAATATAATAATATACGTATACAGTTAACAGACCGTTTCAAACGATTATAGATAGGTCAACTGCTCCTGATAAGTCTTAAAATAAACGCTCAATTCAAAAGGGTCAACCGTGGTCCTATCTAGCAAACTAAATGTTACAAACATTTCAATGAGACCCTGTAGTTCCGGGAAATAACGTTCTTTTAGAATGGAATTGCGGCTTGATTAGTTTTGCACCCGAGTATTGATATCAGCGAAACCACAGCGGTTGGAGTCGGTCCTCCTTGTATTGAGCCTTAGGATTGGTACAAGTTGGTACCGGTATATAAAGGTACACAAATAAGACGAGAGGTGTCGTGGGTCACCTGGTTCAACTTCATTTAATGTAATACAAATATTCCATGTCACGCTCAGGTCAAATTTATTTATTTTATTGATTGGCTTCAGACGGAGTTCCAACTCATGGCTTAGTATTGACAGTCTGCGGTGTCAACTGCTCATCGGATCACATATGTGCCACATTCGTCTTTATAGTTTTGATTTTAAATTTGAAATTTAGTGCGGTTTACACACACAACCTAATCTCTAAGCTTAGTACCGTGTGCCTCTTTACGTCGATAGATTCTGTTTAGTATCTGTTTATCATAGAGTCCATTATGGTGAATATTAGCACACCGTAATTGTCATGCATATCAGAAGTGTATAATTTTTTTACTAATAATTTAGTATAATGTTAATATTATTGTATGTGCTTGATGTGTGTGTGCTTAAATAAATATTTTTTTCTGCTGTCCGCTTCCGCTTCTTATTGAAACCGCAGCCTCCATTGAAGTGGAAATATTATCCACTTCAATGGAGCGTTCAAAGTAGAGCTTAGTATTTCATTATAGCGCGGTGGAGAAGGGTAATGGAAACGCTGCAAATTAAATTAATCTTTCAGACGGTCTTACATTCTCATAAAGAAATAGTGCTGTACTTATTTAAATTAAACTGTTATTTTTGAACAGTAGCTTGTTACTGAACCTGTTACAGTCACTTTACAGGTTCATTAAAGTAAACGCAAATCTATGTTTATAATCTCAATGCTTTTATGTACCTAATAACAATAATTAATATTAAATATTTTTACAAGATTCTAAAAACAGAATTAATTTCCCAGAATCATTAGATTCAGGGAAATGAATTCGGTTTTTCAAAACGGATAAGTTCAAAACGTATATGGAAAAGAGTTGGCTGAAATCTGATTGACGATCTCTGTGGCGC
Source organism: Lampropteryx suffumata (assembly GCA_948098915.1). Lineage (NCBI taxonomy): Eukaryota > Metazoa > Arthropoda > Insecta > Lepidoptera > Geometridae > Lampropteryx > Lampropteryx suffumata. The sequence goes on along the minus strand of OX402544.1, from coordinate 10,247,266 downwards.
AGTGGGCTAAGATCCGGCTGAGACGCAGAAGTTTGCGGGTTCGATTCCCGCCGCGTAACAAATGTTTATACGATCTGCAAGTATTTGTCTCGGGTCTGGGTGTTTCTATGTATAAAATGTATGTATTTACAAGAAAAGTATAAAATTAGTAATATCAGTCATCAATATCAGTCATCAGGTACCCATAACACAAGCTCTGCTTACTTTGGGGCCAGATGATGCTGTGTGAAATGTCCGGGATTATTTATTATTTAATCGAAATATTTCATATTCGGGCTACGGCATCGAACAACGAATGCAATATCATGATTGCGATACATAACCTTTTTGTCATTGATGAGTTCTAGGTATAGGTTATAAAACCAGATGACTTCTAAATGGCAGGGATACCTTAATAGGTATTCGCTTACAATATTTTCTATAACAATCACAAATCATGCGATTTTTTAATCAGTTGAAATGTTTCGGGTTTATATAATGTTTCCATCGTCAGATCCTTCTGGAATTTACACATAATTATAGGTGTTTAATACGTAAGCTACGTATCTAGGTATCAGTTGGGACACTATGACCGAATAAATTTTGTCCGAATTGTCAGCAACGTTTAAGAGACAAAAGCTAAATGTTTTTTTTTTACAGAATTTTTACACAAAGAAGCACTTAGTCTTTGAATCGATCAGTCCGACAATACTTTAACACTCACTTTCGTCAAAACTTATATGAGTAGGTATATAAAATCATATAAAATAAGCATGACATTTTAAATTCAAATAAATTTCTCCATAAAGTTTATCAGCGCTGCGCTCGCGGATTCAGCCAATCATGTGACACGCTGCCGATAACATTGAAATTTGAATATCGTATTCAATTCAATAGGCCACGTTCAACAAACTGCTCCTGCACAGACTTATGGTTCAAAACGATAGTTTGATAGCGAAGCTACGTCTATTGAAATTGAAATGAGGGTAAATGTAGATCGTTTCTGTTGGAATTTGAAAGGGGTTTGATAAATCTGATATAATCATTAATAATTTGAATGTGTTCAAGTTAGATAATAATATTCTAAGGTAAGTGCCTAATATAAGGTTCGATAACATGAGTCATCTATACGTGTCTATACGAGTTTACTAGTTACGTAAACTATAATAGTTTTTGTGGGCTCGCTATAATAATATGTTTCATTTAAATTGGTAGTACGAGTCAAATGTTTCAAATGTAGTTTACACGATGTCATCGTTCTCGTATCACAAAGAAATACAACACGCTTTTATTACAATTATTCACACCCAAGTCAACACCTCTAGCTCTATTTAAATAAAAATACCAAAATTTGCATCTTCGCTTATTTCATTTTCATATTTCATACTATGAAAGTTTTTGTAAACGTCAAGGTTTACTTCCACAAACATGTCAAAGAAGAAACTCGTACTGCCAAATGATTCGATTAAGCCCGCAGATTTTAGTTCTTCAAAGTTTCCGCTAGATGCGCTGTATGTAAATATATGAAAGCAAACGAAAATTAATATAGTTTCCGCAAACAACGAAACTCGCCCTAGGCGTACTGGTTCTCCTAGTACAATCTACGCTTAGTTTGGGGCTCGATGATGTCTTGTGGCTTGTTCACCAACATTATTAAATTTAATTAATAAGTAAATTATTTATATATTTATTTATACCTATAACCGTTGGCAAACTTACGATCACTCACTTTAAGTGCTTAGTTTGACAGTTTGCTGGCCATAGGCGCAAAACGACTCCTAAATAATCAACGTTACCAATTACCACAAACTTAATTTTTCTGTTATGTAGTAACTGTTAAGAAAAACTCAACGAGCAACCAAAAAAATCTAGTGCACTTTTGAAAAATGCACCAAAAAACAGCAATCAACTAATACATAAAAATACGGTGAGCAAAACAAAATTGAGCCACTTTCTAAAATGTTGTAAAATTGGAACGACTATTACAGGTAATAGGTACCTACGGCTAGTCGTACTAGTTTTACAGCTGCATATTCTAAAAACACTAAATCAAATACCATAAGCCGCTAAACTCAGGATTCAATTTCGAATGGCTGAATGCTGAGGGAATGTAAACACCGGGCAAAAAAATATCAACAGTGATGCTTTTATCAGTTTTCTAAAGCTTTTCCTCAGAAGGCAAATATTTAAAGTAACTGGAATTGAAAGAGGCGTGTTGGCTGTGGGAGGAACGTATACCAGAGCTCGAGTGAATATCTATGGATTTTTATAAGTTACAATGTATGCAATGTGTAAGTTATAACCTTACAATGTTGCGTTTTAATTTCAAAATGGGCAGAAAGGCTTCTTACTAAGACAGTTGTAGCTGTGATGGTTTGGTTTTAACATGGTTTTAAGAAACCCCTGACTTTTGTAATATTCACATTCTCATTTATAAAAAATAACGTAGTCAGGTATGTTTGTACGGGTTTAAAACATAAATAACAAACTTTGTACGATATTGCAAAATATCGCAGAGTCAAGTTGCGCGAGTGCCTCGAGTGCACTCAAGCGAGCGAGGATCGTCGATGCACAAAGGGAGAGTAGCCAATACGGTTTTATTGGCTGGCTAGTCAAACTCTCATCTCCTCTGTCGACAAGAATTTATTGAGGCTCGATTTTTAAATATTTTTTTTGTTTTATAAAACAATAAAATAAAAGCTGAATAAAATTGCGACTTTTGTTACATTCCAATTGTGTGCTGAGCGTGGTATTTAATATAGTTTATTAAAATACTTGTTTAAACTTTATATAAAAATAGCGTTTGTTTACCGTAATATCATTACAATGTACAATTGATGGTATTGTTGTAATTATATTTTACGGTTTTTAGTTACTGTCTAATTTTTGTTTCTATTATGTTATTGGAAAAGAAAAGGAATAAACGGACTTTAATTGTTTCAGGAAACGTTAAAATGTCACACATGGCAGCTGCGGAACTTTCCCCTAAAACAAGCTGAATGAGTTATTGAACTGGGTTCTGCAAGACAGGGGTATCAAAAAGGTAGGAGGAATCATACGAACCATATCTACGGCTCGTATTTCATAAATAAACATAAATGATTGCTTCGAGATTGTAAGATTTTCTTTTTTTTGTAAGAATTGAAACGATATCAAAGATGATGTGTTATGATAAGGTTATATTGAGTTCAGTCAAACGGATCATCAGGAAATAGTATCGCGCAGTCGTTGCCTATGGCTCATACCTACATTTTTTTTGATAAACTACTGATGCTTACCTCTTATTTAACTCGCAACAATTATCAACAACAATATTTAGTAAACAAATCTATTATAAGCTTAAAAATACGTCTGACGATATCTACAGGCAAGTAACTAGGCCGTCCAAAAAGGTATATTTACGATGAACGACTGATTTCGCAGATATTTCTGTCGCTCCTGCCATTTTATGTAAGAGCGCTGCTGCTATATTAACAATTACATTTTAAAACTAAAAAGAAAACCGGCTTCATTGTTCAAATTCGTGCACAATAATCATTTTTCGAAATTCATAAACACCACTACAATGAAGAATCACAAGAAAGCAAAATATAGATATTTCGTTTACTTGGATGTTATATTTTTTCCAGCTTTTTTGATTTAATTACCAAACTACTAAACCGAATTTGATGAAATTTATATTAGACAAATCGGGATGGAAATATCCTTTCACATGAAAAAATATTTCATCATATCGGTTATAGATAACAAACATAAACCTCCCCTTTTTGAGAACCACCTCCTTTTTTTGAAGTCTCTCCGTCCAAACACTTTCTAATAGAACTTAATACTGACCACTGACTTAATACCATGACGACGACGCGATATGGCGATTGTTAAGATACCGTACGTCGTCGCGGACCGCTCTGGAAGTATATTAAGCAAACCAATTTTGATATACATATCTTAACAATAACAACGTTGAAATGTTCGTCGAACATAGCGAATTGGCAGTTCTTTCATTGTCAAAATAAATATATTGTATGTAAAAACGAGTGGAAACAATATAATTATGAGTTAGTTTAGCACAATTTTATTCCGATAATATATTGTATCATTTTGCTTAGTAGACCCACTTGGAAACAATATGGGCAGTGCGCATATATCAATTAACTAGGTATGATATGATATCCGATGACTGTCTTGCTAGACTGAAGCATTCCCTGGAGTCATTAGGCTAACTTTGAAATCGATTGGGCAGCAGATGTCAAATTGCCAGCCGGGCCCGACATCCACATAGATCAATTACCTAGATATGGTTTCCGATGACAGTCTTGCTAGATTGCAGTACCCCCTGGAGTATTGAGTCCAACTCTAAAATCGACTGAGCAGCAGACGTCGAATTGCCAGCCGGGCCCGGCATCTGCATATATCAATTAACTAGATATTCAGATGACAGTCTTGCTAGATTGAAGGAGGGGGAAGTCCCGTAACGCCGGACGGCAACTAGTTTTGGACACCCCTATTATCTCGGCAAGTTGCAACGCGTTCGATTTATAAATGGGTGAAATGGGACGCGAGGGAGCATATCGGTAACCGTCCACAAAACACGATGTGCAAATAACCTAAGAGGCCACGGTGAGAGAGGTTGATTGCTGTTTCTGACGGGAATACACTGCATCACGTTAGTTCTCAGTAAGTGTTATTACTATATTTTAGTGTTTAAAGTAATTGTTATTTATACACAAAAATGTATAACAGTGTCACTAGTTATGTCTAACCAGTGTGGTGAAAAGATTAAAGTGCGCCTCAGAGGCTCCTTTCGTGCACTTAAGTAAGTCTTAATGTCTTAATTTCTGGTAAGTATTAATAATTTTTATGATAGATGTTGTATGTCATTTTATAGAATAAAAAAAAGGTATTAATCAAAATAGACGAGAAGAAAAAGAAAGGAAACTGGGACTGACAGACTGAAGAATTCACCCATTTGATAGAAATGTAATTTCCGACCTCGAGGTAGACGACCTAGAGGACCATGACGAAGACTGGATACAATGCGACATTCCGGAATGTTCAGATACTTAGATCGATGCACGATGTTTTGAAGATGTCAGGCACTGGGGGCTTGAAGTGAAATCCGTCCGGTACTAATTGCCATTAGCAATTATTGCATTTTTATTTTTACCAATGTTTGGTTTAAGTTAATGAATGTTATATTGATTAAAACTAGGTAAAAAGGTTCTATTTCTGATAATTTATATTGCCCTTAAAGTTTGTCTTAGAGTAAAATCCTTACTAATATTATAAATTTAACAGTAACTCTGTCTGTCTGTCACGTTTTCACGCCTATACCGCTGAACCGATTTTGATGAATTTTGGTATAGAGATAGATGGGATCTTGGAAAAGGAAATAGGTTACTTTTTATGTAGGTACCACGCATGCGAAGCCGCGGGCAGCAACTAGTAATACATAAAAGTACATTCTTGATGCTGTTTTTTATTTAATGTCTGAAAACTTTAAGTATCCGCCATTAGAGGACTTCCTACTCCCTAGAGTCTTCAGTCCAGCTTAGAAATCGATTGGTCGAAGCAGAAGTTTACGAAATTTTCATTACAGGACTTGACGTCTGACATCAAAACATATTCCCCTTTACTTCTCTCAACTTCTGCCAAAAGTAAATCACTGTTTATAATAGTGTCATCCCATACTTATAATAGTGACATGTGATATAGATAGATAGTAAAAGGGCGAATCTTAAGCAGTGTTTAGGCAATGTGCATGTTGAGAGGGGTTTATAAGTAAGGCCGATGGTAAGTATACCTACATTCTTGTTTATAAAGGGTCTTCCAATAGGCACGTCCGAACTTTGACAGTTGGTAGCGGCCATCTTGTTGAAGCTACATCTGTCAAATTGGTTGTAATTTATTCATTCTGTTTTGCCAAATCATCATGGATAGCTATAGCATTCAACAACACGTGCAAATGATAAAATTGTTTTATCAAAATGAGTGTTCTGTTCGCAACGCACCGCGCGCTTCGCCCATTTTACGGTCGCCATAATCGTCCTACCGAGAGGACTATTCGTCGTGTGGTGGATAAATTTGAGTCCACTGGTTTGGTAAATGATCGACCAACACCCTTACACTTATTTATAAAAAATAACGTGGTCAGGTATGTCTGTACGGGTTTAAAACATAAATAACAAACTTTGTACGATATTGCAAAATATCGCAGAGTCAAGTTGCGCGAGTGCCTCGAGTGCACTCAAGCGAGCGAGGATCGTCGATGCACAAAGGGAGAGTGGCCAATACGGTTTTATTGGCTGGCTAGTCAAACTTTCATCTCCTCTGTCGACAAGAATTTATTGAGGCTCGATTTCTATATATTTTTTTTGTTTTATTAGCTCAGCAGAATAAAATTGCGACTTTTGTTACATTCCAATTGTGTGTGCTGACCGTGGTATTTAATATAGCTTATTAAAATACTTGTTTAAACTTTAAATAAAAATAGCGTTTGTTTACCGTGGTATCATTACAATGTACAATTGATGGTATTGTTGTAATTATATTTTACGGTTTTTAGTTACTGTCTAATTTTTGTTTCTATTATGTTATTGGAAAAGAAAAGGAATAAACGGACTTTAATTGTTTCAGGAAACGTTAAAATGTCACACATGGCAGCTGCGGAACTTTCCCCTAAAACAAGCTGAATGAGTTATTGAACTGGGTTCTGCAAGACAAGGGTATCAAAAAGGTAGGAGGAATCATACGAAACATATCTACGGCTCGTATTTCATAAATAAACATAAATGATTGCTTCGAGATTGTAAGATTTTCTTTTTTTTTGTAAGAATTGAAACGATATCAAAGATGATGAGTTATGATAAGGTTATATTGAGTTCAGTCAAACGGATCATCAGGAAATAGTATCGCGCAGTCGTTGCCTATGGCTCATACCTACATTTTTTTTGATAAACTACTGATGCTTACCTCTTATTTAACTCGCAACAATTATCAATAGGCGTGTGTTATGCTATCAAACGCGTTTAGTAAACAAATCTGTTATAAGCTTAAAAATACGTCTGACGATATCTACAGGCAAGTAACTAGGCCGTCCAAAAAGGTATATTTACGATGAACAACTGATTTCGCAGATATTTCTGTCGCTCCTGCCATTTTATGTAAGAGCGCTGCTGCTATATTAACAATTACATTTTAAAACTAAAAAGAAAACCGGCTTCATTGTTCAAATTCGTGCACAATAATCATTTTTCGAAATTCATAAACACCACTACAATGAAGAATCACAAGAAAGCAAAATATAGATATTTCGTTTACTTGGATGTTATATTTTTTCCAGCTTTTTTGATTTAATTACCAAACTACTAAACCGAATTTGATGAAATTTATATTAGACAAATCGGGCTGTAACATGAGAAAATATTTCATCATATCGGTTATAGATAACAAACATAAACCTCCCCATTTTGAGAACCTCCTCCTTTTTTTGAAATCTCTCCGTCCAAACACTTAACTAACTCTAGTCTTCTAAACCTTCCCATCTTGGGGTTTAGGTAAGGGCCTCGACATCTTTGTCATTACCCTGGCTTCAACTCGCAGGGGCGACTGCACCTGGACGCCAAACACTTTCTAATAGAACTTAATACTGACCACTGACTTAATACCATGACGACGACGCGATATGGCGATTGTTAAGATACCGTACGTCGTCGCGGACCACTCTGGAAGTATACTTCCAGAGCGGTCCGCGACGACGTTTTACTTTATTTAATATATTTAATATATTTATTTAATATATTAAGCAAACCAATTTTGATATACATATCTTAACAATAACAACGTTGAAATGTTCGTCGAACATAGCGAATTGGCAGTTCTTTCATTGTCAAAATAAATTGTATGTAAAAACGAGTTGAAACAATATAAATATGAGTTAGTTTAGCACAATTTTGTTCCGATAATATGGTGTATCATTTTGCTGAGTAGACCCACTTGGAAACAATATGGGCAGTGCGCATATATCAATTAACTAGGTATGATACGATATCCGATGACTGTCTTGCTAGACTGAAGTATTCCCTGGAGTCATTAGGCTAACTTTGAAATCGATTGGGCAGCAGATGTCAAATTGCCAGCCGGGCCCGACATCCACATAGATCAATTACCTAGATATGGTTTCCGATGACAGTCTTGCTAGATTGCAGTACCCCCTGGAGTATTGAGTCCAACTCTAAAATCGACTGAGCAGCAGACGTCGAATTGCCAGCCGGGCCCGGCATCTGCATATATCAATTAACTAGATATTCAGATGACAGTCTTGCTAGATTGAAGTAGGGGGAAGTCCCGTAACGCCGGACGAGAACTAGTTTCGGACACCCCTATTATCTCGGCAAGTTGCAACGCGTTCGATTTATAAATGGGTGAAATGGGACGCGAGGGAGCATATCGGTAACCGTCCACAAAACACGATGTGCAAATAACCTAAGAGGCCACGGTGAGAGAGGTTGATTGCTGTTTCTGACGGGAATACACTGCATCACGTTAGTTCTCAGTAAGTGTTATTACTATACTTTAGTGTTTAAAGTAATTGTTATTTATACACAAAAATGTATAACAGTGTCACTAGTTATGTCTAACCAGTGTGGTGAAAAGATTAAAGTGCGCCTCAGAGGCTCCTTTCGTGCACTTAAGTAAGTCTTAATGTCTTATTTTTATGATAGATGTTGTATGTCAATTTATAGAATAAAAAAAGGTATTAATCAAAATGGACGAGAAGAAAAAGAAAGGAAACTGGGACTGACAGACTGAAGAATTTACCCATTTGATAGAAATGTAATTTCCGACCTCGATTATTTGCCTGTAGATATGACCAACATTTTACTTAAAAAGTCAGGAACATCTCGCACCAGACTGTAGCGATGAGATGCACAATGATGATGAGAACAATTCAGTCTCGGAAGAACCCAGAACCTAGAAGCAAACCAACAATCACCAGTCCAAAGCCCATCGACTACCTTTTAATCAAATATTGTCCAAATTGCCCATAATTTATCGCCATTGCCAGATGCTGCTAAAAACGACCAGCTGCTCCTTAAAAAGTAAACTCCTTACTTCATCGCAATACAAAGTTCCTGTTGAAGAAAAAGAGAATGAAAAGAACGTTAAGATGCGATGTTTTAGTGATAGAAAGAAGGAGAAATAAACTGAAAGTGATAAAAAAAGTGCTGATAAAGCAAAGAAAAAGGAAATATCTAACATAGGAACTACTTGTTTAGCGTGCTTAGAGGACCATGACGAAGACTGGATACAATGCGACATTCCTAAATGTTCAGATACTTAGATCGATGCACGATGTTTTGAAGATGTCAGGCACTGGGGGCTTGAAGTAAAATCCGTCCGGTACTAATTGCCATTAGCAATTATTGCATTTTTTTTTTACCCATGTTTGGTTTAAGTTTTAATGAATGTTATATTCATTAAAACTAGGTAAAAAGGTTCTATTTCTGATAATTTATATTGCCCTTAAAGTTTGTCTTAGAGTAAAATCCTTACTAATATTATAAATTGAATAGTAACTCTGTCTGTCTGTCACGTTTTCACGCCTATATCGCTGAACCGATTTTGATGAATTTTGGTATAGAGATAGATGGAATCTTGGAAAAGGAAATAGGTTACTTTTTACGTAGGTACCACGCGTGCGAAGCCGCGGGCAGCAACTAGTAATACATAAAAGTACATTCTTGATGCTGTTTTTTATTTAATGTCTGAAAACTTTAAGTATCCGCCATTAGAGGACTTCCTACTCCCTAGAGTCTTCAGTCCAGCTTAGAAATTGATTGGTCGAAGCAGAAGTTTACGAAATTTTCATTACAGGACTTGACGTCTGACATCAAAACATATTCCCCTTTACTTCTCTCAACTTCTGCCAAAAGTAAATCACTGTTTATAATAGTGTCATCCCATACTTATAATAGTGTCATATGATATAGATAGATAGTAAAAGGGAGAATCTTAAGCAGTGTTTAGGCAATGTGCATGTTGAGAGGGGTTTATAAGTAAGGCCGATGGTAAGTATACCTACATTCTTGTTTATAAAGGGTCTTCCAATAGGCACGTCCGAACTTTGACAGTTGGTAGCGGCCATCTTGTTGAAGCTACATCTGTCAAATTGGTTGTAATTTATTCATTCTGTTTTGCCAAATCATCATGGATAGCTATAGCATTCAACAACACGTGCAAATGATAAAATTGTTTTATCAAAATGAGTGTTCTGTTCGGGCAACGCACCGCGCGCTTCGCCCATTTTACGGTCGCCATAATCGTCCTACCGAGAGGACTATTCGTCGTGTGGTGGATAAATTTGAGTCCACTGGTTCGGTAAATGATCGACCAACACCCGTACGTCAACGAAACGCAAGGTCTGCCGAAAACATCGCCGCTGTCCGTGAGAGTGTGCAGGAGAATCCGAGGCAGTCGATTTCGCGTCGCTCACAAGAACTCGGCCTTTCACAGACCATAACTTGGCGAATTTTGCGTCGTGACTTCACTCAGGAATTGAAGGTAAACGACCATAGACAACGACGTGTGTTCGCTGAATGGGCACTGGAGCAGTTAGCAACTGACCGTAATTTTCACAGAAAAATTATCTTCAGCGATGATGCCCATTTCTGGATGAATGGGTACGTAAACAAACAAAATTGTTGAATTTGGGACGATACCAATCCACATGAGATCCAAGAGTTATTATGTGATTCCACACATAATGGCATCACTACATCTTTCAAATAAATAAATAATTTCGATAATATATCACACACATTTTGTTTTATTTAAATTTAAAGATAGGACACGCTTAATGAAAGACCCTATATTAGTTGTCAGTTTGGTTTGCGTTAGATCGCATGGATAATACCATCAATAGAAGCACCATCGTGGAAAAGACTAATTAGAGCCCTCTTATCTACTAAACCGCTGTTTGGGAAATACTTGAATTGTTTTCAATTGTAGTTTAGATGATTTATACTAAATATACAGGTCTTGATAAGGCATACATATTTGAGCCTTTTGGAGACCCTGGGCCCGTGGGAAACAGGTACCCACCGCGTTTCCAAAATTATTTCACGGCATCTGGTAGATACATTGCGTGACCCAATTAGCTAGCTCCTATCTAGCTCAGCGTATTAGCATTGCCATTTAACGTGGCAGTACAAATACAATACAAATACAAAATTTTCTTTATTCAATAAAATCACAAGGACCACTTTGAATCGTCTTCTTACATGCTAGTGAATCTCGGTGCCGGTTCCTCCTAACCCCAGTTCAAGAAGGATCCAGCAAGAAACTCGTCTGGTCTTAACATTTTTTTGTATGGTCTTGACAATTTTGTTACGGATGCCGAGTCCAGTTGGAAAAGATTCATCCCAAGATTTTTTGTCATCTAAATTATCAGATATTTTATAATATGCCTTAATACACAGTTTCTGTTTTATTACGTTTTTAAATTTGCCTATCGAAAATCTAACACATCGCTTGGGACTTTGTTATAGAAGAGTGCTCTTTGCCCTATAAAATATTTATTAACTTTAGCGAGCCTAACGGTGGGAACAGCGAGTTTACCGTTTTTTCTAGTGTGAATACTATGATTATCGATTTTTTTTTTAAATAAATGAATTTTTATGTGCACATACTTTAAATTTTCGTATATATACTGTCAAGGCACTGTCATAATATTAATTTATTTAAACTTATTCCTAAGTAATTATCTGGGGCCCATGTTATAAATTGTACGAACAGCCCTCTTCTGCAACACGAATTTGAAAGAAAGAAAGAAAAAAAACACACTTATTTGCGTGTTGTCTACACGTGTAGACAGTTAACAAACATGCATAGTTACAGAGACAGATGAGAGATACAGAAATACTTATTTACTAATTTAAAAAAGAAAACAACTTAACTTAAACAATCAAATAAGTACACACCCGTTAAGGTATTACAGAAGTGTGTATCTCCCGGCATTGACCATCTATACCTGCCTCATCGCAAATTGGCGTCCAACTCAGCATTAGTTGTGTTGTAGCAACACTAATCGTTAAGTAATAAGTTGTTTACATTAAACCATGTTACAACTTTAGAGATTGCATTGTTTACATCGTCAATATTAGTAAGTCGTCGCTATAATTTAAATAAAAATGACGTGTCATCAGCAAACAGTACAATCTCGTGATCATCCTTTACAAGTTTTGGTACATCATTTACATTAATTAAAAACAAGAATGGCCCGAGTATTCTGGTTATATGGGTATCTTTGTGGTATACTCATTTTACCATTGACCCCGGAGAACGCTTTCCATTTACATCTACTCGTTGTGTTCGGTCACTTAAGTTTGATGTGAGAAGCTTAAGTGCAACTCCCTTAACACCATAGTGATGTAGTTTCCTGATTTGAGTTTCATGGTGAACGCAATCAAAATCTTTGACAGATCACAAAAAATACCTAAATGCCGCCACTGTCTTGGTAACGCTTAGATAGCTCAACTGTTTCACGTGTATTTTATTATATTATTATATATTTTTTATTTTATTTTATTATTTATTGTAAATAAATAGTTGCATTATAAAAAAAAATAACTTTATATGTTAATATTAATTGAAATTAGCTGCTGCGGCCGCACGTATGGTGCCGACGAAAAACGAAGAACGAAGAACGAAGAACGAAGAACGAAGAACGAAGAACGAAGAACGAAGAACGAAGAACGAAGAACGAAGAACGAAGAACGAAGAACGAAGAACGAAGAACGAAGAACGAAGAACGAAGAACGAAGAACGAAGAACGAAGAACGAAGAACGAAGAACGAAGAACGAAGAACGAAGAACGAAGAACGAAGAACGAAGAACGAAGAACGAAGAACGAAGAACGAAGAACGAAGAACGAAGAACGAAGAACGAAGAACGAAGAACGAAGAACGAAGAACGAAGAACGAAGAACGAAGAACGAAGAACGAAGAACGAAGAACGAAGAACGAAGAACGAAGAACGAAGAACGAAGAACGAAGAACGAAGAACGAAGAACGAAGAACGAAGAACGAAGAACGAAGAACGAAGAACGAAGAACGAAGAACGAAGAACGAAGAACGAAGAACGAAGAACGAAGAACGAAGAACGAAGAACGAAGAACGAAGAACGAAGAACGAAGAACGAAGAACGAAGAGCGAAGAACGAAGAACGAAGAACGAAGAACGAAGAACGAAGAACGAAGAACGAAGAACGAAGAACGAAGAACGAAGAACGAAGAACGAAGAACGAAGAACGAAGAACGGAGAACGAAGAACGAAGAACGAAGAACGAAGAACGAAGAACTTAGTTCGTTCGAATACGTTAAGCTGCTGAAGCCAAAGGTCTCCAGCTGGCTAATTAACTCTTTAACCAGTGTCGGTCAGGCTTACTAGATCTAACAAAGAAGAAAAAAAAAATGTTGACTAACCTGTCAGCTCAGTAGGTAGCAGCTCTACCTTCTACGCTGTAACAATACCCACATATGAATTATCAAAATGTATATGAACCAGCCTAAAATGAACAAAATCTAGAAATGTATTATTTATATTATTTTTATAAATAGGTTATTTAAACAAATTTATTTCAGGGTATTTTGTGTATGTATTTAGTACATAATTCTAGAGAATAGAGAGTTGAGACTAAGTTAAGTACGTGAGAACGGAGTATTAAAAATCTTATTGATGGGCTTTCTATGAAAATTGTGTGGAACTATAGGGGAAATACAACATAAACGATTGTATCCTGTCTGGCCGTTAATGATTTTATGGAAGAAACTTAAATCATGTAAATGATCGTGTTCCGATTACAAGTCGATATTTACCCAAAAACCTAGTCTGTTATCTCTTTGGCTAAACATTATTCAAGCTGCAGCTGAAACGTAGCTGTTTAAAATAAAAAGCGGCCAAGTGCGAGTCGGACTCGCGCACCGAGGGTTCCGTAAAAACCGGTAGGTATATAAGTAAAAGTTCACCCATCACGACAATTGAGTCATAGTTATGGTATTTTATTGCAAAATGAAATCCATCTAAAAATGTAGGGTTTTCGCAATTTTTCCTTTATCTGTGCTATATTTTGTATCAAATTTCAAGATTCTGAGTTTACGGGAAGTACCGTGTAGGTTTTGACTCCCTTGCAAATATCGAAAATTTGCGGCATAAACGGCTGTATCTTTTGATTACGTTGGCTTAGAAGTTTGTTTTTTTTCACAGCTTTAAGGGACCGTAGACTAGAGTATTTGATATAAATTTCAGCTTAATACCTCCACGTGTTCTTGAGAAAAAGGGTCTTGACAGACAGACGGACGGACGGACAGACGGAGGGACGTACAACAAAGTGATCCTATAAGGTTTCCATTTTTTCCTTTCGAGGTACGGAACCCTGAAATATGTGATATAACTAAAAATTTAAGGTTTTTGGAGTTTTTCCTTTATATGTGCTATAAATATAAAACATTGCTTCATGCCAAATTGCAAGATTCTAGGTTGACTGGAAGTACCCTTTAGGTTTTGATTCCCTTGCGAGTAGTTGCGAGTTTGAAAATATGCTGACTTAAATTGCTGTTTCTATTGATTGCGTTGACATAGAAGTTTTATTTTATTACAGCTTAAAGGTATTATAGAGCTGAGTAATTGATATGAATTTCAATTTAATACCTCTACGCGTTCATGAGGAAAGGGGTAGTAAGTTTAAAATTATCAAAAATATTTTTATAATACGATGTAACTAAAAAAATTACGGATTTCGCAATTTTCCCTATATCTCTGCTATAAGACGTTGCTTCGTACCAAATTTTAAGATTCGGAGTTCACGGGAAGTACTCTGTAGGTTTTGATTCCATTGCGAGTTTCGAAAATTTTAGGAAATTTGGGGCATAAACGGCTGTATCTTTTGATTGCGTTGGCCTAGAAGTTTGATTTTTTCACAGCTTTAAGGGACAGTAGATCTTAGTATTCGATATAAATTTCAGTTTATACTTCCACGCGTTCCTGAGAAAAAGGGTCTTGACAGACAGACGGACGGACGGACAACAAAGTGATCCTATAAGGGTTCCTTTTTTCCTTTCGAGGTATGGAACCCTAAAAAGAGTCATTTACACGGAAATAAGTCAAGAACGCGTTAGCATAAATCTCGTTACCAAATACTTTGCTGTGTTAACAGTCGCTTGGGAATCTCGTATGAAATACACGCAGGCGGAATTTTAGTTCTTACGTGTATGTAAAACTTTTGATATACAATTTCTCGCAATAAAACTTGCAAAAACCCGCTCCAAGTAGACCTTAGTAAAAAGAAGTGATGCCATATTTACACAGATCATATATCTTATTTTAATTAATTTTGAAATCAATGTAGCAACCACTGGGGTGGATGACAGCAATCATGTCTTTGGGGTTGTTGAGTTAAAAAAGTGCAGTAGCCTTTTTACCTATAAAATTCTAATTTTGCATGTGCAAGAGAGAGTAGTTAAAAGTAAGCATGAAAAATCACAAGCCTAAACATTTTCTCGAAACACATTACCAAAATTATCTAGTGCAACTAATATTGACGCGTAGTTACGGCGCTCAAATCGCGACTTTTTTTATCAGAAAACATAAAAAAAAAATCTGATTTTTTTTATGGGTTTTTAATTAGCTTTCTTTACACCTAATAGTGTAAGTAGCAAGTTAAAACGACATAAACTCTAGAAGAAGATGATGTTTATTGAACATTTTAAACATAAATTTTTAATTAAACTATATAACTAATATATTATAAAACTATCAACTTTAAATACAAATAGAATGGAGGAAGTAGGAGGAATGGATACGGAAACGGGTTTTTAAATAAACCCTGTAAATGTATGCTGAAGCGACAACACTACTATGCACCTATGAGTAGAGTTTTAGGGAGGCCTATACATCTAACAGTAAGTGCACCTACACATAGGATGAATAAATGCATTGGAACTTATCAGATAAGTAGTTATATTGTTGATTTATAATTTATTTTACTATCTACAACTGTTTATGCTTACGATGAACCATCGTAAGTCTGAGACATCAATCTCACTTTTGCTTCAACCTTGGGTCTGTCCAGCATTCTTGGTTCTCAGTGCTTCGTTGTGTAATACGCATTAAGATGTAAAATAATAAATAAAATAAAAATAAATAATCCCGGACATTTCACACACCATCATCTGGCTCCAAAGTAAGCAGAGCTTGTGTTATGGATACTAACATGACTGATATACTACTTATATACTTATTTTTTGTTAATACATACATATTATACAAAGAAACACCCACACCCGAGACAAATACTTGCAGATCATACAAACATTTGTCCCGCGGCAGGAATCGAACCCGCAACCTTCTGCGTCTCAGCCTGACCTTAACCCACTGCGCCGCAGAGGTCGTCATGTGAAAGCATAATTTACAGTTGAAATCAACATCACTCTTAATAATGGGTATCCAGGAGCACTTATTTAAGCAGAAACGTATATACAAATTTCCCTTTAAAGATGAGTTTTGTTTGCCTATTAATGAGCTAGATAGGTAGGTAGAAAGGTACTGACGATTTAAATTAGATTCAGCTTTAGAGTATGCGACGCAGAATCACTATATATGTACTTATAATAGATTAAATAACTATTTCGTAACTATTTTCGTAACTAATTTAACTATTTTCGTAACTAATTTAACTATTTCGTAGTTAAGGTAGTTATAAGATGGATCATATAAAAAAGCGCTAGGACCAAGACGAGTTTCTTGCCAATTCTTCTCGGGCTTGGGTTAGGATGAATTGGCTCCTAAATTCACCTAGTATGTAAGACGTTTCAAAGTGATCCTTGTGATTGTATTGAATAAATCATCTTTTGACTTTTGACTTGACTTTGATTAATAGGAATAGATGTTAGGTTGTGTTTTTTTAAAAAGGTGCTACCTTCTGCCTTTCTACCTTTCTAGCTTCTGCCTTCGCACCAAGGCTTTATATAAATACTCATGACAAAGGCAGTCACAGAGAAGTTTTGAGTTTAAGAGAATTTCTATGTAAAGTCTAGCAAGGCTTTTAGTTACAAATCCGTGGTCGGTTAATTCGTAAGCTCGTACATTTTTGATAAATAACACATTTTCGCTTCTGTATTTATTCTGCTTTTTTCCATGCTCATGATGTTCACTCCCTTGGTAAGCTTAACTACCAAGTTCAGAAGTTTTAGTAAAAGTTTTATTTTTTTATCGAAGAAGGCGAGTTTAATAGCGAGTAAAATAGCATAATATGATGAACATTTTCACAGCTAACATTTTTGACTGTCTTGACATAAAATTAAGACATTCGTTTGACCGTGACTCCGTAACCGTAGCTGAGTCATTATTTATTAGTAGAATATCAAGGTGGTCCATCTGACTATTTTTCAATCGTCATCACTACCTTTTTTTTTACTCAACAACGCTCTCTTATCATTATCACACTGTTTCTCACTCTATCATTGAACGTTAAACTAAACAAATTTTTCGCAAATCTTTCAATTTCAATTCAATCGTTTCATTCAATTTACTCTGCTCTGATGCTTTTTCTGCCACACGAAACTCAACTAACAATATCATTAGGTAAATAAAAATGTTGCAGCATAAAATATTAGACTTACAGCGCAGTTCTCTACTGAACTTTGTAAGCCTTCTACTTAATTATTTGAATGAAGCGGAGCGCTGAGAGTGGTCTCACTGGAACACAGTGGAATAATCCCGGGTAATCCGAGAACAAACAAACGTTTATGGTTTTGTGGGTAAGAGGGATATTCGTGCCTCAAACAATTGGAATGCAGGAGCATATTATGATTGTATCTTCCGACAATTTGGTAGTTAATTTTACGCACTGTCACAAAAGCCTAGCGTACAGTTACCTATACCCATCGAGATAAATACAAATCAACAGCTTGATGTTTACGGTCTGTTCAATATGAGTATGATCGTGAATCATTGAAATTTGATCCTTTTATAAATGAGCTTTTTTTTTAAAAAAAAAATGTATTAAAAAGATAGATTACTTAACAATTTCTATAACTATTATGATTTTGAACATAATTTTCACTTTGAGATAATCAGTTTATCTCATGACCATGGCGCATGCAACTGTGCCGAAATATTGGGAAGCAGAAAAACTCATATATCATGGTAAATATCCCGTTTTGAGTGAAAATTATCACATAATACTTTTTTAACAAAATTATTTTTGTTTATTTTTTTCTCTAATTAAAAAGTTATATTAATTTAAAAATATTTTTTTTAACCTAGTAAGTACCGAAAACACGCCGACAGTTCCCGAAAAAAGACGATCGCGGGTGACGTCACAATAATAATTTCTACTCATCGTAGAACACAGCTGATACAGTGTTTTGACTTTTAATCAATCAAATTGTATTATTATCGTCAATATATTGCTAAATATATCAAAAATGTCAAACCTTAATTTTGAGGTTATGTTTAGTACCAAAGATTCAAAGATAAACTAGGGGTCTCGTGGGTTTATCTTTAGTACCATAGATGTTACAGTATCTAGAGAAAAACTTCGTTTTGTAATTAGCTTTGGATTAGTCCCTGGTTTATCAGCAGGTTTAAACCTAGACTATCTTTAGTCTTCGTTTTGGAATAAGGCCGTAAGAGTTTGACTTATGTATGTAAGAATACTACAAAAACAACTCCCCAAGATTTATTTAAAAATGTTCTACAAGATGTTAAACGCCGAAATAAATGGTTCCAAGCAGTGCGACGACCCAAAAAATCTTAATTTATTTTTGTTATGAATTGTTTCAAATTGTTTATTAAAAAAAAATACTTCGATCTACTCTTCTATACACTTTCGCATCGATTATTATATTAATTTATAAAAAAAAAAAAAAATGTTTTTCAAAACCCCAATTGACATAACCTCATCACTCTTCTGGTTAACTCCGCAGCCGATTCTCTACATTCTCGATTTCAATTTCCTCAAACGATTTGCTCGCGAACTGATTCCATCAAGTTTGCTATCTGCATTTCCCCCGCTCAATGGAGTTCTCTAACAGAGTCAAAGTACCAGTTGAGAGTTATGGTTTGATTAGATCGTATTTCGTATCGATGCCTCGTTCGTCGGGTTACTTGAGTATTTTTATCATTTTCGGTGTTGTATTGCATGTAGGGAGGTTATGTATATGTATGTATTTGTGTGAAAAGAATATAGATTTTTATAATATAATTAGCTGTCCCGTTCGGGAATCTAAACCATTCTCGAACTTACACACACTGAACATAAACACGTACAAAAAATCGGTCCAGCCTTTTAGGAGTTTAATTACAAACACACGCACAGAAGATTTATATAAATAAAGTTACAATGTATCTTTATTGTACACCTTATGAAAAATAAAACACAAAATAACAATTTAAATATAGTAAGAGTACTTAAGTGGTACAACGGGCGCCCATATTTCTTGAGAGCTGATCTCAAACTGTTTCGAGCTAACCACGCGCGTTCTTGTGAAGGCGTTTTCACAAATCGTCATATTGAAACAACATCAATACAATAGCATAAATATTGTGGAATGTAATGTAAGAATTTTCTAGTAAAAAAATACAATTGAATATAGAACCTCCTCCTTTTTTGAAGTCGGTTAAAATTAAGTCTTTTTCATCGATATTATATTTCGACAAACACTGCACGACCAAACGCGGAACGAAGCCGTTCTCCACTGCGGACAGGCACAAACGCGCGCGTTGCCGCTCCCGCGCCGCTGCCCGCCCCGTGCTGCTAGTCTGGCCAAGCCCTTAGGAATGCAATGGAGAAGAATGGCTACGGATGGAATCAAATTTTTCGCATTGCCAACTCATCCTCTCAAGGAAACGTCAGTAGAGAGAGCTTACCTACCGTTTGTGAAAGGAGTGACGGATAAAATTGGACACTTGTTGCGAAGGAAATAAGGCGTCAGGACAATATTCCGACCACTTACTCAACTTAGACTACTTATACGCTCTCCAAAGGACAAAGACCCTTTGAGTGTACCTAGAGTTTACAAGATTTCATGTGATTGTGGTAGTTCTTTCTTATGTAGGTGAAACTTAAAGGAACATTTCTACCAGGCTGACTGAACATATTTGTGCCGTGAAGAATGCTGACATAGAAAAGTCAGCAATTGCAAAGCACTCGCTAACTTCGAGAAGGAGTAAAGAGATAAACTCTTTGAACGTAGCCACGATTCCTTGAACGTATTATGGTAACGATGTGGAGCCTGTTAGAGATAGTATCAGTGATGTATATTGGACGGTTCCCGATGTTGAGGGCACGAGTGGTGAAGTCGAAGATCCAGTACCAGCACTTTGATACCGCCTGCCGTGACAACGCGTACCCCTCTACCTACACGCACGATCCGCGCCGCGAGATACGTCATCCGCAATGCGAGCCGTGAACTCGAGCGTCAACAAATAGGCCAGTCAAAATAGCATTTAACTTTGCACTATATTTCCGATCCAAATTCTTTTTTTAATAGGTGGTTTAGGATTACTTACTGAGCATAAAATCACAAAATGCTGACAGATCCAGGTGACGCTTCAAGCGCCATCTTGATAAAACGTTTTTGACTGATATCTTGAAAACTATGCACTTAAGGGCAAACTTATGGAGACTATTATTGTAGAAAATAAAATTTCGCATCTTTTGTTACAAGTAAACTTTTTTTTTAAACTTACCGTTTACGATTTATGGCCTATTTAATAAACCGGTTTTTCTATCGCGGCCGATAACTTTTGAAATATTAGATTAATCAAAAATATGCGTCAAATTATTTTTAAAGATCAGTTTATTTTCTACAACTTTTGTTTCAAACTTTTTTTTTTAATGTCTATACTTTTTGATTTATAAGACGTTTAATGCAGAAATGCCGACGGGTGACGCGGCAGCCTAAAGGTTGTTTTCTATAGCAGGTAAGTAACCGTTTCTTTTATATTTCTACACAAATTTAATAAAATTTTGAATTTGTATTTGTATTATGGTTTTTCTAGAAATAAATTTTGAATATTTTTTTTTTTATATTCTTCTTTCGTTTTCATTCATTTTATTATAGAATTTGAACATAACATAATTAATTATAATTACTAACTATTTTTTAGTTGTACGAAATATAATAAAATAAAATATGAAAAGTTCGTTATTATTGCAGGTAAGGAATTGAACTATTAATTTTTTAGTACATAAACAATCGGGATATTTTTTTAAATTTATTTGTTGTTTTTGTACCATTATATTCTGTGCGTATCTTGTAATTTTCAAATTTACGTCCAGTAGTCCAACATTAAACGCCCTATAACTTAAAAAGTTTGGACATTAGAAAAAAAACAAAAGTTGTGGAAAATAAACTGATCTTTAAAAATAGTTTGACGCATTTTATTGATTAATCTAATATTTCAAAAGTTATCGGCCGCGATAGAAAAACCGTTTCATTAAATGGGCCATAAATCGTAAACGGTAAGTTTTACAAAAAAAATACTTAAAACAAATGATGCAATTTTATTCTCTACAATAATAGTCTCGATAACTTTTTCCCAAAAATGCATAGCTTCCGAGATATCGGCCAAAAACGTTTTTTCAAGATGGCGCTTAAAGCGTCACCTGGATCTGTCAGCATTTTGTGGTTTTATGCTCAGTAAGTGATCCTAAACCTTATAAAAAAATGAATTTGGATCGGAAATTAAGTGCAAAGTTGACCAAAAAAAACGTCTATTTTGACTGGCCTAGAACGGATCGCGGATATAACTCACCCAGCTGAAGATTCTCTAGATGAATCGAAACAGTGTCGGTGCCTCCATCGACAAAATAATACGTGAGTGAACCCGTGTTTATCAAATTGAATAGATTTAGATAACATACTGCACAGTGCAACATTGGACAGTTTTGATAAACTTTCCAATACTACAAACAGTCGCAGACCTACACTAAACTAATACTGACTGCAGCACAAGTACAAGCGGTACAAGTACAGCGGTCTGGTAAATACTTGGCACTCCGCCTCGCAAGTATTTCTTGAGTTGTAAGAGGCACCGACCTCTCGAACGACGCCGGCGTGCAAACATATTCTGAACTCAAGAACGCTGCGACAAGTTTCAAAGCTTTTGGGGAAAATCAACATTGTGCTAAAACTTTTCATGGTTTATTCGTATTAAACGTTTTGTTTTATTTTTATTTGAAATTTGTCATGGATTTCCTTACTTTATAGCTTAATTTTGTTTAATTTCATCGTACATATGATTTGAATAACCTTTGAACAAACTACTGTAAACCATTACATTGTTGCAACGGTACATCATTGAGCTTCGATTATGTGAAATAACTCAAAACTTCGTTCGTTCGTTCGTTGCTCAAATACTTAATAGTTACAAAGTGTCTACTATTGTTTCAGGTAAGAAATTCAACATCAGCCAAGCAGGAAGCAATGCGAATTTTTAATTTTGTTGGTAAGTGTGACTTTTTGTGATACTTTGTTCTGAAAGATATACTGTAAAAAAAATTCTAAAGGTGAGTTTGAGTTTAATTCTAAAAAACAGCCCTTAACATGCAAAGGACACAATACTTGAATTGTTACGGATCTGAAGCGTTGGTAAAGCCACTTGCTCAGTTTACTAACTGCTTGATACCCCCACTCAACAGTGAACAGACTACTTACCAACTAGTTAAGTTGTTGGAAACACAAACTCGAGTGGCGGTTACCTGAGTAGTGACACCGATCGGAGTAGTTAGCGTTCCTGGCTTGGCCGTATAATAAGATTCAGTTTAGCTAGTTATTTGAAATAAGACTATAGCTCCAATGAATTTGATTTCATTGTTTCCACAAAAATAAATATAGGTTAGTATGTGTCAGGCTAACATCATGGGTTTTAATACATCTTACTATCCTTTCTTCCGAATACATTTCTGAGCTTACATAATAAAGATGTAAGTAATTTTGTCTATTAATCCTGCTCATTTTCATCCAAATCCCCGAACGGAAAACTGGACGGATTTGGATGAAAATGAACAAAGTTGGTAGTAAAAAGCTTGTATTTATTTCTAATTTCTTCAATTTGCCCTCCTTAAGCTCTTCCAATAACCACATATATTTAAAGCCCCATGTATTGGCCACAAACTTAGTGAAGTTTATGGCCAATCCAAAACTACTCTGCTACAATACGGCCCAATTCCAAGAACCAGTGTCTTCAGAGTTCGGACTGAATAACATTGTTATCGGTTATCGGATATTCAATTACTGGGCTCTGTTTAGTTTAAACGACGAGGATAATCGTATTTTGATGTTGATGTCCGTGACTAAGACGGTATTACATTTAAAACTACAAATAGCCATGCATAATGGATACTGAAAGTTGTCCAAAGCTTCTTTATGCTGTAACATAAACGTATAATTATATTCCGCCGGCAGTTTCAGCCGCATAGAAACTTTGTATGCGATGCGATGTAACCAGGTTAACTGTGTAAAAAGTAGCCTGTGTAATGTTATTGCAGATTATCTTTTCTTTAATTAAATAATAATCTTTGTCCTGCACTGACTTGACTAACGCACTGACAGACAACGCACAGTATAAACTGCTGAGCGTAGAGACTTGAAATTGGGAAGGTATATCTGTCTTGATCAGTAAAAGTGAACTAAGAAAGTCTTTTATGGTGGTCTCATGGTGGGCATCACCACAGGTCACTGTGAAACCAACAGTAACCTATTCAAGACAGGAGCCACAGACAGGGGAATCTTGTCGTGATTGCTTTCATGATGAAGAAACAGTGGTCTTGTGGAACACAGCCGCAGAGCAAGCTAGTTTAGAATACAACTACATAAGTGACAATAGGACCCTGCCCTACATCAACTGAAATATTTGCATTAAATATTATCAGATTTGCTGTAGAAGTGCTACCATCAACTCAGTCCCACTCTGATACTTCCTGGACGCTGACAGGGGTCAGGTAACCAGGACAATGCATAATACACCCCAGCGCAGATTTCAGTGTTAATCATATTCCTGTTATAAAATCTATAGAATATTATTATAAACTGTTAAAATAATATATTACTTTCGAGTTAGAATTAGGTAGTGTATTTTTATTTAATAAAATAATGAAGATGTAGCTAGCGTTATACTTACCTACACTTTCCCACGTGCTTGTGTTTACAATCATGCACCAATAGACAGCTCCATCAAAACATGGTAGCGTTTTAGGACAACGGACCAATGGAAAAGCGTATAACATCTCACTTTAATCAAGCTCTGCTTACTTTGATGCTGTGTGAAATGTCCGGGATTATTTATTATTTATTTTATTTATTATATTTTGACTGACTGGGGTACAAACGTGCGAATTAAATGAACCAGGGCGTTCTGGCTACTATACGATATACTAGCTAAAAATCATAATCTTTTACCGTACCGTACATTATTACGGCAGGAATAACAAACATACTAACAAAGCCACAGGGTCGATCCTCGCGTTTATCTCACAACCGTAAATTAGCTAGCGGGGCGTTAAATCCTTTTGAAGGGCGTTGGACGTTAAAGTTGTTTAGCATCATTTTTTCAAATATTTGATTTGATTGTGACTTAAACCAACCCTGGTGCCAAAACTGACAATATGGATTAGTATTATGTATGTTCGTTTTCTTTTTCGGGTCAAATAAGTTTTCGAAACAAATAAAGATGTAGTGGCGCGAACAACGATTTTAAGTGAAGTCTTAAAATCGTGCTCCTCTGTTTAAATACACGCACCTTCTCATACATATACTTAAAACTATGCTCCCTGCTCTTAGTAAATGCATAATGTACTTGTAGTAATAGGTATTTTGTGGTGCATGTAATGGTGTCGTCTAGTAAACATCGTACAAAAAAAACATTATGCTTTCTTCCTTTTTACACCACCAGTGTTACAGTGACAGAAAAGGGCCATGGAATCACTTTTTACTTGTTATAACATTTTTTTTAATATAAATCGTTATTTTGAACTCAAAACGCCATCGAATGAACTTGACCTAAAGCGTGAGGGTTTTGTACAATGTTTCTGGATAACGACGTGGCATGAAATAAGAGCAAGAAGCATGATTTGAGGGTAATTGTGTGCGTTGGTGCGTGTATTTATATAGAGGAGCACGGTTCTAAAGCTTCTCTTTGGTTGATCGGAGCGCTCCATCCTTTTAATTATTTGATCTGAGGTTTCTATTCATATGACAGCATGTTTGACAGTCAACATCAACCTTCCAGTCAATTATCAGTTGAAGATATTTATTTTCTCACAAGAATTGAGTAATTCACTTAAAGAGAAAAAATAAAAATAACTTAATATTAGAGTGCCTTACAGCGTTAAAGGATATTAGTTGTAAAAATAATTCTAGTTATAAAAACAATATAGGTATAAAAATAACAATCATAACAACAAAAACAGAAAATATAGATATAAAAGTGGGTAGGAGCTTAATTCGTTCATTTGTGTTAGTAGGTTACCGAGCGAGAACTCTGCTTGCGTTTCCGTGACTACTATGTAAGGCCTCGGCCATGGTGAGATGTTGATGATCGGTTCATCACTAACTGAAAACAATTTGTATCAATGCTTTGATATAATCAGAATTTCATAATCACCCGGCTGTTCTCACGTCAGAAGGATCATAGAATCAGTATTGTGGGCTTAGATTGCAAGTAGACGTATAATAAATAAATATCTCAGCAATGCCAATGGGGTGATCGCAATAAGTACCTACGGGCGCAGAATAATGTACCTAAGTTGCCACACGAGTGAGTTCTGTACTCAGTGCTCTCTATCATAAAACTTTTTCAAATGTTATAGTTGAAAAGTTTTGTCCACACAGTACGTTTTCATATTTATCTTCCGTTTTCCTCATTAGCGCTATAGCACACGCAATAACGCATGCCTCTAACACACGCATAGTAGACGCATTGCTACACGTACGTGTTTCATTCATTCATTTGGCGACTATCAATGCGCACAAGTAAGCGAATGTGTTTATCCCCCCATCCGTATAGGTTCACACACACATTCGCTTACATATTCGCCCTACAGTTACCCGATGGTAACTGTAGGGCGATCGCGCTATTTGTCTACGTAATTGCCATTGAACGGTATGGTTTTGCCAAAGGTTTGGATATGGCTAATCAAAGTATCAAAATGGTACCGCACTATTCTTCCTGAGCGATTTAACCGTTGATTTTACCAATCGAACATATTTATATATATTATAGATTACTGCATTACTGCATAGTGCACAGATTACTATGATGTACAAATTCAAAAACGTTCGTTTTAAAGCACTGTCAATAATAACGCGATCCCGCAACGTTTGATCAACGTATAATCCAAACTAAAGCTAAATAGTTTCCGTTATAGTGATTACCGCGATACGAAATATGTCATTTTGATTTTCTCATAATAAATCGATAATAAACTAATTATGCATCATTAGTAGGAAATATACTTCATGTCGGTACTCTTACAAAAAAAGTACTCTAGCGAGACATTGTAAACCTTTTTTGCGTGTGTGAACCTCTTAACTTTACATATTTTGCAGTGATGTAAAGTTCATTTTTAGGGTTAGGGTATTTCTAAAATGTCAGGAGGAGGTTTTGAACAGTTTTTCAATACAAGAATTCGTTTGATAATTTTACAAAGTTAAATTTATACAATGACATTACAAGAAAAAGTGTCACAGCTATTGCCGAATTTATAAAGCGCGCCTGCCAGTGGCATTATGATTCGGTCCATCCGAATCACAAACAGGAGTCTCTGTTATACTATAAAGTTATAATGTGGCTATAAGAAGTAGCAATGGGGCACCGTAACAAGAGCATATGGTATAGCTCCCTTTCTGTTGATTATGCATTCGAGTGGCATGGCACACTCTGGCGGGGAGCCAACTGACCCGTAGAGCACAAGCTCTTCATACGCCAAATAGCACTCCAGCACAGAATTGCAAGGCATTCTAACCATAAACAGTATGGTTAAGTAATATGAAACCACAGGCGGTTTTAATACAGTTTGATCCTATTAATATTATAGAAGGATTACCATCATTCCGCGGCTTTACCTGCAAACAAAGTTTGACAGCTTTGCAGCTTTGCACATACCAGGTGCATGGGGCAGATTTATGAGATTAAAGTAGCTTATATTCGTATATTCGTATCGTATCCAGTATACGATATGATACAATTTATAAATTAATTGAATTCCAGGCTATAAATACTACATTACATAACCTGTTTCAATAATGAAACAAATCTTACGGCGGTTTATGTCGTATCTACTCAATCACTAAATATTCCTATTTTTATTTTCCGTGTGGTAAGACTTTATTAAATCCATTATCTATTATTCATTTCATCATTGAAACAGTGTTTACCAACCAAACTGTGACGACAAAGATATAGGATAATAAGTATTAATAGACTACGATAAAGGGCGATACAAAGGCACTCCGCAGGATACCCGCAGTAAATGAAAACGATCTGTATTAATTAACTTGAAATAATGCTTTATTATCGCACGTAGTAGCCGACTGCGTGATCCGAGACGTGGGAGACGTGAGCGAGAGGTCAATATCCAATGTAAATTCACTTTAATCTAAAACCATAAATCTATGAGCTTGAATGTTTCTTGTATTCAAATAGATTTCTGTTTGTATGTACATTTTATTGTAAACCTAAAGATTTTAGAAATAAGGTTTTATTTAGAAAAAATATTCATGCTCTGAACTGTAATTCGTAGGTATGGTCGAAATTCAATAAATGGCTGCACGTTTTTTTATTTAGTTGTATTGCCTTTTTGTGATATACCTAGTAAAATATACTACGAGTATAATGACATATAATCCCTACTAATATTATAAATGCTAAAGTAACTCTGCCTGTCTATCTGTCTATTTGTCTGTTACGCTTTCACACCTAAACCGCTGAACGGATTTTGATGAATTTTGGTATAGAGATAGATGGGATGGGCATAGGCTACTTTTTATGTAGGTAACAAGCGTGTGAATGGCAGCAGCTAGTGATCTATAATGATGACTACCAAGTTATCTAAATGTTCCCACACTACACTTAGGATACCCATTTCGTTGAAACCTTGATACATTCATTTATCTATACTAATATTATAAATGTGAAAGTAACGCTGTCTGGCTGTTTGTCACGTTTTCACGCCTAAGCCGCTGAACCAATTTAAAATAATTTTGGTATAGAGATGGAACCTTGAAAAAGGACTTATGCTACTTTTTATGTAGGTGGTACCTACATAAAATCCCATGTATCTCTATACCAAAAGTCATCAAAATCGGTTCAGCGGTTAAGGCGTGAAAACGTGACAGACAGACAGACAGAGTTACTTTCGCATTTATAATATAAGTAGAGATTGTTAGCTTCGGATTTAGGTTCAGAGTTTTTTGAATTTTGACTGCTCTCTCATCTCAGTTGCTAGAAGCACAGCCTTCTGCGCTGTTGGTTGAGATTCCGATTCCCTTCAAGGACAAACATGTTTGTAATGAACATAGCTAGTTGTTCTGTGTCTGGGTCCTATAAAGTATCATAAGTATGTATTTAAAAATATATAAGTATTCTATCAGTCACCTGGTCACCATAATACAAGCTATGCTTGGTTTGGGGCTATTGGGTCCACCAATATTTATTCGACTTCGTCCGCGCGTCATAAAATAGAAAAACATATCACTAGTCCATTGAAAAGTTACATTTGGGTATGCATTTGTCAGAGGACGCAATTTTATTTTTTTAATGTGTAGGGGGGGTCAGTAGAAGCTTAAGTTCAAGTTTGTGGGGTCGGCACCCTTGTCCCCCGGCCGCCATCTTGGAAAAGGGGGTGCAAAGGGTTTTCGCGCTGTATCTCGTAAACTAGTTACCTTACAGAAAATTTAATCAAACATAAAATGTAGCAAATTAAATTTCCTACAATTTTATTTCTATTACTTTTTATCGTCAAGTGACCAACAAAAAAGTTATAAACAAAAATAAATGAAAATTTTGTTTGTTTGTTCTAGGTTTTACAGCGCTCCAAACTTAAACGGATTCTCGAATGCTCATAGGGATGCAATAAAAACTAAAAATTAGGCTTACTTTTCTATCTATATTTTTTTTATTCATACAATTTATTATGATCTTAACATTCCTATGCTATTATTGAACTATGTTTGACCCTTTTACCCACCACCTATGAGGTATAACATGGGCAAAGTCAAATTTATAAAAATTTTGCAGAAGCATCCAGAGTTAGCAAGTGGAACTAAATTATTTATGAGTGAGAAAGTCGAGTCATCGTTACTCAGTGTTGTTGGCGAACGTTTTTTCGTCTTTTTATATGGCGGAAATAAAGACGATACTCTAGACACTCTGCGATACAAACGATTTGCTAAGACAGTGACAAAAAATGCATTAAAAAATGCATTAAATTTTTATAAATTTGACTTTGCCCATGTTATACCTCATAGGTGGTGGGTAAAAGGGTCAAACATAGTTCAATAATAGCATAGGAATGTTAAGATCATAATAAATTGTATGAATAAAAAAAATATAGATAGAAAAGTAAGCCTAATTTTTAGTTTTTATTGCATCCCTATGAGCATTCGAGAATCCGTTTAAGTTTGGAGCGCTGTAAAACCTAGAACAAACAAACAAAATTTTCATTTATTTTTGTTTATAACTTTTTTGTTGGTCACTTGACGATAAAAAGTAATAGAAATAAAATTGTAGGAAATTTAATTTGCTACATTTTATGTTTGATTAAATTTTCTGTAAGGTAACTAGTTTACGAGATACAGCGCGAAAACCCTTTGCACCCCCTTTTCCAAGATGGCGGCCGGGGGACAAGGGTGCCGACCCCACAAACTTGAACTTAAGCTTCTACTGACCCCCCCTACACATTAAAAAAATAAAATTGCGTCCTCTGACAAATGCACACTAAGGCCTAAAAAATGTAACATTTTAATGGACTACACATTAATTCCGATAAACGATATTATGCTGCGATCGCGCTAACTGTCAAACGACTGACAGTTATGAGTTATGACAAACCTCATAAAGTTACATTATAAAAGATTATATCATCGTTAAGTTTTCTTAAATTTTCTAATTTTCTAAGCGACATTCATAGTTTTTTCTTTCATAAGAACTAAGATTTAACTAAGAAAGATTTTGTACTAACTTAATCTCATAAATTATAGTAGACTAGCTGCTGCCCGCGGCTTTGCACGCGTGGTACCTACATAAAAAGTAGCCTATGTCCTTCTCCAAGGTTCCATCTATCTCTATACCAAAATTCATCAAAATCGATTCAGCGGTTTGGGCGTGAAAACGTGACAGAGAGACAGAGTTGCTTTCGCATTTATAATATTATTATTATATATTATTACTTGGGATTGACGACCTTTGAGGCGCAGTGGGCTAAGGTCCGGCTTAGACGCAGAAGATTGCGAGTTCAATTCCCGCCACGAGACAAATTTTTGTATGATCTGCAAGTATTCGTCTGGGTCTGAGTGCTTCTATGCATAATACGTATGTATTTACAATAAAAAAAGTATTTAAGTACCTAGTTTATCAGTCATGTGGTACCCATAACACAACACAAGTTCAGCTTACTTTGAGGGCAGATGATGCTCTGTGAAGTTTATTATCCGGCATTATTTATTAAATGCAAGTTCTTTTTCAATTTACCCTATTATTTACATATAAAAGTTAAGTAATTGCATACATACAAATATTATGTAGTGATATACTGTCATATAAACCCCATAATGACGTACAAGTCCTAACTACAAGTTT
The DNA here is from genome assembly GCA_948098915.1 of Lampropteryx suffumata. Lineage (NCBI taxonomy): Eukaryota > Metazoa > Arthropoda > Insecta > Lepidoptera > Geometridae > Lampropteryx > Lampropteryx suffumata. Next base: position 10,216,430 of record OX402544.1, on the reverse strand, counting down.
CATTCAAATCCTTTTAACTGTGTTGGATTAAAAGGAACAGCGTGTTGGAACAAACACATATTACACATCCGTCACCAGAACCACTACAAAGTAACGATACGAAGCTAAAATGCAATCTTTATTTTGCCGAAATACAATTTCCTTTAAACCTCTATGCCAGTGCTTCGCCTCGCATCAGTTTACTATAGTTCAAATATTTTGACAACCTCCGTTGTGCTATTTTTATTTGCTCAATTTCTAAAAGATTCTGTAATAGATCGCTCGCAAATAAAATGAGGAAAATATATATTTCTCCAGGCGCTCAACCGGTGAATAGACTCTGCCGATGTTCGAGGCTTTCCAGCTTAGACACAGGATATCTAACAGTGTCTACTAACATAAAATATTTTATAAATTCGTTCTCTTTGCGCTCCCTCGTAGGCATTGGAGATGCCTGTTGTTTCGAATAAGGTGACATATTACTTTGTTGTCCCATCAGAGGTCGCATATTCGGTACCCTTAAATATGTTAGGTTTTAAGATATCTTACAGTGACATGTATGCAAATGAAAAAAATATGGCATAAATGACCCTGCTTAAGACACATTTTTTAATGGATTGAATTATAAAACTTGATGTTTTTATAGGTTCAAGAAACCGCAGACCTTAGTATTTTATATTAATTTCAATATTTCAACACGTTCTTGAGAAAAAAGGCCATGACAAACAGACAGACAGACATACATACAGAGACATCAAAGTGAACCTTTATTTCCTTTTGAGGTACGGAACCCTAATAAAATTAACTTATATAAACACTAATAAAAAAGTATTGTATCTTTAGCACGCCCTAAACGAATACTAATGTCATTTGTGTCTTGTCTGAATATGTATGCTAGAGTTTAACGGAATGTATAAGTTGTGTGATAATGTTTCGAATGTTTGGACATTCGGATATACTCGAATATTTGTCACGCAATAATTACTGACCCGATTGGGATCAATATTGGTATAGATTTAAATTTGAACCTGGAATAACACATACAATATTTTTTATCTACATACCACGCAAGCAAAGTCTTAGCAGATTAATCTATAAATCATTCATTATACTTGTTGATAACTTCACGTTGGTTGCACCACGAATCATCAAAACTTTGACTTGTATAACGTGCAAGCCATACTGAAACTAAACAATCCGTATTAAAGCTTATTTTACAAGAAGACCAGCTACGAGTGAAATGGGCTCAGCGATCGCTGTTAGGTAATGATTATTTTAAAGCGTGTTCAACGAGAACGAGCTCAACTGCACTTTAATAGGGGATTTTGTGACGGATATAAACTGAGCTCGAAAATAAGGCTCTTATAGGAATGGCTTACACGTTAGCCGTTGCACAAACTTTTACAAATTTACTGTCGTTACGTGATCGTATTTATTGTTCATTGTATCCAAACTGCTCCATCTAAAAGTAATGGGATACACAAGTCAGCGGCACAAACTCGTTAGTGGGCGCAGCTAAAATGCATGCTATTTCACCTAGCTTAGTGTGAGAAAAGGATAGACGTGCACAAAGGATAGAGATGAGCAGTAAGGAGATAGCGTGATTATAATTTCGAGTCATATGATCAGATTAATCTATGATTTCTAAATAAAACGATTGCGTAAATATAATGAATAGACCTTTGGTTCAAGGGTTCTCATGAAAAAACTACTGAATGTATATATAAAAAAAAAGTTATTTGAGCTCTTGAATAAATAATCTTTGCTTGTATTGGAACATTTTTTTAGTTTGCGTACTCCGTTTGTTATTTATTCACACCTAAAGTTGCGCTAAAATCAGTGATGAAAAACTAATGTTTTTGAGTCTTGTATCTTTCAAACCCATATTATTTTTACAATTCTGTATTGATACAAGCATAGATTAGAAAAATTTATATCACTTTTAGTTTTGGTTGTTCATCATCAGACGGTGGTGTGATCACCCTTCGACGTTTGTATGGAAAGATAATCGACTTGTTCACTCTTAAAGTGTGACGGTATAACTAAACTCAACTGCTACATGTTGTCATTGCCGTAAATCGCTTGATGTTTTCGTGACGTCATTATTGGCAGATGTTGCCCAAGATTGCGAAATTTCATGAATGTAAGGGTACCTTTACTAATTGCGAAAACATGCAAGGCTAAGCTTGCAATTACCGCGGTTAACGAATACTTTGCGATCAGCCGTGAAATGAACCAAGTGAACTGTAGCAAGCTTATTAAATAAGCTATTAATTTTAGCCGAATATGCTTGAGTGTCTATCATTTTAACTAGTAAAATAATGAATTTTGCAAGTTAAAATGATAGACTGTATAATATCTTCTAAAACAGTGCCCTCGGCAATAAACTTTATAAATTTTTATTTTTTTATTTTTTACCGCTATTTAAAACTATCTGCTCGTTAATAAAAGGAATATTAGTTATATATATGGAAAATACATACCATAATTCTATTATGGTTATTCTAGTACCTATTCTATTTTGCCTCCTACTTCCTTTCAAATTGTTGTTAAAGTAAATTGTAAGTTTTATAATTTAATTTTGAATTAATGTCTAAAATATTTAATAATGTTCATCTATTTTGTTTTAACTTGAAACTTACGCAAATAGGCAGATATTAAGCTAATTAAAACATTACCCGTTGGATATGTTTCAGAATCCTTTAACTAAACGTTTTTTGATAAAAAAATAACTGTTTGAGAGCCGTGAACAAGCGTCAAAATCATTAGACCAGGGAGTCGCTTTAAGAGCTTTTAGTAAGTAAATTTTCTGAATTTTTGGTTTGTAATATCTTTCCTTTCACTTTCTTCCAACCTATGGAGGTGATTTCGTAAAAAGGGACGGAAGTGTGTAACATGATGCCGGGGAAGAGCGCGGTGTTTGAATTGGCGTCAGATGGGAACAACCCATTTTTCAAGAGGTCGGTAATGTTTCTATTATTTCGATGGTTGGTACTAAAAGCAAACAGTGTGTGTGTGTGTGTATGTGACGAGAAAGAAAAGGGAAATAGAGAACGCATCTGCTGTGTGCTTAACCTACAGTGGTGTGTGCAAAATGTGCTGTTACATGAAGTAATTCAGTATTTATTGATAATGTTAGTTATTACCAAGGCTAGATATCAGATGTTACATATAATATGCGACTGCTATAATGTTTTTTCTATGTAGAACTAAGGTATCTACTTAGAGTTTAAGGTTTTATAATAAATAAATATTTTGCTATAATAACAATAATAATATCTTTATTTGGCAGAAATATCTTACAGTAGTACAGTATATAGATTTTAACTTTACTTACTTATAATTATAATTTTGAATACATTTTAACACTACTTGAAACATAAAAACAAAAAATTGGTAGTAGGCATACAGTACTCAAGAAACTTTACCTCCCGTGCTAGTTTAAAACTGTGTTACGGCAAGGTTATGACTCTGCCCTATAGAAATACGGTCCAATTTAGTGTGCATCAAGTTGAGCAACAACAACACAAACCCGAGCTTGTTAGGCGCTCGGTTATTTGTCGTAAACAAGTTATCGCAGTATACGTTTGCAAAACAGATACATCTAAAAAACTAAAACTAAACAAAAGCTCTAAATTTCAGTTGATTAGTTAACATTTTGAAACCAAATATATTATGTTGATAAAATACAACTATCTATCTATATTTTTTGATATCATGGAGAAACTAAACCTACATTTACACTTCCAGTTTTATTATATGTATGAAAAGAAGATGTAAACCAGATAAAACAATATAAAACAATATAAGTGAACAGACAATAAAATTAAACAGGTCCATAAATGGCTATTAAATCATATTTCGTACTTAGATAAAAACAGTATAGTGACAATTAAGAATTTATTTAATTGTCACTATATTGTTTTTATGATGTCATAAAAAAATAATATAGTGATATATGTCACTATATTATTTTTTTATTGAATATAAAAAAATAAAAATTATAATATATAGATTAACTTAACCTTAGGATAAATTAAAAGGTATGTAGTTGATTGGTATGTATGACATTATGATATTATTAATACATTAATATATATATATATATATATATATATATATATATATATATATAAAAACACATATTATATACATTAAAAAACAAGCTGAAATAATAATAAATTAATGAAATAAAATAACACTTCTTTAATTATAGACGCTATCTACTTTATGCTCCATGATATTTATAAAACTGTTAATGTATACAATGTACACATTATGTTAATAACAAATGATAGGTATTTTCTAGAACGTAGGTCTAGAAAACACCCCCATCGTCGGCCACATCGTTCCTTAACATCAGGCGAGATCGTGGTCAAACGTAGGTTTAACGATTATAAAAAAAAACAATCGTATCTTTAGGTATCGTATCAATATGTAAGGTTCAACTCACTAATGTTTTGAACATACTTAGGCATTTAGAATGTACGAGTACATGAAGGTACCTAAGGGCAGGTGTGGTGTCTCACGGGGAATGTAAGCATGACATTTGTATTGAAGCAATGTTTAGTTTCTGCTCTTAAGATTAAAAATGTGAAAGTTTGTATGAAAGTTTTGATGTTTTGTATGGCTCAATCAAATCGTAACGGCTGAACAGATTTGGATAAAAAATGTTCTGGAATAGCAGGCTGTAGGTACAATGCATGCGAATCCGCGGGCAGCTGTATTATAAATGTAAATGTTTGTAAAGAAGTTCAGATGTTTGCAATAAGGATTGGACCGATTTGGGTAAAACTTAGATTTAGATGTGGACCTGTAATATACAGCTGCCCGTTCGTGACTTTGCCCGCACGTTTTAATAAGAAAATATATGACATTGAAACATTTTGCTTGATTTTGCTTCTTTACGGCTCAATTATTCAAGCGCTTACAATGACAACTGTCATAACCTAACTAATTAAATGTCGACAATCACATTATATATATATATTAGATATTAATATTATAAAGGCGAAAGTTTGTGAGTGTGTGAGTGTGTATGTTTGTTACTTCTTCACGTCTAAACGGCTGGAGCGACTTTTATAAAATTTGGTATGGAGTTAGCTGACACCCTGGATTAACACATAGGCTACGTTTTACTGCAGGAAAATATTTTTTTTTTGTTTGTAACCGCGGGTAACACCGCGGGGCACAGCTAGTAGTTATATAGAACTGAACTCATTTCTTTAAATCATACATTAAATTTTTTAATGTTTTAATATATATTCTGTAATTCGGGACGGAGACAAATCTACCAAATCTAAAATACGAAATACGTGTAATTTACACGTGTATTAATTTATCGTGTAGATGAACGGAAACGATAGCTTATTTTCAAATAACTTACTATTTAGATGACAATAAAGTTTAAAACATCAGCATGAAATTAAAGTTTAAAAGTTAGAAGAAACTGGCAACTATACTCGAGAGCAATGAATCCGGGTCACTTGAAGAAACCTAACTATAAATCTCGAAAACAAAAAATGCTAGCTTAATTAAATAAATGATGTTTAATAGACCAATAAATACTCCTTAAAATAAGGTATTAAAGATTCTTAGTTATTGTAAAGTTATGTCATAAAAAAATCAAATTTGAAAAATGAAAAAGATGCAACTACGAAATTAATGCATTTGATTATGCTTTTGTTTCTAATCTGTCATTTTAGTGGGTATATAAATAGTCCATTGAAAAGTTACATTTGGGTATGCATTTGTCAGAGGACGCAATTTTATTTTTTTAATGTGTAGGGGGGGTCAGTAGAAGCTTAAGTTCAAGTTTGTGGGGTCGGCACCCTTGTCCCCCGGCCGCCATCTTGGAAAAGGGGGTGCAAAGGGTTTTCGCGCTGTATCTCGTAAACTAGTTACCTTACAGAAAATTTAATCAAACATAAAATGTAGCAAATTAAATTTCCTACAATTTTATTTCTATTACTTTTTATCGTCAAGTGACCAACAAAAAAGTTATAAACAAAAATAAATGAAAATTTTGTTTGTTTGTTCTAGGTTTTACAGCGCTCCAAACTTAAACGGATTCTCGAATGCTCATAGGGATGCAATAAAAACTAAAAATTAGGCTTACTTTTCTATCTATATTTTTTTTATTTATACAATTTATTATGATCTTAACATTCCTATGCTATTATTGAACTATGTTTGACCCTTTTACCCACCACCTATGAGGTATAACATGGGCAAAGTCAAATTTATAAAAATTTAATGCATTTTTTAATGCATTTTTTGTCACTGTCTTAGCAAATCGTTTGTATCGCAGAGTGTCTAGAGTATCGTCTTTATTTCCGCCATATAAAAAGACGAAAAAACGTTCGCCAACAACACTGAGTAACGATGACTCGACTTTCTCACTCATAAATAATTTAGTTCCACTTGCTAACTCTGGATGCTTCTGCAAAATTTTTATAAATTTGACTTTGCCCATGTTATACCTCATAGGTGGTGGGTAAAAGGGTCAAACATAGTTCAATAATAGCATAGGAATGTTAAGATCATAATAAATTGTATAAATAAAAAAAATATAGATAGAAAAGTAAGCCTAATTTTTAGTTTTTATTGCATCCCTATGAGCATTCGAGAATCCGTTTAAGTTTGGAGCGCTGTAAAACCTAGAACAAACAAACAAAATTTTCATTTATTTTTGTTTATAACTTTTTTGTTGGTCACTTGACGATAAAAAGTAATAGAAATAAAATTGTAGGAAATTTAATTTGCTACATTTTATGTTTGATTAAATTTTCTGTAAGGTAACTAGTTTACGAGATACAGCGCGAAAACCCTTTGCACCCCCTTTTCCAAGATGGCGGCCGGGGGACAAGGGTGCCGACCCCACAAACTTGAACTTAAGCTTCTACTGACCCCCCCTACACATTAAAAAAATAAAATTGCGTCCTCTGACAAATGCACACTAAGGCCTAAAAAATGTAACATTTTAATGGACTAAAACCATATTGATGGTGTTCAATATTTATTATTCAATGAAATTAAATTAAATGAAATGATTTATTTGCGTGAAATGTGGTACACAGAGAACTTAAATACATAATTCGATTAACACATTTCGCTAGGAAACCCAGCATGCAAAAATTAAGAAGTACATATATGATAATAAAATTAATGACTACATTTTTAAACAAATTAAATAAACATTAGAATAGTTATTACAATCTCGAATAATTAAATTTAGGTATGAATTACATAATAGTTTTTACCATAGCAAACGGAACGTTAATTAAGAAAATCTTTGACACCATAAAAACATTTGTCAACAAGCCAGGTAAGCATTTTTGTTTAAAATTTATGTGGTAATTGTCTTATAGATCGAGGTATTCTATTAAATATTTTAATACACATTATGTAGCTTTTTTTATGACTTAAAGTTGTTTTTCGAACAGGAACTAATAGTCTAGTGGGGTCCCACAATTTTTTTTTTAGAATTTATTTGATCCTCATATTTGTCAAAGAATTTGTTGTGCTCAACAACAAAACAGCATACCTTATATATATAGACTGGGCAACGTAAGCAACTTTAATTTTATAAATAATGGTTTGCATGAGTCGAGTGTACCAGCACCACACACAGCTCTAATGCATTTTTTTTTTGGACAATGAAGGCCCTATTGATGTTAGTCGAATTACCCCAAAGTAGCAAACCATACCTCAATACCGAAGCAACATAACCATGGTACGCAGTCAAAGCCGTTTTTTGACCTGATGTTCGGCGCAATGTCTTTATTACAAAAACAAAATATTAATTTTTTTGCATGTGAAGTCAATATATGACTTCCAGTTACACTTTTAGTCTAACTTTAAACCTAAAAATGTTATTTCATTAGTATTATCTACGAATTCATCACGACATGTCAATTTAATATTAATATTTTTTTATCGTAATTTTGAAAATGAATAAATTTTGTCTTAGATATATTAGCTCGCAAATTGTTACATTCTAACCAATTAAGAATGAATTCAATTCAGCATTAATTGACTCTACATAACTTATATTTTTACTATTATCAGAAACAACTATTGAAATATCATCTGCAAATAGAACACATTGACATTTAGTGATCATAGGTAAATCGTTTATATACACTCGTGAGCAACCGAATCGAATCACCCCTACAAAATTTACAAAATGTAACTTTTTTCCAAAATGACTTTAGTAATGCATATAGTATATTTTTTGGAAGCTTAATTTTTAGGCTTTAAAATAACACTACTATCATTTAAATTTGTTCAGTTCTTTTTAAAATAGCGCTGTATCAGTGCAAGCATCAAAAATGCGCTTTGTGCAGTAGCTGTGCGGGCGCGTTCCAACCCCCTATAAAACCCCCGTGCAATCAGTGCACACTTATCAGTCGCTCATCAGACGTTGACCTGAACACACCTACGCAAGTTACGATCGCCGATTCACAACCACTATGGATACAACACCAGAAATAGCCGCTCAAGTTGTTGCTTTGCTGCAACAGGATCTCAGCCAGCGAGAAGTCGCTCGTCGACTAAACCTGAGTCAATCTGCTGTGTTTAGGGTGTACAGAAGATTCCAAGAGACTGGTTCTTACTCCAGGACGCCAGATACCAGTCGGCGCCGGGTAACATCTGAGAGAGACGACCGTTTTATCGTTTCGACGAGTCTCAGAAACCGCCATCTTACCGGTGTTTCTGTCCAGCAGCAGCTGAGAGAAGTTCGAGGAGTGTCTGTCAGTCAATGGACAATCAGAAGAAGATTAAAAGAAGCTAACCTCGTTCCAAGACGGCCTGCCAGAGGCCCAAAATTGACCACAGCTCACCGACAAGCGCGCCTTGAATTTGCTCGCGAACACATTAATTGGAGTGCTGAGCAATGGCGGTCAGTCCTGTTCACTGACGAAACCAGAGTGTGTCTACATGGCAGTGATAGGAGAGCTCGGGTCTACAGGCGCCCAGGCGAGCGGTTTGCGCAGTGCTGTTTTGCCGAAACCGTGTCCTACGGGGGTGGTTCGTGTATGATGTGGGCGGGCATTTCGCTGGAAGGAAAAACGGAGCTCGTTTTCATCCCTGGTGGAGGCCGAGGAGGCGGTCTGACTGCTGCGCGATATGTGGAAGACATTCTTCTGGATCATGTCTTGCCTTATGAAGGCTTCATCGAGGACGGCTTTCTGTTAATGCATGACAATGCCCGGTGTCATACAGCACGAATCACTCGTCAGTTCATGGATGAAGTTGGCATTCGGACCATGGACTGGCCAGCATTAAGTCCTGATCTCAATCCGATTGAGCATGTATGGGACCAACTCAAACGGAGGGTACGAGCCAGAAATCCGGCGCCTACAAGCATCGCAGAGCTAAAGATAGCGCTGGAAGAGGAGTGGGAAAGGCTACCTCAAGAACTGATTAAAAAACTTATTAAATCAATGAAAAACCGCCTTCAAAGTGTTATTAGAGCTAGAGGAGGCAACACCAAATATTGATTAAATAAATGAAGAGTATTAAACATAAATTTTCTGTTTTATTTTAATTTTGATTAGCCCTATGTTAACTTAAATTAACTTCACTTTTGTTGTGTTTCCATTCAAAACTGATTAATTAAAAAAATACTGTGTAGATTTTCAAAATAATGGTGTAATTTTGAAGCTTAAAGATCAAGCTTTCAAAAAAAAATATATTCTATATGCATTACTCAGGTCATTTTGGAAAAAAGTTACACTTTGTAAATTTTGTAGGGGTGATTCGATTCGGTTGCTCACGAGTGTATAATAAAAATAATAATGGTCCCAGTATGCTTCCCTGAGGCACTACAAAATTATTATTAAGACTACTAGATTTGAAAGCTGTTGTCATGAGATCTTCGTTTAAACTTATAATTTCTACATATTGTATACGATTTTCAAGATAACTCTTTAGCCAATTTAAAGCGTGTTCTCTAATACCATATGTCTCACATTTCTGTAACAAAATACTATGATTTACAAAATCAAAGGCCTTGCTCATATCAAAAAATATAACTGAAACAGGAATACGTTTATCAATACTTTCAATAATACTCAACATTAATTGAAAAGCAGCTAAGGTCGTTGACTTATTCTTTTGAAAACTGTTCTGCTCTTCTTTAATTATTTTAAATTTATCTATAAAACTAACAAGACACATATGCATTGCTTTTTCAAAGAATTTATGATAATTATTCAAATCTTACTTGTCATCTTTTTTGTGTAGAGGTCTAACTACAGAAAGCTTTAATCTTTCCGGGAAAACTCCAGTAGCTAACGATAGATTAAGAAGATATTTTAAGATTGGGTGCAACAAGAACAAACACTTTTTGAGGATATGTGTCGAAATCCCATCAAATCCTACAGATTTTATATTATTTCATGAATAGACGATTTTGACGACTTCATTATCAGTCAGTGGACTAATAAACAAACTGGCATCACAATGCTGTATTTTTGGAAGATAATGATTATTTGGTAATGGTAAAAACTTATTGGTTAATTCCATAAAAAAAAACTTATTAAAAGACTCGAAGGAATTTCGAAGGGTTCCTGAATTGTTTTGCCACCATAATTTACTGCCTCAATAGTATCACAAAGTTACTTTGTTCATCATCTACTTCATCCTTAATAATGTTCCATGCAGCTTTACATTTATGTTTGGCCTGCATCATATGTGTATTATTTATAATCATTTTAGATTTATTAATGCATTGTCTTAGAACTGTACTATATTTCTTATATTTTTGCTTAGATTCAGAGGTTTTGTTCTTATAACACTGGAATTTTAGTTCTCTTTTATACTTAGTACTTATTTTAATTCCTTTAACGATCCACTTTGGTGTTGTGTGCACTGTACCCTTCTTTTTTCCATGGGAAAACACAAATTATATAATAGACAAAAAAAGTCATGAAAATTATTAAAGGCCTTGTTTAAATTACTTTCATTTAAAACATCCTCCCATGATAATGATGATAGATGCTCAATGAATTTATTTATATTCTCTATACCATAGTTTCCTCAATAAACCAGTGCTGCAAACATTTATTGTTTTGGACAATAGGTATAGAAAGAGTTTGGCAAGTGTTGTGGTCAGATAGATGCATTTTATATGTGCAACCGATAGCGTTATCTATATTGCTGATGTTGTGATCAATGCAGCTGTTTAGTCTTGTTGGCGTAGTAATGTGAAATGTGAGTTTATAATTCAATGCCAGCTGCTTTAAACGTGACGTTGCAGTATCATTTTTAATAAATTAATGTTAAGGTCACCAGCAATTATTATTTCTCTAGATAATTTAATTACAAATTTATTCAGTATAATGTCCAGTTTATCAAAGAAAATATTAATGTCACTATTAGGAGTCCGATAAATACATAATACGACACAGTTAATTGAAAGGATCTGTACACCAGATATTTCAAATGTCTTTTCAATTGCCATACTTTTATCAATATCAAGTTTTATAAACCCTAGTGTGTTCCTAACTAGAATACATACTCCTCCACGTTTTACATTTTTTCTTGAGAAAAAACTAGGTAATGTGAAGTATTTGAGGTAGATATTAGATTCACTACCTGACATAATATTTGTTTCTGTGAGGCAAATAATATCAGGTTTCTGATTTTTTGCTGACAGCTCATCTAAACACACTGCTAGCGGCTCCAGTTTATTAAGTAGGCCAGCTATATTTTGATGTAAAAGATATATGATATTAGTTTTATTAGATTGATTTGGCACGAAAAAGACGCCTTGACTTTATCCCAGTTGATGTTGCCTCTAGTTGAGGGATGGCTGTATTTTCAGATTGTGAAACATTTACTTCTATATTTTTTTAGAAATAGTAGGGTATAGTACCCTTTTTTGGTTGACTTATCCTTTTATAGTAATTACACAAATTATTTTTATGTTGTTCCAATAAACCAGTAAGATATTTTTTATCATAATTTCTAGAATCCACTAAAAAAAATATCTTTCTACACAAATATGTTATGTACTCTGAATGTGATAACAGAAATGGTGTTTCTATGGAGATAAAATTACAATAATAATAATAATAAAACTTTATTGAGAACACTACAATTTGACCATTGAGTACAAAGATTTTTTAAACAGTTATTTAACGTACCAGTATTTAAACTCTTATTATAATTCACTTTTACTATTATAATATTACACTTGTGTAATGTAGTAAAATTGTGGGGTTCGTATCATTCTCTCGCACACACAAAACAATTTGGTCATTTTCATTTAAATTTAAACTTAGGTTATCATAACAAGACTTTAGAATTTCATCCGATTTAGCATAGGGTTTAAGAAATGAAAAAATACTATAGTCCTTATAACATTTTACCCATTCTCTTATTTTAGCTAACTTTGTAGAAAGTCCGATAAGTTGTTGACTTCCTAAAATCAGTAAGCGTGGTTTCATCATCATAACTATTTGTGAAAATTTATTGTGTTATTGACTGATCAATAATATTATCAGTTTCTATGTGTATTTCTAAATTTATAACAGCGCCATCTTGTGACCCTTGCTCCAAAAAACTCCGAACAGTATCCTTTTCCCTTTGGGAAGTTTTAGGTGAATTCTTTGATAATACTTTTTTAGATTTAGTGTTTTTCTTGCTGCTGTATGGTATTATTCATCCCATCATGTACGGCTACTTGCTTTTTACCATCTAATTGCCTCTGAAGTGAAACATTTTTAGAAGTCAATTCCTCTATTTTCTTCTAGCTTCAATTTTAGATTTTGAATTTGCTCATTTAATGCATTAAATTCTTGAAAAACTATTGATAATTCTGGTAGGCTTCTTGCATGTAGATCTGATTGTATCGACGTAAATGAGTGATCCACAGAGTCATCATTAGACACCACAGATATTCTACTATCAACATTTTGTCTCATGGTAATATTGTCGAAATCGTTATTTTCCATCTTAGGTTAACGAAGATAATAAAGTTATGGATAAAACAATTTGTACAATAAAGAAATCAAAAAAAAACATACAAAATTTTGCTTCCTTACTGAATTTGAACCCATCCAGCCAAGTAGGAAAGGTATGCTCATTCGCTCGCACCCACCGCTCTGCCAACTTGCACTTCGAACAAGTTGACGAATTTAGGGATTCAAGTCTAATTGTTAATTAACAGCGACAACTGTAGGTTAACTCTGAGTCATGTTTCTTTGTTTCAAATTGTAATGAACTTACTATGACTCAGAGACACTGGCACAATTTAACGGACGAGTTTCGATGTTTTTAGTTAATATATTTTTGAAAACAACACTTTTCAAAAAACTGATTTGATATTTCTTTCTGTAGCCGGTTAACTCACAAATAATTGTAACTTTCAAGGGAAAATTTGCACTTTTTGCACACTTTAGAATTAAAAATGCATGCTCTTATGCAAACCGGCAAAACGTCCGCACGTTTTGTGTTTCGTACGGCGAGTTTTTTAAGCTGTAATCATGCAATTCAGCTTACACCTGAAGAATGCACCAGAATTCTCACAATGCTGGAAACTGGCCGGAGTCAGCGCGATACAGCCAGGACTGTCGGTGTGTTGCTGTCAATAGTACAAGGAGTTCTCCGTCGTTACGAAGAAACTGGCTCTAACCTACGCAGACCAAGAGCAGGCAGAACCAGGTGTACCACAGCATAAGAAGATCGATACTTGGTGAACACCATGCTTCGTACCTAATCGCTTTCTCACAGGAACTGAACTAACAAATCAGTTTCGACGCCCCGGAGGAAGTAACCCAAGCACATGGACAGTAAGACGACGACTTGCTGAAGCTAACTTAAATCCACTAAGATCTAAAAATGGCCCTAAGCTGGAGAGTGGGCATCGTTTTTCAAGACTAAGATACGTGGAAAAAATATTTAATGTATACCTTGGGCTATTTATGGTAAATTAGGTCAGGATGCTATTTTTATGCATGACAATGCCCGATCTCATACAGGTTGGATTGTGATTGACGACCTTCAAGAGATACACATTAGTCGTATGGAGTGGCCAGCACGCAGCCCGGATATCAACCTGATCGAGCACCCTTGGGACGAACTAGGGAAATGCGTAAAACAACGAAACCCTCCCCCAATCACGCTTTCTCGCCTAATTGCTCTTACAGAGGAATGGGAAAATATTCCCCAAAATCGTATAAGTAAAGTTCCTTATACGATTATACTTATACACCAAGTGGTGTACAGTATGCTAAACCGCGTAAATGCAGTAATGGAAGCACAAATCGTAATGTCGTTCAAAAATGTCATGTTTCCTATTTTTGTAATTTTTGTTAAGGCGTGATCAGCAGGTTTTGAAGTGAGAACTTCTTTAGCATCGTTGTGATTTGAAATTCGATGAAACGAAAAAGCGACAGTAAAAAGAGACAGACACATAAATTCATAAGATTTAACGCGGGAGAAAATGAGATTGGAAGCATTATACGTGTTTGTGCGCGCATGCGTAGTACAAAGCTTGAGAAAAGGCATCACAACAACTGTGGTTTTTTGTATTCGTGTACGTATTATACGTTTGTTTTTTGAAGGATTCACTTCTACCACGTGTGAATTGCACACATAATTTTTAGCAAATAAAATGTAGTTACTCATAAATTTTATTACTTTCATTTAAGGGGTATTATATTGTCTATTAAACACAATTTCATTAAGCTAGCATTTTTTGTTTCTTTAGGTGACCCGTTCATTCATTGCTCTCGAGTGTAGAAATAGTAGTTTCTTAAGTTAGATAGATAATTTATAAACTGACAAAAAGTTGAACCCAGCTCTCTGTACCGTTTTTTGTGCTCACACTATTTGTACAGAACAGAACAGATTGTGACAGTAAACAGTAAAAGTATGCACACGTGGCACCTACATAAAAAATTGCCTATGTCCTTCCCCATGATATAATTTATCTTCTTAGTAAATTTCATCAAGAATTGTTTAACCGTTTAGCCGTGAAAAGGTATCAAACCAGCAGACAGATAAAAGATATTTTTTTTAACACAAGTCGTAGGGTGACCCTTTAAATTCTTCGTTTAACATTTTATGAAGTAACATTGCTCATTATAATTAACTCGTTTTTTTTTTTCGAGTATTTTATGTTTTATTCAATACAATCACATGGATTATTTTGAAATGTCTTACATACTAGGTGAATTTAGGTGCCAAATCCTCCTAACCCAAGCCCGAGAAGAACTGGCAAGAAACTCGCCCTAATCCTAGTGCTTTTTTGCATGGTTCATTTTATAACTACCAAAAAGTAATAAAAGATAGTTTATACATTTCTAAGTTTCGTTTAACTGTTAGAGGGCAGACCAACTTCAGGCCATGGATTCTTATTAATAATATAGTTATTTATATTATAATACGCTTTCTTCAAAAGACAACCCTTTATGCAAGCTTTAAATTTCTTAATAGGTAGTTTAGTTGCATTATCAGGAAGCTTATTATAGAAGTGCACCGTATTTCCTATAAAGGACTTATTTACGTTTTCTAGTCGAAACCTAAGGAGACACCTTGCATTTTAAGAAAACTCGATCTTATCGGAATTTTACCCAATAAGTTGTGACTTCTAAGAAGTTTAGTGTAGACAATATAATTATATTATTAGTGTACTATTACTAATGTACTATTGCTTTTTATGACATGTGCGAAGTAAAATTTACAAAAATTTAAGACGACCATTCCGTGTTGACGTTAAGAATAACCTATTTGATGTTGGCAAAATTAAAAATAGACATGCCATTCAAGGAAGAAGGGTCACTTTGAAACGTCTCTCATAATTCAACATAATGCTCACATAAAACGCGGTAAATTCAGTTGATGATTCCTCCTAACCCAAATCCTAGAAGAATAAATAAGAAACTCGTCTTGGTCCTAACGCATTTTTGTATAATTCTTCTTAAAACTAGCTTGTCTGGGAAAACTAATACAAGATAAAAGAGGGCAGAGCAACATGATTCATGCATTCTATCAAGAATATAGTCATTTTTACTATAAAACACTTGCTTCACCAGACCCTTTATGTAAGCTTTAAATTTAATAGAACACATACATAAAATTGTTATTACTTATGATACTTTATGACACCCAGATACAGAACAATGACCAGGTGGGTCATCTTACAAAGGCCTGAACCAATCTACACAATAGGTAGAGTTACTACCAATTCAGCTGTACCATCAAACAAACAATTTCAACTGCACCAAACCGAGGACAATAGTAATTAAGAAGGTTGATTGAACCCAAAATACGCTAGTTTTTGAGAGACGCGGCGACGGACATTGTTTTATAATAAATGTACTAATTTGTTTCGTAGTAAAAATAGTTTTATTGTACTTGTATTAAATTTGACTTAATAGTTTTATATTTTTTTCTACCCTGTTTATTTGTTAGGTCGGTAATGATTATTTATAAAATGTATCGTATCAAAAATGGCCAGAACGCCCTTTTACCAATAAAGAACTATGGTTTACTGTGTGTCCAGGTACTGGTATGTTATGTAGAGAGGAGCCGATTCTTGACACGAGAACGAGTAATGACTGACTGACCTACCAGCTCATTTGGTAGTCATCTGCCGGCGCTGTAGCATAAGGATTCGATTCCCTCCCAGGACAAACATATGTATGTGGTGTGAACAGATGTGGTGTTTGTTCTGTGTCTGTGTATTATAAAGTGTCATAAGCATGGATTTAAGAATGTATAAATATTCAATTTATCATCTGGTTACCATTATACAAGCTATGCTTATTTTAGGGCTAGATGGTGATATGTGCATTGTCTACCAATATTTATTTATTTATTGAAATGTTCTACGATATTTTGTGCATTCAAACTTTTCATTTCAAATTGTGTAGCATATTTTAATATATCAGCATACAAAAACTGTACTTGACAGGAATTATCGCATACTATTGCTAGTTGTCGCCAGTAACGTGATAGGCCGATGCAGACTGATGACAATCGCCCAACAATCAAATACGACTACGATTAGTTTTGCAATACGGCGCTACAGGTAGTAAATACAAGGGGGAATTGCGGTATTTCAAACGTTTACAACTACGCTGTGGTTCACTTGTAGCTATGGTTCGTTTACAGTTCAGCTGAAGTGGCATTCAGTATTACGATTTGAATGTCAATCAAAGATGGGTCATAACTAGAACGTTAATCGTCCATTGTCGTTAGAGTTGTATTATCTGTGACACACGACTACACGAAATCGCACGTCGACTTAGCATTAAAGACGTGTACAACTCTAGTGTTGATAGCTGACAGTGGCAGTGTGCATCTCGGTGAAGTAAGAGAGTACAAAATAACCTGTGGTTAGTAGTACATATACGATTCTTTGTTTGTCATTTTAAGAAGTAACGTAGCACTTCTAATTTAATATTTTTTTGGCGTGTTATTGCATGTTCTATTCAGTAATCTTAGCGAAATTTTAATGAATAAATTGTGACTTTATAGGACAAGTATGGACAATTGAATTATAAGTGTATTATGGTGCAATGAGGTTTGAACGACGAGGAATCCCGAGAAAGTTTTAGACGGTTATACCGCGATGACGTTTAGAATAGACAAATGACGATCTACTATTTTATTATCAAACAATCGCTTGACACAGGCAAAATTTTCAACAAGATATATGCTATTATAGAAAGAAAATAAAAATATGGTACAAATACAAACCACAAACTATAGGATTGATACAAACTAAAAGAAACAAAAAAACAATAACTTTAAAAAAAATCGTAATAAATTATTAAGGGTGTTTAGATGTGATTGGTAATTATTTTACTGTAACTGAATTTAATAATATCTTTCTGTGAAATATTTTAGGTTTGCTTGCGTTGCTTAATGCAAATACACGTCCGTAGCTAGGTACCTCAGCTGGAACTCATGGTTGAATCCTTTGATAAACTTAATTCTATACTATGTTAAAGATGTGTGAAAATAATGTCAATGATTAATGTCAGTACCCAATGTCAAAGGTTTAATTATGTGTTATTTGACTTATTTACCATTAAAAATAAGCTTCACTATTATATATACCAATAACACAGTATTTCCGTAGCCTATTCAAAGAAAGGTTTTTTGGTAAAGTAGGTTATGACAAAAATATACCCTATCGCCATTGTAAGATTCAGTTACAATAACATGATTAGTTATTAAAATATTGTAATATTTTTATATTTAATCCCTGACATGACTTGATATAAACACATTTACACGTTTATATTCTGACACAAGCATGATAATAAATACAATGTCATTCATGTAATTCAATGTAATTTTGTCACTGCAACATATTAACCCGTAGACATTCTCTGTCTACGTATTAACCATTAAACTTTGTACATTTTGACGCCTACACATTCGAACCTTTTAGACGTTCAGCCATGTGAAGCTATGTCCCGGAAGGCTCTTTCATCCCTATTTCTCCATTTCAAATATATATGATTTCCAATAATAAATGCTTGTAGACATGTACAAACACACATGTATAGGATGCTAACGCATCAGACGGGGCACTCCCATAGACGAAATCCTGACCAATACTCGTTCACTCCTATCACATATGACAGACAACTTTTTTATTTAGAATGAACCTTATAGCATCGGCGGGGTATTGATTCTACCGAGTATATTTTTACTGTTGGCTTGGATACAACTATTTTATCGATCTACAAAGGAAAAACCCTGATAATCATAATAAACACATTGATTTTACAATCAGAATATTAAACAATAATACAAAATGCAAGTTAAACAGTTGAGCTACCTAAACTGCGTAAAACGATCTATAGATAGCCCAACTGATCCAGAACATTTTATTATTTCACGGAGGCGGCCTTGAAATAATTTAGAAAACGCGATGGGCTCCTGTTTCCAACGAGCCCAGGGTTGTACTCTAAAAAGCTTACATAATGTAGGCCTTATCATGAAAGGCATATTTGCGTCTTATCAGGTCCTCAGCATCTCCCCACATTCAGCTTTCGCACTAACTCTAACGGAAATCCCAGTTTTTAATGGGATGTGGCAAGGGTGTCTACACAAGTAGCATCTCATATCAATTGCACACCCATCTCCTAAGGGACAGGAGTAATCAGCCCTCTTATCATCATCACGTATCAGACCGTATGAGTCGAGAACAGCTGGTATTTTGATGTTGACATTTGGATTAGGTGTAATCTGCTTTGGAGTAGATATGAGCCAAATGTTATAGTTTCATGGTGTGTAACCATGATCACAGTACTATCTGTAAAAAAAAATACAAATCTAGAGCACACATAACATAATGCAATAATGCTGAGTATTTAAACATTCTATGTTGTTTCTATGGGTGTTTCTATGTAGGTATAATATGAATGTATTTACAAATAAATGTATATAAGTAGGTAGTATATCAGTCATTTGGTTCCCGTAACACAAGCTCTGCTGTGTGCTTTTCGGAAGCATAAAAAACCTGACGTCCCGTCGTTTACTAGCACAGCTCACAACACAGCACTCATACATTACTGCGAAATGAAATTACAGGTTCAGGAATTGAGCGGCTAGGATAAATTACTTACATAATTAAAAAAAACAACGTCCTTCAACTTTGAAACTACGACAGCTGATGCTTGTTAGTTTGGTTGGTTTGTTTGGATTGATTTGATTTCGATAGCAAAATAGGAAACAAACATGACTGGATTGGACAGGAAAGCAGTATGTAAGAAGGGGGAGGGAACTGTTAACTATGTTACTGCTCTCTATAGACTATAAATCGGCCAAGATTTAAAGTTCAGTGATTGTCGGCCATGTGTATTGTTATTAACAATGTAGATTGCCATGGTAACCAGACATGTCATTTCGACTGAGGCCGCTCAAAAATAGAATAAATATGATAGTAATATGAGACCATGGAAGTTTTATTTCAAACGAAAAGAGATTTCACAAACCATCTAACTACTGGCAGATGGATTATTTCACAAAACCACCATTGTGATTGTTTGGATTATTTTTGATCGTCTTGCGAAGCATTTATTTTTCTCGGGTTATTTACGGTTTTATTAGTATTTTGGTATTTTTATTAAAATAGAGCTAAGGTTATTGGCTCGGATGTGAATAATTGGAATAAAGGCTTAGTGTTTTTATACGATTCGAGCAAAAATAATCCGTAGTTACTTTATGTAAGAGGCACCATTTCATATAAAATAACAAATGATGAATGATAAGATACGACTTTGTGACATACCTACCATAAACAATATAAACAAATGACACAGGCAAAATTTACAATGTTATGACACATGCCATTAATGAAGAAGAAGAAGTGATCGTTTAAAGTATGATGTAATAAGTTTAATTTTACTTACGCTACTAAGCGAAGATTAACATGTTGGGATACGTATTTTTTTTTTAGATTTGGCATTCGTTATTCTTCGTCAGCCAAATATAGCATTGTCGCATATGGCTGCTATTATGCGCCAAATGGAGCTCTATTTAAGTAGTAAATAGAGTGTCATAAATTTTGTGTATGCATTTATAAATGTAATATTTTTAAGTAATCATCTAAGATACGTTTAGGGGATGCAATAGTATGCATTTCAATATTTAAGACGTTTTTTTTATGAATCAGTTTAAATGTAACAACTTTAAAATTTATCGTGGTTTTAAATATGAAGACGGCATTTATTTTAAAATCTGACGGACACTGTTTTTAGTAGTAAAATGATATCGGTATCACCTTAAAAGTTATTCGTTAATAAGAAAATGGCATGCATATTAAAATCTAATATAGCAAACATAATTTTTGAATTGATAACTTCTTATGGGAAGGTAAACCGCTTCGTTACGTAACGCATTACGGCGCCAGTCTGTCTGGCCTCCCTTTCTCTCACACATACGTCAGCGGTAGGCAGGCTTCTCCTCTCTCACTCTAACCCACAGCGCTAGTTAGATTAGTTTATGTTATAACTTCTGTCGGGCGGACGTCCCGAGACGCACAAGTTTTTTAAAATTAAATGAATTGAGAAAGTATGAGATTTTAAGTTTTTATTAAAACTAAGACAATTACACTTATTTAAATAATAAATCGATATGGCAAGCAGTTTTGATGTTTTTCATTGAGTTACACAAGAAAATGGCATACTTCAAAAATCTAAGATAGAGGACACTGTTTTTTTTTTCATTTATTGATAAGTTTAGGTATCTATTAACAAACCATTAAACAGATGGACAACCATTTAGTACAATTCCGACAATCTATTCCTAAAGAGTTACCTCCAAAAGAAATTCAACACGTGTTTCGCCCCTCCACGAGACATCCTCAGGAACACTTGACTCACTCCGCACCCGCGGAATACTAAATGTTTGTCCATCTGCTTAATGTTTTGTAATGGATTTCCGCAAGGTCACGCCTGAATCAATTATCTATATCTCGATACGTCCTACGTAGACCAGTGTATGTGCCTGATACACCAAAGTGTTTTATTGCATTTTTGAGCTCTACGTACCCAAATCTATAATACGTATTCACGTTTTTTTTAATTTTCCTATTAGAACTACTTTTTTCTCTAAAGTATATGTGTTTATCTGCATTGACGGTTCAAAACGCACCGCGAACAAGCGTGTATGTTCCAATTACACACATGTACGCAGGGGGTACGAGGCGCTGCGGGCGGGTAAGTGCCTCTCTCTCACTTCTTCCACGGACAGCGAGTGGCGTGCGTGTACGTTTCGTATTAATATTTTTTTGTTGCCGCTATGTCGAGTAATCGTTATATATTTTTATCAAATTTAAAAGAAAATACATGTAAAAAGATAGATATTTCATAAAACTTTGTACATGCACTATGTACACCAGAATGAGAGAAATGAGCTCAAAAAAACCATTAATTCATGTAAGAAACGAGCTTCTGAAGGTAATGTGTCGCTACAAAATATAATTTCACACAGCATCATCTAGCCCTAAAGTAAGCAGAGCTTGTGTTATGGGTACCACATGAGTGATATACTACTTGTATATATGTATATGTGATGAGGTGATGTGTGTGAGTGATATACTACTTATACTTACTATATGAACACTATATGCTAGTCTTGAGGATGTTGCCCTCTGGCAGTGATCTAAATCAGTTGAGCTCAATAGTTTCACATGTATTTTATACTAGCTGGTGCCCGCGACTTCCTATATGAAGAGGAGATTACAGAATTCAGCTCTATAATGCAAGAAAAGTAGCAAAGCAAGTAGAGGTCAAAATTTTTTTAATGAATTTACCAAGTGATTACCAAGATGGTTCAAATCGAATTTTGATATTTTGTCTGGAAAATGAGGAGACTATTTCAAGTTCCGCTGAATTCTTCATAGATGGAACCTTTAAATTCGTAATATATCCATTTGTTCAGTTGTTCACCATTCACGCTGATATAGGAAGCTTTCTTAACAGTATGAATATTGTATTATTTTCGCTGCTTTTAAATAAAAAGCAAACAACGTATGAAATTCTGTTTCATTTGCTTGTTTTCCCACTTGACGACCACGTCAGTTCAAGCTGCACAAAAGGTTTTCTGAGAAACATTAATTTCTGGGTGTTATTTCCATTTCTTAAAGATCTGGAAATCAAGTCTCGATTATCAAGAATCAAGAAACAAGAAAATCAAGAAACATGTTGACCTTTGCGCCCTTTTTTCGCCTTACTGGCTTTAATACCGGAAGAACACGTAGATGACGGTTGGCTTTATATCATGGAGGACGGCCCGTAAAATGGCTGAAAACAGAAATGTTTTGAGTAAATGGAACGTGTATGGACAACGTCATCGGACAACTAATCTTTTAGAATGTTGGCATGCCAATAGCAACCGTAAAATGAATGGTAGAACTAACCTGAATATTTTGCAATTACTGAAAACTTTACTAAAAAGAAGCGAAATTATCAAAATTTAAAATAGATCAGGTCGAAGTGGTTTGGAAACAAATAATCGGATGCCTGAATCTATGGAAAATTAAGCATGAATAAATAATGTTGCTTGTTTATATCTAAATTAAGCATATTTTATATGCATAGTTTTTCCAGGTAGTGGCCTAGGGAAATATGTCTTGTAAGAAATTGACTAGTGACGTGATTTATTCTTGCTTCATTTTCTATAGATTTAGGCGTCCGATTATTTGTTTGCAAACCCCTTTGCACTTGATCTATTTTAGATTTTGACAATTTTGCTTATTTTTGTAATGTTTCTAATAATTGCAAAATGTTCGGTTTAGTTCTACCATTCATTTTACGGTTGATCTTGGCATGCCATCTTTCTAAAAGATTAGTTGTCCGATGACGCTGTCCATACACGTTCCATTTTCTCAAAACATTTCTGTTTTCAAGCCAGCTTGAGACAAAGTAATCATTGAAAGTCGATTTTTATTTATTTTTCGGGCAGTCCTCCATGATATAAAGCCAACCGTCATCTACGTGTTCTTCCGGTATTAAGGCCAGTGAGGCGCAAAGGGCAACATGTATAATCTAGATTTTATTTCCAGATCTTTAGCTTTCTTCCACAGTGTCTTTAAGAAATGGAAATAGCACCCAGAAATTAAAGTTTCTAGGAAAACCTTTTGTGCCGCGTTCTGTATTGCCATCTCAAAATCCATTTTGAACTGACGTGGTCGCCAAGTGAGAAAACGAGCCTTGAGCAAATGAAACAGAATTTCATACGTTGTTTGCTTTTTATTTAAAAGCAGCGCAAATACTAATGGTACAATATTTGTACTGTTAGGAGAGCTTCCTATATCATCGTGAATTGTGAACAGCTGAACAAATGGATATATTACGAATTTAAAGGTTCCATCTACGAAGAAGTCAGCGGAACTTGAAATAGTCTCCTCATTTTCCAGACAAAATATCAAAATTCGATTTGAACCATCCTGGTAATCACATATCAAAAATTCTTGATATATTTTGCTACTTTGCTTTGCTCTTTTAAAAACCAAACGATTAGCGCCATTTGCTGTTTTTCTTGCATTATAGAGCCCATGTTTGAGATTTTTGAACTCGGGCACTTGTTCGACCAAGTCTAGTCCTTTATCTTTGAATTCTGTAATTTCCTCTTCATATATATTTTGTAGCGACACATTACCTTCAGAAGCTCGTTTCTTACATGAATTAATGGTTTTTTTGAGCGCATTTCTTGTCGAGTTTGGTGTGCATAAATGAGCGGTTTATTTTAATATTCGGTTCTCGTGGATAGTGACATTTCCATGGCAAGTAATCCTAAAGTAAAGTAAGGTAGAGTACATTTCCAATAAAATAAATCATTTTTGTATTCTTTCTTCTTGTAAAATTGATATCCTCCTCATAATAAAATTAAACCACCTCTTTCAGAGGATATATATTCTATTCCGGTCAAACCGTCAATGCTTGACAAAAGATTGTTCATCAGACATTATTATGTTAGTGAAAAGTTATTAAATAAAATCAGCCTTTCCCTAAAGAATTTATTCACAATTTATTTGATTTTGTGCTGTAATTCAGTAATTTTTTTTTACTTTTATCATAGTGACGGATGTAATCTGAGAGTAAAGAGTTTCCAACGTCTGTGGAAGTAATCAAAACTCGTTAAATAGTTTGTTAAAACATAGTTTTACATAGAATAAACATAGGATTATGAAGCAAAGGCATTTTGTCAATCGCTTTGACAAAACGTCGACGAAATTTTCCTTGCGCAACTAATGAAATGTAAACAAAAGTTGGAGCAAGATTCTAATATCTAATAGAAAATTGGTTCAATTTATTATAATTTATATTGTTATCGTTATCCGAAAAATATTTACTTTATGTATTTAAGTAAAGTTGTGTAAAATACTACCTACGTGTTTTTTTTCAAATCTGTTTCTTAAATCTGTATTTAATTTATGTAGGTATTTATGCAGAACACACTAATGAATGTATACTCCCACCCGAGACACTAACTCCACATATTGCGTTTGGATTTTCAACTAAATGATTAACTGCAAAATGCATCTTGCCAAAATAGGTACTGAAATAGATAAATAGAGAACAATGGCTAGCAATATTGTTAGTCAATCCAGTGCGAGTCTTTCTCGAACGGCCATTGTGTCTGGGCACGCCTTTGTTGTTATTATTTCTGGAATTATTGTTCTGTTTGTTGTAAAATATGAATAGATATTTGGTTAATAATAATTTAATAATTTATAAAAATTTAATAATTTATATATTTATAAATTCCTTTCTTTAAAATACATACTGTTCACAAATGTACGGGCAGGTGCCGAGTCTATAACTTTAATTCTAGGGGACGAGTAGTACCTTAAAAATAAATGAATATTGACTGGTCTCCTACCAGGGGACCAGTGGGCACCTATATAGGGGACGAATCTACAACTTTTATTCCGGGGTACGAATATTGGGGGACCAGTAGGTACCTTCCCAGTTAATTGCCACGTACACCATTATACGTTAACTCGTTATTTAGTCATAATATTGTATCTGTACACTTACCTAGTTATGCAAACTTACCTAGTTATGTAATTTGAAAACTTGTCTCATTCAAAGAAAATCTATTATTTTTGACCATGTACCTACCTACCATAATTAAAGTTTTTTTTTAGATAGATCTCCAGTGCCTTTCTCTAAAGATTTTATGCTACGTTGCATTTTCTGCATGATTTTACTATTCATAAAATACTTTTCCAGAGTATAATTAAATGACCTTCTGACCTAATTAAATTATTAAGTAATTATTTAATTAGGTCAAAAGGTAATTAGGTAAGTAGATTTAGGACAGTATGGTTATATATTTTGAGATACATAATGCTCCAGTAATCAAATTTCCAATTATAAATTGTGTAAGTGACAGTTAAATAGGAAATCAACGATAAGTTAACCAAGTATAAACATTTATCTAGCCAGTTACGCAATACAACATTTTAAAATTTTCTAGAATAAACCGGTATCTGCCACATACCAATTTTTTTCCGGAGAATAAAACAAAGTACATGTAGGTAAGTGTAATAACATAAATACAAGAAGGTTTAGAAAAAAATAAAATTCAATTATGTAAAGTGCTATCAAAACAAAAGCCTTTTGGCATTTTGCAAGACTGAGTAATGACAAAATATTAAAATTGAAATTTTTAAAACGCTCTCCTGTAAAATATCTTTTTGCAGATACTTAGTTTAACGTAGGACGTGTCGATCTATTAACATTTATTTATGGAAAAATATCAATAAAAATGCCGGTCTTGATAAGAGCCGTTTGAAAACGAGACCCTGGGCCCGTGGGGAACAGTAGCCCACCGCGTTTTCAAAATTATTTCACCGCGTCTGATAGGTACATTGCGTGAACCAAAAACTGGCTCCTTTCTGGCTCAGCGTATTAGCATTGCCATTCAACGTGGCAATGCCGCATGTATACTCTACTCTTAGTTACTCTGCCTTCTGGCAGTGATCTGGATCAGTTGAGCTATCTATAGATCGTTTTAAACGGTCCTTAGATAGCTCAACTGTTTCGCATATATTACATGAATTATAATATGTTTATTTAGATTTGTAAATAAATGTTTGCGTATGTAAACCGTTTCAAAGTAACAAAAAAGCATAAATTTTTAAATTACAATAGTGGGCATTACATTCTTATAAATCTATTTGGGTATCTATCTTTACGTTTTTCATTATGATAAACATTAAAATGGCATCAATTTTAACCATGGATAACGAGGCAGAGATTACACTTAAGCATGGTATTTTTCTAAATTTCATGAATGCGGTCCTGCTGTTTATGTTTCAAAAGGTTGTTAAACTATAAAATAAATTTTCAAGGTATCACCTCTGTTCGGGTTTACACCGAACACAGCAATTATGCATTTTTGTCTTACAAACAAATATGCACAATTGCCTGAGCAAACCAGTGCGCTACCATCTGCCGGGCTGGTACTGCGTTACTCATAATCATCTAACCATTTAAATTTATCACCATTTAATATCAATTCGTATTTTATACTAGTTAAATATAATTTGCTAACCATTTCATGTACTGTGTGAAGTCCAAGAAATACAACATTCTACAGTGAACTTTGGACTTCTCATTTCGTCTCCACACCAACTACCAACAACACCAATAACTAAGAGGCCTAGGACTCCTGCAATATAGAGTCCAAGCCCTTTACAACCTCGAAGAGATACTTTGGAAAGCAAGATCCAAGTTATTAAACATTCTCTTAAGTCACTGACTGTAAAATACTGCAGAGCCTTTTAGGCATGTTAATTTTTTACCATAGCCACCTTCTAAATGCCTCATCACATAAGGCAGAGCAATAATACATTGTTACCCTAGGGCTGAAAATAAGTTATTTAGTCCCGAGACGGGATTTGGCGCCCGAGCGCAACGCGCCAATAGTTTAAGGGACTAAATAAGTTCACAAAATTACTCTTCTTACAATCGTGAACTTTAAGGCATTTTCATGACAAAATAAAAACTATACGGATTATAAACCATTGGTTTACGCATTTTGAAAAACACAGTGATAACGAAATTCCACGCCGTACGAGACAACTAAAAATAAATTTACGACTGATATATGCCGCTATTATAATATACATAGGTATATTATAAGTTTTACAAAACTTTTTTGCAGATGTTTTATCGCGCATAAAAACGATATTTTGCCCGACATCTATTAATTAGTGTTGGCAAAGCACAATCTCACGATAATTACATCACGAGTGACGCAAATAACAGCTCCTGAAACGTTTCAGCTTACAATGTTGCGAGAAAGAAATTCATTGCGAAGTTTAACAAACAAAGTAAGACTTTGGAGGAATTTGGTGTACAGTGCCAACATGTAAAGGTACAAAGCATGTACAAATAAATAAATATTGATGGACGGCACCATCTAACCCCAAACTAAGCATAGCATGTATTATGATGACCAGATGACTGATAGAAACTTCAGTTTTTTTAAATACATACTTGTGATACCTATGATACACCCAGATACAGAACAAATACCTGTGGTCATCATACAAATGTGTATCCTGGGAGGGAATCGAACCCTCAACCTACAGTGCAGAAGGCAGAGCTACTACCAACTGACCGGACGTGTCAGTTACATAGTATAGCATCTTCAAGATTTGCTATCATGTGGCAGATTTGAACATACATCATTTTCACATCGTTTTAGTCGGCCCTCTACCTATTTATTACTGCCTGATATATGCAAAATGTTATTGAATATAATTTATTAACTAATAAATAGTACAAATAATTTATTCTTAATTATATTTCAATGGTTTGATAACTTTATACAAGGTATGATTCACTGAGATCCACGGTTGACCTTGCATTACAAAAAGTATGACTGAACGCTGCGGGCTCTCTGCCTTTATATTTGAGTTGATTGAATGCAAGGTAAATTGCGGTTTACGATTTATGACGTATTAAAAAAAACTACTTTCAAGATTTCGTTCAAACCAATTTTCGGTGGAAGTTTGCATGGTAATGTACATCATTATATATTTTGTAGTTTAATCAATCTCTTATTTTAGATGTTACAGGGGGGGACACACATTTTACCACTTTGGAAGTATCTCTCGCGCAAACTATTCAGTTTAGAAAAAAATTATATTAGAAACCTCAATATAATTTTTGAAGACCTATCCATTGATACCCGACACATATGGGTTTGATAAAATATAAAATTTTGAGTTTCAGTTCTAAATATGGGGAACCCCCAATATTTTTTGTTTTTTTTTTCTATTTTTGTGTGAAAATCTTAATGCGATTCACAGAATACATCTACTTACCAAGTTTCAATAGTATAGTTCTTATAGTTTCGGAAAAAAAGTGGCTGTGACATACGGACGGACAAGCTAAGGGATGTCTAAAACTAAAAAGAACAAAACAGAACCGCAGTCAATATCTGTCATCAATGTTTATAAGCAGCGTGATTGTGCCGGGTAGGAATTTCTGAAATAATCATGTGGTACGTTGCTATTTAGTGCTTTGTTGTTCCTTGCTTAGTCGGACATTGTGCATGGTTCTACATATTTGCAACGTTCCTCACAACATAGTGCTACGGTGCTTGTAGCTTACGTTGATCGTAGCTTATTGCTACGCTGCATCTTATAGCTTCCGTTACTCGTAGCTTGGTGCTACGTTGATCGTAGCTTAGTGTTACGTTTATCGTAGCTTATTGCTACGCTGCATCTAGTAGCTTACATTGCTCTTAGCTTAGTGCTACGTTATTAGTAGCTTATTGCTACGCTGCATCTTATAGCTTTCGTTACTCCTAGCTTGGTGCTACGTTGATCGTAGCTTAGTGCTACGTTTATCGTAGCTTATTGCTACGCTGCATCTTTTAGCTTACATTGCGCGTAGCTTAGTCCTAAGTTATTCGTAGTTTATTGCTACGCCGATACTTGTAGCTTCCGTTGCTCGTAGCTTGGTGCTACGTTGACTAATCGCTGCATATTGTAGCTTCCGTTGCTCATAGCTCAGTGCTATGGTGCTCGCAACTTATTGCTTAGTTAATTATTCCAGGTTATGTTGATCGTAGCTTGCTGCTACTTTGCTGCTTATTGTTGAATGAATGAATGAATGAATGAATGAATGAATGAATGAATGAATGAATGAATGAATGATTGTTAATCGTAACAGAATACTGTTCAGTAACTACTATATTTTAAAGTATTAAACTGTTGGCTGTCCATATCGTTGAAACTACAAATTAGATCATTTGTAACGAATGCTGTCCTTAGCATGCTGAACTGTTTCATTATGTATTTATTCTGTTTATTTTATAGTATATCTTATTATTCTGTGCATTTCTGACAAATATTTTCACAAATAAATAGGTTTATGAATAATTCTGTCCTGTCTGAATTTTACTCAAACGTGCATATACTCTACAGTATTTTACTGATATTTTATATGAAAAAAAAAAATGGGTACATGTTATTTTGTTACTCACGCAATAATAAAAAACTAATTTCAATGAAACTTAGTATTATTCTAAATGTATGTTAATGTCTATCAGTTTCTATTAGCAAAAGATATTAGGTATTACGTAGGCATTGTTTCAATTTTATTAGTTTGATTTCAGCTGGAATCAGTTCTGACTATCACCAAAGGTTTGAATGTGGTATTGCGTTCATTAGGTTTCTATTCATATGACAGCATGTGCAACAACATCAATCTTCCGTTATATTAATTTATCATCCCTTTCCTAATTGGAAATACTCGTACCGAGTGTGTTTAAAAATTAGTGACATTTACTACTTATCATAGAAAGATTTAAGAAATGGCTCATAATCTAATATATCTTTATTAGTCATAATAATTTTGAGGCACGTTAAACATTATATTATATAGCCTATAGCCATGCCTACATATTACATAGTATCAGTACGTGACAGGTTGCAAGCCTATTGTCGCTTATTGAAAAACTAATAGATTACACGTACAATCAGTATGTAGTTCTTAAGTTTTGCCTGCTTTGTGAACTTTCAAAAATCATGCAAACTCCATACTCAAATGAATTTATTTAACCAACTTAATGTTTTGAGTTTTGGGATCACTAGTCATCATTTTTACTGACATCGGAAGCCTTCACTGTTTTAGCCATCAACGTACCACGCGGGTAAAGCTACGGGTAGCAGTTTGTATAATGTTCAAAGAGAGGCAGCAAAGTTAATATCGCACTAACGAGAACTCGAGCAAGAGCCAGCGCACCGATACGTGCACAAGTTACAAAGGCGCCATATTCGTTACCTATACGTGCTCAAGTGCTCACGCTCGGAAGTACCGAAGCAATACGAGAATCTATCTTTTATTAAAAACATAATAATAATAAATGTTTATTGGCATTTATTGAATTTAGACATCTATGATGCCTCCCACGCCTGAGCTAGGTACAAAAGAGCGGTGTTACAGAAGTCAGTGCCATGCACCCATTTCAGGTAACATGTGCATTTATGAGAATAAAAAAACCAAGAAGCCTGTGCAACAGTCATTACATACGAATTAAATTGATTTGCAACAATTGATTAGGTAAGAACTATAACGATCAAATGTAAGAGTCGCGCCTGAGAGGAGCACTGTACCTATCTAAATTGGATTAAAAGACAAATAACTTTGTAATTGATATAATGTCCATTGTTGTTTCGAATGTCACAATGAAATGAATCAGGCGTTGCAAAATCAATTTCGTGCTATCGAACAATATACCAAGGTTTTTAGCTTCCTCCGCCTGTTCGATACCTTGACGAAGTATGTTAAGAGAGTTGGCTTGAGATCTCCGCAATAGCGATATGTGCCTAACACCATGAATTTAGACTTGATAGTGTTTAAAGCATGTCATTATTTTGTTATTATTATTTAATATGCCTTTTTTGTTCAATGTCTATTATAACATTTTGTACCAAGGTATTAGAGATGTTTTTGCCATGATGTATGGTTTAATTAGGTTTGAATTGTGAACACTTAAATAGCTCCAATAATTCTTTTACTCCATTCTAATGCTAGTCTAATGCTTTTGTGATGCAATTAACATCTTCATTATCAATAATATTGCTATCGTAATGCTTCTGTAATGCGAGTGCCAACTTTATTGACCATAATAATGCAGATTAAGATTCAGATTCATATATTGATTTTACCATAAACGTTACATTGCATAACATTGGCATGTCAAACAAAAAAAAATACAATTTCACATAAAAAAAACACAATCAATAACAAGACTTATTTTTAAAACTACGAGTATGTATAGATAAGTATAGTCAGTTGGCAAGGTTCTATGAATGCAAATCAGAAAACGAACAGCTCATGTATTCGCTGATGTTGTAGAATAGGTGACACTCAAAAAATATTTTTTTTTTTTTTTGAAGTCGTCTAGGGGTAGTCGTGTTATTGCTAAAGGCAACTTATTATAGAGTACGAGCTTTAGACATTCACCTTGTTTAAAAGTTTTTACTAATCAAGTCCTCCGTACATGTACTTTCTCTTTATTGCGAGTGTTAAAATTGTGAATGTGCATTTTCATTGGTAATTCAGCTTTTTTCGAATGTATTTCTAAGGGGGAATTCATAATAAACAGAGATATAACTGTTAATATTTTAGTTTTTTTTAAATAAGCTCTCACCGATGTTAACCTATGTAGCCCGTATATAATTCGCAGTGACCTTTTCTGACAAACAAGGACACTGTTAATTTGGGAGGCATTTCCCGAAACTGTTATTACATAGCTAATTATGGAATGGCAGTATGCATAATGAACTGTTATAGGAGTAAGTCAGTCAACAATAGGTCTCAGTTTAAACAATACGTAATTTGCGCTGGCCAATCTTTTACATATTTTATGAATGTGACTTTTAAACGATAAAGTGGAATCCAGAGTACATCCCAAGAATTTTACGTCGTGTTCATTATAACATTTACTATTATTTTTTGTTTGATAATTTATAATTAAGCTTTTGTCAGTATTCAAAATAATTCCATTCGTCTTAAACCATCGCTTTAGTTTAGCCATAACAAGATATGTTTGTTCTTCAACTACTTCTAACTTCCTATCTCTAACACCACGTGTGTATCGTCGGCAAAAAGAGTTATAAACGAATTATCAGGAAGACAGTTTGGCAATTCATTGACGTATATTAAGAACAGCAAAGGCCTCAGAATTGAACCTTCCGGTACTCCTATAGTGCTGTGTTCTTCTTTAGACTTGATATTAATAGAAGACATCATGCCGTAAACAATCGAAAGCTTTGGATAAGTCACAAAATACACTAGAAACTTTCTGTGACTTATCCATTGCCTCTAATATAAAGTAAAACGTTTTCCGTATTGCTATTTCTGTGGATTTGTGTTTTCAAAAACCATACTGGCTTGGTGTCAATAGTTTATTATGCTCAAAAAAAGATATGACTCTATTTTTAATTGCAGTTTCTAATATTTTTGACAATACTGGCAAGATACATACTGGTCTATAATTTCCCATATCTGAAGTATTTCTTTTTTTATATTGGGGTATTTTTTTGCCTAGTTTTAGATTATCTGGGAATATGCCTTGCGTAATGCATTCGTTAAAAAATTTAAAAGGAGGTTTGACATACTGTCATTACCCAAAACTAACTCTTTCATTGTTTTAGTGTCCATGTCGTAAATATCTTTAGATGTATTTGATTTAATGCTCAAAATATTTTTTTTTAATTCAGGTTGGGTAATTAGGGTAAAACGTATCTTAGTCATAGATGGAATTCCTAAATATTCATTACAGTCTTCTATTCGTACATTTATATTTTCCGTGAGCTTGTGAGCGATATTATTAAAAAAGCTGTTGAAACCGTTAGCAATATTTTTGCATCCTGTCATTATATGTCCGTCTGAATTTCGAATTTGATTTATTGCATTTGAACTGTCCGTCCGAGTATTTTTTTGTTCTTTAACAATTTTCCATGACGTTCTTATTTTGTTAGAAGATTTTTGTATTCTTGTCGCATGCTTCTTTAATGCTATTGATACCTTCTTTGACAACAATAATGCTAATATGATGCGCCTGTTATGCAATTTAACACTTATTGTAAACTTATTTAAGATCTAAAGCCGTATAATTTGTGCCCAAATAAGCATTACAGTAGCCGTTTGTAATGCTACTATAGAACTAACTCAAAATCGAAAATGATACAAAAATGCTGTAAGTCGGCCGTAATACTGCTTTGATGTGTTACTTGGGTTCTTCTTCTTTTTCGTTAATGGCATGACATATTTGCCAGTGTCAAGTGTTTATATTGTTTATAGTATGTTACAAAGATGATCTTGCCGTTCGTCATTTGTTACTTAATATAAACTTACGATAAACTTAAAATAATTACTTAAAATAATTTTATGCTCTCAAATTGCATCCTATGAAGTCGGTTTTCTTTTTAGTTTTTAAAACGTAATTATGTATTACGTTATCGACGAACTCTATTTAGAGGTTACTATGGAGATCGTCATTTCTTATGTACCAGAGGCATTCACTATTTCCCTTAGAACTTTATTTTGAATCCTTGGATTATATGGATATTGCTCTTTTTGATACTGCCCCACAGCTGTATCATAGGTCTATTTTGGAATCAGGACTTGCTTGTACAATAATAACTTATTGTGTACTGACAGAGCGGAGTTTCGTCCAAGCAGCCAATACATCATATAAAATAAGAAAGGATTATTTTTGTATGTATCACACTGAAACACAAAGCTTTTATTCTAATTATTCACACCCGAGTCAATACCTCTAGCTCTATTTAAATCAAAATACCAATATTACTAATAAAACCGGAAATAACTTGAGAAAAACAAATAATATAAGAACGCAATGTTTGCTTTTCAAGACGACCAACAATTATCTCGTTCAATGTCTAAATTGGGCTTATTGTTAGGATATCTGCCATTACAAAATTACAATGAGATGCTTGATTGTTTTGAAGAATGAATGAAAAATAATGGGTATATATTAAATTCTTCGTTTGTCATTTCATGAAGCTCTGCTAATTTAATATTTTTACTCGTTTTATTCAGTAATCTTAGCGGAATTTTAATGAATAAATTGTGACTACATGGGACAAGCATGGACAATTGAGTTATATGTGTATAATCCCAAGAAAATTCTAAACGGCCATTCCGCGATGATGTTTAGAATTGACAATTGACCATCAACTATGACTTTATTAACAAAATAATTGACTATAAACAAGTATATACACTTGACACTGGTAAAATTGACATTATTATTTCACATGCCATTAACA
This sequence comes from Lampropteryx suffumata, assembly GCA_948098915.1. Lineage (NCBI taxonomy): Eukaryota > Metazoa > Arthropoda > Insecta > Lepidoptera > Geometridae > Lampropteryx > Lampropteryx suffumata. Next base: position 10,181,644 of record OX402544.1, on the reverse strand, counting down.
AAGAAGAAGAAAGGTATAGATTATAATTAAGATGAAGATACAAATTATTTTCAAATACTTATAAAATTATCTATTACTGTATATAACCTGTGCGCGATGCTTACAAAAGTAGATACTTTTATTAGTAGTACTTTTATTATTAATAAAAATACCGCTTAGTAAATTGATTATTTTAATTAGTACGCTCCACCTACTGTTTATAACGTAGGTAGGTACCAACTTAAATCTTCATGATCTTAGGTGAACTTGTGCTTAAATTAGTTCTGTATTCTTTTGTAAAGTTTGTGGTGAAATTCAATATGCATGTTTAATAAAACTGAGTAAGTACCTACGTTCGATTTCTACTGTTGAATTGAGCATAGTTTGTTAAATCAACACCAAACTCTTTCTGACGGATTGCCGTTGACTGCGGCAGGTGCACTGTGAGCTTTGAGATGGCCGGACGTTCCGTTTCAACTCAATTTAGATCGTAAAAATTCCTCAAAGCTGGAAGTTCCAGCAATCAACCTGTGTTTTTAGACTCACTGCCGTGTAGTGTGCGTCTTTCAAGAGCCCTTGAACCTAGGACAGTCGTGCAAATATAGAATTCCACCCGATCTAAACGCGGCGTGCTGTGCACGCCTGGATCTAATCTTCTGCCCTCCTGGAACTGACATTCTTCCCCCGGGAGTCGATAGAGGTAGGTGGTGTTCAATTGCATCTTCGGAAACCGTAGGAATAAACGCATTTTACCCACAAATACTTTATATATATTTATTCGAAATCACAAAAGCCGTCAGCATAATTAATCTTAGAAGATAGTGTTAAAACCGCACAATCTAAATGGTCCTTCGTCAGCCGGATTGGTTTTTGTGATTCTAAAAATCGAAGTTCTGATCTAGCTGTGCTAAATTCATTTCTTGGCAATTCGGTTGGTTCATTCCTAAAATTAGGAAATATATTTAGTTAGTCATAGCATTTGCAAAACCTATTCGGTTGGTACCATCTAACTAAATTAGGAACGCTTAATTAAGTAAGATAAAATTAAATTAGGATGAGTTGGTAGCAACAGAATACCAAAGGTTAATTTGACAGTTCAAAACCTAATTTTAGCTAAAATGGTTGGTGCCAACCGAATTGAGGCCAATTCGTAAATCTTAAATTGTAAAATCATTGATAAAGTCTCAATCTAGAACCAACTAACTATCCCTTCGTCATACATTTTATCTGTCGCTGGCAGCTTCATACTATTTACATATTTACACATATTGTACACATATATTTATCGTACATATTCTATTTCGTGTATCGCGTGTGATTAATTTGCATTTGTTTGGATAATTCGTTGATTTGGTTGTTTTGTTTTGAAAAGTAAAAAAGTAGATGGCCATGAGGAAGAAAGCCAAAGTCAAGATTTAATTGTGTTAATTCACAAGAAACAACGAATGTTTGAGTTATTGCAAAATGCATTTTATTTATCAAAAAATATCTCGGACGGAAGAGTTTTCTGCGCGTGTCTGATATTGATAAATTACGTTTTCATTTGAAATCATTATCTATCAAATATTCGAAAAAGAACTGGAATATGAACCGACATCTACGCGTAATCATGAATTGACCGTTTTGATAAGTTGTATTTTCGAGTAAAAATGCGAGCATCGAAATGTGAGGCTAACGGCAATTGCGTTAGAGCTGAAACTATTTCTCGCTCAGTTGAATCTATCACGACTACCAAAGTTGGAACTTTTATGCGTTTGACGGAAATATTGAAAATTTATTGCATTTTTTGAGACATTCCGTTCTCTGGTACATACTCAGACGAGTATTTCGAAATTAGATAAATTCTATTACCTAATATCGCGCAAAAAATTTGTTGTCGTTAAATATTGTGAAAAGTTTACCCCTTGCTGAGAATAACTATGAACTTTCCTTGATAACAGAATATTAGTCGGTAGGTATTTAGATTAAATGCTATCCATTTGAACTCCGTTTATAGAAAACTTTGTCCATTCATACAAAGCTTTAGAAGCACTAAGGGTTGAAAACCTAAGTAATTAGGTGCTTTTAGAGCGGCTTACAATTAGCCGTTCCATATTTTTATAAAAAGTCTTCGATTGATATAATTTTAGCTAAAGTAAAGGATCGAAATATACGTTAATGCTACGCATTACTTATGCTCGTAGCATTATTAGATCTATACATTATTAGATCTATCTTAGATAAAGTGCTAAACTTGGTTTCGATGAATACAGCCTGCTATGGGTACGTTACATGTGTACCGAGGCTAAAACCAGATAAGGTTTTCAACCACGTTGGTTGTGATTTGGGCGGGTCTTTCTTAGTAAAAGAAACTCGCAGGCGCAAAGCAAAGGTGTATAAGTCATACTTATGCCAGTTCGTTTGTTTCTCAACAAAGGCTGTACATTATTAACTTCCTGGACCTACAGGACAAACCCCGTAGTAGGTTGAAGATCCTAGGTAACAACGAAAAATTTGAAGTGACGTGGAAGCGGATCCATCGCAAACCATGACAGTTTAAGTGGCAGGTTTCAAGTGATAAAACTTCAGGACAACGCTAGACCACACTGCAAAACAGACACTGCAAAACAGACGGTAGATAAATTAAAATAGCTGCAATCAGAATGTCTCCGACATCCCGGACCTTGCTCTAACAGACAGATAACCACTATTGCCGGAATTTAAAGAATTTCGTGCAGTAAAAACAAAAAAATAAAAAAGGCATACAAAACCGCCTTCAAAAATCTTACGATTCTCCAATAAAATGGCGAAAGTGCATATATAACAATGGTACATACTTTGGTTGATTACATATTATACAATTACATATTTGTTTTTTGGTTTTGTTTTTTTCCATATACAGAATGGACCGGAACCAGTATGTTATCCCGAAAGGGGCCAATTCCTGACACATAAGAGATCAACAAATGGTTTACGGCTTTAGAGAGTGCATAGATTTTCAACGAACGAAATGTGTTTCAAAGTTTATTTCAGACCTGAACTTACGACATGTGGCTACGTACCGAAATTCAGCTGTATATTGAACTCTGGGCGTGACCTCAAGATAAAGAATCACGCAAAAACACAAACATACAAGTTGCCTACATTGAGATGTCTCTGGAAATACTATTTTTGTTTTCAGTGAGATTAGTGGCTATTTCATATAAGATTCACGTTGTGTCAATGTCAACAAAAATTATATGAACAATTTTTTATTTGCACATACTTATGGAACTGTGGATGATGATGATGTTCACATGTTCACAACTCACAAGAACAAAAACTTCATTCGGATCTTTATAGTAAATCTAAACACCTACAACATGTTACCTACCACCACACTGCGATCGCGTCTTATCCACCCTATATCATCTTTGACGTCTAAAAACAATAAGTTTTATATGTCCACCGTATTGGCCGCCTTTGTAACAGATTTTTACTGGTCGCAAAATTGTTGTCTAAAAAATGGCCAACCAATCAGAAGGACAGAACTGGACTGAACAGACTGAATCCAATCAGTGAACAAAGATATTAACTCAACATTTTATTACTTTTTTTGACAATTGGTTCTGTAGGTATGTATTTATTTTTTAAATCTTTGTTCCGGTTGATTGAAGTATTTATTCATTTATTATTCGTGTTATTGATTCTTTCTTGGTCATTGTGCGTTTAATTCAATCGTCCTATCACTGGTTCTTTCTTCGATACTCTGCGTTAGGTAAGTGATCAGGTTGAGAATAAAATATGGTGTGTAAAAACCAGTGTGTCGAAAGTACTACCATCGAAAATACTATTTTTCATAAAAGAGTTAATGCTCAGGAGAAGACAAGTGACACGACAACCGAATAAACTAAGGAAGGCCCCGCGCACTGCGCATTATTCCTCGGCGAATTTAAATATTCATCTGAATGACAAGGCATGGCTGCAGGCCTCCCTTTCAGTCTTAGTGGACAAAAGCACATTTAATAATTAGAAACCCTTGAGTCTACGCTTCGCTCGGCCTAATAAATAAGATCTCAAAAAAATTGTTCCCACCTAATTTACCTAGAAAGAGTTGAAAAATCTAATATTGCAGTCTGATAAATACATTATCTAAATATGTACCTACGCCGCTGGTGTAGATCTATTTGATTTGTGTCTGGCTCAGTCCAAACAATATGACTGCCATAACGTGAGCACAGCATCCTAAAGTACAATATCGCAGTTGCAGCAGTACTCTAGCAACTCATCCAGCTGTGTGGTTTCTAATTAAAACGTAAAGTTTTATGTTATACGTGTATGGATTTAATCCACTCTGAATAAAGTCTTGTCGTAAATATCTATGGCATACTCTAGAAACTCTAATAATGGTATTTTTAACTGTACACAGACTCTGTGAAAGTCATGTGAACTTATGTGGGAAACTAAGCATTATAAGGTCACATGACGGTTACGGTTATAATATGAGTAGAATGGAGTCTTCAAATGTCAAGTAAGAAAAAACAAAAGAAAAGAACCAATGGCTATGGAAAGATATAATGTTGCCAGCCTTTCGGGCACTTTATCTGCGGTTATAGATAAAAAATCTATAATAATTGTCTAATTACGGCTAGAAAATAGTTTATAGTTTAAAAAAAATTATTATGGAATAACTTTATTACTTTGTTAATTGTTTGAACCTACTTGTAAGCTTGTTTAATATCATAATGTTTGTTTGTAAAAGTAAGGAAAATCAGCATTATTTTCGTTGATAAAATATTTCACTGAATACCTTCGGACCGTTGCGTTGGTTTAAACTGTATCTTTCAACAACATTAGCATGGTTGTTATACGAATAACGACTTTCTCTAAATAAACAGACGATAACGATAAAGATTGCCTGGCAGAGAGCGCTGTTGCCGATAAGGCCGCCCATTGCATTGCCTTTTATTGTAACATAATTGTTTTTGTATTTGTCTGTGTGGTATAGCAATAAAGAGTTATCTATCTATCTATAACTTTTACGCGTTCAGGGTTCTTGAACTTTCTGGCAAACTTATGTAAAGCTTGTGTTATTGAGATATATTTTATTGCTTTAAAGATAGATTTGTGATTGTAGTTTTAGCTCCGCTGTACTACTGGGTCGTCCAAGAGACACATGGTGACACAACGATTCCGGTTGGCTACATTGTAAGTTGATTTTGACCAAGTGGTGTTGATTCCGGCATATGCGCAGCTTTCTTATAAGCCTATACTATCGTGGAAGCATCTGTCTAACAAGAATATATCACCGGACTTAAAATACTGCCGTGAATTTTGGCGTCGTAATATAACATAGAACCAGCATAAAGTAATTTAACATATGACGGTACTTGTAAATTTTTTGTGAGTTTGCGCTTTTGTTAGTATAAATATACTGTCACAAATCACGATATAATGTGCATTTTTACTAATATAAACAGCATTAGGAATGACGAGATTTTATTATAAAAGGTGTTGCCTTGCCTTTTAATTTAGGTCTATGTTTCTCGATACAAAATCTTGAAGCAGTATCTCCCTTACCGTTGGTATAAGTACTTCCAAACCGATGTCATTATTTCCATTGCATTTTATAATTAAAAATGTGTTGAATTTGTTTTGGCATAAACATCGCTATAAAACATGGCTTCAACGCTGAACAATGTCTCCCAACTGTTATACAATTTTTTGTAAGTATGAATAAATAACATAACATGACAACCTCTGTGGTGCAGTGGGCTAAGGTCTGGCTGAGACGCAAAACGTTGCGGGTTTGATTCCCGCCGTGGGACAAATGTTTGTATGATCTGCAAGTATTTGTCTCGGGTCTGGGTGTTTTTATATATAATATGTATGCATTTACAAAAAAAAAGTATATAAGTAGTATATCAGTCATGTGGTACCCATAACACAAGCTCTGCTTACTTCGGGGCTAAAAAAACTAGGTTAATAAACTAAGAGTTTGCTTTTGCTAGGACCTCCTTTTGTTTAATTGTCTGACGTTTTGTTATGAAGCGACGCTTTATTGGTTCAAATCCCGCCCAAATTATACAATTACATTTTTAAAAGCACGAGTAATACAATAAAAATAGAAGAGCTTTGTTGCTTTTCCATCTAATTTAATTCTGAAAACATCGCTTACAAAACGGATCGGTTCATTGTCATAAATATTAATCTTTTTTTATTGAACCAATTCTATTAGCGTTCAACCATCGAGATATAAAGAATAGTGACTGTAACCAAATCAATGCGTCAAGTAGTGAGTATGCAAAATATTCGCAGTCCAATAATATCAGTCTCGCCAACGTTAAGTAATCCCGGTGCGCTGCTTGCCCCTTATCCCCTGCTCCGGTAATTAATCCAGTTTCCGTCAGACACTTAGCCTGCGACCGCAGCTTATAAACGAACAAGGGGTTTGTGGAAGCGTTCAGGATCGGGTGGCGCTGGCGGTGAGAAGCCATGTATTTGAATTAATGCTTTTGTAGCAAAATAGTGTAAAGGTTTAGCAGTGTACAAATATTAATTATGTGAATATTATTACCAATATTCATTTTGTGCAACAACAGTTCAACCTACATATACCTTTTACACCTGGCCTTTTACACCTGGCACCTTTTACACCTGGCTTCTGAAGTTAAAAAATAAATCATAGTTTTGACATCTTTGTCTGTCTGTCACATGCAATTCGTGGCAATCTATGGCGATTATGGAATTTTTGACAGAATCAATGTCTATTAGCTTTGATTAGCAATCGACATAATTTCAATCATAAGTTTGTTTGTAATTGGAACCAGTTTGGACAAGATGGATTACTATTACCTACGTACGTTCTATATCTATCTCAGACCAAGTAAATATGTAGACGGAGACTGCCATGAATAACAAAAAGTGTAGTCTCAAAACCATGCTTCTCTATGTAATACACGCTCCCACGCACGTGAGAAATCAAGCAAGAGCAATCTCTTAGTATATGCGTACATACTTATACTATTAAGTATTATGTCAGGCCGTGGTCAATAAAACATATTACAAAAAAATAACATCATTTATTTAATATATAAATATAAGCAAGAAGCATGATTTCGGTGTATGTGCGTGCGTAGGTGCGGGTATCTACACACAGGAGCACGGTTTTGAGACTTTATTTTGGTTGATTGCGGCGCTCCGTCTTCATATTTATTTTATCTGAGGATTTATTTTATCTTATTCATATGACAGCATGTATGACAATCAACATCAACCTTCCGTAATACCAATTTATAGTGTAATAATAGTTAAGAATTTAATATTTCTGATTAATTGTAAAAATAATAATTTTATTATTATTTATTTTGTAACTGTTATTTTTGGTAAAATTGTGTTTAATTTAACATAATTTGGTAGGATGATTAGTGGTAGTACTTTGGTTGCAACGCTATATTTTAGTTGGAGAACATCCGGTAAAAATATGTTGGGACGACCGACAGTCAGACCAGCAGAGGCATTCAGATCTGGAGCGCAGCAAAGTGAACACCTCTCATCTAGTCTTTAATAAAATATACGGTATATCTAGCGAAGTATGTATTGAAGTATAAAAGTAATTCATTTACAGAAATATTTTACAGAAATGTACAAAATATTATACAATAATATAAAATACACGTCAAACAGTTGAGCTATCTAAGGACCGTTTAAAACGATCTATAGATAGCTCAACTGATCCAGATCACTGCCAGAGGGCAGCGTTCCCAAGAAACTGGCGGCATTTCCACGTTGAATAGCAATGCTAATATGCTGGGCCAGATAGATAGCTCCTGGGTCACGCAACGTATCTACCAGACGCCGAAAAATAATTTTGAAAACGCGGTGGGCTCCTGTTCCCCACGGGCGCAGGGTCTCGACTCCAAAAGGCTCAAATATGTAAGCCTTATCCAAACCAGCATATTTGCGTCCTCGGCTGCGTCCTCGGTCCTCGGCACATTCAGCCGCCACACCAGCCCTAACGGAAGTCCCTGATAGATGGGATGCGGGCAGACACACAGAAATATCGATAAAAACATTTGAATTAAATATGTTAAAGAAAAGGTAAAGGTTTGGTGTTTAATTGAGTACAATATATCTTTATAAGAAAATAACACCACCTTGGCCGACGCCAGTGGCGGCAAGATGGATCATTCCTTGCTCAAAGAAGTACTTTGGCCATTGCGCGTGGAAAGGCCAGTGCTCATTATTGTATATTATTTTGTACATTTCTGTAATTATTTCTGTAAATATATTCATAAAAGGTATAAGATCAACTAAATTATTAAAGCCTATAAGAAATTTATATCCATCGCGAAAACGTTGCCTGCGGTTAGTGATCAGATACTCTGTTCCCTCAGTTTTCTATCTGTAGGTAAAAAATAACTGCTAAAGGTAAACATACTAATATCGATTTTACTTCCGCAAGTCATAACAACTAATATGAGTATTGTTTATAACAAACAAAAATATAAAGATACACAATGATGACAGCTGATACTATGTATTGATATTCTATGGCAGTTGTTAAGTTTTTGTGGTTTTGCTTGTTATTCTGGTTACGCCAGAGAAATACGCACTTATTGCCACCGATAAATGAGCTCAATACGAGCGTTAACAATTATCAGTGTAAGGGGAAACACTAGCAGATATAATTATATAATTACGTTTTAACAACTAAATAGAAAACAGACTTCGTTGAATGAAATTTGAGCTCCGAAAAATATAACCGAATTGAGAACCTCCTCCTTTTTTTTAACTCGGTTAAAAAAGTTTTTATTTTAGTGGGTACTTTATTATATTTCGAAATTTGTAAACATCACTGGGAAGTCACAGGAAAGCAAAATATCGAAGTTCCGTTATACGACATATTTTTCCAGCTATTTTGATTTCAAAACCACACTACTAAACCGATTTTGATGAAATTTCTTTGGAACCAATCGGGAATCCTTTCACATGAAAAAATATTTGTTCATTAATAATATTAATTAATTAATAATTCATGTATTTTTTATTTCATTCATCATTCTACGCTCCTTCTCTATTGCGAATCATGAATCATGAAGGGCATAAAAAGTTGTATATTCGGCAAATAAAAATGTTTTTAATTTTTATGTATTTTTTTGGATGTACTTTCCTCATTGTTCCAATAATAATTGGCCAATTTTCATCATTCCTTTTTATCCTGTAAGGTTTTTAAGTAATTTCGAACTCCGCAACGCAAAAAAATAAGTTAATCGCTAATCAGTAATTACTTTTGTAAATATAGTACGAGATTACCTATTATTCTAGTATACCTTTCAGAGGTCAACTGGCTTAACAATGGATTTTGAGGATACCCTACAGAACTTTTTAACGGCAAACAACTCATCGCAACCAAAGATCTTGGTGATCTTGGTAATAATCTTGGTGATCTCAAGCAATAACTTTACGCATATATGTCAGTCGATCAGACGTTGGGCTTTGAAGATATCCTGTGGAACTCTTCAACGACAAGCAGCTCATGTATTGCCATTAAGGCAATGCAGCGATGATCACAGACAACAGCTTAATAAGAATTCGTCAGTTGATCAGATCTTGGGCTTGACCTTGACCATGAAAGTACAGACGGAACGCATCGATAATAAAAAATTAATGTATCGCAATTATAGTTGAAATAGACATTGGTTATTTCATATCACAGGTTTTGATATTCAGGGTTAAGAAGCCGGTTTTAAGTTTTTTGTAAACATATATTATAATTGACCGAGCAAGCGCGAAGCGCGAACGAGTGTCTCCGTTTCAGTTTAGGCTAAAATGCTTTCGAAAAATGTTCACGAGATCTACAGATAACAGAGCTGCTAGTATTAGGAGTTCTGGATATTACTTGGTAGGGGCCTGCATTAGGAAGTTTAAGTGATTCACAAAGTAGATCTTGACGCAGAAAGACATGAGATGAGAAGATAAGTGTACAAACACACTGTGTTGTTCAAGATGAGATGCTCGACTGGGATATCTGTTGGGAGTTGGGATATCTTCTAGCGCATATGACTAATCAAGTCTGGATACTGAACGTCGGTAGATGAAGAGGTGGAAAATGCACCAGGAACTTGTAGTTCCTCGCCGAATACCAGCTCTGTATGAGCTCAGATGAGCACCGTTAGTTCTATTTACATGCAGTTCGCAATCCCAAGAGGTCTATGAAGAGACTGGAAGTGCAATCCTTACCACCATGAGTTGTGATGGCTGCGTTGCTTATTAAATCCCTACTAATGTTATAAATACGAAAGTAACTCTGTCTGTCTGTATGTCTGTCTATTTGTCACGTTTTCACGCCTAAACCGCTGCACCAATTTAGATGAATTTTGGTATAGAGATAGATGAGACCTTCGAAAGGGACATTGACTACTTTTTATATAGGTACCAAGCGCGCGAAGCCGCGGGCAAGAGCTAGTTTATTATAAGTTCATAAATATAAATCTTTATTTGGAACCACAAACAAGATTAATCTAAAACATAATAAAAAACGGTGATGCCCGTGGTAGTAAAATTTATACTGTGTTACGCACATCAACGCTCTCCTCCGTGGTACACTTGAAGGTATATTTGGCAGGTTCCAAGTGCGTCCGCCGACGTTCTATCAACGCTACCGTGACCAACAGTGGTACATCAACCAACTCATCACCATGCAAAACCAACATATTCTGCAAATTAATGATCTCAAAGAGATATATATCAATCGATATATATACCTCTTTGAGATACCATCTAATCCTGAAGAAGTGTCATTGAAGAAGGCCATAGGTTACTTTTTATGTAGGTTCCACGCATGCAAAGCCGCGGGCAGCAGCTAATCTATTATAAGTTCAGATATCAAATAATAATACATCTCTATTTGGAACCACAAACAATATTAATCTAAAACATAATAAAAAACGGTAATGCCCGTGGTAGTATAAATTATACTGTGTTACGCACATCAACGCCCTCCTCCGTGGTACACTTGGCGGTATATTTGGCAGGTTCCAAGTGCGTTCGCCGACGTTCTATCAACGATGCCGTGACCAACAGTGGTACATCAACCAACTCAACACCATGAAAAACCAACATATTTTGCAAATTAATGATCTCAAAGAGATATATATCAATCGATATATATACCTCTTTGAAATGGATTCCCATCTAATCCTGAAGAAGTGTCATTGGAGAAGGACATAGGTTACTTTTTATGTAGGTTCGACGCGTGCAAAGCCGCAAGCAGCAGCCAGTTTATTATAAGTTCAGATATATAATAATAATCAATCTTTATTTGGAACCACAAACAATATTAATCTAAAACATAATGTGAAACGGTGATGCCCGTGGTAGTATAAATTATACTGCGTTACGCACATCAACGCCCTCCTCCGTGGTACACTTGACGGTATATTTGGCATGTTCTAAGTGCGTTCGCCGACGTTCTATCAACGATGCCGTGACCAACAGTGGTACATCAACCAACTCAACACCATGCAAAACCAACATATTCTGCAAATTAATGATCTCAAAGAGACATATATCAATCGATATATATGCCTCTTTGAGATAGATTCCCATCTAATCCTTAAGAAATGTCGTTGGAGAAGGACATAGGTTACTTTTTACGTAGGTTCCACCCGTGCAAAGCCACGGGCAGCAGCTAGTTTATTATAACTTCAGATATATAATAATAATAAATCTTTATTCGGAACCACAAACAATATTAATCTAAAACATAATGAAAAACGGTGATGCCCGTGGTAGTATAAATTATACTGTGTTACGCACATCAACGCCCTCCTCCGTGGTATACTTGGCGGTATATTTGGCAGGTTTCAAGTGCGTCCGCCGACGTTCTATCAACGCTGGCGTGACCAACAGTGGTACATCAACCAACTCAACACAGTATAATTTATACTACCACGGGCATCACCGTTTTTCATTATGTTTTAGATTAATATTGTTTGTAGTTCCAAATAACGATTTATTATTATTATATATCTTAACTTATAATAAACAAGTTGCTGCCCGCGGCTTCGAGCGCGTGGTACCTACATAAACAGTAGCCTATGTCATTCTCAAAAGTCTCATCTATCTCTATATTAAAATTTATCAAAATCGGTGCAGTGGTTTAGGCGTGAAAACGTGACAAACAGACAGACATACATACATACAGACAGAGTTACTTTCGCATTTATAATATTAGTAGGGATTTGATAAGCAACGCAGCCATCATAACTCATGGTGGTAAGGATTGCACTTCCAGTCTTCTCATAGTCCTTTTGGGATTGCGAGCTGCATGTAAATAGGACTTACAGTGCTCATCTGAGCTCATACAGAGCTGGTATTCGGCGAGGAACTACAAGTTCCTGGTGCATTTTCCACCTCTTCATCTACCGAGGTTCAGTATCCAGACTTGATTAGTCATATGGGCTAGAAGATATCCCAACCCCCAACAGATATCCCAGTCCAGCATCTTATCTTGAACAACACAGGGTGTTTGTACACTTATCTTCTCGTGTCATTTCTTTCTGTGTCAAGATATACTTTGTGAATCACTTAAACTTCCTAATGCAGGCCCCTACCAAGTAATATCCAGAATTCCTAATACTAGCGGCTCTGTGAGCTGTAGACCTCGCGAACATTTTTGATATGACTGAAATCTATCTTTTTTTACGTTTTCAACTCTCATATCTCCGCCATTTTGAAAAATATCCATAAACTGAAAAAATCTATATAGTTATACCTTTTCACAAAATTTCACGAGAATCGGTTGAGAAATGCGACCTGTAGGAAGAGAACATCTGGAAAGTCGCCGGCCGGAAATACGAAAGCATTTTCGCCTAAGCTGAAACGGAGACCTTGCTCGCGCTTGGCGCTTGCTCGGTCAATTATAATATATGTTTATAAAAAACTTAAAACCGGTTTCTTAACCCTGAATATCAAAACCTGTGATATGAAATAACCAATAATTTTTATTATCGATGCGTTCCGTCTGTACTCTCGTGGTCAAGGTCAAGCCCATGGTCTGATCAACTGATGAATTCTTATTAAGCTGTTGTCTGTGATCATCGCTGCAATGCCTTAATGGCAATACATGAGCTGCTTTTCATTGAATATTTCCACAGGGAATCTTCAAAGCCCAACAGTCAAAGGCCAAAGTCAGTCTGATCGACTGACAAGTATGCATAAAGTAATTGCTTGGGATCACCAAGATTATTACCAAGATTACCAAGTTCTTTGGTTGCGATGAGTTGTTTGCCTTTAAAAAGTTCTGTAGGGTATCTTCAAAGTCCATTGTTAAGCCAGTTGACCTCTGAAAGATATACTATACTAATAAGTATTCCCATACTATATTTACAAAAGTAATTACTAATTAACGATTCAACTTATTCTCATCCGTTGAGGAATTTTGGATTTTTATCATGTTTTCCATCATCAGATCCTCACCAAAAACCCTAAAGGGGTTTCCGAAGGGGTAATCACATATACTATTAATTAGGGCATGCAAAACTATATATATTAGGAGATAAAATTTAGTAAATGGGGATTCTAAAAGTTTTATTAGGAATAATCACTAAGCCTGCATCATTACACCATCTTGATTAGTCGTTAAGATCCTGTTTCAAAAGAGCACAAGCCTTTTGTGGGTCTTTATTAGCTGCTACAAGGCACGTAGTATCGGCGAACTGATAATAACTACAGGAATTAATACAGTTACTCATTTCATTAACATACTATAGGTAATGACGCCGCGGGACAAATGTTTGTATGATCTGCAAGTATTTATCTCGGATCTGGGTGTTTATAAGTATAATAAGTCTGTATTTACAAAATAAAATGTATATAAGTATCAGTCATGTGGTACCCCTAACACAAGCTATGCTTACTTTGGGGGCAGATTATGCTATATGAAATGTCCAGGATTATTCATTTATTATTTTAATGAAGGAGGCCTCACACAGAACCTTAGGCTGTACCCTCAGTTGCTGTAATCCACTCTAAATGTTATCTATTCTGAAGATTTTCGGTTAAATAGTTTTCACTCCACTTGAGTTAAGGACTTCAAACTCCACAACTATCCATCTTATTAACGAATTATTTATGCTCCAGAGTGTCAAAAGCACGTGAAATCATTAAACAAGGCCAGCACTTGTTTCCTATCATTTAACTGCTAATTAACTTAAATCTAAATAACAGGTAATTTGTGCCTTTTCAGGGTTGGAACCCAAATTGATTTTCATAAATAACATCGTGTTTCTTATAAAACTTGTGACAAATTCACAATATGAGAATAATTTATTTATTTATTTTTATTTATTTTTATTTTTTATTTATTTATTATACTTTAATTAACACGGATAAACCAATTACATTTATTAAAGTCACAAAAAATTATTTGAAATATAAATATCATTTGATTATAAATACTTATTTACAATGTCAAAGAAATAGTAATATTGACTGACCGAATTATACTAATTCGGTCAATAAAAATACCTAGCTATCAATGTCGAGCCAAAACACAAATAGAAAATAAAAATAGTATGAAACACGCAATTATACATCACGATCACAGAAACTCAAACAATCCGATAAAATTTTCACCCATCTATCCGCAAATAAACCGCACTCAGGACTACGATTCAGGAGTGCGTTTAGCGCGGCGAGGATGCGCGGAATAGGTGACGAAGATCTAGCCACAGTGCGTGCCGGTGGTTCAGCAAACAGCCTATGATTCCAACCCCGACAATAGTTGTTCGGGACAAACAATCGACACAGCTCGTTGCTCAAGTCCAGAGCGTCAATCTTGCCGCGAAAATTAAAAAAAAAAACCTCTACAGTCATATTAATGGATAATAATAACGTAGGTAACTTGTATATAATTAAAGTAATCATCACATTTGCCTTTCTAAACACTGGCCTAATACAACCAAGCTTTAGCTTACCAGGGTATACCTCAGAAGTTACACTGCATTATATTTGCAATAGCTGTTGCTATGCCACCTCCAATTATTTTAATATCTGACATTTTAATGTTATTTTGACCCGGAGCCTTATGTACGTAGGTCACACTATAAGTTTTGCGTAACTTAAAAAAACAACATGTGTAAAACCAAAATATTATGTTTATTGCTTTTCAAAATACTCTCCTTTCCATTTTAAACATTTTTTCATGCATACGAACCATTTTTTAAAACAGGAGGACCACAGATCTGAAGGCATGTTTTCTACGTGCGTGATTGAACGCTATCACTGCCTCTTCGGAGTTGGTAAAAGTGAAACCTCTCATCAAATCTTTGATTTTGGGGAAAATACAGAAATCACAGGGTGCTAGGTCGGGGCTATGCGCAGGATGGGTGACGAGTTGTACTTTTTCGGAAGCTAAAAATGACTTTGTTTTGTTGGCCGTGTGTGAAGAAGCGTTGTCATGATGTAGGAGAATGCGGCTTTTGGGTCGTCTTTCGCGAACTTTTTCTAACACCCTGGGTAAACAAATGGTAGAATACCACTCGGCATTAACACTCTTTTGATCTTCAAGTGGAATTGTACAGATGGGACCCGTAGCTGAGAAAAAAAACGCGTTCATTTTTTTACCAACGTTTCTCGCTTGCCTCACTTTTTTTGGCCTGTTCTCATTTCCAAACATCCATTCACAAGATTGCTATTTTTTTCGGGTTCAAAACAATAAATCCACGTTTCGTCTCCTGTGACAATGTCATAAACAGCATTAGAATGTCCGTGGTCGTACTTCAGTATCATCTGTGAGCACCATTCCACGCGAGCCCGCTTCTGCTCCGCTGTCAGTTCATGAGGGATCCAACGACAACAAAGTTTCCGAACTTTCAATTCTTCGTGTAAAATTTTCTGGATTTGGCTCATACCAATCCCCAATAGTCTTCGAATTATCTCATAGGTAATCCGCGGGTTTTCTTCAATTAGCCGCTTAACAGTAGCCACATTATTTTCGTAGACGGCAGTTGAAGGCCGCCCTTCACGAAATTCGTCATGTAAAGAAACTCGACCTCTCTCAAATTCATCAAACCATCGCTTCACGGTGCTCAAACAAGGTGCTTCTCTCCCAAAAGCATTTTGAAGACGAGCGGCACAGTCTTGCGGAGAGAGAGAACTTTTAAAATCACAAAAAATCATCGCTCTGAAATCTTTTCGACTTAATTCTATTTTCATTGCGTACGTATAACTTTGAAGTGTGATAAAAAACAATTGACAAATTATTTCCCGCTAATTGTTTTTTTTTATTACTACGAAGGTTGCAACGTTTAAAAAAATATAACATTCGAAATTCTAATAGTTCCGATTAGCTAGAAGTGCAAAACTTTTAGTGTGCCCCATGTATTAGACTTAATTTATTTATTATTTTTTTATTATTTTATCTTCTGAATAACAATTTAATAAAAAAAAAAAAACTATTGTTAATTTGATTAACGTTATAATGATTACGTTTAGTTTATAATGTTTTTGTTCTAAGAGTTTTGTTATATTGAAACAGATAATAGATTCAGCCGTGACATTGCGGAAATCCATTACAAAACATTAAACAGGTGGACAAATTTAGTACTATTCCGCCAATCTATTCCCAAAGAGTTAGACACGATGCAGACGCACGAACCTCCCTCCCGCCCGCAATTGAAAAGCCATGCAAAGCGTTAGTAAAAGGCAAGCACACACAATCCACACATGCAACCTTCAAATTAAATTTAACACGTGTTTCGCCTCTCCACGAGGCATCCTCAGGAACACTTGGCTCACTCCGCACCCCGACGAAAAAAACACTCTGCTCTGTAGACTTGTTGCTTCGACCAACGTCAGGCAACGTTAGACAGTCTCAGCCTGACGATGGTCGAAGCAACAAGAAGCAAGACTATAATAACAAACAAACTGACTATAAACTAAATTGACCATCGACTAAGACCAATAACAAACAAACTGACTATAAACTATAAATACTTGACATTGGCAGAATTGCAGTAGTATATCACAGGCTATTAACAAAGAAGAAGAAGAAGACGAAATTATATACAAAAACTGTCTGTTGTTTTTGTTTGTACTTAATTAAATAATCCATTAAAAGTAAATATTAATGCTTAAAAATTACGAGTGATTCATCAGAATCTATCGAAATATTGTATTATTATTTATGTATCACTATTCAAGTGATACATAATATAATAATACAGTTTTTAATTTAATAATAAAACATTTGGAAGGAAAAGATGTAGGTAACTATACTGGATGTCTTTAATATTACTTAATGGATAATTTAAGAAACCAATTAGAACATAAAAACTGATAAGTACCTACAATGGTTATGAATAAAAAATAAAATAACAAAATTTTGACAATTAAAAAGACATCACGTAAAACATTCAATTCAAACTAAAAAATAGACGCTTTTTTTTATATAAAACATTTTTTTCTTACATACTTACATTTATTAAAATTTATTTTCTATTTTTTATTTGGTTTTCTATATAAAGCGTGTTTTTTAGTTTTTTTAAACTATTATTTGTTTTCTACTTTTTAGTTTTAGGATAATCGGATATTATTATATATTTTTTTCGAATTTTTGCATTGTCATCGGCCTTTGACAGGTGTGCAAAATTTGAATGAAATCTGGCCGTTTAAAGTGGGTCAAAATCGCATCCTAATGAGTCGGTTATAAACATACAAACATACATACAAGTGAAGCTAATATAAAGCGCGCAGAGCTAGTAATACAAAGTAGCTTCCCACTGTCTGTCTGTCTCTATGTATGCGTAGATGTTCAAAACTACGCAACGGACTTTGATGCGGTTTTTTTAATAGATAGAGTAATTCAAGAGGAAGGTTTATATGTATAATACATGCAGAGAAACACTGATAATATTAGAGGTTTGCGTATATTGGTTCAACGTATTAGAACTACTGAGCTACAGCAACGCGTGGCCGGGTCAGCTAGTAAATTATATGACAAAATGGTTTGAAAATCATATTTCCTATTTAGGTACTATCTATTCCCACCACTTCAGCTTTCACTGAATGAGTTTTTTTAATAATTAATCTAAAGTGACCAGAAGAGAAAAATAGAGCTTCAATAAATTTAACTTAACACGGTAATACGTATCGGTGGCCCTACAAAGAAATGTTCTTCAGATGCACCAACTCCCCTACATATAAAGTGGGGTTGATTCTTCTTCTATTTCATATTGTGTCACTAGATATTTAAAACCAGTGTAGAGAAAGAGTTAAAGTTCGCCTTAGAGACGATAAGTCGTGCACTATTTTCATGTGCTTGCACTTTATTTTTATGCGTTTTAAGCATAAGCTCACTGGTTAAGTTATTTGCGGTAAAGTTTTGGGTTTTATGTGACGCTGATCGAATTCCCGTTTAGTAAATCAGGCGACATCGCATGCCGCGCTCTTTGCTGCGATATCTCCGTACGCTCTGATATTACCCACTGCATTCAAAAAAATATTTATATAATTTAGTAGGTACCTATCTGCCTAACTCACACCGTTGAAGGGGTTTTCCAAGAGCATATTGTAAAATCTCTTTCATAAGGGTTACGCAGTTGTTTTATAAGCTGTTTTAAGGGTTAACCCTTTCAATAACCCTATGATCAGGTAAAGTAAACGAAAGTGTTCGTTTAGATTATCTGGTCATATGGTTTTCAATAGTATTGGGTTTTGGTATTAAGATTCAAGCAAAATACACCACGCGCTGTCAAGTTCCTAATACGTACAACTATGAACGCCCTGTTTAAGAGGTTAAATGGAAAAAAACCGAATTAATCCTCATTATTTACGCTGAAAAGGTTTTAATCAAATCGTACATCGTGTTAAAAAGTTCCAATACAATTATTAACACCCCATTGAATTGACCCTCCCCTGGGTGTTGGTTATAAAAAGTATCCTTTTACTCTTTTACTTACGTAGTACCTACCTGCTGAAGAATAAATATGTCATCTTCCAAGAAACTCGCACTACGCGTTAAGATGTTTCCATACATACTTTAACACCCACTGCAGCTCTATTCAGCGGTAACTAAAAACGGAAACTATTTTATCACTGTTATTAAATGTATTTATGCTGCTTTGAGTTTTTAGTAAGTAACAGTTAGTCACTCAGTACAAAGACTTTCATAGCAATATATTGTTAATGAACTCTCCAAATGGGAAAGCTGGCTCTATATGTATATTGTTCTTAAGAAAATCATGAACGACAATGATTATTAAAATCTGATAATACATTCAAGAAAAGGTCAACGGAACTATTTAATAAAAAGCAGTAAGGTGATAATTAGTGGCTCTTAAGAATCGTCATCTTAATGTGTTTAGCGGGGGGTTAGAGTTGTATGAAAACAATATATTGTTTCTTCCTAATATTATGTATGGGTTCGCCTGATGTGGTCCTTATGTACTGATGCTATGGTTGTTTTTTGTGTGTTATGGGCAAAATTTCAATGCCCGATGTGGACGATACTTTTGAAACATATCTACCCTCAAATCGAGAGAATAGCATGCGGTTAGGACACGCCAGAACAAAGGAAGAAATCGTGTGTGTTGTTACACACACCATTTCTTTCCTTGTTCTGGCGTGGTCTCGTTGAATCACGAGCGCACCGAAATTCAAATTGGACTGAACTCATTATAAACTCATAAAACTGGGTGCCTCCCTATGTGTTTTAAAGGATTTTATGCAATTTTTCACCGGCCGGTGAGTGTTTAACCAGTGATACCAGCGTCGCTCAGCATCAACCCAGGCTCACACATTGTGGAAGTAGTCAACAGAAGGATTTCAGGTACGTGCGCATAATAAAGTTGCCTGGAAGATACCCTTGTGTCATATGTAAAACTAAGTACACGGCGATTCCCACTACGATGTTTATAAAGTAAATCCACCCAGTGTGACAGGGCAGCTCCCATACGTCACATAGGTATATTTTGACTAAGGTACAGTCGCGCGGATACAGTTGAGCTGTAGCTAATGAGGTTATAAGATAAAGGGTAGGTCTTACGTATGAATTATGTTTTCCTATGATTTTTTTTACATAATCTAGGTAATGCTGCACAGAATTATATGAATTCAAATATGTTACCTCGCGATGTCCGTATCGTGTCTTCGTTGTTCAAAATGTTAGCACTTGCCTAATAAGTATCTAAATAAAACATAAAAGTATCAACAAATGAAAGCTGTCATCTGGCAAGCGTGAACTGTTTCAATATAACAAAACTCTATAAATTAAATTAAATATCAGAAAATAAACGTCATCTTTATAACGTCAATCAAATTAACAGTAATTTTATATATAATATTTTTTTTATTAAATTGTCAACCTAATGCTTGGTCGGGTGACACTATGAATTGATGCCGCCATACTAAAAGCCTTTGATGCCCAAGGTCTAACGACAAAAACAATTGCTGACAATTTTACACTTGAGTTTGATAAAGCAGTCAAGGACATACATTCTAACTCTAGTTTGAAATCAGTGGACCCTTAAAACTATTCTAAGCCAATTAATTCCAGGATTTTATTTCAAAAAGCTTCATGAGATAAAATAATTAAAATAATAAATAAATTTAGTCTAATAAGGCTTCAGGTCAAAATAACATTAAAATGTCAGCACTGTAAGTCCTATTTACATGCAGCTCGCAATCCCAAGAGGGCTATGAGGAGACTGGAAGTCCATTCTTTACCACCATGAGTTATGATGGCTTGATTGCTTATTAAATCCCTACTATATAATATTATAAATGCGAAAGTAAATAGTAAAGGAATACCTATTAGTTATTACTATTAGTACCTTTCAGAGGTCAACTGGCTTGACAATGGATTTTGAAGATACCCTACAGAACTTTTTAAAGGCAAACAACTCATCGCAACCAAAGAACTTGGTGATCTTGGTGATAATCTTGGTGATCCCAAGCAATTACTTTATGCATACTTGTCAGTCGATCAGACTGACTTTGGCCTTTGACTGTTGGGCTTTGAAGATTCCCTGTGGAACTCTTCAATGAAAAGCAGCTCATGTATTGCCATTAAGGCACTGCAGCGATGATCACAGACAACAGCTTAATAAGAATTCGTCAATTGATCAGACCATGGGCTTGACCTTGACCATGATGGTACAGATTGAACGCATCGATAATAAAATTTGAGTGTATCAATTTCAGTTAAAAATGATATTGTTTATTGGTTTTGATATTCAGGGTTAAGAAGCCGGTTTTAAGTTTTTGTAAACATATATTATAATTGACCGAGCAAGCGCGAAGCGCGAACGAGTGTCTCCGTTTCAGCTTAGGCGAAAATGCTTTCGTATGTCCGGCCGGCGTCTGTCCAGATGTTCTCCTCCTACAGGTCGCATTTCTCAACCAATTCTCGTGAATTAGTGAGCAGGTTCTATAAGTATATAGATTTTTTCAGTTTATGGATATCTTTTTAACGTTTTCAACTCCCATATCTCCGGGAGTTGAAAACGTAAAAAAAGATAGTTTTCAGTCATTTTCAAAAAATGTTCGCGAGGTCTAAAGCTCACAGAGCCGCTAGTACCTCATAGGAGTTCTGGATATTACTTGGCAGGGGCCTGCATTACGAAGTTTTAGTGATTCACAAAGTATATCTTGACGCAGAAAGACATGAGACGAGAAGATAAGTGTACAAACACCCTGTGTTGTTCAAGATGAGATGCTGGACTGGGATATCTATTAGGAGTTGGGATATCTTCTAGCGCATATGACTCATCAAGTCTGGATACTGAACGTTGGTAGATGAAGAGGTGGAAAATACACCAGGAACTTGTAGTTCCTGGCCGAATACCAGCTCTGTATGAGCTCAGATGAGCACTATAAGTCCTATTTACATGCAGCTCGCAATCCCAAGAGGACTATGAAGAGACTGGAAGTGCAATCCTTACCACCATGAGTTATGATGACTACGTTGCTTATTAAATCCGTACTAATATTATAAATGCGAAAGTAACTCTGTCTGTCTGTTTGTCACGTTTTCACGCCTTAACCGCTGCACTGATTTTGATAAATTTTGGTATAGCGATAGATGAGACCTTTGAGAAGGACATAGGCTACTTTTTATGTAGGTACCACGCGCGTGAAGCCGCGGGCAGCAGGTAGTTTATTATAAGTTCAGATATATAATAATCTTTATTTGGAACCACATACAATATTAATCTAAAACAAAATGAAAAACGGTGATGCCCGTGGTAGTATAAATTATACTGTGTTACGCACATCAACGCCCTCCTCCGTGGTACACTTGGCGGTATATTTGGCAGGTTTCAAGTGCGTCCGCCGACGTTCTATCAACGCTGCCGTGACCAACAATGGTAAATCAACCAACTCATCACCATGCAAAACCAACATATTCTGCAAATTAATGATCTCAAAGAGGTATATATCAATCGATATGTATACCTCTTTCAGATAGATTCCCATCTAATCATGAAGAAATGTCATTGGAGAAGCACATAGGCTACTTTTTATGTAGGTTCCACGCGTGCGAAGCCGCAGGCAGCAGCTAGTAAAATATATAATAATAATGATCCGAAGTCCAAGATTATAAAACTCAAATTCAAATATGTTTTATTCAATACAATCGCAAGTGTCAGTTTGAAACGTCTTACGTCGTCTTGTCTAACGAAGATATATACTAGATGAATTTAGGTGCGAAACTCAATTTCGAGAAGAATATAAAAGAAACTTGTCTGCGCCCTAGCCATTTTTGTATGATTCATCTTATAACTAGCTTAACTACGAAATACTAAGCAACAGGTAGTTTATGCAAATCTGTCAGTTTACTGTCTGAGGGTAGAGAAATTGGCGTGAAATGCCCGCGCACTACCAGCGCGTAGTAGCCCGCGCCGCTTCCCGCGTCCGATCCGCACCCGCGTTTCCACTATGGACAATCAAATGACGTTCTTATGTTTGAGTTTGTCACGCCGCGCCCGCGTTTGCTGTATGGCGAAGCACTATATCAAGGAGATAATATATGAGTACTCACACAGAGGAGTCCAGTACATCCTAAGCACTCCCTTCCTCATCCACATCGTCAGCTTTGTTTTAAATATAATTTTATAAACATTATTATTTAACACTTTTGTTTCTGATAATCCCAAAGAAATAATTTTGACATTATAGACGTTATGTGTTATGACGTTACGTTTGATTGTACCAGTAGTAATACATGTCAATGTATTACTACTGGGAGAAATACTTTAGGAGTAATAGATAGACTTACTCCTAAAATTTTGTAAAATTAAAGCTATGCTTTCTTATTATTTTCTTAGTGCCTCTTCATCACCATAAGAGGAATGTACCTTCCTAATTTCAAGCATTATAATTATTAAGAATTTCGACCAGACGTTTGAGATGTCCACCGAGTCTGGGGATTAGAGTCGCGAGTTTCATTTGTTTTATAGGGTCCCATACCTCGAAAGAAAAGAGCAACATTTCGCCTTTTTCTCAACTCGTGTATGTAACACCTAAGTCTACTGTCTCTTGAAGCAAAAATCAAGCTTCTAATTCAAAACAATTAAAAATACGGTCATCTATGCAACATATTTTGACATATTTTAAATTTAAACCTCTATATATGTTTGTCTCGGGTACTACCTGTTGACTTAGAATCATGAAATTGACAAGCAAGGTTTTACAGCACAGCAAAAAAAGAAAATACGAAAATGCCAACTTTTACTAATAACTAAAAAAAATGTACTTACAATGTTAGATGTATAATTGGTATAATTAATAGTATAATTAATTGGTATAATTAGTAGTATAATTGGACTACCTAACGATGGTAAAAGAACCATGATTCTGAAAAAAGTAAGTAGGTACCACGGTACGATACTCTCTCAGGCGCGCATTTGACCGCTCTATTTAGGATCAAAACTTCTTGTTAGACTCGTTGGCAAGTTGACAATGTAGGAACAGGTGCTGAGGGCTTTACAGAGTTTGTTGATATATTATCATCTGAGCATCATTAATCTCCGGTTCAGACGGCCGCTGCATGGTTAATGGCGGTCCCCTGCAGCAAACAATTTAGCTCTATGACCTTTCTGCTACGGAATAATAGCATGATGATAGTGTAACGTATTCCTGTCGATTAGTTTCGATGCGCTTGTTACGTAAATTCAACTAAAATGGGCTATACAATGGAGTGCACACGCGACGGACAGACTGACCACACAGAGTATAAACTAAGCCATCTTCTTTATATACGACATCAAAATGTTTGACCCTAATCAAGAAAATTTAGAACATCTTATACATATAACGGAACAGTTTTCAAAAGATTTCGCAATAATCTTTGGAATCGATAAATGTAGAATAAATTCAGTCAAAGCAGGGTACACACATCAACACGCATATCAAATGCAAAGCGGCGAAATAATAGAGCCTTTATATGAAAATGAAACTTATAAATATTTAGGTTATCATCAGTCAAAACAAATTCACTCTAAAGAAATAAAAAATTAATTAACTCAGAACTTCAAACATAGACTAAATCCATTCTAAAATCCCAGTTGTACTCCAAAAACACTACTAAAGCTATTAACTCCTACGCTATCCCAGTCCTTAATCATTTTGGTATTATCGACTGAACCAAAACTGAAATAAAAAATCGACAATGGGTTATTAATGTCACTATGTCGAAAGACCGAAAACACCACCCACGTGCGTGTATACAACGACAAATTCTTCCTCGAGTTGAGGGTGGTAGAGGTATTAGTAACATCCAGAACCTGCACAACAAACAAATAACATCATTAAGATCATATTTTCACACAAAAGCTAAAACATCATCTCTGCACCAATCAATAGTTCGATTGGATTATAAACTCACACCTCTTAATTCAATAGATTCCAAAAAGGTGCCATATTGGCCAGCGGAACCTGCGGAAGGTGTGCCTGAGCCAAAGAAAATAAAATATTGTGCCTTTTTCAATAAAAAATTAGAAAAATGACAAAGACAATGTGTGACAAATGCAATAATCCCATTTGTGGAGAGCACAAGTTTAGCACCTGGCCTAAGTGCCTTTGAGGCCAAAATGCCAAATTTTTCCTATTATAGAGATTACAAAAAGTTGATTTTTAAATGTTTATATATTAAATAATAAGACTGACGGAGATATTTTTATGTCTTCAAGTTTGGTAGAGTAAGAAGTACTTAACGTGTTTAGTGCTTTAAATTTGTTTTCTAATAAAAATGTTGCTTATCCTTTTTGTTTTTCAATTATTCACAACATAATAACATATATCTAGACATATTACCATATTCATAAACATAGTATATACATAATTTAAAATATAATAACTTAAATATGAGCACGTCAAATCGACGTATGGTTATCTTTAGAGTACAGTGAAATATGGTTATCTATCTAGGGTTATACACGTAGTCTGATACCTTCTACAACTAGGTAGGAGACACCACAAACTGACGACGAGGACAAAGAACGTAAGTCAAAATATAATATATACCTATAAAGTGCCATACGACTTCATAAACATTGAAAGGTTACCAGTTGGATATATTAAATGTATAGGTAATCTATAAGCATACGAGTATCTTGCCTACTAACTTTTAGAAACATTTTAGATTAAGTACCTAGGTACCTACTCGATTTTTCCGAATTCTTTAATTGTTATCATTCAAACAGTGGGGTTTTGTGGGGAGGGTCATATTATTCGTAAAGCGGTTTTATAATTCAAAAAACAACATTAATTAGCCAATGGCTAACTCATGTTTTATGTGCTCACCAACTGATAACGCTTGATGAAGTCGTACAATTTGTGCCAGCTAATATATACCAAAATACAATGTTCCATTGTTGTACAGTTGCGCTAAAGTTTACTTATCGACTGTGCAACAACAAGATGTGCCTGTATATATTAGCCAAGTTAGAATGTTAAACGCGAACAATCTGGCAAAGTACAATACACCGTAACGAATGCGTGAAAACTCATCAAGGTTATAAATTGCTTTATAACAATTTATACAATTAAATAATATTCATGTGGGTAGGTACATGAAGTCTTACTTAACTTCCAATTCTATATTACGCGGTTTGCTTCCATAATAAACATCTAGTAGGTATGTAGTGTGGACTGTATATATTTGTATGTAGTGTGGACTGTATATATTTGTAGGTAGACAAAGCAGATTTAAACAGTTTTATTTGAAAATAATACCAATAGTTATATAGTTAAAAATACATTATGTTCGTAGGTTGTTTTGAAACTCACTAAGTATAAGTTTTAAATCAAATGCAGAACGTGATTTTGAAGTAAAAATCCAGTTAGGTAGTTTTACAAATAAATATATCAAATATACAGTAGATACTTGTATATTATTTACAGATCGTTCCAAAATGTCTTAACTACCGGCTGAAGAAGATTTTGACTGTGAAGGTGACTCACAATCTTTAGGCCATCGATGGGAAAGATGGAATAAAGGTTTTAAAATTTATCTGCTAGCTATGGGTATCGACGGGGCTCTCAAAAAACGTGCGAATATAACGATTAGGAGATTCTGCTACAGTAGGTGACATTATTGTGGAAGCAAACTCGATTGAAACCGTTGAACGACAACTGAAAGAGTTTCAAGAGAGCCAAAACGTGAGCATTAATAGAATAGGAACTAGACCAAACGAAAAACAAGTTAATGACAACAAAATGAAGATACGGTGTACTAGGTGTGGAAGTTCATACCACGATGCTGATAATGAAGGTTGTCCCGCAAAACATAAAACTTGCGATAAGTGTGGCTACAGAGGTCATTTTAAGAGTCAATGGTGGCAATTCGGTTGGTTCATTTCTAAAATAAGGAATTGTCTAAATATATTAAGTTAGTCATAGCATTTGTAAAACCTCTTCGGTTGGTTGGTACCATCAAACTAAATTGGGAACTAAGCATTCCCAATTAAGTTAGATAAAATTAAATTAGGATAAGTTGGTAGCAGCAGAGTACCAAAGTATCATTTGACAGTTCAAATCCTAATTTTAGCTAAACTTAGTTAGGTTGGTGCCAACAGAATTGAGGCCAATGTCGAACTAGACAATATAAGCGTAAAGCTTTCCCCGCTAACTAAATTAACTAAAAACTAAACCGCTAAAAAAATCCATCGTGTCGTTTTGCCGTGTCTGTCAGTGTTGTCCTCGTATGCGTGGGTTCTAGGCAAACTAAACAGCTAGGCTCACCTAAGTATGAAGATTAAAGTTGTTTACGTAAGATTACCCAACACTTGTTTATGTTTTTTTTACATACCGACCTAAACCATCTGTAGCGTAATGTAGGTAGAAAGGTATGTATTTTTTTAACAATTGCATTTCAAGAGTAGGTAGGTACATAGGTCAATGAAAACCCAGCAATCATTATTGAAGTATGTTGGGTACTTATATGTAGGTATTACGTATACGTACTTACTATTTGAGAGTTTATTTGGGAATCTTTAATTCCATCAGTCATCTAGTCACCATAATACAAGCTATGTATAACACGCCGCCGAGTGTACCCGGCGGGCGCACCGCCGCTTTTGTGTGCGGGCGGCGTGTGATTATTATTTTTCGTAAACGTGGAACTACTAATCTGGTCAAAACCTGTATCTCAGGCGGAAAAGATCTAACAGTAAATAAATAAATAAATAAATAATATACACACACAAAAGCGCGGGTATTTATTTAAGCTTGACATCAAAGATGCGTTCTATTAAGTAGAGATTAATGAGGAATGCCGAGATATAACAACCTTTATTACCAGCAAAGGTCTATTTCGCTATAAACGTCTAATGTTTGGGATTTCGTGCGCGCCTGAGCATATTTAAAAAATCATGAAAAGGATGCTTCTACTTTGTGAAGGCGTTCTAAATTTCATCGATGACATCATCAGACTTAACTATGTCTTACAAGTACTAAAAGAAAATAACGTAGTACTAAATGAATAGAAATGTGTTTTTTAAAATAAACCTTGTGCACGAATAGAACGATGGGTATTACGCTTACAGGCATACAACTATAAAGTTGTGCATTGTCCAGGAAGGAATTCTGGATTCTATCAGTGGGGTGTATTTTAAGATATTATCGAAATGATAATCCTTCTTCTCATATCTGTCAATGAAATATTTATAACTATTGTCACTATGCACTCCACGCTTTTTTTTAAATAAAACATTTTTTTCTTACTTAAGTACCGTACATTTTTAATGATTAAACGAACTAGTGAAGTTCTATCCTAATTACACTAGCGCCTAGTCCTCTAGATTAGTGTTTTATTTATACCTATAACAATATATATATTTAACTACTCGTAGTATCGCGTAAC
This sequence comes from Lampropteryx suffumata, assembly GCA_948098915.1. Taxonomy (NCBI): domain Eukaryota; kingdom Metazoa; phylum Arthropoda; class Insecta; order Lepidoptera; family Geometridae; genus Lampropteryx; species Lampropteryx suffumata. The sequence continues at coordinate 10,153,338 of OX402544.1, read as the reverse complement.
TACCACCACTCAGCACTTTAGTTCAGATTCAATACATGTTTTTTTGTAGGTAGATTCTTAAACATCATCCGAGCCGGGCTCGCCTCCGTTTATCGGATGTATGACTAAAAAGTTATTAATATTTCAGAGAATATTTATTAACAAAAAATAATGTTATAATGTAAATACTTAGGCATGTATATAGATTCACATAACAATTTGCTGAGTTTACCTAATCAGAAGAGGTTTTAAAATTAAAACTCAAATAGTAATTGTTTCTTGAGCTAGAAGCACTGTAAAATTCGGGTATTGGCACAACTTTAGGTAAGTACATTGGTATCACCTTGCCTGCTATTGAATACGGCTGGTGTATACTACGGAAATGGAAAGGTGTAAGTACCTTAATTTAAATGATGATTACAAATAATTAATGAATTTACTTGATTCAATTCAGCCTGATTTAAATTGGTGGCCAAATAACAGTAGGTACTGACATTTTTACTGAAACACTTCAACTACAGGGCGTAGCGGCTTACAATGGCGATACAACGAGTTGTCAATCAGAGAGCGGCAGTACCCTATTAGTCATGTTAATGACCTTGAATTACTTGTCTTAAATTAATTAGGTAAGTATAGCTAGTGAATTTTAGAACGTCATTATGCGACATTAGGAAACCTCCTCCTATATAAAGTCTAGCGATAACTACGTTACATAAATATATTGATTATATCAGATTACCTCCTGACATAGAATGGGACCTAAGTGATAGTGCGTTTAATGCGTTTAATTTTAGAAACTAACTAAACTAACATTAGGTATTTATTGAGTGTAGAATAAATAAAAACTGCCAACTTACATTTCTTGGTGAAAAGATCCCGACGCGTTTACCGTGGACTTATTCACTACTTCCTGGTCGCAAGCTTTTATACTTTTCGTCCCTTTACAGTTATTTTGAAAAAAAATAAGTCAGTAGTCTGATGTATTCAGATCTCAAGAAAATCTTTTTTTTGCCGGATGCTTTCAACTGGTCGAAACTCCATGCGGTATTACCTACCCCAACGCACTTTACCTAACAATAGTACCTAGGTAAGTACTTACCTACCTAAGGTAGGTACCTAGGTACCTATTATAATTATATAAGGTAGGTAAGTCTTAATTGTTGTAGGTAGTAGGTACCTAAGTAATATTAATCGTATAGGTACCTACCTATAAGTACCTATAGGTAGATATACAATTAAGATTAGGTAGGTAGGTACGTAAAGTATAATATTAGGTACATATTATACCTATGTGAGTATAGTTTTGTGTAAGAATTTTGCAAATATTTATGTGCGCCTACCGGTCTCGGCGAATACCACGTGAATACCTACCTACCTGAGCCACGAGCTTGGACGGGCAAGCTGGCGCATTCGCGTCGGGTGAATGAACGGAATGAGTAAATACTCTCATTTCGCCCCTCCGAGCGTCCTAATATACTTACCCAAGTTCCAAACTTGCCCCCAGTACGACCTACCGACATTACGATTGCGGTACGCACGCGCGATTCTCAGAACCGCCATTATATTCCTACCAAATGCTTTGTATTCAGGATTAAAACGCATTTTGTAGATCTTTTAGGAAACTTGAAAGAGAATTCAGTATATACACGGCAAGGGTGCGGTAATGTTGCTGCCTGGTGCTCGTGCGGGTGTGTTTGGCTCCCTGGTGATGCAAGAAGTGTTGTACTTTGTGTATTGAGCTACCTACGTAAGTATTTACCTAACCTACCCATATTTCATTCATGTTTTTTTCGTCGTAGGTATTTTTTACATAGGTAGGTAGTATTTTATAATTAGGTATGAAGTAAAATACTAATCGTAAAAAATAATACCTAGGTTTTAAAAAGCATTAAGCACTTAGGTATCTACCTAAGTAAGTACCTACCTAATGCTTTTTAGATCAATAGGTAAGTGCTTACTTACCTACCTACTTCATTAAGTCAGATAAGAACATGATAAGTAGGTAGGTAGGTACCTACCTACATAATTACATACCTACCTAATTAACCATCTTATCATCTTAAAACTACCTAGGTAGGTACCTACCTACCTAAGGAGGTACACACTGGGTGAGGATATTAGGTAGGTATGCCGTTTATTGACGTTCTGAGCTCTCGGTGGCGGACGGACAGTCCTCATGAAGAAGAGATTTAAAAAGGCGAAAAAAAAAATGCGTGAAATTTTTTATTTTTTTGTGTTATGGCCTTGCATATAGGTCAAGTTCATGCCGTGTTTGCGTACGCCTGCGTAATGCGGGTTAATATCACGTGTCAAAAATAGAATGAGGTCAAGTCTTGTGTGCACACAGCATTATATGCATTTTACACTTTTCCTTACAAAACTACTAATGACATTGAAAAAAATCTTAAGAAAACTAATACCTATTTCAAAAATAAAAACCGTTGAAACTTTAAGTTGGTAGTTGAGAACGTACCTATCTACATTTTAATTTAAAAGTTAAAATATAGAGGAATCAGATTAGTGGGTTCCTAAGTTCTTATTTATGCACTCTACATGTGTGTATCTGGCAATTACACACATATACCTATATACTTACGCAGGAAGTGAAGGGAGGGAAGGAAGTGTTAAGCGCGATAGATAACCTAGTATTGTAAGGTAGATTTGTACAAAATCACGTCTTAATCAATTAGGTAGGTAGGTAACACTAATAAAATGATTTTAGGTTGAGGATAAAAAAGTGGAAATAGGAAATCAAAACAATTAAGTAGTAATATCAAAAAGTTAAAATTAAATCAGAATTGAGAATAAAAACATAAAATAATATGTAACTAATAATAACGAGCTTGGTATCTATGCCTGCACTCAGTGCGCTCCCGATTTGCCCTGTGGGCTGTGACACAGTGAAGGCGCAGCTTCCAATACCTTTCTTGAGACGGTCCCAACTGACGTGTAACGCTATCTATGGCTGCGCGCCCCGCCCGCCTCCTTTCGGCGCGCGCCGCCGGAATTCACTCTGAAGTTACTCTGACCGCTGCTGTAGTCTGAGATGCCTCTAGATAATACCAAAAAGGTACAGCCGCGGCACACCGCATGTAAAGTAATAGGACGCATGCGCGGGCTCTTGTTCGCCTTTTCTCAAATCAACAAATTACTCAGTGTGTTGCATTCATGCGCGTCGGCCAGTATTAAAACTGCACAAACCTACTCGATTCTTTTACGTATCATCTATGCGATTTCGATTCTATATACCTACTTACACTTAACTAAATTTATAAGGCGTTGGAAGTACTTACATTCATTAGGTACTTACCTATGTTTTTTTTCAATTGAATTGAAATTTAACGCATGACATAGTGACCTAGATGCGCTAGGTATACGTTACGCTACACTCGGCAATCTAGGTCAACGAAGTTACACAGAGTACCTAGGTACCTAATAATTTATCATAGTAGGTAATATAATACCTACCTATCTTCTTTTAACGTTTAATTTATTATCATCTGAACCTTATATTTGAATAAGGAAATTGATATAAGTTTCTTTGTTTTTGGTTTCACGTGGCACGCGTTGACATCGTTGGACTGCAGGAAACACAATGCATTGTACATAATGTAAGTAATATTTTTATAGAAGTCCATTACCTACTTACCTAAATAAATAATTCATTCATATTCATATTTATTAGATTAGAAATATTGATAGGTACTTAGGTAGGTACCTAATGAAAAGCTTAAGGTCGTTGCCAAGCAATGGCAGCTTTCATAATATTAAGTAGGTAACTTAATACCCACTTGCCTATAACCTATCATACTTAATACCCACTTGCACGTTTTCATCAAATTAGGTAGGTACCTACTTACTAGGTTAGGTAAGTATCTACCTACATACGTATGCAACAGTGATATGTATTGAAAGCTTCCTATTAAACAGCGACCACGTTTAACAATTTATCATCATTGCTGTTACTATATTTTATTTAAATTTGTAGTTAAAAGGTACCTACTTACTTACCTACCTTTATTCATTTAATTTAGGTAGGTACCTACCTACCTATTATAAGTACCTACCTACCTACTTATTATTTATAGGTATTACTTTTGTTTTTATTTCCCAAGGTATTTAGGTACTTACCTATTCATAAAAATATTTTTATATATTAATATTGTTACCTATGTCAGTTATTGCAGCGAATTGTCAAACGTGTGTAACCCTACAAGCTAGCTAGCTAAATGGCGAATGTTGTATTTTTATAAACTCCAAGACAGATGATTTTAGATGTTCTTAATATTATTTTTGAGAAGTAAGTAGGTACCTACCTACTTAGGTAGGTTAAGCAGTATGTAGGTAAATAGGTAGGTACTTAATTAAGTAAGTACCTAATATAAACTTACGAGATAAATTCATAACACAAACAATATTAGTAAGTAAGTAAGTAGGTATAGTCAATGTGGGAAAATGTAAACAGTTTTGAAAAAACAAATTGGTTGTGGTACTCTTACCGTCATTAAAAAAACTGATGATGTGTGTGGTGTACTTAAGTACCTAGTAATTTTTTTTCAGGGACCTCAGTTAAGTTAATTAAGTTAGGTACAGATAGACAATTATTAAGACCTTTAAGAACATTTATTTTGTACCTATTAAAAAACATTTACATTTACCCCAACATATTATTTTATAAATTTCTTTTTTGGGGTATTTGTAAACATGTTATTCTAAATTATATGCTATATAATACAGAAAAATAATGTGTAGTGCGAAAACTAGGACTCTATAATAAGTATCTTATACAAAAAGCTTTTATCTATAGTAGGGGGTAAATCGAAACAAACTGAAAATATCTTTAGTAGGTAACTCTTTGAACTGAACCTGAGGTAAATGGAAATATATTACTTGTTTGAGGTAATTGTAAACTTAATGATTCTGTCAGTACAACATTAGTAGGTACTAATACAGGGAGGTAAATTGAAACAATTTAGTACAATATTTGTAAGACATTTATTTTAAGAGAATCATGCTTTTTCAAACACATCTATTGGTTTTTGAAACTTGTAAAAAATTCGTTCTCCCTTTAAGGATATAAGTGGCTCTGGTAAAAGACCGATACCTAATATCCGTAATAGGCACGCAACTTGTGTCTTTATCATTAAGTGCAAAGACTTGCTTCGAAGAATCTACACTCTTTAAAGAAGGTACTACAATTTCATTAGTATCTTCTTCATCAATACTATCCACCATACATAGGTAACGAAACACAGTAGCTAGCCTTTTTCCTCCTTTAAACTGTACTAATACAAAGTTACCTCTTATCAAATTGTCAGTACCCATTGTTTGCAACCAATCACATTCTTTTGTTTCACATTCTTATATGGTAGTCTATATTATATGGTATGAAACCATTAACGAGCCAGTTGTGAAAGAAAAAGTAGCTTCTTCCATCCAGCCGTTCTTGGTCGCTCCGAATAAAGTTCCCTTGTGCCTATAAATGCCTTGTCAGACACCCCATCTTGCCTGTACAGCGGTTCCTTTAAATACAATACATGGGGGCAAAAACTTGCCATCTGCAGAAACACACGCCAACACACTAGCTAGTCGATTCTCGACCAGAGCCATCTGTGACACGAGAGAGAGCCGTTCCTTTCTCACCAATGGCTCTAAGTTTGAAGGATCGTGATGAAAATATATCTTTCGGCATTAAAAATATATCTTGGCTTATCTGCCAGGTTATTATTTGTTATTTCAATGAGAAGCATAGAAATCATAAACCACATGTGGTCTTTTAGCATTTGTCCGCGATTTCTGTAGTAATTCCGGTTTTTTTAAGGAAAGACTGGTGTCTCTTCATAAAATTTTGATAACAACAATCTCCTGGTACATTGTTCTTAAAAAAAGTTTAGTTTTTTAGGTTTGTTACATATTGTCCAATCAAAAGTTTCAACTCCACTTTGTGGCAAGGATGCCCATGCCTCCATTCTTGCCCATGCCTTAAGGCAATTGACAAGATGGTACTCGACACGATTAGTTAATGCTTTCGAAACTCCAGCACTGAAAAAATATGTTTACAATCACCCACCATCACCAACAAATAAATTATGAAGCAATAGTTATATTGTTTACAATTTCCTCACACATTTACATTTACCTCATATTGTGTTTACATTTTACTCCGTTCACTAAATGTTGAGGTAATTGTAAACACGCTCTCAATAAATGCCGGACACCATTTAGAGAGAAAAATAAACCTAAAACGTGCAAATCAACCCGCTTTCATCACATTAGTCAATAGGTTTTATCACTTACCTCGATTGTTTTCGTAGTAGAGTAAGTACCATAGACCATTTGAAAACTGTATATTAATTAATTTTATAAAAAAAAATCAAATCAATCAACCATCTGTTTTCTGACCTCTGACACTGAAATTGCAAAATTGCCGTTATAGACCATAGGCCAACGTTGCGTTCCGTTTTACGCAAAATGTTTAGAGAGTTGAAGTAATGAAACGTGTTTCCATTCGCCCCTGTTTCCATTTACCCACATTGACCAAGACTGATTTTGAAGATATTGTTGTTGCTACCTACTACTCCTTTTAAATAATCCCACATTTTATAATATTCTCTTTCAATTATTCAACTATAGACAGGTTTGTGTACAGAAATAATTACAGATAAAAATATAATTATACATATATATATACCTAAGTACCTACCTTAACAATTTAACTTTTTTTTTTATTGCATAGGTATGTTTTCTTGGTTTACGTCATCCAGGGTTAAACGGTTTTGTTAGGTAGGTAGCTTTTAAACTCTATTGAATGAAATTTTAATTTTAATTTATAGGTAGGTAAGTACCTACCTTAGTACTTATATGGCTTACCTATCACAGATTGACTGTTGTGAAATGTCGTCTTGCTACTATCATAAACTGTATTTTACAACTCTGGGCATCCAGATATCTACTACTCACATAAGTAAGTAGGTAAGTAAGTATAAGAAATTCAATGCATATATCAATACTTACCTACCTACTTAAGTAATTATTTAAACACAGCTACAGCTTTTTAGAATTTCTCACAAACAATCTTAAGATGGTACCCTCAGCAAAATGATCTCAGCATAATGTAGGTACCTACTTACCTTCAGAAAATAAAGTAATTTTTAAGGATATTAGAAGCTATTTGCTTGTTAATTAAAGAAATACTGTAATGTTTTTTCATTATTTTGCTCTCAACAATGCACGAAAGAAGCCTCTGAGGCTTTGAGGAAAATTATACCTAGGTCTCAACCGTAAATCGGTGCTATTTAGGACTCAGGCAGGAGGTTAGTCGCGACATACCTACGTATTATTTTTTTCACCTGATTATGGGTATATTTTTTTCTACTAGGTATAGTAGAAATTTAAAAATGTAGTCTGCCAATACTATCCTTGTTTATGGTTTTTCAAAAATGACCGTTATTGGTTACCTATTGGCAGAATAAACAGGTTTTGTAAAGTGGTTAGTGTTTGAAAAACAATTATGGTGTCAATGTTGTGTCTGCAACTGAAAAACTATAAATGTACCTAAGTAAAATGTCATTATGAACAAAATGCATGGTTATACAGGACTGTAGAATACAGTATTTGTTATTGATATCAAGTCTTCAGCTTAATAAGACTTTCTATGTTGTTTTTGGATCAGTGATATTCGGGACGGATTTTGGTGTTATTCGGGCCGGCCGTCCTAAATACGGGTTATTTGGGGCGGTCGGCCTGAATAACACTGAGTATCAGTCATTTTCAATATTAAGGGTGGGTACCTACAGAGTTATTTGGACCAGTCGTCCCAAATTGTCCATAATTTGTAAATGGCGGTGTCAAATCTTTTTTTTTCTTTGTAGTGATGAGTCAGTCGTTCAAATAATGGATCGTAAATATCAAAGAATAAAAAGAGGCATATTACCCAAATTGGTAAACATTAGGTAATCAACATCAGGCTCATTCAACCATCAATTTTAAAAAAGCGAAGATCTAAATATTAGTGTCAGAAGAAATCTCTAATTTGCACTGTAGCGGTGGCACGCAAGATTGAAATTTCTTCTTGATGACTGAAAACTGGTTGTCCGCCGGGATGTTTTCCGTGCATGCCTTTATATTTATTGTACAATGTCCCAAATGGAATTTTGAAATGTATAGAAGCAGTGTTTATTGTCATTTCATTGGTTATTTTCTTAATAGCTTCCTCTAAAGTTTTTTCTGATATTTTATTGTATTTGCGGGTAGATACCTGCAGTTTTTTTATAAGTCCGAACCATGATGAAACTAGAAACAAATAAGATTTTGAAAAAAATCAACTTGTGAATTTTTTGAATTTACTGTCAATCAAATTGGTTCGCAGTGCGCAATCATCGTATTCTGACTATCTGATTGCTGCCTTCATAATTTTTTCCCTAACGCGCCAAAAGAAGCAAAAAACAATCAAATACAGTTTTAGGGGCGAGATTAACTACTACTACTTAGATAAATAAAACATTTTTCTTTCAACTATGTAGTAATGTTATCATTAATCACTACAAAACCGATCACAAAGGACGTATTTTTTGCTTAGAACCAAAACAGTGCAGTAATGTTATATGAAATCTCTTTATTGCACTGTTTTTCATTATTGCACTGTTTTTTACTTTTTATTTAGATATAAATTTACCACAGAGGTTAAATATCTCCCAATAAGTTTTATATAAAATGTTTGCATTAGATCAAAAAGATACCGGCTGATACTAAAAATCGGCTGAATAAAACCGACTTGGTGAAAAAAAATAACAAATGGCGCGCATTTTGTACCATAGTAAAACTTTGATTCTTCATATTTTTAGTTTGAGTAAGTATATTTTATCACAGTATGTAGATTGGCAGTTGAAAGAAAAGTAAATTACGCACCTTGCTAAAGAGAGTAATTAATGCACTCGTGTTAATTCAGTGCCCTCGCTTGCGCTCGGGCACCAACATAACACTCGTAAATTAATAACCCACTTTGCGCTCGCTGCAACAATCTACTATTAAAAATACTGGGGCGATATTGATAGCTATCAATGTCGCCTCGTGGAGCCTATCAATGTAGCCTTGGTTTATAAAAGTACTCATAAAAATCAAAATGACAACCGCAACTCGATGACGGCAAATATTTATATTCACAAAGAAACATACAATTACGTTGTGTATTTACTATAATTCAAATTTAAATACATACCGTTGTACATTAGAAGTTTTGCAGGTCGGATTTCTTACGTTTTTTACAACTACTTAACTGTAAAATAATAATTTAGGCATACACAGGCATCTTTTTGCACGGACACTTTGGTAAATGATCGCCAGAATGTCAGTCTTGCTAACACAAAAAAAAAACAATATTTATTCTGTCATTTTTTAATGAGAAAATTTAAAAATTGCATACATTTTTAGTGATCATCAAATTCACCCCCGTTCTCAAAGATACCCCGTTTTACAGTACACTCCATACAATTCATTTACAAAGGATGATCTAAATATGACTATGGTAAAAGTTGAAATTAAAGAAATGGCAATGAAAAGTACTGCAAAACATTTTAATACTTATCTCTAAATCGACATTAGCTCGTCACTGCAAGAAACACGAACAATTACCTGGAAGAGCTGGGCGTCCCACATTAGTCAGCCCTGAAGAGGAAGAAGTTGTTTGTGAATTCACTAACTCCTGAGTGAATGGGGTTGTCCATTCGATAATATGGACCTGAGTGTTTTCGCTCAGCGTTACTTAGAAGCATATTTAGAAACATATTTTTATATATCTCCGTAGGTACCAAATTTTATCAACATCCGTCAACCGATTGATCAACAGATTTGATTTACTTTTTCACATCAACAAAGATTTTCTCAATTTAGTTCTATTAATCTAGATTTCCTGTTTTTTTGTAATTAACCAAAATCCGGGTCGGATTTAATATAAAATCCTTCCATATTATGTATAAACAATAAGTGAAGTCTGCAAGCAGGGCTCTATTTATGGTCGGACATACAGACAGATAGACATACTGACGGACATGGAAAAACAATAAAAGTGCCTTGTGAACTTTGGTGGAAAAAATCGAAAAATTGCCAATCGGATTGAATGATAAACATAACTTTGTAGTTAAAAACATTTTGTTCTGCCACACATCGATAATATAATTAACTGACGGTCACTTCTCGAACTGCATTTGATGTAGATTTGTAAACCAAAAAAAAACTTTTTATGTATTTTAACTACAAACTAAGGATTTTCGGATTTTTTTTTATTTGTACCCTACTTCTTGCAAAATTTCATGATTCTAGATTAACGAGTAGGTAGTACATAATAGGTTTTTAATTATTGACGAGTGCCAAAATATACGGCTATAATTACCGTAGTTTCTGATTGTGTTGGCTTAGAAGCCAGTCTTTTTACTGTTCCAAGGTACCGTAGACCTTAATATAGAATATTTAATAAAGAAAAGTTCCTAAGAAAAAAAGTTACAGACGTACAACAAAGTGATCTCACGGATGCTACTACATGTTGCTGGAGGTTGTACATATTTTAGTACATGTTTATAGGTACCTGTAGGAACCAGGTTGCATAGCAGACTACAACTTGTTGCTTCAATTTGAAATGCCACGTAAAATGCAACTAGTGGCTGGAAATACTCTTGAAATATTAAATTGAACCGCGCTCCGTTTTCACAATGGACAGTCTGGGCGGTTTAATCCGAATAGAATTGGATTTCCTAAGATTTTCATCTACCAACCGAATAGCTGGCTTTACAGATGTAAGTGGTAAGGTATCTTAAAACGAGATGAAAATGAATCGCGAGTTGAATATGATTCACATTTTTCTACACAAACAGTGTTTTATACATTTTGATAAACACGGGCTTTACTCAGCCAAATTTCCAATTTGCCAAGTTCCTCGTCGATACATCTATTAAAATTATAAGCTAAACATTGTGCAATATCTAAGATAATGACACCCAGCACCTTTGTAGACATTCCCCAAAGATCTTCTGTATTTTTTGTATTTTTAGCTAAAACTAAACTCATTCCTTAATTTTGAGTTTTGTAACAGAATTAAAGCTCTGCTCTGTTTTTTCACCGCCCCCCCCCCAAGGGTAGGTTAAGGTATACCCAGAAGGCGTCATGTTGGAATTGAAATTTTAGTGGGATCGTATAGAGTTGCTCCGAAGAGTTGTAAAAAGTTGTGTGACTCTCCTCCTTGCCCCCCTTTTTGCCCCCCCCCCCCCCCCCCTACATTATCTCGGCAACTACAAGTTGAAGATGGTTGGTTGCTAATGTATATATAATAATGAGCAACTAATGTTGCTCAAGACCCTTTCCAATAACCGATTCTAAAAAAAAAAGATGGCCGCCATACAAAACAAAAATTGTCCCATACAAAAAAGTGCACTCCCATACAAAATCTTTAAACACCTGTATCTTCTTTATAAATACGCTTCGGAGACCATGCAAAAAAGGCTATGCAAAAATTATACATTCGTATACAAGATGCCCCAAAAAAAACATTTCTGCCCCCCCCCCGTCCTTGCCCTTTTTCCCCCCTCTCTCATTATCTCGGAAACTACAAGTCTGAGAGGGATGGTGCTCGAACAAATGTTGCTCAAGACCATCTTCATTATCCGATTCAGAAATAAAAAACTTTTAACTCTCATAACTTCTAAACAGTGCTAGATAGACATAGCAAACTTAACCTTGGTTTGTAAGGAAGTTTAGTGGTTTTTTTTGAGGATTTCTATAAATGGTGCTTCAAAAAATATTTTTCAAAAAAATTTTTTTTAAACTGCGCCCTCCCCCCATTTTTCTTAAAAAAGTTGTGTGACCCCACTCCTTGCCCCCATTTTTGATGGATTTGTAGGGGTTTGTAGGGGTTGTAGGGGCTTGTAGGATTTTTTAGGGGTTGTAGGGGTTTTAGGGGTTTAAAGGATTTTAGGGGTTTGTGGGATTTTTTAGGATCTTCTAGGGGTTATAGGGGTTTTTAGGGGTTGTAGGGGTTTTTAGGGGTTTATAGGATTGTTTAGGGGTTATAAGGGTTTTTAGGAGTTTTAGGGGTTTTTAGGGGTTGTAGGGGTTTTTAGGGATTGTAGGGGATTTGTAGGATTTGTTTGTTGTGGTTGTAGAGTTTTTTAGGGGTTGTAGGGACATTTCCTTACGTAACTTAACCAGCACAAAACTTAACCCGCGAGCTGCAAGCAGCTCGCGCACTACGCAACCTCTAGTATATATATATACTATATATGTATATTATATATTATATTATATTATATTATATAGTATTTATATAATATATATATATACCTATATAGATATATATATATATATATATATATATGAGAGTGAGTTCTTAACCCTTTGACCATTGGCCTCGTCTACCAATTTCTTGGATAACTCACTGAATAGGAGCTAGACATCAGGTCCCTTCGGGCCCATGTTTCTAAAGGCAGAAATATATAACCATTGTCAATGGATGCATATTCCCGCATCTTGAGATCTTCTGCCGCAGCGGCACCGATTAATTAATTAATCAGAGAGTTCTTAATTAATTAATTTTATTTATTAATTTTATTGACGACCTCTGTGGCGCAGTGTGCTAAGGCCTGCCTGCGACGCTGAAGGTTGCTGGTTTGATTCCCGCCGCGGGACAAATGTTTGCATGAACTGTAAGAATTTGTCTCGAGTCTGAATATTTTTCTATGTATAAAATACGTAAGTATGTATTTAAAAAACAAAAATATATACTTAAGTATTATCTGTCATGTGGTACCTAACCTACCCATAACACAAGCTCTGCTTACTTTGGGGCTAGTTGACGTTGTGTTAAATGTCTGGCATTATTATTTATTTATTAATTAAATTGGACAATGTGATGCAAAAATCATATGGATCCGATGATCCAGATCAATTTTAAAGTAGAATTGAACACAAAGATTCCCTTGTACCATGCATATCGATGCAGGGTACGAGGTAAACTAGTTTGAACTACTTTGAAATTGTTTGATGCGGCTATCTGTGACAGGTTGGTAAGTAAAGTTCTGAACTTCAACTATACTATTACAAGAAAAGGTGACCGTAATGGTACTGTGGCCGTAATGGTCAGAACTAAAATGGTTTTGCACACACTTATAAAATGGTATGAAACTGCTATAAATGTTATCTAGACAAGTGGCTGTTGTTAACGTCACTGTTGTCAGTTCATCAAAAAGAGTTAAACGTTTAAATAAGTTTAAAAGTCTATCAGAGAATGGATGAATCGGAATCTTAGTTCTCGTTATTAAGCAGTGATCGACAAAGGCCTTCGAGCGGCCTATAAACCCCAGCACCTGAGTTGAGACACCACCGACTCATACGAAGGATAACAATAGTGTAGTATGCATTATTCTTTATTTTTTCTTTATCCTATAGTGTCCCACTGCTGGGCAAAGGTCTCCCCCTTTATCTTCCACTCTTTGCGCTCCAAGGCCACAGTTTGCCAATTTGGCTCGAATGCATCTAGATCGTCTCGCCATCTTTTCATGGGTCTGCCGCGTCGTATCCGACTATCGGGCACCCATATGCATTAGTAGGTTTTAATATAAGTCGTAAACCTCAACCACCTTCCTTATCTCAGTCAGCCAATAAATACTACTGTAAGTAATTACAAAACAACTGTACTACGTATGTATTTACAAAAAAATAAAAATATAAGTAGTTAGTATATCAGTCATGTGGTACCCATAACACAAGCTCTGCCTACTTTGGGGCCAGATGATGCTGTGAGAAATGTCCGGTATTATTGTTATTATTATTATACTGTCATTCAGTAATATCCGTGTAAATAAATGCCTATTTTCACTGGTGGTGAATCTATTAGTTCGTCGTACGTGCTAAAATTTAAACAAATATAATGTGTTTGTTAAATACCAGTCTTAATTAATACCTATAACATTTGTTGATAATAAGTTAAACTTAAAATGTAATTTTAAGTTAATAGAGTTAAATTGATTTTTTATTTTTCATAATTTAATTCAGTGCCAATTCCCATGACTACTAAAATAAGATTAAGACTGTCTTGCATAACAAACATTGCACTCTTATCATAACATATTTATCTCGAGTAATTTCCGGTTTTATTAGTTTAGTTAGAATTTCGACTGAGAAATGAATAAGAACGTTAGTATTTTTACAACAGAACATCATAATTAATAAACAAACAAACAAACAAAAATCTTTTATTAATTAAAAACAAGTAGTACATCATATGTGTTGGGAACTTTTCTGTTAAGTTAAAAATAACCTGTGTTAGAAGAGTCCCCTCTTTTCCGTGGTCTAAAGGAGCACTTAAATTTAACAAAACAAAATTCACAATTACAATAAACTTAAACTAGGTACATAATAGAAATAACCATTTAAATGACATACGAGTACGCTAGATACATTGGTATTTCATGATAAAATGGTTTCAATTATTTGTAAACGTAGGTAGGTGAATTGTTGACAAAATGGTATGTATCTAAGAAAAAAATAGCATTTAGGTAAGAAGTCTAATAGTGTAGAATAGAATAAACTCTCATACTAGCAGGTATGTTTGTTGATATATACTAATACTATAAAGAGGCAAACTTTGTTTGTTATGGATAATCTCTGAATTACTGAACCAATTTAATTTAGAAGGTTCCTTCCCTTGTAGAAAGTTTCATAGCATAGTTGAGTGCATAGGTAATCAAATTAATGAATATCTAGGCAAGACAATTGGCATTTAAAAACATCATCAGATATCAAACAATAAAAGATCCTCTGTCTGTTGATAGGTTAGTGAATTTAACCAGATATGCCAGATAAGCTGATAATATTTAAAAATCAAACCAGATGGATATCTGTTTTGGTTGGTGCCCTGCAGTTTGCGTGGGCGGATGTAGGCGGATCCACTTCGTAAGACTTCGGTATCTGGTTGGATATTAAGCTTTCCTATACAGAAGACATCAACGAGACGCTCGCGCGGAGTTTGAGATCACGTAAAATACTTTGGCTAAGGTTATGACTTTAGCCAAATCGGCAATGAATTTTGACTAACGAATTTAACGTATCGTTAAATTTCGTCTCTGATGTCCGTTTTCACTAATTTTAGTAGACATATCACTACATAGTATAAAACCAAGTCGCTTCCCGCTGTCTGTCTGTCCCTATGTATGCTTAGATCTTTAAAATTACGCAACGGATTTTGATGCGGTTTTTTTAAAAGATAGAGTGATTCAAGAGGAAGGTTTATGAGTATAATACAAGTGTAAGTGTGTTTTCTGATCACATTAGACATTCTGTAGTATATTTAGTATCAGCATTGCACCCGTACGAAGCCGGAGCGGGTCGCTAGTCAATTATAAATTACCCAAGATCATGTGCACAGAGAAGGCTTACAAATTCATAAGGAATAGAAAAGAATGACTAGTGGTCAGGTCTCTTACCAATTCAATCACTATAGTTGGCAAAACAAAAACAGTATGGAGCTTATTGTTTTTTATTAAGGTTTACAAATTAGGCTGTTACTCAAAACTTATTAAAGCTTATTATTATTACTATTGCCATGACAACTATTTCGAAAAAATAGTAGTTTAGCCGGGACATTGATGACGCTATCTCTATTTACAAAATGACACTGCAAAAAGTTATCGAGATAAGACGAATAGTCCGTGAGCGAAACTTTGATTAGGGGCGGACAGACAGATATACCCCACTAAAGTGGGTTGAATGTGTTCAAGTGTTTTTGTATCAAATTGTTAACGGCCACATTGACACCCCTTATTTATTGGGTAAATTAAGCTGTCGATGACTTTATTGACATGGACGGTTCTAATTGGACTTGCCCTAAAAAGTAGAGAAAACAACACCATGAGACAAAATTAAAGTGTCAAACATTAGTCAACTCGTATTGTAAATGTGTTGTTTAATTCTGACGCAATTTTTAATAAATTAATATGAGAATAGCGAAGTCAAATCGTACATGTTACGCTCGCTAAGTAAGTACGTGATTAGGAGACTAATATTAGGAATACTTATGAAAGTTTGTATTTTATAAGTATTCCGATTCTGGTGATGGACTGCCGCCCAATTGTCTTCGTATGTTATTACCTCGCATCTTTGTATAAGCCGGAACGGAAACGCTTAGATGAAAATGTTAATGCGGTCACTCTAGGACACACCTCTCAGAATATTGTTTTACTTCGGTGATGTTGTGAAGCTTTCTTACTCAATCATTAACGTATTCACTTGATATGGCATAGCTTGTTTCGTCGATTAACATTAAAATAAGGATTTGCACTGACGTCTATCAATGATGACCACTAAGAAGCTTAATATTTATCAAACTCATAGGTATATGTTTTAAAAACCTGTTTAAAAAATTACGGGTTGCACTCCGGGAGTGCCGACAGAAGTGAAAACTTATTTTTGCGCGTTACACATTTTTTAGATGGGTACTAAACCCTAGTACCCATCTAAAAATGTCTAACGCGAATTGGGTTATGAATTGCATTCTATTTATGATGATATATTGTATTGTAATGTTGTTGTTAATTGTATTTGTATTGTACACTATCAAATCACAAACAAAACACAAACAAAGTTCACTGAACTCACACGGACCAACGCGAAACGCGACTGCCAATCAAATACTGAACGAACACAAATGATGCAATATTTTTTGTTCAGAATGTAGATAATATATTAAGAACCTAACTCAGTAAACTTCTCCATACAAAAGTAGACTGTAAACATGTGAATTAAGGTTTATAATCAAATAGGGCAAGCGCGGCAGCCGGCGTCTCGATACGGTGTCGCGAGTCCAGAGGTTTTACCTCATCTAAAAATATGCGTACCACCGCGCTAAAAGAAGTTTTCACATGCCCTTTACTAAAATACAGTTTCTAGACCTTAAAGAGAAGATACCTTGTCAGGTCCCGATGTCCAATTTGACCATGGTGTAGGGACTGCAGGAAACGCACTAAATTCACCTATAATGTACGAAAAAAAATTCGCAATTTCCTCGTGTTTTTCTTATACGGCGAAACAATTTTTTTGTTACACAATCTTATCGAAAGATCAAATAAATGTGTTCGTCTTGCAGGAGAATACAGAAAAGGAAAAATAACTATAAGCTTATATTTTAAATTCATGTCCCTCCTAATATCCATATCCATACCCATATCCATACTAATATATACATTCGTGTCTCTGTCTATCTGTAAGTTGCTATTTCACGGCGGCTGAACGGATCTTAATAAATTTGGTAAGCAGATAGGGTGTATCTTAAGGACGGACATAGGCTACTTTTTACTGACGGACATAGGGAATACAAACTCCCTTTTAAAAAAAATATTTTAAATCGGTTCAGGCGTTTTCTGGTGAATGGTGAACACCATTACTCGAAAACGCCTTGGTCATAACCTTGTTGTATTTTGTTGGCGAAATTAAAAACTTTTCACAAAACAATATCCTTATATGTATGTAACTATCCATATATGATGAATGATCAGATCTTCTAATGGCTAATACAATTTTCATAGATAATAGTTAAACCTACTTTCAATCAAGTCACCTTCAAAAAACTAAATTTAAACCGATTAATCTGTTTATTATCCGAGCCACATATGCCACAGACAGACACAAATACATAAATACACACTTTACAATTATAACAACCCTCTGTTTTCTCTTGACTGTACTAATGAGAGGAAGATAAAATGAAGTCTCGTGATCGTAATAGAGAGCATTCGCAGTAAGGTCTGTCACCAGCCAACTAGGGTTGTTTGTTTCACTTAGGAGCAAAATTGAATTGAGGCAAGAATTAAATCAACAAAATAACCAAACTGATTATATAAATCATACACGTCGTAATACTTCGTAATACTATTGCCATGCCAACTATTTCGAAAAAATAGTACTTTAGCCGGGACATTGATGACGCTATCTCTATTTACAAAATGACACTGTGCAAAAAGTTATCAAGATTAGACGAATAGTCCGTGAGCGAAACTTTGATTAGGGGCGGACAGACAGATATACCCCACTAAAGTGGGTTGAATGTGTTCAAGTGTTTTTGCATCAAATTGTTAACGGCCACATTGACACCGCTTATTTATTGGGTAAATTAAGCTGTCGATGACTTTATTGACATGGACGGTTCTAATTGGACTTACCCTAAAAAGTAGAGAAAACAACACCATGAGACAAAATAAAAGTGTCAAACATTATATATATATAAACCATAGAAGTCGTAAAAGATGTCTTAAAACTACTAAATACCTTGGGAACGCAGAGAAAATGTTAAAAAGAGCTATGTCTTAAATTCCGCGCCATGTCAAACGAACCTCCTTGGTAGAATGAATGTTTTGTTATGCGCAAGTTATTTGCGCATACCCACCCGCTCTCTATCTTGCTTCAACCCGTTGGAGGTCTTTACGTTTCGGCATTCAAGACGCATACTAGTGTCGGTCGATAAGCTTGAGTTGAGGAGCCTGAGGAGTGTCCGACCCGATCCGTACTTATACCTACGTACTTTCATCCGAACTTTTAAGGTCATTGTACTTGTGATGTATTACTGACTTAACTGTGTCGTGGGCTGGGAAAATGCTGCAGTGTAATGTTTGGGTAGGTGGGCATGCTATAGCATATACACGATGACATAGCAAAATGGTTTAATAGGTTATTTTTGTAGTAGTATAATTAGTGTTCTAATTATCTAAATAAATAGGGAGATTTAAAAAAAAACTTATGTTTCTTAAGTTTAAAAAAAACTGAAGTAGGTAACTTATTACTACATTTTTAGTAAGAATTTTTTGGTACTTACAAAATTTTGTTAGAATTATAATTACTTAAATTAAATTAAATTATAATTGAAAGTAAGTACGTACCTACAGTAGTACTGAGTAAACAGTATTTTGTAAAAAAAAGGCCATGGCCCTACCTTTATGGAAGTCGCTTAATTGACTTCGCACTCAGGTTGGCCGCTGTTAATATAACATGTGCGAATGGGGATTTAGGGACCACATCTTAGCGCAATGCGACTGTGGTGCTCCAGGACAATCTATGGCGCTCGTATCTACTCATGTGCCTTCTCTGTCCAAATACTTGCACAAGAGTAGCTTAACGCAGCTACAGTTAGTGCGATTGAGATCGCCACCTACTACCCAAAAACCATAAAATATAACGACGAAGTATCGACACGAAAAGAAGAAGAAGAAGTAAACTGTATAGGCATATCTAATAGTATACAGTAGATTACGTGCTTACATCTAGAAACACAATAATTATATTGTGTTTCTAGATGTAAGTTATATAAAATATATACCTACTAATTAACACGTTTTAAAAAAATATAATAAAATTCAAATTAAAATCAAAAATATTAAGGAAGATGGCATATTATTCTCTCAAAATAATACTTAAGACAAGTTTTATTTATTCTGACTACCTAATTATAGTCCAGTGTAGGTGAAATACACTCGAGAGCATTGAATCCGGGTCACTTCAAGAAACCTATAAATCTCGGAAACTAAGAATGCTAAGCGATTACGAAGCATGGTGTTCACCAAGTATCGATTTTCTCGTGCTGTGGTACACCTGGTTCTGCCTGTTCCTGGTCTGCGTAGGTTAGAGCCAATTTCCTCGTAACGTCGGAGAACTCTTTGTACTTGTTGTTTGACACACCGACAGTCAAGGCTGTATCGCGCTGACTCCGGCCGGTTTCCAGCATTGAGAATTCTGGTGCATTCTTCAGGTGTAAGCGACATGATTACAGCTTTAACAATAAATATTGAACACTATCAATATGGTTTAAATACCCACTTAAATGACAGATTAGAAACAAAAGCAAACTCGAATGCAGTAATTTCGTAGTTCCATCTTCGAAAGTCTTACTTTTACAAATTTGTTTTTTTTATAACATAATAATTACAATAACTTAGAAGTTTCAATACATTAATTTAAGAAGAATTTATTTGTCTAATAAACACAATTTATTTAATTACGCTAGTTTCCGAGATTTACAGGTTTCTTAGAGCGACCCAGATTCATTGCTCTCGAGTATAGAAACTCAAAAACAAGCTTTGTAGGTATTTAAAAAGAGGTTAGTTAGTATATATATATATATATATATAGTAAAGTAATAAAACCTTTATTTAAAATGGATTTAGTGTATAAATTATTGAATATTAAATAAATAAGAAACTTATTGCATGCATAGCGTTTTTTTTTAAATAACTATATGGAACTCAGTCTACGTTATGATCTTATTGTAAGAAACCATATGTCTCGCAATACCTACTTAGATGATTCTGATTCTAATTTAAGGTGAAGACCTATCCCTCATAACCTGTAATCACATATTTCATCACTTCGTTGGTTTTTGAAGTTTATAAAGCCAAAATCATCATTTAGCCCTATTGCACCCACTGTTGGATATAGGCCTCCTCTTTATTATGCCACTCTTTCCGGTCCCTAGCATAGCAAGTCTCATCCAGTGGTTCCCGAAAACGCTGACTATATAGTTCGACCATCGCATCGGGCGGGTGGTCTGCCTCTTGGCCGTTGAGCATCCCTTTGCCACCACTCCGTTTCCGCCTTTGTCCATCTCCCGTTATTCATTCTTGCCAAGTATCTCGCCTATTTACATTTCATCCTGGCGATCTGCATCGTCTGCGACTTTGGTTCAACGTCTAATTTCGACATTGGGGATGTGATATTCCGAGCATAGCGCGCTCCATTGCCCGTTGTGCTACTCTGATCTTATGCATGTATTCCTTTGTAGGCGCCCATGTCTCGGATCCATAAGTTAGTAAAGGCAGGACACATTGGTTGAATGCCTTGGTTTTCAGGCTCTGAGGGATTTTCGATTTCAAGACGTCCTCCAATTTACCAAAGGCGGCCCATCCTAGCTGGATTCGTCTGAAGATCTCTTTTAATTGGGACTGTGGGCCGAAAGATAAACAATGTCCAAGATATATGTAGTGATCCAATGCCTCTATCTGGCAGTTACCTGCCAGATAGAGGCTTTAATTTTATGTGAATTTATGAAGTTTAGGACTCGGAAGGTTGGTCATAACCTTGGTTTTGGACATGTTCATCTTGAGGCCCACCCTCAATGAGGTTTGCTGCAGGATTTCTAGCATTTTTTGTAAGCTGTCGACGTTATCTGTTAGGAGGACTATCTATACTATAGGAGGACTGCGGCCATCGATTTTAATGAATATCTCATCCCAGTCGAGTGTTTTCATGATATCTTTTACTCATTATTTAAAAAACTAAATGTATATATTCAATTCACTCTACCAAATGTAATACATAGCCAACAATGAAATTAATAGAGAGGCAATGAATGTTGTAGGTTTCATGGTTTTCCTAGGTCTTAATATTAATTCAAGGCAACAAATTGAAACACTTGTAGGCTTAGTTCCGTAGAATACGCAGTTCGCACGATACTATACTGATGCCTTACTGATGAAGCTACAGCTAGACTCGTTTTTTCGGCTACATTTATTGTGTTATGTCATATGGGATTATTCTCTGGGGAAAAAAGCAGCTGATATTCAAGCAATTATAGTTTATCAAAAAAAGGCATAACGTGCCTTTTACAACGACAATTAGACGATAAGACGATTCAGTGTGATCTTTGTGATTGTAGTGAATAAAAACATGTTTGGGTTATTCATCTATATCTCTTATATAAATTAAACATTAGGTTATTAGCCTTTTTCTGGGATCGAACATTTTTTTATTTTGTGGCAAAACCATTTTCTAATTAAAAATCTTACAAAATTCCTTTCTTATGAAAGTAAAATGAGTTGGAAAACATTTGTTAAAAATCATAATCCATTAACTTAAAAACTTTACTTAAATGTGCTTTAACCCAAACGATGAAAGACTAAATGTTTTATTCACGAACAACCCCCGAAAAAGGATGCAATGCTTATAACTTGATTTCGATACCTACTTTAAATACATACGTAGTAAATACGTTAAGTAAAAAAAATGGGTCAATATTTAGGAGGTTTCAAATTCAAGAATACATCCCCTTTACATACAAACTTTAAACTTCAAACTTCTCTCCATCCAAAGATTGTCTGGAAGAAATCGCTTCCTTAGAGATAAGACCGCCCATTGTACATATTTTTTCTTAAATAAATTTTATTATCGAGTTATTTTTTTTTTTCATTTTCCATAGGATCTTCTGTTGAAACCCACGGGCATAACTGGGTGTTCCCAGTTATGCCCGCAGGTTTCAACCGGTAGATTTGAATATTTCTGAATTAAGTATTTGTTACGACCTAACGACCTAGATAACTAAAATATGTGTCAAATTTGTACCTATTTACAAAGTCATTGTTTTGTGTTTTAAATCAATAAATAAATATGGCACCAGATTTAAACAACACATTAGTTCGGAGCTGTTTTGTCAAACAAAGTTAAAACCGGGTTGAACCCGGATATTGTTTCAGCCGCTGTCAGTTTATCTGTCGGTGCCGTGCAAATGAACTACTCGTAAATGTTTAGGAGTTGTTCATTTGCACAGCTCCAAGTTACTATGTTATTACTTGTTTAGAATCGATTCGAGAGTTACGCTTTTGGTCCCGCCTATATTAATGTTATAATAATGCCTATAATAATTATACGAATAGTATTATGATGGAAATACAAATATTTTCCTTTTCCTAATCGCGTCATAAAGCAATTTTTCGATCTGTTCAATAGCTAAACTTGCAGGGTGTTTTGTATTGGAGAAATGGAATACTACTTTGGCCTTGGTGCGTTCTACTTTGGATGGGGCAAAAATAACGGGAGTTTTCTTCAGGGTAGCTTTTTTACGGTTACGTGATTCAAACAGAAAAATCTCTTATAGGATCATTCGTTGTCCTTCTGTCCGTCCATCTGTCTGTCTCCATCTATGTAAAGATCCTATTACATGCAACTCGTGGATGTAGAGCTTAAATATTATCAAATTACTAAGGTTTGCGGCCTCTTGAAGCTGTAATAAATCAAGCTTCTATGTCAAAGCAATCAGTAAGTACGTCCATTTTTGCTGCATATTTCGACCATAGTAAAAACCATAGATTTTGATTAGTAAATCAAAATCATCCGAGTGAGTGATTATAAGATAGATCCTAAATCTTTGCACGAAACCTAAACCTTAGAAGAATCAATCCAATATAATTTTATTCGTTTGTTAAACTAATAAGTTTTATTTATTTTAACAAACTATTTTCGCATTACTTACATCTTTTTAGTTTCAAATGTATTTAAAATATATTTATAATACTGAGTTGTTATTAAATTTATTTTTTAAATTCACAGTAGAACCAGAGTAAATTGCCGAGTTGACGAAAATGTATTTTGTATAGACTCAAGCACCTATCGAGAATGGTGCCAGGGCAGAGAAATAAATCCTATATCACGACTAGTAGTGCCAAGCAGTAAACGAATCCTTAAAGCACGTTCAATTAATTTATTTCAATAAATAAATTCAGCGTGCTTTAAATAGTTTTGCTGGATTTTCGGTGGAGTTAGGTATTGTTACAGCAAAAGCCAAATTACCCAGGGCTTTCCAGCGCCATCCAGCGTAATACAATGAAAAGCCACCGTGTTAATTAAATAAACAAGCGCTCTCTATTCACTCTATGTAAATTCGATGTAAATTCTCTTGGGAAATTCACGGCATCGTGTCAGTCAGGCAAGCTGCGTTGTAAAATAAGCTTAGTGGCGGTGCTATTAGATTTGAATGGCAAACACTATTGGTTGTAGCGTAAATAGCACCGAGTTCAGCTCAGTTGAAGTTCTATTGTGGTTTGATTTATTATGCCCCGTTTTGTCTCATAAAATGCATAAATGTTTTGTTCTGGTTCTGGAATAAGCCATATTCGGCTGTTGGTGTATCTGTCAAATCCGAATCAGTCGGCCGTTTATGAAATTCTTATACTAACAAAACATTTATAATAACATCTTTCAGTTACTATTGATGAATGGGTATTAGGTACGGAAGGTTGATGTTCATTGTCAGACATGTTGTGATATGAATAGATCCCTCATACTAAATAAATACATATATATATTTATTACCTTATCTTTATATTACCCTTAATTTTATTGAGGAATGTTTTTCTTTTTTGCATCTTTGTCAAACCTAACAAGGTTTTTAAGATGTTTTCAATTAAAAATATGTATTTACTTTAAAATATTTATATAAAAAATAAAAAAAATATATAAATATAGGTACGCTATTTCGATACAGAGATAAATATTAAGCTTTGAAGTGATAATTTAGAGCTATGTGCCTCTACCGGTTAAACTGCTGTTTGGTTATAAATATTTATCTACCCGAAAATTCCAAATAATAGCATTCAGCGGCCTCACTTATAAATGATTCTCAACTTGAACACTGCCTAAACATTGTTTAAGAATCGTCCTGTCACTATTTGTCATTATCTTATTAAAAAGGATGACACTATTTAAAACAGCTGTTAACTTTTGACAGAAGTAAAGACACGTCTGTAAGCAAGGCCGTAAATATATAAATGACTATAACAACAATAAGGAAAACATATTCACAGTTAATAAGTCTTATAAGACAATAGGAAGTTGCAAAAGTATTTGGAAATACTCAATCCCTAAAATTATTGAATACTTCTAAAATACTAAAGTTATCTCTCAAAAAACAATATATTTCCTTAGTCCGATCATTTTTAGAGTACCGTATCTCAACAAGAAAACACTAAACACTGATACGACCACTTTGTTGTCGGTCTGTCTGTCTGTCTATCCTAAGAACCTTTTACTCAGAAACGACTAAGGTGACATTAAATTTGTATCAAATATAAAAGTCGTGATACTCCGAATTCAAAATTAAATATTAAATTCAGTTTGTGACTTACCTATCATTATCAATGCATAAAGATAATGGCTATTCATGGCTTAGACTCTGTTCTTTCACTGGACTAGCTAATACATCGTAAAATATGATTTATATGATTTGCAACAAAGTTTAAATACGATTAACATTTTAAAATAACATTTCTTTAACTTACTAATTTGACGTGTGATTGACTTGTTTTATCTGATTATTGACGGAATTTTGTGTTGAATGAAACTGCAGAAAATAAATTAAAGAAACAAATAACAACAACTTTTATTATAACTGTCATTTCAAAATGCTCTATATTGCTGAAGTTACGAAGTTTTGTATGCAAATTACTTAAAATTCAAAGTGCTTCTCGTGAGCTCACATCTCTGTAGCTTATGTATGTCACAAATAATAGGTAAAATATGTATTGCCGTTGAATTGTTTTGGAAACCATTAGTCAATCTAGTATCTGTACCTGTATGTATTCCCGAATATACCCGTACTATATGCTACACCTGAGATTGTGGCCACAAATTGCAGTGTTTATACAGCACACACATCTGGGTATAGAAACTCGATCTAGCCAGTTTATTGGCAAAGGACGGTCTCTGATCAAATTATTCATGCAATTACGTACAAGTTGCTATCGACATAGTGATTGATAGTCGACTATGGAGTCTAATAAACTCAATTTATGGATGGTACGCGTTTGAAGATTGATTAGGTTAGTATCCATGGTGGCAGGGTCAAAGCGAAAATAATGTATGTGTGTGTATGTGTGTTTCAATAACCTGCTCGAAATTAAGTAGGTACTTTAACTTTGGAAGCTTACGAATTTAACAATAATTAAGTACCTACTGATGTATGTAGTAGTAATGTAGTAGATTAAGTACAGTGAACTGATAGACAAATTCAAATATTTTAATTTAATTCGACAAATTAAAATATTTATATTTGTATATATATTTGTCAGTCGATTAATAATTTATTTACAGTACATTTACTTAAGTCATGATAGGTATTTGTGATATAATCACTCCAAAAGAAATTCATTACACAACAATCCGGGACTATCGTTTGATAGAAGGACTGATTGAGCCACGTACGCACCTATTACAATCTAGACCTCTGAAGTTATTATGGATTATGGAATTCTGGTAGGTACAAACAAAACATTGATACCAACAGATTTCATGTTTTTACCGGTTAATTGGTATAGCGGATGCTTGATGTTGTTTGAAACACATGCTTAAATATAAATTCAAAGTAAGGTTAGTAAGGGGGCAGCGGCAACATTTTTTGTTTTCCGGTTGTACTAAATCTACCAAATTTTTTACAGATAATAAATGTCATGGATATGCAGTTTATATGATTACTTATAGCTTATAATATTTTCTAAATACGAAACAATCAGTATTTATTATTAGAAGCTTCAGATTTGACAACGGTTAATAAAATATTGAAGTCTTAAAGAACCTTAAAATTAAGTTTCCTTTGATTCCAATATAGATATTCAATACAAATTTATTTTAAAAGCCACAATAACTTTGGTTTAAACTTTGCGTGTCTTATAAATCTAAAAACATTGAAAATAATTTTAGAATCAAAATATTTTGACAAGATGGATTACTTTTTCGTACGTTCGATTTCTATCTCAGACTAAATAAATATACAAACAGAAGGCCGTGAATAATCAGATTGAAGCCTCAAAACCATGCTGAGTATAAATACACGCACCCACGCATACACATCGACCCAAACTGAGCTCCTTGTTTTTAGATTATGCAAACATACTTTTACAATTAAGTCCTCTGTCATGTCGTTATCTAGTAAACATCTTACAAAAAAAACATTTACATATTCTGTGGCAAAAAAGTGCCACCGAATCACGTTTTACAGGAAATAAAACCATTTTTAACCGACTTCATCAAAAAGGTTCTCAATTCGTCGGAATCTTTTTTTTATATGTATGTTCACCGATTACCCGAAAACGACTGAACCGATTTGGAAAACTCTTTTTTTATTTGAGAGTATACCCATACTTCACAGGTGGTCCCATTAAAATTTTATCAAAATCGGTCGAGCTGAAAAATCAACGAAAATCAAAAAATTGTATACATCGATGATGTTTTCATGTACTTCGATACCTCGCTGTCTCATTGGAGCGGTGCATTTATTTGGCCTACCCATATTATATATATACAAAATACATTTGCTTTCCACTAAAAATGTGTGGTAGGCTCAAATTTCATTCAATGAAGTCGGTTTTCTTTTAGTTCTTAAAACGTAATTATTATATATAAATCTTCAGTTACAAGGGAATTTTCTACAATATTATCAACCTAAAGCGCGAAGGTTTTGAACGAAGTTTATTGTCGACGACTACGATTATTAATGACGAGAAATGGTACTAAGAGCCAGGAACATGATTTCGGTGTATGTGTGTTCGTGGGTGCGGGTATTTACACGCGAAAGCACGGCTTAAAGCCTTCATTTTAGTTGACCGCGGTCCTTCGTCTTTATATTTATTTGTTTTGAGGTTTCTATTTATATGGCAGCATATTATAACAATCAACATCTACCTTCCGTAATACCAATTCATAAATAGTAACTGAAAACGATAAGTATCAAAGTTTTGACAGTATAAGAATTCCATAATCCCCAGCTGATCCAGTGACAACGATACGATTGATCCCGTGTAGAGATGTTTGAGAAATCTTAACATATTTCGGAACACCCAATGACATTTAGACACACATTATTCGAAATTATAAAGTTAGATACCCAAGAAAACGTAAGGTTATGATATAATTCCATAAAACTCAGTAACCATTATGTACATAAAAGACTAACATCAGGCAAAAATTTTACTAGAAAATAAAAATATCTATTTGGAGATGTCGCTTCCGCAGCGGGCGCGCCGTCGACAAGTGATCACATGAAAGGCGATTGTGGATAGTGGATACATTTAAAATGGTACTATTGCCCCGTCTTATAACTGCCCCTGGTAATACCTAAGAAGGGGCCTTTTTAGCCTTTCACTTTTTGGCCTTTGGATTTTTTTAAGGTTTACAAATCAAGCTATTACTCATACTCTAGTAAAGCTTTACTATCCGTGATAACTATCCTTGTAATTTGATTATTATATGACTATATTTACAACTATTTAGTAAAATATTTCAGTTTTATTCTATGAAGGTATTTGACTTTCTTTCACTGTTGCACTACATTTACTCCTAACTCAAACGGCTTGGGTTCGTTTGAGTTCGCGTGGAGCAGGATTGCCTCGACTCGTATCATTTGAGACGCCCGATAGAAGTAATGATACTTTCTTAAATGTTTGAATGGCTTGTCAGCTCAATTGGTAGTACCTCTGCCTACTGCGCTACTGAGGGTTTGAAATATGTGAAGAACATAGGTGTTGGGTCGTTATGGGATTTATAAAGTATCATAAGTCTGTATTTAATATATGTGTTTCATTAGTGATCTAGTCACCATAATAAATATCACCATGATAAAAACCAAATCGAAAGCATTAAAAACAAATTTGTAAAACACTTCTTGCATCGATATTCAAAGGTACTCAAATTTTCCAGAACCTATAAAATTACTATCGGTGGCTTTTATTTAAAATTATCAATATCAATAACTCACCCTATTTTCTCAGTAAACTCTTATTTAAATGCCCACGAGCCAATTCAAGAAGAAAACCAGTCTTTGACACCACTACAGCCCGTACCAATTACGGGTCTAATGTTTTTATACGCAGATCTTGCAATGATCACGACAATTTCTCCGACATTGACATTTTTTTCCATAGAGTCAACAGTTTTAGAAACTGTATTCTTAATGTTTTCTTTGGTAATTATTCAGGTAGTTTTATTTTGTATTGTTTTTTTTTCAGTTTGTTTTTTTCTCTGTTAATTTAGTTCAAATTAGCTAGATAATTTAACCCCTCAGTCCTGGGGCAAAATAGAGTTTAAAATTTTGGCAGCACTAGCACTAGATTCTAAACTAGACTAGACTAGACTAAAGTAGCGGAAAAAATACTGCATTGTACTAAAAAATTTTGTATAGAGTAAAATGTCCACTTTCTCATTCTTTATATGAATAATGTAACTGTGGAAAATTTACTGGACTATGTGTATGTGAAATATACTCCTTGTGTTACCTGTAAGTAAAATACTGTCTTTTTTTTTTCAAATAAAATAAAATAATACAACCTATGCTTAGTTTAGGGCTAGATGTCTTGTGTAATGCACACAATAGTCCACAATATTTTTTTATACGTAAAACTATAACCCCGTGGTTTTTTTTAGGTAAAAATTAGTCAATAGTGCAGGCCAGGTAGGACGCTGTTCTATAGCAGGGACCTGAATCAGCTACGCTATCTATAAATCGTTTCAACGGTTCTTAGATATTTCAACTGTTACACATAATTTTATATTATTCAGAGATATCGTAATACTAATATGGCATAAACATTTATAAACCTAGGTACTTATCCTAAAATCTATTTTAAAAATGTATTTTCTAGCCCTTATTAGATTAATTATTTACATATCTGTTAATAAAAGACGTAAATTACTTCATTATTCATAACGAGGTGCTCAGAATGAACAATGAAATAATGAAACGGAACTCGTTCTGAACGAATAATAGTAGTCATTCGCTTCATTTCATTTTGACATTTTACAGACATTAAATTTTCACAAAAGCGCTGTTTTAATGGCGGAAAGTCGAGAGCAGCGTTAGTTCAGCAAAAAATATCTGCGAGCGCATCTAAGGCTTAGCGCGCACTGCAAATTATTCCTCGTAGAATATTTTAGCGAGAGAATTTTCGCTACAGAATCAACCGCGTAAACTTTCTCTAGTGCGCTTACATCTGGTAGGGACACTAGTGAAAGTTTATATAGTGGTCAGTTAATCAGTGGGCAGATTAGACTTTATATTAATTACAAAAAGACATGTTTTTGCAAGTGAATATTAAAATTTGCAGAATTCCTTTTTATTAATTAATTAGATTGAAAATAAATTTTATTAATAAATTTACACTTACTAATTTTATCATTATAACCAATTTTATCCTACATCAGGATAAAATACATCTGGTAGGCGCACTAGTGAAAGTTTACGCGGTTGATTCCGTAGCGAAAATTGTAACAAATGTAAATGTTTTACAAGTATATTCCACAGTACCGCACGAAAAATTTCACCGCGGAGTAATCCGCAATGCGCGCCAGACCTTAAAAGTTGCCCCTTTGTAAGTGCTTTCAATCACTAAGTGTTTGAATAGGTCGCATTGAATAAAAGTTTTTATATAAAAGCTACGCGCACTGCGAATTTATTTGTTGATTTATAGCATTTATGCGATGAACTTTACAACGAAACTCACTTTGACGCAGCGATTCATTCGAAAAACTCTTCTTTGAATGTTTTATATTTAATTTTAAATAGTATAAATGAGAATAAATACAATTACTTTATTTGGCACGATAGCACAAAGTACCTAGTATACAAAAGATGAGAAACAGATAGATCGGTGGCTATTTCATACGAAGTTAACTCAAAATAATAAATATATCATAAATAAATAGTAGTGGCCAATTGTGCATTGGTCGCTAATATTTATTTATTTACACCATTTAGCCCCATAAAGCCCAAAATTAAGCATAACTTGTTTTAAATAGAACCATAATCCTATCATAAAGGATCATACATAAATCGTAGTTAGAAATTAGAGTGGTTTTTGTGGTTGTTGGATATTTGCTTGTTACTCAATCACGCAAAAACTGATACAGATATGAATCTGGAATAACATATAGGGTAGGTGGGCTAGCTAGGTACTTTTTATATAAGCACCATGTAAGCAAAGCCGAGGGCTTCTGCCCTAGTATTATCATATTCGTTTATTACATAACGTACTCGCCTCAATACAATATATCTAGCTAGTGGTTTGTTTGTTTCAGGCACAATGTCGAAGATTAAACGGCCATCAGTCGGAAACAAATGACAATAACTAGAATAAAGGTAAGTAAGTTTAACTAAAGTTAAACTTTTAATATCATGCTGAAATTTTACAAGGTACTGAATAATAAAATTATACCGTACATCCATCTCGCTGCCGGTCGACCCATTATTAATATCTACTCCTCGGCCACCATTCAGTCGTCTTGCTCCGACTGTCGTCCCCTCGCCTTGCAATGTGCTTTGCCCAACTCAATTTAAGCTCCATAATCCGATTCCGACATCTTGAACCTTGGTTCTTCGGATTACAGGTTTTGGAACAGGGTTATGAGTTTGCCGATCATAGCGCGATCCATCGCTCTCTGTGCAACTTTCATACTTTAAACAACAATCTGCGTGAGCGGCGTCCATGTCTCGGCACCGTAAGTCATGGTTTATTTAAAGCGGGCCCTAGATGGTTGACACTAGCGTAGGATCGAGGTGGATGGTACGAATAAAGAACGTCCTATACTCTGCAGCAGGTGAAATCGCGCTGTGGTTGCGATGATGATGTGATGAATATTCGGTATAAGTTTACTAGGGGTAAGTATCTATTACGAATATATTTAAAAATGCATTCTGTTTCTTTATATATTTGTAAGAAAACGTCAATTGTTGAGTGTTTAGCTATCTGTCGAGTAGGCATTCTATATAACTGTTGTTATGAAAACCTTTTTTGAACCATCCTGATTTTAAATCTTAAATAATATGGGAGAATAAGATCTTCACTGACGACCCACGTTAAGATCAAATCAAATTAATCTAAGTGCCGGTTCCTCCTAACTCCAGTTCAAGAATAATCCGGCAAGAAACTCCTCTGGTTTTAACACTTTTTTGTATGATCCTTGCCAATTTTGTTACGGATACCGAGTCTAGTTGGAGCAGATTCATCCCAAGCTTTTTGGCATCCAAATAATATGTTTCTGTTTATTACGTTTTTAAATTTGTAAATCTACAAATCTAACACATTGCATTGTCAAAAAGTCAAGAGTCAAAAGATAATTTATTAAATACAACCACAAGGAGCACTTCTAAACGTCTTAAAAACGAATTGAATTTAGGTGCCAGTTCGTCCTAACCCAAGCCCAAGAAGAACTGGCAAGAAACTCGTCCTGGTCCTAGCGCTTCTTTACATGATCCATCTTATGCGACGACCTCTGTGGCGCAGTGGGCTTATATCCGGCTGAGACGCAAAAGGTTGCGGGTTCGATTCCTGCCGCGAGACAAATGTTTGTATGATCTGCAAGTATTTGTCTCGGGTGTTTCTATGTATAATATATTTATTTATTTATATTTAATATTTATTTATTTAGCATCCAACAAAAAAAAACAATGAAAAATGTAAACTAACTAAATACGTAAGTACTAGTTAAAAATACAATGGATGTATTAAATCTAATTATACTAGTTAAACATGTTCATTAGCAGCTGTGCATGTATAATATAGCTGTCTATGTATAATATATTTATTTATTTATATTTAATATTTATTTATTTAGCATCCAACAAAAAAAAACAATGAAAAATGTAAACTAACTAAATACGTAAGTACTAGTTAAAAATACAATGGATGTATTAAATCTAATTATACTAGTTATACATGTTCAGTAGCAGCTGGTAAACCTGTGTTACAGCTGCTATACTTCCTTTACAGTATACAACACCACTATTCTGGATACAAACCTATTACTTAATCTGATAGCAACATTATCTGAAGATACAATAAATAAAAATAAAAAATAGGGTTCCTGCATGCTAAACAATATAATCACTTATTATATTATAATATGTATGTATTTACAAAAAAAAAGTATATAAGTAGTATATCAGTCATGTGGTACCCATAACTCTGCTTACTTTGGGGTCAGATGATGCTGTGTGAAATGTCCGGTATTATTATTATTATTATATTATTATTATTATTATTCATATCCATCATCTAACTACCATAAAGTACAAAAAACGAATACAAGATAGTATATACATTTCAAATGTGTCGGTTAACTGTATGAGGGCAGACCAACATGAGTCCATGCATTCTTATCAATAATATAGTTATTTCTATTATAATACGCTTTATAGCATAGAGAGTTTTGTACAAGAAATTGTTGAGCGTCTCACCAAAATGAAGCTACTCACGGAAAATTAGCTTGATAGTAATCAAAAGCAAAAATGGACCAGGGATCCTGGACTACTTTCTTCAAAAGACTACCCGTTATGTCAGCTTTAAATTTCTTAATAGGTAGATGAGCTACATTTTCAGGAAGCTTATTATAGAAGCATACCGTGTTCCCTACAAAGGATTTATTTACTTTTTCTAGTCGAAACCTAGGTATATATAATTTGTTTCTATTCCTATACCAGGAATAGAAACAATGATTCTATGAAAATCACTGTTTTGCTGAAACCCATCTCTAATATTATTAGTGTATAACAAATTTTCATATATATATTTTGAAGTTATTGTAAGAATATTAATTTCTTTAAATATTTATA
Organism: Lampropteryx suffumata; assembly: GCA_948098915.1. Lineage (NCBI taxonomy): Eukaryota > Metazoa > Arthropoda > Insecta > Lepidoptera > Geometridae > Lampropteryx > Lampropteryx suffumata. Next base: position 10,119,968 of record OX402544.1, on the reverse strand, counting down.
TCAAAGACTCTCGCGGTTTCATTATATAAATGGCAAGCATTGCCCTTTTTTGAATTAAAAATATTTTTTTCAATATCAGCTGCTTTTTCCCAGAGAATTATGCCATTTAGTTTTTTAACATTTAGTAAAAGATTATTTACAGTGAACCAGTTAAGAACTTACGGTTCTTTAAAGATTCATTTACGTTATCGCAAATACTAGTTTTAGCTCTATCAACTTTAAAAGTTAATGACGTATCGTCAGCAAATAAAACTATATCACAAATATTTCTTACAAAAAAATTATCTTAAATCGTTAACTCGGAATAAAAAAGGGCCTAGTACCCCTATATCAATAATTGATCCTGAAGATCCTCTCACCACCCACGTTAACTTTCTGGACTCTATTGGATAGATAAGACTGTATGAGGTACAGAATACCCCAATTGCTGTGACTTCTCCCAGGCGTGAAATTTATATTCTTTAAGAACGCTATACCTGTATCAGATGTCGATCGACCTTTATTAAATCCGTTTTGATTACTAATTAGTAGCAGTAGCAGTACTGATTATTAACAGGCCGTTAACGTTAAAGTGAGACAATAACTGATTTAGAATGATTTTTTCAAAGAATTTACTTAACGCAAGTAATATCGATATCGGTATATAATTAGCGAGATCACTTTCACTTCCAGACTTAAATGCTGTTAAAATGCTGGTCAGTTGGCCCTAGTACATATTTCCCTCATTAGTACTATTACTAACCATGGGGTCGTCATTAAACTGTGTTATAATGCTAACAATTTAGCAATAATCAATTTACTACGCCTACTAATGTATACATTACCTTTTGTCAAATAAAAATTACTAATAAAATTATTAGTGTCGAAATATAAAACGTCACTATGTCCCTCTGCCCTGCTTAACTGGCCCGCCAGCCCAACTCTTTGACTTAGCGTAGGACTTTAGGTTAAAGGTTAAAGGTAAAAAGGGTGTTTTTCTGTTTCAGCATATCTGTTGGTATTGCAGATGTTGATGAGGTCAATCGAAGTGTTCAACGAATAGTATAGTATAAGTATAATATAAAAGTATAAGTCGTGTGTAGGTATCAAATCGTAATATTGATGTTTTATCTATACATAGACTATTAAATTTATCAGAATCTCTGTCTGGACTGACTGACTGATTCACGTATAGACAACACACAGCCTAAAGCGCTGGTTGTTATAATTGTCGTGGAGAGTTAAAATTTGAAAAGTATACCAGTTTTTGGGCGTAGACAACAATTTAAAAGGATTTTTAAAATTTATCTTTAAGGGGATGAAAACATTTATATGAAAAATATTATTTCTTGAACATAAACAAACTTAATGTTGAATACATGTGGTATGAGTTGGTGATAAAATATTTTCTTTAATAATATTTTTCCCCTTGAAACAGGGTATAGCGGGATTTAAAATGTGTTTGGGAACCCACGGCGCGTTTTTAACGCGTCGTGGGATTTAGTTGAAACTTAGTAAGTATAAATATTCTTTAGCACATATAATTAAAAACATTTTTCAAACAATCCTTTACACGTAGTGCTACAGGGTGTTCAAAGTATGGGAATTTTCATTTTGTGATGATATTTCCTTGACACTTTGATATTTTAGTACATATTGTAAAAGGATAGGTTTTATGGCCTACCTAGCGAGGTGTAAATATTTGTATTTATTTAGAAAATGAAACAAAACAATGAAACTAATAAACAAAATCACTAAAATCTCTATACCTATATATACAGGGTTAATGGTAATTCGAAGTATATCCGTTAGGAGGTGATAGGGATGACTTTTTGCTATAATTTAAACCCCCATATGAATTAGGCAAAAGTGAACCATTTTTGAGTTATAATATTTAAAAATTACACAAATGAAGAATACGCCAATATTGTGTTTTGTTACTGCTTTTGCATCGGTAACAGTGAACCTGCTTGTCAAGATTATTCACGTTGGTTTCCTAATCGCCGGTTTTTCCATGTATCAGTTTTTAGACGAAACCGAGAAACGGATAGTCTTCAGAGACGACAAATTAATGCCGGAAGTCTCCATGTTGTTAATTACGAAGAGGATATTCTGTAAGAATTTATCAATGAACCAAGAATTTCGACAAACACCGTCGCCACACGATTCTCTGTAACACAATGGAAAGTATGGTCTACTGTGCATAATGCAGGATTCTATCCATATCAATAAACTTCTGTGCAAGTTATTCACGAATTAGAAAGCAACTCTCGCATCAGGGTCCTCCCCTAAAACGAGCATTACTTTCTGCAGGTTCATATTAAATGCGGATTTAGAAGACGCGATTTTTTTTTTACATCCAATTGACCGATGAATCTAAATTCGATCAAGATGGGATTACTAACTACTACAATTAACATTATTGTAGTGAAAAAGTTCACAATACAATTCTAATAATAGGAGGCCAAAAGGGTCGCAACGCCGTTTTTCGGTCAATGTGTGGATGGGAATAATTGACGACTATTTAATCAGACCACATTTTTTACGAGACTAAACATGATATAGCAGCAAGACGGATGTCCTGCATATTTTGGTGTCAATGTGAGGCGATTGTTCGATAGCCATTCTCCTAGGGCGAGGAGGACCCATTCCGTGGCCTACGAGGAGTCCGGAATTAACGCCGGTTGATTTCTGTCTGGGGTCACATGAAATTCCTAGTTTACGACATCCGCGGAAGAACTCAAAACCAGAATTATAAACGCAGCAATGGCGACGCGGAATTATTTGACTACTTCGGTAGTTAGTCACAACTCAGAAAAAGAATCACTTCGAGCAAGAACTTTAATTAGGCTAAATTACAAAATGTCAAAACATATAATAATATAAAAATACAAAATATATACATTATTAATTGTTATTACTACTGAACTGTTATTTGTTCTAAATTTTATTTACTGGTATTTTTTGTTTTATTTACATTGGGTATTTTTTTTATAAATTTTATGGAAATTTTAAAGAACGACCTTAAGTTTAGTTCGAATAGGAATTTCCGCCTGCTTCTTCGTGATCATTTCTTTTTCAGTTTCTTTGGAATAAGTTCCTAGTTGTTATGCATTGTTGGTGATCTAAGAAAACGGTTATGCTTTTAAAATAATCTGCAAGCCATGTTTCAAAATTTTTTTTTTTTGTTTATGGCATTTTAGTAGAAACAATCTCAAAAAAATATTGAAATAATATCGTTTTTCGTCTGGCATTTTTAAACTTGGATGTATACTTGTTGTTTTATTATAAATAGTGTTTAATCGTTTATATAAATCAGAATAAAAAAAATTAAGTTGATACTTTTCTTAAATAAATTTTTGATGTTCCATTTTTGACTTATTTTGAAAAAGCTAAAAAATATGATGACTCAAAAATGGTTCACGTTTGCATAATTCATATGCGGGTTCAAATTATCGCAAATAGTCACCCCTATCATCTCCTAACGGATATTCGTCGAATTACCAATAATCCTGAAAACTACACAGGTTTGAAATTTGGCACGAGCATTATTTTATGGGGTGTAGGCGCGCATTAAGGATTTTCCAAAACTCAACCACTGACAGGGTGGGGTTTTTCAGCAAAATCGTATTTATTGAAAAACTTACAAATCTGATACAATTACAATTATTTTTGACATGAATCATAAAAGACTAATATTTTTTTATTTTAAAACAACCCTTAAACAAGGGTGCAATATGATTTAAAATTTGTATGAATACTTTTTAACGCGTGACGCAATTTGCTAGAAACATGGATTGGATACCTTAAATACAAATGAAGAGAGATGTATTTCAGGCTTTTCCAAATCAAACCATCAAAAAGGTGCAATAAGGGTTTAAAAATTGTATAGTTTTTTTTACGCGTACTTTATGCGTTGCTTAAATCGAAATCTTGGTTTGTACGTCTTAAATACAAAACAAATTGATACATATTTAAAGGGTTTCCAATTTCAAAACAACCCTTAGAATGGGTGCAATAGTTGTATAGGGACATTTTAATAGTGTATAGAACGCTTTGCTTGAAACTTAGTTTATGTACCATAAAAACAAATTAAATATACACAGGTTTCAAAATTTTTCAAAAAAAAGGATGCAAAAGAATGGGCAAACATTACAACACGTAGAGCAATACTTGAATCTTGGTTTGCATAAAATACAAAATAAACGGACACGTATTTTAAGGATTTTCAAAACAATCCTTATAAAGTTGTTTTGAAAAGTTGAACTGACAAGCAGTCAGTTTCACATTAACTAGCCTAGTTCACTCCTGTCTAGGTCTGTTTTTCCGTTATTATAATGTTAATGCATGACAATTATTAACTACTTGTGCATAATAAGCAACGGAACTACAGGGTATCAAACCCTTTGGGTAAAATACATACTCTTTAAAAAGGAGATATAAGCACTATAATTATGAAGGAGTGCAACTCATTGCTGACGGTTATCTTTCTGGATCTGTATAACTTTAAAGTCTAGAATTATAAAGAGGAATAGAAATTGGGTTTTAATTTAATTAATAATTTAATTTATGTATGTTTTAAAACTTTATAAATTATAATAATAGTCGATGCGAAAAACTTGAAAAAACATGTTTTTTTATATATTATAAAAAATTTAATTATTTATAATTGATATAAATAATTGAATTGAATTTATAATTGATAAAGTTTTAAAGAACACGTGACTACGAACGCGTCACGATTGGTCGCAATGTTTGTTACGTCATTTTGTTAAAAGATTCATGTAAAACATGTGTCAATGGCTTCTACATGTTAATAAACTAAAAATATCCGAAATTTAGTACAAAATATTTATATTAGCTACTTTTATTTAGTCATGATAAAGGATTTAAAAAGGCAAAATCCGACAATATGTCTGATGCCTGATATGCCTTATATTTATGATAACAGATTTTCTTAAATATGATATTCGGTTTAATTCAGCTGAAGTTCGAGGTCCTAAAGCACCAAGGTCACGCATCAATGATCTATCCTTCATTAAATACAATCAATTACTTTAATATTACAAAATACTTTCAAAATATTTTCAAAATGATCCTCACAACAAAAAGAAATGATGATGTTTTGGGATGAGGTCGTCACACTGCTTGAAATCATTTTCATCATTTCGACGTTTAACATCTTGTGGAACATTTAAAATCATTTTTGAGAAGTTATTTTTGTAGTATTCGTACATAATAGTATGAAACAAGCACGATAACTCATTTGACATTTGATAAGGTTTGACATTTTTGATATATTTATCGATGTTGACACCACCCGCACCCCGAGTGCGGGTGGTGTCAACATCGATTTTGTTCGATCGATTTGTTCGGCAACTGTCAGCGTGTTTTCGGTACCTACTGGGTTAAAAAAATATTTTTAATTTCATTTAACTTTTTAATAAGAGCGAAAAACGTATACGTATACGTGATTCTTTAATTTATTACAAAAAAAGTTTTTTTCAAAAAACTTGTACAATTTTTGTGCATTTCAATTCAAGCAACGGGACTACGGAACAACAACGTTTGTAGAGAAAATATTTACTTTTCATATAGGCTTATATAATATATAACGCATATATTTGATATATTTATATGAGTTTTTCATTTCACATAATTTTACTTTACGTATGAGTAAAGTGGAGCTAATTGCAGGTCTCTGTTTGTCCCAATCGTTATAATATTTAAGTCAGTATTATTATAGAATATACAAATAGAAATAGATAATAGAAAATAATTTATTTCTGTAACAGTTTTACAATATGAATTACTAAGGTTGAGATCTTCTTTTAAGTAAAAAAAAATTGTGTTAGAAGATCCCGCTCTTCCATAGCAATTAAGGTTGCAGGTTGATAAATACTTAGGTACTATAAAACTAGTGGCTTTAGGTTAGTTTACAGAAATATATACTTACCTATTCTATTATTTTTTTAATTTAGATAGATATTTTATACTAAACGAATATAGATAAAAAGTATAAGTAAACTAGTGGATATAATGCTTGTATGTGTTTGTTTGCTGTACTATGTGTATTTGAGTGTGAGTGAGTGCGTGTGTGTGTGTGTGAGTGTGTGTAGACACTGTGACTGTGTGTGTGTGTGTGTGTGTGTGTGTGTGTGTGTGTGTGTGTGTTTGTCAAAAAGGGTTCTTGAGCAACGTGTCGTAAGGTTTTAAAAATCCATATTAGTTTTCTTATCCTTTTACTCAAAGCTTCAACTTGAGGATACCATGACATGACATATTCTGATCTATTATAATACCCAAATACTTTTTTAAGAAGACTTTATTTATATAGAGGCAGTTACAATGATCATTATCTATAATTCCACAATTATGGATGCGCACGTTGCAGTCTGCTCCTAGTTGAGTCCTATTGTAAATGGCACATGTAATTAGTCTTAGAAGCGTTCAGTGTTAATAAGTTTTCTCTGAGCCAATTTGCGATTTTAGGTAAGCCAAGTTCAGCGTTTAATTTAACTATCTTCCAAGTGGTATCACTGAAAATTACCGCAGTATCATCGGCATTTTAGCATTTCCTAGGTTAAGTTTACATAAGTTATTTATATTAGAAACAAGGTAGGTCCTAAGACAAATACAAAATAAGCAAATGTTTAACGCAAGGCATCAAACCCTGTAAAGAATACCTTACGTTTTAGACACGAGATACGACACGAGATTGAGAGTGGCTGCTTTTTAAAGTCTGGAAAATTTTAAACTACGAGTAAGTACTTATGTATAGCAAGCAACATTGGGAAAATACTTAGTTATCGGGCACAAGATAAGCACTTTACTAAGGAGTGGAACCCATTGCCAGCGTGTGATTTACGGGTCATTATAATCTCGAAGTCCGTATCGTTATAAACTAAACAAGCAACGGGACAACGGGGTATAAAACTCTGTACATAAAAAACCTACTTTTCAGACACGGTCTATAACACTCTATAAGGAGTGGTCAAACGCTTGGTCAATACCTACTAAATTATAAAGATGTAAATTGTCTTTGTGATTTTGTGAGTTATCTTTGTCTTAAAGAGGTTATCTTTGGAACTATTAAGCCGATTAGAAATTTAGCTGACAAATAGTATTTTAACGCTTGGTGCGGTTTGTTGGAGACATAGCATAAATATTTTTAAAAATAAATGGACTGGCGCAGTCTTCTTTTATGCAAGGTTCTTGCATAAAATGCAAGTCATTCTTTAAGGTTCTTTGTTACCAAAACTTTTTTTTCTTCTACCAGGTTAGATTAGGTTTAATGAAGGAGTAGGAACAGAACGATAGCTTATGGAACTTTTTGATGAAGAAAGATTCAAATAAGTACTGTGTTTGGGTTCTTTTGAATTGTCTCTGTAAAATCTTTATGAGCCATGATACTCGTAGTACCTATGGATGTGATGATGAAGTCTGAAATAGTTCAACGGAACTCCTAAACGAATAACAATAAGTTGATGGTTCATACGAATCTGTTTTATGCGTTTAGCGGAGAGTTAAAGTTTGTACAAAAACAGAACAAAAAAATTAAGGTAGACTTAGGTATGGACATTCAAACAATGTCACGGCCGTTCCGGCTTTTAACTATATTTAACAGACACATTTTCTTCCCCTCGTGAGAAGGAGGCAACAAATAGGCGAATAGGAGTCGATGTTTTGTAAAAAATAACATAGTGAAGACGTTAGATATGAAACTCACTTTTTGAGAGCATCAGATTACAGCCTCAAGCTATCGTTAGATATAAGTTGATCGTTTAGTTTTGTTTAGATTTAATATTTCGTCTGTGACAAAGTTTCAAGATACCTAATAAATTGTCCAAATAAAGTGCTCCGGGTGCAGCACTTTATTTGGTCAATTTATAAGGTTTGATTACGTCTGTTTTGTATGTGATGGCCCTGATTCTGTTATTGCGCTAAACTAACTAAAGATTTGCAAAATACGCACAATCCTATTTTGTTTACACCAAAGAGAAACATTTAAAATCACACGTGTTTTAATTTTAGTCACCATGTCAATTGATGCTGAAAATTACCTCGTAAAATCCTAGGAAAATATATTCAAAAAAAAAAGATGGTTGTCTGTAAAGTCGGTTTACGGACGACAACTTTACGCAATAACGTCATAAGAAAACATTGATGAAAAATTGCAAATTTTTAACCTATTAAGATGCGTCACAAGCCGAACACTTAGGCCTCGTGCCTGTCTATCGCTTGTTTCGTGCTCTCGCTTGCACGCTCGGCTCAGGCGGAACGTGACAAGTTTACGTGCGTGCAGCCGGAATTCATCAATTTGTAAGACGTTATCACGTCAAAAAAATAGTGTTACCATCTTTTAAGACTTATTTAAAAATTGTTACTATAAGAAGAACGTTCGTATTTTACGTAGTTTTAGCTAACCAGCAAACAGAACCACCGCCAATATCAAGAAACCTTATACGTCCAACGGTACGAGTATACAAATAGACATAATTTTAGCACAGTTTTTATGTGATCTCAGAGAACACACGAAACTAATGGAAAAGACATTGGTTGTGTCAAAAGTTCCATAATCGCCATGCTGTTGTATTGTTTTCTTTGGGTTTCAGTTCGCGTCCGTATTGTTACATCACGTAGTATGTACTACGGACTAGTGTAACTTGGAAGAAGATCCACTGCCACACTCATTGAGATAAATAAGAATAGAGGAGCGAACCTCATATTTCACGCGTCAGAAAAGTGAAGCCAGTTTTTGGATTGGACAAACAATTAACTAAAGAAAAATACCCTAAGCAATTGTGAATATTGAAATAAAAAATGGTGGAGTAGGTGAATGTATAGATAATTTAAAGCAATAAGGAGTTCATGTGACGGTAGGTAGTAGTGAGACGCAGAAGGCAGAACTTTATATGCATTTTGCTATGATCTTTTATGTGGATACTACAACCATTTAAAATATATAAATAGGTAAGTAGGAAAAACTATGACATCTGTCGTCTATATAACATTTCGGTGAGGATTTTTACGTGGAAGAGAATTTTGACGTGCTGCTTGGAGACTGATGATTGAGACGACAGGAGTAGTCTTCAAATAATTGGGGGTTAGTCCCCCTGCTGACTAACAGAAGAGCTGGCAATAGAGAAGGAAAACTTGAAACAAGTCCGGCTCGTGCCAGCCCGTATGCATCTGCAACCGAACCGACACCGCCATAGTTTTTGATTTGATCGTTTTTAAGTGGTAGACAAACCGGTAAACTCATACAATTTTTTTTTTAAATATTTTTCTCATTATAAACTGAATTTACAGAAGAAGTTAACATAACACTAATAAACCATAAATGACACATGTCCAAACCATAAATGAGGTTTGGACATGTGTCATTAGACATTTACATCGATCAGCATAGACAACAAAAAGAGTAGCTGGTAGATGTGCTGCTAAAAAGAACTAGGTAGATGCTTTGATTAAAACAAATTAGCGGTAATTTGTTTTAATCAAAGGGTAGATGAATTTCCAAGGTAGCTGGTACGTAAGAAAATAAAGAATAGGTACCGAAACAAGATAATGTACCTACCATATAAAGGTGTCATCATTTAATATTATTTATATTTTTTTTTGAATTTTGGCTTAATATTTATTGGTGTGATAGACTCAAGAAGATCGGAGTGTAGATCGTTCATTATTCGTGGCACAAGATAAGTAGAAGTCGTCCTCTCTCCGTAAGCAATATTTGCGAACGGCGCATAAAGCCGGTTTTGAGCAATAGCTCGCGTATATACAGGGTTGACTATATTTATTATAATTGACTATAGTTTTCAGGGATTCGTCAAAGAAAAGTTGTTAAAAAAATACTTAAAGTAGGTATTTAAGTAATTGCGAAGTACTGTACTTGTCGATATACTGGCGATTTTGCAGTGCTTAAAGAGTCCGCACTCATAGTTTTAAAATTGACATTTAATTTTGAGTGGGACTATAGTTTTTAGAATTTTTTGATAAGCTTATATAAGTGAGTAAGGTAAGATTTGTAAGTACGCCCATAACTACTGAGACTGTAAATATGATTTGTTCATCAAATGTAATTATGTTTTGATCTGCCAGAGAGTTGTATAGCATTAACTTAACCTAAAATTTAATTCGATTATTGACTATAATGATTTTTTCATAAAACTGTCTTAGTTTATTGGAAACGTGCTCAATGTGATAGCTTCAGTTGAATTTATTATCTGTTATAAGACGAAGGTATGTTTGACTATTTACAAATTCAATAATAGAACAACATGTTTGATTGCTATCAGTATGTAAGCAGTTATGGTCGTGTACTATTATGCATGCATACTCGAATGCATGGACGTCGCACCAACAAAATATATATAACAGACGCAAGATATTAAATTCCAAATGATATCTTTAACTTTATTCATAACTCATTCCAAAATGCAAACTAGTCTTATTACACTTATTACATTAAACAAATCAACTACAATTTTAAAAATACAAAAAACTTTTACCAGATTGTTAATAACATGATGAGAAGAGTGACACTGTCTATCAATACTGCGATATAAAAAGCGTTAAACGCGCAAGGATTCACTATCAATGATATTGTTGAAAACTTTGCAACAGGGTTTGACAGCGCACTGAAAAACATAATTCATAACTGAAGTATGAAGCTAACTAGTAAGTACTCAAACAGTAAACCCAAAAACCATTTTTTTCCAAATATGTGTATAAATTTATTTAAACACTGAATTCAAACAAAGCTCCTGGTCTTGATAATATAAAGGTATCAGATATTAAAATGGTAGGAGTTTCCACGGCTATTGCAAACCTTATTAACTGTAGTGTAACATTGGGTGTGTATCCTGATGAACTGAAAGTAGGATGTACTAGGCCTAAACATAAAAAAGGAAACGTAGCGACTTCACCAACCACCGTCTAATCAAGATGCTATTACAATCCATAGATAAAATTATAGAAAAATACGTATGCAAACACATACATAAACCAATTTTATAGAAAACATGACTTTGTATACCACTACCAATTTGGCTTTTAATGAGGAAAAGGTACAACAGGTACAAAATTTACAGATGAAGTTAAAGAGCATCTTAAGCAAAAAAAAACATGTGCTAGCCATGTTCATAGATTTTTCAGCATAAACAGTTAGTTAGTAGCCAAACCCAAATTTTTAAGCTCTAATCTATAGCTTAGAATTTTGGGATACGCGGTCCCTTGCAAAATACAAAATACATTTTGTATTTTGTATTTTGTATTTTTGCTTAAATGGTGTGAAAATTATTTGAACAATCGAACCTTCACTGTTAATGTTGAAAACACATGTAGTAAACCCATAACGTCAACCGAGGGCACAGCTCAAGTTTCTGTTTTGGGCCCTTACGCTTTTTAACCTATGTTAATGATATGAGCAACTGCATTAGCAACTGCACATGTTACCAGGTTGCTGATGACACATGTGTCGTAATAGCTGTTAAGGATCCGAAAAAAGCTAGTGCAATTGCAATTGGATATAAAATCCATTAACCAGATGGTGTCACGACGCCGGTCTATTACTAAATTCAAGTAATACTAAAATGTTAATCATAAAATCACCTTACGTAAAGAGCTCCCTTATCCCCTAAGTGGTCGTCTAGTACAACGTCTAACACCGCAAAGTACTGATGAAATGTGGAGAAGCGCGCAAATATGTGATTTAGTATATAATATTATGTCTAGATCTTATTATGGTGTGATTCGCTATTTCACCCATTAATCCGTACTTGCTAAGTGAATCAAACGTGTTTGTTATGTTTTACTACTAGAATAATAATTTTAAGAATCGGTTCAGTAGGTCTTTTGATATTCCTACATCCAAACTCACAAACTATAAATTGATGAAGTATGATTGGGATTCCCCAAGGCTTCAAGCGGGCAAATTGTAAATATAGACGCTACAAATTCTATTTTAAGCTTTGGTACTCCAGTAGTATCGTCTGCAGTATTTGCTATTTGTAGGAGTTGTTTACTCCGTTCATTGAGGAGTTTGATCGGCTTTGAAACGTAGCTTTGAGAAATGGCACTGCACTAAAAAATGCGGCATTAAAATCTGTTGCTATCTTTATTTAGTGACATTAATATTAGAAGGGCAGACCAGGCTTTATATAATAGCTAATTATAGAAATAAAAATATACCAATTTATGTACTGTTTTAGTACCAACCAAGAGGGGATATTGTACAAAAATTGAGTTTCAGGAACTGCCGGGCAAAATGGCAGCCACGATAAAGGATATCTCTACGGAGAAACGTCGAAGTTGACATAAAAAGAAATGGGCTAAACGACAGTTTCTCAAGACATTCGAGAAAACCTTTTTCGCGGCTGCCATGTTAGACCGGAGATTACTTTTGGTCGTCTTGCGAAGCAAACATTGCGCTGTTATTTTATTAATTTTTCTCGAGTTATTTCCGGTTTTATGAGTAATTTTGGTGTTTTTATTTAAATAGAGCTAGAGTTATTGACTCGGGTGAGAATAATTGGAATAAAAGCTTTATGTTTCTTTGTAATTCGAGCAAAAATAATCCGTAGCTATTTTATACGAAAGACAAAGAATATACATTTTATATAAACTAACAAATAACGAACGACAAGATACGACATACTATAAACAATATAAACAATTGACACTGGCAAAACTGTCATTATTATGACACATGCCCTTAACGGAGACGAAGAAGAATGTTAGCCCAGGAAACAAATTCTGTGACATAGCTTTAGGTCAATTATGTCGAGCGTGGCCATAGGTTTATCTATATATTAACACGTGAAGCAAAAACTTTGTACCCATTTTTACGAAAATTGCGCAGTAGGAAATTTCGCACACTTACAGTTTTTTTTAATTTTATTTCATATACTAACATTGTCCTCAAATCCGTTTCATCATGCAAAGATTCATACTTCATCAATTTATAGTTTGTGAGTTTAGATGTAGGAATATCAAAAGACCTACTGAACCGATTCTTAAAATTATTTTTCTAGTAGAAAAACATAACAAACACGTTTACAACTGCAATCTCCAGGTGTGGTAGACAAATCAAGTATCTGGTCTTACATTTTTAAAAGGCATAGCCAGAGACACGTTTAAACATTTAGCACCTGCCTACATCTTGTTTAGAAGTTTGTAGCAGTATTTTACTAGTTTATAGCTAGATTATCCATATTTTAACTATTTTTTTTAGGAAACGCGCTAGTTTAATTTATTTGCGAACAGAAGAGCTAGTTGACTATAGTTTCGTTTCTAAACCATCAGGTTAAGTATTAATTCACGTAACGAGTATAATTGTGGTATAGTGGTCCCGTCTTCAATTTCTAAAGTCGTGGGTTCGAATCCGGTCGTGCCCAAATTTTTCTCTAAGAAAAATGTATGTGCGCTACACCAATACTCTCAAACGATGCAGGAAAATTTCGTGAAGACACTGGTATATCGTAAAACATAAAAAGTTCGAAGCCTCAGTGACTCAGATGATCATTTCGTACACTTGGCATCATGCCAAGTGTACGAAATGATCATCTGAGACACCCTTTAATCCTTTCACTACTTTGGTTCGAAATAACTAGCGACACGATTAGAAAAAGATATAACGAGTACACGGCGAGAACACTTTGAAGAGTGCTCAGCAATGTACATAAATGAGCTTACTTTCTTGTCCTAGTATAATTTTACAATATCTATTTATTGGGTGTGTGTGTATCAATAATATAGGTAATATGTATTTACAAAATTAATAAAAAAAAGCATATAAGTAGTATATCAGTCATGTGGTACCCACAACACAAGATTGCTTATTTTGAGACTAGAGCCGAAGTTTGTTACCTGACTGTACAAAACAGCGTTCATTACTTGTGTCCGAAATGTCACTAAAAATAAATTAAAATTGAAAGTGTCATTTCGGACCAAGTGTCCGAAAATGTTGTGCCCGAAATGTCACCAAACCAGATGACGCTGTGTGAAATGTCCGCCATTATTTATTTATTTGAAAAAAACAATGGATCAATTAAACTTATAAACAAAATCACTAAAATATTATACAATCCATGAAATATTCTTATTAACTAATTACTTAACTAATAACTTGGAACACTAACTGGATATAACATTTTAATAAAAAAAAATACAAAAATAAAGAGTTTTGATCATTAGTGGCGTGTAGCGTGATCAAATTTGGAAAGCGAGTGGTTTAAAATATCTAACAGAAAATTTATTTTATAATATCTCACCACTTATACTCGTTACGTGTAATCGAACCTCTAGTCGTAGAGACTTGAATTTCCAAGGATGTTCTTAAAAATATGAAGATGCGCAATAATAAAGGTTTTTTCGAAACTCTACCTCTATTGGGTCCAGAAGGACAAGAACCGCACTATTTATTATCGTATTTCCCATTTTAACGGTAACGATTTACCTTGGGTTCGGACTTAATTAAAATCGTTCGTTGGCCAGCGTTGCAATAAATGATGCATTTAATATGATTAGCGCGGTTTGATATGTGTTGATGTGTAATATGAGCTTTGCGTTATTGGTAGTAGTTTAAAGTTTGTCTGAAAATAACACTACGGAAAAATTGAAGTTGCGGTGCGTTCAACTTGTATTTAACTAAACTAAGTTTGCTATCTACATACCCTCTACCTCATAATACTATAATTAGATAATGTGACGTTAAGGTATACCATACTTTAATACCACATTATCCTACATCCTTGTCATTCTAGGATGGCAACAGATATTAATGTCACATTAACTGTGTTTATGAGATAGACGGATAATATATAAATAGTTTACCTTGTCTGAAACTGGGGTGTTGGCACAGCCCGTACCTTGTGGATAAACTATCCTCAGAGGATGCAGATTTCATGATAGACTGTTCATGTTCATGACTGTTCAGTGCTCGAACTGTCTTCATGGTTCTTGCCACCTGCAGATAGAAATTATAACAAAATGAAAACAGAATGATATTCGTTACCTGACTTACGGTCTGCCACGGTTTGACATAGAATAAAAAAATGTTATGTTTAACTTTTTACTGCGTAAGTAAAACATTGGCTTACTGGACTTAGTGGACTTGGCTTCCCTTGTGGATAGATAAGGAAACTCTGCTAGTGGTCTTAGCTCGCCTGCCCAGGGGAAGCAAAGCAACATTTTTCATAATTTTATTTCACCAAACGGGAATTATTTTATACGAATCTTGTAACACCCTCTACCTAGTTTTAAATCTCGATGCACCTAAGTTTTTTTCGCCTTTTCTACTAGTTTAAAGTACCTAAATTAATCCCAAATAACTAAATGATATATATAATATAATTGAAATCCTTAAACATACTTTGATCTATTATTAATTTGGTCAATGGTTCGTCTAGTCACTAGACGAACCATTGAACAAATTAGACCACTAGACTCTAGTGGTTGTGATTAGAATCATACGTTGTGTTTCGAATATAGTAACTCTGATTCTTTAAGAGAATTATGTTGAGATATATATTTATAATATTATAAACTTTATTATTAGAAGTAATCATCTTCATAATGAAGAATATCTTTGATTTGCCTACGCTGTGTCTCGATTTTAAATTTAATAATTATATTCATTATTGTCCTTTAGTGATATTATAAACTGCGTGAAGTAAATAAGTATTATATCCAATTTAGTATTACTGTGAAACCTTATTATAACAGCTTAAGTTATTTCAATATTATAATACGATATTAGTTCTTGTCATGAAATGTTACTTTGTCTAATATCTGGCTTCGCACACGTGATATCTACACAAATAGCAGCCTTAATCATTCTCCAAAATCGATCTATCTTTATATCAAAATCCATCAAAATCGGTTCAGCCGCGAAACGTAACAGACAGACAGACATAGTCACTTTCTCGTTAATATAATATAGATCATAATTTTGGTAGTTTCAAAAGTTAAGCAAAGTAATCATTCTTGTTCTATATTAATACTTCCTAATTGCGGCTTATGTCATTCTTGTCCTACATTGATATATTTTTTTGCGGCTTAGATCACCAGCCCCTCCTCACTAGCGATAGTAGGTTTCGTTCCATGTGATCTGGACAGCCTTCCTCCGCTATGGACAATTTATGTCCGAAGGGAACTCCAATTTAATTTTGACAACAAACAAAACATTTACTTCAGTAATTAGTATGTCTGTCATGGTTCAGCAAAGGGGTTTCAGAGGGCTTAATCTTTTACCAAAACGTCAATGTAGTAGGTCGGTCCAACACATTCAAGGGCAATTACTTTACTTTTGTCTGCAAGCAACTCACATACCATCCATCCACTGGTTAACCTTCTAGTATCACACCTTAGAATGCAACTGGATACATAGAAGAGCTCAGCCTAACTCCTATCCTACTTGGCGAAATTCCCTAATCCCTAATAATTATTGATACATCCTACCATAAACAACACAAGAATCTTACCCTACTTGACCCTAATACATATTATTATCTAATTCAATATGTTCTGATTTTATTTGTTAGGTTCGTAGAGTAAAGAAGATTGATAATGTGTGATAGATATACCAATTATATGAATAGTTTATTTTTAACTTTAATTTCATGAATAATATCATATCTGGATAGCTTAATTCTGAGCCTTGAGAGATATTTCTCTATACCATTACTAGGTAAAAGTCTGAATTAGATAAAATTATATCAACAGTAATATGAATACTGACTCTTCGTCGATAGCAGCTTTGTCTTTCCATAGATTCAAGCAAGCTAGAAGGACTTTCGCCTCAAGAGTGTGATGCAACTTATCTAATATAATTATTAATAAATCAATAGTAGGACTCATCCATAAGGTATCCATTAAATATGTACGACAATGTAGAAATAATTAACATTTGAATTTAAAGCCATAGGAAATCATTATTCCATTTCATAAGAATTTATTATTGCTTTCAACTAGACATTTATTATCTAGTGCAATGTTTTAGCTAAATCTTTAGTAAATAATTGGTATTACTATCTCATTGGATAATTGAGTTTATAAGTTTAATAACTTTTAGTCAATAATAGTTTTCCCCACTGATTCGCGCACCGATTTAGTATACAGGTAAACTACGTAGTCCTACGAGAACCATAAGTAGATTTATACTACTGTATAAGTATGGATAATAATAATTCGACAACCTAGGCAAACTGGTCAAATTGTGTTGTGTACCTGATGTCCTACCTAACCTAATCTGGTGTGTGAATCAGCAATACTGAAAGCAAGCTTCGTACATTTAAATGTGTATGTCACTCATCAGGGTGCAATGATGAGCTATCTAGCTGCTAATTGGGGGACAGCGAGTTGAAAACCTCGACTTTGTACCTAACCCCCTAGTACGTCCCTACAATCTACTTCCGACAGACCGAAGTCCTAGGATGTCATCCGTAGATTAAAAGACAATATAATGTGCAAGTATATAAATAGATAAAGATAGACTATGTCGATTGCTTCTGTTAAGTCGGGTTCTCCTCCTTACACAGAATGCAACCAATCATAGGGAACCATTAAGCCGATCCCCAGGAGAGGTAAAATCTGGCTCCAGGCTCGTTCCGAGAGGTCCTGGGGGAACTCCTAACAGGGTGGGAAAGCCAGAATTGGCTATAACACCGCTAGGTTTCCATCTGACCCACAGACCGTGCCGTGTGAGAGCTTCATACAATTACTTTGGTGATTCTTGTCTTTCTTCATGAACTCGTAAAGTAATTTCCGACTCACCGACCTGATAAACTATTACGGAACACACACAATGAAACTATCACAGAAACAACGTACGACAAGACACCACGTAATTGTAGGAAACCATGAGAGAAAATCTATCGAAAACGTTCAGCTCGACCAGCCTCACGCGCCCTCCTATCCAGAATTCAAAATCCGCCGCGTTTTTTTCATCTTTTTTCTCTTTCTTTCCATTTTCAAACACATTCGAAATTTCGATTCCATTTCAAATTACGACCCAACCTCCGTGGTATACCTAAATAACCTCTGTACTAAATCAAGCCCTTAATTAATTAAAATTTCAATTTATTATAATATAAATAAAATAATAAAAATATTTATTCAAAAAGGTCTTAAATAAATTTACAGTTATTCCTGTTAGCGCAATGTACAGTTCTGTGATAAGACCCTTGGACCAGTTTTGCTGGGTACCTCGCTCTAACTAAGTTTGCACTTGTTTATAGACGCGAGGGATCACTGCTTCCGCTAGTGTCAAAAGGTACTGTTCACAAACACTTTCAGCAATGTATACTGCTTAATACCTTAAATAACCTTAAGTAATTATTTTAAAAGAAGTATAAGAGCAACAAAATATAAAAAGTAAAACTAAAATTAAAATTAAAAACAGCAATAAAGGACTTAAAATAAAATAAAAATAAAAGTAAAAACAAGTAATAGTATAGAAGAAGTGAACATAGGTAATTATTATTCCAAGAGCATTTAATACTGCCGTCATATAACTATTTATATTACATGCGTTTCTGCATATACTTGTACCTACCATGTAGAGTGTGGATGTTGAGTGTGATTGTAATATGTGTGTGTAGAGTGATTGTTATGTAACGTGTATGTGATGAGTAATATCGTGTAGAGTGTGTGGATCTGTTTTATACCTAATATGTTTCGTGAAGGGAGGGGGGAATTAGGTCAACATTTGGAATGGATTTTCTGTCTGTGTGTAGTCCAGTGATTGTAAGTATGTGTTAATCTTAATTTTGCATTCATTTACCGATAACTCATGGATCATTAATCGTTTATTGATGATCTTATAAATGAATGGTGCCAGGAAACAATTATGTTTTTGCGCGAATGTAGTTCTACGTCTTTTAGCGCTGTAAACCCTATCTCGTCGCCGTCTCGTACTATGACCTTCTATTGTCGGTTTAAGGTGTTGTTTTAGAGTTGCTTGCTGAACGTAGAGTTGTCTAACTGTTAGAAACCTGCAGTCTAAGTAGAGTTGTGTAGTTGGGTATCTGTATGGTAGGGAGTATGCAACCTTTAGCACGGTTTTTTGGGCTCTCTCTAGTGGTAACATGTGTGTCTTTAATGTTCCCCCCCAGTAGGTCACGCAGTAATGGAGAAGAGATTGGCAGAGCGCGAAGTAGATAGTTCGAGGTTGTAAGTCATTTGGTGCATGCCGTATATTTCTGAAAATAGCTATCAGTTTTCGTACTCTCATGGTAAGGGCATGGTGTTCAGTTGTGAGTCGATGACAATACCAAGGTATTTGATGGTACCAGCGTTTTCTAATATTGTACAGTTGCAATCTGCCGAATGGGTGTGTAATTTACAGTCCTGCGAATGAGCTTTTATGGTATGTTCCATTTGATAAGAGTGATCTATCTTCCGCAGAGAGAAAACGACGTATTTAGTTTTTGAGGCATTGAGTGTGAGCAAGTTGTGGTAAAGTAAGTTCGAGATTATGTCAAAGCCTTCTTGTGCAGTTTTAAATAAATTTGTCCAGCTTTTTTCTCAGAACAACAGGACCGTGTCATCCGCAAAAGAGATTAATTTCCCCTTTGGTAGTTTATGTTGGCTTATTTGATTAACATAAATTAAGAATAGGGTCGGGCCGATTATACTACTTTGTGGAATGCCATATTGGGTAGTTGCTAACTCAGAACTCCTGTGGATCCCGATTTTGAGACTCTGTGTCCGATTGCTAAGATAGTTTTTAAGCAGGTCTAGCTGTCCTCCACGAATTCCTATGTTTTCTAGCTTCCTGAGCAGCAGAGGGATTGACACCGTGTCAAAGGCTTTTGCCAAATCTAAGAAAATCGCTAGATATTTGTCGCCCTCATCTAGTGACGTAGCAACAAACTTATCAAGCTCTGACACGGCATCCGCAGTAGATTTTCCTTTTCTGAAGCCAAATTGGTTCTCAGATATCAGGCTGAACCTCTCGAGATAGTTAACTAGGCGATTGTTAATGGCCTTTTCCAATATCTTTGAAAATGCCGGCAGGATAGATATAGGTATGTAGTTAGCTAAGACTTCTTTATCACCGTTTTTATAGATTGGTAGAATAAGAGATTTTTTGAAGATATTTGGGAAAACATGCGTAGCAAAACTTAGATTACAGATGTGAGCGAGTGGGGAACTTAACATACTTTTATTTTCCTTGATTAAGCGATTTGAGATCTCGTCCCAGCCTATGGAACATTCTGTTTTTAGAGAGTTGATGAGTTGGAGAATTTCCGTTTCACTGGTTTCTAGCAAGACAAATGAGTTTTGCAGACCTTAACTGTCAGTCTGATAACTGCCTGGTTGTCCGTGGTTGTTCCCTACAATATTATCTGCTAGATTCTTACCAACATTTATAAAATACTCATTTATTATATTTAAATTAGGTTCATTATATGTATAATATGTATGTATTTACAAAAAAAAAAAAGTATATAAGTAGTCATATCAGTCATGTGGTACCCATAACACAAGCTCTGCTTACTTTGGGGCCAGATGATGTTGTGTGAAATGTCTGGGATTATTTATTATTATTTATTTATTATTATGATCTTTAATTAGTTATTGGGCTAGTGTCTTTTTTGGCTTGTAATTAGTAATGTCACTTATTATCTTCCATGTTTTCCTTATGTTTTGTCCGCCTTTTCAAGTTGCAATTTCTCGTATTGTCTTTTTAACTTGCGGAGCAGAGAGTTACAGAAATTCCTATACCTCTTATAAGAGGTTTTAAGTATAT
Source organism: Lampropteryx suffumata (assembly GCA_948098915.1). NCBI lineage: Eukaryota > Metazoa > Arthropoda > Insecta > Lepidoptera > Geometridae > Lampropteryx > Lampropteryx suffumata. The sequence goes on along the minus strand of OX402544.1, from coordinate 10,099,231 downwards.
CATTTTCAGGTCGTTTTCGTGAATTAGAGTGTAGTCTATCCCGGTGTCTCATGCATCGAATTAGGAGTTTTCCTTCGTGAGCACTTTACGATAGCTGTGTGTTTCTTAGTTGCTTCATTTAGTATTTTGACAAGTGCCGCGGTGGCAACGTTTACATCTGTAGCGACTAGTACGTTGTTAAAATCTGTAGTAGATAGTGCTTTTGAAATCGCGTCGTAATCTACTTTTTTAATCGATGATTCCATATAGGTTTTTATCGGGGAGCCGTCCAGATTTAGTAATATAGAGCTGTGATCGGTGAGTGAGTTTTCAATAACAAGAGTTAGAACGCGACGATCTGTTTTAAGGATGACATGGTCTAGGCAATTTGTTTCCCTAGTTGGGATGGTGTAAGCTGGTAAGAGGCCATGGTATGCAGTAAGCTCTAGATATTCTGACGCAAAAGGATGGTCAGTACTATCCGTTATGTTGATATTTATATACCCTGTATGTATAATATTTTTAAACTTGGCCAAGGACTTAAGTAAATCGTCTAATGACCTTATGAACTTATCTCGATTCAGATAAGAGGGTGAGCGATAAATAGATACTACAACTACAGAATTCTCAAATTCCGTCACCAGACAATTGGCTTCCAAGAATCGGGGTTCATATGTTTTTGATTTTATGTCTTTCCTTAGGTAGATAACAACTCCGTCGTTTTGGATTGGATTGTTTTTTGTCGCGACTGAGTCATATCCATCTAAAGTCGGAATAAAGCTATTTGAGGTAGCCTGCATTCAGACAGCACTATAACGTGGGGTTGTATCTTTATACGATTTAGTAAGATACAGAAACTTTCAAAGTTGCGTCCAATGCTTCTAATGTTTTGAGCAATTAAAACAAATTTCTGTTTGATTTTATCTAAGTAGGATATACAATTTTCCGGGATACACACAAATGCCTCCGAAGCCCTAGCATCATCTATATTTTGAGAGAGTTCAGCAACATTGTTACTCATGATTATAGAGTATAGTTTTTGAGTGTCTACTGCACTCACGTATATTTCGAAATAAATTAAGTAGAGGTTAATATAAAATGATGCAGGGCGATGGCGGCAGATGAGTATAGGTAATTTATAGAGCGAAGTAGCCCTAGAAAGATGTCGGCTAAACAGTAAGTGTTGTGTATTGTGTAAAGTGTAAATGTGAATGGTGTGGTGTGTAGGACAGTATGTAAAGCTCAAATACAACGTGACTAACTTAAGTAAATACAAAGAATAAGAAAATAACAGAACATTTATATCAATAATGTGCCTACTATTCGTAACCAGCGAGTTATAATAGTAAACGTGAGATGATTTTAACAGTTTATGTAGTCATGCATTTAAATTATTATTTAAAAGCTGGTTTTCATTGGTGATTTTGACGCTTTTAGACCCTTCCTCCTTACGAAGGTATATTATTCCGCTATTTATCCAGCAGTAGGAAAAGTTATTATGTCTGGCGTATTCCCAACTTTATGTAGTTATTTCATGATTTATATATTATATCGTGAACATAAATAGATTTTAATTTATCTATTCTAGTTTTAATATTGTTTTTATATAGTTATTTAATTGTTTACCCTTTCGAACTCAACCTCCTTAGAGATCGTCCCGTCCCAAATCATTCTATCAACAATAATTCATAATCAATAATAGATTAATAGAAAGATATTCTATCTCATAGAATCAAATTCTATTTAATCTTACTAATTCAAATCCAGTATTATTTATTATGATACTCTATGAGTCGTAAAATATTTCTAAACCATAGTCTATAATCTTAGTATTAATTACTTTTTGCTAGCTTTCACTCACGGACCTTGACATTTCATACAGCTGCCATAGTCCGTCTATGATATAGCCTGTCATGACAGATGCTTTGTTCATTTACATTGTAATGAATTACGCACTATTTTATTCAATAATTAAAGATCTGAACTAGAAATGCTGGTAAATCTGTTCTGATAAGAATGACTCATGTATGCCTACGTGATATTAATAAGGTTTGAACCCAAGCATACTACAATAATTGTGAACCATAACGGAATGACCTTCTGTTCCGTTACAGCCGTCCCGATAGAAAAGCTGGTAAATCTGTTCTCATAAGAATGACCCATGTATGCCTACGTGATATTAATAAGGTTTGTACCCAAGCATACTATAATAATTGTGAACCATAACGGAATGACCTTCTGTTCCGTTACAATCTGCCTAAAAAATTTATATTTGAGATTCAAGCCGTGGAGACCTGGAAAAGAAGTGCATATCCTTTTTTTTGGGAATTAAAGTTGCATTCGTAAAGGAATCTTATATAAAAGTAAAGAAAGTCTAAATAAAATAAATAAACGCGATCTACAAACAACAAAACTTTTATCTCTACATCTCATAAAATGTAACATAGATTTACAATCATATTCCTCTGACAGTTTTATTGCATTGCAATTTGATCAGCTTACAGTGCCGTCGTGTCGGCGAGGGAGCTAACTGAATCTGAAATTGCATTTATTTCGCTATTGCAGTCCCGTGAGTGAATCACGCCGTCGGCGGGAGCCACAAAAGAGCGCGCAGTCGTAATTGCGGAGCAATAAGAGAAAGGGAATGACACCGGCATAACTACCCAGGAGTAAACCACAATAGGACGGCTAGTAATTGTAGCTTAGAAGCATGAACTCTGAAGCATACGAACGCCTGCTCATGGCAATAGCGCTCTCAACTAGGCTAGACAATAAAGACCCGGACTGGGAAGAAAACGCCATCAAATGTAAGATTGCATTTAACTTTATCAACCTTATAACACGCTTTAATAGCTTAATATCGTGTATAATATGTTCGTTTTTAGTGTGAGATGTGTAAGTTTTCGTTCATTGATTATGTGTATCAAATCACAATAATAAAAAAATACTTCCAAATCGATGTTTCACTTGCGCACCATACTCATCACTTATCTAAAATATTCCTATGTCCAATGCTGGTACCAGACTCCAACACCTTACAAATCCTTACCTCTCACTTCGATGTAAAAAGCTTGAAGGCACAACACTTTTATTTACATTATTATTGACACTATAGAATAGAGTCAACATGTTCAACAAAACAGTCGTGGATAACTACATGTTGTATCGTATTACATTGACATACATGGTGACATTTGTTTCTTCATTATGAGAACATGCATGCGGTTACTTTTAATACTGGTCCTCTCCTTCGTGCAAAGTATAAACATAAAATTTAACATTGGCGGAATTGTGGTTCCTTCCACAAAGGTCACTAACCAAGAAGAGATTCTTTGTTTGACATCTCACGAAGTAACTAAAGTAGAAAATATGAGAATTAATTTGTTATTCTCGTGGTATTATATGTTTTATTGGGTAATCTTAGCGGAACTTTAATCAATAAATTGTAACTTCATAGCACAAGTGTCGACAGTTTAATTATTTGTGTATTATGTTTTTATTAATATTGTACGACAAGGAATAAAAAAATCTTAGATTTCGCGATGACGTTTTGAATAGACAAATTACGATTGACTACGACTTCGGGATGATATATTCACAAATTAAATCCACTTGACATTGGTAAAATTAATACCGGACATTTCACACAGCATCATTGGCCCCAAAGTAAGCAGAGCTTGTGTTATGGGTACCACATGACTGATATACTACTTATATACTTTTTTTTTGTAAATACATACATATTATACATAGAAACACCCAGACCCGAGACAAATGCTTGCAGATAATAATTGATATAAAGACAGATGTCATTATAAGAAGAAGAAGAAGAAGAAGATGCAGACTCACTGCCTGCGTAGCATGAACCCTGCAGATAAATACTATCCCGCAAAAATTTTCAAATATGACTCTTTGTTTAAAAAATACACTAATATAATGACATTGCATGATATCGTAGAGTCCTATGATTTCATTCAGTATTTTCAATGACAGGTTGACGCATATAATACTTAAAGTCAAACTGTGATGGTTTTATTATGCGTTAGCATCCTATAGTTTGTGGTTTTATTCAAAATTATCTTTATTGCCATATCAATAACTCATTTTGAACAAAAAGCACAGATTGCCGCATTTGAAACTAGACGATTCAAATTAGCTATTTATTCAAAACTATCAAATGAATCTGTTTATAGGAGAATGATTTATGTATTGTTGAGGTTTATTTGAATTAAATGTATCTTTTGCTAAACTAAGTAGGTACTTACTGCTACTGATCCATCGAAATAAGATCGAAGTACTAGGCAAAGGCAATAAATAAACCTATTTCTGAAAACACGATTTCGAATGAAGACAAGCTATGTGAGAAAATCAAAAATTACGCACAAACAATAAACAATCTTAAACAAGATTTATATAAAGTAACTAGTTTAAATAAGAAACTATTAGACGAACAAGAAGAAAATGTAAGAGAATTTGAAATACTGCTAAATTAAAACAATGATCTAAAGAAAAAGCTGGTGGTGCTGAAGAACTCTTTAATGATTTGAGTGAAAATTTAAATCATGTAACAGAAGAAAACAAATCTTTAAAAAATGACTTAACTGAGATTAAAGGTTTATTAATGAGTAACCAAGTCAACCAAAATGATGCAATTCTACAAACTATACAAAATGACTACAATAAATTACACATTAAGTATTGTGACTTAATTTCAAAAACTGATTCCAATGAAGTTAAGTTTATCACCGTAAAAACCGGTAAACTGAAAGCTAGACGTCATCGAAAATATGTTTCTTCTGTAAAAAAATACATTTAAATCAATGCGTCTTAAAGCTACTCTTAGGTTAACAGAAACAAAAATGAGCAAACGAAATGCAACAATTGAAGATTTACAAGCACAATGTGAACAGTTTCTTGAAATCATAAGAAAATATGAGGTAGATTCCATTCAAGACAAAAGTATACAGGGCAAAGTCCATATTCTAGAAAGCAAACTCAAACAACTAGAAAGTTTTATAAGAAAGAATGAGGAGAAGAATTTAAATGGTACTATACTCTCCAAGACTGGTTTGTTAATGATTAAGGATTGGAGAATGATTGGGCGACATTAGAACAGACAAAAATGTAATTAAATCTCTTTAGACCATCATAAAAAAAGAAACCAGAAAGAGTTTCACGAATAATAAAACAATTGATAATATAATTGGTTTTCAAAATGAAACTCTCAAATCACCTATAGAAATAGCCAACCATTTTAATGATTTTTTCGTTCACATTGCTCCTACCTTGACCCAAGATCTTAAAAAATCTGAAAGTGAATCCATTAAATTTATTAACAAGTTTACACAATCGAGTTCGAAATTATACATTACAACACCAATTGGTGTTATAAAAATTATTAATCAATTAAAATGCAAAAGTTCAAATGATCTCTGGGACGTATTTACATTAATAATCAAGACTATTAAAAATGAAATAGCATTACCATTGGCAACAGTAATTAATAATTGTATACTCAGTGGTACTTTTCCAGATGACCTCAAACTAGCAAAAGTGATTCCACTGTATAAGAAGGGCTCTCATTGCGATGCGAATAACTATAGGCCCATTTCACTTTTGTCTGTATTTAGTAAGATTTTTGAAAAATTTATTGCATATGAGCTATATTATATCATAGAAACCAACAAAATCATCAACAACAACCAATTTGGGTTTCAAAGAAAAAAAAACACGAATCAAGCTGTAACTTCTCTAGTAGAGAGAGTTTTGTGGAATTTGAACAGAAGTAAGAGCACATATGGCCTGTTTTGTCATCTATCAAAGGCTTTTGACTGTGTCTGCCATAAGATTCTCTTATTAAAACTTGAGCATTATGGTATTAGAAACAATGAATTGTCTCTTTTTGCGTCTTATTTGAATAATAGAAAACAAATTCTAGAGTGTAACAGCCCAAAGTCTAAATCAAAAAATATTACAATGGGTGTACCACAAGGGTCTATTTTAGGGCCACTTCTATTCATTCTGTATATTAATGACATTGTGGTATGTGTTGAAAATGAAATGGATATAGTCCTTTTTGCTGACGACACAACTGTAGTAGTTAGTGATAAGAACAAAGAAAAGTTATGTGTTAAGATAGAAACGCTGATATTCAATTTACAAAAATGGTTTAATGCCAATAATTTGCTATTAAATGTAGATAAAACGAATATTGTATACTTTTTTTTAGGACATCAACATAATAATGACGAATTAGTTAGGCATACAATTGACAAACACTTTTTGCCTACTCTTGACAACATAAAATTTCTAGGCATAGACATTGACAGTAAGTTCATTTGGAATAAACATATTGACACTCTCGTTGGGAGATTAAAGTCAGCGGTTTACGCAATAAAGACAATAAGACAACTTAGTGACATAAGAGCTGCAAAAATGGTATATCATGCGTATTTTCATTCCATTATGGTCTATGGAATTTTAGTTTGGGGAAATGCCTCACAGTCGAAACCACTTTTTCTACTACCTTGGATAATTCGGGAAGAACACTAATGGGCCTAAGGTCTTTAACAACAGTCGGGTCAGGTACTTTTGATATAGGATTAACAGAGGCAATCTGAATAGAATAGAACTAACTGAATAGAATATTCATACTGCAAAAAAGAGCCATCCGTTCTATTTTGCTTATGAAAGACTTAGAATCGTGTAGGCTAATGTTTAAGAAATTAGAAATTATGACAATGGTAGGAGAATACATTTTTCACAATCTGATGTTTGTTAAGCTAAACTCTGATAAATTTAACCTAAACTGTGACATCCATAATTACAATACAAGAAATAAATATAACATTTGTCTTCCTAAGCATAGACTAGCCAAAGTTGGTAATAGTTTCTTATGTATAAGCATAAAATTGTACAATAAACTGACGCCTGAATTACAAAACTCTGATCTTGAATGTTATCGTATAATGATAAGAAATATATTACTCGAAAAATCGTACTGCTCTCTAGACGAAGCACTTGCTGATGACCTTTTTACACAATTAATTTATTTAGAATTTAATGTTGCTAGTCTATTTGTAATTAATTATTATTCTTTAATGTTGTAACCAAACAGTTAGCCCGTAATATTATATTGTAATATTATTATTAAGTATTTTTGTACCTGACTTTTCCAAGTGTACTGTACGTATCTTAGTGGAATAAATAACTATTGTATTGTATTGTATTGTATCTGTTTGTCTGTCTGTGTCTGACAGACAACCAGATTGTCTGTCCGTCTGTCTGTCGTGAATACCACTATTCGTTTTTAAGGAAGTATTATAGATTTATGATAAGGTTATATAGAAAATTGAAATATAGAAATATAGAATTATAGAGTATTGAATTGTAATTCTTAAAAAAAATATGAAATCTTCATACAATTTTTTTTATTCTGATAAATACGAGTAGATAGTGTTGAATTGGTTTGGGATCTGACCACTGGTCATTATGAAACTATTCGAATTATACAAAATAAACATTGATCTAAACAAAAATTTATACATGTCATGTTATGGGTGTAAGACGGCACCATATTTTAAGTAGGTATGAGATAAATGAATATCAAATACTAAAGTTGTGGTTTCTTAAAACTGTAAAAAATCTATGTTTTGAAAATTAAAGCAACGCTATTAAAAGTTATGACGAAAATACGATCATTTATGCGGCTCGACATTTATGCATATTTCGTTCGGCACTCGTCGGTAAATCAAAACCTATTGGCTAGTTCCTGTTAACTTATACATGAAATATGGCAAGAAGCATGTTTTCACAGCACAAGTGAAAGAAAACATGAATAAACCCTAATTTGTACCTACACAGGCGCGACTTTCGCACTTGAGCGATTTTTTTTTACATTTTTGTAAAATAGGACACCTGTTTTTCGATTTTAGTAATTTATCGAATTGAACTCATCACTATACGCCTATCTTCTATGTTATAATTAGCCCATAATTAGCTATCATGATGTTTAGTATTTTAATGACAATGAATAAATTTGGCAACATATTTGAACAACACATTAGATAATGAGTGATTATAAGATAGATGATGACCCTGTATCTAATAATTAGTATCTTTTTAACCTTCATCAAAAAGCAGGAGGTTCTCAATTCGTCGGAATCCATGTATGTTCACTGATTACTCAAAGACGCCTAAACCGATTTCAAATATTTTTTTTGTTTGGAAGGTTATTGTTCCCAGGTGGTCACATTTAAATTTTATCGAAATCGGTCGAGCGGTTTTTAAATATAAACAAAAATAAAAAAAAATTGTATACATCGATGATATCTTCGTTAATTGCAGTGCAGAGCAGTGCGTTTAGTTGGTCTACCCATATTAAATATAAACAAATTAAATCTACTTTCAGAATAAAATAATTTTATGCTCTCATATTGTATCCAATGAAGTCGGTTTTATTTTTAGTTTTTAAAACGTTATTATATTTGTGCGAAACAAATGAAACTCAATTCCTACAACACATCAAATCACGAAAAAACAGAGTGCTCTATGGGCTGAGATAAGGTTTCAACTCAGTTTATAATAAAAATAAAATGATGTCTAAGTTTCAACACACGCTTTCCCAGATATTTTATAAAATCGGTTATAAGTACTCCCCATCTATAAAACGGAGACAAAGAAGTCGTAAATAATTCATACCTATCTCTATCAAACCGCCATCTTCGAAGATATTGGAAAAAGCTATTACCAATCGCTTAGTTAAGTACCTCGAGATGTTCAACCTGATATCCGAGAACCAATTTGGCTTCAGAAGGGTAAAATCCACAGCCAATGCCGAGTGCCGAGTTCAATTAGTTTATTGCTACGTCACTGGATGAGTGCGATAAATGTATAGCGATATTATTGAGTTTGCTCTAGGGAGACTAGGGAGTTCTTGGAAGATTCTTTTCTGTTTTGAAACTACCTGAGTAATTGTGAACAGAGTATTAAAATCGGTAATCACATGAGTTCTCTGAGCTATTTAATACCCAATATGGCATTCTACAAGGCACCATTAATATATTATGTTAGCCAAATATGCCTTCATTAACCACCAAATGATAGTTAAGTTGTACTGAGGAAACAACTAAACAAACGTTTATAAAGCCGCACAAGAAAGTTTTAATAGTCTCTGACGCACTTTACCAAAACATACGCTTATAATATAATAGTTTCAATACCACGAGAACCATATACGTCGACCTCTCTCTTAGGAAGATGGATAAAATAGAACATGTCATAAAGGCTCATTCACGAGACTAAATTACAGACCTATTCAGTAGCTTGCAACTATGATGTGTACTACATAGTACATTGTACATACATATGTATTCTATGTAACTATGTATTGTATCGTAGACCAACTAATAGCATCAAATATCTTGGTATAGTCATTGACATACAGCTGAACTAATCAGCATGTCCATGCCATTACCTTGAGAGGAATAAAGCTGATTGCTATTAATAATGAATTGGCCAAGCTCACATGACCACGCACAGTGGAGACTTCCGAAGTGAGTAAGAATAGAAATACTAGTGCTCCGAACTATTTAATCAGCAACTAGTTAGCAAAATAATATTATTTAGCATTTTTGGTTTACAAATCAGGCTGTTACTCATAAGTCATAACATAGTAAATCCTTACTAACCGTGTTAATTTTCCTTATAATTTGCATATATTCAGCTACAATTCGTTATGTTTTTTTAGATACCCTTTTAGACCCCATACAGTTGTTTAACCGGTAGGGACACTAAACTCTTATAAAATGTTTAACTTCAAAGGTTAATATTTAAGAAATAACCTCATATCTTTGTAAGATATATCTAACGATGTCACAAGATGGTCTATTTAAATAAATAAAATTAAGGAGGTACCCCTTAAAACCTTTATTTTTCAATTAAATTTCATAACTTTGTAGGGTCTACTTTTTAGGGACGGACGGGCATAGTTTCGCTATGTTCTTTAACATAGCGAAACTATAAAGGTTCCTTGTTGAACTTTAGAACCCTAAAAGTTAGCGGCGTGCTGCATGCCGCAACTGACTCACAACTCAACACTCTTTTCTTCATGCTCTACCAATCTTCGATACGTGACCTCCTGGAGGGAACTTCAAAGACACATCCATGCTACTTCTAGAAAGAGCCCGAAGAGCCTTTCCTTAGGTTGCATATAGATAGGCAACTACGCAACTCTATCTAGATTCCAGAATTGGTTATAACAGTAAGACAACTCTAAGTTCAGCAACTCTTAAACAACACATAACAAGATATTTTATACCGTTGTCTCAAATCAACCAGTATACCAATATAATATTGTATTATTATAATTGGTTATTATTGTGTAAGATTTGACCTTGTCATTCTAAAAAAAAAAAAAAAGAAAAATCCCTACTAATATTATAAATGCGAAAGTAAATCCGTCGGTCTGTCTGTCTGTCTGTCACGTTTTCACGCCTAAACCGCTGAGCCGATTTTGATGAATTTTGGTATATACAGTTGTGGTCATATAATTAAGAACGATTTGAAGTTATAGAAGTTTTTTATTTATATCGTGTCATACACAGAGATGTGTACTTTCTGAGAAGCAACTAGTTATGTTATAAAATAGCCACACTAATAGAGCAACGTGGCTTAGGAATAAAATCGCAAACTATTTTTTTCACATTTTATTTATTTTACCAAAGTAACACATTCAAATAGTACTGAAGCTGGACAAATAATTAAGAATAATTTATTAAACTGCTCGGGAATTGTTTTGTATGACACTTGCATTAAATAAAATCACATAATATGTAGCGCAGAAAATTTAAAAATCAATTTATTACATTTTTAACTAAAATTAATAGTTAATAGCATATCCACGGCTTTGAATTACTGCTTTACACCAGCGAGGCATTGACTCTATTAATATTTTGACATTTCGCAAGAGAAATAGAGTTCCATTCTTCTAAAAAAATGTCGTACAGCTCTCTTAAATTCCCACACTGTGAATTTGAAACCTTTTTCTTTACTTCGAACCACAGATTCTCTATTGGGTTTAGATCTGGGCTGTTAGCTGGCCAGTCTAAGACAGAAACTGATTGCGCTGTAAGAAATTCCTCTACGCTGCGTGCAGTGTACTCTGGATCATTGTCATGCTGGAATGTCCAAATAACCGGTAGACCGTATTCAACATAAGGTAACATTGTTTCTTCCAGTATATTTTTGTATTGGAATTGATCCATGTTACCTTCTATCAACTTTACAGGTCCAACACCATGTCCAGAAAAGCACCCCCAAATTTTCACATTTCCACCACCGTGCTTTAATGTAACTTTCGTGTACTTAGGGATGAATGCTGTATTCGGGGGACGTCGCACATATCGTTTTCCATCAGAATATACTCTGTTTATTTTCGTTTCGTCAGAAAAAAGTACATATTTCCACTGTCGCACAGTCCAGTTTTTATACTTTCTCGCAAATGCAAGCCGGGCTTGTCTGTAGCAAAGTTTCAACATGGGTACCTTTCTTGCTATCCTACCTCGCAATTGTTTTCTACCAAACGTCTTCGAATAGCGCGTGCTGAGATTGCTGAAGGGTTGTTTTCACCAAAATATTTTTTTCTCAGCTCATTTGACCCTTTAAAAGGATTTTGTTTTGGCATACGAACGATGTTCCGGTCATCTCGAGAAGTTGTTTTTCTCTGTTTAGGTACACGTGGAACATTCGAAGTAGTTTGATACGTAGCAAAATGCTTTACAGCGTGAAAAACCATCGTTTTTGACCATTGCAGATGGTCGGCTATCTTTTTATAAGACCAATTCTTTCGGCGAAGTTTATTTATTACTTCCCTTGTAGATTTATCACAACTTTTATGTTATCCCATTGTTTTTTCATAAGAAGCAATCACTTTTAATCTTTTACAGCACTAAATGGCGCCAAAATTATACAAACAGCAACAAATCGACTGAGTGTTCTCTTTAAATTTGAATAAAGGTATAAACTATTTAGCGTTCTTAATTACGTGACCAGTCAGTAAAAAGGAATACTATGTTTAGAAGTAGCGTAAAAAAAATTTACGAAAATAACACTGAAAACATGAACTGACCTCGCTGTTGGTTCGATTCCCATCCTGATCAAACATTTGTGTGATGAACATAGATATTTGTTCCGTGTATGGGTTCCGTTATTGTGTATTTCCTCGTAGTTTCTCATACACACGATACGGTTAAACTTCGAGCTAAACTCATGACTTTGGCCAAGTTGGTGTTTATTTATTTATTGGTAAACCAACAGTTTCTCAACATAATACAACATTAGCATAAAACAAGAAAACCAACTTCAGATTTTCACGTATGAAATCCACGATAGAAATACTACTGAGAATAACTAGATTAGCAATAGCTGCAGTGATCTAATTTTGTCAACTTGAGAATGAGTAATTTTTGGCAACAAGCCAAAGATTTCTCTATTCAGCCGTTGTCTAGGTGGATCTTCGCTAGTGCAGAATCACTATAGATCTTAGTTTAAACATATACTTAACTTATTAAAATTTTCGTTTAAACCTAGGTATTAAGTATTTTGTTTTTTGTCCGCAGTGTCTGGAGCTCTCATGAGACAGTCGTGCCATCGCTTGCTAGAACACCAGCAAACCGGAGGGGAAGAACCGCCCCTTTACTCACCAATCGATCAAATTTCAGGTAAGACTACTTTTAAATCTACCCCTTATAATAGGGTATTGAATTTTGTAAGGAAAAAAGATGGAGGATGAAGCACATATCAAAAGTGACGCATTTTCGCCAAAATGTTGAGTTATACACATCGCATCGATCGAGCGAAGTGGAAGTCAACTTCGAACTGGCAAACAAGCTTAGGCCCGCATGATGTTAAGTGGATATCATAACAATCCGACAGTTAACGTGGGTTGTTTTTCAAGTTTTTCGTGGACATGACATGGAATTTACTCACGGATTCCAAGTATTTAAATAAGAATTGATTATAATCTAATTGAGTAAATTTGTTTCTGATACTGGAATTGAAATCGTTCATACACCAAAATGAAATCAAATAAGCTTGTATTAATTTTATATACAAAGCACAATGAGAGCGAGGCGAAGTAAACTTAACCGGAAATAAAGTCAATATTGTGATCAATACCGCTACTTAATGGTAAACAATTTGAAAGCACACAATCAAAATGAATATTGCAAAAGCTCTGACGTTGTTTGCTTAATGCTGACGCAAAACAACCGAGCTATTAGCTTCGGTGCTCAAAGTTTGTTAAAATAACATAAATAACATGCGTTGATTTAAGTGCTGCAACGCCCGCGGTAAATCTTCTAGCAAAGTTTCCCGTGGAGAGCTTAAGATGGTTCGACACATGAGGGGGAGGGAGTCGGAATTAAGAGGCTCCCCAATATAAAGATTAGTCTTGAAAAAAGATCAATAGTTGAATGCCACTATATTACAATATTTTATTATATAAAAGACTAAGGAACTATCTGCTAATGTGGTCTTTAAATCTATTGTCATTTCTGTTCTTTGATATTAGAATGGCAAAAACAGAACAAACTTTAGCGCCAAGGTAGCTGTTATGTGATTGTAGGAGTAAATGAGTAACTGGCTTCAAGGCTTCAAGGCTTCAAGGCTTCAAGTGTCACAAATCACACTGATTTGTGACACTTGAAGCCCATGCCCAATAGTTGCAGTCAATTTTAATCTCGAACTATCGATCTGTTCGAATATGTCAAATAAGGGTTCCAATTTTGAAGCAATTTTTCTAATTATTTAATCTATTTAAAATAATATTATAGTATCTATAGAAATCTTACGCTTTACCCGAGAATGATGTGAACTGTGTTCAGAACACATGGACTAATAAGAGAAAATATACGTTCAGGGTATTATGCCGAGAAATATCATGATATTGTAGAATTTTAATGATTCAGTGTTCGGTATGGAATGGGTTTATAAGACTAGAAAAGATCTGGTATATCTGGAGTCGTTTATTCAGTGCTCCATTATTAAGACCAAACGGTAAAAGTACAATTTTTGTTAAATGTCAGATAGCAGACGGAAACCATCTATCCATCTCTCGGGGAAAGATATATAAGAATAAGAATAAAGAGATATAAGATATAAGAATAGTCTTGTGTCGAACCATTTTAAACACAACTTATACCTTGGGGCATAAACTCTGGCAGCTTGTAGATAGCTAGGAGATTTCATAGAAATTATAAACTGCTCAGAAATTTTAAGAATTTTAGAAGAATTTCTAAGCTACAGTGTGGTTTATATCGTGGTTTTGTTTATTTTTTACAAAGCAACTACAATTTTGATAATTTTACACAGATAGCTGTGTATGCCTATAATAAAAATTTGAGCATAATGTTACGTAATTGAAATGAAATCATAGCTTTTATTAAGGTTTTTAGCTGACCTACTATGTTTAGTACTGTTACTGTCGTTACTGTTTGATAATACTATATAATACTATTAATATTTACTTAGTTTGGTAAACTTTGGTATAACGTGTAATAAAGAAACAAATGAAACGGCGGATTTGAGGTGAAGTGAGAGGATAATAAAACCGACATTTATGATTCGTTTTTTGTTAAAACATGTTATATACTTACTCACTTCTGTAATAATCTCAGATTAGGATTAATTCCTATATTGAAACGAGTTGTACCTTATTTTGCCAAATATACGTGTTTATATATTAGAATCAGGTTCAAAACTGTAATATTGATACTTTTTAACTGTGTGGATGTAATGTGTTTTGTGCATTATTAATAAATAATATTATGGTGGTGCTATTTTTTGTATTCAATTCCAATCCTATATTCAAAGTGTCAAATGATGTTTGAAAAACACTCAATCACGCGAAACTTGGTATAAATACATATAGGAATAATATATAGGCATCTTTTTATTTTTAAATACATAAACTTAGGTATGTATATAAATATTCTGTGTATGTGTTTGTAATTAAACTCCTCCTAAACGGCTAGACCGATTTTGATGAATTTCTTCGTGTGGACTCGAGAATGGTACAGAATTATTTTTTTTTAAAACACGCTGACAAAGTCGCGAATGGGACATTATATCATTATCAATATTTGGACCCCATATACATAGTTATATCGTGATCTGCACGGTAAACTTATACTTAATACTTTTTAATACTTTTTAGGGGAAAGTATAAGTAGGGTGAAAAGTAGGGTTTATTTTTAGATTTTTTTTACTATTACATCATGGCATATCATTGGATAAGTTTTACAAATATTTGTAGAGATAAGTACTAATTTTGAATAGTCCAGCCTCTGACTACCTCCTTTTATCATACTCAGAGATCAAAGTCGGTATTGGTGTTCCTATAGCACAAACTCTGCTTACTTTGGGGCTAGATAATGTCAAAGTCAAAGTCAAAATCAATGTCATATGTTCAGCATTATGTATTTATTTATCTTAATACTTAAGTAAAGATAAGAAGTGTCTACCGAGCAAGTCGAGTAGCGAGTCGAATAGCGTGATTACAGTCGCAAACAATTATAATTTTGCTGTTAGAAATAACGTAAATACTGCCGTCCAGTCGTTTGAGTGTGAAGAAGTTATAAGCTGATGACACACATGCACTAACTTTCGCATTTATATTACTTACTCGGATTTCTTACTCACGCTTCGCACGCGTGGTAGGTACCCTTATAAAAAGTAACCTTAATCCTTTTCCAGGTCACAGACTATATCTATACCAAGTTTCATCGAAATCAACGTGATTGAGTCACAAAAAAAAATATAAAAACCCACAAATGCGAAAGCTTTCGCATTTCTAATATATGTGGAATAGAATAGTATTAATTTTAAGATTGCCTGTACAGTTTTGAGGTGAACTGAATACAATGTTTAATATTTTACTCTATTCTATGATCAGATAAATACATCAAGACCTACTTTGTTTTTATTTTTTCGTGAATATAAAAAATATTGACTCGGAATTTTTGTTAAGTCTGAATAAGAGTCACATACTATTTTGATAGTTTGTTGAGTTTTATTATGACACAAATATATATGTTCCAACATTGCGCCGTACGTAAGTATTTTGATATTCTAGTCAAGCAAAGTGCAGCTCAAATTCAAACTTTAACCCCAGCTTTTGAACTTTAAACGGAGGTCGTCTGTGGTTCACCGCCTCGGTAATCCTATCCTAATCTAAGCAATCGATAGTGAAGTGTCTACGTTAAGTATAGCAACGGCACAGTCGCAAGTGGTGGTATGTATTACATAATTAACCTTTCTTATCGTGTCAATAGTTATTTCGAACCAGGTGTGGTGAAATGGTTAAAGTGCGGCTCCTTTCGTGCACATATCATCGAACTTGTTAGGTTCTTCAACATGCCGTACTCTCTCAAACTGTGAACTTGAACAGGGGCCGTTAAAGTATGGTATGGCCTTATCATTCTAATGTCAATAAATAGAGATGCCAACCTATGTACTTATATACCGACGTCGCAATATTGCAACAGGAACAATGGAAAATTATTGTGTTTAGAAAGTGGTTGTCTACAGATTAAACAACTCATTAGCTTATATGTGATTATTATAGTAACGTCTTTGAGCTCTTTAATACTTTCACCACACTGATTTCAAATAACTAGTGACACGATAAGAAAAATAAAGCAATCTATATACTCACATAAAGAAGAAGTCCACTCACTCATCACGAAATCTCAAGGGTTACAAGGTTACAGATTTGTAATTTGGCACGAGCATTTTTTGCAAGATAGGCGCTTGCTAAGAAAAGATTTTTCTATCCTTTTCTACCCATAAGAGGGTGAAAAAGAGTAAAAAGGTTTGTATGAAAAATCATATTTCTTGGACTTACAACTCTGTTACCTTGCTTAAATATGCTTTGATACAAATAATAAAGGACTACTTTATTTTTATTTTCTAACTAGGTTGCAATAGGGGTTCAAAGTTGTATAGGGACTTTTTAACGCGTGATTTTGAGTTGATTGAAATTTGGTTTATATACCATAAATACAAAGTAAATAGACCAGTATTTAAGAGTTTTATTAAATAACCCCTAAAAAAGTTGCAATGGGGGTTCAAATTTGTATGGAGACTTTTATAACATGTGATGCAGTTCCCTTTTTTGGTTCGTATATCTTAAATACATATTAAATAGACACGTCCCTTTTTCAGAACAAACTCTTAGATGGGGTGCAATAGGGGTTAAAATTTGTTTGGAGTCTTTACAACGCGTAGAGCAATTTGCTTTAAAAATATTGTAAGGTAAACCTTAAATACTCGTACAAAATAAATGGACACGAGTATCAAGGTTTTTCAATATAGCCCTTAACTAGCTGTGAAAAGGTGTTACAAAAATTTAGATTTATTGTAATTTTTGTGATGCAACCGATCCCAAACTTGATAAAATCATTATAGAAAATAATGAAGCACGTGTATACGCACATACGGTATATAAGCACTCTATAAAGAGTGAAACTGACTATTATAATGAATAATAAAAGCTATTTTGGAAAACACAAACACAGGATAAGCACTCTACAAAGAAGTGGAACTCATCTTGCGTCTTTATCTCGTTCGTATATTGTTCGAATATTGGTGTCCGGATTATACGAGTATAAACAAAATAAGCAATCGGACAAAGGGTATGAAACCCTGTAAAATACATACGTATCAGACAAGGGATAAACTGATTGCTAGCGGCTGTTTTTCCAGATCATTAATATGATAATTTATGGATAATATATGGATAATATGACGGTTTGGCTGGAACATTATAAACTATTTATGCATAATAAACAATGGGACTACTAACTTTTTAAACACAAGACAAGCACTTTTATATCGAGTGGAACTAATTGCCGGCATCTGATTTACGGGTCATTATAATTTCTGAGTCTAGATCATTGGTAACTATACCAAATAAGCAACGGGATTACAGGAACTCAAACCATGTACATAAAATACTTACTTATTAGATACAGTCGAAGCACAAGTCTAAGTTACTAAGGATTGTTGGTCAAAGCTTAGTCTATACTACATTTTAAATAAGTGAAGTTTGTTGGTTTCTTTGGAACCACTAAATCAATTCTAAAAAAATATTCACTAACAGATAGCTAGATTCTTACCGAGTCGTTCACCAACACTAAGTTGTGTTTTATATTTGTCATATATATTTCTTTTTATAACGCGTGGACGAAGTCGCTAGCGGGATAGCTAGTATAAGATAGGTATAACCCTATTGTCTATTTCATAATGACATAATATTAGCGAATATAGCAATTTAATCTTTTGAGATCTTCATTAATTGTAAGAATGTCAAAGACAGGCTAAACATTAACGCTACGTAAGCTAATTAAGTGATTGTGAGATAGACGATAGACAGTTTGGCTAAGATTCCGAAGCGAAACCAAAACGTAGTTAAACATCTGTATACAAAAACATACAGAAATTTGACAAGCGGACAGAAACAGGTTTAGTTAAATTCTGATACATACTTATCTATGTGAAAGCCTTATGCACAATATTCGTTGTCTTACAAATATTTAATACCAAATTTAGCTTAAGTACACTCGAGAGCAATAAATCTCGGAAACTAAGAATACTAGCTCAATGAAATAAATTGTGTTTAATAGACAATATAATACCTCTTAAATGAAAGTAATAAAATTTATGAGTCACTACATTTTATTTACTAAAAATTACATAAAGAAAAAAACTGCTGATCTCGCCTTAAAACAAAAATAGGAAACATGACATTTTTGAACAACATTACGATTTTCTTAAATGTAAATACTTTGTATTGCCTCCTCGTGCTTCCATTACTGCGTTTACGCTGTTTGGCATGCTGTACATCAAGTTCCTTATACAATTTTGGGAAATATTCTCCCATTCCTCTGTGAGAGCAATTTTGAGCTCACGAAGCGTGATTGGGGGAGGGTTTCGTTGTTTTACAAATCTCCGTAGCTAGTCCCAAGCATGCTCGATCGAATTAATATCCGGGCTGCGTGCTGGCCACTCCATACGAGTAATATTTATCACAATCCAACCTGTATGAGGTCGGGCATTGTCATGCATAAAAATAGCATCCTCACCCAAATTAACCATAAATGGCCCAATGTATTCATTAAGGTCTTCTTTCTCATATCTTACGCTAGTTAAAGAGCCGTTTTCTATGAACAACAGTTCTGTGCGACTCTATGAAACTCTATGACTCGATAAAATTCCGGCCTATACAAGTACAGACCCACCACCGTAGGCTACTTTTTCTTCGATGCATGCTTGCTTGAATCTTTGCCCTGGTCTTCTACACTCTCCATCGTGCTTGTAGAGCTTAAACTTTGATTCGTCAGAGAACATAGCTTTTGACCAATCTTCAATAGTCCAATTTAAGTGGTTCTGGGCATATCTTAGTCTTGAAAAACGATGCCCGGGGCTGCCATGCCATGCCATGCGCTTGGGTTACTTCCTCCGAGGCATCGAAACTGATTTGTAATTTCAATTAAAAAAGCGATTACGAAGCATGGTGTTCACCAAGTATCGATCTTCTCGTGCTGTGGTACACCTGGTACTGCCTGTTCCTGGTCTGCGTAGGTTAGAGCCAGTTTCCTCGTAAAACTCTTTGTACTGTTGACAGCGACACACCGACAGTACTGGCTGTATCGCGCTAAATCCGGCCGGTTTCCAGCATTGTGCGAATTCTGGTGCATTAGTGCAATAATAAATATTGAACACTATCAATGTGGTTTATATACCCACTTAAATGACAGATTAGAAACTAAAGCAAAATCAAATGCAGTAATTTCGTATCTTCGAAAGTCTCCCTTTTTCAAATTTGTTTTTTTTTTATGACAACTTTACAATAACTATAAGTTTTAATACCCTTATTCAAAGAGCATTTTATTTCAAATATTTAGAAAATTTTGAGAAGATTAATTAAAATGTTCTTGCTTAAAATATTGCACACAAAGTATTTGGGAATGTACTTATAGTGACGAGTTAATCTGATAATGAAGCCAAGGTGCTGTTTACGAAATTTTAAGGTGTTTTGTTGAACAACACCCTGGCTCCATAAAAAGGAGCTAAACTGATATACTCTTACCTTTCATGAATGACAGTGTTATATTAGGGTGACAGCGAGCTGATCTGGTGTTCTGATAGGAGTCAGGAGATCCATGAAATATTTTAACGAAAGAGTAGGTAGTAATACCCGTCGTTTATTATTTGAATCAGTTCGCGCTTACCCTATGAAAGCTTTTATTTATTAATACTTTTTAATAAAATTTAAATAAATTTCGTCTTTTAGAAGGATATCTAGGAACTCATGTTACTATTTTTATTTGAACAATGACACGACACGTACATCGCGAAATCTCAGTAGGGGCAAACTACTAGTGATATTCGTGGTCTTCATAACTCTAAACTACTCTTTGAAACTCGTGTTGATAAAATAGTCAGAGAAGCTTCAAAATCCTTGCGATTTGTTATGTGGCTTAATAAAAACTACAATTTAGCATTGACTTTTAAAATATGAAATTAAACGTTTATACGAGGTTACCAGTAGGGCGATTATGGAACTCTAATTACAATCAATGTCTATCGAAACGTCAAATTCGTCAAACGAATGATTGAAATTACGGCGAAAACTGATAGGCATTGATTGTAATTAGAGTTCCATAATCGCCCTAGGTCTCCTTATACCTGGTATGGAACTCGTGCTATGGCACATAATATAGCTTGTATTGAAACTATTCTATAACTCATTTTAAAATACCTATGCTATAGAGTGCATATCCCTTACGAATTTTAATATCTCGCATAGAATACTCAGCTTTTATCGCCGCTTGCATGTTCCTGGATATTAGCATTGGCAAGGTAAGGTTACCTAGGTGAACCAGGTATTATGTACTAATTGTTGTTTTGGTAGTTTAAATGTGCTGGTTTTTGTTTTTATGAAGTTAAAACCTTTGTAAGTGTTTGATATATTTGGATAGTGTGCCTCTTTTTATGAAGGTTGCGTGAAAAACGTGTTCACATGATTGACTGTCATGTTTCCATCAGTGAAAACTGATAATTGGCTTTGTTATTTATTCTGGTTGTTTTGTTATATTTTTAGCTGTTGGTGTTCCAAATATAAATTAATGATTTTATGAGATAGTTTGTGTTTGATTTAATAATTTCTGTAGTAATTAGGCCCTGAATTAAAATAACTCAATATATTATATTTGTTTACCTTATTAAACAAGTTTTTTTTTATAAATAATCAATAAATAAGTAGTTACTAGTATAATTAGTTACTACAAACCAGTATGATGAAATGATTAAAGTATAATCACCTATCTCACCGAAGTAACATCGCATTTAGCGTAATTAAACTATTATATTGCACAATGCTATCTAACTCATTCATAGCCTATATTGGATTTGCGAACAAATATAGTTGCTTAAAGCACGCCAATAACGACGTCACGGTACCTACAATCAATTTACAACAAGTACAATTGCATGGAGATACCACACCTGCAATATGAAGAATGAAGGATAAAGTTGAAAAAACTAGTTTTCCTAAATTTGAAAACTAGTTTTTTCAACTTTATCCACTACTTATTATCATTACTTAAAATTTTGCTCGTGTAAGCGTACCTTAAGTATACTTCGGATAATAAATAAAAACTATCATATAAAGTTTCCACTCTGAGTAAAGCACAGAGCTTGTTAGCAAATATACATGGTTCGTAGCATCGTAGCCAAGTGCTACGGCGCGTAGCCACTGCTACATTTTACTGAATGTAAAATATATTATCAGTACAGGCCACGTTCCACGCGCTTCGTTTAAGGTTGCTGTGCTGATTTTATTTATCGGAATACAGTATTTTAAAGGTGATGATATTAACTTACTGTCCTAAATTAAACTTATCTCACACAAGCGAATGTGGCGTTAGAGATCTGTATGGCATTTATGGAACTTTCGATTTGTTTATATTTCATTAGATATCAAAAGATTACATTACTAATATGTAATTATTTTAATCTTGATAACCGAATGGTTACGTATTACTTTCATATGAGTACTATAAATGTTATAGTGTCTCTGTCTGTAATATATCTGTTTGTAACCTTTACACGGATGTTATTTAATTCACCCTTAAATCATTTTTATTTAATTCACAAGGATAACTTTGTAGCTTTAAACATACTAGATGACTAGCTAGTGTCTCGCTTGATTAAAACGTCATCGCGTCGTTATCTAAGACAATACTTAATGAGTTTCTTGTAAAGACATAAAATTATGTACCTATCATTACATTGTTATATGAAAATTAAGGTAGGTATAAACCTTGTACCTACCTACTTAAATATAATATAACCGGGCTGCACGAGAATGCTTGTGATGCTGTTGTTGACTAGCTAGAATGTCCTAGAATATAAACTTGTATCTAAGACACGAGCATAGTCTACTTTTTGTGTAGGCAATACGCGTGCGATGCCGCGAGCAGCAAGTAGTAAAATTATATGCAAATGAATTATAATGTAATCTTAGCGCTTTTGACAATATCAACTTTTTTAATGTAACCTTATGGCATTTATAAATTAGGTATACCCGGGTATACCAATTCGAATTCAATATTCATAGTTATGACAGAACAATCACAAGGATCACTTTGAATCGTTTTACATACAAGGTGACCAGCTAGTGTCTCTCTTGATTAACTTTGGTAAGATCTCCTTACCAATATATCTGATTGTAACTAGGGGAAGGCCATATGCTACTTTTTATGTGCGCACTACGCGTGCGAAGCCGCGGGAAGACACTAGTATAATTTAATAAAGATAAAAAAATATGAGTGTGTTAGAGTTGAGTATGAATGTACGCTCCAATAACCAGCTACCCAGCCAGCGGTTTAAATTATAGGTTAAACCTATGAAGTTTGCTGTCCTATAGTAAAAACAGCTACTTTATAGGTAAAGCCATTACATTTCGGATCCGGGGCCCGGCGCTAAGCAACCGGCAACCAGAGCGTGGAATTGGCACTCTCTGTATTAACTAAGTGGGTTTCTGAAATAGCGAAATATATCTTTCCCGTTCACTCTTATGAAACAACGTTGAGAAAATAGAGATAGAATTTATATTTATTGGACTAGAGCAACCATATAAACGAAGCTTCAGCCCTAGGTGATGCAGATATGTTCGCAATGCGGAAGGCTTACGTATACGGCACTGTGCAGATACCTCGTACCATCATCTCCCTGCCCTTATAAGCCACTATCACTTTATGGCTCCGTGCCAAATACCACCGAGTATTTGTACTTTTAAAGAACTTTATTTTTCTGTAATTTTAAATAAATATTTTAATGTCTGAGCGAGTGAGAAAGCGAGCGACCTTATAATTGAAAAAAAGTATTCTAGTCATATATCCTTTATCTATGCTAATATTATAAACTTAAGTGTTTTTGTTTATCAGTTACAATTTTACGGCTAAACGGAATTCGGTGAAATTTGGTAAGAAGATAGATTGTATCTTGGGGATGTATTAGGCTACTACTAAGTACTACGCGTTGCTAACCTTATCCGAATATACCCACATACAAAATTTGTGTAATTATGATTTTGTTCGTTTGGTTGTAGAGGAACCATTGAAATAAATTGTCACTAGATAGTTACTAGATTACAATACCAGATTCCCCCGTGACGATACATGCAATCAATTACACTTACGTGAAACTGCAGAGCGGGCAGCTAATCTAAACGAATTTATAACAATTTTGAGCATGAGTGTACTCAAGCTCAAAATTGTTATAAGATGGTGGTAATTGGTAACGATTTATGTACCCCACTTTTTATAACAGATACTACTATTTAGTGGGGTTGATTTTTCCTAATGTTAATACTTCTTTGTGTCGCGTATCGTTGTATAGGTTAATCAGCTTATAAAATAAAATTAAAAAGTTTGAATTTCATCAAACAGACCGATGGAAAAGTCGAAAATAAAGGGTTCCTTGTTAGACTTCGAACACTAAAAACTGAATAAAAATTGGCCAAGCGCATATGGCCACGCGCTGTATAGGCTTGCGAAGTCAGTAAAGTTAAGAATGACTAATGTCCCAAACTAATACAACACCAACTAATTAGCATAGCAAATAAAAATTATACAGGCCTTTTCGTTTAATTTTAAGGTTTACTAATCAGGCTATTAATCAAAATCTAGTAAAACGTTACTTTCTGTGATCTGTGATGATTTCACTTGTTACTTCATTTTATTTACAACAGCAGTCTAGTTTGCAAGGACCACTGACCTCGTAAATGGCCACTTCAAAGCTTAATATTATCAAACGAACACCTGTATCGAAAAACGGTTTAAGATTCCGACCAAACTACCAATTTTTGAAAAACCAACCTATCCAACGATATGCCACGCTATAGGGTAGTAAAATATAAAAAAAAACAACCTCACTTTATATGTAGGGGAGGTATCTCTACAAAACCGTTATTTTTCGTTTTTATTTCATAACTTTGTAGGCGTCACTAATACGTTTTACCGTGCGTACCGTGTAATTTCACGATAAAATATATATTATTCGGCGAACAAGAGCAAGATTAGGAAAGGACAGACAGACAGACAGACATAGCAAAACTATAAAGGTTTCTTGTAAACTTCGGCAACCTAAAAACGGGAAATAACTATAACAAAAAGTGTAAGATAGATAAAAAAGGAACACAAGAAAAAAAATGCGATAAAATAAAAGTATTTATTTGAGGTCTCAATAAAATAAAAACATGGCTTAAGTTCAAACTAAAAATAAAATAAGTATAACAAAACAAGAATGAAGTATACATTTATAAATAATTAAACGAAAAAGTGTAAATAAAACTTTCTTTACTAATATCGACTAAATTATACATAAAATAAGCTGTCACTGTCATAATCACCACGCATAGTAAAATGACATAAAATGGTTTGAACTTTACGAATAAGGTTAAAAAGGATTATTTTATGGTCGCTTTGTGAAGTAAACATTGCGCTCTCATATTATTTTTTTTATTTATTTATTAGTAATTTAGTGTTTTTATTTAAATAGAGCTAGAACTATTGACTCGGTGTAAATAATTGGAATAAAAGTTTTGTGAAAGGCAGCATTTTTTGTGACGTTCTATAAACAATATAAACACTTGACACTGGCAAAATTATCATTATTATGACACATGCCATTAACGAAGAAGAAGAAGAAGATGGCTAAAAAAATCTTTACTTTGATTTATATCAGAAAGGGCTACATGATTTGAGCAGATAATATTGATAAACAGCTTGAGGCAATACTTAATAATAATAATAATAATAACATTTATTTGCGCCACATACAGTTAAACTTAGATTACTACATAATAATAATTAAATGAATAGCATAAGCCTTTTTACTTAGTTTTAGGTACATACATATAGATATAACAGTCTTATTTTACAGTCAAAACAGAAAATAAAACATTACATTCTATGTGCCTCTAAACTAAGTTTGTAACTTGTATTTTAGAGGCCAAGAAACACAACATAATACATTATAATTTGTGCACAATATGGTGTTAATTATGGTCTTTTGACTCTTAAACTAAGTGAAACACTTTTGTTTTAGGTGTCAAGCTCTTTACATTTATGATAAGGTGCTGTTTGGATGAGATTTCGTCAGTGCGAGTAGTACAATCAAAGAAGACTTATGTAATTTTATACATAGTCTATATAAAGAAAAGATAACATGAAACAAAAGAAATAAACAAAAAAAATAAAACATAAAAAGTAAAACTTATTAATATAAAAACGTATTTCTATGATATATATTAAGGATTAAAAAGAGGATGTGGTGTATGATTTTACACAGTGGGGTAAGTGTGTAACAGTACCGATGTTTGTGAAAGTAAAAAATAATTTAATAATAAAGAAGGGGTGTGTGTGTGTGTAAAATAGGGGTGTGGGGGTGTGGGGGGGTATGAACAGGTATGTGCTAATGGGGTGGATTATACTACTCTTTTCAGTAGTTGCTCGGTGTCATCGTAAACCATATTTTGCAACCAGTTCCTAATTTTGCATTGAGCCTCATGCTTGTTTAGTTGATAAAAAGGCAAGGTTTTATTAAGCTTGTTATATAAGTAGCAGCTAAGGGAATCATATTGACGACTGGCAAAGGTAGCTCTGTAACTTGGTAGGGTGCATATGGGTAGGCCTTGACGTTTTTGTGCCAAATTTGAGTCAAACGGTACGGACGAATGTTTGCGATTTATAAGTTTAAGTATAAAAAGCTGCCTGACCTTTAGCATTTATTGTTTCGAGGACTGCACGTTGTGCTCTTTCTAGGATTAACATTGTTGTTTTGGTGTTGTTTTGTTGATTTGTCAACATACTATAAACAGTGTTAGTACTTTAAAATGCGCAAAAACAGATACCTGAATACAGTATTACAGTATTGTAGTCGTATGCCATGGTGACAAGGTGGTCAGTTTGTACTTTGGATAATTCGAAACTTTATGGTAGCAATTTACAACATCCAACGGCGCAGTTGAATCAAAATGTTTCATTCCCAAATTAGTTCAATACTTCATTTACTAGTTTAATAGAATACTACATTAATAACATAACATATTGTCAAAAAGTCTCAAATGCCTAAACTTAGCCTAGCTTAAAGCCACACGTGGATACGACACGATCTATCACACCCTCGTACACCCTGTACATTCGTCCCTCACCCTTTTGATCAAGATGATTGCGAATCGACTTGGTTAGGTTCAGATTAATAACTATTTTCGGGTTTTTCCCATTTTACAATATAATAAGTTCAACTAACCGAGGACTGGTGGCTTTTCACGAATCATTCCCTGAAAAAAAGAAAAATAGGTTAATTATAAATAAAAATATCTTAATATTAATCTACTACTCATCAATCGAAATTGTTAATCACTTTAAATTATGAAAGCTTTGCTTAAAAATAGGCACCTGATAATACGATCCTTTAAAGCGTTATAAGTGTATTTCTCTTCTCATTATTAATAAGACCTCAATTGGTTATTCAATTTTATTTTGTCAAAATATAAAACAATGACGAATAGCTCACGGATGATGCTCAGAAAATGAGATCAATATCTCATGCACCATAACGTCATCATTTCGAACTCATCCGATTTTGAGTGTGTTGATGACGTCATCTGCGCAAGATATTCCCAAGTAATTTAGATTTCAAATAAAACCTTGTTATTTTTAATTCAGAACGTAAAGCGAAATATGCTTAAACATTTGGCATAATAATATTATACAAGTAATGGTTTGACGCTACTCGCTACAAATAGTCCATTAAAATGTTACATTTTTTAGGCCTTAGTGTGCATTTGTCAGAGGACGCAATTTTATTTTTTTAATGTGTAGGGGGGGTCAGTAGAAGCTTAAGTTCAAGTTTGTGGGGTCGGCACCCTTGTCCCCCGGCCGCCATCTTGGAAAAGGGGGTGCAAAGGGTTTTCGCGCTGTATCTCGTAAACTAGTTACCTTACAGAAAATTTAATCAAACATAAAATGTAGCAAATTAAATTTCCTACAATTTTATTTCTATTACTTTTTATCGTCAAGTGACCAACAAAAAAGTTATAAACAAAAATAAATGAAAATTTTGTTTGTTTGTTCTAGGTTTTACAGCGCTCCAAACTTAAACGGATTCTCGAATGCTCATAGGGATGCAATAAAAACTAAAAATTAGGCTTACTTTTCTATCTATATTTTTTTTATTCATACAATTTATTATGATCTTAACATTCCTATGCTATTATTGAACTATGTTTGACCCTTTTACCCACCACCTATGAGGTATAACATGGGCAAAGTCAAATTTATAAAAATTTAATGCATTTTTTAATGCATTTTTTGTCACTGTCTTAGCAAATCGTTTGTATCGCAGAGTGTCTAGAGTATCGTCTTTATTTCCGCCATATAAAAAGACGAAAAAACGTTCGCCAACAACACTGAGTAACGATGACTCGACTTTCTCACTCATAAATAATTTAGTTCCACTTGCTAACTCTGGATGCTTCTGCAAAATTTTTATAAATTTGACTTTGCCCATGTTATACCTCATAGGTGGTGGGTAAAAGGGTCAAACATAGTTCAATAATAGCATAGGAATGTTAAGATCATAATAAATTGTATGAATAAAAAAAATATAGATAGAAAAGTAAGCCTAATTTTTAGTTTTTATTGCATCCCTATGAGCATTCGAGAATCCGTTTAAGTTTGGAGCGCTGTAAAACCTAGAACAAACAAACAAAATTTTCATTTATTTTTGTTTATAACTTTTTTGTTGGTCACTTGACGATAAAAAGTAATAGAAATAAAATTGTAGGAAATTTAATTTGCTACATTTTATGTTTGATTAAATTTTCTGTAAGGTAACTAGTTTACGAGATACAGCGCGAAAACCCTTTGCACCCCCTTTTCCAAGATGGCGGCCGGGGGACAAGGGTGCCGACCCCACAAACTTGAACTTAAGCTTCTACTGACCCCCCCTACACATTAAAAAAATAAAATTGCGTCCTCTGACAAATGCATACCCAAATGTAACTTTTCAATGGACTAAAAGAGGAAGTAACGATTAGATATTACGGCGTAGGCGGGAAGGCCCACAGCGGGTCGGGGGACGGATCGTAATTTCTAAGCAGGGGAAGGGGGGTAACTCTGGAGATTCCATTCGGATATCGGTTCGAATTATGGTGTCTTTTTACGAAGACAACACGCTAGTTGAGCGTTTAACTGATGCCGCGGTGTTTATCTAACCTAGAAAATTATCCAAATTCTAAATAACGATTGGGTTCGTGAGTACCCTGAGCGCATGAGGTCAAAAAGGTTAAGCTGAGCTACTGAAGGTGTGGTAAAAAATCTCAAGGAATAATATGCTTAAAAGCGCGCATTTGCAATAATCCCCGTAATGACGAAAATTTCTTAGCAAAATGGCTGCAATTTTTCAAATATCGTAGCGCAGTCAATCTACAAGTTGCAGTGTAATATCCAACAATTAAATCGTATTTACCATAGAATAAATAAAAGTTCTACGTATTACTACGAGTAATCCGGATCATTAGCTACAGCTTAGATACCTACCTAAAAGCGAACCTAGTACTTCATAGTTACTATAAAATAAGTAAAAACTACTTGATACATAAATAGTGCAACTGGCATCTGCAACTGGCACATCTCTCGATTTTTGGTCAGAGTTTAAAGACTAGGTCTCTAAACTGAGATCGAGCACGTAATTTTACTAACAGTTTTGAATGAAAACCTGTCAAAATATCTATGCTAGGTTCTCGACCTGAGTGCTGTTCTGAGATACGGTTCCTACACTGGCATGAGTATTTGCTCAATGTGAATATTCGCATCGAGCATTTATTGGTTGTGAGTTATTGCTCACAACTGAATGTTGGTCTCGAAAATGCTCAGCTGTGCTCTATCTATTCACCCAGACTTGTAACGTAACATTCAAAGGGTTTAGTAAAAAATCGATAGCCGGGTGAAGCGCGGTCGGCTCGCTGTACAGACATGCCTGATATTTGTCTTGTAACATGCTCGCATCAAGGGAACATTCATATCAGTTCAATACAGACCTTAAGATATAATAAAAATTACAAGTCAGAGAGTCAATCTTATCAATAATGTCTTGCCGCTTGTCTTCTTTCTAAAGAAAAATAAAACTAAAGTAATCGAGATTTTACCGCCTCACAGTTCCCCTACCCAGTGAGATTGTCGTCTATGCTTTCTAACCGACCTTCTTATAAATAAAAAAAGCCTCGTTTATTTTAATTCTATACTATTACATTAACGCGGGATCCACCTCTATGCAGTGTAGAGAGACAGAATCTCATAAAATACATGCTAAGTTAACAACATTTTTGTTATTTAATATTTTATTCTGATTGTAAAACATCATTTATAATTTATAACTGTGGATAACTTTAGGAAAGAATAATCCACTCTATATTAACAATGAAGTCACATGCATGGTATGTACCAGAAATAATCTATAGTTATACATTATAAATAATATTCTGTACATTTAAGAAATTATTGTCTGTAAATAGTTTATAATTTATTTAATGACTTTGTATATTATTTTCATCTAAACAATGCGTAAAAAATGCGTAGTCAAGTTATCAATAAAATAATTGATAACTTGGCTACGCATTGTTTACAATGTGTCACGGATAAACTACTTCGAATACTATCACAAAAAAAATTGTATTTTGGCTATAACAAATAATTAGCTGGCCTGTCAATATTTTTACAAACCGCTATACAAGTTGAAAGCTATGCATACTTTTGCGAACATGTTCACGTTTCGTTCCAACAATATTTCCGGAACTAAATACATCCGTGTACAGCGGGAACTGCATCAATGTTTAATTCGCTCTGTGTAATCGGTTCATCAAAATTTATTAGGGACCTGTCGTGGCCATTGAAGCTAATTGGCTATTCGGTGTAGAATATCTAATGCATCGTCGTGTCGAAAGAGCCACGAAAAATGAACATTCTGAACAAGCGAAATTCGTTCCTCACAAACGACGATAGTAGTACTTGTAAAAAGGTCTGTGGAGTAAAATAACAAGTAAATGGTCCTGAGCTTCTGTTGCCAACTACAAATAATTTGGAAAGATCTAGCAAATTTTTCAGAAGTATAGACACGAATAAAATGGTTATGAGTAGGTTTATTCATTTATTGATTCATTTATCAACATATTTTTTTAGTTATTAGCGATAATTTATCAACTTTTAGTTTTTAGTTTATTCCCGACCATTTCATTTAAAGGGAGTTGCCGCGGGGTTACCGCCCAATGCCCGCATAGGTAGTTACTTGGCGGAGTCGGCGGTTACTCCCCATGCTTTCAGTCAGCCCGCGACCACGGTTGTTGCAACACAGCCGAAACGTCGGGAATAAATTAAAAGGTAATACGCGATAAATACCCGTTAACTTCAGTATTAACTCTGATCGCGAAAGTTAAAAGAAAACTACAATTATTTCTAGGTTTTGATGATTTCTTCACCAATGATGACTGATCAGTGTTTAATTTACAAAAAACCTATATCGTTCAAAAGTTGTTTAAATTTTTATATGACAAAAGTTACATTTATAATTTCTTTTTTACAAAATAGTTATACAAATAAATTATTTTGATTGTAGAAATTATGGATTAATATTTGATATTTACTCAACAAAGTGGAGTTCCAGCAGGAATAACGAAGTTCAAGTACGTTGGCGTATATCGCCTTAAACATTAAATTAGAACTAGGATATTTTTTATAGAAGTTTGTTAATTATTAAACTTTGTTGTTTCGACCAAAACTCACTCAGTTAAGTTATATTATTTTAGCGACGTTAGTATGAAAAAGCAGTTGGCAACAGTTCCTAGCGTCAGCTGGCAAATGCGAGTGGTTACGTCGTCGATAGAACGGTGGCGTTCGGGGCCCAGGCGCGTTTATAGGGGAGCCCGACGCAACGGGCGTGTCCTCTATGCCTAAATATAAACAAGGTGTTTTCACACAGTGGTACCTGATCATGTGGCCCGGGAGGGCGGAGGCAAGCTGACCCGATATGCGACGACGGAGGAAGACGAAGCGACTCTCAGGGAGCTTCTACTTAGGTACGTGTCACACGTAGAGACATCGAGACCAGCTTTCCGCCTTTTCTACTGGCTTCATTATGCATTCACGAGAATTCAGTGTGCGTCGGTGTCTCCCAATCTACATTTCACCTTTGCTTGGCATCCCAAATATCTTGTATTGCAGATATGATGCGTTGAGACAGAGGGGCATGGGAGGTCTGATTTCACAATCACTATCCTTTCATAATCGGCTTAGCACCGTAATTAGCCTCAATGGCCACGACATTCTCCATCGGGCAGGACCGAGCGGGCGATCCTGAGACGTCATTTCGATTCGCGACCGTCGAACCCAGGGTGCTTGCATGTGTATCACTGTGATGTGTTCAAATCAATGTAGTGTGTGTTGTCATAGACTGTGATATTAGACTCAATCTAGCCGTTTACTTTCTTGAAAAATACTTCGACTTTTTTAAGAGCATTTGATGTGTGTTATATGTACATGGTTGCTTTGCTGAAGTGTTTTTTGGATGCCGTAAACTTTTGATGTATGTATATTTTTTTATGTCAATGTATGTTTATTATAATAGCTAAAAAATAATTTTGGTAAGTATATAATTCGTCTAAAAAACCGAATAATAAAATCGTATATAAATACTAGAATACGTTTAAACTGAATAACAATACTTAAGAAAGTGCGTCATAAACCTGATATAATGTCGAGAGTTACTGACATAGTGACCTACATCCTGTAACACTATGTGTTAAGCGTCACGTCATTATTAAAGCTAGGTATGATATTATATATCAGGCTTTGTTATTTTAATAGCGTAGCACGATACGAAGGGCGGATGTCCGAGTTAACTTATTATTTTTCTTTGCTCATTTTCAAGAACAAAAGAGCCAAACAACAATGCGCAAGCCGTCTTCGCTCTATTAAGAACGAGATAACCAGCTTTCTTTTACGTTTGTTGAATCGACTGCAGCAATGAAGCTTGAATGAAAACTAGATTGTACCCAGTGAACCGGATCTGTGTGCCGCAGACAAACTTGGAATTTCTTCATTTTATCTTTCAAAGCATAAATTTAATTATCACAATTTGAAGCGCGAATGAAAACGAGCAAGTCGAGGCGTCGCGTCGGTCGTCAGTCGCACTGATTCGATTCATGAATCTATGTTGGGAAAAGTTAGTTGCCACATTCTAAACTTTGTTAGTGTGAATACTAACGACGTTTTTTTTTGGTCAGCCTTCAGAGACAGGTTGGCGTGATGAGCATGAACCTATCGGCGAAGCTGGACGAGCTGCAGCGCGGCGATCGACAGCTCGAGACGACAGTAGCGCTCTGTGAGATCCGGACACAACTCCAAGAGTTGACCAAGAGCGTCGAATCATGCCAGAGCGAGGTCTCAGAGGTAAAATCTTCACTCAAGACTTGACCTGGGAGTTTTGACATCTAAAATCATTAGAGTCGTTTTTTCGCATTTGCTAAACTAAAGCCTTTTTCATTTATCAGGTGAAAAGGGACATGGTTGCCATCAAGCAAGAGCTCGACACCGTACAACAGGTGAAGGAGGAGATCGAAGAGCTCCGAGAGTATGTAGACCGCTTGGAAGAACACTCGCAGCGACGGAAACTCAGACTTTTAGAACAGGTTAGCAAAAAGTAACACTTAATTTTGTTTTATATACACTAACATTTTTTGTTATCTAATGAGCAGCTATTATGATCTTCAGCCTTGCTAAATTAGTACTTTTATTTTCAGGGCCTAACATTCTTTCTTTCTTACGCCATCTTGGCTGCGGTACTGGGAATGCTACAGTTTGGTTATAACACCGGTGTGATAAACGCTCCTGGCAAGGTAATCTCAACCCACAAGTCAACTACCTAACCTAAAATTCGGTCTGCTTAGCTTAACAGTGTTAAATAAATTCTGGTTCCATTTTCCATTTCCATTGACGACCTCTGTGGCGCAATGGGCTAAAAGCCTAGTGAGACACAGAAGGTTGCGGGTTATTATTATTATTATGATCATTCGATTTCGATACAGTATATCAGTCATGTGGTACCCATAACACAAGCTCTGCTTACTTTGGGGCCAGATGATGCTGTGTGAAATGTCCGGGACTAATTTTACTATTAGGGACTATTATTTACGGTTTGATAAGGATATTTTTTCCAGAATATCGCAAACTTCATGAAGGATGTATACAAGAACCGCTACGGCCTGGACCTCCATGAAGATACTGTAAACAGGCTTTACTCTATCGCTGTCAGCATATTTGCTATAGGAGGCATGCTAGGTGGCTTCTCGGGAGGAATGATTGCAAACCGATTTGGAAGGTGTGTATTCATCAAGTGGCAAACCAAAACAGTTTCTGAAACATGAATGAGTTATGTATTCCCTAAAATTATTTTGGTTTTTTGACGCTGTTTTCAAACTTATAGGAAAGGTGGTTTATTGCTCAACAACATACTCGGCATCAGCGGGGCGAGTTTAATGGGATTTACTAAAATCTCCCACTGTTACGAGTTGCTCATCTTCGGGAGGTTTATCATAGGAGTCAACTGTGGTATGCATTATTTTCTTGTCCTCTTGTTGACCAAATGTATATAAAGTAAGTCAAATAATTATATACCAACGCTTGACTTTAATTGTTGGAATGTTTCAGGGTTGAATACATCACTAGTGCCAATGTACATATCTGAAATCGCGCCGCTGAACCTCCGCGGTGGTCTAGGCACCGTCAACCAGTTGGCTGTCACCGTTGGCTTGCTGCTGTCTCAAGTCCTCGGTATCGAGCAGATCCTCGGCACTGATGACGGCTGGCCTATCTTACTCGGTAAATTCTGAAACCTTCTCTACAGTTCAATTTCTTGCTACCTCTAGTTTGTAATGATTATCTGGATTTTCAAAAACCTCACTCCGTTTAAAAATCAATTTTACCACTCAATGTGTATCTTTTTACTTTTCAGGACTAGCAATCTGCCCCGCGATATTACAATTACTCCTTTTGCCAGCCTGTCCTGAATCCCCAAGATATTTGCTCATCACACGACAGTGGGAAGAGGAAGCGAGGCGAGCGCTGCGGAGGCTAAGAGCTAGCAATCAAGTAAGTTATTGATGATGTTGATTTAGTATTTAAACAAACAACGTTTAAAATCAACGTATGCTTCATTAAAATGTGTTTCCAGGTTGAAGAGGACATTGAAGAAATGAGAGCAGAAGAGAGAGCGCAGCAGGCAGAGGCTTCGATTTCTATGAGGGAATTGCTGTGCTCGCCAACTCTTCGCGCGCCGCTACTCATCGGAGTTGTGATGCAGCTCTCTCAGCAACTCAGTGGGATCAATGCTGTAAGTTATTTTTATTTTTTTTATTTTTTTAGGGTTCTGAAGTCCGCAAGGAACCATATAATTCCCAATGTCCATCTGTCTGTCTGTCTGCCGCCCCTAATCGGGGCTCCTGCTCGCAGACTACTAGTCTTATCATGATAAAAATTTGCAAGGTATTGCCTTGCAAATTTTTTGTATTAGAGGCCCTGATTTATAAGCCTTAAAAATATTAGTGGCAGCTCTATACTTAAATTATTTTGTTTTACTTATTAGTTGGGTGTTGAATTGGTTTGGAACCTGACCACTAGTCATGTTTATCCTTACTGACTTTGGAAGTATATTGCGGTAATTTTGGTAATTTTGACATTCTAATCCTCAGTTTTGATCAATTTGTATGTTGGTTTTCAGGTATTCTACTACTCCACATCTCTGTTTACCTCTTCGGGTCTGACAGAAGAATCGGCCAAGTTCGCCACAATGGGAATCGGCGCCATCATGGTGGGCATGACCCTTGTGTCGCTGCCTCTGATGGACCGAACGGGCCGTCGCACTCTACATCTCTACGGCCTCGGCGGAATGTTCATCTTTTCGATATTCATCACCATTTCCTTCTTGATAAAGGTGTGTCTTATAAAATATTGCTTCCGTCGCTGGAATCTTCAGGAAATGTTGAGGCTAACTTCCGATTGACATGGGATGCGACTAGCTGGAAAATGGACAATTGACGCGGTCTTCGTGCAAGACTGAACAACAAAAGATAATGAGAACAAAATATATTAATTAACTTGATATACTTAGATTTAGTTTAGTACTGTAATAATAAGACATTGATGTTTTTTTTTCAAGTTTTTTCTTACCCGCAAAGGTTTCAAAATTATATGAATTTATTGATTATGTGGATTTTGGAATCTTTGTTAGGTTAACCTTTTAACCACCGTTTTTGGATGATTTATACCTGTATCACGATATATTCTGAAATTCATCATTAATATCTGGGTGCGAGAAACCTATATATTAATACGTGAAGCAAAAACTTTGTACCTCTTTTAACGAAAATGGCGTGAAACCAGTTGCGACCAGTGGTCGACTATAAGTAATTATTTTTCTGTTGACATACGTTTGAAATCATCCAAGAAACTTTTTTATATGATGTGTAGCTGCTTCGCACGCTTTCATTTTGCTTTTTCACCATTATACTTCAAATTATACCATGATTTTTTTACCGTGACAGATAATGTTTCATATTACCTGGATCCTCATTGTTTGCCTTTTCCAAACTAATACATATTTCCTTAGAAGGTATCTTGTAGATAATTTCATGTAATTTGGATCAGTTATTTCAGAACTTGTACAACTTTGAAATGCCATTGATTTTAATTTTCATTTCCACAAGTCACTTTTTTGTTTGCTTTTTCGGCCTTTCTTGTTCCCAATATTCCGTAAACGATAGAGAATTTGACTTGTCCAGGTACCAACAACATCGGAATTCAGTATAAACATCAGCTAACGATGATTGGGAATCAGAAACGCTGCCGCTTCGCTAGCTAAGCCCCTCCCTCCCCCCCCCCCCCAACTGCGACTTTCCTGTTTCCGAAACCGGACTCTCGGTAGGAAACATGTAAATAACAGAGAAATAAACTCTCAAATATAAATGTTAGGAACATCACTCACAAAGCACTAATACACATTTTTTGTTCACCGCCAGTATTGTGAAGACGGAAACGTAAAACTCACAAGAGGCTATATAACGCACGCGTTTTTCAAATGATGCGAGATTTTTGATCACACGAACACTGCTCAAAAGCAGATAGCACTTTTCACTATAGCATACATGCGATAGACGAAGACACTTCGCTGGCACCAACTGGTGAAAACCATACGAACAGACCAACTCCAGCACAAACTCGTGGAGTGCTATTCGACAGACACACAGACAGACAAGTGTGTGATGAGCATTTATGTTTGTGATTTATTTCTTCTTCCGGTCGGTGACGGGAAAGAACATCATTGCTATTCCCTGATAGGAGTTCTTCGGGTATGTGCAGGAAATGATCGATTGGATGAGCTACTTATCGGTGGTGTCGACGCTTAGCTTCGTGGTGTTCTTCGCGGTGGGCCCGGGCTCCATCCCCTGGCTCATCACGGCCGAGCTGTTCTCCCAGGGCCCACGCCCCAGCGCCATGGCAATCGCCGTACTGGTCAATTGGATGGCAAACTTCGTCGTAGGGATTGGATTTCCCAGTATGAAGGTAACAATCAGTATAATCGTCACTTCTTTAACATCCTGTTCTTGTGTTCTTTATTCATTTTTTTATCTCTATGTTCTTTAATACAATATTTTTTTCTTTTCAGGCACTATTGGAAAATTATACATTCCTGCCTTTTAGTGTATTCCTTGCAATTTTTTGGATTTTTACATATAAAAAAGTTCCTGAGACGAAAAACAAAACTTTCGAAGAGATTTTAGCACTCTTTCGGAATTCTAACGGCAGGTAAGTTACATGCAGATGTAGTACACTTTTTGTATAACACGATTCAAGTCATTGGACATTAACACAGCAATGATATATGTTTAACACCCACTCGCACACTGATATTATGACACAGTGAAACCAATCATACCATTTGCAAGCGAAGCACGATTTACAGCATATAACTGATGTTGCTTCTCGACACAGTGAACTTTTCAGACAAAACTTAGAACCACGTCGTTTACGACCTGGATTGGTATCGCGAAATCCGTTGAAAATGATCGTACTTGGGTAGTGCTGTAGCGATAGACACACTGACATGTCAGTGATGACGCATGAGTGTGTGCAGGGACAGTTTCCGAGACAGCCGACTCTATGGCAGCATGATGAACTGCGTGAACGCTCTGGAACAACAGCTGCCCCCACCACCGCCTCCCGCCCCTGTCGATGAAAAACACGACTCATGTAAGTTCAAACCGGGAGAGTGTGGAACAAGGTCCCTTTGCCGTTCTCTATACAGATATGACTTGACAACCGTTACTATATTTCTGTGGATAATCCTCTGAAACTTGTGGTTTTCCAAGTACCTTGTTTCACTGTGCCACTTCTCACCGCTTCATCATCATCATTGCACATTGTTTTTGTTTTCAAATTGAAGGCACTCAAACTAACCTAGCTTTCAAAATTATCAGCCCGTGATAATTTACGCCGCTTCATCTTGAAAACCCTATTTATGAACATAGGTCTTATTACAAAGCACGCACGGATGCGATCTTTTTAAACATGATAGTTTTACTAGACATAAACACATCAGACCTCGTCACCAAATGTGATGAATGGGACTCGTCAAAAGTCAAAATGAACCAAACAAGCCGAAACTCGAAGGAACTAGATACAAATAGCCATTGAAGATTTTTACTATCCACCTCCCGGCTCCATCATCAGATCAGCTGGTAACAAATTATTGTATTGTCATCCGAATTATATAAACGTGCAAATGACAAGTATAACAAATCATAAGTAGGTTATCATCGGTTTCATAGATTTGATTATTTACTCTTACCACTTAAATAGTTTGTTTCTTACATACAAGTGAACCTTATACCATATAAGCGTAGAAAACCGTATCCGTAAATTTTGTTGCGAGGATACTTATTTGATAACCGATTTCAATAGTCTAAAGTTACTCGCATTCATATTTAAATAATAAACCCTAAAGCGTCGAGATTTAGGTTTTATTATTTAAATATTAAAAAAGTGAAGAGTGAAAAAACTGTAAACTGTAAAGGATGATTCACGCTACACCGTGTCGCGACAGGGCTGGACCTCGGCCGGGGCACGTCCACCGTGCGCCGTCCGGGCCAGTAATTCATGCTACACCGGGCTTTTTGGGTGTATTATTTGCACGACTATGACTCTGTGTTATGTGGTTTTTTCAGCTAGTGATTTCAACTGTCGATAGACTTGACGCTTAAGTCAATATGCAATTTTCACAATTTGAATTGGCAGCTATTGCAATTGCCATCGATGACGAAGTATTGGAAAAACGAAGCGAAACTACTAAAAGAAGATGGGGTGTACATCCATCCTGGAGAAAGTGAGAAGCAGAAGGAGAATTTGCTTTACTTTACAAAGAATAATTAGATGAGGAGAGCTAGTTTTATGGTTATTTTAGAATGTCGAAAGAATGTTTTACATTTTTACTTGAAAAAGTAAAACCAGACCTAACCAAAAAAATTACAAGATTTCAGAAGCCATCTCGATCCATCGAACGATTAGCAGTCTAATAATTTTTCATCGTCCATTTTGCTGTTGAGCTGCTCACCTCACTACGATTTGACGTTGACTGCTCTGCGGGCGCCCGGGCGCATATGTTCATGTTACAACGTGTCGGGGCCGGACCGTGCCGGAGCCGGGAAACAATACCCACCGACATTTAAACGCCGTGCCCCGGCCGAGTCCCGGTGGCGCACGGCCGGGACACGGTCGAGCCACGGTCAGGCATGAATCACTTCATACAAAAAGTATACCATAATGTTTGACCCGTGCCCCGGCCGGGGCACGTCCCGGTCGCGACACGGTGTAGGGTGAATCATCCTTTACTCGTTACCTAACTACTTTCAGGAAAAAATCAAAACTACCCTCTCATAGTATATTTTTGAATATAGTAATGTTTGGTGTCACAGTGTCAGAGCAGTCGTCGGCTGGGGGCGAGCAGGGTCGGCCCCCGCCCCCCCTGCCTCCGCCACGGTTTCCTGCGACCGGCAACGTCTGACAATGGGAGAGCACTGCGCGTGCGCCACTAGTCACGCCAATCAAGGCCGCCGCCAGCTTCTTGTTTCATGGACTCAAGCGTCGAGCGGGCCGCATCTCCTACACTACCACACAACAAATGTTCTAAATCGATGTGATTAGG
The DNA here is from genome assembly GCA_948098915.1 of Lampropteryx suffumata. Classification (NCBI taxonomy): domain Eukaryota; kingdom Metazoa; phylum Arthropoda; class Insecta; order Lepidoptera; family Geometridae; genus Lampropteryx; species Lampropteryx suffumata. The sequence continues at coordinate 10,059,373 of OX402544.1, read as the reverse complement.
TTAATAAAAACGAATAGTTTTAAGTCACATAACATAGTTCTTTAGTCTGTCATTTTATGACGTAATTATTATGATGCATTTAGTCTTGTAAAGTGTCATTCTTGTACCCATTACTTCCTCGTTGATAGACGGTGGATGGTGACTTGCGAACGACAGAACAACGGATAGTTTGAAACATTCGCACTAAATATATTCGTATTGATATAGTATGTTAGGGATGGGAAATGTTGATCGGTGAGAGATGCGAGTGAAGCCGCTGGTGCGAGCTGAGGAGCCTTCATCGGCGAGAGCTCTGAGCTGAAGTTGGCCACGGGTTATGCCAACTATTCTATGTAGTTAATAAATATACAATGGGTACGATGAGATCGAGTACTTCAGCATAAGATGTCACTAACATGTATAAAAAGATACAATGTAAATACATGCTGTGACTTTAATATATTGTTGATTTTTTATATATTATTATGATATTATTTTACAAATGTTTTTAGTCTATTTTACTCATAATTATTATTGTTGTATACATATATAAATATTTACTTAGTCTTATCTCAAATGACAGAGATAATCTATTAGTTACTATGAAGTTACAGAATAATACAAAATTAAATATTTAATAAGAATATGCGACAAGACGCAGAATTAACTTGCTATCGCGGGAATTGATTAAAATCATAAAACAATATAATCTTACTCTTTGTTACGTTGCCAGGCTGACAAAGTTAATCAACTTTGTCACTCTATTGTTGTTTCAATTTATTTGTAGCGTTAAATATAAAAACAATATATTTGTGATTGGATAATCAAATATTATTAACGTTTATTGTAAGTTATACAATTTTGTGGACATTTTATGAAGCTTCAAATCATATGCCCCTAGTGAATGAACATCGTTTGATAACTTTTTAGTTAGGGTTGTTGTCGATTCGTTCGTCCGTGCGTCTGATTAATGCTCAATTCAAAAAATAATTATATTATATTAACTATAGGTGTTCCGTGGCGTATCGTGATTGATACACGGCCTAATATAAAATGTTTGTGTGTATCTGAACGGTGTCGCTGACGTTGACTGAATAATATCATTTATATTGTGATACGCTCTAGTGCGGCGACGACGACGACGACGACGATGATGACGGCGAAGACGGCGAGCGTAGCCACTAGACCAACGGCCAAGGCTCCATGGCATCATGGGGTGGTCGTCGCGAACTAACCTGACTATGAGCAGTCAGTCGCCTTACATTTATTCTAAAGATCATTCTGCAATAATACTGTTGAACCTCTATACACACAATATTGTATTATTAAGATCTAGTTTAAATTTTACATTATTATAATACTAGTGTTGACTAGGATTTTAGAAAAAAATATTAGTTTATCAGTTAACGCAAAATCTAAACGAATGTAAATCCATCATTGTCAATTTCACGATCCACGAATGGTTGTAATTAATAATAATGTTACTTACGCTCGATATAGAATCGTGTAATACTTTACTAATATTGTGAACTATCTTAAAGAAATATCTACAAATGTTTTAGAACTGCACTAACTTTCAGATCCTTGATTTTACTCCTAATACCGGAAAGTCGACAGTTACGGGCGCCAATAAAATGCATTTAATGACTTTTTATAAGTGTAGGAGTCAAAAAGATAGTTTAATCATGTATAGATGTTTATAGTGCTAGATAAAAGAAATATAACATGAGGCGAGACCTCACACAGAAAGCACAAGCGAGCTGCACAAAAGCTGTCTAAAGACGTCAAAATATATTAAGAGCACAAAGTACAAGAAACGTTAGCAGTTAGATATATAATTAACCTCAAATCCAGGTTTGTATTTGAAATCAAGAAAAGATCCGACTTTGCATTCATCGCTTATCAGTCAAAGTCAATTTTGTTGAATACGAACACAAGGACCACTTTAAATCATCATATACATACTAGGTGAATTAAGGTACCGATTCCGAGGTAGTATATAACAATATAGCATTTATGTAACGTTATCTAGCCTAACTATATCGAAAAGCAATTATATGTCTTGCCTACTCTACCAGATGAATAACCTCTCAAAATATATAGATCTAAATTTCGCGTTATTTTGTATAAAAAACTCCAATACCTACATAAATTATACAGATAAAAATAATTCTTTGAAAAAAAAATATTATTGGTAATCTTTTTCAAGTGTTACCAGTTGGTTATGCAAATTATGGTACTACGTAGCACTAATTTAAATTCTGTGGTACTACTCGTACTTAACTTGAAAAAAACACTAACCAACTGAACTAAACTGAACTAGATTGATCGCATCGAAATGATTTATTTTATTTAAAAGCTAAGTTAGCTTTACCTGTTGGTACGTGGTTAAAGTTACATTCAATATTCGGAAGCTGTCTCTCTACGTACCTAAGTAAAAGCGCCGTGGGCCACGTTTTCGTAAACAAGCATAATATTATAATCATAATGGACGTAGTCTTTATACTGGACTGAAATATGTTACGCATATAGAGCCAGCTTTACTTTAAATATACTAGTAAACACAAAATTCAGTCAAACAAGTTCCGCCCGACCAAAAAAGTTTGTGTTAGAATAGATAAAGAATAGAAAGGGCATATAAATACACACTCTCTGGTATATGATACCAATATTATGTTACGTTAGTTTGTACAAGTACATAGTTGTAAATATTTTATTTTTCTTTATATTTCTGTATGGTCATAGATCAATTGAATCGGTCAAATTCGTGTGCGCTGTGACATAATGTATTGCAAAATATAGGTACTTAAAATAATAAGCAGCTCAGGCAAGCAAATGCACTGCAATAATTATGCGTCTAAAAATGAAAATGTCTGAACTTGGAGACGGTTTATGGTGATAACCAAAATCCCGAAAGGATTTCTGAATTTCTGAATGTTTATTTTTGATATATTTTTATTTACCAATAACGCAATACAGGTCTCCACAGTAATGTCTATAAGTAATGATAAGAACCAGCGAATGCGTCTGTTCGTTTTACTGTGATCCTACATGTACATATTCGAACATTACACGCATTCGCCAACAAATAAGTACTTATTTAATAAAACTGATAGTGTGTATTCTTATCGATAATTTGTGATTTATTACCATCCACTAACTAAGCTATAAAAACTTGTGATCAAAGGACGAGTATATAATCTAAATGGAGTGCAGAAGACATGTAATTCAGAGTAACATGTAATTCAATTTAGAGACAGAATCAGAACAACGGTTATTCAGTTTAAGTTTAGGGTACCTACCGATTTGGTTTGAAAATCGATAAAATATTTTCACATCGTACCGGTAAATACCTCATTTGTACCTCATTTATGGCTTGACCAAGATTCAGACATTAACAGTAACGCATTTAGGACATTTTGTGCTAAATTAGTACAACTTATTTTTCAGAAAATTGTTGCTGTGATTTACATTTCAAGGTATTTATAAAAAATATTTTAAGCTCAAATTGATTTGTATTCGACTGAACCAAGCCCATTACGATCGTATTACGTAATAATAATCACGTTAGAAACACGGGAATTCGTAGCGTCGGTCGTCGTGGTAACATTCCACGTAACAAAACTCATTATACTGTGTTGTGTTGTCTTTCAAATCCAACTTTTTTAATAATTATATTATAGGCAGTTTATAGATAGGTATGTAATTATATTTACCCAAAACCGTAAGGGAATAAGAACTAAAAGTAAGTAGGTACATACTTCTACATAATATTTGTTATTGTGTATCTAAGTAACCAAATGCAATATTAGTAAATTAACCCGCAGTACATTATCTAGTTTTTATCTATTATTTGAATAAGCTTTGAGGCACTTCAGTACCTATGTGATTATTTGAAAGCTATAAAAATGTATAAATGAATTTGTTGAAATGTTATATTGTAGGTATATTTAATGGACTTGTTAGATTATTTGTTTTTGGCTTAGTGTTAAAACTATGCAGGGTTTATGGGCATTCGTTTGCTGGTTCATGGCGTATTGACGCCGCTGAAATCTTCCGTTTCACTTTAATGAATATACCAGAGTTGTATATTTTTTAACAAATATTTATTAAAGCAGATGCCCTGTTTGAGGACATATCAACGCAAAGCCTAAGGGAGCGGCCACAACCAGGTGGCTAGCATGGTGGGTAGATAGGCGACAACATATATTCGTATATTAATTATTAAGATTTAAAGACCTTTTTACAATATTTATTTCAATAGTAGCGAGTATAATGCCAGTCGTGTCAGTTTGCTTTTAAGATAAGCTTACAATAAATTTATTATAGTGCATTGTCCACTAATATTTATTCGATTATTCAGTTATCATTGCTAAGCAACCAGTATGGATCAAACTGGAGCAATTAGTTTTCATAAATAGCTCCATATCGCGAGATATGGTGTGGCTGCGACTCCATCTCTGCAGTTGCTACATGTTGTCATTGCCATAAGTTGATGTTGAATTGGCGTCATAATTGGTAAGTATTACCCAGGATTACACAATTGCAATTGTCCGTATAAGTGTACCTGAATGGGAGTTAACTGGATATTAAAACACTTTAATTTACCCATAGCTTTAATTTATTCCGAGCACCCATATAATATACCCACCAAGCAAGCCAGCACACTAGGCCGTGGCTTTTACCACCTGACTAAATAAGGTGCTGCTAAGAGTAATAATTAGTAAGTTACGAGTACTTATGACATTTTGTTTTACAGTGACGCTATATTTTATTTATTTAACTAAGAAAGGTTGATTGTATCCTAATTCTATCGAATTGTTTTGGTTAGGCATCACGACTTATTCAAAAATATCTATAAGTTTAATGGCCGCTATGATAAGAGCCTGAGAAGATGGATGGAGAAGTATTTCAGGGTGTGAGGACCTAATAGATAGTAGCGGTACACGTTTGGGCCTTGCTGAATTGGTTATAGCTTCCTTTTGTAATAGAAGGCTGCAGATAGCGTCAATAGTTAGATGGTGTTAGATAGGGACGTGGCTGCCTTGTACAATACAATTTTGCATGAATGTATCTATATTATGTACAGTGGTGATGAATTACAGTTTGTATCGTCTAGCTAGAACGCGTTGTATATAATATTACTATACACACAAACACAAACAACGTCGCGATTTAGCTAGTAATTAATTTCGAAAAATAATTGTATTGTCATCAAATAATTGTCTATTTTAAATGAATTTTGTTGGTTGCTAACTGTCTAAGTGTTGTATCAAATACATTGTGCGTCGTCCTTGATTCAAAACAATGTTTGAAAAATTGAAAATAATTTAGTTTATAGCATACACATACTATTACTGTTATATTTTCAAAACGCGGGATGATGTTTTATTTTGGAGCTAAGGAGACGACAAGCAGACAATAAAAAATATTTGAATTCTGTATGAGACGACTCTTTGCCACGTTGAAATAACGCAATTGTTTGTATCAATGTAAAATCGGCTTAAGCAATACTAAATTATGTTTTTTTATGTAGGTTGATATATATATATTGTATTAAATGGCAATTTTCTGAATGTTTAGTTAGTTTTTGTTACCATTACGTAAATATTTAAACTGTTTACATGTTTTAAGAGATGTCCTAAGTCGCCCTTCAACATAAAACATGTATTATATTATGTTATTCTCAATATAATATTTTCACACAAATATTGTATAGGTACTTAGGTAAAAACAATGGTTTCAAAATAAAGTGACTATTTAAAGACGTGTTATTTGTCCTCTTCGATTTTATTGGGCAATTTGATTTGATTTAAATTAGTTGAAAATTTGTGTATTTGGTAGTTATAGCCCACAATACATAACTTTATAATAGTTATAAGTAAATAACACGGTATGGCTGCATCGGCTTTCCACTAAGTTGTAGGACTGTTTTAGACTGAATTTAAGGTGACAATTGCAACATAATATACCACAAATAAGCAAACAAATATTGGTGTATGTGTATTTCACACAATATCATCTAGTCCTAAATTAAACAAAGCTAACACTTAATTTTTTACTAAACGGGATATTTACCATGATTTATGAGTTTTTCTATATCCCGATATTTCAGCTTATAGTGCTTATAAAGCTTACACTGTTGATAACCTAAATAGCTGATAAATTAAATGTATAATGATTTTTGAACATGTAAATACATACTTATGATATCTACTCTATAATACCGGGACTTTATAACTTAATGACCTTGTCCTCTGTATTGTGGGCCAACTAAACGGTGCTTTATTTTTGGTATAAGATATTGTTTGAGGGCGCATCGTAATGGGCTTAGCTGTAAAATCGATTATGCAAGGACTGGCGACTCAGGCAGGATGCAAGGACTATTGAGGTCATACCGAGACGCTAAAGACCCGATCACTCCACAATGGTCAGTTTGCGTTGATACGGGGTTGCCTTGTATGTACAAAATGTAAAATTTTATTGGACAACTTACTTGTTACAAAAACTTACCAAAATAAATTTATGATTTTCAATTTGTATTTTTGTTTATTTCCTGTTCAATGATATTGAATGACCACTGGTCGTAAGCAGTGGTACCTTCCCAAAATCTGCTTCCGATCACAAGAAACGTTATCAAAAATCTGAAACTTTATTTTTTCTGCTGATATCGGTACTTGTACTTCCTGTATCATGTACCTATGATAATAAGTATAATCAATCATAATAGTTAGCAATATAATTATAGTCATCAATTAATTATAATGTAACGACACGGCCCTCCCCGATAAGTAAACGACATCGAATCATAGATTGCTAATTTTTTATGCCGTCTGGAACTATTGACTTGAGTACATGATGGTTTTTAATAAAACCAATAAGGACCTAATGGGTAAGTTATTAATACCTAGCGAAATAAATTTTCTCACACCTAATCTTTTGCTTGCAATATCCCTGAATTCCTAGAGCAAATTAATTACGTTTATTTGACTCTCTGCATTTAACTTAGACTTAATCTATCATCGCCATAAATCAGCATATACCTAGACGGAATCAAGACTGAATACATACTATCCAAGTATTATTAAAACTGAAGAATTATTATGTAAGTATTATGTAAGTATTATATTATTCTTACATAATACTAATATTATAAACATAAAAATGTATGTCAGTCTGATAAATGGATCTTGATGAAATTTGATAAAGAAATAGAGCTACTTTTTATTTAGATAACACGCATGCGAAGCCGTGTGCAGGAGCTGGTGATGTTATATTTCTGAAGGAATTCTGAACAGATTAAGAAACTTATTTACGAATATCTACATACTCTTAACCATAGGATACTTATTTTAATATAAATAAAAACAACATTTACATTCACCACAATATAGGTACAAACATATAATTTATTCATACAAAATAACAACGGCGACGGCGTCTAGAGAATGCCAAATTTAAAACAATAATATAATAGAAAATAATCGTTAAAATATATGTGCAAAAACGTGCAACCACAGTTGCATGGGCGCTGGACCGGTCGGTGTCAGAAAATGCAACTGTAGTTGCATGGGCATTTCAGTCATCACGTTTCGAATTCTTCTTATGTTCTGAAAATATTTACTATAATTAGAATTCGTAGTTTAAACCAACTCAAAGAAGATAATTCCTTAAATGAGAGTATTCGAAACCAGGGTTATTAAAAATATATTATTTTAAAGTACCTAATCCAATTTTTTAGCTATTTTAAATCTATCATAATTTTCAAGCTGGCAACATAAAAATACATAATATGCCGAAAGTTCAGATGGTGGGAACATTATAACGCATGCATAATGTGTGAATTATGAGAGTGGTAACACAATATGCATAAATGAATTGTTCAAGCGAATATAACCACGCACAGTGAAGGCTTCCGATGTCAGTAAGGATAAGAATGACTAATGGTCAGCGGGGCGATTATGGAATTCTGATACTATCTAAACTTTGATACTAATAGCTTTCAGTTACTATTGATTAATTGGTATTACGGAAGGTTGCTGTTGATTGTCAGACATGCTGTTATATGCATAGAAACCTCAGACCAAATAAATATTAACTATCATAAATAAATTCTGTGACACTTTTTGTCACGGAATATGTTAATGTTTTTTTTGTAAGATGTTTTCTAGACGACGACATGAGAGAATACTTAATAATACGAGGCTTCAATTAGGTTATCCACGGCCCTCTTGTCAAATATTTATTTGGTCTGAGATAGAAACCGAACGTACGTAATAGTAATCCATCTTGTCAAAAGTGGTTCTAATTAGAAACAAACTAATGATTGAAATTATGCCGATTGCTAATCTCGAAACTGATGGACATCGGTTGTGTCAAAAGTTCCATAATCGCCTTACAGGTCCCAAACCAATTCAACTCCAACTAGATAGCAAAACATTTTGGGTTTCTCCATGCAGCAGTTTAGTTCAAGAATCTTTTCAAGAAACCTCGTAGTACACGTATCTTTAAAATACTTATAAAGCGAGACTAGCGCGATGCGGTAGTAAAACTTAAAAGAGAACAATCCCTCTTTACATGCTGGAGAGGTATCCCAAAAAACTAGTTTTTCATTGTTTTAATTTCATTAACAAGATAAGAGCAAGAGCTCTTATTAGGGGCAGACATACAGACAGGCAGACGTAGCTAAACTATTAAGGTTCCTTGTGGACTTCGGACCCTTCAAAAGCTAGTAAACCGGAATTAATATAATATAACAGTCAGGGCGAGGGCCAAAACAAGCTCAGTAAAATTGTACCAGAGAGAAAGTTGATTAGGTTTAATGTTATTCAGCAGACTGATTGTGGTTCTAACACCAAGATTTATATTTGAAAACGAAACTATGACGACGACTACAAGCTGCTGACTAATTTCGCACACATGTTGTAGCTGAGCGGTCGACAACGCTAAATGACAATGCTGAGGCTTGAGTTTGGACCCTATGACTAACGTTTTTTATGCTCAATAATTTATTTCGTTATACTTTTAATACTCGAGTAATAACGTAAATTTTTAGTGCATTTTTTTTTATTCAATAATTTAAACTTCTTTTTTACCAGGTTTTGTTCACATCACCCCTCATAATTTTTAGAACGAAGTTCTTTATCATACGTTACAGACATGGCAAATGAGGGATAGGCCGAAAAACAACACCGTCTGCCAATACTAAGCAAGGCCTGTGGGGCGATTATGGAATTCTGAAACTATCAAAACTTTGATACTAATCGCTTTCAGTTACTATTAATGAATTAGTGTTGTGGAAGACTGATGTTGATTATCATACATGCTGCCATATGAATAGAATCCTCAGATCCAATAAATATGAAGACGGCGCGCCGCAATCAACCAAAATAAAGTCTCTAAACCGTGCTCCTGTGTGTAAATACCCGCACCCACGCACACACATACACCGAAATCGTGCTCCTTGCTTTTATATTTATCCTTATCCCTATAAATGCGAGAGTAACTCTGTCTGTCTGTCTGTCTGTTACGTTTTTACGCCTAAACCGCTGATCCAGTTTTGATGAATTTTGGAATATATATAGTTGGGACTTGGGAGAAGGACATAGGCTACTTTTTATGGAGGTACCATGCGTGCAAAGCTGCAGGCAGCAGCTAGTATTATATAAATGGTGTTATTTCAAGTGATTCTATGACACTTTTTTGCCACGGAATATGTTTTTTTTTTGTAATATGTTTTATAGACGACATGACATAATACTTAATGGTACATGTATGTATGCATATACTAAGAGCAATGAGCCCGGTTTGGTTAGATGTGTGTGCGTGTATTTACACAGAGGAGCATGGTTTTGAGACTTCACTTTAGTTATTCACGGCCATCCCGTCTATATATTTATTTGGTCTGAGATAGAGATTGAACGTACGTAATAGTAATACATCTTGTTAAAACTGGTTCCAATTATGATTGTAATTGGAACTTATGATTGAAATTATGCCGATTGCTAATCGAAACTAATAGGCATTGATTGTGTCAAAAGTTCATAATCGCCATACTGTTATCGGTACAGATTCATATCGGTACATTTAACCAGTAATTACCGGCACTTTCATTTAGATACCTACTTAACGATAATAAGAATTATTGGTACTTACTGTACCGTCATGAAATAGCGTTATTTGTTAACATGTAGTAGTCATAAATTTACATAACTAAATAACATACCGCTACTGGTAGGTATCGAAACCTGAAGATTGATTCGTTTTCGCTTCGTACCGAAGACGGTAATAATTCCCCTAAAAGTAGTGGAAAATCATGAAGTGGCGATTGTTAGATTTACCGTGAACACGTTAGATACAATACAAAATAAAGAGACATGTGTATCAAGGTTTTCCAAAACATCCCTCAAGTAGGGGTTCAAATTTGTATGTATACTTTAACGCGTGATGTTATTTACTTTAAACTTGATATGTATACTTACCAATGAAAGGATACGTACTTCAGGGCTCCAAAAAAAGGAGTGCAGTGGGTGTTTAAAATTATTAAGACTTTTTAACGTGTGATGCGGTTCACTTTATATTTAGTTTGTATACCTTCAATACAATATGATTAGGCACATGCTTAAGGAATTTCTGAAACAGCCCTTAATAACAGTAAAAAAAATGATTTATTGTGATTTTTAACCCGTGTCGCACCACGGTCTTGTGTAAAGTATTTTAATAAGAAAATAAAAAGCACGTATTTCAGGATTTTTAAATCTATGAATGTGAGTAATACCCATTTAAGTTTGTATTTAAATTTATTTGAATATAAAACATTTTTAGTGGAAAGTAGATGTATTTTTTTTATATACGAGTATAATATGGGTAGGCCAATTAAACGTACTGCTCCAATGAGACAGCGAGGTTTCGGAGTAAACGTAAATATAATTGACTAGCTGACCCGGCCGGCCACGCGTTGCTGTAGCTCAGTAGTTCTAATACGTTGAACCCATATACGCTAACCTGTAAAATGATCAGTGTTTCTCTACTATATTATCCATGTATTATACATATAAACCTTCCTCTTGTATCACTCTATTAAAAAAAACCGCATCAAAATCCGTTGCGTAGTTTTAAAGATATGAGCATACATCGGGACAGACAGACAGCGGGAGGCGAATTTGTTTTATACTATGTAATGATGTATACAAACAAATTTAATTTAAGAATTTAAAATTTGTAGAATTAATTTAATTTAATTCTACAAATTTAACCAAAAAAAGAATTTTCCAAATTGGTTCAAGAGTAATCGGTGAACATAAACAAAAAAACATAAAAAAAAAAAGTTCGAAATATACGCAAAACACCCGTATGAGTTATCGTATTATACGGATTATACCTAAGCAATTTACAAGGGGTGTAACAGTCTGCTGATGTTGTTTTTCGGGATTATTATAATATTTAACACTGGACAATTATTAATTACCTGTGCATAATTTGCATCGGGACAACGGCGGGTATCAAAGCCTATGGGGAAAATACTTTCATTTTGGACACGGGTTAAGCACTACTAAAAAATGGAACAGATTTTTGGTGTCTGCTTTTACCAAACATTATAATTTTAACGTTTGGAACATAATGAACTACGGTCACATTTCAGACAACGGGACAACTTTAAAGTTGTTGATAAAGTTGAAGTAAGTCTATTTAGAGTAAATAATCTGAAGAAGTGGATAGAAGTAATTGCTAGCGTCAGTTTTTCCTGATCACTAATTATATCCCGATCGTTATAATTCTGGACTCCGGATAGTTTTACGAGTAGAATATACAAAATAAGCAAAGGTATAACGCAGTTATCAAACCCTGTAAAATGCATATGTGGTAGACACAGAACAAATTGTTTGCTAGCGGTTGTTTTTTTCGGATCATTTTAATTTTGAAGTGCGAACAGTATAAACTACTTCATAAGCAAAGAGTTAACAGTTAACTTTTATCTTTTTATACAAGACTAGCTGTTGCCCACGACTTCGTCCGCATGCAATTTATCTCCATGCCAAATTTTATTGATAAGTTTCAAACCAATCATACCCACCACCCATTAAAAAGTTTACATACAAACATTCACACCATTTTACTCCTTTAAGAGAGTTATTTTGAAATATCATTAAACACGTGTCCATTTATTTTGCATTTTAAATATTTAAACCAAGTTTCTAAGAAATCACATCTCCCGTAAAAATTTCACATAAAAACTTTGACACCCCATTTACAAAGGGGTAGTAAGGGAGAAAAATCCTGAAACACGTGTCGATTTATATTGCATATTAATTATTCAAATACCACGCGTTAAATAAATAAATAAATAAATAATCTCGGACATTCACACAGCATCATCTGGCCCCAAAGTAAGCAGAGCTTGTGTCATGGGTACCACATGACTGATATACTACTTATATACTATTTTTTTAGTAAAAACATACTTATTATACATAGAAACACCCAGACCCGAGACAAATACTTGCAGATCGTACAAACATTTGTCCCGTAGCGGGAATCGTACCCGCAACCTTCTGCGTCTCAGCCGGACCTTAGGCGACTGCGCCATGTATGCCATGTACGAATGTATGAAACTAATAAATGAAACTGTAAATAGTTTCATACATTCGTTTTCATCCCTTTTCACCCTCTTAGGGATTGAATTTCAAAAAACCCTGCCTTAGTGTGTGGTTTTGCTATAAAAAGAAGCTACCTTTCAAATTTCAACTGAAAAAAGAAACTTCATCGGTTTCGGCTCAGCGTTGATGAATCAGTCAGTCAGTCAGTCAGGTTAAGCTCTTTTATAGGCATTTTGTTACAGAGCGAAACTCATTGCAGCGTCTGATTTACGGGTCATTATTATCTCGGAGTCTAGATCATTATTAAATACACCAAATAAGTAACGGGACTCAAGTCAAGTTAAAAATCAAAGTCAAAGGGTATTTTATTCAATACAATCACTAGGATCACTTTGAAACGTATTACATACTAGGTAACCAGCTTCAAAATAAAGTCGGAGGTTCCCAGCTCAGGTGCACTTTGCTGTTTTTTGTATTTCGTGTTGTATGTCTTCTGAAATCTCCGCAAATTGTAAACATATTTAAATGATTATTTTCAGTCTGCGGTCGGGCGTGAACGCGAACGAACGTACGTTAGTGTGACGCATCAATCCACAATAACGTCCAACGTAGTAAAGTGCAATAATTGCAATATAATGATTTGTGAAGTTCTATCGTTCATACAAAACAAAATAGATGTTATGAGTGAGGAGTCTATTGTTCAAATTTGTACATCTTCGTTCTCGGCTGAAGAATAATCAGAATAATCAGAATAATCATTTAATGGTAAATCGGCAATTTACATGTCATGTCATAGATTTATACAAAACCTATAAAATAATACAGGTTATAACAATTAATTTATAAATTTACAAATTCAAATTATTAACAATGTCAAAATAAGTTTAAATACTTTAAATAAAATTATTGCAGATTGCAAGTATATTCTTCGACGGTATAGAATGCCTTGTCGACGAGCCATGACTTTTTGACCATGACAAGAAATTGAACAAGCAAAGAACTTGTTGTTTGTTTCGCTTACAACAAAGCGGAAGATTTCTCAAAAACGGGACGGGCGTACACAGCGGGATCTGTACGATGTAATAAGTGTTTTTAAAGAAACGGATCCGAATGAAACTCCAATCTTCGTTGCAAGGAGGCTTCAAAAACTGCCACCTATTCTGTGGGACCATTTAGACGCGACGAGAATACTAAAGGATCTTGTGCTCCAGAATCACTTAAAAACACTAAAAGAAACATGCGTATCAGTTGACAAGCTTGAGGAGGTTAAAAATGATCTTAATAACTCGAAACAAACATCAATTGTGAATAATTATGATTGCTATGTGAGTAAAAAACGAGGAGGTGGTGGTGTTTTGTCTAATAGTTACTATATGGACAGCGGGCCAACCTGCCTACCGCATATTTTGGAGCGCATTCAATCAGCTGAGATGACGTCACCGGGCGATAACCGCTCGGTGTTTTCGAATAAAGCGACGCGCGAGCAGCGGGATTGTAATGAGGATTTGTATCGACCAATTCAAAACACTAGTGTTGGGCGCGATGTCACTTGCAAGGATATACAATCGAAAACCCTGACTTCACCCGTGTTGACTCAAAATATGATGCAAATTCAAGTAAATACAATGAATGATCGTCCACATTTGACTCATCCGCCTACGTCTACGCCAACGCAACCACCGAAGACCTTTGCGGGTACTGTTAGTGCGGAGGGTCAGTGGAAAAAGAAAAACCGGATGAAGAATGGATTTTGGCTCAGCGTAAGAGGCATAAAATTCGCTTTGCTACAGCGGAGGGAAATGCGATAGTGAACTCGAACGACAAGTTTAAGGCAGCCGAAATTAAGGTACCTTTGTTTATAATTAATGTGGACAGCAACTACAACCGAGAATGATATAGCTGATTACATATTTGCAAGAACACACACAAAGGTATCGCTGCAGAAAATTAATAGTAGGTTACCGAAGAAATATAATGCCTACAAAATGTTGGTACCTCACTCAAAACTTGCCCAGTTTCTAGAAGACAGTTTATGGCATGTGGGTGTAACGTTTAGGCGTTTTATTGATATTAAAAATCCAATTTCAAATGGATCTTACAAAAGAAAAGAATAAAAGTAGCTCCACTTTTATGAGCTATAATTGTAAAAATGTTAAAACTAACATAGATTTTGTAAGGTCGCTCTGTCGAACAGCTGACTTAGTGGCCTTACAGGAAACCTGGCTTCTGCCCCACGACGTCGCTTTCCTGGGGACAATTGATCCTGACTTCGGCTACACCGGAAACTCTGCAGTGGACACCTCGGCAGGCATGTTGCGGGGGAGGCCCTACGGCGGCCTTGAAATACTGTGGCGGAAGGATGTGGGTATCACGGCTATTAAGGTGAAACTCGAGAACCGCCAGTTTCTAGTGTTTTCAGTGTATATGCCAACTGACAGTTCAGATAAGCCTGAGAACATTGCGGAATTTATAGGCTGTTTGAGTGAAATAGGTGCCATTGTAGAAAACAGTAGCGTGGACTCTGTACATGTTAGGTGGCTTTAACGCGGATCCAAAGGCATCTTTTGGTAAGGAACTAAAACATTTCTGCCGTGAAATGAAATGGATATGTGCGGACATCGATGTATTAGGATTGTCTTCGGGCACATACACTTTTATTAGTGATGCGCACGGTACTTCGTCGTGGTTAGATCATGTTGTAACTACTGAGGCTGCCAGAAAGTCGATTATGGACATTAAGATTAACTATAGCTTCTCATGGTCGGATCACTTTGCCTTAGAAATATATTATAATCTCTTGACCAGTGTTCGATAATTAGGGGTAATTACATTTTAATTATAATCAAATATGGACACTTTAATTATTTGTTGTAACTAATTTATAATGTAATGTTGTCTGAAATAAACGTAATGCATGAATGAATGAATGAGTTTTAATTGTGCGAGCGAGTGAAGCGAGCATAGACCAGAGGCAACTTGGGCGACCTGGCTTTGTGTGTTTGTTTGTTCGTTAGACAACAACTTTCGAACTGATGTGCATGAAATTAGGCAGGTGGGCAGTTTACTGAGAAATGAGCCAAACTTACTTACACCAAATCGGACAAAGGGTTGTTAAGATATGAAGTTTCAAAAAGAAGGAAAACAATAAAAAGTTATAAATGTGTCAAGTGCGGTGTCATATAAAAGTGCTTTGTGTGTACATCCCAAAACGATTTCCATTTTTATTCTTGGATATATATTTTATAAGATACAACGTAAGAACTTCAACATTTAAATTGAGTTCCCATTCGTTAGAGTTCCATCGACTGATAGATCAGAAACTTACAACGAGACGAGGTCCAGATTTGTTTCTTTAGTATTTTTTTGATTACTACATTGTACACTAAATGAGTAGGTATGTACATAATTATGATGACAGCGAACTGATCTAATGATGGATCTAAGGCACTGTTCAACGAAACTCCTAAAATAAAAGGCCGATTGAACAGAAACATGGCATATTTGGCGAGAGTGACAGTGTTATATTAAGGTGACAGCGAGCTAATCTGATGATGGAGTCAAGACCTGTTTCATTGAACTTCTTAATTAATAATGGTAGTGTTTGGGCTCAATAAGCTCGTCCTTACTTAATCAATGGTTTCATTTATGAATACTTTTTGTCTTTTATTTTGGTACTTAGGTACTAAATAATGAACGAACACGATTCGGTGATTGCGAGATCTCAGTTCGAGGCAAACTACTAGTATGAGCAAGTTCATTAAAGCTCACCTGTCTGGAAATGGCTACGTAGCTCGCGAGTGTACGCGTCGAGTCGGTAAGCGTTGGCTTCGAATGCGTTAATCATTTCGTCCAGCATATCTATATTGTCAAGCAACGGTTTTATCTGAGCAATATCTGTAACAAGAGAAAATTGCATAAGTTTTAACGAGAAACGATACAACTAAACATAAAACAGAGACCCGAATAAATAAATCAGGAGACTACAAGGAATAGTAACTCAAATGGAGTATGCTTTCCATAAATCTGCCCCATAAGGTGGATTTGAGGATGTCAAAGTTTAAACGCGGGTGAAACCGCGGGTGGGGCGGGTCATTTTTAATAACTTGGTTCTAATGCAGGGTGTGGCAATTCACAAACGTACATCTATGAGATTATAAGCTCTAAAAGACATGTTGATATTTGATACTAATTTCAACACGATATGCAGGCAGATTGATACGTCACGCTTAAACACCATACTTGCAAACACATTAGCCTCTTCACACAATTTCATTAACACCTATACACCTCTAGTATCATATATTTAGAATATAAATATGCCGATACTAATACAAAAATACATATAATAGACACATACAAAGTACGAGGGCGGGTCAATAAGTCCGTGACTTTTTGAATTTCTGACCTCTTTACTGAAAAAGCAACACTACTCCTGTCAACAGGCATCTGTCAGTTGACTCCTGTCAAAATTTGAACTTGCTGTGTCAGTTAGTTTGTGTTTGACAGCTATCTTTATCAGACTACCCACTAATTTGAGGAAAAAATGGAAAAAAGTGAATTTCGTGTGCTTATTAAGCATTATTTTTTGCGAAAAAAAACCATTACCGAGACCAAGGCTAAGCTTGATAAATACTATGGGGACTCTGCACCATCGATTTCAATGGTAAAAAAGTGGTTTACTGAATTTCGTTGTGGCCGTACAAGCACTGAAGATGCCGAACGTCCTGGACGCCCAGTTGAGGTCTCTTCACCCGAAACAATCGAAAAAATTCACGATATGGTGTTGGCCGACCGAAGATTGAAAGTGCAAGAGATTGTGGAAGCCGTAGGGATCTCGCATGGCTCAGTGGTTTCAATTTTGAATGATCACTTGGGCATGAGAAAGCTTTCCGCAAGATGGGTGCCGCGTTTGCTCACAGTCGACCACAAACGCAATCGTGTAACAACTTCACTGGAAGGTTTGGCGTTGTTTAATCGCAATATGGAGGAGTTTTTGCGCCGTTTTGTAACCGTGGACGAAACATGGATCCATCACAACACACCAGAGACCAAACAACAGTCAAAACAGTGGGTTTCTAAGGGTGAATCGGCGCCAAAGAAGGCCAAGGTGGGTTTGTCAGCCAATAAAGTTATGGCGACTGTTTTTTGGGATGCACGCGGGATAATCCACATTGACTACCTTCAAAAGGGAAGAACAATCAATGGGGAATATTATGCCAACTTATTGGACCGATTCAATGACGATTTGAAAAAAACCCGACCTCATTTGTCCAAGAAAAAAGTTCTTTTCCACCAAGACAATGCAAGGGTGCACACATGTGCAGTTGCCATGGCAAAAATCCAGGAATTGGGCTATGAATTGCTCCCTCATCCGCCCTATTCTCCAGATTTGGCTCCGAGTGACTACTTCTTGTTCCCAAACCTGAAGAAATGGCTTGGTGGAAAAAGATTTGACTCCAATGATGAAGTCATCTCGCAAACAAAGGCCTATTTTGAGGACCTCGACAAATCCTATTTTTTGGAAGGGATAAAAAAATTGGAGAAGCGTTGGACAAAGTGTATAGAGCTCAAGGGAGACTACGTTGAAAAATAAAATTATTTATTTATCAAAAAATCTGTGTTTTATTCCAAAAGTCACGGACTTATTGACCCGCCCTCGTATGTTATACAATACAACCTTATCTGATAATCGAAATAAAACCAATACAATGTATAATAAATTCAAAGCATGAATAATTTAGGTATGTTGTACTTACATTTCTCTTAATATAATTTAGGTATATACGATTTAATTATTCTCAGAAAATGTTAATGATAACACATGCTTTGTTTAAATTTAGGGAATTGCACACAATTGAATTATATTATATAATTATATTTTTAATGTACAATTGTTTATTAAGTATTTCATAATATATATTATTATTTCATATTTTATAATTAAATTGGTAATTTGTTTACTTTTTATAACATCAATAATTAAAAATGAACAAGTTTTAATTAAATTAATGAGTTATTATATTTATCAGTTAATGGACGCTTTTCAATGATTTGATAATGTGAAAATACAAATATAACAATATAATAACATAAACAAATGTTACATTTTTATTTAATGTACTATTATTTATGTAAACTGCCAATGCCGTTTCCTTTTTTTGTTTACCTATCTTAATTGTTATAAATACATAAAAGTAAAATAATGAACTAGAAATAAAATGAGGATTTATAAATTAAAACTTTAATCCTTGATCATAAACACTCCTTTAGCAACCAAAAATAATTCGAAAATAATAATCTAATAGCTCGATGATACAATTTACAAGTTACTTAGTTTTCACTTCAATCGGCAGTCCCCAAAATATGTACAGATAATATTTTCGCATGAATTGTTTTATTTATCAGTAGAAAGTATTGTATGGTGAAATACAATTTTCATTAATTGCGCTATCGTACACAATTATTGCAATTATTTCACACAAAAAAGATTACCTACACTTCAGAAAAATCTAGATTTATCCATAGCTCATGGGATGCCTGCGGTAACGATGACGCGAGTTTCACGCTTTTGTACAACCTGAAAGTACACATATATACTCAGTATACATATAGCTCATGGAAAACGTTCGGTGACGATGAAGCGAATTCCATGATTTTTGTTCACCTAAAAAGACTCCTAAACGCTCCAACGCTCCTAAAAAAGTTTTCCTTTCAAAAATATGTCTTCAAAGTAAACGAAATTTCGGTGTTTTGTTTTCCTGTGACTTTCTAATGAACAAATTTGATTCAATTAAATATCATTCGGTTTTCTTTATAGTTTTTAAAACGTAATTACTGTGGATAAATTGGTGTTTTGAGAATTGCTCTTGGATTTTTATCAGCACATATTCTTAAATTCTGCTTGTAGAAGTAACTAGCGAGTAGAAATGAGCTTCGTGCTGAAGAAGTTTTTGGTGGAAAATCGGTATTCGCTTGTTCATGTATCGGCAAATACAAGGCGCTTGAATAGCGACAATAACCCCAACCAAAAACGGCCGCTTTTAAGTTCAATATTTGTCTTACAAATATCCGGCTAGAGAAACTGTTGTAGAAACGGTCCAGTATCCTTAAATTCTAACGATATCGATATCCATCTAATGGTAGGATCCAGCGATAGGATTCGCGGTACTGACATTTCTGTAATAATAACATAAAATAATTAAAAACTTAGAACGTGTGATACGTTATAAACAACTAGAAACTAAATATCTATCACCTTCAGTCGCCTCTATGTAAAAAAAGATGAAAAAAAGAAATAAAAAAACCTTTCTTTAATACGCACACAAAACAAACAATATGAAAGAGCAGATAAAGGACTATAAATAGATTAGAGAAAGAAAATGAAATACCAATATAGCACATATAGCACAGATAAAGGATAAATTGCGATAACCGCACATTTTTAGTTACATCATGTAATAAAACTATTTTTAATAATTTTAAACTTACTACCCCTTTTCTCATGAACGCGTAGAGGTATTAAATTGAAATTCATATAAATACTCAGGTCTATAATAACTTTAAGCTGTAACAAAATCAAACTTCTATGTCAACGCAATCAAGAGAAACAGCAATTTAAGTCGCATATATTCAAACTCGCAACTCGCAAGGGAATCAAAACCTACAGGGTACTTCCCGTGAACTCAGAATCTTGAAATTTGGTACGAAGCAACGTCTTATAGCACAGATAAAGGAAAAATTGCGAAAACTGTAAATTTTTTGTTACATCATCCAACTATGACTCGATTGTCGTGACGGGTGAAATTTTACTTATATACCTATAGGTTTGTACGGAACCCTCGGTGCGCGAGTCCGACTCGCACTTGGCCGGTTTATTTTTATTTTTTGAGGATTTGTATGCATGGTGCATCAACAAATGCAAAAGTTTTTTAAAGCTGCTTTTTAAAGTTTTTTAAAGGGTTTTTAGAGATTTGTAGGAGTTTGTAGGATTTTTTAGGGGTTATTGGGGTTTTTAGGGGTGGGTTGTAAAGGTTTTTAGGCGTTGTAGGGGTTTTTAGGGGTTGTAGAGATTTGTAGGGGTTTTTAGGGGTTGTAGGGGATTTAGGGATTGTAGGGGTTTGTAGGATTTTTTAGACGTTGTAGGGGTTTTAGGGGTTGTAGGGGTTCTTAGGGATTGTAGGGGTTTTTAGGGATTTGTAGGGGTTTGTAGGGGTTGTAGGGGTTTGTAGGATTTTTTAGGGGTTATAGGGGTTTTTAGGGGTGGTAGGGTTTTTAGGGGTTGTAGGGTTTTTAGGGTCCGTAGGGGTTGCAGTGATTTTTAGGGGTTGTAGGGGTTATAGGGACATTACGTAACTTAACCAGCACAAAACTTAACCCGCGAGCTGCATGCAGCTCGCGCACTACGCAACCTCTAGTCTATAATATAAAAATGAATCGTTGAATATGTTGCTAAGCGCAAATCTCGAGAGCAGCTGAACGGATTTCTTTTTTTAGAATATTCCTTGAAGTACGAGGATGGTTCTTACAAAGAGAAAAATTTTAAAAATTGCCTGAAAAAGTCTAAAACCAACACTTTTCTATGCTCCAATACAAACGATTCGTAATAATACTTAAAAGTCAATTTGAACTTTAATATCATACCATAAAGTTTAAGTGTTAGTGGAGAGGTTCCGGGAAGGCAAAACAATTGAGTGACGTTAATATCGTATAAATATTAATGTCAATATTTGTCAATATTTATACGATGGTAAATATAAATCTTCTGTGCGTTTGTTTGTAATTAAACTCCTCCTGAACGGCTGGACCGATTTTGATTATTGTTTTTGTGTGTGTTCAAGTGGTTTCGGGAATGGTTAAGATTTACAATTAGATTTTTTTTTATTTGTATTTCTTTTTAAAACGAACGGACGAAGTCGTGAACGGGACAGCAAGTAAAATATATAATTGATACCCATTTGAATATAGTAATATTTAAATTTAAAAGTGCATTACAACACATTTCTCGTTGTACACATGGACAGCGAGGAATGTCAGTTCCCTATAGTATCTACTCGTATACTAAGAAAAATAAAAGAATGTAACCTTCACAATGTTAAAGTAATCCTGCAATGGATTCCGTCACACATAGGTTTGTCTGGCAACGAGGAGGCGGACAGGTTCTCAAAATCAGCAAATATAGACGGATCGGAAATATTTTTGTTTTACCTTCCTATACAGAACTATTGTCTATGTATGAAAAATAAATATGTTATGATCACTGACGAGGGTATTTTGATGAAAGGTCAAAAACAAAAGGTATATGGCATAAAGTAATTCAGAGTCAACCTCCTCGTCTGCCATGGTTCATCGGAGATATAAGTAGGAAACAGGTTGTAACTGCACACCGACTTCGTTCCGGCTCAAGAAATACGCGTATTTGATGTGGAAAGTGGCATCACCTAATTGTAAAGTATGCGATAAATGGCTTGGTTTGATAGAAAACCCCGGAACCAAGCCGAAAGGCAGAGGGTTCTTATTGATCTAGGTATTCAATTTTAAAATTTAGGAATTTTTCACAACATAGTATCTTGTCCTAACTCAGATGTCCAAAACTTAATTATAAATGTGATTATAATTAAGTTATCCTATCTGGCTCAGCGTATTAGCATTGCCATTCAACGTGGTAATGCCGCCAGTATCTTGGGAACGCTGCCCTCTGGCAGTGATCTGGATCAGTTGAGCTATCTATAGATCGTTTTAAACGGTCCTTAGATAGCTCAACTGTTTCACGTGTATTTTATATTATTTTGTACATTTCTGTAATTATTTATTATAGATTAGTTCATATACCTAGATAACACCAAGCGTTATTGTAATCTACATACAAGTACATTGCGTGCCTGCCTGCTTGTTGAATGTATGGGTGAGGAGCAAGGTGTGTGTACTTACTATGCCTACGCTGACCTAAATTCACCTAGCATGTAAGACGTTTCAATGTGATCCTTGTGATTGTATTGAATAATGTATCTTTTGACTTTGACTTTTGACTTGAAGTGTGCGCATTCGTTTATCGCTGTTCATCCTGGTGCGAGTAGGTAGATGCGTAAATTTTATAAGTTTATATATACGTTTTGTTACATATGTTTAGAGTTTAATTGTAATATTTACTTATAGGACTGTCATAAATATGTTGTTTAAAAGTCCTTTAAATTAATAAAACAAAAAAATAAAAAAGTATAGGTCCTCTTACTGGCAAGTACGTCCATATTCCATATTAAATCCATACGTCCGAATAAAAAAAAATTCACTCATCTTGACAGTACGAAAAACAAATAAAAATCACACATTTTCCTAATTTGAATTTGGAATTATGTTCTTTAAAATTTAAACTTTTAATGATGCCGAAACCAGCCAGATACAAATAGTATAGCCAAAGATATTTTATAACAAGTTCATACATACTATAATGCGAAAATACTTTTTCCCCAACCTAATATATAATATGGGTAGACCAACTAAACGCACTGCTCTGCACTGCAGGTAACTAAAATATCATCGATGTATACAATTTTTTGATTTTTGTTGATTTTTTAAAAACCTGGGAAGTATATCATTTGAATCAAAAAAATTGTAATCCGTTCAGGCGTCTTTGAGTAATCGGAGAACATACATAAAAAAAATAAAAAGATTCCGACGAATTGAGAACCTCCTCTTTTTGATGAAGTCTGTTAAAAAATTATCCCTTACATATTTTTTTCAGCTGTAATATTTTACCATCAGTTGTTAGTATCAGTCATACATTAGTAATTTATTGGTAATTGACTGACCTTGTAGCTCTGCCTTCTGCGCTGTAGGTTGAGGGTTCGATTCCCTCCCAGGATAAACATTGTGACGAACATGGGTTTTTATTCTGTGTCTGGGTGTTCTAAAGTATCGTAAGTAAGTATTTAAGAATATCTAAGTATTCTATCAGTCATCAGGTCACCATAATACAAGCTATGCTTAGTAGAGATGGTGTTGTGTGCATTGTCCTCCAATATTAATGTATTAATTATTTATTTATCAGAGAGAGATAAAGGTCATACAGTATACCTACATATTTCATTAATTATCTACTTAATTACACATCATATTTTTTCATAAATAAGGATGGAACAAATAAATTGAGGACCAGCCACTTCTTTAACCTTATTTTAAAATCAACGAGAGTGCTTCTACCACAGTCGTAGGAAGGCG
The DNA here is from genome assembly GCA_948098915.1 of Lampropteryx suffumata. Classification (NCBI taxonomy): domain Eukaryota; kingdom Metazoa; phylum Arthropoda; class Insecta; order Lepidoptera; family Geometridae; genus Lampropteryx; species Lampropteryx suffumata. Next base: position 10,035,584 of record OX402544.1, on the reverse strand, counting down.
ATTATACACTGCCGGCGATATTATGGGTATAAGCATAGACGTTTTGGTGAGGCGACGCGGGATTGCGTTTAGCATGTGCGCATTTCTATATGTTACCCGTGCCTGTGCCCTAAATTGGCGAATTCCCTTGATGTATCCTCTAGTATACACAGTGTAGATCACCAGGCAGTGGACTGTCAACGTTTTAAGGGTGATAAAGGAAGATATGGAGTGTTCGTGCTGACGCCTCTGGTGGTAGGTACTCTAATAATTGCGTGTACAGCTCTCTTCTGCAGTTAAAACGCGCGCTCCCAGTCTGCAGCACTCATACACAAATCTACGCTATAGCGTAGCTGTTATTAACTATTATTTATTTGCAGTATACTGCAGAATAGAGAAGCATAATAGCAGCTTTTGGCAGCTGATCATTTCGGTATTCGAAGTCGCGTAAATACGCCACAAAACAAAGCATGCTATGTTATTGCTATGCATGCATGCATGCTATTTCGATGTAGTGCTCCCATACCGCCAACTATGACGCTATAAAGCACCAAACATTGTTTGTATGTTTGTAATTAAGAATAAGAGTAGGTAAAAACATTTGAGGCTCAATTAAATCAGCGCAGCTCAGCTCGAATATTGAATAATATTAATTTAATAATACTTGATAATTATATTTTATTTTAACTAGTTCAAAAATGGTTGTTATTACCGAAGTAGGCAATAAACGTAAGTATCGATATAGATACATTGTAGATTGCATTATTTTACGAACTTGTTGCAATGTCCTCCATTTTGAGGACACGGATGACGTAGGCACACACGCAGTTAGGTATTTCTGGTCCTTATAATTTTTCGTCATTCATACGACAGCTTATGACGTCGAGTTCAGCATATTGAGGTTTTTAAAGTTTCCGTTTATACAAATATTCTAAACAGTATTTCTGAGTCAGAGAAGAGAAAGAAAAGCGTGTTTTTATATGTAGGTATGCAGGGTAAGTAACTACACTTACCTCGTAAAATCATCAAAGATTATCTTCCATTACATCGCAATTTGTAACACAGGTTATCTAGAGTAGAGTCGCGTCCGGCCTTCCGATAATCATCCTATAATCAGTGTCACATCAAATCTTTCACAGTACTTCCCGGATTAAAACACAAAACCCCGGAATATAAGTCTTTTCGAACACAAACAAACCCTTTTTAGAGTTTTAAGATATCCAGAAGCGGTCCACCGACCGACGGGACGCATAGATGTATAACGCAAACGAAACACACCTTATCACTTGCATCCGAGACTGGATCAATGCCCAGGTTTTCAGGATAGCGCGCCTGCGCAGTTGCTTAGTAACGAGTGGTCCTTATCAATTTGATCATAATGGGTGGTAGAATGTGATTTTCTCAATTTGTTTTGTAGTATGGTACTCTATTTATCGCGTTCGCTGCATTGTATAAGGACGTAAAGGATCGTGTCAAATTGCGCGAAGGCGTCGGATATGGATTCTAGGATGATACTCGACATCTAAATTGGTTTTATTAGAGAGTTAGTAATTGGCTCCGTGCTATTTTCAGTTTGATTCCAGAATTTAAAACGTATGGCGAAATTTAAAGGGGCTAATGAAATATCAATGTCAACAATAGTTTTTCATTATGCAGTGTTTGATAGTTTTCTTTTCCTCTATAAAATCATTATTACTCAAAAATACAAGATTAAAGATACCTGCTTAAATCCAATGCGTTCTGTTTATGCACGGTGAAACAGAAATATTTAAATCAATTTATTTTAAGTAAATTTCAAATTATGTGATTTATTATGTCAAGCGTATGTGACCATGCACAGAAAAGGCTTCCGAAGTCAATAAAGATAAAATTGTCCGGTGGCAGAAATCGAACCCGCATCCTTCTGCGTGTCAGCCTGGACCTTAGCCCACTGCGCCACAGAAGTCATCGGAATGAATAAATGAATTTAGTTTTCGAATACTGTTACTCATTATCTTGTAAAGCTAGCCGTGATTATTTTCTGTTTACATTCAGTATTATATATACAACTAGCGACCCGCCCCGGCTTCGCACGGGTGCAATGCTGATACTAAATATACTACAGAATGTCTTTATATACAACGTTATCTAAGAGATAGACATATACCATTGTGGACTTTTTCGTAGAACTTTTAAAGGTGTACAATACTGTAGTACATTACTTTGATCTATCTCGTAGGGTTCAGCCAACATAAGCAATGTAAGCGAAAAAATTGTGATACCTCTAAAATGATCAGTGTTTCTCTACTATATTATCCATGTATTATACATATAAACCATCCTCTTGAATCACTCTATCTATTAAAAAAACCCGCATGAAAATCAGTTGCGTAGTTTTAAAGATCTAAGCATACAACGCGACAGACAGACATCGGAAAGCGACTTTGTTTTATACTATGTAATGATACAATTCATACAACGTTTCAGGTACCTCTAAATAGCGGCTACAAAGCATTACATTACCTAACGAATATATGTATCGAAAAACTGTTAAAGAAACCTGTTAATATATTTGTAAGATCTATCTAGCGGTATGCCACATGATGGTCTAGTAAAATAAAAATAAAATTACACTACTTTATATGAAGGTAAGGTTCCCCTAAAACATTTTTAGCTGTGAAATCTTGCTTCTTATTGTTTTAGTAGCTAATGGGTATTTATCTGTAGGATAAGGGTTCCCTCCCACAGATGCATGCACCATGATCACGAGATGAGTTTATCTCGTGATCATGGCGCATGCAACTGTGCAACTGTGAGTACCTACGATTTGTGTAAGTACGAGGGCGGGTCAATAAGTCCGTGACTTTTTGAATTTCTGACCTCTTTACTGAAAAAGCAACACTACTCCTGTCAACAGGCATCTGTCAGTTGACTCCTGTCAAAATTTGAACTTGCTGTGTCAGTTAGTTTGTGTTTGACAGCTATCTTTATCAGACTACCCACTAATTTGAGGAAAAAATGGAAAAAAGTGAATTTCGTGTGCTTATTAAGCATTATTTTTTGCGAAAAAAAACCATTACCGAGACCAAGGCTAAGCTTGATAAATACTATGGGGACTCTGCACCATCGATTTCAATGGTAAAAAAGTGGTTTCCTGAATTTCGTTGTGGCCGTACAAGCACTGAAGATGCCGAACGTCCTGGACGCCCAGTTGAGGTCTCTTCACCCGAAACAATCGAAAAAATTCACGATATGGTGTTGGCCGACCGAAGATTGAAAGTGCAAGAGATTGTGGAAGCCGTAGGGATCTCGCATGGCTCAGTGGTTTCAATTTTGAATGATCACTTGGGCATGAGAAAGCTTTCCGCAAGATGGGTGCCGCGTTTGCTCACAGTCGACCACAAACGCAATCGTGTAACAACTTCACTGGAAGGTTTGGCGTTGTTTAATCGCAATATGGAGGAGTTTTTGCGCCGTTTTGTAACCGTGGACGAAACATGGATCCATCACAACACACCAGAGACCAAACAACAGTCAAAACAGTGGGTTTCTAAGGGTGAATCGGCGCCAAAGAAGGCCAAGGTGGGTTTGTCAGCCAATAAAGTTATGGCGACTGTTTTTTGGGATGCACGCGGGATAATCCACATTGACTACCTTCAAAAGGGAAGAACAATCAATGGGGAATATTATGCCAACTTATTGGACCGATTCAATGACGATTTGAAAAAAACCCGACCTCATTTGTCCAAGAAAAAAGTTCTTTTCCACCAAGACAATGCAAGGGTGCACACATGTGCAGTTGCCATGGCAAAAATCCAGGAATTGGGCTATGAATTGCTCCCTCATCCGCCCTATTCTCCAGATTTGGCTCCGAGTGACTACTTCTTGTTCCCAAACCTGAAGAAATGGCTTGGTGGAAAAAGATTTGACTCCAATGATGAAGTCATCTCGCAAACAAAGGCCTATTTTGAGGACCTCGACAAATCCTATTTTTTGGAAGGGATAAAAAAATTGGAGAAGCGTTGGACAAAGTGTATAGAGCTCAAGGGAGACTACGTTGAAAAATAAAATTATTTATTTATCAAAAAATCTGTGTTTTATTCCAAAAGTCACGGACTTATTGACCCGCCCTCGTACTACGTAATGTTGTTTTAATGTGATATAATTTACTTTTTAAAACGCGCGGACGAAGTCGACAGCAAAAAAAATAAAAAAGACCATACATTGGCCTCAATTCAGTTGTTTCGCTAGAGTAACAAAAATTTCCTAAAACAAAAACGATCTTATTTTGTTTGGATTAAAGGCTGAATTAGAACAGCATTTTTAGTGACACTTCGTAAATTAACTAGCTACTCTTATAAATAAATAAGCTAAATCTTATAACTGACGTGCTAAAACACGTCAGTTATAAGATTTAGCTCAATTTAGTCATCATGTTAGGTGGTGTTGATTAAAACTGCGGTTATTTTCCGCAGTTTAATCAACACCTCTATACATTATTTTCAATAAAGAAATTAATTGGAATAAAAATTATAGCAATAAAACAAAAAATAATTTTAACTTATTTAAGAACTGTGATTTAAAATTTTGAACTCTATTTTGAACTTGATAGCAAAATAAGGTCGTCCATATTTTAGAAAATTTAAGCTAGTCCGGCGAAACAACAGAATTGCCAGCATTATCTGCCATCCAAAGTAGATGGTGTTAAATTGTTTTAAGATCTGACCATTATTCATTTTTACCTTACTGACTTCGGAAGCATTCTCTGTACGCGGTTATATATCCTAGACCAATTTGTTATTCATTATATCAGGAAATGAAAAACCCAGGAAGCCTCTCATTTTGCAAGCTGCTAATTGGCTATCTCCTATCCCTAGCACATTGGAGCGTACTTTCCCTAAGGCGCTGACTAAATGGACGCGGCGTGTTCTTTATGAGTAGTAGTTGGTAGGTATTTGCTTGCATAGGCAGGCAGAATTTTATATTTAATAACATAATTATATGCGTTTAACTTACTCACTCAGCCGTGGCTTTAGATACTTTGCTCGGATTTAGTAGCGGATTTAGAGGCGATAAGATAGATTTATTATAAGTTTTATTTCTGGTATTCTGTCTTGCTGAAACATGTCTGGTTCTGATGATTTTTCTTTCGTTCCTTTTACAGTAATTACATTTATGGATACCCGCAAACATATTATATTCTACTATAACAAAATACATTTTATAAACTTATAATCTCAGGTTACGTAGTTCGCGGCTCTTAACCAGTCTTCATTATTTCAGTAAGAAGGCTTAAAAAGATCGTTCCCAAAATTTGTCGCCACTAATGTAAAAAATATTTTTAATAAAATTAAAAGTGAGGGCGTCAAAAATAGAACAGCCTTTACTTTGAAATCTAAATCTAACACTGCAGGTTGACATCCAAGATAAGTTCAAACGAGTAGGACGTACCTACCTTGAGTTAGCTGAATGTTGAGTATTAATTTTAATTATAAAACGTTACAATTTAAACATAAATCAATTTATAAGAAAATCGCCATTTTAGATTTTAAATTTGAAGCCTTTATTATTATTAATACTTATAGTTATTAATATTTATCCAAATAAATAACTTTAAAACTGATACCCATATCGATTTATAAAAAAACAGGTTTGAACCCACACATTATCGGAAGGCATGAGTGATACCACTACACCACTACTACCACTACGTGTTTAGGATTTTTCTTTAGAGGAACTTAAGCGTGTGACCCCAAACTTTTTATAACCCCTAAAATTACTTTACTTACAGCCGTCGTGGTAAGTCTTGAATGACGTGTGCAAGTTTAAGATGGCACTACGCAGGTCGGCAAACTTCAAGCAAGCCACGCGATTAACTTCCTCCAAGAGCTGGTAATGTTCCTGTTGACAAATAACTTGTGTAAGCGACGCATTGGGCCTTGCACATTTGAGTTTCTTCTACAAAACATACAAACATATATTTATAGTTTATAAAAGACAGCAAACATACTAATATTATTAATGCGAAATTTTTTCTAGACGTTTGGATGTTTGTAAGTTTGATTATTACTCAATCACGCCAACTAAAAAAGAATCTGAAAATGACATTTGAAAAATGCAGAGATATACCATTCATAGCCCGGAATAATATTTAGGTTTATCCCGGGATACATTTTCTAAAATAAAGGATCTAAAATATTCTACCTATAATGGGATCTGTTGTCAATTTTGCCAGTATAGCAAAATAGCAACAAGTTAGCAAAAGCAAGTCAGACATAACCTCAAGAACCCTGGTTTTTCTTGAGGTTATGTCCTCAAGATTATGTCCTAAAATCCTACTTTCTACAGCCACCACGCATTTATTAGAACTTTTGGTTTTCACATGTTTGAAGCATTGAGGTAGCTGTGACATGTAAACGAGGAGGTATCAAAAAGCAAAATCATGCGCAAGCGTTCTGCAGACGTTGGATAAGCTTCTCCGTCCTACCTAGGAGCCAAGGGCCAAACACTACATCGTAGTAATTTAACTTAGATAAAATAAGTGACTCGCATAGTGCTATAGTATGTTTATAAAATAAAGTATTGTCCGTGGTGGTTCTTGGTAGGTGTGAGGAATGGCGATGAACTGAGAGTGGGGTAATTTGGATTTGGACAGCGGAACCAACGGGGTCAGCGATTGGCCGACTTCATGGAAAAGGAGGGACTCTTTATGATGAACTCCTTTTTCAAGAAGCGGTCGTCCAGGAAATGGACGTGGCTTCACCCCGGTGGACACAAACGCGAGACAGATTTCATCATGACTACAAAACAGCAAATATTTAATGATGACTCAGTGATCAACAGGGTCAAAACCGGCAGTGATCACCGAATGGTTAGAGGCTCATTAACTCTTAACGTAAAGCTAGAAAGGTCCCGTCTGATGAAATCTACTCTTCGCCCAAGTCCTGCCCAAATCCAAAACCCCGAGAGTTTTCAGTTGGAACTCCAAAATCTTCCAATGCCTCGCCGAATGCAGATCCGTGGACGAAATAAATGACGGTCTGGTGGAAATTGTCCATGCCGTTGGGTCAAAGTTCTGTAGAACCCAGCGCAAAGGTAGAACCCAAAAACTCTCTGACACACTCTAAAACTCATGGCAGAACGTAGCAAAATGAAACTGCAGTCTTTAGTGGACAGGTCAAAATGCAGCACGCTTAATAAACAGATCTCTCAGCAGATCTCTGCAGCACGCTTAATAAAGTCTATGCGACGCGATTTACGTCTCTTTAATACTTATAGTATAAATAACGCTCCAGGCTCCAAAGTTTTCGCGAGAGATCTGTCTATTGGGCAAAGCCTGTTGACGAAGCTGAAGACCGACAGTGGCAGTGTCGTTTCCTCGAAGCCAGAAGTTTTACGAGAGCTCGAGAAGTTCTACGGACAACTGTACACCTCATCGCAAAGTCCTACTACAAGCACGACTAGCGATGCAAGAGCCCGCCTAACTCGACACTGAAGACATTCCGGACGTCAGCCTATACGAGATCCGAACGGCTCTCAAGCAGCTTAAGAACAACAAGGCACCAGGGGAAGACGGAATAACGACAGAGCTTTTGAGAGCGGGTGGAACAAGGGTACTTAAGGTCCTCCAGAAGCTGTTCAACTCCGTCATCCTCGAGGGAACTACGCCAGAGGCGTGGAACAGGAGCGTGGTGGTACTGTTCTTTAAGAAAGGGGATAACACCGTCTTAAAGAATTACAGGCCTATCTCGCTGTTGAGCCATGTCTATAAGCTGTTTTCGAGATTAGTTACTAATCGTCTTGCTCGTAGGTTTGACGACTTCCAGCCTCCCGAACAAGCCGGGTTCCGAAAAGGCTTTAACACCATAGACCTCATCCATACGCTCCGGCAGGTTATACAGAAGACCGAAGAGTATAACCAGCCACTTTGTTTAGCGTTTGTGGACTATGAGAAAGCCTTTGATTCTGTCGAAACCTGGGCAGTGTTGCAGTCACTCCAGCGGTGCCAAATCGACTATCGGTATATCGAAGTGTTGAAATGTCTGTACAGTAACGCCACCATGTCTATCCGACTCCAGGGCCAGAGCACGAATCCAATCCCATTGCATAAAGGGGTGAGACAGGGAGATGTTATTTCTCCGAAACTGTTCACCTCTGCATTGAATGATGTTTTCAAGCTCTTGTACTGGCATAGACATGGTATCACTCACCTTCGATTTGCCGACGGGCATGGGACGAGGCGTTCGCTATTCCAGCGATTCTGCCATGAGGACTATATCGTCATATAGTCCTCATGGCAGAATCGCTGGAAGACCTAGGCACAATGCTCAGCGACCTCAATATCGTCTCCCAACAGGTGGGTCTTAAAATGAACATGAGCAAGACAAAAATCATGTCAAATGCTCATGTTGCACCCGTACCGGTACATGTTGGGAGCGATATAATCGAAGTTGTAGACCATTATGTCTCTTTGGGTCAGACGATTCAACTAGGCAAGTCCAATTTCGACAAAGAGGTCAGCCGACGAATCCAACTCGGATGGGCAGCGTTCGGGAAATTAAGGCACATCTTCTCGTCACAGATACCGCAGAGCCTCAAGACGAAAGTCTACAATCAGTGCGTGTTGCCAGTGATGACATATGGAACTGAGACTTGGTCCCTGACTATTGGCTTCATAAGCTCGCAAGTCGCGCAACGTGCAATGGAGAGAGCTATGTTGGGTGTTTCGCTACGTGATAAAATCCGTAACGAGGAAATCCGTAGAAGAACCAAAGTCACCGACTTAGCGCTCAAAATTTGCAAGTTGAAGTGGCAATGGGCAGGCCATATAGCTCGCAGAACTGATAACCGCTGGGGAGTAAAAGTTCTCGAATGGCGACCAAGGACAGGAAAACGAAGCGTAGGACGACCCCCCACCCGATGGACTGACGACATTGTAAAGATCGCAGAAAGTCGGTGGATGGAGAGGGCTCAAAATCGTTCTTCCTGGAAATCTATTGGGGAGGCCTATGTCCAGCAGAGGACTTCATAGAGGCTGTGATGATGATGATGATGTATTTAAGCTAAAAACATGTAAAATTTGGCCTACCTAGTTCCTACTCTAACCACTCTCTCTATCTGTAACTTTTTTCGTGTTGTGTCAAATAAACAATTATTCTATTCTATTCTATTCTATACTCACCTCTTCACTAAGTTATGGACGGATCTTATAAACGTTTTGAGCCTATAAAAACAACTGCGCACTCTCAGCGATCTGGCTTTCAAACTTTCGTTGAGAGCCCATAACCAGACCCAGATTTCTCGCCTGAGATTCAGATACAAGTACATATTCAACGAGCTCACGTCCCACCATGATTTAATGTTCATAATGTTCTCAAGATGTGTTTGGAAATGTTTGCTCTACTAACAGTTATGATGAATTTAGACTTCCTAGGGTTCAGAACTAACGAGTTGCTGTAGGACCACAGGTAAATCTGATTCAGACCATGATTTATGTCATCCATAGCTTTACTACTATCACTAGGCAAGAAAGAATGATACAGCAGAAGATCGTCAGAATCTATATATTATTACGTGAAGCAAAATCTTTGTACCTCTTTTTACGAAAATTGCGTGGACGAAGGAGTATGACATTTCGCACACTTATAGTTTATATAGAGAAAAAGTGCAGAATGCTAATATTTTTTTTAGTTATGCATAAAAAATACATTAAATCAATAAAAAAACATTACACAAACACTATCATATATTTGACACGCACACATATATCAGCATAATACGAGTATAAGAGAACATGAGCATAGATACTCTTTTGTGAATACTTTTTTTGTTTTTTGTAAGTCTGAGCGTCTCTTAGTTAAAGTCGGTCAAATTGAGAATAGATTAGTATATTATTTGTCTATAGTCTTACTGAATGTCAAACATAACCATAATAAATATAGTTAATAGTATAATAATTAGTTATATATGAGCATAATACGAGTATAAGAGCACATGAGCATAGATACTCTTTTATATATATACTTTTTTGTTTATTGTTAAAGTCTGTGGTCAAATTAAGAATAGATTTCCGAAAACATACTCTCAGAAAATATTTTGAACTCAGTTGTTTTAGCACTTACAAATGATGATTGTACTTTGATTAATACTGATATACTTAATGAAATTCCTGGAGAACAGCGAACATATCATAGCTATGATAAAATAATTTGTGATAATGACAATGGCATCAATAACTATCCGGTAGGGTTTTTAAATATTTCGACTGTAAGTGGTTTACCACCACATAAGTTAGTATTGAAAGTTAATTGCATCGTTTTGCTGATCAGAAACTTAAATACAAAGGAAGCATTAGTGAATGGAACAAGAATGCGCATCAAATAACAAAAAACATCGTTTATAGAGAAGTTTTGTATCATTAATTAAATTTCCGAAATATGTAAGTAAGTAAATATGCAAGTAAGTAAATATCTAAGTAAGTAAATATGTAGGTAAGTCGACAGCATTTTTTTTATCGCATAGTTTTTTGTTTCAATAAAAAAAAAATAAGAGGTATTCGTTATTTTAATAAATATTGCATTTTTTGATTGAAATTTCATATAATTTGTTTAAAAAAATAGGCAAATCAACAGTGTAGCCTCAGCGAAATCTGTAATTATGGAGTATTCTTTGACAATAGAACCTTAATAATGTTCAAACTTATAATTAAAATTATTTATGGTCGACCATAAATAATTCTGGGGGACCACTGGGCGACCACTAGTATAGGTAAAATTGATGATGTCTGCACCGTACAGATGAAGAAGACTGAACCGAGGATTAAGCCCTGGAGCAGGACTTAATAGGTAGGCTTAGTAGGTACTAACCTGGCCAGAGGACATTTCACCCTGCAAGTAGTCATTGGTTCCTTTGAACAGCTGCGTAGCCAACCGGCTGATGACTGGGTCGTGAGGATCTAGGACTTCAAAGCTGGAACAGCTCGGGGACACTTGCATATCTGCAACAATAATAATACTGTTCTTTTGACAACTGTAGAGTGTCACTATTTTACGGCCTGGATTCTCGATCCTCGATCATATATCTACGCTTATCACAAAACATGTTTGTTTGAGAATAATTATAACTTCCTATACTATCTAGTGAGCTTTGTGAAGATTTCAGGACTTGCAGTGGTTTACTGATAACTAACTGTACCGCACGCGATTTCGTCCGCGCGTTTTAAAAATAAAAATATATGTTATGTTAAAACACAACATTAAGCACTCGAGGTTATCTAGCAATGTGAATATTATTTTAGAATCGGTTTAGTAGTTCCAAAGATAACCTTCTACTTCTAATACTCTAAAAATCACAATCAATCAATCACAGTGCATCGTGCGAATCTGCGGGCCAGCATATTAGTCCTGACTGTCAATGCTCTGGGTTCCCTTTCCATGTCGTCGTCATCTTTGAGATGGATCATGTTATATCATGTAAAAAAGCGCTAGGACCAGGACGAGTTTCTTGCCAGTTTTTCTCGGGCTAGGGTTAGGACGAATTGGGACCTAAATTCACCTAGTATGTAAGACGTTTTAAAAGTGATCCTTGTGATTGTATTGAATAAAGTATCTATAGCAAAGTTTCATATATTATATTGTAAAGCTATTGTGAGAATATTAATTTCTCTCAAACACATTCTATAAATGACACGTATTGCCTTTTTTTGAATTACAAATAATTTTTCAATTTCAGATGCTTTTCCCCAGAGAATGATGCCATATGACATAACACTATGGAAGTAGCTGAAATAAACTAGTCTAGCTGTAGCTTCATCAGTAAGCCAATGTATCACACGAACTGCATATGCAGCGGAACTAAGCCTACCAGCAAGATTTTCAATTTGTGGTCCTTACTGAGTTTTGCATCAATATTATGACCTAAGAAGATCGTGGAATATAATAGATTCAATGCCTCCCCATTCGTTTCAATGTTGGTCGGGCTATGAATAACATTGGCAAAGTGAATTTGATACATTTAGTTCTTTTAGCATTTAGTAAAAGATTATTTACAGTGAACCAGTTAAGAACTAACGATAAAGCTGCATTTACGTTATCGCAAATACTAGTTTTACCTCTATCAACTTAAAAAAATTAAAGACGTATCGTCAGCAAATAAAACTATAAGATGGCAGAATTCCAAAGTTCCACAAAGCACCTAACATATGGAGTACTCCAAGGATCGATCCTAGGACCTCAGCTGTTTCTTATTTATATTAATAACATATCTAAGCTTCAACTAACAGGAGAGATATCGCTTTACGCTGACGATACAAATTAATTTTACTTCGGTAACAAAATGGAATCAATTATCCAAGATGCCCAAAATGATCTTGATCTCTTGAATGTCTGGTTTAAATCTAACTTGTTAACTATCAATGTAACATAAATAAACATTAAACTTATAAACAATGAAAAATACTTGGGTCTTATACTAGACGACAACGTGGAAGCCACAAATAATGGCAATTAAAACCAAACTGACAAGTTTATCTGGCGCACTCCGCGGCATGGTTCGATGTCTCCTAATAAACGTACGGTATAACGTATATAATTCGCTGGTGAAACCATACACCGACTACCTTATCGAACTGTGGGGCTTGGCAGCAAAAACTAACCTCAAAATATTAAAAACATCACAAAGTAAATTAATCAAAACTCTATTTCACTACGACTGCTTAACGCCTACTTTAAAACTGTACAACGAAACAAAAATAATGGATTTAAAACAATAAAACAAGCTACATTACAAAAATTCAAAAACATATTAAAAATTTATTTAACAAAACAAAACTGATTATTACTCTTAATTAAACATTGTCACGTCTAGTTGTTACCAATCCGTGTATCTCTAAACTCGCTAAGTGCTGCACTTGCACCGAAATATCTCGGATAGGCCGCGGATATCGAAGTTGACTTTGTTAGAGAATGAAGTAAACCTACCTTTATTTATTCATTTTTATTATTATTCATGTTAAACTATATCTATGCTCGCAAGCTATCTTAAGGTGTTTATATTATATAGGGTTAGTTCGCCTGTTAGCCGACCAGGTCCCTTTCTCGACCTTTCGTCGCATTACTACTAAACAATTGCGAAAAATAGCTTATATAACACACCTACGCTGAGGAAGTGCATTTTGGCGCTATCTTGAATGTCCAAGCAAACACACGAACAAATTTCAATCCACCAGCGCAATCAAAACAAATATAAATAATATAATCAATATGTAGTCGGTCGTGAACTGGTAAAAATAAGTTAAAATCAGCAAAAAAAATAGAAGTGTAATGCAGCTTTCGCGTTAAGTTACTCATAGATTTTTATGAATTTTAGTTTTCTGATTATTTGTATACCTTTATTATATATCAAAGAATTCGTTCGAAAGGTATTTTGAGTCAAATATTAAATATAAATTATTAAAATTGCGTGTTCGAGAACTGTAAAACGCTTTTAAACGGAAATTCCTTTTTCGTCCACATGGTCGGAGATTGGCTATATCATGTCCAGAAGGTGGTATCTTGTATTTTTTTATGTATGATAAACAAGTGATGTTTTTTAATGAATTTGAACATTATTTCTGTTCGTTGAAATCTCTACTTTTCGATGGTATAAAAAAAAAATATATTATTATAGTAATCTTCTCAGAAAATGTAAAAAACTTCGATCTTTTATACATTTTCTCTTCGATCGACAACTTCGATGAATAAAAGCTGATGTCAAAGTCTCAAATTTTTTGTATTTATTGTCGATTCTTTTCTTGCTAAACGATTCAAAGCTGCTTTTTTTATTTCATACACTTGCTTATCATCTTTTTTTTATCATCAATAAACCTACGTTTGACCACGATCTCGCCTGATGTTAAGCGACGATGTGGCCGACGATGGGGCACGCAGGTCTAGAAGACACCTATTTACTCATCTGCCTACCTTATTGCAGATTATACAAAGAGATTCATCCATACTGATAATCTGAAAAGACCAAATCGAATTAATAATGCCTTTACAATTTTATCATGAGTATAACTAAATTTGTTGGTGCAAAATAAACGAGATTATTATTTTTTAATCTTGTAGGTACTAAAATATCATTCAATTTTAATTTTTTAGGTTATGTTACGTTAAGCATACTATTTTTGAAAGAAAATATTACTATTTTTATGTTAGAGTTGATTGATAGATACAGGTTAAAATAAAGATAGTATTTACCTTTTCAGTATTTATCAGATACCAGAAGTAAATTTGTCACAATTCTCTTAAAGTAGGTAACTCAGCCTGCACATGTATTTTTATAAACGATGTTGTACACTGCTCTGTATCTCGAATACTGGCTAACGGTTTTTACAGCTGCTACGAAATAGCAGGTATGTAGTAAGGCCCAGACCCGCCTAGCCCCTTCCCCACTTCTCTATGAAATACCTTTTGATGGGCTAACATTTTTCGTAGGTAAGTATATAAGTTATCTTAAAATAGTAATAAATAATTTAAAGAAGCAGCATCTAAGCATATAATTTAAAGAAGATTCTACAACTTTCTCAAAATATTAACTTTATTAACTTATTTGTTCGTTAATTATAGTAGTATATTTCGATTTGCAATTCTTGGTTTATCAATGTAACATGTAATCTTACGTTTTTCGAGTAATTAGATTAAGGTGTAAATTTTAATAAATAGCTCAAAATTGTATACATATAATAATTAAAAAAAAATCGAATTCGAGTTTCTTTCTATTTTTTGCATTTCCTGAGAAGATTTACTATAGTATTTTAGAGATGTTAACGAAAATAAGGTGAAAAAATTAATAATTTAAATCAAATAAATTAAAAAAGGTAACTTTTCACCAAATTAAGTGAAAAAAAATAAGTTTCGTAAGAGATACAAATAAAAAACCAAAAACTTGGTTTTTTGAATTTTTTACAAAAATTTTGTGGTTATGTGAAAAAAGTGTTGATACAAAAGTTGAAGATCTTTTTATTACGTACAACTTTGCCATTTGACTTTTTTCCATAGGACTTATAGTTTTGCCGGAAATCGAGATAAACCGTAAAACGGTTATCTCGATTTCCCTTAAAAAACTCACCCCCTTCCCCTTCCCGATCTCAGATCGCCCGTAAATTATTTTTTCCTTCCATTTTTACAATATTCTCCTCCTTTTCCAATGGGTTTCATCCTACTATATTTTTTTTTGGTTTCAAAAACTATCAACCCTATAGATGAAAAAATACAGATGTCGTATTTTTTAAATAATTGCTAGGGTCGGAAACAGAACTGGGTAAAAGACTACCAAGATTTCGACCATGATTTAAGTATTACAATAAATGGTACAAAACATCATTAAACGAATGTTTTTTATGCTATAAAATAATACGTAATGTGTATTTTATTTAATTTTTCAGGTTTCTCTTTTTTTTCATCCAATTTTTTTCTAAAGTTCTTAATAATATTGTGGTCGAAAATCGATACATCCGATCGATTTTCGACTATTTATGAAATTATTGATTTATCAAGATAAACTGAAGTGATTATGGCACATGCAACTGTGCCAATATAGAGAAGCATTAAACTAACATATCATGGTATATAATATCGAAAATTAGTTTCTTATACATATATAATGTTAAGATTAAATAATATTGTATAATAAATATTCATGCGTTCATGAAAGATCTTATGAAGGGTACTCTTCCGTTATCTTTAAAACGGAAGCTA
The DNA here is from genome assembly GCA_948098915.1 of Lampropteryx suffumata. Classification (NCBI taxonomy): domain Eukaryota; kingdom Metazoa; phylum Arthropoda; class Insecta; order Lepidoptera; family Geometridae; genus Lampropteryx; species Lampropteryx suffumata. Next base: position 10,019,889 of record OX402544.1, on the reverse strand, counting down.
ATGGATATGTGTATCCTCCCATATTAACTTATGGAGCACAAACTTGGTCTTTTACAAACATCTAAAAGTCCGAACTCAAGATTTGTCAGCGGGCTATGGAGCGCAGGATTCTCGATGTTAAACGTACAGACCGCATACGCATAAACACAACACTGTGCTCCAGAACCCAAATTGCTGATGTAGCTCAAAACGTTGCGAAGCTTAAGTGGAGCTGGGCTGGTCATGTCTGTCGCAAGCCAGATGAGCAGTGGCCAAAATCACCACTCAGTGGATTCCTGAGACAGCGAGACGGCGCCGTGTTAAACCCAAAAAGAGATACCGAGATGATCTTGACACCTTTGACAGAGCTTGGGTCCAAATAGCTCAAAACGGAGATGACTGGAGAGATCAAGGGGAGGCCTGTATGCCCAGCAGTGGGACACAATGGGACAAAATAGGGGACACAAATCGTAATCGTACTAAATATCAAAGTATGCTTTACTGCCATACCTGTGCTTAATTATCATTTTATGGAAATTAAAATCCAAAAAGAGATATCTTCTGAAGTTGGTATCTTGTGAGTAGACTGATTTACGATTATTTAAATAAATAAGTAATAAGTTTTATGAATATGAATATTGAAAAATAAAAATATATCACGATAAATGAGTTTAATTTATTACTACAAACAATTTCGAAAACTAGGGACTAGGTAATCGAAAACAGAATTTTCTGGTCGAAAACTGGCAAAAATGGGTATTTGAGCTATAAATATTTCTATAAAATTTGCAGATTGTTTTATTGTTATACACTTTATATAAAATGAAATTAGAGTATATTAGCTATAAAGTGAAAAACAATTTTGATCTAAATAATTACAAAAACATATACCTACTTTAAGGTTCTTGAATCTGACAACTCAGCTAACTGGTCGCGAACTGGCGCAATGACCCCAATCAGTTTATTTAAGTTTTTTTTGATCAGTTGTCCGTGGAGAAAGTATTAGAGCACCTCATATAATTTACCAAAGACATCAGGAGGCTGGAATAGCAGCCATTACCCACAACAAGGAAAATGCATGGAAATAAGTCTACACTCCAAGTACCAAGTACAAATTACCAAACAATTTTCTCTAGATATTCCCAAGAATTTTGGAATAAACAAACGTAAAATTAGCTACATAAAAACCTGTTAGTACTATCAGCATGCTCATGAAATGCAAACTGGTGAGACATTAAGTCTTGGTCTTGGTGAGAATTAAACATATAAATATTTAGGATACAAGCAATGAAAGCAGAAACAAAATAAACATAATATATAAATTAAACCAACACATATTAAACACAATTCTGAAAACACTACAACTACATTCCATAAATATTATAAGCTGTAATTACTTAAGCAATCCCCATACTAACATACTTAATTAGTGTTATAAATTGAACTATAACCTTCAGAAATAAAAGATTTACAATTAAAGCTCATAAACATAACAATGACAGAGCATAGAAAATATCATGCCAGAGCTTGTGTACAGTGCTTCCTCAAATAGAATAACTACCTCCTTCTAGTCGAGGAAGCAATATATTATGGTATTATTGATTTATAGAATACTAGCTGTCCTGTTCGCGTCTTCGTCCAAGCGTTTTAAAAAAAAAATACATCTAATTGTACCAACTGCAGCGCCATTTGCCTGGCTGATTTGTGTATCTAAACCATCCAGGACGCCACCCAAACGCATACAAAAAAATTCATTCAAATACGTCCAGCCGTTTAGGAGGAGTTCAGTAACATACACACATACAGTAGAATAATATTTATAAAGATATGCAGACAAATATGAACACTCAGGTCATATTGTTATTCCAAATTTCAAATATATTATATATTATTCTAAGCACACTCCACTTAACATACAAAACTATGAAAGTAATGAAGTAATGACAGACTTACAAACATTGATGGCAGAATGATTCTGTAAGTTTCTTCACGGAAGGCACCACTTTGATTTAAGCTATCCAGAATCAATGGATTGAAACTCGGAATTACGAGACATACATCGTGAAGGTACATAATATACCAAAGGACTTGTGTCGGCAATGTAATAGTTCCTCTAGAACTATACAGTACACAATGCATTAACACAAATGCATGCAAAACACTAGCTCAAACAGACTACAAATTTCGATACAACGAGGTGGCAAACATCATCCATCCAAGACTAGTTGCTATGTATGTATAACTTACCTCACACACATGTAAAGCCAACCCCATATTACAAGCACTCCCCTAAATGCTGAATAACACCACACATTAACTCTATTTCAGCATAGCTTTGCTGAAATAGAGTTAATGTGTGGTGACTGACCAATCCAACATAATTCAACCTGATTTAACTATAAAAGTAACAACACAGCTCTCCCCAAATTTAACAACTTTACAAAAAAATTACAAAATTTACAAAATTCATTAATTTAGTTGAATGTGAGTTCTCACCGATGACCCTATTTCAAGTTACTTAAACCTCATTTTGGTTATATATTTTGAAATACATAAATACTTACTTATAATAGTTTAAAACACCTATACACAGAACAAACACCTATATTACCTCCAACCTACAGCTTGGAAGGGAGGGCAACTACGAACTGAACTGCCTGCCAGTCAACCTGAACCTATAAGAAACCTTATAGGTTTCTTATAGGTTGGCTATTCAGCTTCATATGGAAATTACATGTTTGATATTGCATGCATGATTACAGTCATATTTGGCTACAATTTGCAACCAAATATTAGACTTCGCTAATTTAGCATTGGCGGTAGCAATACATGCCCGGCGCAGTATGAAGTAAACACTTGCGTGGCAAAATACAATAGGTTTGATTATTCGCTTGTCACAATTCACAATCACCAATTTGACCATAGCCCCTAGCTAGATGAAGTATTAATTTGTTACTGAGAAATCATTCTTGTTTCACAAGCAAATTTTTATTTAACAAGAACTTTGTCTTTACACAGCTTTTATTGATGACACCATGAGAAACAAACTGCTGACTATAGAGAAGATATAATAAAAGCTAAAGCTAAAGCTAAAAGCTAGTTAATATTTATCAAAAGATAATGGTGGCAATTCGGTTGGTTCATTTCTAAATTTAGGAATGTCTAAAATATATTTTAGTTAGTCATATCATTTGTAAAACCTATTCGGTTGGTACCATCTAACTAAATAAGGAACACTTAATTAAATTAGATAAAATTAAATTAGGATAAGTTGGTAACAGCAGAATAACAATGTTTAATTTGACAGTCTAAACCTAATTTTAGCTAAAATTAGTTAGGTTGGTGCCAACCGAATTGCCACCAATGTTTAAAATAGTGCCATCCCTTTTTGTCAGTTAGTGACAGTGCAAAACTCAAGCAGTGTTTAGGCAATGTTCAAGTTGAGAGACGTTTTTGAGGCATAATTTTGCTCTGCCTTTGGAAAAAAGAAGGATCATACAAAAAAGCGCTAGGACCAAGACGAGATTCTTGGGAATTCGTCCTGGACTTGGGTAAGGAGGAATTGGCACATAATTCACCTAGCATATAAAACGTTCCAAAGTGAACCTTGTATTCTTGTATTAAATAAAAAATATTTGACTTTGACTAAGATTGAGTGCGACACCCCTTATAGAAAACACTCCAAAATAGCAGCAAGATGGATGCACGACTAATTTAAATTCGAGGGCTGCGTTTGAGATAAGTGCAGTATCGACGAAAAAAAGGAGGCATATACTCAGCAGTGAGTGATTTAAAGGGCTATAGATGATGTTGTTATGCTAATTTACCTTTTTCAGACATTGCTTCCTAATACAGCAACTATTCGATTTTTCGAACTGCAAAACAGTTCAGCACATACGATGAACCACGTAAAATACTTTTTTTTTCAGTATATTGTTCCTTTAATTCGACCAGGGACCGGAGGAAACCGCGCCCGTATCCTCACCTCAACCTGACCGAGTACCGAAGTCGCGATTTGTGTTTAGGAATTGGTTTTCAACCTACACCACATCACAATTACTTATTTCACTTCATTTCACTTCACTTCACTTCACTTTTTTTTTTTTTTTTTTTTCGCTCATATGTGCAGGCTAAAGTCTGAAGACCATACTACCTTGTCTTGCATAAAATAATTTCATCCGTTTCAAGGGTAAATTTTATGTCTTTCGTAAGTTTCATAAACAATCTTTATGTATTCATCAAAATACTTTGATACATCTAAACGATTTTTTTTTTTAACTTGAATAAGTATTTTATTTTGCTAATAATATTATAAAATAGTTATGTACATATTTATTATTGTAAATAAAAGTTTTTTTTTTGGTTTCAATGGGAAACCTTGTTATTTTTTTTTTTAATAATTAATTACTATAATATTCTTTTACATTTATAACTATATTATCTATGTACATTTTGCACATTTTTATATATCTATTAAAATACTAAATAAAAACTTATACAACTCTATATAGGTTGACTCATTCTTAAGTAGCTCCAGAATACAACGCGGGACCAAATCAGGCTCACCATAAATTTGGAGGAGTCCATCTATCAGTACAAGGCGCTGAATACTGAATGATGGACAATCAAAAAATATATGATTTAATGATTGAACTTCTCGTGACTGACAATGCTCACAATCAGAAGAGTCAACCAGCTTTAAGCGATAGAGATGATGGTTCAAACGACGACGACCAAAGCGCATTCGACAGATCGTAGAATAAAATTTTCTATTTAAGAAAATCTTACTCTTACAAAAACGCAGTATGGAATCAATCTGGACATCTAGAGTAGCATACCAGGAACCTCTATTTTCGACTTACGTATAGTGATACGAATGTCTCCCCCATGCATGACACATCCGTTGTTTTAGGAGACTTACAACGTCTGTGTATGGTAACAAAACATCTGCATCACCACCGCTTTCAATATTAGATTATATGATATTTGAAAACTTAACTATCGTATTAGCTAGATAATCTGCTTTTTCATTTCCTTCAACACCTTTATGTGAAGGCTTTACACGAAGCTAACATTAATATTTAAATCAAATAACTCCACCCATAGCTGTTTCATTAAGTAAATGATGTAGGTAATTAGTGTCAGCATGCAATTTGTTATTTGCCAGGTTTTTTAGAACACTCATGCTGTCACTAACAGCAACCCATTTATTGTGTCCCAAGTTACGACTTTTAATATGTTTTAAAGCGCTCAAGATTGCAACAGCTTCAGCTGTGAAAATACTAGCGAATTTATCCATTTTATGACTAACACCAATATTCAAAGACGATTCAAATATGGCAAAAGACACAGCGTTATCGTTTTTGGCTCCATCCGTATAGACAAACTTGTGATCTGTCCATTCAGACAGCATTGTGCACACTTCTTCTTTACTTGACAAAGCATTAGCAATAACTACATTAATTTCTGGGAATTTACTATTAAAAGATCCTTCATCGCAAGGTAAGGTATGATTTGCCTGATATATATTTAAATTTTGAAGAAATTGTTTAAAACTCTGAAAGCCCTGAAGCATAAAAAAAGATTTAAAAACCCCTTGGGCTCCGAACAGATTAGTCAAAAGACTATTGCCAGAAACACAATGAAGTTTTAATATAAACCTTTCTTTTAGGTAATTCAAACGAATATTAATTGGTGGAAGCCTGCATTCAATCTGCATAGCATTGATAGGAGTACTCCTAAATGCCCCTGTGATTAAACGCAAACATTTATTTTGAAATGTATTAATTATATTTACAATTTTTACATCGGCAGCATAACAAACGAAGCCATATTCAAAATGACTACCAACTAAAGATTTGTACAATGTTAAAATAAAATTCTTGGATCTGCTCCCCAATAAGAGCCTGACAAAGACTTTATTACATTGTGAGCTTTTTGAGCTTTGCAAATGATTTGTTTAGAGTAATTATTCCAGGATAATTTATGGGAGAATAATACTCCCAAGAACTTAACTTCAAGAGACACTGGCAAAGGTGCATTTTTAATAATAAATCGCTGGCAAGTTATTCGATTTTTTCCCAAAAACCACTACCTTAGACTTCGACGAATTAACATCAAGATCTAAAAAAGATAAGTATTTTTCAAGTTTTGTCAATGCGTCATTGACAATTTCAGCTACAGGAGCTAAATCTGCTCCCGACGCATAAACAACCAAATCATCTGCAAATTGAAGATTTTTAACATGTGAACCTAATATTAAATTTAAACGAAATATATACAAAATGAAAATTAAGGGTGACAGAATGCCACCCTGACATACACCTACAGAAGAATATCTTGGACCATAGAGATGTTTATTGTATTTTACAAAAACTTCTCGATCTGAGAAAAAACATTGGATCCAATTTATAATTTTTTCAGGAATGCCTAGTAATAGCAGTTCTTGACAAAGAATTTCAATATTGACGCTATTAAAAGCGCCTGAAATGTCAAAGAAAACAGCGACAAGATGATTGTTTGCAGCCAAGGAATGACATATATCAAGTTGTAATTGACAAATACTCTCCCGAGCAGAACGATTTCTACGAAAACCGAACTGATTGGAAGGTAAAAGTTTGTGATGTTCTACATAAAATTCCAAACGTTGCTTTAGCAATTGCTCAAAAATTTTACCGACACATGAAGTGAGCGCAATAGGACGATAAGATTCAGGGCATAATTTGGGTTTATTGGGTTTCAAAATTGGTACTAAACAGTCAGTTTTCCAATTGTGAGGTACTATATTATTTTGCCAAAGTAAATTTAAAATTTGGAGAAAAATTGTCAAACAGTTTCTATTCATTTTCTTAAAGATTATAAATGGGACTCCATCAAGACCAAAAGCAGTATCCCTCCTAGAGAAAATGGCAGAAGTTAATTCACTATATGAAAAAGAGTCTACAAGAAAGCTATTATTAGAATTTAAATTATTTGAATTAAGTGTTTTCGATTTAGGTAGTACAAAATCAGGAGTATATTTGGATAAAAAATCACAAATCCATGAGTCGTCTTCATATTGAATAGGTTTATAGTAAGATTTATTAAATTTACGCATGAACTTCCATACAACGGTTAATGGAGTGCATCGATTGAAAGTTTCACAAAGAGAGACCCAGCTTTTTTGTCGTTCTATTTTTATTGTAAGTTTTTTGTTAGCTCGCAGTCTCTTGAACTCCAAATAGCTTTCTTCTGTTGGATTGAATTTAAAATTTAAATATGCTTCTTTGGATTTCAAAACAGCTGCTGAACATTTTTCATTCCACCAAGGCAGATAAGGTTTTTTACCAGGTTTATTAACACATGACTGTTGTCTGTCAGTGTCAGTTAGAACAGAAGAATTTCTGCTTACAATAGACCTATCAAGCAACGGCCGTACGCAATACTTTACATTACAAAAATCTAAATAGGAATCTTGCGGACATTCAGTATCCACTATAAAATCAACCAACATTTTATCCATGCAACTACTAAACGTTTTCCAATCTGTAAGTTTGTAATTTGGATAGATTGGTAAATGTCTCAAATTATGACAACTAGGATCCGAACCAGTAATATTGTAATTCAATAAAACTTTAATTATTACAGGAAGATGATAGCTTGTGCCGACTGGGCTATCATAAACAGACCAGTCACAATGTAGCGCCAATGATGGCGAAACCAACGACAAATCTAATGCGTTCGGACGCCAGGACAACGAACCAATCGTCGTTGGTAGACCATCATTTAACAAAACTAAGTTATTGTCGTCAATTACTTCCAAAACATCTCTACCACGAGGAGAGTCAGAACTGCAACCCCAGGAGGTATGATGTGCATTGAAGTCTCCTGCAAATATGAATGGACCAGGAATAGACTTGATTAGTGCGTCAAATTTGCTTTTACTAAAGGCTGGACTACAGTTTGTTGGGCTATAAAAACTGACTATGCTCATAACTTTCTTATTAATTGTTACTTTAATACGAATATTTTGTAGTGAGTCATCAAAAAACATGTTGACTTTAGAATATGCGATACTATTGTGAATTAGAATAGCTACACCATTATGATTGTTTCCACAATCATTACGTTTGAACGTAATGATTGTGGAAACAATCATAATAACATTGATTATTGATTAACATTGATTGATTATTGATATCGTAATAACATTGATGTTATAATGTTTTATTTTGAATGTTTGGTATGGTTTAAACCATGTTTCAGAAATAATTGCAATATGAATGTTATTTGAATAAAGGAAGTTTGTAAATATATGTTTGTTACTGTTTAGATTTTGTGCATTCCATTGAAAAATATTTAAAAAATCCATTATGATGTTGGAGGTAACTTGTTACTTAGAGTTTTTTTTAAGGTATCTCTAATAGACCCTGAATTTATGGAGACATCTTTGTTTGTTATAATTTTAGTGATTGTTTCTATTAAAATATTAATAAAAACTTCAGACTTCATGAGATTATTAACCTGTACATCAAGTGTCCTAGCTGACAGTGCTGGGAAAGACTTAGAGTCGAAAAGTTCTGAGTATGTGGCAGATCGAGAATTTATTTTTTCTTCTACCTTCTGCTTTCGTGCAGTTTGAGCATTTTGCATCTTTAGTTTCAGTACTACAGTTTTTGAAGTTATGCGTGCCGGAGCAGATGCTGCAGACCTATGTGATGTGACAAAACTTAGCAATGTGGCCGTACCGCATGCACTTTAAGCACTGTTTTACAGGGGGTATGTATGATTTCACTTCATGTCGCCAAGAGTCCAAGTATACATATTCGGGGAGCTGAATCGACGCAAATGTTACAGCAACCGCTTGGGTTGGCTGGAACGAGACACTACCCTCACCTCGCACCCTACGCATAAATCTTCTGACCTGTATTATATTTTTGGAGCTGGCAATAAGCGAAAAAATTTGCTTATTTGACATCTCAGTGGGAACAGATGTCAGAACACCTGTTACCTCCGTGTCGCCTGCTGGGATGGTGGCTTTTAGTGATAGCTGTTCCAGTAGTTTTTTATTTTGTATAAAAACATTGGCGTTGTTAGATAGGTCAAATGTTATTCCTATCTTGTACCTATTTATTGATCTCAGATGTAAAACTCCAGAGACGCAATGTTCACGCAATGCTTTGGAAAGTTTTAAGCGGTCACGGTCATTAAAAGCAACACCGTCATCAGTGTGCGTCAGGAATACGATGAATCCGTCCGACTTGTTGGAATTATCCGGGTATTTTCGTATGTATCCTTGAACTTTATAAATCTCATACCTGTCCTTTTCCTTACTGTTTTTATTGACCTCATCAGCTTGTGGAGATTCGACCGAGTCGGAGTCTGAGGTCGACCCTTCCGACCGGTCTTCATCCGGAGGTGGAGGCTGCTCACACCTCTTTCTCTTTTTCCCCATGGCTTACCGGTACCAGCACTAGCTTTGTATTTTATTTACAACGAAAAAATTATATATTTACAGAGATTACAAAAAGATTTCGAGAGTTCGCGCCTTTCCACTTTCGAGGTTCCCGCCTTTTTTTTTCCACTTCACTTCACGCACAGTGTTGCCAACTAGGTTTTCGTATAAAGTGCTAAAATTATGCTAAACTTGAATAAAAAGTGCCAAATAAAATTAAACTTTCATTTAAATTAATATAAGTACAAAATATTGAAAAAGTTATTCCATACCTTGAAATAATATGTTTAAATCCTCATGCTCATGGTCGTCTTCAACTTCAATGCGGTTAAATTGTGATTCTGAAGACGATGTAGAAGGCCCATAGCTTGCCATTGTTCCTATTGATTTTAGAACGTCGTCTGACAATGTATATGAATAGCAACATTTAAGAGTTTTTTTATACTAAATCTGACATATAAAATAGCATTCAGAGTTTTTAAAGCCAAACGATTGCGCAGCTTAGTTTTTACTAAACTCATCTGACTAAAAACGCGCTTAACTTCAGCGTTTGAATGTGGTAACGATAAAATAGATGTTGCTAACTTAGCCAAATCTTCAAAAGGATTGTTTCCGGCCGCATCTTTGTATTGCATGACTTCCGCCCAAAATAGTACAGTCGAAGATGTGCAGTCCCAATGAATGTGAACTATGTTTCTCCACTGAGAAATGAGTCTCTCGATGGTGGATGCATTCATTTGCATCTCTTGGGCTATTTCAATAATGGAAGGCTTTAATATTTTCAAAGTGTCTTGTACAGAGAACATAGATATTTTTTGAAGAATACCTAAATTAGTGGGTAATCTTGAGCGCAGCTCTTGAACAAGTTTCAAAGTAAATTTAATGCAACGTTGTCGTAAGTTGTTTACTGCTGCAGGTTGGAGATTGCACTCAAGTAATTTATTCTCAAAAGCAAATCCCATATAAGGCGATGGATCTAAATAACTGTCTATCTCTTGTGTAAAAACGTCCACTCTCGCCGTTGGGTTCAGGATACGTCGTACTAGTCGATTCTACTAAGTCACTCAGATCATTGTATTTTAAAAATGTGCTATATGCTAAACGCGAAATAAATGTGCTAAAGTGGCATAAAATATTAAAATATGCTAAATTTAGCACTAAAAGTGCTAAATTGACATCACTCACGCACCTAATGATATTTTTTTTTTCGTTCATTTGAGCAGGCTAAAGTCTAAAGACCATACTGCCTTGTCTTGCGTAAAAAAAATTTATCCGTTTCAAGGGTAAATTTTATGTCTTTCATAAGTTTCATAGGCAATGTTTATGTATTCATCAAAATACTTTGATACATCTGAACTAATTTTTTTTTTTTAACTTGAATAAGTATTTCTTTTTCTTCTCTTGTGTCGAGTTATTATACGCTTTATATTAGCTTCACTTGTATGTATGTTTGTATGTTTGCAACCGACTTCTTAGGACGCGATTTTGACCCACTTTAAACGGCCAGATTTCATTAAAATTTTGCACACCTGTCAAAGACCGATGACAATGCAATAATTCGAAAAAAATATTTAAAAAACTTATACAACTCTATATAGGTTGTCTATAAGCTGACTCCTACTGACGAAACCTGGCTACCTACAAAAAGCTTCGCAACCGCTGCTCCAAGATGTGCAGGGACGCAAAAAGACAACACATACACAACTCCATTCAAAACTGTAGTCCTCCCCTTATGTGGAATTAGAGTTGGGCTCTATTTCTTTCGAATTAAATTCAATAAATACTCATTTTTCTTGTTCTCCTACGTCTTAGGATGCTGGAACAAAGCTCTCTACTATCGATCACTTATCTCGCCTATCTAAACCCAATTGTCCTGGTTTCTGCTTTGTAGAGGTTTCCGAGGGGGATGTATTAAAATTAATTCAATCCATTTCCACTTAAGCTATTGGTGTGGATGGTATTCATGCCCATATGCAAAAAATCCTGTCCTCCGAGCTCGTTTCAGCAATCACTCACATTATCAACTTTTCCCTTGAAATGAGCTCATACCCGTCCACTTGGAAAAAAGCTTTTGTTATTCCCCTACCTAAAACCTCTAACCCCTCCACTGCATCCCAATTTAGACCAATATCCATCTCACCCATTTTATCTAAAATCCTGGAGCAGGTTGTTCACAAACAGCTTTCTCTCTTCCTTTACAAATATAAACTCCTCAGTCCTTTTCAATCTGGCTTCCGCCCGGGCCACAGTACCGTCAGTACCCTGATCAAGGTATCTGATGATATTCGGTGGGCAAAGGATAACCAGCTTCTTACTGTCCTATTGCTTCTTGATTTTAGCAGTGCGTTTAATTCGGTTGACTATGACATTCTTCTCTTAATGTTTCCCCCGAGACAATCTCTTGGTTGATTCATATCTTTCAGGCCGTTCACAGTGTGTACGCTCTGAAGAGTCTTTCTCTGACTGGTGTGATATCACTGGGGGCGTGCCTCAAGGTGGTGTTCTTTCACCTCTCCTCTTCTCAGTTTTCATTAATGGCATCAAGTCATTTCTTCTAATCATCATCTTTATGCTGATGACTTGCAAATTTATAACCATTTTAAAGTTAGTGAGTTGTCTGTTGGTATTAATCAAATAAACGCTGACTTGAATAGTATCTACACATGGGCGAAGGCTTTTGGCCTTCTGGTTAATCCATCCAAGTCTCAGGCGTTAATTTTTGGAAGCTCTTATATGCTGAGTTTCATACATAAATCTTCCCTGCCTCCTCTTGTGTACGCTAACTCTCCCATTTGTTTCACAGCTAACGCTAAGAACCTGGGTATCATTTTTGATTCTCAGTTGTCTTGGGTAAACCACATCAATGAAATCAGTAAAAGAGTCCATTTTTCATTCCAGTCCTTTAAGCGATTCCAGCAATTTCTACCTCATGAGACCAAAGTCATTCTAGCTCAAACTTTGTTACTTCCTCTTATAGATTATGCCGACTGCTGTTTCATTGACGCCACGAAGGAGTACCTTAATAAACTGGAACGTCTTCAGAACTTGTGCATTCGATTTATATTTGGATTGCGGAAGTTTGACCACGTTTAATGCTCAGAGCCCAGTTAAAATGAATACCCATTCGTCGGCGCCGAGATCTGCATGTCGTATCTCTTCTTTTTAATATTCTCAACAACCATCTCTCTCCTTCTTATTGTTATGAGCGTTTCGATTTCCTTGTTCCCCGTGGTGAGTCCTGCAGAACTGCAAAATCTCTTCTTCTTAAAATACCTGCCCACTTTTCTAGTCGCTATGGTGGTTCATTCACGGTCCACTCTGTGAAGTTGTGGAATTCACTCCCTCACGTTATCTGCGCTAGTCCCTCGCTTGGCATTTTCAAGCGTAAAGTCAAAGAGCACTATCTCTCCTTGTAAGTATTTAGGTATATTTATTTGTGTACTATTTTATGTATGTTTAATATATTTAGGTAGATAGATATATATATATATATACATATATAATAATTATATATTATATAATATATTTAGCAATAATGTTAGGGAAATTATATTTAGTTTATTTATTATTTATCTGTATTTCTCTATAAGTTAGTTCATATTTATATTAGTTTTGTGAATTTAATCTTTCTCTTTTCCTCCTTTTGTACACTTTTTACCCACCAATTCGTTTTTAATATCTCCAATTCCCAAGGTTTTCTGGAAGAGAACTCTTTTTAGGGTTAAGCTCGCCTGTGTACATGCCATTATTGATTAAGTTTAGATTATGTTTTTTGTGTACAATAAAGAATTGATTCATTCTTAATTAGCTCCTGTAGGTATACAACGCGGGACCAAATCAGGCTTACCATAAATTTGGAGGAGTCCATCTATCAGTACAAGGCGCTGAATACTTGTGTATATGTTAGGAATTACTCAAAAGTCTTCAAAAAAGTTTGTCATGCGGCTAAGTCACTGTTTTTGAGAAAAATAATAGAAAATTCAACAAATAAAATAAAAGCAACTTGGAAATTAATCAATAATGAAACAGGTAAATCAAGGGCTCGCAATATACAGTTCAAATTAAATATAAATGGTACAATTTTGACAAAGGAACAGGATGGTGCGAATGCATTTGATAGTTTTTTCTCAGATATACCAAAAATAGTGACCAAATCGTTAAACTCTTCAGCCTCCAGAGCTTCCGTTCTATTAGAATCTAGTGTTGCAAAATGTAAGAATGAGTTTAGTTTTAGCTACATTAACGAGGCTAGTATTGTAAAAGCATACAAGTTAATTAATATAAAAAATACAGAAGATCTTTGGGGAATGTCTACAAAGGTGCTGGGTGTCATTATCTTAGATATTGCACCATGTTATATTTTTAATAGATGTATCGACGAGGGAGTTTTTCCCGATCTCATGAAACACAGTAAACTCATTCCTATGTTTAAGTCTGGAATTGAAAGTGATCTCGCTAATTATAGACCGATATCGATATTACCTGCTTTAAGTAAAATCTTTGAAAAAATAATTCTTAATCAGTTATTATACCACTTTAACGTTAACGGCCTGCTACATAGTAATCAATACGGATTTACTAAAGGTCGATCAACAGCTGATGCAGGTATAGCGCTCTTAAAGCATATATTTGAGGCCTGGGAGAAGTCACAGGATGCAGTTGGGGTATTCTGCGATCTATCTAAGGCCTTTGACTGTGTGAGTCATGCAACCCTAATCACAAAGTTAAAATATTATGGCATTAAAAACCGGGCGATTGACCTCATACAGTCTTATCTATCCAATAGAGTCCAGAAAGTAGACGTGGGTGGTGAGAGGTCTTTGGGATCAATTATTGATATAGGGGTACCTCAGGGATCGATACTAGGCCCTTTTTTATTCCTAGTATACGTTAATGATTTACCTTTTTTTGTAAAAAATATTTGTGATATAGTTTTATTTGCAGACGATACGTCTTTAATTTTTAAAGTTGATAGAGGTAAAACCAGTATATGCGATAACGTAAATGAATCCTTATCGTTAGTTCTTAACTGGTTCACTGTAAATAATCTTTTGCTTAATTCCAAAAAAACTATATGTATCAAATTCACTTTGCCAAATGTTATTCATAGCCCGTCCAACATTGAAATAAATGGAGAGGCAATGAATCTTGTAAATTCCACGATCTTCCTAGGTCTTAATATTGATGCAAAACTACAGTGGGGACCACAAATTGAAACGCTTGCTGGTAGGCTTAGTTCCGCTGCATATGCAGTTCGTGCGATACGGTGGCTTACTGATGAAGCTACAGCTAGACTAGTTTATTTCAGTTACTTCCATAGTGTTATGTCATACGGTATCATTCTCTGGGGGAAAGCAGCTGATATTGGTAAAATATTTGTAATTCAAAAAAGGGCAATACGTGCCATTTATAAAATGAAACCACGAGAATCTTTGAGAGAAATATTCAAAGAAATTAATATTCTCACAATAGCTTCACAATATATATATGAAAATTTGTTATATACACATAAAAATAGAGATGGGATTAAGAAAAATAGTGACCTTCATAAAATCAACACTAGGAATAAACATAAATTATACATCCCTAGGTTTCGACTAGAAAAAGTTAATAAGTCATTTATGGGGAACACGGTGCGCTTCTATAATAAGCTTCCTGAAAATGCTACTAAACTACCTATTAAGAAATTTAGAGCATACATTAAAGGTAGTCTTTTGAAGGAAGCTTATTATAATATAGATGACTATATTATTGATAAGAATGCATGGCCTCATGTCGCTCTGCCGTCAGACAGTTAACCGACACACTTGAAATGTATAAACTCTCTTGTATTTGTATTTTGTAGTTAAGGTAGTTATAAGATGGATCATATAAAAAAGCGCTAGGACCAAGACGAGTTTCTTGCCAATTCTTCTCGAGCTTGGGTTAGGATGAATTGGCACCTAAATTCACCTAGTATGTAAGACGTTTCAAAGTGATCCTTGTGATTGTATTGAATAAATCATCTTTTGACTTTGACTTTACTGAATGATAAACAATCAAAAAATATATGATTTAATGATTGAACTTCTCGTGACTGACAATGCTCACAATCAGAAGAGTCAACCAGCTTTAAGCGATAGAGATGATAGTTCAAACGACGACGACCAAAGCGCATTCGGCAGATCGTAGAATAAAATTTTCTATTTAAGAAAATCTTACTCTTACAAAAACGCAGTATGGAATCAATCTGGACATCTAGATTAGCATACCAGGAACCTCTATTTTCGACTTACGTATAGTGATACGAATGTCTCCCCCATGCATGACACATCCGTTGTTTTAGGAGACTTACAACGTCTGTGTATGGTAACAAAACATCTGCATCACCACCGCTTTCAATATTAGATTATATGATATTTGAAAACTTAACTATCGTATTAGCTAGATAATCTGCTTTTTCATTTCCTTCAACACCTTTATGTGAAGGCTTTACACGAAGCTAACATTAATATTTAAATCAAATAACTCCACCCATAGCGGTTTTATTAAGTAAATGATGTAGGTAATTAGTGTCAGCATGCAATTTGTTATTTGCCAGGTTTTTTAGAACACTCATGCTGTCACTAACAACAACCCATTTATTGTGTCCCAAGTTACGATTTTTTATATATTTTAAAGCGCTCAAGATTGCAACAGCTTCAGCTGTGAAAACACTAGGTAGTAGCGAATTTATCAATTTTATGACCAACACCAACATTCAAAGACGGTTAATTGCAAACGGATGCACACTAGTTAATTTTAATAAAAATCATTCAATTCCTTCTAGTGTCCATACCTAATTTTAAATCATAGGCACTGTTTCTTTTCCACCAGCTTTGTTTGCCTTTGTATCAGTAGTACGATTAATGGTACAAATGACACAACTTTGTATCCTTAGTACCATTAAAATAGATACCGAGTTTATGACCCATTTTCAAAAACTATGTAAATTGTGACTAACATGATTGAAATTGTGACTAAAGTATTTTGTGACATACCTGTACTTTTACAGTACATGTGAGTCACATTTATTGTACTTTAAAACAAACTTTACCTCTTTATAATATTGGCATAGATGTAGGTATGTGTACACTTCCTACACATACATATATGCCAAAATGATAAAGAGGTAAAGTTTGTTTGTTTGTTTTGTTTGTATTTTCAAGTTGATCTCCGAAACTACTCATACGTATTCAAATATCTTTCACCAACTTCTTCGTGGCATAGCTCCTGTTTTGGCTTTGGTCTTGTTTCTATTAGTATCATTAATATATGTATATATATAAACATTTTCAGATCCTTTACTTCTTTCCTCTTTTGACTCTGTGTTTATCACTTCGTTAGCATAAATCATCGCATGTGTTTTTATCATAATTCTTAAGATCAAATCTCAAAGTCTCGTTCCATTCAACATGATTGATATACTTCTTATTTTTTTTTAAATATTCACATATTATATATAGAGAACACCCAGACCTGAGACAAATATTTGCAGATTATACAAATATATGTCCCGCGGCGGGGATCGAACCTGCAACTTTCTGCGTCTCAGGCGGGCCTTGACCCTTGAGTCACAAAATGTGACTAACAAGTCGGTGCATTTAGTGAAAAACCTAACTTCAAAAATCATTTATGATTATGACAAAATAATTTGCAATACAGGTGAATGGAACACATGATTGAACTAGTATTTGTTAGGTCTATGCTGCTTAAACAATAGAGTATAATTATAATACACCTACACCTTACTTTGACTAGAAATCCACCGTGATTCACATTATTTTTTTACGAATATATGCCGATCTTTCTTTGCGAACAAAAAAAAATTGATCTAAAACGAAATGACAGAGATTTGGTAGGGTTTAGTATGCAGCAGTGTTGCCAGTAATTAAAAATGAATTTAAAGAGGTAGAATTACAACAGAATACTATGGAATCTTCCGTGACATCCTCTGAGTGACTCACATGATTAAAACCTGAGACAAACTTAAAAGTATTTTTTATCGTATAAACATTGCCTAGATTATTACTGTTTTTTAATAAAGAAAAGCAAATATATTTATTTAAATGATACAAATACAATAGATTTGAAAGAGGACACTGGAGCCTCTTAAGATTTGATTCTGTAAGACATTTTTTTGTATGGCCATTGAGGGTGACAAAAACTAAAAGGGGTTTTAAATATAAAATCACTTTAATATATCCATATATTTCTTGTGGGGGCTGAAGAGAAAAGTACATATTTGTAAAAAATTTCGTTAAAATCAAAAAGTCATAACTACTTTGTGTTTTATTTAATTATAAATACGTTGGACAAGAATTTTCGGGAAATTTTACTTTTTAAAAATGGCTCTTATACCGTGTATTTACTTTTTTTTACCAAAAAAATTGACGACGCAATTTTTCTAAAAACGAACTTAACCTAACCTAAATGCCTTAGTAGCATCTGGACAGGTTAGCAACTAGACAGTGTTATGTATGTAGACAGACGAACTATATTCTTCTGGCGCTTCGGCGGCCGCTACCGCGGCACGACCGCTTTCCTCGCTCAACTTGTGCGTTGTTTTCTATACTCTAACATAACCTAACCAACTGGTTTAGAATAAACTAGTATCTGTTTTAATGGTACTAAGGACACATAGTAGTAGGTATCACTAGTACCATTGATGGTACAAATCAATGGTACTATAGACACAGTGTCCTTTGTTTTCGTCACATTAGTCCCAAAGTTTAATGTATGCAGAACTTGGCTTCACTGGACCTAGTAGTGGTTTACCATGGATATTGGTTTTTGCGAAACATCCAATTATTGTATCTCCGCAGAATATCCAGTCACTTTGCATTCTTTTGGAAAAAAATCTTTTTCTGAAAATAAAATAATGAAAATGTAATATAATTTTAGTAAGTTTATGTACCTTACATAAAATTACTAAAATTATATAACAGTTGACAATATAAATTTATAAGTTTTTTATTGCATTACTTGCATTGAGTTATTTATTTATTTATTTAGATAGTTATTTATAGTTGGGAAGGTTATATTAAGGTTCGTATTTGTAGTAATTGCAATAAAAGCAAAACTTTACCTGCCAAATATCCCATGTTTGATGCCACTATACGACTAAATATTTCAGTAGCATATTTAACCTTCATTTTCGATATTTTCCTTGATATTATATGGCTATCTATGAATTTGAGAACCAATCTTATCCCCTTCTATTGTCGGTTTTATTTCTGTAACCAGTTTTTGGTTAAAAAAATATTTTGGATAAAACTTATTAAATGTGGCGGGTCATACACCTCGACCTCTGTGACGCAGTGGGGCTAGGCTCGGCTAAGACGCAAAAGGTTGCGGGTTCGATTCCCGCCGCGGGACAAATGTTTGTATGATCTGCAAGTATTTGTCTCGGGTCTGGGTGTTTCTATGTATAATATGTATGTATTTACATTAAAAAAATATATATATAAGTAGTATACTTATCAGTCATGTGGCACCCAAAACACAAGCTCTGCTTACTTTGGGGCCAGATGATGTTGTGTGAAATGTCCGGAATTATTATTATTATTATACAACAGAATGATTTTTCGCTTGTTAATTACAATTAAATTTTGGTCAGCAACTGTACGATCAACAATGAGACCTGCCTCTTGTTATTTTGTTACAACTTCTTTTAAGTTGTTTTGCCAGTTTTAGAACTTTTGCAGTAAATGCTACATGTAACAGGCTGCTTGTAGTTTCTGATTAAACCTCTTACTATGAAAACTTGGGTGTGGTCTGCTAATTCAGGTTCTGTTTTTTGGCATTAGTGACAAATCCCAGCACACTATTCTTTCTTTTAAATTTGCTTTCGAAGACATTTCATCAAACAAGACTAAGCAAGCTCAAATGGCCTAAATGGCCAAAATTTAAGAATACTTAAATTTTGTGTGGCTTTTTGATTTGTGCAAATATATTTTTATTTAATCCACATTTGATTTACAAGTAACAAGAGTTTAAAAAGCTGAATACACTTTTGTTTCATAAAAATCATTAACATTTCAGACTTTGTTTCATAATTGTTAGTCCATCTATGTTTTCTTCCAATGCAAATCATCTGAACTGCAACATTGTAAAATTTTTGCAGAGCTTGGTAATCTTTGAATTGCATCTTTGAATGCTGGATTTCTTGTCAATTTCATGGCTGCATTAAGACTTGCTTTCTGTTTCTTAACCTTGCTTCGGTATTTGCTTAGTTTGCCTCTGACTTGAATGAGTTTATGCAGAATTTGTCTTCCAATGCTGTTTTGGTGGGTTTTTTAAATAACTTTCCTCTCCAATTTCCTTGCTACTCCTAAAAATAAAGTGCCTTTACTTAAACAATGTTATGACTATCCTACTAATATTATAGATGCGAATGTAAATTTTTTGTAAGTAACTCAATCACACAATAATGGCTGAACTGATTTGGATGAAACCTGGTATAGATTTAGATGTAGACCCAGATTACCAATTTCAGATGCATGACATTTTATGACATAATCTGTATTATGTATATCATTATCTGTAGTATGTGATTCTTACCAGACTTTTCATTAATTACATCAGCAGCAGTTTCAGAAGCAGCACATAATGTAGAAGTCCTACAAGACATTGCATCAATCCCAACCCAAGACCTGAAACAGCATATTATAAATTTTAATCAAAGTTGTATTAATTTGAGTTATAATTTAAAATAATCACTATGAGCCAGAGAAATGATATATAGGGAATTGGCAAAATAATATAAGCATAACAAGTAAACAGTCGCATACAATAGTCCTGAGCACACAGGATTCCCTGTGTCAAGAGTATATTTGATCAACTGCGGGAATTGAACCAACAAGCTCCCGTTTCTCAACTGAGCACTCATCCATCGCACCGTACCACTAGGTAGTCAATAAAATAAGTAGGTATGTACATATATTGTTTGTTCTGTGTCTAGGTGTTATAGAGTATGTATGTATTTATATATATAAGTATCAGTCATTTGGAGGTTACATGGTGTTGTGTTCACAATACAAATTTATTTATGTATGGAGATCTTAACAAACTTTCATCAATGATATCAGCAATAGATGTAGAAGCTGTGAAAAATAATAATTAGTTCAAATCAAATAAAAATGTTCTCTTGCTCTCGGAATTCTTTTAGCTTGGAAGCCATATCATCTTGAAGTGAAGAAATCTTAGCCAGGTTGGCTTTCCATGGTTCAAGGTCCTCATAGAATGTTTTTGCAGAAGATCTCAGATAATGTCTAATCTGCAACATGTCTGATTCCTACTACCTTAGTCTTAGCTTGCCTTAGCTTAGCAGGTTTGTTTGGTTCTGGATCTGGTCTCCCTGATGGAGATGTCATGATTGACCTTGCTGATTTCCTCTGACAGATTGAAGAGAGAGGAGATGGATGGTCCGGAGATATGGAAGAGTTTTGCGAGTTTGTCACTGATTCATTTTATTTTATGCAAGCACAACTCACATGGAGAAACATGGAGGATAAACATCCTATTAGTATGTGTACTAGACTACTAGTCTAGTAGTCTAGTACACAAAGTACTACTTGTATAGGAATACTTCTATAGGAATGCTAAAGCGATACAAGTAGGATGCTTGGATTTGTTTTGAGATTTTATTTACCTTTTACTGTGATCTGTTGACTCGAGTTGAGTTCACAGCTACGTCCTCCTCCATGTTTCTCCATGTGAGTTGTGCTTGCATAAAATAAAATGAATCAGTGACAAACTCGCAAAACTCATCCATATCTCCGGCCGGACCATCCCTCACACCACAAACTATAGGATGCTTGCTAACGCATCAGACGGGGCACTCCCATAGACGACATCCTGTCCAATACCTGTTCACTCTTATCCCATATGACAGATAACTTATTTATTTTAAATGAACCTTTTAGCATCAGCAGGGTATTCATTCTACCGAGTATATTTTTACTGCTGGCTTGCATACAAACGCAAACGCAATGGGTCCTGTTTCCAAAGAGCCCAGGGTCTTGACTCAAAAAGCTCACATAATGTAGGCCTTATCAAAAAAGGCATATTTGCATCTTATCAGGTCCTCAGCACCTCCCCACATGCAGCTGTCCTCACCAGCTCTAACCGAAATCCCACACTCTGCGGCATGCAGAGAGATGCGGCATGGGTGTCTACACAAGTAGCATCTCATATCAATGGCCCACCCATCTCCTAAGGGACAAAAGTCATCAGGCTTCTTACCATCATCACATATCAGACCGTACAGGTCGAGAACAGCTGGTATGTTGATGTTGACATTTGGATTAGGTGTAATGTGCTTTGGAGTAGGTGTGAGCCAAATGTTGTAGTTTCAGGGTGTAACCACATGATGATCACAGTACTATCTGGAAAAAAAAAAAAAAATTTAAGCACACATAATCAAATGCAATAATGTTGAGTGTTTAACATTCTATGTTGTTTCTATTGGTGTTTCTATGTATAATATGCATGTATTTACAAATAAAGGTATAAATAAAATAAATAAATAAATATTGCTGGACAATGCACACAACATCATCTATTTATGGTGATTAGATGACTGATAGAATACTTATATATTTTTAAATACATACATATGATACTTTATAACACCCAGACACAGAAGAAACACCTATGCTTTTTACACAATTGTTTATCTTGGGAGGGAATCAAACCCTCAACCTACAGCGCAGAAGGCAGAGCTACTACCAACTGAGCTGACAGGCCAGTCGAATAAGTAGTTTAACAGTCACTTGGTTCCCATAACACAAGCTTTACTAACATTATCATCATTATTATTATAATTATTATTTTAATGATTTTGGTAAGATAAGTAAATATAATAAGTACCTACTAGTGATTATAGCAGAAGTATGAACACCAATAGACAGACATTTCGGTAGCAGTAAATAACGGTGGATAGGCATGTGCTCTCAAGTTGAAGCGAGAAATCTCTTCTAAAAATGCTTTCGACACACTATCATACTGCTTGCGAAGATCTTGAAAACTTCAGGTCTAGAAGTCTTTTAATCTAATTGAAGTCCAATCAAGGAGTCCAATCTCTCATTTCGGAAGTATAAAAAAACTGATGTCCTTTCGTTTACTAGCACAGCTCACAACACAGCACTTGTACATTACTGCGAGATTAAATTACAGGTTCAGGAATTCAGGAATTGAGAGCATAAATTTAAATTACAGAATTTAAAAATCAACGTCATAAACTACAACAGCTGTTGCTTGTTAGTTTGGTTGGTTTGTTTCACAAACTATAGGATGCTAACGCATGTTTGTTTGGATTGATTTGATGTCGATAGCAAAATAAGAAACAAACATGACTTGATCTGACAGGAAAGAAGTATGAAAGAAGGGGGAGAGGAACTGTTAACCGTAAGACCGTACAGGTCGAGAACAGCTGGTATGTTGATGTTGACATTTGGATTAGGTGTAATCTGCTTTGTAGTATTTTTTTTTTTTTTTTTTTCTTCGCTCATATGAGCAGGCTAAAGTCTAGAGACCATACTGCCTTGTCTTGCGTAAAATAATTTCATCCGTTTCAACGGTAAATTTTATGTCTTTCGTAAGTTTCATAAACAATGTTTATGTATTCATCAAAATACTTTGATACAACTGAACGATTTTTTTTTTTTTTTAATTGAATATGTATTTTATTTTGCTAATAATATTATAAAATAGTTATGTACATATTTATTATTGTAAATAAAAGTTTTTTTTTTTTTTTTTGGTTTCCCATTTTTTGTTATTTTTTTTTTAATAATTAATTACTATATAATATAATATTAGAATATTATATAATAATATAATATTCTTTTACATTTATAATTATATTATCTATGTACATTTTGCACATTTTTATATATCTATTAAAATACTAAATAAAAACTTATACAACTCTATATAGGTTGACTCATTCTTAAGTAGCTCCAGAATGCAACGCGGGACCAAATCAGGCTCACCATAAATTTGGAGGAGTCCATCTATCAGTACAAGGCGCTGAATACTGAATGATGGACAATCAAAAAATATATGATTTAATGATTGAACTTCTCGTGACTGACAATGCTCACAATCAGAAGAGTCAACCAGCTTTAAGCGATAGAGATGATAGTTCAAACGACAGTGACCAAAGCGCATTCGACAGATTGTAGAATAAAATTTTCTATTTAAGAAAATCTTACTCTTACAAAACCACGGTATAGAATCAATCTGGACATCGAGAGTTGCATACCAGGAACCTTTATTTTCGACTTGCGTATAGTGATACGAATGTCTTCCCCATGCATGACACATCCGTTGTTTTAGGAGACTTACAACGTCTGTGTATGGTAACAAGACATCTGCATCACCACCGCTTTCAATATTAGATGATATGGTATTTGAAAACTTAACTATCGTATTAGCTAGATAATCTGCTTTTTCATTTCCTTCAACACCTTTATGTGAAGGCACCCACACGAAGCTAACATTAATATTCAAGTCTAACAACTCCACCCATAGCTGTTTTATTAAGTAAATGATGTAATTAGTGTCAGCATGCAATTTGTTATTTGCCAGGTTTTTTAGAACACTCATGCTGTCACTAACAACAACCCATTTATTGTGTCCCAAGTTACGACTTTTAATATGTTTCAAAGCGCTCAAGATTGCAACAGCTTCAGCTGTGAAAATACTAGCGAATTTATCCATTTTATGACCAACACCAATATTCAAAGACGATTCAAATATGGCAAAAGACACAGCGTTATCGTTTTTGGCTCCATCCGTATAGACAAACTTGTGATCTGTCCATTTAGACAGCATTGTGCACACTTCTTCTTTACTTGACAAAGCATTATCAATAACTACATTAATTTCTGGGAATTTACTATTAAAAGATCCTTCATAGCAAGGTAAGGTATGATTTGCCTGATATATATTTAAATTTTGAAGAAATTGTTTAAAACTCTGAAAGCCCTGAAGCATAAAAAAAGATTTAAAAACCCCTTGGGCTCCGGACAGATTAGTCAAAAGACTATTGCCAGAAACACAATGAAGTTTTAATATAAACCTTTCTTTTAGGTAATTCAAACGAATATTAATTGGTGGAAGCCTGCATTCAATCTGCATAGCATTGATAGGAGTACTCCTAAATGCCCCTGTGATTAAACGCAAACATTTATTTTGAAATATATTCATTCTATTTACAATTTTTACATCGGCAGCATAACAAACGAAGCCATATTCAAAATGACTACGAACTAAAGATTTGTACAATGTTAATAAAATCTTTGATCTGCTCCCCAATAAGAGCCTGACAAAGACTTTATTACATTGTGAGCTTTTTGAGCTTTGCAAATGATTTGTTTAGAGTAATTATTCCAGGATAAATTATGGGAGAATAATACTCCCAAGAACTTAACTTCAAGAGACACTGGCAAAGGTGCATTTTTATAAAAAATCGCTGGCAAGTTATTAGATTTTTTCCCAAAAACCACAACCTTAGACTTCGACGAATTAACATCAAGATCTAAATAAGAAAAGTATTTTTCAAGTTTTGTCAATGCGTCATTGACAATTTCAGCTACAGGAGCTAAATCTGCTCCCGACGCATAAACAACCAAATCATCTGCAAATTGAAGATTTTTAACATGTGAACCTAATATTAAATTTAAACGAAATATATACAAAATGAAAATTAAGGGTGACAGAATGCCACCCTGAGATACACCTACAGAAGAATATCTTGGACCATAGAGATGTTTATTGTATTTTACAAAAACTTCTCGATCTGAGAAAAAACATTGGATCCAATTTATAATTTTTTCAGGAATGCCTAGTAATAGCAGTTCTTGACAAAGAATTTCAATATTGACGCTATTAAAAGCGCCTGAAATGTCAAAGAAAACAGCGACA
This sequence comes from Lampropteryx suffumata, assembly GCA_948098915.1. Classification (NCBI taxonomy): domain Eukaryota; kingdom Metazoa; phylum Arthropoda; class Insecta; order Lepidoptera; family Geometridae; genus Lampropteryx; species Lampropteryx suffumata. Next base: position 9,994,526 of record OX402544.1, on the reverse strand, counting down.
AGATGATTGTTTGCAGCCAAGGAATGACATATATCAAGTTGTAATTGACAAATACTCTCCCGAGCAGAACGATTTCTACGAAAACCGAACTGATTGGAAGGTAAAAGTTTGTGATGTTCTACATAAAATTCCAAACGTTGCTTTAGCAATTGCTCAAAAATTTTACCGACACATGAAGTGAGCGCAATAGGACGATAAGATTCAGGGCATAATTTGGGTTTATTGGGTTTCAAAATTGGTACTAAACAGTCAGTTTTCCAATTGTGAGGTACTATATTATTTTGCCAAAGTAAATTTAAAATTTGGAGAAAAATTGTCAAACAGTTTCTATTCATTTTCTTAAAGATTATAAATGGAACTCCATCAAGACCAAAAGCAGTATTCCTCCTAGAGAAAATGGCAGAAGTTAATTCACTATATGAAAAAGAGTCTACAAGAAAGCTATTATTAGAATTTAAATTATTTGATTTAAGTGTTTTCGATTTAGGTAGTACAAAATCAGGAGTATATTTGGATAAAAAATCACAAATCCATGAGTCGTCTTCATATTGAATAGGTTTATAGTAAGATTTATTAAATTTACGCATGAACTTCCATACAACGGTTAATGGAGTGCATCGATTGAAAGTTTCACAAAGAGAGACCCAGCTTTTTTGTCGTTCTATTTTTATTGTAAGTTTCTTATGAGCTCGCAGTCTCTTGAACTCCAAATAGCTTTCTTCTGTTGGATTGAATTTAAAATTTAAATATGCTTCTTTGGATTTTAAAACAGCTGCTGAACATTTTTCATTCCACCAAGGCAGATAAGGTTTTTTACCAGGTTTATTTACACATGACTGTTGACTGTCAGTGTCAGTGACATTGACAACAGAAGAATTTCTGCTTACAATAGACCTATCAACGGCCGTACGCAATACTTTACAAAAATCTAAATAGGAATCTTGCGGACATTCAGTATCCACTATAAAATCAACCAACATTTTATCCATGCAGCTACTAAACATTTTCCAATCTGTAAGTTTGTAATTTGGATAGATTGGTAAATGTCTCAAATTATGACAACTAGGATCCGAACCAGTGATATTGTTATTCAATAAAACTTTAATTATTACAGGAAGATGATAGCTTGTGCCGACTGGGCTATCATAAACAGACCAGTCACAATGTAGCGCCAATGATGGCGAAACCAACGACAAATCTAATGCGTTCGGACGCCAGGACAACGAACCAATCGTCGTTGGTAGACCATCATTTAACAAAACTAAGTTATTGTCGTCAATCACTTCCAAAACATCTCTACCACGAGGAGAGTCAGAACTGCAACCCCAGGAGGTATGATGTGCATTGAAGTCTCCTGCAAATATGAATGGACCAGGAATAGACTTGATTAGTGCGTCAAATTTGCTTTTACTAAAGGCTGGACTACAGTTTGTTGGGCTATAAAAACTGACTATGCTCATAACTTTCTTATTAATTGTTACCTTAATACAAATATTTTGTAGTGAGTCATCAAAAAACGTGTTGACTTTAGAATATGCGATACTATTGTGAATTAGAATAGCTACATGAGATTATTAACCTGTACATCAAGTGTCCTAGCTGACAGTGCTGGGAAAGACTTAGAGTCGAAAAGTTCTGAGTATGTGGCAGATCGAGATTTTATTTGATTTTCTTCTACCTTCTGCTTTTTAATAGGGCAAGCAGCAGATATTGCGATGTGATTGCCACCGCAGTTCGAGCATTTTGCATCTTTAGTTTCAGTACTACAGCTTTTGAAGTTATGCGTGCCAGAGCAGATGCTGCAGACCTCTGTGTTGCGACAAAACTTAGCAATGTGGCCGTACCGCATACACTTTAAGCACTGTTTTACAGGGGGTATGTATGTTTTCACTTCATGTCGCCAAGAGTCCAAGTATACATATTCGGGGAGCTGAGTCGACGCGAATGTAACAGCAACCGCTTGGGTTGGCTGGAACGAGACACTACCCTCACCTCGCACCCTACGCATAAATCTTCTGACCTGTATTATATTTTTGGAGCTGCCAATAAGCGAAAAAATTTGCTTATTTGACATCTCAGTAGGAACAGATGTCAGAACACCTGGTACCTCCGTGTCGCCTGCTGGGATGGTGGCTTTTAGCGATAGCTGTTCCAGTAGTTTTTTATTTTGTATAAAAACATTGGCGTTGTTAGATAGGTCAAATGTTATTCCTATCTTGTACCTATTTATTGATCTCAGATGTAAAACTCCAGAGACGCAATGTTCACGCAATGCTTTGGAAAGTTTTAAGCGGTCACGGTCATTAAAAGCAACACCGTCATCAGTGTGCGTCAGGAATACGATGAATCCGTCCGACTTGTTGGAATTATCCGGGTATTTTCGTATGTATCCTTGAACTTTATAAATCTCATACCTGTCCTTTTCCTTACTGTTTTTTTTGACCCCTTGTGGAGATTCGACCGAGTCGGAGTCTGAGGTCGACCCTTCCGACCGGTCTTCATCCGGAGGTGGAGGCTGCTCACACCTCTTCCTCTTTTTCCCCATGGCTTACCGTTACCAGTACTAGCTTTGTATTTTATTTACAACGAAAAAGATTATATATTTACAAAATTACAATTAAATTACAAAAAGATTTCGAGAGTTCGCGCCTTTCCACTTTCGAGGTTCCCGCCTTTTTCCCTGCTTTGGAGTAGGTGTGAGCCAAATGTTGTAGTTTCATGGTGTGTAACCACATGATCACAGTAGGTACTATCTGGAAAAAAAATATAAATTTATGGATATCAGTCACTTGGTTCCCATAACACAAGCTCTACTTACATTATCATTATTATTGTTATTTTATTTATTTATTTTTTATTTATTTATTTATAAAAAGTACTTACACTATTTTTACAGGGGCCCCTATTGCAATAGTGTAAAGAAAAAAAGAATTAAAATCAATTAAAACAATCATAGCATTTAGACCTAGATAATATAAATAAACATGAACTTAAAAATTTAAAGGTACACATTAACATAAAATTCTTCAATTAATAACTTTGAATTACATAATGTCAAACCAAATGTCAAAATGTCAAATAAAAGAAATAAAATAAAAAAACTTGTGATTCTTCGTTTGTCATTTCATGAAGTAGCACGGCTCTGCTAATTTAATATTGTTTTATTCGTTTTATTGCATGGGCTTGACTTTAGTAGTGCGTCGCACGAATTAGAGGGTGAAAAGACTCACATCTGCGGGCCTAGCACGGCACGAGGAGAAATAGTCTTTCCCCCGTTTTTATCCACCTGTGGTGGACAGGTGGTGGTGTATTTCCACTGACAGGTGGATAAAAAGGTGGAAAGACTATTTCTCCTCGTGCCGTGCTAGGCCCACTGGTAGGGTTTTGCTTTCTGATTACATATTTACCACTAATAACATTAGGTTATTCCGAGAAAATAATAAAACATTTTTAACCTCAAATCAAATAAATCAGATAAAACTACGTAAAGATTGACAGATAATAATCAATCAATAATCAATCATACGACAAAAATAATAATTGTCATATTTCTTGTCTATGGTTTAACATGTTGTGTGCAAAATTGATGTGAACGAAACGTAAAAATCCTGTCAGTGATTTTGTTATGGCTTCTTTCGACGACTTTGGCTTATCTTCACTTCACTTGGTTACTTATCACCTATCACTAGGTAGATTATGTTGGAGTATAGAAAAAAACGCGCAAGGCTAGCGAAGCGTGCCGCGGCAGTGGCCGCCGCAGCGCCAGAAAATAATACAAGGTCACGGTATATCTCACTTGGTTACTTATCACCTATCACTAGGTAGGTTATGTTGGAGTATAGAAAAAAACGCGCAAGGCGAGCGAAGCGTGCCGCGGCAGCGGCCGCCGCAGCGCCAGATACATGATGATTGATTGATACACTAATAATTGAATTGTTCATACTTGTCCTATGTAGTCACAATTTATTCATCAAATTCCGCTAAGATTACTAAATAAAATATGCAATAAAACGAGAAAAAATATTAATTTAGAAGTGCTATGTTACTTTATGAAATGACAAATGAAGAATATCAACACAAACTCAAACTATAGGATCAAGGCATCCTAAAGTTTGTGTATAGGATGCTAACTTTAGCCAGAATTTTGATTGTTGACATTGTTAATACAAAAATACTACATGGGATGTCGAGCGAAGGATGGATAGAAGAACCGATCACTAAACGGGCAGCATCTGTAATGTCCTGTAATGTCGGCTGAAAATAAAAAATAAATAAAACGATATCTCTTTTTATTTGTTAATTTAATTTAATTAGTGTAACATTAATTTTACACTAATTAAATTATGCTCTTGTTTTTACTACTTAGAAGTTGTTTTTTATTTTCTTGTCTACAAGAAATTTTGTGTCTATAATAATTAATAATGCTATCTGTAGGGCGATTATGGAACTCTAATTACAATTAATGTCTATCAGAAATCTATGAAAACTGATAGAAATTGATTAAATAAAAAAATAAAAATAAATAGTTCCATAATCGCCCTACTGTTTCCATGATAAAGAAAAGGCAAACTTTATGGCAAGTTGTCACCCACCCAACTAAGTATTATATCTAACCTTGTGGTCCCTGGTATTACTCTACTCTATGCTCATACTACTGCAACCGTAGACAGAGAAACTAATAGACGACTAGATAGCATCCGTCGCATTCATACAAGAAAGAGAACAACTTATGTGCAGATACTGTAAAGAAACGAGATAGAATGGTTTGATTTTTTGCCGCGTGCCGGTTTTTTCAAGATTGTGCTAAGCAACGTTTGACAGTTTGCCTTTGTTTGGATGGTTTGTGCTCGCTTTGTGTGAAATAACCGGAAAAATACAGTTAAAAATAAATTGTGAGTATGTAAGACATTTTAAAGTGATCCTTGTAATTGTACTGAATAAATTATCTTTTGACCTTGACTTCGTATTATCTTTACGGTTTTATTATTTCTGTAATGTTATGCTTAGCTTTAATAATAATAAACATTAAAGTACACAAATGTTGTTATATTTTTTCTATATCACACATCTGTTATAAAAGTATGAGTTTTGTAATAGAGACACAAGCTCTAGAGATTTCTACTACAACACAACGTCTCTAATAAATCTAGGATTACTTAGGACTAGGGTAAAAGTTTTAATGTGGCAACACCATCCACCTATCGTTCTATCTCACACGCGGCACGTTCACCATGTGTCTATTGTTTTCTCTGTCTACGACTGCAACGCACTAAATCAAAAACGTTCGTTTGAAACGTTTTGAAAGCACTGTCAAAAGTGACATGCAACTATTTCCGCAACGTTTGATTAACGTATTAATTGAGCTAAATTGTTTACGTTTTGCTGATACGCGATACGTATCTGATACGTTCGCCGAATCTGAAACGTACGCTGATACGTTTTGCTGATTTTATGAATGACATTTACAGAGTATACAGCAGAGACAAATATTTTAACTTCTAACTAATATTATAAATGTGAATGTAACTCTGTCTGTCTGTTTGTTACGTTTTCACGCCTTAACCGCTGAACCGATTTTGATGAATTTTGGTATACCTAGAGATAGATGGGACCTTGGAAAAGAACATTAAATAATAGAAAAAATGAGCACTCTTTTTTTTAGTTTTTCAAACTTTTCTGCAATGAAATAATAGTATAATAGACAGTAATATGTTATGGCATCAAAGATTAGGAATTCGAGTCGAAAAGGCTTTAAAATTTAAACTTGACACCCCAACCAAAAATACTGTGATATTATGGTATGGAAGTAAAATCAAGTAAACAACTAAGAATGGTGACAGATAAGTTTTTATTACCAAGTAATTATTGATGATTTTACACACTTTGGAGTGGTATATTTATTAAAAAATAAAAATGCCGTATGCAAATAGTAATGATATACAGATGGAATATACACAACCATACAGTCCTCATATAAACGGTGTATCTGAAAGAATTAACAAACCTACAAAGTAAGAACTTTAATGTTAATCAAGCCTTTCCGAACACCTATGGGCAGAATCTTACACAATTATAAGCCTTCCAATCAATTTATTCGTTTGTCAAATATTTAGAAAAAATAATATTATAGTATCTACCTAACCGTTAAACTTCCCCCTACCATTAGCTAACCATTCTCATAACAATAGCGAAATAAATACTACCACTACGACCGACGACAGCACCGACTGTACTGTGTTCTCTGTGGGCAGAGTACAGAGCGTTCGTTTATATTCTCTTTGGTACATACATGATACAAATCCTATCCTATGATTTACAATAGACTCTGTCGGTCCTCCGGTCGGTGCGATCGAGTTATCGAGTGAAGAGGGCTCGCTGCTTGTGAACGACTTTGAATCGGGGAAATAAAACTTTTACAAGTACATAAAAAGTAATCTAAAGTGAAGAAAATGGATCCATCTCTTGTGGGCGTGAAGCTAAAGTTTGTTTGGAGTTTATTCCTGCTTGTGGCATTCAGCCACGGCGTCCCAGGTGAGAAGTTTAAATCAGCCCATATAAAAAAAGCCTTGTAAGATCGTTTAGTTCTTACGGAATTCTTTCAATCCACCTTCAGAGAGGCTTTATTAAAACTTACTCAACTTAGCTACTGATGACGTATTTGTTGAGATTTTTCGTATGAAATTCATTACAACTCAATTAAAAAGTTTCTAGATGGCAAGCTGAGTTGAGAGTTGTATAAAAAATTCTAGGTCACGAAACAAAAACGAGATATTATAAGTATGTACGTTGGTTAGCGAACGTATTTTTAGTAGCTGCTCAATCGGACGACTTGACACTATCCATTTGTCCAATGAAAATGTTTAACTACATTATTATTTTGGTACTAAGTAAGTTTAGGTAAAATCTTTTTAATTTACCAGTTAAACCCTAGACCCACGATTTAACCTAAGTTAAAAACCATTAAAAGCGTAATACATCTAATAATCTAGTTATCAATCAGTGAATTTTTTTTAAAAGATTTGATACATACAAAGATACTTACAAACTTTATTTTCTTTATTCAGTAGCAACAACAATGACCAACCAGATTAACAATGCTGTAGTTTCATTTCATGGCATACTCTCTACTAATCCTTAGCCTTTATCATTCGGACAGTAAAAATAATAATATCATCTAATTGTTTAATCAGTTCTTTGCTCTTGTAATAAGGTTCAAACAAAATTACCTCTCTATCACTTACATATTATGCAGTTTTATATTAAGTTTGTATTTTAAAATATATAAGTATTCTATCAGTCATCTGGTCACCATAACACAAGCTATGCTTAGTTTGGGATTTGATAATGTTCATTGTCCACCAATATAATAATATCTACTAATATTATAAATGCGAAAGTAACTCAGTCTGTCTGTCACATTTTCATGCCTAAACGACTGAACCGATTTTGATGAATTTTGGTATAGAGATAAATGGGTCCTTGAGGAAGGACATAGGGTTCTTTTTTTTAGGTACTACGCGCTCGAAGCTAGGGGCAGCACCTAGTATTATTGTAAATCAAAATAAGTTGCAACTTTGTTACATGTTATAGGTATTCACCCTCAACTCCATTGACTTAGGTATAAAACCATTACCTCACCTGCTATTTTATTGTAATATAAATAATTTTCAAGTTATTGCAATATATTTGGTTTTGGTTAATCAGGCTCATATTTTATTATGCTTTCTTTGAAACCATTGTTTAGTGAAATAATTACCCTATATTATTATATCTTATCTTATAATTAGTTGTGTTGCGTTGAAGTCTTTGTTATTCTAATGTAAACAAAAAGAGATGCTTTAAAATTTAAAGAACACATTAGCTAATAGGTATGTGTTTATAAGATAAACCAGTATATAAATAAATTTATCTTAAACATTACTGTTCACATATCTTTCATAGTTATAAAATTGTGGGCCTATGTCAATGCAGCATATAAAGCTGGTACACATGATTCACGAAATAATCTTAAACCCCAGAATAGATGTTCTACTTTTAATCAATCAAGTCTAAACGGTTTGGCGCATTACTTCCGCCACAAGACAGCAAAGAGACGTAAAAACGCTGATACATTGCAGTATTATGTAACTCGTGACAATTAGCAATAGGCGTGAATTGCGCGATCACTGTTGTCAACACACTTTGTGGACGCTAGTACATCTGCTATAAGCGTATATTCTTCTGAAGATAGTCGACATACTAGTATTAGGCAACGGCTGGTTGTTACAAGAGTTTTTTTTGATCACTTGCGCCTTATTTCGCAGATATTGCTGTCGCTACTAAATAACCCTACCGGAAGTAGATACAATATTACTGAGTCATCGTGCCTTCTAATAGGTACACGTACTTCTATTTCGATGCATCAAGCAAAAGAAAATCGAATTTAGTGCAAAGCGTCGTGGTCTCTGTCGCACTGGTTGTTGACATCGTAGCCGATTATGGCCGATGTGTTTATACGGCATACTATTGTTAGTATAACTCAGCGTCCAACTTTGATGACGAAGTTATTAGGACGCGCAGTGGTCTCTGTCATCTGTCCGCTTGCTTTGATAAAGAAATCGCTAGTGGCGTCACGATGAAACGTTTCGTTAGACCATTGCGGAGGTCTCCGGATAGATCTTCAAGGTGAGTGAGATTCAATCCAATAGGCGAGACGAAAGATTTTGAAATCCTCTTCCGTAATGTGGGTACACATTTACTATTAACGAAAAACCTTTATTTCGGTAATAAGCTATAGATTAACGAAGTTTAAAGCCATTTTCCTAACATTTTTTCAATAGGGCGCGAAAACAGCTCGTAGGTGTCATGGCGTCGGCTCTGACGTCACGCCTATGTAAACTTGTCATTGTGTCTATGCGTAGTGAAAAAAATAAACAAAATATTAAATTAATTCGTGTGATAAAAAATAATTCCAATGTTTATAAGTGATGTGCAGTACCGCGATGTAAAAACACATTAATAAGAATACCCAACAAAGTGTTTAACAACATGAATAAATACAGAAATACATTGAATAAATACATACACATTGACTTGGTGATTTTCAGATTTTAGGTGTATACTTTTACAAGGAAAAATAGTACTAGTACTAGTAGGTTATGTTAAGTTACAGAAAATTACTAGTTTTATCGGGTATTAAATTGATATTATCTCAAAAATAGCAACTTACAGGCTGTGAGCTAACCTCAAAAATAAACATTGTTTATTGTATAAATGTTTTAAAAACTTAAAAGAAACCTGACTAGGCGGAACGTTTCTTTTAAGTGTTTAATAGGCGGCGGAAACAACGTGAGACCTTATTTTATTTTTATTTTAAATGTTTAGCGGCAAGTAGATGTATTTTGTTTATATCTATATAATATGGGTAGGCCAACTAAACGCACTGCTCTGCACTGCACGCAATAAAAATATCATCGATGTATACAATTTTTAGATTTTTGTTGATATTTCAAAAACCTGGGACCCCTGGAAACCCTTTAAACCAAAAAAGAATTTTTCAAATCGGTTCAGGCGTCTTTGAGTAATCGGTGAACATACATAAAAAAATAAAAACGAATTGAGAACCTCCTTCTTTTTTTAAGTCGGTTATTAACCTATGAAAGTAAAAAAAAACTCGCCTGAGTTCAAAACGAGTTTGATTATATCTAAGTTGGTTGTATCTAGGGTAAAGATAGGTAAATACAAAATTTACTTACAAATATGTTTTCACGTTTATAACTCAGACGGGCAAAATTATTTATTTGTTGCGAGGAAATCGCCTAATATTAATATCAATCCTGGGCAAATTTGAGCTATTTGCCTTAATAAAGCGTGGTTCGTGGTTAGAGTAGAGTGGAGTCGATAAAACACAAGTAAAAGAATAAAAAATCAATCCAAATGCGTATTCACAACAACAAAACACAGTAAATGACAGTATTGACAATGGAGTTTACATAAGGATGACGTCATGCGCTGTGATTGGTGTTTCAGTCAAAATGGCCGATTGCTGTATTTTAATGTTTTATTTTATTTAAAATCTTAATAATCACAATTTTTTTAATAAAAATAAACCAGTGTTTTACATTTTTTTGATATTAAGTTTCCCCTTAAAACATTAAATCGACCATTTAATGATATTGTCGATATGACATGACATGCCTGTTAATCCCTCAATATTATAAATTTGAATGTTTGGATGCTCTGTTACTCATGTCCTAATTTATTTCGATGACTATGTTTGTAAGTCAACAAAGTTGCGTGGCGTTCCACTAGCGGGTAAAAAAAATACAAAAAAAGTCAACCTAAGATTAAATTATTCGTTTATAATTATTCAAAAAAAAGGAGTTTTTCGATTCCGTAATATATTTTTATGTTTGTGACCTCATACCTCCGTCATGTATGAACCGATTTGAAATATATATTTTTTAAGTGAACTTTTACTTTCCGATTGATCCCATAGAAATGTCATCAAAATCGGTACCGTGGTATGCTTTTTAAATCAATATAGCTGGAAAAATATGTCATCCAAGTAAAGGAAATTTCGTATTTGAATATAAGTAAGTCTTACTTTTTAGTTTTTAAAACGTAATTACTTTAAATAATAAGCTTCATGTGAATACGATGTTTTTATGGACTTGTTCATGCGTAGGTACCAAATGTGCGTTATACCTACTTTGTCTCAATAGTAAACAATAGAAAAGATTTTAAAGTCTTCGCAATTAAAAAAATGTTGCACACCCCTTCTCCGTTACTGATAAGGGCTAGATTTCATCTACTTCACCAAATGACACGGCTGCCTGTCCTATGCTATGACCTGTTCTTCCCAGGCACACATATTTCCTGTTTCCCCAACAATGTTTTTCACATTGAGTGAACAACCAAATTAGAGTTTGAGTGTAACAACCTTGTTACAAAACATAATATCCGCACTCAAACAGTGTTTTGTAAATAGTCGCTTCCTGCATTTTCAATTAAAACTAATCATGGTGCACTATAATTCGACGTCTGGCGCCGCTTGCGTGATCCTGCCATTGACCATTGATGATATAAAAATGTTGTTATTCTTAATGGAAAGCTAGATTTGACGTTTATTTAAATGTACCAGCTTACTTACACATTTTAAATTAAGTTGAGTACATTATGGTTCATTCCAAAATGAGGGGCTTATTGGCCTATCTCTCTCTTTATGTAAATGCTGTGGCACAGCATAAAAGTTCGGCTTCCAAGCTCGCGCCCGCCTCCTCCTTTTTAACCATAGGAGCTCTTTGATCACTCCTGTACAGATACTAAACGATACAAGTTATCGTTTTGCATTGGTTAACCTTCTTATCTTACTTGCATAAATTTATAGATATTAAGTTGTTTGTTTCTTAATCACGCCACAATCGAAACAAACTTGCTATAGATGTGGATCAGAATTAACATATAGGTTACTTTTTACCAATGAACCACGCGAGCAATTGAGGATACACTAGCGGCACTAACTCGTCAATGGGCGCAGCTGAAATGCATAATATTTCACCTAGCATTGTTGAGACAAGGATACACGTGCCCGAAATGTAGTGATGAGCACTAAAGTAGGATTATGATTTCTAATCATATGGTGAGATTAGACTGATTTCTACATAAAACCACCGCATAAAAATATTGTACATACATTTGGCTCAATGGTTCTCATGAAAACTACTAAATGTATCTATTCAAAATAACGTTGTTTGTGCTCTTAATAAATAAACTATGATTGTATAAGATTCATTTTGGAGTTTGCGTACTCCGTATGTTATTTCTTTACGCCCAAAGTTGCGATCTAGATCATTGTGTTAAACGATTTTCTTGCGGATTCTATCTTACAAACATCTTTTTTTTTTATTTTTGTTTTGATACTAGCATACATTATGTCGAAACAAATTGATATCACTCTTATAGTTGGTTGTTCAACATCGGCCGGTGTAGGGATCATCCTTTGACATTTGTTAGGAAAGATAATCTGCTATAGTTTACTTTAAGTGTTACTGATCGCAGTAATGCAATAACTTGTGTTGTCGGTTTGCGAGTGTGAGAAAATAAGTGGTGGCAATCAGAAACACTGACTTAGGAAGCGGAGACATGTGTCTGACTGCCAATTGCTTCATTCACCCGCATGGTCCAGACTTCCAGAGCAATGCTCTGATACTTACATCAGGACGTTGACACTGCGACATCCATTCTCTTTTTTCTCTTCTACTATCTTCATTTAAACAACTCTGTTCTTTTTATCGGCATATTTGAGGCACATAAAGCTAATACAATTAATAAGTATACAGAATACTAATACATAATATTGTAGGAACGTCCTTTGATGTATGCATATCTCGTTAACTTTTATTCTATGTACCAATTTGCTTAATACATTATGTGGAGTTCTACTGAGCACATGCTGTGGTATATACTCGTATCTGTTGTTTAACCATCTCAAACTCAAAACTATATTTAGTCAATACAATCACAAGGATCACTGACATTTATACAGTGACTTCAAAAAAATGTGCTAGTTTTTAAATTGTTCTCATATAGATTTTATATCCCCAAATTTTTTCATGGTTCTTATTATTATTAAAACTATTACTAGTATTGAAACCGAATAGAAGTTTAAGGGGTAATCTCATAATCACATTTAGCTGATGTGGCGTTAAAATCTAAATGTAGGTATATATATTCATTACAAGGTCAGACTATACTTTATCGTACATTATTATCTAGCTTAATATGTGATGAGGTGAGATAGATCCCACTCAATTTTAATTGATATGCTTATTAGATGGTGTTGAATTGTTTTGAGACCCAGACCACAAGTAATTCTTATCCTAAGTACTTAGGTTCTCTACTCTACGTTTCACGCAAATAAATGTTCATATGCATAAATCATATTTCAAATCTTTTAATGCATTACAATGCTGCCACCATCACAATTTTTTGTCACATTTTGTTTTTTTTAAATGACCCCTTGATTCATATTTATTATTTAGGTAAAACACCTAATGCACAGTTTAAGAACAACACAAATTTCAGAATTCAATTTTCAATATATTTTGTTACCAAATTACAGTTAAAACTTTTTTAATCTATTAAAAAATACTTAGAACTATTCTTTCACAAAAACATTTCAATTATGTACATATTTTAATTATAATTTTGTATTTTGTTTATACGCTTTATATTAGCTTCACTTGTATGTATGTTTGTATGTTTGTAACCGATTCCTTAGGACGCGATTTTGACCCACTTTAAACGGCCAGATTTCATTCAAATTTTGCACACCTGTCAAAGACCGATGGCAATGCAATAATTCGAATAAAAATTAAAAAAAAACATATATATATCCGATTATATAAGTAATAGTTTAAAAAAACTAAAAAAAAACTAAGTGGTATTGATTTTTTGAGATGTCATCTATTAGTTCCTATTACAAAGTTAATAAATAAGAGTTTAAAAAAATAAAAAAACACGTAATAGGAACTAATAGATGACATCTCAAAAAATCAATACCACTAATAATAGACAGCACTTAGCACTAATAATAGACATGGCTTTAAATCACAGTTAAAGTATGTTTTCATAACAAAATACTAAGAAATTTAAAATACAAAAGAAAATGGTTTTCTTAGCCAATTTCTTAGTCTTGAGTTTTCGTTCCTCTTCATTTTGCTCTTTCCTTTTTTTTCTCCTTGTGTTCATGGTATTTTCGCCATTGTATTGACGTTATAACAGACGGTATTTTTTATTCTTTTTCTTTTTTATGTTGTCTTTAGGTGTTGGTCAAAACAAAGCCCTTTTGAAAGGACTTAGTATTGTCATTACATTGTATCCTCTTCTGCATTCTGCTATGGGAGCTTCCATATCAGCTTCACTGTATCTGTATCTAAACATTTGACCTTTTATGGGCAGCATCACGCTTGTCCAAATCTGAAATCTACAAGACCAATAGTTGACACCTACCTAACCCCAATAGTTAATTAAATATTACAAAATTGATACAACATTTAGTTCACATGGAATAGAAGCTATTTTTGTATGAATTTTGATCATTTTGATGTGACCTAATAGATGACACTCGTGACATCTTTTAGGTTTTTTTACATATTTTGGTACCTAATAGTAGACACAACAACAATTGTTACAAAAACTAAACTAAACATGAAAACAATAGCCCTAGTATATAAACGAATCTTTCATATTTGTAAAATCCATAAAAATCGTAAATATAAATGATAAAATCATACCTGACCGATGTCAGCCTCCTTACGAAAATGTTTAAGAATCACAGAGCACATGTCTACTTTTCCGCATTGTTTGCTGCCAACTGAAACCATTTTAAAATTTCTCTAAGAAAGGTGTTATACGTTTTTGACTATGCGTCATAAATGGAACTAGGCGTCTGTTAGATCAGTAGTCAAATAAATGTATTGTTTATTATTCTTAGCAGGAAAGGATTTTTTTCGAAGGTGTCGTCCTTTCATTCAGTGTCTAGCATTAGGTGTTTAACCTTATTTATTTAAAAAATATAATTTATAAAATTTGAGATATTAACAATAAAGCGATTCAAGATCTTTACTATAAAATAAAGACGCTGTTCACTTAAACCGGCGTCTTCACTGTCTGAAATGCAATGACTCACATCGAATAATGCAAGCTGTAGGTACTGGCGTACCAAGATGCGTCAGCTTATTTTACTGCCAATGTCGCAAGTCCTGATATCATACAGAAGGTCGCTAGCCCTCTAGCGAAGACTTATTTCTTTGTGGATTAACTCTGACCCTATTGTGACCGCAAATTTCTCGATAATGCACTCTTCAGCCATTGACTTGATGATGTGAATGAACTGCGAAGATGAGAACATGATTGTGATCCAATTATGTACTTTTATTCAATTGTATTCAAAGAACGGTTAATGTGCTGATTGGCAAATAATAAAGTGGTGCAATTTCAATTCAGGATCGTTAGCGAGTCCTTTATGCCCTTCACGTTATAAGTAAGACCTTTATTAGGTACTAACTTTTCCTGGTAATACTGTTGACTTACTTGCTACGTATGCAGTTCGTAGACCAAGTACCAACGCACAACTTAGACCGTCGCGTCATATTTTCCTTTTAGAGCCCACAGGTGCATTAAGAGCTCCAGAATTTCAACCTGTGCAACTATAATAGTTCCATTTGTAGGTTAAATCTAACACCGTCGTACATTACTATTCGTCATACCACATGACCCTAATGATATTGATCATTACAGTAATTACCCCACCCTCACAAGGCTATTATTTTTGTTTATTTATTTGTGCGGTTACTTACAAACTGTAACTATGGATAGGACTAGTCTTATTAAGGTCAAACGTGTCATAAAATGTCCGTTCAATAAAAAAACTGCAGTGTCTCTTTTACTCAAAACTTAGTGAAAGATACAAAAAAGTCGCATCCTAGCTATAAAACTACAAAAAATCCTACCGGGTAATATTGCAGAAAACTTATTTTATAGGCATTGTAAATTGTGGTATCTAGGTACGTGGTACCCGCTGTGGCATGAGCAAGATTGTCAGGACCGGTTACTGTCCGTCCAGCCACCGTCACACACATAGTGTCCACATTATTCGCGGCCTACGCAAAACGTGTTTGCCATGTGTTACGACTTATGTGCGTATAGGTAATACAACAAATTTATGAATTTTATTTTCAGAATTTTATTCACAACTAGCTGTCCCGCTCGCGACTTCCTCCGCGGGTTTTAATAAGAAAGATATAAAACAATTAATTACATATTAAAACACTCAAGACAATTTAGTTATCGATCAGTGACTATTTTATTTGAATCTGTTTAGAAAAAATAACCATCCACGTCCATGACCGCAAAATCTCTAACTAAACTACAAACAGTAGGTACTTTTATAAAATTTTGAATAGACCTAGCGTTTGAACACCACGTTTTAGTAGACTGTAACCTAAACAGTAAAGACACGGTCTGTGAAGTAAGTATTTACTGTTTAGGTATTCATTCTCCGTTGTCCCGTTGCTTATTTGGTATAGTTTATAATTATCCGGACTCTGAGATTATAATGACCTATAAATCAGACGCTGGCAATGAGTTCCGCTCTTTGGCTCCTTTATTTATCTTGTATCTGAAAAGCTATTTACCGTCGTCCCGTTGCTTATAAGTAGTTTATAATGTTCCAGACTCTAATACACCGGGAAAAAACCTGAAATACATATTTATTTATTTAATACTAACTGTACCCGGCATGCGTTGCAATGCCACAAATGTTCTCACCGTTTAAACCTTCCCTGGAGTACGACGAACATTTCAACACCAAAATCAGCTAAATCAGTCCAGCCGTTTTCCAGTTTTAGCTAGACTAACGAACAGCAATTGATTTTTATTATATAGATTTAAGTTTTACAAACCAAGTTTCAAGCAAAACTCACGCGTTAAAAAGTCACTATACAAGTTGTAACCCTCATTGCACCCTTGTCTAAGGGTTTTTAGTGAAAAAAAATGTATCTTAGTATTTTTATCAAAGTTAAAAGTTAGGGATCGATCGCGCCACGCGTCAAATCAAATCAAAACGTTCTTTATTCTATAAAATCACAAGAACCATTTTGCATCGCTTTCTTACATGCTAGTAAATGTAGGTGACGGATCTTTCTAACCCATGTTCATGAAGAATTCAGCAAGAAACTCGTTTGGTTTCAACTATTTTATACTATGATCCAGGATAATTATGTTATGGATGTCGAGTCTAGTTGGAACAAATTCACCTCAAGCTCTTGTAATGTAAATAATCTGTTATTTTATAATAAGCTTTTTGAGACACTTTTTATTACGTTTTTAAATTTGCTGATCGACAAATCTAGCACGTCGTTTGGTATCTTGTTATAGAAGCGTACACATTGCCCTGTAAAAGATTTCCCAACTTCAGCGAGTAGGAATAGCGAGTTTATCTTTATTTCTATTATTAATATTATGATATTATTATTAGTTATTTTTGTATTTGTGTTAATTTGTTTAACCTTGAAACACGTGTATTTTTATTTTGTATTTGAGGTACTTAAACTAAGTTCCAAGCATAGCACTATTAAAATGTCCCTATACAATAATATATCCCACATATCACCCTTTTTTAATAGTTGTTTTGAAAAAAGATTTAAAATATGTGTCACTTTGTTTTTTATTTAAGGTATACAAACCTCCCTTTGAATAGGTATACATACAAACAAAACAAAGCTTTAAGCAAATCGCACCACGCTTCAAAAAGACCCCATACAAATGTTAAACCCCCATTGCACCCCATCTTAAGGGTTGTTTTGGAAAACCTTAAACACATGTCTATTTATTTTATAATTAAGGTATGCAAACCAAGTTTCAAAAGAAACGCATCACGCGTTAAAATGTTTCCATACAAATTTTAAACACCCATTGCACCCTTATTGAAGGGTTATTCAAAAATATAAAAAAAATATTAGTCTTTTATCATATATATTAAAGCATATTTTAGCAAGTTTGTGATTAATATGTTCAAGGAATTAAATTTTTCATACAAATGTCTTTACCCTTTTAACGCTAGTTAACGGGGTGCCGTTAGAGGTTAAATTTTGAAAAATCCGTTCTAAGTGAGCTCCTTCACCCCACAAAGAATGCTCGTGCCAAATTTCAGACCTTAAACTCTTGTAGTTTTGGAGATTTCGTGATGAGTGAGTGAGTCAGTGAGTGTACTCACCTTTATATATATGTATAGATGTACAAGTCTAGGCTAACTGCGGTTTTCATAATTGATACTAATCAGAAAACGAATTATTTTATTTGGCAGGTAATTAAGTGGTAGGTAACTTGTAAATTAGTTGTATCTTATCGTTTCCAGTTAAATATAATAGGTAAAACGTTCGAGTGAATTGTATAAAATCATTTAAAAAGAAACATACCTAAGTATTAGGTCATTACATGTGATTAGCATCCTATTAATTTGTACATGTGACGATAGCGTTTTGTGGAACTGGCCACGTTAATCTCTAATATCTGGCGTTGAGTTAACAATTTTTATTTTTATAAATTACCAATTCAAATTTATTTGAAATTTTGGTTTGTGTATTTGTTTTTCGAGGTGATTTTTTTGTTTTCGCGCCCTTTATTTTTTCTGTGACATCGTTCTGTTCACAATATAAAATATATACATAAAATATCGCCTTATTTACGAATACACGTTCCACCGTAGCAATGCAGAAACTGTTTGACGGATTAATAATGTGTATGGGGAAGCTAACTACTGTATAAGAAAATACGGTACGTGATTGGTTCCAACGTTTTCCGTTCTGGAAATGATAGCCTACAGGACAACCGCGTGGACGGCCGGAGACCCTAGTTGATAATGAAGAAATAAAAGTGACTGTAGAAGCGAATTCGTCGCAAACTACGGCAGGCAGGAGTTAGCGGTGAGGCTTCGGTAATTTTAGCTTTCTGAGATCTGGCTAGACGATTGGGGCAGATCTGTGTTGTCAACAATTTCAAACCATGATAAAAAATCTAGCCGTTAAACAACCGAGACTGGTCAATTGCTCTCATTTCTGCTTCAGGACTAGACACACACAATACAACGGTCGCTAAATTAGAGGAGTTGCGATTGGAATGTTTCCAGACACCCACCATACTCCTCGGACCGTGCTCCAACAGATTACTAATCTTGCCGGAATTAGGACAATTTCTTGCAAAGAAAAAAAAACAATTCCGATGATTCAAAACGCCTTCATAGATTTTACTAATTCTCGCTTTAGGCGAAATGGCGAAAGTGGATAGGTAACAGTGGTACATACTTTGATTGATTAAATTGATATAATTTCATTTCGTTTTCGTTTGGCTTTTTCCATATAATACGCCAATTTCATACTTAAGTGTTTATAATGCGCATCTAATATTCAAGTTTATTATTTTTTATTAACTGTATTCTCCAAATATTTGTATAGATTATTTTGCATTTATCCTCCATTACTAATATTATGATTTAGAAAGTGTCTATGTTTATATATCTGGTTGTCTTTTTATTTGTTACCTTTCACGGCTGAACGGATTTCGATACAATTTGGTTAAGAGATAGATAGCACCTTGTGAAAGGACTAAGGCTAGTTTTACGTACCAGGCGTGCTAAGCTGCGGTCAGAAGCTATTTCAAACTAAAGTAAAGACCATACGAAATATTAGAGAAACGTTAATGCTTACGAACCATTATTAGGCTTACCTAATAATGGTCTATTTGTCATTGTTGACAATGACAAATAGAATACATTGTCGTAGAAAGTAAAATAAGCAATGATACACGTAAATCATGATTCACAACGAGCAAGGAGGTGCAGCCGTATTGTTTTCAAATCATAAGTACGAGTAGCATCCATCAGCTGATTTCTCTATGAAAATCAAAACGGGCCATTTCCTTATAGAAAAAAATATGTTGTTTCTTACGGATGATGCATAATTATAGAACACTAGCTGGTGCCCGCGACTTCGTCTGCGCAGGATTAGTACTTCGTGTAATTCTATCGGTTTTTGCAGAGCACGCCAGAATAGCTTGCAGATGGCAGATTTTTTTCCTACTTACTTGACACTTATCGTTATATTTTGAACAATTCATTGTGTGAATTGTTCAAAATTGTGAATCTTTATAAATTATAGTCTACTAGCGACCCGCCCCGGCTTCGCACGGGTGCAATGCTGATACTAAATATACTACAGAATGTCTTTATATACAATCTAAGAGAATAACACAGACTAAGAGATAGACATATACCATTGCGGACTTTTGTGTAGACCTTTTTAACGTGTACAATACTGTAGTACTTATGTACGTATGTACTTATGTGTATGTACTTATTATTTTGATCTCTCTCGTAGGGTTCAGCCAGCGTGTGCAATGTAAGCGCAAAAAACCATATCACGCACGACACCACATTAGAAACCTCTAAAATTACAGTGTTTCTCTACTATATTATGCATGTTTTATACATATAAACCTTCCTCTTGAATTATTCTATCTATTAAAAACCGCATCAAAAACCGCATCAAAATCCGTTGAATAGATTTAAAGATCTAAGCATACATCGGGACAGACTACTTATCTATTTTTAAATACATACTTATGATACCTTATAACACCCAGACACAGAACTTTATATATATATATATATACATATATATTCGTTTAATAAATATTATACCTGGAAGTGCTCAGTTTTGACAGTATCCAGTCCAGCCCAGTCAACAGGATTAACCATTGTTTGGGGTAGAAAATATTGTACATCATTTTCCAAATGATAATATAACGAACTTGTTAATAAATAAAACCTGTAATTTACCTACAGTTCCACAATTAGTTTTAAATTATGAATTATGAATACCTTAAAATTTACTAAAAATTCGAAAAGTATTATATATTTTATTTATCACTACATAATCCGGTGAATTTCATATCATTTAAAAATGTATTGTAAACTACCCCAGAATTAATGCAAAAAAGCAAATAACAAAAAGTCTGGCAAGCCATTATTGAATTTTGAAGACACGGCAATTTGTTAATGTAAAAAGAAAACATATTTTTTTTCCTTGCAGCATGGAGCGAAGAATACTCTGTGGAAAACGGCAACAGCCTTGGTTTCCCGGCTAACATTGTGATGTTGGAGCATCAGCGAGTTCGCCGCGCTATGCCCAACGAATCGGTTACTTCGGACCCAGCTCCTGTCAAACCCACAGAAGTCAAGAACACGGCTAATGCTAATGAAAGTAAGTGATAATTTTGAAGCGGTTGATTAATAGGAATTGAGCATTTCTAAGTTCGTGGACGGGATGTTGGAGTCTAGAGTCATCATAATTGGCTTTAGCGCTAAGCTTATAAGGCACGATATTTTATAGGCCGATGCGAATGCGACGATTTTTAATGCGAAATTAACACAGCTGACTGTTGTTTAATACGACGCCGTTGTGTCACTGTTTCGTTGTATTTACAGCTGTTCTGTTTTCGTACTTCACAACAGAAATCGTAATGATGATTATGGAAAAATGTTCGGGTGGGTAGCCCCTTCAGAGTGGAACCAGCTTGACTTCTACATTTACGTTCTTGGAGTACAGGGATTTTCTGTTGTCAGCGGAAAGTTTTTGTAAACTCGAATTAACTCGGTTTCATTTCACCGGTCCAAAAACATAATAGACTGTGGTTTAATAAATAATTCAGTTTTCTGAAGTCGGCTGGCAGAAAAACAAATTGAAGGATTCTGTGCATGCGCACACTTAGTTTACCTACAGGTTTCAAGGGAATTTCCCTAAGGCAATAAATTATTGATTGTCTTGTCAACACAACCTACCTTATACTAATAATAGTTAATACTACCTACTGATGGTTCTCTGATAAAGTACTAAAACGGAGACGCGCATCCAGCTGATAAACTACTCCGAACGAATCGAATTTTAGAAATCCTTGTATTGAGTGCCGGATGCGAACGCGCGCGACTTATCACTGAAAGTATTTGGTCAAATTCGTTCGGGCGTTTAATTCTGATGGATGTGCGTTCAACCTTTGTAAACAAAGATATGATCTATTTGTTGAAGATAACAAGTAGCAACATTTTGCAAATTTAAAGGTAGACCAAGTGTTCAGTACGAATTTGTTGTGTTCATGGAACTATTGTTATTGTCACATTCACGTCTAAAACTGAATCGCTTGTCTTATGATCTAAAATTGGAAAGCTTGTCAGCAATCATTTCGTATAATTTACACGTAAGCTCAGGCCAAATAAAGTATAAAGTCGGAGTGCCGCCATCAACTAAACTAAAGCCACTCTTGTATGTAGGTATGTGTGAATGGGTATAATATAATTTGGGAAAATAGTATAAATGGGTACTTAATTTTCACTCAAAACGGGATATTTACCATGATATATGAGTTTTTCTGCTTCACAGTTGCATGCGCCATGATCACGAGATAAACTTTATCTCGTGATCATGGCGCATGCAACTGTGCCGAAATATCGAGAAGCAGAAAAACTCATATATCATGGTAAATATCCCGTTTTGAGTGAAAATTATGTGCAAAACCATGATAGTTTTAAAATTTAAATGGGTACTGTTTTGTTTTGGTTGATAAACAAAGCAATATTTAGGAAAGGAACCCATCGACATTCACACATTCATAAAATGGTGAATTCACCTTGGTTGGCCGTGACGCTCCGTCTTAATATTTATTTGGTCTGAGCACGTGAGTTGAAGTTGCAAGCAAACAATTGCCCAAGGTCTTTCTTTATTATACGTAGGTGTACCAGAATGGATATCATTTTTGTGTGGGTACTGGACTAAATACTTAAATACCACGCGACAATAGGTGATTATTTAATATCGATGGTTTTTGACCATAATTGGAAATAATAAAATAATAATAATAGAAGTTATACAGAACTCTTAAAATTATAATAACATCTGAATTCGTGAATAATTGCAACATCTAAAGCAACATTTCTAGAATATTCTATAGACGCGACGAATCTTATTTTCACGTCTCAAATAATAAGGATAAATTCAGCGAAACAAGTTGTATAGGATATCGATTATCGGATAAATTTATCTGTTACTTGTAAGCTTTTATTGAGTGGCAATAAGGTTTAAATTTGCATCTAGAGAAGATTTCGCTGGAGCCGGTTAGGTTTGCTGTGTCAACATTCCTTGTATGACATGTGATACTTTAGCCGCGATGCGAACGAAAACAAGCGAAAATGAGTAGACGCTCACCGCGAAAGACGTATCAAACCGAACCTGGAATTAAATCTTCTTGTACAACCCTAAGAGTGCTTAAGGCAAATGCTGCAGACGACGTATCTGGCCACAGCATGCGATGCCGTTTGACAATTTTGACATTTTGTTTTCGCCTCTAAACGCTAGGATGATAAAGTGTTCAAAACCCTTGCAGAGGGCGGTGCGTTTTGATCGAGTCGAATCAGAACGCACCGCTCTTCAATGGACGCCATCCGTTAACATCGACACACCTAACATACATGATGCGTTATGATAACTGTCTGTCTCGCTTGTTCTACTACTATCGTATGAATCAGTGACCAACTGGTAATGGTGTTAATAGGCTGCCTAAAGGCGCTCGTCATGGCTTAACAAAAAGACGGGACGGACTATTACGTGCTTTCCTAAGCACGGAAGCGCTCAGGTGTAAATGACACTGCAGTCAACTACGAATACACTCGTAAAGGTACTGACCTCGCACATAGTTGCTTAACTTCGTTGATCTGTTGGGAACGACTGAGTTGCTATGCCACGAGCTATGCGCTGACTTACTGTTGATGTTGAAACCTTTATAATAATCTTCAGACATGTTCTTTACAGACCATAAACGCGATACTTCGTAAACCATACAAGTGTGCATAAACGATTCTGCATGCTAATTAAAACGGTCAACATTATTGGTATGCTTATGCGTGCTCGTTTGTTACACATTAAGGAATCCATTTTGCCACATCATCACGGCTATATACTTAAAGGCATAGATTTATTATCTATGCCTTTAAGTATATTAGTCTACTAGTCAATGCTTAAAAGAGTACCAGGACTGTAGAATAAATCACATTATGTTTAGATGTTAGTATGTTTGTTATATTGTATAACGTCAACACGTCGTGACAGCTGAGTTCAATTAAATTCAGTTTGATTGATAGATTACGGCATCGATTGCAACATAGGATATATTTACATAATATTTATTATCCCTAAAAACAACATTTGAGGTGGGAATGATTATGAGACTTCATAGTTTGTATGAAAATAAGTATACACGAACGAAGTCGCGGGGCGATTCCCTTTTAATAAATAAATATTGGTGGACATTTCATCAGATACTGATGGATGTAGAGGCCCTACAACATTGAACATTAAGTATTGTTCAATTGGTAAATTGGTAACCTTTAGTCAGTGGAGAATCGAACCATTCACTCTAACCAAACATTTAAAATATTACCTACAGTTTTACTCAATGGCCTAAATCGAAAATTCGTCATTCCAAACTACGTCAATGTCTCTTTCAAAGCTACTTTATTTTGGCCATTTGTATGTATTCTATACGCAAATGTGAGTGTCCAAGGTTTTAAGTTCATTGACGTTTCTACATCATCGAAGAGTCGACTGACAACAGTTCCTTGACTTCCTTGTCTCGGTGTTTGCGCACTTTAATAACCATATGCAAGTTGAGTCAGGGTTTTAATGTTTTTGAGTAATTTGTAGCCAGAACAGGAAACTGCTGACATGACAAATAAGACATGTTGTGGACAAAAGGCAGGGAGATGATAATATTGTAATTGTTCTGTTCTTCTTAGGTTGAAGAGTTCTCCTCATGCGTGAACAAATGTGACGTAAAATCGAGGAAACTTCAGGAGTGTTTTTGTCGCATTATTATTATCATAATTTCTTAGTACCTGTTCTATTTCTTGAGACCTCTTGTTCTTTGAGAATAAAACCACTCTAGACTTAAAAAAAATACTTTGATGTCCCTTTATATAAATCAGTTAGATAGCAGCAAAAAACAAATCGATAAAATTGACCAATTTTGACTTTGGCTACTCATAATCAAATATGTATTTAAATGTTCAAATGTCCTCGGCTTAATATTTATACAGTGTTGTGTTACCGGAAACGTGTCTACGCTTTCCTTCTTCGGTTGAAACGGCTTTCATAACAATTGTTGGATGGAAGTAATGGAATTAATTCAACAAAGGATAATTCTGTGAACTCGCGCTGCACTCTATAGCCAAGTGTTTGCATGTGTTATTGCATGCAACACGCGATACCTGAGACAAGGCCGTTTCCAATGTTTTTGGTTTGAAAGAGATCTCACACTAGCTTCATTAAATGATTCCTCTGCGTTTTAAGCTAACCTTGATACGAGTAACTTCGCGCGAACGTGTTATTTACTGAGTGTATACAAATTAAATTACACAAAGGATTTGGTGCTCACCGGAGCGCAACTATCATTTCAACAACGGATGAAAGTAACTACTTGTTATAATGGTTTTTATTATTTACAATAATTATAGTAATAGTTTACAGTTTAACACTGAACTCTAAAAATAGTTATTATGACTATTGTAACTATTTAATATCGATACTATATCCTCGATTTGCTCATTCACAGCAATTTCCGCTCCGCTTCCGCTTTGTCTCGCTCGTCAATGCGTTTAAAGACAGCACTACGCCGTCAGATGCAACTCAGACGTGTTTATGATTTTGATAATGGCTACTCCTTAATTATATATTTAGTCATGGAAAATAACGCATCCGATCCGTGAGTCAACTTTGTGCGCGTTATTAATTATACGTGACGTGACGTATACGTATACGTGACATACGCACGTGATGGATACCAATAATAACTTATCTCACTCACCTGCATATAAATATATATATTATCAAGAAAATAAATAAAAACATATGAAATATCAGTAAGGTTCGACCGATAACTCGGTCTCGGCCATACTTGGGTAAAAATTATATGTCTCGGTCTCGTTCTCGGCTTAGGAGATTCTCGTCAGTTACCGAAACTCTTACACGCAGTACTTTTTTGGGTTAACGTTGTGAACCGCTACAGCGATTTGGTAGCGGCATGATTTGCTTTGCTTACTTGACTGATGGATGCGGTAGATTGTGATTGGCTTGACTTTCCACGCAAGGCCTTTTCACAACTTGTCACGCGTTAGTTGTGAAAAGGCCTTGCGCTAAGACCACTAAGACCAGGCTGAACTACGCTAAGAATTAATATAAAAAGTTGTAAAACTTCCTCGTCACATCGAAATACTGGGTGGTTCATCAACTTTTTGCTTTCATTATAACGATACAAAGTTTGTGTTGGATCTTGGAGTTCAGAGCATGTTATGTACATTTGTCGGCTTGAACATAGGTTCAGATGATCGAAATAGTTCCATTTCAGGAACACTTTGGGGATCTTTTTAGAACCACCGTTGATGTTCCAGTTTATTCACAATCTATCGCTTCTAGCGATTGTGAATAAACTGGACTGGAAAAACTGGAATAACAAAATTGTTCATCAACTGATTTAAAGTAATATACAGTACAAAAACCAACCATCTCTAATCGCGGGCGCTAGTCAATTACCAAGACCGTCACAGGCTCACCGACCGAGCACTCAATTGATACATTGCTTATTGACAAATTGTTTGTTGCACTGTTTGATTAGCACAACTGGACGTGATTGAGCATTTGAAGCAGGAAGGTCGTAAAGCATACGCAACGAGAAAAAATCGGACAAGTGCGAGTCTGACTGGCGCTTGTAAGAGTGAAAAATAAACTTAACTTCGTAAGCCATAGAGAAAATGATTGACTGGCCTGTCAGCTCAGTTGGTAGTAGCTCTGCCTTCTGCGCTGTAGGCTGAGGGTTCGATTCCCTCCCAGGATAAACATTTGTATGAAGAACATAGGTGTTTGTTCTATGTCTGGGTGTTATAAAGTATCATAAGTATGTATTTAAAAATATATAAGTATTCTATCAGTCATCTGTCACCATAATACAAGCTATGCTCAGTTTGGGACTAGATGGTGTTATGTGCATTGTCCAGCAATATTTATTTATTTAATCTTCCTTTGTAATTTCATGAAGTAACATTGCACTTCTAAATAAATATTCTTTTCTTGTTATATTACATGTTTTATTCATTAATCTTAGCGGAATTTTAATGAATAAATTGTGACTACATAGGACAAGTATGGACAATTGAATTATAAGTGTATTATGGTGCAATGTGATTTGAACAATAAGGTATCCCGAGAAAGTTCTAGACGGCCATTCCGCGATGACGTTTAGAATTGACAATTGACCATCGACCAAGACAAACGTTGCGTTCTTATACTTTCCTACTGCTTTGTCAAGAAAGTACCGGGAAACGATAATAAAACACAAAATGTTAGTTATTCGTCCAAACTAATTTTATCGCCTTCAAAGTATGCTCTTTCAGAAACGACACCGAAACACTTACGCCAACGAATAGTCCAATCATGAAAACATTATTTCCAGAATTGAGTTCAGTTCTCGCCGCGAATTCTCCTTTATGTTTTCTATCGAATGAAAACGGGTGCCACGAAGTAGTAATTTAAAAAAAGGAAAGAAGTCGGCTGGAGCCATATCTGGTGAAAAAGGTGGTTGCTCGATGGTATTTGTCGAGTTTTTGGTCAAAAATTCGTTCACAATGGCCTTGTGCGACATCAAATAAAAATAATTTTTCATCCCATCTATTCGAAAAGGTCGACTTGGCTCGCCTTTAAGTGCACCCAAAGGTGGTGTTTTCTATAAGAAACTTTTAGCGGGCAGTAATGAGTTTTTAATCCTCTTTATAAGTGCGCCGCAATTATCTTTGCCGCGCACTTTTTGAATTTGGAACATCTTAGTGTAAAGAAAGAAATCGAACGCAGATATTGTTTGAATAAAGACTGGCTGGTACGACGGCCCATAGTCGCGCCGCCAGCTGAATAAAAATAAAAGAAATCAAATTAAAAACGCGCGAACTACAGCCCGCGTTTTTATAAATGTTACGGATTGTTAGAAATTCATGGTTTTGTTTTGGAAAATGAGTTCTTCAAGTGACAGTGAAATTATAGAATTAACTCCTGAAAGTATTAGAACTGACGCAAGAAATGTGATGGATTATCTGCCTGCAAAATCCCGGGAGAAATATATGAAAGTCACATTTTCCTCAAAATGAGCCAGATTAGGACACTATTTCAAACACGCAGAATATAAAATCTACAACAATCTCTAATCCTAATAAAACTGTAACAATACATTTTCATAATTGCGAAAATGTCGCAAATGTAAATTTAAGTTTTAAGTTGTTTTATTATTACATAATACTTAATTTCAATTTAAGTATATGTTACTATATGTTTCATTAAATAATAATATTAAAATAAAATATGAGGCGCCTTTTATTTCCTCATAGTGGGTGATGAAAAGTAGAGTGAGTGTATCACACGGGCGCAAAATATATTTTTGGCTCGGGCAACGTACTTTGAATCCCTCGCTACGTTCAGAATTCTACTCTAGAATCCCTCACTTTGCTCTGGATTCAAAAAAGCGCCCTCGCCGTAAAAATATTATTTTGCTCCCTTATGATACAATCTACTATTGTAATTTGGAAAAATAACAAAAATCCATTGCCGATACTTTTTTGACAGAATGTGTTATATATGTTTCTCGAGTTATTTCCGGTTTTATGAGTAATTTTGGTGTTTTTATTTAAATAGAGCTAGAGTTATTGACTCGGGTGTGAACAATGTTAAATAAAAACGGGTTTTTTTTGGGTTTATTTTATGTAAAAGGTATGTACCGTTTTATATAAAAAAACAAATGACGAATGACAAAGATACTACTTTGTAACCTTATAAGTACCATAAACAATATGAACACTTAAATATGGCAAAATCGACATTATTATGACACATGCCATTAACGAGGAAGAGAGAGAGAGAGAGAGAGAGAGAAAACGATCTCCCATACATCGATATACGTCATTGTCATTACCTCCAACAAAAAATATTAATAATAAACGCAAAAAATGTTTTTTCGTGATAAAATTATCGATATTCAGATTTTTCTTTACTTGTGCTTCGAGGTTGCTTCTCACCAAATTGCATGGTTTTAATATATCCAATAAGGGTGCTGCCCGTTGATTGATTGTTGAATTTTTATTTATTGGCGAGTGACGAAATATGCGGCATAAATAAATAAAATTTGGTGGACAATGCACTCAACACCATTTAGCCCCAAACTAAGCATAGATTGTATTATAACTATAATGTAACCAATATATGTATTATAACTATGTATAACCAATGACTGATTGAATACTTATAAGATAACCACAAATGTTTATCATACAAATGTATATATGTATATGTATATATTAGTAACTAATATGTACTGATGAGGAATAAACACCTCGTTTGTATTAGTTTAATAGTACAGTCTATCTGACTGACACCTCAAACAGGCTGCTGACGGGTCTTTGTTTGACAAACATGTTTAATTCAACTACATACATACCTACCAAATACAGTTACTATTTAACTTGTAAGTAATTATCAGTATCACGTTTTGTTAGCTACCCTACCAGTTTGCTATTTAAACTTACTCGTATTGCGGCACCGCGGCTAGTATCCAGCTGTGTAAAGGTTTTAGAAACATTTACATTAATAACCAGATATTGCATCGCAATAATTTGGACTGCCGCCATATCGTATTTTTTATGTGCGACAACTATATGTATGTATAAGGTTATATTTGTGAGGTACTAGGCAGTCACCAACTAAAGTTCGTAAACACGTTGAAACTTCCACAATTCCTATAAAAAATAAGACAATGGTAAATATAAATATAAGTTAGGACTTAAGGGTTGCTATAATATTATATTAATGACAGTACCAGACAGAGAAGCACATAATGAGGAAAGAGTTAACGACGGTTGCTATAACGTTTTAAAAACATGTGAGTAACATATATACTGAAGAAAGAATAAATCTCTCAAATGAAATGCGGGAAATTTTGCTTCTCAATTCCATTAATATCTGAGAAAAATACATCGATAATGTTCTTCTTATATGTAATGTATCGATAAAAACATATCATCGACATATCGAGTGTCGGATGAAGTATATGCACGCTTTAGAGAAGGTATTATACCGGAGCGGACACGTTTTGCGCAGCCACACAGCTCATTAATATGATATTTTACAAGACCTAACGAACTTAAGGTCGTTGGCCAGCATCGAACAGGCTCAGTGCAAGTGCTTGTTTTACGATAGCCTTATCCCGTTGATAACTGTCTTCGCAGAGACAACTTAGTTTCACTGGTAAACTATAATAATATCGTCATTTATTCTTCTGCATATTTTTATGAGTTACTACGCGTGGCTTCGGACGCGTGGTTCTATATAAAAAGATGTCTTAAATCTAAGATAGTGGTGGCAATTCGTTTGGTTCATTTCTAAAATTAGGAATTGTCTAAAATATATTTTAGTAAATGAGGATAAGTTGGTAACAGCAGAATACCAAGTTTCATTTGACTCTTCTAAACCTAATTTTATTTAAAATTAGTTAGGTTGGTGCCAACAGAATTGAGGCCAGTATCCTACTTACAGCAAATAATAAAAATACTAAAGCTTGTTTGGATGTTTGTTATGTTTGTTTATTACTCAAGCAATAATGGCTGCACCGATTTACATGAAAGTTAGTATAAAATAGATTTCGACTTGTAAAGAGTACTTAAATCCTATAAGATTATTGGTCTTAACGTGATGACGTGAATTTTATTGGTGGCTTCTACAATGATACGAGTATAAATTAAAAATGTTTTAGAAGTGGCTTTAAAGTAGGATTGCTTTTTGTTTAGATTTAGATAGGTCTTCCAAATATATTAGATGGGTTCTTGTTAAGCTTTGAAGTGGTTCTTTTTGATAACGTACCGTGTCCCTCTCCTACTGGCTAATAAACCGTTGTTCGGGTGTACTGGATGTTATTTTTATTAGTAGTTTAAAAGTTGAAACTAAATGAACAATTATCTAGGCTTTATTAGTAAATAGTTATGCTTTACTAGATTATGAGTAACAGTCTGATCTGTAAACCTTAAGAAAATAATGGAACTAACTATTTAATTATTTTAGCTAATTAGATTGAAGGCGTAACTTTATATATGTATGTGTGATAATAAATTATATGGTGTTGAATTGTTTGAAGTTTCTGATCACTAGACATTCTTACCCTTACTGACTTCGGAAGCCAAGAACCTATTTGTTATATACGCCGCAGGCAGAAACTAGTAGATACATTTATATATACACTTGGACATTTAGTGAATGTTCAAAATAAGTAAAAAAAACTGTCCTAAAAACATGAAATAAAGTGATGTGATAAAACCTACCTAATCTTCGCTGCAAACACAATTCATCCTCACTGCCAAAATTATATTATAACGTCGAATTTCCTGGCAGATAAATTTATCTAACAGGATATCCCATGCATCCAGTTCTAAACTGTGCCAAAAAATACCAACTTCAGGACTGTCCACATCGACTGTAGGTATTCATAACTGATAATCTAAAGAAATATTGTGTGATGCTACCTAGAACCGAGCTACCTAGTCTTTTTTGCACTGCACGCTTCCCGTACTCCTTGATGGGATCATATTGCGAAACGATTGTGTCTTCTTTCAGTGAGCACTTTTCGTTGTTATTGTTTTGTTAGCATTGTAATTTAGATTTTATTGATGTCATTTTCTCAGAAACGTCTGTTCTTATAGAGTGTCGGATGAAGTGAATGCACATGCATGTTTTACTGTAAGGTATTATGTTACAATGCAATAAGAACGGGTGACGCGCGTTGCTGGAGCTATTTATTTTTTCTGCATACAACGTGCAATCCTTCTAGCTAATTGTCTAGAAGTAAAAAATGTGCCTGAAGAACTACAGTATAATAATAATATGGTATATACTTGCATATGAGAATAATACAAGTACATATCTATCTACTGAATGAATTAAAACAAGCACTCTTTGACTTGCCTGATAAACTGTAGAATTAAGATAACAGTATAATAAATGCGAAGACCGGAGATAGGACATAGAATACTTTATACCTCTGAATACTTATAATTTCTATCTATAATTCTCGACTGCTATAACACAATTATCAAGCTTATTTACAACTTTTTGGTTCGTTAGCCCGTCGGGTTTCATATATTTTTCCTAATTCATTCTCGAAACTAACAGAGAGAGTGATTGTTATTTTTTGTTAGAAAGGTCACTTGATCGAGCATGTTGTTTGCTAGGATTCAAAAAAATCTGCCATTTGAAGATTAACAGCTCTTTTCTAGTTGCTGAAGCAACTTTCATAGCTCTGATATATTTGAAATTTATCATCCCGTTCAATGATAATTATATATTAATACGTGAAGCAGAAACTTTGTACCCCTTTTTACGAAAATTGCGCAGATGGAGGAGTATGAAATTTCGCACACGTATAGTTTATATACAGAAGGAGTGCAGAATGCAATTTTTTTATTAATTATGCATAAAAAATACATTGATTATTAATTTATGGTGGGCGACCACTAGTTACAATTATTATTTAAATAAATCACCTAATGCTGCAGCATCATCTGTAGGGTGTCCAAACTCCTCACTAACTTCCAGCAGATATATCGTGTTTTAGGCTCATTGGATGGTCTCATTGAATAGGTTATGAATATATGTTTCTTTAGTGCCGGTGGTTTTTGTTTTATTTTTATTCTTGTTTGGTGGAGTTCTAACTAAATTATTTTGTTTTTTATATATAGACTCGTATTTATTGTTTGGTTATGTCTCCCATATTTACTTGTTTGCGAGTTATCTCTCTTTGATTTGCTTTTGCATTTGTCTTTAAAATTTGGCGCTTTACTATTTTTATATATATAATATCGTCAACCGGTAAAAAAAAACTTACTTTTACTAGCATTTACTTACTATCTGTTTTAAATTACGCTAGAATTGACGGTCAGTAAAATCTATTTATCAAGTTTTTTTTTATAAATTTTTACATAAATGAATTTAAAAAAATACGACTGATTAGATTTAATATTCAACATGCCCTTGCTTTGCGAAAATTAAAGTGAATAATAATTTAAAATTGTTATTTGTAAGATTGGTCCAAAAAAGGACAGCTTAAAAATAGTGACGACAAAGTGACATAAATATCATGTTTTTTGTTTTTTTGAAAAATATCACACCAATCCTAATGCGAAAGTTTGCATGTTAGGACGATTGTATGTTGGTTACTAAATCACGTAACAGGTGAACTGATTTCCATGATATTTTGTATATAAATTATGACCTGTAATAAGAGAAAAGTACATTTTATCCCACGAATTCCATGAAAAAGAAATCAGATGTTAAAGGTTTGTACAGGAACAAAGACGCGAAGTGTTCCACTAGTCTGTAATGTTTAGTCGAGAATTACATTATTTGCTTGTATATAGGTACTTGTATACGAACATACCGATGATATAAAACTTCATCCTGGTCCCTGATCGAAGTCCATTCCGAATACTGAAATACTGAAACGCCACTCTAATTTTAATGCTACTCAAATGACGTTTCAGTAACTTTCCCGAATAATTTTGACGGCGTGTAGATTGATTGTGATTCTTGGCTCTCTGGCAAATCAAACATTTCGCTCTTATATTATTGTTATTATTCGAGTTATTTCGGGATTTATCAGTAATTTTGGTAATTTTATTCAAATACAGCTAGTTTTATTGATTGGATGATTGGGTGTGAATAATTGAAATATAAGTTCGTGTTTCTTGGTGGTTTGAGCAAAAGTAATACGTTAATTATTTTATATATAAAGTCACCATTGTAAATAAAAACTAGCTGTCCCGGTCACGACTTCGTCCGCGCGTTTTTTTTTTAAAGTTATCTAATTTGAACACTGTGTGTGTAACAAATTAGAAAACAATTCATTAAAATCGGTCCAGCCGTATAGGAGGAATTCAGTGACATACACACGTACAGTAGAATTATATATATAAAGATAACAAAAGATGAAGGACAACATTCATCATACGACTTTGTGACGTCTTACTATAAACAATCTAAACATTAGACATATTTGTGTAAAATTGTCATTATGACACATGGCGATAAAGAAGAAGAAGAAGAAGGAGTTAGTCTCAAATGCTTAAGCGGTGTTTCAGTATAGTTTCAGTTTCGAGCATAAGAGTCAAATAATGTCTTCAGAATATTTTTCAAGAACACATAACGCCGGGCTTTCCTAAATTTTAAATTATCTATTTATTTTTGTAAACTAATAATATTTTATCGCATTCCAGGCACAAGCATGCCCATGCACACAGTCTCTGTGACGCAGATCCCACTGCTGGGCGTAAACGGGTCCGGCCAGCTGAAGGTGAACACTGAGAACATGCCCAAAGTCAGCGACCCTATTGTGCCCGACGACAGTAAGTATCAAAATAACATTATCAAACTAGTAAGTCAATATTAGTAGATCGTAAGGCCTATGTGGAGTGGAGAAGATATTTTTTTTTTTTTTATTGGATTATAAATATTGGATATAGGACCGTCGTGTTCTTAATTTCTTTCATTTTTTTTTATTTTTTTTTATTTTTTGTTTTTTTTAGTTTTATAATTATCTTGATTTGTCCTCCTTGTCCTAGCCTTGTTTCTGTGTTATCAACTTATGTTTTTATGTAATGTTATTATGTTTAAATCGTCTATTTTTTTCTCCTAAATTCCATGACACAGGCTTGTCTTAGCGCGGGAACTGCCAGTAATTTATGTAAAGAGTGTTTTTTCTTTGTAAATATATCTATTGGTATATGAATTTGTAATAAATGTAATGTTCCCGTAATAAAAAATATAAATCAACATAAACTCGTGATAAAATTGCGCGATGATGATAACATACATGATAACATACAGATGTTATCATGTATGTTATAGCATGACGTCATCATCACGATTTTATTAGTAGACTAGCTTCCGCCCGTGGCTTCGCATCCATAGAACTATAAAAAGTAGCCCTGATGCTACGTGACGTGACGTTGAAACGTGACAGACTATATCTATACAAAGTTTCATCTAAATCCGACCAGTCATTGTCGCGTTTTTACAAAAAACATGCACACATCGACATCCAGACATCCACACAAACTTTGGCATAAAATAATATTAATAGTTTTTCACATCTCTGCTCGACTTTGGTGGATACCCGCTCTGAGTCTTGTAAATCTTACTTACCTACTACATTTAAAAGTTTGCTAGGAGGTATCTGTAGATGTAGAAAATGCTAAGAAAACCTTGGACTTACAGTAAACAACAATCAAACAGTTAGATATTCATTAGGTGTAGTGTATGTGGTTGGATACATGATTACATCATTGTGTTTTGTGTTATGTATATGTATTTTGATTACTAGTTCTGTATCTACACCCAACAATACACTGTCAATAATACACCTGACAAACCATTGTGATATACTCTGCTGCTACGGGCTCCAATAAAATATGGGTCCAATAAATTGATATAGTGTACACTATAAAGTACATTTAATTGTTATAACACTTCATATACCAATAGATATATTTCACACTTTACATAAATTACTGGTGGTTCCCGCGCTAAAGCAAGCCCGTGTCACGGAATACAAGAGAAAAAAATAGACGATTTCCACATATAACATTACATAAAAACAAAAGATAACACAGAAACAAGGCAAGGACAATGAGGACAAATCAAGATAATTATAAAAATAAAAAAAATCAAAGACAAAAGGAAACAAATTAAGAACACGACGGTCCTATATCCAATATTTTTAATCCAATTAAAAAAATACATATTTAATTTTAGCTGACCAGCTAGCGACTTCGTCCGTGCGTTTTATATTATTAC
Organism: Lampropteryx suffumata; assembly: GCA_948098915.1. Taxonomy (NCBI): domain Eukaryota; kingdom Metazoa; phylum Arthropoda; class Insecta; order Lepidoptera; family Geometridae; genus Lampropteryx; species Lampropteryx suffumata. Next base: position 9,959,013 of record OX402544.1, on the reverse strand, counting down.
TAACTGCTGGCAGCGACTTCGCACGCGTGGTACCTACATATAAAGTAGCCTCTGTACTTCTCCAGAGTCCCATATATCTCTATACCAAAATTCATCAAAATCGATTTAGCGGTTTTGGCATGAAAACGTAACAGACAGACAGACTGAGTTACTTTCGCATTTATAATATTAGTTAGATTATACAACGACACGACGACATGTTACGGAGCCACGGTACGATGAATTGTCATAAATGTGGACCCACCTATCTGTAGCGTAGTGGGCCAAGGCCCGCCTGAGACTCAAAAGGTTGCGGGTTCGATTTGTCCCGCCGCGGGACAAATGTTTGTATGATCTGCAAGTATTTGTTTTGGGTTTGAGTGTTTCTATGATATATAGAATAGAATAGAATAATAGTTTATTTGACACACAACACGAAAAAGGTTACAAACATAGAAAAACAAATAGGAGAATGATTAGAGTAGGTAGGCCAAATTACACACTATAAAAGAGTACATTTTCGCTTGTGGTGCTAATATATGAATTTATTTACAAAAAAAGTATATGAGTAGTATAATATCAGTCATGTGGTTCCCATATCACAAGCTCTGGTGTGAAATGTCTGGTATTATTATTATGATTGCCAAATGGAATCAGATTTTTTTTGTGCGGAACCCTAATGGTTTTTCTAAAATAAAAGAAACTTGCCTAAGTTACTCCTTATAACATCAGCTATCTGCCAGTGCAAATCTCGTCAAAATAGGTCCAGCTGTTTTGGAGATTAGCCAGAACAAACAGAAAGACAGACAATATAAGTACCGTATATGCTGTCAGGTAGATTGTGTAAAATGTTATTTTGATAGATAGATAGATAATAATAGTTTTGCTAGTCGGTAGTACAATGGACGGACTTATCGCTATGTAGCGATCTCTGCCAGACAACCTTAGGATGGATTGAACTGAATGTAGCTTAAAAAAGGGTGATGATAATAATATTATGAGATTTATAATTAAAATAATGTGTACATACATATTTACAGGATAAGAAAACGATAGATAAGTCAATACTTAAACAAAAATATATACAATACATACATTACAATTAATTAAATACAACGTTATAAAATAAACTTAATAAACCAATACATACATAAACAAACCTAAATCCAAAATTACATAAAGAATCAAGTAATATACAATATAAATTTTTAATTTTATTACAATTTTTTTTTTTATATTACAATTGATTTTATGTATGTCGGTTTATGCGCCAGTTAGCGTTGTCGTTTCTGCGACATGTCTTGGTCTCGATAATGCTTTAGCCGGGCAATTATGAAATTCTTATGCTATTAGAACATTGATGCTAATAAAAAGATTTCAGTTATTAAAGATGAATTGGTTTTACGGAAGGTTGATGTTGATTGTAACATTTAGGAACCGAGCGTACGTATTACGTAATCCATCTTGTCAAAACTGGTTTTAGTTACAATCGAACTAATGATTAAAATCATGCCTATTGCTAATCGAAGCTGATAGACTTTGATTGTTTCGAGAAATTTATAATAGTTATAAAGCGGTGCGCGATACTTTTGTGTGCCTTAACACATACGTAACGGAAAATTATTGTGTTCATTGCTTAATTGAATAACCGTGTAAAATTCGCGTGAACTTTTTAAATTAAACCTAGCAGTGAGTACTTAAAGGTGCTTCAATTATGAATATAATCCTACTAATATTGTAAACGCGACAGTTTGTGTTAATGTTTGCTTGTGGCTCAATAACGACGTAACGGCTGAATGATATGAATGAACGGATCGGAACGAATCAGATTCGAATGATAGTAGAATGAAAGTTCAGCCTACATCTATATGTAGTCTGTGATCTTGTATAGCAAAGGCTACTTTTTACCTTGTCTACAACCGACTTCAAAAAACGAGGATGTTCTTTTTTTTTAATGTTTATTACTTTATCACTCCGTCATTTATGAACCGATTTGAAAAAATCTGAATTCATGTGAAAGGATATACTTCCCATATAATTTAAGATAGATAGATTTAAATTAGTCCCATATAAATTTCATAAAAATCAGTAGTTGAGTAGTTAGGTTTTTAAATAAAAAAACTGATAAAATATGTCATCTACTTAGAACGAAATTTAGATATTTTTATTTTATACATGATATCGGTTGTCTTTTTAGTTTTTCGAACGTAATTATATTTGAAAACCACGCGTGTGATGCTGCGTGTAATATGTCAAGTCATTTATAAGCAGAGCATCCGATAAAGGGAGAGGATGAGTGCATATCGAAAAATTATTTTCGCATTATTTTTGAATCAAAGGTAAATTGCGGTTTACAATTTATGACGTATTAAAAAAAAACGACTTACTAGATCTCGTTCAAACCAATTTTCGGTGGAAGTTTGCATGGTAATGTACATCATATTTTTTTTTAGTTTTATCATTCCCTTATTTTAGAAGTTACGCACATTTTACCACTTTGGAAGTGTCTCTCGCGCAAACAATTCAGTTTAGAAAAAATGATATTAGAAACCTTAATATCATTTTTGAAGACCTATCCATAGACGGGTAGACAAACCCACACGTATGGGTTTGATGAAAAAACCGAGTTTTTGAGTTTTTGAGTTTCAGTTCTAAGTATGGGGAACCCGCAAAGTTTATTGTTTTTTTTCTATTTTTGAGTGAAAATCTTAATGCGGTTCACATAATACATCTACTTACCAAGTTTCAACAATATAGCTCTTATAGTTTCGGAAAAAAGTGGCTGTGACATACGGACAGACAGACAGACAGACATGACGCATCCATAAGGGTTCCGTTTTTTGCTGTTTGGCTACGGAACCCTAAAAGTCCACCCATGAAATATATTCATCAAGATCCGTCTAATCGTTTATTCGTGAAAACCAATAATCAGAAATATATAGGTACTTTCGTGGTCATAATATTATTACAGATGGATTAATATAGTGTTGAGAGTGACCACGGCCCTTAATACAAAGGGTAATTTTACTACGTTAATATTTTTTAGTTTATAATTATGTATTGTTTTTAAACCAAGATCGAGCGCAGGTACATGAGGTTTTCGCTTCACTCCGCAGCAAAGTAATTTTATTGAAGGTTGATGCAAATTGATTGGACGGAAATTACTAGCATTTAATACGTAAGCCATCTTATTTGTCATTAAAACTTACTCTTGTTGGAATTGAATAAGTAATTGACAACATTGTTCCAAATAGTTATCATGCTAAACAGGTCTAGCTTAACTGGTCTGACCTAATGTGAAGGACATCCCGAGCTATAGCACTAGGGTTATTGCAATAAGCTGCTCGCTTGTCATCGACAACGACATTGGTCACGCCCATAACCATAAAATAGCAGTTCAAATTAATCCGTACTAGCGTTACTAATGCACAGATTTTTCGATCCAGCTACAACCAGATTGCATAACAGTAATATCCGCAGAGAAAGGCGTGTTTTCTATTTCACTTGTTATGTAATACAATGAATTTTGTTGATTGACAGTACGCAACTCTGACAGATTCATCCGTGAATCACGTGATCCATGACCTAAACAAAGAATTGTTGGGTATTGAAGTATTGTTCTGGCTTTATGCTCGTCCTCACTACTATAGTTAGTGTGTACTAGGGTATCCTATCAATAATAAACAATGTACTGTTTTCATGAACCTGATGGCTAACTAAGTAACACTTATTTACAAACTGGTGACCCGCCCCGGCTTCGCACGGGTGCAATGCTGATACTAATTATACTACAGAATGGTTATCCCTAAGAGATAGCCATATACCATTGCGGACTTTTGTGTAGACCTTTTTAACGTGTATACTACTGTAGTACATTATTTTGATCTATCTCGTAGGGTTACCAGCGTTTGCAAAGTAAGCGCAAAAAAAAATATTTACGACACCACATTGGAAACCTCTTAAATTATCAGTGTTTCTCTACTATATTATGTATGTTTTATACATAATATATAAACCTTCCTCTTGAATTACTCTATCTATTTAAAAAAACCGCATCAAAATCTGTTCCATAGTTTTAAAGATCTAAGCATACATCGGGACAGACAGACAGCGGGAGGCGACTTTGTTTTATATGTAATGACTGTCACTTTTGTCATCATTAAGCAGTCTACACCCCGACCGCACTCGACAGTTCCAACCCAGCCCGACGAGATAATGCCGGTGGCATTTAGAATAGTTACATTCCTTTATTTAATGTTTTTCAGTTTTATTACTTCTTATTATTCGCGATTTCGATTTAGTTAGACACCCAAATCAGTTCGCGTAGACTGCTTAAAGGCAACTCGTAAACTGACAGAAGTAGCCGTTTCCAAGAGTTACCAAGTTACCAAGACGAGTGTCTTGCCAATTCCTCTCGGGCTTGGGTTAGGATGAATTGGCACCTAAATTCACCTAGTATGTAAGACGTTTCAAAGTGATTCTTGTTATTGTATAGAAGTATAAGTAAGTTAAAGTATCTTTTAACTTGACTTGACTTGACTTGTTTGTAAATATCCGTTACTTATTTAGGTATCGTGTTCGTGAAAACGGTAGGTTGACTCAAAAGAAATACAAAATCATTTGTTCATTCTCCTGTCTAATTACGGTATGGTGGCGGCGCGGCGCCATGCCGTAATTAGACGGCATCCTCAGGCCGCGAATATTTTTTTGACTAGCTGCTACCCCCGGCATAGCCTGCATGGTACGTTGGTAACAAGTTGTTAAGTTAGGCCGAATCGCTTTGCTAATATTGCATGATTTCTGACATATTAACACAAACATCTAAACAGCCACACAAACTTTCACATTTATAATATTATTACTAGCGGGCGTTGTACCTAGAGTATATATATAAAACGTAACCTATATGTTATTCCAGGTTACAGTATATATTATACCAAGATTCGTCCAAAACCGTTCCGTTTAAAGTTTACGGCGTAAATAAAGTACAGAAAAACATTATATATAAAAAAACAAACAACCACATCTTTAGCATTTATAATATTAGTCGGAAAGGATAACAGCGCAAGGAGAAGCTAAACGGTTACAAGTTTTCCCCGATATTTTCCTTATATCTGAGGATAATCTAAAGACACGGACCGAGTCTAGATAAATCAAAACAGTGTCGGTGACTTCATCGATAAAAATGTACGTGAATGAATCCCGTGTTAATCAAAATACATAATACTAGCTGTCAGCGCGCAGCTTCGCCTGCGTTAAAGATTTTTCCCGGAACAAACCAATTTTCCCGGGATAAAAAGTAGCCACGTCACCCGGGGATAGTGTAGCTTTCCAACGGTAAAATAATTTTTCAAATCAGTCCAGTAGTTTCGGAATCTATTCAATACAAACAAACAAACAATCAAATCTTTCCTCTTTATAATATTAGTTTTAATTTGATTTTGATTCACAAAAGTTTTGAAAGTCTTCTGCTCCATCATGCATGAATGATCATAAAAATGACTCCGTCACCTGAGCTGGCCACAGACTAGAACTAGAAACTACTCGAAAGTAGGAGTATACAAATAAGTTACACGTGATGTTACGGTTATTTACAAACAGCCACTTTACAATAAAATTGGAACAGAAGTATTTATTTTAAAACTTGTTATTTTACAGATTTCACTGATATATTCTCTGAAACACCAGAACGCATCAAGGCTGAACAGAATCTTACTAAGCTCACATATGTAAGTAAATACTCCTTTATTTATAACTACCACTTGTAGTTTGCCCCGAACTGAGATCTCGCGATGTCGCTATCGCATTGTCATTAGTACAATTTCTAGTGAAATTTAACAACCCCTTGTCCAATTTGATACCCAAACGTTATTTCTTAATTGTATTCTGTTGACCTGCCAAATTTTATACAGATTGGATCAACGGTTCGAAATTTATCGTACAAACAAATAGACAAAGCGAAATCATTCAAGTTGCCACTGAGATCTCCGCTCGCTCGATCAATAATGCTAAATATTGTTCATAGTTCATATTTTAATTGATATTAAAATGACAAAGCTATGACTATCGGTCTATCTCATACTCACATAATGAAATCAAATCAAAAATGTGTTTATGCAATACAATCAAAGGATCACTTTGAAAGCTTTGATCACATAATGAGCTTGTGGTGTTCTTTGACAGTAAAATCACCAGGGGCAAACTATGAATATGAAATAAACTTTACAGCTAGGATATAGCACAAACAAATTTATTTATTGTGTTTGTTGGAAAACCAACAGCTATAACAGAAAAATATCTATTGAATATCTTTAGTAAACAAAGAGATAATGACACCTCTTCATTTGAAGATATTGAAATATTTTTAATTTAATGTCCCATACATTCACTATTTTCACTAATTGGAATTTTCTGCTTCTCCTCAGCAAAAACATTTGTCTGAACTATAAACATAGATATTTGTCTGTGTCTGTATAATTATGTATATTATGTATGGTATATTCTTTACCTAAATGAGAGCAGATTACTGACAAAATACCTATTTGGATGAGTGACTGCAGTGGCATTTGCAATTTGAGCCATAGTTAACAGTCCTTTAATACTAGTTTTGCTTAGTTGGAAGCTAGATGGCGCTTTGCAAATTGTCCACCAATATTAATTTAATTATTATTCTGTTTTAGGATAACCACAACTTCTACAACAGCTCATTTATCGGCAACGTGAGTTATTTTAACGAGCACTGGGCTAACATCAGCAATCCTGGCGCGCAAGTTCACGCTGTACTGAGCAATTCGCATCGCAGAGCCACTGTGAGTCTTACCTTTACTCAAATAGAGTTCACTATCAGGTAGCTGTTTGACCTAGTAAGGAGATTAAATTACATAGAAACATTATCCCTGTTAATCTCAGGGATAATGTTTCTATCTTTATCTTTCTTTAACTTTCTTCTAGATATTTATCTAGAGATAGAAGCGAGGCTGAGGTTAAGAGATGAACTATGCTTGAAAACTTCCGTTTGTCTAAGTACAATGCGTCTCCATAAATGTTGCAAAACAATTATATAGTAAGTCTATTTTAACTTCAGCATTTTTAGGGTTCCTCAATGGGAAGAACAGATCCTTTATAGGATTGTTTTGTAAGAAATGCTTTAACGTCATTGTCGTACTGAAATATCCAAGTTACTGGCAAATTTTCCTCGGAGTATGGAATCATTGTCTCCCCTAAGATATTTTTGTACTGATATTGATCCATCTGCCCTTCAGTTTTCTCTCACATGGTGGGGGGACCATAACATTTCCACCACCGTGCTTAACTGTCTTTTGAGTGCATGTACTTGTAATTCAAAGCCTCGTTTATTGGTCGTCATACGTATCGTTTTCTATCGGAATAAATCAAATTAATTTTAGTTTCAAACAAAACTTTTTCCATTGATAAATAGTCCAACTGCCATATTTGCGAGCAAATGCTAGACTATTTTCTCTATGTTGCCTGGTTAGTAGTGGTACATTTTTAGCAATCCTTTCTAATCATTTTCCATCAACCAACCGTCTACTAACTAGTTTAGTGGAAACGTGTCGAAGTGTGGAAATAACATTATATCTATTAAAGGCGTCTGCTTAAGCTAATCGAATCATAAGCCTGTCTTCTTGAACACTGGTCTTCCTTGGCCGAAGTTTTCTTGTCACTTTTTCTCATGTTCCGTGTTCTTTGAAATGTTCTTTGTTCTTTGTCCGTGTTCTTTTTACCCCTTTTTAAATAGTACAAAAATATATTTAAAAAAAATAACTTATCGTAATGAGTAAGCAACGGCGGAAAAATGTACAATGTTATTAACATTTGCAAAAACTGTATTTTAGTGAAAAAATAAAATTTTCGAACTAAGCCATACAATGTTTCTTAATTAGTTGTCCTAACGATATTGATACTTTTTATTTTACTGATATTTATTTTTAATTTCGTTTTTGTTGAATAAATATTATTGCTTGTCGACCTCCTATTAAATGCTATAATAATGTTAATTCCTTTCTGAAAATATCAAGTGACTAGGTGTTCCTAATTAGAAAACCACCACTGTATATAAAAAAAATGCCGGGCAGTCTTTGGGGACTGCTGATTGAAGTGAAAACTAAGTAACTTGTGAGTTGTATCGTCGAGCTATTAGATTATTATTTTTTCAACACACTTGCTCATAAAGTGGCTCTATGGTCACCGCAATTAGGCACAGAATGACACCCATAATCAAACTGTGACTTTTTCATTGCTATAACTCACTAGTGAGTTATAGTTTTTTTATTAAATTTCATTGGTTGAGGTGTTTTGTTCTTAAAAAAGTTTTTATTCAAAAAAAGATCGTGTTTAATAGAACAAATAAATTAATGTTCCTATTGCTTGCTCATTTCATGCAACTTCTTATTTAAATAGATAATTTTAACTCGTACGTGTTTAATAAATAAAACTTTCACTCAAATATAAATGTTGTTTTCTCTGTAATAAAAGAAAACTTTAAATTCCCCATTTTGTACGTGGCAGAATAGGCGCAAACCCTATGCGCGGAAAATAAAAAAAAACCTCATCCTTTTAGTCTGTGGCTGATCGCAATGCGCGCGCTTAGGAAAACTGATTAATTTTTCCCGCCATAGCGAATTATTTTTCACAACTCATTTTCACTGTTGAATGAAATTAAACTTATTATCTACCAGATAAATAGAGTTTTTATTGTTATTTTATTCACAAGTGTGTTGAAAAACGTCGTATGATACACGTGTGTATTGATGATTACCGTCCTCGGCTCTCTTAAGACCCTCACCTAACGGCTCGGGTCTGAATGGCGCCTCAGCGGTAATCACCAACATTACACACTTATACCATAATGTACTATTGTTTTGCAAAGAAGTGTTAATGACCAATTTAAACTTTAATCCTCGATAAACACTTCTTTATAAACCAAAAATAAATTGAAAATAATAATCTAATATTGTTATATTGTAGCTCATGGGAAGCGTGCGGTGACGATGACGCGAGTTTCATGCTTTTTGTTCACCCAAAAAGTACAAATATATACACAGTAGTATACATATAGCTCATAATAAAATAAATAAATAATGCCGGACATTTCACACAGCATCATCTGGCCCCAAAGTAAGCAGAGCTTGTGTTATGGAAACCACATGACTGATATACTACTTATAAACGTTTTTTTTTGTAAATACACACATATTATACATAGAAACACCCAGACCCGAGAGAAATACTTGCAGATCATACAAACATTTTTCCCGCGGCGGGAATCGAACCGGCAACTTTCTGCGCCTCAGGCAGGCTTTCGCCCACTGCGCCACAGAGGTCGTGGAAAGCGTTCGGTGACGATTAGAATTTCCATGAGTTTTGTTTACCCAAAAAGTGCTTAACGCGCCTAAAGAAATGTTCACTTCAAAAAACTGCAATTTCAAACTTGTATGACCAGGATGTATATATCTTATCCTTTCGTTAGAGCAATGTTCGGTGCTTTAATAGTTTGCTGCGGTGAGTTGCCCTGGATTGAACCGATGGTGCAATACGATATTGCATACGACAACCATCTCGGGCGTGCCTTGCTCACTTGACTGTTTTATTCACTCCTAAGCTTTGTAACCAGCATACAGTTTTGTTGTTAATTGAAGTTTACTTTACAGACGCTCTCACTATCCTTCGGGTTCCCGTTCTACGGAAACAACATCTACAAAATAACCGTTGCGACGGGAGGGTTTATATACACGGGTGACCATGTGCACAATTGGTTAGCTGCCACGCAGTACATCGCACCCCTAATGGCTAACTTTGATACCAGTCTCACCAACGATAGCCTTGTCAAACTATATGATGACGGTGAGTGTTCTAGCCACGAGAAGCATTCAAACCCATTTCAATAAAAACACAAATCTTTTACAAAATTACGTCCTGCAGTCGAAGCATCGCATTCTGTTATCTATGTAGCATTTATGCTGTTGTAAAAGCGTTTATTTAAAGTTTTATAATTTATAAAAATTGTAAAAGTTTCAGTCAAACAAAACGCCAAACCCTTTTTTAACGTTTTGTTCAGTTTTGTAATTTGAAACATTTAATTTAAAAATCACGGTCGTAGTGTAATAGAACTCTTAAATATCGGGCGATTTTAGTCATATATTTACACTCGTACAATACAACAATATTTTGTAAGTAAAATTAAAAGACATGTCTAAACCAATTTGAAGTTAAAGAGAAAAGTTTCATACAAACTTTGACTATTTTAATGAAGATTCTCGAAATTCTCTGTCTTAGTATACAACAGCACAATATAAGGGATTCCTTGAAAATTGGCTATGACTATAAACTATATAGATAAACTATGATGTCACAGACAGACATTCATAGAGCACTCTGTGTATATCTATCTATAGTGTTATAACATAGAAATAAAATTATAAAATAGAAATTCTAGTTATCAACCCTGCGATTATGGCATTTTTTTACTTGACTGATTAGTTTGTATTATGGAAGGTTAATGTTGTTTGGTTATTACCATATTCGAACAGTCCATGGAAACACATCCTGTCTAAACTGGTTCTAGTTGGAATCAAACTAATGATTTTACAATGGCTATACTTCTACCTACCAAATATCCTGTTGCGTATTGACTGAAATACTGATACTGAAATATTGATTGAAATAATTGATTTTATCAAGAAATGCCCAATAGTTATTCAGAACTTAATCGATTGTGATTTGTGACCCTTTTTGTACTGAAATATTCGGATATTACCGCCCAACGCACGGCCTTGATTTTCCAACCAATGGTAAGCTTTTTAGAGAGGTACTTTCCTTTGTCGTAACTAGATGGCGCTGCCATCTTAGATCACACTCTCTAGAACGCGCTATCGTTGCGTTTTGCTTTCAGATGGCTTACCAATGGCAATGTCAAGTTTGGCCAAATTATTTTTGTAGATCCTATTCATATCTAATTTTTGAAAACGACCTTCCTTAAAAGGTCGTTATAGATTTATTTGATCTCTTAACAGGATATTGTATTGAGATATATTGTATCTTATATTGTATTGTACGCAGCAGCTAGTAAGATTATAAGAGGGTTCTTTTATTTTGCAGGTGAAAAGTTCACTGCATTTTGGGAGAATGTAACACTTCAAGAGAATGTGAACAAAACGTTCACTTTCGCTGTGACTCTTTACAAGAACGGAGATATAGTGTTTGCTTACAAAGATATACCGATCGAGATCCCAGATATCTCAGACGCACAGCATCCAGTCAAAGTGGGCATCAGTGATGCGTACCTCAACGACAATATTATGTTCTGTGAGTATAAGTATTACGTTCTATGTGATATTATTATATTTCTTCATAACCTTTACCGAAGTCGCGATATCGTGACAGGAACAATAGAAAAACTATTGTGTTTAGAAAGTAGTTTTCTACAGATTATGGGGTCATCATTCATTCATTCATAATTTTTGGAGCACCTACCTTCTTTGCCACACGTCACATCTCAGTGGCCTTCCCCTGGTGTCACGTAGCGAAACTCGTGATGTTTGGAGCACCCACCGTCCTAATTACAGTTTGTCACATCTCTGTGACCACTGCTGGTTCGAAACTAGTGGCACAATAAGAAAAAGAGGAAGCTTCACGCGGACAAAGTGGCAGGCAGTAGCTTTGGTTTTTACAAACATCTATACTGATTATAAATCCAAATGTGTTCTGTGTCTTTGTTATGCTGTAAAACTTAACTGCTGAAAGGATCTCGATAATAGTTGACAAGGAGATAAATGGTATTTTGATGATGATGGACTAAAACGCGTAAGAAGAAACAATTGAGCATATGTTTTAGTCACATCTGATGATAATCTGACATATACATAAACACATAAACACGGCTTTACTCACGTATTATTTTGTCGATGGAGGCACCGACACTGTTTCGATTATTTGTCTCGGGTCTGGGTGTTTTTATGTATAATATATATGTATTTAAATATATAAGTAGTATATCGGTCATGTGGTACCCATAACACAAGCTATGTTTACTTTGGGGCCAGATGATGCTGTGTGAAATGTCCGAGATTTTTTATTTATTTATAGTATAACTTACGAATGTTTTGAAATAATATGACCTGTCTTGTTGTAGACGTGCGACGCAAGACTATCTACGAATACCACAGGGTTAATTTGAAGAACCTTGCGATTGCCAATAACACTATACTGAAGCTGGTCGCGTTGCCTACTTGCCTTCAGTACGACAGCTGCGAGTCTTGCCTGAACCACGATACTGGATTCAACGTGAGTACTAGCGCAGATTACTGGTTCATTCTTGGTCTTATTCAGTGGGGTTTTGTACCTCAAAAGAAAATAAATTGATTCTTCTGTGGATTGGTGGTTCGATTCCCTCCCAGGACAAACATTTGTGTGCTGAACAAATGAAGTTTGTTCTGTGCCAGGGTGTTATAAAGAATCATAAGTATTTATCTAAAATAGATTAGTATTCTATCAGTCATCTGGTCACCATAATACAAGCTATGCTTAGTTTGGGGCTAGATGGTGGTGTGTGCATTGTCCACCAATGTTATTATTGTTTCTGGGTGTAGGTATCTGAAAGGTACCGTACTTATATATACATACTTTTTATGTCTGTCTGTCTGTCTGTTAAAATTGGGTCTCCTGTTACTTAAATGATTTTGCAATAATATGTGTAACCTGATGACCTACCTGATGCTGCTAAACCACCTGGTATCTACAGGATACCCAACTCCTCAACAATTTATAACAGAGGTAATGTGTTTGGGCTTCTTGAATGTTCTCAATGAAAAGGTTATCTAAACGTCTTCCTTTTGTGTCTTAGTTCTTTTAAAATTTTTATGTATACTTGTTACTAATTTTGTAAATCTATTCAGTGCACTTGGTGTCCGCAAATACGAAAATGCTCCAGCGGAACTGACAGGAACAAGCAAGACTGGAAACTGAGAAGTAAGTGACCATGAGTGATTCATTCAGAGTTCAGAGTCTGGGTTTACGAATGAATTTAAATAATATATATTAATATATATATATATACAGTGGTGGACACATAATTAGAGACATCCCTAATTGATCACAATAAACATGATTTTGGCACTACCATTAGCCAAAGTAGGTATTAAATTTAATGTAATTGTTACTAAATCATACATAACGTTGTATTCTTAAAAATGGGGGACAAAAAAGTTGTGTTGCTTGGTATTTTAGACACTGCTCACTATCCGAATCTAATACAATTTTTTTAACGTACCTGTAGCTGGTAATTAAAGACAGTGAACGCTGTGTTCTGAATTAAAAAAAAGAAATAGATCTACATTCGGTTTTTCATTGTTTTGCCTCGTATTTGCATGAAACGTCGACATTAATTATAACATTTTACTTTTTGTATTCAAATTAATCGGGATTCCCGTAATTCAAATTACGGAGACTCGTCCGTCCGTCCGACCCGTCTAATTGTCCTTGCAGACACACTCGTCGACCCTCCTGCCCCATATATTTCCGAGCGTATCAGTTCTGATCCTTTAAACGGTTCCTATTTTGCCAACAACACCATCCTAGAGTCTTCCCGCGGAGTAGTTTTTCTAGGTCTCGGTTTTCTGGGTACATTTTCGGTCGTATTGAACTTCTTTAAATGCTTTATAGTATTCATAACCATGTCCTTAGAACAGCTCAAATCGTTTGCGATTTTCCTGTATGATTAACCTTTGCTATGAAAATTCAAGATTATCTCTCTAGTGGACGAATTGCAACTCTTGTTTTTTCCCATATCGATTGGGACAGACAAACTTGTACGGAAGAGTGGCGCGGAAGGTGCCACTTTTGAAAAAGCAAAATGTTAAGGCAAGGTTAGCGTTTGCGTAGCGTAACAATACACAATAACATCACAAATAAAAATTAATTGGCAGCAAGTTACAATGGTATACAATATACACAGGAGGAATAGCTTAGTTATTGCAATATGCTTCCAGTGTCTTTAATTATGTGACCACCGCTGTATATACATTATGTTAGTCAAATAAGCAAAGCTTGTATTATGGGAACTATAATACATGTTTGACCGTGGTGGTTCCGGCATAGAATAGGACCCCTCCATCTCCTCCCGTGGATGTTGTAAAAGGCGACTAAGGGAACACACACCGGGGGATTGGGCAGCAGCACCCCCCGAGCACAAAATAATGAATCTGCGGTCACCAATCCGTCTGCCAAGCGTGGTGACATTGGCAAAACCCCCCATATGATGAAAACAACTTTCTAGTTGTGTTCGAAACTGCCGGGAACTGGGGGCCGTCTTCTGACGGCCCCCAGTTCCCGGCAGTTCCGCTATTCCTGGCATAGGTGGCGGCCACGGTAACGGCGGAACAGGGGGTGCGAAGAATCTCCGGCAGAGGTCCAGCTACCAATCCCAACGACCCCTGGCCCTGACAACATACAACGCACGCACACTGAGGACCGACGAGAAGTTGATAGAGCTGGAAGAAGTAGTAAATAAGTTGCACTGGGATATTATGGGGTTATCAGAAGTCCGAAGAGAGGGAGAGGACAAAATTCCGGCAACTTATTCTAGTACCGGGAGGGCGATCAACTTTCTCAGCACGGTGTCGGATTTCTCGTCCACAAATCCCTCGTTAACAACATAGTAAAGATCGAAAGCGTGTCGAGCAGGGTGGTATACCTTATACTCAGAATAACCAAACGGTATTCGCTTAAGGTCATACAGGTGTACGCACCTCACTCGAAACGTCCCGACGATGAAGTGGAGGCTATGTATGATGACATTTCAAATGCCATGCAAGCCTCGAAAACACACTTAACGGTTGTGATGGGGGACTTCAACGCGCGGCTAAGTGTGAAGAATGGCGATGAACTGAGAGTGGGGCAATTTGGATTTGGACAGCGGAACCAACGGGGTCAGCGATTGGCCGACTTCATGGAAAAGGAGGGACTCTTTATGATGAACTCCTTTTTCAAGAAGCGGTCGTCCAGGAAATGGACGTGGCTTCACTCCGGTGAACACAAACGCGAGATAGATTTCATCATGACTACAAAAAAGCAAATATTTAATGATGTCTCAGTGATCAACAGGGTCAAAACCGGCAGTGATCACCGAATGGTTAGAGGCTCATTAAATCTTAACGTAAAGCTAGAAAGGTCCCGTCTGATGAAATCTACTCTTCGCCCAAGTCCTGCCCAAATCCAAAACCCCGAGAGCTTTCAGTTGAAACTCCAAAATCGCTTCCAATGCCTCGCCGAATGCGGATCCGTGGACGAAATAAATGACGGTCTGGTGGAAATTGTCCATGCCGTTGGGTCAGAGTTCTGTAAAACCCAGCGCAAAGGTAGAACCCAAAAACTCTCTGAGCACACTCTTAAACTCATGGCAGAACGTAGCGAAATGAAACTGCAGCCTTCAGTGGACATGTCGAAATACAGCTCGCTCAATAAACAGATCTCTAAGTCTATGCGACGCGATTTGCGTCTCTTTAATACGTGTAGTTTTAAGAACGCAATAGAGCGCAACCAAGGTTCCAAAGTGTTCGCGAGAGATCTGTCTATTAGGCAAAGTCTGTTGACGAAGCTGAAGACCGATAGTGGCAGTGTCGTTTCCTCGAAGCCAGAAATTTTACGAGAGCTCGAGAAGTTCTATGGACAACTATACACCTCATCGCAAAGTCCTACTACAAGCACGACTAGCGATGCAAGAGCCCGCCTAACCCGACACTACACTGAAGACATTCCGGACGTCAGCCTATATGAGATTCGAACGGCTCTCAAGCAGCTTAAGAACAACAAGGCACCGGGGGAAGACGGAATAACGACAGAGCTTCTGAGAGCGGGAGGAACACCGGTACTTAAGGTCCTCCAAAAGCTGTTCAACTCCGTCAACCTCGAGGGAACTACGCCAGAGACGTGGAACAGGAGCGTGGTGAACTGTTCTTTAAGAAAGGGGATAACACCCTCTTAAAGAATTACAGGCCCATCTCGCTGTTGAGCCATGTCTATAAGCTGTTTTCGAGAGTAGTTACTAATCGTCTCGCTCGTAGGTTTGACGACTTCCAGCCGGGAGGCTGAGAACAAGCGGAGAACAAGCCGGGTTCCGAAAAGGCTTTAACACCATAGACCACATCCATACGCTCCGGCAGGTTATACAGAAGACCGAAGAGTATAACCAGCCACTTTGTTTAGCGTTTGTAGACTATGAGAAAGCCTTTGTTTCTGTCGAAACCTGGGCAGTGTTGCGGTCACTCCAGCGGAGCCAAATCGACTATCGGTATATCGAAGTGTTGAAATGTCTGTACAGTAACGCCACCATGTCTATCCGACTCCAGGACCAGAGCACGAATCCAATCCCATTGCATAAAAGGGTGAGACAGGGAGATGTTATTTCTCCGAAACTGTTCACCTCTGCATTGGAGGATATTTTCAAGCTCTTGTACTGGCATAGACATGGTATCAACATCAATGGCGAACACATCACTCACCTTCGATTTTCCGACGATATAGTCCTCATGGCAGAATCTCTGGAAGACCTTGGCACAATGCTCAGCGACCTTAATATCGTGTCCCAACAGGTGGGTCTTAAAATGAACATGAGCAAGACAAAAATCATGTCAAATGCTCATGTTGCACCCGTACCGGTACATGTTGGGAGCGATATAACCGAAGTTGTAGACCATTAGGTCTATTTGGGTCAAACGATTCAACTAGGCAAGTCCAACTTCGACAAAGAGGTCAGCCGACGAATCCAACTCGGATGGGCAGCGTTCGGGAAATTACGGCACATCTTCTCGTCACAGATACCGCAGAGCCTCAAGACGAAAGTCTATAATCAGTGCGTGTTGCCAGTGATGACATATGGAACTGAGACTTAGTCGCTAACTATTGGCCTCATACACAAGCTCAGAGTCGCGCAACGTGCTATGGAGAGAGCTGAGCTATGTTGGGTGTTTCACTACGTGATAAAATCCGCAACGAGGAAATCCGTAGAAGAACCAAAGTCACCGACATAGCACTCAAAATGGCGACCGAATGGCGACCAAGGACAGGAAAACGAAGCGTAGGACAACCCCCCACCCGATAATAATAATAATAATAATAATAATGCCGGACATTTCACACAACATCATCTGGCCCCAAAGTAAGCAGAGCTTGTGTTATGGATACCACATGACTGATATACTACTTACATACTTTTTTTTTTGTAAATACATACATATTATACATAGAAACACCCAGACCGGAGACAAATACTTGCAGATCATACAAACATTTGTCTCGCGGCGGGAATCGAACCCGCAACCTTTTGCGGATGGACTGACGACATTGTAAAGATCGCAGGAAGTCGGTGGATGGAGAGGGCTCATAATCGTTCTTACTTGAAATCTATTGGGGAGGCCTATGTTCAGCAGTGGACTTTATAAAGGCTGTTATGATGATGAATACATGTCTTGCTTAATTTGAAGCTAGATGTTGATGTGGCAAATTGTTTACCATTATTCTTAATTGCAACGTGCACGCTTCTAATTTAATTCTAATAACCTTGTTATAGAAGCCAACAAGGCTTAGAAGGCCCCCAAGCGATACGCTAGGTTTTTCAATTGGCAAATTCAAATAAAGAAATGTTTTCTTACCCATACTAAAACTATGAATACGAAATAATCTCCGCACGCTTGTTATCTACATAAAAAGTAAACTGAACAATAAATCTGTATCCTTACAAAATTTCATTAAGATCTGTTCAGCCGTTTAGCCGTTAAAAGGTAATAAATAAATATAATACAGATAGAGACACTTGAAAATGTATGACACTTTATATATATTGGTGAGGGTTTGGAGAAGTCCACTCACTGACTCTCACTCATCACGAAATCTTCAAAACTACAAGGGTTACATATTTGAAACTAGCCGCTGCCCGCGGTTTCGCACTCATGGTACCTACATAAAAAGTAGCCTATGCTCTTCTCCAAGGTCCCATCTATCTCTATACCAAAATTCATCAAAATCGGTTCAGCTGTTTAGACGTGAAAACGTAACAGACTAACAGACAGACAGAGTTACTTTCACATTTATAATATTAGTAGGGATCAACAGCCTTATGTTTTTTGATTCTAGTTCTGAAAATGACAATACTTTCATACAACCTTTCATCCCCTTTTTCAACCCTTTACAACCCTTTTTTTCAATTAAAAAGCCTATGTCCTTTCGCAGGCTTTAGACTATCTACGTACCAAATTTCATTTAAATCGGTTCAGTATTTTTGGCGTGAAAGCGAGACAGACAGAGTTACTTTCGCATTTATAATATTAGTAAGGATTTGGCACGAGAATTTATTGAGGGGTGTAGGCGCTCGCTAAGAAAGGATTTTCCGAAATTCAACACTGAAGAGGGTGAGGTAGGGTAAACACTTTTGTATGAAAAATCGTCTTTCTTGCACTTACAACTCTGTTACTTTGCATACATTATGCTATGATAAAAATTATAAAAGACTAATATAATTTTAATTTCAAACAACCCCTAAACAAGGGTGCAATGAGGGTTTCAAATTTGTGTGGGGACTTAAAACGCGTGATGCGATTTGATTAAATCATGGTTTGTATTCCTTAAATTTAAAATAATTACGTTTTAAAAACTAAAAAGAAACCGACTTCATTGAAT
This sequence comes from Lampropteryx suffumata, assembly GCA_948098915.1. Classification (NCBI taxonomy): domain Eukaryota; kingdom Metazoa; phylum Arthropoda; class Insecta; order Lepidoptera; family Geometridae; genus Lampropteryx; species Lampropteryx suffumata. The sequence continues at coordinate 9,940,344 of OX402544.1, read as the reverse complement.
GAAATTTGAGCCTATAATACATTTTAATGGAAAGTAGATGTATTTTGTGCATATATAATATGGGTAGGCTAAATAAACGCACCGCTCCAATGAGACAGCGAGGTATGAAAACACATGAAAACATCAACGATGTATACAATTTTTAGATTTTCGTTGATTTTTCGGCTCGACTGATTTTGATAAAATTTATATCGGACCACCTGTGAAGTATGATACCCTTTCAAACAAAAAAAGATTTTTTCAAATCGGTTCAGCTGTTTTCGAGTAATCGGTGAACATACATTCCGACGAATTGAGAACCTCCTCCTTTTTGATAAAGTCGGTTAATAAATAGACACGTTTCAGGGTTTTCCAAAACAACCGTTCAAAAAATTAACGGGACTCATTGTCCCGTTCCTCTTTTTTTTCCCCGTTCCCCGTTTTCCTTTTTCGTGCGTGCAGCCGGCGTTCATCGATTTATTAGACGTTGTCACGTCAAAGGTGTTCTTTTAAAAATTGTGGCCACCCAAGTTCCCAACGACTCGCCATTTTTTTATATATCAAGATGGCTGCGTCGTTGTGAAGACACTTTCACACACTACACTTTCACACACTACACTTTAATTTTCGTAAAATTTTGTAACAAACAAAAAGGTTTTCTAAATTAGTTTTTCTACTTTTAGGACCTATTTTTAATATGAATAATGAAATTAATATTCTCTTAAAACCAAACTTTAAACGTCCTGAATTAAAATCATCGCGCCTTCCGCTTACATTTTAAATTTGGTTTAACTCTCTTTTAACTAAAAAGGTTTTTTTAATTCGTTTGCTATTTTTACAATCTACTTTTGACATCAAATGAATTTTATCTTCAGCAAAAACATTTAAATTTCAAATCTTCGCGCTATCCGGAAATCGGATTTCAAAACATTAATTATTCAAACAAAATGAACTCAAAACTATAACGTTAATTAATAACAAATTAAGAAATGGTTTAACAAAAATAACCAGTAATTTTAACAGAGACTCAAAGTTTAATAATCGTGAGTTCTTGTTTGCTGCCCGGAAGAAAACAAATCAAAACTTAACATTTACCTTTCAGAAATCAATTAACATGGATTCTAATATTCCAAATCATAAATAGGCTAGTTAAAATATAGTAAACTTTAAGTTATTTTTAACTTAGGTCTTATTTTTAACAGTTAGGTTTCGCGTCGACATATATATATCATATCGTATATGTATATCATATCAAATATCGCGGACGAAGTCGCGAGCGGAACAGCTGGTATTATATATTCCAAAGTGTGTTTCCAAGAGTGTAAACGTATTCTCAAAGTAAGCATAGCTTGTGTTATGGGTACCTATGACTGATATACTACTTATATACTTTTTGTGGAGATATTATACATAGAAACACCCAGACACGAGAGAACTTGCAGATCATAAAAACATTTGTCTGCGGCGGGAATCGGACCCGTAACCTTCTGGGTCTCATCCGGATCTAAGCACACTGCGCCACAGAGAACGGTTTTTTTTGTGTCGGGTTTTTAATGTTTTTGAATATGGTTGTGTTCTTTTGCAGACTGCGAGAAGACAGCGATTGCGAATGCTAGCACATGTTCCGCTCCGGCTAAGGACGACGCCGCCGTCACTGAGAACAACAACAAGACCGCCTACTCCACAGACACTAAGACCGCAACCGATCACGCTACATCCGTCGATATCGGTACTACCTTTTGACTGCCATTTCTTCTTCTTCTTTAGTGGCATATGTCATAATAATCACATATTTGCCAATGTCAAGTGTACATTTTGATAAACACTGGCTTTACTCACGTTTATTTTATCGATAGAGGCACCGACACTGTTTCGATTCATCTAGAGAATCTTCATCAGGGTGGTGAGTTTGATTCGGTCCGCTCGTTGCCGCTTGAGTTCACGCACTCAAATGTATAGAACAACTCACGAAAGTTTTAAAAGTGAAAATTCAACTGTTTATACTCGTATTGCTTATAGTGTGATATCACAAAGTCGGTGAGCAGAGCTTGTGTTATAGGTATCACATGACTGATATACTACTTACATACTTTTTTGCACTGCATACATATTATACAAAGAAACCCCTTGACTCGCGACGAATACTTGCAGATAATACAAATATCGAACTGAATCGAACCTGAAACCTTTTGCGTCTCAGCTGGGGCTTGGCCCACTGTGCCACAGAGGTCGTTAAATAGCTTGAACCATGTATAAAAACCAGATAACATATAAAATATTGATATATTTCTAAATAACCGCTTATGATACGTTATAACACCAAAAATATATATTAATGTATGTTGCATGGATTTGTTAAGTTCCAGATAAGTCTGCACCAAAATCGAGTGACACGAGTGTCCCACTGACAAAGAACGCAATGCCGTTAGCCGGGGCAGAGCCGAGGTCAGCCGTTGGTGGCGTCATTGGTGCAGTTTTGGCAATCTCTCTCCTGGTGGCTCTCGTCTGGGGATTGTACGCCTTCAAAAATCCACACACGCGTAGTGGGCAAATCTTTATCAAGGTAACATATTATCCTCGTCATGTTTCTTTAGGCATTGTACAATGTACGCGTTCAAATACTAACACACATGTACCGGACAAATCTTTATCAAGGTAACATATTATCCTCGTCATGTTTCTCTAGTCATTGTACAATGTACGCGTTCAAATACTAACACACGCGTACCGGACAAATCTTTATCAAGATAACATATTATCCTTGTCATGTTTCTCTAGTCATAATACAATGTACGCGTTCAAATACTAACATACGAGTACCGGGCAATTCTTTATCAAGGTAACATTTTCTCCTCGTCATGTTTCTCTAGTCATAATACAATGTACGCGTTCAAATACTAACCCACGCGTACCGGACAAATCTTTATCAAGATAACTTATTATCCTCGTCATGTTTCACTAGTCATTGTACAATGTACGCGTTCAAATACTAACATACGAGTACCGGACAAATATTTATCAAGGTAACATTTTCTCCTTGTCATGTTTCTCTAGTCATAATACAATGTACGCGTTCGAATACTAACATAGGAGTAGTGGACACATTTTTATCAAGGTAACATATTATCCTCGTCATGTTTCTCTAGTCATTGTAAAATGTACGCGTTCAAATACCAACACACGCTTAGTGAACAAATCTTTATCAAGGTAACATATTATCTTCGTCATGTTTCTCTAGGAATTTTCTATGTACGCGTTTAAAAACCCATATAACGCCACCCATAATAGACATGATTTAATTTACAACTCCGTCAGTGCAGACCGTCAGACGAGCACTTCTTTTGTCCGATTGACGACCTCTGGCGCATTGGGCTAAGGCACACCTGAGACGCAGAAGGTTTTGGGTTCGATCCACGCCACGGGACAAATGCAAATATTTGCGTTGGGTCTGATTGAAACAAATAAAAAAAAATATGTAGTCTATTAGTCATGAGGTTCCCATAACATAAGCTCTGCTTACTTTGGGGCTAGATGATGCTGAAATGGTTGAGGATAAACAATACAACACCATCTCTAAAATCAGCATAGATAGTACTGTGAGAACCAGATGAACTTTTAAATATCTATGATACTAAACAACATCCAGACACATCTATATTCGTCACACAAATGTTTGTGCTGGTCAGCAAAACCATAACATTACAACTAAGCCGTGAGACCAGTTATTAATGTACCATTAAACATTTTCAGTACCGACCGTCCCAATGGAGCTGGAAAAGAGGCGAGGCGCGTTACACTGCAGCTACCATCCACATGTAACACGCCGTGACACGCCACGCCACACGCACGCAACGTGTCACGCAGCCCACATAACACTTTACAACGTGCCTAGTTTTAACATGCAGAACGCCGTTTGAAAACCGAGTAGTTAATTGCAAGTAATATGCAATAATAAGCAGACTATTGTAGAATGATATTGATCAAAGACAATTCAACTGAGACCAATACCAAACTATCAAGCCCGACCAATTCTGAACTTGAAAGAATTAATGTGCAACTTAGAGGCACCTTTCGTTTTTTTTCTCTTGCTATAAATGGCATCTGTCTTGTTGACAATTTTGCTAGTGTCAAGTGATTGTTTTGTTATAATATAGTTACAAAGTCTATTCTAAACCTCAGCGCAACGTAATGCATTTATAATTAAATTGTCTACACTTGTGCTATGAATCTATTTCACAATTTAATGATTAACATTTTTCTAATATTACCCAATAAAACACGAAATAACACGACTCCATTTAAAAAAATGTTATTCTTAAAATGACAGTTAAGTTTGACAAGTGACAGCAGGCAACGTCGTGACTTTACAGAACGAATATTACTGGCATTTAAATGGCGTATAAACGCAAAGATATCATTGGTGGATTCGTTCAGAAATGGTCGGTTTAGTGACGGATAGCCATATGCATTTTGTATGTAACCTCACTAAATCACCATGTGCCTAAAATTTTCCAATTAATAATCTGCAAATCTTCCATAGTCTTCCACTGGTATAATATATTATGTCGTATTCCAGAACTAGTTATGGTTCCCAAACTTAATTATGATCGCGAAACAATGAGGTCTACTTGGCAAAACGATGAACGACATATCGGTACAATAGTCGTGCAAAACCTTTACATTAAATAAAACCATTTCGACTATTGTTTTAAACGATGGAAACTAACGGCATAACTTTTAACAGTCGGTGTCGTTATCCAACTCTAAGACCACCATAGACGATACGATAATTAGAAATTGGGAGCGAAATAACAGTCAGTTCGATGAACATTTCCACGACGATATCGTTCCGGTAAATCGAAATCGGTTGCCGAGTCGATGCCCGCGTATTAGAGGCAATCCGTCCTAATAAAAAAGAAACACGGTATTTTATGATTGACTACATAAACTAATGTAGGTAAAGAAGACTGATTGTGATTGTAACGGTTAGGTGGGCAATTAGGGAATTCTGAAACTACTAAAACATTGGAGATATACTAACAGCTTTCAGTTACCATTGATGAATTGAAAATCCCGTATCTAACGCCCATTTTGTTGGCTCTGGTTAAAATAATGTTTTAATATTCTGTTAAAATGTATTCTTAGATGTATTGCTATATGTAGTAACGCTCAAAATATCTAGAACACTCAAAAGACTGAAAATTTAAACGAATTTTAATTTTTGATATCTAGTATTTATTTATAATTATTTCAAGCAATTATTTGTATAAAATATATATAAAGTCCAAAATTACACGAGCTGGGAACACTCCCGTATCGTTAATTAAAACCAAGCGTAGTTTTCTAAATTCGCTGATCAACGAATTACATTTGAAATGTTTAGCTATTTTTAAATGTGTCGAGCTTCTATTTTATAAAAAACAATCGTTCTGGAATACGGGGAGATCAAATGTGTTAATTTGCTAACTGAGGTCAGTTTGCAGTCTTTTATTAGTTTGAGAAAGTCAATCGGCGCTCTGCATGTACCTACTAATTATTCTAAAATAGACATAAACCTGGAAGTAAATGAAACTTAGTTATTCGTATATCTAGCCTCTCGCTCACACCACACCACTGCTTGCGTTGCTCGTACAATGACAGCTTTTTTATATATAAAAACCAAACGTTTATATAAAGTAGGATAACTTTGGCCGTTTGGTTCTAATATTACCTAAATTATTAGCTCCGTGTTCGATTGCCACCTGTCAAGTGGTTTGCACTACACAATATCTCAAAAGAGCTTTTAAGAGTTCCGTACGTAATCGGTTATCCGTCCGAATGTAGATTAAACTTTTTTAAATAGTTATACAATCAAAAAAAATAATTAAGTAGTATACTGAAATGTACAGAGTACTTATGCAATAATAAAAATGAATTTGAAATAGTTTAGCTTTCTAAGAACCGTTTAAAGGATTAATAAGTCTATATTTATACATTAATTATATCAAAATTATTTACAAGTTTTGTTGCATATTTCATGTGCAGGAGTGGAAACCATCCTCTTTAAAGCTGTCCTCTTTCTAACCTCTTTACTTTCTCTTTTATCTGGCTCTTAAAGCTTAAGTCTTGGCATCTTTCTACTTCTCTTTACTTATTGGCTGATATGTTGTCTAATCAAATCATCAATCAGATCACCTTCCCTTTTCTGTTTTAGCCATGTTATGCATTGTGCGAGACAACATAATTTAATTTAAAGTTTGGAATTAACCTCATTCTGTATGTTTTTGGTACTGTTCTAAGACAAAACTGAATCTCAAGTAATATAATCCTTTAATTTTACAATGCTTTATTGTGTATTTTTACCACTGCTCTACGAATCTCTGATACACCATTATTTTATTAGTTGTCCTTTTCATAAATAAACTAAACTAAAATGGCTAGCGAAGATTAGTATTGTTTTAGTTGTTGCATGATTAAAACAATTTTGTGTTGTTTACTGAAACAGGTAACTACTATTGGTCATCTTCTTCCTAGCCCTTTTCCACGTTGGGTGGCACAACATGTTTCCTTGCATTTCCTTCTATCATGCATTAGTCATAATCAAAATAAAAAAATATGCAATATTAGGTATGTAGCAGAAGAGACAGCTGACCGAAGCTCACTACAATTGCAGCTGGCAAAAGGTCTTGACCTTATTATACAATGACCGATAAATATATATACATTTTTGAAACTATTTACACGGTAGGTACAATGCTTTACTTCCATAATATGGTATTAACATTAATTGATCCTTTACATGGTAAAATTAAATCTTACGGAACTCTGACTATTAAGATTTTGAGTGTACAAAGTGCACATGTAACCTTTTCTACTATCCTACACTACATTTGCATAATTAGTATAGGTATTTTGTAATTTAGTGATATTATGTGTAAAAATATATATTATATTATCGTAAAGTTATTTTTAATTTGGGGATATTTTGTATTTAAGTTTCTATATGACTCATTGAATTTTGGAACCGATTTACCAAAGACCTTTGAGAAAACCAATTAACTAGACAAACAGGACTTTTTTTAATGTTTTTATTTGGTCTGTAACCTGCGCACTCGTGTTACGATTTTATTAGTTTAAGGGACCATTGTGAAGAGTCTAAAATAAAATACATAGTGCCGTTAAACAGTATTTTATTTGTAAAGCCTTTAAGTACTTACACCCTACTTGTTTTTTTTTTGATATTTTTTACGTGATAACTTCAACTCCACATCTGCGAGCACCGAACTCGTTTATTTGCCACCTGACCTAAAGAACGCATTGTTCTCTCGGTCATTGTGCTGTAACGATAAGCACAGATGCATTTCATTCCACCAAATGCAACCTACCTAAATGGACTACTTGCTGCTCTTAGCTTGCGTACACGCTACTTGCGTTCTCGCAAAGGGTTATTGCGAAAAGACCAAGTCTGCCCTGGAAGTGGGCGTATGGAAGCCTAACCTTAACCACATGGACTCCACCGTCGTTGAAAGCAAGCCCGTCTCAATGGCAGAAGGTCAAATGTACGTATACGAGAACACATTCCCAGGACACACGATAAAATACATCCACGTTGACAACTTGGCTATGAAGTCCTGCGGGGCAAGAGCGACGGTCAAAAGCGGCGGAGTCGGCACTTCTACGTTGCTAGTCATCCTTCATGCGGATAGCAATCAAGAAATTCGTTCCGTGGTTGACATTTGGGGCGTGAAGAACTCGGGCAGGCCAGAATTGGACTACATGAAACTGCCCCTTAAAAACATTAAGTCTAAGTATATAGTAAGAGCTGAACCAAGGGCACCGCTACATGGGGGCTTCTCACAGAAATCACTATTCCTTCAATAATAAATACTTCAACATACTCATATAACCGTTTCGAACCAAAGAGGTTTACCGACTTATTGTTGGGTGAATTATATTTTTATAATATAGCTTTATCAACGAAGATAGTAATATGTTAAAATGTTTAATAGATTGTTTTATCCAAAAAGTTTGTTTTACTTCTATGACTGTAAAGAGCTGCACAAATCTATTGACTGTGATAGAGCTGGTTCGATTTCCGCGTTGAGAATTCATGCCAGGGCACTGAATAAATCTCGTACAGGGTCTTGGTAGGTTAGGTACATAAGTAGTAACTTACAGATTCTGATAACAAAAACACGGTTAAGATCAGCGTGTTCCATGTACCTACCTCTGTCTGACTGTTTGTACGGTTTTAACTTTTGCATGGCTAAACGGATCTTGATAAAATTTGGTACGGATATATATCTTGGGACAAGGCATAGGCTGTTTTATTATCATAGAGAGACCTGCGTTTGATCACCATTAGCCTGATGGTAAGTGATGATGGGGTACGCAGGTCTAGAAGTCACCTATTTACCTACTATTGTCTTGAAGAGACCCAGATTTTAATTTTCAGGAAAGACTAACGGCGGCAAAGTACCTATTCCAATCCTTGGCTTATAAATAAATGTGGAATATTATGGTATTATACTAAATGTGGAAGCAAAGCGTTTTGTTCGTAAGGGTGGTTAACAAGGTATGGGTGGTTGGTACTGAGCGATACGTCTGCTTGTCCTGTTGTGAAAATCTAGTTTTTTTAAGTGCCACGCGGTTATTTGGGTAGTTTCATATAGTACCTACTTGTTTACTATTGATCTATTAACTATCCACAAGGTAATTGCCATTTAGTAGGTAGCCATAAATTGTTATCGTAGTAAAAGATATTTTTTATTTATCCCACTTTATTTCAGTACACAAAGGTTACAGATAACAGATAGAATTGCAAAAACCTTCGTAGTTTTGACTATAATTTAACTTACATCTATGCTATACCTACATGTTTACGATTAAATATTTTTTTATGAAAAAATATATATTATATATATACATATTGTATTATCTTGACTAGATGTATTTAATATGTGTAGGCAAATCGTCTTCCACTACAACATTATACTCCGATTAATGAATCTGAATCTGAACAAAGTTTACACACAAGTTAATGATAGGCAATCTAATAACTTACATATCTATGTAAATAGGTACATAAGAAAATTTCAAAATATATTCTAATCCTTACTAATATTATAAACGCGAAAGTTTGTATGTATGTTTGTTGCTCTTTCACGCAAAAACTACTGAATTGATTTTAATGAAACTTTCCAATAATATAGCTTATACTATACATCAGAATAACGAATAGGCTATAATTTATAAAGATATTGTTTGAATTGTCCAAAATATAACGATTCATTTCTATAATTTTGACGAATTTTGGTATAAAGATAGATGTGCTACTTATCTATCTTTATACCAAAATTCGTGAGAAGAAAATAAGCTAGGTACTCAAAGTACTAATCCTGCGCAGACGAAGTCGCAGGCACCAGCTAGTAGGATATAACTAAATACTAATAATTTATCTGGTATAATAAGTTTATCATCTAATTACAAAAATGTCTACAAAATAGAAGGTAGACAAACAAAAAATATATTTCAAGATAATGTACCTACTTACTTAAGGTACGTTAGGTACTTAATTTGAATGCTGCGGGTAGGCACTGAACTAAACAGATTATGAAAGTTGCAAAAATAAAATAAAATGTTTTGTTTACCAATGCACCAATGTTTATATATCTACAATAAACAGTAATATAATAACGATAACCCCTAAATTAAATTTAAGCAACAAGTGATGATTGGAAAGATTCCAAAATATAATTTATGTATGTGACTATTTTATACTTGCGCATTGTACCGCACATACAATAGATTTCCAATACCTACTTTCGTATCACAACTTTTTTTTAAACTCCACACAAAGATATACTTACAAAGCCTCTTTATTTTACAACATTACAACTATAAAACACTACAGCTGCACCATAGCGATTATCAAACATTCTTCAGAGAAAAGAAACAATATAGATATGTACTTTATCAATAAAATATTTTAACGCAAAAGTGCGTGTTGTCTTTTTTCTCGGTGGAGACATGCTAATGGTGCAGTATCTAACAATAACAAGATCGCAAAAAATATATCACCATAAATTATTGCTGTAAAAACAAGAGACTTGCTCACCGCACGCATAACCTACTGCTAGGGCGAGGATACCAGATATTAACCTGTCAAAAGAACACGATCATGACATGCTCGATTCACATCCCAGCTCCGTATTGCTCAATTCCGTCTTCGATTAAACTATTTGAGTACATGAATGTATATAATTGATCGTAAGTATAATAGTACCAGCTAAAATAACCAATTTATAACTATATTTGACAGATGTATAAAATCATCAAAATATTATGCTTCTCAAATACGATCTCAAAATGAATCTTTTCAAGTCATATATAGGTGTCGCTTTGATGAACAGTATAGGTGATGCGGACCCGACCTAGTCGATGTTGTGGAACTTGAGGATGGCTCGTCCCTTGATCTCTGAGTTGCAGAGCTTACGGACCACTTCTTGAGCCTCTTCTGCCGGGAACACGGAGTGCGGGGGCGGTTGAATCTGTAGGCATACAATATATTAAACTCAATTACCTATTGTAATACAGTAGGTACCTACCTATGAATGTACCTGTCTACTTGGAGCGGAGCTTAGAATTTTATGCGCTTTGTGTTGATGTAGTTTCTGTAAATCTGTAAACACTGAACCTCTTTAGAAAAGGTTTAAGAACAGTATTACATATTATTACAAAGTCCTCGACCCATCATACCTGCCTATATTGCCACATCTCGATTGAAAAACTGTCAAAAATGTACAATCAGCCCTCACTCCACGCTTACGGCCGCGGCCGCACCATGAGTTTTACCCAAATTTTTAACAGTTGCTAAACTAAAAGTGCTTAAATGTCATGGTCTTGGAATCGTATAGTTGCAATTCTGGATAAATGATGAATATAGTTTTATTTTCGAACAACCCATAAACAAGGGTGTAATGGGGGTTCAAAATTAGTATGGGGTCTTTTTAACGCATGATGGGATTTGCTTGAAACTTGGTATATATACTTGCAATACAAAACAAATAGAAACGTATTTTAGGGTTCTCCTGAGCAACACCCCTAAAAATAGGTCCAATGCGGTTAAAAACTGTATGAGGATTTTTTTACGCTTGTTGCGATTTACTTACTTAGAACTTTTTTTAACAAATATACAAAATAAATCGACACGTTTATAAGGGTTTTTCAAACCAACCCTTAAAAAGGGGTGAAGGGGGAGGGGTTACGCGTTTCATGGTTTTTAAAAGGATGCAATAGGTGTTAAAATTTGTATTTATGGGCACTTTACGTTTTGCCTAAAACTTGATTGGTAGGTACAAAATAATTGCACACGAGTTTAAAGGTTTTTCAAAACATGCCTTAAATAGCTGTGAAAAGGTTTAGAAAAATTTAGATTTATTGTGATTTTTAACTCATGACGCAATCTATCTCATACTTGAGTCAACTTTTTACAATAGAAAATATATAGAAGAATGTCGTGTTAGTTACACCACTAATAACTCTAGAACCGCTGGACCGATTTGAATGAACTTAATCTTCCTCCTGGGGTAGGTGGTATCACCTCATTACGTCCCCTTCCAGATTTAAATTTTGAAAAAAGCTCAAATACATACAGTTTCGGTAATAAGCACTTCAAGGAGTGAGGAGTGAAACTGGCTGCTTGCGTCTGTTTTTCCAGATCATTATAATTTTGAAGACTATAATTACTAACTACATGTGCATTATTTGCAACGGGACATAGGGAATAATAATAAATATTGGTGAACAATCACCATCTAGCCCCAAACTAAGCATAGCTTGTAACCAGATGACTGATACTTCAATATTTTTAAATACCTCAATACAAATGTTCATCACTCAAACGTTATAGAGAGAAACGAACTCTCAAATTACAGCTTAGAAGGTCGAGTTACTACCAGTACTACCCGAGAAATCAGTCAGAGTATTGCACCACCGCAGTCAACAACAACGAACGTTACCTACCAACCTACCAGCTTGCTATTGCAACTTTCAATCACTATATAGGTAGTTGTTACTAAGTAATCAATTCTAGTTATCACCGTACCTTCACGCTTTGATCGACAAGGGTACCTAAAGATTCGTCAACAATCATCCAATCGCTCATAAACGTACATAGTTATATTGAGTCGCCAGCAATCAATTTAATTGTCAATGCCGGCCGATTCTAAAGTTTCACCAGACTAGCTAAAATTTCCAAATTAGAGCAACTTTTTATAAACAGTTAATAATAAGATAAAATTTACGTTTGATACCTTTGTCTATATATTAATACGTGAAGCAAAAACGTTGTGAGTACCTCTTTTTACGAAAATTGCGCGGAAGGAGGAGTATAAAATTTCGCACACTTATAGTTTACTAGCTGCTGCCCGCGGCTTCGCACGCATGGTACCTACATAAAATCTATACCCATATCCCATATATACTCTATACCAAAATTCATCAAAATCGGTTCAGCGGTTTAGACGTCAAAACGTAACAGACAAACAGACAGAGTTACTTTCACATTTATAATATTAGTAGGACTCAACAGCCTAAAATTTTATGCTTCTGGTTCTGAAAATGACAATACTTTCATACAATCTTTCATCCCCCTTTTCAACCCTTTACAATATTTTTTCCATCTAAAAAGTAGCCTTTGTCCTTTATCAGGCTTTAGACTATGTATTAGTACCAAATTTCATTTTATGGGTTTAGTAGTTTTGCCGTGAAAGCGAGACAGACAGTCAGACAGACACTTTCGCATTTATAATACAGTGTGTTTAACAAGAACGTGACCACTATAAAAAAATGTATTCGAGGCTTTTTTTTCAAAACAAAAAATACGAGCAGGTAGCCCAAAGTGTTGCCCATGACGCATCAAAAAAATAAACCAGTTCTTGCGTTCACTTCGCACAGAGCGCACGCTTCCCGAGATGAGTGCCGCGTATGCTTCCCGCTATGAGGCAGTGTTCCTTTGTTCGCATCCGAAAGGACCCAAAATATCACGTGTTCAGGCAGCAAAGTATATGAAAAAGTTAAAGGCGTTCGTGACCAAGTGGGTAAACCGATATTCAGTAACAAAACACATCGATGACCTACCAGAACGTGGTACAACAAGAAAGACGTCGTCCGCCGAGGATAAGCGGATAACTAAATTTTTTTTGTAAAATCCACGATTATCTTTGCGATCCTCACAAGAAAAACTGTTGAAAAAAGGGCTAAATATATCTCTAGCTACAATTAGCAGACGTTTTGTGGAGATTAAGTTAAAATACCGAAGCACATTGAAGAAATTCTTTCACAAAAACACGTTGAAAAAAGAATGGCCTGGGCACAAGAAAACAAAGACCGCGACTGGGACAAGATAATCTTTTCAGACGAATCTTCTTTTTGGGCAACTAGTATCACACCTCGTGCTTGGTCCACTGCCGATTAACAGACTTGTCGAACGAACTGTTAAACACCCGGTAGAGGTACATGTTTGAGGATGCTTCTCAAAACGTGGTTTTGGCAATTTGAACTTGTTTACCGGTTCTCTAAATGCTGTAAAGATGAACCAAATATACCAGAAAGCATTATTACCATCTGCCCGAAGGCTGTTCCCAAGCCCAAGTGAATCATGGATATTACAAGATGACAATGACCCCAAACACCGAAGTCGCCTATGCACCGCCTGGAAACTAAATAATGGCATCGAGGTTTTGGATTGGCCCTCACAATCTCCTGACGCAAACCCAATTGAAAACGTTTGGGCGTTGATGAAACTTAAACTTCAAGGAAAAAAAACTGCCGCCGAGCTTACTCGCAATTTAAAGGCCATATGGAAGTCATTATCCCGTGAATACGCAGAAAATTTAGTCGAAAGTATGCCACGAAGATGCAAGGCCATTGGCCATTGCAAAGGAGGAGACTGGACACCTTATTATTAATAAAGCATCCAAGAACATATGATTAACTCCGTGTTTTATTTTTCAGACGCTTGACTTAGTTTTTTTTTATAATTTATGCCGGTGTCGCTCTTTTGTTACAAACTGTATTAGTAAGGATAGTAAGTATTTGGAGAAGGAGTTCAGAATGCATTTTTTTTAAAATTACTTATGCATTAAAAATACAAGAAATCAATAAAAAAACATTACACACACTAGGTACCATGTATTTGACACAAACACGCACTTGACAGAATAATTGAAATTATACTCGTAAGATTCCAATAAAAATCCACCTGTCATTCAATTAGTTCACAGCTAAAAATACAGATAGTGTTTTGATAAAACAGTTGAACAGTTTTATACTTATATAATCATTTTATTGATGGTTTTAATTAACATTTGCTTTAATAAATATTATTGTAATAAAAATGATTATACCATCACACACATTTGAGAACGAAATTAGGATTTCAGAACGAAAGTATCCAATGATTGTTATATATATTGTAAATTTAATTGTTTGATACATACTTTCTTACTATTTTTCAGTCATTAATTAGTTTGGATTTATTAACGAATATTTCACTTTATTATTTTCTGTTCTCATTATTCTGATATTTACAAGTCCTTCATTTGATTCTTTACTAAATCGGTAAATTCGTTATAATTCTTTTATATATAGCAAAACTATGAATCCATTGTTTCTTGAATTATATTTTAACATCTTTTTATTGTTATTAAGTAAATAACTTTCAATATAATACTTAGATTCTTAATAGGCTTCTGTGATTGGTTGAATAATGAATATGGTGTGATGTTTTGTATATATTTCAAATTCGTATAAAAGGCGACGTTAAAGCCTAAGACCAAAATATTGGAAAATTGGGAGTGACTACCGAACTAGAAAGATAAGTACCTAGTCATAATATTGTACAAAATAAAATATATTTGTGTGTATTTAATATGTGTACCGTTAACTATTTGTGTTGTTCTCTATGGTAACTATCCCAGGCTTTAAAACTATTTTATCTTTGTGAACTACAAACATTTGTATCAGTTACTTATTCTGTCGTTGTTTCCTTATATTCCTTATGGTGTTTATTTTGTAAGAGGGTACTTGAATTGTGTAAAATTGTAAGGGATAATACAAAAAGTGTTAGGACCAGACAAGTTTCTTGCCGGATTCTTCTTGAACTGGGGTTAGAAGGAACCGGCACCTAGATTCACTAGCATGTAAGAAGACGATTCAAAGTGTTCCTTGTGATTTTATTGAATAAAGAAAACTGAATATACTATTGTAAATTTGTTATTCTGTCTTCCTATTAAATTTATCCTTGCTTACATTTAGCTTCAATTCCTCATGTGAATAGTTGGTACTTAACTTCAGTAATTTTACTAACTTTCATTATAAACTTCTAAGATTTCTTTTAGACAATCCCAGAGTTCTATCTAATCTTGATATTAGGTGTAATATATATTTGTAATAGAGCAGGTATCTATCGATTTCTGACACACTCTTATGTTTATTGTTAACTAGCGACCCGCCGCGGCAACGCACGGGTGCAATGCTGATACTAAATATTGTATAGAATGTCTGATGTGATTAGAAACCTCTAAAATTATCAGTGTTTCTCTACTACATTATACATGTATAATATAAAAATATACATTGTACATGTATTATACATATAAACCTTCCTCTTAAATCACTCTATCTATTAAAAAAACACATCAAAATCCGTTGCGTAGTTTTAAAGATCTAAGCATACCTACATAGGGACAGACAGCGGGAAGCGACTTTATTTTATACTATGTAGTGAAGTCTGTGGTCAAATTGAGAATAGATTAATATATTGTTTGTCTTTAATATTATTTGTCTAGTCTTACTGAATGTCAAACATAAGAAGTACTTATAGTCGTTGACAATAGAACCTTAATAACGTTCAAACTTATAACTTCAGTTAATTATAGTCGAATTTCGACCACGCGTTGAATTAATTTTGCCAGGATTTTCCGCAGTTTTCAACACCTCTTTTCACGATACATGACTAAATTGCTCTAAAAGTTTTAGCGCTCCATTGACACTCCATTGAGGTGATTGACGTGTTTTAGCCTAAAACACGTCAATCACCTCAATGGAGTGTTATTTAAAAATGTTACTCTAAATCACACTTTGGTGCAAGAAAAATAAGCATTTTAGAAAATTTTAGTCTAGTTTTTAGTCCAGACTAATTTTAGTCTAGTCTGGCTTAACAACAGAATTAGGGTCAATATCAAACCATATTTAGGTTACCTAGATTATGTTTTCAATATGTCTGAATACTCATTGAAAGTGTAGGTACAATGCATGAAATACTTATTCAATCATTCTGGAATGCAGACTTTTGATTAGTCTTCGTAATATTGATGTCACGTTGTCTGTTAAGTACCTACCCACTCGCGGCACGCTCTTGCGGGAAGTAGGTATCTCCAATGAGGATGGAGATCGTTATTTAAAATCACTGTTTAAGTAATATTTATTTTTATTACATATGTATAAAGACCACCAACATACTGTTTTTTGTATAAAAATATGCATCAAGCGGCATCAACTGCTATTATTACCTATATGTTTTTGACAGTATCTAAATCGAAACCAGTTATTTCGATCGATCAATCCGGAGTGAGCCATGGTCTACCATACCTACATAGAAAAAAACCTACCTTATTTAATATGCATATCGGCAATTGGCTGCGTTTAAAGTTAATTGTATGATAACGTTACTCGATTCTAATAACGCCCCTATCATTGAATTGAATTTTACTACACCCCTTGAGTTGTGTTAGAAAGACAACTTAGCAACATACTGACCTCCCCACGAGCGACTAGCGCGACCAAATCTTTCAGCTGCTCGATGGAACCGTTGGGCACGATAGAAATGTTCACGTGCATATCCTCCGCCTTTTTCGCAAATTTAGGCAGAAGTTTTTCGCCGATGTCTTCTGTCACGAGTACTACGCCTCCCTAAAACCAGGAAAAATTGTATTGCTCATTTTGTAATTTCGAGTTTTTTACATTTTCTAATAATGTGGCGCAACGCAATGTTTGCTTGCAACATCGACAGCATTTTTGTTGGCAATATTTTGATATTTTTATGCTGCCTGCATTGATTTTTATATCTTATATTATATCATACTCGTATACCTATCATTGCAAAGCGTGTTTTTTTTAAACCGTCGCTAGCGCAAACCGAGCGGTGTTATAAATTTAATATGTATTTGTGTCTGCATTGTCATCGTAACTCCCAAATGGATGAACTAATTTTGATTTAGCATTTTTTTTTTTTGAAATTGGCTTGATCAAAACTGTTATAAGAACAGTTCAAGAAAATCGTTTCTATCATTTGAAGATCACCACCTCTCTTCTGGTCTTTTAAAAAAAATATTTTCTGTTACTTCAATGTTATTTCAAGATCGTTGTAACCTTGACCTAATGCTGCAACATCACCTGGGATCTGAAAGATATCCAAAAATATGTGACTGGTAGTTAGGTGACTAAGTATGTACTAGAAACTTACTCGAGCGAGGCACTGAAGTGAGCGATGCAGCGAACGAGATGTGGTCCCGAAATTAAGCACCACGTCTACTGGACCGCCACACGCATCTGTCGTTCGCTCGATCAGCTGCTTCTCGTATAAGTCCTCGCTCCACTGTAGAACGTTGATTCTAGAAATAAGACAATATTTTTTTAGTTCGAGAAAAGTCAAATTATACGCAGTTGAATAGAGCAGAGACATTCTCAATTTACTTACGAGTATTCTTCGCAGTTCTTTACCAACTGAAACCCGTCATCTTTGAAGGTAGCTACGCTGATGCCAATCCTGTCAGTATACTGCCCGTGCTTAAAGCAGTGTGCTGCAATCCTAAGCGCCCATAACGCCATTCCACCAGTGCCTACTATCAGAACTGTAGCCTTATCTTTCTTGTTCGGGCCTTCGAGGACAGTCTTCAAGCATTCATTGGCAGTGTTCACTATATTCATAGCTAACAAAGCGCCGGTGGGAAGCATAGCTGCAATGCTTAAGGGTAGATCATCAGGAATCGGAACCAAGCATTTAAAGTCCGGAACGACTATGAAATCCGCATATCCATGAGGTACACCCTCGTATGGGTACAGAACTATGCGCGAACCTTCATGGATGCCGTCAATTCTCTCAGCCGCTTTACCTATAGCGTCAACGACTCCCGCAACTTCGTATCCTGGGAAGAGTGCTCCGTCTCTGAGTCCGAGGTGAGAAGGCATCGATGCGTGCATGCCAAAGCTTTCCATTTCTCCTGATAGACTGCCTATTGAAGATGTGCTGCAGACGGAGGCTGAGCGATTGCGGCTGGCACGGTAGCATGCCCCTGCATAGACTACTCGAATACGAGCACCATACATAGGCACGTCTGGCATGGGCACGTCAAAGCTGAACACACATTCCTTGAGGGTGGCCCCGGGCGACTCTATCGACACCTGCCTGCACAGCTTACTCATTTTTCCTAAATCTGTAAAAGAAAAATGATGTCAGGCTTGAACAGGACAACACTATCTTATTATTTAATTAATATATTTATTCTGCAATTAACTGTGTAGGTATACCAAAAACAATCAATTCAAGTAACGTCCAACTCCAAAGATACTCTAAATCAAGATGCCTACAACAGTATTTGACATACTCGTAGTAGGTAACTAACTAATTATTTTTAATCAAGAGCAATATGTAACGCAAACTTCAGTCGTGCGTGAGACCTACTCTTAGCTCGAGGGATTGAAAAGACAATTTTAACTTTACATCAAAAAGTACTGGGATCTACCTGTGACTATTAAAGTATTACAAGGACATCCTGCAAAACGAACTAACATGAACTTACTAGAGTTTTTTAAGTATTATAATAAATAAAGTTCTAGCCATCTAGGTAATTTCCACGTTTATAAATAAGCACTTACTGAGTAGGTAATGGTACCAAGAAAGATAGACAAACCTACCTACTGATAATGTAAATGGGCTGTCTTCTTACATTATTTCGCTTGCTGACAAACATTGTGACAGCGTTAATGATGTTTTGTTATGATAGTAAACTGTAATAATTAACTGAGTTACTAATTATAGCGACAGCCTACAGGCTTGATAAGGAGTCTGCCATAAGTGAGACCTTTGACAAACGCAGTGAATAAGTATTAGTAGTACCTAATCAGATTTTAATATTTTTTGAATGCTGCAGCATCAAGAATCTAGATTAACACTAAATTGGTTACATGTTCCAATGAAAATGATATACTTAGTAGGTACGGATGTTATTAGTAAGTACTTACAGAGATAAATAAAATGCTGGACATTTCACACAGCATCATCTAGCCCCTAGGTAAGTATGTAGAGCATTATGTTATGGGAACCACTTACTTTTTTTTGTAAATACATAGGTACTTTGGGGCTAATGATGTTGTGTGAAATGTCCGGCATTAATTATTTATTTATTTATAATATAAGTACATTAAAAACACCTTAAGTAATATAAGGATAAGTAAATACTAAATATTTATTTCCGTATTACCTACCTACCTACTAACATACATAATTCATCAAAAAATGTAGATAAGTAGGTACCTAAGTCGTTAGATTGTAGATCTAGCAACAATGCAACAATTTTGTAACTAGCTAAGTAGATAAGGTACTGGCAAACACAGTAATCGATTTAAATTAATATTTTGATAGGTGCCTACGCATTATCATTATCAGAGCCAGCTACATTAGTACAGTCCGACTAGTTTTAAATTGCGTCACTCGCCGTCTAGGTATATTATATACCTAGGTACCTAACTACTTAATGTTAATGTAGGTAGATTGTACGGTACTTAACTCTTATTAATTTGCTAAGAAAACAACAAAGTCAAGAGAAATAACCTACCTACTATAGGTACCAACGTTGACCGTAAACTGTCAAACAGGGAAACCCAGCTCTTGTGACCTGGGGCCTAATTAGGTACCTACACAGGTAGTGTACACAGACCTAGGATATATCCTAGTGACATTTTTTGCCCAGATCCGTGAACATTTTCATAATAGTTTTAATAATTCAAAATACAATACGAGGTAGGTAAGTACCTAGCTATAGAAGTTAGGTAGGTACCTACGTAAGGTTGGTGTAGGTTTTAGTAGGTTTATGTTTATTATATAGTTAGGTATACCTAACATAGAAATAAGATTATTAATTATTTTATTCAAGTGTAGGAATAGTAGACTAGTAGTAGGTAGTAAGTAAGTACTTAACTTACCTGAATAATATAAAAATGAAGGTAGGTAGGCACTAGATTATGTTTATTTAAAAAATTAATACCTACTTAGGTATATTTAAGTATGTAATTTACTTTTATATTTTGCTGAAGTCACACTGCCTTTTTTAATTTTATTTCTTACATGTAATGTAAAGCACCGAGCGCCCACACATTAATACTAAAGTCCATTTTACATTAGTATGGCTCTAAAAATAGTGTGAGAGCGAGAGAGTCGTGATAAGTTAAGGTAAATCAAAGCACTCTAAGTATAGCCGCGTGTTTTGAAAAGCGTAAACAAGGCCAGGAACAATGAACGGTGATGCCGCACGTTAAAACAAAATAAACACTAAATCGAAAGTTCTCTCTACCGAATGATGACCACTAAAACAAACTAACTAATATTTTATAACTACCTAACTGTACCGACAAAATTACATAAACACATGCTTACTTTATATGACCTTCCCTTTGGACGAAGGTCACAGAATAAGAAACAAAGAAGACAAAGGGCTACATATGAATAGTAACAGCAAAGCACTAAATTACTAAATTATATTAGGGCAAACTATTGATAGGGTCATTCATTTTCATTACATAAATACAGGTGTTCGCGAGATTAAATAATGTTTATTTTGTGCCCGTTCCATGATAACATTAGACGCGTTTAAAAATCGCATTAATAACAAATACATAACCTACCTGTGCTGCAGTTTATCAATAGGTATATGTAAATTGTTGAAACAACCCGCACGCAACGTAGTATTTAAAAAATCACTCTGTATACATAAAGGCAGGCAGAAATGACGTCATCGACGTTTTGACCACACGTACGTTCCTTTATGCAGTATTTCGCAACAACAACAAAATGACTTGCTTGCTTAGCTGAAATCTAAAGAAAAATGTACTGCCATGGTTGGTACTTATGCGTGATATGGAATGGTGCTCTTTTCAGGTTTATTGCCAGCTTGAAAAAAGCTGTTTCTTTCGATAAACATTTATTGAAGACGTGAGTGAGTCAAGTGTTATGTAACATTATTTTGATATTACCTTTTATAGCATAAATGAAGATGTTAGGTTCATCTACGTAGTATGATGCCACATATACTACTCAAATAAAGACAAAAAAATATATAACAATTAAAAGAAGGTGTTAAGTCCACTTATTCAGTTATATTATAATTACGTTTTAAAAACAAAAAAGAAACCGACTTCATTGAATGAAATTATCGCCTATAATTAATTTTTAGTGGAAATTAGATGTATTTTGTATATATATAATATGGGTAGGCAAAATAAACGCAACGCTCCAATGAGACAGCGAGGTATGAAAGTAGGTACATGAAAACATCTGATTTTTGTTTTGTCTGATTTTTATAAAATTTATATGGGACCACCTGTGAAGTATACCCTTTCAAACAAAAAAAGAATTTTCCAAATCGGTTCAGCCGTTTTCGAGTAATCAGTGAACATACTAAAAAAAAAAAAAACCGACGAATTGAGAACCTCCTCCTTTTTGATAAAGTCGGTTAAAAAAAATGACATTGTCATTATGGACACATCACACTCCTACCACAGTCGCAGTTAGTAAAATAAAACATTCATGTCGGATATAAAGGTTTAATGTACAAACTTACCACTCATTATTTATGCTTGGAATTTCATCAAGATCTAACTCATATTATAAATCTGAAAGTAACTCTGTCTGCCTGTTTGTTACGTTTTCACGCCTAAGCCACTGACCGATTTAGATGAATTTATTTTGGTATAGAGATAGATGGGACACATGAGATGGGATGGGATGAGATGGCATTCGGATAGGACAGACAAGACAAGACAGACAGACAAAAGGTTATGGTGAAACTATAAGGGTTCCTTGAAGAACTTCAGAACCCAAAGAGGCGTGAACAAAGAAAATATTCCTTCGGCGTGGAAGAATACGGCACTTTGTTGGCTGAATATCAATGACACGACCACAACCATGGTTGGTTTTCTTAGTGAACAAAACATTGTTCACTAAGTTAAATTAACAAAATGTCAACTAATTTTGAACATTTTGCATTGAATGAACGTATACGTTAATATACGGAAAAAGTTGATCATGTTTTTCTGAATATAAAACCCAAATTTTTTAAACGAAATATTTTCATAACTTAGAACATATGAAAACTTTGAGGCTCATATCTGTAAAATAATGAACTTGTACAACACACCTTCATAAACTCACGTCTTTATTTAATTCAATGAAACCCTAATATTAAATTTCATGCCCGTGTGCGAGCGAGTGTGAGTATGAATAAATAAATTATGAACATCAAATTAAGTCCAGTAACTCGCATATAATGAGTTCGTTCTTTCAAAAGTTATTTCGTTCGTTCAATCTAATTCGTTTTAAACATATTTGAAGCTGGCAACAAATTTTGGCTTGGGTTCATATAGAACCGTTCTTTCTTGGGTCCATTTTGTTAGCGTGCGTGGGCCGAACCGTGGATTTGTGAATATATTTTCGTATAACTTTTAGTTTTTAGGCGTCCAGAGGCGAGCTGCAAACGTGAGTTATATTTAAATAGTACAGCAGCACGAAGATTTTACGCCGCAACATTCGCTTTGATTGGTGCCTTTCTTTGGGGTGGTCGTCGCATCAGACGACTGCATATTTTTTTTTAGTTTTTGTCTAACTTTTGCAGGAATAACGTGGTTGCGATTTGTAAAAAGCACAGCGAATAGAATTACCAGTTTGCTTCTTGTGTGCTGATATCGAACTTGGTTTACTAGACTTTTCTGTAAGTACCTTAGGTCGTTTTTATATATGTTGTAGGAAACCCATTTCGTTTAAACCCATTTAAACCCTTTGCATTTCCTTCGCTCTGGAATTTTATAGAAATAGAACTCTTTGGTCTTGTAAGATCATGTATACAATTTCCTTTTAGCAGTTACTGTTCTAATTTCAAATTTCTTACTAAAAGATTTTCCTACCTACCCTCAAATAAAAATTAAATCTACATCTATACCAAGTTTGATACAAATCCGATCAGGTGTGATTAATCCACAAACATCCAAACAGACTTTTGCTTTTTATTAAGATATCTATTGAAAATATAATCTGCATATAATGAAAGATACAGATTTAGTCTTACGATCTAGTCAACTATCATATTTTTTGTAACAAGCTTGTTCAGGAAATATTTCAACCTGGCCAGGTAAGCCTCAGTAAGTATCTGTTACTACCCACATTATTAATTTTATTTAGACAGAATACTACCTTGTAATGGTATGGAGTGACAAGAGATTTTAATGCCTTATTAGCTAATAACTGTTAGTCTTAAACCAACATTATCACCTATCAATTATACCTTAATTGGGCTTGACTTTAGTATCCGGTAGCACAAGTTTTAGGGTAAAAAGGCTCAAATCTGGTAGGGTTTTGCTTCGTCATTACATATCAACCACTTGGTTATGTATGTTGGTGACTGAATATCTGAAATTCTCAATAGATTTAGCTATTTATGTACATAATGATATGGTTTTAAAATTCAAATAATTCTGACGTCGGTTGACTCATGTTAAAGGTGTATCCACACATGCATTTTACATTATTTTTTATTTGAGCTTATCTTTTACGCTTAGCGCTTCTGTCTGTGCTGTGTTTTGATTGATTAGTGTTTCCTATTATAAATAAATAAATAATACCGAACATATCACACGAAGTAAGCAGAGCTTGTGTTATGGGTACCAAATGACTGATATACTACTTATATACTTTTTTTGTAAATACATTCATATTATTTTATATTCATTCATGTATATTATACATAGAAACGCCCAGACCCTAGACAAATACTTGCAGGTCATTTGTCCCAAAGCAGGAATCTTGGCCCACTGTGCCACAGAGGTCGCCAAATTTGAAATTTGAATATTGATTTATATTCTTCATGTAGAAGTGCCCTAATATTTATTTTTATTTGCATAGCTAGCCAAGCGAAGTCTATTCTGCATAATGTACTTGCAATCACAAAGTTACAGTAAACCATTTGATATACTGGAGATAGAGATTTAATATTACCAGCGCAACTCTATTTACTGGTTCTATTGTTTCACTTCCAGCTAATGTTAGCTTCGTACTTGCAGGCAACCATGGCCCAGCAGTACAGCCTCAAATGGAACAACCACCAGCCGAACTTCATATCGACGTTTGCCATGTTGCGGAACAGTCAGACATTGATTGACGTCACCCTGGCTGCAGAAGGACAGTATCTAAATGCTCATAAGGTTGTATTGTCAGCTTGCAGTCCATACTTTCACGTGAGTACTGTATTGTTTGAAACCTTCAGACATCCATTAGTCTCAATGGCCAACTTTCGGGACTGAGTTAATCATAACAATTTTTCAAAAGCTGGAAGTGTCAAATTAACACCTGCTTTCTTAGCTAGAAAGTGCTTAGATTAAAATGTATCTAATTGCAGTCACACAAGAATTGTTTAACTTTGTTATAATATAGGTACAATAAATATTTCTATTCCTTGTGATGTAGAAACGCCTATGTGAGCTATGGTTTTTTTGTGTAAAATGAGATGCATTATTGGTTTCAGACATTGTTCATCAACAATCCCTCACATCATCCTATTGTGATTCTGAAGGATGTGGCGTTCTCAGATCTCATCACCATAGTTGACTTCATGTACTATGGTGAAGTCAACATAACACAAGCAGAGCTGCCACAGGTAAATAACATAAGACTATGAAATTGTTTATTAAATTTTTTTATTATTAGGCCTGCATGATGGCAAGCAGTGACCTCTACCAAATAAAAAAAGTCTAGACAAGATAAAGCACCCAGAACTGTTGTAGTTCATATGGGTCTGTTTCCTATGTTCAAACTAGAATCCAATCATTGACATTTGAGACCCTGGTACTCGATAGTAGGATACAATATTCTTTAATATCTTGTGACTTACAAAGTCTTTTTTTTTAAATTGCTAAATGACCCACATGTGTTTAAATCGCAAATGTACATAAACAAATACATGCCATACATAAATCCCAAGTAGCAAGAATCAATATGAAATAGCTATGTCAAATCAGGAGCCATCTGTTAAAATAATCCAATAAAGCATAGTCCATAATATATAATTCCTCATTTTCAGATGCTGCACTCTGCAAAGTCCCTTAGAGTCAAAGGGCTAACGGAGACAGAGTCAACATCGGTAATGCGCTCACAGGCCGACTTAACGTCCGACGCATTCGAAGCGTCTGGGGAAACGTCCAGTGAACAAGTCGGGGAACAGTCTGGGGAGCAAACAAACGAGCCATCCAATGACCCTTCAAATGAGCCGACCAACGAATTCGAGACTGTAAGACAAACGTCGACGTCACCACCTGCCAATGCACATTTACCAAAACGACGACGGTGAGAGCCTTTCACGCGATCTACGTTTCTTTTAACAAGCATAATATCAAACAGCAACCATGCTAACGCTATAATGCATACATAAATAATTAACTTCAGCCCTCGACTTTGCACGCGTGGTATAAAGTAGCGCCAAAGAAACGCCTCTCAACACTGCTTAAGATTCGTTCTGTCAATATCTTACAAAAAGGAATGACACTATATTAAACTTTTGACAGAAGTTGAGAGACATAAAAAATAAATAAATATTAGTGGACAATGCACATAACACAATCCAGCCCCAAACTAAGCATAACTTGTATTGTGATGACAAGACGACTGATAAAATACTTAGATATTTACACAACAAACACCTATGTTCATTGTCCAGGGAGAAAGACGAACCCTCAACCTACAGCGCAGAAGGCAGAAGCTACTACCAACTGAGCTAGCTCAGAGACATTTCTAAGTAAGGCCCTTAACTAAGAAAGGGCCCCATATACGGTACGATTCGTCTGTACGATCAGTCGCTTCAGACCGATCGAAACTATGAATTGATAGTGTATGTCAAGATCGTTAACGATTTCTTCATCGAAAACGATGTCGGCAATCGCAAAAAAACCCATGCAATCTTGAATATCGTAACGATGAATCGACAGAGTATGGCTGCCAATCTTCTGGATGGAACTTTAATTCCTTTAAAATATTTGCATGCGAATACTGGCTGACTAGTTTTGCTTTAAAAGCCATTTCCTAACCTACATTTTTCTAGGCTTTCTTTTTTTATTTTGTAGCCGAATCTATGTTACCGCCATATATGTAAGGAAAAGAAGTTCATTTTCCATTTTATGGCATATGTATTGAATTATTTGAACACGTCTTTCTTTATCCTTCAGTTTCAAAAACGCAAACAAGTAAATGATCGATTGTTACGACCAATCGTTTCGTGTATGGGCGTCATTTTTGATGCGATTTTCATCAGATCGATCATACAGACGAATCGTGCCGTATATGGGGCCCTTAAGAAGATGCGTAAAAACAAAATTTGACAGATCTCAAGTCACAAAGACACAATTTGCTAATTGTAATCTTAATGTGTTATTATAGACGCAGATTAAGTTCCAATGTGTCGACATCTATCAACACCATTAGCGATGAGAACGAGCAATCTTTGGAGATAAGAGATGGCATCACATTGAGCAGCGTACCGCGACGGAGGGAGTTCACGCACGAACATAATAACACACAACAGGTGAAAAAACGCAGTTAAATAAGTTTGAATTTTCATAAACAAAGTTTTTTAAAACAAATAGGAAAAATACATTTATATAGGGTGGGTCATTTTGTTGTCTGTCAAGACTCTTTTATATTGTATCTATTTATGGAATAGGACAAAAGTCTTTTGGAACTATTAAAAAATCTATCTTTAAATACTGGTGGACAATGCGCACAACACAATCCAGCCCCAAACTAAGCAAAGCTTGTATTATGGTGACAAGATGACTGATAGAATACTTATATATTTTTAAATAAATAGGTACTCATGATAAACGGAAAAATCATCGAATGAGCAACAAATTTTTCCTGTTTTCTATACATTTTTGCTCATGTTTTGAAAGCTGTAGATTACTCGCACGTACATGCACATGGTTTCAATAAGATTGATAAATTGATCTTTATTTATTTATATGTAACTCTTCTTTGTACATCTGTTGTACAAGTAGCCTTTCTATCAATTACTTTTTTTTTTCTTGTGCAAATTCATGGATATTTTCATCAAAAGCTTCACAATATTTACCTTGCACTGTTAAGAGATTTTTTACTATATCTTTTTCCACAGACTAACATATCATTATTTCTTAAAGCAGTCAATTTAGATACATAAAAGTCTGTATCAATCACTATTGTTTGTTATTAAAAAAAAATGGGTCTTGTAAGTCCAGTACAGGTTTACAATTACAAATGACTTAAATATTATAAATGTGAAAGTAGGTTTAAGTAGGTTTAGGCGTGAAAACGTGACAGACAGAGTTGTCTGTCACGTTTTCACGCCTAAACCGCTGAGCTGAATTTGATGAATTTTGGTATAAAGATACATGGGACCTTGGACAAGGACAAGAAGGGCTACTTGTTAGGTAGGTACCACTCGTGCGAAGCCGCGGGCAGCAGCTAGTATTTTATATAAGTATCGGTAACAAAAGTCAACATTTTCGAATGAAGTTTACACAATGTCGATCATCAACTAGCTCTATAATTGCTTGCTGCATACTTATCTACAAAAAGAAGTTCAATAATCTTAGCAAACTGCCTATTTTAGTTCTTCAAAGTTTTTACAAGAAGTGCTATAAGTATGGAAACTAAATTTAACTTCGGGACTTGCAATAATTATAATAACTCGAAAACTTTTTTCGCAAGTAAATGAATGGAAGAAAACGAAACTTTTCTGTCAACTATATAAATCCGTACTAGACGTCCTGGCCTATTATAAACAATAGATGGTCTTGTGATTTTGTTCAATACTAGGTAGGTAATTGTGATATCTAAAAAGATAGAAATAGAAAATACTTTATTGCACACCATATATACATTAGACAAGTAGAAAAAAAAAACAATGTTTTGCTAGTCGGTAGTACAATGGGCGGTCTTGTCGCTATGTAGCGATCTCTGTCAGACAACCTTGGCATGGATTGAAATTAATGTAGCTGAAAAAAGGTTCTAGTTATGATATTATTATTATGGTTCAAAAATAGTTCAAGTTATGATTTTTTTGTCAAATGTATAATTTAAGTCGTATGGTCACAGTGACATTAAAATAAAGCCTACAAAAATAAGAAGTACTTATTTGTTTCTGATATTGTGGTTTTATCCTAAACCCGTTTTTTTTTTCAGAATGCACAGCCTCAAAATATTAGTATAGACGACCTTAACGTAGACCACAACATCACGGGCTTGCCACAAGGTTAGTCACACTTATAATAAATAAAAATAAATAATGCCGGACATTTCAAATACCATCATCTGGCTCCAAAGTAAGCAGAGCTTGTGTTATGGGTACCACACGACTAATATAATACTTAAATACTTTTTTGTAAATACATACATATTATATGTAGAAACACCCAGACCCGAGACAAATACTTGCACATCATACAAACATTTGTCCCGCAACGGAAATCGAACCCGCAACTTACTGCGTCTCAGCAGGGCCTTGGCCCACTGCGCCACAAAGGTCTTCATTATATTATATATAATTTTCACAATGTGGCTAAGAAATCAGAATCCTTATAACAATTTATTATATCAGGATACCTACTATAATAACACACTACATTCTTCTTATCGTTTCACTAGTTATTTCTAACTAGTGTAGTGAAAAGATTAAAATGCGCCTCAGAGGCTCCTTTCGTGCACTTAATATTTTATGCTTTTACATTAAATTACTGGTTTTTTGTTTAGTAGTGATTAAATAACTTTGTTATTACATAATGTACATCATAACATCCTTTCTTAAGGCGACACTCAGATATTTTTTATCAAATAAGTGATAAGTCATTCTGAAAAAGTAAATGGATAATGTTTTTATAAGCTTACTTTCCGCCTATTAGTGTAAGCTGCAAGTTAAAACGATGTTGACTTTAAGAGAAGATGATGATTATTTAGTTATTTCATAATAAAATAATTAAACTATAAAAACAATTTGATAAGAGGAAGTGGGATGCAAAATAATGAAAATACATACCATATATCTTTTAAAACTAGTATTACTTCAATTAACGAGCAGATAGTCACTAAATAGCAGTAAAAAGAAGCTCAATTATTCCATACGAAACTTTATTTGCTGAGGGCACCGTCCTAAATTGTCACAGGCGCCACTTTCAGATTTCGTCTGATAATATATTCAGTCCTTATTTACGCTCCACACATCTATCTCAACATCTGCACATCTTCGTCGCCTGCACTCTTCTTTTGTACGTAGCTTTGGTTGTCTAACACTCGGATTAATTATTTTACGTTGTAAGATAACTAGCATTACAACATACATAGTTTAAATTGCGTAAGGTCTCCCTTTGTTTCGAGTTCGCTCAGTTGCCGCGGCGGCACATTCCGGTCCTTTACTTTTCAGGGAAGGGAGATCAATGTTATCGCACTCACTGAGAGTGGATCGTTGGCGCCGTCTCCCGGCGCTTGCCGCACGAACTCGCTTCGTGCCGGCAAGTTCCGGCAGACTGCTCCCTGCGACCGCTCAAATCGATTGTTTAAAAAACCCATTCATCTCTCTTCCCAGGAGGGCAGTGGAGTATGATGGAACACACGTACCCGCGGTATACGAACTCGTGCTTCGGCGGCGGATCTCTGCCCGGCGAAGGAGGCATGTATATGGGGGGTGTGATGCACGGCGGCGTACCGAGTGCGGGGGGAGCGGGTCTCGAAGGTGAGCTCGGGGGGTATGCGGTAGCGGGGGCGGGGGCGGGAGCGGGGGCGTGCACGCCCGCCGCCGCGCCGCTGGCCGAGCCGATGCTCGTCGCGCCGCCGAAGCGCCGGCGCACAACCAACCCGCAGTCAGAGGAGAACTTCCAGCGCGCGCTCGAGGCGGTGCGCATCGGTGGAATCGGCTTCTGCAAGGCGGCGCGCATGTTCGGCGTCAACAACCGCACGCTCTGGCTCGAGTACAAGAAGAAGGGATATCCCAACAACCGGCCGAGTATCAAGAGCCGCATTAAGCGCGAGCACCCGAGTCCGCCGCCTGCGGGCTCGCTCGCGCTCAAGGACGAACTGCCAGCGGGCCAGCAGCACATGGCGCTGATGTGCCACCCGGCGCACTCGCACTCGCACTCACACTCGCACTCGCACCCGCCGCACCACCTCTCCGTCGGGTTCGTCGACTCGCGGCCGATCGACTTGCCGTTGCAGAGTATGAACATCCTCGGCGGACTCAACTTCAACTCGATGCAATAGGACGCGGCCGGCGGCCCCTTCTCGCACCCCGCACCTCGCATCCCGAGAACGAGGCGCCGCACACCTCGTAACTTTTACTTAGCATGTGCCAAATATTACGAGCCTTCGACTGCCCCCATACACATCCTCCAACACCTTACTCTAAATCTGAGGGGATTATAGTCGTGAGATTGTTCGTTTGTTTGTTACATAGCTAAATCATTTATACATCAGACGGCGTACCTATGATCACAAAGACTGGGACATAAAAAATCGTGTTTGAAAAATATTGCTTCTTAGAGAAACATAAACAACGTTTCGAACATTCTGAAAGTAGTCGGTGGCGTTGCTTTGGTATATGAACATTACATCCCTGTAGTTTGGAACTATTCCTCAATTCGCGTATTAAATTTATAACACGCGTTGTCAAGCCTCTGTGGTACGACATGTAAAGCATAATAAATAATAACAAGTGAGTTTAGAGTTAAAATTTTATTTTATTTTAATAATAAAAACCAAACTCACGTTATTCGCGACGTCTCTGAAGGTCACTGCTCTTTCACAAGACGGCTTGGACATATCCTTAAAACATGTTAAAAACCGTTATGAACCGTTATGTTCCTCATAGCGGGACATGGAAAACCAAAACTTATTTGATTTGATTCACAGTGAATTCATGAACATCATCATCGTTTCGTGATTATTTGAATCCGCCTTCCGTTATATTTCTGAGTATACTCTGACTGTGAACACTGTCTCATGCGATCTAACGGCTGTCTTTGTGCAAACAATTTTACGTTATAAAGTATAATGAGATATTCTGAACTCACTTGTTATGTTTGTAAAGCTATGTAAGGGTGCTGTGCTTGGGCGTTTTTAAGGTTAAATATTTTACCTGTTTTATCGAAGACAGCAATAAGAACAAAAAGCAATAGTAATAATAATTTCGCTAGTAAATTGTTCATATCAATATATTTATAATAACTAATTATTATGAAGTTTTTGGAGGAGCAATAACAGACTAGCAACTAGCAGACTTAGTTCAACAACGACTAATAGGTTAATTATACAGTTGTGGTTTTTTAACATTTAAACAAACCGTTGCCTTGATAATTGTTATAAGTAGTTATACGCATTTATCGGAAAACTGAGTAAGACATAATGAAATAATTCATACTTGTTACATAACATGTTTTTTTAGGAAGGTGAGTTGATTGAATATGGTGAAAGAGGATATCTGTTAGGTAAGCGCTTTTTGGACGTCGTTTTATTTCCGCCTATTTCTGTTATGCTCATCGACACAACTTCTAATAACTAAACATACAGTCCTGTTTCTAAGAGCTAGGGTATCGCATCGATTGCTTCCCGTATATAAAGACTATGCCAGGTTTTCGCAAAGTATCGTTTCAGAATTGTGTTAGAGTAAATCAGATCACTCCAATTGTTTATTTCTCGATGTTCAGCATCATTATTTTAAGTTGCTGACTCCTCAAATGGCGTATTTGCTTGTGTTTGCGTTATTCGGCTAGGGGATAATAACTTGATAATCGCTTTGTTTTGTTCAGCCACGTGACGCAAACGTGAGGCGTGAATTCGCCATATGAAGTGTCGGCTTTAGGTTAAGTTTAAATTAGGATTTTTACAGATTTTTGGTAATAACAGATACATGATAGAAGTTAAAAACATGTTGAAAAACAACAAATTTTTATTTACTTTCTGTATCTGTTATTACTAGAATGCTGTGAAACAGTGTGCTTTCACCATATTCATTTTCAATGTTACAATACAAAAAAGTGTATTTTGTTCATGTAACACAGCACTTGAAAATTCGATTGACATGCTTGCTCGGTTTTATTTTATGTAGTGAAGATCATTAAGGTCTAGCTAGGTATATTTTGTAACCAAATAACTGCAGCATTTCAATGCATTTAAGGAAATTTATTGTGATCTATACTAAGTACTTAGTAAAAGTTTCGACGGTAAAACTTTCAAAAACAACCAGTATTGTATGCTATGGAAAAACAAAACCTTTTTAGGTTATGGACGGCATCCAATTGTTCCCTTTATAAAGCAAAGCAGAGTTTCCTACAAAAGTAAAGGTACAATATTAGTATTTCTCAAACCTTACAGTATTAGGGGTAAACGCGCGTTTACCATTTTATTTTATGAATATTTTACATATCTTTATACTTTTACAATTCAAATGGCCTAATTGGGCTACCATCTTAACCATTCATGGCGTGATAATGCATTTTATTTTTATATATATTGACTTCTAAATCGACAAATTTAGTAGATAAGGAAATATAATTATTTGCGTATACCGATATCGGTTGCATTCAACCTATGGTTGTACACTTCTTCTCGTCTTATAATGACATCTGTTTTCATGTCAATTTGGCCACTGTTTTGTATTACATGCTCGTAGATAATTTTTATTTTACTTATTAAATCTACAAAGATTTCAATAACACTTCACTAAACATTATATGTAATAATATAACATATGTTTGTAATCAGTTGAATAATCATTTCTTGTGATGTGAAATCAGTATATTGTACTTGATTTTTGAATGATTTTTATTATCAAGATCCATCAAGATGGATTTTATATTAAGGATTCGATCTCTTACACATCTGTGTGCAATTAAAAATGCCTCGGATTCTAAAATCTCTATTCTTCATCCATGATCAATCTGCTAATGTCCCCACTGACCTATTCTCGGGCGAGAGTGTACAAATTTTATCATAAAACGCACGTATGCACGTATTAACCCAATGATTTCAGTATTCAGTGATTTATTTGAGCATACATCGTCCCCCTAGTCAATGCCTGTCACGGTCATCTCTTGAGTAACCTAATCAGTGATCAGACAAGAATACAGTAAACAAACCCATTAAATGTTGTTATAAGTACGTATGCATTTATTAACACTATTATTAAATCGTAAATAGTATCAGCGACTCGCACTGTCATTCTAAAATATTAAATAAATGACGCGCCAGGAGTAAGCGATTTGAATTAAAAGTATTTATACATCATAGCATAGTATAGCTGAATATATATATAGATAATATAAAGAGGATTCATTTACAAAAACAATTTTGATGTTACGTCGGAAACGATACCATACTTAGTGCCTTGATTTTTATAATCAATGATATATATTCTGCTCCTGGCACGTGCTTTTGTTGTAATGCTAAGCTATCACAAAGACAACTACGTCACAATACACACCAATTAGTTATAGTAAAAGTAGTGATGTACTTATTTTTATAGTGAATTGAAAATGTGAGATATTTTAAGTGGCATAGTATAAGTTTTTCAATTTTACTAACACTGTTTAGAGATCTCGTTTATAATAGATATATAGCAATAACATTTAAAAAATAGATGCGTGTGCCTAGACTAAACTATATTTACAAACTATTTTTAATGGCGCTTGTTAAATTTTTACTCCCAAGGTATTGTGTGCTCTATGTTTATGGTGCATCCATTTTTGCAGTCATCGTATGTAGTCGGTAATTCGGTATCCCACGGCAACACAAAAGTCGTCGATATAATAACTATTTCGTTACTTTTTCGCACATGTATTGCCCGGCACCTGTCAGCATTTGTATAACCTATTTATATAACCCATAAAGAAACTAATGTTAATAGCGTTCTATTCATGTCCTCTAATTCGCACATTACTATTAGTATTGTGCGAGTGAGCGGACATTATTAATCCGTTTCAGAGTTTCGACTCTAATAAAACAGGTTATATTGACGGCGAGGTGCTGCTTGTCCAGTGTGCCTACGGAAATTGATTAACGATATATCGGGTCAGTAATTGTGCAAACCCCTACTCTTAATTACAGTTTCGACTCTTTTTGAGCGATGGAACGACCGATATTATTTTTGACAATCGATGTTGTAATCCTCACTATCAGACGACTCGATAACTTGATTTTGACATCGAAACAATGTCAATATCTGTAAATTCCACGTACATTTCAACGACTTTAACGTTTCGATATATCGAAAATGGTTCGCAGAGTAGCCGCTTATATTAAAAGAAATACTTAAGTAAGATGTCGATAACTTGTTAATATTCACTGAAACCATTGTTGATCTTAGCAGAAATATGTGGCAATATTTATGGTAACTGAAGATAAATGGAATGGAGTCTACACACAAAACCCATCAACCTGACATACAGCCCGGCCGGTTGGTGTCGGCGGCATTATTTTATAAGATTCTAACAATACTCATTGAAGAATGCCGCCGCGACATGAACTCGTCGGGCAGTGTCGGCAGGTCGGCGGGTTTTTTGTGGAAAATCCTTACGATGTGCAATATTTTTTTGTCCATGCCAGTGTTATAATGGTTTTGGTGAATTCAGTAGATAAAATGTTATATCGCCTGGGAGTAATAATAATCGTTGCATTTATAGACGCGTGCATTGCATAGTACAAGAGTTGACCATCGCCATTATCTCCAAACACTATTTGATATATTATTATGTATTTCAATAGTTTATTACCTGTTAATAAAGAAACGAATCTTAAATTGCTTTTATAACTATGTACTCTTACTCGAAAAATAACAATATTGTGGGAACGAGAGAACTTGCTAAAGCCGTCATTCGAGATTCGTTTCATGTCATGTATCCTGGAAGTGCAACGGCTGGCTCTCAGACTATCATAGAAATATTTTTATACAGTTACCTACCTATGTGTACGGACGTTTGTTGAGGTTAAAATATATTTTATAAGGTTCTAGTTAGTGAATAGCTTTAGAATTTAGTTTAAGTCGAACTTTTAATGTAACGGTGCCAGTGTCAAACTATTTTATTTTACGTTTTAGTATAAGGCTGGCGCGAGTCGCCCTCACACTTTCTAAAACTGAAGGTAGGAATGAACACAAGTACACGCGTTATACGCGTTCAAGATATTCAATGAAGCCGGGTTGGTACGACACGAGTGCGCTCGCACTGATAACATATATGTTAAGACTGTTAAGTCTACGCAAAAGTCGTCGCCTTGCCGACAAATGCCGGGTTGAAAACGGCGGTATTATTTTAAGGAAATTTCAAAAAAATGTTTTCGTCATCAACCCTCCAAGCTGTGTCGGCGGAGCCGGCGAGTTTGGTGTGTAAACTGCATAAACACGGCATTTGGTTCAGTGGTCACCACGAGCATAGTTGCGATCGAGGTATCGTGCGAACCTGAATGAATCAAATAATGTATTAACAACATCAAAATTACGGTTGTTTAGATTTTGTATACCATAAGCGTCTCTAAGTTCGCTAGAGACGCTGTTTAAGTTAAGTGGGAAAAAGATTAATGAGAGCTATTTGTAAGAATATCGTATGCAACACGTAAATATTATTCGCAATGCAGTATTAATAACACTGCACGAGCTCTCTTCTTGCCGGCTCGATCGGCAACCGTGACGCGACAATATGAATCAATAAACGCTGCCGAACAAAGAGGTTCTGGAAGACGCGCAATTTTTCCTTTCGGGCTAGTTGACCTGGTTATCGGTTGTGTCACGGACTCAATCGTAATTTCGTGGTCTGTTTACAGAGACGCGGCAGTGCGGCAAACGTCATCCTAGTGGTTAAACCTAGTATAAGCCTCACTCAACGCACCGCATCTACGTAAACAGACACAAAATCCGAACCGAAATCCGTACGGAAATTCCAGAGTAGAGCCCCAGGGCTCAATTGAAATAGATTCAAATTAAATAAAAAACGTCCAAACTGAGCCGTTTTGCCCGGACTCGAGTTCATATGAAGCAACTTCTACATACCTACCGTTTTCTAGTATTATTTTTATGAATCTACTATTTTCATAGTAAGTATTATATTTGAATCGATTGATTTTACAACGATCTGGTTAGTAGTGCGCGATCTCTTATACATTATCGACTGATTTTTTTGTATGTTATGAATAATAAGAAGCTGCTATTTTCCTCTCTAGGCAGCTCATATATAAATAATTAATTTTGTATATAAGTATCTGATTAGAAAGTGTTAAGCACTGGCATTAGCTCTTATTGTACAAGTATAAAGACTGCTAGTGAACGGGACATGTATATTAACACCAACGTTTGTGAACAACTTTATTTTACAGTGCCATTATTAATAAGCAGCAACTATGAGTGATTTTTCATGAACATACAATAATTATACAATATTATTATACAAACCGTAAGATATTTCGTTACCAGAGCGCTTCCCCCCGGGTTTCCGATATCAAGTGTCTTCTGTGCTGTAATTATGGCGAACGGAATCTCGAAAAATATTATTTTTGGGTTCGCCATCCCATATTGCAAATTTTTCAAATCTTAGTTTACTAAAAATGTACTTACCGATATGTTTTATTTATTTGAGTGCTACACGCAGATTTTTTTTATCCTGTCTTATATTTCAAATAAGAAACACTTAACTTCCTGTCTACAAAAATACCATTTTCATCAAACTTTGCAATTCTTTTGCAATAATGTAAACGGCTGTCATAGGTGCGTAGCACTCGATTATTTTATACCAAACTGGCATGTATATACAATTAGATAATAAAACATAATTGATTATTTTATAATATAGCTTTTCATTTGATCTTCTGTCCTGTCCTATCACACATATATTTGAGTACGTACCTACGTAGGTACTAGGCGGGTATGATGTGTATACTGCATTAGTACTTAAAAAAATAAGTTTCTCTAGTTTGTGCATAATAACCCCCGAATAGTTTGGCCTGCTGTGATTTTATTATCTTGTGATTCTTCTTGTTCTAAATTATATTGTTGACGACATCCTTGGCGCAGTGGGCGACGGCCTGCCTGAGATGCAGAAGGTTGCGGGTTCGATTCCCGCCGCTGAACAAATGTGATCTGCAAATATTTGTCTCGGGTGTTTTTCTATGTGTAATATGTATGATTTACAAAGAAACATAGAAGTATAACAGTCATGTGGCAACTCATAACACAAGCTCTACTTACTGTGGGGCTAGATAATACTGTGTGAAATGTCCTATATTATTAATATTATTTTATTAGTATATTTAGTAACTAAGCGAAATGAATAGAAACACCTAAATCTATCGGACCACTTATTCTGGGAAACATTACCACAATGGCTCTACCTAGTTTCCTTAACGA
Organism: Lampropteryx suffumata; assembly: GCA_948098915.1. Taxonomy (NCBI): domain Eukaryota; kingdom Metazoa; phylum Arthropoda; class Insecta; order Lepidoptera; family Geometridae; genus Lampropteryx; species Lampropteryx suffumata. Next base: position 9,902,656 of record OX402544.1, on the reverse strand, counting down.
CTCTTATCCGCAGCGGCACGGAATCTTGGTCTAGCTCTTATCTCGTAGTCGTAATAAACAGAAATTGAAGGTAGGTCTAAAATGTGTACTGTTAGTTCTAGGGGTAATTTAAAAGTTTAAGTGCACTTAGGCACCAATTATAAAGAAAACGGGTCATTCATGGGACTAGGATGAACTTGAAGCTTAAAGTGAACCCATTTTTGAAATGTTGTCTTTTGTTTTTGAGTTCAAGCGTGCTTTTTCAAGCAAAACAATGCCATTAACCTCAAAACAGGTTACGCAAGCCGTTGCATTGATCGACCAAGGACTGACACAGCGTGTAGGCTGTTGTTTTATACGTACCCCGTTCATCTATACTTTGCTTTGAAGTCGTATCAGGAGACAGGTAATTACACTCGAGACGACCGGCTCATTGTCTTAGATATATTGAGAAACCGCTTTCAATTCTAACAGGACACATGAGCAATTGGCTAGAATGCTCTTACATATGAGAGCCAAATTGCTTTGCGAGCTCCAAACGGTCGAGAAATAGGTTTGGAGAAGAGTAGAGGTACTTACCCGGGAGGAGTAAGTTCAGGTACTCGTACGGAATTGGTAGTCGTCGCTAATCGACCGAATAGCATTTGATACGTTGAATAGAGCCTCTAAGACTATGTTACCCTGTATGGGTTCTAATGCACGATAACGCACGAGTTTGGAATTCGACTTGCTGTCTTACTATAGACGGCTCGTAGCCCGGATTTGAACCCAATAGAACACATCTAGGACATGCTCAAAAGAAAATTAAAGTCCGGATCCAAACTAATGTGCTCAGAAATGATGCGCTGGACGCTTGGGAAACCATACCGGAAGTCGATATCAAAAACATCATCCAGAGCATGCCTAACCTGATGCAGGCAGTCCGATCCTGACCTGATCCGGGCTAGAGGAGAAAACACTGGTTATTAAAACATGTGAAAGATTTAAAAAAGTTTTTTCAGTGTGTACATGTGATGTCAATTATAATATAAATGACTTTTTTGTTAGTAAGGATGCATGACCTCATATTGCTCTGCCCTCTGCCAGTTGACACAGTTGAAACTAATAGATTTACAATGTTCGAGTATAACTTACTGTTATTAGTCTTGTCGTGATGCAATTTTACACAGTGATACATTATCAGTGGCCCTACAAAGTAACGAAATAAATAACTGAATGTTTATTAGGGGTATCTCCTCTACATGTAAAGTAGGGTTGTTTTTTTTAAATTTTTTGACCACATCGTGTGGGATAATATCGTTGAATATGTATTTTAAATAAATTAGGACCTTATGATAATTATTATGATTTAAAGTGGCGATTTTTAATCGAGTTCAGTGTTCTCCCCTACTTGTTAAACCACTGTTTGGGGAAACCGTAAATTATTTAATAGTTGGAAATAGTTGAATATGATGGAAACAAGGGAAAAATACCACGGCTAGTAAGGCTTTACTAGATGGGTAACTGCCTGATTTGTTTAACCTTAAGGCGCTGCGCAAACGTAGACAATTTTAGTTGCCTAAACGGCACACCAACACAGGGAACCGTAGTTGCTGTGTTTTGTGGCGGTGATCGGACACAGTCGCCCGTTGCGACTACTGACCACTGGTACAATTCGTTGCTTGTTTTCCGTCAGTCTCACGATGGACGTCGATGAAGAAACTCAGTACAATTGTAAGGAAATTTGTTAATGTTGCTTGTGTCTTGAACTGACGACTATTAGTTTCCAGTTACCGACACCGAACACTTTTCGATCGTCAATGAGTAGGTGGTAAGTGGGAGCAACTGGACTCAAAAAATGTTTACGTGTGCGCAGAGAGTGGATGATTTCATACTGGTTCTATATAAATCAAATATTCATCGGTAGCTTGTATCTGACACAAGACACAAAAGTGTCCACGTTTGCGCCCTGCCTAAAAAACACAAACCTTCATATTATTTTTTTGCTTTGCTAAACAGATGGTGTTGAGCATAGTCAACACGCACTTGGCCAATTTATTCGTTGTTAAGTAAGTTACAAGCATACACAAAAGCGCTACTAGGTAGAGATTTTTGAATTTTTTCTCTTTCCTCAATTCACCTCGCATGTAAGACGTTTCAAAGTGGTGCTTGTGATTGTATTAGATAAAACTGTATTTGAGTTTGATTTTATTTACAATCGGGTTAAAATTTTGTGCTAAACGTGTTTTCTTTGGTAGGTCTAGAGATGGTGCCAGGTCTGCGGGTGCGGCGCGTAAGGCAACTTAGGCGACAGCTGCGGGTGGAAGAGAAAGAGGCGCGGCGTCAGGCGTCTGAGCCGTGCGTGGCCTCAACCTCGTTGCATGCTCCTGGACCCTCCATGCGCAAGCATAATTCGTACCCGCAGTTCACGAACAGGGTATGTGATCTGCATCAACTTTTTGTTACAAGTTAACAAACTACGAGACTCTCGAAAAGATTGCAGATATTTTTTGAATGAAAAAGTATCACCAGGACTTAACTTACCAGCTTAACTCATCAACAGTACTGAACTAGGTTACAGCTCTTTCTTGAATGAAAAATGTCATTCATCATGCGAATTTGTTGATTGCACAAGTAATGACACTGTCTTTAATTCGTTTAGTTTTTGGATATTCGAGTTTCTTAAAGATTTATATCATCTTGCTTTAAGTTAGTGAGGAGTTGGGTATCCTGCAGAATCCAAGTGATGCTGCTGCACCAGGTCAAGTTTAAAATGTTGTTGCAATATAATTTAATTAACAGGATACCAGAATTAGAATCGATCAGCCCTGTAGAAGTTATTGTAATTCTTTCATCAATTAGAAAAGAGTTAACTATTTTCAAACGGCCGAGCAGTTTTGTCGAACTATAATAATAATAATAATAATTAACAGGATACCAAATTTAGAATCGATCAGCCCTGTAGAAGTTGTTGAAATTCTTTCATCAATTAGAAAAGAGTTAACTATTTTCAAACGGCCGAGCAGTTTTGTCGAACTATAATAATAATAATAATTATAATAAAGAACTTTATTGAGAACATAACATTTCATGACGTACAAACTAAATTATGCTACGGCTACAAAGTAATATGTCCTGCAAACGGCGGTCTTATCGCATATGGCGATATGCCAGTCCAGACAACCAACTAACTATATATAGCTAACAAGCACGATCAAGTGACCTATCAAATTGTAGTTGCACTACCTGCTACACTGTAGGTTGAGAGTTTAATTCCCTCCCAGAACAAACATTTCTGTGATTGACATGCATGTTTGTTCTGTCTCTGGGTGTTATAAAGTATCATAAGTAATTTCCTAGTAAATTACTTATATTAAATACTAGCCGACCCGGCAAACGTTGTTTTGCCATATAAATATCTTTCGTAAAAAATATTTTTTTTTTCATAAAAAGTATGATCCTATGTTACTTTAATACCTCCAAGAATACGTGTACAAAGATTCATGATGATAGGTTAAGTAGTTTTCGCGTGAAAGCGTAACAAACAAATTTACATTCACAATTATAATATTAGTAGGATGAAATTGTCGTTGTAATGTACTGGCACTTCGAATTACAAAACTACAATTAAACCGGCATTCGGTGTGAATTTCAGAGTGAAACTTTTTTAAATGATCATCATTATGAGATATTATTAAGATCATTATTATGAGATTTTTTTACACACTATTATTATAACATAATAAAATATTTGTATTTTTAGGGTGGTTTAGGCCTAGATGGTCTAATTACCAATGGTTATTTATCACTGTTTTGCGCACGCTCATACCATGATCAGTTTATTGGTCTACTTTCATGGCTTTAAACTGGTTATCTAGTTGAAGTGACAAGACCTTAGAATCGGAATGCGACCCCGCATTCCGATCCTAAGGTCGGGGGTTCAAATCCGGTCGTGCACTAAAGTATTTTGTCTGTTGGAAATAAGTATGTGCGCTATACCAGTACTGAAATGGTGAAAGAAAACATCGCAAGGAAACCAGCATGTCTTAAAACTTGAAGCTCGAAGACATGTGTCAAGTGCATGAGTCTTTGCGACGCACTTTAATCCTTTCACCACACTAGCTCGAAAGAACTAGTGACACGAACAAAAGATGGCATTAAACAGTTCCAGTTCCGGCTGCCGTCCAAACCGCAGAGCAGTTCGCTGCTGATCCGGCCGGTGAGCGAGGTGGAGCGGCAGGCGGGCTCCGTGAGTTCGGACAGTGCCGACAGTGCCAGTAGACGCGCGGTACTTGGCCAGGCGCTCGGTCACCGCGCCAGTCACACTCCCGCCGTACGCTCCGGCCCACCGCTCAGTTGTAACTACTGCTGGAACACAGTGGACGAATGCGGAAGGATCTTGCGTCGGAAAACCCAGTACCATTGTCCAGAATGTCGCACTAACCTATGTATAGTCCCGTGCTTCCACGAGTACCACGAGGAAACAGAGGTTACCAGCGCAAGGTGAGTGCCTATCCGGGTTGCGAGCATGTGATCCGTGATGACATATTTTCTGTTTTAAGCGTGTTTTGAAGTTTGTAAAGTTATTATCTTATAAATGAATTCGTTGTAAATTGAGGTTCAAAACTGTTATCAATATCTGTGATGTGTATGTCTATGCATGTTTTATATTTTTATGAATGTTAGATGACTAATTATGTAGCAACTGTGTTATTAATTATAGAAAAAAAAACTGTAAATTAAAAGCAATGGGCCTGATTTTGTTTCTTCGTCGACTTACTAAACTAAAATGATCTTACTCTGGCACTAAAGTTCAAAATTTTAGCTAGTCCAGTAAGACAACGCAATCACCACCAATATCTATGTATAAAAATAATTAACTGTGCTTTCTTTCCTATTAATTAAACCTATTTTCGATTTTCATATAATGAAATTAAGCAGATGAACACATAATGAAGTATTTAAACTATTATATCTATATATTAATACGTGAAGCAAAAACTTTGTACCCCTCTTTACGAAAATTGCGCGGACGGAGGAGTATGAAATTTGGCACATTTATAGTTTATATAGAGAAGAGAGTGCAGAATGCTAATATTTTTTTTAATTATGCATAAAAAATACATTAAATATTAATTAATTATGATCGAATTTCGACCAGTGGCCGACCACTAGTATTAGAAATAATGTAATTTGATATTTATTCAGAGTTTCTAATATAATATATTTTTTATAAATGTTGTATAAAAGCGTATGTAATAAGAAAGTAATGTTAGTAATACTGACATATCCTAATTGGATTCCGTTCCATTCAACGTACCTCCTATCCACGTAATTATTACAACCAGAAACTGCTTCGTACTTGGATTTATATATATACAAAAGAAAGCAAAAATACTTTTTCAGAAATATATACAATGTATGACAATGACTTTTCTAATTATGCAAGCTATTGTTTGAAATACTGTTTCGTTATATGACATTTTTTGTTATAATCGCTCAAAATATATTGTTTAGGGCTAGCTGGTGTGGTGTTGGTTGTCCACCATAATTGTTTATTTCTGATAGTTATTATTATTATTATTGTATAGCTCGCTAATTAAAAGGGTTAAATTAAATTAAATAATTTAATTTAATTAAATTGATTCGAAGTGATGCATGTTTTCATAGAGCCATCGAATGTAGGGTAATAACTGAAGAGTTAGAATTAATGAAAAAAAAACTATTAGAGCTAAAAACAGTATTATCAATTAGTGTCCAATAAGTGTAGATGTTTTTATTAAATGAGCCTCAAGCTGAAATGGAAGCAAGAAACCGGAAAGGACCATGTTTTGCCACAATATCATAGTCCTATGTAAAAAATATTTTTAACCGACTTTATCTAAAAGGAGGAGGTTCTCAATTCGTTATGTTCACCGATTACTCAAAAACGCCTGAAACGATTTGGAAAATTCTTTTTTGTTTGTTTGAATACCTTACAGGTCCCATTTAAATTTTATCAAAATCGGTCGAGCTGAAATATCAACGAAAATCTAAAAATTGTATACATCGATGATGTTTTCGTGTACCTCGCTGTCTCATAGGAGCGGTGCGTTTATTTGGCCTACCCATATTTTTTATATATAAAAAACATCTACTTTCCACTAAAAATGTATTATATACTCAAATTTCATTCAATAAAGTCGGTTTTCATTTTAGTTTTTAAAACGTTATTACTAAAAGTTTATTCTTCCTGTATTCAACTAGTAGGTACATTCTCTCAATTTTATGTAGGTGCAATATGTTATTATAATAAGTTCTAAACTATTTAATATTAATATCTTATTATAAACAGTATGTGAATATACTTGTGTGCCACAAAGTTCTGTGTCTGGCGTGACTGCTACCGCTTAGTTTTAATAAATTGACTATTTACTTACATTAACTTTTTTAACTGTATGCTATTAGTTACAAAGATTATTAGTGGGCTTGCCTTTGTCATCTAAGGCCTTGCTCGCACTAACGGGTTTAACCACGCGGTATTCTTAAGGGTATTCTGAAGTATGCAATTTTCAAAGCGTTTCTTTCCGCTAGTGCGTGCGCCTAGATTCCATGATCCAAAGGCTTAAGTCTATGATATTATGATAACTTACGTGTTTATACGCCATAACGATGAAAACATTAAAAAAAAACTATGTTCTTGTGCACTTTTTTTCGATTCTGCACCATCGTCAATAGTCCAAGAGTGCATTCTTCTATTTAAGATAAAAAAACCAATAGTTGGGAAAAATACGTCTTTAAATTATCTTTTATAGTCAAATAATTTCATTTAGGGGTTGGAAGCTTTATGACGACATCTCGATATGACTAGGTATTGAATGGACTAAGTCGTAGTTGGCCTAAATCTTGATTCAACTAAATAGCAAAGTGACTATATCGATATTTGACGTAAGTCTTAGTTGCTCTACATAGCGATATGTTGTACAGTCATGTTGACAATGATAATAAAGGACTACCCTTATAAGTAGGGTAGACTAAGTAGGTACCGTGTGTACATAATACTACACCTTCATAATTATTATCTAAGAAGATAATACTGGCCGGTACTTAACATAGAGTACGGACATATATAAAACTTTTTCTATAGCTTTGATATTGTCACTTTGACATTTGAATTCTGCATATGTGTGAATTTCATTGCTAAAATTTCTAAAATACAAAATAATCCTCAATTCAAATTTATAAAAAAATCTTGTACACGAAGAAACGTACATCAAGAAGCTCTTGTACACGATGGATATAGGTACAATTTCGTTTCTAACAATTCGAGCGGAACTTCTTTTTGGCCGCTCCCGACCCGTGGTACAACTGTGATGTCCAACTGGTTGTACTACGGAGAAGTAAAGTTACCCATAGTTCAACTCTTTTTTTTTTTGACATTTATGATTATGACCCGTGGTACAACGGTGGAATTATGTCCAACTGGTTGGACCACGGGGATAAGATGATCGTGTAAAACAAATGAACGTCTACAAAACAAATGACTATCGTTAAGTGATCTGACAACGATTGTGATTGTAAAAAATGCGTGCAAGCGATTGGTGTTGTAAAGATATTAATAAAGTGAAATAATAAAAATTTTTTGAGGAATATTATATATTCATCATCTTTATAGGCTAACGCAATTTGTCGATTGCATGCCCAATAGTTGTGTCCATCCAGTAACTGCAGTTATACATGTCTTACATAATCATCGTTCATTATATATTGTGCCCTTCTTTTATTACCGACCTTGCGCTTCTTCGGCATAGGTCCCTTGGATAAGTTACCTTTTTCACGAAGTGCATTTAACAATCTGATTAAATTCACATTATTCTTGTTAACTGCCTTCTTTAAGTCGCCATGGAAGGACTCTGCCACATTATTCGTCCTATGACGTTCTCCGAAGACAGTTATGTACCTTTTGATTTTCTTATTTAACCAAACGCGACTTATGTACTTCAAGAATTTACCCATTTTCAGAAATCCCAATGTTTTTACTTCGTTCTTTATGTATGTCCATGTCTCATTTATTATCCCGGCTGGTATTAAGGGTAATATAGAAGACATTCCGACTACTCTCTTCTCAGGTTTGGACTTTATATGTCCCAATACCTTTCCCTTCTTCCAAATATTTTTACAAAAATGCATGTAACAGACTTTTATCTCTACGCGTGGGAATACTTCCAACATTGCGTTGATTGCTGCAGTTTCATAGTCTTCAAATTAGTGGAACAACATTAGTAATTTTGTTATCACTCCCAATATCACCGTGCAAAGTAAAGGGTGCAAAGGGTGCGGGCTACTTTTGAAAGTGCCATCTCCAAACATTCGTCAATGTGGTCAATCATTTCTCTTGCTTGGGAGGTACAGAATATAAGTATTCTTTTTTCTGTGTCGACCCAGCATAAAATCAAGAAACTGGTCAGGCACATCAACTTCGTCCACAGGTGAAAAAGTTGTTCTCGATACTCCCGCTGATTTATGCCTTGTCTATTAGATCGTAACCTCTGTCTCTCAACTTTGCCTCGTGTCTCTTGTATAAATGTGGCATCGGGACATCTGTGCTTGCTGCCTGATTTTTTAAACTTACAACTGTTTTGGCTATTTCGTTTTTACCGTAGTTAGGTTGGCAAGAGTGCTCTTTTTCTTTAATTATTTGCATGTCCTGATAAAAAATAAATACGAAGGAGTGTAGAGAGTGTTTTCATTGAAGCGGAGTGGAGCGGAGCTGAGTTCCACTCTCACTCTAAAATGCAGCGTATCAGTATATTTAGTTACATTAATGTGAAACAGGGGGAGATTACGAGCACTATGATTGACCAATTCACGGTCCATTCCTCTGCACTCCACACAGCTCCGCGTCAGTGGAAACGCACTCTAATACTCATACTTACAGTCGTACCTTAACTGTAACAGATCCACAACATTTGAGTGTTTTGTACATAGAGCACCGCCAATATGCGCCACGCGACTCATCTTTAAAAGCTTTCACTTTGTAAAATTGTCGACCTTTTGATAATAAAACATAACCGTCTTTTCTTTCAATTATTGTAACCTCACAATTTTCAGACATTTTACTTTGGTACAAAGAGTATGCAATATCCTATCTTTGGTATCGTGTGAAAACGTTATCAACAATATCAACGTTTTAATCATCAATAGACAATTAATCAAGAGGTAGTAATTGCATTGCACTTCAGCATTGTTAGATAACCTTTTCCTGTTTGTTACCAGTAGTTGTTCCATAGATACATTCAATTCCCAGTAGTACAACTAGTTGGACCAAGGAAAGAACAACTCGAGTCGAGTTGAACCATTGGTAAAGATATTTCCCCATAGAACAACCAGTTGAACCGTGGGTAACTTTACTTCTCCGTAGTACAACCAGTTGAACATCACAGTTGTACCACGGGTCGGGAGCGTTTTTGGCGATGCTTTAAGAGACTTGAATGCAGTGCTTCTTTAACTTTAAATACCGGTAACTTTAAAGACCCTCGGTAATCCGGCCCCTGTCAAATCCGGCACCCCCTGTAATCCGACATGGTCTATTATTTATTATTGAATATTTTTTTGACAATCTTCGCTAATGCATGATTGAACAAGTTATAACTTGTACTAATAATAATAGTAATATTGTAGATAACTGTACTTCAAATGGCAAATGACTATTCAGACGTCAACGATATCAAGTCAAATATCAATACAGTCCGACCGCGATGTAGTTCTATTCAGCTTTAGTCTTAAAGCGATCTAGTCTTTGACAACCTAGTCATATCGAGATGTCGTCATAAAGCTTCTAACTTTAATTTAGTAACTATTATGAGGTTTACGGATTTGCCAAGGCAGAATTTATTATCAGTACGCTGTGCATGAAATGCAACAATTTTGGACTACCTATTTGATATGTTTTCACTGCACTGATAATTATATAGGGACTCAATCAGTAGGGCGATTATGGAACTCTTGATACAATCAATGTCTATCAATTTCGATTAGCAGTAGGCATTATTCCAATCAATCATATAGGATGTGTTTAAATGCTTAGTACGCTAAACACGGTTCCTACAACAATCGTACTTTATAAATTGGTCGAGTTATAGTTTGACACCAACTTCACATTGTAACTAGCGATAGAAGCCGATAGAAATCGCAGCGATCCGTAATACCAATTCATCAATAGTAACTGAAAGCTATTAGTATCAAAGTTCCATAATCGCCCCACAGATCAATGATAATGAAGTGAGGATATAGTAATTAGCTATTGGGTAACTGTATAATGATATCGTAGTGACATATTTAGTTACCGCATAAACGATGTGGTGACTATTATGTAGAGAAATATTTTGAGTGCTTTAATTATGAATAAATTAGATGATACTTTTGTAGGTCTACGATTCTACATATCACTAAAATATACGTATACGTAAGTTTACCATACCTTCGTTATTTAGTAAATTTTATTATAATTAATTTACTTCGATCATTATTTTGTGCCATATGGGTGAAATACATAATCATAATTCTTACTAAATGTAAAACATTATCAATTATCAAGTAAATAAATGAATTGTACCTACCTGTGAATCATCATTTCATTTGATAATGAAATTATAATATTTGAAATGGCGATACACAGGTAGGTACAATTCATTTATTTACTCAGGCATTTATCAATAAAATATATTTGCATGGAAAGCTTACTATTTTATTTACTACGTGGGCTGTTAACACCTAGTCCTATGTCCTATGCCCTTCCCCAAGATACAGTATCTCCTTAACAAATTCCATCAACTTCCTTACAGTCGTTAAAAAGCATCGAAATAAATAAGAATAGAGCAGCCAACCTCATAACACGCGTCAATTAGTATCAAGAAAAATATCATCTACTCATTTAAAATAAATTGTTTTTAGTAGAAAAAAACTATGATATAAAATAAAACGATTTTCGCACTTATAAAAAGTTATAGCAGACCATACGGCTACTTATTGCTGAGAGTCTATTTATATGGTTTCATAGCGCTACTTTTTCAATAATAAATGAGTAACATATTTTTAATATTTTTTGGAATCGATTGAAGCTTTGACTTTTAATGAATAAGTAGGTATATATCATTAAAAGTCATGGAAGAAGTTCAGCCACCCAATAGGGTAGTTCATTTAGATATGTAATTAGTTCGGACCCTTTCCCTCAGAGATGATTTTCGTCGAAGGTACCGTTTCTTAAAGAAACAGCAATAAAATAAATAATCCCGGATATTTCACACATCTGGCTCCAAAGTAAGCAGAGCTTGTATAATGGGTAAGTACCACATGATACACTACTTATATAGGTACTGTTTTTTTTGTAAATACCTACAATGTTCATCATAGACCTCGTGCGTACTACTTGCTTGCAGTAGCCGGAAGTCCTTTGCTATAAGGATTTGGGCAGCGCGAGGTAAGAATTTCCAAAATACAAGAAATATTGTTGTATTTACTATTTTACCTAACTAGCCAACATGTTTCCCTATTAGTTTTAGGTGTGTAAATATATGCCAAATTACCACGGGCTCTTGCACAGCATTCAACAACATTTTTAAAAATGCTTGATGCAACTGAGAAACACAATACAAGTGATGAGGCAGTTCTCTGCTAATAAAAACTTCCCATCAATATTATACTGTACTGACAGGACACCCATGTCAAATCAAAACCCATAATGTTAGAGACCTAAAACATGATATCATTCGTGGAGGGTATTAATTTTTTAATGGACAGGTATGTAATATAAGTATATGTAAGTAGGTATATGTTTTGTGTTCTCTGTGTATTGTGTCAAATAATCAATTTATATACTATTCTATTCCATTCAAACAGCAAGTTGCAAGATGTAAGTAGGTATGTATCAAATCCTTCAAAGCTTAAGCAAAGAGAAAGTAGCCTTTATGTAATAAATCAATAAATAATGGTGCACAATTAACCAGATGACATACATTACACACTTTTATAACAACCAGACTCAGAACAAACATTTGTAAGCGAGATGGGTTAATAAAGAGTTCAGAATCATTGTATTTTTAACCGACTTAAAAAAAGGAGGATAACTTTTTTGAAGTCGAAGTGGATAACTTCGTCGTTTATGAACCGATTTTGATGATTCTTTTTTGTTGGAAAGGAGATATCCCAAGGGTGGTACCATGATAAGGAAACTGGGATCTGATGATGACATCCCAGATAAATCGAGAGGAACCTTCGAAAATCATAGTTGCGACTAGTGCGTTTGTTCTTTTTTTCATTAAGTAATTTAAAGCACTACTATTTAATGAAGGTCTGGAGTCGATCTGATGATGGAGCCGAAAGACAGTCGAGGGAACTCCTCAACGATTTACAGCATTTACCTGGTACTTGGGCTTGATTAATTTGTACTGATGAGAACATTTCACCTATCTGGGTTGTGACTGTCATCAGGGGTCTGATGATGAAGACGAAGGACAGTCAAGGGAACTGCTCAACGTCTTACAGTTGCTACCTTGTGTATATACATGAAGTCGGTTGTATTTTTAGTTTTTAAAACGAACTTATAATAATATGACAACCTCTGTGGCGCAATGGGCTAAGGTCCGACTGAGACGCAGAAGGAAATGCGGGTTCGATTCCCGCTGGCATAAAAAGTTCCAGCATTGAAGTAGGTAGGTACTATAGCGTTTCTTACATTCAGGTACCTATGAAGTAGGTAAACATGTAAGTTATCGTAATTATCGTCAAGGTAGATGACAGAAGCTTGTTAAACGGCACTGGTTTTTGAGGGTGTATCCAACTATTTCCATTAGGTATTTCTATTCATAGAAATACTGGGGCTGATTAATAGATAAATAAATAATCCCGGACATTTCACACAACATCATCTGGCCCCAAAGTAAGCAGAGCTTGTGTTATGGGTACCACATGGTTGATATACTACTTATATAGGTAGGTACCTTTTTTTTTTGTAAATCCATACATATTATACATAGAAACACCCAGACCCGAGACAAATACTTACAGATCATACAAACATTTGTCCCGCGGCGGGAATCGAACCTGCAACCTTCTGCGTCACAGCCGGACCTAAGCCCACTGCGCTACAGAGGTTGTCGATTCTCCCACTGTTTCCATTGCTGGCGGCGGCGGTAAAAAAAACACTGCATCACCTCATTTGATGGCGTGCACATTTTCGTGTTACAGACAGCTCCAAGAAAAAAAAATTCAGCTGTCTGGTCAACCGAACCATGGAAAATAGTAACTATATTCTTCTGGCGCTTCACTGACCGCTACCGCGGCACGCTCGCTTTGCTCGCTCGGATAACCTAACCAAACTTCTAACTAACCTAACTTCCGATCTGATTTTACTCTAGAACTACTATTTATAATAGGATATAATGGATATTATTTGGAAAAAACAATCGTCACACTTTTTCTATTTTGTATTTCCATGAAAATATACCCCGTTAATGACTCGGGTGTGACTAATTAGAATAAAAGCTTTGAGTTTCTTTGTGATTCGAGCAAAAATAATCCGTAGGTAGTTATTTTATATTAAAGGCACCATTTTATATAAAATAACAAATAGCGAATGACAAGATACGACTTTGAGACATACTATAAACACTTGACACTACTAAGCTGTCTTTGTTTGTTCTTGATCTTTCGAAAGCTTTTGACACTGTCTATCCCTATTCTTCTCTCCAAACTTCTGGCAATCGATGTACGGGGCATCGTTCTTGAATTATTTAGTAGTTACCTTTCAGATCGGACTCAATATGTCACTATTGATGGGATCAGGAGCGGTGAACAGCAGATAGGTTTTAGAGTACCACAGGGTAGTGTTTTGGGACCCACACTATTCCTAGTATATATTAATGAATTGTGCAATTTAATCCTCCCTAATTGCAAAATAATAACCTATGCTGATGACACTGCCCTGATCATCCACGGACAAAACTGGCAGGAAGCCCATGACTTGACGAGCAGGCTCTTTGGTCTGTTATGTCCTGGCTTTCCAACAATTTACTTACCCTTAACGTCAGTAAAACCAAGTTTATGAACTTTTCACCATCTACAGCATCTCAACCCCCCTCTTCTTCTTCTAGAGATACAGTCTCAGCATCTTGCAGTTGTACACCACTTGATCGTTCCTCCTCAATTAAATACCTTGGCGTTTTTCTGGACAGCTTGATGACGTGGAAGAATCCTAAGAAGAAAGCCTAAGACAAGTCGTGGACTTCCGATGCTTGAAAACTATCTATTATGCTCTGGCTCAATCAGTCTTATCCTATTGTATAATATCGTGGGGTGGCTCGGTGAAGACGTATTTGCCGAAACTGGAGAGAGCACAGAGGGCAGTTCTTAAGTTTCTGGCTAAGAAACCAGTTCGTTTTCCCACAACTGAACTCATCTCACTTTGCAATGTTCTAACGGTTCGCAACTTTTTATAGCCCAAACAGTTCTCCGTAAACATTCCCAAATGAAATATGATCCAAACTTCTCTAATTCCAAACGCAGGTCTGACAATGTTTGTACAATAGAACGTAGACGTACTGCTATAGCGAGTCGACATTTTTACTTTATTAGCTCGTCTCTATACAACAAGTTAAATAAACAATTAGACATATATTCTCTTCCATTATTCAAATGTAAACTTAAATGCCATGCATGGCTACAATCTCTAACTTATAAGACAGAAAACCTTTTAATTATTGTGCAATAACACACACACACACGCACAATCTTATATTCACTTACACACACACTCTCATACACCCTCATTCATTTATTGTAATATTCTGTATTTACTACCTACCTTAAGTTGGAACTCTGCATATAATTTATGTTCGGAGGAGGGTTTTATACTTCAGCAGATGTCATGGTTTTCATATCATTTTTTATACAATTTGTTATGTGTTCCTAATAAAGATTATTATTATTATAAATTGACATTATTATGACACATGCCATTAACGAAGAAGAAGAAGAGAAAAATATTTATGGAAAAAGAACCAGAAGATTAGGGTAGATAAGTACCTACCTACATACATATATCAATCTTTCTTCCTCTGAAGTTAGGCACAAAAATGGAATTCGCATCGCATGTATATAGACCGTTCACCGTAAGATTACTCCTGCCTTGGGAATTGGCAGCATAGACTACGGTGCTGCCAACAATATATGTAGCATTTATCCCTGGTGATTGGTGGTTACCGGCAACATTATTTATAACCTTGTATGTACCACAGATTAATGGGTTTTTTCTTACATATTTTTAAATAATATACAGTTATAAGACTAGTAAGGTAGTAAATGAAGACACAATTAAATTACAAATTATTTATTAATTTATTTTTTATGACAGTAATTATGGTCGATAGGAACGATTCCAGACATATCACTGTCACTTGCATAAACGTCATCATCATCTGTCGTATCCGAATCTGTGCTGCTGCCATTTCCTATTTCAATTATGAATTTATCAGTAATTTTATCCATGTAGTCATCGCGTTTATATTTTAATTAGTTATGTCAGTAAATTCTAATTACCCATACTAAAGGCATTGTGTCGGAAGCTGGTATCCCTATTTTACTAACCTGTCATGGCGGCGACGCGAGATCGCTCTTGATTGGGTGGAATTAGACAACAACAGTTTGACAATCAATAGTGCCAACATCACGGCAGGGGACAACTTACGGTGAACGGACAGTAGGTAGGTACCTACTGTTGTGCAGATAAATGTTGGCTACAGGTGTTTGAAGCCCGATACAGCCGGGCGATTATGGAATTCTGAATCAAAATTTAGATAGGTTCTGATCCTATCTAAACATTAATACGAACTTTCAGATGCTAAAGATGAATTGGTATTACAGAAGGTTGATGTTCATAGTCAGAGATGCTGTCAACCGAAAACTGAGATATAAACCGCACGTTAGTAATACCAATATATATAATACCATGATATTATAATGCCTATTGCAAATCGAAACTGATAGTCATTGATTGTATCAAGAATTCCGTATTATGATAGTAATCACAAAGGATAGTTTCTCAAATGTATAGAGCCTGGACCTGGGGCGAGGTCCTACCTATCAACTTTTTATTTAAACTACCTTCTTAACGATTATATATTATATTCTCATCAAAACAATACTGACAAAGTTGTACCTAATATTGTAAAATTTTATTGTTGTGTACCTATACCTGATGAAAAAAATAACACATTTCTTAAACCAGTTTTTCTTGTAGATGGTATCTATGGTATTTATGCATTCACGTGTAATTTAATATTCAAACATAAACATCAAAACTTTAATATAAATTGGCCATTCAAGGTTACCTACGAATACCATTATTGGTAATCTAAGAAATAAAACGCAAATGTAATAATAGAAACATTTTATTCGGTTTACAAATTACATGAAGAATTCTTATATTTTAAATCTACAAGTAGTTATACAGATCACAAAAAGTTATGTATAAAGTTTCTACTTCACCAATATCAGTACACACGCACGTTAAGAAGCGTAGCTGAGATAAACTTATCAATTGGACTGAAGGAGTTTTAGTAGTACAGAAATCTTGTTTTACAATGATGAAACGAAACAAGGTAGTAACCTTCTACAAATGATGACGGTAGCTACAGTACAAATATAATATAAGAGTGTTTCTTAAATGGATTTCATAAGCACCTTATTCATAATTAATTATTTCGTTTTCCAGATAAGGCTCCAGGGAGCCACTAACAGAGCAACATAAATAGGAAATTGATTTTAAATTGATTATTCAATATAATTTATGTCTAATATTATCAGATAACATTTTATAAGTTTCAGAATAATGATCCTACACTAATATAATATAAGCTCTAAACATCATTGACATTTATCAAAATTGTGATTATATTTTTATGAGAAACTGGTTTTGGCTTCAGAAAATACAGAGCTAACAAATATACTTGGTAAAGTCAAAAATGTAGTTTCTTACAATAGTAATAATAAATACTACTTTTACTAGGGCTACTATCTGACATAAAAAGTAAACTTCTTTTTAAAAAGGTTATTTAGTCTGACACGTAAACAAAAGCACGGAAAAAAACTATTTAAAAAAATATTTATGGGCCGTAAATTCTAGTAAAAGTATGAAAAACAATATAGACAGTACATTTCATAAACGTATTACATAAAAACTATATTTACATTTACATAAACACGAAAAATATGGAAGAACTTAACTAAGTATAATAAGGAGGTGAGTTTGAGAAAATCAGCTGCCAATGATGTAACTACTGTTATTTCGATTCGATAAGTACTATAGCCGGCATACATAGACCGGGAGTCCTATATCCTAACCCTCAGTTCACGACATGTATACTAACCCTCAGTTCACGACATGTATACTGCCGCGTTGACTGGCAAATCTAAAGATTTACAAAACGGCCAGTACATTAAGAAATGCCGAGAAAATACAAATAAGTTTAAAAAATAATACATCTTTATCTCGATTGCGTGTTACCAGCCCGGCAAGTTTCTCGAGCCGCAGCGACCTCGAGTGGGAAGTTTACACAAAAAAAGGGCAGCAAACATGAATAGCCTTCAAACATTTTTATAAATTTTGATCACACCACGACTATACTACGTACAATAATTACTTTTCAGTCTTCTAAACTTTTGCTTTTACTGCTTTTTAAACCTGAAAATAAACCCCAGTTATAAATATTTTTATAGCGGCCCGAAATATAAAGACCATCACCAGAGTTGGTCATTGACTTCACACGTAGTAAAACCCTACGTTTGAAATACGAGCGAGTCAAGCCATTCAGCGTGCACGAGCTATTTACTTCTTAAAATATTGTGTCAAATATTTGTTATGTCTACTTAAAACTTTGGGGCATGCCATTTGTGAATTATAACACTAATTACCACATACTACAGTATGTTCTATAAATTATTTTACTACATAACTACATGATACATTTATTAATAGTTATGAGTTTAAGCTCATAATTATTGATTAATATTAATAATTGAAGATAAGTGTGATTATTGTTTAATAATAAGAATACTATTATAGTGATGATATAAATAACATTAATGTTAAATTTTACACGAGTCCTATTCGTAAAAGTAATTTATTATATTAATAAAAAAATAAAAATGCATTCATATAATCAGGAATTGATGTAGGAAAGGTTAGATTTTATTGGTTTAGGGTCTATATCATAATCATATAATAGCTAATGTAGTGTGAAAATCTGTTGCCATTTTAATTAATGAAACTAGAATGAATAAACAGACCATACCTTAACTAACATTTACTATTATGTGATTATGCTATAGACAAATAGTGTATCTTCAGTTTTTTATGTATTGACTTAACTTGATAAGAATTCCAAATCAGTGCGGTTCAAATCTGAAATAGTTTCTGAATATATTCCTTAGCACAGTACAAGACCTCCATACCGACTCACTATTTGGTATTCGTCTCAAGACAACAGATGCATTGAAAACTAGTGCTTTAGGATAGAAAAAGAGTAAAATTGAATAGTTCATATTTACATACATAAAGAATTCTACAAAATGAATGTATGTGAATCTATAGCTAATCGTATGAACGTGCAACGCATATCAGTGCACAGGTAACGAAAGAACAATATAAAAATGAATGTATCAATTTCACTCCTACAATATGAACATTAGGCATGCATGTTATATGAGGACATTGAATAAGCTGCGTTTGAATATTAAAAAGACTGAAATAAATATGACAGGGTTTCAAAACGTTCTAAGTACTCCAATTTCAGTTTCGAGGTCTGAATTACAGAATGGAAAATACAACTAATGAATGATGAAGCTTCAAAATGCATTGAGACTAGTCTCGATATGAAAACAACTGCTGCGATAAAAGCTGGGGATGGTTTAGTGTTTGGAGTATACGTAGATGACAATGCCAGCGACTGTTAACAGTCCGACGGAAAATGCGAGAGGCTTGAAGAGTGACCTCTTGAAGGAGTGCCATTGGTCGGCCTCTTGCGACCGTTTCTTCATAAGGGCGACTCGTTCAGCTATATCGGTGCGACGACGCCGCAACCCATCGCCATCACCAGCCGTCACGCTGAAACAACATAATATCATACATATCATACCATAAATATCTGATTATCTGTAGGGCGATTATGGAACTCTTGATACAATCAATGTCTCTCAGTTTCGATTAGCATTCGGCATCAATGTCAATCAATTTCAATCAGCAATCGGCAATATTTTGATCATTCGTTTGATTTTACGTTAGGAACTAGTTTTGACAATAGTGGCAATTCGGTTAGTTCATTGCTAGAATTAGGAATTGTCTAAAATATATTTAGTTAGTCATAGCATTTGTAAAACCTATTCGGTTGGTACCATCTAACTAAATTAGGAACGCTTAATTAAGTTAGATAAAATTAAATTAGGATAAGTTGGTAGCAGCTGTATACCAAAGGTTAATTTGACAAATCAAAACCTAATTTTAGCTAAAATTAGTTAGGTTGGTTCTGTTGGCCAACAGAATTGAATAGGATTAGGATTAATTAGGTGTTATTTACCACAATCGTACTTTGTAAATAGTCGAGTTATGCATAGTTTGACACCAACTTCACAATGTAACTAGCGATAGAAACCGATATAAATCGCAGCAATAAGCTATCCGTAATACCAATTCATCAATAGTAACTGAAAGCTATTAGTATCAATGTTTTGATAGTATCAAAGTTACATAATCGCCCCGCTGGTAGTGGTGGTGGTGGTGATTACAGAATCTTGAATTCTTTACTAACTGGCCTGTCAGCTCAGCTGGTAGTAGCTCTGCCTTCTGCGCTGTAGGTTGAGGGTTCGATTCCTTCTCAGAACAAATATTTGTGTGTTGAAGAGGTATTTGTTCAGTGTCTGGGTGTTATAAAATATCATAAGTACGTATTTAAAATATATAAGTATTCTATTAGTCATCTCACCATAATACAAGCTATGCTTAGTTTGGGACTAGATGATGTTGTGTGCATTTTCCACCAATATTTATTTGTTTGTTTGTTTAAACCTATCTCAGGAACCACCTTCATAAATCAGGTGAACCAATTAAGCGACACATTTAGATAAGCACCCTTGTATGTAACTTTTGTTTTTTCAATAAATAAAAGACTTATTATTTTTATTCGCCTTTCAACTTGAATACTGCCTGAACACTGCTTAAGGTGTACCCTGTCACTATCTTACAATAATAACGTTTTATAAACTAAAAAGACAACCGACTTCATTGAATATAAAAAAAGAAATACAGTCGAATTGAGAAGCTTCTCCTTTTTTAATTCAGTAAAAAAAGAATCATGCATTCTTATCAACATTGTCATTTATATTAAAATACACTCTCTTATATAAGCTATAAATATAAATTTTCAAAACTAAAAAGCCCGTTTTAAAAAATTTGTCGCTATTAAATGAGAACTTACGAGGGGAGGTCAAAAAGTTCGCGGAATTGCTGGGAAGGGGGTCAAAATGAAACAAATGATTATTTTTCCTTTTTGATATATTCTCCCATATGCCTAATACACTTGTCAGATATTTCAAAGAGCTTAGCTATACCTACGTAAAAAAATGTTTTGTCAAGGCCTTCGAAATATGCCGAAATTGCTGACTTAACTTCTTAATCTTCAGAATTTTTTTTCCACGAAGTTCTTTTTTCAATTTTAGAAACAAATAATAATCAGAAGGGGCTAGATCTGGACTATAGGGAGGGTGATTTAATATTTCGTAGCCTCATTTTCGTAAGGCAGCCATTGCAACATGGCTCTTGTGTACGGGTGCATTGTCGTGCAAAAGCAGCACATCTCGAGTCCATTTTCCACGTCTTTTTTCCCTGGTGGCATCTTTTAATTTTTCCGGTAGAGTGGCATAGTATCCCCCTGTGATATTCAATCCTTTTTCGTTTAGTCAAATAACAAAATCACCTTCGAATCCCAAAAAACCGTGGCCATGATCTTTCCGGATTTTTCATGATCGTGACACCTTGAATTTCTTAGGGGTTGCTGCGCCTTTTTTCTGCCACTTCATAGATTTCTGTTTTAGTTCAGATTCATAGTGCTGAACCCAAATTTCATCTCCAGTAACAATCCGATTTAAAATGTCCTCCTTGTTGTCGCTACAGAGGTACAAAAACTCGCGTGAACACACGACGCGCTGCTTTTTCTGAACCGCTGAGAGCATTCTCGGCACCCATCTTACGCTGACCATAGACATGTCAAGATGGTCATGGAGGATGTTCAAAATGGTTGTAGGCGATACTCCAACTATTTCTGCAAATTGTTTCTTATTTAATTCGGTATCGTCAAGAACAAGTTCTTCGACTTTTACGATAATGTCTGAGGTGGTGGCCTCGATCGGCCGGCCCGGGCGGTTGTCATCTTCAATTGATTCCCTGTCTTGTTTGAATAAGCTATTCCAATAATAAATCATTGTTTTTCCAGGGCAAGAGTCCCCATAAACAGATGACATTTCTTCTAAAATAATGTGTTTTTCCTTGCTTGGTAAGGAACTTTATAACGGCACGAAACTCAATTCTATCTATGTTTAACGATTTTTTCCCGATTGTACTGTATTGTACTAATGTAGTGATAACTAATATGTTACTGACCCGATTTGCCAAAATTTTGGAATTTATTCCTGTATTGAGTACCTACACATTACCAGGTAAAAAAATTAACCCCACCCCTTCTTAACCCTTCCATTCCGCGAACTTATTGACCTCCTCTCGTAGGTAACCTATTAATAGAGAACATTCCAATGATCCTAAACACGATATCTCTGCTGTTAGTTGGGGAGGAGTTCTGCTTGTACCAGGTGGTGATGCTGGTTATTGTCACCATGTTCTTGCAATATCATTGAAGTAACAGGCTAGCAAATTTCGAATCGATCAGACTTGTGGAAGTTGCTCACGTTCCTTCATAACTTAAAGAAAATCGATGATCTTCAAATATCTAAACGCATTTTTTTCCAATCATAGCTAAAAACACGTCGTTCAAATTGCATGAAGATAGTAAATACATAATGCCGGACATTTTACCACAACACCAGCCCCAAAGGAAGCAGAGCTTGTATTATGGGTACCACATGACTGATATACTACTTATGTACTTTTTATAAAAACAGTGTATACATAGAATCACCACCCCAGATAAATACTTGCAGATGCCGCAACTATCTGCGTCTCAGCCGGGGTTTGGCCCACTGCGCCACAGAGGTCTTCAAAGGTAGAAAGAGAAGCCCTGCTTAAATTAAATAAAAGTTACCTCTCAACAATGTCTGCATTTTCAGTGGACTCTGTTGTTTCGTTTGCAGTATCGTCGTCTCCGTTCTCCTCGTCAGCGTACCCTGATGACGCAGGCGACGGAGTATCGCGCCGGATTTGATCGCACGGCAAAGTATCGCGCGGAGGAAGTGACGGAGCGGCGTCCGAATCATCCGACTCCACGTTAGATGATAACTCAATGTTACCTGCAAGATAGTAGTAGTCAGAAGCAGATCATACCCAAATGCATGTACATTGTAAATGTAATGATCTCGCATGCGCACATGTATTATTATTTTATAAGAAGTCTTTACCTGAAGTTGCCGTTCGTACTTTATAACGACAATTTAACAGACTAAACCGAGACTTCATACTAATTTTATATTACTATAGAACGGTAATTTCGTAAGTTAAGACGTATTATAATAATCTTATAAATAAATACTAATGGTCTATCCACACAACACTATCTAGCCCCAAACTAAGCATATATTGTATAATGGGAACCAGATGACTGATAAAATGCTTGTATGGTTTTTAAATAAATCATCATCATAATTATTGGCCTTTGTTCATCTGCTGAAGATGAATTAGGTGGCGTCAGTAAGGTTACAGAACAGTTAATTGTAACTGAAAACATTCGTTCATCTCCAGCAAGTTGAGGTGGGTTAAATTTCCTCTCCACTGACGTCACTCTGCCTGGGATTCATACATACTTATAACAATGTATGATAAAAAAAAAAACTTATACAATAGACAAAATAAAAACCATCTTATAATAACATAATTTGTTCTTTATCATTTTAATTTGAAGTCGCGATACCGTGACAGGACTCATAAGGTAAGCTTACAAGGACATTTTTTTAACAATAATCAAATTATTAATATCAAAATCAAATTGTAAGGATCAAATCGGAGCAACTATTTCAAAGTCAAAGTCAAGTCAAAAGATGATTTATTCAATACAATCACAAGGATCACTTTGAAACGTCTTACATACTAGGTGAATTTAGGTGCCAATTCATCCTAACCCTAGCTCGAGAAGAATCGGCAAGAAACTCGTCTTGGTCCTAGCACTTTTTTATATGATCCATCTTATAACTACCTTAACTACGAAATACTAATACAAGAGAGTTTATACATTTCAAGTGTGTCGGTTAACTGTCTGACGGCAGAGCGACATGAGGCCATGCATTCTTATCAATAATATAGTCATCTATATTATAATAAGCTTTCTTCAAAAGACTACCTTTAATGTATGCTTTAAATTTCTTAATAGGTAGTTTAGTAGCATTTTCAGGAAGCTTATTATAGAAGCGCACCGTGTTCCCCATAAATGACTTATTCAACTTTTTCTAGTCGAAACCTATTTTTGCTGTTTATTGCTAGTGTTGATTTTATGAAGGTCACTATTTTGCTGAATCCCATCTCTATTTTTATGTGTGTATAACAAATTTTCATATATATATTGTGAAGCTATTGTGAGAATATTAATTTCTTTGAATATTTCTCTCAAAGATTCTCGTGGTTTCATTTTATAAATGGCACGTATTGCCCTTTTTTGAATTACAAATATTTTACCAATATCAGCTGTTTTCCCCCAGAGAATGATGCCGTATGACATAACACTATGGAAGTAACTGAAATAAACTAGCTGTAGCTTCATCAGTAAGCCACCGTATCGCACGAACTGCATATGCAGCGGAACTAAGCCTACCAGCAAGTGTTTCAATTTGTGGTCCCCACTGTAGTTTTGCATCAATATTAAGACCTAGGAAGATCGTGGAATTTACAAGATTCATTGCCTCTCCATTTATTTCAATGTTGGACGGGCTATGAATAACATTTGGCAAAGTGAATTTGATACATTTAGTTTTTTTTGAATTAAGCAAAAGATTATTTACAGTGAACCAGTTAAGAACTAACGATAAGGATTCATTTACGTTATCGCAAATACTGATTTTACCTCTATCAACTTTAAAAATTAAAGACGTATCGTCTGCAAATAAAACTATATCACAAATATTTTTTACAAAAAAAGGTAAATCGTTAACGTATACTAGGGATAAAAAAGGGCCTAGTATCGATCCCTGAGGTACCCCTATATCAATAATTGATTTTACCCAAGGTGCTCCATATCGAGAGGTTTGCACCCAAATTCACCTAGTATGCAAGACGTTTCAAGTGATCCGTATGTAAATCAAAACATATTTGAGTTTGTTGGAGTATATCTATAGAATTATGAAGTAATTGCTTGTTTGCTCGATGTTGTTATGTAATAATAGTCATGCATTGCTCTAGATTTAGCAATTGGCCGTGTAAACGTACCTTTAGGCCGCAGTGGCGCATTTTAAGCATTAAGAATATCAGCGTAACTCTTGACTTGAGAGTCTGCAATAACACTAAACCTTGACAGCTCCTAAGTTAACTTAAAACATAATGCGCACAGCGTTTTTATTGCTAAGTACATTCTAGTCTATCTTATAACCAGACTAGCTAATGAGTTGTCTAAATCTGTTGCCACCTTAATTCATTGACATTGACACATATTACTCAAATACAAAACATTGGCATTAGGTGATTTTATGATAGAGGGTCAGAGATTAACTTAAAATACTTAAGTACCTACCTATATAAGTATAGTCTGGTTTTCATCAAAGTATTTGTAAACCATCAATACATACTATAAAGTTAGTTCTTTCCTGCGGGTCCTGTCGACAAGGTCAGCTTACATTAAGGCTTACCTAAGTGCACGAAAGACGCCTCTGAGGCGTACTTTAATCCTTTCACCACACTGTTTAGAAAAGACTAGTGACACGATAAGAAGAAGAAGTTAGAAACAATGTATTTTATTCCTATTTAACGTGATTTTATAGCATATTGTATTAATATATGGCAGTTTTGTGTGACTGATACTCACTCACTGATACTCTATCAGTATCAGTGATCAATTTCGAGGACATCACTAAAACTGCTATTTAACATAAAGTTCATTGATACTTTTACTTAAAATTACACATGTAATTTGTTTAATTCTTCCAATATCCATATCTATGACTGAATATAAAAGCATTTAAAGTTGAGACTCATAATATAACGCATGTTTCCAAAAAAGTAAGGAAATTAGACTCCCTATACTTCATTCGCGACATTCATTCTGAACACGATATAGTACCACTAGTAAACTACTAGGTGTGTGTTCAGTGTGGCGATTATGAAACTTTTGACACAGTCAATGTCTATTCTTTTCGATTAGCAATCAGCATAATTTCAATCATGAGTTTGGTTGTAATTGGAACCTGTTTTGACAAGATGGATTACTATTACGTACGTTCGGTTTCTATCCCAGACAGAATAAATAGTAAGATACAGAGGGCCGTGAATAACCTAAGTGAAGCCTCAAAACCATGCTCCCCTGTGTAAATAGACGCACCCACGCACACACAGCCACTCAAACTATGCTCCCTGCTCTTAGTAAATGCATACATACTTGTACAATTATGTATTCTCTCGTGTCGGTGTCTAGAGAACTTGTTACAAAAAAAAAAAAAAAATGCCGTGACGAAAGTGTCACAGAATTTATTTATGTTGGTTCATCGCGGAGCTCCGTCTTTATATTTATTTGGTCTGAGGTTTCTATTCATATGACAGCACGTATGACAATCAACATCAACCTTCTGTAATACTAATTCATGAATAGTAACTGAAAGTAACAAAGTTTTGATAGTTTCAGTATTTTATAATCGCACGACAGATCGCGACGCGTGCGACTGTTCACGCGACTAGTACGTAAAAAGTATAATTATGTCCAGTATGGCGATTATGGAACTTTTGACACACTATTCGTTTCGATTAGCAATAGGCATAATATCAATCATTAGTTTGATTGTAATTGGAACCAGTTTAGACAAGACGAATTACTATTACGTACGTTCGGATTCTATCTCAGACCAAATAAATATATAAACAGAGGGCCGTGAATAACCAAAGTGAAACCTCAAAACCATGATCCTCTGTGTAAATACACGCACCTACGCATACACATCCACCCAAACTGTGCTCCATGCTCTTAGTATATGCAAACATGCTTGTACTATTAAGTATTTTGTCATTTCGTCGTGAAGAAAACATCTTACAAAAACAATATATTCCGTGACAAAAAAGTGTCACAGAAGCACGTTTTATTTCAAATAGCACCAATTTATTATATACAAGTCGTAAATTATCTAGGTTATTTTGTACAACGTTTTCGAACGCAATTGACCTAAAGCGCGAGGGTTTTGAACAAAGTTAATTGAAAACGACAAACAAGGAGCAAGGAGCACAATTTCGGTATATGTGTGTGTATGGATGAGGGTATTTACACACGGGAGCACGATTTTCAGGCTTTATTATGGATGATCACGGTACTCCGTCTTTATATTTATTTGGCCTGAGGTTTCTATTCAAACTCGTATGACAGCATCTATGACAATAACATCAACCTTCCATAATACCAATTCATCAATAGTAACTACAAACGATAAGTATCAAAGTTTTAATAGTATTTCATCATAAATTGCTAATCGAAATCAATAGAGAAGCGTTCTTCCTCACGCCACAGTAGTCAAGACACTACAGCTAGTGATGGGTAAATAAGGTAACTTATATTACAAAATTATACAATTATTTTATTAAAAGTAGCTTCCAATTACTTCGACAATGATTTTTAATGACTACTATTCGTATCGAATATTCCTAATCTATAATATTTATAAAATGTGGATAAAAATCATAATTACTGTACACTCTCGCGCATCCCTACGCAAAAGCGCATAAACAGTATCCTGTACGCCAGTCAACGGGAATAGACGTCAAGCGATGACGTCATTACTGCTCCGGGAGACTGCTAGTGATTTCCTACATTTATTATTAAGGTAGTAATATTTGTAACGGCATTATTATTGTGCGAGTGTATAATAAAAATGGCTAGTATGTATTTTAATGATAGTATGATACCAAATAGGGTCAAAAAGTCATAAAAGAATAAAGCAACGACTAATATTTTTTTAAAAATATGGAACGAAAAGCAGTGATTATTTGGTCATCGATAAGATGTTGGAATCCGTTTTTTTTTGTAGGTATCTGCGCTAAATTCGTTCCATGGCGTGGAAAGGACGTCGATGCGTTTACACTCTGGCGTTCAAAAGGTTAACTATAACGTATCGAGTATAACGTGAAAGTTGTACTCGAAACTTGGTTTATTTATATGATATGAAATTAACTATCTAATATTTTCAATTACCATTCAACCGAGCTCAGGGATTTATATAAACGAAAAAAAAAACAAACAAATCTTTATTGAAAAATAAAAAACTTAAAATAAAAATACTTACACAATAAAATTAAAAGAGTAATAAAATGAATCCTGCATTATGTACCACATAATACCACAGTATTATGTTACAGATCTCTACATACGAGTAGATTTATGTACACTGCAGAGTATTTTTGCCGACTTATACAGCAACAAACGGGCGCTTTGCAGCAAAGACTGTAGATTTCTTTATCGTCATGATCGCACAAAATAGTTAACTTATAAAAACTATACCAACTACAACAATAAACAACAGTACACTATCTACAAAGTAAACTTACTCAAATCTGAGCCAGTGCTAAGCAAGAGTACATACCCGGTATCACCGATTCGCCGCCACCATTATCACTATGTAAGTTATCATCATCCACGAAAGAATCACTGTCAGTCACTTCGTCTGTAGAAATACTCACTACAGTATTCAGTACAGTGCCTGACGAATTGTCAGTAGATGGGTTATCCGAAAGATTATCCCCAGTAGAGTCGATTATTAAATTCTTCGAAGGTGAAGCTTCAGTAAGAATATCTAATGGAGTACCAGTGGATGAATTTTCAGAAGAGAGAATTCCAGAAAGATTATGTTCAGTGGAATTTGTAGTTGAGTTCTCCGAAGACAACACTTCTGTGCGAAGATCTAATGTAGAACCAGCATGAGAATTTTCAGAAGAGAAAGCTTCAAAATGATTGTCCTCAGTAGAATTCTCAAAATACGAAACATCAGAGAAAAGATCCACTGTAGAACCAGCGGAAGAATTATCAGCCACGAAAGGATCGCTGTCAGTCACTTCGTCTGTAGAAATATTCACTACAGTATTCAGTACAGTGCCTGACGAATTGTCAGTAGATGGGTTATCCGAAAGATTATCCCCAGTAGAGTCGATTGTTAAATTCTTCGAAGGTGAAGCTTCAGTAAGAATATCTAATGGAGTACCATTTGATGAATTTTCAGAAGAGAGATTTCCAGAAAGATTATGTTCAGTGGAATTTGTAGTTGAGTTCTCCGAAGACAAAACTTCTGTGAGAAGATCTAATGTAGAACCAGCATGAGAATTTTCAGAAGAGAAAGCTTCAAAATGATTGTCCTCAGTAGAATTCTCAAAATACGAAACATCAGAGAAAAGATCCACTGTAGAACCAGCGGAAGAATTATCATCCACGAAAGGGTCGCTGTCAGTCACTTCATCTGTAGAAATATTCACTACAGTATTCAGTACAGTGCCTGACGAATTGTCAGTAGATGGGTTATCCGAATGATTATCCCCAGTAGAGTCGATTGTTAAATTCTTCGAAGGTGAAGCTTCAGTAAGAATATCTAATGGAGTAACAGTGGATGAATTTTCAGAAGAGAGATTTCCAGAAACATTATGTTCAGTGGAATTTGTAGTTGAGTTCTCCGAAGACAAAACTTCTGTGAGAAGATCTAATGTAGAACCAGCATGAGAATTTTCAGAAGAGAAAGCTTCAAAATGATTGTCCTCAGTAGAATTCTCAAAATACGAAACATCAGAGAAAAGATCCACTGTAGAACCAGCGGAAGAATTATCATCCACGAAAGGGTCGCTGTCAGTCACTTCATCTGTAGAAATATTCACTACAGTATTCAGTACAGTGCCTGACGAATTGTCAGTAGATGGGTTATCCGAAAGATTATCCCCAGTAGAGTCGATTGTTAAATTCTTCGAAGGTGAAGCTTCAGTAAGAATATCTAATGGAGTACCAGTGGATGAATTTTCAGAAGAGAGATTTCCAGAAAGATTATCTTCAGTGGAATTGGTAGTTGAGTTCTCCGAAGACAACACTTCTGTGAGAAGATCTAATGTAGAACCAGCATGAGAATTCTCAGAAGAGAATGTTTCAAAATGATTGTCCTCAGTAGAATTCTCAAAATACGAAACATCAGAGAAAAGATCCACTGTAGAACCAGCGGAAGAATTATCAGAAAATATAATTTCGGAAAGATTATTGTCAGTGGAATCGGTAGTCGAGTCCTCAGAAGACGAACCTTCAGAGAGATGGTTTAATGTAGAACTAGCGGTAAAATTATTAGAAAAGAGAATTTCAGAAAGATTCTTTTCAGTGGAATCGGTACTCGAGTTCTCAGAAGACGGACCTTCAGAAAGATTGTCATTTAATGTAGAACCAGCGGTAGAATTCTCAGGCAAGAGAATTTCAGAAATATTCTTTTCAGTGGAATCAAAAGTCGAGTTTTTTGAAGACGAACCTTCAGAGAGATGGGTTGATGTAGAATCAGCGGCAGAATTCTCAGGCAAGAGAATTTCAGAAAGATTATTTTTAGTGGACTCTGTAGTCGAGTTCTCAGAAGACGGACCTTCAGAGAGATGTTTATTTAATGTAGAACCAGCGGTAGAATTCTCAGGCAAGAGAATTTCAGAAAGATTATTTTCAGAGGAATCAGTAGTGGAGTTTTCAGAAGACGAACCTTCAGATCTCTCTGAAGGTTCGTCTTCTGAGAACTCTTGGTTTAATGTAGAACCAGCGGTGGAATTCTCAGTAAAGAGAATTTCGGAAAGATTCTTTTTAGTGGAATCGGTAGTCGAGTTCTCAGAAGACGGACCTTCAGAGAGATGTTTATTTAATGTAGAACCAGCGGTAGAATTCTCAGGCAAGAGAATTTCAGAAAGATTATTTTCAGAGGAATCGGTAGTGGAGTTTTCAGAAGACGTACCTTCAGATCTCTCTGAAGGTTCGTCTTCTGAGAACTCTTGGTTTAACGTAGATTCAGCGGTGGAATTCTCAGTAAAGAGAATTTCGGAAAGAATCTTTTTAGTGGAATCGGTAGTCGAATTCTCAGCAGACGGACCTTCAGAGAGATTGTCTTTTAATCTTGTACCAGCGCTGGAATTCTCAGGCAAGAGAATTTCGGAAAGATTATTTTCAGTGGAATCGGTAGTCGAGTTCTCAGAAGACGAACCTTCAGAGATATTGTCTTTTAATATAGAACCAGCGGTAGAATTCTCAGGCAAGATAATTTCGAAAAGATTATTTTCAGTGGAATCGGTAGTGGAATTCTCTGAAGACGTACCTTCAGAGAGATTGTTTGATGAAGAATCTGCGGTAGAATTCTCAGAAGAAAGAATTTCAGGGTTTTCAGAATTCTGATCTACAGAATAAACGTTTAATTTCACACTAGATGTACCTTCAGACGAAGAAGGTCCACCCATCTCAGATTTCACTGAATTCCGACACGTGCGTTTAAATGGCCAGTTAATGCTGTGCTCCTCACTAAAGTAGTGATCAGCTTTCTGAAGAAAAATGAAGGCTGAGTTGGGAGATTCAGGCCTGACTAACGAATTTGGCTTAGCCTTTGCAGGCGTATTTGGCTTGCCCTTTGTAGGCGTATTTGGCTTAGGCTTTGTAGGCGTATTTGGCTCGGTGGATGAATTTGAGCTGGAAGATGAACTTGAGCTGCTGCTCGTATTTGATCTTGTGGGTTTCTCAGGCCAGATGTTGAAGATGGCAATTGTAGTTGACTTTAATTGTTGTTCAAAGGTGGCAGGCGAATCCTCCCGAGTGTTGTCAGCATCCTCCGGAACGTTCGCCGAGCTTGACCCAGCAGCAATTTCGCCTGAATGTCAAAAGACAAGATTAGCGCTACAAGCTTCGCGAATGTTACAACACAATACACCTACACTACGAGCTACAACTCTTCAGCTTAATTGATTAAACGTGAGCACTTGTGGTAAAGCCTTCCCCCCCTTCCTTTCCTAAAGTCGTGGGTTCATACCTGGTCGTGTAACAATACTACTACTATTAATACCACTTTGTATGACTACATGACGAAAATTCAAAAAAATTGCGAGGAACCCAGATTTCGAAGGTGTGTGTCAACGGTTAGTTTTCTGTAAGCAGCGATGGGTTTACCTATCACGTATAGAATACTAAGCTCTGTTCAAAATATGGGCATGTGCTCAATTTAATATTTGGACGTACCTCTGACTACCACCCTTAGACTTCCTCAAGTGCCATTATTTATCATTTCGGATTTGACCCAATATCAGGTTATCAATGTGGAAACATCTAAATCTAAATAGCTATAGGTAATTACGAAACTGACTGACAAAAATAATTTCCTAAGTTTTATATATAGTGTTAATCTCTTGTATTACAAAAATACAGACGGATAACCGCCAAAATGGTAACTTATAATAACACATTTTCTAATATGTTGTTTAAATCTGTTGCCACCGTTATTCATTGTCATCAGAATGATTCTGATGACAACCACGGTGATGAATAACGGTGGCAACCACGACCAGTATGGCGATTATGGAACTTTTAACACAATAAATGTTTCTATTAGTTTTGATTAGCAATAGGCATCATTTTATCATAAGTTTGATTGTAATTGGAACCAGTTTTGACAAGATGATTACTGTTACGTACTTTCTATCTCTATATTAGACCAAATTAATATATAGACGGAGACGGCCATGAATAACTATAGTGAAGTCTCAAAACCATGCTCCTCTGTGTAAATATACGCACCCGTGCACACACATGCACCGAAATCGTGCTCCTTGCTCTTAGTACCATGTCACGTCGTCTTCAATAAAGATTGTTTGTGAAGATTGTGAACACACAGGAGCACGGTTTTGAAACTTTATTTTGGTTGATTGCGGCGCGCCGTCTTCATATTCATTTGATCTGAGGATTCTATTCATATGACAGCATGTATGACAATCAACATCAACCTTCCGTAATACCAATTCTTCAATAGTAACTGAAAGCTATTAGTATCAAAGTGTTGATGGTATCAGAATTCCATAATCGACCACACAGAGCATACTTAAACATCACGCTTGATAATTGTGGTTATAAGATTGCGGGTTGCACTTGATTGTAAGTCAGTAACGCAATAGTATGTTCATTCAGAAGCTGGCTAACATCAAAGTGCAAAATTAACAAAACTATTAAAATTGGTACTTACCCTTATGGGACAGTCTGGCGAAAGCTTTATATCGTCGCCGGACATGCTCACTAAATAGTAACACGGGCATAGACAAAGAAAATAAACCGAGAGGTGTTGTAGGAACACGGTAGAGACGAAGTTAAAAATCAGAATGGTTGATGTCAACCTAAAGTAAATCAACATAAAGTAGTTAATATGTACAATCAAATTAATTAATCAGCAAACAATAAATAACCCCGACCCTACGTGGTTTGAAGTCTATGTTCATTGACAGGCGGCGTTGTCAACCGCTAAGCTAGCGTAATCATTAACATGGTGCAAAATTTCGTTCGAAATCCTACGCTTCCTAATCCTACCTTTTCCTGAATCTTATTTGTATTTTTGATGATAATATTGAACCATAGTTCGTTATTACCAATTGAACCATCTAGCACTGAATCACATTACATACAGGCGCTTCGAGAGCTTTTTAATCAAAATAGACACGGTATAAAAAACCCATTAATTTTCCATCTTACAATATATTTTTCTTTGTCAATGGGCACGGAAAAGATTTCATACGTACTCGTACAACACCAATGAAGCGAAACATAAACTAAATACACAGAAGAATACACATTTATCTACTTATAACATGTTTCAATAAAGAAGCGATTCTTATTAGATAGCGGTTTCAACCTGTTTTCTCACTTGCACAACATTGCTATAAATTGTGCTGGACAAGACATCACTAAAACCGCTATTAAAGATTAGTTTTATCGAATCAGGTTATAACAATTTTCAGTTTTCCCATGCTGTGGGTCGGCACTATATATAAAAATACACATAATACTTATATCACATAATACTCATTTTAAAATTTCTAGATCCATCAAAAGCTGCTGCACTGACGTATATCCTCGAGCGAGAGAGTATTTTTACGGACTACTCTCTAATCTCCAAGACTCCTCCTAGACGCTTCAGACAACTTAAGACAACAGGGATTCCTTAAACTTTTCAATATATTCATAAATTTCTGCATCTTCATTTTTGTGTGTGATAAACATAATATATAATATACTTATAAAGCACTCATTCGAACAAAAAAAAAACTGCGAAAAAACAAAAAAAACTTAAAAAATGTTTATAAACGCCTCTCAATTTGAATACTGCCTCACTGCTTAACATTCGCCGTGTCGTTATTGGTTACTACAAATATTATTAAACAGTGATTAACTATTGACAGAAGTTGAGAGACGTTTTTAAGTAGAGGGGTAAATGATTCTTATACTAAGACACACATGCATTTAATGGTTACGTAAAACATAAGCATCACTTAAAAATACTGAGTCATTATGAATACATATACTGTCATAGACATAGATTTACATAGACTAAATAGACATAGGTCGATTCAGATCTGTCGGAGCGCATACAGGAAATACCTAATCAATTACTAAAGTTTATATTTGTTTTGTATCTGTACCTGAAAGTACGAAGATTTCTATATGTACGTATCTAAGTATATAATGCAAAAAACTAACTTTATTAATTTTATCAACATGTAATGTGAATATGTGAGAGACCCATGAATTTCATTTTTGTTTTTTTTTTTTACATTGTATACTGTGTTACGACAGTACCGGATCGTGCATTACTATCACATAAAGATCTGAATTGGCCACATTAGCTAAAGCGGTCAAAATAATTTGCCGTTCCTTATAAATATTAGATATAATGATGTCCTCCAGCAACAGAGATTTAGAGATTAAAAAGGCCGGCTTGTATCAATTTCTAGAAGGAAAGTGCAGGGATCATTCCGTAGCGTAATAGTGCGTTTACATTGGTGAATTTGCGATCTCTGTCCTTTCTTTATTAGTGGCGCGTATTCGCCAATGTGGACACACTGTACAGACACGTGATACGTACCCATGGAAGCACTGGCGGGTATAGCAGGCAGAGGGCGCACGGGGGGGCGGCCCAGGCTCTCGGCGCGGGGGGGAGGGAGCGGAGGAGCTTCTTCCTCTTCAGCCACGGCCGCGTATATGGACTCGTCAATTTTAGGCGGCTGTGCAAACGTGGAAACATAAACCTCCCATACTGACATGTAGTCCAGAGACTACACAATACTGCGTAGTATCAGGAACTACGGAACAAATATAGCCAATAAATCATTAATAGACGGTTCTTAACATTGCCACACGGCTAGAATTCAATTGAAAAATTCCTATTAAAAACAAATTCAAAACCTACGCAGAGTATTAAACATCCTACAGTCGTATTTACATATCCAGTGAGGCGTTTCCAGCAAGACTCAGCTGCCTTTTGTGATATAACTGCCGATAAAAGTAAATATATATCTTTTTCAACTTATGCGGAACCATTTTAAGTGATTAAAAACCTCAATACTCACAAGTCAGGACATACGAGTATTTATAAGTGCATTACGAACACATTAAATATATGTATTACTAGCTGGTGCCCGCGGCTTTGTACGCGTAGTACCTCCATAAAAAGTAGCATATGTCTTTCTCCAAGGACTCAGCTATCTTTATTCAAAAATTCATCAAAATCGGATCAGCGGTTTAGACGTGAAAACGTAACAGACAGACAGAGTTACCTTCGCATTTATAATATTAGTAGGGATGTCTTACCAAAAGCTTAAATATGAATTTTCAGATCTCTAACTTAAGGAAATATGAGCTGCCCAAACTTTGATCCCTATTTACCCCCTTCAAGGCTGTTTTTGAGACAAATACGAGTATAGGCTACCTATGTTCTTCCCCGAATGTAATACATCTTCTTACTAAATTTCATCAAGATTCGTTCAGCCGTTTAGCCGTGAAAACGTAACAAACAGACAGACAGATACACTTTCGCATTTATAATATTAGTACGTAATATACGTCCTTTGAGAAACTAGTCGTGTCTGAATCATTTTCAACTATATTATGCTTTGAATTGCGCTTTACATTCTACCCGTAGTAGCGAGAATTAATCTTCCCTAGTTACGAGAACTGAGTTGACGGGAGTAATATTACTTGATAATCAGAAATTGCAATGGATCTATCCCAATTACGCTAAATGCGCTCGGAGATCTAAGCTACGCTGCACCTGTCTGAATTTCACCAACAAATGTTGTTATTGTTTACGAGATAAATTTCTAAGAAGCGAGGGATTCGACAGGGAGACAGCTTTTCTCTCCCAAGCTGTTTATAATAGCGTTCATAACATTTAGGGCGGTAGGTCCTAGCTGTTATGAAATACCACCGTTGATGTTAATTCCATTATTGTGCATAAAGGCATTAATATTAACGGCGGTATCTTCGGTAGCATCTTAGCTTGGCTGCATGCTTTACTAAACAGGGCTAGATGTTTAGTGAGAAAATACAAGAAATTCAAGTTATTAAACTATAGAAGTATCTCGATTCTCAGATAGTAGGTTTTAAAATGAACATGATTAAGATGACATGTACATTCGGGGGAACCATATCTAATTATGTTATTTTGGGCTCGATTAGTCGCACTTAAATTTGAAGAAATATACTACTAAGGGTTTAAAATAATAAACTATACATAATGAAATCCTATCCTATATAATTGTTATACTAAATAAGAAAAGCGTTCCTGTTCGATAGTGAATTAAAAATATTTTTAAGTTATTAATATTACAATTATGAGTACATATCGTGATCTGATAGCGTTTTTTGATATATCTCATCTGATAGGCTTCACAGAAGTACAGATGCTTAAAAACACTTATTGGACCATGTTTATTTTTCTCATTTTAATTAATGAAATGTCCGGGAATATTATATTATATATATATATAATCCCGGACATTTCACACAGCATCATCTGGCCCCAATGTAAGCAGAGCTTGTGTTATGGGTACCACATGACTGATACACTACTTATATATATATTTTTTTTCATACATACATATTATACATAGAAAAATGAGTTGCTTATTATTTAATGCTTTCATGCAACTCAACTTCACCAGCTCATTTTTTGCATCGACGTTTGCTTGTTTATTTCAAAACTGAAACCGCTTCGTCTACGCGAAGTTGCGATCGGATCAGCTAGTGCTATTGTATGTAATAGTTTGAGATATTTGAGACGACGAGAAGAAACGAGTTAATAACGTTCCCTTACATTTAATGATGGTAATGGAATAACACTTTATAAAATATTTATTTCCCTGTTTCTGCAAGTTCCTATTAGTATAGGAATTATTTCTATTAGTTTAAGTGTGCGTAATATCAAGAGTTTTATGGTTGTGTGGACATTGCCACAGTAAGATTAGCGGTGGCATTCGATTCTGAAGTGAAATCGAATAGGTCGTGGAGGTTCACAAAGTTTCACTTTTGAATTTTGCTTTTGAATAAACATTATTATTATTGTTTCACTTCAGTCAAAGATGATTGACTTCAGTGATTGATGCAAGTTTTTCTATAAAAACACCGTAACATTCCTAATGTACTCTGAAATGTATATGAACTCACAACGATGGGGTCCAATTGCTGGATACCCTCAACAATGGCTGCGTAGGAGAAACGCAGCTGCTCTGAGGTCTGGATGAGCCCCATGCGGTAGCGGCGCATCTCTAGAAGGATCTCTTGGATATCCACATTTGCCTGTCCTTCCTTTTGAATCTGCAAACATTTTTGAAGTAAACGCGGTTGCGCTTCATAATGCAGTTCATAGCAATCAACAAGCAAGACTGAAATTGAGTATCAAATATAACGCAACATAAACATTCACCAACAGAATCCAGATCCATCGCGTGATTGCCTCTACTTCCTGATTCCTACAAACATACCATGCAGTACTACAGCATAATTAATATTTAATGTCATATGCATTCACAAGATTGTAAAATACGATATATTTAGCCAATCCACGATGGCAGGATCCTTGTCATCTGCGTTGTTCAGTGCCACGGTTACCTGGTTCACTCACCATCAATAGTACCGAATCGACAAGGTTAAATGAGCTGTGGCGGCCGATGCCAGTGCTACAGTACACGATGGCAGAAACCTAATAAACTGCGCTGTCTTCTAGTGCCACAGTGACGTGCCTCACTCAGTCACCAGCTATAGCACAGAATCGGCGAGGCCGAATGTGCTGGAGCAGCTAGTGCAAGTCCTACAGTACACAATGGCAGGACCCTGGTAACCTGCGCTCGCTAGTGCCACAGTAAAGTGTCTCGCTCACTCACCATCAAAAGCACCGAATCGACGATCAGAATGTGCTGGAGCAGCTAGTGCCAGTCCAACAGTACACAATGGCAGGAACCTGGTAACGTGCGCTGTCTAGTGCCACAGTAAAATGTCTCGCTCACTCACCATTAAAAGCACCGAATCGACGAGGCCGAATGTGCTGGAGCAGCTAATGCCAGTCTTACAGTACACAATGGCAGGAACCTAGTAACTTGCGCTGTCTAGTGCCACAGTAAAGTGTCTCGCTCACTCACCATCAAAAGCACCGAATCGACGAGGCAGGTGCTGGAGCAGCTAGTGCCAGTCCTACAGTTTACAATGGCAGGAACCTGGTAACTTGCGCTGTCTAATGCCACAGTAAAGTGTCTCGCTCACTCACCATCAAAAGCACCGAATCGACGAGGCAGAAGGTGCTGGAGCAGGTAGTGCCAGTCCTACAGTACACAATGGCAGGAACCTAGTAACTTGCGCTGTCTAGTGCCACAGTAAAGTGTCTCGCTCACTCACCATTAAAAGCACCGAATCGACGAGGCCGACTGTGATGGAGCAGCTAGTGCCAGTCCTACAGTACACAATGGCAGGAACCTGGTAACATGCGCTGTCTAGTGCCACAGTAAAGTGTCTTGCTCACTCACCATCAAAAGCACCGAATCGACGAGGCAGAAGGTGCCGGAGCGGCCGATGCCTGCGCTACAGTGCACGATGGCAGGACCGTTGCCACCCGCGCAGTCCAGTAGGCCGTATTTACGCACATGATAGAGGAAGTTTAGAAAGGCGTGGGGCGATTGGGGCACCTCGAAGTCGGGCCAGGTTGTGTAATGGTACTGCCAGATCACGCGAGACTCTTCCGTCTCGTGGTACGTCATCCTAAAATTGGCTTCGCGTTAGATTTTAAGAGCAGTTGAGATGTGACTTTATTTTAGCAACAAAATTTATCTGAATTTATAAGAAAAAAAATCTTTGGTTTTCTTTTTTGACTCCTATTACTTGTAATGTATTTTTTTTAAATTTTCTTTTGTGCATTGATTTTAGGGTTTCGTACCACAACCAAAAGTTCAAATTTCTATAGCAAGTTATATCCAAATATTGCGTGATTGAGCCACAAACAAACATACATACATATTGACATCGGCACAAACAGCATTTCCGAGTATAGTATTAGTAGGTATAATTCAAATGCGATTGATAAACTGAAAGATCGAAGTATAGTGACTGAATTCTATTGAAACGATCAATATACTTTAATTAAATGTTTCGAAAACCGTGCACGCTAGCAACAGTTTATTAATTAACCACATAGAGCAACTAGCAGTTATTTCCGATAAAACTATAATTCAACTGGCTGGTCTTTGTTTCATTCATCCATACTAATATTATAAATTCGTCAGAATGTCTATTTTTACGTTTTGATATTTGGTAAGGATATAGATTGTATCTTGGAGAAGGACATAGGACATTACTATGTTTTTAGGTTCCACGAGTGCGAAGCCGCGGACAGAAGCTAGTGTAAATATAACATTTATCTCAATATTAAATTTGTATTTATACTTTCGGCTAAATTACACTTTAGTCAGTATCTATTTTAGTTATAATTCGTAGAGCGGTATGGTATGGTGTTAAGGTACACGCTGACAATGTACCACAGTGCTGATGCGCATATTAAATGCGTCAAGGAACACAAGCGTTATAGGGGCGTTTTAAATGCTACTAGCCTATGCTGAAGCCCGATAGATTTTGTTAACATACTTTTAAGCTATATTCAAATGTTTTAAACTAAACATATACTTATTTCTTCAAACAGAAACTTGAAAAATTTATGGGTGACCGCTAGTTGCGTTCTAAGCACTTCGGTGTTT
The DNA here is from genome assembly GCA_948098915.1 of Lampropteryx suffumata. Classification (NCBI taxonomy): domain Eukaryota; kingdom Metazoa; phylum Arthropoda; class Insecta; order Lepidoptera; family Geometridae; genus Lampropteryx; species Lampropteryx suffumata. Next base: position 9,863,013 of record OX402544.1, on the reverse strand, counting down.
CGAGGAGCATGTTAACCTACGGGCCTACGTTGGCCTGCGGACGGCCTACCAACTCCGTCACCAGAGTTGCTTTCTCATACGAGCATACCTATCACAATAATTTCAAGCGTGAGAGTCAGTCAAAGAAAACTTTTTATTGAATTCATAAAAGTTATACCCAGATTGATTTCACTACTCTTCCTCAAAACGTAGGAATTTCAATTTATGTCCTGGCTGAGTTCCTAGCTCGACCGCCCAACGATGTGTAGCCATTTTATGTGAAGCTACATAGGTAGCTAAACCTAGCTAGCTAAGCTAGCTAAACAGTACATACTACAGTGCTACGAGTTCGTAGCAAAAGCGCGCATCGTTCAGCTAGGTCTACGTCGCGTAGCCTTTTCTACACAAGACGAGCCAGCCGACCATTATTAATTACGTTGCGTAGTAAGAAACATAAGCTCATTATAACATAATTAGTTATACATAATTTAGCTTTGAGTTATGGCCATGCCCTTCATTCTAATGTCAATGAATAAAGATGGCAACTGATTTTACGCCACATTCGCTATTATATGATAGAACCGTAGATTTTTAGAATTTAGAATTTTTTTGAATTTTCTTTGGTAAGGTATTTTTTCGCACACTGCCATAACTGTCTGCCATGATGTTTATGTCTTCGCGAAATTGAATACCCGTAGTGCGAAAACAATTTAAAACACTCGAATTAAAGTATATCAAAAAACTGTCGTGTACTCTCGTATCTGTACTGATAAAAATAAAAAAAATACAGGCGAATACTATAATATTAAAACCATTACTAGAATATTAAAATCAAAGAATTTGTAAGCAAATACTTGCAAATTCTTTGGTAAGAATACATTGATATGACAAGAAAAATACGTGATTCACAGAGTAATAGAGCTGTCCCGGAAAAGCAGATCTTTTCACGTAATAGGCCCCTTGTTAGGGGCTTATAGAAAGATCACTGCGTTATTCGCATTTCACTATGTTCATATTTTCCTCCTTTGACTGACAAAGGAGACAGTAGCGGCGACGGGGCTGAGCTCTATCCGTTCACATAACGCCGGGCACAAAGGTAAAGCTAGGAGTAAACGAAATTTATTTTCAATCGTAAATATAATAGAATAGAGAACTAGGCGACATTCTTCAACATATTGTTTTGTCTAAAGTATTGGTACTCGACATTGGTAAATTTTAAATGTTTTTTTTTTCTTTTGAGGTTCATTAACCTTTTTGTAATCTCGGTCAAGATCGACGTCTCGGCAATAAAAAGTAATTGGCTTAACAATTTTTGAAAATTTGGGACTGACAGTCTATGAAAAAACCACTGCGGTCATTCATCTAGGTACTATATTGTTAAATTTCGTGTATCTGCTAGGTTAGGTTTGGCGAAAAGCTGATTAATTAAGCTCCTAGAAATACCATCACGAACCATCATCAACCATCATTTGCTAAATGATAATCCGTTGTATCAATTCGGACATAATAACGTAAATTAAATTGGTTTTCCCGACAAAACTGTATTTCAAAACACGATATTTTACGTTCATACTCTCAGTAAAAAAGTCCCAGTTAACTAAAGATAATACTACGGTAAAGATAAAATAAAAATGGCTTAAAACTATTTTATGAGATGTAGGCGTATGTGACTTAAATGATTTTGTACCCCTTACGAAATGAAGCAGATAAACGTTCAAACAATGTGCAATTGAGTATTAGAATAAGCGGTCTCTCAATAAGAGATCACTTGTGGTCTAATGGTACTGGCCCCGCTTTCCGATCCTAAGGTTGTGGGTTCGGATTTAGTCCAATAGATTTATATATTCGAAAAATGTATGTGCGCTGTACCAGTACTCTCTAACGGTGAAGAAAAACATCGTGAGGAAACCGGCATGTCATAGAATATAAAAAGTTCGAAGACTTGTTCCAAGTGCACGAAAGGATCCTCTAAGGCGCTATTTAATCCTTCACCACACTAGTTTGCAATAACTAGTGACATAAGAATAACAAGAAGAACAGTATTATTGGTAAAATATGGGATACACTTAGAACACGGAACATTAAGATGAGAAGCCCTGAGCAGAGATCCTACAAACACGTGGATTTTCGGAAGAACAAAGAAAATATGTAATATGTTAATGATAAACTTACTTGAGTTTCCGGATCATGAAATAGCTGTGGTCAATTTCCTTTATTTGCGCGATAGTCATGTTAACGTCTGGGTAGACGACTTTAGAGCCGACACCTTTATCGTGTGGCCAATACCAATGGCACTTGATTTCAGTTTTCTCTATAATCTTGTTTAGCATAATGATAGCCGGTGAGTTCTGCTCCCACGCCATGAGCCAGAAGTGGCCTGATGTGAAGACCAGCGGGCCTTGCGTGAGAATGTACTGCCGATCTGCGCGTTCCACCTGCGAGAGTAAGGAGTAAATCAAAATGAATATATTTTGGCTCATGAGTAATTGGAACCATCCTGTAATAAACTAAATATCGTTATTTTTGCCTTGCTGAAAATATTGTTGTGTGCGTACACAGTATAACTGGAACCATTGATTTTCCAATCGTCAGTCAGAGATAAAATCCCGATACCACTTCATTGTTTGATAGTGATCCCAGCCGGACACTGCATTCTGAGCAGCACGCGTACAGCTAGTCATTATGTCGGTGTAGCTTGGTCTACCGATCTCGGCAGGTTTTTATAGTTGTTTTAAGTTGATTCGATGTTTTTTGATATTAAGTTGATAATGGCCTCAATTCAGTTGGCACCAACTTAACTAATTTTAGCTAAAATTAGGTTTAGAACTGTCAAATGTCACTTTCGTATTCTGCTGTTACCAACTTATCCTAATTTAATTTTATCTAATTTAATTAAGCGTTTTTATTTAGTTAGATGGTATCAACCGAATAGGTTTTACAAATGCTATGACTAACTAAAATATGTTTAAGAGAATTCCTAATTTTAGAAATGAACCAACCGAATTGCCACCACTGCATAATGATTGTTTAAGTTGTAAGTCATAAATCGACAATGCATTTTTGATTGGCATAGATACTGTTGCAGGTCGAATTCAGATAAAAATGAGGAACTATCCTTTTTTTTGTTGTTCGATTTGTAAGGTTCTATTGATGATATATTTATATATTGAGGTATAATGATTTGTTATCATTGTTCTGGGAAATGCTAATAATTCTGCCAACTCAAATACATCGATGCTTAAAAGTGGAATCCTAATTTCAATTAGGAGATAACCCTTATATATTCGACCTTTAGGTACTTGTACACGTTCTTGATGTTACGTTGATCCAAAGGTGTCATGGTGTCTCCTTGTAGTTGTCTTGATATGATATTAATTTGATGCTCCAACTCCTCAGACAACAGTAAGTGCGGATCGATCCGACCGTGACTTATGTCTGTAACCGTGCTGATAAGGGTTGTTGGATTATTTGAAAGTTTGATCAAATTTAATTTAATATAAAGGGCAGTTTCACAGTCTTATTTGATACGAGTTTCAGTTGAAGATAAGTTGCGGATTTGCTCTTTGATAAAATGGAACCGTTGCGTCATTGCTCTTTCGTTCTACTTCAAGATGTTGTATTCGGATACAAGTACTGATATTAGATTTTTCATTAAATCTTGAAGAGAATTTTCGTTGACAATTTTTTTTTCGACATCTTGCTTGTAATTCTCCGCAAACCTGTCGTCCAAAGCACCGAATAACGAGTTAGCGATATATCCTATCCCTAGCATATCCCTATCCTATCATAACAATAACATGTTATTATGATCAATTTCATTAATCTCGTGCTCGAGCTGTGATATTATGTTTTGATACTGCGTTTTGTCACAGATACTTCTTTGATAAGTTTGATATGAATGATACTCCTCGCCAGTAAGTTGACATATTGTAGAAAAGCACCAACTTGATTAACTGCATGTCTGATATCTTGTCGAAAAATAGCTTCTGACTTCCTTGATCAGTTCAGATCAATCAGAAAAATTACCTTGATCAGTTTTAACATAGCTATGAATACATTTTTGTAGTTTACATTTCTTGGTCGAGGTCACAAGTGCATTCCGCTAGTTTGACCGTGACCTTGATCTGATATTGATGTTCTTGGTTGCTGTGGTATGCTCTGCGTAGGTCTTTGCTCCTCTTCTCTGTATGGAGATTATTACTGCTTTTTGTGTTTTGATGTTGATAGGTTTGTGACAGGGTTCCACTGCAGATCGAGTGTTGTTCTGGTCTCCATTGACTCCAAGGCATTGTTGTTATGTAAAGTCAGCTAATAGCTTTTAGTCGTTACTACTCCGTTATCGTCGATTCATTTTAACTAATAAAACGATGTTGATAAGTTCTTTATATTGCTTTTCAGCTTGTTCGGTTGTGTTACTTCCGGTCAAAATATCATCAGTGTAACACGATGATTCAATGATAGCAGCGCCCAAGGGTTAGTTTTTGGCGAGTTGTCATAACGTACGAATTGCCAACCACGGTACCACTTTTGTTTGAGGTATATAGTAGATTTTCTGATATGATAGATATTTGTGCAGTTTGATCGAGAAGTGCCCGGGCTTTTATTAATGTGCCATCTGCTGAAATTCAAATTCACCAATGCTATAGGTAAAAGTGTTTTTTTGACAAAACAAACCAATTTTTTTGTTTTTGTAATTTTTTTGATTATCTTTAGACGTGGGAGTCGATGTGCTTGCACGTGCAGGATCTTGTAACATTGTATTATGTTCTGCATTGCGCTCCTTGCATCGCTTCGTAGAAGTGCATGGTTTACCGTAGTGCTTATACAAGCAGTTTTTGCTCGTAGCGTGATAACGGTTTGGTGCAACCGTGCTTCAGGTGTCATTTCATTAAACTGCATGCAAATAAATCATGATTATTTATGCGTAATAAACACCGCGATGTACTACTTGATAGGACTTGATAATAAAATAATAACAATAATAATGCCGGACATTTCATACCGCATCATCTGGCCCCAAAGTAAGCAGAGCTTATCTATATAGTTACGAGATAGTTCTTATCTGACTGAGAATAAGATCGTTTGATATGTGGCGTCCTTATTGTTTTTTTTTACACTCGTCAGACTTTCGAGATGAAGAGTCTTCGTTAAAATAATGCAATTGTGTGATGTGTTCGCTTGGTCAGTTTTTAGTTTCTCCATTTTTTGTTTTATAAAAAAAAACAGTCTTACTTAATATTAATGCTTGTCGAAGTGATTACTTTCAACTCCTGATTGACAACGACTCGACGCCGAGCTTACCAAAACTAAGGCCGTAGTCTCTTGATATAGCTAGGTGATAGTTAGACCGAGGCGTCCCAGGTCCAAGATGATGATAACGTAAGCTCTGTGTAAGCCTAGTTGATGATGATAGTCAGACAAGACGACGTTGCCTTGTTCTGTGATAATGATGATAACGTAAGCTCCGTGTGAGCTCACGTCAATGATAATCCACTTTTCAATCCAAAATTAACTATGCACATCACACGCGCTTTTTTCTAAAAATCACGTAATTATGATACTCATATTGATAGGAAATGATAATCATGGTTGATATGACGTATAGATGGTTGGGTTTTGATTTGAATGAGAACCACCGTAGTCCGTAGTTGAAAATTAACTGATTTATTTGCTGAATGATACATGATGCGAGCGTGTAGGAAACCGCCGCTTTAGCAAAATGAACATTGAGTGTAAAACATCAAAGGTTTCGAAATACGATTTAATTCGTTCTTTATTCAAAAAGGAACGAATAAAAACCTATTTGGTTTATGCTACTGGCTTTGCAAAAATGAATTGTGAAATGAACATGAAGCAAATTATACTGATTTTTATTAATGGTAAAAAATATGCCAACGTTTTAGATCAAAGGCTCTTTAATATTGCAAAGCTATTCAAAGCATTGAAATAACTTTATTTTATAGAAATACTACAGAATTCCAATCGTTGAAATCTAAAAGAGCAATAGTAATAGTATAATTAGTTTTCGCAGCGCAAGCCAAATAATGACTTTTATGGGTAATTTTTTTGCATACTTTATTGTAATTTTCGTAAAGATCTCAATTTGTTTTTGAGTTTATCCATTACAAACAGACCAAATAAAATGATATACTTACAAAAAAAAAACTCTGTTCATAATATGAGTTTAGATAAATAATACCTGACTACAGCTAATTACATTATAAGTTAAGAATACTGAAAACACGCTTGGATACTTCAGTAAACTTGAGCCATATTAATAAACATAGACTAACGTATGATTAACTTTACTCCAAATTAGTCAGTAGTAACTTCAGAACTTCAGAATGAATAAATGTGTAAGGAGAAGTAAGCTAATCCGAATCTCGGAGTATTATTTAATCTTTGGTGCCACCACGTTTAGAAATAGATTAAGCATACAATGCTGGCAATTCAGTTGTTTCGCCGGACTAGCTAAAAATTTCTAAATAGGGACGACCTTATTTTGCTACCAAATAAATGCTACCAATAAATTGTTTTAATGCTATAAATTTTAAATTGAGGCCAACTATCTTGAATTTTGACATATTCATAACCTAAAAAGGCTCCTAGCCTAATTTCAGTTATTTGTTTGTGGTATAAATTGTTTTGTTTATTTGGTGATGATAGATAGAGCGATAGATGAGTTAAATGAGGATGGAAACCAAATTCCATTAATAAGAATCCTTTGGAAGATTTTCATGAAACTGAATTTAAATAAAACGATACATTTCTCGATTTCACTTGAGTGTTTATACTGCAGTAAGAACATGGGCCCGGGGGGAGGAATGTAAATAAACCTATTATCAATTGCATAAGTCAAAATCATCCAACAGCAACGGTTTTACCTACCTATCTTAATCTTAGGTGCTAGTTTTATTTTAAGTTGTTTTAACTAGGCGACTAATCACAGCTATAAAATAATAAACATATCACTAAACCAGATTGTGTGATAATCAAAATATTAGGCAATATTTTCTATCACTGTCATTAATGTCATCATCATTTATTCGTTGCCCCACCCACTCTTTTTACTTTTAAAAAACGGGAAATGCTACAATGCATGTGTAAATCCTGATATAATGAATGTATTGTTACTCCAAGGCTACTCCATGTTAAATGTTTTTTTCTTAACTGAAACATGGCTAGATGATAGTTCATATAATAGTAAATTATTTGACGATAGATACGTTATTTGGAGACGGGACCTTAACTAATCAATAACAGACAGATGAAAGGAAATGAAACCCCACCCGGGTTTTAATTGCTGTTCGTAGTGAACTTGTTTCCGAGAGCCGTTCTGAATGGTCTTCCTCTGCTGTCGGTTATTTTTACTATTCGTAATCGTAATCCTAATGATACTTATAAAATGCACATTTGGGTGGTGTATATTCATACATATACATACGAGTATGTGAAGAGAATTTGGGTAACCCTATGCACTCACAATTATGTTTTTTTTTCTGATAGTATCACTAAAATTGTTTTAGATAACCCACTTGATAAAGCAATTGTACTTGGTGACTTGAACATAGCATTTGTATCTTGAACACCTAGTGAGGATGGGTTTTCTTTAATGCCTGGTAATTTGCAAGGAGCTCATCAAATCAATCTTATTAATAGCCTTAACACGTGCATTCTCCTTCAATATAACTCGGATTTGAATAGTCATGGGCGACTTTTAGATCTTATTTTTTCCAACAATGACCGCCGTATCCGCCGAAAACTGAAACTACCCTTTGGTCCCCGAAGACCCCCATCATCCTGCACTACATATTTCCCCAACTACATACGATAAAACCAGAGCCGTATACAATGTTTGTTAAAAACAAACTTTGTATACGGCTGTGGTTTTATCGTGTATTATTCAATCTGTCCAGAGTTAGATGATACGGACTGAGATACTTTACTCGGTTTCGGGTCTGTGGATGATGCTACAAAATTAACTTATAGTAAAATTTATTATCTTCGTGATACTTACTTATAAACCCTCAAAGACTGTTTCAATCGCATAAGTATACGTTATGGTACCGACGTCCTTGACAAAGCATCTCAAGGAAAGGCCAAATTGCATAATAAATACAAAACCTATGGAATTATCAGTGATCATGATTAATAGAATCATGTTATTTTAAGTTATTTTAAGAGACAGAGCGCGGCTTATTTGGTGATTATATAAAACAAGCTATCCGCGCGCAGCTTCGCCCGCGTTGAAGATTTTTCCCGGGATAAAAAGTAGCCTATGTCACCCGGGGATAGTGTAGCTTTCCAACAGTAAAATATTTTTTCAAATAGGTCAAGCTGTTTCGGAGCTTATTCAATACAAACAAACAATCAAATCTTTCCACTTTATAATATTAGTATAGAAAACATTAAAAGCTCTTTAAAAATGAACCCGTGCTTTTTGGTCTTGGTATTTAAAAATACATTTAAAAATATGTGTATATTATTATTTTACATATTTTTAAGTAAAATACTTATATTTTAAATACATACTTATGATATTTTATAACACCCAGACACAGAACAAACACCTATGTTCTTCACACAAATGTGTATCCTCAAATCGAACCCTCAACCTACAGCGCAGAAGGCAGAGCTACTACAAACTGAGCTGACAAGCCAGTCAAATTAAGGCGCATAAAAAAATAATAAAAGCACAATATAATATCTTAAAGGTTTTTATATTTGTCGTTAGACATTCTCAAAACGAAACCAAGTGCCCGAGATGCTCTATTTACAATGTTATTAATGTGACCGGCGAATAAGAGTTTACTATCAAAAGTGACACCTAAATCGTGAATTGTATCGATCTATATGAGTGGCGAGTTGTGTATTGTGTAATCAAATTTAATAGTAACTGGCTTACGAGTAAAAGAGCAACCGTAACAATTGGACACATTTAAGTCCAATTTATTGATCATATAATAACTTTCAAATCGAATTATTTCGTCTTGTAGATGATTTGCGTCATCAATCGTTTTAATTTGATTTAAAAATTTTATATAGTCAGAGTATAATAGAATATTAGACTAAACATGAAGAGTATCGCAAATGAATATAGCAATATAGAGTAGCGGGCCTAATAAAGATCCCTAAGAGACTCCCAACGGGATAAATATGGACGTCGATGAATATTCGCTAAGAACCATCGTCTGACATCTATTAGATACATGTGAACCACCTAAAAAGATTACCTCGTATACCTATACGTTGCTGCTTCTTTACTCAGAGCTAACGATCAAAGCATTTGCTATAATTGGTGTAAACTATTTGTGATTAATTTGCGAGGGTTCAGACATGAAACGAGTCTAGAACTCGGTAGTAACTGGTACACAACAAGAGATTCGATGTGATGACCTGCCCCTCACAAAGCCGTGTTGCTGCGGTGCAAGATCCTTCTTACGAGCGGGATATAGTTGAGTGTAAAAATTTTTTCTAACACTAGCGAACAAACACAATTTTCAATATTTCAAGACTAAACTTCTCGCACGCTTTATAATAAAAATGCCTTGGATACTATCCTGTCCCGCCAATTTACATAAATTTAAGGTTTTAAATAGTTTAAACATATCCTCATTGAGCACCTCAACCATGATAGATGATGACACATTATGATGTTGATAATTAAATATATTACTATAAGCAAATTTTGTAGCATCATCCACAGACCCGAAACCGAGTAAAGTATCTCAGTCATACGGACTGAGATACTTTACTACATTTAGCTCTGGACAGATTGAATAATACACGATAAAACCACAGCCGTACACAAAGTTTGTTTTTAACAATTGTATACGGCTTTGGTTTTATCGTATGTAGTTGCGGAAATATATAGTGCAGGATGATGGGGGTCTTCGGGTAGCAAAGGGTAGTTTCAGTTTTCGGCGGATTCGTCATTGTTGGAAAAAATAAGATCTAAAAGTCGCCCATGACTATTCAAATCCGAGTTATATTGAAGGAGAATGCACGTGTTAAGGCTATTAATAAGATCGATTTGATGAGCTCCTTGCAAATTACCAGGCATTAAAGAAACCCATCCTCACTAGGTGTTCAAGATACAAATGCTATGTTCAAGTCACCAAGTACAATTGCTTTATCAAGTGGGTTATCTAAAATAATTTTAATGATATTATCAGAAAAATTTCATAATTGTGAGTGCATAGGGTTACCCAAATTCTCTGCACATACACGTCTGTATATGTATGAATATAAACCACTCAAATGTGCATTTTACTAAACTACAATGGGGCCCGCACGTAGATAAATTATCGAAGAGACTCAGCTCTGCGGCATTGGCTATTAAAAAGATCCGTCATTATACCGACGTAGATACCGCTAGACTCGTTTATTTCAGCAACTTTCATAGCATTATGTCTTATGGCATTCTGTTGTGGGGGAGTGCTGCTAATATGAACACCATATTTGTGTTGCAGAAGAGGGCTGTTCGTGCAATTTATAACATAAGCCCCAGAGAATCACTTAGAAATAAGTTTAAAGAAATTAATATAATAATAATAATAATACCTAATAATAATTCCGGACATTTCACACAACATCATCTGGCCCCAAAGTAAGCAGAGCTTGTATTATGGGTACCACATGACTGATATACTACTATACTACTTATATACTTTTTTTTTGTAAATACATACATATTATACATAGGAACACCCAGACTCGAGACAAATACTTGCAGATCATACAAACATTTGTCTCGCGGCGGGAATCGAACCCGCAACCTTTTGCGTCTCAGCCCACTGCGTCACAGAGGACGTCATGACCTTAGTACCTTGGCAGTATATATACGAAAATTTAATGTATGTACACAAAAATGTTCATTTATTATAACTTTTAAAACTATCATGGTTTTGCACATAATTTTCACTCAAAACGGGATATTTACCATGATATATGAGTTTTTCTGCTTCTCGATATTTCGGCACAGTTGCATGCGCCATGATCACGAGATAAACTGAAGTCTTTGCGGGTGGATGTTATTGGCAGACAAAACGGTCTACCCTCTTTCTCAGTCTTTTACTGCGAACATTACCCCTACTACCGGTTTCACTGTCACTAACAACTCGATCACGATTACGACACACAACACTCACGGTATCTGGACGCATTACTGGTACCTCACTTTTACGATTTCCACACATCCTCACCACAGGGTTCCAGGCTCCAGACAATTGAAAACCGTCTTCTCGATTGAAATTCCTGTGTTTGGTAATCTCTATTGCCTCTTGTACCAATCTTGGGATGTAATGTTTTTCAGTTGAGATTACCTGTGGATTGTGTAACTCGATCCAGTGGTTTGAGCCAGATTCTAGTAGATGTGTAGCTATGGCCGACTTTTGTGTGTCCATATTTTTGACCGCCCGGATGTGTTCTGTCACTCGACAAGCTATGGTACGTTTTGTTTGGCCGATGTAAGAGCTCCCACAGCTGCAGTCAATCTTGTACACTCCTGGTGTTTGAAGAGGAATCTTATCTTTAGGTGAGCGCAGGTAGTGTGAGATCTTCTTTAAAGGAGTAAAAATTGTTTTTATGGACAATTTCTGCAGGGCTTTCGCAATTTTGTCCGTCACTCCTTTGATGTACGGTAGAAAAGCAGGTTTTCGTTCTACTATACATCTGTGGGGTTTAGGCCTTTGTCTAACTGGAAAAGATCGAAGCTTATATCCATTTTTACGTAGGACATGCTGAACATGAGCTAGCTCACTCTTTATGGAGTACTCATCACATAGGTCGAAAGCACGGTTCGTGAGAGACATTACAACCGAGTTAAGCTGCCGAGGGTGATGGTGTGAATCAGCATGGAGATATCGATCCGTATGGGTCGGCTTCCTATAAACCGAATAGCCTAAATTACCATCATCACGAATCTGTACCATCACGTCCAGGAAAGCCAAGCTTCGATCACTTTCCATTTCATACGTAAACCGCATCTTGGTATGTACGCCATTTAGGTATGCCAAAAGGAGTTCAATCTCATGTTTATTGCCTCTTACAATACAGAAAACATCATCAACGTACCTTTTCCACAACTTCATTGGCAAGGGGGCAGAGCATATAGCCAGGTTCTCAAAATACTCCATCCATATATTGGCCACTACGGGAGCGACGGGACTTCCCATGGCAACACCATCAATTTGTAGGTAGTAATTTTCCCTATACAAGAAATAGTTTGTGGCCAGAATATGGTATAAAAGCTTGGCATATTCTGCTGGGATACCATTTCTCTGTATTCTAGTCTCTATCACCTTCATACAGTCGGCTATAGGGACGTTTGTAAAGAGGGATTCCACATCAAAACTAACCATCACCTCACTCTCATCAACCGTTGTCTGCTGAAGAATCTGTATGAAGTGACGTGAGTCTTTCACGAAAGATGATGTCAGGCCTACAGAAGGTTGCAACACACCCGCTACATGCTTCGCCAACTCGTAAGTAGGTGAGTCAATCTGACTAACGATGGGTCGCAGCGGAGCATTCTGTTTATGCACTTTAGGTAGACCATACAGTTTAGGTGGCTGGATGTTTTTAGGGCGCAACAGGTATTTTGTTAGTTCCTCTCCTATAGCGTATTGGCACTCCTTTATAATTTTCTGGGTACTACGATGTATTCTAGCCGTCGGATTGTAATTCACCAGTTTGTATGTGTTAGTGTCTTTCAACAAGTTCAGGATTTTATCCTCGTATTCTGTGACGTTCATAACTACCGTAGCGTTCCCCTTATCAGCCTTAAGGACCAACAAGTTGGTATCTTGGCGGAACTCTTTTAACGCCATCAACTCATCTTTAGTAATGTTGGGTTCTGGAGGTTTAGTATGACGTAATATAAATGCAATGTCCTGTCTTAGACACTCCGCGTCACTTCCTGGTATCCTATTATAACGAATGACCTCCTCCACATTACCGATCACTTTCTCATAAGGGATGCGTTTCGTGGTAGGGGCAAAATTTAGACCCTTCTCTAACACTCTGAGAGCAGAATCATTCAAAACCTTGTCAGACAAATTAATAACCGTTCGAGTTTTTTGTGAGTTAATGTCTGCATGTGTCTGGTAGGGGACAACTCGCTTTTGTGTTTTCAACATGGATTCTAACTTACGGTTCTGTTTATATGAACTTTGATCTCCAGAGCGCTGAGCTTGCATGTATGTAATACGGTCACAAGTATCAAAATCCGTAGGTGACAACACACTAATGCACTTGAAATGTATTTTATATAATTCTACTTGCAATGTATGAAACCGGTGTCTATTGTTCCGTATTGTTTTTCGCAGTAATTTGACACTCGCTTGTCGTAGAATATTTGCGGATCCCGGAATGTCATCACGAGATTTGATACGCACACACACTGGTATTAGGTCTGTATCCCGACACTTCACTAAAAATTCCAGCGATGCACGTAGACATTCACACTTTTTCCGCAAACGTTCTAGGTCTTTCACCATTTTAACTATATCCGGCCCGTACCTAAAGATAAGATTCCTCTTCAAACACCAGGAGTGTACAAGATTGACTGCAGCTGTGGGAGCTCTTACATCGGCCAAACAAAACGTACCATAGCTTGTCGAGTGACAGAACACATCCGGGCGGTCAAAAATATGGACACACAAAAGTCGGCCATAGCTACACATCTACTAGAATCTGGCTCAAACCACTGGATCGAGTTACACAATCCACAGGTAATCTCAACTGAAAAACATTACATCCCAAGATTGGTACAAGAGGCAATAGAGATTACCAAACACAGGAATTTCAATCGAGAAGACGGTTTTCAATTGTCTGGAGCCTGGAACCCTGTGGTGAGGATGTGTGGAAATCGTAAAAGTGAGGTACCAGTAATGCGTCCAGATACCGTGAGTGTTGTGTGTCGTAATCGTGATCGAGTTGTTAGTGACAGTGAAACCGGTAGTAGGGGTAATGTTCGCAGTAAAAGACTGAGAAAGAGGGTAGACCGTTTTGTCTGCCAATAACATCCACCCGCAAAGACTTCAGTTTATCTCGTGATCATGGCGCATGCAACTGTGCCGAAATATCGAGAAGCAGAAAAACTCATATATCATGGTAAATATCCCGTTTTGAGTGAAAATTATGTTCATTTATTTTTTTTAAAATGCGAGAATCATAGTATTAACATTAGAAATAAAGATTTAAACTCGCTGTTCGCTGTTAGGCTCGCTAAAGTTAATAAGTATTTTATAGGACAATGTGTACGCTTCTATAACAAGATCCCAAACGACGTGATAGATTTGTCGATTGGCAAATTTAATAACGTAATTAAACAGAAAATGTCTATTAAAGCATATTATAAAATATCTGATTATTTAGATGACAAAAAATCTTGGGATGAATCTGCTCCAACTCGACTCGGCATTCGTAACAAAAGTTTCAAGGATCATACAAAAAAGTATTAAGACCAGACAAGTTTCTTGCCGGATTCTTCTTGAACTGGTGTTAGGAGGAACCGGCACCTAGATTCACTAGCATGTAAGATGATTCAAAGTGGTCCTTGTGATTTTATTGAATAAAGATTTATTGCATGTAATTTAATTTAATACACCAACGAGCAAACTAAAACGCTTGCTCTGTTACTAATTATATTTATAGTAGAGGTACTCATTTCCTTTTTTTGTTGTTGCTTAATATATTTCTAAATCTTTCTATTAATTTTCATTTTTTTTACTTTGTATTGTTCATATAATTCCATTTGGACTGTATTGTTCATATATATATATATTTACATCTATCAGTGTGAACTTGTGATTCTGCATACATGTACTAAAAACATGTATTGTTTGTTATTGTTTAATGTTAAAAAAATTCTAAACTAAAATAATAACATTGTCATATTAAAGTTAAGTACGACTAGATACGACTCCCTAATCAAATAATTTTGACGCGTATTCACGGCGCTCAAACCGCAATTTTTCTATAAGAAAACAATAATGATAAATAAAATTCTGAAAATAATTTAACAGATAATGTGCAAAGCTTAACGGGTACCTAATTTATGTGACTAGCCAGGCACCTAACGCGCTAATATTAATTTTCTTCACCGATACATGCAAATTGGTAATTAAAAACTCCTAACGACGGTAGTTTCTCGCTTGATTTACGTCACCTACGTTGCGTCACACTATTCCACTAGGATGAAGCCGCTAATATACCCACTTAACTACAACCTGAGTATAGCCGCTCCCTAAGATAGATCGAGAAAATAAATGTCATGTCATGTCATTTCATTTCATATTCTATTATCTATAGCCTTGTGTGTGCATTTGCAATATTAACAAAACAGGTTCCCAAAGGAAAGCATTGGGTTGCATATTAAATTTCATGTGGATTCTGCCGTTCAAGCTGCTAATAATAAACTAAACTAGGTGATTTAAAATCAACCCTCCTAGGACGCGATTCAATTTGAAATTAAGTTAAATGCCTAATACTATAGCGTTATAATCTTCCATTAAGGAAGCAGTCAAAAATATCAGTCGCATTACCGATGTAGATACCGCTAGACTTCTTTAATTCAATTACTTTCAACCTAGCATGTAAGACTATTTACAAATTATCTATATCTTATTTTTTTTCCCTGGGCGCATTGTATTGTATGTAAATTTGTATTTCAGTTTAAAGTACGAAGAAAAGTGAAGGAAACTGGCGTAGTTTAAGTAATGTTTAGGAGTATCTCGTCACCCAGTCAAATATTCACAAAGACATAAGTAACTCGATCTGATTATAGTTTACCAAAGTCAGATTATATGGCTGGGAAGCATGTTTGTTTATTATTTCAATTGAAGCCTAACCCTAAAAAAAACTAAAAAATATGCTTTAATAGAAAAACAAACTAAAGAGGTGAAAATAATTTTCAATAAATTTAAATTAAGAATAGTGTGATTAACAAAAAATAATATTTTATTGTACAAAAGAGTGAGGTGCTTGATGTCAATTGTTATAATATTTTAATGACAGATATTGGTAATAGTAGAAGATTTATTAATATCTTAAAAAGCACCCTACGCTTTTCTAAAATGAAAATTTTTTTTTAGTTAATAACACTATTCTTAATATAAATTTATTGTAAATTATTTTCTTCTTTTTAGTTTGCTTTTCTATTAAAGTGTGTTTTTTGTTTTTTTTAACTATTATTTATTTTATACTTTTTAGTTCGACAAAAGCGCGTTTTATAGTTTTTTTTACTATTATTATTGTTTAAACGCGTTTTGGCACAAAGACACTACACTACAAGGGTATCGGATTTGGAAAATCGCTAATCCTGAAAATCCTGATCAGAATAATGGGATTAACTATTTAAATTATTGCATTGTCATCGGTCCTTGATAAGTTTCAAAAGTTTTAAATTAATCCGACCGAAGTTTTGAAGGGGCTGAAAATCACGTTCAAAGATTCCATTACATAGATACATACCAAGCTACTAAAAGCGTGTTAATAAATAGACAATGAAGTCACCGATACTTGATATGTTCTGTTCAAGAAATATATATCACACTAAAAGTGTTGATTGATAGACTGCCCACCTGAAGGCAACAATGTAAAGGAGGTAGCAACGGTGCCGGTGGCGGGATATTTATTGGTTTTATTATCATACATAATCAATACAGGAATAAATAGGAATAAAACATCAAAACACATTACTTACGTTGACAATGAAATATGTTGAGAATGATGTTTGTGGAATACATTATTCTCAACATATTTATATGTAAAGGACATATTTATATGTGGATATGGAAGGTCAATTTACTATGTGAATACAGTAAAGGTCATATGATAGGTAGGACACGGAAAGTTTCTTTACAGAAATGTACCTAAAATTATTAACACAGATATAAAGTGCATTTGAAACAGTTGATATCATCAAACGATCTATAGATAGCTCAAATGATCCAGATCCCCAAGACCCTGGCAACATTGCTACGTCGAATAGCAATGCTGATACGTGGAGCCAGCTAAATACACGATACATTTTAAACAATCTTATAAACAAGGATAAAATTGTTTGTTGCCGTCTTAAAAATAAAGAAGTAATGAGACACGTTGCTACAATTGTATTCTGTATACAAAGGAAAAGGAAGATAGCTAGTCAATTAAATTTGAGAATAGACCTCATTCTCAAATTTAATTGACTAGCTATCTTTGTGCTACCGGCTTACCGGCTGCATGTCGATAGAAATTGCATTGGATACTACTATGTTTACTGTGATGCTCTACCTTCCCTCGAGCTCGGGTGGCATTATTAGGTTTTCCGATTTTCCATTACTATGCAGTGAACCGAACTTCCCTACTCGACATGTAAACGTGTAACAATATGAGACCTAAAGCTATGTATTGTATATTCAATGCAAATAAATGGCAATTACAAATGTCTTCAACAAGTTTCATTTAACGGTCAGTAGTGATTATCAAAAATCTAATCAAAAAAAAAACAAAATGTATTTATTTGGGAGCATAAACATGTATATACAATAACATGGAAAGAACGATAACATCACAGAAGTTAAATTAACTGTGTCGCGAATGTTAATGCCCACCTGCGAAGATAATAAAACAGAACCCAAATAAGATACTATAGCAAAATAAAACTTCATAAAAAAATATTAAATCTAAAGTAGCAAGTCTGTAGTGTGTGAAGTGTGTGAAGTGTGTATATAAATAGATACCTTCATTAGATATTTTGGTTTTTTATTGTAAACATGTAGGTAGTATGGTTTGTTTATTAAGTACATATATAAGTAATGACGTTTTGTACAAGAAAGATGATGTAATTTTTTTCTCTTTCTAACCGACTTCAAAAAAAGGAAGAGGTTTTCAATTCATCGGATCAAAGACGCCTGAATCGATTTGGAAAATTCTTTTTTTGTTTCAAAAGCTATACTTCCCAGGTGGTCCCATTTAAATTTTATCGAAATCGGCCGATAGGTTTCTAAAATATCAACAAAAATCTGAATATTGTATACGTCGATGATATTTTTAACCGACTTCAAAAAAGCAGCAGGTTCTCCGTGAATTTTGATAGAGATATACAACTTCAATTGTCAGCTTGGTGGTGCCAACAAATGACGGAAGGCCATTTGTTGGCACCACCTGTTGGTTGGTTAGTGTTTCGAAGGTACCATCACGTTCCTTTCTGCCTTTCCAGTTTGAAACTATTTTGCCTTGCGTTGGTTTTGGGTTACAGGCAACACCTTCTTTTCTTTGTTGTCTTTCTTTTCTTTTGTTGTCTTTCTTTTCTTTGTTGTTTGACCAAATAGAGTCCGGGCAGTCAACATCTGCTCAACATATTTTTTTGTAATGGTTCTTTTTAATGACTTTTTCCATTGCAAAGTCATCAATAAAATATTGTTAAAATTAGTCATAAAAATACTATCAAATTACAAATACAAATTATCTGTTGAACACTAACTACTACAACTAATTAATAATTTGCCTACCTTTTTTATTTAAATCACAAATGTATTTATTGAACACTTAGAGCTAATTAACTTTAATGTATACCTACTTACCTAAATTACCTTTTTATTTAACAAATATACAAAGAATCAGAATCTAAACGTTATTATTTAATCATTGATAAAAATGCCAAAACTAAACAGATGTTAACCTATTGATGATGATGTCAGAAGTCTTCGATCAGTCAAAATAAGAAAACAAATGAAAGAGGTTTTAGTACTTGACCAGACCCACGAAATACGTAGCTCCTATTGGTCTTTAAAAACAAAAGAAATCGAGCAAGCCACCCCCGGCAACCCGTCACTTCACAGAAAAATCATCCTAGTGGTGTAAAGGCAGAAAGGAACGCGATAGTACATAAAATCACATATGATTCATATGATTATTTGTTAAACGTTTAATAAAACCATTCCAACCGAGTAAAGACGGATTTTTCCATTTCCCATAAAACCATACTATATCAGCTTTTTGAGATACCGTTTCAGTTCCATAAACAAAATCTTTAACATTTATTTTACTGTAACCTAACTACACCGTCATTTTGATAAGTCTGTATCGGCACATGAGCTTTTGCCTTGAAATCTTTTGCTGAAAGAGTCTCTTTTTATTCGTGGCATAGGTTCATCTAGTAAAACTGAATATTTTTGAATAATAATTTGAATAATACCCATTATGTGAAGCGTGTTATTGTCGTCTAGCGTATTTACATTAATATCAGCATTGTCTGCAACGCATTGAATAAGAGTGCCACTTCCTGGTGGTAGGACATGAGGAGAATGATGGAAAACTGCTGCTGCCTCGTACATTATTGTATTATAAGAAGCACATAAACCAAAAGCCGAAAAGATTTGTGTAAGACGTTTAGACCCGAATCTTCGATGAAAAAAAACTGCGAGGCCTATTGTTATTTAGACTTAAAAGACCTTGGTCGAACAACAGTCGTGATACAATGGCAAACATTTGTGCATATTAATTTTAAATTATCTAAATTTGATCGATTGTTTTTTGAAATCACTCGTTCCACAAGATATGTCAACGATTCTGGGATTTCATTATTAAAATCTTCAAATATGCGACTTGGTGGAGGACAGTTAGAATTATCAAATACTGCGGTTTCAATATCTTCGCGAATAATAGCTGTAGCTGCGTCTAGGACTCTGAATCGTTCTTCTTTTTTATTCAGTTTTTTCTTTCGTTCCAGACTTGATTCAAAATATCATGATGATTATCCACTAAGCATATGAATGTTGCTGCTCCCGATTTCTCAGTGATAATAAGTTTATCACCATACCTTAGTTTTAGTCGTAACTTAATCGTTCTGTTATTTAAAGTCATAGTTTTGCAAACATTTTGTAATTTGTTCAAAGTGAACTGACAGTCATCGCTATTTTATAATATTTATATATTTTTATATAATATATAATATTTATATATTTATATAGTAAATATTTCCTCCAGTGGAAGGTTTTAAGAAAGTAATATAGTTGTATCTTTTTATCTCAGAAACGGCTCGTAGACGCTCATTTTTTATAGATAACCTATATATAACCTATTTATAACCTATGTGTTATTCTGATGTATAAGCTATATAATAATAATTATAATAATAATAATAATGCCGGACATTTCACACAGCATCATCTGGCCCCAAAGTAAGCAGAGCTTGTGTTATGGGTACCACATGACTGATATACTACTTATATACATTTTTTTTCTTAAATACATACAAATTATACATAGAAACACCCAGACCCGAGACAAAAACTTGCAGAACATACAAACATTTGTCCCGTGACGGGAATCGAGCCCGCAACCTTCTGCGTCTCAGCCAGACCTTAGCCCACTGCGCCACAGAGGTCGTCAATTTTATATTATTGTAAAGTTTCATTAAAATCCATTCAGTAGTTTTTGCGTGAAAGAGTAACCAAACATACATACAAACATTCGCGTTTATAATATTAGTAAGGATTTTAAAATCTACAATTTTTGTCTGGGGTACTTTTATGATAAAACTTACCGTTTTGCTGAAAATTGCGAAAAACGCATTTTTTTGACCTTTGATCTCGAGTAAATTTTTTTCCATACTGAATGATGGGGAACTTAATTTTTTTATTTATAATTATGTTTTGAACAATTTAACTGATTTTCAGCTTGTTGTGATTTTATGCACCTTCACTCTCATTTTTTAGTCTAGATTGACCGGACTATACTTTTATGAAGCTTTTGATTTAATAGGTTGTATGTGTATAGTGTGTGCCAATTCAGTGTATAAACCATGTTATCATTAGTTTAAAAAACTCTAATAAATGATGTATAAGCTGCAAACTTTTTCGTTGGCAACTCTGAATGAAACCCGATTTTAATTTAAATAAAACACATTTTTACATGTTTTAGTTTTCTTGTAAAAAGTAACTCCGCTTGCTTTCTTGCGTGCGCGAATTACACTCCTTGACTACACTACTACATTGCCGTTTTATGACATCGTTAGGGAGGTACCTTACGTTGCCGCGACCTACTGCTGATCTTTTTGTATAAATGTATAATAATAATAATAATACCAGACATTTCACACAGCATCATCTGGCTCCAAAGTAAGCAG
The DNA here is from genome assembly GCA_948098915.1 of Lampropteryx suffumata. Classification (NCBI taxonomy): domain Eukaryota; kingdom Metazoa; phylum Arthropoda; class Insecta; order Lepidoptera; family Geometridae; genus Lampropteryx; species Lampropteryx suffumata. Next base: position 9,841,916 of record OX402544.1, on the reverse strand, counting down.
AGCTTGTGTTATGGGTACCAAATGACTGATATACTACTTATATACTTTTTTTTTTTTAAATACCTACATATTATGCATAGGAATACCCAGACCCGAGGCAAATACTTGCAGATCATACAAACATTTGTCCCGCGGCGGGAATCGAACCCGCAACCTTTTGCGTCTCAGCCGGACCTAAGCCCACTGCGCCACAGAGGTCGTCATAGAGGAACCATAGAGGTATGGTTTATTCAACTATTAGTTTGCTGACTACATTTGTAGTCAGCATGAGAGAATACATGAGAGTTTATGACTACAAAGAAGTTATATAACTGAACATAGAAAAGACTCCGGGAAGCAATTAAGGTAATGAATGTTCCCGCTTGACTCGCATGACTACACAAATACATACCCAATGAGATCAAGTTTTAGCACAATGAAGTACCAAACTGAATTGCCAAGTACCCGCTGTCTAGTGCATAGCGTGCCGCAAACGGAAGCGCTGCTAGTGCCGATATTCGTCATAATATAACACTTTCCATTCTACCGAGAAAATTATTCAATGCAACAGCGCTGCGGCGCATGTTCCGGGAACCGTATTGTGATAAGAATTGCACTGATTACATTGCATTGAGTTTAAATTTAACATACGCGAAATCGGACACGTGCCAATGTGTCTGTAGCTTTAACATGAGTTTTGTCCAGCTACGACAAGCGCTAGAATGCTTATAAATTAACACATTAAAATGTAAATGTAGTGGAACTCCGCGAACTTAAGCCTCCGCTGCGCCTTTTAGGGTTTGAATTTCGGTAAGTGCATAGTGCGCCTCTTAGACCCTAAATTTAACCGGCTTGCTGACATTTCGGACACAATATTTTCGGACACTTAATCTGAAATGACACTTTCAATTTTAATTTATTTTTTAGCGACATTTCGGACACCAATAATAAACGCTGTTTTGTACAGTCAGGTAACAAACTTAAACCGCCAAGGCGAATTCAATGATATCACATACACATACATAAATATGCATCTTGGCAGTTAGATATTAAAAATAACATGAAAGATTTGAAAGACAGTAACTAGAGAGAGCTAATGTATAAACTTGATCTCAATTAATAGAAAAGTCTCGTATCGTACTTATAATTAATATATCGTATAGAATATATATAATAATCTATTATATATATATATATATATTATACATATGTATACACACACACACACACACACACACACATATATATATATATATATATATATATATACATACACACACATATATTTATATATAGATATATAATGTATAGGAAAATTATATTCTATTTAAACCTTTTAATCTGTATTTTAAGAGAGAAAACGAAAATGTTATTTTTATTATATCGATATTGCTATAAAATATCATCATAATGATCGGTGTCAAGTTATTTTTTACTACTTATAGTATAATATATGATTACCTATATTAGATTTAAAAGCAATATTTATAAGATGTTGATGTTTATACTATATATATATACTTTTTTACACGTTTTTAGTTATTTCTGTTTTTTTTTCAACATGTTACAGTTATGATTCCGAAAAATGGCGCTATGACTTACTCTAAAATATTCAGTTTTGGTAACGCTCTTTTTCTTAGTACCTATTAATTCTTAGGATTTGTATTCCCACAACTGTTAATTTTCATGGTCGGAATCTCCTCGTTCAGGCTTAAAATACTAGTTCCTGAATTCCCTGTATAAGTTAACACTTTTGTAACTGATTGTACAAAACAGCTTCAATATTTTGATGGTGTCCGAAATGTCGCGAAAAAATAAATTAAAATTGAAAGTGTCATTTCGGTCAAAGTGTCCGAAAATATTTTGTCCGAAATGTCACCTAGCCATTTAACGGCTATTTAACCAGCTCTGTAGGGCTTACTCTAGGGTTTAGTGTGTGCGTTGGTATTGTCATTGCCATTGATTTGTTAAAACATTCAAAATCCGAGCAAAATCCGAGATGTGTCATCATAGCCTATCTTACTAATATCATATAATAAATGTGAAAGTTTGTGTGGATGTTTGGATATATGTACATATGTTTTTTGTGGCTTAAACCAGACTAAAAGTATAAGGATGAAAATCTGTGGCCTGGAATAGCATATAACGTACTATTTTAGTAGATGCAACGCGTGCAAAGTCAAGTGCAGAAACTAGTCTTCCATAATTACAATTGTGTTTTAATTCTTCAAGTATTTCCTCATACTAGTTCATGTGACACATACTTTGAATGAAATTGTGATTCTTTGAAACGACGACAAAGATTTCAATAAAGGATAATTATCAAAAAATAACAGATAAAAGCGCCGCCGGGTTCGCAAAAGTACGCGAGTGTTGTGAGATACCTAAGATTATGTGTTTTCTCAGAAAACAAGGCCTTGTATTACAGAAATCTGTTCCGAAAATATGAATATCATAGTGCTCGAATATTTTTTTTACCTTTAATAAATTGGCCAGTGCATGTTAGATAGCGCACAATGAAGGCTTCCGAAGTCAGTACAGATAAGATTAACTGTGGAAAATCTATACAAATAAAATATCTTTATATATATAAATCATCTGTGGGTGAGTTTGTAATTAAACTCTTACTAAGCGGCTGGACCGATTTTGATGAAGTTTGTTGTGTGTGTTTACGTGGATTCTAGAATGGTTTAGATTTACAATTTCATTTTTTTTCTTTTTAAAACGCGCGGACGTAGTCGCGAACGGCACAGCTCGTATATTTATATATTTACCGACTCGCACAGATTTTCTTTATTGAAATTTTGTTTAATCTGTGTCCATACGTAACAAATAGTTGAGCAACCAAGTTGATCCATTGTTGCAAATTCACTCCTATTGCCTTAGATGTTGTACCAGTCTGCCACGATTTCCGTTACGTCGGTTCACTCATCCAGAACGAATGTGAAATAGACCGGGACGTGAAAAACAGAATGAATGCGGGATGGATGAAGGTCACAGGAACTACATGTGAACTGCGAATGCCCATAAAGCTTAAGGAGAAAATATACAAGACGATCATTAGACCTGTTCTCACACTCACAAACTCACACAACCGTACTTTAAAAACTATAACATCGGCACACACATACAATAAACAAACCGTTACAATAACAAAACATCATTTCACTCAGCCTACTATCTCCATAAAATCACGTGGTCCTATGCTATTCCAATATCACTACATAGTATAAAACAAAGTCGCTTCCCGCTGTCTGTCTGTCCCTAAGTATGCTTAGATTTTTAAAACTACGCAACAGATTTTGATAGGGTTTTTTTAATAAATAGAGTGATTCAAGAGGAAGGTTTATATGTATAATACATGCATAACATAGTAGAGAAACACTGATAATATTCTAATGTAATGTCGTAAATAAACAACTTTTTTGCGCTTACATTGCAAACGCTGGCTTTACTCTACGAGATAGATCAAAATAATGTACTACAGTATTGTACACCGTAAAAAGGTCTACAAAAAGTCCGCGATGGTATATGTCCTATCTCTTAGGTTATGTTATTCTCTAAGATAACGTTGGAAATAAAGACATTCTGTATTATATTTAGTATCAGTATTGCACCCGTGCAAATCCGGGGCGGGTCGCTAGTATTTAGTATTCTATTTAGCCTTCGGGTACCTCACACACTGCATGGCTTTTCACAGTGTCTGTAAAAAAACACTTTTGCCACAACATGAATAAACATATTGAAGACGTATATAATAGCATAGACAGCGTGACAGTTTCGGAGGCCCACATATGTAAACCAGAAAATAGTTCATCTTATCTAAAATATAATTGAAGTAAGTCGATCGTCATTGTCTCAGAAAACATTCGCAGCATCTCTAAGAACCTTGATGAATTTCTCATTCTTACTAAACGCATGAGGGTTCACCCAGACGTTATAGTTGTAACCGAATGTTGGCTATCAAAATGCGATAACCTTCCCTATTTAGACGGCTATGAGTCCGCGGCGACAAATGATAATTTACTACAAAATGACGGAGTGGTGGTCTACATAAAATCAGACATAAATGCGATCTCCTATGAACCTGTATTTAATAATACAAATGGTCCTTGTCACAATAATCAATGACAACATTGCAATAATATCACTCTGCCGCTCTCCATCGTATTTGAATTTAGAAAAAACCTGGAAATTTTAAAACTAACTTTAAATCTAAAAAAACTCTACCGCAAGAACTTATACAGCAAACAGATGGAGTAACTGTCGTAACCACAACTGTATAAATACAGTAAATTACTTTATCGCAAATATCGGTAGGAAATTAGCTGAAAAAATATGTACAAATACAAAGAAATTAGACAAAATTAATCATCAAAATCTTTTGTACTCATAGATACAGACTACAAAGAAATATTAACCCCTACAAATTCCGTAAAATCAGACTGCTCAATATGCTGGGAAAATATCTATTCAAACATCCTAAAAAAAACATTGAGTTTATCATTAACGACTTCTGTTTTGCCTACAGCGTTTAAAAAATCGATCATTTTACTTATTCAAAAGACAGGTGATAAAGAGACATTGGCCTCAATTCTGTTGGCACCAACTTAACTAATTTTAGCTATAATTAGGTTTAGAAGTGTCAAATGTAACCTGGTATTCTGCTGTTACCAACATATCCTAATTTAATTTTATTTAATTTAATTAAGCGTTCCTAATTTAGTTAGATGGTACCAACCGAATAGGTTTTACAAATGCTATGACTAACTAAAATATATTTTAGATAATTCCTAATTTTAGAAATGAATCAGCCGAATTGCCACCAGTAAGTAACTATAGACCAATATCCATATTATCATCACTATCGAAAATCCTGGAAAGAGCACTCAACAATAGGTTGGTCCAATTACCTGGAAGATTTCAACCTCATTTCAGTAAACCAATATGGCTTCCCAAAAGGCCGCTCTACTGCAGACGCGGTGAGTGAGCAAAATCGCTATGTTGTGGAATGTCTTGATAGGGGTTCCAAATGTATGGGTATATTCTTAGACTTAGCTAAGGTATTTGACACGGTGTCTATTCCATTGCTCCTGGAGAAGCTGGAAGGTCTAGAAATTCGTGATAACCACCAAGAGCTACTGCGGAGTTATCTGAGTGAAAGAACACAAAGTGTAAACATTGGACAGCGCCTTAGTACAGAGTTACATATCTCTTATTGAATCCCGCAAGGCTCTATCCTGGGACCAACTCTATTCCTAGCGTACATAAACCAGATTTGCGAACCAGATTTCGTTATACCAAACTGTAAGTTGTTGTCCTTTGCAGATGATACGGTATTACTATCTCGGTATTACTCAGGTTTACTCTTTTGCCCAAAATGGTTTTGATATGATAACAAAAAAGCTCTACCAAAATATACTTACACTAAATCTTACTAAAACGATATATGTAGCCTTTTCTATTCAGAAACCTGGGCTTCCGAAAAGTCCTGAACATAAAATAAGAGCTATATCATGTCTACAGGACAACGCATCAAAATGTAGCTTGTCCAACATTGGAAAGGTGCAACACTATTAAATATCTCGGTGTTAAACTTGATTCACATTTGTCCCATCAACCTCACATTAACCTGTTGCCAGCCAGAATACAAAAATTTATTGAAAAAATATTAGTCTTTAAAAACATAACAAGCGGCGAAATAAGCTCAACTAAAAACGGTATACTATGCATTGTACCAATCGTTAATAACTTATTGCATAGACTCCTGGGGTGGAGCCGCACAGACACATCTACTTCCGCTGGAAAGAGCGCAGAGAGCTGTGCTCAAGGTGCTACTCTCAACCATATAGGTTTTCAACTACTGAACTCTACAAAGATTGCGAAGTCTTAACAGAAACTCTACATACAAAAAAAATATTTTAGCAGCACATTTATATAATAAAATAAACAGACATTCCATACTATACAACACAACTTACAGAGAATGTAAAATTAAAATTAACAATTATTTGCAGAGCTTAGAATACCAACAAACAGAAGACCTTATATCCACAGGCTAAACAAAATACACTACACACACACTCCTAAATTACTAACATATATATACATACACATAAACCTACTCACACACACACACACACACACACACACAGCATTTCAAGAGTATTGGCTGTAATTAGTTTTAATGAATTATTTTAGTTTCCTGTTTTTATTTTTTCTTTATCTCTTTTTTTCTGTATTTCCTAATAAGATATTATAATCTCGCCTGGTTGAAACTGTACATAATAAAAATATAAGTCCGTAGACAAATACATATACATAACAAATTGTTTTCCTACACTTTGTAACAAGCCGAAGCAGAGATCCCTCACGTCTATTCACAAGTAAATAATACTTAGTTAGAGCCAGGAGTCAATGTCAAGACTTTACAGGTTAAGGCGACAAAATATGTTCAATGTCTGTATTTAGATCTAAGTTACCTAAGTAACCTAAAAGTGCATCCGACGGAGGTGCGACTGTTGAGATGGATGTGCGGAGTGACGAGAACAGATAAATAAGTATATCAGGGAAAGTTTGAAAATAGCGCCAGTGACGTACAAGTTGAGGAGTAATAGAATAGTGTGGTTTGGGCATGTCATGCGGAGGGAAAAAGTCATGTCACAATAAGGGTGATGGATTTAAATGTCGATATAAGGGTAGAGGTAGACTGTGTGAAAGATGACATGTTTAAGAATAGAGTGACTACTGAGAGAGCGGAGTGAAAACGAAGAACCTGTTCCGACCCCACTTAACGTGAGAAATGGGCTGGAAGAGTTTAGCAACACTAGCATTCCGTGAAAAAACTACTAATTAATTCAGTAATGTTGTTATGAAGGTCTCAAATATTAAATAATTATCCTTTTTTCCTAAATTTGACCTCGTTTTAACTTGCAGCTTACAGTAGGTAGAGAATAAACCAATTAAAACGTTAATGGTTAGTGCAACAGTAACTATTCAACTTTATTTATTAATTTTTTTATTTAAACTATTTCTTATAAAATATCAAAATATCACGTCGTCAAAATGCGCCAAGGTCATTTACTCAGCGTGATAAGTATATGGGGTATGCTTTCTAAGAGTTCATTTTAATGAGTGGGTAGGTGCAGATTCACACAACTGAAAGGTTAAGTAATAAAGTGAGTCTATGATTGAGCTCAGCTTCACACAATACCAAAGTGTAGTATACAAATGTAGGGATTGAGCGATCATCGGACTAGAGTAAGACTGTAGTGTCGTAGCGTGAGCGACATGCTAACAATTAAAACAGTTTAATGTTCCAAGACCTTGTAATCAAGGAAACTACACTACAGCATTTATACATTGTTTCATTTTTCGCATGATTAGTAATTAGTTGGTTTTGGAAATTGTATTGTCTTAGCGCAGTTTATTTTTTACAGCGTGCATAAATAGTAGGTTATCTAAGGAGGACCTATATACATACATAAGTATAATAAAATGACACCTGTTTCCCGACGTAGGAAGTAAAAATCCGATTTCCACTTCGTAAGATCTACTTTTGCTCTCATCACATTCCTCATATATACGCGTCGGTTTAAGGTAGGTTATCATGCCCTGGCAATTCTCTGCATCTACAACTTATATGTCTTTCTGCAATGTCTTGGAACGCGCGTTTGATACTTCGGTTATAGCTATATGTTACGATAACAACAGAGCAGGTGGGGCGAATCCTTGTTTATCAGCTTAATAGAATACAATATATATATGTATGTTTAATTATAATAAAATTACGACGGTGATGGCATCTACATTATTATATGCATATCGGAACGAAAACGGTGATCAAAACTAAATTATATCACATGTACGAGTACCTAATAGTGAAAACCATCGTATTGTAAAATCGACTATCACTGAACAGAGTACGATCGATAGAACTATTGTATTGAGGGCCAATTATCTTATTAACCAGAGCGGTTGTTAAATGGCATAACATCGCCGCCGGACGCCGTGATATCGCTTTACAAAACAACAATACTGCCTCGACACTAATTGGGCAGCTGTTATAGCAAAAGTAATAATTGTTTTGTACCTATAATATAATGAGATTTGGACAATTAGAAATGATACTAAGATACCTATTTATTATTAGCCAGATTTTTCTTATCGTGTCACAAATTATTTCATAGGATCAATTAAAATGTTATTGTGCTGGTAGACTTTTAAATTCACTGTCTGCCCTTAATAGATTTCTAGCTCTCAGACTATTATAAAAATATGAAAAAAAAAAATAATGGTAGGTACTTATTTTACATGTACATGTACACAATTTGTTTTATTTTACATCCCCATCGTGTGGCATATCGTTGGATAGGTCTCTCAATGATATGAAGACGTTTATTAAACATTTTTTCGATACAGATATTCGTTTGAGATAATCTACAAATTTATATATTTTGAAAATAAATACATATTATACATAGAAAAATACCAAGACCCGAGGCTTATATTTGCAGATTATGCAAACATTTGTCCCGGGAATCGAACGCGCGACCTTCTGCGTTTCAAGCGGGCCTTCACCTATTGCGCCACAGAAGTGAAATAAAATAAAAATATTAAGCTTTGAAGTGGTTATTTTTGATAGATAACTGTGGTGTAGATGTCTGTGGTGTCCCTCCATGAACTAAGCCGCTAAAAACTCAAGCTTAACCGCTGGGTACCTGAAAAGTTTTGCAAATGTAGCAAAATACTTAAGTTGTATGGAAAATTATCAAGGTTAGTAAGGTTTTACTAGATTATGAGTAACAGTCTGATTTGTAAAGCTTAATTAATGATATGATAAGCTCTCTACATATTATTTTATTTTGTTAACTGGGTGTTAAATTAGTTTGGGACCCGTCCACTATTGATTGTTATCCTTACTGACTTACACCAATTTACTTAGCGATTATAATTACGTTTTAAAAACTAAAAAGAAAACCGACTTCATTGGATACAATTTGAGAGCATAAAATTAAATTATTCTGAATTTTTTATTGAAAAGTAGGTGTATTTTGTTTATATATAATATGGGTAGACCAAATAAACGCACTGCTCTGCATTGCAGGTAACGAAAATATCATCGATGTATACGATTTTTAGATTTTTGTTGATTTTTTAAAAACCGCTCGACCGATTTCGATAAAATTAAAATGGGACCTGGGAAGTATACAATTTGAAAAAAAAGTTTCTCCTTTTTGATGAAGTCGGTTAAAAATGAGCCACAAGTAAATTTAGTAAGATGATGAACTGTCATTTAAAAATTATATTTTAATTTAGACTTAAGGGTTAACGAAATAAGATCGTTTGTATTTTACATATTTTTATTTAGTCCGACGAAACAACAATCAAAAACAAATTGTATAAAATTGACATTTTTATTTCGTTAAATTGACGTCACGACGATGAAATTAACAATCAGAATTGCGAGATTACAAATGCGAGCTTGCACTGCATATAGCCAGTCTAATGCTTTTATAATTAATTAATTAATATTAATATGTATAACAGCTGACCGTTGAGTTATAATCTCGCTGTCACCATAACTTGTTTCAATAATTTCGTCGATCAAGTAACAAGATCGTCGAAATATGATTCATTCAGTTTTTTAAACTTACGCGATCAGAACACATTATTATAAATACTTACGGGTATTTATCGCGTTTATTTACCTATTTATTTATTTATTGCGTTTTTGCGTTTATTTACCACGACAGAGTGTAAACCTGTCGAAACGTCGGGAAAAATAGGTAAATAAACGCGATAAATACCCGTAAGTATTTATAATAATGATTCATTCATTCATTAATCGTATTAAAGAGCACTTAATATTATATTAGTCTGTTTATTGAAACAGAAAAACCAACCAAACTTAGAAGCAACCGCGATGACCCTATCTGTTGCAGCGACAAGATCTGTTGTGCAGGTGATTGGGCACAAAGGGGCCACCTACACCCCATTTGGCTAACCATACCAAATATGATAATATATCAGCTCAATTGAAAGTGAGTTAAAACCAAATTATTACTATTGATATAGGATAGTCCCAATGGAACGTTTCTTGATTATGAGGACTTGAGCCAGTGCTATTTTCTACTGAAAATGTTCTAGTCGTACGTAGGTAGGTACTTACTTTAGAATACCAGGGAAATTGTAGCAGACTGCGCCACGCCAAGTGATGGATGGCAATCGGATTAGGTACGAGTATACTAAACTTGCCAGCATGAACCAAGGTTTGTGTGCATCATTTTATCTACTCTTTGTCTCAGATAACTGTTTCATACAATGTGCATCCTATGTGACAAATCCTTCCATACACGAAAGAGACAATGTACGCCATTTTCTCCTCAATTACATTTAAAAATCTTGGCCATAGTTATTTTATTTAACTACCCCCTTCAATTTGCATTGGCATAACAGTTGCTAGGCGATAAAATACGACACATTCTCTATAAAATTTATAAGCTCTTGATAACGTTTTTTGCACCAGTTCGAATTCTGATCATTCCTTTAATTTGCGAACGAACAGGAAATTTTTGATGTTTTTATTTTATACTTTTGCAGCATTCATCCAGTCTGTTTAGTTAGTGTATTCTCGTATCGGCCATCCTTCCCCGTGGTATTTTAGGCTGTGACATAAAATATTACAAATTCGCTTATGCAACCAAGGCAGGATACAAAGTAATCTATTCGCCATGAGTTTTACGATTAGGGTGTACAATCTTATTGATGCACATGTTGCGTGATACCTAGTTACTATATATCACACTACCTACCTCTAATTTATTAAAACATAACATTGCGTTTGCAGTAATAAATGCTTTTTTTTACAAAAGTTTTAAAAGTCTTCATAGTAAGTACACAAGTAGGTACCTAGTAATTTTATTTCAACTGATTGCTTTTAAAATATTTTTCAAGATTAGTTTATTTGATGCACAATGTGTGTTAACATACTTTATTTTGTGCCTGTCAAGTCTACTGTCGATACAGTTCTATATGACGACCTCTGTGGCGCAGTGGGCTAAGGTCTGGCTGAGACGCAGAAGGTGTCCCGTGTCCCGAAGGTGTCCTGCGGCGGGAATCGAACCTGCAGTTCGATTCCCGCCGCGGGACAAATGTTTGTATGATCTGCAAGTATTTGTCTCGGGTCTGGGTGTTTCTATGTATAATATGTATGTATTTACAAAAAAAAGTATATAAGTAGGTAGTATATCAGTCATGTGGTACCTCATAACACAAGCTCTGCTTACTTTGGGGCCAGATGATGCTGTGTGAAATGTCCGGCATTATTATATTATTATTATTATCATTATTATATAATACTAGTGGTCGTCCACTGGTCGAAATTCGACCATAATTAATTAATAATTAATGTAATAATTGCAATATTTTTTTTAATAAGTGTGCCAAATTTCAATAGCCATTTCAATAAGCCTCCGTCCGCGCAATTTTCTTTATTCTTTATTGTATTGTCAAAAGGGGTACAAAGTTTTTGCTTCACGTATTAATATATAGATAAGATATCTATCAGGCCAAATGCAGGAATGAGTCCCATTGTATGCCTGTCATAGCCACGAATGCCACCCTATTCTCGCAGACTGTACAGTATACAGACAAATATGCGCTGTGCAGTGTAGTGCTGATGCTGACATACAGAAGATCCACTCCGACAGTGTTACTTAATACAAAGCGAAAACTATGACGATGCAACTTGCAAGTAAGTCAAATCATATTTTCAGCTCGACATTGCACACGCTATCACGCTACATTTATATAGCTAGTTATATCAAGGCATCCATTTTGATTTCAGATTTGCTCGCATTCATACGATATTGAACCTCAGATAGGAGCAACAAGGTACAGTTTGCTATGAACCTTGATTTTGGATAGCCTGTATACCTACACAGTGCAGAGCCCGCCGCGAATTCTGCAACGCGACGCCAATATATAGTAATATCTAGGCATCTATACACGAAATCGATAAGCCCGGGTTCTGTTGCCTGGCTGGCGTTTATTGGATGCTTGGGACCCCAATCGCACACTAGTTTTGAATGAGATGCGAATGAGAGCCCGGTATTGTTAGTTGACTTGACAGTAAGAAACTGTTGCATGCTTAGTTTAAGTGTATCTTTTATGAAATTTCAATATCTTAATTTCTTTGTTCCTGTTTTCCGTTATGTCCTATGTTGTCAAATAAACGTATTCTATTCTATTATCTATTTTATATGTATGAAAAATTACAAGGTTTAATGATATTTTTTATGTAATAATAATAGGGGTTTAAATAAGAAATTGCCATTGTAATGTACTGACACTGAGTTACAATTAAACCTGCATTGTGTGAAACTTTTAATAAAATAAAATATGTCAATTGATTATTTGGCTTTTACTTGTTTTTACATTACGCTCTAAAAGTAAAATTATCGAGTAATTTTTGAATACGTGTTCTAAAGTCAAACTAGCCAGTGACCCAGCAGATTCATTTAGCAAGATCAATGCTGTGTTTTGAGAGGACACGGCTAATGAGCGCAACTGTGCGTTTTAGGTTCGCTTTAGTAGTAGAAACTTCGACTTAAGAATGAACCACAAAAAAGGCTAGCCACCAAGGTAATTAACAATGAATTTTAGAAGTGATAGTGGGAGCCGATCTATGACATCCAAGGAATTCTATGACTACCAAGGAATTAGCTCCTTAACCTAACCACCTTAATATTGACCCATTTGCCCCAAAAAAAAAAAAACATAAAAAATAAGTGCCTCATTATTTGACTGATGTGCAGAGAAGCGCGCGGCGTTGAAGGTTGACTTATCTTGTTAAATCGGTACAGAAATGAAGGGATTTTGGACCGGATTGTGAGGTGCGACGAAAACTGGATGCGTTACGATAATCGTAAGCTAACAGCGCAATGACTGACCCCAGGTCAAACGCCGCAGCAATGCCCTAAAGCGAAGCTTACACATAGAAAGGTTATGGTAACCGTTTGGTATAGCCACATTTTGGCGCAATTCGTTACAGCATCCTCGATCCGGCCATGAATTAATAGCAAACATTTACTATGCAGAAATGTTCTTCCCAGGAAGCAGTACAGCTTTCACACAGTTTGTTGAGTTCAGGTCCCCAAAGTTCTATAGCAAATGTTAAAATGATCTTCTTTATAGGAAGACGTAGGCAGAAATGTATACATAAATCTTAGAAAAACAAATGTTAGTATTGTTTCGTACATAACGGCAATTTCATACATAAACCCTGTCTATACTATAAACGACAAAATGAAAAATGATACGCCCGGCTGGCTATTAAATTCCTCGCCCCGGCCGGCCGAGATACTAGGTATCTCTCGGCCGGCCGGGGCGACGAATTCATTCTTGCCTTTAGAAGTTAATCCCCTTTTAAAAGATATTTTTTAAAAGACTCGACATGTAATGTGAGCCAATCGTACAAGAAAAATATAGGAGAAATAACCCTCTGTTCATAATGGTGTTGTATTTTTAGGGTACCATCGAACAAGGAACTCTTATTGTTTGGCCGTGTTAGTATGTCTGCCGCCTTCAATCAAAGTTATTGCTTGCAGACTATTAGTCTTATGAAAATATATACGTCAATAAGTAATATATAAAGAAGGTTGAATTGATTTTATTTTTACTACCTCTTCGTGTGGCATCGTTGGATAGGTATTTCAAAGATACTAGGTTTCTTTAACCGTCTTTGGATATAGAGATTCGTTTGATAGTTAGGCTTTGAAGTGATAATTTTTAAAACTGAGTTGTTGAGTTACCAGCTGCGTTGATTGAAAACTGAAAACCGGAAAAGTTTTTAAAACAGTAGCATTAAATTAAATGGCAAATTATGATAGGCTTTACTAAATTATGAGATGAGAAACAGAATAATTTGTATTTGGTTTGAATCTGTATTTGATTTTATATCCGCACTGCACGCAGATGAAGTTGCGAGAGAAAAAAGCTAGTATAACTACATAGTTAAATCAATTCCGTGCTGCCGAGTCACATGTTATCGCATGATACGTTTTGCTATTGGGCTGACCGAGCTACGCTACATGAGCTTAAGATGTGACAGTAGAGTAGCCTGAAAACGATTTTCTTCATGATGACACAGATACGAGTACGATCAATCTAGATAACAGAATTCAATCTCTTTTATAAAAAAAGTTTTGCCCGCGGCTTTATGTTTTTCTTGTTACAAATCTATTTATGTTTTAACTAAATCGGTTAAACCGTTACCATCCAAACAAACATTAGCATTTTTATTATGAGTAAAGTTTTGTCCTTCATACCCGTCGAGCAATATAAGACATCTTTTGGTTTCTCGAAAACTGGCCCAAGATTTATTCAACGGATTTTAAAGGGAATCGTTAGACACATAATACATATGAAAATAACATTAACGGATTAGGTGAGCGATAAAATATACCTTGGCCGGTGCCATGGGTAACGTAATAAGACTAATTACGTAGCATAAAAACTGAGGTTATTGAAGTGAAAACTTCTTTTAGCGCGGTACGCATATTTTTAGATGAGGTAAAACCTCTGGATTCGCGACACCGTTACCGTTTTTGGGGTGAGACACAGGGCTGCCGCGTTCGCCCCATTTGATTATAAACCTTTATTCACATGTTTACAGTCTACTTTTGTATGGAGAAGTTTACTGAGTTAGGTTCTTTGATATATTATCTACATCCTGAACAAAAAATATCACATCATCTGTGTTCGTTCAGTATTTAATTGGCAGTCGCCATAATTACTGATTTTGAAGAGATTTATTACTAAACTCTAATGCGCCAAAAATAGGTTTTCACTTCTGTCGGCACTTCCGGAGTGCAACCCGATTTTTTTTTACCATCAACTGTACTGATTTTGGGACTACAGGGGAATATCGCTATCAGTTAATCGCAGTAAACTCTATAGCTATCTATATTTATTGATTCATTCTGAATTCATGGTTCCGTATTCGGAACCATGAATATTTATATAATAGAACATTTTCATACTTTTTATAGCTAGCGAGCATAATTTTAGTAAGCAGATGTGAAATACACCGCTTTTTAAATCAGTTAGATTATTAGATTATAATAATACTAGCGACCCGCCCCGGCTTCGCACGGGTGCAATGATACTAAATATACTACAGAATGTCTAAAGTGATTAGAAACCTCTAAAATGATCAGTGTTTCTCTACCATATTATGCATGTATTATACATATAAACCTTCCTCTTGACTCACTCTATCTAATAAAAAAACCGGATCAAAATCCGTTGCGTAGTTTTAAAGATCTAAGCATACATAGGGACAAACAGACAGCGGGAAGCGACTCTGTTTTATACTATGTAGTGATTAGATTTTAAATAGGGTTTTAAAAATTTAATATACAACTATAATATTCTCAAAAATTTTAGACCCTCTAAGATTTCTATGTTGTCGGTATCAGAGACTTATCAATGTACAAATGTGTTTCAACAAATTTATTATGTTGTCGGTACGAGAACCAGAAAGACTGAATCGATATAATTTGTATTGCCCTGGGAATAGAGCCCGCAATCTCATACTTAATTTCTTAGCCTTCCACTGCGCTACCGATAGAGAAACAGATAAATTAACCATCTCGCAACATTTGTTATCAAACGGAACCCTATCGATCCGCCGCCGCCAGTTCGGAAACTATGATAGTACTTATCTTATTGTTACAATTACATTTTATTTTAAAATCATAGTCGAAACTAATTTATATTACATGGCTTTACAAGTATGTGTTTGGTCATGGTGACCCGTTACCTAATCTTCTCTTCTTGTTTCTTCCTCTTCATTCATCTTCGAGCTTTCGTTGCATTGGTGCCCCACACAAACCTCTCTAGAACCGAATTTGTAGTTATAATCGTACACATTCGGGTCTAAAGGGTCTGTGGAGAGCACACTTTTGGAGGTACTTGCGGAGACTTGGCAGATTCGTTAGTGATTGCGCTTGCGCTTAGTAAAATCTACGATAGAATCGAATACAACATCATTTATATTTGTGTCGACAAAATAAGAATATTAGTATTTATTTTGATAGGTCAAATGCTTCTCATATTATTGTATTCTTAGCAAACTATACAAAACTAATAACAAACAACCTAAATTACATAAAAACTTTTTCTATTTCTATTTCTATTATTGCAGCGACCAGCGGCGGCTCTTGGCGAGTATTAGGCTAACGCCCGAATTCTATATCGAATCTTCAATCGGAGATTGAAACCAATCCAAGATTAAATTCGATCAACCGATCGATCTACGATCTTCATCCCAATACCAACAATCTACGATTGCTATGCAAGTTGCACAGCAGATTGTCGATCGATCTTTTCCCTCCGTTACGTTCCATTCTAAGCAGCCTTCATTATGAACATGATGCAAGTCTTACTCAAATTTTAGAACATAATACTTACTGTACTGTTGTAATTTATGATTATTATGATTTGTTTACATAAATCAATTAAGTTATTTAAAACACAGCTGTTAAAACAGATATAAAATAGTTTGACACACGCACTTTCATAAAATTGTTAGAAACGGAACGTATTATAATCAATTGTCTGTGAACATCTGTCTGTGTGGTGTGTATTGTATTGTCAAATCAATCGGTTCGCTCGCATTCTAATTTCAGTTTCTTGTTTCTATCGTGTTTGCTGAATAAAAAAGAAGTTCTGAATAATTATGGACAACACAACGGTGAGTACATGATACACTTTATACCTGAGCTTTCATAATAATTATGCGTGTGCATCGTTAGTAAATGTTTTTGTAGCGCTTGTAGCTGCGCTGTAGACGCCTCATTTCGCGCCTTTTTGTGCGTGTAATTAGTTTTTATTGATAATTAACTTGTTTTTTTCCTGTTCTAGGCCACGGTCAAACCCTTGACCAAAGAAGACACGAAAACTTTGCTGTCTTTCGTGGAGAAGAGTACCATAATAAACAACAAAACCACCAATGCCACTACCAACAAGCTAAAGAATGAAGAGTGGAAACGAATCGCTGATCAGTTTAACGCCACGGTTACTACAGGTCGTCGAACGGCACAGCAACTGCGTTTGAAGTGGGAAAATTTAAAAAAGAATTCCCGTAAACGCAGCACATTAATACGCATGAACAACATAAAGGTAAATAGTTTATAAGT
This sequence comes from Lampropteryx suffumata, assembly GCA_948098915.1. Taxonomy (NCBI): domain Eukaryota; kingdom Metazoa; phylum Arthropoda; class Insecta; order Lepidoptera; family Geometridae; genus Lampropteryx; species Lampropteryx suffumata. The sequence goes on along the minus strand of OX402544.1, from coordinate 9,824,733 downwards.
AGATAGGTATTTCTAGTTTTTCACATATGTATGCACCAGTATTACATTTACTACAAGTATTTCTTTTTATTTTTAGACTGGTGGTGGCGCTCCGGACTATATACCTCCAGACGACATCCTGGACCGTGTAGCTGCTCTATTGGGCAGCACGGTGGACGGCTTTACTGTTCGGTTTGGGGGTGATGCTGAACCAGAAAAGTGTTTTGATAATGGTGGTAGTGGTGGTGGTGGTGGTGGTGGTGGTGACGGTGGATATGGATATGAAAATGAACAGGGGGTGGAGGGTGGTTTTCCTGCCAAAATAAATGTATTTCCCTCCGATGAAGTAGAGGTTTTAGGAGAGTTGGTGGTGACTGAAAACATACATGTTATTACCACTCCTAAAGCCAAAATATTCAACACTCCCAGGGCCAGTGGTAATTTATTATTCTCTTTTATTACTTGTTACTTCAGCACTATTTCATTACTTTCACATATATAACATTCTTCTTCTATCAAGTCGAATGGTTCCCTGGTCAGATTTTATTGGACATCGAACAGGTTCTTTAGAGTGCAGATGTAGGGTTTATAACATTAGTAGAATAAACAATAAGTTAACATTAAATAAAATTTTACAGGATTCAAAAGAAAATTGATGAAGTCAGATGAGAACCGGGCTGCCAGGAACCAAGCCATAGCAGATTATTTTATAACAAAGAAGAGATATTTAGAAGTTAAGTTAGAAAATATATTATTAGAGAATAAAAGATTAAAATCAGATACAGAAAAACCACAAAATAGAGAATAAGATCTACTTTTATTAAAACTTTTCAAGTATATAAAATTGTTTTTAATTAATATAATATTTCTTATGATGAGAAGTATTCACTTATAAGTTGAGCCCTTTGGCTGACTTGCCCTGCCATAGCTTGTGGATTGATGACATTGACAGTTTCTGTTGCTTCAAACTCAATTTCTGGAGGAACTTCTTCAATGTTATAATTTCTACATAAGTTGTGTAAAACTGCTGTAGCTATTATTACTGACTGAATATTTGCTAGGGACAAACGCATTGTTAGAGCCATCACTGGAAATCGACGTTTCCACACACCGAAAGTTCTGCAACATAAAATAACATAGGTAAAGTTTATAGTATTTGTAGGGTATTTTCAATTGGGAACAAAATTGATATTTAGGACATTTAAAGATACTAGATATTTGTCCTGGCTTTCTCACTCACCGTTCAATACTATTTCTTGTTTTTATATGTGCCTCATTGTACCTCTGCTCATTTCCAGTAGTTGGGTTCAAAACAGGAGTTAGTAAATATGGCCTGTTAGGATAGGCACTGTCGCCAAGCATCCAACGATTACCAAAAGTACCAACATCACACTGAGCTGTAAAAAATAAGATGTAAAATTACATTACATTTAACATTACTCTAACACTAAAGTGGTGTAATAAAGAGACAAATTAAATATAAGATTTTAAATATTATATTACTTGCCTCTTAAAACAGAATTATTAAATATAGTGGCATCATGTGCTGAACCAGGCCAACGAGCTACAACATTCATAAATCTCAGATCGGCATCACAAACAGCTTGGACATTCAATGAAAAATAACCTTTTCGGTTTCTAAATTCCTCGCCTATTATTGAATCTGAAAGAAACAATATTCATAAGGAAATCATTATCAACAAATTTGTTACTTATAGCCATTTGTACACAGTAACAATACACAATAGAAAAAGTGGAGAGAAAGGGAGGTCTTTTCCCTGCAGTGAGATGCTACGGGCTTTTAATAATAATATAGCAATTAGTAAGTAAAAGATTATAAAAGAGCCCAAACTTACTTGGAGACTGTATGCGTATGTGAGTAGTCTACAGCGCCAAGGACACATGGAAATTGGGCTATTCTGTAGAACTTGTCTACACTATTTTGATGCATTATAACATATTTGTTGTAAAGTTTGGCTATTGCTTCTGATATATTTTGTACTATTCTGCTAGCTGAAGACTTTGAAACTCCAACAAAATCAGCTACAGAAATAAGCATCGTGCCCAATGCAAAAAACCGAAGGGTTAGTAATAGCTGGTGCAAAGGTGCAACTCCATTGTTCCTGCAAAGATAGGTACTTACTTAAGTATCTAATTAACTTTATGATATATATACATGTAGGTACTCAGGTATGTTTACATAGGTAGGTACTTACCGCCTTGAGGTTACTTTTACAAATGGTATTATTTCCGATAAAAGCAACTCTATCGCAGCCTTGTTCAACCTGAATCTAAACGTAAATTCTGCATCATCGAGGCATTGCATGTGGTTAATACGGTGTCTTTGAGAAGCAATCCGCTGTGAAGAAACCTCACTATCATCATCCCAATCTGAAAGATGCTCAAACACCTCCAAATCACTGTCACTATTATCACTATCACTGAAGATTACATTATTAGCCATTGTTTATTTTTGTTACGCTATAGATACAGCGATAAACTAAATAAAATCGAAGATCGCTCGTCGAAATCCATAAAATTTCTGGGTTTGCCAAAAAAAGATCACGACGCTCATCAAGAGATTTGTCAAAATCCAAAGAGTCGATATTGGGACGCTTCAACTGTCATTTTCAAACAGAGGACGTTATAAAAACGGATTGGCGCCCTCCCACAGATGGTTTGCATTTTTGGATCGATGTTACAATCTGTGGATTGCATATTGAAACACTATTTACAAGAAATGGATTAAAGTGTCGATGACAGATAGGCAAAAATGGATTGAGATCGTATATTGGGACCGGCCGTTAGAAGCGAGAGGTTGTGGGCATGATTCACTCAGTGTGGGTAGCACTATTTGGTTTTTAATCTACCTAAATACGATTGCTTTCGTTCAGTTCTGTAAAATGTTTTACTGGATAGCCCAGTCACATAGCTCTCAATCTATATATTAATACGTGAAGCAAAAACGTTGTACCCCTTTTTACGAAAACTGCGCGGACGGAGGAGTATAAAATTCTGCACACTTTAGTTTATGTAGAGAAGGAGTGCAGAATGCAATTTTTTTTCTAAATTATGCTTAAAAAATACATTAATTATTAATTGATTATGGTCGAATTTCGACAAGTGGGCGACCACTAGTATTAATAATTGCATGAATGAAGTCGACGAAGTCAGTACTAGCTTGTAGAACTCTCCCATTCGCGCCAACAAACAATAATAAAATGCATTGTCCATACAGTAATGAAAGACTTCGTGAGAAAAACGTACGAGTATCATATCAGAAAGGGATAACTCTACTGGGGTATTGTTGGTTTTTTTTTCTAACTACTTAGATAATGTTATGGTCGTCAAGTTGTATATTAGTAGGCATACTCGTACAATCGATGACCCCAACTCAGGACCCCAGCCTTCAGATTTAAAGTTAGTAGTTTAAAATTTTAATAAAATAATTATTAAGTAGATGCATTGCGTTCCAAAATGAGCTTTTCAAGATTGAAGATCGACGTCATTTTCAATATCAGTAGGATGAGATCATCAACAAATCGCAAGTTCAACAGCAGTTGTCCAAATGGCCGAGTAAATACTTGTTCATTGATTCATGATAAAATATTCTCATAGTGCAAGTTTTGCTTATGAGATAGTCTAACTAACTTAACATTTTAATGTACAAATTAAGAACTAACTGAACTGAATAACGTTTCAGAATCTCTTGCAGGAATGTTTCGGAGTAATTTTGATTGCGAGCTTTACTAGAAATAAAAGCTACAGTTATAACGTAATGTAACTATAGTTTACAGCGAATTTCCAGTAACGGTATTATGTAAATTTTACGGAAATATTAATTTTCGCTATCAGAATTCACATTGTTTTAATTATTCCCGGCATTTCGGTTATGTTGCAATAAACGTGGTCGCGCGCTTACTAGGGAAAATTAATTAAAAAGTAATACACGGTAAATACCTGTTAACTACAAAAACAATGGGAACAGTTTGAATCCATACAAAATTTTTAATTAAAACTTTAAGTGAAAAAAGAATATGTGGCAATTTGTGTTGTTTTTTATGTTTTTTTGGAGGTAAGTTAAATAAAATGTAACCGAGTAAATAGAATAAAGAAAATCGATAGATTAAGATAATTCTATTTATTAATTTCTGTATTTTCTGTATTTGTGCCCTGATCTATTGATTAATAATAATCTATTGATTTACGTCAGAGACTGTTACTAGTTCAACTTTTTTATTTTCTTTAAAACCAGAAACATTTAAAAATCAAAACCACAAATGAGTTCGATGAACATCTTACTGCTGACTGATTTTAGGCAAGGAGAAATTTGTGTTGAATTGTGCATAGAAAGCCTTATTTTTTATATTGTTTGATTCGATTGGTTTATTACCTAGTAGAATATTGTGCCAAATGCTGTTAAAACTACTCTGATTATTGTAGTTTTTTTGTAAATTATTGTATTGCTTGGTTAATAAATCTAATAAATAGGTATGAAGTAGATATAGACCTACTTAGTATTTAGTCTGTTAGAACTGATTATTATCTGTGATTTTGATTGTGTGTATTATATCCTATATATACCTTTTAATCTGTATTTTAAGAGAGTAAACGAAAATGTTATATATTTTAATTGATATTGTTATATATCATCATAATGATGGTTGTCAAGTTATTTTTTTTACTACTTATAGTATAATATATGATTACCTATATTAGATTTAAAAGCAATATTTATAATATGTAGATTTTTATAGTACATTACATGTTTTTAATTATTTCTGTTTTTTTTCAACATGTAAGTACCTACACAGTTATGATTCCGAAAAATGGCGCTATGACTTATTCTAATTATATTAACGCTCTTTTTCTTAGTGCCTATCTAATCTAATATAAGTTAAAACTTTTCTAACTGATTGTACAAAACAGCTTCAATATTTTTATGGTGTCCGAAATGTCGCTAAAAATTAAATTAAAATTGAAAGTGTCATTTCGGTCAGTGTCCGAATTTCACCTAGCCGGTTTTTTACAGACTGCTTAGGAGAGTAATGTTTGTAAAGCATATACTAAAAGCAGAAATCGAATAAATGCATGAGCATAATTTCAAATCTATTGTCTGGAATGATTAGGGACAAACTTCGATTTATTTACAGTTAATTTCATACTAAGCGATCGCCCGTAACATATAAAAAGATAACATTAGTTCTGGTACAGAAGCTTGATTGCGCGAACCGACTCGCTCTTAACACATTTCGTAGTGATGTGTTTGGTAACTCAGTTGAAAATGATGCTATCAAATATCGAGAGAGGAAGTGTTACGCCTGATACCTATACAACTAAAACATATGTACGAACCGTTTCCATTCTCAAACAAAAAATAACTAACGGATGCTGTTAACGCCATGTTTGTCTTATTATAAATATAAAAACCCGGTGTAAGTGAGTGTCCTCAATTTCGCAGTCAAATGCAATTGCGTACACATTAGTACTGTACAATATACAGTTATTGAACTTGGCAAAATGGTTCACATTCATTAAGAACGAGGAAACTCAGTTAGTTATATATGCCAAAGGTAGCTATTATATCGTTCTAAATGAGAGACCGTAATAATTCCAAATACATTGTATAAATATGAACTAGGCTTAGAAGGAATCAGTATTTAAATTCACCTAATGTGTAAGACGATTCATAGTGATTTTTGTGTTGGCTTTAACATTCGTCCGACAGGTAGTATGTTCAATCTTCTACATATCGTTTCGTATCGTATCATATCGTTATTCGTACATATCTTCTAGGATTGAAACGTAAAATCCAATTTTCTCCGTAGACGCGGTTCAATAAAACGTCGATCCTGGTTTCTAACCATGGCTGTCTAATTGATCAGAACTATGATAGTTTGCCTTTTCATGTGCTCTCTAATGTAGTACGTATCTAACTTTCTTGGTAAAGTGACGCATGCAATCCTCCGACAACGTAATTATAAGTCATCTGCATTTTGTTTTTTTTTTAAATGTAAAAATGACAAAATGAAAAAAAAAGTATGTAGCAAAACATACAAAATTTCACTGAATAAATTATATAAATTGTGTTTATTGTTTTAAAGTTGGACATGAAAAGAAATATAATTAAATGTAGAATACAATTTTATTAAAACCATTCAAAATGACCACCCCGATTTTGAATACAGGCTCTTAGCCGACGCTGCCAGTCGTCGATTGCAGCACGCACCACATTCCGCTGCTTTAACCAGAGCAGCACGGAGAGATCCAAATTTTGATGAAGCTTAGGGCAGAATTTCTCTTCTAAATGCTGCCATATTTTGTGGATTTAAGTCTGGGTTAGACGAGGGCCAGTCTTCGTGCCTGATAAAGTCGATTTCACGGGTGGTCAGCCAGTTTTGAGTGCTTCGTGCCCTATGAGCTGAAGCTGAGGTGCAGAATCTTGCTGGAAAGTCCAGGGTGTGTTTTCGAACATTGTTTAGGAAAGAGTAGTTTCACTATGTTTGTAAGGATGATATTTTGGTACAGCACTAGTTTTCACACCTTTCTGACAGAAATGCACATCTGTTAGGCCTAAATATGACATTCCCAACCAAACCATGCATGACGAAGGATAATGCCCTCACTGGACCCTCGAAATACGGGCGCTTGCTTCTTCACTGCTGTGGGCGTACACTTTATCATTTTGTATGTTGTAACTTTCTTCGATGTTAAAATTTTTTTCACCCGAAAACAAAATTTGGTAGTATTTTTTTCCCACGTACCGCCGTATCAAAGCGCGAGATTTTTCCAACCTTATTTTTTTAGGCGCGCATCCAAAAATGTCCGGTCTTTTTTAGATAGCCCGTAGTCCTAGGTTTTGATTTAACACCATTTTAACAGTTGTTCTGCTTAATCCCATCTGAAGAGGTAAGATTTTTTGTTTACGCGCGGGATTTCGTTGGTTTCGCGCTCTCACTGCTTTGACGACCGCTCGCTGGTGTCCTAACCGTGCGAGGTCAGCCGCTCTTTTTACGATCTTAGAGGCTCGAATCTTCACTGAATCGTTTGATGGTTCGATGAACAAACTTTAATGTTATTTTCAAATTTTGCAGAATGTTGAAAATCTTTGTTGGGGCGTAACCACAGCGGTGCAACGCGATAACCGTGACTCGGATCTTCTATTAGCGTCCATTCCATGTTGAAAAATGAATATAAGTGAATTTATTTTTTATTTTTAGAAACCTCAAATGTTATTTTTTCAAAATCAATAAAAGATTTCTGGCAGCATCATCTAGCCCCAATGTAAGAAAATTGTTGAGCAGCAGCTTGTATATAATAACGGTCGTTACCATAGGCAAGCTCTTATTGTTTTTTTTATCGGAGGACACTATCACAGAAAAAAAACCTGTCTGTCTGAATATCCTGTTTTCTTCTTAGGAATACGATACCAGTTTGTCTATGGCATCTTCGCTATCCTTTCTTCCTTTTTCGCTAACAACTTATCATCTACCACACCTTTAAATGGTGCGGGTCGTGGTTCTGAGGGGTTAATCTAATTTGACCCCGTAAACGAATACAGGTTCTGCCGTTATATGGCAAAAAATATTTTTATCGTCCGAATTGAAATCCGGTAAAATGATATTTCATGTTTAAAAGTGCTTGAAACAGACAGTTGAATAAATAAACTAATTGACGTTTAAGTAATAGAATGGAACTCTGTTTCTCTTGTAATTGTTAGAAACGATGGTGCGTCATGTAGAACATTGATCAAGAGCTAAGACTCAATGGACATTATATTTGGTGATTATTTCACTGAAAAGTATTTACGTATATTCTCTAATTTAAGTTTCCTCGTAGTTTGGTGTAAATTAAACCATGCTCACGAATGATATCCCCGAGCTCGGTAGACAACTCGTCAAGTCTCTAGTAACCAGGTCTTTGAGCATTTAAGGCGTACTTTATGGGCACCATTATATCCAGAGTCAAAATATTATCTTTGGCACATGTTACGCTTTGCACAGTATTCCGTAAGTGACAGGTTACAAGCGCATCGGTCGTTTATAGGAATACTAACCAATTACACAGACCGATGTTTCTTTTAGGTACTAGGATGTACCGGTTTCTTCACGATGTTTTTCTTCACTGTTTGAGATCACTAGCTTACTCACATACATTATTCGAACGGATAAATCTATTGGTGCACGACCACGTTCGAACCCACAACCTTATGATCGGAAGGCAAGGGTGATATTAAATATTTCACTAGTGATCAGCGGGGCGATTATGCAATACCTCTGATATTATCAAAATTTTGATACTGATCGCTTTCAGTTACTAATGATGAATTAGTATTACGGAAGGTTGATGTTGATTGTCATACATGCTGTCATATGTATAGAAACATCAGACCAAATAAATATTAAGATGGATCACTGCGATCAACCATAATCAATAAATACTGTGACCCTTTTTGTTACGAAATATGTTAATGTTAACAGTTTGGTTGGATGTGTATGCATAGCTGCGTGTATTTACACAGAGGAACATGGTTTGAGGCTTCACTTAGGTTATTCACGGCCCTCTTGTCTAAATATTTATTTGATCTGAGATAGAAACCGAACGTACGTAATAGTAATCCATTTGTATATTCATCTATCTATACTATAATAAAACTGTGGAAGTCGCAAAGTCCGTATATTGAAAATATACATGATCTGATTCCACCATCTCCTTTTCACAACAGGACAAGCAGACGTACCGCTCAATACCATCCATACCTTGTCAACCTACCACCCTTACGAACAAAGCGCTTTGTTTCCACATTTATAATGCGTACAGCCAAGGATTGGAATGCTTTGCAGTCGTCTTTCCTGAAAACTACAATCTATGTCTCTTCAAGTCTCGAGTAAATAGGTGTCTTCTAGACCTGCGTGCACCATCGTCGGCCACATCGTCGCATGATGTTATGCGGCGAGATCGTGGTCAAACGTAGGTTTATTGATTTAAAAAAAAAAAAAAAAAAAACTCCTAACCAATTTTCAGCAGAACACGATTCTAGCATTTTTATAATTTCCGTTTGTCTTCGTCAATTGGACGTAAAAATTACTTTTCCTTAAATTGCGTCAATAAGTTAAAAGATGCCAAAGTGCATAGGGGGTCTTTGAGCCTATTTGAGGTTTAAAAACTACTGCAGTGATTTAGATAGCGGCTTTATGCTAGCTTATTCTCCAGGTTACATGCTGTGGTATGTCTCGTTTAACCCCCATACCTAAATAGAATTAAATTTTGGGAACGTTTTAACATGTGATGCTAGTTGCCAATAAGTTTAATGTGACACGATTCTTGAACAGTTGAATACAATAATGACGTTTTAAAATCTAATACGTAGGTCACACTATAAGTTTTGCGTAACTTAAAAAAACAACATGTGAAAACCAAAATATTATGTTTATTGCTTTTCAAAATACTCTCCTTTAAATTTTAAACATTTTTTCATGCGATCGAACCATTTTTTAAAACAGGAGGACCACAGATCTGAAAGCATGTTTTCTACGTGCTGATTGAACGCTATCACTGCCTCTTCGGAGTTGGTAAAAGTGAAACCTCTCATCAGATCTTGATTTTGGGGAAAATACAGAAATCACAGGGTGCTAGGTCGGGGCTATGCGCAGAATGGGTGACGAGTTGTACTTTTTCGGAAGCTAAAAATGACTTTGTTTTGTTGGCCGTGTGTGAAGAAGCGTTGTCATGATGTGATGTAGCGTGAAGCGTTTTTTTCGGGTTCAAAACAATAAATCCACGTTTCGTCTCCTGTGACAATGTCATAAACAGCATTAGAATGTCCGTGATCGTACTTCAGTAGCATCTGTGAGCACCAATCCACGCGAGCCCGCTTCTGCTCCGCTGTCAGATCATGAGGGATGCAACGACAACAAAGTTTCCGAACTTTCAATTCTTCTTGTAAATTTTTCTGGATTTGGCTCATACCAATCCCCAATAGTCCTCGAATTGTCTCATAGGTAATCCGCGGGATTTCTTCAATTAGCCGCTTAACAGTAGCCACATTATTTTTGTTGAAGGCAGTTGAAGGCCGCCCTTCACGAAATTCGTCATGTAAAGAAACTCGACCTCTCTCAAATTCAGCAAACCATCGCCTCACGCTGCTCAAACAAGGTGCTTCTCTCCCAAAAGCATTTTGAAGACGAGCGGCACAGTCTTGCGGAGAGAGAGAACTTTTAAAATCACAAAAAATCATCGCTCTAAAATCTTTTCGACTTAATTCCATTTTCGTTACGTCCGTAGTACTTTAATTATTAAACAAATTATTTCCCGCCAACTGATTTTTTTATTACTACGAAGGTTGCAACGTTTAAAAAAATATACCATTCGAAATTCAAATAGTTCCGATTAGCTAGAAGTGCAAAACTTTTAGTGTGCCCCATGTAATTACGATTTAAAAACTAAAAAGAAACCGACTTCATTGAATGAAATTTGTGCCTATAATACATTTTTAGTGGAAAGTAGATTTATTTTGTTTATTATAATATGGGTAGGCCAAATAAACGCCACGCTCCAATGAGACAGCGAGGTATGAAAGTACATGAAAACATCATCGATGTAAACAATTTTTAGATTTTCGAATTCTTATTTTTCAGCTCGACCGATTTTGATAAAATTTATATAGGACCGAAGTATACCCTTTCAAACAAAAAAAGAATTTTCCAAATCGGTTCAGCCGTATTCGAGTAATCGGTGAACATACATAAAAAAAAAGAAAACCGACTTCATTGAATATAAATAATTACGTTTTAAAAACTAAAAAGAAACCGACTTCATTGAATGAAATTTGAGCCTATAATACATTTTTAGTGTATATGTATGAATTTTCCAAATCGGTTCAGCCGTTTTCGAGTAATCGGTGAACATACTAAAAAAAAAAAAAGATTCCGACGAATTGAGAACCTCCTCCTTTTTGATAAAGTCGGTTAAAATGTAATAAAAGCTACAAGTTAGAACGAATTTCCTATTTCGCAATAAATTGCAATCTTGCAACCCACCTTGCTAAGAAACTCGACGGAAATTGAAAACTTATTGGGTTTCCTACGGCTGAGAAAATTAGTACCTGATTATATTTCATGATTCGATTTTACACCGTCTCCAGCAATTTCGAGTTTATTGAATAACTAAAAGCACTACGAGATTGGATACAGTTTATTCTAGAAAATTAACACTATTTTGAAAATTTGTAGCGTGAATCGTTAATATATATAATTACGTTTTAAAAACTAAAAACAAACCGACTTCATTGAATGAAATTTGAGCCTATAATACATTTTTAGTGGACAGTAGATGTATTTTGTATATATATAATATGGGTAGGCCAAATAAACGCAATGCTCTAATGAGACAGCGAGGTATGAAAGTACATGAAAACATCATCGATGTATACAATTTTTAGATTTTCGTTTAATTTTCAGCTCGACCGATTTTGATAAAATTTATATGGGACCACCTGTGAAGTATACCCTTTAAACAAAAAAAGAATTTTCCAAATCGGTTCAGCCGTTTTCGGGTAATCGGTAAACATACATAAAAATCGATGTATAAAATTTTTAGGTTTTTGTAGATTTTATAAAAACAGGTTCAGGCGTCTGAGTAATCAGTGAACATTTGGCCACAGGTGGTCCTGTGAAGTTTGGTAACTGGTCCTGTGAAGTTTAGTTCGGATCAAAAGAACATTTTTTTTGCATCACTCAAATTTGGTATGGATATAGAGTGTATCTTAGGAACGGTCATAGGCTACTTTTTATGTATATATGTACTATAATTGCGAAGCCGCGGGCAGAAGCTAGTAAATTATAACCGCCGAAAAGAAACAAGGTAGATGCATGTCGTGTTTTATCCGACACTAAACCTCATTCTTATTTCTATGCTAGTACGGTCCCCAGTTGGGAGTTTGCGTTCAGGATGCAGAGGGCCGAGCTATTGTGCGAATAAAGGGGGACGTTATTGCGAGACCGCAATTAAAAGCCTAGCTATTCTCACGTTGATCTAGATAATGCATCAAGTTGCAATTTACGTGACATGTAACCTGAGGGTACATTACTTGGTACTTGGAGGGCGGAGAGTTTTCCGCAACTAGGCCTCTAGTAATACTAGTAATACTAGTTATCAGAGGGTTTAGACAAATACCTCACGCTTAGTTTTCCTTGTATAACCTTACAACAGTCAAGTGACATACTATAACAAGTTAATGTCATTTTCATACAAGTTGATCATAATATAATATTAGATTTGTTTGATCTTTCTGCTGATCAAACAAATTCTGCTGACGGTGCGGGCGTTGACGCTAACAGAAAAAAGATCATGTCTAGACCCTCTTGACTCCGACTTCAAATAATTACGTTTTCAAAAAGAAAACCGACTGAATTAAATTTGAGCCAATAACATATTTTTAGTGGAAAGTAGATGAATTGTGTATATTGATAATATGGGTAGGCCAAATAAACGCATTGTTACAAAAGACAGCGAGGTATAGGAGTAAACGAAAATATCATCGATGTATAAGTACAATTTTTATATTTTCGTTGATTTTTCAGCTCGACCGATTTCGATAAAATTTAAATGGGACCACCCGGGAAGTATACCCTTTCAATAAAAAAAAAGCATTTTCCAAATCGGCTCTGGCGTTTTCGAATAATCGGTAAACATACTTCCCAGGTGGTCCTATTTAAATTTTATCGAAATCGGTAGAGCGGTTTGTAAAAATCCAACAAAAATCTAAAAATTGTACTTATACATCGATGATATTTTCGTTATATATTTTATATACCTACATGAAGTCGGTTTTCTTTTAGTTTTTAAAACGAAATTATATTATAAAGTAATTACGTTTTAAAAACTAAAAAGAAAACCGACTTCATTGAATTAAATTTGAGCCTATTATTATTATTATTTTTAGTGAAAAGTAGATGTATTTTGTATATCACACTAATCACACTATCACACTAATCACACTAATATTATCAAGGCGAAAGTTTGTGAGTGTGTATGTTTGTTACTCCTTCACGTCTAAACGGCTGGAGCGATTTTAATAAAATTTGGTATGGAGTTAGCCGACACACTGGATTAACACATAGGCTACGTTTTACTGCGGGAAAATATCTTTTTTTTTTGTTTGTTACCGCGGGTAACACCGCGGAGCACAGCTAGTATATAATATGGGTAGGCCAAATAAACGCACCGCTCCAATGAGACAGCGAGGTATTAAAATACACGAAAACATCATCGATGTATACACAATTTTTAGATTTTCGTTGATTTTTCAGCTCGACCGATTTTGATAAAATTTACCTGTGAAGCCCTTTGAAGTGAAGTCCACCCTTTCAAACAAAAAAATATTTTTCCAAATCGGTTCAGGCGTTTTCGAGTAATCGATGAACATACAAAAAAAAAGATTCCGACGAATTGAGAACCTCCTCTTTTTTGATGAAGTCGGTTAATAAATAAAGAACTTTACCAAAATTTTAATAATGTACCCGTGCACCCGTGTGAAACCGGGGTGTATCGCTAGTACATTGTAAATTACCTAAAATTGTAATGAAATAGTTTAATCTAGCCCCAAAGTAAGCATAGTTTGTGTTATACATATTATAGGTAAGATAAACCACCAGACCCAAGACAGATACTTGCAGATCATACAAACATTTGTCTCGCGGCGGGACCTTCGCCCGCAACTTTCTGCGTCTCAGACAGGCCCTTGCCCACTGCGCCACAGAGGTCGTACTTATTGTATTATAATTTGTGTGTAGCTGTAGCTATTTTGACATATCGGTCCACAGTACTTCTCGTCACGTGCCCGTTACGTATGCTATGATTTATGACTACTCATAATATATTTAATTATAGCCACTGGAACCTGCAGTCGCCGTCACATGCCGCTGTGCGCGGAAATCGGAGTGAAAAGATAAGACCTTTGTTTAATTCTACTAACTCGATTAGTATTTAACCGCAACTGAACTATAAGTTTTGAGGTGTTTTTGTACACTGCTAATGAACAAGATTTTAGATTACGAAGCTTAGATTACGAAGTCGGCAACTACCTATCGAATGTCTTCTTACGTTTGGCCATTGAGACCACAGAATTATGTTTTTCGGTAATTATCGAAACGCAATTCGAGCCAGAACAATGATAGAATGGAATAGAACGATAACCGGTGTAAATAATGGAATCAGCTCCCAGCTCTGGTAAAACAGTTACTCCCTCCTTACATCTAGAGGTGAATAAAAACTACACCACTAACCTGTTATCGCTAATCGCCTCTTAAAAATAGCTTATTCTTTACTCCTGGTCATTTACTTACCTTGACTAAGTTGGCGTTAATGTAATCGGTGTCTACACCTTCCTTGCAGAGGATGATGCGGCTGTGGTCGTACGGGTTGACATCGCGGTATCGGTTCAGTGGCTTATTCTCAGTCTTCTTAGCTTCGATGCAGGTGTAGGGGTAGGTCTGGGATCGTTGGCCGATTGTCTGCAATTTAAAATGTTGTTGCAATATTTCCTTCCAGACTGCTAGCCCACTGAACATGCTAAAGGCTCATGATAGATCTTGAATTTCCATATTTTGGCAATTAATGTTTAATTTCAAACAGTTTTTTAATAGTTTGTTGCGGTATAACTTTGAGTGATAGCTTGAGGAATACTGTGATAAGAGAGTTGAGAGTTGTGAAGTGAAAGACGATTGAATAAGGTATATTAAAATGTTTTGGGCATGTTGAGAGGATGGGCGATAAGTGTGAATACTTGTAAAGACATTGCCGTACTTACTTAGACAAAGATCAGAGATGAGGACTTAATTGCTGATATGTAAGAGAAAGGCTGGGACAAGAGTACCCTAAACCATTGGCCATTTATGACAAATGTGATGAGAGTAAATGAAGCAACAGAAGTATGCCAGGATCGTATCAAGTGGAAATCTGTAGTACTCCTTCAGGAAACAGGTGTGAATTTATGTATGCCTGGTATTAAAATGAGCAAATTCATGTTTCTTAGACTTTCCGCTTATTGAGATGACAACTGAAGATTGCAGCTCATTTTCCTTTCTATTGTAGTAACAATAGTAGTTACTTCAAATATGTTACATTTATAGACACAGAGCAGAGCTATCTAATCCATCTTATCATTAACTATTTCCTGTTAGGAGGCATGTTCTGTTATGTTTAGGCTATGAAATACAATCATAAGTCCCTTAGAACTTCTCCTATGATTAAAAATAGTTGAAAAACTTCAAAACTACAAAGAGAAATTTAATACAGAGAAATAACTTAGTCCACTGCACTAGTTTGAAAGTAAGTACCTAAAAATAAGAATCTGTAGAAGATATCTTGACTCAAATCTGCACATGAAGTTGCTTGATAACTCACCTGGTATATCTGTGGCCACAGGTTCTCTTCCATGAAGGCCTGGTACTCCTCCTCAACACGCTTAGATTCCATTGTTGTTTAAACAAGGAAGATCATAACAACTATAACTTATAACTTTGATCAGAGTTTTTTGTTTGTGAGAGAAGGAAGAGTTCAGACTAAATTGTTCTTCAGATCTCGAGATCAGAGACTCGGCAAAAACGAGAACAACTACCCAGTGCGCCGACTCTCCAGATCTGAATGTAGTCAGGAGAATGTAACCGTCGAGTCCAGGACCCAAAGTGAAACTGCGCTGACTGCGGTGCGCGTGCGGGGCATACAGCGGCGACGCCGAACGCAAGCGCCAAAACAAAATAAGCCCAAAACTGTTTTTACAGAATCAGCACAGCAGTCACTTGGAGTCACCAAGAAACCCCTTTTCCGACGGAGCACAAAGTAGTAAACTAAACTCGATTATTGACTGAAACAGTCTTTTGATTTGATCTTCGACTACTATACGCTACGCGCACGCAGCGGGCGCAGGCGGACGGACGGACGGACGCGACACGCTACAAGCGAAAGCGAATAAAAAAACTGATGAAACAAGGGAAGACAGAGACAAGAGATAGATAGACACTCTGCAAGTTTGCCAACTCTTTCAAGTGAAAAAGCGCTGCACGTCCTAACTTAGGACTTATATACAAAGAAATTGTAAACGGAAAGCGTTCTCCAGGGCCAATGATAAAAATAAGTGTACCACAAAGATACACGGGTCATTAAAGTTTTTAATATATATTAATTGTTTTTCTAAACGTAATTATACTAAAACTATCGCATAAAGCTAACAAAACATGCACTAACTCGATTCGGCATCTGTAACAAATAGTATCTGTAACAATAAGCAAGGATCATACAAGAAACTCGTTTGCCCTTAACGCAAAAGGAAGGATCGGCACCTAGATTCACAGCCTATACAATAAAGTAGAGTATTATCAACTCTACGATTTAGTTTTATTTTCAAAAAGTTTTCCAGTAGGTAGAATTGGCCGATATTTTGTGATAAGTTGCTATTGTTACATAATTCAATACATACCGATACATAATGCATAATGTGTATTTCAAAGAAAACTCTAAAACTCTATCAGATTAGTTAATGAATTCAATATTAAATAGAATAGTACACACATTATGTCATATATTATTTAAAATTAGGTTGTTTAAATAGAAGTATGTTTTAGAAACGAAAAAAAATATGTATTATAAAAAAAGTCTTCTTTTAGGCTGAAACACTTTGAAATGACAATATTAGTACAAACAATTCAATAAATAGAGTAAAGATAGCGATCTTGTATAAATTTCGACTAAATCGATGAAAACTCGACTGGAACTGTTTGATGTGTTATATATGTAGGTTATTGTGGATTTACATGTAATAAACCAGTATCCAACCAGCTTTAAGTACCTAGGTACCTAGGTACATATTATTTGTTGGGATCATCAAGATACAAGCAAATTTTTAACGTATAGGCGACGATCAGTAACCAGATTTCAAAATAGTTCTTGTTGAATCAAATATGCTATTTAATAAATAAATATTTATTTCCTTCTTTCATTCAAAAAAGTGTGTCTTTTGACCTACAGAAAAATATTTAATTTAGCTCATTGATTTCACACTACACATTGTAAACAAACAATATATTATAACATGTAAGCGTAAGATTTATAATCGAACAAGATAGGTAATAATAATAATAATAATTCTGGACATTTACATAGCATCATCCAGCCCCAAGGTAAGCAGAGCAAGTGATATGGGATATACCACAAGACTGATATACTACATACATAAACACTTTTTATTTGTAAATACATACATAATCATACATAAAAACACTCAGACAGATTACTAACTGTCGGAATATTGTGAACTCACGATAAAATTACGATGCAATATAATGTATAACGTATAAACGTTCAGTATACTTATATATATTTTTGTGTATTACCAAAACAGTAGTGGTCTCAGAATGCTAACGCACATTATTATCTCGTTCAACTCGTTTCGGGTAGGTTTCTCCAACTGTCTATAATCAGTTCTTGCTTTTGCCTTTTCTATCCGGTATTCAAATACCGCTTTGACTATTTCGTCGACCCCGCGTTCCTTGAGGCGACTTTTTGTTTGTTTTCCACCGGTGCCCAATATTGATCTCTTGACAACTACGATTATATATATATTTGATTCAGGCGTCAATTTGCGGAAAACCTTTACAAATCTTTAAAAAGATGGACAAATTTTTAGTAGATTCCATTCCACCAATCTATTCCTAATAGGTTAGACACGATGCAGTATGCACCTCTCTCACGTCCGTAATTAAAAAATGTTAGTAAAGAGGTATCGCACACTTGTGGACTTATGGGTCAGAGTCGAAACATCACTGTCAGAATCATCCAGCCGTAGTCAGTTAAAAGATGACTATTGCAATCATGAAAATCTATTGGGGAGGCCTATGTTCAGCAACGGACTTCCTAAATGCTGATATGATGATGATTGCCATCAGAGCTTTTTATTTCAATTCGCGGACTAAACGCACTACATTGAGCATTGTAGTAGAGCATTGGAGCATTGGAGCACTCGGTTTTAGAATAACATGAAGGTCACACTTGCCTAATAGGGAACTTTAACTTAGTATTAACTGGGTCTAACTAAATAAACAATTGGCTGTTCTAACTATCATACTTCCTAACTGAATAAGAGACTACATACAAGGCATTTCGTGATTATGTCAAGGAAAAAAGACAAAGATCCATTGATTGATTGTGCATTGATTATTATGTTCTGAATAAAAATCTATGAAATCTATGAAAGCTTACATACAAGAATATATAGTCATTTTTGACTCAATAGGCAAAATAGCTTATAATTACATACAAAATTTATCAGCCAGAGCTTCGCCAATAACATAATAAGATTTATATAATAGAAATGTCTTATTTTTTGCTAGTAAAGTCCCTAATCTCTAAGTTTCCTATGTCCATTTGTAATTTATTATAAAAAATGCTTCTATAGGGTTTCGATCGACCCTGTGCAACCACAATTACATGTTTTTTTTACGTATAACATCGTAATCTCCAAGTTATCCCAAATAACTCAAACTAAACTACTATAAAGCACTCTATTTATAAGAGTTTACCTTAAATCGGTTAGAGTTTACACTTCAAAAATTGTGATGTAGTTAAAATGAAGTCTAGTTTTAGTACACATATCTGTGGATAATGATAACAAATAGGTATGTTAAAAACCTAGATAGAGAGAAGATAGAGAGAAGAGAGAGAGAGAGAGAGAGAGAGGAGAGAGAGGTCCAGATGGAACCCCAGCAATGTTGGTGAAGAAATGCTTATATTATGTTATTTGTTAGACTCATTTACCGATACTCGGACCTATTAAATATATTAATCAATGACATTCCTAGTTGCTTTATTTCTTCTTTGCCGTTTTCCCGTGGAATATATTTGTATCTCGACGTCATTTTATTACAGAACTATTTTAATAGCTTACACGAGTAAGCGTCGACAATTATTACAGGCATAATTAGATAATTGATTCAGGCGTGACCCTGCGGAAATCCATTACAAAACATTAAACAGATGGACAAATATTTAGTACAATTCCACCAATCTATTCCTAAAGAGTTACCTCCAAAAGAAATTCGACACGTGTTTCGCCCCCCCACGAGGCATCCTCAGGAACACTTGACTCACTCCGCACCCCGACGAAAAAACACTCTGCTCTGCAGACTTGTTGCTTCGACCAACGTCAAAATGAGACTGGGCCAGTCGCACTCCAACTTTACTATTTATACACTCAGTCAGACCGGGCCGCCACGCCACCCGTATGAATCAGCGCCAGCCGTTGTAAACAAACGTAATAGCGGTGATCTTGGAAAACTTGTATTTAATTCGTTCAACAGTGTAAAATCTAATGAATTATGTCTTGTTATTTCTAAAGTTTCTAAAATCAGACATTCTAAAACCTTTTTCGCAGGTATGTAAAATTTCAAAAGTATTATTATTACTCAATGAATGTCCTAAATCTATCAAATGTTTGGCAAAATGAGACCTTTCTGGACTGTTATTTCTATAAGCTGCGATATGTTCTTTGTACCTAGTTTCAAAATTACGACCGGTTTGACCCACATAAACACCATAACATTCATCGCAAATTAATTTGTAAACCATAAACCCCTGATTTTTTATGGTTCTCTAATCTGTCTTTTCCATTACATATCCATTTTAAAGTGTTGTTGGTTTTAAAGGCCACTCTTACCTTGTTTCTCAAAAAAGTGTTTGAAATCCTATCACTAATGGATCCCATATAGGTCAGGCTACCTAAATATCTTTCTGGTCTATCAGGACGCACTAGGTACAAAAGAGAACGAACAATACTAGACCGTTTACTCCTAATTAGACTGTCAATTATATTTATTTTGTAGCCGTTACTCTCAGCTATGTGATAAAGTATGGTAAGCTCAGTATTATAATTCTCTTGAGAAAGTGGTACTGTCATCAATCTATGAACAAAACTACGGTAAGCTGCTAGTTTATGTTGACGAGGGTGACAAGATGTCTCCGGAATAGTAACGTCTGTATACGTAGGTTTCCTATAAATTTTGAAATCATGTTTCTCGCCCATTCTTGTAACAGTTAAATCCAAAAAGTTGAGGGAACTATCAACTTCTACTTCTAATTTGAAATTAATTTTGGGATGTAATCTATTAATTTTATTAACAAACATATCGATTTGTCGAAGAGTACCGTTCCAGCACATAATACGGTCATCGACATACCTGTAATAATATAAGATATTAGGTTGACCCATAATAAATTTATTTTCAAAATAGTCCATGAAAATATCAGCCATGAGTGGACTTAGTGGAGATCCCATAGCTAAACCATCTTTCTGCTTATAGTATTGGTTGTTGAATCGAAAGTAATTCTGTTCCATACAGACTTTGGCTAAAGATATCAATTCATCTATCTCTCCTGGGTGCATACGCTGTCTTTCAAAATGACCTTCTAGTATCTGCAAACACTCCCCATATCGAACGTTTGTAAATAAAATTTCTATATCGAACGACACCAACTTAGCACTGCTAGACAAACTGATATTTTTAATCTTGTCTATTAAATCCAAAGAATTTTTTAAACTATATCTGAGATTAAAATTTGATTTCGATTTTAATAAATAGTTCAAATATTTTGATAAATTATATGCTGAAGCACCGATATACGATACTACTGGACGAAAGAATGGAAGGGTTCCTGAGGATGCCTCGTGGAGGGGCGAAACACGTGTCGAATTTCTTTTGGAGGTAATTCTTTAGGAATAGATTGGCGGAATTGTACTAAATATTTGTCCATCTGTTTAAGGCATAATTACATTTTTTTTTTCTCATAAAGTTCTGACGAAGGTTTATGTTCAAGTTACATTAGTAATCCACTTCTTCTTCTTCTTGGCGAACTTGGGAGAGCCGCCCATACGTGAAGAGGATCACATCATATTAGAAACTTAAGTATAACCTTGGTTAAAAAAATAATATTTATCCCACATAAAGAAAACATTGTTAAAGCTTTGGATATGAAATTTTGGAATTATGAAATGTTCTGACACTTTGAGAGCGAGTTCCAACGTGGAACTAACGCTGCAGATTTAGCTCACAAAATCAATGCTGTGCTTGGACAGGGCACGGCATGTATGGCATTGTGGATTTTGGATTTATCGCTTTTTGTAGTGGAAACTTCTGAAGAATAAAAGTGAAGAAAGAACCACGAGAAAATTACATTTATTTTGTAGCTGCCCTACAAAATAACGAAAATAATAAAAGAATTTGAAAGTGATAATGAAAACTGACCCATACCAAACTCCTAAGGAATTATCGGCATGGTTTTACGTTAGCTTACGCACAATACTGACACATTTAAAATAAATCGGTAAAAAAAAACTTTGAAAATGGGTGTCTCTTGATTTGACTGATATGCGAAGCAAACGTTAAAGCTTGTCCTTCCACGTTTAATAAAGATTTTGGATCAGATTATGACGTGCGATTAATTGCTAGACAATGCACACAACAACATTATAATACCCACATTAGATAGAGAGTTGAATTGAATTATGTGAATTTTCCACCAGCATTTATTCATTTGTTTACGATCATCGTAAGTGAACGACGCAATGGTTTCCTCCCAGCCTTTTATGAATAAATAAATACCAGTGACATATTATAATACTAGACTGCACGTGCGCTATGCACTAAAGCGCGATGTTTTCTAAAAAGTTGAGTTCTAAACAGCGCTAGATCTAGCGCGAAACGTACAAGTTGGCAGGCTTGACGGCGAATGAGCGAGTGAGTATGAGTAAACGTGCAAGGGCCGAGGTTATTTCAATGGGCAAAAAAGTTATCGTACGCGTTATACTTACTTACACCTGCTACCAATGAAGTTTGATTACTGACATGACAAACAAAACTGGTTCTTCAAACGCTATTTAGTGATTCATCCACGAGGTTTGCAGATATTTTTTATTAACATGGTGCCATATTAACATAAATATGTAAAAAATCTACAAACATTATAAAGATAAGTATATACTAACATACTATATAATATATAACACCTATATAATATAAGTACATAGATGTCAGATTAATACACCAACTGTGCACGACTTAAACCTTTCTCTTACGTTTTTAATTTTTATATGCTGTTTGTTTTTGAAATAAATACTTAATAAATAAATTTATAATGTTGTGTTTATTGACTTTACCTAAATTAATTGCTTAATTTAGGCAAGTACTATCGATCGTCTCGTTGGTAAATATTGCAGGTAGCTCAGACAAAAGCCATTTCCTCATTCAGTAAATTAGTTCAACGATATCGACACTTCTAGTAGTATCTATAGTGGAGAGTGGAGAGAGAGTGGAGACTAGAGTGGAGAGAGTTAACGACAATAGTGAGGCTGACATTATAATACTTCGTTGCTTTATTACTATTTCCATCGAGAAATTTCGAATATAGGCGCAAACCCTCAACTATTGGATGCTAACCACAAACTATAGGATGCTAACGCAGAAGGGGCATTGCCTGCCATAGACAAAATCCTGTCCAATAGGTACTCATTCACTTTTATCTCATACGACAGTTTTTTTTTTATTTTGAATTAATCTTTTAGCATCGGCAGGGTATGCATTCTACCGAGTATATATTTACTTCAGGCTTGGATACAACTGATTACTATTTTAAAATATTATAATCGACCGACAAAGGTAAGACCCTAATAATCATAATAAACGCATTCATTATAAAATTATTTACATAAATATACAAAATAATAAATAATGATACAATGTAAAAGTGAAAGAGTTGAGCTATCTTAGGACCGCTCAAAACTATCTATAGATAATTCAACTAATCCAGACCACTGCCAGAGGGAAGCGTCCCCAAGATACTGGTAAACGCTAATACGCTGCGCCAGATAGGAGCCAGCTCTTGAGTCACGCGATGTTTCTACCAGACGCCGTGAAATAAATTTGACAATGCGATGGGCTCCCAGGTGCTAGGGTCTTGGCTACAAAAGGCTCAAATATGTAAGCCCTATCAATACTGGTATATTTGCGTCTTTTCAGGTCCTCGGCACCTTCCCACATTCAGCCATCGCACCAGCTCTAACGGAAGTCTCAGACTGATGGACTGCGGCAAGCGTGTCTACACAAGTAGCATCCCATACCGATGGCCTACCCATCTCTTAAGAGACAAGAGTCATACCATCAGGACTCTTACCATTATAATGTGACCGTACGGCTTGAGAACAGCTGGTACGTTGATGTGTTGGATTTTTTTTAACTACTCCTGCTTTGATGTAGGTTTAATCAAATGTTGTAGTTTCATGTTGTGTAATACAGTACCATCTAAAAAATAAATAAACAAAATTAAAGCACACAAACTAATACGACTAATACGACACACATACTGCTCACGACGATCTTGAAAGAGTCTTCCTTTCGTTTACTAGCACAGCTCACAACACAGCACTTGTACATTAAAAAGAGAAAAAAATACAAGTTCATGAATTGAGAGGATAAATAACATACAAAATTAAAAAAAAAAACTAGCGTGCAATTCACACGTGGTAGAAGTGAAACCTTCAAAAAACAAAAGTATAATACGTAAGTACACGTATACACGTTTGGTTGAGGTTGCTTGTTAGTTTGGATGATTTCCTAGCTTGTTTTGTTTGTTTGGGTTGATTTGATGTTGATAGCAAAATAGAAAACAAACCTGACCGTATTGGACAGGAAAGAAGGTATGAAAGAAGGGATGGGAGCTGTCACAAATAATATGGCTTCTATAGACTATAAACTGGCCAGAATTTAAAGTTCAGTGATGGTCGGCTATTAGAACAAACCTCATATATCACGTGTCAAAAAAGTGAAGCCATTTTTTGTTGGTTTGGACGACGTAGCTTTGAAACAATGGATAGTTTGAAGTAAACATATAACACATCTCTTGTACTCTCGTGAAGTACTTAAGTGACATCGATTATGATAGAGGTCTTAATACAGCTTGAAGCAGGTTAATTGGGGGTTCCACCTCTTTAGAAAGTACAGTAAGTGAATGAGGAGGTAATTTAAAGCAGAAAATAAAGAGTTCGTTTTTATTATTTAAATGCTTTAATTTTTTTTTTAATTATTATTTTCACGTTTATTGATTGGTAGGAGACGGGTACAGGTACTCACAAAATAGAACACACATAATAGAATCTTTACATTACTCTCATAGCATAATTCATATTGCCCAGTTAATATTCATTTCAGGAACTTGCAGCTAAGGTTAAGGTAGGCACCTAGGTTTCTATTTACAATAGTTTTACAATGGCGTGGTCTATCAATATTAAATTATTATATTCATGTAAAATAATATTATTGAGTTATAATAATACACATATACCATATCCACCACTGTCTAACTGGACGGTCATCAATATAGAGCCCAAACCGATAGTCCTATAAATATGACATTTTAGGGAACTTTTTTATACATTTTGATAATGGTTGAATTTTTATTCCTAACTAACTTTTATTCCTTATAATTTCTCCTTAAGATACTGAAACGAATATTATGAAAAATAAGTAAGATTATGAATATGTTCAAAACAGCCCATATAAAAGGCTTTCGTAGTGTTTTAAGGAGTACCTACCCACTTATCAATATGATATTTTTTGATTATAAACAACATTTCCAACGTGTTCGTGATTTTTTGTTCTATTCAATAATAATTACGTTTAAAAACTAAAAAGTAAACTGACTTAATTTATATGTGTTGATTTTTTTAAAACCGCCCGACTTATTTCTATAAAATTTAAATGGGACCAAAGTTTTCCCATTTATGCCATTCATCCTATTTATTTCCCAATTATGTTTCTAGAATGTATCAGAGAATATAGGCTATTTTTGATGTGTAACATCTTTTCTCTCGCTTTCCATGAAATCTAAGAAAGTGATTTCGTGAAAAGTTAATAGAAATAGGAATAGGAAGTGTTAATAGGAATAGGTGAAATAGGAAGATGGGGAAGCCCGCGTTATATGATTTGACCAATGAGCATGCGCGGTGGTAGAGTTGGCCGTCAAATGGTACCAAGCCATTTTCCGAGGGGTTGGAAGGTACTGTCTATCTAACATTAGAGTGCGATATTTCGGCACAGTTGTATGCGCCATGATCACGAGACTGTTTATTACTGTTTATCTAGTGATCATGGCACATGCAACTGTTTGTTGTTTTAAAATTAATTCAGAATAAGTATACTTAATGTTAATAATATTGCTTTTTAGCAAAGTGAGCTGTCAGATGTTATACATCCTAAGCGACTACTGTAAGGCTCGCTCGTTTTTTATTTTATTTAGGACCTGAGGTAAATTCAAAAATTACATTAAATAAAAGTTAAATTTTAATTATGTATTATTTATTATTATTATTATGTAGTATTTTTATTTATTTATTTGTAAATTTTAATTTTATTTCAGTTCCTAAAAAAAACAAAAAAATTAAATAACCATGATTATAACCAAAGTTAACATATATCCAAACATGCTTGAATTTTCTGTTATGATAAATATGTTTATCCTAAAAAAACCCAAACAGCATCTTAATATGACGAGTTACTAAATCGTCGTATCTTTGATTCGATGTTAATATATGTTTTGAGATTTAGGTTTAGAAAATCCGTAGGTATAGAAATATTTTATCATATAAAATTATTAAACCTAGCTATGGATAATCTTGTTTTCCTATTATTGTAATAGCTTTTTGAGCAAATAACAGTCTTTCACACAACAAGACATCGCTACCCACCAATAAACACAACGTGGCTATTTTTATGATATAATGATACAAATAAAGCAATCAATTTAAAGAACATTTATTTATAAAAAAACGAGTCGTTGCGGGACGCCTGGCAGATGTGAACCCTCCCGGGCTGAGGCGGATTAAGCTGACGAGCCACGATCGGTGCATCGTAAGCCTAGAGCCTAGCCTCATTTCCGTGCTATTAGATGTTTCACATATGTTACATCATAACACGATTTAAATTGAGATTTGACCCCAACATTTCAAATCAAAGATATTCATGACCTTCCGATTCTGAAGGGTATGCACACCAAAAGCCACTGCTCACACATATGCAAACTGCATACAAGGGTCATCAACAGTTCAAGACGTAGCTTATCTAAAATTTGACGATCCATTAAAACTTAACAGAACTTCTTTAGAGAGTAAGATAAAGGTTTAGGTCGCGCACCAATTGTTTATTAATCTGATATCTATTTATAATCCTAGAGTTAACGGCACTATAGAAATAGAAAATAGAAATACATTATTAGGCCATCTTATAAAACATAATTATATATTTTTTTCTTAATGTACCACAATATATAACAGCAGAATATAATAATTTAACTGATAACTGTAAAATATTTTAGAGTCGCAAATAATTTTTTTGAACTTTAAGACATTTAACATAATTATGCATATAGGATATATAATACAATAGTTACATACAGCTATGAAACTTCAGTTTTTTTAAAATCTATGTGCTTAACTATATATGAAGGACTTACACGTTTTACATATAACTTATATAAATATATGTGTGAAACTGGATACAATAACAGACAATAACTGGACAGACCAGATTAGAGTTTTAGTTCTATAACATTAGAGTTCTTATAACAGTAGAATAGGATTAAGTATATAAGTATTATGGTATATTGTTATAGACAGTTAGATTATTTTATGATTTTTAATAGACTTACAGTGTTATCGTAGTTTAGATTTAGCAAAAAATCCTCCAGAGCTTGACCACATTTATATTTACTTATATCTTTGATGTTAATTTTTTTATTCATTCTGTTATAAAGAAAAGGACCTAGGAAAAATGTGAAACCTTGCGCAAAACTCGTTCTACAATTAGGAACCTTATAGACCTTATAAATTCCTCTTTTCAGTGTTATCAGTGTGTCCTTGGTAGGAATGTTGTCTCAGCACACATAGTTTGACAAAGAACTGTCGGACAGTTAATACCTTTGTTTCTAAGTAACTATCATATGTGGGGTATCTAAAAGGTTTAAAGTTTAGGACTTTCAAAATTGATCGCTGTATTCGTTCTAACTTCATTAAAGAAGTCTTTTTCGCCCCACCCCATGCAGTAATACCATAAGATATAATAGATTGGCATAGAGTAAGATAGACTATTTTGTTAGTCTTTTCATCTTTTAGGTGTCTGAGTCTTTTAAATATGGGAATAAGTTTCCGGGTTCTAGATTTAAGGTTCTCAATTTGCTGTTTCCAATTAAGGTTATTATCGAATATTATTCCAAAATACTTAGTGCTATCAGCAGTTCTCATAGAATAACAATTACAAATTAAATAGTCATTGCCGGGACAGTTTAGACTGTGAACCTTAACTCTAAAGTCCGGACCAGGTAAGCTATTATTGTAGTTTGCAAATGGTATACAATTTGTTTTATTTAGGTTAAGAGTTAACAGATTACTATCAAGCCAGTTTTTAACTATACGCATGCCATTTTCAGAGACTGCACGCACTTCTTCCCAACTATGTCAGGCTGGCATAATTTCCATGCTTTATTACTATCTTAATGGTGTATGGCTAGGATGATAATAATTAAGTGATGATTTTACGCTGACCCACGTGTCATGTTGGTCTGTGGCGTCTATGCGTCTCTTAAAAAAAACTATTGAACTTTATCCGATCGTAGAAATAACTGCCTCGTTTTAGCAAAAAAAACACAACACGTTCAATTAACTGTACTTTTAATATAGGTTGTA
The DNA here is from genome assembly GCA_948098915.1 of Lampropteryx suffumata. Lineage (NCBI taxonomy): Eukaryota > Metazoa > Arthropoda > Insecta > Lepidoptera > Geometridae > Lampropteryx > Lampropteryx suffumata. The sequence goes on along the minus strand of OX402544.1, from coordinate 9,796,976 downwards.
ATTGTAATGATCATAAGTACAAGAGTAATAAAATAAATTAATTTAGAATAATTTGTATGCTTTTTTTAACAACTTATTAACAATTTTAATGTATTTATTGGGGAAATCGTTCAGGTAATTGCAAAGGTGTACAAAAGCTTAGACCCTATATTAAAAGTCAATCAAGCTTATAACATAGACTGTACATTCTGAACGCAAGCCTCGTATTTGGTTAGGTTGCCAATTTGACGTCATGTCCCTGAAATAAGGGAGTTGTCTTGCTACGTGGCATAGAATTTTGTATGAACATTTGATGCGCGCGCACATCATGTTTTATTCCGGCTGATTTAGAAAGTATACTGGCATCCCCAGAAATCGTGCCAGGTGGACGCAAAAATTTTTGCCATTCAACAGCAGTCCAACAACTACAGATCACTCATTTTCCTATCTCGTGTGTTACGAAGCTCCCTTGGTCGCGCGAACGTGAAGTGTCTCATCGAAAGTTAATTCGAAAGTTAATACTCAACCGTGAGATGGCTTCACCACGGACTCGCCGCAGGCTGAATAGCGTCCGCACTCAAGATGAAAACAATGTAAGTGTTATTGCTATTTTTTCGGAGATTCACTTATTACCTAAGCACTTCAATTGTGTTTCATCGATCGTAAAGGTACTTACATATAGCAATTGATTAGATTGGAATTATTTATGAGGGCCTCAACATTATATTCAGCTGAGTGATAAAAAAATCATTTTGATGATGATGATTTAGTGTGATGTCTCTAATTAGTCATAATGTTGCAGAAATGCTTCGAATGCCACACATTGAACCCACAGTGGGCTTCGGTAACATACGGGATATGGATATGTTTGGACTGTAGTGGCATTCACCGCAGCCTTGGTGTTCACCTCTCGTTTGTTCGGTCTGTTACAATGGACAAATGGAAAGAAATAGAATTGGAAAAAATGATGGTAAGTGCCTTAAATAAGATATTCCAGTTAGTTATTGCTCTAGAGCAATGTTCATTTAATGATGCTGGCAACATCAATGGATTACCATAAATATTAAGTTTTTATAAAATTTGTCATGTACAAATAAAGAGATCATAGCAAAGCTAAGTTGTTCAGACCATGGATGGGTGAGCAGCATTTTCATCTGAGGGCTTAGTTGCTCCAGAGATCAAACCAAGCTGTTGGTCCCGGCATTAAAAAAGTGCTTAAGGCATGGAGGAGGCTTTTGGGCAGCCTATTACAGGTAATAAGCTTCTGGTGACAGGCACCAGGCACCACTGGTTTCACCAAACAATGGTTTCACAATTATGTGTAGGTACTGGTGCAAATTAGAACAGAAAAGGTCTGTTTGTCTGGGTGTTATAAAGTATAATTAGTATGTAATATAAAATATATAAGTATTCTTCAATCAATCATCTGGTGCCCATAAGCTATGCTTAGTTTAGAGCTAAATGGTGTTGTGTGGATTGTCTACCAAAAGCCACTGATATTTATTAATTTAGTTATTCAAAAAAACAACTATTCAAATTAATGGCCACAAACGTAACAAAACAGTATAACACTTGTATTAATATTTGCCATTTTACCCATAAAATGGTTTCAATGAAATGATTAAATTAACCTATCGAGCGGATTGAGATGGACATTGAATGTTAACAATTGAATGTGCACAATGATGCAGCCTTCAATTGCAAGTGACAAATTGTTAGCCAATTTAACACTTCCTCTGGTAAATTGATACTGATGGCAAGTGCGAATATACTGATGCCATTCTCAGGGAGACTTCATCCAGGGCAACTGTGTCGGTTAGTGGTTCATTTTATTTGAATTTATTTTTAATTATTTTATTTGTTATTTTTCATCTGTATTTTAATATCATGACGTTTAAGTAATAATACTTCTTTATAAATTTATATGGAAGGCGACTAAAGATATTTGTTATTAGCTTGTTTAATTGGTAACGCGGCTTCGGTTTTTGTGGCGCGTCAATAGGCTCGCTGCGTCTTTGGTCTGTAAAACGATAAACATGTCGGAACAATAATTGTGCAAAAACCTACTCTTATCGTTTCGGCTTGATTCGAACAAAGTCAAATTATTTTTACTAGTCGCACACTGGTCGAAATTCGACCATAATTAATTAATAATTAATGTATTTTTTATGCATAATTTCAAAAAAATATTAGCATTCTGCACTCCTCGATATAAACAATAAGTGTGCGAAATTTCATACTCCTCCGTCCGCGCAATTTTCGTTAAAAGGGGTTAATAAAATTTGCGTTAAAATTTTCGTAAAAAGTTAAAAGGGGTACAAAGTTTTTGCTTCACGTATTAATATATAGATTCAAATAATCGCAAGCATCACTTTGAATCGGCTTACATGCTAGGTGGAAGGATGTGACGACCAATATTACTTAAGGCAATCGATATCTTAATCCTTCACAATATACGATACGATAATTTTTATTAAACAATGAAATAAATAACTGTAAATTCCACTGAATTGATGAATATTTCAACAACGTTATATATCGAAACGATATATCTAAATCTGTTAGCCAAGTAAACGGCTTACGTATTAGGTAACGTATAGGGTAGACCCTAAAATAACCGAGAAACATTGTTTTTCTTTACTACTGTGCAAAATGCGGGCTTGTGTAATGTTTGGACGAGCCTCTGAATACTCCAGACATTCTCAAAGATCTATATAACTAATATCATGATGTTTTCCAAGTCTGGCGATCACAGTCGTGGGCGTATGTATTTTTTCTGCCGTATTTGTATAGCGTAGTCTCTACGGTAAAACCATAATGCTTTATTTTTAACCAAATTAAAAAAAGGTGGAGTTTCTGAATTCGTCGGAATCTTTCGGAGTTTGTTTTTATGTATGTATGTATAACTATTAATCAAGGATGCCTGAACTCATTTGGAAAATTCTTTTTTCGTCTCAAAGGGTATACTTCTTAGGTTGTCCCATTTAAATTTTATCGAAATCGGTCGAGCGGTTTTTAACCAACAAAAATCCAAAAATTGTATACATGGATTATATTTTTATATTCAATTAAGTCGGGTTTTTTTTTTAGTTTTTAAAACGGAATTGCATATTGCAATGATTACTTGAAATCTCTACAACCAACGACACAGGGTTGATTAAAGGGGCTGTCTGTCTGCAAGCTAAATTCAGCCTTCTCCTAGAGCGGTTGGACCCTGTTTTACAGTAATTCAGATCTTTTGAGTGTCCCAGCGACATTGTTATCCAATTAGCGAGACCCCGGCCGGAATCACCACAATTGGTTTATAACTCCATGATTGTCGAGTCCGTCCGTCTACGAGAAGAGCTATTCTTCATTTTGTTAGTTAGTCCGGTCACGATAATCTACGTGTTACTTACTAAAATTCTAAATAGTCAATCTATGTAGCTATTGTATCTCGGAATTTGCTTAGGATATATCTGCACGGAAACTCTCTTACATGTAAGTTGAATCAATGTGACTGTATTGAATAATAATTACTATTGAATAATAGGGGTGATATTGATAAAGTTCTAACACATGCAGTTTTCATGATTTATTTGAAATAGTATTTTCTTAAAAAATACTTTTTACTAGCTGTCCCTCTCACGAATTCGTCCGTGCATTTTATGAATAAAAATATATTACTTAAAAACACAAGTTAAAGCATGCGGGATAATCTAGCTAATAATTAATAATAATCACTGAATATTTTTTAACCGACTTCAAAAAAGAAGGTGGTTCTTTTTTGAAGTCGGTAGGTGGACCACCCAGTCTACTCCCACCTGTTCTGTTGAATAGTTCTGTTAGCAGAACTATTGGGTTTTTTTACCATTAGTTCAGTTCACAGAGCAAATGGGAAAAGAATTCCCAGTACTTCTGTTCACGAATCTTGTGAAATTCAGATCGAAACCAGTTGGTTAGGTTATGTTAGAGTATAGAAAACAACGCGCAAGGCGAGCGTGCCGCGGCAGCGGCCGCCGAAGCGCCAGAAGAATATTGTTCGTCTGTCGATTAGATTGAAGCCAGATGTAAAGCATAGTCTTAAAAGTCATAATTCATAATTCATAATTCATAATTCATTTATTGTGGAACATAGGTATAATACAGGTTTTATTATTTGGTAAGTATGCTATGCTACCATTTGATAAATGGTGTACAATATTTTCTAACAATGTGAGACATTTATAAAAAAATAACTAGGTAACATAACAATAATTCAATATAAACGTCACTTAGGAATATTACATAATTAAATTTATGTCATTTTATTAATTCAGATACGTTATAAAAACATTTAGCTTGTAACCAGGTCTTGAGTTCTTTAATAAATTTATTTAATGGTAATTTTTTTATATAGTCAGGTATGGAATTATATACATTTCCGCATAATGCATAGCTACTATTTATATACATACTCGTCTTTGGAACTTTAGGCAATACAATTCTGTCCTGGTTTCTTGTGCTTCTATGATATACCTCACTAGCTTTAACAAACAGTTGATTGTGCTTTCTAACAAACAAAGCAGACTCCAGGATATACATACAAGGTAGTGTGAGAATATTTAATTGTTTAAAGAGTGGTTTGCATGATTCCCAGGGCGGTATCCCGCCAATGGCCCTTACACATTTTTTTTGTGCGATAAATGCTCTTTTTAAGTCTGTTGAGTTTCCCCAAAGAATTAAACCGTATGTGAGTACCGATGCTACATAACCATGATATGCTTGAAGTACTGTGGCTAAGGACGACGTTTTTCTCAATCTCCGCAGAGCATAAACAAATCTGTTTACTTTGGAGCATACTTTATCGACCTGCATTTTAAAATTTAAATGTTTATCTAAGACTATTCCTAGAAACGTTGTCCTATCAACCTCTGAAATGTTGATATTTCCATATGAAATGTTTTTCAGAGGCTGGTTTATACGTGCATAGGTTCCAAACTGTATATAATTTGTCTTTGTCAAGTTTACATTCAAGTTATTAATGTCAAGCCATTTAATTATGCATTCTATAGTATTATTTATGTCAATTATGTAATTATTAATGTCAGTGTTGCGATTAGATGTAAATATTAAAGAAATGTCATCAGCAAATAATATACAGGGCTTAGAAGTGATGTCAGGAAGATCGTTAATATATAGAAGAAAAAGAAGAGGTCCCAAGACACTTCCCTGAGGCACTCCAACTTTGTTAGGTCTGTAGGTAGAGCGAACAGATGCTAATTCATTATCGTTATTCAGATTGGTTATTTCGACACATTGTAGTCGATTGTCCAAGTACATTTTTAACCAACTAAGGGCAGGTCCACGGATACCATACATTTCTAGCTTAGTCAACAAAATATCGTGAGAGACATAGTCGAACGCCTTTGACATATCGAAAAAAATAACTGTAACTAATTCTTTGTTATCGATGCCGTCTATTACTTTTTTAACGAGATTAAAACAAGCTAACGTTGTGGATTTACCTTGCTGGAACCCGTATTGTTCCTGTTTCAATATATTATTTTTATTAATGAACGCTTGTATGCGTCTTTGCATGGCTACCTCGAAGACCTTAGATATTACATGTATTAATGTTATGGGTCTATAATTGTCTAATTTTGACTTATCACCTTTCTTGTATAGGGGTCTAACAATTGATTTTTTCAAAAGCATGGGAAAGGAACCCTCTTCAAAAGATAAGTTTATCAGGTACGTTAATACTGGGGTTATCTCCATTGAACAAGCTTTCAAAATTTTTGTGGATATTTCATCATACCCTTCCGCCTCTGTGTTTCGAAGAGACATTATAATTCTGTGAATATCATCGCAGTCGTAGGGTCTCAAGAATAAGCTACTACAAACTGAGATCTTACATGCAGTGTTACCTTTATGTTTATTTTGACTAATGTTATCTGATATATTAGTCCAGTAATTATTAATAGTTTCGGCTATTTCTTTAGGAATCTTTATTAAATTATTATTATGATTTATAGAATTTATGTGCTCAATTGGTTTTGTGTCACTGGTTTCAGTTTTGATCAATTTCCATGTGGCTTTACAAATGTTCTTAGCATCATTTATGACTTTATAATTATGTATCTTTATTGATTGGTCTATACAGTTACGGAGTATCCTTGAATATTTTTTATAATGATTACGACTGGATTCACTTTTCTTAGAATAATATAAGTACCGTAGGGTCCTTTTTGTTTTGCAGCTGATCTTTAGTCCTTTACTAATCCATTTATTTTTACTGATTTTGTTCGATATTTTAATTCTCATTTTAGGAAATGAGATATTGTAGAGCAAACAAAAGAGTTCATGGAAGTTAGTAAAGGCTGCGTCTAGTTTTTCATTGAGAACTTCTGAGAATGTCAAGGAAGAAAGGTATGACCTAAATTTAGCAATATTTTGTAAACTGTAGTCCCTTCTGTATTTAAAGTGTGTTTGTAGGGGATGTTTCAAATGTGTTGGAATGATAAGAAGCTGTGCGGTATTGTGGTCTGATATTCCCCAGTGTAGAAGTTCACCTCTTGCAGAGTCACAGAACTAATGGTAAAAAAAACCCAATAGTTCTGCCAACAGAACAGGTGGGAGTAAACGGACCACCCAGGTGGTCTCATTTAAATATTATCGAAATAAGTCGAGTGGTTTTTAAAAATCAATAAATATCTAAAAATTGTATTCATCGATGATATTTAATTACATATTCAATGAAGTCGGTTCTTATTAGTTTTAAAACCTTATTATTTAGTAAAGGTTTCGTAATTACAAAGATAACCTTCTACATCTAATACTCGCACTCTCAAACTAACAAACAAACAAACAAACTTACAAACTTTACTTCTAAAAAATGTATGTGTATGTATAAACTAAGCGTTTGACCGTGGTGGTCCCATTTAAATTTTACCAAAATCGGTCGAGCTTGTTTTTAAAATTCAACAAAAATCGATGAATGAAACCTCGCTGTGTCATTGGAGCAGTGCGTTTAGTTGGCCTACCCATATTGTAATATAAACAAAAAAAAATCTACTTTCCACTAAAAAATATATATTCAATGAAGTCGGTTTTCTTTTTAGTTTTTAAAAAGAAAACCGACTCTACTCGTATAATTCGGAATTCAATATTATAACGATCGGGACAAACAGACGCCAGTAATGAGTTCCCCTAATAAGAGAATAAATAAGAGTGCTTATTCCGTGTCTGAAAAGTTATTATTTTCCCTAATAGCTTTGATGTTATCCCGTTATCCCGTTGTCCCGTTGCTAGAAATGCATTACGTAGTTCATAATGTTCTATACATTAAAATTATAAAGTTCGGTAAAAACAGAAACCAGTAATCAGTTCCACTCCTTAGTTGAGTTTTTATCCCGTGTCTAAAAATTTAGTATTGTCTCTATAGGCTTTGATACCCAGTTGTCCCGTTACTAATTATGCACAAGTAGTTAATAATTATCCAGTCTTCGAAGTAATAATGAAAACAGCATCGTCAGTAAGTTCCACTCCTTGTAGAGTGCATATATGCCGTATACGTACATTTTGCGTATTTTTTATCCTGAAATACGTGCTTCTTTATTTTCTACTAGGTGCTGCCCGCGGCTTCGCGCGCGTGGTACTTACATAAAAAGTAGCCTATGTCCTTCTCCAAGGTCCCATCTATCTCTATACCAAAATTCATCAAAATCGGTTCAGCGGTTTAGGCGTGAAAACGTGACAGACAGACAGAGTTACTTTCGCATTTATAATATTAGTAGGGATAAAAATAGTGACTCAAGTATCGGTCGCATAACGGGAATCACAATAAATCAATATTTTTATATATACAACACCTCTTCACAGTTATTTACGGGTTACTTTTAAAACCTTTATTCTCTTGTTTATTTATTTTGTATTTTAGGTAAGTATACAATTTTAGGCAAATCGCCCAACGCGTTGAATTGTCCTATACAAATTTTAAGGCTCCCATTGCACCCCTTTTAAAGGGTTTTAGGAAACCCTGAAGCATGTACCTTATTATTTTGCATTCGAAATATACAAACCAAGTTTCAAGCAAATCGCATCATGCTTTATTAGTCCCTATACATATTTTAAACTCCTTTGCACCCCATTTAAAGAGTTGTTTTGAAAAATCCTGAAATACTTATCTACACATTTTATATTAAAGGTATAAAAACCAAGTTTCATGCAAATCGCATCACGCGTTAATAAATCTCTATACAAATTTGAAACTCTTACTTGCACCCTTGATTAGGGGTTGTTTGAAAAAAATATATGTAGGCTTTTATTAGTTGTATCATAGCATATTTGAGAAAAGCTTCAGAATTGTAAGTTCAAAGAATACGATTTTTCTTACAAAAGGTTTCACATTCTCTTAGGGGTTACATTTTGGAAAATCCATTCCTCGTGATCTTTCTAAGAATAATTGTGCCGAATTTCAAACCTGTAACCCTTGTTGTTTTGGAGATCTCGTGATGAGTCAGTGAGTCGACTTCTGCTTTATACTCGTATAAATAGATTATAGCAATTATAATAACCATGCGGTAAAAATCACCTGTATAAACTACATCCCATTCTTCAAGATGTGGTTTCGAAAACCCTGTAAACGTATTTCTATATTTTCAATGTACCTTAAGTCTGAAGTTGTAAAATTTCAGAAAGTAATCTATAAAACGTTGACACCCCTAATATATTTTTAGGAGTTAGTTTGAATATTTTACTTGTGTTACACTAGAGTATTACGTTGAATTTGAATCAATTCCTGTAATTTTGTAACACCGTGTTGAAGAGGTAGTTAGGAAAAAATCTTTATTAGTTCATAACTATTTGTACTGAAGGTATATATACGCTAAGTTTCAAACAAATCACACCATGCATTTAAAAGTTTCCATATAAAAATTAAAACCCGTAGCACACCGTTTTAGGGGTAATAAAAAAATACATTAGTTCGTTACCATTTCTCCTGAAAAATATGTGTCAAGTTTTAATCAAACTACCTTAAACATACAGTAGATCTATTAGATTTTAAAGAAAACGGGTGGTCTAGTTTGAAATGTTTTCTACCAAAGCTACCATCTTGATTTTGTTGGCGATCTTCAGCTTTACCTAAGGAGGCGGGTGCTAGGTTTTCCTAGGAGACACATAGTATAAAAACTCTTTTCTTTCATTTGTATTTTTTCTATGTCAGTCAGTTAGTCAACCAGTAACAGCTACATGGGGCAGTATTTTGTCTTTGTGGGAATTAACTGTGCGTTTTTGGTGTATTCTCTGATAATTTCTTCTGAACTGGCTATCTTATTGGACTGATCTTATTCTGATGTTTACCTGGCTATAATTTGGATTCCGATTGCTTAAAGATTTGTGCTTTACCATGTCAAAACGAGGGAAAACGCTGAACGGTTAATCTCGTGAACTGGTAGTAAAATTGAGCGATTATTTCGAACGTGAATCTGTTAACGGTGGGCCTCTTTTACCTGTGACACAACCGAGAGAACGCGTCGCCGAAGCATTAGGATTGGGGAAGAGGACATCCAAATTCTCAAAGAGAAATACGGACCATCAGGCTTAGAAGTGAATACTTAACGTACACCGAAAAAAAAGAGAGAAAAGAAAATGGTTGGCGTTGACAATTTAGATGCTGCTGCAATTCGCAACCACATTTATGGATATTACGCAAGAAAGGAATATCCTAAACGGAAAAAACTAATGTTTTCATTAAAAGAGGCAGCTTTATTTTCTGGCGGTAAATCGTCACTGTCAAAGGTTTTAAAATCAATTGGCTTCAGATATAAAAAAACAGACAAGCGAAAAATCCTGCTGGAACGATATGATATCATGTTGAATAGAATAACATTCTAGTTTAGTCAAGTAACTAAAATAACCGATTGGGACAATGGCCTCAATTCTGTTGGCACACCAACCTAACTAATTTTAGCTAAAATTAGGTTTTGAATTGTCAAATTAACCTTTGGTATTCTGCTGCTACCAACTTATCCTAATTTAATTTTATCTAACTTAATTAAGCGTTCCTAATTTAGTTAGATGGTACCAACCGAATAGGTTTTACAAATGCTATGACTAACTAAATATATTTTAGACAATTCCTAAATTTAGAAATGAACCAACTGAATTGCCACCATTGTCGTGTTTATTAACGAAACATGGTTAAATGCAAACCATACCGTTTCACAGACACGGAACAATGACACAGTGGCCTCCGCCTCAAAAGTTCCATCAGGAATAGGAGCTCGCCTTATTATATGTCACGCGGACTCAGCTTCTCAAGGATTTATTCCAGACAGCCTCCTCGCATTCGCGTCTAAAACTACGGGTGATTACCATGAGGAAATTAACTTTATAATTTTTAAAGAGTGCTTTGAAAAGCTGCTAGTAAGCCTAGAAAACCCATCGATAATTGTCATGGACAACGCTCCGTATCATTATGTTCAAGTTGATAAGCCACCCATGGCAAGCAAATAAAAAATTAGAAATTATCTCGTGGCTGGAAACGAATGGTGTGGAAGCAAAACCAACTTATTTATTAAAAGTTGAGTTGTTGAATTTGGTAAAAGCCACTAAGCCGCCCAAGCTTCGCTATATAATCGATGAACTAGCCCTAGAGCATGGACACGACGTTATTCGATTACCTCCCTATCACTGCCAGTATAACGCAATCGAGCTTATTTGGGCACAAATAAAGGGTCATGCAGCGCGTAACAATACTGAGCCACCCTTCAGTACTGCATAAATGTTGGCACTGCTACAATCTGCGTGTGCAGAAGTCACTACGGAAGACTGGAGAAAAGTCGTCGAGAAAACAAAGAAAATAATTTCAGATGATTTTAAACGAGATATGAGAATAGACAATATCTTTCAAAATGAATTAATCATATCTCTGAATGCGGTCTCTGAATAAATGCATTTTTTTTGTTACACTTGTCTTATTCTGTTTCCATAATTTACGATCGAAAATCGATCGAAAATTTAATTTAATCGATGTTTCTAAGCAGGTCACCTCACTATGAAGCTAAAACAGACAGATGTCAAATGTGATCTGTTAAATTGGCCCTACTATAGTGACGTAGGTATTATTAGATCGCCCGAAGACCTTCGTTATGTCAAATAGTACTGACCGCACAGAGAGTTGTCTATTCAAGTTAATGCATAAGTTTAGTCAGTTCTAGAGTTAGGCATAATTTTCGATCGAAGTCTTGATCAAGTAAACCAGCCATAAGTTAAATACACGTATTTTGGCATCAATTCGATTGAAGCTGATTTCAATTTGAAGGATTTTCTGCGTGTTATTCACAGTAGTAGTGCCATATAACTGTATTGTATATTTTCTTTAAACAGGTGGGTGGGAACTTGAAAGCTCGAGAATTCTTCGAATCGCAACCAGACTTCAGAACAGGTCTAACGATACAGCAGAAGTACAACACCAAAGCGGCTGCCATGTATCGTCAAAAGGTAAGTGGAATTTTATTGAATACCAGCCAGAACGTGACTGCGTGACTCGCTCCGCGCATCTGTACCGTAAGTCATGTTTAGTCTGTACCTTGGTGATATGTTTTCATATAATATAAACTCTGATTACTCGCTAAAGACATTGAAATGACGATTCGTAAGAGCCACACACATACTACCTTAGTGCTAATCGTTGAGGGGTTCTGTTGATGTCGTTCTGACTCTATCATCAGATACTTCAGATATCATCATAATTGTGGTTCAAGATTTTACAGCGACAATTCTAAAGAACTCTAAACACAGAATTGAATCCATTTTGATCTATATCTGTCATTTGTAAATACATACTTGGCAGACATTCAAGATTATTTATATCAAATTTAAAGCAAATCGTACACGTGTTAAAAAGTTCCTGTACAAGTAAAAGTCAAAGTCAAAAGATATTTTATATTCAATACAATCACAATAATAATAATAATAATAATAAATCTTTATTCATTAGAGCTAAGGGTTGCAACAGGAAAAGTAATATTTATTATTACAATATAATACTTATTAGGTATCTATACTTAGGAAAATGTTTACAATACAAGGATCACTTTGAAACGTCTTACTAGGTGAATTTAGGTGCCAATTCGTCCTAACCCAAGCCCGAGAAGAACTGGCAAAAAACTCGTCCTGGTCCTAGCGCTTTTTTTTACCGACTTCAAAAAAAGTAGATTACTCAATTTGACCGTATATATTTTTTTTATGTGTGTTCGCGGATAACTTCGTCGTTTATGAACCGATTTTGATGATTATTTGTTTGTTCGAAAGGTCGAATCGAGGGGAACCTTCGAAAATCGTAGTGGCGACTAGTGCGTTTGTTATTTTTTTCATTCATTATTTCTAAGCAATACTATTTAATGAAGGTCTGGAGTCGATCTGATGATGGAGCCGAAAGACAGTCGGTTTTCAGCAATTACCTGGTGTTTGGGCTTGATTAATTTGTATTGATGAGAACTTTACACCTAGATGGGTTGTGACTGTCATTAGGGGTCTGATGATGAAGACGAAGGACAGTCAAAGGAACTCCTCAGCTTTTAACAGTTAACAGCTACCTTATGTATATACATGACTAGCGACCCGCCTCGGCTTCGCACGGATGCAATGCTGATAGTTAATATACTACAGAATGTCTTTATATACAACGTTATCTAAGGTAATAAGATAACCTAAGAGATAGACATTACAATCGCGGATTTTTTTGTAGGCCTTTAAGGTGTGCAATACTGTAGTACATTATTTTGATCTATCTCGTATGGTTCAGCCAGCGTTTGCCATGTAAGCGCAAAAAAGTGTGTTTATTTACGATATCAAATTAGAAACCTCTAAAATTATCAGTGTTTCTCTACTATATTATGCATGTATTATACATATAAACCTTTCTCTTGAATCACTCAATCTATCAAAAAAATCCACATCAAAATCCGTTGCGTAGTTTTAAAGATCTAAGCATACATAGGGACAGACAGACAGCGGGACTTTGTTTTATACTATGTAGTGAAATCGGTTGTCTTTTTAGTTTTTAAAACGTAATTATTACAGAATCACCCATTAAAATGTTTCCATACAAACATTCACACCTCATTTTACTCCTTTATTAGGGTTATTTTGAAAAATCCTGCATTTTATTTATTCATATCAAGTTTCAAGCAAATCGCACCACGCATTAAAAAGTTTCATACATTCATTTTCACCCCTTTTCACCCTTTTAGGGGTTGAATTTCAAATAATCCCGTCTTAGTGGGTGTTTTTGCTGTAAAAGAAAGCTACCTTCCAAATTTCAGCTCTCTAGTTTCAGCGGTTTCGGCTCGGCGATGATAAATCAGAGTTCGCCCAGGGTAAACATTTGTGTGATGAACATAAATGTTTGTTCTGTGTCTGGGTGTTATAATGTATCATAAGTATGTACATATTTAAAAATATATAAGTATTCTATCAAGTCATCTGGTCACCATAATACAAGCTATGCTTAGTTTGGGGCTAGATGGTGTTGTGTGCATTGTCCACTAATATTTATATACTATTTATTTATTTCAAATGTGTCTGTTAACTGTCTGAGGGCAGAGCAACATGAGGCCATGCATTCTTATCAATCAAATAATATGAATAACAAATATTGTTGCCTTATTTCACTTTGTTTAACAGGGTATTTTGTGAAAAACTCATAATTAGTCTTTAAACATTTGTACTAATGAAAGTTTTGACAAAATCGCACATTTCATCGAATCGTGTATTTTACCAGCATTGAAAAAATATTTGCCAAGTTCAATATCGCACCACGCGACCAAACGTTTCCATAAAAACTTTGTTACCTGTTTAAGGAGTAAAAATCATGTACAATACTCACACTGGATATTTCTCCCTCTTAGTTAGGTGCAATAAACGATTGCGCGGTATTGTTGTGCAGATAAATGTTTGCTACAGATGTTTGAAGCCCGATACAGATCACAAAGGATAGTTTCTCAAATGTATAGAGCCCTAGGCTAGGTCCTACCTACCTGCTTTTTAAATATACAATTCCTAAATAATTTATTAAATTCTTAAGATTTTATAAATGATTATTTTCTGAGTTATATTAAGTCAATAAAAGCGAAACTTAAAAAATAATAACAAACATTCAACAAAAACGTTCAAAATGAATAACAGTTAGGTACAATGAAAATAACAAACATTTAACAAAAACGTTCAAAATGAATAACAGTTAGGTACTACAATGAAAACCTTCACAAGGCTCGGAATTACGTTTTGCGTGTTGTTATCGAGTGTACCGCTAAGAGTAAGCGAAATAAGACGATGCGGCAAACATAAGCGAGTAAGCGAGCCAGCTGTCAAGGCTGTCTTCATCTTTAAAGTTGGGATTGGCGCTAAATCATACTACTGTTTATACACTATTCAAATGATAAACTCGTAGACAGAGAAAACAATAGACACATGGTGAACGTGCCGCGTGTGAGATAGAACGATAGGTGGATGGTGTTGCCACATTAAAACTTTTACCCTAGTCCTAAGTAATCCTAGATTTATTAGAGACGTTGTGTTGTAGTAGAAATCTCTAGAGCTTGTGTCTCTATTACAAAACTCAAACTTTTATAACAGATGTGTGATATAGAAAAAATATAACAAAATTTGTGTACTTTATTATTGTTATATTATTATTAAAGCTAATCATAACATTACAGAAATAATAAAACCATAAAGATAATACAAAGTCAAGGTCAAAAGATAATTTGTTCAATACAATCACAAGGATCACTTTAAAACGTCTTACATACTAGGTGAATTTAGGTGCCAATTCAAAACCCAAGCCCGAGAAGAGAAACTCCTAGTCCTTCTGGTCCACCTGGTCCTCCTCCTGGTCCTAGCGCATTTTTGCATGATACAATTATAACTACCTTAACTACGAAATACTAATACAAGCGAGTTTATACATTTCAAGTGTGTCGGTTAACTGTCTGAGGGCAGAGCGACATGAGGCCATGCGTTCTTATCAATAATATAGTCATTTATATTATAATAAGCTTTCTTCAAAAGACTATTTTTTATGTAAGCTTTATTAGGTAGTTTAGTTGCAATTTCAGGAAGCTTATTATAAAACTGCACCGTGTTCCCCATAAAGGACTGTTTACTTTTTCTAGTCGAAAAGTATTGATCAGTATCTACCAACCTACAGAATAAAAACTCATAAATCAAATATTTGCTAACCACCAGTGCATTAGGATACAGAATGGTTAATTTATTCTTTTTAAACGATACATTTTTCTCAAAATGGGTGCTACAATATGTCGAAGAGTTTTTGGGTGTCCAATTTTTTCGGCCTGTGGCTTCGACCCACTGCAAACGTACATTATCGTTTGATGGAAAACTGTAACAAGTTAATAGCGAGATGTTTTTTTTACAATTTGAGAATCATTTTAATATATTTATTTATACAGAGCGGTATGATTATTCTCGTTGACAGGACATTATTTCACATTAAATTGACTTCAAAATCTATGAAAGGTCTCCTCAGACCGATTTTAATCAGCTTTTAAAGTTAAAGTGGCTGCCCTTGCTATCATGAATTACCTTGTCTCCATATATTCCTCTATACAACATCGAAAAATTGAATTATTAATATTCATACGATATGTAAGACACATTTTATGTAAAATTTATGTACCTAGTCTGGGGAATGTTAAGGTCGAATGCAGGCAACACCAAAATAAATAAATTATTTGTTATGATTTATGAATTATACTGTAGCGAACAAAGTTCAGTTCGAAATGCTGTTATATATTGTGTATATTAATAAAAAACAGTTTGAAAGCTAATAACTACTCAAAAATACTTGTACTTGCGAGTAAAAAGACAAATCGGAGTGTTTCCGTTCACTATCACTTTTACATCCTAAAACGATACATAAAACCGTTATCTTTACAAAATCCGGTAAAGGAATTTGTTATTTGCAATTCGCAAGTAATTCAGCGTGATCACAATTTATTTTTAACTGTTTTTTTCCGGTTATTTCACACAAAGCGAGCACAAACTTGAAAATACCGGCACGCGACATGAAACAAAAAATCAAACCATTCTATCTCGTTTCTTTATAGTATCTGCATATAAGTTGTTCTCTTTCTTGTATGAATGCGACGGATGCCATCTAGTCGTCTATTAGTTTCTATGTCTACGGTTAAACTCGATATTCGAAACAATCGAACAAGATCATTATTTTCTTAACCTGATGTTATTGTCCAATTTATATATATATCTTTTAATTTGATTTCGCTATAAATTTAAGGTTTAAACATCTCGGGCTCAAAATATACCAACTTTCTCTCCTTACATGCGTGTGCTTTCAAATATTTTTCCAACCTAAATATACCTTCTGCTACTATTTATTTAGTTTAAAAACCTTTCTTTATTGACATCAAATATTTAATTGTACCTTGCAAATACAAAATACGATTATCGATTAAAATAGTTCCATTAATGGGTTATTTTAATTGTTGTTCATTTTAGAAAAGCCACATCCCTAGCCCTCTCCTCACCCCTCGCTTGCCTCCAATTTGAACCAAAAATGGTTCCGACGTACAAAGATCCAGTGTGAGCAGTGTAAGTCATTTGTACTTAAGAAAATTTATGCTATGTTTCAAGTTTGTAAGTCCATGGAATACGTTATATTACACTGAGGATTTTCTTTTTCAGATAATATAGGTAAAATTTTCAAACCCTCAAATTTAAATCATCAACGACCGGCGGTTTAGGCTAGCCGTGTCGTGAATCAGTCAGGACAACGATATTTATAATAATAGAAGCAGAAGATACAACTTAGTTGAACGGGCACAACACAGGATTTATCTACCCAATAAAAAAAAACCCTTTCGACCCGTTCTATTCAGTTAAAAAATCTGAGTCATAGTGTATTCTAAACAGAACAGACTCCGTAATATTTATAAAAAAGCGAACTTGATGAAATTATTTCTCACAGTAACATCAAAACTTTGTACTTTAATTAGTAAGTAGGTATTGTATTTAACTTGTTTATATTCTCCTTTTCAAACGAAAGCAAGTGCAATTCCTAGAACTATGAAGGCAGACTTATTAAATAAGGATAATCCAATCTGAATAAAACTGATTTGAATCATTATTTTATAAAAGTTAATAAGTATCTGTGAGTGTGTTTTATTGTGTATTTTTGTTTTAAATTTAAACAAAAAAAAAATAGAAATGAAATTAGGAAGTAGTTTTGGGTTGAAACGGAAACTTAAATCAAATGTTTTTGAAAAGTACCTACTGGGTAGAAAATCGTTGGGTTGAACAGGAAAGCAGTTTTAAAACTCTAAACACGATTATTAAAATAAAAAAAAAGCAATTATGTTTTTTTTAAAAGGGTTGACTAATTCCCTGACTCATTGACATCATTGTTATACCAGTTCGCGGTGAGTTAGAGGAAGATATGAGAATATTATATTCTCAAATTGAACCACCTGGGAGTAGAAGAAAAATGAATTATGAATGTTTTTATAAAACAAAATCGTTATCAATTTAAAAGTTTTAGGTGCTTTTAAGAAAATTTACTTTCAAATATAATATTGAAAATATATATATTTTACGAAAACAGTTCAGCAGGTCTAGCACCACGAGCTGTTTATGTTTTTAGGGGATGTAATGGTATACATTTTTAAATGCAGGATTTTTGAATAAAACAAACATATAAAAGAGAAGTCCACTCACTGACTCACTCACTCACCACAAAATCTTAAAAAACTACAAGGGTTACGGGTTTTTTAAATTTGGCGCAAGCATTTTTTTAAAGGTGTAGACACTCACTAAGAACAAGTTTTTAAAATTCAACCCCTAAAAGGGTGAAAATGTTTGTATGAATGATCGTATTCTTACATTTCTGAAATTTTGCTCAAATATGCTAATAAAAAAATAGTAAAAGGCAACATTTTATTTTTACAAACAATTCCTAAACAAGGGTGCAGTAAGGGTGTTTAAATTAGTATGGAACTTTACATCCGTAGATCGATTTACTTAAAATTTTATTGTATACTTACCTAAAATACAATATAAACTGTCATTCCCGTGACGCTATTGATCCCAAACTTGAGTCAACTCGTTTTATAGAAAATAAATAAGCACGCATAAAAACTGACTCAAAGTACATACGGATATGAGATACAAGCAATCTACAAGGAGTGGGACTGACTTTGCTGTTTTCATTATAACTTCAAAGACTGGATAGTTAACTACTTGTGCATAATTAGCACCGGGACAACGGGGTATCAACGCCAATTGTGAAAATAATTACTTTTCAGACACGCGATAACCACACTAAGAAATGGAACTGATTACTGGTGTCTGTTTTTACCGATCTTTATAATTTTGAAGTCTGGAAAATTATGAACTACATATTCATTTCAAGCAACACGGATAAATGGGACCACATCAAGTTATTAGGGAAATTAATTACTAACTTTTCAAACACGGGATAAGCACTCTACTAAGGAGTAAAACTCATAGTGGCGTCTAATATAAGGGTCGTTTTTAACTCGGAGCGTGGATCATTATTAACTACCAAATAAATAAGCAACGGGACTGTTGAAAATGAAACCATATCCAAAAAAATACTTACTTGCCAAAAACAGTCTAAATACAAGTCTAAGCATATGTCTAAGGATTGGTGGTCAAATGTCTACATTACATTTTATAAATAAATAATATAATAATAATAAATAAATAATCCCGGACATTTCACACAGCATCATCTGGTCCCAAAGTAAGCAGAGCTTGTGTTATGGGTACCACAGGACTGATACACTACTTATATACTTTTTTTTTGTAAATACATACATATTATACATAGAAACACCCAGACCCGAAACAAATACTTGCAGATCATACAAACATTTGTCCCTCGGCGGGAATCGAACCCGCAACCTTCTGCGTCTCAGCCGGATCTAAGCCCACTGCACCACAGAGGTCGTCTGTCGTCGTCTTTATAAAAATAAAGCTTGTAAGTTCCTTTGTCGGTTTTGCGACAATTAGATGTAGAGGGTTATTTTTGCAACTAATAAACCGACATGTACTAAAAAAATATTATATAGTTAAGATTTTTATTGCGTTAAACAAAAACAAGGCATCAAATTAAAAGACCATGGTGGCGGACATGAATATTTTGTAACAAATTTATGTGTATAATTTTGAACGTGTTTGTATTGAGATAAAAAAAGAAAATTGCATTAATATTAAAAACCAAGATTATAGATGTATGCCATTATTAATTTCTGATCTATTGTTGATCTTTTTATATAAATCTAGTTTTTTCCATAAACCAGTAAGAGCTTCTTAAAACTCGCGCTACAGGTAAAAACTTGTCATTATTATAAAACTAAAAAATTACGATAGTCGCGTGTGGATCATCATGGCGATTATGCAACTCTTGATACAATCAATGTCAATCGGTTTCGATTACCAATAGGCTTTATTTCATGGATGGGTATTATGTACGTTCGGTTTCTATTCATTTAACATCATGTGTTACAATCAACATCAACATCAACATTCCGTAATACCAATTTATCATTAGTAACTGAAAGCTGTTAGTTTCAATGATTTGAAAGTATCAAAATTACATAATCGCCCGGCAGGTAGTCTTCTATAAATCCTTGTATCCCAGTAATTATAACTGTAAAAGTTTGTGTTTGTGTGTGGCTCAATCACGCCGTAACGGCCGGACGGATTTACATGAAACTTGATATAGATGAAGTATGTGACCTGGAATAGTATATAGGCTATTTTTTATGTAGCAAACACGCGTGCGAAGCTGTGGACAGAAGCTAGTAATATTATAAACGTGAAAGTTTGTGTGCTGTCTATATGTATTTTGATTATTTGTGGCTCAATCGCGCCGTAACGGCTATACTAATTTCGATTAAACTTGGTATAGATGTAGCACAGACTACATCTACCTAGAATTGAAGTTGGCGTTTTTTATGTAGGTACCACGCGTCGTGCGCAGAATCTACTACTATGATAAAACTGTAGAGGTCGAAAAGACCGTATGATAAAAATATTTTTATGATAAATGGTTGGAAGTAAACAAAAGCAAACACGATTCTAGCATTTTTAGAATTTTTGTCTCTCTACAGATAAAATACCTCTGCACCGCGGTATTTTTCATCACGCCTCCACCCGTTGAAGGGGCAAAAAGAGGAATTTAAGTTTGTATTGGTTACCTCATAATGTGTGAATTTACTTCGAGCTCGTGTACATCTTGATAAATGCGTGCTTTACAAGATTTTAAAGATATGGTGATAAACATTTTAGGTACTTATAAAGTCCTTGCTGTTCTGCTCGCGTCTTCGTTCGGCGCGTTTTAATAAGAAATATATATCACAATAAATAGCATTTTAAAGCATTAGAGACAATCTAGCCACCTATCAGTGAATATTTTATTAGATTCGGTTAAGTAGTTTCAAAGATAACCCTCTACATCTATACTCGCAAAATCTCAAACAAAACTGAAAACTTTACTTTTTTATATTTATTATAGAGATATATATAAGCGTTTAAATACCACTTCTTAGTTGAAGCAAGATCATGTCTGTGAATTAAGATTGTTATGTTAAACGCTCCATTGTGTTCCCTTACAAGTTTGAACACCCCATTTGCACACTTTTTTAACGGTTTTATTGAAAATCTGTGAAACACGCGTCAATCTTAAATAAAAAGTAAACACCCGTTTACTTTGTATTTAAGATAAACAAACCAAGTTTTAAGCAAATCCCACTTCGCGTGATTAAGTCCTCATACAATCACGCGTTAAATAGTCCCCAGCCACATTTTGAATTACACCCCATTTAGTATTGCAAAAAATAAAAAATAGTATGAAGGAGCTTTACTGGTGCAGATGGAAGTAGAGTGTATATTGGTTCCATTATTAATTAGCTGCCAACCCCATTGTTCTGGGTCCAGTTGATTACCAAGCCACACTTGAACCTGATAATATACTCGATAAAAATGTTGGTTAGCAGAAAACGAGGTTGGAAGAAGACAAGCTAATTGCACACACGTTTGCTTATGTAATGAAATCTTGTTTTTCAAATAATTTTATAACTATTGTTTTAAACCCTCCGGAACATTGCTGATGTTGTATCACAGCCAATCACAGCATGTAAAAATAGAATATGTTTTTTACACTTAGGATATGCTGATAAACTCGTATTTGAAAATATTTCTGATGGTTGTTGAGCATTGCCTGATTTTAAAAAGTAAATATTTTCTTCAATTGGAGTTTCTTTTCAGTTTCTTTCATTCTTTTCTTTTCGGGTTTCCTTTTTTTCTTTTTCGATTAATTATCAGTTCATATATGTAGAATTACCATTCAATTTCAATGTATTAGCCACGCAAACTAATAGTTTTTCTTATATTATGAGCGTAATGATGTGCATAGGCAGCGAACTCATGCATATTATAAAGAATACAACTTTAGTACATTTTAGAATCGCTTTTTCTCAAAAATGTATCTGTATGAAATGGTGAATAATTGCTTGATCTATAATTTTTGTCTAAACTATTTTCATCATAAAATCTACCGTTTCGCTGAAAAATCCAAAAAAAACCCATTGTTGTAAACTTTAAAACACATATGGGATCGATGAGGACATTTTAGAATTTCATTATAATGGTTCGGGCCAATTACACCGAACTATTGTAGTTTGGAGATTTCGTGAGTGAGTTAGTGAGTGGACTTCTCCTTTATATATATATTATTTGGTATTTAAGGTATATAGACCCAAGTTTTAAGCAAATCACACTACACATTAAAGTTTCCTTAATCTAAATAAATCTAAATAAATCCCCATTTCACCACTTTTTAAGGGTTGTGTTAAAAATCCTGAAATACTTATCATACTTATCTACTTTGTATTTAATGTATACAAACCAAGTTTTAAGCTAATTACACCAAGCATAAAGTAGTTTATCGCCCATTTTACCCCCTGTTCACAAACCAAGTTTCAAGCAAATTGCACCTTGCTTTAAAAAAGTCCCCATACAACTTTGAAACCCCTATTTTTACCCCCTTTATAATATTTTGAAAGATCCTGAAATACGTATCTTTTTATTTTTAACCGACTTTATCAAAAGTTCTCAGGTTCTCAGGATTACTCATTTTAAGATTAAGGCGCCTGAACCGATTTGAAAAAATATTTTTTTTGTTTAAAGGGTATACTTACTTCCCAGGTAGTCCCATTTAAATTTTATCGAAATCGGTCTAGCGATTTTTAAACTGTAATCAAAAATCTAATAATTGTATTTATTGATGATATTTTCGTTACGTGCAGTGCAGAGCAGTGCGTTTAGTTGGTCTACCCATATTCTATATAAAGAAAATACTTCTACTTTCCAATACAAATTTCAAAATAAAATAATGTGATTGTCTCAAATTGTATCCAATGAAGTCGGTTGTTTTTTAGTTTTTATATTAAAGGTATACATGTTTCAAGCAAATCGCATCACGCGTTAAAAAGTCCAAATTTTAAACTCTTATTGCACCCTTTTTCAGTTGTTGTTTGAAAAATTTTAATTTAGTTTTATATTATTTGTATCTAGCATATTTGAGCAAAACTTCAGAATTGTAAGTTCGGAGAATACGATTTTTCATAAAAAAAGTTTTCACCCATTTTCAACCTCTTTGGAGTTGGATTTTGGAAAATCCGTTCTTAGTGAGTGTCTATACATTTCAAAAAATGCTTGTGCCAAATTTCAAACCAGTTACCCTTGTAATTTTGAAGATTTCGTGATTTCTACTCACTGACTCACTCACACTCATCACGAAATCTTCGCAAGCGTGGTACCTACATAAAAAGTAGCCTCATCTATCTCTATACCAACAAGTGGTTTAGTCGTCAAAACCTAACAGACAAACAGAAACACAGAGTTGTTTTCGCATTTATAATATTAGTAGGGATAGATAACATTAAATGTGCGAACAAGGTCGCGATCGGCTGAGCTATTTCCAAATAATAGATCAACGCTTGGCTTTTTTGAAGAGTATGCTCAGTTGTCGATGCACAGATGCCGTCGATCTCAGCCTAATTATTGGAAATTTATAATACATAAAAATAAGGCGCTGTAATAAATAAATAAATAATGCCGGACATTTTTGCATCATCGAGCCTAAAAGTAACCTTGTGGTATGGTTACCACAATGACTGATGTACTACTTACATGCTTTTTTTTGTAAATACATCATAATTATACATTGAAACACCCGGACCCGAGACAAATACTTGCAGATCAAACATGTGTAAAATATGATTGTGATGACTTTATATATTTTGCTATTATTAACAGCAGTTGATATACACTCATAAAAAGATATGAGTTATTTACTTTCCATCGAATAGTATTTTAAATCTCGTTGCTCGGCCAATATATGCCATATTGGCCGAGCAACGAGATTTAATAGAATAGATGATCCAATCAAGGGTTAACTGATGAGATTTTCAGCTAGGCGGAATACCAGGTCTCAATTTCCGATAGAATTCAATTTAATCAGTGAGTGAGTTACAGTGAGTAGCGCCCACTTTTCAATTCCTCTTACGAAGCGAAGCTTGCATAACCTTCGGTCTTGGATACTGTACTTGTTACTGTAACTGGCACTTCTGTTCTTATAATAGCACTATCGGTAAAGTTCATGTTTCTTACATTTTCTTATAACGAATATAAAAATCATTTTGAGAATAGCTAAGAATAGCACATACTTGCCGAGCCTTACAGCTGAGCTGGTCTTCTTTCTACGCTTAAGGTCAGAACCTTAAGATAGGTACTTTGAACACCAAGATACAGATATCTTGGTGTTCAAAGTACCTATCTTACGTATGAGAAAAATAATAAAAGTAAATACTCGCTCAAATGCTTTTTACCAACAATACAAAAAGCAATTAGCATCGCCACTAAGAAATCCCTAATGTACCATCATTTTAGAAATTCTTGTGTAAAACTAAATCGGTATAAATGAAAATATGCTTGAGGGTCGGCGATGTCAGTCAGTTCCCTCTTGTAGGTATGGCAACTCCCTACGTAGACTTTAATTAGCCTACGAATGGGGAGAGTGAGCTCGTATGTTAAATAAATAATATTAGGGTTTTTACCAAATGTTATCGCTAAAAGAAAAACATTCATAAAATCAAATTGATTGAGGCTTGACTTAGTCCAATTCATCAAATCATTCATAAATGATTTTGATGTAGGTATTCTATCAGTATTCTGGTACCCATAGTAAAAGCTTTGTTTAGTTTGAAACAAAGTGGTGCTCTATATAAAATACATTATTTTCTTTTTTTGCTTTAAAAATAGAACTTCGTATATAGAATATATTATTATGTAAAGGTAGTGTACATAAAACAGATTTGATCTTGCAAACTTCATAAAATGTCATGTATTTCGATTCGCATTCAATTTGCAATCGGAGGTATCTGATGACATCGACGCCGGTCGAGTGGTCGGGGTGAGTTTCCACCCTTTTAGCAACCAATAATTACCTGTCAGTGGGCATAATGTCCTCTGATTTTTATTCGTGAAATGAAATGAATGAAAAACGAATAACGCGCCGCAGTCGCAGTCGGCAACAAACCAGCTCATCGCGGAAATGAGTTTGTCTGTCGATAGCATTACATTTTTTCTGTCTTCTCCCTATGCTTTATTCTTATACAAAGAAATAAATAATCCCGGACATTTAACACATCATCTGGCCGCAAAGTAAGAAGAACTTGTATTATGGGTACCACAGGACTGATATACTACTTTATATATATTTTTTGCAAATACATACATACTATACATAGAAACACCCAGACCCGAGACAAATACTTGCAGATCATACAAACATCTGTCTCGCTGCGGGAATCGAACCGTTCAAATATAGGACAGGTGTGCCTCCTAGCAATGATTTTGTGGTACCTAATAAACCTTATATAGGATAATACTCTGTTACCGTTAGTGTATGCGTTCAAATTTCAAATCAGTTTTCAGTCGTAAACAGTTCACAATCACATCATATAACTTTTTGACACAAATGTCAATTCTTGCTATACCATAAACTTCCATATGTGATCGAAGACTAATAAATAATATCACTTTGCTACATTTATATGTAGGTATATCCGTATTGTATTTAAACCGTTCACTGTCGCACCCTCATATTAGGTTCGGTAGCCTGAGGGGAGTTTCAGAGGGTCAGACAGGGGAAGGCCTCTGAACCACGTCAAATACGGACGAAACTGAAATGTGAAAACCTACCATCAAAATTGAAATTTAATTTACTTTCCCTCCGAGGAGTTTCGACCATTTCGCATTTCGAAAATTCACTTTTCATGTATCAGTGTGCGAAATAACACAAGCAAGTTGTATTCAAATTATTTGAAATTGCAGATGTAGATAATGCCATCTATATAATATAGTTAATGCAATATTCATTGAAGATCGCTCGGAGCACTAGCGTGGGTGTATTGACAAGCGACCCTACCACCAAAGTTCGGATCTAACGACGCGGAGCCTCGAGCCGCGACTATCAATCGCAATATTGCATATTTTATGATGATGTTATCGTTTACATTGAATGCAATTGTATGAATATTTTAGGTTTATTGATCTATCGTTTTGGCCATTAACAATCGCTCGATTATATTTAATCATTTCGCTCGATCGATCTCAACGATATACCATTGTTTCTTAGTTCACTATATCGGGTAGATTAGTAGTGTAGGTTCCATTTGTCAACAGATCACATCGAATGCTGAAGGCAGGGAGTGGAGTCCTGAAGACTACGTACCAGAAGCCATGGCGAAGGCAGATGAGTGGAACTCGAAGGATTTCTACTCTTCGGGCGATCACAACCTCCACTCCAGCGGCTCTGACCCTAACATCAGCTACCAGTAAGTACCATATTTCAGGCACATTTGCAGGTTTTATGTTGGCTGTTGTGGATATAGTGTCAATCCTGGTAACGGACGCAAATGTTTAAAACGGACGGCGGACCGTACCCTCCATAGCACAGAAGAGTTCAGCTAATCGAGGGAACGATGCAAGCTAGTCGAGTTTGCCAGTGGAAAAATTAGCAGATTTTTGTACGATGCTAACATTCAAATGGTTTATCCGATATTTGTGTAATTAAAAATGTGCAGACATGACGTAACTTAATATAAATGACGCGGGGCTTTTTGATTAGGAAAGTGGTTTTTAAAATAATGGTAGTGATTCTGTTATTTCGCCGGACTACCTAAAACTTCGTGAAATATGAACGATCTTATTTTGGTTACAACGTAAAGTCTAAATTAGAATAGTATAGAATAGTTTGATAAAGTTACGCCTCAAAATCGTGTATAAAGTAGTCGTTCGTAGTTTTTTTTATCATTTCTAAATCTTTTGTATAAAATCTGCTTATTTTTGCTCGCATCACAAATAAACACAAAACTTGCCTACCTTTTAAGTGTTCTATGCCCCTCTCTCATTATGTTGTAGTGACCAACAGGTCCATAAGGACAATTTTGTATTACCACATGTATACAACTAGGAACCAATGAACGTAACGAGTATTGAGTAAAAACGAAATAACTCGAGAAAAATGAATAATTTTGTAAACCCTACTACCTGTATACAACTTAGGAAACAATTAACATATTGAGTATTGAGTAAAAACGAAATAACTCTAGAAGAATGAATAATTTTGTTAATAAGGTGGTAGGGCCACCTGTATACAACTTAGGAAACAATTAACATATTGAGTATTAAGTAAAAACGAAATAACTCTGAAGAATGAATAATTTTGTTAATTAGGTGGTAGGGCCACCTGTATACAACTTAGGAAACAATTAACATATTGAGTATTGAGTAAAAACGAAATAACTCTGAAGAATTAATAATTTTGTTAATTAGGTGGTAGGGCCACCAG
Organism: Lampropteryx suffumata; assembly: GCA_948098915.1. Classification (NCBI taxonomy): domain Eukaryota; kingdom Metazoa; phylum Arthropoda; class Insecta; order Lepidoptera; family Geometridae; genus Lampropteryx; species Lampropteryx suffumata. Next base: position 9,770,050 of record OX402544.1, on the reverse strand, counting down.
TATACAACTTAGGAAACAGTTAACATATTGAGTATTGAGTAAAATTCGAAATAACTCATGAAAAATGAATAATATAAGATCGCAATGTTTACTTCGCAAAATAATCGACGCCTTAATCATAAAAAAATATATCAATCACACGCTAATTTAGGACATTTTAGAAGTGTAATTTTAAACTGTTACTCCAATTCAGACTTTGGTGTTAACAGAATATGGTCATTCGTATTCCATTAAATTTTAGTTAGTCCAACAGAATCAGGCCTATTGGAGAAAAGGAAAGTTATATTAGGTGGTATCTTAAAAGTTTTTAAATGTATGTTTCGGAAATAGTTAAAACAGCGAGCTAAGCGAATGTTTTCGAATTTGCAAGGGGAATGAAGTGGAAATAAGTATAAAGTCAGTCAATCATATTGATATGAAATGGTTGGGTTGTAATTGCACTTATTAAAAATAATTGAAACATCGAGCTTAGCGAGTGAGTGATTGAAATAATGCTATATATTAGTCTGATAAAAACTTTAAATAGTTAACCTGTAGGGTGATTATGGAACTCTAATTACAATCAGTTTCTATCAGTTTTCATAGATTTCTGATATACATTATGGTATTTTAAGGGTGGCTTTTGTGATATGGAAAGAAGGGCAAAAAGGCAATAAATAACCTAATACTTAAAAATCAGTATTTAGTTATATGAGAAGGATTTTATATAAATTGAAACAGCGAGCTAAGCGAGTGATTTAAAATTACAGTCCGAATCCGAATCCGATGTTATTTTATGAGTGTGCTCCTTTTTCAAATTGAAAAAAAAATACACAAAATATATGGGGGTTTTCAATTTTTTAAACTCTTGTTAAATAATAGCGCGGTACCGTCGTGTATCATCGTAGGGAGTTCCTAGTTATTGCGAACTAATGTGGTGAAAAGATTAAAGTGCGCCTCAGAAATTCATACACACTACCTATTAGATACTCGTTGGTACTCGCGTGATATTAGCTCGGTGCGAAGAACAAGTTATAATTGCCATAGCCTTCGTACACGCAAATATTCACTCTGTCAAACTATACCTTACCAGGTTTGAGATGGTAAGATGAGACGTTGCGAAATTATTATTACAATTTGCAATTTGGGCGATTTGATTTGTATGTTTGATCGATTATAAAAATATGAAAATTATAAAATAGTATAAAAATAAGCTTAGAGATGAGCACAGTATAGCAAGCTTTTGCCACTGACAAAGAGATGAAAAAGAAACGAGCCCCCATTATTTTATAAAGTTTAACTTTATAAAAAAACTGTTACAGTTACAAGTTAAGCCAAGTCGAGGTTTATGTCGATTGTGCGATTTCTCAAAACTTTATAAACTGAATAATCAAAACGTAAATTGGCATGGTTTTTACGGTAGGTAGGTATAAATGAAAAAAAGCAGATTGCTTCGCTTGCCTGTATACGTTACTTTAGTGTAAGAGTTGAAAACATTTGATAATAAATGAGCTCGATTTGTAGACCACATTATACTCGTAATAGTACAGTATACAATTTTGAGTACCAAACATCCAAACATTTAAATTATTGTGTTAGTATGAGGTGTAATGGTAAAATCGCTTCGTTCGATACGATAAAATTGGGGCTCGCTTCGCTCGCCTTTAGAAGCTACATACTTCTCGTTCTCTTAAAATATAACGTTATAAAATAGAGCACGTTTTACTTGCTATTGATATAAATAGTATACATGGTAAGGCTCGCTAATAAAAAAAATACTGCGGGTAACTGAAAGATATAACGCATATAATATTTCGTATATACAACAGACATCGTAATACGATATAGATTACGGACAACACGAGATCTCAATTAGGGGTCTACATATAGTAGTTCGCCCCGTATTTTAAAAACACACGTAAATGCTATGCTTGTGATCTATTCCAGGGTATTTTTAGGGTGTGTGTTTTTTCAGGGTATTATTAGTGTGTGTTTTTAGAGTCTGGGTTGACATGATAAGGTTGTCTATCCGTACTGACTTATAAACACGCCATGCCATCTAAATCTCAAACTAAAAAAACTAGAAAAATACAAATATTTTGTTCAGGGTATTTTTAGTGTGTGTTTTTAGGGCCTGGAATGACAAGATAAGGTTGTCTATGCGTATTGACTTATAAGCACGCCATGCTATCTAAATCTCAAACTAAAAAACTATAGAAAAATACAAATAATTTGATTAATACGATACCTAGAAATGAAATTATTTATGTTTTAAACTGAACTTCATTGTTATCGTCTTTGACGTCACACGTCATATTTTACATGCGCACAACTTACATACCAGTAGTGTAGTCTATAAAGTTATTTGATGTTGTTTAAAATTGTTTAAAATTGACAATTTTGAGCTATAGTAGGTAGGTACTGAGAGCGTCTGGCTCCCCTCGCGATGGGGCGCGGTGCCCTTTGTGCCTAAAAGATTATTTGCGAAATATTTCGCTGTATGAGTACCTATATGACAAGTGGGGTGTCTGGCCCGAGGGGCGACCTAGTCTGTTTACATTTCGGAACTCAAAGAGTAGTAGCTAAAATGAATTCGTGTATCTGTTCTCCCTTAAGTTACCGGTTTTAACCGGTATTTTTTTCACTCTAGCTATTTTGTTTTCGTCTGTGTCGATTTACTGATTTTAAGAGCAGACATTGACTGAACATATTATATAATAACATAGATAATTGAGTTTTTGAAGTCGGAGCCCGTGTGTAACGGGAGCACATCGCGTTATCAAAATTATTCCGGGGCGTTAACATCCAGTATCTAGAACCTTATATTTGGCTCAACGTGTCAACTATGCCATTCCACATAGCAATGCCGCCAGGGTATTACGGACGCTGCCCTTGGGTTCAGTTGAGCTATCTATCGTTTGAAACAGCTTATTTCACGATTATTATATATCTGTTTATATTATTCTGTACATTTCAATAACTAAGAATAGGTATAAGATCTCCAAAGGTCGAGCTCCTTATATAGCGAAAACTCTTTTAAGGAGCCATACAATTAGGTATAGACTTGCCCTTCTCTTCAAAATTGAGTAAATTTCGTGCCTTAAATTTCATGTTTTTTGGCATTTTCATATAGATTTTCGGTATGCCGAACCCTCAGTGTACACAATAAAAGTTTATTTATTCATTTTAGTTTGATGTTCCCCTTTTCTTATGATACGTAGGCAAGGAAGAAAAGATAGACAGAGCGTCGCTAAATATCAAAATGAAGCACCCTAGGTAGCTGGACCTTATTTGTATATTTTTCATTGATGAGTTTAAACCCTAGTTTGTAGTCTATTGAATGAACCCTGTACCCCTGAATCTCAGTGTTGTACACCTGAATGCGCCTCACGAATAAATTAATACATTAAGAAAGCCGATCGACATGGTATGAAAAGCCCATACGGAAAAATGCTTCACTTTTAATATGTATGTTGGTACTTTTGTATATCTCTCAATTTGTAAATATGCACAAATTGAGTCGTTATTCGTTAAGGTCTCTTTTGTCTGACTAACCCCTCGGTACTGCGCCAATTTGAACAATTTGATTTGTTTAATATTGTTTGGAACATTGTTCCGAGTGATTGTGAATACGAGTTTTTGGTTTTATTGTTTCATCTCATCACATATAAGAAACGACGACACGACTGCGGGTTTTCAGCTCTTTCCTTCTACTCTCCGCCTTTCGCCTATTTTTCCCTATCTTCTGTTCCATCTACACTGTCTGTAAAATTTGCTAAACGCGGTTTTTGGTTCTAAACTATAACTAACCCAATCTGAACATAAAACCCGCACTCTTCACATTTTGTACATAGTTTCAATACTAAAGCCTATCTTACTTATCATCAAACGAAATTACTGTGGCTGGTGAAAACTTCTGTAAAATATTTATTAATGGCTCAAGCTAAAGATAAAACACACCTAAACAACACATTTTGAATATATTTTACTAAAATTTTGCAGTCACAATGTTCATTACAAATAATTATGACGTAGACGGAATATAGTGAAATATTAATTTGACTGTTGCAGCTCTAGAGAATATTGATTCTGAATTTCTAGCCTTCATTAACATTATAAGCAGGCTTAATTCTATCTCTGCCGTTTTAATAATGCACTCACTTATTCGATCATCCACTTTCTCGGTGATATTTCCAAGTATTGTAGTTTTATTCAAGTTGGCATCCTTAGGGTTCGTGACGTAGTCTACTCTCTTATAACCACATAATTAGCAAGTTTGGCGTTTAAGTATGTTCAGTCTTAGTAATTCTAATAGCAGTATATAAAGATGGCAACACGTTTAAACAATTCATGTGTTTAAACAAATAAACAAATTATGTGTTTATAAGATAGTGCTGGCAATTCTGTTGTTTCGCCGGACTAGCTAAAATTTTCTAAAATATGGACGACCTTATTTTGCTCTAATTTGAAATTATAATATTTTATATTATAATTTCAAATTAGAGTACCCATTTTAAATCACAGTTCTAAAATAAGTTACAATTATTTTTTGTTTTATTACTATAATTTTTATTCCAATTAATTCCTTTATTGAAAATAATGTATAGAGGTGTTGAGGTCATCACCTCCTTACAAGATGATTAAATTGAGCTAAAACACGTCAGTTGTACGTTAATTTAGAAAGTGTCACTAAATTTTTTTAATTCTAAATCAAACTTTAATGCAAACAAAATAAGATCGTTTTTGTTTTAGGAAATTTTAGTTACTCTAGCGAAACAACTGAAGTGTCGTGCGGCGTGCGTGATATTTGTGTTATTAGTTCAATAAATTACGGTTATAGCTAAATTTTGTGGCTACTAAGCATAAATAGTTACATATCTATCACCTAGCCGAAACGTTAAAAATGCCGTCGTTCAATCTATTCCAAGTTCTAATCCAAGATTTTAATATCATGCCGGCGAGATTGGAATTCTAGGAAAGCCGTCAAGCTTAGGGATTGACTTGGGTATTTACATGGCAGCATTCGTAGATCCAGAAAGTTGCCTACGGGTAAATAAAAAGCTTCTAAAAAGAATTCATACATGTTTGCTTGCACTAAGAAAAATAACTGCCGAGAGTATAATGCAGAATTCGAAAACGTGCTTAATGTTCAGATACTACTTTATCGCGCGGAGCCTTTGAGCCGCCCTCGCTACCACGGTGCAGTTAATGAACTTTGAAGTTGAGACGAGAAACACTAAGCAAGCGCAAACTACACTTTCAATTCAATTTGCATCTGAAAAAGGGGGATGGGAACAGAGCGCGTTCGTCTCACTAGCTAGCGCAGAATTAGAATGCAATTAAAAAATACACGAAAAATTTTTGCTCGCGCTTTGACAAAAACTTCTACTTTACAAAACGGTCTTGTGTGCAAATAATCTAAATAAAAAATTGCTACCATTTCGGAGATAGCGCAGAACCAAAATGCAATTAAAAAGTATAAAGTTATTAAGCTTTGAAAATAACTTCTACAGAACAAAACTCCAAAAGGGAGTTTTTAGAAATCAGACTTTATCTGGCTATAGAATAGCAAAAAATGTTATTTAATCCTGTTTTCCCAGAGTTGAACATTCGTTTTTGAATTGAGTGGACTAAATCATCTACTATTTACAAACTACGGATCTATGTTATAATCACTCATTAGATTATGTGTTGTTCAAATATATTGCTATCTTTATGCATTGACATTAGGACATACCAAATATAATTAAAAATGAATTAAAAACTCTCGCTATTTCAATGTAACTCGCTAAACATCCTTAAAAGGGTGATTTTGTTATCCAAACACCGCGGTCAACATGTAGATTGATGATTGGAAGCACATCTGTTTAGATAAAAACACACCACGAACCAGAAAGACCTGCCGTCTTCAGCACTTGCAGGTGAGTATTTTTACCTTCGAGAAAAGGTGATAAAAAAACTATTTTTATCGGGTTTCTTAAGTCAGTAAAAGTTTGGCGAGCATGTTGTAAGCACCAAAAGCTTAAACCTGTAACAGCATCTGTTCTTGAAAAATAGTATGTTTTGGAAAACAACAAAAATATAACTCTTCATAAATTCAGAATTACCTCCTCATCCTAAAGCTTGTTTTTATTACTATTCGACTGGCTCATAGCGGCGGAAGCCACAGACTTAGTAACTAAGTAAGTATATAGAGTGCTCTAAACTGTAACGTCCAATATACACATTGTACTGTCTCACCTTCGTCGGTGTATTTGAAAATTCTGTGTACAATACCAATTTTATGTAGCTTTACAGTTCATTATTTAAAAAATGTGTATTTGTGTATTTTCGGTCGAGACGCTTCATTTAAACCATAGGAATAATAAATTAGGCAATAATTCGAAAAATTTGCTTGGATCAACTTCAGGAATTTTAACCTCAGTACCCTCGAACGCCGATGGAGTATTTTCAGAAACTGTTCCCTTCGGTAACAGGTATTTGAATGTTGAACCACTCTGTATCTCCAGCTCACTCCTCGCAAGCTTTATATTATATCTATGCCTTTCTAAACGTCTCGTCTCGCTGCGCCGCGCCGTCTCAATATCGGTTTTTTCAACTGTAATTGGCGAAAAACACGTATAACCAACAAATATATAACAAGTAATTTCGCTCTGATTCTTTATGTAAGGCGTAATGGATCTCTTTGGCAGAAATGATAAAATGTGATTAAGTTAAGGGGAGAAGTTGCTAGGGACTCATAATGTCAAGTCAATCTATAGGCAAAATGTTGTTATGAAGGCTCCGCTTTCTCGACTTCATTAGGAAGACTTCATCAGTCTATTAGACTAAGGTTATTTGAAAGGGGCAAACTCACGATGTACCTACTCGATAGCTGGGTGGATGTTATTGATCAGTCTCTCTTCATCTATTATCTATCTTAACTACGCTCACCTAATTATTACTTCATGGATCGATAAAATTGAAATGTTTACTCAAAATCTGTAGATACTTGAGGCATAAAACTTCGGTCTTAAGTTCAGCTATAGATAACTGTCATGATGAATAAAATCTACTGGCTACTGCTTTTACATCTAGACTTTATTTACAGCACTGAGCCCAGCAGTGGACGGTACACTGGGTTTGGCAACACCCCGAAGCAGTCGCAGTCGACGCCGATGTCTCCTCTGCACAGCGGTAACGAGATGGTGGATAGCACGCTATCCTCGCTCGCTTCGGTAAGTCTTTACTAATAACTTGTTAATGCAGTGCAGAAACAAAGAATAGTTCTCTCTCATCGATAATTAAAGGATAAACGGTTGGATAATAGAAAACGCGGGCAGGAAGAAGTTGATACATATATCATGAACAATCTGTAATTATCCTTTCAAAGATGGTTTTCTAGCCTCGACATTTTAACACAAAGGGTTTGTCATGACGTGTTTCCTAATTTACGGTTATCCAGTGTATTGAAGAAACAGCTATGCGGTAAGTTTAGTTATAGTACAGTTATCAATATTATAAAGTAGGTAGTTGAGTTAGAAAGCTTAAAAATGTTTGTTTGCTTAGGTAAAATTTTACAACAGTGGAACATTCAGTAAAAAATATTTTGCTTCATATGTAGTAAAAATAGCGAACGTCACAGACAGATACAAAACCAATAAGGCACATAAGATAAGTTACTTACCGTGAAACTCGTGCTGCGGTCCCGCTCGAAATTGATATTAAAATTCAATAATAAATGTCTGTTTTCGAAGCTCTTTGTTGGGATGCACTATCGTAGCACTTAAAGGGTTCGTTACTCGGCCGTCAACGGCAAACATCCGCACACCGTTGATTGCAAAAGTTTATTAAAACAAAGCTCAGAATCAGACCTGCCTGCACTGCGCGGAATTACTTTCACAAAGGGTCCTCGATCAGCGTTTTTCATTTTGCGCGAAACACAAAGGTTTAATTGCGAAGGTAGTGATGCCTGTAACGAACAATCAATCATTCATCGAGTGAATTTTTACTGATAGCCATGATCGATTCTCTTTTAATTGAAAAAGACAGAATAAATTGTACAAAAGCATTTCGTATTTTGTGAACCGAGGGTAGGTAAACCTATCATTGGTTTTATTACATAACTAAAGAGTATGCATTCTGTATTCTGACTGTTGTTAAATAAATTATCTACCAATATCTAGATCACTTTGTATAAGAATTATAAACAAATTATTACAATGTTCGCCGCTGTGTAAAATCTGCGTATCCTCCAACCAATATAAAGGTCAAATCTTACAGACGTAAGGTCATTTTGAATTAAAATTTTATTAGCATAGGTGATTTTAGACATGTTTATTTTATTTATTGTAACTGGTTATCTAGCTCAACGTTAGAGTTATATACTCATATCTTTGTTCCGCTTTGACAAGGTTTTTTTTTTGTTTACGTCGTGGTCTCGGTTTTTTTTTAATATTACGAAACAAAGGCTTTTGGTTTATACACCATAACTTTTGCATTGTACCTCTTAATTGCATTGCTATTCAATGTTTACTGAAAAACATTCCTTTTGATTTGATTTTAATTAAAATACGCGTAAAAGCTAATTTATGTGTTACGTCACCATAAAGGTGCAAGAAAACCAGTGAGACTTTGTTCCGCTATTTATACTTTCCAGTAACTACTTATTTTATTTTATTTTAGAATGTTTGGAAAACTTACAGCTAGGAATATTAAACTAGAAATAATAAGTCGATACATGTAAGATGCATGTACGCTGATGGCCAATTACAAGTTTCCACTGATAGATAGAGAGAAGATTATAAATTTAACAGTTTTGATGTGGACGACAGTTAAAAAAATATAATAATAATACACATGAAAATAATACTGAAACTTTAGGTTAGGTACTTAAAATTTAGAGAAGATAAACTATATTAACTACTTCTTCTTCTTCTTCTTATCGTGTCACTAGTTATTTCTAAATATTAACTAATAATACTATCGACTTAGTACAGTTATAGATATATTCCAGAAAGATTAAATAACCATTATTATAAATATTTATTTACGGGTATTTATCGCGTTTATATAAACCTGTCGAAACGTCGGGAAAAATAGGTAACTATTTTTCCCGACGTTTCTTACACTCTGTCGTGGTCACGGGATGACTGGAGTACTGGAGATACCGCCTCTGCGAAGCGGGGGCAGCATTTTTTGCAACTACCCTCACTTGTTTTTCCGAAATAGAAATGTCCATCTGCACACTCGGACGACACACAACACTAACCATGTCCATGACGCATTGAGAAACCGGTCTACGATGAGTACACTTAGCTATAACTGGATTCCACGAGGCAGAGAGTCTGAAACCGTCTTCACGATTGAAATTAGAATATTTCTTAGTTTCAATCGCTTCCCGAACCATCTCTTGTAGTAATGCCTTTCATTACATATAACTTGAGGTAATTAAATCCAGTGATTGGGTCCTGAGTCCACTATGTGCTCTACTTTTACAGACTTGTTTACTTGTCGATTTTTGACTGCTGCTATGTGTTCTTTAACACGTTCCGCGACCGTGCTTTTAGTCTGGCCATGTGTTCTTTAACACGTTCCGCGACCGTGCGTTTAGTCTGGCCTATGTAGGAACGCCCGCAGCTGCAATCTATTTTGTAAACCCCAGGAACTTGCAGAGGTACGACATCTTTTGGTGTTTGTAGATACTTCGTCATCTTGGTGAGTGGAGTGTAGATCGACTTGATTGAAAATTTACTGAGCATGTTACCAATTTTGTCCGTAACTCCTTTTACATAAGGCAAGAACGCAGGCTGTCTTTTCACATCAATGTGTTCCTGTTTGCGCCTCCAGTTAGAACGACATCCGATTCGAGTATTGTAGCCATTCCTTTTCAGAACCCCTTTAACATGATCTAGCTCACCCTGCAGATGTTCAGGATCGCAAAGGTCAAAAGCTCTGTTTACTAGTGAGAAGACTACTGACTCCAGGTGTCTTGGATGGTGGTGTGACGCTGCATTCAAGTATCTGTCCTTATGTATAGGTTTTCTATACACTGCGTGTGCGCCAAGGTCCCGTCGCATTTTACCATCACTTTAAGGTCGAGAAAAGCTAACCTCCTGTTTTGCTCCATTTCATGTGTAAAGCGAATCTTAAGGTGTATGGAGTTCAGATAATCGGTTAGCTGATCGACTTCCTGGTTATTCCCGTTAATTATACAGAACACATCATCGACGTACCTCTTCCAAAGTTTTATACCATGGGCTGCCAGGTCTAACATGGATTCAAAATGTTCCATCCAGAAATTGGCAAGAACAGGTGCCACAGGGCTTCCTATTGCTACGCCTTCTATCTGGAGGTAATGTTGCCCTGGATACAAAAAGAAGTTTCCATCAAGACAGTTCTGAAAGAGCAAAATGTACTGATCAGGAAGTTCGTGATCACTCAATCTATGTCTCACTACATCAAGGCAATCTTTAAGAGGAACGTTGGTGAAAAGCGACTCAACATCGAAGCTCACCAGTAAGTCTCCGGGTTCCAACCTTATGTCCCTGATGATGCTGACAAAATGGCGCGAATCCTTCACAAAAGACAACGTCTTTCCCGTACGTGGCTGTAAGATACCAGCAACGTGTTTTGCTAGATTGTAAGTCGGCGAGTCTATTTGACTTACTATTAGTCGTAACGGTGCGTCAGCTTTATGTACCTTCGGCAGACCATATAACTTAGGCGACTGTACTTCGATACCTCGCTGTCTCTTCGGAGCGGTGCGTTTATTTGGCCTACCTATATTATATATATACAAAATACATCTACTTTCCACTAAAAATTTATTATAGGCTCAAATTTCATTCAATGAAGTCGGTTTCTTTTTAGTTTTTAAAACGTAATTATTAGGGTACAACTCAATAGTTATATTTATAGCAGTTATATTTATGTCGTTGTTTAATCATTAGATAATGGCTATTAACTAAGCATCTATCTCATAATCACTAATGAGGCATTGAAATGACAGATTTCATTCATCATTATTAGATGACAGACCATACTTTAACGCCACACTAGCGAATTAAGTGATAGGAGTTTTTGATTACTTATAACATACATAAACATCTTGATAATTTAGTATAGTGTAAGTAAACTCTAAAATTATACCAACGCAACAATCTATAAAGAACATTGTTTTATGTGGTCGGGTAATACAAAGGAATGGGAATTCTTATAGTTAATCCAAAACAGATACTTATTTCAATCTATTTGAAATAAGTATCTGAAGAATAAATATTTATTTGGTACATATACAAACACGGAAATTGAAAATATAGAAGAAACAAGCAGTTAGGAAAGTGTATAAGAACAATGAGGTAAGAAGGTAAGTAAAAAACAGAATAATAAAGGAAAACACAGAGTACAAAAATTCAATAAAATAATAAAGTACAATTTTACACCAATAGTAGGTACCTATACTAACTGTGGTTCGTAAACATTTAGTCCTGTGTGTGGTATATCCAAACAGGTCCAGTCTCAGCGTTGATGCTTCTCTCCTAAGAAAGTAGCGCTGGTTTTTAGTATCAAACCACTTATTAAGATAAATACTTCTTATCTTAATACGAGTTACGTATTTATGCTTAATTTTCTACCAAACATAATATTTTCCATTTACCACACATATTTCACATTTATTGTATTACTCACCATTAAAACCTAACAAGCAGCTATTCAGGAAAGCCCCTCATTCGTTCGAGGACATGAAAACTAGCTGTCGATAAATTATTTATTAGCTATGTTTCAACCTCGCAGGCTAAAATCGTCGCTGTGACGTAATGGGGAAAACCTAGGGCTGCGATAATTCACAAGCACGAAGCATTTTCGGTGTACTTTTACTGTCGTATTGTGAGGGTTAGGATAGTGGTTTTTATATATTTTACTGTGTAAATATACCGAGTAAATATCAATTACAGTACACGACGCGTACTTTATAAAAATATATGCATAAGTGGTGGTACTTTCTCGTTTTCTAATTATTATTTCTTTTTCAAATTAAGGCGGGTATTGAGTTTTAATATAGTTTAAAACTACAAGGTGTACTAAGTGAACAAGGTATCTGGATCAAGTATCTGAATGGGCCATGAAATGAAAATGTAATTATTCTCAAATTTAATTAGGATTTAAACCCATCTCCTGGACAAACCGAAGTTATATAATGGCAAAATAGTTAAATGGTTAATCCTTACATATTAGTCAGTGGAACCATAGCGTAGATAACCATAGAAACTCGGCGGACTACATTAGTAGTCCGCCGAGTTTCTGACATTTTTTTAAATGTAAGCCGTCATGCTTAACATGCATTCCGAACCATGGAAGCACTCTGATGAAAATGCCATTGCGGTTACCCATCCAGATACTAACCTCGCACAACGTTGCTTCTCTTCGTTAATCTGTTAGGAACTGTTATGCCGCGAGCTCTTTAAACAGTTCGCTAATATATGTATATGTAATACAACACAAATCCATGCACAGTAATAAATCGTTTTCCATACACAATAATAAATTGAAATGGAGTACCAAGATAGTAAGCATAATTATTAATCTGTTTTCGTCTACCATTACTCCGACCCCTCATCGCCCGAGGACAGTAATCACTTTCCATATTAAAATCTGAGCCCTAGCTCTTAATTAAAGTTTTCATTTACGATCTACAGGGTGCCCAATCCAACATGAAAGAACGTTGGACATAAGGGTGGTCAGTAAACACCCTGTCTGGCAACGAGTTGGGGTGGATTTGTAGTAATATTCTGCATAATAATAGTGTGAAAGATAAATTTAATATATTTAAATTTAAAGAACCTTTTTTGGCGGTGTCAATCTGTAATGATTACTAATAGATTAAATCAAAACCTAATTGGAGTTCAAGATAGGCTCCATGTCAAATGATAATGCCTTTGATAGTGATAGACGTAGGGTAGACGCAAAGCAAAATAACAAAGAAACCTTTTAGCGAACAATGTAAGTTCATTGAACGCGGGGTTGATGGACGCACAATAGTACTTCAAATATACGAGTATGAAAATCTCTTTAATAGATATTCGAACTTTGCTGCGTATAAATACGCAAAACGTTTCTAGAAAAATGCGTTCTTCAACTTTTATTATATAGATATTATATGGTTCCCTACTCATATAGATCTGAATGTTTGTGTGGATGTTTGTTAGTTGTTTGGTTCGATCGCGCAGTAAAAGTGAAGTGGACTTTTTGAATAACCTAAATTGCTGCGTTTACCTTTGTAGTACGCAGGCAAATCAGCGGGCAGATGCTAGTTAAAGTGGTGCTTGTATTGTTTTGGGTTTTTCTTTTTATGAATGAATTATCTAAAATAGCTTTAAATCGTATTACAGTATAGCTTAACGGGTTGTAACGGGTTTCCCAATAGGCGTGCTCGAATATTGAAAATGTATCTATGTATCATAGCGATGATGATGATTAATGATTTGTCATTTTAGGTCTTATTTACTTCAACTCACCGCTTTGTCTTACTTAAAAAACTTCCTTGCGTTCAATGGATGTTTCATTTGTTATCGAAACAGTGTTCTGTTCGCGTAAAGCTCTGTGCGCTGCTTCCAATATGGTCTTATTGTGGCCATCCTGCAGAGTCCATAATCCGTTGTATAATACACAAACTTTTGTTGCTTATAATGGATGAGATGGATCTTACAAACAAGTGGTTTCAACAGGACGACGACACTTGCCTCACTGCACGGGAAACAATTTATTGAATACGAAGTTCTAGGGCTTCGTCATCCTCAACTAGCTACCGAGACCATGTAGCTGAACGCCGCTCGATTATTTATTGTAGGACTACGTAAAATGTTTAGTCTATGCATATAAAATACTGACTATTGCCGCCCTGAAGGAGTCGTTCGTCAACTCGCACCAAAAATCTCATACCACGTAGTATCAGTTGACGAATGGCAAAAATAATATTCTCTTCGTTGTTCAACTCGTACCATTTTTATTTAGTACAGTCAGATACGGATATGTTAGTAAAGTATAAATATAAAACGGCAGAACATGTTTCATGAAAATGATACTGAAAACAAAGAAAAAAACCTTATTTATAAAAAAATTTACAGCATAAATATACATAATTAATGCAATGTTGTAGTTACATACATGTATGTACTTTTCTAAGATTTAATCAATGTAATCTATTTGTATTTTAATTATGTATATTTATACTTGTAAGTAATCACAAAAATCAGTCTATACTTTACTATATAAATTACTAATAACTATTAGGTAAGATCCATAATTGCATGTTATATTAGTAAACAGACAATAAAATGGGTCCTAATTTTAATACTTTTCAAATTTCAAAATCTGTCTAACTCACTAAAAATGTTGGTTTACATTACATATCTTAAATTATCCACGATATCAACGCATAAGTCGACAGAAATTAAACCATCTGTAATATCAGAGAATATGCCTTCTATATTCTTTTAATATATTCATCATTTTCAATTGTTTCCTTCTTTTCGCATATATTTTAGAGCCAATTCTAACCAAAGTTTCGTAATAAATTGTATATTTTTTCAGCAGTGATAAAAAATTTGCGATGTTTTTGGGTTTCAGTTTTTTATATATTGTAGAATGCCAGTTATCTACCATATTTTAGTTTGGTGAAGCCGATTGAAGAAACACCAGTTGTCATAAAAAAGCTCTTGATTCATCAGAGTTTACAAAATAATTATTTTTTAAAAACTAAAAAGAAAACCGACTTCGTATATATGAAAATATGAAATTTCGTTTACTTGAATGACACATTTTTTTCCACCTTTTTGTATTTATAAACCAAACTACTGAACCCATTTTATGAAATTTCTATGGGACCAATCGGAAAGTATATCCTTTCACTAAAACATTTTTCACATGGAACATTTGACAAAATCAATGTCTATTAGTTTCGATTAGCAATAGACATAATTTCAATCATTAGTTTTGATTGTCTCATTATTTTTGACAAGATGGAATACTATTACGTACATTCGGGATTCTATCTTAGACCAAATAAATGAGGGCCGTGAATAACCAAAGTGAAGCCTCAAAACCATGCTTCTCTGTGTAAAGACACGCACCCAGGAACATATCGACCCAAACTGTGCTTAGTTAGTACAAGTATGTTTGCTGTATATGCAAACATACTTTTACTAAGTCTTCTGTTATGTCGTCGTCTAGAAAACATCTTACAAAAAATACATTAACATGAACATGTTATGTCACAGACAAAAAAGTGTCACAGAAACAAATTTTACTTGAAATAACATTTTAACATTTTCTATATATAAGTCTTAAGAGTGAACAAGTCGATTATCTTTCCATACAAACGTCGAAGGGTGATCACACCACCGTCTGACGATGAACAACCAAAACTAAAAGTGATATAAATTTGTCTTGTCATAATCTATGCTTGTATCAATACAGAATTGTGAAAATAATATGAGTTTGAAAGATACAAGACTAAAAAAAAACGTTTTTCATCACTGATTTTATCGCAACTTTAGGTGTGAATAAATAACAAACGGAGTACGCAAACTAAAAAATTGTTCCTATACAAGCATAGATTATTTATTCAAGAGCTCAAATAGCTTTTTTTTTATAATTACATTCAGTAGTTTTTTCATGAGAACCCTTGACCCAAAGGTCTATTCATTATTTTTACGCAATTGTTTTATTTAGAAATCATAGATTAATCTGATCATATGACTCGAAATTATAATCACGCTATCTCCTTACTGCTCATCTCTATCCTTGGTGCACGTCTATCCTTTTCTCACACTAAGCTAGGTGAAATAGCATGCATTTTAGCTGCGCCCACTAACGAGTTTGTGCCGCTGACTTGTGTATCCTTAAGTTTTAAGGTTATTTTGTACAACATTATTGAACGCACTTGACGCGCGAATTTTTAACTAAGTTTATTGAAAACGACGAAGGATCACGATTTCGGTGTATGTGTGTGTGTGGGTGCTGGTATTTTATTTACAAACGGAAGCACGGATTTGAGCCTTTATTTTAGTTGATCGCGGGCCTCTGTCTTTATATTTTTTGATCTGTGGTTTCTATTCATATGACAGCATGTATGACAATCAAACCCTTCTGTAATACCAATTCATCAATAGTAACTGAAAGCGATTAGTATCAATGTTTTGATAGTATCAGAATTATATCATAGAATACCATCATAGAATATAAATTGTTTTTTAAAATCTGTTTCTCGTCTAATAACTTTTTTATTTCTTCTAAAGCTTCGTGCTATATATCTGAAAACTCCAAACCCTGTAATTCGCCATCATTTTTCTACGCCACCGCACTCCATTTTATCATCGAATAAGCTTTAAAATATAAATAAAAAACACTGTGGCATTATAACTTAGACAACTCTTTTATTTAATTTCAATGTTCGAGCGCTGTTAATGGAAATCCTACTAAATATAAATAGATGTCGTGTATGTAGACGCGACCGATCTTAAAAAGATCGAATTAAGCAACAAACGCTGCTTAGTATGAGCTGAGACTGGACCTGGTTGACCGCACTTTCGGAGAATTACTCGCTTTTAGTGATGCACTATTTTTATTTTTCGTATAAAATGTAAGTACTTTTTTGTTTCTCTCCTTATATCAACCAAAACATTTCTTTCTCTCTATTTCTTTCTGTTAATACGTTTTGGGTTTTTTAATGTTTAGACTTATACTTATGTCTATGTCTATTACTTATTAATTTGTTACTCAAGCACATTCTCATAACATGCTTCGCCACAGGGAATCAGGGTATTTACGTAGGCTGATATTCTGTGAGATATTTGTAAGGATTTTAGTGTAATATAGCTCGTGAGCCACAAGGGCGGAGTGATAAGTCTGGTAAAAATCAATTTTGGAAAAAAAGTCGCAAATTGCATACCTTCTTGTTCATAACTCTTTTGAAGGTCTAAATTTAAATATTCGGCCAGTACCGCCGCGCCGGTTAGTGTTTTTTTTACAGCTTAAAGGAAATCAATTGAACGCATTTTCGCAAACATGGAGAAAAGTGAATTTCGTGTGGTGATTATTTTTTGCGAAAAAAAAAAAAAACTATTACGGAAATGAAACAAAGACTTGATAATTACTATGGGGACTCTGCTCCGTCGGTTAAAATGATTCATAAGTGATTTACTGATTTTCGGTGTGGTCGTACAAGCACAAGTGATGCTGATGATGCTTTAAGAGCTGAACAAAATAAACACATATTAAATAAATAAATAGGTATATCAATAAACTTTCTTATGTAATTAGTTAATACATAAAATTATATATACTTTTATACGGTAAATAAAAAAATAGCTTTATAAATAATTCAAATAAGAATATTAATTATTGCCAATCAACGTGGCAATGCTGCTAGTGCCTTGCGGACTCTGAACTCTGGCAGTGATCTGGATCAGTTGAGTTATTTATAGATCGTTTTAAACGTTCCTTTGATAGCTCAACTTTAAGTATTTTATATTATTCTGTACATTTCTGTAACTATTTTAAAATAAATGTTGAAATAAAAAGTACTATGTTGATTGAGCCAAATGCAGTTCATTTCTTTATAAGACGATTATAAGAACACTCAATTACGCAAAATAACTTAAAGTGAAAAGTATTTTGATTATTCTATACAATCACAGGAATATATTATTTATTTAGAGTTATTTCGGGTTTTATTTGAGTAGCTGACCAGCTCGCGACTTCGTCTGCGCGTTTTTAAAAGAAAAATATATCAGAATAAAACATTATGCAAAATTATTCTGCTATTCAGGGCGGAGACAAATCCAACAAATCAAAAATTTTTGAGTAGTTGGAGCCGTTCTCGAGTTATAAAATGGTGTTACTAACACGACTCATAACTCTAGCTTTATTCACATAAACCTAGGGTTATTGTCTCGGGTGTGAATTATTGTAATAAAAGTTTTGTGTCTTTGTGAGTCGAGCAAAAATAATCCGTATAATTATTTTATAAAAAAGACACAATTTTTATAAAATAACAAATGACGAAACACAACATACGATTTTGTGACGTCTTCTTCTTTGTTTATGACATGTGACATAATAATGTAAATTTTGTCAGTATCAAGTGTTTATTTGTTTATAGTCAATTTGTTTGTTAAAGTCTTAGTCGATGGTCAATTGTAAATTCTAGACGTCACGCGGAATGGCCGTCTAAAATTTTCTTAGGATTCCTCGTCGTTCAAATCACATTGCACCATAATAAACAGTCAATTAATAAGATTACTGAATAAACCGCTAAGATTACTGAATAAAACATGCAATAAAACGAGTAAGAAATATTAAATTAGCAGAGCTATGTTAGTTCATGAAATGACAAACGAAGAAATCTTGTGACTTCTTACTATAAACAATCTAAACACTTGGCATTGGAAAAATTTACATCATGACTATGACACATTCCATTAACGAAGAACACAGGGATCACTCTAAAATTACTATAAATGTTAAAAAGAAAATCTATTTATCAATACGTAAAGCAAAAATGTTGTACCCCTTTTTACAAAAATTGTGCGGAGGGAGGAGTATGAAATTTCGCACACTTATAGTTTATATAAAGAAGTATAATTTTTCGTGTAATTTCCTCATAATTAAATCATTATATAGGTGAAAACAAAAATACAACACAAGAAAACGGTTGTTTTGTAAAACATTTCTGGTTTCTCCAAACAGAAGCTTAGCTGGCAAAGCTAAACTAAATCCCCAGCCATCTAAAGTACTGTTTAACACTGCCTCTATCAAACATGGCCATTTAAAAGCTCTCAAACGAATATCTGCATCGAAAAAACAAAAAATCTACCTAACATGTAGGGAATATCAAAATCATTTATTATTCCATATCTTTGTAATGGCCACTAATACGTATTACCGTGTAAATGTAATCACTAAAACGAATATAATCTGCGAGCAAGAGCTCTGATTAGGGGCGGACATACAGACAGATAGACGGACATAGCGAAACTATAAGGGTTTCTTGTGGACTTTTAAACCCTAAAGATAATGATATATGTACTAGCAAGTGAAAGGTACACCTAAGTTGTTCTTCTTGTTCTTCTCTTTTTACGTACACTAGAAAAATATGTTTAACACCATACACCGTAGCCTGGCGACTATTTTACTTTCGTTGGAAACGCCATTTTCATTATATCTAACTTATGACTTTCTCACGCTAATGTCATTTATTTAGGGTTTTTCTATAACCAAATGTAATTTTTATCTGTTCTCTGTTCTCGCGGGGGTGAAATTGTTTTCTATAGCGTTCAAGCTAGGCAGGCAGGTTTGATCTCTAAGAACGAGTTCCATTGTTAAAACATGCTAAGAACACTTGAATTGACTTTGATTATGAATTAAAAACTTAATTTATGTTGGCTACGTTCACAAAGGAAATTTTGGTGATAGATTCCTTTTCAACGAACCATTCTTTGCATAACTAATTGGAACTCTTATCGTTCACTTTTTCCAAGAAATTTGACTTATTAACTTATCAAAGGCCTTTAGTTTATTATTGCAAGTTAAAACTGTTTTATTTTTGATTAACAAGATATCGTTTTGAAATTTTTGGACGATGTCTCCACGACTGCCGCATGTCGGATGCGTTATGGGCTGAAGCCACCACAGAGTGGATTCCCCTGAACGGAAAACGATCTCGGGGCAGACCGCGGTGAGGATGGAGAGACAAGTTAGACGATCCACAGTGGTTCTAGACAGGGTCGATTGGAGAGAAGGATGGGAGGTCTTTGCCCTGCCCTGCCCTAGGACGTCACGGACTCTTAACAATAGTAAATAATTTTGTTACTTCTACTCGACGTCTAGCGGTATTGAAACGTGATTGAATCAATTATTCAGCGCCTGGAAGATAATTTATAAATATGACACTTGAAGTTTATCGAATAGTTCTTTCGTTCGAGAAATCGTGAAGTTCGGTGATATTGGCCTCAATTCTGTTGGCACCAACCTTACTAATTTTATTTAAAATTAGGTTTCGAACTGTCAAATGAAACTTTGGTATTCTGCTCGTAACAACTTATCCTAATTTAATTTTATCTAATTTAATGAAGCGTTCCGTTAGATGGTACCAACCGAATAGGTTTTACAAATGTTATGACTGACTAAAATTTTAGAATTCCTATAATAATCCTAATTTTAGAAATGGACCAACCGAATTGCCACCAATGTCTTATGAATTTTATAAAAAAACAATACAGAATTTAAGGTTGTCATCATTATTGCTGGTAGCCATTCCTGTCCTTATACTCGTAGTTTTGTCACCTACCACTAGGTAATTTTTATTTGATGGTATCTCTGGGTAAGTGTACTTTGCGAATACTAGTGCCTGCTTCGAGTATGTTACAGTACCAGGCCTTAAGTTCTTATATTACACATCGACCGATTGTCAACCGGCCATCATCGGCTACTTTACAAACACAGTCTGATGAATAGTAACGTGTTTTCTGGTATACATTTATGTTATTCTAAACTTATTGTGTAATATTTACGGCCTGGTACGATTTGCATCATTTTTGTGTTTTAGTCCTTATAGTAGCTACATTATTCATTCCATTTAACAGGGGTGGTCCGTATTCACGTCTTCGGTAACAAAGGCGGCTCGCTCAGCCACTGAGAGCGCGGTCAAGTATGGTGGCATCGCCTCGCAGAAAGTCTCTGAAATGGCAACTACTGTCACTGAAAAGGTAATTCACATAGTGTTCACCATATTTTGTTATTGTTGTAGATGTTTTATAGGCCAACTAGTGTGGCTAGAATGCCAATAAAGCTAACATCTCAAAATTACTTAGCTTCTGTGAAGTGAAACTGCAAAATAATCTCGAATGTTTATAAAGAAACATACTGTCAAAAATACAGCGTCGCATTTTGAAATGTACGTTTAAAAATATCCTTCGTACGTGCCCGTTGCCTGAGCAAAATGTTGTTGAATTTCAGGATTTTAAGTATGCAGATAATTAGAGCATTGTTTCGTGTGAAGTGCACGAAATTTCATAATTGTGCGTCCACAGGAAAAAAGTTATGGGCAAAAAACAGATCTTGCTAGGGGAACGTTTGCAACGTTACTGCAGCAAGATTTTTTTGAAATAATGGACGTAGCTTAAAAATAATAAACGGATTGAATGGCTTATAATTGCGCACGATTGTGCACAAAAATTCAAATTTGTGCATCCAAGGACTTTCGAGATATTCATGTTTTTTCACCGTTTATGACCTCTTTGAACTTTGTTTTACCATCAGTAACTTGAGTCAACTTACATACATTTTTCACAACATTTTACGTAATCTAATTCAAACATTATTACTTAGAAACTAGGTACTCTTATAAAATCACAGATCATTTTCCTTAACATTAAAATTATATAGATGGTTATACTATAATTATAATAGTGTGGATAAGTATAACTAAAATAAGTTAACAAGATAAAATTTATGAAAAACCAACATGCTCTAATTCTAATGTAATATAAAATTAAGGTATATTTTTATATAAAAATATTTTTGCATGAGAGTGTTACCTAGTTATTTAATTGTACTTTTTTATGACTTCAAAATTATGTTGCGCTACTGCAGGAAATTGTACTATTTTATTAGTTTTTTGACATTGCAATGCTGACAATTTATGGAGGTCGTTGTTATGTACTATGGCAGCACTTTTCAATAGTCTATTAAAATAGACCGGGTTATATTAGATTATGGGTTTTTGATATATTTCTTAAACTAGTGGCTTGTTATTGCTGAAAATTTCAGCACACTGAGTTAGCTCAACGCACTAATTTTTGGCCAAAATCTGACTTTCTCACTTGTCTAGAGCTCGTGTAAACTGACATCAAAGTTTCGTCATAGTCAGCAAAAACATGAATATCTTCAAAGTCCTTGGATTCACAAATTTGAATTTTTGTGCACAGTCGTGCACAATTATAAGCCTTCCAATCCTTTTGTTATTTTTAAGCTACGTCCATTATTTCAAAAAAATCTTGCTGCAGTAACGTTGCAAACGTTCCCCTAGCAAGATCTGTTTTTTGTCCATAACTTTTTTCCTGTGGATGCACAATTATGAAATTTCGTGCACAATTACACGAAACAATGCTCTAATTATCTGCATACTGAAAATCCTGAAATTCGTCAACATTTTGCTAGGGCAACGTGCACCTTCGTACCGTGTAAGCCGTTGCGATAATTTGTGTTTGTTACTTCTTCTAGACTTGGTTGTGTAAAACATGTGTCAGTTCGCATGGTATTCTGGTTTTATTGAATATACTCTGTCGACTTTAACATTTATATAAGAACACCTAAGTAAATAAATACCTATACATGAAGTACGAGTATGTACCTACTTTTCTTACTTGTATGTGTTTTGAACTTCTTTAAATAATTGCGCTAGTTGACGGTAAGTGGATCTTTAAATAATACGCTTTAGACCATTGAAGATATAGTTTACGATCTATTTTATAACAGTTTATTCCATTCCATATAGATCTCCATAGATCGTGCTGTGCTCGATCATATCTACTTATAATACTGATTTGTATATGAGTACTTGCATCAATCGTCAAAATTGTTTCGTCTTTCTAGTGATTCTTAGGTTATAAAGTATTAAGGGCTAGATGGTGTTGTACGAAATGTCCAACGATATTATTTATTCTCGAAACACGAATTAGCCTTAAGCTTTTGTTTGAAGGTAAACAACCGCGGCGGTTGGAGCACGCTAGGTGGCAACACAGACACCCGCCGTGCCAGCAACTCCGCTACTCCGTACCAAGCCCAAGGCTACGGTGCCATGAAGAGCTCCACATCTGAACCCTACTCACAATGGTCAGTTAACCTTGCCAATTTTTTTGTTGTCTGACTCGGCAGCTGACGAATTGTAGGGGAGAGGTAAAGAAAAGAACCAGTTGTGCCGACCCCAGGTAACGTAGGATAAGAGCAGGGAGACTGGGCTGCAGAGTCGTTAGGCCATATTTAAAGTTTAAGTTTAAGTTTCACAGAACGGCCCGTAAGTAAACTTCAAAACAAATTTGTTACGCTCACGTATCATCGAGAACCTTACGAACGTCGAGAACGCCAAATGATATTTCTTAAAAGTGTGATTTCAAATCCTTCTTACAGACATTTGAAAGACGTTTTCTTATTATTTTTCTACCCCGTCGTGTGGCATATCGTTTAATAAATATTTTAAATATATTACGACGTTTCTTTAACTGTTATTCAATACAAATAAATGTTAAGCTTTTATGTGACCATTTGATAGCGGTCAGTGTGCGTTCCTCCGTTCCTCCGTTCCCCCATCCCACTACCGGATAAACCTGAAATATTTTCAAATAGTTGGATGCATCCAATCACAACTAAAACTATCACGGTTACAAACTCTTTATTAAATTATGAGTAATAGCCTGATTTGTAAACTTTAAAAGTTAAAGCCTCATATTTTTTTTTGTTTTTTTAACTAAGATCGTATTGAATTGGGTTGGGACCTACCTGACCACTGATCATTCTTATCCCTTCTAACTTCGGAAGCCTACACTGTACATGGTCCGGTACGCACTTGGCCAATTGATTGTATGATCCTTATATATCTATCGACCTCCACGAAAATAACGAACTAACAAAAGGTAATATATGTAGTATCTATAACAATTGCAAATCTGTCAGTTAGGTGTTAATAACTTGGGTTCTACAGGATAGTACCTATTTGATTATTGACTGAAGCGTTTTCGTGATTATGCAATCGACTATTTTGTACCTGAAAGCGTCACAACAACGCTTTCTGTTTATAGCGCAGTAGCTCGTAGCGACACATTGCCAATTTGTGGATTGTATTCAAATACAAACGTAAAAACAAGTACATCATTTGGAAGTACATGCTTCCAAATGATGTACTTGTATTTACGGCCCGCCTGATGGTAAGCGGGCTGCAACACCAGGAGCAACATCACATGCGCGTTTGCCGACCTTTAAGAAAGTTATTGTGTAAGCACCAACGTCAAAAGGAACCTGACACACAAAAGGAAATTATATTCTGAGTTTTAAAAGAAAAACCCTTGTTTAGCAAAATCACCTTGCGAAGCGATTCATGGAAATATGTATATATTTCAATAGCCGCCGACTAACTCGCCACACAGTACGGCGCCGGCGTCTGTGTGGGCGGGTTGGCGCTTTTGGTGTATTGACTGCTTAAGACGGGCATTAAAGCTAAATCGTGAAAAATTGTGGTATTAGTACCGCGGCTTCTCTCAACGCGAACGTCTTATTTTTGATAGGTACCTAAACTACTACTACAAAGTTAGTTCAAAAGAAGTAATGAAAATACTACTTCAAAGACTAATATATTTTAAACGAGAATACAGATCCTCATTTAATAAACCAAAAACCTCGTAATATCTTTAAAATATCCAACGATATGCCATACGATGGAGTAGTCAAATAAAAATAAAATAACTTTGTAGGAGAGTACTAATACTCGCACGTACATTACACACAGTACGTTATGTACGTTTGTACGTCTGCGAACTAGAGCTCTGATTTAGGGCGAACAGACAGACAGAGAGGCGGACAAATAGAAAACAATAAAGGTTCCTTGTTGGACTTATATATACTTAAATAAAGGCGTATGCTGGCCCGTTCCAGGAATGAGCAGACGCAGCCGTGGCAAGAGTCTGTGACCACTCGCAACCTTGACACCCGCGACTTGTCGCGCGCCGGCGTCGCCAGTCCCCCGCCCGACGTGAAGAACATCCGCTTACAAAAGCAGGAGGAGTCTTGGGATTGGCTTAACAACTAACGTGTCTGGTACGTATATCTACCACACCCCTCCTCACCCATGACACGAATCATTGACAGCTGCTACTTCGACACCTGTCTTGCCTATTCTCTATGTACTGTTGCAGCCCATAGTAATGGATTGACCTGCTGTAACGTCCTTGTTCCTAAAGTCACTATAATTGACCAGTTTCTAGAAGCGTATTTTAGTAACGTACCAATGTTTTTTCAGAGATGTAGCGGAAAACGAGCAGTGTTGCGGCCAAGGCGTTGCCGCAATTATAGAAAAAATAGCTGTAGATTAAGTTGTCCATGACGTTTCACATCTCTTCAACTCGAAACACAACCGATTTTAGTCTTACGCTGTCATGACTAAAAGCATTTATCGCGGAACAGTGATCTGTACATCGACTATCTACGGCTGTATATCGACTGTATGCAATGAATACTGGCTTCCCATATTATGCAAATATGCATGTAGTGTCCGTCAGGTATTTTTTGTATTAGGAAGGAAACGTTCCGTTTTGTATAGAGAAATCAACTGACGAATGCTACTAACTGATATTTTTATCGGGATTCGGGAATCACATACAAACGTCTCTTGTCGCTGTTATTAATGCAGGTATTCAGCGTTCACCAAAAGCTTATGCACTACATTACAACTGACTTAGAATACACAATATGTGTACCGGCCAACCAAGTGCCTTATAGTTCCAGAACGGTACCATGTCTAGGTGTAGTGTTACATCACTGTTTCAAGGAGGATCATGCTATGATGGCGGATGACCGTCTTATACCTTAGAAGTGTAAGTTGTTTTTGCGCTTTTGGCTTTAGCTTTGCAGTAACCACACACCAACCCAACGAACGCGTTTTGTTGGCATGGTGTGTATATTCTTGGCTCTGCCATCATAAGCATCTAAGCCTCAGAATGCTATTCTGTGATTCGAGTTGCTAAACAACCAATTGTAATAATCATTCCAAAATTGTGATCAAAGCATTTAATTCTTTAAGCTATAGCTTATAAGAACTATTCAATACTTATTATTGGTACTAAGAATGCAACGTCCATATGTTTGACATACATAAATGATATCTAGTTTCGTTTTACAGTGATTTGGATAGTTACATGTGATATGTTTTATCTAACCTTTTCACCAAGAATTAAAGCACATAGTGCTTCGGCGAAAGGGAGTGGCGTTGGGGACGGCATCATCCGTATGTGAAGGTAGTCTATCTGTAGGTCTATGATTTGTCATACTTGAAAATTCAAAGTCAAGAATGACAAACTATAGATCTTGAGCCGTACTAGCTGTATATTGCCTGGTTTTTATGGCATATATTACTGTGTCGGCTTTATAAGGGATAGGCTACGTCGACGGTTATTACCATAAATGTAAACTTTGGATTTACATACAGTTCTTTTGAAAAGCAGTAGAAGTGCAGACGTAGTTGTAGACGGTTGTGTATACGTCCAGTCTGCAGACCGAAGGGATAGCGGTGACTGCGCGTCAGTTTAGACATTGACATTACGTCAAACATGTCAATTTCACTTCTGTCGTGTTTACCATCGGCAATTATACCAGCCTTAATTTCACCCTTCCTCACAAACTTTAGTCTCCTGGACGTAGCAGTGTCTATCGTCTACAGCTGCGTCGTCAACCATCGTCAGCTAATAGCTGCCTTGCGTGGCAGCTGCTTTTCATTCAACTGTCCGTCGGTCACTTACATCGGATGATAAGATAGTCATTAACATCAAGACTATAAAGTCATGAACATCTATGACACGAGTCGTAACATCTTTGACTCTAAAAGTCGAGAACATCTTCGACTATGAGTCGTCACATCTTTGACTCTAAAAGTCGGTAACATCTTCGACTAAGGAACGAGTAAGGCTGGGTTGATTTGACCACGGGTCAAAAAACTTAGCCTTATCTTTGACAGATAGCAACTTTGACAACGAGTCGTAACATCTTTGACTCTAAATGATAATATCACCTTCGACTGCAAGTCAGTTGACTGGTTTGTGAAATTTCAAGCTTATGAATAGCATGTTGTGGTGTTGAACAAATTAGAGTAAGCGGTTTTATTTGGGGGTTGGGGCAGTTATTGGTTCTCAACCTCCGGGGGGCTAAGACTTCTTTCCGATGGAGATACCTTTGCCGTCATACTTTAGGCAGGGGAAGGCTAGCAGGTCAAGACATAGCCCTGCTTTAATAACAACTTGAGGAGCGAATGGGTGTATTATTTTTTTGCTTATTTTTATCGTTCTGTGAATTTGCATCGCTATTAATATGCGATGCTATATATCTTATGCACCGAAGGCAAAACCAGTGTCGTCTCGCTTGTTTTGAGTACAAACCGAGAGAGACCAAACTAGTTATGCTTTGCGAAGCATCGTATTCTTATTTTGACGTGCACTTTCAATTTGTTCAAAACTCCCAATCTGTTATTGGTCTTGAAGTTTTACACTCTCTGTGCCTCTAATCACATGTTGTCGGGCTGCCAACATCAACACACATTGTCTGTCAAACATATCGACGTTCCGACGAGCCGTCATGGGCATAGATTGTAAGGATGTTAGTTATTATAGATTTTATATAGAGGCCATTAGTTACGAGGGATTGGCTGCATTTTAAGAGTAACTTAGTTGTCACGCGGTAGTTCCAAAGCCGACTGTGATGCGGTTGGACTGTTGACTGAGTATTTCAGTCCGCTTTAGAGGACGTTCGAGCGTCACTGTATGTTTGTCAATGGGGGCTGTTTTATAAAATGTACCGTTTCCTGCTGGCAGTATTATATTAATTTATCTTTTTATATGTATTATTTTATCAGTAGTTTCCTGTTTTAATAAATATTATTTTATTTATTTCTGATAATTTCATTTCTTTACCGTATTCGTTTCTTATTATAATTTATCTCCAGTATTCTAGGTTTTAGTATTACACTGGTGTGCATTGAAGTAACCCTTCATTCTGCGCTAGTTTCTCTTGGTGCCATTTTATGAAACAGCCTTCAAGACAAAATGGCGGCCAATAGATATCATCGAATGCAAATAGTTATAAGTGTTGTAGGCCGACTGTTATTTGTTATGTTTGTGGCCGCATTATACACGCGTTTAATTTAAAAGGAAACTGCGTTACGTCGAAGCGGCTTGCGGATCAAAGGGAATGGGGCGGGAAATTATTGACGGGTTAAATACCAATGCTATCTGGTAGATAGAACCGCAGAAGCTTTTAAAAAATACAATTCCCTATTGACAAATTTAATGTTTGTATTATGCTGGCCTTTAGGTTAGAAGATCGCTGCCGGCTCTGTCAGTTCCAGTGGTCACAGCATCCTTGTTATACTTGTTAATAAAGTAACTATCGCTGGCTCTGTATTTAAATGTAGGTGCTCCGTCGAACCACTTTACCGAACAGCTTTATGCCGTATCCTGTCGCATATTAAATACACGGATGGTACGTTTGACGCCTGGTGGCCTCCGCGTCGTTATACGCGACAGATAGACGCTGCAACAATATCGCATCATAACTCAATGCGGAAATCCCGAGAGTCGATAATGCGCTCTCTATTGCGCGTAGACTTTCCCAAAATTACAATTTGTTATATCGCATCATCTCCCGAAAGCAGCGCCACTCGACATTTGCTTCATTTATTATTGTTTGTAACGATTTAGATGTATACATAATATTGGCATTTATTTCAGTTTTCTTTGTTTGTTGAGTGGGCCGCCTATAGGGTTACACTACGGGCTCGTTAGTTGGCAGCCTGTACGTCGTGGCTTTGGCGGTGACGCAACATTATTTTGTAAGATGATTTAAATCTGGAAGCAGATGAATCTATGTCAAATCCAGTAAGTGCCTTATATAGTTTATTTGTATTGTTTTTGGGAGATGATCATTAACACTGGGTTATTATATGTAATTGTTCGATTTTTTACCGAGGAGTACACCAAAGTACCTGAGTACGGAGCTGACGATACGAAGTCCTGATGCGGGATCAACTGGCAGTGTATAGGGCGTTGTCGATACATGAATTTACATATATTTATTCTGTCTTATGTAATTTCCTGTACCGACGATGTAGCGATCTTAGCTATAAGTGTTTGTTATAGGGCGTAGTAGTGTTATGTCTATCCGGGCCATTCGGTGTGCGGCGGAGGGACCTATTACTACTGCGGTTCTAACAATTTTAGAACCGTGTGATACTTCACCGTTCCGACCGCCCCGAGTGTACCATTACCTTTATAATTCATACAAGAATACTGTATTCATATGATACGACAAAATAACTACATTCAAAATACGCCATTCGTTTGTGAGCAATGGTCTTTATATTTTCTATAAACATTGCAAAACGGAAAGATTGTATGTTTTATCTAATTTTATTTACATATATGAAAGAGAGTTAATATTTAAAATCTATTTACATTTTTAAATATAATTATTTATGAGCTGTTTTACTTACAGCATTCTTTAATTGATTCGCATTGTATTAATGCGTGTGTAGGACGTAAGAAATTTACTTTGAATCTGCTTTCATTTTAAACTGATCTCTACATAAAACTATTGCCATTATCATAACGTGCATTCAAGGACATCACTATACAATCAATTACGTACGGACAAACAACTAGCGAGCAAAATAAGTCCTACTAAAAGGTTTTAAAAAAGATTTTATTCCATCATTATAAAACAAAAACGTAAAAGCGATTGTACCTTCTCGCTTTGGCTGCTTTGAGTCTTCGGTTTAATTCGTGTCGGAGCACTGTTTGCTATCATTTTATGTTCTGATTTGACGTAGCCAGTACTATAGCTATAGCCAGTAAGAGTAAATGATCAGTCCTGGTGACCAAGTTAAAAATCCATGCATCCATAATGCATATTGACAACTTCATAGCAAAAATTGACAGCGTGCCCTAAAAGCACGGTACGCTCAGGTGTAAATACCTTGTACAGTCCGACTAGAATGAGTCGAAATTTATCGAGGAACTAAAATTTACTGTAAACTGGCTTCTATTTATGAATGTCAAGTCAGTGGCCAGTATGGCAGCTATAGTGAATTTGGCGCCAGATTCAGCGTTTCTTTGCCAGAGTTATCTAGAATTATTTTCCGCTAGTGACGACACTCACACTGCAATCTCGGACGAGTTGTTTGTTTTGTTGTGTTGCTGAATTGATATTTAAGTTACCATACAAACAATAGTGGCGTCTTCATTTTCTACTCCTCCTGGTCTGACTATACGAGTGTTCCTCACACTGCTGGCTGTTAGATCGAACATAGAATAATGGCAATATTAATATACATTATAGGTTATTGCCTAAAAGCATGCATGATTCATGCCAGGCCGTGCCTCACTTGCTCTGGGAATTTAATATCTATTTATACGGGCATTGAGCATAGCAATATTTAACATAATTATCGTAGAAATAGAACTCAAATTCGCAGTGCAAGTGAGGCGGCCAACTGTTTAAAAAATAACATTATCTAAGACCTGTTTCGGTTTAACCCGTAAAAGCACATATTATTATGATTATCTTTAGAAACTTAGATATAATAATAATATACTTACTAGTGCTATTTATTATAATTTAATTTAAGGAAATCACAACAAAATTATGGTAGTCTTCCACAAATGTATAGAACATTTAGATTTATTTTTCTCGTTGCTGCTTTATGTGTCTCAATTAGTAAATCAAATATATTTGTGCTTGATAGCTTTTCTTAATTTCTTTTGACATTGCAATTTTATTAATAAGATCAGCAGTTAAATAAATTTAATCGATTTAATTTAATTTTCAGTAAGTGCTTAGGATAATATAAAAAGTAAAGTTTATCATAATTTATTTAAGTATGTATATTGAATATGAAATCAGGATAGCTATATTTATACATTTTACACGTTGATTAAATTCGTAGGTAGCTAGCGAAATATTAAATTTGAAATTATCATATATTCAAAAAGTTTTATAACAAAGTCCGACGTTTATCTATCATTTTATAGAAAAAACGGGTTCTTACTACATTAGGCACACGCAGACTCAATGAAGACTTCCCATCGTTTAAATTCGCTGATGACACCATTCCTAACTGACTTCTTGCGTTCTGTGGGATTTAACGATGGGAAGTCACCGTTGAGTTGACAGTGGGCCGATTACGTACCTACTAATATTACAATCCAAGTTAATAAAATATATAATGAACTATCTGCTACCCGCGGCACGTGTGGTAGGTAGCAAATGGTAGCCCTAATATACAATCTATCTAACTGACCGACAAACACTTTCGAATTTCTAATATTAGTATGGAGTACATAATTATATTATATAAATTTAACTATTTCTCTCAACTCAGTGGGTAGTAGCTCTGCCTTCTGTGATGAACATAGTGTGTTTGTTCTGTGTCTGGATGTTATAAAGTATCATAAATATGTATTTAAAATTTATAAGTATTCTATCAGTTATCTGGTCACTATAATACAAGTTATGCTTAGTTTGGAGCTGGATGGTGTTGTATGCATCATCCAACAATAAAAAACGTGTGCGTCTCGGGACCCCCGACAGAAGTGATTACTTAAACTAATCTAACGAGCGCTGTGGATTAGTGTGAGAAAGGTAGAGCCTGCCTACCGCTGCCGTATGCGTGAGAAAGGAAAACCAGACAGACTGGTGCCGTAACGCGTTATGTAACGAAGCGGTTTACCCTCCCATAAAAAGCTATTACTTCAAAAAGGTTGTTACAGAAGTACGTAATCGGCCCTCTATTTGAATTATATTTTGTTACAAAAACTAAATATTTAGTAGATACGTTCAAACATAATGTTCATAGTTGATTATGTTTATATTTTACGCCGGACTGTGGTTGTTGATTCTTAAACATGTTTATGCCAGAGCATTCTGTATGAACAAAAAAATTGCGGTACAAAATAATTATGAAACGTTTGGAGTAAATTAATTGAAGACATTGGTAGTGATTCTGCTGTCGCACTGGTTTAAAATAACTAAATCATCCCTCCAGATTACGTAACTCGCTATAATTTCTGTGGAATACACCTTGCACGCGAATTATTCTGCTAAACACGTATTTTTGCCTGAGGGTGGGCTATATGCGAGTAAAAGGCAGCTGACGACAGATTTCGCAGATATTTATGTCTGGTTCTTATTGTTGCTTCTGTTTAATAGCCCTACTGGTCCTTATTTTTTTATTGTGATATAAATAACTGTTGATACAATTACAGCAACTTTGTTTAGTTTTAGTTTAGGAATATAACAACGGAATCAATACCAATAACATGTTTTCGGTAATTTCGTATCAGACGTTTTAGTGCTATAGAAATATATATTTAACAAAAATATTCATACATTTATATTATCCTTTACTGCACTTCTTGAGTCGTATAGTATCTTTTAAACAGGTCTTAGATAATAGCTAATATAAGTTGTGAAAAAAAATAAAAATAAAAAAAAAGTTTCATTATATACGTTAGGTATCTTATATTTTTTTAAATGTACCTAGTATTTCTTTTTTATTAGGTAAATTAAGTGTTTATTATATTGTTTGATATTTTTTTTATATTCTGTTGTTTTGCTTTAAATCAACTATTTTATTAAATTCCTTATTACCTAATAAGTTAGTTGCTACTTTATTTTGGTACATTTTTTTATTTGTAAGCTTTTTATGTTTATTTGATATTGTATGACAGGTATTTTCATCTTTGTGAAGCAAACGATATTCATATTGATTAGACGGAAATAAGGTGTAGCTAAAACCTGTTTTAATAGAGAAACAAATCTTAAATAGCATCTTTAGTCATTAATATTGTGGGAGTAAGAGGACGTGGCTAAAACCGTCATTTAAAAATCGTTTCTTTATTGAAACAGATTAGTGTCTACAAAGGATTAGTAGACATAGATGGGCTGTTTGAAATCGTATGTTTATAGTTTCATTTCATAATGCTATTACAGTTATGTTGAAATATAATTGATTGGATGCGGTGAAAACATTGAAACATTACTTCATGAGAAATAAGCGCTTGACGCTTTAAGCCAACAATTGTCTTTTCCGTTTATGGACTAGGATGATAAAACATATTCTTTGTATAGGTACCTACAGCTACATATGTGAGTAGATAGGTACCTAGTAATCTTCAAAGCAAAACATGTATAGATACGTACCGACTTCTGGTTCGAAAACAAGTGCCTAACTAAACCGTTTATTTACAAAAGAAAAAAAAATATGTAGAACACCTAGTTGCGTGGTACTCATACCACAAGCTCTGCTTACTTTGGGGCTAGATGATTTTGTGTAAAATATCCGGCATTATTATGTTATAATGTTACAGTAAGTAGGTATCTAAGTATATACAAAACATAAGTATTCCACATGTTACTTATATTAATTGGTTTCAAAAACACTGGAGTTAGATATAAAAGGTTACGAACTCTTTGGGAAAGACTGTGATAAGATAAGGTAGGCTAGTTTATCGTCTTCTTCACAAAGTTTTGAACAAACTGGCTCAGTTTGAGTTGCTATGACTCAATAATATTAATATTTAGAGTAAAAGACATAACACTCTTCGCACTATAATATAAACACACTAGCTACTGACCGCGGTTTCCCAATCTTGATACTTAGGTACAAAAATAACCTATGTCCTCCCCAAAATACAATCTATTGGGGCTATCTCCTTACCAAATCTTTTCAAAATCCATTTAGCTGTAAAATACTTTAACGCCACGTTCGCTAATTAGAGGGAAAAACATGTATAAAATAGATTTATCTCGTTCATACCAATATTTTTTGACGCTTATAATTATCGAATTTATTTAGACGATTAGCCATTCAACTGAAGTCAGTTTAATTAATTATCGGCTTTACTTATAAACGACTTGAACATGGCCTAAACACTGTTTAAGTTGTCGTATCTTACAAAAAGGGATGGCACTATTTAAACAGTGATTAACTTTTTTACAGAAGTTGAGTGAAGTTTAAAAGTAAGGCCCTAGGTGTTTACTTATATTTTATTGTCACTGTCATATAATATCTACATCATAATTATAATATAGTAGTCTTGTAATACATATGGACATAATATTTAGTAATTAGTGGCATATATTGTAGTAATTATCACATAGCAAACTAGATATGTAGGTACCTAGGTAGGTACATGCTTTACAACACCACGCTCTAAAGACGATTTTAAAAGTTCTATAATAGCAAGATGTTTTCTTAGCTTGAAGAGTATTGATTTGATTCTTGAAATTTAATGCTTGACGCCCTAAGTCCTAATATTTTGACGTTTTCGAAAGATTGAAATTTAATTTAAAATGTTTTAAGCTGATGCCTACGCCGCTAAAGAAATCTACATGCCCAATATATTTTTTTCTAGTCCTTGTAGTTTCGGAGATTTTACGAAAGCGCATTTTAGCTCCTATTAAAAATGACACTCCGTTTTAGAATGTTATTTTAAAAAACCATGGCAAATGCTTTATTCCTACCTATCAAGAGTGTTGATCCCTTTTTAATGGTTCTACGTAATAAGATATTAAAAAAAGGTTTTTACCTCTTTCAATCCTTTAGATACAAGGTTGTCATTTTTGGAACATCACATTATTTAAAATCCTTGTTTTCGAGATTTCGTTATCTAGGCGAGGAGGCGACTCTTTTTATTTAGGTATTTAAATACATAAGCCCTACGATAACATAGCTTAGAAACAACCTAGGTAACATTTCCGTTTTTACCGTTAGTACATAAGCGAAACTATAGCTATGTTTGGTATGTCTAGTAAATATTTTTTAGTAAGTAGGTATCTATCTATTTAATATTGTATAACATGTTTGTCCCGCGGTTTTCAAACTTATTTCATAGAATAGTTGTAGCATAGCTTACTATGGTGTATTTGTATTAAAGGTAGGAAAACATATACTAACTTCTAAATATTTTAAGCTTTTATTGCTATCAACTTGCTATTTATTAATGTATTATAGGTATTCTAATGCATTATTTGATATTTTTTTAGGTAGTTAGGTACCTAACATAGAGGTAATTTAAATATTAAGTACTTACCTACCTATTTCAATTGAAAATTGTAGGTACCCATGTTTTAAAACTATTGTCATTTCCATCATTTGGGGTACCTACCTACTCGCACAAATACCTATATTACTTTTACTAATAAGTAGGTACTTACCTAATTCATTTTATATTTACCTACTGCATAACTTTATATAGGTATATTTGATAGATATTTTAAAGTTAGATTTTAATCCTATTTTGTATTGTTATTTTAAAATACCTGTGTTTAATTTAGTACAAAATTATAACCTATTTTTTTAAAGTTAACTTGCAAGACCTGATTTATACCTAGGTGTTTGTAAAATTGTACTTTTATTTAGACCTTTAGACCTAATTTGTGTTAACGTTGTCTTATTTTGTATTTATGATCATTTAAGAATACCTACAACATGCTTTTATGTTTAGTTCATATTAAGAAATAAAAATAAAATAATAAATAAATACTGAGTATGTAATCTTATTGTGATTTGTTTATTTTAATATAGGACTAGCTGTCCCGTTTGCGACTTAAAACGCGCGTTTAAAAAAAAAACAGATCTAGATCTACCCTGCGCGTACCACGCAGGGGATGCATATGTAAGTCGGGACCGGATGTAAACCTTGTAGATCTTCAGTTTGGTTTTAAGTGGGAGATGCGAAGACAGGACAGGTCGGAGCTAGTCTTGGGCAGCACGCGTTTGGTGTCGGGCGCGGTTTGCCTGTGGGCCGATTCTCAACGACCTGTCGATTTCGATTCCGAGGTGACCGAAATGACTTTTTCCACTTTACATCCTGGCCCCGAAGCTGTAGTGGTTGCGGTGATGTACGATGGCTTATCACAAAGAGCGCTGCTGTCTTCCCCACGTTGACGGTCATGCATTATTTGTCCAGCCAGAGCGGGAGGGTGTTCAGGAGGCGCTGCTTGCGCCTATTGACGAAGGTTGGGCTGCGCAAGGAGGCGAAGTAGGCGCTGTCGTCCGCGAATAAGGCCAACGTCACTTCCATTTCCTCGTTTTCGTCCAGTTTTCACACTAAACTCTGCCAAGTGATATAGCACGCACGCCAGCTGGGGCGGTGTGCAGTGCGTGCTTTTGAATCCTGAGAGGTAGAGATTGTTTTCGTATTCGGAAGTTTAATCGATGGTGTTCTCTCAACTCCCTACCCCAAGCCGAGTTTAATCGATGGTGTTCTCTCAACTCCCTACCCCAAGCCGATAGCTCCGTGGTCAGAGAAGCTGATCTGAACGCCCTGAATTCCATAATATACTAATCCTAAAACTAAATACAAAAACAAGCCACGCCGCCGGCGCCGCACCGCCGCCGAGCCAAAATGTACAGCGCGCCGCCGTCGACATTTTTCAACACGGCGCACACGTCTGACAAGGCACTGTCATAATGTTAATTTCTTTAAATTTATTTCTTATAAGTGATTCTCATAAGATAGGTATCAATAAAAGTATTGTTACCTACCTTTAGATCTAATTAAAGTTGTTCTATCTTATTTATTACCTATCAACATGTTTCTATGTTTAGATTATACATAAGATATACAAAATGTAGGATACCTACCTACCAGTTAATGATAAATAAAAAACCGAGTACATAACCTTAGTGATTTCTTTATTTTTATATAGGTTATTAAGTCGAGTACATAATGTTTACTTAAATATCTGATAATTACAGTTAAATACTATATAAGTACAAGACTTGAAATATCATTTGATAACCTATTAATCTAAAGACATAGTTTCAAGATAAGTTAAATAAATCCAAAAAGACCAGTCAACAGCCAAAGGCTCTCCAAATACACTTAAAACCTTACCCAACACCCACTCACAGCAAATATCTTAAAATACATACAAAATTAACCAAACAATTTAAACAAAATTATTAAAAATATCCCATAACTCTAAAAATACACCTAGAAAGTGTACACCTATATGACAAAGTCAAATTATTGTATTATAAAATGTCATTCATCACACAGGACTTAGATAAATTAACACTAAAACATCTAAAAGTACAAATTATTGCATAGCAATTCATAAATATGCCATTAAGATTAACATGGTTAGCAATAGGGAATGTACATTCACTCTCTGAATGTGGTCAAGATAAATATTAGATTACTGATAAGTTATGCTATACTTAAGTAAGAAAGCAATAAATAGTTACCTATCATTAAATTCAAACACAGAAGATATGGCCAATTAATTTTTGAATTTTTCATTATTATAATATGAAGCTGTTACAATTATGCAAAGATTCTGATCATATATATATATAACGTATATACATATATGATCAGAATGGAAAAACTATGTATGTACTACTGAGGTACATACATAGTTTTTCCAATTTTGTCTGAATTATGGGAACACTGAAATCTTTTAATATATGTAGATCAAGATGTTACATAACATTTAGTATTTAGCAGCTACTGTACCCTATTTACCAAATGATAAAAAAAATGAATATTCTATGATGCCCACATGTAGAAATAGATATTTTGCCAATGGTTCAAGTATTGAATTATCGGTCCACTGAAGATAGACATCATGGGAACTTTTTTAGACAATGAAGTCAAACCACTCTCAATAACATTTTTAGAATAACCATTATACATTGGGCTCCTCAAAATGTACAAAACAAGGCTGAGTTTTCTACGGCTTAATTCCAGTTTTTGTTCATGTGTCATATCTTTTATGTGCTTACTGTAAAACTTTGTGCATGCTAAATCCACACTAAGAGCTACAAACCACTGCTTCCAAGCTTTAGTGCCAAACATCCGCATAGCAGCTAAGTGGATAATGGGTTTCAGAATATGTAGAGTCTCAGCATACAGTATGTTCTTGACTTCAAGCTTGCTATACTGGTCATCTTTGACTCTCACTGGCTGCCAATCTCGTAACGCTGCAGGGGGAGCACCATCTACACAACGCACAACCCTTCCTGACCGTTTGAGAGTAAAGAATGAGTCTTCCTCTTTCATTTCTTTTTCTTTAGTGAGTGTTCTTCTGTGAAGTGCTGGAATGGCAGGATGAGAAAGGGGTATCTCTTTGAATCTGTGTAGTAGAACTAGAGCAGAAATGCATTTGAAGACTTGAATCACGGTTGCGGCGGTCCATTTGCCGCGTGTACCCCATCGGCTCTTCACCAGTAGTTCTACGAACACCTCGCTGTAATGGATCACGGTCAACCAAACTTTGATCTGTTCTCGCAGACCATAGTATTGCGCCTCGTTGCCGTAAGCTTCGCGGATGAGCCGGTCATTGTACAGTGACACCAGTTTCGATAAGCAGTAAACTAATTCTGATACAATTGGAGACTTGTTGATTTTCCCGGCAATGAAGTACGACGTCCAGGTCGCTATGGTCTCCACATCAGTGACGAGATTCGGGTTGCTAATTACCCATCTCTTGTAGGCATTGTTAATTTGGTTTAGAGATATATTCTTGTCCATTTTATTTGCTTTCCATTCAAGCTTTTCACTAGATGTTTCGATAAAATACCGATTCGTAGATTTACTTTGGTGCAGAAAGGAAGGCAACAAACAAAGTTTACAGCAGTTTTCATGTACATTAATTCAGTCAGTGCACAAACTATAGGATGCTAAAGTCAGTGCATGGCCATTGGCCCTGGCCCAAAGCAAAGAGTAAGACAAAGAGGGCAAAGCAAAGAGTATGTCAATATCCTTTATGTAGAGTCAGGACACCATAGATTAAAATAGACTAATCCTTACGTCAATGTCAAAAATGAGTATAGATGTGGGTTCAATAATAAAACGTCATTACAATAATCAATCAAAATGTATATAAAACATATTTTCTGGCCATAAAAAACCGTTTTCTACAATCTTTTCTTTGTGAACAAAATCCACATACTTCGCATTTTCTATACGCCATATGCCGCTAAATTTTCTTGGAAAACAGGAATTTATAAGAAACGTACTCTTGTTTATTATGCTACCAGCCTTTTAAACTATATCTTTCACTATATATTACAATTTAAAATTATTTTAAAGTTCGTAAAAAATGCAAAAAGTGACAACTGAGGCTGAACTGACTGACTGACTGACTATTTTATTTCAGTGCTGGAAAGAGGGAGAAGCTAATATCTTCCATTGCATCATGTTGAGCCCTTCTTTATAGCTCGTTATCTTTTTTTCAAGTCGCAGCAAACTGGAGTATGCAATCTATTGCATGGCCGACAACGACAATAACTAAACTTTAATTCCTGGCCGATTTATGGTCTATGGAATCCATATGATAATCTGACAGTTCCCTCCCCCATTTTTCATACTTTTTTCCTATCCGATCCAGTCATGTCTATTTTTCCAGTCTATTTTTCTATAAAGTTCAAATCAATTAACAAACAAACAAAACAAGCTATGAAATTATTTTATCAAGCATTTATTATTTACTAGCTGCTGCGGTTCGGTTCAGCGGTTTAGACGTGAAAACGTAGCAGTCAGACACACAGAGTTACTTTCACATTTATAATATTATTAGGAATCAACAGGCTTACATTTTATGCTTCTAGTTCTTAAAATGACAATACTTTCATACAACCTTTCATCCCCCTTTTAAACCCTGTACAACACTTTTTGCTAATAAAAAAGTAGCTTATGTCCTTTCTCATGCTTAAGACTATCTGTGTAATTTCATTTAAATCGGTTTAGTTGATTTGGCGTGAAAGCGAGACAGACAGACAGACAGACAGA
Source organism: Lampropteryx suffumata (assembly GCA_948098915.1). Classification (NCBI taxonomy): domain Eukaryota; kingdom Metazoa; phylum Arthropoda; class Insecta; order Lepidoptera; family Geometridae; genus Lampropteryx; species Lampropteryx suffumata. The sequence goes on along the minus strand of OX402544.1, from coordinate 9,730,475 downwards.
GTTACTTTCGCATTTATAATATTATTAGTAAGGATATTAGTATGGATCAACAGCTTAACATTTTATGCTTCTAGTTCTTAAAATGACAATACTTTCATACAACCAAACATCCAAACTTTCATCCCCCTTTTAAATCCTGTACAACACTTTTTTCTAATTAAAAAGTAGCTTATGTCCTTTCTCAGGCTTTAGACTATCTGTGTACCAAATTTCATTTAAATCGGTTCAGTAAGTTTGGCGTGAAAGCGAGACAGACATACAGACAGACAGACAGAGTTACTCTCGCATTTATAATATTAGTAAGGATTATTATTAGTCAGAATCATGGCGAAATTAATGACCAGCCGGCAGCAATTTTCGAAAAGGAAAATTAAGAAGCAATGACGGGAGTTTTGAGATAATGTTGTTATAATATAAGTGTTTTTCATTACATATACTCAGTAAGTAGGCCGGAAGTTGCGTGGTAAGCGAGTTGAAAGTACATAGTACTTTTTAGCCTTAGGGAGAATAGTTTTCAACTGACAGTTCTGTTGACAGACAGATATAAATCTGCATTTCACTGACTCTCTACAACCAAGCCCTGTAAAAGATTAACCGGTGCAACCTAAACACATTGCCTACAACCTAAACACATTGATATTTTTCTATTTTCTTCAGCTGTTACAACAGCTGAAGAAAATAGAAAAATATCAATGTCCCCAACATACACTCAAGATACACTTTGTTTCACGTAACTGTAAAAGCTTCACGAATATACATGCCATAAGACTACTCTACACTTCTCTAATCAGAACAAAAGTTGAATACGGTGCCGCTGTATGGAACCCTTATGAAGTTACATACTCACTGATGTTAGAAATGGTTCAAAAAATATTTCTCAGATTCTTATACAATAAATGTTATGGTTACTATCCATTTTAGGGTTTAACTCTCTTGAAACTAGAAGACTCTACGAGCAAACTATATCTTTGTGCCGCATACTGAGGGGTGTTGCCGATTGTCCTTTTCTTCTAAGTGAAGCCAGCAGGCTATGCGTCCCAGAACAGCGTGCTAGGTTCCGCCCTGGCCGCGTACGACTTTTTGAGCCAGTGCGGGCATGGACACTGTATTGTCAACATTCGCCTATCTCCCGTGCGCAGCGCAATCTCAATGTGCTCATCACCAAGGATCCTCACTTCGATGTGTTTGCGGATGAATGGAAGATGATTGAACGTGCTTGCCTTAACTTTTGTGAGAACAATATTATTAAGTATTATTATACCTGGGTATGTTTAAAGTTCCAGGTTTAAGTAAGAATTGTAAAATGTTTAGTTTTTTAGATTTTTTTTTATGTAAGTAACTGTTATGTATTGTAATTTCAAAAAAAAAATGTTTTCAGATTCTTCTACAGAGATGTCGTGACCACAAATACATGATATTATGTAACAATACATAATTTTGTTTAAGTTTATGAGGTGAATTTCGGGGAATTTATCAAAAGATGAAACACACATGACACGTATAGGCCGTGAAGCTTTCAGTCTAATAAGTTATCTTCAATTTAATCTTCAATGTAGTATAACTCTATGAAGTGTAGTCATGGTCTGTGGTTAAAAACAACCAATCATTTTCTTATTATTGTTTGGCACAAATTGAGAATAAGAATGCGAATAAGCATATTGTTTTGTAAAGTTCACATTTCACAAGTATACAGTTTAAGCAGAAATGGATAAAAACCTAGGTTTTTATCCAAAAACCTAGGTTTTTATCCATTTCGGGCGTGTCTACAATACTATAGGTAAAATACTGTTAATAAAGTATAAATTTACAATTTTAGAGAGAAATATAAATGGGTCAAAGTGGGTATAATTTGCTAATAAGTCTTTATTATAATTTAATTGCAAAACAGATAAGAGATTATGTAAAGTTACCGCTCGAAGAACTCTGTGTACTTTTAGTCCAGGATCCATGGTCCATTTTTGCTTTTGATTATTATCAAGCAAATTTTCCGTGAGCTATATATTGATTACTAACTGATTTTTTTATATTAAATCTCAAGATAATTATCTAAATTATTCGAAAAAATATTTGTCCTACAAAACCTATGGTTTGATCAAAGAGTCCTTCCAACATGTATCGATAACGAGGCCATCATAAATGATTACTGATTAATTTTTTTTACAAAGTTAATATTTATATAATTTGACAGTCTTATTGTCCTACAAATTGCGTGGTACGTTATCCCGGTCTTACGCTCAAAAGTAGTAGTCCAGATCCTTGATATCCAATTTCAGAGCGTAGGACCAGGATAACGTACCACGCAATTTGTAGGACAATATGACTGTTAAATTATATAAATGTTAACGAAGTAAAAAAAAAACGAAAAATCGACATATTTTATCCTTGCTACCTCTGTTAGCTACCACAATAGAGAGTTTCGTACAGGAAATTGTTGGGCGTCTCATCAAAATGAAGCTACTCACGGAAAATTAGCTTGATAGTAATCAAAAGCAAAAATAGACTATGGATCCTGGACTATTTCACTCATTTATGTGGAAATAAGTGATAGTGCTACTTCTCACTCTTTCGAATTTATTAAAATAAGCACAATCAAAGGACTTTGGTATTTGGTCCTTTTATGTAGGTACTATTGCTATTTTAGGATTTAATGCGCTCGTCGTATTGCAAGCTGATCGATGAATTGCGTTAGCACTCTATACTGGATCATTAAAGCTACGTGTGTTTTTCGGATGATGCTGGTGCTGATAAGTTGGCTTAGAGTTTGGGTAGCGACTCGCCTGGCTCCGCATGGGTGGTAGAGTTGTAATTTACATGTAGGCACATAATAAATCTTGATTATAAAACTATTTAGTTGAATAAGGAATAATATCATGATACGAATGTATTATGATTCTTGATGTACATATCTTGCGATTCTACCCGTGTTTTGATTGAATAATATAAACAAAAAGTAATTATTGTAATTAAACCTTAACATTTTTATTTACATAATATTTATAATAAATATATGTGAGTAAATAGCATATGATACTAATTGAACGTAATACGGTACCTACAATACGTAGTATTTTTTAAGCTTTCGCGATCAGAATTCTTATTGTTTTAGTAGAAATAATAAATAAAAACGTTACTTTAGGTACTTTACTAAAGTTATATTGAAGGGTGTTATAATACGTAAGATATTTTTTTTATTTGACGCGGGAATCTTTTAAACTAGCTGTGGCAACACTGCACTCAAGTGACAGTGACAGTACAATCGTTCCTCGTTCCCTCGCGCCCCGCTTGCTTTGTTTCAAGTCGCTAAAATCTTAGTGGTTTTAGATTTGGCTGACCGCGGGTACGCATTAAATAAAACACGATTGCTCGCGGTATATGCGAATGAATAGTGTTCAATAAAAATGGAGGCTATCTTTGAAGCAGCCGCTATTAATAATCCTTGCGATGGAGCCCCTAACATGCAGCCTACTCCGGGCTACGAAAAGGATTTACCGGTCTGGGTGACTGGGGTGATCAGTTGTTGGTCATCTATGCTGAGAGTCTTTGGGAGGGCGGATCTGATCAATGAATATGGTTAGTAAACTAATTCTTTAATTATAATGTTATAGCCATGTGAAGCTGAGCTACACTGCGATTTGTAGACCTGACTGCATTATTCAGCTGTGTAACATAAAATTACCTTTGCAAAATGTTTGTTAATTTTAATTTTGAATGGATGCACCTAAGGATGGACCTATTTGAATGCACTGCTCTGCACTGTACTGTAAAAATAAGAAATGCTGTGTATGAAATCTCACATTTTTACAATAGATACATACATAATGATACACAGCGACAGAGGTAGGCGGGGACGGCGGGCGGGGGAAGGGGTTGGGGGAGGGATTCAGGTATTTAGGTGGGAGTTACAAATATTAGCCAGTCTAGTTCAGTTATGGCTCAACTATTGCTAAATGCACACCTGTGTACTCTAGATTTAAAATCTGTTAACAAATAGTGTAACTGTGATTAACTTATTACAATGATGTTCTTAAAGAAATTTGTAAATAGGGGTAAGTGCTAGATGATTAGTTTAGCGCCATGATAATTTTCTGGTTACATCCATTTTTTATTTTCTACCAGTTTGATGCCATTTTAATATTTAGTCATAATAATATTTATTTTAAAAATTTCAGAATTCCAGCTAATACCATGTTTTTATTATTTGCGTAGAAAATATATTTTACGTCCTAATTAAAACTTATTTGAGATGTTTTGTGGTCACTTTAAATTTGGTTTAGGTTGTTTTTTAATCCAAATTATAGTTCTTTATATTATTAAACAAATAGCACATTGTTTTATCATTGCTTGCTATTAAGTACACAATACTCAATGTAAAAAAGTATTGTACAGACACAACAAAATTTTCTTAAATGTTTGTCAATTAACTTTTCTAGTAGAGTCAGTATGCCAGTTCGCGACCAGTTAGCTGAGTTGTCAGATTCAAGAACCATAAAGTATATGTTTTTGTAATTATTTAAATCAACATTGTTTTTGACCTTATAGTTAATACACTCTAATTTCATTTTATTTATAGTGTTTAACAATAAAACAATCTGCAAATTTTATAGAAATATTTAAAGCTCAAATACCCATATTTGCCAGTTTTCGACCAGAAAAATTAGTTTTCAACCACCCGGCCCCTAGTTTTAGTGTCTTGCGATTTATTGCGCAACATGCGGGTTTCTCTACTGAGATCTGCGATTTTTGCAGACTCCCGCGGTTATTTTCGCCATCCGCGGTTTATTACGTCGTGCCTGATATTTTTTCCGTAAATTCATGGTGTAAACTGTGATAAATTTGCATGCGGTCCGGGAAGCGCGTTAATTTTTGCTAGCACGAGCGCTTCACTTCTAATTCGAAGTTAAACAGAAAAGCGCGAAAACGTTTTCGCGAATTAATCCGCAATGCGTGCTAGGCTCTATAGTTTTGCCTTGTACCAGGCCACTCAAAAAGAAATACGAAAAAAAGTTTTTGTGTATGAAGCCCTGGCTGGTTATAATTACTTATAAAAAATAATTTACAAGTAAAAATATCATCGTTCGAATTTTGATTTTCTCTCCACATTTTTTTAAGAGCGTATGTAATCGAATTGTCGTGTTTTATTGAAAAATGAATCTGCGTCAGGAACATTTTCGTGCGATAATTTTTTACGATTTCAAATGTGGCTTATAACAGGATGAATAGTTTAATCTTTTTCAAATGTGGCTTAAAACCGGACGAATAGTTTTATCGTTTTCAAATGGCATTTATGGATGATAGCCCTTCTAAAGCATCAATCTACCGTTGGCATAACGAATTTAAGCGCGGTCGTCTAACTTTGGGAGATGAAGAAAGAGGTGGTCGTCCTTCGACGGTTGTTACCGAGGAAAACGTGCTAGCAGTGAAAAATGTAATTCAAGAAAACAGGCGATTACGTACGAAGAGATCCAGCATATATTGCAGATTGGGAAGCGTTCACAAGATTTTTTCACGAGCACCTTCGCGGTAGAAGGGTAGTTTCGCGCTGGCTGCCGCACAACCTCACCGAAGCTCAGAAGTAGGCCCGTGTGGAATGGTGCCGTGACATGATTAATAAATTTGAAGACATTATGACAGGCGACGAATTCTGGACTTATCAATACGACCCAGAAACGAAGCGTCAGTCGACAGTTTGGTTGTTTCAAATAGAACCAAAGCCTACTAAAGAAAAGCGATCGAGAAGCGCAAGGAAAATTTTGATCGCTAGCTTCTTCACTTTAACTGGGTATCTGGTGTCGATTCCATTCCAAAGCAGCATCAATGCCGAATGGTATACTAAGAATGGTCTGCCAGTAGTTTTCACTGAAATGAACAACAAGCGGCTTCGGGGATTTCTGCTTCACCACGATAACGCGCCCGCGCACTCAGCGCTGAAAACAAGGGACTTCCTGGACACCACACCAGTCAAAGTCTTGGGTCACCCTCCTTACAATCCTGATCTGGCACCGTATTACTTCTCTTTATTCCCTAAAAAAAAATGTACTAAAAGGGATACAGTTTTCATCGCCGGATGCGTTAACAGCGTTTGAGAAGGCCGTAGAAGAGGTGTCGTCGGCGGACTGGAAAAAGTGTTTCGAAAATTGGTTCAGACGCATGAAACTTTGTATTCTTTGATTTAATAAAAATATTTTATCCAATAAGTTTTTTTTTTTCAGTTTCTTAAAACTTTCTGAGCGTCCCACATATAATTTCTCATACGTGTGAAATGGGCATCATAAATAAATGTTATCTACTTGTATCACACTTGACCCATTTATTTTAATTCGTAATTTCTATAAATTAAAATATTATTTACTGAGCATATTTAGATGAAACTTGGCATTGACACAGTTAGTAACTAGAATAGCGCAGAGGTTACTTTTATTTATGTACACTTGAATGGATAGTTTGTTAGTTAGTTTGGAAACTATCCATTCTAAAGGTATCAAAAAAAATGGAACCAAAATCGGCCACTACTAATACTAACAAACTTAGTTCGCATATCTCGCTCGATCAATTATGAATTGGTGTTATGCAACAAAAGTTCACCTTTGAGCTTTATTTTAGACATAGACATTTATTTATTTTCAGAATAAGCACACATACACACCAATAATAACAAAGAGTACTAAACAAAATTAGGTAAAAAAGAAGTGACACATCAAAAAGTAAAAGGAGAAAAGACATTTAATTAGCTTAAAATTATTCTGCGTACTTAACCTACCTAACAGTGCTGTGTGCTACAGCACCAAAAAGATCTCGACTCAGCGTTATGCTTCCCTGTCAGATGACAGGTCACGCTGTTATTCTGCCGAGACTTTCGATCCAGTCACTCAACCTTACGAAACGCCATAAATAAAATAAATAAACAAACAAATATGTACATAAACAAAATGGTTATTATGCCTAACTACGTATATACACAAAAAAAAACAATACAATATACATACGCAATATCCACTATAATTTTACAACTAACGCGTAACATACAAATGGTCATCAACAAGCAAAGGGTGAATCATAAGTGTGGGTACCAGACAACCCAGTTTTCTGCTGCTTCAATAAATACTTTTTGTAATTATTTTTGAAAGAATAATTAGATTTAAGCAGACGAAGTGGTGGCGGTATGTTATGCCAACACTTGGTCGCCTGGTACCGGAAACTGCCCCTAAAGGCCACAGTTTTATGTTTAGAGTAGTGCAGTAAGTCCCTCGTGGGTCTTGTGCTGTACTTACTCCGTCGACGATTGAGCTTAGCATAGAGGTACTCCGGGGTTTCAGATGTCATAACGCCATGAACCAACACTGCCACATGCTCCGTGAAGCCATATCGGTTGTGCGTTCGTTTGTATTGTTCGCTTCATATACGCCGTTGAAGGTGTGTGCTGTTTGCACCGCATTGTTATCGCGACGGAAATCGGATAACGGATAAGTTTGTAAAAACTACTGAACTACTGAATGGATTTTAATGAAACTTTAAAATAATATAGCTTATTCATCAGAATAACACATAGGCTATAATTTATAAAGATAATGTGTGAATTGTCCAAAATATAACGATAAGTGTCAAGTAAGTAGGAAAAAAATCGGCCATTTGCGAGCTATGCTGACGAGCGCTGCAAAAACTATTAGAATTACACGAAGTACTAACCCTGCGCAGACGAAGTCGCAGGCACCAGCTAGTATTCCATAATTGTTTGTGTGTCCATGCTGACGAAAAAGATTTAAATGAGATGAAAACAAAACACTAATCCATAAAAAAAACTGAAAATTTAAATAGATTTTTGTTTTAAATGTCATTCATTTGTATTTATAATTCTTAATCGACCATAGAAAATATACATTTCAAATGGCAAGTATAGAATTATATTGGCTGGATTATACATTTTATTGGCTGGATTATACATTTTATTGACTGGATTATACATTCTTTATTAATTTATATTATTAATTAATTTATGATTAATTTATATATTTCCTCATATACAAATTTAATAGCGGTAAAATCAATATTTTATGACCTTCACCCGACTTAACACGTGTAAGCCACCCACCCCCCGGGGTGCAATAGGTGGATGCGCCGTTTCTCCTTAAAGCAGTTTCTCGGGAGTGGTGCTCTTGTAGGGATTTATGTACATCAGGATACAGAATATTTACATGGTTGCCACCTTTAAATTTGAAAATTACTGTTAACGATTGTATCGTATCGTATTTTTTACTAGTGTTTGTCTAGTAAGAAATGCGATTTTGAATATTCAAAATAGTTTATGTATAAATACAACTATTATACATATATACGAGTACATACAAGTAGTAATAATAATAATATTGCCGGAAATTTCACACAACATCATCTGGCCCCAAAGTAAGCAGAGCTTGTGTTGTGTGAGTCATGGGTACCAACATGACTGATATACTACTTATATACTTTTTTTTTGTACATACATACATATTATACATAGAAATACCCAGACCCGAGACAAATACTTGCAGATCATACAAGCATTTTTCTCGCGGCGAGAATCGAACCCGCAACCTTTTGCGTCTCAGCCGGCCTTTAGACCACTCCGTTACAGAGGTCGTCATACAAGTGTTGCGTTATAGGTAACAAAATTTAAACATGACGTAATAAATAATGATTGAGATAATTTGTTTTAAATACATTTTTATGAGGCTGTGGCAGCCCTACTGCAGAAACTCGAAGGGGACGCCCAGGGAGTCGGCCATCTCCTACACAGTATTACACCTTCTCCCGTTGATAAACCTATTTCTGATAATTAATACAAATTTAACATTAACAGTTTTAATTTTAGGATTGTATTACTATCTTAAAATTTCTATTTCGTACGGAATACTGTGCAGACGTGTCTCTGACTATTCCCCTTAGATATCTTCAAAGAATTAACTGAACATGTATGCCTTCTATTTGTTTTCTGTGGATTATATGAATTTTGATAAACAAGGGTTTTACTCACGTTTTATTTTGTCGATGAAGGCACCGTGGGTTATTATCGTGAGCACTTTTATTTTGTTTTAATATTGTAATAGCTGTCACAAAACACAACTTTAAAGTATTTGGGATAGTTTAGATCTGTGAATATTTTTTTAGAATCGGTTTAGTAGTTACAAAAATAACATCTAATACTCGCAAAATCACAAACAAACCTGCAAACTTTACTTCTATAAAATGTAATAATATAGACTTAAGCATTTAACAACCACTCTTTAGTAACTTAGACGTACGCTTAAACTTATGCTTAGACCGTTTTTGAAAAATAAGTATTTTTTTTATACAGTGTTTGATTTACCACACTTTCGTTGCATAATTGGTAAGTATGGTTAATATTGAACCAGAATCCGAGATTTTAAATACCCGTAAATTAGACGCCGGCAATGAGTTCCACTGCTTAGTAAAATGCTTATTTTGTGTATAAGAAAGTTAGTATTTTTCAGTTGTCCCGTTGCTTTTTGTGCATAAGTAATTTATAATTTAATGATCAATAAAATTAAAAATAAAATAAAAATAAAATTATAATGATCCGGAAAAATTGTGTCTAGCAATCAGTTTACCCCGTGTCTGATACGTTTACATTTTACAGGGTTTGATACCCCGCGTTGTTCATTGTTTGTTCCTTGCTTGTTTTGTATATTCTACTCGTATCCGGACTCCAATATTATAACGGTCGCGATAAACAGACGCCAGTAATGATTTCCACTTCATAGTAGAGTGATAATCCTGTGTCTAAGAACCAGGTATGTTCTTTATAAACATAATAGAATATATTAGATGACCCGGTGAACTTCGTCCTACACAAAATTGTTTTATCTGTAAACCATCATATTGAGGCGAACAAAACAAAATAGGTATAATTCAAATTGGTCAAGCCATTTTCGAGTTTTTGCGAGACGCGTTTGTTTCGTCAATGAAACAAACGCGTCTCGCAAAAACTGATGGCCCGATGGATAAAACCGCGATTGTTCGTGATTGGTGTTAAGTCATGTAAGTTAAGTAAGTAATTAATCTAACTTCATAGGCCTTTAGAATATTTCCGGCATTATAATTATGAAGTTAGATTAATCACTTACTTAACTTACATGACTTAGATTTTTTCAAAAACCAAATCTACCCATTTACTATCTATTCATTGTTTATTAATAGGTTGGATAATTTTCAAATACTTATTTGAAAATTAAAATGCTAAAGCTTAATTAAGCTCAATATTTCTACCCAGTATTTACAAAATTAATAAATTCACTAGTCTAGTATCAATCATAAATAGGCTTTTGAGTTCTTAGAATGGAATTTTACGACAGGCATAACATTTATAACAATGTATTACCATCTATTGTATTTATTCAGAGAAATAATTACAGAAATGTAGGTACAGAATAATACACAATAATATAAAATACACGTGAAACATTTTAGCTATCTAAGGACCGTTTAAAACGATCTATAGATACTTAGCTCAACTGATCTGGATCTGATCTTATCTAGATTTCTTAACATTACAAAACGTTTAAAGCGAGGCGAACCTCCTCGGGTGTTACTCGGATTTAATTATTGCAATCGTTACTAACTTTATCGGTGTTATAAAACTAGTTACTAAAGTTGTAACCAACTAGATGCTTTACCTGACTTATTTTTCCTTACCTGATTTTAGGCCAAGACTTTTTAGTCACCTAGGCATTTACTTTCACGAACTGAACGACCAACGGTTATTAACAAGAAATACTATTATAATTATTATTATAATTCTATTATAAATCTATGATCGCAGCAGTTTAGTTGTTTAACATGTTTCCTAGAAATGCATTACTTGGCAATTTCATCACAAAACCCCAGAACCCCACCGCCGTCGATATAATAATCTCCTTTTAATTAAATGCATTTCATCTTAAGCGACACATCGAGATGCTAATTCTTAAACTCTTTCATAATAAATAAAGCATTTTTAAAGAACATAAGTGTGTTCGTCAAAGAGGATCTCATTTGCTTCACGCCATAAACATCCTCTACAGACTCAAGAACGGAACTCATTTCCGTAGACTAAAGATAGAACGTCCTCTTTCCACCCTTCATCCGCAGACGTTGATGCACCTGCCTACAGAATAACCAACAATTTACAGGATTTAATCTACCGAGGAAATTGACCGACAAGCACTGGTTTCTGGCCAGCTAGTTTTTTATTAGTACAACTGAACCACTTTAAACCGAAACCACTTTATGCTTCTTTAGTAAGGACAAATTATAGGCTAATTTATGATTAGAACAAGCAGCTCCTTCAACACATTGGCGGAGTCAGATGTGGATATTGCTGTTTTCAATACCACAATACCTAAGCTTAATATCTTTCGTGTTACCCTTTGATCTTTTATACCTAAACTTTTAATAGGAACATATAACATAGTTTTACTTATTTATCTTGTAAGTAACCTAGCAATAAGTTTTCCAAAAATTCTAAAATATACAGTGGTGGTCATATAATTAAGAACGATGTGATATATGATATATGATATTTACTGGAAGATTTTTTCAAACTAAGACGCAAAACTAATTGCATGCAATTTTTTTTATTTCTCTCGGTATCGTAAAACTTTTCCATAATACCACTGTATTCATTGATGCACATGATTAGTTAAAAAGAAATTTTACACTACTTCTAAACATAGTATTCCTATTTACTGGCTGGTCACGTAATTAATAACGCTAAATAGTTTATACCTTTATTCAGTATTTATTTTATTAAATAGAGAACACTCAGTCGATTGGTTACTGTTAGTATAATTTAGGCGCCATATAGTGCTATAAAAGATTAAATGTGATTGCTTCTTATGAAAAAACAATGGGAATAAATAAAAGTTGTGATAAATCTACAAGGGAAATATTAATAAAACTTCGCCGGAAGAATTGGTCTTATAAAAATATAGCCGACCATCTTCAATGTTCAAAAACAATGGTTTTCCACGCTGTAAAGCATTTTGCAACGTAAAAAACTACTTCGAATGTTCCACGAGTACCTAAACAGAGAAAAACAACTCCTCGAGATGACCGAAACATCGTTCGTATGGCAAAACAAAATCCTTGAGCTGAGAAAAGAATATTTTGCTGAAAACAACCCTTCAGCAATCTCAGCACGCACTATTCGAAGACGTTTGGTAGAAGAACAATTGCACGGTAGGATAGCAAGAAATGTACGAATGATGGAAAACGATATGTACGACGTCCCCCGAATACAGCATTCGACCCTAAGTACACGAAGTTACATTAAAGCACGGTGGTGGAAATGTGAAAATTTGGGGGTGCTTTTCTGGACATGGTGTTGGATCTGTAAAGTTGATAGAAGGTAACATGGATCAGTTCCAATACAAAAATATACTGGAAGAAACAATGTTACCTTATGCTGAAACCCTTTTACCGGTTATTTGGACATTCCAGCATGACAATGATCCAAAGCACATTGCATGCACTGTAAAGGAATTTCTTACAGCGCAATCAGTTTCTGTCTTAGACTGGCCAGTTAACAGCCCAGTTCTAAACCTAATAGAGAATATGTGGTTCGAAGTATAGAAAAAGGTTTCAAATACACAGTGTGGGAAATTAAGAGAGCTGTACGACGTTTTTTTTAGAAGAATGGAACTCTATTTCTCTTGCGAAATGTCAAAAATTAATAGAGTCAATGCCTCGCCAGTTTAAAGCAGAAATTAAAAGCCGTGGATATGCTATTAAATTGTAGTAAAAAATGTAATAAATTGATTTTTAAATTTTCTGCGCTACATATTATGTGATTTTTTTAATGTAAGTGTCATACAAAATAATTTCCGAGCAGTTTAATAAATCGTTCCTAATTATTTGTCCAGCTTCAGTACTATTTGAATGTGTTACTTTGGTAAAATAAATAAAATGTGAAAATAATAGTTTGCGATAACGCGAATTAAATTGCTTGAACAGAAGCCGTTTAAGCCCACCCCATTCTTCCCCACCTAGTTGCAACAATATTGTACATTGTGCACTGATCGTGTACCGTACCAGGCCATTAGTATTACGCATCAAGCTTTATATAAGCAGTGTTCTTAGGCATTACTTTAGATAATAAACTGCAATGGGGCCCGCACATAGATAAATTGTCGAAGAGACTCATCTCTGCGGCATACGCTGTTAAAAAGATCCGTCATTTTACCGACGTAGATACCGCTAGACTCGTTAACTTCAGCTACTTTCATAGCATTATGTCGTATGGCATTCTGTTGTGGGGGAGTGCTGCTGATATTAACACCATATTTGTGCTGCAGAAGAGGGCTGTTCGTGCAATTGATAACATGGGCCCTAGAGAAAACGCTTATATACGTGTTGTTTTATTTAGTACTAGCTGCTCGCACGCGTGGTTCCTACATACATAAAAAGTAGCCTATGTCCTTCCCCAAAGTCCCAGATATGTGTCTCTATACCAAAATTCATCAAATACGGTGCAGCGGTTTAGGCGTGAAAACGTAACAGACAGACAGACAGACAGAGAGAGTAGAGTTACTTTCGCATTTATAATGTTAGTTAGATTTGAGGTGTACAAACTAAGTTTTTAGCAAATCGCACCAGATGTTAATAAGTCTCTATACAATATTTAAACCCCCATTTTACCCCTTTTTAAGGGTTGTTTTGGAAAACCTTGAAGCACGTGTCTATTTAATTTGTATTTAATGTGTACAAATAGAGTTTCATACAAATCACACCTTGCGTTAAAAAGTCCTATACAAATCTAAAACCCCTATTGTACCTCTTTTTAAGGATTGTTTTGGAAAACCCTGAAGCGCGTGTCTGTTATGACGACCTCTGTGCCGCAGTGGGCTAAGGTCCGGCTAAGAGGCACAAGGTTGCGGGTTCGATTCCTGCCGAGGGACAAATGTTTGTATGATCTGCAAGTATTTAGCTCAGGTCTGGGTGTTTCTATGTATAATATGTATGTATTTACAAAAAAAAACGTATTTAAGTAGTAAATCAGTCATGTGGTACCCATAACACAAGCTCTGCTTACCTTGGGGCCAGATGATGCTGTGTGAAATTTCCGGTATTATTATTATTTTCATTATTTATTTTGTGTTTAAGGTATACAAATTAAGTTTCAAGCTAATCGCATCACGCATTACGTATACATTTTAAACCCATATTGCACCCTTGTTTAAGGGGGATGTTAGAAATAAATAAGCTGAAGTGTTTTATTATTTACAAGTATCGATACTTCGGGGTAGAAAGGGCGTAAAAGCCATTTTTGGCTAAAATTACTTAATAATGCAGCTCTGTTCTGATTTAAACGCTCTACGGATCTGTATATTGAAAATTTTGATAATCCCAAAAAAATGGTTAGTACTACCCAGTTTTTTTTAAATCCTATAACATGATCATACAGTGTATTTGCCACTACACAAGATCTTTAAAATAATGTTGGCGTATAACCATCGTATCAATAATTCTTGGTCGTAAAAGCCAGCGTTTTTTTACAGTTTTGATTTAAAACCTTTTCATCTACGTATCAAAATGTATACATTTTTTCTTTTATACCCTTGAATAATTTCAAAAGACAACAAAAGTATGAGTTACACCGTTTAAGTAGGTACCACTCAGATAAACGGAAATATAGCGCGGCTAGAAGGAACTAGATCTAGCCGTGCACCATGCTAATTCAAACAGATATTCAACTTTTTATACCTCCGGCGGATTAAATACAAATATAATTGATTATTATATATTGTAAAATTTCTGCTTAAAGTTATGAACTATTCATTTAATAGTGTTATTTTAATTGTATTCATCTTCCTCGGTTGTATCTTCTTCGTCGGTTTCCGCAAGTCTCTCTTTGACAATTTTGTGGGGTAACTGCAAAAACTCATCACGAGTTTTTGCAGTTATCATACGGCCTAGGTATGACACCATTTTCGCAAAGCTGTTTTAAATCTTTATATTTCGCGTTATATAAATTATACAACATAAATTCCTTAGTCTGACTTCCTTCAGCTTGGCAGTCATCTGTATTTTCACTTGCACAACGATGGCCCTTGCCTTCCCTTTTCCTTCATCCGCTAAAGCGACTTTTTCTGCAATCGTTTTTTCATCGGTGGAGTATTTAATTTCAACCTGGTCGGTATTCATTTTTTTTAATGTACCCGAATATTTTTAAACCGCAACTTTTTCAGTGTTTTATTGGTGAATGTTTTTGAGGCTAGTTCTTCCCAAATTGTGAAATCACTATTGTCCATGACTATTACACGATAGGGTCGAGGACGTTTTCGTAGTTACAGAAGAAATGTAAGGCATCCATTGTGAGTGGCTCCAAGCTGTATTTTTTTGGATTTCGCGTACAATTGTGGCATGCACTGAGTCAACAGGCATGTATGTGTGTCCTGGTAACAGGAGTTCGATCTGAATGGTTCTGTATGGTATTACATAAAATATGTCACTACTCATCATTTAATCAGTTGATGGTTTCAATTGACTCATCAATTTCTTTAAAATTAAAATAAAATTATGCACTTTACTTTCTAATTGGGCATATTAAATTCAAAACAGTGGCCCTGGCCCTGGCCATCTTTACGACTTATTTATGTGACTGCTTTGGCTTTTATGACCAATATTTGCGTAAACATAGTTTGATAATTGTAAGTACGTCATAGACATTTTTTTATGAAATGATGTAATCATCATTTCATCAATTTTTTTGGGTCGTAAATCCACCCTAACTTTTAAAATATAAGAAAAGCTCAAACTCAATGTTATTGTCGTTACAATTCATAGAAGTTCAAATGTTTTTCACTATTCCTGATTAATATAAATCTACAGATAAAAATACTTTTTTTTTTTACGTTTTTTCCTTTTCCTGAACATTTGCTACATTGGCTTTTACGCCATTTCTACCCCGAAGTATCGATGTATCAAACATATTTGAGCAAAATTTCAGAATTGAAGTTCTAAGAATACGATTTAGAATTTAAGTTTAGCAGTGAACTTTATATTGCATGCATAGCTTTTGCTGAACCGAATAGCTCGAATATTGGAAATATACGCATTCTTATCGCTCCTTATTGCAAACACCGAGCATTATTGTGTGTTTTTTCTTAGGAAGTATAAAACTACAGGTTTATTTTTGATATCGTAAGCATTTATTTATTCTGCGTTGGTTTAGTTTAGTGAGCATCGAATTATAATAGTTAGGTACCCATTTTAACTAACTTTTGTTTTGAACTAAAAAAGAATCTTTGTAAAATGTTTCCTAGGTATGTTTGGTGGTCATGCTTTTAGTTATTAGATAGTTACTCAAAGAGTTTATAAACAGTGGTGGTGATCTAACTAGAAACATCTAGTAACTTTATATTTTTATAAAATAACTAGCGACCCGCCCGCCCCGGCTTCGCACGGGTGCAAGGCTGATACTAAAATATACTACAGAATGTCTAATGTGATTAGAAACCACTAAAATTATCAGTGTTTCTCTACTATATTATACATGTATTATACATATAAACCTTCCTCTTGAATCACTCTATCTATTAAAAATCATCAAAATCCATTGCGTTATTTTAAAGATCTAAGCCCTATGTATGTCCTATGTCCCTATGTATAGGGACAAACAGACAGTGGGAAGCGACTTTGTTTTATACTATGTAGTAATTAACATTATCGTAGCATTTATTAGGAGGTAAAATGTTTTTCACTACTTCACAATGTACATTAATATGTTTAGTTTAAATACAAGTTATAATATTTAGACAACAAAGACGAAATTACAAAAAAATATCTGTAAAACAAAAAGGATCAATATCGTTAGGACAGACAGAGTTGACAACTAAATAGAAAAATTGTATGACTTGGGTCGAAAATTTAATTTTTACAAATGTACATTGTGCATTTTGCCGCCGCTTCTTACTCATTACGACAAGTTACTATTTTTATTGTATAGTTAAAAATGGGTAAAAATAAGAGTTTTGGTGAATTTTCCTTTAAAACAATAATGGAGTTACAGAAAAATCTCCGATTATTTGGATTGTTCGTCGTTTTTGCCGATTATTTGAATTTGAATTATTTAAATTATAAACATCTTTATACCTACTGATAAACTTGCCCATTCCTTTTCCAAGTATAACTTAAAAAGTACATCATTTCAGGCCTACTAAAATACGGGACGTAAAAGTCTATGGAATTTCTTTTTTAACGCGTTTAGCGGGAGAAAAACGTGTATGGAAATCTATTTCTAACGTGTTATTTTTTTATAATTAATATATATATATATATATATATATATATATATATTTATGTAATTTTACGTCAATTAAAATATAATTCTCCTTTTTAATTTCTCAAATGACACACTCGATAGGAATTGAGCACTTTCTCGCCTAGGTGTACAATGTACTATTCTATAGTGATAGAAGCTAAAAACTAGTTAGCAGTTTCCAGATAATGTAAGTTTTCCAAACATACTAAAATATAGTAAATAAATAAAATAAAATAAGACAGATAGGTAAAGGTTATGACTTTATGTTTATGACTTTGACTTTAAGCACAGTGGTGGAAATGTTATTGTGTTGGGATTTTTCTCAGGATACGGGATTAGTTCCGTGAGAAAGATTGAAGAGCAGATGAAAATCAGTATAAAAATATCTTAGAGGATACAATGATTCCATTTTCCGAGGAAATTTTGCCAGTAACATGGATATTTCAGCGCGACAATGACCCAAAGTACACAGCACGCAGCGTTACGCTTTAACGCTTTCTGACATAACAATCATGGACAGTGTTAGAGTGGCCTGCCAATAGTCCGGATTTAAATCCAATAGAAAATTTGTGGCACACTATGAAAGCCAAACTGTCGCAAAAAAAGATGCTAATATTCATGGACTTTACTCTATTGGTTGAATCAATTCAACCAATTATTAAGCCGCGTCCCTACAATGCTGTAATCGATAACAGTGGCTACCCTATACTAAATACTAATTGTTTAAGGATGTAGTATTTTTCAAAACTATTTAGGGTTTTGTTCACTTTAATAATGATTTTAGTGATTATTTTTTTGTATTTTAATTAGTTGTCTGTCATGTTTGTCGTATATTAGTTTGATGTTAATAAAAACTTTTAGTTTTAGTAAAACAACCGTTGTTTTCGATTATAATGGTATAACAATATATAACAATAAATTATCCGATACATCGATTTTATACGTAGTAACACTGAATGAAACATTAAAAATTAGTTATAAAGGTAATTTGCAATGAAAATATAAACCCGGTCGGTGTTCTAATTACATGATCACCACTGTATACAGCGCGAGGAAGAGCGGGGTCCATGAGGTCACAAGATATAATACCAATAATTGTTTATACTTTTTATACAGAAGTGTTTACTTCGTCTAAAAACCGCTCTATTTAAAGCTCATTTCTAGTACAATGTGAAACGATCGTTTCTACAATATCAATGTTGATAAATTACAAACTACTTTTATAAATACTTTTTTATTATTATATGAGCATAATAAGTTGATTCATTTATTTTTAATTAATTTTATTTAAATGAATTGTCTAAATTTAGGAACCGGAAATATGACACAAAAGTTAATAAATCGTCAAATCAACTAATGATAACAATAGATAAATTAAATTAAATGATCTAACTAATTAATTACCTAAATTCAAGCACCATCATTTATAGAACTCTTTTTCCACACAGATCCGCCTTTCTACATAAAGCCAGAGCGACTCATTGAGGCCAAATGCATCGGCATGGGTGCTCAAGGCAAGGTGCACTTAGCCGCCTTGAAAAACATAAATGAAGATGCAAAGACTGTTGCCATAAAATATGTGCAACAGATTGATGATCTGACTGTGCATCACTTACGTAACATCAAGCATGTCAACATCGGTAAGTGATATAATAATATATGATTAAAGGCCTGAACTCATGAAAACATATTCAGACGTTAATTTATTCAATCAGATACATCTATAAGAAAGAAGGTATTTTGGAACACATTGTGGGCAACATGATCCTCTCTAGCGATTTTATCAAGAATTACGGGTTTTAATTCTAGTCTAGATGTTTTAATTTTATTTGCTCACGGTGTTAAATCATTAGTAGCTTTCGCTACTACAATAGGTAGGTCACTATCACTAGGCTTACACTGTGATAGGTAGTATCATCTTAACATGGCGAATTGTAAGCCACTTGCAGTTGTTCCACGAAGCATTTTTTCCAGTGCAAACCTTGGGTGTCTGCATCAACCCACCTAAATACTGTATCGTCATGGAGTATTGCGAGCAGGGGTCTCTGTTCGATTACATGCGCCAAGGAACGGAGATTACGGCCGTGCAGATGGTCGCGTGGGCTTGCGGCATCGCCTGCGGGATGGAACATCTCCACGACAGGAATATCATTCACCGTGATCTGAAGAGCCCCAAGTAACTTATTATTTCAGTTTTTGGCTAACACGTCACTGATACATGTAATGCTAAGGTTTCAAGATTTGGCTTGTAGAGATTTTTACATACAGTATTTCTACTTTACTTTTATATTGATGACCATAATAAGACTGAAACAAACCAAAATTTACTTTTCAAATGTATTGTAATAAATAAGAATTACATGATTAATACCTACGTATATCTATTTATTACTATAACCATACGAGATTAAGTCATAGCTTTAAATATATCTGCGCTTGCTTGTTATCTTGAGGTTATATCGTGATTGTTTCAAAGGGCAATATAAAATTTTCTGACTCTAATGATGCTCTATTTTAAAGTAAAGTATGCTCTATTTTAATCTGAAGGGCTTGTTATTGAACTTTCTTTTTGCTATCAGAAAAATATTTTCACTTATAGGATCTTTTTCTGCGCTAATTGAATTGACGCATGAACCAACTCTGTGGGTGTGCATGTAAGAGGTTCAAAAACATTCTAAGTTTTGGAACCTCTGACATGCATATATGAGGTATAAGACTAAACCACCACCAAACCACCTAGAGAATATGTTTTTGTTGTAGTATTCTCATAACCCATAATATGACGATCAAAATCAGCGACTTTGGAACTAGCCGCACCATTGACGGGCACTCAAAAGTTATGTCTTTTGTCGGCACCTTGAACTGGATGGCTCCGGAGGTGAGATGTGTGAATTATTTACGTTATGTCACATTCCGACAGTCTTATTTTAGTCTGTTATAAATAATCGAAGACCAATAACATTGTTGAAGGAAGAGCTGATATCTGCGAGCTCGTAGTAACTTTGCTATATTATACTCATACATTATATACAAATAACTTTATTACGAATAGTTTTAGGTTAAGTACTTAATTTTTTTATACAAGTTTTTAATATTTTTAGGTCATCCGCGGCGAGAAATATTCGAACAAAGTTGACGTATGGTCATTCGGCGTTGTTTTGTGGGAGCTATTGACTCGCCAGATTCCATATTTTAAAATGGAGCAGCACGCCATAATGTGGGGAGTCGGGACCGATGGAGTTTCACTCCCTATCCCACAAGGAATACCAAATTCCATACACATTTTACTAGTTCAGTGCAGGCATCGACGACACGCTCAACGGTAAGTCTCCTGTCCATAAGACGGTAATTCTCTACTGGGTTTGCTATTTATAAAGCTGCATTTTTTTTTATATAGACCATCATTTGCAATGATAGTTAAATCCTTGGAAACGGTCACTGAAGAGATCTTGCTCTACGATCAGAGCACATTCTTGAAACGACAGACGGAATGGGCCCGCGAGGCGAGAGATTTGCTAGAAATGGCATTCAAGAGGTACGCATTTTCAACAAACAAGACAACCTTAATCTCGCAGTGGGCTAAGGTCTGGTTGAGACGCACAAGGTTGCGGGTTCGATTCCCGCTGCGGGACAAATGTTTGTATTATATATACAAGTATTTGTCTGTGTATGTGGTATGTATGTGGTACCCCATAACACAAGCTCTGCTTACTTTGGGGCAATGCTGCTGTGTGAAAAGTCCAGAATTATTTATTTATTATATTATATTAACTTTCTTTTCAGACATAGTCAACAGATTTCCAACACAATCATTAGAATACAGTCATATTCGATACGTAGTTAACACTGAAGATACATATCCAATTATATTAATAAAACCTCTTCTCAAAGTTAAAAAAATACAGTATACCCTCTGATGCACACTGTACTAAGTATCCAAAAACACAACTCATCGTACAAGCAGTTTAAGTTATCGTAACAAACGTACACATCTATTGAACGCATCCATTGTTATACCATACACACGCACGTACACATGCACACGTCGTTTTTGTATTAAGGCGTCAATAATAATAACAATAATGCCGGATAAGTAAGTAAGCTGAGCTTGTGTTATGAGTACCACATGACTGATATACTAATTATTTACAGTTTTTTTGTAAATACATACATATTATACATAGAAACACCCAGACCCAAGACAAATGTTTGTAGATCATACAAACATTTGTCCTGCGGCGGGAATCGAACCCGCAATCTTCTGCGTCTCTGTCGGCCCTTGGCCCACTGCGCTGTAGGGGGTCGTCAAATATAAAATTAAATATTATTTCATTTTGAAAACCTGAGCATTGGTTTGCAATCCTTGGTACAGGAGTGAGGAAGAGTGCAGGAAGAAGATTCCCGCTTACACCCAAATTGATCCTTACGACCGTCGCGATCTGAAGGATAAGAAGCATGCCTTGGATCAGTGCATGGACGCCACCAACGAAATGTTCTACAAAATATGCTCCATGCGCCTCGCACTGGAAATCCGCGAACGGGAGCTCGCTGTGTAAGTGACACTACTCGTATATAACCCCCAAACCATACTTAACCATCCTACCTCGCGAGGTATACTAACCTTGAGACATTCTAGCAGAAAATTTACGCTTTAACGTCTTGCTGTGCCTGTGTGTCTTTTAGTTTTCTCATAATTATGTAGGCTAGGATCAGATTGGACGTGCTCTCCAGAGCATAAAAGGCCTCTATTGTAAATCGATTGTAAACCTTAGCAACCTTAAAGCACATACTTATAGGTGAACGCGTTCATCTATAGATAAGCTGCGAGTATAAAGGCTACTTCACACTATGCTGGCGACAAGGCCCGGACCGTACGTGCCGCGCCAATAAACCATGCAATGCTGCAATGCTGGCAGCATAATGTGTTGTAGCCTTGACGTAAGTACACCTTTCAGGAAAGAGAAACTGGTCGAGGATTGCAACTGCGGTGTTCGCAAAGTTTTCAACTTACAACGCGAGTCGTCGTCTTCTTCCGACGGCGTCGGCTTCGCTTTGAACCCGGGCTACCGCGCTCTTTTACGGAAGCCAGATCCCAGCACCCAGCTCATGGTGAACATGATAGAGGACAAAATTATCACAAAAACTTACAACGAGCTGTGCCTGCGCGAGGATAAGATAAACCACAACAAGATCCGCTCCGACAACATCGAGTGCAAGAAGGATACTGTCGTTCAGATTAACGGTAACATTGATACTAAGAGTCGCGCTAAGCCCATCTATGGACAGAAGAAGGTTCGCAAGGGATTCCGAGCTGTAGCTGACGTCTAAGCGTCGATGATGATACTTTACACGTTATGAACGCCATACGTTCTCTAACGTACACTGTATGTTTCGCAACGGCTTTTACTACGCTCTTCATTATTCAGGCTCACTTATTACGTTTCTTGCGATTCTTATTCTACTTATGAGGTTCCTCAATACAATTCGCCTGTTATAGTAACATCTGGATATTTATATATATATATATATATATATATATATATATATATATATATATTTATATATATACTACACTGGCGCCCAACTCGCGGCCACAACCTGTGCATGTGTTAGAAAATAAAACATATTTTCAGCGTAGAGTGGTTGTGCGAACCCACCTCAACTAATAAAGTCGTTCACTACAATTTTAAATTATTATACCTTGGGTATATATATATATATATATATTATATATACAAAACACTGAGCATCTTATCAATATCATCTCTTATAGTATAATAAACTATAAAATAATCAATTTAGTTAATATATAAATGTAACGTACAATTTGAAAATCTTGACGTTTGTGTAATTTTAATGTTTTGGTGTCTGCTGGAATCGGTACCTATTATTATTAGTTACAAAGATCAATGTTAGTATTAACAGTAGTATTTTTTTGTTGTGCGTATTCTTTAATTGATCGAGTAGTTTCCGGAAACATTACGCGCTATTGTGCAAAAATTACATTACTATGTACTCGTATGTAATGCGTGTTGTGCGTCAAATTGTCGAGTAATTATCGTTCTTTCATTGTCACTAACTAAGATAATTAAAACCCATTAAAATCTCGTCGAATAAAAACACTCCACTTGCTTTTGACAGTTCGACGAGCTTTCGAACTGTCAAAATCACTAAGCTGGTGGCGTATTTCGATTTGACTCATTTTAGTCGAGTGAGCGCTATCCAGTTCAAGATTCAAGTGGAAAAATATTACTAGTCGATTTCCTTAATTCCAAAAAAGCTTTAGAGCAATTAGAAACATCTGAATTGACCCTTTTTCTCTGTAGGTTTTAATATAGTAATAATAAGCCGTAGATTTATAGATGTTAGTTAATACGTTTCTTCTAATCTCTTTTCGAATATTTTTTTGATCCCGCCTACTTGTTTACTATGATCTCATTGAAACCAATTATTATTTTAAGTAGTTAAGATTTTTTATATTAAAGTAAATAGAGCTGGCCTAAGAATTATTATTTAAAGCTTTCAAGGAACTTAATACTCATTTACAAACCCGAATTTACCGTATATTATAATTTAAAAAATCTTTATAAATTTTGTTTTATTATAGTTTAGCTTTATAATTTAGCTGATTATATTTTTGTAAGCGTAAACGAAATTCAGTATTTTTATAAAAATTTTGCATCAAACACTCTGGCGCACTGTTTAAAACGTGCGTCTAGTGGTGTCTGAGTAGTATTACTAGAGCTTAAACAGAGCCTAGTGCTCTAGACCATTAGAATTCGTGCTTTCTCATTTCAAAATAATGTTGCCTGAGGCGTACTGTATTGTAGGTTTTTTGGAAGTAGGCTGCTGTGTTTACAGGCAACATAATTAAGATTATTTTAAAATATAATTTGCGCTTATTAATTAGTTTAAAAGCAGTCGGACGTCGTGTTGTAATGATAGACTGCACTTTGTAATAATAGAGGCTGATCGAGTGAATTCTCGAGTTTTTCGAATCAATTTACTATATTTACCGTATTTACACCTTACTTATTATTTATCTGCGTGATACTTTTGATAAAACCCTCTAAAAACGTTTTGTTTATTGCCCGTGTCCTGTCAAGTATACATATGTTTTCTTATACTCACATTTGTTATGGACCTTCAACGTAACCCTACGTTCTACTTAAGGTGTTAAAACTAATTACTACCAAGTATTTATAATAATTATACAATTATCTAAATGTTATTGGAATAAGGTTTGAATTCTTATAATATTTCATGTAATATACTAAAAGAGTACCGAATCGTTGTAGCGTATTCAAATTTCGAGACCATGCAGATTCACAGTACTTAATTAACTCATGAGTTAATAATTCACTGGAACGTTCGGTGTTTCTTTTAATAAACAGTAGTAAATAACGTAGCCAAGGCCGGTTTCAACTTTATATACTTCTAGGATTACAAACATAATATACATGCACAATATAAATTATGTAATTCTTTACTGTCCTTGAATCACTGTATCTTACACCCGGCCTTGAAGGTAGACGTATTAGTAATTATTATACATAAGGATATAAAAATAATCTTGTCATTTTAAAAATTATACGATGACGTAGTGCGTAGAAGTTGATTGAAACTAATAAAGTACTTACAATAAACATAGTTTTTTTAATCCTTTTTATTTAGGGAAGTTTTGTGACTCCAGTTAAAGCTAAACACACATATATATTACTTTTGGCCGTTATGCGAAGCAAACATTGCGCTCTTATATTATTTGTATCTCTCTAGTTATTTCCGGCTTTATTAGTACTTTTGGTGTTGTTTAATTGAAATAAAAGCTTTGTGTTTCTTTGTGTTTCGAGCAAAAACAATCCATATAATTATTTTATACGAAAGACTATTGTACTTAGGTATATAAAATACGAGGGCGGGTCAATAAGTCCGTGACTTTTGGAATAAAACACAGATTTTTTGATAAATAAATAATTTTATTTTTCAACGTAGTCTCCCTTGAGCTCTATACACTTTGTCCAACGCTTCTCCAATTTTTTTATCCCTTCCAAAAAATAGGATTTGTCGAGGTCCTCAAAATAGGCCTTTGTTTGCGAGATGACTTCATCATTGGAGTCAAATCTTTTTCCACCAAGCCATTTCTTCAGGTTTGGGAACAAGAAGTAGTCACTCGGAGCCAAATCTGGAGAATAGGGCGGATGAGGGAGCAATTCATAGCCCAATTCCTGGATTTTTGCCATGGCAACTGCACATGTGTGCACCCTTGCATTGTCTTGGTGGAAAAGAACTTTTTTCTTGGACAAATGAGGTCGGGTTTTTTTCAAATCGTCATTGAATCGGTCCAATAAGTTGGCATAATATTCCCCATTGATTGTTCTTCCCTTTTGAAGGTAGTCAATGTGGATTATCCCGCGTGCATCCCAAAAAACAGTCGCCATAACTTTATTGGCTGACAAACCCACCTTGGCCTTCTTTGGCGCCGATTCACCCTTAGAAACCCACTGTTTTGACTGTTGTTTGGTCTCTGGTGTGTTGTGATGGATCCATGTTTCGTCCACGGTTACAAAACGGCGCAAAAACTCCTCCATATTGCGATTAAACAACGCCAAACCTTCCAGTGAAGTTGTTACACGATTGCGTTTGTGGTCGACTGTGAGCAAACGCGGCACCCATCTTGCGGAAAGCTTTCTCATGCCCAAGTGATCATTCAAAATTGAAACCACTGAGCCATGCGAGATCCCTACGGCTTCCACAATCTCTTGCACTTTCAATCTTCGGTCGGCCAACACCATATCGTGAATTTTTTCGATTGTTTCGGGTGAAGAGACCTCAACTGGGCGTCCAGGACGTTCGGCATCTTCAGTGCTTGTACGGCCACAACGAAATTCAGTAAACCACTTTTTTACCATTGAAATCGATGGTGCAGAGTCCCCATAGTATTTATCAAGCTTAGCCTTGGTCTCGGTAATGGTTTTTTTTCGCAAAAAATAATGCTTAATAAGCACACGAAATTCACTTTTTTCCATTTTTTCCTCAAATTAGTGGGTAGTCTGATAAAGATAGCTGTCAAACACAAACTAACTGACACAGCAAGTTCAAATTTTGACAGGAGTCAACTGACAGATGCCTGTTGACAGGAGTAGTGTTGCTTTTTCAGTAAAGAGGTCAGAAATTCAAAAAGTCACGGACTTATTGACCCGCCCTCGTAACAAATGACGAACGACAAGAAACGACTTTGTGACATCATACTATAAATATACACTTGACACTGGCATATTTGACATTAATATGACAAATGCCATTAACGAAGAGGAAGAAAAAGACATACTGACTTGTAACTATCTTGTTATGAATAAATAAACTCAAACTCTTTATAACAGAAATGTCGAACAACACTAGAAATATTGGTTTTAATTATAATCACAAAATAACAATCAACGAATTCAACTAACAACCTAACGAACTTAGGCTCTTGAGCTTGAGCACTACGGTCCCTAAGACGTCCGTCGCACCCGAGCGCCAACACAAAAGTGGTCGTCTGTCAGGTGCGCGCCGATCACGTGGTGCTATCCTAACCGGTTTTGTCACGCGATGCCCCGCCCTCTCGTCTCCCCAGATAATTCCTCTAATACGGCCGTTCCTGACAGCTGAACGACCTCGTCAGCTTGACTTACTTCCACTGACTTCTCAGTCGAATGATCAGTGGTTGGTTGGTCTGGCATAGGTAGATTGACATGAGCAAGAATCTCACAACATGGGTCATGATTTGTAGCGTTATCATCTGAAATAGGTATCTCCAATGACGTGACCGACAAAACTGTTAACTACCCATTGTAAAGAAAGCACAAACATATTGTTAATGTGATTAAAATCAAAAAAAGGCTGCAGATTGCAAATTATTTCACTAATGAAAGAGTTCCGGACCTCAATCACTACCGAAACAATGGCAAACCCGCCTAGTACTAGGAAATAAATAGGTAGCCAAAATGTCGATTCATTGGCAAGGACACTACCAGCCGCACGACCAGTAGTGTAATTGCCAATTAACGACACTACCATGCCTATTTTGGATTGAGTTGTACAGTCAACATTACAAAGTCAAGAAATAATATTTTTTATTTTTACTAAGTAAATCATGATATAAAAGTAACAGAAATGTATCTCCTTAATTATAACTAAATTTGAATAAAAACCTCAATCAAGTGTATAATCAAGTAAATACAAAAAAATAACACAAATTATGTACTACCTTCTCCTTAATTGTAGTACTTATGAATAAAACTAATATATTAACCTCGGAATATAAAAAATCGCGTGAAAAAAATTCTCAAATGGTCTTTTCAAATGTAACTATATCACTTTATCTTATTTTATCAAGTGCATGGCCTAAGGTAATCTCATTGCTTAAGAGTTGCATTTGCACATGTGAGGTAAAATAATCGTTAGAGATAACTCGTTTAATTCTTGTTGTTGTATTAGTACTATTTTTGTAGTTTTATTTCTGTGTTTTTCTGAAACTATAGCTAAAGCTATAATAAATAGGACATTGTCGATTGCCGGTATATGTAAAAAATAAACGTTTGATTTTGAGAAAGAAAGTCGGCTTACATGGTAGCTTCATCCTTGATAATAAAAAAACATTGCTGTACATACCTTAACCGTAACTGTTCCTGAACATTTTGCTTTTTTATAATTCGAGCACCTCCAAATAGATGCACCATTTTTATATTTCTTCAGTACATGATATTTGTGTTTGCCCAAAAGCAACGCAGTTCCACCATTCGTCGGCAAAAATTGAAAAACTGATTCGCTATCAGCTTCAGACATCATAGAGGTTTATTTAATTTTGTTCAAAGCTAGACTAATGAAGTGGTACCACGAGAAAACGTAATGTAAGAAATAGTCTCAAGAACAAATTATCGTCAGTGTCATTTGATCTTTGTCACATGTTTAAACATCATAAGTAAAAAGAGAACTGCCATACAGAGGGTGATCATCAATTAGTTCAGTGAGTTGAACTTCGAGTTAGACTTAGTGGAATAGGGGTCCAAAACTTCTGTGTTAACTGTACAATTCAATCCAAAATAGGCTTGGTAGTGTCGTTAATTGGCAATGACACTACTGGTCGTGCGGCTGGTAGTGTCCTTGCCAAATAATGAAAATGTCGGAGCTACTAGTAGGTATGCAAGATGAAACAATGTTGGCGCAAACGATAACCAAAATCTCGAGGTTACAAATAACAGGCTGCCACAATGTCGGGGCTTGTGAATATATTGCCACAATGTCGGGGCAGACGATAGCCACAATGTCGGGGCTCTTCCTATCAATAATCATTACTACTGAAAAACTCTGCACAGCCTCCGGGGTCGACTCGCTACGCCACTGAACCATGAGTTTGCAGCGGTCTGAGTCTTCTTTCCATACGAGCCAGCCAACAGCTCGAGCTCGTATCGGTGAGGTGGTAACACTTACACGATCATATAAGGATCGCCGGACCCGGAGTCCACATTCCCTGTGCTTTGGGAACAAAGATAAAAGTTAACTGTATTTTCCATAAGGCGTCGGACCACTGAGTCCCCTTATTGTTAACTTCAATTAGTAGCATATCAAGAACCTTCCGGCAATAACGTTCAACTTGGCTGTTTTCACTGTGCAATACAAGTGTGAAGAAATGTATGTCACAGCCTTGCTCCGTCACCCATTCCTGAAATTATAAGCTCACAAAATTATACCACTGTCACAAACAATTGTCGATGGGGTACCAAAGTGTCAGATGGTATTGATTGGCAAAAACGTGCTTCGTTTCGACAGCATCGTGTCTGTATAGAGCGTATAACAAGTAGTACTTAGAAAATGACTCTACCACGAGGAGTATGTACCTGCAACCGTTTGACTAGAAGGGTCGGAGACTGAGACACCTTCTTGTGCGCCAAGCAAACAATACAGTGATCGACATATTTTCTTTCTAATGAAAGGTCCGCGTAACAAAAAAAAACGTTATATGGTCGTGGTTATAATCCTATAACCCACCAGCGTGCCACGCGAGATAACAGGTCCCTTAAACGCTCGGTTAACTTTAACGAATAGCAATCTTTTACTATTTTAAACATTCAACCTATTAAATAGTGCTGAAAATGTTGTAATGCGCAAATTATTGTTAATGTCTTAAGTTCGTAACTATGATAACAGGACTCGGCACTCTGTATGGACTTACTAAAATAGTCGACAACTCGCTTCAGTGCACCATTATGTACTTGCATAAAAATTGCACCGTACCCAATAGTACTGGCGTCTTTATGATGCTCAGTTAGCAAATTGAGATCAAAAATGGCCAACTTGGCGATACAAGCTGTTTTCGAGGCACATCCTGAAAAGTATCTACGCCAATCCCAGGAACTGACAAACCTCTTTCGTATTAGGTGGCTTCGGAGACTTGGCTAAGGCTTTCTAGTCTTACTTTTGCTCGGCCGTACCTGACCATGACTTACGTTTCCGTATTTAAGACAAGCTAGCCGATCATACTGCATATGCGGTCATACTGCGGTGTGTTTGTGTGTGTAATACACACACTGTGTTTTCGCGAATGAGGGTAGTTCGTATTTGAGGGGCGAACAGGATTGTTGGTAGCAGTAGGTGCATTTTTAAGCTTTACGAATGCTGAAAAAACTCGACAAGACCCTTTGACGCTAGCCTTGCGTTGGTAGTCTTGGCCTTGACTTGAGGATCGGAAATGCCAGGAATCACTATCCCGGTTTTCAGTTCATCCGAAAGCTCCTTAACGATGTTTAAACGTAACAGGGACTTTCATACAAACGCTGCGTACGTGGTGAATTTATTAGAACTTGTACTCATGACATCATATAGTACAGTGACCATATCAACTTATCGTGGACAGAAAGATCAGAATTTCTTACTAAAATTGGTCCACGATCGGTCACTGCTTAAACATTATTAAGCCATGTCTTCGCATCACCACGTAAGCAGCCACCAATACATCCCAAGCATTCCCGATCGTCCCAGTGATTTTATTCGTGCCCTCTGTCTACCTCCGCACACCACACGACAAAGTCATGCATTCGTCACATTCAGGATCGATATTTGAAATGTAATAGTAATGTTTTGACCTTGCTTGCATTAACAAAAAAAGAAGATCCACAATCCTGCCCGCAGCGTCAGATTCGCGCGATGCCTCAGCGGTGCCGTAGCACGTGTTTCATACTGGTATCAAGAGCCTCTGAGTTCACCGAAACTAGCAAAGGCGTGTTGTTTCTGGTGCACGGGTGCGACGGTAAGGTAGCGGACGTGGACGTCTGTATTACGTTCTAAGGAAACTTTTTCTCTAAAGCGTTTATTTGGTCAAGTATTTGATTTACTTAATCACGGCTTCGCCTAAGAGATCTACTACGCGATCTACAAAAAATGTTGCAAAAAAAAACTGCGATGTATGCGAAGCATAACAGTGCTCACGAAATTTACGCTTAGACTGGTTTTCACGCGGCGTACCGTCGCTACTCGACACGATTGTGACAACAACCAATGTAAATAATTAAACTATTTACGGCGACAACAGCAAAAAACACAAAAAAAAAACAAAAACGCGCACATGTTCACTGTTTAGAAGATGGCGTACGATCAAAGTCGCGTGTATAGTTCAATCTATCCCACTTCTGACCTTATGGATTAGAAGTATCCTTAATCTTTTCAACAGAAATGTCGAACAACACTATAAATATTGGTTTTAATTATAATCACAAAATAACAATCAACGAAATTAACTAACAACCTAATGAACTTTGGTTGAGCACTACGGTCCCTAAGACGTCCGTCGCACCCCAGCGCCAACATAAAAGTGTTCCAGGTCAGAAAAGAACACAGAAAAGTGGTCCAGTGGCCAGGTGCGCGCCGATCACGCGGTGCTATCCCAACCGGTTTTGTCACGCGATGCCTTGCCCTCTCGTCTCACCAGATAATTCCTCTAAGAATACATATAATATCTACTGCTATACTAATTTACCTACTTTCCTATTTACCTAATAATACAATCATGAGTTCTTACACCACCTAAATACTTGTATCATCGAGCCATCTCATTTTAGTCCGCATTTCACTTGAAGATCTCACTTTGGCAATTTTTTGACTGACATGCAAACCTAATCTCAAAGTTAAAATTTTATGGCATTAAAAACCGGTTGATTGATCTCATACAGTCTTATCTATACAGAAAAGTCCAGAAAGTTGACGTGAGTGGTGAGAGGCCTTCGGTATCAATTATTATCAATTATCGATGCTAGGCCTTTTTTTATTCCTAGTTTACGATTAGGTACATTTTTTTGTTGATTACAGATTTTTGTTAATTTTTAAAGTTGATAAAGCTAAAACCAGTATTTGCGATGATTGCGATGATGTTAATGAATCCCTATCGTTAGTTCTTAACTACTTCACTGTAAATAATCTTTTGATTATTGCTTAAAAAAACAAAATGTATGAAATTAACTTTGCCAAATGTAATTCACACTAACGTTGAAATTAATAGAGGCAATGGATCTTGTAGATTCCACGATCTTCCTAGATCTTAATATTGATGCAAAACTACAGTGGAGCCCACCAATTGAATCACTTGCTGGTAGGCTTAGTTCCGTTCCATATGCAGTTTTGCGGTGGCTTACTGATGAAGCTACAGCTAGACTAGTTTATTTTAGCTACTGATATGTACACTAGCACATAGTGTTATGTCATATGGCATCATTCTCTGGGGGAAAGGAGAAGATTTTTCAAAAATGGGTATTACTTGCCATTTATAAATTGAAACTGCGAGAGCCTTTGCGATAAATATTCAAAGAAATTAATATTCTCACAATAGCTTCACAATATAGGTAGGTGTCAAAATTTGTTATAGGTACACATAAAAATAGAGATGGGCTTATAGTGATCTTCATATAATCAATACTAGTAACAGAAACTAATTAGTCTAATTATACATCCCCAGGTTCCGACTACAAAATGTAAGTAAGTTCTTTATAAGAATAACGTTGTTGCCTAGAATAGATTAATAAATTATAAATTGATCACCTCTTAAATTCGTCTTAGTTGACCAATTAGTATGGTGGTAATTTAGACAATAAGCGTCCTTCGATCAGTCAGTATTGTGGCGGATTAGGTTGAGACCGCCACAAGCTGCGTAGAATTCTTCCTCGACGATCCGGTGTTTCCTACCTAGCCTACCTAGGTAGATAGGAATCCTTCTAGCCTGCCTGTTCCGGGTCTTCTTTGTTCCTATTTCGCCCAGCCTACTCAGGGTGGTCTTTAAGGAGGTTTAAATAAAACACTTTTTAGATAAATTTGCAGCAACATTGCACTCTTGCGCCTTTTTTTAAAATTAAAAGTAGGTAAGAACCGTCACGCCTCCATAGCCATGAGTGCAATCCAACCAAAAACACTATATTCAGCTAGTTGAAACTCACTGCCTGGGTCTAACCAAATTTCGCTTATAATGGCAATATGTATGCTTTCCTGGACTAATATAGCTTCAACTTCTGGACGTTTAGGGCTAATGCGTCTTCCGTGAAACCGGAACTTGCCTTTTGTGTTAGGAAAGCGCGAAAAGTCGCGTTAATACTGGGCACTATTCATGAGCACATTTTTTGAGCACCACTGCTGGAATGCTGTCTGGCCCACTCGACTTGTGAATGTTAAGAGCAAGCAGCTCCTGCCGGACACCCCGTTGTGAGATGTTATTTTCCGGCATGGAGCATCCGCATCAGGGAACGGTTGACGGTACGGCACTTCCATCATCGTCCAAAGTAAAGTTCGAGGCAAAGAGACTACCCATTAGATAGGCTTTCTCCTTAGCGCTATGGGCCAAATTACCGTCAAGCATTTCGCAGTGGTGGTAAATAATAAATAAATAAATCTGTATTCATTATCTTAGAGCAAATTATTACAATACGAAAAATAATATTTATTATTATAACTATAATACCTATAATGTAACTATACTTAGGTAACTGCTTACAATATGCCTGAACTAGGAGAACCTGTGTCTCAGGCTGAAAAAGACCAACAAGATTAAGTTATAGGTAGGTAAATAAACAAAAAGGACGACCGTGGGACGGTGGTAAGGACGACTGGCAAAAATTTGCCTCGGCAGCCTTAGCGAGAGACCAGAAGGCACGGCTCCCGGAGCCGAATAAACCACTGTCGATTTTTTAGCTCCGGCAGCTTCTAGTGAGCTGGGTATGAAGCACTCCATACCCGCTAAGATCGTCTCAACGACAGCGGCTGCGCAGGAGTCAGGATCTTTTGACATGAAACAAAGCTGCTGCTGTGAAGGATTAACGCAATCCTTCCCAATCTGCTGGTTTGTACTGGCACATGCGACGCAAGCTACATGGAAGAAGTGGAACTGCCTGCGTGCATGATGCTTGAGTTGAGAGCTTGTGTTATGCTTATTTTATTTTTATTTTAAAAAAATTAAGAAACTTACAGCCAATAACAGTAACTACGGTAAATTACTTAAGATAACATGCATTATACATACATTTTAAGTTACTGAGGGCTAATAACAAGTTTCAAAATTTAAGGTATTAATAGAAAAATAATAATAATTTAGAAACAAATCAGTAGACGACGATATAAAGAAAGCACACACAAAAAGGTAAAATAAATTAAGAATTTGTAAAAAGCTTAAAAAAAAATAAAGATATGATCAAAGGAAGCAATCTAACAATACTAGGTTAACAGGCTAATTATAGATTATAAGGCTAAATTTTTTTACAGTTTAGTCGCTGGCCAAAAAGAATTTATCGTTAAGAATACGCTTTAATTTAGTCACTGATGTATTAAATATGTCAATATCATTATTTACTTTTGGTATCGAGTTGTAATAATTACTTGCTCTTACAATAAATGCGTTCTGCCTGTAGTTCGTATTAAGGCGCTTCCTGGAGACAGATACAAAACTTAACACTTTCGGTCACTATTAAGTGGCTATTAACTCGTTAATTGTAAGAATAAACGAAATTTTAAAAATATGTTCTGTATGCTGAATATTTTGTCTTCAAGTTCCTCGTTTAAAATTGTTTCTAAAGTTGTTGTTAATTCTGTAATTTAATTTTGAATTCAACACGAAAATTGGAAATAATTTATCATCTTCTCCTAAAGTTAGCATCACTTAAATTTGCGGTTTGCACTAATAAATAGATATTTGAATAGGTAAATAATTCCTCGTTAAATACTTTTCAAATTGCCTACTTGTAATTTTTCCCAATACAACTTCGAGAAATTTGAGCGAGTTTTGGTGTAGCTGGTAATGCGCGGGCGCGGACGTCAGTGCGCCCCCAACTCTCGGACGTGGAACCCGTGTCGTTCGCATCCGCACCGGCCGGCCGGCTGCCGATGCACAATCTCGTGGTTTCTTCTAAAAGTACTTAGTTGTGTTATTTTGTTTTTATTTATTGTGAAAAGAGGCTTTGTGTTTATCAAGATACCTACCCTACCTCTTTAGTTATATTACCTTTAGTTTGTAGAAGACTTGGTTATACTAGTATTGATTGTGATTTGTGAAACATTTCTCTGAATTACCAACTGCGAAAAGACGCTTCGGTAGAGTCGGTACCTAGTGATCTACTTTCATGTGTTTTATATACCTACGTGCCTAAAAAATGCCGAAGTTCAAACAAGTGAAACGACAAAGGTGTCAAAACGCAGAAAGATTGAATAAATTTATGTAAGTACATACCTATCTACCTAATTATTGCTATTTTCATCATCCATACTGCCAAACTATATCATACATAATATCCATAGGTAGGTACTTACTAATATTATAAATTCAAATGTGTCTCTGTTTGTCTGTTTACCTGCTTGTTTACTAAGTTACGATTAGGTAGGACCTACCTACTACAGACTTACTACTTGGTTTATCTAATCACCTGCTCATTTACTCACAATGTAGGTAAATACCACAGTAGTTACTTACAAGTACCTAAGTACACAATAAACACAGGTAAGTAGCTGAATAACCTATAATTATTTGTTGTAGACGAACGTGAAAAGAAGAATTATTTGGAACATGCTCTAATAACGGACAAAATAACAATACAACATCCCAATTGAATGTGGATGAAAACGAATAAGTACCTACTTCAGAATAAATAGGTACCTATCTATTTACTATACCTACCATAATACTTACGGTAAGTAGATACTTCAATTTCGATGGTAGGTACCTACCTACTTGCCTGTCTACCTAAGTACCTAAATACTTGTTATTTTGATAATCTGTCGGTAATTAGCAAATTTATAAAGAAAAAAATCACTAGTAGGTACCTAGGTAGGTAAATCAAACAACTAATCAAAATAAATCTACAATGTTTTGTTTGATCAATAATCGAATCATCGCTGCGAATAGGTAGATACTTCGTCATCGGTGTGCGAAGAAAAATGAACTGTATCTCGCTTGGGTGTGGATCATAATGGAAACACTACACGAACGCAAGGGTTTAGGTTGCCGTGTAATATTTTCTGATTGCAGAACTATTTTACATGATTAGGTACATGCTTTATTTTGTAAGTCGACTCTATTAGAATATTTACCTGCCTAAATAATAAATAATAAAAAGTTTTTTTTTGCAGGATAGGAAAGCGTAATAATCAATAATGAGTAAGTAGATTATATTTATATACATATATATATAATCTACTTACTCATTATTGATATATATATATATATATATATATATATAATACCACGTATTTAATAAAGACGTTTGTTTGTTTGTTACTTACGCAATCACAACGATGCTAAAGAAATTATACTTCAAAAAAATACATGTGTGCAATTCACACGTAGTAGAAATGAAACCTTCAAAAAACAAACGTATAATACGTACACGTATACATAACACCACGGTTGTTGATGCCTTTTCTCAAGCTTTGTAATACGCATGCACGCACAAACACGTAATAATAAACACGTATAATGCTTCCTATCTCATTTTCTCCCACGTTAAATCTTATGAATTTATGTGTCTGTCTCTTTTTACTGTCGCTTTTTCGTTTCATCAACTTTCAAATCACAACGATGCTATAGAAGTTATCACTTCAAAATATCTTGCCTATTCAATTCATGATAAATGTATATTTTTTCAGGATGATTGAAGAGCGCTCAGGATCACCTTCACGAGTCATCGAAACAAGTAACAACGAATCCTTTGACGATTATGAAGAGGTGGGTATTATAATTTATAAGGCAAACTCGAGGTCGAGATTAGGCTTGTATACAATAACTTATATAATGGCTTGAGTTTCCAATGTGGTTCAGATAACTTAGTTTTATATTTTTTTTTGCAGTTACAAATATCATACGAGAATGAAACAGAAAACAAGACAGTGACGAGTAGAAGAGGGATAATCGACGTCAGCTATTTTTTATCAAAGCTTAAACGCATCGGATGCAGCATCACTGAACTCAATTTGATTTCAGAAACACAAAGTGGTCTGCAATCGAAATTTAAATTTAAATTTCGTCTCTGCAATAAAAAAAATGTTATAGCAGGTGATAACTTTAGTGACAATTATTTGCCCATTAATACATGCGCCGTTGCCGGTGCAATGGCAATTGGCGGGGGTCAATCTCAATTGGTAGAATTTTTTTCGGCTCTTAACCTGCCTGTTAAATCTGAATTATATGCAAAAAACCATGACATTGTTAGTCAGAAATGGGAGGATGTTTCTGTTGATGCAATGAAAGAGACTGCAGAAAACGAAGACTATTTGCGATTTCTAAGGACAGGGTCAATAATAATGGCATTCCAATCATCGATGTCATTGCGAACGGTTGCTGGTGTAAACGTAGTTATAAAAACAATTATAATACTCTTACATACAAAATTCAGGAAAGGTTTGCCACTTGTAAACTATCCTTAATTTTGTATGAAATTATGTATAAATTGCCTCGCCATCATTTGTTTGATTATAAAAAAGTTTAAATAAAGTTTATTACGTGACAAACAGATTTTTTTTGTACCCTCAACCATAACCTCCTAATAATTAAAAATACATAAGTAATATATTTTCCTGACTTGTGAGGTAGGTAGGTACTTTTACTTCTAACACACAGAGAAATTTACATGTTACCTAACCTTAGAGGATTCAAGGTATAATCAATAATCTAAGTACCTAGTTTAGTAAACAATTATTTATTTCAGGTCCAGAATTACTTTAGATGGATGTCTACAATATCCACTCGTATAATCAGTAGTATATTTAATTTTAAAATGCAAAAATACTTATTATATAAGCATAACTTATCAAAGTCACTCAAATATATAGTAAGTAGGTAAGTAACTAAATAGTTATCAACTCACAACTTACCGAGCTACTTTGTTTTATTTCACCGGCCGTGTCTGTTACATTTCTAGGGTTATGTTTTTACAAATGAAATCTCAGAATAAGTACACGCACAGAATAAGGACGCCCTGCGACGGCGACGAGCGGCACCGGCTCGCCAGGCAACGCCACCTACGGCGTAATTTTGTCAACTTTCTCGGCCGTTTCTGTCTTTATTTTAGGTACTGGAAGCGCCTTAACGCGCGGTACGTACAACATATTGGGGTTTCTCAAAGCTCTGTTAGTACGCAATCCCACTAGCTCTAGTAACTCGGGACAGTCTACTTTGCCACTCGCTATGTTGAAAAGGAATGCCAGGTCGGATATATTCCTTCTTTCATATAAGGGCAGAAAATGAAATTTACGACATCTCGTTCTGTAGTCAGGGAGATAAATCTTGGCACGGTATTGTAAATATCGTAAAAATCTCTTTTGAATGCCTTCAAGCGAACTGTAAACATCGTAGCACGGGTTCCATACTTGGCAGGCGTATTCGCTTTAAAATATATAATTATATTAGCTTTAAAATAGTAAATAAGTTTTATTGTAAATCCGACAACAACCGTAACTCATTTGAAATCATTAAATTAGAATCTTCACCTTGGCCTATTGTACGGAAATCAAACATGACAGACGCACAGACTTCCGATTCAGATTCCATTCATTTTGCCCCACTTAGGACAGATGTTTAAAATCCAATCTTTTCCTCGAGACTTTCTTTACAACTCGAAAGTCTCTTCTTAAAGGGGGAGGTGTTATATCCCTCGGTTGTAGGCCTTAATGCTGAATCCCAACTATTCAGCAATCCTTATTGAGATCTAGTTGGTAGAGTTGGTACTCAAGTTAGTCTGCGACTATTCCTAATCCGAGACGGTTGTACCGGAGAATTTATTAAAACAATTTCGTGTCTTAAATATAAATCCAGTAATATTCG
Source organism: Lampropteryx suffumata (assembly GCA_948098915.1). Lineage (NCBI taxonomy): Eukaryota > Metazoa > Arthropoda > Insecta > Lepidoptera > Geometridae > Lampropteryx > Lampropteryx suffumata. The sequence continues at coordinate 9,691,860 of OX402544.1, read as the reverse complement.
TTAAATTCTTTTTTAATTCAAATAAATCTTTTTTTAAAAAGACATTCAAATAACTCCGCGTAACAGCACGTACACTAGACCGGTTTCACACCTCAAGCTCTCTCCAGCATTTCCCAATCTTTTTACCCCGGGTCTTTTAACTAACCTACGCAATGTTTAAATGCAATAGCTGCTCGGCCGACTTTACAGACGGTACACAATGCTCAGTATGTCTCGGTCTATGTGGCGAGAATTCCCATGCGTAATAGTAAGGAGGATAAAACGATTGTGGTTGCTGTTCATTCAGATACATACCTAAAGAACGACTTCGTGGCCGCCGCCAGAAAGTGCACAATTACTGCGTCGACGCTTGGGTTGGCTGGCAGCAGTCGAATTTTTGTTAATGATCACTTAACTATTCAAAATAAAATTCTGCTCAATAATACCAAAGCCCTAGTGAAGGAAAAAGGGTACGCATTTGTATGGGTTTGTGGATGCAAAATTTACGTCCGAAAAAACGAGAGCTCGCCAATAATCCACATTCGTACGGATGCAGATTTAAAAAAGTTGTAGTCTTGTGTTTACACCTAATTTTGCAAAACACTTTTTTGTTACACTATATCCGCCTCGAAAGTTTGACTAACGCTGTATCGTTAACTGTTCTGTTCTATGCACTCGCTATGCGTCATCATATTGCACGCCTATCGCTACCGTCATTATCGGTAAGTCTACTTGCTACTCGCTTTTGTTTCTTTTGTTGTGTTCGATGGGCTCGATGTCCTGTTGTTATTTTACAATTTAATGTTATCGGTTTGTTATAATATTTTGCTAAATGTTCGCCTAATTAATTCTAATAACTTGCGCTGTTGTAGTTATAAACCTACACAAAGAATAATAACCTTTTCTTATAACAATGATTAGTGTATATTACCAAAACGTACGCGGTTTACGTACGAAGACGGCTACTTTTTATAGAAACATTTGTTTGAATTCTAACGACGTTAATTGCATTGCTGAATCATGGCTTCTTAATGGTGTCAAAAACAATTAATTATTTGATGATCGGTACATTATTTTTAGAAGAGATCGTAATTACGTCGCTACTAAGCAGAGTAAAGGGGGTGGGGTGTTGTTAGCGGTTCGCCGGGAACTCGCTGCCGAATACCAGAGTGAATGGTCGTCATCCGCCGAGGATTTGTGGGTAACTTTGACCTTTCGAACGCGTAACCGGCGTTCAACCTATAAAATGCATAATTTCGTAATCTACGTATGCGATGAGAATCTAGGTAATTCAATTGGAAAATCCTCTTGATAATTTTTTAATACTTGGCGATTTCAACATGCCATTTATCACGTGGATACTAAGTAATGATGGTATCTCCCTATCGCCAAGTAATTTACAAGGGTCGTATCGTATCTATTTATGCAGCCTATTACAATATAATTCTTTTTTAAATAATAGTCATGGCCGTCTTCTAGATCTCATCTTTTCCAATAGTGACATTTCTGTCCATGCGAGCGATTTACCCCTGGTCCCTGAAGACCCACATCACCCTGCTATAATAACAGATGTTGATTTCGTACAGCTACATGCATTACAGCCACAATCCTATGTCAAGTTTGTTTATCAGGACAGTAACTATGATCAAATACGTACCAAACTTAACGCGGTCAATTGGGTAACCGAGTTAAATGCTGGAAGTGTAGATGACGACGTGCGTCTCATGTATACTACTATTTACACTTTGAGAGATACTTTTTTTCCTTCAAAGACTGTAACACCTTCTAGAAAATATCCACTCCGGTATAAACGGCCCCTAATAAAAATAATACGTGAAAAATCAAAGTACCATAAGAAATTTAAAACTTATGGTAATTCTAGCGACTGGGATTATTTTGTTATTCTAAGAGACAGAGCGCGGGCGATGGAGAAGGAGTTGTATAATACCTATTTAAGTAACGTTGAAAATCCTATTAGGAGTAGTCCCCGCGCGTTCTGGTCTTACATTAAAAGTAAGAATAACTCTAACACCTATCCTTCTGTAACGCAGCATGGCGCGCGATCGTCGGACCAAGGTAAAGAAATCAGTAACATGTTTGCGGAATATTTCCATTCCACTTTTCTCCATAGCTCACCTACCCAAATACAAGTGAACGATGACGTCTCGGAACATGTTTCCCCTTCTTGTGTGGATATAGGTATGGTTGAGGTTAATGAAGACGAGATTTACCGCCTTTTTAAGTCTTTAGACCTAAATAAATCGATGGGGCCAGATAATATCCCTGCTATTTTTATAATTAATTGTGCAGAAAGCTTAGTTTGTCCCCTTACTCATTTGTATCGTCGCTCATTAAAGGAGGGTGTTGTACCAGAAATATGGAAATCGGCCTATGTGACTCCAATCCATAAAAAAGGGGCCAAGGACGACGTAGAAAATTATCGACCTATTTCGAAGCTATGCCTGTTTGCTAAAGTCTTCGAAAAGATAGTGTATAACCAAGTTTACTCCGCACGACACGACACGACCTCATGCCGCAGCAACATGGTTATTTGAGAGGTAGGTCTTCTACATCAAATCTTCTCATCTGTTCTGAGTACTTATCCAAGACTATGGCTGAGCCTTCGCAGGTAGACATTGTATACACAGACTATTCCAAATGCTTTGATCGCATTGATCACGTAGTTCTTTTGAGAAAGCTCCAACAAATAGGTATTAGAGGCAATCTTTTCAGATGGTTTACATCTTATGTTTTTAATAGATGCCAGACAGTTGTTCTGAACGGATATTCATCATCCCCTATGTTTATTCTTTCAGGAGTCCCGCAAGGGTCCTGGTTAGGGCCTTTACTTTTTGCTATAACAATTAATGACATCTCGTCCTGTTTTCTACACTCGAAAATAATACTTTATGCTGACGACATGAAAATCCTTCATAAAATACACTTTCACTGACGCAGATAATCTGCAAGACGACCTGACGAGATTTCAGGACTACTGTACTCTAAATAAACTTGGTATAAATGTAGCCAAGTGCTTTGTTTGTTTGTCCTGTTGTTTTCTTTGTTGTATTTCTTAACATTATTTAGGTTTATATATATTATATGTATGTATTCGTTTATTTAGTTTATCATATTGTATATAATATTATTTAGGTATTTATTTTTGTAATATTAGGTATTGCTGTATTTCACTTTTTGTTATCCTGTAAATATGTATGTACATATTATTTTTATCATAAATCATTTTTATTTTTTTCATCACCCCATATTCAGCTAAATTGATTTCTATCCATCCTAAGGTTGTCTGGCAGAGATCGCTATCTAGCGATAAGACCGCCCATTTTACTACCGTGTAGCTAAACCTGCAATTTGTGGTGTGCAATAAAGTATTTTCTATCTTCAATCTATTTATCTATTGTTAAACTTTGAATGTTTACGACACTCACGTCATAGTCCATTAAAATGTTACATTTTTTAGGCCTTAGTGTGCATTTGTCAGAGGACGCAATTTTATTTTTTTAATGTGTAGGGGGGGGTCAGTAGAAGCTTAAGTTCAAGTTTGTGGGGTCGGCACCCTTGTCCCCCGGCCGCCATCTTGGAAAAGGGGGTGCAAAGGGTTTTCGCGCTGTATCTCGTAAACTAGTTACCTTACAGAAAATTTAATCAAACATAAAATGTAGCAAATTAAATTTCCTACAATTTTATTTCTATTACTTTTTATCGTCAAGTGACCAACAAAAAAGTTATAAACAAAAATAAATGAAAATTTTGTTTGTTTGTTCTAGGTTTTACAGCGCTCCAAACTTAAACGGATTCTCGAATGCTCATAGGGATGCAATAAAAACTAAAAATTAGGCTTACTTTTCTATCTATATTTTTTTTATTTATACAATTTATTATGATCTTAACATTCCTATGCTATTATTGAACTATGTTTGACCCTTTTACCCACCACCTATGAGGTATAACATGGGCAAAGTCAAATTTATAAAAATTTAATGCATTTTTTAATGCATTTTTTGTCACTGTCTTAGCAAATCGTTTGTATCGCAGAGTGTCTAGAGTATCGTCTTTATTTCCGCCATATAAAAAGACGAAAAAACGTTCGCCAACAACACTGAGTAACGATGACTCGACTTTCTCACTCATAAATAATTTAGTTCCACTTGCTAACTCTGGATGCTTCTGCAAAATTTTTATAAATTTGACTTTGCCCATGTTATACCTCATAGGTGGTGGGTAAAAGGGTCAAACATAGTTCAATAATAGCATAGGAATGTTAAGATCATAATAAATTGTATGAATAAAAAAAATATAGATAGAAAAGTAAGCCTAATTTTTAGTTTTTATTGCATCCCTATGAGCATTCGAGAATCCGTTTAAGTTTGGAGCGCTGTAAAACCTAGAACAAACAAACAAAATTTTCATTTATTTTTGTTTATAACTTTTTTGTTGGTCACTTGACGATAAAAAGTAATAGAAATAAAATTGTAGGAAATTTAATTTGCTACATTTTATGTTTGATTAAATTTTCTGTAAGGTAACTAGTTTACGAGATACAGCGCGAAAACCCTTTGCACCCCCTTTTCCAAGATGGCGGCCGGGGGACAAGGGTGCCGACCCCACAAACTTGAACTTAAGCTTCTACTGACCCCCCCTACACATTAAAAAAATAAAATTGCGTCCTCTGACAAATGCATACCCAAATGTAACTTTTCAATGGACTATCAATAGCATATCAAAATGATTGTATTGTACAAGGAAGGGAAAGCTACCTCGCCGTAACACAGTTACAAACTAGCACGGTAGGTTTGTTCCAAACTTCATAGTGCATTATGATCACAAATTGTTTAACGTGACCTAATTCATATATTTAAGCACTATGTACCCATACACCACGTATTTTGCAATAAATGTATTCTTATTCTTATTAAATAAATAAATAAATAAATACCTAATGCCGGACCTTACACAACACAACATAATCTAGCATTGGTTGATTGATATAAACATTGCTTCCGAGGCGGGAATCGAAACCGCAACAATCTGCATCTTAACCAGCCATACCATGGTCCACTGCGCTACAGAGAGGTCTTCACTTCGTATTTTCTTTCATTCTACCACATTCTACGTGGGGTAAGTAGGTACGAACGAGCGAGCTGATTTTGTTCATGTTGGCTCCATTGGGATAGATTCATCATGGCTTGGGATCGGTTGGGAACATGTACTTATGAAGATATGAAATCCTCGAGAACAATAGATTTGAGATTCCTGAAAACAAGCCACCTTATGTAGGTAGGAATAGCTAGAAGTTCAGTAAAACATGAATACAATTTTGACACTGACTTTTGAATACTTACACAAAACATTCAACAACTTAAGCTCCGTATCGTTTTCTAGATCCGTAGACAGAGGTTTCTCTGTCTACGTCTAGATCCTAAAATATTAAGCAAATCGGGTAATGGCTTTTAGTTGTTTAATTAAACATGTCAATTGACCATATTGTACCTTTTGTAGCCCCTTATAAAAGTTTTACAAGAGCTATTACACTTTGCTCGTGCTATTAGTGAAGGGTTATTCATTTTATTTACTACCTAGTAGTAACTATAATTAGGCATTTGCACATGCTATGATTTGGTATGATATTTAGGCACCAATCCATCTATTAGTTCCATCTACTTCTTAATCGAAGATATATAATTACCTAACCTGCCTAGTTTGTAGTAGATATATGCACATAGGTAGGTACATAAACTTTTTTGAATCTCTGACTAATCTTGCTCGTAGATAAATTAAGATAATGTAGGATAGGAACGTAGTGAAGTGAGTACGTGAACAGGTGCTAGAGAAATAAGAGCTAAATGAAAATTGCTACTATTGGTAATTCCTCATGAATTATGAACCTACTTATTGTGAACAAAAAATGAAAAGTAAACTACTCCATGCGCGTCTGAACTGAAGTCTGAAACACGAGAGTAGGTATGTCAGTACTTAATCAACAGAAACAAACAAAATACCAAATACATGAGTTCTCCAGGGAAATAGATAAAGTCACAGCGATCAGCTGTTATACAGAGTTCCAGCTGCGGAATTGGCAAATATTCGCGTCGCACGAATTTCGCTCGGCGCGCGTTACATTTTTCAGAATTATTTTTAGAACGGCGACGGGCGGTAGTCGAGCAGCGCACACGCAGAGGCGCGCGCGGCTCGTGCACATTGGAGCCCTATGGAGCCCCCCGCGCTCGTAGCCGGCCCCGCCGCGCCCGTGCGCGCTGCGCCCGGGGCCTCCGCCGACCTGGTGCTACCACCACCCAAAGGCACGCAGCCCTTTACCTACCGCTGGTGAGTCTTTCCCAAATACATCAATTACCTTCTTCCTAATCGTCATTAGTGTGCGAAAGTGAATCTTATTCCGTTGCGCTAGGGCGGACGGGCGTACTCCGCGCGCCTCCGCCGGCGAGCGGCGTTGTTTGTTTTTCACGTGTCGATGTATAAATACAGCACCAGGAAGCGCTCGGACTCCGGAGACACTCGACACGCTAATGTTATTGTGAATCAGCCTCCTGCTGGTTTGAAATTAGCGTTAATTTAGGTACCTACCTACCTACCTACTTACTTGATACCTATGTTGTTATATGACGTTAAATCAATGAGCCACAGTTAAATTCACGCGTTTCAACAATAGTTCCTACAAACCGATCGATTTCTACAATCATCGCCCATCAGACAGAGCGATCGAACTATCATTACCTAGAATGTATCTACTTATTACCTATGACCTTAGATGGAGTTAAGTACCTATTTCCTACCTAATATAAAGTAGGCATATTAACTCCATCATCAGGGTTAGCAACTCACACAAAATTAGTAGTACATACGAGTAGTAGTAGCAAGTAGTATTAAGTAGTAGAACTAGTAGGTGCTTACCAACCTAAAAAGTTTTCCTAGGGATGGGTAGATGTTAAAGTTTAATAAAAACAGTTGTAGGTATGTGAGTTGTCTACATTATTTAAAAGACCTTTCAATGACATTATTTGTGGAGAATCGCATCGTTCCAATGACAGTCTCGGCTGGGTCGCGCGCATTAGACAAGTCTAATTTTCGATTACTCTGGCGCATAGATCAGGCTAAACTTGATCAGACATGAGTTTTATTGACTATGAGGGCCATTGCAAACCTGCGACATGAGGAAACCCTACAAGAATACTCTGTCTCTGTGATAAGTATAAGTCACCTCTGCGTGACACAATCATGCCCCTTAAATCGCTCGTGCAGAATTTTCACTCAGGCATCAGCTGATTAGCACGTAGCACCACGCCTCTTCCTGTTGGGACCACATGTTCAAAGGGCTCTCCGTTGATGGTGATGACAATGCCATCGTAGTTTTCGTAAGGACCGATTATGTCCCCGGCGCAGAACCTCATGTGAACTGTGTGAACCTCATGTAGATTGGGGTTGTACAGAATTCAGAAATTTTGGTTGTTGGCGTACCCGTTCATAAAAAAATGAGCTTCCTCTCTGAAGATGGCCTTGTTTTTTTTTAGTGTAACTATACACTCGTAATGTTATTAATATTTGAATCATATTGCATATAGCTCGAGTGTGATACTTGCATAATTAATTTGCCAAGTACATGAGACGCACGCACAGTGAAGGCTTCGTAAGGCAGTAAGGATAAACTTTACTAGTGCATTAAGCATTATCTACTATGTAGTCGTTCTATTGCAAAAACTTTTCGGGTACATCGGTATAGATTGCGTTGCGGCACTGCACTTTGAAGTGGTAGTATATTAATATTTATCGACGGAATTATATGTAGGTACCTAAATTTTTTCAAGAAATCTAATACTTATCTTTTAATCCAACTTGCATCACGCTTAAACTAACAGTCAGCTAGCAAGAGCTCTGCATGGCGATTATGGAACTTTTGATACAATCAATGTAAATCAGTTTCGATAAGCAAATGGCATTATTGCATGGATCGGTATTACGTAAATTCGGTTTCTATATCAGTTTCTATTCATATGACAGCACGTCTTACAATTAACAGCAACTGCAACAACAAAGCTGTTAGAATTAGAATTACATAATCGGGCGGTCAGACAAAAAAACGGACATAGCGAATCTATAAGGGTTTCCTCCTAAAAAGTACCCTATGCCCGTACACACAGATACAATCCTCAATCCCCATAGATACGATCTTTCTCCTTACCAAATACCTACTTACAAAAGGTAAGTAGGTATTTGAAGGAATTTGAATTTAGGTAGGTATTTCATCGAATGAAAAGGTAGGTAACAAACAAACAAAGACAGACAGATACACTTATCTCGAGTTGACAAACTCTGAAGCGCAGTGGGCGAAGGCACGCCTGACAAGTTGAGGGTGCTTTCGATTCCTGCCGCGGGACAAATGTTTGTATGATCTGCAAGTATTTGTCTCGGGTCAGGGTGTTTCTATGTAAAATACGTATGTACCTATTTGGCTTTGGGGCCAGATGATGCTGTGTTCAAATGACCGGCATTATATATTTATTGAAGTAAAAACTTCTTTAGCATCGTCGTTGTGATTTGAAAGACGATGAAACGAAAAAGCGACAGTCAAAAGAGACACACATAAAATCATAAGATTTAACGTGGGAGAAAATGAGATAGGAAGAATTATACGTGTTTGTGCGCGCATGCGTAGTACAAAGCTTGAGAAAAGGCGTATTATACGTTTGTTTTTTGAAGTTTTCACTTCTACCACGTGTGAATTGCAAACATGTTTTTTGTATATATATATATATATATATATAATAAAAAAAATATATATATATATAATAAAAAAAAAAATATATATATATATATATATATAAAGAAAGTCGTGTTAGTTACACCACGCATAACTCGAGAACTGCTAGATTATTTTTTTAATAGAAATGTTAGTACTTTAATATTTTTTGTAGAGTTGTGATCGCCCAACGAAGTGGGCTCGGGTCAGCTAGTTTATAATGATTACTAGCGACCCGCCCCGGCTTCGCACAGATGCAATGCTGATACTAAATATACTACAGAATGTCTTTACATACAACGTTATCTAAGAGAATAACATAGACTAAGAGATAGACATATACCATCGCGGACTTTTGTGTAGACCTTCTCGTAGGGTTCAGCCAGCGTTTGCAATGTAAGCGCAAAAAAATATGTTTATTTACGACACCCCATTAGAAACCTCTAAAATTATCAGTGTTTCTCTACTATATTATGCATATTTTATACATATAAACCTTCCGCTTGAATTACATTATCTATTCAAAAAAACCGCGACAAAATCCGTTGCAAAGTTTTAAAGATCTAAGCATACATCGGGACAGACATACAGCAGGAGGCGACTTTGTTTTATACTATGTAGTGATATGGTGGATGTCATGTAAACATCGCACAAGACTTCGTGTTACAGATGAGGTGTAATGTACCTACCTATTAGAAAAAAAGTGGTTGGAAGGATTGCGGACCTATTTATAAATATTCACAAGACAAGTTTAATAACTAATACCCAATAGGCGACTGAGATAGGACATTGCATTCCTTGAATGCCAACGAAGTGGCAGTTCTGTATTTACAATGTAAATACACATAGGTATAACTAATACATTGGTACACCTACTTAGTTACTGTCTTGATGTACTTATCTACTTATGTTTCAATAAGAAATCTTTGAGGCTGGTACCTCTACGGTCATGCCAATAATATGGTACCTTTCATATAAGATAACTACGGATTATTTTTGCTTGAATCACAACGAAACACAAAGGTTTTACTCCAATTATTCACACCCGAGTCATTAACTCTAGCTCTATTTAAATAAAAACAACAAAGTTACTCTTACTACAGACTAATTAAGCCTGTATTTAGAGTTACCTATATTTTTTACCCACACCCACTCACAAGTATTCTTAGTGAGTAGATCTACCTTACCTTACAGTCACACTCAGTCATTGATAATTATTTAAGTCATTGGTATACCTACACTAGTAACCCGCCTAGACTCCACATGGGTGAATTATACACATTCCTAATTAATCACTCCATCATTGGTGGAAACCGTAATGAAATCCGTTCGGTAGTTTGATAACGCGTTCAGTTCAGACAGACAAGACAGATGCGGCTGGGGAACTTTGTTTTATAATATGAAGTAGGTACTGATGATGCTCTGAGCTGAGTTTGGCCGTTGCACTGTAAGATTATTTAATAGGGGTTTTTGATTGGCGATTAAAAAACAACTTTCTGAGTGACTGTCAAGAAGAAGAGTGACCAACCGAAAAAGAGTGGGCCCACTGTTAGTATCAAATAATGTTTGTCATCAATATCAAAAACACCATAATGACTAGGTACATCATACATGTAACCAGGTGTAACCAAGTATATCACAAGGTAATCAACTATAGTAGAAAAGTATTGTGACTTCATAAAAAATCTAACAAAAATTAATCTTTAAATTTACTAGATACTAGATAAATATACCTAGATATTATATTATTAATTAAAAACCATTCATTCATATTGACACTTAATTTTCGCATGACATTTACTTCGCCAAACTTTACAGCGCCATCTGATTTCAGCTCTGAAAACGTAGCCGGTAAAAGTCCGCATGTCAGCCAGTTAACTAGAAAACGCCCTAAAAACAACCGAGCTAAAATAATAATTTATGTAGGTAGTTACATTATGTCTGCCAAGGTTTACCTTTTACAAACCAAAAATAAATGTGAGCTTATCAGGAATGCCGCCACGGCTAATTTTGGTCAGCGCCATCTACTCGGTCGATGACGAAACTGTTAGTAGGATGGCTCCCATCTGTTGATTCGATTTTGAACTAAATCGTACTCAAATCGGTAAGATCTGTAAGGAAGGTTTGAATCTGAGCAATGATTTTGTTTTCAGTCGCGTCGCTACTTGTCCTAAACATTCAACGCTGAGATAAGACCTGTTTGGACATATCACAAATACGAAAAGGACTAAATGTTTTTGAAACACAGTTAGTGTAGTATTATTTTATTTTACTGTATTTATTCTTTGTGTGTTTTCCTTTTTTCCCTCCTTCTTACCTATTTGTTTTAATGACTCACCTATGCCTGCTTGTTTCTACTGTAATATAAATTTTCGTGTGTGTAGGTACCAAATAAACATTTATTCTATTCTATTCTATTCTATTCTATATATAAATATAAATCTAAGTACTAATTAATCCATTTTTTTAGTCTATACCTATATAATATTATATAACTTTTTGACATAATTATTTATCTAAACGTAGGTACAGCTACTTATAGATATTAGTAGGCAAATAAATAAAAGTATATAAAACCTATAGTAGTAGTAATAGTGCCAAAATAAATGCAACGCTTATCATCGATGAAAAATTGGAACAATCGAAGTGTTATTTGCGTCGATCGACACCACTATGGTGATGAAACACATCGCGGAATGGGCGCGTAGCGTAAACACGGAGCGCACAACGCTAGTACGAAAATAGGCGGCGCTCGCGCAGTCCGCGTCCGACCCTCGCGAACTCGCGGGCATGAGCTCCCGTCATGGGCAGCAACTGCTGCAAAGGAGACGCCTCTAGGCCCATCCGGTCTACCTCCTCTAAATACTCCAGGTACATCTACCTCGCCATTCTCGTCGCACAGGAGTTCCTCTCTGTGCCCTGGATCCTCAGAACCCTCAGAATAACTTTTTCGTACGTAGTGTCTTGTCTACAGTGGAGTGTACCTAGTGCTGAATTATGTAATGTTTGTTTACGTGCTTTGTGACGAGCCTGGACCGACTCTTGGCCACTCCAGAATACGATGTGATTCACTGCAAGGCTTTTAGGAATGTTCATTGTTCAATGTGTAGACTGTGCTAATCGAATCGATTTTTTCTGCGTCCATCGAATTGATCAACTCCAAATACGAGAGAAAAGTTTGATATTCGTTTGCTTGCGATATGGAACGACATGAGATGGAACTGGAGAACTGCCTGATCGGCTACACATATCGTCATTTCAATTAAGTGCATGGATGAATGTTTCTGACAGCTTTTAATTTTAGTTTCCAGTGAATTATTTGTTGATTACTCGGACAATTGGTATTTAAGAATATTGATCCGTCATCCGTTTTCAAAGCTCTCAATCCATAATTAATAGTGGTTTACCTAGTTGCTTGCTAGGTCCTGCACGTGGCTTTGCCCGCGTTCTTGTTAAAAAAGTAAGAAGGTCGTTAGCTAAAATAGTTCGAAAGCACGAACATTCAAACTTTCGCCTATATTTTTGTTCCGGGTTAACTTTTATGTGTTTTAAGTACTTTTTATTAGTTTAAGTTTTTTATTTATTTATGCATCCAAGTTACATAGGACTTGGAGTCGTATAGCGACGATGTCAGCTCTACGTATTAACTACGACTTAACTATATTATAAACCATTGTTAAAAAAGCCTCAGACAAAAGGGCAAGCAAAACATTTAGGAATGCATCAACATCTAACAAATTCAGATCATGTTTATGTTCGATATCAGAGACAGGTTCTGAACATGGACACTCCGATACCTAGTTCATACGTTAATCTCCGGAATCGAAAGATGGTTTCTATAGATGTTCATGCGATCATGAATTTCTCATCGGTTTGCTTCCAACCTCAAATCTTTAGCTTATTATCAATGTTTATTTTTAGGCACGTTTCCGAGCTCCCAATGAAAATGAAGACATCATATTATAGTTTTTTTATAAATGACCGCCATCACTCTGACCTTGTCGGTTTCAGTAGGCAATAAGTAGGTCGAATTTTGTTGTGGAATTTTTTCGATGCGATGAAGGAATCATATAGTTACCAATGTAGGCTATGCACTTAATTTCTTACAATCGTACATAAGTACGATTAGTACAATACTCGTACAAGTGTAAGAAAACCGGCAGTCTTGCCAGCTCCACACTTATTGATAATTTTGTTGTCTTTTCTGTGAATTCGGCTGACTAAGCTGATTATTACAAGCATATATGTGCTGGACAAGTTATAACTTAATATCAAACCGCCCTAGATACTACATCATAGTAGTATCTAGGAGTAGGCGCAGCTTCAGTTTAGCGTGATGTCTTCACACTGCTGTTACCATAGAACGAGGATGATTATGTAACTGTAGTCGTAGTTTGTATCGAATTAGTATTATTTATTCATTCATTCATACCTACAATCGAAACGACACCGCATGTACTGACTCTTCTTTCCTGCGAGTCCTGTCGGTAAGGTCGAGAGGTTAGTGTGGATACCTGGGCTATCAAACAGTATCCCAGGCAAAGTGGCGTTAGTGGAGAGGAAACTTCACTCACCTCAGCTTGCTGAAGTGGATCTATGAACGAAAGTTTTCAATTACAAATAACTGCTCTGTAACTTCACTGACGCAACCTAAATCATCTTCGACAGACGAACTAAGGCCAATGATGATGATGATTAATTTAAGACATTGTTTTTGATTTTGTGTTTTGTTTATTGTTTTTCTGTGTTTGACACCATGAGTAGTTAATTTAGCAATGGGGATATGTAAAATTACCTGTAATAAAACGACACATTCTAAACTGAAGGTAAACCTGGGAAGTAAGATAAACGAACATTTTGTCAAATGCTTTACGCTCTGCTGGTAGAGAGAGCATTGATTCTGTAGTACTAAGGAACCTGTCTTAATGCTATTGTATTTGTTTCAACCACGAACATCACACGAACCAGTCTTATTAAAATATCTCAACTACAAAATAATCTAATAAGACTGCTATGAGACTGACTGAGACTTGAAATTACAAATGTCTATGTCTATGTCTATGTCTATGTCTAAATTTGTAGGGAGTCTTCTTTACAGAGCGTGTAGACACTTCAATTTCCGACTCAACCCCCACATGGTGCAGTGTCCCCTACACTGGCTACATAGCTGGGGGAGTCAATATCTTTATGAAGTTTACGCGACTGAAGTTCCGGGAGTTCCATTTAATGCTTTGTTTACTTAAATAAATGTAGACAGTAATAGGCAGCGCATCATCCGCCCTACCCGGCAGTTTCACTTTGAACGGCAAAGCTTTGTTTATAGGTAGGTACGCGATAAAAGTATGTACGCGGGTTTAATACGAGTACTTATCCCTTGGTGTGTCAATGAGATTCGATGAGTTGGCGAATCTCCAGTATGTTGCAACTAATAGGTTGATTACACGTAATGAGTACAGTACCACGAATACAAACAGGTACGAAACCTTGCCACATCATAATTACAAGCTCATTGTTTTTAACAAGCTCAAGTTTTATAAAAAATTTGCTAGGATTCAAAACATTCCATAAATTTATATAACACTTTACTAGAGTAGTCCCATTGTACTCTTTACGTATAATAATAACAAAGTACGCTATTTTAAATATGAACCGTTCTCTGTCGTACTTAAACTGTAGGGCTTTACGCTGAAACAAATTATATGAGACAGCTGTAGGACGCTTTAAGGCAACTCCCTGATCAAATGATTATTACGCGTATTCTGGCGCTCAAATTGAGATTTTTTTAACCGACTTCAAAAAAAGGAGGAGTTTCTCAATTCGTCGGAATCTTAATACTCAAAGATGCCTGAACCGGTTTGGAAAATTCTTTTTTATTTGAAAGGGTATATAGTCCAGGATCCATGGTCCATTTTTACACTTGAATACTATCAAGCTAATTTTCCGTGAGTAGCTTTATTTTGATGAGACGCCCAAGAATTTCCTGTACGAAACTCTCGATTGTGGTAGCTAACAGAGGTAGCAAGGATAAAATATGTAAATTTGATGATTCTCAAATATTTATTACTAACTGAATTTTATTTTGTTAAATCTCTAGATAATTATCTAAATTATTCGAAAAAATATTTGTCCTACAAAATCTATGGTTTGATCAAAGAGTCCCCGCCTTCCAACATGTATCGATAACGAGGTCATCTTAAATGATTACTAACCAGCTGATTGTTTATTTTTTTACTAAGTAAATATTTAGATAATTAAACAGTAATATTGTCCTACAAATTACGTGGTACGTTATCCCGGTCCTACGCTCAGAAATCGTTAATACTACAAGAACATTTTTTTCATTACTGACTGTAGGACAAAAATATTACAAAATAGGTTAGTGTGTTCTCTGCCCAAATGAAACAATGTCCTACAAGAAAACAGGTATGTATCACTAGTCCGACAAGAATTGTAATTTTTTCGTTTTCCCATTTGTAACATAAGATACAGTGAAAAAATATTTTTTTAAATCTAAATAACTTGATTTTTTAGAAAACTAGGTTTAAATATTTGTGTATTTATGTATTAAAAAAAACTTCATCAGATTCATCTGATAAATCTTCATAATCTTCGCTACTAACATCGCTGTCATCTTCATATCTTTCACTTTCCTCACTGATATCGTGATACGTGATTATCTGACTTTGTAATAACATGAAAAAATTAAGTAAATTATATAATAATGAATAATCAATCAATAAATAACAATAGTATTAATAGGGTACTTTGTATGTCAGAAGACAATTCTTCAAAAGATGGACTTTGGTGACCATCAAACCAATATGATTCATATTTGCCATCAATTATTGTCCATCCAAAATTTTCTGGCAATTTTTCCGTGGGGCATATGTGCATTACACCATACATTGCAGATGAATACAGTTCTTTTAATTTGTTGCAACAATTATTGTATTGTTGGTGGCAAACTGGAAGGATCATATCGAAGAGAACGAGTTTGTAATGTTAATGATTCCAGAAGCTTAGAAGCAGCATCAGCATTGATTGTTTGTTCAAATAATAAATCAACTGGGATTCTTGAAAACGGTTTCATTGTTCTTCGAATGCCCACGAAACTCTTTTAACAATCATCAAGCAATCCGGGATTTGTAGTTTCAATATTTACCAACTTATCCCAATAAATAGACCTTGCCTTGCAAAATTATGTGATTTATTGAAAAAAAAACATTTGTTATTTTCGGAAAAGTGTGTACAAACAAATTGAAGTTACCTATACGAATACTATATTCTAATTGAAGATTTAAAAAAATCAGCTGGTTAGTAATCATTTATGATGACCTCGTTATCAATACATGTTGGAAGGAGGGGACTCTTTGATCAAACCATAGATTTTGAAGGACAAATATTTTTTCAAATAATTTAGATTTAACAAAAAAAAACCAGTTAGTAATAAATTTTTGAGAATCTACAAATCGACATATTTTATCATTGCTACCTCTGTTAGCTACCACAAACGAGAATTTTCGCTCAGGAAATTATTGGGCGTCTCATCGAAACGAAGCTATTCACGAAGATTCAGCTTGATAGTCATTATTTTTACATCAAGGATCTGTACTACAACTTTTGAGCGTAGGACCGGGATAACGTACCACGTCATTTGTAGGACAATATGACTTATAAATTATATAAATATTAACTAAGTAAAAAAACAAACAATCAGCTGGTTAGTAATCTTTTAAGATGACCTCGTTATCGATACATGTTGGAAGGAGGGGACTCTTTGATCAAACCATAGATTTTGTCGGACAAATATTTTTTCGAATTATTTAGATAATTATCTTGAGATTTAACAAAATAAAATTCAGTTAGTAATAAATATTTGAGAATCATCAAATCGACATATTTTATCCTTGCTACCTCTGTTAGCTACCACAATCGAGAGTTTCATATAGGAAATTGTTGGGCGTCTCATGAAAATAAAGCTACTCACGGAAAATTTGCTTGGTAGTAATCAAGTGCCAAAATGGACCATGGATCCTGGACTAATACTTCCCAGGTTAAATTTTATCGAAATCTGTCGAGAAGTTTTTAAAAATTCAACAAAAATCAAAAAATTATGTACATCAATACATCAACGTTTATTCCGAAGCTCGCTGTCTCAGAGCAGTGCGTTTAGTTGGCCTATCCATATTTTATATAAACAAAATACATCTCCTAAAAATGTAAATTTCAAAAAAAAAATGCTCAAGTTTCATTATCTGAGGTCGGTTTTTGTTTTAGTTTTTAAAATGTAATTATTATTAGAAATATTCAATTGAGGAATCCAGAAAAAAATAAAGAGTAATGTTTATAATAACTATGAATGTAAGCTGCAAGTTGAAACGACGTCAGTAACAGGAGAAGATGATGGTTATTTAATATTCTAGACATTATTTCGTAAGAGAGCCAGCAAATGAGTCTTTTTAAAGAAGTAAAAAGACTATTATTTTTCCAAAAAATCATTTGATGAGAGCACCGTCTTAAGCTTAAATCTTAAGGTTAAGCGGTAGTTGTAGCGGTAGCCGGTAGCTCGCTAGCTAGACAAACCGGTTGATTGTTGTTTCAAACCGCAGAGCAACGGGCAACTATTATACAAATAACTCGCTACAACTTATAATAATATTACAGCAATAGTTGTGAATTGTGCAATTACTGCTGTCACACCGTTTTTATACGCTGTAAGCGATATTCGCCTGCAGGTGGGCGAAAGGCGTATAGTAAGCAGCGGCTGACTTTTGTTATATTGAGTGAGTAACCGATATCTAGCAAAAGCCTTAAAGAAAGACAAGCTGTTATCTAAATATTATAAAGAGAATAGATTTGATATTTTGTTTGTGTGTAATGGTTAAACTCAAAACTGCTTTGAAGAAATCACAAAAAAATAATTAAAAAAATTACCTATAAAATGCTAAATTATCAGTGAGTTACATTTGCTGCATTTTAGTTTCATAAGTTTAAATTTCATAAAAAAATTGAGATCCCTACGAAATTGCATTAATGTAACCCGTGCACCCGTGCTAAGCCGGGGCGGATCGTTGATATCACTTATCTAACTCATGTGGCGCTATAGTATGGCTCTTGTCACTTGTCTTTGAATAAATATCAGCAGATAGGATGTACAGATTTTAAAGCCTAGCATATTAGCTAATAAGTGATTATAAGATAAAACCTCGGATGAATATCCTTGGTAGCCCGTAAGTCAATTGAACAAAGTCACTCAGAATACAGACTTTCTAAAGCTTTCAGAACGCGGCAAGGTAGGTAATATTGCTGCGTCACGGAAACCCAGCGTTGTGGAGACGTTTGAAACACTCCTAGACGATGCTATTCGATGAAAATAGATACTAGGTGACCTACTGAACTTTGTACAAACTAAATATGATTTGATTGGAAACCACAGAATTGAAATAAACAAACCAAAAAAGAAATCAGTCTAGCCTTTTTCGAGTTTTTGCGATTCAACGCACGGTTTTTGTGTTTAAGAAGAAGACCAAAAAGATTATATTACATTCATAACTCGATTTTGCTATCATAAGATCTACTTTTCGGTACATACATTCGGTATTTTGTGATTTACATCACAATATACATTTGTATATTGTGACACAATTAAACATTTCTTCCTTCTCAAATACCCGACCTCACCTGCTTGCAAAAGATAAGCATAAAACGTGAAGTTGCCGAAATAGTGGTCACCTCCACAAAGACCACCAACCAAGAGCGGAATTGAATTGAATTCTTTATTTTTTTTCTATTTAGTACTTACAGTTTTTCATGTGGCTGTTATGTAAGAGTTTTTGCTTTAGAAGCTGTTCAAGACATGCTAGGAGTGTTTCAATCTTTATTGTAAAATATTAGAGAGCTTAATTAATTTATTTTGGAATTTACTTATTATAAAGGAAGTGAAGTTCGTGGTGATATTTGCTTTGACTTTCTTGAGAACAATGGTTGCATTGGACGTCTAATAGTGCCGAAGAAATAAAATATAGATAAACTTTGCCTTCACTAACACTGTATTAGAGTCCTAATAGAGCTAAAGCAACTCGTATTGCAAGCACACACAAAACACATTTTAACACGTGAGCAAAATGCATAGTTGCCGGCTCGATTTTTTAAGTAAAATTATTAAAAACTCCAAAAATCTAGCTCTATTGTCTCATCGTACCAATTCAAATAATTCAGCAACAGTGCCAACTGTAACAAAATTGTATATCGCCGTATATTTGTTGCGTTTTCTCGATGTTATGACTTTTTATAAATCCGTGGGCGAAGGTGTTGGCAAAATATCAGCATCTGTACATTCAACGACAAAATTAAAAATAAATAAATAATGCTGGACATTTCACAGCATCATCTAGCCCCAAAGCATGTTAGACATTAGTATCGTAGATAAGCATAAAACGTGAAGTTGCCGAAATAGTGGTCACCTCCACAAAGACCACCAACCAAGAGCGGAATTGAATTGAATTCTTTATTTTTTTTCTATTTAGTACTTACAGTTTTTCATGTGGCTGTTATGTAAGAGTTTTTGCTTTAGAAGCTGTTCAAGACATGCTAGGAGTGTTTCAATCTTTATTGTAAAATATTAGAGAGCTTAATTAATTTATTTTGGAATTTACTTATTATAAAGGAAGTGAAGTTCGTGATGATATTTGCTTTGACTTTCTTGAGAACAATGGTTGCATTGGACGTCTAATAGTGCCGAAGAAATAAAATATAGATAAACTTTGCCTTCACTAACACTGTATTAGAGTCCTAATAGAGCTAAAGCAACTCGTATTGCAAGCACACACAAAACACATTTTAACACGTGAGCAAAATGCATAGTTGCCGGCTCGATTTTTTAAGTAAAATTATTAAAAACTCCAAAAATCTAGCTCTATTGTCTCATCGTACCAATTCAAATAATTCAGCAACAGTGCCAACTGTAACAAAATTGTATATCGCCGTATATTTGTTGCGTTTTCTCGATGTTATGACTTTTTATAAATCCGTGGGCGAAGGTGTTGGCAAAATATCAGCATCTGTACATTCAACGACAAAATTAAAAATAAATAAATAATGCTGGACATTTCACAGCATCATCTAGCCCCAAAGCATGTTAGACATTAGTATCGTAGTCCCACGTAGACATCTACGACCCGTAGACTTCGTAGAGGTAGCGTAGAGGTGCCAACGAGTCTCTACGCCTTCGCTGTAGCTCAAGTAATAAATAATACATTCTACTGGTATAAATTGGAATGTGTCCGTCTGTTAAATTTTCACGGCTAAACGGCATAACGGATCTTGATGAAATTTGGTCAGGAGGTAGATTGTATCTTGGGGACGGTACAGGTTATTTTTTATGTAGGTACTACGCTTTTGAAGTTACTGGCAAAAGCTAGTTTATAATAAATTAATGTTTCATTTTAAACCGTAATAAACACGCTTTGTAAACAAGGACATTCACAATTTTATAAAATCGGTTTAATTGTTACTCAGTCACTCCAATTAAGAAATAAATAAATCACATTGGCGATTAATGAGTGAGTTGAAAGCGAGGCGAGAGTGCAGCGAATACGCCGCGGCCGCGAGCTACGAGCTCGCTGCGCTCCGTCTCTCTTTGAACTCGCTTGCAAATCGCGTCACGTTATAAACTGACAATTTCAATTATCAGTACAGGTTGATGGTATATCTGAGACACAAAACGTTTCTAAAATGGTACCTTTACCCCTATAAGTAAATGCTCTTGGTTGTGTAGATAAATGTACTAGAAACACATAAACGCCAAGAGGTGCCTAACCTAATGGGTTAGGTTTACCAAATTTATTAGCTGAAAGTTCGTGTTACGGCTACTGTTTTACTATGTTAAGCGATGCGCTCCTTAATATCGTACACTACTTTATTAAATCCAAAAATAATCTTCCTGCTCGTATGTAGAGCACCGCGCCGCCGCCCAGTCCGAGTCGATGCATCGATAAATTTATTATCATACCGAGACTGTGCTGCAATCGAGGTATTTCCGCGCACAACGAGGCCTTTCCAGAACCATAATTGAACTCAAATCGAAATAAGCCCGACATAACTACGTTTACTAGTGGTCGCCCATTGGTCGAAATTCGAAAAATAATAGCAATCTATGAGTGCTAAGTGCTTCGCAAGACGGCTAAATGATCCAAATTTTTTTATATTTTTTATATTTTTTTATGAAAAACTATCAAATAACCTATTGAGTGATGTTAAGATGAATACTTCACTCCTTTGAGCAGATTTTAGTTTTAAAACCGACTAGACATAAAATTAAAACAGTTTTTTGTAAATCTTCAAATCGCTTTTTTTTCCAAAATACACTTCGTGGCTCTTCGGAACGTGTCGAATTCAGATTCAACCAAGCCACAGACGTAACGTAACCTAGTAGTACCAAATTATATTATTAGTTGCTCTCCTATTTGGATGGAGCTTATAAATCACTAACCCATAAACTATCCAGAGATCTCGAAATCACGAATCTATTCGAAGCAGGTTCAACGACCTTTTATAGGTATTCAATCTGTCTCATAAGGCAGATGTCCGAAACATAGTGCAGGGAAATGCAGGACCGGAACCGTCATTAGGTATAAAGTTTGTTGATTGAGTCGTACGTGGCCATACCATTGAAGTGAAGTGTAAACTCAAGGATGTTTGCTAGTACGAAATAGTACTATTTTGGTGTGTAGACTATTGTGTGTTGTATGGTAGGAATCATGCCATAAACACGGCATGATTCCTAACTAGAGTAAAACTACATGGGGGAGTTTTAGATGAAAAATTTAAAAAGAAATATTTTATACTGTGACCTATTCTAAAACAAGTAAACTACTTTTTTACCAATTATATGCCTTTATTCCCGGAAACTGCATTTTATTCTATAAGTTATGGGCCCAGCACGCTTCCACTTCGAGTTCCAATCAACAAGTTCATGCGAGCTACAAGCTATACAAACTTTTCATAATGCATATACTGCACGAACTCCACCAAGATCGTATTAATCTCAACTTTTCTTATCTCTAAGCTCGGAAATTAGCTTGCCGAGGACACGAATAACTGAAATCCCAACAGTTCCAGGAACCCGCTTATAAATAGATATAAGCTTCTATTTGGGATAAAACATCTGTTTACACAGTGAAATGAGTTGCAGTTGGGAACCAACCTATAGAAAACCAATGTCGTGGAATTTGTAGTAGTGCAAATGAGGTCAGTGGGAACATAGCGGTAGTTTGTGTTATTAAAATCAGGAATACAGATCACATAAGTAGTAGGTATTAATCAGCTAGGATTCATCTTTCGTAGACATAACATTTTACAAAAAATAAATACATTAGGCGTTTTGTTCATGGAGCTCGTATACGCTCGTATAATTGCCCTAATTCTGTTATTTCGCCGGACCAACTAAACTAACAAATTATGTGATATATGAACAGTCTTATTTCGTACGCACCAGAGTCTGAATTAAAATGATTAACGTGTTTTAGCTCATTTTATTAGCAATCTAAATCAGTGCTGAATAAATCTACGGAATATCTAAGTAAAATCATTTCAGTCAACTTTAACTTGTTATGAAACTGCCATTTGAAAAGGTTACTCTTATCTTGTTCCACGAAACCACATAATTACCACCTTTATCTGAATATGTTTCGGATCGAAATGCATAATAGGTACAAACAGTTTCCAATACTAAATAAAGGGAATACTAGAAGCATATTTTAGATCAAAACTCAGATCGGAAACGGAATAAAGACTTTTAGTTATTAATTCAAAACTGTTACAAAACTATGCTTAGTTCTCGACTAGAGTTTGAATTTTGTTCTGAAATACGTGTCCTAACTTGTGTCTGGACTAGGTATGTGTGTGAGTGTTGAGTGTTTAAAAAGTAGCAAACAGTTATCGGAACAAGTGTAGATAGGTACATCCGATCGGAACGGCTGGCGGGGCCGAGCGGCGCAGAACTAATCTACTCATCTATTTCTAGCCGTGTTCGCGAATCGTTGCAACATGGGCCCAAGGTCACGCCCGATTCCAAGTTCTTGACAATCACGAGGTCGAGTTAACTGGACTCTATTACCTATTACTGGCACCATACATACAGAGGCGCAGGGGGTAATTCTGTTAATTTCCGTAAGCTCGATTGAAATCGAACCGCAGTCGAATGACACCTTTTGACGTGTTTTCAAATTCTGGTCAAACTGGTCGAAATCCGTCAAACTGGTAAACTGTTGTTCTATATCCAGTGCTTTTACTACGAAGTACTACGAAATGTGTTTGGCAAACAGTATGTAGCCCCATTCTATACTAGCAATTTCAATATCAGGTAGTTACCATTGTAACCCAACACAGACGAAATGCTTACACAAAAGCAATAGCAAAGTAATATTAATAATAATAATAAATAATCCCGGACATCTCACACAGCATCATCTGGCCCCAAAGTAAGCAGAGCTTGTGTTATGCGTACCAACATGACTGATATACTACTAGATAATATAATATATCAAAGAACCTAACTCAGTAAACTTCTCCATACAAAAGTAGACTGTAAACATGTGAATTAAGGTTTATAATCAAATGGGGCGAGCGCGGCAGCCGGCTGCGTCTATATCAAAGAACCTAAGTCAGTAAACTTCTCCATACAAAAGTAGACTGTAAACATGTGAATTAAGGTTTATAATTAAATGGGGCGAGCGCGGCAGCCGGCTGCGTCCTGCCAAAGACGGTAACGGTGTCGCGAATCCAGAGGTTTTACCTCATCTAAAAATATGCGTACCGCGCTAAAAGAAGTTTTCACTTCAAAAATATATTAAAATATTTTTATTAAATTTTCTTACAAATACTGGCATGCCTCAATGGCACAGGAAAGTACATATATCCTGGCTAACTCTCCTAAATATACCCACACAAAGATTTGAATCTGGATATCGATAATAAAAAAACGTTTACGTGAAAAAAATATGTAAGCTTGAATTTGTTATTTAAGTACCTACCTACTTTATCAAATTATTGAATGTAAAATGTATACTAGCGTTTAATTTAATTTGATATTCTTTGAAGTTATAAGAAATTCTCCAAATTCGGAGTCAGAGTCTATTTATGTGACACAGAGATGTGCAAACAAACACACATTTACTGTAGACACTACAAAATCTTGGTCAGGGCGTCATATACTTATTTCGTTAACATCTCCTTTGTGGGAATGCACTACATTCTGTCAAAAAATATCGGGAATTTAATTTGGAATTATAAACAAATCATCCGATTTGTTTATGGTTCGAATTAAATTTTTTGTTTTTATTTTTCTTAGATTAGTACAACTGTTTTACTGTTTTCCATTTTCGCGCGGAGTTTGAGTTGCATCTGTTATTTAGATTAAATACAGTGCCGTTTTTAGTTAGATCATATTTATTGTGTATTGCGAATCTTAAATTTTGCATCGCTAATGGAATTTCGTGTTCGGAGTCCCTAAAAATGTTACAGAAGGCTTACGGTGGATCGGCTTTATCAAAATCGACTGGTATCGAGTGGTACAAAGCGTTTAAAAATGATTGAGATGAGATGGAAGATTTGCCTGAAGTTAACATCGCAAGAGTGAAGGAAATAGTGACTGAAAATCCTCATTCATGCATTCATCCTCATGATGCAGCTCAGTTAGTCCGAACGGACTTGAATTTTCGTCTTGAGTGACGCCTTCCAACTGAACCGAAACTGAAAATACCTCGCCAAAGTCGGTCAAAAGTCAAAGTCATGTTGACTGTTTTCTATGACTATCGCGGTGATGTGCACTCGAAAATCTTGCGAGAAGGTCATCGGTAAATAAAGAATATTATTTGAGCGTTATGCGGCGTTTAAGATAGCCAATTCGACGGAAAAGGCCAGATTCGTGGAAAAAAAATTCTTGGATTTTGAAAGAAAGAAAGAAAAATATTTTATTTGCAACGGTACACAAGGAACTGAGCGACACACAGACATATTAAAAACAAAAAATACACAGAAAAAAATAAAATAAAAGCAGCTTAGAGAAACAATATTTAAAAATAACGTTCTATGTTGTATGTTGTGTCTCTCAATCCATGAGATGACGTCACAAAATGGTGTCCGACTCAGCATGATGTTGCGTGCAGCAGTAGGTACTACTGAAAACAACGCTGATCTTCCGCGGAAACCAGGAGGGTGCGTCACGGCTTTGAACATGATAGTCATATATGATTCATAGGATTTATCATAAATAAATATATATATATTTATACTATAACAATCATATAAATCATTAATTACAAATATTCCTACTTAATATTACAATTACTATATTATTACCAGAATGACAATATTCCTACTTAATAGGTATTATAATTTAACGATATATTATATTGTAGGCGGTTGCTATAATCTAATGAACTATAGGAGGGACACCTCATTTCTAAGGTGCATGTACTCTTTTTGGTGCTCGGTTAAATAATGTTTCAGTTTCAGTTGTGATCTATGATAATTCGCCTTCGCACAATTGAGAACGAATTTTTGACCGAAAACTCAACAAATACCATCGAGCAACCACCTTAGTCACTAGATATGGCTCCAGCCGACTTCTTTCTTTTTCCTAAACTCAAATTACCACTTCGTGGTACCCGTTTTCATTCATACATAATTCCTTTCCTTTCCTTTATTTCAAGACATAAAGGAGAATTCGCTGCGAGAACTGAACTCAATTCCGGAAAAAGCGTTTAAAAAATGTTTTCTGATAGGATTATTTGTTGGCGTAAGTGTAGCGATAGCATAAATTTGGATAAATAACTAAAATTTTGTGTATTATTGATCGTATCCCGGTACTTTCTTGACAGAGTAGTATATCGACCATGAGGGAGTTAATACTCCGACTCGCACTTGGCCGATTTTCGGGTGGCTGTGCCCACGATCTTTTTAACCGACTTCATGAACCTACTCCTTAGTAGGTTCTCAATTCGTCGGAATCTTCTTTTATGTATGTTCACCGATTATTCAAAGGCGCCTGAACCGATTTATTTTTTTTTGTTTTAAAGGTTATACTTCCCAGGTGGTCCCATTTAAATATTATCAAAATATGTCGAGCGGTTTTTAAAAAATAAACAAAAATCTAAAAATTGTATACATCGATGATATTTTCGTTACCGGCTGTGCAGAGCAGTGCGTTTAGTTGGTCTACCCATATTATATATAAACAAAATACATCTACCCACTTAAAAATTTCAGAATAAAATAATTTTATGCTCTCAAATTGTATCCAATGAAGTCGGTTTTCTTTTTATTTTTAAAACGTAATTATTAGAGGTCTGGATCCGCGCCTGTCCGAGATTCAGATTATATATATATATATACATATACATACACATACATTGGATACAATTTGACAAGAATTGCTCGTTTAAAGGTATTAGATACTAATTTTCTTAATAGAGAGCTGGTGTGAGGTATCATACTAGGCGAGGTACCTAAAGATGTATTATAAAATTATCCCATAAACTTCAAAGTACTACTGCTAAGTGACTCAGTTCCCTTCACCAGGCCTATAAAAATCTTGTATTTTGATGTTTTGCAATAATGAGTATCTATTCATTACATACGACGAACGCGATAATATTCACGGTTGAAATTGCGGTGCAGGCAGCTAACATTTACTACCTTCACGAAACGCATCAGAGGGATTTGCGCCTCACTAAATAGGATCTATATTCAAAGGTGTCTCAGTTATTGGAAACTGTAGGTACATCTGAATCTCGACGCTTGGAATACCGATGAATGGGAAATCTGATTATACATACAATGCATGGATGGACAATGCAATGCATGTATGTATCCAGAGCGCTATGACAATTTGTCGTTGGGTATCCATTGTACAAGCTTTGTTCAGTTTGGTGTTGTGCGAAACATCCACCAATATTTGATTCTCATGCTGACCTCAACTGGTGGTGAGAGGAGTGGAACAATATGTGTTCCAGGATTATTTTATGAGATGGCATCTATTTTCATATGACTGGCCAAAAAGAGTGTCATGTTTATGTACGTTATGTATCTATACTTGGATTCTATTATCCTATGCTACATTATTTAAATATATACACCAAAACTGAAAAAAAAAGAATTACGACGAATGACTGTGACTATGTGCTGTCCATATATATATATATGTATGGACAATGGATATATATACTAGCTGTCCCGTTCGCTCTTCGTCCACGCGTTAACGCATACAAAAAAATTCATTCAAATCGGTCCAGCCGTTTAGGAGGAGTTCAGTGACATACACACGTACAGTAGAATTATAAAGAATTATGAATTATAAAGAAGATATATGGTCCAAATATAAAAATAAGCAAGACTGTCAAAAATGATCCAAAATGATGCACATTATACTCTAAACTATTCATTTGACTCTGGCAAAATCTTGACCATCATCAATATGAAGACAAATGCCATTAAACAGATCATTTCGTTAAATGAAAGGAGAACAAGAAAATGGTGAAGTTTTTAAAATTTCCGGAACGAATTTGCATCTGAAGTTTAGCGACCTAAGTGCTGCACCGTGCAACAGCACCACTTATCTCACGGTAGCGTCGCGGTTTTATTACATCTAAGCGCAAGCCCATTTTTTCCCCTCTTTCTGAACGACGCGACGTGAATGAATTGAATTATTCAACGTTATTCGGATTTATAAACTTTTCTGGTGTAAAAACTTACTCATTGTCAATTTTCATGATTCTAGTCAATTGAAAATACTAGTACCCCACAGGGTTTGATTTACTTGGGAGTTTCGAAATATGCGTATATTAGCCGTTTACGTTGATTTGAGAAGCAAGAGACCGTAGACCTTAATATATGTTAATTATGGTTATGTACTTCGTTAGGAAATTATAAGCTTCTTGCTGACGACTGAGGCTGTAAGAAAAAATCCAATAACACGTGTATTTGAAGATACCTACGGGAATATACTCGCGGGCCATGAGTATATCACTCGAAGATAATTTCAGGTAATTTTAACAAGCTAAGTCTGAACGAAGCAGATCAAACTTATTTTATAAGAATTTCAAGCGAACCGTGCTACTTTGTACGGTTATTATGTAAACAATCCACTATGTGAATAGATTAACAGGAGCCTATCATAACTTCTGGTCGAAATCTCATCGACGTCGTTACTGTATATTATGTTCATATGAACTTTGTGGGGGTCTCCAGCTAGACTTCTTACACCCAAATACTGAAAAGCTATTTAATTTGAAGGATACTTATGTTTACGTCATTTTCCTTTTATAATTTTAAATAATAACTGGGCATCATATGCCTATTGTTTATTTTGAAGAATATATCAAAAGACGATACATAGGCATTTAAATAAATTTATTTGCGGTTCCACAATACCCTGGTAATTGACGTTAAGTTGTTTTGTTAAGGATAATCGTATCGAGTAGAAGTCTTAACGTATATCTCATAATCGTCCATAGACATGAAGTTCGAAGAACTCTTCTGTTTCTGTTCGTGCGTCAGGTAGGTCTCGTAAACTAACTATGATGTATGCATGTATTTCCCGCGACAGCGGGAATTTGAACTTGGGAATTTATATCAGTATTATATTTATTTAAAGATTATGTAAGTATAGAATTATATTAACCTAAACACCACACCAACATGCCCCTTCTCTGTTTATTTATAGCCCAATCCATCCAAAGGTTGCCCGACAGAGATCGCTGTTAGTGATAAGGCCGCCCATTGTATTGCCTTTTATTGTAAAACTAGCTGCTGTCCTCGGCTTCGCGGGCCACTCCAAGGTCCCATCTATCTTTATACCGAAATTCATCAAAATCGGCTTACAACACTTTTTTTTCCAATTGAAAAGTAGCCTATGTCCTTTCTCAGGCTTTAGATTATCTGTGTACCAAATTTCATTTAAATCGGTTCAGTAGTTTTGGCGTGAAAGCGAGACAGACAGACAGACAGAAAGACAGAGTTACTTTCGCATTTATAATATTATTAAGGATTGGTAAGGATCAACAGCCTAACATTTTATGCTTCAAGTTCTGAAAATGACGATACTTTCATACAACCTTGCATTCCCTTTTTCAACCCTTTCCAACACTTTTTTCCAATTAAAAAGTAGCCTATGTCCTTTTTCAGGCTTTAGACTATCTGTGTACCAAATTTCATTTAAATCGGTTCAGTAGTTTTGGCGTGAAAGCGAGACAGACAGACAGATAGACAGAGTTACTTTCGCATTTATAATATAATTATATATTATTATTATTATATATTATATTATATAATTATATATTATTTATAATTATATATAAATATATTTAGTAAGGAGGTAAGGATAAGGATAATTGTTTTTGTATTATTTTGTGTGGTATAACAATAAAGAGGTATCTATCTATCCATCTATTCCGTTATGAATGTATCACACACCTACTGCAATGAACATACCTTGTAGTCTCTACCACATGTGTGGTTAAAGCTCTGCGCTGTACTTAGCTAAGCTCGAACTTACTTTTGATGATTTCGCTTAGCCCTCGATTTTTATAGTACGTTGATGTTATATTCGTTTTTCGAATTCATTTTATAAGTAGTAGTTCCTAGTTATTTCCCAGTTCCTAGAAAATAGATTTAATTAGTAAATGTCTTTTATAAGGCTCTTGGTATTTCATTCAGTTGGATTTTCTCTGTCGTACAGATTAATTAATGTTCGTATAAACACTGAATAGAACTTCCGGCCAAGGTACTAAGCTCGAGAAATAGTCTGTGCTCACTTCCAGGAAGTTGTTCTCTGAGAGAACGGCATTATTAAAGAATAAATATGATCAGAAATAACGATTCTATTATTAAACAGGTACCGAGGAGTACTAACGTAATAAACAGACACAGGCACTTTCGATTTTATAATATTAGTATGGATATTACTGATTTTGCAATATGGATACAAAATATTATTATTAACACACTCATATTATTTGAGATATTAATGGCCTCAATTCTGTTGGCACCAACCTAACTAATTTTAGCTAAAATTAGGTTCAGAACTGTCAAACGACGTATTCTGCTGTTACCAACTTATCCTAATTTAATTAAGCGTTCCTATTTTAGTTAGATGGTACCAACCGAATATGTTTTACATATGCTATGATTAACTAAAATATGTTAGACAATTCCTAATTTTAGACCAACCGAATTGCCACCATTAGACCATTATAAACGGTTCATAGGTAAATTTTACAAATGTTTTTTATATTACTGAATATTTTTTATGTAAACGTATTAATAATATAGCAAAAATATGGTTGTCCTTAAAGTCGGTTTACGGTCAATAATTTTACGTGATAAGAAAACATTGATGAACCGATCGTGCCTCTCTATCGCTTGTTCCGCGCTCTCGCTTGCACGCTTGGCTCAGGCGGAACGTGACAATGAGTTATGCTTTTTCGTGCGTGCAGACGGCGTTCATCGATTTATAAGACGTTATCACGTCAAAAAATAACCTAGGTTTCTTGAAATAAATTATGGCGTAATAACACTTAGGATAGAAAATGGAGTTCAAAGCCTGCCAGCGGTATCTCGTTGGATAGCAATACTAAGCTTTTGTTAGAGGTAAGCCCCTGCTTTTTAATCATTGGTCTTGTCCTTAAATAACTTGCATACAACAATTATAGTTATATTTTCTCTGTTATTATTTTACTGTGACATAGTTATTATCAAATATATTCGTTTTCTATAGATAATATAATTACGTTTTAAAAACTAAAAAGAAACCGACTTCATTGAATGAAATTTGAGCCTATAATACATTTTTAGTGGAAAGTAGATGTATTTTGTATATATATAATATGGGTAAGCCAAATAAACGCAACGCTCAAAATTGAGACAGCGAGGTATGAAAGTACATGAAAACATCATCGATGTATACAATTTTTAGATTTTCGTTTATATTTCAGCTCGACCGATTTTGATAAAATTTATATGGGACCATCTGTGAAGTATACCCTTCCAAACAAAAAAATAGTTTTTAAAATCGGTTCAGCCGTTTTCAAGTAATCGGTGAAAATACATTTAAAAAAAATAGATTCCGACGAATTGAGAACCTCCTCCTTTTTGATAAAGTCGGTTAATAAATGAAACAGTTGAGCTATGTGAGGGCCGTTTTACTTTTACTGTTTCCCTTTTTTTGGTTCTTGTTTTTTTTTTAACTACATCTAGCCCCAATGTAAGAAGAGCTTGTGTTATGGGTATCACATGTCTGATATACTAGGAACTCATATATACATATATATATACTAGCTGCTGCCCGCGGCTTCTTGCGCATGGTACCTACATAAAAAGTAGCATATGTCCTAGTCCAAGGTCCCATCTATCGCTATACCAAAATTAATCAAAATCGGTTCAGCGGCTTAGGCGTGAAAACATTACAGGCAGACAGACAAATAGAGTTACTTCCGCATTTATAATATTAGTAGGGAAGTAGGGATAATATATATATAAATATAATATATATATAAATATATCTATAATATAAATACATGCATAGGTTCATAGATACGTACATATTATACATAGAAACACCCGCGACAAATACTTGCAGATCATACAAACATTTGTTCTAGGAATCGAGCCCGCTACCTTCTGCGTCTCAGCCAGATCTTAGGCCACTACGCCACAGAGGTTATCAAATAATGTATTAAATTGTTCAAATATAAGAAGACCTAATACAAAATCTCTAAGGTTTTACATATTTCCAAATATTTGCTGTCAATATCTATCTAGAGATAAATAGGTAGATCTGCAAGTATTTGTCTCGGGCCTGGGTGTTTCTAGGTATAATATGTATGTATTTACAAAAAAAAGATATATGATTATTATATCAGTCATGTGAAAATGTCCGGCATTATTATCTATTTATTAAATAAACAAATAAACATAAAAAAATAAGTCTTTTTTTGGAAGCATCGCACGGTCGAAACTGCTGAAGCTGCTGCTGCTGTTTTCTTTAATGCCATACTGGAAATAGATTTTATAAAACTCCACCCTTAATGAGGTGAAAAAGGTTGAAAAAATTCGTATGAAAATTCGTATTCCTTGAACGTAGTCTTTACTTGAAACTTTGCTAAAGTCTCATTCAAAATATTAAAAAAACGGGTTGCGTTAGACATTTTGTAGATGGGTACTAGGGTTATTGGGTTATAGGGTTTTGAATTGCATTTTATTTATGAATTGTATTTTATTAGTTATTAGAAACTTTAAAATACATTTAATATTCTTTTATGTTTTTGTTCAGAATGTAGATAATATATCAAAGAACCTAACTCAGTAAACTTCTCCATACAAAAGTAGACTGTAAACATGTGAATTAAGGTTTATAATCAAATGGGGCGAGCGCAGCAGCCCTGCGTCTCGTAACGGTGTCGCGAGTCCAGAGGTTTTACCTCATCTAAATATATGCGTACCACGCTAAAAGAAGTTTTCACTTCTATAATTACGTTTTAAAAACTAAAAAGAAACCGACTTCATTGAATGAAATTTGAGCCTATAATACATTTTTAGTGGAAAGTAAATGTATTTTGTATATATATAATATGGGTAGGCCAAATAAAAGCACCGCTCCAATGAGATAACGAGGTATCAAAGTACATGAAAACATAATCGATGTATGCAATTTTTAGATTTTCGTTGATTTTTCAGCTCGACCGATTTTGATAAAATTTATATGGGACCACCTGTGAAGTATACCCTTTCAAACAAAAAAAGAATTTTCCAAATCGGTTCAGCCGTTTTCGAGTAATCGGTGAACATACAAAAAACATACACACAAAAAAAAAAAGTCGGTTAAAAAATAGAAATGCGGATGTAACTGAGAGTCAAAATTTAATGCAAACATCTAGAAAATTTTAACGTTTAATAAATAATAAATAATCCCGGACATTTCACACAGCATCATCTGGCCCCAAAGTAAGCAGAGCTTGTGTGTCATGGCTACCTCATGACTGATGTACTAATTATTTATCTTTTTTTTGTAAATATATACATATACCTAGAAACACCCAAACCTGCGACAAATACTTGCAGATTAGTCCCGCGGCGGGAATCCAACCCGCAACCTTCTGCGTCTCAGACGGACCTGAGCCCACTGTGCCACAGAGGTCGTCATAGTAATGCGTCTATATCCAACTGCTCAATCTTCTATTTATTCCATGACTAGAAGTCAGCTCCCAAATCAAGACGTTACTGACCTCTATCAAAAATTTTAACAAAAATTAGATTAAATTTAAAAAAAACTTAGGTAAGGTATTTAAAAAAACTTAAACAAGTGTCGGAAGGTTAGGTAGGTACCTACGACAAGACTACCTACTTTAATCTTCATACTTAGGTGAGCCTAGCTGTTTAGTTTGCCTAGAATCCACGCATACGAGCACAACACTGACAGACACGGCAAAACGACACGATCTCTCAAAATGTTACAGTCCTGGTCCACATTTAGCGTAGCAAGTACCGTAACATGTCACGGAGCCACGGTACGATGAATTGTCACAAATCTGGACCCACCTTAAAGTCGCGATAGCAATTTTAAGATGAGGGTTACTCTTTATTTGTTCAAGTGCAGGAGGGTTTTCATGAGATTATATAGCAAAAACTCTGCAGATAATTGTTTCTATTATTAGAAGGCCTTATAGCCGAGCGCGTAGGTACATGTACCTGCGTCCAACTGAGAATAAAACGTACTCCATTCATCACAGTTATTACATCACAGCTATTTGGAGTGATGCTATTTTGCGAAATCAACGCTAAAGTACAGACAGGGACATACGTCCCTGTCGTATTACTATACTATTATTAATCAGCATCATTGGCCTTTGTGCATCTGTTGAAAATGATTTAGGTAACGTCAGTCAGGTAACAAAGCAGTATTTGTGATTGGATTGTAATTGGATTCCCAGGTACCCACACTAACATCTCGACCTCATTATAGTCAATATTACTATATTATTAGTATCTACACTATTATTATTATTATATATTATTTAAATTGGAACGGACTTCCTTATCGCACGGTATGGACTTGGCGAAAAAAAGTGCAATGTTTTTCCGTCACGACCCTTTCTATGTAGGCGGTTACCCATAGGGTGACACGATTCTTCATCCCCGGACAAAATATCTCCGTAAATATCTACGAAATTAATATTTTTTTTTGAGTTGTGAAAATATCGATTTTATTGTAGGTACATCATTTAATTCATTAGTTATTTCTGCGTTTCATTTAATTGTTCTCAGACGTTAGTAATTTATTCATTTGTATTCATTAATCAATAATATAATACGTTTATAAATAATAATATACTATGATCAAACTTCGGTCTAACGGAGTGTTCCACGACACTCACGCATTTTTGTTTATTATGTTATTGCCATTATTAAGTAATTAGTATAGAGTGAAACTACAAAAAGTATATTCTTTAAGAAAGCTGTTCTAATCGAGGTATTTATTAGCTTGCTTGTCTACCTAAGTTACTTATTATATAAATTAGTGGAGACTTCATTGGATTAGGCATTATTATTTAAGTTTTTTGTAATATTATAATATAGTTCTGTTTGTTTTCCTAAATAAAATAAAATATATATAAAATAATTTTAATTAAAATAATCGGATCTAGGCAGCCAACTACCGTTACCGGTTTCAGATAGAACTGTTGATTTTCTCACGTTCACGTATGGCAAAAGCAACTTGATTATGGCTAACATGCGTCGCAGTGACCGGAATGTAACACAATATTCTCTGAGCGCCATTGTTTACCTGTAGTACGCTTGCTTGCACCACTATAGGCACTAAGGACTCCTGCCAACAACTTAATTTGCACAAAGGTCTTGGGTTCCTATGCAACACCGACTGTTCGAAGCTAAGATTAGGATCATTTTCACTCAAAACGGGAAATTCACCATGAGAGAAAGTAAGATAAGTTTATAAGAATATTAAGATAAGTGTATACACTTTTTTTTATTTAAATATTGGTGGGTAATGCACACTACACTCTAGCCCCAAACTAAGTCTAGCTTGTATTATGGTTACCAGATGACTGATACTTATATATTTCTGAGCTGAGCTTATATATTTTAGAGCTGACATGCCTGTCTAAGATAAGTTTATCTCGTGATCAATACATATTTTTGTATAAAAAATAGGTTAAAAACTATTAGGTTATTAAGTTAAATTAAGTTAGTGTGCCAAAAGTTATAAGAAAGTTTTAATCTATACTATATTAATACGAGAAGCAAAAACTTTGTAACTCTTTTTACGAAAATTGCGTTGACGGAGGAGTATGAAATTGTACACACTTATAGTTTATATAGAGAAGGAGTGCAGAACGCTAATATTATTTTGAATTATGATTAAAAAATACATTAATTATTAATTAATTATGGTCTAATTTCGACCAGTGGGCAACCACTAGTAAAGTTTAAAATCACTATAACTGGAGTAGGTAGCATATAAATCATGTTTAGCGCAGTTATTATTTAAATATGTGATCGCTATTTTGCATACTGTGATTCAGTTTGTTTGGTGCCTTCAGGATGAGTACATACCGTACTATGACTTTTAAATTTCTGACAGAGAAAATTATATGAGGAAAGATCCGTCCTAGATTCTAAATACCTTCCTAGGTAATAGTAATTTTACTTGTTACAGTGAAAAATGAAAATTGTAGCACTCCGTTCTCAATTCAACCTTGGTTTCAATTCAACTCTCCCTTTTCTAGAATATTTAATGAACACAGAATAATTAGGCAAAAAACTATCAACCAATCAACTAAATAATTAATGTATTTTTTGTACATAATTAAATAAAAATATTAGCATACTGCACTTCTTCTCTATATAAACTATAAGTGTGCGAAATTTCATACTCCTACGTCCGCGCAATTTCATACTCCTGCGTCCGCGCAATTTCATACTCCTGCGTCCGCGCAATTTCATACTCCTACGTCCGCGCAATTTTTGTAAAAAGGGGTACAAAGTTTTTGCTTCGCGTATTATTAAATAGATAATTGAATGATATATTTCCTTGATTCTCACCATTTTGTTGAGCATGTTTATTTATTTCATTGTTTCACTTTATCAAAAAGGAGGAGGTTCTCAATTCGTCGGAATCTTTTTTTTTATAATACGTTATCACGTCAAAAACAGCTTAAGTTTTGATTTAAATAATTAGCTACTAAATTTAAACCAAAATATTACAAAATATAGGTACATTAACATTCTAAACTAATACTAGATAATTACGTTTTAAAAACTAGTGGAAAGTAGATGTATTTTGTATATATATAATATGGGTAGGCCAAATAAACGCAACGCTCCAATGAGACAGCGAGGTATGAAAGTACATGAAAACATCATCGATGTATACAATTTTTAGATTTTCGTTTATTTTTCAGCTCGACAGATTTTGATAAAATTTATATGGGACCACCTGTGAAGTATACCCTTTCAAACAAAAAAAGAATTTTCCAAATCGGTTCAGCCGTTTTCGAGTAATCGGTGAAAATACATAAAAAAAAGAAAAAAAACGAATTGAGAACCTCCTCCTTTTTGATAAAGTCGGTTAAAAATATAGTCCGTAAACCGACTTTATAGACAACCATATTTTCTGTATAAATTGTATTGTATTTTATGACAAATACTGTGCATGCATAATTATAATAATTGATTGAACTATAATTGGTGCATATTCCATAAAATGTTATGTTATACAAATCGATTCATGATGTTTGTTATGTGTAGGTACCACGTAGGTACTGTTGGTGATGCCTAATAAATAAATAATTAACCATAGTTTATTCAAACAAAGTAGTTATAGCTACTGCTGCTGTTAGAGCGGTCTAGGGTACACTTTAATTCTTTCACCACACTGGTGCGAAATAACTAGTGACACGATAAGAAGAAGAAGAAGAAGAGAAGAGTGGTCTGACGTTACACTATTATAACGACGACGTTACACTGTTATTCGCACTCGTGATACCTACATAAAAAGTCGTCTATGTTCTTCCCCCGAATACAATACATCTTCTTACCAAATTTCATCAAAATCCGTTCAGCCGTATAGCCGTGAAAACGTAACAAACAGACAGAGACACTTTCGCATTTATAATAAATTATAATAGATATAGGTTTACTAGAGTGTTCGTTGTTTTTTAGGAGCCGCGCGGGTGCTTCGCTTGACGATCGATTCACGACGTCTGACGACGCTGGCGGCGTCCGTTTGACCGTTTCCGCAGCCCAGACAGGCGATAGCGGTGTTTACACTTTACAAGTGAGTACCTTAGTCTAAACTTTACTCTACGGTTTTTACTCAATTCTTACCTGTTGTTGTTTAGGCCCGTAGTCTTGGTATAAAGTGTTGATAGCCTTATAGCCCAAGAGCTCGCGACGATCAGACCTTCGTTATTATATAAAAGCTAAAAGTTTCTTTGTGTATGTCTCCAATACTACCTGTATTGGAGACATACACAAAGAATAGTCCGGGGACTATGAAGTTTGGATCATGTTGGCTTTAAATACAATTGCACATCAAATTCGTCAAAAGCTCAGTTTTTATAAAAAAAAAATGGAATTATATTAGTTTGTTCACATCAGAGACCGTATACGATTTAAGGAACATTTGAAGTCAAGCAGCATCATTATATTACCAATATTGTATACATTGCATATAATAAAATCAGAGACGTTTTGTTTTGATGACAAGCAGTGAAAGATCGTAATAGACCAAACGCACTGTTTCCTCGAGTTCGCACCTACGGCAGACTTTCACTCACACAAAATTCAGTTTTTTAACTGTCATAACAACTGTCATTAACTACATACAATACAATACGTACATATACAATGTCTGACAATGGACGACGTGATTTCAGATATAATTCCAAATAAAATATTTACTTTAACAAGTTTGAGGTGCTATTTTATACACCTAAGCTACCTGTTAACTGCCAAAGCCACCATGATCCAAACTTTATTCACTATCTCGCCTGATGTTAAGCGACGATGTGGTCGACGATGGGGCACGCAGGTTTAGAAGAAACCTATTTACTCGAGACTTGAAGAGACCTAGGTTGAATTTTTAAGGAAAGACAGACGACGTCAAAGCATTCCAATCCTTGGCTGAACGCAAAATGTGGAAGCAAAGCGCTTTGTTCGTAAGGGTGGTTGGTTGACAAGGTATGGATGGTATTGAGCGGTACGTCTGCTTGTCCTGTTGTGAAAAGGAGATGGTGGAATCAGCTCATGTAATTCCTGGGCACATTCTCCGAAATGTATCCTATAAAAGATCGAAAGGCAAGCAACTTTACGACGGTGCTCGAGACTCTGGAACTTAGTCTCTGCGTTAAGTTGTTCACCCATCATCCTCAATGCTCTACGCTCTACGCTGCTCTTTAAATTGAACACGGTGATATGCAATTTGGAAATCGAGGGCTTTTCTCTCTACTATTGAAAAAGTACCAAACAAAGGATTTAACAAGAGCAATGCGACACTGAAGTCCAATATGGAGCTGTGACCGGTCGATAGTCGTTTAAAAAGAACCTTTACGGAATAATTGAACTGGCTTCAAAAGGGATGTATGATGTCTATTGTAATTTCCGGCATTCAGCCGGTGCATTGCTCAAATCCAGAGACGAACAAAGGTTTCAGTTTCATACATAAATTATGTAGTTTGTAAATGTAGGTCAATCAAGGTATTTGTAAACAGCTATAATGAACAAAGTCTCTCATTCATATAATTACCTAACACTATAATTATATGATAATTATAGTGTTAGGTGAGTAAGTCCCAAATGTGTGGAAATGCGTCTGACACCCTCTTTAGACACCCTCATAGATATAATTAGCAAGAGATCTGAAAGAGGTCTAGATAGTATTATTAAGTTACAAACCATATAGTTACTTTAGTCGGTCTGTCTGTCTATCCAACCGAACATATTCTTGATCTCGCTTGGCAGCCTATTCGTTTAAGCGTGGTGTCATTTTGCTCGGTAATACGTATTAATGACCAATACAAAGTTATAAATTAAATCTAAAAAAACAACAGTTTTAGGGATGCCTTCCCTACATATAAAGTATTAAATATTTTACTACCCCATCGGCATATCGTTGGATAGGTTATTTTTGCGTGTCATTTTGGTTTTTCTTCTTTGATTTTATTTGCAGCCATATCCACCCTGATTAACCCTGCTGTGTTCATTTATTATAGTCTCTTGCAGCTCACCAAATAATGCCTTACATTACGGAACTATTGCACACAATTAAGCACACATTCCACACTAGTTTCAAATAAAATTCCGATGTTAATGAAATTAGTTTGGGAACGCGCGTCAGTTCTGCACTATTAGAACAGAATATTTCCATTAAACTGTCCGAATTCGATGAAAATTCTCGCACGAGGTTTTAAAATCCAGGCTTTTTCGTCCGCACTGTTGTACCTGTTCGTATTAAATTAACCCGTTTTTAGGGTTTCGAAGTTCACAAGGAACCCTTTGGTTTCGCAATCTCCGCTTGAATGCAGCAGACCTTGCAGACCTGCAGACCTTGCAGATTAGCCTGCAAGTCTGCAGGCAATTGTTATGAAAATTTGCAGTTTAGTTAGTTGTTTAAATTAAATAACACTGATTAGTTAACAAAGTCCATAAAAGCTCCATACTAAATTATTTTATATTTCTATCTTGTTTTTTAGTTTAAAGATACTATCAGTTTGTCTGTAACTGTTTTTCGATATAGATATTCGTTTGATACTAAATAGTACTTTTTTAATATATAATATAATATTTAGTGGGGATTGCAAGGATAATATCACGGTTAGTAAGGCTATACTAGATTTCGATTTGTACACCTTAAAATAATAAAAAATCCTATACAATTGTTTTTGTTTTTCTTACTAAATGCACTTGGGAATGGACTTGGGAGCTGACCACTAGTCATTATTATCGATACTGACTTCGGAAGCCTTCGCTGTGAGTGGTCACATGCACTTGGCCAATTTATTATCCATTGACATCGGAAGGCTTCACTGTTCGCAGTCGCATTTAGCGAATTTATATTTTTAGAATAAATTGATTGTAATGAATAATGAATAACCTAATTCATTTATCATTATTTACGCAAAAAGGGCCCGCCTGCGGCCTAGTTGCGGAAACCAGTCCACGCACCAAGTTACCTATTTCATATGATTACGAACGTTACATTCCTGATTTAGCTGATTCAGTCCTCACACCTTAAACCTGCCATTTACTTCGTTGCAGTATACGATTTCATGAGTGTACAAATAACCGACGTGGTGCGCGCATGCTATTTTGCCACTGTGCACTCTCTGCTCCAGTATGGCGCCGAGCTATGGGCACGCGCTGCCGACTGGGAGCGCGCGTTCAGGATGCAGAAAAGGGTCATAAGAGCTTGTGCGAATACGGAGTGACGTTTCTGCGA
The DNA here is from genome assembly GCA_948098915.1 of Lampropteryx suffumata. Taxonomy (NCBI): domain Eukaryota; kingdom Metazoa; phylum Arthropoda; class Insecta; order Lepidoptera; family Geometridae; genus Lampropteryx; species Lampropteryx suffumata. Next base: position 9,651,598 of record OX402544.1, on the reverse strand, counting down.
GGCCGCATTTCAGGAGTCTAGGTATTCTCACGTTGCCCTGCATAGTCATTTATCAAGTAGCATGTTACGTGAGAAGTAACCTGGACTCTTACGTGAGGTGTGGACACACACACGTGTACCACACCCGGAATAGACATAAACTCGAATCGCTATAGCGGACTCTCACGAAGTCATCGAATCTGACGCATGTCATGGGTCCGACTGTGTACAATAAGCTCCCAGAAAATATCACGGAGGCCCCAAGTATGGCCATTTTTAAAAATAGGCTAAAACGCTGGCTTATCGGGCAAAGTTTTTATTGCTATGGCGAGTTTTTAGATAATAAATTACCTAAAATATGACATTTCTACAAATTCATTTATATAATTATTATGTATTAGTGCCGTCTTAATAATTTTTTGTGCGTGTTTACTTATTAATATAATTTTTACATTTGACTTATAATGATATTATGAATAAATAACTATTATGACTATTAACTTCTTCAGAAAAACACATTATTGAAGCATTCGTGTCATACCTTATTGGAAACATGGTCATGGTTGGTTCCTTTGATTCCCTGCCCTTGGTTGTGCCTGAATTGTGATCTTAATATCACTGTAAGTATTAAATGAGACTAGTGTTCGCCCACTGGTTGAAATTCGACCATAATTAATTAATAATTAATGTATTTATTATGCATAATTTTAAAAAATATATAGCATTCTGCACTCCTTCTCTATATAAACTATAAGTGTGCGAAATTTCATCCGTCCGTCCGTCCGCGCAATTTTCGTAAAAAGGGGTAAAAAGTTTTTGATTCATGTATTAATATATAAATACTTGTTGCTGCCCGCGGCTTCGCACGCGTGGTACCTACATAAATCTATACCAAAATTCATCAAAATCAGTTGAGCGGTTAAGGCGTGAAAACGTGACAGACAGAGTTACTTTCAAATTTATAATATTAGCAAGGATTAAACAAAAATCAGTCACTGACTATGAGTACTCGTAGAGTAGGTTTATTAACATATGTAATGTTATAGAAGAGTCGTGGATTTTTGCATTTTGTATCCTGTCTTTTGTCAGAACTTCGATATCAAACAGAATATCATCAGCATAAATACCCTTCCTCGAATACCTATAATGAAAGCATTTCAGTATATTCTTCAATTGGCTTACAATGCCATCGTCACTAGATTTAAATTGGATATTCTCTCACTGTATTGAAATGCAAGTCAAAAAAATCAAATCAAAAACCTAAAAAATTGTTCCTGATCCTTTATTCTTTATTACAAAACAACACTTAGGTAACATTCCTATCAGTAGTATCATAAATACAAAAGATATTACTTCATTTCCATTTTACTTGTTAGCAAACAAGTATATGAGTATATACGAGATGATGCTGTGTGCAATGTCCGGTATTATTATTACTATTATATACAATACCTATTCGTATATGATACTGTAATCTAAAGGCGCTAGCAATAACAGGTAATAAGCGCTCGTTGCTGACCCTTATTTTGTCTATTCGCCCAATTATTTCACGTAGTCCAGTGAGTGCCTGTCGAACCTAAATACACGACTACTTTGTTTGGAGGTATAATATTAGGCACTTGCTGAGATCTTCCACCAGGCCCCTAGGTAGTACCTATTTGCACTCCATTTGGCTGTTAATGTACACAAATATAATAAAACTTATTCATATTGGTCGTACTCGATGCGCCCATCCACCCCCACGGCCGTCCCCACTGGTTAAAGTGCTCTTCACTTACGGGGGTATGAACACCTCATCACCAACAGCCATTGTGCATTTTATAAACACACTTCGTTTTAAAAAGAAAAATAAACAGAGTACATAAAAAATTTTGCTTGACTTTGCTGACAACTGTCATAATCTAACAAACTGAACATAAATCTAATTTTTTTTAATATAAAATTTAATAACAAATTAGTTATTCTGCTATTCGAGGCAGGATTTGTCTCCAAATCCAACAAATCATGAAAATTGGTCTAACCATTCTCGAGTTATAAATGGTGTAACTAACACGACTTTGTTTTATCTTCTATCTATGAACACCTCTTTGTTCTATCTTCTATCTATCAAAGAATATATCTGTATCTATCTATAAAAGAAAGTCGTGTTAGTTACACCACTTATAACTCGAGAACCGCTTAACCGATTTGGATGAAACTTAAAATGAATATAGTTAGTAACTTGGATTAGGATATAGGCTATTTTATATACCGGAAAAACAACGGGAACGGGAACGAGACGGGCGAAGCCGCGGGTGGCCGCTAGCGCCATCTATCAATATTTATCCGTAACTTTGGTAATCTCTGTAATTATTACAATAATTTCAATAGCTATCTTTTTTTACCTTAAAATAGTATTTCATACTAATACAAAACGCTGCACCCATTTGGGATTAAAAAAAATAACAATAAATGTATCTACCTACTATTTATTAGTCATCGAAACTGTACTAATAAAAGCGCTCTGGCAGCTGACAACAGCCTTATGTGCAAACATCTTACATACAAGCTATGCTTGGTTTGGGGCTATCCAATATTGATTTATTATTTATTCATTTAAAAGGTTTCGCAAGTGTCCATCAACATGTCAGCTCCAAAATGTTCTAGAACATCTGGATATATCCGACTTGTTTTGTTAACATCTCGTCATAAACATCCAGAACCTACTGGATTATGTAACCACTGTATATATCAGAGCGATTTCAATGCTCTAAAGGGCAGGTTGGTCTCGGCTTTTAAATAAGCCACAAAGGAAGCCTTTGGAAGAGTTGGCAAGTTGACCACTACTCATACGTAAGTAGTGCACGAAAGGAGCCTCTAAGGGGCACTTTAATTCTATCAGCGATAAAAATAAGAAGTAGACAGTAGTACCAAATTATAGCGTGAGAAATAGGTAGATGCAAAATAGGTCTTATTTTAAGTACCTGTCACGTACGGAATACTAAGTGCTCTTTTCAATGTGCAAAATACGGCATGTGACCGAATAGAATCTGACAAAGTGCATCTGGAAGTGCATCTGACTACCCACCCCACCCCCCCATAAACATACTTAGATAACTAAGTTACTAGAGAACTGAGGAAGCGTTTACCGAGTTCGGGAATTACAGTAGTAAGCGTGTTTCATTTTGTTAAGCACTTCCACTAGTTTTTCCATCTACGTGTTTCTTTTCCATTGTATTCTAACAAAGAAAAATTCATCATAACGTTTTGCAGTTGCTCTTCAGTGAATAACAAAGTAGACAATGTAATGCAATGTAATGAATTTTACAAAAATATACCTACATATCTCACAGCTTTTACCATTGAAACAAGTTTTCTAAGAAGTGAATTTTCCACAATAATGTAATAAGTAGCAGCAGAACAAGTTCCAACCGTCTCGCGTCGGCGTCGAGCGCTGGAATTAATGAAATTAATTGATTCAGCGAGTTAATTGTTCCTGAGGATGCCTTATGGAGAGGCAAAATACGTGTAAACACGTGAGTTTTTGTAGGTTTTTTATCTTCAGAACTGATTGGCGGGATAATATAAACATAAGTACATACATACATACATACATAAACAAAAATGAAAAAATATTTTAACTCCTCCATTGAAATTATATCTTTTACAAATGTTTATCTACGGGAATACAGAGCAATCGTGCTAATTGTCAAAGTATTTACCATGTTGTCTTCACACATGGACACATGGTGATCGTGCCGCGTGTGAGATAGGTGGGTGGTGTTGCCACATTAAAACTTTTAACCCTAGTCCTAAGTAATCCTAGATTTATTCGAGACGTTATGTTGTAGTAGAAATCTCTAGAGCTTTCCTCTCTATCACAAAACTCAAACTTTTTAACAGATATAGAAAACATATAACATTTGTGTACTTAATTGTTTACTTATTATTAAGGCTAAGCATAACATTACAGAAATAAAAAAACCATAAATAAACACTAAGTCAAAAGATACTTTATTCAATACAATCACAAGGATCACTTTGAAACTAAGTCTTACCTACTAGGTGAATTTAGGTTCCAATTTACAATCCAAGCCCGAGAAGAGAAACGCGTCCTGGTCCTAGCGCATTTTTGCATGATCCATCTTATAACTAAATTAGCTACGATATACTTATACATGAGTTTATACATTTTAAGTATGTCGGTTAACTGTGTGAGGGCAGAGCGACATGAGGCCATGCGTTCTTATCAATAATATAGTCATTTATATTATAATAAGCTTTCTTAATCAAAAGACTCTTTTATTTAAGCTTTAAATTTCTTAATAGGTAGTTTAGTTGCATTTTCAGGAAGCTTATTATAGAAGCGCACCGTGTTCCCGATAAAGGACTTATTTACTTTTTCTAGTCGAAAACTGTTGATTAGTATCTACCTACCTACAGAATAAAAACTCATAAATCATATATTTACTAACCACCAGTGGAACAGCATTAGGATACAGAATAGTTAATTTATTCTTCTTAAACAAGGCATTTTTCTCAAAATCGGTACTACAAATCCTCGAAGAGTTTTTCGGTGTCCAGATTTTTCGGCCTGTGGCTTTAACCCACTGCAAACGTACATTATCGTTTGATCGAAAACTGTAACAAATTAATAGCGAGGTGTTTTATTTTACAATGTAAGAATCATTTTAATCTATTTATTTATACAGGGCGGTATGGTTATTGTCGCTGACAGGACATTATTTCACAATCAATTGACATCAAAATGTATGAAGGGTTTCCTCAGACCGATTTTAAGCAGCTTTTGCCTTTACCTTGCCTCCATATATTCATCTATCAACATTGTACGATACTTACGTTAAATTGAATTATTAAAATTCATACGAAATGTAAAACATATTTTATGTAAAATTTATGTACCTCTAGTCTGGGGAATGTTAAGGTCGAATGCAGGCAACACCAAAATAAATAAATTATTTGGTATGATTTATGAATTATGCTGTAGCGAACAAAGTTCAGTTCGAAATGCTGTTATCTATTGTGTATATTATAAAAAAAACAGTTTGAAAGCTAATAACTACTCAAAAATACTTGTACGTACGAGTAAAAAGACAAATCGGGGTGTTTCCGTTCACTATCACTTTTACATCCTAAAACAATACATCGAACCATTATCTTTACAAAATCCGGTAAAGGAATTTGTTATTTGCAATTCGCAAGTAATTCAGCGTGTTCACAATTTATTATTAACTGTTTTTTCCGGTTATTTCACACAAAGCGAGCACAAACCATCCAAACAATGGCAAACTGTCAAACGTTGCTTTGCACAATCTGGTGCAGATCTTGAAAAAACAGGCACGCGACATGAAACAAAAATCAAACCATTCTATCTCGTTTCTTTACAGTATCTGCACATAAGTTGTTTTCTTTCTTGTATGAATGCGACGGATGCTATCTAGTCGTCTATTAGTTTCTCTGTCTACGTGTTAGCGCGATACGAAATGTGTGCTTAACATAACGTGATTCGTAGAAGTATAGCTTTGGCATTGGCGTTCAAATTAGCGCGGTCGGCCCCCTGTTTCATAAATGCATTAAAAACCTTTTGTTATCCCGGTGCCGGTGAATAAGTCAGGTGTATCCGGAGTATCTATCACGAAGTTCAAAAACTGAAGGATATAGGTTTTCCGCTACAGACATTCTCTAAATATGTCTTTTCATCCAAATTTCACATGTTCATGTGGCACGTGGCCCTCTTCTTTATAATGCGTTAGTCAATATCTATGTTAGTAACTACACTCAAGGACATAATTAGAGTAACAGAACAAATTAAAGACAAATCGGATTTTTTTGTATGTATTATATAAATTATATTAAGCACTTTATTAATTTAACTTTTTTAATCATTTTTAATTAAAATAAAACTTACTTCAGTAAAAAACACAAGACTAATGAACAGAAATGTTAAAAATGATGTTTTGATGAATTAACCCTTCAATCATCACATTGACAATGTGATTGTGTTATGACATTATGAAAAATTTTTGTCGAGTGTTTGAGTACATTGAGTACTTGGCACTACCCCCTCTAGCTGTTAAAACTGCCTGCAATCTTCTCGGCATGCTTTTGATTAAGTTATCAATGAAATCTTGTGGTATTCGATTCTACTCTTCTTCCAGTACCATTTTTAGATCTCCTATGTTTGTTGGTGTTGGATCCCGCTGTTTTACTTGTTTGCCGAGCTTATCTCAAACATATTCGATGGGATTTAAGTCTGGCGAGCGTGCTGGCCACGGCAAAACGCCAATTTCGACCTCTCGAAGATACCCCGAAACTATCGCTGCAGTGTTGGGCCGCGCATTGTCATTAATTGAAAATTATCTCCGATATATGGGGCAAAGGGCATGACAATCGGTTCTAAGATGTCATTTACGTACCGAACCGCGGCCAGGGATCCATTTTCTACGATGTGTAACTCCGTACGTGCCCCTATGCAAATGCCGCCCCATACCATCACTAACCCTTCACAATATGACTCTCTTCCGACAATGTTACACTGAGCGTATCTTTCTCCGGGTCGTCTCCAAACTTTGACCCTTCTATCACCTGGCTTAAGACAAACTCTAGACTCGTCAGTGAACAATATTTTCCCCCAGTCATCATCATTCCAATTTTGGTATGAGCGAACAAAGTTAGCCCGAGCTACTCGATGGTCTGTGGTAAGTAAGGGTCCTCTAGCTGGCAAGTAGGCTTTATTCCAGATTCTTTAAGACTTCTTCTTACTGTTTTAGTGCTAATTGTCACCTGTCGAACGTCCTGGAGCGTAGATCTGACTTCAGAAGAAGTCAAAGTGCGATTTCTCAGAACACTGCTCGCCCATAAATCGTCGTCTCTCGCTGATGTAACTCTCTTGCGACCTTGCCCTGCACGTCTCGTGTTCTCTCCAGTTTGCCGGTAACGTTTAACAATTCGAAAGATGACGGATTTGGTAACTCTCAATGTTTAAGCCACTTCTTTATAACCGCGACCATTTTCAATTAAAGTAACAGCTGTGAAAACCTGAGCTACGCTAAGATCCGGCATTGTGCCTTCAGGTATTCATTGTCAAAGTCAAAGTCAAAAGATACTTTATTCAATACAATCACAAGGATCACTTTGAAACGTCTTACATACTGGGTGAGTTTAGGTGCCAATTCATCCTAACCCAAGCCCGAGAAGAATTGGCAAAAAACTCGTCTTGGTCCTAGCGCTTTTTTGATTGATGTGTAAGGGCCACTACTGCGATACGTTTTTGTAAAAAAAAACTTGAAAAAAGACAGATTTTATGAAATTATTACGCATACGTCAGCAATGTGGGTATATCAATTGTAAGAAAGTCATTAACAAGTTATGTCATACAGGTGATACAGAGCAGAGAAGTTGAAATAAATTTTATTTGTATTTAATGTTTTTTTAGGATTGGTTAAGTTTAAAGCTTACGTTTTTGATTTTTACACTATAATTGATGTCTATTATAATATAATTACATTATAATAGTTTGCACTTAACTGTTCTCAGTATTTCAAAAAATAAGTAAGTGATTATTTTAGATTATATTTAAGCTATTCTCACCTGAAACACGGATTTACCTATTTCAGGCTCGAGTTAAGTATCTACCTTTGTCTAATTATAATTAGTTTTGTTTTATTGTAGGTACTATTTGAATTTTAATCAATATTAATTTATTAAAATCGGGAAAATAAAAAAAACTTTAAAAATGATTAGACTAATCTGGAGAGAAGCGCGCGTTGAAAAGCTTTGATTCGATTAAACAAGGCAAGGCTTCGATTTAACAAGGTAAGGCAAGTGTTAAATCGGTACGGAAATCAAGGGATTTTTGACCGGATTGTGACGTATGACCAAAGGTGATGCTTTACAATAATCGTAACCGAAAATAACGCAACGGCTGAGCCCAGGTCAAACGCCGCCGCAACGACTTATTGGAAGGTTATGGTAACTGTTTGGTAGTCACTTCAAGGCGTAATTCACTACAGTTTCCTCTGTTTCCAGGCAATAACGCCGACAGAACTTCGAACAATGGTGGCGAAACTCTCAGAGAACCGTCTCTCCTCTCCTCTCCGTCTCTCATCACCATTATTGCCCCATGATAACGCAATACTTAGTACTGTACGAGAAACCGTTTTAACACATCAGGACCATCCGTCATCCTCCGTACTCATCGGACTTGACCCGAACCGACTACATTTTTTATGCAATTTAGTAAATTGCTTGCATAGAAAAAAAATATCTTCCCAATAAGCAGTACAGAATGCCTTCAGACAGTTTGTTGAGTCCAGGTCCCCAAGATCTCCAGGTTTAAATGATCTTCCTATCTTCTTCGTTTTGTACTGAAAATTATATGATTATGTCCATAGGTTTTTCTTGAGTCTTATCTGTTTTAAATCATCTTTCGACGCTTTACCTCTCGGGATGTGTTTTAGCTATATATAAGTCCAGCTATATCCCGGTTTATAATTATTGTTTCTGATTAACATTTAAAATTCTCATAACATTTTTAGTTGACTAAACTCGTGTTACCGCTTAATGTTTGTAGGATCTGCAAGTATTTGACTCGGGTCTGGGTGTTTCTATGTATAATATAATTTAAAGTATTTACAAAAAAAGGTATATAAGTAGTATATCAGTCATGGGATAGTACCCATAACACAAGCTCTGCTTACTTTGGTGCTAGGTGACGCTATGTGAGATGTCCGGCATTATTTATATATTTATTTAATAGGTAAGATATAACTCAGCATTTCTAACACCGACCCAGGTTTTAAAACCACAAATTCAAATCAGTTTTGAAATAATAGGGGCAAATATTTTCAATCACTTAAGTGATTTGCTGAAGAAACCAATGAAGAAACAGGGGTCGCAAGTTCGTCACGATCACGTTCACAAATCGGCTCTATAGGAAACTGGGTTCTTTTTTATGTAATTAGTGCTTCGTTAAAAAATCTGACACAAGTTGATTTGTTCGTTGACAGCTGGTATGCATTAAGGGCGATTTATGATGATTTATGGTCCTTGTGATGGTAATTAATGCATTGCTCACGTTGTTATTAGGCAAGCAATGCGGCCGGCAGTGACACTAGCAAGATCAGGCTCGAAGTGGCGGCAGAGGAGGCCCCCATTGGCGAAGACCCGCCTGCTTTCCTCCGCCGGCTGCAAGACCTCACTGTAAAGGTTGGCTCCCGCACCCGCTTCCTCGTCGAAATCATCAGCTCTACGGAATGCAAGGTGAGTACCTAATTAAACTGAAGATTATATATTGCGATGGTGGCGTATCATCATTGGGATCATGACACCATTAGTACTATGTTTCCAGGCGGTCTTTTAAGATTACGTTCTTTAGAAGGTTTCGCAGTCCACATAGAACCCTTATGGTTTCGTTAATGGAGCGGGCGCACAGACAGACAGAGCTATATCTGGATCAGAGCTCTTTGCACGGTGATCCATATTAACGACCTCTACAAAGATATGAAAAAAATTATTAGATAAATTTTAAAGTAGTACTCTACATAAAAAGTGGAGTTAATTTATCTACCCCTTCATGTGGTATATCGTTTGATAGGTCTTCTAGAGATATTTAAAGATTTATTAAAAGTTGTTGATATAAATATTTGTTTGATAAATAACGGGCATTTTTGATAGAGGTCAGTGTCCTCCTCCCATCCGGCTTTGACTGTTTGGGCGAGATGAAAAGTTTTAAGTATTATACTATAATATGTGCTGGAATTATAAAGATAATATAATATAATCATAATATAAGATAATATAATGGCTGTGGCTTGACTAGATTTTGAGTAAGATGTTACTATACACCTTAAAAAAAACAAAATGCCCTAACCATTTTGTTTCGATTACTATGTAGATGGAGTACTTAAACCAATTCATGTTTAGAAACCACTGCTGGTAATTTTTACCTCAACTGACTTTGGAACCCTTCATAGTGCGTCGTCCGACACCAGCTTGGCTAGTTTATTTATTATAAATCAATTAAATTTTTTTTATAAAAACTGAAATCCAACATAATGAATACCCCAGGATAATGAAATATCTAAATAATTGATAGTGTTGTTCAATACAATAGAATATTGTAAACGATTTGCCGGTTATGAGTTGAAGTATAAAAGTTTCTGTGATTTCTTCGATCATAGATATTATTTCTACGATAGTTGCCATAATGTCTTTTAGTTAAAATTATTTTGAACAATAGATAGGTAGGTACTCTAAAATCTTTTGGCATAACATCAAGAATTTCAGCTAGACAGGACCCGTTTCTGAATGAACGGGAATACGTATTATAAAATGGACGTAGCGTAGAGTACAATACTTTTTAGTGGGGAGGGGACTTGCCTCTGCCCAAATCCTAACCCAAACACACACATTACATTTAGAAACATCTTTCATGCGTGCGTGATGCATCTGCGAAACTGCACTACGGGTAATAGCTCAAGATTTGTCTAACAGGTGACGTGGTACCGCAACGAGCGAAGGTTGCTGGAGGCAGAGCGGGTGGCGCTCGCCCGAGATGGCAATTTCTGGTGTGCAGACGTGGCTGCAGTCAGCGTGGACGACGCTGGCCGATGGACATGCACGGCAGAAAACGCGGGCGGACGTGCCAGCTGCTCTGCTCACCTCAACGTGCTGGGTAAAGAATTACCCCCAATAATCAAAAGAGGGAGTTGGAATGAAGCAAGCTTTTTGTTCACTTGACTTAAAGCCGTCAATATACATTTATTTACATAAATTAATAACGAAATTGTACAGAATAATAATCAATAATATAATATAAATAAGATATTAAACCTATCGGCGGCCCAAGAACACTACAACCCGTGGAGACTAAGCGGGTCGACCGCTGTACCTGTATACGGGCACTGGTGAGAAATTCAGCACCTATCATACTCGTTACGAATTAAAGATCTTCATGTAATAAACAATAGAAAATGTATTTTGGAATTCTAGCAGCTTAAATCTAGACTTAAGTCTTAGATTTAGCTAATATTAGATTTAGCTTTCACTCTTGCTTTCTGATGTCGAATCGCTCAGAATTTTGCATTTTTTTAAATATTTTAATGTTAATATTTATTTATTAAAAAAATATTATACGATTACCTTATTACACACCTAAAATACAGATTTTGTCAGAGGGATTTTCAAAGAGGGCTTAATGCTCAGGACATTCTCTACCAGTCAATTCAATCCATTGCGAGTAAAGTATTTTATGATGGTTTGCTTTTTGTTTCAGTCCCTAAGGCATACAAGCGGCCAGAGTTCGTTGAAGAGCTTCGTGCCCTTCTCACGGAGCAAGGGACAGTGTCACTCGAGTGTAAAGTGATCGGTGTGCCTACACCTGTGCTGCGCTGGTTTAAGGTACGAGTAACTTCATTACTAGTTACTACTAGTTACTACTAGTTACTACTTACTACTACTACTTACTAGTTCGTCTTTATTTAACGGCATCATATTGTAAATATGGTCAATATTAGTGATTATCTATATATATATATAAAGGAAGGTCCACTCACTGACTCACTCACTCATCACGAAATCACCATAACTACAAAGGTTGTAGACTTAAAATTGCGCACGAGCATTCTTTGAAGGGTATAGGCGCTCGCGAAGAACGGGTTTTCTAAAATTCAACCCCTAAGAGGGTGAAAAAGGGTAAACACGTTTGTATGAAAAATCGTTATCCTTGAACTTAGAACTTTGATACTTTGCTTAAAATTAAATATGATTTGATACAAAAGGTAAAGGAATAATATATTTTTATTTTCGTACAACCCCTAAACAAGGGTGCAAAGGGGGTTTAAAATTTGTATACTTATGGACTTTTTAATGATGAGATTTACTTGAAACTTGGTTTATATACTTTTAATTTAAAAAAAATAGACACGTGTTTTTGACTTTTCTTTAACAAGCCCAAAAAAAGGGTGTTTAAAATTTGTATGGGGCCTTTTATCGCGTAATGCTGTTTGCTTGAAATTTGGTTTGTATATATTTTATACAAAATAACTAGATACGACGGTGGTCTGAAAAGTTTCCGACCTCAACATGAAGATAGCAGCACTCGTAAATAAAAGCTAGTGCATTTCGTTGTTCATCTGTTGACAGCATTTTAGACGCGCAGTTGTTATGTAATAGTCGTTTGAGTGAGTTGATGTGAGTGTTTTTATGAAAATGGACAAAATCGAGTCTCGAGCTGTCGTTCAATATTTGTTTTAGAAAGAAAATACGTCAACACAAATCAAAGATGAATTGGATTGGATTGTATATGGGAACTCAGCACCATCATTTACCACAGTGAAATTTTGGGCAGCTGAATTTAAACGTGACCGTAAGAGCTTGGGAGACGATGAACGTTCGGGACGTCCAAAAACTTCAACTTTCGACGAAAACATCACCAAAGTTCACCAAATGGTGCTAGACGACCGCCAAATTAATGTGAGAGATAGCAGAGGTTGTCAAAAGAACGTGTTTGTCACATACTCAATAAACATTTAGACATGAGAAAGCTGTCCGCGCATTGGTGCCGCGTTTGCTCACATCACCTTCAACGCACCGTCTTATAACTCAGCGGTTGCCATGGCGAAAATCCATGAACTACGGTTTGAACTGCTCGAAACTGCTTTACTCACCAGATCTAAGCCTCAAGCGACTTCTTTTTGTTCCCTGCTAAAAATTCCCTTGGAGGACAGAGATTTTCGTCAAATGAGGCAGAGGCAATAACCTTCGTGAACAAATGTTTTGCAAAGAAAAACGCCGAGTACTATTTAGACGAGTTACAGAGATGGGAGCATGGCTGGGAGAAGTGTGTAGAATTACAATGAGACGAACCTGGTATATCTTTCAGGGTTTTTCAATCAACCCTAAATTAGAGGTGCAATAGGGGGGTAAACATTGTATAGGGATATTTCAACGCGTGGTGTGATTTTCTCAAAACTTAGTATGTATACTTAAAATACCAAATAAATTGATACTTATTTTAGGATTTTTCAAAACAACCCATAGCAAAGGCTGCAAAGGGGAACTAACATTTGTATAGGGTACTTTTAGCACATGGTGCGATTTGCTTGAAACTTGGTTTGTATACTCTTTATTGTTTATTTTTCACAGATTATTACGGGTTTGATTTGTAATTTTGGTGATTTTATTCCATTTAAGCTAGATTTATTGAATGGGGTGTGAATATTGGAATCAAACTTTTGTGTTTCTTTGTGGTTCGAGCAAAAATAAAAAAGACGCCATTTTTCATAAAATAACAAACTACGAACGACAACATACGACTTTGTGACGTCTTACTATAAACAATCTAAACACTTGACATTGGCAAAATTATCATCGTTATGACAAATGCCATGAACGAACAAGAAAAGGAAGAACAATATATAAAAATGGGAACATTACTCTAGCAAAATGTAACCAATTTCAGTGTTTATGTATGCAATTTATGATGAAAATATTGAATTATGTCAAACCAAAAACCCCTAAAAATAATGATTAATACCTAGCTCTTGTCTTAAGTGAAACTGCAGAATCTGATAAGCAATTAGATTCATTACGTTTTAGCCTAAATGTTAAACGTATCTTAATTCATTTTATTTAATTTATTTTGTCCAACAGGATAGTCGTGAAATCAAAGCTGGCGATGTCTTCGCCCTGACGGCCAACGCTGAAGACCCGACTTCGCTCGGTACCTACACGTGCGAAGCTGTCAACTGTATGGGGCGGGCCTACTCCTCCTCCAAGGTTCACGTTGTCGGCCGCGCCAGCAGAGAGGGCTCTGCCCGGCCCAGCTCCAGGTAACATGACTCATCTTTAAATTGCGCTATTTAAAATTGAATCGGGTTAATTTTAGGATCGAGGGGCTTGTACCTAGCGCTTGAACGATAAAGATGTTCTGACAACAAGGGGAATACTATTGAACCGAATGATAGCAACTCCTGTTGACCGATGCTATATCCTGCCATACGCTTATAAGGGCTGGCAGGATGTAGAGGTAGGCAGGTAAGTAGACTCAATATGTATGTTGCGTGATGATGCCCTCGCAGAAACTAGGTGGCCTAACCTCTACTCTACTAGATCTAAATAATATTTGAAAGTCATTGTTCATGGTGTTAAAATATTAAAATGAACTAGAAAATGAAAGTACACGTCATTTATTAAGCCACAAACAAAAGTCAAGCTAATCAAACTATGTGTGATCTCCACAGTGGCTTGGCTCCTGAGCCGCCGCCCATCTTCACAAAGGAACTGGAAAACGCTCACGTGAAAGTGTGCGAGCATTTAACACTGGGTTGTCACATTGTAGTGCCGCCGTGGCCCAGAAGCGTCGTCTGGTACAATAAAGAAGGAAAGGTGGAGCCCGGTGAAAGGTTTGTCCATTACTGATATTGTCAAGCACATGATCAATAGTATGCTAAAAGTTTAGCATTTTTAAATACTATATAAGGAAATTCGCCGATTCTGCTCGCCGTAGTTTTCTACGGAGTAACCTTATTATCTACTTACTGATAAGTTAGTTGTAAAAATATAGGTTGACTTATCAGCAGTTAAAAAAGCAATCGATACCTCAATTTTATAAATATGAAAGGTACCACGTGCTCGAAGACGGCGTGGGGGGCTACTTGCTGGAAATACCCTCGGCTGAGTGGGCAGACGAGGGCGAATGGAAGTGTGTGGCAACCAGTGCTGGTAGTCGGGTCGGCATCTCTACCTGCTACGTCACCATGGATGGTATGCTACCTTACTATATATAGAAGTTCATGGTTTGGAAGGTCTAAAACATGTGACAAGTAGGTTTGTATGATATTGCTGATAACAAATATTACTACTGTTATGCTAACTACTTTTCTTAATGACAATATTACTCCACAGTGCCCAAAAATTACCGAAAACCACGATTTATGGAGAATCTTCAAGCTGTTCTCACGGAAGAAGGCCTAGTCTCTTTCGAGTGCAAAGTAGTCGGCTTTCCAACACCAGTTCTTAGCTGGTTTAAGGATGGACAAGAACTAAAGCCAGGAGACGTTTACCAGCTCACTGGGACCAATTCACTTGGATCGTACTGCTGCATAGCCAGAAACTGCATGGGCCAAGCCAGCAGCTCTGCTGAGCTGACAGTCGAAGACATCCAAAATCAGCTAAATGAGGAAGAAAAACTTCAACTATTCTCGAAGAACCAGGCCCCAAAGTTCTTACAGGGGTTAAAAAGTGTCGAAGCGAAAATCGATGAACCATTCCGTTTTACTGTTCGAGGTAAGCATTTGATAAAAACCCAAGTAATAGGGTTCATTTTGATGTCGCTTATCAAGTATAAAAATATAACTGCAAAAATTGTTTTTTCAGTTGCCATTCCACCTGAACCGTCAGTGTTGTGGTACCGAGATGATCAGCCAGTTGACGAGTCGACCCGCTGTCATCTAGAAAAAGAAGACAAAGGTCTCTTCAACTTGGACCTCCAGAATCTGGAGTTCCTGGACCAAGCTGAGTGGAAGTGTGTCGCTATGAACGACTTCGGTCACAGCGTAACGTCATGTTTCCTGAAGCTGATAATCCCCAGACACTACAAGAAACCAAGATTCCTCGAAAACCTACAAGCTATCTTATCAGATGAAGGCGCTGTTAATTTGGAGTGCAAAGTCATTGGTGTACCCCAGCCGGTACTCAAATGGTACAAAGATGGAGAGGAACTGAAACCCGGTGATATTCATAGGATCATATCTGGCCAAGACGGCACGTGTTGCCTTGGCACGTACACTTGTGAAGCGCAAAACTGCATGGGCATAGCTGCAAGTTCAGCTTCGTTGTTAGGATTTGATGATTCTCTCAAAACTAAAACTAAAACTTTAGAAGAACAACCTTTACAAAGAAATCTCTCTTTAAGTACGATACATGAAGAAAGAACATCTCAAATGTATGACACTCCGGTTGGAGACATAACTCTAGACGATAAAGGTGAAATTTCTTTCTCGTTTGACGGTAAGGAAGTATCGGTCTCTTTATATGAGACTCCTGACCTAACTGAAGAAGAAGCATTACAAATTGTAGAAATGTATGCTGATCAACTCTCTGAAAATGTCACAGAACACAATGTTGTTGAGCTCCCTCCTCTACGTTTTGTCAAAGAAACTTCTACTTCGGGAAACTTGCTAATGGAAGCCATTATTATTGACGTATCTCCTGACTATTTTGCTGCCCCTGAGGAAGATCTACGCACTGAAGCGGACGTAGAAGATCTATCTATAGCCGATGAAAATGGATTGCCGCAACTGTCGTTAGATCAAGATATAGATATCGGTGGTGAAGATTACTTAGAGAAAACAATGGCACTATTATCTGAAGAAAAATCTGATTTTGCAGCAAAATCTAGTAGGAGAAAATCTGACTCTCAGAGAAGTGCTGATGATTTTTATAGTTTATCTCGTGATCAGTCGCTTTCAGAAGAAAAACGTGATGACGATACACACGTATCTGAAAGTGAACTGCAAAGCTTTGCTAGCGCTAGAAGTTCAGTCAAAATTAAATCGAAATCTTCCAAACCATCGGATAAAGAAGGGCTAGAATCATCGGAACCGACTAAGACTATTCTTTTAAAAGAGGACACTGTTTCAAAGCCTATAATAACCAAGATCCCAGAAAAAGAACATGAAGTGTCTGCAATCAAACCAAAAAGAGAACGTCGTACTAGCCGTGGGTCTAGAAGATCAAGCACCAGCAGTGAGAAGTCTATTGGTAAATCAAGAGAAGAACTACTTCGTCTCAAAACGGATCATGAGGTTACTAAACCTTCGATGAACGAAGAAGAGTTTAAAAAGACAATGATTACCATAAGTACCTCTCTTACAAAAGTTATCAACGACGTCCAACTTATAGAAAGAGATATAATTCTTAAGTCAGAACTTATGTCTTCTGCGGCTACAGCATCTCGAAGCTTAGAAATAATTAGTAGTTTGATCACACCTCTATCCGAGATAAATAGTATAGCTGATGCTTCCAAGGAATCTGTATCAGAACCAAGAGAGGTTACTAGCACAATATTTAATAGTATTCCTCAATCTCTAAAATCATTACAGCAATCACTGACATTAATTGAAAAGTGCATCGACATGGAGAGCGACAACAAAACACTCGTAAAAAAAACTTGTGTAGCTTTTATTGAAACTTGTGGAGCAGAAATTCAGAAGGTTATTTCAGATATCACAACTGTGATTGCTAAAAATTACATAAAGTTAGATGATAAAGTCACTAATGAGATTGATTCTGTTGGTAATGAAATGATCTCAGTTATCAAATTCTCTGCAGAAACTATCCGTGCCAGGAATCTTTTAAATGAAGCTAGTGAAATAAAACATGAAAAGCCTACACTAGAAACAAAACACTTGAGAGATACACAAAAGGCTGTATTTGAATTGAAAAGTCCTCTTAATTCTTTATTACGTATAGTTGAGGGCGCTAAAAGTGGTAATATAATCCATTTATCAAAAACTAAACAGAGTGAAATTATAATGAATGACATGTCACCATCTATTCAAGACCTACAAACAGCTTTGGAACAAATCGAAACACTCTCGGTAAAAGAGTCCTCAACTACTCTACATAAATATAACACTGATATTATTGAAACAGTTATGGATTCTGTTCTAAAACTAAGAGGTTCATTTGAACAGCTATCTACTGACCCCAACACGGAAGAAGATAAAACTGTGCTTCAGGAAACATTATCGTCCCTAAAAGAAAATTTAACTGAAATATCTTGCAAAATAAAAACCATTGATAACAACGTTGGTCAATTTGATATATTACAAAGCGAAAACAAACTTGATGTTCTTCAAAAAATGGCTCAGATTCTTATTGCCTTAGAAAATAATCTTCCTAGATTGGAAACTATGCATAATGTAAAGCCACACATGGATACATTCCATAAAAACATGACTAAAATTCTTGAAAATGTTATTGAAAGCAATGACGCTAAAAAATATTTAACAATGATGGAAATTTGTGATAATATTAACATAATGAATTCTTCCATAAAACATATCGATACAGAAAATGTTCTACCTTTTGGAAGCCTAAGTAATACTTTGAAGATAATTCAAACTAATTTAGATGAAAATATCTTTGAACCAGAGTTGAACTGTTTTATTAAAAATAATATTTCTGCGGTCCTAGTGGGTATTCAAGAAGCCATCAACAAAGCTGAAGAGGTAAGCCTGCAAACAGATTCGGAACATATTCGAGATTTGTCAACTCAAATTATCGATGAAGCAAAAGTACACATAGTTTTAGAACATATAGACCAAACTATTGCTGCGGTCAACACTATTAAAACTATCGAAAGCACACAAGAACTAAAGTTAGCCTTAAAACCGACTTTAGAAAATATATGCCCCATTCTAGAAGAGCTGAGACGAAGTGTTGCTTCTATACAACCAAGTGGAGTGGAGCAAGATGAACATATATCTGAAATGGCTGATGTAACTTTAAGTCAAGCTCTAGGTACTCCTTTGTGCGAGTTAAATCAAAATATCATAGTTTTGAGTCAATTGATCGTTGAAAACATCGATTATATTAAGGATAGTACTGAAATGATTTCTGCAATAGCTCTACCATTGCAAGAATTGCATACTACTTTAGAAATACTTCAGCTAGATGTTATTTCTCAGTATGGAGAAGATTTGATATCTTACGAAGTTAGTGTTAATATGGCAAGCGTGGTTCAAAATCTACAGAGTTGTATTGTTATGATTCATGAAACAATGGGCATCGAAGGAGCAGAAGAGATGTCGACGTTAGAAGACATTTCCGGCATCAAAACATCTGCAGATACTTTACCATCAGACCGCTTAGTGTTACCGGTAGCGGAAGAAGCCACCATAGAACAGTCGCTTTTGCCATTAACGCATGTAATTGCTACCACTGCTACTGCACATACATTGCATACACTTAACGAGCATATAATGGTTTTCCAGACTCCTGAAATCATAGAAACTTTGGATACCCTATCAGAAATAAGTAACTATTCATGTTTAAAATCCGTCATTGTGGGGCTAGGAGATCTCCATTCTAGCATAGATGGTATCTTACATCCTGTGCTCATAGAAGACTCGATTGACCTTGAAAATACAACAAATATTTCAAAACTAGCTGCTATTGCTGAACCATTGCAAGAAATTCATCAGAGTTTATCTATTTTAGACACATGTAACATTCCAGTTTATGAGAATATATTAGATTTGCCGGCGGAAAAAATTAATTCCGTATTCCAAAATATTTCTGAACTTAAAAATTCTTTAGAACAGTGCATGGGTGTTGTTTTGCCAGCAATGGAAATTGCCAGTAATACAATAGAAATATCCAATAAGGTTAGTACACTAAGAGAAGTATGCAAACATTTGAATGAAATCTTCGCAACAACTAAAGATGCACCGAGTGATTTCATATTGCCAATGGAATATCAAAACTTAGAAATTGTAGTAAATAGTCTAATAGACGCAACAGACACTTCCAAAGAGATTAAAATTGATCAAGTTAAATGTATAACCAAAGAGTTATACTTAAAAGTTATGGGAATTGAAGACGAAATCGTTCAGTATACTACACAATCACCAGAAATGATATCACAAGAAGCTAAATTGATTCAAACAGTGAGTGAAGTTGAAGCAAATATTGCTGTGTTAGAGCAGTATGATTTTATAGACTTATCACGAGCATCAGATTTAACTTCTTACATGTCATCACAGAAAGCTATTGAAATTGATTCAGAATCATTAGCTCAAATACACGATATCGCAGAAGATGCTGTAAATGTATTACAAGATCGTCATCAAGAAATACCAATGGCAGATCTCATGATAGTTGATGATTTTTTCAAAACATGTAAAAATGAATTCACTATATTACGTTGCTTAATTTCAAAAGCACCAACTCATAAAAAAATAATAAGACTTCTTCAAGAATTTAACTCATTGCAAACATTGATTAATAGTTTTACAACTAAACGTTTAGAGCTATGTTTATCGGATGATGTAAATGAATGTTTGACAAATTTTCTGATACACGCTGATGAATGCCTTAGAAATGCTCGCACTTCGTTGGTAAAAGTTGTACATGCGCAATCAGATATGCTAATCAAATCTCCTATAACAGTACTAGAATCTATACGAGAACTTCAATGTGAACCGGAATATAAATCAAGCAGTGCGATTGATAGTGTTGTAAAAAGTATGCAAGGTATTGCAAGCATTTCCAACTATTTATCAGACAATTTACAATGCGCTATCATAGAGGAACTTTCTCAACCAAACCAACTATCTAGGATCGACCAAGAAGAAAAAGTTCTGACGGAAATTATAGAGCACCTTGCAAAAGTTGTCGATGCTCAGCTTGAGTCTGAAAATGTTGATGAGTTATCTTGCAAAGTTTTTGGTAAACTAAAAAAAAGCATTATTCATCATCAAGGCCATCAAGACGCTTTAGGAACAGGTAAAACGTTAATTATACTGAAATGTTTAGCAGAATGTGCTACTGTCGTACAAGAAGGTGTAACAGGCATGAATATGTATATAGATGAAACAAAGGATATAAAAGAAAACTCTTTAAAAGATGTTTTAGCTGAAATGTTACAACCTCTACAAGCTCTTCAAACTCAACTTATTAATATACGAGAAGAGGTCTTATCAGGAGCCGAAGAAGACTCCATTTCTATAGATATAACTACCACTGAGTCGATTATGCAAACTATGACTGAACTGCATAAAGATATTGTGCAACAAATCGAGATGGACAAATCAGCTTTGTGCAACGAAGACATTTCTTTGATCGAAGAAGTGGACAAAGAGATACACACCATCCAAGACAGTATCAGGTCTATAGAAAACGTTCAAGCAACTCAAGCTGTTAAAGAAATAACAAAGCCTATGGATGAAATTGAAAAGTCACTGCACAGCATTATAATATCTGCTGAAAAGGATAGAAAAACACTTTCCAAAGGTATGTGTGGTAGATTATTGATTATCTAGTTGTTTTGTGGGAATAATAATATCCATAAAAAATTTACGTGTTTAAAAATATCATAGAAGAACATAGGAAAAAAACATGTAAATCTTTAAAAATATGATTTTGGTCCAAAATGGATTCTGGGTAAAATACGTGAGGAAGTTATAATAAACTACACTATTAAAGAATTTCCAAGGATACAAAAAGCTAAATAATGAGTTAATATACTCATTATTTAACTACCTCGATTATTTATTATATAATATAACTAGTTGCTGCCCGCGGCTTCGCACGCGTGGTACCTACATAAAAAGTAGCCTATGTCCTTCTCCAAGGTCCCAAGCTATCCATAGAGATAGATGGGACCTTGATGGGACCAAAATTCATTAAAATCGGTTCAGCGGCTTAGGCGTGAAAACGTGATAGACAGACAGACAGAGTTACTTTCAAATTTATAATATTAGTAAGGATAAATAAGTTAAATAATAATTATATAAATAAATTTATAATTATATTTTATTACTTTCAGAAGCATCAGGTGACCTCTTACGTCATATAGACCAATACATTGAATTAATAGAAATAGTTGAAGGTATATCTGCAACTATTAAGGTAATTGACGTAAAAGAAAGCTTTGATATTGCGCGAGAGTTAAAAATAAATATTACTTACTGTGAAAATAATATGAATGAAGAAATGCTAAAACAGGCTTATGCCGAACAAACTAGATTAGCGCAAAAACTTCTAACGGCACTCACTGCATTCCAAGTACAAGTTTTAGACAGTGCACAAGAATTAGCACCAATACTTAGTGCTAATGATTTGCAACAAATTGCTCAAGCAACTGCGCAGTTACAAGCTAGTATAGTTGCAGTAACTAGCATACAGGTTTCTGTGCAAGTGCCTTCACCGAAAACAACAAAACCTCTAGAAACAGCACAAGAGTCTCTTGTGTCTGATAAAACCTCAAAGTATGTGGTAGCTGATACAAATGAATTTAATAGAATGCCTACTATTTACAAAGAAATACCTGTTGAACTGGTTACAGCAACCTCTATATCTATTGAAACTGAAGCATCAGCGGCATTGCAAGAAGTCTTAGAGGAAGAAAGGGCAGAAAGAGTTGAGCAAAAAGGTTCTGACAGCGTTGTTAGTAAAGTTTCTACGCAAGAAAAAGCAGATGTTGAAAAAACGAGCGACCCTAAAACAAGTAAAGTTGAAACAGCTTCATTTATAAGTGATGCATCTGAAATAATTACAGAAGCAAAGATAGAAACGGTGGAAACATATTTAGAAAACGTAGTTGGCAGCCAAGGACTTAATGAGTCACAATTATCTATAGATAAAGACAAAGAATCGACAGCCCAAGGTAAAAAATGAGTTATTTTAATCAAGTTTATTTATCTAATTTACTGAAGGAATGTTTTGTCATTTTTATTATTTAATTCCTATAAAATTTCATCAAAATCAAAATCAGAATCGTTTATTGTCAAACAATAATAAATAATGAATAAATAGTTCTGGACATTTCTCACACCATCATCTAGCCCCAAAGTAAGCAGAGTACTACATGACTGATATACTACTAATAGGTATATATATTTTTTGTAAATACATACTTATTATACATAGAAACACCCAGACCCGAAACAAATACTTGCAGATCATACAAACATTTGTTCCGTGGCGGGATCGAACCCGCAACCTTCTGCGCCTCAGCCGGACCTAAGCCCACTACAGAGGTCTTTGTACAATAAACAATAATATTGTTATATATTTTAATTAGGCTCCCCCAGCTAGAATTAATCTTTTCTACCCAAGCTAACGTACCACAGCTTTACTCGTCACTTCACCACATTTTTGTTATTTACTTAGTACCTGCTAATATTTTTCCCGATGCAAATTTATATTCCACAAGCAAATGGATTCATGAATATAACGAAATACAGTGCGTTGATTGAAGCCATTTAATGATTCATGATAGGTAGGTAAGCTTGGGAGGTTTAATTCTGCTAATTATCCTAATGTTCTTTTGCAGAGAATCTCATGCAACATATTATTGAATATGTTTCTGATGATATCGTCGATGTTTTAAATAAAGTTTCCTGTATTAAAATTGCTGAAGAACTTCAGAACTCTGTAAACATAGCCAAAGAACTTCAAAAATGCATCGTTGCTACTGGAACTGGTACCAAAGAAGATATTGTGGGTAAAACTAAAGATCAGCATGAGAAACAAAAAGGACTAGCAGTAAGTCTGGTTGAAGCACTATCAATACTTACTGATGATACTCTCGAGCAGTTGCATGATTACGTCCCGTCAGCTAACGAAGGCACTGTCGAGAAAATAGCCACTGTCATAGACAAAATTAAAACAGATTTAAGTATGATCGTACCTCAATATGAAGAACATCAACTTACCAGAGTAGACCAACAAGAACTAAGAACTCAATTAGAAACTACGACACTTTTAAAGGAAGATTTAGCAGAACCTTTTAATCAGCCTGTAATAACAGTTACTACTTCTGAAGATAGTAAGAATCTAATATTAGTCGAAACGACGTCTGAAGCTCTTGTTTCTTTAGTACCATTAAGACCATGTGAGGATCTAGCTGAAACAATTGATGTTGATAAAGAAGAAGTTATAAAAGATGTTGTTGCCACAGAACATCGTGTGTCTTCTGAAACCCAACAAGAAATTGCAAAAATATATACTGGCTTTTCTATGCAAGAAGAAACCAAGCAAATGATTCCTTCACGAGGCAATGAAGATGACGTTCATGTTTTAGAACAAACACCTGTGAATGAAATTGTTGATGTATGTCAGCAGGCAACTTCTGTAGAAGAAATTTCTGAAGATGCAATATTAACACAGGAAACTTGCTCTACCAATGTTCAAGCCACTGAAATGAAAGTTGAGATGTCAGTCCATGAAGCTTCTGAAGAAGTGGTGACACTAGAAGCTGCTACGCTTGGCTTATCTGCAGTTACAGATGAAACAAATGCCCAAACAGACGATCTGATTGCAAAAGATGAACTGATCGTTGATTGTCACGAAGCTGTCGCCAGTGACGTTAATGCTACAGTTGGAACAGAAACAGCATTTATTAGTCAATCAACGGAGTATACTGCTAATGACATGTCACAAATGACACAAGAAATGGAAAAATCTGCTGAAACTATACCCGAAGCAATTAAAGGTGGGTTTGTTTTAAATGTAAGACGTTTCAAAGTGATCCTTGTGATTGTATTGAATAAATCATCTTTTGACTTTTGATTCATTCACGCTTTTAATTTATTGATTGTGTGTGATTTTTTCAGTTACTTGTGATCTTGGTTTCATATGTGTTTTTTTACATCATAGTAGTACAACGGAAGTGGAAATTACCATCATACATTTACAGTCAATGTCACTTCTAATTACTAATAGAGTTCTATTAAACCGCGGCTTTACTTGCGTGGTACATAGCTACATAACTAAAACTAGTCTGTAATGTTATATCAGTAGGGCGATTATGGAACTCTTGATACAATCAATGTCTATCAGTTTCGATTAGCAATCGGCATCAATGTCTATCAATTTCGATTAGCAAAAGGCATTGTTTCAATCAATCGTATACGATGTATTTGAATGCTTACGTGTACGCTAAACACGGTTCCTACCACAATCTTACCTTGTAAATTGGTCGAGTTATAGTTTGAAACCAACTTCACATTGCAACTAGGAATAGAAGCCGATAGAAATCGCAGCGATCCGTAATACCAATTCATCAAAAGTAACTGAAAGCTATTAGTATCAATGTTTTGATAGTGTCAAAGTTCCATAATCGTCCCACTGGTCCTAATCTATATTTTTACTAAGTTTCATAGAAAAATATTTGACCATTATTGCGTGTTTGAGTAACAAGCATCCAAACAACCACAAAAACTTTAACATTTATGATAATTCTAGTAAGATAGTATAATATTCCTAGCACCTTATCTACAAACATGACACATTTTTCCTAAGAAACACTTTCACAAAATATCAATGTCAGTTTTTGTCAGACATTGTTTTACACACAGTAGGCAAACAGTCAATAAATTCTTAAAATATTTACAACAATAACGAATTAATTCAAAAATTTATACAGCAAATGAGTTAAAAAAAACTACCAAGAGATTTTTTTGTAGACAAATTTAATAATACTACAACATATTTTATCTAGAACTAGCTGACCCGGCCACGCTGTAGCTCAGAAGTTCTAATACGTTGAACCCATATACGCTAACCTCTAAAATTATCAGTGTTTCTCTACTATATTATGTATGTATTATACATATAAACCTTCCTCTTGAATCACTCTATCTATTAAAAAAAACCGCATCAAAATCCGTTGCGTGGTTTTCAAGATCTAAGCATACATAGGGACAGACAGACAGCGGGAAGCGATTTTGTTTTATACTATGTAATGATACAAGTTCCACAACAAATTCCACAACAAAAAATGATTCAGAAACATCACAGAGCTTACATTACTTACATTACGTATAAAATGTACTAAGACAACTCAATGATAACTTATTAGAAGCTTTGCCATTTGAAACTATACCCAAAACTGCAGACCTATACGTAATCGATAATATGCTTAAAAGAACAAGTCATCTTATGAGAGAATATTCGGATGACAATCAAAATTAAACCCAGCTCTCGTTTGAACAAAATTACGAATTTGGTAATTCAATAGGAATTCCTGAAGATCAGAGTACAATCGAAGCGAAAAATGAGTTCGTCGATTGTGCTGATATACTATCTAATAATTATACAAAAATAGGATATTTTTCCAAGACAGAAATGTAATATTGAAATAAACTGTCCTGAAACTGTTATGATTGAAGCAACGAAACCCTTTGAAGAGTTTTTTGACTCTGCGACATTACCTGATGAATTGCTTTCAGCAGATGTAATAGCTGTGGAAGTGTGAGCCAACTATTTTAGAACATACCAAAAGTGCTGAAGAGCGTAATGTAACTACGGAGTTAGCTGACGTTTGACAGTTTTGTTGCTGCTCTTACTGTAGACATTCAAGTCACAAAGGACACTGAAATATATTAGAAAATACAGCAGAAAAAAACCACTCTGAAAATAGTAATTGTATGTCATGACTTAGAACCAGACGTTACTAAGCCGAAAAACACCATAAATCAGGAACCGTGTTTTTTAGACACTTTCGCAATTGAAAAGGTCAAAGCTTTAGAAAACTTAATTCCTTTATCAAAGGCAGCTGACGTACTACCAGTTTATACCTTAGAAACTTCTGAACGTATTTTGACTGAAAATATGTTGCCGCAAAGTTAAGAAGTATTGCTGAAATACTAGATGAAAGTGAGGTCTTTACAAAAGCTGCTACGATGAATATAAGAGAAAGTCTGACTTCAGCGGCCGTTGATGAAATGAAGGCAAGTGAACCAACTGACGTAGAAGATTCCACTTGTTTTTTAGTTGCTAGTAACTCTGAAGTAGACCAGTCTTTATTTGAAGTAACGATACTGCAGGAAAACAAACTGAAAGATAACGTTGCCGTATGTCTTAATGCGCTAAAGTTGAAAGTTAACAGAAGAGTGCTGCTCAACCGTGTATTATGCATTCACCATCCGTTCTCATCGGTAACAAATATTTTGTACTGTCAGTATTTAACTATCGCAGAACTTACTAAATAAAAATTACTCAGTCTTTATTAGAAGTCTTACGACTTATGCCTCTTCACTCAAAAAAATATTTCATCTCTTAACAACAATAAAATTGTGTGATTGCTTTTGACCCGTTATAACTATGTACTACTATTCCATACATTTTGTCCGCGTGTTACAGAATTTAAAGGAAAACGAAGAAATCTACGAGATTAGATCTGCGAGCAAGCGATCGAGTAGGTTTAAATATGTTTAACATGTTGAAGCTGGACATGGCGATGCTAAGAATTATTTGTTGGTCTTTGGAACATAAAAAAGAGTTTTATTGCATGTAAATCTTCGCAACAAAAGTAAATAAAGTTTTAGACAAACTAAGAGTTTCAACACAAAAACACTCACCTACCACACCATAATCGTAGTTAAAATTACCTAGATACTTGACAAAAATTACCTAGCAAAATAACTCTTAATAATTATTTAAATGTGTTGTAAGTAATAGCGAGCCCTAATGTTGCTTTACCGGCTGATAATTATTTTCCACCAGCCACGACCCAGCTCTAAATTAATTCTTTTTCATAATAAATGAACAATTTTCTTCAGAATACGGTAGACTTATACTTCATCGCTTATATGTGCTATACATGCATTTATTAGCAATGAAGTAACTGAAATAGATAAGAAAATATCAATCATTACCAATTCTGAAATAATTAAGGGCTCTGTGGAAGTCGCTTAGAAACTTTTAAAATGCGTGGAGATCATTGATTATAGCACCACTACAGAAGAGAAGAGTCCTATAAACCAAAATGTATTTTCTAAACAAGTTTATCTAGCTCATACACTGCAAGAAGCTCTTTTCACTCAAACATTATATTGCAGAAGTTACCGCCGCAATAATATCACCAGATGATCTTCATAAAGTAACTGAAATTATCCCACACCTGCAAGACAGTTTAAATGTAGTAAGTGAGATCGATGAAGCAGAAAAAATAAAAGTCCTAGAATCGAGTAAGCATTTATAATAACATTTCTTGAATTTGTCTAATGATTTTTGTTACTTATTTCACGTAATACTGCGTATTTACTTACAGGAGATGTAGTAGAAACCACGAATCAAGATAGTATTGCTCAGTTAGAAACACTTCTTCGGGACGTAAATATCAAAATCAATTTTGCTCCAGTAGATATAATTACAGATTCTGATAATTCTGAATCACTCAAGGATACTTTGGATGAAGTTCAAACTGTGATAATAAAACTAAAACGAGAATACGATGGTGATGCAAATGACTTTCTCAATGAAACTCTTGAAGATTTAGAGTGCAGTGTGAGAAGTGTACAACTTCAAATAAATGAGGAAAGCTCACCCCAGCTTTTAACTGAAGCATGTGCAACGTTGCAGTTACTTGTTGATAATATGAACACTACTCAACAAGTCCAAGTGAATCAAGGGTCACTGAAACCAAAAAGCACAGAAAATATTCTTGAAAAATGTTCAAACGAAACACATGAAACTGTAAAACTACTTGATTTTGCTTCAAAATTAGACACAAAAGGAGGTACTGATTTAACAAGTATTATTGGCAATCTTAAAACTATTAAAGATAGTTTAATATCTCTGCGAGAATGCTTTTTAGTAGACGCAGATACTGTTATTGAAAATGGAATCAAAATTATTGAATGCCTAAATCAAGTTGAAGAAAATATTTTTTCACTAGAAAGAGAAGTAGACATAGCAGAAAATATAACAGTCAACACAAGAGACATTATTGTAACTGCCGTACACTCGGTGTACGGCAGCATCTCTAATATGCGTAGTGCTATTTCCAGTCTACAAAAGCAATTTATGTTTGAGAACTATGGTAAACCATCAGAATCGTTGCTTCACTCTATTAAACATATAGCTATTGTATCCTCATCTGATGATGAAAAGAACAAGCCTTCTTGGAAAAGGCTATCGAAGTCCTTGCGTAAAGTACTTAATCATTTTGAAGATATTAAATTTTACATCAATCTTGATAAAACTGCTAGACTACCTAGCGATGCTGGGTTTACCAAAATAATACTAGAAGAATTAATAAATAATATTTTAAACATTTTAGTTCCTCAAGCAATGCTTATAAACAGTGATGTGGTTCAAACAGTTAATCAACTACTTACATGCGTAGATGCTAATTTTATTAGTATAGAATCGGATTCAAGTCTACAAGTAAAAAACAAAATACCTATGTTTAAGGACATAGCTACTAAAATGCTGACTACAATAACTTTATTCAAAAATCATTTGGAAAACCCTATGGATATAAAAATTAAAACTACTGAAAAATCAATAGCGTCAGATGTTAAAATGTTCAAAGACCAAGAGTTGCAAGAAATGACATTAACCGCAGTGGAGCATCAAACGGAATCAACTACAAGTGTAGATGCCAACATGAAAACTACAACTGTAAGTGATGAGGTGAAATCAATCAAAGGAAATAATCTTTCTACTAGTGATCCGGTCACAGATGAAATCAGCAATAAATTAGTGTCTCTTTCGTCTGCTGTTGAAATTTCAATTCCACTTAAAAAACATGCATTGCTTGTGGATGATAATGCTGAAAGCTATATTTCTGAAACCACACAAGAAAAAACTAGTTTGTCTTTACATTTAGAAAAAGGGGAACCAATGAAAACTGAGCGAAATAAAGAAGATTCAACAATCTCTCAATCCGAAACTAGTGATTCCCATGATTTGACTTTACAAGCAAGCACAAGTAAGCCATCGGATAATAGAACGGTTGACAAGGTTACAGATGTAGAACTACCTAGTCAAACAGAAGTAAAAGCTGTGAATAAAATAAAGCATTGGGAAACTGATAAAAAGGACTCAACTATACAGACGTTGGAAATTGAACAACCAACACAATCTCAATCCGATTTGGAAACTAGTGCTTCACTAGATGTAACTTTGCAAACGACAGCAAGTATACAAGAGGATAATAGAAACGTGGACATGGCAACAGATGTGGAATCTCCAACTGTAACAGAAGAAAATGTTGTGAAAAAAATAGAACTATCAGAAGCTGATAAAGAGGGTCCAACAATACAGTCGATGGAAATTGAACAACTAACACAATATCCATCCGTTTTAGAAACAAGTAGTTCCCACGACATGAGTTTACAAACAACTACAAGTAAACAAGAATATAATAAAAACGCAATTAAAAAAACACCAACAACGGAAACAGAAAATAATGTTGTAGTAAAATGTGAGAAGTTGTTATCTGAGAAAAATGAGAAGGATCCCACTAAACAGTTGATGCAAATTGAACAACCAGCACAATCACAATCAGTTCTGGAAACTAGAGGTTCACACGATGAAATTTTGCAAGCAACCACAAAAATACAAGAGGATAATAAAATTTTAGACAAAACTACAGGAGAAGAAACACCGACTGAAACAGAACCAAAAGTTGGAGAAAAAATGAAGCAATCGGAAGTTGATAAAAACGATTCATCTATACAATCGTTGGAAATTAAACAATCAACACAATCTCAATCCGATTTAGAAACTAGTGGTCCACTAGATGTAACTTTGCAAACGACCACAAGTAAACAAGAGGATAAAGGAAAAGTTAACATGGCAACAGGTGTGGAACCTCCAACTGAAACAGAACTAAACGTTGTGAATAAAATAATGCAATCGGAAACTGATAAAGAAGATTCAACTATACAGTCGATGGAAAGTGAACAACCGGCACAATCACAATCCGTATTGGAAACAAGAGGTTCACATGGTGAAACTTTGAAAGCAACTTCAAAAACACAAGAGGACAATAAAATTGTAGATAAAACTACAGGAGAAGAACCACCGACTGAAACAGAACAAAAAGTTGTGGAAAAAATGAAGCAATCGGAAGTTGATAAAAAGGATTCAACTATTAACATGGCAACATATGTGGAATCTCCAACTGAAACAAAACTAAATGTTGTGAATAAAATAAAGCATTCGGAAGCTGATAAAGAAGGTGCAACTATACAGTCGATGGAAATTGAACAACCAGCACAATCACAATCCGTTTTAGAAACTAGAGATTCACACGATGAAATTTTGCAAGCGACTACAAAAACACAAGAGGATAATAAAATTGTAGATAAAACTACAGGAGAAGAACCACCGACTGAAACAGAACAAAAAGTTGTGGAAAAAATGAAGCAATCGGAAGTTGATAAAAAGGATTCAACTATTAACATGGCAACATATGTGGAATCTCCAACTGAAACAAAACTAAATGTTGTGAATAAAATAAAGCATTCGGAAGCTGATAAAGAAGGTGCAACTATACAGTCGATGGAAATTGAACAACCAGCACAATCACAATCCGTTTTAGAAACTAGAGATTCACACGATGAAATTTTGCAAGCGACTACAAAAACACAAGAGGATAATAAAATTGTAGATAAAACTACAGGAGAAGAACCACCGACTGAAACAGAACAAAAAGTTGTGGAAAAAATGAAGCAATTGGAAGTTGATAAAAACGATTCAACTATTAACATGGCAACATATGTGGAATCTCCAACTGAAACAAAACTAAATGTTGTGAATAAAATAAAGCATTCGGAAGCTGATAAAGAAGGTTCAACTATACAGTCGATGGAAATTGAACAACCAGCACAATCACAATCCGTTTTAGAAACTAGAGATTCACACGATGAAATTTTGCAAGCGACTACAAAAATAGAAGAGGATAATAAAATGGTAGACAAAACTACAGGAGAAGAAACACCGACTGAAACAAAACAAAAAGTTGAGGAAAAAATGAAGCAATCAAAAGTTGATAAAAAGGATTCAACTATACAGTCGTTGGAAATTGAACAACCAACACAATCTCAATCTGATTTGGAAACTAGTGGTTCACTAGATGTAACTTTGCAAACGACCAAAAGTAAACAAGAGGATAATAGAAAAGTTGACATGGCAACGTATGTGGAATCTCCAAATGAAACAGAACAAAACGTTGTGAATAAAATAAAGGAATCGGAAACTGATAAAGAAGGTTCAACTATACAGTCGATAAAAACCGAACAACTAACACAATCTCAACCTGTTTTGGAAACAAGTGGTTCCCAAAGTGCGACTTTACAAAAAACCCCAAATAAACAAGAGAATAATAAAACGCTTGATGCAATTCCAGAATCTTTGCAAGCGTCCACTAGTACACAAGAAGATAATAAAATGATTGTCAAAATTACGGAAGTAGAATCACCATCTGAAATAGAACAAAAAGCTGTGGAAAAAATGGAGCACTTGGATGTTAATAAGAAGGATTCAACAATACAATCGGTGCAAATTGATCAACTGACACGATCTCAACCCGCTTTAGAAGTTAGTGATTCTCATGATTTGACTTTACAAGCGATCACATGTAAACAAGCAGATGATAGAATGCTTGACATGGTTACATATGTAGAACCACCGACTGAAACAAAACAAAAGGCGGTGGAAAAAATTGAGCAATCAAAAGCTGATATAAAGGATTCAACTATACAGTCGATGAATATTGAAGAACTAACTCAATATCAATCATTTTTGGAAAAGAGTGGTACCCATTATGTGACTTTAGAAAAAACCATGAGTAAAGAGAAAAATAAAACGTTCGATGCAGTTACAGAATCACAAACTGAAACAGGTCGAAATGTGGTAGAAAAAAGTGAAAAATTGTTAGCTGAGCAAAATAAGGAGGACTCAACTAAACAGTCGATAGAAATTGAACTACCAACACAATCTCAATCCGATTTGGAAACCTGTGGTTCAATAGATGTAACTTTGCAAACGAACACAAGTAAACCAGAGGATAATAGAATAGTTGACATGCTATCAGATGTAGAATCTCTGACTGAAACAGAAAAAAAAGATGTGGAAAAATGTAGTTCCTATAATGTGATTTTACAAGAGACCACAAGTAAACAAGAGGATGATAACATGGTTGAAAAAGTTACAGATGTAAAATCCCAAACGGAAACGAATCAAAAAATTGTGGAATCTGAGGTTGAAGCTAAGGCACAAATCGGGGGTGCACATAATGTGCAGGTGAAATACGTTTCAGAAAGTTCTGAAATGCCAAAGTGTTCCTCCACGGCATCTCAGATAACAACAATGCAAGAAATATCGTCTGAATATGAATTAGGAAATGATGAGTATTTCTTATCTAAAGCGAATAGTGAGCCCGGTTACAAAGACCAATCAGAAAAAAATCTAAAAGAAGAAATTTGTTCATTAAATAAACAAGCAGAAACAGAACTCGGAACTGAAAAAGAATATGAAAGTGCATGTTCCACGAAACAAGTGTTAGAAGACGCAAAAAAAGTTAATCAAAAAACTGTGGTTGAAAAAAACGAAGAAGCTCGGGTCAAGAAGGAGAAAGATTATGTCAATAGTAAACAAGAAGAAGACGATGAAGCACGTTATATTATAGAACAAGAAAAAACTTCCAAAACAGAGCAAAATGTAGTATCTATAGAAAATGAAGAAAAAACTCGTGCACTCAAAGAAAAAGCCGATTGTGATCTTAAAAATAATGAAGAACAAAAAGCAAGCAAAAGAAAAGAAGGAGCTAAAAAGGATTCACAAATCAACGAAGCAGCTGTCAAAGTACATGCAGAATCCCAACTCAAGCAAGAAAAAGTTGAAGTAGATATTGAAGAAAACCAGGATCAAAAAAAAGATGTTATTAAGGAGAAAAAAGAGACTGAAGCTAAAGCAAATTATGATGCAGAGCTTAAACACACAGAAGAAAAAACTCATGCACTCACAGAGATAAAAAAACAAGACTTACAAGAAACTGAAAAAGTGATAGAAGAAGCTAAGTTAATACAAATAAAAGAAGAAACTCGTATCAATCAAAAAAATAATGAGGCTAAATTGCAACAGGAACAAGAAGTTAAAGCAAGTGCTATCATGAAAGACGGAGATGCTAAAGCTAAAGCTAGAGCAAATAATGATGCAGAACTTAAGCACAAAAAAGAAACTTGTGCACTTAAAGAAAAAGTGGATGATGATCTCAAACCTAACGAAAACCAAGAAGCACGTGATATGAAAGAAAAGGTTAAGGAGACAAAACGAGTTAAAGAAGAGGCTGATAATGTAAAAGAGAAAACTATGTTAAAACTAGAAAAAGATGACTTTTCTCTTATGGAAGCTATTCTTTCGGAAAAGGGTGACGCTGAAACAAAACAAATGCAGGATGTAAAAGCACGTGTCCTAGTCGAGGAAAAAATATCTTCTAAAGAAAAGCAAGATGCAGAGTTTCAACAGAAAGGAGATGAAACTTGTGCGATAAAAGAAAATGTGGATGCTGATCTCAAGAGAACTCTAGAACACGAAGTATTGATTGAAAAAGAAATAGCGGAAAAGGTTAATAAGGTAAGAGACGAAGCAAACAAAGCGAATCAGCAAATTGAGTTTAAGGCAAAAGAAATCTGTCTCAAGCAAGAACATGATGATGTGGAATTCAAAGAAAATCAAGCTGATAAAGCAAGTGATATTAAGGAGGAAGAAGAGGTTGATGCAAAAGCAAAGAATGATGCAAAGTTTGTACACTCGGAAAAAGAAACTAGTGTGCTCAAAGAAAAAGTCCAACAAGACTCAGAAGAAGCCAGAAAAGTGAAGGAGAAAGCTGAATTTAAACAATTAAATGAAGAAGGTCGTGTTAATCAAGAAAATAATGACGCTGAACTTAAACATATACAGAAAGACAAAGCACTTGTTATCAAAGAGGTCGAAAAGGCTAAAGCTAAAGAAAAGATTGATGCAGAGCTTAAGCAGAAAGAACAGACTTGTGCACTAAATAAAAAATCAAATGATGATAAAAAAGAAAATGGTAAAAAGGCTAAAAAAAATAAAGAGGCTGATAAACTAAAGCAGGAATCTGAGGTAAAACTAAAAAAAGAAGAAGCTCCTCTTAAGGAAGTCATTCTTCCGGAAGGGGATGACGCTGATGCAAAACAAAAAGAGGATGAAAAAACACGTGTCATGGCTGAGGAAAAAAAAGCTTCTAAAGCAAAGCAAGATGCAGAGCTTAAACAAGCTCCTCTTAAAGAAGATTTTCTTCCGGCAGAGGATGACGCTGAAGCAAAACAAAAAGAAGATGAAAAAGCACGTGTCATGACTGAGGAAACAAAATCTTCTAAAGTAAAGCAAGATGCAGAGTTAAAACTGAAAGAAGATAAATCTCGTGCGTTAAAAGAAAATGCTGATGCTGAACTCAAGAAAACTATAGAACACGAAGCATTGATTGAAAAAAAAATAGCGGAAAAGGTTAAAAAAGTTCAAGGCGAAAAAATTCATGATGATGTGAAACTCAGAGAAATACAGGCTGATAATGCACGTGCTATTAAGGAGGAAGAAGAGGTTGATGCACAAGCAAAGGATGATGCGAAGTTTAAACAATCAGAAAAAGAAACTTCTGCACTTAAAGAAAAAGTCCAACAAGACTCAGAAGAAGCCAAAAGAGTAAAAGAGGAAGCTAAGTTTAAACAAATAAACGAAGGATGTGGTGTCAATCAGGAAAATAATGAAGCTGAACTTATACATACACAGGAAGGCAAAGCACGTGCTGTCAAAGAGATCGAAGAGGCAAAAGCTATAGAAAAAAATCATGCGGAGCTTAAGCAGAAAGAAGAGACTTATGCACTAAAAGAAAAAGCAGATGGAGATCTCAAAGCTAAAGAAGAACAAGAAGCACGCGAAAAAAAAGAAAGAGGTAAAAAGGCTAAGAAATATAAAGAAGAGGGTGATAAAGTAAAGCAAGAAACTGAGTTTAAACTCATAAAAGAAGAAACTGATGCAAAACAAAAGGAGGATGTAAATGCATGTGTGCACGATGCGGAGCTTAAGCGGAAAGAAGATGAAACGCGTGCATTAAAAGAATGTGCAGACGCTGATCTCAAGAGAACAGAAGAACACGAAGCATTGATTGAAGTAGAAATAGCAGAAAATGCAAAAAAAGTCAGTCAAGAAAAAGACAACACTAAGGTGAAAAAAAAACAGGATGATAAAACACGTGCTTTTAAGGAGGAAATAGAGGCTAACACTAATGCAAAGAGTGATGCGGAGCTTAAAGAGAAAGAAGAAGAGGCTTTTGCACTTAAAGAAAAAGAAGATGAAAAATTCAAAAAGCGAGAAGAACGCAATAAAATAGAAAGAGCTAAGAAAAAAGTCAAAGAGGCTGATAAAGTAAAGCAGCAAGTAGAATCAAAGCAAATAGAAGACAAAGCTTGCAATAAAAAAGAAACGGATGACACTAAAATGAAACAGCAGCAAGAGGCGGAGGAACAACCTTCTATAGCAATGCAAGATGCAGAGCTTAAACAGAAAGAAGAGGCTCGTGAGACAAAAGAAAAAGCGGATGCTTATTATACCCCGAAAAAAGATATAAATACTTGTTTGCAAGAAGAAAAACCGGAATCTGTGCAAAAACAAAAGCCTGAAGAAAAATCAAGCCTTCAAAAAGAAAAAACAAAAAAGGCAATCAAAGAAGCAGATAATGTTGAAATGGTAAAGAAAGAGCAAGAAAAAATTGAGTCCAGACATAAAAATGATAAAGACGAAAAGACAGAAAACAAAAAAGATGAACTAAAACAAGTAATAACAGCACGAGTTAAAAACGGTAATGAGGCTCAAAATTATACTCAGCATAAATCTGAAAAAAATGGAGCAGAAAATGAACCAAAAATTGATATTCAACAGATTGAACATAAAGAAGTAATCAGTCCCGACGTCAAAGAGACAAAGAAGATTTGTGTGGACGAGATGTCAAAAAAGACACCCAAATATACTGAAAGACTCGGAAAGAGTGAGAGGCGAGATGATGAGCTTCACATTTACAAAGAAGATTCTCACAGACAAGCCAAGAAAGAAAACAGTGGTATAAATCATAATAATATACGTGGGGTAAGCCACGAACAGCACTATATCAAAGAATATCAATACGAACCATTGCAGACTCAAAGTCAGAAAGTTGAAGCTCGAGAAAAGCCTAGATTTGTTGATCACAACCACCGAGACTACACAATGGAATTTGCACGACCATCAG
This sequence comes from Lampropteryx suffumata, assembly GCA_948098915.1. Taxonomy (NCBI): domain Eukaryota; kingdom Metazoa; phylum Arthropoda; class Insecta; order Lepidoptera; family Geometridae; genus Lampropteryx; species Lampropteryx suffumata. The sequence goes on along the minus strand of OX402544.1, from coordinate 9,614,844 downwards.
GATATCGTGATAGGTCTTTCGAACTTGTTAAACCTGATAACCTTCCCTTACGTGACCACTTGGGTAAAAATACTGCCATCTACAAAGCACAAACTTTAGTACTAGACTCTAAACTGCGTTCATCGAGTTCTTCATTCCTTGATCCCAACTCTAGCAGAACCTCAGAGCCTATCGATAGGCATTCTGAAATCAGACATCAATATAAGGCTCACAGCGAAGCAAGAACTATAAATTCGGATAAACGCACAGGGTTATCCCGTGACTCCAAAAGAAAGCCAGTGTTCTCGACCTATTTGACTGATAGAACAGCTGTAGAAGGATCTCGAGTTAAATTGACATGCAGCGTTTTATCATCATCAGATCCAACTGTGACTTGGTATAAGAATGGAGTCTTACTGGATAACAAGTTGAAATACAAAACTAAGTTAATGGACGGGCTGATAACATTGGAGGTGTTAAACGCAGTGCCAAGTGACTCTGCTGAGTACAGTTGCACAATACAAAATGAAAATGGATCTGTTAGCTCGTCAGCTAACTTAAAAGTATACCCTTGTTTTGAAGCTTCTCCAATTCCTCCAACATTTACTCGTTCAATTCGTGGTTAGTACAGATTTTATTTTATTTTGCTTCTATAGCAGTCGAATTCATTTCATTTTACTCGCAGTTTATAAAATATGATTGTTCTCTCACCAGATACTTTCCACATAGCAGAAAATGAACTGGTATTAGAATGCCGAATCCGTGGGCAACCTCTGCCTACAATCACTTGGCTAAAAGATGATAAGTCTATAAGCACCAACAGCCGATACCAAGCGTATTACCTCGCCGACGGAGTCTGTCGACTAGCGATTGAACATCCTACTCCAGACGATAGTGGGAAATATACTTGCAAAGCTGAAAACTCCGTCTGGTCTGATCAAATCACACACGTGGTGAATTTTACTGGTATGTCATAAAACCATGATAGTTTTTGTCTAAGCTTTTTGTGTAATGTTGACAATATCATACAAATTACAGGTAGAGAAAGTCGCCTCGGTCCAAACATCGCTACACTAGAGAAATCCCGATTCAACAGACAAGCTCTGGAGTCTCGACGTCCTCACTTCACAAACGTTTTGTCAGACTACAAAGTAGTTACTGGAGGAACAATTGGCCTTCAAGTTGAGATAAGAGGTGCACCGACTAGGGTCGAATGGCTCAGAGAAGGATGTCCCGTTACTGAAGTATACAGAAATGCAAAGACTTTCGTAGAGCACGGGTTATATACCTTAGCTCTCTCTGATGTAACAGAGAAAGAATCCGGAATGTATACATGCAGGGCTTGGAGTTCACAATGCCACGTTGATATGAATGCTGCCATCACCGTAGTTCAGCCTAATGAGCTGGATGGAAAACCTGCTATCATTGTCGGTCGTCCAGAAAAAAACATACTAATTTCAGTTGGTGAAGACGTCAATATTTCATTTAGGGTCCAGGGTGATCCGAAACCCAAAGGTAACTTTCCTTCTTTTTAGATCATTAATAGTTTTTTTGGCAGTTGAAATTGTTGTTTTTTTTCTTTGCAGTGGTCTTTATGAAAGGTATCCGTGACATAACGACGAGCCAACGCGCCTATAAAATGACGTCTGATGACTACGTGAAGTTCACATTGAAAAGATCAGTGGTTTCTGACGCTGGCACTTACTGCATCCTCGCTAGGAATGCTTATGGCTGTGATAGAGCGTTTGTAACTGTTGTGGTTAGTGTAAATACAGATGTGTATATCATTTTCTAGCAAAAAACTGTATAGTTTGTAGTTACGGAATTGTAATTATGTCAAAGACCCGAAACGGTATTTTTTAAGGATTTTAACTTTTAGGTTCGACAACGAGCTTCTTCGGATAATTTAATATCAGACTGGACTTATCCAGCTGACGACTCAGCCTTATCGTTAGATGAAAGAAAATTTAAATGTAAGTAAATAGCTAAGCTAGTTTGTAAAAAAACAGACCAACTAAAACATAGTGCAGTACAGTAATAATTTATTTATAACACCAATTTTGCATGTCGATCAATCAGATCAATGCATCTGGCACATGTCGCCTGGCAGGCAATCAAGTATTCTTTGAGGCCACTGCCGCGTTCATGAATCCAGTATTTTATTTTAGCTGTGCCCGAACGCATCCCGGGAGAGCCGTGTGTTGTGGAAGGTGGCAATAACTGGATATCTCTTGGGTGGCCTAAATCAGAGCCTGGATCGTCTGCCCCTGTCCTCGCGTACAAAGTGGAGAGCTGGTTGCTGGGAAAAGACGGTGGAGCGCGCTGGGTGGAATTAGGAATTACACCGTTGAACTCGTTCGACTCTTTCAATTTAAAGCAAGGGGAGGAATACCACTTTAGAGTGACACCTCGCAACAGATTTGGTTGGGGCGAATCCGTTCAGACATCGTCTCCTAACAGAGTTGGTTTAGCTGGTGACCGACCGGAATTTTCCGAATCTCTTCCTGGACAGTTGAAAGTTTTGGTTGGAGAAACGGCTAACCTCAGCTGCAGTGTCAAGGGCAAGCCTGCCCCTGAACTAGTTTGGATGAAAAACGGGCATGAAATCGACGATGAGGATAGACGGATATCGAGTTGTTTCAACGGAATCGACTGTAGTCTCACTATCAAGGAAATCAATATTGAGGATGAGGCGCGATATAGCTGTGAAGCGACCAATGTTCATGGCAGAGCTTCTACCTACGCGAGGTTGGCTGTCGTTACAGACAGATCTATATGGGAAGCTGACGCCAAGTTGAAACGGTAAGTGAAATTGTTTGATGTAGATGTCTTGAAAAAGATCCGGCGTTAACCTACCAATCAGATTTTGTACGCGTATATGTTAGGTAGGTTAGGTTTTCAATGGTCTCTCTGGCCTTTAATTATCTAGAGCGGACGTATTAATAGATGATCGTTTGCATTGTTATCGGAACCGCAAGCCGGTTTTGTGCTATTGTTGAACAAAAGTTTAGTTTTTTGTTTAAGTATTTTGATTGATGATTGATACCCGTGTGATGATACCAATTGGGTATCTACCTATTAATGTATTGATTTCCAACCTGCTTATTAAAAGTTGAACGATATTAAAAAGGATTTTTTTTAACGATGTTAAAAAGATTTTCTTTTGCATATGATAAATCTTGGGTCCATATGTGTGTTTCTCTCGCAGGGAAAGGTCAGCGGACGTAGAAGGTGACTACCCCCCACAGTTCACTATGCGTCTCCGAGATCGTAGAGTGCAAGCCACTTACCCAGTACGCCTGACATGCCAGGTCATCGGTAGTCCAGATCCTTGCATAACATGGTTCAAGGACGGTGGACAAGTTGCACCTGATAGTAAGCTATAGATCGGAGTGATTATTTGAAACAACTTTTTCTTGTCCTAAATTGTACTTATTGTAAAAAGTAACTTATAAAATAAATAAGCTGATTGCAGACATACTGCCGGAGATAAATTTTCCATGCCCTAAAAAACTTATTTCCTTTTTAAGAATATTCACGTAATATTCGTATGTTTTAAGTTTTACGTAATGGAAACTGGATTTACTGGATTATGTAATATTTTAATGTTTTTGGAAGTATTTATATGTTTTTTATAGTTGTTAAAAGTGTTTGTTAGTTTTTCCAAATGAATAAATAAATGCCCAAGAAACATTCATTGACAGATATTATAATATGCTGACTTTTTTAGATCGCCGCAGCCATTTCCAGGATGAGCACTTCCACACATTAGAAATAGCACCAACAACGCTAGAAGACGGTGGTGTTTACGAAGCTATGGCGCGGAACAATAGCGGAGCCGTCAGCTGCCGCTGTAATCTGGTTGTGGATAAAGGAATCAGAGCGTACGTGGCGCCGGAGTTTTGCTGCGGGCTCGAGCCTCTGTACCGGCTTACTGATGGTGAGGCTCTTTTATCTGTTAACTGAACAAGGCAGTATAGCTTGGGGAATTTAATGTTTCCGTCTCTCTGCAAATCATTTCTTGACTATAGTGCTTTTGACTTCATCGACACAAAATATGGATCGAAATTTTAAATGATTTTTTTTGTTAAATTAAGCAAATAACAAATATAATGGCGTTAAAATAATACTCTTTTCAGACTGCATTTAGAGATTAAAAATCAAACCAGCTTCTTTTTAATTCAAGATAATAGATATTTATGCTAGGTGATTTTCTATTACGTGATCACTGCACTACCTGCAGAACTTTTTTGGGTTTTTTTTTACACTTGTCAAATCTAACTTTCACAGGCGAAGAGCTTCGAATTTCAGCCGTAGTTGAAGCGTATCCTTCAGTCGGAGTCACCTGGTACCGCGATGGTGTTCGGCTGCGGCCCAGCAGACGCGCCATTATGACGCTTGATAGAGATGGCCAGATAGAATTGGCCCTCGCTGCGGTGACACCCCGCGACGCCGGTGTCTACTCCTGTACAGCGTCCAATGAGGTTGGCCGCGCATCCACTTCGGGCAAGGTGGAGGTGACGGGTACTAATGTGATGCGTACGCCTCCTGTTCTCATCAGCCCTGATGAACCGTGAGTGTACTCATCTTCTTTTGAGTTTTTAGTGTTTAGTATGTGCAATATCAACACATTATTTGACGACCTCTGTGGCGCAGTGGGCTTAGGTCTAGCTGAGACACAAGGGGTTGCGGGTTCGATTCCCGCCGCGGGACAAATGTTTGTATGATCTGCAAGTATTTGTCTCGGGTCTGGGTGTTTCTATGTATTACAAAAAGAAGTATATAAGTAGTATATCAGTCATGTGGTACCCATAACACAAGTTCTGCTTACTTTAGGGCTAGATGATGCTGTGTGAAATGTCCGGGATTATTATTATTATTTTCACGAGTTGGTTCTGGGATCTTAAACCTATCACCTAACAGAGACATTTTGCTATTATCAAAAATATCTCAAGCAGATTAGTTCATCATTTCAATGGAAATGTGCCCTTCCCGGGTAATATGGTGATGGTTGGTACAGGACGTATTCATCTCACTTTCAAGCTTAAACTCTCAGGTTCAATGAGATGTTGTTGAAACCCAGGCCTAACGAATTCCAAAGTATCTAAAGAAAAGTATAATTATTTTTTTCTCGATGTCTCGGGGTGTCAATGTCGCCTACCTAACCTACTCGCTCTCATTTATGTATTTTTTTTCCAGTTGTCATTTTGCAGAGGTTACCTACCGTTTACCACTAAATTTCTAGTTACCGATTCCCTAATCTATTAGTATGCACATATTACAGATACTCTAAAGAGCCGATGTTTATTCGCAAGCCGCGGTCCAGCGAGGCGCGGGAAGGCGATACCGTCATCATAGCTTGCGAGGTCGTCGGTGACCCCAAGCCTGATGTCTACTGGCTTAGAGATTTTCTGAAGGTAGTCATGTAAAATAAGTATAAATTAAAAACACCCTCGACTAAAACCAAACCATCTACAACCTATTCATTAAGATTCCAAAGAGCAGAGGTATCCTGTACCTCACAATCTAGTTGACACTGCAGGACTGGATCTAGTTACCCTGCTCTTAAGTAATAGGTTACCAAATTTTTATATCGATTATATTTGTGGATGTTTACATCCCGTTATCAACTATAAATAGCAGAACAGGTATTCTTGAATCATAGCTAAAGTGATCATACACTCTCGATTGAGTTACGTTCCAAATAAAAAACTAAATCAAAATCGGTTCAACCAATTGGGAGCAACGATGCCACGGACATACACACGCGTACAAACTGATACACAAACACACACACAGATCTGTTGGTTTCGGGGGTTTTAAATAGTACCTTATATGTTCTAAGTATACTTAGAGCCTGGCTACTAGACTCAATCACTGTGGCTTTAAATGCAAGCGTCCTGAATACGCCGTCATATATATTCATCAGTCGTTACACGAACAGAACTAAAACTATTCGGTCCGAACTGAAATCTTGCGATGTCCGTATCGTACCGTGTCAATAAAGAAGTAGGTATCTTACCTACAAAGACAAAGACTTATAAAGCTTGCATTAGATTAGCTCAAGCTTTTTTAAACTTTTTTAAACATTGAACAGCTGCTTTTGATTCCATAATCAGATCAGTACGTGGATAGATACCACTGTAATTCCATACAGGTATGCCAACATCTCAATCGACCTATTTGTTAAGGAGTTCCGTTGAACAGTACAGTGATTATGGATCGGTACTTATCAGTGCCTTTCGGACCGTGTATCCAAATGCAATAATTACAGGATGTTTTTATATACCAAAGAAGTGTGAAAAAAGGTGAATGATATCGGTCTGACGAAATCCAAAGAAGAACGAGACATAACTAGGATTACTGCTAATTTGACTCTCTTGCCTTCATCTTATATCCAAGATGGATGGTCGTTATTGTGGTGATAATGTTCACTCAAAACGGGATATTTACCATGATATATGAGTTTTTCTGCTTCTCGATATTTCGGCACAGTTGCATGCGCCATGATCACGAGATAAACTGAAATAAAATAAATATCCCGTTTTGAGTGAACATTATGTGCAAAACCATGATAGTTTTAAAAGTTATTGTGGTGAGTTCTATGAAATCACCAGAAATGAATGCATTCGCAAGCAATTTGCATTTGCAGTTTTGCAAGCAATGGCTGAAGAATACTCTGCTTATTTCTTGTGAAAATAAAAAGCACAGGACAAATAATAGTTTTGAGGCCATCGTCGCCTCTATGTGCGCATGCAGCATAAAGCAACGTTGCTGTTATTTTTATTTTCTCTATTAGAAGTGGCGCAGTTTCAGGACAAAAGAAGCCAAAATTCTTTGTTTCAAGCTAGTAACCGGCAAAGAATTATCATATTAGTTAATCGCAAATATCAAAGAGAATTAGAAAAAATTGAGATGCAAAAATTACACCAATCGTTTTTTATATGTATCGGCGATTTCAAACATAGATATCACATCACACTAATATTATAAAGGCGAAAGTTTGTGAGTGTGTGAGTGTGAATGTTTGTTACTTCTTCACGTCTAAACGGCTGGAGCGATTTTAATAAAATTTGGTATGGAGTTAGCTAACACCCTGGATTAACACAGGCTACGTTTTACTGCGGGAAAATATATATTTTTTTTGTTACCGCGGGTAACACCGCGGGGCACAGCTAGTAAATAAATAAATATGATATTACTAGTGACTGCTTTGGTTTTATTTTAATACGCACTAAGGAAAAAAAACAGAATGTTCAAATTATCTACATAGCTGTACTTAAGAAAACAAACGACTATATTGCCGATCTAGTAGGCCTAACGCGATATATTCATATTAAAATTCAGTCAGAAAGCAATGTAATCCGCTGCAGTCCCACCGTACGACCGCCCATAACCCCTCAAATAGTGATGTATAAATTAGTCGGATGTCGAATGTTTTTTTTAGGAACATATCATGTTGTGTCTGTTTCATGAGCATTTTTAATTACATTAAGTAAACGCATTAAACGTGACTGCAATCTAGTCAAATCAAAATGTAGTCTCAAAGCTTCTACCCTTTGTAATAATAGCATGTGTCAAACGATGACAATTTTGCCAATGTCAAGTGTTTAGATTGTTTATAGTAAGACGTCACAAAGTCGTATGTTGTCATTCTTCGTTTGTGATTTCATAAAAATAAGTGTCTTTATAAAATATTTATAACCCAGTAACCCTTTTATCAATTATCGATAAAATTATTGAAAAACACATATGCAATCAAATTCATTCGTTTTACAAGACACATAATACATTCTCAGATACACAATATGGATTTCAACCTAAAAAAGCACAACACAACTTCTTTCACACTTTACAAATCATGTTAATAAAGGTCTGAACAGCGGGATGCATATATTAATGGTATTTATAGACTATAGTAAAGCATTCGACACACTGAGACATAAAACTTTAATTGAAAAATTAGAATTTAGTGGTGTTGGAGGACCCTTGCCGAATTGGTGTGCTGACTATCTAAAAAACAGATCATTCTGAGTCAAAACAGCTGATCATACAAGTGATAGTGTGTCCGTGACAGAAGGCACAGCACAGGGATCAGTGCTAGGACCCCTACATTATCTGACAAACGTCAATGATCTAAACAATGTAATCAAACACTGTACAGTATTACAATATGCTGATGATACATGTTTGATAGCAGAAGATCAAAATATTGAGGTTGCATTAAATAAACTACAACATGATTTCTCTCGAGTTATAGAGTAGTCTCATGACGCTGGACTAGTTGTTAACGAAATTACTACATGTGTGCTCCGTACAAAATAAGTGAGAAGCCAGTTTTATAATCAAACTGATAGCACACAATCATAACTGTCTTCATAGGAAAAATACCACTTTGTAAACACATCGAACAAGTAAATCATCAAACATATCTCGGTCTGATTATCGATAACCACTTTAACTGGAGTTAAGAAAGCTAAAGTTAAAGAAAGTTACGAAAGAGTAAAAATGCAACTTTTAATGGAAAATTTCTTCTGCTTGATAACTATGTAGAACATAAAACCTTTACCTGACATGTGAAGCAAAAGAAACTAATGACCATATCTGCAAAAAACTTCTACGGTATGAGAATTACAGATCATATTTTACCCAGACTCATAAGCAATATCTCGACAAATATAAGAAACACGATTTATACTATGAATATAAAACAAAAAAAGAAGGCTTACTATTTTGAAAGTAACTAAACGAATGAATACTCCTCGGACTAATAGATACCACAAAAAAAATAACAATTTAAACCTACGTAAAGAAAATAACCACGAATTAATTAACAATCCATCACTAATTAGTAACAATCACTAAACCTATAACGTAAACATTAAGAATAATATATCAACCTGTATATTGCATGCAGATAAGCACTGTACCTACACGTAATTATGTCCGAGTTTATTTTGTTTTTTAGAAATGAATCAGCTCAGCTGACATTCTCGCCATACTATAGTTACTATTCTTTATTGGTGGAATAGAAGTGCATTATTTTGTAAACTCTATTATTTTATACCTCTTTATACCCGGCACTATTTATTTTATACCTATATATATATTATACTATTATGTCATAGAGGAATACTACACCTTAGACAAACCACATTTAGGTTTTTAAGGTGTTTTTTATTTAAGTGTAAAGTACATTTAAATTTTTATTAAATAAAAAAAATACGGATTATTTTTGCTCGAATCACAAAGAATTTCAAATCTTTCATTCTAATTATTCACACCCGAGTCAATAACTCTAGCTTTATTTTGATAAAATCATCGAAATTTCAAATAAAACCCGAAATAACCTGGGGAAAAATAAAAAATACACAGCACAATGTATCCGCAAAACAGCCCAAAATAATCTGGTAACGTTTTGTCTATTGATCGAAACAATCAAAATCGGTCGTTCAAAAATAAATCAGAAAAATAAAAAAAAATCACGGTTAAAATGATTAGCGCGATATGAAATGTTCTTAACATAACGGTATTGGCAGTAGTTTAGCTTAGGCATTAACATTTAAATTATCACGGTCGGCCCCCTGGCCTGCCCGCGACAACGGTTATTGAAACATAACAGAAACGTCGGCAACAAAGGAAGCGCGGTAAATTCCAGTTAACTACTTAATATGTGTATGAATTCTGATCGCGAAAGTTTAATAAATACATTTTTTTTTTCATAACCTATACTTTCCCACTGCTGGGCAAAGGTCTCCCCTAATTCTTTCCATTTATCCCTGTCCCCCGCCACTTCCTACCAGCCTTTCTCGAAGGCATCGAGATCGTCACGCGAACGTTTCTTCGGCCTGCCCCGGCTACGTCGCCCATCTGCACCTGTCTGCATAAACAACTTAAATATACATAACTAACTTCTATCCGCGGTTTTGCACGCGTTGTATCTATCTATATGAAATATATTCCAGGCCTTGCGATTTCAAATCACAGATTGCATCTGCACCAAGCTTAATCCAAATACGTTCAGTCGTTACTTGTTTGAGCCACAAACAACCTAAAACTGTCGTTAAACGTGCTTTGTGTGATCTTGTTCTATCCAGTGTAAAGTTTTAGATTACTTTTTGTCTCCCTACCTATTCCTTGTGTACTGTAATCGTGTCCATCCCCAATAAACTGCATATCTGTTTTAATGAGGTGTTTGTGCTTTCGGTACCAATCTAGGAACCAATCCCTAATATCGGACCACCCCACCTTACCGTAAAAACGTTTAAATATCCACGAAAACTTTTGCATATAAACAATGACTGAGACACAGAAGGTCGCGGGTTCGGTACTTGCCGCGGGGCAAATGTTTGTATTATCTGCAAGTACCAAGCTGTGTGAAATGTCCGGCATTATTTATATATATCTTTATTTAATTAGTAAGATGTACTCTGTCACCAAAGTTGGTCTCTAACTAATCCTTTTTCAGCCCGACTACTACCGGGACTCGTCCCACTTCAAGAGGATGGGTGACGGGCCGGAGTACCGCTTTGAGATCCCTCACGCGAAGCTTGACTACACCGGCGCCTACTCCGTGGTCGCTCGCAATACGCACGGAGAAGCCAAGGCGGTTATATCGCTGCAGATACTAGCTAAAGGTGAATGACAGTTAGATTATGTCAACACCATAGGATCGGCGGTCAGGGGGCGGTCAGGGGACTACAACCTCTTGTTGCAATAACAATAATACATTGAAATTTCGTACTACGACCTTCAATAAGTAAGCTTACTTTAATATTGTAAGGTTATTGCAGTATTGGTGATGTCATGATGAATTATTGTTTACTCAATGCATACCTTGAGGTGTTTTTTGACAGCAAGCTATATCATTCTAACGTCAAACGAGCAATCTTGTAGAAGTTACTCTTTCGCGCGGGAAACATTATAGTCCAGGATCCATGGTCCATTTTTAGACTTGATTATTATCAAGCTAGTTTTCCGTGAGTAGCTTTATTTTGATGAGACGCCCAACAATTTCCTGTACGAAACTCTAACAGAGCTAGCTTACCTCCTGCTCCTGCTACCTCTGTTAGGGTAGCTAACAGAGGTAGCAAGGATAAAATATGTCGATTTGATGATTCTCAAATATTTATTACTAACTGAATTTTATTTTGTTAAATCTCAAGATAATTATCTAAATTATTCGAAAAAATATTAGTCCTACAAATTCGATTGTTTGATCAAAGTGTCCTTCCAATATGTATCGATAACGAGGTCATCTTAAATGATTACTAACCAGCTGATTGTTTATTTTTTTACTTAGTTAATATTTAGATAATTTAACAGTAATATTGTCCTACAAATTACGTGGTACGTTATCCCGGTCCTACGCTCAGAAGTTTTTAATACTATAAGACCATTTTTCTCATTACTTACTGTAGGACAAAAATATTACATAATAGGTTAGTGTGTTCTCTGCCCAAATGAAACAATGTCCTACGAGATAACAGGTATGTATCACTAGTCCGACAAGAATTGTAATTTTTTCGTTTTCCCATTTGTAACACAGGATAAGTGAAAAAATCTTTTTTTTAAATTTAAATAACTTTATTTTTTAGTAAACTAGGTACAAATATTTGTGTATTACCGGTATATATAAAAAAAACTTCATCAGATTCATCTGATAAATCTTTCGCTACTAACATTGCTGAAATCTTCATCTATTTCACTTTCCTCACTGATATCGTGATACGTGATTATCTGACTTATTACAATAACATGAAAAAATTAAGTAAGAAAAAAAACATTTGTTATTTTCGGTAAAGTGTGTACAAACAAATTGAAGCTACCTATCTACCTCCTAGTATAGACCTCGTTATCATTACATGTTGCAAAGAAAGGACTCTTTGATCAAACCATAGATTTTGTAGGACAAATATTTTTTCAAATAATTAATATAATTATCTTGAGATTAAACAAAAAAAAACCCAGTTAGTAATACATTTTTGAAAATCAACAAATCGACATATTTTATCCTTGCAACCTCTGTTAGCTACCACAATCGAGAATTTTCGCTCAGGAAATTGTTGGGCGTCTCATCGAAACGAAGCTATTCACGAAAATTCAGCTTGATAGTAATTGTTTTTACATCAGGTATCTGTACTACAACTTTTGTGTGTAGGACCGGGATAACGTACCACGTCATTTGTAGGCCAATGTGACTGTTAACTTATATAAATATTAACTAAGTATTAAAAAAAAAACAATCAGCTGGTTAGTAATCATTTAAGATGACTTCGTTATCGATACATGTTGGAAGGAGGGGACTCTTTGATCAAACCATCGATTTTGTAGGACTAATATTTTTTCGAATCATTTAGATAATTATCTTGAGATTTAACAAAATAAAATTCAGTTAGTAATAAATATTTGAGAATCATCAAATCGACATATTTTATCCTTGCTACCTCTGTTAGCTACCACAATCGAGAGTTTCGTACAGGAAATTTTTTGTTTGTTTTTTGAAATTTTTTGTTTTGCGTCTCATCAAAATTAAGCTACTTATGGAAAACTAGCTTGATAGTAATCAAGTGCCAAAATGGACCATGGATCCTGGACTATTATTGTTTCTCACAAATAAAACACTAGTGTTAGAAAAGGTCATGGTACGAATTGAAGTAATGTTGCTACAAGCTTTAAGTAAAACGTTTCTGAAACATGATGGTTTTGTAATAGAAGAAGAAAGAAAGAAGAAGAAAGAAAAACATTTATTCAGCACACAAAAAAAAAAAAAACATACAAGAACACAGGAGCGGAAAACAGACTAAAACTAAGCTACAAGAGAAAATTTATACAAACACATTAAAACAAACAGAAATAAAACTAACTATGAAAGTTATGAATAAAAAATAATAATAATAATAAGAATAAAAAATAGCCCTCCCCGCGAACCAAACAACATTTAAGTGTGGCTGAAAAGGTTCCATCTCAGCATGTGCTACTTCCGGGCACGGAAATAGCGCTGGTTTTCAGATTTAGTAATACGTTGTGGTAGGCCTATAGGAGTGCTACTATTATCTTACAATGCTTGCTTTTATACTGATAGGTCTATGGCGTAGATTTTGCGCCTACGCAAAACTTCTACCTACCTGTTAGCTACCACAATCGAGAGTTTCGTACAGGAAATTGTTGGGCGTCTCATCAAAATTAAGCTACTTACGGAAAACTAGCGTGATAGTAATCAAGTGCCAAAATGGACCATGGATCCTGGACTATTATTGTTTCTCACAAATAAAACACTAGTGTTAGAAAAGGTCATGGTACGAATTGAAGTAATGTTGCTACAAGCTTTAAGTAAAACGTTTCTGAAACATGATGGTTTTGTAATACGTTGTGGCCTATAGGAGTGCTACTATTATCTTACAATGCTTGCTTTTATACTGATAGGTCTATGGCGTAGATTTTGCGCCTACGCACAACTTCTACCTACACCGTAGAGCCGCGTAGAGTCAACGTAGAGCTTCTACGATGTAGCATGAAGTTTTAATGATTAGGAAGATCAAAGATGATTTTTGAAACTAGACGGACACTATGTTTTCATGGTAATTTCGGTTTTCAGATCTCACTGCGTGCGATGAAGCTCATAATGTTAGATACGGGTAAGTTTTCTTAAAAATATTGTATTTAATATATGTATTTGATATCTACATAATATACAAGTTACACTCGGTCTAGTTGAACTAACTATACCGACTTTACCTAAATATATTTTCTTTAACCCTTCACAGTTCTATTTCAAAGGGTTGAGTTTTCTGGCCACAGTTAATAAAGTAATATTTTATATACTAGCTGACCCGCTCGCTACTAAGTCCGTGCCTTAGTTTTATTTAGTTTACTTAGATTAGTACATTATTTTTAAGAATAACAGTTCTATTGACTGAACCAAAAACCACTAAATTGAGTTTGGAATCCATAATGTATTTTGAAATCTGGATCCTGTTTATTAATTGATTTTAATTTATTCATAAATTCTATGAACAAAGGTTGTACGTGAATCTACTTCATACCATAGCGAATAGACGTGACTTAGAGAATAAGCTAGCATAAAGTGGAAGTCCCAACCAAATTGCTTTTACCAGATTTAAACCAATCGTGTATAGGCAGACAAGTATTCAAAAAATGCTAGACTCGTGTTCTACTCCAAGCCGTTTTTGGTAAAAATATTTTCAAAGTACGTCTGTACTTTAAACACTTTTCGATCTCCACAGTATTTTAATAGTATACTAGTGTCGATGATACTAATTTTGGTTATAGATTTCGATGATAGTCATTTTGGTGTTCTTCCTCAGGCGAGTAGAAGTCCTGCCACGCTTCTCCAAGGAGCTGACAGACCTATTGTCTTGCGATGGCGACGCAGTAGAGTTCGAGTGCCTACTATCCGGCCACCCGGAGCCTCATGTCAGATGGTTCCACTACCACGAGGTACATTTACGTTACTCTATTCAGAGAACTAGGAACTAACTGTAGGTTCCAAACTTTAAAAACACTATGATAATTGAAGCCGCTAATATAGGTGCCGCAGCCTAAAAACCAAACCCAGCCCTACTATTATTTTCCTTACTTCATTTACAGCTTATCCGTGACTGTTCTGACTTCGAGACAAGTTTCGATGAAGGAACAGCTCGACTGAAGATCAAGCAGGTCACGGCAGACGATGAAGGCACCTACACCTGTGAGGCTGCTAACAACCTCGGCAAGACCACGTCTAGCGCCTGCCTGGTGGTCTACCGTAAGTGTCTTAGTTAGTTCTGATTACCTGATTTGTCTTGGATTTGGATTAATGTTTAGGCATATATTTTTTATCTATAATCTACCCAAGTAATGCAGCTAACACATCTAAGGTAACCAGGTCTTTGTCAAATTCATCTAATGATGTTTGTTTCTCATAATATTTAAATCCTACTCAGCTACCCCCAATAATTATTATCAGGCTGGAAGTATGCGAGTTTGGTATTAGTCATTTTAGTCTCACGGCGTAACTTTCGGACAAAATGGGAGGTTTTGCAAGTAGTTATTTAGTTAATCACCCGGTATCATAGCTTCACCGTTGGCTACATTTTACGAGTAAAAGCGTAATTTGTTTGGGTGGCACTCGGCGGGGGAGTGTTCCCAATACCTATACATGGTTAGGATGTATAGGTGTCAAAGGTTAAACACGGGTGCAGCCGTAAGCTTATGATTGCTGTCAGATAAATATTAATACTAAGATAACTATCGTTAAGTTACTCTTATTATGCGTTAACTTTTGCAATACTTGGCAACTAGTATAAATCGATCTGGAGCCTAGAACAATACGTTTTCCTAAATTTCTACATATCGCAAGGTATTATGTGGCAATATCTCTAATTGCTACACGTTTCCATTTTCGTAAATTGCTTGATTTTGTCGCGACATAATTGGCAAGTTTTGCCCAAAATTGAGCAATAATACTTTTAATAAGTGTAAGTACCCGTGTAAGCGGACTTTGTCAACGTAAACTGCCATTACCTCGCCAAAACTCGGAACAAATATCAGCAAACCTTTCTTAAACTGGATCTTAATGCCTTTTTAGCTCCTGGAGAGCCTAACACGCTGAGTCAGCGTCTGCGCCGCCCGCCCGCGTTCCTCTCCGCAGCGTCCACGCCTCGTTCCACGCCACGCTCCACGCCCGCCAGATCCGTCTCAAGGACTCCAGGTGAACGTCACTTAAGCTAAAACCTTTGCGTCTATCCTATATGATTGATGATCGTACATCGTCAAGTGAAACTTTTTACTGACTCTTAGGTGCGCTTAGTACTTATTGGACAGTGCTTAAATATAACTTCAAAAACTATTATGGTTTTGAACATAATTTTCACTCAAAACAGGATATTTACAATGATCTATGAGTTTTCTGCTTTCCGATATTATAAACTCAGTTTATATGTTTATAAACATATAAACTGAGTTTATATGTTTATAAACAGAGTTTATCTCATGATCATGGTGCATGAAACTGTGCAGAAATATTCGGAAGCGGAAAAACTCATATATCATGGTAAATATCCCGTTTTGAGTGAAAATTATAGTGCCTAAATGGTGGCAATTCGGTTGGTTCTTTTCTAAAATTAGGAATTGTCTAAAATATATTTAGTATATAATGTATAAGTTTATATATTATATACTAATACTACTACTAATTTACTAATACTAATTTTAATATATAAATATATAAACCTATTCGGTTGGTACCATCTAACTAAATTAGGAACGCTTAATTAAGTAAGATAAAATTAAAGTAGGATAAGTTGGTAGCAACAGAATACCAAAAGTTAATTTGACAGTTCAAAACCTAATTTTAGCTTAAATTAGTTAGGTTGGTGCCAACAGAATTGAAGCCAATAACTATCATCTTACATCGTTTTGGATCATACATTGATCATACTGCTTGCACTTTTGGTTTAACCCTTGAGATTGTGTTCCAGGGCCAGAATCTCGCAGGCTCTGCAGCCCAGCACGCACCCTGGCACCTGCCTTCTACACGTACCCGTTTAACAAAGTGGCCGAGGAGGGCGACTCAGTCTCGCTACAATGTGCTATCAAAGGCAACCCCGCGCCCTGGGCTACATGGGACAAAGATGGCGTCATCATTACCCCATCATCTCGCATCACCATCAAGGAGAAAGATGAAGTGTTGAGGGTTTTAGAAATAGACCAAGTGACGATCGATGATGTGGGCGTGTACCGTATTACAATAGAGAATGAGTTTGGGCGGCAGGAGGCTTCGGCTAGGATCGAGGTGATCACGCAGAAGGGGAAGTTCTACGCTGGAGTCCGGGCAGTGAGTCCGTCTCCGAGGAAGTCGCTGACGTACAGGGGGCGCCGCCCCTCCACGCCTAGGCAAGACTGATCGTGGCACTGTAAGTTCTATTCATTTAAACTCTTATATTTTGTTGTTAGTCTTTACGTAATTAGTAAATCTATGTGCGTGTCTGTAATTCTATTTATGTACGTTTAAATGGATTAACAATGATAACGCAATAAATGCAGTATCCATGAGTGGTATTACCATCACACATACAATCAATTGACGCCCAATGACAACGAGTGATTTTTGGTCGGGATGTAGTTTAACATGACATTACAAATAGCCAAGGCGAATGAATGATTCACATAAATTGTAATTGGTGTGTTGTATTTAGCGAAATTGTGTGCCTCGCAAATTTAGCTTTTGCAGAACTAGTTTGGGAAATTATCAAGTAACCAATATTTTTACAATAAACCAGCTGTTTTCATTATGCTGTGCGACAATATAAGGAGGTTCTTACCTACATATAAGTAGGTACCTACAATACGAGTAACTCCGTCATTTTAAAATAACTAGTAGTTACATACTTTTAATTTGATTTCAGGACACCTGGAAGAGCGACGATAAGAACAGTGCAATCATTTTGTTTTATTTATGATTTATTTTCTTTGCATTTTATTTGTTTTTTTTTACCTTGGCTGTAGAATTATTATCGACGTTAAGTTTTTGTTTTTTTTTGTGTTACTGTTGTTTATGTAGGTCGCTTCGCACGACTTATTAAGGGTTCCGAATTTAAAAAGTGGCAGTGACAGTGACAGTAGAAGTGACATAAAATACAAGAGTTCTGACTCTTGTATTTTATCAGATTTTCTGTGTGTTTAGCTATTTAGTTTCCCTGTCCATCACTCTCTCATCACATCACTCAATAACTTCGGGACCCTAAAGCATTCTCCGCCATAGCTTAGCAGTTAATTTTCAACATCACAAGTTCGAAGCCATATACATAGAAACGTAGTTTCTTCTACTGGATGTCTGGATGTAAGAAACAAACGAAACTCATTTCTACTGTTTCGTTAATAACATAATAAAGAATTATTGAAAATAAAAATTGTCAGTTGCACTTAGTAGTTAAGTTATTCTTTTATAAATAGATAATATTCGTAGGGTTAAGTTAAGTTACCTACCTTAGGTAGGGTTGTTGTGGATTTTCATTATATCAACTATTTAATTGATTTTTTGGATATTATTATTAGGTGTGCGAAGCGACAATTTATTGAAACATTGTATTTTACATCGAATTGTTATCCTAGAAAAGTAATAAAGTTGCTGCAATTGATCGACATGGTTATATATATATATATATATAACCTTAACTATTCTTACGAGGGATTAATTAAAACGGTTTTCTATGCTAACAATTTCTAGTAATCCGGTTTGTTGATACCTATAATAATTATGTTTTGATATGAAGTAGATACAAATATAATTAATCATTAGAGCTGATTCAGTGACTTCATTCAGAAAGTGGTTCCCGGGTTCAAAATTAAATCTTTACTTCGTTAGAGACAAGTAACGGGTGTGTTTTATTTAAAACAAAAAGTTTGGATTTAGGTGTGTTTTACGACCAGGCAGAACAGTGTCCACTTGCCCTTGGAAATGAATTTCTAGCATTTCAAAAACGAGATATGCAAAAACATGACTTCTTTGAAAATAATAGGCCTAAGAATATGAGCCTAAGAAGTTGCCGTTTTAATGAAAATTTAAGGTAATGGAATTGTTTTTTTAAATTCAATGTATTGTTTATAAATTTGTGGTTTGTTTACGGCTCGCAACATCAAGGACGTATACGAAGCGAACACTAAAAATGAACGCATCAACGCACGACCTCATACTGCACAACAGACGGTTTCCAAAAGCTAGGATTGGTAGCACTCTGTCATCCACCCTACTCACCAGACCTAGTGCCAACTGACTAAATTTTTGTCTAGTATTTGGACAACTGCTCAATAATAAAAAATGCAGTACAAAATGCCTTTAAAGAGTATTTAGCTCCCGTCCAGCATCGATAAAATGTCACTGTGCTGGCAAAGCTGCATGAATAGCTTGGTTGAACTTTTCGAATAATATAAATAACTAGCTGCTGCCCGCGGCTTCACACGCGTGATACCATAAAAAGTAGCCTATGTTCTTCCCCCGAATGCAATACATCTTCTTACCAAATTTCATCAAAATCCGTTCAGCCGTATAGCCGTGAAAACGTAACAAACAGACAGAGACAGTTTCATATTTATAATACTACTAGCGACCCGCCCCGGCTTCGCACGGGTGCAATGCTGCTGAATAACATAGACTAAGAGATATACATATACCATTGCGGACTTTTGTGTAGACCTTTTTAAGGTGTAGTACATTACTGTAGTACATTATTTTGATCTAGCTCGTAGGGTTCAGCCAGCGTTTGCAATATAAGCGCAAAAAAATAGTTTATTTACGACATCACATCAGTCAGTGTTTCGCTACTATATTAGGCATGTTTTATATATTATATAAATGTTTTATTATTATATAAACCTTCCTCTTGAATTACTATATCTATTAAAAAAACTGCATCAAAATCCGTTGCATAATTTTAAAGATCTAAGCATACATCGGGACAGACAGACAGCGGGAGGCGACTTTGTTTAATACTATGTAATGATAAATATAAATAAAAATTAATTATTTTTAAACTCCTAACTAAAACGGCCATTTCATAGGTAAATTACCTTACGCAAGTTACGATTGCTAGTCCACAATGAGTTTCGTAAATTATAAATTATAGCCCTTTAATTACTCTTGACGATCAACACGCAATGGATAAACTAAGTTTTGACAGCCTTGCCACTTACCAGGGAAAACGTGACTGAGAGATGTGTGTGCTGAAGCTGTACTTAAGCGGGTACGGGTTTTGATAGTTTACGGAAACTATACCTATAAAGTATTGCTTGCTTTCATACATGCAGCTCCTCTAATGGTAACTTTGAAGGACTAAAATCAGCAGTACGAGCTAAATCGAATCATTGTATTCTAAAACGAGAAAAGCTTTTGAGAAAATTAGTGCGTTTTGGCAGTACGAGTTCCTACTTTCACATTTTTTCTCATTGAGTTGTTGAAGTATTTATTTTGATAGCATTGAATTATGTTAAAGAGATGGTATCTTCCTTCCTTCAAGGAGGCTAAATGAACTGACCGTCGTGTTAAGGAGCGTTAGGAGCTCGTTTTACACATGACCACTAGTAATTCAGCAATTCATCACATAGCCAATTTATTACTTATAAAATTTGATACGTCTCGGTTTTGGTAGTAAGGGCTTTTATAGTTTACGAAAACTTTAAAACTTATCGTTTCCAAGCTTGCAGCGCCTCTAGCAGAAACTTTGATGAACTAAAATCGGTAGTACGGAGATACTTGTCCCTTTTATATTGCAGAAGTGTAAAAGAGATAGAAGTATATAGCATATACAGGTGAAACATGTACAGGTAGTTTGGAGAGGCAACGAAAACTTTTATAGTTCACATATTTTGTAAACTCGTACGATCGCTGACGGAAAAACCTTGTGTTGAACTTGAATTTTAACATTTAATAATTAGTAGTGCACCATTAGCGCGTTCAAAAGTAGATACTAATTGGCATGGTTTCTTTCATTCGACCTAGTCCGAAGTTATGATGAGAACGAATGTCCCCAGCAAGAGAAACAAATATATATATATTTTTTGGCCTTTATTGATTAAATAAGTACACTTACACATAAACTGAGGTACGTATCTTATAAGTATCTTACAATTAATACATAATTAAGGTACAGTAAGTAGATAGAGTATACAACGTTAAGCTACAATGCCGACATTCACTCAAATCAAGGGTAGAGCAATGAACTATTAATAGAAGAACATTATAAAAATTTTCCAACAAACTAAATGGTATAAATATATATAGAAACAAATAATCCATCCATTCTTCCTATACGTAAATGATGCCGTAGCCATAAAGCTACATGACAGTTAATATTTTTTTGTTTTATTTCTGCAAATAAATAAATATTGGAGGACATTGCACACAACAACAAACAAAGAATAGCTTGTATTATCGTGACCAGATGACTAATAGAATACTTATATACTTTTAAATACTTATGATATTTTATAACACCCAGACACAGAACTAATACCTATGTTCATCACACAAATGGTTTTTTAGGGAAGGAATCGAACCCCTAACCTAAGGGGTTCTAAAACAGTTACTACCAGAGTTACTACCACCTGACAGGCATTATAAAACTCAAATTATAAAACAGAAACGTGGGGAGCCCACCACGTTTTCAAAATTATTTCACGGCGTCTGGTAGATACATTGCGTGACCCAAAACCTGGCTCCTATCTGGCTCAGCGTATCAGCATTGCCATTCAACGCGGCATTGCCGCCAGTATCTTGGGAACGCTGCCCTCTGACAGTGATCAGGATCAGTTGAGATATAGATCTTTTTAAACGGTCCTTAGATAGCTCAACTGTTTTACGTGTATTTTATTACATTTGTGTAATTATTTCTGTAAATAAATATAACATAAGTTATAAAATAAAAAATATTTGAAAAATCTGAAAACACAAACCCGTATACGTATGATCATTAAATGTCACAATTGTAGCTCCACTTTGTATAGGTATATAATCAACTAAACAATGTGAAATGGCTACTCCCTTTGAAACTAACAGTAGACAATATTTTTTCATATGTTTTTATGTTATGTTGTGAATACCTAATGCGCACAACGGTAGTATGTACCTATAACATAAACTTAAGCGATCTGACTGCTTTTTAACTTAAGAGTGAGTAATGTTATAAACTTCTACACACTAACTAATGTTTTGTTTAAATCTGTCATCTTTATTCATTTACATAAGAATGACAAGGACAGAACATACCTAAACGCAACGTAGCTAGCGTTTCGTAGCGTAATCATGGTATTATATGATAGAAGGTAAACAAATATTACGTAAGTTACTATTTAATATTTAATTCAAACAGGTCAAACCATTACAGTATTTCATAAATAAGTACGAATAGCATTACAAAGAGTTATGTAAGTAAAATGTCCGTATTTGAGTCTAATCGGAGAAAACCCTACCTTATAAAACTAGGCCTTTGCAGCTAATCAAGATGATTCAAGTGAAGATTTTTACCCACGTATACAAGTAGTGTCTGAGATAGTTTTTAGATGGAATAAATTTACCCAGAACCTATACCATCCTCTTAGAGCTGTAGCGTTGGTCGGCTGTATTCGCAGGAAAAAATATGGTCAACATGTGCGTATTGACTTATATCCTACTATTATTATAAAGTAACTGTTGCCTGCGGCTTCGCACGCATGGTACCTACATAAATAGTAACGTGTGTCCGTACCTAAGGTACAATCTATCTCCAGATTTCATCTAAGATTAGTTACCGTAGAAAGGTAAAAACAGATAGACACTTTTGGAAATCTGGTGCGGATTGTAAAATAGGTTACTCTAATAAAATGTCAACAAATTTGGACGAAACTTGGTGATATAATGTAAATATAGATCTAGAATTACATAAGTTACTTTTTATCTAAGTAACACGCAGGCAAAGCTGGCGAGTTCTTAATACGAGTACATTACATCTATTACGTACTCTAATACTTATAATAGAGAATTTGCTCGAATACTGAAACGCCACATTCATTAAGACGAACTCAAATGTTTGAGACATTATCATTGGATAATATAAAATCTTTCTTGACGTTACATGGTTCGAGTGTTGCATTTAAGTCTTCTAGCTTAATATACATAAATAAATAATAAATAAATAATGCATTTCACACAGCATCATCTGGCCCCAAAGTAAGCAGAGCTTGTGTTATGGGTACCACATGACTGATATACCTACTACTTATATACTTTTTTTTTGTAAATACATACATATTATACATAGAAATACCCAGACCCGAGACAAATACTTGCAGATCATACAAACATTTGTCCCGCGGCGGGAATCGAACCCGTAACCTTTTGCGTTTCAGCCGGACTTTAGCCCACTGCGCCACAGAGGTCGTCAGACGAATTCAAATGTTTGAGACATTATCATTGGATAATAAAATAACTTTCTTGATGTTTACATGGTTCGATTGTTGCATTTAAGTCTTCGAGCTTAATATATATAAAATAAATAAATTCCTGCACTGCCTGACCAGTGACTACTAAATGAAGTCAAGATATTTTTAACCTATTTCGACACACACATAAAACAAGACAGTAAACAGAAGTGATAATAGTAGCTTGTTGCACCGAGCGCAAAGTGAGTTAATAATGCACGAGTGTTATGTTGGTTTTTTATTATCAGCCAGTATATTTTTGATCTAATGCAAACATTTTATATTAAACTTAATGGGAGATATTAAACCTCTGTGGTAAATTTATATCTAAATAAAAAGTAAAAAACAGTGCAATAATGAAAAACAGTACAATAATGTGATTTCATATAACATTATATGAAATAATAATTTTATCATTAATCACTACAAAACCGATCACAAAGGATGTATTTTTTGCTTAGAACCAAAACAGTGCAGTAATGTTATATTAAATCTCATTGTAGCATAGTTTTTCATGAATGCACTGCTTTTATTTTTTTAAAGCATTTTGCATTTTGTACCTTAGTAAAACTTTGATACAGTTTTTAGTTTTTATTTTGTGTAGTTATATTTTATCACGATAGGTAAAAAGCTGGTAGTTGAAAGAAAAGTATATTACGCACTTTTCTGAAGTGAGTAATTAATGCACTCGTGTTAATTTAGTTAACATTCACCAATATTCCATTCGGGCATTAATAACTCACTTCGCGCTCGATGCAGCAATCTACTATTTATCGTAACATTCATATCGGTTCGGGTGTGCAGACGCTAGATGAGGGTTCGTGCCGCAAATTCATTCGGAGCCGATGCGCAGCAATCATCACGTTGCCAGCACGCTGGAAATTGCAACACGGCTACCGTTACACATAGTGACATGCTCTCAGTACCAGTTAGTGGACAATTGTTAAATTAGGTTACGAGTATCTATGGATTTGGTTAATATTGTAAGCTCCATGGGTGCAAGACTTTGCGATTATTTGAAGAACTTATATTATTATTCTATTTCATATTGACCAAGGACCTACGACTAACATGCCATGTAGATGTGTCAAAAAACGATAAGGTTATGACACTATGATATGGGTTTTAATTTCTAGTTTATAATTGGGAAAAATTATTACCTGCCATTTGGAGCGGTAGTCTGCCAAATAAGATTTCAAATTCTGTCGCATTTTGTACAAGTGCTTAGCATTCATTCTTTGCGGAGGTCCTTCCTTGATCCAGCAGTGCTGTAGGGCCTCCGTGGCAGATATTCGCTCGTCAGGCCGCCGCAGCAGAAGATTGTCCACAAAATCCTTAGCTTTATCGGACACCTCATCGAAGACATAATCATTGTAGTC
This sequence comes from Lampropteryx suffumata, assembly GCA_948098915.1. NCBI lineage: Eukaryota > Metazoa > Arthropoda > Insecta > Lepidoptera > Geometridae > Lampropteryx > Lampropteryx suffumata. The sequence goes on along the minus strand of OX402544.1, from coordinate 9,590,533 downwards.
GTATTTAACCTTGGTAATGTTCACGGAACGCTCAGGCCAGGTTTCTCCAGTGAAAGGCATCAAACCGGACAGGCTGAAAAGTGATAAACATAATATTTCACAAAAAAACTATAATAATAACTTATGATCTTCTTCAAAAGCTGCTATATTGAACGCCTGCAGAATTTTGTGGTAATTCTTGCAGACTGACCTTCAAGATAAAGCAACTACCAACCTTAATCAGGTAGGCACTGTTGTGCACTTAGCTAAGGCCGTGCATCGCATTAATAATATTAATAAAACTGGACATTTCAAACAGCATCATCTAGCCCCAAAGTAAGCAAAGCTTTGCTCTTTGTGGGAACCACATGACTAATATACTACTTATATACTTAATTTTTTGGAAATATTATTTATGGTACATATTATACATAGAAAAAGTCCTAGATTCGCGACTAGCCCCGCGGCGGGACGATTCCCGCAACCCTTCTGCGTCTCAGGTGGGTCTTCGTCCACTGCGCCACAGAGGTCGTCGCGGTTTGCTGTTGAGGACTGAGTTTTATGTAGAGTCTTCGAGCCAAAAGTTTGATCAACTATATAAATAATACTATGTTACAAAATATTTAAACAAGTGTTATACAGTGGCCATGGTTGTCTAATTAGAATTACGAGACTACTGTATCGTAGAGATCTGATTTATGATTATACAAAACTAATAAGAATGGTCTATTTGCAAAACAAGAAAACTAAAAAAAAAACAAAAATATATGTAATAATAATAAAAAAAAACAACAAACCAATTATAAAGCGCCAAAATCTTAACCACTACGGCTTCATCATCATCACTTTCAACACGTTCATATTGTAGGGTTGTTTGAAACACGATTGTGGCTAATGCTTACTTTTCAATTATTTATGTATCGCAATTACGGCATTATATTCAAAATCACAAGCAAGCCTTTAGATACTTGTCTTGGTTAAACTTTAGTTTCCGGTAGCACAAAAACAAAGGAAAAAAAAGGGGGGGGTTCCGTTTGCATGGATTTTGCACAACATGACCACAATGACACACCACAGACTGAATGACTCTATATTACTCCAGAGACACATGACACAACTGACATAAATGACAGATTTTTTACGTTCCGTTTGCATGGATTTTGCACAACATGACCACCATGACACACCACAGACAATAAATGCGACAAATTTAGTTGTTAACTGTCAATTTTTACGTTTCGTTTCACGTTTTATCTGATTTGAGGTTAGAAATGTTTTTTATTATTTTCTCGAAAACTAAGGATTACCTTCTATTCAGAGTAGATATGTAATCAGGAAGCAAAACCCTAACAGATTTGAGCCTTTTTACCTTCCAACTTGTGCTACCGGAAACTAAAGTCAAGCCCTTATCTCTAGTGTTGGATATTATTTATTTATTTTATTTATATATTATCTTAATTGTAATTAGACAACCATGGCATGTAAAACACTTTTATAAAGAAATAGTTACAGAAATGTGCAGAATAATATACAATAATATAAAATACACGTGAAACAGTTGAGTTGAGTCCTATCTAAGGACCGTTTAAAACGATCTATAAATAGCTCAACTGATCTGAACTAATCATTTTATGCCGATAGTGAGTTGCATCGGTAGCGTCTCGTAGTCAACATAAAATAAAGCCTATTATTGAGAACCTTCGCATTATTATTTTACATGGTTATTTTGCCCTGAGCAACGGCCTATCATCTCGCAAAGAGCATAGCAGAGCAACAAAACTAAATTATGAAAAGAAGACCTGGATGAATAGGCGTGAATCACTATTGTCATACACACTTTCTGTATGCTAATATCTATACAGTTATGCGTATTTTTATCGTAGATGATCCACAAGCGAGTGATAAGCAACGACTGGCTTCAGTAAATTTTTTGTGACGAGATGCAACTTGTTTCGCAGATATTGCTGTCGCGTTATATTGCATTCGCATTGACTAAATAAATAGGGTGACGAATAGACTTACAGCATATAAGTGACAACCCCGAGGCTCCACATATCGCTGGCAATGGTGATTGGCTCATAATCGATGACTTCTGGGGCTACGTAGTCCGGCGTTCCATACATGACTCTTGCTAAGTTTTTGGTCACGTACCTGGCCACTCCGAAGTCAATCAGCTTCACCTGTTTATATTTTTTAATGACTATTGATGTCCTCTTAGTTAATTTATTATTTCTTACGAGTTTATATGGAAATATGCAAATTAAGAACCAGCACAGCTGGTACGTGTACATAAGTGCAGCACTCGTACACTTAACATAAGTGCGGCAATCGTACATTTAACATAACTGATATTATGAATAAGTATTTTATTACAACACAAAGATGGAGATGTTAATTTAAGACGCGGTAGGAACCAAACTCCCGCCATTAAGATCATTAAGCCATTTGCCTGCCTAAGAGATGTTTTAAGAACCTGTGTAGAGTTAGGGCTCATGCAAATGATGTTCTCAGGCTTCAGATCCAGGTGGGCGATGGTGTTTCTATGCAAGTACTCCAGCGCTTGGCATATTTGCTTCACGTAGCCGACCACGTCCACCTCTCTGAGGTACTCATCGCCCACAACTCGGTAGAACAGCTCGCCTCCCCAGCAGCTGGAAAGAGGTGAATGCTTTTATCTTTTATATTTTTCTCGAGTTATTTCCGATTGTATTAGTTATTTTGGTGTTTTTATTTAAATAGAGCTAGAATTATTGACTCGGGTGTGAATAATTGAAATAAAAGCTTCGTGTTTCTTTGTGATTCCAGAAACAAATATCCGTATAATGATTTTATATGAAACAAAAAAATTAATATGAAATTTGACGAACGAGAAGATACGACTTTGTGACATCATTCTATAAACGATATAAACACTTGACACTGTCAAAATTTACATTATGACACATGTGTCTTTTCTTCTTCTTCGTTAATGGCATAATGGCATGCCATTGCCAGAGATGCCAGAGAAAGCTCGTGGCATAGCTAACTCGGGTGTGCTAGTGTCAGCAACCTAGTGAATGTCCTTAGTGATTTTACTGAAGTGGCATTTTCATTATGAGCGTTCCGAACTTCGGAGGGGGTGTTAAGCTATCTCTTTACTCTCGGTCCTGGTTTTTCAAAAACGGTTAGGCCATGGCGGAGGCTTGTGGGTGACCTCTAACTCTTTTACCAGAGTTGGTTATCGATTCGTACAAAAATAGTAGTAGTATTCATACTCACTATTCCATCATGAAAACATACGTGAACTTCGACTCGTAAAAACCTATGAGTTGAATCAGTTTCGGGTGACTAAGGTTTTTCATAATATGGAACTCCCTCAATATTTGTTCCCGATTTTTTTCGGTTATAGCTTTCACAACTTTGGCTGCGTATTTTAATCCGTCCTCTTTGTTCTGGACCAACCACACGCAGCCGAAAGCGCCAGTGCCAATTACGATATCGCCTTCTATGTATTTATCAGCAAAAGCCTCCATCGGTTGAATGTCCTGGGGTATCGCCGGTAGCAAAACAATTTCTGGTAGCAGGTCTGCAAATAAATTTATAAAATAAACAAATAATAAAGGTTTCAGCATATTATATGCTTTACATTTTGTTATTAGTTTTGACAACTTTTAACATTATTATATTATTTATATCCTGTACATATTATGTATGGTGCTTACTTACCTTTCTACTATAAGATACGACTGTTTAATTAGTTACCAATATTAAATTATCAAAATAAAGACACTCACCAATGTGAACTACTGAGTCACAGATATGATGCGGAGGTTCTAGAGCTTTGATGCGGAAAATCAAAATTCTATCAATCGGAGGGGCTTCTACACTGAAATGCGGCACGCTGGTAACTCCACATTCCGCAAAGGTCCCATTGTCCTGCCCCAACTCTATACCGAACCAACAGTGGTGCGGGATTATGTCTTCATTCCTGAAAGAAAGCTAATCTTAATAAATAAAATAGACCAGGGTCGATAATTTTTCAAACCAAAAAATATAATAGTAGCATGAAACCCATTGGAAAAGGAGGAGAATATTATAAAAATGGAAGGAAAAATAAATTACGGGCGATCTGAGGTCGGGAAGGGTTGAGGGATGAGGTTTTAAGGGTAAAAAACGGTTTATCTCGATTTCCGGCAAAACTACTAGTCCTATGGAAAAAAGACAGATGGCAAAGTTGTAGGTAATAAAAAGATCTACAACTTTTGTATTAACACTTTTTCACATAACCTCAAAATTTATGTGAAAAATTGAAAAAACCATGTTTTTGGTTTTTTATTTGTATCTTTTACAAAAAATATTTTTTTTTCACGAAATTTTGTGAAAAGTTACCTTTTTAAGTCCCAAATACACAGTAATTGATTTGATTTAAAACATTTAATTTTTTTCACCTTATTTTGACTTAATATCGAAAAAGCACCCTAATTTACAATCGAAAATTCACCCGTCAAAATATCAGATTTTTTCAAAAAGTTGATGTTCTCTCTGTTCGTTGAAATCTCTACTTTTCGATAGTGTAAATATATGTATATATATTACTAGAGTAAATCTTTTCAGAAAATGCAAAAAATCGATAGAAACTCGAATTAGATTTTTTTTGTAATTATTATATATATCGAAAAAGAAGGTAATCATAAGTTTTTAAACGTGCAGTACCGTTGACTTTATTTCTCGGTCACCGGTACTGCCTTTGCAAGAATTGATTTACCTACCTTCTTCAGATATTTCATATTTGAACTATATATACCCTTTGAAACAAAAAAAGAATTTTCCAAATCGGTTTAGCCATTTTTGAGTAATCGGTGAACATATATAAAAAAAAAACCCTACGAATTGAGAACCTCCTTATTGATAAAGTCGGTTAAAAACAAAAGAACACTAATAAAAATCTAACTATTTTATTGAATAGTGAACCGAGTTCAACTTACAGTTCTATTCGGTTTCCAAGTCGCAAGGCAAGTGAGTCTTTTCGACTCACAAGCAATCTCTTGTCGCCATCTTCTTGTTTTAAATTAAAAAAAGAAGATGGCGACAAGAGATTGCACGAAAGTTCTATTAAAACTTTTAATAGAACTTCCGTTCAAGTTAAAAAATATGGTGCAGGAACTTATTAAAATTACAATTAATTTTTATGCTCAAATTGTCATGGTTCTGAAAATTGCTCCAATATGGAAGAAAAAGCCTACGAGGAAGTTCATGATTCAGAAGAAATTGTGGATGAAGAACCAACGCATACTGGAAATAATATTGGAGACGAAGAATGTGATGGTCATGAAGATTTCGAAGATCTACTAGAATCGGAACGGTTTGTCGAATATAACGATGAAGAAATGCCATCAAAGACAAAATTTAATGGATAAGTGATTAGAGTTTAAGATAAAGTATTTATGAATGATAAGATTAATGTATTTAAAATATTGTAATGAATAACGTAATCAGAATAAAGTATCGAAATTCAATAGTACGATTAACACAAAAGTTGTAGATCTTTTTATTACCTACAACTTTGCCATCTGTCTTTTTTCCATAGGACTTGTAGTTTTGCCGGAAATCGAGATAAACCGTTTTTTACCCTTAAAACCTCATCCCTCAACCCTTCCCGACCTCAGATCGCCCGTAATTTATTTTTCCTTCCATTTTTATAATATTCTCCTCCTTTTCTAGTGGGTTTCATCCTACTATTTTTTTTTTCACCGTATCAGTACAGCGCCATCTAGTATCGAGTAGGATACACTACATAGTACGCGTATCTAAATTATAAGAGCGAATGAGATGAATATATCTCTTTCTTACAAGCGAACATTTTAGCGCGTACCGGTTCGTTCTCGAACGTTCGAGTAGCGCCTAGATTTTACACGATGTACTCGCCGCGCATATAAAAGCGACGGTAATGTGTGGATACAGTCTACAGTCTATTCTCGGCTTAACTAGCTTAACAAGTGCGATATTTTTGAAGTATAATCAGTTGTGTTGTAGTGTGTCCTATTTGGAAGTATACTAGTAGAATCAGTAGAATCAGTTCTGTGTGTGGTAACTTTGAAATTAAAGCTATAATTTGGTAAAATCTAGCGGTTTCATTAATTTATCAGTACCCGGCTTCTAACAATATGTATGCGCGATATAACACAATGTAAAAGAAAAATATAAAAAGAATTGAATACTTTTAAAAATAATTTCGCTGTGTTATGCATCAGGTTAGACAATGTTCTACTTACCATTCAAAGACCAGAAAGGGCCCTTCGTTGTCTGCACTCACTGTCAGCCTACTCGCTGTTATATAAGTTGCAGACCCGCGCACAACATTCACGAAATACAGGCCTTCCTCATCCAACCTGTTCAAAAAAGGCTTAATAAGTATCTAAAGTAAAAGTACAGCACTATACAGTAGGTAGGGACTACACAAATCACTGTAATTTAAATTGTAAATTAATTAGTAGTGTTTGTAGGTCCCTCTTTAGAATTTAATCTGAAATGAATATGTGTATAAAATCGACGTTTGATTTTTCCCACACAACACCGGTGGACAATGCACATACCACCATTTCCGTACAAAACATTTGCCTGTTGCACCTGTTGTTGCGCCCTATCAGGCCCCTTGTTAAAGCTATACCTAAATATAAGAACCTATAACGTTCAAAGTAAACGCAATAAATGTTTAACTTGAACTTGAACTTTTTAACTGGCACCTCAGTTCCAACGGCCTGCATCACAGAACAGAAAGAACGCTCTGTTCTGTGGTCTGCATCTATTATTTGATCCTACCTACTTATCTCCATACGAGAATCATCAACGAATTCAATGTCGGTGTAACATTTAGTTAATATCGGGTTTGCAATAAATCATATTTCATGTGAGTATAAATAAAGCCAGATAAATAATGTATGGGTTCATAATAAACTTGTGCAAATTTACCTGCAGTAGACAATTTCCAGCAAATAACTTGAATCTACCTGAAAGAAAAAGATTTATGGTTATTTTTTTTATTGTGTTTGAGAATTCTTTATGTATGTTATCTTGTATTATACGAGTCTATGTTTTGTGGTATAGAGCTGGAGTCTAATTCTTGAAAAATGAGAAAAATCATTGAAAGTGAGTGACAGCGTCAATTCTGTTTGAGCCGTTAACGGGCTAGGTATACTTACTTTGTTTGCGAAATAATGACTATCTATATAATCTTTGACCCGGATGCAGGTCTTATTTCTACGATGTTCGTTAAACAGGTTACCGAGTAAAACCGGTCGTGTCTTCGCTTCTTGGATCATGGACAGCGGAACTATTACCAGTCGGGCATATAATCTTTTGATCAATCCAGATTTACGATTCGGCCATGCTTGTCGAAGTTCGCAGATTACGTCACCGGCCATGCTAGGCTCCAATTTTTTTATGTATAAAAGGAAATGGCCTCCGTTGCATATCACCTGTCCGAACAAACACTATGCTTAATGGCCAAGCGAGAAAAGTATTCAAGGTCACTTTTATTATATGTATGAAAATCAAAAAATGTAGCTAATATATCCATGAAATCAATCCGCGTCACCGACTATTAAAATGGTGTAAACAGCAAGCATGCAGCTGCATTTTAATCTGAGCGCTTCAGTGCAAAAATAAATTATATATCCCTATTGCGACTAAAAATAGTAAATAGATCCTTTACGAGTAACACTCGTAACGTCATGGTGCACTTCTTTAATAAACTACTAAATATTCAAGTAAACTCTCTAATCTAAAAATTCAAGCTAAGCTTGGTTCTAGCGTTTTTTTGCATATTTATATGCAAAAAAACGCTAGAACCAAGACGAGTTTTATGCCGATTCTTCCCTAACTTAGGTTCGGAGGAATTGGCACCTAAATGTACCTATGATGTAAGATGATTAAAAGTAATCCTTCTGATTGTATTGATTATAATGATTTAACTTTGACTGCGAAAGGTGCAGTCGGTCCCGGCTTTTTAAATGTTGTTTATGTGGCTTATCGATTAGAATCACTAAAACAAACTTTGTGGAAAAGAATGCTATGCCATTCTCCTAGGTTAACCTTTTCGACGTCTTTTATGTTTTCTATCCTGTATCTCACTGGTTTGACTTGTTTTCTATTAGATCAGCAGTAACAGGCTACTCGCACACATATGCAAATCGCTACGCTGTTGTCGCACTCATTCATTATACATTAACGCTTGCATTGTGTGTGTTCAAATTGATCGATTCATATTGTGAAGACGGTATGTCCCTGTGACTGCCGTTTATTACTGTATAGGTACCTAAATAATAGTGTACTAGTTTCTGCTACAATAATTACTATTGTTATTTAATATTTACGACGAATGTGAGTGCCTAGACAAACCTTATCAGGTTTAAAGGTACAATACCTACTGAATTATCTGTATAGTTTAAGTGCATTGAATAAATAATAATAATAATAATAATTTCTTAGCGATGTTTGCGAATATGTTGTTGGCTAAATAACGAATATTGAGTAGATGCTCTGTCTGACGGGACTAGGAACCTATGCTAGGCTTTTCTATTTTCTTTAAACGTCATGAATAATGTTTTTCTTCGTTTGTCATTTCATGAAGTAAAGGAAGTACCTAACATAGCTCAGTTAATTTAATATTTCTTACTCGTTTTATTGCATGATTTATTCAGTAATCTAAGCGGAATTTTAATGAATAAGTTGTGACTACATGGGACAAGTATGCACAATTAATCATATGTGTATTATGGTACATTGTGATTTGAACGACGAGGAATCCCAAGAAAATTTTAGACGGCCATTCCCCGATGATGTCGAGAATTGACAATTGACTATCGACTAAGACTTTAATAAACAAATTGACTATAAAGAAATATAAACACTCAACACTGCTAAAGTTGACATTTAATACATAATGCCATAAACAAAGAAGAAGAAGAAAAACAATATGACTAGTGTGTTATGTCATAAATAATGACATAAAATCTATTGTCAGCTGACGATATGCATGCCGAACTGGCATGCCATGGTTCTAATTCTAAAATAAATTATAAAATCCTGTTAAATAATATGTAAATACTTACATTAAATTGGCTATTGGTACGTTCCACTTTATAATGTCCTACGTACCAGACAACATAGAAATAGTTGGTATGTGTAAGATCGAATATACAGTCGAAAGTAACCTTCGATCCACAACAGGCAACTGCAGATTGTGGCACACGTAGCGCATTCACATGTGGTAGATTTTCTAGTGAAGCTGAAATTGTTATATTATTATAACATAATGTATTTGATGCGATTCAAAAACCCTAGAAATGAATTGGCTAAGATTTTGAAATATTAGGTACACATGAAAATGTAGTACGTCTAAAAAGATTGTAAGAATCGCACCCAGACTCTATTGATTGCAGACGACATTATTATAATGTTATCTGTTTACCAGGATTGCCTTGTTTCAACTTAATTTCACACGATATATTTTGCTTGGCCACTTGTTCTTAAACATAATTTGGTGTGGGTTTTTTACATTTTCATTTTTTTTTACAATTATAAATACTAAATACTATTGTTATTTTTTGATATATTTATAACTATATTGTAACATACGTGTGATCGTCACGTTGGTGGCAGCAGATATACCCCTGGAAACCTGACCATTCTGCAAAGTAATCCTATATTCTCCTGTTGACGAATCGGTAGCGTAAGGCAAATTTAATCCATGGTAATTAAAGCCATAGTCAATTATAACAATATCATTTTCTATTAGAACATTGTCCTTTTCCCATCTGATAATAGTATTCGCATCAGTATGCACTTTTAAAACCAGGCGTATCTCTTCACCAGCTATAACTTCAAGATCATCTGGTAAATACTCTTCAATGATCGGGAAACATTGACGCTTTTCATTGCAGTCTCCCACTTGTACATCAGCAAAACTGGATAAGTAACCTTGTTCCGTTTTCGCAACAACGAAATAGATACCAGTGTCTTTTGGTTTGGCGTTTGAAATCACCATGAACGCGAAACCTGCGCGGCTATAAATTATTGTTCTAACGTCTTGTAATACGACATCGTTATTTTTATACCACGTATACTCTTCTGCCGAATAATTGAACCTCGCTTCTAACAAAAATTTTTCTCCTTTTAATACTTTAGTATTGCAAAGGTGTTTGATGACTCCCAATCCGGTGTGTGGTATACAATGATAGAAAACACCATCGTCCACATTTCGAGGTGCAACAAAAAGGTGGCCTTTTATTGATATGTACTGTTGGTTGTGTCTGCATTCGATTGTGTAAATGCCTTGATCACTTGCATTTGTATGTTTAATTTCAAGACGATGCCACGCGTGGTTTTTTATCACTGAAACTCTTTCGTCGTCAGACTGTAAGGTGTTGCCATCTTTATGCCAAGTGCATGTCGGTTTGAGATCCTGCACTACCTTGCACTCGAATAGAGCGGTGTCATTTTCAAGTGTAATAACATCTTCCACTTTTTCATCAATATCAAGCAACCCAACTTCAGTAACGTCATCAAAATTTGGATGAATAGGTGGTATTGCTAAAAAAAATATGCTAATTTATTATTTATTTTATGTACATTTTCTATTTTTTTATTTTTTTATTTTGAAATACTCACGTCCTCTTCTTTTTTCAGGCTGCAAATCAGAGGGCAGCATATTTGGCACTGAAGAACTTCTTTTTAAATGAAAGTTCTTAACGTTTTCCACAAATCTCGCTGAAAAGAAGTATCTGGTTATTATATAAGTACGTACCTAATCAATTTAACCAACATGGCTAAAATTTTTTTTTTTACAAATATATAATACTACTCTGTCAAGAAAGTACCGAGAAACGATCAATAATACACAAAATGTTAGTTATTCATCCAAATTATTTTATTGCCTTCAAAGTTAGCTCCTTCAGAAACGATACACTTATGCCAGCGAATAACCCAATCATCAAATTTAAATGCTTTTTTCCGGAATTGTGTTCAGAGGGCAGACCGTGATAATTTTGAACGCCAAAGCTAAACCAAATCAAGTCGTTAACGTTTTTTTGACATATTTCGTACCGCGCTAATACGAAATATGTCACTATAACGGAAACGATTTAGCACTAATTTGGATTATACGTCTATCAAACGTTGCGGGATCGCGTTATTTTTGACAGTGTTTTCAAATGAAAGTTTTTGATTTAGTACATCCTAGTAGTCTATGCATAGAATAATACCATATATATATGTCGCGTCAGGCATGGCAGGGTGCGACATAAAAAAAAATTAACGGAAATGGCTAACCGGAAATCATCTCGCAATTTTAAAGATTAAAAATCAAATGAACATCTTAGTACTTAATACATTTCAAAAAGCAACAAAAATAAGTTTAGTTTTATTAACACAATCAAATTAATCAAGTAATATTTTAAACTAATTGATTGGTTATTTTCCATATTATTTCGTTTACTCTCCGACATATATTTGTTCGATTGGTAAAATCAAATATTAAATCGTTCAGAAAGAATAGCGCGGTACCATTTTGACATTTAGATTAGCCATATCCAAACCTTTGCCAAAACCAATCCGTTCAATGGCAATTATGTTGACAAATAGCGCGATCGGCCTACAGTTCTCGCCGCGAATTCTCCTTTATGTGTTCTACCGAATGAAATCGAGTGCCACGTTGTGGTTATTTGTATTTTGGGAAAACAAGAAGTCGGCTGGAGCCATTTCTGGTGAATAAGGCTCGATGGTATTTGTTGGGTTTGGTCATAAAATAGTTCACAATGATGGTCTTGTGCGAAGGCGCATTATTGTGGTGCAAAATCCAAGAATTTTCCTCTCACAAATCTGGCATTTTTCGTCGAATTTGCACTTTTAAACGCAGCATAAGGCTCAAATAATATTCTACATATACCAGTTGACCTTCCGGCAAGAATTTCGGGTGCACAACACCGTGATTCTCAAAGAAAATAGTCAACATGACTTTGACTTTTGATCGACTTTGGCGTTGTTTTTTTGGTTTAGGTTCAGTTGGAAGGCGCCACTCCGAAGCTTGTTGACTAGTTTGCATGACAAACTCATAAACCCACGTCTCGTCACCAGTAACAATGCGTTTCATGAATGTTGGGTCGGAATTGACTCGTGCTAGCATGTCCTCAGTGACTCTTATCCGATTGAGTTTTTGGAGAAATTTCAGGTCTTTTGGGACTAACCAAACGGCCACATGTTTTATACTCAAGTGATTATTTAAAATAGTACGGATCGACTCGTGAGACACAGAAAGTTCAGCGGCTGAAAATCTTAGTGACTAAAAAGATTTTTAGTCACTATTTCCACTATTTGTCACATTTGCGATGTTAACTTCAGTTGAAAACGATAGTCTACCAGAGCGAGGCAGATCGTCCATCACATCTCGACCGCTTTTGAATGCTTTGTACCACTAATAAGCACGTAGTTTTGATAAAGTCGATTCACCGTAAGCCTTCTGTAACATTTTCAGGGGCTCCGAACACGAAATTCCATTGGCAATGCAAAATTGAAGACAAACTCTTTGTTCGATGTTTTTTCCATTATGAAATTAGCAATACATACTAGATTTGATCTAACTTAAAACAGCACTGTGTGTAATCTAAATAACATATGCAACTCAAACTCCATGCCAAAAAGGAAAACAGTTGTGCCAATCTAACAACAAAAAAAAATATTTGGAACCTTATACAAATCATCCTTTCCAGATACTTTTTTGACAGAATGTATATTTAACCACAGGTTAACTTTGCCAGCGACAAAAGAACTAACAAAGCTCTTAATAGGTAACAAATATATGTTAATAAAATAATACACCTTAGAACAAGTCACATGTTAGGTTTACTTATATATTAATGAAAGACAACTTTAAGTCATTCATATAATAGCACGAGTATAGTTTGAGAATTGTATACGGGATTTTATCTGTATAAACCATCAAAACTAGATCAATTTGATTATTAATATATACTCGTTTTTACGATGCTCAAATTTTATTTTGATAAATATCGTAACTATCTTTCTGTTGATATATTTGTGATATATTCAAATGCGTTATAGAAGTGGCTTTTCAGAATTCGAGCAATGATCAAATAATTCCCATTCTATTATTTGTTATTAGACGGTGGCAACCATAGATGTGATATGTATATAAAATGTACTTATTGCCACACTCAATAATTTATCATCAATCACATAAGTATATTAAATCTATAGAAATATTCCATTTCACGAAGACCCGTGCCAGCTATTAAATTTAAATTTGAAACAAATATAGGTGGACAATACACACAAAACCATCTAGCCCCAAATTAAGTATTGCTTGTATGGTGACCAGATAACCGATAACATATATTTTAAAATACATTCTTTACACATATGTCCTACACAAACATTTGTCCTGGGAGGGAATCGAACCCCGAACTTCAGATCAGCGCAGAAGGCAGAGCTACTACCGACTGAGCTGATAAGCCAGTCATTTTGATTTTGTACATAAAACGTAATCGCACAAGATTTACTGTGAAATAGATGAACTCTATCTCGTACCTGTGGGCAGATGACATCATCATCTTACCTGAAATGTAATGGTTGAGATGATGAGTGAGATAAATATCTAACTTTCTGTTAGTGTATCTTATCACCGACGATTGATATGAGTTTGCTAAATAAAGATAACTAAGCAAGCAAGTTATAAAAATTATTACTAACTGCATAATAATTTGTACGGCTTAATTGAAGCATCTCAGGTAATTTAAATCAGCAATGTAGATATATTTTAACTTGCCTACATAATTGGCACTGCGGTATCAAATATGGTTTTCTCTAAGTACATTCACAAGCTGTGAGTTGGCTGAGTCATTTCGCGTATAAGGCCGGCCAAGGTGAGGCGAGGCCGCGCCAAAACATGAACGGTACTAACAAACCTTGCACTTGCACGCCCTATTTAAATATTTTATGCCAAAGTGCTCACTCAAGACCCTCGAAAACTTAAACCTTAGATAAAAATGCACATTAGAAAAATAAATGTGCATTTTTCGTCCTTTTCCAAACACTTGGTTCGTTTGAACCTCTGTATAAAAACTCTTTGTAAACCTGCTATAAGTTATCATTCATTAAATTTTGTTTTAGCCTTCGACAAATCAATATGCAAAGAACAACATAACTAAAACAATCAAACAATCAAAAAAAAACAATCTTCCCTAGTTGTTAACATAACATGAATGAAATATCATAATAAAGTTCTATGGGTCTATCTAACTTATACCTAACTACTGACTAATTAGTCAACAAGTCATGTTATAAGAGCATTCGTTGACAATTTGCTCTGTTTGTAAAAATAAGAGCAACCTTGCATATATGCATATACGAGTACCTACACCTACTTAATAGGTAATTTTTCCTAATCTCGATGTGGCCTACATGCTACTTGTTTCCATTTAAGACACTTTGTGTAACCACACACCAGTCTTATAATATAGGTACCTACGTCTGGAATTTAGCAAACTTTTTCTGTAAGTAGGTCCCTATGTAATACTAGGTTTTTCTTCAACATAATCAATACGCAATACTAATATTATAAAGAGGAATGATTTGATTGTTTGTTTGTTTGTATTGAATAGGCTCCGAAACTACTGGACCGATTTGAAAAATTATTTTACCGTTGGAAAGCTACACTATCCCCGGGTGACATAGGAAATTTTTATCCCGGGAAAATTGGTTTATTCCGGGAAAAATCTTCAACGCAGGCGAAGCTGCGCGCGGACAGCTAATAAACAATAACCATGATAATTAGAGAAAACCAGACATCGACAACTATAAATCTATTTCAACCACCGTCACATGTTATTGAAGTGTTTATATGTAAGTGAAGTATTCACTATTGAATATCTAATACTTAATCCAAGTCAGTCGCCAAATTTAACAATGGTTGTATTTCGCAGGACTAGCTAAACTTTTGTAAAATATGAATGATCTTATTTTAATCTAAGTTTATATATTTAAAATAAATTAAAATTGTCATTTTCTTCCTTTATTGAATTGAGTTTCTTAGGTTTTACAGCAGTTTTAATCAACACCAAGGAAAGTAATTAAAAAATATTACTCTAATTAAAAATAAATGAATAATGCTGAATATTCCACACAATATCATCTAGCCCCAAAGTAAGACTATATATATATATATATAAATATAATTAAGTCATGTGGTTCGCATAAAACAAGCTCGTCTTACTTTGGGGCTAGATGATGCTTATTTTATTTGAATTGTATATATACATATAATGTAGATACATACATTTTAAAACACCTAGACCCGAGGCAAATTTTGCAGATTATACAAACATTTGTCCCGTGGCGGGTGTCGGGCCTTCGCCCGCAGAGGCACAGAAGTCGTCAATTCAGTCTTTGATGTAAACAAAATCTTATTTTATTTGAATTGTAATTTTCTGTATTAGGTATATCATTTATATCAACAACACATCAACTTATGTAGGTAACATAATAAATGCATAGTGTTGTAATTTATATTATTAAAACATAACATAACAGTTACTACATTGGTTACTCACGCGCTACCTAGCTACTGAACAGATCGGGGTGAAATTCGGTAAGTGTATCAGTAGAAAACTTTTTATCCAATGCACCCTGCAGGGTACCAAATTTTCTACGCAGTTGAAGCCACCGTAGCAATTACCTTTACATTTCAAAAGTTTAGATACCCCGTGGCCCGTGTGTGACTAATTATAGTCCCAGGTTTCTAACATGAAGCAGAGGCACATATCTCATAATCCAAAATCGAATCCGAACCCTACGCTAGACACCCTTATTGCCAAAAAAACAACCCTTACCCTTCGCAAAGGGGCGGCTGGGGCTTATTTATAATTGTAATGCACCATCTATATAAGGCTGTCAGCTACTAAGTACTTCATCAAAGTTTTTTAACAACATAATTATTATGTGATTTAATTATAGTACAGTAGTTATTTAATTTTAGTACATCATTCAAGACCAGCGTTCTTCATTCGGCCTCTTGGTCGGCAAAGTAATCTCATCAGGAGAGATTCTAATGTCAGATCTCGAGAAAAGCTCGGCGTTAGCCAACCAGTCGCTGATAAGACGTCATCTGAACGTCCCTGAGCTGTGGTAGCTGCATGAACTTGCACGAATTAACTACTGTAACGTACCTGGCTTGTTCCCAGGAATCCCAAATCTATTGTTAAAGGGGATAAAAATAAAGATTTTTCCCTTAACTAATATATTTGGGATGTATGAAGATATGTACATGAGTTCCCAACCGACCGACCCCAAGATATAATTTTGGTACACCAATCCCAAGTAAGCAAGTAAAAAAACTGGGTGAACTATTTATTAATTTATTATTTATGATAAGATTCAATAAATAAATCATTCACATGTACCTGTTTTCCAGTTAATACTTATAATTATTCAATATATCGTTCAATATAAAATTATCAAAATATTCGTATATAAGTATTACACAAGTAATAATTCCCTATGAGAAAGCCAGGTAGCTGGCATACTGCTAAACAAATAAAACCGAGATGATAACCTCCTTCTTTTTTGGAAGTCGGTTAAAAATTAAGTTCAGGCACCAACACAATATACGAGTACAACCAATACAGGCATTTTAAACCTAGTGCGATAACAAGAGCTAAACTGTGGTACGGTTTTTTGTTGTTTAATAAGTTTTTTTTATTGGTTTAGTAGATGGATACTAGATGGAAACCTAAACAATAAAACATTTATTTATCATTATGATTATTATTATTATTATGTGTAAGTACCTATAATCAAAACACTGTAATTTTTGTTTGTTGGCTAGTGTACCGAGTACCGGACCGAGGATTGAAATACGTGAGACATTCAATCAGCGCGCAGTTTCAGTTTTCTTTACAATTTAATTAATAAAATAAAATAAAAACTAAAAAATCCTTTATTATCACATATGAACTAAAAAACGCACCTAGGAACAGTTTTTAACTGGAACGCACTCATGCTGTGCGTGTATGTGTGTGTACATAATATATGTTTGGGAGAGAGTGAGTTTTGTGTATGTGCTTCCTTGTCTTTAAAGAGTCTGGTTTTCACAGAGGGCAAACTCATACGAGTTTGTATTTGCTTGCATGAATGTAGTGTGTGGAAAAGTGTATTATTTACATAGTTAGGGTTACTTTAATTTTAATTATAATCAAATATGGACACTTTAATTATCTTTTGTAAAGAATGTATAATGTAATGTTGTCTGAAATAAACGTAATGAATGAATGAATAGTAATACCTACATTGCTGCAAATAACAGTTCGGCTTTACCAGCGTTTGAAGGTAGTTTCAACATCGTGCTTTTGTCGCATCAAAATAATATTTTTGAACTTTTGTTTGAATGAGTTTTGTTTTTTTTTAGAAACGGCGGCATATCATTTCATATTTTCGTAGCCTGGTATTTAAATCAACTTTGAAGCCCTTTGGTTTTGTGCTTGGGTGCCAAACAGATCGTTATGTGTTATGATCGTTGGGAACAGACATATTTTGACGGTACGATATTCGAAATATATTACTAAATTAGAGATATTACTAATCAAATATTACGAATAATAAAATATAAATAATACATTACAAACTACCGAATACGTCATAATTATAAATTGTATCGAGAGTTCACATTGTTTGTTCCTTGTTCTTTGTGCTTCTGGTTAACATCGCATAATTAATTACATTACACAGCTTTATACCCTTAACCCTTACTAAATTACACCAGTTATATGGATAGAATAGTTTTTCTGACTTTATGTCTCTCAAAATCTCGATAAGTCAAGTAAAATTTACGGTTTACGGTTCGTAACTCAATCGTAGCCAACTTGGTATTATATACATGCGAGTATACGAATAAATCCAAAAAAAATTGGAAACGTGGAAACTTTTAATTGGGCCTTCCGGATAAAATATACATGCACGTATTATATAACTTAACAATAGTATTGTACTATATATTGTATGTTTCCAAAATTAAAAATAATAGAATAAAACAAATGTATATATAACTGGGAATGTTAGTTAAAGGGAGTCTATTTGTTTTAAGAACATGATTCACTAGATCTGATTATTTATTGGGCAGTGATTTACCTGCGGAAAATAGATCCCTACTCAGACACAGTGCTCCGACGAACGTTTACTTTATTACAAACAATTTTCTACTCCGTACTCAGAGTCCTTTATGGTTACTTAAGTCGCTTCTTAACATAGATTGTCTTTGTCAAAACTATACTATGAAGTTTAGACAAAAA
This sequence comes from Lampropteryx suffumata, assembly GCA_948098915.1. Taxonomy (NCBI): domain Eukaryota; kingdom Metazoa; phylum Arthropoda; class Insecta; order Lepidoptera; family Geometridae; genus Lampropteryx; species Lampropteryx suffumata. The sequence goes on along the minus strand of OX402544.1, from coordinate 9,572,219 downwards.
AGTCGCCTGACATATCCGACTTAAAAATCCGGCAACCCTAAATTTGAGTCGCGTGCAAAAATCGCTCCGAATATCTCTATCTCTGTTTAAAAGTCAGCGCGCGCGGAGCGCGGGGGCGCGGGAGAGGCGATTGGCGAGACCAAAATGCAATTGGCTCTTATTTGATTTTAGGTAAGTGATTCGAAAAAAAAAACTATCCAGGAACCTAGATAAATACTATTCGACTACAAATAATACAACAATGTAGTGGAAAAATGCTTGCGTTATAAATCATTTTGGTATTACGTTTGTATGGGAAATTCGTCCTCCGCTGGCTTCTTAAGTATCAATTAATTAAAGACTGAGTGCCGCTATAAATGTGCCGAGTTGACATATATGTCAATGACATCAGATATTAAGTGTATGTCTTTTTGTCAGTTGAGTCTGTGTAATCTGTCGTGAAACATAACGACTCTACTCATATTAAATAGACTACTTTGTAAGGCGTACCTACCTTTAAGCAGTTAACACACCATAGTCGCTGACCTGCCGACACAGCCTTCTTATAAAGGTTTTAATCTAAAATAATGCTGCCGACACAAACCTGCCGGGTTGTGTCAGCGGGGTTGGCGAATTTGGTATGAAGACTGCATTATATGTTCACATGGTTAGTCAAGTAGTAAGTTAGTTAGTCGCCTCTTTTAATAGAAGAACACAGGCTTAGATCAAAAAGCATTTCATTAAATCCTTGATCTGAGTTTGAGTATTATTCTGATAAACGGGTCCGGGATGCTCGTGCAGACAAACGCTACAAACCAAACCAAATAATATTATAATAACCAAAGCATGGTTAAAACCCTTAGGATTAAAAAATCCAGTTCACAACTGAATAGTCACATACCAACACAACTGTTTGCCCTTTCCAGACTGTAGGTCACCTGAAGGTACGAAATAGAACTTGAATCCCTGTGCACATGAAGTTATTACTAACAATTATAATGAAGATATTTCTTTTAAGAAGATACTTATTAAAAAAAAAATTATAATTATAATTAATTAATAATTCAAAATTCAAATAATTGTCTTAGGAGGGAATCCCTAACTCCTAACCTACACCGCAGAAGACGGAGCTATCAACTAAGTTTACAGGCCAGTTAAGTAACAGTACCTGGATGACCGAGCTTTGCTCGTTATAAAACACGGATAAAACGTCGCGTCGTTTTCTAAAAATAAAACCTAAGATACATACATTATATATAAGAATTACTCGTTTAAAGGTATTAGATAATAGTTATAATAATAAAAACAATTAAAAATAAAATGTGGGTGGATTGTGTGAAAGATTAAACTGGTGTATGAAAGGAGTGAGTTGAGATGTGCAACGTTAATTAGAGAATGAAAATGAAGAAACCGTTGTGCCGACCCCACTTACGGGGGACAAGGGCAGGAAGACGAAGAGTGAAGAAGAAGAGAAAGTATTTAATTTAGATTTAGTATCAACATATTAGTGGTTTTTCTTTTTAAGTTTCATTGCTCTGTTTGTGTTTCCAAATAAAAAAATAAAAAAAATCATTCATCATAAATTTTATTGACATTTCAGTACATGGTAGAATAGTATCTTGAGCCTCGCAATATGCTTCGTCTGAGCCAAAATAGACTATTTGGTCGGTGGATGTTCGTACACTGAGCCGTCAAAAAACATTTATTTCCCGGTACCTTTATACCCAATGATCATATATTAATATCATTGTTGTCACGTTGCGAAACAGTAATCAACGTGGTCAATTCAAATTATAGCATTGTTTTTTGTAATTAAAACTTTTGAAAGTTTCTGTCGAAACAGAAGCCGGACAACTTTTATGGAAACTGGAAAGAACCCCTATGTAGGTAGGAAAGTTATAAGTTTCTTCAATGCGTCTGCGTAAGCAAGTTTCGTAACTAGCTACGTGAAAAAATATCTTATTCATACTTGATTTCACAACTGTTTTACAAACTCAGAAAGCTTTTAATTTGTTTCCTATTCAGAGCTAAATATATTCAACAATACTCTAATATTTGCTAGTGGAACAGCAGATTATATTAGTACTCGCTCTTTGCTAATTTAATTGAATCCTGCCGCAGGCGATCCCATCCATCCGAGAGGCATAACCGCAGGGTAAATTGGAAAATGTTAAAGCTTTCAGCATAGATAGGTTGGTACAGGCTGTACAAGAACATTTTCGTCACAAAAATGTTCAAATGTCCTCTCTTGTCCCTGCGTTGATTTTGTAGAAATAATTAAATTAAGTTAGGTAGGCTCTCTTAACATAGTCTAACCCCGCTATGCTTAATATTCACTATTATAGGTATTTTATTTTCTAAGCGAGGTGTCTTGATCGAAGATAATTTCATTTATAACCAGTAAAGTAAAGTCACGGTGAACGGTAAAGCAGATGTACGTGGTCCTTGGTCACAAGCGTGCTCGCTTATAGTGGATATATTTTTGTCACAACAGAGACTCTGCGGCTATTTTAATTTTTTGCCATCTTGAACATTTTCTCTCGTTGCTATTTGAAGCCTATATATAATATCGTGGCGCCACGCACCGTACCTAGGACAATCATCAAGAAAGTGAGGCCCAGTCTTCGGTGTATTCGAGTAATTTGAAACGGTGAAGATACTTTCGGAATGTCCAGTAATTTTAAAAGTGATGCTTAGAAACGTTTAAAGAATACGCGTAAATACGACGTGTCCGCCTTCCGTTTCTAATGCCATGGGCTTGAATACGGTGGTGCACCTATGGCTCTTTCTGTTCTGTTCGAAAAATGACTATCAACATAAGACTTCCGTTATACCAATTCATCAATAGTAACTGAAAGCGATTAGTATCTAAGTATTGATAGTATCAGAATTCCATAATCGCCCCACTGTTCAACATCGATATAATCTCAAAAGAGATTTAAAAGTTAGGTAATGTTCTTCCTAACACGATGCTGATGGAGTTGAAACACCGTCGTTCTAAAGTTCTTTATAACCTACTACTCCTTAAAGTGTCTACTGAAGCACCAGACAAATTATGAGTTGTCAGTAGATCTATGATTGTTTATTTTAACGGCTGCAGTCACTTTACCAGAAAAGTGGGGATAAATCATTTTACAGATACATACCACCTTATTATGGTAATACGACAAAGCTTGCTCAATACTTAAATTTTCCAAATTGATAGAGCTAAAACAAGAACTTGCGATATCGTAAATTAATCTTTAAAGTTAGTTCTTAACTGGTTCACTGAAAATAATCTGTTACTTAATGCTAAAAAAACTAAATGTATTAAATTAACTTTGCCAAATCAAATACATTGAAATGCATGGAGAGGCAATAAATCTTGTAGATTCCACGATCTTTCTGTCTTAATAATGATGGAAAACTACAGTGATAAAATCACTACATAGTATAAAACAAAGTCGCTTCCCGCTGTTTGTCTGTCCCTATGTATGCTTAGATCTTTAAAATTACGCAACGGATTTTGATGCGGTTTTTTTTCTAAATAGAATAATTCAAGAGGATGGTTTATATGTATAATACATGCATAGTCGTGAAACATTGATAATTTTAGAGGTTTGTAATGTGGTGTCGTAAATAAACTTATTTTTTTGCGCTTACATTGCAAACGCTGGCTGAACCCTACGAGATAGATCAAAATAATGTACTATAGTATTGTACACCTTGAAAAGGTTTACAAAAAAGTCCGCTATGGTATATATGGTATATGTCTATCTCTTAGGGATAACCATTCTGTAGTATAATCAGTATCAGCATTGCACCCGTGCGAAGCCGGGGCTGGTCGCTAGTAATTATATAGTATATACATAAAAGAAAGTCGTGTTACTTACTCCACTTATAACTCAAGAACCGCTGGACCGATTTTGATGAAACTTAAAATGAATATATGTAGTTAGTATCTTTATATTATTCTAGATTAGGATATAGGCTATTTTTTATCCCGGTAAAACAACGGGAACAGGGGGAGACCGCTAGCGCCATCTATCAATATTTATCCGTAACTTTGTCAATCTATTGTTATTACGCAACCTTTTTCGTCTGAGCCGGATCTTAGTGGGTACCACAAATTCAAACACTTGCTGGTTGTCTTAGTACCGCTATATTATGCAGTTTGTACGATGCATAATGACATCATTCTTTGCGGGGAAGAAGCTGAATTTCAAGCAATATTTCTTCTTAATTACATTGTCCAAGCTCATGGGATCATGTACAGTGCAGACTTCCGATGTCAGTATGGATTAGAATGACTAGTGGCCAGCTCCCAAACCAATTCAACACCACCTAATAAACATACAAAAAAATATATCTATGGGTCTTAGAATTATTTTAAGGTTAAATCATGCTGTTACTCAAAATCTAGTAAAACCTGATTTTCCTTGGGAACAGGAAACCCACCGCGTTTTCAAAATTATTTCACGGCGTCTGTTAGATACATTGCGTGATACATGAGATGGCTCCTATCTGGCTCGGCGTATTAACATTACCATTCAACGTGGCAATGCCGCCAGTATCTTGGGAAGGCTGCCTCTGGCTGTGATCTAGATCAGTTGAGCTATATATAGAGCGTTTTAAACGGGCCTTAGACCAACTGTTTGACGTGTACTTTATATTATTGTATATTAATAAATTATTCTGTACATTTCAGTAATTATTTCTGTAAATAAAAACATATTGACTATTGATATCAATAGTACATTTTCCTGGTAATTTCATTTCATATATCCAACTATTTTGTAAAATATTTTAGATATCTCCAAACAGAAGTTTAGCCGGTAGGGACACTTACCTCCAATACTGGAAACTTCAAAGCTTAATATTTATCAAACGAATATATGTATCGAAAAGCTGTTCAAGAAAACTCTTTGTATCTTTAAAATACCTATGCAACGATGTCACACGATGAGGAAGTAAAACATTTAAAAAATCAACCCCACTTTAAAGGTATAATTATAATATAACCCGTTTTTGAGCGTTTATTTTCATATCTTTGTAGGGGTCAAAATTTAATCACGATAAACATTAAAAGAAAGTATGTGAGCAAGAGCAGGATTAGGGGTGGAATGAGAGACGGACGTAGATACATAGCACAACTATAAGGGTTCCTTGTGGACTTCGGAAATGGTAATACGTGCTAATTATAAAATGAAACCGCGAGAGTTATTGAGAGAAATATTCAAATAAAGTAATATTCTCACAGCTTCACAATAAATATATAAAAATGTATTATTAACTTTTATAAATAGAAATGGGGTCAGCAAAATAGTGGTCTTTATAGAATCAATACTAGAAACTGGAACAGATCATACATCCTAGGTTTCGCCTAGAAAAGTAAATAAGTAGGGAATAGGGAACACGGAACGCTGCTGTAATAAGCTTTCTGAAAATGCAACTTAACTAGCTATCAAGAAATTCAACGGTCACACACTACTCCTGTAAAAAAACTACTCGTGTGAAAAATGCGTATTATGGTATAGATTACTATATTGTTAATGAGAATGCATGGACAGCAGACTCTGTCCTCAGACTAAATGTTTTGCAATGTATAAACTATTGTTATCCTGTATTCGTTTTTTCGTTGTTAAGCTAGTTATAAAAATGACCGTGCAAAAAAGTCAGGACCAGGACGATTTTAGTGCCAATTCTTCTTGCACTTATATAGATAATAATATATAGATTTATTTTATCACTGTAGTTTTGCATCATTATTAAGACAGAAAGATCGTGGAATCTACGAGATCCATGCATTTTGATGTATTTGATTTTGACGACCTTTGTGACGCAGTGGGCTAAAAAGGCCGGCTGAGACGCAAATGGTTGCGGGTTCGATTCCCGCCGCGAGACAAATGTTTGCATGATCTGCAAGTATTTGTCTCGGGTGTTTCTATGTATAATATGTATGCATTTACAAAAAAAAAGTATATAAGTAGTATATAAGACATGTGATACAGATAACACAAGCTCTGCTTACTTTGGGGCCAGATGATGTTGTGTGAAATGTCCGGCATTATTATTATATTATTATTATTATTTGGTAAAATTAATTTAATACATTTCGTTTTTTTAGCTTCAACTTGGAAAATGTAAGTATTGAGCAAGCTTAGAGCTTTCAGGAAGTACATGATAGCACATGATAGATATGTCGTATTACCATAATAAGGTGGTATGTATCTGAGGATTTATCCCCACTTTTATGGTAAGGTAACTGCGGCCGTTAAAAGATAAAATCATATCACAATAGCTCTACTAACAACTCCTAATTTCTCTGGTGCTTCAGTGCACACTTAGTTTATAAAGAACTTTAGAACGACGGTGTTTCGACTTCTTCAGCATCGAGTTAGGAAGAACATTACCTACCTTTTAAATCTCTTTTGAGATTATATCGATGTTGAACAGTGGGGCGATTATGGAATTCTGATACTATCAAAACTTTGACACTAATCGCATTCAGTTACTACTGATGAATTGGTATAACGAAAGGCTTATGTTGATTGTCATTTTTCGAACAGAACAGAAAGAGCCATTGGTGCACGACCGTATTCAAGCCCATGGCATTAGAAACGGAAGGCGGGCTACACGTCGTATTTACGCGTATTCTTTAAACGTATTTCTAAGCATCACTTTTAAAATTAAAGTATATTGACAAAAACATGTGTTTATTTATTTACAATCACGGTAAATAAATACAAACCAAGTTTCAATCAAATCGCATCACGCGTTAATATGTCCCAAACACCCTATAGCACCCTATTTTAGGGATATCCCTTAAATAAAGCTAAAGGGTGTTAAACTTATTTTTCCAAAATATTTTGGAAGATATATACCTGAGATACATATCTATTAATTTTGTATTATGTCCGGTATTATTATTATTATATTGAAACTATACAAACCATGTTTAAACAAAATTGCTTCAAGCATTAAAATGTGCCTATATAAATATTAAACCCCGTTACACCCTTTACGAGGGTTGTTGTGAAATGTAGTCTTTTGTCAGTAGAATCTGTTTAATCTGTCGTGACTCATCACGACTCTAGTCATATTAAAGAGAATCTACATTATAACACACACCTTTAAGCAGTAAACACACCAAAGTCGCCGACATGCCGACAGCCGTGTGGGTTGATCTCGGCCAGCGGTGGATTTACACTAGGGGCAGTCGGGGCAAGTGCCCAGGGCGGCATAATTTTGAAAGTGAAAAAAATTTTTTTTAGTCTTATCAAGATTGGTCACAATATAATTAATTAATTATATTAATTTATAATTTTCTGTTTAATTGATAATTAGATAAAGAAATTCAATTCATTCATTATTTATTTAGTGAATTATAATTTTGGCACTTTTAGTAAAAATTAAAAATCAAAATGATTTAATCAATTTATTTCCTTGGAGATTTAAAATAATAATCGATTTTTCTATTTCGAGCAACTTGAGACAGCATTTATGCAGATACTTTTGTATTTTTTACTCTCAAGATTTAATGCTGTTAGCCAAAGATTGCATAAAGTTGATTGTAACATTGCTGAAGTGACCGATGATTATCATGGTTTGATCAAAGTTATAATAATAATAATAATAATGCCGGACATTTCACACAGCATCATCTGGCCCCAAAGTAAGCAGAGCTTGTGTTATGGGTACCACATGACTGATATAGTACTTAAATACATTTTTTTTCTTAAATACATACATATTATACATAGAAACACCCAGACCCGAGACAAATACTTGCAGAACATACAAACATTTGTCCCGTGGTGGGAATCGAACCCGCAACCTTCTGCGTCTCAGCCAGACCTTGGCCCACTGCGCCACAGAGGTCGTCAGAGTTCAGAGTGCGAACAGAGTTGTTGCTGATACGCGAAATGAATTTGAAATCTGTGAAAAAACGGCTTTTAAATTTCGGAAATTCAAGAATATAAAACAACAGTTTCTAGAAAAATAAAGAGAAAATTACATGCTGATGAATCACGGGATGGAGATGTAAAACTGTCAGGTCGGGACCATTTTAGAGTTAAATACTTTTAATGTCATTCTTGACAATCTGGAGTCTGAATTGCGCAAAAGATGTGCAGCATATGAAAAAATTCAGGAAAAGTTCAGTTATCACTGAATTTGGCAACTTGGATAATAGAGAAATTCGTAAACGAGCTGAACGTTTAAGAAATGTTTATTCTTCAGATCTCGAGTCCTCATTAGATGACAAAATTGTGCACTTCCATGCTTATTGCACTGAAATATGATGGAACAGAATTCGCCTTCCGATCTTTTGAAATTGTTGCATGCAAACGACCTGCACACTGAGTTTCCAAACGTGGAAATCGCCTATCGAATATTTATGACATTAGCTGTAACAAACGGTAGCGCAGAACGATCGTTTTCATGTTTGAAGAGAGTTAAAAACTTCTTACGTTCTACAATGACTGCTAATAGACTCGATAGCTTACCTATTCTATGCATCGAATCCGACGTACTTCAACGTTTAGATTGCGAAGATCGACCAATTCGCAATTCAAAAAGTCAGACGTGTTTGCATGTGAAAAAATTGATGTAATGTAATTATGAGTGCCAAATGTATAATTGTTAGAAAAAAAAACATTATTTATTTATTTTTTTGGAATATACCTATAACTGGCAGTGATCTGGATCAGTTGAGCTATCTAGAGATCGTTTTAAACGGTCCTTAGATAGCTCAACTGTTTCACGTGTCTTTTATATTATTGTATATTATTTTGTACATTTCTGTAAATAAATACTGTTTTTCCTTAAAAAGTATCTGCAATAAATTAGTTATTTTAATTATGACAAATAAAATATGTAAAAACTATAAGTTTAATACGTGTAGAAGCCCGTTTTCTAGCTGTTTTTCATTATTTTTTTAAGGTAAAAAAAAATTATATGATTTATTGAAACTATCAGGTTATTTTATACATATATTTATGAGTATTTTTTCGTATTAAACAACAATATAACTTATCAATGGCACAGAAAATTACTTTTTTTATATGTGTATTTTCAATATGAACCTTAATTCCAAAAAAAATATTTTTTAGATGGCTGTGAAATTAAGTCGTGATTTTTTACCATTTTTTCATACATTGTTTATTAAAAAAAAATAGTTTAAATAAAAATATCGCTTATGATGGAGGTTCATATTTAGCGTAAGTGTATAAAGAAAAGAAATTTTTCTTTGCCATTGATTTCAGATAAAAATTGTGGCTTCCATAGTGCACACCAACTGCTAAGTCGGAAGACAACCTGATGTGTATCAGCTAAAATCTCCGCTACGTTTTAATTTATACTGTCGTAAAATATGGAAAAATATAAATTTATGTATAAAACAACCTGATAGTTTCAATAAATAACATCAGTTTTCATACCTTAAAAAAAATAATAAAAAATCAGCATGAAAACGTCTTTTTACACGTAAAAAGAATTTTACTTTTTACTTAAGTAAAATTCTAGTATTGGGGCGGATTTTTTCCGGTGGCCAGGGGCGGCATTAAGTTTAAATCCGGCCCTGATCTCGGCGGCATTATTATAATGGTTTTACTCTTAAATAATTCTGCCGACACCAACCTGCCGTGCTGTGTCAGCGGGGCTGGCGGTTTTGGTATGCAGACTGCATTATATAATATGTTCACATGGTTAGTCAGGTAGTTAGTTAGTTAGTATCTTTTAATGGACTAACTTAGACTCAGATCAAAATATGATCAAATACAATGAAGCATTTTATTATATTCTTGATCTGAGTTTGAGTATTATTCTGATTAACGGGCCCGGGAAACTCGTGCCACTACAAACCAAACCAAATAATATTAAAATAACCAAAGCATGGTTAAAACCCTTAGGACTAAAAAACCCAGTTCACCACTAAATAGTCACATACCAACACAACTGTTTGTCCTTTCCAGACTGTAGGTCACCTGAAGGTACAAAATAAAACTTAAATCCCTGTGCACATGAAGTTATTACTAACAATTATAATTACGTTTTAAAAACTAAAACGAAACCGACTTCATTGAATGAAATTTGAGCCTATAATACATTTTTAGTGGAAAGTAAATGTATTTTGTATATATATAATATGGGTAGGCCAAATAAACGCACAGCTCCAATGAGACAGCGAGGTATGAAAGTACATGAAAACATCATCGATTTATACAATTTTTAGATTTTCGTTTATTTTTCAGCTCGACCGATTTTGATAAAATTTATATTGGACCACCTGTGAAGTATACCCTTTCAAACAAAAAAAGAATTTTCCAAATCAGTTCAGTCGTTTTCGAGTAATCGGTGAACATACAAACACATTTAGAAACATACTTATTATATGGCACGTACACAGGCGAGTTTAACCCTAAAGAGAGTTATGTTACAGCTTGCCTTGGGAAATGAAAATATTATAAACTAGTGGTGGGTATGATGCGTACAAAAGGGAGACAGAGAAACAGAAATGAATAAATATTAAAACATACTAACAAGTAGAGAAGTACTCTATAAAACAGACTTAAAATATAATTTAATGAACTAAAATAACTAGAATAATACATACATAAACTAAATATACCTATACTTACATAAAATATATAACATAATAATATAATAAGTATACATATATCATATATATACATTTGTAATACATAAATAAAATATTAATAGAAACAATTACAAGGAGAGATAATTCTCTTTGACTTCGCTTGAAAATGCTAAGCGAAGCGCTGTCGCGGAATTCGTGAGGGAGAGAATTCCACAATTTCACAGAGTGGACCGTGAATGATTCACCATACCGACGACGAATAGGAAGCCATTTTAATTAGGCTCTGAATATTGAGACATGATCAAACTTGCGCAGTCCAAATACACAATCGGATACACAAGTTTTGACGACGTTCCAATTTATTAATGTACTCCTTCGTGGCGTCTATGAAACAGGAGTCAGCATAGTCTATAAGTGGTAGTAAAAGAGATTGAGCTAGGATGATTTTGGTCTCATAGGGCAAAAACTTCTGGAATCGCTGGAGGCTTGAGGCTTATATTACTTTATAATACTCTGACACAGAACAAACACATATGTTCATCACACAAATGTTTGTCCTAGAAGGAAATCAAACCCCTAACCTACAGCGCAAAAGGCAGAACCACTACCAGTCAAGTCATCCCTACTAATATTATAAATGCGAAAGTAACTCTGTCTGTCTGTCTGTCACGTTTTCACGCCTAATCCTCTGAGCCGATTTTGATGAATTTTGGTATAGAGATACATGAGACCTTGGAAAAGGACATAGGCTACTTTTTAGGTAGGTACCACGCGTGAGAAGCCGCGGGCAGCAGCTAGTAATAATAGTTAGTAAATATTTACTAATATATGAATGAATTGTGAGAAAGATTCCATATTCTGGGATAATGGCTGAACGAGTAAAGAAGAAGAGCACCTACTTATTTAATTTAATTATCTTTATTTATTAATACATTAATGCCTTTGATGCCAAAATTCTGAAACGCCTCTTGCTTGGACAGACTGCAAACGCGGGCGCGAGAGGGCGCGGGCGGGCGCGGCGCGGCAAACTCAAACATAAACACTTCATTTGAGTGTCTGTAGTGAACACGCGGGTGCGGGGCGGACGCGGGAAGCGGCGAGGGCTACTTGGCGCGGGAAGCGCGCGGGCAACTCACCCCATAGCTCGTTAATACAAGTGGCCGCAGTGAGAGCGACAACCCGCGCGGGAGCGGGGATCTCAAACTGGTTCGAGCTAACCGCGCGCGTTCTTGTGATGGCGTCCACTGCGGACAGACACAAACGCGCGCGTTGCCGCACCCGCGCTGCTGCCCGCCCCGCGCTGCCAGTCTGGCCAAGCACTTAATTTGAAAGCTTTAGATGACATTTGTGGCACTTTTCTCATACAATATTGACGAATAACGGGGTCCTATGCGGTTGAGTTAGTTTAGAATGCTTATGTATTGTTTCAGTATTCAGGCATGTGGCAGTAAGGGCCGTATTCTCGGAAAACATAATTCATTCTCTGATCTGGAACTAATCGCGAGCTTAGATTCTCTGACAGCATTGCATAAAATGTATGCTCAATTTTTTATCCAAAGTGAAAACTTGGCCAACCCCGCCGACATGTTTGGCGGGCGGGGTCGGCGTTATTTGTTTATAACATTCTACAAATAATACTCAAAATGATTGCTCCCCTAAAAGCCGACCACAACCCGCCGCGCTGTGTTGTGTGTGTTGTCTGTTGGATTTGGTTTATAGAAACCTTAATGAATGTAAGGATAATATGTTTTTATTTGTTTAGGTGGTCGATTTAAAGACTCAACCATGTTGGTTTTTAACCTTCCTATAGGTAGCAGAAATATCTGCTGCCGCCACAGTTACGGTCCCGGATAGTGTAATTCAATATTTCTAATTTTTAAGGCCTTCAGTTTTCAAGTCCTTTTTGCAATAGATTATAATTCTCTATCGTTGCAAATAAATGTCAGCCATGTCAGTTTGCATTCGTGATTGCTGCAAAGAAGACGGTTTAAATGATTCTTCGTCTGTCATTTCATGGAGTAACATAGCTCTGCTAATTTAATATTTTTTCCCCTTTTTACTGCATGTTTTATTCAGTAATCTTGGCGGAATTTTAATGAATAAATTGTGACTACAGGACGGGTATGGATAATTGAATTATATGTTTATTGTGGTGCAATGTGATTTGAACGACGAAGAATCCCAAGAAAATTCTAGACGCCATTCCGCGTGACGTCTAGAATTGACAATTGACCATCGACTAAGACTAATAACAAACAAACTGACTATAAACTATAAACACTTGACACTGGCAGAATTGACATTAGTATGTCACAGGCCATTAACAAAGAAGAAGAAGAAGAAGAAGAAGATGAAGACGATTGAGGCTATTGTTAACCGTCTTGTGAAGCAAATATTGCGTCCATAAATTATTTATTTTTCGTGAGTTATTTCAGGTTTTAATACTAATTTTGGTGATTTTTTCGAAGAAAGCTAGAGTTATTCACTCGAGTGTGAATAATTGGAATAAAAATCTACATCATTATGACCCATGCCATTAACGAAGAAGAAAAGGATGATTGAAGCCGGTAACCAAGTCATCTCCTCGTATGTGTATACTGGGTGGGTGCCACCTCACAGGCGCCGAGGCCTAAGACAATGCCTACTCTGCGATTTGGCTACGACAATTGGACCTATTAGGTTTCTTGACGTTTTATCTCATGTTAGAATATTACCCTAAGCGAAGCCGCCTAAGCTTGATTGCTTCATTTAAGACAGAACAGAATTTGGTTGGTGGATTTTCGTACACTTAGCAGTGGAAAAATATTCACTCGTCATGCAACAAAAGATTTTGCAAGTTTCTTTCGAAACAGAAGCCGGATAACTTTCCTTAAGTAGGTTGATAAGTTATAAACTCCTTCAATGCGTCTACGTAAGCAAGCCATATGATAAACAAAAAATTCTTACTTGATTTCACAATTGTTTTACAAACTAAACAAGTTTTTAATTAGTTTATTCACAACATCAACAATACCACAATATTTGCTAATGAAACAGCTGATTGAATTGAACAGTTTGATAGCTTTAAGCATTCAGATATGTTTGCGTTAACTAACATATCTAGTTAGTAACCTAGCTTTTCATCAGTGTTCGTTTTATACGGTGTAAAATAATGTTCTAGAAGCATGGAACTGAAGGAACTTGTTTTAAAATAAAACGACAAATTGACAGAATAACTAAAAACTCGTGAGTTTTCAATGTTTATTTTACCAGAGATTACATTACAATTACTTTCTACTTACTGTGTTTTGCTATTAAAAAAAGGCCGGTCTGTCTGTTTGGCTCACACTAATCCGCCTCCTAAGCTAGTAGTACCTACATAAAGCTGGTAGGCACCATGGCCGTCCCAATCGACGTATGTACTGACAGAAGCATTAATTGGTATCCCCTCAAACAGCTAAAGTTTACAATGCACGGTATAAATCTTCTACTCAAATTCTAAAGCAAAAATCGTATCACCAAGACGGGAATCGAACCAGGCATCCAGTCGCACTCAGCTGTTTGTGTTTGATACTCTTTAATTAATTAGTTCTAATAGCTGAAACACCGTCTATGTGATGTATATGAAACCCAACTTTGATTTAAGTTATTAGGATTGGAATACTTTGCCGTCGTCTGTCTTTCCTGAAAACTACAATCAGGTCTCTTCAAGTTAATAGTGAAAAGGTGTCTTCTAGACCTTCATGCCCCATCGTTGGTCGCATCGTCGTTTAACATCATAAGATCTTGGTCAAACGTAGGTTTATCGATAATAATTTATATACTTACGTTTTAAAAACTAAAAAGACAACCGATTTTATGTATATAAAAAATTCAAAAAAAAAACAAAAATGTTTATTTGCAGCAAAAACAATAGGTACAATTATTTTTTTACAATTTAAGCATAAAGCACAATGAAACAAAACTAAAAAAAAATATAAACAAAAAAAATATAAAATAAAGACAAATAACATTATGTCATTGTATATACTATTAATAAATATAATTTCTTAATAGTGAAAGTAGTTTTGGTTTACTGATGGATAATGTTTATATATATATATATATATATATATATATATATATAAGTAATTAACTATGACACCCACACTAGATAATAATCTGTGTCGTGGGTATGTGTACGAATTTTCAGTTATGTTTAAGGCCTCGGTTCACAGCTTCAATAACAAGTGCTTAATATGTAATATAAAGAGTATAAATAAAATAAAATAAAATAAATAAAAGGAGAATTCATAAATAAATGTTAAACTATGGTTTGAAACAGACGTTCAGTACAGTCATATGAGAATGTTTTTAGCCAGTTAGTAACTATGTGTTTGGCCTTAAAAGCGGAGCAGTTCTTTACTTCACATGATTGGATGACTCTGTTATATAAAAAGGATGAGACGAAAGGTCTAAATCGTTTGGCGAATGACAAACTTACAGACTCATATTGAACTCAAAAACTCTACGGCTTAGCATTTCGTTATAATTATCACTGTTTAGTATGGTCTTATGAGTAGCAAGAAACGTGTTCAAAATAAAAAGTTGATTAATATCAACGATGTATACAATTTTTCGATTTTTGTTGGTTTTTAAAAACCGCTCAGCCGATTTCGATAAAATTTAAACCACCTGGGACCACCTGGAAAGTATACCCTTTAAAACCAAAAAATAATTTTCTAAATCGGTTAAGGCGTCTTTGAGTAATCGGGGAACATAAAAAAAAAGATTCTGACGAATTGAGAACCTCCTCCTTTTTTCGAAGAAGGTTAAAAATTTTACTACAAAAAAGGTAAACATGCAACGCAAGCCTCGAAAAAAATTTGCGATTTTTATGGACCTAGTGCAGTGTCTGTGAAAGTAGCACAAATTTAAGCGTTTAAGCGTTTAAGCATTTATGTTTAAGCGTCTTCAATCCGGAAATTTTGATGTCAAAGATGCACGTCGCTCTGGTCACCCTATTACGGATAAAATGGATGCCTCACGAGCTCACTGAAAGAAACCTAATGAACCGTGTACTCATTTGTGATTCTTTATTACGATGTAATGAAACCGAACCATTTTTGAAGAAGCCGATAACTGGTGATGAAAAGTGGATCACGTACGACAAGAACGTGCGAAAAAGGTCGTGGTCAAAGGCCGGTCAGGCTTCACAGACTGTGGCAAAACCCGGGTTAACTCGCAACAAGGTGATGCTGTGTGTGTGGTGGGATTGGAAGGGCATTATTCATTATGAGCAGTTACCACTAGGCAGGACCATCGATTCTGAACTCTACTGCGAACAACTGATGAGATTAATGCAAGAAGTTGAGAGAAAGCGGCCGGAATTAATTAACAGGTAGGGTGTGGTTTTTCATCATGATAACGCTAGACCTCACACACCTTAAGCCACTCAGCAAAAATTGAGAGAGTTTGGCTGGGAGGTGTTAATGCATCTGCCGTATAGTCCTGACCTTGCACCTTCAGATTTCCACCTGTTTCGGTCTCTTCAGCATTCTTTAGGCAGTGTCAGGTTAACATCACGAGAGGACTGCCAAAACCACTTGTTGCGGTATTTTGATCAGAAGTCCCAAAATTTCTATAGCAATGGGATCATGTCCCTACCTACAAGATGGCAAAAAGTTATCGAACAAAATGGTACCTACATACTTTAGTTAAATGTAAATAAACTATATTAAAAAATGTTTTGAATTTTCTTAGAAAATGCGAAGAAACTTTTTCCCTATTATATATATACAAGAATTGTACGTTTTCTTTTTTCTTTCTTTCTTTCTTTCTTTTATTTTTAAATATCACGACTTAAGCCTGGAAAAAAACAGCTCGCCAACTTTCAACTTAAAATTAACGATTTAACATATTTTAACCACGCACCGCTACCGGTTTTTTAATATATTTCCTTTTCTGGGCAAAGTTTAGATCGAAAATAATTTCATTTACACCCTCACACTGATCAGCAAAGTAGATATACGTGGGCGTAGACAAGGGGCGATGTACCCCCCACCCCTAGGCCCTTGGGGCAAGAGCCCCCGGTCACAATCATGCCCATTTATGGTGGATATATTTTTGTAACGACTGATGGATACCTCTGCCTCTGCCTCTGGGAAGTTTTTATTTATTTCAAAGAGTGATGCTTAGAAATACGTATTAACAATTTGCGTTAGTACGAAATCTAGCCAGCATTCCGTTCTACGGTCGTGGGCTCGAATCCGATCGTGCACCAATGGCTTTTTCTTTTCGAAAAATGTGTGGGCGCTATACCACTAGGTACTCACATATAGCGAAGGAAACCAGCATTTCGTAAAACCTAAAAAGTTCCTGAGGCGCATTTTAATCCTTTCACCACACTAGTTTGAAATAACTAGTGACACGATGTGAAGTATGTTGTAGATACCGTTATCTACAGCTAATACTCATTTTCTGAGTATAGATTTGTACGTTGTTTGTTAATGTAAAGTTCTTAAAAGCTTCTTATCGTAGACTGGAAGAGTGCCAGTCGTTCTTCAAGCTACAATTTGGGGAACTGGTTTCAGTAAAGGGAGACGAGTGACTCCAAATTATGTAGATAGGTAGAGATTATTTGCTTTCGTTCTGGGGTCAAGTAACCCTTGTCCTACAAAAGATTTTAAAAGAAACTAAAACAAATTAAAAAAACGAACTGCTACTTACACAGGTTGTACTAGGAAATAATGTCAAGTGACGTCCTATCCTCAATTACGGGATATAGTACTACCAGTACTTATCGTGTCACTACCACTTTTGAAACTGTGTAGTGAAAGAATTGAAGTGCGCCTCAGAGGCTTTCATGTAGGTACTATTATCTATTATGATAAAATCTAATGTGTAGTATGAGATCATTGAAGCTCATCAATGAATAACAGTATTGTTTTCGTAGTTTCGCTATATCCCCCTTATTCAGAGATCTTGCTCGTAGGCTATTATTGTTACCGTGATTCAATTTCTTTTTTATAACACAGTAAGTGATAAGGATTTACTAAATTTTGAGTAACAAGCTGATGTAAACGTTAAAAAAAATCAAAAACCTTTTTTGCTTCGCTAGTTATGATGATGTTGAATTGCTTTGGGACCTGCCGGGCGATTAAAGAGCTCTGATTCAAAACATTGATAATAACAGCATTTAGTTTCTATTGATGAATTGGTATTACGGAACGTTGATGGTTATTGTAATGTTTATTGTTATTATGAATCGAAACTAAGATAGAACCAATAACCAATACGAAAACCATTCAATGAAATAATGCCTATTGCTAATAGAAACTGATATACATTGATTGTATCAATAGTTCCATAATCGCAATACTGGTCACTAGTCATTCAACTTACAGACTTCAGAAGCCTTCACTGTGCATGTGTTCGGCCAATTTTTTTATCAAAATAACCGCAGCGATGAACAAACGAAAATAAAGGACAGCGTCTCCACTCGGGGCGGCAATCGATAACTTCAGTCAAACAGACAAAATGAAAGCAAAACAACACGTCTCAGCAAAACGTGTAATTACGTTTCAATTGGTAGAGCTCTGTCTTCTGCATCTGTATGTTCCATGTCTAGATGTTATAACGTGCCGTAGTATTTGGTAGAAGCACTAAATACTAAGAGGCCCCTCTTTTCGTGCACTTGGCACATGTATTGGATTTTTTTAGGTTCTACGACATGCCGAAGGAAACCTCAAGATGCGGTTATTCACAGTTCGAGAGTACTGGTTTAGCGCACATACATTTTTTGTACAGAAAAAATATTGGTGCACGATCGGAAGGCTACTTATAAAATAAATTAATAAATTTCAATCAATTCATCATGAATGAATGAATGCGTCTGGTAGAGACATCGCGTCACCTAAGAGCTGACTTCTGTCTTAGCCCAGCGTATTAGCATTTCCATTGTCAACGGTCTTTAGATAGCACAACTGTTTCAAGTACATTATATATTATTCTGTACATGTATATAATTAATTTCAGTAAATGAGCAAAAAACGCGAAAGTTACAAAAACCTACCTAAAAAAGCATCTAGCCCAACCCGTGGGTGTTTATATCATAAAACTGAATACGGACAGCCTAAACCTAGAGATAAGTAGGCTATTAGTAGGTTTCTAAACCTGTATAGCTTTTATGTTTTTATCGATAAAAAATATCTATGGTTTTAGTATGAAGTATATAATATAGTATTCAATAAATACTAGTGGTCGCCCACTGGTCGAAATTAGACCATAATTAATTAATAATTTATCTATTTTTATGCATAATAGAAAAAAAATATTAGCATTCTGCACTCTTTCTCTATATAAACTATAAGTGTGGGAAATTTCATACTACTCCGTCCGCGCAATTTTCGTAAAAAGGGGTGTAAAGATTTTGCTTCACGTATTAATATAAAGATTTTTATGCATAATTTAAAAAAAAAATAGCATTCTGCACTCTGCACTTAAATAGTTTAGTATAGGCATTGTTCCAATAATTTGATTCGACCTGAAAACAGTTTTACCTAGATTTGTTTCCATGTACCTATGTATGTATTGGTTACAATCCGTTTCTATTCCGGCATGTGTTACAAATAACATCAATCTTCTGTAGCTCAAATTTATTAATAGAAATTGAAAGCTGTTAGTATCAATGTTTTATTTGGTATCAGTAAGTTCTGAAGTTGCAGGTAAGGCTAGTAAGAAAATACCGTAGTAGGTAGAGTATATTCCAAACGGAAACTACGAGATTACAACGTACGAGATTTGTTATTTTTCGAAAGGTATGAAACTGTCCATTCAGATTTTTATAGATAAATAAAATAAATAAATACAGTTTTGACGCAACACCATCAAGGCATTGGTTATATGTATATATACCTACTATGACTGATAGAATACTTATACTTTTAAATACATATTTAAGATACTAAAAACACCCAGATACGAAACAAATATTTATGTTCATCACACAAATGTTTGTCCTGGGAGGGAATCAAACCCTCAACTTGCACCGCAGAAGGTATACAGATAAATCAATAACAAACACACTTATTGGACAGTTAAGTATATATTATAGAAAACGGACATAGAGGCTGCAACCAGACAACGCAACTAAAAAGCCGTAACAGCTTACAATGTGTCACAGCAGTATAAGTCTGTAAACTTGACCTAGTCTAAAGTAGTGTACAAAAATTACACAGGCCATGACGTAAGTACCTACAGAGAAAGTGAATTTATATCTCCCTCAAATGAGGGAGAAATAAATTCACTTTCGCTTGTATTTACAATCCGACGACAGACAAACACATATTTTTTGTACTTTCACTGATAAAATAATGAACCGGAGTCTAAAACGTGCCAATAAATCCAAATACAAGAGCATTTAGCCATAATAGACAACACAATAACAAACTTACCGAGATCCATGTTGAAGTACTTCAATATAATGAGCAGCTCTATTTAATTTATTTCATATCGTAAGCACTGCACTCTGCTCGACCGACGCAACTCGTTTGAAGGCGAAGGGCTGGGGGCTGAGAGGGGTAACCGTCGCCGGGAGGGAGGCGAGCTTCCTGACATGAGGTGCAAGCTGCTAGTTAAGTTGACGCGTGCGCTTTGCAGGGCGTCCGGTCCTCGGATAACCTATAGATACTCTTCTGAGGTTATTAGATGGTGAATTTTCAATAAGTTTGGAGAATTAGTTTCAATGAGTAGTTTTAGACTATTACAGCTTTCATTTCTTAATCTAGATACGCGCACGTACGTACTTAATAAACCACCTAATACATAAAATAAATACTTATGTATTTGGTAAGTAGGTATATGTATTGTTCAAAACTCGTTCTATGTTATTATTAGAGCATCTCGAGTATCTTGACATGTCGATGCATAATGCAACTTTATGGATATACCTACTTATTTACGAGGAAAATATGGTATTCACATAGATGAGATAATATCTCGAAATAATAGATCAAAGATCTCATCAATAATCTCATCAATCATAGATCAATAGTTTTCAAAGTTGTGTGTATTAGAGTTTGGAAATGGGGTTGGTCCTTTAGAGGAAAGGGTAGATATGCTTTAGACTAATAGGTAGGTACCTATATCTATTATTACAAAGCAAAGGTAATCTTACTGCGGTTGTGTACCAGAGAACCCAAACTATAGGATGCTAACGCATATTGAGAGCAAGCCTTGGAGCGAACAATTGAATGAATACAAAACACGACTCCAGTGTAGTGAAGCAACCTCCTTCTACGGAACATAATAGTGTTATATATAAAACTATACAAACTTGCGTTTTCGTGATCTTTACATTACATTATCTAGGTACCTTCTACAATAGCGATTGTGTACGCAGGCTGGGTTTAAAAGGTGAAACCATAAAAGTTATGTTGAAAAGAGCAATTCATCAAATGTTTGCTCCGTACTACGCTAATGGTGTATTTCCCAATTTATACTACGGAACCTCCAATGTTAGTTTAACCGACGATGCGTCACATTTTGTTATTTTTTGCTTGTTATTTATATAGATATCATTAAATTAAGAAACGAACCTTAAATGGCGGTATTATTCTCGCACTCGTACAGTAATTAATGCTAGCATAATATAATTAATTGTACGAATAATAGGACAAGACTGGAACCGTCATTTATGATACTCGAAGGTAACTAAAATGTGCCGTTTTCGGTTGAAGTGATGACGTCATTCTGCAATGCATTCTCATCCCAAGATGCCTTCTTGTCTTTAACGTTACCCTCTTGCGATGAGAATGCAGTTTAGGTAACGTCATCATCTCAACTGCGACCTCTGTGGCGCAGTGGACTAGGGTTCGGCTGAGACGCAGAAGGTCGCGGGTTCGATTCCCGCCGCAAGACAAATGTTTGTATGATCTGCAAGTATTAGTCTCTGGTCTGGGTGTTTCTATTTACGAATATAATAATAATAATAAGAATACCGGACATTTGACACAGCATCATCGTGCCCCAAAGTAAGCAGAGCTTGTGTAATGGGTACCACATGACTAATATATACTACTTATATACTTTTTTTTGTATTTTTTTTTTATTTATTTTTTTTTATACATAGAAACACCCATAATAAGTATGCACTTCCAAAAAAAAAGTATTTTAAGTAGTATATCAGTCATGTGGTACCCATAACACAAGCTCTGCTTACTTTGGGGCCAGATTATGCTTTGTGAAATGATCCGCACCATTTATTTTCAACCGACTTCAAAAAAAGAGGTTACTCAATTCTACCGTATATTTTTTTTTATGCGTGTTCGCGGATAATTTCGTCGTTTATGAACCGATTTTGATAATTCTTTTTTTGTTGGAAAGGAAATATCCCAAGGATGGTACCATGATAAGGAAACCAGGATCTGATGATGGCATCCCCGAGAAATAGAGGGGAACCTTCGAAATTCGTAGTGCGACTAGTGCGTTTGTTTCAAAAAATTAACAAACAATATAACTTCTAAAACTATCATGTTCAAAACATAATTTTCACTTAAACGGGAATTTTACCATGATTTTTTTCCATGATTTTTCTGCTTCCCGTTGATAGTAAACATCCCGTTTTAAGTGAAAATTATGTTCAAAACCATGATAGTTTTAGAAGTTATATTGTTTGTTAATTTTTTCATTAAGTACATATTTTAAAGCACTACTATTTAATGAAGGTCTGGAGTCGGTTTGATGATGGAGCCGAAAGACAGTCGAAGGAACTCCTCAACGATTAACAGTCTCTGGAGTTTGGGCTTGATTAATTTGCATTGATGAGAACTTTACACCTACACCGTTATACCTTACCTAACTGCACGAAAGAAGCCTCTGAGGCGCTGCACTTTAATCTTTTCACCACACTGGTTATAACTACACGATAAGAAGAAGAACCTAGATGGGTTGTGACTGTCATTCGGGATCTGATGATGAAGACGAAGGACAGTCAAGGGAACTCCTCAACGTTTTACAGTAGCTACCCTGTGTATATATGTACATAAAGGCGGTTGTCTTTTTAGTTTTTAAAGCGTAATTATATTATATTCATTTCACTTTCTGAGAAGGGCAATGCCGGTCAGTTGACAATACCGGTCACCACCCTTTCTACCTAAGCGAATACAGCGAATAAGTGCTCATATTCAGTGCTTGGCCAGACTGCAAACGGGGATGCGAGGCGGGCGCGGCGCGACAAACTCAAACATAAGAACTTCATTTGAGTGTCCATAGTGGACACGCGGGTGCGGGGCGGTGCTGCCAGTCTGGCCAAGCACACACTGAAATGTTGTGTCCGCACTTCGGTTTGTTTATACACACCACTTTCTTGTATTTTTTTAGTCTCGGAATATACTCGTAACCACTCAAACGTACAGTGACGGTGTCTAATGACGGTCATGCTGACCGGTATTATGCACCAGTGAAAAAGTTTGTTTTATTTGAGTCCTGTAAATTAATATTGAACATGTTGTGAACAGTTATCTATATATTAATACGTGAAGCAAAAACTTTGTACCGCTTTTTACGAAAATTTCGCGGACGGAGGAGTATGTAATTTCGCACAGTAGGTATATATTCTATATAGAGGAGTGCAGAATTCTAATATTTTTTAATATTAGAATTAGAAGCATAAAAAATACATTAATAATTGATTAATTATGGTCGAATGTCGACCAGTGAGCAACCACTAGTTGTAAGAAATACACGTAAAGTTTTTTTTTAATAAAATCAGATTTTTCACAGAGAAGTAATATTTTTTGCATATGAGACCGCCATTACCCGTTTCTACCCTATATACTTTCTGTATATAGGGTAGATGTCTGTTTAGGTAATGTATAAGCACTCATCAATAACTAACGTAACGCTTTTTTGTATTATCCTTGCTATTTTTATTACGAATGCAGGGTCGAGTTGGAGCAGATTCGTCCTCAAGCTTTTTTGCATGTTAGTAATCTGATATTTTATAATATGTTTTATGAGACAGTTTTTGCTTAACTTCATTCTTGAATGTGCCAATCGACAAATCTAGTACGTCGCTTGCGACCTTGTTATATAAGCGTATACATTGCCCTTTATTAGTACTAATCAAAAAAAAGTAATAATCATCTGATTTTCACGCGTATTCACGGCGGCCTCAAATCGCGATTTTTTTATCAGAAAACATTCAAATAAGGAATTCTGAAAAAGTTCAATGGGTAATGTTTTCAGCTTACTTTTCGCATATTAGTGTGTAAGCTGCATAATACAGCTGTAAGTTTAAACGACGTCATCTTTAGAAGATGATAATTATTATAAAATTTAGACTAATTTTAGAAAAAAAAAATCATTATTAAATTATAAAACTAACAATTACTTTAAAAACAAATAAAAGGAGTTGGAGGAAGTAGGAGACAAAATATTGAAAATATATACCTTATATGTTTTTTATCTATTATTCCTTTAATTAACAAGCTGACAGTCACTTAATAATAATAAAAAAGTCTCATTTTTTCCATACAAAAGTTCACTAGCTTAATCGATGATTGTATCTTACATAAATTGTTATTAGGCACTTAATGTATTTAATGCAATTGCAGCTCCACTAGTTTAGCATCCGTCTGTTGTGCAGTGTATGGTCTAGCGTTGTCCTGAAGCAGCAGTGGCCTAGAGCGATTGATCAGCCTCGGTTGTTTAGCCTCGGTAGTTCTTCCATCATGGTTTGCAGTTGCTGACAATAGATATCTGCCGTAATCGTTTGACCGGATTTTAGAAAGCTGTAGTAAACGACACCGGCACTTGTTCACCTAACACTCACAAGTAACTTTTTCTGAGTAAGTTTTCGCTTGGGGCACGATTTGGCTGGTTCTCCAGGGTTCAGCCATCGAGACGAGCGCTTCCGATTATAGTCCAGGATCCACTTTTCATCACAGGTAATAACCCGATTTAAAATCCGCGCAGCGACAGCGATCGCGCAGCAGTCGACGCGTGTTTGCTGGTTTGCTTCAATCAATTCATGAGGTACCCTTAACCAAAGAGGATATTTTTCAGATCAAAGTGGCCAGTACGACAAAACGCCAATTTCATATGTAAGGACCTAATATTATTAAGTATTTACCTAGGTTGTTCTAAGCGCTCATAAAGTATCACCGACTTATCGCTGAGGTACTAACAGTTACGATAGGTACCTAGGTAGGTAATGGAACAGCATCTCGGCACTATCAAATATATCATGCTTATTTGCATTTTAAACTGCTTAAACTAACTATAAATAATGGTCCATTAACTACATTCTTTCTAAGATAATGTAATTTTAAACATACACTACGTTAAATAATAAATACAAAGGCGTGTAAGCATTTGGCTCTAAGGAGAGTAAGGAACATACACAGATGAAATGTAAAAGTTATGCTGATCACTTTCATGTGCCAAGTATGGTGCACTAACTTACCTATATAGGCTCAGCTTAGTATACCTAAGTGGCTCGTTAATGGTAAGTAGGGAGTGCCGAATCTATACATATAAAAAAGCTTAACCTGACTGACTGATTCATCATCGCCGACCCGAAACCGCTGAAGCTAGAAAGCTGAAATTCAGAAGGTAGCTTTTACAGCAAAACCACCCACTAAGGCGGGATTTTTTGAAATTCAATTCCTAAGAGGGTGAAAAGGGGTGAAAACGAATGTATGAAACTTTTTAACGCGTGGTGCGATTTGCTTGACTTTATATGAATAAATAAAATGCAAAATAAATGGACACATGTTTCAGGATTTTTTTAAAATAACCCTAACAAGGGGTTAAAATGGGGTATCAAAGTTTGTATGAGAACTTTTTAACGGGTGGTGTGATTTCTTTGAAAATTGGTTTGGATACTTAAAATGAAAAATAAATGGACACGTGTTTCAGGATTTTTCAAATTAACCCTCATAAAGAAGTAAAATGTTGTAAATAATTCTAATAATGTGTAAGTATTTCTAAATAACTACTTACTATTTTCTTTGTCACTGAGATTATATACCTATACTAGGTATAGGTATATAATCTCAGTGACAAAGAAAATAGTACCTATACTAGGTATAGGTATAGTAGTTTCTTCTACGCTATCTAATACATTAACCTTTTTTAAATATCTTTCTTATGTCTTTCTGTATCTTAAAACTCACTGGCGTAGGATAGATGCCACTAAGTGCCTCCCGTTGGCTTCTAAGGGCATCTATACTCCCAAAAATCAAGGCGTCTAGCCTTTTCGTTAAGCATAGATTCTCTTTTCATTTAAAACTTATATAATATATAAATACGGTTATTGTCATGGAACTATTTACTTAATGAACAAGTGTATTACAATTCATAAGAATACAAAATTGTCTACCACGAATAAAGTTATTCGACACCAAGCGCTCACACAGCGCACTTGTTGCGGAAGATAATCGCTCACACAAGAGAGATGCGTGCGCACTGCTCAATGGACCTTGAGTTGCTGTCGCTGAGTCAGGCAAGACAAACGCTGCGCATATTATGCTATGATTATTTTATTCTGATATTGGAAAGTTATGTTTTTTGAACATGCGGCACCTATTCCACTGAGGCATCTATCCCTTATTTACCCTATAGAGGTAAAGCTTGTATTTTTTTTTAATAATAGTAACAGTTTATTCATTTTCAAGCAATACAGGTGTACAATACATGGTTTGTTCTTAAAATATTGGCGATGGCTTGTTTCAGTACATAATGTTCAGACAAGACCTTAAAAATCTCTTAATAATAATCTACAATAATAAAGATTAAAGACAAAGCATTTCGCAGTCTAAAATTAAACCCGTTCAAAAAGGATGTGTGTTTCTTTTTGAAACATTACAGACCTTCACGCTTTGGACCATCAAACAAAGAACTTGACGTACAACAGAACAAAGAATTTAGTTTTTACTTTCCGTCAAACAAAAAACAAGTGTAAAAAATTTGCACAAAATTTACAAGGAATTTTCAAATTTACAGTATTTTTTCTAAATGGAAACATTATCCCGTATTAATGTAACATTTGAGAGTGTGAGAAGCGCTATTAAGAACAAAAACTCTTCAGAACGTCTGCAGAGCCTGAAAAAGGACATACAAACGCTTAGTACCGAACTTGTGGTACTGGGCAAGGAAAATCATGATCAATATGTTAGATCTCTCGCCATGGAGGGCTATCTCGCCCTCCTCTCAGCAAAGACAATGCCCATACCTCTAATAGAAAAACGAAACATACTCCAAGTAGCCTATGACAAGCTAAAACTATATGCTCTTCGAGACGAATGCACGTTCATTTTTCTGAGAATTCAGAACCTTCTCTGTTACTACCTTATCCAGCTGGATCAGGTGACTCTCGCTAGAGAAATCCTGGAAAGCATCGAAGACCTTTACGACAAGATCAGCAACTCGCAGCCAGATAAATTCCTAGACGCGGAAGATCTTTTCACAGCAGAGTCCATTTCTAAAATTAAAAGAGTCAACCCCGAAAAGATAGACAAAGTTATAACGAACAATGTCCTTATGCAATCCTTTCTGTATAACAAGCTGAACATGCAGGAAAAGTATACTCTGTATAACCATACGGCTCTACGCAGGCAGTTGGAAATGAAGGAAGGGACGCCGCAAGACTGGGCGCTGCGGACTGCAAGGCTCGGAAACTACTTCAGTTATATGAACCAGATGGGCAACGCGCGCCACCACCTCTGTGCCACCTACCACGTACTGCGGACTTGCCACGACAACTGTAAGCTTTTGCCCGAAGAATTCGTCCTGCAGAAGGCTGATTTTGAGATGCATTTCTTGGAACTGAGCCACCATTGGGTAAAGTACGGGCTGACGCTCTTTAAGCTGTCGAAAAAAAAGATATTAAATCGGTACTTTTCAAGCCCATCTTCTGCAGCCGATTTGTGGAAAACCGTCGACCTACAGGAAGAGAACGTCAACGAGAACGAGAAGTTTGAAGAAGGGAACATTAAAGACTCGGGGACAGAAAAGACCGGGAAAGGAGACTGCACTCAGGAGAAGTTGTTCACATTTCCGTCTTTGGATCTGAAAGATATGGAGAGTAGAGTTCCGTTGGAAATGGTCTGTAAAGCGGAAGAGGCCCGCAAGCTCTTCGCTTTCACGCACAAGTGGCTCATGAGGGCTAGGCATTACTACGACTTCGAGCACCACTCCGCTCAGTACATATCTTGTTCATTGCAGCTGGCAGAACTATACGAGCATCTTGCGTTTTTCGAGAGAAACATCGACAATCAGTACAGCATTCAGAAGCGCCGAGCAGATGTTTTGGAGACCCTCAACTCTTTGCTGAAGACATGCGACAATGTAATGTCCGTTCAGATAGACGTGATCAGGGAGCTGTCCCAAGTGCAGTTGGAACTTATGGCGCTGAACCTTCAGAAGCTGTGGCGCGAAGAGTCACAGACCAATATATTTAACCTTGACACCGACGCGGATTCGATTATTAACTCTTTGGATTCGGAAGAGTCTAACAAGACCTTGACGGAAAAAACATTGAATACAACATGCAAAAACATGTTTTTGAGGAAGATGGAGGCCGCTACGTCTATCAACGGCAAGCTCTT
The DNA here is from genome assembly GCA_948098915.1 of Lampropteryx suffumata. Taxonomy (NCBI): domain Eukaryota; kingdom Metazoa; phylum Arthropoda; class Insecta; order Lepidoptera; family Geometridae; genus Lampropteryx; species Lampropteryx suffumata. Next base: position 9,544,091 of record OX402544.1, on the reverse strand, counting down.
TAGACTGAGTGGCCAGCTAGTAGCCCGTACTCCTTCCCAGCTCAGCATAGGAACGGGCATTTTAAAAAGTTAAATATTTAACCTCACTCTGACCAATACTTTGTTAAATCTAACGGATTTTGATTTTTTTTTATGTTTAGGTTTACCAGAGTTTTTAAAACAAAATCGAAAAATGTTTTGGGTATTATAGAGAAATTAAAACTGTTTTAGATTTGTTTGAAATTAGAAAAAGTGGGTAGGTACAATATAAGAATATGTCCTAACAGTATATTATACCTACAAATTAGTCAAGAAACGAAGCTATAGCAGCTCAAATCCGCAGCTTGGTGTAATCACTCGTAGCTGTCGCGTGCTGCCTTTATGCGCTTGCATTATCTTTGGTGACAATGGCCGGCGATGTTGCATCCGCCAGGCAAGCGTCCTGCGGCACTGACTACTAGTAAGTATGAGCAATCACTATAGTAGGTACTTACAGGATCGGCCACAAGGATCCCCTAACCCGATCCCTGTGAACTCATCGGTTCACCAGAAACCACCTGAAATAAAATTAAGTATCAAGATGTTATCACACTGTTTTTAAAATATAATTTATTTAACAATTTCTAATAAATGACCTACGCTTATGTCATTGTTTAATAATTCCAATTGCGTTACTTCATAAAGAAATTAATCGGATCAAAACCAGTTCGTTAGGTTATGAAAGTATAGAAAACAATGCGCAAGGCAAAGCGCTAGAAGAATATAGTTCGTCTGTCGATGAGATTGAAGCCAGGTGTAAAGCGTAGTCTTATAAGTCACAGAACTACTCAACAGAACAGGTGGGATTAGACTGTTTTCTATACTCTAACATAACCTACCCAACTGGTTCCGATCTGATTTAACTTTTTCAATAAGAACTACTATTCTTAATATAAATAATGGGATGTTCTTGAAAAAACGATAGTCCCACTTTTTCTATTTTGTATTTCCATGCAGATAGTGGGATACAACCAAGCGAGCAAAGCGAGCGTGCCGCGGCAGCGGCCACGGAAGCGCCAGAAGAATATAATTCGTCTGTCGATTCAGTGTGAACATCATTATAAATTTTATTACGAAGGGATTTTAGTGAACCGATGAGTTCACTGGGATCACCTGGGGGATCGGGTTAGGGGATCGTGGTGGCCGCCATCATACTTACAGGTGCTTACCCACCGCCCACCTGGTGATTCCATCTGGGTGAACCGTTGAATGTTTTTTTCACAACGACTCCCCTCTCAGATTAAACTTGAACGCGCCTTACTTTATATGACCGTTTCCACTTCCACTTTATATGACTCGGTTCTCCTACTGGTAGGAGCACGAGGACCAATATTTCCTTATGCTCCTACCGGCAGTTCTCTGTAGATCGGTTTCCATATAATTTGGATCTGATGAGAATTTTTATTGCTAATTTTGTCCTAAGTTTATTCTTCTGGCGCTTCGGCGGCCGCTGCCGCGGCACGCTCGCTTTGCTCGCTCGCCTTGCGCGTTGTTTTCTTTACTCTAACATAACCTAACCAAGTGGTTTGTAATAAAAATGCTCACCAGATCCAAACCGATCTAAATAAATACTTGAATCAAAGTATGCCTATAAGTAATTCTATTTTCGTTTCGTCTCGATGCCCCTACTTAGCGCTTACAACTTCCTTTTGCAGTAGGAGCATCAGGACATGGGTGTCCCGGTGCTCCTATCAGTAGAAGTATTTAGTAGGAGCACGAGGAAGAAGCTCTTTATATTGGTGACGGTACACCTCAGAAATTAATCAGATCGAAACCAGTTGGTTAGGTTATATTATAGAAAAACAAGCGCAAGGCGAGCGAGCAAAGCGAGCGTGCCGCAATAATAATAATAATTATTAATGGCTCATCGCGATAAAACCTATATAACTTTTGCATACTACGAAGTAAGGAAAATAAAAGACAAGAGTTCAAATCACAATGTCTTAAGTATATTAATGGTAATAATGTATACATTGATTAAGCATAAACAACAGTGGGTTTACAATTTAAGCTAATATATAAGGAAAATAATTAATTAATAGTAAGTTTGACTCAGGATGTAATATATTATTGTATGGAAATTAACACGTTTAAATAATAATACGCTAGCCGAAAATCGTAACATAGAGCAGGTAGTCCGATCGAGAGGGGCCGCACTTTTGGGATCACGCCATTCCCGGCTTACATGAGTGGGATGGGGTATGTTTATTTTACTGTGCTACTACGCCCCCTTACATAAGGTTACAAAACACTAAGGCGCCTACGTGATCCTCATTTGAAAAAGTGGCAAATGCCTCATTATCTGACCTCCTGGCTCATTATCCGACCGCTAAAAATACATTTTTATTTGCTTCGTCACTTTACAAACTCATTGAACTCGATAGAAATAGGGACACACACAATAATCTAACAAGGTTGCGAGCTCGCGCTCTTAAAAAGAAAATATTAGGTACAGATTGTGCAGGTTTTACATTATAAAACATAATCCAAACTTACAAAGTTTCATTCATTTTAGAGCGTTCAAACTCGCAACGTTTTCTTATGTATTTAACAAGATAACTAATACTCATACAAATAGTAATGTGTTAAGAAGAACTAGGTATCTTGACTTTATAGTATCAACAATAACACATTCAACTGGCATTTTGACGCAGATTATGAACTTCCATCTTTCGAAAGGCTATACCGTTGATTACTCTCCTGAAGCGAGTAATAATTATAATGATTTAGGTACCCGGTACACAGATATAACTGTATAAATAGGTACGCAGCCCGATACATGGCACAACTGATCCTGCGTTCTCTACTCTGGATAGCTAGGAAAGTGGAGAAGGCTTGGGATTTGGATGATATGAAAACTTTATATTACTATGGCTCTTTTATATCTTAAGTAAATTGACGTAGTAACTGGAAGTAGGAAGGAAGTACTGTTTGAAATTAATATAAAACGTTTGTCACTAAGAGATAGCTAGACAACTTTTAATTTTGAAATATTTGTTTTTTTACTTTTTTTGCTGTAGGTAAAAAAGGTGTAGCTTCTGTTTATGATTCAATCCGGTTTCGTGTGCACTCCGCTTTATGTCACTCACTAACGATATAAAAGTAGATAGAAGTTGCAGCCTAATTAACTCAAGAGGTTATACCAATTTTTTATAGTTTACAATTAGAAGGATAAGAAAAAGGTTCCTTATTTATTAGTAAGTGCATATAATATTAGGGGCAGTTTTTGTAATTGAGCCACGTCTACGAACTCTTAAGTGTTTTGTGCGTATATTTTTTATATCTATAATTACTTTAAGTGTGTATATTATAGTGTATCGAATAAGATACATCTTTTATGGTAATTTAAACCAAGTCTATAAAATGTTACTATAGTTTTTATTTATCTCATTCCTCGGGTCGATCTATTTAATACACGAGTGCAATAACATCCAAAAAACGTGTCTATATTAACATTCGTTAGAAAAATATCGTTTTGATCGATACATACTGATAAATATAAGTATTTCTTCTCCTACATATGTGTATATCTACGGTGCTCTTTTGTTTAAGGCCTATACAAAGAAGCATCCCATTTACTGTTGTACTATCAAAAGCATGTTACAAAAATTATTATTAAAAACCAATATATATATAAAATATTTGTTATTTTACTCAGCCGAAATATTTTGACTTTTAGCAGCAAGCAATTTTATGCTAACTATAACCCTATTATGGTTTAAAATAGCCCCACAGGGTTGTTACGAAAGATTAGCAGTAACTCGACAGCAATATTTGCGAAATCAGTCTCAAGTTGTATAACTATATCTTATTACGGAAGTTACCCGCTGCCTATTACTCGCCGGTCGCTAACCCACAGGCATAAATACGCTTATAACAGAAATATTAGCGTACAAAGTGTGTTTGACAGTACCTAGTGATGCGCAATTCACGCCTATTTCTAGCTGCCGCGAGTTACGTGGGGTAAACTCTGCTGTTAAGAGTTTGCAGTAATTTTGATGTTTATAATGTGAAAGCAAGCTAGTGCTTTATATACGGACCCGGTATGGTGAATCCCGTATGGAAAGTCCAGTAGTAGTTACAACCTTATTGACATTTCAATATTTATAATATTTTTGGATATTTCTACTATTGTAACATTTTGGTGATTAGAGACAAAGGCATCTAGACCATGCTTCAGGCTTAGATTCAGATACGACTAATCCATGCTTAGCCGTAGCGTTACTATACTTCGAGCATATTTTGAATAGACAGTAATTTGATGTGATGTCAATAATATAAGTGATAAATTAAAATAAGCGGTGATGGAATGTTATCGTAAAAACCCTTATCATATAAAAAAACATGAAAAACCAATGAAAATTCGTTAGATATGTGTAACAGTAATATTATCATTATATTTTGGTATGAAAATCAATTACATAATATCTAAGGTCAGATTGGAAGGCACGCGCGATACGTGCAATTATCAATTACAGATTAAATAAACGTAGTACTGAATTATAACATTATAATAAAGCTCGACTCATAAAAGTAGTAAGTAATTACTTAGAAGTAATTTTGTTAAACAGTGATACATAAAGCTTTAACATTAAAAAATTCCATTTTAAATGTTAGTTAAAGAACATTCATAACTACATGAGTTCTCCGCGAATAACCGCGGAAAGTCTGAGGATTTAAATCTTGAATTTTTACTATAATCGAAATTATACAGAGTTTTTCATATAATTCAGCGATACGGTAAAAAGTTTCCCCTGTAACCTTATCGCATGGGAAATGAAGGCTCACAAATCATAGTAAATATCTCGTTTATAGTGCAAATTATGTCAATAACCATAATAGTTTTACAATACAATCTGTATATAGCACGAAACATGTGCATGTGCACTTTGAACTTACACAAGGACTAAATTAAAATAAGATCACGCTTAATATTAAACCTGCATTAATTGTACGGTTTACAAAAATAGGCAGTACTTTCTGGAAGTTACGGTATCGTACAAAGGATGTCTCAATAAAAATACACTCTTTTTATTAATTTTAGCCAATTTTACTGGTGTCGAGTGTTTATATTTGTTTATAGTCTTCTTCTTCTTCTTTTTTAATGGCCTGTGACATACTAATGTCAATTCTGCCAGTGTCAAGTGTTTATGGTTTGTAGTCAGTTTGTTTGTTATTAGTCTAAGTCGATGGTCAATTGTCAATTCTAGACGTCACGCGGAATGGCGTCTAGAATTTTCTTGGGATAGTCAATTTGTTTGTTAATAAAGTCTTAGTCGATGGTCAGTTGTCAATTCTAAACGTCATCGTGGAATGGCCGTCTATAATTTTCTTGGGATTCCTCGTCGTTCAAATCACATTGCATCACAATACACATATAATTATCTATACCCGTCCTATGTAGTCACAATTTATTCATTTAAATTCCGCTAAGATTACTGAATAAAACATGCATTATAACGAGTATAAAATATTAAATTAGCAGAGCTATATTACTTCATGAAATGACAAACTAAGAATCTCTACACTCTTTTAATTTTGTGTTATATTTTTTCATACAAGTAGCAAGTCTCAAAATTGACGGCTATCACCTATGATTGTTCCAATTCTTTGTGTAAATTCTTTGGGGTTTTGTGAATAACCCAAAAACTGTGTCAAAAAGTCCTCGAAAATTTAATGCAAAGAGCAATGGCCTGTCATATGCCATAATGGTGCCATTTGACAGATATTTTATTCCATACTTAATTGGATTATAAAGAAATACGTAAATTAGAAATAAAATCTTTGAATTAAATAGTGCATCTGATATTGAGACACCCTTTACAATATACGTTCATATAATAACTATAGTATGTAAATCTAAATAATTATAACTAATTTCACTATTTGTTTTCATATAAGTCAAATAAATGCAAATACGTTTCACTAAACAAAATAGATGTTCAAACGCAGTAAACAGAACTGCTTTACTTAAAGTATGTAATCATATTTTCCATTTGAAGAACTCATTTTGTTCAGTGAAAGTTTACTAGTCTGCTAAGTGTCTCCTTATGATCACATATTAGCAAATGTGGCGATAAACATCTGTTTCCATCATTGTTCATTGACATTATTAAACTTTTTAATGTTTTAAATTAAGTATTAAGGTATAATGATACCTTAATACTTAGCGTTTTATTATTTTTGAATAGTACTGTTTGATTGTCAAAAAACAATAAATCACAAGTATTTTAAGGCCACTTTAGCAAGTTACGTGATGATGAGCTAGACGGTAAGTCTCTACAAACAAATTATAAGGTCTAACATCAAACTGCAAATCAAAAAAGATGTAAAAAAGACAAAAATGTCAAACGTTTGCTGGTCAAAACAAAGTTTAGTCAATACATTTATTTATAGAGCTGGCTACTATCTGGCTCAGCGTATTAGCATTGCCATTCAACGTGGCAATGCCGCCAGTATCTTGGAAACGCTGCCCTCTGGCAGTGATCTGGATCAGTTGAGCTATCTATAGATCGTTTTAAACGGTCCTTAGATAGCTCACGTCTATTTTATATTATTCTGTACATTACATTGTACTTAGTTAAACAGCAAATTGATAACTAAGAAATCTTCGCTTTTCCACATTCAATTTATCTGCAGCTGCATGTTAAACCTTATTATAATCATAAATTAAAAGTCATAAGATAATATAACAACAAAATAAATTTTCAATTAACAACAAAATTAAATTAAAAAACTTATCCAGTTTCGTCCACGTTCGTAACTAAGATTTCATAACTAGTTATATATCAGGATTTATTTTCACTCTTTTATAACCAGTTATTAAACAAGATTTTTTTATAACAAGAACCTAAGTCAGCCTTAAAACCTCTTAGTCATGTATGGTCTCCTGGTACTCTGGACAAATTAGAGACCGGACAGAGTAGTCAGGAGAAAAAGTTAAATCAGATCGAAACCAGTTAGTTAGGTTATGTTACAGTATAGAAAACAACGCGCAACGCGAGCGAGCAAAGCGAGCGTGCCGCGGCAGCGGCCGCCGAAGCGCCAGAAGTGCCACTACGCACTATCACATGAAAGATTAATTTCACAATATTAATTATTACGAAAAACTACCAGGTATCGTTATAAAAATGGTTATGAAACAAGAAAAAATCTATATGATATATAACTAGTTATGATATCATAGTTACAAACGTAGACGAAAGGGCTTATCCTACTGATGCATAAATTGTTACCTAAACGGTACCGTGTACAGTGTTACCGTGCCGTCAGGAATGCATATATTTTATACAACATTGATATCAGAACGTGCCAAAAGGTACCGCTTGACTTCTGAAGAAAACTAGCAATTCTATTAAATATTAAGGACTTCGCTATTACTATAATTAGATAAGGCTTTTATAATTGGCTATAATTATTCATATATCTGCCCGATAAGACCTTTATTTGATTTTTACAACACCATTTACATCTACATCTACTTTCACATGTTTCGTAAGTTGTACTACTTACCTACATTAAAAAAAACATCGTCGTCCACAGCTCCATCCACTTCAACCTACACTGACTTTACTTTATCCTTCTTCTTCTTCGTTAATGGCATGTGTCATAATAATGTAAATTTTGCCAGTGTCAGTCAAATGTTTATAGTATGTTACAAAGTCGTATCTTGTCGTTCGTCATTTGTCATTTTGGTGCTTTTATTTAAATCGAGCTAGAATTATTGACTCGTGTGTTAATAATTTGAATAAAAGCCTTGTGTTCCTTTGTGATTCGAGCAAAAATAATCCGCAGTTATTTCAAATGAAAGGCAATATTTTATATCATATAACAAATGACGAACGACAAGATACGACTTTGTGACATACTATATATATAAACACTTGACACTGTCAAACTGTCATTATTGTCATTATGACACGTGCCATTAACGAAGAAGAAGAAGAAGAATGATGTATATTTTATCAGCTGTTCACTTTAACCTTTTACAAGGTATTAATGTTTTACAACTAATCTTAAATCACTGGGTGACGCGAACTATATCAAAAAAAAGGTATTATCGGGTTTACAAAACACATAATCGAGGTAGTGTGTTACTCAATTACAATAATTATATATCTAGTTGTATTATTAACCTAGCATTTAATATGTCTCAAAAATTTAATCATTCTATATTTAACGCTTTTTATATAGTCAGCGGAACCTCAGGACAAATTTTCATGAGGACCAAATGGCGATTATGGAACTTTTGACACAACCAATGTCTATCAGTTTCGATTAGCAATCAGCATAATTTCAATCATTAGTTTGATTGTAATTAGAACCAATTTTGACAAGATGAATTACTATTACTTACGTTCGGTTTTCTGTTCATATGACATGTATGACAATCAACATCAACCTTCCGTATTACCAATTCATCAATAGTAATTGAAACCGATTAGTATTAAAGTTTTGATACTATCAGAATTCCATAATCGCCCCGCATGTGTAAAACAAGGTGAAAGAGTCTAGTCAAAATAATATTTCTGTAATTCTATCAATGGATATACAGCGTCTTACTTTGCGTACTATGTACTGACTCTTTAGAACGGTGTAGTGCCCAATGGCTTCTAATACAGGCACTTTTCATAATTAGTTCAGTTAGGTTTTATAATTACTTATCTAGATTTATCTTGTATATTGTAAATACAGATAAAAAGCTGGCGTGCTTTTAGGGTTAAATTCATGGTTATATAGTTAAATCTAGTACAGCCAATTCTGGTTATTCTAGATCTGCTGGTTGCAATAACTAAATCAGACTATCGAGGTCCTTTATTTCAGTCTAGTAAAGGACAGTAACTATTTCGATTAGTTTAGAAAAAAAGTTTAGAAATGCAACGACGAATCATTATTACTAGTATAGAACAATTAATTTACGCAATGGAGAAATATTCTTATGCGTTCATTATGCTGGTTGATGTTGTGTCATCGCAGTCAGGGTTCATCGGACGAGTGCTTCTCCAGACCCTGGCATAATAACAGATCAACTCATAACCATCATTATACACTTTACTGCCTCGAAATAAAATTGAATTTGCAGTTCATTAAAAGAATGACATAACCTTTAAAGAACCTAATAATACATATTTCAATAAACAAAGACGCGTGGATCATTGCATTTTTTATCTTAAAACAATGACTTAGAGGTCATTAGACAAGTCTTTGTAAACGAACTAAGCCAAGATAAAACACAGAAACTCTGGTTTTAACCCGTGTAGCTCTGTTCTCTATTATATGTGCTTTTTATTACCACTTGTGTCAACAACAATGAAAGCATTATTAACTTGTGTTGGTTTGCTTAGGTGGCTCGAAGGCAGTGCTCTGATAATCGCAAGTGGCATCAAATTAACGATTATCAGATCCACAGTATAACATATTATCACACGAATGTTGCACATGTACTGGATCTTCGAAATAAATAATCGCATCATACTAACTACATATTTCGGGTTAAATGATGACGTCATCCCTTTCTGAGTATCTGCTCCCCAGTATTGCAAGCGTTCGGTAACAACCTCAGATGGTGTGGAATGTATAGAAGCCAAACAAGATATTTGAAGATCGTAAAGTTGATACTGCTTATGTCTCGTGTGTTAATCGCGGTAATCGTTTAAGTGCATAGTGTTATAGGACCTAGGTGGTTGGTAGGTAGCAGCCCTACCTGCCGTCTCTACGCTGTAAAACCTCATTCAAAACAGCAGCGTCATCATTCTCGCCACATTGCCAATTGTCCGGCGTCCAGCCAGGATCCGGCAGTAACGGCTCATCAGCCTCAACCTCCTCAAGACGAAACCGGCTGAAACCAAATAATATAATGCATACAACTTGCTTTCGTATTATACCATAATACTATGTGAACGTAAATAATTGTTTGACAAGAAGACAAGAAGCTGTATTTAAATAATAAATGTAATAAAAAAATCTTAGTTTTTCGGATAGCTTAATAAATTTAAGTAATCTTGAGAACGAATTGTGTATTATTTACTATTGGGATTAAAATTGATCTATATTGCAAACAAATTGTAACAAGATGTCAAATTGGGTAGGAGTATATATGGAAGTATAAATGGATATTTACAATGGGATTAAAAGAAAACGTAAAAAGTTAAATTGAAAGATCAGTCACATGCAAAGTTCGAATTTATCTTAAGTAAACCATTTGGAGTACCTAAGGTATGAAAGTATAGCAGGTTGTCGCAATATTATAGCGGCAGTATATATTTAAGTCAGTGACGTTTCGAGTCAGCAAACAAAAAAAAAAATACTTTATTTTTTGTGTGAGGCCTAAAGTGTCCTTAAAATCTCGTAGTCAACTTTTGTAAAGCGTTGCGATAGTTTCGACGTACCCTAGAAGCTCAGAAGCGCTTACTTAACCGTTTAACCAGTTACTGAACGCGGAGCGTTAATTTGGTTGATTTTTAGAAATGACTAAATAAGTACTCTATCATAATTTTCACTCATAACAGGATATTTACCATGATATATGAGTTTTTCTGCTTCCCGATATTTTGGAACAGTTGCATGCGCCAATTCACGGATAAATATTGGTAAGCAGAAAAACTCATATATCATGGTAAATATCCCGTTTTGGGTGAAAATTATGTACAAACCCATGATAGTATTAGATGTTATAAGTACTCTATGAGCTATCTGGCCCCCATAGTATAAACAAAGCTTAGATTGGGGCTGAACGTTGCTCCGTAAATTGTCCACCGATACAAATCTAATACCTTAAAAAGAGCAATTCTTGTATATAAGTATAAATAAATATTATTGGACAATGCACACAACATCATCTAGTCCCAAACTAAGTATAGCTTGTATTATGGTGACCAGATGACTGATAGAATACTTATATTTTAATGACATACTTATGATACTTTATATCACCCAGGCTCAGAACACACACCTGTGTTCGTCACACAAATGTTTATCCTGAGAGGGAATCGAACCCTCAATCTACAGCGCAGAAGACAGAACTACTACCAACTACGCTGATAGGCCAGTCAGTATATATATATATATATATATATATATAAATACTGAATCTCGGAACGATTTTCATGAAATTTAGTATGCAAGGGGTTTCGGGAGCGATAAATCGATCTAGCTAGGTTTCATTTTTAGAAAACGTCGTTTTATCCGTATTTTATACCGAGCAAAGCTCGGTCATCCAGATTCTTTATATTTATATAAGCATATTGATATTAATATGATTCACCTGCTGGCCAAAGCGTCGAAGTCATCATCATGTATCGCTCGCACTGTCCCAGCCATCATCCTGATGATGATGACCTTATGCGAGATGTGAGCGATGATACCGAGCAGACAGACCGCCAGACCCGCCATGTTGATAGAGCTGAGCTGGTCACCGCTGACTTTCACTGCTAGCACCAGGATACACATCTCCTGAAAAGTAATTTCAACTATGTTCAAATCTAAATAGTTTTATTGGTAGACTATTTGAATCGGGTTTTGCGAATTAAGATGCCAGTTTTAACCTCTAGTCCACAAGTTGCAAACAAGCAAGACACTTTAGACATTTTCTAGCATTTTTAAAGATTCCGTTTTCGAAAGTACATCATTTCAGACCTACTAAAATGCGGGCCGGAAAAGTCTATGGAATTTCATTTCTAACGCGTTTAGCGGGAGAGAAAAGTGTATGGAAATCTGTTTCTTCATCCAGTTATTTTCATTATAGGTCAAACGACAAAAAGTTTTAACTCCAAGTCCGCCAAATGATTTATTCCTCTTCCGATTTCCGGCTTCCTGACTTCTTAGACAACTTAAAAATTAGACTTAGAGAATTAGATTCCTGAACAATATTTTGAAAAAACCCAAGTAATAAAGGCATGCGCGGGAATTTCTTCGAAATTTTAATTTGGGTTGGGTAAGGAATTGGGCACTTTCTCGCCTAGGTGTACAATGTATTATTAAAGTTTACGGGGAGTTTTGTTAGTCTTTTCGTGTCCAGTTATTTCATCCGTTCATTCAGTGTTGAAATCTGTCTGTCCTCTGTCCTTATCCCACGCCATGTGGGATCGGCTTAACAAGTTTTCTTCTTAATTTTCTATCAGTAGTCATCGACCTCGGTGACGGTGGCGAAGGCCTGCTTGAGACGCAAGTGGTTGCGGTTTCGATTCCCTCCGCAGGAAAAATGTTTGATATGAAGTATCTGTCTCGAGTTTGGGTGTTTTTCTTTAAATAATATGTATGTATTTACAAAAAAGTATATTAAGTAGTATTATCAGTCATGTGGTTCCCATAACGCTCTGCGTACGTTAGGGCTAGATGACGCTGTGTGAAATGTCCGGCATTATTTATTTATTTATCTCAGTACTCACGCTCTCCTTTCTCATATCGCTCTCCACACAATCCACCAATCTTTTCTTTGGCCTACCTCTACTACTATTCGGTTAATCTATATTATTACCTTGAATATCCCCGCAATAGAAAGAGTGAGACTAGAAGTGTAAGTGACAACCAGAAACTCGCTGATCTCCATAGCGAAGGCTATCGTGGCTCCCACTGAGACCTTCAGTATATTCGGCAGTAGCTGCTCATGGGGCAGTGACAAAAGGTAAGTGAAGCAGTCTGAGCCTGGAACATTTAGAGGAAGGGATATTTAAACATCGTCGATCACAATTAAGAAAGCAAATGGGCTGCCCAAGCATGACCACGCAAAGCTTCAAGGTGATAAGTCAATTTATGTCGCTTCTGCTTTGTGCTCCAAGGGTAAAGTCAAGTGCGATTGAGTTAACGTAATTATTTTAGTATAAGTAAGAGGTGGCCCCTCTTACTTATACTAAAATAATTACGTTTTAAAAACTAAACAGAAACCGACTTCATTTAATGAAATTTGAGCCAATAATACATTTTTAGTGGAAAGTAGATGTATTTTGTATGTATATAATATGGGTAGGCCAAATAAACGCACCGCTCCAATGAGACAGCGAGGTATCGAGGTACAGAAAAACATCATCGATTTATACAATTTTTAGATTTTCGTAGATTTTTTAGCTCGACCGATTTTGATAAAATATATATGGGACCACCTGTGAAGTATTTCAAACAAAAAAAGAATTTTCCAAATCGGTTCTGCCTTTTTCGAGTAATCGGTGAACATACATATATAAAAAAAAAAGATTCCGACGAATTGAGAACCTCCTCCTTTTTGATAAAGTCGGTTAACAATACAAGAGCATTGGCAGCATTGACAGCATTGACAGCATTGACAGCTTTGACATCATTGACATTAAGCATTGACACGAAAATCAGTAGTGATAAGTTACCTTCAAACATGATGGTAAAAGGCAGTAGAGACAGGAACATCCACGGCTGCACATGGAAAACCATATCCACTGGATTATGCAGCCCCAGCTTAGACTTCTGCATTAGCAACTGCGCGAATGTCCAGCGCAGTCCGGCCGCGAAGGAAGCCAAGAGTAGAAAGTTGAAGCCGAGGAAGTTGAATTGGGTGGCTTTGTACGTAAACATGATAAGCCCGATCGCTATCATCAGGACGATGCCGACGAGGGACCATGACTGTGGAAGATTAATATACTTTCAGAAAAATTCGTCGTCGTGCACTACTTTACATAATTATACTTTATACTATAACACTTGTTTATACAAAGTATTTATAAAATGAATTTACACAAAAACAAGTGTACGGCTACTGCTACCGTACACTTGTTTTTTGTTTTCAAACATACTTTGAAAAATATGTCATCCTACGCAAAGCTATCAAAGTTAGTCTACTTATATCAATTAGAATGACAATAAATTACTACCAAGAAAAATTAAAATACTCTATACGACCTTACTAAGACCAGTACCTACTTACCTACGACTCTGAAAACTTGGTACTGAGCAAAAAAGACAAAAAATATTTGCTAGTGTTTGAACGAAAAATTCTGAGGCGAATTTTCCGCTATGTGCTGGATGGAGATTGCTCGCGGGTACGCTTCAACCACGAGCTCTATGACCTCTACAGAGAGCCGAACGTCGTGAGATTCGTGAAAACAGACACCTTCGGTGGGCAGGTCATGTAGAGCGAACGAATGAAACCAGAACTCCAAAGCGTCTTCTGAAAAGCAAACTGAACGGTCGAAGAACTAGCCGAAGACCTAAGCTAAGGTGGTTAGATGGTGTTGAGCAAGACACTAAAGCGATAGGAGTGAGAGGCTGGTGAGAGAAAGCCCAAGATAGTGATGGATTGAAAAACATACTCGAACGTGCCAGCGCCCACCTGGGGATGTAGCGCCTAGAATGATGATGATGATGATGATGATAAATTAGAATGACAAGGAAAGATTTATGTGATTATAAGATTATAAGACAAAAATCGCTATAACGTAGTTGTACCTACAGACATAATGTAAGTAATTGTTTGCACAAGGAACTTCTGACACGATACATTTTTCAACACAAAATATAGCTCGTTTACCCAAGAAGAATTTATAGTGAACTAGTCGATTATCTTTCCATACAAACGTGGAAGGATGATCACTCCACCGTCTGATGCTGGCCAACCAAAACTAGGAGTAATATAAATTTGTCTCGACATAATCTATGCTTGTATCGCAACAGAATCGTAAAACAAATATGGGTTTAAAATATATAAACCTCAAAAATGTCGTATTTCAACACTGATTTTAGCACAACTTTGGGCGTAAATAAATGAAATACGGAGTACGCGAACTCAAAAATGATTCCGATACAAGCATAGTGTATTTATTTAAAGCTCCAATAACCTTAACTTGAATAGATACATTCAGTAGTTTTTTCATGAGAGCCCTTGAGCCAAAAGTCTGTTGATTATTTTTACGCGGTCGTTTTATGTAGAAATCATAATCTAATCTGATCACATGACTCGAAATTCTAATCATACTATCTCCTTACTGTTCATCACCATCCTTAATTTTCTACTAATAATTCAATAGGAAAGTTTGTGAGATGATTGAATATTTGTATATTTATATATTCGTTTGTACCTCAATCACGTCGCAACGGATGAACGGATTCTGATGAAACGTGGGTGGTATTCAGTCAACTGGAATAGCTTATAGACTACCTACTTATTATGTAGGTATCACGCGTACGATGACGTGGGTGGAAGCTAGTAATTAATATAACCCACGTATTATTTTGTCGATGAAGCCCCCGACACTGTTTCAATTAAGAGAATCTTCATCAGGGTGAGATTGATCCGTGGTCCGCTAGTTGCCGCTCGAGTTCGATTCATCTAATCTTAACTAAACAAATAATACGTGAATAAACCCCGTTTTATCAAAATGTATAACTTCGAGACGTTTTCATCTTGTAATGTATTCCGTCAACAATAGTACTGGTCCATAGTAAATTGGATATCGTTTCGTTGCGACAAAATTTAAACATCACTTTGAGCACATGCACGTAAGTAACAATAACACGGTGCACCCTCGCTACTAAATTCTAACCTTGCGTGAGAGGGCGGGAAGGCGGGGCAACGCAACTGACGCTTGACCTTCTCCCTAGTTTTAGAGGATATTTTTATTTTCTGTAAGTTACCGGTAATAAATAATATACCCAAGTGGTGCGGAGATATGTGTGAAATCTAACCGACAGAATCATGTCAAAACAATGAGGAAATAAATATTATGGACTAGGATTAGCTACGAAAATCGAGTGTGTAAGTACCTATTCCCAAAAATGGCGGACATCGCTAGCGAATACGTAAAACAATAAGATAAGTAACTATATCGAAACTCATGTTTCTTAGAAATGGAAGTGAGCTGATTTCAATCATTTTAAATCATAGGTAATGTAGTTTTCAAAATATTTTCCACATAAAAATACATAAATGAAGCAATTTTTCAAAATCGTGTTATTGTAGTCAATAATAAGTTTTGTTCATTAAATGTTACGATTTTAGCGTTCGTCCGTAAATGTTGTGCATAACGATTACGATGACCAACCCTATTATTACGGAATTCGCGACAACTAACAACCAGCATAGGCGTGAATTACGCGATCAAATACTGTAAAACGCGCATTTTCTACGCTGATTATCTTTGTTATAAGCGTAGTTTTGTGAGTGGGAGTCAGACGAGTAAAACAAAACTGTTTAAATACATAATAAGTTTTCTCGCGACTTGCGATATATTTCGAAATATTGCTGTTGCGTGAATATTGCTGTAGGTACTGCAATTTTATCGCAATAACCCTGCCGATAGGATTATAGGATATATTAAAGGGTATCTAGAGGGTAGGTAAGCCTGTTTTAATATAAGTTTTGACTCACATGACAAAATAGGTAATATAAGTTATTAAGTAATAGCGAAAATCTTTCAAGTTCAACTTTGTAATGTGATTATAAATATTTACGGGTATTTATCGCGTTTATTTACCTGCGTTTATTTGAGTCATCCCTTGACCATGGCAGAGTGTAAACCTGTCGAAACGTCGGGAAAAATAGGTAAGTAAACGCGATAAATACCCGTAAATATTTATAATAATGTGTTCTGATCGCGTAAGTTTAAAAAACTTTATTTGTAATGTGACACGGAACCATTGAACTTGGAACTGAACGCGGAACGTATAACTTAACAAGTTGTCGTATAAAAAAAAATGTCGAAAAATAACAACCGGCTGTCACAGTGACAACAATGTAACGCTTTTTTCCACCCCTCGTATAAAAAACCACGGTTTTAAAGATGGCGGAACGGTAGTCGACAAGTTTTTTGAAGTAATGTAAAGCTGTTGGCAGGAATAGAATAAACAAATAGCATGCCATCTCTTTCTTTAAATGACATTATACATACGTTTGCAAGAGACAAATTGTAGATTCATATTTCTATGTAATAGTATTGAAAAGTCGGGAGTGACAGCTTAACCGTGCTGTTCGAATTTTTTTATTGTTCTTGAGGAGTTAACACTTTTACCAGAGTTTTTTTAGTATGCGAAAGGAGAGGAAGAAGGTTGATTTTACCAAATTGTGTTTAACCGGACAATCAGATGCCTGGCATGAAAACTGTACTAATTTATCTTGCTAACTTACGACTATAGACGTAAGATGGCTTCGGGTATTGGGCCTCAATCAATAAACGAAAGTTCTACACAGTGGGGTTTTTTAAGCCACCTTTCAAGTTTTGTATACTATAGTAGGTTAAAGTGGGGTAAATGCGTAAATGCAAATGTACCATAACCAGAAGTACATATTAAACCATACACAACTTTTAAGTTTGTTATAATTTAAGGTACATAATTCCCATGTGTATCAAGCATTTAGTAGGCCAAAGTTTTAAGCAATTTGTTATATAAAAATTACTCTGATACGTAGTGGAAGATATTTAAAGTAAAAAAATATGGCTCACTTATTACAATTGCCCTTGTATACTGGGCAAATATAATCATGTTGCTCAATTACTTAGGACTTTAGATAGTTTTAAATTAGGGGTAATAGCAAAACAATGCGAAATAAGGAATTAACTTTTGGTTTTTATTTCAAGAAGATCACGTGGAAACTTACAAAAATGTACTTTTACCCCGCTATTGCAATTCCCTCCCTTGACTATATAGACATTGATGGCAATTCGGTTGGTTCATTTCTAAAATTAGGATTTGTCTAAAATATATTTTAGTTAGTCATAGCATTTGTAAAGCCTATTCGGTTGGTACCATCTAACTAAATTAGGAACGCTTAATTAAACTAGATAAAATTCAATTAGATTAAGTTGGTAACAGCAGAATACCAAAGTTTTATTTGACATTCTAAACCTAATTTTAGCTAAATTAGTTAGGTTGGTGCCAACAGAATTGAGGCCATTTGACTATGATTCTGTAGTTTCGACAGATTAAGTAAAATTTCATAAAACATAAACAATCGTATTTTGTTTCCAACAAAATCTGAATGAGATTAACATTTTTAAATGACACTTCTGAAATTTACTAAATTGACGTGTGATTGACGTGTTTAGTCATCATGTAAAGGAGTATTGATTAAAAGTGCGGACATTCTAGGAAAATCAATCTTAACTTATTTTCTTAATGTTACTCTACATTGAACTTTGGTGTAGAAAAAAAAAGAAAAAGAAATGTATATTACGAAATTTTAACTAGTGCTGTAGAACCACTAGTATTATTAGCAACTGGTCTGCTGTCTGCCCACATTTTTTCATACGTTAGATACAAATATAAAGATAGATAAAGAGTTACATAAAATGTAGATTAATTCCATTCCAGTCCAAACCTACATCTAGACCAAGTTTCAACCGTCACGACGTGATTACGACGCAAGTAATCATTATAAACATAGACACGACCAGACAAACCTTCGAATTTATAATACTAGTAGGATATTATGTAGGTAAGTATAAGTATATAGACTTTACATCGCCTGCCATCCTTTATCGCAAAAAACATAACAGAAAGTAAGAGTTTACAAATTACGTAAACTATACTTAATAGTTTACGTGAGCTCGTTAAATTAATAGTTTTAATTTAAATCGGTAGTACGAATCAATGTTTTCGAATGAAGTTTACACGATGTCGTCCATCGAATAGCTATATTGAACTAACATCATGCTATATACTTCTATTTCTTTTACACTACAGCAAAATAAAAGGAACAAGTATCTCCGTACTACCGATTTTAGTTTATCAAAGTTTCTTCATCAAAGCATGAAAATGAATGGAAGCAAACGAAACTTTAACTATTTTCCGTAAGGTATCAAAACTCGTACTAGGCGTCCAGGGTGTCTAGACAATATTCAGTTTCTGTTGGCGTACACGCCTGCGGAAATATCAAATTGTATGGATACGACACTAACTTATGAAAAATCACGTTGCTGAATCGTTGTCATTTCCATACATTTGACGACCTCTGTAGCGCAGTGTGCCAAAGCCCGGCTAAGATGCAGAAGGTTGCGAATTCGATTCACGCCGCGGGACAAATGTTTGTATGATTTGCAAGTATTTGTGTCGGGGGTTGGGTGTTTTTGTGTATGTACATGTATTTACTAAATAATTACGTTTCAAAAACTAAAAAGAAAACCAACTTCATTGAATAATATTTTAGCCCTTAAAAATACAGCCTAATTGAGAACCTCCTACTTTATTTCAAGTGTGTAAAAAAAATATTTTACGTTTTTTAGTACTTTTTGAAATTTTTGAAATTTTTGAAATTTTTGAAATTTAGCACTTTTTGAAATTCGTAAACACCACTGGAAAGTCACAGAAAAGGAAAATATCAAAATTTCGTTTCATCATTTTTTTCAGTTTTTTTATTTAACAACCTAACTACTGAACCAATTTTTATGAAAAGAAGTATATCCGTTCACATGAAATCAGATTTTTTCAAATATGAGTTATGAGGTAACGAACATTTAAAAAAAACCGTCGTTTTGAGAACCTCCTCCTTTTTTGAAGTCGGTTAATAAGGATATAAGTAGTAAGTATGTCAGTCATGTAATGCTTATAACACAAGCTCTGCTTACTTTGCTGCTAGATGATGCTGTGTGAAATGTCCGGCATTAGTCATTTAGTTATTAGTTTACAGCTTGCTCTTTTCACAAAGGCATGAGGTAATTGTCTAGACACCCTTTGTTATACAAAACTGTCAGGATCAAATATACCAGACCCTGTTAATTCCAATATCACAATATTGGCTGCAGTTGACAGCTCGTTAGTAAGTTACAAATTGCATTTCCGACCTAAGCTACCAGACGTTTTGGTTGCATGGAGTTCATAAAGCTTAGTGTACAATATTTGCAAAAATTCTCATTCGCAGAAGTAAAAATAAATGCAGAATAGGTACCTACCGCAACTTGAAATAAATGATAGGTAGATATACCCATATCCAGCTGCAGATTTTCGTGACCTGGTGATGTACAGTATACATTGTACGACACATTGAATAAAAGGACCGGTTTTCGAAATCGCAACAGAAAAGTATCTTGCATTTAATTTAAATAGTCCATACATTATTCGAAATAGTGAATTAAAAGAATATATATAAAAGCGAGGGTCACATTTATACAATCCTTCGACTAAATTCGTATTCAAAATTTCAAACATAAGTAAACGTGAAAAGACGGTGCCTTCGGCAAATTAATTTTTGTATAAAAAAAACTCTCTTTACAGCTATTTAATGGCTATCTGCTCGTTAATTGAAAGAATAATAATTAATTGGTTATAAAATATATATGGTACCTATGTATTTTCAATATTGTGCTTCCTGCGTTTCATTTCAAATTGATTTTAAAGTGTTAGTTATATAATTTAATTATTTATTTGCATGTTTTCTGATAAAACATCGAGATATGAACGTCGTGGATACGTGTCAAGATTATTTGAATAGGGAGTCGTCATAAAGCTACCTACATTATCTTTATCCCTTTAAGGTTTTATCTGCAAAATACTGGACAAGTTGTTTGTATCATTCAGATGCAAATTTAAATGTAAATTTAAATGTTCCTCTAACGGAAATCAGAAGAAGCACAACTACAGCTCGTCTGTTGTTTCCGTATGCGCGCTCACATAGTAACTAATAATAATATCTACCCGCGAGTTTGCACGCGTACCCACGTTAAAAGTAGCCTATGTTCTTCCCCACGATAAAATCGATCACCTTACCAAATTTCATCACTATCCGTTTAGCCGTAAAAGGTAACAAACGGCTGTCCGTTTGACTACAGAGACACGAATTTCGAATTTATAACATTAGTAGATAATTTTTGATTGTGCGTTAGTACATATAGAATAGAAAAATTAGTATGTTTTTATACTATGCCTGTTGTAAACATTCTTCATTTGCAAACATTTTAATACTACAAAACATATAACAAATAAAAATAATAATACATTATAATACAGAAAATCTAATATTGTAATGTAACTGGAACTTAGATCTGCACTCAAGATGTAGAGCTTTATTTAATTTGACACTAGCTACCATGGTAATATCAATATATAATGTATCTATACTAAGTTCCTTACAAATCCTTCAGCGGAGTAATTAAGTACACCAATTTTCTAATTTATAATATTTGTAGGATTGACATACAAGAAACAACCAAGAACGAAACAAAACAGGAAGCTAGAATTTTACAAATAAAAATGCAACTTAATTATAAATTTTGGAAGACAATCCACACAACACAATTCACCACCTTAACTACAAATAAACATCACACAACTATATAGAACAACCATATTGAAACGATTTCATATATCGTGCACTTAGCGTTGTTCGAGGGGCACAATAAGCAATTTTTTTTTTTTAATCACGTTGTTCTTCCCCTCTGTTTCCGATCCCATTACTTTGTGAACATATTTTTTTATAAAGAACTTAATTATAAATTTTACTATAGTAAAACAGTAGAGATCAAAGATATTTTTAATGTTAGGAAAATTACAAATATTTGTATGAAAAAGGGATAAGGGCCACCTAAAAATAATAACAGAACACCACTCTAGTTTTCGATTTCTTGCCTGTCTGTTTGTATGCACAAGACTGGCGTAAAAGCTACAGGAGCATTTGGATGGGACTTTCACTTGATTACGTAACTTTTATATTTTTAAAGTTACTAATACTGCTTCTCTTAGAAGCTGATTTTGAACTAGAGGTGGTGAGACGAATGATTAATCAATACTTACGAAATTACGAGCTGTATTTAATAAAAACCATATTAATCTTGTACTGCGCGTAGAAACTTTGACACTCTATTTCTGGCAGCTGATTTAACGATTAAAAATTATTATTCGCAAATAATGTCATTCCAATGAACTCTGGTATTTTCCGTAAGTTCGATTAAAATCGACCCGCAGTGAAAGACAGCTTTTGACGTCTATTCGTATTCAACTAATAAACGACTCAGCTTAAGCTACGGTTACGAGGACGTCAACGTCAATATGAATTTTATATCATAGTAAAATATAATTTGGACCAATATCCGTGAATAAACAAACTAATAGGATGCTAACGCATCAGACGAAGCACTTCCATAGACGAAATGTTGTCGAATACTCACTCTTATCCCATATGACAGGTAACTTTTTTATTTTGAAAGAATCTTTTAGCATCGACAGGGTATGCATTCTACCGATAATATTTTTACTGGTTGCTTGGATATAACTGCTTACTATTTTATACAATTAGACGTTTATTTACAGAAATATACCTACAGAATGATAATACAAAATACAAGTGAAATAGTTGGTATTACAGGTTTATGAATTGAGAGGATAAACAACTTACAGAATTAAAAATCAACGCAAAACTTCGCTCTGTCAACTTCGAAACTGCAACAGCGGTTGCTTGTTAATTCGGTTGGTTTCCTAACTTGTTTATTTGGATTGATTTGATGTTGATAGCAAAATCGAAAACAGACATGATCCGATCGGACAGGAAAGAAGTATGAAAGGGGGAGGGAACTGTCATATAAAAATACGATTCTATGCTCACTTCCTTACTAATATTATAAATTTGAAAGTAACTCAGCCTGTCTGTCTGTCTGTCTGTCACGTTTTCACGCCTAAACCGCTGAACCGATTTTGATGAATTTTGGTATAGAGATAGATGGGACATTGGAGAAGGACATAGGCTACTTTTTATATAGGTACCACTCGTGCAAAGCCGCGGGCAGCAACTAGTAGATTATAAATCGGCCAGGATTTAAAGCTCACAGATCGTTGCCCATGCGTGAATTGCACGCACTTTCATTTGAACGCGAATTTCATCCACGTGCAGCAATCTAACAATGAAATCTTTTCGTTTAGCAAAAACATTGCACAATGCATGTGCAATGTTTTTGCTAAACAAAAAGATCTCCAGTTCCATTGTCCATATTATGTACCAACAAGATATATATAAGATAAATAGTTTGAAGGGTAAGGGCTGCCCGAATGTCACCCTCGTGACATTCGGGTCGTGGGGATGAACGACCCATGCATTGACCAACGTTCCAATAATTGCTATTCAAATTACCCTTTTGCTTTGTCCTTTGTCCATCAGAGCATAACGTTATTTAAAAAATAATCTCAGTTTATCGCTGCGATTTTATATCTATTTATTCGACATCTGCTACAAGAACAATATGGCAAAATTGCCGAAAAGATCTTCACTTATCTGGTTATCCGTCCACTGTAATAATGATTCAAGAGATACTGAGCGTGCTGAGCATGTACTTACGTTTAATTTTACATACAATTTGCATAATATTTTCATGTATTATCATTTTCTGCTTGAATAAGTTCACTGCCATAAAAACTAAGAATTTCCATCTCTTTGAGCTCAATCTGACAATTCATTTTCTAACGTTTTATTACTGGTTTGTGTATGGTGTATTTGTGTATTATTTTTTCCAAATAAGTTTCTTGAAGTGAAAACTTCTTTTAGCGCGGTACGCATATTTTTAGATGAGGTAAAACCTCTGGATTCGCGACACCGTTACCGTTTGGGGCGAGACGCAGAGCTGCCGCGCTCGCCCCATTTGATTATAAACCTTCATGTTTACAGTCTACTTTAAGTTAAGTCTACTTAAGTTTACTGAGTTAGGTTCTTTGATATATTATCTACATTCTGAACAAAAAATATCGCATCATCTGTGTTCGTTCAGTATTTGATTGGCAGTCGCCATAATTATTGATTTTGAAGTGATTTATTACTAAACTCTAACGCATAATATAATTTTTCACTTCTGTCGGCACTCTCGGAGTGCAACCCGATTTTTTTTAATTTACTTTTTGCTAGGACGTGGCTTGATCTATGTATGTCGGGAACGGTTTAAAAATAATAATAATATTAATACCGGACATTTCACACAGCATCATCTGGCCCCAAAGTAAGCAGAGCTTGTGTTATGGGTACCACATGACTGATATACTACTTAAATACATTTTTTTTTGTAAAAACATACATATTATACATTAATAACGACGTGATTGAGTAATAGGTTATCCTAACATTAGAACTTTCGCATCTATAATATTAAATAGATAGATTAACACTTTATTGCACATAAAGAAAACACAAGAAATCATAGAAATAAAATTGTACAATTATCGGCCTTAGCGGCCTTATCGTTAAAAGCGATCTCTTCCAGGCAATCTTCGGATCGCCAGGATAAACTAAAACAGAACGACGGCGGTGTGCAAAAAGTTACATAATATACTACTAATAGATAAAAAATCTAATATAAATATTACGGTATAGATGCTTATCGAGATACACGATAAACATAGACACATACAACATACAAACAACTTTCTACAATATATAAATAATAAGTAGTGATAAATAATACCAGCCAGTTTGCAGATTCCAGAAATAGACAGATAATGTTCATGAACTTTGATAAACTTAAAGATACTTGTGGTCGCCCACTGGTCGAAATTCGACCATATTATATAATTAATTAATAATTAATGTATTTTTTATGCATAATTAAAAAAAAAGTGCATTCTGCACTCCTATATAAACTACAAGGTGCTTCGCGCGCGTGGTACCTACATAAAAAGTAGCATATGTCCTTCTCCAAGGTCCCATCTATCTCTATACCAAAATTCATCAAAATCGGTTCAGGTTTTGGCGTGAAAACGTGACAGACAGACAGACAGAGTTACTTTCGTATTTATAAAATTAGTGGTGATAAGTGTGCAAAATTTCATACCTACTCCTCCGTCCGCGCAATTTTCGTTAACAGTTTTTGCTTAATGTATTAATATTAAGATATATATAGATTTGGATGCGCCGATTTGTAAAGGTAAGGATTCACCATACATAGCAGAACTATGGACAGAAGTAAAGAGCTGGAGAGTGTCAGATGAGTGCAGATTAGTGTGATTCTTTGATTATCGGTTTTGCTAGCAACAAAACGCACCCATTACCTCGTCGCCTTGCTCGTTGTCTTGTACTCGCCAAAGTGTGGTGTGACCTTGAGATTGTGTCTCAGTTAGCGACAAAGTCTCGTTTCCTTTGTACGAGTAGTCAATGCTCTCAAAAATAAATATACTTTTTCGATAGCGGTATTAAATTAAACTAGTTCGTGGCACCATTCAAAACATCCCCTCGTGATGCTTTATGCTCACATATTGTGAAGGACAAAGAACCGGCAATGGGTATTATACATTTTTAAATAAAATTCCGTTACAAAGCATCTATTAATATACGTAAGTATTCAATCAAAGGGTTGACGACAGCTGCAGCGTGATAGTAAAATAAAATCCAGTTAGATTTGATCAGTTGGGATTTTACATGCATCTGCTTTCTCATTGAAGTAAGTACGCAATTCTCATTGATTGCAAACCAGTTAGATTAGCAAATTGTTAAAATCCTTTTCGACCGTTACTTTTGGTAACAACTTGTAGGAACAAAGATTATGCGTATTATTAATTATTTTTTTAGATACATAAGTATGTATTCAAAAGATTGACGACAGCTGCAGGGTGATTGTATGTTATGTAGTTGGTTTTACTCTGATGGGATTGTATAAGCAAAAGCATCTGCTTTCTGATTGACGTGAGTATCAAATTCTCACTAGTTGAAAACCAGTTGGATTTGTAAATGATTAAATTCCTGTTCAGCCGTTACAATATGTATTCTTGTTAAACAAGTTGTAAGAAGAAACTCCGAACCAGCTATGATAGGATACGCTACATAACTTACATTTACCAACGAATTTAGATACCTACTGATTCACAATCAGGAAATTGAATGAAAACTGGTTTACTGTTTTACCATTTTTTACGACAGCTGCAGGGAGACGACACCTGTGGCACAGTGGGCAAAGGCCTGCCTGAGACGCAGGATTGGATTCTCACCGCAGGACAAATGTCTATGATCTGCAAGTATTTGTCTCTGGGTGTTTTTATGTATAATAACTAGCTGGAACCCCCGCGACTTCTCCCAGACGTGTGTACGAGAAATATTATAGTATTATTCATCGAGGATATATTATAGTATAATTCATATAAAGTATCAAGCAAATCGCACCACGCGTTAAAAAGTTTCATACATTCGTTTTCACCCCTTTTCACCTTCTTAGGGGTTGAATTTAAAAAAATCCCGCCTTAATGGGTGGTTTTGCTATAACAGGAAGCTACCTTCTAAATTTCAGCGTTCTAGCTTTAGCGGTTTCGGCTCGGCAATGATGAATCAGTCAGTCATTCAATCAGTCAGGTATAGCTCTTTTATAGGTATAGATAATAATAATAGAAACTTTGAGGTCATGCACTAGTAAGGCTATACTAGATTATGAGCAACAGCCTGAAAAAAGTCTTAAAAAAAGGTCGTGAATACGCCATACAACATTATTTTATTTTACTAACGATGGTGTTGAATTGATTTGGAACGTGACAACTAGTCAATCTTCCTTACTCAAAGCGTTCAAAGCGTACTCGGACACGTGTTTGCCTAAGTGGATTCTCTATCTAACTATTATATCTAATACTAGCTGTTTGCATTTTTTTTAAAGGAATTGTAGCTTAAATCCTTACCCAGGATGCTATTTATCTCCTTGTCAAATTTTATTGATAATTTGCAAACCAATCTTTATGCTATTATGATGCTATTTATCTCCTTGTCAAATTTTATTGATAATTTGCAAACATTACCACCCATTAAAAAAGTTTCCATACAAACATTCACACCCCATTTCACACCTTTATGAGAGTTATTTTGAAAAATCCTGAAACACGTGTCCATTTATTTTACATTTTAAGTATCCAAACCATGTTTCTAAGAAATCGCCCGTTAAAAAGTTCCCATACAAACTTTGACACCCCATTTTACCCATTTGTAAGGGTTATTTTAAAAAATCCTGAAACACGTGTCCATTTTACATTTTATTTATTCAAAGATAGTTTCAAGCAAATCACACTACGCGTTAAGAAGTTTTATACACATGTTTTCACCCCTTTTCACCCTCTTAGGGGTTAAATTTTCAAAAATCCCGCTTTAGTGGGTGGTTTTGCTGTAAATGGAAGCTACCTTCCAAATTTCAGTTTTCTAGCTTCAGCGGTTTCGGCTCGGCGATGATGAATCAGTCAGTCAGTCAGTCAGTCAGTCAGTCAGTCAGTCAGGACAGTCAGGTTAAGCTCTTTTATAGGTATTTATTAGACGACCTGTTGCTGTTTAATAAAAATTATACTGACTGGAAGATAACCTACACACCGACCTTTGGGGAATACCATTCAGTTAAATAATATCACAACAATAAAGACGGAGGGCGGCGATCCACTAAAATAAAGATTCAAAACCGTGCTTCTGTGTGCGTGTGCTACCCGCACCCACGCACACACATACACCGAAATCGTGCTCCTCACTCTTAATACATGTCACGGCGTTTTCAATAATCTTCGTTCAAAACCACTTCAGGTAGGCTTTCGATAATTTTGAAGAAAATGATTATACGGAATATGTTAATGTTTTTTATGTAAGATGTTTTCTAGACGACGCGACGACGTGACAGAAGACTTAGTAGACATAGTACAAGTATGTTTGCATATACTAAGAACAAGGAGCACAGTTTGGGTCTCGATGTGTATGCGTGGGTGCGTGTATTTACACAGAGGAGCATGGTTTTGAGGCTTCACTATGGTTATTCACGGTAGAAGGACAGAGGGCCTATATACATTTATTTGGTCTGAGATAGAAACCGAACGTATACGTATAACAGTAATCCATCTTGCCACAACTGGTTCTAACTACAATCAAACCTATGATTTAAATTACGCCGATTGCTAATTGAAACTAATAGACATTGTTTGTGTCAAAAGTTCCATAATCGCCATACTGTTGTGTTAATAAACAGTAGCGACTCTATACACGATAGCATAGACTTACTTGGGAAAAAATATAGGACTTTGGTTTTGCCCATTCAAGCGAGGCAGGCAAAGGATTCAGATCAACAACCTTCCGCAATCTTTACCTTTTAATTTCACCATCGCTTTTATCTAAATTTGACATCGATATCAAAGCATTTTGTTTCTTTATACCTTGACAAGTCAGCAAGTATTCGTGACATGCACGAACTACGCAAAGCCTAAGGCGATTACTGAAGTCTATTATCTCCTTACCCTTATCCCACATTACTCCTGGCTTATCTAATTAGTTGTTTACATATTTATCTTTTTATAGACCTTCTTCTACTTATACGAGTATATCTCTAGTAATGCTGGTTATTAAGTATATGGTTTGTATGATCTGAAAGTATATCTCGGGTCTGGGTGTTTCTATGTATAATAGTATGTATATGATAGAAGTATATAAGTTTCAAAACTTTCGTGAGTTGTACTATTCGAGTTCACGGCAACGAGCGGACCGCGGATCAAACTCACCCTGATGAAAATTCTCTAGCTAGATGAATCGAAACAGTGTCGGTGCCTCCATCGACAAAATAATACATGAGTAAAGCCAGTGTGTAATCAGTCATGTGGTACTCATAACCCAAGTTCTGCTAACACTGAGGCCATATGATGCTGTTTGAAGTGTCCGTCATATTATTATAATTGTATCAAAAACTGTTAATGATTTACAAGACGTTATATATTTGGTGGAATGGACAATGCACACATCACTACATATTCCCGTGCCTTTGCTCACGAGATATGACAATAAATAGTAGTATATTAGTTTTTCCAAGTCCAAAGCTATATAAGCTATGCGTAACAAACAAAAATCTAAACATTCACACAAACTTTCACATTAATAATATTAGTAGGATAGGATTGAAAACAAATGGAAATACTTAAATAAAAAAGTATCGAAACCTAAGAAACAACGACAGTTGAACACAAGGTATCACGTGTTTCAGTCATGTTCAAAGTTCAAAATGTTTACCCCATAAAAAATTGCTACACAACAAAAAAAATAGCATAAAAGTGCCGTTGGGTAATTAATTACCCTTTTAAAGTTTCAAGCAATTTGATTTTTAAATAAAACAAACACTTCTAACAACTTCTAAGTTTGAGTTGCGTAAACGGAATATCGCTTGGAAATGTCCTATTGGTAAAACATTTAGGTGGTTACTGAATAAGTATATTAAAAAATATTGCTGGACAATTCGCACCACCCACCATTGTATATATATTATGTCCACCACTGTATATATGTCGTACTAATGGCTGTCCAGCGCTGTGCGTAATTTAAAAATAAAAAGTAGCTTATTATGTTAATCCAGGTCTACACCTACCTAGATACCAAGTTTTATGCAAATAGAATAAGCCATTATTGTATGGTAGAGAATCAATCAAATCAAACATTCACATTTATTATATTAGTAGGATGGGTAACTTGGATTTTAAACAAAGACGAAGCAGACAATTCTAAACGAAGACTGACCTGACTGCATTCGACATAAATAACGCAGCTTCGGAAAGGAAAATTCAATAAATTTTCGATCCTGACCTAAGGTATATTCATTTAGGCTAAAGATTAGAGTTAAAAATACATTTCTATAACCAATATGAACTTGACCGATCTCTAACTGTCTGCTGTGGCTGCAAACCGCGCTCTTTTTAGTGGAAACACTTTACTTAAATTAAAACAATATAGTTATCAATTTTAAAGTTTTTCGTGCTAGGCTCACGAAAAACTTTATAATGGCTCCTAATAGGCACTATCACTATTACTTTAGTGTTTTTTTCCGTTAGTGCGAGATTACTAATGATTTTCTAAGCTTTATAATAGGGCGCTTACAAACCGCATTGGCCACTAGATCTAATTTCAGAATACCTAAACCATATTCAAGCTAAAACCACTCACCTTTTTTTCAAGTCCAAGCAGAATGGCGAAGCCGAGGATGAAGATAATCGTTGTGGATTTCGTCATTGTATACAGGGAGATCGTGACCAGCTCCAGTCCCCAGTTGGAGAAACCCACGTCGATCCCGCTCGCTAGCCCTGTGGGTCCGACGGAGCGAAGGCACGTCATAAACGGAAGCACCAGTTGAGAAGTACCCGTGATGAAGTACAGCACCAATCGCACCAGAACGGACAGCATCCATTTGATGACTAGGTGGTACATCACCACTGTCAGTGGGTAGTGAAAGTCCTGTTGAAATTCGTTGATATTACAAAAACGCAAAAGTTAAACGTTAATAATGATCGATATCCGTGGAAATCACTTTAAACTGTGATTTGACGAATTATATGGATCACATCACAGACATAGTTAGCTTGCACAGCTAGTGGAACGAAAACTTATGTTACGTCCGTCGGTCGCATCCGATAATTTGCTAGCATCCGCCATAGGGTTCGCTAACCTTGTTAAAAATAACGATCAAAACAAAAAAAACGACTGTTATAAGGGTCCCCTTTCAAACGCGCTACTCCCACAGCACTTAGCTACTCTTTTAACAATTGCGGTTCTTTTATTCTATCGGTACTTAACAATAAAAAGCTCCTCACAGAATCGCGAGGTTGCTGGAAGTGTGAAAGGGTCATAATATTTGCCATTTCATTACACAATTAATGAACGCTAGAACGCGTCAAATTAAATTAGATTAGTTGTTTTTTTACGGCATTATAAGCTCACAGATATATGGTACACATTTCAAGTTTACCATTAGCCGATTCTGAACATAACAGTCTTGACAAACAGACAGACCACAAAGAGATCCCATAAGGGCTTCCTATTATTGTTGTACTAGCGTATAACCCAGCTGATTACAATGTTTAAATTATTTTTACAACACTATGGTATGACGTATGACTTCTTCTCAAACTTAGTTTCCTAACCCAAAACCTCCTGGTTATCGCACCTAAATTCACCTAAGATGATTCAAAGTGATCCTTGTATTGAATAAGATGGACACGAATTTGAATTCGACTTGAATTTGAATTTCATCTGATTAATCGTGTAGAGTTATTATTTTAACATTTCTGGTCCTTATGCTTAAGATGGTGCCTTCAGCAAATTAACTTTTGTATGGAAAGCAATTTTTTATTCACTATTTAGTGGCTATCTGCACGTTAGTTGAAGACATAATAGTTGTAAGAGATTATGTATGTAGGTATGTATTTTCAATACTTTGTCTAATTCCTCGTTTCAAATTGTTTTTGAAGTAATTGTTAGTTTTATAATTTAGTGATTAAATAATGACAAAAATATTTCCCCTAAAATTGACTTTGTTTTAACTTGCAGTTTACACTAATTGGCGGGAATTAAGCAAATTAAATCATAACCCGTTAAACATTTTTCAGAAATCTTTATATGAATGTTTTCTGATAAAAAGATCGCGATTTGAGCGCCCTTAAAATACGTGTCAAGATTATTTGATCATGGAGTCGCCTTAACTAACAATATAGATACAAGGGCAAACCATGCGCTCCTGCTTCACTAGCACATCATACTTATTTCAAGAACCACAAAGTTTGACTATAGTGTGGAACTAGAAGTGCACTCTAATTTAGAGAAACATGCCTATCTAATTTCCCACTTTGTAGATAAGCGGAACTGTTTATTTTTGCTTTGTTATTTACAACTTTGTTATTGTTGCTTTACGTGTAGTATTGATTACACGGTTATCTGCCTAAACGGAGCGAAGATGTTCTAAATGTAATTTTTTTCATACAAAGTGATTTGCTTTCAGTAATTTAATGTCTTTTACAACAATCTTTATGATTTTTCACAAAATACCGGCTTATTAGTCTGAATATTTCCTTGTGATATCAGATAACCATTAATACAATATTCTAATTGCGATACATGAGCTTGTCATTGAAGAGTTTCGTAGGGTATCTTAAGGTCTGATCTACTGACAGGTATGTATAAGTTATTCCCAGAGATCCATAAAACAATGCAGTTTGAAGGGTTCTGTAGGGTCTGTAGATCTTTAAGTCTATTGTAAAGTCATCTGACAACTGAAAGGTATGTTCAGCTGAGACGCAGAAGGTTACGGGTTCGATTCCCGCCGCGGGATTAATGTTTGTATGATCTGCAAGTATTTATCTCGGGTATGGGTGTTTGTATGTACAATATGTATGTATTTACAAAAAAAAGTATATAAGTAGTATATCAGTCATGTGGTACCCATAACACAAGATCTGCTTACTTTGGGGCCAGATGATGCTAAGTGAAATGTTCGGCATTATTATTATTATTATGTTTTCCATCATCAGATCTTCACCTAAACTTATATGAGACTACCTCATTAGATCTCATACCTCATACACCCTATAGGATAGAAACATAATTTCAGTAAATTTAAAATTAACGTAAATTTCAGGTAACATGGATACAAAAAAATATACGTAAGATAAAATGATTAAAAATCTGCCAAATTGAGAACCTCTCCCTGTTTTTGGAAGCCGGTTCTAAACTTGCAACCGCAAGCATGACGCCATTACATTAGGACTAATTTGACACGAATATGTGTTGATTTCATATATTTCCTCACAGATTCACTTATCAAGGAAACTAGAACCCAAAAGAAATAACAACAACGTTTAATTTACGATGCCAATCCTATTCTCAATGTACTCCACTTCGCATGGATTACACTATCTGTTGTTGTTCTTATTAAGGAAAACTGAACAACGTTACGTACGACCTTGTAGGTATACAATAAGTAGGTAAAGGCACGGCTGTTTATAAGTTTACGTGCAAGATTACGTTTATGGTATAATCGGTACGAAGTGTAAATCTGTGGTCCCTGCCAACCCATTCGGGAAACCAATCCTGAGTGTTCGACGACCTCTGTGGCGCAATGGGCTAAGGTCCGGCTGAGACGCAGAAGGTTGCGGGTTTGAATTCCGCCACGGGACAAATGTTTGTATGATCTGCAAGTATTTGTATCGGGTCTGGGTGTTCCTATGTATAACATGTATGTATTTAGACAAAAAAAAAGTATATAAGTAGTTTATCGGTCATGTGGTACCCATGTGGTGCTCTGCTAGTTTGGGGCCAGATGATGCTGTGTGAAATGTCCGGCATTATTATTATTGTACGCTACCTATAATTCGAACTGCTGCCTGCTGCTTTGCACGCGTGTTTTCTACATAGAGAGTGAACTACGTTCTTACTTAAGATATATTCTATCTGCATACCAAATTTAATAATCCGTTCTGCCGTTTAGCCGAGAAAAGTTAAGTAGTTAATAAATTAACTAACAGAGAAGCTTTCGTGTTTATAATATGTATTAGTATGGTCGCAAGTTATGTATGATGTATGAAACAGCAGTCCTACTAACACTAGTAGTACGGCCTGAACGGAAATGTTATGTAGGTACATAATTACGTTTTAAAAACTAAAAAGAAAACCGACTTCATTTATATAAGATAAGAAATTTCGTATACTTGTGTAACATATTTGTTCCAGCTATTTTGATTTGAAAACCTACTGAACCGATTTTGATGAAATTTCTATGGGACCATCGGAAAGTATATTATCATAAGTCACGGAGTTATGAGTTAACATACATAAAAATAAAACGAATTGAGAACCTGCTTTATTTTAAGTCTTAAAAAAAGAAGTAAAAATATGAATAAATGAAAGTTTTCATTAGATAAGCTCTAACTGATTCAAATAAACCCAAACGAGGGTATATACTCGTTTTCATTAAAAATTAATAACAATAATACCGGACATTTCACACAGCATCATCAGCATCATCAAATGTTTGTATGATCTGCAAGTATTTGTCTCGGGTCTGGGTGTTTCTATGTATAACATGTATTTCTTAAAAAAAAATTAAGTACTATATTAGTCATTTGGTACCCATGTGGTAATCCCGCCCAGTAATTTCACACAACACCATCTGGCCCAAAAGTAAGCTTATGGGTATGCATAAGCTTACTTTGGGGCCAGATGGTGTTGTGTGAAATAAATGGGCGGGATTATTTATTAGTATTATCTAATCCAACTAATGTCCTCTTTTAATTTTGCCAGTGTTAAGATTGACTTATTTGACCAAATATATAGTTAATATATCTATACGTGAACCAAAAACATTGTTCCCCTTTTTACCCCAATTGCGCGGACGGAGGAGTATGAAATTTCGCACACTTATAGTTTATATACTAATAATAATAATAAATAAATAAATAATCCCGGACATTTCACACAGCATCATCTGGACCCAAAGTAAGCAGAGCTTGTGTTATGGGTACCACATGACTGATATACTACTTATATACCTACATTTTTTTTTTGTAAATACATACATACTATACATAGAAACACCCAGACCCGAGACAAATACTTGCAGATCGTACAAACATTTGTCTCGCGACGGGAATCGATCCGCAACTTTCTGCGTCAAAGCCGGGACTTAGCCCACTGCGCCACAGAGGTCGTCAGAATATAGTGCAGAATGCTAATATTATTTTTTAAATTATGCATATGAAATACATTAATTATTAATTAATTATGGTCGAATTTCGACCAGTGGGCGACCACTAGTTTATTATTATTATCCAATCCAACGAATGTCATCTTTCAATTCTACCAGTGTTAAGATTGACTTATTTAAACAAAAAAATTGTGACATATCGGACTTTTTGTAGGTAAATGATGAGTACTATTAACATGTTGTATATTATTTTATGTATCACCAACAGTTTTCGCAGCGCACGCCAAATAATTACTTTACAAACTTTTTATAGGTACCTTGGCTTACATTATAGCAATTTTCATAGGGATATTAAAGGTTTTTGAAAATAAAATGGAGCCTATATTACTCTAAGGCTGTTGATAATGTAGTTTTCTATATGTAAAAGAATTTTAAGTCGATTAAGTTGAGTAAGATTAAGTTGTGAGTTATCCATAACAAACATTAAAAATCAAATCTTTTTCTTTATCATATTAGTATATATATATATATGTTAGTTTGTGTGGATGACTGATTGTTACTTTATAATAAAACTAGCTGTACCCGGCATGCGTTGCATGCAATGCCACAAATTTTCTCACCGTTTAAACCTTCCCTGGACTACGACAAACATTTCAACACCAAAATCAGCTAAATCAGTCCAGCCGTTTTCGAGTTTTAGCGAGACTAACGAAGAGCAATTGATTTTTATTATATAGATGAAGACTTGCAAGAATATGTAGATTAGGACGAAACTTGGTATGAAAAACCTGGGTTAGCATATAGGCCACATTTTAAGAAGGTACCTATCACGCGTCAGAAGCAAAAGAAGCTATTGATTAATTTTATTTTATTTATTCGTTGTATACAATCCACAGCTCTTAAAAATAAAATACACAAAACTTAAATTTATAACCGACATCTCTGAATTTACATTATTATTATGAAACCAGACCGACAGTAACCAAGGTATGATGCTTGTATGTAATGATACGCGCATGTGCATGCGTGCGTGGGTGTGTGGGTGTGTGTGTATGTGTGCGTGGGTGTGTGTATATGTGGAAAAAAAAAGAAAATTATACACTACGTAAGACGCATTATTATCTATATAATAAAAAGCAAAATCAAATATAATAAATGCTTGCTTTTTTATTTATTGATTCTGAGGCGGTACGAAGTTTGCCGGGTCAGAAGTATTTACTCAATACATTTTTATCTATAAATATACATAGGTACCTATAACTTACTTTGATCAATGTATTTAAACTTAAATGCGATCGTAGCATCATTATGAAAACATCCCTTCTGAAAATTATACTACGGAATCATACCTTCGCAAAATTAAACCACATGTCTAGAAGGCAATATTACGATATTTATGGCCTTACTTCTAAACGTCTGTCATCTTCTGACAAAAGTTAATCAATGTTTAAATTAGTGCCATCCCTGTTTTTAAAATAGTGACAGGTTATTTTTGCGCTTATATTATGTATTTTTCTAGAGTTATTTCCGGTTTTATTCGTAATTTTTGTGTTTTTATTTATATAGATCTAGAGTTATTGACTCGGGTGTGAATTATTGAAATAAAAGCTGTGTTTTTCTTTGTGATTCGAGCAAAAATAATCCGCATAATTATTTAACATGAAAGACACCATTTAATATAAAATAACAAATTACGAACGACAAGATACGACTTTGTGACATCATACTTCTTCTTCTGTGTTTTTCTTTGTCATAAATTTACAATATTATGACACATGCCAAGCAGAAGATAATGACAGGGGGCGTGTTCAATATGAGAGATGTTTATAAGTTTGTACTTCTTGCACGCTCGGTGCCTACATAAAAATAACCCTATGTTAATCCAGGTCCAAATCTAGGTATATCTACCATTTCGTACAATTATGTTTCATTCGACTCGTTTCAGCCATTATTTTGTGAGTGGGGATAGAGGACTGGTCGTCTGGCTTTCTGTTTTTAAGGTCGTGGGTCGTGGGTTCGTGGGTGCGCTATACCAGCACTCTCAAACGGTGAAGGAAAACATCGTGAGTAAATCGGCATGTCGTAGAACCTAAAAAGTTCAAAGATTTGTGCCAAGTCCACGAAAAGAGCCTCAGAGGCGCACTTATATCTTTCCATTACATTGTTTCTCAATAACTAATGACACGGTAAAAAGAAAAATCGTCATTGAGTAACAAAGAAACATCCACGACGACCTCTGTGACGCCGTGGACCAAGGCCTAAGACGCAGAAGATCGCGTGTTCCATTCCCGCCGCGGGACAAATGTTTGAATGATTTGCAAGCATTTGTTTTGGGTCTAGATGTTTCTATGTACAATATGTATGTATAATAAAAAAAAGTCATGTGGTACCCATAACACAAGCTCTGCTTACTTTGGGGCTGGAGACGATGCTGTGTGAAATGTCCAGCATTATTATTATTATTATTATATAGGTACCTAACTACTCTAGATAGGTAGGTACTTTCATTGGTAACTTTATATAATTTACGAGGTTACCAATTTTAACAGCGGCTTGTAGACAAAAGGTAAAGTAAATAATTACGTTATTTATTGTATTGAAGATAATGTATCAGTCGTTTTCGTTATCAGCATAGATTGTGTAAGTAATTATTTAACTACCTACTTTTATTAGGTAGGTGCTTAAGACGCGCCGAATCGATACATGCTCGCTTTGGTTTGTTGACGCGCGGCGACACGCTAGTCTCCATCCATAAACGCGTTAATAACTCCTATAGCGTTTCATTTTAATAGGTCTATAATAGCAATTCTTGTATATACAGTTGTGGTCATATAATTAAGAACGATTTGAAGTAATAGAACTTTTTTATTTAAATCGTGTCATACACAGAGATGTGTACCTTCTGAGAAGCAACTAGTTATGTTATAAAATAGCCACATTAATAGAGCTACGTGGCTTAGGAATAAAGAATAAAATCGCAAACTATTTTTTTTTCACATTTTATTTATTTTACCAAAGTAACACATTCAAATAGTACTGAAGCTGGACAAATAATTAAGAACGATTTATTAAACTGTTCGGGAATTGTTTTGTATGACATTTAAAATTAACAAAATCACATAATATGTAGCGCAGAAAATTTAAAAATCTATTTAATACATTTTTAACTAAAATTAATAGTTAATAGCATATCCACGGCTTTTAATTACTGCTTTACACCGGTGAGGCATTGACTCTATTAATTTTTGACATTTCGCAAGAGAAATAGAGTTCCATTCTTCTAAAAAAACGTCATACCTACAGGTCTCTTAAATTCTCACACTGTATTTGAAACCTTTTTCTTTACTTCGAACCACAGATTGTCTATTGGGTTTAGATCTGGGCTGTTAGCTGGCCAGTCTAAGACAGAAACTGATTGCACTGTAAGAAATTCCTTTACGGTGCGTGCAGTGCGCTTTGGATCATTGTCATGCTGGAATGTCCAAATAACCGGTAGAACATCTTCAGCATAAGGTAATATTGTTTCTTCCAGTATATTTTTGTATTGGAAATGATCCATGTTACCTTTTATCAACTTTACAGGTCCAACACCATGTCCAGAAAAGCACCCCCAAATTTACACATTTCCACCACCGTGCTTTAATGTAACTTTCGTGTACTTAGGGTCGAATGCTGTATTCTGGGTACGTCGTATATATCGTTTTCCATCAGAACATACTCTGTTTATTTTCGTTTCGTCAGAAAAAAACTACATTTTTCCACTGTCGCACAGTCCAGTTTTTATACTTTCTCGCAAAGCCGGGCTTTTCTGTGGCAAAGTTTCAACATGGATACCTTTCTTGCTATCCTACCGTGCAATTTTTCTTCTACCAAACGTCTTCGAATAGTACGTGCTGAGATTGCTGAAGGGTTGTTTTCACCAAAATATTCTTTTCTCAGCTCATTGGACCCTTTAAAAGGATTTTGTTTTGCCATACGAACGATGTTTCGGTCACCTCGAAGAGTTGTTTTTCTCTGTTTAGGTACACGTGGAACATGCGAAGTAGTTTGATACGTAGCAAAATGCTTTACAGAGTGGAAAACCATCGTTTTTGAACAATGCAGATGGTCGGCTATCTTTTTATAAGACCAATTCTTCCGGCGAAGTTTTATTATTACTTCCCTTGTAGATTTATCACAACTATAATTTTTTACCATTGTTTTTTCATAAGAAGCAATCACTTTTTAATCTTTTACAGGACTAAATAGCGCCAAAATTATACCAACAGAAACAAGTGTTTTCTATTTAAATTTGAATAAAGGTATAAACTATTTAGCGTTCTTAACGTTACGTGACCAGCCAGTAAATAGGAATACTATGTTTAGAAGTAGTGTAAAAGTTTGTCCATTTATTTTTAGCTTATCATGTGTATCAATGAATACAGTGGTATTATGGAAAAGTTTTACGATACCGAGAGAAATAAAAATATTGCATGAAATTAGTTTTGCGTCTTAGTTTGAAAAATATTCCCTTTATATCAGCGTTCTTTGTTTATATGACCACCACTGTATATAATCAGAATCTCGGAGACGGCTCCATAGATTTTTATGAAATTTAGTATGCAGGGGGTTTCAAGGGCGATAAATGTAGCTAGATTTCATTTTTAGAAAGCTCGTTTTATCCGAGTTCTATACCAGTCATCTATGTACTGCATAATTAAATTACATAAAAGCGATAAGTTAAGAGCACAAATGACATGACACGTCACTGGCGAGATTACCGAACATTTTATTGTATATGCATAAAATTATACATCGAAGATATAAGTCAGGGTTCGTATTTCAGAACTTTAGTCAATCATTAAACTAATACTTACATGCAATAATTTTCGGACAGAATGAAGTGCTTTTAAAAAAAAATATGCATAGCTGTCGATTTGCACGAGTTTTGTTCTAGAATAATGTCCTACGAGTACAATTCCATGGAGTTTGAATCAATAATAACATATATGCATACATACAATATCAAATCATGCCTGATTCCAGAGTCAGAGACCACGGATTTCCACTTGCAACAGACCTGACATACTTTTTTTGGTTCATTCACTCAAATCGAATAACATACATAATTATTTGGTCCGAGCTCTCATTACATGAGGGACATTTAGGGTTTAGGTTTAAACAATAATTATAATTAGGTCGATAATTGTGACTTGTGAGTATATAAAAATATACATCAACAGTATCCTGTGTCGCAATGTCAGCAGAGGTACATACATTGTATACATTGTACTATACAACCGGCAGTGTATATAAGCAGCTTGGATAGCTGCTTGGTTTTGATCAGATTTTTTACTTTTTCTCCTGACTCTACTCTGTCCCGATCACTAATTTGTCCAGTGTACCAGGAGACCATACATGACTAAGAGGTTCTCGTTATAAAAATGGAAAAAAAGTCTTGTTTAATAACTGGTTATAAAACAGTGAAAAAAAATCCTGATATATATAACAAGTTATGAAATCTTAGTTACGAACATGGACCAAACCGCCTAAACTGTTTAAGATTCAAACTGACACTATTTGTCACTTACAAAAAAGGATGCCACTTTTATAAACAGTGACTAATTTTTGACAGAAGTTGAGAGACGTTGCTAAAAAAGGTTGTAAGTGTATATTCCTTTTTTCAGAAAGGCTGGAAAGAAATTTTCGAGATTCAACCGGTATGAGGCTAGTAAGAAGTTAGGACCAATGTCAAGTGTTTGTGTTTTCTGTGTGCAATAAAATAGCAAATAAATAAATAAGTACAAAGTCAAAAGTAAGTAAGTACATGATGTTTGTATTAATTATGTTATGCCTAAATCATTCTATAACTTGTATTTAATGCTTCTTATTGGGTTAAGTACTGGTTATTTAGATCCAGTGTGGTGAAAGGATTACAGTGTAATAGTTAAAGGCATTAACTGTTTCACATGAATTTTATATTATCGTACATTATTCTGTACATTTCTGTAATTATTTCTGTGAATAAAAAGTTCTCATTTTATTATTAGCACTAAAAGTAAGTACATTACTTACTTGAAGGTAGGTACATAATGCCAATCTTATTTTTACTCATAAGTAAATTATTTAAATGTGAAATTGGTGATGTTTGTTTTGAAGTTTTCAGCTAATGAAGTTAGGGACAACTTTTATCGAAGAGGGAACTTAACAAGTTAGGCCGCAGTGTTAAAAAAATAATAATGTAACTTTGAAAAGGACTTACTTTCAGGAGCCATCTCTGATAAAACGTTAGACCGATAGACAGCGAAAAATACAGTAGTATCAGGCCTAAAGACAGAAGGCTTTTTTGGAAGCATATATCAGACCATTTTCCTTTTGGTTTACTAGTCAAAACGTCTTCGTCAATATCAAGTTTCGAAGCCAGCTGTTCATACTTAGCACCAGGCATCTCCGAAGAACAGCGGCTCGATTTGTTTCACAAATAGAGTCTGTTGCATATCACCACTTCGATAACAAACGTACCTACTAATAAACTTTCTATGCACTTTCCCGAAGCTAATATAAACTACAGTCTACACAGCCAACAGCTCGAATCGAGGCCGAGGAAGGTCTGGCTGGTCTATCTAATCTATTAGTCTGGCTGGATGGCATTGGCAATGAATGGCAACAGAACAGACTGAGGCAACCAAACCTATGAAAATCATTCAATCGAACGAATGATATTCGAAGTGAAGAGGGATAATGTGCTGCTATCTCTTACTGAAAATTCTGAAATAAATAAGTGTTTTTACGTGAAACATCATCAAAATAAGGTATGCCTCCTAATCCACCGAGATAAATATACTAGAGTAGTGAACCTCTTCTCTTTCACGTTCACTTTCACAAAAAAGTTTAACCACTTCTCTGTTTTGGCGAAGTAGCTCTGAAACCATAGACATTATGTATGAAGTAAACAAGTAAATTAAACGAAAGTGACATTGATTTTGATAGATAGTAAATTAAAACAGCTTCAGTTAGCAGCTTGGTGGTGCCAACTTTTTAGAAAATTACCACGATGAATTATGAATTATGGAAAAGCACTGTGCAGTAAATGAATATACTAGCTAATTTAAAGCTGAAAATAAGCTGAGTTTAAATTACGGGAGGCAGTAGTGGGACACAGAATTCAGAATTAAAAGTACTTAGCTAAGATCTTGTAAGGGTGTATCTACTACACCTACTTACTTAAAAGTAATTGTTTTGTAAGTAAGTAGAATAAACCTATAATAAAGATTAGAAAATAAAATTTCATTTAATTTTTTGGAAAACTTTTATCGAAATATTATGTTTATTAAATAATTTCGATTTGAAATGTTTTTATAAAGTGTTTTTATAAGTTTTTGATTTTAACTGTTTATTCTGGTACTATAACGTCCATTAGCTTAAAAAAAATCGGGATGCACTTCGGGAGTACCGACAGAAGTGAAAACTTATTTTGGCGCGTTAGAGTTTAGTAATAAATCACTTCAAAATCAGTAATTATGGCGACTGCCAATCAAATACTGAACGAACACAGATAGTGCAATATTTTTTGTACAGAATGTAGATAATATATCAAAAAACCTAACTCAGTAAACTTCTCCATACAAAAGTAGACTGTAAACATGTGAATTAAGGTTTATAATCAAATGGGGCGAGCGCGGCAGCCCTGCGTCTCGCCCCAAATGGTAAAGGTGTCGCGAATCCAGAGGATTTACCTTATTTAAAAATATGCGTACTGCGCTAAAAGAAGTTTTCACTTCAAAAACTGCATTAAAAATTATATATAAACTATAAACTGTTTTCGTTGGCAGCTCTGAACTAAAAACTAATAAAAAGTATTTTCTCATATTTTAAGGAATGACGAACGGTAAAAGAGTTAGTTTTCTTGTAATAATACCGCATGCTTTGTATGAGGTTGCGTGCGCGGTTTACACTCCTTAACTACACATTTTGCCATTTTATTGAAACAAAATTTTGTACGACGTCATGATTGTCACTGATTTAATAAAATAAGCAAAGCGAGCAGGTATTTGACGGCAACGTAAGGTACCCTTGGGTACCTTACGTTGCCTATTGATGTTTTTATTATATAAATTTGTCTTAATAGATTACATTTCACATTTCTTTATTGCTATCATTTTAATTAGATCTAGGGTAACTATCACAATGAGATCATTATGTTTTAATGAGAAAACATTTATACTCAATACGGGTAAACACTAGGTCAAAAAAGTGAACGATAATATAGAGGCTATATATTATATTTCGTCCTAACTCAATATTTACAAAACGATGTCATAGAAACATGAATCTAGTTTCATTATTTAGCTTATAACAATAAAAGTCAGCTGGCAGGGCGGCGGGGAAAGGGCACATTGCGAATGACCTTTCGATTTAGTCAAAGTGTAACGGGTCGCTCCCAAGAAGTCTCAAATGAGAATGCACTTTTAAACTGTTCAATATATTTATTGAGTGGTAATCTAAGAGGCTTCAAGTCTTACAAAGCCAACTAACAAGTGGCTTATATAGTAAAAGCAAAACGCAACGATAGCGCGATTCAGCTTTTGGCACAATTTAACAGTGACATCTAGTTGTGAATTTGGAACTAAAATTGCCTTTGATAATCTCTCACTAGTATGGTGCGTTATGACTTTGAAAACATAAAAAAATTGAACTAAACACCAAATTAACTGGTTTAAAAATAATATTAGCTACCTAAACTGTACATACCGCCCACGCCCGCCCGCCCAAGTTAAGAACATATGTTTATGTTCTTAACTTAAATAAATGTGGACATAAGTATAAATAACAAAGTGGTGGACTGTAGGACATCAACTAACAAAATTTACATAAAGTTGCTTCAATAGCGATCAAAACTAAAAACAATGTGGACTGTATATATACAACTAATTAAAATCTAAAAACTCAACAACATCAACTCAGAGTATAGCACAAACTTAAACATTTTAATAAAAATAGAACTTATGATTAAACCGTGACCGGCAAAACACATAGCCTGGACACAGGACGCTTACATAAAGAACCGTTGCATTTGAGAGTCACGACTCTCGTCAATCCGTCCAAACCAGGGTGTTTTTGAATAACATTAACCAGATGGACAAATATTTAGTACAATTCCGCCAATCTATTCCTAAAGAGTTACCACCAAAAGAAATTCTACACGTGTTTCGCCCCTCCACGAGGCATCCTCAGGAACTGAGACGTCCAACGTCCAACCAACGTCAGACTGAGACCTCAGTCTGACGTTAGTCGAAGCAACAAGTCTGCAGAGCAGAGTGTTTTTTCGTCGGGGTGCGAAGTGAGTCAAGTGTTCCTGAGGATGCCTCGTGGAGGGGAGAAACACGTGTCGAATTTCATTTGGAGGTAACTCTTTAGGAACAGATTGGCGGAATTGTACTAAATATGTGTCCATCTGTTTAATGTTTTGTTATGGATTTCCGCAAAGTCACGCCTGAATCAATTATCAACCTTACCTAACAAACAGCGAGCAGGAGGTACATTGTCCTCCTTGACCAGTACATCTCCAAAATTTGGTTCAGGAACATGTTTATTCCATTTATGACGTTGCATTAAATGAACCAAATACTCGTTCGACCATCGCCGCCAAAATACTTGCACTAGCCTCTGCAAAAACTGCCACCGTCTCTATGTACTCATATTACTATTTTCGTAATTCCGATCGGGCACCGTTATCAGAGGCTCGCCTATAAGAAAATTACCAGGCGTTAAGGAAGTAGGGTCGTTAATATTGTCAGGCATCATAGACAACGGTCGTGAATTTAAGCAGGCTTCGACTTGGATCAAAACTGTGGATATTTCTTCATATGTAAGAGTCGAATTGCCTTTCAGCCGTTTCAGGTGAAACTTAGTGGACTTCACTCAAACTTCCGAAATTAGGAGCATGAGGTGGAATGAAGTGCCACTTAGTACCGTTGTTACCTAACCATTCCATAATATCTACAGCTACAGAAGACTTTTCTGCAGCGACAAGGTCTTTGGAGGCGCCTACAAAATTGGTGCCGTTATCGCTCCAAAGATCGCTAACAGCACCTCTACGTTCAACAAATCTTCTGAACCCTGCAATAAAGCCCTGAGATGTCAAGCCGCTTATGGCTTCTAAATGTATGGCCTTAGAAACCATACAAACAAACAAGCAGATAATATATCCTTTGTAGGAACGATTACCACGACCTTTCGATACTCGGATGTTAACCGGACCAGCAAAGTCAACCCCACTGTGCCTAAATAGTCTTGCTGGTGTTACTCTACTTGACGGTAACTGACCCATTAACTGGGTTTGAGCCGATATAGGGTACCGTTTACAAGTGACACATTTGCGTACAAAAGCCTTCACCAAAGTTTTGGCTGCA
The DNA here is from genome assembly GCA_948098915.1 of Lampropteryx suffumata. Lineage (NCBI taxonomy): Eukaryota > Metazoa > Arthropoda > Insecta > Lepidoptera > Geometridae > Lampropteryx > Lampropteryx suffumata. The sequence goes on along the minus strand of OX402544.1, from coordinate 9,499,366 downwards.
ATTATCCAATACTTGGTACGCAAGTGATTTAAGACCAAGGTAGGACCTCCATGTAGCGTCTTCTTGTGGGCTTTACTAATCACCAGATTTGTGAAGTGATTGGTTTGTGGTAGAATGATGGGATGTTTTGTGGCTTCATCCAAAGTGGCATTACGAATGCGACCACTAACACGCAATATCTCATCACTATCTAACATTGGCCAAAGAGATTTAATTTTGCTTCTTGTCTTAACTTCTCCTGTTTTCCTAACATCTGCAATATCTTCTCCGAACTCCTGCTTTTGAACCTGGCTTATACAAACCTTTGTTGCTTCTATCTCTTCGTATGTTGGCTTACTATAACCGGCGTGAGTCAGGGAAGTAATCTGGGGCCGCTAGAGTTTTTAATAATGATAAATGACCTGCCGACTGTCGTCAAAGAGGCCAAATGCTTGTTGTTCGCTGACGACCTTAAGTTACTCTTGCCCATCAAGAACGAAAATGACTGTGTACGCCTTCAGCGGGACGTGGACAGAGTGGTAGAGTGGAGTAGGGCAAATGAACTCCAGTTCAATAACAGCAAATGCTCCATAATAACTTTCAGTCGAGCTAAGACACCACTCTACCACGACTACCAGTTGAGGGGTACTCAGCTAAAGAGAGTCAACTCGGTAAGGGATTTAGGGGTTCGTCTGGACGATAAGCTACAATTCCGGGTGCAGGTGGTCAACATCTGCAAGAAGGCCTTTAAAACATTAGGATTTGTACTCCGTCAGGCAAACAGCTTCAAAAACCTGCAAGTAGTAAAAGCGCTCTATAATGCTTTGGTAAGAAGCCATTTGGAGCTCAATGCAGCAATATGGGCTCCGCACGAAACCAAGTACAGCCAAATGGTAGAGCGTATACAAAATAAGTTCACTAGATTTCTATACCTGAAGGTGTACGGTATATACCCCTTCTACCCTTTGATGTATCCAACCTTGTTTATTATAGGCATGTTTGGATACAACAAGCTAGAAGTAAGGAGAGATGCAGCGCTTGCTCTACATTTGTTTAAGGTTTTGAGAGGGGTGATCGCTCATCCAGGTATTTTGGTAGAAATGCGGCTGACTGTGCCCGCAGACTTTGTGCACAAACGAAGGCGTCCCGCCCTATTGGCAGTACCAAAAGGGCGAACCAACCTGCTGGACAAGGCACCTATGACGCGCAGCATCCGCACGCTCAATCAGATTGCCGATAGAATAGATATTTTTTACTGTTCACGGAGCGAATTCCAAAAGGCTTTGTTTTTTATTTTATGTTATGACAAGTAGTTTTTAAAATTAGTTAGTATTGATTATTGACATTGTGATGTGACTTTTAAATGTAATTTTATGTAATTGTAATTGTATATTCAAATGGCTATGACTTTTAATCCTATTTTATTTAGCAAATTTAATTAATGTTGACAAATTTAGAAGTATGGTAGTCCATTATCAAATTACTTTGACATTATAATATATGTTTTTATGTAGTACGTAAGTAAATTATCTTGTTTTTTGGTATCTCTTAAATGATGAATGTAAATGATTGTATAATTTTTAATATTAATACTTATTTAGACTAGGCTAGACTAGAATATAAGGTACTCTATCGCATTGGGGGTGCCTGTAAGGATAGAGGTACATGTTTATAAATAAATAAATAAATAAATAAATAAATGTTAAATAAGACTCATATCTTCGACTTCCATTCTTTTGGTCCTTCCATCTCAAAACCCTACGACAGTAAGCTATGACTCTTACTAGTTTCTGCAAAGAATAATATTTAGTCCACAAGGGATCTTCTGGTGAGTTCTCAGTAACCACGTGAGCCTTAACCGATCTCTGTTCCATATTTGTTGATATGGATTTTGATCTTGTGTACTCTATGACATTATTCAGTAGCCAAAGTGGACCTTGAGCCCATAAAATACTGCAAGAAAGCTCTTGCGGAGATAACCCTCTCGACGCAATATCTGCTGGGTTATGAGAAGACTGGACATAAGCCCAGTGTGAATTGTCGAACTGAGACAAAATGGCTTAAACTCTGTTCGCAACAAAGGTAGTCCATCGACTAGGGTGGCTGCTTAGCCACGCTAAAACGACGGATGAATCTGTCCAAGCAGATTTTGCGGGATCTTCATAACCATAGACACTTCTGATAACAATTCAGCCAGCAGTGCCGCACCCATCAATTCCAGCCTCGGAATGGATTGCTGTTTTACTTGGGAAACTTTCGTACGCGCAGTGACTAAACTAGTTATGACGGATTTATCGAAGTGTGTAACCCTGGTATATACTACCGCAGCATAAGCAGCAACAGAGGCGTCAGAAAAGCCATGCAATTCTACATTGAAGTTATCAACTGAAGTACAAATCCATCTAGGAATGCTGAACTTACGCGTCTCTTCAAGATTCTGTTAGTAAGTTTGCCACACTATCAACAACTCTGACAGCAACTCCTCATCCCAACCTATTCCCGAAAGCCATAGTTTTTGAATACATATTTTAGATGTGACAACATACGGTGCAGCCCATCCCAACGGGTCTATTAGGCGCGAGATGTTTGAAATTACTCGCCGCTTCGTGATAGGAAACTGTTGCGCAGGAAGTTTAACAGAATATATAAAGTCATCATGATCCCATGAAATTCCTAATATCTTCATAACGTCATCCGTTTTAATATCCTTTTCTTTTGTTCCCTGATCCCCTTCATCTTCTAACATAATGTCATTTAACTCTTTGCAGCTACTGACCCATTTTTGCAACTGGAAGCCACCTTTAGTAAGTACCTCTGTCATTTTCTTCTCCAGCATTACTGTTGGAAGGTCGTGATGCTGTCCACGTATACTTGTCTATGATGCACTGCATTTGAATTTGTATTATGTTCTTTTACTTTTGATGTGTGGTGTCATTATTATGAAAAAAATATATTTTAGAATAGAATAGAATAGAATAGAAAATATTTATTAAACGTCACATATCAAATACAGTGCAAATGTAATATAAACTAGTCTATATACAGTGACGAAAAAAGGCTACCACTCAGCATATGATACAGAACTGTGAAGGCTGCTGTATATATTTTCTCATATACTAGTAAAAACAATGTTTTCAAGTATTATTTACGTTTTAATTAATGGCTATAGCCGCTAGTCCACCCTATCAGTGGTAGCAGAGCGTGGTTGGATGAATACCTAGTGGCAAATGGAAGAAGCATATTTAAAATAGTAAGTAAATGAGAAAATAAAAAAAAAAATTAATGAGCTCGATTATTTTAGAAGCATAGATCCGTTGACAAAACCAAATTACGATACCTGTTGCTTACAAGCACAGGCGATTCTCATAAGACACGATTTCTGGGAATACGCTAGTGGTGAAAAAACGTTAGCGGCAACTGCGACTGCCGAAGATAAGAGTGCGTTCCTAAAGGAAGACTTAAAGGCAAGATCAGAGCTACTTTTACTTATATGTCCACCAGAACTTATTTCCTTTAACAAATTAAAGGATGTAATACATCCAAGGAGGTATGGGACAAACTAAAGTCTGTACATCAAAGTTCAGGGCCGGCAAGAAAGGCTACGCTATTAAAGCAACTAGTATTGAAGAAAATGACTCCACAAGAAGATGTGAGAGACCATCTCAGTAATTTTATGGATGTAGTAGGTAAATTAGAAGACATGGATGTCAAAATTCATCCAGAGTTATTAAGCATAATGATGTTGTACAGTTTATCTACAAATTTCGATAGCTTCCGAACGGCAATTGAGTCGAGAGATGTTCTGCCAAGTCCTGACAATTTAAAAATAAAAGTCGTAGAAGAATACGAAGCAAGAGGCAAACCAAAGCGAGTGAACCTCAGACTTCAGAAGCATTCTACACAAAGACGAAGAAAAAGGTACAATTTTGCAAGGATTGCAATAAGAAAGGGCATTCCACAGAAGCTTGTTGGTCAAAGAAGAGACCCAATAACCCCAATAAAACTAAAGGTCAAGAAAAGACATATAACATCTGTTTAACAACAGGAACGTCGAAATGTAAAGGCGATTTATGGTGTCTTGACAGTGGCTGTACGTCACATATGACGGGTGATAAAAGTATACTCCATAACTTAATCCCCGCGACTGACACTCTAAAGCTAGCTTCAGAATAGCATACGACCGAAGTTAAAGGGAAAGGAAAAGCCGAACTTTATACAAAGGATTGACGCTATAAAATAAGTCTTTCTGAGACATTATATGTACCTGATTTGTCGAATAATCTAATTTCTGCAAGCAAAATTACGGATCATGGCTATAAGGTTCTATTTGAAAAGGAACAAGCCAGTTTCACAAAAGGCGGGAAAACTGTATTAAAAGCTAACAGAAGAAATGGATTATACTATCTTGAATTTGATAAAGCGGAAGAGACAGCAAACTTCACGCCTAGTGATGAAAGCGAAATTATAAAATGGCACAAGAAATTTAGATCACGTCAATGAAAGAGACCTAAAAGAAATGGTTAAAAATAAAATGATGCGAGGACTCGACTTTAAAGAAAAAAACTTTGGGTACCTGTGAGACTTGTATCAAAGGAAAATTTTCTCTACCATTCTACCATTCCAAAGCCATGGACGAATAATCTCCAAATAATTCACAGTGACGTGTGTGATTCATTTGAGAATGAATCAAAGGCCGGATCAAAGTATTTCGTAACTTTTTTTGACGATTATACAAGATACTGCTGTGTATATTTCTTAAAAGAAAAGAGCGAAGTAATCGATAAATTCAAGGAATATAAAAACTATGTTGAACTGTTTCATAAGAAGAAATATCAAAATCTACACTCTGATAATGGAGGCGAATACAGGTCTAAAGCGTTTGAAAAATTCCTCAAAGATAACGGTATAAGCCGAAGACTATCTGCACCTTATACCCCACAGCAAAATGGCATGAGTGAAAGAAAAAATCGGTCGCTGATGGATAAAGCCAGATGTCTAATGCTAGATGCCAATATCCCTGAAAATTTTTGGGCAGAAGCAGTAAACACTGCAAACTATTTGATAAATAGAAGCCCAGCAAGAGCTCTCAAAGGCAATTCCCCTTATGAGAAATGGGCACAACGAACACCATCAGGAAATCACCTACACGTATTCGGAAATAGAGCGTTTGTGATGAACAAAAACCGAAGAGGAAAATTCACAGAAAATTCACTTACCTTTTCAGGAACCTAACCCCCTTTATTCCCTTTATCCCCTTTATTCCTTGCTCTAGTCAAGATCCTGTTGATGAAACATCTCCCTCAAGTGGAAGACCACAAAGAGACGTGAGACCACCAGCATGGACCAAAGATTATGAGTGAAGTCGCTGCGTGGCCATGTTTACGTCAGAAAATAATGACGACTATGACTGCTCTTTACTTACATACAAAGAAGCTGTGACTGGCACCGACAGACGAAATTAAGAGAAGGCGATACAATCTGAAATTGAATCATTACAGAAAAATATCACCTGGGTATTAGTTGATAAGTCAGAAGCCAGAGGACACAAAATACTGTCGAACAAATGGGTATTTCAGATTAAAGATGACGGTACCAATTACTCCTTCTTCTATTGTCTGACATCCTGTCATTAGATCATCTACGTAATATTCTTGTTTTATTTTTTCAGCTATTTCAGGACAGTGAGAACATTCGTTGATGGCCACCTGCTGTAATGTCATCACAGCAAGGTAAGGAGCTGCTGACGTCCCAAAGGTAACTTGCAGCATACGAAAATCTTCAATATCATCTGTGGGATTATCGCGCAATACTACTCTTTGAAAATCTACATGTTCAGGTAAGATTTTCACTTGTCTGTACATTTTTATTATATCCGCACATATGCTAATGGGGTACATTCTCCATTTCATAATGATGTGTCGCAGTGGCGGTTGCAAGGTGGGACCAACCAACAGGTCGTCATTCAGAGAGATCCCATTTAACCCCTTCATTGAAGCGTCGAACACAATTCTGATCTTGGTTGTTGACTTGTCCTCACGTACAACAGCGTGATGAGGTAAGTAAAGGTAAACCGCTTTCGCTCATTTGGGATCATCACCACGTACGCGTTCCATGCGACCAAGATTAAAGTTTTTTTTTTTTTTTCCTTTATTATCATTTAAACAATATGTACGTTCTTAAAATTAAAAAGTAGCATATTCAACCACTAAGGTTTGTCCCGACACTATTTGAGTTTAACATTATTTAATAATTGTAATAAACAAACTGGATAGGTACAAACTTAAAACTAACATAGAACATGAGTATCCAGGTAGGTAGGTTAGCAATACAAGCACCTACCTACCTCGATACTCGCGATATTTACTGTCTAAACATTCATTAAAAAATATTTTTTTAATTTATCTTTAATATTTTTATGAGTAAGGCTGTTACGTAAGTCGGTAGGTAAATTATTAATTAGCCGAGGCACAAGATAACCGGTTGTCCGTTCGCCATACACATTGTTTGCGCGCGGCGTACAGAACTGATTCCTTGCAATAGAACGAGTGTATACAGGGTGTTCAATAAAATGTAATATTGATTCTTTAAAAAATTGATCTTTTATTAATAAATAACAAACTTGCGTTTGGACGGGCAAAATTTTACAATGATTAAAGATACCGCTGTCATTGTCATGGAACTGGGTTTTGATTTTTTGTGACACTAAAGTTTTAATAATTTTTAATTGTAATTTATAAATATCATCCAAGTATGATTTATAAGTTCTGCCATAACTGCTGAGGCCGTATTGTATGTATGAATCCGCAAGTGAGTTGTAAAGCATTCGTTTAATCTTAAAGGGGATACGATTGTTAAGAATAGTTATATATGCTAGAAACTGCCTAAGCTTATTATAAACTCGCTCAACGTGATAAATCCAATTAAATTTACTATCTATTATCAATCCCAAGTATGTTTGTTTTTCAACAATGTCAATGGATGGACATCTATAACTCACATAGTTAGCACTATGTTATATACCAAACCTCAGATGACCAAAGCTTCTCGCTTACTCGCACGATCAATCGGAACGGTCTTGTTCGAGTTTGTCGTGAAGTTTTACCCTTAAATCACATAATTCGCTAGAGTGGCGCTCGAGTATTTTTTTGTCCTTGTCATTCTAATTTCAAGAAATAGAGATGGCAACAAATTTAGACAATTCATAAGCTCGTGTGTGTTTAGAACTATAACATATATTAAAACATTCTATAAATGTTTAGAAGTGAAGTAAGTAGCAGAATGCAACATTAAAAGAAAAAAAACTACTATATTATCACTTTATATACTATATTTAGCACAACCTAAATGAGTTTACCAACTTTTTATACCTAATTACTAAAATAATTACGTTTTAAAAACTAAAAACAAAACTAATTTCATTGAATTAAATTTGAATCCATAAAAATACCACCGAATTGAGAACTGAGGTTCTCAATTTTCGATATTTTGCATAAATGACGGAGCTAAGGAATAGGAGTAACAAATATATAAAATATACAACTGAATTGAGAACCTACTCTTTTTTTTGGAAGTCGGTAAAAAATACGACAGGTTACATATCGGACTGAAAGGTTACTTTTAGATAAATTTCAGGTAACTTTTGACAATAACCGGCTGGCAACACTGAGTAAGAAGGAAACAAATAGTGAAGTGAAATAAAAATGTCAGATTATTATTATTTTTTTAAATTATGAAAAATCAAGAAAACTGAATATTATTTTACATTACATTGTTTTATTTACTACCGTGAACATAAGAAGTGTACAATATTTCATTGAATGCCAACTACTGTGTTGGAGCATGTTTTAAAATCTATACAAGTGCATGTATTGTGAAATCAACAAAAGTACAATGGGTGACTCTGAGTCTTTTTCGTCACTGATGGACTTGGTTAACAGCCACCTTTCGAAGACGAGCTTGAACACCAGCCAATCTGGTGACGAAAGTAGCTCTGTCTTCCCTCTGGCCAGCGTATGCATCCAAACTGGTATGTCACAAACAGTATTCACTCCGCCCAACGGAATCATGCCGATTCCGCGACTTGGGGCTCAGAACAATGAAATTAACGGAATCCTTGCTCAACAAGTAACCAATATGCTCATAGCTAAAGAGAAAAAAAGACAAGAAGATGCGAAGAACCAGAGACTCGAAGATGAAATCAAGCTGTTAAAAGAGCAGAAACAAACAGAGGATGACTATGTAATTGACTTGATGTCATCCATAGTAGTACAAGACCTGGAACAAATGCTGATTCAGCCATTGCCAGATGCCGACAAAACCAGCACAAGCAGCTCATTTGAATCATTGTTAGCTGAAGACAAGACTCTCGGCCAGCATGACTATGTGGTAGGGCTTGAAAAGCCATTAGATACCTTACCATTAAATAGAGATATGTCATACATTATGTTCAATAAGGTTAAGAGAGGCAGGCCTTCAGCATTTGGCAAAGTTATTTCTTCTCGTATGCACCCTGTAGCTGCCCCATATGTAAAAGTTGAAGTCAAGAATACAGATGTCCAGAAATTTAACTTCTCTACACAGTCTCCTTGTGACATTAATTTGGAGAGAAGACGCCACCCTCCTCACGATCCATATTGCCACATGAACATGGTGGAACGCTTTATGGCACAAACTCACAATGATGTATACCATAATATATAACTTATCAAAAAATTACATAAAACAAAATAAATGTTATAATATCACAGATCAATAGGTTTTGCGGGATAATATTATTATTAGGCATCATAAATTAGAATATGACTTTTCTGTATTTGTTATCATACCAAATAATATTAGTACTAGTAGTAATATTACCAATGGCATTTGTCACTAATTAGATAATGGATTTTGGTAGATCTCTTGCTGCACATGCCCACTGTGGTGGTTTGAGATGTACCTGCATTCCTCTCCTGCTGCAGGAATCTGTTTTAATGATCATCATATTCCAGATCCCTTTGAGCTATTTACTGTACTGTACTGTACTCACTGTGAGGCGTGTGTAGCTTTAATAACTGTTAATAACTTTAAATAGTTGTAAGAAGTGAATAATTATTCGATTTAATTTAATTGTAAATAAATTTCAGAATTCCTGAATCAGAAATAATTCATATTTAATCAGTCACAGCAGTCCTCATCTTCTATTTATATTAATAAAACTGGATTGCTGAGCGTTCAAATTTTTACATTCTATTGTATTGTTCGCCTCAATTCTGTGATGGTTTACTGTCAAACCAATTTTAGATAAAACGAAATTCACCACCTCATCTAATGGAAAATAAATTAGAAGTAGTAATTTTTGATTGAGTCCTATGTCAGTCTCTCAATTGTCTCTAAATTTGTTTACGAGGTGCTGAATTGGTTTGGAGCCTGACCACTAGTCATCAGTCAGTCATCCAGTCACCACTACTGACAGGAAACCATAACTGTGTGTGGTCTGAAAAGCGCTTGGTCAACTCATTGAATTAGGCAAACCCAGCAAAATTAGGCAAGATGATACAGTCTATGTGTCATTGCAGATTATCAAACAGGTTGTATGGAATGTGTGGGTATGACCGCCATTATTTTTATTAAGAGACCAATGTATTCCCCTGGTAGAGTCCAGGGTGAGGATTCCTTACCCCCTACAGACTACTTATGAGATATACCTTGCTTCCTGAAAAGATTTCAAGATAGCTTTTTGATAAAATTTCAAGGATAATTCAATGCTAGTAAAGCTTTTCTAGATTATGTACCTTAGTAGAAGTACATATGAGTTATGGCAGCCACAAATGTAACTATATACTTCTGCATGTTTCAATAACGTGTGTTGGAGGAATTTAGCACTAATTTCTAGATTATCAATTATCGATATCGAAACTTGTGCAACTTTGCGTTTGCGCAAGTATACTTGAACATGTGTGGCATGCATGTCCCATTCTAAGTTTCAGTAGTATCCTTAGCCGCCTGATTGTACGCACGTCCTGCAATCGGTCTCGCACCAAAATGTTGAAATAGAGACGTGGAGTTCGAGAGAATTTGGATACTTAATTTATAAATATTTACAAAAAACCATGTTCCTGTAAATATTACACTATTTGGCTAATAATTAAAGCTCAAAAAAATAGAGATTGAAAACAGCTGCATAGATTAAATAAATTAATCAAACAATACCAAAAAAAATATCAAGTGCCAACCTTAATATAATTGTTAAAAAACAGGCGACGTTTGAATTACGGAAAAGAAATGTAAAAGAGTCTGCGTTTGATAATTTTTGGACAAATTTCTCAATTTGTTTACTTATCTAATTGGCTTTATTTAGCCTTCACTGTGCGTGAACTGACATATTCTTGGCCAATTTTTTGCCTATTTATCTATATTGTAAGCAGGCAGTTCCATGGAGTCTCCAGATTATAGGATGGTGAAAAATAAAATACCGTACTAGTTTTGAATTTTATTTGACAAAAAACACGCACAAAAAGTTCACAATATGTAGGTCGGTAATTTATTGAGATTTTAAATAAATTATTTTTTTCTTTATTTGGTAAAATAGCTTAACAACTACGAAAATTATTGATAAAAAAACAGTCACATCCCTTTATAAATTTTAGAAAAGTAGGCCTGTATGTATATTTCAAAAGTGTTTTACAATCTATAGTATACTTACTCATATCGATAAACATGACAGTTAAGGACAATTTACTTACAACTAGGAATACTATAGGCCTAAGTAGATGGCCGAGATAGAATAACTAAATAATATAGTTCTACCTCCAAAAAACACACGATTATTATAAATACATATAAAAATAAATACCCTTACAACCCTTTTTCCTTTTCACCCCCAGTCTTTCTCCAACCCACAATCTGATAAATAAAAAAATACATGATTATAATAAATAAAAAGGTCTTTCTCCAACCGTCAAAAAAATCAATAAAATGGTAAGTTGAAAACCTTAACCTATCGATAAAACATACAATGCCGCAGCATCAAATTTACTTCTACATGAAAAGCATTTAGTGATAAACACAAGAAGCCTTAACCATACCCCTTACAAAACAAGAAGTACAGCCCTCAACTATTTCCACGAGTACTAGCTCCGCCATCTTGTGAGATAGTCACACGATGGCGGTACTCGTAGGTACTGTAAAACCAGATGACATTGGAAAGTTGAACAGGCTGTTTACGGCTGCACCTGGCCGGGTTATGTGTTTGCCTTCACTTACAGTTCAACCAGTAAACACACCTCAAATGTAACCAATAGCCAGGACGTATCTTCTGCGAACACTTAAATCTCTACAAGTCCGGGCGAGCCTAAATTATTTCACACAAAATGCACAGACAAACGAAACTAAACTTTAAACGTAAACACGTTAAGGTTGGTAGTGCCGGCCGAGATACTGATTCTCATGTGGCTTCCTGGTAGCTTTGTAGACGTCCCGTTCCTTATCTGGGTACTTGGTGGGGAGGTTCGGAGAGTGCAGATTCAGTTTGGCTGCGTACCTGTAGAAAAAGTTATCATGTCAGACACAACAAAATCATTGAAATGCGTGCTATTTAAGATCGAACTACCTATATGCCTATTTATACGATACTCAGTCGTCTTACTACTCCTATGACATAAGATAAGAGATATAAATATATATATATATATATCCTACAGATAAGGTGGTATCTAACCTGATTCCAGCAATATCGATCTCGTAATGGCCACTCAGCACAAAGTCGTTGGTTATCTTTTGAGGAACGCCATCCTCGTTCAAATTCTCCACAAAACCAAGGCAAACCTGCGCAGAAAAAGAAGTGAAGGACACCGGTGCCTATCCTAGTAAACATCAGTGCAAAAGTTCAACAGCTGTTATATCTACCTGCTTTTTAAAGGTGTATCCGTAGCTGGTAGTAGTGGTTTGGCCGCAGTAGTTGCCGTCCCGATATATCGGCTCTCCGCCCCAGGACCACAGATCAAGCTCGTGGTCGTGGTCAGTCAGCAATAGCTGGACGTACTGGCGGCGGATGCCTTCATCTCGTTGGAGAAGAAGCGCTTCGCGGCCGATGAATGGGATATCTTTCTATAGGTGATAAGTAGGTAGATAAATAAAGGTGCTGAGAAATATGCTGTCTGAAGTTTAATAACTTAAATAGATACTTAAGAATAATGTAAAAAGTCGAAGCTTAATTAATGTTTAAAAGCGATTGTTAAATCGCCAAGATCTCTCTTTACGATCATAATGGATTCTACTGGATAGAAAGAATCACTTGGGAGTGACTCACTTGGAACTTGACTCGCCAAGTCCGCCCGCACTCGAGTGGCGTCGTCATGGTGTCAAGGTCTTGACCCCAGAAGGCGAAGAACTTCTCCACGCGAAGAGCCCGTGAAGCATAATATCCAACGTGGGAAATCCCATACTTTTGACCCTCCGTCATCAGGCGATTGTACACGTGGAGTGCGAACTATAAGGGAAAATTGTGTTTAGATATCTGTCCTCAAGTTTTGACTGAGAAACTATCTCCTAATTTAAAATTATCCGGCAAAACCAAAAATAGCTCACCTCATTAGGGATGTACAGCACATATCCCAATTCACCAGTGTGCGTGAGGTTCATAGCCCTAATACCATTGGCAAATCCCACATCGATCTCCTTGAACGTAAAGAACGGAAAGTTTGAAGGCGCCAGATCCGTGTCTGTCAACTCCGAGAGAAGGTTCCTTGTGAACGGTCCCATTACACAGATAGCTGTATACATAGAGGTAACGTCAGATAGAGTCACGGATCCATTTAGTGGAAGGTGGCGCTTTATCCAGGACTTGCAACGTGTTTGCTGGATGGTCGGTGCAATCATCATGTAGCTGGAAGAAAAGGGAACTATTCCATAAAATCCTTTTATTACATCGCCAAGATATTGCGTTATATTTTCTTAAAACACTCATTACTCATATTTTAACAAAAATTGTAGAGACTAACTAAATAACTAAATATCTTACAGTGATGTGATGACAGTAGGTAAGTGCCTAATATCAGCCAAACACTTTCAGTTAGTAGTTCAGATTTTCCACTTACTGGTTTTCCGAAATCCTGGCAAGACTGCAATCGTTCTCGTACCCTCCTCGTTCATTCTGCATGCCGGTATGAATTATACTGCCTACAGGGACGTCTACGTCATTCGAGCAGAGGTATTGGAGAAGGTCCACTACCTCACGGCCTTGAGACTGCAAAAAAATTTACCTCGGATCATTATTTGAAGTCTCCTTTCTTGCTTTCGTTTCGCAAAGTGATTCTCAGATTGTATACTTGATTGTCACAAGACAACTGCTAAGAGTGCCTTCGCTACAGCTCTTTATAACATCATTTCGCAGTTATAATGCGAACCAATTAAACGCGATAATAACCTCACATATTTTATTAAAATAAAAATTTCTGGGGCACCTGTAGATCGATTTTCGTGAAGGATGAGTAATCGGACAAGCCTACAGATTCCCTGCAGGCCCAATATTCTCGCTGAACCGTCTCAAACCAGTGAGGCTTGCCAAAGGTCTTCGTGTAGGCAAGCTTGAATGGACGCGGCATCGAGTCTCCATCCTGGTTATCTAGTACACAAAAAGTATGATAGCAAATAAGCAAATAATTCTGTAATTATCTAAAGATGTTGTTGTCCTTAGAGGTTAAATATTGTTTCTTACCAACAGTCTCGAACCAGGCGGGGCGTTCATACCCCATCACCTGTCCGAATACAGCCCCGTTGTCCCTAAGAGTAGGGTAAATCGGAGACAGGCGGAGATTGCGTCCGGTCTCGAACTCCGGAAACGGGTATGGCATGCCGTAATGGACGCCTAAGGAAAAGGAATATTTAAACTCTCCTATTTTTCACAAGACAAAATTAGACCTGATATTTCCACTACCTTTTTAATTTAAGGATTCTCTGGATTGTTTGAAGAATGTTATTGCGAAAATAGTAATAAAACATATAGGTACCTACTTCTTACAAAAAGTCGGGTATTAAAATAAACACTTACTTGGTACCTCCTTGACGCGATCACGCAAAAAACGTTTATTATTATGTAATCCTAAAAAGCGGTTGATGCCTAACTCGTACATGTCGGATTTGGAATAGCCGTCTATGATTTCGTCGGCTGTGGCCTCCGCTACCCCGCCGGCTGCAGATATGCCTACAGTTTTCATTCCTGCAGCCACGTGGTAGTTCATCATCTAGGTGCAGAGAGAATGGATTAGCTAGAATATCATACTGCAATTTACAGAAAGGGTCAAATAAATTAGTGTTAAACCTAAGATGCAAGAAAAGTACATTCAAGCAAAATAAAAAAAATAACATGATTCAAAGATGATTTAGTTACTTACCTACCTACTTACATAAAATATTTTAAAGCTATCCTATAATCGATCCTATAAATCCTATCGATAACCTTGCATCCCAAAAGTGTTGTCTTTCCTTGACATTATCAAAAGCCCAAGCGGCAGTCGATCAATCAGTAAACAGCTTATACAGTTATTATAGGCCCAAACGAGTTCTCTCTCTCTCTCTCTCTCAAATTATTAGGTAACTTTGTGAAGACGATGACTGCGAAAGATGTCCTCAGTTGGAAAGAGCACACAAAGCTGTAACACACAACCGAATTTGGCCACTATATTTATTACGCAAAACTCATGTATGTGTCATAGCCTGGGTTACTCGTTGGCCTCCAGTCTTGAAGTCGTCAGAAGATTCAAAAGTATCTTTACAAACTCAAATCAAAGGATATAAAATATCACAATAGCAATCCACCATCATTAAATAGATACGAGAAGCTTTATGTTTCTTAGCCTACATGTGCTATCGCGATAGTTGTAATCAGATGCTGGGAACCAAAGAATGTCGTGCGTGCGTGATTAAGCGGAAACTTAAAACTATTAAAAATAGTACCTGGAGAATGTAAGGACAGCACTGTAGTAGCTTGAATGATGGACCTAGTGAAATGTTTTAGCGCAGAAAGTGGCTAGAAGGAATGAGTATATATACAATAATAGTTCGGTCATGATCATGTTGTTCCTCAACATCAGGTTTTACTGAACTTCAGCAGACAAGGTATAGCAAATGGCACTTTGGATAGAAAAAAAGGAAATAAATAAATGAATGAATACTTGGTTTGTTGCTATGTTGTGTCGTTATGGTATAGTATCAGATATCTACGATCTAGAGTCTTTACTAGTATAGGATTAGGTACATAAAATGGTGCCAAAGATCAGTATGAAAATATAGGTAGAGCTATGTTACGTATATCAGTCTAACCTCAGGTGACTCGCCGACTATCCATTTGCAGTCAGGCGAGAAAGCCTCGAGTCCATTGCAAAGTTTATGTAGAACCGCCTGGCTAAGACTTGGGACACGTTTCAACAGCTGCTGAAGCAGTACGTGGAAGTGGTCCCAGTCCTCAGCGACGCACCGTTGTGCTGTGTTGGTGACTGTGCAGAAATACCAGATTTAGTTTCAACATAATTTAAAACAAAAAACTTTTAAAACAAGAGCTAAAAGGATGTTGTAACTTACTTTCTTGTTCATAAACAGGCTTCGCAACGGGCTCGAAGCCACCTGCAAGGATGCAGCCATCCCGCTCACGTAGATAGATATAGCCGTCAGGATCTCTTATTACTGGGGTCATGGGATCTAGTCCATCGATGGTTTTGGTGTGCAAATAATAGTGTTCGCAGGGCAGAAGCGGTACTTTGACTTGAGGATGAGCAAGCTGACCCACCTGTGACAATTTATAAACACAATTATGTAATTTAGGCAACAATGATAAGTGAATCAAAATTTCCTCCAAATATTAAAATTATGAGAATTGTTGAGAGCCTCACTTACCTGTCTGGCCCAAAAGCCGGCGCAGTTGACAAAGTACTGACATTCAATCACCCCACGAGTTGTTTCTACACCACACACCTTATCGTGCTTGGACAGCACCGCTGTTACGGCGCAATCTTCCATGACCCCCACACCTGGACACATGAAGAATCATGGTTTGCTGTTTTTAATATGAACAATCTACCATTACTCTTGGTAGATTGGGTAACAGATTCAAAAGAAGTTTCTATTACCGTCAGCGACAGCTTCACGCATGAGAGACATGCCGAAGAGGTGAGGATCGCCAACACCATCTCCAGGTATCCAGAGACCACCGACGACATCATCTACGTTCAGCATCGGCGACAATTCCAAGCAACGATGCGGCGAAATCAACTCGCAAGGGATGCCCCACGAACTGTATTAGGGATGTAATTTAAAATACTACGCTCGACCATATAAAATGTAGCATAGCGTATTATTTTCGGGATTATGTAGTATCCATTTGCGAAGTATGACTATGCTCATCTAATTATTAAAAAAGTAATTTTGTGTTTTCATCATAATTTTAGAAACTTGTATTCGCTATTTTTGATAATTCGAAACATAAAGTGACGAAATACATGGACGACCATAACACAATATAATGTACTCCATGTATAAATGTATTCATCCATCCAGATGGAAAAGGAATTTAAGCAAAAGCGTATATGTAAATAGAAAATGATTGACGTAATGCAATACCTGATATGCTTGTCACTTTGTTAGTGATCTTGCATACAAATTAGGCAGATATAATAAGGTAAAGCAGAACGGTGGCCAAACCAGTTCCGTCTCGGACACCTCTCGACAAAAAACCCTAATTGTGATTGAGACATACCATGAATTATAATAAAGTGCGGTAACCCTTAATTTGTGCAATGTCAATGACGAAAATATTGAATAACTCCGTAAGATCCGTGCCAGCTGCATAATTTAAAATAGTCAAAATAGCAACGGTAAAAAAAACGACCGACAGTTAATCGGTGTAACATAAACAACAACAATAAAACAAAGTGTTATTAGAAGCAGTTATTCCACAGTTAGCGTGAGATTTCGAAATCAACGTAGGTACTTACCTATTGTTTGCAGTTCGGGGGCATAACATTTCTTATACATAGCACGAACCGAAGATTTTATGCCAGATCTCTAACTCTTCGGGATCTTTGACTTGGGGTCTGACAATATCCATAAATTTATTTAACATTTCGTCATTCTTTGGAACAGTCTCCATTCCAGGTTGCTCTAGACCCTGCGCTTCACCGACAGAAGCCGAAGCCTCTCCTGAAAGGACAGGAGCCAATGGACGCTCAACGTCAGGCAGAGCCACTGTTTCAGATAGCGCTGATGTTTCAACGACCGTCGTTGTTTCGGGGATCGCCTCTTTTTGAGTGAGCGCCACTGTTTCAGATAGTGCTAATGTTTCAACGACCGTCGCTGTTTCGGGGATCGCCTCTTTTTCAGTGAGCGCCACTGTTTCAGATAGCGCTAATGTTTCAACGACCGTCGCTGTTTCGGGGATCGCCTCTTTTTCAGGGATCGCCTCTTTTTCAGGTAGCGCCACTGTTTCAACGAGCGTCACTGTTTCGGGGATCACCTCTTTTGCTGTGAGCGCCACTGTTTCAACGAGCGTTGTTGTTTCGGGGATTGCCTCTTTTTCAGTGAGCGCCACTGTTTCAACGAGCGTCGCTGTTTCAGGGCCCGCCACTGTTTCAGGGAGCGCCACTATTTCGACGAGCGTCGCTGTTTCGAGGATCGCCCCTGTTTCAGAGAGCGCCATGTTTCTGCAAAAAGTCTGTGCTTGTGTACGTATGAAATATGAAATTATAACTTTTACACGCTTTGAAGGCAATATTGTGAAAATTAAAGGGAATTAAATTAGCAATAGACACACCGGTACACCACATGCGCACTGAACCTGTACGCTACACTACAAAACGAATACTTCAATGTCGACCATTTTTAAGTGTTTTTTAAACTGAAACTTGTGGCATTTGTCCTGATTTGGACAGTCACATTGAATAATGATTGGATTTATAACAACCGTATTTACTGTAAATACGCTTGCGCCGCCAAACTGATTGATCATTGTCCGTTCGTTTTTCTAATAATTAAATCAGGATTAAACTTCCCTATTTTGAATTCTCGGCAAAATGAATCAATAAAATATGCGAAATTCGCGAAATGATAAAGTTTCATCCATCTCCAGAGTATTTTATATTTGGAGTTAATAAAATCCATTATACAGTAATCCACCCACTTTTTTACTTTATGTAAAACTCTCGAAGAAATAGCACGCAATTTAATCTTTAATTGAAAGAGACTAAAAAAGATAAATTACGCAGTATTATAGGTACCTAATAAGCGTAAACCCCGAGCCCGAACACCACGACGCCGATCATCGCGCCACTACGTAATGGTCCTAACCATCCAACCCGTCATCACGTGGACACATCGAATTTTAGAAAAACAACTGGAGATAAATGCTAACTAGTTCTCGTCCTGTTTTTTCAAAAGTTGTTAGGCTATTTCGGAATCCGGCTATTAGGCGGCCTATTAACTCCGTCACCAGAGATGGTTACTGGCTCATCCGAATAAGAAAAGCGGTAAAAAACACGCAAATTGAATGCTAATGATTTAGTTTGCTTTACTTTTATATTTGTTGTTTATCTGCCCTGTAATGTGTACTTTTGTAATAGGTACAAAAGCATGGCCTAGTGCGAGGATCACCAGTACCTAACTTGTGTGAAATTAAGTTTGGTAAATAAACATTATCTTCTCTTATCTTATATAAACTAGGTTGGCTTCAGAAGTAATTAAATTTCACAAACATTTTATTTTCACTATTGTATCTTTTATCTTTCACACAATAGGTTGTCTGTCTCGCACAAAACCAAGATGGCGGATATTCTCGCGTTAGTCACCTTACGCCAAAATATCCGCCATCTTGGTTTCAGTAACTGATGCATCGTTGGCTTCTTGAAGCTAGACAACATTCAAAGCGTGTAGATACAGACACGCCTTTATCTATTAACTCCCACAGAAAATATCGATTGGAGGGATGGAAGCACTAAACAAAGCTAAAAATAAAGAAATAACACTCACCAATTATCTTAATTCGTACGAAATCACTGAATCACCACTGAAATTAGAAGAAAAACGGTATAGTGGCTTTAAATGATCACACCCAAATGTAAGATAGCGTTTTAGAAAAGGCGATTAAAATCTGCGATGGTTTACGGAATTAGCATACACAAGCACCTAATATGGTAAGATATGAACACGTGACGCTCGCTAACTAACCAAACGAAACTGTTTCTCGCCCTTCGGATTGTTGAAAGAAAGCGCATGCGTCTTTCAGGGATACAGTTTACTTTACACCCGCTCTTATTTGAAAAGCGCCGTGTTGCACCTAGCAACCGAATTTACTCGTAAGAGAGAAACAATTTTGAGGGTATGCTTGAACTTTATGTACTATATTGGTTTTTACTTAAAGGTTTATGTTAGTTTAGCGTACGAAGTAATCGCACATTAGGAATTTAAATAGCTCTACACCTTCATACAATATGTAGGTGTTTTGTCAACAAAAATAGATTAAGATTCCGTTTTATGCTTAATGCGTTACTTGGATAGATAGGTACTTACTGTAATAACTTTTTTAGTTCGCAGGTTGTTATGTATGCAGGTGTGCACGGGACCCGAATTAATCTATTAAATGTATTAAGTATTATTCGTTTAATGCAAGATTTTACACATTACGTGTGATTTTGGCCAAACAAATAAATAAATAATTTGATGTTGATTGAAATATGGGAATAACTGACCTACATGGGAATAATAACAAACACTTCGAAATCAACTAGCACACTCTTTGTGTAGTAGAAAGCTACCCTACCTTAACGTCACGCATGCGTAGAGCGCACCCTATCCCTTTACATATTGATTTTCACCCGGTCCTGAGAAGTATGCGTCATGTTTGAAAGCATAACAAAGAAATCGAAACCATTTTCTTCATCCGAAAATAGTAATTTTCCGAAAATAATAAACGAGAAAATAATTTGCCGTAAATCTAATGGTCGCGGGTTTGATGATCACTTGGGTGTGCAGATCGCAACGAGCTCAGTAAAGAATTTTATTTAAACACGCAGATTGATTTTCGGTACCTATTCAATTATTTGTCCCGGGACTTTACGCGGTGCTCTAATACAACACACATTAGAACGAAATGTAAACGTACCAGAATAAGAAATCGCGCTTAAAGTGCGGTAACGTGCGTCGCTGACAACGGTATCCCGATGACTAATCGATCGATCGTAGTCCCCTAGGAGAAGCCGCGTCCCTTTTGCCCCCACCCGGGAACGGTACAGCGCCCCCAAACTACCGCAGCGGATATTTTGTGAACTCAAGTTTCACCAATAGCGTGCCAAGGGCGTTACTGCGAAATTCTTTGATTGGCAAATGTCGATGCTGCAGGGCTGCGCAGTAGCGACATAGATTGGCATTAGAATATCAGTCACGTGGTACACAAAATGACACAAGCTCTGCTTACTTTGGGGCCAGATGATGCTGTGGGAAACGTCCAGGATTATTTTTTTAATTATTGTCTTATCCATACTTTTTCAAAATATTTTGATCGAATTTGCACAAATTGCACATTGCACATGGTATGTCTCAAGCCGTATGTTTTTTTATTGAGATTGAAGTATTGTCGTAAAATAGTTCACCAAGTAGGCAATCAGAGAGTCCATAAAACATAAACAAATAGTTCGCCCCGAACTGAGATCTCGCGAGAAGGTATAGGTTGGTACTTAGTAGGTACAGGTAGGAATCTACCTACCAAGTACTTAGCGCAGTACGCGCGGCCTACCAAGTACTTAGCGCGGTACGCGCGGCCTACTAAGTACCTAGACTAGAGTAACTTTTGTACTTTTGGCGCAATAAAGTGATAAAAGTGTGCGAATACAAGAAAGTCCTAAATTACAGCAGATTCGGACGGCGAGTGAAATTAACGCACATGCACTTGTTTAACAAGGTGCCAAAATCATACGCCAATAAGTAAATTAAACCTATAGGTGACCTCTGTGGTCAGGTCCTTATTTAATAAAACCTCTGTGGCGCAGTGGGCTAAGGTCTGGTTGCCAGTTAGATTCCAGCCGCGGACACCATGTTTTTATGATCTGCAAATATTTATTTCGGGTCTGGGTGTTTCTATGTACCTACAGTATGTATGTATTTACAAAAAAAAGTATTTAAGTAGTATATCAGTCATGTCATGTGACATAACACAAGCTCTGCTAAGTGCTTGGCCAGACTGCAAGGGCGGGCGCGGGGCGGGCGCGGCATACTCAATCATATGAACTCCATTTGAGTGTTCATAGTGGACACGCGGGTGCGGGGCGGACGCGGGAAGCGGCGTGGGCTATTTGGCGCGGGAAGAGCACGGGCAACTCACGCCCTCACGCCATAGCTCGATTATACAAGTGGCCGCAGTGAGAGCGCGGGGCGTCAAGCGACAACCCGCGCGTGAGCGAGGATCTCAAACTGGTTCGAGCTAACCGCGCGCGTTCTTGTGATGACGTCCTCACAAATTAGAAGAATTAATAAGTGCTATTCAAGCACGACCTACGCTGTGGATGTCGAAACAACGTCAATACAAAAACAACAAAAAAGTTAATTTAAGATTGTAGAATAAAATAAATCACAAAACTTTGGCGGTAGCTTTCGCAATTTTTCATTTCATTTAAAAATTACTATTTAATATAAGAATTTTCCAGTAAAAATAAGTCTTCTTCATCCATATCATATTTTGTCAAACACTGGACACGACAACACTCGGAACGACGACGCGCTCCACTGCGGACAGGCACAAACGCGCGCGTTGCCGCACCCGCTCCGCTTCCCGCACCGCGCTGCCAGTCTGGCCAAGCACTAACTGTGGGGCCAGATGATGCTGTGTGAAATGTCCGGAATTATTTATTTTTTTAATTAAAAAAAAAAAATAGTATAGTGCTTTTATGTTTTTTAAGGTTTACTAATCAGTTTACTTATAATTTAGTAAAGCCCTACTAAATTATAAGTAAACTTATAATTAGTAAAGTAAAGCCCTACTAAATTATAAGTAAACTGATTAGTAAACCTTAAAAAACATAAAAGCACTATACTATTTTTACTAGCCGTGATAATTTTCTTTATAGACTCAACAAAAATATACTTGAAAAGTTTTCAATATACTTATATGCTGCTATTTTAAAACTATCAAAATCCTTGAAACATCAGCCCTAGGGAAAATCATTCTTCCCTATCAACATGTAGGGAATAATCATTTTCCAAGTAATTATTTTATAACTTTGTGGCAGCCACTAAGAAATGCATAAGTATTACCATGCACCTATGTGAAATATGATAAGTACTATATTACTAGAAGTTGGCCTCGAAATTCGGTAGGTAACTACATTAAAGACATTAATATTATATTTTTTTCCAAAAAATTTAAAATTGGCTTTTAACGCGTGAATATCTGTCCAGTCTTTTCAAATAACTAATACAAATCCTACTCTAATTGCAAACAACGACATTTTTGTCAATGATGCGTTCCGTACGGTATCATCACGGTCAAGGTCAAGTCCATGGTCTGATTAACTAGATAATTGATTCAGGCGTGACTTTGCGGAAATCCATTACAAAACATTAAATAGATGGACAAATATTTAGTACTATTCCGCCAATCTATTCCCAAAGAGTTAGACACGATGCAGACGCATGCACCTCCCTCCCGCCCGCAATTGAAAAGCCATGCATGCGCCATGCATGCGTCTGCATCGTGTCTAACTCTTTGGGAATAGATTGGCGGAATAGTACTAAATATTTGTCCATCTATTTAATGTTTTGTCTGAATAACTGACAAATTCCTATTAAACTGTCTGTGATTGACTGTGATCATCATCAATGCAAGTCGTTGAAGAGTTCCACAGGATATCAAAGCCCAATGTCTGATCAACTGACAAGTATGCATAAAGTTATTGCCTGAGATCACCAATATAATGCTTTAGTTGCAATACATGAGTTGTTTGTCGTTAAAGAGTTTTGCAGGGTATCTTCAAAGTCCATTGTCAAGCCAGTTGACCATTGAAAGCTATATGTACCTACATATATAAAAGAAAGTAGTGTTAGTTGCACCACTTATAACACGAGAACCGCTGGACCTATTTGGATGAAACTTAAAACGAATATAGTTAGTAACTTGGATTAGGATATAGTCTATTTTTTATCCCAGAAAACAACGGGAATGGGAACAGTAACGGGGCGGGAGAAGCCGCGAATGGCCGCTAGCGCCATCTATCAATATTTATCCGTAACTTTGTTAATCTCTTGAATTATTACAATATCTTGAACAGCTATCATTTTTTAATATTAATACTTAATATTTTTTGGAAAAGTTGTAACCGCCCAACGAAGTGGGCGTGGGTCAGCTAGTACTAAAATGATTACTAAAAGGTATAGTAAAAGGTATTCCGCTACTATATTTACCAAAGTAATTACCTACTAATTTGCGATTCATTTGTTCTCATGTGTTGAGGAGTTTCGGATCTTTATCATGTTTTCCATCATCAGATCCTCACCAAACTTATTGGGACCATTTCAGAGGTAAAGCCTACAATATAAAACTATGAAAATCTGTGAAAATATCCAAAAACAAAGACACAAAAAAAATACATACTTATAAAAAAATTCAGCTGAATTGGGAACCTCTGACTTTTTTTCGAAAGCCTGTTAAACATTATTTACTTTCACATTATTTCAAATAATATTTGAGCAAATTTTTAAGCAGATTGCACAACACCTTAAGTGCCCATTCAAATCTGAACATCTATATAATAAAAATCAATTGCTGTTCGTTAAGTCTCGCTAAAACTCGAGAACGGCTGGTCTGATTTGGCTAATTTTGGTTTTGAATTATTTGTGGAAGTCCAGGGAAGGTTTAAAAGGTGCGTAAATATAAAAAAATGCTTGCATTTTTATTTATTGATTCTGAGGCGGTACGAAGTTGGCCGGGTCAGCTAGTTAAATAATATAAATGCCAAGTTTCAAATTTATTCAAAGTTCAAGGAATATTATATTTCATACAAACATTACACAACAGTTATGTTTTGTACTTTTACATTTTCAATTTTTTTTATTTTCAAAATTCAACCTCGTAAGGGGGTACAAGGTTGAATTTATTTTGAAAATTCTCTTTTAACTAAAACAGCACAGCTGCTGATCATTCATTCATTCATCATATAATCATTTTGCTGTCACTATTGTAGCTTAACAGTTATTATCGACAGGTATGCCGAATTTCAGCTCAATCTGTCTATTTATTGAGGAGTTACTTTGTACAGCACAGTCACTATTATAGTGACATATTTACCTACTTTGTGTATCAAAAAAATGCTTTGAGTCTAATGTAATGTAATGCTTTAATCAAAAAAATTATAAAGAGACTTTAGAAACAGATATATTAATTTTAACAGTTCTTATACTTCTGAAGTTGTCATCAACTTTTAATGCTTATGGTAGGTACCTCTTGTTATCTGTTCTAAATAAAGTTTATTTCAAATTTAATCAATAAGTCTCAATTTAAGCCCTGACCTATGGCGTCAACAAAACTGGTAAATGCGAGCTCAAGTTAGTGAGATTTGATTCAACAGTTTACCAGCTCATGCCACAATTCTAATCTGTCAACCTGTCAAATTTAATGCAGATCAGATCAACGGTTCCATAGTTATCATACATAGCAACATTTTGTTACGATTAGAATAACTTATCTTTGGGCAAAAATCAACTAACTCATCTGAAAGTCAAAAGGAAAAGTCGGCACAGATATTGTAGGCTTTGTTCTCTCAATAAATTATTGTTGGAACGAGCCGAAAGAAGCCTCTGAGGTGCACTTTAATCCTTTCACCACACTGGTTCGAATTAATTAAAGACACAGCAGGACAACCAGGGAGGCCTATAAGCCAGCTGGAGGTCATCAGGTGGCTGGAACCGCATCCTACACCTATCACATTGAAAAGGTCCACAAGCAGACTAGTTTTGTGGAAACCTGTATGCTCTCCAATTACTAAGTCACTAGTGACACAGTATTATGAAGGACAAATTGTTTTTTTAATACTTGTTTGGTTCAGACAATAGATTAAAGATAAATAATTTTTTTAGAAGGTGTAAATAGATTGCTTCAAATAGCCAGTACTAGAATTTAGCAACAATAAGAACATGTTTATAATTATTAGGAATGCTTTTAGCATACATAAATGTAAAAATGTCATAAAATAAATAAATATAAATTATACATACACAGACTGGCTCTTCATTCTTCTGTACACCGTCATTCTGTCTCTTGTGCGTGCAAGTAGCAGCGACCCACATTGTTTCCATCCCGTTGGCTGCCCCCGTGATTCTAGCTCTTTTAGAAGGCGAATAGATGATTGGGCAAGATTCACTTGAGCTAATGATGGCTTGAAGGCTCCTACTAATCCAGAAGCGTGCCAACGACTCCCTGCTCCCACTCTAAAATAAACAGTTATATATAATTTAAAAATCAACCATTTTAATTTTTTGATGAAAAATAATATAATTTAAGTATTATTAATGTACCTACTCATATATACTTTGACTGAATTTTAGTTGTAGTACCCAGACAATAGGGAGTCAGGACTATTCTACTACCTATGTGACTATTGTGTGTTACTGTTATATCAAAATTCCACAAACAAGACAAACCTCTCTTTCTCGACCAGGATGGTTTTACCACCCCAACCTCTCCGAGCTAGGTGGTAGGCCACAGCAGCCCCCATCACTCCACCCCCACATATCACTACCCTGGCTTCAGAAGGCAGCGATGAAAGACATCCATTCAACTTTTCTTCATGATCTAATGCGTTCAACCTACTAGAAATACTACGACAACCGTGAATAGCTCTTTTATATGCATTTCGACGAATCCGTCCACTTATCATCGTAAATCTGTGAGACACCAATCAAATCAAATACAATCTGTATTATTTTAGTTAACTAAGTACTCCAATAAATAATGTTTATCTTGTCCTTTTTAGGGTTCAGTCCGAAGTACTTATACAAGAGGGAACCATTATTATAGCAGTGTTGCCAACCAGGTTTTGTCAAAAGTTACAGGTTTTGTCAAACATTTCAGTCTGATATGCATTAATTTTTTTCACCGACATATCAAAAAAGCAGGAGGTTGGTTCTCGGTTGTATTTTTATTTTTTTATGGTATTTACCTCATAAACACATAACTCCATCATTTATGAATTGAAAAAATCTATTTTCATGTGAACGGATTAACAGTGGTCCCATAGTAATTTCATCAAAACCGGTTCAGTAGTTTAGTTTTTTAATTAAAATATTTGGTAAAAAATAATTCATCCAAGTAGGTAAATGAACTGAGCTGGGAGGCCAGAAAGCAACGTATAAACAATAAGGCGATGGCTTTGTAAAGCAAACCATTGGTTTAGAACTAATCGCGTTTTAGCCAGTATTTCCCGTACATTGAATATTCTCTATTAACAAACATTATTTTCCCGATAAGTTTGTTAAAAACCAAAACAATTCAAAATTTTACGGAAACATTTTATTTATTTTATAGTTATCATATACACCTAAGTGAGAAACACTATTCTAGCCTTTTTATTGGCTTAATTTAATAAGCTACCATAGAGATCCTGTTATTTTGCTCAAGTTACCCTTTGTTAACAAAAAAAACTAAAAATTTGAAATTTAAAGATTTAGCGTTAGTATTCGTTTTGGATCTGGACGCGAAGAATAAATAATAGGGAAATCACGGGCTTCACGCTATTGGTCCCAGATTTACTAAAGTTTAAAGATTTATTTTTATATCAGTAGGGTTAGATCAGATCCTCTCTGCTCCCTAAATAGTAATTTGTATACTCATGCGTTAGCATCCTATAGTTTGTGGTATACTCACTCACCGACTTCGGAAACATTCACTGTGAGTGCGACACGCTCTTGGTCAATTAAGTTTGTTTTTATGGGAAGTTTCCTTGACAGTGATAGTGACATTTTTATCGCGTCTATAAGCTGCCAGCTATGTCTATGGAAATCTAGATAAAAGTCTATGTCGCCAGGAATCCAAAAGCATATTCTATTGAGAGACAATAATGAAAATAGAGCTGTTTTTACCTACAATAACACTGGCTAGGTATTTCTATAAAGCGCTTTTTAAATGAGTTTATTTCCATAGAGTAAAACTAGGTACATATTTATTTCCATGACAACGGAAAAAGGAAAAAACCACGCATTTTCTTAGAATAGGAAGGTACCTAATTTTTTTATCGGGAAGCATGTCTTTGGTCGAAATAATTCAGCATGATGAAGTTATTTATACGATTTTGGATAAGCCTCCACCAGATCCTCCAAAGACACCGAGGTAATCTGAATTTATTATTTACTCCGAATGGCACATACCTAGTTCCTATACCTATTTACTTCAATCACAACGTCACAATACAAGCTTGTGACGCTGGGCCCTTGCATACATTGGTATTGGGTAGGTAGGGTAGAACGCATTTTCTTATTACGAACCAATCGAAGAATCCTCAGTAATTTAATGATATCGATAGTAATTAATGGTAAAATAGAATACCTACTTACTGTATTTATTTTATGTATGTATTTAAATTTAATTTAATGTTTTTGAAAACATTAAAATTTGCATGTCAATGTTCTTTGGTGAAATACTTATGTGAACTTACCTACTGTAGGAATCAATATCTGTTTCCTAATTTTTTTCTGTTTCGAGAAGTAAATCTACTTACTAGCCGCAGCCCATAGTACGTAGATAAGTAGATCTTCTTTTTATCGTGGCACTAGTTATTTCGAACAAGTCTGGTGAAAGGATATGTATATTAGACTTCCTCATAATGTCACAGATACGAATCAAAACTGGAGAAAGAATTGAAAGAAGCCAAACGACCCCAGTTGCACCGCACGTTCGGTTACGCTGAGACGCCTATGTCAGCTCCAAATCAGTTCCTGAAGAAGGGTCAGGGATTCGGACAGCCTATCAAGAAGTCTGACCACAAATGCTTTACGTCTGGTCACTTGCCGCCAGTGCCCAAGCGCCCACCACCAGGGAAGAAACCTGAAAAACCAAAGATAAACTTTCGCGTCGCTAATATTAGAAAAGCTGTAAAGGTCAAAGGCAAGCCTGTGGAACCAAGGTAACTTTAAAACTTAAAAATCCAGTTCCGGGGAAACCTTTTTTTATCACGTAGTATGAATCTGGGTAGGTCAGTTGGTGCTTTCCTGAATAGTGTTAGTAGTCCGTCAATTCAAAAAACCGATTAACGTACTATTTTCTAGATTGGTAGACACAAGAGACGGGCACATAAAGCGAATCAAAGGATCCGGGGAGGTGCCCGAGTATTGTAAGCGGCCGGACTTTGGGCAGATGCCCGCTTATCTCGTCAAACGGAACAGAAAGATCCAGAAGGCGCTGGACAAAATTCAATATGCCGAGGACAACCGGGAGAGTCTTTGCAAGCTTATCAACGATCAGGAGAGGCAGAAGTTATTGGATGTAAGTGTAGTCAGTTCGATGTCAATATTATTGGGTCTAGGTCTTCTTACGAATACCTACACATTGTTCTAGTAGAAAACGGGTTTATATCGCGTATTAAAAGTCAGCCCGCGACCACGGTTGTTGCAACGTAACCGAAACGTCTGTAAATTATTAAATTAAGGTAATGATTTTTCATTATCTTTAACTACTAAAACAATATAAATTACAAGAGTAGTAAATGTATATTATTTTATATTTTCTCACACCATGTTTTGTACCAGGACCTAAAACACAACTGGCAGCTGATGCAAAAAGCGTTTTTGCAACTGCCCATGCTGACAGACACCATTCCAAAGATCCTGAGGAAAACGAAGATGGAGCAGGAGCTTAGACAGCTCGAGAAAGACATTTCTCTAGTGGAAACCAACCCCTATATTTATATCTACGATTCCTAGTTCGGTTTTTTATCTCAAACCTGAATGAGAAATTTTGTGTCAGGCGAGATTTTTGAATAACGTTTGAGTTTACTTTTAGATTATATACTGAGCTGTAAACTTTGAAAATTTATTTTATAATCTCATCTTGCTGATCAAAGATTTGAGTTAGTGCAATGTGTGCAAAGCCAGAATAAATACTGACAGGCACTTCCAAAGTATTTCCGTCCATCAAAGCACAGGAGAATTCTTTGTAACCTTTATTCAAAATGGCTTTAATTACATGTAATGGAAGTCTGGGTTGTTTTCGTTATACGATTCACAATTTTTAATAAATACATGCTGCACTTATTACCTATATTTTCTTTTAAGTACCTACATACACGTACTCGCAACATCCCGGTAGATACCTTTTTTGGACTAATAAACTACCTTTCTTTCATAATTTTATTTGATTAATAATATAATCATGTCTTTTAACATGTAATTTTGACAAATAAAAAAAAGTTAAACACTTATTAGGCACAACAGGTTGCGTTGCATGGCAGCACATGCATATTGGTCCAGTACCTACCTGAGAATGGGTCCATCATGCGTTGGTCTAAAACCTATGATCACACACCATCAGAGACAGACGGGGCTGTCGCTCATACGGTAGTTACAAAATCAAAGGTAAACTGTGCAATTAGCACCTTCCAAACGTACAAGTCGCCTGGCATAGACAAAATCTTCCCCAGCCTCCTGCAGTGGGTCGGATCGTACGTTTACTCCCACCTGTTCTGTTGGCAGAACTATTGGATTTTTTTTTACCATTAGTTCTGTGACTTATAAGACTATGCTTTACATCTGGCTTCAATCTCATCGACAGACGAACTATATTCTTCTGGCGCTTCGGCGGCCGCTGCCGCGGCACGCTCGCTTGCCTTGCGTGTTGTTTTCTATACTCTAACATAACCTAACCAACTTTCGATCTGAATTTCATGTCACAAGATTCGTGAACAGAAGTACTAGGAATTATTTTCTCATTTGTTCTGTGAACAGAACTAATGGTAAAAAAAACCCAATAGTTCTGCCAACAGAACAGGTGGGAGTAGACTGGATCGTATCTAGGCCAGATACTCACGAATACCCTAAGGACCTGCCTAGCTTTCCGATACGTACCACTGTCGTGGAGAGAGGTCAGAGTGTCGTGGGGCCTGCTATCTACAACCGTCCACCGCAATATATTACAGCTGCGCTATCATCGCAATCCTTGAAAAACAAGCTAAAAAACTGGCTTATCGAGCAAAACTTTTATAGGGTTGACGAGTTTTTCGATAAATGTTTCTTTACGACATGACATTATAACATTTAAAATGTTTAATATATTATTTTTGCAATGTGAATATTTTTACAATCTATTTTTAATGTACTTAATTCAATATTAGTATAATTGACTCTTTATATTTTTATTTAGTAACTCTAATGAATATAAATGAGAATGGACATGTAACTTTTATGTTATTAATAAAAAATCTGAATCTGTATCTTCATACCAAAACCGGGTAAGAGTGACTACACAGAGGCAAAATCGCACAGACCGATTAGTCTCACATCTTTCCTATTAAAAGGACTGTGATAGGCACATTAGAGACAACATACTATTAACAGCTCCTTTACATCCACAACAACATGCATAAAGCGCGGGTAAATCAACAGAATCAGCTCTACATAGAGTGGTAAGAGTAGACTAGAAGGCGATATATCAAACAAAGCTCTCTGTCTAGCAGCCTTCATAGACATAGAAGGTGCGTTTGACAAGAGAAACTTCAGCAGCATAAAGACAGCCCTTGGGAATAAAAACGTAGAACCTACTATAACAGACTGGATTATAAACATGCTAAAACTTAGAGCAGTGTGAGTAGATCTGCAAGAGGAAACCAGGGGTTTCAAAGGGGTGTGGCAAAGGGATGCCCCCAGAGCGGAGTCCTGTCACCGCTCCTCTGGATCCCGGTTGTTAATGATCTCATCACTAAACTAAACGCCCAACGCTTTTCTACGGTGGGGTATGCAGACGACCTTGCCATATTAATATCAGGGCACTTCGCTAGTATGGCGTGCAACATTATGAACAATACACTAAAGGTCGTAGAGTCATGGTGCAATGATAACGAACTGACAGTGAACCTGAACTTGTAATGTTCTTCCCGTCCTTTTCGACACCCAGCTACACCTGTCCCACGAAGTCAAATACCTAGCCATAACAATGGACAGCAAACTAAACTGGGCCAAACACTTAGAAAACAAAATACAAAAAGCCACCATATCGTTCTGGCAATGCCGCAAAATGATAGGTAAAATACGGGGGCTGTCACCAAAAATAACCCTATGGCTTTTCAACACCGTGATAAGGCACTCTGTAGCCTACGGTGCAATAGTCTGGTGGATTAGAACTAAAAAAACCACCACTGTAAACACACTGCATAAGTTCCAAAGACTAGCTTACATGGCGGTCACGGGATAAATGAGAACTGCCCAAACGGTGGCTCTAGGTGCAGTTATCGGTCTAACACCCCTACACCTACAAGTGCAACGAAGCTGCTGCAGCAGCTCACATGCTCTGGACTCTCAAACTCTGGGAGCATGAATCACAGGCACAGCACACCAACATAATAAAAGAGTATGCGAGCGATAACCAGTTGCTTTTATCACTCTACGAAAGGACACTCAAAAAACACTTTCCCACAAAAAATTACACAATACAATTACACGCAGAGCCGAGCGACACTTCAAAGTGCAACGAAATAAGAATCTACACAAACGGCTCTAAGACGAAGACAGGTTCGGGGGCAGGGGTTTTCTCGGAAGACCTAAACATACATATTTGTACGTCCCTTGGAACCCACAACTCCATCTTTCAGGCAGAATGCATCGGCATAATACAGGCCGCAACTGCAGTGCTAAAAAGACAGGCAACAGATTACAGCATAAGAATCCTCTCAGATAGCGCTGTGGTACTACATGCACTTAACAGGTATGAGCATAACTCCGGTCTTACCGCACAATGCCACAAGATACTGGAGGAGGTTAGTACATCCAACAAGATTACTCTACAATGGATCAAGGGCCATAGTGGATCCAGAGGCAACGACGAGGCCGACGTTCAAGCCAAAAGAAGCTCGGAACTACGCCCTGCAGGACCGGAGCCCATGTTCCCCCTTCCCTACAGCCTGGCACGATCTTGATCATGGATCATGGATCATCCACCAACGTACAACCAACCTACATAAAAAATACTGGGATAGCAGTGAAGGCTGCAGGCAGTAGAAGGAGGCTCTACCGGATCTTAATCCTAGATAATCCCGAAAAACTCCTCAGCCTCAAACATGACAAACTTAGACTTGTCGTCGGTATTGTCACTGCTCACTAAACAAACATCTATTCGCACTGGGTGTTACAGACAGCCCACTATGCAGAGGGTGTTTGAGCAAGGAGGAAACAGCTGCACATGTGTCCCTAGAGTGCAGTAGTGTGGAACCCCATAGAGCTCAACACCTAGGAACACCGAGGACACCCAAGGAAGCCTGCGCCGGCGTGAGCGAGCTGCAGGTTTTCCTGGAGGACATAATCCAGCCCGGGTGGCTGGAGTAGCAGCCGTCACGCAAAAAGGGCCCATCTGCGGCCTAGTTGCGGAAATCAGTCCACTCACCAAGTACCAAGTACATGCGTTGGCATCCTAGTGTAGTTTGTGGGTCCATCCAACCGCTCTGCCACAGTGATATATAATAATGAGAAAGATTGTATCTTGGGGAAGAACATTTCTTTTGATGTGGGTGTTAAAATCATTAAGGCTAGTACATAATAAAATAGTAGATTGTTGCACCGAGCGCAAAGTGAGTTATTAATACACGAGTGTTATGTAGGTGCCCGAGCGCAAGCGAGGGCACTGAATTAACACGAGTGCATTAATTACTCACTTTAGCGAGGCGCGTAATTTACTTTTCTTTCAACTACCAATCTACCTACTCAAACTAAAAATATGAAGATTCAAAGTTTTACAAAGGTATAAAAAAATTAAAATATCCGGTTATCCTAAAACTAAAAAGTAGAAAATAAATAATAGTTGAAAAAAACTAACAAATAGAAAATAAATTTTAATAAATGTAAGTAAGATAAAAATGTTTTATTTAAAAAAAAGCGTGGAGTGCTTTTTAAGATATTATCGAATTGATAATCCTTCCACCATGCACCCCACGCTTTTAATTAAACATTTCTTACTTACATTTATTAAAATTTATTTTCTATTTTTTAGTTTGGTTTTCTATTTTTTCACCAAGTCGGTTTTATTCAGCCGATTTTTATTATCAGCCAGTACCTTTTTGATCTAATGCAAACATTCTATATTAAACTTAATGGGAGATTTCCTCTGAGGTAAAATATCTAACTAAAAAGTAAAAAAGAGTGCAATAATGGGATTTCATATAACATTACTGCACTGTTTTGGTTCTAAGCAAAAATACGTCCTTTGTGATCGGTTTTGTAGTGATTAGTGATAACATTACTACGTAGTTGAAAGAAAACAATATTTCTTACCAAACAGATTTATTCGCTTATTTGTACCTACGTAGATCACAAACATATGGAATGAGGGTACAACTACATCTATGCGTAATCGCATTGACTTACCACGATTAGACTAACGGTAACGAGACTGGGCCTCTGTGGATATGTCACTGGCCTATCATCTGCACAAAAATATTTTTCTATCCTTGAAGTCTGATCAAAAATATTAAAAGCTTATGAACTAGTTACCAAAAGTAGCTTCACAAAATCCTTTGTATTATATTAACTGTATAAATATGCCATAAGTCAGCAAGTATTAAGTACTAATGATTAACAATCGATCGATCAGCAATAGTAATATCTTTTTGATTGTTGACCCAAGCTTTCTACAACTGCTTTCTAACTCGTTAGAAAGAAGATGAGTCCACCTGAATCGTTGCACTGCAAGTGAAAACACTCGTAACGCTAGATATATATATTTGTGATCAGACCCCTGCTAACATACTCACATTCATAGTATACATTATCATTCTCATTAATTTAGAGTTTAGACCAATATATATCCTACTTTCTTAGTGACCCAGAATTTTCAATAAGTTGATATGATCAAGAACATCGCGATAAACGCGAGCAAATTTTGTTATACATAGTCTCAAATTTACTATTATTTAATTTAATTAGAAAGTTATTCATTTGGAACATTTAATGACAAACAAACAGTCATTTTAGTCGCCTAAACGGTAACATTTTTGCACAAACACTAATTAAACAATACTTAACAATTATAAACTAACACTACAGAGTTTGAAGATTGAGATGACTGAGATTATTTTAATATATTTCAACATGGGATGATTTTATGTGTGTCAATTGAATATCATTGCACGAGTTTTCATAAAAAATGGACTGAAACAAGTAATACTTTGATAAATACAGTATATTATGTACTTAAGTATATTTATATAATACTAACTGTACCCGGCATGCGTTGCAATGCCACAAATTTTCTCACTGTTTAAACCTTCCCTGGACTACGACAAACATTTCAACGCCAAAATCAGCTAAATCAGTCCAGCCGGTCTCGAGTTTTAGCGAGACTAACGAACAGCAATTGATTTTTATTATATAGAAGAGCATGAATTTCCATTTCTCTGGGTCAGTCTACTTTAGAAATTTGTCCAGTTAGAATACAGACCAATCGAGAATTTTTGATACAGCTATGTATGAATGCCAGTTATTTTCTATTGTAATATCCTTCTTATTCATTGTATTTATTATTATTGTACCTACTAAAAACGTAAAATTAGTCAAGTATATTTGGCATTTACAGTATTTTAAAACGATTATAAGGTATATGAATAATACGTTTCGAGAAGACTTTATTTCTTGTCACAGATATAATAAAATTAGGAAATACTTAATTGCACAAACTTTGGTAGGTAGGTATACTTATAATTAACGGTCAAAATTATTTAAACCTAAAACACTGTAATACAATAGTAAAATTTTATTGTGTTTAAACCTCCATAATAAACTATTCCAAAAAAAAATTTTGGAAAAATGTTTTTCATCAAAATTATTGGAAGATTTTTTTGGAAACTCTTTTTTTTGGGACATTTTAAAATAATTCCCTATTTTGGCAATGTTCTAAATACAAACTTTTTTTAATACTACTATAGCAGTAAGTAGGTGCGAGCAACATTAGTGTTTTGAAAACCTTTGAATTCATGAAAAGTGTGTTGCGATCAATGACTTTTGATACATAAGGATTTTGCCTAAACTGAAATGTAGAATTGTGCTTAAACGCAATCAAGCACACTTTTCTCATTACTAGTCGCGTTTTGCCAACTAAGTTGCAAATCTAGTTTATGGTTATCCATTGCGTGTATGGCTACATCCAACGTAATTGAAGGGCAGTTTAAAACGGTAATATACGAAACTCATTTTAGACTAGCAATCGAAACTGCGTAAGGTGGTATATTTATAAAAGTGTCAAATTTTTGCGTATCTTGCCTATGATATATTATAGCCTATAGATCGTCATTGGTTGCGACTCATTGCTTAGATAAGATAACAAGCTTACCTATTATGTTTAAATATATAAATTTATTTATTACTTTTAAATTAAGTTGGTTGTATTTTTTGTAAACAAGTTTTTATTCGGACATAAATTATCTAGAAATACTAGCTGCGTTTTGCATATTGACTTAAATCTCAATACAACTTGCCTTTTAGAACCGTCCTTAGAAATAGAATTATATTAATTAATCGCTAACATTGCACTTAAATACATTTTGATAATGTTTTGAGCAAAACAGTATTAACAGATAAAACACCTTGGACAGTATTGAGATCATGTCGACCAAATTAATGAAC
Source organism: Lampropteryx suffumata (assembly GCA_948098915.1). NCBI lineage: Eukaryota > Metazoa > Arthropoda > Insecta > Lepidoptera > Geometridae > Lampropteryx > Lampropteryx suffumata. Next base: position 9,463,567 of record OX402544.1, on the reverse strand, counting down.
AGATTTGAATTCTTTGGTACTTTAAATTTTAAATTTGGTATTAAATGTGACCATTGAGATCATTATTGGGATAATTAATGCATAACATGCAGCAACTCTATTCAATATGGTAAAACATACAAACAAAACGTACTTGTTTTTTGTGTACTGTTTTAGAAGTATTGTTCTGATTATGGTCTGGGAGTTAGAAGCGGATACCATGAACTGGAATCACATGAATTGCAAAAGAATGATTAGGTATTACAATTAATAATTTGGTCGAATCTAAAATATAGCTAAAACTAACGCTTACCACCTTGATCTTATATATGGGAATGGCGGATCGAAAGAACAACCGTTTACACGACTCTGAAATCAGAAAATAAACCTATATACTTGAATAAGATTATTTTTTTCTGGTACTCCCAGATGATTAAACCATGTGATAAAACCAGTCACCGATCCCAATGAGTCAATGAGCCAGTCATTGAATTAGTCATGAATAATTTAGTTGCAGCTATTTCTGACTCACTGATTCACGAAATCTCCAAAACTACAAAAAAACAAAGGTAGGTCTGAAATTTGCCACATGAATTCTTGAAGAAGATGAACGAGGGCGACAACTTTTGTATGAAAAACGTTTACGTTGAATTTGCAATTTTAAAATTTGGTCACATATACTTAGATACAGATGATAAGAGACAAACTTTTTTCGAATATTCCATAAACAATAATCTTATTAACGCGTGGTACGATTTGCTTAAAACTTAGTTTATGTACTTTAAATACAATATAAATACACATAATGTTTGAAGGTTTCTCAAAACCACCCTTAAAAATGGGTGCAAAGGGGGCAATTTGAATCAAATTTGGTTTGTAAACCAAATACAAAAAAAACAAAAAAACTGAAAACAAAAAGAGCGAAAAAGTTTCACAAAGTTTACGATTTATTGTGATTAATACGGGACGCGATCGATCCCAGACTAAAGTACTTTTTTTTATAGAAAATAATGAAATACAGATTGCCCAATTTTTCAAATCTACTTTTTGTAAGGTGTTTGTTGATGTGTTGAAGATAGTAGGTAATTAAAAAAACTTAAACATACTCGTACATACATTTTAGACACGGTGTATAAGCACTCTACTAGGAGTGAGTCTGTTATCCGGATCATTATAAACTAACTATACATATTAAGCAACGGAATTAACGGGATATCAAAGCTCTTTATTACTAGAAACGGGATAAGCATTCTACTAAGAATTCGTCAAACGCTTGGTTTATACTTAACTTAGCCGTTCCGCTCGCGATTTCGTCCGCGCGTATTAAAATGAAAAATATATCACATTAAAACAAAACTTGAAGCAATATTTTTTTAGAATCTATCCAGTAGTTTTAAAAATAACCCTTTATATGTACCTAATACTCGCAAAATCACAAACAAACCTATAACAGTATTACAACAACAACAGTATAACAGGTATAACAGTAAATTTACAGTATTTACTACTGTAAATACTGTAAATGTAATATAGACTAAACATTTTACGATCACTCCTTAGTAACTTAGACTTATGCTTAGATTTGTGCTTGGACTGTGTCTGTGAAGTATTTTGGTACAGAGTTTGATTTGATTTTTGATTTTTGATCCTGCAGTCCCGTTGCTGATTTAGTATAGTTAATAATAATCCAGACTCTGAGATTATAATGACCCGTAAATCAGACTCCGGCAATAAGTTCCCTAAGCGCGAAGTGATAACGAATTATAAAACGATGGTATTTTTCCGTAGTCCCCTTGCTTATTATGCAAAAGTAGTTAATAATATTCCAGACCTTAAAATTATAAAGATCTGGTGAATGAAACAGCCGCAAAGCAATCAATTTATCCCGTGTTAATTAGGAACTTATATTCTACAAGATTAGATATCCCACGTTCTCCCTTTGTTTATTTTGTATGTTTTACTCGTATAATGATCCGGACTCCAATATCCCGTTGATTATTATGCATAAGTAGTTTATAATGTTCCAGACTTCAAAATTATAATGATCCGAAAACAGTCTCTAGCAATCAGTTTATCCCGTGTTTAATACGTTTTTTACAGGGTTTAATACCCCGCGTTGTTCCCTTTGCTTATTTTGTATATTCTAGTCGTATAATGATCCAGACTACAATACGATCGGCATAAACAGACGCCAGTAATGAGTTCCATTCTTTAGTAGAGTCCTTATCCCATGTCTGAAAAGTAGGTTTTTTCTCCTGTCCTGTTGCTTATTATACATAGTTTGTAATTATTTTCCCCATACCCAGTTGTCCCGTTGCAGAAGTTATGAATAAATATTTTATGGAGAACAATTTTCTTTAAAACTATAATCCGGGAAAAAAGCACCAGCAGTCAGTTTCACTCCTTGTAGAGGGGTTATATCCCATACTCGTATGTATTGTTGCGCCCGCTACATAGCTCCATTTGTTGACGGGCGGACGCAATAAAATAATCAGCACAGCGCCATCTAGTATCGAGTAGATACACACTATGTATACGCGTATCTAATGTATAAGAGCGAACGAGATGCATATGTCTCTCTCTTACAAGCGTATATATTAGCGCGTTCCGGTTTGTTCTCGAACGTTCGAGTAGCGCCTAAGTTTTACGCGATGCACTCGCCGCGCATATAAAAGCGACGGTAATGTGTGGATAGAGTCAGTCTATTCTCGACTTAACAAGTGATATAAGCGCGATATTTTCGTTGTATCAGTTGTGTTGTAGTGTTGTGACTTTTATTGTGTTCTTTAAGGAATAATTTTGATATTAAAGTAGTGTTTGGTAAAACCGAGTAGTTTCATAATTTATCAGTACCTGGCTCGTAACAGTATTTTCGTTATTTTTAAAATTTAGATACTAACTTAAATTGGGTTAAGTACATCCCATACTAGAGGCTAGAGGATTTAAAGAAACCCAGAAACACGTGCTTCTTTATTTTCTTATTTTAGTTGATTCTAGTTTGGTATCAATCGCGTCACTAGTTTTAGTAACACAGTTTTTCAGCGTCTTTGTATTTCTGGTAAGTATACAATCAACTTTTAATTAAATCGCGCCATGCGAATTAAAATTCCCATACAAATTTAAACACACTCGTTTCATCCTTTTTAAGGATTGGTTTGTAATACCTTGAAACACTGGTTCAAGGTATTACAAACCAAGCATTAATATGTCCCTATACATTTTGAAACACCCACTTACACTTTTAAGGGTTGATTCGACTAACCGTTAATTAGGTATCTATTTATTTCGTATACAAACCAAGTTTTAAGCAAATCGCACTACGCGTAGAAGATCCTCAAACAATTCTTAAAGCCCCAACGCACCCCTTTTAATATTGGTGTTTTTATTGTACGAGTAATATTGTTGTGCCGCTGCTTATGGTGCATAAGTACATAGTTTATAACGTTCCAGACTTAAAAATACTCCATAGTAGAGTGCTTAGTTCCCTTGTCTAAGTATGTATATCGCGTCGTTTTTTTTTAATTTACATGCAAACTTAAACACCTCTGAACTTTATCTGAAATGTCGTCTGTATCATAACATGAATGGTTTAATAATAAAAAAACTGGAAACAATTATTTAAAGTGAACACCCCATTACACTTAATGGGGTTAGAGGAAGATTTTATTTGTGTGATTCTAGATGTGCTTCTTTATTTACTATAAAAAAGTTAACTTGTGTTTGGGATCGATCTCGTCACGCGTTAACCATTATCACGCTATATTTTTATAACACCTTTTACCCTTATTTGTGGGTTGTTTTGGGAAACCTTATCTATTTATTCCCCGTGGTGGTTCCGGATTAGAAAAGGACCCCTCTATTTCCTCCTGTGGATGTCGTAATAGGCGACTAAGGGAACACACCGGGAGATTGGGCAGCAGCACCCCCGAGTACTTAATACTAAATCTGCGGTCACCAATCCGCCTGCCAAGCGTGGTGACTATAGCAAAACCCCCCAAAAAATTATAGACACAATCAGAAGACGGCCTCCAGTTCCCGGCAGTTCCGCTATTCCAGGCATAGGTGGCGGCCACGGTAATGGCGGAACAGGGGGTGCGAAGAATCTACGACAGAGGGACAGCTACCAATCTCAATGACCCCTGGCCCTGGCAACATACAACGCACGACACTGAGAGCCGACGAGAAGTTGATAGAGCTGGAAGAAATAGTAAATATGTTGCACTGGGATATTATAGGGTTATCAGAAGTCCGAAGAGAGAGAGAAGACGCGATAATCCTAAATTCCGGCAACTTATTCTACTACCGGGAGGGCGATCAACTATCTCAGCACGGTGTCGGGTTTCTCGTCCACAAATCCCTCGTTAACAACATTGTAAAGATCGAAAGCATGTCGAGCAGGGTGGTATACCTTATACTCAGAATAACCAAAAGGTATTCGCTTAAGGTCATACAGGTGTACGCATCTCACTCAAAACGTCCAGACGATGAAGTGGAGGCTATATATGATGACATTTCAAATGCCATGCAAGCCTTAAAAACACACTTTACGGTTGTGATGGGGGACTTCAACGCGCGGCTAGGTGTGAGAAATGGTGATGAACTGAGAGTGGGACAATTTGGATTTGGACAGCGGAACCAACGGGGTCAGCCATTGGCTGACTTAATGGAAAAGGAGGGACTTTTTATGATGAACTCCTTTTTCAAGAAGCGGTCCACAAAATTAACGTGACTTCACCCCGGTGGACACAAACGCGAGATAGACTTTATCATGACGACCAAGAAGCAAATATTTAATGATGTCCGCATGGTCAGAGGCTCATTAAATCTAAATGTAAAGCTAGAAAGATCCCGTCTGATGAAATCTACTCTTCGCCCAAGTCCTGCCCAAATCCGAAACCCCGAGAGCTTTTAGTTGGAACTCTAAAATCGCTTCCAATGCCTCGCCGAATGCGGATCCGTGCCGAAATAAATGACGGTCTGGTGGAATTGTCCATGCCTTTAGATCAAAGTTCTGTAAAACCCAGCGAAAAGGTAGAACCCAAAAACTCTCTGAGCACACTCTTAAACTCATGGCAGAACGTAGCGAAATGAAACTGCAGTCTTCCTCAAAGCCAGAAGTTTTACGAGAGCACGAGAAGTTCAATGGACAACTGTACACCTCATCGCAAAGTCCTGCTACAAGCACGACTAGCGATGCAAGAGCCAGCCTAACCCGAGACTACACAAAAGACATCCCGGACGTCAGCCTTTACGAGATTCGAACGGCTCTCAAGTAGCTTAAGAGGCCAGCGGAGGACGAATTGGCCCTACAAACGTAATACCAAAATGATTTGTAACTCAAGCATATTTCCACTATATTGTTGTATTATTTGTATTTAAATATTTAAATAGTATTTATCTAGGTTCCTGGATAGTTTTTTTATTCTAATTATTTATCAAAAATGAAATAAGAGCCAATCGCATTTTCAACATTTTTTTGCTAAAATTGACAAGTTTTCTTCCTATTTATTTCGTATTAAGAACCAAAATATCTTACATGTTGTTTGTCAAGGACCATAGCTTATATTGTCTAGTTACAGAATAACATTACCATGTGAAGAATACTAAATGTTTTTAGTCATAATTTTTGGTATTAAGGAACACAACCAAATTCATACCACTTTTGAACGGCTAATATTGCTATCGCGCACGCACGGGGCGGGGATGGGGACACTTCGGTTGTGTGATAGCTCGGACAGCTACGCACGCACACACTAATGCAACGTTTATTTACACGGTACGTGTGTACTATTGACCTGTGTCACTGACTTGGATTGAGATTTGCCTTGTTGTTTGAAAACAATAACCTACTTTTTTACATACTACTACGACTTTGCCTTTGATTACGGAAATTTTTCACTTGACCTCTGTGGCGCAGTGGGCTTAGGTCTGGCTGGGACGCAAAAGGTTGCGGTATTTACAAAAAAGTCATCATCATTACCATCATCACTATAACCATCACCACCATCGTCACGATCATCATCATCGTCATCATCATCATCATCATCACAACCTTTCAAAATAAAAAAAAAGCCATGTGTGCAATTCACACCTGGTAGAAGTGAACTGAGTCACAAAATTGCCAAAAAAAACGTTATCAAACATTATATTCTCAAGCGTGGTTATATTTTTTGAAGTGAAAACTTCTTTAGTATCGTTGTGATTTGAAAGTCTATGAAACGAAAAAGCGACAGTAGATAGGAAGCATTATACAGTGTTTCTTATATTCGTGGTTCAAACATTTTTGAAGGTTTGAATTGCACACATGTTTTTTTTTGTAAATACATACATGTAATACATAAAAACACCCAGACCTCTCAACCAGACAAATAATTACAGATCATAGAAACATTTGTCCCGAAGCGAGATTTGAACCCGCAACCTTCTACGTCTTACACGGCCCTTGGCCCACTGCGCCACAGAGGTCATCCCCTCGGTCGAAACTTTGCATAGATGTAGGAAGATTAAAATACCTATGTATATGTTACCTACTTTTATCTCAGAAAAAGGCGTGAAACCGCAGACAGAAGCTTGTATTTTATTTACCTACCGCCTTCGAATTGTCAATGACATCAATGATCAATGACTGAAATATACCTACCTACCTACACCTACTCACACACACATAAGCACGTCACTACGGTTGTATTTAGGTATTATAGTACCACGTCCCGCGCGCGCTTACATCATTTAAACAGAGATAGAGATATTCGGAGCGATTTTTGCACGCGCCTCAAATTGAAGTTGCGAGAGAGCTTCACCGACTTCTTAAGAACAACAAGGCACCGGGCGAAGACGGAATAACGACAAAGCTTCTGAGAGCGGGTGGAACACCGGTACTTAAGCTCCTCCAGAAGATGTTCAACTTCGTCATCCTCGAGGGAACTACGCCAGAGGCGTGGAACAGGAGCGTGGTGTGAACTATACTGTTTTTTAAGAAAGGGAATAACACCCTTTTAAAGAATTACAGGCCCATCTCGCGGAGAGTAATTACTAATCGACTCGCTCGTAGGTTTTACGACTTTCAGCCTCCCGAACAAGCCGGGTTCCGAAAAGGCTTTAACACCATAGACCACATCCATACGCTCCGGCAGGTTATACAGAATACCGAAGAGTATAACCAGCGACTTTGTTTAGCGTTTGTGGATTACGAGAAAGCCTTTAATTCTGTCGAAACCTGGGCAGTATTGCGGTCACTCCAGCGGTGCCAAATAGATTATCGGTATATCGAAGTGTTGAAAAATCTGTACAGTAACGCCACCATGTCTATCCGACTCCAGGACCAGAGAACGAATCCAATGCCATTGCATAAAGGGGTGAGACAGGGAGATGTTACTTCTCCGAAACTGTTCACCTCTGCATTGGAGGATGTTTTCAAGCTCTTGCACTGGCATAGACATGGTATCAACATCAATGGCGAACACATCACTCACCTTCGATTTGCCGACGATATAGTCCTCATGGCAGAATCGCTGGAAGACCTTGGCAGCGACCTTAATATCGTCTCCCAACAGGTGGGTCTTAAAATGAACATGAGCAAGACAAAAATCATGTCAAATGCTCATGTTGCACCCGTATCGGTATATGTTGAGAGCGATATAATCGAAGTTGTAAAGCATTACATCTATTTAGGTCAGACGATTCAACTAGGCAAGTACGACTTCGACTTCGACGAGGTCAGCCGACGAATCCAACTGGGAAGGGCACCGTTCCGGAAATTACGGCCCATCTCGTCACAAATACCGCAGAGCCTCAAGACGAAAGTCTACAATCAATGCGTGTTGCCATTGATGACATATGGAACTGAGACTTGGTCTAACTATTGGCCTCATACACAAGCTCAGAGTCACGTAACGTGCTATGGAGAGAACTATGTTTGGTGTTTCACTACGTGATAAAACCCACAACGAGGAAATCCGTAGAAGAACCAAAGTCACCGACATAGCACTCAAAATCTGCAAGTTGAAGTGGCAGTGGGCAGGCCATATAGCTCGCAGAACTAAAAACCGTTGGGGACTAAAAGTTATCGAATGGCGGGCTACCAAGGACAGGTAAACGAAGCTAAGGACGACCCCCCACCCGATGGACTGATGACATAGTAAAGATCGCAGGAAATCGGTGGATGGAGAGGGCTCAAAATCGTTCTTCCTGGAAATCTATTGGGGAGTCTTATGTTCAGCAGTGGACTTCTAGGGGCTGATATGATGATCTATTTATTTTGTATTTAAGATACGCAAACCAAATTTTAAGCAAATCGCATCACTCCTTAAAAAATCCCCATAACAATTTGAAACCCTTATTGCATCTTAAGGGTTCTTTTGGAAAACCTTAAAACACATATCTGTTTAAAGTATGCAAACCAAGTTTCAAATAAATCGCCTCACACGTTAAAAAGTTGTCATACAAATTTAAACCGTTATTGCATCCTTGTTTAAAGGTTGTTCGAAAATAAAAAAATTATGTTCTTTTATCATTTATATCAAAGCATATTTGAGCAAAGTTTCAGATTTCTAAGTTCAAGGAATACGATTTTTCATACAAATCCTTTTCACCCTGTTAGGGGTTGAATTTTGGAAAAATTGTTCTTAGTGAGCGCTTACACCCCTTCTCGAAGAATGCTCGTGCTAAATTTCAAACCCTTATAATTTTGGAGATTTCGTGATAAGTGAGTGAGTCAGTGAGTGGAGTGGACTTCTCCTTTATGTATATAGTACTTTTAGTATGTTTCATGAGTATGACTGTAAATACTAAACCGATTCTAAAAAACAAAGAATTCTTTAAGATATATTTTTCTTTAACAATGCGCGAACTATATCGCGAACGGCACAGCTACAGCTAGTACTTAATACGCGAAAGCCTTAATTTATACTGTAATTTCTACATTAGTGCTCTAGTAGACAACAAAAGCTTATTCAATAGTTAATAGTAAACACTTACATTTTAGCTGACTTTTTGTTAAGTTTATAAACGGAGCCTTTCGCGATGCCGGCTGGGCCGTTAGCTAAGGACAACGGGCCGCGGGCTAAGTTTGATGGGGCAAGGGAAGGTCTATTCCGAGGTTCTGGTCCTTCAGGAGTGATGCACTGGCCTGTTCGCAGATCCGGGTCTGGGCCCGTCCAGGGAAGGTAATCCTCTCTGAAAACGATTAACATATTTAGTAAAAACACGAGTTTACAACCGTTTTTTATATAACAAAACTACATTGCAGAGAAGCAATACATACAAGAGCAAACTGTCTTTGGGCCCTTGGCGCAGCGTCGCATTTGGTCCGCTTTTCTGCGCGCTGTACTGACTTTTATATATGTTCTCCGACCGGGTACTGGTCTTGAGAATCGGCCTGAAATTGTTTACAGGTGATAGTCAGTATCAAGTGTTTTAGGATCTTGTTGGGACAGAGTTACTTATCAGCATTACTCATCACATGTATGTACAAAATCGTATAACTTTCCCTTTATATTATAGCTACATTTTTCAAAACTGAATCATTCGATTGTTACAATAATAATGCTGTTAAGTCGTTATGTCTATAGCAAGAAGAGTTTGCTCAATTACAAATTCAATCATTGATGATCTCGTATCGTCATTTAGAGATTATGGCAGACATAAAACTACCGTAAAAGTCACGATTATTAAAAGAAGCCCGTCTTGCTATTATCTTAAATGTACACAAATAACTTTTTTGGTGTAATAGTGCGTATAAGCTGATGTTATTCTAGACCTAATTCAAGACGTGTTTACTATTGTGCAAAATGATTACGAAACAATACAGAAATACTATACAAATTATCTGTATACCTTCTATAGGTACCATACCATCATATTCTATATCATGCAGAGTTGATTTATTTACTATTATTATTATGTTGGTTTATTAAATATTTAGATTTGATATTAATTAGTATTTATCTATGAGGAACAGGGTTTAAAATATTTGTGCCTAGAGGAACCAGCTAAAAAAATATAAAATGAATATGAATATGAGATTAAAGCGATGTGGTAATATCGACCGGCCCCGGTTTTCTAAATATATCAATCAAAAATTGCTGTCAATGTGAAGAGATCTAGTAATAAAATTAATTAGAAAGTACCAAAACTATAATCTTTAATAAAATGTAACATTTCAAACCGACTAATAAAAACACCTACCTATTGCACTACATATTGTGTTTTAACATTTCATTCCTGCTAAAAATCTTACTTTATCTAATAAACTAAAACATAATCTCAATTTTTTTTTTACAAAATAATAGTAATGTCAACAAACAAATTGTGTTGACGACGCTACAAAGAAATCATAAAAAACATGAACTTATATTGAATTCAAACTTCATTTTACTTACATAAATCTTTAGCCTATTCTATACAAAGCTTAAGCCATTCGTCTGCCTATTTAACTTATTAGCATACCTACATATATTGGTTTAACATCTCCAAAGTCCAAAAAAAAGAAATAAAATATAAGAACTTTACAATTTTGTAAATACATTTTTCCATTACACTCTAAGCGTAAATAGTCATGTTATTTTAAATTTTACTTTTAAAATATCTAAATTTCAATAAAGCCGTTGACCAAGTGAATTATCATACGTAAACACCATGCTATAAAACCACACATAAATAAAACGTTTTACAGAACAAACTAGTTGATAACAATCACAAAACAGTCACATCACATAATTCTTACAATATCTTTTTTTACCCAAACACTTTTCAGATACAATTACCGTCACGTCTTCTGCAAGGATCTATGCTGGGTCCTATTGCTTACATGTTTTTATTAAGCGTTACAAGTTTTTCATGTGTAATGTTCATAAAATTGTATATATCACACCTAATAAAATTTTGGTAGCAGCAATTATATTACAAATTATATTTGCGTTTTGAAGAGATTTCTGTGTTAAGTATAATAGTTTATAATTACTAGTGATTGATGAGCAATTTATTTATGACCTATTATTTAAACAATGATTATCATTGTTGTCAGTTAAACGTGTACATAGGAACCAGCAAAGCCCCGGCTACGTGTTCACAACATACTTGAGAGTGGCAGCCCAGGACTTGAGACGTCGCGGCAGCGGCAGCGGAGAGGGCGCACGATACTCGCTCGGTGAGCTCGCGCTACGCATCACATGGAGGTTACGAATGTCGTGATGATGTGGTTGGTAGGATTTCATACGTTAAGCTGTATTTATATGGTATTATACATACAGGCACGTGATACAAATCTTGTATTGCCTTTTGATATGCAGTTTTTAGCAGAGCTAGTACTTTATCTGAGGTAGGGGAACTCTTTGTGAGAGTTCGTTCAAAGAAAAATGCTGTGTGTGTATTCAGTCACATGTCTTGGCTTCCGCATAGCATACTGTGCGTGTTTATGCTAAGAAAGATGTATTGTTAGGTGTAAAATAAAAAGATATTATTTCCTGATTGTTGTATTAACTGTGCACAGAAAAGTCATCATGAATTCCCACCAGCTCCACGGACTTATGATTCGTTGGTGATATTGTCGCGTAAATATCTTCCAAAATCATTTTGAAGATGATTTATTAACCTCAAGAAGGTTTGCAACAGATATTGACACAACATGTGTGAAAAGCTTAAAAAGCATTGGATTTTAAAATGTACGAGTAGTATAAATTAGTAGAGAATCTGTGTCACGTTAGTCCTCTTATGAGTGAATTAGGTACTGTCAAAGTTGAACTACTGAAGTGTGTGGATGTATGATGACTTAGTGGACTGTACAGGTGTTATTTAAAAATCTACGCAGAAGACTTTGTGCGGAGACTGAATAGCAAAATGTAGAATTTAGACGATGACGTCGACATTTTAGTTTATGAAATATAAATCAATGCTTGTAGTTTTGTTTCCAAATCAAGAAGAAAGTTGTCGAACGATGATAAAAATGTAAAGGAAACCGGCATTATACTAGAAACATATTCAAACTTTGCGACTAAAATGTAAGGAAAAATGATGCATATTAGGATAGCATATTACTACATATACTTGTTTCAGATACTTGTATACTGCATATACTTGTTTCAGACCTTATCCCTAGTGTTTGAATAGTTTTCATGTCATCTTAGTCGTTTAAAGCAGCCCAATCAAAACCGATATTCAAAAGTTGCAATAACACTAACAATGCATCCACTGTTCAGTCTCCTAAACCCCACTAATTACAATTTTGCTTACCCTTTCTTAGCGTCCAGAGTATACATTCTCTTGACTTGCACTTCATCAGTTGTGACCTTCGGAGTCTCATCTTCCACTACTACCTTGTCGAGGATCTGTTCTGCTCGTTCTTCGTTAAAGTCCACGCTCTCTAGAGCTATGGAGACGACGCGTTCTGCTATCTTGGGGTACTTCTTTTGGAGTGTTTCGCGTACTGCGACAGATAATATTTTTTTTCCTATACTGGTTAAATATGATACCTATCTTCGAGGAAGGCGTGGCGCCTTGGTGATGTTCGTGTTTTCGAATTAATACGATCATGCAACCAATTTGCAGTGATTGATATTGTGTTTAGAATGGATTTCAAATCAATAAGAGAAAAGCTTAAGTCAGAATCGGGATTCGGAATTGATAAGCTTTTCGCTTCTTATTAGAGATATAAGTATAAGTTTCACCCGTGAAATAATATACAAATATATAAAAAGAAAAGGAAAAAATATTACATCAGCGCAGCCAAAGAAAGAAAAGAAACAGCCTAAAACAAACTTTTAAACAGACATTTGACAGTTTTGATACCAGCGAGATAACAAACATGGTTCATAATATTTATTTGAGATGAAATTTAAGTTATAAAAAATAAACTATATGACAGCTCTAGATAAATATCACTATCGGGCTTTCGTGTTTCCGATGATAAACGAAATTTTCTGAGGCGCCAATATTAAATCGTAGTACTGTATTTTTATAAGTGTTCTAGTTTTCGATAGAACTATCATAAGAATATCAAATCACACAAAATCAATAAATATTGCAGGACAAAACATACTGTTTTGAAAGAAACTTACTTGCATAACTTACTAAGAGATTTTTAATCTGGTTTACATGAACTTGATTTTTTCTCCCCACATTCTCGTTGTATTATCGTACCATCACGAGAGATATTTTGAAGGGTAACTTAACTGTGTAACGTCAAATATAATCCTTCAATATAACTCCCAAGATAGTTCAGATTTGAAGTTGCTTCTTTTTTCGTTATCTCCAGGACTATGGCCTAATCTCAAACACATTTGCTTAATCTATTTATTTATATCAGAGTGAAAACTTACATTGGTTCTTCTCCTCAGAGGTCTTCATGATAGTTACGACCTTTTTTGGTGCTGGTGGAGTGACCTCTTTCTTCTGTGCGGCCTCTTTCTTGTTGAATCCCATTGTTATCAGCTCCTCACTAGCACGCTGCACGTTGTTGTCTTTGTTAGCTAAGATGTCGAGGATAAGGGTCTCTTCAGCTTTGGGGAATATACTCTTGAGATACCTGAAACACAAAGTTTTAGAATTAACGACTCGAGGATCTTATAACATAGTGTAGCGCCTGCTAGATAATGTAGTTTCATCTGTTGTCGCGCAGACGTATTAAATAATCGGCACAGCGCCATCTAGTATAGAGTAGATACACTACAACATACAACAACTAATAAATAAGAGTGAACGAGATGGATATATCTCTTACAACCGGTAACACTAGCCCAGTCCAGTTTGTTCTCAAACTTTCGAATAGGTTATACGCGACATCGTTGATCGGGTTTATGCTCAAAATCCTCACATTAGTTACCTCTTATTACAAATCATCTTTCTGCAGGCACTTAGTTAAACAAAATAAACTAATAACTTCGATAAACTATATGAACAACTGTAGCTAGTTAAATAATTAAATAGCTAGATAATAAATGAATTTGAAATATTGGTGCAAAATAAGAATATTTACAAGATTTGATACTTGAAAATTGTTCTGTGTGCTAACTGTAACTCTATTTGCGCTTGATAAAATGTAATTATTTCAAGAATATGCATGATATATCCGTTCAGCTATACAAACAACACTCACAAGCTTTCATATTATCTACAAAAATATTGGGTTTCCCGTCATCTTAAGAACCCTTAAAGCTTACTTGAGTTTCATTTTCGGCGAGTGATGCCTGCTTTGTTGTCCATCGATGGATTTGTTAGTGCCGTAGTAGCTCGAGGCACACGATGCCGGTCTCAGCAGAGATGGAGATCCTGCAAGTTAATATCTTACTTTTTGCAAATAATAACTTTCATTGTATGTTTTCTGACCATTTTTTAAATTCCCGGCAAGGGACAAATGTTTGTGAGATCTGCAAATATTAGTCTCGGATCTGGGTGTTTTTCTGTATAGTAATGTATTTACAAAAAAGGTATATAAGAAGTATATCAGTCAAGTGGTTCCCATAACACAATCTCTGCTATCTTTAGGGCTAGATGACGATGTGTGAAATGTCCAGCATTACTTATTTATTTATGAATTCTGCCATACTAATGTTTTCGTAAAGGAACTGACTTGATTTCACTTACCAACTAAACTAATGAGCAATTTTATTCTTTTCAGAAATGTATGCTTCTTTTTATACCCGCTTTTACTTTTAGGTTTTTTCATCCCATCACTATATTCTTTAAAGTCTTCGATTAACGTTTTATACGTTTTATTTAGTTCGGTAAACATTTTAAATGTATGTTACAATTACCACAAATTTAACTTTTACTGTCGAGTGAATATTTTTTATATCTTATCTATTGTATATGATAGGGAGTGTGACAATGTTGGAAATTACAATACAGATAACAGACCAAACGAAGGTCAATATTCTAACAAACATTGTCCATTAGAAAGTAGACAAACATTGAGTGGATAATAAGATGTGTTTCTTTTAGCAGAAGAGATGGTAACAATATTTTAAACCTTTTATATGTGGTATTTTGTACCAAGTACTTACAAGTACTTTTATATACCAGAAGTTCACTGGATCAATAAATTCATATCAAGATTCCTATACCAATTTTAATTGGAATTCCCAAAGCAATTTTTAGTTTCATATAGCGTCAGACAATGAGGAACAGGTGAAATCTTACCATGCGGCGTGCCAGAGTACGAAGTAAAATGACTGGAACCTTGTATAGATCCAGACACTCCTTTAGCAAGTTGCAGAGCCGAGTAAACTCCAAGCGAGCCTTTAGTCAGCCTGGCCGCCGATGGCGACATCGTAAGGGGACCAGGAGTTGTGATTGGATGCTTCTCAACTTGGAGAGCGCTGATTACTACTGCCTCGCGGTTGTAATACCTAGAATCCGTAATAATGTGCTCAAATCCTGGATTCCCGTTAATTCATTTCTATGTACGCATTTATCATGAAATCTGGCATGTCTAAGAACTAAAAATCATCAAGTCATCTACCATCCGAGATTTACAAGATCGCTTTGGGTTCCCATAGTGGGTCGGCTACTTTCTCGGCAGTGGAAACATTACAGGGCAGGGGATAATGATGTGGAAACGCCGTAGTAGTCCTCATGGACTTGAGCAACTTAAGATATGTTGCTGTAGTAATATACCTAGACTGAGTTGTAACATTTATTTTTTAGGAAGCTGGACCCTTTCGTATTGGTCAATGTGAAAAGAGCTTACTTTTTCAGCAATATCTTGATGTGCGTTTCGCTGACAGTCGGGAACATAGCACCAATCTTAGCGACCAGCGCGTCAGTATCAGAGTTCAGCGTTAGCGAATCTTGGAATTTGTCGCTGAGATGGGACACTCGACCAGGAACAGGGCTACCGCGTGGTGTGAGACATAGTGCGCGGCCCAGGATAGGGCTCTGTTGCGGAGTGCCGTAAGCGCGCGGGTCCTGTAAAATTGCGATTAGGTACATAAACATGATTGTATTCTAGAATTACTTTTGCTTTGAATGAAACTACGTTGTTCATTCCGCTTTTTACAGTTGGTATTTATGGTTAAATTTATGTCGAATCACTTTGTAAAATATTGATTTAACTTACAGTTACTTTGTCAAAACAGATTCGGTATATATTTGGAAATATTTGCAACCAACTTCAAGATTGGGCTTGCATTCAATCAGCAAGATTACAGTAGGAATAGGAAACTTTACTAGGTTTCTTCAATCATGAATTTCATCCAGATGCTGACTAGCAGAGATGAATGACACTGACTTTATCAGGTAAAAGAAAGCATATACTTACAAGGTGTGGCTTAAGCCCTTTTGGGTGAAACATCTTAGGGCTGTTTTGTGTCTGGAACGCGTGCTGTAGCCGCACTGGAGAGGGGTAGGGGTGCACATGGTACGAAAACCCAAGGGTAGACTGTGCGATCCAAGTGAACAGACATGGGTGGACAAACACAACTGTGAACAATGGTGCAAGTGTTCGGCATTAAGGGTCAGGATGTCTTGTTTACAGGATTATTTACAGGAATTTTACACAATTCACATAGCATCCTTATAGTAGGTGTCCTAAACTAAATGTAAAAATAATATATAAGTAGGTATATATATAAAACAAAGTCGTGTTAGTTACACCAAACATGAGAACAGCTAAACCGATTTTCATGATTTTAGATTTGTTGCATTTGTCTCCATCCCGAATAACAGATATAACAGAATCTATATATTAATACGTGAAGCACAAACTTTATACCCAAGAAAATTGCGCAGACGGAGGAATATGAAATTTCGCACACTAATAGTTTATTAGAGATGGAGTGCAGAATGCTATATTTTTTTTTAAATTATGCATAAAAATATATGAATTATTAATTAATTATGGTCGAATTTCGACCAGTGGGCGACCACTAGTAATTATAAAAACGTTAAAAAATATGCAAAATTTAATAAAAACGCGCGGACAAAGTAGCGAACGGCACAGCTAGTAATATATAAAGAACTTAGAAAAGTGCTTCGGAGGGCCTGTTGAGCTGTCGGTCCTATCTTTCCAAAAGTTGATTGTATAATGTACGTTTTGTACCTCAATGCGGCTACTAATACAGAAATTAATCTAACAACTGAAGCATCAACACAAAGAGCAGAAGAATAATTCTTGAAGTCCATGACGCCCATGAGTTGTCCACTTACTTATATGAAAGTAGTAATAGTTGGATTGTTTTAGTCATTTTTATAAGGTATTTTAAATCTAAAGTTTAAATCTAGCTCATAAATAATTATTTTTTATAAAATAATTTAAATTTTTTTTGTAGAACTCTATTTACATGTGGCATGAGTAGTTACCCTTGTCTAGCCGAACATCTGTTATCATATTATGTTTATGTATTCAAAGTGCTTCACTCGGTGACTTTATAATGGCTGAAGCTTACAAACACATGAATTTTTCACTAAAGTGTAAGTCATTTTAATATTTGAAACTGTCTACCAGATTCTTTAATTTATTGGATATGTTAAATTCTATGCTTTGCAGTCTACCACTGTCAATATAATATAATTATGGTGTTTATGGTAATCTAGTAAAGAATCTAAGAAATTAATTTTAATTTTATATTGTACTTGAAGTTTAAATATATATTAGGTTGGGGACAAAGTCTTTTCGCATTATAGTATGTATGAACTTGTAATAAAATCTCTTTGGCTATACTATTTGTATCTGGCTGGTTTTGGTATCATTAAAAGTTTAAAATTTAAAGAACATAATTCCAAATTCAAATTAGGAAAATGTGTGATTTTTATTTGTTTTTCGTACTGTCAAGAGTGAATCTAATGAAGAAATTCGATACATTTTAAAATTTTACTACAAAAATCAATGATATTATATATAAACTGAGGTAGATACGTTCTACCGAGATCTGCGTGGCAAGACAAACACAAGCTAATTAGCTTGAGTGAACTCAGTCCGTCCTGCGTCTGGCCGCGACGCGCACGTACTACGTTGCGGGATTTTGGAGATAGAAAAAAAAACAAAAATGCCATGTTGTGTATTTCGAAAGTGCAATACTTATACTGGGACGGCTGTAAAAAGCAAGAAGGATGTATCTTTTCTTTTGTAAGTACTGTTTAAACTATTTAAATGGAAAATCATTAATTTAAATTTACTCAAAAATCATTGCCACGGCGGCGTTGCCGCTTTGCCACTTACACGAACGAGACAAGGACAGCGTTGTATTTAGTAGAGTGAAGAGTGACAAAGAGAACGAGATAATGGCGTGCGGTGTTGTCGGTTCGAACGACGCTAGAGGAGGTTGGGGTAATTAGAGGGTGATATATTACTCGAATATCACATCGGCTTTTCTAGCTTGCTGCAATAGGTATTTTTTTCACCATTGTTATCCAAGTTTAAAATAAAGACCATAGTAGATAAAAAAGATAACATTTGACTTTCAACATTTACTTCTTTCTATTTTGTTTTAGATTTCCTAACGACGGATTAATAAAAGAGAAATGGGTACAAGTCGTTAGAACCAAGCACTTTACGGAAAGTGACAAGTACGTCATGCTAATATGCTTTTTCAAAAGTTATTGTGAGATCGTGATATTATTATGTTATGATATGATATTATTATATTGTATTTGTAATTATGATATTAGTTAGTGGATTATTAATAAATAAAGTAAAGTAAAAGTTTTAATTTCATTTGAATGATAAACGACTTAAAATTAAATTAGTGTGATTACATACATAGGTAAGTAGGTAAGTACTTAATATAATAATTTGTAAATAAACTTTGTTTTTAATATACTGTTTATTTTATTAATGCTGCCTCTGCTGTACCCATTTTTCCTAGTTCACCCTAGCTGCTAGCCGACGCGACGTCATAGGCTGTCATAGGCCGTCAGCCGGCTGGCCGCTCATGTAAGGTGTGAAAAGTATGTTTATCTCTTTCTGATAACGGGGTCCTATATATCTCTGTGATCTTTTAACCTACTCAGCGATAGAAATAAAGTTCCATAGGTCCTATGTAGGTAGCTATAGTGAAATATCGTCATGTTTTTATTGCTTTTTAATGAGTATAACGTCTCTATTAGTAAAACCTCATTGCAAAAAAGGTAAAAATGCAACGCAAGCCTCGAAAAAAAATTGCGATGTTTATGGACCTAGTGACAGACCTAGACATTATTCTTTATTACGACGTAATGAAATCGAACCATTTTTGAAGAAGCTGATAACTGGTAATGAAAAGTGGATCACGTACGACAAGTGCGAAAAAGGTCGTGGTCGAAGGCCGGTCAGGCTTCACAGACTGTGGCGAAAACCGGGTTAACTCGCAACAAGGTGATGCTGTGTGAGTGGTGGGATTGGAAGGGCATTATTAATTATGAGTTACCACCAGGCAGGACTATCGATTCTGAACTCTACTGGGAACAACTGATGAGATTAAAGCAAGAAGTTGAGAGAAAGCGGCCGGAATTAATCAACAGAAGGGGTGTGGTTTTTCATCATGATAACGCTAGACCTCACACATCTTTAGCCACTCAGCAAAAATTAAGATAGTTTGGCTGGGAGGTGTTAATGCATCCGCCGTATAGTCCTGACCTTGCACCTTCAGATTTCCACCTGTTTCGGTCTCTACAGAATTCTTTAGGCAGTGTCAGGTTAACATCACAATAGGACTGCCAAAACCACTTGTTGCGGTATTTTGATCAGAAGTCCCAAAATTTCCTTAGCAATCATGTCCCTACCTACAAGATGGCAAAAAGTTATCGAACAAAATGGTACCTACGTACTTTAGTTAAATGTAAATAAACTATATTAAAAAATGTTTTGAATTTTCTTAAAAATGCAAAGAAACTTTTTCCCCAACCTATTATTATTATTTATTATTTCTACAATAATGCCTAGTCTCAGCAGTGTAGAAAAAAGGATGTCATGAAATAGTAGCAAGTTTCTACCATTATTTCTAGATATTCTAGACTTGGCTGCTTGACTGAGCTTCAACCATTATTAACCAACACATTTTGTGCACACACACAAGCAAACTTATACTCAGTAAGTACTTTATACTCCATAGGGATCCCGCTGTAGTCCAGCCTCCATCATAGTTGGCTTTTCATGAGTATAATAAGTTAAATCTGTAATAAAAATTATTAGGAATATTGCGTTAAAACCAACCAAAGAGCTAACTTTTTTTAACGTTAGCTACGTTACTATGTAAATAGATAAAACCTAATTAATACATAAATAATGTGATATTTTACACTTTTTCTTTCATGGCTTCTTACTTATCACACAAATATGTAGTTTTTAATAAGAAATATAGGTAAACCATTGTATAGTACTTGAAATTTTATTTTATTACTACATAGTTTAAAACAAAGTCGCTGCCCGCTGTCTGTCTGTCCCTATGTATGCTTAGATCTTTAAAACTATGCAACGGATTTTGATGCGGTTTTGTTAAATAGATAGAGTGATTCAAGAGGAGTGTTTATATGTATAATACATGTATAATATAGTAGAAAAACACTGATCATTTTGAGAGGTTTCTAATCACATTAGACATTCTGTAGTGTATTTAGTATCAGCATTGCACCCGTGCGAAGCCGGGGCACGTCGCTAGTATTTGATAAAACTGAGACGCGCTAAAAACCACCGATAGAAAACAAAGCATTTGGAGAATTAGTACCTACCTGAGGATGAATACACTCCAAGGCCATTTGGTGTGCTGCGTTTTGTATAGTAGACTTATGCTTGGATCTTAATTCTTCCATTTCAGTAGAATACAAACGAAATATCAAACAATTTCAATACGACACTATTTGCACCGTGTACAAAGTATCAACCTATGAACTCAAAACCATATTATTATTATACGTAATATAATTCAATACAGAAACCACCCACTCTTAAACAGGATAAAATTATTTTGATTTGTTTTGTTAGCCCAGATAAACATTTTTGTTTTCATCCCTATCCATAAACATTAGAATTCTATAGTTTGTGCCGTACGGCGTAAGTACGCAAATTCAGGTGATCGATTTCAAAAATGGGAGCAATTTGACTAAGCTGACATTTATGAATCTTTATTTAGGATTATTTATCCAAACATTATTTAGGTCTGCTTTATTTAGTGGAGTAAAATCTAGCAAATACTTCATAAAATGGCGCTCAATTTCAATTGTCCATCGATTCGATCCGTCCAGTCCACATCCTATAGTTTGTGGATCCGTCAGTTTCTGAAGCTTTATGACTAGTTTACACGAGCTTCGTACTTGCCATTATTATTACTAAGCGATTAGTACTAAACTGCTTAGTAAAATAAATTTTGATAAACATGGGCTTTGAAAAAGTAGGTACCTTGTCGATGCCTATATTTTTAGACAAAATAATACGATGTTTCGATTCATCTAGAGGATCTTCTTCAGAGATCACGGTTCGCAGTTAATTTTATTATAATAATATTCAGTCTGCTATGTTTATGTATAAGGTTATGAAAAATAACTTCTTATGGGAGGGTAAACAGCTTCGTTACGTAACGCATTATGGAGCCAGTCTGTCTGACTTCCCCTTTTCTCACGCATACGGCAGCGGTAGGCAGCCTCCTCCTCTCTCACTCTAACCCATAGCGCTAGTTAGATTAGTTTAAGTTTTCACTTCTGTCGGGTGTCATTAGAAGTCAGACGTCAGGAGAAGGAGTCGTTTTTTATATTGTATTCAATTGCACTAGCTGGTTTCACCAATACCAAGCAAGAAATAATAGTGGTTTAGTTCGTAGTTGGTATAGTTGACTAATTCTGTATCAGCAGCCAAACAGTACCTGAACTCAGAATAATGCTGCCTTACATTAAAGGATGCCACGAAAAGCAGTGCTGGTTTTTAGTCAGTGACTAAAAATCATCATCTGTTTAACGCCATCAGTGTACACGCATGGTGTTTGTGTAAGTGACACTTTACCTACTAAGCATTAGCTACGAAGCTCGTGTAAACTAGCTTAACTAGTATGTAAAAGTGGTACGATATTGACAGTTCATAGACAATAGTTAAGGGTCCCCATAGGGTCTCAAATTCTCAAGATGAACGAGTGGATCTAAAAATTAAGGAATGAAGGAGAAAATAAAGGTCTATGGCCTGACGAGGTTCGTTGTTTTTATCGTGCATTACGCTAGCAAAATGTTGTGTTAATTGTGCATGAAATTTCTTAATTGTGCGTCCACATGATTAAAAGCTATGAACCAAAAAACAGATTTTGCTAGAGGAACGTTTTCAATGTTACTAACTCCAGCATTTTTTTTTAATAATGGACGCACCTTAAAACTAATAAGTAGAGTGAAAGGCTTTAAAATTGTGTACGATGGTATACAAAATTTTCAGCAATAACAAGAAAATTGTTTAAGAAATATATCAAAATCCCATAATCTAATATAAACTGGATTATTTTAAAAGACTATTGAAGATTGGTGCCATATATTTTTTTAGCGTTATAATAAAAATCGCCATGTTTAACATAGTATAAAATTTTCCCGCTTTACAGTACCGCAACGTTCTTACATTCAGGTATGAAATAAACTTCTAAGTTATCGTACTTATCATCAAGGTAGATGACAAAAGCTTGATAAAAAGCACTTAACAAACTTCTGATTTACTGACTGCTCCTAATAAAATGTGTTATTGGTAGAGCTTTGTTTTTAACGTAATTATATTAGAAAAGATAACGAATGTTCGGCCGAATCTTAAGACAATCTTTTATTCCAAAATGTCTACTATTTTTGACATTTCTTAACTCAAAAGTAGGCTGTCATTTTAAAAAAAAAAAACATATATTAACTAAGAACCAGAAGATTATGGTAGGTAAGTTCTTACTTATTAGGGTAGGTACCTACGTGTACATACATACTAAGTTATTCATTTGTGCTAATTAAATAAAGTATAGAGAAACAAAATAAATGTATTTAATAGAGACAAACATATTTATAATATTTCAAAAAATACTTTTTTAGGTTATCTACCTCCTTAGTTTTTTAAATCACATATCAATTTTCTTTATCACAATTTTTCTCCTACCATTCGTTATTCTAATTAACTAAAAATTAAAATGATTCTTATATAATATACCTAACGATTATATATATATATATATATATATATATATATATATATATATATATATATATATATATATATATATATATACTTATAGAAGCTTAACGGCAACTAACCAACCAAAATACAAAAAGGCGAAACCAATCAGGTGAAACTGACAAATGTAAGTATATATCAGACAAACAGAAGAAAATAATATTATGATCCCTACAGCCAATTACTACAACTTCATTTTGTAGGTATGTTTGTACATGTTTGTTGTGTTTTGTAATCTACCTTTAGCCTAGCATGCTGTTGCCCATCACAGCAGCAGTGAACAAAACAATAAACGAACATTAACAACAAAAACAAACACCCAAAAAATTTTGCTGGAGTAACGTTGAAAACGTTCGCCTAGCAAAATCAGTTTTTTGTCCATAATTTTTCCCTGTGAACACATAATTATGAAATTTCGTGCACAATTACACGAAACAATGCTTTAATTATCTGCATACTCAAAAACCTGAAATTCGTCAACATTTTGCTAGCGTAATACACACGTTATTATCAAAATCACCACAAAATAAGTTCTTACATTAATTCAAGAAAGAGTCTTGGCTACTAAGATGAGCTTCGTTTGCGGTGCGCTCACAAACTATAGGAAGGGTGCGCTACTTCTTGTTTTGACTACTTATAATTTTAAGAGAAAGAACCATTGGAACTTGGAACTTCAATTCAAATGGATATTCCCCATGATAATACTGTTTCGTGGTTTTATTTCTAAATTTCTAAAATCGTAGTTCGCCCGCCACTAGAGCATAGTGTTTAGTTTATTGAAGTATACTCGGACTTTGCACTATTAGATACTGAAAACCAGATTACATTTTGTTTCAGACTAAACGCAATCTTTGAAAATTTGCCTTTTTTGAATTTGGCGCCATTAGCTAGGTGTGCTACGTGAATGAAATGAAGAGTTTTTTAATTTTCCAAATTAATTATGGCGGACGGTGGTGGTTGATTCAAGCGGATATTGTTTGTTTACTTTTGTGAATATTTTCATCGTGATTATTCAAAATAGGGCCGAGACGGGTGGGTATTCTGAGTGGCGGAGGGAGGCGAGCCATGGCAGCGAGAAAAAGTTCGGAGAACGTCGTCATGCCGGACATTACCGAACCCGATCCGTTGACGGTGGCGGTCGAGCAAAGGGCCAGGGGCGAGCGAGTCACGAACGGGGCTCTACTAAAAGGGTCGCGGCTGAACGGCGATGGCATCGGCAGTGGAGTTGTTACCGTGCCAGTATCGCTGCCCGTCGGCACTCTAATCACAGGGACCACCTTCAACGTGATAACGTCAGACCAGTTGCCGCACTTCAAGCCGATGCTGTGCGTCGACAACGGGTTCATATCAGGCGGCGGCGTCGCTGAGGAGCTGAAAGGGACGCACCTAGTGCTGACGGAGGATAAGCAGGAGGAGAAAGATTCAACCGTGCGTGACAACCCACGTTCTTGGGCCGATACGATCAATATGCCAGTGCTACCCGTACGCTGCAAGAACACATCGGCGGAGCTGCATAAAATGAAGTTTGGTTCTGGAGGCCGTGGCAAGTGCATCAAGTACGGCATCGAGTGGTACACGCCTTCCGAGTTCGAAGCACTTTGTGGCAGAGCCTCTAGCAAAGACTGGAAGAGATCAATCCGATTTGGTGGTCGAAGTATTCAAGCTCTGATTGATGAGGGTGTACTCACACCTCATGCCACAAGTTGCACCTGTGGTGCGTGCTGTGATGACCAATCCGGTATAACATGCTTTTCTAACATGATATTATAAAAATCCTACTAATATTATAAAATTTATAGTTTGTGTGGATGTTTGGCTGTTTAGACGTGTGGTTGTTTGCATGTTTGTTTGATACTCAATCCTGCAATAATGGCTAAACTGATTTGGATATAATATAGGCAATTTTTTATGCGCATAGCAGGCAGGCAAAGCCGTAAGTATCAGCTAGTACATAATAAACATTAATAGTATGCAGTAGCATTCCTTTTGTCAAATTTTAATTTTAAATTTTTTCAATTTTCAGCCTTGGGCCCAGTAAGACTGTTCACACCTTACAAAAGAAGAAGACGAATCCATTTGCCCGATTCAGAAGACAAGAAGCCAAAAATAAAAAGAGATCCAAGTCTTGGAGATAGTGATGATGTGGACAATATACACCAGTCTAGTAGTAACAGCCACTCAAAAGAAGCTTGGCAGTCATTGGCCGAGGGCCTGGATAGCAATACTGACTACCTTTTGACGGAAACCCCAGATGGCAGCATCACTGCTAGTACAGGTACCTACCTAACTAAATCAGAATCACTGTTTTATTCAATACTGTTGTATAAAACATGATTTTGAGGTTTTCCTCATTAAATATTGAAGTGGTACAAACATAAATGAATATATTGTGTATAGTGGGTTGGTGAACTTAGTTGATATAATTCTTATTGATAATACTTGGAAAAAACCACTGATTTATTTTTCACATGATTATGTGGCTTATTGATGATGCTACAGCTCTTCAATTGTTCTTATATGTCTGTCACAATGGATAGATTTCGCTAGACCGATACCAGTCAACATCACACAACTTCCTCAGAATTTACCCAATATAGGTGACTTTTTTATTATTACTCAATTATTTAGTATGCATTATGTAAAACCACTATAATTAATGTATGTAGTTATGTGGATAGAGTTGTCAATTCACACAATATAATCTAATTTAGTCATTTATAAAAGTACTAATAAAAAACGAATTCCAAATTAAGCATAGTTTGTACTATGATAACTAGAAATTACTGATAGAATACTTATATACCTACAACATTTGTGTTATAAACACAGGTGTCTGGGTGTTATAAAATCATACTTATGTATTTAAAAATACAAGTATTTTATCAGTCGTGTGGTTTCCATAGTACAAGTTTTGCATAGTTTGGGACTAAATGGTATTGTGTGATTTGTCCAGAAATATTTATTATTATTATACATTACAAACTGATGATACTTTACACAAATCAAATATTTATGTTCATCACACAATTGTTTGTTCTACAATGGGTTTGCACAAAGTGGTTTGTCACGCATGTTGCATGTTATTTTGTAACTAGGTCATTTATATGTGAGTTGTATGTAGTGTTGCACGTTTTTTCTACTTAATGCTTATCAAACTCGCGAAATATATATTACATTTGCTAAAAAGTTTAAAATAAATGATCGAAAGCTATTTGTTTAAAACCATTTATAACCTGTAGGGTGATTATGGAACTCTTGATCCAATCAATATCTATCAGTTTCGATTAGCAATCGGCATCAATGTCTATCAATTTCGATTAGCAGTAGGCATTATTTCAATCAATCATATACAATGTATTTAAATGCTTAGTATGCTAAACACGGTTCCTACCACAATCGTACTTTGTAAATTGGTCGAATTGTAGTTTGACACCAACTTCACATTGTAACTAGTGATAGAAGCCGATAGAAATAGCACAGCGATCCGTAATACCAATTCATCTAGTAGTCAATAGTAACTGAAAGCTATTAGTATCAATGTTTTGATAGTATCAAAGTTCCATAATCGCCGCACTTGTTGGTGGTTATAACTTGTGTTTTTTTGACGGTAGGTAAGTCTTCTGTACTTATATGTGCCAACTTAATTATAAGCCTTGCGAATAACTAACCAAATCAAAACAAAATGAACATAGTGTACATTTAAATTTTTAAATAATGCCGGACATTTTTAAACAGCATCATCTTGCCCCAAAGTAAGCAGCACATGACTGACATACTACTTATATACTTTTTTTTGTAAATATATATATATTATACATAGAATCACATATTATGACAGCTACGCATGAATTTAAACAGATTCTGAACTGAAACTCCAGGACAATGCCAATAAGACTGCCGACGTTCCCAGACGAACCTACTAGACGTAGTTTTTAACCGACTTCAAAAAAAGAGAAGGTTCTCAATTCGGTTGTATTTCTTTATAAAAAAAATATGTAAACGAAAATTCGTATTTTAAATAAATGAAGTCTGTTTTCTCTTTAATTTTTAAAACGTAATTATAGTGTCACGTTTTATCAAGCAAATCGTAAAAAATACAATAACTGCTACTTTTACTGCAATGCATTTGCGATTCATCTGACAACCTCTGTGGCGCAGTGGGCTAAGGTCCGGCTGAGACACAGAAGGTTGCGGGTTCGATTCCCGCCACGAGACAAATGTTAGTATGATCTGCAAGTATATGTCTCGGGTCTGGGTGTTTCTTTGTCTAATATGTATGTATTTAAAAAAAAGTATTGAAGCAGTATATCAGTCATGTGGTACCCATAACACAAGCTCTGCTAACTTTGGAGCCAGATGATGCTGTGTGAAATGTCCGGCATTATTATTATTATTATTATCTAGCCACTTGCAGCATTCGCAACTCGTGTCAAAAGCGATATAGCGAACGATATTGTCGCAGTGTTTGATACACTGCGACTTTATCGCTCGCTATGTGGCATCATTACTGCGCCGATGCAATCTTGCCCTCTTGCAAAAAAGAGAAGGCGTTTCGCTATACGCATGGGCTGAATCATATATCTTTTGTATCGTTCGTTGGAATAGCTACTGCCGCACGCAGGATTAGATACGGTCGCTGCGATGGAAAAATATATCAAATTTAAACAAAGAAGCCTTTGCGCGCAATAATAAGCATTAGCAAATGCGGTAGGTGTGTAAATAAAATAGAATAGAAAAAAAATTAGCATTGTCGAGCAGCGTGAGATTATGGCTCCGATTCCCGCACCGGGACATACGTTTGTATGATTCGCAAAATAGCACTTTCTGGCTGGTACCATAGTTGTCCCAGTTTTTGATGATCGTCTTATCGTGTCACTCGTTCTTTCGAACCAGTGTGGTGAATGGATGAATACACAGAAGTGTGTGGTATAAGTTGGTTAAAAAAACAAAGATATCTAGAGTTATCGTTAGGTACTTACTTTTTATCCTATATGCGAATAAAATAGTCGTTAATATTTAATGCGAAGGTTTATAAATATTGGTGGACAATGCTCACAACACCATCTAACTCCAAACTTAGCATAGCTTGTTTTATAGTGACCAGATGACTGATAGAATATATTATATGTTTTAATATATACATATGATTTATAACACTCAAACACAGAATAAACTTCCTAGAAGGGAATCAATGTTGATGTTTGCGTGTTTGTACGTTTCTACAAAGGAAGGGCAGATAAACCGATGAAACTTCGATCAGATACTCGTATGAGTCGTATATATTACAGTATAGGCCACGCGTGCGAAGACTCGGGCAGAAAGAAGCTAGTAATGTATAAATCTCTGCTCATATTAATTAGCCATTCCTTGGTTTATTGTCTAGATGACAACAAAAAAGGTAATAAATAAATATATAAATAATGCCGGACATTTCATACAGCTTCCTCTGGCCCCAGAGTAAGCAGAGCTTGTGTTATGGGTACCACATGACTGATATACTACTTATATATTTTTTTTGTGAATACATACATATTATACATAGAAACACCCAGATCCTAGAAAAATATTTGCAATCGAACCCGCAACCTTCTGTCTTCCAGCAGCCGGACCTTAGCCCACATAGGTCATCATTATTGCCATTAGGTTTGTATTGACTAAATTAGACCATAATACAAGTTCAGCTGATGCCGAATCATTGCAATGCTTATTTGAAATAGCTAACCTACCCGACCAATAATATAAACGCGAATGTTTGTGTGGATGTTTGATGGTTTGTATGTTTATGGCTTAATCACGCTGTAATAGTTTTTTGGATTTGGATGAGATTTAGTATAAATGGAGTCTGTGATATACTTTTTTAATACGTACCACGCGTACAAAGCCACGGGCAGAAGCTATTGGCAATATATTTGAACACTACATCAGCTAATACGTTATTATGTGATATACCTCTGCTAAATTTATCAGTTATTCTATTAACATTATACAGCGTCAAGGAAATCCTGCTTTAGCGCCATGGGACAGTTTTCAGATGGAGTAGGTTTGTCAAGCACCTAACTAAATCAGCTTAGTCGGTCGTATCTACTTGCAAAGCTGACTAAGCGGGTTACTATACTATGTTTTTCTTCCCCGTTTAAGATCAGTGGCACCGTGTACATATATTTTTCGAACGAAAAATACATTGGTGAACGAACGGGCTCGAGCCTACGACCATAAGTCTAAAGGCAGGGGTGCTACATCTACACCACAACAGCGCCACGCAAAGTGCCAATAGTCATTCTATATTGGGAATATATGTGCCACGCACTGTCCAGCGTCTACGAAAGAAATGTAAATGTAATCAAATCGTTATATAAAAAATATTGTTTGCGTATTTTTATTTTTTTTATTGGCTGCATGCTTCGATAGTTTATATATCCTACTGGCTACTGCTCGCGGCTTTGCACGCGTAGTACCCATACAATATATACAAAATTTCTGTTGTTTAGGCGTAAAACTTTAACAAACAAAAACGGAGATGCTTCCGAATTTGTAATATTATATTTGACTGGCCTTTAAGCGCAGTTGGTAGTAGCTCTGCCTTCTGCGCTGTAGATTGAGGGTTCGATTCCCTCCCAGTATAAACATTTGTGTGATGAACACAGGAGTTTGTTATGTGTCGTGTTGTTATAAATATTATAAGTATGTATTTAAATATATATATGTATCCTATCAGTCATCTGGTCACCATAATACAAACTGCATAGTTTAGGGCTAGATGGTGTTATGTGCAATGTCCTTCAATATTTATTTATTTATATGTTTCGATGGCTGCATATTATTATGTTACTTTATTATATAAGTAGATAAGCTAAAGCTAATGTTTCCCAAACTCAAATATGTATATTCAATACAATCACAAGGATCACATTGAAACATCTTACATACTAGGTAAATTTAGGTGCCGATGCCGAAACTCGTCCTAGCGCTTTTTGTATGATCCATCGTATAATTAACTACGAAAAACTAATGCAGATTATAGTAGTTTATACATTGCAAATGTGTCGGTTAACTGTTTGTGGGCAGAGCATCATGAGCCTATGCATTCTTATCAATAATATGGTCATTTATTAATATAAATTTTGTGTCGTATACCAATTACCCACATAACTGGAGTGGACTGTAGATAACTTAAACATCGACATTGATATATTCTGGAGCTATAAAAGGAGATAGAAATATTTTACCACGCAGACTAAATTTGACTTAAAGATTGGTGGAATATGCCTTCTGATTTGTTAGTTATTGGTATTACCTGTTTCAATAAACAAATCTAAAATGGTTGTTATAGTCAGGTCCTCTCACTTGCAGATTGTTAGTATTGTACAAGTGAGAGAACCTCATGATTAAAACCGCTCAGTTTCGATTCTTTAACATAAGGATATAAACTCGGTTTTCAAAATGCCAGTAAATCGGACCCAGATATCTGAAGCAAGCGAAACTGAAACCTTGGCATTTGATTTTTTATTACAATCCCGAAAGCTGCACGATTGTTTGCATGATTGTGTTGCCTGCATATCATAATACCCTTATACCTGAATGTTTTTATGGCATGCCTAATTTTAAGCAGATCTGTTCGCTTAATTTGACAGTTTCGTCAGAAAATATATATTAAATATAAACATACAAATTTGTATTAATTGCATTGCCCAATGGTAAATTAATACCATTTACTTTTGTATTTATCGCGTTTTTACATCAACCGTAACATGCACAATCTCTCACAATCAAAAACAAATTGTTTCAATGTATTTCTAGTAACTAACTCGTATCTTAAATGCTGGTTTTAGTAATGTTCTTTCATTTGCACAATATTATTGCTGATATAGAGTACGTTTTGTGTGAATAAGAGGTCAAAAAGGAAACCGCCATTTAGTTAAGTTACGAGTAAATATATATACCATTAAAAAGATTTAAAGCGTCCACAAAGTTGGTTTCAGTAGAGACATTTCTTTCTTATCCGTTTAAATCTGAATGTCCTAAACTCTGCAATAGCAGACATTAATGACCAAAATTTACCTGAATGTACTACTCAATTGCAGATGTTAATGACATGTCTGGCGTACTGAAGAAGCTCGATGATATCAGTTCCACGCTCCTAAGACTTGGTTCTGAACTGAAACAATGTGTGGAAGAAGTTACCATCATCAGTGATAGACAGATACAGAGGCTAGAACAAGAACGAGCGTCCGCGTTATTAGCGGCGAGTGTCGATGCGACCGTAGAAGCGGAACATGTTCCGCTGCATGTTGTTGAAGACTCTGAAACCAAAAAGGTATGTTTTACAAAAAAGATAGACTACCTGACTGTAGTCAACGTTCCGCCTAACCTATAGGCTTTAGAGAACAAGGAACATTTCGATGTGAGGGGACATTCGAACATTTAAACATCCCGAGAGCGGGGACTACACTGCTTGACTGACAATCAACGTACACTGCTTACACTGGATCTTTGTACCTCTGAAGGTGGGTGCAAGTAATTGCACAGAACCCATTTTTGGGTCGAATTGGTGGCAAGCGACTAGTGCCGAGGAGGCTAGGGATGTTGGCTCTTCTATAATGAAAATTAATGAAAAAAATTATCTAAAAATTACCGATTGTATTTTGTATTTTAAAGGTATAATTTAAAAAATATGCGTATAAAGAATGGTTGTTTAAACT
The DNA here is from genome assembly GCA_948098915.1 of Lampropteryx suffumata. NCBI lineage: Eukaryota > Metazoa > Arthropoda > Insecta > Lepidoptera > Geometridae > Lampropteryx > Lampropteryx suffumata. The sequence continues at coordinate 9,431,806 of OX402544.1, read as the reverse complement.
AAGTAAATAGTAGCAGTAATTCTATTTAGGTTAGTAATATATTTAAAAAGTATACGCATGTAAGCATATAATGTTGGCATATTTTGAGCCTGAGATGTTTAAAGCTTAAATTTATAGCGAAATCAAATATAAATATAAAACTTCTAAATTGAACAGAAGCATTAGTTAAAGAAAAGAACGAACGAACGAATCTTAGATTGTTTCGATTATCGAGTTTAACTTTTGAATCGAAAAGCACTAGCAGTATTTCGCGGCATCGTCACCTTTAAAGATGAAGAAAACATTGTATAACTGCCTTGCTCGCTCGCTTATATTTGTCGCATCGTCTTATCTCGCTTACTCTTATACTCTATGACAACACGCAAATTGTAATTTAAGGCCTTGTTAAAGTTTTTTTGTACCTAATTGTTATTCATTTTAAGCGTTTTTGTTTTTGTATTTTATAGTAGTTATTTGTTTTGTGTTTTTGTGTTTTTTTTTAGTTTTGCGCTTATTAATAAAATAAAATCTGAAAATAAGCATATATAAAATCAGAATATAATACATTATTTTTGTGAAGTTTATATAAAAAGTAGGTAGGTTAGGGCCTAGCCCAGGCTCTATACATTTGTGAAACATATCCTATGTAATCTGAATCGTACTTCAAACATCTGTATCCAACATTTTTCAACAGTACTTGCGCAATCGTTTGTTGCACCTAATTTCTGAAGGAGAAAGATCCAGTGTGAGCAGTGTACCACATAACTCCTAACCCGTTGCTTTGGAGAACTTGAAGGGGGTTCCTTTCCTTCTGGGGTCTAGAAGGGCTCTTAAATCTCCCATAATGTAACGTGCAGCGGGGACTACATACTGCTTGTAAAACAATCAACCTACCGCCTAACCCATGAGCCTTGGAGAATTGAGAGGGGGTACCTATCTATAAAGTTTCAATGTCCTAAGGTGCAGCGTTAGGACGTTGACAGACAGTACATTTCTCTTAAGGTCTAGAGGAGCTCTATAAATTCCTAACGTTTAAAGGGAACCTAATGTTTCTATCAAAAAAACATTTCATTAACCATGTTGCGAAGAGTTCCACTAGTGGAGAATATAACTAGCTAGACCTAACAACTACCAGCCGGGCGATTATGGAATTCTGATACTATCAAAACATTGATACTTATATAGGGTCTTTCATTAAGCGTGTCCTATCTTTAAATTTAAATAAAACAAAGTGTGTGTGATATATTATCGAAATTATTTATTTATTTGAAAGATGTAGTGATGCCATTATGTGTGGAATATGACATCATTTAAATGTCCGCCACGGCTTCTCTTGGTGGAGCGCATGCGAAATATCCAATTTTCCATGACTTTTGCGCATAAATCAGCTCCAGTGCCCATTCAGCGAACACACGTCGTTGTCTATGGTCGTTTACCTTCAATTCCTGGGTGAGTTGAATTTTATACGGGTACCAAGCCACGACGCAAAATTCGCCAAGTTGTGGTCTGTGAAAGGCCGAGTTCTTGTGAGTGACGCGAAATCGACTGCCTCGGATTCTCCTGCACACTCTCACGGACAGCGGCGATGTTTTCGGCAGACCTTGCGTTTCGTTGACGTACGGGTGTTGGTCGATCATTTACCGAACCAGTGGACTCAAATTTATCCACCACACGACGAATAGTCCTCTCGGTAGGACGATTATGGCGACCGTAAAATGGGCGAAGCGCGCGGTGCGTTGCCCGAACAGAAAACTCATTTTGATAAAACAATTTTATCATTTGCACGTGTTGTTGAATGCTATAGCTATCCATGATGATTTGGCAAAACAGAATGAATAAATTACAACCAATTTGACAGATGAAGCTTGAACAAGATGGCCGCTACCAACTATCAAAGTTCGGACGTGCCTATTGGAAGACCCTTTACAATGATTTTACAAGAGTAGAGATATGTTACGTTCCTAGTAAATTGCGTTTGAAAATAGTCGCAGTTGCATATAGATAATATACAAAGTACGAACTACAATCATGTTCACTTGTTTGACTAATGAACGATCGACTGATACGGAAAACACAAGAGTAAGAGAGATAGCTATCTGTACCCAATTGCGCTTCGATTGTCGCCGTGGATACACAGATTATGATTTTTAATCGAACAGAACGGACATTGGTAAAGAAGAAAAATAGGTAGGTAGGTAACGACAAAAAAGGGTAAACGCGATAAACACCCGTTTTAAAGTAATCATTATGTTATCTAATCGCGAAAGTTTAATAAAATCTTGAATTGATAATAGTTTATATTATGCAGCTGCAACCCTACAATCACGTCCCGCCTTACATACGCGCTCCGAGTTCACAATTCACATTATATACTATCAATTCTCAGTCGATTCCACATAATACGACGTTATATAAAATAATCAAATACACTAATACTGTGTTGGCACTATAATCCGTCCGGCTAAAATCAATAACTACGACGTCGCATCTGATCTTTTAATCTATGCCGCCATCCATGTCATACGCGTGATTAAATTAAATTGATATTCCTTTTCTTTACTGAGCACGTGTTTTCGTTACGAATATTTTTAAATTAACTTATACTATGTAGTAAAAATCTAAATAAGTTGTACCTACGCGTGATATGAGATCCCTTGAGCTTTATTTATTTTTCTTTTTCTTTGATAAAGTTTGTGCACTTCCGAAACACACACGACGGCATTTTATTTATTTTTGTTCTATTTTGGCTCGACGGTCATAACGTCACATTCATCGACTTGTTTGGCATGAACTGAGAGCGAAAGTGGTCAGATGGGTATTTTATGAATCTTCAACTCTGGCGCGCTAGTAACATATTTCTTGTACTCTTGTAAAATTATTGTACTTATAGCTTTCAGTTATTATTGATGAATTAGTACGGAAGGTAGATGTTGATTGTCAGACATGCCGTCATATGAATAGAAACCTTAGAACAAATAAATATAAAGTCGAAGGGCCGCCACGATCAACCAAAGTGAAGCCTCAAAACCGTACCTTCTCCTCAGTATAAATATACGCACTTCAGTCGGCTACATTATTGTATTATTGTGCCCATGTACATACATGCACCCAAATCATCCTCCTAGCCCTTGGACGTTTTCTGGAAGACGAAGACATAAACATGGCACGTCGTTTTCCAGAAAGCGTACAAAATCCTCAGTCAAGTGCGTTTGATGACGTTTCGTGTTCAAAGTAACCTAAAACTTATTGCAAGTGAAAGGTAATACCGTGATACTGTTGCGCATGGTACATAGATCCATAGACGCTACAGGTTGCGGGTTCGATTCCCGCCGCGGGACAAATGTTTGTATGATCTGCAAGTATTTGTCTCGGGTCTGGGTGTTTCTATGAATTCTATGTACAATATGTATGTGTTTACAAAAAAAAAGTATATAAGTAGTATACGAGTACTCGTATCAATCATGTGGTACCCACCATAACACAAGCTCTGCTTATACAAGCGAACATTATTAGCGCGTTCCGGTTCGTTCTCGAACGTTCGAGTACCGTCTAGGTTTTACGCGACGCACTCGTCGCTCATATAAAAGCGACGGTAATATTATGTGAATGCAGTCAGTCTATTCTCGGCTTAACAAGTGATACAAGTGCGACAGTTTCGAAGTGTTATCAGTTGTGTTGTAGTACTGTGACATTTATTGTGTTCTATTAGGAAGTTAACTAGTAGAATCAGTGGATTTAGTTCTGTGTTGGTAACTTTGAAATTATAGTTATAATTTGCTAAAATCGTGTGGTTTATTTATTTATCAGTACCCGACTCGTAACACATTTGTATCAAAAGCGGAGATAAAGAAATGCCGGTTTAACCAAAGGAAGACACGGACGGTATCCGGACAAGGAGTCAGCGTCAACAGGAAATGAACGAGAGTCAACTGGTGAGTTATCGAGAGTTCCATTCTAATCTGTAGCTTAGGCTCCTGCTGCAGAGGACTTTGCTGCTTTAATGGCGATACTTCTGGAACAGGCTGCTGGAGGCATTAGAATCTCGATATGGTGACGCAAATCTAGAACATGTTTTCTGCGCTCAATTAAAGAACAGGACTTAGCTCAATTCGGAGAACCTGCTGCAGGTTCTCCGAATTGAGCCCTGAAAATAAAAAAGCTGGTTCGAAAGACCTTCCAAGTAATCTGAAATGCTTAAACTTTACCAGATAACTCCCGATATGCCCCCCGGATATCCTTCATGGTAGAGAGAACTCTGTTAAAGATACGTGAGCAATTTTATTGGATCCATTATAGAGATGATGTGGAAGACTGGCCCCAAAAATACACTATTTTTGCAGCAGGACCCCGTACACCCAGCAGAGATGCGTTAAAAATTTATAAGGTGGGGGCGCCATGGGAGCCTATAGCGCTGGACATTGCGGGACCATTTCCTGCAACTGAAAATGGAACAAGTACTTAATGGTTGTTATGGATTATTTCACAAAGTGGCCGGAGGTTTTTGCAATTGCAAACCAAGAAGCGACTACAGTAAACGATAAGTTAGCCCATGAAGTCTTTTACCGTTTCGGAGTACCCTTAGAAATACACACCGATCAAGGAAGGATATCTACCAAAAATAGTAGGAAACAAGCAGACGGATTGGGACAAGCATATTCAACCGTTTTTACTGTCATATTGAAGTGCAGTTCACGAAAGTTCGAAGGTCACTCCAGCTTTGGTGAACTTTGGACGAGAACTACGGATTCCGGCAGACCTTATAACAGGTATTCCTCTACAGTCCCCGCGCAACAGAGTACGCGATAACAGAGTACGCGAGTGACCTTCGCAATAAGTTGAACGATGTGTACGAGTACGTTCGACAATCCAGCCAACAAATGTCTAAAAAATAAATTTTCGATATGACTGAAAACAAAACGGTGGTAATTTGTGGATGCACTTAGTCTATTCTCGGCTTAACAAGTGATACGAGTGCGATAATTTCGAAGTTTTATCAGTTGTGTTGTAGTGTTGTGACTTTTATTGTGTTCTATTGGGAAGATTCCTAGTAGAGTCAGTGGATTTAGTTCTGTGCTGGTAAATTTGAAATTAAAGTTATAATTTGGTAAAATCGAGTGGTTTCATCAATTTATCAATACCCGGCTCTTAACAATACTACTTTTTTGTCACGGAATCCTAAGAGCAAGGAGCACGACTTGGGTGTATGAGTGTATGTAGGTGCATGTATTTATTTACATGTCTGAGATAGAAAAATACATATGTATTTTTGGTTTCTAATCCATCTTGTCAAAACTAGTTCCAGTTACAATCTAATTAATAATTTGAATAATGCCGATTGCGTATCGTAACTGATAGTATTAATTGTATTATTTGTATTGCATTGATTGTATTATAAGTTCCATAATGGCTATGGAGAATGATTATATCCTACACCTTACGCTAGTCTGGATATACCGGATACTTTCTATTGGTGTTTTTTGCGAGAACTTTTATCAATGGCTTACATATCGCAATGGAATATTTGCTTGGTTTCCAGTGCGCTAACTGCAATCGGGAAGCATCTGCGGAATGCTCGCTATGTCGACGGACGCCCTACTGCTCAACATATTGCCAGAAGAAAGACTGGGCGTCACACCAGATCGAATGTCTTCGCACTGTGCCCTCTATACATACGGACCAACAACACCAGTCTATCATGCTTATCGTGGAGAGCCAGCACCAATGACGTGAGTACTTTAAGTCCGTGAAAGTCCTAATCTATATTTATAAAGAAGAATTTGTATGAGGATTTTAAACGCGTGATGCGATACAAAATAAATCGTCAAGTATTGATGGTTTTTCAATCCAACCCTTTGAAAGAGGTGCAATGAGGGGTTATAAATTGTATAGGGAAATTTTAATGCGTGGTGCGCTTTTCTTGCTACTTAGTTTGTTTACCATTAATACAAAATAAATATACACGTGATTCAATGTTTAAAAAAAAAACCTTTATTTGTAGTGTAAAATTTGTATGGTAACTTTACAATGCGTAGAGCGATTTGCTTAAAACTTGATTGTGTACCTAAAACCTAAAATACAAAATCATGAGTTTAAAGGTTTATTGTGATTTTTACGCGTGACGCGATTAATCCCAAGCTTGAGTTAACTTTTTTTTATAGAAATACTTGCCGTATTTCAAGATTTTTTTAATTTACTTCTGGAATGAGGTGTAACCCCATTACACCACCTTCAAGATATAAATTAAAAAAATGACATACGCAAAGACGGTGTCGAGATATGAGCACTCTACAAGGAGTGTAATTTTACTGATGTCTGTTTTTTCGGATCGTATAATTTTGACGTCTGGGTAATCATTAACTACTTTTGCATAATATAGCAACCGGGCAACGGGGTATCAAAGCCTATGGGCAAAACACTAAATTTTTTGACACAGGTTACGCACTCTACTAAGGAGTGGAACTGATTGGTAGTGTCTGTTTTACCGATGTAATAATAAAATTTTCAAGTCAGAAACGTTATTTATTTATTATTAATAATTAGACCAGGTCTAGGGCACTAATTAATTAGATTTCAGATGTCTACTATTTTAACCTATTTTATACAAAGAATTAGTCAAATATCCCCTTCCCTTCTGGCTGCCGTACTGTTCGGACGTGCTCTAGTATTTTAATTTAAATATTGAATAATACAATTGTTGGGGCTTCGGCGCGGAGTCTTCGGATCCTTTGCTGGTGCTGCTGGTGCTTCGCCCTTTGACGCTGTGGAGATCGCTCGATCCGTGAGTCGTTCTCAACTTTTTGCGTTTCCTCGGATTCGATCCGACGCCCGTCGGCATCTCAGCCGCGCGCATCGCGCGCCACACCAGGGATTGAGTGAGAAGCCGCGGCGAAATTATCGTGCGCTTGAAGCGTCGTGTGCTACGTGGGTCTACGTGCCTATTACGTCATTCTAGACAGCTACGTATTCGCTACGCATGACGGCTACAGCGATTTCTCTGTAGTCTTGTTATATTGCTTGCAGTTGGGACATTTTATTCTACTTAACTTCCAACATGCCATTAAATCGTACACCTCCACCCGTAACAACATCACCTACGGGTCTAGGTCACACTGCGAGTGTACCGCTACTACTGCATAGCACATCGGAACCAAGCCTTACTGCAGAAATAAATCCCGAATTTGGAACGCCCAGAGGCACTACGCCTACTCATGCGTTCAGAAATTTTAAACGCAAACGCGATGAAGCGGATGATGCGACTCTCGTAACATTTATGAGTGACATCAAAAAAATTATGGTAGACTTTCAGGAGCAGCAAAATTCTAAGTATGAGAAGCTGTTTGCTGTGGTGGAGGAATTTCGCATAGCAGTGGATTTTTTAGTCCAAAAGAACGAGTCGTTGCAAACTCAAGTCAACAAGCTCGAGACACATAGGACTGCAAAGAGTACATTACTGCTCTAGAAACGAAAGTAGAAAATTTCGAACGCTGTGCAAGGTCTACTTGCCTAGAAATTAGAAACATTCCCTCATCCCAGTCTGAGACTAAATCTGCTCTTGTAAGTAACGTCATCCAAATCGGTAAGGTGTTAAACGTACCGATGCAAGCGTCCGAGGTCAAAGATGTCTTTAGGATAAAAACTAAAGACCCGGCGAACAAAACAATTATTGTTGACTTTGCCAGTGTACTGCTGAAGGAGAGATTTGTCACCAGCTACAAGAAATGTAACAGGGAGAAAAACCGACTGACCACTGAGAAACTAAGACTTGCAGGGCCTGCTAAGCCTATTTTTATTTCTGAAAACTTATCAGCGAAACTAAAGAAACTATTCTATCTGGCTCGGGAACATGCCAAAGCAAATGATTTTCAGTTTTGCTGGGTCTCGGGCGGCAAAATCTTCCTGCGCAAACGTGAGGGTGGATCGCTTGTAAGAGTTAGCAATGAAGCAGACCTCTCCAACATGTCTTGTAACAAGTGACTATTGTTCGCTTATCGTCTACAAATCCACCAAGGATCTAATTTATTCGTATTAGTATTTATTTTCTTTTCATTAGTTTGCATTTTTTGTTCGCCATGTGAGAATACTGAGACACCCTTACACACTACACTTTCACTTTATACCACAAATACTACACACACAAAACTTAGCACACTCTTATGTAACAATACTCGTCATTTCTTTGTATTTGTTCCATTCAAATGGATAATACAAACCTACTTTCAGCTAGAGATCAGGCAAAATAAGTCCTACTTGTTCTTAGACCACCTGCTAATTTTTACATTGCATAATGGATGAACTTGTTTCAATTACTTCTGACATCGAAAAGTTTTCTGTAACAGACTCATATATCTGCTCCCCTGAAGAAACCGGTCAGTACTTTTTAGATTGCAATTCTGCTCTGAAAATATTACACCTAAACATCAGGAGTATTAACAGTAACTTTGACAGTTTTACTGTACTCTTACATAGAATACAATCAGATGTAGACATTATAATACTGTCCGAGTGCTGGTTGAGTAAGTGCCCATGCCTTCCTAATTTGCCTGGGTTCAACTCTTTCTCTTCTGACTTCAAGACACAGAACGAAGGTGTGGTTACGTACATTCGTGTCGGCTTAGCGTCCAGTGTAGAAAATCTAGTATTTACGGATGCAAATTGTCTACTAATAAAATGTGAGAAAAGCATAGCTATTGTGGCACTCTATCGTTCCCCTTCGGTAAAAAATATTGACCCCTTCCTTTGCAGTCTTGACTGTACACTAACCACATTAAAAGAATTTAAAACGATTGCTGTGGTTGGTGATTTGAATATAAATATTGCTCCGAACTCTAATGACACCGACTCTGATGATTATTTAAATCTCTTAGCTGCTCATGCTATGCTTCCCACCTACAATTTTCCAACCCGACTGAACAACTGCTTGGATCATATCATCTTAAAGTCACCTCACTCAGCAGTATCTTTAATCCTAAACACTATGATAACTGACCACGCTCCATCTCTTTGTTCCATTAACATGACAACTAAATCTAAACCAACAAAACCTAACACAAAAACAGATATTCCTGCAATTATTAAAGAAATTGAAGGTACTGACTTTTCTCATATCCTCTTATCAGATAATCCAAACTGTAACGCTCAAACTCTAGTTGAAACTTTGTCTAAAATTGTAAAAAAACATTCGCAAATTTTGACTTTTCCTAGCAAAAAACGTGTGATTAAACCTTGGATTACCCCTGGCCTTCTAAAGTGCATTCGTCACAGAGATAAGCTTTACAGAAAATATAAAAAGAATATTCATAACGAAATTCTAAGAATCACTTTCACTCGTTACCGCAATTTCTGTAATAACCTGTTAAAGAAAATAAAGCGTGAACACGAACGCAATGAGCTTCTGAGGGTCAGGAATAGTCCAAAATCTACCTGGAAACTTGTCAAACAAATTGCCAATCTTGATCGTAACCGTTCATCTTCCGAAGAACTACTGAATATTGCTGTCTCTGCCAAAGCTTCTGTAAACATAGTAAACAAGTTTTTTGCCAATGTCGGAAAGAATTTAGCATCCCAAATCAACACTCCACCCATTTTATCTAGTACCTTCCCTATCGAAGTGCTTCCCAACACATCACCTCTTCATTCCATGGCACTCCTTCCTACTGATCCAATAGAAATTGAAAATATAATTCTGAACCTGAAAGACAAGTGTGCTGTGGGCTGGGATGGCATCCCCACCTTAGTCATCAAAGGTGCAAGAAATACTTTAATCCCTATTTTAGATCACATATTTAATCTCTGTCTATTTACTGGCACATTTCCCTCTGTTTTCAAAAAGGCTCTTGTCCATCCTATACATAAAGGTGGTGACAAGCAAAATATAAATAATTTCCGGCCAATTTCGGTTCTGAGTGTCTTGTCAAAAATTTTTGAAAAAATTATTAATCGAAGACTACTTAATTTCTTAAATGAGAACCATATTTTTTCTGATAGCCAGTTTGGCTTCCGTAAATCCAGATCCACCGAGGATGCGGTAGTTGAATTAACATCTACTATTGTAAAAAATTTTGACAGGAAGCTCAAAACAGTTGGTGTTTTCCTAGACCTTTCCAAGGCATTTGACACCGTTTCAGTTCCTTTGCTACTGGATAAGCTAGAGCGCATTGGAATTAGAGGCACTGTCAACGACCTTTTCAAAAGCTACCTAACCGATCGCTCACAAGAGGTCGTCGTAAATGGCGTCTTTAGCAATGTGGAACTGATTCATTTTGGCGTTCCTCAAGGAAGTGTTCTCGGTCCTTCTCTATTCCTCGTGTACATCAACGAACTGTGTAAACTCTCTCTTCCTAATTGTCAAATAATCACTTACGCAGATGACACTGCACTGCTTGTTAGCGGACAAAGTTGGGAAGAGGTACAACTGCTTGCTGAAGCGGCCTTAAGAGACGTCCTAAACTGGCTTTCAACCAACCTTCTTACCCTCAATGTTAAGAAATCTAATTTTATTACCTTCTCTCCCACTAATCGAACCCAACCACTCTCCTTTTCCCTTCGCGCACACACTTGTCCAGTCGAAGTCAATTACTTTTGCTCCTGCCAAACCCTTCATCACGTCACTTCGACAAAGTATCTTGGCGTCCACGTCGATAGTTTCCTCTCCTGGACCCCTCACATCAAGAATACTATAGCTAGAGTACGCAAACTCATGTTCGTCTTTAAGAACTTAAGAAGTGTTGCTGATTCTCAGTGTATGAAAGTTGTTTATTTTGCTCTCGCACAATCCATCTTGAACTACTGCATCACTGCATGGGGCGGTTGCATCAAAACTCAGATGCTTAGAGTGGAGCGGGCGCAGCGGGCTGTCCTTAAAGTGATGACCTCTAGACCAAGGAAATTCCCCACCAAACTTCTTTTACAACAATGCGAAGTTCTTTCAGTTAGGCAACTATTTGTCTTAGCTACTGTTTTACGTCAGCACCGGCACTTGTTTTATGACCCTAAACTCCTTGAAAATAAACGTCGCTCAGACATAGTGTGCAAAATTCTACCACGAAGAACAACTATAGCTAGCCGCCACTTCTGTTATCTAAGTTCTCCACTGTATAATAAGGTTAACAAGGCTATAGGTATATACCCGCTCCCTCAACACAAATGTAAAATGAAATGTTTAAATTGGCTCTTAGCTCTTTCATATGAACAAACAGAAGATCTCCTCCTTCCTTTATCATAACTGCTAAAGACAAGTTACATAAGCCACACATCCTTAGGTACATATTACACACACACACACACACACTCACATACACTCCCACACACTCCCACACTACACACTTTTAACTCACATCCCCACACACTCACACCTATCATCTCCTCCTCAGTCATTCATTAGACTTTCTCATTAGTGTAATAATTTTTTTTCTTTTAATTTTATTTTAAATAGTTCTTTTATACAGAACCTACTCATCAGTCCTGGAGGTGGGCGTTGAGACTGCTTCACAGTTTATAACTTTTGTAGTTTCATCGTTTTACTTGTAATTTATGTTCACTTGTGTACTTTGTTCTGAATAAACAAATTTTTAATTTTTTTTTTTTTTTTAATAATTGAATCACTACATTAAAACAAAGTCGCTTCCCGCTGTCTGTCTGTCCCTATGTATGCTTAGATTTTTAAAACTAACCAGCGGATTTTGATGCGGTTTTCTTTAATAGATAGAGTGATTCAAGAGGAATGTTTATATGTATAATACATGGACTCAAACCCTGTTAAACGGTCTAAACAATTTTTTTAAGGAGTGGTGGTCAAACACTTAGTATATTACATTTTATAGAGGTAAAGCTTGTTGGTTTGTTTGTGATTTTGCGAGTATTATATGTACAGGGTTATCTTTGGAACAACTGAATCAGCTGAACCGATTTAAAAAATATATTTACTGATTAGCCCGAGTAGATCTCGATGTAGATATTCTGACTTGTTTAGTTGTGTTTTAATGTGATCATTTTTTCATTTTGAAACGCGCGGACGAAGTTGCGAGCGGGCCGCTAGTGTTTTTATATAAATGTTGGTCGACAATTTCACCCAGCGCCATCTAAATCCAAACAATAGTACGATAATACAACCAATGTCCTGCCGTACATGCGCTCGTGTCGTGACGGCTCGTCAGTCACCATCGAGCTTCTAAGGCTGTAGCATGTGTGGTTCTATTTATTTATTTAATTCATTTTGTTTGGTATTTCGAAGCACATAACTCCTCCAGTTGTCACATTTCTTAGCAGTAGGTATTGTAGGTAGGTACCCTTCAATCATCACATTGAAAATGTGATTTTGTTATGACATCACGAAAAAATTTTGTTGAGTGTTTGAGTACATTCAGTACTTGGTGTTATCCCCTTTAGCTGTCAAAACTGCCTCCAATCTTATCGGCATGCTTTTGATTAAGTTATTAACGAAATCTTGTGGTATTCGATTCCACTCTTCTTCCAGTACCCTTTTCAGATCTCCTATGTTTGTTGGTGTTGGATCGCGCTGTTTTACTTGTTTGCCGAGCTTATCTCAAACATGTTCGAAGGTATTTAAGTCTGGCGAGCGTGCTCGCCACGGTAAAACGTAAATTTCGACCTCTCGAAAATACCCCGATACTATCGCAGTGTGGTGCCGCGCATTGTCTTGCATTACTTAAAAATTATCTCCGATGTATGGGGCAAAGGGCATGACAATCGGCTCTAAGATTTCATTTACGTACCGAGCCGCAGTCAGGGATCCATTTTCTACGATGTGTAACTCCGTACGTGCCCCTATGCAAATGCCGCCCCATACCATCACTAACCCTCCACCATATGATGAAGCGTTCCTCTAAATAAGTCCATGAGTGTATTACAAAAATTTCACGATATAACATTAAAAAAATATACATAATTGTCGTAACACTCTACTATGGGGCGTTCATATTTCCGATGATAGACGTAACTTTCTATGGCACCAACTTTAAATCGTGGTACTTTCTTTCTCTATCGTGTCACTAGTTGTCTCTTTCAAACCAATGTGAAGGTTTGTTATGGTTTTATTTTGGATTAAAGTGCGTCTCATAACTCCTTGCGTGAACTTTGTTCATGTCTTTAAACATTTGAGTTCTCAATCTCTGAAGTAAAACAACGTCAATCACATAATTTTTTCTAATAGAAAAATCTGTTGGTGCACCACTGGTTTCTAGATCACCAGTGCTCTCAATATCTTAGTATCTCAGTATCGTACTGTACGGTGAGGAACTGATGAAAATACTTAAACAATTTTAAACACCCAGACACAAATATCTTATTATCATCACACATGTTTGTGATGCTCGCCCAGTAAAATCCACAACTTACAACGCAGATGGCAGAGCGACAACCAAATGAGTAGTGTCCTGACATTAACTGTAATTTATTAACCGACTTTATCAAAAAGAAGGAGGTTCTCAAATCGTCGGAATCTTTTTTTTTTATGTATGTTCACCGATTACTCGAAAATGGCTGAACCGATTTGGATAATTATTTTTTTGTTTGTTTTGTTATTCTGTGAATACTTCACAGGTGGTCCCATATAAATTTTATCAAAATCGGTCGAACTGAAAAATCAACGAAAATCTAAAAGTTGTATACATCGATGATGTTTCATGTACTATATGTACTTCATGTATACATCGCTGTCTCATTGAAGCGGTGCGTTTATTTGGCCTTGTGCGTTTATTATATATACAAAATACATCTATTTTCCACTAAAAATGTATTATAGGCTCAAATTTCATTCAATGAAGTCGGTTTCTTTTTAGTTTTTAAAACGTAATTATTTTATTTTATTTCAGGAACACCTGTTGTCTTCTTGACATATGATAAGTCAGACTCCAGTTTGTAAGCGGAATACCAAAGCCTCATGAGATGACTTCAACCACCGTCTTAGTGTGGTAATTAATGTTACTGTAAGATATTAACTGTAAGACTATTATTAAAAGAAGATCCACTCAGAGCATTCTGCGAGACCTGTGCTGCTATTATGTAATTCAGATAAGAACAGCTTTCAGCTTCTATTCATAGTTTTACGGAATGTTTGTCATATGTATAGAAATCGGACGTTCGTAATACCAAACTTATAAAGTCCATTGAAAAACCTCAAAACTGGTGCAAGATGCAATCAAATAAATTTATGAAAGAACGAATAGAAACTAAAAAAAATTTTTACAAGAAACCTATAATAGTTAAATAAATAACACCGCGAATGCAGTATTATAAATCATAATCAGCTAGACCAAATCTCTTCCGAAATAACTAAACGAAACTAACTAAATAATTAACACATTGCGTCCAAAACTAGAGATGATGCAGTTGTACCGCCCCTCCAATATTGCGTGTACCTGCTTATCGTACAACGTAAGATGTAGTGTTTTGTCTAAAATTTAATTGTAAATTGTCCAGTTTGCACCTCATTGACTTAAGATGGTTCCCTGACCAAATGACCTTGATGTGTTTTGACGGAGCAAGTCAGTCTCGTCTTTTATTAGCAGAAAATAGAAAAAGAAATTTCAAAAAATGAAATAGAAAAAGAAATTTCAAAAAATGAAATAGAAAAAGAAATTTCAAAAAATGGTTTTTGTGTTATGTTTTAATGAGTTTATTCTCTGCTTTATAGCTGCAATTTGAGCGACGTCCACTTTAGAAGATGATGGTTATTTAATATCATATTTATTCGTAATATCATACCTAAACTACAAAATTAACTCTAACTTTAAAAACTATTTTTTAACCCTTCATTTACCAGATAGCCGAATAAATAGTGGACATTTTTTTTTGAGAACAAGTACTGTTCATTACCTGAGAGCTGATACTCAGGTCAATATATTACGCATAATGACCTCATCATCCGAACTTAACGTTTTTGGGTGAGGTGATTACGTCTTCATGCGTGAGATACGATCTCACTTTGTGTTTATGTTTACCCTGGAAAGAGTGTATAATCCACTTTAGGACAATGCCGTGATCTCGATCGATAGTGATTAGGTTATTTATCCTTCACTGCTTCTGGATTACTTGAAACTTGTTAATTATATTTTTTTTTCTATATTTTAAATCAGATTAAATAGAGACATTACGATTAGCCTATTGTGTCCCACTGCTGGGCCTCCCCTTAATCCCCTGGAGAGACATAATAAAATGAATTAATTAATATAGTCATATCGTCCATTCAGATGCACTTTTTTAATGTTTTCAAATGTGCGAACCATGCAAGAATGGTTTTCGAGACGCATCGAAGTCTTAGTGACTGTAATATTATGAAAAAAAAATTCAATAGCCTAGAAAACTAATACAGAACAAAGCAGTGACCTTTCAGTGTTCTGTTTACGCTAGCAATTTAATCCTTGAATGTATTACGATAAAGCTGAATATTGCAAGGACACGGACAACGTCCGGCGATTCAAAAGCCATTTCGTATTCATAACGTATTGTAAAATATGCGACTGGATAAACTCACGACTGCTATGAATTGGATCTTATTGTAAGAAAACCACTGTAAATCAGATTACTACTAAGTCAAATCATGGTAGACTTATCTATAAGTAGATCTAATGTTTGTGTCGAAGATAAATTAGAATGACCGAAGAATGTAACTACACTCATTCCAACCAAAAATATTTAGAATCAGAACTCGTATGGGTCGTGAGAAATAAGTGTGTATAGTCGAGTGAAGGTAACAGGAGATAGGAGACAACAGGTAATGTTGTCTGAACCCACACATTAAGTGGGTTACTGTTGGTGTAGCCTGTAACGAGTTCAGTATTTATCTAACTCGTATAGGTTACTTATATAAATATGTAAATAAGTCAGCTGTTAAAAAATCAAAAACCTTCGTCAACTTTGATCTATGTAAATACCATTTTTACAGAAATGTACATAATACTGTTGCCTGTTTATATATTACCTATATAAACAGACTAGTAAACAGATATAAAATACAAAGTGAATGGTTGAGCTGTCTAAGGACCGTGGCAACGATTAGCTCATCAACCTAGATCACTACCAGAAAGCAACATAAACTAAATATAAATACTGTACAGCATTATAACAGATACTTTTATATCCACTACATTACTCAACTACATTTGCTTAACAATAGAGCGGCAAATTTGATAGTTTTAAATTACGCACATCAATTTTATGATTCCGTAGGACTGCTAAGTAACTATAAGCTATTTAACATAATGTAAAAATGTTTATTTTTCTCGTGATAATGTGTGAACAACTCTCCATTTTAGTGGCACGATTGAACGCATGGCGAAACGATGACCTCTACAATATCGAAACTCCTGAGTACGATATTGTACGGCCTGCTTATTTATATTCATACAAACAAACCAACCATAGAAGGCCGCCCTCTATACAAATTATACATCCACTCTATAAATAGGTTAATACTTATTATACTTATACCATCTTTTAAATTAAAATATAAGTAGCAAAAATACTCCGCGCCAAAGGTACTCGTACAAACTCGTACTCGTAAAGGTATACTCGTACTTATCTTGAAGGTAATCAAAATAAATGCATTATTTTGTAGAATTTACGCAGTGCCTGAAACTGTTATATCAAACTCTTGTATCCGTATAATGCACGAATACATCAATACTCCGGGTCTACTCGGCATGACGATAAACTATTATATTGGGAATATAATAGCGCAAAATTCTACTTTTAATTACATCGTTTAGAACGATGGAACAGTCGATATTAATTTTGAAAATCGATGTTGTAATCCTTCACAACAGACGATAACGATAATTGGGAATAAAACAACTGTCAAATCTACCGATTTGGAAGAACAATAAGGCGACGTTATCGGTTCGATAAATTGATATCGGTTTGCCGAGTAGACGCCCAGCCTAGATTTTGTTGGCATTCACGCCTGCGGATATATCAAAATTGTATGGAAATGACATTAACTTGTGAATTAGCAATGACATAAGTCACGATACAAGCGTGCAGCTTATGTAGATGTGCGCGCTGAGTAACAAATTGTAGGCGGCGGGCTGCGGGAGTTATTAAGATTAAATAAAATATAAATATAAAATCAAAAATAAATAAAAAACAAGTATAAATGTGTGGTCTCTGTACTCCGCGGAACATGGTTGAAAAATAAGCGTCATACTCGTATATTATAAAAACATTTAACTCTCACGAGCGCTAACGCCAAGATGGCAGCGTGCAGAATGCAACGAGACCCAATTACCCAGGGGTAGTTGTCCCTGCAAGTTGGAGCCTGGCTAATGACAAAGATGCTGTAGCCCTTACCTAAACCCAAGGTCACCAACCTCAACCACTTCTCGAAACTTGACCCAAAATCTGACCAAATCCTCCAGTAAATTCCACTCGCTTTTTCATATCATATCATATCATAACTTTCATATCATATTTTAAAAATAGATTACGATTAGAACAGTGTGTCACACATTCTAGCATCCCTTGTGTTTGTTTTTGGTGATTTGTTTTTGGTGATAACACTTAAACCGTTATTCGAGTTACTATCATTTCCATACAATCGGATATTTCCGTACATGCGTTAACAAATAGGAAAACTAAGCTCGAGGTATTTAGACTCCCGAGATTAACCGACAGTTGTAATTAACGGATATTTACAATGATCCGAAACCAACAACAGACAAAAGTCTCTAATTTACTTATAGACATAGACAATGATCCGCAACACATGCTTCACACTGTTATCTACAGATGTGGTTGCTTACTGTGTACACTCGTGGAACATACCGCGCTCGTGTATGTACGCGCCTTTAGTACGATAATTCTAAACGCTCCTTGTCTTATCCATAAAGCGGCATGTATTTCCATAACCAGAGCAGATATCTGTTGTGTAAAACTCGAAAACAGAATTTGGCAGATTTTACACACCGTTCATATTATAATGAATACTGGCATCATAGTTTCTTTGTTAATTATACGTTGATTCTAATCACCGTTGTAGTAAATTATATAATAGATAAATATAAAGTATTTAAGTACATATAGCTATAAAAAATATACCTAGGTAATAAATAATTAAATCATTCTAGTGAAGCACGTTTTAAATAATAGTTACTTTATAAAAAATATATAGTTACCAGTTCACACGACTAGTTTAGTTTTTACTACTAGATACCAAATATATAAAAAATTAGACTAGAATCATTACCTACATGTTGGCTTAAAATCGATGTATTATTTTATTATCTATGTTATAATAACGAAACATACATAAATGTTGCGTGAAATAATGAATTTTTAAACTACATTCAGGTCTTCAACTCCCATAGTTAATAAAGTAAATAATTAAGCCCACTCTTACTACTACAAACATTCCTAAGGATTTTATTAATAAATATACACAATTGATTCTATCGTTAAGTTTTATAAACAATTCAGTCTTTGTAAAAACGTGTTATAGTTATCATAGAACTGCGAGTCAATATTGTCTTCAAATAAATTTACTAGCGCGGTCCGGCCGACACACAGTAAGGCCCCAAGTTGCCAGGACAAGAATGATGTGTTCAGAGGTTCTAGACAAGATCTACCTTGTGTTGGTGTTCACGCCGTATCAAATTGTATGGAAATGACAGCAGCAACCATACTTCAGTCATACGACTTATCACAAGCTCATGTCATTTTCATACATTTACTTATAAACGCATCTCAACTTAAATACTGCCTAAACACGGCTTAAGATTCGCGCTGTCACTAGTTGTCAATATCTTACAAATAACCTTTTTTGTTAACTTTTGAAAATCATGAGAGACGTTTATAGGTAAGGCCAATATTGTAAAGCTAAACAATATTGGCCTTACCTATAAACGTCTCTCATGATTTTCAAAAGTTAACAAAAAAGGTTATTGTGTTTTAGAAAAATAATTTTACTAAATATAATTTGGTCGACTCTACACTGAAGATTACTGACCATATATTTATTTTTCCAACATATCTATCTATAATGCCACTAGCATGACACGGACACTGGCAGAATTGAGACAAATAAAGTCGCAGACGCCATAAAATAAGAAGAAGAAGAAGTAAGGCCATCCATCAACCATCGACTAAGATTTATAACAAACAAACTGAATATAAACTATAAACACTTGACATTGGCAGAATTGACTTTAGTATGTCACAGGCCATTAACGAAGAAAAGAAGAAAGATAGAAGTAAGGCCAATATTTTATCCGCAGGTGTGATCGCTAACGGAAAGTGGATCTTGACTAGACTACTGGGTCCCTATTTCAACACCATCTAGTTAGAAAATAAATTAATATAGTATGAAACTTTAATAAAGTTTATCAAGATTTGTAGAGCAGACTGTTTGTTCATGTAGCTATAACCTATTAATTGAGACTATTCCAAAGAGCCCAAAGACGATACCTTTGCTATAATTTGTTGAAGAGTTGGGTATCCTGCAGATTCCAGGTGATGCCGCAGCATCAAGTCAATGTGACCATGTTCTTGCAATATTATTGAAGTAACAGGAAACCTACCAAATAGAGAATTGGTCAGACCGAATGATCTTAAAATGGTTGAACAGATTTTTAACTAACTAGATCTAGAAATCGAAAACTAGATCGGTTGACTCCTAGTCTCATAAATGTGGCTAGATGAACACCTTGCTTAGCGCTTCGGCGAATTTGGTAAAGTCTCACTTTGGGTACCGGATTGTTTTATGGTAGCCATGCGCTAGCGTTTAAATATAATATTTATTTGAACTCTTGTTTAAGTGATGTTACGCTGCTGGACACTAGAATGGAGCTGCGAATCTAAGCAGCAAGCTACCCACTTCCATGTTACCTTTTCCTAATTAGTACAAAATGTTCCATAGTAAAATGACAAGAATAACGAGTACATATGTACGCAACGCACCAATCGTACCACGACATGATATTTCCTACGTTGTGTCGTCTTAGTTATGTAATGGAATAGTATTAATAAAATGTTAAGTCCTCAATGGTTATATATGTAATCTGCTTTTTTCCCTAAGGGTCTATCCTATAATCATACATTAGCTAATATGTAGTTAAAATCAGTTGCCATCTCTATTCTTTGACATTCGAATAACAAAGACAAACCATTAACGCCACGATAGCTATTTATTTGATTATAGGATAGAGGTTATGTGGATTATAATGGTTATTAAAGTTTAACCTTCTTTGTGTTGTTATATAACTTAGTTAAATTTGTGTAAATATAATCGCTGAAATTATTTAAGTAATGGCAAAAAAAAATTTTGTTCATATGTTCATATTGCACTGGTTTCATTCAACCAACCTGATCCTGAAACTCGAAACAACGAATTCCTTTCCTTGTTTTTCTTTAGAAAAACTATCATAATTTATCCTTCTGTTGGAAATGTTAGATTGGCAATGCAAAAGAGAAAGATGTATGTTAGAGAGAAAGGCGAGACGATACATTTGGGATACTTACTGAAGTATGTTAAACTGATAACGCAGAAGAGCATAGTATACGTGTACCTATGTTAATCGAAATAAACCGCAAATTTTCGGACGGAGAAATTTTACGTTTCACATGTAGGAATATTTAACTTTATAAATCCATGATGTATGTTTCAGAAATGCTACTTATGTTGTACAAAAGTACACAAATTTATGGGAAATCGTTGTTGATCACCGACCTAAGGCGAAGCTCGAAGGGTGGTAGGTAGTGGACTGTATGCTTTCTGATTCCGCTGAAGTAGGTATGAATAAAAACAGCAATGTACAGGGTAATGCTCGGGGCGAGGCGGCGAGTTGGCGATGGGACAGCGTAACTACTATTCTGGTTGAAATGCACGAAGGGAACTGGCTTTCAATCGGTCTCGCCATAATAATTGGCCTTCCCCGTCAACGCGCCGTCGGCCAAGCGCCTTTATTTAATGAACCAATAATTTATATTTTCTGTCTCTGTCACATATTCAATATGTCTTTGTCTATTTGAACGGACCAATAGGTAACTATCATAGATGTCACTCCGGCCAATGGCTACCTAGAGCCGTGTCCTTGCGCACGGCTCAAGGTCATCCTACACGTGCCAGAGGCTCGGAGGCAGGTACCTATCTATTGTACCTACTCATGC
This sequence comes from Lampropteryx suffumata, assembly GCA_948098915.1. Classification (NCBI taxonomy): domain Eukaryota; kingdom Metazoa; phylum Arthropoda; class Insecta; order Lepidoptera; family Geometridae; genus Lampropteryx; species Lampropteryx suffumata. The sequence goes on along the minus strand of OX402544.1, from coordinate 9,410,710 downwards.
CACGGTTTTGTCTATCTAAATTGTCTTGCCTAAATTTTCTACTATTTTACTTTATCATCATTTATGGGTATTAAAACAACGGACAGTTTATATTTTATTGTTTAACCTACCTACTATATATCTGTAAAGCTTATTATTATTAGGAATTTTGTCTAACTTAATCTAGTTACTCTCACAGTTTGTGAGAACTTAAAACATCGATCTTATAATCTAATCTGTTCAGTCTCTAGTCTCTGTCCTATGGACCAGAAGGTACAAATATAGGCAATTTAATTATAAGTGGATTATGGTGCAATTTGATTTGAACGACGAGGAATCCCGAGAAAGTCGAAGGTCGAAGTTGCCCGCGTCCGTAGGAGCATACTCATAGTAACCCTACACGTGATCCTTGGGTAGTGCCAAACGGGTAGCAACTCTTCTGGTGGTAGGCTACGGCCGCGGCTTGTCACCACCCACTAGACAAAACCAGTCCGTGAAGCGACGATGTCGTGTTTCGGACTGATGTCTGGTGCAGCCACTGTGGAAGTGACGGGTTTGAGCAGTTCTTTCTCTGGATTTTTGCTAGGGCAATCATGAGATCAAAACAGCGCCGGTGTGCAGGGAGGCTAGACATGGAGGGTAGCGGGAGGCATTTGTAGTCTGCGACTACGTGACCTTGAAGAGCCCGATTTCTCTGTTTTATGGACTTTGGTGGATACCGGCCTAGATAAAGTAATCTACGCCGGATTATATAGATCTCACACTGGAGACCTTGAGACAACCAGGCTGTTTAAATTATATCTGCGAAGCGGCGGATGTAGCCCAACAACGTTACCGTGATGCCCAACAGGTACTTCTGGGTGATTTTAATGCTCATCACCAGCAGTGGCTGTTTCCATATCAGTCTACTGACCATGCTGGTAGAGAAGCTTATAAACTTGCTCTCTCACATAATCTCACTCAGATGGTGATCGAGGCTACCAGGGTACCAGACGTTGAGGGCCACACAGCCAATTGCTTGGACCTGTTACTGACTAACGAACCGGATCGCCATTCAGTATCGGTGCTGCCTCCTTTGGGCACCTCCGATCACTGTGTGGTGAAGTCTATATCGTCATACTCGCCACCCGATACCTCGCCTCGAGGATGTAGGTGATTGTGGCGTTACAAGTCAGCAGACTGGGATGAGATGCGTCACTTTTTCGCATCTTATCCTTGGCGGCAGACCTGCTTTTCTTCTAGTGACCCGTCAACATGCGCTAATGCCATTACAGAGGTGATCTCTCAAGCAATGGAATATTTTATTCCATTCTCTGATGTCACATCCTTCGGCAAAGCTCGGCCTTGGTTTGGTCCTGCATGTGCCGCTTCAGAAGCGCAAAAACGTGCAGCTTACCTTGCTTGGGCTGACGCTCGCAACAGCAAAGCCACGGATACACGAATTAAGAAGAAAGCCTTTAATCAGGCGGCCAAGTCCTGCAAGAAGGTGTTACGGAAGGCTCGCTTCAATCGAATTGGCCGTATGGGTGCCAAGCTTGCGACTCATCCAGCTGGCAGCAAGGCATTCTGGTCCTTGGCCAGGTCGGTGGAAGCGAACTTCAGCCGCCCTTCTCTCCCTCCACTACTTAAACCGGATGGATCTCTAGCCCACAATGCAATCGAGAAAGCAAATCTCTTTGCTGCTCAATTTGCGGAAGCTTCACGTCTAGACACCTCTAACGAAACCCCACCTAGCCTTCTTCGATGCGAAGCTACAATTTCGCATACAGCTGCAGGAAATTCGCATCCATCAAGAGAAGTGCTCAAAACGTTACTTGACGTGAACAAAGCTAGTGGTTCGGATGGCATTTCGGCTGTAGTGCTGAAAACGTGTGCCCCTGAGTTGTCTCCCATACTAACAAGACTTTTTCACCTATATCTGAAAACTGAAATAGTCCCAAAATCCTGGAAGCTTGCTAATGTGCAACCTGTGCCCAAGAAAGGCAGTCGCGCTGACCCATCAAATTACCGCCCAATTTCGGTCACCTCCCTACTATGCAAATGTATGGAACGTGTACTGAATACGAAGCTCCTTACATACCTTGAAGACAACGACCTCCTCAGTGATCGACAATACGGTTTTCACCGAAAGCGATCTACTGGGGATCTTCTTGCGTATGTCACGCATATTTGGAGTGAGGCCATAGAGAAATTCGGTGAAGCATTAGCTGTTTCACTTTACATCTCAAAGGCCTTTGATAGGGATAGGGATAGGCACGATAGCCTTATTGGTAAGCTTCCAGCCTACGGATTGCCAGTTCAGTTCTGCTCATGGCTTGCTGACTTCTTGAGGGAAAGATCCATTCGAGTAGTTGTTGACGGCTGCTCGTCTGATCGATTGGCAATTAATGCCGGTGTACCTCAAGGGTCAGTGCTCTCTGCCACACTGTTTTTACCGCACTTAAACGATCTGCTTAAGCCCGGAATTATTGGGTATGCAGACGACAGTACAGTTGTGGAGAGATACTTTGCCAACGCACGAGCAGTAAAACTGACATTCAGAAATACAGAGACGAGATGCTTATGCGTATGGATTTGACTCTCCAGGTCGTGTCCGATTGGGGCGATGCCAATCTTGTTAAATTCAACGCATCCAAAACGCAAGCCTGTCTCTTTTCGGCGAAAAAAAGTCAGTTTCTCCAAGTCCCCGTTTTCCGAAATGTACCGGTATCTGTAGAAGATCATCTCGAACTCTTAGGAGTTTCACTCACTCGGACTCTCAATTTTGGCTCCTATATTGAGTCCCAAGGCCAAGACTGTTGCCATGAAGCTTGGCATCCTCAACAATGTGAGGCGATACTTCACACCTGGACAGCTTTCCACTTTATATAAAGCTCAAGTCCGGTCGGGTATGGAGTATTGCTGTCATCTGTGGGATGGTTCAGCCAAATACCAGCTGGGTGCTTTGGACTCGATTGAGCGTAGAGCATTGAGGGTGATAGGTGAGCAGCTAAACGCTGAGACTAAGTTCCAGAGTCTCGAGCAACGTCGTAAAGTAGCTTGCCTTTCGATCTTTTATAGAATACATTTCGGAGAATGTGCCCAGGAATTGCATGATCTCATTCCACCATCTCCTTTTCACAACAGGACAAGCAGACGCACCGCTCAATACCATCCATACCTTGTCAGTCTATCACCTTTACGAACAAAGCGCTTTGCTTCCACATTTATAATTACATTGGCTGATTTGCCGTCGTATGTCTTTCCTGAAAACTACTATTTGTGTCTCTTCAAGTCAAGAGTGAATAGGTATCTTCTAGACCTGCGTGCCCCATCGTCGGCCACATCGTCGCTTAACATCAGGCGAGTTCGTGGTCAAACGTAGGTCTATCTATGATAAAAAAAAAAATTAACTGCTATTCCGTGATGACGTTTAGAATAGACAAATGATCATAGACTAAGTAATTATCAAACAATCACTTGACACTGGCAATGTTCTCGACTAGACAGATACCATTATAGGATGAAATGAAGAAAGAAGAAGGATTCTTCGTTTGTCATTTCATGAAGTATCACGGCTCTGCTAATTTAATATTGTTTTATTGCATGTTTTATTCAGTAATAATGGCGGAATTTTAATGAATTAATTTTGTGACTACATGGGACAAGTATGACTAATTAAATTATATGTGGATTATGGTGCAATGTGATTTGAACGACGAGGAATACCAAGAAAATTTTTACGGACATTCCGCAATGACGCCTGGAATTAACAATATACCATCGACTAAGACTTTATAACAAATTGACTAAACACTTAACGTAAACACTTTTATTGACACTGGCAAAATTGACATTATTATGTCACATGCCATAAACAAAGAAAAAGAAGAAGAGTAGAATCTAGAAGAGTTCTGTACGTCTGTCATTTTTTTGGCAACGCAATAACAAATACCTATACAGGTTGCTATTGCTAACAAGCCACGCAAAAACTATTGAAGACTATAGAAATGAATTACAACTTATGATTTGCCATTGACAGGGAAAGAAAAAGATGACGGCGTTTTTCAAGATTTCCTTATGCTATTGAATTGATTGGATGAAGTTACTAAGCTAAGCTAGAATTATAGAGAGAAACTTATATAAAAGGTCTATGAAATTGCCGTTTTGTAAAAAAAGGATGAGTAGTTTTTGTTATTTTATTTATTTCTATTATATAGGGTGGGTTGCCCAACTGTGAACCAACCAGATGCAAAGAGCCACCGTTATATTTAAAAAATGCGACGTTGGCGTTCTGAACTAATACTGCCAACAGAAACGCATATGCACCCATCTATCTCTCCCCAGTTTGTAAGCAGCGCTGGCAAAAGACACACGCATAGTGATCAAGTTTATAAAAATAAAATATACCTCAAAAGTAAGTTTTTTGTCGTTATTTCATTCTTTTTCTTAATATTTTGGGTGTTAACTACAGTGTTTTTGCCTGTTACGTATGATTACACATACATAACGTTGTAAATTACACTACAGTTCAGATTTCTGTATCATCATTTACCGGGTGAAATTTTGGGGTTAGTTTTTTATTGCGTACCATAATCGGTTCATAGTGTAATAAACCTACCTACAGTGTAGTTAATTATTTTCTGTTTGAGAAATGGCATTTTAATGAAAGATACCCAACACTACGTCTCTACGTTGTAAAAATTTGAGCGCCTAGGACTGAGAACTTGTAAGGAAACGGATGACACCAAAATAATGAAAATGCCAAAATATTCACGCGTGATCAAGAGAACGCATTAAAATGCCACTATGTAGAATGCGTCTTGAAATTTTATGGACTCACAGCCAAGGATTGTCTTAGTTGCTTTTCAAATGGTTGAAAAAAAGCGCGATGGAACAACATTCATCCACATGTAACAATTTGTATCATTGTTTGTGCTAGGGGTGAAGCTCTCCTACCAGTTCTAGTTTTTCCGAGAAAGAATTTCAAGGACTTTATGATGACGAGTGCCCCTCCTGGATCACTTGGCTTAGCTCACAAATCTGGATGGATGACCGCCAAACTGTTCGTGGAAGTATGAAGCACTTTATACTAGAAGATTAAGAGCCTAATGCCATCATTTAATGATTATTAATATATAGGGTCTTGCATTAAGCGTGTCCTATCTTTAAATTTAAATAAAACAAAGTGTGTGTGATATATTATCGAAATTATTTATTTATTTGAAAGATGTAGTGATGCCATTATGTGTGGAATATGACATCATTCAAATGTCCGCCACGGCTTCTCTGGGTGGAGCGCATGCGAGATATTAAATTTTCCATGACTTTTGCGCATAAATCAGGCTGAATTTGAATTTGATGGCCTGGCCAATGTTGTTCTCAAAGAAATATGGCCCGAATAAGAAATTACGGTCAGTTGCTAACTGCTCCAGTGCCCATTCAGCGAACACACGTCGTTGTCTATGGTCGTTTACCTTCAATTCCTGGGTGAGTTGAATTTTATACAAGTGCAGGCCCAAGTCACGACGCAAAATTCGCCAAGTTGTGGTCTGTTCTTGTGAGCGACGCGAAATCGACTGCCTCGGTTTCTCCTGCACACTCTCACGGACAGCGGCGATGTTTTCGGCAGACTTTGCGTTTCGTTGACGTACGGGTGTTGGTCGATCATTTACCGAACCAGTGTAATATCTTTCTTTTCTACTTAGCTCGTAAACGCTCTTTATGTACATATTATATTATTTTACTTACGTGAAGATATGTAACGGATTATACTGCTCAACATAAACAAGCTGCGTCTTTAACCATATTTATGGTATTCCATTTTACTTTCGTATCCTTGACTTCATACGGAGTTTCCGAGCAGATTAATCTGAACACCATCACAAATATCTACCACATTTTACGATGTTTATTTATATTCATAACTTTTCATTGTAAAATCTTTGTTTACATTTTAATTAATCAAAATTAAAAGGTGAAGGAAGCTGTCAATATATTTCATAATTCTCAAATTAGCGAGAGGTCTGCTAATATTACAATGAAAACTTTCATAACACTGTCTGGCTGAAACTTGAAATTCAAAATCCGTGATGGATTTGATATGCGCGATTTGCGCAGAAAATGAAGGGAGGACTGAAATATGTCATTCAGATCGGAGTTTTGAGACAAAATTGATGAAAAATATTATCTACTAGTGGAGAGTAAAATGGAGAGTCTGAGCCAATTCTAGGCAGGGAAACGCTACGGACCCATATTAATTAATGGACCAATGGTGACAAGGACCCGAGGACCTTATATTGATGAAAAGAGGACGTCCCCATCCAATCAAATAAAAATACCAGAAACGGAAATAATCTTAATCATGAAACTATGTGTGGAACTCTCCGGTTAGTGACTCATTTTGATAAAACAATTTTATCATTTGCACGTGTTGTTGAATGCTATAGCTATCCATGATGATTTGGCAAAACAGAATGAATAAATTACAACCAATTTGACAGATGTAGCTTCAACAAGATGGCCGCTACCAACTGTCAAAGTTCGGATGTGCGCATTGGAAGACCCTTTATATGATTAACATTACCTAACGACTTTTATTTCAAACTCAGTAATAATTTTGCTTAAACTAGGTAATATAAGTTAAAATCATTACCCTTCCTCTTGGTAAAATAGGTGGTTCATTGCAGCATGGTCTGTCTGGTTCAATGCTTACGCATTGAACCCGTGCTTACGCACGGGTGGTACGCATTGAACAAATTCAAATTTTTTGCTTAACCTGTATTTCTAGGAAATCTAAAGATTATATGAACAAACTAACAATGCAAAATCTTAGCCAGATTAATTATCTTACTTCACGTCCAAATCTTAGGTCCCTAAGTCAAAAATGTAAAAGATATGGATTTTTGAATTTTACCTGGTTCATTGCTGGACAACCCACCCTACTCGAAATATTCACCCAGGCTATTGATGCATCTTTGTACTAGTGCCTTCGGAAGTATTCACTATGCACGGGCAAAGTGCAAGGCCAATTTTTTAAATTTTGCTTTGATCGAACAAGAAAAATCCGATATCTTAAAACACCTTCATTACTATTTTTTCATTTCAAAAAGACATGTTTCTATACAAAATCTATAATAATATAAAAAGTCCTTTAACTGAATCACTCATCACTAAATTTCCAAAACTACAAGGATTACAGATTTAAAATTAGGCACGCGCATTCTTGGAAGGGTTAAGCGCACGCTAAGAACGTTGATAGAAAGGAGAAAAGATAAGTCGAATACATTTATTTACAGAAATGTACCAACAGCATAATATAAAATAATATAAACAGTTGAGCTATAGTCGGATTGAATTAAAATTTAATTTTGTAGTTGAAAAAAAAAACAAAAAACGTGTGCGACGCCGCGCCCAACCGAAGTGATAACTTAAACCAATCTAACTAGCGCTGTGGGGTAGAGTGAGAGAGGAAGAGCCTGCCTACCGCTGCCGTGTACGTGAGAGAAAGGGAAGCCAGACAAACTGGCGCCGTAACGCGTTACGTAACGAAGCGGTTTACCCGCACATAAGAAGTTATCACTTCGATATGTTATCGATATATCACGGTCATGTAAAGTTTGTATCTGCAAATACAATATTTTTTATTTCATTAATTACAAAAAAAAACTAATTTACGAATAAATTGTAACTCAACACAATTAAAAATTTCGACACTCGGCAATTTTTTCTAAGGCTGCGATTTTTTTTACAGCTCCAAGACCCTAACCTTATTATTTAATATTCATTTTAACTTTATTTAATTACCAATCTAATTCAATTTACCTTCAAGTAGAACCAATTTTAATTAGATAATCTATAAAATCGCGCGTACAGCGGTTTCAATGACTGTGTTGTACACCATGTCGTAATGTAGCGGCTCAGATACCTACTTTATAACATTATTTATTTTCTCCTCTTTGGAACCCGGTATCTGATTAGATTTAATTCGGTTACCAGCTCATTTCAATTCATTTAAATTCCAATCTGTTGACCTGCTATATTTCATGTAGATCGGATCAACGCAACGGTTCGAAAGTTATCGTCGAATACTTACATATTATATATACGAAGTCATATAGCCTAAGCTAGCGAAGCGAGTGAGTGATATTCTCAGTTTACCACTGGGATCATCGCTCGCTTTGCTCGTTCGAGCAGATATCTAACAGGGTTTTGTACTTAAGTAGTGTTATTTTTGTTTCTTAAACATTAGGATACCAATCACCTTAGAGCGCGAATTTATATGTTCAGAATTTTGAACTATTTAAGAACAATCTTCATGTAAAGAACTTTCATAATTGAAATAGATTTTTTTCTGTTCAGATTGTATGTCACTAGTAATAAGGGTTAGTCTTGCTGAGAGACAAATGTACCTACTATAGAAACAAGATAGTTATAATTTAATTTGGTCGGACGCAGTAGTAGGTACCTACCTACATAATATGCGTCAGGTATTGTCAGCGTCAGACATAAAGACAAAATTGCAATTCATATCGATAATAGAAGTCGAGGCAGCCAGTGGAACAGCACTATTAGTATTTTTTTGGTCTGGCCCTTATCGTGACGTCTCTACCTTTCTCACGCACATAGCTGTTTATCCTAAATTTATTGTTTTAAAATACGCGCTTTTTTTTCAATCTTGGACATTATTGAAGCAGAATGAACCAGAACGATTGCACTGAATTCAACAAACTGGATCTAGCCACGCAGAACAGCTCAGTTCACCAACTTGTATTATCCCCTTACTAGTTTCGTTCCTTGCCGTTCACCGATCGATCGCGCCGCGCCGGCCCACTGAGTGCTAGCTACAATTTTGTCATCAACACCATGAACAAATACACATGTGGATAAGTGTAGATTTCGGACAGCGATTCCGTTGTATGAAGCGAGCATCAACTTAAAACTAGAACAAAGCAGCAACTATAACCCGGTTGCTGATTTTTCCTCCTATTGGCTCAAGTAATGGCGGTGCGTTGTCCCAGGTTTCGGCCGGACTAGCGTATCGTCTGCTTGCCTGAATCGAAGCTAAAAAAAACTTCGCATCAGTTGATCTTCCCTGCTAAAAGTATGACGCGCGGTAACCAGAGAGATTTGGCTCGAGCTAAGAACCAGAAAAAACAACAAGAAATTCAGAGAAAGAAAAATGCAAGTGAAAAGACTGGGCTCTCGTTGTCCGAGAGAAAAGCTCGTGACGCCGAGCTAATGAGGGAGAAACAACGCAAGAAGGAGGTGGAGTCGACGACGGCGACGACAGCTTCAACGCCGACGCCGACGGACGGAAAGCCTTCGAAATGAATCGACCATTGTTTGTTTACATTATTAATAAAATACAATCAAAATGTTAATAAATAGTTTATTATGTTCTAACTCCTTACTTTTGTTTCTAAATAGGTACCTACTGTAAATAAAATAACACTACTTACGTGTCAGTACACATTAGTTACAGTAGTTATTGTTACTATTGTATCCTATTTTTCCCAAAGCCGCCGATTGGACAGTGGGAATAAAAAGCTGCACCGTGTCCTTGTTGTGGCCGTTTGTTCGGACGAAAGGGCAATAAATTTGCATTGATTCTAGTTACTAGTGCTGTGCTGTTTTTCACTTACAATATATATCTGCCTAGTTACTAACCAATTAACCCTAATATCCATACCATATTGAAAAATATGAAAGTTTCTACGTTTGTTGGTCTGTCCATTATGTTTTAAAAAAAAATATTTTGAATGGTTAATTTTTTTAATTTTAATTTTTATAAATTTTAACGAAGAAGATATATCGGCTATTAACAAAAAAGAAAAAGATATGTTTGACGTGTGTATCTGTATGTCTGTCTGTGGTATCCATGCATGGTATGCGTTAGCATCCTATAGTTTGTGGTGGTATCATAGCCCCAAACGGATGAACCAGTTATATTTATCGTACTACCGCACTACCCATTGATGTAGGTACCCGAGTCTGTTCGTGTTAGGTATGGTAGGCTACTGCAGGTTATCGATGCGGAGAGACGTGGCGCTGGTGAAGTACATGGTGCGCGTGCTCCGCGGTGAGCTGCACCAGCCGGCGGTGCTGCGACTGCGTGCGCCCAACGACTATTTGGGCGCGCGCCGCCGCCCCGCCATGCTGGAAGTGCCCAATTGTAGGACCAATCTACCTAAGTTTGTCCCCATGTCATGTCATGCCATATCATGACTTGCTATCTATTTACTCAATAGCCTCTCCGAAAACAGTGTTGATATATTTCATCAAAACCTACCGAAAGTCATGGAAATGGCACAGCTCGTGATAGAAACTAAATGTATTTCAGATTATTCGTTTATTACTTGTATACCTTTTACCTTAAATAAGTTAAGTAACTACATAGATCTAGCATCACCTTAGCGTTAAATAAATAATAGCTTAAAAAAACTAAAAAAAAACGCTTTATATAAAAAACCAAACTAAGAAACAGAAAACAAATTTTAATAAATGTAAGTAAGAAAAATATGTTTCATTTAAAAAAAGCGTGGGGTGCATGGTGTCAATAGTTATAACAGATATCAGAAGAAGGATTCTCATTTCGATAATATCTTAAAAAGCAGCCCACGCTTTTTTTTAAATAAAACATTTTTTTCTTACTTACATTTATTAAAATTTCTTTTCTATATAAAGCGTGTTTTTAGTTTTTTTTAACTATTATTTATTTTTTACTTTTCGAATTATGTAAGTATTGCATTGTCATAGGTCTTTGACAGGTGTGCAAAATTTGAATGAAATCTGGCCGTTTAAAGTGGGTCAAAATCGCGTCCTAAGGAGTCGGTTACAAACATACAAGTGAAGCAAATATTAAGCGTATAAAAAGAAACATGTTATGACTTATGATGTTACGATTAATAAATAAATGTTCATCTTGAGTTTCAGCTAAGATTCAAGAAAATCTGTTTAACTATTTAAAGATCATCAGCTCTTTTCTAGTTGGGATGGGAAAGGGATGTGAGCAACTTCAACAAGACTGATCTATTGGAAACCTGCTACCTGCTAAGCAAAAACATAGAACCTTAGCCCTGAAGCTGCAGCGCAACTGGAATCTCCTTCTCACCAGTCTCACCTATCGTGTTTCAATGAATATAAATTGGTTTATTTTCTAGAGAAAGGTACCGAATAATACAATAGGTTGGGAAAAAGTTTCTTCGCATTTTTTAAGCAAATTCAAAACATTTTTTAATATAGTTTATTTACATTTAACTAAAGTATGTAGGTACCATTATGTTCGATAACTTTTTGCCATCTTGTAGGTAGGGACATGATCCCATTGCTATAGAAATTTTGGGACTTCTGATCAAAATACGGCGAAAAGTGGTTTTAGCAGTCCTCTCGTGATGTTAACCTGACACTCCCTAAAGAATTCTGAAGAGACCGAAACAGGTGGAAATCTGAAGGTGCATGGTTAGGACTATACGGCGGATGCATTAACACCTCCCAGCCAAACTCTTAATTTGTGCTGAGTGGCTAAAGATGTGTGAGGTCTAGCGTTATCATGATGAAAAACCACACCCCTTCTGTTGATTAATTCCGGCCGCTTTCTCTCAACTTCTTGCTTTAATCTAATCAGTTGTTCGCAGTAGAGTTCAGAATCGATGGTCCTGCCTGGTGGTATCATAATGAATAATGCCCTTCCAATCCCACCACACACACAGCATCACCTTGTTGCGAGTTAACCCGGGTTTTCACAGTCTGTGAAGCCTGACCGGCCTTTGACCACGACCTTTTTCGCACGTTCTTGTCGTACGTGATCCACTTTTCATCACCAGTTATCAGCTTCCTCAAAAATGGTTCGGTTTCATTACGTCGTAATAAAGAATCACAAATGAGTACACGGTTCATTAGGTTTCTTTCAGTGAGCTCGTGAGGGACCCAAATATAGAGCTTTTTTGTGTACCCAGTTTTTTTCAAATGCGCCAAAACTGTTTTGTGGTCAGTTCTCAGTTCTTCAGGTACGTCGTAACTACTGATATGCTGATCTTGCTCCACTTTTCCAAAAATGGCATCCATTTTATACGTAATAGGGTGACCAGAGCAACGTGCATCTTTGACATCAAAATTTCCGGATTGAAAACGCTTAAACCAAATTTGTGCTACTCTCACAGACACTGCACTAGGTCCATAAACATCGCATTTTAATTTTTCGAGGCTTGCGTTGCATTTTTACCTTTTTTGTAGTAAAATTTTAAAATGTATCGAATTTCTTCATTAGATTCACTCATCTTGACAGTACGAAAAAAAAAAAAAAACACACATTTTCCTAATTTGAATTTGGAATTCTGTTCTTTGAAATTTAAACTTTTAATGATACCAAAACCAGCCAGATACAAATAGTATAGCCTAAGAGATTTTATTACAAGTTCATACATACTATAATGCGAAAAGACATTTTTCCCAACCTAATACGATAAGTATACATGCTATATAATACATGCTAAACAGTTGAGCTATCTAATGACCGTGTATACGATAGAAGCATTTATTTGTGTCTGAGGTTATATTTATTACTTTAATTTTTAATGTATACTTGTTTAATAAAGTGGAACTACCTAGCACACTTACAATACACGTAACTAAAGGATGTAAGTAGGTATAATAAGGGTCATAATCGCATAAATTAGCTCATGTGTCGTTAACATGTGACATTAGAATAACAAACAGACAGACAGATAGATCATTTAGTATATTCATTATGTCTGTCTGTCTGTCCGTTTCTAGTCTGAGCTCTAGCTTGCAGACTATTAGGTAGTCATATCGTAATGAAAACTTATAATAACTACTTATTAACTACTATCACAATGGTATGTCAATGTAGCAAGTCGCAGAAAGAAATCGATACCTCCCACGTAATTTTTGAACATTTTTTGCCATACATACAATACATAAATGTCTCCCATTTCCGAGATTTTGTTCATACAACATTTTACAGCGTCGTGCTACTTTTGACAAATGTTGATATGATACTTACAATCACTTCACTGGAAAACAAAGATTGCATTTAATTGTATGGTAATTACTACACAGTGTACGTTGATTAACACTTAATATGTATATCGTGGAAGTATGTGTAATATGCTACTAATAATTAGGCTTAGAAAATATTAATTTCAATCATGGTGAATACACTGCAAAGACAAAATATCAATAAGGTCAGCATAAGCTTCTCTTAAAGATGTTGAGATCATAAAATTGTTGTGGTGTGATCGTTCTCATGTAATCAATCATCAATACTAAGTCTGTACGTACCTACACTACGACTCTAGGTAATTTCTACGTAAAACACTGTTAACGCGATAATACCAGTAAAAAGTGTTTTATTTAAAAGCCGCGTTTTCACTAGGGGACATTTGTCTCGCGACTCTGTCGCTCGACACGAAATTCACGTGTCCCGCGACGTTGCGCGGGACATTTACGGGTCGCTCGACAGTCGCCAGACAGGCTTTGAGTAGTGAGAACGTGTGTCGCTTTGTGTTCTGATAATGGCAGTAGTGCGGTCCAACGAGAATACCAACGAGACCCTCATCGAGTTGTACCAAAATATGCAATTATTTTGGGACACTTCACATCGTTATTATAAAAACAAAATTAAAATAAAATGATGCATGGGAATCTATCGCGACAACACTAAATATACCTAGAAAAGACGTGGAGGGGAAATACACAACAAGGTCTCAGTTTCTCAGGGAGAGAAAAAGATTGCGAGCTCAAAATCTACTGGAAGTGGAAGTTTTTTTTACGTTTTGCTATTGTCTTCCGAATAATGATGTAAGCTGCACTGAAAAACACTACCTCCTCGGGCGACATACTGTTCACCACTGACTAGTGTGTACAAGTCATATGTCGCGGGACACTGTCCCGCAACTTTTGCAGAGACAACTACGTGAATGTCGAGCGATAAGTCTCTGCGACATGTCGCCTAGTGAAAACGCGCCTAAAATGTCTAATATAAATAATATAAATGTCTATATTGTCCCGCGCAACGTCGGGCGACATCGCGCGGGACACGTGAATTTCGTGTCGAGCGACAGAGTCGCGGGACAAATGTCCCCTAGTGAAAACGCGGCTTAATAGTCATAATAAAAAAATGTGAGCCGTCACTTGACGGCTGGCAGATGTGAAACATCGAAATTATTTTGTACAAGACAAGTAATAGGCATTAAAGTACAGATTAAGACAGTACCTACCTAACTAAATATGGCATGATGATAAAATACAATATTACGAATTTGTATTAAGTACGTAATTGAACAAGTACCCAAAATACTTTTAAAATGATTGCTGGGTTTTCATTTACCTATGTACCTACCTACTTTTGAAGTGCAATTGTTAAAAAAAAAACATACCTTCCTACCTACATTACGCTACAGATGGTTTAGGTAGGTACCTACGAGAAGACTACCTACTTTAATCTTACCTATATGTTTAGTTTGCCTTAAACCCACGCATAATAAATAATTCCCAAATACGGTACGTAATACCTACATACAAGTACCTAACATACTTTCATAATGATTGCTAGGGTTGCACTTACCTATGTACCTACTCTTGAAATTTCACCATAGATAGATTTTACGAAATGCGTCGCTCCAGCCCAGGCAGTGACAGCGCTTTATGTAAGAAGCGTGTGGCTATGTTATAGAGGATTTTCGAGCTGAATTGAACTTTGTTGCGTCGCCGCAAGGGTCGCTATTTATATTCCATCATAGCGCGTCGATGCGTCGCCACCGACTGTATCGCCAGGCCAACAATTACGTTTACCCCTGGCCTTTAGATGTTTCACATCAAAAATATTCAGACAGACGAAGAATCTGTGACATATCGAATATTCATAAATTTTCTATTTTTATGTAATACGGGCAGAAATTATGACAATTGGCAAAAATGTCATCTAATATATTAGCCAACTCATTCATCTCGGACTCATTGAAAGTAATGGGAAAGGGAGACTCTGAACAGGCATATTATTAAAATAAATAAATAAATATTGCTGGACAGTATTACAGTATTGCTAGTATAATAAAATTAATCATACTTAATGCTTATTTATTTATTTATATAAAAAAAATACCTACTAACTAAGATATAAGAGCCCAATTACTTAGACCGTAAAATCAGGTGATATGGCAAACAAAAAAACAGACACGAAGAACTTTGCTCGGCAGTAGAAGTTTGATGGATTGATAGGCATACTACGAGTATGTTGCATGTTAGTAAAAAAAAACTCGTCACGTAAAATACACCATGTTAACATACAATATAATTTGAAGTAGGTAACTAATTCCGCCGTAAAATGTTGTATGTATTAGTTATTACATAATTTGCTATAATTATGTAGGCCTAGCACGGGATGAGGAGAAATAGTCTTTCCCCCGTTTTTATCCACCTGTCAGTGGACATAATTTTAGTCTTTTCCACCTTACATAGCACAGCTTCGGGGAAAGGGATACAAATGTTTCTCTTCGACCTTTATCGTAGACTTGATGTCCCGCTACTCCCCGCCCCAGAGCACGGCCTAACAACAACGTGGATAAATTTATCTTTATTTTACATAAGGCGGAATATCTATCACTGTCCTTTGAAGGTGGGTATAAAAGTATAACCAACTTGTAAAAGTCGAATAGTTTCCTCAAGAAAATAATGTCCCGAGCATTCTACAATAACGTTCTCACGCGAGATACGCAAACATTAGAACGAAAGTTACAGGAAACATATCGGAAATGCCAATTCCCCGGATAATGAGTTTCGTCACATATTTCGCGTTACTAATAAAATGGCCTTGTATTTGTGTGAGGAGTTGAAAGAAGCTACCGTTACCGACTAGTTAAAACCCATAGAAAGTATCACAATCTCGATATTTACCCTGATACCAAACTGTTAATATATTCTTTCAGGGATTGGATAAGTAGATACGATATATCTGTTAATATTAAGACCACATTGAAAGGAATAACATGTGCCAAAAAACTTGTTGGTATAAATAACTTACAGTATCTATGCAACGAGTATTTGTACGATAGATACAATACCTACACATTACAGGCTTTATACGAACGGATCAAAGGACGAATGCGGATGTGGATCAGCTTTTGTTGATCCGCAGATGGATATTTGTATAGGATTTAATATCAGCGCCGATGTTTCTACTATGCACTGTGAGCTTATTGCTATATCAGAAGCGTTATCGTACGCGGAATCAGTGCACTATTACAAATTCACCATCTTATCCGATTCAAAAAGTTATCTTTTACTTCTGGTAGTAAAAGTAAAAGATTCTGGCCCACGAGTATTCGAGGATTACCGATAGCCTATAGTATACTTAAGTCTATCTATAAGTTTAGTGCGATGAACAAAGAGGTAATCATACAATGGATACCCTCTCATGTAGGTATAATGGGTAACGAGGAGGCTGACCGAGCGGCCAGGCAAGCGATAAGCGACGCTATTGCTTACGGCTGTTTACCACTGCATAGCGAGCTAATCAACCGGGCAAGAGCAAGTTGTAGCGCGAGTACTTTGACGAGCGGTCACTTACTAAGGGGATCTGGTACAAGACCATCTAATGTCAGCCTCCTTGTTATTCATAGTTTAAGCAGAAAGAAATTAACAGGAAAAATGTTGTTGCGCTGCTGAGGCTTCGGTCCGGTCACATTCCGACAAACAAGTTCAAATTTTTTATGGGTATTTCAGACACCTAATTGCCCGGAATGCGACATCATAGAAGATGTTCAACATGCGTTGACGGAGTATGTCCGGAGTGAAGCGCAGTGGCAAGATATGAAATTTATGCATGGGTATACCCATGCATAAACATACCATGCATACGTTATAGCGTAGGTACCTACTTGTAATGGCATTTTGTCCCGCCCGCTATCGGAGGCCAATATGCTGGCAAAACTATATTTCCGCGCAGTATGACGAGCGCAGGGTTTTGTTACTGTTATTTTTTTCGTCATTGGTACCTACAAGTATTTGGATGTAATGAGTGTGTATTGTATTATTAGGTAAATAGAAAAGTACGTAGATTAGTATAGTATATATTTAGCATGTGTTTAGCCTTAACGGCCTGTAGAACCTAAAAAGTTTGAAGACATGTGTCAAGTGCACGAAAGGAGCACTTCAAAATAACTAGCGACACGATAAAAAGTTAGGCTGTGCTTTTGTTTATATACTCGTATGAATTAGACAGCCAGTCAGTGAGTCAGTCAAACAGTCAGAATAAAAATTCTTATAAATAAATAAATAAAAGCTGCTTAGCTGATTCAAATGAGCCCAAACATAGGTATTTTAACTACTCATATTCACTAAGAAGTTCCATGGAACGGATCTCCATCATGTTATGCCAAATTTCAGCTCAATCGGATTATTTATTGAGGAGTTCTGTTCAACAGCATCCTGGCAAGCTGTTCGCTTAGTCACCATAATGGGGAACACAATAGGGTCAAAATGTTACACTAAAATATACCTAACATCAACGCATAGACTACGTATGTTATATTAGTTTTTATTTCATGTAAATGCATGCAGTTAACCGAAGTTATGACTGCTAGCAAGTTTAGACACTTTAAAATATCGAGATTTCGCGCGCTCCCTGCGTGACGTCACGGTTGCGCGCGTGAACCCGAACATACCTATTTTCTTGCGGAGTTATTTTAAAATTATGATATTTCATATGATGTTGATTGAAATCAAGTGATGTCAAGGACAATTTTGTTCACAATTAAATGCTTGTGATTAATAACATATTTATTTGGATAAATAGGTTATAATATTATGTTGATAAAACTCGCAAATAATTCATTAATTTCGAACAAATTTGTTAACCATAATAAAAGTTATAGTGAGACATTCGCTGCCGCGGACTTTTTTTAGAACTTTTAAAGAGGAACAATTCCATCATACATCATTTTTGCGTAACTTAAACCGTTTACGCAGCGCACGCAACGGAAGCTCTCAAAAAGGAATATTTTTTCCCGTTTTCGCAACATTTTCCATTCATGCTTCGCTCCTATTGGTCGTAGCGTGATGTTATAAAGCTTAAAGCCTTCCTCGATAAATGAACTATCCAAAACAAAAATAAATTTTCAATTCAAACCAGTACTTTCTGAGATTAGCGCGTTCAAACAAACTTTAGCTTTAACTTCAGCTTTATAAAAAAAAATATTGATAAGGTTTTTGGGGCTATGAAATTCGTAGCATATAAATGAAAATGTTTTTATATGTATTATATTATTACTCTTACAAGTAACATAGTGATAGGTAAATACCTACATACAAAATTGTCACTCAAAACGGGATATTAACCATGATACCTACTTATATGAGTTTTTCTGCTTCCCGATATTTCGGCACAGTTGCATTGGCCATGATCACGAGATAAACGTTTAGTGAAAATTATGTTCAAAACCATGATGGTTTTAGAAGTTATACCTGCATACATACCTCTACCTACTTCGAACTTCAAACTGAATGTGTGGTAGGTAGGTACCTATTAAAGTCATGGACTTGAGAAAAATATACCTACCTACCTAACTGCTATAATAATTTTCTTTCAACTACGTAGTAACGTTATCTTTAATCACTACAAAACTGATCACAAAGGACGTATTTTTTGTTTAGAACCAAAACAGTGCAGTAATGTTATATAAAATCTCATTATTGCACTGTTTTTTACTTTTTATTTTAGATATAAATTTACCACAAAGGTTTAATATCTCCCATTAAATTTAATATAAATGTTTGTATTCGATCAAAAAGATACTGGCTGATAATAAAAATCGGTTGAATAAAACCGACTTGATGAAAAAAAAATACAAATGGCGCACATTTTGTCCATTGTAAAACTTAGATTTTTCATATTTTTAGTTCGAGTAGGTATATTTTATCACAGTAGGTAGATTGGTAGTTGAAAGAAAAGTAAATTACGCACCTTGCTAAAGTGAGTAATTAATGCACTTGTGTTAATTAAGTGCCCTCGCTTGCGCTCGGGCACCAACATAACACTCGTGCATTAATAACTCACTTTGCGCTCGGTGCAACAATCTACTATAAATAACCTTCGGTTTGGTTTTAGTTACCTACGAATATGCACTTTCCAAGGTAGGTAGGTAGCTAGGTAGTAGATACATAGGTACGTGCAGTGAAAAATTTGAGCAGTTTTCAGAAGAAAGAGGGAAATCAGGGAACTTTACGGCCCGCAAATAGTTGACAGTTTTAAGATATCTTTTATTTTGTTATTTATTTGTTTCTAGGTCAGGAATAGAGAGCTACGGAGATTTTTTATCTTTAGGTGGCAAACTAAAATATTTAAAGATCTGTATTTAAGACTAACATTATTTTTTATGTTTACATGTTTTTTTTTAGTTTCTTATCTATATTATTTGTATCTTCCGTTCAGCCGTACCTACCTTCTAAAGGGTCAATATCGACGTTTTCAACGTTATCAGTTATTAGATTATCCACAATATAATAGCTGTTGAAGTTGTGAAGTGGACGCAATATTTTCATGCTATAACAGAACGTTCAGGTTTTTCATCTAATCTGTTCGACAAGCAAACTTTTGAGATTGAGTGGTCTTCCAACTAATTTATGCTTCACATAAATTAGTTGCCCATGTCATTTTCCACCTAAAATAAACAGAAAATATTTAGAAAACAAAAGTGAAAACCTCATTATTGCTTGTCGATTCATCTAACTAAAGGATAGGTTTCTGTACTATTATAAGATAAGATAGATAAGATAAGTTTATTTAACTAATAACATAAATTATGTACGTTGATGCCAACGACGGATACAAAAACAAACGGTGTAGGTACCTAAACAAATATTTATACAATACAAATATTGGATACATAAACAAAAGGCTTTCAACAACACTTTCCGTTGGACATTAATAATGTGCATGTTATTCTTACGATGACGTTAGTTATCTACTTAAAAATGCGGGCCGTAAACTTGATATTTCTGCAAAAATATTGGTATTAGACAAAGATAAGTAGGTAGTAGGTAGGTACTTACATCAAAATGATCTTCATAGCAGAACGCAACGTTTTTTAGGTATAATTCCTACTAGAACAACTCTTCGTATAGTTGACGTCCTCCTCTTTCTGGATTTTGGGTCCTTCAGCACGATAAAAAACAGCTTGTCCGGTGTTTTTACATAGGAAATAAAATATTTAGGCACGACACAGTATTTCTTTACCATTTTTAATAAAGTACCCAGAAACAATTCAGCAAGAAACTATACAAAGGAAGGTTAGCGCGGACTACCGGTGAAGGAATGGGCTTGGCGAGACAAATCGTGACGTCATCGCACGATCGAGCGCCATCCGCATTTTTAAATAATGTCGTACGAAAATTCACACATTGATCTTCATTTTCTCAGTATAAAAAGTAAAAACACAGTTATTCTCGTAATTTTATTTTTATTACAAATATAAAAAAAAAACATTTGTCTTCTCCATGACATAACTACTTAGTATGTGTTTATTGAAAGTCTGATCTGATCTGATACAGAGATATTACAAATTGAATCAAAACTACTTGTTAAAGTAGGTAGCATTTTGGGTGAATGAAATCACAACTTTTGGAGGAGTACTATAGACTTTTCTGCCGCGTGAATGCGCGCATGATTTATTAAATTACCTTTTCTTGTAAATGTTTTAATGCACCGTTTGCAAGAATACACCGTTTGCTTTTCTCCAGTGTGAATTAGCATATGCCTTATCAAATTGCAATTTCGATTGAATGATATCTTGCATTTGACACACGAATATGACTTACTTTCTATTTGTTTTAACTGAGTTTTTTTATTAACAAATGAATTAGACATTTGGCGAGAAGATGGCTTTTTTTCAGCCATCATTTCAGTGTGAAACTCCAAGTTATCCAAGTCATGATGAATTTCTTTATTTTCAGCTGTTACTTCTTTTACTATTATTTGTTCATCCTCGACAATTACAGGAGAAACACTTATTGTTTTGGAACAGATATTTAGCGAAACATGATTTACAGGAGTCTTTTTTAGGTTATATTTTAGTCCCCGAGCTGGCGTTGTAAACGCAGTACGTGTTTCCTGAAAATATATAACAGGGTTATTCCAAATACTTCAATAGACTACCTAGTAGACTTGTAAGACTTTTTTAAATATCAGACAGAACCGAGAGTATAGGGTTAGTCAGAAGCATGTCTAAGCACAAAAGATAAACTATTTTAATGGTTGTAGAAATTTCCTTCTTGTTATTACAAAACACTTGTTTGTACTCTATGGTGCTTTTATATACAGGGTGGACCGTGGCAGTTTTACAACTTAAAACTTAAATATTTTTTAAACCGTCACACGAGAGAACGGGGGAGTGGCGGCGTTCGACGCGGCATTCGTGCGGATTGTTTTGTCACGATGTCGCAGTGGATCAGTGAGCACGTAGAAGCGTACTTTAAAAGCAACGATTCGTGCACCATCGCTCGTCGACAGTTTTGTGCGCGTTTCGATATTCGTCGAAATTTAATAAGAACATGAGTGCAGAAGTTCCGGGCAACCGGTTCAACCGTAAACAACCCACGGCCAGGCTCTAGTCGAAAGGTAAGAACCGAAGAAAACATTCGAGTTCAAAACAGCGTACTGCAAAATCCGCATCAGTCCGTGCGCAAGAGAGCATCGCCTTTGGCACTGCCAAAAACGACCGTGCAGAGAATTTTAAGTAAGGATATAAAACTTCACCCATTCAAGGTCCAATTGGTGCAGGCTCTTAAACCAAGTGACTTTATAATGCTTAAGGAGTTCTGTGAAAACATGCTAAGCCGATTTAAAACTGTAAACACAATTTGGTTCAGTGACGAAGCACATTTCCATTTAAATGGGTTTGTCAATAAGCAAAACAACCGGTACTGGGCACCAAGAGGACAAAACCAGCGATTAAAGCTCTGCACAGCCCGAAAGTCACTGTTTGGGCCTCTTTACCCACGAACGGAATAATTGGGCCGTTTTTCTTTAAAAATTCCTGTGGAGCAACTGTAACTGTTGATGGTGATGCTAACCGCCGCATGATTAACGAATATTTTTTACCGAGACTTCAAGAACACGTATCTGTCGTATAGTTCACACACGTGGTTTCAACAAAATGGCGCCACACCTCACACAGCGAGAGCCATCATGACCCTACTCCGTGAACAGTTCCCTAGAAAACTGATTAGTCTATACGGTGACATCGTGTGGCCACCCAGATCGCCAGATTTAACCCCTATGGACTTTTTTCTGTGAGGGTATCTTAAGGCAAAAGTCTACGATAGCAACCTAACAAACATATCGGAATTAAAAGAAAATATCGTTTGAGAAGTGAACGCTATTCACCAATCACTATTGCAACGCGTCGCTCGGAACTGTGTCGAGAGATTCCGTGAATGTGTGCGCCGCGATGGAAAACATTTAGACGGCATAATCTTTAAAAAGTAAAATCCGCATTTGTAACGGTAGATTTTGTATGCAATACATAATATTTTATCACATCTAACATGTATTTCTTTCATTTACAGATCATAAATCTGCCAAGGTACACCCTGTATCACTAGCTAACCCAGCAAACGTTGTTTTGCCATATAAATGAGTGGAAGAGGCATGGAGCGCTGTGAACGATGACAGAATGTGAAAATAACAACGCACCAAATACTATTTTTTTTAAATTTATTGTAACTTAAATTATATATACCACGAATTCTGAAAATATAAGTCAACAATATTAATCTTTTAGTGCAATGGAGTACAATATTTTTTGTCATTCCATCTTTAGCTAACACAAACAAACTGGATGGTTTGCCCACTCAAGAGCATGTCACGTATCACGCTTTTTTTTATATAAAACATTTTTTTCCTTTCTTACATTTATTACAATTAATTTATATTTTTTAGTTTGGTTTTCTATATAAAGCGTGTTTTTTAGTTTTTTTTAAACTATTATTTATTTAACGACTAATTGCGTGCTGTTACACAGCCGTGGTGGGTTCAAATTATGAAGCAAAATAACCGGAGATCCAACTTTGAGTATTAAATTATGCAGTGGTATGCCTGGTAAATCCAATGTGTGAAAAAACTCTGTTGGAAAATTTACAGCTTCAATGTCATCGCAAATTGCATCAACGGATTTATATGTCACCAAGTTACCTGGCAATAACTGTTGTATCTTGAGATTCAATTTGGCGAAGGCACACCGAAATGACTGAGTGCCAATTTGGCAATAATAATGCAAAGATCCTCAATTGCAATCAGTGCTTCATTGTACATAGCATCGCTGAATGATACAGTATATCATCAGTCATCAAATCTTTGTGATTATCCCATAACGTTTCTATTCGGACCGGGAAACATATAGTTAATACCATAGCGTATACCATTAGAATAGTAGACGAATTTGTTTTTCTATACAATTCAATACTGCTTCAGGAAGCATACATTCCCACTGGTTGTCGTCTTCCAGCAAGCCGAGTGCAAGGCATGCATCTTTATACGTTGGATGCTGATGTTCATCGACATTACGTACTCGTATATCTTGAAATGACAAAGATACGCCAAACAGCTTCATTGGAGGTGATGTACCAGCCAATTTGGTACAGCGTTATTTCATCGCTATTATTCACTGGAGCAGTCACATCGGTATTTTCAACTCGAAATACCGCCATATCACTGCCTTTATTCACATACTTGCAAATATATTTGATGCTCTTCACTGAACTACAAAACTCTACATTAATATGAGCTTGGGATGTTTTGCTCAGTAGATGTGAATATGGCACTACCCAACGATTGTCAAGGTCAATCTCGATGTTGTTGATACTTTTAATAAATGATTGTCCGCCATTATCGGAATTTCTTCGACGATATATTGGATATCCGTCAACATTTGTGATCGTATCGTTAATGAAATTTTTAGTAAACCCTTTGGTACATTTTCCATCTGCCATACACTGCGATAAACGATTGTAATTACCGCACGGGCCATGAGTCATGTTAGTTGTAACAATATCAAACAGCAATTGATCAGTAGACGGATTTGGAATTTCCGCAGAAATAACACTATCGATTTCTTCAGGACGTATTTTGTTGATTAACCAAATCAAAATGTGTGCATGACGTAATACCGGCTTTTGCCATTCAACTGAAGACATCCAGCAACGTGTAATTATATATTTGTCTTTTTTTCCTTAATAAAAAAAATATATTTTATATCTTTTTAATGTTTACTTTTAAAATGTATTTGAAAAATTGCGCTCGGCGAAACTTGCTATTATGCTGCTCCCAAGCGGAGGAGTTGGACAAAACGGAACCCCATTGATCAGCTATCGACCGGGGTTGAAAAATATAAAATGCTATTAAAAAGTAGGCGTTGGTGGTACGGGGGTGAAAATTAAGGACTAAATGCATTTTTTAATTCCACACCATAAAAATATAACCAAAAAAAATTGTTAAAAAAATAAAAATACATTTTTAGGGTGAGGCACCCTCAAAACTAAGGGTATAAAAAATATTATAAACCTATTCTCAGACCTACTGAATATACATATAACATTACATCTAAATCGGTCAAGCCGTTTCGGAGGAGTATAAACACGAAAACTGTGACACAAGATTTATATATATATAGTGAAGTGATGAAGTGATAGTGATTATAATCAACCTTCTAGTTAAGAAGATAGTTAAAGACATTTCATTTAAATTATACTCTTACTGTGAAACCAGCAAATAATGTATATAATATAATAATAAGTAGATCTTACAGCATTATGCAGCCGCATTTGAAGAATTTCGTTGGATTTTTGACCCATATCAGAAAGTCCAAGACACCTCTCCAGCTGCCGCTGACATATATAACATACTTTTTTCGGTATCTCATCTGGTGCTGTGTTCAACTGGAACCAATACATATTTCAATATGTAAACTAAATTTAAACTATATTTTCATCATAAATCACTTATTATTGTCATCACTCTATCTATATTCAGTTCTATCCATCCTAAGGTTGTCTGATTAAGACCGCTACAGCAATACAACAATAGCAATGTAACATGGCAATGCATTACAGCCACTGGGCATCAAGTTGCCTAGTTATTTCAGGAAAATGTAAGTTTAGTAGTAGTAATAGTAATATTATGTGGGTATGCAATGCACAGATTGTTATTTTAAGTTTTGTCGTTGCACACTCGTCTATGTCGATGTCTTGTAGTGGAGCGATGTCTTGTGCAAATCTAATTTGTGTGTAATGAGGATTCTTTTGACATTAGTATGTCACAGGCCATTAACAAAGAAGAAGATGAAGAAGAAGAGGATTCTTCGTCTGTCATTTCATGGAGTAACATAGCTCTGCTAATTTAATATGTTTTACCCGTTTTATTGCATGTTTTATTCAGTAATCTCGGCGGAATTTTAATGAATAAATTGTGACTACAAGACGAGTATGGATAATTGAATTATATGTATATTGTGGTGCAATGTGGTTTGAACGACAAGGAATCTCAAGAAAATTCTAGACGCCATTCCGCGTGATGTCTAGAATTGACAATTGACCATCGACTAAGACTCTATTAACAAAAAACTGACTATAAACACTTGACACTGGCAGAATTGACATTAGTATGTCACAGGCCATTATCAAAGAAGAAGAAGAAGAATGTATGTAATGAAAACAATTCATCTCTCAAAAAACCACCTATATTTTTTTATTATGCATAAAACATAAAAGGTTATGTGCAAATTATAAAAAAGTGAACAAAATGAAAAACAGGTAATTGAACTATGAATGAATAAATAAAAAAATAGGATGAAGGAAAATGGCTGCGGTCAAACGAGGGATTATGAGAAAAAAGTGAGTAAAATTGTATTTGTATCTACCTTAATACCTACCTGAAAATGGATTTGAGGAAATATGAAATTCATGCATTTCTTAAAAAATAGGATCCAATTTGAATGTACAGAATATAAATATTATTAGAAGAAAAAATAGTTTAGAGATAATAAAACCAGAGAAACCAGAGGTAGAAAATGATGCAAAAGCAAAATCCATAATAGTTCAATGCATTACAGACTTTAACTCTACATTTCAATCAGCAGGGATTGTTCGGGATATATTACTAAAGAAGGTAAATGTAACGCTCTAGAACAGATATTATTTTCTCGGACAGAACGCCCCAACAACATAGCCACATTAATACTCTCAAGGAAGAGTTAATGACACGTCAGGGTCAAGGAGAGAAAAACATTGGCAAAAATACATAAAAAGGGTACCAAGAATCATCTCAATACAGCCAAAAAACTAGCAATTTCCAATGCACCTGAAAGCTACTGCTCAAAAATACGAGAACACACAACCTATTAATCGGTAAATACGTAAGAAGGTCCATATAATCGCAGTAACCGAGACGTGGATCAAATCAGAGGAAGAAGCGCAATCATGGTATTCTTAATTACACTCACTATAACAACTTTCGTATTGATACCCGAGGCAGGGAGTCTCTTTGTACGTCCACAATGATCTTAAACATTATCAAGGGAAAATGAATTGATGATATCCACTACCTGTGGCTGCACGGCAACAGCGAAAGATTACAACTTAGATAAAGACTTCATAAAGTTGGAAGAACTCATAATAAAGGCAATCCTAAAAAAAAGGTGAAAATTCTTAACGCGCCTAAGAAGGATTGGATAAACAAGGAAATCATTACAGCAATAGAAAAAAGAAACGAGGCATGGATTGAGATGCTGATTCATCCAAATGATCAGGAACTAAGCCTAAAATATACTGAAGAAAAGAGAAAAACCTTTAAAATTATACAATCTACGAAAAGCCAATATGAATATAATGTAATATAATGATAATATAATATAATGAAACATTCAAAAATTGTAAAGGCAAACCTTTGAAAATGTAAAATTATATTAATAAGTCTAGTAATAAGAATAGAGATAATAATTCACAAATCAAAATTAAAATTTGTAGCTGACAAACAGAAGGTATGTAAACACTTCAATAGATTTTTCTCTAATATCGGATCTCAGTTAGCTCACAAAAAGATAGAAGTAATTGTGAAGATTGGTCAATATACAAGTAGCGAGGAACAGGTGACTTGTGTTCTCCCGCAGGGCTCGATATTGGGACCACTTCTGTATTTAACTTATATAAATAACATCCACGAAATAGGGCTACAAGGTCATATAACCCTTTTTACTGATGATACCTACCTATCCTATTTTGGAGCAACTATGAACACCATCAAGCACAAACTGACATCAATATTCTCCAAAATTGGTTTCTATGTAACGTACTTACAATAAATTAGTCTAAAACAAAAATAACCATATTCTCAGCCATAAATAAATAACTAAAGTGAACTTCAACCGCTAACGATCAATGGAGTAACCCTTTAAATTACTCAAGGTGAAAATTATCTTGATTTGATAGTTGATAATAGGCTTACATGGAAACCGCATATTGCAAGACTAGTGAGTAAAATTGGCAGACTAACCGGAGCTCTGAGAGGTATTATCGGGTGTTTACCGGTTAAGGTTCGTTATACGATCTATATTTCTTTTAGTAAACCCTATCTAGATTATCTAATCGAGATCTGGGACTTCTCCCAAAGCTGAACTGCAAACTGCTCAAAATCGAATAGTGAAATTATTATTTCACTACAGATTCCAAACACCAACAAAAGTAATATACAAGGAAACCAAAATACAAAATATTAAACAAAATTTTATCTACAACACATGCATCTTAATTCGAAAAATAGTAAACAAAGACATGCACTGCCATGCCATACTACCTTTACAAAAAGAACACAAATACAAAAAAGAATTACAAGACAAGCCAACCATCTAGTATTACACAAACAAACCTTGAACAAACTATGTCAAAAATGACATCATATACACTGGAGTAAAATATATAAATCCGTTCTTTTTAAAAAGAAATACATATAAAAAAATATCTAATTGTAAATCTTAACCATTCTCGAAACCACTTGAACAGACACAAAAAAAATAATCAAAATCGGTCCAGCCGTTTAGGAGGAGTTTAATTACAAACACACGCACAGAAGATTTATATTTACCATCGAATTAATTGTCAAATATTGACATTAATATTTATACGATACTAACTTTATGGTATGTATGGTATTAAAGTTCAAATTGACTTTTAAGTATTATTACGAATCGATTGTATGGAAGTATAGAAAAGTGTTGTTTTTAGACTTTTTCAGGCATTTTTTTAATTTTTTCTCTCTCTAAGAACCTTCCTCGTACTTCAAGGAATATTCTAAAAAAAGAATTAGCGAAATCGGTACAGCTGCTCTCGAGATTTGCGCTTAGCAACACATTCAGCGATTTATTTTTATATTATAAAAGATATAAACATAGTTTATATTACCTATACCCATGAATTACTACAATTTGTTTAAGTGTTCCTACATATTACTATTAACATCAAATAGTAAACCATAAAACATAAATAGCATAATAACATAAATAAACAGCAAAATATTACTGTGACAATAATACTAATCATTTATCTTGATAAATAAATCTATAATGCAAGTCAAAGTCAAAGTCAAAGTCAAAAGATACTTTATTAAAATACAATCACAACGATCACTTTCAAACGTCTTACATACTAGGTGAATTTATATGTCAATTCATCCTAACCCAAGCTCGAAAAGAACTGGCAAGAAACTCGTCTTGGTCCATGCATGCTCCATCTTATAACTTTAACTACGAAATACTAATACAAAAGAGTTTATACATTTCAAGTCTGTTGGTTAACTGTCTGAGGGCAGAGCGATATGAGGCCACAGCATCATCTGGCTCCAAAGTAAGCAGAGCTTGTGTTATGGGTACCACATGACTGATATATTACTTATATACTTTTTTTTTGTAAATACATACCTACATATTAACACCCAGACACTACATAGAAACACCCAGACCCGAGACAAATACTTGCAGATCATACAAAAATTTGTCATAATCATAAAAAAAATATGTATTATAAATTATGTAGGTATGCTTTAAATTTCTTAATAGGTAATTCAGTAGCATTTCCAGAAAGCTTATTATAGAAGCGCACCGTGTTCCCCATAAAGGACTTATTTACTTTTTCTAGTCTTTTCTAGGGATGTGTAAGTTGTGTCAATTGATTATTATTGATTCTATGAAGTTCACTATTTTGCTGAAACCCTTCTCTATTTTTATGAGTGTAAAATTTTCATACATATATTGTGAAACTATTGTGAGAATAATAATTTCATTGAATATTTCTCTTAAAGACTCTCGTGGTTTCATTTTATAAATGCACGTATTGCCCTTTTTTGAATAACAAATATTTTACCAATATCAGCTGCTTTCCCCCAGAGAATGATGCCGTATGACATAGCAATATGGAAGTAACTGAAATAAACTAGTCTAGCTGTAGCTTCATCAGTAAGCCACCGTATCGCACGAACTGCATATGCAGCGGAACTAAGCCTACTAGCGAGTGTTTCAATTTGTGGTCCCCACTGTAGTTTTGTATCAATATTAAGACCTATATATGTTCGTGGTGGTTCCGGATTAGAATAGGACCCCACCATTTCCTCCCGCGGATGTCGTAAAAAGGGCAAACACTAAGGGCACAGACACCGGGGGATTGGGCAGCAGCATCCCCCGAAAACTTAACACTAAATCTGCGGTCACCAAGTCACCTGCCAAGCGTGGTGACTATGGCAAAACCGCTCAATAAATGATAGACACAAGCAGAAGACGGCCCCCAGTTCCCGGCAGATCCACTTTTCCTAGCATAGGTGGCGGCCACGGTAACGGCGGAACAGGGGGTGCGAAGAATCTCCGGCAGAGGGCCAGCTACCAATCCCAACGACCCCTGGCCCTGGCAACATACAACGCATGCACACTGAGGACCAACGAGAAATTGATAGAGCTGGAAGAATTAGTAAATAAGTTGCACTGGGATAATTTAGGGTTATCAGAAGTCCGAAGAGAGGGAGACGACACGATAATCCTAAATTCCGGCAAATTATTCTACTACCGGGAGGGCGATCAACTATCTCAGCACGGTGTCGGGTGTCTCGTCCACAAGTCCCTCGTTAACAACTTTGTAAAGATCGAAAGCGTGTCGAGCAGGGTGGGATACCTTATACTCAGAATAACCAAACGGTATTCGCTTAAGGTCATACAGGTGTACGCACCTCACTCGAAACGTCCAGACGATGAAGTGGAGGCTACGTATGATGACATTTCAAATGCCATGTGGGTCAATTTGGATTCGGACAGCGGAACGGGTCAGCGATTGGCAGACTTCATGGAAAAGGAGGGACTCTTATTGATGAATTCCTTTTTCTAGAAGCGGTCGTCCACAAAATGGACGTGGCTTCACCCCGGTGAACACAAACGCGAGATAGATTTCATCATCACGACCAAGAAGCAAATATTTAATGATGTCTCAGTGATTAACAGGGTCAAAACCGGCAGTGATCACCGCATGGTCAAAAGCTCATTAAATCTAAATGTAAAGCTAGAAAGATCCCGTCTGATGAAATCTACTCTTTGCCCAAGTCCTGATCAAATCCAAAACCCCGAGAGCTTTTAGTTGGAACTCGTGGATCCGTGGACGAAATACCGTAGGTTCAAAGTTCTGTAAAACCCAGCGCAAAGGAAGAACCCAAAAACTATCTGAGCACACTTTTAAACTCATGGCAGAACGTAACGAAATGAAACTGCCGTTTTCAGTGGACATGTCGAAATACAGCTCGCTCAATAAACAGATCTCTAAATCTATGCGACGCTATTTGCGTCTCTTTAATACGTTACTACTACCAAAGAACGCAAAAGAGCGCAACCAAGGCTCCAAAGTGTTCGCGAGAGATCTGTCTATTGGGCAAAGTCTGTTGACGAAACTGAAGACCGACAGTGGAAGTATCGTTATCGAGCTTCTGAGAGCGGGTGGAAAGCCCGTACTTAAGGTCCTCCAGAAGCTGTTCAACTCCGTCATCCTCGAGGGAATTACGCCAGAGGCGTAGAACAGGAGCGTGGTGATACTGTTCTTTAAGAAAGGGGATAACACCCTTTTAAAGAATTACAGGCCCATCTCGCTGTTGAGCCATGTCTATAAGCTGTTTTCGAGAGTAGTTACTAATCGTCTAGCTCGTAGGTTTGACGACTTTCAGCCTCCCGAACAAGCCGGGTTCCGAAAAGGCTTTAACACCATAGACCACATCCATACGCTCCGGCAGGTTATACAGAATACCGAAGAGCGACTTTGTTTAGCGTTTGTGGATTACGAGAAAGCCTTTAATTCTGTCGAAACCTGGGCAGTATTGCGGTCACTCCAGCGGTGCCAAATAGATTATCGGTATATCGAAGTGTTGAAAAATCTGTACAGTAACGCCACCATGTCTATCCGACTCCAGGACCAGAGCACGAATCCAATCCCATTGCATAAAGGGGTGAGACAGGGAGATGTTACTTCTCCGAAACTGTTCACCTCTGCATTGGAGGATGTTTTCAAGCTCTTGCACTGGCATAGACATGGTATCAACAGCAATGGCGAACACATCACTCATCTTCGATGTGCCGACTATATAGCCCTCATGACAGAATCGCTGGAAGACCTTGGCACAATGCTCAGCAACCTTAATATCGTCTCCCAACAGGTGGTTCTTAAAATGAACATGAGCAAGACAAAAATCATGTCAAATGCTCATGTTGCAGCCGTACCGGTATATGTTGAGAGCGATATAATCGAAGTTGTAGACCATTATGTCTATTTGGGTCAGACGATTCAACTAGGCAAGTCCAACTTCGACAAAGAGTTCAGCCGACGAATCCAACTCGGATGGTCAGCATTCGAGAAATTACGGCACACCTACTCGTCAGAGAGTTGCCAGTGATGACATATGGTACTGAGACTTAGTCGCTAACTATTGGCCTCATACACAAACTCAGAGTCGCACAACTTGCTATGGAGAGAGCTATGTTGTATGTTGTTTTATGTGTTTCACTACGTGATGAAATCCGCAACGAGGAAATCCATAGAAGAACCAAAGTCATCGACATAAAACTCAAAATATGCAAGTTGAAGTGGCAATGGGCAGGCCATATAGCTCGCAGAACTGATAACCGTTGGGGAATAAAAGTTCTCGAATGGCGACCAAGGACATGAAAACGAAGCGTAGGACGACCCTCAACCCGATGGACTGATGACATTGTAAAGATCGCGGAAAATCGATGTATGGAGAGGGCTCAAAATCGTTCTTCCTGGAAATCTATTGGGAAGGCCTATGTTCAGCAGTGGACTTCTAGGAGCTGATATGATGATGATTAAGACCTAGAAAGATTGTGGAATTTACAAGATTAACTGCCTCTCCATTCATTTCAATTTTGGTCAGGCTATGAATAACATTTGGCAATGTGAATTTGATACATTTAGTTTTTTTTGGATTAATTAAAAGTTTAGAAAAGTAAAAGATTTGTAAAAGATTATGTATAGTAAACCAGTTATTTAAGTTATCGCAAATACTGGTTTTACCTCCAACTTTAAAAATTAAAGACGTATCCTTCTAAAAGTCCGCAAATAAAACTATACAATTATTGTTTACAAAAAAGAGGTAAATAATTAACGTATACTAGGAATAAAAAAGGGCCTAGTATCGAACCCTATGGTACCCCTTTATCAATAATTGATCCTGAAGACCTCTCACCACCCACATCAATATTCTGAACTCTATTGTATAGATAAGACTGTAAGAGGTCAATTGCCTGGTTTTTAATGCCATAATATTTTAGCTTTGTGATTGCATGTCTCACACGGAATACGGGAGGACGGTAAACGCTCACGACGACATGCCGCTCCAGCTCGACGCACGACACCTCAATAGTTCTTTTAATAGAAAGATTTTTCTAATATCCTTACGCTCCTTGCGTTTTCAGTTATTTTTTACAATAATTAACGAGCCACCACATATGGCGCTCCTGCGTTTATAGCTGCTGACAATATTGTACTTTTCGTAGAAAGGAAGTACCTCAGAATGTACTATCCAGTGTTCAGTGATACGCATAATATCTACACTGAAATGCTTTTAAAATAATTCACATACTATAAAATTATTAGTGTCTAAATAAAAAACGTCACTATGACGACATGTCAAATTGTAAAGCATTAAATGAATATTAAATGTTTTCTGATTGTCTTTAGCACTCAACGATTTTGAGTAAGGGAAAGCACATAGAATTAGTTTCACTAGCCCAAGATCTAGCTTTTTTAATAGTATCTCAATCAGTTTAATTAAATCTAATCGCTTGACCCTACCACATTCACCTAATTGAACAATCAAGGTAGTGCCTTTGTCCAAGAATTTAATTTTATTCTATCGGTAAAATAGTCCATGGAGACATCTGTGTAAAAGTTATTTATGACTGCCTGTTTTATTAGTCTACCAAGAAGTACTCCCATGCAAGTGCCTATCTTGTCAGAGTACAATACAGTCTTCTGGGTCTGGAGACAGGGTTCGAGCTGTCTAACCGGAGGCTTAACCTTTGCAGCCTGTACCACAGTAGGCTGGTGTATTGCAGGTTTGGGAGGCAGTTGCTCAAACACTGGAGGGTCAGTCTGTGTACTATTGTTACACACTTGCACGCTGTCATTGTTTAAAAAAACAACATTATTCAGATTTTGTTTGATCTTTATTTCTGCCTCTCTATATCTGCAAGTTAAAGTCAAGATTTCTCTAAGCTATAATCTCTGCCATCTGATCATCTGCCATGTGATATTTGTCTGTTGTGTTTCGCCCAAAAGGTTGTACCAGGATTGTAATTCCTCTTTTCGATCACATTTTTGTTTGCTCATCTTCACATGTTTAAATACATATTTAAGGTTTTTTTAGCATTTTTTCAGATTTTACAAATAAAGTTATTAGGTTTTACATACTTTTTGATCTTGTTACTCTACTCTCTTTGATTAATGAGGATCTATTGTTACAATGGGGTGTTGTGAGTTCAATCAATGAGAAGTCAGGCTCACTATCTAATAGCTCCGCCTGTAAACTTAGCCGGGTATTCTGTTTTGAACCCAAAACTTGCCTTGACTTTAGTTCGTAAATTTTTAACCTAATCTCGGATATTTTTTGTGTAAGTCCGTGTTTTGCTGCAGCACAGAAGCGTAGGTATTATAGCAGTGGTCTACCGATCGCAGCATAGACTGCTGGTTCTCCATCCGCTCGATGACATCTTCATAACAGTTGTGGAGCTCAGCAAGATGTTTCTTCAAATTTGGATTTTTATTCAGAATCACCATCATTTCGGCCTCACTCTCATCCCGTTCTTGCAGCAGCAGCTTACGAATCTCATTGGATTCTTTGAGCACCGCTGTGTTCGCTTTGAGCTTTGCTTCCAGGTCACAAGCCTGCCTTGTCATGGTCATAGTGCCTCTGATCAGGATTATCCAAGGTCTCCAGGTGATTTATGTGCAGTTCACAGAAACAGTCTCTCCAATTAATCGTTTTCAAAGCGTTGTGTGTAATCAAACAACACCGGCCGTTCGTTCACAATGTCAGGTTCAAAACTTTGTTACTCTTTTATTTTCGATTCAGCTTTGTTTTATGGTATAAAAACACTTATACAGCTTATTTATACTGTTTACGATAGATACACAGGTTTAATAATTAGTAATTCACAGTAAAACTTAACTTCTCAGTCAAAAATTCAAAATTTCATTAAAAAAATTACAGCACTAGCGCCTTAGACAAGATAGCGGCAAAAATACTGCAATGTACAAAATATGTGATAACTCTGCAACCAAACCATATTTTATCATGTATTACTAATGATTTTACAAGGGAAGAATATGTTACGTTCCTAGTAAATTGCGATTGAAAATAGTCGCGATTGATACGGGAAACACAAGAGTAAGAGAGATAGCTATCTGTACCCAACTGCGATTCAATTGTCGCCGTGGATACACAGATTATGATTTTTATCGAACAGAACGGACATTGGTAAAGAAGAAAAGTAAGTAGGTAACAAATAGAAATAAAATAGGTATTAGGAGTTAAGGTTTTTATAAATGTCCACTTTTTACACATATAATAGTTTTTTAATGTTTTTAGAATATCTGCCATTATGACAACTTTTTTTTTCAATCTTTTATTTTGTTGAAATAGTACTTTGTTCTGTTTTTGTAATTGATTTTTTTTCAAAAATCTATTTATTGACACATTTCTTAAGTGCTGCCTTTCTGGGCGTCTTTAAAATTTCTTTCATATCAGGTATACTGACATTATCGAGACTCGAAGAAGAAACGGGACTATTATGAACTTCGTGTTCCTGAAAACATAAATTTTACACTTAAATAAGTACCAATGTCTTATTTTCATTAATGACTAAACATTATTATATTAAGTACGGGCTTGGAAAAATATTTCTGTAGATTTTCATTTTTGGGTTTAAAAAGTTATAAAACTCCCTTTAACTTAAGACGGTGATTGTACTCATCATGGTATCGTGATGTATTCACAGCAAACGTATATTTATATTAATGGGTGTAATACCCTGTGTTATATTTTAATGTTTTGTGTACCTCTATCTCTATTACAGGAGTAGCATTTTTTTAAAGTAGTGTTCGGCCTTTTTTTGAAATATATTTATCACCACTTTTGAAATGAACACTGCATATTTTGCTGCTGTTCGAAGACACCCAATTAATTCGCTTCGTTGCTTACGTACAACTGCGATCCAGTCTTCTTTTTTGAACTCATTAAGAGGGAATCCATAAAATAGAAGAAATAATTGATAATATAATGATTACTTTAAAACAGGTGTTTTTCTATAAAAAAATCTTTAATTGATAATGGTTTATATTATGCAGCTGCAACCCTGCACCCTGCAACCTGCCTTACATACGCGCTCCGAGTTCACAATTCACATAATATATTATCAATTCTCAGTCGATTGCACTTAATACGACGTTATATAAAATAATCATATACACTTGGCACAAAATACTGTGTAATACTGTGTTGGCACAATAATTCATCCGGCTAAAATCAATACCTACGACGACGTCGCATTTGATCTTTTAATCTTTGCCGCCATCCTTATCATACGCGTGATTTAATGAAATTGCTATCCCTTTTCATTCCTGAGCACGTGTTTTCGTTACGAAAATTTTTAAATTAACTTATACTATGTAGTAAAAATCTAAATAAGTTGTACTTACGCGTGATATGAGATCCCTTGAGCTTTATTTATTTTTCTTTGATAGTTTGTGCATTTCCGAAACACACACGACGGCATTTTATTTATTTTCTGTTTAATTTCGGCTCGACGGTCATAACGTCACATTCATCGACTTGTTTGGCATGAACTGAGAGCGAAAATGGTCAGATGGGTTTTTTATGAATCTTCACCTCGGGCTCGCTAGTAACATATCTCTACTCTTGTAAAATCATTGTATATTACCTATCTATCAGACATGAAGTAAGTAGTAAAAAAATATTATAGCAACTGATTATTACGTCAGTACTAGTGTTGCCACACGGCGAAAGAAAGCCATATAATGTATAATCTAATCTAAATTTGTTTTTATAGTGACTGATGCGTGTTAGGTAGGGACAAATGTAACCGGAGATATCTCAAAGCGTTACTTCACACACTTTCTCGGTGCAAGTGGTTCCGGGCACTAAAGTTCTGCTTCTGTTTTACGTATTGATCGACAAAACTACTTCACTTTTTTGTTATTTTATTTTTAACCATGTTTCTATGTTAATCCATATTGAATTAATTGTATTATTGTATAGGAATATTGTATAGAACGCTCACTGTAGGTACCTATTATAAAACATAGTAAATACTTGTTTAGTATATTTAAGGTTTCTCAGTACCTACCTCAGTGATTTATTTTATAAATCTTATGAGAAATAAATAATCTTTAACCATAACTATAAAAAGACATCAAGGGTAATGATTTTAGCATTGGAGGAAATATTTCAGAGAAACGCAGTTTATAAAAAACCTAGAATTTAAGAAAATACTAAGTACTTAGTTTATACAATAAAATCCAATAAAGAATATAGGTAAATATACCATTTTATGAAATATATAAATCTGATAGATGAAATAGAAACCATAGAAAAGAAAAGGAAATGGACAAAATATGTCATTTATCACTGACACTTCTAAATGAGTATGACAGTTCTTCTCAGGCTTGGGTTGGGATGAATTGTCTCCTAAATTCACCTAGTATGTAAGACGTTTCAAAGTGATCCTTGTGATTGTATTGAATAAAGTAACTTTGACTTTAGTAAACATCACTTGAAACAATGTCAAGGAAAAGGATTTGACATTAGACTTTGTCAAATCAAGACTTTGTGATGTAGAATTAAAAAAGAAAAATAATTCTAATTCAACACAAAACAATGCAACAAGCTTTACAAAAAGGAATGTAAAATGTGGTAAAATTAGCCATAAATCGTGTGAATGTAGACAAAAGAATAACTGGAATATCAGCAACAACAAGGGGGTCATTTGGTGCAAATACAGGAAGTAGAGGAAATTATAAAATATGTTTAAAAAAAATTCAAATGACAGAGGCAAATGGAATCAAGTCTCCAATGATGAAGAGTTTCCAAGCAAATGTTGATAAAATTGATTGAAGCAGCACCATACAGACAACTTGTTGGAAGCTTGATGTATTTAGCTACAGTATCACAACCAGATATTGTCTTTAGTACAGCATATCTAAGTCAATATTTAAATAAACCTAACAAAAGTTAACACTCAAGTTAAGTTGTTTAAAACAAACAAAAGTTTCACTTTGACATTATAACGAAAAATAACAAGGGAAATATCACTGAGACCTATTCTGATACAGATTGGGCTGGAGACCAGTGATTAAAGAGTACCTATTAGCAGTTCAGTTACTTTTTTTAATGGTAATGTGGTAACATGGTTTTCAAGAAAGCAAAACTGTGTAGCTTTATCTACAGCTGAAGCCGAGTATATTGCTGGAGCTAGTAGTACATGTGACTTAATAAATATTAAGGGATTATGTAAGGATTTTGAGGACAATGTGGATTTGGAATTTAATCTTTACATGGACAATAAAGGAGCAATAGAAATGCAAAAACTTTGAAAATAGCAAAAGAAAGCATATAGATTTAAAAAAACATTTTATTAAAGATTTAGTGTGTCAAAAGGAGATTGTGGTGAAATATTTAGGAAATTAGCTAATATGTTCACAAAAGCATTGCCATGTGAGCAGCAGAGTGTTCAGTGATTCAAGCACTTGTGTCAATGGCACAGTTTGTGTGAATAATAATAGGGTTATATACCTAAGTAAGTAACAACTATTCAGTATTTTGATGTAAGGACTGTATTACTGAGAATAATGTTATAATTAATATTTGTGATAATAATTTAGATTATTATCATTAGATTAGACTTTAGATATATTTATTGAAATTTGGCACCATAA
Organism: Lampropteryx suffumata; assembly: GCA_948098915.1. Taxonomy (NCBI): domain Eukaryota; kingdom Metazoa; phylum Arthropoda; class Insecta; order Lepidoptera; family Geometridae; genus Lampropteryx; species Lampropteryx suffumata. The sequence goes on along the minus strand of OX402544.1, from coordinate 9,372,196 downwards.
GTTGTGAGGGTGTTTATACTATGAGATTCTTTAAGGAACTCTCAATTTGCATGGATTAGGGTGACCATAAGATATTTTTTATTATACCTAACAATTAAGTGACTATAATTTCTGAACATGTTAATGATGTGAGATAGTGCTATTTTGTTATTATTCTTATACCTATTATACATTTTATATCCCTAAGTAATAAGTAGTAATAAGTTTATATTTTGTATGTATGTTAGTCTTTATGGGCCAATATATTTGTTACCTATAAATGGGTAATTCTACGATATGTGGTAACTTGTGCAGCAATCAGAGTTTAAAATATAAATTTCATTCAATTTGTTGTTATATTTTGCAATGAAACACATCACCTAAATGTACTTTATTAAATAACGTCACTATTAAATGCCTAATTAAAGTATATTTTTCTGAAATTCCTTATTCTAAAAAAGTCTCTACCCTGGCCTGTCCCCCTGTCATTTCTATATTATTCGGAAATTCGTATATTATTGTATAATGACACTAAAGACACTTTTGTTTTAAATTTCAGAGAAGGCTGAAATAATATAGTCTGTTAATGTGTAATATGATTGTTAAAAATGATAGTCTGATTCTATGTTAAGTACAATGTTTAAATAAAGTTGATTTTACTAATTTTGTTACTTTTATTGCCACAAATTCTCTCCCCTGGACAAATAAGTATCTACCCTGATCTTGGTGTTTCTACCCTGCCCAATGTATTTACCCTGGCTTTGTAAAAAGTAATAAAAAATGTATGAAATGACTTGCCCTTACGTGAAAAGATACATAAATAGGACAGAAATCGTAATATAAGTGTTTAATGAAAAAACAGCAACTTTTCTCCGTGGCCGTATTCTCTATGGACTTGAAACCTCTTATCATAGAATTACCCAAATAGCATTATTTGTTGCCTGAAATAAACGATTACTAATATAATAATAATAATGCCGCACATTTCACACAGCATCATCTAGCCCCAAAGTAAGCAGAGCTTGTGTTATGGGTACCACATGGCTGATACTTAAATAGGTTTTTTTTTTGTAAATACATACATATTATACATAGAAACAACCAGACCCTTAGGTCTTAACAAATACTTGCAGATAAATTGCAGACAAATACCGCAACCTTCTGGGTCTCAGCCGGACCTTAGCCCATTGGGCCATTGGGCCACAGAGGTTGATTATATTCAGTCAGTCAGTGGACCAACAACTTGTGCAAAAGTCATGTAAGAAATTAATTTCTCAATAAACCCACTATATTTTCTTATTAGCTTTGCATAAAACAGATAGTTGAATAATATTCTGCTTGTTCAAATATCCATGGAGCCCGGAGTGCATCTATTAAATAGGTATAACAAGACATGTTCAAAACATGCAAGCTAACCAACCTAGTGTAGTCCTGTTACTGGGTGTGCTAGCTAAGCAAAACTCAATTCTGTTAATTTACAATGGTTACCATTCTATTCCAATGCATCTATGTTTCGGCTACAATTACAGTTAGATAACAGTTTGGTTAGTTCTATTATTTTTTGTCAGGGGGTTCCCTGATCTGACCCAGCCAGGATGTTCTACCGGACCATACACATACACTGGCTAGTGAGATCGACGAAGAGTAGACGCATGAAACTGTCGTGGAACTGACGCTGTCCCACACGTTGATCAGAGTAATCAAAATCAGACAAAAATAAACCTATTTATCAAAAAGATGGGTATGTAATCACAATAGCAGGAATCAAAACAGGACTCAAGCCGGAATCAAAGACGTAGTTAAGCTTAGGGTCACCTTTAGTGTTTCTGAATCCTCGCCTAAGATGGAATGTGCCAAGCACGGAGGAGTCGCAAATCGTGCTTTGAGCTGTATTGTATGTGCCTATTCTCAGCTGTATTTCTATCTCAATCCAGTAAGTAGATAGTAATACTTATGTAGGTAACTATATAAAAGACAACGAACCTTGGTATTGGTGAATTTTTCATATAAATTCAGGATGTGTTTGTCCTTAATGTACTGCATTCTAATATTGCTGCCTAAACACACTCGGCAGACGGAAGTATTCATAGCCATGGTCTAACACAATCTGAAAATTCTGAAAAACACAATTAAATAGAGGTACAGTACATAAACGCGCGAATTGAAACAAACAAAGATGGCGGGCACGCCGGTGGAAATTGTATGTATATCAGATCCAGGTCCAGGGCTGCCAGTTAAAAGTACTCAATTCGCCTAATTTTGCCTACCGAGTAGCCAAAATCGCCGTATATTTAGGTCTTTACCTATGAAATTGCCGCTTTGTATGGAATAAATGAAGGTACTTATGTTTTTAAACTCTTTTATATCTGTTATTCAAAGTAATCACCCATGCAATCGACGCATCTTTGCTAACGCATTGGCAGTTTATTGATGCCCTTCTTGTAAAAATCAGCTGGACGGGAGGCAACAAACTCTTCAAAGGCATTTTGTACTGCCTCTCGGGAATTTAATTTTTTACCCACTAAAAATTGTCTAAATTTGGAAAAAGTAATAGTCGGTAGTTGCAAGGTCTGGTGAGTATGGCGGATGAGGGAGAGCTTCCAACCCTAGCTCTTGCAGCTTGGAGACTGTCTGTTGTGCAGTATGGGGTCGCGCGTTGTCGTGAAGGAGCAGTGGGGACGACCGATTGACCAAAGCTGGTTCAAGCTAGGCAAGCTTCTGCATCATTGTCTCCAGTTCTTCACAGTACACATCTGCAGTAATGCTCATGCCGTTTTGTAAAAAGCTGTGGTGAATCACACCAATAACGGGTTGTGCGTTCGTTTGTACAGTTCTCTCCGTAAACGTTTTTGATGTTACGTGCCGTTTGTGTCGCGTTGGTGCCACGACGGAACTCATATTCCATAAGATTTTTTAAAGTATCCATTATGACGAAAAATGTTCAAATGTACCTAATGAAAATACAACGCTAATCAATAAACAAAAGACTGAGTTTGTAAAAAGAATGTCATGTTTTTAAAAGAAAATTAATTTGAATTTAGAATACAAAGCCATTCCAAACTTTTTTTCTATTTCAAATGACCAGTACTGAAGAACGGCAATTTCATAGGTAAAGACCTATTAAAAATTTTCGTACAAGTAGCCTAACTCACTAAGACTGAACTAAGTCGCAAAAAAAATATAAATTTTATTTCAGGCAACAATATTATGAGTTTAGAATACATTAAAAAGGGCCCATAGAAAATAAATACCTTATAGACTAACATCCATATATATATAGGTACATATAAACTTATTACCTACAAAAAAAGTCAGGGCACTTTCTTCGTAAGCGGAGCTTCCCTATACCGTCGGTATACCTACAACTCCTGCTGACCAGAAGTCGGGTACGAGAAATACGTCCTTGTACTTGGCCGCTACCCGGAGCACGTACGACTTGCTCACACAAGTTGGTCTCTCTATTTGATTCTAACCGCTTTAAGCCATGTACAAGTACGGTGGGCGGCTCCATAATCCGGCATCGGTCTTTCTCATCCACGTATCGGATAATAGGTACTCTCCCCGGTAGTGGTCGGATCTAACTGACACATAAATCGACACGGTAGGCTCCACCGTCTGCAAAGTGAGCCCAGCAGATAGCGGAGCGGAGATAGACGTTCGGTCGACGTCTCCTCTCCACGACAGTGAAGCCTTCATCGTCAACCTTATGCAAAACACCGCATCATCGGCCGTGCCTGACTCATTCGGTGCGTCTCGACGGCTTCTTCTTCTGGCGAGCTGGCAGCGCGGGAGCCAGTGGGGCGCAGAAATCGCAGGCTGCGGGGCTGAGGTTCTGGTGGCCGAGGTCAGCGAACCGGTCGGTCCTTTACCTGCGTATCGGTGTCGAGCGTCGCGTCTTCATAACTGCTGACAGGTGAAGTCCGGCATCGGATTGCATCGCGTCGCATATTTACGTTTTGATTTGATTGCGACGAAATCGCTGGCACTGTATTTACATTTCGCAATGCCACGATTTCGAGCTTCAACTCGGACACAGTTTGCTCTTGTAGTTGCGCCTGGATGCTGGAGACATCTGCCTTTCACGTGTCCCGGTTCCCTCCGTGACTATATCTGTAGCGCTGGTACCGGATAACTCTGCGCCCGATATTGATGGCGTCTCGTCCTTGCACTGCTTGCTCCTGGTGACCGGCATCCTTGCCGCTTCTTGCGGGTCTTCAATCTGCGTCACGGCTGGTCAGGGATCCCGCTTGCGAAGGGCCAAATGTTCAGGTTGTGTTGGATATGATCACCGAACAAAGGCAAAGCTCGAAGGGTGGTAGGTAGTGGACTGTATAGCTTCTGATTCCGCCGAGGTAGGTATGAATAAAAACCAGGGTACAGGGTAATGCACGGGGCGAGGCGGCGAGTCGGCGGTAGGGCAGCGTAACGACTAGTCAGGTAGAAATGTACGAAGGGAACTGGCTTTCAGTCGGTTTCGCCATAATATATAATGCTAGCTTTGGCCCTCGCCGCCATCGCACCGTCGTCGAACTATTACTTTGGCGGACCAATGGGGTTTTAGGTAATTATAAGAAAGATTTCACTCCGGCCAATGGATACCTGGGAGCCGAGTCCTTGCGCACGGCTCAAGGTCACCCTTTCAGGTGTCAGAGGTTCGAATGCAGGTAGGTAGATAGATACCTACCTATCTATCGTACCTACTCGCTCCTCGGTTTTGTCGAGCTATGTACTATGACAGGTAACTATGTGCTAGCTACCTGTGTTACCTAAATTATCTACTATTATACTTATATTTATTAATGGGCAATAAACCAACGGAATTTTATTTATAAATAAATAAGCATTTTATTGTTATCTACAAATATTAGGTTTAATATGAGGCTAATTAGGTACTTTGTACTTTGTACTTTATAACATAACTCTAAAAAAAACTCATTTTTTGTGCACATTTTGTCTTAACTTAATAACATTGTACGGGGCAAGACCTACATTTAACTGTTTACTTAGTGAACAATTTACGCAACTTCAATTTATTAAAGCAGTCCACAACTGAACGGTCAATAAGCGGGTCGTGGGTCGGAATCGTCTTAACTTAAACTAAACTTGTTTCACGTGATTTACTTTAAATAAACTTTAACTGTGTTTGTAACCCGGTTTTACTTAAGCACTCAACTATGTACTAATAATTTCAACGTATAAACGTGTGCAGTCTAACTGGACTGTACATTGTTTGGTCCTTCGAATCAACATTCAGTGTCCTGTGACTTTAATCTGTGATTACGAATCGGTTATCTGGCCTCCCACAAGCAGGTCTCACCAGGTTAAATGAGAAGGCGTTAGAGTCACAGTGCAGGTATACTGGGTGAACTGAACCATCATCTTGGGAACTACTGAACTATAAGCTTAACTATTTTAACTTAACTACTACTGAACATGGAACTAAAGAAGCAATTAGAATGGTTTAAAGCAATCAAAAGCTTATGCACTAACTACAAGAAAGATAGCAGTTCTTGAAAAACTATCAAGAACCTAGAAAGACGTCTCAAGAATCTGAAAGAACTATGGGAAGATTTTGACGAGGGGCATGCTACTCTACAAGAAAAAATTACGGATAAAACGGGGATTAGCTACTTTACCACTGATATTTACGGAAAGACGCAGATACTTTATGAAACTACAAAGAAAAATATATCTACTAGCATCCCAACGTCAACATCAACAACAAAACTTAACGGAAATTTTGAATGAAGACACTAATGAAACAATACGAAAACAAGTCAACAACAAGAATGTAATTTTAAAGCTTTAGATAGAGCTATGTCAAAGATTGACGTAGAGACTTTGAAAGAAAAATGGGAGATGGAAGAAAATTGATGTATCATAAAAACGAAATGGGACTCTATCGACAAACTCCACTGGGAACTTGAAGGCGCACTTAAAGAACCTGCACTGAAGAAGGAGTATTATAAAAAAATTTAAGACATAGAACTGAAATACGACACGTTAAGGAAAATCATCAACACTCAATTGTGGTCGAACAAGCATTATCAGTAATCTACACCAAAAATAGAACTTCCAGTTTTCTCTGGTGACTACATTAATTGAATATCGTTCAAAGATATATTTACCCAGACCATTCACGCACGATACGCCCGGTATTTCAAAACCACAAAAAATGCAGCATTTAAAAACTAAACTGAAGGGAGAAGCCGAACGTCTAGTGCAACATCTTACTTTCAGTACCTAGTGACTACTATGAATCATGCTGGGAGATACTGAGTCATCGATACGATAATCGTCGTCTTCAATTTACAACATTCATGAATGCTATGCAGCAGCTACCATCTATACAAGTGCCCACAGCTCATAACATGAAGAAAACGCATGATGTGTGTGCACGATAAACCCCTAGAGGCTGAACAGATTAGATAAGATTGATGTTTTAAGTTTAGACCTGTGAGAGTTACTAGCTAACTGCTCGGAGTCTCCGTATAAAATCAAGCATACGAATTTTAAAGCCATAAATATGGTTAAAAGGCATGTTTATGTTGAGCAGTATAATCCGTTACATATCCTCATGTAAGTAAAATAATATAATATGTACATAAAGAGCGTTTACGAGCTAAGTACAAATAAAAGATATTACAAAATCTATTCATATATTTAAAGTCAAAGTCCTTTAACTGTCTTTATCTTTATCTTTACTACTAACTGGTTGTTAGCTTCTATCACTATAATAAGTTGTTTGTTGGTAGGTATGTATGTATGTATGTTATCTTTCTTTGTGTAATTTTTGTCTTGTTGGATTAAATATAGGCATTGTCAAAGTTATTATTATATTTTGTATTTTCATGTATTAGATTAAGTATAGGTAACTTTTTTGTACACCGCCGACTTTTTGGTTTTTTGTCTATCCTGTCCATCCAAAGGTTGCCTGGAAGAGATCGCTTTTAGCGATAAGGCCACCCAATGTACAACTGTATTGCTAATAATTTTTTGTGTGTTTTCTTGTGTACAATAAATTGTTTATTTATCTATTTATATTTTTCCTTGAAGTAGATCGGTTATCGTGTATTAACTATCCGTCATGAAATCCGGACAAAAGTGAATACTCATATTAATGTTAAAAGTTATCGTTTCCCTGAATCTCACAAAGAAGAAGTAAATCGACAAGTCCAGGACATACTAGACCATAAATAATACCCCTGGGTTTTACCCTGGTCTGCAACGATCTGAGTCGTTCCTAAAAAACCTGACGCATCTGGTAAAATTAAATGGAGAATTGTCATAGAAAACTCAACGAGATAACAATAGGTGCAGCTTACCCCATACCAAACATAAATGCCATTCTAGATCATTTAGGGGATAGTCAGTATTTCACAACGTTAGACCTAGCCACCAGTTTTCATCAAGTAAAAGACAGCCAAATCTAATAACAATTATTTACAAGAAGCACAAAATAGAATTATCAAACGCTTATACAATTATTGTAACATCAACAACATTGATATAATGAAGAAACTAAAATACTTAACATTTTTTTTTTTTTTTTCATCATAGATAGACCTACGTTTAACCAAGAATTCGTAGACACGTAGGTCTAGAAGATACCTATTTATTCTCGACTTGAAGAGACCTAAATTGTAGTCTTCAGGAAAGACAGACGACGACAAAGCTTTCCAATCCTTGGCTGTACGCATTACGTAAGCATTCTCTTACAATACGTGCATTTTGTTAAAAGAGATCCAAAATAAAACTATTCAAACAAACATACAACTATTAACAGTCAGAAAAAAAAAATATAACCTATGGTGCAAAAATAAACCTAATGTGCGACCTCCCGGAACAGAACTGATGTGATGGCAGTAACAGAAAACTCTCGAAACCTTCCTACTAACCTAGTTAGTAAGTCAAAAAATGTTATTTACATAAATAATTACAAAGATGTACGTATAGGTAATAATATAAAATACGCATGAAACAGTTGCTATCTAGGGACCGTTATTAAGTTATAACTTATAAGTTATATAGTTTTTAAGTTCTGAATGCTTCGCCACTAGCTTAACAATAAACATACTCAGGTAATATACTTAAGAAACTAATTTAATACTCTCATTATAAGTGAACTGTAATTTTTGTTCTTATAAGAATAAAGGCTTTAAACACCGTGTGTTGTCTGAGGAGGACTGCCTCTTTTGAATGGGTATATCTATATCTATATTGATATTATAAATTGTAGCAGACATACGAGTACAACAGAATGTAGGTACACAGTAGGTAATAAACGGCAGTCTCAGAGCTGTCATTTAATAGTTTTACTCTAATTTTAACTTTGGCTTATACAAAATAAGGTCGTTTGTATTTTAGGTTATTTGAACTAGTCTGGCGAAGGTACAGAATCGGGGTTATTGTATGTATTATTACTGTATGAGAATACTGGTGTTTATAAACATCACTTACTATACGCAAGGTATCATAGTTGTTGTTATGTCCCGAGTGTCTTCGTGATACTTCAACTTGCGACTTCAGCGATACTTTCGCGGCTGGAAATAAAGTTCAAATGCAATGATACTCATAATATTATACTATAAATGCAAAAGTTTGTGTGAATGTATGTTTGTGGACAATCATGCCGTAACGGCTGAACAGATTTTGATGTAATCGTGACCTTGAATTGCAAATAGGCAATTTTTTATATAGATACCACGATTTTATACAACGTGCAAAAACTTCAAAAAAGCTTTTTAGCTTTTTCAGCAAAAAAAGCTTTTTTGTTTAGAGTCTAGGGATAGTGGACGCAAGTGGACGCAAGATGTAGTTTCATCACTCCAGATTCTTCTATATCAGTACCAACATGGTACTCATGTTTTCCATCAAATTTGAGAGCACTTACGAGTTAAGCAATATGTTTGACCGGCAGAAGAGGTTCGATCTCCAGACTCCGAGCATACAAGTAGTCCGATATTTCATTGTCATCCATTCCGGGGAATGGATCTAGGGACTCCAGGAATGTTTGGAAGAAACGCAAAACATAAATATTCCTGAATAAATAGCCCCAATTTAAGAATAGCTTGTACTATGGGAATGAGATCACTGATAGACTGCTCATAATATTACTAGCTAACTAGTTGTAATACGTTGAACCAATACACACTTACCCAACCTAGATAGCGAAAGATGTTGAACTTAACTTGCACCGCCATCTGTTAGAAACTTATGGAGCTTATTGTAGGAAAACATTGAATTAAAAAAAAACACATATTGTCAATAATCGAGATAAAAACTATCCTATCTTTCAAGTTTGACCAAATTACACAAAGTAAGCCATACTTCATAAAAATTGGTTAAATACTTCCAGAGTTTATCGCGGACAAATATCTTGACGAGATTTTTAAATACATCATAAGATTAAGTTTTCAAAATTATTTCACGGCGTCTGGTAGATACATTGCGTGACCCAAGAGCTGGCTCCTATCTGGCTCAGCGTATTAGCATTGCCATTCAACGTGGCAATGCCGCCAGTGTCTTGGGAACGCTGCTCTCTGACAGTGATCTGGATCAGTTGAGCTATCTATAGATCGTTTTAATCGGTCCTTAAATAGCTCAACTGTTTCACATTATTTTATATTATTGTATATTATTCTGAACATTTCTATAAGAAGATTAATTTGAAAGTATCTCTGTATGTTTTTTTGTAACCTTTTTACTACTAAACGGTTGAATTGATAGTAATAGTAAGGAGATATGTAATATGTATGGGACCAACATGGGTTACTTTATATGTAGCTACCGGGCGTGCGAAGCCGTGAGCAACTGCTAGTAACCACATAAATATCTAGCGAGGCGTCAAAGTGTGTTCTGTCCTTGTTATTCTAATGTAAATAAATAAAGATGGTATATGTTTAACGATACATTAGCTTGTAATTATAAAATAAGTATCTACATGTTTACGTACAATGTGCAGTATACATGTACATTGTGGTTATAAATACATGCTGTGCATTTAGGTGCCAATTCCTCCTGCCCCATGTCCGAGAAGAATAGACAAGAAACTCGCTCTGGTCCTAGCGCTTTGTATGATCCTTCTTATAACTTAACGCAATACTAATAATAGGTCGGGGAAAATGTTTCTTCGCATTTTTTAAGAAAATTCAAAACATTTTTTAATATAGTTTATTTACATTTAATTAAAGTATGTAGGTACCATTTTGTTCGATAACTTTTTGCCATCTTGTAGGTAGGGACAATGATCCCATTGCTATATAAATTTTGGGACTTCTGATCAAAATACCGCGACAAGTGGTTTTGGCAGTCTTCTCGTGATGTTAACCTGACACTGCATAAAGAATTCTGAAGAGACCGAAACAGGTGGAAATCTGAAGGTGCAAGGTCAGGACTATACGGCGGATGCATTAACACCTCCCAGCCAAACTCTCTTAATTTTTGCTGAGTGGCTAAAGATGTGTGAGGTCTAGCGTTATCATGATGAAAAACCACACCCCTTCTGTTGATTAATTCCGGCCGCTTTGTCTCAACTTTTTACTTTAATATCATCAGTTGTTCGCAGTAGAGTTCAAAATCGATGGTCCTGCCTGGTGGTAACAGCTCATAATGAATAATGCCCTTCCAATCCCACCACACACACAGTATCACCTTGTTGCGAGTTAACCCGGGTTTCGCCACAGTCTGTGAAGCCTGACCGGCCTTTGACCACGACCTTTTTCGCACGTTCTTGTCGTACGTGATCCACTTTTCATCACCAGTTATCAGCTTCTTCAAAAATGGTTCGGTTTCATTACGTCGTAATAAAGAATCACAAATGAGTACACGGTTCATTAGGTTTCTTTCAGTGAGCTCGTGAGGTACCCAAATATCGAGCTTTTTTGTGTACCCAGTTTTTTTCAAATGCGCCAAAACTGTTTTCAATTCCCAATTCTTCAGCTACGTCGTAACTACTGATATGCCGATCTTGCTCCACTATTTCAAAAAGCATCCATTTTATCCGTAATAGGGCGACCAGAGCGACGTGCATCTTTGACATCAAAATTTCTGGATTGAAAACGCTTAAACCAAATTTGTGCTACTCTCTCAGACACTGCACTAGGTCCATAAACATCGCAAATTTTTTACGAGGCTTGCGTTGCATTTCTACCTTTTTTGTAGTAAAATTTTAAAATTTCTTCATTAGATTCACTCATTTTGACAGTGCGAAAAACAAATAAAAATCACACATTTTCCTAATTTGAATTTGGAATCATGTTCTTTAAAATTTTAAAAGTTAAAAATTTAAAGAACATAATTCCAAATTGATGATACCAAAACCAGCCAGATAGAAATAGTATTTTATTACAAGATCATACATACTATAATGCGAAAAGACTTTTTTACTTTTTTTAAACCTAATTCATTAGGTTATACATTACAAATCTGTCAGTTAACTGTCTGGGGGCAGAGCATCATGGGGCCATGCATTCTTATCATTAATATATTTATATTTGACGACCTCTGTAGCGCAGTGGGCTTAGGTCCGGCTGAGACGCAGAAGGTTGCGGGTTCGATTCCCGCCGCGGGACAAATGTTGTATGATCTGCAAGTATTTGTCTCGGGTCTGGGTGTTTCTTGTATAATAGTTATGTATTTACAAAAAAAAAGTACCTATATAAGTAGTAAGTATATAGGTACCCATAACACAAGCTCTGCTTACTTTGGGACCAGATGATGCTGTGTGAAATGTCTGGTATTATTTATTTATTATTATTATTGTTATAATACATTTTCTTCACTAGACTACCCTTTACTTACCCTAGTCTGGGGTTCAACAGTGAAACAGTGGGGTTGATTTTGATACTGTTGGATCTCTCCTGTGATCTCGGCTACTTTTCTTCGATAAATTTATTAGTTTCGAACTTGGTAGGTAATCTAAAACAATAGATAATTAGATATTCATTAATTGGTGAATAGTTCACACAGCAACGCCTAATCTTAAACTCAAGCATAGCTTCTACTATGGGAACCAGAAGGCTGTAGTATGCTTATGATACTTTAAAACACTCACAGAACAAACATCTACATTCATTACACAATGCTTGTCCTGGGTAACCTATACAACCTACAGCGCAGAAGGCAGAGCTACTATCAACTGATCCGAGTGGCCGGCAAGCAAACACCTAATACTACACCTAAGCTATGCTTAGTTTGGGGCTAGATGCTGTATCAAATTACCTACAAACATTTATTTAAATACTAGCTGCTGCCCGCGGCTTCGCACACGTGGTACCTCCATAAAAAGTAGCCTATGTCCTTCTCCAAGGTCACAGCTATCTCTATTCCAAAATTCATCAAAATAGGATCAGCGGTTTAGGCGTGAAAACGTAACAGACAGACAGACGACAGACGGAGTTACTTTTGCATTTATATATAGTATTTATATATATTTATATATAGTAGGGATTGCCTAGCCTTACAGCTCAGTTGGTAGTAACTCTGCCATCTACCATTTTATATAGGCTTATAAAATGGTAGCTGACAGTGATCTCATACTGGTATATCCTCTTTTTTAATCGATCCCCTTTTTCTCACATCTTAACACCTCTGAGAAATCAAACTTCTAGTACTATATTTGAGTAGATTACCTTGATTTTTTGGTTTTCGCCTTCTTAGGGTTCCGAAGTCCTTACCCAACCAACGACACGAAGACACGTCGTTGGTTGATTTATTTTTTCTTTATGTGAAATTTTTTTCACTCACTCACTCGCAAGCATCTAATTACTAATTTACGTAGATTACCTTTTAAAATGGTCAGAATTTAGTTCGCGGAATTCTTAAACGCAAGGGGACCTTCTGAAACAAAAACAGTAATATTATACTGTTTTAGGAACGATGAACAAATGAATGGCTTCACGCTGTCTTACACACATACAGTACTTCCGCACTGCCACAGGCGGCGGACGCGGCCAGGACTCTCCCTGCCCCTACCTGGAAGGTGTTCTTGAGGCGGTGCACGGCCGCACTGCTACAGGCGGCGGACACGGCCAGGACTCTCCCTCCCCCTACCTGGAAGGTGTTCTTGAGGCGGTGCACGGCCGCACTGCCACAGGCGGCGGACACAGCCAGGACTCTCCCTCCCCCTACCTGCAAGGTGTTCTTGAGGCGGTGCACGGCCGCACTGCCACAGGCGGCGGACACAGTCAGGACTCTCCCTCCCCCTACCTGCAAGGTGTTCTTGAGGCGGTGCACGGCCGCACTGCCACAGGCGACGGACACGGCCAGCACTCCGTTAAAGTTGTTGAGGTCCCGCAGCACCAGCCCGACCTCCAGCTGCTGACACACTACGTCCACGCGCTCCTCCTGGTTCTCACTCTCAACTATCCACTTCTCCATCCATCGCGTGAACTTAAACATACAACCATATACTTTTATTTAACTATACCTAATTCAAAACGTGCCTAACAGGAAGTTAGGGAAGCGCGCGCTATTTGATTTGACCAATGAGCGCGCTTGTAATATAGTTGGCCAGACGGTACTAACTCATTTTCCGAGAGGTGGTACTGTCGGTACTCACACTTACAACAGTGTGTGCGTGTGTGCGACGAGAAAGAGAAAGGTAAATAGAGAAGGCGAACGCATCAGTCGTGCGCTTAACCTACAGTGCTGTGTATAAAGTGTGCTGTTATTATAAACGGATTCAGGATATAGTGTTAATGTTGCTTATTACCAAGGTGACATGTCAGACATTACATAATATGCAACTACTGTATGGTTAGCTCGTTTTTTGTATCATTCTGTTCATTTGCATTCATGTAAAATTTTACTGTGAAAATTATTTAAATTCAAATTAAGTAGGTATTTAAATTCAATTGAAAAAAAATCTAAATAAAATTTTACTGCCCATAAAATTTGACGGGTCCAAAACGTTTTGTTCGTAAGGGTGGTAGACTGACCAGTATATGTATGGATGGATATAGGTATATATGGTACTGAGCGGTACGTCTGCTTGTCCTGTTGTGAAAAGGAGATGGTGAATTTAGATCATGGAATTCCTGGGCACATTCTCCGAAATGTATTTTATGTATATGTGAGTCACTCAGAGGATGTCACGGAAGATTCCATAGTATTCTGTTGTAATTCTACCACTTTAAATTTATTTTTAATTACTGGCAACACTATGCTGCATACTAAACCCTACCAAATCTCTGCCATTTCGTTTTTGATCATTTTTTGTTCGCGAAGAAGATCGGCAAATATTTGAAAAAAAAACACGTGGAATCACGGTGGATTTCTAGTCAAAGAAAGGTGTGTATTATTCTCAATTGTTTATGCAGCATATACCTAACAAATACTAGTTCAATTAAGTGTTCCATTCACCTGTATTGCAAATTATTTTGTCATAAGTAAATGATTTTTGAAGTTAGGTTTTTCACTAAATGCACTGACTTGTTAGTCACATTTTGTGACTCACATGACGTGATTCACATCTACTTGCAAAAAGTAAAGATATGTTTCCACTGACATAAAGTTATGAAAAATGTAACAATAAGCCTGTAGTTTTTTTGTATTTCTGTATACCTACCTACTTCCTACTAATAAATGAAAGTGAGTCAAGGGTGAAGGCTCGCCTGAGACGCAGAATGTTGCGGGTTCGATTCCCGCCGCTGGACAAATATTTGTATAATCTTCAAATATTTGTCTCGGGTCTAGGTGTTCTCTATGTATAATATGTATATATTTTCAAAAAATAAGAAATTTATCAATCATTTTGAATGGAATGATATGGAATGAGACTTTGAGATTTGAAGAATTATGATTAAAACACACCAGATGATTTATGCTAACGAAGTGATAAACACCAAAAGAGGATCTGAAAATGTTAATATGGATACATATATGAACGATACTAATACAAACAAGACCAAAGAAAAACAGGAGCCACGAACAAGTTGGTGAAAGATTTTTTTAAATCGGAAGAGTACTTCTTTCCGTGTGGGAAAGAGAAGAGGGAAAACTGACATTTCTTCTCATCTTTATATACCTATATATATAATTCTACTGTACGTGTGTATGTCACTGAAGTCTTCCTAAACGGCTGGACCAATTTAACTTGTGTGTGTTCAAGTGTATTCGAGAATGGTTTAGATTTGCAATTAGATATTATTTTTTATTTTTTTTTAAAACGCATGTAAGAAATCGCGAACGTGACAGCTAGTATATAAGTATATATTTTTACTCTGCTTTAATCACGGCACGCGGTGTACGTGCACAGCACAGCACATGGTACACGTCATTTACAAGACTAAAGTTTGTAAGTACCTATTCAAGTTTCAGACAAGTAGATATGACTTAGACGCAAGAGGTTGTGGGTTCGATTCCTGACGCGGGAAAAATATTTGTATGAAAAAACACTTAAGTAAGTACCTAAATCGACCAGTGACGGCCCTGGGGCTGCCAGCTGACACAGTTGGTAGGTGGGTTGGGTTGGGTACCTATTACTCTTGCCTACTGCGTTTATGTTTGCTTTGATTGTTCAATCTAAGGCAATGATTGGCAATGGCAATGCAATGATTGGCAATTGGCAATGGCAATGATTCAAATCCAAGTTTAGTGGTTACAGGTAGAGAATTTACTGTACATTTCTAATTACAACAGTAAAATGTATACCAGAATAAACGTTAGTTCATTCGAAATTAAATTTTATACATTAATTCATAACAAAATTTTAAATAAACGTATTTACATTGCAACAACACAATATGCTCCATATAAATTACATAATGCGTTGCGTTCTGCCGCTCGAACTCAGTCCCGTGGCATGTTTAAATATGCTCTTAATTAAAAAGTAATGTAGAAATTGCGGGGTATTAACATACCTACTTTATCTAGTAATATAATTTCTAAGGTTAAATTTGATTAATAAACCTTCATCACTTAATAAGTGAGAACGGCTTTAAAAAATACTAGTAGGACTATGTCCAGCAGTTTTGGACTGATGATGATGGCTAATGAAAGCTCTTCGAACTCTTCGTAACCATGTTGTAGGTAAAACGCAACGATACCGCGTTCTAATCTACTAGTAGCGACATCTAGTTTTGAATTTGGTAAACTGAGTGGCGTCCTAAAAATGATAAAAATAACTTAACTGAACGACAGTTTTGACGAAATACCACATACAATCTGGAACAACCAAAATAATCGGCCTAACAAAAAACAAGGATCATACAAAAAGCAAAGTACGCTGTGATTTTTGACTGTATGTGTATATTTTATGCTCCGACTTGTAGGTACATGAATGTTCTTGGCTCTGACGACTTTGGCATTGTAGTCGCGAGTCGCGAGTATGATACTTAATTTATTAAAAAATACTTTTTAATATAAATTAGTATGATATCACACACATTACACCTGTAATATGTACTTAATCTATGTGAGGTAACCGAGTATCCCTAATTAGGATTACAAATAATGTAGGTACTTACGAAATTTAAAATATATATTGAAATAATCCTCCTTGTGTCGTGTTCCTCATTGTTGAGGGTCGTGACGACCCACGACCCTCGACATAATGAAATACATAAACAACATAAAGAATGATCTTTGGACAATCGCTTTCCACTTGCTTCGGTCTTTGGCAGTGTGTAGGCTTTCGTGGACGTTCTTGTTGGTGGTGTCCCGGATCTGGTTTGTCCACCGCATCGGACTCCTTCCCCTTGGTCGTCTTCCCTGTATCTTTCCTGTCACCAGGAGATTTTCTAGGCTGTCGGTCTTCCTTCTGGCCATGTGCCCGAAGAAGTCGAAGATCCTTGAAATAATAAAATTGAATTAATAAAGGTCGCAAATATGCCGGTCTTGATAAGGCCTACATATTTGAGCCTTTTTGAGTCGAGACCCTGGGCCCGTAGGGAAACAGGAGACCAACGCATTTTCTAAATTGTTTTGCGGCGTGATGTCTAGTAGATACATTACGTGACCCAAGACCTGGCTCCTATCTGGCTCAGCGTATTAGCATTACCATTCAACGTGACAATGCAGTGTCTTGGGAACGCTGCCTTCTGGCAGTGTTCTGGATCAGTTGAGCTATTTATAGATCGTTTTAAACGGTCTTTAGGTACAAAGCTCAACCGGTTCACATGTATTTTATATTATTGTATACTAGCTTCTGCCTGAGGCTGCGCACGCATAGTACATACATAAAAAGTAGCCTATGACTGTTCCTAATACAATCTATGTATCTACTCGTATATCCATATCAAATTTGAATGACGCAAAAAAAGTTCTCTTGTTCGATCGCTAACAAACTTCTCAGGGCTATCCGCTAGACCAATCTGAAGATTTCCTAAAAATTTCATCGAAATCGGTCCAGCCGTTTCGGAATCCAAGTAACGTACATACATCGCCTTTTATAGATAGATATATATAGATCAGGGCTTACATATTTCAGCCTCGAATGCTCGACTGTTCTCCACTGCTGCCCGCGGCTTCGCGCGTTTGTATTTAATTGGATAAGGAATAATACAATATTATATAAATTAGCTTAGTAAATAACAAATATTTTTTGTGTAATGTGTAAAAGATAAAAATGGTTACTGTGGGTTATCCTTAGAAGATAAATATATACCATCGCGGACTTTTTTTATGGATCTTTTTAAGGTATACAATTCCGTAGTACATTAATTTGATCTATCTCGTAAGGTTTAGCCAGTATTATATGTATTATACATATAAACATTCCTCTTGAATCTATCAATCTGAAAACTGCAATAAAATCCGTTGAGTAGTTTATAATATCTAAGCTAACAGACAGTGGAAGAGACTTTATTTTATACTATATTATAGAAGATGTGTTATTCTGATGTTGAAACTATATTATTGTAATGTTTCATAAAAATAGGTACATTCAGCAGGTTTTGCATGAAAGAGTAACAAACATAGGTACTTAAATACATCCATACATACAAACTTTCGCGTTTATAATATTAGTAAGGATTATTCTGTACATTTCTGTAATTATTTTTGTAAATAGGTAAATGTATTCTAAAGCTCCGTAGTTTCACGTTTTATTTTATTATTGTTATTTTATTGTATACCATTACAGTTAACTTTGGGCTAAGGTATATATGAGACAGATTTAAGTGTACCTATATAAGATTTACCTAGTTTGTTATTAATTTATAAGTAGGTACTTATTATTAGTATTTTTAGGGTTCCGTACCCCGAAAGGAAAAAACGGAACCCTTATAGGATCACTTTGTTGTCCGTCCGTCTGTCTGTCTGTCAAGACCCTTTTTCTAAGGAACGCGTGGAGGTATCAAGCTGAAATTTATATCAAATACTCAGGTCTACTGTCCCTTAAAGCTGTGAAAAAATCAAACTTCTAAGCCAACGCAATCAAAAGATACAGCCGTTTATGCCGCAAATTTTCGACACTCGCAAGGGAATCAAAACCTACAGGGTACTTTCCGTAAACTCAGAATCTTAAAATTTGGTACGAAGCAACGTCTTATAGCACAGATAAAGGAAAAATTGCGAAAACCGTCAACTTTTAGATGGATTTAATTTTGCAATAAAAATACCATAACTATGCATCGATTGTCGTGATGGATGAACTTTTACTTTTATCTACAGGTTTGCACGGAACCCTCGGTGCACGAGTCCGACTCGCACTTGGCCGGTTTTTTAAAGTTCCAAAGTCGACATACTTTGAACATACTTTGACCTCTAATTAAAGCTTTACCTCGCAGACTTAGTTTTCTCGTGATGAAGTTGCACGGTGACACATATAAAAAAAGTTATAGGCCAAAAAAGTTATGAAATGGAAACATAAAAAGTTTTTGGGGCACCTACTTACCCCATATTTAGTGTATTCTTGTTTATTTTTATTTTTGTAGCCTATTGTGTGGCATACCGTCAGATACCGTTACATCATTTACATAAATCCGTCGTCGATGATAAACTCCGTTCTGCGGGCTTTGTATACATACGGTATATCCATACCGTAAGTTAAATTGTTAGCGAGGACTCTGGATGTTTCTTTTGAGCTTTTGGATACCAGTAGATATGCCATACAAGTAGTGTATTTATTATTAGGTTTTGTGGCTCACAAGCAGGCGCGGATCCAGACCTCTAAAAAGGTTGTGGGCACAGCCACCCGAAAATTGGCCAAGTGCGAGTCGGAGTAGTAACTCCCTCATGATCTTGTCAAGAAAGTACCGGGAAACGATCAATAATACACAAAATTATAGTGATTCATCCAAATTTATTTTATCGCCTTTAAATCATGAAATTTTTTAAACGCTTATTTCGGAATTGAGCTCAGTTCTCACCGCGAATTCTCCTTTATATCTTCTACCGAATGAAAACTACTATGAAGCGGTAATTTGAGTTTAGGAAAAAGAAAGAAGTCGGCTGGAGCCATGTCTAGTGACTAAGGTGGTTGCTCGATGGTATTTGTTGAGTTTTTGGTCAAAAAAACGTTCACAATGATGGCCTTGTGCGAAGGCGCATTATCGTAGTGCAAAATCCAAGAATTTTCTTTCCACGAATCTGGCTTTTTTCGTCGAATTTGCTATCTTAAGCGCCGCACAACGCTCAAATAATATTCTTTATTTACCGTTGACCTTCCCGCAAGATTTCCGAGTGCACAACACCGCGATAGTCAAAGAAACAGTCAACATGATTTTGACTTTTGATCGACTTTGACATGGTTTTTTTTTCGGATTCGGTTCAGTTGGAAGCAAAGCTTTTTGACTAGTTTACATGTCAAACTCGTAAACCCACGTCTCGTCACCAGTATCAATGCGTTTCATGAATGTTGGGTAGGAATTGATTCGTTCTAGCATGTCCTCAGCGACTCTTATGCGATTGAGTTTTTGGAGAAAATTCAAGTATTTACGGACTAACCGAGCTGCAACATGTTTCAT
The DNA here is from genome assembly GCA_948098915.1 of Lampropteryx suffumata. Lineage (NCBI taxonomy): Eukaryota > Metazoa > Arthropoda > Insecta > Lepidoptera > Geometridae > Lampropteryx > Lampropteryx suffumata. The sequence continues at coordinate 9,352,307 of OX402544.1, read as the reverse complement.
ACCCAAGTGATTATTTAAAATTGTACGGATCTACTCGTGAGACAGAAAATTCAGCGTCTATCTCTCTCAAAATTGAATGAGGATTTTCAGCCACTATTTCCTTCACTCTTGCGATGTTAACTTCAGTTGAAGACGTTGATGGCCTAGCAGAGCGAGGGAAATCTTCCATCTCATCTCGACCGTTTTTTATCGCTTTGTACCACGCGATGCCACTCCCTTTTGATAAAGTCGATTTGATTCCGAACACGAAATTCCATTGGCGATGCAAAATTTAAGATAAACTCTTTGTTCAATGTTTTTGTACATTATTAAATTCGCAATACACACTAGATATGATCTTACTAAAAACAGCACTATATTTAATCTAAATAACAGATGCAACTCAAACTCCGCGCCAAGATGGAAAACCAATCTAGTTGTGCCAATCTAACAACAAAAATGAAAACAAAAAAAAATTATTTGGAACCATGAACAAATCATCCATTCCCGATATTTTTGACAGAATGTAGTTCATTCCAACAAAGGAGATGTTTACGAAATATGTATATGACGCCCTGACCAAGATTTTGTACATTGTCTACAGTAAATGTGTGTTTGCACATCACTGTGTCACATAAATAGACTCTGTACCGACTTTAGAGAATTCCTTACAACTTCAAAGAATATCATATTAAACTAAACGCTAGTACCTATACATTTTACATTCAATAATTTGATTAAGTACTTAAATTACAAATTCAAGCTATGTAAGCTTGGATTTGTAGGTAATATTGTAATTTCGTCTTTTTCCCGAAAACGTGGATAATATTATCGATATCCCGATTCACATATATGTGTGGGTATATTTAGGAGATCTAGCCAGAATATTATATACTTTCCTGCCTGTGCCAATGAGGCATGCAACCAATATTTTATTCTGAGAAAAGTAGAAGAGGAGAGTTTTCAGTATTTGTAAGAAAATGTAATAAAAATATTTTAATAACTTTTTTAGCTGCGAATCACACACGATTCATTGTCTTTTTTTTATTAAGGCGTTGGATATAATATCATCAAAAAGTGTGAAGTCACAAGTATATTAGGGTTGTGGGTATGCCCATCGTGCCCACAACGGTGGATCCGCGCTTGCTCACAAGAGATCCGGAAACCCCAATATTACTAGATCTATTCACTTTGAAGCTTTATAAATCTGTTATTGACTTATTGGATTTTGTTTTCATTTCACAATATTAAGTCCTTGAAATACTTACTATTACTAAGTTTTATAAAAGTAATTTAAACTTGTTGCACTGAAGTAATTAATTGATGTAATTAATACCAAGGTACCTAATAGGTAAGTCATCTATTCATCTATATTATCTATATAAAAGCTTCAAAACAGTTTACTATAACGTAACATTGTCTTCAAAATGAAGTATATTTATAAAATACTGACTGGGTTTTAGTAATTAACCTAACATTTAGTTACCTTTTATATTAATTTAATAGAGGTTATGTTTTAAAACGTGTTGTTTCATAAAACCGATTTTTTTTTTTTATCTTTTATGAAGGATATAGGATATCATTTTAATCTTTTCAAAAGCCTAGTTTAGCAATGGTATTTAGAATGGTATTTAGATGTGTAGAAAAGCTCCTCTGTTTGATAATTATTCTTCAAGACAAAATTAAAATTTTAAAACGAGACAACCGGACCCGTTGATGTAATTAATCAATCAGTAATTGGAAATTAACAAGAAATTCCTTATTATGCCCACCAACAAAAAAAAACAAGCAATACAACAAAATACAAGCTTATTGTCTCTTAATCAACGATCGGATTATTGAGTCGCACTCTTAGTAAATTTGGATATAAATATTTACGTGGTTTTTTTTAATACAGGCAGTGTTTTAATGTGATATATTTTTAATTTAAAACGCGGGACGAAGTCGCGAACGTGACAGCTAGTGTTTTATAAAATCATAATGAAAATGGTACTTGTAGGTGTGTCTGCAATACTGAAACACCAATATAAATATTTAGTCGATCTTAAACCATTTTCTGTAGTTTTAATTGTATTTCAACTAGATAATTTGCAAATATCGTCACGCTTTTGAAATTTGACTTTGCAATCAGTTTTTCAGCAATCCGCTGTAATCTGGTTAGTTCATTGATAAGCATGGCGGTTACATTCGTAATTTTTTACAAGTACACATAGTTTCATTCATTATGTCCGTCTGTCTGTCTGTCTGTCCGCCTCTAATCTTGCTCGCAGACTTCGTTTTATCGTGATAAAATTTTCTCAGAAACACGTATTAGTGGTTCCTACAAAGTTATGAAACAAAAACTCACCCCTTATCTACCAGCTAACTGCTGTTTGGAGAACCCCAAAAAGTTGTACTAAATAGTTGGATATAATATAATGAGTTACAAGGATAATTATCACAAATAGTAAGGCTTTACTAGATTTTGAGTAAAGGGCTGATTTGAAAATCTTAAAAAAAAAGTACATTTGTTTTTTGGACCTGGCGACTAGTTATTATTATGTTTAAATGAGTAAATAACACAGCAATATGTACCATGTTTTCTATGAATTTATTAAGTTCGTTCATAACATGTCAGTTCTACAAACTATTTAGAGACGGCATCAGATAGATACATTTTCTCTTGTCTTTATCTTATTCTTAATCATCCTCGGGTTGACGCACTCTATATGCACTGCGATCTTTTGTAAGAACTTCGCCTTCCGCGGACCCATTCTTGACTTGCATACGGAATTTCTTTCGCTGTGCTGGCTCTCCTTCTGTCTGTGCGTCGAGTACTTCATCAGTGAGCTTTCGTTTGAGCACGTTCTTCAAAGTCTGACCGGGCGATGGCTCTTCGTCTGAGGAAGTGATATCGTCATGATCTGGTATCTGAAAAGATTTTAATACTCGTAATTAAACCATAGCCATCTCAGAAGAGATGGAACCATTGAGACCTGTTTTGTCTCAGTAAATAAATTAATAATGCCGGCCATTTCACACAGCTCTAAAAAGCAGAGCTTGTGACTGACCACATGTCTGATATACCTACTACTTATATACTTCTTTTTCTCTTTTGTGAATAAATTATATATATTATACATAGTAGAAAAACAGCCTGTCTGCACCGACACAGGGGTTCCTCTCGGAGTGATTGTAAATGATTTGCAAGCTTGTAATTGTTGGATTTGCGTATAATATTAATAAAATAGAAGATTACAGAGTTTTGATGTGCGTAAGATTGAAGTGGATAACGATCTGTGTGTGACATTCAAAAGATATTTGAATGGGATGACGTTTGCGCCTACGCACGAGTTTAAATTCTCCTAGTATGTAATATGTTTTAAAGTGATATTTATGATGTTATTAAATAAAAGAGTACCTAATTGACTTTCGAGTGCGTATGGGATTGATTTGTGTTGTATTTTCTAGTACAGTAAAATTATGCCCCATTTTAGGTAAAAACAAGGATTTTATCATTAGTAGCCTCTGCTGTAACAGCAGTAAGTAAGAAATTTTGTGAGAATTAACAGGTTACAATTTTTTATCCTGTTCTGTGGATAGCAGATCAGATCAGGGTCAGGGTAAGTACATGGATAAATAAAAAAATATAATAAAAACTTACATTTGAAATGTTTTTGCCATTTCGGGGATCCCACCAGGGTTTTACATGGATGTACTCTCTTCTACCCAATGGGTAATAATCATTGCGGATCATCCGAAACATCACAGAATTTTCGATATCATGTAGTTTAATGATAGGGCCACTTTTACCACTCCTATAAATAAAATAAGGCAACGTCAATAACTTCATCAACTCAGTAATCATTGTTAATCATAAGCATCATCAGGTAGTTTATGGCTTTTCATATATTGTAGTGTATAATGAATTAAAGATGGCAACGTCAAGTTTTCAACAATAAGTTTGGTCAGCTGTTTATTTATTATAAATCAGTAGACAGATTGACAGCCGGCCGTTCGTGAATATTTTTACAACATAATCCTTGATTTACCATTTATGAATGGTGCGATGCATATTAGACTCACGAGGGTGTGTGACTCACTCCCCTTTTGAGGGCAATCGATACCGTAAACATCGTACTTACCAGTCAATTTTTACTGGTGGTATTGTGAATTCAAATTTCATCTTCGCCATAGCCTCCTTCAAAGATTCATCTTCCTTTTTCTTCTCCATTTGAAGTCTTCTGTTCTACCTTTATTCAACGATGTAAAGTTGTTAATTCTTCACGGTCTAGGTACTCACATATCCTTACCTACTATTATGTTTATCAGACCCATCGATCAGAGCACATAAATAAGACAGAGCATGCGCGAGGTGTGGGACACAACCACCTAGGGTTTCCATCCGTCCGGGTTTCCCTGGATTTGTCCTAGTTTAGAAGGCGTCCGGCGAGCGTCCAGGCAGGGGTTCATTTGTAGTCTGGGTTTAAAAAATTCAAGTCTTGGGCCCCCGCCACACAGTGGTTTGACTCTATACATAGGTCGGACATAGGGTACTAATATTTTCGAAGTCTATATTTGATAATTTTGAGTATGCCATTCGATTGCTATAATAAAACCAAGCAACTGTTATTCTTTTATAATTAGTGCCTAGACTTATAAGTCTAGGCACTAAGTCTAGGTTCAGGAGTAAATGGCGTTTAACTGATTGAAGCAAACAACAAACGTCTGTAGACTGCTTGTTTCGTCTTGTTTCGTTCTGGGGTTTCCATGGTACGTTCTTGGCACTATTTGACACATTTTCTTCAAAGAGACAGGTTTGGGCTCCAAAATCCGGGGTTTTCACGCGTCTTGTCCGGGTTGCTAAGTTTTAGAGATGGCAACCCTACCCCACCCTATAGATGAAATCCTGTCCAATCCTAACTCACTCTTATCCCATATGACAGATAACTTTTTATTTGGTTCATTCAAAATATAATTACGTTTTAAAAACTAAAAAGAAACCGACTTCATTGAATGAAATTTGAGCCTATAATACATGTTTAGTGGAAAGTAGATGTATTTTGTATATATATATAATATGGGTAGGCCAAATAAACGCACCGCTCCAATGAGACAGCAAGGTATCGAAGTACACGAAAACATTATCGATGTATACATTGATTTTTCAGCTCGACCGATATTGATTAAATTTATATGGGACCACCTGTGAAGTATACCTTTTCAATGAAAAAAAGAATTTTACAAATCGGTTAAGCCGTTTTCGAGTAATCGGTGAACATACATAAAAAAAGATTCCGACGAATTGAGAACCTCCTCCTTTTTGATAAAGTAGATTAAAAAAAGGAGAAACCGGTCTTCAGTTATTTGATAAGTATGGTGTAGGTACATCCACGATAAGTGATTTTAAGAAGAATACTGATTCAATTTAAAACCAAATTAAACTTATTGTTTTATTTCTTAATTACCAAATGCATATTGTAAACAAATTACACGTACTTACGTACTTGGTACGTACTAAATATTTTAACTTAACGTGGTAAGATAACCAAATATAAACTTTCTTTTGAGACACCCGGTATTAACTTAAAAAAAAAAAGGAAAATGGCCGTATTTCCGACCCTGTATGCCATATATTCAACCTTGTAGGTTGCCTATGCCTATGGCCAAATTAACTGTATGAAACGAGTTACTCTTCTTTAATTTAAAAATCGACTTAATTTTTTAGAGAATATTATAACTACCCGATTAAATAAAATAAACTTTAAAACTTACTTCGTCATTCCAACTAGAAGACGTGACTAACGCGATCTTATTTAGTAGTCAAAACATAATTCATCTGGCTACTATGACTTCGCAGCAGTTATACCGAGAGCTTGCCGATAACTACAGACACCTACGCAGGCACTTAGAATTACCTATAGCTTAGGAATGATATCATGCAATTCCTGGGCACATTATCCGAAATGTATTCTATAAAAGATCGAAAGGCAAGCAACTTTACGCCGGTGCTCGAGTCTCAGGAACTTAGTCTCAGCGTTTAGCAGCTCACCTATCACCCTCAATGCTCTACGCTCGATCGAGTCCAAAGCAGCCAGCTGGTGTTTGGCTGGTGTTTGGCCATCCCAATGATAGAAGCAATACCCCATACCCGACCGGACTTGATCTTTATATAAAGTGAAAAGCTGTCCGGGTGTGAAGTATCGCCTCACCTTGTTGAAGATGTCAAGCTTGATGGCAGTAGTTTTGGCTTTGGACTCGATAAAGGAGCCAACACTAATTAATTACACTACTACACTAATTCCTAAAACAGTCACATTTATTATTACATCGACAGTTAATAATGTACCACACTTTAACCTAGTTAATGATGCTCGTAGCATTGTAAAATTTTATGACCTTTTAGATGACCTTATCCATTTACAAAATATAGATCTGGACGAATTAAATTCAAACAACAGGGTTGTATTCAAATATTTATTAGATAATGTAAGCAAAATTGGTAAAAGTACAGACATTACCCGACATGAAACATATTATTCTACATTGATTATTATATTTTTTGTAATCATTTTATTACTCTTAGGTTATCTAGCTTATAAATACTTATGTGAGTCCGGCAACAACCGATTCCATCTATTTAAATTTAAACCAGATCATAGGTACCCCTACCTCGACCTAACCCAGACGACAGACATACAAGACACGTACTTTTATTCAAGTAATTCAGCTCAAGTTAGAACACAAGTATAGTTAATTTGGAACTTTGATTAGAGTCATAACAGAACGTTGTTTACAATAAAAATAATTATGTTGCAAAAGTATGTGGTGGACTTATCCATCTATTTATACATTTGTAAAACATTACATTACTAAATACTTAAAACAAAAATACTTTAGCTTATTAAAATTATATTATGTAGTTTAAGACGTAGGTAACTAAAAAAAAATCTTGACGTATTGTGCATCCGCATCAGTACCGCCTGTGTCCTTGTTCTGTGGCACAAAGGTTAAAAAGGCTCTCTGAGCTACTATGCCGAATATGTTTTAAACCATCGTGCATCGCGTCGGTCGGTCAGTCGGTTCACCATAATTATCCGGTGGTGAACAGCACGAAGTGCTTCGCTGTGAGCGGTATGCTTTAGTGTATTATTATATCTAATACATATCTACTAACGCTTAGGTATACTTAATCTACTAGAAAATATAAATTCCTAGCTTAAATATGTTTATATGTAATTCTAATTCAACTTAATATAATCTACTTACAATACATATTTGCATTTCTTACGTACTGTAAGCTTAACCATAACTAGCAACCTACCTACACTTAAAGGTAGTTGTCACCTGCAATGTTTAAAAACGCCATCCCTATGTGACAACGCCGGAAAGAATTACGGTTGCGGGCTCATTTCGCCGCGCAACATCTTGAAAAGTTAAATTGTTGCTTGATTTAAGCGAGTAAGTAACCTGTCAAACAATAATAAGTACAAGAAGCTAAATACTCTGCTTACCATTCTTTGATATAATTGCTTTCATTGCGTTATATTTATTTTTAACTTTTGTAGTCTGTGTTCATCAAAAAACATGGTTCTTTTTAAGTCCATTTCTATTCAGCCAAATTGAGATACGCTTGGTAGAGAGTTGCACCAAGAGTTTTCCAATTTAGCTAAGCAATATAGAAATGGACTTGAATTAAAAAGAAAAGAAAAGTGTTTCTTGATGAACACTTATAACACCTTAAAAAGAAATATAGAAAGAAAACCAAGAAGAAAGAAATAAAGAAAGATACTTATATATTTATTTTTGCCGATATGATTATATTAAAGATTCATATAAAATTACAAACAATATTATATAACCCTATTTATATCTATGTCGGTTCGTATATGCTCGGCTGGCAAGCCGTCTACTTTGCGCACGAATATTCGTCCCTGCCTTGTCCAGACATATCCACATCCACATGTCCACACATGCTTTGTCAGAAGGTCACACTCACTTCTGACAAACCTTCTTCGAAACCGTTACCAAATGGTAGTGGGTGATGGATCTTTTAGGCACGGTAATGGGTGTGGCGCAGGGATCTTCTGTATCGAATATCCTTTTTCACTTTTACTCAACGATTTACTCAACGAACACGTCGCAGCGGGTGAGGTTTTTATGTACGCCGATGACGTGGCCACTGTTGTCTCCGCTCCGTCCATTGACCAGCTCGAGCAGCGGCTGAATGAGGCGGCTCGCCAGGTAGCGCAATGGTTTGAGTGGAACAGACTTGTTCTGAACCTTAAAAAAACGCACTACGTTCACTTCTCCATCTCAGGACATAAAACTAGGAACCTTTCAGTATCGATCAACAGTGTACCCTTGGATCAAGTCGAAACAACCGCATTCCTTGGTTTCCAAATTGACCGAACATTAACTTGGGCTATGCATATAGACAAATTCGGTGCAAAACTTGGTAGTGCTTGTTACGCTCTGCATAGGCTGTCTCGTGTGGTCTCAGCTGACGTGGTCCGTACCTGCTACTTCGCGACTGTGCATTCGCTTCTTCAGTACGGAGCTGAACTGTGGGGACGCGCTGCCGACAGGGAGCGTCCTTTACGCATGCAAAAACGTGCTGTGAGAGCGATCGCAGGAGTGGCGCGGGAAACATCAGCCAGACCCTATTTCATCTCACTTAGGATACTCACACTACCTTCGATTGTAATTCTTCAGGTTGCAATGTATGTGAGGAAAAACCTCAAAACGTTTGGGACGCGTGGAGATGGGCACGCTCGTGTATATAACACCCGTGGCGCTGGCAAGCTCGCCACGATAACCCACAGGCTCGCTAAATCGGACCGGCTAACCCACATCTTGGGACCTGCCGTTTATAACCGTCTGCCGGAGCATATTGTACAAGCACCCAGCCTAAAATCGTTCAACAGTAAACTTAAGTCAGTAAACTTAAGATTGCAAGTTACGGACATCCGGACAATTCGCGTCTTACTGCCCGCCCCTGCTCAGACACTGCCACACAATGACGTGGGGTTAACCAATCTTGTACGTGTCTCAGCAGGGGCGGGCAGCAAGACGCGAATTGTCCAGATGTCCGTTTAACAAGCTTATTGGCAGGGGCCTGGGATATGGACGAGATGGATCAAACAAAGAAATTAAAAAATATAAATTGCATGCACCACATCATTAATGCAATGTTATGCACAAGTCATAGCATTCAAAATTATTTGAAAAAACCACGCTTGTTTTCGATGGTAGCCATTGTAGATTAATTCAACAGTTTCTTATAGCAGTGATTCATTTTATTTTTGTTTCACTGTTGCTGCTTGAGAACTTAAAACTTTGGGAATTTTATTTTATATCAAAATAATCTATACCTATAAAAGAGCTTAACCTGACTGACTGACTGACTGATTCATCATTGCCGAGCCGAAACCGCTGAAGCTAGAAAGCTGAAATTTGGAAGGTAGCTTCCTTTTACAGCAAAACCACCCACTAAGGCGGGTTTTTTTTTTAAATTCAATCCCTAAGAGGGTGAAAAGGGGTGAAAACTAATGTATGAAACGTTTTATCGCGTGGTGCGATTTGCTTGAAAATTGATATGAATAAATAAAATTCAAAATAAATGGACACTGTGTTTCAGGAGTGTCAAAGTTTGTATGTTTTTAATGGATGGTCAGAAGATTGGTTTGAAACTTATCAGTAAAATTTGACTACAATTAATTAAAATAAATGCGGAGCAACAGCTAGTATAAGATAATATAATTGACTACGGAAATTTTAAAATATATTCTGGCAAGCATCGCGTTTTATGCCAAGTGTGTCAATGAGGATTTGTGTTCGAAATAACCTTAAAACTTACGAAGTATATTTAATATAAAGGTGTTATTAGAAGTACTTACAAGTGAAAAGTGATACCGTGACACTGTTTTTTAGTTTTCACCGAACTTTTCACCGCACAGGGAGGCATAATGTTTTTTTTACGATACGCTACGATATTTTAAACTAGCAGCTGCCGCGGCTTCACATGCGTGGTACCTACATAAAAAGTAGCCTATGTCCGTCTCCAAGGTCTCATGTATCTCTATACCAAAATTCATCAAAATCGGGTTTGCGGTTTAGACGTGAAAACATGACAAACAGACAGACAGGCAGAGTTACTTTCGCATTTATAATATTATATAGTAGGGATAATATTTTACCATAGTTTGGAGTCACGCACAAAATTACTCAATCGAGTTTGTATTACTTTGACGCCCGATGCACCGTTTTATGGGTTTAAAAACCGAAAGCCGAAATTTGGTTTTGAAATACGAGGATTTGTAGAAGTCCAAGGAAGGTTTAAAAGGTGAGAAAATATGAAGAAATGAAAGTCGTAAATGAGTACCTAGTAGGTTTATTTTCTCATACAAACTGCCAAACAGGATGCGTTTTTTTTTTTAAAACAGACCTTTTTAAATATGTCTGTCACTCACTTAAGAATTAAGTGGGTGACAGACATACGGGCATGTATCTGCGAGTACGCGGACTTTAAAACAGCCCGCGTGAATCGTCGGCGATCCAACCGGTTTGAAATCTTTGTTTCAAACCGACATTTGTTTCACCAGTTCGTAGATGCGTAACGCTTGTAGTGTTTGGCGTTTGTGTAATTTTTGTTAATTTTGGTTCACACGTCTAATATTTTTTTAGGTTAAAATGAGTGATTTTCAAACTAATATTCGCATGATTTGCCGACAAAATTTATAATTTCAAATAATCCTTGCTTTTGGAAAATTAGAAGTAATGATTACAAAGACAAAAATATGACATTTCAAGCATACAATAATTTATTAGAAATTATACGTAAGGTGGAAAGATATTTAAAATGTATTATGATATAATTCCTAAATAACACAATATCTTCGGTTGACGACATCGCAATACAGTGTGAGCAAGCTTCACGTGTGTCACTGACACAAACTATAGGATGCTAGTCACTGACGTCGAGCCGAGTAAGTTCGCGATCTTATAAACTCCGTACTCCAAATTCGTACGTCTTTCACCCACTTTAACTTACTAATATTTGGCCACAGACAAATGTGACATGTTTGTCAAATCCTTGGATACCTTTTATTTATAATTTGATTCGTGAATGTGAATTGAATTGCGACAACATTAATTTAATTCCTTTGTGACTTTGTGAAGTAAGTATGTGGAAACTTTTATACTATGCTAAGAAGAAAACGACCTGACTTAGGTCGTAGAAGTCAATCAAATGTACTGTGCTGACGACTGACGCACTGATGAGCAGTGAGACACAGATAATGCTAATAGTCGTGTTGGTCAGAATTGCGTTCTAGAGTGTCTGAAAATGAAGAGGATACGCTTAGATGGAATTTAAAGTGTGATCTGAATTTTGGAGAAATTTGAACATGAACTTATCCGACAAGAATTGCCTTCGCAGCCTAAGGAGGCTCTCACACTCTACCTGCATTGCATTGATAGAAGATGATTTCATTTTACCAATAATAATGCGGAGACAGTTAGACTGTACTTTTTAATTTTTTGACGTGATAATGTCTTTTGAATCGATGAACGTCGGCTGCATAGACGAAAAAGCATGACTCATTGTCACGTTCCGCCTGAGCCGAGTGCGCAAGCGAGAGCGCGGAACAAGCGATAGGCGTGATCGGCCTAGGCGTTCAGCTTGTGACTCCGGTTTTCTTATGCCGTTATCACGTAAAATTATCGTCCGTAAACCGACTTTACAGACAACCATTTTTTTTAATGAAGCTTTTATTCATGGGTCCAACATGAATAAACCATAATCCATTACGGCTACGAATTATTGCATTATAAAGCAGTTTCTGGGTGAAAGGGTGAGACTACGACCATGTCCCTGATAAATATCTTAAAATGTTAATATTTTTTCTTACATTTTTGGGCTATATAGTCAAAATGAGTCATGCCAGAAAGTCTATGGTTCGACCAAATTCCTAGAAACTGCTTCTTTTTCTATAGGGAGATGTTGCTAGAATGTTTTCACTTTGCACAAACTATTCTAATCGGTGTTTAATCATTTGTTCCATGACTTCGGTCAACACAGTCGACAGAGCCTATTCTTCGTCTGTCATCATGAAAGTAACACTTTCTGTCTGTCTGTCTGTCTCGCTTTCACGCCAAATCTACAGGCTACTTTTTAATTGGAAAAAAAGTGTTGTAAAGGGATGAAAAGGGGTATGAAAGGTTGTATGAAAGTATTGTGTGTACGTGGGAGCGTGTATTTACTCAGAGGAACATGGTTTAGAGGCTTCACGTTATTTACGACTCAAAACTGTTTCTAATTACAATCAAACTAATGATTGAAATTATGCCGATTGCTAATCGAAACTGATAGACATTGCTTGTGTCAAAAGTTCCATAATCGCCATTCTGTTCTTAAACCGAACGGTATGATACGTGATGATGGTAAGAGGCCTTATGACATGACTCCTGTCCCTGGGAGATGGGTAGGTCATTGGTGTGGGATGCTACTTGCGTAAACTTGCTTGCACCTTTACTTGCACCCTGGCCGCATCCTATCTTTCGGGGACTTGTTATTATTGTTGAAAGATATAGAGTTTTTATTCTTTATGTGAATATATAGGATATGAATATATATAGGTTGTTAATTAGATTGAGACGAGTAAGTTTACTAAATCTATGATTTCTTTTAGACAATCTCAAGTTCTATCTAAGCTAGATATTTGGTATCATATATATTTTTGAATAGAAGCAGGTACCTAATTATTACTTACATGTGCGTCCAAACTCGTTGTTAGTCCGCAGCCTGAAGGAACCGTCCATCTTGGCATTGGTCACAGTTGCGAGAGCTGGTGTGCCACTTTTAAACATGTAAGAACTGCCCGCCGCGAGTGTAGCACGCACTGAGCCCGTCCAGGGTATGCAGGGTGGCAGTTGCATTCTACAAACAAACATAACCATTGCAAGTAACGCAATCCAAAAAAAACTAACATAACATTGTATTAGTATATTAGGTACTTTGACTACCAGTTTCGTTTTAAGTCGAGAACCCTTTATAGGTTAGGTAAATACCTATATTAATCTCATCAAATCAAAAAAATACAACATATGTTATTATTCAATACAATTACAAGGATCACTTTGAACAGAACTTTCGGAATTTGGTAAAAAGATGCCTACTCAGACATAAAAAAATAAAACTAGGGTAAAAAAGGGAAGAGTCCTGTACATTTTATACACCAGTGACACACCCCGATTAGAGTATACCCATCGTAACCTTTACTGACAAGACAGCCATAATGACCGTTGGAAGCACGAAGCCGAAGCAGCAGCTTTTTGAATTTAAATCTAACTAACCACTTAAACGTCCGGGTAACTCGAACGACCTAAACATTTGTTGCGTTCAACGTCCGGGTAACTAACTACTAGTTACCCATCTGACCTCTATGACTTTTGTGTGAATTTCTGTTGTCTGGCGTCTGAAAGTTGCCCTAAAGCGTTACTAGATGTCTCTTTAATAAAATTGGCGTCTATTTTAATCCAAGAAAACCATACCTGGCAACTAATACTTTATCAAAATATTAAAAATAAAAAATATAAAAAAAATGTGAGTGCGTGCGAGTGTTGTTTAAATTGTTTGGAATTGTTTTATTAGTCCTATTTATATTAGTGTTGTACATCAAAGTAATCCTCAAGATTGCTATTGCATTGCTATTGAAATATTTAAAAATATTCTTGGTTAATCGCCTGATGGCAAAAAAAAATCGACATAAAACAAAATGCCGTTGCATGGCGGGTTTCATATTTATGCTTTTGAAGTGGTTCACTATATTCTCATGAAGGTATTATTTGTAATGGAGAAATTAGGAGAAACTTTTTTATGTAACCATATAGCGTTTGACATAACTGTCAGTCGTTGGACAGTTGTATTATAAAGATACACCATTTTTTTGAAAATAACAAACGACGAACGACAACGCTCGACTTTGGGACGTCTTATTATAAACAATCTAAACACTTGATATTGGAAAAAATCTCATCGAAGAAGAAGAAGAAGCGGTTATATTGACTTGAATTGTTATTGTTAGACATAATAGCCTTGCGGAGTTTTTTCTGGATGATGATAAGTACTATAAAATTGTAGTACCTACCTACATTACTTTATGTATCACTTGCTCGTGCCCGCGACATCGTCTGCGCGGGATTAGTAGGTACTTCGAGTAGCTTATTTTCTTCTCCAAGGTCCAAAATTCATCCAATTTGGTAGGTACCTACTGCGGTTTAGTCATGAATGCGTAACAGAGTTACTTTGAGAGATCCTTGTTCTAAGTATATTGTGTAATGTATATGAATTGAAATTTGATGATAATCTCACTAATATGTATTATAAACGCTATAGTTTGTGAGGATAGATGTACGGATGTATATGATGATTGCTGGTAATGCAAAAGTTATAGGTTAAAAAGTTAAAGTTATAGCTATTGCAATATAGCTACTCCTGTAAACTATGTTAAACGATTATTTTCGTTTAGCATAAACATGAAGATTTTGCGATTTAGAAACGCGTCAGCAAGCTACGTAGAGCTGGCCGTGGGAAAAACATGGCGTGCCCAAACGTATGCCAAATGTACCTATGCTGCTACCTTTAAGGTTAGACCCTGCGATTTGTTGATAGTCATTGAAAATGCAACTTTTAATAGGAACTGCAGGCGTTTAAAATTAAATGTTAAGTTATTGGGTATGATTGGGATGCGTGGTATAAGAACAATTGTCTCCCTTGGCCCGCCCCATTCGCAAGCCGCTTGACCGCACCATAGTATCGCGCACTCGGTTGGTCATCGTCGTAACTATTCAAATATTTGTTTAAATGATGTAGGTACCTAGTGTGAAAGACAAAGTTTATCTACTTTAAATTCCAGAAGCGATAGAAGTATTTATTTTGATATAAGGATATTTTTTTATGTATGTTTGTTACTCTTTCACGCAAAAACTATTGAATGGATTTTAATGAAACTTTACAATAATATAGCTTAGGTATTCATCAGAATAACACATAGGCTATAATTTATAAAGGTATTGTGTAAATTGTCCAAAATATAACGATACTAGCTGTCCGCGCGCAGTTTCACCCGCGTTGAAGATTTGCAAGTGTCAAGTAGGAAAACATTCTGCCATCTGCGAGCTATTCTGGCGTGCGCTGCAAAAACCGTAAGAGTTACACGAAGTACTAATCCTACGCAGACGAAGTCGCGGGCACCAGCTAGTTAGAAATAAATTATCAATTTATATTGTATTTATGGTTCACTATTTTGGCGATAATGGCTAACACATAAAAGATAGATATATGCAGACGCGTGCTTTTTTGTAAGACTATTTAAGATAAACTTTTCCATTACGTATACATTATAATATGTGTAATTCTAACGGTTTATGCTGCGCACGCCAGAATAGCTCGCAGATGGCATTTTTTTTTCCTACGTACACACTAGACACTTATCCTTAAATTTTGGAATATTCCCGCAATATATTTATAAATTGGCGACCTCGGTGGCTCAGCGGGCTAAGGTCCGGTTGAGACGCAGAAGGTTGCGGGTTCGATTCCCACCGCGCTGGTCAAATTTATGTATGATCTGTAAGTGTTTGTCTCGGTTCTGGGTGTTTCTATGTATAATATGTATGTATTTACAAAAAAATATTTAAAAAGTAGTGTATCAGTCATGTGGTACCCATAACACAAGCTCTGCTTACTTTGGGGCCAGATGATGCTGTGTGAAATGTTTATAAATTAACACTTTTGGTTTTACAAAACAACACTAGTTTATAACGTACTGCTGATATTATTACTGATTTTAGTGTTACTTCATAAGTAATTAGGTATATAATATTGAAAAATACGATTAATCCTCAAGAATATCTTTTTGTAACATTTATGAATTCTCGTTAATTATACCAGAAACCCAGTTTCAATAGGTAACCTACAGACATTATGGACTTTCGTACAAAATATTGAATATTCAGCTTATTTCAAAAACTATGTAGTTTTAATTCTCCTCAAATAGTGTATAAATAAAGACATCAAACAAAACAATTCGAAGACATTCTTTTATACAATGTTATTCAATAATATCCGTACGTTAATGCTGGAGACGTTTTTTGGCAAAAAAAGAAAATAACGTACATGAGGGCCATCAGATCAAAGCACCCTGTTCATTGCTTTCTGCGCGGGTACTTTACACCCTTCGACCATGGAAAATAATTTACGAGGGGAACTTTAATGAGGTTCCGACAAGACAAAAATTGCTTGTAACTAAGCAACGTTTGTGCAAACAAGAGCAAAAAAATATTATATTCAGTATGTAGCTTTATAATAATAATAAAATAGGGCCAGCCATTTCACACAGCATCATCTGTGGGAAATGGCCGGCTCAGAGTAAACAAAGCTTGTGTTATGGGTACCACACATGACTGTATATCAGTACTTCAGTAGGTACCTATATCAGTACTACTTAAATATTTTTGTGTAAATACATACTTATTTTATATAGAATCACCCAGAAGCTGTAATAAATACTGTAATAATACAGTAATGGAGTGTGAAAGAATAAGACAGCTAAAGTGAGCTAATTAAAGTTTCTTGCAGTCTAGTTGCAGTAGATGTTACCTATCGTACAAATTATTTACTGTTAATGATATTTCAATGATTGAATAACTTTATAAGTACAAGGTTCTATTCACTGAGATTCACGGTTGAACTTGCATTACAGTGAGTATGGCTGAGCGCTGCGGGCTCTCTGCCCTCTATTTCAAAAACGGTTGGGAGTAAGTATGAAAATGCACACCAAAAAAGTGTACATAAACGAGTTTATAGCTTATTTCTAATTCCGAGGTTGATCCCCTTTAGGCTAAAAGGGATCTTGATAAAATTGCTTAGGTATATTTTCTTATATTATTGTACCTACCTTGAGACTTTTTTTGATCGTACCTACATTGCGCTTTTGAATCCTCAGGCAGCAGCTAGTATATAATTATAATATTAAAAGATAATGATATAATTCTGTAAGGACATAGATTTAATCTTGGGGAAGGACATCGGTTACCCCAGGTGCAAAGACCCAGGCAGGCAGCAGCTAGTAAGAAAATATTTTTGGTTTTTGACGTCACTTCGCGAAGAGTACCTACCTAATAACGAACGTGAATTGTTTATCATATTGACACAGGCAGAAGGCTTCACGAGAAAAGTCTAAAGAGTCATGTGTGAGCTCAGTGTCTGGTATGCAAAACGCAAAAGTCTAAAGAGACCTGTGTGAGCTCAGTGTCTGGTATGCAAAACGCAAAAGTCTAAAGAGACCTGTGTGAGCTCAGTGTCTGGTATGCAAAACGCAAAAGTCTCAAGAGACCTGTGTGAGCTCAGTGTCTGGTATGCAAAACGCAAAAGTCTAGAGACCTGTGTGAGCTCAGTGTCTGGTATGCAAAACGCTAAAGTCTAAAGAGACCTGTGTGAGCTCAGTGTCTGGTATGCAAAACGCAAAAGTCTAAAGAGACCTGTGTGAGCTCAGTGTCTGGTATGCAAAACGCAAAAGTCTAAAGAGACCTGTGTGAGCTCAGTGTCTGGTATGCAAAACGCAAAAGTCTAAAGAGACCTATGTGAGCTCAGTGTCTGGTATGCAAAACGCAAAAGTCTAAAGAGACCTGTGTGAGCTCAGTGTCTGGTATGCAAAACGCAAAAGTCAAAAGAGACCTGTGTGAGCTCAGTGTCTGGTATGCAAAACGCAAAAGTCTAAAGAGACCTGTGTGAGCTCAGTGTCTGGTATGCAAAACGCAAAAGTCTAAAGAGACCTGTGTGAGCTCAGTATCTGGTATGCAAAACGCAAAAGTAGTTCTAGACTTCAGTATGATTTAAGTGCTTAGTCGTTAGACTTTTGTAGGTATTTATACCTAAGTATTTTCTTTTGTTATCATTTATTTACAGAAATAATTACAGAAATGTACTATATAATATAAAATACACGTGAAACAATTGAGCTATCTAAAGACCGTTTAAATCATGGCGAATCTCATCGGCTACATTTTATATAAGTAGGTTAAAGACGCGGGCAGCAGCTAGTAATATATGTTTTGGTCTTAGACTAAGTCATTTCGCGAAGAGTACCTGATAACGAACGTGTATTTTTTATCATAATTTAGGCTGAAATATTCACGAGCAGAAACGACACAAAAGACCTGCAGACGCTCAGTAAAGCAATAATAATAACTTTTTTGGCTGAGTGGCCCTATTAAACTTATTACCATAGGTCAAACGGTAACCGCCATCACTCATCACAAAATATTTAAAACCGTAAGGATTATTGTTATTTGGCACAAGCATTTTTTGAGGGGTGAAGACGCTCGTTAAGAACTATAAAAAAAAATTGCAAAGAGACTTTTCACGCATGATGTGGTTTGCTAGAAATGTGCTTCGTATATTGCTAACTTTGCTTGAAATAGGTTACAATCAAAATCGACTTACTATAATTATTAATGAACCTTAATATCAGAATCGAATAAGTACTTACATATTTCAACAACTTTAAGCACGTACTTTAACGAAATCAGTCGTCACACGACCGTCGATTGCTGTAGCTCGCTGCTGACTGGGGATAGGGGAAGGGGTGAGGGTGACTGGTGCGAGATCAGCCAAGGGTAAATAAAAGGCTCAGAGCGTCAATGGCGCATTTGAAAATTATATAAATTTATAATTGAAATAATGGTCAACTGTGTACATTTAGCTGTTTTTTGGACACCTGATCCTACAATATTCTACTTGGTCTCTGTCTGATTCATCGAGGGCGTATTCTGTCATAAAAAATAGGAATCGAGATAAATATTAAATAATATACTTACATTAAGTTTAATTAAACGTGTCAGCACATTAGTGAAGCAATTTCATATTTAACCCTATATTAGAAACGCTGAAGTTCATGTGTAATCTTGGTATATATATATATATAGTATATACCTAGAATAGCAAACTACTTTACTGCTTAGTGCGTCTGCGTTTTTCCTGGCCTATGTTCGATCGTTTTCATTTAGAAGCAGAACTCGTTTCTAGTCCTTGAAAGACAGATGACGCTGTACACAATCTGAGTCTGTCCGAATTTAATGAATCTTGATTAAATTTGTAAGATAAATAGTATCTTGGGGAAGGACAGAAGGAAGAAGGAAGGACATTATATGTACATAAAACCTCTTTTTAACCGACTTTATCAAAAAGGTTCTCAATTCGTCGGTTTTTTTTTTTTTTTTTTATGTATGTTCACCGATTACTCGAAAACGGCTGAACCGATTTGGCAAATTCTTTTTTTGTTTGAAAGGGTATACTTCACAGGTCCCATATAAATTTTATCAAAATCAGTCGAGCTGAAAAATAAACGAAAATCTAAAAATTGTATACATCGATGATGTTTTCATGTATTTTCATACCTCGCTGTCTCGTTAGAGCGTTGCGTTTATTTGGCCTACCCATATTATAATATAGAAAATTTTCTATTAATATACTAAAAATGTATTATAGGCTCAAATTTCATTCAATGAAGTCGGTTTCTTTTTAGTTTTTAAAACGTAATTATAGTGCTTAAAAAATGTATATTTTATTCATAAACATAACATAAACCAGGCTATTGAGACACAGTGTGAAATAATAACAGCGCATTGTATTTTATAAATGAATAAGAGAAAACAACAGTAATAATTTACGTGATTTAAGAATAAGTAATGTATATTAAGGGTCCATCTCATAATCATATATTAGCTAAGTTTGCGTTAAGGTGTAAAGTGTTAAAGTTTGTGTTTATATGATTATGAGATATACTGTACCTAATTATATATAGTACATACACATAATGATAAAAATGTTGCAACCTGGTACGTATTTATTCAGTCGGTTTAAACTGGGTTCGCCTAAAATAATTCAAAAACCCGTTATGAGCTTCCGTCAGTTGATTTTGTTATGAGAAAGGCACCCGTCCGTTCTGTTTTAACTGACGAATGCTACTTGCTGACTACTAATTACTAAGAGGCTTTTATTATATAGAATCTGGCATTAGTCGAGAGGACAAACGCCGATGTGAGTGTTGCGTGCTGCAGCTGTGAGCGGCATTTGAACCATCGACTCTCCTATCACCAGGTTCCGCAGACAGCCAGTGAAGCCACGACGAGACCTGACTCCACGCACCTGTCAAATGTCAAATAATGCTTGTTGATTATAGAACACAATGACTTTAAATGGATCATCTTGTAGTCATCATAGTTTCGTTTTAAGAGCTTACATAATGGGTAGTTTTTTGAAGTAGCGTATTATAATATAAATGACTGTTTTACTGATAAGAATGTATGACCTAATGTTGCTTTGCCCTCAGACACTTAACCGACACATTTATGTTACTTGACTATGTACGTCTGTCTGTCTGCCCTTAATCTTGTTTTTGCACACATACCATCAGTTTTATCGTTATGAAATTTAGCACAGAAATTAGTATAAGTGACCTCTACAAAGTTATGAAATAATAACATCAAATAAAAGGTTGTTAGGGTTACCTCTTCACCATTAAAAGTGGGGTTGATTTTTTAAGAATATGTGGGCTACTCTGGTGACAGAGTAAATAGGCTGCCTAAAGATCAACGTCAGAATTTAACTTATATTAAGAGGGGATCGATACATTTTTTGCTAACCCTTACTTAGACGAAAATGCCTAAGTAAGGGTTAGCAACGGTATTGTATAGTATAGTATAGTATATACCTTGTGGATAGGACGCTCATGTCCTCCGATGTAAAGCGCGGATCTAGTGTCTGTAGACACCGGCCCAGCGCGGAGACCTGGCTTAGAGAAATGCCCATCCAGTCCCACCGACACCACGTAAAGTGATTTCACCACTGAAATAAATGTATGACATTAGAACAGACCTGAAGAATTATGAGTTATGGCAAAATTATTACAGGGCTGGATGTTTTGCAAGAAATCTCCAATATAACACTTCAAATAGTATTAATTATTCAGTAGTAGAACTAACCGTGTATTTTATGCCAGGTGCCATCACATAGCATGTTACTGTTGGCCAGTTTGTAGGTAGCGCGGAAAGGACCGTTCCCGTTCTCGACTGTAGCCGCGACTTCGTTTTCCAACATCTCGAGCACGAGATAGTCCTTCTTGCCGTGAACGCTGAGCAGTAAGCCGGTTGAGTTACGCGGCCGGACTTCCATTGATATTGATATCTCATCGCCAACCTTGAAGTTTTCTAGGAGCTGAAATGGAGGGTTACGTTGAAAACAAGGTAAGGTTGACAGCAGACCAAAGAGCTGGCTCATATACGGATCAACATAACATGCATTGCATTCCGTTTAGGCAATGCGGTCAGCTCTTGGGGACGGTGCCCTTAGGCAGTCTTCTGGATCCTATGTCGACCTCTCTGGCGCAGTAGGCGAACACCCGCCTGAGACGCAAAAGGTTGCGGGTTCGATTCCCGCCGCGGGACAAATGTTTGTATGATCTGCAAGCATTTGTCTCGGGTCTGGGTCTTTTTATGCATAATATGTATGTATTTATAAAAAGTATATATCAGTCATATGGTTGGTACCCATAATACAAGCACTGCTTACTTTGGGACCAGATGATGTTGTGTGAAATGTCCGGCATTATTTATTTTAATTTTTATATGATTGTTTGAAACTGTTAAGAAATCTTAACCTTGTATATTATATTTGTTTATTTTATTGTATACTTACATCTGCCTGCGGCTTTGCACGCGTGGTACCAACATAAAAAATTGCCTATGTCCTTACTCATAGTTTAATCTTCTTACCAAACATCATCAAGCCGCTTAGTGAACAAGTAACAAATTAACAAAGAAAGAGGCAGACACATTTGAGAATTTATAATATTAGTATGAACTATTATGTACCTAACATCGTCACTGAGATACAATGTTCCAGGTCTCAGTCTTCCTGAGCGAGGCTTAAAACTACTGAGATTTTCACTCGCTTCATATTAAATATAGTAATCCTACTAATATATTCAATGCGAAAGGAACAATCTTTCGTATTTAGACGTTTGCATGCCTATACGTTTTATGATCAATCACGCTGTAACAGCAGAATGAATTTAGACAAAAATTGGTATCTGTTATCTGGAATAGCATATAGGCCACGTTATATGTAAGTAACACGAGTGTGAAGCTGCAGCAGCTAGAATAAAATATAAGTCTTATATAAGGCGTCACATCTCTTGTTGGTACCTTCAAGTAGTTGCTATGTGCATTATTGGAGGGGCCGAAGTATACTCCATCCTCGACGCTGTCAGTACAGAGCAGGGAATTGACGCGTGTGGACACCTCCGTCACGGCTTGCCCGTTCATCAGCAGACCCTTGAGGCAGCCCTTGAATGGCTGGTAAAAGCCCTGAAAATTGTCAAAGTTATTAAATTGAATATAATAACAATAATTTCGGAATTATTAGGTAGGGTTTATACATTTCACTTAAAATCTTTCGTAAATTGTACTTTACATTTTGAGAAACATCATCCGCCTGATAACCAAGCAAACGGACGAGTGACAAGAAGGGCATCGAGAATATCTTCAAGGTGTTCTTGGAAATCAATCTTGATGACGTCCCGATGTTTAATTGTCGTGACCTCACTTCTCTACCACCCGTGACGTGTGAATGTCGATGTGACGTGTATCCTGAGACAGATAACGTAGCTGAAGGCAAGTATCACAACTTATATTTTCAGAGTAAACTAGGTCCTAGTTGCGGCTCGAACTCGTGGCATTGCGCAGTGCCAAGACAGTGCCAGCGATTTCGCCGCGGCCAGCCCAAAACATAAACACACGACGCAGTGCAACCAGATGCAAGACTTCCCAGTCAGAAATGTTGACGCGACGCCTTACACCGATATGCAGGTTAGTGACCAACTGATCCCAATGACCTCGGCCCCCGAAAATTACGCGCAAGTTTCCCGCCAGCCTCAGTCAGGCACGACCAATAAAAGCCTATCAGTGGCATGGATAAGGTCCACGAGGAAATCTTCACTATCGTTGAACACTAGCAATGTACTCCCAAAATCAGTGTGGAATCCGCGGGTATTTGTAATTTTTTTTTATCAACTGTAGACCTACGTTTAACCACGATCTCACCTGGTGGTAAGCCACGATGCGGCCGACGATAGGGTAAGAAGGTCTAGAAGATACCTATTGTAGTTGTCATGAAAGACAGACGACGGCAAAGTGTTCCAATCCCTGGCATTATAAATGTGAAAGCAAAGTGCATTGTAAGGGTGGTAGAACAAGGTATGGATGGTACTGTGTGGTACGTCTGCTTGTCGTGTAGTGAAAAGGAGATGGTGGGATTAGATAATGCAATTCCTGGGCAAAATGTATTCTATAAAAGATCAAAAGTATCGTTTTACATTGTTGAGGATGCCAAGCTTCATGGCTACAGTCTTGGCCTTAGTTTCAGTGTAGGAGCCGAAATTGAGAATGCGTGTAATCGAAACTCCCAAGAGTTCGAGAAATTTTTTTATGGTTAAAGGTAGATTTTGAAAAACGGGAATTTGAAGAAACTCTTTTTTTTTGCCGAAATGAGACATGCTTGCACTTAAGATACGTTCAACTTTACTAGATTGGCATCGTACACGGCTTTGAGAGTCAAATTTAGGCGTATAAGCATTTCGTCTCGATGTTTCTTAACAGTCATGTCAGTTTGACTGGCTCGTGCGCTGGCAAAGTATTTCTCGACAACTTTACTGTCATCTGCATACCTAAAATTCTAGGCTTAGGCAGATCATTAATGTGCAACCACTGACCCTTGAGGTGCCTCAGCATTATTTGTCAATAGATCAGACAAGCAGCCGTCAACAACTACTCGAATGGATCTTTTTCTCAAAAGTCAGCAAGCCGTGAACAGGACTGAACTGGCAATCCGTAACCTGAAAGCTTACCAATAAGGCTGGCATGCCAGACCCTGTCAAAGCCTTTTGACATGTAGGTATGTGGAGCCGGTACCCTATTTCTAAACAGCAGGAGTTGCTTACCGTCAGTAAAGTGAAACCGCTTATGAAGAAAGTTATCAGATGTTAGTCTAGACAGTATTTATTCTTTAGGGTTTGCTTTTGTAGTTGCCTGAAATAAGGATTATATTATTATTATTATTATTAATATTACAATAACCTCCAAGTCCTGTGATATAGGTTCAGTGAACTCCCTCAGTCCTCCGTAGTAATACGGAGATGTGAGAACAGCTGGAGTAGAGCAGGCCACGCTGTTCTCAAACACGTGCTCAGAGTCCACGGCGATCTTGCCATGGCCTCCGTTCCGGGTCAGTGTGACAGTATGCCACTCAGTGTCGTTGTAATAGCTGCCCGATGAAGAGATGGTAGCGGTTTCTCCGCCGCAGTTGAACACGCAATGGAGCTGAAACAAAAGGTTTCAGTGAATGGAAACCATGTACATGGAAGTGACTTCAGTTTCGCAAATGTTGCTGATTTTGTTTTTTCGCCAGTATAAGTAAAACTTCGTTAAACACGAAATAAGTACCTTCTTTTTGTTTGCATCAAAGTCCAAATTAAACTTTTTTAATGACTCTAATTTGGCCATTTTAAGCAATTAATAAATATGTGATTTTCCTGTTCTACAAACTTATACCCTGCCAACTTGTTTATGACTCGATTGTTTTGCATCACTGATATTATTTCGGCTCCACCAGACTTGTGGCACTCTAATATGACCCGTATTTATATTATACGAGAATCGCTACCTTGCCGTAACACAGTGTTCAACTAGCACGGAAGGTAGGGGTCTTTACTGTATATCTACCGGAAATACCTACCCACATTGAACTATTTTATGTTTTGAGTTTTTTGTGTATACCAAATGTTTTGTTTAAATAAAATACAAGGTTTACGTGTGACTGAAGTGTTTTAGCTCAGTTTAGTCGTCACGTAAATTTATGTCCTGTGACTTTTAAGTCTTATAAAAATTAACAAAACATGTTTAAAACTGTCGTTTAAAAATTACTCCAATTTGTACATTTAATAACTTACCTCTGATTATTGTTTTCCTGTTTTAAATTTGGTAAAAAGATAAAAATGTAATCTTGATATAGGACAGTGGCTGCTTAATTAAATACCACGTGTGCAGCAGCTGGTTAATAAATATATAAAGTTACCGTTGCGTCCTTCATGTACAATGCGAGGAACTGGTTAGGGTCCTTGTCAGCTCCCGCGTAGAATATCAGCCCGCCATGCCTGTCGAACGTTCTGAATGCGACAGTGAGGTCGAAGCCCTCTAGTTGCCGACCTGGCAGTTTGCTGTACTCAATACGGCTGTCGTTGCGAGTACCTAGACATAATGGTAACATACGGTTAATGTATCCTAATACGTCCGCTGAATTCATGGAACAAGAAAGTGACAGAAATTAGGACAAATACGTTTGAAGTATGGTTTTCGTAGTAGTAAGGCATATGTCCGAGTACGGAAAAGTCACTTAGGGATACGAATCCATGAAATAATACCAATTTCTAATCGAAACTGATAGGCATTGTATCAAAAGTTCCATAATCACCATACTGTAGGGAAATTATGGAACTCTTTATACAATCAATGTCTATCAGTTTCGATTATCAATCGGTATCAATGTCTATCAATTTCGATTAGCAATAGGCATTATTTCAATCAATCATATACGATGTATTTAAATGCTTAGTACGCTGAACATGGTTCCTACCACAATCGTACTTTGTAAATTGGTTGAGTCATAGTTTGACACCAATTTCACATTGTAACTAGAGATAAAAGCCGATAGAAATCGCAGCGATCCGTAATACCAATTTATCAATAGTAACTGAAAGCTATTGGTATCAGTTTTGATAGTATCAAAGTTCCATAACCGCCCCACTGGTCTGCGTTGAATAGTATGAACACAAACATACTTTCGATTGTGATTTCTGGGCTCGATAGACACCTCCCCGGGTCTCCAATCTCTTAATTCTTTGAATAATTCTAGTCAGAAGCACGTTCAAAAGTATTTGTAATGTTATTATTATATACGCAAAAACTGTTGAAGAATATAAACTACTAAAAAAGTATAGACTTACCGAATCGATAACCTTCAATGGGGTCACCATTCGTGTAGTTAGGATCGTAGGCGAGCGAGCAACCGGGCTGCGGGGCCGGCGGAAGGGGCCGCGGGGCAGGGACAGGCGCAGGGGGGCGGGGGCGCGGGCGGGGGTGTTCAGGGCGTTCTGTATCAGGCTCGGGATAGACCCGCACGGCTGTCGGCGCCGGTGTCGGTAACGGCACAATCTCGTTCAAACGCACTGCTAAATTAAACAAATTAGGCAATGAGGATCAGTAAAGTTATAGAAAATTCAATAGAACTAGTATCCACGTTATTGTTTATGACTTATGAATGATATATCTTTTTGAATTATCCAAATCGAACCATTACGAAGATATTAAGTAATAAACATTATGCCGTTCCTGCCGGTAAAATCAATATATTCGGGTGCTTGTGACGTCACTGGGACGGTCTGAGCAGAGCTGACGCTTTTACTTCACGATTCGATAACTGGCGGCGACCATCCCTGTGACGTTACAGCTACCGCGGCAGCCACTCAGTGAACTTTGCTAGTAATTTCGTTCAGGATTTCGTAGCTTTATATCTGCATTCTCAACTCAAGGTTACGGATCCTCATTAAAAAATGCTCACGTAACCCACAGTGTTGGTACGCTTAGTAGGCCTCCTCTTCAGATCCCTAGTTACTAATAATAATAATAATAATAATCTTTTATTTGGCAGAAACAACTTACAGTAGTACAGTATACCTAATTTTAGCTTAACTTATAATTATAATTTTGAATAAATTTTGACACTACTTAAAACAAA
Organism: Lampropteryx suffumata; assembly: GCA_948098915.1. Lineage (NCBI taxonomy): Eukaryota > Metazoa > Arthropoda > Insecta > Lepidoptera > Geometridae > Lampropteryx > Lampropteryx suffumata. Next base: position 9,325,438 of record OX402544.1, on the reverse strand, counting down.
ACAAAAAAAATCAAAAATTTGGTAGTAGGCATACAGTACAAGAAACTTTACCTCCCGTGCTAGTTTAAAACTGTCTTACGGCAAGGTAATGACTCTCGCCCTATAGAAATACGGTCTAATTTAATGTGCATTAAGTGCAGTTGAGCAACAACAACACAAACCCGAGCGAGTTAGGCGCTCGGTTATTTGTCGTAAACAAGTTATCGCAGTATACGTTTGCAAAAGAGATAAATCTAGAAAACTAAAACTGTTTAGTATACTGCGATATCTCTAGTTACAAAGATTTAGATTACTATAATCTTAGAATGCCTACGGGCGGCCTGTTAAGTACGTCACCAGAGTTGACCAGACTCATACGAAAGTACCTAGTTGTAGTATTATATTTTTTAAACTTCGTTTTTAGTGACTTGTCTCTATTCAGAAACAGTCAAAAACGCATTAAAGCCTTACCCACATTTTGCGAAAGTCTCACAAATCATATTGAATTTTCTGCAATACCAAATAACTGTTCATAACTTAAAGACAAAGGCAACGAAGCTAACCACATGGCTACTTTACTTGCTGCTGCTCGCATGGTACATAGTTAAGGAGTCGCCTAAATGCAATCTGCATCCACCACCACTCCAATATTTATATACCTTAAGTGGCAGACCAATTTTATTAAATAATAATATAGAACACCAGGGCTCGGCCAAGCCTCTACAACAAATATACCATATTAAAATAGGTTTATCGGGTTGGGTGCTACTATTCCAAAGACAGAAACAGATATGAATACACACGTCCAAATCATATTTTCTTTAGATGTTCAAAATTGACCTTATCTACGGTGTAACAAGGATAATTTTGTGCGTACCATTGATGGTGGTGGCTTCTGGCGGCGGCGGCGCCGGCTGTAGCGCCGGCGTGGGTAAGACGTCAGTATGACGCGGCGCAGCCCATGACGTTTGATCTAAAACAACCAAGGATAAATTCTTCGTTTGTCATTAAACTAACATAGCACTTCTAAATTAATATTATTTTCTTATTTCATTGCATGTTTTATTCAGTAATCTTAGCAAAATTTTAATGAATAAATAGTGACTACATACGACAATTGAATTATAAGTGTATTATGGTGCAATGTGATTGCAACGACGAGGAATCCCGAGAAAGTTCTAGACAGCCATTCCGCGATGACGTGACGTTTAGAATTGACAAATGACCATCGACTAAGACTAGATCAACAAATAAACACTTGACACCGGCAAAATTGTCGACAAGACAGATGCCATTCTAGGAAGAAAATAACAATAAGAAAAACATAGGATAATAATTCATGTGACCGATGTGATGCAACAAGCGAGCGCGGGCTTCGAGCCTAGCGCACTGCCTACCACTAAGGTACGAGTGTGTGTGTGCGTGCGTGTGTGTGTGTGTGTGTTACTGTGTGTGTGTGCGCGTGTGTGTACCTGGGTTGACGCCGGCAGTGGTGTCACCGCAGCGGCCAAAGGTGACGCTGCTATTAGTGTAAGGCTGTAACAGATGCAGGGCACGTCCGTTGAGCGTGGCGTCGGCGATGCAACCCGCGAGCGCGCGCTTCGAGCCCAGCGCACCGCCGACCACGTAGCCGGGCTTCACGCCGCCCAGGAACACCACGCCGTCTAATATGTGCAGCGGCGCTGGGGCACTGTCAGATCTGCAACACAACAACACCATAATACACTACACATACTGCCAGTTAACATTGTTGTCACTGTAATGATACCATTATTACTATATTTTTCATTCAATCTATTCGAAAAGGACGACTTGGTTCGCCTTTAAGTGCACCCAAAGGTGGTGTTTTCTATAAGAAACTTTTAGGGGGCAGTAATGAGTTTTTGGAACATCTTAGTGTTCAGCGCCAAAGAAATCGAATGCAAATATTGTTGAATAAAGACTGACTGGTACGACGGCCCATAGTCGCGTCGCCAGCTGAATAAAATGAAAAGAAATCAAATTAAAAACGCGCCCACGTTTTCGTAAATTTTTACGGATTGTTAGAAATTCATAGTTTTGTTTTGAAAAATGTTCTTCAAGTGACAGTGAAAGTATAGAATTAACTCCTGAAAGTATTACAACAGACGCAAGAAATTTGATGGATAATCTATTACCTAAAAAATCCCGGGAGAAATATATGAAAGCCTATGGTAATTTTATTGAATGGCGAAATGCAAAAGGCGCCAAGAATTTTTCAGAATCTGTCTCTTTGGCCTAATTCCTGTACTTAGCCAAAACTAAACAACCTTCCACTCTTTGGAGTACCTACTCAATGCTAAAATCAACAGCCAGTTCTAATAACGACGTAAAACTGGACACATATTCGAAATTAACTCATAATTGCGAAAATGTCTCAAATGTAAATATAAGTTATTAGTTGTTTTATTATTAGATACTATTTAATTTCAATTTAGTTGTTACGTTAAATAATAATTGTTGTTTCATTAAATAATCATATTATAATAAAATATGAGGTATCCCTGTGTGAGTGTATCACTCGGGCGCAAAATATATTTTAGGCTCAGGCGACGTACTTTGAATCCCTCGCTACGTTCAGGATTCTACTAAAGAATCCCTCACTTTGCTCTGGATTCAAAAAAGCGCCCACGCAAAAAAATTATAATTTGGTCCCTTATGATACAATCTACTATTGTTTATTATGCAGCTTTGCACGTGTGGTTTCTATCCTTTAGTAGATTGTTACACCGAGCGCAAGGTAAATTATTAATGCACGAGTGTTATGCTATGTGTTATGCACAAAATTAACACGAGTGCATTAATTACTCTCTTTAGCAAGGTGCGTAATTTACTTTTCTTTTAACTATCTATCTACTCTAATAAAATATACCCACTCAAACAAAAAATATGATGAATCAAAGTTTTACAATGGTACAAAATGCGCGCCATTTGTATGTTTTTTCACCAAGTCGGTTTTATTCAACCGATTTTTATTTTCAGCATTTTATATTAAACTTAATGGGAGATATTAAACCTCTGTGGTAAACGTAGTTGAAAGAAAAAATATTTATTCTACACAAACCATTAACATAATATCAACTAACAATAATGACACATTTAGACAGGCGAGCTTAACCCTAAAAAGTTTTATATTCCAGCAAATCTTGCGTTATGGATATATGAAAAAGGAATGGATGAGTATGAAACAGGAAGAAACTTTTTTTTACAAAAAGGGGAAAAGAGAAGGAGTAAACTCATTTTTTTTATAATACATATCTTAATATATTAAACCTACATTACATAATACACAAATTAATATACCAAAACACTTACAAGGAGAGATAGTGCTCTTTGACTTTTCGCTTAAATATGCCAAGCGAAGGACTAGCGCGGATAACGCGAGGCAGAGAATTCCATAACTTCTTAGAGTGGATTGTGAATGAACCACCATAGCAACTAGAGTGAGTGGGAAGGTATTTAAGAAGAAGAGATTTCGCAGTTCTGCAGGACTCACGACGGAAACAAGGAAAACGAAACGTTCATAGAGATCTCCTTATCTTTAGAGGAGAGGATTATTGAGAATATTAAAAAGAAGAGACACGACATGCAGATCACGGCACCGTCGAATGGGTACCCATTTTAAATGAGCTCTGAATATTCAAACGAGATTAAACATGCGCAGTCGAAATATAAATCTGATACACAAGTTCTAAAGACGTTCCAATTTATTGAGGTAAGTAATCCTTTGTGTCTAAACAGATAGAGTAACCTAGAAAGATTAAAGTAGGTAGGCTTCTCGTAGGTACCTACTAAACTTCCTACACTTGTTTTATTTACATACCTACCTAAACCACCAAACAGCATAATATTGGTGGGCACTGTTTTAGAACAGTTTTATACGACCTATTACCTACAGTTCGTGGATCGAGGTACGTAATATCACGTAATGGTAGGCGGCGACGAAGTCGCGCGACAAGACTAACAGAAGATGCTTATATCATAAGTAATTTCAATTTCTAATTCTCATATTAAGTGAATTGTATTATTTTTTGAGAATATGGATTATTATTATAATAGTTACCTGAAGTAATCGAAGTCGTCGACGACAAGCCTGAGTGCGTTCTGGTCGTGCGTCACGCTCACTACGTGCCACTGAGAGTCGTTGTACGTACTCAGACCCGTGTCTAGAGTCTCTCGCTGGCTCATCAGCACTAGTTTACCTGAAATCAATTCAATAAAAGATCAATTATAAAGAAACATCATATTAATAATATGGCTTATGCCATTTATAACCAGGTATTCTTAAATAAATGACGTGGCCAGCCTTTTGAGCATTTTATCTGCGGTCAGTGATCTGAACTGAACTCTGGTTTCCCTATGGAACTTACTAACGACAAACAGCTCACGTATTGCAATCTGTGTGTTGTATTGAAGATCATGTGCATATACAATTTAACCAAATAAAAAAGTAAGTTTCCTATTAGTTTCTTGTAACAAGTGTAACAATTTTAAAACGATACGAATCTAATATATTTAGCTTTAATCATAATTGAAATACACATACCCACATAATCATGATTTACCATATATCCATTTCTAATTAAAAAAAAAATGTTTTTCTGTAAAGTCGGTTTACGGACGATAGTACAACGTCATAACAAATCAGAGAGTATCGGTTTTGTTATGCGCTCTCACTACGATCGTAACGTTACAATGAGCGTAAAGGGACAGTGAGCGTACCGGGACAATGAGTGTAACGGGACAACGAGTAATCCTTTTTCGTGCGTGCAGCCGGCGTTCATCGATTTATTAGACGTTGTCACGTCAAAAATAATAGTTCATTTGTTTTGATTAGATTATATATCTAGATCGTAAGATGACCTAGATGTGGCTTTAATTTTAGATATGAGAGTTCGATATATCCGTTAAGACTCAACCCCTGCATGTAATGTAATATAGTTGTGGTCGTATGATTAAGAACGATTTGAAGTTATAGAAGTTTTTTATTTAAATCGTGTCATACACAGAGATGTGTACCTTCTGAGAAGCAACTAGTTATGTTATAAAAAAGCCACATTAATAGAGCAACGTGGCTTAGAAATAAAGAATAAAATCGCAAACTATTTTTTTTCACTTTTTATTTATTTTACCAAAGTAACACATTCAAATAGTACTGAAGCTGGACAAATAATTAAGAAAGATTTATTAAACTGCTCGGGAATTGTTTTGTATGACACTTACATTAAAAAAATCACATAATATGTGTCGCGCAGAAAATTTAAAAATCAATTTAATACATTTTTAACTAAAATTAATAGTTAATAGCATATCCACGGCTTTTAATTACTGCTTTACACCGGCGAGGCATTGACTCTATTATTTTTTGACATTTCGCAAGAGAAATAGAGTTCCATTCTTCTAAAAAATACGTCGTACAGTTCTCTTATATTCCCACACTGTGTATTTGAAACCTTTTTCTTTACTTCGAATCACAGATTCTCTATTGGGTTTAGATCTGGGCTGTTAGCTGGCCAGTCTAAGACAGAAACTGATTGCACTGTAAGAAATTCCCTTCAGATGATTTTTTTACAAAAATAAATATATTTTATATTTTTTTTACTTTTACCATCCACTGTACTCCATAAAGATCAGCTGAGGATCATTAAAAATGGCTCAGCACCCGCAACTGACTGTCAAATTGGGTTTTTCACTGAACTATATAATACTTCGAGTGAGGATTTCTACGTGGAACTGATCCTAGATGAGTGCTGCTTTGAGACTGAAGATGGAGACTACAGCAATAGTCTTTAGATTATTGGGGGTTAGTCCCACTGCTGACTAACAGAAGAGCTGGCAATAGAGAAGGAAAACTTGAAACAAGCCCGGCTCGGTGCCAGCCGTTATGCACCTGCAACCGAACCGACACCGCATGTTTTGATTCGTCTATCCTGCGGGTCTTGTTAGCAAGGTCGAGGGGTTAGTGTAGGTACCTGGGTAGGCCTACGCTATCAAACAGAATCCCAGGCAGAGTGACGTCAGTGGAGAAGAAACTTCACCCACCACAGCTTGCTGGGGTGGATCCATGAACGAAAGTTTTCAATTACAATTAACTGCTCTGTAACTTAACTGACGCCACCTAAATGATCTTCAACAGATGAAAGAAGGCGAACGATGATGATGTAAGAAATTCCTTTATGGTGCGTGCAGTGTGCTTTGGATCATTGTCATGCTGGAATGTCCAAATAACCGGTAGAACATCTTCAGCATAAGGTAACATTGTTTCTTCCAGTATATTTTTGTATTGGAACTGATCCATGTTACCTTCTATCAACTTTACATGTCCAACACCATGTCCAGAAAAGCACCCCCAAATTTTCACATTTCCACCGCCGTGCTTTAATGTAACTTTTGTGTACTTAGGGTCGAATGCTGTATTCGGGGGACGTCGTACATATCGTTTTCCATCAGAACATACTCTGTTTATTTTCGATTCGTCAGAAAAAAGTACATTTTTCCACTGTCGCACAGTCCAGTTTTCATACTTTCTCGCAAATGCAAGCCGGGCTTGTCTGTGGCAAAGTTTCAACATGGGAACCTTTCTTGCTATCCTACCGTGCAATTTTTCTTCTACCAAACGTCTTCGAATAGTGCGTGCTGAGATTGCTGAAGGGTTGTTTTCACCAAAATATTTTTTCTCAGCTCATTGGACCCTTTAAAAGGATTTTGTTTTGCCATACGAACGATGTTTCGGTCACCTCGAAGAGTTGTTTTTCTCTGTTTAGGTACACGTGGAACATGCGAAGTAGTTTGATAGTTTGGTAGCAAAATGCTTTAATGCGTAGAAAACCATCGTTTTTGAACATTGCAGATGGTCGGCTATCTTTTTATAAGACCAATTCTTCCGGCGAAGTTTTATTATTACTTCCTTTGTAGATTTATCACAACTTTTATTTTTTCCCTTGTTTTTTCATAAGAAGCAACCACTTTTAATCTTTTACAGCACTAAATGGCGCCAAAATTATACAAACAGTAACAAATCGACTGAGCGTTCTCTATTTAAATTTTAATAAAGGTATAAACTATTGAGCGTTACGTGACCAGCCAGTATATAGGAATACTATGTTTAGAAGTAGTGTAAAAAGTTTGTCTATTTATTTTTAGCTAATCATGTGCATCAATGAATACAGTGGTATTATGGAAAAGTTTTACGATACCGAGAGAAATAAAATAAATTGCATGCAATTAGTTTTGCGTCTTAGTTTGAAAAAATCTTCCCTTAATATCAGCGTTCTTAATTATATGACCACCTCCTTATGTGGGGTTAATATTTTACTGATTTTACTATCCCATCGTATGACCTATCGTTGGGTAGGTCTTTCAAAAATACTAGGTATTTCCTTTAGGGCAATAGTTATGTTAACCATTATTTTAGAGAATAAAATTTCGCATCTTTTGTTTCTAGTAAACTTTTTTGTAAATCTTATCGTTTACGATTTATGGCCCATTTAATGAACCGATTTTTCTATCGCGGCCGATAACTTTTGAAATATTAGATTAATCAATAAAATGCATTTATCCATTTTTAAAGATCAGTTTATTTTCTACAACTTTTGTTTTAAACTTTTTTTTCTAATGTCCAAACTTTTTGAGTTATAGGACGTTTAATGTTGGACTACCGGGCGTAAAGTTTGAAATTTCAAGTTACGCATAGACGCAACAATTTAGATCGGAAATTTAGTGCAAAGTTGACCAAAAAAAACGTCTATTTTGACTGGCCTAATACCAACATCGTAAGCCTTTACTGTGGTAACATGCGCTTGTCTAATTAATTTTCTCTAGCTTTACCTTTCAGTAGAGAGAGCGAGATGCTATCGGGAGTAGCGGTAGTCTGCGTGCGACTGACGTACACAAACAACAGTCCATCCGGCTCGGCTGTTTTGAACTTGAGCGTCAGTTGCAAGTTCTCTGTGGTAACGTCGACGAATCGCAGGTAACTGTCCGTACCGGAGAACGAAACGAGCGATGCGTACTGTAATTATCAATAAATATTATTTGAAAAGTAAGACTCTTGATTGGTATACAGTGGTCTCTTTTATTTTCGTGTCATAAGAAGAGGACCTCAAGCCTTTTAGCTTTCAAGAAGCTGGGATCTAGTATCTACTAAGTACTGCTTTTGAGTCAGAGATTTCTCTAGTGACGGAGTTAGTAGGCCGCCCTAATGTCTCTGTCTGACTAATGTCTCTGTCTCTGTCTGAATGACTTAATCATAACAGATGAAGCATGTAGCATGGAAGAGAGCTCAGATGTAAATGGCACTGCAGTCTCCCATCAAAGGACTGACCTCGCAGAAGGTGGCCTAACTTAGTTGATCTGTTAGGAACAAGCTATGCTTACTTGACAACCATAGGCGATTCCGATCGACTCAACATTATCGCTGAGGTCTATATTAGTTCCATCCATGCTGATCTGTCGTATGCACCCATCGAATCCTTTATCTGTCACTTGTATAATGCCCTTATTGTTTCCGCCAAAGTTCATAGTGTCCAGAACGGTGATTTTAGAGTCCGTTGACGCTGACTCGCCCTTCACGATTTCGTCGTCAACTCTCAGAGAACACTTGGCGAGGTAACGGCCAGCGTCCAGTTTATGCCATTTGCCGTCGTTGTATGATCTCGCTGTGCCGACAATCAGAGGTTCGTCAGCATTGCCGAGAGATACCTGCAAGGATAAAATATAAGACGTTTAAATAAATACGCAAGTTTCGACGTCGTTACAGCCAGACATAAATTAAGTATCCTAATATGTTTTTAAAAAGCATTTTTTGTAATATAAGGCTCTCTTTTTCCTATTGAATTTTTTCATTTATGCATCAATGCATCAAATAATATTATCATTTACTCCCATTGACATCACGGCGGATTGTTAAGCACTAACCTGAAGATAGACTTTTCCATCTTGCATCAGTATAGAGAAGAAGTGAGCTCCCTCACCGACTAGATATATCAGACCGTCTGGTGCATAGGTCCTGAAGAATAGAAGCAAGTGGTTCTTCTCCTCTGTGAGGTAACGTTTTCCCGAGATGGTGACATGCGAGCGACCGTTGAAGCGGTACTCTTGGGGACCCGACTGTGATGATATCAGCTTGTCTCTGGAATTGTAGCATTATTTAAAATTTATATATGAAGCTTACATAAAGGGTAGTCTTGTGTTCATCAGTTGACAATTTTAATTTATTTAAGTTATTTTAAATTGGAATTTGAAGTGACATTGTATTTGATTTAATGATATTTATATGTTATAATTTCAATTTACTTACACAAATAATTACAGAAATGTACAGAATAATAAACAAAAATATAAAATACATGTGAAACAGTTGAGCTATCTAAGGACCGTTTAAAACGATCTATAGATAGCTCAACTGATCCAGATCCCTGCTAGAGAACAGCGTTAATTAATTTGTATAAATGTAATATATTCACGTGCCTGTACTCGGGCGAGATATGCAGCTCTACTATTAATAATTTCATGTAATATATATTATACCATGTATTTTGTGAATAAACGTACTGAATACTATGAAGAAAGCGTATTATAAAATAAATTACCATATTATTGATAAGAATGCATGGCCTCGTGTTGCTCTACCTTTTGATAGTTAACTGACAGATACTGTTACCTAGTTTTCTATAGTTTCCTGTCAATTCTTCTCGGGTTTAGATTAGGAATTTTAGTCGTTTCAAGGTGATCCTTGTATTGTATTGTATTATTCAATACAATCAATACAAATTGATTGTATTGAATAAAATCATTTTTTTATACTTAAATATTTGTGAATAATTCACACAGCACCATTGAGCCTTAAGATATGCTTGTATTTTATCGTGTTACTAGTCATTTCGTACCATTGTGGTAAAAGAATGATGTGCGTCTCGGAAGGTGCACATGGTATGGCACATTCTTCTAACATATAAAACGGCAATCTATTAAAGCGTTTTCTTATGTTTAAAGATCAACGTAAATATGAGAAATTAAGCTAAATGTTTCTATAATATATCTGAATTCATAAAATGACAAAAATTTAATTAATAAATATTCCAATATTCTACATTGAATTTTTATTGTGATAAGTTGCTTTTTTTTAAATGTATCTGTTGATAATAAAATATATTGTATAACATTTTTCAAATGGTAGCATAGCAAAATTCACCTATGATTCACAATAAATAAATTATGAATTCTGGGTAAGATCTGAAGGGATCAGGTCAGGATTAGAGAGAGTTTTATTGCATAAAACTTTCGACTGTCATTTTCAATTTTAAAGTAACGTCATAAAGAAATAAAACTGGTAAAGAATCACTTCGTTGTCAGTCTGTCTGCCTGACTTTCAAGACTCTTTTTCTCGGAAACGCGTTGAGGTACCTCGTTGAACACTAAATGCGAATATGTATTTACGCAGTACAGACAAACTATTTATATTTCTGCAGCAAATGATGGAAGTAGAATTAATAAACATGTGTTTGTGATAAATAATGTGTAAATATTGTAATAGCCATCAAGATTTGATGTTCGAATGATTTTGATGATAGAAACAAGAAACTTGTGTCGAGAAACCAAACTAACCTCTGTCGTGCGCCCTTCAAGCTGTTAGCGCTGACGAAATTCCAAAGTCCAACCGGTGTGTCTCCAATCATCAGCTCTTCTATCTGTCCTTCGAAAGCGGGGAAACTGACGCCTTGCAGCTTAGAGCCCGAAGGCACACCGCCGACGTACAGCTTAGACTTCTCTCGGTCGAGGTTGAATATCGTGTGTTGTCCGGGAAGGACTGCCTCTTTTGAATGGGTATATTCAGTTCCGTTATCCAGGCTCTCGCGTATGCCGAGTTTCACGTTGCGGCCGACCCTATAACGAACAAGTAAAATAGTCACTCGCTAGAGTGACCTATGACAGTGTTCACAAACGTAGTCTACACCGCCATGTTTGAATGACCGCACAAAGCCAGTCGTAACTATACACGGGTATAAAGGTTTTTAATCCTACTAATATTAAACAAATTTAAGTATGTGTGAACGTTTAGATGTTTTTTTTTTCAATCACATAATATGGTTTAACCGGTTTGAATGAAGTTGATGTGGTTCTAGATTAAAATATTGAAGGCTAATTATTATTAACGTATAATGCGGGAAAAGCTCTGGCAGCAGTAGCTTGTTTTTTTTTACACGTTTACGTACCAGGTGACTTGGTAGATATAGTATAGAAGTTAGAAACTGTTAGGTCGAAAAATAGGCATCTCACCTGTCTACGATGACTTGGTACCAACGGTTGTCTGCTACAAACTTATCGCTGCCAATGCGGGCTGGTTCGCGGCTCGAATCTGCGCTATCTCCGATGTCCATTACAAGGTACGGATAACCGTTCTGAACGCCAACAACCATGAAGTCATCCTAAAAGAAAAATACAAAGGTCATAATTTACCGTGAGGAATTACGATTCTTTAGTAAAAGTCGCCGTTTGGATAACTCTATCCAGACTCGATTATTTTCAGTCGAACGAGACCGTTATCGTAGGTTATGTAGGTAACCATTAAATGTTTTTAAGTTGTCATTAGCCTTACACGGCCTTACTTAAAAACGTCTCTCAACTTCTGTTAAAAGTTAATCACTGTTTTTCATTAATCATTTAGTGTACCAATGAGGTTTATATCTCGAAACGCGATCCATAACCGGTTTTTAAGTTGTCAGGAACATTAACCAATAAGGTTTGAATCTCGCGAACCAATATGGAGGATGGAGGTTACTACGGAGGTTTAAATCTGTTACTAACCGACTTGGTCCTTCTTAGCTTGGTGCCCTCCGGGTTGCCGAGGTACAATAGGAACCCATCTTTTTCCTTAGTCTTGAAGTAAGCAGACACGTGGGTGGAAGTGGACATTTCATCGACGGTGTCCGGTAGACGTGGCTGCAGGGTAGACCAACGATCGAAATTCACGCCTACTTGGATGCGGTTTGCTACTGTGCGTGCCTGTTAATCATTATTAAAACATCATTAGATCTTTGAGCATTCTCGATTGATAAACTAGATTAATTTATGAATTGCATTGATCTCTAGATTTATACAAATTTAGATTGAGTATATGTCACTCAAGGGAAAGCTAGCTCTAGCCAGCTCTATAAGCGACTAAACTAACCATTAATAACATTTCAACACACTTGCTCGTAAAGTAGCTCTTATTGAAACGATTTTAGGTCCGTAATAGTGCATATTATACACTCGTGTTTTGTACTTTACATTACCGCACTAGTGATTTTTACTTTACTATACATACCGTACATCGGTGCTATTTAGGACTCAGGGGGTTATTCGGGACATACGTATTTTTTTTTTCACATGATAATTTAATTTTTTTCTGCTAGTGGTGGGAATGTAATAATGGAGCCTGCCAATACTATACTTGCTTATGGATTTGAAAAATGAACGTTTGAGGTTATGTTGATTCACGCGCCGCAGAATAAACGGGTTTTGTTATTTATTTATTAATTTCACATGGTTTTATTCAGTTTTCTTGTATTAGGGAGTCAATAATCAAGAAATAATTTGGATGTCCCAAATAACACAATTTGCCGGATTATTTGGGACACTCGTTATCTTTTATTTTTTATAGGAAATGGCAACACTTAGAATAAAGGTTCACCCAATGTCAATAGCTAATGAGTGCTGCCAGCATGAAAAAAAATACTGGCATGCGATAAATATCATGAGTGCGCGTAAAATAAACTTTGATTTTAAAATTTGTCTCAAATAACACCGATGTACGGTAACAATTTGATATAGGCTGTGTAGCGGTTTTGCCAATGCCCTTATTTAGACCTGCGCGCGCATAACTAGCACGGCGCGCGTAAAAAACAAAACCAGCGCGCCATTTTCCATAAATATTTGTTAGTCTTGCCTTGAGCCGCGATAATCTACTTCACGTGACACTTGTTATTAAGTGCCTCTTGCTCCCACTAATGAGCCCTTATATTTACAACATTCATCCAACTCCTATGAAAATATTTCATCATCGTCGACATTTACCCAAGAAAATGCAAATAACAAAATTATGAATAATACCAAAACCATGACACAAACTGTATAAATGCCAACAAAAACTGTTCGATATTATTTTGACAATTGTACTTTCACTAATTGTTGCAATAATTAAATGTTAATAACAATATAGGTCTGTTTTTTTACTCGCAAGTGTGTTGAAAAGAATTATGAAATGCGTGTGCATTGATAAATTACCTACACATTCGGCTCCCTTACGTATATACCCATAATGTATATCAATTCTTGTATATATGTATTTATATATATATAATCTGAATTTCTGAAACGGCTCCAACGATTTTCATGAAATTTAGTATGCAGAGGGTTTCGGGGGCGATAAATCAATAAAGCTAGGTTTCATTTTTAGAAAACGTCGTTTTTCCGTGTTTTATAACGAGCAAAGCTCGGTCATCCAGGTACAGTATAATTATATGCTAAATTTGTATGCCTGTCAAAGTCATAAAAAAGTACAACATTTGTTATGTTAGTAAGAGAGAGATAGAAGACGAACTTGTTCAACGAGGTCCCTCAGTTTGGCTAGCTTCTCATCGGCTTCCTTGCGATGGTTTTCGAGTTCATCCTGCCGTGTCTTGACTTGACGGTACGTCTCAATTATCGACGGCGCCATGCCGTTGATATCCGTCACTGCAACCAGACATTATACTGTATACGATATGTAAGTAATATTAATTAGCAACAACACTAGCTGCGCATTACACTTACCGCAACGGTACGTATACGTACGGTATGGTACGTATATAAATAGTAGCCTATAATGTCTGTAAGTAGTCTATACTCCAGGTCTAAATATGTTCAGTTATTATTAGGTACTTGATTGAGAAACAGACATCATCTACACAACCTTTATCATTTACATTATTAGTAGGATAAGATTACATAGAATTTTTTAAATGTTCTATTTATTGTTTTCAGTAACTGTTAAGGTACAATTGAAACATATTAAATACAATAAAAAAATGAGGAAATTTTATCACGTTGAAAACAAATTGTGATAGAAAATGACTGAGCGAGGAGTACGACGCTCATTCAGTCCGCGGTATTTGAAACCGCGTGTAATGCTGTGAAATAAACAAACGGTAAGCGTAGCGAGCCACTCATTTAAGTACTAAGTAATAAAGCGATCAATAAACCGTAAACTGTACTTACGTAAACTGTCAACATTGGATGTCATTTTCTGGCCTTCATCAGCTAATTTCGGAAGAGTCTGTGCCCATTCCTTGCTAGCGCTGAGGTCTGTGCCCATCTGTGACATTATATCCAGTGTTCGTTTCACCGTCGTATCAACGTTATCGGCTTTCTGTGATTCGTTTTGTAACGTGAATGGACCGGGTGTCGGCAGGGATCTAAAAATAATGAGGTTTCGTAATGTCTAGTCATTTTGACCCCCATACCAATGACATAAAGTTCAGACGAAGTTTCGTTAAACAAATTAAAAAGAAATAAAGGCTTAAATTATTATCATATTTCAATAGAGTAGAGTTCTCCAAAAACCGACGAGTCACCATGAACTGAATCATGTAACTGAGTCATATATGAATGACATGAAGGTCGGAAGTGACTCACAGTTGAATAGCGTTGTTGTCGTCATCAGCCGAAGCCAAAGTGCGAGTGGCGTTGCCGAGCGCTTCTCCCGCGCGAGTGAGATTCACGCGCAGCTTCTCTTCGACAGTTTGTTCCGCTTCGGAAGCTTGCTTGAGCAGTGATTCGGAACGGGCGTGGCTCGGCGTCACTCTTTGCGTCAGTTCGTGATTCTAATATAAACAAGTTATTTAAACAACATACATTTTTATTTGAATTTATTTTGCATAATCGCCGGACCTAAATTAAACGGTACAAAACGATTTGAAATACAGAGACATACTAAATGCCAATACCCAGCGTAGTCATTGGGTAAATGTTTCATTTAGATTGGCGCAGCCTGTTGGATAGTCATTCTAGCGATCCAGTTTCTAAGGTTACTACAAACATTCCCTACAAACCCAAACAGGTGTACCAAGTTTCAGCTCAATTGGACTATTTGCGTTAAACAGCACTCTGATTCCATCATCAGAATAGCTATTTACTTACTTTGTGTACAATTTTTTAATCAAAAAAATACTAAAGAAACTTCTGAAACTGAAATATACTTTTACTACAAAGTTTTCGTTAACTTTATTTTCTATAGAGATGTGAACAGCGCCTCTAGCGGGAAGTTTCATGAAGTTACGAACAGTAGCGAATAGAAGCTCAAGTTAAAACGGTATAGGCTTTACGTTGTATTTAAAAAAAGATACTTTCTTAAATAAAAATAAAATAGTTTTGGAATGTATGTACAAACAAAGCACTCGACTCTTTTATATAAACAAAAACTTTTTTTACCCTTTTGAAACCCTGTATATATTTTAACCACCCTTTGCCTAATTGGGTTCAATAAGTTACCAGCTTATTTCTTAATTCCAATCAGTCGACCTGCCAAATTTCATGCAGGTCGGATTATCGGTTCGATAAATCTCCCAAGTTGCAAATGAGATCTTCGCTCGCTCGATTAGCCAATTGCCAATTGTTAGCGTTGCGTGACAAGTAATGATTTGTCAATGATTTGTATTTGTTTGATATGATTTGTCACACGACAGAAGAAGATAGACAATGTGAACATATGCTGACACCCGTTACAAGTATACTCACAGAAGCAGTAGCGTTCTGTACGGCTGCCTCAGCATCGTCTGCAGCCTTTTTAGCGTCACCGATCTCTTGCACTATCGAGGAGTAGGCGGAAGCGGCAGAGTACGCGTGCTGTGTGCGAGTGTTGTTGTTCTCTCGTTCCGCCAGAGCGCGCAGGTTATCCGCCTGTGGAAGTGTATATTATTTGTTAAAATACATACAAACCGTTTTAAGAGTTTAGAGGGCTGTTCGTACAATTTATAACATATGCCCTAGAGAATCACATATAAATAAATTTTATGAAATAAATATTATGACTTGTCATATATATGAAAATCTAATGTATGTTCAGTAAATATAAATAAAAAAATATTGCGAATATCTTAATATTAGCACTAGAAAAGATAAACTCGCTGTTTCTACAGTTAGGCTCGCTAATGTTAGCAAATCTTTTACAGGGCTTCTATTGCAAGGTCCCAAACGACGTGTCAGATTTGTCGATTGGCAAATTTAAAAACGTAAAGCAAATACTGTCTTATAAAGCATATTATAAAATATCAGATTGTTAAGATGACAAAAAAGCTTGGAATGAATTTGGTCCAACTCGACTCGGCATCCGTAACAAAACTATCATACAAAATAAACATACGAAAAACTACTAGACTAGTTTCTTGTTGGATTCTTTTTGATTATGATTGAATTGATTAAATAAATACATATTTTTCTTTCTCTAAGCTTGGCGTCTCAGCAAATTTCATGTGTCATGGGAAATACGAACGTACGGGAATATGGACCGACACAATATTCGCCGACCATTCCGTTGAGCTTCTACTAGATAAGTATTTATCGATTTGGTTTAACGCTAATGTGTTTTTCTTCTCCAGGAATATCTAATTGGACACCTTTAATAAAGTAAATAAATTAATAAGCGTTTCATTGGTAGGTAAAGCACGCTATTATGGATTCGGTACAATAATTGACTATATATTTTTATTCGCAATAATTGTACTTATAGGAATTGTTTCAATCATTAGTTTGACTGCAACTGGACCCAGTTTTGCCAAGATATTATATTTGTAATCAAATGACAACATGGGTAACAAACAACGTTAACCTTCCATCATACCAATTCATTAATAGAAACAAATGTAGGCTATTAGTATCAATGTTTTGATCGTATCACAATTATATAATGGCAGCACAGTTCAAATTGGCCGAAAACCAAAATACTATTAGAAAACTCGGTACTTGGAGGTGACACTGCGAATGATAGTGGGGAATGTGTGTGTATATGTTGGGGGTTTGTTTTTGTTTTATCTGATCTGATCACACGACTGATAATTCCGTTTTTGAGGGACAGGGCTGACGGAAAATATTTTGCATAATTATCATGTATGGAATGGTATTTTAACCGACTTCTAAAAAAGAGGAGGTTCTCAATTCGTCAGATTTCTTTTTTATATTTATGATCAACGATTACTCAAAGATGCCTGAAACGATTTGGAAAATGGTTTTTTTGTTTTAAAGGGTGTGACAATTTAAACGGGGCCACCATTTAAATTTTATCGAAATCGGACAAGCGGTTTTTTAAAAATTAGCTAATATCTAATTATGTGATAGGATATTCTTTTCGATTGGATTTGTTTTTCAAAATCGGTTTAGTAGTTTGGTTTTTAAATCAAAATATGTATCTGGAAAAAATATGTCATCAAAGTAAATAAAATTTTGTATTTTTATATTTTTGAAGTCGGTTTTCTTTTTAGTTTTTAAAACGTATTATATTTCCAAATAATTTATTATACATAGAAAATAGAGATCAGTAGGGCGATTATGGAACTCTTGATATAATCAATGTCTATCAGTTTCAATTAGCAATCGGCATCAATGCCTATCAATTTCGATTAGCAATAGGCATTATTGCAATCAATGATATACGCTGTATTTAAATACTTAGTACGCTAAACACGGTTTGTACCACAATCGTACTTTGTAAATTGGTCGAGTTATGCATAGTTTGACACCAACTTCACATTGTAACTAGCGATAGAATGTTTTGATAGTATCACAGATCAAAGACCGCAGGTAAAGTGCCCAAAAAACAGGAAACATACGTAACGTTGCCAGCATTGTATAGCTATATTAATCCAGAAATCTACAGAATAATAATGCAATAAGACATGTCAAGCAATTAAACCACTCTAAGGATTAATTAAAACGTTTTATAGATAACTCAACTGACCC
Source organism: Lampropteryx suffumata (assembly GCA_948098915.1). NCBI lineage: Eukaryota > Metazoa > Arthropoda > Insecta > Lepidoptera > Geometridae > Lampropteryx > Lampropteryx suffumata. The sequence goes on along the minus strand of OX402544.1, from coordinate 9,307,468 downwards.
AGATCAATTTATGTATATATTTATTTTATAAAATGTGTTACCTAGTCAAACAACAAACGAATAAAGTGTTTTTGCTACGTACTCGTACATAAATAGTTCTCTTTTTTTGAATGTGTGAGTTTTTGTGTTCTCAGCCAAATTTCCAACCACGTATAAATAACAACTTCTATGCTGTTTAATATCTGTTTCAATAAAAATTTAGTCAGTCAGTAATTTAGTCATGTGCTCTCGCTCGATCTATTGTGTGAGTGGGAGGACAAGATTAAAACCGCTGCGTTTCGTATTTATTATTACCGTACCCGATTCCGAAGCATCTTAGTGTGTTCTAGAGCAGTGTTGACCAAATCCTTTAGGTCCGGAAGACTATCGGCCAGGCTTGCTAGCCGCTCCTCCATCTCACTGTTAGCCGGATCTAACTCATCCACAGCCCTGAAAGCGACAAAGCAGAGCTATATATAATAATTAATTTTATTTTTCCTATTGTAACACTTAGCTCTAAGATAATGAATAACAATTTATTTATTTATAAGTGATCGACCGACGGCGATCATGTATTGAAAATGTATCATACAGTAGGTACTACAATTTTAATCAGGCGTCGGATCTCTGGTGACTGACGAGCTGTCACAAGCCACGGGATGGCTGAACATTGGTTATCACAATCACAACTGGTTGTTGAATCAATTCTGAAACATTAACGTTGCCGAGGTATCTAATTAAAATCGTAGTAACGAACCTAGTGATTCATAAGCATGTTTTCATTGATATAGCCTACGCTCAACCAACGTATTCTTTTTCTTTGTATTTTATGGCTTAATGGCTTTATTATGATGATTTAAGCCAGATATATATCTCACTCTAACCTATTAAAGTGTCATGAGTATAAAAACTTTTAAACAAAAAAAATAAACCGCCGAAAAAACTGAAAACAAGCAAATTAATTAATTACGTAAAGCGTGATGCGGGGCGGCGTTCACGAAGTAATTTTGAGCGCCGACTCAAAATTAATTTTACTTAGTAGACCTAGTATACCTACTAAACTAATTACTACAATTGCTACAACTGTAGTTGCTAACAAATTACTTAATTTATGGTTACTTTTAAAATAGCTACCTTACTTTAGCTATCATACATTACAATCAGTGAGTGAACAATCAATAATCCCCTGTTTTCCTACCCTTAGGGATGGTTTTTTTTCCAAATTAATATGGGACCAACTTCCGGATATATTCTTTCCAATAAAAAATAACTATTAAAATCGGACTACTCTGTAAAAAGTTATGCGTGGTCATACATAAAAAAAATTACGCGTTGACTTGAGAACCTCCTTCTTTTAAAAACAAGGATGATATATTTTATTTGTTACGCTTTCACGGTGAAACGACTGATGGACGACGTTATGAGATTTTAATAAAGATATATATTGTCTTGGCGTTGACCATAGGCTACTTTTTATGAAGTACCATGCATGCAAAGTCACGGGCAGCAGCTAGAAATAAATAAAAATACCTGGTAGCGTTAGCGACGACTGTCCCACCAACAATGATGTAGTAAGTTCCGTTTCCAATGCCGTATGCAGTGTCTATAATGTCGTTCATTGCTGCTGTGTTCAGTTTGGTCACCGACAGAACTTTGTTGCCGAATTTAGATTCCCTAGAACATTTTATTATGAATAAATATATAGGGAACAAATTAATTAATTTTTTTATCGTGTTATTAGTTATTTAAAACAGTCCAAAATTTTTATTAGTAAAGAAAATAAATAACTAAAATTATGAATGCCTATCCAAATAATCCTTCACATATACAGTACCTGTGATCGAAGAAATAATCTCTTCACATATGTGTTTGTGGACCCCATTGTGTCTAAATTGCCTAAATCCACCTTATTTTGCATGCCTTTACATGATTACATAAATTGTCTAGGAACATTATGAAATATCCGGCATTATCATCATATTAATAAAGCCGAATATTTCAGATAACATATTTTAGCTCTTACGTAAGCAGAGCTTGTGTTATGGGTACATCACTGATATACCTACTACTTATATTTTTTTTTACTTTTTGTACATATTATTATACATAGTATACATAGAAAAACAGACCCGAGACAAATACAAACATTTTTAATTTTAATCTTTAATGATCATAGGCATAAAACTAATACGATAGGTGCATATCTCATTTAAATCTATTGGTTACCGAGGTATAACATTTTTGATAAAAATAAGCTTTATTACCTGTTGTTAGAGTTCAATTTATCTGCAGCATCGGCGGAGTGCTGAGCTAGTTCTGTGAACTTCAGCATTTCATCCAGTTTACCTTTCAGTGCGCGCGTAGCGTTCACTAGACTCTCGAATTTCTGCAATATATTTTATACAAACGCTATCAAATGTTTAACTTTATACAACACACTAATTCTTCTGCTCGCTGCTTCTAACGCGTGTTTGAGCAACAAAGAAACATATGAACACTAAAATCGCGCATATATTTCAAATAATGCTTTGTATGGATGTAGTGTGTGACCTGGTATAGTATTAAAGCAAATTTTTATGTGTACGCCAACCACGATATAATATATACTAATATTATAAAGCTGAAAAGTGATTGTTTGTTTGTTGTAACGCGCTAATCTCAGGAACTACGGGTTTGAATTGAGAAAATATTTTTGTGTTGGATAGTTCATTTATCGAGGAAGGCTTTAGGCTTTATAACATCACGCTCCGACCAATAGGAGCGAAGCATCAATGGAAAATGTTGCGAAAACGGGAAAAAATATTCCTTTTTGAGAGATTCCGTTGCGTGCGCTGCGTGAACGGTTCAAATTACGCAAAAAATATGTATGATGGAATTGTTCCTCTTTAAAAGTTCTAAAAAAAAGTCCGCGACAGCATATGTTGATATTCACGCGGATGAAGGCGCGAGCAACAGCTAGTAAATAAATAAATAAATAATGCCAGACACAACATCATCTGGTCCAAAAGTAAGCAGAATGAAATGAAATGAAATTGCTTATTGAAAAATAAAACACATGAATAGCTGTAACACATGGTTCACACAATCAATCGTAATCAGTTTCTCGTCAGTAGCTGAGCTAGTGTTACAGGTACCACATGACTGATATACTACTTATATACGTTTTTTTTGTAAATACATTTATATTATACATAGAAACACCCTGCAGCAGACGAAACAAGATAATGAGACGACAAAACTAAATCGCGACTGTCATCTTAGTCCAGCGGTGTCTACCAAGTCATTTGTTTTATTCACCTAGGTATATGCGCGAATCTTTTATAACGTCTAAAGGGGCTAATATTTGAACGGACGTATAGCAAAGTATATCGTGATCTGGCCTGTCAGCTCAGTTGGTAGTAGCTCTGCCTTCTGCGCTGTAGGTTGAGGGTTCGAATCCCTCCCAGGATAAACATTTGTGTGATGAGCACAGGTGTTTGTTCTGTGTCTTTGGTGTTATAAAGTATCATAAGTATGTATTTAAAAATATTCTAGCAATCATCTAGTAACTATAATACAAGCTATTCTGAGTTTGGGATTAGATGGTGTTATGTGCATTGTCCAGCAATATTTATTTATTTATTTTTATCAACGCGAATGACATTATCCAAGCATTATGCTAGTAACAATGACGTCACCAATCACGTATTCATGCGTAGTGTGTTTGTGGGTTGCAGTGCCTTAAGGAAAGAATGGCGCATACCTTAGCTTGTTCGTTGACGGGTTGGACAAACACATTCATTCGCTCGATCTGTTTTGTGACGTTCACGAAGGCAGTTTCCGCTTGCTGCATCTTCGGAGCTAGGTCTTTTTCTGAGGTACACAAAGTGTTAAGAAGACTTAAGCTTACAAAACAATTGGTTAAAGTAACCTTTCAAATTAAAAAAAAAAACGAAATCGGTTTATCCGTATTTGAGATACGATGCCACATTATAAAAATATTATAATTACCACATTACAAACAGGTACACATTTTGTATCTGTTAAAGTTATATCACACTTAAATTTTTGTCGGAAACTAATAGGAAAATCAGATAATCTCCTTGCCACAAAAGCTGTAAGTGAGAGAATATCTGGGAGGTGGTTATGCTGCCAGTATTGTGTTTGAGTTGAATTAGTTAATGCACACTTTTACTATAACTTAGGGCTTTCGGTTGAACTCTTGCTGTTGTCTTGTTGTCTTTTACTGATACTGCCTGTATTTACCTTGTATATCAGTTTTGATCTTTGTTGCCTCAGCCAACGCGCTAGCTACTTTAGGCTGTTGGCTGAGCTCGAGTCCCGTGGCTAGATCGGCGACGTGTGATACTCCATCCTTAGCCTTCTGGCTACTATCTCTGACAGACGCGAGCGTCGCTTCGGCGTCGGACGCGATGCGAGCCGCTCGGGTAATCTGTTTGTCGCTGTCTGTCGCGGCAAATTCAGCCTGAAACAGTATTTGTGGTACATGGGAACTGTGTTACTAAAGTAATATCGTCCAAAACGTACTTATGACGGAAGCCAAACGTACTCGTACTTGCCTGTTGCCAGCTTACCACTGAAAATGCGCTTTTAGCATATGTGACAGTGTTGACTGCTATATTAGCTACTTACACCCATAGAGATAAATAATAATAAAGGAACAAACATCATAATATCACACGTCAAAAAGTTATGCTACTTTTTGGTTTAGTCGACGTAGCTTAGAAACTATAGACATTTAATAACAACTAGAGTTAAAGCAACAAGCGATCGTCACTAGAGTTGGGCACTTTGACTCATAGGGAAGTATTAGTAGTTGGTATGTTACTTACGGATCTTAGTAGGTTCTTAGTGGCAGTCTCTAGCGTCTTCACAGCTGCAGCCGTATCGGCGACGTCGACGGTGCGAAGCTGTGCGACACGTGGCGCCAGCGACTGCGTCTGATTCCATATGTACGTCAGACGCTGTGTCGTGAAGAACGAGTCCGCTTTATCCTAGGGAATAAATATTTTTACCATCTTTCATAAGTTTTTATTTCAAATTCTTCATTTCAGCGAAAAGCAGCATACACTCGGTATATTAAGGTTGTTCAGTTTTGACATAAGCTATTGTCGTTCGTGCGATGTGTCAGCTGTCACCGGTTAGCTGACTGAAGGGACAGTTCAATGATCAATTAAAAATTTGAATATTCATTCATAATTTACTGGTCATGACAAACTGAACAAAGGTCTACACCTATATTTGTACCAAGTTTCCACCAAGCCTCTCCAAACGTTTGTTACATGCACAAACATTATATTTATTTAGTAGCGTATTTATATAAGTAGTGTGTGCCCTTTGCATTTGTATAACATGACAGTGTGGCTTGCCACAAAACCTACGGCAACCACAAGTAGCTATCGGACTGGCGGCGTAGGTTTTGTGCGTTACTTCTCAATCGTTTATCCTCACTCGTATGTGTACATATAAATAAAGCAGAAAAGTAGAAATATTGAGTCAGATTTAAGAACAAATCATATTTATTTTTTATGATTACTCCGTACTCCGTTTCCCTGAAGATATAATGCATGGATAATGTTATAATGTTATAGGTACATACAAAGAACTCAAGATTTCAATATTAGCGTGTTGTAGGCGTGTTGTAGACAACTTGCTAAATTAAATATGCTTCCAAATTTTCCTCTATGATTTTATACCTTTCAGCTCAGTTAGAAGTAGCTCTGCTTTCTGCGCTGTAGATTGAGGGTTCAATTCCCTCCCAGAACAAACATTTGTGTGATGACAGAGGTGTTTGTTCTGTGTCTGGGTGAAATAAAGTATCATAAGTGTGTATATAAGTATTCCATCACTCATCTGGTCACCATAATACAAGCTATACTTAGTTAGGGTCTAGATGTACACCAATATATATATATATATATATATATATATTACTTGAATGATAACTATTTTCCAAAACAGACACGTTGGCTTTGATTCTTCGTAAAATATGAATGATCTTATATTGTTTGAGCCGAGGTCTAAATTAGATAACTTTAAATTACCATTCTATATATATATATATATATATATATTTATTACAGTTAAATGAACAAAAAATATTGAATTCAGATCGTAGTAATTATGATCTGTGCAATATTATGACCGCATTTTCATCTGAGCATTTCCGAGCTTCTGATGGCAAGCTCCAGGCAGCATATTATCTTCATCACCAGACTCATATAAATGTATGAGATGGTAGTAGTAACGTATCTTACCTTGAACTGGGCAGTTTCGTTAGCCAGTAGGTAGGACAAGTCTTGCACTGAGAAGATGAGAGCGTCCGTGCAAGAATCGCATTCCAGACAACCTTCGTGGGGCAACAACACCCATCTACAACAATTAACCACACAATTACAAACATATCTCAAGGTACGCAGGAGACTCATTCCAAGTCTAGTGTAAGTGTAGAGCCTCTACACTAAAGCATACCGTATTTGCTTTCTTGCACTCTGTGCCTGAGTGCAATAAAGCACTGTGCACTAATATAGTACAAATTAGTCGTTTGGTAAATATAGTAAAGGAAAACTTTTGGTTGTCAACTGACTAGACAGTGGACTTTGAAGATGCCTTAAATAACTCTTCAACGACAAACAGCTAATGTGTCGCAATTTAAGCATTGTATTGGTGATCACAGGCATTGGGGATATGATTAATAGGAATTTGTCAGTTAATCAGACCATGGACTTACCCTATTACCGATTACTCAGAGACGCCTGAACCGATAAGGATTTTTGTTTCAAACGGTTACGGCTTCCCAGGTGGTCCCATTTAAATTTTATCGAAATCGGTCGATCGGTTTTTAAAAAATCAACAAAAATCTAAAAATTGTGTACATCGATGATATTTTCGGTATCTGCAGTGCAGAGCAGTGCGTTTGGTTGGTCTACCCATATCATATATAAACAAAATACATCTACTTTCCACTAAAAATGTATTATAGGCTCAAATTTAATTCAATGAAGTCTGTTTTCTTTTTAGTTTTTTAAAACGTTATTATTTGATATCACAGGTATGATATCAAATAACCAAAAGAAGATATGATAATCTGGGTTAAGGATTATGATCGCGAATGTTGAAAAAACAATGGAGGTCTACGCTTCAAACGATCATCAATCTATCGGGACGATAATCGTGCAAATCTATAAATCTCTTAGTTACATCGTTTTAACTCGTTTGAACTACCTGCATTACTGCAATCGTTGTAATGCTCTACAACAGACGATGCGATAATTTGAAAATGACGAGTCAACTGTCGATTTAACTGAGTTCGACTAACGAAAGTAACCATTTATCGAAATTGATTCGCCGAGTTGACGCCCTAGTAGTTGTCACTATGATCCTGTCCTTATCGCACTTTGAGGTATAACCAAGGCAAAACAGTTTTTTTCTCACTCTCTCCTATCATTTGTCATATTATTAGATTTACCTAGTTATAAAAAGTACTCGTTTCTTCCACTCTCCCTTACCATTGGTCATCTCAGGAGAATAAGTACTTAGTATTATAATATAGTAGGTACTTATTTTCTTCCACTCTCTCAATCGTCTCAGTAGAAGAAGTAGTTAGTATACTTAAAGTACTCGCCTTTCAGGGCAGCGGTCACATTTTTCGCCGATGACACCTGGTAGACACTCGCATTGACCAGACGAGTTGCACATGAACCCGACGGAATATCCAGTATTGCAGTTACAATCTGTATAAGAATAATAAAGATTAATATAAAAGAGGCGTAGTATAAACAAGACACCAGTGTTGTAGTCGGCTAACTCACTTTGCTTCTCAGCTCCACATGTCAGTGGATAGTACCTAGCTATGCCTTCTGCGCTGTAGGCTGTGGGTTCGTTTCCTCCAAGGACAAACAATTGTGTGATGAACATAGATGTTTGTAGAGTGTCTGGGAGTGCTATAGTACGTTTTGAAATGTATATAATTATCAGTTAACTAGTTTTTATAGTTCAAGCGCTGCTTCTAAATGGAACTGTGAAATAGTCTACATACAAAATCAAGGCAGATTTGGATGAAACTAGGTATATATTATCATGTCGTTGCCCTTAGAGACCATCCATAAAGTACGTCACACGTTAATGGGCGGGAGGGGGCCGACGAAGTGTGACATTGTGTGACAAGGGATGGGAAGGGTCTTTTGTTTCGTGATGTCACATTTAAAAATTTTTACCAATGCTTTTTTTTTATTCCGGCGACATCTGTTCAGGAGCATTTGATCAGGAACTTCTGTTTTAATTTAACAATGCTGGCAATTCTGTTGTTTCGCCGGACTAGCTAAATTTTTCTAAAATATGGACGACCTGATTTTGCTACTAATAAAGTTCAAATTAGAGTACCCATTTTAAATCACAGTTCTAAAATAAGTTAAAATTATTTTTTGTTTAATTGCTATAATTTTTATTCCAATTAATTCCTTTATTAAAAATAATGTATAGAGGTGTTGATAAAAACTGCGGAAAATAACCGCAGTTTAAATCAACACCTCCTTACATGATGACTAAATTGAGCTTAAACACGTCAGTTATACGTTAATTTAGGAAGTGTCACTAAAAAATTACGTACTTTATGGATGACCCCTTATTGTACGTTACGTGGGGTCGGCATAACTGGTTCATTTCTTCCAGTCTGCTATCATTCGTAATTTCTGTCGTCAGTCCTTTTTTACTTATGCCATCTTTCAGATAGTTCATCTTTTCTTAAGCCTTCCACTTCTCCAACATCCATCCACAATCCACATTCAAATAAATCACCCTACTTGTTACATGACTTTTTTTGCTCCACATGATATGCCCATACCACGTTAAGCATTTACTCTTCATATATTTCGTTGCTGGCTCTACTTTCAAACTTCCTCTGATATATTATTTTCTTATCTAATCAATCCTTGTCAAATTCAAATTTAATTTAAAAACTTTTTTATCTAATACAATCACAAAGATCACTTTGAATCGACTTACAGGCTTGTTGAAAACTCACGCCTTTTTATTTACACCCACTTTCTACAACCCTAGTCAATTTCCCACAGGCGCCATGTACTGTTTAAGTCTCTACTGGATTTTGTTGGAATAGTGTAATACTTACGATCACACCCATCTTTAGAATAGTTCCAATAGCCAGCTGCGCACTGATCGCAATGTCTGCCCGTGACTCCTTTCGCGCATCTGGAATAACAACATTTGTTAAACCTGTATGATTCGTTTTCTGTTTACGCAAAAGTTATTAGCCATAACAGGCCTGCAGCTTATATACTCCGTCACCACAATTTGCCACTGACTCAAACGAAAGCACTAGTATTAGTACTAGTAGCTCTGGGCTAAGGCGAGCCCCAGGTGGAGAGGGTTGGGCACAAACAGTTCTATGCATCAGTTGCAGTAGACTCGTAGTAAGTACCTGCACTGTCCAGTGATGAGGTCGCACTGAGCTGACTCGGCGGCGAGGCCGCAATCGCAGGGCGTGCAACCCTGGCCCGAAGCAAGCCCCCAGTGATGCGGGGCACACCGGGCGCACGTATCGCCAACTACACCGCGTCGACACACGCACGTGCCACCCGCCGGGTCGCATCGCTCCATGCCAAACTCATCGCACACGCACGCTGCAAACCAAACAGTATATATTTTAGTAAAGGGTCACTTTCTTATGATATGTGATCATAAGATGAAGGTGATCTTTAAACTAGCTATTTAAAGTTAATTGTACATGTGATATGACATGATCAACTAAAAAACATTAAATAGATGGACAAATATTTAGTACTATTCCGCCAATCTATTCCCAAAGAGTTAGTTTCCAAGATCACCGCTATTACGTTTGTTTACAACGGGTGGCGCTAATTCATACGAGGGGCGGGGTAATCTAGTCTGAGGGTATAAATAGTAGGGGCGTGGCAATCCAGTCTAAAGGGTATAAATAGTGAAGTTGGAGCGCAGCCGGCACAGTCTCAGCCTGAAGTTTGTCGAAGCAACAAGTCGCATAGCAGAGTTTTTTGTCGTCGGAGTGTGTGTTATAGTAGGGGAGCCCATGAAGCTAATTAGGGAATTACTCGAGCGTCGTGACGATCTATTAGATTGTGAAGAAAAGAAAAAAAAAAAGGATTTTTGATGTATGCCCATTCATTGATGGGAGGGGCAAGTAGAGACTTTCAAAAATGAAAAAAGAACAGTCTCAAAGAAATACTCAAGCGCTTCAGATATTAATAGTATAATCGCCTCACGTGTTTCTATATTATATTAAATAATTTAAAGTCGTTTCGATAGCTACGATAAATATTGGGGCGTGCTTCGGCTTTAATTGTTAGAAGGTACTTCGCGTTCTCTTATAATAATAACTAAACATCAAAATTCGTCTGGCTAATTGAAAATAATGCAGCTCGCTCGCCATTTACTTTAGTGTTTAATTTGAGTGAATCATCTATCATCATTTTACAATCCCACTAAAGTATATAAATTATGTGTATTTATGTGTTTAGATATTTATTTGAGGCTCAATCACGCCGTGACGACTGAACGGAATTGTATGACTTGGTAATGATGTAATTAGTGATTTGTAATAGCACATTGGCTACTTTTTATGTAGGTACCACGCGTGCAGAGCAGGAGGTAGAAGCTAGTTTAAGATAAAATTATTCTTATTAACGTGTCACAAGTTATTTCTAACCAGTGTGGTGAAAGGATTAAAGTGCGCCTCAGAGGTTCCTTTAAGCCTTAATGTAAGTAAGCTCTCGACCTTGCCGACAGGAAAGACGAATCAGTACATGCGGTGTCGGTTCGGTTGCAGGTAAAATTATAAAGATAAATTATAAAATCGGGTAATACCAGTGCAGTTCTTGCTAAGGATGGCGTCTCCGAAGAATCCTGGCGCGCACAAGTTGCAAGCGGCACCGGCGGTGTTGTTCACGCACTTAAGGCAGTCGCCGGTAATGCTGTCGCACGATCCTGGGTCCCTTGTGTTGATATTGCCGGAACAGTTGCACGGCTTGCACTCATCGCCTGAATGATAACATTAACCAGTTTAGATAATTGATTCAGGCGTGACTTTGCGGAAATCCATTCCACAAAACATTAAACAGATGGACAAATATTTAGAAAAAACACTCTGCTCTGCAGACTTGTTGCTTTGACCAACGTCAGACTGAGTCTCAGTCTCAGTGTTTTTTCGTTGGGGTGCGGAGTGAGTCAAGTGTTCCTGAGGATGCCTCGTGGAGGGGCGAAACACGTGTCGAATATCTTTTGGAGGTAACTCTTTAGGAATATATTGGCAGAATTGTACTAAATATTTGTCCATCTGTTTAATGTTTTATTAACCAGTTTATATTTAAAAAATCTTTAATCTCCGACACCTCTGTGGCGCTGTGAGCTAAGGTCCGGCTGAGACGCAAAAGGTTGCGGGTTCGATTACCGCCGCGGGACTAATGTTTGTATGATCTACAAGTATTTGTCTCTGGGTGTTTCTATGTATAATATGTATGTATTTTACAAATTGTATATCAATAGTATATCAGTCTTCTAGTACCCACAACACAAGCTTTGCTTACTTCGGGGCCAGTTGATACTGTGTGAAATGTCCGGGATTATTTATTTATAATAGCTGGCTAAATGGTGTTCATTATTATTTCAAATATTCAGACTACCACTACGACGATAAATATATAAATAATGATGGACATTTCACACAACACCATCTATCCCCAAAGTAAACAGAGCTTGTGTTATAGGTACGATACCTATTACTGAAATACTACATATAACTTTATACATATTATACAGAGAAAAACACTATGACACGGGACACATAATTGCAGATAATTAAACATTTGTTCTCTATAAAAAACTGTTCGCCGAAGCACCGGAACATTTCTTCTTTTCCAGAGTCTTGATAACAATTTTGCTAATGTCAAGCGAGAATATATTTTATATGTAAGACGTTACAAACTACAAACGTTACAGACGATGTATTGGTTACCTCTGTCTGGGTGTTATAATGTATCATTAGTATGTATATAAAAATATATAAGTATTCTATAAGTCATCTAGTCACCATAATACAAGCTATGCTTAGTTTGGGACTTGATGGTGTTGTGTGCATTATCCAGCAATATTTATTATTTATTAATAACCTATAACAAAATAACTCTGCTGTAATTTGGTGAAGAGTATGGCATCCTACAGATCCCAGGTAATGCTGCAGCATCAGCTCAAGGTTGCCATGTTCTTCCATTATCATAGAAGTAACAATCCTGTTACTTCTATGATAATGCTAATACAAAATTTCGAATGAATCAGACTTGTGGAATTAGCTCACATCCCTTCATCAACCAGATAAGTGTAAGAACATATTCATCATGATCCATCATGAACATTACAGTAAGAACACTTTTAACGAAGTGATGAATATGAAAATGAATATTTGATGGAGTGATGAATTTTAAACAAAAAAACCAAATTAACATCGATTCATCAGAGTAAAAGCTGCGATGCCACAGACAGACACACAGATACACTTGTCCTGACGTGATCGCACAAGACTTGCACGTGAACTAGGTAAGGTTACCGATGCGTTCTGGCTCTCCATAGAATCCTGCAGCGCAGTACTCGCAACGGGCGCCAGCGTAGCCGTCCTTGCATTGGCACGCGATCAGCGACCCATTCCCGCTCAGCTCACATCCGATAGCAAAGCTATGAAAAATATGCAACATCAATGAACTAGGATTATCAACCATTCAACGTCTTGATGGCGATGCGCTCTGATTTGGATCAGTTAAGGTATCTATAGATCGTTTTAAACGGTCCTTAGATAGCTCAACTGTTTCACATGTGTTTTATATTATTATATACGTTTCGTTAATTAATGTCTATAAATACATTATTGCTTACTGTTCAACTGTTTAAATAATATAATCACTAGTAAATGTTATAAATTAGCGCTCGCCCACGGCTTCGCACGCGTAGTGCCCATATAAAAAGTAACATATTTGCTATTTTAAGACACATGTGTTATCTATACCAAGTGATATCAAAAACGTTCAGCCGTTATTTATTAGTTTTATTTATTGTGATTAGTACCTAGTACAATCAGTACAAGTACAAGAGAACCTAGAATATTACATGAAAAATTCTGCATAGGATGTGGTAAAATTTACTTAATACATTTTACAATATTCTATTCAATTCAATTCAATAAATCTTTATTCGATAAAATCACAAGGACCACTTTGAATCGTCTTCTTACATGCTAGTGAATTTAGGTGCCGGTTCCTCTTAACCCCAGTTCAAGAAGAATCCGGCAAGAAGGTCTTAACACTTTTTTGTATGATCCTTGACAATTTTATTACGGATGCCGAGTCGAGTTGGAGCAGATTCATCCCAAGCTATGCAGAACAGATCGAAGAAGAGCTCGTGACATAGATAACTTAGTAACTCGTAACAGATTAAAGCGAGTTAGTACTTAGATAAGTGACCGCAGAGGCATTATTATCTGAACGTCTGCGCTTCGAAGGGTAAGCTAAGCTGTCAATCTTAACTTTTCAAATTATTAAGCCATGACGAAGGCGTTACCATAGTTACGAACACATACAACGAAGTATTTGTTTTTGTAAGTACGTACTGAACACTAAAAGCATAATAGTGCGAGTGTGAGAGAACATGATTAAAGCCATCATTTAAGATTCGTTTCTTTATCAAAACAGGTTAGACGACCGGCGCAGTGGTCTAAGTTCCAGCCGAGATGCAGAAGGTTGCGGGTTCTATTCCCGCCGCGGGACAAATGATCTGCAAGTATTTGTTTCGGGTCTGGGTGTTTGTATGTATAATATGTATGTATTTACAAAAAAAAAGTATATAAGTAGTATATCAGTCATGTACCCATAACACAAGCTCTGCTTACTTTGGGGCCAGATGAATCTGTGTGAAATGTACGGGATTATTTATTAATTATACTAACTTGTTGGAGGCGTAAGGCATGGGACAGGCACAGATGAGACAATCCCGAGGCGTGCCTCGCGTCGCATCACCGTGGAAGCCTGGGATGCAGAGCTCGCAATGATCTCCCATTGTGCTATCAGCACAATCCTAGTAAAAAAAACAGATATTGGAGAAAACATGCAAGTGATGTATGTTTGGTGAATAAAGCCGGGAGAGAACAAAGAAATTTTTGAAAAAAAAATCAACAAAAATCTTTCAGTTACTATTGATGAATTGGTATTACGGAAGGATGATTTGAATGTCAGACATGCTGTCAATTGAATAGAAACCTCAGAATAAATAAATATAAAGACTGAGCCATGATCAACCAAAGTGAAGGCTCACAACCGTGCTCTTTTATGTAAATACACCAACATACACCTAAATCGTGATCCTTGCTAACTAGTGGCTCTGTGAGTGCTGTAGTCCTCGCGAACATTTTTCGAAATTACTGAAATCCATTTTTTACGTTTTCAACCCCCATATCTCCGGCATTTTATAAAAAATCCAAATATTGAATCGACAATAAAATTCAATATATGTAGTTGTAGAACCTGCTTACAAAATATTACGAGATTCGGTTGAGAAATGCGACCGGTAGAGGAGAACATCCGGACTGACGCCGGCCGGACAAACATACGAAAGCATTTTCGCCTAAGCTGAAATGGAGACACTCTCGCGCTCTCGCGCTTCGCTCTCAATCGGTTAACTAATGGACACGTCATGTCGTCATCGTCCAGGAAATATTGTTAAAAACCCGTGCGTCTAAGTCAAGAGCATTCGATGATGTTTCGTGTTTTTAATAACCTAAAAACATATGATTTATTTTTAAAGTAGTTTCTACTACTTTCAAGTACTCTGTGACACTTTTTTTAGGTTTGCAGCAATTTTACTCGTTTTCACCACACAAGAAAGTATTATAGTGTATTTTTTGTACGGTTGTTAGGTACTTGACTACGTAGTACAAGGGGCATGATTGGGTGGTGTATATGTTGAAATGTGTTTACATAGAGCAGCACAGTTTAAAAGCTTCACTTTGGTTGATTGCGGCACTTCGTGTTAATATTTATTTGGTCTGAGATAGAAACCGAACGTACATAATTAATAGAAATGTATCTTTGAATACACTTGAACATTCTTGATTTTGAGAGATCTGTTTGTTATCTTCTAGTGACCTATTAGTAGATGAAAACGTAACAATGTGTAAATTATTGTTATTACGCGATAAAAGCGATTGTAAGACACGTATGTACTTGTATGTAATGTAAAAAATGAGTGAATACGACAGCAATGAATACAAATTTTGAGAGGGATGTGTGGAGTAAAAGGTGAAAGTAGTGGCGTCTGAAAGTAGCGCCAGTGACAGAAAAGATGAAAAGATGAGAAGGCTAGTGTGGTTCGAACGTGTCATGAGGAGGAGGACATGTGACGCAAAAAGTGTTAAAAATAAATTTAAGGGTAAAACGAGACCATATAAAATATAGATGGATTATGTGAAAGAAGTTATGGACTAGAAAGGTAAACGCTGACATGGCGGCTGGCAAAGGAGAGTAGAAGAGAAGTCATGTTGTCATCATGTCCGACCTAAAATCGAATGTGGGCAGAGAGATGATGGTAATGTTTCCCGGTCTTTGTACACTTACTAGACAAATTCCCGTGTTAACGTCACATTGCACCGCGTGTCCGCTGCACTGGCAAGGCACGCAGTGTCCAGACGGCAATCTATAGTACCCCTCGGCGCATTGTTCGCAGGACATGCCTCGGTACGCCTGAGGGCAGTGGCACTCTTCCACGGAAGTCGCGTGCCTCAAAGGATCTTCATTCAATACCTCGATGCCGACATCTAATGTTGCTGTCATTAATCTGGAAAAAACAGTTGGTAGTCTATTTAGTAAAGTAGTCATGCGTAAATCGCTTCATTTTGTATGTTTAAACAATAAAAATAAATGCCACCGGACTGACCGGAGGACTTTTAACCGCGAAGCTAAATGAGGGGTGTTATAAGTTTAACGTATCTGTGTTACGTATCTGTATTCGATAAGAAGATAGATTGTAGTCTATGCCCTTCCCGGGAATAGATATTTTTTTATGCAAGTGCGAATCCGCGGAAAGAACCTACTAGATAAATAAAACTGTCTTTGATAATATGCAAATTTATTAAAGCAACATTGTTTCCAACCTCACCTTGTTTCCATCGCTTGGTCCCAATACGTAGCTCTGATATAAATGCTGGATATATTGACAAGAGTGTTCATAAACTGTTCTCTTGTGATCGGGATGCCTTCAAGAGTGGTGAATTCGTCTTCTGTCAATCTAAGGGCGTGGGTCCAGACCACATCAGTGGGCGGCTGCTCTACGCTCGTGTGGACTAAATACCTGAAATAAATTATTGACCGACTTGAATTGAAGCCCTTTTGGTTAACGAAGTTAAAAAACTTTCTGCAAGGTCAGTCCTGGATGAATGGCTGCAGTGGCGTTGACGTTTGAGCACTTCGTGCTTCGGAGGGTTACGTTACGCTTTGGTACGTTAGTTAAGCTTTGGTATTTAGGGTTCCGAAATCCAAATAAAAGATAGCCCACCTCGGATACCTTTGGGCGGGCTTTTAACTCCGTCACCACTGACTCTTACTAAAGTAGTAGTAATACTGACTGACGAATCCCTAAGTGTAGGTTCTGAATTCATTATCGTTGGCCTAAACTGGTGCTGTACTTGTCCTCTTAAATGATTCTGCATTTTTAATGTGTTTCTATACAACCATAAGCACTTTAATTGGTAATGGAACTACTGATAATTGTTTACAGGGGTAGGAAAACAGAATTTCTTATCCGAAGTCGCGAGTTATATTATAGTAAAATTCAAATCAAATCCTGTCTTACCCGTTTGGACCTCCGATTATGACGTCCGCAGCGGGGATAGCCCGTCCGTCACTGTGAGTGTTGTATAGTACAGAGTACGTCAGGTATCCTCCGTATGACGTCAGTCGTTTACCTGTAAATATATATTTTTATTATAATCCTACTATTCTATTAATTCATCGAGCTCGCGATTGATCTGAGTAGCAACATGGGCGATTGTGTATGTTTCTTTGTTCGATAATAACTTTCGAATCATTGATACGATCTGCATGAAATTTGGTAGCTCGACAGATTAGAATTGAAAAATGAGCTTACTTCTTGAACAAAAGTCTCCTCTGCTTCTCAGCCGAGCGATTGCTCGATTCTCGATGCACTACTGAACTCGTCAGTCGTACACTCATATTATACCAATTCAAATTATATCTTCTATAATTACTTACTATTCATGTAATTGTATGAATTATAAAGTTATCTCATTTATCACTATCGCATTTTAATATGTATATAATATCTATTTATATTTTTATTATAATGTTTGGATTTCAGGAGTTTATTTTTAAGTATGTTAACTATTTGTACAGTTCTATTTCCTTATTCTTTCAGATTATGTTACCCACACACGTTTATGTTGCACACGTACTTGCTATTCTCTCTACCTTGTAAGTTGGCAAGTAGAAAATGCTACTAGCAGCCCACCTTTTGGATGTTTGTATACATTTTTTGTGCATTACGGGATTACATAATTAATAATAGCAAACAATTTACAAGTGGTTGTTAGGATATAGGGTTTCATGAGGCAGCAAAATGTACACTGATTTCCGCAACTTTGTGAAACTATATAGTTTCACAAAGTTGCGGAATCTAGTAACTAGTATCCGTAACTAGTAGTATGTAGGTAAGTTTGGTATATCTAGTGAGCGTGGTGATTTGTCTATTCGAATTCGAAAGCGAAAGGGTTTTTCGGTTTTTCCTTTCTTCGTGGTTGTTCGAAAACAAAATCAAAGGTACAGCTATCATGAATTGCAGGCGATTGTAGAACCTTGTCACAACTTACCAAGATAGTAATCGGGTGCACCAAAGTAGACCACTTTAAGATTGCTGCCTTCGCCTTCAAGATCTGCGACAATGACGGAGTCGTTCACGAAGATAGGCAGCGAGGCGCGAGGGAAAATGTTCAGTGTTCGGTTAGCCTCGATGTTCACTAGATACCAGTCTGCCATGCCGACAATCTGACAAAAGAATTATTTATGTTTATGAATTTACGTATGCTTTACAAACATTATACAATTTCAATATAAAGGTGGCAATTCGGTTGGTTCATTTCTAAAATTAGGAATTCTCTAAATTATATTTAGTTAGTCATAGCATTTGTAAAACCTATTCGGTTGGTACCATCTAACTAAATTAGGAACGCTTAATTAAATTAGATAAAATGAAATAAGGATATGTTGTTAGAAGCAGAATACCGAAGTTTCATTTGACAGGTCTAAACCTAATTTTAGCTAAAATTAGTTAAGTTGGTGCCAATAGAATTGAGGCCAATTTCTTTTTCTTGGGCAAACTAAAAAATATTATATAGATCTTCATTAATCTACTGCCCATATTTATGAGTTTTATTACTACAGTGTAAACGTGTAGACGAAGATGTGTGACAAGATTGCGAATTGTCGAAATTAAACATAATATTTATTTAACTTCTTAATAAATCTAAGATGTGTATTTTTTAATGTCTCATTCGTAGGTATACTGTCTTGCGCGTGATTCTCCTAAACGTAGTAGTAGTAGTGAAAGGTGAAATGGGGGTTTCAAATTTATATTTGGACTTTTTAACGCGAGGTGCGATCCGCTTAAAACTTGGTTTGTATATCTTAAATAAAAGTACATAGATACGTGCTTTACGGTTTTTCAAAACAACTCTTAAAAAAGGGTTCAATGGGACTGTAGAATTAATATTGGGACTTTATAACGCGTCGTGCGATTTTCTTCAAAATTGCTTTGTATACCTTAAATATAAAATTAATAGATATTTATTACAGAATTTGTCAAATCAAACCTTAGAAAAGATGCATAATCAACCCTTAATAATGGGTAAAAAATTGTAAAGGGGTATTTTAGCGTGTAGTGCAATTTGCTTGAAACGTGGTTGTACACTTTATATTCAAAATAAATAGACATGTGTTTCAGAAACTTTAAACACAACCCTTTAAAAGGGGTGCAATGGGGGTTGATATTTGTATAAGAAACGTTTTAACGCGACATGCTGTTTAAACATGGTTAGTAAACCAAAAATACCAAATAATTCGCTATGTATTTCAATATTTTTCAAAATTACTTTTAAAAAGGGATGCAATGAAGGGTTCAAACTTGTATAGGGTTATTTAAACGCGTGGTTTGATTTGTTAAAAACTTGATCTGATTAAATATCAAATAAAAAGATAATTTTAGCGCGTGGAAATAGTTACTTATCAGACTTTACGAAAAAACACTAAGGAGTGGAACTGATTGCTGATGTCTATTTTTACCGATCATAATAATTTTGAGGTCATTAAAATTTAAAGCATTTCAATCATAACGGCACAACGGGACAACTTCAAAGCTATTACGGAAAATACTTACTTTTCAAACACGGGAAAAGCACTCTACTAAGGAGTGGAAATCATTACTGGCGATCATTATCCCGATCGTTATAATATATAAGTGTGAATTATACGAGTAGAATATACAAAATAATCAAAGGGACCAAACGGGGCATCAAACCATTTAAAATACATACGTATTAAACACGGAATAAACTGACAGCTAGCGACTGTTTTTCCGGATTATTATAATTTTAAAGTCTGGAACATTATAAACTACTTATGCATAATAAGCAAAGGAACAACGGGAAAATATTAACTTTTTAAACACAAGATAAGCCCTTTTTTATGTAGTAGAACTCATTGCAGGCGTTTGATTTACCGGTCATTATATAATCGGTGTCTGGATCATTATTATCTATACCAAATAAGCAACGGGATTGCGGGAAATAAAAAAAAATGTTTCAGACATGGTTTAATCACAAGTCTAAATTACTAAGGAATGGTGATCAAACGCTTAATCTATAACAATTTAAAGAACTAAAGTTTGTAGGTTTGTTTATGGTTTTGGAAGTATTATATGTAGAGGGTTACCTGTGAAACAACAAAACCGATTCTAAAAAAGTATTCAAAAATAGATAGCTAGATATCCCGAGTGCATTATGTTGTGTTTTATGTAATATATATTTCTTAAACGCGCGGACGAGGCGCGCGCGGGGAAGCTAGTAATAAATAAATAAAATAAATTTTGTGCCATTATTTGACCTAAGATAGGTCTTTTAAAGATCCTACGGGGATACTTGACTTTGAGTTATTCTTATTCTCACAGTCTTCAGATGCCATCACTGTACGCGGTCACATGCGTTTGATTATTTTTTTATTTGTGCGGTCACTAAGATTGTGTTTTTAAGAGGGTGGTTTTCAATACGATAAATAAATAAATAATAATTCTTGTTAAAACTTGATTCAGTTTCAATCAAAGTAATAGTTGCAACAAAACCAATACGCAATACCAAATCCCCTTATGCGAATAGAATCTGATAAATAAAGATTGTTTCAAGAAATCCATAATATTGTGTAGTAATACATGTGTAGTTACATACCGCCTCCCATGCCAAAAAGGAGCTCGAGCATCTCGTCGTCTTCCCGAAGCAGTAACACTTAGAGCAGCCGTCTGGGTTGTCAGCTTGCAAGTTGAAATATTCATCCTTGCACGTATCACATTCCTGTAACATATTATAGTATTGTAAGTACGGCCAGCTGTCAATAAACATTTTTTAATAAGGCCTGATAATCTATATATTAATACGTGAAGCAAAAACTGTGTAAATTTTTACACAGAGGCGGGAATCGAACCCGCAACCTTGTACGTTTAAGTCGCGCTATAGCCCGTTACATAGTGCGTTACAGAGGTCGTCAAGTAGTGTATCACCTGTCCTACCTGTCCTCTGACGTGTTTCTTGCAGTAGCACTGCGCGGTGTTCTGATCGCACACGTCTTCGGTGGTGCCGTCCGTGTCGCAGCTACAAGGCACGCAGTCCGGGAACGCGTAATGTCCAGGCACACAATGGTCACACACTCGCCCGATTACATTCTCACGGCACCTGAGTCAAATAATCATCCTATTATATTATAAATGCGAAAGTATGCGTGGATGTTTAAATGTTTGCTTGTGGTTGAATCACGCTGCAAATGCTGAACTTATAGGTATAGTCTGAAACCTAAAATAGCATTATGGTCGTGCCAACCCGCTGGCAGAAGATAGTACTCAATAAATAAATAAATAAATAACTAGTACTTACTGAGATCTTACTAAGTCCGTTTTAAATTTGCGAGTATCTGCTGTTACCCGCAACGTCAACGTAAGTAAATTAATAAAGTATAATTGGGTATACATATAAATGTCTTCCCAATAGTCAAACATTCCATCTGATTCAAGTTTGTACTCCGTCAATACGTTAATTCTTCCACATAAAATTATAAAACATAGAAGCTAAGACATGAACACAGTACATCTACCTACTAAGGATTCTCTTTAAATTTCATTTCATAAAGTAAGCTTTTACTATTCGCAAAGAAATACTCTTAGTAAGTAAAGTAACTTGCGAGCAAAGCAAGCCGCAATTTTTCCAATAGCGGGTCTTACCATGCTATCCATAGGAATCGAATTGTGGTCATAGGAATTTTGAATGCGAAAATGTGAGCGAAGCGCGCCAACATTTTTATCATAACGAACGAAGCGATATCATTCGTCAAACATCATGAATTTCAAAATAGTTGCATTTATATGATAAAAGGCTTAAACTTTTGCCGTGCGGCAACTGGTCGCATGCTGCGGACGATTACAATTAACCGTGAAAATTCTCAGTGCCAGGCAGGCGATAATAGCCCGCCGCATGAAGGTGTGTTGTTCTGCTACAATATATCCAGTGTACAAATAGTTTGGCTGCACGAATTTCAATGCCAGTGCACAGTGCAACTGTTCTGATCTACATTTTGATGCAAAATTAACTAGTCATCTGTGATTTTTATTGTGTAATTGAGGCTTTACAAGGCAATTAATTTTGTAAGCGACCAGCCAAATGGCATAAATCGACCTAGTGTAAATACTCCATTATGCTTATGTTGCTAACTAGCAAGAGACTGAAAGGACAGGGGAAAGTGGCAAAATCTCGTTTCGGATACAATTACTCATTTTGGGTTCCTGCGCTAATGAAATAAGTAAGTTTCTTACGCGCAGTTCCCACTATCTGGTTCACATTGAAGCTGGTTGTCAACCACGCCCAGCGGACTGCAATTGCAGTCGTCGCAGCCGCGGTGGACGTCGAAGTTGAATGTGTAAGGCTTGCAGCGGTCACAGTCCTCACCCTCGACGTTTTTCGGGCAAATGCAACTTCCTGTCAAAATAAGTTAATCAGTATGTTTCAAATGCACGAAAAGAGCCATGGAGGCTCACTTAAGTCCTTTCACCACACTAGTTCGATATAAATTAATGGTCTGTCAGCTCAGTTGGTAGTAGCTCCCTTCTGCGCTGAAGGTTGAAGGTTCGATTTCAAACACAAACCTTAACTCAAATATTTTTAATCAATACAATCACCAGGATCAATTTAAAACGTCTTACATACTAGGTGAATTTAGGTGTTAATTTCTCCCAACCTAAGTCAGAGAAGAACTGGCAAGAAATTCATCCTTCCACGATAAACATTTTTTGTTGTGAACATAGGTGTTTATTCTGTGTCTGGGTGAATAAAGTATCACAAGTACTTTATAAGTCATCTGCTCACCATTATACGTATGGTGGTACGTATGGTGGTGGTCGTAGATGGTGTTGTGTGCATTGTCCACCAATTTTATAATATGTTATACAATAAGACACCAGACTTATCGAAGATTTGGAAACGAAAGTCTTCTTGCTGATATGTCCAAAGCTCAGTGAGCTATATGAGACCAATGCTGAGATCTATGCATACTATACGTATCTCTGAAGAATAAAACACAAATTGTTTTAGCCAGAGGACGAAAGTGGTCAGCATAGCTCAAAGGATTAGCAGACTAAAATTACAATAGCCATATATACCGGCCATATATACCGAAAAACCAATAACCCCTGAGGCAAACGTGTTCTAGAAGAAGATCGCGATTAGCAAACGCCCTTATTAGGATTAGGACGCCCTCCGGATTGATGCAGTGATGATTTGCGCAATTTGTCAGGCAGGATCTAGATGACAAGATACTGCTGGACGTGAAATGTTAGGTCGATGATGATGATTACACTTAAGATTTCTGTTGAGAATGTGCGGTACTTCGAAAATGGAAATGAATATTTTTAATTATGTTTGGATGTCTGAAAACAATTTTGGTTGCTTCAAAACCATCACTAAGGTTAGAAATAGAGGATAAAAAATATAAATGTAAGCATAATGTTATTTCTTTGTCGCAACACTGTTACGCCGTTTTCAAAGTTTCGAAATATATACATTATCTTTTGCAGCCGACTATACAAACTAAGGCCCCGCGATCACTAGAGAAATCAAATACTACGCCTTTCAGATACACTACAATTATAAGCTCTATATAATAAAATGAGCCGACTGCATGATCTCTAGAATAGAAGCGTAACTCACCGTTGTCGTCACAGATGGCAGTAGAAGGGCAGTGGCAAGGCTTGCAGTTAGGAAAGCCGTAATACCCAGTTCTGCACGTAGTGCACGAGCGACCGATGACGTTAGCTTTACAAGGGCATTGACCTCCAAACGTATCGCATTCCAGTTCGGTAGATCCCATGAAGTCGCAGAAACAGCTGAGCGCTCCGCTGTTGTATTCCGATGTTATGGAAAACATCGCGTCACGGCAGAATCCTGGAATTATAAAAGCTTTAGATTAATCGAATTAATCTTATAAACTTGCTTCTGCCCGCAGCTTTGAACGCAATGCACGTACATAATAATGAAGCCTATGCCCTTTGAGCCATTTAGTCGTGGTAATAAACAAACAGACAAATAGAGATAGAGATTAGAGATTTCTAATTTATCATATGGATATTTATAGACGTGAAAGTTTGTGTGTAGGGTGGATGGATAATAATAATAATAATAATAATATTGCCGGACATTATACACAACATCATCTGGCCCCAAAGTAAGCAGAGCTCGTGTTATGGGTACCACATGACTGATATACTACTTAAATACTTTTTTTTTTTGTAAATACATACCTATTACACATAGAAAAACCCAGACCTGAGACAAATACTTGCAGATCTTACAAACATTTGTCGCGCAGCGGGAATCGAATCCGCAACCTTCTGCATCTCAGCCGGACCTTAGCCCACTGTGCCACAGAGGTCGTCGAAATGAGTCGAAAGAGGATGTTTTTGTGTACCTTAGTTAATTAATCACATAATAAAAAATAAACCGATTCGGACGTAACTATGGTTTGATTATGGATCTGAGTCAGAAGATCTAAGCAGAAGCTAGTAATTACTAAAATAACTGATCGCCTGATACAGGTAAAGCGCTCTTAAGCATGTATAACGCAACATAATGCTGAGGCACCAACTTATAGTACCTAAAGGGTGTAGAGGCTTTCCTAAATTCTTTCCACAGATACACAGATTCAACATCGAAATAGCTAAATTGTGTGTTATTGTCATTATCACACGATTCTAAGAAATACACGCACCGAGGACGACTCGAGACTCGGTATATAAAAGAAAACAAATACACTTAACGTGCTGTGTTAAAGTATATACGGATAAAAAAACAAGGTAATGCATTTAAGGCTGAAATCTATAGAGTAGTAAATACCTGTTTGGTTGTGGTGGATAAGGTAGTCATCGAGAGCGCATTTTTTGATGAACTCTCGTGTATAGTCAAGCAAGTTAGACTCAGTGAGGACCGAGTCTACAAAGTCGGGTTCTGCGATCACTAACACGTAGTCCAACCACACACCTTTGCTGGACAGACCCTAAAATAAAAATAATAATAAAGATAAGCTGGACAGAAAATAAAATAATCAAAGATGTTCTATGAAGAGTGAACGAGGCGACGTATTAAATAATAATCAAAATTTAAAATAAGAGGGAAGATGAGTAGCCATATTAAAAGTCATTAGACTTATTAAAAAACATCATAGAAGGCAAAGTAGAAGGAAAGAGAGGTAGAGATAGACCAAAAATAAACTATAAGCCAACGTAAAAGGGTGACTGCCTTTTCGTGTCGTGTAAAGAGGTAAGTATTAAGTATTCAGAAAGTACAAACTCCCGCTCAAAAATGAACAGAAAACATGCGAGTTTAGTGATTTGTAGTGCACTAATGTGTCAAAACTCCAAACTACCCAAGTGGAAGAATCGATTTGACGTATCTTAAGTGAATGCCATTGGCCGTGTTAGCGGTGCTAAAAAAAAAAAAGTGCTACCTTGAATGTTATAGTAAAGTTCTGGTCAATCGGGAATCGGGTGTTTCCATCAGTCATCTTGAAGAGAGCTCTGCAGCCCGAGTTGGATGGACAATGTTGAATCGGCACTGAGGCCTCATACTTTTGGTTGCTCGCATCTACTGACACCACGGCATCAATACTGCTTTCTGTAACAATCAAGTATAACAAGTAAGCGTTGCTCAGAGAGAAAAAAAAATTGGCAGAGATGAATCCAAATCTGCATGAAACCTAGGCGAAAACAGGTTTTTTCTTTAGGATAGCAAGCGTGCATTGTTAACGGAACGTATGCTTGTTTGGCATCGTTGTAGAAATTATTACCAACACACATTTCAAACTTCAAGATGAAACCAACCAGGTAGTTTAAACTTAACTGAATTATACATACTTGATAGTTTTAACGAGATAGCATGAAATCATCCAGATAAATTTATCTAAACAAGATGTAACCTACCAGGTAAGTCAGGTTGGTAGTAATGTAGCAGTAGGTAGTAAAAGCCAGATGCAGGCACTTTCCCTTCTATCATAACGTTATCCGCACTCGGGGTGAGGTAGATAACAGCAGTGGAGTTGTCTAGGATGGAGGGGGGAAGCTGACCCCTGTCACCGCCGATACCGGATTCAACCTCAATCTAGAAAATAATAACTAAGTTATCAGCACCTACAAACCAACAGCTTAGTTTTTCTGCTGCTGAATAAGCAATTTACAATGCACGAATATGTATACATACGACTAGTAGAAGCATGAATTTATTCCATAAAAAGGTTAAAAAGTCGTAGTCCTTTTTAATTTTGTCAATCGGACCGGACGAATGGACAAATAAATGCGATTTGAAACATTATCATTTTCAAAAAATTTAAACATAAACAGACAATCCACACACATCTAGCCTCAACGCTAGCTAGCGTTGTGTAGATTGTCCACTACACAACACTAGCTAGCATTGGGGCTAGAGTTAGTTGTTAGTTTGGACTAAACATAGCTTGTACTATGAAAACCAGTAACTGATGGAATACTTCTATATATTATTCTATATTTTAGAAATAGTATTCTGTATGAAGTATTCTAAGAAATTCGTTGCCAAACTGTAAAATTATATATCATATATATCACGTATTACTTTTTAATTAGTTCCAATGCAACAACTCAGAGTTGTTCAACGCGAGCTGGCTGGAAATATATTTTTCTTTCAACTACATCACTACAAAACCGATCACATCACTGATCACAAAGGACGTATTTTTTGCTTAGAACCAGTGCCGATATGTTACATGAAATCTCACAGTTGCAGTTTTTCATAAATGCACTGTTTTTTACTTTTTATTTAGATATAAATTTACCACAGAGGTTTTATGTCTGCCATTAAGTTTAATATAAAATTTGCATTAGATCGAAAAGAAACTGGCTCAAAATAAAAATCGGCTTAATAAAAGCGACTTAATGAAAAAAAAAAAAACAAATGTCGCGCAATTTGTACCATTGTAAAACTTTGATACCTCATATTTTTAGTTTGAGTAGGTATATTTTATCACAGTAGGAAGATTGGTAGTTGAAAGAAAAGTAGATTACGCACTTTGCAAAAGTGAGTAATTAATGCACTCGTCTTAATTTAGTTAACATAACACTCGTGCATTAATAACTCACTTTGCGCTCGATTCAACAATCTACTATTACGAGTAACTACTACAAATTAATAAGTACCTTCTTAGAATCCACAGCAGCAGTAAACACAGCCTGTTCGCACTTCCCATTGCGCCGCAGGCAGTACGGCCTGGGGGTGATGAAGTCTAAATGCCAATCAGACTCGGGGACCGCGACGATCGACTTAATACCCGCTAAGGTGCCGGGCTCCGACTGTACGAACAAGAAACTATTAGAATGTGGTAAAAAATACTGGAAAGTGCAAGTCTAATCGTGCACCAAGGGAACCGTATAAGTCGAACTGAAAGACAAATTTAAGAGTGAACTAGTCGATTATCTTTCCATACAAACGTCGAAGGATGATCACTCCACCGTCCGATGTTGAACAACCAAAACTTAAAATGATATCAGTTTGTCTCGACATAATCTATGCTTGTATCGCAACACACTATTCAACATTTCAACATCGCATCGCAACAGAATCGTAAAAAAAATATGGGTATAAAAGATACAAGCCTCAACAAAATCGTATTTTAACAACTTTAGAGGGTAAATAAATAACATACGGAGTACGAAAACTCGAAAATGATTCCGATACAATCATAGTTAGTCAAGAGCTCAAATATCTTTATTTCGAATAGAATAATTCAGTAGTTTTTTTCATGAGAACCCTTGAGCCAAAAGTCTGTTCATGATTTTTACGTGGTCGTTTTATGTAGATATATCATCATCACAATCCAATCTGGATCATATGATTAGAGTTCATCATCATGCTCACCTCATCACTACTGTTTATCACTATCCTTCGTGTACGTCTTTCAGTGTCTTAGGCTGATTTTAGTGTCACGCTGACAGTCAGCGCTGATAGCTCAGCGCGTAGTTTCTCAGCGCTGAGGCTCAGCGTGGCTCGTTTTAGTATCGTACTGACCGCCTTACCGTACAGACGACTACCAAAATGCGGAGTGTATTAATTATTGCTGCTTTGTACTATCTATCCCAAAAAAATAAAAACCGGCGACGACGAAGACTCCATGTGCATCCCTTAATTGAGCAGAGAGCCGTTGCAGGAGACTTTGTCTTGTTATATGGCGCTTTGAGGGCTGACGAAAGTAAATTCTTTAATTACTTTCGAATGTCAACTAGAACTTTTGACGAATTACTGGCAAAGATACAGGATAAACTGGTCCATTGCAGCTTACGACGTGTGCCTATACCACCGATTGAACGGCTAATGGTGACTTTAAGGTAAGAAAAAAAACATTTACTCGTTTTATTAATATGTTTAATCATAGAAAAGTATAGGTAAGAAAATAACATTAGTAATTAAACATAATGTAATTAATCATCACTACGTCTCGCTGTTTGATAACCAGAGTAACCTGCATTCGTATCATTGGTTTCGTACCCTGGATAAGCTGGAGTCTGATAATTGTATGATGATGCATACGTGTCGAGTGTAGTAGACCTTGCGTCATTGGAGTAAGAGCTATTTGAGCTATTTGATCTGTTGCAATTTCGAATAGCCGTGGCTTCGCGCAGCACTCTCGATCTAAACTCCAGTTTTTGTCCTACATCAAAACTTTTTAAAATTGGACCTAAAGAAGCGAAAAACGCCAGGTCGTCAGCGGCAAGATCTGGGGTTTGGTTACTTAATAAAGTTAATAATTCTTTTTCAAATGGAGAACTTTCTGGGTTTGTTTTCCGGGCCCTTGTTTTTCTCTTTTCCAGCCAAGGTTTTTGTGATGATGCTGAATCAACGCCACGGTCATGCTGCTCACCATGTTGAGTGTTTGAAAAAACTTGCTGCGTTAATATATCAGAATCTTGAGTATTTTCTGAAGATACCGTACTATCCCAAGTATCGTCTATATTTACTGAGGGTGAGGGAAGGGAAGAGTCATTCAGTGATTCATCAACTTCATTCTCAACTGTTGGAGCTAGAAAGCTTAATTCGTCATAATAGATGTACTTTTTGTATTTTGGTGCAGCACATCCAGAAGGCCTTTTCTTAATTGCGTTCTTTGTTCTAAAAAACGCATCCCGGGCTGTTTTCCACCTTTGTTGAACCAGTTTTCCTGAAATAATAAAAACTTTTTATTTTCAGATTTCTTGCTACGGGTCGAACATATACAGATTTGCAGTATTCATTTAGGATGGGAATCGCAACAATCAGTAAGATCGTGGACGAAGTGTGTAAAGTAACATGGGAAACACTACTCGATGAATGCATACCATCAAATACACCTGATATGTGGCAAAATATTGCTAACGGTTTTCTACAAAAGACCAACTTTCCAAATTGCATCGGAGCTATTGATGGCAAGCACATCCGAATCGTAAATCCAACCGGTGGTGGATCAATATTCTACAACTATAAAAATTTTTACTCCATAGTTCTGCTAGCTATGTGCGATGCAGATTATTGTTTTACATATGTAAATATTGGAACATATGGAAAAAACTCGGACTCGACTATATTCCAAAACAGTACACTATACAGGAGCCTTGAACAAAATACTTTAAATATTCCAGGACCGAAGCCACTGCCTGGAACAAATACTCCAGTTGAACATGTAATTATGGGTGATGGTGCTTTTGGAATATCAAATAAAATTCTGAAGCCATATGCACGATCTAATATGACCCACAAGAAAAAAATATTTAATTATAGACTGAGCCGCAGTAGACGATACATAGAATCTACATTTGGTATAATGTCAAATAAATTCAGAGTGTTTCATACACCTATTAATGTGAGTTTTGATATTACAAAGAATATAGTTAAAGCATGCTGCGTATTGCATAACTTTATAAGAATTCGCGATGGTTATCGTATTGAAGACACACTTACAATTGAGGGTATGGTAGACTTGCCAACTGTACCTACAAACAGGTCTGGACACGCTTTGCGAGAACATTTTTCTGAGTATTTTGTGAGCCCTATTGGAAGCGTGCCCTGGCAAGATTCGTGTATATTTTAACTTGAAAAGGATTTGTACTATTGTGTAGGTATTCAGATAATAAAATAAGAAAGTAAACAAACCAAGTTGTTGTTTTTCTTCTCCTGAAATATTTTCGAACAATGTGTCGACAATATCCTCCCAGGCTTTGTTTCTAGCATCTTTATTTTTGTAGAGTGGGTCGGATGCATCCCACAATATCTTCCTCTGGCGTACCTCATCGATAACTCGACCTGTATCCACTTCGCGATTCGCCATGACTGTACGCGCTGACGACGTCCACTCCGCTCGACACTAGAACGCTCACTAAAAGCAGAGGCGCTCGCGCGATCGTCAGCGCCGACAGCTACGCGGGGCCGACGCGCGGCGCGTACGGCCGCGTAGCTATCAGCGCTGACCACCGTGCGCGCTGATAGCTACGTGTCAATCGAAAACGCTTCCTAGAAGTTCATATATCTCGGCCATCAGCGCTGACGGTGCGCGTGCCGTCGGCGTAAGACTAAAACCAGCCTTACACTATGCTAGGTGAAATAGCATGCATTTTAGCTCCACCAACTTACGAATTTGTGCCGCTGGCTAGTGTATCCTTAAGTATGAAAATCTCCAATGGTCTCAGAGTGATAAACAAAGAAACGAACAAGTACTACTACACTAATCTTCTAAACCTTCCCATCTTGGGTTTAGGTAAGGGCCTCGACATCTTTGTCATTACCCTGGCTTTAACTCGCAGGGGCGACTGCCCCCGGGTCAGTGGGTCTCGTTGCGTTCTGCAACGGTACACTGCCATCTTGGCGTTAGCGGTGGCCTTCATGGGGTTTGCCGAACAAGTAGTGACCCTATAAGAATAATAGGAATATAAGCAGTACCTCAACGAAAAAATAAACCTTTATGATATAGGTGTTCCTTTTATTCTTATGAGGTACTTAGGAAGGCAAACTTTAAAGTAAGCTCGCGTACGAGTATGTCAGTGAGCAGCTCTGATTATTCACTCTGAACAAGCTTGCACATTCTAGATGTTTAAATCTACTCTCTGTCATGTCACAATCTTTTCTACTTTTTTATCCATCCACATTAACATCTAACTTTATTCTTGTCACATAACAAAAATTTTACTCGCAACATTTTCACTAATACCACCACTTATTATTGCTTAATAAGTGCTATGTCTGTCTACACGACCATAACCTAATGCTCAGAAAGACTTCGTTAACTCACCCAAAATGTACCGTTTTTGGGTAAGAGGATGTTAACTGCGTAAATTATTTCTTTCACTTTCTAAGCATAAGGTTACAAAGCCCTTGCTATAAGACTATTGCTGTGTGACTCACCATAAAAGTGACAACATTGTTAGCATCTTGCACATCGAAAACCTTGACTTTAGCCTGCTCGTCCACCACCACCTGGCGACATGGCGTCGTGAACGGACAATTGTTCAGATTGACCACCGCGCTAGTGTCCATCGCATCACCGGATTGAAACCTTATCACCACCACTCCTGTAAAACAGAATTAATAATCACATCATTACTTCCTACAACATAATAAGTGCACGTAAGCAAAATAATCATTTCACAAGACTAGTTCAAAATAATTAGTGACACGAAAAGAAGTAGAAGAACGCGAACGATTTTGTGGATGATTGGATATCATTTTTATAAAAAAAGCAATAGTTATGCTAAAAAATCAATATACGAAAGTTAATTAAGCCATACTTACTATGCCATATAAAATTATAAAATATAAACTTATGCCAAAACTAGGTCACGTTTAACTGTTTAAGTGCTCAATCACGTTGAACAAACTTAGATCAAACCTGGTTTAGACGAAAGATTTAAAACAAGTAAAATAAATGTAAGTTGTTATTTCCCATTGAACGCAAGAAAACGAAGAAGCTTTACTAGATAATACAGATAAAATAGTAGCCTTTAATTTACATACCTTTAGGCACATCGCTCCCGTCGTTAGAGGAGTTGTCATAGCTGATGGTGACATCTGCGGTGACAGGTGTGACGTATTCAATGAGCAGAACGTACTGCCCAGGGGGGTCTATCTTGACGTTGTATCCGAGATCGCTCTGATCGATGTTCAGGATAGGGATGCTGTTTGCTTCCGCTTGGATTTCGTTTAATTGCTGTAATGTAATAAACTGTAAGTTTCAGTTCTACTCCTACCAATATTAGGAATGCAAAAGTTTGTAACTTTGTGTAATGGTTTTGGTGTGAAGGGTAACCCCTTCTACCAAAACATCTTAACGGGTTGGGATGAAATTTAGCAAGTATAGTATAATACAATAATATTAATACCGGACATTTCACACAGCATCATCTGGCCCCAAAATTTGTAAATACATACATATTATACATAGAAACACCCAGACCCGAAACAAATACTTGCAGATCATACAAACATTTGTTCCGCTGCGGAAATCGAACCCGCAACCTTCTGCGTCTCAGCCGGACCGACTACGACACAGGTGTTTTCAAAAAAATAACAAATATATATATATATGGTATAATACAACCACTTCTGACTATATTCCTGTAGGATGGGAATTAAAGTTTCTACTGGGATGAAAGATTGAACTATATCATTTTTGGTTTGTCCCTGACTTAGACTTAGGCTTAGTTTTTGATCCGAAGTCAAAACAACCAATGACCAAACAAAACAACCAACCAATGCCTGTAATTTCAACTCACTATCTGATAGTCTGTATCATCTGTACCTGAGGATTGTCGATGTAATTGGTGACTCCGGTAGTCAATCCGCTAATATCCGCTACAGGCCTGCCCTCTAGACTGGGGTATCCAAATTGGCGGCAGAGGGAGTTGTCGCCCACCTCACAAGGCTTATCCACAAGTTTAGTGAGCACTGTGGCCTCGTAGTACGCTTCCGGTATGAGAACAAAGTAGTCCTATAAATATGAAAAAAAAATATAATAAACACATTAATCGACAACTGTGACCGCTATACTTATTTATGGCTATGCTGGATTTCTATAAAATGTAAAATCGGTTTTTACATTAAAAAAATGGTAAAAAAAAAAAAAAAAAAATTGTTGTGTGTAAAGTCGGTTTACAGACGATAATTTTACGTGATAACGTCATAAAAAACCATTGATTAAAAATTGCACACTTTTAACTTATTAAGATGCGTCACAAGCCAAACGCTTAGGCCGATCGCGCCTCTCTATCGCTTGTTCTGCGCTCTCGCTTGCAAGCTCGGCTCAGGCGAAACGTGACAATTTTTCGTGCGTGCAGCCGGTGATCGATTTATAAACCGTTATCACGTCAAAACGTATCACGCCGGTTTTTGTCATGTTGAGAGGACATATAGGACATATATTACCATAAGTAACATGAAAGAGAGAAGTGAGAAGACTAACAACCATTTAAGATTGCTTAAACTATCAAACGATTTTATTTAATAGGGATAGGGATGTATAGTTTATCCTACATGGGAATCGCCGTTCGTTAGTAGACTTACGATCATAATCTCCTTAGTAGTTTTGATGGTGATTGTCCAGTTACCAGGGTTCATCACGAACGGAGCCGGAGAGTTACCTTTCTCTCCCGCTACTGTCACTAGCTGTGGTTGCGCTGCCGGCCGTAGATAAACGTTAAACCTGGCAGATAAATTAGTTCAATAGACTTGTAAAACATAAGCTCTGCTTACTTTGGGACTATTTATACTACAAAAAGTGTAAGGCTGCTGCAATCTCAATATCAGATAAGAACTATATATAGATTACTAGCTGTTGCCCGCGGCTTCGCACGCGTGGTACCTACATAAAAAGTAGCCTATGTCCTTCTCCAAGGTCCCATCTATCTCTATACCAAAATTCATCAAAATCGGTTCAGCGGTTTAGGCGTGAGAACGTAACAAACAGACAGACAGAGTTCTTTCGGATTTATAATATTAGTTAGATAACAGAAAGAAAACAGATAACCTACTTAGATCGCCAATAAAGTTATGATGTTGTAAAACAATAGACGAAGTAAAGGGGACTATAGCATAAACTAAAAGTACCTTGAGAACCATACTTAGAGTAAGATAACGGGATTATAAATTTATAAATTATTTATAAGCAAGACTTAGTAAAAAGTAGTATAGCAACAGTATCAGAACAGAACTGACCGCCTTGAAGAGTAAAGAAACAATAAACTGACTAGAATTTTTCATGGGTTAACTTATCCGATGCAGCCCCGACGTACAAAGATAAGCAGCGCTTCTTGTTGAAGACATTTTGTGAAATGCCTGTTCGCATTGTCCAATCAGTGATAGTAGGTAGTAATAAATAAATAATCCCGGACATTTCACACATCATTATCTAGCCCCAAAGTAAGCAGAGCTTGTGTTATGGGTGCCACATGACTGATACACTACTTATATACTTTTTCTTTTTAAATACATACATATAAATACATACAAATACTTGCACATCATACAAACATTTGTCCTGCACCGGGAATCGAACCCACAACCTTCTGCGTCTCAGCCGGATCTTAGACCACTGCGCCACAGAGGTCGTCATACATGAATAATAAATAATGGATAGTGAATCGTTATTTAACTTTAGGCCTAATATCGACATTCTCTGTCAGTTACTCTTGCATGTTAAATCTTTTAATGGAACATAATTTTCACTTGAACATAATTTTCACTTGAAACGGGATATTTACCATGATATATGAGTTTTTCTGCTTCCCGATATTTCGGCACAGTTGCATGCGCCATGATCACGAGATAAACTGCATAATAACGATAAGTTTATCTCGTGATAATGGCGCATGCAACTGTGCCGAAATATCGGGAAGCAGAAAAACTCATACATCATGGTAAATATCCCGTTTCGAGTGAAAATTAACTTTTAATGGAATGTTAACGTTGTTCAGTATTCTACAGTCCTTAATGGTTGAAGAAATCATTTGATACATTACTTCGATGAGATGACTTGAAGAGTCAAATAGAAATTCTGCACCAGCAACTAAAATGTGTCATGGAGAGCACCTCCACCAATCTAAACATTAAAAATACTACTGCAAACATGGAAACTTCTTCCTGCGCCGCCCCAGCTGAGTACGGCACTGATGAAGAAGAACTAGCCAAAGAAACAGAATGGATTAGAACCAAGACCAGAAAGAAAAGAAAACTGAACACCTCACCTACACTCTCACCACAAGAAACTGCTAAAACTCTTATTCAAATACCCAAGAAAGTACCTCCACCCCCTCCTATTGTAGTGGACGGGGTGAATAACTACCAAAGTTTCTACGACTTCTTGTCAAGAAATCAACCCGCTGGCACCTTCACAGTCAAAATGATGAGCGGTGACTGCGTTAAAATTAATTCTTGTAATGAGGAGTCGTACAGGTGTATAACAAAAAACCTGTCTGATAACAATTGCCTCTGGCATTCGTATGAAAATAAACAAGAGAGACCAATAAGAGTTATCGTCAAAAAACTACCCGCTACGTGTAAACCGGAGAAGATAATTGAAGATCTTACAATTAAATGTTATAAGATTGAGGCAGCAGTAAACAAGCTGAGCTGGACGACCAAGGAACCACTCAATATGTTTATGGTGACCTTCAGCAACCAAGAAAGCATGAGCAAGGTGTATGAAATCAAACATATACTTGGGTGTATAGTTGAAATCCAACCCCTGCGATCAACAAATCTAACTCCACAGTGTAAGAGATGTCAGGTGTACGGGCACACACAGAAGTATTGCGCTAAAGAGCCTAGATGTGTAAGGTAAGCACTTAACCAAAGACTGCAAAAAGCCAGCAGAAGAAAAACCAAAATGTGTCCACTGCGGGGAAGCACATCCGGCCAACTATAGAGGCTGTCTGATAGCCAAGGAGATACAAAAAATAAGGAACAAGGCGGTCAAGAAGCCATTGGTCGGGTGGCAACACCAGGTAGCTGAAACGTTGGTAAGTGAGAAATCACCTACAACTATCCAGCATATAATCAGTGCAAGGCCTTTAAGCTCTACTAAAAGAATAGTTTCCTATGCTCAAGTGGCTGCCAAAAACACTACAGTCACTCAGCGCAGTGACTATCCAAACCATTTAGATGGTAATAAGTTAGACGAAATTTTAAAACTCATGATGACATTTGAAGAGCGATTAAAAAAAATTTAACATAGCAACAAAACTGCTATACTTAAGGCCAAAAAATTATTGGAACCATTAAAATTTGGCCTGGAACTGTAATTGGCTACAAAAACACCAGAATGAGCTACAAGCAGTCTTAGACATAGAAAATATAGATGTTTGCCTCGTATCCGAGACACATTTCACAAAACAGTCGCATATCAAATTCAAAGGCTACACAAAACCTATCATGCACTACACCCAGCCAACAAAGGAAGAGGTGGAAGTGCTGTAATAGTTAAGAAACATATAAAACATCATGAAGGATGTAAATTTGAAGAACCAGACATACAGTCGGTCGCTATCGCTATCCATATTGAAACCAAGCGTTACCCACTATAGCACTATAGCAGCCATTTACTGCCCACCACGACATAGCATACAGAAAAACAGGTACCTGAGTCTGTTGCTACACTTGGAGAGAGATTTATATTAGGAGGTGACTTCAATGCTAAAAATACATATTGGGGTTCCCGACTAACATATACAAAAGGAAGGGAACTGATGAGTGCTGTACGAAAGATCGACTGTGATACTGCATCAACGAGATCACCTACCTACTGGCCAACAGATCCGACTAAAGTCCCTGACTTGATAGATTTTTTGAAGTGAAAACTTATTTTAGCGCGGTACGCATATTTTTAGATGAGGTAAAACCTCTGGATTCGCGACACCGTTTCCGTTTAGGGCGAGGCGCAGGGCTGCCACGCTCGCCCATTCGATTATAAACCTTAATTCACATGTTTACAGTCTACTTTTGTATGGAGAAGTTTACAGAGTTAGGTTCTTTGATATATTATCTACATTCTGAACAAAAAATGTTGCATCATCTGTGTTCGTTCAGTATTTGATTAGCAGTCGCCATAATTACTGATTTTAAAGTGATTTATTACTAAACGCGCCAAAATAAGTTTTCACTTCACTCGGTCGCACTCCCGGAGTGCAACCTGATTTTTTATTTATATTTAGAAACATAGCTGATAACTACCTTAAAACAGAACAGAGCTATGATATGAGCTCAGATCACTCTTCTATATACTTAGAAATAAGTGATAAAGTATTACTTAAGGAAAACCCTCTTACCCTAGTTAATAAAAACACAGACTGGGAGAGTTTTAAAATAGAATTAGATAGTAATATAGACCTTAAGGTACCGTTAAAAAATCCAGATCAGTTGGATTTAGAAGTACACAAATTTATAACGCTCATACAGCGGACCGCTTGGAAAAATATGCCCGAAGTGAAAATAAGGGTCAGAAGAACTAACTACCCTAAAGGTATTCTTCAACTTATATCCGAGAAAAGAAAACAGAGAAACAAATGGCATCAATCCAGAAGTCCGCAGGATAAAAACAAGCTAAATCACCTCACTAAACAACTGAAAATGCAAATACAAGAATACAATGATTTGTCAACCAAGGCCTATCTTCAGAAGCTAACCAGTGGTCGCAGTAGTACTCACTCTGGAAGGCTACAAAAAATATGAAACAACCCAATATCCAAATCCCACCAATAAAAATTGAACACGGAAAGCGGGCCGTAAGCAAAGAACAAAAAGCCAAACGGTTTGCTGAGCACCTAGAAAGTATTTTTAAACCAAACGAAGGAATAACACTCGAGCCAACAACATATAAAGTTGTAGAATTTGATGAATAAATATATATAAAAATAGTGTCACCAAAAGAAGTAGAGCGAGAAATCAAACGGAATATAAATCCAAAGAAATCTCCTGGATTTGACCGTATATCAGGAGAAATACTCCACAACCTTCCAAGAAAACCTTTGGTTAAGTTAACCAACCTCTTTAATGCCGCGCTGAGGCTTAAATACGTGCCAGACTTATGGAAAGTTGCTGAAGTAATGGAAAGAAGTAAAGTAAATTTGCTGACGACACAGCTATAATGGCTTCTGGAAGCACTCACGCAGAAGCCGCAGAAAAGGTTCAAGTAGCTGTCGATAAAATCCATAACTGGACAAAGAAATGGCGTATTAATCTAAATGAAACTAAATCAGTTCATATTAATTTTACAAATAAGAAAGAACATTACTGCCCAATATAATATATATAATAATAATAATAATAATATTTATTTAGCACAATTTAAACATAAGTTATTATAACTACATATTTAAAAACTGGTTTTAAATGTAATAACAATAACAATATAAACAACAAGGTTATACCATACGAAAATACAGCAAAGTATTTAGGAATGACTCTTGAAGCAAAGTTGCGCAGGAAAGCACACGTCAAGAAGAAAAGAGTTGAGCTAGAAATACGCTTCAAAAAGATGTACTGGCTGCTTGGACGAAACTCCGTTCTGTCAGTACACAATAAGTTATTATTGTACAAGCAAGTCCTGATGCCAATTGGGACCTATGGAATTCAGCTGTGGGGCTGTACCAAAAAGAGCAATATCCATATAATCCAAGGATTCCAAAATAAAGTTCTAAGGGAAATAGTGAATGCCCCCTGGTACATAAGAAACGACGATCTCCATAGAGACCTCAGAATAGAGTTCGACGATAAGGTAATACAAAAGTTTGCAGAATATAAGTAAGTAAGTAATCCCGGACATTTCCAACAGCATCATCTGGCCCCAAAGTAAGCAGAGCTTGTGTTATGGGTACCACATGACTGATATACTACTTATATACTTTTTTTTATGTAAATACATACATATTATACATAGAAACACCCAGACCCGAAACAAATACTTGCAGATCATACAAACATTTGTCCCCAGAAGCTCACGAACAGAGGCTTCATCACCATGTGCATGATCAATATTGTGCACTAAAATAACAAAAAAAAAACCTTCCATGAGACGTACGAAACATTAATATTGTTGTTATTTGTGATGCCTGATGAATGAATGCCTGTTAGGCAGAAAGCCAGTGAACTTAGGCTTTAGGGTACCTCATTATTTGAGAATCTGGTATCTCCTAGACGTAGTGAAATCGAGCATATTAAATACTAGTTCTATAATCATAAAGCCTTACTTCTGCTGTATGTCGACTACACTCTCCGGCGTAATTATGATGGTGGCTTGCACGTTGTCGGGAAGCGGGTTAACGTATTTCAGTACCATACGATACAGCGATGACTTCGGGATTTGTACCACGTTAATAACTTCATTCTGAAAGATAGACAATAAAAATTACAGTTGACAAATAGTGTTCATTTTATAAAACGGTCATGTACGAAAGTCGCGCCTGAGAGAGTGGTACACGTATAGTACCTACCTACTGATAACCGATTTCTTGTATTAGTATTTCGTAGTTGAGGTACCTAGTTATAAGATGGATCATGCGAAAAGCGCTAGGACCAGGAAGAGTTTCTTGCCAGTTCTTCTCAGGCTTGGGTTAGAATTAATTTGCACCTAAATTCACCTACTATGTAAGACGTTTCAAAGTAATCCTTGTGATCTTTTGACTTGACTTGACTTGTACAGTCTTGAAGCTGTCAAAATCTCTGTAAGTAAGCTGTAAAATTTACAGTCATTTACGCTGCGTATTTTGACACTATACTATTGGTTACTTTGAATAATGAACTTTGTTAAGAAGCAAGTAAAAAATCTAAGACCTTGCTTTGCTTTCTGCCAAATACCATGATATCCAATCCTGTCTTATTTTGCCAAAAAAAGCAAGCGCTTGTTTTCAGACTGAACCTTAATACTGTACCTGCAGCATAGAAAACACCACGTATCCCTTCCAAGAGTAGCCCGGGAATGTCTCCTCCGAGTTCCTGTATCTGACAGGCCCAGACTGCGTAACGCCATCTTCCACCTCGTACTGGTACTGGTGGAGTGTAGGAAAGTAATGGGCGCGGATGGGACGGTCGCAGCGGCGGCCTTCCACGCGAGAATGGCAGCGGCATTGCCCATTGTGCTTATCGCAGTTGTTATCGATCGAACCACCGACGTCACAGTCGCAAGCTGGAAGCAGATACAGCAAGTGATGCTTATAATCCATACTAATATTATAAATGCGAAAGTTTCTCTGTCTGTCTGTTTGTTTCGTTTTCACGGCTAAACGGCTGAACGGATCTTGATGAAATTTGGTAAGAAGATGTATTGCATTTGGAGGAAGAACATAGGATACTCTTAGTCTCAAAAAACAACCTTGAAGCAAAATTGAATTAAATCATATTTTCTTAAGTTAGGGATCTGAAAATTTATATTTTGGGTTTTGGTAAGAAATAAAAAAATATGTGTTACAATGTTATTGCAAAATCATCCCCGAAGGGGGTAAAATAGGGGATTAAACTTATGAAATGTTCTTTAGATGTACAGAATGCATTCTTACAACAATAAAAATAAAGGTTCTAAGCATATGCAAACAAAGTCGCGGGTAACAGCTAGTGGTTTATAATCTGCCTTTCGTTTGAGTCTGAGTTGGTGGCAGCTCCGCCTTCTCCATTGTTAACAACTACAAATCTTTACAAATCTATTATTGTTTGTTAAAATAAATTCCTTTTTCAGAATGTCTACTTTATCTTCATATATTCTATGTTTTACTTAAGTAAGTAATGGAAACTTTACTGTATTATGCTATATTTTAGTGATTTTGTTTATAACTTCCATTAGCCTGTTTGTTTTTACAAATAAATAGATAAATGACAAAGAAATGAATTAGTTTTAAACAATCCCTTTAATTAGAACCATTCTAAATAAACAACAGGGGATTTGGTAGTAGGTTTATGTATTTTTTGTAATCATTAGTTTGAATGTAACTAGAACCAAATTTGACATGATTGCTTGATATTGACATACATTCAGTTTCTATTCATATAACAGTATGTTACAATCAACATCAACTTGCCGTAATATCAATTCATTATTATTATGTTAAAGCTGTCATAGCTGCCAAGCTGTTAAATCATTGTAATGCTTATTCTGTGTCTGGCTGGGTGATACTAAAAGAATCATAGGTATGTACTAAATGCTTTATGCTTTATGCAAAACAATAGATTTTATGAATTTCCAGGCATTGCTAATTGGGGGATAGGCAAGTTGTAAGCCTCGACTTTGTATCTAACACCTTGTACAGGCCCTACAATCTCATATCTGACAGACCAAAGTCAAGGGATGCCAGCTGGTAGATTAAAAGACAATAAGTATATTGTGTGAATAAATGGATAAAGATAGGCTATGCTGACTGATTCTGCATACGCCTCCTTATACAGAATGCAACCAAACATAGGGAACAATTAAGCTGCTCCTTTTTCAAGGTATAATTAGCTCTAAGGCTCGATACGAGATAGCCTGGGGGAACTTCTAACTGGGTGGAAGAACCAGACTTTGTATAATCACCGCTAGGTATCTATCTGACCCATAGACCATGATATTTAAAGGTTTCATACAATTACTTTAAATGATTCTTGTTTCCCACTACTTGAACATAATAAAATAGTTCCCAACTTACCGGCCTTTTTACAAATTATTTACGTAAGCTCACAAAGTGAAACTATCACAGAGACAAGATACCTTGTAATTGTAGGAAACCATTAGTCAGAGAAATCTACCGAAAAGCATCCAGCCCGGCTAGCCTGACGCACCCTCCAGCCTCCAGTGGAGGCTTGGCTAGGCTTGAAGATTCTGGAATGGTGGAGGGCCTCCACCATTCGCGCTTTTTTTATTTTTCTTCAAATTCATTCTATTTTCAAACAAAGTTAACTTCCATAATCCGTAGTTAAGTAATATCACTAAACTTTGTTCACGAACTAGACACTTACCTAATTTATTTAAGTCACCATTTATTCTTAATTTTAATTATTTCATGATATTAGATAGATGAATAGTGAATTTAAATAGATTTTAAATCTATTATAATTATAGTGTTATTTTTATTTCGCTATCGGTTTGTATTGTATTTGTTTTACTTTTTCATACTGAGAATTAGGGATGTAAAAAAATTATCGATTAAAATCGATTTGTTAAGAAGTAAAAATTGGTTTTATTCGTGTTTGTAATAATACAAATAATCGATCTTTGGCAAGAACTATAAACTACATTAGACGATCCATTGAAGAAAACCGAGAACCTAACCATTGTCACCATCAATAACTTCAGCCGCTGATGATGTCGATAATAGTGACATTTGGGAAACCCACAACAAGCTGTTGGTGGAGACTATGAGAACCAGTCAAAGTCACAGGCAGACATCCGAATTAAGCGTGTACATAGTGCCTCTAATAGGATTAAAAGAAGACGCTTTAGAATCCTGAAAAAGCTATGAGGCAGCTTATCCCTAACTGACACAGTTGGCGTATATGCCGGTACCTTTAGGTACCGGCTTCTTCTGCTCCAGCAGAGAGATTGTTCTCGAAAGCTGAAGCTATATTATCGAAGACCAGGAGCCGAATATTATCCAAACGCTGTACTATTAAGCTGTTATTCCTGAACTCATTGCATACGGATTTGGAGTTTTTTTTAGTTTAATTTTGTTGATTACATATTGTTAAAAAAAAGAACATTTTAATATGAACCTATTATAATGTTGATTATTTCAAAACTTATTATATTATGTTTTCTGAAAAATGAAAATGAATATGAATATCATATTTATGGCTTTTCTTTTAAATTAATTGACAAGCTAGGAAAAAAGATAAGTATAAAAATATATATTATATTTTTAGGAAAAATCGATTATTTATTAGTCGATTGATCATGCTAAAAAAACAATCGACTAATTAAAAATCGTTTTTTTATGTAGAATGTCACATCTCTACTGAGAATGAGAAGTGTGAACCTCTCAGTCACTAATGTCATAAAGCAAAATTTTAAATTACACTAGCACTTGGCAGCACTAGCGATAGCGATAGAGTCTAGATTGACCTAGGTCGCGGCAAAAATACTGCATTGTACTAAATATGTTATAACTCTACAACCAAAGCATATTTTATCATTCTGTAAAAAACAATGTACTAATAGATATATTACCTATCTATCAGGCATAAAAATAACGTGTTTAGTCAAATACAATATTTTATAATAAATCACTTCGAAATCAGTAGCATGGCAACGAACTTTTTCCCGCCTTATCTAGAAGTTATTACTATGTATTTCTTACAATTGATTATCCAAAAATACTTATAATGAACAGAATAAACAGTTTTTGTAATAATAAACATCCCTTACCATCGATAAATCCAGTACCTAAATAATCACAATCAAAGTTCATAGAACTCACATAATCCAGCGCGAAACGCGAATGAAAATAAAATACTGAACGAGCACAGATTGTACAATGTTTTTAGTTCAAAATGTAGATAATATATCAAAGAACGAAACTCAGTAAACTTCTCGATACAAAAGTAGACTGTAAACCATGTAAATTTATTTTTATTATCAAATGGGGCGAGCGCGGCAGCCCGTTACCGTTCGGGAGTTTACGCGCCATATCTAAAAGTTATTACTATATATTGACTATGTATTTTATCCAAAAATACTTATAATGAGCAGAATAAAGAGTTTTTGTAATAATAAACACCCCTTACTATCGATAAAT
Organism: Lampropteryx suffumata; assembly: GCA_948098915.1. Classification (NCBI taxonomy): domain Eukaryota; kingdom Metazoa; phylum Arthropoda; class Insecta; order Lepidoptera; family Geometridae; genus Lampropteryx; species Lampropteryx suffumata. Next base: position 9,263,851 of record OX402544.1, on the reverse strand, counting down.
CCAGTGAAACTCATTATTTCTCACACACACGGTTCACTGAACTGCCGCCGAGAAATACGAAATTCAACTGCCAATGAAATATTAGACGATGAAAGATTACGCAATATTTATTCTTCAGAATGTAGATAATATATCAAAGAACGTAACTCAGTAAACTTCTCCATACAAAAATAGACTGTAAAATGTGAATTAAGGTTTTTAATCAAATGGGCGAGCGCGGTGGCCGGCTACCGCTCGGTGTTTTGTTTTACGGAAAGTATGGCGCGATTGCAGCGGTAGCCGGCTACCGCTTAGTGATAGACAGGACAACCCCCATAGATTTCTTTCCGCGCGAATTAATCCATCAATTATTCATAGACTAGATTTATAGATTCATAGATTTTTGTTTCAAAGGGTTTTACTATACTTCCCAGAGGTGATCCTAGTTAAATTTTGTCGAAACGGTCGAGCCGTTTTTATAATATCAACAAAAATCTAAGAATAGTATACATCGATGATATTTTCGTTGTGTGCAGTGCAGAGCAGTGCGTTTTTCGTTGTTTGTTGTCCTACCCATATTATATAGGTATAAACAAAATACATCTACTTTCCACCAAAAATTCACAATAAAATAATTTTATGGTCTGAAATTGTATCCAATTAAGTCGGTTTTCTTTTTAGTTTTTACAACATAATATACCTAGGTATATATATTCTATCAGTCATCTGGTTCCTTTATTTAGTATATGATATACTTTGGAGGCTAGGATGATGTTATGGTGATTGTCTATCAATAATTATTTGATTATAAATCACTAGCTGGCCCGTGCCCACTTTTTTGGGCGGTTACAACATCACAAAAAATATTATGGTACTAATAGTAGCGATAGATTAGTACCATAATATGTTTTGTGTAATATTTTTTGTGATTATTACAATAATTTCAATATAAAAAAAAGATATTGAAATTATTGTACCTAATAATTACAGAGATTAACAAAGTTACGGATAAATATTGATAGATAGCGCTAGCAGCCACCCGCGGCTTCGCCGGCTCCAGTCCCGTTCCCGTTGTTTTTCTGGGATAAAAAATAGTATATCCTAATCCAAGTTACTAACTATATTAATTTTAAGATTCATCAAAATCGGTCTAGCAGGTTCTCGAGTTTACAAGTGGTGTAACTAACACGACTTTCTTTTATATTATGAGTAGGTATATATAAGATAACAGCAGTGTAAGTTTCTAGTATGACGGTAGGTACTTACGAGTGCAACCAAACACGTTGTCAGTTTGCAGCCGGTAGAAACCGTCCCGGCATTGGTCGCAGGTGCGAGCGTTGACGTGCGACTTGCAAACACACTGCCCGCTGCGAGTGTTGCACGCACCGAGCCCGCCCAGTGTACCCGCTAGGTGGCAGTTGCATTCTACAAACAAACAACGAATTAAGGTAAAGCATTTCTAAAACTTTCGTCAGTTGTCAATGTCAATATTTGCTTTATTTATTTTTATTATTATTTTGTACTATATATTCTGGGTGTCAAACTTGGCCTGCTACGAGCAAAAACAACCGAAAACTTCATGTTTGTCAACGCAGTATGGAACGAAGCATGCTTAACATAAGGCTACGTGACAGGTGGACGACTTCAAAAATAAGAAAAAGTACAAAAGTAAACGATGTTTCATTGGTAATAAAAAAACTCAAATGGAAATGGACAGGTCACGTAATGAGAACGCACAAGGAAAAGTGGACAAAAGATGTAATGGAATGGTATCCTAGAAATGGGAAAAGACAAAAGGGACGTCAAATCAAGAGATGGGAAGATGATTTACCGAAAGGATGGAGAAGATTAGCACGTGACAGAGAGGAGTGGAAAAAATTAGGGGAGGCCTATGTCGAAGAGACAACCGACCAACAAAACGGTTGCTGAAGAATGTTTTTGTTTATTTTTTATTTTCTTTACTAAACTAGATTTAAAAAAATTAGATTAGTCTAAAAATTTACTGAGAATTGGTCAGCGAATAAAGGCTTTTATTATTATTATTATTACTATATATTCAGAGAATCACTGATTATACTCACGTATTAACAGGATTATCTAGCTAAATCAATCGAAACAGTGTCTTCATCGATAAAATAAAACGTGGGTAAAACTCGTGTTTCAAAACAAACATGCTTACGATGCCTAAGGGAGTCCAAACTTTATAGGGTACCTATATGAGACATACCAACGTTATGCAAAGAAGTTAGTTTTAGACAGATTGCAAGCCCACCAGCTCGCTTGAAGTGCTAACCAATGACACACCTTAGAATTTTCTGTATTTAGTGCAAGTTCCGTCTCGACGTTTTCCTTTTGCATTTGAGAGCACTGGCATATCTCTTGAGCTCTCTAAAGACCATTTTAGATGATCTAATGATTATCTTGTAGCCTACCTATGTATGTACATAATATATCACTACATATTTATTAGTATATCTACCTATCTATTTATAAGTACTTACTTATTAGGATAACATTTAAATTATTATTATTATTATTATTATTAGGTACACATACACATTATATATATATATATATATATCATATACTCCAAAGTATATATAAGTACTTACTATATTTACATAAGCATAAATAAACTATAATTATTAACACTCCACAATATATACAATACTTGCACACGATATTTTATCGTTGCGCCGTCAACCGTACGGCTTGTGGTGCATTGGAACCAAACATCGTGCAATCCAAAACAGTGCAGTTTCGAGCAGTCGTCAGCATTTTACATTGCAGCCACAAGTGCAAGCGAGATGCGCGAGCGCAACCGTCTGGGTCGCCACAAGAGTGAGCAAGACGGATGCGCGCGCGCCTCACCAGTTGAGATTAGACTTCGGAGCTTACACCCGTATCGCGCGACCTATATCTCGCTAATACCAATTCCTTCTCGTATTCTTGTGTATATCTTTAAGACTTTCTTCTACTGTTTCTCTTACTCCTTCTAAAACTATAGTGTGTTTTGTGAGCTTATTAATGTACTGACTAGTGTAACCTGTGCCTATCTAACAACGCAATAAACTTTACCTAGTGCTTATTACTGGACTGCTTATTTCTCCTTGGACCTGCAGAAGCTACATTGTACGTAATAAGGTATATACCTATTTCTACCTACTACCTCTCACCACCACCTATAACTGGTGACCCCGCTAAGTGCACGATTTAGAAACACCATGAGTGAAGAAAGCAGTGATTCTGAAACATCGCAAAATGGCGCTGGTAAAAATGTTACCAAGCGCAATGCAGCAAAAATGTGCGTTTCCACTATACCATCCGACTTTTATAAATTAAAAATAAAAGTTCCTCCATTTAGTCCTGATGATCCGGAGATATGGTTTGCACTTTTGGAAAGCCAATTTGAAAGTCGTGGCCTAACTAATGACGCCGTCAAATTCAATAGTGTCGTCACGAACTTGGACTTGCAACATGCGAAGGCTGTGAAGGACCTCATTATTAAGCCTCCAGCCCAGAATCGCTACGAAAAAATTAAAACCGAGCTGATTCGTCGCTTATCAGCCTCCCACGAGAAAAAAGTGAGACAGCTATTAACTCACGAAGAACTCGGTGATCGGAAACCGTCACAGTTCCTGCGACATCTACAGGATTTAGCTGGACCCTCCGTACCTGAGGACTTCATCCGGACCATCTGGAGCAATCGCCTGCCCAATAACATCCAGACAGTATTGGCATCACAAACTAGCCACTCTCTGGACCAGCTCTCTGGCCTGGCAGACCGTATACAGGAAATAACTGCACCCTGCAACATAGCGGCAACGTCATCCGAAGCAGCAACTAGTGGCAGCACATCCAGTGAAATCGTAGAGCTGAGAAAGATGGTGGAGCGTCTCACACTGAAGCTAGACGAGCACACTCGCACTTATCGCTCTAACGAACGCTCTAACGACCGCTCCAACGATCGTTCCAATGACCGTTCCGGCCGTTCTCGATCTCACCATCAACGCTCATCTTCACACCACCGATCCAGATCAGCCTCGAATTACAAGAAGTTCCCGGTATGCTGGTACCACACGAGACACGGATCGAAGGCTCACCACTGCATCAAGCCATGCGACTACCACAAGGCGGGAAACTCCACGGGCAGTCGCTAATGGCGGCGGACGACTGCCTCTCCTCTTCAAGTCGCCTCTTCGTGACCGACCGTACTACAGGTACCCAGTTCCTGGTTGATACCGGCAGTGACTTGTGTGTATACCCTCATAGTGCGCTTCGCGAACGACGAGCCAAGCAGATGGACTTTACTTTATGTGCGGCCAATGGAACCCCTATAGAGACATATGGTTATACACAACTAGATTTAAACTTAGGCTTAAGACGTAGCTTTCCATGGCGTTTTACTGTTGCTCATGTAACTAAACCCATCATTGGCGTCGATTTCTTAAGTTTTTATAATTTAATGGTAGATGTACGTAATCAACGCCTTATTGATAACACTACTACTTTGTCTGCCGTGGCTTCCGTTGCTAAGACTGATGTATTTTCCGTCAAGGTTTCTTCGGGCGACACGAGGTATCATAATTTGCTAAGTAAATTCCCGGAAATTACACGCCCATCAGGCACACCGTGGATTCCAATGCACAACACCGTTCACCATATAAGAACCACACCCGGCCCGCCCATATTTTCTACTCCCCGTAGACTCGCCCCCGATAAACTCCAGATAGCTAGGAAGGAATTCGAACTCATGCTCTCTAATGGCACTGCACGACCTTCCGAAAGTTCCTGGGCTTCGCCGTTACACCTAGCACCTAAGAAGGATAACGGCTGGCGGCCTTGTGGCGATTATAGGATGCTTAATGCGCGGACCATCCCAGACCGTTATCCAATTAGGCACATTCATGACTTTGCCCAAAGTATTGCTGGTTCCAAAGTCTTTTCCACAATTGATTTAGTCAAAGCCTATAATCAAATCCCAGTCTATGAGGAAGATATCATGAAGTCGGCCATTACTACCCCTTTTGGACTGTATGAATTCCCATTTATGTCCTTTGGTTTGAGAAATGCGGGACAAACGTTTCAAAGATTTGTTGACGAAATGACCAGAGGCCTTGATTTCGTGTATTGCTATTTAGACGATTTTTTAGTTTACTCTCGCAACGAGACCCTACACGAAATTCACCTCCAGCAACTTTTTACCCGTATGAAAGAATACGGCATTCTCGTCAACACTTCTAAATGTGTTTTCGGAGTAAATGAGGTAACCTTCCTGGGTTACCGCATTTCCCAATCCGGAACCAAACCCCTCGAGTCAAAAGTCGAGGCCATAAAGGAATTCCCAGTCCCAAAAACCGTCAAGCAACTCAGGCGCTTTTTAGGGATGCTTAACTTTTACAGGCGATTTCTGCCTCAAGCCGCTAAGACCCAAGCCCCTTTGAACGCCCTTCTTGCTGGTGGTTCACTCAAGGCATCACAACCTGTTGATATTACTGGTGACACTCTGCTTGCTTTTGAGCAATGTAAAGAAAGCCTGTCTAATGCCGCATTACTTTCACACCCTGATTGCAACGCCAAACTCGCATTGGTAACAGATGCGTCCGATCTGGCAATGGGTGCCGTAGTGCAGCAGTTGAAGGACGGCGAATGGCAGCCACTTGCGTTCTTCTCGCGAAAGTTTAGTCCCTGCCAACAAAAATACTCTCCTTACGACCGCGAGCTCTTGGCTATATACGAAAGTATAAAATACTTTCGCCACATGCTGGAGGCTAGGCATTTCGTGGTATACACTGACCATAAGCCGATCACTTTCGCTTTCAATGATAGAAAAGCCAATTGTTCGCCACGTCAGTACCGTCATCTCGATGACATCTCGCAGTTCACAACTGACATCCGACACATATCTGGCAAAGATAATGTCGTTGCCGATACACTGTCACGTGTCGATGAACTGCAGATGCCAATCGATTGTGACCAACTCGCTACATCTCAAGCGACTGATCAAGAGCTTCAGCAGTTTCTTAGTGGCGAATTTTCACTACGCCTTACGAAGCTCAAGATCCCCAACAGCAATCTCGAGATCTACTGTGATGTGAGTACTACATCACCCAGGCCTTTTGTGACGAAGCCCTTACGAAAGCAACTCTTCGACAGTCTTCATAGCCTTAGCCACCCAGGCGCCAAGGCAACCACTAAATTGGTAGCTGAGCGGTTTGTATGGCCCGGGATGCGCAAAGATTGTCGAGAGTGGTCACGAAAATGTCTAGCTTGCCAACGCGCCAAGGTACACCGCCACGTGTCTTCACCTTTAGGCACTTTCGATTTGCCTCGTGCTCGGTTCGCGTTTATCCACGTGGACATTGTTGGCCCGCTACCACCATCTCAAGGTTACCGTTACTGTCTCACAACAGTAGACAGGTTCACTCGATGGCCTGAAGTCATACCCATGGTTGACATGACAGCTGAAACAGTTGGAAAGGCGCTAATATCATGGATATCCAGGTTTGGATGTCCAACAGATATCGTCACTGACCGTGGTCGACAGTTTGAGTCCACCCTTTTCCAATACCTTGGAAAAATGATCGGATTCAAACACCGTCGAACGACCGCGTACCATCCAGCTTGTAACGGTTTAGTGGAACGCTTTCATCGACAACTGAAAGCCGCCATAATGTGTCACGCAGACTGCAACTGGGTTGATTCTTTGCCTCTTGTGCTTCTGGGCATCCGGTCTTCTTTTAAAGACGATCTGCAAGCATCATCCGCAGAGTTGGTTTATGGCGAGCCGTTACGTCTACCTGGAGAACTTTTCCAGGCAACAGCTCTCAATACAACCGATATTTCGGACTTCACAACTCGCCTACGCAACTTTGCAGCGAAGCTTAGACCAGCACCCGCAGCACGTCACAGTAAGGATAAAATATTTATTTACAAAGACTTAACCTCATCTAGTCACGTATTTTTAAGAGACGATGCAGTACGAATCTCTTTGCAGCCCCCATACTCTGGGCCGCATAAAGTACTCGAACGGGGTGACAAAAATTTTAAAATATTGGTCAAGGGCAAGAGTGTCACAGTAACTATAGACCGCCTTAAGCCGGCCTACTTACTCGTAGACCCATCTCCAACTCCTACCAATACCACTCCCACTACCGTTCCTACTTCTACCCCTACCCCATTGCCCGATCGTCCTCTAGCACAGCCAAATGCCCAGACCCCTGGAGATGTCAAGCGAACTCGCTCTGGCCGTGTGGTTCGATTTCCTAACTTCTATCGACCATAGTGACGGTCTCTGGAAGGGAGTGATGTAGCCTACCTATGTATGTACATAATATATCACTACATATTTATTAGTATATCTACCTATCTATTTATAAGTACTTACTTATTAGGATAACATTTAAATTATTATTATTATTATTATTATTAGGTACACATACACATTATATATATATATATATATCATATACTCCAAAGTATATATAAGTACTTACTATATTTACATAAGCATAAATAAACTATAATTATTAACACTCCACAATATATACAATACTTGCACACGATATTTTATCGTTGCGCCGTCAACCGTACGGCTTGTGGTGCATTGGAACCAAACATCGTGCAATCCAAAACAGTGCAGTTTCGAGCAGTCGTCAGCATTTTACATTGCAGCCACAAGTGCAAGCGAGATGCGCGAGCGCAACCGTCTGGGTCGCCACAAGAGTGAGCAAGACGGATGCGCGCGCGCCTCACCAGTTGAGATTAGACTTCGGAGCTTACACCCGTATCGCACGACCTATATCTCGCTAATACCAATTCCTTCTCGTATTCTTGTGTATATCTTTAAGACTTTCTTCTACTGTTTCTCTTACTCCTTCTAAAACTATAGTGTGTTTTGTGAGCTTGTTAATGTACTGACTAGTGTAACCTGTGCCTATCTAACAACGCAATAAACTTTACCTAGTGCTTATTACTGGACTGCTTATTTCTCCTTGGACCTGCAGAAGCTACATTGTACGTAATAAGGTATATACCTATTTCTACCTACTACCTCTCACCACCACCTATAATCTTAACGAAATGAGTATTGAATAATACATTAATCGCTTCTGCTCCGATTTTCCGACAGAAAACACACTCTTATGACCGTGATATTAGGTATGCTTTTTCCAAACACCATAAAACGATTCCGCGTTAACAAATTGCTTGCACCATTACTGGTATTTGAAAAAAGCAATTCGTTAAGAATCATTTGTTTAGGACAACAGTATAGCTATTATGGAACTCCTGATACAATCAATGTCTAAATACAAAAAGTTTTTTAATGGTACCTATATCGGTAGGTAAATCGTATAGCCATGTTTATGATTGTAACTTGTAACTTGTAACTGATGGATTGGTATTATGTGCCTACGTTCAGATTCTGTCCATATAACAACACGTTATGATCATCATCAAGCAATACATCCATAGTAACTGAGAGCTGATTTGGTCATATCAGAATAAATTACCAAGGATTTGGTAACGTACCTTCGCATCCATATGGATTGTACTCTTGCATGTTCCAGAAGAGAGGTCTGCAATCATTACATATGCGCCCTTGCACTCTGTCTTTGCACTGACAAAGCTCCCCAGCCGGTACCGAGCCACAACCTGTTAACAATTTATTTATTTAAACATTAGCTTATACACAACTGAAACAGGAGGCTCTTTTACCAATATTACGTGTTACGTGTTCGATTCCCGCGGCGGGACAAACGCAAGTATTTGTCTCGGGTCTGGGTGTTTCTATGTACTTACATATGTATTTACAAAAAAAAAGTATTCAAGTGGTTTATCGCTCCTGTGGTACCCATGACACAAGCTCTGCTTACTTTGAGGCCAGATGATGCTGTGTGAAATGTCCGGGATTATTTTTATAAAAAAAGGTTTTTATGCTATTCCTAGTACAAGTTTCAACAAAATCTGCTCATAATTCATAATCTACAGCGTGATTAAACCACAAACAAACATAAACATTTAAACATCTTCTTCTGCCTTCTTCAGCTTCTGCCCGCGGCTCGCACGTTCTAACTACATAGTAAAATAAATAATCCCGGACATTTCACACTGCATCTGGCCCTTAAGCAGAGCTTGTGTTATGGGAACCACATGACTAATATACTACTTATAGACTTTATATTTCTTTTGTAAATAAACATGTAGGTATATATCTGAAAGTTTAAACCAAATTTGTACAGCCATTGCAACGTGATTGAGTTTTAAACAAATAGGTACGCTAAACTTCCACACACCCACACAAGCTTTCGTATTAACAATACAAGCTCCTACATGCGGCTTTACAAGCGTGGTATCTACTAAGAAATAATATTAAATTGGTGGACAATTTTCACATAACGTCTAGCCCCAAACTAAGCATAGCTTGTACTATGAGTATCAGATGACTGATAGAATACATAAGTATTTTTAAATACCTCATGATACGAGTATTTTATAACACTCAGATACATATCAAACATCTATTTTTATTATACGAATGTTTCTAATAAGAGGGAATCGAGCCTGCATCGCAAAAGGCAGAAGTAGGTAATCTGCCTTGTGCCCTGTCGTGTGACGAACATAAATGTTTGATCTGTGTCTGAGTGTTATAAAGTATTTTATGTATGTATTTATAAATAAAATATGTATTCTATCAGCCACCTGGTCACCATAAAACAAGCTTTGGGGCTAGATGGTGTTGTGTGCATTGTCCACCAATATTTATTTATTTATTCGAGTGACTACGAGTATATCTACACCAAGTTTCAACATCCACACAAACTTTAGCGTTTGTAATATATGTTTGGACGAACTCGCCTGGTCCCGATCTAATTTAATTGATATTTTTGGTGGCAATTCGGTTGGTTCATTTCTAAATTTAGGAAATGTCTAAATTATATTTAGTTAGTCATAGCATGTGTTAAACCTATTCGGTTGGTACCATCTAACTTAATAAGCGTTCCTACGCTTAATTAAATAAGATAAAAAGATAAAATTAAATAAGGATAAGTTGGTAGCAGCAGAATACCAAAGCTTCATTTGACAGTTCAAAACCTAATTTTAGCTAAAATTAGTTAGGTTGGTGCCAACAGAATTGAGGCCATTGTATAGGTACGATTCCGTGACTACGGGAGCGACTATAACCGTAGCAGGCAATTTATAATACTAGCTGGTGCCCGCGACTTCGTCAGCGCGTATATCTGCGTAATATCTTCATAAATTATAACCTATGTCCTATTCTGATGTATAAGCTATATTATTATAAAGTTTCATTAAAATCCATACAGTAGTTTTTGCGTGAAAGAGTAACAAACATACATACAAACATTCGCATTTATAATATTACCAGAAGCGATAAAAGTATCTATTTTCATATAGGAATCAATTTATTACTACCAAATGTGCATTTGAAATAAATTATCTATTTTTATTGTAGTCATGGTTCACTATTTTGGCTATAATGGCTTACACATTTTGGCTATAATGGCTTACACATTTTGGCTATAATGGCTTACACATTTTGGCTATAATGGCTTACACATAAGATATAGATATATACTGTGGCGGGCTTTTTTGTAGGACTATTTAAGATAAACATTTCCATCATACATTACATATGTGTAACTCTAGCGGTTTTGGCAGCGCACGCCAGAATAGCTCGCAGATGGTAGATTTTTAACTACTTACTTGACATTTATATCCTCATATTTTGGACAATTCACACAATATCTTTATAAATTGTAGCATATGTGTTATTCTGATGTATAAACTATATTATTGTTAAGTTTAATTAAAATCCATTCAGTAGTTTTTACGTGAAACGTGAAACATACTTATAAACTTTCGCGTTTATAATATTAGTAGGATTAACATAATCAAGTCTTGAACATATCACTAACTCATTCTCAATTGACTCACCGGCAAAGCTAGCGACTACACCGCGAGGGTCGCAGTTGCACTCTTCGCACGCCGGGTAGTTATAAAACTGTTCTCGGCATCGGTCGCATTTCACCGAGTCGAAGTTAGGCTTGCAATGGCAGATGCCGTTGTCGTCACAGGTAGAGCCGATAGAACCAGACGCATCGCAATTGCACGCTGCAAAAGTTAGTAAGAAAATAAAAAATAATGAATGAAAGGTTTGTTTCGTTTCATATATAAATAGGTTGATACAATTGGACAGTGTAAACGAGTTATGTTTTGCACTTATCTATATATAGCAGCGACGTTTAAAATGCTCCTATAACGTGTTCTGTGATACCATCAATTAATAGAACCATGTATGAATAAGAATAAAACTGGAATGGCACTGCGGCAAGAATAAATATAACAAATAAGTTATTAAATAAAATAAATTGGTCAAGCGCATATCAGACCACGTATAGTGAAGGCTTCCGAAGTCAGTTCGGATAAGAATGTTTAGTGGTCAGGGAGGACAAGGTATTCTTAAAAAATACCACTTTAAATCTTAATATTTATCAAACAAATCTCTTCGTATCGAACATCTATTTAAAACTTACTAGTATCTTCAAAAAATATATCCACCAATTTACTACACTATGAGGTTACGTAATAACATCCAAATTCTAAGCAAGAGAATTACGCACGTTTCCGTCTCTTCCTTTATACAATTTTGAAGGATAACGGGTTCTCAAACGTTTGTGTAAATCTCAACTGCTCTGACAAACATGCAGACAGACAGAGAGACGGATATGACTATGATTAGATGATGATGATTCGACATGATAACATCAGAAGATGGCACTTTAATAAAAGCTGGTGCGAAACACTACATTCTTCCGAATATTGCTAGGATACCTGCAGTTTTATATTTGATCAATAACACATATTGGTTGTGGACAATGAGGTTATTCACAACTGCAGGTCTCCGTATGCGTACCATATACCATCCCACCGTAGATTTCACGTCGACATAGAAATATCGATTCTCGTCTATAGAAATCAATTTATGATGCTTCAGGAGAAGTAAAACTACTATAGACTTCGGAACCCCAAAAACTTACGCAAACACTCCGGGTACTTGTAAAAACCAGGCGAGCACTGGTTGCATTGCTTGCCGCCGAAGTTAACAAGGCAGTTGCACTTGCCGTCCGCAGAACAACCCGTGGACGTGGAGCCAGTGGGATCGCACGCACACGCTGCGCATACTCTTTCCCGTCCGCGTACTTCCATGTAATACCTGTAAAAAGCCATATCATAAAACAGTTAAATCATTTATTCAATACGATCACATGGATCACTCTGAATGGTCGTCCAGGTGAATTTAGGTGCCAATCCCTCCTAAACCATTTTTTTAAAAATTTTAATCAAGTATTTTAATGAATAAATAAATAAAGCATTGCACACAGCATCATCTGGCCCCAAAGCTTTCTGTGCCCAAAGTAAGCAGAGCTTGTGTTATGGGTACCGTATATGACTGATACTAGTTGAACCCTTTTTGTAAATACATACATATTATACATACATAGAAACACCCGACCCGAGACAAATACTTGCAGACCATATAAACATTTGTCCCGCGGTGGGGATCAATCTCGCAAGCTTCTGCGTCTCATCCAGGCCCTAGCCCACAGCAGCAGCAGCTACAGAGGTCGTCAAATAAATTGTGACATCTTAGCACAATTGAATTAAAAGTGTACTAGCTGCTGCCCGCGGCTTCACCCGCATGGTACCTACATAAAAAGTAGCCTATGTCCTTCTCGAAGGTCCTATCTATACTCTATACTAAACATCAAAATCGATTCAGCGGTTTAGACGTGAAAACGTTACAGATAGACAGACAGAGTAACTTTCACATTTATAATATTAGGAGGAATCAACAGCCTAAAATTTTGTATCTAGTGCTGAAAAAAACACTACTTTCATACAATCTTTCATCCCCCTTTTCAACGCTTTTCAAGACTTTTTTCCAATTAAAAAGTAGTCTGTCCTTTCTCAGGCTTAAGACTATCTGTGTACCAGAATTTATTTAAATCGGTTCAGTAGTTTTGGCGTGAAAGCGAGACAGACAGACAGACAGACTGACAGACAGACAGACTGGCAGACAGACAGACAGACAGACAGACAGACAGACAGACAGACAGACAGAGTTACTTTCGCATTTATAATATTATATTTGTCATCATCATCATCATTTATGACGCCTTTATGAAGTCCACTGCTGGACATAGGCCTCCCCAATAGATTTCCAGGAAGAACGATTTTGAGCCCTCTCCATCCACCGACTTCCTGCGATCTTTACAATGTCGTCAATCCATCGGGTGGGGGGTCGTCCTACGTTTCGTTTTCCTGTCCTTGGTCGCCATTCGAGAACTTTTACTCCCCAGCGGTTATCAGTTCTGCGAACTATATGGCCTGCCCATTGCCACTTCAACTTGCAAATTTTGAGCGCTACGTCGATGACTTTGGTTCTTCTACGGATTTCCTCGTGGCGGATTTTATCACGTAGTTAAACACCCAACATAGCTCTCTCCATTGCACGTTGCGCGACTCTGAGCTTGTGTATGAGGGCAATAGTCAGGGACCAAGTCTCAGTTCCATATGTCATCACTGGCAACACGCACTGATTGTAGACTTTCATCTTGAGGCTCTGCGGTATCTGTGACGAGAAGATGTGCCTTAATTTCCCGAACGCTGCCCATCCGAGTTGGATTCGTCGGCTGACCTCTTTGTCGAAGTTGGACTTGCCTAGTTGAATCGTCTGACCCAAATAGACATAATGGTCTACAACTTCGATTATATCGCTCCCAGCATGTACCGGTACGGGTGCAACATGAGCATTTGACATGATTTTTGTCTTGCTCATGTTCATTTTAAGACCCACCTGTTGGGAGACGATATTGAGGTCGCTGAGCATTGTGCCTAGGTCTTCCAGCGATTCTGCCATGAGGACTATATCGTCGGCAAATCGATGGTGAGTGAGCCGTTCGCCATTGATGTTGATACCATGTCTATGACAGTACAAGAGCTTGAAAACATCCTCCAATGCAGAGGTGAACAGTTTCGGAGAAATAACATCTCCCTGTCTCACCCCTTTATGCAATGGGATTGGATTCGTGCTCTGGTCCTGGAGTCAGATTGACATGGTGGCGTTACTGTACAGACATTTCAACACTTCGATATACCGATAGTCGATTTGGCACCGCTGGAGTGACTGCAACACTGCCCAGGTTTCGACAGAATCAAAGGCTTTCTCATAGTCCACAAACGCTAAACAAAGTGGCTGGTTATACTCTTCGGTCTTCTGTATAACCTGCCGGAGCGTATGGATGTGGTCTATGGTGTTAAAGCCTTTTCGGAAGGCTGGAAGTCGTCAAACCTACGAGCAAGACGATTAGTAACTACTCTCGAAAACAGCTTATAGACATGGCTCAACAGCGAGATAGGCCTGTAATTCTTTAAGAGGATGTTATCCCTTTTCTTAAAGAACAGTACCTCTACGCTCCTGTTCCAAGCCTCTGGCGTAGTTCCCTCGAGGATGACGGAGTTGAACAGCTTCTGGAGGACCTTAAGTACCGGTGTTCCACCCGCTCTCAGAAGCTCTGTCGTTATTCCGTCTTCCCCCGGTGCCTTGTTGTTCTTAAGCTGCTTGAAAGTCGTTCGGATCTCGTATAGGCTGACGTCCGGAATGTCTTCAGTGTAGTGTCGGGTTAGGCAGGCTCTTGCATCGCTAGTCGTGCTTGTAGTAGAACTTTGCGATGAGGTGTACAGTTGTCCGTAGAACTTCTTGAGCTCTCGTAAAACTTCTGGCTTCGAGGAAACGATACTGCCACTGTCGGTCTTCAGCTTCGTCAACAGGCTTTGCCCAATAGACAGATCTCTCGCGAACACTTTGGAGCCTAGGTAGCGCTCTATTGCGTTCTTTATACTATAAGTATTAAAGAGACGTAAATCGCGTCGCATAGACTTAGAGATATGTTTATTGAGCGTGCTGTATTTCGACCTGTCCACTAAAGACTGCAGTTTCATTTCGCTACGTTCTGCCATGACTTTTAAAGTGTGCTCAGAGAGTTTTTGGGTTCTACCTTTGCGCTGGGTTTTACAGAACTTTGACCCAACGGCATGGACAATTTTCACCAGCCAGTCTTTTATTTCATCCACGGATCCGCGTTCGGCGAGGCATTGGAAGCGATCTTGAAGATCCAACTAAAAGCTCTCGGGGTTTTGGATTTGGGCAGGACTTGGGCGAAGAGTAGATTTCATCAGACGGGACCTTTCTAGCTTTACGTTAAGATTTAATGAGCCTCTAACCATTCGGTGATCACTGCCGGTTTTGACCCTGTTGATCACTGAGACATCATTAAATATTAACATTTTTGTAGTCATGATGAAATCTATCTCGCGTTTGTGTCCACCGGGGTGAAGCCACATCCATTTCCTGGACGACCGCTTCTTGAAAAAGGAGTTCATCATAAAGAGTGAAGTTTCCATGAAGTCGGCCATTCGCTGACCCCGTTGGTTCCGCTGTCCAAATCCAAATTGCCCCACTCTCAGTTCATCGCCATTCCTCACACCTAGCCGCGCGTTGAAGTCCCCCATCACAACCGTAAAGTGTGTTTTCGAGGCTTGCATGGCATTTAAAATGTCATCATACATAGCCTCCACTTCATCGTCTGGACGTTTCGAGTGAGGTGCGTACACCTGTATGACCTTAAGCGAATACCGTTTGGTTATTCTACTGGTTATAAGGTATACCACCCTGCTCGATACGCTTTCGATCTTTACAATGTTGTTAACGAGGGATTTGTGGACGAGAAATCCGACACCGTGATGAGAAAGTTGATCACCTTCCCGGTAGTAGAATAAGTTGCCGGAATTTAGGATTATCGTGTCCTCTCCCTCTCTTCGGACTTCTGATAACCCTGTAATATCCCAATCATTTATTGGGGGGTTTTGCCATAGTCAACACGCTTGGCAGGCGGATTGGTGACCGCAGATTTAGTGTTAAGTACTCAGGGGGTGCTGCTGCCCAATCCCCCGGTGTGTGTGCCCTTAGTCGCCTTTTACGAAATCCACGGGAGGAAATGGAGGGGTCCTATTCTAATCCGGAACCACCACGGACGATATATTATTATAGTAAGGATATTAATAAAGATCAACAGCCTAAAATGTTATGCTTCTAGTTCTGAAAATTACAATACTTTCATCCCTCTTTTCAACCCTTTACAACACTTTTTTCTAATAAAAAAGTAGCATATGTCCTATCTCAGGCTTCAGACTATCTGTGTACCAAATTTCATTTAAATTATGCTGATTTGTAATTTGTACGACGAGAAATCGAGGAACTCTAGATGATAATTTCACGATGTCGTTTAGACTAGACAAATGACGATCGACTGCGACTATGTGATGTTAATAATAACAAAACAATCACACTTGACATTGGCAAAATTGACATTAAAACCATTATAGGAAGCGAAGACTTACCCGGAAATGCACTGATCGCATCGCGAGCCTCCAAAGCCTACTTTGCAGATGCACTGTCCTGTGACGTCATCACATATGCTGGGCTCCGTTCCACTAGTGTCGCAGTTACAATCTACCAAAAACAATCAAATTACATCCGAATCTGATGGCAACTAATTGAAAAAACTTCTTCGAGTTTCATGCTTCCAAAGTACGTGCTTTTCCGTTTACATTCCCAGGGTAACCTAACCTAACCTAACCGACTTCAAAAAAGGACGTGGTTCTCAATTCGTCGGAATGTTTTTTTTTTCACTGATTACTTAAATACTCCTGAACCGATTTGGAAAATTCTTTTTTGTTTCAAAGGTACCATTTAAATTTTATCGAAATCGGTCGAGCGGTTTCTTAAATATCAACAAATCTAAAAATTTACTACATCGATGATATTTTTGATATTCAATGTAGTCGGTCTTCTTTTTAGTATTTAAACGTAGGTATTTGTATTCACTCACGTTTGCAAGTAGGGTAGTTGTAGTATCCCGACTCGCATTGGTTGCAAGTCCGCCCGCTGTACTTGCTCTTACACGTGCAATTCCCGGTGTCTTTGTCGCAAACGTGTGATACCGACCCAACTGAGTTGCACTCGCAATCTGTGGAAAATACACTATTTTATAACTAAGCTGCACTCGCAATTTAAACTATGCTTAGTTTGGGGCTAGTTGGTATCTGACTTGTTTACCAATATTATTTTATTTATAATTATTTTTTCATTTCTTTTTTGTGTTTTGGTTCTTATCGCTTGGTATTTTTAATATCTATTTGTACAATAACAGTCTACACGATCATATTTGTATAACAGATTTGGTTCTGTTTTGTTTATTCCAATATGTTTAACTGTTGATCAAATTGTTTCTGTTTCCTTCTCAAACTTACTTTTACATTCCGGAGAGTAGTAGCCATCTTCGCATATTTCACACGACTTTCCGGCGTAGTTGTACTTACACGGACACTGAAAGAGAAACGATTAATTATGCCGGAGCTATGTTATCGCGAATTAGTTACGTACGTTATAGCTACGTCTGTCTCTTTTTAACGCGTGTATGTTACGCAACGCAAATAGATCACCGAATCTAGACAATGTGGCTCCATGGTAAAAGACTTGCATGCAATTTAAAGACTAGCTGATCCGAATTGCTCCATACGACGACCTCTGTGATGCTAAGGGTCGGCTGAGACGCAGCCGCGGTACAAATGTTTGTACGATCTGAAGTATTTGTCTTGGGTCTGGGTGTTTCTATATATATTATGCATGTATTTACAAACGAAAAAAGTATATAAGTAGTATACCAGTCCTGTTGTACCCATAACACTAGCTCTGCTTACTTTGGAGATAACATTATTTTTATTATTGTACTAATCAATTATTGCTTAAAAATTGCCCGTGTTAGCGTAGCTTTTGGCAGACAATTTGTTAAAAAATTATGTTTAAAGCATTCGCGATCAAGAACTCATATTGTTTTAGTAGTTAGCTAGTTGTAAGAATCAGCCTGCGACAACGGTTATTGCACCTCAATTGAAACGTCTGAAAATAAATTAAAGATAATACGCGATAAAAATAATGAGTTTCTATTTTAATCCCATTAAACACTTACAATGCCGTCAGTAGGCGTACAATGCTGCCCCTCGGTTCCGTTTAGGTTGCACGTGCAAGGCTTGCAGTTAGGGTAGTCGAAGTATCCGTATGCACAAGAATCGCAGTTCGGAGGGTTGTATTCCTTGCGACATTCGCATCGCCCACTCTCCTCTTCACAGTTGCCCGTCGAGTAGTGAAGGTCGCAGTTACAGGCTACGGATGTTTTTTACTTTTTATACATACAACATTAAATGTGTTCCTACATACAGTATCTACTACTTTAATTAGACGCCTCGGCAATGTTCGTATTTCCGAATATGCACGGTTATAGCAGCGAACCGTCACGAGCCGCGAGCGGCCGAGCATTGGCTGCTTATTGTACTAATTTGGAAACACGAAACACGTTGCAAAGGCGTCTAAGTGAAATTGTAGTACTGTAATAATCTCGAAGTGTAAGTTACGAGTATGCTGAAAGAATCGAAACAATGTTTTCCAACGAAGTAAAGTTGCCAGCGTTTTGGGCACTTTAGCTGCATAATTTTTTAATTTCCTTCAAGGCTATTCACATAATTTTCACTATAAACGGAAATTTATATTAAAATATATTCGCAACACCTTTCGTTTCTCCCGTGAAAATAGCGCATGCAACTGTGCCGCAATATAGCGAAAAAAAGCTCACAAATTATGGTAAATATCCCGTTTATAGTGAAAACTATAAATAATTGTTTATACTATACTAAAGCTTTTAGTAGAATTCATTATTATTACCTGCCTATTATCGGCCTTACTTATAAACGCCTCTTAACTGGAACACTGCCTAAACACTGCTTAAGATTCGCCGTCACTATTGGTACAAAAAGGGTGGCACTATTCTAAACAGTGATTAACTTTTGACAGAATTCGAAAGACGTTTATAAGGAAGGCCGTGAGCGTCCAATACCCTTCTTTCTCACTATTGCTCACTGCTCTTCCTTTACCACTCACAAGAACGACACAATTCTCTAGTTTGAAATACAAATGTACCTGTCGCTCTCGTATAGGCCTTACAAGTCACAAACGTAACAGCTTAATAACCTCAGACGTTGTTTATATCATCTTCATATAGATGTAATTGGCCTTAACTAGTGCCCAACAACAGGATACATAACGACTTATAAAGCCCTGCAACCGTATAGATAGATATATTTATTGTACACCAACAGAAAACCTAACTTTAAACTTGAGTAATGAGGATAGGCTCAACAACTTCGCGTTTTTTTTAATTATTATTTTTTGAAAATTTATTTATTCATGTCAAAATATATAAGTATCTATTCGATTGGTCCTATAGAAATGTCATCAACATCGGTTTAGTACTTTGGTTTGTAATCAAAATAGCTAGACAAAATATTTCATCCAAGTAAACAAAATTTCGAAATTTGGCTTTCCTGTGACTTTCCAGTGGTGTTTACGAATTTCGAAAAATGATGTAGTATCTACTAATAAGCGTAAAATAAAAAAAAGGAGAAGGTTCTCAATTCAGTGTGTTTTTATGGGCTCAAATTTCATTCAATGACGACTTCATTGACTTCATGACGTTTTATTTTTAGTTTTTAAAATTTAATTATTATTTTGAGCAGTCACCGCCTCTTTTATTAACGGTCCCTAGTCAGCAAAAGTGCAGTTGCTGCCCGCTATCTACTCCACTTCATTTATCGAACGTGTTTGTGGTTATCCTTACTAATATTATAAATTCGCAAGCGTCTGTCTGTTTGTTTGTTACCTTTACACGGGTTGAAAGGATCTTGATTAAATTTGGAACAGACTATCTCATTACCAAATTTCATCGTATTTTAAGGAAATACTTTTAATACAGGTAGGTACCACGCCACGAAATAGTTAATCTATACCACTACTAAAAAACTCACGCTGGCAGACATCGATGTGGCCCCATTGCTTTCCATACGGCCTGTAGAAGGTAGCCTGGCACTTGTTGCAGTTGATGCCTTCAGTATTGTGCTGGCAGTTCTTACAGACTCCACCGCCCTCATACCGTCCATGGATATCCAGAGATTGCCGCTTCTCGTCTACCTCTGGGTCGTACGCACACTCTGTGCTGTGGTTGTGGCAGTTACATTCTACAGAACGAAAAATAAATGGATTAACACTATAAAACTATTAATACTTTTGTATAAGTCAGTGCCTAGGGCAAGTACCCTGGTGATGGGCGTTAATATGGGTTATTAACGCTATCACCAGGGTACTATCAGGTCAGGGTATTTGACGACCTCTGTGGCGCAGTGGGCTGAGACGCAGAAGGTTGCGGGTTCGATTCCCGCTGCGGGACAAATGTTTGTGTGATCTGCATGTATTTGTTTCGGGTATGGATGTTTCCATGTATAATATGTATGTATTTAGAAAAAAAATACGTATTTAAGTAGTATATCGGTCCTGTGGTACCCATAACACAAGCTCTGCTTACTTTGGGCCCAGATGATGTTGTGTGAAATGTCCAGCATTATTATTATTATTATTATTTTTGTGAGGATCTAAAAATAACTTTTCTTTTGAAATCGCTAACACGACATAATGGTACTTACGTTCGCACGCGAATCTGTCCCAGTTTTGAGAGATCCTCCACTTTTTCTGCTCAAAGCCGGGGCAGCATTGAGCGCATTGCGGTCCACATGTGTGATGCTGACAGCGACACACCAGAATGTTTGAGTCAGCATTTGGGTCAGAGGGGTCGCACATATCTGCGTGTCCATTACACATGCACCGACCTCCAATACTGATGTCCTTAATACTGTAGAAGTACTGCAAACCAAAGATATTACGGATCATATTAATTCTAATATTAATACTAATATTGTAAATACGAACTTTTCTGTGGATACTTGGATGTTTATGTTTGTTTGTAGCTTTATCAAGTCGTAAAACGAAAAACGGATTCAGATAAAATTTGTTTATTGATGTTTTGAGCTTGAGATGTTTGAGCACATAGGATATATTGTATGTAGGTACTTTCCGACTTCCTCTGATATATTAATTATGATATATTCGGCTGAGATGCAAAAGGTTGCGGTTTCGATTCCCGCCGCGGGCAAAATGTTTATTATGATCTGCAAGTATTTTTCTCGGGTCTGGGTGTTTCTATGTATAATTTTGTAATATGTATGTATTTACAAAAAAATATATATATACCATAACACAAGCTCTGCTTGTTTTGAGGCGATGATGCTGTGTGAAATGTCCAGCATTATTATAATTTTTATTAAAAAATGTTAATAGCTAAACAAGAAAGGTATATAATATACGCTTACCCGTCTCGTAACTGTAGGATCCTGCCTCGCTACCGACATAAGATGCCCCAGCAGGTTCTTAGTCCGCAGCAAACGAAGCCTCACGTTAGTCGCTCTTGTCCACTCTTGAAGCACCGATGAGTTGAAGTAAGTATTTGTCGAAGGACGGTAATTTAATAATGATATTGGAATCTGAAAAATTATAAAAGTACCTGCTCACTCATAAGTACTACCACAGTAAAACTAGTAGTACGTTCCGAACTAAGATTTCACGATGTCCGTATCGTGTGGATAAGTAAGTTTAATCAAGGACAAAACAAGTATTTTTATTAATGAAAGCTTCAATAAAGTAAGCTCCAGATTCGAATAAGCCCAATCAAGAGTATATTACCTACTTTTCTTTCTTTCCTTCCTATAATGGCATCAGGCTTGTTGACAATTTTGCCAGTGTCAAGTGATTGTTTGGCTATAAAGTCCTAGTCGATCGTCATTTGTCTATTCTAAACGTAATCGCGGAATGGCCGTCTAGAACTTTCTCGGGATTCCTCATCGTTCAAAACACATTGTAACATAATACACTTATAATTCAATTTTCTTTCCCTTAGCTATGAAGTCACAATTTATTGATAAAATTCTGCTGAGATTACTGAATAAAATATGCAATGGTCTCAATTCTGTTGGCTACTGCTACCAACTTATCCTAATTTAATGTTTTCTATAACTTAATTAAGCGTTCCTAATTTAGTTAGATGGTACCAACCGAATAGGTTTTACAAATGCTATGACTAACTAAACATACTTAAGACAATTCCTAATTTTAGAAATGAACCAACCGAATTGCCACTAATATAGCACGAGAAAAGGTAATAAATTTAGCAGTGCTATGTTACTTCATGAAATGAAGTCTTAGTCGGTTTTGGATATACCTACTTATTCTTAGTATTGTTCACGCAAAACTATTGTTAAAAATGTTACCTACATCGTTAAATTCACCATAATCCTAGAAGTCTAGAGATTATATGCTATCTGAAAAAATCTTGTATAAGTATATTGTGCTTGTGTGGATGCAAGTTTTTTTTTAAATAATACTCTTACGTACATACTACACAGGCAGGTACTAATACAAACCTCGCCTCCTTCCAAAGGCACGATCTTTGAGTATTCAGTGCTGCAAATAACTGAGTCGTCCTTTGTAATTGGCTGAATGCTCTCTTTGCCGAAAAATCTCTCGCAGTCCCTGTACAAATATTTATTAGATCAGCAATTTACAACTTAACAATAAACAAACAATAATAATAAAAAAACAATAATTCCTGTTTATCCGTAGGTACATATTTATGCAATTAATGAGTAGTTACAAAATAAAAGTAGACATTAAACAAAGAGATGAAAATAATAAGTTGATTAGGAAAATAATGTAAAGGTACCTAAGTTTAGACAGGTAATTAAAATCGCTTAATCTTGGGCAATACTTGCCAGTTGTGACGGCACGACAACATGTAGCACGTAAGAGAGAGAACTTACCTATTAACGCCTTTCAAGTTGGACACTGCCGTAACACTGCCTATTAGTAGGGGACCACAAGATGCTAAATAGGGATTTAATGGAGCGTCGTGGGGACCTATTGGATTATGAAGATTAGATGCTAAAAAGAAAAAACGGTTAAATGATCTGTGCCCTTTTTTTTTGTTGGGGGAAGCAAGTACAGGATTTCAAAATTTTTAAAAAATCCCACGTATTACTGATAACGGAGGAATATTAATCTGCCTGTTTGTATGGTGGGGGTAGCCGAACCAAAGGCTAGAAGAAATAAAAAATAAAAAATATTCAAGCGCGTCATATATTTAGAAGGGATGTTTAGTAAACCCTAAGGGAACTCCTATTCAAAAGAATGACGATTTAGACGCGACAAAAACACACCCGATTTTTTAAAATGCAAAAAGAAATCGTGTAATCCATGTTTCCACAAATCTGGCCTTTTTCGTCTAACTTGCTCTCTTAAACGCCGCATAACGCTCAAATAATATTATTTATTTACCGTTTGACCTTCCGGCAAGAATTCCGAGTGCACAACACCGCGATAGTCAAAGAAAACAGTGAACATGACTTTAACTTTTGATCGACTCTGGTGTGGTTTTTTTCAGGGAATCTGAACACGAAATTCCATTGGTGATGCAAAATTTTCGTTCGATATTTTTGTCCATTATGAAATTCGCAATACACCTAGATATGATGTAACTAAAAACAGCATTGTATTTAATCTAAATAACAGATGCAAATCAAGCTCAGTGCCCAAATGGAGAACAGTTGTGACAATTTTAAATTGAATGAAAAAAGAATTTGGAACCTTGTGTGTGTGTGTGTGTGTGTGAGAAGGGAAGAGAGGTGAAAACAGAGTTCTCAGCAGCTGCACGCACCACACCTTATTGATGACTAGCTGCTGCCCGCGGATTCGCGCGCGTGGTACCTACATAAAAAGTGGCCTATGTCCTTTTCCAAAGTCCCATATCTATCATTATACCAAAATTCATCAAAATCGGTTAAGAGGTTTAGGCGTGAAAACGTAACAAACAGACAGACAGACAGACAAAGTTACTTTCGCATTTTATAATATTAGAAAGGATTAGTAATGATTTTAGCTACTTCGGCTTTTGGAAATTGGCAGATTATATTATTCCCGTGATCTTTAAACGATTTCCTTCAAAATACAAATAATAATAATCGCATTCGAGAATGTAGTTTTTTTGCAACTTTGTGACTTTACCATTTCTTTATGTCACGCTTAAATTGACAGATTATTGAAATGCACACTTCTCTGCATATAATTAACTCACACTTGTTATGACATGACGGCCTCGAGTTTTTCAAACGATCGATGTTTATTTACTATTCTGATCGGCTGCCCTAGATGCACGATTCTATATAAAGGGCTCATGTATGGTGAGGGTTATTCTGCCGTGCTTGATTAATACCCAAAATCCCCGCTAGTCACTATCTTACAAAATTATTTTATGTTGTCGTGACGTCATATTATCTGTCAAGTATTGCTTAAGATTCAACATGTAGCAGTTGTTAAGAGATGAAGCTATACCATACCTCACATTATTTACTGAAAAAAATACCCGTGTAAGCTTACATTTGTCCAGGATTATAAAATTATAAATGGCCGAGTAAGCGTACCTTTTCGCTTGTAAATAAATAGTAACTTATATACTTACTGTGGCGAGTCTGAGAAGTACATCCATGGTTTGAAGGTCTTTCCATAATCTGTAGATTTCTCAAGAGCCCAGAGGCCGGGACGCGGCGAGTTACCCATCCTTACAAACACGTACGCTACATGGAATTCCTGGAAAAAAAACAGTTCTGATAGGCTAGGTCTACTTTATCATAGACTCGGAACCTCGACTATGATCTACCGGCATATCATTACGTTACTCACGGTAAGACTACAGGGTATAGGTAAGTTATAAGTAGGTATTGAACTGTCGAGCTGACTTCGCCCTTCCCTATTCACATAAAATGTTTATCGTTGACACCAAGTTATCGACACCCACTCTATCCGCCCGTCCGCGCCTGACGACATGATAATTATTATTATGTACCCGATATTAAACAAATCTATTCAAGACCCCGAACTTGAAACATGGTTGAAAGTTGTGAAGCCGTAATACCTACAAATTTTAAACAAATAGGGCGCTCTTAGGCTCTTACTGTATTTATTTAATATAATTATGGTGTAGGAAGGTATAACTACTGCATTATGTACTAGGTTCGAAACGCAAGCAGAAAGTAACATCTTTCGCAAGAGTAGGTAGGTAACTTGATGGCATTAAATTTCATTACATTTGCAAAGCAGCCACTGTAAGTATATATTGCACGAACCCAGTCAAACAATTGTGGTTCCTATGATGAAAGAGATTGGGCATGTTCTACCTAGATAGTACCTACCACTTGATATTTCGCACAAGCTGCGAAAGCACAGGCTGCTATTTTTTTTCGCTAGGCAATATTTTTTATAGTACCTACTTACTAAACAATATTCGATAGATACCTACGATGCATCATAAAAGTGTCATCAAAGGTTTAGGGTTTTTCTTTAGTCACCATGTCAGACATTTATTCGCTCGTCATTTATTCTCAAACGGTATAAAGATAATTATTATGAAAAATAAATATTTGTGGACAATGCACACAACACCATCTAGCCACAAACTAAGCATAGCTTGTATTATGGTGACCAGATAACTAATATAATACTTATATATTTTTAAATACATACTTATTATATTTCATAATTATTAACACCCGGACACAGAACAAACAACTATGCTCATCACACAAATGTTTATCTTGGGAGGGAATCGATCCCTCAACCTACAAAACCTTGCTTTCTGATCTTAAGCTTGTGGGTTCGAACCAGGTCGTGCCTCAATAATTTGTTCTTGTCAAAATAATTATGTACGCAATGTCAGTGCTCTCAAACGGTGAAGGAAAACATAGGGATGAAACCGGCCTAGAACTTATAAATCGAAGGGGTGTTTAATCTAAGCGGCGATGGGCTTGCAATCTGTTTGTATTCCATATTTACTTACTACCTACTACGCAACATGTGGGCGTACCAAATATAATGTTTGGACCTCCCTCTGACATACCCCATGAAGACATTCTTAAAAAGATTTAAGTAACAAATAATATTAATTCTTTTACAAAATTTTATGTACTAGGTGCTGCTCGCGGCTTCGCGCGCGTGGTACCTACATAAAAAGTAACCTATGTCCTTCTCTAAGGTCTCATCTATCTCTATACCAAAATTAGTTAGTAATATAACAGCTAGTAATATTATATATATAGTAGGAATAGTAAGGATAAGGATTAACGCGTTAACTTAGCTCCACAAATTTGTAATGAATCCGTATATGTGTTATCCCCTATGTTTATCTTACACCCTTAAGGGTAACAATTTTACAAACTTTGAATACAATTTTTATTTATATTTAATCAACAGCCTAAAATTGTATGCTTCTAGTTCTGAAAATGACAATACTTGCATACAAACTTTCATCCCCCTTTTCAACTCTTTACAACACTTTTTTCCAATTCCAACTTATTTTCTTTCTCAGTCTTTAGACTGTCTGTGTACCAAATTTCATTTAAATCGGATCAGTAGTTTTGGCGTGAAAGCGAGACAGACAGATAGAGTTACTTTCGCATTTATAATATTAGTAAGGATTAGGTAAAATAATTTTGAATACGAGCTGGGCTCCTGTTCTGCTTCAGTTCCTGCTCCTCACAGGCCCAGAAGACTCCAAAAGGACTCTATCCTCAAATATGTAGGCCCTATCAAGAGCGGCATAATATGCGCCTTTTGATGTCCTCGTCCTCTAAGTAACTATAGATAGGAGACGAGGTATCTACCAAGCCTGGAGATTACGGTTCGTCAGTGTTTTTGTTTTGTTAATTTTGGGTGTATGTAGGTAATATAGAAAATATATTTAATTTTTGCATTTATGTAGCGCTTCAAGGTTTGTCGCATCCAACATTGCCTAGATAAAGAGTTGGCACTTACCTATACATGCCTACGTTGCACGTATCAACGCATCAAATAAATTAAAGAAAAAAATCAAATAGGTACTTAAGGATACACGAGTCAGCGGCATAAACTCCTCAGTGGGCGCAGCTAAAATGCATGCTATTTCACCTAGCTTAGTGTGAGAAAAGGATAGATGTGCACCAAGGATAGAGATGAGCAGTAAGGAGATAGTGTGATTATAATTTCGAGTCATATGATCAGATTAGACAATGATTTCTAAATAAAACGATTGCGTAAAAATAATGAACAGACTTTTGGCTCAAGGGTTCTCATGTAAAAACTACTGAATGTATTTATTAAAAAGTTATTTGAGCTTTTGAATAAATAATCTATGCTTGTATAGTTTGCGTACTCCGTTTGATATTTATTCACACCTAAAGATGCGCTAAAATCAGTGGTGAAAAACTATTTTTTTGAGTCTTGTATCTTTCAAACCCATATTATTTTTACAATTCTGTATTGATACAAGCATAGTTTATGACAAGACAAATTTATATCACTTTTAGTTCTGGTTGTTCATCATCAGACGGCGTTGTGATCACCCTTCGACGTTTGTATGGAAAGATAATCGACTAGTTCACTCTTAAGTTAAAGAAAGTACATAAGTACATAAATACTAATAAGTACCTACGTGCCTGAGTATCAGCTTAAAAATATGTTCGAAACACTAAACGAAATGAGCCCAAATACCTTCGAAATAGGGGTTTCTTTCGAAGCCAAGATGTTTCATCTTTCCTCTGAAATGCGTTAGACTTGCATCGTAAAGTCTATTATTAATTTTATGGCCCGTGTGAGGTAACCGGGGTCGATGCACTCCATACTCTATTTCTGGAGGGTCCCCTATTATAAATACCTATCTAATGAACTTTGGGGATAGCGTGTTGCCCTTTAGAAATACATACTTACCAATAAAACAAAATTTGCTTAGTAAATAATACATTTTGACAAGTTATAGCTACAAAATATTATTGGTTATCAAGGTTTCGAGGCTTACCAAGGTTTCGATTTATTTAAAAATATATATATATCAGATAAATAGGGAAACGGGAGATGGTAATAATGATTGATACCAATATGTATGTTGATTTTTCGTGAAATTAAAATGGTACCTACCTAATCGACAACTTTACAACCCATCAAAAATAAAATTCGCTAAATGTGAATAAACGCACATGCCGAGGGTTTCGTAACCGGTTAACGTATGTGTAACGAAACCCTTTAATATAAAAAGTGGGTAGGTACCTAGTATTTACTATAAAAATAATGTAAGTATGTAAGTATGCCTGCGTTGAAGATTTTTTACGAGACAAACCAATTTTCCCGGGATAAAAAGTAGCCTATGTCAGCCGGGGATAGTGTAGCTTTCAAACGGTAAAAAAAATTTTCAAATCGGTCCAGTAGTTTTAGAGCCTATTCAATACAAACAAACAGACAATCAAATCTTTCCTCTTTATAATATTATTATATTATATTAGCAAAGACAGTTATGTCATTATTATATAGTAACTTACCAACTTACTTAGGAATCAGCAAGAATTCAAATATTTATTGTATTGGAAAATCTATTTGGTACTTAATATATTTTCAATAGAATAAAGATGATGTGTTTCTCTCATATTCACACATTAGATTAGAACAGACCATATTTTAACGCCACATTTTCACTTTCTCACTTTAGCTGGTTCATTAATTCAAAAGTTTCTTACCTGCCCCAAGTCGATAGTAAGGTTGACCTCATTGTACTTCATGCCACGAGACAGCGGCGGACTCTGCCACCAGGTTTCCATGCCGTCCACTGCATACTCCGGAGGATGCTTTTTTGCGTCGTTTGTCATGTTGCATATATCGCACACCTGGAATTTGTTCAATAAGTTGTAATGTGTATCTACTTTTATAGCTGCCCTATATTAATTTACACCTTTAATATAACTAGTGGTCGACTACTGGTCGAAAAGTGACCACAACTAATTAATAATTAATGTATTTTTATGCATAATTTAAAAAAAATCGGGTTGCACTCCAGGAGTGCCGACAGAAGTGAAAACTTATTTTGGCGCGTTAGAGTTTAGTAATAAATCACTTCAAAATCAGTAATTATGGCGACTGCCAATCAAATACTGAACGAACCCAGATGATGCAATATTTTTTGTTCAGAATGTAGATAATATTATATCAAAGAACCTAACTCAGTAAACTTCTCCATACAAAAGTAGACTGTAAACATGTGAATTAAGGTTTATAATCAAATGGGGCGAGCGCGGCAGCCGGCTGGGTCTCGCCCCAGACGGTAACGGTGTCGCGAATCCAGAGGTTTTACCTAATCTAAAAATATGCGTACCGCGCTAAAAGAAGTTTTCACTTCACAAAATATTAGCTTTCTACACTCCTTTTCTATATAAACTATATAAGAGTGCGAAATTTAATACTTCTCCGTGCGCGCAATTTTTGTAAAAAGGGGTAACCTACAAAGTTTTTGCTCCACGTATTAATATACCTATCTTTAGATGACAAAACTAAAGAGTACCTAATACAATAATATAAAATACATGTGAAACAGTTGTGCTATCTAATAATAATGTATTGTACCTGGAATCAAGAATAAGAAGGTAAACTCTAATTAAATAAGTCTAAGGGCAGGTCTAATCCCAATCATTCAATCATTAATTTTATTTTTAAACTATAGTAAAATTTGATTAGTGTAACGTAAAACATGTTTTTTTCAAGCACCCTTAAGAGTTCGGTGTGAACTATCGGTTAGGGTGCTTGCTTATGAGCGGCGATGACCCTCCAGCTTGTCACACCTACGGAATTTTGCTAAATAGGTATAATGATTGGACACGTATCTAATTACCTACTTACACCCCTGTGTCCAAAGTGATGTTGCCAGAAATCTGATGAAATGTCTGTGATTACCTACACTTAGTCTTGTGACCATAACATAGGTACTTACCTACCTATTTTTCTTTCAAATTATCTACGCTGAATGGGTATTAGCGACCTATAAAAGTCGCTTAGAATCTCAGAAATACTTAGAAATACTGCAGAATCCACGAAGCCAATAAAATAATCTAAGTAAATAGCACTTTTTGTGCTATTTAGGCTTTCGTCAAATCTTTTCCAACTAATTAAACAAACAAAACAACAAACTTTTATTTAAAAGATTCACCAGCCCGACAAATTCGTCCATTCACAAACAAAGCCCTTAATTCCTTTTATCCCGCTACGTTTGGACAACGGGAAAAAAGCCATTCAACTCACAAGCTATTGTATAAAAACAAAAATGAAACAAAAGATAGACCGAGCTGCGCACTCGCATTTGGTTGCCACATGTCTGCAAAAACCCACATGCCGCCGCCGCCCGAGCCCGACCGCTTGCCGAAATGGGCCGAGCCGCAAGTGATGTTTTTATCATCACTGAATTGTTATACATCTTCTTGGTAGTTTATAAAGGGAATTATATTTATTGCCAGCAAAGTTGATATTTGTCATGAACTTGTATCATCTAATAAATAAATACCTTTATCACCACGAAATATTTTCATTCTCAAATACTTAATTAAAAAGTGTTGCCAGGTATGAATTACCAAATTAATGTCATTATGTAGGTATCTAAAATAAGAGATGGATTATCAATAAAATCGTAATTCATTCATGAATAAAAACTTCGTTTTCAAAATAAGTAATAGGTTTATTCCATATATACATAATAGCTTCGTACTGAGAATGGTAGATCTGTCGGTTAGGTAGGTACGTTAGGTTATTTTCATTATTAATGACCGGTACCATTTAATTTGTATTATATAGTTAAAAACCAATTATAATAAATACAAAAATATTTATTAGATACTTAATAATACGTATATCCCGATAATTATATGTAATTTGTTATGGAAATGTTTTTGTATTGTTTGGCGACTACATTTTGGCGACAGATCTACTATTTTGCGAACAAACCCTATTATTTAAAAAAAATAAAACCAATTATATTGGCAACGCTTAAATCATACCCGTTTTAAAATGCGGTAACAAACAGAGGCGCAAGACTGTACTTCTGTACAGTCTTGCGCTCTCTAATCTGGTGCTCTCTAATCTAAATCTAAATTATCTTGGCTCGAATTTTTCGATAGGAAATCTTTCTTTTATATTATGCTTCTAGCATGAGCTTTTTCTAAGCTCCTCAAACCGATTCTACATCGATTGGGTTGGTTACACTTACACCCATGTACGAGTTATATCAGTTTAACTAAATACAAAGATCGCATTGGTTAAATTTAGGTACTTAGTACTCACTTATCAGAGAAGCAACGATAAAAAATAGGCCAAATGTCAAAAGTTATAGTTACATGACTAGTCTAACAAATAGTGGGTAGGTACAATGCTTATACGGAACGAGAATCATATTATGGTTTGACACGATTTAGAAAGATTGATGAAAAAATATTGCATATTTCGTAAAATTTGCGACCGTTTACAAAAAACGATACGTGAATCGTATACATTTGTAGGTGAGTAGGTATTAAGTCATATGTTAATAGAAGAAAACTTAGAGCAAGTAGGTAAATTCAAGATTCCGTTTGCCAAAATGCACGCGTTATATTCCTTCTAACGCATTAAGCATACAAAGATCAGTAATATAGAAACGTTTAAATTTAAATTCCACCTAAATATGCGAAATATAACCGCAAAGTACTTAGGTAAGTTGGTATGTAAGTACCTAATTTATTTAACTATGTTTTTTTAAATTATGGTTCCACTTATTATATGTATAGAGCTTCTGCAAGCTTTTAGCGAAATGATTTTGACTTTTTATGGTAATTCATACTTATCTATTATTCAAAGGTAGAGTAGAATAATAATAATAATTCTGGACATTTGACTCAGCATCATCTGGCCCCAAAGTTCAAGGAGTTAAGTCGAATAATGTGATTCTATGAAGTACCACTGTCTCATCGAGCATCGAACTCGTTATCGCAGAACTGTGGGGCAACAGGACACAAGATAACTCCCTTATCAAGAAGTAGGCAACGCGTATACGCGCTGCCGTTAGCCGCCGCTGCCGGGAGCATGGATGTAGGTAGGTACCCAGTTTGAACATATATGTGGCAACTAAACGCTTTGTTTGTGTTAGCTGATAAGAGTTTGGGTAATAGCCCAGAATACAAAGGAAGTATAGAAGAATATAAGGATAGTGTAAACTGTTAAATTAATGTGAACAATCCTTTTGGCCCAAAAAATTTACATGATAACCGCTTAAACTAACTTCAAATATTTAATAATTGCTTACTGAGTAGTCTTAAACCCCCAGACCACTACCATATTCCGAACAGATCCACCAGCTACGGTTAAAGCATAAGTACCTACGAAATTAAGACCGTTGGTCCACACTTGACCCCACTTTTGCGATTTGTTCGGCGGCGCCGACGAAGGTCGCAAAATGTAAAGTCAATTCTTCGCGATCCCCTTATACCTATTAAGGATTAAAAATAAACAAAGAACGGGTAACGACGCACGATAGGCTGAAAATTGCGATCGACTTTACAGTCGCCGATCACGCCCGATTCCTGCGTGCATAGGTACTCCATAGTACCCATCTATGGAGCGCACAGTAGATCACAGGAATAATAACAAACATACCTGTCCTTGAATCACGCGCTCATCGTGATCGGCGTTAGCGCCGACCAATTTGCAATACAGCTCGGGGCCTTCATCCCCACACGTCGCTGTAGCCGTGATCTTTTTCCCCGTTGCTAGGTTGAAGTACGGCGGGGTTAGAACCTTTGCTGTTATCACAGGGAGAAGGAGTAAAGCGTAAAGCGCCGTGACGCGGGCCATGTTAGCCGCACGACGACCGGCCGCGTAATGCCGGTCTCGTCCCGTACCGTTCCGCCCGGTCAGCGCCTGCCCTACCGCACGCAGTCAGGGGCAGGGGGTGACGGGACTCCCGTATCCCGCCAGCTTTGATACTTGCACTTTATACATTTACCACACTCGATACTTAGTAAATCCCATATTCGGCGAAGTCTGAAAACCAGGGCTTCTTTGCACTATGTGTACCTAATAGAAGAAAGCTGAGACTGTGCCTTTTTGACAAACGCCTACTATGTTTGGTACAGGGTGGGTACACGTTACTTGTTGATGGTTAGAGAAAATATTTAGTATATTTTATAATGTTACAATGTTTGTATAAGTGTGTGTCAAAATATATTTATTTCATTATTATTTTTTTATTTTAGTTATATCTTACTGCTGTAGCCGTAGCACGATGAATATACTATCGCAACGTAATCGTATGTCAACTGTCAATTTGTATGAACTTTTTTTAATAAATTGAATGTTCGTGCTAGGACTGTTTTCGTATTTACTACATTTTTCCAATTGATGGTGCCCAAGATAACACTTAACTTCACAAAGAATTTTCAACAAATGATTAGGTCTCTATTAATCCATATCCATCAAGCCATAGAGGGCTGCAGAGATTCAGGGACGCAGGGGTGTGGGGGGGTTAGATGTGTTGTACTTTAGTAAGATATTCACCAATATTCATATTTTATAAACAAAGTAGCTTTGTTTATTAAATATACATATTGGTGAACCTTTCACACAGCTCCATCTAGCCCCAAATTAGCTTGTTCTGTGGGAAACAGATGACTGATAGAATACCTACTTACATAATTTAGAAATAATTTAACGATATTTTTAACCGTCATCAAAAAAAGGTGTAAGTTCTCAATTCAAAATTTCTTTTAATTTTTGTTACCTCATAACTCCGTCATCTATAAACCGATTTGAAAAAATATTTTTTTATATGATTGGATTATATTTTTCGATTGGTTTCTTAGAAATTTAATCAAAATCTGTTCATTAGTTTGGTTTTCAAATCAAAATAGCTAAAAAAAAATACCCCCATGCTCGCCCCATTTGATTATAAACCTTAATTCACACGTTTACAGTCTACTTTTGTATGGAGAAGTTTACTGAGTTAGGTTCTTTGATATATTATCTACATTCTGAACAAAAAATATTGCATCATCTGTGTTCGCTCAGTCTTTGATTGGCAGTCGCCATAATTACTGATTTTGAAGTGATTTATTACTAAACTCTAACGCGCCAAAATAAGTTTTCACTTCAGCCGGCACTCCCAGAGTGCAACCCGTTTTTTTTTTTATATGTATAATACATGCATAATATAGTAGATAAACACTGATCATTTTATAGGTTTCCAATGTGGTGTCGTAAATAAACTCATATTTTTGCGCTTACA
The DNA here is from genome assembly GCA_948098915.1 of Lampropteryx suffumata. Taxonomy (NCBI): domain Eukaryota; kingdom Metazoa; phylum Arthropoda; class Insecta; order Lepidoptera; family Geometridae; genus Lampropteryx; species Lampropteryx suffumata. The sequence goes on along the minus strand of OX402544.1, from coordinate 9,229,643 downwards.
TTGCAAACGCTGTCTGAATCCTACGAGATCAAAATAATGTACTAAAGTATTGTACACCCTCAAACTGTCTACAAAAAAGTCCGCGTTGGTATATGGCTATCTCTTAGGGATAACCATTCTGCAGTATAACTAGTATCAGCATGGCACCCGTGCGAAGCCGGGGCGGGTCGCTAGTAAAAGATAAAATTGAAGTTTCAACGCCCTACCGCTGTGTCTAGAGCTACAATTGAGCTGGAATATGCAGCTGCAGACACTGGTACCTAGGGTGAGAAAGTTGATTTTTGTGTTTAAAAAACTACAGAAAGTTGCAGCGTCCGATACTATAAAAGTAGTTTACTATGCCCTTGCTCAATCAATAATCTCTTATTGTATATCGGCGTGGGGAGGCACTTACGTCTCCTCCATGATTCGTCTTGAGAGAGCACAGCGAGCTGTACTAAAAGTAATGTCAAGTAAGCCTTTTCGGTATCCGACAACTCAGCTTTACGCAGACTGTTGTCTCCTCACAGTTAGACAGCTTTTTGTCTTGCAGTCCATTCTTTGCAAACATATTAGGATACCATACGATGCAAATCTCTTGTCTCAGAAACGAAAAAAAAGTCAGGTTGTATTATCCCACAGCATAAAACTGCTCTAGCTGGACGAAGCCATGAATTTGTTGCCGCTCGTCTTTATAATGCTGCGCATAAATACTTGAATATATATAATTTACCTGTAGGCAAAGTAAAGATAACTCTGAAGGAATTGTTACAAAAAATGACTTATGATGAGACGGAGAGTCTTTCTAAAGTTATTAGTTAATAACTCTAAATAACAACAAACAACAAACAAATAACAACAAAATAACTAATAAACAACATTAAATAATGTTTTCTTTGTTTTATTCCTTAACCCTAATATTCACATCAAACACAAAATCTCACACATACACATACACACACATACACACACACACACACACACACACACACACACATATATTAAATGCCATGCAACGAGCACTTAACCTTAATACTTTTTAATGTATGCATACCTCAACACGTTATGTACCTTTCCTTAATTTTTTAATTTATTTTTTGTTTTAATTCTATATATAATATCAAGTTTATCTGTAATCTTTATAGATAAATAGGTTATCCTATTAAGTGTCTGTACAAATAAATTTAATAACTGCAGGGTGGGCACTATTTGCCAAAATACAAGTTTTTAACTTAGTTTGGTAATAAGGGTTAGTATAAAGATGTATTGTACCTACTTTGAAGAAATAAATTTCATTTCAATTTCATTTCACAATTTATACAGTAGTTTATATTATAGTATCCATATTATAGTTTATACTAGGTATAGTATGACGGGATTATTTAAAATTCAACCCCTTAAAGGATGAAAAGGAGTGAAAATGATATTTTAAATAAAACTATTTATTAAGTAGGAACAATAATGAATACTCCTGAATAGGACACTCCATTGAAATCATTTCTAAGATTCCGAAGTCCAAAGTCCAAATAAGTAATACATATTAGGTATACATTGAAACACCCAGACCCAAAACAAATACATACTTGCAGATCATACAAACATTTGTCCCGCGGCGGGAATCGAACCCGCAACCTTCTGCGTCTCATATTGCGAATTGGCTCCTAAATTCAATTAGTATGTAAGACGTTTCAAAGTGATCCTTGTGATTGTATTGAATAAAGTAATATTATGACGTTTTTTTACTTTAGTAAGTAACATTATCACGGCTATTAAGGCTTTACAAGATTATGAGACTGTTTTTTGTGTGGGTTGTGTGAATAGCTTTGCTTCACAGCTTATGTCTTTCCTAGAGAAATTCCTAGAGAAACGATATTAAGGGCATAGCGATTGATGTATTTGTTCTCAGAGTACTTCTTTGAAGCCACGGCCGTATCTGCTAAAAATATTGTAGCACACCGTTTCTCAACACATTTGTTTAATTTTTTTGTGTTTAATTTTTGGAACGAAGTTTTTTATCATGTACGATTTATCCGTCACGAATTATCGTCACGACCCTTTCTTTAGTAGGTATAGGCGGTTACCTATAAGGTGTCGCCTTAAATGAATGAATTAGATGAAGGAATTAACTAAATCAATTGAATGATGTAAGTACAATAAAACGTTTATTTACAACTTTTTTGATGTTTTTTGGTATAGAGATACAGAGATACATGGGACCTTGGAGACATGGGACATAGGATACTTTTTAGGTAGGTACCACGCGTGCGCACGCGTATTTGCTGTAAATCGTTGAGGAGTTCCCTCGACTGTCTTTCGGCTCCATCATCAGATCGACTCCAGACCTTCATTAAATAGTAGTGCTTTAAAATACTTTAATAAAAAAATAAACAAACGCACTAGTCGCCACTACGATTTTCGTAAGTGAGAACCACTGTCATTTATGAACCGATTTTAAAAATATTTTTATTCTTGAAAGGATATACTTCGCGAAATAAACGAAATTTCTTTATTTTGCTTTCCTGTGACTTCCCAGTGATGTTTATAAATTTCGAAAAATGATAACGTACTAAAAAGCGTAAAATAAAAAAAACCGACCGGAGGAGGTTCTCAATTCGGCTGTATTTTTATGGACTCAAAATTTCATTCATTGAAGGGATTTTGATAGATCTGCGAACGTCCGCGTAATTCCATCTCTCCACATTTCACCACGTCCAAAGGCTGGATCGTCAGGCCTTCAGACTACCACACATTATCTCCTGCAGCTATTAGACCTTATACAAAAACGGGTTTGTTGAAATAATATCTAAGAAAGGCAGAGAAAAAGGAGTTTATACCGACACACCAGAAAAGAATAGCCTACAGATACTTCATGATGAAAAAGAAAAAAAAATCTAAAAACAGAAAGTAAAAGAATTAAAAACTGATAAGAAATGTTTAATTACATAAGTAACTTATATTATAAGGTTGATTATTTTCTCATCACAATAAACAAGTAGAATCAATGTAAAAATGTTTTAATTTGACCATTTTCATAGGTTTTCCACCCTGTATGAAAGAGCCCCACTTGGTGTATCAAAGTACCCCGCTAGTGGGGTAGATTACAATTGGGGTACAAAAGCCATTTTTACTAAACATCAATTATTCATTTTCTTTGATAACTTATATAATTTTAAACTATTACATTATAATATTTAATTATTTAGCTAAACGTATTAAGCAAAATTAATGAAATTAATTTTACACATTTTATACACACACTATATTATTGATCAATAAGGTATTACAACAAATCACAACCTAGCTAAATTATTGTACCTATGTATGGTTGAAACAAGCCGTGGCCTAGAGCCACCACGGTTTCCGCGAGACAATAACTGGCATTTGGACCTATTCATATTAGTATTAGTATTAGCATTGTCATTCAACACGGCAATGTCTTGGGGACGCTGCTTTCTGGCAATGATCTGGATCAGTTTAACTATCTATACCTATAACGTTTTAACCGGTTATTATATATACCGGTGTATTTATACTAGCTGCTGCCCGTGGCTATACCCACGTAAGTAGATGAGAATAAGTCTAAATGTTAATTCAGGTCCATATCTATATAGCTATGCTATAGGTACCATCTAAATCGATTCAGCCTTTATTTCGTTGTTGAGTAACAAACAAACATCCAAACAATTTTTCATCTCAAATTTTTCTAAAAGGATTATTTATGTAAATAACACGCATTACCCAAAGTGACGTTAAAATACATTAGAATCACAAGAACTGACCACGGTACATAAAGGCCACGCTCAATTTGTGCACACCTTTATGGCTGAGGGAAAAGGTCTCTCTTAAAATCAAACATTAAATAATGTCGCTTTAAAAACTGTTGAAATCATTATTAATTGACAACAGAATAATAATACTTTAATGGTACACTAGCTAATTATCTGATTATAAGATAGACAAAAGTCTATATTAGTAAGTTATTGATATCTGCTTTTAAAGACGACAATAACATTTTGGAGGTAACTCTCGACCGATAGGAATCGAATACCAATAGGCATCCAAATGGAATGTTTTTGGAAAATAAACTATTGCTGTCTCTCACTTGTTCCGGGATTGAAGGAATCAGTCTGTGAACCTTGATCCTTCTGTTCCAAGACAGGTTTTGCAATCTGAAAAAAATATATATTGTAGATTTACGAGTAGGTATTTCACACAGCTTGCACCATCTATCAAACAAACACATAATAGTAGATTGTTGCACCGAACGCAAAGTGAGTTATTAATGCACGAGTGTTATGTTGGTGCCCGAGCGCAAGCGAGGGCACCGAATTAACACGAGTGCATTAATTTTTGATCTAATGCAAACATTTTATATTAAACTACTTCATCATCATCATCATCATATCCGCCTTTATGAAGTCCACTGCTGGACATAAGCCTCCCAAATAGATTTCCAGGAAGAACGATTTTGAGCCCTCTCCATTCACCGACTTCCTGCGATCTTTAATATCGTCAGTCCATCGGCTGGGGTATCGTCCTACGCTTAGTTTTTCTGTCCTTGGTCGCCATTCGAGAACTTTTACTCCCCAACGGTTATCAGTTCTGCAAGCTATATGGTCTGCCCATTGCCAATTCAACTTGCAAATTTTGAACGCTACGTCGGCGACTTTGGTTCTTCTACGGATTTCCTCGTTGCGGATTTTATCACGTAGTGAAACACCTAACATAGCTCTCTCCATTGCACGTTGCGCGACTCTGAGCTTGTGTATGAGGCCAATAGTCAGCGACCATATCTCAGTTCCATATGTCATCACTGGCAACACGCACTGATTGTAGACTTTCATCTTGAGGCTCTGCGGTATCTGTGCCGAGAAGATGTGCCTTCATTTCCCGAACGCTGCCCATCCGAGTTGGATTCGTCGGCTGACCTCTTTTTCATAGTTGGACTTGCCTAGTTGAATCGTCTGACCCAAATATAAATAATGGTCTACAACTTCGATTATATCGCTCCCAACATGTACCGATACGGGTGCAACATGAGCATTTGACATGGTTTTTGTCTTGCTCATGTTCATTTTAAGACCCACCTGTTGGGGGACGATATTGAAGTCGCTGAGCATTGTGCCTAGGTCTTCCAGCGATTCTGCCATGAGGACTATATCGTCGGCAAATCGAAGGTGAGTGAGGTGTTCGCCTATTAAACTTAATGGGAGATATTAAACCTTTGCGGTAAATTTATATCAAAATGAAAAGTAAGAAACAGTGCATTAATGAAAAACAGTGCAACAATGAGATTTTATTTCTGCACTGTTTTGGTTCTAAGCAGAAAATACGTCCTCTGTGATCGGTTTTGTAGTGATAAATGATAACATTACTACATAGTTGAAAAAAAAAGATGTAAGTACCTAGGTAATCTATACTAATATTATAAATGCGCTAGGCAACTCTTTCTGTCTGTCTGTTTGTTACGTTTTAACGCCTAAACCGCTTAATCGATTTTGATTAATTTTGGTAGGTAAGTAGTAATACGACTATACGATACGATATGATAGCAAACTACTGATTCTAGAAAACATTAAATGTATGAAGTCCCCTTCAAACAAACTAACCCTCTTATAAATACATGCTATTTTAAAATGCTCTCTAAATATTGATGGACAATTCACACAGCACCATCTAGCTCCAAACTAAGCAAAGCTGGTACCATACTATGGGAACCGGTATTCCCGGTATGGTCTATGTCATTTATGTGACAAAAAATATGATAGACACAAATACAACGTCATTTTACAATAAGCAATATAATTATAAACAATGTAAGAATCTAAGTACCTTTTTGTTACGTCGTCCTTTCAGTTTGATTGGCGCAAAAATAACACTTTGTTCTGACGTATCGCTAGCATCTTCATCAGATTTGCGAGTAGTTCCACCTGCAAAAGAATTTCTATCAGATGTTTTACGATAAATGGTTTCGTTGCTTTGTCGTTTCGAAATTCTGCTAGTTGTGTCGCTGCTGGACGAATGGCAGTTGCCTAGATTTTGAGCTGGTTCTATGTTAGTTATGTGTGATTCAAATGAGTCTGAAATGGGAAAACTAACTAGTTATAATTTGAGATTTTTACTTAGTAGCGGGTACTTTTACAATACACCTTAATACAAACAAAACAAAGAAACATGCATGTTCATAATTGTTATCCTCTTTGGTAGACACCCCTAGTTAAGTACCTATCTTTGAAGATGTCTGAGAGATTTTTCCTCATATAACTGAGCTTGCAAGTAGGTACGGTATCACACCCACATAAAGATTTTTTTTACCTAGTCACTTATTGTATTAATATTTTTCGAAGGTTTGCACTTGAACCGTAATTTAAATACAAATTTAAATAATTAAATTAAATGTTATTAAATGTTATTTTAATACAATCACAAGGACCATTTCGAATCACCTTAGATACGCCGAATTTTAGTGCCGATTAATCCTAACCAAAGACCGAGAAGTAATTGGACAAAAAACTTGAGTTGATCTTAGCACTTTTTGTATGATTATTCCTAGTGTATCTGCTTGCTGTGTCGCTGCTGGACAATTGATATTTAAATCAATTTTATTTAATAAAATCACTAGGACCATTTTAAATTACCTTACGCTGAGTTTTAGTGCCGATTAATCCTAACCAAAGACCAAGAAGTAATGGACAAGAAACTTGAGTAGATCTTAGCACTTTTTGTATGATTCTTCCTAGAGTATCTAGCGTGAGATGGTAAGCCAGCTCTTAACAGCTGAATTCTTGTTCGACACATTTAGATAGTTTTCTGCTTACCTGAAAGCATCATTTCTTCCGCTGTATCATACTCGGAAGTATTTGACGAGTCTAAAACACAAAGTTGTATTATGAATAGTGGTTGAATCCATATTATTATTATAAGTCCAAACATTATAATTGTCACATAATTTTGCACATCGCCGCTTATAAGAAACACTAACCGATGACAAACAACTTTAGATTCTAAGAACTTCTTCTTGAACTGGGGTTAGGATGAACCGGCACCTAGATTCACTAGCATGTAAGAAGACGATTCAAAGTGTTCCTTGTGATTTTATTGAATAAATAATTTTTGTATTTGTATTTGTAAGGTTTGCCGGTTTACTCACGATGTTTTTCTTCACCGAATGAGAGATATGCCATACCTGAATGATAAGCCAATTAACAATGAAAACTTATTGTATTCATGTTTTTCGAAGGTTTTTACTTGATCCGTAATTCAAATACAAATTTAAATCAATGTTATTTAATACAATCACGAGGACCATTTTGAATCACCTTAGATACGCCGAATTTTAGTGCCGATTAATTCTAACCAAAGACCAAGAAGTAATGGACAAACAACTTGAGTAGATCTTAGCACTTTTTATACGCTTTATATTAGCTTCACTTAGATAATTGATTCAGGCGTGACTTTGCGGAAATCCATTACAGAACATTAAACATATGGACAAACATTCAGTACAATTCCGCCAATCTATTCCTAAAGAGTTAGCTCCAAAAGAAATTTGACACGTGTTTCGCCCCTCCACGAGGCATCCTCAGGAACACTTGACTCACTCCGCACCCCGACGAAAAAACACTCTGCTCTGCAGACTTGTTGCTTCGACCAACGTCAGTCTCATTCTGACGTTGGTGTCGAATTTCTTTTGGAGGTAACTCTTTAGGAATAGATTGGCGGAATTGTACTGAATGTTTGTCCATCTGTTTAATGTTTAGCTTCACTTGTATGTATGTTTGTATGTTTGTAACCGACTCCATAGGACGCGATTTCGACCCACTTTAAACGGCCAGATTACATTCAAATTTTGCACACCTGTCAAAGACCGATGACAATGCAATAATTCGAAAAACAATAATATATATATATATATATATATATATTATTGTTTTTAATATATATATATATATATATATATATATTCGATTATCCTAAAACTAAAAAGTAGAAAATAAATAACTAAAAAACACGCTTTATATAGAAAACCAAACTAAAGAATAGAAAATAAATTTTAATAAATGTAAGTAAGAAAAAATGTTTTATATAAAAAAAAGAGTGGGGTGCTTTTTAAGATATTATCGAAATGATAATCCTTCTTCTCATATCTGTCAATGAAATATTTATAACTATTGACACCATGCACCCCACGATTTTTTTTAAATAAAACATTTTTTTCTTACTTACATTTATTCAAATTTATTTTCAATTTTTTAGTTTGGTTTTCTATATAAAGCGTGTTTCTTAGTTTTTTAAACTATTATTTATTGTATGATTCTTCCTAGAGTATCTAGCGTGAGATGGTAAGCCAGCTCTTAACTGCTGAATTCTTGTTCGACACATTTAGATAGCTTTCTGCTTACCTGAAATATGCATCATTTCTTCCGCTGTCTCATACTCGGAAGTATTTGACGAGTCTAAAACACAAAATTGTATTATGAATAGTAGGTAAATCCATATTATTATTATAAATTCGGAAGCTTGTCTTTGCTTGTTTGTTACGTTTTCAAGCCTAAACGGCTGAACGATCTTGATGCAAATTGGTAAGGAGATATATTGTATCTTAGCAGCAGCTAGTATATGTTAATAAGGAACTGGTGAACGATAACAATGATCAACGAGGTGGTCTCTTATCTCGCTCGAACAAAGTGTTAGTAAACCTAGCATGGAGGTAATGTTGCCAGCCTCTTTACCTGCATTTTCAATTTTATCAAGATCTGTTCATACGCTTAGCCGTGTAAAATTTAAAACAAAGAAACAAACAGACAAACATAGAATTTAACAGAATAGAAAATACTTAAGAATTAAGTAATAGTTAACAACAAAAAAAATCCCTGAACATAGCTTTAATAAATAATAGTTAAAAACCAAACTAAAAAAATAGAAAATAAGTTTCAATAGATGTAAGTAAGAAAAAAATGTTTATCTCCTTACTTGCGCTTGTGCGTTATGATGCTGTTAGCAGCAGTCTAGTATTGTTAGAAGAAGTTATTATATACTTAGACAGATATATTTTGCGTAAGCAAAGTTGTGGGCTAAGAAAAGTTTCCTCAGTAAGAGGTCGTTACGTAGCCCTGACCTTACCTTCAAGAAGAGTTCTGTTCCTCATTTTTATTTTTTCATTCAACTCGGCAGCATCTACAAAATTATTTTAATGTGGTTAAGTTGGTAGGTATTTTAGCATAACTGTGACGGAAAAAAATATCGTGAAGAAACTGGCATACAGTCCAAGAGCTGAGGGCCGTATTCAAAGTCAAACTCAGAACATAGGCTTCGCATAGATTTTTAGAAGCATTCAGAATTTTATACGACAGCCGCACGACAACATACGACTTTGTGACGTCTACTATACACAATATGAACTATTCTTAGTCCGTCATTTCATGGAGTAACATAGCTCGGCTAATTTAATATTTTTTACCCGTTTTATTGCATGTTTTATTCAGTAACCTTGGCGGAATTTTCATGAATAAATTGTGACTACAGGACGGGTATGAATAATTGAATTATATGTGTATTGTGGTGCAATGTGATTTGAACGGCGAGGAATCCCAAGAAAATTCTAGACGCCATTCCGCGTGACGTCTAGAATTGACAATTGACCATCGACTAAGACACAATACAAACAAACTAACTAAAAACTATAAACACTTGACACTGGCAAAATTTACATCATATGACACATGCCATTAACGAAGAAGTATAAGAAGGGTTCCTTTTATTCTTTTGAGATACGAAACGCTTAAACTATTTGAAGTGAGATAACAAATAACACGAGAATAATGTACCTACCTTCTTCAAGCTGTTGCAGTTGCTTCTTAGCCAGCCTGGCGGCTCCGTTGATCAGAACAGATGATGTTCTCAGAGACAAGCGTCTCCTGGGGTCCATGGACTCATTGTTCAACAACTGGCTCAAGTTATCACTAAAAAAGTTGTAGGCAGTAAATAATTGTAGGTAAGTATATAACGCAATATACCTAGAAAGTAGTTATATCGGCTAAACTTGCAAACATTTAAAACTTTAGAAGTAAGTCTTCTAAAACTGCACCCCGTACTACGCTCTAACTTCTATGTTGGGTCAAAGTAGGTAATAATAGAAATAATGTTTGTGGTTATTTTGAATGTTTGCTTGTGGCACAAACACTCTGGCTCAATGGGCTGATTTTGATGGAACTTTGCACAGTGACTACAGTGATGTCAGTGACATGGAGTTATAGGCTACTTCTTACGTAGATATACCTAAATAGCACACGAAGCCGTGGGCTGAATGCGTAATAAATGCGTAAAGAATAATACAAACGCAGGGGGCGTTTAGTTACAAATGCTTACCAAATTGTCGGAAAACTGACTTGCGCCTCTGAATTTTCTGATTGGTTATGCCCAGCACGCCAAACATTGTCCAAAACAATATCTTTCACTAGGTTTTCGTCAAAAAACATGATTTTAGACTTTTATTCGCATAAGTAACTAAAGTCAAGCCTAAAGAATACTTACGGCTTGGGTGCCAATGTTAATGTAGGTAAAATGAAATATTTTATTTGATAAGGGTCTACCTACCCTCTTCTTACAATTTAATAAATACGTAGGTAACGTAAGACAGAGTATATAACGCCATCTTCTATGATTTACTCCAGCTGATTATTTATCTGTGGTACGAGGTAGTACTTTAGTTTTTAATTTTGGAGCAGCTTGAGGCTTGTGATGTGTGTGTGAACTTCCTTGTGAGATGTTTGATTGTAACAGCTCACAGGCTGCGCTCAGCTCAGGGCGTATTCCACTAGCTAATTTCAAACACCGTAAAATGTTTAGAAATAAGTTCCTTTTATTTATTGACTTGACTTGACTGGCCTGTCAGCTGAGTTGATAGTAGGTCTGCCTTCTGCGCTGTCGGTACAGGGTTCGATTCCCTCTCAGGACAAACATTTGTATGATGAACATAAGTTTTGGCCGTGTGTCTGGGTGTTATAGAGTATCATAAGTATGTATTTAAAAATATATAAGTATTATATCAATCATCTGGTCACAATAATACAAGCTATGCTTAGTTTAAGGCCAGATGGTATTGTGTGAAATGTCCACCAATATTTATTAAATATTTAATCAACCAGGAAGACACAAACATTCAGTAGGTAAAATACATTGTAAAGTTAAAACCTAAGTATGACAATCTAAAATAAACAAGGACTAACCTTATGATTATGAGTAGGAGACTTCTATTTGTACAAGTAGGATTTCTAAGGAATCTAAAAGACTTTCTTTACCTAGTGATTCATTAAATACCAACCCGCTATCTTAGTCACTTAAAGTTAATGTTAATGTCATTCTCCAGACATGAATTTAAATAATAATTTATTTATATCTCGTTACAAAGTGGTAGACAGAGTAAATGCTAAATTTATTTGGACATAATATAATATTAAAGTACCTACATGCGAGTACCCATTTGTGAGAAGCTGGTGCCTGTGATAGGTTTTGCAAAACATTTCAGGTCTACGGTAATACCAGGGCCTTCCGCCATAAGATTGGCGAAATTGTTATTAATGTTAATACTTAGCAAGGCAATAAAATTTACATAATGGATCGAGATTTACACAGAATAATACAAAAAGATAAGATATGTTTTTTTTATGTTATTGGATAGAGGTGATATCCGTTTTAAATAATACCTAGCTCATGTGTTCTAATAAAATAGACCCCAAATTTGTATTAACTACTACTTAGTGTCACTTCAAGTGAGACGGCAGACCACACTTAAGTAGGTACATATTCTGTAAAATTAAGTAATTTAATACCAGTGACTCTGTAAGCTGTAGACCTCGCGAACATTTTTCGGAACGACTGAAATACTTATAACTTTTTTATGTTTTCAACCCCCATATCTCCGCCATTTCTAAAAAAATACAAAAACTGACTCGACAAAAAAATTCTATATAGGTAGTTATAGAACCAGCTCACAAAATTTCACGAGAATCGGTGGAGAAATGCGACCTGTAGAGAACGACATCCGGACAGACGCCGGACATACGAAAGCATTTTCGCCTAAGCTGAAACGGAGACACTCGCTTCCCTCGGTCAATTAGTGTTATTCTCATTCTTCTCATTAACTTATCTTTGCTTAAATAATCTTTCATTCCTAATGTGAATAGACAGAGATGAGTAAACTTACCAACTTTCTTAGATAACTTTAATAAGGTTTATTTTAGGCAATTAGAGTTCTATCATAATAACGTTTTATAAACAAAAAAGAAAACCGACTTCATTGAATGAAATTTGAGCCTATAATACATTTTTAGTGGAAGTATATGTATTTTGTATATACATGGGTAGGCCAAATAACGCACTGCTCTATTGATACAGCGAGGTATCGGAGTAAACGAAAATATCATCGATGTATACAATTTTTAGATTTTGGTTGATATATCAGCTCGACCGATTTCGATAAAATTTAAATGGGTCCACCTGGGAAGTTTACCCTTTCAAACAAAACAAGCATTTTCAAATCGGTTCAGGCGTTTTCGAGTAAAAAAAAAAAAAAAGATTCCGACGAATTGAGAACCTCCTCCTTTTTGATGAAGTCGGTTAAAAAATAGAAACCTATTAGGTATTTAACATTTTAGTAATAGAGCAGGTATTTTTTTGTACAAGCGCTTACGATTGTCCAAAATATTTCATATTTCGTTGAAGGTGCAAATGCGATTCAAAATCTCTTTGTTCAAAATTAAATAGTAAATTCATTAAAAATCTGTTTAGTAGTTTGGGTTTTAAATCAAAATAACTGAATAAAATATGCATCCAAGTAAACGAAATAAACAGAGGTTTCTCAATACTACCGTATATTTATATATTTATTTTTGTGTGTTCGCTGATAACTTCGTCGTTTATGAACCGATTTTGTTGTATCTTTTTTCGTTGGAAAGGAGATATCCCAAGGGTGGTACCGTGATAAAAAAAAACCAGGATCTGATGATGGCATCCCAGAGAAATCGAGGGAAACCTTCGAAAATCGTAGTGGCGACTAGTGCGTTAGTTAAATTTTTTCATTACGTATTCTAAAGCACTACTATTTAATGAAGGTCTGGAGTCGATCTGATGATGGAGCCGAAAGACAGTCGAGGGAACTCTTAACGATTTACAGCAATTACCGGGTGTTTGGGCTTGATTTGTTTGTATTGATGAGAACTTTACACCTAGATGGGTTGTGACTGTCATGAGGGGTCTGATGATGAAGACGAAGGAAAGTCAAGGGAACTCCTCAATGTTTTACAGTAGCTACCTTGTGTATATACATGAAGTCGGTTGTCTTTTTAATTTTTAAAACGTAATTATATAGCTATAGATTTCCCGCTGTCTGTCTGTCCCTATGTAGGTATGCTTAGATCTTTAAAACTACGCAACGGATTTTGATGCGGTTTTTTTAATAGATAGAGTGATTCAAGAGGAAGGTTTATATGTATAATATATGCATAATATAGTAGAGAAACACTGATAATTTTAGAGGTTTCTAATGTAAATACACACTTTTTTTGCGCTTATATTACAAACGCTGGCTGAACCCTACGAGATAGATCAAAATAATGTAGTACAGTATAGTACACCTTAAAAAGGTCTACAAAAAGGTCCGCGTTGGTATTTATCTATTTCTTAAGTTATATTATTCTCTTAGATAACGTTGTATACAAAAACATTCTGTAATATTACTTACTTGATACTTATCGTTATTTGTATTTTGGACAATTCACACAATATCTTTATAAAATTTTAGCCTATATGTTATTCTGGTGTAGGTATATATTATTGTAAAGTTTCATTAAAATCAATCCATGTAGGTAGTTTTTGCGTTAAAGAGTAACATACATCCATCCATACACACAAACTTTCGCGTTTATAATATTATAAGTAAGTAAGGAAAGTAAGGATGAAGTCGGTTTTCTTCAAGTTTTTAAAATGTATTTATCAGATAAGGGCCTGCCTTTATCTATAAATCTACTTAAATGTAATTGATGTAATTAAATAAAAATAAACAATTTATATGATTACTACGTTTAATAAATGTGTCTTACATACTTATTTTTAAATCGTTAGATCATGACTTAGACATTTGACTAACTCCACCACTAAAGATGCCACTGACTCGTACGAGTAGTAGTAGTAGTAAAGTAGTAGTAGTAATAGTAAAATATAATATCTGCACATATAATGAAATGGCATATTATTTTGTAAGTCGTTGTAAATCGGTTTTTTAAGTCCTCATTAACAGGCAAAGGTCTCCCCCCAAATGTTTCTATTTGTCCCTGTCACCCGCCACTTCCCACCAGCCTTTCTCGAAGGCATCGTGATCTCATGCCAACGTTTCTTCGGCATGCCCCGGGTGCGTCGCCAATCTGTAGGCGCCCATTGTATGACTACTTCTGGCACCTGTGTTCATTCATACGGCGAACGTATCTCGCCCAACTTCCATTTTAACTTGGTGGTCTTATTTCCGACGTCTGGGATCTCTGTCTTTGCGGGCAAGGTTGTATTGGTGACTCTGTCACTGACTCTGACAGGTGACTGTCACTGACATCTGTTTTCTTCACCCCTAGCACACTACGTTCCATAGATTCAAGATCTGCCCAACGAGAGCAGATCTTGAGTTTGGACTGAGATACGGTTAAAAACCCTGATTGTGCAGGACGAACAGGATACCTACACATATCCATTAGCTCCTCCAGGTAATTTAGACGCATCTCTCTTTAATCTTGGGTTTGGTGCTGTTGGTCTTTAAGAGATTCATCATTAGTCCAACCTTCAGGCTTGCACTACTAAGATCTTGAAAAATACAAAGTTTGAAGTTCTAATGCAGTTGGGGCGAGGTGAACAATATCATCGGCAAATCACTAGTTTGTAAGCTCCTTGTTCTGGATAGAGTATTCCTTTAATAGACCAAGATCGAGTGAGTGTTTTCAAAATCTCTTATATAGTGCTTGTAAATAGTTTAGGAGAGAGCGGGTCACCTTGTTTGACTCCCATATCAATCATAAAATGGGGTCCGTGAGTTTTATAAGTATTAGCTGTGTTTTTATTGTAAATATTTTTAATAGAGTCTATATATGTATATGTTTTATATGTGCTGGTTTTCAAGAGCCGTAAAAATAGCGGATGTTTACTATTATCTAAAGCTAAACGGTTTACCAAGTATAAATCTAAAACCTGGTACCTTTCAACAATTTGGTTGAGTGTATGACAACAGACCACCTGTTGTCGAGTGTCTAGGGCGAAATCCTGCTGGTTCAGGAGGTTCCTGATCGTCCAATTGTTAATTACTTATTTCTATTTTGTATCAGAATTATAAACTTGTAAATTAGATAGAATCGTACCTGTATGTAGAATATAATCAATACATTTGTTAAATGTGGAGCAGCTAAAACTATCTTAAGCGCTTCTGTCGTAACCTCATCCTCTCCAGAGGTTAAGTCATATTTCATTTCTCTAAGTGTGGCTTGTACTTATTTCCCTGTTAAAAATGAAATGCCATGCCATGCATTGGCAAAAAAAAATGTTGTTGGGGTTTTTTGAGCTATCAGAATAAAGTTCTTTGTATAAACTTGTGCAAATATCAATTATTTTTGCTTTGTTATTATGTTCCTTCCTTTGTTCATTTTGCAAACTGTTGATCTATGCATTTCCTCTATGTATTCTCTGTTTTAAAGATATCAAAGCTCTGTTGCTTTTGAGGGCTATTTGAACCAGAATACACTTCAGGTTCCATATATATGACTGGCCTGTCAGCTCAGTTGGTAGTAGCTCTACCTTCTGCGCTGTAGGTTGAGGGTTCGATTCCTTCCCAGAATAAACATTTGTGTGAAGAACATAGGTGTTTGGTCTGTGTCTGGGTGTTATAAAGTATTATAAGTATGTATTTAAAAATATATAAGTATTCTATCAGTCATCTAGTCACCATAATACAAGCTAGTTAGTGCTTAGTTTGGGACTAGATGGTGTTGTGTGCATTGTCCAGCAATATTTATTTGTACTCTAGTGATTTAATTTTGAAAGCTTTAAAGTCTCTTGAGGATTATGTTCCAGGTTACACAGTTCTCATCACATGCATGGATGAGCAGGTCATAAAAGTCTTTAATATCCTCGTCACTTGCAAATGTGTAAACATATCCCTGAATGAATGTGATGGTTTGTATGAGTGTTACCTAGAATTTTAAGATGGTTATGTGCTCCGAGTAACCTTTGAACTCTTTAGTGTTATTTTACTACTTTGTTGAAACCAAAAATCGCACACCGTAGAGCTCTTGAGTTATTCCATAATGAAAAATACGGTATAATCCTTTTCTACATTCCGTACATGATTGAAATGGTTGTGAACAACATAATAAGCTACAAGGAATATTGGTACTTGTGGCCTTCTTCAGGCTTTACTCTGTCAGACTTCTGATCTTTGATGCTATCCACACTACTCTGCCTTTTTAGGGGTTTTGAATCTGAAGTACTTTTTTTATTTTTTCTCCCATTCTCATCATTTTCTCTGCTTAGCCTAACATATTCTTTGTGTTTTCTTTCTTTGCTTTTGACATCTTTTTTCTCCTCCGGTAGTACAGCCTCTTCGTCGCTCTCGGTAGTACTTATCATTATCACGGGTATAACCGACCCAATGGAATCGGACTGTCGGGATTGCGTGCTTGATTCCGATGTTTGCTTTTCGTTAATTTTTTTATCTTCGCTTGTCACTTTAGGTGATTTAGTTTGTGTTACAATGGCTTTCATTTTTTCTTTTAGCTGCATTTGTGCTACTGCTTTTTTTTCCGAAGGTTCGTTTGCAGTCTCAACATTAACCTTGAGATTGTCATCTTTGCGTACCATAGACTTTTCTAAATCATGTGTTTTAAACTCTACGCTGTTTTTCTTTTTGATGTCAATCTTTTTTGAGGCTTTGGTATCTTTTGCTTTAAGTTTTTCTTTGGCTAGATTTTCATTATAATTTGTATCATTTTCGTCATCCAATTTGTATGAGAATGGTGATGGGGCCTCAGAGGTTGCCGAAACATCAGATTTTTTGTCAAGGGCCATGTTTACAATTTTTGCAAATATTCCACCTGAAATGAATAAACACAATAATGCAAAACAAGTCAAGGCAATTTAAAAAATTGTGTCTATTGTATAAACTTAAGAAGGTACTTTCTTTTTTTTTTAACTGTCTTGATTGGCTTAACGCTTTCGTCACCAGCAATAGTTTTGCGATCGTCCGAATCGATAGATTTACTAAGTGGGAGTGAAGGCAACGCTTTTTTCCAGCGAGCAAAGGGCGTGTTGTCCATAGCTGATAAACCAGCGCGTCGGGTATCGGCTAATTGAAACATTTTCCTCCGTTCTTCGGTCCTCTCACGTCGAAGCTGAATCTAAACAAGTTAATAGATTGGATTTAAATCGTACATCATTTCTATGACGTCTTTTAAATATTTAATAAAACACTAGTGGTGTACGGGTAGCACCTTTGCCTTCCGATCATAAAGTTGTGGGAATGAATTTGGTGGAGCGCCCAATGGAATTTACCTTTAAAAAAATTAATATGCACAATGTTTTCGCTCCCCAACAGTAAAAGAAAACCTAAAAAATTCGAACGTGTCTGTCATTACGATTAGATAGTATTCCTGTATGCGGCGATGAGATTGCAACCTGTCACGTATGGAAGACTAACTACCTCCAAAACAAGAGGGGTCTCTTAGACATCCTCAAAGAACAAAGTTATTAAAGATCTGAGGTCCAGTCTAGTCTTCCCATTAACTCGGGGATTTTAGTCGTGAGCGTGTTTGATTTGTTGTTTTTTATATCTATTTATTCTTATTAAAGACAATTCAAATTAGGTAGATATAGGATTTAAGTATAGATTGGCATACGTACCTTTAGATCGTTGTTGGCTTCCCTCAAAGAATTTGTAAGTGAGGTCAAATAGTAGATGATCAGTATCAATAGAACTAACAATGGTATTACAATTGCTGGTGACGCTATGTATTCCAAAGCAAAATTCAAACTTTGTGGCAGTAATTTATAGATGTTGCTTGTCATTATATAATAGATCTTGTCGTATTCAGAAAAAGGTCCACAATGCCACGAAGGCTTCACCCAGACTATAGTATATCCAACAGGAAGGACGCATAAAAATAGCATGGTAAGGAGTAATGCCAAGTAAAAGTTGTTGCTTTTAGACACTCTGAAGACGACTTCGTGTGGGACATTGCAAGTCATTACTGCCCAGGAGCGCAGGTACATCATTATCATCAGCTTAACCACATTCAATACCACAAGTCCAGGTGAGAAAAACATGCCCATCCATACCATTCCTTGGTTGTTTATCAAATGGAGTATATTCTCGGCAATTTTGAAATCACCATATTCTGGAAACTTTTTTTCCAAGTCCCAGCACCACCAGCGGTTCATATATCTTACAAAGAGGGCTCGAAAGAAGTCCATAAAGAGAGTACCGAGTAGCACGAACACCTAAAAAAGTAAGTACGAACGAGTGAACAACAGCCAATTCTAGTGATATTGTTTATAGAATATCTAAACAAACAACACCACGAACGCTACGAGTGCTACATGTTTTGTGTGCGAATACCTTGGCGGAATGTTGTTGTTTCTAATTTATAATTTAACCATATTTTTGTGCCTAGTTTCCTTCAAATATGGGATCAAAACACGATAGGTTGTTAAGAAAAAAAAACAATCCGTAAGATATCGTTATGTAGGTATTTTAAAGATATTAAGGAGGCAAACAATTTTTCGATACAGTTTTCGATCAGAATCTGTGGTGACCACATACAGCGCCACGCACACACTATATTATAATAGTGATGATGTATAACAATTACCAAATCCATCATAGTAAGTTTTATTAGTTCTTGACCAAACATAGTTTCCCAACATAGTTTGAGTAGTTTCTTCCTGGTTGTCACCGTCAAGTTGTATTGTTTGATATGCTTCTCATTTTCGTAAACTATGTCTACTATTGTTATGTTGATCGCTGTCACGTTTTTTGTAAGATTATGAGTACCACACTTCCGTTCGTAGCAAACTCTGTTGATGACCGTACAGTTGGATATGGAGAAAACTTGCGTTATATTTTTCCCTCCGCAAACAGTGGTGCAGTTAAATAATAAATCAGGACACGTTTTTCTGTTCGCAACGGAGGTTACAGCAACTGTATTGATGTCTGTGTAAGGCAAAACAGAAGTTGTAACAGCACTAGTATCGTACAACTTATACGGGAAGTTTGTATAAGGATCAGTTGTTTCCTTTATCTCATAATATGTTGTCAAATCATCCAAATCACTTTTTGAATCATTGTGTATTATTTCAGAAACTTCAGTTAATTGTGTTGTATCTGGGAAATATGTTACGTTACTGAAGTTATCAAATTCATCTGTAAAACTTGAGAAGTGATTGTTTGAAGATATGGTGTTGCCTGTTACATTCTCAGCTTCGGTAGTGGTGTCTGTCATAATACTTTCGTTAAAGTTATTTTCACTATTCATAAACGTGCTAGACATTTCGGTAGAAATATCGATCGATGACAAGTCAGTCGTTATGGTTAAATCATCTGTTGTAAACGTTTCATTTTCAACTGAAGTAAAAATATCAAACAACTCATTATCAAACGTGAAGTTTGAATCGTTTCTGTTACCTGTAAGCTTTAATAGATTTTTTATTCTTAAAAGTTCTTTATTAGTGGCACTCATCGTAGTTGTAACTATATTATTAACAGAATCTTTCACTTGGTTTTCAGCTACCAAATCCATATTAGAATTTACGTAATTTGTTATATCTGTGGAATATGTATCAAAGTACATTTTCAATTCTTCTGACTTTGATACATTTGATGACGCATATATATTTTCAACAGGTGTTCCATCGATAGCGGATAGTATGATGTGAATGCTGCACGGCCCACAAGATACTATTTCTTCGATGCAGGTACCGTTGAGGATTACTGATTCGTGTAGCCAAGTGTTGTTGAACGCTATTGTAGCGTCGGCGAGCGTTGTGTTTGGTTTAAGTTTGTTTAACTCATGACTCATACCTTCGATTTTGCTAAATAATGCAAATATGAGAGAATAAAGGTTGAGCAAGTTTAGAAGCATTATTCTGAAACAACAAAAAAATTGCCTTTGTTATCACATCTCTGACATGTGTGTATGTTTGTTTGTTCGATGATTACTTTTGAACCATTGATTGGATTGGATCTGATTGAAATTAGTTTTCGTATCCTGCTAATGAACAACGACTCAGCTTACGCTATGTTTACGAAGTCGACAACAATCGTATAGAATAGGTTTTTGGGAAATTATTTAACCGTAATAACCGTAAAAAAATAAATTGAGCCGAATCGTAGATAATAATAATAATAATAATGACGGACATTTCATACAGCATCATCTGGCCCCAAAGTAAGCAGAGCTTGTGTTATGGGAACCAAGTGACTGATATACTACTTATATACATTTTTTAAATTTCCAAGATGGATTGGAATGGAACGATAACCATTGTAAATTAACAAAATTACACCCTGGTTGAGATTAAACTTTTAGCTTTTTGAACCAAATTGGACAAGGGGTTGTAAGGATATTAGGTTTTTAACCGGCACAAAAAAGTTATTAGTTAGTATAGCGAATGGGAGCTTAAGTTTAAATGGTTTAGTTTTAACGTTGTATCTCTAAAACTATATGTCCTTAGAATAAAATTAAAAATTGTTTTAGAATGTACAAACAAAGCATTTTCATATGATACCGTATTTAACACATTAAATGTATTATCTACATTAAACGTATTAAATGCGGTATTACATATTAAATACTACTATTGAAAAACAATATAAAGTTATTTTTATAGAGTAATCAAACATAAAGTTGTTTCAAGAAATAAAACAAGTTCTTATACATTAAATTAAAATCAAATTTGGTAAATTTCTATTCAAACTAACCTAGCCAATTGTAAGCGCAGCTGCTTCCGCGGATGATAGTGTTCCAAAAGTCCAAGAAGCTCGAAAAAAACCGGAAAAGTAATAGAGATGACTGTGACAACTGTAGTTGTCTCGTTCTCACGCCACCAGCTCCGGTATTTGGTTTCGTCGTCGGTGCGAGACACGACATAAACAACAGCGTATGCGGATATAGCCAAGAGTAACACGACACAGATGTTCACAATAGCGCGAAGAGATATGATACGCCAACTGAAACACATTTTCTAGAATGTAACAAATGGAAAAGTGACTCATCATCATCATATCAGCCTTTAGGAAGTCCACTGCTGGACATAGGCCTCCCCAATTGATTTCCAGGAAGAACGATTTCGAACCCTCTCCATCCACTGACTTCCTGCGACCTTTACAATGTCGTCAGTCCATCGGGTGGTCGTTCTATGCTTCGTTTTCCTGTCCTTGGTTGCCATTCGAGAACTTTTACGAGCTAGCTATATGGCCTGGGCTATATGGCCTGGCAATGGGCGAGCTATATAGCCTGCCCATTGCCACTTCAACTTGCAAATTTTGAGTGCTATGTGACGGTGACTTTGGTTCTTTTACGGATTTCCTCGTTGCGGATTTTATCACGTAGTGAAACACCCAACATAGCTCTCTCCACAGCTCTTTCTGCGACTCTAAGCTTATGTATGAGGGCAAAGTGACACGAATAGTACAATTTATGAAGTTGACGTTAAAAGTCTCTCCATCTCGCCATCTATTTTTGGTTCCGCCACGGCGTCGGTTAGCAGTCTCAAGGGGATTTCAACCCAAAGTTCATCGGGCATATGACTAGTCCACCATTAGCACCACTAGCACCATTTGAACAGTAATTGAACAGTTTCAATAATTTAACTGTTTTCGTTTAACCTTGCTCACAAGGTTTGTTAGAGCAGACTCGTGTAGCATATGCAGTCAAAATCACCGCCTTCTGACAAACCTCAAATAACTTAGCACGAGCGATATATTGTAAAGTTTAACTATTTAAATATAGAAAGCTTACTTTCGTAAATCTTTTTTCTTCTCAGCTTCTTCAAGCAGCGCTTCCTTGAAGCCGAGTATGACGGATGCGATACGGTTGTGCGCGGTTTCCGCGTTACCGATCATGAAGTCCCACCCCGTGAATAGTTTCCACGAGAATATACACTCGTCGTCTTTCTCAGACAGTTTCGACATGCGCGAGTTTTCAGCCATTCTGAAATTGTACAACGGTATAAGACAAAATAGTTGATGTTTTGATAGTATCTAAATCGAAGTAGCTCCAGTGATACAGATACACATACCTATACATAGTTACACATCCACACACACACACACACACACACACACTCACACACACATTACATGCCATGCAACGGGCACTAAACTTTAATAGGTACTTTTTAATGTATGCATATTACTACTAATATTATAAATGCAAAAGTAACTCTGTCTGTCTGTTTGTCACGTTTTCACGCCTAAACCGTTGAGCCGATTTTGATTAATTTTGGTATAGAGATAAATGGAACCTTTGAGAAGGACATAGGCTACTTTTTATTTAGGTACCATGCGCGCGAAGCCGCGGGCAGCAGCTAGTTTTCTTTATAATATCAATTTTATCTATAATCTAAAACCAATACCTTAATTAAATGTATGTACAAATTAAATCAATCTTATAACTGCAGGGTGGACACTTTTTGCCAAAATACAAGTTTTTAACTTAGTTTAGTAATTAGGGTTAGTATAAAGATGTATTGTACCTATTCTTTCTGAATATTTATTTTGAAATTAATTTCATTTCATTTCAGAGATGTTTTTTTCAATCGGAACTCTTTAGAAGCAAGTAATACTTGCCTCTTGGCGTTATACTAGTATCTGCACGCGGCTTACCACGCGCATGGTATGTCATTTCCTATGCTCTTAGCCTATTTCCTTCCTCAAGATACATTCCTAACAATATCATCAAGTTAGTCCAGTCTAATGACTGGACTAACTTGATGATATAGTAAGTTCACCTGGGAATTCGAGATACCCAGCTGTAAGTCGGTAAATACTTGTATATTGACACCCTAAAAGTTGTCTCAAAACCTACATATGGTAGGGTGTACGCAACTATTCAATTTCAAGGTCAAAGGTCACAAAAATAGTTTTTTTGCGCTTTTTTTGTAAATATCTCATTTCCTATGGGTTTTTTGCTATTTGTGTTTATTATCAATATTGTAGAATACAAAATTCTCTACAAATTTTGTTTAAAAAAATTTTTATACGGTGAACCGTTTTCGAGATAGAGGGCGGAGAGCGCGCGGTCACAGCATCACTTCAGGTCAACCGGTGTCTCCGGTCGAAAACGCGCCATATATAGTTGATAAACTATCGATAAATCAATGATTATAAATATATGTCAATTTTTATTAACTATTTATTATATTATATTTTATCATTTTCTTCATGCATTAAATCTATATCTATATCTATCTAAAGTCTCGATCATCTTCGTTATATGCATTACGTCAAGTCTACAAAACTTAATAAACCTGTACAGCTTTCAAATATTCCACCAACAAGTGCAGCTGCTCATCAACATTTCAAACGTGTATATTATCAAGTTCTAACTTGGTTAGGATGATTTGGAACCCCAGGTATGGGGTTGGGCAATGCGAAACGATTTTCTTATAAGAAATAGTTGCGTACACCCTACCATATGTAGGTTTTGAGAAAACTTTTAGGGTGTCAATATACAAGTATTAACAGACTTACAGCTGGGTATCTCGAATTCCGAGATTCTTATCGAATTTAAGCTTAAATGACTGTACTAAGTAGCCGTGAAAACGTAACAGACTAACATTTATGATAGTACGAAAACAGACAGTTCAATGTCACGTAACGTAATATTTTTTTTGCGAAACATTGTGGTTTTTAAACAGCTTGATAGAATGATTAGATGTTTTGTAGTTTTTTATGTAATATTTAAACTGCACACACAGTTAAGAAACACGCACTCAAGAGAAGAGATAGAATATAATGTATTATGTATAATGTGCGAAAGCTTTGATTGTATTTGCCACAGTTCATGCTGAATGTACTGTGAAATCATATACAGGCGACTTACTTCCGAAGTATAGCGACAAAACTGTAGATATAAACGATGAGACCCGTCAGAAAGTAAGCGAGTGGCATCCTATACTCAGCCCGCTCTATATTAGTGTAGTATCCGTAAAATATCGGAGAGCACTTCAACACGCCTTCGAATTCCCATAGAGTGAGGAGGTTAGTGGCGTTGCGACGTTCTTCTTCCATTATTATCTTACGCTCACCATCTTGCTCAGAGTTCGCTGTCAGATACTGCAAAGGTAATTTAAAATTCAAATTCGAAACTGAGACGAATTCGTGGATATAGTTGCTTCTTAGCACATAACACACAAAACACAGGGAAATAAAAAGACACGTAATAACAATAGATTTATAATAAGGTGTGTATGTGTAATAATAATAATAATAATCCCGGACATGTCACACAGCATCATTTGGCTCTAAAGTAAGGAGAGCTTGTGTTATGGGTACCACATGACTGATATACTACTTATATACTTTTTGTAAATACATACATACTATACAGAGAAACACCCAGACCCGAGACAAATACATGCAGATCATACAAACATTTGTCCCGCGGCGGGAATCGAACCCGCAACCTTTTTGCGTCTCAGCCGGACCTAAGCCCACTGCGTCACAGAGGTGTGTATTCCAAAGCAGTAAATGAGCTCTGACTCAGCAGAATGTCATCGTGTTTGGCAGTAGACGCTGTTGTTCTGCCTAGACTATAAATGCCAGAAGATTTTAAGAGAATATTTAAGTATCTGATAGGTTAATAAATTAAGTTATTTTTGAAATGAGTAGTCAGAATAATACTTATTAAAAATATTATAATTCTAAGTTAAATATGTAATTGGAGATACAAAAAAAAACGGATATAATAAAGATATAAAAAAAGTAAACACATAAACCAAATAAATGTAAACATGTTAAATTTATATTTAATATTCAAAACAATCACAAGAATCACTTTGAATCGTCTTGCATACTAAGTGAAGTTAGGTAGTTAGGTGAATAAAGTATGTTTGACTTGACTATTTTTCTTCTAAAGTGCGCTTCAGTGGCTCTTTTCGTGCACTTGGCTTATGTTTTTTAACCTTAGGTTCAGCGACATGCCGGTTTCCTCACTATGTTTTCCTTGAGAGTACCTACTGGTATAGCGCACGAAAAGTTAGTGCAAGACTGGTTTCAAATCCACGGTTTTAGGATCGGAAGGTCCACTACCATGTTCAGCTATATTGATTTCTAACCATCTAGCGATAAGACCGCCCATTGTACTACCGTGTAGCTAAACACTGTTTCATATAACAGTCTAATGTATTTGTGGTGTGCAAAATAGTAGATTATTGCACCGAGCGCAAAGTGAGTTATTAATATACGAGTGTTATGTTGGTATGAATGAATTAACACGAGTGCATTAATTACTCTCTTTAGCAAGGTGTGTAATTTACTTTTCTTTCAACTACCAATCTAGGTACCTACTGTGATAAAATATACCTACTCAAACTAAAAATACGAAGAATCAAAGTTTTACAATGGTACAAAATGCGCGCCATTTGTTGTTGTTTTTTTAACCAAGTAGGTTTATTCAGCCGATTTTTATTATCAGCCAGTATCTTTTTGATCTAATGCAATCATTTGATATTAAACCTAATGGGATATATTAAGCCTCTGTGGTAAATTTATCTAAATAATAAGTAAAAAACAGTGCAATAATGAGATTTCATATAAAATAAATAAATAAATAAAATAAATAAATAATCCCGGACATTTCACACAACATCATCTGGCCCCAAAATAAGCAGAGCTTGTGTTATGGGTACCACATGACTGATATACTAATTATATACTTTTTTATATAACATTACTGCACAGGATATTGCATACTCCTTGTACTGCACTGTTTTGGTTCTAAGCAAAAAATACGTCCTTTGTGATCGGTTATGTAGTGATGATAACATTAATACGTAGTTGAAAGAAAAGTATCTTCTATCTATCTACCATAAGACCACCAGTGCTCTAAAATTACTGTTGATATAATAATTAGTTAAAGAGGTTGATTATTTCTTGGAGAAAGGCTACTTTTTATATAGGCACCTCGCGTGCGAAACCGTATTTTCCTACAAATACATCTCAATAAGTTCTACGAAGTTGTGCACGATATTTCAATCTCACCAAATTCCAGTACTAATCTAAAATCTAAATAAATGAATAAATAATGCCGGACATTTTTACACTGCATCATCTGGCTCCAAAGTAAGCAGAGCTTGTGTTATGGGTACCACATGACTGATATACTACATAACATACTTCTTTTTTTTTGTAAATGCATATACATATCATACATAGAAATACCCAGACCCGAGACAAATACTTGCAGATCATACAAACATTTATCCCGCGGCGGAAATCAAACCCGCCCGTATGTGAAATGTCCGGAATTATTATTATTATTATTATATTTGTCCCGCGACGAGAATCAGACTTGCCCACTGAGTCATAGAGGTCGTCATTTATGGGACAAATGATTCTAAAAAAGTCTCATTTGTCCCATCGGCTGCCATTACTGTGAACATGAGAGCAGAAATCTCAAAATCTCATTTGTTCGATTACCAACTCTGTGCTCTTGTACCTCGGGAACAATAACGAATACGAGCAGTATGAATCCGATGACCAGATTCACCCAGAAGAGCCATCGCAGGAAGGTGAAGTAAGACGCCACGACTGAACCGAAGTGAGACTCGATTTCCTTGATGCGTAGCTCCCAAGGGATCAGCAGGTTAGAGGTGTTAGCCGCCTCACGCTTTAGTTGCTGCCATTTCTGTGGATACATAAATATTGCTGGACAATACACACAACACCATCTAACCCAAAACTAAGCAACAGAAACCAGTATTACTTTTATATATAGGTAGGTACATTGATTGTTTCAAGGAATTCAAAAAATCAATGTATATCTTTGTACTTGACGACCTCTGTGGCGCAGTGGACTAAGGTCCGGCTGAGACGCAGACGGTTGCGGGTTCGATTCCCGCCGCGAGTCAAATGTTTGTATGATCTGCATGTATTTTTCTCGGGTCTGGATGTTTCTATGTATAATATGTAAATATGTATTTACAAGCTATTTTGATTTTAAAAACTAACTACTGAACCTATTTTGATGAAACTTGTATGGGACCAATCGGAAAGTATATCCATTTACATATAAGGAGTTTATTTTTATCGGTTCATAAATGAGGGAGTTATGAGGTAACAAACATTAAAATAAAACAATTGAATTGAAAACATCCTCCTTTTTAAACCGACTTAAATAAGAAAGTGGTTCTCAATTAAACTGTTTTTTTTATTGTTACCTCGGAACTTTCGACTTGGTGAACCGATTTTGATCATTCTTTTTTTATTATACGCTTTATATTAGCTTCACTTGTATGTATGTTTGTATGTTTGTAACCGACTCCTTAGGACGCGATTTTGACCCACTTTAAACGGCCAGATTTCATTCAAATTGTGCACACCTGTCAAAGACCGATGACAATGCAATAATTCAAAAAAAAATAAAAAATATCCGATTATCCTAACACTAAAAAGTAAAAAATAAATAATAGTTAAAACAAAACTAAAAAACACGCTTTATATAGAAAACCAAACTAAAAAAAAAAGAAAATAAATTTAATAAATGTAAGTAAGATAAAAATGTTTTATTTAAAAAAAGCATAGGGTGCATGGTAGTTTTTTTAAAATATTATTTTTTTTAAAAGTTGGTGCTTCTCGTGTTGTCCCGTTTCAATTTGGTTCTGTTCTGAAGTTCTGACAATGGCATCCATCAGAAAACCATATAAGTTTTAAATTTAAATTCCCAAACACTAGGTAATTGCTGTAAATCGTTGAGGAGTTCCCTCGCCTTTTTCGGCTCCAGACCTTCATTATATAGAAGTGCTTAAAAATACGTAATTAAAATAATAACAAACGCACTAGTCGCCACTACGATTTTCGAAGGTCCCCCTCGATTTCTCTGGGATGCCATCATCAGATTCTTTTTTTAATTATCATGGTACCACCCTTGGGATAACTCCTTTTTAACAAAAAAAGAATCATCTAAATCGATTCATAAACGAAGAAGTTATCCGAGAATACACATAATAAATAATAGTTAAAAAAAACTAAAAAACACGCTTTATATAGAAAACCAAACCAAAAAATTTAAAATAAATTTTAATATATAAGTAACTAAGAAAAAATTTTTTTATGTAAAAAAGGATGGGGTGCATGGTGTCAATAGTTATAAATATTTCATTGACAGATATGAGAAGAAGGATTATCATTTCGAAATCTTAAAAAGCACCCCACGCTTATTTTTATATAAAACATTTTTTCTTACTTACATTTATTAAAATTATTTTCAATTTTTAGCTTGGTTTTCTATATAAAGCGTGTTTTTTAGTTTTTTTAAACTATTATTTATTTTCTACTTTTTAGTTTTAGGATAATCGGATTTTTTTTTTTAATTTTTCTTCGAATTATTGCATTGTCATCGGTCTTTGACAGGTGTGCAAAATTTGGATGAAATCTGGCTGTTTAAAGTGGGTCAAAATCGCGTCCTAAGGAGTCGGTTACAAACATACATACAAGTGAAGCTAATAAAAAGCGTATAAAAAAATATATACTTACCTCCTTTTTTTTGAAGTCAGTTAATAATAAGAAACCCGACTTCATTAAATGTAATAATTACGTTTTAAAAACTAAAAAGAAACATTGAATGAAATTTGAGCCTATAATACCTTTTTAGTGGAAAGTAGATGTATTTTGTATATATGTAATATGGGTAGGCCAAATAAACGCACTGCTCCAACGAGACAGTGAGTTATCGGATTAAACGAATATATTATCAATGTTTGCAATTTTTCGAATTTTGTGGATTTTACAGCTCGCCCGATTTCGACAAAATTTTAATGGGACTACCTGGGAAGTAAACCTTTTGAAAAAAAAAACATTTTTTTAAATAAGTCCAGGCATCTTTAAGCAATCGGTGAACACATATATAAAAAAAATAAGATTCCGACGAATTGAGAACCTCCTCCTTTTTTGAAGTCGGTTCAATAAAAAGAAAGTCAAAGTCAGATAGATACCAGTCAGCTTGCTACTACAGCAGCATGTCTATATATACCGAAGCGCTGTTGTTCAGAAGGGTAGGCAACAGGTCTATAGGCAACGATTTCTCTGTTACTTTATTAGACGATAATAATAGATTAATCGCCCTTTCCGCTGCTATGGTCTTACCGTCTTCGCGCCTTGTCTTGCGTATAAAAACTACTTGTTACTTACTTACTTATACTTATTGGTATAGGAAGTGACGTCATAGAAAAACGAATCTAAAATAGCAGATTTAGTCTTGTGTTCTCGTTCGCACGATACTATAAACAATAATGTGCGAATAAACAGATGTGACTAAAAATTACGTTTAAAAAACTAAAAAGAAAACCGACTTAAATTATATAAATTAGATTTTTGTTGATTTTTTATAAACCGCTCGACCGATTTCGGTAAAATTTTAATTGGACCACCTGGAAATAATACCGTTGGAAACAAAAGTAATCGGTCGGCGATCGGCGTCTTTAAGTAATCGTTGAACATACCTAAAAAAAATATTCTGACGAATTGAAAACCTCCTCCTTTTTTGAAGTCGGTTAAAAAAGTCATTTGGGATTCAAAATAAACATTTATCTATAACCATGCATTCATTGAGACTATTCCAATGAGCCCAAACACGAAACCTTTACTTTACCTGCAGATTCCTCTCTGTTTGCGTCAGTGGTTAAAGAATAGCTTTAACGAATGCTAACTTACAGCAGCAATCAAAATGTTAAATCTCGCGTAAATGTCTCTCGTGCTCTTTGACTGCGCTAGCCTCTCTTGCAATTGGCCTTCGTGGCGTTTGATGTAGCCTCTGGCCTGGAAAGAATATTATTATCATTTACATGCAATTTATAAACCTAGCATCATGTTTGTTTTAAATTACATTTTAGAATCGCTTTTTCTCAGAAATGGGGAATTTTAGGAAAAAAATGTGAGGACTAGTCTATAGATAATTGTATGATCTACAATTTGTGTCTGCGCTATTTTTATCATAAAATTAACCGTTTCGCTGAAAAATCCAAAAAAACCCATTTTTGCGAACTTTGACATTGCATAACATTATTTTGCACACATGGGATCGATGAGGACTTGTCATAATGGTGTTTTTATTCCATGTTAATTTTCAGCTTTTTGGAGTTTATGCAAGGTTCAATGTCTATTTTGACTGGACTATAATTGCAGAACACATCATAACATAGCGCATATCGAAGCGTTATGTATTCTGTAATAATCGACCAAAGTTTTATGGAAAGTTCAGGCGTATCTGAGTGAACATACATAAAAAAAGAAATTGAGACGAATTGATAACCTCCTCCTTTTTTGAAGTTGGTTAATGAATAAGACAGGCAAATTACTCGTACCTTATGTAAGGTGTTACCTGATGAACGAGCTTTAGCTTTCTTCTCATCCCAAGCGGCTGTTGCTTCACGGAACCCAGAACGACTTTATGCAAATGAATATTTTCGAAAATCTGTTCCTGCGTCACCACTGCCGGCGCTTCCTCCATAGATATCGCTGTGCTGGGAACGAATAAACAAAAAATCGACTGACTGGGACTAAACTTGTGAATGTAAACAGGGGACCGACCGCGGTAATTTTGAATGTTTGAACCAGAGCTAGACCAAAGTCAAAAAGTTATTTTTAACATATTTTGTACCGCGCTAATCACTATAACGGAAATGATTTAGCTCTAATTTGGATTATACGGTGATCAAACGTGCGGGATCGCGTTATTTTTGACAGTGCTTTCAAACGAACGTTTTTGATTTAGCCCATCCTAGTAGCCTGTGCGTAGAGTAATACTAGGTAGGTTATATATATATATATATATATACAAATTTTATATATATATATATAAATTTGTTCGATTGGTAAAATCAACGATCAAATCGTTCAGGAAGAAGAGCGCGGTACCATTTTGACATTCAGATTAGCCATATCCAAACCTTTGCCAAAACTAATCTATTCAATGGCAAAAACGTTGTCATTGTTAACGCGATCGCCCTACAGGTCTGCGCTAATATACCAAACCTAAGAAATTATGAGTAAATTCAGATTAAACTCATTTGATTTATCTTATACGTGACACAACAGTTGCTGATGCTATTGGCAGAAAAACATCGGTTAGAAATTGGGAAAAAGCTTGTCTGGCAAGTTAATTGCACGATCGTCACTTTGATACACTTCATAATTAAAGTCAGCTCAGTGAGCTTACTGCAACCTCTCATAGCAATAATACATTGAAATTTTGTACCACGACCTTTAATATGTATATGTATACATGTATATATCTAATACCTTTAAACGAGAAAATCTTGTAAGTATTATATTAGACGTATATATAATCTAAATCTCGAAAACGGCTCCAACGGTTTTCATGAAATTTAGTATGCAGGAGGTTTCGGGGACGATAAATCGATCTAGCTAGGTTTCGTTTTTAGAAAACGTTGTCTTATCCTTGTTTTATACCGAACAAAGCTCGGTCATCCAGGTACTATACTATAAATAATATGAGTAAGCCAACTAAACACGCACTGCTCCAATGAGACCGCTCGGCCAATTTAGATAAAATTTAAATGGGACCACCTGGGAAGTATACCCTTCGAAACAAAAACAGAATTTTCCAAATCGGTTTAGGCATTTTTGAGTAACAAATCCGACGAATTGAGAACCTCCTCCTTTTTTGAAGTCGGTTAAAAAGTTCCTACCTCAGATTACTGTACCAAGTTTCCATATAGCCGTTAAGGGTGAAACCCACAAAAAAACATATAAATCCAAACACTCACACAATCTTTCACATTATAATATCAGTAAGTTAGGAAAACGATTCTGACTTGTACTTTGACTGATGGCCTACTCACTCGCCAGAGCTAGTGGTGAAGACAGAGGATCGTCTGCGCGGGCGAGTCTCGTCGGGTACGAACGGCGATGAAGGCCGCCTGGAGCGACCTTTGCGCGATCGACGCACACTAGCACGGCGCTGTCGCAACACTGCGCTAAGACTTGCAGAGTAGTCCTCGTCTTCGGAACCATCTGGAACAATGGAGCAATTCCACTGAAGATACAAAACGCAGGTGATAAGACCACTTATAGTATAATAACATTTAAACTAAAAAGACAATTTAACACTAAAGAGACAACCGACTTCATGTATATAAAAAAAATATCGATGTCCCTTACATTTATACAATTTTTAGAATTTTGTTGATTTCTTAAAACGGCTCGACCGATTTCGATAAAATTTAAATGGGAACACCTAGGAAGTATATCTAACCCTTTGAAAAAATAAAAAAAATCCAAATCGGTTTAGGCGTTTTTGAGTAATCGGTGAACATACATTAAAAAAAAAATCTGACGAATTGAGAACCTCCTCCTTTTTTGCAGTCGGTTAAAAATCTTAAACCTATCACTGCGCTCATTGCATAACTTAGTTGTTCGTATCCTGATCAACGTTGTACGACTTCCATATGTGTATGGGTGACCGCAGCGGATGACATTTATAAATTACATTTAATTAAAAATTAAATTAAAAAAATATTGTTAATATTATGTATGAATGTCTAGATAGTAGGCAAATATCTCGTGTACCGAGGTGGGTAGATCCTTGCATTGGTTTTCTACCTACCTGGATACTCAAGTTCTAAGTTAATTTAAAAGTTTCTACCAATGAAGTTTCTACTTATACATTTATTATAATCATTATTATGAGTTTATTTACAGAAATAATTACAGAAATGTACAGAATAATATACAATAATATAAAATACACGTGAAACAGTTGAGCTACCTAAGGACCGTTTAAAACGATCTATAGATACTTAGCTCAAATGATCCAGATCACTGCCAGAGGGCAGCGTTCCCAAGATTCTGGCGGCATTACCACGATGAATGGCAATGCTAATACGCTGAGTCAGATAGGAGCTAGCTCAAGAGCTAGCTCCTATCACGCTATCTTGGGTCACGCAATGTATCTACCAGACGCCGTAAAATAAATTTGAAAACGCGGTGTTCCAAAAAAAAACATTATTATTGTTAGTAAACTCATATACTCATAGTGTCAAGACAAACCTTAGTGGTTTTAGATACTGTTAAAATCAGACTCCAGAAAGTAGTTGTATCAATTATTTTTAATATCAAACCAGGATAACCGACATAGTTTTTCATATATCCTTCTCTTCCAATAACCAAAACCTATATGTGGAAACCGCGGGCTCCTTTTTTCATAGATTCCCCAAAAATACCACAGATTATCTATATCAGCCTTTGCAATCAATGAATCGATTAAACATATCGATTTCAAAATCCAAGTTTTAAAGGTAATATTTAAATAAATAACAATCGACCATCCTGACAAGTGCCTGTCCCAGGCACCTATAAGTTAAATAGACTTAAAAGACTACAGTTATCCAATCTTCAACTGATGATAATTATGTCTAACAATTATTATCTTGTATTAATAAGTAAACACGGATTACAATTATTATTATTACAATATTAAAATATAATGAAAAATAACAATGTTCCTTGTAGATTATAGTAATAAACTTATTTGAGGTATCTTTAGGTGATAGTTTGTATGACTGATCCAATAGAAAATTATGTTTTGATAAAACTAAATAAACATCAAAATAAAGAACTAATATAATAAAGATATACCAATATAATGTTAAAAGCTACACTTAAACACAATACAAAATAAATTTAGGTTCAATGAGGCTAATAAGCCGCATTTCCTACATGCAGTACAAATACCTCTTCACTTAACAAACAAATCAATTATATATAAAAAAAAAGGTTTTACACACAAACAGCATCATCTCAATGTATCTATTATACCCTTTTATAATCAGTCGTCCCTACAAATAACATGTTTATATAAGTAGCTTGATTTATTACCCTCGGCCATCTAACCACTACTGAATGTCCCCATTCATCTATCTAGAATAATTAATATAATTTCAAAATTGTAACAAGCACTATTAATAATCATGCTATGGCGTTATTAAATGTAACATATTTGCTATAACATAATAATAACAAAAGTTCAATGTTCTTTAATTAATAACTATTTTAATTTTAATTGGTACTAGTACTATTCATCACTTAATCGCATAGTTGTAATTAAACTGATAACTGTTGTTGTACATACACTTGCTTGAACAAATCAACACTGATCACTGAGTCACTAAGTCGTAAGCTCTTTATGAATACCATCGTTAATAATAAGTTTCTACTACCAATAATAATGTCTGCATATTTTATGCTCTAAGCATTGTCGTTACTGCCAGTTTCCTTAATCTGGGTAGGGTCATCTTTGAAAATCTGTACATGACTTCTGTGATTAGATTAGTGCATGCTTGCTCGTATAAACGTGTCTTCAACGTATTTTTATTATCCGCGTAGCTAGTTACGCTCCTTTAGTATTGTCCACGCTTACCCGCAAAAGGGGTTACGACCACCAGGCATTAGTTGTGTATTGCCATCACTTACCCGCACAAGGGGTTACGACCTCAAGGCATTAGTTTTGTATTTCCGATGCTTACCCGCACAAGGGGTTACGACCTCAAGGCATTAGTTATGTATTTCCGTTGCTTACCCGCACAAGGGGTTACAACCTCCAGACATTAGTTATGTATTGCCGACGCTTACCCGCACAAGGGGTTACGACCTCAAGGCATTAGTTATGTATTGCCGACGCTTACCCACACAAGGGGTTACGACCTCAAGGCATGAGTTATGTATTGCCGATGTTTACCCGCACAAGGAGTTACGACCTCAGGGTCTTCAAAATGTGTTGCCGACGCTTACCCGCACAAGGGGTTACGACCTCAAAGCATTGTTATATATTGCCGACGCTTACCCGCACAAGGGGTTACGACCTCAAGGCATGAGTTATGTATTGCCGATGCTTACCCGCACAAGGGGTTACAACCTCCAGGCATTCGTTATGTATTGCCGACGCTTACCCGCACAAGGGGTTACGACCTCAAGGCATGAGTTATATATTGCCGACGCTTACCCGCACAAGGGGTTACGACCTCAAAGCATTAGTTATATATTGCCGACGCTTACCCGCACAAGGGGTTACGGCCTCAGTATATTTATGTATGTATATTGTCACCGCTTAACACGCCCAAGGTGCTACGGTCTCCTTCCAATGTCACACGTGTCAAATATGGATAGGATGGGTTGGATACAGCAAGTTGTAGGAAAGATATCAATCTATATATTAGGATATTAGTGATATTAGATATTTACGTATATGTTATATATAATATATAAATTAAGATAACATGAGACCGTCTGTCTGGTCATCAACTATTCAGATTGATTCACTGTCTCCAGATGAGCTTCCGGAATCAGACTCGGAAAACTTGCACCATGGTTTGATTTTGTCTACCGAAAAAACACTGATATATTTTCTTTTAGAGTAACCGTCAACGCTGCTGATTTCGTAGCGGTCATGATCAAACACGGCACTTACCCTGTACGGACCGTTAAATGCGGGAATGAGTTTGTTACTTTCACCGGGGGTCTTAGTATTCTTTTGTATCATAACTAAATCACCTACCTCGTACTTTTTAGGCTTACATCTTTTTTTGTCAAATCTGAGTTTCATCTGTTCCTGTTGCTTCAATATATTCGAATTGGCTTCATCTCTGATCTTTTGTAAGTTACTATCCGATATTTCGCTAGATAGTAGCGTACGATGGATTTCATGCAAATGCCCTTCAGAACTGTTGACGCTAGGTCTACCCAGTATGATTTCCATAGGGGCTTTTCCAGTACCTTGATTGATTGTATTGTTGAGACTCCACTGTACGTCCGGTACGTACTTATCCCAATGTCTGTCGTCTGTTCCATGACAAAGAGCTGTCAGTGATGAAAGTATTGATCTATTGTATCTTTCGATTTGGCCATTTGCCCTCGGTGTTGCCACAGCATTTAGTATATGTTTCACTCCTATATTCTGCATATAACCTTCGAATTCTTTGGAAGTAAAACTAGTTCCACGGTCTGAGATCAGGGTCCGTGGTGTACCAAACATCGCGAATAAGTCGCGTAGTATGTTTATAGATGTTTTACTCCTGGTGTCTTTGACCGCCCGTAGTACAATATACTTAGAGTACGCATCTATAATACCCAAAATGTACGAGTTATTCTTCTTGCTCTTCACGAAGGGTCCCAGATGATCAATGTGCAGACATTGAAAGGGAACATTTGGTTTCGTAAGAGGATGCAGAAATCCTTGTTTTTTCCCCCCTGGGTTTTTGGCATAAGCACAAGGAATACATGCTTTAACGTATTTTGTACCGAATTGTACCATCCTCGGAAACCAGTAATCCCTTTGCATTTTCTTTATTGTTTTTTCGATTGAGAAATGTCCTGCCTCGTCATGACACTGCTGGCATATTCTCCACCTCGCATC
The DNA here is from genome assembly GCA_948098915.1 of Lampropteryx suffumata. Lineage (NCBI taxonomy): Eukaryota > Metazoa > Arthropoda > Insecta > Lepidoptera > Geometridae > Lampropteryx > Lampropteryx suffumata. Next base: position 9,192,990 of record OX402544.1, on the reverse strand, counting down.
TTTAGGTACAACCCAGCGTAACCCGTTGTCAGTTTTTCTAAAGATCTTCCCATCCTTAAGTTCATATTTACTCAACACTTCTTTGGCTTCTACCGATTTCGCGTCTAGAACAGCTTTGATGCAATTCAATACAGGGTCAGTTAATTGCACTGCTTGTAGCCAATGAACATCGTTTATTTGCCACACCGTTCTTAAATGTTTTTCTGGTATAGTTGTAGCGATTGGGTTACGGCTTAAAGCATCGGCGTGTGCTAATTGAGCGCCAGGTCGGTATTCAATGCTGAAGGTGTATTCCTGCACCAACAGCCACCAGCGAGCGATTCTTGGAATAAGGTCTCTTTTGGTAAGCGTTGTTCGGAGCGCATTGCAGTCTGTGACAACCTTGAACTCGATGCCCAACAAATAAACCCTGAACCGATTTAGCGATGTGACTACAGCAAGTGTTTCCAATTCATATGAATGGAAGTGATGCTCTTCAGGCGTGGTCTGCCGACTAAAATAAGCAACTGCTTGTAACGGTGCCGAGTCAGTAGCACGCTGCAATAGTATTCCTCCAAGACCTATGGAACTCGCGTCTGTATGTAGTTCGGTTTTATACTCCGGATTGAATATAGCAAGAACCGGACGACTTACAAGGACCTTTTTGAGTTTCATAAAAGATGTTTCCTGTGCCTCGCCCCAGGTCCATGGAACGTTAGATTTTGTGAGGGAAGTTAAGGGTTTGGCGATTGATGCAAACCCTTCAACGAAACGGCGAAAGAAACTTGACAAGCCTATAAATTGTCGCACCTCATGTACATTCTCCGGAGTTTTGAAAGATCTCACTGCTTCAACTTTTCTTACTCCAGGTCGTACTCCATTTGCTGAAACCTCAAATCCCAGGTATTCTATTGATCTTCTAAAGAAGTGGCATTTACTAAGATTGAGCGTCAAATTTGCTTCTTGAATTAAATCAAGAACTGTCGCTAGTTTTTCCAGCCCTTCCTCAACGGTTTTTGACGCTATTACAATGTCATCCATATAAGCCATTACACCTGGTGTATTGTGTCTTCTTAGTAAGGTCAGAATTAACCGTTGAAAAACGGCCGGTGCGTTGGTTAAGCCAAACGGCATCCTGTTGTACTCATAATGACCGTCGGGAGACACGAAAGCCGTCAGATGTTTCGACTCTTCTGCAACAGGTACTTGATAGTACCCTGAAGTCAAGTCTAGGGACGTAAAATAAACTTGACCCGATAGGCTATCTATTTGATCATCAATTAACGGCATGGGATACTTTTCTTTTAAAGTTTTGCGATTTAGAGCCCTATAATCGACGCATAATCTTGTATCTCCGTTTTTTTTTGCCACTAAAATTATTGGGCTAGCATATTCTGAAGTAGACTCCCGGATTATGTCATTGTCTAGCATTTCACTAACTATATCTTTCACCTTACTTCGTTCCGATAAAGAGAGTCGGTATGGACGGTATGTTACTGGTGTGTCGTCTTTCATTTTTATATGCATTTCTGTATGTGTTGTTTTCCCCAATTCTTTTAATGAAAATGCAAAACAATTACGTTTCTCGTTTAGCAGCGTCACTAGCTTTGTTTTAACATTTCCGTCTAAATCGTTATCAACCAAAATTTCATTCTCTCTAATTGATTCATTACTGGATTTAATGCAAAGTATGGTTGCGCTATCTAATACATTACCATCTTTAGTATCAAAATCAGTAGAATGTTTATCAGTTGATACATTCGTTGAAACTAAGATAGCCCTCGCGATCAAAGTCCCAGCTGGCAATGTAAAGGGATCAACACCTAATCCTAAAACTAATAACGAACTCAGCCCCCTTTTGATTGTGTAAATCCCCGGTAGAACTAGATACTCCTGACCTAATTTGAAGCAACTTTCTGTGTCTACGTACACTATACCATTGTCATGATTGACTGTCTTGATGGGGATGGTTGTTAAACCGCGTATGACCGTGTTTTCCAGGCATGTAACAGGAATTTTCTCTGTTTGCGGGTTTAGTTCTTTATACATGAAAAGGACACTATCTGTTTTGTAGGCTCTTACACCAGGTAGTTCGGTCAGCGTGTGCCCTATTAGCATGTCGGTGGGTAGTAAACCGGGTTTCACTAGATAAACTTCAATTTCTTCGTTGAGACCATCCAGTTCAATCCGCACTTTAATGCGACCAGTCGGAATCACGTGGCCGTTTCCAAATCCACTTAGCGTTGGTAACTTCTCTCTGTCAATCGGAACATGTAATTTTTCACCTAGATCTTCGCTAAGCAGAGTACATTGACTACCTAGATCAATAAATGCGCGGAATGGTTGTTTGTCAACTAAAACTTGCTTATAATATTTCTCCATCCCTTTTTGTCCGCATGCGATATTCAGTACGTTTTTGGTTGTAGGAGCACGGCTTTCGTTGCTAAAGCGACTGACAGTAGTGCTTCTGCAGTTTTGGTCAGTATGTCCAAATCGTCGACATTTCAAGCACTTTACTATAGGCTTCGGACACGTAGCGATCTTATGACCTAGTTCCATGCAATTAAAACAGTGCATTTTTGCGGTATCTCTTCTTGATAAGTCAACTATCTTCTTGTGCTGACCTCCACCATCGCTAAAACTCTGAGTGGGTTTTCGGGATATATCAGCAGCTCTATTAGTTATATTTCGTAAATATTTCAAGACTTCTTCCGGCTCCTTAAAATTACAGCCTTGTACGTTCATTTTAATATTATAGTCGTAGATTCCGTGACTAATACAGTCGACAGCCTGCTTGCCGGTGAGTTCGCACCTGTTTATAAATGTCATTTTATCATAATAGTATTCTTCGAGCGTTTCGTTTTTACGCGTTTTCCTGGCCAACATTTCACTTAGTAAGTCTCCGTAGTTATGTTCACAAGGAAATGCAGTAAGTAACTTCTGTTGCCACTCGGTCCATGAATATTTCACCGAAATCAAACCCTCGTACCACCTTTTTGCCAATCCCTCTAATTTTGGCAATGCATAGAATATAGTTTGCCGTTCCGTCCATCCAAACACGTGAGCAGACTCATTGACTTTGGCTAACCAGTTCTTCATGGGTTGGGACTTGGCATTTGGATCAAAGTTAGGTATGACATTTTGAGAACCTTGTAGTCCTGGTCCAACAGAACCAGACGCCCCGGTGTTACTTCTCTCACTAAGTAACGTAACTAATTTCTCCAGTACGTTTGGTAAACTACTATCACGCGCGCGCCTATCTTTTTTTTTATGAACGCGTCTAGTACCCTCACGCTCGTGCCTAGTCGGGTAAGGGCTATTAGAACTCTTTGAACTGAGACTTACATTCGAGCGCCTACGCTTTTTACTTTTCCCTGACCGTTTGCGTTTTCGCGATCTGCTTTCGTGCTCAATGGGAGACGGTGTACGAGCTGAATCTGAATCATAATCTTTAGGATTATGACTGTGATTTATAAACGTTTTTGTGGGAGAAGACATTTTGATAACAGAACTTTTGGAAAAGGAAGATTAAAGGAAAATGGAACAGGAAGACACAATATGAGTATCAAGGTTTCTTCGATCTTATTTACCTTTCCTTACGCAGGAAACATGGGTTCCACTTCTGATTTGTTAAAATCAGACTCCAGAAAGTAGTTGTATCAATTATTTTTAATATCAAACCAGGATAACCGACATAGTTTTTCATATATCCTTCTCTTCCAATAACCAAAACCTATATGTGGAAACCGCGGGCTCCTTTTTTCATAGATTCCCCAAAAATACCACAGATTATCTATATCAGCCTTTGCAATCAATGAATCGATTAAACATATCGATTTCAAAATCCAAGTTTTAAAGGTAATATTTAAATAAATAACAATACTATTTTTAAATTTTCAGATGTGTATATAGTTTTAATGGTACCTTCAATAAATAAATATAAAAAAAGTTGCATTTTTATTTGATTGCTTACGTGCTTAGAAAGGCAGGATAGGCTGTCGATCTATGCTTTTTGAAATTGGTTAGGCTAACGGAGGCTTTTATGCAGCTTTTTAACTCCGCTACCACAGTTGGCCACAGACGCAATATAGAAGACTGAATTCTTCTTCTTCATTTTCTACTTTGTTTATGGCATGTGACATATTAATGTCAATTTTGCCAGTGTCAAGTGTTTATGTTTGTGTATAGTAAATTTCTTTGTTAAAGTCTTAGTCGATTTTCAATTGACAATTCTAGACGTCACGCGGAATGGCCTTCTAAAATTTTCATTGGATTTCTCGTTGTTCAAATCACATTGCACCATAATACACAGTTAAATTCAATTGTTCATACTTGTCCCATGTTGTCACAACTTATTCATTAAAATTCCGCCAAGATTACTGAATAAAACATGCAATAAAACGGGTAAAAAATTTAAAATTAGCAGAGCTATGAAATGAGAGACGAAGAATCGAATTCAAACCAAATGTTGTCCAAATGTTATTTGTCACAAATGAAAAGATAAAGAGAGTAAGGAGATTCGTAGGTAGAAGTAAGTAGGTACGTTCTTACAAAAAACTAAAAGAAAACTAATCTATGCAGTTTTATTAGCACGATATTTTAATACACGTACTATTGTTTATTTACCGTTGTACCATTAGGATGTACCATTGATGATACTAAGGCAAAAAATATATCAATCATACATTCAAAATTTTTCTTGCGATTCGGCTGACGCTGTCGCTGATCTTTCGTTTTACGCGCTCGTCATGCACGTTATTTTCTATACTCTAACATAGGTAGGTAACATAACTTATCCAACTGGTTACAACTAACATCTTTCTAACATAAGCCTGGCCTGTCAGCACAGATGGTACTAGCTCTGCCTTCTGCGCTGTAGGTTAAGGGTTCGGGTTCCCAGAACAAACATTAGTGTGATGAACATATGTTTTTATTCTGTGTCTGGTTATTATAAAGTATCATACATTTAAAATATATAAGTATTCTATCAGTTATTTAGTCACCATAACCCTTCGTCTGTGGCGCGGACACGCCGTGTCTTCGGTCACGTTCTGTCATCTGTTATGCGGACACGGCGTGTCCCCGAACACGTGCGACGTATTTATTGACCGTGTGACTGCTAAAATTATTCCTTTCCTGCTCAAACTTGCACAATGCGTAGGGGTAATAACAAGGATGGCAAAACGCCACATGTTACTTCTCTAAACACCATCATCGACAATTGTTAGATTTTACAATAGTCGCGTCTCATTCTCGAAACCGCGCCGGCGTTGCAACATTGCAAATCCCAGTTTATTACGTTGTTTTGTGTTGTTTTTGTGCTTTATTTCGCTGGAAACATGAGTGGGTAAGTAATTAATCGTTTTTAGTTCGTAGATTGTGTATTTGATAAATATTTTAGACCTAAATAATTATTTCAACAAACATCGTCCGGAATTTTGCGACGACATGTCGGCGTCAAGCCAATACATTTTCGCTTCTTACAAATACTAAAAACAAAAATGATAGCTATCTGTTGGCATCATGGATATTGTTATTTGTCTTGTTATTGTTACAAAGCCAAAATTTTATAAATATCACAGGGTATTTGCGAAAAATTGAAATAAAAAAACACGCAACCCAATTAAGCCTTTAGGTGTCCTTGCCACATACAGGGGATTTGCGGTCAACCGCCATTTTGTGTGAGTTTTGGTCGGATGAAAGATTAACATGGATAAGACTATGTGTATTCAATTTTAATGTTTTTGGTCACGTATTTTTTTGTAGGTTTTTTTTTGCGCTTTGTAACATTTATGTTCTATTTTTGCGTTTTATTTGCATATTTCTTTCTGCTTTGTTTATTTTATATTTACATTGTATATTTGTGGCTTTAGCCGTCCTCGTATTAGAGGTCCTCGTACTAGAGGTCCGAGAGGGGGAAGGGGTGTGCGTGTCCGAGGTGGACAAGGAAGATCAGAGATCATTAGTGCACCGCTGGTGGTGGAGGTGGTGGAGGCAGCTGGAGTGGCTTTGGGTCGCGGTGGGTCTAGCGGGCGCCGTGGAGGGCACGCAGGCCGTGCCACCCGACACGAGCGCCCAGGACCTCGCAATATTGACGAGTTAGTTTATTTGCTTTAAACGCTTTCTCTTATTTTTAACCGACTTCGAAAAAAAGTGGAGGATCTATTTTTTTTATTTCTATTCTATTCTATTTATTTTAGTTTCGTCGATTTTTACATTTATTATTATAGATTACATTAAATTGTTTTAAATTTTAGGCTTACGTTGTGTGACATTGATGTGTTGCCGGAGGGGCAGGGCCTGGAAACAGCCTTGCACCCAAAAAGAATGCGCAATTGGCGACCGTAAGTAGTTTTATTTCAGTATCTTTATTATAATACTAACTCCTAGCAAGTTTTAACTTTTGTTTTAATGTCTACATAGATCAATGGAAGCAGGAACATCGCGGTCGGTGGCACCACCAACACCATCGGTGGCACCTTCTTTAGCATTGTCGGCCCCACCCTCACTATCACCATCACTGTATTCGGCCACTTCACCAGCAATGTAAGTAAAAGAGTTTTTTTACAGCAAACCTAAGGATATAAAGAAAAATTATGAAACTCTAGTTTCTGCCCGCGGCTTTGCACACATTGTTTCTATGGAAACGTTTAAAGGTGATTCCTATCCCATGGGAACTGATTTATGGGATAAAAAGTAAAATTCAGCCCAATCCGTTAAGTAGTTTTGACGTGAAGAAGTAACAAACATCCACCCATACATCTAAACTTTCACATTTATAATATTAGAGTGATGATGTGAAATACAACACTTGGTTTTGTTCTAGGTTTGAGGAGTGGCATAGTGAGGCGTGGGAGTTGGCTTCAATTACACCTGCCTCTTCAAGCCCAGCACTTACCTCTCCGACCCCAGCACCTACCTCTTCTTCACCAGCCTCTCCAAGCCCGCTCGCTTCTCCGATGCGGCATCTCCCACCTCCGCCTCCTCGCCGTCGTCCTCAGCAAATAAGAACCGAGGACATAATTGCCCTCATCAATTATGGTAAGTACTTGCTGATTTTAGCTTGGCTTAGGGCTATGGCCAGGCTTCTGGTTTTTACCAGATTTGAAACCAATCCATCATTTTGTTACAGGAAGCGAAGAGGACTCGGAAGAGAGTGACAACGAGGGAAACGTGGTTTCTGGCATTCCATGGGTGTTCCGGAGTTTATTGGAGACACCCTTGGACCAGGATGAAGATACGCCCGCCGCTGACCCAGAGCTCGCCACTGACCCAGAGCTCGCCGCTAAACCGGCGTCCACCGCTGACCCAGAGCTTGCCGCTGACCCAGCGCCCGCCGCTGAACTTACACCCGCCAAAGTTCCTCCAACGGCGACGGACCAGCCTTGCAGTTATGAATTTGAATGGAAAGAGTTTCCGGATGCTCAGATTCCAGCTGAACTGAGACGGGAAACGTTTTCCCAAATCAATGTGGGTCCGACAACTCCACGTGACGACCCATATGACATTTTCATTGACATATGGGATCGGCAAATCATGGAGCACATAGTCTCGGAGACAAATAGATATGCTCAGCAGTTGGTAGACCAGATGTTCCGGAACAATTGTCTCCATCCAACCAGCCGCATCGCCAAGTGGACTCCCATCACCACCAACGAACTTTACGTCTATTTCAGCATAGTCCTGGCGATGGGGGTGGTGATAAAGACCCGAATGGAGGAATACTGGTCTTCCTCCCCTGACATATTCTATACTCCTGGTTTTAGTGCACACATGTCCATCGACAGGTTCTTAATTATTAATAAATGTTTGCACTTTAATAATAACGACGACATGTGTGCACTAGAATTGGGAACCTCCGAGGCGAAGTTATATAAAATAGAACCAATAGTGTCGCATTTGCAAAAAAAAATTCAGGATCTATATACACCCACGCAGAACATTGCACTAGACGAGAGTCTTTTAATGTGGAAAGGCTGGCTCGAAATGAGCCAGCTTATCCCAAATAAAGCAGCCAAAAGAGGTATTAAAACATATGAAATTTGTGAATCTCAAACAGGTTATCTATGGCGGTTTGAGATTCACGCACATAAAAAGACTACGCCGCAGCACAATGAAGACCCTCTTGCAGCGTCGACTCCTTCCACTGTGTTGCGGCTAATACAAGGACTTGAAAATAAGGGCTACACATTGTGGATGGACAATTTCTATAATTCTCCGTGTCTCGCTCGACGGCTGAAATGTCTAGGCTTTGACTGTGTAGGAACCCTGCGGACCGATCGTAAGTTCGTTCCGCAGGCCCTACACAATCTCACGAAGAGAAACATGCGCCCAGGCCAGATTACTGGTCTTACCTCGGGGGACGTCGACGTCATGGTATGGCGAGATAAAAATAGGGTATCAATGATCTCGACATACCATGGAAACCGTCGGCAGACCCTCCGAGGATCCACCAAACCCACCCTGATATTAGACTACAATATCATGATGGGTGGAGTGGATAAAAAAGACCAACTACTCGCCATGTACCCCGTCGAGCGTAAACGATCAAAGGTCTGGTACAAAAAACTCTTCAAGAGGCTTTTAAACATATCCGTCCTCAACTCTTATATAATCTATCGTCACTCTTCTCCTATCACCCATCGTAACTTCCGTATGACACTAATTAAATCACTTCTAGCTAAGCACTCCTGTCGTTCTGTCCCGCCTGCACCGACACAAAACATAACCCACCACTTAGAAGAGTACGGGTTTGTCCCAGGAGGCAAACAACACAAGCGACGGCAGTGCGTGGTCTGCAAGAAAAAAATTAAAACGTTTTGTGTCGGTTGCAAAAAAACCGTATGCCTTCCCTGTTTCCCAGCTCTTCATTCCTAATTATATTATATAATTTGTATAACTATTAATATACAAAGTATATATATATATATATATATATATATATATATAAATATATATTTCTTTATTATATTCTACATTCTATGTATGTATCTATTCTATTGTATCTATAATCTCTTTTTTGTACCACACCTTTGATCGTTTTGAAATTGTTCATCCCAGACAGACAGACAGACAGACAGACAGACAGACAGACAAACAGACAGACAGACAACTTTTTGCCAAAAGATCTAGTCTACTGCAATGTTTTATTTTCATCCAGTGAGTGCCTCTCGAATTATAATTTATATTAGCTAATATTTATTTATATTAGCTAATATTATATAATTTATAATATTAACTAATCGTAGACTTAATAATTTATTTTCAATTTATGTTCAAGTTCAAATGCGACACTATTGCGGTCTTATCCATACTAATGGTATCATGCTACTTTTTCCTTGTCTGTTGATCAGCGCTTTAGAAGTCCGATTTTGTAGTGAAATTCTTCCTTTTGGTTGTTGATTTTAGAAATGTTTTACTAGGGCAACTTGTCTTTTTTTTATTCTTATCGATTTCTAAATATCATCTTACTGTAGTATGATACTTTGTATTTAAAATAAATGCAACAGAATTTATCTTGTGATCCAAACTTTGAGAGGATCGTTTTTGCGCTTACTTTCAAGTGCTTTGTTTATTGTTCGATTCCTCGTAAACTAAAAACTTTTAACAGCTGAAACTCCGTCTGTGACAAGTATATGAACCAAACTATGGTATAAATTAATACCCTAAGCCACTTGACCTACAGTATTCTCAGAATCGAAGTATAAACAGACCCTATTTTTTGCCCGGCGCCCGGACCGCTCGGAATGACTCGTGTATTTGTAAGCCTTGTTTTACAAAAAAAAAGTTGGGAGAAAGTGTGTTTTTTGATTTTTTTGTGTGTATGTATATATTATTGTAAATACAATAGATACTTTTTATGCAAATAATTAGTTTTTTAATTAATTATCACGACTTTTGTAGAATAAACTGGAATAAATTCGCTCAACCTGATTTCAAGTTGGTATTAATAATACATTGCAAGGTAAAACAGGACTAAAACATTTTAAATGTATTAGGTTATTTCATAACAATTTCAACGATATAAGTATTATATAGTAGCTCTATACAAAACTTTAGAGATATCGTCATTTTAATCAAACGCGCCGTTACCGCGCGCGACTTCCTAAAATTGCCGTCACAGATGAGCGACGTCGTGCTAAATTGCCGCCACACACGAAGGGATATTACAAACTAAGTGTTTGACGCTAAATGGTGTTGTGTGAATAGTCCACCAATATTATATTATTACTAGCTGTCCCGTTCGCAACTTCGTCCGCGCGTTTTAAAAAGAAAAAATCCAAACCATCCTCGAATACACTTGGAACACACACACAAAATTTCATCAACGATTTTGATGAAATTTTGTGTGTGTGTTCCAAGTGTATTCGAGGATGGTTTAGATTTACGATAAGATTTTGATGTCCAGCCGTTTAGGAGGAGTTTAATTACAAACACAACACGCACGGAAGATTTACATGTATAATGAATAATTACAGAAATGTACAGAATAATTATACACTAATATAAAATACATGTGAAACAGTCGAGCTATCTAAGGACCGTTTAAAACGATCTATAGATAGCTCAACTGATCCAGATCACTGCCTGAGGGCAGCGTTCCCAAGACAGTGGCGGCGTTGCCACGTTAAATGGCAATGCTAATATGCTGAGACAGATAGTAGCTAACGTTAAATAAAGAAGAAATTATATGAGAATTATATAGTGTTTTCCCTCAGTATCTGGACAGATAAAATAAATTGATCCTGTGCTTCGTCGGCCGCAGCTACGGTACGCTTACTTCGCTCGCTCGTCTTGCGCTATGTTTACAAGTATCTTACATAAATAAGGGAATAATATTTTGACTTCAAGAAATCGTATTATAATATTAATGACTATATTATTGATAAGCATAAGCCCTCAGACAGTTAACCGACACATTTGAAAATAAATAAAATAAATAAATAAATGTGATCTCTCTTGTATTAGTTTTTCGTAGTTAAGTTATAAGATGGATCATGCAAAAACCAGGACAAGTTTCTTGCCGGCTCTTCTCGAGCTTTGGTTAGGAGGAATTGGCACCTAAATTCACCTAGTATGTTTACCTAGTACTTTCGTGTGTATGTTTACCTAGTACTTGTGATTCGTGATCCTTGTCATTGTATTGAATAAAGTAGATATCTTTTGACTTTTGACTTTGACTTGATTAAAACTTATTTAATGTACCATGTAATATAACGACGGCAAATAATAATAGCCACAGTGTCATCAATAGTATATTCGATTCGAATGAAACCTCGGTATAATAACAAATATTATGGCGCGTTTAGACACAGACCGGTTTCTCTGGAATCTTGAACGAGTGCCTTCCCTATAATTATACTCTCCCGAAAACGAAACCTTAATTTCACGGTAATTCTGGGAGAGCGATTTGCATCATCATTCCAATTTACTTAAAAGAAGTTAGGATAATACGTGTGTCTATAGCTATATTATTATTCGGAACAATAACTTACTAGTCCTCTCATCACACAGATACCTAAGAAGACCCATTGGTCTTCGATATACATATTTGTAGTGTAGGGCCAGAAACGCCAAATCTCCTCAAACGGATGATAAGACAAAGAAGAAAAGTGTAACCTATTAATAATAATAATAACTAGTGGTCGCCCACTGGCCGAAATTCGACCATAATTAATAAATAATTACCTAATGTATTTGTTAAGCATAATTAAAAAAAATATTAGCATTCTGCACTCTTTCTCTATATAATAGATAGATAGATAGAAAACTCTTTATTGACTACCAAACGGAATATTACAATAACAATAATAACTAAACTTATTTAAGGCAATACAATGGGTGGCCTTATCGCTAATAGCGATCTCTACCAGGCAACCGTTGGATGGATTGGACTATAAATAAACAAAGAAGGGGCATGTAGGTGTGGTGTATATATATAATTACATACTTACATACATGTATATACTAAACAAATATTGATATAAATATATACATACATATGTACTCAATAGATATAATTATAATTATTTGGTTATATATTTCTGCCTTTTGGGGTAGAAACTTTAGGCCCGTGAGGACCTGAGGCGTGGCTCCTATTCAGAGAGTTATCAAAGAGACTGGTGGACAAGACCAATGATCAAAAGGCTGGTGCTTACCTCGGACAAAGGATTAGTATGGCTATTCAACGAAGTAACGTTGCCAGCCTTTTGGGCACTCTACCTGCGGTCAGTGAACTGAACTGTATTTATTATCTATAAGAAATTGTATATTTATTTAATATAATATGTGTTTACGAAATGATTAAATGACTTATAATTAAAAAAAATACTATAAAGATAATAATCAGTTTATGTATAATCAGCATCAGTATATAATATAAAGATAAAAAACAGTATAAAAATCAACAATACAGAAATGACTACGTATAACAGCACGTCAAATAATGTTTCAAGAGTCTTGGCCTTTCTGATATCTACAGGGAACGCGTTCCACAAGCGGACAGCCTGCACTGTAAATGACTTTCCATAGAAGAGGAGTGAACGGGAATTTCGACCACTTATTATAGTGTGCGAAATTTCATACGTAATTCGCGTAATTTTCGTAAAAAGGGGTACAAAGTTTTTGCTTCACGTATTTATATTTAGACTAGGGGTGGCCCTGTGGTCGAAATTCGACCATAATTATGTAATTAATAATTAATGTATTTATAATGCATAATTTAAAAAAAATATTAGCATTCTGCACTCTTTCTCTATATAAACTATAAGTATGCGAAATTTCATACTCCTCCGTCCGCGCACAAAGTTTTTGCTTCACGTATTAATATATAGATAACTAGGTGCTGTTCGCGGCTTCGCGCGCGTAGTACCTACATAAAAAGTAGCCTATGTCCTTCTCCAAGGTCCCATCTATCTCTTTACCAAAATTCATCAAAATCGGTTCAGCGGCTTAGGCGTGAAAACGTGACAGACAGACAGACAGAGTTACTTTCGCATTTATAATATTAGTAGGGAAGTAGGGATAATAAGCCGGAAATTTCACAGCATCGTCTGGCCCCAAAGTAAGCAGAGCTTGTGTTATGGGTACCACATGACTGATAAACTATTTATCACCCCTACGTTTGTTTTGTGGAGGTTTTCCAAACTTATGAAGGCACCATAAAATATACCGAATACTGACAATTTAAAATGATGGCTATGGTTTGCCAGTCTTACCTCCAGCTGTCGGTGAGAACTTGACCTCGTTGCCAGCAGACGTCTCAGTAGGTAGATGGAAGAGGTTCACGCCGGATGACGTCATGCTGCCTGGCTCCGCCCACGTTACAGAAAGCCGGTCCACCGATGGGTGTGGGGACGATGGAGGGTGCTCAGAAGAACCCTGTTGTAAAATATCTATGACATTTTTTGGCATATTTTTGAAGGATGCTTTTTAATATCCATATTTTATGCAGTAAAGTTGACGCGTTGCCTTCATCATTGTTATTTTATGTTTTAAAATGATACCTATTTTATAACTACAGGCAGTCTTAGTAGCTGGCATACCAGATTGCTGAAACGCTATTACTTAGGTGTTACCGCTTCGATAAAATACATTATTAACAACTGTTTTGTTTGGTACTTTAGCAAAAAAACCGAAATAACAGAGAAGCCAGAGAAAAAATATACCCAAAAGTCCCACATTTTTCACATTCTGTCATCACTTTGCATGTATATTTTAAAAGCAACAATTATTATCACTTAGCGATGGATTTTAATTACAAAAGTGGTAACAGTGTGCTATGCGTGCCTTGAAAAAAGTTCAAATTAACAAGCACTTTCATTACGAACATCATGAAAGTTTATAATCATTAAAACAATTGTACTGTTTTCCATTACAGATAACAGCAAACTTCTAATGTATGTAATGTTTGTACTATTTAAACACTGGTCATAGAAATTGAAGCGTCTGTAACGTTTTTTGTGAATTTTACAATGAGACTAATCATAATAAAGTTATGAAAGAAAGATTAAAAGAAAGATAGTTTACCGTTAAGTGGGGGATGAAATCAAACGTTAAACGGCCTTACATGATTTTAATATAATCTAACCGATTTAGAAAGACATAGTGTGTAAATTTGAATTATTTCCGTAACGACGTAGTGGACCACAGTAGGACTGTGTTGAGGCAAATCGTGAAACGACTGAACTAAAACTAGGCTGGTCGCGCACCTATCTATAAACTGACGATTTATTGCAAAGGAATTCAGGTGGCGAAGAGGGCTCCTTAGTTCGCTTAATTGCTTCACGTCACGCTTCGAGGAAGTAGGTTCTAACAACTACCTTCTATGATGAAGGTTATCGACTAGCCTTTGTTTGGAGCTTTACTCGCTGCTCAATGTTTTCTGTTCTGGTTTCTTCTATCGAAGCGTTTCATTGCTTCCGTGCTTCGGAGGGCACGATCCCGTCTTATCACAAAGTTGTTATAACAATAGTGGGATTGAAAATAGCAGTAGTATTATGCCATCGAATAAAAACTTAGTTGTCTCTTATCTTGATGGTAACCGAAATGCACAAAACTCTTTGTGAAATTTATAAACATTAAGATTTGAGATTTTGAGATTTATCCAATTGTATTATTAACGCTGATACTTGCTTGTTACGTTTGTTAGATGGCCGGGAATATAATAAATTTTATAGTACAGTCAATTTCAAAAGTAGAGGATCACGTGACTATTCGCAGTTTTTCTTTTGTGAGTGTCAATGAATGCGGCCAATCTCTGACGCTGATTAACAATAACAGCCAGGGAAGGCATCATTGTAGAATCAAATATAATTAAATTTAATAATTTTCTAAGACATGGGTCTTATCTGTAATAATATACCCTGGGAGCTTATACTCAGAAACTGATATTAATATCTCATGCTGATGACGTCAACATCTCACCTGACTAGAAGAACTTACCAAAAAACTTTAATTTGAGTATGAAACAAGGCGTCATCAGACAATTTTCATGGAACGATTCATTACTCTTATAACGTATACCTAGATAGAACGTATCATAATAATTTTAAAAGTATTCTATCAGTCATCTGGTCACCATAATACGAGTACAACGAGTGTTGGGTGCATTTTCGACCATAATTAATTAATAATTAATGTATTATTTATGCATAATTAAAAAAAATAATTTGCATTTGCACTCCTCTATATCTTTATCCTTATCCTTACTATATTATAAACGCGAATGTTTGTATGTATGTTTGTTACTCTTTCACGTAAAAACTACAGAATGGATTTTTAATGAAACTTTACACTTATACATTATACACTACTGTTTGTAATGTTATGACAATTAAAAGTTCAGAATTGTAGATAACTTGTAGCAGGCAACCCTAGACATTCATTCCATTAACAGTAGTCCCGCCCTAGCGCTAGCGATTATATCACTCGCATAATTAACAAGGGATTTTTACCGTCTATGGTCGACAATCGAAAGAGATTAAAATTATAAATGATGTACGCTTTACAAGTAGTAAAGCAATAACATTAAGTTTCACGTTCCGCATTTTCTATGAATTTTGAAAAAGTTCAAGTTAATTGATCACCTAATTGTGGCAATTTCCTTTAGATAAATTTGCTCTCTTGCATCTGGACTAGTTGAGTTATCTATGGATCATTTAAAAAGTATTTAGATAGCTGTTTCACGTGTATTGAAACAGAGGCAAACCTCGAATCAAACAGAGGAATGTATAAGTCTGTGTCTCTGTGGCATCGTAGCTCTCAAACGGATGAACCGGTTTTGATTGAGTTTGATTTTGTATGATTTGTTCAGCCTTTTGAAGATCATCAACTCATTTTTAGTTGAGGAAGGGAAAGCAACTTTCTCAATAGATTGTAAATATGTTATCCTGTGACTTTAATGATAGGAACATGGTAACATCACCAGATGCACCAGTATCACCTTTGATCTCCAGGGTACCTAACGTGTCCTCTTCGAGAAGCAGAGATATAGTGTAAAGACTCTTTTGAATCGTCTCAATAAATAATAATAATAATAATAATAATTTCGGACGTTTCACACAACATCATCTGGCCCCAAAGTAAGCAGAGCCTGTGTTATGGGTACCACATGACTGATATACTACTTATAAATATACTTAAATAGGTAGAGATATTTAAAAATATTTAATTCATACTTTTGTCTATATAAATAATTAAATCCTACTTAATATTATAAATGTGAATGTAAGTTTGTTTGTTTACGCTTTCACGCGAAAACTACTTAACCGATCATCATGAAACTTTGTACACATATTCTTGGAGGTATTAGAAGTAACATAGGGTACTTTTTATAAAAAAAAACTTTTTACGAAAGATATTTATATGGCAAAACAACGTTTGCCGGGTCAGCTAGTAAATAAATATTGGTGGAATTTACACAACACCATCTAGCCCCAACACATTACCTTGTATTATGGTGACCAGATGGCTGATATAATACTAATATATATTTTAAAACATAGATACATAGGATACTTTATAACATACAGACACAGAACAAACACCTATCTTCCTCACACAAATGTGTGTCGGCAAACGGCAGAGCAACTACCAACAGAGCTGAAAGATAAACATACGAGTGTATTCTATACTACACTAGCGACTCGATCCGACTTCGCACGGGGACAATGCTGATACTAAATATACAACAACAACCAATGTGATTAGAAAACTACAAATTATTAGTGTATCTCTCTTTATATTAAGCATGTATTATACATATAAACCTTCCTCTAGAATCATTCTATCTATTAAAAAAACCCGCATCAAAATCCGTTGCGTAGTTTTAAAGATCTAAGCATACATAGGGACAGACAGACAGCAGGAAGCGACTTTGTTTTATACTATGTAGTGATTCTGCCTGCAGCTTTGTCTGTGTGATACATAGATGACTATCCCTACTAATATTATAAATGCGAAAGTAATTCTGTCTCTCTGTTTGTTACGTTTTCACGCCTAAACCGCTGGATCGATTTTGATGAATTTTTACGCTACTTTTTATGTAGATACCACGCGCGCGAAGCATTGGGCAGTAGCTAGTATTAATATAATATGTTATATCAATTATTGCGTGACTGAGTAACAAACTAACATACAAAGGTCTAAATATTCAAACATTAGCACAAACACTCGCATTTATAAATTTTGTAGGATTATTCTTAACAGTTAAATTAAGACTGTAGTTAATCGTTGTGTTTTTAATATTAGGTTGGGGAAAAAGTCTTTTCGCATTATAGTATTTATGAACTTGTAATAAAATCTCTTTGGCTATACTATTTGTATCTGGCTGGTTTTGGTATCATTAAAAGTTTAAATTTTAAAGAACATAATTCCAAATTCAAGTTAGGAAAATGTGTGATTTTTATTTGTTTTTCGTACTGTCAAGATAAGTGAATCTAATGAAGAAATTCGATACATTTTAAAATTTGACTACAAAAAAGGTAAAAATGAAACGCAAGCCTCGAAAAAAATTTGCGATGTTTATGGACCTAGTGCAGTGTCTGTGACAGTAGCACAAATTTGGTTTAAGCGTTTTCATTCCGGAAATGTTGATGTCAAAGATGCACGTCGCTCTGGTCGCCCTATTACGGATAAAATGGATGCTATTTTTGAAAAGTGGAGCAAGATCGGCATATCAGTAGTTACGACGTAGCTGAAGAACTGGAAATTGACCACAAAACAGTTTTGGCGCATTTGAAAAAAACTGGGTACACAAAAAAGCTCGATATTTGGGTACCTCACGAGCTCACTGAAAGAAACCTAATGAACCGTGTACTCATTTGTGATTCTTTATTACGACGTAATGAAACCGAACCATTTTTGAAGAAGCTGATAACTGGTGATGAAAAGTGGATCACGTACGACAAGAACGTGCGAAAAGGTCGTGGTCAAAAGCCGGTCAGGCTTCAAAGACTGTGGCGAAACCCGGGTTAACTCGCAACAAGGTGATGCTGTGTGTGTGGTGGGATTGGAAGGGCATTATTCATTATGAGCTGTTACCACCAGGCAGGACCATCGGTTTTGAACTCTACTGCGAACAACTGATGAGATCAAAGCAAGAAGTTGAGAGAAAGCGGCCGGAATTAATCAACAGAAGGGGTGTGGTTTTTCATCATGATAACGCTAGACCTCACACATCTTTAGCCTCACTTACTACTTACTCCATTGGCGCAGGGATCCAAAATGAGTCTTGGCCTCCGAAACGAGAACTCTCCACCTTCTCCGGTCCTTTGCAATCTCCTGCCAGTTATCAGCTGCAAGCTCACGCAGATCAGCTTCGACTCTATCGCTCCAACTGTATTTGGGACGACCAACCGGGCGACGACCAAGTGCTTGGCCCAAGTATGCTCTCTTGACGCTACGATCTTCACCCATTCGTTGAATATAGCCGAGCCAACGGAGTCGGTTAGATTTATATTCTCCTATGATGTTTGGCTCGGCAACGAGGTCTCCAATTTCAACGTTTTTTCGAACCCTCCAGCTGCCATCCTCCCTCTTCACAGGTCCGAGAATTTTTCGGAGAATTTTCCTCTCTGCTACCAAGAGCTGGTTTTCCTCTTTTAAGGTCAGTGTCCAGGCTTCAGAACCATACAGAAGAATTGGTCTTATAACTGTTTTATATATGTGAATTTTGGTTCTTCTGCTAAGAAGCTTGGACACTATTACCTTGTGCAGAGCAGCACTACATCGTAAGGAGTTCTGGATACGCATTTGAATTTCCTCTTCACGGGTATTTGTGTCAGTTATAGTACAGCCCAGGTATTTAAATTTGGCATTTCCCTTAAACGTAATATTACCAACTTGTAAATTTTGACTCATTGTACGAGGTTTTCTGAACGACTTTATGTGAAGATACTCGGATTTCTCGTGACTGACCCTGAGTCCCACCTTTTCCGCCTTCACTTCTAGAACTGCAGCGGCTTCTGAGACTTCTTCGCGACTTTCCCCTAACAAAGCTAAGTCATCTGCGTATCCAATTACCCTGTGCCGTTCATTTAGCACCAGTCCGAACTCCAGTGCGAGCACTTTTCTGAGTACAAATTCCAGAACCAAGTTGAAAAGCATTGGTGAGAGGGCATCGCCCTGTTTAAGCCCAGTAATCACCGCGAAATCTTCGGTTAGTTCACCTTCTACTTTCACCCGCATCTTGCTCTCACCAATGGCCACAACTATCATATCAACGAGCTTTACTGGGATTTGGAAATTTCTAAGAATGGTGTACAAGTCCTCGCGACCTATACTATCGTACGCTTTTTTAAAATCAATAAAGAGCGAATGGATACTCTGAGCGTATTCCCATTTTTTCTCTATGAGTTGTTTTAGGAGGAAAATCTGGTCTACAGTCTAGGTCTACATTTTCGACGGAACCCACACTGATAATCACTAAGGATTTGTTCCGCATACGGTTCCATCCGATCCAAAAGCACATATGATAGGACCTTATACGCTTTGGGTAGTAGAGCTATTCCTCGACAATTTGCGCACCTCTTTTTAGACCCCTTTTTGTGAACAGGACATATTATTCTGGTATTCCATTCCATCGGTTGCCTTTCTATTCTCCATATGTTAAGTAGAAGCTCGTATAATTTGGACTGGACCACCCCACCACTGTACTTCCATAATTCAGATGGTATACCGTCAATACCTGAGGCTTTGTTATTTTTAAGCCTCATAATAGCCCTCTGAACTTCTTCGAAAGTAGGTGGTGCCACCTCGTCGGTATTAACTTCTTGTGTACTCAATACGGCTGCTTTGAGGGATGGGCAGTTTAGCAGATTATGAAAGTAGTCACGCCAAATGAACTTTATTTCGGCTATGTCGGTCACAAGATTCCCTGTTTCATTCTCTAATATTTAGGTTGTGGGTTGGTAACTTTTTTTTACTTGTGTTACTTAATGGTAAAATTTTCTCGACTCATTAGATCGAATAAGCGTCTCCATGTTTTTCACCAGGCCATCCAGGTGCTGTCTTCGAGCTGTCTTTATCTTTTTCTTTACCTCCAGCCTACACATTTGGTATTTGTCATCCCAACGGTCATCTTGTTCTGCCAAGATCCCAAACTCTTTTCTATTATTTATAGCGGTTTCAAATTCTTGGTTCCACCAATTGCGCCGTTTATTGTGCTTTGCTGTACCTAATACTTTAAATCCCACATCTTTAATAGTGTGCTTTTAGGCTTTCCCACCCTGAAGCTATATTATCATCCAACTCTAAATCTTTGAATCTATTATTCAGCTCCAATTGAAATTGTTCTCTAACTTCTTTGTGTTTCAAATTTTCAACGTCTATTCGTTCCTCGGTCCTCGGACTAAAGTCGGTCACTCAGCAAAAATTAAGAGAGTTTGGCTGGGAGGTGTTAATGCATCCGCCGTATAGTCCTGACCTTGAACCTTCAGATTTCCACCTGTTTCGGTCTCTTCAGAATTCTTTAGACAGTGTCAGGTTAACATCACGAGAGGACTGCCAAAACCACTTGTCGCGGTATTTTGATCAGAAGTCCCAAAATTTATATAGCAATGGAATCATGTCCCTACCTACAAGATGGCATAAAGTTATCGAACAAAATGGTACCTACATACTTTAGTTAAATGTAAATAAACTACATTAAAATTGAATATTAAAAAATGTTTGAAATTTTCTTAAAAAATGCGAAGAAAGAAATTAATAGGTTATTCATTCAGAGAAAATATTCTCTTACTTATGCATAACATCGACAAGCCAGTTGAGAATACGAATATTCTTTTTGGTAAAATATGTGAGCAGTCCGACTGTATTGAATGACAGAGAAATATGGTTGAGATTTGATTTTGAGTGTCGGTTTTGGTTGTTCTCCACAGAGATCAGCCAAAACCGTAGCTTGACGTCAAGTGTCCTCGTCATCATAAATAAATAAATAATGCCGGCCATTTAACACAGCGTCACCTGGCCCCAAAGCAAGTAAAGCTTGTGTTATGTATGGGTACCATATGACTGATATACTACTTACATACTTTTTTTGTATTTGTAAATACATGTACCTATTTTGTAAATCGAACCCACACACCTTACGACCGAGTTGAGATCGGCATCGCTACTACCTTTTAGGTGCTTTTAGTGATATTGTTATTCTAGGTATTAATTCCTTTACACACCATTAGACAAAGACCTCGAACCAAAAGAGCAAACAGAATGTTTATGTAATTACAAAATGAATCGGGGCTCGGCACCATTAAAAAGTATCGAACCGGGCAAGCAATTAACGAAATGTAATACTTACTACCTACTTACCTACTGCCTAATGATTAGTCGTTGAGCAAAGTATAAAGTATATAGCAATTCGGTTGGTTCTTTTCTAAAATTAGGATTTGTCTAAAATATAGTACCTAATCAATATTTTAGTTTGTCATAGCATTTGTAAAACCTATTCGGTTGATACCATCTAACTAAATTATGAACGCTTAATTAAATTACGATAAGTTGGTAACAGCAGAATACCAAAATTTTATTTGACAGTTCTAAACCTAATTTTAGCTAAATTTAGCTAGGTTGGTGCCAACAGAATTGAGGCCATTGTCGAAGCCAAGAAACTGGAATGGTCAGTTTCAAAAACTAAACATGTGTACTAGATACTTTTACCTGAGGAGTCAGCTCTGATCTGCATGGTTCAATGACGACCCGTGGACGTGGCTCTAGCTTCAAAATTCCACGTTCTTTTACCTGTTAAAAACTTTCAGATTACAGATTTAAAGCATATTCACGAAATTGTCTAAAAATACATTCTTCAAAAATCATTCAACCTGTATGAGTTACTAGCTTACACATGCGGATTCGCACGCGTGGTACCTATATAAAAATTAATTCCAATAAATTGTTATTCCAAGTCACTGATTATCTCTTCTTCTTCTTCTTCTTCTTCTTCTTTGTTTATGGCATGTGACATAATAATGCCAATTTTGCCAGTGTCAAGTGTTTATGTTTGTTTATGGTCAATTTGTTTAATAAAGTCTAAGTCGATGGTCAATTGTCAATTCTAGACGTCACGCGGAATGGCGTCTAAAATTTTCTTGGGATTCCTCGTCGTTCACATCACATTGCATCACAACACACATTTAATTCAATTCTCCATACCTGTCCTGTAGTCACAATTTATTCATTAAAATTCCGCCATTATTACTGAATAAAACATGCAATAAAACGAATAAAACAATATTAAATTAGCAGAGCCATGCTACTTCATGAAATGACAAACGAAGAATCCCTTGATTATCTCTATACCAGTTTTATTAATATCTGCCAAGTCATTTTGACGTATTTGAGCCACAAACATTCAAACGTCCAATCTTAATCTATTATCTAAAATAAATAAATAAATAATGCCGAACATTTCACACAATATCATCTTGCCACAAAGTTAGCAGAGCTTGTGTTATGGTTACCACATGACATGATTTTTGTTTTGTAAATACTTTCCTACGTATTATAGTTACATATAAACATCCAGACGAGACAAATACATAGATCGTACATTTGAAAACATTTCTCCCGCGGCGGGAATCTAAAAAAATGCAATACTATGCTATTTACTTACCTGTTGTAAGTAAATAGCATACCTACCTACTTGTTTATTTATTACATCTTTCAGCTTAGGCGAATAAGGATATTCGACTGTTATCTGTTCGGCAATTATTAAAATTTTCCCGGTCAAAAGTGAAACAATCACTGAATCTATTTCTCGACAACCACTTAGTAGTTGTAGTAGTACACACAGCAATTAATTGCAGCTGGGGTACAAAATAAGATACTTTGTGTGTAAGGCCTAAGGTAATCTAATAAAGGAAGATTTTTTCTATTTTCAGTTATTTCAATTCATCCAAATAACTTTTATTAGCAGACAACAATGGTCCATAGACAAAATTATAGCAAACAAAATATAGTATATTATAAGTACATAGTGTATATAATGGATTTCTGTCCACCTGGACGGAAAAAAATGACACCATGCCATTATGGTAAATGGGTATTATGATTTTTTTTTAACGATTCTTTTTATTCAACCTGGTAATGCCGCCAGTATCTTGGGAACGCTGCCCTCTGGCAGTGATCTGGATCAGTTGAGCTATCTATAGATCGTTATGGATTTCTGTCCACCTGGACGGAAATAAAAAATGACACCATGCCATTATGGTAAATGGGTATTATGAATTTTTTTCAACGATTTTTTTCATTCAACGTGGTAATGCCTCCAGTATCTTGGGAACGCTGCCCTCTGGCAGTGATCTGGATCAGTTGAGCTATCTATAGATATTATTGTATATTATTTTGTACATTTCTGTAATTATTTCTGTTAATAAAAGTTTATAATTATTTTTTCATATAAGTTCTTTTTATTTAGGTATTCTGTATGTTTTATTTTTTTATATTGTTTAGTATTTTTTGTGATATGGGTGTCAATGCCTGAAATAAACGAATGTATTATTATTATTTATTATAGTTAATCTAAATAATAACTAGTTTCACCCAGTGGTGAAGAATGGGACAAAAACAACCTAGCATTTATCCATTGAAAAAAAACTCCTCTTGACTAGAAGGGTCGATGATAAGAAAGTAAATACAATAATAAGTAATACAGGTATGTACAAAATACGCCCTTGAGTTTTGCTCCTTGAAATGTAGGAATGACTCTACAATGATTACATTGTTTTATCTCCTTGGTTCATTCCTATTTTGAGCCCACTTCAAAAAAAGAAGGAGGTTCTCAATTCGTCGGAATCTTTTTTTTTATGTATGTTCACCGATTACTCAAAGACGCCTGAACCGATTTCGAAAATTATTTTTTGTTTCAAAAGTATACTTCCCAGATGGTCCCATTTAAATTTTATCGAAATCAATCGCGTGGTTTTTAAATAATCAACAATAATCTATAAATTGTATACATCGATGATATTTTTTATACATGAAGTCGGTTGTCTTTTTAGTTTTTAAAACGTAGGTACATATTACCTACTGACTTCATATACCACATGCAAAACTGAAGTAACTGGTTCATTGACAACTATAGTGCGTAATAATTAAAACTCTAAATCCCGCGTCATATTTGCATAGGTACACAAATTTTAGATCGTTGACTAAAAAAACACCAACTTGATCAGAAGACCGAAGAAAAAACTAGACCTGATTTTCTAGCATTTGGCGCAGCTATAAGCAGCTAGTGGAGAAAACACAGAAATACTTCATGGATCTTGCAAACCTGTATTTTATGAACTATGCACCGTAACAAACTTTTTTTTTGTTATTTTAGTGCACACTATTCATACGCTAAATAATATTACAATCTAGCCAAATAAGCTAATAAGTAATTTTGTTTTGACATAGTTTTATGAAGTAAATATATATATATATACCTAAGAATGTGTCCAATAGCACTTTTCTTACAGTCTCTTGTTAAGGGGAAGACATTTTTTTTTGTGTTTTTATTTGATTACTTAGCACTTCACTCTTGTTAAACTACACTTACTCAAATGGCTTTTTCTGTTTGAGTCTTCTTACAATGTCCGTAATGTCGAGGAACTCTATTTTGAAGACTCTATGGAGATCGTCATTTCTTAAATACCAGGGGGCATTAACTATTTCCCTTAGATCTTTATTTTGGAATCCTTGGATTATATGGATATTGTTTGGTACAGCCCCACAGCTATATTCCATAGGTTCATATTGGCAGCAGGACTTGCTTGTATAATAATAACTTATTGTGTACTGACAGAGCGAACAAACTGACAATAATATATTAAAGCGAGGTAGATACCTTAGAATCCATTGTGGTGACAGGAGGCAGGTGATCACCATCAGCAGAAAACAACAACTGGTTATTGAGAAGTCAACTCGCGTGTCAACATTACCCTAAGGGGAGAAGTGTGTAAGTGCGATTATTCAAATTGCGAGTTTACAGGTCGGGTTGTGATGTCGTCACGAAGCTTTACGATGCTATCGTCACTCTGTATGGCGTTTCAATGATTAATGCTTATGGAGTTATGCTGAATTCACTTTGACCTATTGTTGTTTTAATTATGCAATCAATTTGCATTCACTTAAGCGAATGTAGGGTGAAAGTTTGTTTATGTGACAAAAATTTAAAAAACTGATTATAGTTTCGAGTGAATGATCAGAAATATTTATATGGTACTAGCTGCTGCCTGCGCCTTCGCGCGGGGGTACCTACATAAAAAGTAGCCTATGTCCTTCTCCAATATCCCAACTATATCTACCAAAATTCATCAAAATCGGTGCAGCGGTTTAGACGTGAAAACGTGACAAACAGACAGACAGAGTTAGTTTCGCATTTATAATGTTAGTAGGGATTACATATATATACAAGCAGTCATTAGCTAATCTGGCGTTAAAATCTGTGGCCATATATATTTAGTGACAAGACAGTCATACTTTTTGATTATTGCGTTAATTATCAGATATACCGATATAATTTTAAAATTGTTGATTATATTTCCAGTACAAAAATAATAACAAGTTTTGATCGCGAAAGTTGAACGAATAATATTTCCAGCAGTTTTTGAGTTACGACCTTTCCGAAAAGGTGTCATTAGGTAATTAGTGGGAACTGCAA
This sequence comes from Lampropteryx suffumata, assembly GCA_948098915.1. Lineage (NCBI taxonomy): Eukaryota > Metazoa > Arthropoda > Insecta > Lepidoptera > Geometridae > Lampropteryx > Lampropteryx suffumata. The sequence continues at coordinate 9,167,372 of OX402544.1, read as the reverse complement.
GGGAAGCGGAGGGAGTAGTTAAAAGGGGTGAGACGATGTTGATACTGCTGTATTCGTAGTACCTACCCTGTACCTATATACATAGGTTTGTTGTGAGACCTATAAATATTTCACAAGTTTATTCCAAATTCTGAGATAAGTTTAATCACAAACAACATCAGTGACTACAGTTTTCCTGCTTATTTGGGCCTTATCAATTGAAATATGTAATAATGCCTTTATTTTAAAACATATTGTAATACTATGTTTTATTACTTTATCAAAACTAAAAAGACAACCGACTTCATGTGTACAAAAAATATCATCGATGTACCTATACAATTTTGAGATTTTTGTTGAAAAATATGATTCCTACGAATTGAGAACCTCCTCCTTTTTTAAAGTTCGATATCAAATAATACACACATTATTTGATATCGAATAGTATTTGACAATGGAAAAAAAGTCAATGGAATAGTATTTTGAAAATGTACTTAAATATTATTACCGGACATTTCACACAGCATCATCTGGCCCCAAAGTAAGCAGAGCTTGTGTTATGGGTACCTTAAGACTGATATACCTACCTACTACTTATATATTCTTTTTTTAAATACATACATATTATACATAGAAACACCCAGACCAGAGACAAATACTCGTACAAACATTTGTCCCGCACCGGGAATCGAACCCGCAACCTTCTGCGTCTCAGGCGGATCTTAGCCCACTGCGTCACAGAGGTCGTCGTAAGTAAGTAATATTGTTTAACTTAAACTCAAAGAAACTGTACTTTGGGAAAGAGAATGCTAAAAAATATTGTAATTTGACTATGATAGTTTCACAGCAGAGCAGCAGCAGTTTCCCTATGTGTTCCTCTAATGTAGACATTCAGCAGACTTTGAGCCTTACTATATGTGTACAATATGTGTAGTCTAAGAATCAGAGACCAATTTAAGAGTGAGCTATACATAAGCCGCTTATCAACATTCCGTTCATTGTGACGTACGGAAACGTGAGCTTAACTTATGTATGCGTTTTCGAACTCTGTATCTAAGCCTGACCCTAGGCTTAGGCTAAACCTAGGGTTTATTTTTTCATCATCAGCTAAGTACTACTTTTATATGAGTCAGTGAATAACACTGGTGACAGATTTAATAGCCAGCTCAAAGCCTGTCAAGACAAATAGGTAGTCCCAGGTGATCCAACTGCCCAGAAGGTTGCTTCACATCGCAGATCTGTAAGGAACGACCGCTATCCCACAAGCGCTTTTGCTATCTTAACCACACTTATTTTGTTTGTACCTAATAGTTACGTTTTAAAAACTAAAAAGAAAACCGACTTCATTGAATATATTTTATTTTAGTGGAAAGTATTTTGTTTATATTATAATAAGGGTAGGCCAACTAAACGCACTGCTCCATAGATACAGCGAGGTTACGGAGTAAACGAAAATATCATTCATATATAAAAAAAATCGATTTTTGTAGGTTTTTTAAAAACCGCCACCTCCCTTTAAAACAAAAAATAATTTTCCAAATCGGTTCAGGCGTCTTTGAGTTATCGGTGAAAATACATTTAAAATAAAAACCGGCCAAGTGCGAGTCGCACTCGCGCTCCGAGGGCTCCGTACAAACCTATAGGTATATAAGTAAAATTTCATCCATCACGACAATCCAGTCATAGTTGGATGATGTTACAAAAAATTTACAGTTTTCGCAATTTATCCTTTATCTGTGCTATAAGACGTTGCTTTGTACCAAATTTCAAGATTCTGAGTTCACGGGAAGTAACCTGTAGGTTTTGATTCCCTTGCGAGTGTCGAAAATTTGCGGCATAAACGGCTGTATCTTTTGATTGCGTTGGCTTAGAAGTTTGTTTTTTTCACAGCTTTAAGGGACAGTATACCTGAGTATTTGATATATAGTTCCTGAGAAAAACTGTCTTGACAGACAGACGGACAGACGGACGGACAACAAAGTGATCCTATAAGGGTTCCGTTTTTTCCTTTCGAGGTACGGAACCCTAAAAAAAAGATTCCGACGAATTGAGAACCTCCTCCTTTTTTGAAGTCGGTTAAAACGCTTTACTTTACTAAGCTTACAATATCCAAAGCGACGTCTTTCTGCAATACGTTGAAGTAATAGAGCCTTCGCAAGCCTCCCTTTCCGAGTAATGGTTGCAGGGTGTAGCATGTTGTTGGCACCTAAGAGTATGTACTGCTGGAAGATAAAAGTGGAGGTGCGAATAAGATTCCTAGATTTTCAGATAGAGGGCACTGCATCATTGTGTTAGTTCGTTTTTATCAAGGACACAAACAAGTTTGAATGAATGCTTAGGGTAAGAATAATTTTGCATAAACAGAAAGACAACTTTATTATTATGTTTAATAGGCAAAAAGCAACGTGTAATTTTTTAAATGGAAAATCTCCATTGAAAAGTTTCCTCTTTTTAACATATCTACTATTTAAGTGCCTATTTAATACATATATTGGCTGATAGTAGTAGTGAGTTAGGTACCTCAGTACAGTTAGGTAAGGTAAGCACTCCAGTAGGTATTATTTTTCTTTACAATACAACTTAACATAATTGTCTGAAACAATGTAATAACAATTCTCAAATTTCTTGCAAAATATCGTGCAGAACTAGGTACCTACCTACTTAATATATTTATTAGACACTAATCTAAGGCACAGATGGTCAGCATATGACTTCTAGACTAGGGCAGACCAAGTTCATATTTTTTAAGATTGCGTCATAATCATATTAATTATATTTAAGTAAGTACTCGCTATAACATGTTGCAGGATTGTTCCCAGCAACGCTTAGGACTTACTTTTACAGAACATTTTTCAGAAATTAGTTTAAACTAAAGGTAAGAAGCATTAACTAAATCATTGGAATTCTGGCTAGGTGCTTCTTAACTTTTCCACCAGACCTGTTATTGTATAAAAGATTTACAAACAATAGTTCTACTAAGAAGAGGACGGTCAGCAGCCAGAACCCTCTTAGCTATAGAAAGGGCTTAGAGAATGGAGTGAGGAAGACAAAGTTATACGAGTAACGCGTGAAGAAACTAAGTGACCTAATGCACTTACGCGTCAGCAACGCAAACATACCAAGTTTATTAGTCTGTAGAATTCCCAATAAGCATCCTAGCACGTACTAGTTTGTCTTCACGACAGGGTGGTCTAACAGTTTTGACTCCTAAAACGTTTTTGTAAGCAGGAACCTACCTATAATAAAGTACCTACATACATATCTGCTCAAAGCTCTTCATGACATCTTAATTACCTAATAGGTATGTAGTTTTTAAAGATACGCATGATGGTCTTATACCTATATTCCTAATTATTAAGAACTAGTAATGCTAACCACAGCTAACGACCGACCTTTTTATAGTTCGATTTTAATAGAAGCCAAATGGCATTCAAGAAATTTTATTACCCAGGGAACCCTTTTCTGCTTCGCCGATTTTTTCCTCGAATCGCCGCACATGGCAGCGTTTTGGCAGAAAACAAAAGCTCGACCTTTTCAGGTTTATTCACAAAAAATCTGGTATGGGGCCACGTTTTCTACGCCTGTTTTTTTGTCAGTGATCTTGCTGGTCCAGATAAGACAGTCCACGGAATAACTAACGATCCGCAAAAGCACCATTTTCTATATTAACATGAAAGTGGAAAAATAAGGTAAGCATCGAGTTAACTCTAATGGAATACTCTTGTGGAAGTACAAACAACAGTGTTGTTTATGATACTACAACTTCGGCATGAATAATAGTAGCGGCAGTTTTATTATGAAACACCTTAGTCCTCAGCGAGGCTCAGCTGCTTCTGTTAACCTCCCGCCGGCTCTACTCTTTGACGCAGTGTTGTGAAACGAGGTACGCGTCAGTGCTCGGCCGACGATCGGCCGCGTCGACGGCGAAACAGTGCGCTCCGTCAAAATGGCGCGCTCAAGCGTTTATACACACTTTCTATCACTCCTCGCTATCACAGCGGCTCAGGATCACTATTACACACCGAGGGTCGGATCGCACAAGCTGGCATCGTGTTACAACAACGAAGGATTACCGCAAGTGAGTTAATCACAGCAAGAGCTTTAGCACCAACTTTTTGGTCGTGGTCATTATTTCATGTGAATGCTTTGTTTTTGTTTGAAGATTTGATTCTAACTTAGGCGGACGTCTTGAACTTCTGCAAAAGTATCTTGATTTACTTGGGTATTTTCGATACATATTTCCTTATAAGCTATGTAGGTACCTACTTTAGTAATTTATGTTCATTTATAATCAATTCTACGGTCTTCAAATGCTTTCTTCCAAATATACCTACTTGCGAAATTAAAAAGTTTGACGTACCTACTAAAGTACTTATTAAAGCGAGTTCACTAGGCCTGATCAAACATTGAATGGTATGTGATGTATAAGTACCTACAGTAAGTACTTGAATCTGTTGTAGCAGTACAAAATTGCCGCGGAAATCAGAACCATTGACCCTTGCTATCAATGAATATCATCAGCTTGCCCTAAAATGCTAGTTGCTAACAAGTTTTAGCAGATAATCGAGGGGTTATCGGTGCCGGTCGAGCTCTACAATGGGTTCGTTTACTCTGTGGTCGGTGCCCAATGTTGCGTTATCAGTCGGTGGCGGAACGCGCTATCTCGCATCCGCTACCCAAGAGATGGGCTTGCGTTCGTTATGAATCCACATCACCCATTCATGTTTTACGATGTTTTAATATGCATATAATTGTAACTATACCTATACATGAAGCCTGGCGTTATGTCCACAGCGATAGGTTAATGACGCCTTATAATAATATGTTGAGTAGGTACCTACCTAAGTACCTACTTACTTTGTTACATTTCTGTTTTCCTTTTATTGTTAAAGATCTTTAAGTTTAACTTGAGTTCTATCGTAGGTACCTATGTAAATGTTTAGCTGCTAGAGCTTATCAATCCGAAACATTAGCAAGATAAGCTCTAGCAGCTAAATTTGTCCTAATACTTATTCAATGCAATGGTGGCAATTCGGTTGGTTCATTTCTAAAATTAGCAATTGTCTAAAATATATTTAGTTAGTCGTAGCATTTGTAAAACCTATTCGGTTGGTACTAAGTGTCTAACTAAATTAGGAACGCTTAATTATGTTAGATAAAATTAAATTAGGATAAGTTGGTAGCAGCAGAATACCAAAGGTTAATTTGACAGTTCAAAACCTAATTTTTGCTAAAATTAGTTAGGTTGGTGCCAACAGAATTGAGGCCAACTCTATATTTGAGCAATAGATTACCAAGGCTACGCGTAGGCAAAACACATTGGTACTTTATGTACCTACTTATGTACATAAGTAGGCAGAAAGTATGGAATTAATGGGCCAAGCATCAGTGAAAGACCACACAGTAATTCAAGACTCCCTCACAGTGTCTCTGTGCCTCTTTAAAAGCTTTGTGCAACTTGTTCATAATAGGTACTTACTTGTTTTATATCGAGGGCTGAAAACACTAAACCAACCAAAAGTTCAATGCAAAGTTACCGTATGTTTTGTACCTACCTATAATTAAACTAAGCTGCTACAGATCCAGTTCTGAATGAACATCATTCAGAACTTTTATTTATGAAATAATGCATACCTACTATAATCGTAAATGGTTGCAGCACCTAATTATAGTTTCCGATTATGAATATGAGCGGTAGTAGGTACCTACCTGGCGAAAAGTACCTGTGCATTTTTCCAATTTTGCAGGAGTTGCTTAGGATCTGCAATGAATTCAGGAAATGAATTTATAGCAGATGAAATGCTCAAGCTGGCCTTTTAAGTGCTAACGCTAAACGAGTTTGGCGGAACCTCTACTGATCAAAATAACACCGAGGAGACGATTTATAACTTCTGCGAAATCTCTTATAGGTACCTAGTACATTCGTTCGTTTGTCGAGACACTCTGGTTTTTTCTTATACTTAAGCTCATCTGGCTGATGTGTGCATCGAAGTCTGAGCACTAAAAATTACAAATGATGCTGAATACGCTTTAGACATTCACCCAAGAACTACAGACCTATAGAACAGCGGGAATCCCCGATTTCTTTATCAATTCAGTCATGTAGAGGTTGAATTCTCATGGCAGTAAATATGCTTCACTGTTAATACATTCGTGTCATCGATTCATGTCATGCTAGGTAGATCATTGGCCTCTGGCTTGACAGCTCTGTTAGTAGTAGGTAGCTCTACCTATAGCGCCGTAAGAACAAATTTCTATATAGGTACCTATGTTATATGTTGTGTCTGGGTGTTATCAAGTAGGTACCTAGCTACCTATCATAAGTACCTATATATTTTGGGCAGCCATTTAACACAGTCAGCATATTTGGCTACTGGCTCATACGAAAGTATCTAGCTCATACCTACCTAGTATCTTGGTACCTCGGTACCTATTCTGTTTTAACAAGTAAGTATAAAAGTTCTACTAGTAGGCTGGTTTCCAGAGTTCAAGCTTTACTTGGAGCTAATAGTGATGTGTGAATAGTTTTTTTTTATTAATTTATTATTTACTAGCTGCTGCCCGCGGCTTCGCACGCTTCGCATCTATCTCTATACTTACCAGCTAAAATGGTTCAGCGGTTTAGGCGTGAGAACGTAACAGACAGTTACTTTCACATTTATAATATTATATTAGTAGGGATTGCAGTGTTAGGTAGACTTTTATCTCATGAATGATATGAAACCTAGGAAATACAGTAGGTAGGTTATGTAGTGTATTTACTCCATTTAGCCGCAACGAGTAGCCGACAGCACTATTTTGTAACACGATACCGCATGTCATCCACATGACCAAATATAGAATTTGCGTCTCACTCAGTAGGTAGGTACCTACTTAAAATATATATTAAGTTGTCTTACCAATATGAGTCATTATGGGGTAATCATTATGACTTATGTCTATGACATAAGATACATAATGCATTGATCCACGACTCTTCACTACATAGTATAAAACAAAGTCACTTCCCGCTGTCTGTCTGTCCCTATGCGTAGATCTATAAAACTACGCAACGGATTTTCATGTGGTTTTGTTTAATAGATAGAGTGATTCAAGAGGAAGGTTTATATGTATAATACATGCATAATATAGCAGAGCAACACTGATAATTTTGGAGATTTCTAATGTGATGTCGTAAATAAACAGCTGTGTGAAGCCGGGGCGGGTCTTTATTAAAACAAAATACATAGTTATACCTATATTAGTAAACATTGTTGATGTGGAAAAATACTATAGTACCTACCTAGGCACAATAAGTGGCGTTATATGACAATAAGTCTTAGCTTAGATATAACTTTGTGTTACTGTTATACCTAGCTCAAGTTAAATATTCACCGTTTATCGTTGCATCTGTAAAACAAGTTATAGGTTTGAGTGGCTTATTTTATGTAGGTATTAAAACAAAGCACATCCTAGCTGGAAACCATTTTATAGTGTCGGCCCAGATGTTGGTTTTAGCGCCCAAATAGTATAATCTATATTTAGTCGGTGCGTCGCGTTCAGGACGTTCACTTCATTGCATCACAGTGTAAACAAAGTAGAGAGTTATGTTGCCATTGAACTTTTACCTCTCTCGCTTTGCATTATATATTTGTGTGTTAAAAAGAATTGAATTAATTTTTCGGTCACCCGACTCTGGGCATGGTATGACTGGAAAGAGGTATAGTAATTTTAGGTCATTAGAAGGAATCGGCATAACAACCACAATATTCGTAAGAAGCTCCGTTGATAATAATGTCCAGAATCTGATGAAGAATTAGCTTCATCATCAGATTCTAGTCATCATGGTTCACAAAAATCCCAGAAAGACGAATCTAAAATCTAAAGAGAAAGACATCTATTTATAAACCAAACACTACAATTATTATATAGGTAAGTAGGTACACTGAAAGCCCTCTAAACCATCACCTAGGTAGGTACTTCATCTCGAAACCTTTTAAAAGTAAACTTGTATATTATTATTATTGTAGTATATCCGTACAGGTGTATGACAACTATACACATTATGACACAATGGTGGTAATTCGGTTGGTTCATTTCTAAAATTAGGAATTGTCTAAAATATATTTAGTTAGCCATAGCGTTTGTAAAACCTATTCGGTTGGTACCATCTAACTAAATTAGGAACGCTTAGTAAAATTAGATAAAATTAAATTAGGATAAGTTGGTAGTAGCAACAGAATACCAAAAGTTAATTTGACAGTTCAAAACCTAATTTTAGCTAAAATTTGTTAGGTTGGTGCCAACAGAATTGAGGCCAATGTGTAGGTATATCAGTATTGTTCTGAAAGAACTCTTCAGCGCTCATACCTCATACCACCTTCATTCACAGAGATGTATACCGGAGTTCGAGAACGCAGCGTTCTTGGTTCAGATGGAGGCGACCAACACTTGCGGCGACAATGGGCCCAAACTGTACTGCATACAGACTTCAGCAGGCACATCTACCAGGTAAGGTCACGTGTACCTTTTAGAAATGTACCTAGCCACATATGTCTACCTCTTAAGCTTTCATTAGTACTAGTGTTCGCCCACTGTTCGAAATTCGACCATAATTATTAAATAATTAATGCATTTTTTATGCGTGTGCACACTATGAGTGTGCGAAATTTCATACTCATCCGTCCGCGCAATTTTCGTAAAAATGGGGTAGATACTAAGTTTTTGCTTAACGTGTTAATATAGGTATAAATAAACAGAGTAGCATCAGTAGGTACCTATAGCACAATATTGCAATTACTTGTAGTAATAACATTGCAGTTTGTATTGTATGAGTGAGCGGACTTTACTACTAAAAGAGTTAAGTTAAGATTCGTTTCTTTATTTAAACTCAAATGTTTTCATACAGCACAATCACAAGGATCACTTTGAAACGTCTTACATAGGTACTAAAGAATTTAGGTGTAAATTTCTTCTAAACTAAGTCCGAGAAAAACGAATACAAGATTACCTACTTTTATTTTTTTCTCAATTCAATTCAGTGGCCAGTGGCCTCAATTCTGTTGGCACCAACCTAACTAATTTTAGCTAAAATTAGGTTTTGAACTGTCAAATTAACCTTTGGTATTCTGCTGCTACCAACCTATCCTAATTTAATTTTACTTAATATTAATAAATTGTTAACATAATTAAGCGTTCCTAATTTAGTTAGAACTATTTGTATCTACCTCTGGTGGTCCTACGTTACGCAACGCAAATAGCACTCGCAACTTGTCTAGATAACTCCTTTGGGCCGAAAGTATTTACTACCTACGTTGGTATTGACTTCATTTCGGTTAATATTTTGCATTCGGGTTTTCTTGTAACAAATAAGTAGACAATTTTACTTTATTTTTAATTATTTTTAGATCATGTGACTATTGCCAGCCGGGTCAGTTCTCCAGCTACTTCCTGACGGATTTACATCACGAGCAAGATAACCAGACGTGGTGGCAGTCGGAGACCATGAAAGAGGATATCCAGTACCCTACTCAAGTAAACCTGACTCTACATTTGGGTAAGTTAAATCAATATTTGTGAGTTAAGTACACCATGGTTTCATACACTCGAACACGGTGATTTGGATTCCATATTTTAGTTTTACTTGATGATGACTTATTGGAACAACCACTCGCAGTATTATTATGGTTGTTACACAAACGTAGCGTAGGAAGGAAAGTAGATTCGCGTTACATACCTACATTTAATTAGGAATTTAACCCGTTGCCTATTGATTCTACAGGTAAGGCTTACGATATTACCTACGTGAGAATCGTATTCTACTCTCCAAGACCGCAGAGCTTTGCCATTTACAAGAAAATCGCCGAAGAAAAGGACTGGGAGTCATTCCAGTATTTCAGGTAACACCTAGTCTGAAATGGTAACATCTCTGTAAAATTGTAGTTATATGTTAAATAAACACTCCGTGTAGGTAAACTACAACACACACAGAGAACACAAAAATAATATTATTATTAACATTAGTTGTACAACAGGCGGCCTTGTCGCAAAAAGCGATCTCTTCCAGGCAACCCTTTGAATGGACACGATAGACATAAAAACAAAAAGTTCCATAACTAACTTGCTATTCTAATACAAAATATGATAATAATAATGACTAATGGAACCTACAAAACAAAAAATACTCAAAGAAAGAAAATTTAACAACTTACAACAACTACAGTTATAAAAGGTACTAACCAGTTACTGTTAGCAGTTGTAAGCCTAAATCCTATCACTGTTAAGTACGTTGCTTACTTACTTGCATTACAATTACACAACAATCATATATTATGTTTACCGCTATAGCGCTGTTGGAAAGACCATACATATGTAGGTACCTACAGTTGTTCTTACGTGGGTTTAATCAGAAACATTACTGCTCAATGTGGGTATTAAAACTTTAAACTATAAAACTATATGTGACGTACATATATCAAAATGTACGGCACTTCTAGTGACGGGTTTTACTCGCGTATTATTTTATCGATGGCGGCAGATTCTCTAGATGAATCGTAACAGTGCCTTCATCGACAAACTTATATGCGGATAAAACCCGTGTTTATCAAAAGTGGCATGTTCTTCTTTATAGTGCTTCCTGCCGTGACACATACGGGGTCCAAGAGCAGAGAGCCGCGGAACTGGGCGCGGAGACCAGAGCCCTCTGTACCAGTGAATACTCTGACATCTCCCCGCTGTCCGGTGGAAACGTATTGTTCTCTACTCTCGAAGGACGTCCGTCCGCCTTTACATTCGATAGCAGTCCAGAGCTACAGGTTAGTCATCATAGCTTATTGTTGTTCGACTTCCAAGTTTACCCAGCGGTCTCTTAACTCCGTCACCAGAGCGAGCCACTGACATAGACGAACTTATTTACGCAGAGGTGGACTATGCTTCTCCATACTTTATTTTTCGCCTCATAGACAAAAACTTACGCGTGATTTGACTACCAGAGAAATTATGTGTAAGATTTCTGTATGAACAATTAACTTCCAGGAATGGGTAACAGCTACCGACTTGCGCATCACCCTCGACCGTCTCAACACGTTTGGCGACGAGATATTCGGCGATGTGCAAGTGCATCAGTCGTACTGGTACGCGATTGCCGACGTCGCTGTGGGCGCCCGCTGCAAATGCAACGGTCATGCATCTGTATGTGACACCGAAGAGTTAGAGGACGGTTCACGCAGCAGGACTTGCAGGTAATATGCCATGCGTCGGCTGAGTTGTGAGAGGATTTGGATGTTCTACCCTCCTTGGTTTAATTATTAGGCTTGAGATTAACTTATAGGACGATCGCTTTAAGTTGAAGAAAAGTAATCTAAAAACAATTCTAGATGCGAGCACTATACTGCTGGTCGCGACTGCGAGAGGTGTCTCGATTTCTACAACGACGCGCCTTGGGGACGCGCGTCGCCAACCAACGTGCATGAATGCAAGGGTGAGTCCCGTTACAGCTTTTGAATAAACTGCTGATGGATTCTATAGTTATAAATTCAGCAGTACTGCCGACTAGTTTTATAAGACTTTGAAACTAAACGATCATTACCTATTAAGTTAAGCAGTTACTTATGATAGAAGTACCAATGGGAAAACTTAATGTTTGTTTTTATTGTTTCCAATTAGTTTGTAACTGCAACGGGTTTTCAAACAAATGCTACTTCGACAAGGACCTTTACGAGAGAACAGGACACGGAGGTCACTGCATCGACTGCGCTGAGAACCGAGACGGAGCTAACTGTGAACGTTGCAAAGAAAACTACTTCCAGGGAGTAGGAGAGATGTGTTTGCCGTGCAATTGTAACCCTACTGGTAAGAGAATAGAACTGTCAAAACTCTTGAACTAAAAGAAAACTATCTTTGTAATGTTTCATAATGAAAAGCCAGTTCAATTTATTTATTTTTATGTACCTAACTACTTATACCATACTTTGCGATTGTGTATTGTGTTCAGTGCTCATGCTTGTAGTAGCTATATACTGGCCAAGCCTTTTTGATATCAAAATTGAATTTGTGTAGGTAAGTTTGAATTTAAAAAACCCACTTTTTTCTCCAGGTTCTCGCAGCCTCCAATGTAATTCTGAAGGCAAATGTCAGTGCAAGCCTGGAGTGACAGGGGACAAGTGTCACGTTTGCTCCCCCAATCATTACGAGTTCACAACCCAAGGCTGCAAGCCCTGTGGCTGCAATGACTCAGGCTCATATGGAAACACACCACAATGTGATCCAGTGACTGGGGTTTGCATCTGTAAACAAAATGTGGAGGGCAGGATGTGTAGAGAGTAAGTTATTGCAGATAAGTCATTGCTTCAGTCTTATCTAACTTTTATTTTTCTAATATATCATAAAAGGTAAACAACCTTTTGTAAGGCTGGTTCTTGGATGGGTGACCGTAGGTGAGCAGTAGCATTTTCAACTAATAATGAAAATAAAATATATATTGGTTGACAATACATACTTACAAAACCAGATGTCTGATAGAATACTTATATATTTTAATACATACTTATGATACCTTCTAACACCCAGACTAACACCTTTGTTCATCTCAGAAATGTTTGCCCTGGTAGGGAATCAAACCTACCTCCAGCACAGAAGGCGGAGATACTACCAACAGACCTGTTAGGCCAGTCCCTGAGCACTTTTTTGCTTGGCTCCGGAGGGCATGAGGCTATTGGTCCTGGCTTTTCATAAGTTGTTAAGTTACGATGGAGACCTTTAGGTGCCTTTTTAGCTCTGTCACTAAAGTTGGCTACTGACTTGCACAAGGTAGTAGTAGTAGTGTAATTGAATACCAGCATAATAATTATTCCTAGTTTTATACAGTTGTTGAGGTTAGACTCAGGTTAGCACTCAATTATTATTATAATTAGTATCAGAATAATTCAATGGTTAGATAATCCTGGCTCTAGAAATTTTGTTATGTTGTGAAATCTATTATAGGTACCTCTAAAATGAAATAAATTGCTTTTATTTTAGATGCAAGCCCGGTTTTTTCAACCTTGACCTAGCCAACAAGTTCGGTTGCACTCCATGCTTCTGCTTCGGACATTCCTCTCAGTGCAGTTCAGCTCCTAAGTATCAAGCTCACGAATTGAGCGCTCACTTTATCAGAGACGCTGAGAAGTGGGGCGCGGAGGAAGATCAGAGAACGCCAACTCCATTGAAGTTTAATGCTAACACACAAAATATAGGTATGTACGTGAATTGGTCAGCTTTTAGCTCTGTGGCTGCAGTCTCTGCTACAATAAAAGCAGACTAGTTCGCGAGCAATTTTTAGAGCTTTAAAAAGCTGTAAAGCTGTAGAGCTGTAAAGCGTTACAAACCACAGGAAAATCCCTGTGTAATCCGTTACAAAACAAGCTGTTTCAGAGTTGCTATTAGTAAATTAAAAGACTGGAAGCTCCCGTCTGTCATACATATGCAATATGTCTTACAATCTGCACTCGAATTAACATGCGTTAGCATAATATCCTAGTAGTTTGTGAACTGAACTGAAATAGATGTTTCGTTTTCATATTTTCAGTTGTAGCGGCAAAATAGAGTAAATACTTAGCTCAAATCAAAAGCCACATACGCTTTTGAAACCTTCCCTCCCTATAGAAATAGCAAAAAATAAATAGTGTAGGTACACTCACTGACACTGCATATTGATTGACTGAGACACTTGACAATGACAGAAGCTAAAATCTAAAACCAGTCAGTTCTTCAAAAGTAAAGTAAACAAACAAAAAAGCCCGGCAACTAGGCAACAGATAATCAGATATACATGCATACTCTCACAAACTCTAAGATGCTAACGCATCATACTCTACTCTTTGCTAGGCAAGGCGGTAAGGTAAAGCCTCCCGGCTCCCGTTTTCAAGAATTGAATTGAATTTTAAAAACCTTACATATTGTGACGCATTTTTCATCTTTTCAGAATTTGTGACAAATAAAATGCATTCGGTTTTTTCAGCTGTTTCCTCAAAAGGCTCCGAAATCGTCTACTTTTTAGCCTCCAATCAGTTCCTAGGAGATCAGCGTCCTTCTTACAATCACGACTTGAAGTTCACACTACGTCTTGGTGAGAACCGCGGCTATCCATCGTCCCAAGACATCATCCTCGAAGGCGCTCGAACCTCGATAGCAATGAATATTTATGGTCAGAACAATCCGGAACCTTCAGATCAGGTACGTACTGTTATCTTGTACCTCACTTATTTTAGCATTTTATTTGAAAACGGTTTGAGCTATTTGTATTCTGTCTACACTGACTTGTAGGAAGGAATAATAAGAAATAAATAAGTTAAACAATAATAGGAACACATTAATTAAAGTTCCTACCTTGTTCACTTCCAGGCCCAAGAATACATATTCCGTCTCCACGAGGATCCCAGCTACCAATGGACACCCACTCTTTCCAACTTCGATTTTATGTCTATCCTGCAAAATCTGACCGCTATTAAAATCCGGGGCACTTACAACAAAGGAGGGGAGGGTTACCTGATGAACTTCAAGCTAGAGACAGTGAAGATAGGAAGAGAAAAAGGGGCAGAGCCTGCTAACTGGGTGGAAAAGTGTTCATGTCCTAATGCATATGTTGGGGATTACTGTGAGGAGTGTGCTCCAGGGTTTAAGCATGAGCCAGCTAATGGGGGACCATACTCGGCTTGTATTCCTTGTGACTGTAATGGGCATGCACACATCTGTGATACAGCTACTGGTAGGTTTCATAACATACTTCTATATAAATTTTATGTTATAATTAATTTTCACTTTAATTACAAGTTTTTGCGTCATTGCTAACTTAGCTCATAACAGATATGGTTATATATAACTAGGTTATGTAACACCCTGCAAGATCAGTAAGTAGATGTGTGACTGCAATAGCATTTTCGTCTGAGCCTTTCTATGCATCCGAAGGTTGACAAGTCATGACTGATCAAAAGTTGTTAAGTCATGACCCAAGCCTATGGGTGGCCTTTTAACTCGATCACTAGAGAAGTTCTTTGACTTACTTATACAATAGTACTAGTAAATTTAATTGCAAATTTCACTGAAAAAACATTCTGTATATTAAAATATTGCAATATTTTCCAGGGTTTTGCATCTGTAAACACAATACCACTGGTAGCAACTGTGAGTTATGCGCTAAAGGTTTCTATGGCAATGCCATCGCGGGCACCTCTGACGACTGCAAGCCCTGCCCATGTCCTAAAGACAGTGGTTGTATCCAGCTCATGGACCAAAACATTGTTTGTACTGATTGCCCGGTTGGTTATGCTGGTAAGTAACTTTAAAATACATATATAACAGATAACATATAACATATAGCTCTCCGAACTGATAACTGTTGGGAAATAAAAGTTCTCGAATGGCGACCAAGGACAGTAATACAAAGCGTAGGATCCTCCCCACCCAATGGACTGATGACCCAATGAATGAAACATTGCAGGAAATTGGTGGATGGACAGGGCTCAAAATTGTTCTTCCTGGAAATCTATTGGGAGGCCTATGTTCAGGGCCTTCTAGGGGTTGAATATTATGATTGTACTATCCTTGTATTTGTACAACTCAGGTAGTGCTTAGTCTTTGTATTGACTCGCCAACACGCCACCGCTCCGCCCGACAGTCCACTTACGACTGAGGGCGCGCCCGCTCGGACCTGTATTTATACTACAAACCGGTGTGCATGCTCGAGGCAACAATAAGGCGATGTAGCTTACTTGTCAGTTGTGGACAGACTACATTCCTTTCCTTGTTTTTGTTTGTTTTATTTCAGAAGTTCTCAGTAGACAGTTTGGCACATAAAGTATTTCTTGTTTAATAATCACCAATATGTATTTTTATTTCAAAAAGACTAATATTCATTTTAGTTATAATAACAAATCAAAATCAATAATTCCTTATAGATAACATAATACCTATAACTAGGTACATAGTATTACTTAATTATAAGTTTGTTCTTCTACTCCTCATTCTCTTCCTGATTGGTCATTTATTTCATCCTTGTTATCATTTACAACTTTCCATTGTCCTTCGACTTTTTTCAAATGAAAACTGTTTCTTCTCCGTACCATTTCAGTTAAGTTATCTCGAACAGTTATATCTCCTCCAGTACTTTTTTCAACCGTGTGTGGTGTTGGACCATAGGTAAGGCTAAGTTTATTTTTTATGCTATTTTTAACATAAACCTTATCTCCCGGCACTAACTGGCATTCTCGAGCCATTCTTTTTTCATTGGCATATTCTTTTCCTGCTGTTTTCCTTTCTCAATCCTTTCTCAATCTCAAGTCTCTGACATCTGAGTTTTCTGGTTTATGTGTGTGTGTAATATCTCCCGACATTGTCATGTAGTCCAGTAAAGCATCTTGCCAGTTTTTCTTCTCAACTTGAAAAATTTTTAATCGTTTAGAATATCTCGGTTCTGGCGTTCAACCTCACCATTTTGCTGAGGCCAGTATGATATCGTATTGTGCAATATGATGTTTCGATCTGAACAGAATTTTTTACATTATTAATAATATATTAATAATATTAATTTTTATAAAAAAATTTTGAATTTTTTAAATTCTTCACTGCAGAAATGTCTCCTTTTATCCGCTGGTATTGTTAACGGGTTTCCTAGTCTACCAAACATATCTTTTAGGTGTCTAATACACAGGACATAATTTGGTTGTAAAAGATCTGCTGAAATAGTCGCCCATCACTAGTATATAATCTCCGCTTGGTAGAGGGCCCAACAAATCGATACATGTGTCAACCCAAGGCTCGCTTTCTCTAGACCAAAGTGCATCCTTTACAACATTTAACCATGTTCTCAGTCTCTTTGTCATACCTGGGCCACCCCACACCTTGGTTCTCAATCTTGCCTTCATTAGTACTATCCCTGGGTGTCACTCATGAGCAGCTGTTAAAACCTGATTGCGAAGTTTCTTCGGAATAACTATTTTTGTACCTCTTAGTAATACCCCATCATAAAAACATAATTCGTTTTCACTTTCACTTCTTCATTCCATTTGTTACTGTATAAACCTTCCCTCACTTTTATTATCTCTTCATCTTGTTTTGATGCTTCTATAATTTCTTCCAATGATAGTGCAGTTGGTCGGCTCCCTTCTAATATTTGATGTATATAGTTATCAGATGAGGTACTCACATGTGATAATTTATTTGGTTTGCATAATCTTGATAGGCTGTCTGCTTAGTTTTCTTTGCCGAGTTTGTATACTACTTTGAACTTTATGTTAAAATGCGTAGACGGACATAGCAAACATATAAGGGTTTCTTGTGAACTTCGGAACTTTTTTAGAATCACCCTTATAGGTATATCTGTCTGTCTGTATGTCAATAACCCTTCTCAAGAACGCGTAGAGGTATCAAGTTGAAATTGATATCAAATACTAAGGTTTGTAGTAATTCATCTCTCTATTCTGGCACATGGTTGTAGCCAAATATTACTTCAAGCGCTTATGGTCTGTTACCAATTCAAATTCTTTTCCAAACAAAAATACATGAAAATGTTCCACAGCCCATACCAGAGCCAGGGCTTCTTTTTCCGTCTGGCAATATCTTCGTTCAGGATCGGTTAGAGTTCTATGACCATACGCTATGATTCGATCATGTCCGTGCGTGTCAAATTGAACTAGCACGCCTCTTAGGGCTGGCATCTGCTATAACTACAGTTCGATCTTTTACGTCGTAGTAACCCAGGGTAGGAATATTTGACAACGCTGATTTCAGCTCGGGAAAAGCAGTTTCTTGTTTAATACCCCATAAGTTCGTTATGTCTGATGTCTTTGTTTATATGTTTGTTTCTCAATAATTCTTTTAATGGTTCCGTAACTGTTGCCAAGTTCGGAATCCATTTCCCCACGTAATTTATTAAGCCCAAGCTCATCTATATTTATAGGTGGACGAAATTCTTGAATTGTCGACACGTATACACGGATTAGGATGCGAGGGTTCTGTTACGTATACACGTAACAGAACCCTCGCATCCTAATAACATCCGTTCTAGCGTTTTCTGAAATATTTGCGGAGCACGGCAGCAATTTGTCTATAGTAGGTAACGGATGGTTCTCGCGTAAAATGGCTTGATAAGCCCGTCTCATGTATAACATCCGTTCTAGCGTTTTCTGAAATATTTCCGGAGCACGGCAGCAATTTGTCAGTAGGTAACGGATGGTTCTCGCGTAAAATGGCTTGATAAGCCCGTCTCATGTGCACATAGCCTTACATCTCCTGTGTTTTTAAAACTGGTACTATTGGAGACACCCACCTTGATGAACCATGAACTTCTTCAATAATGTCTTTAGCTACCAATTCACTTATCTTTTTCTCAATCTTTTCTTCTAGTGGTATCGGTGTTCTCCTAAATGGTTGTGAAACTGGTTGTATTCTCTCATCGATTCGTATCTCCACTAAAACATTCTTAAATTTTGGAAACAATGTATCAGTTTCAGTCTGGTTTATTTCTGTTTCTATTTTAAGTATCCCCATAGTCATAGCATTTTCTTTTTCCAGTAGGTCTCTTGTACCATCTTCGATAACGTAAAACGTAGATAGATGCTACCTGCTGTTTTGTCTGTTATTTTCACATTAGCATTAAACAAAACCATCGTCTGTAGCGGTTTCAAACTACCATAACCATAAAATGTTTTATTGCAGATATTTGTCTGGTTATAGACTATAGACTTGTTGTTTTTTCATAAAACTCCAGGTCTTTTTTGTAATTAGGATGCATTTGCACCAGAGTCTACAAGCATTGTTATTGTTACTCCACCTACGCTACAGTCCAATACACAGATCATCATCGATTTTGAATACGTACTCTATCTCTTCAGTATGATCTATCTGGTTAGTATCATTAGAATTATTTGCATCTCTTCTAAATTTCTTGTTTTTGTGATACTGTCCGCAGTTCTCCTCGTAATTTTTCCTTTTTGATGGTCTTTCGTGTTGCTTAGATTTGCAGTATTGTCTAAAATGACCCTTCAATCCACATTTATGACGAATCTTAACTCTGGCTGGACATTTGCTATCCTGAGATGCATGTCTAGGGTTTCCACACCTTCCACAACCTGCAGTTTCCTGTCTCTTTTGATAATGTGTTGCTAATTACGTTTCATGAAAAACAACGGAAATGAACTAAAGCGGTACTGGCGCGGTGGCCAAGAGAGGGCAAAAGGTAGACCCAATGGTCAAATAACATTGTCAGGATATAATTTTCACTCAAAGCGGATTTTTTTTGTGAGTTTTTTTGCTTCATAAACTGTTTATCTCGTGATCATGGAGCATGAAATTGTGCCCAAATATCGGAAAGCAGAAAAAGTCACATATTGAGTGATTATTATGTTCAAAACAATGATAGTTTTAAATGTTCTTGTCAGTATAGTCGAGAACCACTGGATGAGACTTGCTAGGGACTAAAAAGAATGGCGGAAAATAAAGGAAGCCAATACCTTGTGCCTAGTGGTAGCGATGAGCTAAATGATGACAATGATTATAGTTCAGTTCAAACTGTTTATATAATAATTCTTACTTATGTCTGCCAGGTCCAAAATGCGAGGTCTGTGCTGATGGCCATTTCGGAGACCCTAAAGGCCAGTTTGGCCCCTCTCTACAATGTGAGGAGTGCCAGTGCAATGGCAACGTTGACCCTAATGCTGTGGGCAACTGCAACCGCACCACTGGAGCGTGCCTTAAGTGTATCTACAACTCTGCAGGAGAGCATTGCGATAAATGCTTGAGTGGTGAGTCACAAGAACTTATTTAGTACAGTTTTTACTCAGTTACAACTCCAGATCTAGATATTTATTCTGAAACCATGCAAAGTTGTGATAATATGTTAAGTATTTATATGTGCAAATGTACATTAAGCACACAAAATTAGATAGATAAAAGCATTATTGTACACGGAGAGAACATACAAAAAATAATCGGCAATAAAGTTGTACAATGGGCGGCCTTATCGCTAAAAGCGATCTCTTTCAGGCAACCTTTGGATATACAGGATAAACAAAAAACAAAAATACGGTGGTGTAACAAAAAGTTACATAACATATCTACTAATCTAATAAAAATATAAAATATGATAATGATAATAATTATTAACGTTATCATATTTTATTTTTAATAAAAATTACGCAAAGAAAGAAAACATACATACAAACAACTTTCTTCAGTGAACTAAGAACCAGTTAACATCCAGACAAGGACATAATGATTATGGATTAGAAAATTATATATTGCTAGCTGCTGCCCGCGACTTCACGCGCGTGGTACCTACATAAAAAGTAGCCTATGTCCTTCTCCAAGGTCCCATCTATCTCTATACCAAAATTCATCAAAATCGGTTCAGCTGTATAGGCGTGAAAACGTAACGAACAGACAGACAGAGTTTCTTTCGCATTTATAATATAAGTAGGGATTTTCTATATAAATAATTTTCTAGCATTAGCTCACTGGGCAGGGATATTAAAACAGTGACATGTACAGGTTACTACGGAGATGCCCTGGACCCAAAGAAGAAGGGTGACTGCAAGCCTTGTGAATGTCACACTGCGGGAACCACCGAGAGTCCCGAGGGACCGCCGCTATGCGATGGATTGACCGGCTTCTGCTCCTGCCAGCCCCATGTCATAGGCAGAAACTGTGACCGCTGTGAGGTGAGAAACACCACACTACTAATACAAACTAATGGATCCATGGATATTGGTAGACATTGCACACAACACCATCTAGCCCCAAACTAAGCATAGCTTGTATTGTGGTGACCAGATGACTGATAGAATAATTATTTTTAATCATGTGTTTAAATTTACATTTGTGTGATGAACATAGGTTTTAGTTCTTTGCCCTGGGAGATAATCGAACCACCAACAGCAAGAAGGCAGGGCTACCAACTGAGCTGACGGCTAGTCAGTCGTAGAGCAATCATTGTTCAAGTAACTGGCTGTGTAAGTGTACAACTCAATCACTACCCTAGTTGTTCCTAAAGGTAACAACTAACTTTTGTTGTGATTCTGTTCTAAAGTTTTTTTAAACTTACGCGATCAGAACACATTATTATAAATATTTACGGGTATTTATCGCGATTATTTACCTATTTTTTCCGACGTTTCGACAGGTTTACACTCTGTCGTGGTCACGGGATGACTCAGTGACGTCATCCCGTGACGCGGTAAATAAACGCGATAAATACCCGTAAATATTTATAATAATGATTCTGTTCTTTTGCAAAACTATACAAAGTTTCGTTAAATACAAACGATCATTTTGATGACATCATTTTGTCGAGTTCAATATTTTTAAATAACATGAATTTAACACAAGTTAAAATTAACTTGTGTTAAATTGATTTTCCCAAGATTCATAATAATTTATAGAACTGTCATTTATAAATGTCAATATTTTTTATATTTTAAGACAATTGACAATCATGCCCCCGTCTGTAACCTCCCGGCGCGTTAGGCTCCTTAGTTAGACCTTAGTTACTTCGTTATTTGAGGATGTGTAAAGGGGTAGTCTGAGACACGTCGCTTCACAAGTCGAATTTGTCGGTTCTGGCAAGAGTTGACGCAGAATCGAAGGTTCGATTCCCGCTGTGGGATTAATGTTTGTAAGAAAAAAAAACAGTTTTGAATTTTAATTTGACGTCAAAATATTATATTTGGCACATCGTCACCCTTTGTCTAGTAGTTAATGTTCCGGGCTACATTATTTTATTAATACATCATTTAAAAACTTGTGGTCTAGTGGTAGTCGTCCCGTCTTCCGATCCTAAGGTCGTTGGTTCGTATCCGATGTATTTTCTGTTCAAAAAATGTTTATTTTGCTTCTGTCAAACGGTGAAACAAAATAGCGCGAGGAAACCGGCATGTCCTAGAACCTAAAAAGCTTGTGCTCGTAACTAAAAAAAACTAAACTTGTAACTAAAAAGCACACTGGTTCGAAAGAACTACTGATACAATAAGAGAGAGGGAGAAAGAGAGAGGGAAAGTGAGAGATTGAAAGAGAGAGATAGAGAGAGAGAGTATTCCGTAGCTGACATGTTGCTAGGCGTTGCGCTTGCATTACTGTTGATAGGTACACTGAGCAAGCTATGATTTATAAAATTATATATTTCCTATTATATAATAGTATATAGATAACTGGTAACTGGTACCGTGTTATTGACAGGATGGCTATTACAACATCGGCTCTGGCGATGGTTGCAAGGCTTGTGAGTGCAACCTCGAAGGATCTTACAACAACACCTGCCATCCTACCACTGGGGAATGTTACTGCAAACCGGGCATTGATGGGTAAGCCAATGAATTATGAAAGTTTAGCTGCTGCCCGCGGTACCTACATAAAAAGTAGCCTATGTCTGTCTCCAAGGTCCCATGTATCTCAATACCAAAATTCATCAAAATAGGTTCAGCGGTTTAGGCGTGAAAACGTAACAGACAGACAGACATAATTACTTTCACATTTATAATATTAGTAGGGATTTTTATTTCTGTTCGTACAAATGAGGGTATATAGCATTTTGTGTGAATTTGAACCTATCCTTGCCCGCTGCCTTACGAATATCATTGCCCACTAGATACGGGGCGCCCTACACTACGTTTGCCAACACGCGGCCTCCACTCAAGAACCAGTCTGTCCCAACGGCCATCGGTTCTGTGGCATATATGTGACCTGCTCACTGCCACTTCAGCTTGCTAATTCGCTGAGCTATGTCGGTGACCTTAGTTCTCTGACAAATATCTTCGTTTCGGGTTCGATCCCTAAGAGAAACTCCGAGCATAGCTCTCTCCAAGATAGCTCGCTCGCTCAGAGATATTCATCACATTTAATATTTATTAGTACAAGTGCGGAAGCGGACTCTACGAAAACATTTATATTAATATTGACTCTTGCTACGACGCATAAATGTGCAAAATTCAAGCGCTTACACAAGCGCTCAGTGACTTACATTATAATTCCATATTTCTATCGCGTAACTCTATATCGCCTGGCACAGCACTTCTTTACGAATTTGCTCAACTGGTTGGAATGCGGCAATGTTCTTGTAACTTGATGCCAGAGCTGGGCCTGGCATCAAGTTACAAGTACTTCGCACTGTAGGTATGACTTAAGTGCGAAGTACGCTTGGCCTGGCATCAGCTACTAGAGGTGTTTACTCGTATGAATTTACAGGGTGCATTGCGACCGCTGCCGAGCCTTCCACTACGGATTCAACCCTGAAGGCTGCGAGAACTGCAACTGTGATGAATGGGGCTCCACCAACTACCAGTGTGACATGTCCGGCCAGTGCTCCTGTCAGGACAACGTCGAGGGAAGGCGGTGTGACAGGTGACGGTCAAAGAAACGACATGTCAAACAAGAAAATACCTTTTTCTTTGACATGTGGTGTCATCTAGTAATAAATAAAACCATCGTTTAATTTGTCATTACGTTTTAGCTGAAAATCAGTGTTTGCTCTTTGAGCAAAATTATGCGCTGCGCTATGACCTTTTTGTCTGGCTGCAACATAAAATACAAACAAAAAAAAAGTTAAAGTTTTTTAAACTTACGCGATCAGAACACATTATAAATATTTATCGCGTTTATTTACCTATTTTTCCTTCCATTGACATAATACAATGTTACAGATCTATAATGAATCCATAGGCTCCCGAACTAGTAATAACTGTGTTTCAGGAGCCAGTGGCTTCTCCCATCAGTTATGATGTCTAACTAAATTAATGAAATCCAAAACTAAAAATAAAAAAAATAAAAAAATGAAATGCTCTCCATGTTATGATATATGATTTTATAGAATAGTAGAATAATGTAATGACCTATGATTTTAAATTTATTATTATGTCTTTATAAAAATAATACTGTAATATTATTTTATATTGAAATAAGTGTTTAGTGTTTATTCTAAATCCTATAATTATAAAACATAAGAAAAACAATTTAACTTCTTCAATTATATTCCTAAAAACGAAATTCTTTGAGCACATTCTCTATACCCTCATAATCAATGTTTTTGAGCCAGTTGAGTTTTATCGTTTTAATTTAATTATAACCATTCTTCTTAACGATATGTTCATTATTTAACTTATTATACAAATGTGGACCTAAAACTTGAAACTGTCTCTGAGCATGTGTGGTTCTTACTCTTGGTATAGGACACGTGTCAAGTATTTTAGAGGTTACAGGTAGGTGTAGGTTGGTAGGTGTGCAACACACACATGGATTCATTAATCCATGTGCTTCTTTCCAAAGAATGATGGCGAATCTCACAACTTTGCTGTACACGCGATATGATAGTCGATAATATCTATGTTACTAGTTTATCAACTGCTCAACATTTCCCTGTTTAGATTTACAGCATTTACAGTTTGTTGGCAAACGATGGCGAAAAAATCTGACATATTTTGACAAATATATCTTATCTTCAAATTACACTATCCATTGTTAGTCATATTTATTTTTGACGATTACTTCATCGCCAAACAAAAACAGACTGGCAGGGTGCCAGGCTAAAGCCGTTCATTTCATTCCACCCTATTAGCGAGATTTTACTGTTTGAAAATAAGTTTTTGTATTTTGGTTTTATAACTGACACAAAGAAAACCTCTATACATTACCTAATTACCTACTGCCAACCATGTTTTAAGATTTAAACAGTAAACAGACTTAGCATACTTACTACACTAGTTTGTTTTAAATCAGTAAAACGAATTATGTCTGAACCTACTATGTGGGTCTACTCTACTGGACATTTTATTTATTTATTTACATAAGATGGGTACTTGGGAACATTTATAAATCCTTCTCTATGACTTGCTAACATCTAGCAGCATACTTCAGTATACTGCTCTAATTGATGTGTCAGAAACATTGAATTTTCACCTTCGCTGGTGAACTATAAACTCAACTCGTTAAATACCTGCGCATACTCTACCTGTCCCTGTAAAGACCAAAACATTTAGTAATTTGCTTATGTACATACTACAATAATACCATATATACTGTTTTGACTAAGATTCCACTAGAAGAGGTACATGAAGATTCCTTATTGTAGTGATATGATAGCATCATTAAGCACAAGTAGGTTCCTAGGTATTTATACCTACTAACACGACACCCAGACCAGAATAGCTAGTTCGACAAACAATCATAATCTCAACCTCACCTCTGTTCAATAGTTTTAATAACTAATAAGCTTTCTAAAATGTACATTAAACAACTACCGTATATTTCAAGGAAAAATCTACACTTGAAATTTTACATAAATTAGTGTCATGAAATGAGCAACTTTTGAAATTGAGTCAGCGTCCCCAAGATACTAGCGGCGTTATCATTACTAGTATAAAACAAAGTCGCTTTCCGCTGTCTGTCTGTCCCTATGTATGCTTAGATCTTGAAAACTACGCAACTGATTTTAATGCGGTTTTTTTAATAGATAGAGTGATTCAAGAGAAAGGTTTATATGTATAATACATGCATAATATACTAGATAAACACTGATAATTTTAGAGGTTTCCAATGTGGTCTCGTAAATAAACTTATATTTTTGCGCTTACATTGCAAACGCTGTCTGAACCCTACGAGATAGATCAAAATAATGTACTACAGTATTGTACACCCTCAAAAGGTCTACAAAAAAGTCCGCGATGGTATATGGCTTGATATGATATATGGTTATCCCTAAATAACCATTCTGTAGTATAATTAGTATCAGCATTGCAGTCGTGCGAAGCCGGGGCGGGGCGCTAGTATTGAATATGCATAGATATAATATAATTGATTCTTACTAAATGTTACAGGTGTATGGAGAACAAGAAACGACGGGCTGATGGGCAGGGCTGCGAAGACTGCCCTGCTTGCTACAACTTGGTATTGGACGCTGTCACTCAACACAGACAGGAATTAAGAGAACTAGATGATGTAAGTACTATCAAATGTATTACATTATATACTGTACATACATCGCATAGATTCGCACGCGTGGAACCTACTTAAAAAGTAGCCTTTCTGCTAATTCAGCAGGGCGATTATGGAATTCTGATACTAATTAAAAAATGGATACTAACAGCTTTCAGTTACTATTGATGAATTGGTATTACGGAAGGTTGATGTTGATTGTCAGACATGCTGTCATATGAATAGAAACCTTAGACCAAATAATGATCTATAAAGACGGAGCGTGACGTTCAACCAAAGTGAAGCCACAAAACGTGTAAATACTCGCACCCACTCAGACACATACACCCAACTCATGCTCCTTGCTCTTAGTACATGCATTCATACTTGTATTAATAAGTAGAGCATTCTGTAGTGTATATCATGTTATCGTCTAGTAAACATCGTAGAAAAAATAATACTTTCCTCTTATTTTGTGGTGATTCCACGACATAAAAAGTGTTAGGGAATGTATTTTTTTAGAAGAAAACGTGTATTTACGTGAAAGAGCATAGTTTTGAGGTTTTAGCTTTGGTGATTCGCTTCACTCCGCTTTCTATTTATTAGAGTTGAGATATAAACCGAAGGTACGTAATAGTAAACCGTCTTGTTAAAGCTTGTTCTAGTTACAATCACTAATGATTGAAATTATGCCGATTGCTGATCGAAATTGATAGACAATAATTGTATCAAACGTTCCATAACCGCTAAGCAGGTCACAGACTACATGTCTATCTTATAAACACATATAATTAGCTATTAATGGAGAACACAAAAGGTTCAAAATGTTACACTAAAATATACCTAACATTAAAGCGTAGACCACGTATGTTATATTAGTTTTTATTTCATGTGAATACATCAGTGTTACCGAAGTTATGACTGCTAGTAAGTTTAGACACTTTTTAAATTTTCGAGATTTCGTGAGATTTCGAGATGATTTTGAGCGTGATGTTATAAAGCCTAAAGCCTTCCTCGATAAATTAACTATCCAAAACAAAAATATTTTTTCAAAACCATGATAGTTTTAGAAGTTATACCTACATACATACCTACCTATTTCGAACTTCAAACTGAATGTGTGGTAGGTAGGTCATACTCCATATTTCTATACCTACCTATACCTACTATATTTTGCGACCCGCCAAATACTGTAGGTTGAATAGTACGGTCTTAATACAATCATACTTAAGTTATGGTATACCTACCTACTTTTGACTTGCAATATAATTTACATCTTGAAAGACTGTACCTTCGGGTCGTGCAAAATAACATTAAGTTATACACAAAAAAAGGGATTTAACCCACCGTTTTCCAACAAGAGATCAAAATTAACTAATACCTATGCCATTATCAATAAACCTAAATATACCTACGTTTTTATTAGAAGGTTGTATTAGCGTGTGCCTATTCAAAAGGTTAAATTAAGGGCAAAAATCTCATCCACTCCAGAAACTTTTCGCGCGCGACGAAATAAGTTGTGACGTCATGGCATTATTGAGCTCCAATTGCGTTTTTAAATAATGTCGTACGAAAATGCACACTTTGATCTTCATTTTCTCAGCCATTTATAAAGGTAGAAAAGAAGTAAAAACACAGTTATTCTTGTAATTTTTTTTTAGATTACTTTTGCAATAAAAAAAAAGTTTGTCTTCTCCATTGTTTGAATCTGTTGCCGTCTTTATTCTTTATAATAGATTAATATTGGTGGAAGTTTCAGATAGCACTATCCAGATCCAAAAGTAATCTAACCTTGTACGATAGTAACCAGATGACTGATTGAATACTTATATATTCAATCTATAATATAATTATATAATATATATCTATAATATTATATAATTATATTTATAATACCTTTGTAATACATATTGTTGATACCTTGCGTTCTAAATAATAAAATTTTCGCAGGGATTTCTAATAATTTGAAAATAAAATCCAGCCCATATTGCTCGCTTAAAATGTAGCTTTCTATAGATAAAAGAATTAAAATATAGTTAGTTATAGTTTATGTAGTTTCTGTGTTTATCAAAACAAAAGATCGAATCGTTTCACTGTATAATATTATTTTAGTTGTGTTTATTACTTAAACATTTTATATACCAATTATTTACAGTTATCTATAAATAATAAATAACCTGTCTGTTGTAGATTTTATCCAAAATATCGAAAGCGCCAACGGTTGTCGAAAACGCTGATTTCGACAAAGAGCTCCAACGTGTGAGGGGTGAGATCGAGCGACTGTCGCAAGAGGCGAAGGCCGAGCTAGGCAATGGGGACACCGCTGGTGCTACTTCGGGCTCCGGCCTTACCGACAATCTGGCCGATCTGGCAGACAGACTAGCAGATGTCAGGTACCGTACAATCATACAACATTTATCCTGCTAGTAACTGGCAAACTCGCAGATGTCAGGTCCTGCTAGGCGTATTTGTTCCTTACTGGTTGTGAAGAATTATGGTGGACTAACTTCTTTGCCCTTTGCCGGTGTTGTTCAAAGATGATAAGAAGCCTATATTTTATTTCAGGTGCAATTTTATGTCTATTCCGATCCAAGCCACATTGAAATGAGTAACAAACAACATTCAAACACATTTAACATTTATAATGTTGTAATAATGTAGGATAGGATTGTAAAGATGTGCATGTTTTAATTTATCCATGTTGCGATTAGTACAAGACCCACCAGAGTTATTGGCTATTTATGCAGCATTTTCGGACCAAACTCTCAATCGGACAGGATTTCCGAGTACCTTCTTCTTATCGTGTCTCTAGTCATTTCTAACCAGTGTGGTGAAAGGATTAAAGTGCGCCTCAGAGGCTGCTTTCGTGCACTTAGGTAAGCCTTAATGTAAGCTCTCGACTTTGCCGACAAGACTCGCAGGAAAGACGAAAATTACCAACCCGATTTTACAGTTAGATGCGGGTGCTGAGCCATTTTTGATGATCCTCAACTGATCGTCATAAAGTACAGCGGATGGTAAAAGTAAAAAACTTATAAAATAAAAATTATTTTCCGAGTACCGCAAACTTATATTGATATTCTATCTAAATTATATAATCGTTTAGAGTGCGACCATACTCTACTGGCTATATGTACTTGTGATAGGCGTCTAATTAAACTGCTTCAATCATCCTTCAATACTTTCTTCTTCTTTTTTTCCTATAATGGCATACTACATAGGACTACATACAACTACATAGGACAAGTATGGACAATTTAGTTGTATGTGTTCAATGTGATTTGAACAACGAGGAACCTAGACCTAAAGACCTAAAGTTCCAGACGGCCATTCCGCAATGACGTTTAGAATAGACAAATGACGATCGACTAAGACTTTATTATCAAACAATAAAGTGTGGAATGGCCGTCTAGAACTTTCTTGGGATTCCTCGTCGTTCAAAGCACAGCCTAAGTAAAATTTTGATTCTGTAAAAATTTTTAGGAACTCCGAAATTGGGGCTATTTATTTCACCAGTACGGACGGAACAGAACACTAACAAACCTTTTATACAAACGACAATAAAGTAAAGTAGGTAACTCCATTATCATATCATTTACATTTTCAGGAATATGCTGTTCAAGATAGAAGACGAAAGCTTCGACGGCAACGAAGCTGTGGAAAGAAGCAAAGGCAACGTGTCTAAAGCCGAGGATACAATCGAAGCAGCGCAGAAAGAAATAAACGTAAGTTAACATCAAATAAGAAAACTTACAGCCAGGAATATTAAACTAGATACATATATACATAAGTAGTATAAGTAGATACATGTAGGATACATGTACGCTGATGGGCAATTACAAGCTTCCACTGATATTACTGTTATAAGTATACATGTCATGTAATACACACAATTATTAGTAATCCGAAAATGTAATCAACAATCAGACAAGCAGTATAGTATAGATCTTAATGCTATTTATAAATGATAGTTATGTTAACTTCAACATGAATAACTGGCAGGCGATAACTATATATTTATTTACAAAATAATTACAGAAATCTACAAAATAATATAAAATACATGTGAAACAGTTGAGCTTTCTAATTATCGTTTAAAACGATACGATCTATAGATAGCTCAACTAATCCAGATCACTGCCAGAGGGCAGCGTTCCCAAGACACTGGCGGCATTGCCACGTTGAATGGCCATGCTAATACGCTGAGTCAGGTAGCAGCCAGCTCTTGGGTCACGCAATTTATCTACCAAGCGATTATGTAATTCTGTTACTATCAAAACATTGATACAGTTATAACTGAAACCTGTGTTTCAGTTATAACTGATTACACATTATGTCCTACGTAAGGTTCATGTTGACTGTAACACGTCATTTGAATAGAAACCGCACTTACGTTATATCAAACCAACTTGTCAAAACTGGTTCCAGTTACCATCAAACTAATGATTGAAATATTGCCTATTGCTAATCGAAACTAATAGACATTGACTGTGTGTTAAATGTTCCATAATCGCCCCACTGGTACTCAATTGAGACATTGGTTGTATCAAGAAATCCATAAAAGATATGCTGATAGCAGTCTTGGGTCTGTGTGTTTCTATGTGTAATATATATGCTTATGCTTGTATCTAGAAAAAATAAATATCAGTCATGTGCTAACCATTGCACAAGCTCTGTTGACTTTGGGGCCAGATGATGTTGTGTGAAATGTCCGGCATATTTTTTTTTTCATCTGCAGAGCGCCTTGGAGTATTTGGACGGGGAAGGGGCGGCGGCGTTAGCGAAAGCTCGCAACCGTTCAGATCAATTCGGCAAGCAATCCGTAGACATGTCTGCGTTGGCGAAAGAGTCCAGACTGCTGGCAGAGAAACTGGAGAACGAAGCTAGGAACATCAGAGACGTCGCAGACAAAGCGTTTAACACATCTATCGCGGCTAACAGGATAGCTAAGGATGGAATCACCAAGCAAGCTAATATTAGGTATGTCATAAACTTAACTCTTGTAGAGTCCTAGTCCTATCACCACACCAGGTCGTTGACACCTGATGGTAGGAATCTACAAAGGTCTCTCTCAGTCGGTTTCACCACAATGCTACTGTGTGCGATTATTACTATATTTAGGTTTGAAGGACACTGAAGCAAGTGAAATTATTAGACAAACAGGCATAATAATATAAATAAATAATGCCAAACTAAGCGCGAGGTATTTGTCTAGACCGCTGCAGACCCTTTAATGAATGCTAAAATGGCAAGTCACGTGATCATCCATACGTTATAGCTTTCCTATCGATGTACCAAACTATTGTCCCTTTACTTAGAAACGTCTGTGAACATCTGAGAGAGAGTTAATCACTGTTTAAAATATGTATTGCCATCCGTTTTTAGGATTCAGAAGTCCACATTGGCCCTTATAGTTATGTCAGTCTGTCTGTGCGCACCTAATCCTGCTCATGCTTGAAGACAATTACAATTAGCTTTTGCTTGATAATTATTATTAGTTTTACAGTGAAGACATTCTTCACGGTAATACCTATATATTGTACCCCTACAAAGTTATAAAATAAAAACAAAAAAAAGGTTTTAGGGATATTTCACACTGAGTTTATTGATTAAACATTTTACTACCGCATCGTGTGGCATATCGTTAGATAGGTATTTTAAATATAGTTTTCTTTAATATACTTTAATATACTATATATAACTATTCGGAACCTCCAGCTAAACTTCTGGCTTCAGAAGTCTGAAGTTTTGCAAAATAGTTGGATATATAATTAAATTACAAAGAAAGTTCTCACGGATCACGAATAAGGCTTTACTAGATGTTGAGTAACCTGATTTGTGAACAAAAAAAAACAAAAAAGTTTAAACCATTTATTGCTTGGTGTTGAATTGGTTTAGGACCTTAGTCTTTCTTATCCCTGACTACGGTCAGGGCGAATCTTATACAGTATTTAGGGACCATTTAGTGCTATACGCATGGTCCGTACGGACGTCTGTTGTCCGGAGCTATCGTATAGAAGTCAATTGTTGTTTAGTAATACAGGGCCCGCGGAGCGTCCGTCCACCGGGTCGAAGACCCGCCGTTGAGCGCGTCCGTGCTCCGTACGTCCGTATCCGGACGCGCGAGGTATCTAATCTACGCGTTTAGTGCTGCGCGGACGCGGAACTGTCCGGACGTCTGTGCGTACTGCCGCTAACAAACAAACAACAATGTCCGCGGCGAAAATCGACACGGAATTTGTTATAACAGAAGTTCGAAGTCAACCATCATTATGGGATCTCCTATATATATATCATCATCATCATATATATCATCCTATAAAAATCGTGACGCTAAAAACCGTACCTATAAAGTAGAATACAAATATTGTAGTTCAAATCAAGGTCGAAGAGAGACAAGTAATTGGTAATTCTAAAACGAATACATTCTGTTTGCGACTATACTCGTCCGAGCCGTATGATGTTCTGTGGAGCACTAAATAGTCGACCGTATGGACGATCTATACTGCGGAGTTCCGTACGGACCATCCGTATAGCACTAAATGGTACCTAAGGCAGTGTTCAAGTTGAGAGGCGTTCATAAGTACTTACTAGTTACAATAATCTGAACTTCATCTTCTATAAAAGTGATATAAGTAGAAGTATATTACATTGGTTTTTGTAAGTCATTAAAAATGTATAACCTTTTCAGCAATGAAGTACAAACCCTGACAAACGAGTTGAACGCAGCATCGGGCAAGCTCAGCAGTATGACAGAACTAGCTGAGCTAGCCCTGAAGCGAGCTAAGACAGTGTACGACGAGGCATTGGGTCTCTTTGCCGAGGTCAACACTACGCTACTACCCGATATTAAGCTGAATAAACTTAAAGAGGAGGCCGTGCAAATGAACCGAACCGTAAGTTAAAGAAGTTACTATTCCGACCTCATTCACAGTCTGCAAGACGTTTCATAGTGATCCTTAAAATAATATTTGAATTTGGAAAATAGAATTTGGTTCAATGTCTTTAGATCCGTGATCTTCATCTGTACTTAAATACCCCGTGTGTTTTTGCGTTTAGTCCTAATACCATTTAGTTTAATTACCATTTAGACTAGTTACCATTTAGACTAGTTACCATTTAGACTAGTTACTTATATTCCTAGATGGTCAAATCCTCGTGTTTTAATAATAGTTTACTACTAATACCGTTTATTCTTATTACCCTTATTCCTGGATTCCTATTAGACCTAAATGGTGAAAACCCAATGTGCTTAGGCCTTATAGAAAAGAATAGAAATTGTTTATTTGCGACACAATACTAAAAAAACAGTAGGTGTACTATTTAGTATGATTACCGTTATATAGTCAAATCCCTGTGCTTTTATTACCGTTTAATCCTAATACCATTTAGTGTGATTACCGATATTCCTGGATTCCTATTATTTCTAGAGGGTCTAATCTAATATTACAGACGGGGTATAATAAACATGTCAATATCAACGATCAACGATCATATTATTATCGTTTAGTCCTAATACCCATCTAGTCATATTACCATTTAGTATTTTTACCATTTAGTCTCTTTACGATTTAGTCTTGTTACCGTTTTTTCTCATAACCATTAGTCATTTAACTTATAAGAATCACTATTGGTCTAAAGAATTCGATCCAGCGATCTTCCCAAAGATTGGGGATGCTATAACCGACTTCTCTAGTTCGCCATCAAGTTAAGAGCCCTATCACACTAGTGATTTTCGAACGTGTTTTGAGCGAGACTATTTGAACATTTTCACAACATGTACGCCCAAGTTGCTTGACAGGATCCCAACGGATTCCCAACTATAATAATATCGTGAGAAAACCTACATGTCGTAGAATCTAAAAAGTTAGGCATCTGCCAAGTGCATAGAACCCTTCGATAAGTACCTTTACCCTTTGATGCGTACTTTTACACTATAAGAAGCTGACATTCCCAATAAAACATATATTTATTTAATCTTTAGATCGACGAAAAGTCCGCGGAATTAGCCCGTCTGATGGTCGATAACGAGGCAACATTACAACATCTCGATCAGTCGATGAAGCGAGGCCGAGAGTTGCTCGAACAAGGACATGACAGGCAGGACGAGTTGAATGACCTTCTCGGCAAGTTGGATGAGCTTCAGGCCCAGGCTAAGAAAGACGTAGACCTTACAAAGGCGACGTTGAAAGATGCCAATGAAATATACAAGACTTTGAAAGGTGAGATTTAGACCAATAGAATCATTTTTATGCTTTGTATACTCAAGCTGTAAAATACATTTCTACCTGTACTTACATAAATGCCAGACATTTCACATAGTATCATCTGGGCCCAAAGTAAGCAGAGCTTGTATTTTGGTTGTTGAAAGCCTGACATAACATGATTCTAAACAACCATAAATAACCTGCACGGTTCCGCTTTGCAGAGTTCAGTGACCAGGTGACGGAGTCTCGTATGTTGGCCGAGCAAGCAGCGCAGGACGTGCCATCTGTGCAACTGAAGATAGCCGCAGCCGAAGCCAGCGTCAACAGCATCGCCGAAGAACTAGCCGTGGCCAGCGATGAGGCCAAAGAGGCCAGGGATCTCGCGCAGACTGCCAGGAAGAACTACGCGGACAAAGCCTCTGAGGTATTTGGTTGTGTAACATCTTACATCTCGCTCTCCTGCAATCGCGTGTTACAGGAAGTCGGGGAAGCGAAATAGCTTGCTCTTTCCCCGCTTCCTGTAACACTCTTTTTGACACTTTTCGATTTGACCAATGAGCGCGCGTGGTAGAGTTTGCCGTCAGATGGTACCAACCTATTTTTCGAGTGGTTTGTACTGTCAGTGTGTGACGAGATAGAGAAGGACGCATCAGCTGTGCGCTTAATCTACAGTGTTGTGTACAAGGTGTGCTGTTATATTAACTAGTTCAGGTACACAGATACAATGTTAATGTTGTTTATTACCAAGGTGAGATGTCAGATTTTACACATTATAAGCAACTAATGTATTTTTTTTTATATAATGGCATCTGTCTTCTTTATGATTTAACATAATAGGTACTGATGCTAACTTACTGATTTATGCGACCAGTCAGGAGATTATGGGATTCTGATACTCTCAAAACATTGATACTAACAGTTTTCAGTTACCATTGATGAATTGATATTACGGAAGAATGATGTTGATTGCCAGACATGCTGTCATATGAATAGAAACCTCTGACCAAATAAATATAAAGACGAAGCAACGATCAACCAAAGTGAAACCTCAAAAACCGTACTCTTCTGTAAATACACGCATAAACTTACACACAAACACCCGTATCATGCTCCTTGATCTTAGTATATACATGTATGTATTTACAAAGAGCCTGAATATAATATTATAAATGTGATAGAAACTCTGTCTGTCTGTCTGTCTTTTACGTTTTCACGCATAAACCGCTGAACTGATTTTGATGAATTTTGAATAACGCGTGCGAAGCCGCGGGCAGCAGCTAGTTTAATATAAAATAACAAATGACGAACGACAAGATACCACTTTGTGAAATCACAATATGAACAATATTAACACTTGACACCTTAAATTTGGATTTTTGCCAAAATTTACATTATTATGTCACATGCCATTAATGATGAAGAAAAGAAGTCAAGACATAGAGTCGCTCGTCAACTCACACTGAAAATTTTGTATCACATGGCGTGTTATCAGTTGACGAAACGCAAAAATAATATTATTTCCGGACTCAGGCCAACAGTGATATCATTTAAGCAATCCTACATTGTTTCAGGCTGCACATGAGATCAGAAAGAAAGCGTCCACTTCAAGGGCTGATGCTGTCAATCTGAGGGATGAGGCTGATAAGTTATCAAGTGAGTACATAAGTTGACTGGCCTGTCAGCTTAGTTGGTAGTAGCTCTGCCTTCTGCGCTGTGGGTTCGATTCCCTCTCAGTATAAACATTTGTGTGAAGAACATAGGTGTTTGTTTTGTGTCTGGGTGTTATAAAGTATCATAAGTATATGTTTAAAAATATATAAGTATTCTATCAGTCATCTAGTCACCATAATACAAGATATGCTTAGTTTGGGGCTAGATGGTGTTGTGTGCATTGTCCAGCAATATTATTTATTATTTATTTTAAGTTCTACACGATAAGCTATCGATTTGAGTTTAAAAAAACTATACTTTGTCCTATAATCATATAATTAGTTAGCGTGACGCTTAAGTATGCTCCGTCCTTGTCATTTTAATCTAGAAAGGAAGAATATAGATATTAAAAGAGTTAAACAATTCACTAGCTAGTGTGTGTTATAAGATAGACCCTTAGACTACGATTTTATTTACAGAATAAGCACACATACACATCAATAATAAAAAAAAAGACTAAACAATATTAGATAAAAAAGGAAATAACATATTAAAAAGTACAAGTTTTACAAAAAACCGTCTTCAAACAGGAAAATAAAAATTAAAAAATTCTTTCGTCCTTCGTCTTAATCAAATTAATCAAGCCCAAACACCCGGTAATTACTGTAAATCGTTGAGGAGTTCCCTTGACTGTCTTTCGGCTCCATCATCAGATCGACCTCAGATCGACCTTCTTTAAATAGTAGTGCTTTAAAATTTTTTTTCTTTAACCTATAATGTCCCACTGCTGGGCGAAGGTCTCCCCCTTTACCTTCCACTCTTTGCGCTCCAAGGCCACAGTTTGCCAATTTGGTTCGAATGCATCTAGATCGTCTTGCCATCTTTTCCTGGGACTGCCGCGTCGTCTCCGACTATCGGGCACCCACTGAGTGACGAGCTTTGCCCAACGTTTGCCCCGACAGGTCAGCGCTGTTATTCTGCCGAGACATTCGATCCACTCACTCAACCTTACGAAACGCAGTAATAAAATGAAATAACAAAATCACTCACTCAACCTTACAAAACGCAGTATAACAAAATAAACAAATATGTACATAAACCAAATGGTTATTAT
Organism: Lampropteryx suffumata; assembly: GCA_948098915.1. NCBI lineage: Eukaryota > Metazoa > Arthropoda > Insecta > Lepidoptera > Geometridae > Lampropteryx > Lampropteryx suffumata. The sequence goes on along the minus strand of OX402544.1, from coordinate 9,130,514 downwards.
ACCCATATATATACATATACAATGTATCAGCGTATTAGCATTGCCATTCAACGTTGCAATGCCGCTAGTATCTTGGGAACGCTGCCCTCTGGCAGTGATCTGGATCAGTTGAATCTTTAGATCGTTTAAACGGTCCTTAGTGAGTTCAACTGTTTCACGTGTATTTAATAATATTGTTTAATTATTCTGTACATTTCTGTAACTATTTCCGTAAATAAATTTATTCTAATAAAAAAAAACCCTACATATAGATATACAAATAAATAATGATACTATATACGTAAAATTTATAATATTTTGTATCCAACTAACGCGTAACATACGCAGGGCCATCAACAAGCAAAAGCGCATCATAAGTGTGGGTACCAGACAACCCAGCAGACAACCCTGCAGTGTTTTCTGCAGACTTAATTAATATTTTTTGTAATTCTTTACGAATACTATATACAAGTTAACAGACCATACGATTTCGTTATGATCATTTTGCAATACAGTAAGTTCGTGAAATTTCGTGCTTCGATTATGTAAGTGTTTATGTCGTCGGAATTGTACGAATTGCAGTTTACAATTATAAATAAAAAAGTATACAAACTAAGCGTTTGTTTTCCTAGGCACTACCGCTTGGCACTACAAGTAGAGTGAAGGGAAATTTATCTTTCCCGTGACACTACTGGTAGTGCAACAGGTAAAAGTTTTTTTTACCTAATTCTCATATTTCTAGTGACACTACACTGTTGCCAGTAGTTTCACGGAAAATATTATTTCCGGTGGCACGAGTGAACCTTCTGTAGGTAGTAACACAGTTATGTATCTAGACAGACAAACTATATTCTTTTGGCGCTTCGGCGGCCGCTGTCGCGGCACGCTCGCTTTGCTCGCTCGCCTTGCGCGTTGTTTTCTGTACTCTAACATAACCTAACCAACTGGTTTCGATCTGATTCAACTTTTTCTCCTGACTCTACTCTGTCCAGTCGCTAATTTGTCCAGCTGGGAATCTGTCGAAATGCTCCTGACAGACCTAAACTGTATTAGTAGTGCCGTTGGTAATGAGGTAACGGGAGATTTTATAATATGTGATTAATTAGCCAATAGGAATAGTAGTGGCACGGGAAATTAAAATTTCCCTTCACTCTAGTAGGTACTCTACTAGTACTCTACTAGTAGTGCCAAGCGGTAGTGCCTAAGAAAAGAAGCCAAATTAAGCATAGCAAGTACTATGGGAGCTAGATGACAATCCATAAAAAATAATAATAAAAGCATTGTAAATAGTAATCAAAATAATTATATATGAAGATGAAGTCCAACTCGACTCAGTACGTAACAAAATTGTCAAGGATCATACAAAAAAATGATAAGACTAGACGAGTTTCTTTCCGGATTTTTCATGAACTGCGGTTAGGAGGAACCGCCACCTAGAATGTAAGAAGACGATTCAATATGTTGTTGTTATTTTATTGAATAAAAAGTGTTTTGACTTTGAGAATAAAACCAGAAAGATTATAAATGATCAAATGATTGTAAACTCATGAACACATTTGCAATATAGGATTGCAAATTATGTAGTCTATAATGTAATTTAACGTTGTTCTGAATGTTATTTCGTTTGTAGCTCGAGTCGAAGGCACGGCTAAGCAGATCGAAGGCTTGGAGACCCAGGCGGCGGAAAACATGCAGCTAACTCGCGACGCCAAAATGAAGGTACCAAAGCCGTTGTATTATCGGAACATATAGTTCAGCCATTTGGACTTACGTATGTTTTTAAAACAAATTAAGAACTAGGATAAAACCCAAAGGATTTCAAACAGTCCTGCCTTTGAATTCACGATGAAATTTGCGATATACGGTAGTTTATAATCTTCCGAATGCCTGACCGTCTAATTGTAAACGAAAATACAATTTGGACCAATCAATGTACAGATTACAATCTGAAGGTTTTTCTAACACGAAGTGAATTGTAAACCATCCTATGATTAAACAGTGTTGTCAAACTAACATATACAATGTTTAGTTACTACTAATTTACCTATTAAGAAATTTAAAGCTTACATAATCGTCGGTAGTCTTTTACAGAAACTGTATTATAGTATAAATGACTATATTATTGATAAGAATGCATGGCCTCATGTTGCTCTGCCCTAGGACTAGGACGAGTTTCTTGCCAGTTCACGTCGGGCTTGGGTTAGGACGAATTGGCACCTAAATTCATCTAGTATTTTTAAGTGATTTAAATCCCGTTGTCCCGTGTTCGGCCTAAAAATTTAAATAGTTATTTTACGCCACGTAACAGATCCTTACATTGTGTGTAAGGATCACGTAACAATGGCTGGACCGATTTGCATGAAACTTCTTATAGATTGAACTTGGAATAACATATAGGCGGCAAAGCCACGGGCATCAGTTAGTTACATACTCGTTTATAGCTCATTAATTGTTTTTTTTTCTGTACAAGGTTGGACAAGCCAACACAGATGCTCGGGAGGCGGAGAAGCAAGTGAACAAGGGTCTTGAAGACCTAAAGACCATTTTAGACGAGCTACAAAACCTTCCCATGTTGGATGATGCCGCGTTGGATAGACTGCGTAAGACATTTACTATAAAAAACATTTACGCATAGACATTCTAATCCCAAAGAACTAGTATTTCCTAGATGAGATACCTAACTTTTTGCTTTTATTATTATCTATTATCTATTATCTATTATCATCTGGGTCATTCCATTATCGCGGGTGCAACATTTAGACGCCTGTTTTAGTTTAACCTAATTAAAAAAAAAACATTTTTAATTAAATTAGTCATTAAAAGACTACATTTTAATATGTTTACCTTACATTAATTAACAAAAATTGTAATATGATCATTTAAAAGCCAGGAGAAAGGTTCAAATTGCCATCGCGGGTGCAAGAAATTTGGCCCAACCTTTCCAGATCACAAGCAAAAAACACATAAATCTGTTAATTCTAATACATTTAATATGTGATGCCTTAATATTTTGATATGTATTAAAGTAACAAAGAACATAGAATAAAAACTCTAAACAAAACAAAAATAAGCAATGATTGTTTATTTTGATTTGATTTGATTATTTATTTATTTAATCGCGGGTGCAACACCAAATTATCGCGGGTGCAACCAGTCTAATTTAAGTAAACATAAACATAAATTTTACTTATATAGGAACAAAATAAGAGATCAAACCATATTTATTACTAACAATTATACTTTTTTTGTCGCTTATATTAATTATTTCTTTTGAAATACGTCAATAATTGCCGAAAATTCTATGAACATATTATTTCCATCAGTCTATTTCTTTGGCGCTTCCAACTTCGCGATAATATCATCAAATTGCACATCTTGCCTATAGATATTTTAGGATGAATTTCTTTGAAAATTTCGAAGGCTTCTCGAATGCTCATAATCATTGTTCTTTTCTGGATTCGCATTTTCGTTCCTGTATTGGACTTGACTGTTTTCACATTTTTTTTGCCAGGTATTTGTCTGCTAATGTCATCCCTATTATAAAAATCACACATCAGTTTTTTCCCTCCATCCGTTAGCTTTCGAGGCGCTCCTTTAGGGGCGTCATTTTTGTCAAATGCAGCAATGTTGAATTCAGAAGCAATTTTTTATTACAACTTCCACTGCTTTGGTGGGACTGGCTGGTAGATTTTGGTGGGACGTTTTATTTTTGCCACAGCCTTCCCTAGTGTGTGAGGACTGCTGTATCGAGTATATGTTTGTTTAAATAGTTCTTCCTTACGTCGCTTCCTAGTTGCCAGCATTCTTTAAAAAAAAAAAATATATTTATTACAGAACAAAATACACCGGATAAGTTACAAAAAGAACGATGAGAACTGCAAAAGTTTAAAAAAAAACTGTGGAACTCAACGCCACCTCCTTGGCGTTACATAGTTCTGTGGAAAACTTAGGAAAACTTAGGTACTAAGTATCAAACAATAAACTTAAACATCAGTAAACTTACTCTAAACTTAAACTATTTATCTAAAATATTTTAAACAAAGCAAATATTATAACTATTGTAAGGACAGTATGCGCGTCGTTTGAGGGATGTTTGCAAGATTGTGTGTATGTATGTATGTTTGTTATATAATGTAATATTAGACAATGTTACTTTGGTTATACTAGAGTTTTCAATAGGCTTTCTGTTGCCTCATATGAGAGAGTAAGTAGCCACTTTAGACATTTTACTTTACACTGATAATTTGGGAGGGGGTATATATTTAAAATTTTGGTAACTTTATTATAAAGCGTAGGGCTTAGATAGTAAAAGTTACGGCCTGCCACAGCTGTTCTACGTGGTTCTATTTTACATACTAAGTCCGAGCGACGTTTCATTCTTACGGGGTTTAAATCGAAATTGAGTTGGACGTGTTTACGAAGAACAGTTGTCAAGTCAAACAATTGTCTTACTGTCAGGACCTCACAAAAAGAGTACAGTAAACTAGTTGGAAAACGCCTTGGTTTGGAAGTAATTACTTTAAGAATGGCTCTCTGAGCTCGCTCTATTCTCAGCATTTGGCCTTTAGAGGATCCACCCCATGCTGTTATGCAGTATGATAATATGGATTGTGCTAATGCGTAGTAAACAGTTTTAAGGCATTTAAAATCAGCAACTCTTCTCAAATTGCTGAAAACAAAGATCAATTTTCGAACTCTGGACACAGTAGATTGTATATGTGGAGACCAGGAAAGAGAGCTATCCAAATGGACACCTAGATATTTAATTGTCTCTGTGCATTCCAAATTCTGGCAAGAACATGTGATAGAGGTTCTCGTATGAAAAGAGCAGGTGTGTGCGCGAATGGAGAAAATAGAAGGTTGGGATTTGCTAGATGGACAAAATGTAATAAATTTTGTTTTATTTATATTCAGTGTTAACAGATTAATTGAGAGCCAATTTAAAACAACATTCAAAGCTGATTCAGCTAGTAATTGAGCCTCCATCCAGGTTTTACCATTAATTAAAAGGGCTGTGTCATCTGCATAAGTAAAGATGGAACAATTGGGAAGAGATAGTTTGCACAGATCGTTTATGTACACAAGAAAAAGTGTTGGCCCAAGAACACTCCCCTGAGGTACACCAAAAGAGACAGGTTCCTCATCACTGAGGGTGTCAAGGATTTTAACAGCTTGTGTATGGTCAGAAAGGTAGCTCTCAAATAAATCTTTGACACTGATTCTTATTCCGATTTGTTCTAGTTTATTCAAAAGTATGGGGATAGAATACAACAGTGACAGTGACAGTGTCAAAGGCCTTCGAAAAGTCGAGAAATATACCGACTGTTTTAAGCTTTCTATCAAAATTTCTGGCAATTTCCGTTGTAATTTCTGTTACAGCATCTTCAGTAGATCTACAGCTCCTGAAACCGTATTGATTATGAGCTAGAATAGATTTATCGTTAAGGTAATCAACCAATCTTCTATTAATTATCTTTTCAAGGATCTTTGACAGAACGCTCAGAACAGAAATAGGCCTATAGTTATTGATATTAAGGCAATCGCCATTTTTATGTTTTGGATGAACGATGGCCTTTTTGAAGACAACAGGAAAGGTACAACATGACAAATAGAGATTAAAAATGTAGTGAAGTATGGGAATGAGTGTATTTCTACTTCCTTTGATTACGGATGTGGGAATCCCGTCCCAGCCTGCAGCACTTTTATCTTTAAGGTTTAATATGATATACTCTATTTCTTTGCAGTCAGTAGGCAGAAGAGGCATAGAGTTAGGGGTTTAGCGAGTAAGTTTGTGTCAGTAAGGGCGGTATTTGGTAAGCAAGTCGTTTGTGACAGGGGTATACTGGAAGCAAGATTTTTACCTACAGTTGCGAAGAATCTATTAACCTTGTTTGCAGATCTTTTAGGGGTTAGATCTAGTTTAATTAATTCATCGGATGTTAATTGTTTACTCTTAAGGTTTAGTTATTTTCTTAACGAGCTCCCAAGTAGCCTTTGGATTACTCTTGATCTTCTTAAGCTCATTGCGTTCATATTCTCGCTTTGTTTTTTTTAATAAGTTATTGCAATAAGTACGATAGCGAGTGAAAGTTAGTTTTAAGAGTTGATTATCTCTATCTCTATTGAATTTTTTATATAGAATTATCTCTATGACGTATGCACCTTAGAAGGCCGGGAGTAATCCAAAGTTTTATGATTCGTTTTTTACTTGGAATAATTTTTTGGGTATGATTTTGTATAATTGATGAAAGAAGTTCAACAAGGGTTTGTGCGGCAATATTTGCGTTAGGTATTAAGAGAATATGAGAGAAGTCAGTTATTTCGATTTCGGCAATAGTTTCAGGAATGTTTATTTTAGATTTAAATAATGTAACTCGTTTATTAGGTTGAATTGAGAGAGCAATAGAAAGTAGGATAGGGGCATGGTCGGTTATAAATGTGCCTAGGATTAATAAGACTGAGGAGTATGGTGATTTCACTATGAAGTGATCCAGGCATCTATTACGTGCCTGACGTGTTGGTGTAGTATGCGCTGGAGTCATAGCGCATATCATAGTAATCATCAGCATTAACATCACGGGTGTTTGAAACGATATCAATATTTATGTCGCAAACAATGATAATTGTGGGCAAACTAGATAGAAGGGTTAAAGTATCAACGAGACTGTTTATAAATCCGTCAGTGCTTTTATGTGATGGTGAGCGGTAAAGGTCACTGATAGCTATTTTCTTATCGATTTTAAGTAAGAGGCAGTTAGCATCTACGAAAACGGGCGTTAGTACTTCGTAAGATAAGCCGTTCCGTACATAGGCAACGACGCCTTCATTTTGCGTTGTAAAACTAGAAAAAAATGAATGAAACCCAGAAAGATGGGGGACATTAGGACACTTACTTAACCAACACTCAGTTAAAATTATAATATCCAACCGAGATTTAATCCTATATAGAGTAGTTAAGAGACTGGCGAAGTTGCATTTTATGCTCCTGATATTCACATGAAATAATTTAAGAGAGTTCTTACCATATTTGAGGTACTTACAAGTCTCTTCAGGAGAGCAAATAATAGATTCAGATAAGAAAGTGCTTTCCATATCATTAGTCATTGCAACGAGATCATCCATTATAAGACTTGTGGTTAAACGAGGGGAATTGAAACAAGGGGTTAGATATAAATTTACATACCGTAACATATGAACAAATGGTCCAGCGATGTAAGACAGACTGTAAGACTCGTTGAGTAGAAAGGAGTGTGTGTGAGTGTGAAATGATTTGACTTTGCAGTATTTACAGATAGGTAAAAATAGAAACATACTAATATTGAGATAAAAGAAATAAAAAACTACAATACCAATTATTACAGGGACCTAGTCACTTTTGAACAGACGCGCAGGAAAGGTCTGACTCGCCGTTGATCCTCAGAACAGGTCCACCATCGCGCTTGCGAAGAAAAATCTTTCCATTGGAAACCCAACCGTATTTGAAATTGTTGGATTTAGCGTGTTCACGAGCTAAGTAAAATAGTTTTTTCAGCTTCGCAGTTAAGTTTTCTGATATGAATATCGATTTAGGAGGCCCTCTCTGTATTTAGAGATTATTTTTTCCCTTAGAAGCACACTAGTGAAGTCTATAATCACGGTTTTGTTGGCAGGATCTTTAGTAGATATTCTGAAGATGTCCTTGACCTCCGTATCCATCATCGGAACGTTGAGTACTTTTGCGATTTGATTCACGCTATCCACTAGTGAGGATTTTGATTCAGATAGAGACGAGGGCAGGTTCCTAATCTCGAGGCATGTCGATCTCGCACTTCTTTCGAAGTTGTCAACTTTGCTCTCAAGGGAGCTGATGTACTGAAGGTTTTCGGTTTTATCAGTTTCTAGTTTGTTTATTTGGGTCTGGAGTGATTCGTTTTTTGTTACCAGGAAATCAACGGCGACTCGAAACTCCTCAACAACCGTAAACAGCTTCTCATACTTTAGATTCTGCTGACTTTGAAATTCGGACATCATTTGCTTCATTTCACTCATCAAGGCCACCAATGTTTCATCGTCACATTCGGTGCGCTTTCGCTTGTGGTTTCGAAATGGTGCAACAGGCGTACTGCCGCTAGGGGTCCCAAATTCGATACTAGGGTCCGCTAAGAGGCTCGGCTCCGACGAGCTATGGTGCAACAGTGGCATGTTTAAAGTTGGTTGAGAACCCGAAGGTGACGCCTCAGGCTGAATTGTAGGAGGAGTACGATTAAGTGGCATTCTGCTTGAATCGACTGCAAATACTATCGTCGGTACTATTTATTTGTTAAAGTAGGTAGTCAGTAGATAATAGGCCGTTTTGCAGCAAAGTTAATGATATCACGTTAAAAGGTCCTTAGCGCCGTGGATATCGTGTCGCTTACGCGTTTCACTAAGACACTGTCAATTGGCCAAATTTTAACTACGATAATTATCGAGGTTTGCGACTTTATGGAGTAAAATCACGTATTTAAACACTAAAACAATTAAATTCGCATTTACTTAATCTTCAGGGGTTCACGTATGTAATATACTAGCTAGTGGTCACTACACGGGGAGCAAAAATTCACTTTTTACTGAGTAATAAATTAATTTTTATGAAGTAAGTTCACTATGATGTTCACTGTACGGCTGCTAAGAGTGAGGGGGATCTTTGGATCTGATTCTGGCCAATATTTTCAAATTTACATGTCTCCATGTTCATTTTCATTAATTCTCTCCGTTTGGAATCACGAGCCCTTTCCCGTTGGTGTTCAGCATGAAGCTCAGGATTTTCTTTTAATTTCCGCCTGTATTTCTGTATTTTCTTCTGCTGCTCTGTTGTCATTTTAGCCGATATTTCTGTAAAAAAATACAGAATATAATATAGACACATATACTAAATATATATCATCAATCGTCTTCAGCATATATTATTAGCCACGGTATATCAAAACAACGAAATGTATAATTAATCAAACAAAATGGTTACGTGAAAAAAAGTTGCACCCGCGATCTTACATCGAGATCGCGGGTGCAACCAATTTATATTATCGTTTATTTTAACCTAACAATCATTACACTCTTAAAAACAAATAATTTAAGTTTGGTTTTGATTTCTTCTTACTTTTGCAAAGTTTCAGAACGTTAGCTCTTTATTTCTATGAAAAAAGTAAACTTTTATATCTATTACATCGCGGGTGCAACAAGTTAACAGTGTATTCTAGCAGTCAATAATTCTTAATAAATAACAAAATATACTTACATTTTTCGGAGCACGAAGATAAATAAATATTGTCACTTCACGTTTAGCCGGTAAAACATAACCTCAAACTGTCAACAACTGTTTCGCGCCAGTGTTGATAGTTATGATTTTACAGTTTATACTTGTATACTTAATGGTAATATTTTCAAACACCCTAAAAAAGAAGATATGGTATAAAATCAAATAAAAATAAATTTATTATTATATTTAGACTTTCTTCTTTGCACTAATAACAAAAAAAAACAACTAATAGCGTGATTGAAAAAATCATGTCGGAAATCATCTATAGCGGAATTGCCCGTGTATCATCTATCATCTATCATCTATCATCTATCATCTATATTCTATTATACATGATTATTTATTATTATTATTATATTAAGGAATATGGTGTTGTTTTCTTTGCAGAGGAAAGTCTAGATCAAGCGGAGAAACAACTGAAAGATGTCGACCTGGATGGGAAGATCAAAAATCTAAAGGAAGCCAAAAACAACCATCAACGGTAACCTATGTTTTTGCAAATTTTAATTTAAAATTTCAAACCCAAAAAAGTACATTTACCTACTGTACGATACCTCTGCTGTTCGACTTATGAGACTCATGAGAAGTTAGGAATTCTGTAGAAAACAGGTGATGCTGCATCATCAGAGGTTACCTTGCTCAATATAATATCCTACTTAGGTAATAATTAGCTTTATATTAGTTTAATCCTGTAAATTTGGAACCTAGTTCTCTTCGGTATGGAGGAAGACGCTGGTACTTGCGACACAGTATTTATACTTCTGCGAGTATCATCGTTTCTAAATTGTTGCTGTACTTTTTATGATATTCCAAATAAATATATTTTGATTTTTGATTTGACCTTGTTCAATATCATAAGTAACAGGATACACAATTTCTAACTGATGACACCTGTGGAGTATGTAAGACGTTTCAAAGTGATCCTTGTGATTGTATTGAATAAAGTATCTCTTGACTTGACAACTAGAAAAGAGCTTAATCTACAAATAAGTCCAGTCAAGTCAAGTCAAAAGATGCTTTATTCAATACAATCACAAGGATCACTTTGAAACGTCTTACATACCAGGTGAATTTAGGTGCCAATTCCTCCTAATCCAAGCCTGAGAAGAACTGGCAAGAAACTCGTCTTGGTCCTAGCCCTTTTTTACATGATCCATCTTATAACTACCTTAACTACGAAATACCAATACAACTTAACTAACTTTCTGACGGCAGAGCGACATGAGGCCATGCATTCTTATCAATAATATAGTCATTTATATTATAATAAGCTTTCTTCAAAAGACTAACTTTTATGTATGCTTTAAATTTCTTAATAGTGTGACGAGCCGGGTACTGATAAATTATGAAACCAGTCGATTTTACCAAATAGTAACTTTAATTTCAAAGTTACCACACACAGAACTTAATCCACTGATCCTATTAGTTAACTTCCAAATAGAACACTGTAAAAGTCACAACACTATAACACAACTGATAACACTTCGAAACTATCGCACGTGTATCACTTGCTTAGCCGAAAATAGACTAACCACCGCTGTATTTATACGAGCGTCGAATAAGTCGCGTAAAACCGCGATGCTACTGGAACGTTCGAGAACGAACCAGAACGCGCTCAAACGTTCGATTGCAATAGAGAGATATTGCTATCTCGTTCGCACCTATGCATTCGATACGTGGACTTTGTAGTTTGCATCTACTCGATACCAGATGGCGTAGGTGAATATTTAATGTGTCTGCCTGCCAACAGATGGAGCTATGTATCGGGCGCAACAATAGGTAGTTAATAAATAAATCATCCCGGATATTTCGCACCGCATCTGGCCCCAAAGTAAGCAGAGCTTTTGTAATGGGTACCACCTGACAGATATACCACTTATATACTTTTATTTTTGTAAATACATACATATTATACTTAGAAACACCTAGACCCGATACAAATACTTGCAGATCATACAAATATTTGTCCCGCGGCAGGAATCGAACCCGCAACCTTCTGCGTCTCAGTCGCACCTTAGCCACAGAGGTCGTCATACAAAATAGCCGAGCAGACTTGACTCATAGCTATTAACTCTCTATCAAGATGATTTTCAAACGAAATATATCTAAATCAAAATTGGTTTATCCGTTGAGAGCTACGTAGCGACATACACACGGACTTACACGTCATACTTATATTAGTACCCGGTTTTCTCAAAATAAAACCTAGCTAGATCGATTTATCGCCTCCGAAACCCCTGCATACTAAATTTAATGAAAATCGTTGGAGCCGTTTCCGAGATTCATTTTATATATATACATACTTATGTACAAGCATTAATCGTTTAAAGGTATTAGATAATTGCACCGTTTCCGAGTCTCAGTTTATATATATACATATATACAAGCATTACTCCTTTAAAGGTAATTAGATAACTGCGGGTATGCTTAAAGGGGAAAAAAGTGCCCATATAGAATTTTCATCTAGACGGTTCCGTGCTTGAAATTGACGACCTCTGTGGCGCGACTGGCTCGACTGAGATACAAAAATACGATCGCAAGAATTACTGTAATCGTCGTACATACCAGTGGAATCTACGAGCTGATTCCTTCTAACCTAAGTCCGAGAAGAACCAAGCAAGAAACTCGACTTGGTCCTAGCGCTTTTTAGTATGATCCGGTATAAAACTGCCATATCTATGAATAATAAAACGATAGAATTTCTTCTTTTCGACTTCAAAAAAGGAGGAGGTTCTCAATTAGACTGTTTTATATGTTTTTTACCTCAGAACTTTCGACTGGGTGAACCGATTTCGATGATCCTTTTTTTATTTTAAAGCTGGTGCTTCCCGTGTGGTCCTATTTCAATTTGGTCCAGTTCTGACAATGGCAAAACCAAATGTCTTAAATTTGCATTAAGTAGTCGCTCTCGCGCAATGGACGAAGGACTCAATATCACGCCAACCGATTTCTATGATTCTTTTTTAACAGACTTCAAAAAAGGCGGAGGTTCAATGTAGTTGGTTGTCTTTTTAGTTTTTAAAACGTAATTATATCGTACTAGCTGGCCGCGCGCAGCTTCGCCTGCGTTGAAGATTTTTCCCGGGACAAACCAATTTTCCTGTGATAAAAAGTAGTCTATGTCACCCGGGGATAGTGTAGCTTTCCAACGGTAAAAGAATTTTTCAAACCGGTCCAGTAGTTTCGAAGCCTATTCAATACAAACAAACAAGCAATCAAATCTTTCCTCTTTATAATATTAGTACAATTTAGTAGTCATATTGAACAAGTATGATGAATGGATTAAAATGTGTCTTAAAGGATACACTTGACGCATGTTTTCAAACTTTTTAGGTCCTAGAACTCAGTAATAATAATTTATTCAACTACAGGTACTATACAATATTTTATTACAAAACCTATTTCAGGCACCAGTATCTCTTAAACAGGTTATAGGAATACCATTTGACGATATCTGTGACGCAGTGGGCAAAAGGTTGCGGGTTCGATTCCCACCACGCACAAAAGTTCGTATGATCTGCAAGTACTTGTATCGGGTCTGAGTGTTTCTATATATAATTTGTATGTATTTCCAAAAAAAAAATATATAAGTAGTATATCAGTCATGTGGTACCCATAACACAAACTCTGCTTACTTTGGGTCCAGATGATGCTGTGTGAAATTATTATTATTATTATATTTCAATTGAGAAAATAAACATTATGATATATTCAACAGATGGATGAAACAATACCAGAATGAGCATAAAAACCTTCGCAGCGAGGTTGACAACGTGAAGGTGATTCTGGACCAACTGCCCGAAGGTTGCTTCAAGCGGATTGTTCTAGAACCCACCGAAGGACCCAGCAGAGGGGTCAGCTTTAGGTAGATTAATCACCGAGCACTGCAGGTTTACCAGTAACATCAAGATCTAGGTCTTATAAGCGACTCTCTCTCGGATATGGATATAGATGTAATCTGGTATTCCTAAATAGAATAACCGGTCTGTATATCAAAAATTGCGTGCCACTTGATATACCTTTTTAATAAAAAACTGTCATCTGGTAGACATACCCACTTAATACAGCTGTGGTACTAAAGCTACGTGACATCTAAAATAAACTGATTTTGTAGGCTAAATTAATTTTTAACTATAGTTTTGGAGCATTATTTGTTTAGAATTAAGATTTTCTATTACCTGCAATGCTCGTCGACAGTGCCTTACTATTAATATTATAAGTTATTTTAAGATGAATACTGCAATAATGAAATAAATTATACTGATGAACTATAATAGAAAAGTATATTACCAGTACTTCTTAGACAATGATAATATTTTTGAATCTCGTTATCTTATGAGCCCGAAGCATTAGTACTTTACGTTCTATCAATATATCTGATATTTTTATTAATTTGTACTTACAAACTGCATTTACGATCTGCATTTTAATATACTTAGATTTAATAATTATAATATACTGAGGCTTTTTCATGTATAAGTTATAAGTTTATAACACAGTGCCATAATTCGTTTTGGTTCGATTTGTAAATATTATACTAAAATAGTGTATAAGTACGTACAGATTATGAAAAGATTGTAACAAGTGCTTTTTCATTTTTGATTGAAATTGGTTAATATTTTCAAGCTCGCCAAAGAAGATGTCTTAATTATGTTTCTTTAGGAAAATTCTGTGAGTAATTGTATTTTAGCTTATTTATTTGCATTAAATAAAATACAAGAATTGATATAGAGTTTGATAAATACCTACGCAACCTTCCCTTCAGACATTTAAACAAATAAATTCAAATATTTTTCATCTATAAATTTGTTTTCATTTGGTTCAACCACAGAGTACTTAGTGGTACAAGTACAAAAGAACATTTATTTTATATAAATAGATTCTATTGTTACGACGCAACAATGTCTGAATCAGCGATAGGTAATGGTTTCTGATGATCGTCGGCAAAACAAAAAGTTGAACAGTGGGAAAGAATAAATTTCTGAGGTAGGGAACCAGATAGATTAAACTTTTACGGTCAGTCCTCTGGACTAATTCAAGTTTTAGTACAATAAGTAAGAACTGATCGACCTAAAGCATAATAAATGGATTTAAGATGTTTGAAACTAATAACAGAACAAAGAATTTGAATGAAAAAATAAGTTTTCTTACTCGTGATACCGAGGTGTCAATTTGTTGTTACTAGCTAAGAGTGTTAGCAAACATAATCCCAAGATACTTACCTATAGGTCCTATTCGTCAAAGCTATTGATGCTGGGTATTTTAATAAAAATAATAAAGAATTTATTGAAATTAGTAATAGGTCACCTCATTAATGTCATAATTTAAACCGTAGATGACAAAAAGATATTACTCGTATGAATGTGATTGAGTTTTCTCGAAACATCGAGAGAAGTACGTGGGGCATACATGAGCATACATGAGCGAGGATATCTACTATTTTTACATACCTACTGTGATCGGTTTGTGAGGTAGCTGCGGAAAATTTCAAGTACAATTCCTCCAATACCTATGCGTTCCAATTTATTTAGTAAGATAGGGACAGAAACGGTATCAAAAGCTCTAGATAGGTCCACGAAGACACCTATAGTTTTTTACTTTTTGACAATGTTTCTGACAAAAGCATCGGTCAGTTCTATGACAGCGTCCTCCGTGGACCTCCCACTCCTGAACCCATATTGTTTAAGAGCATAATATTTAGGTAGAGGAGTAGAGAACGGTCGGTAAAAAATACATATATTAATCAGTTGACCTGTTTAACAACTTTTCAAAATGGTAGCTTAACTGATCCAGATCACTACCAGAGGTATTGCCTGCCACGTTGAATGGCTAGCATTGCCATACGTCACTTTCGCGAAGTTTCTACCAGACGGATGCTGTGAAATTGTTTTGAAAGCGATTGACCCGTGTAGACCTGGCTAACAGACCACTCTACCACACCGGCATTAGTGAGGAGCTCAGCACCACTCAACCAATCGGTAATTCGAAATGTAGGTTCTAACAAAGTGCCAATGCCAAGCGATGGTAAAGCTTGTAACCAAAGTTCTGACTCCTATTTCGAAACGGCTAGGCGAGACGGGTGATCTATGAAACTAAAGAATGTTTTTAACAGATGAATCGATGTACATAACCTCACATAGAGGCCCGTCCCATTTAGTGATGAATAAAAACGCGGAAAATAGATTACCTAAATTAAGGAATAAAGTGACAGGTCTTATTTTTTTGCAACATTAATTTTGACTGTTAACAAAACAGGATCGTTCGTAGGTATTTTACGTAATGATGGTTAGTCCGGCGAAACCACAGTATCACCATCAGTTTTCCATCATTATCATCACCGTCAGTTTATTGGTAAACATTCTTGAAAAGAAAGACAGTAGCAACTACATACTTACATCGCGGCTTCCAATTTCAACTTTAATTTCAACTTCTAGTTTATTCACCTTTTTACAAAATTACACATACTTAGGTACTATAGAGTGCGTTAAAAATAAGAACATAAAACAAAGAAGGAAAAGAACAGAGTAAGGTATATCTTAGCTTTGTCTCAAATAGAAACAATCTAACTTTCAGAACATTGAAAAATAATTCAATGTGTAGGTATTATGTGAGTGTAGTGCGATCTAAAACGATGTTAGCTGACGCCTTCGTACACTGTACGATTGGGATAGCAGTCATTATGTATGACTTTAATTGCAGCAGCGTTATTACAGCGTGTTATTTATAATATTGCTGCTATTAATCGTCAAAGTGAATTAAACTCGATCATGCAAAATGCGTTGAAATATTGATTGTATTTTAAAATTTTACAGAAATGCAAAGAGTACCTAATTTATACAATAATTTAAAATACATTCAAAAGAGTTGAGCTATCTAAGGACCTTTCAAAACTTTCTATAGATAGCTCAACTAATGCAGATCGCTGCTGTAGCAGCATTTAATAATATTTTTTAACCACCAATATAAGATAGGTACTGGGTTTTCTAGTCATAAACAGAAAAACATCAAAGCACGTAGTTCGTAACAATTGGTTAATAAAACAATGAAAACTTACATCTACATACGAAGGATATTTAATCTCACTACAGTTAAAGGGCCTAGAAGATAAAACCTTAAGTGGTAGACTCATCTAGGGCTGTACCACGCGGGAAATCATTTCGTAGCAGGTAGATACAATAGCCGTGCCACGCGGCCCTAACGCGTCTGTGTGTGTGGGACAGACAGGTGAGTGTGCACTGTACACTTGTACAGGGTATTGATAGGGTAACCATAAGGTATAACAGTTAGATGTTATAATACTAAATTGGCCAATCATGTGATGTGACCACGCACAGTAAACTTCTGAACTCAATAAGGTTAAGAATGACCACTAGAGAATGAAAAAAATTTATATGTGTTTTAGTTTTTTTTAAGATTTCATCATCTTAGCCTTAGTTCATCTGTTGAAGATGATTTAGGTGGCGTTAGTCAAGTTACAGAGCAGTTATTTGTAATTGAAAACTTTCGTTCATGGATCCAATCCAAGCTGAGGTGGGTGAAGCTTGCTCTCCATTGACACCACTCTGCCTGGGTTTCTGTTTAATTGCGCAGGCCTTCCCAGGTAGCCACACTAACCTCTCGACCTTGCCGACAGGACTCGCAGGAAAAACGAGTCAGTAGGTACTTGCGGTGTCGGTTCGCTTGCAGGTGCGTTACGGTGGGCACCGAGCCGGGTTTGTTTTTAGTTACTCAAAATGTAGTAGTTATAGCCGAGATTATTCACTTTGTAATAAAATTTATGAGTCACTACCTTTTATTTACTAAAAATTACATAAAGAAAAAAAACTGCTGATCTCGCAGTGCTGATCCCAAACCAAAAAATAGAAAACATTAAATTTTTGAACAACATTACGATTTTCTTGAATTTTAATACTTTGAATTGCCTCCTCGTGCTTCCATTACTGCGTTTACGCGGTTTGGCATGTTGTACACAACGCTCTTTGTACGATTATGGGGAATATTCTCCCATTTCTCTGTGAGAGCTATTTTGTACTGTTGACAGCGACAAACCAAAAGTCCTGGCTGTATCGCGCTGACACCAGCTGGTTTCCAGCATTGTGAGAATTCTGGTGCATTCGGGTGTAAGCGACATAATAATACAGCTTGAATAATAAATACTGAACACTATCTACATGGTTTATATACCCACTTAAGAGGCCAGCGGAGGACGAAGTGGCCCTACAAACGTAATACCAAAATGATTTGTAACTCAAGCATATGTCCACTATATTGTTGTATTATTTGTATATAAATAGTATTTATCTAGGTTCCTAGATAGTTTTTATTTCGAATTACTTATCAAAAATGAAATAAGAGCAAGAAATTGACAAGTTTTCTTCGTATATGTTTCGTATTAAAAACCACAATATCTTACGTGTTGTTTGTCAAGGACCATAGCTTATATTGTCTAGTTACAGAATAGCATTACTATGTGAAGAATACAAAATGTTTACAGTCATAATTTTTGGTATTAAGGAACACAACCAAATTCATACCATTTTTGAACGGCTAATATTGCTATCGCGCACGCACGGGGCGGGGCCGGGGGATGGGGACACTTCGGTTGTGTGATCGCTTGGACAGCTACGCACGCACACACAAATGCAACGTGTACACGGTACGTGTATTCTATTGACCTGTGCCACTCCGTGTGTTTTGAGATTTGCCTTGTTGTTTGGAAATAATAACGTACTTCTTTACATACTACTACGACTTTGCCTTTGTTTACGGAAATTTTTCACTTGACCTCTGTGGTGCTTAGGACGCAAAAGGTTGCGGGTTCAATTCCCCCCGCGGGACAAATGTTTTTATGATCTGCAAGTATTTACAAAAAAAGTAATATTATAATTATTTTTAATATTAATATTATCATCATCATCATCATCATCATCACCAAAGTGGGAAATATGTACATAGTTCTCAGCGACTGCATGCACTACACTTTATTAATGATCTTAGCTACTTCGGCTAGTGCAAATCTGCAGATTATGTTATTTCGGTGATTCGTGACTAATTTCCTTTAAAAATAAAAAAGCACGTGGTAGAAGTGAAACCTTCAAAAATTTTGGCTTCAAGATAAAGTACAATAGCATTTAATCATTTATAATATTATAATACCTACTTGTTTACTTGTTTTGTATCTCATTTGTAAAAATTGTAACATACCCTCATTTGTACAATCAGAAATAAAAATACTTTATACTTTATATTCGTGGTTCTAAAATTTTTTAAAGTTTCACTTCTACCACGTGGGAATTGCACACATGTTTTTTTTTGTAAATACATACAAGTAATACATAGAAACACCCAGACCATAGACAAATAATTGCAGATCATAGAAACATTTGCCCTAGAAACATTTGTCCCGAAGCGAGAATCGCACTCGCAACCTTCCACGTCTCACACGGCCCTTGGCCCACTGCGCCACAGATATCGTCCCCGCGGTCGAAACTTTGCATAGATGTAGGAAGATTAAAATACCTATGTATATGTTACCTACTTTTATCTCAGAAAAAGGCGTGCGAAACCGCAGACAGAAACTTGTATTTTATTAACCTACCGCCTTCGAATTGTCAATGACATCAATGATCAATGACAGAAGTATACCTACCTATCTACACCTACTCACACACACACACAAGCACGTCACTACGGTTGTAGTTAGGTATTGTAGTGCCGCGTCCCGCGCCTCTCCCACGCCCCGCGCGCGTTTACACCATTTAAACAGAGATAGAGATATTCGGAGCGATTTTTGCACGCGCCTCGAATTAAAGTTGCGAGCGAGCTTCACCGGCTTCTTAAATGACAGATTGGAAACAAAAGCAAAATCAAATGCAGTAATTTCGTAGTTCCATCTTCGAAAGTATCCCTTTATCAAATTTGATTTTTTATGACATAACCTTACAATAACTAAGAAGTTTTAATACTTTAATTTAAGGAGTATTTAATTGTGTATTAAACACAATTTACTGCATTAATTTAATTTAATTTATTTCATTCTTAGTTTCCAAGATTTATAGGTTTCTTTAAGTGACCCGGATTCATTGCTCTCGATTATAGATTTACCATTGTAATGATTATTTTTTTAGATGAGTACCTATCTAAAATAGCATAAAAATTAGATATAAAAGTAAATCAGACTTTTGTGCATTTAGTTTCAATTATATTTTGAAGGACCAAATGGTAATCGACTTCTGATGGGAGAACGAATGTTGTTCCAACATTTCGTGGCAGCATACCGGAAACAGCCACGAATAGCAAATATAAGTTACATGAACATTTTAGTTTTACAAATACAAGCTGCTGCCTCTGTTTCGCACGCCGCTCGGTTTACTTTTTATGTGGTACCTACATAAAAAGTAGCTATGTCCGTCTCCAAGATCCCATGTATCTGTATACCAAAATTATTCAAAATCGGTTCAGCGGTTTAGGCGTGAAAACGTAACAAACAGACAGACAGAGAGACAGAGTTACTTTCACATTTATAATATTAGTAGGGATATTTGTAACAGTCTTTTAATATTCCAAAAAGTAGAGTTGCAAAATACAACCTGATTATAAAACCGAGACTATTTATGTATGGAGTAATATGAGCTTTTTTCGGGAAATACGGGGGTTTTTAAATTACGTAGGTCTTTATTCCGTCACCAGAATTAGCCACTGACTAATACGAAGTAGTACCTATACCTAAGGACCTAATAGTTAAGCCACTTTTCAAATTTCTCAGATTATCCTGTAAGGTCGCACCGCAGAGTCAACCTACTCGGGCGGTATGCAAACGTTACTACTCCCGAGTGTAGTACAATTTATGGGGAGCATTTCAGTGAATTTCTTTTGTTTTTTCAAAGTAACGCTCTCTACGCTCTCCTTGGGCCGTGCCGTAGGTATTTACATAAATACCTACCTTCCGTGTACTGAACCTCACGGGCGTAGCTTGCGCCTCAGTAGATACATAATAAAGTCAAAATAAAAGAAAGGCCAACTTTGCAATTTTGATACTTTGATTGAACCTCCACTTGAATTTCCAAAGAAACTTCGAATATACTTGCAACTACTGCTTAAACTTACTTATGTAGGGTAGTTTGATAACAGAAAAATGCAATATAATACAAGCAAACATACAGCATATACAGATTTAGTTACAAACTCTAAAATAGATACTGCTAAAATATTATATGTGGTCCGTCATCTCGATACCTTTACCACGTACAAGTGGTACGTGGTACGTGGTACGTACTCATTAGTAGATACTGCTAAAATATTCTACGTAACAAGTACATAGGTACTCAGTTAATTACAAACTTCACATCACTAAAAGTTTATCTACTTATCATTAAATATGGTAGATTTAAACTGCGCAGGTATGAACACTCTAGTTACCTAGGTAACTCGTTTGTTTTATAAATTTAATATATGTTGCAAACAAAACTGCTGAAAAATGGCTCTCGACAGATCCGAAACAGGCGCAAACTAAACAAATTTACAACAACGAAATTAGCAAATATCTCACTGTCCAGGGGTGCAGAGTTTTCGAAATACCGCACTAAACTAAAACTAAATAAGTGGCCGAAAAATGGTGCTCCACAGACCGATTTACATAGACCCGCAGATTCGGTGCTAACGCCACCACATTCGTCCGTAACAAAAGGGGATGACGGGTCGGACTAAAACGGACGTTACAAGTGGAAAAACAAGGTGGTTAATCCGAAAAGTTTTCTTAATTACATTCGTACGAACTAACTCCCAGAACGAATTAAGTGTGAAGTAAAATTGGATGAAATCCGGGATCAGATTGTAACGTGCTTCTAGGCACGGGGTTCGGCATCTTTTTGTCTATGTAAACGTTGTGACAGACCTACAAACAACATACACCTAATGCTCGAATTGTAGATGCAATTGTTTAGTTTTACCCCCTATAGATATTATGTAGTAAACTAGCTAGAACGCCCGCAATTTCATTACCGCTATCTGTATCTAAGCCAATCTATTCTTTCATACAGAAACTATTATTTTTACGTTTAGCGGAGGCTTAACACATTGAAAAGACGATTCGCACATTGAAGACACACTATCACCTTACTGTTACTCGTTTCTGACTTCATCAGTAGGTACTTATCATGGTTCAATATTTCTGTTGTCAGAAATATCCACTAAAAAGTTTTATTAGCCATCGCCCATTGTCTCATCATATGAGAAATGTAATGTGCTAAATCTCCGGCATATTTATAAATTTTATTTTATTCAATTCCTTCCCAGGTCCGAGATAGTCGGACTCAGGTCCCAGGACCCAGGACCTAGATCGCCCTAAAGTAAGAATTTTGAAAAATCTTTTCTTCGTAGGAAGCGCACCTCAGCGCACCAGGACAAATATAACATCTTAACTTCTGGTCTCTACCGGTACCGGTACCTAATACGGTACTTAGGGTGTGCGTTGTCTACATGTGAATCAGTCTGTCTGACAGAAAAAAGATAATTAAATATTAGATAGATAAATTAGTAGGCCTACTTATTGTTTTGGTTCCTAAATCAATCGCTCGTTTACAGCATCATCTAGCCCCAAAATAAGCAGAGCTTGTGTAGGAACAACATGACTTAACGACGAATTGAAAAACTGTTTCAATAATACTTATGTAAAAGCAATTTGAGAATATGAGACAACCTAAAACCCAATTAAAGCTGCTGCGAAAACGGACCAAACTCTGAATTTTAAAATGTAAAACGAAGTTTGAGCCAACACCCTTAATATTATTTCATTTCATGAAATTCGTTTTAATTTTCCATAAAGTAACTTTTCCTTCGCCAATTTAAAAAGTGATTAAAAAGCTGAAAGTAATAAAACGAAGCATGAATTCGGCAATTTGTGCACGAATGAGCACACTTCGGGCGAAACTTAATTTAGACAAAAAAAAAATTAATTAGTCGCCGAGACGCCCCTAATGAAACGCGAAGGCGGCAATATTCCCAACTTAGTTTAGGTACTTTTACTCCCAGCTGTAAAACTGCTTTCATTTTTAGAGAAAACTGGAGTAATAATAATTGACTAAAGAAAAGATTAGAATAAATTTGAATAAAGTGATATTGACAGATGAAATGTACTTAAAATGATAATGTACCTGAATGTGAATCAGATGAGATGAGAAGGCCGCGTTACGAACCATCTTAACAAGCTAGATAGCTCAACTAATCCAGATTAGTGCCAGTAGGCTGCGTTCTCAAAACCCTGGTTGTATTACCACAATGGCAATGCTGATACGTTGGGCCAGTTATGAGATAGCTATTTATATTTTTAGACAAATATCTTTTGTTAACACGAGGGGTAGTGTGTTACTCTCCCGTTAGGGGATCCATTGAAGAACTAATGGCTGTTGCTAAGGCATGGCTGATCTTATATTTTATGATCAACGTCAAAGATGTTATACCGCATATGTTACTCGCTGATAATGTAGCATTATATAGGTGATAATTAGGGTAGATAGGTATCGAAGTGATGACTTGGAGTTGTTAAATAAAAACGCGCCAGTTGAGTTGTAAATTATGAATATCTATTATTTGGTAAAGTCGTAATATTTATATAACATCTTAAATAACAAGCAATAGGGTGATATTTACGGCTGATTAGAGCGCAGGACGCCCATTAATATGAGCGTCTGGGACCGAGCTTAAATATATTTCTGTGTTCCTGTGATTCATTCATGGCAATCCTAGCTGCCGGCCAACTGGCTGTGGGCCTCTTTCCGGCCTCATGTCACATAACCCTGGCCCCTCAGCCATTTATCACTTCCACTGTCCTTCAGGACTGCGAATCTACAATCGAAATGGTGTCGGATCTCAACAGCTCTTCTTCTTCTAAAGACTCGAGTTTTACTCAAAAAAAAATGAAAAGGACCACCACTTCGGCCAAGGAGCCTCCGGCTTCCAAGCCCATGAAAACTCCTGCCCCTATGGCCAGCCCTCGAACGGCCATCCAGGCTTCATTCAACGTTGACTCTTCTTCATTCCCCAGACTTCCTCCCTGTTGTATGATCATTATATAATAGTACAAAATGAGAGATTAAAACCCGTTACGCTTGGGTTTTTATAGTCAGCGCCCAAACATCACCGTGATTTTGTATTTCAGACTAAGACTAACGTTAACGTTATGCTAGGGACATTCTTAAAACCTAGTCATAGCAATCCCAGGATTACTAGTTACTAGTTAGTACTAGTAGTTACTAGCTCATAAGAAATGTTAGAATCGGCCGACTCTACGGTGGTACTACCATCTACTAAAGGGTCTTCTAATAGGCACGTCCGAACTTTGACAGTTGGTAGCGGCCATCTTGTTGAAGCTACATCTGTCAAATTGGTTGTAATTTATTCATTCTGTTTTGCCAAATCATCATAGATAGCTATAGCATTCAACAACACGTGCAAATGATAAAATTGTTTTATCAAAATGAGTGTTCTGTTCGGGCAACGCACCGCGCGCTTCGCCCATTTTACGGTCGCCATAATCGTCCTAACGAGAGGACTATTCGTCGTGTGGTGGATAAATTTGAGTCCACTGGTTCGGTAAATGATTGACCAACACCCGTACGTCAACGAAACGCAAGGTCTGCCGAAAACATCGCCGCTGTCCGTGAGAGTGTGCAGGAGAATCCGAGGCAGTCGATTTCGCGTCGCTCATAAGAACTCGGCCTTTCACAGCACAACTTGGCGAATTTTGCGTCGTGACTTGGGCCTGCACCCGTATAAAATTCAACTCAGCCAGGAATTGAAGGTAAACGGCCATAGACAACGACGTGTGTTCGCTGAATGGGCACTGGAGCAGTTAGCAACTGACCGTAATTTTCACAGATAAATTATCTTCAGCGATGAGGCCCATTTCTGGATGAATGGGTACGTAAACAAACAAAATTGTCGAATTTGGGACAATACCAATCCACATGAGACCCAAAAGCGTCCAATGCATCTCGAAAAAGTTACAGTTTGGTGTGGGTTTTGGGCTGGCGGCGTCATCGGGCCATATTTCTTTGAGAACAACATTGGCCAGGCCATCACTGTCAACGGCGAGCGCTATAGGTCGATGATTACCAACTTTTTTTGGCATGAACTGGATCATCTGAACACCAACGACATGTGGTTTCAACAAGACGGCGCTACGTGCCACACAGCTCATGCCACATTGAATATTCTGCATGAGAGATTTGAGGGCATGGTCATCTCACGTGGAGCTGATATGAACTGGCCACCGAGATCTTGTGACTTAACCCCGCTAGACTCTTTTTTGTGGGGTTTTCTTGAGTCGCAGGTCTATGTGAATAAACCACAAATCACAGCGGCCCTCAAAGCCAACATAACCTATGCCATAAGTCAAATTCAGCCTGATTTATGCGCAAAAGTCATGTAAAATTGGATATCTCGCATGCGCTCCACCCAGAGAAGCCGTGGCGGACATTTGAATGATGTCATATTCCACACATAATGGCATCACTACATCTTCAAATAAATAAATAATTTCGATAATATATCACACACACTTTGTTTTATTTAAATTTAAAGATAGGACACGCTTAATGAAAGACCCTGTACAAGAGATCCTTGTACTGCATTCCGCTTGACGTTCCCATCATGTTATTGTTATCTATGCTCTCTGGAATTGGCATACCACTAATCCTAATGGCCGTCAGCTTGAGGCATTACATGACCGACTCTCTCAACATTGACGTAGTTCAACCCTTTACCCCGACATGGTGACTCAAAGACCTGACATACTAAACATGGCATTCCTAAAGAACGTAACCCTTCGGTTGCCCTATATAGAAACGCTACACGAACTTATTCTAGACCACTGCCCCGTGTTAATGCACTTAGGTCAGCCTCTCGTCAATTTGCCCTCTTTAGAAACCGTGGTTCAATAGTAAAAATTCGAAAAAGCTGTCGAGTCTATTCATTCTCCCGACTTGGATAGAATCCCAGACGATAAACATTCCCCCAATGACATTGCCATTGCAGTCGACTCCCTGACTAACCATGTCACTTCCGCTGTCAGCGATTCATCGGTGATATTTTCTGTCATGCCACCACTCAACCGCCCGAACCAAAGTCCCGCATTCGAAGACGGGAAAAGGCCAACTGTCTGGCTGAAAGCCTTGAAGCCCGGTGCTCACTCAGTCTTGACCCTGTCGACCCTATTCAACTCTATATCGTGAACAGTGAAGTTGAACATTTAGCCTCCCTACCTTAGACATCAGCTCTTTAGTCTCTCGTCTGAGCCTCTGAGGTTCAGACGATCATAATAGATCTTTACCCCAGAAAGGCAACCGGTGCTGACGGTTGACAGTAAGGATCAATGAGGGCACTCATTTAACTTTTAAGCCATCTTCAATGCAGCCATGTCCACTTGCTCATTGCCATCGTTATCGGCATACCTAAACTAGCCAAGAAGGCCACAAAGCCTTCTATGTACCGTCTCATCAGTCTCCTCAGTGCTCTGGAAAATTTACTCTGGCCAATCGTCTCAGGAGTCAGTCGTAAATTTTCTTCAGAGCTGACTCTGAAGAAAAAATTAGAATAGAATAGAATAGAAAATATTTTTTAAACGTCACATATCAAATACAGTGCGAATATAATATATACTATTAAGGCCTCAAGCGCCTCTTGCAGTTGAGGCCAGAGGTAGTTGAGAAGGAGTTGCTCGTAATTTTACAGGATAATGATATTTGGAGAGCATACCTGGCCAGCAGGTACTAGAGCCATCTTTTTCGATGGACCGAAAGGTTTCAATAAAGTCTAGATAAACGGCTTGATATACAAGCCTTGAGTCCTCAGGTCTCTGTCCTCTCTCCTTTCCTTTTCACGCTATACACCAGCGACTTCCCTCGACATCATCAGGTTGAGTTTGCCCTATTCACAGACGATACAATCATATACATATCCTATCGGAATGCAAATTGGGTATGTATAAGAGTGCAAGCTTCCGCGAATGATGCCGCTACCGATTTTCGGTTTCAGCTGATGTGTTGTCGGTAGGTATCAGGTCATCTCGTCGCTCTGGTTATCATTGTGACGAGGTATCGGTGTCCTTGCGGTGAGCTAGGTAGTGGTCCAACGATGTCGATATGTACGTGTTGAAAGCCGTCAACTGGTACCAAAGTAGATAGGCTGCTTGTATGGCGTTGAACTTTGCACCTCTAGCATTGTATGCATTGTTTTTGCCCATTTGCCTGCGTCGATGTACATAGATGGCCAGAAAAAAATCTCGCTAATTAATTTGCGTGTTCATTAGATTCCGGGATGGGTGATGTTATTTAGTGCGTCGAATGTGGCATGTCTGAACTCTTCAGATAGTTACGGTCGGATTAATTAAGTTTATGTTTCGCATTGGATAGGTTTTCTTAAAGTAGGTAGCGTTACGTAATGTAGAGTTTAGTTACTTGCGAATTAGTCGATGGTACTTTCCCTTTTTAATGTGCTTCGGCTATCTTCTCGTCTACTTCAAGTCTATTCAAGTAGGACAGGGATGTTTTCAACAGGCACTGAATGCGTCGACGACTACGTTTTGACTTTCAATGACGTGGCGTAAGGTGGTAAATTCGTTTATGAAAATGAGTACATTTTATATTAGACCTGTCTTGCAACGATATGACGCTGATCTTCATCAGTGGAATTAACACTATGTTGGAGGTATTTTGTTTTGCGATCTAATTCTTGAGTCAACGCAGCTTGCTGAGCGGTTATTGCGGTAATATGGGCGTCCACGGCTCTGTCGGTCTTGATTTTGGTTGATGGTCTGCTGGGATGCTTTTAGTGCGGGTATTCGTATGACATCTTCTGGATTTGTTTAGCGATTAACTTTATGTCATTTTCGGAGGTGATTTGTGCATGTGCTGGAATAGGTGCGGTTTCTAGTCGTAGTTCCATGTTGTCTTAAGTTATTTATTAAGGAGTTCTTAGTTTTTCTTGTAAGAGTTTCGATCTACGATTTGTTGGGTCGTTTTCTTGTTCAAAAGTTCTTGCTTGTTTGCGGTCACCAGAATGGAGAATGATGGTAGGTATGATTGTAGGATGATAGGTAAAATTTTAATCGAGTAGGTGGTTTTCAATTATCTTGAGCCTGGACTCCTGTAGTGAGGATGTGTGGAACTCGAAAAAGTGAGGGACCATGAATGGGGCTGGATACCATGAGTGTTGTGTGTTGTAATCGTGATCGAGTTGTTAGTGACAGTGAATCCAGTGGTACGGGTAATGTTTGCAGTAAAAGACTGTAGTAGAGGGCAGAAAATACGTGACTTAACTATAATAGTTAGACGTATAGATAGCCACGCTGACTTTTTTTTGCGCAATGATGAGTTTTATTAAACACGTAGTACATTATTTTATATTAGAATTTTATATTTTATTTTATATTATTAGCGCACACGTAGGTAAATATTTTTTGTGTCCAGTTGCTTCCACTTAACACATATTGACGATCAAAAAGTGTTCGGTGTCGGCAACTGGACACTAAAAGTCGTCAGTTGAAGACACGAGCAACATCAACAATTTTCCTTACAATTTGTACCAGTGGCCAGTAGTAGCAACGGACAACTGTCCGATCACCGCCACAAGACACAGCAACTACGGCTCCCTGTGATAGTGTGCCGTGTTGGCAACAAAAAGTGTCTTTGTTTGCGCAGCCCCTTAGCAGGTATAGGTATCGTCTGATACTTTAAAGCCTTCAAATGCTTCCATAAGTAGGCACCTGATATAGGTATAAATTACAATAATATAAGATCTTTTTATTGACATTAGAATGATAAGGCCATACCATACTTTAACGGCCCCTGTTCTAGTTCACAGTTTGAGAGAGTACGGCATGTTGAAGAACCTAACAAGTTCGATGATATGTGCACGAAAGGAGCCGCACTTTAACCATTTCACCACACCTGGTTCGAAATAACTATTGACACGATAAGAAAGGTTAATTATGTAATACATACCACCACTTGCGACTGTGCCGTTGCTATACTTAACGTAGACACTTCACTATCGATCGCTTAGATTAGGATAGGATTAAAATATATTTAGAATTTTATATTAGAAGCGAATAATAGAAGAAATAATTGAAAAATCAATTATTTCTTCTATTATTCGCTTAGAATTAAACTTTCTTGAAGGGGGTTATCCATTATATAATTACAAAATAACAAATATAAAAACATAAAAACTATTATTTTCTCTATAAATATTAAATTATTATTTACTATATGTATTATTATTATCTATTACTAGATTTAGATAAGTATTAGTATTAGTATACACAGTCACAAGAAACACTTTAGAACGTCTTAACAAGTGTGCAGTTAACTATTTCACCATCTTCAACAAAGGAGAAGATTAGCAATTACCTACTACGAAGAAAATAAAGATACCATATTAAAACTTCATAACTCTGCTTCATAAATCGTGATATTTTTGGATATAAAAGTCAAAGAGACAAACCAGTGGCAAAATCTTTTTTAGTGTAGATATTTTTTTTCTAGTACCTAGCGATACGCGGCTTCGCCTACTAATATCCGCAAGCGGGATTGGTCGAGCGACCTGTGTGTGTAGCTGAGATTCTATTTGCACAAAACGAATTTAAATGTTCGAGTTTTAATTAAATATATGTAACTTAATAAAATAGCAAAATTCACAGTTAATAAAAAGATTAACAACGCACACGGACACAGCGAACGAAAAACATTTAAATATGAAAATGACGAAATTAAATAATACATATTAGTAGCTACGAGCTACTATTAGAACCCGAAAACTGATAGAATACAGAACAAGTCTGTTTATAACACAAATGTTTGTCCTGGGAGGGAATCGAGGGAATGTAGAGCTACCACCAACAGTGCCAACTGAGCATAAAGACCAGAAAGAAAGAAATATTAATCTAAGAAATATTAAATTTGTCAATAAACGAAAAAGTAATTCAAAGATAAATGCCACAATATTTTATGGTTAACAAAATTTGAAAAATTTAAGTAAGAAAAATAGTCCTCATCTTTTTATTGGCGTAATTTCGTGAACTGTCATAGAGATTATATTTTTTTATTTTGGTATCCCCGTTGTTTACAAAAAATTGCTCGTATAATGAGGAGGTACCCTATTTTTCCAGCTTAGCTTAGTTTGTGCTAATAGTGATGTGTTAATTAATAGGTAGCTATTCTAGCTTAACCTGCAATTAAAGTTTGGGTATGCAAGTTTATGTACGCACTGGAAATTAATGTGTCTAGTCAATATACAAGCTCTGCTTACTTTGGGGCCAGATGATGCCGTGTGAAATGTTCGGTATTATTTATTATCATTTATTTAATAGGTTGCGATTCGATTTTCCGATAAATCGTTTATTATTTATTATAATCCCGCGAACTGTTTTGAGAGGCAACATTTTGTTCGCCTTCCAACCAACATCACAGTATACTTTTACCACGTCTCCCGCTTCTAAAAACGGAAAGAAATCAAATCACTTTAACGTTCTAAGTGGCATACCAGGTATACGAAATCCGCGCTCACTGCTCTATAAATAAATCAATTCTCAACAAGGGTGTCCACGCCATGGGAACCCTAAATTTCGGCAGGGTGTCACTAAATCATAGTTATTGTTAAATACAATGTCCAAGGTGGTATGGTCAATGGTAACGCCATTAAATTACATAAATCAGATGGGGAACTAAAAATGTTATTCCTAAATAAGACATAAGAGGTAGATTTGTCTGAAAACGATGTCCCATGATTATGTCCCATATTATTTGCTGGGTAATACAATAGTATCTACATACACAAATTTTGACATTGAAATGTTTCTTAACGATATCTTAATGATCTCATTTGACTTGCACTGCGTCAACGTACCAGCTGTTCTCCATCCGAACTGTCTGATACGTGATGATATCCTACCTATGCTTGCGTAGATACACTGGCCGCAACCCATCTGTCGTGGACTTCCGTTAGAGCTGATGGCTGAATGTGAAACATCTAGTAGTATCATCGCGTGATCCAAGAGCCTATCTGGTTTAGCATATTAGCATTGCTATTCAACGTGGCAATGCCGCCGGTGTCTTGGGGGCACTGGCCTCGGGCAGGGATCTGGATCCCTACCGGAGGACCGTTCTTCTTCTTATCGTGTCACTAGTTATTTCTAACCAGTGTGGTGAAAGGATTAAAGTGCGCCTCATAGGGTCCTTTCGTGCACTTAGGTAAGCCTTAATGTAAGCTCTCGACCTTGCCAACAGGACCCGCAGAAAAGATGAATCAGTACATGCGGTGTCGGTTCGGTTGCAGGTGCATAACGGATACCACCGAGCCGGGCTTATTTCAAGTTGTCCTTCTCTATTGCTAGCTCTTCTGTTAGTCAGCAGGGGGACTAATCCCCAATAATTTGAAGACTATCGCAGTTGTCTCCATTATCAGTGTCCAAGCAGCACTCATCTGGGAGTTCCACGTAGAAATCCTCACTCGAAGTGTTATATAATTCAGCAAAAATTACCAACCCGATTTTTAGCTATTTTTGATGATCCTCAGCTGATCGTTAACCGAGGATCAGCTGAGGATCACAAGGACCGTTTAAAACGATCTATAGATAGCTCAACTGTTTTGAATGTATGTTATATATTTTTTTGTAATTAATTTCTGTACATATAGGTACTAATTTACATTTTAGTTAATAGTCCAATTGTTCCTCCGACCACAGGACCGGAAATGTTCGCTATATCACACAAATACATTGTAAATCAAAATCCGGCTGCCCACCCCTCAACTATTCATTGCGATGTAGCGGTAACCGTCATACAACTGAATTAAGGATGATTTATGTTACGCCGAGCCGGATCCGGATTGGATCCGATCCGAACTGTGCCCGCGCCACACTTGAGGCTCGGGCTTAAAACTGTAAGTACAGTCAGCTGCACTAGAATCTATACGATAGCTTCAAACAACTACTTTCAAACATTAAAACCGTTGCGTTATAGTGCTATAAATGTGAAATATACCACAAAAACAAAAAAAAAAAAAACTACGTGATGGTTACTCCCCATGATGATATATTATTTGAGTTTTTGTACTGTACTATCTTATAAACCAACACTAACTAATGAATTATTTAAATCTGATGGCATCTCTATTCTTTAACATTAGAATGAAAAGGATAGAGCATACTTAACGCCACTAGCTAAATAAGTGATATTAAGACAAAGTTGTGAAATATAAAAATTCGGATTCGACCTCGAGTCGAATTGCGACGTATGTAGGTACGTATCGTTTTCACTAATGTACCAATACCTACCACATATGTGATCGAAGCCTATCACTGAATTTCAAATGTGTCAATTTCACATAATGTGCGAAGCTGGTGTTTAAATAGATGTTTCCCAAAACTCTAAACTAAACTAATAAACTACCTATTAAGAAATTAAATAAAATGGTAGTCTTTTGAAGAAAGCTAATTATAATATAAATTATTATATTATTGATAAGAATGCATGGCCTCATGTCACTCTGCCCTCAGACAGTAAACCGACACACTTGTAATGTATTAACTCTCAATAGTATTTCGTAGTTAAGGTAGTTATAAGATGGAGCATGTAAAAAAGCGCTAGGACCAAGACGAGTTTCTTGCCAGTTCTTCTCGGGCTTGGGTTAGAATGAATTGGCACCTAAATTCACCTAGTATGTAAGACGTTTCAAAGTGATCCTTGTGATTGTAATGAAAAAAGTATCTTTTGACTTTTGACCATTCATTATCGCATGCATTATTTGATGCATAAGCTTCACGATGCAATATCCCTGGTCCCGGCTGGACCCAATATAAATTTTACAGTATCTAGGTATAACTACTATTATTTACTGCTGCGCATTATCATAACATAGCACTTCTATTAAAATTGTTTGTTATTATTGTTTATCATGCTTCTTGTGTTTGCTTGTTATTTAACAAAGTTGAAGTGGAATCCTCAAAAGTGAAATAATTAGTAGGTATGTATTGCGGAAATATGCAGTGATCCGTATAGTAGCACTTGCGTTGCATATTCATGTTTCAACTCTTAACATGCTGGTTTCTCTGCCACGCAGAACATACGATGATCGTATAAGTACAGTATGTAATAAATAACGTTTTAAAAACTTAAAAGACAACCGAATTCATGTATATACACAAGGTAGCTACTGTTAAACGTTGAGGAGTCCCCATGACTGTTCTTCGTCTTCATAATCAGACCCCTAATGACAGTCACAACCCATCTAGTACAGTTCTCATCAATACAAATGAATCAAGCCCAAACACCAGGTAATTGCTGTAAATCGTTGAGGAGTTTCCTCGACTGTCTTTCGGCTCCATTATCATATCGTCTCCAGACCTTCATTAAATAGTAGTGCTTTAAAATACTTTAATAAAAAATAAACAAACGCACTAGTCGCCACTATGATTTTCGAAAGTACCCCTCGATTTCTCTGGGACGCCATCATCCCAGAATCATCAAAATCTTTTCATAAACGACGAAGTTATCCGCGAACACACATAAAAAAAATACAAATCGAATTGAGTAACCTCCCTTTTTTGAAGTCGGTTAACAAAAGAGCGTGAACAGTGTAAGTTATAAAAAAAATTAAGTCTAGCAATCGAATAAAATGATACACGTATTTTATCATATTTTCTTATATGTTTTATTGTTAATGAAGCGTCTAAAATGGTTCTCCTTTGTCTAAAATGGTTTGGCATCAACGATCAACGATCAACGATTGAAAGTATCCCACTTTCAACTTATTTGTAGAATAGAATATAATAGAAAATACTTTATTGCACACCAGAAATACCTTGGACTGTTACAAGAAACAATGTTTAGCTACACGGTATACTTATGTATGCGTATTCACAGGATTTCTATATAGCATTATAACTGCAAGTAAGTTCGGCTGCAGTTATTGTGCTTTTCCTCGAGGTTAAAGCTTCAACGCCTCAACGTTTTTAAATGGGTTTGCGTCAGGAGATTGTGAGGGCAAATCCAAGACCTCGATGCTATTATCTTGTTTCCAGTTGATGAATAGGCGACTTCGATGTTTGGATGTCCTTGAATGTCCATGATTTACTTGGGCTTGGGAACAGGCATCGGACAGATTATAATAATGCTTTCAAAACTTTCGTGACTTGTATACATTTTGAAAAATTGGGGTTTCGATTCATTTAGATGAATCTTCATCAGGGTTAGTTTGATCCGCGGTCCGCTCGTTGCCGCTCGCTTTCACTGTTTGCACGGTGCGAACCGTGAATCCAACGACAAAATATTACGTGGTTAACAAAATTGATAATAATGTTTCTGGTATATTTGGTTTATCTTTACAGCATTTCGTTCTCGTAATGCGGTAAAAATGTTTGAATTACCAAAACGAATTTTAGAGAAGCATCACCTCCCAAATATGTATCTTTTTCAGGTGTTTAACGGTTCGTCTGACATGCCTATTATCGGTAGTTGAACAAGCACGAGATGTACCTCATGAGTAATCCACTACTTATATACTTTTTTTTCTCCCGCGGCTGGAAACGAATTCGCAACATTCTGCGTGTCAGCCGGGTCTTGGCCTACTGTGCCACAGAGGTCGTCAATGTTAAGTAGTGGACTTAGTGATAACACTGATCACTTACCGCTAATGTACACGCTTTTTGTCATTAACATACATAAATATAAATCGATATCAGTATAATACGTCTTAGAACAAACAGAAGCGCATTGAATAGCCTAGAATACAATCGGCCCAAATCCTACTCAGCAAACAGAGAGATCAAACATGGCCACTGTATCCAATTAGAGCAATACAAACCCCTAGATTAGTCAAATATTGTTTGTGTAATACAATACAGATCTCCATACATTGGATATTAGGGACCAGAATTGGAGGGGGCCTGGGGCGTGGATTGTTTAAACATTGCCATGTCTACCGTATTGGCAAACTGCTGCATGTTATACGGAGAAAGACTGTTAATTAAAACTAGTTTACTTACACTATATCAACAGGGCATTATTTTAAATGCTGAGGAGCTATTCATCCCATACAATACTTTTTAACGCATTTTTGAAAATCAAATTAAATCAAAAGTCATACTAACATAATTATAAGTGACGAATACGCGCTGTAAAGAACCTGATCGACCTGATCGCTGATACTTGAAATTCGTGCTGTGCTTGAAAGTAGTGCTGTTTATGAAAACAGAGTTCTGAAATATTATACACGGTTCATTCTCTAGCAGTTGTATGTAAATTAACCACTAAAAATACTTAGTATCGGTCTATGCATCTACGTGTTTTGTGCAAAAAAGCCCTGCGTATTTGAAGCGAATTTAAAAAGGTAAACACAACAGCACGCTTGTTGCCCGAAGCAGTTTTAATTTAGACTGTGCTCACGAAAAACACAATTAACTCCGCATAACCTTGTAAAAGGAACGCACAATTTAATGTTGTTGGTACATATTATCCAGGGATAGGCAGGACGCAAGATGTACGAACATGCATTATTC
The DNA here is from genome assembly GCA_948098915.1 of Lampropteryx suffumata. NCBI lineage: Eukaryota > Metazoa > Arthropoda > Insecta > Lepidoptera > Geometridae > Lampropteryx > Lampropteryx suffumata. Next base: position 9,095,706 of record OX402544.1, on the reverse strand, counting down.
TATTCAAATATTACCAAATATGGCCTCTGGCTAATCCTGAGTTAGAATAATATATAAATAATATATATAAGAAGAAAAATCCGAGTACCTAATTAGATAGATAACACATTATATGCCTATTTCTGGGGTAGTCCCTTGATCCCGATGCGGATTTTTTTCAAAATCCTGAGTCAAATATTACGAAAACTTTAGTATCCAGGTTAAAAAGCTTGAGCACAAGATTGAGTTCTAAAGCAGGTATCAACAGTTTAGTAACAAGTTGGCGTGCACCGGCGATCGCGGGTTTCGTCCGGTGGACGTGAGTTAGTGCCGAGACGGCTCATACGTCACATGCCTCTAGGGATCGCGTGGTCCGTAGAACGTAACCTGCGACTCTTAGGGTTGCAAAACTTCAAACATAAACAACTATAAAAAGTTGTTTTTATGGAGTATTATGTAGAGTAATGGTAAACTTTATTCAACAAGGTTTTTTTTGAATTCACAATTATAAAATTCTGTACCCACGTCAGTTTGTAAGCTATCAGGTAGACGAGGGGTTGTAACTAAGATATTCTTAAGCGCATCGGCAGGCTACCTCAGATTTGGTCTTAGTTTTGACTGGAATAGTTCAAGCGAACTTTGAGAAACAATCTAATACTACAGCATATATTTGAGGCCTGGGAGAAGTCACAGGATGCAGTTGGGGTATTCTGCGATCTATCTAAGGCCTTTGACTGTGTGAGTCATTCAACCCTAATCACAAAGTTAAAATATTATGGCATTAAAAACCGGGCGAATGACCTCATACAGTCTTATGTATGTGGTGGGTGGTGAGAGGTCTTCAGGATCAATTATTGATATAGGGGTACCTCAGGGTTCGATACTAGGTCCTTTTTTATTCCTAGTATACGTTAACGATTTACCTTTTTTTGTAAAAAATATTTGTGAACTAGTTTTATTTGCAGACGGTACGTCTTTAATTTTTAAAGTTGATAGAGGTAAAACCAGTATTTGCGATAACGTAAATGAATCCCTATCGTTAGGTAGTTCTTAACTGGTTCACTGTAAATAATCTTTTGCTTAATTAAAAAAAAACTAAATGTAGCAAATTCACTTTGCCAAATGTTATTCATAGCCCGACAAACATTGAAATGAATGGAGAGGCAATGAATCTTGTAGATTCCACAATCTTCCTAGGTCTTAATATTGATGCAAAACTACAGTGGGGACCACAAATTGAAACACTTGCTGGTAGGCTTAGTTCCGCTGCATATGCAGTTCGTGCGATACGGTGGCTTACTGATGAAGCTACAGCTAGACTTGTTTATTTCAGTTACTTCCATAGTGTTATGTCATACGGCATCATTCTCTGGGAGAAAGCAGCTGATATTGGTAAAATATTTGTAATTCAAAAAAGGGTATTGCCCTTTTTTGCCATTCATAAAATGAAACCACGAGAATTTTTGAGAGAAATATTCAAGGAAATTCATATTCTCACAATAGCTTCACAATATATATATGAAATTTTGTTACACACGCATAAAAATAGAGATGGGATTCAGCAAAATAGTAACATTCATAGAATCAACACTAGGAATATACTTAACTACCTATATAGAAATTTAAAGCATACATAAAAGGTAGTCTATTTAAGAAAGCTTATTATACTGTAGAAGACTATATTATTGATAAGAATGCATGGCCTCATGTCGCTCTGCCGTCAGACAGTTAACCGACACACTTGAAATGTATAAACTCTCTTGTATTAGTATTTCATAGTTAAGGTAGTTATAAGATGGATCATATAAAAAAGCGCTAGGACCAAGACGAGTTTCTTGCCAATTCTTCTCGGGCTTGGATGAATTATAAAGGATGTATTGGCATATAAATTCATCTAGTATGTAAGACGTTTCAAAGTGATCCTTGTGATGGTATTGAATAAAGTATCTTTTGACTTTGACTTGACTTTGACTTACTGATATAAATTGATAGCCATAATTAAAACTTTTTTAAATTACTTTACTCATCTTTTAACAATTTACAAATTTTATCCAAACTATTTAAATTACTTTACTCATCTTTTAACAATTTACAAATTTTATCCAAACTATTACATATTGGTATTACAACTCCTTCAAATTATGATTACTAGTTTAAATTCTTTGTCTGTAAATTTAAACTATCACTTTCTTCTTTCTTTGACGACATCTGTGGCGCAGTGGGCAAAAGCCTGCCTAAAGCGCAGAAGGTTGCGGGTTCGATTCCCACTGCAGAAGATTATACGTTAAATGTTTGTATAATCTGCAAGTATTTGTCTCGGGTCTGGGTGTTTCTATGTATAATATGTATGTATTTACAAAAGAAAAAAGTATATAAGTATGTAGGTACCTATGCCACAAGCTCTGCTTACTTTGGGGCCAGATGATGCTGTGTGAAATGTCCGGCATTATTTATTTATTCTGTCAAACATAAACAATTTCAGCAACTGGTCAAGATCCGCGTGTCAAATCTGCAGAGGCAAGATAGCCTCTCTTCCCACTGTAGATATGCCTTGCATCATGTCACATGTCGTTCGCATAAGTAGCTCAACATTGATAGTATCAATTACTCCATTGCCACAATACCGCTATTAAAGCTACCATATGATCCCTACTAACCTATTTACCTCGTACCTACATATTTGTCTGTTAACGCGTTAACTTTTTCTCAAATAGCTACAGTTTATTCACAACCAACTTTTTTTTGAACTACCCTCAGCGTAAATACCTATACCTATTTTGACTAACGTTCCACCGAACATGATATAAAAATGCAGGCAGTTACATTCTACGTCTTTTTTTTCGGGTTATCCTGACTATACATTCTGCTGTTGGGCGGTAGAAAACTAAAATACTTACATAAACTACTTACCAACGACTTTATGAAAGACAATTAGACAAAGACAATAATTAAAAAATTGCAACATCACAGAGTCATCATCTTTTATCAGATTTTAAATCGCCTTACCTACTTAGCAGACTCTGCAGATAACATTACCTATTCTTCTTTTTTTTTTACATAAATAACATTTATAAAAGGCATTTGTGTCGAGACTCTCCGTTTGTCATTATATGAAGTATTGACATAGCATAGCTCTGCTAATTTAATATATTTTACTCGTTTTTTTGCATGTTTTATTCAGTAATCTTAGTGGAATTTTAATGAATAAATCGTGACTACATAGGACAAGTATGGACAGTTGAATTATATGTGTATTATGATGCAATGTGATTTGAACGAAGAGAAATCCCAAGAAAATTCAAGACGGCCATTCAGCGATGACGTTTAGAATTGACAATTGCCATCAACTAAAACTTTATTATCAAACAAATTGACTATAATATAAACACTTGACTGTCAAAATTGACATTATTATGTCACATTTCATTCACTAAGAAGAAGAAGAAGAACAAATTTGCGACTAGACTTTCTAGACGTACTTTGATTGAGAATGATGGATATTATTAATATAATATTTAAAAGATTACTGTAACAGAGTTTGGTAACTAGGTACGGAGTAAGCCTACTACTAATACTAATGCTATAAATATGTTTCACTTCTCGGAAAAGAGATATTAAAAAGAGGTTTTTGTTTCCAAGCACTTAATGTGCCCATTTTTCAAAACATGTCTGCTCATCATCTCGTCATGACATCACTCGTAAGGGATATTTCACTTTTTCAGCATCAGCTTTCGGATTCCATGCTCCTGATATTATAAAATGATCACATGCACTGAGCTATCTCTAAATATTGAGATATTTAAGAGTGGCACTAGGTATGTTTATAATCTATTTCAGTTATCAAGCTCACGCAGCTTGAAGCGTGTTATAATATAACAAGCTGGTTCATGCGGCATCGCACACGTGGTACCTACCTACGTAAAAATAATCGTATGTCCCTCCCGAAGATTCAATGTATTTCTTTACTGAATTTTATTAATTCAGCGTGAAATAGTTAAAAACAAACAAACAGCCAGACAAACAGACTGACAGATAAACAAACAGAGACACTTTTGAATACATCAGTAAAAACTTATATTGTATTGATACTAAAAACCATAAAAGGATGTAATAGGATTTAACAAAGATGTAGAAAAGAAAAATATTCTTCAATAAAATTAAGGTTAATAAATAAATAACACTAATTAATTAATATTGATTGACAATAAACACAACACCCTCTAGCCTCAAACTAAGCATATCCTTAATTGTGACAAGATGACTGATATAATTCTTATATTATATAAATAAAAACATATGGTAATTTATAAATTATACACCCAGACACATAACAAACAACTATGTTCTTCACACAAATGTTTATTCCGGAAGGGAATCGTACCCCCAAGCTACAGCCCAGAAAGCAGAGCTACTGCCAACTGAACTTACAGAAAATAAAGATTATATTCCATATAATCTTGTGAGTTCTCATTAACTCGCTACACATTACATCGAGGTGTGTGTGAGCACGTGTATTTAGGCCTGTGAGATTACCACCAGTCGCGTCCCACTTAGCTCCGCTTTGACTCTACTAATCAGCAGGCAAAGCCGCATCTTTACGCTTGTGGGGTTACTCCCTGGTTCGTTCACACAGAGAGTTTCTCGTGTTTTAACCAACCTTCAGTTTCCCTCACAAAAGGCTTACACTTGCTTTTAGGGTACAATGTTCTATATAATATTCTAGATTATATTCGTTAAGTACTAAATTGGTCAAGAGCATGTCGGACCACTCTCAGTGAAGACTTCCAACCAAAGTAAGGCTAATAATGACAAGTAGTTAGGGAGCCATCCGCGGTAGTTTTAAACGTTTGAACCAAACTTAAACCAAATCTATACCAAAGTCAAAACGTTATATATGACATATTTCGAACGCGCTAATCACTATAACGGAAACTATTTGACTCTATATTGGATTATACGTTGATCAAACGTTGCCGGATCGCATTATTTTTGACAGTGCTTTCAAACGAACGTTTTTGATTTAGTACATAGTACCTAGTAGTCTGTGCATAAAGTTATATATAAATTTTTTAAACTTTTATATATAAATTTGTTCGATTGGTAAATTCAACGATTAAATCGTTTAGGAAGAATAGCGCTGTAGCATTTTGTCATGGAGATTAGCCATATCCAAACCATTGCTTTGACAATGCTTTGGACCAATCCGTTGAATGGCAATTCCGTTGACAAATTGCGCGATTGCCTTACAGGTCACAAATCAGGCTGTTACTTATAAACTATCAAAGCCTCACTAATCGAGATAATTTTCCTTATAAATTCTACAATATTATATATAATTAAATCATGAATTATTGTAATATTTTAAAACTATAGAGGTACCCCCACGCAGCGAGTTCTGGACTTAAACAACTCTTTAACCACTTTAAAGCTCAATATTTATCAAAAAAATACCTGCATTGAAAAACACTGTTCACGAAACCATTTAATGTCTTTAAAAGGCCTGTCCAACGATTTGGGTAAATTATGTAAATTATTATGTCCACATGATGATGCATGATGGGTTTTATATATTTTATATATTTTACTAAATAAAAATAAACCAACCCCAAGTATATGTAACTTTAATTCAATGTTTTTATTACCTTGTATGGCTACTTCACATACCTATTACTCTGCATATTTTCATCACGATAGAATAAACCTTTTGCTAAGCAAGAGCTTGACAGACAGACAGACGCACATACCAAAACTATAAGAGTTTCTTGTTGGACTTTGGATCCCTAAAAAGCCAGGACCGACAGTTTAACAGTTGTATCCCCCAAAGCAAGAAAGTACTCACATAAAAACGCGGTCACCCATACAAGGACTAAGCTCGCAGAAGGTTGTTTAACTTCGTTGATCTAAAATTAGCAATGCCACAAGCGCTTCACGATCACCGCGAATCTGTGTTTCTTGTTTCGTGTTTCGTTTCGTTTGTGTTCGTTAGCCACAATTACTTGCGGAACGTATCCTACTAATGGTATATACATAGACGTGAATGTTTGTTAGTGATCTTAAATAGCTTAAACCTAGGCAAATTTTTATGTAGGTACCATGCGCGCGAAACCATAGGCTCTAGCTAGCCTTTAAAATAATTAAAAACTTATGCCCCTCACCTATTGATGCCATCCCACCTAGACGAACTGATGTTGTAGCAATGCCTACGAGTACGTAGCAAGCTCTACGCGGTTCTACGAATGTTGTTTAGTCCACTAGTTGCCTGAGGCCTACTAATACTTACTTTTTCTGTGACCGTGGTCTTCAGATTTTCCCCATGGAAATAGGTATGTTCTAAGATGTCCCCCTATGTCGCTCTTGCAATATTTGTTGATAATAAGAAAGTCAATGACACAAGAGACCGCGTTTAAGGCTTGGGAGCCATCTCTCATCTACAAACGGTTATTGTTCGATTCCAAACTGTCAAGTTCGATTCCCGCCGCGGGACAAATGTTTGTACAATCTGAAAGTATTTGTCTCGGGTCTGGGTGTTTCTATGTATAATATGTATGTATTTAAAAAAAAAGTATATAAGTAATATATCAGTCATGTGGTGCCCATAACACAAGCTCTGCTTACTTTGGGGCCAGAGGTTGTTGTGTGAAATGTCCGGCATTATGATTTACTTATTTATTATATATTAATAGGTGAAGCAAAAACTTTTCACCCCCTTTATACAAAACTTGCGCGGACGGAGGAGTATGAAATTTCGCACACTTATAGTTTATATATAGTTTTTTTTTTAATTATGCATAAAAATACATTAATTATTAATTAATTATGGTCGAATTTAGACCAGCTAGCTGGTCTAAATTAGCTAGCTAGTTAAAGGAATATTAAGAGTAGTAAGACGATTCAAAGTGGTCTCTGTGATTTTATTGAATTGAATAGCACCAGTGACAGATTAGTTGATCAGGGGATGAATGTCATATGCTTAGTATGTGAGATATGGATATGGATGGACACAAAAGTAGAGAGGATTAATTATGAAGGTACGTGATATAAAAATGTTTTTGAAGAGCATTAAAATGATAGGTTACTCGTTTAGCAATTTGTCTATCAATACAGGGGCTTTCAATAAAAACAACAAATATTTACTAATATTCTATTTTTCACTTTATTGTATTGGTTTTTCCAAATAAGATTGTCACCTTTTATCCTTAATTAATTGATAATTCAATATTGCATGAGAAACCGTTCTAAATGCCTACTTTTACTTATCACTGACATAATTTTGAAATACTATTACCATTAGTAGGTAGATGCTTTTTGTGTAATAAGATTGGTTACTATTATAACAAATAATAATACAAATATTATACAAAACAGCTTACATCACATTGTTTAGTAATAAATATTTGATTAAACTATAGTAACTAAAGAATTTTTCATATTGGAATTTCCCGAAACATAACAACTATGCAGTTATACTTGAAATAACCTTAAAATAATCACTCTATCTGATAACCATATAACTAGCTAACGTGACGTTAAATAATGCTGTGTTCTTATTATTCTATTTGTCAATTATTATAGATTTAAACGAGACATTAGCTAATATATGATTATAAAATAGACCCAACGACTGCTAACCTGTGACTAGACAAACTATTGTAAATACATACTTTGCAAGAGCCTTTCATAAAATTCTAAAATGTTTCAAAAACTAGTGATGTGAAGATTGCTGAAGCGAAGTGAAAAAGAATGGTACTATATAAAAGCGATTCGTCATAATATAAGCCTAGTTCAACTGTGACGTAAGCAGTTAATATAATAAAAAACATCACATAATATACGAAATCACAAAAACATCGTGAATTCAATATAATTCGTGTAGTTTATGTGGCACATGCTAGGAACCGGAAATAGCAAAGTTTTGATAACATTAAGATACATAATGTTAAAAAAATGTACAGAATAACATAATGTAATATAAAAATACGCGTGAAATCGTTGAGCTATGGTATTACCTGTACATTTCGTAAATAAAGAACCAATCGTCTGTTTGTTTTGGGAATACTTGTAAAAATATATTATAACTGTTTTTTGTTATCGATAATTTTAGTTTTGTAATTGTAGATTTCAGTCAACTGAAGCAGTGCCTTAAATTAATCTTTTATATGAGAGCTAAAATATGCAAAATAATTAATTTTATAATACAAAAATCATAAGTAATGTAATATAAGTATACAAAATTAATAAGTAATCACAGATGTGTAAAATAAAACTGTTCTAAAAGCAGTGACTAGAATTGATCGTGTATAAAGCGTTTAACTTTCATTGTTTTAGGTCAATAAATTCCTAGTAGTTAATGTAATGATTAATTATCGAGGTCTAGATTGCACTTTTTATTAACTTATATTATCTAAATCTATATTTACAAAATATCTTTTAAAAATATTATTTATATTCCGCAAATGTTTTTTAAATTTCCCAAGCTGCGCTTTATCGCATCTTTGATGGATTCATGCAAGAGAGAGACAATTACTAATATTAGTTATTTTTGGCAGTTAAAAATTTGTATATTAATGGTTCATCTCATTCTAAACCATCATTTTTTTAAACATGAGTAGCGTTAATTACTTATGTATTTAAGTGGTAGGTGCATGAATCCGATTGCGTTAATTGTACCTACTAATTCCTCTTGTATAGTTACTATTCGTATAAACTATGAAGTCCCTAATTAGTTGAAATGTGACGTATTTACAAATGTATAATAATACTATTTTGGCTAAATGTCTCTATAAATTCTTACTCTAAAGTTGTGCCGTTTCGTGTATTAGAAATAAAATATACAAAACACAACTGAATTCATTACACGTAAATGTACACAAACTTACCAATAGTATCTACAACTTAAACTTAAATTATAAAACCTATTAATTAATTTGTACACTTTTATTAATAATAAAACAAAACGTTTCAACAAAGTTATAGAATAATAATAATAATAATAATAATAGTATGAATATTTGTGTGCAGATTAGGTACAAGTAACATCGAGAGAAGTTAATTACTATTTAAGGAGGATATTAATATTAAATTAATTTAACAAAATCATTAAAAGGTTGGTCGCTTCTCGCATGTCACTGGCCTAATCTGTCCACGCGGCCACTACGCCCGCTCGTGGCGAGCCCTCCTGCTCCTCGCAGGATGAACAATACTAACATTAAAACACAGAATATTGATTATTATTTGCAAGGCACATTCTCTTAAAAATCCTGAATTTCAATTTTTCATGTACACTATATAAGTCGATGCTTCGTTTACATCTGAACGTTGCGATGAACCAAACAGTGAGTGACCAAGCAACTTCTACACAACTTAATGATATGTTTATAATTGTTTATTTAACACCCTGTGTCTCGAAAAAGGGAATGAATGTGATAGTGATAAATTAAATCTATATATTCGGAATCGACGGGTCTGCGCGTCTATATTAACTTTCAAGGTATGTTGCAATTCAAGTCGAAGGGGAATGTCACTAATGAGATCAAAATGAGATCAAGAATTATTGCTCACGATATGAAGGAGAGGGCGTGCGGCAGCCGGCGGGCGCGCCGGGCGCCGGCTGGCAGCGGAGCGGCTCAGTAGCCGTACCCAGAGCCCGGGTACAGCAGAGCCGCGCCGCCGCCCGCCGGTCAGTGCTGCGCCGCAAACTTCATCCGTTTCTGTTTCTGCCGCTGGTTGCAGAACCACACGCGGACCACGTTCTTCTTGAGATCGAGCTTCTCAGCGATAGCGGTGATCTTTTCGCCAGAAGGACGCGGCTGCACCGCGAAGTAAGCCTCTAGGCTGCGCTTCTCGGGCGCCGCGATCGAAGTGCGTTTGCGCTTCTTCTCACCGGCGGGCAACACGCTGGGCGCGTCGGGGTCGCGCCGCTTGTTCTTGGCCTGAGCTTCCGCCTCCTCGAGCCACGCCTGCAGTATCGGCTTGAGCGCGATCATGTTGTTGTGGCTGAGCGTGAGGCTCTCGAAGCGACAGATGGTGCTCTGCGAGAGCGCGCCCACGCCCGGCAGCTTTAGGTTGGCGAGCGCCTTGCCCACGTCGGCTTGTGTTACGCCGAGCTTGATGCGGCGCTGTTTGAAGCGCTCTGCAAAGGCCTCTAGCTCACGCGGGTCTGTATCCGTGTCGGGGTGGAGCGCAGCGGCGGGGTGCGCCAGGTGCGTGGGCGCCGCGTGCCCTAGCGCGCCCCCGTGATGGTGGTGGTGATTCATCACGTGGTTCATGCCGTAGCCGTGCATGTGGTGCGGCGGTGCCGACTCGCCCATCGGCGCCAGCGTCGTCATAGACGACGAGCTCAGCGGGTCCAACATGTCCAACCCCTCCATCCCGTGGTGGCCCATCTGCGAGAAAAAACCCTTTTGTAATTCGTTTTTATCATACTGCCCGATTCTATACGATTGAGAGAGGATTGAAGCGGTCGGTCTATTCCATACCTACGGTCGACAGGTCGTTATGAAGGCGCACCGAATTAGCTAGCGCATTCATGTTAAATCGGACGTTTCATTGTGCCGAGGGAGCGCGGCAACAATGCCGCGCCCGGGGACGATATGAAAACATAAACAATCATCTTTGTGCAGATTTGCAGTCATTCTTTATGAGAGCAAACACTCGTTTTTTCATAGAGGGGTGAGCGCCGTTGTGACGGTGATTGGTAGCGAGTGTTCTGCCAATATGCTTAAGTTGTTGACCGCCTTTGTTGTGAAAATGAATGTTTGGAGTGCACTGGGAGCGAGATCGCAGCCGGCTGCCGGCCGCCAGCTCCGCGCCATATGCGCCACAGCAAATATTATGATGTATGCCATCGCGAATGACACGTATACAAAGCTAGTATAGTGAACCAACGTTTGATCGATCCCAACGTTTATCTCTGGATGATAAAATCGCAAGAGAAAATACAGAAACCTAAAAACGTCAAATACGTCTTACCCAGGGACTTTTAAACTTAAAATACACAAAATGACACATAATAGAGTCTGCACGAGTAAACAATAAAATTGTATGCAATCAATGAAGCTTTAGGCGCAATCCTTACCTGGTGAATAGGCTCAAAAATTGAGATGGTTATCTCGTGCAGATGACGTCATGACCTCACCTGAACTGACCTATTTAGAGGAAGATGATGAAGTCGGCTGCGTGAGATATTCGTCTCACTTCTGAGCTTGTTTTTCTTTTACTCTGATACTAAATAAGAAGCTAATATGCATTTTATTCTTAGAAATACGTCTATCTATCACCGTCCGGTGTCCGAGCCCAAGGGTGGCATATTGGATGGAGGCACTGTGGTAGGTGCACTGCTCCCCCGGGACCGGTATATCACAATTACACGGAGCTGCCGTGTTGCACGTAACGTTACAACAATAAATATATAGTGGATGTTTGTTTTGTTGAGGCATGCGGCTAGCTTTTAGAATTGGTGCTGCAAAAAAGTCTTTCCTAAAACAGTATTTCTGTAACCAAGTGGGAAACTGAAACTTTAATTCTTCCCGTGTAGCTAAGAATCAAATCTTTGCTTAAGGGCGTTCAATTAAATAAATCATTATATTCAAAAAAATAATGATGTCGTCTGTAATCATAATTATTACGTTTAAAAATTAAAAAAATAAACCGACTTAATTGAATTAAATTTGAGCCCATAAAAGTGCAATCGAACTAAGAACCTCCGCCTTTTTTTGAAGTCAGTTAAAAAGGTTTTTATTTTACCCTTTTTATTACTTCATAAATTTTCTAAATTCGATAACACCACTGGAAAATCACAGGCAAGCAAAATATTTAAATTTCGTTTACTTGGCTGACATATTTTTCGCGCGTGGTTTCTACATAAAAACTAGCCTATGTCCTTCGTCAAGGTCCCATCTATCTCTATACAAAAGTCATCGGTTCAGCGGTTTAGGCGTAAAAACGTAACAAACAGACAGACACAGTTACTTTCGCATTTATAATATTAATAGGGATAAAGCGGTTAAGAACGGTTTACGAGTCAGTAAATATGTACCTATAGCAAATAATGTTGTGATAAAAATGTCACATTAACAGCAACAGTTTCTTCTTGGCGCTTCTAAAGTAGCTACTGACTTACATACTTGTGAAGCTTCTCTTAAATGGAACGGTATTAAACTATGCTAGCTTTAGACACTAGCTTAATAACTACGGGACAAATGTTTGTATGATATGCATATATTTGTCTCGTGTCTGGGTGTTTATATGTATGTATATGTAATACAAACCTTGTGTATCTCGGGCATACGGTCGCTGGAAACAAATTATAGATACCAGTAAAATTTTAATGAGTTGTTGTATTGTTGTATAACTGACTGTTGTAAAATGTAACTTGAATGTACAAAGACAATGGTATTAAATAATCTAACAACAACTTTGTCCTACTTCACTTTATAACAACAAAGCCAATACCCTTCAAAAATAGGTATCTCTCACTAATTACATTCCTTAGTACCACGATAGTCTAACCACAATATATCGCACAGGTGCACCGAAATTACCTGAAAGTATAAGAGATATGCAATCAAATGTGAGTCGTAACTTTATCCGCTAAGGGTTTGATATCAATGAAAACGTAATTATGGTCGCAACAAAATCTCTAGTCAATATTCAACCTTAACTCCTACTGCGTAAAGTATTCAAACGAAAAAAGATATGGAGTTATAGTGAGAATTAATGCAAACTCGAGTTACAATTTGTTCAAACATTTCACCCCATCGTATGAATGTTTTGTAAAATAAGGGATTGCGCTACCCCATCTGTGTCATTTTTGAGTGGTAGGGAAGTGACACAAATTGCACGCTGGTTTATCGATATGTCGATACTTTGTGATTGATTAACTGTTAAGAAATGTAAATTAAAGTATGTAATAGTTATAAGGTGATTTTGTTTTTTGAAGTGTTAACTTCTTATGGGTGGGTAAACCGCTTTGTTACGTAACGCGTAACGGCGCCAGTCTGCCTGGCTTCCCTTTCTTTTTCCCGCGTTTTTTTAATTTTCTCATTGTATTTTTTTCAATTTGTATATTTAAAGTGTGAAAACTAATATTTAATTATCCCTTCACTAAATTGTTTTAAATCGTAGGATTCGAATTTGATTTTGACCCTTACATTGTGTTGGATGTAAATTTAATGCCAAATTCACTTGTAAAACTATGAAACTATGAAATACTATACTATAATACATGAAACTATACTATAATATAATATAATAATATAATAATAATATATAATATAATATACTATAATATATGAATTTTTTTTTTCTTTTATACATTTTTAAGCTTAGTTAATAACAAAAATATTGAAAGTATATTAAATCGCTCTGAATCATAATATTTAATCGACATAAAGTTGCCCATCTCTAATTTCAATCGATAGTGTTGCGAGTGGATATTAAACAAATTATATTTCCTGTAATAGTGATTTATATCAACTACGTTATGATTTGAACAAGTGGCCGAATTTACGCTGGGCAGCGGGCAACGCAACCAGCGGACTAACTTACGTAATTTATTTATTTTAATGCGAGTAACAAAGTGTTGTACACATTTTTATTTCATTTTATGCCTCGGGACAAATGTTTGTATAATCTGCAAGTATTTGTCTCGGGTCTGGGTGTTTATGTATAATATGTATGCATTTAAAAAAAAAGTATATGAGTAGTATATCAGTCATGTGGTACCCATAACACAAGCTCTGCTTACTTTGGGGCCAGATGATGCTATGTGAAATGCCCGGCATTATTATTATTGTTATTATTTCGTATTGGTGTTTTTTTTAGTATTAGTTTAAGATTTTTTTATTTTAACTATAACCTATATCATTAACTTAAATATATTAATTAAATAAAACTAACTTCACAACTACCTACCAAATAGGTCTAAAATATATTTTAGTTACAGAAATACTACAAACTACCTACTTAATTAGAACACAAAAATAAAATTCATATTTCTAAAATATTTTTTTTACTCACTTCATCATCATCATCGATATTTAGGGATTCTCCCACGAGAGCTTCTTTTACTTTCTTGTACCAAGAACACACCGATTTCTCTTTAATCAATAATTCAATTCATATTGGAGGATAATTTATTCGTACGTTCTTAAATCTCTAAATTAATAAAAATCATTAATAAATTAGTTGCGGCTTTGATAAACACTTCAATTATAACATGTACATTCCCTGATGTCTGGAAAACTGCAATCATGCATCCTCTACCTAAAAACTCAAATCCCGTTGCACTGAACGACCTCAGGCCAATAAGTATATTACCGTGTTTATCAAAAATTCTAGAAAAAGCTGTTTGTGCACAGTTAACCGACTACCTTGAGGACAACTCTATACTTCCTGAAGTGCAGTCAGGCTTTAGAAAGGGGCGAAGTACAGTAACCGCTCTTCTCGCTGTAACTGACAACTTTCTCTGTGCGCAGGATGAGGGTATGTGCACATTACTAGTAGTCCTAGATTTTTCGAGGGCTTTTGACTCTTTGAATATTGAACTTCTCATCGCCAAGCTAGAATACTGGATTTGATAACAGTGCTTTAAAATGGTTTGAAAGCTACCTCACAAATCGTAGCCAGTACGTAAGCCTAGTATCTGGTTCTTCTACCAAGCAATCCGATAAGGTGCTCCTTGGCCGAGGTGTACCGCAGGGATCGATTTTAGGTCGAATACTTTTTATCTTGTATTCAGTGGATTTGGGGCATTATATAAAACATTGTCAATTTCATTTATGTGCCGACGATACACAAGATTATATTTCCTGTGAGCCTTCTGAAATCGACATTGCCATCACTAAACTCAATTCTGATCTGGAGAATATTGCTCTCTAGTCAAGGAACAACGGCCTCTTATTGAATCCCACAAAAACGAAGTTCCTAATTTTTGGTAGTAAATATCACTTGGCCAATGTTAGACCATCAGTAGCCGTTACGGTTATGGGTGAGGCTATTGAACGGGTCTTTAAAGCTCGTAACCTTGGACTTCAACTGGATTGCGCCCTTCGTTTTGAAGAACACATTGCAGTGTCTGTCAGAAACTGTTTGTATGGGTTAAAAGTACTGTACAAAATGAGGCCATATTTCGGAAGTACTTCGAGTTAGGCTGGTGGAGTCTTAAATTTATTTATTTCTCCTTGCAAAGTGTAATGCAAAAAAATATTTGGACTTAATATTAATGTACCTGAACACAATGTTCATAGGTAAAAAGCGTGTGCCTCTGATAGGTTCTGTAGAACCTGTAATACAAGTCACCTGAAATAGTGATAAACAATGATGATGAACAGCAAATATAAACAATTGTATAAAACGTTTGAAAGCGTTATGAATTTTTTTTTACTTTTTTTAAAACATTATGTTTCAAACATCAGTACAAATAATATTACTATATAAATTAAATAAAATACTAGTAGGTAATAACAATTCGGATATTTTTAATCTACAATTTTAATGGGGTCTATCATTATAGATCCCATGTGATCAATGATTTGTGACGATATGGGAAATATTTTTAAGTGAACTTTTTAACGTGATACAAATTTAAACAATATTTTTTATTAAAAAAAAATGTTTTTGTAAAATATCGTATGGATATATGATATTAGGATGTGATAATAAAGTCAGTAAGAAGTAAACGGAACTCCTTAACGAATAGCACACAGACTGTGGTATGTGACTCTTGCGAATCGTCATTTTAATGTGTCCAGCGTGGAGTTTATTTGTAAAAACGTTTTCATCATGTAAAGACTCTGTACATAAGTCAAACTACAACGAACGAGTGTCACCGTTTCAGCTTAGGCTAAAATGCTTTTGTATGTCTGTCTGTCCGGCCGGCATTTGTCCGGATGTTCTCCTCTACAGGTCGCATTTCTCAACCGATTCTCGTGAAATTTTGTGAGCAGGTTCTTCTATAAAGCAGGCTTTATTGTCGATTCAGTTTTTGTTTTTTTTTTCTAAATAGCGGAGATATGGGGATTGATAACGTAAAAAAGTTATATTTCAGTAATTTTGAAAAATTTTCACGAGGTCAACACCTCACAGAGCCACTAGTATTATAAATCTCTTAATTAGGTGTGGCAATTATTGTTACAATACAATACAATACAATAGTTATTTATTCCAATAAGATACGTACAGTACACCTGGAAAAGTCAGGTACAAAAATACTTAATAATAATATTACACTATAATATTACGGGCTTACTGTTTGGTTACAACATTTAAGAAAAATAATTACAAATAGAATAGCAACATTAAATTCCAAATAAATTCATTATTTAAAAAGATAGATATTCCAAAGCGCAACGACAGCATGTTCCCATTTTTTTTTGTGATGATCTAGTATCACATATTACTGCATTACGTAAGAAAAACGGCAGTAACATTTTTGAATGTCAAAACGCTGAGTTAATAGCCAAACTGACATCGCTTCCCTCCTCTTCAAATGTACGACATATGAGTATAGGCTTTCATATGTGTTAGTGCAATTTGATGGGTCATCCGAATAACCGCCCCATTCTAAAATATCGTTTAAATTAATATGCATAAGGCCTAAACTCGTTTGAAGTATTTATTGAATTTTAGGTATGCTTTGGTATTAGGTATGATACGTGTTTTGACTGATACGTCGCAGTCGGTTTGATGCATTTATATTCTGTTTCTGTAAATATGCAGTGTATTATTGTGACAATGGCACTTTCATGTCATAGTAAACTCTACAAAAATAATACTGCGTTTGTTTACTTACAAAACATTTTCCTTTGTTCGGTTTTTTTAATAAAATTAAGTGTATAGTATTTTATTACTTTTGTTTAAGAATTTGTATCTGAAAAATATACCTCTAAACCTAATTGGGCAGCTATTTGCTCATTAATTGAGGGAACAATAGTAATAGGAAAAATATGGTATGTATTTGAAATATTTTGCCTTCAACTTTCTTATTTCAATTGTTTTTAAAGTCATTGTTAATTCTATAATGTAATTATGCAATCTATATCTATAAAAGGCGATGTGAATGTATGTTCCCTATAGACTCCAAAACGGCTGGGCCGATTTCGATGAATTTTTTAGGAAATCTTAAGATTGGCCTAGCGGGTGATCCTGTGATGTTTGGTAACGATCGGATAAACAGAACTTTTTTTGCATCAATCAAATTTGCTATGGATATAGATTGTATCTTAGGAACGGACATAGGCTACTTTTTATGTATGTACTATGCGTGCGAAGCCGCGGCCAGAAGCTAGTGAGGTCTAAAATACTAAATAATCATCATCTTCTTTTAAAGTTGACTTCATTTTATCGTGCTTAAGTTAATCAATAAGATAATATTTATATTTAGGTATATATAAATCTTCTGTGCGTGTATAATTAAAGTCCTTTTAAACGGCTGGACCGATTTTGATGAAATATTTTGTGAGTGTTCAAGTGGACTCGAGAATAGTTTATATTTAATTTTTTTTTCTATTTAAAACGTGCGGACGAAGTCGCGAAAGGTAGTATATTAATAAAAATATTTTGCCGTATTATTAAATATGACTTAACTTTTTTTAAAACTTATTGAGTACTTGTACTACACTTACGCAATTGTAAACTTTGGGAAATAAAGTTTTTTACTATTAAAATTATTTTTTAATTTCTCTTCTGATTTTTGATAAATATCACAATTTGAACGCTGTCAAAACAACGTCAAGATCATTTGCTCAGGATACTGCCTTAACATAAGTTAAGCTGATGGGCAATGTTGAGCACTTTTGAGTACACTGTTCGCTCCCAGGCGGCATCGGCGACAATTGCTGAAGCACTCGTATGCCTCTATTCCCTTGTGCTTTGCCCCTCGCTTTACTTGTTTTAGGTGGGTTATTTTTTATATACTTTTATTGTATGTTTTGGAGAAATAAAATTACTGAGTCTGCTTTATTTTACAATCAGCCTCACAAAGATCGGTAACAATATTTTCTAAAGCAATGTTTGCTTTCTGATTTAAGACTCGATCGTCAACTCATATAAATAAATAGTGTCTATGGCCAACTAGCAAATATTGCTACTCAACATATTACGTGAGATGATAACGCAAAATTTTCTATTCTATAATGTTTGTTATGGAATTGTGTGTAATATATTTAACACTAGCTGTCCCGTTCACGACTTCGTTCGTTTTAAAAAGAAATAAAAATAAAAAAAAACTAATTGTAAATCTTAACCATTCTCGAAACCATTTGAACACACACAAAAAAAATAATCAAAATCGGTCCAGCCTTTTAGGAGGAGTTTAATTACAAACACACACACAGAAGATTTATATTTACCATCGTATAAATATTGACAAATATTGACATTAATATTTATACGATACTAACGTCATTCAATTGTTTTGCCTTCCCGGAACCTCTCCACTAACACTTAAACCTTATGGTATTGTATTAAAGTTCAAATTGACTTTTAAGTATTATTATGCTACATTTCCATGCTGCCAAGCGTCGGCAAACGTCCACAAGCACAAACGTGTAAAGAGGGCGTTTGGCTTGACTGGCATGAGCTTGTAGACACAGATCAAAGGGCGCTTGCGGCAAGCGCTTGCGACGCATTCACACGTTGGTGCGAGTTTAGTAGCCATTGTGATCTCGCGACGAGTGCACGTTTGTTTGAAAGCCAAAAAAGGTAAAATTTTACGTTTAAAAACTAAAAAGAAAACCGATTTGATTGAATAAAATTTGGGCCTTTTTTTACTACATTTTTAGTGGAAAATAGATGTATTTTGTATATATATAATATGGGTAGGCCAAATAAACGCACCGCTCCAATATGACAGCGAGGTATCGAAGGACACGAAAACATCATCCATGTATACAATTTTTAGGTTTTCGTTGATTATTCAGCTAAACCGATTTTGATAAAATTTAAATGGGACCACCTGTAAAGTATACCCTTTCAAACAAAAAAAGCATTAAATCGGTTCAGGAGTTTTTGAGTAATCAGTGAACATAGGTATATAAAAAAAATGATTCCGACGAATTGAGAACCTCCTCCTTTTTGATGAAGTCGGTTAAAAACAGATGAAATATAGAAAAAATAGATACCTAAATAAATAAAGGATAAAAAGGATAAAAAGTTTATTAAACCAAACGCAATAGCCGATACGAGATCGGTGTCCATCATGCTTGGGTGTACGTAGTACACTGACGCATTCACAAGCATGTAAACGACTTCCAAATGCAAAGCGAGATTTGTGGACACTTGCGGCTTGTGGACGTTGGTCGAGGCTTGGCAAGCATGGAAATGTAGCATTACGAATCGATTGTATGGGAGTTTAGAAAAGTGTTGTTTTTAGACTTTTTCAGGCAATTTTTTATTTTTTCTCTCCGTAAGAACCATCCTCGTACTAATTCTTTTTTTAGAATATTCCTTGAAGAAATATTCTAAAAAAAGAATTAGCGGAATCGGTTCAGCTGCTCTCGAGATTTGCGCTTACCAACACATTCAGAGATTCATTTTTATTTTATAGATTAGCTGAACCGTGCCCACATCGTTGGGCTGTTTCAACTTCAGAAAAAATATTAAAGTACTAATATCACTAAAAATAGTAATACTAAACATATATTAAATAAAAAAAACTATACAATTTATCGTGATAATTACAGAGATTAAAAAAGTTACAGATAAATATTGATAGATTGCGCTAGCGGCCATCAAATATTACACAACTGGCAGCTTCGCCAGCCCCGTTCCCGTTGTTTTCCGGGATAAAAAATAGCCTCATTATCCTAATCCAAGTTACTTACTATAATCATGTTAAGTTTCATCCAAATCGGTCCAGTGGTTCTCGAGTTATAAGTGGTGTAACTAACATGACTTTATTTTGTATATAAAGATAGATTTGCAAATTTGAATGACAATGAATAAATATTAAAACGGATTTTAATACCACATTACCTATTGTGTTATTATAAGAATTATGATAACATCCCAAGCTATATTATCAATTTAATTTATTAAGTATAAGTAAGGACCAAATTCTCGATAGAGTTGACAAAATCTCAGCAAAAACTGGTGTTTTATTGACGGTTGCAACATGGGATGTCACAAGTGCTTTTGTCTAGCTATTTCACTAACTCCAGTGACCTTCAAACCTTAAGTAATGCTTGCTCCTTTCTTGGAAGCCGAATTTCTGACACTGTGGTGGCACCTACCGATACTGTAGGTTCATCTTGCTGTAGATTCCAGGTATTATCACCAAGTATTGGTATTAACAAATAATCGCATTTGCTGACTTACTCTCACAATGAGATTTATCACACTTTTTTGAGCATAATGAGACTCTAAAACAACAAATCCTAGTACCTATATATACAGTATATTGTACACATAGTTAATATTCTTAGAGTTTTTACTTAACACGTTAAAGTTCAAAGCGACCGATATTAAAACCTATTAAAAATTATGTAAATCTCTAGCTAAATTCAAGCTTATAGATACCCTCAAAGACATTTGTAAAACCCTGCAACTACATTTACGGATTAGAGAGTTCCACGGACCCCAAACTGCTAGAGTTTGGGTTCCGTGGCCAATAAAACACGCATTACGCGGGCTCGCATCGAACCCTCCCTCACCCGACGGGATTAATAAAAAAAGGTTTTTTTCCGTTATTCACACTTGTATTTTTGTCTGTCAAGTGAAGAATGGCAATTCGGCTATATATTTATTTATTTTATCATAATATAGGCTGTTAAGGTAAACGTAAACGTAACTTTAACCAAACTGGTTTTATTCATAGTGTTCTGACAGTGATCTGGATCGGTTACTCTTGAACTATCCATAAATCATTTTAAATCGTCATAGAATAGCTCGACTGTTTCACATTTATATTATTGTATATAATTCTGTACATTTATATTAACTAATTAGTGTTGATTCATAGTACGGAACTTATATCAAACAACGAATCTTCGTAGACGTTACGAATTTGCTCTGAGAAGCAAAAAACGAGTTATCTTTTAGGAAAATCTTTAAACAAGATCGGTCTGTCATATTAAACTCCCAAAACTATTTTTCTTTACCAAAGAATGAACTGGTAAATAATTTATGAGGTCAGGTATAACGCTCAATTTTTCTTTTTCAACCCCCATATCCTCCCCTTCTCCCTTTCTCTAGCTCACTAAAATAGTTTCAAGATAGCCCGTCAAGAAGTTTCATATTGTTCTGACTTATAATCTACTAGCTGACCCTGCCACGCTTTGCTGTGACTCAGTAGTTATAATACGTTGAATAAAAATTACACTGAACTTTTTAATATTGAGAACAGTAATCGAGATAAAATCGATCCTAGGTATATTTTAAATTTAACCAAATTACCCACAATAAACTTCATAAAAAATAGTTAGGTATTCCAAGTTTATTCCGAACAAGCATCAAGCGTCGAGATTTTTTTATATAAGACTAGCTGTTCCCGCGCAGCTTCGACTGCGTTGAAGATTTTTCCCGGGACAAACCAATTTCCCCGTGATAAAAAGTAGCCTATGACACCCGGGGATAGAGTAGCTTTCCAACGGTAAAATAATTTTTCAAATCGGTCTAGTAGTTTCGGAGCCTATTCAATACAAACAAACAAATAATCAAATCTTTCCTCTTTATAATATTAGTATAGATAAAGTTGTGGTTTGAACAAAAACTATAATCTATTAAATTGACTCTTTATAAGATTCTACTCTTTTATCTATAATAAGGAGCGACTTATGAGACTCTGAGTGCCAGTATATGAATTGATTAAACACTAGGTAAATAAAAAAGGTATAGAACAACATACATAGTTTATTTACTAGTTAACGACAAACGGATGTATTTCAGAAAAGACAGTAAGTTTTTGACTAAAGATAATATTTATAATATTTCAAAATGAATCTTCTTATGAAATAAGGATAACAAACGACTTCACATGATCGATGCCATAAGTATACCTACCTTTTTATATAAGTATCGATTGTTTTTAGTAATAAAAAAGTTTATTTATATTTGGTATGTGCAACTAATATTTTGAAAACGTACGACTCAAACCAGCATCCTTACTTGGAGTCAGCAATGTCATTACTAATAAATATAAATTCGAAATTTTTGGTCTTAGCTATATTGGTCTGTTTGTATGTTTGTTACCTTTGTACGGCTAAATGGCTGAACGGATTTTAAGGCGACTCCCTGATCAAATTAACTTGACGCGTATTCACGGCGCTTAAATCGCGATATTTTTATCAGAAACACTCGAATAAAGAATTCAGAAAAAAGTTTTACGAATAATATTTTGATTAGCTTACTTTCTTACTTACTTTCCACCTATTACTGTAAGTCATGAGATAAAACGTCATCAACTTTAGGATTATATAATGGTTGTTGAATATCTTAGACTTATTAAATAATTAAATTAAAAAACAAACAACTACTTTAAAAACAAATTAAAACAACGAAGTTGGAGGCAAGATATTGAAAATACATACCTATCATCTTTTATAACTATTATTCCTTTAATAAAAGTGCCAGCCGATAAAAAGCTGTACAAAACTATTCAATTTTCCCATACAAAAGTTAATTTGGCGAGGGTACCGTCTTAATGAAATTTAAGGATATAAATTTTGCCGCGGGCAACAGTTGTTGAAACATAAGTCTTAGTTTCCTCTCACTCTAGAACAAGATGGTTTTAATTTACCGTAAGTCAAATAACAGACGCATACGATCAAAATAAAAGCTCCCCTCACACAATACGGAGGCTAACAATCGCTATTACGTCAAATAGTGCATAAGATTACCTCATTTTTATAGCACAAGGAACATATATGTTATATGTAACGGGCGCTCAGTCCCGCTCGCGTCCCAGAGGAGTCAGCCCTCGCCACCGATACGAACCTGCAGATTTCTTCCGCGAGGAACGAAAACATACAGAAATGCATTTATTATTATTATTTATGCGAGTCGAGGCGCGGAGCGATACAATTTGGCTACAATTTTACGAGTACGCTTTAGTTTTATCGATGTGAAACTCGATTGGTATGATTGGTATGGATTCCGTTTGATCGTCTTGTATCAAAACCATCCCTTCTTCCCCTTGGTCGACGCATATTTTTATTGCTGAAAGGGTAAGACGTGTTTTTAATAATGCTTATCGGGATACGAGTTATGTTAATGCGTTTTAGAAACTTTACGATGTGCTAAAGCTACATATTGATATATCAATATGGTCTTTATTTCCAGTATTTTAATGTTGTTTTTATGAATTCATTAGTTTTCATGTTACGAGTTACGTGAATACGACGCAGCACACGTGCTACTCGATCACGAGCGTCTACATTATTATTTAATTTAGATAACGCGACGACTAAAATAATGATAAAAATAATTACGTTTTAAAAACTAAAAAGAAAACCGACTTCATTATATGAAATTTGAGCCTATAATACATTTTTAGTGGAAAGTAGGTGTATTTTGTATATTTAAATAATATAGGTAGGCCAAATAAACGCACTGCTCAAATTAGACAGCGAGGTATCAGCGTAAACAAAAATATCATCGATCGATTCAATTTTTAATTTTTGTTGATTTTTCAGCCCGACCGATTTTGATAAAATTTTAATGGAACCACCTGGAAAGTATACCCTTTCAAACAAAGAAATAATTTTTCAAATCGGTTTAGGTATGATCGAGTAATCGGTGAACATACATTAAAAAAAACCGACGAATTGAGAACCTCCTCCTTATTGATGAAGTCGGTTAATAAAGTCATAGATTATTTATTTATTTATTTATTTAGTACACTGCGACGACTGCATTTATGCAAAATGCTCCAGAATCCATATTGACAAAATTTTACATAGTCGTTTCTGTTGGTGAACGATGGAGCTATATAAGATTATATTTTTATATCAAGCTAAAAACAAATGTACCTGATGTGGCCTGGCGTTATGTGGTGGTGGTCCCCCGACTCCGTGGTGGTATACCATGTCGTGCTTGAGTTGTCCCAGCGGAGGCCCGGGTTGAGGGCCAGACTGGTGTTTGCTGATGTCCACGGCTGCTAAAGCCTCTGCGCGACTCAGTAGACCATCGTTTAAACCACCAAATATGTCCCCCTGTTAAACAAAATATTAAAATGAGTGGTAGTCTATGTGTTTGTTCTATAGCTTTTTTAAAAGGTCCTTAGAGAGCTGTTAGAACTGTTACACATGTATTTTATATTATTGTATATTATTTTGTACATTTCTGTAATTATTTCTGTGAATAATATTATTTTTATATTAATTTAAAACTGTTGTTATTTAAAATTGTTAAGCCACAACAGACGTTTATCAAAAATGCAAATAATACTACATTAATTAGTTAGTTTACTAAGTAACGAAATGGTTACTTAGTGGAAAAACATAACTGTGCTTTTGTTTACTCTTTTCAGCTCACCTTAGTGGAAACTTTATTAAATGTGTAAATTAATAATTAAAAATGTAATAAATAAGGCTAATTGCATGTGACAACGCACAGGAAAGACTTTCAAAGTCACGAAGGATAAGATGAACTGGTGGTTAGGTCACAAATTTAACACTATTTCTTATGGAACTTTCACAAACTTTGTGAAAATTTACAAAGCAGACTTATGCTTAAGCCTGAGGAAATAGGGACTCGGGCCTCTAAAAAATACTCTGGAAAAATACGACTTCAAATATTTAAACAAATTTCTGTATCGCAAAAATGTTCAAGAAATCTTTAGTAGACACATCCAATATCCTAGATGTGCCACACGGAGCAATAAACTATAAAAATCTACCACACTTTACATGTAGACACCACAAAACATCTTTCGTTTCTTTTAAAAAATAAAAACATCGTAGGAACATCGAACTTTATCTACCGTGCAATATTTCATCACAACAATACTTATGGTCTGCAAGCAAGAGCTCTGATTAGGCGTGGACGTGGACGGCGTGGTTGTTATTACACCAATGTTTAATACGTGAAAGTATCATTTCTATTTAAAAAAAGATTGGTGGACAATGCACACAACACCATCTAGCCCCAAACTAAGCGTGGCTTGTATTATGGTGACTAGATGGCTGATAGAATACTTATATATTTTTAAATACATATGTAAGTTCTTTATAACACCCAGACACAGAACAAACATCTATGTTCGTCACATAAATGTGGGAGGGAATCGAATTTAAAGGTAATGTTATCCAGAGAGCGCAGTGTTGAAAATTGTAATTTAATGTGCATGTTGGATTACATTATGCATTAATTTCGGGTTAAACCTAACCAAACTGGTTTAGTTCCGAGTTTAACTTCCAGTACTGCTAGCTAACCACAGCACGTTGATTTAATGTGTATAATTTTAAATCTAAGTACATTCGTAATTCGTTTGCACCATATTTTATTTTTTCGAACCCTTTAGTTATTTTTCGTTTAGTATAAAATGAAAATGTTAAATCAACTTCATTTATCCAACTACTGGCTGACAACTAAATTACAGACTGTTCTTAACATCGAAGGTAGGAGTCGTTTGATTTGTATTTAATAAATTATATTAAAATGTGTTATTTAATAATCAGATTCACCGACATTATAGACAAGACACAGCCGCCAGTGATATTTGAAATTTAAAGGATGTGTTTTTACAGTGTGTAGACAGACCTTATCTAAGTATATAAGCACCAATAAAGTATGCAAAAACCACGAGAATTTAACTAGTTTTCTACTGAACTGTTCTAAACGTGTATTTGTATATTTTAACATTGTAATGATTCGCAGCTTGTTTGAAAATGTTACTCTGTTCCTGCTAAGCATTATGTAACAGCACCGATTATCACTTTAAATGTAATAATTAAGTTTCAAAAACTAAAAAGAAACCGACTTCATTGAATGAAATTTGAGCCTATAATACATTTTTAGTGGAAAGTAGATGTATTTTGTATATATAATATAACATGGGTAGGCCAAATAAACGCACCGCTCCTATGAGACAGCGAGGTATCGAAGTACATGAAAACATTATCGATGTATACAATTTTTATATTTTCGTTTATTTTTCAGCTTGACCGATTTTGATAAAATTTATAAGGGACCACCTGTGAAGAAAGAATTTTCTAAATCGGTTTAGCCGTTTTTGAATAATCGGTGAACATACATAAAAAAAAGATTCCGACGAATTGAGAAACTCCTCCTTTTTGATAAAGTCGGTTAAAAAGTAGCTCACTCTATTCATGCCACGTCTTAAACTATAAATTTCCCACCATTTCCGCTTGTAAATTAATCCAACCGGAGCTCGCACGTAAAAGACCTAATGTAGTTGGACGTATTAATTCGGCAGACGCAATACGTCGGCGCATAAAATAGTCATGGGGTCTCACCGAGGACCACGGCCACGTTTTTCCCGGGATCAGTTTAAATTATTTATGAGTGACTCTGACCCGCGGCTACCAACCTTTTTACAGGAACAGTGGATAGGTGGGCTTGCCCTTAACTCAATAAGTATGAATTATGTTCGTTGGTATGAACAAAATAATGAAATGGGTGGTTATACCTACTTAAGGTGGGATGCGGGCTTAGTAAGCAGGAATTTATTGGAATAAAAAGTGTCTAGTAGATAAAATTAAATTAACTCTTGAATTGAGAGTTCTGTGACTTCTTACGTATCTGTCGTAGATAGAACTACTAGACAATATTTTAAGTATCTACCCGTGTAAATAAAAATATAATTTTATTAATCTACGTTCAAAGCGTTTGCTAATAACTCCTTTTGAATCCAAAAAATAAACTTACATACAAAATGTGGCAGGTGTTTCCCAAATACAATAGTATCGCGTGTCACAACTACTAGACTGATTATACGTGTATATACGAACGGGCCCTGAACTCGCCCCAACCTAAGTTTAAGTTCCCACCGCGGACTGACTTCCAAATGCCAGGGTTTTATGCCGACATTGGCTACGACCACTTTTAAAGTAATAGTTTCTTTTCGATTTGCTTTCGGTGGTCCGATCCGTGGTTTACGGCACCGCAAACTGTGTATACTGAATTCACAATTGGAGACTGCATTGCTTGTTTACTAGAATTTTTGAAGTGAAAACTTCTTTAGCATCGTTGTGATTTGAAAGTCGATGAAACGAAAAAGCGTCAGTAAAAAGAGACAGGCACACACACATTTCCGAAGATTGAACGTGGGAGAAAATGGGATAGGAAGCATTATACAGTGTTTTTTATATTCGTGGTTCTAAAATTTTTAAATGTTTCACTTCTACCACGTGTGAATTGCTCTCATGTTTTTTAATTTTTTAGTTTTTTAATCTTAAAATATATGAGCGATACGTTTTGAACTTTAAGAAATGCGTATGCTTTATTGCAATCCTAAAAAATAACACAAACATATACAAGCAATAATTACGTTTTAAAAACTAAAAAGAAACCGACTTCATTGAATGAAATTTGAGCCTATAATACATTTTTAGTGGAAAGTAGATGTATTTTGTATATATATATAATGGGTAGGCCAAATAAACGCACCGCTTCAATGAGACAGCGAGGTATCAAACATGAAAACATGAAAACATCATCGATGTATAAAATTTTTAGATTTTCGTTGCTTTTTTTTAGCTCCACCGATTCTGATAAAATTTATATGGGACCACCTGTAAAGTATACCCTTTCAAACAAAAAAAGAATTTTCCAAATCGGTTCAGCCGTTTTCGAGTAATCGGTGAACATACATAAAAAAAAAAAACCGACGAATTGAGAACCTCCTCCTTTTTGATCGTCGGTTCAAAAGTCGGTTAAAAACATAGATACTACCTATGTGACTATACACAATGAAATTGTCTACAAGAATAAACTACGCTAGTTTTACAAATTGCACTAGCAATGATGCAAGGGGTTCTATTACCGCAATCATTTAGGTAAAATAAAATTTCTAGTTCTCTTCCAATATTGAATAAGTAGTCACTAACGGAATTGCTGATGGGAAAATTATAGGCTTACAGGAAAACTTTTGAACGTGATATCGATGAATTGACAAACGCTCTGTGTTATTACAATTTTTGTTCTATATATGTTTTCTATACATAAGAACGACGGTATTATGTATATACCCATATCGCAGTGCTACTGTAGCTTTGGATTACATATTGAAATAGTGATAACTTTGAGTTGTTTATTAGCACAGTACTACTTAAGTACTCCAAGATCGTATACCTAGTAGTCGTGACTATCAACCCCTGTTCTTTTTAACTTGAACCCAAGCGTTCTCAATTACACTCCAAAAGCCCTCTTGAAACAGTACCCGAGCGGAGTGTGAAATTGTGAATTAGTGTCAATCTTGGAGGGCTCTAAAAAGAGCTGCATTTCGGCTCAATTGAGCGTGGGAACGAAGTACCCGGCGCGGTGCGCGGCGCCCGGCGTGAAACGCGAAACGCGGACTCATTGTAATTGCTAAGCAAGTACTGTCGTAACAAAAATTATTAAAATTGTTTTACTCTCTATTCTCTAACACATATTGTGTTAAAGTGCTAGTTAAAGTGTGTTTTATCCTTGTCATATCAAAGTCAATGAATAGAGATGGTGACAGATTAAAACAACACATTAGTTTGTGTACGATTATAAGATAAATCCTTAGTTAACCGGAATTTATCGTCTATTACCTTTTCATTTATTTACGACGTTTCGTTGTAGAAACAACTGTTTTGTTATGCGATAAATACCCGTACATAAACCATATTAATCTAAAAAAATACAGGAACTGTAATACTATTTCATTAAAATATATTGTAATCGTCTTATACTGTCGTCTATACTGTAATATTGTTGGAAGATGTGTATAGTACTAATGGTACAACCACGATAGCAATAAGTGAAACTTGATACTTTTATAAGATTACATTTTTGTAATTTATAGATTAAGTAACTTTAAATTATTTAAGTAACACTTGTAATAACTTCGGCAAGTTTACGGACTCTTCTCAGTTCAGAATGTCCCATTGAAAAGCTTACTATAGACTGTGACCATGCCCATGGCCTGAGTCACGCACATCTACAATAAGTATTTTATAAATCCCCGTTTTCTTTTGTTACCGACTGTACACGTTTTGGCGCGGGACATACGATAATTTGTCTCCACTTGCGATTGTGAGGGGTCAGCCGACATTGTACAAATAATTTCCTATGGCGTTTTTATGGATATAGTAATTTAATTATAACTATTACATATTCCGAGCATGCGACAAACTCTATATTCTGACAACTTTGAAAACTTAAAGCTTAACAGCAACGTGTCATAAGCCTTTTGGGCTTACGGCTATTTGTACAGTCATGTGGACGGATTGTTCATTATTACAATACTCTGTTTAATCAGGTAGGTCATTACACTAATAATTTACCTGCTATCGACTTACCCAATCTGAATATAAGGAAGGTATTTTAGAAAAAAAAATACAAAGTAAAGCTGAAAGTGGACCGCGACCACCAAGGTTTCGTTCAATACTATTATGCAACACTTTCTGTCTTACAACCTAACATTGAATCATGGCCAACGACATTTGTTTTTTTTAATAATGAGCTGATGAAACTGGCTTACGGCCAGTAGATGATAAGTGAAAACAAAAAATATTAATGGAACCATATTTTTGAGTTATAAATTAGTTTATCAAAGTCATTTACTGTGATCACAGTAAAGTTTTCAATCCAAATGATTTGAAGTGAGCTGAGCTAAGATAAGTTGTAAACTTAAAGATGTACGTGCAAGTGGGATAATTCTTGATCTCAAATGTCGTACTACTTAGAGTCCTTAGCAGTATAGATTTGATAATAAAAATCTATACTATTAAGCGACTTGAATGAATCTGAGCCCGGCTATAAGCTGTAATTAATTTACTTGTCATCCGGTAACATCACAAATCTTGTATTTGTGATGTTACCGGATGGAATAAACCCGGAGTGGCCTTGCCCTGGTCAACTAAAACTAACTTTGTATACAGGATGTGACTAGACAGTTCCCGATTATCTAGCAAGTGTTGGTAGATCTCCAATTCGATTCAGTATTAAGCATTCAGTAACATAATAAGCAAGGATCATCTAAAAGGAGTCTTCTTCATCTTATCTGTCGTGTCACTAGTTATGTCAAACCAGTGTGGTGAAAGAACCAAAGTGCGCCTTAGAGGCTTATTTCGTGCACTTTGCATATATGTCTTCGTACTTTTTAGGTTCTACGACATGCCAGCTTCCTCACGTTGTTACGATATTTCGCACAACCTTGGTATCGGAAGGCGGAGCTACTACCACTACACCAGGCACCTACATTATTATTTCAAGGATATTGTTTTATTTATCTAACATTTTAAATAGTTATCTTGATTTTATCGAATAAAAAACTATTTTGATTTTGTTATATTTATAGCAGAGGTCTGATTCAGCGGCTGATTATGTAGGTATATATTTTGTACATAATAAACTTACAATAATCTCTAGGTTTGGTTGAAACTCCTCAGATCTCTGGTTATTGCCTACATTTTGCTTAGAAGTTAGCAGAAATAATAAATTAGTTTTTTTCAAGTAGTATGGATACGTAATCGAAGTAGTAAGCACGGTTTAAACATTCTATTTTGTAAAGTCTTTTTACACCTGTATATGTTGCCAAGTTAGTTTATAAAGCCAAAACTTTCAAACCGATTTCAATTACATATAGGTTCAGGAATTTGTAACCTCTTTTTCATTGCACAGTCTCTCTCGGACAGCTGGTGCAAACTTTAAATTGTGCATATTGTGTCTTCAATTAGAGGATTACTAAATTCTCTAAATTCGTTAATTAAGATAAAATAGGGTTGAAATTGCTACTTCAAGTTATTTTAAAAACCCAAGTAGGTGCCGGAGGATGTGCCCAGGAATTGCATGATCTCATTCCACCATCTCCTTTTCACAACAGGACAAGTAGACGCACCGCTTAATACCATCCATACCTTGTCAGTCTACCACCCTTACGAACAAAGCGCTTTGCTTCCACATTTATAATGCGTACAGCCAAGGATTGGAATGATTTGCCGTCGTCTGTCTTTCCTGATAACTACAATTTGTGTCTCTTCAAGTCAAGTCTCTTCTAGACCTGCGTGCCCCGTCGTCGGCCACATCGTCGCTTAACATCAGACGAGTTCGTGGTCTAACGTAGGTCTATATATGATAAAAAAAAAAAAAAGCATTTTGAAGTATGCCAACGAAGAGAGTACCTACGCAACGAATATTTTGTATGAAGACAAGTAATAAAAGTACTAAACATTTAAAAAAAAACGGAGAAACTAACTTCTTGGCCTTAAACATATCCATTATTGTGCAAGATCCTGATTGATTTTGATGAGCTTTTTGTCGTTGATAAGAGTGAAGTCGATTAAGAATAACCTACCTACATCAGTATTTTTTAATAATTGCTATAGATTTAGCTTCTGATGAAAAGCAGAGTTATGATTATTACCATTTGCTTTGTGATCAGACGTAATGATTACAATTTACCCCTCCTTCCCCTGGCAGTAACTGCTAAGTGCGCATCGCATAATCCGAGGCTGACTAGGGGAGTATGCTCGAAAACAAAAAGCTATTCTGTCAAAATCATGTCAAATTATTTTCATAATTATGAAAATGAATGAATTACAAACAGAATCTAACTCTAATTGTTTTTTTAAAGATTTTGCTTAAGTTAACAAATATGCATAAGCATAGGTAAAGCATAATCATAGGTAAATAAGTGTTATACTTATTTACCTATATATATGTTATGCTTATCCATTAATATTTACAAAATTTAGTAACAAAAATGTATATATTTAGACGTGTCGGGACGTGCACGTCGACATAGTTGGCCAAACAAAAGGCAAAGTTCTAATTTCAGCGTGAAAGCTAGAATAGTTAGCAATCCAAACTTTGGCAATATGGCATGCTAATACTTTGAGTTGACACACAACACCACGTATCACTTGTCTGTCCGACTGTCGCGCACTAATCACGCTGCTTTTAGATCTCAGTGACATTTGATACCGCCGTTAGGTACCAGGGGATCACGATGTCGTTTAACCCTAAGCTGCGCGATGAGGCAGTAATGGATTAATGCAGTGATGAGCCCTTCGTAGAGGATAATTGAGTACACGGTATCTGTCCGCGCATATTTTGAACTAATAATTCACATTTTGATCTCCCAAGAATATGCAGATTACAATAACCCAATCTGCATATTTCTAAAATCAAAGACCGAAGCGGAGGAAGGATTTTTAAATCATATTTCAGACCAGCGATTGATGGTGTTTTGAATTTGAAATAAGACAGCTAACAAATAAACATAGAAACAATAGAAAATATTTGA
Organism: Lampropteryx suffumata; assembly: GCA_948098915.1. Taxonomy (NCBI): domain Eukaryota; kingdom Metazoa; phylum Arthropoda; class Insecta; order Lepidoptera; family Geometridae; genus Lampropteryx; species Lampropteryx suffumata. The sequence continues at coordinate 9,063,335 of OX402544.1, read as the reverse complement.
TGAACTACTAATGCCACTGTAGGTAGAATTTAATTACGGTAACATTAGAATAAAATAAAACAATATCAATAAACTTTTAGATGAAATACAGGCTCCACTCTAAATAATTAAAAATTAAGCATTGGTTTAGCAAAATCGGATAACGGATTTGAAACTATTGTTAAATAGAGAACTTCGACAACTCTTATTTTGGGAAGCTATTTGAATAACGGATTCAGTTGGATGCAGTGTCTCGTCGGGTCACTGGCCACAAAAGTATAAGTATTTCTCTACATCGAGTATTCCTGGCTTGGCCTAATTCGAAAACTGGTGTCTGGCCTATCACGCTATCCCGAATCTACAAATTAACTACCCGCGTTCGGTTTGATCAACCACCATCTGGTCACCTTTTTTTACTGACCTATTAATGGAGATTCCTACACCTGCTGGAATTAATGTCAATTTGTGTTGCGTTGTTTATTAAAACTTCAGTAAAATAATATAAGAAAATTATACCTAGACGAAAAGCATATTATAAAAAGTTCAGTAAATTAATATATCTGGTAACATTTAGAGATACAAAACACTGACTGCTACGACAACTCTATCAGGCTAATTGAAGTTTAAGAAGCAGAAAAAGTATATACCAAGCGACTTACCTTTGGTGGTATATTTTGGCAAAGAAATAAAAAAAGCTATTTCAAAATAGTAGAGTACTTAGTGACTGGGTTAGACAATTCAAAAATAATATTTGAGGGTATTGAGAAGCGACTCTTGTATAACAATCGAGTCATATAGTGAGCTCCAATACCATTCTCACGTCATTCTCGAATGATGTAAACAAGTTTTAAGAAAACGCTCATATGAAATGCCTATTAGTAAAAAAATCGCATAGCTAAATCAAAAACGAAAAAGGTTATCTTTGGCCAAAGATCGCAAACGACTTTCGCAAGTTGCAAAATAAACTTTAAACAAAGGTTTGTATTTGGGATGACTTACATTGTGTCTTGGTGACCAGGAGTTGCACATCAAAGATGCGTCCTCCAATATTCGACTCTGTAAAGAGAAATCTCTGTTTTTTTAGAGAATTATTCATTGCATGCGAACAAAGGGTGTATTTTTGGTGACATGCACACTTAGATAAAATCAAATCAGTTGCAAGCATCTTCGGAGCAGTACCTAATACTTCAAAAACATATTTTTCAAGTCAATAAATGGGACCAATGAATCATGCTTTATCAGCATTTAAAGGAAATGATAAAACTCTGTTTTTGAGGGTTCCATACTCGAAAAGAAAAACAGGAACCCGTATAAAATCCCTCTGATGTTACACATTTAAATAAATAATAAATTTGTCCGTCAATCTTTTCGTTAGAACAATGTTCGATACTTTGATAGTTTATGACGGTATGGCGCCTCTGAATTGGACTAGTAATTGCATCCGATGGTAAAAGAACCATGATTGTGAAATAATTAGATATGGTACCCTCTCAAGTACGATTTTCGCATTTTACCATTTTATTTATCCCAGACTATTACAACTAAAATGCCGATGCGAAGCCTTTGTCTGAACACTCAAGTAATTAGGTGAAATGTTCGCAAATCCAAAGAGCGAGTGGCCTGGCTCTGTGTATTAGCATTGACTTTCAACGTTCCGCCAAGGTTTTTGGGACGCTGCCCTCGGGCAGACAATGTTGACAAATAGATCGGTTTATTCGGAGCTATCAATAGATCGGTTTAAACGGAGCTTGTAATAGCTCATCGGCTTCATATGTTTTTATATTATCATTATAATTTCTGTACATTCTGTAAATGTGGTTTTTAAAACTAACGCTAAAATTTTCTTGCTATTTCTTTTAGTTATATACGTAAAGTCACTGTTAATTATTAATTACATTTAGGTTATATATATATATACATTAAAGCTATCAAAATAACACATGGTTATATTTCAAATAAATATACAACCGGTCCAAACGGAAAAAAACTAGTACCTAACCAAACAGTCTCATTTGTGAGAAATAGCCTACACTTTCATAGCTTAAGTCGAGCTTTCGTTATAAAACAGATCGGATTTGCCACTTCTATATGCGGCTCACTTTCTCCTTTGTCGCGCAATAAACTTAAAATAGAAAATCTCGAATTTTACTAAATCTGTTAGGCTATTTGGCTACACTTTGTGTTTTACAATGTTGCAAACATTCTAAAATAGTATAGTAATAATATCATTTGTGGTAGAATCTGTTCTTCTTCTTCTTCGTCAATGGCATGTGTCATAATGACGACAATTTTGCAAATGTCAAGTGTTTAGATTGTTTATTAAAAATGGTGTCGTTTATATTCAATTATACGGATTATTTTTGCTCAATTCACAAAGAAACACAAAACATTTATTCCAATTATTCACATCAGAGTCAATAACTTTAGCTTTATTTGAATAAAATCACCAAAATTACAAAACACTGAACTCGGGGAAAATTAATAATATAAGAGCGTAATGTTTGCTTCACTATGCGGCCAAAAGTTATCTTGTAAACGAGTAGTAGAGTTATTTAAATGACATAAGGTTTATTTGCAATGAACTTTCTGTCAAAAAATAATATGCTTATTTCTCGATCAGAGTTTGAGATATGAATTCGGGCCTATGAATGCCTAGTTGAATTCTAATTTCGAAATATTGTGTCTACTAATTTTATTTACTTTTATACTTAATTCACTTAGTGGATGTACTTTTGGTTTAATAAAACCCACGAATTCCATCAAGACTAAGATAGTCCAAAATAATAGCACAAAAACTCGTTCTAATCAGAAAGCATCCTGTGACATCTTCCTACCGAGCCCTTAAATAATTAACTAGCAGCCCTTTGCGCGCCCGTTAAATGGCGTGACTAAATTAGGGAGGGAAAATACCCTCCCTCCTTTCTTGCCTGAAAACTTTTAATACACAGCGTTTGTTTTGTTTCATTTTCAGTGCTTACTTCACTGTAGATATATTATATTAATATTGTGGTATCTACTAGCCCTACTTAATAATGTAAGGAATAAAGTACCTATTAAGTAACGCATCACTGATATTAAACTGTCCTTTCGTGAGAATTATAGATGCATGTCGCAGTACTTAGCTGCATTATTTATATCATCAGCAACTTCGAAGAAAACCTTTGTAAGGTAATAATAAAGTTGGTTTGATGTTTACATAATGTATCTTTTATGTCTATAGTGAAATCTAAATTTCTTACTACCTATTTACGTAGGTAAGTCAAATCTCAATATTTAAGTCACTAGTCAAGTGCTTAAAACATCGGTAATTTTAGATAATATGTCTTTAAATTTACAACAATGTGGCACCTGGCACCTCTCATGGCTCCAAGTAACTCCCATTTCCGCACAATTACAAAAAGCTTAATCGCATAGGAGTTCTCAACTCGCCTAAATCATGAGAGAACGAGCCTTAAATTTACCAAAGAATTTAAGACTGTGCGAAGAAAGCGACGAACAATGACGTGCGGGTATTAACACGAGTGAAAGAGAGACGGCTACAAGATTATGGTAATGACGATAAAAATACTCAGTGAGGGTGGTAGTACTTAAGACCAATTTAAAGATATTGTATTTAATGTTGCGAAGTGGGCCGGAGTGGGTAGGGGTGTTCGGATGCGCGTTGGATTTTGTGAATTGATAATTGGGGTGCACTCTGCCGCCCTTTATGTACTCTATGTGCAGACTGAGATACGAAAAACTTGTAAACAAATTGTAGATGCAAGCTATGGCTTTCCCATTATGAACTCGCGCTAAGTGCCATGGTAAATATTGATTTAAATAATAATTTGATGTTATAAGGGTGATTTTTCAACATTCTGGCAGTTAACTTATTCTACAGATTTTTTTTTAAATTTAATTTTCATATGAAAACAGTCTTTGATAATGTAGGTACGGTTACACGAAGGTACCTTAGTAACTACTTATTATAGTACTATTTATTGATAAATCAGCTATATTTTGTGTTTATATAGTATTTTGGTTTATCTTTGAAATAAAATAAACCATTCGACACCATTTCGAAGATCATATTTTTTCTCATCAATGTTTTAAAAGCTGTAAATATTTTGCGTTCACAATAACAGAACAAAAAAACATTTAAAAACAAAAAATAAAAAATAATAAAATTTCTAGTATATTTTTGGTATATTAAATTTTATTTAAATATTAAAAACAAAATTAAAAATAGCATTTGGCCATGGATTTTATGAAAATTGATCCATGGTCGCTGAATACATCACCAGCAACCTTTAACAGTTCACTACTGTGTACGACAATGGGGTTCTTTCAAGGCGAACCAATTATTGAACACGAATTCAATGAATACCGAAGTACCTAGGTATTACTAACAACCCATCTGGTTCTTACCGTTCTCAAGGATTTTGGTAGGTTTCGGAAGTAAAAGTTGGATAGTTTCACCATTTGAGTGGTTCTGTTATTTCAATAATCCAACCTTTTAGAACATCTCAAAATGTTTTCATTCCCACTAAAATGAACTTTGACCTTTTTTATTTGCGTTAAGATATTTTGGCAGAGAGTAGCAGCGCTTAATATTTTCCACGTCGTACTTTATCTCAAAACTAAAACCTATACCTACTTATTCTGCAGTACATTGACGACCTTTGTGGGCCAAGGTCTAGCTAAGACGCAGAAAGTTGCGGGTTCGATTCCCGCCGCGGAACAAATTTTTGTATGATCTGGAAGTATTTGTTTGGTCTGGAGGTTTCTATACATAATATGTATGTATTTACAAAAAAAAGTATACAAGTAGTATAACCAGTCATGTGGTACCCATAACACAAGCTCTTACTTTGGGGCCAGATGATGCTGTGTGAAATGTCCGGCATTATTATTATTAGTAAGTAGTTATATTTCATCAAAAGCCAGTGCTCTTGTATACAGTCGGATGTAGTATGTACACGGCCTTCCGTGTACACACATTACATCCGCCCGGAACCCTGATAGGCCGGATAATCACGCCGGTAATCAGCGAGAGCCGATAACTACAACATTTAATGAGTTTCATGATGGCCGCTATACACAGGCTTTACGGATTCACTACCGATTACGGTAAAGCCAGATGCATTATGATTGGTTATTTATAAGAGTGCAGTACTAACATTCGTGTTGTTAATTCAGGATAAGGTGGTTTGTCTAGCCAACCCTTGTCAGAAGGGCTCTATGGCCTAATTGTCTGTGAAGCTAGAGTATGTTCTAACTAAAATTAAATAGGTAATCAATATGAATATATTGTGAGATATAATTCTTCTTTTCTTCAATGGCATCTGTCTTGTCGACAATTTTGCCAGTGTCAAGTATCAAGTGATTGTTTTATAATAAATATTTAGTTGATTCTTCGTTACATAACATTACTCGTTACTCGTAACATGGCTCTGCTTATTTCATATTTGATACTCGTTTTATTGCATGTTCTATTCAGTAATCTTAGCGGAATTTTAATGAATTAATCGTGACTACAGGACGGGACGGGACCACAATACAAATACAATTGTAGCATGTGTATTGTGGTTTGAGCGGCGAGGAATCCCTAGAAAATTTTAGACCGCCATTCCGCGTGACGTCTAGAATTGACAATTGACCATCGACTAAGATTTTAACAAACAAATTGACTATAAACAAAAATAAACACTTGACACTGGCAAAATTGACATTAGTATGTCACATGCCATAAACAAAGAAGAAGAAGTCTTAGTCGTTAGTAATTTGTCAATTCTAAACGTCATCGCGGAATGGCCGTCTAGAACTTATATGATGTGGAACTTACGTTCGATATATAAATACCCGGCCAGTAATTATTCTGTAGAATTGATTTAAAATTAGAATGACGTTTCCATACATTAATTATACCTTATTCGACGAACTGGCTATCACGATATATTAACTGACATTCAGATAAAAGAGGCCTAATACGTACCTACTGTACATATTATTTTAATTAGCGTCAGGCTAGTGATATAAAATTAATGCATCCTTCTACCTAATAATCAATAAATTTGCTAATATGGCGATAAAGAGTGAGAGATATAGATATAGATATAGATATAGATATAGATATAGATATAGATATAGATATAGATATAGATATAGATATAGATATAGATATAGATATAGATATATATATAGATATAGATATAGATATAGATATAGATATAGATATAGATATAAATATAGATATAGATATAGATATAGATATAGATATAGATATAGATATAGATATAGATATAAATATAGATATAGATATAGATACTTTTTTTGTAAGTACATATATTTACCTATATTAAACATAGAAACACCCGAGACAAATATTTGCAGATCATACAAACATTTGTACCGCGGCGGGAATCGCACTCGCAACCTTTTGCGTCTCAGCCGTAACATGGCCCACTGCAACACAGAGGTCGTTTTTTTCAGATAAATAAGATAATATAACTAGGTAGGTACATAATTTTCTAAGTTTGTATAACATATAATACAGATAATAGGGTATGTAATGTACCTACGTATGAAGTGGGTAAGTACTTACATCTACATATTCAGTAACATTATTGGAAAGTTAATAAAAGTTTTAATTCATCAGGACTCAGACGGGACTCGTATTGTGCTCAGTAATAATTAATTCAAATCCTTTCAGCAGTTCAGCATCGATGAACCAATTGCCAAACTAGTGAAATTAACGTGCTTTAAAGTTTTCAAAGGTAATAATTTTATAGTTTTTTTTATAAATATACTAGCTGACCCGAGCTCACTTCGTAGAGCGGTTACAACTTCAAAAAAAATATTAAAGTACTAATATCGCTAATAAAAAAGAAAGCTATTCAAATTAATGTAATAATTACAGAGATTAACAAAGTTACGGATAAATAATAATAGATGGCGCTATCGGCCACCTGCCCCGTTCCCGTTTCCGTTGTTTTCCCGGGATAAAAAATAGCCTGTATCCTAATCCAAGTTACTAACTATATTCATTTTAAGTTTCATCCAAATCGGTTCAGCGGTTCTCGAGTTATAAGTGATGTAACTAACACGACTTTCTTTTATATATATCGATGTAAGTAATCATCTTCCTGCCATTATTCCACTAAGCTGTCTCCGCACAACATATCTAAAAATATAATAATGACAAAAAAAAAGTTCAAAACGGGATATTTAACATGATATATGTGTTTTTCTATCAGTATGAACTTGTAATTTGCCTTCTGCATACATGTATTAGAAACAAGAATTATTTGTATTTTTTTTTGCTGGAAGTTCTCCGAAACTTCTAAAATAAAATAAATTACTGCTTCCCGGTATTTAGGCACAGTTGCATGCGCCATGATCATGAGATGAACTGTTTATGCATGATAATTTTGAATTTGAATTTGACATCGTCCGCATTCGTAAAAACAACCATACCCAATCGAATTTAAAAAGTAGGACAATAAGTTTCTTTTCACAAGAACCTATCATTTCGTAGACGAGATATGTCAAAGTATGGCTATAAAAATATAAGTTACGTAGAGCTACGATTGATAGTTCAGAGTGAGTTTAGTACATTGCCATTTTAAATTCTAGTCCTTCAGTTTAGGTCGATGATCAATAAGCAATCTTTTATGCAACATCGTCGTCATAGCCACGACAAACTAAAACAGGAATATACTGTATTTATCAGTAACATAAGTAGTATGAGTAGAATTAGTAAGTATTTTCCATTAAAACAGTTATACTCAAATCATCGGTAATACTCAAAATAATCTCGGAAAATTGCGCTTTTGATAAGTCACTGGTGCGATTCATTTAATATTCCTGTTTCCTGACAAACACGTCGTCATCGTCGATATTGTATAAAACATTGCGTGTTGATCATCGACTGTAATTTTAGTCCTTGAATTTAAAACGGCAATGTACGAAACTCACTAGTTAAATATCAATCGGAGTTTTACGTAGGCTTTTAGCTGCTCGCATAAAATAGCATTTATTTTAAAATATTGAACAACTAAGAAATAAAATTAAATATAATTTACAAAGGTACGAGCTAAATAAAAACTCAAACTCAATAGAAAATAAACATTTTAGCAGCTATTACTTGGTAATGTGTTGAATCTCGCCGAGCCTTCAATGCTCCTAAAATAAGTGAGCAGTAACGAGAAAGTAACGTAGCAGTAACGGAGCCGTAACGCGAGAGTAACGGGTTGCATTAGCGGCAGGCAGTAACAGTTAACCGTTAATTGTTATTGCCTCCTGGCTTAGGTTAGATTTTAGCGAGGGGATGTTTACTTTCGTTTATTACCAGGCACTTTCTATAGGGTAGGCAGTTGCTGAGAGGGTGAAACCACTGAGCGCCACGCGGGCTTTTGCACTCAGCGCTGATAATGGAGATGGTAGTGATGAGCTATATTGAAGTGTTACCTTTTAGTCAAAATAACAAATGTTACCTTTCAGAAAACAATGTTTCAGTTATTTGAAAGCGATGTATTCATTAGCTCCCCGCGGCTTTGCTTGCTTGCAAGTAAAAGCCTTTATGTTGATCCAGCTCCAGGTCCAGGTATATCTATTACCTTTAAACGAGCAATTCTTGTATACATATATGTATATATTTATAATTTCAACCTCTGAAATGTCTCCAACGATATTCATGAAATTTGGTTTGCAGAGGGTTTCGGGGGCGATAAATCGATCTAGCTAGGTTTCATTTTTAGAAAACGTCGTTTTATCCTTGTTTTATACCGAGCAAAGCTCGGTCATCCGGGTACTAGTAATTATTGCTGGTTTGATTAACAAACAAATTTTCAATCATCAAACAAAATTAACAAATGCTAACTTTTACATTCATAATATTAGTCTGGCTATTCTCTCTGTCAAGTCCGAAAATAGCACCTGAGTTAGTTACCGAACCAATTTACCTACACACTATTTCACAATTATTGTTATGTTACCATTTGTCTAATGCAAACTACAACATCAAAAACTGTTAAAGCACCAAACATTGCTTTAACGAAAATATAAGTTTGATTAAAGGACCAAATTTGTATAAAAAAAAACTGGCCAAGTGCGAGTCGGACTCGCGCTCCGAGGGTTCCGTACAAACCTATAGGTATATAAGTAAAATTTCACCCATCACGACAATCGAGTCATAGTTGGATGATGTAACAAAAAATTTACAGTTTTCGCAATTAATCCTTTATCTGTGCTTTAGACGTTGCTTTGTACCAAATTTCAAGATTCTGAGTTCACGGGAAGTACCCTGTAGGTTTTGATTCCCTTGAGAGTTGCGAGTTTGAATATATGCGACTTAAATTGCTGTTTCTCTTAATTGCGTTAATATAGAAATTTAATTTTGTTACAGCTTAAAGGTATTATAGACCTGAGTATTTTATATGAATTTTTAATTTAATACCTTTACGCGGTCATGAGAAAAGGGGTAGTAACTTTAAAATTATTAAAAATATTTTTATTATATGATGTAACTAAAAATGTACGGCTATCGCAATTTATCCTTTATCTGTGCTATAAGACGTTGCTTCGTACCAAATTTCAAGATTCTGAGTTCACGGGAAGTACCCTGTAGGTTTTGATTCCCTTGCGAGTTGCGAGTTTGAATATATGCGACTTAAATTGCTGTTTCTCTTGATTGCGTTCATATACAAGTTTGATTTTATTACAGCTTAAAGGTATTATAGACTTGAGTATTTTATATGAATTACAATTTAATACCTTTACGCGTTCATGAGAAAAGAGGTAGTAAGTTGAAAATTATTAAAAATATTTTTATTATATGATGTAACTAAAAATGGACGGTTATCGCAATTTATCCTTTATCTGTGCTATAAGACGTTACTTCGTACCAAATTTCAAGATTTTGAGTTCACGGGAAGTAACCTGTAGGTTTTGATTCCCTTGGGATTGTCGAAAATTTGCGGCATAAACGGCTGTATCTTTTGATTGCGTTGGCTTAGAAGTTTGATTTTTTTACAGCTTTAAGGGACAGTAGACCTGAGTATTTGATATAAATTTTAGCTTTATACCTCCACGCGTTTCTGAGAAAAAGTGTCTTGACAGACAGACGGACAGACGGACGGACAACAAAGTGATCCTATAAGGGTTCCGTTTTGCCTTTCGAGGTACGGAACCCTAAAAATGTTTCTATACATCTATATACGCCACGGTCATGTAAGTTAGTAGGCGCAAACAATTATTATTTGATATTCATTTACTTGAGATGAAGATCTCTGATAGTCAAGAAAGTGTTAATAATGAGATGGGTATCAGCAAAATAGAATATAATCAATACTAGAAATAGACACAAATTATACACCCCTAGGTTTCGAAAAAGTAAATAAGTCCTTTATAGGGAACACGGTGCGCTTCTATAATAAGCTTCCTGAAAATGCTACTAAACTACCTATTAAGAAATTTAAAGCATACATAAAAAGTAGTCTTTTGAAGAAAGCTTATAATATAAATGACTATATTATTGATAAGAATGCATGGCCTCATGTCGCTCTGCCCTCAGACAGTTATCCGACACACTTGAAATGTATAAACTCTCTTGTATTAGTATTTCGTAGTTAAGGTAGTTCATAGTTTTTTTTTAGATTTAATAGATTTTTATTCAGAAGAAGAACGATGAGCCTGCAAAAGTACTAAGACTGTGTAGCAGCATCAACGCCCGCCTCCTTTAAAGAACAGTTCTGTATATTATTAGAACTATAATAATACTATACTAATAAAAATAAAACTTTAATAGAACTAACGAACTAAAAGTAGATTTTATATAACACAACACGTAATACTAAAGTTTGTAACAAGGTAGAATGATAAAAAGTATAAGTTTTAAGATAAAATAAAAATAAATATTAAGTTGGTCTGTGAAGTTTGAGTGATACTGTGGCGAGTGCATGTGCATGTAAGGTTGAGTAAGTGTTAATGTTTGGGTTTGTGTGTGTGTGCTTGTGTGTGTGTGCGCGCGCGCGCGCGCGCGCGCGCGTGTGTGTGTGTGTGTGTGTGTGTGTGTGTGTGTGTGTGTGTGTGTATGAGTGTGTGTGTGAATGTGTGTGTATGAGTGAGATGTATGTATGTGTATGAGAGAGAGGGTGGATATGGGAGTAATTTAGTTATTGAATTTGAGTATTAAAACATGAATATATTGAATATTCATTATTTTGGTGTACTCAGAGTGTCGTCAGTTTCCTCATAAGAGAGAGACTGGAGCCACTTCATACAAACAATTTTGCATTTATAATATGGGAGAGGGTAAATATTAAGTAATTTGTTGAATCTATTGTACAGGGAAGGGCTTAAGAAATGACAAATGCTTATAACAGGAATGACGCCCGGCCGCTGCAGTTCTACGAGATATAATTCCACACACCATGTCAGAGCGACGCCTCGGCTTTGCAACATCACATTTAGAACAGCTCTTTGTGCTCGTTCTACTCTCAATAGTTGAGTTTTTTTAGCTCCTCCCCATGCAATGTTGCAGTATGACAGGATAGATTGCGCGAGAGCGTGGTAAACGGTTTTGAGTCAGTCAAAATCTGCAACACTTCTTAACCTTCCAAATACAAATATCAATTTGCGGACTCTAGACACTGTACACTGAATGTGTGGAAACCACGAGAGGGAGCTATCTAGGACAACACCAAGATATTTTAGTATGTTCTAGAGTCTGGCAGGTACAAATGCCAGCAATTGGGTTAAAGCAAGAATGGGCTCGAATCGAAAAAGAAGAAGGTGATTGGGACCTAGAGGTTGAGGAAAAAGTGATATATTTTGTCTTGTTGACGTTAAGGGTTAGAAGATTTGAATATAGCCAATTTAAAACAATAAGCAGGGCAGATTTAGCTCGAGATTGCGCTTCTTCCCAACTTCTTCCTTCTATGATTAGGGCGGTATCATTAGCTTAAGTGAAAATGGAGCAGTTGGGCAGTGATAGTTTGCACAGGTCATTAATGTAAATGAGAAAGAGTGTCGGACCAAGAACGCTTCCTTGAGGAACACCATAGGTAATAGGTTCCTCATCACTGTATGTATTACCAATCTTAACAACCTGCACACGGTGAGAAAGATAATTTTCAAACAAGTTCTTGACACTGCTTCTAATGCCAATTTGTTTCAGTTTTTTTAAAAGCAAGGGAGAGAGAAATTTGTCAAATGAGCTCAGATGAGGGACGGACATACGAACAGACAGACGGATATAGCGAAACTATAAAATTTTTTGTTGAACTTCAGCTTAGGATTTTAGAACAGACAGAGGTCTACTTAGTATTAAGTTGAAACTAAAACTTATTACTTCCAAATGTTCCTGAAAAAAATAAGGTTGTGTCATATAGACAGATAGGTAGACATCTGTCTGTTCTAAAATCCTAAGCTGAAGTACAACCAACAATCCTTATAGATATAGTAGATCCATAGATCTCTCCGTCTCTTGCAGCTGTAAGAAAATCAAGTACGAGTATTTAAGTCATCCAAATCACACAATACGTCCTAAATATTATAATTTATGCCGCATAGTATTGATGATCGCCAGTAAATCTATAGGGATACTTTAAGTTAACCTAGTATCTTGAAATTTGCCAAGAAGCAAAATCGAATAGTACAAGTAAAGGAATCTATGTATATCCCATAAAAAAATTGTTTGCGCTTACTAACTTACATGACCGTGGCGTAGAACATATTCAAATACAAATGTTGTCCCTAAATCCATCTTATATTTTCGTTAGTGCCATGTTTTTTGATGAATTGGACCGATGGTAAAAAAAACATGATGGGGAAAAATGTAGGCAGGCAGATAGGTATGGTAGCCATCTCAAGCGCGACTTAGGCACTTGATCTTTTTTTCTTTATGATCATACCCACCAGAGCCCAACACACAATCACCTGCGTGAACAACTATGTTAACTATTAAATTAGTAAGATTCTCTGTATGTTGATATAAATACTTTTTCAACTCAAATGTTATCTGTGCATAACTAACTAGTTAATTAAATAATGAGACCCTGGGCTCGCGTACATTGCGTGACCCAAGAGCTGGCTCCTATCTGACTCAGCGTATTAGCATTGCCATTCAACGTAGCAATGCCGCCAGTGTCTTGGGAAGGCTGCCCTCTGCCAGTGATTTGGATCGCTATCTATAGATCTATCTATAGATCGTTTTAAACGGTCCTTAGATAGCTCAACTATTTCACATGTATATTATATTATTTTTACATTTCTGTAATTATTTTTGTAAATAAATGTAATTAGATAATAACAGCTTTTTTTTCTTATTCCGGAATGAAAAAGAAAATGCTTGTGCCTGAAATCAGTTTCCAGAGAATGTCCACCATTTCTATTAGGGAACAAAATATCGTCAAACTGACAGCGTCTAGTTTCGCAGAGAAGTGTTTTTTCTAGGCACGACAAATTAGAGGGATGATTTCAAGCGTTGTTATACGTCTTTTTACATACATTTACAATGTCGTGGTGCCGCCGGTCCGGCACCACGACAATTGTAAATGTACAATACGAAAATAGGCAATGTATATTCGAAAACAGTAGGTAACTACTTCGTCTTCTTTTCATGCCGCTAGTTATTTCGACTGCTTACGCGCGCTTGGTGCTGACATTCCAAACAAGAACCTAGTTGTTATTGGTTCATCATCATCTGACTGTAAAATCAGGTTTGTAATTTTCGCTGAATTTTATAACACTTCAAGTGAGGATTTCTACGTGGAACTGATCCTAGATGAGTGCTGCTTGAAGACTGATGATGGAGACTACTGAGATAGTGTTCAAATTATTGGGGATTAGTCCCCCTGCTGACTAACAGATGAGCTAGCAATAGAGAAGGAAAACTTGTTGTGCCGACCTCACATAATGTGGGAAAAGGACAGGAAGATGATGATTTTGACCTATTCCGACTAAGTAATAGCTTCATAGATTGATAATCATATTAATACCTATACTGCATGTCAATAATGGGCTGCGGTCAAAAAATACAGTTTTGCTTTGACACAAAATGACGACACAAACCCGTGTGTATTTATCTATATATCTATCTATATATATACCTTTAAACGAGCAAACCTTGTATATATAAAAAATTAATAATAGATTAATAAGTAAGGCCGGACATTTCATACAACATCATCCGATCCCAAAGTAAGCAGAGTTTGCGTTATGGGTACCACATGGCTGATATACTACTTATATACTTTTTTAATACATAACACATTGGTGAATAAAAATACATTGGTTCTAAATAGCTACTGACACCATAAGAAGAAGAAGAACAGTGGTCTTTGAACGGGTTTTGATGCCTATGTGTCAATTGAACTTTAAACAAAAAAAAACAAATTTATTTATGACTGTAATCCCTGGGTTTACTTATCCCCTTATTTATTAACCCTTAAAAAAAAAACGTGTGTCTCGGGACGCCCGACAGAAGTGATAACTTAAACTAATCTAACTATCGCTGTGGGTTAGAGTGAGGAGCCTGCCTACCGCTGCCGTATGCGTGAGAGAAAGGGAAGCCAGTAAGACTAGCGCCGTAACGCGTAACGTAACGAAGCAGTTTACCCTCCCATAAGATGTTATAACTTCAAAAACTCTCTGGAAGTCTAGGAGAATGGAAATCGTAAGGAACTGAGACTGGGACAAAGAATAGGCATTTAAGAATAGCTTATGCGTGTCAGAAAGCTCGGTGGCCTGGATATGCGGTAGCGATTAATCGATTTGTTCATTCATGTGTGATGTTCAGTGCTACTTCTTCATTCATTAGGGCTATCCTCTAGTACGACCTTCGTACCTTGGACCTGCTTACTGAAGGTGAGCTGCAGTAGATACCACATAGTTGCAGTTCAAGGTCGCGGCTACGTTCCGATCTAAATAAAAAACGAGTAAACTTTACGAACACGATAATATATGAATGAGCAAAGCAATGAGGTTATTATTCGTATGTGTGACTAGTTATTTCTTCCTTTTACCACACTAACCAGTGTGGTAAAAGGAAGAAATAACTAGTGCGTCTCAGAGGCTTCTTTGTCGGTTTCCTCACAATGTTATCTTTCACCGTTTAATGGTGCTGGTATAGTGCACATTAATTTCTGATCAATATCCATTGGTGCATGACCGTATTCGATCCCACGGCCACGGATAGAAAGGTGGAACCAATACCACTAGGCCAACTGAATTTCCCACTCAAAAACTAAATTTAGAGATGGCTCTATAGTTTATTACTTCTGTTTTAGAAACCTTTGTTATGTTGTTATGTTATAACCTTTGTTTGAAGCGCCATGACTAGCCGGTGCGTCAGAAAGGTTGTGTTAGCTTACTAACACAAATCAGCGAACCAACGGGCAAACTATTTGCAATGGTAACTTATCTTTCTCTAACGCCAACGGTGGACATTTGACTTCATTATGATGTCAATTTTACCATTGTCAAAGAAGGAAAAGCGACCCTTAAAGACGACAATTGATTCTCCGTTTGTCATAATCATGGACAATTGAATTATAAGTGTTTTATGGTGCAATGTGGTTTTAACGACGAGGAATCCCGAGAATGTTCTAGACGGCCATTCCGCGATGACGTTTAGAATTGACAAATGACCATCGATTAAGACTTTATTATCGAACAATCACTTGACCCTGGCAAAATTGACGACAAAACAGATGCCATTATAGTAAGAAAAGAAGAAGAAGACGATAATGGTCTGACAGATCAGGTACTTGTCATTGACAATAAAATCAAGCAAAAATGTTTTAATCTCAAATGGAAAAATCGTGTAATTCTGATATAAATATTACCTCGGTTAATTCCCATCTCATCTAATTATAACCTTGTAAAAGTGACTAATATAGTCAATTTATTTATTGGAACCACTTTGCAGAGAGACTCCTTTTTTATGTTGAATAAAGCAGTTTTTATACAGCCGTGCATGAAAGTTCAACAAATACCAACCTTGGCACAAAAAGCCAGAATTGGATTTGGCAAAAAAAAGACTCGTTCAATCCGGTCGTGAATAACGAGGTGGTTGCAAAAAAATTATACGGACGACCGTGCAACTGTAGGGTTTGCATGCATTCCATGGCGTAGAAGGTTGAATCCGGTATCACTGGCCTAGAGGAGAGTCGGGTAAGTGGGTCCGAGTGAGCTGGGTGAGCTTTCAGGCGCAGCTGGGCGGAGTGCGAGCTACCGGCGGCGGTCGATAGGGGGCGGGGCGCAGGCTGCGTACCGTCTCTGCGCGCTTGCTCCTAATTGATTGACACAAACGGACTGACAGGCAACGCGCGCGTTTTGGCGGCTTTTTATTGTGCCCTGAGGGGAGGCAGGGCTACAGTGATTTAATTCGATGCAATTTTTGGGTTTTAGAACGCTAGTTGACGGTTTGTGATGTGAAACTCTTAAAATATTTTATATTCTCTTAAAATATTAATATTTTTTTATACTTTTGACATATGCTTTCAAATTAGGTTTATGTTCATGTTTAATGTTCTAAATAATAAGTTAGTAAGTCGTGTGTCTTGTACAGGTAATACATAAGTACCTAATTATCAAATCAAATGTATTCATCATCTATCTGGTCTTATCCTACTTTATA
Source organism: Lampropteryx suffumata (assembly GCA_948098915.1). Classification (NCBI taxonomy): domain Eukaryota; kingdom Metazoa; phylum Arthropoda; class Insecta; order Lepidoptera; family Geometridae; genus Lampropteryx; species Lampropteryx suffumata. The sequence continues at coordinate 9,046,735 of OX402544.1, read as the reverse complement.
TTGACTATTGACAATTATAAAATAAAGTTAAATAAAAATATTGAACTTAGATCTATGACTAGGTACAAAAAATATTAAATAAATAGGAATAAAATAATATGCCAGATTGTTTACTGTATTCGGCATCGTTCCTTACAGACTTAATTTTATTATGAGTAAAATGAATTGTTCTATCTTGCCTGACAATACAGATTGCTCTATTATTTTGGAATTTTATTGTTAGGTACCTATAAGTAGGTATATCCAAATATTTATACTGTGCTCGAATGTATGAAGTAAGTAATTAGGACACAACAGTCTATGCTTTATATATAATTGAAGTGAAAGTTAGATTTGTTTGAAGTATTTTGGACGTGTAACCTTATAAAAAACATTAGTGTTACTTTGTTTGTTTTTTGTATACCTTAACTTCAATAACGCTGGACTCTGAACAGATTTTTATTATTACTTTCAAAACTTTCTAAAGTTGTATTTCATTTTGATAAACACGTTAACTTCATCCGTGCCTTCATCGAATAATAAATAAATAAATATTGGTGGACAATGCACACAACACCATCTAGCCCCAAACTAAGCATAGCTTGTATTATGGTGACTAGATGACTGATAGAATACTTATATATTTTTAAATACGTACTTATGATATTTAATAACACCCAGACACAGAACAAACACCTATCTTCTTCACACATATGTTTATCCTGCGAGGGAATCGAACCCTCAACCTATCAGTTGGTAGTTGGTAGTTATTATATTACATTCGAGTCGCACTAAGCACAATAGAATAATACGTTTATTATGAATAGACTACAAGTTTCTAAGATGGCTTCCCAAAAATGTTCAACTCGTCTGGAACATAAACGAATTGCATTATTATAGCTTTCATAATTTTTCATAGTTTATGAACTTAGCTGTTACTGAAAAATACTAGGAGCTTTTTACTAGCTATTATAGTTTCATTAGAGCAAGGATATTAAACTCTTTCATGATATTTACAATTTACAATACAAATAAATTGTCTGGCTCGTAGAATGGCGGTAGCAACCACAGAGTAATTAGCTACTTTTTTTAATTAAATTCAAAAGGCAATCACTTAATTTCAATGCAAGGATTTGGGGGAGACCTTTGTGGAACAAAATAAGTTAATAAAAAAAAACTTCAAACCAACAACATTGCATAAAAATCATAACAGATGTAGGTACTACCTAACCCCAATAATTCGTTACTCATAAAAACATTAGGGTGGTAATCGCTTCGTTATCAAAACTACCCGCACTTGACGCGTCGAGAGCCGGAAGTCGGGTGGATCCAGTCACGTGACCGACAGCCATCTTGTTTAACTACAAACTTCCGGTAGGTAGGTTCAGCGGTCACCAACTATTTACAGCTCATGTTTAAAGTTTATTAAACCCTACAGCTGATGTTAAGCTTTTTTACTTGACGATTTAGTATTCTTAACGTGTGTAAGTAATACTCGTTAATACTCGTAAACAAGGTACAGTGTTTGTTCAATGTAATTGTTGAGTCGAGATAATTAAAAGTCAGAATTAAATGGAAATATATATTATAGTCTGTACTTATTCGTAGCGAACTTCGGACAGATTGTCTACGGTTATAGTCTTTGAAACAATCAGTTCTAGTAAGTATTCCGACCTATTTATTCTTTACTGCATTCCAAACAAACACATAAAATAAAAAAATAAACTATCATGAGAGTGACATTTGAAGTCCCCCAAGTTCAAATGTCACTCTCTTGTTAATTTTTCTTTATTTTTATTTTGAGAATTTTTAATTAAATTATTTTTATATAGGCATAGTTTACTGAAACAAATGGTTTGTATAAAAGTAGATGAAGAAAAAATCAAGTCTAGTTTAGGCCTAAACAATTTTATTACAGTAGGTATTATAATTAAAAAAATAAAAGTATGCAAATTTGACATAAAAAATATTAGAAAAACATTGATTTGATTTGATTAAATTTGATTAAATTATTTGATTAGAAAATGTTGCGATTAGCGGTTTACATGTTATTATTCTGTATTAAACGAGTTTTAAACCCATATATTTTATTAGGATTTCGATTCAAGAGGGTAGAGAAATGCCTAAATGCTAACGGTTGAGTTTATTATGTCACCATGCGTTTTTAAATATACTCTTACCCGCTAAGCTCATTGAAATGAGATTCAGGCACAACCTTGTTGCTTATTCGTTGAGGAGTCCCATTAACCTCATTCTGGCTTCATCATCAGAAATTCTAAAGTCTGTGTTAAAACACTTTTTCTCAGGAACATACAGACGTATTCTTCTAATTTAGGGTATGATCATGTCGGTGAATGATGCATCTCTTTTCACCTGTTTCTCTCCAGCGCAACCTACTTGTTTTCTTTACTACAGCTACCTTCTCCGTAATTGAGCTCATTTAGCTGATTCGAGGACTTCATTTTCCTCTCTTTCAATCAAGTTTCTCTTCTATAATACTGTTAGGTCGCGCCGTATTAAATTACCTAATTTGCTATCTTCTATTGTCAAACATTTTCAATAGGATATTTTTTTCTTTAACCCACCTTAGCAGAACAGAAATGTTAACAAATGTGGAAGTTCTAATTTTGCGATTGCAAACGTACATAAACGTGACATATGTACTTGAAAATACATTTTTCAAAAAAAAGTATTTAAGTAGTATATCAGTCATGCGTTACCCATAACACAAGCTCTGCTTACTTTGGGGCTAGATGAGTCTGCGATTAATATTATTCCGTTGGGTATTATTATTATTATTACATACATCAATTTAAGTTTAACTTACTTATATGTTGGTCCTGTAACTTTTCTTTTCGTAAGATAAAATTTGCCTAGTTTTCATAGTTTGTGACAATACCTATACTGGCCCTGATCTAGTAAATGTAGCAGACAGTAAAAGAACCATCATGGTGAAAGAAGTTGCTACGTAGTACTTTTCTCTCTGGCACGACTTTCACCCAACCGTTTATTGAAACTTGAAATTTATCTGACCTAGATCTGCCATTGATGCTTCGCAGACTAGGCCAGTCCATTTATTTCCTCTTAATATTTATTCCAAGTTACAAACAAATCGCACCAAGTGTTCAAAAGTTCCCATACATATTTTATAAGCCTATTGCAGTCTGTTGAAGAGGTAGTTTAAAAAAAACGTTATTATTACCATTTGCACTGAAAAACAGTTATACAAAGTTTCAAACCGCTCGACAGCGTCGCCGCGTTAAAATTTACTTGCGAAGTTCCTACACAAACTTCAGCACACCCTTCACCCCGAGTAGTTTTGAAAATAGTTTATCAAAGGCTTTTACCAAATATTAATGCTATGTTCATGATTGTAAGTTCAAGGGATACTATTTAAAATACAATCATCTCATCTCATTTTTACCCATTTGAAGGATACATTTTAAAATATCCTGTCTAAATTGTGCTCCATGCACACCATGACTGACCTTCCGTCTAAACATCAACTCTTGCTCTTTACGACGTTAAAACAACGATTTAATAATAATTAACATGAATGTTGTTAAATCGCTAATATTCGAAAAGTTTCAATAAAATAAGATTGTAGTTAAGGTAGTTATAAGATGGATCATGTAAAAATGCGCTAGGACCAGGACGAATTTCTTGCCAGTTCTTCTCGGGCTTGGGTTAGGACGAATTGGCACCTAAATTCACACAGTATGCAAGACGTTTCAAAGTGAACCTTTTGATTGTAAGTAAAATTTATTTTGACTTGATTTTGATTGAATAATTTCTGTTTATTATTATTGTGGGATAATCCCAATAGTCAAGTATAATCACATATTGGTCAAGGGCGCGTCGGACCACGCACAGTAAAGGTTACCTAAGTTAGTAAGAACACGAATGACTAGTGGTTAGTTTCTAAACCAATTTGACATTATTTAAATAGTTAGCAAAACAAGAATTTTGAATGGAGCTTTCGTGTTTTTTTTACTGATTTGCAAATCAGATTGTTAGCCATAATCTAGTAGTCTTATTCGTGATAATTTTCATTATAATTTAATTTTTATATAATACTTGCTTCTGCCTGCGGCTTCGTACGCTTTTTATGTATGTTACATTAAAAGTAGCCTATATACAAAAATACAGAATACAATCTAAATCTATATCAAATTTGATAAACGCAAAAAAAAAAAAACTGTTGACCAAATTTCACAAGATCACCCGCTAGGCCAATCTGAAGATTTTCTAAAAATTTCATCGATATCGGTTCAGACGTGTCGGAGTCTATAGGAAACATACATACACACATTGCCTTTTATATACAAATAAATAAATAACGCCGGACATTTCACACAACATCATCTGGCCCCAAAGTATTATATGTATATGTGTAGAATGCGTATATGTGCAGAAGATTATAATATGCTACTTTTTGATACTTTGAAAACTTTCCAAGTACCCAAAAAATTATCCACTGATAAAATTAAGAAAAAATCTAATCTACGAGGAAGCGTAAGGAACAGACAAACAGAAAGACATGACGAAACTATAAGGGTTCCTTGTTAGGCTTCGGAGCCCTTATAAAAATGTATGAAAGCATCATTCCAAGTTCATTTTCCATTTACTTATAACATAAATAGATCCGTTGAAAAATGTGCTTTTATTAAAATACTAAACACCACTGCATAAATAGAAAACCTCTCCAGAAAATACTTATGATTTCACACGTTGAGAATGCTTAAAGCTTAAAACACTTCTAGTCGCCTACCAACAGCCGGATTTAGATTCCAAATCTGGGCGAATCGATCCACGACAGTTATGAAAAGGCTGCATTTGCCGAGAAACGTAAATCCACCTAAGCCAGCGACCGGGGAAAACCTTGGAACATTTTCAAAGAAAATATTTTCTTAGATGTCGCGTAAGTTTTCCTTCCTTAGTAACGCTGACTCTCGCTATTATGCACTTTATTTCTTTGTTATAAGATTGAGTTTCGGTTGAGTCTTCCTAAAGAGTTGTTTTATAGGGGACGTCACAGAAGATTCTGTCACCGACTATCAATATCGGGTTGTAAACTGATGTATGGGGTGGCAAAGGCCGTCTTAAATCGATAAATTGTGTTCTGTAAGCTACTTAAGAAGTTTGGGCAAGTTTATTGACTTTATTGACGTGGCGTGGCTGTCGTGAGGAGTTAGAGAAACTTTTGATTTGAATGCTAAATGGATTTCATTGTTTTTTTCTCGTTTTAGCTAAAGAAACTTATTAGTTTGCTAAGTACTTCTGATTAGGTAATTTTGTAAAGTAATCGTATGCCAACATAATATACTTATGCATTTGTTTATTTATTTAATGTATTGTAAGAATCTATTTGTATATTATAATCTTATTAGCTTGTTAACATATTATGTTTTTTAAACATGTTTATTCATTTAATATAGAATGACAAAAACAGACCCATACATAAACGCCACGGTAGGTAATTATCTAAATATCTAGGATAATATCTGGAATTATACCTTATTAACTCATAATTATATTACTTAGGTATATTTTGGTATTTTACAAACTATAATAAGTAATTACTATGTTTTACAGATAATAACTTGACTTTTCAATTTAAAAGAGTGCTATACATTAACAGAGAAACTAAAGTTATTTTTGAATTTTTTTTCCTTATGAAGGCACTTTCGATTCATTTAGAGAATATTCTTCGGGGTGAGTTTCACCCGGGGTCCGCTCGTTCCCACTCGTGTTCGTTCGCGCAGTAGTTTGAGTAGCATTTTGAGTGTTGTTTTATTTTTTCGATAAATGCTGCGCAGCCCTGCCGTGGACGACGCGCATAGGGTGCCAAAGCGCGCGATGCGCACATGCCGGAAACGCGCACAGTGCGGTGTTCTAAATCGCTGCCTGCGGTGGTGTACGCACGTGCGACTAATTACTGTCGAGCGCTTCGCGTCGTTGCCCGCACTAGAATCGTGTGCGAGGGCCTACAATATTATGCATGCGGTTGATCTAACATTAATTTATCGTCAAAGGTTCATTACCATTTTCCCTTGTTTTACAGCGTCTTTAAAAGAGTTTATGAATTTTTTAAATTATAGTCTTTGCATAGTAGTTTTCTCGCATGTTCCTATTTAAAAAGAAACCAGTATCTGTCTGGACTTAGCTATGTTCGGTATGTTTAAATTTAAATGAGCTTTAAAATTATGTAGGTATTTTTTCCCTGTTTATTTTAATTTTTATCCTACGTATGTTTACTTTATAACAATAGTTAATAAAGCTTATATTCTCGCATAAAAAGATGTTTTGGCAAATTAAATGGTGAAATGAATTCGTTTTACACGTTCTCACTTTGAATCAGTTCACATAAATATTTACCCAAAGTAGGTACATTTCAAAATATCCTGGCAACTAACCAGCAAACTTAGTGTTAATTCGGCCATGTTGACTGGAAAATAAAATAAAATATTCAAACGGACTTTATAAAGTAACAAGTGAAACTCATCACCACTTGTTCGCGTAATGACATCGTTCTCCAAACACTGTACCAAAGGAATTGAAAATTTAAAAATTTTGGTTCCCTCACAGTAGTTGGTAAAAATAAATTCTATACAATAAATCGGCTAGGCGTGTGGCGGACCACAATCAGTGAAAGTTTTCGGACTGAGTACGGATAGTAATAATTATTAGACAGGTCCCAAAATTATTAAAATTTTGTATATTTTTTTATGTGTAATACCAGGAAGTTGTACTAATTATCTATTTCATATAGTAGTGTATGTAATTATAACATACTATATTGAAACATTACGTATGTGTGGGCAAATGCAGAAGCCGGTTTTCAGATTTTTTGCAAAAATATAGGTGTATACTATTGATGGAGTATCAATATCAAAACCTGTGATATCAAATAACCAACATAATGCTTACTCTAATTGCGATACATGATATTTTTGTCATAGATGCGTTCTGTTGAAGGCACCCCTTCAAAGTCAAAGTCAAGCCCATGGTCTGATTAACTGATAAGTTCCTATTAAGCTGTTGCCTGTGATCACCAATGCAATGCCTTAACTGCAATAAATGAGCTGCTTATCATTGAAGAGTTACGTTCAACGAGTTCAACGTTCAGACATTCAGATAAGCCTGATTAATTACAAGTTTGCATAAGGTTATTGCCTGATATCACTAATACAATGCTTTAATGAAGACCCATGAGCTGTTTGTCGTTGAAGAATTCTGGAGGGTCTCCAAAGTCCATTGTCAAGTCAGTTGAATACAGAAAGGTATATACTATACTAATAAGTAATCCCATACTATATTTACCAAGGTAATGACTAATTTGCGATGAATTTGTTTTAATGCGTTAAGGAGTTTTGTATTTTTATCATGTTTTCCATCGACAGATCCTCACTAAACGCATACGGGATCATTTCGGAAGTACACCCTACAGGATTAAACAGTTATTATAATAAATCGCTAATAATTGGTGGAGATATCACATGTAATATACATGCAAGAAAAAGACAAAAAAAAATGCTCAATTGAGAACCTCCGTCTTTTTTTTGGAAACTGATTAACAACGACTACTGTTGAGTTTAACATTTATTAAACGAATATATGTTTCGCAGATCTGTTCAAGAAACCTTTCAATATTTTCAAAAAACCCTTTCAAAACACTACTACAATACCTACTTTTCTTGTCCCAGGAAAACATCAAAAATGATAAGATAAGGGTCTGATAAGGTTAGGTCTGGTCTAAGGTTGTACTAATAAGGGTCGGAAATATAGACAGACAGACCGACAGACAGATGGACATAGCAAAACTACAAAACTTCCTAGGACTTCAGAATCCTAAAAAGTCGTACGAAACAGAGATCAAAATTATTATACTCGTAAACTTGTTAAATATATTATCAACAGCGCTTTCACAGTATCAATAATTCAATAGAATTTATCCTTACGCAGTGTAGTCAAATTAAAATTCCTCCACATTAATCAATCTAACCAAACACAACAGTTGGTTTTATTTGTTCCAATTTGGACTCTACTACTGCGTATTAGAACTGCAAAGCATACTCGTTTGGAACCGAAGCTAGTAAAAAATACATAGCTTTTACACGACTCGGTGTTTTAACGGCACAATTTAATCATATACTTTTATATCAATGACTCTTTTATCGGGACTCGTAAACGCTGTACCAGTGAACTCAACGCCGGAGAAAACTAATTTCCGGGTCAACAATAAAACTTTTGGTTTACTTGCTCTTTACGACTGTTAACATAGGTACTAATAAGTAGGTATAGGTATGTTTCAAACCAATAGAATAAGCGCCAAATAATGGAAGTTACTTAATTTAAAACAACACCTCGCACCTAATAAAAATATGAAACAAAGAAGAGCAAAGTAGCAAGATAAACTACAGCTGTCCAGTTCAGAAGCATTTTAGAAGTTTCTAGAACTATTCTCAACTCTCTGCAAGTTACATTATCGGTACAAACTTCGAACAAGCGCTAGAATATTGACAATTAATTTAAAGTCAGGATAAGTGAAAAATCATTAAATCTTTGCAGAGATGGCAACAGACAAGATTGATATTGAGTAGATAATCCAAGAACGGCCATGAAAAACACAATGATGTTAATTTGATTTTTCCAGTTTACACGATTGAATAATTTAGTATTCATGCTTCTCTGATGACTTAAACTAATTGTTTTTTATCAGCGTGAAAGGCTTTCTCGCTGAAATCACTTACGGGTAAATAAAAGATTTTTTTTAAAAAAAGATACGACTAAATTATGCGACAAAATTAAGAAATAAAGAAAGGATCAGTGTTTCATGATAACTTAGATGACAAACGTCCACAACTTCCTAAGAATTTTAGTCGTGTAAAGATTGATGGTCTTTCAAAATTGAAACGAAAAATATGTGAGACAAGTACATTGGAAAAAAAAATCATATTTTTATTGATTAAATGGGCTTCCAGAATCAAAATCAACGCTGAAGTTATTTCCATTGTCTCTGTACAATCATGAGTCCCTTAATGTTACAGATCTCTATCATCTTTCACTCAACGTCGACAACTGCTTTGCACAGATGTACTGTGGTATGTAGCTTTGTCAGACCGGTGTCATCTGTCTGTACTCAGTATCTAATACACCTTCCTAGCTTATAGCTTATAGCTTAACGTTAGCATCCTATAGCCACAAACTATAGGATGCTAACGTTATCGGCTTACAGCAACAGGAAGAGTTTAAAACTGAAATGAAATTTAATAATTCTGTTTTGCATAATCGATTTTTCAGGTGATTGTATCGATACAAGCCACGCAAGCTGTAAAAAGGAATGTTGTTATGACATGTGCTCAGCATTTTACGTAACCTACATATATATATATATATACCTACAACTCGATTTACTTGTAGGCTAATTGCTTACAGGTTTTAGATTTACATGCGTAGATCGATCGCAACGTGCGTGACCGGCCGTGGGAGAGTCCACGTGGTCCACGCGTTTGTTCCGTGAGTTGCTCGACTATAATCACTAGTTGCCGAACAGTGTTCCCATCATGTAAGTAATCAATACCACCAATACCAAAACTCTACTTTTAAACGAAAAGTCGTGCCACCATCTCAGCAGTTGAGATACCAATGCATGGCAAGCAAATGATTAGGTATTAGCATTCTGTCCCAAAATAATACATTATGTACAGCCAGTACAAAAACTCAATAGGCATTTATTACTTACCTTTAAAATAATAATTAGAAAATAACCAATTCGATTGTTTTTTATACATAGTTTTTACATCGATCTGAACATCAAATCGGTTTCTACTACTTACTACCTTCTAATATACCCTAACGTGGGCAACGTACGTTTACAACACGCCTACGGGACTCTTGTGTATAATTGGCAGAAGTCTAGTCACCATGGCCGAAGTCGGCCTGGACGACATCATCAGTTTTTAGAATAGACCGATATTATGCTGTACCATCTCGTTCTATACATGTTTAATAGCAGTGAGCTTTCCCACAACACTGTGCTTGACCTTTTAGAATCCTACGACACCCCAGTTAAGTTAGGTGCACGACACTTAACTTGCGGCGACCGGTATCAAGTCTCAAAGTAGTGCTTATAGTACCTTGATGTCTGAACAATAGGAGCTTAGTACTGCCTCTGTATTCATGGTAGCATGGCTCCCGTGGGTATCAAGTTAATTTCAAGTTTAGCAAGAGACGCTTTACTTATTAAGCTCCGCGTCTTGAACTTAGGTTCTGGTACAAAAGTTGATGGAAGCTGGCTCCTTTGTTCGCGATTATACTTAGTTGCTATATTGTACCTATCAGAATGTAGAATTTTGAAAGTTAAAGTTAGTTCAAAATTAGTTGCACCAAGTTGAAACAACTTTGCACTATAAGTATATATATAACAAATATAATTAGAATAAGTAGGTATCTACTTTGATTTAATATAATAAAGCTTTTGCTATTGTTAAGTACCTACTAACTAGTTACAATATAGGTGGATGAACACTAAGTTCGAAACCTCATTACTAGTTAAATCGGGTATTACAGAAATGGTTGAATCAGCATTGTAAGTCATTCAGGTTCAAAGCTAAGCCTTGGTGGAAGCCGGCTACGGTTTCAGTCTCACTGAGAATTGTTAATGTAGTGGTTGCACTACCAGCGATTAGATATAAGAATAACATCTAAAATAATATTTGGTTAATGGAACATTACTTGCGCGTATACATTGATTTAGGTTGGAATTACGGGAATTTATTGCTTAGTAAAATGATCAGTGGAGAACCAGTGACATGTGCTGTGCGCTGTCTACTAATCAGTGAGCTAGTCAGGACTAAGGGTAAGAATGATTATAGAATAATAATGCAACTTATAAAACATCAAAGTACACTTAAGTCCTACAGTATAGATAGACAACCACGCCGAAATTATTGTGTCGAATAAATTCTTCCGCTGAATTCTTCTCTGAAGTACGCTGGTGAAAAACGTTTTTTAACCCTGTGGCATGTGTTTGAGTTTTGAAGTGACCACTTCTTATGGGAGGGTAACCCGCTGCGTTACATAACGCGTTACGGCGCCAGTCTGTCTGGCTTCCCTTTCTCTCACGCATACGGCAGCGGTAGGCAGGCTCCTCCTCTCTCACTTTAGCCCACAGCGCTAGTTAGATTAGTTTAAGTTATCATTTCTGTCAGGCGTCCCAAGACGTACACTTTTTTTAACGATGTTTCCATAAAATATCGAATATTAATAAAAATTCAGCCAATGTCACTTCAAAGCCTGTGTACTGTGCGTGCGCTATGTGCAATTATTTGGGCTAAAATGTGGCTATAGTTAATCGCTAATCGCTCGTCGCTTTAACTAACGCCGTATCATCCCGTAAGTCACGACATGTGAATCAGTCCATCGATCATGTAATCCTACGAGTTTGCCTTCTGCAATAACCGACGAAACATTTCTAGTAGCTACTGCGTCTAGTCTAGCTCGTGTAATCTACATTCATAAAATGATCATATAGTCTATGTTAAAATGTAGTACAGTCTTTGTTTATTGTTAGAATTATAACGACCGACTAAAACACCATAATATTAGCTAATTATATGACAATTGATAGACGATATGCCTACTTGCTTGTTGATTTTTTATTGTTTTTAGTCAATACAGTTCTATTTAATACAAGAACCACCTTGATGGCTGTAAGACCGTAATAGCAGCAGTCATATGAAATACTTACTAATTCACTTTAACATAATCATAGTGAAATAGCCTCTAACATAATATTTAGGTAGTGTAGAAATAACATTCAAGATTGTACGTTGAGTCAGTGGTCAATGACCTACATTGGAAATGCTCTATGTATGTAGGTCAATTGAGTATATCAAAACTCTTGGCGATTGACCTCCTAATTCAATAGGCATGCAGAAAAGAACTAAATAGTTAATTGAAATACACACTAAAACGGTTTTACCTCATGGGTTAAGTCAACTGTACTAGTAACATTACTACTGGCAATGATCGATGTTCTCGATGAACAAATAAATAAATAAATAATCCCGGACATTTCACACAGCATCATCTGGCCTCAAAGTAAGCAGAGCTTGTGTTATGGATACCACATGACTGATATACTACTTAAATACTTTTTTTTTGTAAATACATTCATATTATACATAGAAATACCCAGACCCAAGACAAATACTTGCAGATCATACAAACATTTGTCTCGCGGCGGGAATCGAACCCGCAACTTTCTGCGTCTCAGCCGAACCTTAAGTTAATTGCGAGAGGAGAATCAATCAAAAATAATATTTAATTAAAAAATGCATGAGTCGTGAATACTCGGTTGAAACGAAGTTGCTATCGTAGTATACTGGTAACAAAGTACCAGTTTAATAATATAAATATTAAATAGCTAACGACCGCGTTACATAGGCAAGTTCTAGATATATGAAAATAAATGTGAAACGTTTTAAAAACCTTTTCAATTTTTCTTTAGAAAGCTCAACTGTTCCAGATGATACGTACTTATAGTAAATTAAAAATACTTAGTGGATTATTGACTTATTCATGCAAAAGTGTTTGATACTGAGAACTATGCAAGTGCCGTACAAAAACTCGGCAACAATCTAAATATTTAAGTGCTAGTTAGCGGCAGGGTTGTGTGGGCAAGCCAACCGACGGTACAGTTATCTCATAATTGAGTAAACCGCTAGGTTTTAAATGTATCAACGGACGCGATTTTTAGTCGCTATTTTGTCACTCCTTATTTGTTTTTACGTTATGTACTGAAAGGTAAGGCTGTATTGTGGTGACCAAGAGACTTTCTACTAGAGGGTTCCGAAGTCTACAAGAAGGCTCTAGGTTCCAGGTTATAGGCTCGTCATATCCGTCTGTCTGTTTGCCCTAATCAGAGCTCATTGATCGCAGACTGTTAGTCGTATTGTATCTCTCCTTCATGACCATGTAAAGTATGGTGTTTTTTTTTTATTTTACTACACCTTTGATTGACATATCGTTGAATAGGCCTTTCAAAGTCAGAAAGTTTTTAAACAGTATTTCGATATACATACATAGTCCTATGGCAAATATAAAGCACTGAGTGCTGACATCTGATAGAGTCGTGTCCACCCTCCATTCTCGGCTCTGGGTGTTTCTATGTATAATATGTATGTATTTAAAAAAAATAGTATGTAAGTAGTATATCAGTCATGTGGTACCCATAACACAAGCTCTGCTTACTTTGGGGCCAGATTATGCTGTGTGAAATGTCCGGTTATTATTATAAAATAATAGAAAAAAATTGATCGGGCGAGCAAAGCGAGTTAAGATCTCAGTGGCAATTTGGAGGTTTTGGCTTTGTATGTTTGTTTGGTTTTAGAGGAAAGGGTGGAAGTTAAAAAAAATGTATAAAGTTTATCAAATCTAGTGTCATACGAAGGTGCTTGTTTGTACATTCCAAAATTATTTATTCCTATTTTGGATGTATAGTTTTTAAGGTACAACCTAAAAAAAAACATTTTAACTTGAACTCCCATTCGCGAGAATTTCGTTGATTTAGAGGTCTGTACTTAAATAAGACTAAATAATTCTGATTTCATGTGTAATAATATATATACAAGTACAATTTCTATGTATAATATGTAATATACAGAACAATTCATATAAAAGTGGTATATAAGTCCTGTGGCAATCATAACACAAGCTCTGCTTACGTATGATCTGCAAATATTTGTCACGGGTCTGAGTGTGTTTCTATGTATAATGTGTATTTACAACAAAAAAACACATTAGTAGTATATCAGTCATTTGGTTCTTTTGACACTAGCTCTGCTTACTTTGAAGCCAGATGATGGTGCGTGAAATTTCCAGCATTATTTATTTACTTTGAGAAGTTTCTACTGTATTTTCTTGATTAAATCATTGTACACAAAATAGGAACGTGTGTAATTATAGAGACAACGAATGATCTGATGATGGAACCAGGATACTTTTCAACTGAACAAATAGAACAATTGAGCTGAAACTTTATATACGTGTCAAGAATTACAGTGGTTTATTAAGGTGACAGCGAGTCGATCTGGGGCACGACCGCGGTAATTTTGAACGTTGCAACCAAAGCTAAACCAAAGTCAAAACGTTATTTTTGACATATTCCGTACCGCGCTAATCACTATAACGGAAACGATTTAGCTCTAATTTGGATTAAACGTTGATCAAACGTTGCGGGATCGAGTTATTTCTGACAGTGCCATTAAATTAACGTTTTTGATTTAGTACATCCTATTATTCTGTGCATAGAGTAATACTAGGTCGTTCTATAGATTTACATATGTTCGATTGGTAAAATAAACGATTAAATCTTTCAGAATGAATAGCGCGGTACCATTTTGACATTCAGATTAGCCATATCCAAACCATTGCCAAAACCAATCCGTTCAATGGCAATTACGTTGACAAATAGCACGATCGCCCTACTGATGTTGTAGTCAGGAGTTGTTAGAATAGATCTACTTTGTAAAGTAAAAAAAAAAACAGATAGCATAATTATGTACAAATAAATGAGTAAGAAAATAGACAGTGTCTTCTTCTTCTTATCGTGTCACTAGTTATTTATAACCAGTGTGGTGAAAGCATTAAAGTGAGCTTCATAGGCTCCTTTCGTGCACTTAGGTAAGCTACTACTTACATACATACATACGTTTAAAACGTTCATAACGCTGGTCTTCCGTGACGCGCCGCGTCAGTATGAAATGAAAAATAAAATTAAATGAAATGAAATTATTTATTTGACACGACACATCACAAAAAAGAATTATAGGTTAGAGTAGTAAATGATACAAACATAATAAAAAAATAATAATACGAGTACGTACGCCACGCCAGGTACGCCAGTATGCGCTTCGGCACTGTTCGGCACAGCGCACTGTCATCGTGTTCCATTATAATTGCACTTACTTACGTGTACTTACGTAAGTGTACAGTTTAAACTTAATTAAATTATATCCTATAAAAAAAACAATAATATTTATTAACAAAAGAACATACTTAAATCAACAAAAATCCTGAGACTAGACGCTTAAATCAAACGGATGTCCAAAATAAATAACTATGCGCATTTTTTTTTGTGATATACATATTGATAAACATGGGTTTTACTCACGTATTATTTGGTCCGTGGAGGCACCGACAATGTTTCGATTCATCTAGAGAATCTTTTCAAGGTGAGTTTGATCCGCAGTCCGCTCGTTGTCGCTCGTGTTCACGGTTCGCAATTTTTTTTTGTGATTTTAATAAGTGTTTTTTAACGAACTTTTAAAAGACCAAATTGATATTTAGTGAATAAGAGTACATAAAGATATTTAATGAAAATGAGTAAATGAAATACCCGTGTTAAAAAAAATTAATCAGCTCGCACTAATCATGAATTTCTTGACTTTTAATCACGATACAGATATGCGAGGTACTAGTTATGAAGAAATTATAAAAAAAAAACATTCACGGCTATAAAGTTACGTTTTATTAGATTATGAACAGCCTGGCTTGTGAACCTAAAAAAAAAACACGTAAGCTCCATACTAAACTCTGTAATTTCCTATTTATATTGTGTTGAATTGTTTTGAGACCTGACCTATTATTATCCTTAACTTCAAAAGCGTTCACTGTTTGTAGCCTGACACGCCTTAACTAATTTAAATTATTATACCAACTTTAATGTTTATTTTTATTCTGTAGACTTGTATTTTCGCTATTATCTGAAGATTGGTGAAGAATAAAAACATAATAAAAACCCGAAATTTCTCAATGTATTAAACGCGAATTAGTGATTATTATGAAAAATATCTATGAAAATATGATATTTGGGTGCTTGTCAGAAGTCAACTAGCCTGACCATGGACAAAATACCCTACGGAACTCCTCTCTCATCCAATGACAAAAATATCTCATGTATTGCATTCAGAGTATTGAACTTGAAATCATAGGTGAATTTTCAGTTTAAATAAGATTGTGTCCAGTTTTCTGTAAGTAAATACTAGGTATTGGACTACCGTTTCAAAATTTGCTTGGAAAGTGAAGTTTAAATCATAAAGTTGCTGGCGATTTAAAGTCGCGTCCGCCAAAGTATTTTTCTAACACAATCACAGGCTCGTAGATTCGAGTGCCGTTTTGTTTAAGTCACAGTTGTTGAAATACACGTACTAAGGACAAAGGTTCGCTTAATAATCTTAGTTTAAAGTACGGTTTATAAGAAAACTTATTAACTTTTGTTATTGGCGGTGCTTGTGTTGTTATTCTAGACTAGCAAAAATTTTGTAAAATACAAAGTTATTTCGCTGATGACAAAGTCCAAATAAGAACATTTATATTTCATGTTATTGTTCAAAAGCTTTATTTTCGGTTAACTAATAATTAATAATAATAAATAAATATTGGTGGACAATGCACACAACACCATCGAGCCCCAAACTAAGCATAGATTGTATTATGGTAACTAGATGACTGATTAATTACTTATATATTTTTAAATACATACATAAGGTACTTTATAACACCTAGATACAGAACAAACACCTATGTTTATCACATAAATATTTATCCTGGGAGGGAATCGAACCCTCAACCTACAGCGCAGAAGGCAGAGCTACTATCAACTGACCTGAAAGTAAATAACGACTGATTTAATAAAGAATGATAAACATTATTATCGACAAGAATTATGTTTTATTTAAGATCTAAAATAGGTGGTGGTCCACCACGATTATCTATTTTAGATTTACTGACTATTTTCACCAGAACGTTTAAAATAAGTTGAAGATGTTTAAATTCTTTTACTGAATATATTTTTCTAGAGTGCACGCAAGGAGCCACTAAGGCGCGTTTAAATCCTTTCACCACTCTGGTTTAAAATAACACGATAAGAAGAAGAAAAATTGTGTTTACTAGGATTTCTGCAGTTTTATTCCACACGAATTTAAATGACTAAAATGAGCTTGAAAAAAATTAACTGAATGAATGAAGCTAAAATGAACGTTAACCATCTCACTTCAGTTTCGAAAATTTAAGAAGTACCTTTAATTTGCAAATGTTAACGATATTTTTGGTGGAGCTTTTGTAAGTCCGACGAAAAAACAGAATGAGGAAACCGTATATTTGGTTATCAAACTAATAATTTGGTATAGGTATCTATTTATATTGTCAAAATACGTATCGATTTAGCGTATTTCCGAGCATAAACGAGTATTTAGCGTACCTCCGAACATACAGCATAAACGAGTATTTAGCGGACCTCCGAGCATACACGAGTATTTAGCGTACCTTCGAGCATACACGAGAATTAAGCGTACCTCCAAGCATACACGAGTATTTAGCGTACCTCCGAGCTTACACGAGTATTTAGCGTACCTCCGAGCATAAACAAGTATTTAGGTATAACTAGAATTATTTGTACAACTCATTTCCTATGTTAACGCTGTAAGGCTAGACTCTAATATTAAGTTATTTTTCTCTGTAAGTGAATTACTCAATTCTTGTGAGAAATGAGAAAATAAATATATTCAACCATAGGTTGACATTCTTACAAGTAAAATCATACATACAAAATCAAGTGCTGACCTTTAGGTGGCTCAGCGTATCGCATTGCCATTCAACTTAGCAATGCCACCATTTTTTTGGGGATGCAGCCCTCTAGCAGTGATCTGAATCAGATGAGCTAACTATAGATTATTTTGAACGGTCCTTACCGAAACAGTTTCACATATACCTATTTTATTATAAACATTTATTACTCCTATTATGTTAGTGGTACAAAGTAAGTTACCTACCGAATATTGTAGTCATGATGAGTCTTTGATAATCCAAGAATATTATAGTTATTAATATTTTACCAAATATTGTGTAGTCCAGAGAAACAATAGAATCAGAATCACTATGGCATTAAGTACCTACACAAATATATTAGATATTATTTCAACAATAGCATCAAAATAGCCTAATGTATCTCAAACTCTTCCAACTAAATTTTCCTTCAACGAAAATACAAATAAATGTTATGAATAATTCATGTTCATATAAATATTTTTACTCCTTCCCCTTTCAGAGCCATTTTTACTGACTACTTCGCCTTATGGCACAATATTGCTTGCAGCTCATTGCGTATTCCGCATAGGGCACCCGCAGACTTGTACTAGACACATTTCGTAGAATTCTCGACTCTATGTTTCCACTGAAGACAATAATAGTACGTAGACAAGGCTTCTTTTGTCTGTCAGGTGGGTTATATATTCTTTGCTTTGGTTATACAATTATTATCTTAAGGTTTCTTATTAAAGCTTGATAATTTGCATGGTTTTGTAACTTTAGAATGTAAAGTTAAAGTTTGGTAAGGTTGGAAAATGTACGAAGACTTCGTTTGATAACTTGGCTACGTTCAGTTTTGTGTTTGGATTTCCTTGTTTAGATGTATGGGTATTGCTACAGCCATTGTGCTAAAGCCAGCCAAGCTTGGAACACATTTTATCACATTAACAATGCCTGAAAAGTCAATTTAATTTATTTAAAAACCAAAATGAAATCAAAATTTATTTATTTGGGAGTATAAATATATATATAAGTATATACAAGAACGTGGAAAGAACGATAACATTACGCAGAAGTTAAAATTGTCACAAATATATTGTCAATATATTCGTAATTTTTGTATGGTACTTACAAAATGGTAAAAGCTAGGATTACCAATGATACTTTGAATTCACAAATTTTAGACGCAAGATAATATCAAAGTAGTTTTTTATCAATTTCTAACTAATTTTATCCGGACTATGTACCTAAACCGTAACCGCCTTGGCAATAACATTCCCAAACGACTCGATAGATGCATTCTCTTTATTATAATATTATCATTCCTCCTTTTATGATCCTAGATGTAACTACATAAGTCGAATAACAATCGTTGGTGGCCTCTCGCCCTCGTGGGTTTTGGTAGAAGACGACCTACAGAAATATTCGGCCTTCTTGTCGCACTCCCGAATTTTGGCATACGTCCATCTCACGTTCACGGCCGCGCATGAATAAAATAAGATAGCAACCGTTGCGACTACCTATCCCGCTCCCGTGAACCCACTTCATCCTGCGCAGGAATGGAACAGCAATGTAGCTGAAATGCAATAAAACTGAGCGCCTACCGGGAGATTTGTTTCTATAGGAGGATGTAGTTTTTAAGCGATATTTGGTTGTTTTATTTGCTTAGCTTTGAATGTTACGTGTGGTAATTTCCATTTAATTTTAGAGAATGATACAATTTCGAGGAGTTTGTTGGTAAACACGAGACACCTTTGTATATACATTCATACGTGAACATGAATCTTTTATTTTAAGATGCTTCATTTAACTAGGTAAGTACATGCCTAACAAAGTTCACAACCTCAAATGGCGGACAAGCAATTTGGATTATTACTATGATTGACTACTTATTATTATTTACATGGTATTAAAACGTTCAATGTCCAAGAAAAAACCATTTCTAAAGGGTAGGGGATAGGTGTACAAAGCAGGAACCTACTTCTAAAATGATCATCACCCGAAAAACTGGACTACGGAACTAAGATTTTTTTTTATATGCTGTGGCAGAATTTGGAAGTGTGCTTTTTATGATCTGATGTTTGGTATAAAATATACCGAAAATCAGACCAGGCATACTCGTACAAGAAACAGTTTAAAAACACGCGAACGAAAATTCAAACACTTCGAAAATTACGTTAAATTGCATGGGAAATCACTATCATAGCTATAAGACATTATAGGACTGTAGGTAGTGTGATGTTTGTCAGTCTTAGTTACTTCAAATTACTTAGAACTAGCCTGGTTGAAAAACATTTTAAACATTTAATACACCGTACATATATCTTTTCATATATATCTGCTCTGAAATTGGATATCAAGAATACTTTTGAGCGTAGGACCGGGATAACGTACTACGCAATTTGTAGGACAATATGACTGTTAAATTATATAAATATTAACTAAGTAAAAATAAAATCATCAGCTGGTTAGTAATCATTTATGATGACCTCGTTATCGACACATGTTGGAAGGAGGGGAATCTTTTAACAAACCATAGACTTTGTAGGACAAATATTTTTTCGATTAATTTAGATAATTATCTTGAGATTTAACCAAAAAAAAATCAGTTAGTAATAAATATTTGAAAATCATAAAATCAACATATATTATCCTAGCTTCCTCTGTTAGCTACCACGATAGAGAGTTTCGTACAGGAAATTGTTGGGCGTCTCATCAAAATGAAGCTACTCACGGAAAATTAGCTTGATAGTAATCAAAAGCAAAAATGGACCAGGGATCCTGAACTATTAGTCAAGGCCCGGCCGAGAAGCAGAAGGTTGCGGGTTCGATTTCCGCCACGGGACAAATTTTTGTATGATCTGCAAGTATTTGTCTAGGGCCTGGGTGTTTCTATGTATAATATGTATTTACAAAAAAAGTATATTAGTATATCAGTCATTTGGTACCGATAACACAAGCTCTGCTTACTTTGGGGCCAGATGATGTTGTGTGAAATGTCCTGGATTATTATTATTATAACTATAAGTATTTTCAATGTCTTATTCTTTATGTTCTGCATTCAATTTTGTGTTTTGCATTCAACTAGATGATTTATAAAATCAAATTAAACATATTTTTTTACACCCTGGACGTTGGTACAGTTTATATAGGAGTAGGCTTGTTGCCCAGCACCTATATCTACCACCCTCTAAGCTTGGTGAGACGTATCAGAAAATACATGGTAAGTACTTGAGAAGCAGACTAAGCCTCGGTTTGACAGGATAATTTCCTTCACTGTTTAATAGCATTTCAACAAATATATTTTTCAAAAGGAAAATCCATTGATCGACTGGGCCATTGGTCCATTTGTCGACATGACGTGCGACTGAACATAAACCGAACACGTTTCTTTGTTTTCAAGTACCTTAAAACACATTTAAAAATTAACATTAAGGACTGACTTGGTATATTAGAAGAATAAATACCTGCTTAAGTAAGGAATTTGATATGTTTTTTTTTATGTGTATAAGTTTATTATAATTATGTGTATAAGAAAAGTTAACACTGACAAGTACATTATATACCTAAAACTAAGCCGCAGTTACGATTAAAAAAAAACAGTTTGAGTTAAAGTGTGCTAACCATTTATGCACCTTGGTCACCCGTTCGTGTGTCCGTTAATAAAGCCGGTCAGTTATACCAGCTTTCACCCTACTATAGTTTAGCCGTATCTCTCCTGGAATTCTTTTGTAGGTTTATTCGGATGTAGTGGCTAAGTCAATGAATTTAAGCATAATATACACACTTTAAAATAAAAAAATGTTGTTTAGTTACCTACTCTATCGTTCCGTTATTAAGATTGTTTTATTATGAATCCAGTAAGATATAGATAACTTTATAATAATCGCTAGGTAGTTAGTTATTTTTTTTAAATGATAAAAATAAAAATGTATATATGTAGTAGGTATATTAGACACTTGGTTCCCATAACACAAGCTCTTGCTTACATTGGGGCCAGATGATGCTGTGTGAAATGCCCGGCATTATTATTATTATTAATCACCTTTAATATTAATTAAGACCTCCAAACTCATTTCTAAAATGATGAACTGGAAAATTTATAAAAAAATAACTTAATAGACTTGTAGATAAACAACATACTTAATCGACAGACTAGATAAACAATTAACTTGTAGACTGTAGATCCTTAAAGTTAATGGAATTTACTAGCGGAAAGACTGCAAACTTTATTAGGTGCGAGCAGCACGCGAGCTACGGATACGCGTTCATTCCACTCGACACCACCAGAACGATACCACCGGTGGTGTGGTTTGGAATCACAATTCCGTTCAACATTACCCTAGTGATGTCTGGAATAGCAAGCTACTTACTTATTAACTTCTATTAAGTACCTAGTCAGTGACGCTGTCAAAAACAAAGAAGACAATTTGATGTTAATATTTAATTAAATGAAGCATAGGCTTTTAACTATTTGTCTAACAAGTCTATAATGGTTGTCATGGACTTACAATATACTTTGCATAGTATAAAACAAAGTCGCTTCCTGCTGTCTGTCTGTCCCTATGTTTGCTTAGATCTTTGAAACTACGCAACGGATTTTGATGCGGTTTTTTTAAATAGATAGAGTGATTCAAGAGTAAGGTTTATATGTATAAACATGCGTAATATAGTAGAGAAACACTGATAATTGTAGAGGTTTCTAATGTGATGTAAATAAACATTTTTTTTGCGCTTACATTGCAAACGCTGGCTGATATATCAGCATTGCACCCGTGCGAAGCCGGGGCGGGTCGCTAGTTTATCATATTTTCTTCTTCAATTGATTGTCCGGGAAAAAATGTTTGGCAAACCATTTCGCTGTATCCATGTTAAAAGTGGTACTCCAGTGCTCGGTTTGTGTAGAGATATTCATCACAGTCATGTTTTTTATTTTGCGCCACGGATATGAGACTGTCCAGTGTATTGTCGTCATATCACTTATAGTCACTAGTGTCGAACGGAATAGTGATTCCAATCGACACCACCGGTGGTTTCGTACTGGTAGTGTTGAGGGGAATAAACGCGGGTACGAGCTAGTTGTCCTATGCGGACAAGTGCAAACCGAAACGTCATTCGATCTAAAATGCCACTTATGCTGACCAAAATCAACAACGAAATTGCCTGAACCGAACCATGGTAATGGGAATCATCTAGCGGCGATACGGTCACGCCAATCGGTTGTTACCAATAGATGGATTATTTCCATGATACTACACGTTATTGTCGTTAGTTTTATGCCCTTTCTCGGGCAAATGCTTTGCTTTTTGTAGAATCCTGTAACTTACACTAGAAGCTTAGCTTAAGTTGGAACTTAGTTTTGTCTTTGAATCTTAGCAAACATCTTAGAATCTTAGAATCTTAGGAAACCCCAGTTTTCCGAAATAGTTGTACTAAGCTCATTAAAAAAAAACAGTCCAGCGTCTACTCTCATCTCTGGCCTATCTCTTCCCGTCCTAATATCCTCTTACTGTGACAGTACACATGCACATTTAGGTCCTTATTAATCGTTACTTAAGGAACTCTAGAGTGATGTGGATAAAAAGATAGTAAGGACTTACATTCATACGGCTTCCGATCTCCGAGCGCGTTATTACGAACATACGAACATACGAACATACGAACATACGAACATACGAACATACGAACATACGAACATACGAACATACGAACATACGAACATACGAACATACGAACATACGAACATACGAACATACGAACATACGAACATACGAACATACGAACATACGAACATACGAACATACGAACATACGAACATACGAACATACGAACATACGAACATACGAACATACGAACATACGAACATACGAACATACGAACATACGAACATACGAACATACGAACATACGAACATACGAACATACGAACATACGAACATACGAACATACGAACATACGAACATACGAACATACCACTGAATACTGAAATAAAATATTATCTTTGACATCAAACAGAAATTATTTACAATGGAACCGTAGAAAACCATTCAAACAGCAAACAGTAGCTCACTGACAGTAGTTTCATCGATTCAGTGGCAATTAGGTAGCATAGAGCTTTTGTCTATAGGCAATCCTAGGTATTTCTATTATGCAGCAATAATAATTTTGTTCTACCATTTCTCAACTTGATAGTCCATTATAGAAATTGACCAGTTCCATCAGCTAAGTGTTAAAACAACTTCTGTGTTTTAATCAAAAGGCACAAAGTCTGGATCACATACCTACCTAAATAGTTGTCTATTAAAAACCTGTTCACCGCCTTCTGATTTTTACGTCTTGTCACTTGACAAATCGTTAAGTCGTCATAAGGGTTGACATAAAATAAATAAAACGCCTAGACATTCTATAGATTACGACTTTCCCAAGTAAAGGTATTTTCTTCACTCTAGGTTGCAGAAATCCATTAGAAATAACAAATTGGTTAGTAATTACAGACCACAGAAACTGCACGACACCACCTTCGAGTCAGGCATTGAACCTAATACCACAGCATAAGACGTTTAGCAGAGTCACTTAGTTTTTCCACGAGCTAAGACACAAATTTTGGGGTGATGGCTCCAAGCATTTCTATGAACCGACACCGCGCCGCACGACAAACAGCGACACGACATTTTGGCTATGACTTTGGTGCCGCATTTTGTCAAGATTTTTTTGCAATGAAACGATGGTGGCTGTGCTATCCAGCATGACACTATACGCTGTCATTCAGTACAAATGTTCCAATCGTCGTGTCGTGCGGTAACGGTAATTTGAACAAAGAAAATCAGATCGCACGTGAGTCGTGTTGTAAGTCGTGACAATGATTCTGTTATGCCGTGGCTCGGGAAAAAAACGGTGTTACTATGTGTATAAATCTTTGGCAACCTTCTAGTTAAAATAGAACCCACAAATTGATACTAACACCAAAAAAAAAACAGGAAAAATCTTATTCATCATAGATCTAATTAAGACATATGCCATGTCTTAATTGGAATTTAGCCAATGTTAAGTGTGTTCTCTGTTGATTATAAAGACCATAAAGCCCAAAAAATAAAATCGTTTGTCTTTTGTTATTTTATATAATGTCGACCATTCATATAAAATAATTATATAAAAAAATATAAGTAAAATATATATTAAAGTGCGATATTTGTCTTGTCTTGCTACAATCAAACGGCACAATTGACATTACGTCACGCAACCTCAACCAAGAAGATTGGTCTTAAAGGTCACTGTGAATGATGTCTAACATACGTAGTTATAAAAAGGCCATGTATGTACATTATCGTCTGTTAAATAAACATTATTTTGACGTAGTGCCGCACTAGCCGTTCTGAGACTGGACTGTGTCATCAAAGGCATATTAATAAACTAGTTGTTTACTCAAACTTGCGGAAACACCACTTAATGCTACACGATCTACTGTTTAAGAACCTACATGATTTAAAATAAATCGTTTTTGAAATATCCAATAAATAGCTTTATATTTCTTTCGAAATTATTGCCAGCAATTGGAAAACCACCACGGAATTCAAAAATTGTTTTAATAGGTACCTAAATATTGGTAATGGTTTATTCAAATTATTTTAGGAATCCGTGTTTAGTTTTTGTACTAAACTAAAAACTGAGAAAATGGTCTGGATTCTATTGATCCACCGGATTAACTAAAATACCGTGATATGCGATCATTAGAGTGAGAACCGTGAACTCGAGCGGAGTAACGAGCGGACCGCGGATCAAACTCATCCTGATGAAGATTCTCTAGATGAATCGAAGAAGTGCCGGTGGCAAAATAATACGTGAATAAAACCCGTGCTTATCAAAATATAGTCTATAAGAGATACCTTTAATACCTGTAATGACTGGATGAAGGAGAGGTCGAGCAGTGGTACACAATGGGCTAATCGTAACCGTAATCGTAACTAACCCATCTTGTGGCATATCGTTAGGTAAGTATTTTAAAGATATTTGATTCTTTGAACAATTTTTCGATAAGTATATTCGTTTGATAAATATTAAGCTTTAAATTGGCCGCTGTTTGGGGAAACCAGTAGGGTAATCGCGCTATTTGTCAACGTAATTGCCATTTAACGAATTGGCAAAGGTTTGGATATGGCTAATTTGAATGTCAAAATGGTACCGCGCTATTCTTCCTGAACGATTTAATCGTTGATTTTACCAATCGAACCAATTTATATATATAACTACCTAGTATTACTCTACGCACAGAGTAGGATGTACTAAATCAAAAACGTTCGTTTGAAAGCACTGTCAATAATTAAGTTTTAAAAACTAAAAAGACAACCCACGTCATGTATATAAAAAATTTCATCGATGTATACAATTTTTCGATTTTTGTTGTTTTTTTAAAAACCGCTCGAACCGATTTCGATAAAATTTAAATGGGACCAGCTGGGAAGTATTCCCATTAAAAAAAACATGTGTCCAAGTCAAAAATTTCAAAAATTCAAAAATTCTGGCTCCAAGATAATGAGACGAATAAGAATATAAGAAACACTGTATAATGCTTCCTATTTCATTGTCTCCCACGTTAACTCTTATGAATTTATGTGTCTGTCTCTTTTTACTGTCACTTTTTCGTTTCATCGACTTTCAAAGCACAACGATGCTAAAGAAATTTCACTACAAAATTTTTTTGAGTAATCTGTGAACATACCTACATTAAAAATAAAAAAAGAGGATTCCGACGAATTGAGAACCTCCTCTTTTTTTACAGTCGGTTAAAAATAAAGCGATCCCGCAACGCTTGATCAACGTACTGTACAATCCAAATTAGAGCTTAATCGTTTCCTTTATAGTGATACGAAATATGTCAAAAATAACATTTTGCCTTTGTTTTAGATTCAAGTCAAGTCAAGTCAAAAGATACTTTATTCAATACTTCAAGTTTCAATCACTTTGAAACATTTCACATACTAGGTGAATTTATGTTCCAATTCCTCCTAACCCAAGCTCGAGAAGAACCGGCAAGAAACTCTTCCTGATCCTAGCGCTTTTTTGCATGATCCATCTTATAACTACCTTAACTACGAAAAACGAATATTGGAGAGTTTATACATTTCAAATTTGTCGGTTAACTGTCTGAGGGTAGAGCGACATCAGACCATGCACTTTTATCAATAATATACTCATTTATATCATAATACGCTTTCTTCTAAAGACTACCCTTTAAATTTCTTTGGTTTGGATTTGGTTTAGCTTTGGTACAATCGTTCAAAATTACCGCGGTCGACCCCCTGAAATGTTTTTAAGATGTACGATCGTACATCGTACGATATAAGATGAAATTACAAGGATAATTGTCACGGCTAGTAATAATTTACTATATATCTTTTATTTTTAAATTTACTGTAAATCTGATTTGTATACATTAAAATATTTCAAAAAGGCCCATCATTTTTTTTTTCTAACTAAATGTTATTGAATCGTCTTGGGACCTGACCACTAGCATTTCTTATTCATACTGACTAAGAAAGCTTTCACAGTGCCTAGTAAGTGCATGGCTTGGCAATTTATTCAAAATTGAAATTAACCTTTCCTAACTCAATAAGTTATTATTTTATTTTTGCCTTTTATTTTTTAACCAACTTCAAAAAAAAAGCAGGAGGTTCTCAATTCGTCAGTTTTTTTATGTATGTTCACCGATTACTCAGTGACGCCTGAACCGATTTGGAAAATTCTTATTTTGTTTCAAATGGTACACTTCCCAGGTGGTCCCATTTAAATTTTATCGAAATCGGTCGTGCGGCTTTTAAAATATTAACAATAATCTGAATATTGTATACATCGATGATATTTTAGTTGTGTGCAGTGCAGTGCGTTTAGTTTGACTATAAAATAATTTTATGGTCTCAAATTGTATCCAATGAAGTCGGTTTTCCTTTTAGTTTAAAACGTAATTATTATCTATGCTTATGTCTGATAATTATTATAAGCTTCAACTCGCTTTATAATAAGTAATTGGATTGCAATTGGATATAAAATATACCTACTTATTACATTTTATATTATACTTTCAATTTAATGATTTCTTTTTTATTAAAAACACTCTATCACGGGTAATGTTTATAGAATTGACAACTAGTTTTGACTAATGTCAAAAGTTGACAATTCTATAAATTCTGGATCACATTTTTCTAAATAGCTCTATATTGCGAAGGATGGAGTAACAACTTCTCAAACAAATGCTATACTTTATCATTGCCGTAAATAATTTGTTGACGTGGCGTTATTATAAACAATATTGCCTCGGTTTGAGCAATTTTAATCCTGAAAGCTTAAATATCCTATGTACCATATTTATATAATTATAAAATGATTTGTTTAATACCAATCTCATGATATAAAAGTATATTGGAGTCTACACATAAAGCCGCCGACTCGTGGTTTGCGGCCAGTACAGCCGAGCTGCTCAACACGTAATAAACCTAATAGTAGTAGTTTTTTTATATATCTTTGTGGAACCATCCAATAATCAATTAATTTTGTTAAAATCCCGGCCGTTTTGTAAAGCCGCACAAACGGGCAATTTCATAAAATGAAATCGTGAATCTGTAAATAGTACAGCATTCCTGGAAAAAAAAATTTGAATCAAATGCCAATCGAATAAAACCGTTGCATAATTCAAGTGAGGATATTAAAAACAGTTAAAACGAATATATTCACTAATTCATCAAGATTTTTTAACTATTAAAATATTTTTATAACAAAAATAAATCATTAATATATTTATTTATTCAAATATTTATAATAGGTACGAGTATATATCGTATATATTTTAGAAATACTTGTAATTGCCTAAATTATATTAAACTAACTGCTGCCCGCGGCATCTCACACGCCAAATGTCGTAAAAAAGTTATAAGCAACATACAGACAGACTCTTTCGAATTTATAATGGATAAAAAAATCGGTATACATTTTTTCTGTTATTTTTGATATAAAACTCTGAACCTATTTGAAACAGGCATTTGTTAAAACTCTTGTCTGTTTTTGTTTTTGTGAACTCCTTATATTCCTATTTACTGGTATAACTACTTACATTTATACTAAAATTATCATTAAATATTATTTAGAGACTTTATTAATAATTCTATATAATATTCTGTTCATATGTTTTTTTTCAAAAGCCTTAGTAGAATGACTTCGCGTCCGTCGGCCGGCGGCTTCTACTACTGCTACGCCGTAGCCTGTAGACGGGTTACGCGGCGCCGACGGCTACGAATATACATTTTCTGCAGACACCGCGTAGCCGTAAACTTGTTTATTCCAACATAAAACTTTACTGCAAGTACTGTAATTATTATTTAAATGTTTATTAAAAATATTTTTAAGGTAATAATATACATCAAAGCCTTTTATTCCAAAATTTACCATAGTATAAAATTTTAAATAGTCACTAATCTAAATAGATCCAAAATACAGGATGCAATTGTTTATTTTATTATTCCATGAGCTATCTTATTCTTTTTATATTGTGAGTGTGAGTTAAATGTTTGTTTTTCCTTCACGCCGTGTCCACTAAACGGTTTGTGAATTTGGTAAGATTTAAATAAAATAAAAATATAAATTTAGATTAAATATGGGTTTTACCGCATAGATATCAAATACTCTTTGTTACTTTGAATACCTATATTATATATAGGTTATATATAAGTGGAGTATTCTCGTCTTTATAATCAAAGAAGACGTGTCATTATTAAATTGAAAGGGGAGTCGGGGATGTACTTAAAAAAATGGCTACAGAAACGAATGTTAAACAATTTAAAGTGTAATGAGAGGGCGCCCGTTACAGAGGTAGCGAAATGCCGACCGCTTTACAACTTTGCCTATAATTCTATTACAAATCGTTGTATAAATGAAACAACTTGCTTTTATTGTTGGGTCGTTTAAATACAATGTAGTCCCTTTGGTTTTATTTAGCTTAACGATAATTTTTAATTTAATTTATAAAATTTTATTACCCTTAATAGAGTTTTCTCTCTAGCATATTGCTTAGTTTTCTTATTTTTAAATTAACTTTTATTTGATTTTATTTTGATTTAAACCCGTTACTAACGTTTACTAAAATTTACTGACGTTTTAAAAAAACTACGATATCAGATTTAGGCAGTAATTAAACTGTTTTTATTTTTACTTTTTAACTGTTTAAAATATCCCATACTTTTAATAAAAAAAATTGAACTATGCAACGATAATTTTTGTGAATTTCGCCGAGATTTAAATAATAAAAAAACAACCCCATGGAGCTCCATTATGCGGTCGCATCGGCATATAAGACCTTAAAACAAATCGCTCGGCAAACATGCACTTTTACAACTCACAAACTTCATTCATCCATCATCTGTAAACACGTTTTGTCCGACGAAATTATTAACGTATGACGATGACTGAATTTTTTCTGTCCCGTTCGGCTAACGCGTCTATATAAATTGTAGTTGCCGCTTGTTGCCTAGGTTGCATGGAAATCCTAAGCGCATTAAATATTTCGAACCGTAAACAACGTCGACCGTAGCGAAATCGTAGGACCTAGCGCGTACGGACTTGCTTGTTTATGAACCTGTTAGCCTGTTTATGAGAACGACAGTGGAGTTCGGAGCTCCAAGCTTAGCATCAGCACCCGCCGGACTTGGCACATGCCGCGTGGTAAATAAGTTTGTTGACATGTTCGAGAAGGAGAGTGGTGGTGAGTGTGTCGGCGGGAAAGCTGGCGGGTGCGTGGTACTAGTGGAGAGTGGGTACTCACGGACGGGTTCGGCACGCACCGGCGCGGGTCCGCGCTCCGGTACGTGGGGCTGTACCGGCCCGGGAAGCATCCCGGCGGCGCCATCAGCCCTCCACCCGACTTCATCTTGTCGGGGGAGTACATGGCGCATGACCCCCAAGGGTCGTCCTCCAGCTTCAACACCTTGGAAGGTGAGTGGTACTGGCGGTCGAAAATCTTGGCGTCTTTATCGTACTTTCGGGTGAAGAAAAAGGCGACGCGTCGCCACGACCGCTCCGAGCGCCGGGTGCTGACCGACTGAAGCAGGCGGTGGAGTGACGTCACGGGCCACGCCCTCGCCCCACCACGGCCAGCAGCAGCAACCCCCCCGCGCGCTCTTGCCGCCCCCCGCTCCTCCCCGCGTCTCACGCATGTTTACGTCGCCGCCGGCGGCGCGGCTCCGCGAATTACTGAATTATTTAATTGGTCCATTCACTCCTCCTGGCTGTTACCTTTTCGCGCTGGTTGCCGGCGCCTCCACGGGCGGCGGCTGACGGATTGCCCGCGAACGCGATTGGCACCGCCTAATCATGCCCTAGTCGGGAAATACGCAAACTAATTTACAAGTTTTGCGGGTGGAGGTTGCCTTCGACCATGTAATTAGCCGTACCTGAGCGTGGAGTTAACACCTGCCTACCTGGGGTGTTAATTTGCGACTTCATTGCGGAACGCTCTTTAGATTAGGTATAATTTTACTACACTAATAGATTTCTAGTCCGATTTCCCCAAGCCGACGGACTTCACTAACACAGTGGCACATTTAATGAATGGCATTTAAATTTTCTGTGATCGTAAATCCAATTAGTGTAGAAATTTAGTTGATTTATTAGTTTAATATATTTTCATTTGTAGATTCGAGGATTTTTTTGCAATAATGTAAACATTTTTCAGCTAGACAGTAAGCGACAACATATCCACCTGACACTGCATGGATTGCATGGATCGTAATTTTATGCCTTGATTTGTTTATCCAATATTTTGATTTAACATTATTTTGTGTGTTTTGATAAAATGATGTTGGATTAGGATGCTGAATCAGACTCTCTGCTACTCCTTTAACTTTGCTTTTCAATAACTGCATCTTCTAAGTGATTGATTGTGATAGATTATTGTGAGTAGTTTCATAGAACAGATCCATTCAGTATAGAATAGAACAGAACAGAATATCCATTTGTGGTATAGATTTATCACGATAGGATGCTGACCACATTGTTGAGCTGATAGCTTTTTTTTTAGCTTTTTTTTATGCTGATGCATGCAATGCACATTGCGTAAACTACTCTACTTCTTTGATTACCACAGCTCTTATAAATGCTTTAAAATTTACGGCCTGCTTCCGAAGCATGTCGTGTAGCTTGTTGTTCTTTCCTCTCGCCACCAAGCCGAAATAACTGATAGGGTTCGTGGCTATAGACCTTCAGCAAACGCACCTGATTCCTGACCGAAATGGTTTTTCTTAGCTTAGAAAAAGCTGATGCTGGTACTTAGCTCTTAGTAGTATCTCATCATAGCTTTTATTACATAACCTTTTCGTTATTTTATGGACCTCTTTTGTGTGCTTAAAATGAGATTTAATAAAGTAGTGATGATTTGAAGTCTCATACGGACGAAGTTTTCCGTTATTGATTATGTACTCTTCCCAAAACGATAAGAAATTGAATTTCTTTTGACACGATTCGTTGGTCTTACGCTCCCTATCTTCCTTCAATGTCTTCAAGTCTTTCATTTTTTTCTTCAAGCTTAGATTGTAGTAGGTATAAGAAACGCTCTTACTTGCAAGCCGCTTGGCCTACAGCTGGTGCTGTCTTGGCGTTGGTTGCTCATCACGTCCAATGCTAACATTGATTAATGCTGGTTTCCCGGGTGGGGTCCTCCCCATGTACAGTGCAGATGCTGATTGATGCTGATGTCTTAGGTGGGTTGCTATCTACGTCCAATGCAGATGCTGATTGATGTAGGTATTTCACGGGTAGCCAGTCCTGATGTTGTATATACTGATTGTAGAACCCAGTACGCTGCTGCTGCTGATCCTTCTTTGACCTCACTGCTAAACTGAAAAACAATGC
This sequence comes from Lampropteryx suffumata, assembly GCA_948098915.1. NCBI lineage: Eukaryota > Metazoa > Arthropoda > Insecta > Lepidoptera > Geometridae > Lampropteryx > Lampropteryx suffumata. The sequence continues at coordinate 9,014,276 of OX402544.1, read as the reverse complement.
AATCCACAGTTATTATGAAGCACTTCACTCTGTGATTGTTCACTACGCGCAAAGCCTTCGATCCGGCTCGAAAGAAAATGTAAATGTATCCCTCTGAGCCACGCATCGAGGTCTCAGAGGGAGGGATGATTGATAAGACTCTAGATTCGAGATATAAGTAGTTTATTCACTAACTTTACCGCTATGATATGCTAAAGATGATGCTAAATGCTAACGAGTATAGTAACATAATTCGATATTCGACATCTTGCCGAGATTGACTCTTGTTGTGGACTCATCGAACACATGTTGTGTTCGAAGAGTCAATCAATTACTTTACAAGCTTTTAGCACGCAGCAGAATTATTATACGAGTATTTGTCTGTCTGTATGTCTGTGTCTCTGTCATTTTCAAACAGAAACACGCTAAGTTATTCAAAGAAATAATTAATAATAATAATAATAATGCCGGACATTTCACACAGCATCATCTGGCCCCAAAGTAAGCAGAGCTTGTGTTATGGGTACCACATGACTGATATACTACTTATATACTTTTTTTTCTGTAAATACATACATATTATACATAGAAACACCCAGGCCCGAGACAAATACTTGCAGATCATACAAACATTTGTCCCGCGGCGGGAATCGAACCCGCAACCTTTTTCGTCTCAGCCGGATTTAAGCCCACTGCGCCACAGAGGTCGTTATAATTATAAGAGCTTTTATTTGAAAATGCCGTTTATTTTCGATAAAACGATAGATGACGTAATTTGTCAATAATTTCCACTAATTGATACAGCTGTTATGCTTTTGTTTAACAATAGATTCAACCACAGAAACATTTTTTATTCGGTTCGTTATATATTGAACGGTCTAAACTCTTAATGCAATGTTTCTAAAGCCCGTAATCTCAAAGCGATCAGTTATGACAAAACGTATTTCTATAAACTTATCACTTACATAAATGTTGCACGTTTCACTGCGTAATATCTTACCCTCCTCCTCGACGGAGGTGCTCGCCCACCATTGCTGGTAGTGCTCCCAATTTTCCCAATCTGTAACAAAGTGCATTTAGAATCATCATGCCAACTCAGCAACTCGACAAAGAGACAATTTATGGTTTACACTCAAATATGTGTATGAAATCTTTATGTGATTAAATAAGGTATCCTATCTAATTATATTATCTAAATATATTTTATTTAAATATAAATACGATCTAAGTGCCCTGTGGCATGTGGCTTAAAATACACTGTTACTCACGATTTTGGATCGGTTAAAACTGACCATTATTTGTGTACCCGGAAAAAAATTGGTACAAAAATCGTGGTTCGGGCGGGGAAGCACTTGATCACTACAATTATAGAAAAACTACATAATTAGGTCGATTCGGCTATATTCAAAAAGGCGACCTCAAATACGACTCTTAAATGATATCTTTATACATATAATTCTACTGTACGTGTATATGTTACTGAACTCCTCCTAAACGGCTGGACCGATTTGATTGAATTTTTTTGTTTGTGTTCAAATATATTCGAAAATGGTTTAGATTTACAATTAGATAACTTTTAAAAAACGCGCGTTCGAAGTCGCTTACGGGACAGCTAGTAAGTAATATAAAATCTAAATCTTGAACTCTGAAATACCAATCCATCAAGTACAAAGGCCCGAACGAGTGACAGAAAGCATGCGACCTTGATAAACGAAACGCCTAAGCACGCTAGTTCGATGAACTAAAAGCAGTAAGCTCGTCGATCGCTATTTCAAAAGTATGTATAATCGATGAACTTTACGTACCTGACCATAATATTTATTTTATCGATGTATTTAATTTTAAAGTACAATACTTTCTATAATAATCGATAATTCACATTGTTTTTTTTCATCGAAAGTGATCGTAGGTAAAGTGCCTTGTGCGCTTTCTGCTTTTAATTCATCGAAAAGGCTTACCTATTTCATTTAGGTGGTTTGTTCATCGAGCTCATCCTACTAATATTATAAACGCGAATGTTTGTAAGTATGGATGGATGGATGGATGGATGGATGTTTGTTACTCTTTCAGGTAAAAACTACCGAATGGATTTTAATGAAACTTTACAATAATATAGTTTATACATCAGAATAACACATAGGCTACAATTTATAAAAACATTGTGTGAATTGTCCAAAATATGACGATAATTGTCAAGTAAGTAGGAACAAATCTACCATCTGCGAGCTATTCTGGCGTGCGCTGCCAAAACCGCTAGAGTTACACATATGTAATGTAGGATGGAAATGTTTATCTTAAATAGTCCTACAAAAAAGCCCGCCACAGTATATATCTATATCTTATGTGTAAGCTATTATAGCCAAAATGTGTAAGCCATTATAGCCAAAATAGTGAACCATAACCATACAATAAAAAATTTACAGTAATAAATTGATTCCTAAATGAAAATAGATACTTTTATCGCTTCTGGTATTTAAATTAGATAAAATATATCTTTCACGCTACATCATTTTGACAAATATTTTAATAGTTACGACGATGAAAAACCGAGTGTGCGATACTACGGTGCGGTCCAGTGGTACGGCGCCGCCGGCGGTGGCGGGCGAACGGGGCGGGAGCGGGGCGGGCGGTTATAGGAGCATACTGCAGTAGCTACCTATAGGCCTATGATTAGGGCTCTGCAGTGCTTAATTACTGTATTTCTTATGTTGACAATATTGTTACGTTATTATAGAGCGACTGTAACATCTCAATATTGTCAGGTTGTTATATTTTTCAAATGCGACCCAAAAAATATTTATGTGATAATTTTAATGTCATAATATTCTTTTCTACGCCACGCTAATATAAGCTACTCGAAATACTAATCCTGCGCATACAAAGTCGCGGGCACCAGCTAGTCGTTCATAATATTAGGTACAGACAGTATAAACAAGTGAAAAACCACTACAAAGCGTCGATTCTGCGACTCTGCGTAGGTCGTCGATTTTCGAAAAGACATAATGTACGTAGACATAAAATCGACCAATAAAGTTTCGTATCACCTTAACTTATACCCGCCTGCCTGCCTAGGAGGATAATGTTTTGGCTCTAGCTTTACCTTCCTGCTCAATCATCGTCTGAATGATGAAAAAGACCGTTTGTTTTCCTAGGCACTACCGCTTGGCACTACTAGTAGAGTGAAGGGAAATTTTACTTTCCCGTGACACTACTGGTAGTGCTACGGGTAAAAGTACATTTCCAGTGACACTACACTGTTGCCAGTAGTTTCACGGGAAATATTATTTCCCGTGGCACGAGTGAACCACAGTAACACAGTTATGTATCTAGACAGACGAACTATATTCTTCTGGCGCTTCAGCGGCCGCTGCCGTGTCACGCTCGCTTTGCTCGCTCGCCTTGCGCGTTGTTTTCTATACTCTAACATAACCTAACCAACTGGTTTCGATCTGATTCAACTGTTTCTCCTGATTCTACCCTGTCCAGTCGCTAATTTGTCCAGCTGCAAAACTGTCGAAATGCTTCTGACAGACCTAAACTAGTATTAGTAGTGCCATTGGTAATGAGGTAATCCACGAGAGATTTTATAATATGCGATTAATTAGCCAATAAAAATAGTAGTAGCACGGGAAATTAAAATTTCCCTTCACTCTACTAGTAGTGCCAAGCGGTAGTGCCTAAGAAAAGAAGCCAAAAAGACATGCTCACCTGAAATGTAAATTATAAAAACATGTTTTCATTGATACACTTATCATATCTACGTAAAATTTTGTTATTTTTATAATCGGTAGATACATACGTACCTGTGAGACTTCCCTTAAAGAAATTATCTAGTAATATTTTTTTTGCGACTAAGCATTTAAATGTTTTATTGCACGCTGTGTTCTCATCTAGAAGGTGCATAATATGTGCCTATTTGTAAACATAAATTTTGATCCAGTTTCAAACATTAATTTAAAAAAGTACTGTCTCAAACAAACGATCTTAGTTGCACCCTCGCGTTACTCGATCCGCATAATTAGCAAAGATCATGAGTCGACATCATGAAAACGGCGCGTCAAAAAGGAGTAATTGCGCGGCCAACAGATGGCGGATGTTTTTAATTTTTCGATTTCGGACGCGCGTACATTATGCACGAGGCTTTTATCGCTGGCTGTGGTTCCTTCGGGAGTACGCAGCGTGTGGTCCAAGACATAGGCGGAAGCGAGTTGAGAGTTGGGCCATAGGTGGAGATTTCTCTACTATGACTCTGATAGTCGCACATGTTCCATGAGTCTAAGTATTAAAAAATCTGAGGGCGGCTATAAGAAACGTTTTTCAAATGAATCATGCGTAACAATCAGAACGCGCTCAGAATAAAGCATTACGAAAATAATAAAATAAAAAAAAAACGAAACTGCCTTTGTTTCCTTTTAAAGGCTAAACGGCTGATTGGATTTTAGATTGATTGTACCTTGGGAGTTCGTTTCCAATTAGCAATTAGTTCCAATCAGCAGTTTTTATCCGACCGAAAACGAGGAAGTTCTCAATTGGGATGTTTTATTAATGTTTCTTACTTCATAACTCCGTCACTTATGAACCGATTTTACGAATTTTTTTTTTTGTTTAAGAATATACTTTCCGATTAGGCACATACATTTTTTATCAAAATCAGTTCAGTAGTTTGGTTTTTAAATCATCATTATTATATCAGCCCTTACGAAGTCCACTGCTGGGCCTATGCCTCCCCAATTGATTTCCAGGAAGAAATATTTTGGCCCTCTCCATCCACCGACTTAACGCGATCATTACAATGTCGTCAATCCACCGGGTGGGGGGTCATCCAACGCTTCATTTTCCTGTATTTGAGAATTTTTATTCCCCAACAGTTATCAGTTCTGTGAGCTATATGGCCTGCCCATTGCCACTTCAACTTCGAGTTTGGTTCTTCTACGGATTTCCTCGTTGTAGTTTTTATCACGTAGTGAAACACCCAACATAGCTCTCTCCATAGCACGTTGCGCGACTCTGAGCTTGTGTATGAGGCCAATAGTTAGCGACCAAATCTCAGTTCCATATGTCATCACTGGCAACACGCACTTATTATAGACTTTCGTCTTGAGGCTCTGCTGTATCTGTGACGAGAAGATGTGCCGTAATTACTCGAACGCTGCCCATCCGAGTTGGATTCTGACCTCTTTGTCGAAGTTGGACTTGCCTAGTTGAATCGTCTGACCCAAATATCATAATGGTCTACTACTTCGATTATATTGCTCAAAATATGTACTGGTACGGATGCAACATGAGCATTTGACATGAGTTTTGTCTTGCTCATGTTCATTTTAAGACGTCGTCAAACCTAAGAGCGAGACAATTAGTTACTACTCTCGAAAACAGCTTATAAACATGGCTCAACAGCAAGATAAGCCTTTAATTCTTCAAGAGGGTGTTATCCCCTTTCTTAAAGAACAGTACCACCATGTTCCTGTTCCACGCCTCTAGCGTAGTTCCCTCGAGGATGATGGAGTTGAAAAGCTTCTGAAGGACCTTAAATACCTGTGTTCCACCCGCTCTCAGAAGCTCTGTTGTTATTTCGTCTTCCCCCGGTGCTTTGTTGTTCTTAAGCTGCTTGAGAGCCGTTTGGATCTCGTATAGGCTGACGTCCGGAATATCTTCTGCATTGTGTCGGGTTAAGCGGGCTTTTGCATCGCTAGTCGTACTTGTAGCAGGACTTTGCGATGAGGTGTACAGTTGTCCTTAGAACTTATCGAGCTCTCGTAAAACCTCTGGCTTCGAGGAAACGAAACTGCCACTGTCGGTCTCCAGATTTGTCAACAGTCTCTGCCCAATAGACAGATCTCTCGCAAACACTTTGGAACCTTGGTTGTGCTCTATTGCGATCTTTATACTAGGAGTATTAAAGAGACGCAAATGGCGTCGCATAGACCTTAGAGATTTATTTATTGAGCGTGCTGTATTTCAACATATCCACAAAAAACTGCAGTTTCATTTTGCTACGTTATGCCATGAGTTTAAGAGTGTGCTCAGAGAATGTTTGGGTTCTACCTTTGCGCTAGGTCTTTAATCAGTTTTTTGACCCAACGGCATGGACAATTTCCATCAGCTCTCATGCGAATACAGTTTGGTTAATCTGAGTATAAGGTATGGCCTGCTCGACACGCTTTGATCTTTACAATGTTGTTAATTGTAATTGTTGTATTGTTAATAAATAACTTGTGGACGAAAAACCCGACACCGTGCTGAGATAGCTGATCGCCCTCCCGGTAGTAGAATAAGTTGCCGGAATTTAGGATTATCGTGTCCTTTCCCTTATAACCCTTTATTATCCCAGTGCAACTTATTTACTACTTCTTCTAGCTCTATTAACTTCTCGTCGGTCCTCAGTGTGCGTGCGTTGTATTTATGTTGCCAGGGCCAGGGATCATTGGGATTGGTAGCTGTACCTCTGCCGGAGATTCGCCACACCCTCTGTTTGCCGTTACCCTGGCCGCCGCCTATGCTAGGAATATCGAAACTGCCGGGAACTGGCGGCCGTCTTCTATTTCTGTCTATTTATTCTTTGAATTTTTTGGGGTTTTGCTATAGTCACCACGCTTGGCAGGCGGATTGGTGACCGCTGATTTAGTGTTAAGTACTCGGGGGGTGCTACTGCCCAATCCCAAATCCCAGGTACCAGTCGTATGTATGTGCCAGTCGAAAATACATACCAGATTTAATCCTACTGATGTTTATATAATATTCTTAATCGACTGGATTATTTATGATATTTTTTTCATAAACTACCTAATTAGTTATTTAAGAAATAGGTTAGTTTACATTATAAGAATAGATAATTAAATTATTATTAAAACTTATATGTTTTTTATTATGTTAATTTCAAAGAAAGTGCCACTAATATACGAGTAAGAATTTTAAAAATAAAAAAAACATATGCGTCTCGCGACGCCCGACAGAAGTGATAACTTAAACTAATCTAACTAGCGCTGTGGGTAAGAGTGAGAGAGGAGCCTGCTTACGTAACACGTTACGTAACGAAGTGGTTTACCCTCCTATAAGAAGTAATCACTTCTTTAAACTTATAACTAATCAATATAATTATAGTAACTATCGTAACGCGATACAAGTATCGTGTTATTCACTATGTAGAGAAGACTGAAAATCTTACTTCGCTATATTATATTTTATGATCTACAATATACAATATACGCAGTAATCGATCCACTAAACTGCGATATCGATGTAGGAATACAACTGAGAATATATTTTATAAAAAGTTAATTTTACATAGGTACATTAAATAAATGCCTGCTTCCCGAAGAGGTATAAAGAGACTACGGATTTCCATCTACTGCAAATCTGACATAATTCTTTTATGAGCTTACGCTACGTTTACAAAATCGCCAGCGATCGATCGAATGTTTTCTTTTGTTTGGTCATAGAGATAACAGAATAGGTTTTTAGGTAGGTAATAATCAAATCGTAATTGGAGTCAAAACGAAGATGAAATTTAAAAGAACGGTGATCGTTGTAAATTAATAAAGTTGGCCCTGGGCCTTTCTCTAACACACTAGTGGTCGCCCAGTGGTCTAAATTCGACCACAGTTAATTTTAATTAGAAGTTTAAACATTATTAAGGTTCTTTTGTCAAAGAATACTCCATAATTACAGATTTCGCCGAGGCTGCACAGTTGATTACCCTATTTTTTTCAAACAAATTATATTAAATTTCAATCAAAAAATCTAATATTTATTAAAATAACGAATACCTCTTATTATTTATTTATATTGAAACATAAATACATGCAATAAAAAAAATGCTGTCGACTTACCTACAAATTTACTTACTGGCATATTTACTTACGTACTTACATATTTCGATAATTTAATTAATTATAGAAAACTTCTCTGTATTCGATGTTTTTTGTTATTTGATGCGCATTCTTGTTCAATTGACTAATGCTTCCTTTGTATTTAAGTTTCTGAGCAGCAAAACGATTCAATTAACTTTCAATACTAAATTATGTGGTGGTAAACCACTAACAGTCAAATAATTTAAAAACTCTACCGGATAGTTATTGATGGCATTGTCATTATCACAAATTATTTTATCATAGCTATGATATGTTCGCTGTTCTCCAGGAAAATACTTATGAAACAGTTGAGCTATTTATTGTTCTTTTATACTTATTTTGTATATTTATTTCGTAAACAAATGTATATCAAATAAATATACAATTACTTATAGATAAAAAATACAATTCAGTTCACTGACCGCAGGTAGAGTGTCCAAAAGGCTAGCAACGTTACCTCGTTGAATGGCCATACTAATCCTTTGTCCGAGGAGAGAAGAGTCCGTGGTGACCTTGTCTGTCAACTATGATGCCGCAATGACACTGGTGAGGTTCATTTGTAGTGGGTCCTACACGGAGACTTTAGACATTATTTTCCATTAGCGTGCCTATGTAAGCTGAAGGCAGAGCATGCAGCCAAAAACCAGATTATCGTGCTCCAGAGGCAATGAGGCGAGCCCGTTCCGTTTGTGAAAGCACTGAATCCAATAGCTCTAGTTGTATTTTTTTACAAATAGACTCGTCTCAATGTCTCTGTTTATGAGGTTTTTCACGAATCGTTTCAGATGGACAGACCAATGCCCAAGCATTTTTTGCCTCGTCCATAGCATCAATTTGATTAATACCTAAAGATGATTGTATAATATTAGAAAACAGAGTTGTTGTGCTATGAACTGAAGATAAAAATGCTGGGAGAGAAACACTTGAAATTGTTCTAATGCCTAAACCTCAAAAACGTACGGGAAGAGAGGCCTGGCATCAAGAATTATCAGACATTAGACAATTTAAAATTTTGATAATAACAATTATTTTATAAAGATTTATAGATATCCTTCTAATATACTAAAACAACGGAATATAGAAACGCGACTGAAACATGCATTAACCCGCTCGTAGCTTGCACCACACTCGACCCGGTACCCTTTTTAGGGGCCCGTAAACCGTACGGAACCACGCCAGAGATGTGCACAATACACTCACTTGTAGGTGCATTAACGCTCGCGTTGCCAAATTATAGGGGTAATGTCGATGAATTTTTATTGTATAACTTGGGGAGTGATGGTGTAGAAAATTTGTTTTTTCGAGCAGTTGGTATGTTTGAGTATCATATTTGTTTTTTTTTTGTTTTTGAGAATTGAATCGGGGTAATCTTTTCCCTTCGGGATGGTAGGGATAATGTGATAGGTTAGTTTGCTAAAACATACTAAGTACCAATCATTCATTTCTATAATATAAATAACTGAAAAATAAAAGAATAAACAATAATGTTTTTGTAAATAGAGACAAAAACATTATTGTATATTCTTTATACGTTGTAAGGTAAAATTGTGGTTAAATAAAAATTCAACCAACGCAATTAATTTTACAAAACGAATGAGAGCAAAAATTCTTGTTACTTTTTGGAAGTTCACCTAGTACATAGGCAAGACAGTAGGCAGGTCGGGGGCGGATGCAGCTTCCGCCGGATGTGGCGTCTCCCCCTCCCCTACCCCGGCCGGAAGCGCTCGAGCCCTTCCAACAATAGCTGTACAGACAGATAACTAAAAATATTAAAAAAGAGAACAAAAACATTTTCATTACTTAGTTACGATTTTTAGAGATAGCGAACGAAGAAATCTACGTTTTGGATTTCTTCGTGGTTTATTCCTTTTAGATAAAGTAGACGAGTCGGAGAGGATGGGTTAGAGACTGATACGTCTATGTTCTAATGGTGTAAGATGAAGCACCACAAGTTTTCTCAAACTAACTAGCAATCTTCAGCCCATTTTTATAATCGAATTAATCCGTACAACTTTTAAACAATAGTGTAAAGTTTGTAACGACTTTCCTTTTATATGCCTACTAATATTATCAATGCGAAAGTAACTCTGTCTATCTATTACACTTTCACGCCTGAACCACTTCACCGATTTTGGTTAATTTTGTTATAGAGATAGATGAGACCTTGGAAAAAGATATAGGTTACTTTTTTTGTAGGTACCACGTGTGCGAGCAGCTAGTTTCATATACATATTTGAAAAGATTGGGGTTGAGACTTTAGGTCTGTGATGATCAGAAACACATAAATATACAAGGACCTAGCGGAGAGACCAATAAAGACGATTTGTTACCGGAATACTGGCCTCGATCTTGGTCAGCTAATTAGCATTGCCATACAACGTGGAATTGCCAGTGTTATGGGGACGCATCCATCTAAGGACAGGCCGACTGGATAATTCATGAATTTTTGAAGTGAAAACTTCTTTTAGCGCGGTACGCATATTTTTAGATGAGGAAATCCTCTGTATTCGCGACACCGTTACCGTCTGGGGTGAGACGCAGCCGGCTGCCGCGCTCGCCCCTGTTGATTATAAACCTTAATTCACATGTTTACAGTCTACTTTTGAATGGAGAAGTTTACTGAGTTAGGTTCTTTGATATATTATCTACATTCTGAACAAAAAATATTGCATCGTCTGTGTTGGTTGAGTATTTGATTGGCAGTCGCCATAATTACTGATTTTGAAGTGATTTATTACTAAACTCTTAACGCGCCAAAATAAGTTTTCACTTCTGTCGGCACTCCCGGAGTGCAACCCGATTTATTTTAATGATCTAACTAGTTGTTTAATACATTGTTTATTTTACATTTTATTAATAATTTCAAAAAACGAACTGCCTGTTCGTTTTTTGAATTTATTTGCTGAGTATTTTTATTCTGGTAATTGCAAATCCTTTAACACTAAACTCAAATCAAGTCAGTTCAAAAGATACTTTATTCAATACAATCACAAGGATCACTTTGAAACGTCTTATGGTGGCACTTCACATGGCTATTTGTGTTCGCTATTGGGTGTTTGTTGTATTTGGCAAAATATATGACGTTCAAACGAACATGCAAAAAGAGGCAAATACGACCATCCACACATGGCACTCAAATAACAAACAGACAAACATTTGGCAGCAGACTTACCAACAATATGGACGTGCTACAACTTACAGCGGGATTTTATTATTTAAATGCATGTTACTATTACATGCTATGCGTCAGAAAATACAAAGTATTGAAAAGACCATGGAGAACAAGGCGCTGGTGGATGCTGACTATGCATAAAAATCGAACCCGGTTAGTAATTTTCGTAGATAACATAAATATGACAAAATTATACTGATTCTAGATTGTTATTATCACAATTTGTTAAACTAATAAAATACCTACATATATATTTCTTATTCCAGGGAATCTATGGAGAATTTTTTTCAAGAAATGTTAGCAGAGCCCTCAAACGAATTTAATAATTGCTGCCGAATGTCAATTACAGATTTCGAATTTCTATTGCAAAAAATTAGATCTCTAATCTATAAAAAGAACACAAAGTGGAGAAATTCTATTCCTTCAAAAGTGAGACTGGCAGTTACTTTGAGATTCTTAGCTTCAGGAGATAGTTACAAAAGCCTTCATCTTACCCTTAAAATATCAAGCCAAATCATATCAAAATTGTTATGGAAGTGTGCGTTGCTCTGTACCAGATTCTAAAAGAGGAAGTTAAGGTAAACAAATGTTTAATTTCAATCAACTTTTATTAATAAAATATTTAGAAATAATGTTACAATTACCGTTGAAATTAAAGTAACTATTTCGGTTTAAATATTACAAAATCTTTCAATGAATTAGCTGGACCGTTATAGATAGTGTTGGGAATTATAAACTCCCTTGTACTGTACGTCCTTGTATTAGAATGTGAATATTCTTCAACTGAAGTGCTGGCTTTTTCTACTGGTGATGTTTGTGTGTACAAGGGATCAGCCGACCCATCATCAATAGGGTTTGGATTATACTCTCTTGTGTTAAAAGAAGGAAAATCAACAGTGGTGTGAAATTCTTCTATTGGGGCTGTTTCAGTCTTCGATTGAGAAGAATACACTTCTTGGTATATTGGTGGCGATGGTGTATAAGTTTTTGTTGAAGAATGTGGGCGTCTGGGAGAAATCAGCATATTATGTTCATCCACAAATAGCTGGTTTATTTTTACCATCATGACATCTCTACGCTCTTCAGATAGTTTTCGTATCTTCTTTGATATAAGTTGCCCAAAGATGGTGCATTCATCATCTACATTTTTTGGGTGATCATGTTGCTGGGAAACCTGTTTCATAAAATTAAATGCTTGCTCCATATGTTGTTTAGCTTCCATCAACTCTGGTGGATTTTTCTGTCTCCTTCTAACTGGTGGTGTTGGAGTCATGGACGACGATTCTTGATTTGATATGGTTGGGTTTGGTTCATTAAGTTCATCAGTTAATACAATCTTGTTAGTTGTATCTGTATTTTCAATGGTTTCTTCATCTTGAAATAAACACAAATTCATATTAAAAAAAATATAAAATAAAAAAATATGATGGTAGATTTTTAAAACAATGTACCTATTTAAAGCTAGATTAGTTTAGTCAGATAATATTAAGATAGTAATGAATCACATCCCTTTAACTATGTCAAGGAATATTATTTATATCCCTAGGGATATAACTATATTACGGCTTTATCTTTATTATAATGCGTCATCTATTATGTCTAAGTATAATAACCTATTTGTTTTTTACAGTTGCCAGCAGTAGAAGAAGACTGGCTAGCCGTAGAAAGTGGCTTCCACCAGCGTTTTCCTCATTGTGTTGGTGCAATAGATGGAAAGCATGTAGTCTTACAAGCACCAATTAACAGTGGCTCAGAATACTACAACTATAAAAAATCTTTTAGCATAGTTTTATTAGCCCAAGTTAATAGTAACTACTGCTTCATGTTTGCTGACGTAGGATGCCAAGGGAGGATAAGCGATGGCGGTGTGCTAAAACATTCATTGCTTTGGCATAAAATGAGCAATAATCTGTTGAGATTACCTTCACCGAGCCCTCTACAAAATGGAACTATTGACCTACCATATGTGTTTTTGGGTGATGGAGCATTTGCCCTACACAATAATTTAATGAAACCATATCCAGGCGCACATCAAGACGGCACTAAAGAAAGAATTTTCAACAAGAAGCTGTCATCAGCCCGTGTTGTAGTCGAAAATGTCTTTGGAGTCCTGTCCTCTGCATTTAGAGTGCTACGTAAACCCCTGCTTCTACAACCAGAACAGCAATACAAGTTGTTATTGCACAACTTTTTAAGAAAAAGTGGACGTTCCTCACATAGATATAATCCACCTGGGACATTTGACGTATATGATGGAGACAATCTAATAGTTCAGGGGTCATGGAGGACCGATGTACCCACCAATCCAGCTCTGCGTACTGTTCCTAATATTCCTAGAAGATCTCCGAGAAGTCCAGTAGACATCAGAAATGAGTATGCTAATTACTTTTATCGATGATTAAAAAACCTACCTACCTACCTGTACTTATAAAATTATATTATAATTAAATAAATAAAGGTTATAAACTATAAATATTGTTTCAATAGGTACAAACCTCAGTACTTTTAGTTGGGTTGGATGTGTAAACTGATCCCAAAAAACCATCCATGCATGAAAATGCAAACCAACTCGGTTGGTAAATTTCACTTGAACTTGATCCTGATCTTTCCGATTTCTTTATTTTAGTCTTGTAATTTCTGTAGGCCGACATTAAGGACTCCTTTTTCTTTTTTAAATCTTTTACAGTGCAAGGAACCCCCAAATTGTCTTTAATATTAATCCATGCGTCATTGACACGCTGTCTATTTTTATGCGAGCCATTCTGGGGGTCTCCCATATGCACGAGTTCATTTGGTATAATTCAAGAAATTTTAGTTAATTGGGACTGTTTCATTGTCCCAATTCATTTTCAAAAGCTGTTGTTCCGTTCTCGCTCACAACACAGACACAAAGATACTGCACGTCCGTACAGGTCCACGACGCGTACGCTTCTGAATGTGGCCATTGTGTAGACGGCGTATTTGCGTATTTGCCTATTTGACTGCTTTGATGTGCCTCGAAAAACCGACAAGCGCACGGTAACGCGTATTTGGTATTGGCCTTATTTGTCAAATAGGCAAATAAGGCGAACACTTTGTCAAATAAACTGTCCACACATGGTACTTGTTTGCCAAATATGCCAAATACACAAATACAAATAGCCATGTGAAGTGCCACCATTACGTACTAGGTGAATTTAGATGCCAATTCATCCACAAGACGAGAAGAAAGAAGAAGCAAAAAAGCGCTCGGGCGCTTGAGCGCTTTTTTGCATGATCCATCTTATAACTACCTTAACTAAGAAAAACGAATACAAGAGAGAAATACATTTCAAGTGTGTCGTTTAACTGTCTGAGGGCAGAGCGACATGAGGCCATGCATTCTTATCAATAATAAAGTCATTTATATCATAATATGCTTTCTTCAAAAGACTACCCTTCATGCATACTTTAAATTTCATAATAGGTAGTTTAGTTTTTTATTTATACATTACAGTTTTTTATTTATACAAACATATTGACTCAGTTTCAGTAGATCATGTTTTTGCGTACCGTACTTACCAACCGTAGCGCGTACCGTAGAATACGTTCCGCATCCCCCAATTATAATCATAATTAACTCGGTATTAAAAGCAAGCGCTAAGCCCAATTACAACTCTGCTCTGTTCTGTTTCATCGTACCGACCCATTACATGTGCATAATTAGCTTTTGTATTATTTATCAGTTTTTGTTCATAACGGTAAACCTAAACAATGAGCTTGTAAATATATTTTGCTTACAACTTGAAGGTAACATATCTATTAAATAGATATAGATTATATAGTACCAAGTATTTACCTTCTATCCTATAATAAAATAAGATTATTAACTAGCGTTGCGTATGATCTGTCCTTGTCATTTTAATGTCACTGAATATAGATGGCACTAGATTTAAACAACACCTAACTAACTAACTGTAACTAGTACATTTTGATTAACACGGGCTTTACTCACATATTATTTTGTCGATGGAAGCACCGACACTGTTTTAATTCATCTAGACAAAATAATACGTGAGTAAAGCCCGTGTTTATCAACATGTATAGTACAGCTCACGAAAGTTTTTAAACTTTAACTAGTGTCTGATTATAAGATAGAGTCAACCTTATACGTTGTTTTGCTAATTTTATTGTGATTTCTCAGTATGTTGACCGTTTGTGATCTCCATGGGTTTATTTACTAACAATTCCTATAATCTTCCAGTGACATGCAACATCTCTTACAATATTAATAATTAATAATTACCTTGGTGGCTATATCAATCGAACGCCTCGATAGTTGCTTTCGTCTAAGTCAGTAGCCAATTATTGTGTTTAGAATGTTTTCAACAGATTAATAAGCTGCCTGAAGGCTTCCGCCATGGTTTGTTTATCATCTTATCTTGTTTGATTGTAGTGTCTCACTTCGATTTAGATACTGAGAATAAGTGAGAAAAACACAAGTAGTCCTCTGTTTGTGCATAATTCTATGCCTATATAAGTATGTAGACATGTGTACGTATGCGAGGTCACAAACTATAATCTAATTTTGTATGTATTTCATGTTCTAGCACCTAAATAGTGATAAAAGATTTGACATACAATACCAAGTTTTTATTCTCATTTTTCTTAGTCGATAAATTCTCGGTCGATAAATAACTATCATGGTTATTATGGGCCATAATTGTAACTGTATTTCTGCTAATGATTGGCTTAGTTTTTAATATTTAGAACGTTATGAACTGGACATACCTGGATTTTTGGATTTCGTAAACTAAGATCAACTATTGCTGGCCTTTTCTTATTCCACTAAAATGAAAGGGACCGCGGTAGTAAAATTATTGCGTACTAACGCTAATTTGACTGAATTTTCAATCACAGAATGCACTCCCAAATATCACATCACTATTTCAAATGCTGTCAAAACTATCAATGACAAAATTGAATACCTGCTATGTAATAACATAGAAATTAAACTCCTATTATAGTTCACAATGTCAAAATAATAATACGTTTCACTGTATGGTACACTGGGGCTTACTATGAGCTAGATGATGCTATGTGAAATGTTATTACTGGTGTTATGTGTGACGCGAAGTATGTTTTTGTCAGTACAACGAAATACGAGTACTACAGTCAGATGTTTATTGTTGAAAGCAGCGCGCCGGTGGCAAAATGAGATAGATTCTAAAAGACCACCGGGGAAATACTATGATAATTACAGTACTTGTTTTGTCAGCGCGCTAATAAATAAAACCAAGCCGTCATGTATATCCTACCATTTAGACCTTGAAGGCCTGTATTTCAGAACACTCAAACTAAAAACTGAATATAGATTTTCTTCCATCTCTGAATAAAACACTATCAAAACCTCAATGTAGTTCTTGATCCGAATTTGAGTTTTGGTATAGAATACGCAGCTTAAACATGAGATACAAGTATACACTATCAAGATAAACGCACTCAGTAAAAAAACAAACATTGCTTCCCTGTTACATGTTAGTTTTATGATCAAGGTGCGAATTTCGACTCTAAGCAAACATTTATTACTCAGTAAATCGAGTCAACAGCCTGCTCTCATGATGTCAACGGTGAAATGCTGAAATCAGGGTTGCAAAACGGATGCGATCCGGAACGGCACGGTTCCGGCACGTGGCACGGCCACAAACTGTCGAAAATCACCCTCTATTAATTATACATTTCCGGTTGTTTTATCGGCATTTCGGACTAAAATGTAGCAGTGGAATTTTGTCGCAGTTTGTAAGTTAGTTGCCTATTAATAATACGTATTATATATATATATTATCAATAATAAACCTACGTTTGACCACAATCTCGACTGATGTTAAGCGACGATTTAAATATATATACGTATGAGTTAGTAATACGTATGAGTCTGTGGCAAACTCTATAAGTAAATAAGAGTTCATAGGCCACCCAAAAGATTCTGTCTTGGTATGCAAAAGAGATAAAGTCAAATACAAATATAAATTTAGGATTATGCAAAAAATATTTAGGTGCCCACTTCACGGGTGTATCCCACTATTTCCATGGAAATACAAAACAGAAAACGTGATTGATTTTTGTAAAACAGTTATTGGAGTGACTTTGGACAGTATCGAAAATCACTTTTAAGCTATTGTAAAAAAAACTGTTAAAGAAACTTCATATCTTTGAAAGACATATCCAACAATATGCCTAACAATGAGTCAGTAAAGAAACAACCAACTTATCCCGGACATTTCACACAGCATCATCTGGCCCCAAAGTAAGCACAGCTTGTGTTATGGGTACCACATGACTGATATACTTATATACTTTTTTTTGTAAATACATACATATTATACATAGAAACACACAGACCCGAAACAAATACTTGCAGATCATGCAAACATTTGTCGCGCGGCGGGAATCGAACCCGCAACCTTCTGCGTCTCAGCCGGACCTTAGCCTACTGTGCTACAGGGGTCGTCAGACAGAGATAGACAGACGTACTATATGGGTACATTGTGGACTTCTTCTTCTTCTTCGTTGTTTATGGCATGTGACATAATAATGTCAATTTTGCCAGTGTCAAGTGTTTATGTTTGTTTATAGTCCATTTGTTTGTTAAAGTCTTAGTCGATGGTCAATTGTCAATTCTAGACGTCACGCGGAATGGCCGTCTAAAATTTTCTTGGGATTCCTCGTCGTTCAAATCACATTGCACACAGTTAATTCAATGTTCATATTTGTCACATGTAGTCACAACTTCTTCATAAAAATTCCGCTAAGATTACTGAATAAAACATGTATTAGAACGAGTAAGAAATATTAAATTGGCAGAACATATAACTCATGAAATGACAAACGAAGAATTTTCTTCTTCGTGAAATGTTTAGATTGTTTATAGACATTGACCCTTGCATTAATTCACAACAAGCTGAAATATTTCTGGCACGTAAGGGATACCACTCTAATAAAATCCTGAAAAGTCCCCATTGATCCCGTGTGTGCAAAAGTTTTTATTTAAGGTCAAAGATCGCAAAAATTGTTTTTTTGGATTTTTTGGCCAAATGGGTAGTTTTACTATAAAAATAGCCCTGATTTCAATTGTAGATCAGGTAATTATCTACTAAAATTGTCCATATGCTTTTTGCTCTCAGATTTACCATTTCTGAAAAAAGTGGAGAAAGTTAGCTGGAGCTGTATTCTCCATAAAATGCACATGTTTCCACGCCACTTATGAGGTAGTGTACGAGGTGCGTTTTTTAACGTGGTTTCCCCGGTAGGCATAAAAATGGTGTTAAGGAGCTTCTCTGATGCAGGCGGAAGTAGAGTATGAATTGGCTCCGGTACATTGTCAATTAGCTTCCAACCCCATTCTTCTGGATCCAGTGCATTGCCAAGCCACTCTTGAACCTGGTAATAAACTCGATAGAAATGTTGCAGAAGCTGAGGTTGGAGGGAGACAAGCTAATTAATTGCACACGTTTTTTATTACATGATTGTTTACCAAAGGATAAGTAACGATACTTATCAATGCAGGTGACTTTTGCTGGAGCTCCATACATTGAAAGAAGAAAGTGAATTCCGTAAACTTATATTAGCCTATCGCTCATTGCTAGTAACCGCTTTGATTATTAATGCGAACAACGAAGCATAGCCGTTATCGAGCTTTTTCCAAGAAAATAAACAATTTACTTCACACACCACCTTCCACACTTTCTGACCGCAGTTTTGTCCGCAGGTACGTAGATAAAAAGTAGCGTTTATATTATTCCAGGTTTAAATATATCAAATCAAATCTACCGAAGCACGGATTAGATATAGATTTCAATCCAAATAGGTTCCGCCGCGCCGGCGTTATTGAGCAACATAAACATATTTCGTTTTCATCTCTCTTTATAATATTTTTCGTCAGCATGGATAACTTAAAAAATCGAGTAAATATGGAATTAAGAACGCGAACGGCACTTGGAACAAAACTATGGTCTAGTTGCTGATGGCCCTGACTTCCAATTCAGGTTTTTTAGTACGTTAATTTAATGTGCGCTATTAATACCACTCGTCTGAAATCGTATAGGGAAACCTCATGAGATTATAGTCATATCCGAAAACCCACGGAGTTTGACACATGCGATAAGTGTAAGATGAGCTTTTGAGACGCACTTAAATTATTCGACCGCACAGGTTCAAGAAAAACTACTCACAGTAAAAGATGCTCATTAGTGCTAGTAATAAAAAAGTAGTGTTCTAATATACTTTTAAACTGAAAAAGAAGTAATAAAGTGATACGAAAATTGTTAGACAGGCTACTTTTCTTTAATAGAAGTACGTAATTATTATGTCAAGATATAACGGGGTAAATATTAAGGAGAAGGCGTATCTAGTCGGTATCCGTCGGACTATGAAAAACTAGTAATTACGATCATAAAGTCATGCGAAGTTTCGCACATAAAATATGCATTAAGTACTTGAGTTGATTGAGTTGATTGAGCAAGCGAAGCCAGCGAAGGTCTCAGTGGCAACTTAGGCGATTTGGGTTGGTATATTTGTATATTCAACGATAACTATCAAACCGATGATCTGATCAGCATGAAATTTGGCAGATCGAAAGATTAAAATTCAGAAATGAGCTGTATGTAACTTATTGAACTATATTGTTGTTAAGATACGGTTCAAAATATAGAAAAAAAAGTTGTACTTGTAATTGTACTTTCCAAAATTATTTTTATTTTTATTGTAGGATGTATAGTTTTTAAGATATAATGTAAAAATGTAATGTATAAACCATTTTATATTGAGCTCATATCCGCTATAGAATATTTGACTTCATAGGTCCGAGCTTATACCGAGACCGGTCGATTTAGATTAAATTTGAATTAATTCTTTGTACACAAAGTAGGTAGTTATGATGACAGCGAACTGATCTGATGATGGAGTCAGGTGCTCTTCCATGAAAAATATTTGTGATTATGAGTAGTGAGTAGAAAGTTTAATGTATTTATGAGAATCTTTGTAGTGTCTGACTGACTGACTGTCTGATTCATAAGGACTTTAAATTGGTAGGGTGTATCTGTCTTGGTGTGTAACGACGTTACTAAGAAGGGAGTTTTCATAATTCAACCTTTAAGGGATGGAAAGGAGTGATATATATAAACTCTCTTATGTTCGATTTTCGTAGTTAAGGTAGTTATATCTTAATGGATAATGCAAAAAAGCGCTAGAACCAGGACGAGTTTCTAGCCAGTTCCCAAGATACTGGCGGCATTGCCACGTTGAATGGCAATGCTAATACGCTGAGTCAGATAGGAGCCAGCTCTTGGGTTAAGCAATGTATCTACCAGACGCCGTGAAATAACTTTGAAAGCGGTGGGCTCCTGTTTCCCATGGGCCCAGGGTCTCGACTCCAAAAGGCTCAAATATGTAGGCCTTATCCAGTCGGTACAATTAAATATATTTTTTTCTTTTTAAAACGCGCGGACGAAGTCGCGAACAGGACACTAGTTTTAGTATATAAAAATCAATTTCCGTGCTTTAATTTTACGAAACATAAAAAATCGCTCGTCCGAATCAAATGTTTTGATAATTGTGTTTTTTATAGTGGCTTAGTAATCAAATCAACTCGTTATTTTAATTAGGTATCTAATAAATGGTGCAATGGTGAGAAGGAACTCTTTCGGCTTCATTCTAAAACGAAGACTAGAGCTAATCTAGGTTCAAACCTGATAAAAAATCAGGGATTTGTAGCTTATACATATAAAGTTAATATATATATATATATATATATATATATATATATATATATATATATATCTATACATATATAATTATTCTGTGTACGTGTTTGTAAATAAACTCCTCCTAAACAGCTGAACCGATTTTAATGTTTTTTTTTGTGTGTATTCAAGTGAGTTCGAGAACGGTTTAGATTTAAATTAATTTTTATCCCCTGGACGAAGTCGCAAACGGGATAACTAGTAATATATAAAATAAAATCAATTATTTTCTCTAGTTAGGTACTGTAATATTTATGGTACTGAAGATAAACCCATGAGACATGAGACCCCAAGTTTGAATCTTTGAATCTATTGTCATCGAAACTGTACTAAAATCATGGAAGTAAGGTTGTTTAAGATTAGGTTGTTTTGACTCTCCATCATACCATACACGATCTGGAGTAAGCCAAGGCTCGTCTCTAGGACCCTTACTCTTCTCAATCATGTTCGATGATATAGATAAAATGTCTCACCAGCTCATAATGTCTGCTTTATGCATATGATGTTAAAATATTTACAGGTCGTCGCCTTATGATTGAGAATGAATGCAAAGGGATATTAATGCAATTCAGGCTTAGAGCGAAAGGAACAGACTATATTTCAATACCCAAATGTCAAATGATGAGCTTCACAAGGTCTTCGTAAAGTCTTCTTACAAACTACACTCTTCATAAATACTAGGTGTCTATCCATCAAAGATCTTGGTATAAAGTTCGACGCAAAACTCACCTTTCATGAGCATATGCGAACTCTCACAGTCACCTACTTCAAAAGATTAGGTTGCGTTAATGATAGAAAAAGTACAGAAGAAGGTTCATGTACAAAAAATAATTCGGATACTATCCTTACATGTATCCTACAAAGGCTTTTAATTTGCTTGAAACTAGAAGGCTTTATGACCAGCTATTAACAGTGTATACTACGAGGGCAACTAGAGTGCCCAACTCTACTGAGCGAAGCTACCCAACTGTCCGTTCCTGAGAACCGTACTCGCTTTAGACCTAGACGTGTCCCTCTGATTGCACCAACACCTAAACGCACTGTTTCACGACAATAGTTGCCCATCTGTCGCGTACAGAGACATTTAAATATGCTTCTCACTGAACATCCTCAGGCGGATCTGTTTGCGGATGACTGGAAGACGATGGAGAGACTTTGCCTTACGTACTGTGAGAACGTTTTGTATAAATAATAGCTATACTCATAATATTATTTAGTGTAGGTATCAGTTCCTTTTATTATTAGATTGTTTTTATTTTATAGAAGTAAGATTTACCTACTTTTATTTTTCTTTGTAAGTACTTTAGATAACTTTTATTTTTTTCTCTTGCTGTTCTGTTTTCCTATTTTAACGCATTAGATAGTATCTGTAATGTTAAAATAAGGTGTAAATAAACTGAATTTGAATTTGAATTTGAGGGAACCCTGGCGGGTTGCAGGAATTAGTAATAACACTTTCGCAACCCTGGCAGCATTGGTCTATGACCCAGCCTTTTATTGTGTCTTAGCGTTGGTCTATGTTAACCTAGTCTCTTATTGTGTGGTAAGTCGAAGCTTTACCAATACCTTCTCAGATAACGGCTTCTATTAGAACGTTGCTGTTCATGCTCCGCAAAGCTCATCTGCAATACATCGGAGCCTCTTGCCGTCACTGGTAGACGCTCGATAAGTTGGAGACGTGAAATATGTAAATATGGTCCGATAACATTGCGTCCTCAAGCAGCTTCCAGCCACTCGGAGTTAAGTATGCTATGGAGACTATCACCATCTCAAACAACTACTGCGCAATGAACTGCATGAGTAACTTCTGAGCCCTGGCGCAGTGGTTGAGATTCGCCTTGAGGAAATGATGGTCCATAATAAATACTAATTAAGATTTATAATTAATTAAGTCAGCTGAGCTCTTTTCTTTGGCGCTGGCTTTGCACCGTCTGCACAGAGGACACAGTTAGGCGCAGGCGCTTTTCAAGAAGCCGCCTTGAGGGGTGCCCTGTAAAATATACTTTACCGAACTGTAAGATTATTGGGATGCAATTATTTTAAACAAAATAGTATTTATGTAAATATACTCGTACATAATATTACTTGTAAATACTGAATGACTAAACAATGTTATAATAGTTATTTATTTTCTTAAATTTTATTCTTGGTGATTATTTATGTCTCACGTTATATATTGCACGAACAGCCCTCTTCTGCAACACAAATATATAAATATCTGCGATATTCCCCCAAAATATAATGCCATGAAACATAATGCTATGAAAGTAGCTGAAGTAAATAAGTCAAGCGGTATCCACGTCGGTAAAGTGACGAATCTTTTTGACTACGTATACCGCATGCATAAAACGGGTTATAGAATGGAATCCAGTACAGGGAAATCAAAAACAAGGAAGCCCAAAGAGGAGATGGAGGGACATATTCACACAACGGTGGCGATCGGAACGAATGAAAAAGGCAAGGGATAGGGACGTATGGAGAGATTTACGGGAGGCCTATGCTTTAGAAGTGACTATTGCTGAAGAGCTAGATACCTAGAGGGACCTTGTATAAATTGTATGCAAGTAATTTTTTTAAAATTATATGAAATATAGTTATTTTTAAAGTTAGTTTAGATTAAGATACCTATATGTTTACTTAGATATAATCAATAGAAGTAAAGGCTTTTTTATTTATTTTATTACATTTTATCTGACGGACTTGAAAAATCCTTATTTCCTGGTATACTGGTACAGATGCATATCAATTTAATCTAGAATTGATCAAGTAAGTAAGAAGTACGATTTCACAAATAGTATCGATGAGGGTCGCATGAACGAACAGGGGATTTATATAGCTGAAGGTGAAATCAGGCTGATGATGATGATCATCATGATCATCGCACATGATGAGGTGCGTACTTTTGTTCCACTTACAAATTAACTTTGGATAAACTTAAAACTATGATTATAAATTGTCTATGTATTGAGAAATAATTTTATTTTGGTTGTAATATAAATGTTTTATCTTTGTTATATTCATATTATTTACATACAGCTGTTGACAAAAACTGGGAAACCAATATTTAATGGGAGAAGCAGCTGGTATGAGGTAGTGAATGAAAATATAATATTATGATATGATATTTTATTGCATCTTAAATATTTTATTTGGCGTTCGTCAATAGATGGAAATATAAGATAATAATAATAAATAATCATTTACATTTTATGCATGCAATCAGTTAAATACCTACTTATTATGTTAGACAAGTTACTATTACGTATTTTTAAACTTATACAGAAACATTTGACGTTGAATGTTGGATTACCGGGCGTAAAGTTGAAAATTTCAAGATACGCATAGAATATAATGTTACAAATTCAACAAATACATTTAAAAAAATATCCCGATTGTTTATGTAGTAAAAAATTTATAGTTCAATTCCTTATAATAACGATGCAATAATAACGAACTTTTTTTATTTTATTTTATTATATTTCATACAACTAAAAAATAGTTAGTAATTATAATTAATTATGTTATGTTCAAATGCTATAATATATTTTTTTTTAATTAAAAAAAATATCCAAAATTTATTTTTAGAAAAAACATAAAACAAATACAAATTCAAAATTTTATTAAATTCTTGACCGTTTTGGCGGCGGCAAAAATCCAATTATATTGGATGTTTCATCTTCGTGACCTTCTTCAGAGGAATACAAAGAGGACTGTAAAGCCTCGATGAATTCTTCGTTCTCGTGGTCAAACTCGTCAACATGAACCGACTCCTCGTTAGAATCGAGGTTCACCGTCGGTTGATTAGTACAAGTTACCGCCGTGCAATTCTCGCAAATCACAGTGCAGTCTAAGCCTGCCAGTTTATTTTGTACAAATAGTTGTACAAAATAAACTGACCTTTAAAAATGGTTTGATGGATTTTATTGATTAATCTAATATTTCAAAAGTTATCGGCTGCGATAGAAAAACCGGTTCATTAAATGGGCCATAAATCGTAAACGGTAAGATTTACAAAAAAGTTTATTAGAAACAAAAGATGCGAGATTTTATTCTCTATAATAATAGTCTCAATAACTTTTGCCCTTAAGTGCATAGTTTCCGAGATATCGGCCAAAAACGTTTTTCAAGATGGCGCTTGAAGCGTCACCTGGATCTGTCAGCATTTTGTGATTTTATGCTCAGTAAATGATCCTTAACTTATAAAAAAACAATTAAGATCGGAAATTTAGTGCAAAGTTAAATGCTATTTTGACTGGCTTATTTCAAGCCATTCCGATTCGGAAGGGTATGCACGCCAAAAGTAACTTCTCACACAAATGCAATTTGCATACTAAGGACAATGACAGTTGGAAACCTAGCAAAATGAGTTGATCCATTCAAACATAAGAAGAACTTCCATAGAACATAGAGAGTAAGAGGAAGGCTTAAGTCGCGCACCGATGGTGTATTATACTGACATACCTATCTTTATATATATAATTCTACTGTAAAAAGATTTACAATTAATATTTTTTTTTTAAAAACTTGCGGACGAAGTCTTAAATGGGACAGCTAGTATACGTATATTATACTAGCTGACCAGACAAGATAAAATTAATTTAAAAAAAATATTCCGAAATTTCCAATTTGCCAACTGTCAAACGACTGACAGTTATGTCAAACGCCATAAGGTTACATTCAAAATGTTTATATTGTCAAAAGAGATTAGTTTACATTAGAAAAGTTAATATCGTCGTTATATTTTCTTATATGTTAAAATTTCCTTGCGAAGCAAACACTGAGCTCTTATTTTATTTATATAGTATATATAAAGTTTCTTGAGTTATTTTTGGTTTTATTAGTATGTTGGTGTTTTATTTAAATATAGCTAGGGTTATTGACTCGGGTGTGAATAATTGGAATAAAAGCTTTGTGTTCCCTTGTGATTCGAGAAAAAACAATCCGTATAATTATTTTATAGGAAACACACCATTTAATATAAAATACAAACAACAAGATACGACTTTGTGACATCATACTATAAACAATATAAACACTTGACACTGGCGAAATTGAAGAAGAACGAAGAAGAAGAAGTAGGTACTATTTCGATGCCCATTATCGTAGACAGAGAAAACAATTCTCTGTCTACGCCAATTATGATAAAAACTGTCATCTGTCTTGTCTTGTCAGTTGTCTGTCTAATAAGTGCGAGATGTTTGATGAAGAGTTGACACAAGGACAACATACAAATTTTACTAATTTTGATTCTTCGTTTGTCATTTCATGAAGTAACATAGCACTTATAAATTAATTATTTTTTCTAGTGTATTTCATGTGTTATTCAGTAATTTTATCGGATTATTTATCAATTACTTGTGACTTCATTACTCACACCAGAATAAAAAGCTCTACTTTTATTTAAATAAGAACACTGAAATAAAATAAGTAAAATTAATAATAAATCTAATATATAAAATTCTCGTGTCACAGTGTTAGTTACCATACTCCTTCGAAACGGCTTGACCTATTTTTATGAAATTTTATATGCATATTCAGTAGGTCTGAGAATCGGCTACTATCTATTTTTCATACCCCTAAGTGATAAGGGTTGTCCACCCCTAACATTTTTTTGATTTTTTTTTTTGACATTTTTTATTTTTTATAATGTGGCATTAAAAAATACATACAACCCTAAATTTTCACCAACCCCTATTTTTTTATAGTTGTTTTAATAATTTTTCATCCCGCTCGATAACTGATCAATTATCACTTGGTAAGTTATCCCCCCCCAGGCGTCTACCGGTGTCACTTCTCGCCCAGTAAACAGAACGGAGTAGGGATGAGACCGAAGCCGGTCTCCTGTTTCTCTCACACAATAAGCCTTCTCTCACACCCTCCACAGTTTTCCGCCATTGTTACTATTTTCTTTCAACTACGTAGTAATGTTATCATTATTCACTACAAAACTGATCACAAAGGACGTATTTTTTGCTTAGAACCAAAATAGTGTAGTAATGTTATATGAAATCTCATTATTGCACTGTTTTTTACATTTTTTTTTAGATATAAATTTATTTGTAACAAATGAATTCAATAAATGGCGGATCATTTTGTTAATGGGGATTTTGCTGTCAAATTGAAACTTTTTCAGATGGGGATTGTGTAGGGGTTTTTAGGGGTTGTAAGGGTTTTTAGGGGTTGTAAGGGTTTTTAGGGGTTGTAGAGGTTTTTAGGGGTTGTAGGGGTTTTTAGGGGTTGTAGGGGTTTTTAAGGGTTGTACGGGTTTTTAGGGGTTGTACGGATTTTAAGGGGTTGTAGGAGTTTTTAGGGGTTGTAGGGGTTTTTAGGGGTTGTAGGTGTTTTTAGGGGTTGTGAGGTTTTTAGGGGTTGTTGGGGTTTGTAGGGGTTTTTAGGGGTTGTAGTGGTTGTAGGGACATTACCTTACGTAACTTAACTAGCTCAAAACATAAGAATAATGTATCCGTAACTTTATTAATCTCTGTTATCATTACAATAATTTGAATAGCTATATTTTTTTAATAATGATATTAGTACTTTAATATTTTTTGTGAAATTGTAACCGCCCAACGAAGTAGGCACGGGTCAGCTAGTACATATATAAGAGCAATGTTTGCTTCGCAAGACAACCAAAAATAATCTTCGATATAGTTATAAAGCAATTGGTATACATACTTATGTCAATACTGATGTCAGTGTACTTACACTGACATTAGTATTGACATTAGTATTGTCAGTAGCACAAAACAAGAACAATTCGTTTTCGTTTAATATCACTAATCGACATAGTGACATTAAATGGAATAGATTAAGCACTATGCACACTATTTTGTAAGTCTGTGGTGTTCGTAACTTATCTGTGGATATTCATTAAACCATGGTCATTCTAATTTTATTTACTTGCCGGTATTTGTTTGCGTTTCGTAATAAGAACACATTTTGATACTCGGACTAACCTTGTTATCGCAAACCTGCAAACCTGGGTACTATGATTTTTGTGATAAGACCATTTTGGTTTACTGACATAAATATCTACTGGACATTCTGAGAAACAATGGTTACTCTAGTATTATTTTGTTGATGAAGGCACCGACCCATGAATTGAAACAGTGTCAGCACCTTGCCTTCATCAACAAAATAAAACGATGGTTTCTAAAATGCTTTAATGTTATTCGCGTCATATAAGATTTATATAGCACTAGATAACACACGGAACTACGTTCCTTTAATATTGATTAAATTGTAAGCCACCCTACCACTGAGGGTTTCCACTTCCACGCAATAACTCCTTACTAAATATAAGAAATGTTATTTTAAATTACAATTACATTGTTTGAATAGTACAGACACCAACATGTCATTATTTACATAAAGAAATAACAGAAATGTACAGAATAATATCCAAAAATTTAAAATTAATGTAAATCAGTTGGGCTATTAAAAAAATGCTTTTGATAATGTTTGGTGCATTTCATGAAAGCTTTAGTGATCAGCGATGATTCGGAGGTTTTCATTACTTAATACTTATCCTATGATATTAAAAATTAAATTGGTTAGATGAAACGTAAATATATTTAGAGACCAATGATCCTAACATATATTTTAGAAATGAATTATTACTTCAAAAACTCTGATTTTAAAATTGTCTCTTCCTATGCTAAGATTAGTATCGACAATTCGTGACTAACGACCGCAACTAACATCGGCCACAGATTAATAGAGCGTTCTTAAATGGTGCCAAATACTGTGCATTTTTTATGAGCGTAATTTACTAATTTTGTTGCCGATACCTATTCTGTCTAGCCTAAACTAAATAAAGGTCTCAGCTTTTCACGATCGCAATGCATACTCGCTTTGCGAAGATAACGTTCCCTTCAAGTCAAGGCAGTCCCTGGTACACATTTCAATTTGTATGATTACTGGTCACGTGTCGGGAAACACTTATTTTACTGCTCAATTGGGAACGACTTATTCAATTATATGTTACAACTTTGTAATGCAATTTATGCGAAGTGCTATTACTCGATACTTTTGATATTGTAATTTTGATATTGACAATTATGTTTGTATCATTTCACAGTAAGATAAATAACACCATATGACATCAACATTAACATAATAATGTAACTAGGTATTTTAAAAACGCACGCAGGATTTCATTGCAGTTTTCGACTAGTTTTGTCCATAGATTTTTCACTAGAGCTCGATTTTGAAGATCTTAAGAGCTTTCCTTGAGCTCCTCTTTTTGAGTTATCTATGCGATCTTGTACTATTCACGTACTAGTAGTTTCGATTACCCGATCCCTTAATACTTGTAGGGTAAAGGCCAACGTGTCCCAGCCACATCAAATAAAACGTGTAAACGTCACACGTCTCAAGAGACCGCGCATGCAGTGCACGTGCTCGGTGCGACTCCGGATCACATATAGATTCGATTATCTATGCATTACTGCCCACCATCGGGTTTATATGTTATTTGTACTTAACATTATGTTAAAGTCTTTTTGTAATATAAAATATAAAAATCAATTGCCGTGCTCTAGTTTGCGACCGATTAAATTATTTTTTAATTTGTTTTCGCTTCAATGCTGGGTTGGTTTACAATCAAATAAAGTTTGGGTGGTACGAAGTTCAACGGGTCATCTTGTATCACTACATAGTATAAAACAAAGTCGCTTCCCGCTGTCTGTCTGTCCCTATGTATGCTTAGATTTTTAAAACTACGCAACGGATTTTGATGCGGTTTTCTTTAATAAATATAATGATCCAAGAGAAGGTTTATATGTATAATAGATGCATAATATAGTAGTGAAAAACTGATAATTTTAGAGGTTTCTAATGTGATGTCGTAAATAAACAATTTTTTTGCGCTTACATTGCAAACCCTGGCTGAACCCTACGAGATAGATCAAAATAATGTACTACAGTATTGCACACCTTAAACTACCTACTACCAAGGTCTACAAAAAAGTCCGCGATGGTATATGTCTATCTCTAAGGTTATGTTATTCTCTTAGATAACGTTGTATGTAAATACATTCTGTAGTATATTTAGTATCAGCATTGCACCCGTGCGGAGCCGGGGCGGGTCGCTAGTTAAATAAAGATGATGTAAGTCTAACTGTTACTAATGATACGGATATATTAATATAACCCTATTAAGTAAACGTCTCTCTACTTCTGTCAAAAGTTAATCACTGTTTATAATAGTGCCATCCCTTACTGTTAGATATTGACAAAAAGTGACAAGGCGAATCATCAAACCAGTATTGTTTAGGCAATGTTCAAGATGAAAGCAATGTCCAAAATCAAATTCTACTGTTAACTATTTATGGCATAGCACATAATCTAGAAGGAACCTTTCAATCAAATAGAACGGAACTGTCAAACCGCTATCACCAATTAGTGACTTGACATTAATAATTGTGATGTAAACTTTGGCCAGTGAGGCGGGCGCCGGGCGGCGCGTGTAAGCCACGTGGCAAATTGTGAAGCTGTTACCCTACTTCAGCCGACCAGCCTAACAGGGACCGATCGTACCTTAAAATCAGCGGTCTGCGAGCTCATTGTTTCTGGTCACATAATGGAAGAAATTTAAGGTAAGAGCACTTATCTTGTATTTCTTTATTGTTTAATTTTCGAGGGTCTTTCGGTTGTTTATGGGAATGCGGATTTTTTTATTATCATTCTGATTGGACAAATTGTTTTGTGCTAGAAGACTATTTTTAGATTTAAAAAGTTAAAAAAAAACCCTGTTAGATAACTTCGTTGTCCGAATGTCTATCAAACAATAAAGGCCAAGACACTTTTTTTCAGGAACAATTTAAAAAAATAATAATATTAAATTTAAAACTAATTCCGCTTAGATTACTGAACAAAACATGCAACAAGCACAATATCACGAGAAAAATAACTTATTTATTATAATTATTTAATAAATATTACTTCATAATAATTACATTTTAAAAACTAAAAAGAAAACCGACTTCATTGGATACAATTTGAGAGCAAAAAAATAAATTATTTTGATTTTTTTTGTGGAAAGTAGATGTATTGTTTGTATATAATATAGGTAGACCAACTAAACGCACTGCTCTGCACTGCAGGTAACGAAAATATAATCGATGTTCAGTTTTTAGATTTTTGTTAAATTTTTAAAAACCGCTCGACTGATTTTGATAAAATTTAAATGGAAAATGAAAGTATAACCTTTGAAACAAAAAAAAGTTGATGAAATCGGTTCAGGCGTCTTTCAGTAATCGTTGAACATACATAAAAAAAAGATTCCTACGAATTGAGAACCTCCTCCTTTTTGATGAAGTCGGTTAGAAATGACAAACGAAGAATCCTGTCAAAAGATATCCTGTTTAAAATAATGCCTTCCCTTATTGTTAAATAGTGACAGATAATGACTGGGCGATCTTAAGTAGTTTTTAAGCATTGTTCAAGTTGAGAGGCTACTATAAATAAGGCTGTAGATTGTTAACGTATAACGTATACATTTATATATAATTTTACCGCAGTGCTTTTTCGTGAAATTAATGGACCGCTTCCTAGACGCCAGACGCTGTAGCATTGAGTTTTAGACAAAGACATGTTTCAAAATTCTGATGTATAAGTTAATTAATTTATTTACAGAAATAATTACAGAAACTTACAAAGTAATATGCAATAATATAAAATACAGGTGAAGCAGTTGAGCTATCTAAGGATTTGATTTGATTTGATTCAAAATGTATTTATTTGGGAGCATAAACAAGTATACAAGAACATGGAAAGAACGATAACATTACGCAGAAGTTAAATTAACTGTGTCGCGAATGTTAACACCCACGTCCAAAGATAATAAAACAGAACCCAAATTAGATACTATAGCAAGATTGTAGACCACCTCACAACAAAATATTACTGCAGTTGCAAGTGTGTTGTGTGTAAAGTGTGTGTGTTCGCATATGTGTGTGTGTTTGTGTGTGTGTGTGTGTGTGTGTGTGTGTATATGTGTGTGTGTGTGGGTGTGTGTGTGTGTGTGTGTGTGCGTGTGCGTGTAAAGTGAGGGTGAGTTTAAAGTTTGACTCGTAAATATGCGTCATAGTCATTTTATTTTTTCTATGAGTATCTAGCCATTATTAAGCCAGTATTAAAGGGCCTTTAATCAAAAGAAACTTCTAATTGCCTATATTTTGAAATTAAACAATCTTCTTCGTTTAAAATTTAACAATTTCCTCATTCCCTACCCCATTAAGGGCTTTCAGTGAGCACTTTTAAAGAGCACCTCAGGCTAGAAATCATTCTAATAAATGACCACAAAAACACGATCTACATTGTCACAAACTACAAGTTCATTCAATTAACAGTAATTTTCTACGTAAAATTATAAGGTATACCGATCCTTACTTACTTATTACGCATGGACTATCACGTGGAAGACTCGTGCGCAATAAAACGTCCCGCGTGCCGAGTCTAAAGGGAATACGCTAAAACGCTGAATCCGCCGGGCTTAATTATGTCTTTGTCGTGGAAAAAATCTCGGGAATAATTCATGTCGATGTTGGGAATGAATTGTTTGGTAACCAAGTGAATTCATAATGGAGTACTTACCTACTTGCTACTCGTTTCGTAGTGAAGACTCGCGTCCCAAGCGTCATAACGGTATGACTCATGGCTGGCAAATAATCGTATCCCACTGCTGATAAAATATTGTGTTAAAATTCTAATTTAAGTAAATAAGACATACATTTTTTTAAAGATTTTTTTTCCATTCCATTTATTTGAAGTAAATTAGGGAAGACAAGCTTTAGATAAACTCTTGTCGGTTCTGCGTAAAAAGTCTTATTTGTTCCAGCAATACCGACCAATAGAATAAACGAGACTTATACGATATACAATTTAACTAAAAATGCGAAAGTAACTCAGTCTGTCGGTTTGTGACGTTTTCACGCCTAAACAGCTTAACCGATTTCGATGAATTTGTATAGACATATATGGGACTTTGGAGAAAGACATAGGCTTCTTTTTATGTTGGTACCACGCTTGCGAAGCCGCGGGCAGCACCTAGTGGTATATAAACTAAATACATGTTTATGGACAATTCATACAGCATCATCTAGTCCCAAACTAAGCGTAACTTGTACTATGGAAAAAAGCCGACTGATAGAATACTTAATATACTCGTAAATACATATTTCTGATACTTTATAACTTCCAGATACAGAACAAACATGTTGATCATACAAATATTTGTCCTGGGACAGAGAAGACAGTGCTACTATCAACAGAGTTGCGAGTTCAATAGCAACATAATTCTTATTGCGTCGAGAAAAGGTAGGTATTCGATAAATCAAGTTGAAGTTTAGCTTACGGTAGCTAAATTTCAACTTGATCTATCTACCTTAGCATAGTTTGGGGCTAATTGTGCTGTACTGTGTGAGTTGTCCACCAATCCATACTAATATGTAAATTCAAAAGTGTTTCTGTCTGTACGTTACATTTTCACATATCAATATATGGTATATTGATAGATTGTATATTGAGGAAAGACATAAGCTACTCTTTATGTAGGAAAAACGCGCGCGAAGCCGTGGGCAGCAGCTAGTATTTATATAATTAAGTACTTCATCAACAACAATTACTAAACATCCACAAGCTTTGGCAAACTTTCAACAAACTTCACAAACTTTTGCATTTATAATACCACGTGTACCAATTAATATCATAATTGCGACACATTTGTCACAATTATGATATTAAACACAAAATTTGTCACAATTATGGCATCAAACACTGCAGGCATCGTTCAAAAAAACATAATATCGTTCCCGTGTTTAATAAATAAGTAACAACCTTGGTCAAGGACATTTAAAAAAAACGCGTGCGTCTCGGGACGCCCGACAGAAGTGATAACTTAAACTAATCTAACTTGCGCTGTGGGTTAGAGTGAGAGAGCAGGAGCCTGCCTACCACTACCGTATGCATGAGAAAAGGAGAAGCCAGAAAGACTGGCGCCGTAACGCGTTACGTAACGAAGCGGTTTACCCTCCCATAAGAAGTTTTCACTTCAAAAACTCTTACTATAAGAAGGTACTTACCTGTGCCTGTGTACATGCCATATAATATGTATGTTTCTTAATGTGTTCAATGTGTGTACAATAAAGAATAAAGAATAAAGAATAGATTTTTTTTCAAATTTCAGCGATACCGCTGAGACCCAGCAGCGTGTCCGTCTTTGTTCAACATTAAAAACTCCCGTCGTAAAATGCAAGTATTCTGTTGAGCTGCTCATCTAGGCAGCAAGCAGACGTAAATATGTCCAATCTGCACGCTATAAACTCGAGCACCCGCCCGGTTCCCAGTGATTTCTTCTTGATATTTTATTTAAAAGATTAAGCTCGGCTTGGCAGGAGTATCTCGGCGTATCGTTAGAGCCTGTTTCCTCCATTACGTCGCTTTATGACGCCATTCCAGGGAGTCGCCAGAGTGAAGGGAATAAAATTGTTGACAGTCTGAGTTTGGCCGCCATGCCCGAACTTCAAGTGTTCTTTTCTTAGGGGCGAGATGAAAAGTTTGTACAATAAATTGTCATGATGTGCTAACCGCTCTGTTCAGGGGGTATTATTTCAGTTTTCACTGTCCACTAAAAGTTAATCTTTGCCGTAATGTGTTCTGAAACAAAACGAAACAACGTGGGTGGAAATCAAAAGAATTCAATAATTTCAGCATCAATACCTACTATACTTACATACTTGTGGGACATCGCCCACTAAATTTCGAGAGTTAGTTATTTCGACACATCGCTAACTAAAAAACCTAGTTTGACAAGTTATTATTTCAACAGAACATACTTCGACAACACACACCTTCGAAAGACAACTTCTTCAACAGATCCTATTGCGACATGCACTTGTTCTGCAGATAATTATTTCATTATTTAATTATAATGACACGCTCTTTATAAAAAAAATTCGATGACTTTTTGACAACGATGTAGCTGTATCTTACCGATGACGCGTTGGATCTCGACGCAGGCTCAGGAATAAAGTTTAATAAAAAAGTTATTATTAAACTTTATTTTATCACATTTTGTCCTTATTTAATCAATTGTTTCTGGTTTATTCGCGTAACCAGAGAGATTTCATTAAACTCCAACGAAAGAAATCGCACGGCTTCAAATTGCATTATCTAAGTGGCCAGTTGACATCAGAATTTCGTGAGATGATTTAGTCTGGAAATCATTGCTGCAATAAATCGATTGTTTCATACACGGTGGCAGGTGGCGCAGTACAGATTCATGCCATCTAGTTGAGGACACAAAAACTGCGTTATAATATTCCGTGAACAGTCACAATTCCTGTCTTTTTTTGCAAAAAAGTAAAGGTTAATCACGCCGCCTCACAAAAATCCGCACCGATTGTTGCTCGTTGAGGATGCATTTGTTTTCCAAGGCCCAAATTCGACAATGTTGTTTATTCCATTTAGATGGAAATGCGCTTCATTGGTGAATATTACTTTTTACAAAAAAATTACATTCATTTCACTTTGCTCACATAACCCATTGAACGGATTGTCGGCGCTTTTTATAGTCTGCTGGTTTGAATGATGAAGATTTTTTGTCAAAATTCGCAAAAGTCAGTCAGTAAAAGTCAGTATTTCTTGTATATTGTTTAATTTCCCGCAATCTCGTTGCTTATATGGTAAAGTTAATAATGATCCAGACTCCGAGATTATAATGACCCGTAAATAGGACACCGGACACAGAAACACGTGTCCATTTATTTTGCATTTTAAGTATCCAAACCAAGTTTCAAAGAAATCACACCACCCGTTAAAAAGTTCCCATACAAACTTTGACACCCCACTTTACCCCTTTGTTATGGTTATTTTGAAAAATACGGAAACACGTGTACATTTATTTTGCATTTTATTTATTCATATCAAGTTTCAAGCAAATCGCACCACGCGTTAAAAAGTTTCATACATTCGTTCTCACCCCTTTTCACCCTCTTAGCGATTGAATTTCAAAAAACCCGCCTTAGTGGGTGGTTTTGCTATAAAATTAGGCTACCTTCCAAATTTCAGCTTTTCAGCGGTTTCGGCTCAGCGATGATGAATCAGTCAGTCAGTCAGGTTAAGCTCTTTTATAGGTATAGATATAGATTGGCAGAGCAATATTGTTGAAGAATGTATATTCTCTAATACCAACCAATGGTACTTGTAAATAATTGATTTTATTCTATATCATGTCCCACTACTAGGGACATGATATAGTCCCAAACTTTCCATTAACTTCCACTCTTTGCGCTCCAAGGCCACAGTTTGAGTTTGCTAGTTTGGCTTCAATGTATATATTCAATAGTCGTTATCTCCGACTATCGGGCACCTACTGAGTGCCCTACCTACACCTACACCTACGAGCTTCGCCCAACGTTCTAGATGCATTCTTGTCAAATGACTTGCCCAGTCCTATTTCAAACGTTCTCGTACGTACATCCGCTGCCCGTTTGCTTTAGTTATATCACTCTCTTTCATCTCTATCAGTCACTCTCTATCAGTCTCTTTCTTTTCATCCTTTCTTTTGATCCTCAAAACACTGCGTTCCATAGCTCTCTGGCAATTTTTGATGTTTGATTTTTGTGACTGCTATAATCTTCTAATCCAAGTAATTACTAATTATTCTAGAAACACTTACAATATAGTGAGCGCCTAAAGCTGTAGGTAATTCTAAGTCACTGCATAGGTTTTTTATTGGTAAGCTCTCTAACAAATTGAAGTATGTTATACTATTCAGATTGATCTTGCTAAATAAGAAAAGCCCCTTTAAGGAGTCACATATGCTTATGTTATTTTCAGTATCACTTAGTTGGGGAAAAAGTTTCTTAACATTTTTTGAGAAAATTTAAAACATTTTTTAATGTAGTTTATTTACATTTAACTAAAGTATGTAGGTACCATTTTGTTCGATAACTTTTTGCCATCTTGTAGGTAGGGACATGATCCCATTACTATAGAAATTTTGGGACTTCTGATCAAAATACCGCGACAAGTGCTTTTGGCAGTCCTCTCGTGATGTTAACCTGACACTGCCTAAAGAATTCTGAAGAGACCGAAACAGGTGGAAATCTGAAGGTCAGGACTATACGTCGGATGCATTCAGCCAAACTCTCTTAATTTTTGCTGAGAGGCTAAAGATGTGTGAGGTCTAGCGTTATCATAATGAAAAACCACACCCCTTCTGAGATTAATTCCGGCCGCTTTCTCTCAACTTCTTGCTTTAATCTCATCAGTTGTTCGCGATTCGAATCGAAATCGAATCAGAGTTCAGAATCGATGGTCCTGCCTGGTGGTAACAGCTCATAATGAATAATACCCTTCCAATCCCACCACACACACACAGCTTCACCTTGTTGCGAGTTAACCCGGGTTTCGCCACAGTCTGTGAAGCCTGACCGACCTTAGACCACGACCTTTTTCGCACGTTCTTGTCGTACGTGATCCACTTTTCATCACCAGTTATCAGCTTCTTCAAAAATGGTTCGGTTTCATTACGTCGTAATAAAGAATCACAAATGAGTACGCGGTTCATTAGGTTTCTTTCAGTGAGCTCGTGAGGTACCCAAATATCGAGCTGTTTTTGTGTACCCAGTTTTTTTCAAATGCGCCAAAACTGTTTTGTGGTCAATTCCCAGTTCTTCAGCTACGTCGTAACTACTGATATGCCGATCTTGCTCCACTTTTTCAAAAATGGCATCCTTTTTTCCGTAATAGGGCGACCAGAGCGACGTGCATCTTTGACATCAAAATTTCCGGATTGAAAACGCTTTAACCAAATTTGTGCTACTCTCACAGACACTGCATTAGGTCCATAAACATTTTTTTCGAGGCTTACGTTGCATTTTTACCTTTTTTGTAGTAAAATTTTAAAATGTATCGAATTTCTTCATTAGATTCACTCATCTTGACAGTACGAAAAACAAATAAAAATCACACATTTTCCTAATTTGCATTTGGAATTATGTTCTTTAAAATTTAAACTTTTAATGATACCAAAACCAGCCAAATACAAATAGTATAGCCAAAGAGATTTTATTACAAGTTCATACATACTATAATGCGAAAAGACTTTTTCCCCAACCTAATATACATAGGAAATACCCAGACCCGAGACAAATACTTGCAGATTATTAAACATTTGTCCCGCGGCGGGAATCTAACCCGCAACCATCTGCGTCTCAGTCGGACCTTAGCCCATTGCGCCACAGAGGTTGTCTAACGAGTTAAAGAGTAAGAAACCTGACCTAAAAATTACTTAAACATCTTTTAAATAGAGGTATAGGATATTCTGATACAGCTTTTCCCTTATCAGGGTTTGCCATAGGTAGACAAAGTTTTTGCTAGACAGCTGATGCTGTCCCGTAAGCCCTGCAAGACAGAAATTCAGAATGCCCTTTGGGTGCGTCTTCTGAAGATATTTGAAAAGTTGATGGAATCCGGATATGCAAAGTGGTGAGGTATTTACTTTTGCCCAGCTAGGATTTCGGATATTTAGGGAATAGTTAACATATTGGAAAATAAGTATATCATTTGAGCACCTGGATTACCGTGTAGGTAGGATTAGTATTTAATTTACCCATCCAATACATCACGAGCTCTTAGAAATAAGTAAGTATCAACAATATTCTGTGAATGTTTAGTTTGAATACACTCAATGTTTAGTGTGAATGAGCTCACATTTTATATAATTAGCGGTATTTCGTTATAAAGCTGTGCGCCTTTGAAACAAAAAAAATTGCCGTGGGTCGGACGCGCCTTCGGATAAGCCAGAAAACTGGGTGTTTCGTTTGGTTATTTGTCGCACTGTTTTAAATGATAAACTAAGTATTGAGTATTTCTTAATTTTACGGATAAGTATGCATGTATGAAATTTGCTTTATGTGCATTAACTTTGTTTCTTTATAATAGTAGTAGTTCGTGTCCCCCTACTAAAGGGATAGTGAAATAGTAATTTAATGATTTTGTATCGTATTATTTCAACTTCACTTCTCCACGCGTTATCGTGTTATGGGCCGCCGCGCCGGTAGGATTGGCTGCCACGCCAGTCTTAACGATGTCATTCGTCGGGCACTCACCAGCATCAACGTACCAGCTGTTCTTGAACCCAACGGTCTGATACGTGACCGGTAAGAGACCTGAAGGTATGATTCTTGTCCCTTAGGAGATGGGTAGGCCATTAGTGTGGGATGCTACTTGCTTGAACACCCTGGCCCCATCCCATCTGTCGGGAATTTACGTTAGAGCTGGTGCGGCGGCTGAATGTGCCGAGGACCTCAAAAGCGCAATATATACTGGTTTCTACATATTTGAGCCTTTTGGAGTCGAGACCCTGGGCCCGTAGAGAACAGGAGCTCACCGCGTTTTCAAAATTATTTCACGGCGTCTGGTAGATACATTGAGTGACCCAAGAGCTGGCTTCTATTTGAGTTTGATCCGCGGACCGCGGATCATCCATCGACTGACATCGACTTCGACTCCATCGACTAAATAATACGTGAGTAATACCCGTGTATGTCAAAAGGTATAGTACAATGTTTCAACACACGAAAGTTTTGAAAGTGAAAAAGATATATTAAGTGTGGTTGTACAAGAGGGTTGTAGATTGTGTAGCGTACTCGGCGTGGAACGCGCCGAACAATGTTTAGAAGCTAGCACGAAAAAATAATTATGCACAATTTATTATATACCTATATTGTGACTCATATTGACTCTTATTATAATAATAATAATAATAATAATAATAATAATCCCGGACATTTCACACAACATCATCTGGCCCCATACTAAGCAGAGCTTGTGTTATGGGTACCACATGACTGATATACTACTTATATACTTTTTTTTTTTGTAAATACATACATATTATACATAGAAATACCCAGACCCGAGACAAATACTAGCAGATCATACAAACATTTGTCCCAAGGCGGGAATCGAACCCGCAACCTTCTGCGTCTCAGTCGGACCTTAAGCCAATTGCGCCACAGAGGTCGTCTTATTATGTTTACTAGATGACTGATATAATATTTAAATATTTTGAAATACATCCCGATACCTAGAAACCCAGACACAGAACAAACACCTTTATTCATCACACACATTTTTGTTCTGGCAGGGAAAATTAACCCCAACCTACAGCGCAAAATACTCTTCTAGTACAGTCACTTAAAACAGTTCTAACAAACATTTTTTAAATCACCTACTTTATCGTAACTATTATTATTCTTCTGGTATTTTAAAATGTTCTGCAAGCCAAAGATTTCACGTGCAATTCGTCTGGTGCACTGCAAGTGCACTCTATTTGAGAGAAATAAAACGAAGACGTGACCGCAGCGTTTTGTTTTGACCCGTCTGTTTCATCTCACTCTAATAAAGTTCCATTCCAACACAGAATCCAGTGGTTACTATGATTCAGTTAGACGGTGTGGGAATCGAGTTATTTTTAAATTCAACCAAAAAGCTTACTCTTAGGTAGAAATTCGTTTTTTGATATAATTTAAAAAGCACAAATTTTGCAAAAGCATATTTTAAAACTATCACGTTAGGCCTGACCCAGTGTCTTGGAAAACAGCACTCTGATATTTCAGCTATCTACAGATCGCTTTACAAGATCCTTAGATGTGTTAACTGTTTCCCATTTGTTTTAGAATTATTTAAATTCATGTGTGACAATTCTGTAATCAACAAGCGATAAATGTCAAGAAAATAATGAAGGGCTATGCACCCTATGCATCGCGCACAATAGGGCACAGCAGCATTCAATAAGGTACCTACAGTAGGGTTCAGAGAACAAATGGAATTGAAATAACAATAAAATTGGACAACACCAACAACATTACGCCCATGAATTTAGCAAATTTATTGGATTCATGAACCAATGGATGGGAAATGACTTGAATATTTTATGATGAAAAGTCTACTTACCTGCTTGCTGGAACGTTGTTGCACCTACCTAGTAACTACAGAGAATTTTAACATTGATCAATAAAACAGCCAAAAAAAAGCTTAATACGGAGATACGGGAGTTGACTAAAATGGACTCCTTTGCTCAAAACTGCAAAACAAGAAAAAAAAACCGTGCACATGATCCGATCCATATATATCTAAATCCAAAAGACCAACAAATGGCCCAGCTAACCATAGAGCAAAACACCAGCAAGGCATTCAGTCTAACAATGCAAAGATTTATCCAAATTGAACCCTATCCTGTTCAAAATAGGATGTTAAGATATTTCGACGATTTGCTATCTAGAGTTGCCTGCCACTAGCATAGAAATAAGTTTTGGGGCGTATAATCGATTATGTTGTATTACCTCGTTACGCAGAGATCAGGAGATGAAGAGGGATTGGATCCCCTTAAATCATTATTGTTTACTCTCACTGCTCGTGGACTAAAGCAGTTAAAATGTAATACAATTAAAGTGCGACCTTGGGTTTTATTTAACTAGTACCTACTTACTTAACTTCATTAAGACTTTTTTTTAAATCGATACTTTTGATAAGTAGTCTGTCGTTAAAAATCTTATCACAATGATGACAAAGTTTTTATTTTTTATGAAACAATTTAAGGCAACCATGATAGATTTTTTTTTATAATCTCTTCGGCCCAGTGGGCTAAGGTCTGGCTGAGACACAACAGGTTGCGGGTTCGATTTCCACCGCGGAACAAATGTTTGTATGATCTGCAAGTATTTGTCTCAGGTCTGGGTGTTTCTATGTATAATATGTATGTATGTAATTACAAAAGAAAAAAACGTGTGCGTCTCGGGACGCCCGACAGAAGTGATAACTTAAACTAATCTAACTAGTGCTGTGGGTGAGAGAGGAGGAGCCTGCCAACCGCTGCCGTATGTGTAAGAGAGAGGGTAGCCAGACTAGTGCCGTAACGCGTTACGTAATGAAGCAGTTTACCCTCCCATAAGAAGTTATCACTTCAAAAAGTATTTTTATTACTATTATTATTAGAATTTGACCATCGGCTAAGACTTTATTAACAAACAAATTGACTATAAATGAATATAAACTCGTGACACTGGCAAAATTGACATTATTATGTCACATGCCATTAACGAAGAAGATAAAGTTCGTATTCAGTAAGCTGCGATGATCGTGGAAGTTGCAATTGTATGGTATTAATGTTAGCTTTCGCGTAATGAGTGGGTAGGTCATTTATTAATATTGTAGGTACCTAACCCCCCTTTGTTAAGACTATTAAGCTTAAAAAGAAAGAAAACTTTTTAGAAAAAGATCGAAATTTAAAGCCACCCTCCACCACAGATTATAATAAAAACCATTACGTCACACAACCGACAAGTGCGATGGACAGATACGTAAGCCAATTGTACCGAATACTGATGGATAAAGCTACCTGACAGTGAACGCGAAGGGTTCCGTGTAGCTTAAAAACGAAATGTTTTAAAGTCTATAATACTTAATAGAAAGAAAGAAAGAAAAGAAAGAAAAAACATTTATTCAGCCACCACTATACAATCTAAATACAAACAATACTATAAAAACTGTGACAGTGACTAGACTAAAACAAAGAGCATTAACAAATAAGTGAGGGTTGAGTGGTGGTGAAATGGCCCACAACTCAGCATAATGCTACTGCATGTTGCCATGCTGCAGCGCTGGTCTTCCGCTGAGGCCAATATTGACTTCACGGACATATAGGACATAATAGTTCGCAAACTGAGCTTTTTGTAAAAATCTGGACGCAATACTATGTATTTTGATCAACCTCTTTTGAAATATAGGTTTTAATGTTAATGATAAAATTTTATGAAAGGTAAAAATAGTTGCTTTTAGTGACGATAATAAGTTTAGAAACCAAACTATTTGGATGTGGCTTACTTACTTTGGGTAATTAAAAAACAACACTGAACCCAAGAAACTACCAATAGTCATCCCTCCGTAAGCCGTCGGGCAGATCAAAGCAAACAAATAAAATCCAGCTAAGTACATTATTATACCCGTGAAATGCCTGCATCTGTTGGTTTTTTGCTATTAGACACAAATAACCATCGATGCCACTGGTCACCCTCCGTTGGGCACACTCCATAATCATGACAATCAAAAATCAACTGTATCAACATCTAGGTGAAGTAGAAAATTAGACAGATCAGGCCAGAGAGGTTTCGCATTCGATTTACAACCTTATCGATGCGACTATAGAGTTCATTTACAAGATAATGTTTAAGTTACGAAACGAACAAAATGCCCAATGGGTCAACTCCCCCTAATTCAATTTCTACTTGTACCCTGATCTGATTATGTCTGGTGCAATCCTATGACGTACGGATTCTGCTTACAGGGTTATACCCTTAGGCGGTGACGTGATGTTTTAAATATATTTATAGTTTAAACTAATAGACAATAGGGTGAAATATATTAAGAATTCCGCACCTCAAAACAAAAAGAGAAAATCTTATAGGAGCCTACTCTAAGGTTCACTTTGTGAGAGATTTTTTAACCACAAACTTTTGTTTGTCCTTCAATCCGACTTATACGGGACCTTTGGTGCTCGAGTCAGACCAGCACTTGTCGGGTTTTTTACAGCACATTTTTGTTAATTATTTTAGACTAACAAGTTAATTTCCAGTTAAGTTTCCAATATCATAACTACAATTGCACATACTAGGTCGTAGTAGGTGTGTAGGTTTTGTATGATTATATATATATATATATATATAAAGCCACCCTCCACTGAGGTATATATATAGGTATATATATACCTCAAACGGTGTCGTATTACAAGCGATTATCGTATCATTGAACAAGATCATCCCAACCTTCGAGTTTAAATCAATTTCTACCCATTACCTAGTT
The DNA here is from genome assembly GCA_948098915.1 of Lampropteryx suffumata. Lineage (NCBI taxonomy): Eukaryota > Metazoa > Arthropoda > Insecta > Lepidoptera > Geometridae > Lampropteryx > Lampropteryx suffumata. Next base: position 8,970,645 of record OX402544.1, on the reverse strand, counting down.
TTTTCAAGTTTATGTAAGGCCCAGCACGCACTAGCAAATTAATACGCTCGCTTTAAACCGCGCTATTCTGTATTCTATTCTGCATTATTCGTTAACTACATGTAAACAAAAACTGCCTGTTAAGTGCTTTTGTCAGATAAAGTTTATATATTTTCATTTGATGACTTATGGAGTATATCAGTCATGTGGTACTGCTTACTTTGGAGCCACATGATGCTGTGTGAAATGTATGGCATTATTATTATTATTTCAAGGATGTTATTTTATTCGTGGTTTTTGCCACGTATAATTAAAATTCTATTATTTATTATTCTATTCTAATTTTATATAACTTCTAAAACTACATATCATGGTTTTAAACATAGCTTTCACTCAAAACGGGATATTTACCATGATATACGAGATAAACTATATAAGTTTATCTCGTGAACATGACGCATGCAACTGTGCCGAAATATCGGGAAGCAGAAAAACTCATAAATCATGGTAAATATCCCGTTTTGAGTGAAAATTGTATCTAATTCTATGTTTCAAAGAATAACGCATAAAAATCCTCGATATCCTCGAATCCTCGACCTTCGCAATGCGCGCTAGGCTTAAGCTATGTGTAATTATAAATAAGAGGCGCAGTGTCCCCTCTGCCCCGGTCGGCATGTAAATCTTGTGCTAATTTGTCATATTTTCTGCCTCGTAGAGAAATGTTTTGCATACGTTGTTTATGTAAATTACTATGTTAATTGGTTTGCAGCGAATGTTATGGTTCAGATTTCAAAGGCGTCGCGCTGTTTACAAAGCTTTGTGAGGTAAAACATACATAGATCTTTCTTTTGCTACTCGTATTACGTGAGGTGGTTCAATTTCGTATATGACAAACCTACCAAGCTTCTACTTGGGATTCCCAGCTCGCCACCAGTCTTGCCGCTATACGTGACGTTCAAACGAATTATCGGACAGTCTTTTTCTTACGTGTCAATGATATAGCTAAATTAGGTTTGAATAGAATACTGCCACCCTCATTCCATCGACTGTGGCGACCATTAGGTCATCCCTTGTGCAGGTGTAAGGGCACAAGGGGCAGACGAGTTGATGTGACACCGTTTGGATGGGAGCTTCGCTGTCGCTTTGGGTACAAGCAGAGTCGCGATAGTAACATTTTCACATGCTTTCTCTACAACGGCGGACTTGGATCCGGACAGTAATATTTTCGGATAATGATATCAAAGTCAAATATATCTTTGATATCTTTGATCAAAGTCATATCAAAGATATGTCTTACATACTACATACTAGGTGCCAATTCTCTTAACCCAAGCCCAAGAAGAAATGGCCAGAAACTAGTCCTGGTCCTTGCGCTTTTTGCATGATCCATCTTATAACTACCTTAACTACGAAAAATTCTAATATAAACTCTAAAAATACAATTTAGAGTTAATAGAGTATACATTTGAAATGTGTCGTTTAACTATCTCAGGGCAGAGCAACATGAGGCCATGCTTTCTTATAATCCAATATCAATAATCGTGAAAATATGATGTGTGAAGAATTAGTTTCCATCGCTCGGTACGAAAACAAATATGTATTATTTTAGTCAGTATAGCAAGGTACGCTTAAAAAAAAAAATTGGCTCCCTTCGCTAGTTTCTCTCTCTCTCTCTCTCGCTAGTTTATTTAAGGTAAGTGTTCTCTTTCTTAGTGATCTTTGTGAACGGTAAGCTCACTTCGATCTCAAGATAGGTACTGTACTGTCTGACACATGTATTAAATTACTTTTTAATCTTGTGTTGTGGTTTACAGAAGCTCTGCTGTTACGAGTTCAAATTGTTTAAGTACTAAACATTCATATTAGTGTGTTAATGTGAAGTGAGATGGTGTCAACTTATGATATGATAGGGGTAGGTCGCTTCGTTCGCTACTATAAAAATTAGGTCCCGCTTTGCTCGCTACTTAGAAGCTACTTACTTTCCGTTCTCTTATAATAATAAAGTTATAATATGAAGTACGATTTGCTTGCTATGGATAACAAGCTAAAGAGTACACTTTGTGCCCCTCTTTACGAACTTTGCGCAGACGAAAGGGTATGAAATTTCGCACACTTGTAGTTTATATGGAGAAGGCGTGTAGAATGCTATTTTTTTTATTAAAATAATTAATTAATAATGGTATACCACTAGTACCAATAACTATCTAAAGTGACCTCATTCATAGTAGATATATTTTCACAGAACGGCACATAAAGTATACTTTAAGACAAAGTAATAAGTTTGGAGCTTATAAGACGCAATAGACTATTTTTAAACAAATTATGTAATACAAGATTATCTCCGTAGCGATGAGAGAAGGTTGAGTTTCGTAGCGCGTAGGTAGGTAATATACCCGTAGCTAATTCTACAAACATTTTTCGTATTCTATTGTTTCTACGTCGTTCTACGCAGGAAATGTTTGTAGGTATGTTATCTTAGTTTTTCCGTAGTGATAATGAAATTTATTAAAATTATACCCATAAACCATTTTCATCTTTCGACTTGTATCTTCAGTAAAGAATAAGCTCGCTTCCACCCGCAACTAATTGGCTCCTCGGGCGAGAGTAAACTTTATAATCCAAGGTGCCCGGGGGTGGCGTTTGAAGGTTAAAAAACAACAACTCCAGCCAATATAGAACGCAATAAAAAATTAATTACATTTTTAATCTACGAAAATGTGAACAGAAGGTGGATTACGCGGAGTTATGTTGCTGGATATGGCATGTTTTAATAATGCAATGTTTTAACTTCTTCTTCGTATCGTGTGTGAAAGTATCAAAGTAGAGATGGAGTTCATTCACCACACTTCATCCTCCACAGAGGCTCCTTACCTCTGTGGCGCACATACTATGATATACAATGCACACGACGCTCCATGATAACCTTAGAATAGATAGGACTTTTCAACAGTTTGGACTGTGTCCACTATGTGTGTGGGCTGTGTGTGGAGACTATGATCAGAGAGCGCAATGCACATCTCACCCGATATATATCGATATTGAATTACGCGATATATCTCGAAGAGGCGACAGCTTTCTTAGGGGTAGGTTTGCCTTCTTTGAAGCCGTTACGGAATCGCCTCCGGTTGCAGTGGTCTTCCTGCGTTTGGCCTTCACTGACCAGTGGTACGAACGCAGTTTAGCTGCAGGGTATCCACACTGAGCACACTGTGATTTCTGGATATGGTACCAGAAATCACAGTGTGATATATGATATATCATCATCATCTGCGTGAGATGTCCTCACTTTCTCAACATAAGCTCTTTGAAATGAAATGACTGCTCTGAAACGTTTTTAACGTTACTCTGGTATTCCGTTCGCAACACATTTTAGGCAACGCGTTATATCATGACGCAGCGCTGGAATTATTTCTCTAGTACTAGTTCGATAACGGGGCGTAACGTTACGTCTCAACTGTTATTTTTGTATGATTTGGTGATTTGCTATCTCAAGGACATTTTATCAAAGATATAGGCCTTAAGCTCAGTTTGTAGTCGCTTTGCCTTCCGCGCATAAGGTTATGGGTTCGTTACCCTCTCCTGCGGGCCTAGCACGGCACGAGGAGAAATAGTCTTTCCCCCGTTTTTATCCACCTGTGGTGGACAGGTGGTGGTGTATTTCCACTGACAGGTGGATAAAAAGGTGGAAAGACTATTTCTCCTCGTGCCGTGCTAGGCCCGCAGGACAAACATAGTGTATGTTGAACATAGATGTTTATTCTGTTACTAGATGATAAAAATATCTTATTTACATGTATAAAAGTGTAACAGTCGCCTGGATCCCATAGTACAAGCTATGCTAGATGGTGCCGTGTGAATTTTCCACATATAATAATAATACATAATAATATTAATAATATATTAATTTCAGACAACTAGGTCCATATATTAATTAGACACACAATAGAAGACTTCAAAAATACCCCAGCCAAAAAAATAACAAAAAAACCCAAGTATTAAAAATTAAAAGTATTACTTTACTAAATTATTTGATATTAATTTATCAGTTTTTTATACTAATATGACCCAATTTAAAAATACAAGACTCAAACTTATCTGCTATAAAATTCAGAAAGCTGTGACTATGTCTTATTCTACTCATTATTTCTGCTATCCTCTTTCGAATGATCGCAGCGAAGCCGATTAATTTATTTATTAATCATTGAAATTGTATTTGTTTCTAGTGACTTTATGCGCATGTTTTGTCGACTCAGGGCTCACACAGGTCCTAATATGATTTAACAGAGACCATAGGACGCCGATTAGACGGCTCTAGTTGGGGCCGGAACAGCGGCAACACCGCGGTACCCCAATTTATAATTCACTGTAATATTTCTTATTATTGGAACAAATTGTTTACTTTTTAGGGTTTCGTACCTCAAAAGGAAAAAAGAATCCTTACAGGATCACTTCGTTGTTCATTTGTCTGTCTGTCTGTTTGATTTGCGAGATGTACCTACTATATTTAGTATTTATTGAGTATTTATTTGGACATGTCCAAGAACATTGTATTATGTCTCAAGATGAATAAATGAAATTGAACTGAGACCTTCTCTCTCAGGAACGCTTGGAGGTATCATACTGAAATTAATATCAAATACTTCTGCGGTTCCTTAAATCTGTGATAATAACGGTTAGTTAATACAATAAAAATATACGGTCATATATATATATTATTAACCTTTACTTTACTTTCCCACTGCTGGGCAAAGGTCTCCCCCAATCCTTCCATTTGTCTCTATGCCCCGCCACTTTCCGCCAGCCTTTCTCGATGGCATCGAGATCGTCACACCAACGTTTCTTTGGCCTGCCCTGGCTACGTCGGTTGCCCATCTGCAGGCACCCATTGTGTAACGACCTCTGTCGACGGTCATATATGCCTTTGATGACAAACTTATTAACAATTTTCGGTTCTTTCATGGTATGACGATAATTGGACTAGTAACAGTAAATGATGTTAAAAGAACCATGGTGCTGACCCCGCTTAGGCGCTGCGCAAACTTTATGTTGCCAACACGGCACATCATCACAGAGTTCCGTAGTTGCTGTGTACTGTGGCGGTGATCGGACACGGTCGCCCGTTGCTACTACTGGCCACTGGTACAATTCGTTGCTTGTTTTCCGTCAGTCTCACGATGGACGTCGATGAAGAAACTCAGTACAATTGTAAGGAAATTTGTTAATGTTGCTTGTGTCTTCAACTGACGACTTTTAGTTTCCAGTCAGCGACACCGAACACTTTTCGATCGTCAAGTGAGTAAGTGTCAAGTGGCCGCAACTGGATAGAAAATATGTCTACGTATGCGCAGGGAGTGGATGATTTCATACCGGTTCTATAGAAATCAAATATTCATCGGTAGCTTGTATCTGACACAAGAAACAAAGGTGTCCACGTTTGTGCCACATGTTGTTGTATATGTGCTTAAAACAAACATAAAAGTTTAAAACCTGGGTAATAAGAACTTTCTTCCATAATATGTTTGTCAATCATCTCGCACGTGTCAGAAAGGTTGATAAATTAAAATTCATCTTTATGTACATTATTTATTAAATTAACAATAACGTGGATGGATCAAAGCTTCCAAGACTTTTAAAAACATATTATGCCAAAGCATAGCTAGTAAATACTAGGAAAATTCTAGTTACCTACATGTAAAAGCACATCGAGAAATAAATTATTACTCACAGGTAACAACTTAATAATAATTGAAACCAATTTATGCAGATAACAAATATAACATAGTTGTAAAGCCTGGGATTGTTATCAAACAGAGAAACAACACAAATAGTTGACAGTATACTTAATAAATACACACAAAATATATACTAGTACAATATTATAACAAATTACTTATCTTTCTTGTTCCGTTGTTCCTCATAATCCGCTGTTTTTCGCTTTTACATCGCCTTTTATACATTTTTTTTAATGTCTACAGAACATCACACCATATCAACCAACAACCAATCACAGGAGAGTAGCAAATATTTCAGTACATTATGATCAAAAACTAAATATATTATTAAAAATATATGTTGAAACATAATAAAACTATTTCAACATATGTGTTACAATTTTAGTAATTCTAGTATAGGCACAATCATCGAATAAGTAAAACCAATCATAGAAGCCTATTAAGAATGTAAGTATAACGATGAAAGTTATTTACGTAATAAGAATAAAAATATTTTAAATATATAATATAATAATATAGTAATAATAATAATCCCGGACATTTCACACAGCATCATCTGGCCCCAAAGTAAGCAGAACTTGTGTTATTTTATTTATCCAAAATTTTAGGCCTTCACCCAAGGAACCCCTCCTTGGGTGAAGGCCTAAAATTTTGGTAAAAAGGCCTAAAACTTAGTTCGCAACCAACCTAAGAATAAATCCATAAAATTGTAATATCTAATATGTTAGAAATAAGGAAATACACGGCTTTTTTATTTTTATTATTATTTTTTTATACAATGATTGTTTTGATTAAATATTCAGAGTGCTATTCCTTTTACAAATGTTATCGGTTTATTTCAATCCTCAACATTTCGGCTCTGATTGTGTATCCATATTTACCCAAACCCGTTGTCTGTATAACTAAACAAAAAAAGTATTCAATCGATCGTTGGCGACGTATATGTAGCGTATCTAGCCGTTTTTCATTAACATAATTTAAAAGCACGTCACGTCACGTAACGTTCAGATGAAATGCAATCGAGTTAGTAGATTCGCCTTTTTGGCAGTTCAGTTTAGACAAAATGTACATTACAGGAGACACACAAGTTGGTAAAAACAGTCTTGCCTATCTCACCTGAACAATGAAGAAACTTGCGCCGTTTCCAAGTTAACCACGTTAGCGAGCTACTTTACTTCGAAGTTATAAGTGAGTGCATTATTAATGTGCGCGGATACTGTCACTGCTTGCCTAAGTTGGGCCCTTAATCACAATAACAATAACAGTTGAGCTAATATACAGGGTGAACTAAATCTTCCAATCGTGAATTAATCACGATTGGAAGATTTAGTTAACCCCGTTCACATTGAAAAATGGTTGAAATTTTTTATTTATGGGATGTCTTATAAATAATGAATGATTGAATGAAAATTCTTTATTGTACACCTTAAAACTAAAAATAACAATTTTATAACTAAATTTATTTACGAAAAATTATGTACAATGGGCGGTCTTATCGCTAAGAAAGCGATTTCTTCCAGACAACCTTTAAATAATAAATAATATACATTTAAATAATTTAAATAATATACAATACTTCTTCTCACTATTTATTTATTTATTTATTAGTTGCATCAACAAGGTATAAATAAAAGGGCGTAAGCCCGTGAATATAGTGTCACTTACGCGTTTATTTCATAAAGTCCAGGCACACAAATCATATTTAGAATGAATAATAATAATAATGCCGGACATTTCACACAGTATCATTTAGCCCCAAAGTAAGCAGAGCTTGTGTTATGGGTTACCAGATCACTGCTATACTACTTAAATACTTTTTTTTTGTAAATACATACGTATTATACATAGAAACTCCCAGACCCGAGACAAATACTTGCAGATCATACAAACATTTGTCTCGCGGCGGGAATTGAATCCGCAACTTTCTGCGTCTCAGCCGGATGTTAGCCCACTGCACCATAGAGGTCATCGTCGTTATAAAAGTTTAGTGAAATATTCACTGATTTCTAGATAATAACAATCATTAACAAGTGATACCTATTTAAAACTTAAAACCTAGGATCTTTTTTTAAACTTTAGTGCTAAACTAAACCTTAAACACAAACTTTTACTAATTTTTGATTATAAAATTGTAAGAGCAACAAGGACCTCATGAAATGACAAAGTCGAACGGAACACTATAATGGCATCTCTCTTGATGACAATTACGCCAATTTCAAGTGATTTTTTTTGATAAAATATTGTGATAAAGACGCAGTCGATCGTCATTTGTCTATTTAAACGTCGTCGGGGAACGACCGTCTAGATTTTTTTTGGATCGTGTAAGTTACAAAGTAACAAAATACACTAATAATTCAACTTTTATATTTAAACTTGAATAGAAGCCACAATTGATTGATTTAAATTCAACTGAGATTACCCAATAAACATTAAACACAAGAAAATAATATAATTCAGAAGAGCTGTTACTTTGTGAAATGATAAGCAAAAAATCCGAATACAATACTTCTTCTTCTTCTTCGTTAATGGTATGTGTCGTAATGATGTCAATTTTGCGAATGTCAATTGTTTAGATAGTTTATGGTATAACGTCACAAAATCGTATTTTGTTTTTCGTAATTTGTTATTTTATGAAAAATGACTTTTTTTATAAAATAATTGTACGGATTATTTTTGCTTGTATCAAAAAAACACAAAACATTTATTCCAATTATTTAAACCTGAGTCAATAACTCTAGCTCTATTTAAATAAAACCACCAAAACTACAAATAAAACCGGAAATAACTCAAGAAAATAAATAATATAAGGGCGCAATGTTTGCTTCGCAAGATGGGCACAATCTAATACAATACTTAGAAACATTATACATTTCTTTTGACAGTGATGTCATTCTGACTGGAACAATTCATAAGCTAAAATCAAGCTAAATGCATAAATCGTAGAAAAAATATAAATAAAAAATGTTTTTTCTTTCGATTGTCAGTTCTTTTAAAGGATTAAATTACAGAAAATGCAGAGATCCACGCTTCTTATAGTAATCATTGTATTCTAAAATGGTTTGACTAAACATGAATTTGAAATAAACTAAAAACTGAAACACTACTTTTTTCATTCTCTTTTTTCTTCCTATAATGGCATCTGCGTGCTTGTCAATTTTGCCAGTGTCAAGTAATTGTTCTGTTATATTATAGGCACAAAATCGTAGTCGATCATCATACAAATACACAAGTATTCTAATCGTCATCGCGGAATGGCCGTCTAGGCTGAGAAAGGCTCAGGATTCGTCAATATGGCTGGAAGTTGGAACATCGTCGTTCTAACCATATTGCAACAAAATACACCTATAATTCAATTGTCTAAACTGTGCTAAAAAACACAGTTTATTGATTGAAATTCCGCTATGATTACTCAAAAATATGCAATAATACGTTATTAAACATTTAGAAGTGCTTCATGAAATGACAAGATATTAAAATCTACCTAGAGATTGACATTTGTGTTTTGAACAAAGTCAAAGTCAAATATATTTTTTCAACAATGCAATCTCAAGGATCACTTTGAAACGTCTTACATACTTTTTCACTTTCAAAACATTCGTGAGTTGTACGATACATTTACAGTGCGAACCGTGAACTCGAGTGGCAACGAGCAGACCGCAGATCAAATTCCCTCTGAAGAAGATTCTTTAGATGAATCGAAACAGTGTCGGTGCCTTAATCGACAAAATAATACGTAAGTAAAACCCGTGTTTATCAAAATGTCTTACATACTAGGTGAATTTAGGTGCGAATTCATCCTAACCCAAGTCCGAAAAGAACTGGCAAGAATCTCGTCCTGGTCCTAGCGCTTTTTTGTATGATCCATCTTATAACTAGCTTAACTACGAAAAAACTAAACATTTAAAATCTGTCAGTTAACTGTCTGAGGACAGAGCAACACGAGGTCATGCATTCTTAACAATCTAACTAATATTATAATTCCGAAAGTAACTCTGTGTGTCTGTCTGTTTGTTACGTTTTCACGCCTAAACCGCTGAACCGATTTTGATGTATTTTGGTATATATATAGATGGGACCTTGGACAAGGACATAGGCTACTTTTTATGTAGGTATCACGCGTGCAAACAGCTAGTAATGAATAAATTAAATTATACATTTAAATCAAGTAATAATATAACATATATTTTCGTAATGTACCTAGGATCTTAATGTACCTCTGTGGCGCAATGGACTTAGGTCCAACTGAGACGCACAAAGTTGCGGGTTCGATTCCCGCCGCGGGACAAATATTTGTATGATCTGCAAATATTTGTCTCGACTCTGGGTGTTTCTATGTATAATATGTATGTATTTACAAAAAAAATAAGTATATAAGTAGTATATCAGGCATGTGGTACCCATAACACAAGCTCTGCTTACTTTGGGGCCAGATGTTGGTGTGTGAAATGTCCGGGATTATTTATTATTTATTTATTTATCTCAAAAAAATATTTGCAAGCATTATTCTATTCTATTCTATCAGTCATCGGCTTTCATAGTACAAGCTCAGCTTAATTTGGGCCTGCTGCTGTGTGAATCCATAAAAAAAATATATATATACACTGTCTGTCGATCTACTAATAACATAAGTAACCAACATAACTATGTGGCGTTAAAGCAAGGTCTGTCTTTGTCTTTCTTTTGTCAATGAATATGCACATTTTAAGGTCACTTTAACAGAAATGTGATATAGGTCCAACAGTTTCTTTTTATAATTCCACCACGTCCCGTCTGCCTGTCTCTCTGTCAGACTCTAATCAGAGCTCTCGCTATCGCTAACTATTACTCTTTTCGTAATTGAGAATTTGAACTGTAATACGTATTAGCTCCTACAAAGTAAAGAATGTTAAGCAAGCAACCTCCACAATGCAAAGTGGGGTTATTTTATTTATTTTATTACCACGTCGTGTGGCATATAAATAGGTATTTCAAAAAACATTTTTTGACAATGCGGTACAGTTTGTCAATACAGAGATTCGTTTTTTGGGGATAGGTACCCGTTTTTTTTAATTGGAGCATACTGATAAAGAAAATTACCACGTCTAGTAAGGATTTACTAGATTATAAATAACAGCCTATTTTATATACCTTAAAAACTCATGAAAGATCCATATTTAATTATTTTATTTTGATAATTACATGCTGTTCAATTGTAATTATTGACCACTAGTTGGTCATGTCCCGAACCACTGCCTTTACTGTGTATGGTCACAAGAGTTTGGCCTATTTTGTTTATTGACATTGATAAAACTTAAATATATTACGTAAATAAAAGCATTCAATAACACCCTGTACAATGCGAGCTCGCAACCCTTTCCCAAAAGTAATTATCATCGGGACGGAGCAGCAATCAAAAACGTACCAAAAACTGTTTTGTCGAGATCGCTTATTAATATTATACTAGCTATCGAATTAAACCTTGTTGCGGTAATCACAAACTCCCACTAGAGATGGAATTAGGAGAGCAGCCGTTGTACTGCGTTTAGGTGGTGCGAGAACTATGAAAGAGTTTGTCACTATGAGTCAGTCTCATAATGAATCTAGTCCGCAATGTCACTAACTAGTCTAAAATAAACAAGACCAGTGGGGCGATTATGGAACTTTGATACTATCAAAACATTGATACTAATAGCTTTCAGTTACTATTGATGAATTGGTATTACGGATCGCTGCGATTTCTATCGGCTTCTATCGCTAGTTACAATGTGAAGTTGGTGTCAAACTATAACTCGACCAATTTACAAAGTACGATTGTGGTAGGAACCGTGTTTAGCGTACTATTGTATATGATTGATTGAAATAATGCCTATTGCTAATCGAAATTGATAGACATTGATGCTAATTGCTAATCGAAACTGATATACATTGATTGTATCAAGAGTTCCATAATCGCCCTACAGATGATAATAGAAGCATCATCTTGTTTCTTTATCACGATATAAAGATTTCGTAGCACAGTCGCGTAGACTTTACCTACACGATCGTCTACGCACCGTAGCTACGTATAGAGCTACGTAAGTACAGCAACATTTGAAAGCAAATTAATTTTGTTTGTTCTACTGTTGGTACCTTAACCCCACGTAATCTGGCTGCGAAGCTTAACCGAAAAAGAGTAATTTGATTTTAATAACAACGGCCCTCGCCTCTGTCTGATGATGAACTCTTTTTGCGAGTGGAAAGGGTTAAAAGAAAATATATGATTGTAAAGCCGTAGGTATACAGAAAACACGAATTATAAAATTATGGTCACACCATTAAAAAGAGGTATACCTACGTACTCTTCCATGTAATGGGGTGACACAAATTAAGTAGTGGGTACCTACTTACTATGTTTATGAGGCAATATTGTAGGTGTTTCCGTCACAAAGTCAAAGTCAAAGTCAAAAGATGATTTATTCAATACAATCACCAGGATCACTTTGAAACGTCTTACATACTAGGTGAATTTAGGTGCCAATTCATCCTAACCCAAGCTCGAGAAGAATTGGCAAGAAACTCGCCTTGGTCCTAGCGCTTTTTTATATGATCCATCTTATAACTACCTTAACTACGAAATACTAATACAAGAGAGTTTATACATTTCAAGTGTGTCGGTTAACTGTCTGACGGCAGAGCGACATGAGGCCATACATTCTTATCAATAATATAGTCATCTATATTATAATAAGCTTTCTTCAAAAGACTACCTTTAATGTATGCTTTCACATATTGTGAAAGCCAGAATAACGAAACATATTAGCAAGAACTTTGAACCAACTGACGAACTCCATACATAGAAAATATGAATAAATAAATAGTATTGAACAATTCACAACGCTAGCCCGAACTAAGCGAAACTTGTGCCTACCTCTATTGAAACCAGATGACTGACAGAATCCATACGTCCACATTTCTAAATTTCCATACGCGAGACAAATGTTTATATGATCTGCAAGTATTTGCTTCGGATCTGGGTGTTTCTATGTATAATATGTATGTATTAAAAAAAAAATACATGCACTCCGGGAGTGCCGACAGAAGTGAAAACTTATTTTGGCACGTTAGACATTTTTTAGATGGGTACTAGGGTTATGGGTTATTGGGTTATGAATTGCATTTTGTCTATGAATTGTATTTTATTAGTTATTAGAAACTTTAAAATACATTTAATATTCTTTTATGTTTTTGTTCAGAATGTAGATAATATATCAAAGAACCTAACTCAGTAAGCTTCTCCATACAAAAGTAGACTGTAAACATGTGAATTAAGGTTTATAATCAAATGGGGCGAGCGCGGCAGCCCTGCGTCTCGTAACGGTGTCGTGAGTCCAGAGGTTTTATACCTCATCTAAAAATATGCGTACTTCAAAAATATCATATAAGTAGTACTTATATCAGTCATGTGGTACTCATAACACAAGTTCTGCTTACTTTAGGGCCAGATGATGCTGGATGAAATATCCGGCATTATTTCATTATTTATACTATAATTTCTGTTAGTCTGTTTGTAATCTTTTACGGCTAAACGATGGAAGGATATATATTATATCTTGCGAAGGACATAGACTACTACTAGCTTCTGCCTGCAGCTTTGCTTCCGTATTACGTAAGTAAAAGGTAGCCTGTATGTTAATCTAGTTGCACATCTATATCCATACTAAGTTTCATCTAAATTCGTCCAGCCGTTTGAGCGTAAAGGAACACAATTACACACACACACATATAAACATTCGCATTGACAATATAAGTGACTCGGTAGGTAAGCAAGTCCTTATTTGCAACGTATTTATTTCGAATTAATTAAAGCCTCAGCCACCATCAATCTACTCGCCTCCTCGCCGCAAATGAACACAATATTTTACAAAAAGGGGTCAAAACAACGATTCATCTTATTTTTCTCGTCGCTACAAACTCAGTCGCTTAACTCCGCTAACATTGGCACAGTAATTTGTTAAAGTTAACACACTGAAGAGACTCCAAGTTGGGGTAAAATCGACCAAACAAACGAGAGCTCCAGGAAACTGCTCTACTTAGCTACACAAAAGGCGAATTTTTAGATGAAACCTTGCAGATTGGCGGCTCGCGGCTCGCTGGTGAAGGAAAATGATGATTACAATCATTTATCATTTTAATATGTGCGGTACCCCTTGTTAATACGGCGTCGAGGGAATTAATAGACGTTACATTATTTTCATTGTTAATTTTGTGGGTTTGTTAGGTGTAATTTCGTTTTGCCGGTCAGCGATGCGATGAATTTATAATAATAGTCATGTGTACGGAGATTGAGCCGAACCGCTGGGGAATGCGTTTGTGATTCGACCGTGCTACGTCGAGCTCTATTCCGTCCATGACACTTTATGGAGTATGCATACTGAATTATCCATCCATTTTGTTTGCCGATTTGTAAATTTATCAATTAATCTGCCTGGGTAATTGACTCTATTTACAGAAATGTACATAGTACAAACAAAGATATAAATACATATGTGAAAGTAAAGTATATGTGAAACAGTTGACCTTTCTAAGAACCGCTTAAACCAGTATATACTCGTAGATTGCTGAAGTGATTTATTTGATTCTTCTTTTACTTTGTTAATAACATGTCTCATAATTTACTTTTTTTATATATAACCTTTTTTTAACTAACCCTTTTTTAACTAACTTTTTTAAATTAACTTTTTTTATATAACCTTTATAGTATGATTTCACAAAGTCGTATTTTGTCGTCCGTCTTTTTTTATTTTATATAAAATGGTGTCTTTCATATATGTATAACAATTAATAATACTAACACCGGAAATAACTAGAGAAAAATAAATAATATAAGAACGCAATGTTTCCTTCGCAAGACGGCCATAAATAATAGGATTTATTTTATTTATTTATTTAATTATTAGGGACAACCTACACATAGCTTGTGTCCTGATACATGACACTTCTCTTTAAAAAAAAAAACCATAGAAGTTGTACATCTTAGTGTTCCCGTAATTACAGGGCGTCACTGAAAGTCATTCAAGACTCAAGACACGTAGCCACGTTGAAAGGCAATGCTAATTAATCTATATTATAAAAATCAATTGCTGTTCGTTAGTCTCGCTAAAACTCGAGAACGGCTGGACTGATTTGGCTGATTTTGGTTTTGAATTATTTTTGGAAGTCCAGGGAAGGCTTAGAAGATTTTTTGATTTATTGATTCTGAGGCGGTACGAAGTTTGCCGGGTCAGCTAGTCTATATAATAAAAATCAATTGCTGTTCGTTAGTCTCGCTAAAACTAGAGAACGGCTGGACTGATTTGGTTGATTTTGGTTTTGAATTATTTGTGGAAGTCCAGGGAAGGTATAAAAGGCTTTTTTATTTATTGATTCTGAGGCGGTACGAAGTTTGCCGGGTCAGCTAGTCTATATAATAAAAATCAATTGCTGTTCGTTAGTCTCGCCTAAAACTCGAGAACGGCTGGACTGATTTGGCTGATTTTGGTTTTGAATTATTTGTGGAAGTCCAGAGAAGGTTTAAGAGGTGAGTAAATATGAAAAAAATGCTTGCTTTTTTATTTATTCATTCTGAGGCGGTACGACGTTTGCCGGGTCAGCTAGTGACTTATATATTTTTACAGAATTTAATTGAGCTATCCATTTTACAAATACATTGTTAACTTCATCCGTTTGTAGAATACTTTATAAATTTATTCTCTTCTGGCTTAGTTTGGTTACTTTATTATGTGGATGATGTGGTTACTTATAATTAAATTAAATATATATTTTTCTTTCTTTTTTAGGGTTTCGTAATCCACAAGGAACCCTTATAGTTTCGCTATGTCCGTCTATTTGTCTGCCTGTCTGTCCGCTATATCTGTCTATCTGTCTGTATATTTGCCCGCCCCTAATCAGAGCTTTTGCCCGCAGACTATACATTTAATCGTGTAATTTTGATAATACTAATTTCCATTTGATAATATTAGTGGCCCTCACAAAGTTATGCCGCTGTTTGGGGAAATGAAATGTTTTTAAAATAATGAAGAAATTAGAAAAATAATTTGAACGGCTAACAATGCTTTACTAAATTTCGAGTAACACCCCGATTTTTAAACCTTAAAATAAAGCCCATACATTTTTTGTTTTTCTAACTAGAAGGTATTGAATCGGGTTGGGACCTGACCATTCTTATCCATATTGACTTCGCTGTGCATGGTAACATGAGTTTGACTAATTTATTTATTTAAAACTGTGTTGTATAATGTTGTTTGTGATCCAATAAATAACTGGTTGTCATACTGATACAACGTAAAACCAGGACCATCATGGGTACCACCATCGGTGTTCTTGTTCGACGATGCATGTTTAAGAGGCAGGCCACGTGCGGAGGTGGCCAGATGACAAACTGGTTTGACATACAGCGCGAACGCGAATACCCTGCATGTTTTATGTGCATGCGAAATATGTGTTTAGTGGCACAGCGGCTATGTTTTAGGCACGTGGCGCGCGTCGTTCGCGTCTCGAATATGTTTGGATAATTCTAGAGATCGTCTTAGAAATGAAAGAAACGGCAGACACATAAGTCGAAAAGTTGCAGTTTCTCTGAATAAGAATACAAAAAATGGGCATTTTATTAAAAAAAACACGGTAATGGCGTTGTAAGTAACGAGTGCTTTTAAAATGTTCTTAAAATACAAGCATTGATCTCGGATAAAGTTGACTTTGAGCTTAAATAACTTTTTGTATGCAGTCAATCACTATGATTGTTGTATTATGTCTTTCTACAATACTTAACTTGGGTGTTGTACTCATATACTTTTTTTTAAATACATACATATTATACATAAACACCCAGACCCGAGACAAATACTTTCAGATTATACAAACATTTGTCCCGCAGCGGGAATCGAACCCGCCACCTTCTGCGTCTCACTAGGCTCTTGGCCCACTGCGCCACAGAGGTCGTCGGAATAGTAGGTACCTGGATGACCGAGCTTTGCTCGATATAAAACACGGGTGAAACGACGTTTTCTAAAAATGAAACCTATCTAGATCGATTTATCGCCGCCGAAACCCCCTGCATACTAAATTTCATTAAAATCGTTGGAGCCGTTTCCGAGATTCAGATCATATATATACATAACTACAAGAATTGCTCGTTTTAAGGTTATGCCTGATCTGGATCATTTGAGCTATCTATAAATCGTTTTAAACGGTCCTTAGATAGCTCAATTGTTTCACGTGTTTTTATATTATTGTATATTATTTTGTACATTTCTGTAATTATTTCTGTAAAATAGGTATAAAATATGCCTTACAATTTTTGTCAAATTATTTTCTCTTTAGTAAAGTCATAAAAAGCTTGCAGTAGGTATAAATTGTTGTAGTAGGTGGCCTACCTACTACAACTGTTTATACTATGTAATTAGTTTTGATTACTATCGTTTTGAAAATATTGTTAAAAGGCACTTTAAAAAATATTGATTATGGCACGTAGGTATTTATAAAACGACCCGTAGCTTGAAGACTTTATGATCTAGGCAATGAATGTTGTGTAGAATGGTAAGTTTAAAAAACATGATGTAGGTACTTAAATAGTTTTCAGTGCAAATACTTTAGGGATCATCTTAGACACTGGAGTATCAAAGATGATCCTTTCTTAGGTTTTGTAGAGGGGTTTTGATACCCCTCTACAAAATATGGAGTATGTAGGAATTCGATGGGAAGCATCCAGACAAACCACAAGTAAGTAGGTATCACTTTTAGTTTATTACGAATGGTAACACTAGTAACACAGACAATAAGTTGGAACAATGTTATGTAGGTACCTACGCAGTTATTAGTAGTAAGTTAAGAGACAGTTTATAGTTTAAGGCACTGCAAAAAGTCCAGTTTCTAGTATTTTAAACAATAACAAATAGGTATCGGTACTAGACGTTTTATCCTTCTTTTTCATTATAGGCATGTGTCATATGATGACAATTTTAACAAAGTCAAGTGTTTAGATTGTTTATTGTTAGACATTCAGATTCTTCGTTTGTCATTTCATGAAGTACCTAACATAACTCTGATAATTTAATATATTTACTTGTTTTATTGCATGTTTTATTCAGTAATTTAAGCTAAATTTTAATGTATAAATTGTGACTACCTACATGGACGGGTATGGACACTTGAATAATATGTATATGTGTACCTATTGTGATGCAATGTGATTTGAATTTGAACGACGAGGAATCCCAAGAAAATTCTAGACGGCCAATCCGCGATGACGTTTAGAATTATTGACAATTGACTATCGAATAAGACTTTATTAACAAACACATTGACTAAGTATTAACAAATATAAACACTTGACACTGGCAAAATTTACATTATGTCACATGCCATAAACAAGGAAGAAGAAGTAGTAAGACGTCACAAAGTCGTATGTTGTCGTTCGTCGTTTGTTAACAAATGTTGACTCTAGTATAATTATACGGATGATTTTTGCTCACAAAGAAACACAAAACTTTCATTCTTAATTTCATTCAACTTTTATTCACACCCGAGTCAATATATCTAGCTTTATTTGAATAAACCCACCGATATTACAAATGAAACCCGAAATAACTCGGGAAAAATAAATAATAGGTATATTATGAGCACGATGTTTATTTCGCATTTAGGGTTAAAATAATCGACGTTTTCACTTAACTGATGCCCAGTTAGGTATGTATTCCTTATTTACGTACTTAACAATCTGTCACTTATCTCAGTTTAGGTGTTGCCTAGCATTACACTCGATGTACCTTTACGAGTACCTACCTATTACTCGAATAGCGCCTAACTGTTAGTGAAACGGTTACATGCTATAAGCTACTTCTTATAATCTGAGAATGTATCTCCGTTCTAAGGCGTGCGAAGCTAGTAAAAGGCAGCGACTAGCTTCAACAATAAGAGTTTTTTAAGTAGAGTTTTCTTATTTTTTCAGATATTGCTGTCGCTTTGCAATTTCTATCGTTACTGCTACTTTACGTTAGATATACCTAAGCCTGCTGATCGGTGTCTCCAAGATTTAGCGAAAGCGCGCATTAAACACATAAAAGTAGGTAGGTACCTAAATAAATAAATAACTGCCTAGTTTCATAATGCGGAAATAAAAAAACCTTAATGCCCAATTTCCCAACAATCCAACACGGACATTTTTTGCATCCCATTCTCGGCAAGAGGCGTATGATCGTAGTCGGGTTTCTTCGCTTCTAAATTAAATAAATAATGCACACAATTTGAGCGCAATAAACTTCCGAGGTGTATATACCTACCTACTCTTTGCTTGAGCTGAATTTCGCGTCGGTCGGTCCGCAGGGAACAATAACGCTTCTATACCTACGCTGCGGTAAAATGACGCTTTCCTGCGAGTACGCAGTCGTTTTTCTGTTTATGTAGACGTACCTACCTACATAAGAAGGTAAGCAGATAGATCATCCCTTATCTCACCTAGTACGAGTAATTAGCAGGTAGGTAAGTATCTACATAAGTATCTATAATATTTTTAACAAATCGGGTTGGTTTCCAAAGTTTAAAAGTTGAGCTAGAACTCATATAATATGGTGCGAAAAGGAAAGCTTAAGTCACACTTTCCGACCCACGCTTCCCCTCTTTCCCCCTCGTTTAAAACGGTCGTTTAGCTTTACTTACCTAAAGTTAGTCTTGTCACTGTATCAACAAAGTTTGAACAGAGACAGGCTAAGAACGACATTTTAGCGGCCCGTAGACCGCTTAAGGTGTGCTCACATCGGCGTACACTAAGGCATTGTCATATTTTCGAGCTCGAGCCATTGAAAAGCAGCAGTGTGGCCGCCCCCTATGCCGGCACTGTTTACACTACATGAATAGTAATTATGTGGTCCTGTAAACAGGCTTAGAGTAAAGTTTTTTAACAAAAGTAGGTAGGTAGAACCGACGTGATTATGAACCTGAATATGGTGACATGGTGACAAGAATCTACCTAGTAAATAGGTGCTTATTAACTTTTTTAAAGGAAAATATATTTTTTTCAAATTTTTCACGAAATCTAGATAATCCTACGGTAGGTACTTAGATTTTAGTAAGTAGGTACCTATTTATTTTAGCCTAGGTAGTAAGGTATCTAAGTATCTAAAGTACCTACCTAAGGTAGAAACCTAGGTGTTTACGATGTGTAAGAAAGCAGCACGACACGCTCGAGCGTGCATACGATTTAGGTATCTATATAATAGATTGTTGTAAAAGATATTACTTAGTTACATTTATTTACAGAAATGTACAGAATAATATAAAAAACACGCGAAACAGTTACCTATCTAAGGACTGCTTAAAAATATCTATAGATATTGTTGTAAATTGCTTACTAGAACATACAACCTAAAATTTTGATCCGCTAATTTTCGCTGGACTTATGGACGTCAAACATTTGCCTCACCGCATTCGCAGGCCCTGAAAGAAAGGATATAACATGGATTTTCACAACTAAGTTACTACTAGCGCCATCTCTTGACATAAACCACACAATACTTTAAAATGATTTATGCGACATCTGTCAGGTTTGCTTAGTAAACTATTATGATAAACAATTCGCCCTTTTGGGTAGGGCCGACAAACTATAACGATACTACGTTTACCTACCGTTATTTTAACAGTGGTAAAGATACATTTTATTGGTAATTCAAGCCCTGTTTTTGGAGCCGGTACAGTCTTGTTCTATATAAAATGTTTTCATGCGTGTAAAATATTTTCAATAGGGTGATTCCCCAACCCACATAGATTCTTCTCATAAACTACTAGTTAGTAGAACAACTTATGCCTAAAAAAATATTGAATATTGAAATATAGGAAATGGAATCCACCTAGAGCGCCTGACACACTGTTCATCGTATCGTATATTAAAAATACCATTAGATAAGCACTTGTTAAAAAGCAAATCGCTAAAAGATGCATTATCATTTTAGAAATCTGTGCCGTATAACACGAAATAAATTACCACACCTTCTCAGACAAATCGGATGGAATTTTGAAACACAATGCATTGTATTCATTTAAGACAGGATTATTTTTTGCCATTTTACGAAGTAAACATTGCGCTTTTATTTTTTATTTTTCCCAAGTTATCTCGGGTTTTATTTGTAATTTTGTTGATTTTATTTAAATAAAGCTAGATTATATTGACTCGGGTGTGAACACTTGAAATAAAAGTTTTGTATTACTTTGTGATTCGAGCAAAAATAATCCCTATAATTATTTTATAAAAAGACACCACATTTTTATAACTAACATGACAAACGACAACCATAATTGTCGTTGACACTTTTTTATGTTGCCAATGTCAAATTTTCATCATTAGGACACGTAGACAGAGAAACTAATAGACGACTAGATAGCATCCATCGCATTCAAACAAGAAAGAGAACAACTTATGTGCAAATACTGTAATGGAACGAGATAGAATGGTTTGATTTTTTGTTTCATGTCGCGTGCCTGTTTTTTCAAGATCCGCACCAGATTGTGCAAAGCAACGTTTGACAGTTTGCCATTGTTTGGATGGTTTGTGCTCGCTTTGTGTGAAATAACCGGAAAAAAACAGTTAATAATAAATTGTGAATACGCTGAATTACTTGCGAATAGCAAATTATAGCAAATTCCTTTACCGGATTTTGTAAAGATAATGGTTCGATGTATCGCTTTAGGATGTAAAAGTGATAGTGAACGGAAACACCCCGATTTGTCTTTTTACTCGTAAGTACAAGTATTTTTGAGTAGTTATTAGATTTCAAACTGTTTTTTTAATAATATAAACAATAGATAACAGCATTTCGAACTGAACTTTGTTCGCTACAGCATAATTCATACATCATAACAAATAATTTATTTATTTTGGTGTTGCCTGCATACGACCTTAACATTCCCCAGACTAGGTTTAGATTAGGACATAAATTTTACTTATAATAAGTTATACATTTCGTATGAATTTTAATAATTCAATTTAACATAAGTATCGTACAATGTTGATAGATTAATATATCGAGGCAAGGTAAAAGCAAAAGCTGCTTAAAATCGGTCTGAGGAAACCTTTCATACATTTTGATGTCAATTGATTGTGAAATAATGTCCTGTCAGCGACAATAACCATACCGCCCTGTATAAATAAATAGATTAAGATGATTCTTACATTGTAAAATAAAAAACCTCGCTATTAATTTGTTACAGTTTTCCATCAAACGATACTGTACGTTTGCAGTGGGTTGAAGCCACAGGCTGAAAAATCTGGACACCCAAAATCTCTTCGAGGATTTGTAGTACCCATTTTGAGAAAAATGTCTTGTTTAAGAAGAATAAATTAACTATTCTGTATCCTAATGCTGTTCCACTGGTGGTTAGTAAATATATGACTTATGAGTTTTTATTCTGTAGGTAGGTAGATACTGATCAATACTTTTCGACTAGAAAAAGTAAATAAGTCCTTTATTGGGGAACACGGTGCGCTTCTATAATAAGCTTCCTGAAAATGCAACTAAACTACCTATTAGGAAGTTTAAAGCTTGCATAAAAGATAGTTTTTTTGAAGAAAGTTTATTATAATATAAATGACTATATTATTGATAAGAACGCATGGCCTCATGTCGCTTTGCCCTCAGACAGTTTTTTTATTTCTGTAATGTTATGCTTAGCCTTAATAATAAGTAAACAATTAAGTACACAAATGTTGTTATATGTTTTCTATATCACACATCTGTTAAAAAGTTTGAGTTTTGTGATAGAGAGATTTCTACTACAACATAACGTCTGGAATAAATCTAGGATTACTTAGAACTAGGTAAAAGTTTTAAACACCACCCATCTATCGTTCTATCTCACACGCGGCACGATCACCATGTGTCTATTGTTTTCTCTGTCTACGTTAGGACACATTGCGCTAATGAAAAAGAATATTTATGTCAAGAAACGTGACATTTGACATTGAAACAAATACTCAATAAGACATACATTGATTGTGACAAGACAAGAGGTGTATTAGACAAGACATGACAAAATTGACAAAAGTAAAAATAAATAATCATTTCCCTAGAAAAGTTCCTTTGCTACTTGCTACCTACCTACATAAACTAAATTATTATCAATAATATTGCGCTAATGGTGTTGCTGTAAAGCATTTACCATGTTTAAATTGATTGTATTATTCTTTCTTGGCACCTGCGCGTTCTCCGTGTCCGTAAGTACCCTTGGATTATCTGCTCTCATATGTACAAATGTTTGATTAAATAACAATTGGATTACCAATTGGATAAGTGGTTAGTAACTATTACACACAATGATTGTATCTGAGAAGTGAAGTATTTGTGATTTTAGGGGCAGTATGAAGACAAGAGATGCAAATGTGTATGTCCATGCATATCGGCTGTGCTCAATAACACAGGAGCTACTGGCTGCCCACCATTCATCGATAATGTGCCACCAAACAAATGGTACCTACCTACCTACTTACTCTATGAATAATATTGATAATGCCGGACATTTAAAACAGAATCATCTGGCACCAAAGTAAGCAGAGCTTGTGTTATGAGTACCACATGACTGCAATCTTCTACTACAATGCATTTAATCCTATTTTACAACAATACCATCAAATCCCAAATCCCTCACTAATGCCCAAATACTGCAAATAAGCATTTGAGACTAACATAAACAATTGAGACCCAGTTATTCTGAAACTTCAAGAAGAAACTGGAAATTGATGGAAATATAATATAAGTATATGGTTGGATGGATGGTTTAAAATGATCTATCTCAACTGATCCAGATCACTGCCAGAGGGCAGCGTTCCCAAGATACTGGGGGCATTGCCACATAGAATGGCAATGCTAATACGCTGAGCCATATAGGAGCCAGCTCTTGGGTCACGCAATGTATCTACCAGATGCCGTGAAATAATTTTGATAATGCAGTGGGCTACTTATATTATTTCACTTTCAAAACTTTCGTGAGTTGTACTATACATTTTGATAAAAATTGGCTTTACTCACGTATTATTTTGTCGATGGAGGCACTGTGGTTTGATGGTTCACGGTTCGCACAGTTGTAGTGCGGGCGTACTCGATCGATCATACACGGTTGTACTCGAGCGGCAACGAGCAGACCGCGGATCAAACTCACCCTGATGAAGATTCTCTAGACTAGATGAATCGAAACATTGTCGGTGCCTCCATCGACAAAATAATACGACTTTTTGACTATTCCACTGATGTGAACTTCCCATTTTAAGTTTGCGGAGATCTTCTGGAATTTCAAACCACCTTTTTTGATGACAAAAAGAAAAAAAAGCAAAATGACGGGATTATTTATGTAATTTTTTCATGAGTTAGTTATAATTTAATTTATTTTGAGCATCTTTGACGACCTCTGGCGCATTGGGCTTAGGTCCGGCTGAGACGCAAAAGGTTGCGGGTTTTGATTACCTAGACAAATGTTTGTATGATCTGCAAGTATTTGTCTCGGGCCTGGGTGTTTCTATGTATAATATGTATGTATTTACAAAAAAAAAGTAAATAAGTACTATATCAGTCATGTGGTACACATAACACAAGCTCTGCTTACTTTCGGGCCAGATGATGCTGTGTGAAATGTCCGGTATTATTATTATTATTTGCTTGTTCTTTTTGTTATGTTAATAGAAAATGATCTTAGGGAATTATAATAAAAAGCAACTCAACAAACTCTTTAATACATTAATATTTTCCAAGGACGATGAGGAGTGATCTCTTTGAGACTTAGTCTTTTACTAAGTTACATGTACAATTTGCCATACATAACCAAGATAATTATGTTTTAAACAAATGTGGAAGTTCATCAAGAAAGCACAACTGCAAGATAGTTCATGCACCATTCAATGCAAATAATGCACAGCATTGCCTTAGTAGCAGAGTGGTGCATAACTGAAATCAACTGTCGGAATAACTTACTGCCTCTACAACAAATACTTGTAACAATAAACTCTTAATTTAACTGAAAACTAACAAACTGTTACAATAAAGAACTAAAGTATATTAAAATCAGAGCAAGTGAATCATTAGACATTACCACACTGGGATATAGACACATCAGCATACAAGCTGCTTGTATGCTATCCCTACTAATATTATAAATGCGAAAGTAACTCTGTCTGTCCATTTGTTACGTTTTCACGCCTTAACCGCTGAACCGATTTTGATAAGAGTTTGTATAGAGATACATGGGACCTTGGAGAAGAACATAGGCTACTTTTTATGCAGGTACCACGCGCACGAAGCCGTGAGCAGCAGCTAGTAAACTAATAAATTATTTAAACTGCACCAGGTTTTTTACTCAGTTACAGGTTGCTTTAGTTTCTGAGACTGTTATTATATAAAGTATTATTATTGTTATACGACGACCTCTGGCGCAGACCAAGACCAAAGCCTGAAAGAAGGTCGCGGATTCCATTCCCGCCGCGAGACAAATGCTTGTATGATCTGCACGTAAAACTATTGTGGTCTCTGGCAGTTCAACATTTTGTGAGTAGGCAACAACAGGTATTCATAAGAGAAGGCGTACCTTGTATGAATTGTACAGTGAAAAACGGTACAACTTTAGTGAAGAGTTTAAAGAAAAAGTAAAAAAATTTTCAAAAATCTTTAAAAATGTTTGTCGTATTGCTAAATCTCAGTACCTATTTAAGTTCAAAAATTAAAAACAGTCAAGATAAAATAAAAGCAGCTTGGAAAATAATTTATAGTGAGACCGGCAAATACCAAACTCATAATAGTGTAATAAATTTAAATATCAACAATAATATCATTAAGCAAGATATAGATGTAGCAAAGGCATTTTAAAACTTTTTTTACTGATATTCCAGTCTCCACTACAAAGTCTTTAAACTCTTCTCATGTAATAGCAGAATCATTGTTAAAAGATAGTTTACCTGAATGTGTCACACAATTTTACTTTGAACATGTGGACAAAAACGATATTATCAAGGCATTCAAAATGATAAATGTAAAAAAGACCACTGATCTCTGAAGCATTTCTGTCAGTGTTATAAAACCACTTATTGACATTATTGCACCAGATCTAGCTTTCATATTTAATCAATGTATTGACACTAGAGTATTTCCTGATTTAATGAAACATAGCAAGATCGTACCTCTATTCAATTCCGATCCTAATTACATTAGACCTATTTCAGTACTTCCTACATTTAGTAAAATATTTGAAAAACTTATACAAAACCAATTACAACGGCATTTTAATACCAACAATTTACTAGACAGTAAACAATTCGGATTTACAAAGGGGCGCTCAACGACTGATGCCGGTGTTGAGTTAATATCACATATATTTGATATCTGGGAGGAATCACGCGATGCCTTAGGTATTTTTTGTGATCTGTCGAACGCTTTTGATTGCGTTCACCATGAAACTCTAATCAGCAAACTACATCACTATGGTGTTAAGGGAGTTTCACTTAATCTTCTCAGATCCTACTTAAGTGACCTAACACAACGAGTATATGTAAATGGAAAGCGTTCTCCGGGGTCAATGGTAAAAATGGGTGTACCACAAGGATCAATACTCGGGCCATTCTTGTTTTTAATTCATATAAATGATCTACTTTAAAATTTCACTAGCATGTAAGAAGACGATTCAAAGTGGTCCTTGTGATTTTATTTTTGGCGCGTTAGAGTTTAGTAATAAATCACTTCAAAATCATTAATTATGGCGACTGCCAATTAAATACTCAACTAACACAGATGATGCAATATTTTTTGTTCAGTATGTAGATAATATATCAAAGAACCTAACTCAGTAAACTTCTCCATACAAAAGTAGATTGTGAACATGTGAATTAAGGTTTATAATCAAATGGGGCGAGCGCGGCAGCCCTGCGTCTCGCCCCAAACGGTAACGGTGTCGCGAATCCAGAGGTTTTATCTCATCTAAAAATATGCGTAACGCGCTAAAAGAAGTTTTCACTTCAAAAAAAAAATTGTTTCAGCTCAGAGTCTCTATGTATAATATGTATATATTAACAAAATACATACATGTATATCTTAGTAGTATACCAGTTATGTGGTACCTAGAACACAAGCTGTGCTTGCTTTGGGACCAGATGATGTTGTGTGACATGTCCGGCATTATTTATTGATGTCTGAATGTACACTGGCAGCTTAAAGTCTCACTAAGAGAGAAATTTAAAAATGTTGGTACATTGACCATACCTAGCCAATACATCCTGTCCAATTTAATGTATGCACGTATACATGCCCATCATTATGTAAAACAGCGTTGTTCATAGGTAACAATGACAATTTTATCTTGCCTTCAGCACATAATTTTGTGTTACCAGTATGTGTTATTATAATATACTACCCAAATGTATAACTAGCTTGAATGACAAAGCCTTTAAAAACAAGTTAGAGGGAATAGGGAAGGCTGTCATATACAAAATGCTTACAGATCTGAATCAGAATTACAGATCTGACGAGTTTATATAGGATAGGATGTACTATGTACTGGTAGAGTGCGTCTATTGCTGTTGATTAAGTGTGTCACAATCGACATGCTTAGTATTGAAAATGTAGCATAAAAAATTGGTTGTCTGTAAAGTCGGTTTACGGACGATAGTTTAACGTGACAACAAGCCGAACGCTCAAGCCAATCGTGCCTTTCGCTCGCTCGTGCAGCGCTCTCGCTCGATACAATGAGCGTAACGTTACAATGAGTGTAACGGGACAATGAGTCATCTATTTATTAGACGCTGTCACGTCTATATGTATATTGTACAGAATATTGATAATTAATTACAAACCTACCAAATTTTGTCTTTGGTACTAAGTTGACATGTAATTTATATTAAACTAGGTCCTGCGGCTTCGCGCGCGTGGTACTTACATAAAAAGTAGCCGATGTCCTTCTCCAAGGTCCCATCTATCTTTATACCAAAATTCATCAAAATCGGTTCAGCGGTTTAGGCGTGAAAACGTCACAGACAGACAGAGTTACTTTCGCATTTATAATATTAGTAGTATATATATACGTACATATTATACATAGAAAAACTCAGACCTGAGACAAATAGTTGCAGCAATCATACAAACATAATGTCCCGCGGCGGGAATCGAAACCGCGACCTTCAGCCTGACCTTGGCCCACTGCGCCACAGAGGTTGTCGTTCGTCTATATGAATCCATCCTCTCAGTTTATTCAGCCGTATCCACAGGAAAGATCAATATGTGCAAGAGCTGACAAAGCAGTGGTCTTTCCAGCACTTCCAGAAGAAACATCCATTGGTCCACAACTTTGCTTAGGGTTAGCAGGCATAGAAGCACTTGTGTTAGTGGTAACATCACACGCACATTATCTGAATGATTTAATTAATATGTACTTGTTACTTATTCCAGTAACTGCCTTGGTGTGATTCTTCCTCGCATTGGTGACAAGCTTCAAAATAGGGAGCAAGAGTTTTGCCCGCACTGTGAGTGCAAGTATGAGAACAGGAACACCACCATTATCAAGGTAAGTTGTTTAATCAATTTTAAAAAGTTTAACTATCTCACAAGCCGTGTACATATTTATGACTTTGATATAGAATCCAAGCTATAATCTAGAACTAAGATAACTAGGTTTGCACTGGCAATTGAAATTGCTGAACCATGGGCAATACTTGCCGGTATTGACGTCTTGGTACTTGAAGTGCGGACGAGTTACTGCAATTATGCCTCTGATGGCCCCTTTTGCGACGGGTGAAGACTGCTATTCCAGCCACCCGATGTCCTCCAGAAAGACCAGCAGCTTACTGATCCCGGCACAGGCCTCCCTGGGTGTCCTGGGTGTACCAAGATGCTGAGCACGTTGAGGTGCCACACTGCTGCACTCTAGGAGCACATGTGCGGCTGACTCGTCCGTGCTCAAGCATCCTCTGCATAATGGGCTGTCTGTAACCCCCAATGTGAATAAATGTTTGTTTAGTGTGCAGTAACCTGTAACAATGCCGACGACATGTCGACGGTTGTTGCGTTTGAGACATAGGAGCTTTCGGGAGTACCTTAGATTTAACTCCGTTGGGGCCTCCTTCGACTGCCTACAGTCTGTTGTGTTTGTGCAGAAATGAAATAAAATGAAATGAAAAAATATTTATTACAGCAAAAACAGTAAATCCTTATGACTATAGCAGTACATAGTCTAATGGTAGGACAATAGAAACACTCCATGTTTTGCAGAGAACTTATTCTACTTAATGAAATATATATTGGCTTCCTCACTAGGCAAAGCCTGTATCGAAGAAACCTGTATCCCGTTTATACATATCTTAGTATAATAACGCTTCAGGCAGACATACATTTAATATTTTAATAACTATGTAGGTAGGTAACAACATAATATAAAAAAATATATAACTAGCTGACCCGTGCCCAATTCGTTGAGCGGTTAAAACTTCACAAAAAATATTAAAGTACTAATATCGCTAATAAAAAAAGATAGCTGTTCAAATTATTGTAATAATTACAGAGATTAACAAAGTTACGGATAAATAATAATAGATGGCACTATCGGCCATCCGCCCCGTTCCCGTTCCCGTTGTTTTTCCGGGATAAAAAATAACCTATATCCTAATCCAAGTTACTAACTATATTCATTTTAAGATTCATCCAAATCGGTTCAGCGGTTCTCGAGTTATAAGTGGTGTAACTAACACGACTTTCTTTTATATATATAGATGTAAAATTATAACAGCAGCAATAATAGACACAAATAATGCAAATAATAATGCAATAAAGATGGCAATTCGGTTGTTTCATTTCTAAAATAAGTAATTGTCTAAAATATATTTAGTTGTCATAGCATTTGTAAAACCTATTCGGTTGGTACCATCTAACTAAATTAGGAACGCTTAATTAAATTAGATAAAATATAATTAGGATAAGTTGGTAGCAGCAGAATACCAAAGTTTCATTTGACAGTTCTAAACCTAATTTTAGCTAAAATTAGTTAGGTTGGTGCCAACAGAATTGAGGCCATTGTCTTCTAGATAACGACACTAAGTTCAGATTCAGTGCTATCATATGACAACATAGAAACCCAATTTAATATGATACTTTTTGCTTCGATTACTGATCTTTTCTTGATATCGCAAAATTTAACTTCTGTGTTATATGTATTCTATTTAAAATACCGAGTCGTTGGGCAAAGCTTTTATTGACTAATGGGGTAACTAATCTATATACTCTACGACTTACTACAAACTCGTATTCAGCAGAATTAATTAGTGATCTGTGGACTGAGAGAGTGGTTTTGAGGATAAAAAGCTGACGAACACTAAAAACCCATCCGCGTAAAGGTTAGTGGTTGTGATTTCGGAGCATAACTTTTGCAGCAGAGTATCTGAGGTTTCGCATTACGCTTATTATTTTCCTAACTCGAGCTGATAGGGCGTCTATATGGATCTTGAACGTGATATACTCTAGACTAGATATACTCCTAGATATTTCTCTTGGCTACACCATCAGAAAGCATATCCACGTGAAAGAAGGTTTGATTGCTTCCATAGGTTTAGGGCCCATAGCCTGAAATCGGCTGTAGCAGCCTCTTGCCTGTTGCACGTGCAGGTGTAGGGGTGTTAAGCTGATTATGGTTCCGAGAACTGCCGTGGGGGCAGTCTTCATGCTCTCTGTTGTCGCTGCACATGCCAGTCTTTGGAACCGCTGTAGTTTACTTATTGCTGTGATTTGCTTGGTCAGCACCATAGCACCATATGCTATGGAGGGCCTAATCACGGTTTTGTACAGCCATAGCGTAGTTTTTGGAGTTAGGCCCCAGGTTTTGCCTATTATTTTCCGGCATTGCCAAAAAGAGATGGCGGCCCTCTTTATTTTGTTATCAAGGTGTTTTGCCCAGTTCAGTTTGTTGTCCAGTGTGATATTTCACTTCCTCAGATACGTGTAGTTGTATCTCAAAAAGACTTGAAAGTTGGTAGGTACCTAGGTTACGCTTGTTTGTGAACATTCATCATCATCATCATCATCATCTCAGCCTTTAGGAAGTCCACTGCTGGACATAGGCCTCCCCAATTGATTTCCAGGAAGAAAGATTTTGAGCCTTCTCTATCCACCGACTTCCTGCGATCTTTACAATGTCGTCAGTCCATCGGGTGGGGGGTCGTCCTACGCTTCGTTTTCCTGTCCTTGATCGCCATTCGAGAACTTTTACTCCCCAACGGTTATCAGTTCTGCGAGCTATATGGCCTGCCCATTGCCACTTCAACTTGCAGATTTTGAATGCTATGTCGGTGACTTTGGTTCTTCTAGGGATTTCCTCGTTGCGGATTTTATCACGTAGTGAAACACCCAACATAGCTCTCTTCATAGCATGTTGCGCGACTCTATGCTTGTGTATGAGGCCAATAGTTAGCGACCA
Source organism: Lampropteryx suffumata (assembly GCA_948098915.1). Lineage (NCBI taxonomy): Eukaryota > Metazoa > Arthropoda > Insecta > Lepidoptera > Geometridae > Lampropteryx > Lampropteryx suffumata. The sequence continues at coordinate 8,939,500 of OX402544.1, read as the reverse complement.
AGTCACAGTTCCATTATGTCATCACTGGCAACACGCACTGATTAAAGAATTTCGTCTTGAGGCTCTGCGGTATCTCAAATTAACCGTTATGCTGCTACCAACTTATCCTAATTTAATTTTATCTAGCTTAATTAAGCGTACATTTTGATAAACACGGGCTTTACTCACGTATTATTTACTAATTTAGTCAGATGGTACCAACCGAATAGGTTTTACAATGCTATGACTAAATAAATATATTTTAGACAATTCCTAATTTAAGAAATGAACCAACCGAATTGCCACCAATGTGTGCAGATTATAAGATACATAATTACGTTTTGAAAGCTAAAACGAAAACAGACTTTATGGAATGTAATTTGAACCTATAAAATACAACCGAATGCAGCTAAACCAAACCGAACCGAACCGAACCTCTTCCTATTTTTAAGTCGGTTAAAATCGTTTTTATTTTACGCTGTTTAGTACTTTATCAAATTAAATTCTAAAACACTACTGGAAAGTCACAGGAAAGTGAAATGTCGAAATTTTTTTGAATGACATATTTTTCCAGCTAGGTATTTTGATTTAAAAATCAAACTATTGAACCGATTTTGATGAAATTTCTATTAGACCAATCGGGAAGTACACAAGGATTTTTTTTTTTTCAAATCGTTTCATAAATGACGGAGTTATGAGGTGACAAACAAAAAAATATACAACCGAATTGAGAACTTCCTCCTTTTAAAGTCAGTTAAAAATGAAACTGCAAAAGTTATAAAATCTGTGAAGCAGCTCTAACGCCCACTTCCTTAACCTATGGAGTAGAGTTCTGAATTTTACGATGTATTAACTAGATTTTAGTTTAGTAGAAAAAAATATATAATAATGTTTGGCCCGCTACATAGCACCTCATCTGTTGCTCCACAGTCTGCGCGCAACATAAGAGAGTACGCGAGTGACCTTCGCAATAAATTGAACAATGTACATGAGCACGTTTGCCAATCCAGCCAACAAATATCTGAAAAAATAAAGACTCGATACGATCGAAAATTAAACCACTTGGGCTTAAGTGAAGAATCACTGGTGTGTTTACATAACCCTGTACGCGGTAAAGGAAAGTGTCCTAAACTGCAGGCGAAATAGGACGGGCCATATAGAATTGTGAACAGGATCAACGATGTCATGTACCGGATTAAAAAAGGTCTAGGAGGCAAGCCTAAGATTGTCCATTTTTTGTATGCATTAGGGTGGCGCCATGGATAGTTTCGTTTCACAAACAGCCCGGCAGATGGCGCTGCAGTCGGTACAATTAGATATTTTTTTTCTTTTTAAAACGCGTGGACGAAGTCGCGAACGGGACAGCTAGTATAATATATAAATAACTAGCGACACGCCCCGGCTTCGCACGGGTGCAACTGATACTAAATATACTACAGAATGTCTTTATATACAACGTTATCTAAGAGAATAACATGGACTAAGAGATAGACATATACCATTGCGGACTTTTGTGTAGACCTTTTTAAAGTGTACAATACTGTGGTACATTATTTTGATCTATCTCGTAGGGTTCAGCCAGCGTTTGCAATGTAAGCGCAAAAAAATGTGTTTATTTACGACACCCCATTAGAAACCTCTAAAATTATCAGTGTTTCTCTACTATATTATGCATGTTTTATACATATAAACCTTCCTCTTGAATTACTCTATTTATTAAAAAAAACCGCATCAAAATCCGTTGCATAGTTTAAAAGATCTAAGCATACATCGGGACAGACAGACAGCGGGAGGCGACTTTGTTTTAAACTTCACATAGTTTAAAACAAAGTCGCCTCCCGCTGTTATTTATTTATTATTAATAAATAAATAATCCCGGACATTCATTTCACACAGCATCATCTGGCAAAGTAAGCATAGCTTATGTTGTGAGTATCACATGACTGATATAATACTTAAAACTTTTGATTTTTTTAATACATAGAAACACCCAAAACCGAGACAAATACTTGCAGATCATACAAACATTTGTCCCGCAGCGGGAATGGAACCCGCAACCTTCAGTCTTTCAGTGATGAAAGTATTAAAGTGTGGCTCAGAGGTTCTTTTCTTGTACTAAAGTTTAATCCAATGGCCTGTTTTTTACAGGTGGTGGTTATCATCGTGATATGGGTGATAATGCTTCTAGTGGTATACATGGGTTTCCTGATCTGCCTAGACCCTCTCATCAACAAGCGAGCCAAGGCTTCTTATCAGGAGCACACCAACGAAGACGTAAGTACTGGTAGCTAGGCGTAGCCTCCTATCAGGAGCACACCAGCGAAAATGTAAGTACTGGTAGCTAGGCGTAGCCTCCTATCAGGAGCACACCAACGAAGACGTGAGTACTGGTAGCTAGGTGTAGCCTCCTATCAGGAGCACACCAACGAAAATGTAAGTACTGGTAGCTAGGCGTAGCCTCTTATCAGAAGCACAACAACGAAGACGTGAGTACTGGTAGCTAGGCGAAGCCTCCTATCAGGTGCACACCAACGAAGGCGTAAGTACTGGTAGCTAGGCGTAGCCTCCCATCAGAAGCACACTAACGAAAACGTGAGTACTGGTAGATAGGCGTAGCCTCCTATCAGGACCACACCAACAAAGACGTAAGTACTAGTAGCAATTTTTGTTGGCTGTTTGTTGCCCCTAAGTCCAGTTTTCTGTTGGCCAACCGTGGGGTTTATCATCCCTAAAAACAGTTCTGCCAAAGGTAGAAGCAACGTTGGCCCGACTGGTTGGCCCAACTAGTATTTTTTCACGAAAGGCCAACCAAAGTTAATACTGGAAATCTACATTGGCTCGACGTTGGGATTACAGTTGGCACACTTTGTTAAGGGATGACAAACCTAACCGTTTACCAACGAACTTCCATCTAACGTTGGCTTTACGTTAGGTTTCCACATGTAGGGCCTACCTATGAATTATACCATATACTTACGGTTGGCTTAACGCTAGGTTTTACACAAACCTACCTACCTACCTACCTCAGATATAATGCTATTTACCTACGGTTGGGTTTACGTTAGGTTTCCACATGAAGGGCCTACAGAAGAATTATACTATATACTTACGGTTGGCTTTACGATAGGTTTCCACCCGAAGGGCCTACCGAAATATGTGCTATAATTATCTACAATGGCTATACGTTGGGTTTTATCACGGTGGACCTACCGAAGAATCAATACTACAATCTTCGTCAGCTTCAAATTATATTTACCTCATATTTACCTCCATGTGGAAATGTAACGTAAAGCCAACGCAGGTATGTAATATTCATTCATTTGTTGATTCTCTTTAAGGAAACCAAAAATGTGAAGCCAACATTGATGTATTGGTAAAATTGAAATAGAAAAAAATGCTTTTACAAAATAAAAGCAATACTTTGATAAGTACTTGGGTAACATTTTAATTTAAGGTTTTGATGATAGACCCGCTGCAATTACCCTTTATAATCTCCTTAATTTATAGTGCAATTTCCTGCTGACAAAGGGTATACATATAAAACAATGGTTTTGAAAAACCCTGACTTGCACAAACTTTAACTAGATAGCATTACTAAGATTATTTACCCAATGTTTTTGCAAAAAATAGTTACAATAAACCTAATTTAGATGAATAAAAGGAACTTTATAATATTATACCTAACTACAAACACGGTCAAAGAAGACCAAACCATATGTTCAAAATGTAAGAAGGAATGAAGAGAATCGGACACCAACTAAGAGCCATTAAAATAAGATAGGAAAGGGATAGAGTGACCACCTAAGGCTAGGCCCGGTATGACCAGAAGGGACAATCGGAGTACAAGGATGATGGTCTGCCGACCAACTGTCTGAGCGACTTGCTTCTGATGGCTTGTGCTATTTCTTCTTTATCTGTGAATTAATGAAAACACAGAATTGTACACAAAAAATAGGTAGGTATGATAGAGTAAATAGAACAAGGACTGATAAGGTGTAGATACGTACTTGGTATGAATTGGGTTTTGGACCTTGTTTGGGTTGCAGCAGGTGGTTTTTGATATTGCGTATGATCATCAGAACTGCTATCACTGGTATAATTGTCATATTTTTTTTTACTTTTTTGCATCTTCATATTTTAGATCTTTCATGGTAATCACTATTAACTTCAGACTCAATTTCAGCTTGTTTCGCTTTTTCTCTAGCTTTATTCAAGCTTTATCTGAAATCATAATAGATACGGAATAACCTAATATTTTACATACCTAGGTAATAAGGAACTAGGAGCACCTAGTCTAGTAGCTGAGTTTGATATCAAGCTTGTTTGATAACAAGTATAGCAGTAAACACTTACAGCAATTGGTACAGCTGTATTCCACATGTGAGTACCTATAACATTGGCAAAATACCTACATACCTAGGAGGTATTTTGCCATTGAATGTTATGGAATGAAAACATGCACTTACCTGTTTTATCAAATATATGCTTAATGTTGAATAATTCCCATGTGTCATCATCAGGCTTGGCAGGATCATTAATGCACTTATTACATTTGCTTAGTCTTCGGAGGCCACAAGCAACGCTGTTTGTGAGGGCTTAGCTATTCTTGTCTTATACAACTAATACCACCATCTCTATCTTCGGTAAATTCAACCATACTGTAGGTACATAACAGTTGATCTTAGTCTGGCATAAAAAAAACATAGTTAGGATTAGGCTATCCACGCGTTTCTGAGAAAAAAGGTCTAAACAGACAGACAGACGGACGGACAGACAACAAAGTGATCCTATGAGGGTTCCGTTTTTCCTTTCGAGGTACGGAACCCTAAAAACCGAGGCCGCATCAGCGAATGACCACCTACATGCAGCCAAATCCCAAATGAAGCAAAAACTTACTACTAATTAGATAACCTCAAACCACCATGAACACCACAAACCTGAAAGTAGAGCTTATACCTATATTTCGAGGTATTCATTTGTGTTTGGAAACCGCGAGGCTAGAAGACTGCGACTAGACTGCCTTCGGTTGCTTTTTCCCGGCAACATCACGTCTCGGTATGGTGTGAAAGGTTTTATTGTACCTACTAACCTAGTTATCCCTATTCAGTATTTACCACGTAATACATGGTTATTTGAGAAGGCGCGATCACAAGGCATAACTACGCGTGCGTGCATTTTCACCTAGTTAACCTTAAAATTTAAAGTAAATTCTTTTACGACTATTACTTAACAAAAAAAATACGACGCAGACTTCAGTTCAGCTTTCCTATTCCAGTTAGGTACCCACCACAACCACAAACTAATTTTAAAACTTACCTACGGCTGCATTACAAATTTTAGTATAGATTTTTTCTAGAAGAAACAGAACAATCACTACAATTGAAACACAATCAATCAATCAATCAATTGTATATATATTCCGCTGATCTCTCGACCGAAACCCACAGTGGGGCCTTTGTTGGCAAATTGCAACCTTAGGAATTCGGGTAAAAATTATAGTGGGGCGGGCCTATGTTGGCTAATTGTATAGGTATTCCGTTGACATCTTAACCGAACCCCAAAGTGGGGCCGTTGTTGTTATTTTTTTGTTGGGAGAGTGGACTTCAATTACAGTATCAATTTGTTGGTTGATTGTACGAATTTTTCAGTAGGGAACCCCACCAAAAATATTAGTTGGGCCATTGTTGGGAATTTGTGTGGAAATCATCGTAATATTGTTCAAGTTGGCTGTTGGTTGGCCTACTGTAGAAATTGTCACTACCATCTCCCAACTCGTTCCCAACCTTTGTCTACTGTTGGCCAACCAAAATTGCTACTAGGGTAGCCTCCTATCAGAAGCACACCAACGAAGACGTAAGAACTGGTAGCTAGGCGTAGCCTCCTATCAGGAGCACACCAACGGAAACGTAAGTACTGGTAGGTAGGCGTAGCCTCCTATCAGGAGCACACCAACGAAGACGTAAGTACTAGTAGCTAGGCGTAGTCTCCTATCAGGAGCACACCAACGAAGTCGTGAGTACTAGTAGCTAGGCGTAGCCTCCTATCAGGAGCACACCAACGAATACGTGAGTACTAGTAGCTAGGCGTAGCCTCCTATCAGGAGCACACCAACGAAGACGAAAGTACTGGTAGCTAGGCGTAGCCTCCTATCAAGAGCACACCAACAAAGACGTAAGTACTGGTAGCTAGGCGTAGCCTCCTATCAGAAGCACAACAACGAAGACGTGAGTATGTACTTGTAGCTAGGCGTAGCCTCCTATCTATAGCACACCAACGATGTCGTGAGTACTGGTAGCTAGGCGTAGCCTTCTATCAGGAGCACACCAACGAAGACGTGAGTACTGTAGCTAGGCGTAGCCTCCTATCAGTAGTACACCAACGAAGACGTAAGTACTGGTAGCTTGGCGTAGCCTCCTATCAAGAGCACACCAACGAAGACGTGAGTACTAGTAGCTAGACGTAGCCTCCTATCAGGAGCACACTAACGAAGACGTGAGTACTGGTAGCTAGGCGTAGCCTCCTATCAAGAGTACACCAACGAAGACGTGAGTACTGGTACCTAGGCGTAGCCTCCTATCAGGAATACACCAACGAAGACGTGAGTACTGGTAGCTAGGCGTAGCCTCCTAACAAGAGCACACCAACGAAGACGAAAGTACTGGTAGCTAGGCGTAGCTTCCTATCAGGAGCATACCAACGAAGACGTGAGTCCTGGTAGCTAGGCGTAGCCTCCTATCAGGAGCACACGAACGAAGACGTGATTACAAGTAGCTAGGCGTAGCCTCTTATGAGGAGCACACCAACGAAGACGTGAGTACTGGTAGCTAGGCGTAGCCTCCTATCAGGAGCACACCAACGAAGACGTGAGTACTAGTAGCTAGGTGTAGCCTCCTATGAGGAACACACCAACGAAGACGTGAGTACTGGTAGCTAGGCAAAGCCTCCTATCAATAGCACACCAACGAAGACGTGAGTACTGTAGCTAGGCGTAGCCTTATATCAGGAGCACACCAACGAAGACGTGAGTACTGATAGCTAGGCGTAGCCTCCTATCAGGAGCACAACAACGAAGACGTGAGTTCTGGTAGCTAGGTGTAGCCATTAGTGTGGTCAACATTTAGGCTGCGTACCCACAAGAGATGTACGAGGTAAAACAGAGGGGTGGAAAAAAAATTGGAAAAAAAATGAGTCAAACGCGATAGTCGCACGTGAGAGGGTTTCGTACCACGTATCTACATTGTTACTCTCCATCTCGGTTCTTTCGGTTACTCTTAATAGTCCAAGTCAGAGCCAAGTCTAGTGGGAAAGTCGCGCGTGAGGGTTTTGTGTACTACGATCCTACTTTACTTTACACCCACCATCACGGTTCTTTCGGTGACAATTACTAGTCCAAGTCAGAGCCACTAGGTCAAGCGGGAAAATCGCATGTGAGAGGGATTTTGTGCTACGCACCATTTTTTTCACTTACCGTCACGGTTCTTGTGTTTACAATAACTAGTCGCATGTGAGAGGGTTTCGTGCTACGTACCAACTTTTTCATTTACCATCACGGTTTGTGTGGTTACAATTACTAGTCCAAATCAGAGCTACTAGGTCAAGCGGGAAAGTCGCATGTGAGATGGTTTCGTGCTATGGTTCTTTTGCCATCGGTTACAATTACTATGAAAAACTATGAAAATACAAACCTAAGTATTTGAACAAATGTTGCCATACAGTGATTCACGGTCTTATAAGTTAGAAATTGCAAAAAAATTACAATCGCATCGCAGTTTTTTTTTCATTTGATTTTTTTACCTCTACTCGTGTTGTGAAACCTTGCTTTGATCTTAATTTGATTCTAGGTGTTGACAAGCCAATGATCAAGCTCATTACAGCTACAGTTTTTACTTTACTATAACATACATAAATACATTAAGAATAATCTTTGAATTAATCAGTATACAACAGTAATTTCATACCTCAACCCCTAATATATTATTTTAGTACCCAAAGTCGGGCGTAAACTTTCTTCATACGGTTTCACTGTGATCGGTTCACTGCTAGTCGAATACAAGATTTTCAGCCACCTCCACGATGTTTATGCACCACCTTCTCCGTGCGTGTCTACTTGGCTTCAGTGCAAGACCTGCCAGGTTATTAATTAAAAGTAGCAGTACCGACAGCAATAGAAATGCGACAGCAATATCTGCTAAATCTAAAATCCGCCCACTTCGTGAATATACGCTAATGTCAGATACTCGTATATAGCGAACAAATGGTGTGTTTGACAGGAGTAATCGCTGAATTAATGTGTATTATTTGTTGTCGCGGGTCACGTAATTAAGTACCGTACGCTGATCCGTTCATCTTGGTCTCTGTCGACGGGATCCGTCTTTTTCCACCTTAGCTTGCAGAGCATGCTGTCTACATCCGTGACCTTCGTGGTATTTCTTTTGATCTCGCATATTTATATATCCTATAAGCCCGTATACGTACGAGAAACTACCCTCAATTTTCTTTCTCTAGGACGAAGGTTCGACCAGCGGCCCTCCTACTCAGATGCGCGCTAGTGGTAACGTCCTAAACCGCGTAACACATCAGCAGGACAAATGGAAACGGCAAGTGCGCGAACAACGACGCAACATCTACGATAGGCATACCATGCTCAACTAGCTAGATCCTTCTGGTTACTAACATGCTCGTACATGAGATATATCTGGGAAATGCAAGTAACGAAACGAAACGAATGCAAGAATGTTGATGCAATATTGCTCACTGGACTAGGTAGTAGTCCTAGCTTATACAATACCCTTGATTCTCTTGTTTTTCTGGTTTGCTGGACTGACTAAAATATTGTACATACAAACGATATTATTATGTTTGCTCGTCAGATTAACATTTTTATATGACTTCTTAAATTTACTAAAGGGGGAATAATAAAACGATTGAATGACTGATGATCAGATACCTACTGTTTTAATAACTTGAGCAGTATGAATTTGAGTAAACGAAAAATTAAGTAAACTGACTACGAATTAATAATAAAATCCAGAACGGGAAAAAAAAGTGGGTTGTGAATAATCCATTTTGGATATTCAAATTTTGAGCGTGCGACTAAATTACTAAGACTTTGGGTAGGTACTAGAAACTCAGAGAGGGCAACTTCAATATTAAGATTGAGACGATTTTTTCTATTGAGGTTATGTTTTTAGGTTAGGTATAGTATTTGTAGGTGGTTTTTCTATTGGAAACACTTCATCTACACTATAATATTATAAAGAGAAAAGATTTGATTGTTTGTTTGTATTGAATAGGCTGTGAAACTACTGGGCCGATTTGAAAAGTTATTTTACCGTTGGAAAGCTACACTATCCCCGGGTGACATAGGCTACTTTTATCCCGGAAAAATTGGTTTGTCCCGGGAAAAATCTTCAACGCAGGCGAAGCTGCGCGCGGACAGCTAGTTTAAGATAAAATGCCGTTCACTGTAAATAAATAATTTGCCAAATATAAAAAAAATGCAGGACGTAACGTTCACACTCAAACAAATATTAGGTCGCTTATTCTGAAGCTTCTCATTTTGTATTTTAAGTAACTCAAATGAATGTTTGTAAGTTGCTATTCTATTGATTTCTCGTCTCTCGCGGTCAGTCACTTAGTAATATAATAACCCAAATTAATTATTTTTGTCACTTAATTTTTTATATTACAGTTAAGTACTCATTTAATAAGGCAGGGCTCAAACGTGGACTCTTTTGTGTCTTGTGTCATATACAAGCTACCGATGAATATTTGATTTCTATAGAACCAGTATCAAATCATCCACTCCCTGCGTATACGTAAACATTGTTTGTGTCCAGTTGCTCCCACTTAACACTTACTCATTGACGATCGTTTTTAATGTTCAGTGTTGGTAACTGGAAATTAAAAGCCGTCAGTTGAAGACACAAGCAACATTCATAAATTTCCTTACAATTGTACTGAGTTTCTTCATCGACGTCCATCGTGAGAAGGAAAACAAGCAACGAATTGTACCAGTGGTTAGTAGTCGCAACGGGCGACTGTGTCCAATCTGGTCTGGGTATTTCTATGTATAAAATGTATATATTTACAAAAAAAAAGTATATAAGTAGTATATCAGTCATGTGGTACCCATAACACAAGCTCTGCTTACTTTGGGGCCAGATGATGCTGTGTGAAATGTCCGGGATTATTATTATTAATCACCGCCACAAGACACAGTAACTACGGTTCCCTGTGTTGGTGTGCCGAGTCGGCAACAAAAAGTGTCTACGTTTGCGCAGTGCCTTAAGTGACTTTTTATTTTATTTAATGCGCGATGTTATTTGGTGTTGAATGAAACTGCGGAAAATACATTCAATAGTAGAACAAAATGTAAATTTTAAAATACTTGAAAACTGTAATATAAAACTATTACTCTAATTTAGACCTTTTTCGTATTTACGATATTTTAGTGAGTCCCACGTAACAACAGAATCAAGGCCACTCTAAGCCGTAACAACTATCTAAGATACCAGCTGAACTGAAAAGAGGGTAGAAATGTTTAGTAACCAGAAACGTAATATATATTCAATAGGTAACCATGCGTTATTCTACTTTTTTTTCTCATTTATCGTAACCTAAGTATTTTAATCTTTATGATTACTAGCATAGCGTAATGAACACATACGTAGCACACATACATAATGTAAAAATCAAAAAGAATATTAAAGACTTCTAATCACTCACCATTAGCCAGCGTGCTGTTAAAATCTGTTCCTATCTTCATAAAATTAGATAGTCAAGGACAGACCACTGTTTCACAACGCTAGCTAATTCATTCATTATAAGATAGAAGGTAAGAATAAATATTGTTTTTATGTACCACAATTAAAATTATGTAATCTAGAATATTAAATGAGTAGTGTATGGACTAGATACACTGCCTGTTTTAAATTACTGTAAATCGATTGTAACAAGTTAAATGTGTGTATGAATTACTCCATGAATAAAATAACTTAGTTGTGTACAGACTGTTTTTTTATTTGAACTTCCAACCTATACTTAGCGGGCTGATGCGTAGGTTTTGTGTAAAGCGTCGTCACTCGAAATCTCAACAATTAAAGACCATCTAGTTAGCAATATGAAAAATTACATATTTACAAATCAGGCTGTCACTAAAAATCTTGCAAAGCCTTACTAGCTCTGGCAAATTTCCTTGCAACTTTATCGGATGCGAAGCATAATACCAGAATCGCAAAACACCAGCATGGCGTGGCGATTATGGGACTTTTGACACATTAAATGACTATCAATATCAATTACCAATTAATTAAATATCTAAATCTAATATTTTTGTTCAGAAACATAAACATCATATTTTGCTAGGTTTATATGCCCTTGTCCATTTGCGCCATTACAACTATTGATAAAAAAAAATGTCGTGACGCAGATGTATGACCCTATTATGTATTTCTTCCTTGTATATTCTGGGTGGCTATTCTTAGCATCTTTGAGTTTAAGTGTGGTATTTTATACCACATTTAACTTACGCCTAAGGACCGTAGAATCTGCTTACCTGAATATAAAGCTATATAAAGCCTTCAACTGATAATCGTAAAACCAGCCGGAACGCTCGCGACATTTGTTCGCGCGTCGTAGGTACGAGTAAGTCAAACTATGTTTTCATACAGAAAATCCCCAATATACCTTGAAATGACGATACGAAGAGCCATACATCACCATTTTACTTCTATTCGTTGTGGAGTCCGATAATTTCGTTCTACCCTCAGCAACGTGGTTTTTGTTTTTATTTTATAAATATTATAATTTGAAGTTTTAAGTATCACATAACGCTTTTAAAAGTTCTCATACAAATGTCAACACACCATTTTACTATAAACAAAATATCCTATCATTATTCTACCATTTGTAATGTAGTCCATTAAAATGTTACATTTTTTAGGCCTTAGTGTGCATTTGTCAGAGGACGCAATTTTATTTTTTTAATGTGTAGGGGGGGTCAGTAGAAGCTTAAGTTCAAGTTTGTGGGGTCGGCACCCTTGTCCCCCGGCCGCCATCTTGGAAAAGGGGGTGCAAAGGGTTTTCGCGCTGTATCTCGTAAACTAGTTACCTTACAGAAAATTTAATCAAACATAAAATGTAGCAAATTAAATTTCCTACAATTTTATTTCTATTACTTTTTATCGTCAAGTGACCAACAAAAAAGTTATAAACAAAAATAAATGAAAATTTTGTTTGTTTGTTCTAGGTTTTACAGCGCTCCAAACTTAAACGGATTCTCGAATGCTCATAGGGATGCAATAAAAACTAAAAATTAGGCTTACTTTTCTATCTATATTTTTTTTATTCATACAATTTATTATGATCTTAACATTCCTATGCTATTATTGAACTATGTTTGACCCTTTTACCCACCACCTATGAGGTATAACATGGGCAAAGTCAAATTTATAAAAATTTTGCAGAAGCATCCAGAGTTAGCAAGTGGAACTAAATTATTTATGAGTGAGAAAGTCGAGTCATCGTTACTCAGTGTTGTTGGCGAACGTTTTTTCGTCTTTTTATATGGCGGAAATAAAGACGATACTCTAGACACTCTGCGATACAAACGATTTGCTAAGACAGTGACAAAAAATGCATTAAAAAATGCATTAAATTTTTATAAATTTGACTTTGCCCATGTTATACCTCATAGGTGGTGGGTAAAAGGGTCAAACATAGTTCAATAATAGCATAGGAATGTTAAGATCATAATAAATTGTATGAATAAAAAAAATATAGATAGAAAAGTAAGCCTAATTTTTAGTTTTTATTGCATCCCTATGAGCATTCGAGAATCCGTTTAAGTTTGGAGCGCTGTAAAACCTAGAACAAACAAACAAAATTTTCATTTATTTTTGTTTATAACTTTTTTGTTGGTCACTTGACGATAAAAAGTAATAGAAATAAAATTGTAGGAAATTTAATTTGCTACATTTTATGTTTGATTAAATTTTCTGTAAGGTAACTAGTTTACGAGATACAGCGCGAAAACCCTTTGCACCCCCTTTTCCAAGATGGCGGCCGGGGGACAAGGGTGCCGACCCCACAAACTTGAACTTAAGCTTCTACTGACCCCCCCTACACATTAAAAAAATAAAATTGCGTCCTCTGACAAATGCATACCCAAATGTAACTTTTCAATGGACTAATGAAGTAGGTACCTATAGGGATTTATTTTAAGTTATAAGCAAATCGCACCACGCATTCAATAGTCCTCGTACAAAATATAACAACCCCATTGTCACCCGTTTAAAACAAATAAATAATCCCGGACATTTCACACATCATCTGGCCTCTGGCCCCAAAGTAAGCAGAGCTTGTGTTATAGGTACCACATGACTGATAATATGACTCAACAAAAGGATGATTGACAAAGAAAAACACAATAGTTTTTAATTGATTGTGCTGATTGTTTATTTATTAGTTTCCAATAAATAGCGCGATGCGTTAAAATTGTGACCCGCTCCCGTTTCACCCGGCTTGCTGACTACATGGCAAGCCTGACTACATGGTGGCTGTGTTTACTTCGATCAGAACTAGATGTCGCTGCTAATTTGTGTATTTTCCTAGAACGCGCTTACGTTTATTCCACGCGATATCATATAAGAGCCTGACGAAGTATCATAATTTACTTCCGCACACAAATTACGTACGTTTTTTGGAGGGTCTACTACGTTCTTTTGAGCGTAGATAATAGACCTCATTTAAAGTTTGTACAATCCAACAATATTAAAAAGATGTATGTAAGTATAATAGAACAAAAAATAAATACTTAAATCATTATTGATGCACACCTAATTTATATATACACACAACAACAATATAGTACAGCCCCAACCTATGCATTGCTTGTACTAAGGTGACTATTGGTGACCAGTATAATTTCTTACATATCAGAAGCGGTATCGACGCCTGCTATCCGTAATTTTCTAATTCCAGTTTCCAGAATTCCAGTTTATTATAAAAAAGAATACATTTAAGTTGAGTTTTTACATTATCACTGGCGGTTCAAACGGGGGTGATATATTTTTAATTCATTTTTATTTTATTATTAGAGCTACGACTCGGTGTTTTTGAGATAATCTTACTTGGTACTTGGTACTTGGTGCGCGGAAGATTTTCCGCAACTAGGCCTCATGTGGGCCCCTTTTGCGTGACGGGTGGAGGCTGCTATTCCAGCCACCCGGTGTCTTCCAGGAACGCCAGCAGCTTACTGATCCCGGCGCATGCCTCACTGGGTGTCCTTGGTGTACCGAGATGCTGAGCACGTTGGGGTGCCACACTACTGCACTCTAAGAGCAAGTGTGTGGCTGACTCGTCCGTGCTCAAGCATCCTCTGCATAGACGGCTGTCTGATACCCCCAATGTAAATAAGTGTTTGTTTAGTGTGCAGTGCCCTGTAACTATACCGACGATACGTCGGAGCTTGTCGCGTTTAAGGCATAGGAGCTTTCGGGAGTACCTCGGATTTAACTCCGGTAGGGCCTCCTTCGACTGCCTACAGTCTGTAGTGTTTGTCCAGAGGGTTTGATGCATGCTGGCCGTTCTTTTGCGGATCCATGACCTGACCTAGGGTAGGGGGACCTAAAGGGTAGGGGGACTATTGGCTCCGGTCCTGTTGTTTGCAGATCCGAGCCACGCCTTTCCAGTGCGTCAGCTTCATCGTTCCCTCTGGACCCGCTGCGTCCTTTTATCCACTGTAGGGGTACCTTGTTTGTGGCATTGTATGGTCAATCCAGAGTTGTGTTCGTACCTGTTTAGTGCTTTAAGTACCGCGGCGCTATCGGAGAGGATTCTGATGTTAAAGTCTGTGACTTTTCTACGTAGCACTGCGGTTGCAGCGTTTATTATACCAATACATTCTGCTTGGAAGATTGAGTTATGAGCGCCCAGAGAAGTTTTAACATGAATGTTTAGATCTTCTGAGAACGCTCCCGCTCCTGTCCCTGTTTTCATTTTTGAGAACAGAACAGAACTTTTTCCACCTACTACGACCGCTGTGACGAATATTTTTCTTGTATTTGGCTCGGGCCTTTTTGTATTCGTCCCAGTCGTCGTCGTCGTAGGTGTTCATAGCTCTGTTAAATAGTTTGCGTACTTTGTTTTTGAGTTTTACTAGTCCCTTTGACCATCCTTTCCCCTCAGCGTTGGCCTCCCTGGCCACGGTGAGGGGGCAGGCTGTTTCAAAGCTTTTGGTTAGACTAACCGTGATGTGTTTGATTGCATTTTCTATGTCTGTTGTGTTTGTAATTGTTTGAACCGGTGTCGGATTGCCGAGGTTTTGCTTCAGCGAGTTTATGTACACCTCCTTGTTTGATTTTCGAGGGTTCTGGTGTGGTGCTGGTGTTGTGGTGTTTAGTTTTAACTCGTACCTGATCCATCTATGGTCGGAGCATGAGGATTCCTCTGATACCCTCCAGTTCTGCACGAGGTCTGGGCAGTTGCCTGATACCATGGTCAGATCTATGATGGTGCGATGTCGTCTTGTTACGTAGGTTGGTTCTGTACCTTTGTTTGCTAGGGAGAGGGTGGTGGAGAAAATGTAATTTACCAGGTCATCTCCCCTTCTGTTTGACGTTTGCATGCCCCATATGGGGTGATGTGCGTTTGTGTTAGCTGAGATTATAAGTTTCATGTCATTTAGTTCACAGTGTCTTACCAGATCCGTGACATCGTTTGCTGGGATTGCTTCGTCAGCGGGCATGTGAGCTGACGCAAGCGTAATGACGGCAATCTCTCCGTTGACAATGCCACGGATACTGGCCGTTGCCAGGTCCCTGAAACAGAACTCGGTGAGGGGCACTGATGTTAAGTTTCGTGGTACATAAATGCACGCACGTGGGTTAGGGCAAGTGCTGTCGTATAGAAACTTACCGTCCATGTTTGTTAGACCACAGATGCGCCCCGCCCTGATCCACGGCTCCTGGATCAGGGCTATGGTCTTGTTGTTTGCCTCCAGCACTCTGCGCAGGTTGGCCGTAGCAGTGAGGCTGTGCTGAAGGTTGCATTGGATGACACTACAGAGGGCTTGGGTCACCATCATGATGGCTT
This sequence comes from Lampropteryx suffumata, assembly GCA_948098915.1. Lineage (NCBI taxonomy): Eukaryota > Metazoa > Arthropoda > Insecta > Lepidoptera > Geometridae > Lampropteryx > Lampropteryx suffumata. Next base: position 8,923,426 of record OX402544.1, on the reverse strand, counting down.
CCCTCTTTTTCTGGTGTCTCCAGGTCCAGCAGCTCCTCAAGGTCGGCACACATCTCCTCCATCGGCTTTGAGCGCGACGGTGTGGGAGACGAGTGCGACGGCACAGCCTTAGGGGTCTCCTCTATGTTTGCTGTGGGGTGTTGTGAGGGGCTGGATGTGTTGTCGGTGTGTGTTTGGTGGGGGGAGTGTCCTGTAAGGCTCCATCCTTGTTGTAGAACCTCACATAGACATTCCCCAGATTGTGAGCGAGTCTCCTGTCTCTCCTCAGGATCTCCGGGATCAGACCTGCCGGGATCCCGACGGCGACAAACAGAATGTCGTCCTCCAGTCTGTTGTGGGTGTAGACGGACCACGTGTTTATGTGAGCCCACTTGTTCTGGTTAGCCAGCACCAAACTGGTGTCCTCCAGGGAGTTTGTACACACTGGGATGAAGATGGCTGCCCGAACTTTTTTGGTGAGCTCACTTTGTTTTACCACCTTTAGTCGGGGGCAATCTGCTGTATTTATGTTTGTGACGGTGCTCACAAGCCACCCCAGCGAGGGTTCATCCTCACACCACAGCTTCAGGGCTCCCTCTGTGATGATTGGCCTGCCCATGAAACGCGGTGAGAAGTTTAGCGCGGGGTTCTTCACATCTTCCAGGATGCGCCTCTCCAGGAACCTCTTCACTTGGGTGGCCTGTTCGTCCGTGGCTTGGTTGTTGTCGGCCCTAACCACCGCTACCTGCAGGTTGCTTTGGGCAACCTCCGCGTAGCTGGGAGGGGCGCGACGTGTGTTGTCTAGTTTTTGTTTCTTATGTTCACCTCTCGGTGACATAGTCTCGTCCGGTCGCGACCTTTTGCTCGGTTCCCCTTGGGCCGGAGCCTGTGCCGATCTTGCGATCGCCAAGGCCGCCCTCTTTTTATGGTTGTGCCGGTTGTCGTGCTTGGTTCTCATCCCCGTACCTCTGCAACCAGCGGTCACGGCAGTTACTATGGCCAAGCCCATAGTTGTCGCCGGCGGGGCATGCGGTACAGGGTTGGATACCTTAGCGCTTTTTGCTCTCTGTTTGAAATAGTGGCTTGGACCGGGTCCTTTCCCAACGGGGGCTTCTGGTTTCGCCGCAACCCGTTGTTCCCTTACCTGTAATTGCCCTTTTTTGTTTTTGTTGTTTATGTTTTTGTTATTTTTGTTATTTAGCCTTCTGTCGTTGAACGTTGGTACTAGAGGGTCCTGCCATTGGCTGTAGATCCTCGTTCCTGGCACTTTTGTTTTTGTTTTTGCCTTTTGGTTCTATCACCTTCCAGGCAGCAGTGTCGGACGGGGGGACCGCGAAGGCCGCCACCAGGTCCTTAACCGCCTCCCCTGTGTAGGGGGGCTTAAAGTGGTCATTTATCGTTTGTTTCTCCATGTTCGTCGTTATTTATATTCGTCCTTCCGGTTCCCACCCACCACGGAGTCCGCATCTCGGGGATGTATTGTTGTACACCGGGGTTACCGGTCAGATATAGAAGGGTTGGTTGCGTTGCCTACGAGCCTAAACGGTGGTGGTCAACGTCATCTTTTGTGGTGACAAAAGATGACGTTGACCACCACCGTCATCGCAAGGGCGTGCAGACCCCATCAACCCCCCCTTCTCACCGGCGGTGGCAGAAGGCCGACCGTCATGCTGGTTTACCATGGTTGGTTAGACCGATGGCCCCCCTTTTTGGAAGAAATTCCGTCCAAAGTGGAGTGTTGCGGAAGAGACATCTGTCCGCTCAGCCACCAGGTCAGTTTCATCCTCTCGCACGGGCCCCTACGCTCAGCATCAAAAACGTAGGTGGTCCACCCCCCACCTGCCCCCTAATTTGGCGACAGGCCCACGGAGCTGGGCCACATTACTCCGCAGCGGACTTGGAAGGGATGGGTATTTTGGAAAACAGAAGGGGCGATGGGATTCTCGGGAAAGGGGTTTGGATAGGAGGGATGGGGGCATGTGGGATGGGAAGGTGGGAACCCTCACTCTTTATCTAGGCTTGGGACTGGCTCTGAGAGCGATTTTTGCTGGGAGCAGCCGCTGGAAACTAATGAGATTTGCAGCCACTACTCCCCGCAGCCACCGCCAACCGAGGCGAGTTTCAATTTTGAGATAATCATTATGAACCGATATAACGCCTTGTTTTTTTCCTATCTGTTTTCAAGAAGCCACGTAGTCGTGTAGGATCATCCCGTTCATTGCGGGATGGCGGATGTTCGGAGCCGGAGCCGGAGCCATAGACCCGCCACCGCGAGCACAGCCGTTGCAGTGTGCGAGAATAGAGCTACAGCCCGGTGTGTGTACGAAGCCGTGAGCGTGCACCCAGCCACGAGACGCCGAGCAGCACGGGCGACGTCAAGACGTTGATCAGCACGGGCGAAGCCAAGACGTCGATCAGCACGGGCTACGCCAAGACGTCGAGCAGCACGAGAAGACGCCGAGCAGCACAGGTGACGTAAAGACATCGAGCAGCACAAGCGACGCCAAGACGTCGAGCAACACGGGCGACGCCAAGACGTCGATCAGCACGGGCGACGCCAAGACATCGAGCAGCACGGGCGACGCCAAGACGTCGAGCAGCACGGGAAGACGCCAAGCAGCACGGGCGATGCAAAAAGACGTCGATCAGCACGGGAAGACGCCGAGCAGTACGGGCGACGTAAAGACGTCGAGCAGCACAAGCGACGCCAAGACGTGGAGCAGCACGGGCGACGCCAAGACGTGGAGCAGCACAAGGGACGCCAAGACGGCGAGCAACACGGTCGACGCCAAGACGTCGTTCAGCACGGGCGACGCCAAGACATCGAGCAGCACAGGCGACGCCAAGACATCGAGCAGCACAGGCGACGCCAATACGTCGAGCAGCACGGGAAGACGCCAAGCAGCAGCACGGGAAGACGCCAAGTCGTCGAGCAGCACGGGAAGGCGCCGAGACGCACGGGCGACGCCAAGTCGTCGAGCAGCACGGGAAGACGCCGAGCAGCACGAGCGACGCCAAAACATTATGCAGCACGGGCGACGCCAAGACGTTGAGCAGCACGGGCGATGCCAAGACATCGATCAGCACGTGCGACGCCAATACGTCGATCAGCACGTGCGACGCCAATACGTCGAGCAGCACGGGCGACGCCAAGACGTCAATGAGAAATCTAGTGCACTGTCTTCCTCATGGTGTACGTCAAACAATTTATGCTGGGATAGTTTTACTACCTACTGTTTTATTGTTGCCGAGGCATGTTTTCTGTTATCTGTTATGAAGAGCGACACGATAATAGGCATTTACTTATTATGGCTGCTGTGATTTTAAAGTCACAGAACATATGACTTAATGCACGGTTAAAATACGTCTGTCGCAACAACCTGAACCTATTTTTAATTTTGCCGTTGACTACCTCATCAATTCATCTGCAAATCGTAATCAATCCGGACTTATTTGCCTGGCCTTGTCAGCTGACTAGCGTTCCGTACCTTTTGTAGGTGGCATGTGGACTTCATTGCCACAGGACTGGATATCACCAATGCTATCTCTAAAGCTCCTGTCTACTATAAAAACGTCGCCACTCTGTTTAAAAACCAATGCAAAGGATTTTGATCATTCATAAATAACTGCATAATGGTAGCATCAGAAGTTGTTTAAAACCTAAGCCCCACGTGTTTGAAATATGTCGCCATATTAAAAAGTTCTCTTTTCTAATAAATGTATTAAAGGACACTATTTCAAATCTGTTGGATGGTGGGGACGTTTCTTCCCATAGTCCTTTATGTTTAAATTTTTTTTCATATCAAATTTCCATACAAAAGCAAAGGTAATGAGCCAATAGATTATTACTTTTACGAGATGCTAGAATGAGATAAAAAAATATCGGGTTGCACTCCGGGAGTGCCGACAGAAGTGAATACTTATTTTGGCGCGTTAGAGTTTAGTAATAAATCACTTCAAAATCAGTAATTATGGCGACTGCCAATCAAATACTGAACGAACACAGATGATGCAATATTTTTGTTCAGAATGTAGATAATATATCAAAGAACCTAACTCAGTAAACTTCTCCATACAAAAGTAGACTGTAAACATGTGAATTAAGGTTTATAATCAAATGGGGCGAGCGCGGCAGCCGGCTGCGTCTCGCCCCAGACGGTAACGGTGTCGCGAATCCAGAGGTTTTACCTCATCTAAAAATATGCGTACCGCGCTAAAAGAAGTTTTCATTTCAATAATAATAATTATGCTAGTTTTTCCAAAATTACAATCGAATAGAATTAATTAGTTCACAGATTTAACCGCACCGGGTTCCGCATTAGATCTGGTTTGTATCGTGGAAACCCTAACAATTACAAGGCTACCACAAAAAAAACCATGAACACCATTAAAATTACTTTTCTTAAGGTTCCAACCGAGCAAGCTTCATGACATGGATGAGCTTGCGGACACGAACCAATGGCTTATATGCTGCTTACAATTTCGTCTAGTGAGATATCGGGTAAACGTGTTATAGATATGTCTCTGATTGCCATGGCTTGTAAGCGGAAAAACCTGTTAAATCTATTGCTCAAGCAATGCAATTCAGAACCTGACCCAACTAATACATTTATTCAGCAGTTCAGAGGCCTCTGTTCAACCTCCGCTCAACGATACTTAATACCGACCGGTTTAACAGCCAACTCAATACTTAGGTCAAACCATAGACAATTAGGGTTATTATGTTTCAATTTTAAAAGGAAAGTTCATGAGTTCTTGAAATATCCCAAAACTCTAATCAGATGTAATAGCTGACACAATCACGTAGGACATAACCGAACCCAAAAAAAAAACAACAAATGAAAGCAATGTGTTTATCAAGTTTAAACCTAATGTTTTATATCGCAGCTAACGGCGTAGGGTAGTGGCACCAAAAGATGAATGATTAAGATTTTTATGACAACTTTGAGTAGCTTTTCCTCCTTTACTTTATGATATTGCTTGCCAGTATTTTTTAATAATTACATAGTATACTTACTCAAGATTTGACTACTGAAAAAGAAAATTACTGTGTCTACTACTTTTTTTGCAAAGTTACTATTTGTCAAAGATTTTGGATTTTTCCCCTATAGATGAACGCCGACCCCTCATTATGAACGATTTGCCTCCAATAATTGAACTAATATTTTAAAAGGAATTTAGTTTTATAAATTTAGATATTTATAAATTAGAAATGATTTCTGCATGCCTTTTCGTGATGTTAGGGTGCCCTTGCAAAAATAGCTGCAATCATTTTTTGCAACCTTTAATTTCATCATTTGCGTTTACAGGAAAGCCAACTTTGGCCAAATTTAAAATCCAAGTAGCAATTTATCTTCTTCATAATCTGATAACAGTTTATTTGGCCCTTTTCTACCCTTTATGTGTACAAATAAAATTGTACCCAATACTTAAACAGTCAATTTCTTTTTCAAAAAGCTTAAAAATAAGAATTTGTATATAAGTATATAATCAAATCTTGATTTATCAAGTTATTATTTCGAATAAAAACCACTCAAATCGATCATTACTTCTTGCTTTAATCTAACAAAATGCATAAATTGGGAAGGCATTTACCTTAAGTAGGTTTCCGAGTAAATCAGGTTTTTGGCGGGAACCACTCGTACAACGACTCACCACGCCACGAGCGCGCCAGTAGTTTTGATTGAAAATGACGGACAAAATATTTCCTTATGCAGAAATATTTTTTTTGTAATTTTGTATTGTCAGTCAATTTTTGGTGCCACTACCCTATGTCTAGAAGCATCCGTGGAATTGGGCAATCAAGTCAGTCAGTAAGAATTTACGAGTCTAGGTAAACCTCATGATAATGTCCCCTCAGACATGAAATGTTTCGATAGTGGATTGGTTTCACATAATAGGTTGGGGAAAAAGTTTCTTCGCATTTTTTAAGAAAATTCAAAACATTTTTTAATATAGTTTATTATAACATTTAACTAAAGTATGTAGGTACCATTTTGTTCGATAACTTTTTGCCATCTTGTAGGGACATGCTCCCATTGCTATAGAAATTTTGGGACTTCTGATCAAAATACCTCGACAAGTGGTTTTGGCAGTCCTCTCGTGATGTTAACCTGATACTGCCTAAACAACTCTGAAGAGACCGAAACAGGTGTGGAAATCTGAAGGTGCAAGGTCAGGACTATACAGCGGATGCATTAACACCTCCCAGCCAAACTCTCTTAATTTGTGCTGAGTGTCTAAAGATGTGTGAGTTCTAGCGTTATCATGATGAAAAACCACACCCCTTCTGTTGATTAATTCCGACCGCTTTCTCTCAACTTCTTGCTTTAATCTCATCAGTTGTTCGCAGTAGAGTTCAGAATCGATGGTCCTGCCTGGTGGTAACAGCTCATAATGAACAATACCCTTCCAATCCTACCACACACACAGCATCACCTTGTTGCGAGTTAACCCGGGTTTCGCCACAGTCTGTGAAGCCTGACCGGCCTTTGACCACGACCTTTTTCGCACGTTCTTGTCGTACGTGATCCACTTTTCATCACAGTTATCAGCTTCATCAAAAATGGTTCGGTTTCATTACATCGTAATAAAGAATCACTAATGAGTACACGGTTCATTAGGTTTCTTTCAGTGAGCTCGTAAGGTACCCAAATATCGAGCTTTTTTGTGTACCCAGTTTTTTCAAATGCGCCAAAACTGTTTTGTGTGGTCAATTCCCAGTTCTTCAGCTACGTCGCAACTATGCCGATCTTGCTCCACTTTTTCAAAAATGCCATCCATTTTCGGTCGTAATAGAGCGACCAGAGCGACGTGCATCATTGACATCAAAATTTCCGGATTGAAAACGCTTAAACCAAATTTGTGCTACTCTCACAGACACTGCACTAGGTCCATAAACATCGCAAATTTTTTTCGAGTCTTGCGTTGCATTTTTACTTTATTCGTAGTAAAATTTTAAAATGTATCGAATTTCTTCATTAGATTCACTCATCTTGACAGTACGAAAAACAAATAAACATCACACATTTTCCTAATTTGAATTTGGAATTATGTTCTTTAAATTTTAAACTTTTAATGATACCAAAACCAGCCAGATACAAATAGTACCTATAGCCAAAGAGATTTTATTACAAGTTCATACTTACTATAATGCGAAAAGACGTTTTTCCCAACCTAATAAACGGAATAAAGATTAGTAATCTATATAATAAAAATCAATTGCTGTTCGTTAGTCTGGCTAAAACTCGAAAACGGCTGGACTGATTTAGCTGATTTTGGTGTTGAAATGTTTGTCGTAGTCCAGGGAAGGTTTAAACGGTGAGAAAATTTGTGGCATTGCAACGCATGCCTGGTACAGCTAGTATTTTGAATATATATGTCCAACATTAATAGTAGGTACAATGTCAAAAAAAATATGGAAACCACAGCCACTGAAGCCGCTTTAATCGTCTACCTAATTCAGCAATGATTGTCTCAGCGTAGTATCGCTCCACAGCTTCACAGTTTCACTTTAACCACGTGTGAATTGCACACATGTTTATTTATTTTTTATTTTGTCATTTTATTAAAAAATAAACTAAAAATTATATTTGTTTTATTAACCTATGGATATAAAACTAACCAAAAAATATACCTACAGTTAACCCCCTTATTGTTAAACGTTGGATAGGTATCTATTGATTAATTATAATATGTTTAGCGTCAGTCACACATATGTCATCTGTCAAAGTGAGAATGAGACAAAACGTATTTTAAGTAATCAATTTAGTAGATACGCACGCGAACCGTCCTTAAACTTCGCTTGAAAACGTGCCCATCCACATTCGCAAAGTCACAATCACGAGTGTCGAGGGGCCTTATCCCCTATATATTGTCTCATTCCTACTTTGACAGATGACATGCAGTTAGTACAGCACTATGACGTCATTATAGCGAGGTGCCTAGTTAACTTCTGCGTGTAGTATGTACCTACCCACCACAGGTTAAAATATTTACTTGCATATTTAATAAAAATATAGTTATAAGACTAGTAAGGTTGTAAATGATGACACAATTTAAATTTCAAATGATTTATTGATTAAATTTTTTCTTACAGTAATTATGGTCAAAAGGTACGATTCCAGACATATCACTGTCACTTGCATAAACGTCATCATCATCTGTCGTATCCGAATCTGTGCTGCTGTCATTTCCTAGTTTAATTATGAATTTATCAGTTATATTATCCATGCAATCATCGCGTTTATATTTTAATTGGTTATGTCAGTAAATTCTAATTACCTACAATAAAGGCATTGTGTCGGAAGCTGGTATCCCTATTTTACTAACCTGTCATGGCCGCGACGCGAGATCGCACTTGGTTGGGTGGAATTAGACAACAACAGATTGACAATCAATAGTGCTAACATCATGGCAGGGGACAGCTTACGGTGAACGGTCTGAAAATACCTTTTGATTGCTAGCCTTTAATCACTGACTTTGACACATGCACGCAGTTGCCATAATCTGTCTATGATACCATTGTTATGTATGACAGTTTCTTTATTACATTCGTAATTATTTACCACGGCAAAGATGCATCGATCAGTGTTGCCAGATTAGGCGACTTATCGCCCTTTAGGCTATCTCGACGGGTGGCGGGGCGACCAAAATATGCGATCGGCGACTGGTCGCCGTTTAGGCTATTTAAGAAATTAAAAATTATGATATTAGGCTACATCCATCATATTTTTTTTTACAATTACAATAATAAGTAGGTACAAAATGGATAAACCGGAATGTTTATTTCATTCAGTCAATGTCAGTTGATGAGAATGTCATTTATTTTTTAAAGTGAATGAAATGGTGGTGGTATGTTGGATGCATATTTTGCGGCATTTAATCAATCAATAAATGAAGGAATCCTTGATAATGTTATTTTGTTAGCAGTCGACGAAAAACATAATTTTTTTTATAATAAAAGCTTTAACCCTACATAATAGAACCATTAATGTTAATACAGTTAATAAATCTAGCCGTTTTTACTATGTTGCTGCATTGTTGTTATAGTGAAAACTTATTTTAGCGCGGTACGCATATTTTTAGATGAGGTTAAACCTCTGGACTCGCGATACCGATACCGAGACGCAGCCGGCTGCCGCGTTCGCCCCATTTAATTATAAACCTTAATTCACATGTTTACAGTCTACTTTTGTATGGAGAAGTTTACTGAGTTAGGTTCTTTGATTCAAAAATAAAATGCAATTTATAACCCAATAACCCTAGTACCCATCTAAAAAATGTGCAACCCGTTTTTTTTATTTTATTACTGAGACTCTACAGGTAAAATAACATTACATGCTTACAGTATTCACTTTCAATACTTTAATTATCAAGGATTAGTTATGTATGTTTTATTTCCTATTGAGTCTAAGAAAAAATAGGTTATCATAGTATTATTTCCCGTATCAGGCGTATATTACGTATCTTTGAACTAAGCAATGTTGTCTAATTTATAAAATAAACCTACATTTTGGTATAAAAAAAAATTGGGCGATTTTAGGCTACTATTTGTATATTTTTTGGCGATTTGGATCGAGCTCCATCTGGCAACACTGGCATCGATAGCATGGGTGAACATGTACTTCTTTTATTTGGAGTAAGCGATAAAAAAACTCGGAACTTTTATGCACAAAACGGCAATGACTGCACCTTAGGCTAGTTTTAAACAGTTTGAGTGGCAATAAGGAAATAGAAAAACATATCTTATAAAACACTTTAATTCCTTAAAATAAAAGCAACATAAAATAGAAGCAAATACATGATTTCATGAAGTATATTATTCATTCGTTCAAACGTTACTTATTTTTTGTTTTAGGAATATACTAATATTTTTACGAAAGACAGATTTTATTAAACCATTACTTATTATATTGTAGTTAACATGTAAAAAGCGCGCTAAAGATATAGTTACGAGACACCCCAGTGGTAAAAGATTGGTTTTCAACGTATTACTTAATATCCAAATCTAGAAGAGCGGTATTTACCAACTACATACTAACTTTGCTATCCTTAGCGCGTTGAAAGTTATTTTCATTTAGGTAAGTTAAAAATTTCCCATTCACGTATGTTTATACGACATACGACATATATATAAAAAAAACCTATGCATTTTGAAACAAATGCTTTACAAAAGATCATTGGAGGCGTTTTACTTCCAACAATCGTTTAAAATCTAAATATCATATAAAATAACACTTAGAAATGCATCTGTACGCCTGTAGAAAACGTGATAAGTATCTAGATTTACAGTTACAGTTGTGATGTTTATGATTTATATTTCATTAATAAAAAGCTTTTTTTTTGTTTTGTCTAAAAAGTTGGGCAAAAAAACAGTTATTTAACAAACGGCCGACGCGGCTACTGCAGCGCGCTCTATTTAGTTCAAGCTGCTGTAATAACACAAGCATTCTTTCTGTCATCTGCCTATGGCCAGTGTTGATTTATTAAGTATAAATTTTTAATCAAATTAATTTTTTCAGAGGATCTCATCGTCTTTCATCGAATATGTCATTGATAATAATTTAGTTTAATTAATCAAAATTCAACTTATGAATACAGTCTTAATAAGGGCAAAATATATCAAACGATAAAATAACTTAGAAACAAATTAACATAAATAATAAATAATTTGACACTAGCAATAAAATATTCTTAAAAATAATGTTCACTTTAGTATCTAGAGACGAACGAGTCTTTAAACAGACACCTTCGTCTCCTTATTCAGGTATCTATTAATTTAAATAAAAAGTGGCGTGTTAGTAACCTTATGCCCAAATATTTACATAGCAACGATAATGAACCGAAACAGTTGCTGAACCGTTCACTTGACTATTATTATCGCGAAGTACATCATTATCATCTAAAACAATGACAACAGGCAGCATATCCACAAAAACCGCGTTCACGCTATTTATTGTTGTTTGAGATCGCGTTTTATTACGTAGCTATACAGCTGGCTTAAAAGAGATTTATATATTTTCATCTTAGTATGAAATCAGACCATAACTTACAAGGAACTCAAGATAAATAAATTAAATCTTTTGGTAATTTCATCTATCTGAAACCACTATTATAATATTATTATAAATCACAAGCAACTTAAACTAATATTAATAATAAAAATAAAACGATTAAAAGATGTACCTACAATTACACCAGGCGTGGAGTTGCATTTCTTAGTTACATCTATATTACATACAGCCTTTTACATTTTTTTTATATCACCAGCCTTTATTTTCCTACATATGCTCTCTTATAAACCAATTTCTTGATTTCATATAACGAGGCTTTTATCGATTTGGTGAATAGGCTGGATCAGTATTACGTAGCTCTGCGCGAATCAACTCTTTTAAATATTGCGGTCCTCTTTCAAACGTGAAAAGTAAAATCATAGGCAGAAAGCACTTTCAATACTTTTACAATTATTAATGTCGAGAGCGCGTTTATTATTACAGCACTTATTGGTCGATATGAAGATTGCATGATGAATTAATATCTGTTCTCAGAAATTTGTAAGGCATGTCAAAAAAATCAGATCAAGTCGTTAAGATAAAAGATAAAATAGTAAGTTAATTTAGCAGTAGACGAGGATGGAATTAGATTATAAAACAACCATACCGACCAAAACAAGAGCTACGAATACCGATCAATAACAAAGGCATCAGTTAAATATATACTCGGCTGTTTTAGTTAACCTAGGATCACAAGACTTCGGATACTTTATTGTTTACTGATAGTTATTGAACGCTCGGTTTGATTACTTTCACTGTCAAAACTTTCGTGAGTTGTACGGAAATATGTATAACCTTTTAACCGAAAGTAATCAATAGATTTTGATTAACATGGGGTTTACTCACGTATTATTTTGTCGATGGAGGCACCGACACTGTTTCGATTCATCTAGATAATCTTCATTAGGGTGAGTTCGATCCGCAGTCCGCTCGTTGCCGCTCGAGTTCACGGTTCTAAAAGAGTGAAAGAGTAAAAGAGTGCGAACCGTGAACTAGAGCGGCAACGAGCGGACCGCGGATCAAACTCACTTTAATGAAGATTCTCTAGATGAATCGAAACAGTGTCGGTGCCTCCATCGACAAAATAATACGTGAGTAAAGCCCATGTTAATCAAAATCTATTGATTACTTTCGGTTAAAAGGTTATACATATTTCCGTTTAAGTCGAAAATACGATGTTTTATAAATCCGATAACTTGTGATCCTACATTATGCTTGACTGTGAACTGTATAAACTCGTTGGCCTCGCGTTGATGAGCAAAATTATGAGGCGCGTCTCGAAATCGTAGTTCACAGCAAGTACTTAAATTGTAAATGTTAGTGGTGTCACTAGCGTCGTTATAGAGATTAAATTTTGACCCCAAAATAATATTTATACTGATTTAGGTGCACATACAACTAGTGATACAATAGATATACAATATAAATTGTTAGAGTGATTGAAAACACACGTATATGTGGTTGTCTTGCAGTTATGTAGCTCTAGTAGATACAATATTGCCAGTGTTTAGATATAACAGGTTGCAACGATAGTGACACAGTACAATGATTCAAATATATCTGTATTTAACGCTCTAGTCTGAACAAACACGTGCGTATAACTTCCAAGCGTTAGATAGATGTCAAATAATTCAAAAAATATACACATTTAGAATACATAAACATCTACACTACTTTCGGACTTACTTTCTGGTCACACCGCGACCGACTAGACACATTTAATTAGTAGGCGTTCAAAGTAATCCGGTATTTGATCTGATTTATACCGTCTTCTACGCAGAATATGCAGCACTGAATAGTTGATTGAAAGCGTACAGCGCCATTTATGTGTATAGTCAGTCGGCTTGTCCAACATACGTTCATTCACGAACCAAAACATGAGCATTTTTTTTAGTACCATCACATGTCCTTACGGTTTACAACACACACAGGATTATATATAGGGGTTACACCCTTAGTAAATAAAATTAGCGCTTAGCGTTCGTCAAGATCAAATTAAAATTGAATTTTCGATTGATTTTAATAATAGGATTAATATTTATAAGATCATTTAATTAAGAATTTCATTCAATTTTGTTTTCAACAATTTGATAATACAAATTTCATAAAATTGTACTAAAACTAGCGCCGTACCTTTTCATAAAACGCGGGGTGCTAAGACCCAGCCAAACATTGAATGTTACATCAGCCTTTACCTTTCACCACACTGGTTCGAAATAACTAGTGCCAGATATGAAGATGAATCTGGACAATCTGTGCTTCGTTACTCAAAAGGAGACCAGCCTAGCAGTGGAACTCAACTGGTTGACTGAAATTTGCTCCTAAACAGGGCAAGTATGGAACACTGCATAGGCTATGAATAGTGTAGCCTAAAGGTCGTTAATCTTTGAAATAAACTTTTTCAACCGTGTTTTTTATTCGTGCCAAATAGTATGCCTGGACTATCTTAGATACATTCCCAAGTATAACTTGATATTCCACAACTAAAAACATTCTGTGAACATGTAAGCGTGAACGCCAAGCGCTTAACACCGAAACATTTAATCACTACTTTTATAATAAACACAGATAGTGTGACACTGGGCCTGATTCCGTTGTTTCAAAAAACTAGCAAACATTTCCAACAAAACGAACGACCTTATTATGATTCTATCAAAGTCCAAATTAAAGTAACACTTTTAAATGACAGTTCTTAAATTTAATATATTGACGTGTGATTAGCCGTGTCATGACTGAGCAAGAGGCAAAAGCACACGCTGCCTCGCTCGAGCGTCGAACATTTTTCTCGATGCTCAAAGGCGCCTGCCTCAGTAAGTTTCCCGCGGGCACTAAAGACAGTTGAGTTTGGCCTCGCTTGTAAGACGAACGCCAGAATCGTTTGCGTCATGGATAAAGAACAGTGGCTTAAATTAATACAATTATATGGCGAATGTAGACTACCTTGGGACGCGCAATGTCCTAATTACACTATTAGAGAACTTAGAGAAGATGCGAGAAGAACATAAACCGGGAAATGAATGTTCCAATAAGTGACACAAAAAAAGATGGATTCTTTGCTAGGATAATATAGGAGGGAAAAGTCATGTGCGACTTCACGTTAAACTTAGCTCTCTATTCTGATTCAGCCTCACCGTAGCTCGATAGCCTTATGCAATACATCCACAGACCGAGGCGAAGATGCTCGCTCAGTCAGTTCTCGGCTAATGACGTGTTTCAGACTGTTTTAGTCATCGTGCAAAGAGCTGTTGTTTAATTTTAACATATTCTAGAACTGTGATTGAAAAGTGTAATTTGGACTTTGATGCAAGCAAAATAAGGTAGTTAGTTTTTAAGGAAATTTTAGCTAGTCTAGCGAATCAGGACCACTAAGGAGTGTTCCTCAGTGTTTTTGACACTAGCTTCAGAGGAGTCGGGGATCTTGCAGAACTCAGTGGAGATGCGACTCCAAAGCATTTAGCTCTACTTCCAACTCTTGCTGCAACAAATAATAACATAACAATTAATATATAACAAAATATTCGTCAATCTTTACGACTGGCCTCATAGCTCAGTTGGTAGTAACTCTGACTTCTGCGCTGCATGTTGTGGGATCGATCCCCGACTAAGACTAGCATTTGTGTGATGAACAATAGATATTTAAAAATAATATTCGTTGATATTGACGGCCGGTCTTCGTGTGTCAGTTGGTAGTAACTCTGAATGGCGCGCTGCAGGTTGTGGTTCGATCCCCGTCCAAAACTAGCATTTGTGTGATGTTTGTTCTATGCCCGGGTGTGTACTCTATCAGGTTTGGGGTTAGTAAGATGGTGTGGTGTGAATCGTCCACCGATGTTTATTCTCTTGTAGCTACACGTCGTATAAGTAAACCAGTACTCTTACAAACAAAGCTATTCAGTGCGAACTCGAGAGCGGCAACGAGCGGACCGCAGATCAAACTCACCCTGATGAAGATGCTCTAGATGAATCGAAACAGTGTCGGTGCCTCCATCGACAAAATAATATGTGAGTAAAGCCCGTGATTATCAAAATGTATAGTACAACTCACGAAAGTTTTGAAAGACTACAGCTGTGACTAATTTGGCCCCATGTCACTTTAGCCGAGCCGTAAAGCCGACCGTCAATACTGAACCCCGAGTTTGAACCTTACGTCCATCCAAAGAATATTTGCGCAAAATAACTAATTTTATTTTTCATTTTTATCACTGTAAAATAAAACCATTCAACCATTTGTATGGTTTCCAACTTTGTTCCTACCGGGAACTAATTTTGTACTACTACGACACCTCTCGATTCCATTTATTTATTACAATGCCCAGACGAAGACCCGCAAGATTCCAATGTGTAGATGACATCCTATCATACCTACGAATATAAAAAAAACGTGTGCGTCTCAGGACGCCCGACAGAAGTGATAACTTAAACTAATCTAACTAGCGCTGTGGGTTAAAGTGAGAGAGGAGCCTGCCTACCGCTATCGTATGCGTGAGAAAAAGGGATGCCAGACAGACTGGCGCCGTAACGCGCAACGTAACGAAGCGGTTTACCCTCCCATAAGAAGTTATCACTTCAAAATAAGAAAGTTTATGTAGATGTTTGAATGTATATAATGTTTGATTGTGATTTAGATGAATCTTGTTAGAGATGTAGTCTACCACGAGTCTAAAGCCGCAAGCAGAAGCCAGTTAAATTTAAATGTGAATGTTTAGGGCAGTCACTCTGCAAAAACTAGGAGTATTTACTTACAAGTAGTGTATACTCCACAAAGTCGAATTTAGATACGACGTGGTGTGAACTTAGCCTTGGGCTTATTGGACTGTGCGTATTTGAAACTCACGTCGTTACGCTTTTGAGTTTCAGTGCGAGCCTTAGACTTGTTCATCAAGTTATCCGAGCCACGATCCATCACCTGTAAAAACCGATAAGGTCATTTAGGTTTTCCAAGTTTAAGAATAACTAGGGATCTGAGGTGTCTACAGAGCCGTAATCTATCCGGTTTCGTAAAAACATATTCGTTACTATCATCACTCGACGACCTCTGTGGCGCAGTGGGCCAAAGTCCGGCTGAGACGCAGAAGGTTGCGAGTTCGATTCCCGCCGCGGGACAGATGTTTGTATGATCTGCCAGTATTTGTTTCGGGTCTGGGTGTGTCTATGTATAATATGTATGTATTTACAATAAAAAAAAAGTCCGTATGTCAGTCATGTGGTTCCCATATCACAAGCTCTGCTTACTTTGGGGCCAGATGATGCTGTGTGAAATGTCCGGTATTATTTTTTGTAATGTAACGCCAGAAAAACGAGGCAAACTAGGTTGCTCAGTAGTACTCATAAGCTTATATGTTTAATTGTAAAATAATTCGATATAAGCTTGAAAATACTTACACCGCCGTTGGTTTTCGGAGCCGTTGGCTTGTTTGCAATCTCCGTGTCGGTCGGGTTGTTTTTGGCCATTTTTGTGCCTTTCGGGTTGTTTTTGGACACTTTTGTGCCGATCGGGTTGTTTTTGGGCATTTTGATGTCAATCGGGTTTTTATTGGCCATTTCTGTGCCAATCGGGTTGTGCTTAGCTATGTCTGAGCCAATCGCAATGTTTTCGGCTGTATCCGTGCCAATCGGGTTGTGCTTGGCTATTTCTGCCCCAATCGCGATGTTTTCGGCTATGTCTGTGCCAATCGGGTTGTTCTTGGCTATTTCTGCGCCAATCGCAATGTTTTCGGCTATGTCTGTGCCAATCGGGTTGTCCTTGGCTATTTCTGCGCCAATCGCAATGTTTTCGGCTATGTCCGTGCCAATCGGGTTGTTCTTGGCTATTTCTGCGCCAATCGCAATGTTTTCAGCTATTTCCGTGCCAATCAGGTTGTTCTTGGCTATGTCTGCGCCAATCGCAATGTTTTCGGCTATGTCCGTGCCAATCTGGTTGTTCTTGGCTATTTCTGCGCCAATCGCGATGTTTTTGGCTATGCCTGTGCGAATCAGGTGTTGCTTGGCTATTTCTGCGCCAATCGCTATATTTTTAGCTATGCCTGTGCCAATGGGGTTGTGCTTAGCTATTTCTGCGCCAATCGCCATGTTTTTGGCTATGCCCGTGCCCATCAGGTTGTGCGTGGCTATTTTTGCACCAATCGCGATTCTTTCGGCTATACCCGTGCCAACCGCTATGTCTTGGGCCATCTCTACATCGATTGGCATATTCGTCACCATATCTAAACCGATATCTAATCCCTTCTCCATATCACTACCGATTGGCATGTTAATTTCTTTGATTCTACCGATTGGCATATTGTTTCCCATACCCCTACCGACTGCCATGTTCATCCCCATGTCTAAGCTGATAGGCATGGTCTTCCCGATCTCCATTCCAATTGGCACATTTTTTGCTTTTTTATCGATCTTGAACATGGGCGGGGATTTGATCTGCAACGAAAAGTTATTCAATAACATTTTAAATTGGCGAGGTTCCATTTAAAGAAGATATTAAAAAATATAACAAGAAATACCTTTTACCCGTTTTCAATACAGCAATGAGCTATTTATTATTTATCGGGCAAACCAACATTTAATCTTACTAAACTAGGGTTACAGTTACTAAAGTACGGTTATAGTTACTAAAGTACGGTAAACGTTTCTAAAGTAGGGTTACAGTTACTAAATTACGGTTAAAGTTACTAAAGTATGGTTGCAATTACTAGGATACAGTTACAGTTACTAAAGTACAAGTTATAATTACTAATGTACGGTTACAGTTACTAAAGTATGGTTACAGTTACTACGTTACAATTAATAAGAAACAGTGACAGTTACTTAAGTCCAAGTTATAGTTACTAAAGTACGGTTACGGTTACTACAGTACTTACAGTTTTGTTGGTCGGCCAAACCGACTCTTGCTGCTGCTGAGCCCTAGGCATCTGGTGAGGGACAGCAACCGCATAGGACAGAGTCTCGTAATGAATTACAGGCATACCTATAATATATAACATTGAATTGATCACGATATACACGGGGTAATACATACCTACCATCCAACAGTGGTAAGCTTGAACAAAAAGAACATACTATTATGGCAACGGATTAGAAATAATCAATTGAGTGTTTTATGGCCGAAGTTCGACAAAACAAACGACAGATTGACTCGAGCATAGCACGCTCACGATTTCGGTCCAGCTATCTGTCTGTTTATAAGTTGGCGAACTTGGGACCCGATAGCGTTGTGAAATGAAAAGTATATTGACATGTTAGCAATGAGTTTCGTTATATTCAAGATATTTTACTACAGCTTCCAGCTTACAATGACACTTAAATGAAATATTAATAAAAATCTGCCACTCATTTTTGACTTATACGATTTAATTTAAAATGCACAGCAAAAAACAACCAAGCCCGCATCTTTTGATAGTGAAGCAAGTGTGCTACGCGAATAATATGAAAATAGTTCTACGTGTTTTTGATGAGAAATAATCTAATTCGATTTTAACTTGCAAGCATGTACAATTTAGTCATTTTTCCGATTAATTGTATAGTGAGACTGGCTTAATACGAAATGCGGGTATGACAATTTGACACAAGCTATCAGCCAAATGGTCAATCTACACATCGCACTCGTTACTTTTTTTTACCGTGCTAGAGTCGTCAATCCAGCAAACACGGACCATAGACGTCCTGCGTGATGTTGTGTATCTTGACCGTAAAGCTCTGAAACTCTCATTGCTAATGGAACCACAGTTCACAACATAAATAATTTTGTACTTACAGCCAATTGGTGATGCGAAGAGAATTTTGAATAATGGAAGGAAGACAATATTAATGAGTAGTTTATTCATAATTTAGATATTAGTTTAATATATTGTGGGTACGACGCCTTACCTAGCAGTGTCTTACTTCGTAAGACGATTGACATCATTTAAGATGATTAAAAGTGATCCTTGTATTGAATATGAATAAAACAGTTTTAAATTTGAATTTGTATTTATAAAGTAACTTTAGGTGTGCGATTAGAAGTAGACACTTCTAGATTAGACGATATAAATATCAGACCTTAATATAATTAGCCAGCGTGGTGTTTGAGTATGCTCTGTCCTTGTTTTTCTAATGTTAATAAATAAAGATGGAAACAGAGTAAAACACCACGTCAGCTAATGAGTAATTACACGTTAAGTAAGGTAAAGACACCAGATCTTTGGATAAAATTAGTAATCAGGAGCATTTATTTAAAAGGTGCTGGTTAGAGGTAAAAGGTTAGAGTGCTAAAATATCTTATTATTTTGTTGATCTACAAGATAATAAGATATTTGTTTATGTCAGTCTGTTTCTGTAAGTTCTTATAATAATACAGTCTTTTTAATGAATAGGTATTAACAGCGTTAACATGTTTTCTCTGAAAACTTTAATCAAAATTATATTCTGCCATCTAGTAGGTTCCCATTGTGCAAGCTTTGAGTTAGTCCAATAGTGCTAAAAGAAATTGTCCCCAGCATTTATATTTGAGTGTCTAACTGGATGGTAAAATTGTTAACCCCGCGGCCGGTCCCAGGGTTCCGTGTCTGCATATACTCACCCTCTTGGATGTAGGTAAGCTGGTTGTAGCCCTGGTGCTGCTGGTTCGGATCGGAAGCGGTCGGACCGCCCATCGGGTACTGGATCATGCGTTCGTTGGTCATGTGCCCGCTACGACAAATGAGATCAGTTTCAAACACTACGCGTAAAGATAATGGTTACCCTAGATCATGGTCCTTGTAATTATTGATATAGAATCCGCTGTGCGACTTAAAAAAGCACAGCAAACTTGGGGTTTAGACAAATATTTAACGCTTTTTCCTTCATGGAAAAGACGCTTTCACGCTTTTATCGTGGATATTTGGTATATACGCTGCGTTAATGAATTATATTTGTCTAGACCTCAATGTATGAACTTATAAAAATTATCGCAAATAATAAATGTATTTATTTAATCTTTTTTAGGTAACTTATAAAGTTTCAAATGAAACTTTTACTCTTAGCTTTATCGTTTGGAACTGCTAGGACGTTTTGCTTGCGCAGCATTTATTGTAAAAAATAACATTACTTAAAAGACATATTACAAAAGCCGCAGTACTGAGTTCGAGCAGCTGCCACATCGCATTATGCATTTTATTCAGTATTTTGTGCAGTTGTAATTACGTTTATTTGAAGATTTATAAATTATAAAAAAAAAAACGTAAGAGCCATCATTTATTTTGTTATAAATTTAACTTAATAATATCAATGTTATGTAACATTTACAGTTCTTTATAAACGTTTTTAGTAATTTTATGGTTTTGAATGGTTTTTTTATCCCATACATATTTCTAAATTCCGAGGCCGATAACTCAACCACTATTTATGAGATATTATTATATATTGTTCATTTCGTTTGCTTATTACAATAATCCATAAGCATTGAAAAGTGCCGTTGCGAATTTTACTAAAAACTTGCTTCGTAATTATGGCTTTATATAAATAGATAAGAAAACAACTAAACGGCAGGCTGCTTTGATCTATACTAATAACTTGAGTTAGTTACCAAACAATAAGTCAAAATTGTCAGTCGGTTTCTCTGGATAAGTACGCCGCCAAAGAGGGGCATATAATAAAAAAATCGCGGTCGAAATGTAATCAATTTAAATTGTCATTGGTTGGCTCATAGTATTGGGTTGTACAAATACATACAACACATTTACAAGTACATATCAGTCGCAGGTACATAAATATACATTGGCTTATGAAGAATCGGCGCCAAAAGTCACCTAGTTGTAAGACTATCCACAATAGGCAGAAAGTGTAGGTGCTAAAACCAGGAAATTCGCATAGCGCCTTAATACACTAACGATTTGCGAAGGTGCATCGAGTGTTTATAAGATTCCATGCCTAAATAAAGTAAGCCTTACAGGACTTATACGAAATTACTATTGTACAAAGAGGGGCCTTATCGTTAAAAGCAATCTCTTCCAGGCAACCTTTTCGGCGGTTTATTATGGTATTTAAGGCGGTATCGCGAGCAAATGACATTGAAGCGTTTTGATGCCTCTTAAATCGTTTTTTTTTATTAAAAATGTTTAAATAACTAATTTAATATTTAGTTTTTTATAATTAAGTAAAAACAAAGTGAACTTTAGAAGAAGATCATGATCATTGAATATATTATGAGTTATTTCAAAACTTACATTGAAATTACATACCATATTGTTTTAATTATTATTTCAATTAATTATTTTTTTATTTATATAGAAAATGTCATTTGCCGAGGGTAACCGTTTTAATGTGAATATATATATTTTTAATATATGTAAATGCACACATATGCCACGGGTGCGCAGAGAAATCTCAACCACATTCGCAAACCGTCAGGTTTGTCAACAGCGAAAATGCCGACGCAATAGGCAATTTAATCTTTAAATTACCTACCGTGGACACAAAAATGAGAGGCAGAGTCAGTAAAACGACATTTTGAATTAACCTAGATTTAGGATTGAGAATTAAGTAGCTCAACGTGCTATCTTAATAAAGATACACTTTAATCCGAACGCATATTTCAGAGCACGCCCCTGGATTTGTCCAGGGGCGTGCTTTCGTCAATCAGATTTGGCCAAATACATTACTCGAATAGTTTAACGTTAGTTCACACAAAAACAGATACAAATTGAAAGTACTTACAAGTCCATAAAGCTGTAGGGGATCATCGATACATCTTGGAACATCATGTTAACTTCAGGAAACGTACGCGGTGTATGAAACATCGAATAAAGCTTCGCGATTTCAAGATGGCCGTAATATCGACTGAACTCGGTATCAGACTAACTAGGGGATGACCGCGTTCACATTAGAAAGCAGGTTGCAAGCTTGACTAACGATGTTTATCAAGCCGCACGAAACATACCTATATGATACCGGTTCACTGGTATGCAACTCTGCTGTACTGAACACAGCGACCTGCTTTCTACATAAACTTGTAGCACCACTACAAAATGTCGAAATAAGCACGGCTACACGGCTATTTTATGATGATTTTGTTAATAAAAAAGTATTAAGCATATAGAAAATTGCCCAAAGTCACATTTGGAGTCCACCGTACTGCGAATAACGTGAGTATTGGGTATGAAGCCGGCCTACACACCTCGCAGATCGATATCATTCACTCCTAAATTGAGTTGCGCGCGCCCCATAAGCGCCATATTTGAATACCGTCCTCACACGGTTGGCGCGAAATTATGAATGTTAAAAGAAAGTTCACGTACTTACTGAATCAGAGTTAGAAAGAAAATATTGATGTCTCGAAATAAGATATGACAGTGCTAACTACAAAAGCTGGGACAGATGGACAACATGGATTTCGCCCGAATACTGAAGCGCTATTTGAATTTAAATGCTACTTACATGAAGTATCCGTCGTGGTTCTTATACAATTTTGAAGGATAGGAATTAGGAGGTCAAATGGTCAAGGAGTATCAAATGTATCATATGCACGAGGACGTTTCAGTATTCTGACGAACATTTTAAAAGCTGAAGTGTAACTTACGTATTAATGTACGGGTAAGGGGGATTTTCATAGGTGTAGTAGTAATTCCCGGCAGGCACCTCAGAGGTGTTGGCGCTGCCGTTCTCACGAGGCAGCTCGTGCTGGCTGTTAGTGACTGATCTTTTGTTGGCGGCTCCACCGCGCATAACGGCATTGGCGTATGATCTGGGAATGTTCTGTGGCCTCAGCAAGAATACTATCTATTGCAAGCAGCGTCACAAGCTGCCAATTTGTATATTATGATCATTTTACGCGCATCCGAGGCGCTTTATAAATCTCGGACAAATTGACAATTTTATTATAAATATATAAATGGACAGCTCGAAGCTAAAATATTCGCGAGACAAGGCCTTCCGACAAATTATAATGAACCAACGAGTTTGTATGAAATACGAGTAGTATAACCAACTTACGGGATATAATTTTCTGCTGTCACGTTCAGTGTCGTGTGTTCGTACGTTGGGTCGCGATACTCGTAAGACTGTTCGCGTGCGTCGTGCGAATGGTCACGACCGTGGTCGTTGCCACGGGCTTGATTGTACAAGTGTTTATTGGCCGGGTCGTAATACTGTTCTCGGATTTGGTACTCTTGCTGTTCACGACCCTGTTCGTACTGCTGTTCCTGGGCGTGGTAGCCATGATGCTCACGAGGTTGATCGTACAGCTGATTACGTGAGTGATCTGGTTGTTCACGAGCCTGGTCATGATGCTCCTGGACGTGGTACGTGATGTGCTCACGAGCCGGATCATACAATTGATCACGTGTGTGATTATAAATCTGGGTACTGGGTGGTTTGTACTGGGTCTCACGTACGTCGTACTGGTGTTCGCGTACGTGTTTGTACGAAACCTCACGGTTATGCTCGCGGTCCATGGCATCCCCGCAATTCGCAGAGCCGCGGGAAGATGGCGAAGCTTGCTGCTGCATTGCTGGTGACAACACAGTACAATACAGTACAAATAACACCTTTATTCATACTCTAAATATATACAACCACTATGTTACTAACAGGCTGCTAATCAACGTAAAGCTGAAGCTATATGCTTGAGAGAGCGAGCGTCCTTTCCAGGTCTTGATGTACCTACACTAACGAACTAAATTTAAAGTTGATCTTTGTATTTTTAGAGTCAATTTTAGATGACACATTTATCTAATGAATGCTAGCCTTTTTATTATTTTATTCTCACCTGTGGAAAAATATGATTAATTAACATCACGAAATGGTATTTCTTAGGAGTCAGTTTTCTTAAGAAATGGTATTTGTTAGGAGTCTTTGGACCTCATATCTTTATCGGAAGATATTTCTTTATCGATTATTTCATAACTTGTTTTAGCCATTATACAATGATACACTTCAATTTAGTTTAGTATTATATTTTGAAATTTATTCGGCGCTACTAGTGAGTCGAATGCGCATAAGTATTATGTCTGTCACTTTCCATGAAAGTGGAGTGATTTATGTATGAAAATACTTTCGCATACAACTTGTGTTGCCTAGTGTGTCTAGTCGTTTTGAAAACTTTCTATTACTAAATTAGCCTCACAAGTTAAATTATTGAGGGCTGGTGTTCAGACAAGAAGATTACCTCACGCAGATAACGGGATAACTTGAAATAAATAAATAATGCCGGAGATTTCACACAGCATCATCTGGCCCCAAAGTAAGCAGAGCTTGTGTTATGGGTACCACATGACTGATATACTACTTACATACTTTTTTTTTGTAAATACATACATATTATACATAAAAACTCCTATACCAGAGACACATACTTGTAGATCATACAAACATTTGTCCTGCGGCGGGAATCGGACCCGCAATTTTCTCCGTCTCAGCTGGACCTTAGCCCATTGCACAGTGGAAATTTAATGAGACTTTATGAGCATAAGCTCAGAATAGTATAAAGTAATTCTACTTGTGCTTTGGAGGATCTTTCGATTATTGAGTATTTCGGGGAGCGGAAACTTCTTTAATAAGAACTTCTGTAAGGTGTATTTTCTAGCTTTTTCTTATTTATTTGGATTAGTATTTTAAGCCCATCGTGAGAAGCGTTATTACGATGGGTCTAGTTTTTCCTTCGTCTCTTTTTCCAAGTCTCCTCAACGATTCGATGCTATTTTGACCGCAACTGATGCCCATCTCATGGGAAAGAGACCTAGAGGGCGTCCACAAGAACGCTGGGTGGACGATATTAAAAAAGCGGCCGGACGAGAATGGATGAAAAGAGCACAAGACCGGGACACGTGGAAGATCTTGGAGGAGGCCTTAGACTAAGTTAATTAAAAAATTACCTACGATTTTTTTTTATATTGTATTGTTATTTTTAGTCAAGGAAAATAAAAAGGCTTTATTATTATTATTATGTGCAAGACAAATGGACGAATAACTCATTATCACGCCAACCGATTTCGATGATTCTTTTATAACAGACTTCAAAAAAGGAGAAGCATTTTTTTGATGATAAAAATTTGTATAATGTAGGTAGGAAGGTAAGTATTTTTTTTAACAATACATACATAAATTACATACATAGGTAGATGCAAACCAAGCAATCATCATTAACTAGTATGTATGTTAGTATGTTGGGTATTTGTATGTAGGTATTACGTACCTACTATTAGGGAATCATTTATTACGCATGGATTCTAGGCAAACTAAACAGCTAGGCTCACCTAGGTAGGTTAAAGTAGGTAGGCTTCTCATAGGTACCTACCTAACCTTCCGACTTTTTGAAGTTGAATTTACATACCTACCTAAACAACCAAACAGCATAATATTGGTGGGCACTGTTTTTGAACAGTTTTATATAGCAATTACCATTAAAGTATGTTGAGTACTTGTATGTAGGTATTACGAACCAACCTACTATTTGGGAATCATTTATTATGCATGGGTTCTAGGCAAACTAAACAGCTAGACGCACCTAGGTAGAAAGAACTTTGCGACACTTGTTTAAGTTTTATTTACATACCTACCTAAACCACCAAAAATCATAATATTGGTGGGCACTGTTTAAGAACAGTTTAATACCTTTACCTACAATAATTGAGTTGTCGCGAATTTAAAATACATTTTTGAATTAAAATTTTGTAATAAAAGAAAATAAATATTTATTTTGACTGTTTAAATATTCAGGAGAAAATTCGTAATATTGTATTTTTTCATCATGCCCTACTTAGTTCCTATCATAATCTGTACTTGTATGCCTATTACTTGTACAAAATAATTTCGATGTTTCACATCTGCCAGCAGTGACGGCTCACATTTTTTTTATATTCAATGAAGTCACTTGTCTTTTTAGTTTTTGAAAAGTAATTATAATATATCGGTAGATACTGGTAGACATTTCTCACAGCACCATCTATTCCCAAAATATTAGAGCTGGGAACCAGATCACTGAATACTTTATATACTTCAAAAATACATTATGATACTTTATAACCAGACGTAGAACATCCATACAAGTTTATCACAAACATGTTTTTTAAGAGGTCACATAATACCACGTTTTATTCAGATTCGTTCAACCGTTACGTCGATATTGAGCCGCAAAGAAACACCCAAGTATCCAAGCAAACTTTCCCAAATATCTAAACTAATATTATAAAATAAAATGATTAGATTTTTGAAGTGATAACTTCTTATAAACCGCTTCGTTACGTACCGCGTTACGGCACCAGTCTGTCTGGCTTCCCTTTCTCTCACGCATACGGTAGGCACGCTCCTCCTCTCTCACTCTAACCCCCTAATTAGATTAGTTTAAGTTATCACTTCTGTCGGGCGTCCCGAGACGCACACGTATTTTTTGTATATTTGTACGCTTTTTGTAATGAATAAACGCAATAACTACTTAACCGATTTCTAACCTGGACTTTATTTTGTATTTCGTAGTAAGTATTTAAAAAAAAGGCTATCCACGAGATAAAATAAAGATAAAATTGCAATAATATAACCCAAAGTATCAAGAAATATATATATATAAAGGCGTTATGTGTATGTATGTTCCCTATAGACTCGGAAACGGCTGGTACGATTTCGATGAAATTTATAGGAAATCTTCAGATTGGCCTAACGGGTGATCCTGTAAAGTTTGGTTGCGGTCGGATCAACAAACCTTTTTTTTCATCAAAATTTTTTTTTTCATTTAACATTTGTTATGGAATGGATATAGATTGTATCTTAGGAACGGACATAGGCTACTTTTTGTATGTACAATGCGTGCGAAGCCGCAGGCAGAAGCTAATTGCCTATAAAAGTCATTATTTGACGTTACCTGTTAAAAATATTGAAGATACATAAAATAATGTACATGTATTTTTGTAATCATCATTACCCACAAAAAAGTCAAAAATGTTTAACTACTGTAGTGTAATGTGACTTAACTACTGTAGTGTAATGTGACTTGACTACTATAGTTAAGTCACCAAAACAGCATTTTATAAGAATAGAAAGGTAGAATTTAAAGATGATGACATGTCATGATATTAATCCTTATCCAACTAAATATAGACTTAACTATGAACTAAAGACAAACACACCCACACATAAACAAACACAGACAAACACATACATACTCATCCACACACGCACACACACATACACACACTTTTACACTCACATCATTAAAATGTATAATAATTAATATTTTATATTACCTAATAACATGTTTAAATAAATATAAAATGTAAATTCGTTTTTGATTGATAAACACGTTTGATTAAGCAATATTGTTTTTTTTAGAGCTGTGGAATTTGTTTATTAAAAAAAAATACAAAATTACAATTCTACATTGCAGCCGTGAGAAACCGGGGAGTCTCTAGTAAAATAATTTTAAACAAAAAAAAACTGACTTCATGAAACAGTAAATTAAAAAGTAAAAAATCCCTTGACTGTCCTTAATGACAGTCACAACCAATCTAGGTGTAAAGTTCTCAACAATACAAATTAATCAAGCCCTAACACCAGGTAATTGCTGTAAATCGTAGAGGAGTTCCCTCGACTCTCTTTTGGCTCCATCATCAGATCGACTCCAGTCCTTCATCAATAGTAGTGCTTTAAAAAACTTAATGAAAAAAATTAACAAACGTACTAATCGCCACTACGATTTTCGAAGGATCCCCGTGATTTCTCTGGGATGCCATAATCCGATCCTGGTTTTCTTATCATGGTACCACCCTTGGGATCTTCTTTCCAACAAAAAAAGAATCATCAAAATCGGTTCATAAACGACGATGTTATCCGCGAACACACATAAAAATATATATGATTGACAGATACACTTACTTGTTTTAAAGTTGTTCTCCTTATGAATAGGCGGAGGTGGAACAGAGAAGCGTTGGTGATAAACAGGTTGCGGTACGACTGGCTGCACGTAGTAATTACCCCCCGAGATGACACGGCGGTACCTGATAAAAAAACTTACATGAGATTCAATACAAAACAAACAAACAAACAAACAAGCAAACGTACTCGCGACTGCAATCCCCATGCACGGAAAACACTCATTCAAACACCTAGTATAGTAGACCTTTAGAATGATTAAAAGGGGAGGACATCAAAGGTGGTGACTCTGTGACAGATGGCAAGCCCATAGTCGCTTATAGAAATACTAACCAATGACACACCTTGGCATTTTTTGATTTTTACAATGTTTTTCACGGTATGAAACACTGGCATAGTGCACATGAACTTTTCGAAACGTAAAATCCATTGGTGGACAACCAGAATCGAATCTATGACCTTATGATTAGAAGGCAAGGGTGCTACCACTAATCAAGTGGTACTATACCACCTTCAATGTTCCCCAAGTCCCCAACACGTCTCCGAAACCTAATGTTATTTTAGCAGAAGGCTGAAAAGATTGGAAAGAACATCTAGAAACGATAAGAGTTATGCAAACGTTGTGTGCGGTCAGTGACATTTTAATCTTATTCTGTGCGTCAGAATTTCAATCGATATCGGCTAGGGATATCTAGCGAGCCTGAAGACTGCAGTCGTGAATTTATTAAATTTCATTTAGTAGCATTTAAAGATATCAAAGAACGAACTTTTTTGTTAAAATAAGTAGGTTAAAATGCGGTCATCTCGATCGATAGACGATGCCGGGCACTAGATCGATACATGTGAATATTTAAAGAAGGCTTGATATTTACAGCGGACCTAGGTCGAATCATATATCTAAGTGTATAATGTTAAGCTAGGGGCACTATAATGGATACAGGAGTAAATCGAGGTACGCGTCAAGGGAACCGATGCTAAGAAACAGATTACACACGCAAATGACGTCATCTCACACGAAATGTACCGTTTTTGGGTAAAATGATGACGCATGTGAGATAAATATATCACGCAGATGACGACCCGAAAACTACCATTTTCGTGTGAGATCATAATGTCATACGAGACTTTCTGAGCATAAGCTCAAAAACTGAGGTGTATCGCAGCGCTTCCAAGGCGTTGTGTCCAAGCTTCAGAGATAAAAAAATCTAATATTTACAAAACCTTCAAAACACTGATTCTAATGTACCTATAGTTTGGACACTAAGACTTAAAGAGGAAAACACGCTACTGCTTACTGAACGGAAAGTCCTACACAAGATCTTGAGGCCCAAGTAGGCGAGAAAAGATTGTGCAATGAGAAAGGTCACGCCGGACTATAACGAATAATAATAGACGAAGTAGAAGCGGGTTACGAGTATGCAAGAATATTTCCTTCTGAGCGCTGCCTTACTTCGGAATGTTAAGCTGACGATCCTGGTTAGGGCATGTTTATCAACGCCTGTATATTACAGTCATGAACGTATTTCATTTAAATTTTCTACCATAAAACAAAAATGAACGACCTCAGGTGTTTAAAAATAAAAATCACGATCATCTTAATAGATAGACGACGCCAAGCACTCGATCAAAAAAGGTGAATACTAGAAAGAGGCTTTGATATTTACTACCGACAAAGGTCTACGTCAATAATATGTAAAGCTAAATGCACACATGAGGATACAATAATGGATACAAGAGGAAATGTACACATTCATACAGATTACATTGAATGGGAGAAGATCGTGCCAGGAAGACCATCACGACGAAAACCACCCAAATACGAAAATAGACGAGAGATACAAAGTCCAAGCAGATCTCGATACCACTGATATGTAAAATCGCGCATAATCTGTCTTGTTTAGTCAGTCAAAGCCGACACCGTTCGCGGAATAATAAGTACAGGAATTATTAACTAAGTAGGTTGACATGAGCATTCACAGTTTGAATCTATTGGAATACAAGGATGAACAATTAAGAAACACTAGTAAAAACGAAGAGATGCGTCATTGACCTAAAAAATATATAAAATAAGAAATGCTTAGCAGGTTACACGATGGCTTAGGTACGTTTCAGATGCAGGTCTGTAGGTGCTACGGGAACCAAACATAACAATCAAACAAATTAATTAAAATATATAGCAGAGTAACTTACCATACTGGATAATATGTGTAATAGATCATTTCAATGAATCTAATTTAATCACTTCGTAAAAATATATGATTTAACTTTCAAAGCTTAGGGACGTGCGTCGGAACGAGAGTCTGGGCGACGATAGCAGAGCCCTTTAAATTAAACGGTTAAGGCGGGAAGGAGAGTGGGGTGAATAGGGGAACTTGCTGGTGTGTGTGCAAGCAAGGGTAAGCCGGCCGATACCTATGGACACCTATAGATTTACAACGTATTACCAATTCAATTTCGACGACCGTTGCAGTTATTAGTGTAAGTCAATTTCGACGACCGTCGCAGTTATTAGTGTAACTTAATTTTCGACCAATTGGACGTCGAGGCGCGCCGGTGAACTCTATATCCGTGTCTATATGAACTCTATAGGGCGCGGTGGCCTGACCAACTACTGGAGACGTTCAGGTTAAATTTTTGCTGTAAGGCAATGTTTTCACAACCCGAAAATATTTGATATCAGTCTTAAATGTAGCTGCTCAATAATTTGTGATTCCATACAATACATTTTAATTTGAGGTCAGAACTGACGTGTCACATAAAAAAATCTACCAATAATTTTAACGGAGTAATAATTTTGATTTTACACCGCCGAGCTGTCTGCAGCCAGATAACTGTTCTCTTATTTGTCCTTGAGACGCCCCAATTGCGAAAAGGACCAATGAACGACATGATAATTGGAAGGGGAACCCTTTTATTCATCTTTGCTGTGCAAAAAAATGCGCACGTAGTAAACACGCATGAGAAGAGAAGTGTGAGTGAGCCCACGTGCGGTTTTTCCTGTCCTGGTACTGGACAATGATTGACATGATAATAACGGGTTGAATTGAAATTCAACTGAGTAATAATGTAGGGGTTCACGCATGGCTTGTTTTTTGTAACAAAAGTGTGTTGTTACTTTAAACACTAAACCTACATTACCGATAAAAAGAGTTTGAATAAAATAAAAAGGCTTACCGGTCTAGTTCTACTTCGTTATGGGCATAGGTGCAGGTGTTACCACGAGGGCAGTAAGTGCGGGTTTGGGCATCCCGGCACATCGCCACCTTGTACCTCCCCGGCATGCCTTGCACTGTAGATTGATGAGCTGCGGACAAATAACCTCAATAAATAAATTTCGAAGGTATTTTTGGTGTTTATCCGAATAACTGGCAAAGATGCACACTGTACATCCGATTCCCATCGGCAAATGTTTGCATGATTTGCAAATATTTGATCTAATAGGTCTGGGTGTTGTTGGTAGCTAAGGCAGGGCGCAAACGTGGACACTATTATGGATTTTTATTCATATACTTTGTATTTAGGTTTGTCTGTATGATTTTTTTGTATTGTTTAGTATTTTTTGTGATATGGGTGTCAATGCCTGAAAAAAACGAATTTATTATTATTAATATTATTAACAAATTTTCTTACAATTGTACTGAGCTGCGCAAACGAATTGTATCGTAATTGTGTTGTACTTGTAGAAGTAACGAATTGTACTAGTGGCTGGTAGTAGCAACGGGTGACTGTGTCCGATCACTGCTACAGAACACAGCAACTACGGTTCCCTGTGATGGTGTGCCGTGTCGGCAACAAAGTGATTACGTTTGCGCAACGCCTTAACCCGTATTTTTTTTGCGGGTAAACCACAGTGCTCAGTTTAAACATTGTTGTTATAAAAGTTATTTTACATAAGGGATATGTGGACAGAACCATTCAAAATCATACCTTATTAACTAGCAAATAATAATAAAACATAACCTGATTATAGATTGAAGTATTTATACCGCCTGAATTCATTGTATTGTCCACTCCAATTAAACTTCAAGGCGCCTAATTATCCTCTGTATCTATTCAAACTGATATAATGATATAAAAAATGTGAATGAGGTATAATGAAACCAGTTTATTTTATCCAAAATTAAGAGCAGTAAAGTGGAGAGCTTGTGAAAAATAATTAATTACCCTTCCAACATTTAGAATGTCGCCATTTTGTTCACAATGATGATGTAATGATCCCAATGATTATGTTAATAAAACTGTTACAACGGATTTTACGGCATTCAGTAGTAGTATAGGCAAACTATGTGAAAAAACCAAGAGAGTAAGTAGGGCGGTACCTGGGCGTTGAATAAAAACAAAGGACTCAAGCATAAATTATTAAAGATTTGAATTTAAGAATTTTGGGCGTTCTATGTATTATTAAAAAAACTGCCTCGCAGTTGTTGGAATTTTATGAGAGCTTTGAAATGAGAGCCAGATAACTATGGATGAATGCTTATGTACTTACCCATAATTTGAGTGAAATATTTCGCTGTATTCTGGTAAATGACCGTCTCTCGTAGCATTGGCAGACGAATGGTTTCGCAATAAATCGATGAAGCTTCACCTCACCCCAAAGGTACGCTACCGTAACTAATATAGACTTGTATAAACTAGGCTCGACTGCAGTCTTTCTCACTCTTTCGGCAAAACTTATTCACTGTCTCTTACTAGCTACGAAAAGCTTGTGTTCCACAAGTCTAGAACTTTTAGCAGGATTGTGCAGGTACCGCACCGGCGCGGCGCAGAGCAACCAAGCAAAATTATGCTTGATTCCAATAAATAAAACAAAATTGTTAGTAGCGCAATCAATTGAATTCTCTATGAAAATCAAACGGATTGTTTCATTTCTCTAAGAGACTTTACTGACAGATGCTACTAACGAATGCTTGCTATTGGAACTGCATTCGTAAGAAATCATATCACTGACGCAGCACGTCAAATTCACCCGACTTGATCCGATCATACCCGAACTGAATTGTGCCGAGATCTACACTGATGCGCTTTTATAAAATTGGTCGTTTTTTATAATGGCAATAAACATTATATTATGATCGGGTTAGACCAAACGAATATCAAACTAGGTAACAGTGTGGATTGTTTGGGTGGTACCCACTCGCTGGAAACCCATCATGAATACTTACAATTACAAGAAAATGATGTCTAAACTCTTGCTGTAGCACTATGTTCGTTTGGTCTAAACCCTCTTTAATATGGAGCCGTTTTGTTTCTTGTATTACGAGCTTTAATCTCCGGAAACTCAGTTGATTTTGGTATAAAGTTTTAAAAAAATATACAGTTCTCTTTTCGACATGTTATTGTTAGAAATATGTTACATGCAACAGTGCAGTGGAGTGAAACGGAATTTGACATTTCAGACTATCAATCAAGATTCATAATTGCTGCGTTCTGATACCTGAAATTACAATGCTTTCGTAAATAAATACTACTCAACTGAACATAGTTATTTGAATTCTTGTTTGATACCCAGAGGTTGGTAATTGTGTCTGTAACCCATGAATACGTGAAAACATTTTAAAAAGTGCACAGAATAACTTCAGTATGAAACAAACAATAACTATGATTGAAACTTAAACAGACCGGAAACAGAAGATCAGGCAACTGATAACTGACCTGAAGTAGAAAGGTACCCCATATATCACAGAACAGAAAAAACGATAGAACTAGTAAGTAGGCGCAGCCCGCGTAACACCTAGTATGCGGAATACCACGCATTACAAGCTGCGATCAAATCAGTCGTGCTAAAAAAACGTTTAAAACAATAAAATAATACTTACCGGTGATATGATATGCCCCCTTACCCTGACAAGCTTCAAACACGACTCGTGTTATCATATCATATCACCGGTAAGTATTATTTTATTGTTTAAAACGGTTTTTTTAGTTTTTTTTTAAATGCAAAACCGTCAAACAAAAACAGACTGTGAATCATACCAGTTAAGGTCGCGTTTCTCTTAAACCTCAGCTTTCGCTAATCAATTAGGGATGTGACCCTAATAAACTGATGAATGTTTTATCGAAAACTTCATTATGTAAAAAGTTACCCCTATTAAAAGGAACTAAAAAATACAGACCGTTTTCAGAATTATTTTAAGGACAATGATTTTGTAATTAAAAAAAGTAGAAACAAATACGTGGTTGAAATGGTTGGACACAACTATACCAACTCTAAAAATGTTGTTTTTCTGTTATTATAGTGTTTATATATTTATGACGTTTTATTATGATTAATTATCTTCATTATCAATTCATATAATCGAAATCTAATGAAACGTATTTTAAATTACTGGCACATATCTATCAGCAGAACGGAGTTTAGAAACTTCCTCAACGCCAAAGAAACACAAGCGGAAACTTGATTCAGATGACTTTTATGTCACTCAAAACAATTAACATAATAGAGCGATAGAAATGCAGTGATGTGATAAAAGCGATAAGAAACTGTACATAAATGTGCGGAACTATCATTTATTAATATTAAACATAAAACTCACAAAAAAGACAGCTTCTGAACAAGTACGTTCTATGTCAAGGACATTACATTTTCACGTAGATATGTATCAGTTCCGGTCATATAATACTTTTTCAAGTATATACGAGTTGTAAACCAGTGATTGTGTTAAAAAAGAAAGAAAGAAACGAAAAGCTTTTTATTTGACCCGCCCCAAATATAATCTGACATATTTTGTTTATGGGTAGGTATAATAATCGATATCGATACATTCGTCTTTTATACTTTGGCACATCACTAAGGAACTAGCTGTATTTAGTGGGCAATCAAATAACAGCCATTGCATTATCAATTATATTTAATGTTGTTAGAGACTAAGACAAAAATCTTTCGCAAAAGCGTCATCTCTTGCTAAGTAGGCTTTCATTTTAGTACTGTTTATTTTATTGAGTTTTGAACAATGTTTATTTGGCACTAAGGTTTTTATCAATAACATTTGTTTTATAGTTTTAGGTAAATTTAAACGTTCTCTTTCAGCCAATTATAACTTTTATTTCTACTTAGAAATAAAATTTATAATTGGCTGAGATAACTGTTATTTTTTAAAAAAACCAAAATCAACTGAATTTCCTGATATTTTAGCTTATAATACAAGAAACAAAACTCTACTTCATATTAAAGAGGGTTTAGACCAAACGAACATAGTGCTACAGCAAGAGTTTAGACATCATTTTCTTGTAATTGTAAGTATTCATGATGGGTTTCCAGCGAGTGGGTACCACCCAAGCAATCCACACTGTTACCGAGTTCGATGTTCGTTTGGTCTAACCCGATTATAATATACCTAATTTTTGTTTCTACATGTGTAAGTTTAGCTACATTGGTTCTCCTAATAAAAAGTCATCATGCTATTTCTATTGTTCTCTCTGTTCTGTGCCATATATTGTAGTCTAACTACCATGTATATTGTATATAACTAATAATTGTATCTAAAGTCTAGCTACCACGTATAATGTTTATGTATATTGTATTATATTGTAGGCTTTGATTTTGATTATATTGAGAATAAGAGCCTTGGTTTACAATTATTGTTTTTGTCGTAAAGCTTTATGCTTAGATGCTATAAGCTCATTAGTACGTTACATTGCGTGCGTGCATTACGTGCGTTAAATTGCAGCAATTTATTTATTTCATGAAACCAATAGGTTTAAGTATATCTGTCGTCGGACTTGTGGTCCCTTTATTGACACGTCGTCGCGTCGGTACCATCAGCAAATTACCATTCGTATGGGAAATATGTATTTATTTTATATAAAGTAGTTATCTGCTCGTTAATTGAAGCAATAAAAAATACATGACGCTATATATTTTCAATATTTTACCTCCCAACTTCCTTGTTAGGCACAAATTGTTTTAATGATATTTTTAATTCTGTAATTTAGTTTTGAAATTCTTCATTTAATTAAAAAGTCATAATTTTAAATTTCTGCGTTAAAACGAGTCGTGATCGTTTGCTCACGTATATCTGAATGATAAATTACAACCTCCCATCATTTCGTTAGTTAGATAGCTACATTGCATAGTTTTATTATATCCAGGCGCCTAGACTAAGATCCAATGAGAAAACTAAGTGCGAGTTAATAAGCTTACTTTCATCCATAAATTTTCAGTGCAATTATACATATGGAGACGAGATCTCTGAATACTGCTGCGTATTATGACTGAATTTGCGGATGAAATGAAGTGAAGTTATATGTCTCATCTAGTTCGAGACATATACCTAAGCTGTCAATCTAAATCTAGGATACTTACTTCTCTTCGAATTGAGAGCTGAGGCGCGTTCAACTGCACGTTCTGTATTAGTTGAGCTATCTACTGAACGTTTTAGACGGTCCAAATACATTTTGAGAATCACGGGTAACTCACGTGTTATTTTGGCGATGAAGGTACCAATACTATTGCTCCTTAGACAGCTCAACTGTTTCATGTATTTTATATTATTATGTACATTTATGTTGATAAGTACACAGCACATTTCATAATAATGTATTGTAAACATTTTAAATTCATGTTGCGAGTGATTTTTGCATTGCTTAATAAGTAAAATATCATTATTTACAGATATGTACAGAATAATATACAATAATACAACGTACGTCCAAGCATCTGTCAGAGCACATGAGATCAAGATCATTATATATTCTCATATTCTCTTGAGAATATGAGAATATATAATGATCTTGACAAATTAATTATGCTCACGACTGTATTTTCAGGCTTGGTAGCTTGGTAGATCTCTAGTTGGGTCTTTAAAGATGTCGAAGTATTTCCTTCTTACAATTAAGCACAATTTTTGGCTTGTCTTGTAAACTGGGAGTACTTTATAGACCTTCAAGCATTTTGTTGAGATGATTCTGTAAATGATGGCGAAACTGGGTGAGGAAATGAGTAGGCGACAGCAATATTTATTATTCGATAGTAATAAAAATACAATTTTATATAATAAGTCCAGATGATGCCTACCTACACTATTTTAAAGTTCGGGACATGATAAATAACCTTTTCAATTCATATCCTAATATCAAAGTTTCTCGCATATCCTGCCATCTACATCTACATTATTTTACCAGAACACTTTGTTAGATAGTTACTATCGAAAATTGAATCACTATAAGCTATAACAACTACTAACTAATTTGATTAAAAAAATATATATATTCTAATACTTGACTTGATTCAAAAGTAATTAACATTCTAATTTATTTAACTGGATTAAAAAAACATAACAAAATTAAGTGTCTCCTTAAAATGTAATGAAAATTATATTGCATTACATTGTATATACTAACTATTTTACATTCTTGGAGATCCGCCGGCCAGCGTTGAGTTGCGTCGAGTTGAAGCTGATTTGAAAAAAAAAATAATAAGCAATAAGGTATTTCATATTATAAAATAAATCGACCAAGTGCGAAAGTCGCGCAAGAGGGTACCGTACCTTGTAAGTACCTACATACATTTACTATCATGGTTATTTTACTACAGGTTATTATTAATTGAACAATCAGGGCGACTATTACTACCATAAACAATAAAGCACCTAACATTGCTAACCAAAAGATAGTCGCATTGTAGTTGATTTTCCCTCGCAAATTTTCCTCCAAATTAAGTTTGTAATCGAATTTTATTGCGATATGTTTTCACAGTTTTAGGTTTATTTTCTTTACTTGTGCTGAAAGACTTAGCTTCTTGCTAAATTTTATGAGTCAATGAGAAGTACCCAATAGGTTTTGATTTACTGGAAAGTGTCAAAATATGCAACGTTAACTACCTTTAGGCTGTGTCTATTTATTATGTTGACTAAAATGCTTGATTTTTTACAGCTCTAAGGAACAGTTGTATTTGATATTAATTTAATCTCCACACGTTTCTGAGAACAGATGTCTTTACAGACATACAGAAGGATAACAAAGTGATCCTAAAAGGTTGCCTTTTTTGAGGTACGGCACCCTAAAATTTATATTTTATATGATTCAAACTTTGTGCCTCAATCAGGCGATAAATGTTGATGAAATTGACATAGTCAGTACCTGGAATTGCACAAATCCTACTTTTTATGAAAATTCTATGCGTGCGAAGCTACGAGCGAAGCAAGTAATAAAATTATAAATAAGTATAAACATACCTTGATAATCTTCATGTTTACCGTCGATTAACTTTTACGATGACTACAAAACAAACATCACAGCGGATGGTACTTTTCAATTACTAAAGAAAGCGAGCGATGCGCCAAAATATAAACAGCAGCATAAAAATAAGCAAATCATTTGTTTAAAAATAAAACAGCAAGTACGTTCTATGCTGTACGTTTTGAGAAACACTTTCGCGATTTTGTGCGAATCGAACAAAACGAACCCTAATGAAGATTTTATAGATGAATCGAAACAGTGTTAGTGCCTTCATCGACAAAATAATACGCGAGTTAAACCTTATTTCTCAAAAAGTAAAGAACAAGTCACGAATGTTTTGGAAATTAAATTCTCTGCCATTTTCGAAAAGCAAATTATACCAAATATCAGCGACTAGCGAGTAATATATAGATATAGTATATATAGATTATTTCTCAGTTTTTCAATCATGCTTTGTTTTCTGAGTTTAAGATTAAACATCCCATAGACATACATAGACAGCGGTTCTAAAACAGATAACTAAAAACCTATGCACAATAAAACAATTGCATCCGTATCGAAATCGTATGAAGCTGTCAACTAGTATAGTACATCATATTAGATTAGAAAAGTTCAAGTGAAATTACTAATCGAACCAGGCTATAACTGTCTTGTGTTCGAATCGCCAGTTAAGTATCGCTGGTAATGCAAGACTACTGTTTGTATATACAACACATTTGCTATTGTAACTACGGATGCAGAATCTAATGGTGTAGATTCTGTTGTTTTGCCAGACTAGTAAAAATTTCATAAAATAGAACGAACTTATTTTGTTTCAACCAAAGTCCATGTTAGCGTTACATTTTATAAAAGATAGTTTTAAAATTTAATATAATATGTTATAATTGAAATGTTGTCCCTAAATGAGTTTATTTATTTATTATTTGGATTTGCCGCAATTTTATCAATAAACATGGCTACTAATACGAGTTAAAACGCCACAAGTCACATTAGGAAATTTAGGAACTGTAATTTCAAATGTTCACGCAAATTCACGCCTGAACACTGAAATACCATAAATTAATGAATTTTAAAGCGTTTCTGTATTCGGGCGTTAGACTGTGATATAAAAAGATCTTTCGTATTTTACGAAGTTTTAGATAATCTAGCGGCAGAACAGATCATAACCGGTATGAGAACTTACGAGCCTAGATTACGTTTGTCAGGGCAAATATTGAAGTAATATAAATGGCTCACCTTAAATGGAAAGTCAATGGTAGATATCGTGTAAATTGGCAACCAAAATATACTTAAAATTATTATAAACGCTCGCTTCCGGTAAAATACTTTGAACATGGATTGATAATTCAAAAAGAAGTTATTATACGTGAGTGAGAAACGTCTATTGCCTTGACAAAAGTAATCTAGAGTCTACTTACCGAAGTTTAAAGATAACATAGATGTTTTTGTTATGGCAGGGGATAATATTATAGACAAAATCAGATACAGTACAGATTCCATACGCATTGCTTTCAAGAAGAGCTCCATCTGTACCAAAAAAAAATAAACTATAGTAATCCATAATTGATAAGATTTTACACAGGTTTCTAATAGTGAGTCTCTTGTCAATTTTGTCAAAAAGAAACCCAGACTTAGAACAAACATCTACGTTCATCTCACATATATTTGTCATGGATGGGAATCGAACTCGAACTCGAGCCTACAGTGCAGAAGGCTGAGTTATTACCAACTGAGCTACGAGGCTTTACTTTCAACACAAAGGCCGGCGATGAGTTTCGGCGCGGCAAATACCTGCTCAAATTCCGCTGGGATTGACTGCCTTAGGACGACACTCGTATCATATATTTTTTATTCTATGCAGAATCGATGCAGACAATCTCTAAACAGACGCATTACGCTGTATTTCATCCTACTACCCTAAAAGGGTTAAGGTTTTACTTGAAAGTCTATTTTTGTTTATTTGTACCTAGAGTCAATTCTATACTGTTTTATACATTTAAAACTGAATAAGTATAAGACTTTTATGCACGAACAAGTTCCGAGATATATGAGAAGGGTATAACTACATTCGTATGAATCAATGGGCAATTCTATACTTAATGTGGAACTATGGGTTTTATTCAGGAAACCGACTTATATGAGAATTATTGAGACAACATTTATAAGCAAACGATCGTTCTTTCGATCGTTTATTGATAACGCTTGTTAATAAGAAGTATTGTAAAACCAGTTTAAATAAGGAATCGAATCCTAAATGAGGTTTTATTAATGTTCTTTTACTCGCACAATCTTGCTAATAGTATTATGGAAGAGGACACGACTACAAACCAGAACTAAAGAATATTATAGACCAGACTACATAAAATGTCGTGTCAGAAACACAACACCCAGCCATTATAAAAAAATCTTATAAAAACAAACTGCCGTATAGGGAATCCAAATTTAACCTCTATTACAAACTGCTTTGCAATGACAGTTAACAGAAGCATCTGAATGAGTAGACCCTACCAACCTTAGGGTCTAAATCATAGTCACAAATCTAATATGGCGTTAGTCTGTTGTAAATATATAAATAAATATTGCAGGACAATTCACACAGCGCCATCTAACCCCAAAACTTATAAAGTTGTAAATACATACTAATGATACTTTATAACACGCAGACACAGAATATATTTTGTGTGATAAGGCTGGGAACTGATACTATGCTTTTAATGGCTTTTGGTGATTAAAGCACTGCGACCTGTACCTATTGTATTCGCAACTTGTGTAATATCGCTCGGAGAAATTAAGGTATTTGAGTTCATCAGGAGGTCTAGACAAGATCTATTTCTGTTAGTGTTCAGCGGTAAGATCAAATTGTATGGGAATTACATTTAACTTGTGATATCACGCCTTAAGGTACACACCAAGGAAAACTATGCGTAAAGTTCTGTCTAGACCCTCTGGGCTGACAGTGGCTGAGGATGTAAAAATCGAAGTCATACTGCGGCTTCAGGAGCCCAAAAAAAAATTTACATTACTAAGAAATGACTTACTGATTTATCTGATGATGTGACACGTCTAACGAACTTGTATTATTGCATGCATAATCGCTTACGGTACGAACGGTAAATACCCTATGTAGTGTACCGCGTTTTTGAGGGTAACATCACAGCCTTACTTAGAAACGTCTCTCAACTTTGTCTAAAGTTAATCAATGTTTTAAATAGTGCCGTCCCTTTTTGTAAGATACTGGCAAACAGTGACAGGGTGAATCAGTATTCAAGCGTTTAAAAGTAAAGCTGATATCGTGTACCTAACCAAAAACTTAATTTATGAATACTTTAAGTTTCTCATAATAAGCGAAATAAACATTATCAAAAACAATCACTAAAATTAAAATAAATATGGTATGGTTAAGGTGTGATTTATGTTGCTCCAGTGGCTGATTGCACAGAACCCCTATTCCACTGTAGCCAGTCATTGGATCAACATAAACGGTGTTCGTTAACACTTGCACTTACATGGTGAGTCAGGAATGCGTTCAATGGCCTTGGCGTTATAGTTAGCATCTCGAGTCGTGTTTTGATGCTGCATGAAATGGATCAGTCTGGACACCACTTCCTTCAGGGACGTTATTATAGCCGATAGCTCCTGCCACGTAGGACTATTTGCGTCTGGAATTAGTAAGTTAAAATGAGCTTGCTGATATTTGTAGATAATTCGACCATAGCATGTGAATTTATTGAGCTAATAAAACCAAATAGACATGTGATGATCATACGTGTTTGTTCTGTGTCTGGATATTATAAAGTATCGTATGTAAAAAGTATTAAGTATGTAATTAGTAGATATGTATTTATGAAGACCTCTGTGTAGCGCAGTGGGCCAAGAACCGATTGAGACGCAGTGAGTTGCGGGTTCGATTCCCGCAGCGGGACAAATGTTTGTAAGATTTGCAAGTATTTGTCTCGGGCCTGGTTGTTTCTATGCATAATATGTATGTATTTACAAAAAAAAGTAATATATAAGTCACGTGGTTCCCATAACACAAGCTTTGATTATTTTGGGTCCGGACGATGTCATGTAAAAATATCCAGCATTATATATTTATTTTAAAATATATAAATATTCTATCAGTCATTTGATCACCATAATACAAGCAATGCTTAGTTTGGGACTAGATGATGTTGGTGGTGTTCATTTTACTTTTATTTTATTTTTCGAAGAAAACATACAGCAGTCACGTGGCTTAAAACAATCTACTGTAATTTCCATACAATATGAACTTTCCTCAGGCGTAAATGTTAATTAAAAAATTCTGGAGTCTAGTCGAAAATATATATATATATATATATATATATATATATAAATTAAAGATATTAAATTCATTTACGAGTATGTAGATTGCGCAAAAACCTAGGTCAATACCACATTGACCTAGGTTTTTGCCAATGTGGTATTGACCTAGGTTTTTGCGCAATCTACATACTCGTAAATGAATTTAATATTTTTAATTTCTATGTACATATATATTTTTATTTTATTTCATTTAAACGGTCCTTAGATAGCTCATGTTTCACGTGTATTTTATATTATTCTGTATATTTCTGTAAATAAATGTTGTAGGTACCTTTCATTGTAAAAAAAATGATACATAAAATTTTATATAGGTTGTTAATTGATATTTCAGACAGCATAATCTAACCCCAAATTAAGCAAAGCTTGTAACATGGGAACCAGACTGTATACATAGGTAAGTATAACAAAACACCCAGACACAGAACAATCAGCTAATTGACAGCTATGCTACGGTAATTTAAGCTGTACTCACCGGGACTAGCGTCTATATTCGCAAGACGGTCAAGCGGTATGCTCATGGCGATCAACTGAGCGGGATCACCAGTCCTCTGAAGCGTTATAAATAGTTCTTGTACTGATTGAGCAAACGATTGCGGTGTTTGCAACTTGTCTGAAAGATAATATATGATATTAATTAAGTTAAATTTTAATGAAATGTATTTTTTGAAGCTTGGTATGTAGGCGGTGATCTAGAATTGCATATAGGCTACATTTTATGGCTAGTTATATTATAAATGTGAAAAATTGTGTTCTTTGTTATTTGCTCGCGCAATAATGGCGCAGTCGGTTTGAATTAAACTTGTCTCATGGAAAAAAATGGAGGTAATTTTGGAGTGTTCATAGCCACAGTGAATCAATTACAACTTCGAATTTCTTGTAAGCAATGAATTTTTACCCGCCATTTTGTTTGTCGCGTAATAACTTATTGGAGATTTGGTATCTTAGTATCGTTTAGGTCTATCTTATAAACACATACTAGCTAATATATTATATAAAGCATATTATAATATATCATGTTGCCATCTCTATTTTTTGACACTAGAATGACAAGACAGAGTATACTTTAGTGCCTCTCTAAATAATTGATTATAAGATTGATTGTTACTGATTGTATCATTTTTCAATGTTATGTATATAAGACATGAGGTTTGAAATTGTTTTGAGTTCTACGCTCTAACTAACTTACAAGCCTGTGCTTAGGCTTGTAAGTAGGAGTAAAGGCTCTTACTCTGGCAAGCTCATGGCATCTTATCCGGTGTGTATGCCGGCATATTTTTAGGACTTTTGTACAAAAATAATATACTACACTAATTAACTTATACTAGGCAATAAAATATAAAGCTATATATAGTTCAATAACTAAATAGACTATGCTAGAGATATGGTAATGTGTGAGAGGGAAGTAAGGGTGTGTGTGTATGTGTTGCGGGTAGTTCTTTTTTTGTGTGTTATAGTGGCAAGTCAAGTTGTACAATATGAATATACTCTTAATCTAAACTAGTTTG
Source organism: Lampropteryx suffumata (assembly GCA_948098915.1). Lineage (NCBI taxonomy): Eukaryota > Metazoa > Arthropoda > Insecta > Lepidoptera > Geometridae > Lampropteryx > Lampropteryx suffumata. The sequence goes on along the minus strand of OX402544.1, from coordinate 8,879,556 downwards.
AAAATCAGATAATAAACACTTCAAGTACTCATTGACATTGTGGAGGTGCTTGTATGGTATGATTGTTTGAACTTATTTAGTGAGAAACTTGTGATTTCTAAGGGCCTTCACTGTGTCTGCAGTTTAAATATTATATTAAAGAAAACTACAAAACTTCTAATTATTTTATTAATCTTCTTAAAAACTACAATGAAAAAAATATATGACTTAAAAATAATAAAATAATGTTTAATAAGTGATTTCCATTGGCTTCTCAAGAATCTTGTAATCAAAGTTGAAGAATTTCTTGACTGAGTGACACGTTGCTCTCTCGGTATAGCGTTGATTTCCCGGATGATATTTTCTTTCAGCTGCTCCAAAGTGGTCGGATTTTTATCATAGACTCTTGATTTAGTGTAGTCCAGAGGAAATCATTATTTGGAGTGAGATCGTGATCTGTGGGAGCCACTCAATATCTCCCCTTCGCGAGATGAGTCTTTCCGAGAACAATTATTTTAAAAAGTCGATACTCTAGCAGTATGACAGATGGCACAGGTGGTTATCATGCTGAAACCAGGTCCTAGAATTGTGACCTTCAAATTCTTGCAAAGCTGATACCAGAAACTCCCTCAGCATCTTTCTTTTGACTTTCATTAAATTAATTCATAACTTTAAAGCAAGCAACATTATATGCTACAATAATGACGATGGCAACATTATAATGCACTATAAAATGTGATACACTAATACTATAAATTGTAATGGCAACACATAAAAGACATCAAAAGCGGTAACTTAGCAACAATAACAAACAGCAAAACATGACAAAGTTGAATAAAAGAAAGAAATATATTAAAAAAACCGGCCAAGTGCGGGTCGGACTTGCGCATCGAGGGCTCCGTACAAACCTGTAGGTATATGTAGAAGTTCACCCATCACGACAATCGAGTCATAGTTGGATGATTTAACAAAAAATTTACGTTTTTCGCAACTTTTCCTTTATCTGTGCTATAAGACGTTGCTTCGTACCAAATTTCAAGATTCCGAGTTCACGGGACGTAGGTTTTGATTCCCTTGCGAGTGCCAAAAATTTGCGGCATAAACGGCTGTATCTGTTTGATTGCGTAGGCTTAGAAGTTTGTTTTTTTCACAGCTTTAAGGGACAGTAGACCTTACTCAGGTCTACTGTCCCTCAAATAAATTTCAGCTTGATACCTCATCGCGTTCCTGAGAAAAAGGGTCTTGACAGACAGACAGACGGACGGACAACAAAGTGATCCTATAAGGGTTCCGTTTTTTTCATTTCGAGGTTCGGAACCCTAAAAATAGCATGAAATGATAATAAATATTAGTGGTAAATGCACACAAAACCACCTAGCCCCAAACTAAGCATAGATTGTATTATGGTGATCAGATGAGATTATTTACTTAATTAGAGGAACGGAACAAAATAAAGACATAACGGAATTTTTTTGTATGTATTAGCTAAATTATATTAAGCACTTTATTAATTTTACGATTTTTAATTAAAATAAATCTTGTTTCAGTAAAAAACACAAGACTAATGAACAGAAATGTTAAAAACGATGTTTTGATGAATTAACCATCAAATCATCACATTGAAAATATGATTGTGTTATGAAATTTCGAAATCTTTTTATACATAATTTAGTATTTTTCTTTGATTGATGAAGCGTTCCTCTAAATAAGTCCATGAGTGAATATATTTTCAAAATACACTTATGGTACTTTATAACACCCAGATACAGAATAGACAGCTAAGTTCATCGAACCCTCCACCTATAGCGCAGAAGGCAAAGCTGCTACAAAATGAGCTGAGAGGACAAAAATATAACACTAGCGAGAAACTTGATAAGGTTCCAAGCGATTCGGCAGACTCGCTTGTGATTTGATTGCTCTTTAACAATCACGATGACGACCTCTGTGGCGCAGTGCGCGAAGGCCTGCCTGAGACGCAGACGTTTGCGGGATCGATTCCCGCCGCGGGGAAAATGTTTGTATGATCTGCAAGTATTTACATTAGGGTCTAGGTGTTTATCTATGTATAATATGTATGTATTTACAATATAAGTAGTATATCAGTCATGTGGTTCCCATAAAACAAGCTCTGCTTACTTTGGAGCTTGATGACGTAGTGTGAAATGTCCGACATTATTATTATTATCTATATATTAATACGTGAAGCAAAAACTTTGTTTCCCTTTTTACGAAAATTACGCGGACGGAGTATGAAATTTCGCAATATAGTTTATATACAGAAGAAGTGCAGAATGCTAATTTTATTTTTAATTTTACATATAAAATACATGAATTATTAATTAATTATGGTCGAATTTTGACCAGTTATTAATTATTACTTTAGTAATAGGAAAAGTCTATTACATTCAAATAATATTTGTTTTATAAAATTTCCATTGTTTTCCTAGTTTTACTAATATCAAAGTTTATTTCCAAAAAACCATGTGTTTTAAATACTGACTTAAATCAACTTGATTGAAATCACTCAACCAATTTTAGGAGCGTTTCAGTATTAAGGCATTGGTTTGTGTGTTTTGAGTTTGAGTGTATATAAGTTTGCGAGTGTAAAAAATTAACTTGAAGCCTGATGATAGTAATGATACCTATCATCACCACTATGTGGTAGGTAGGTATGTCGGAACAAAAGCTAGCTGTTTACGCAATAGTTTTTACATCCCTGGGTATTGAACCGAAACATATTTTCTTATCTGACGTGTACCACCGAAGTCGATTCAAGACATACTCGTCATTCAAATATGGTTTTCTATCGCTTTTTCTCTATCCCTATTAACGTGCGTGTTTATACTGAAAGGCACTTTTGTTAAGTTGTTGACGAGCTGCTTCTATACTGTTCTTCTTCTCTTCCTCTTGATGACAAATTGCCAATGTCAAGTGTGATTGTTTGGTTATAATATTGTCACAAATTCGCGACGATCGTCATTTGTGTATTCTAAACGTCATCGCGGAATATGCGTCTAGAATTTTCTGGGATTCCTAATCGTACAAATCACAAAACAACATAATTCAATTGTCTACTCTTGTGTTAAAAAGTTTATTCAAACCAGTGCGATGAAAGGATTAGAGTGCGCCTCAGACTCCTTTCATGTACCTGGCACATATTTTACAATATTAGCTAATAAAACGTGAAATAGCGAGAAAAACTAATATATGTATAAGAGCTGTTACTTCAAACAATGTCAAAGAATGAATTCTTTGTATGTTGTGCTGCCTTTGGCTTTTAAACATTGCAATAATTATGAAGCATACACACAAATCTGTTACCATGTTTAGTACCACTTAGTTTTCCATTAAACGCCAGTGTTCTTAAACGGTAAAGAAAGATTTCGTGAGGAAACCGGTACAACTTTGAACCTAAAAAACTTGAAGGCTCGCAACCTGTCACGTACGGAATACCTACTAACTACTATGGAAAGCGTGGTCACGTGTCTGATATAATGTTTGAATGTGTGTTTGACTACCCAGAATCAGGAGACTAATAATATAACCCTTGAAGCTGCTTCTTAATAGGCTCGTTGATAATAGTCATAGTCGAAAAAACTAAGAAGCTAGAAATCTAAGTAGGTGTTGAACGAGCCAGTGGGTTTATAGTCGTGTTTTTGTCTATAATTTAGATAGTAGTCATAGTCGTAAAGTACTACAACGAAAGATTGGCGCCTCGGTGAATTCCGTGTTTCCGAATTGGTACGATTATGCAACCAATGTCAAGCTATCCCAAGAATCGTGATGGCTCGTCAGTCACCGTCAGTCACCTGCGTACTTCAAAGGCACGCACGGGAGCACGTATGGTTTCAGAATTTACATGTACATAAAGCTATTAACACCCCCGGTTAAATAGCAGTAGTTATATTTTGGATTTTATCCTCCCAAATTTAACAACTTGCAGTGATTGATATTGTTTTCAGAATGGGTTCGAAATGAAGAGGAAAACTTATTAATCCAGAATCTCGTGAAATAATATACAACGGGCTTATATCTTTATTTTTTTGATTGGGGCTAATAAGTTAAACAACATAAAATGAATTTTCAATAAAGTTCGAGACAGCGTTATCAAGGTCACTGGCATTCATATGCTGATCTACCACTTTTTTTTCTTCTAATATTAAATAAGAAGAATATTAGAAGAAAAAAAAGTGGTAGATCAGCATTTAAGTCAACAAAGAAGGAGAGGCCAAACACAGACTTTTATACTGACACTTGACAGTTTTGTTAACTGGATGTTAAGAAATGGTATATCATTTTTATTTGAGATTCAAGAAAGTTTCTACGATCAAGTTATCAATAATAAACTAGTTGACGTAATTGGGTTTCAAGTTTGTGCAGTTTTTATTTTATATTCTAAACTACTAAATGTTGTAAAAGCTCTAGATAAATATCACTGTTTGTATTTCTGATGATTAAAGAAATTTGCTGCTGCGCCAACATTAATTCGTAGTGTAGATGTCTACTAGCCGTCACAGTCACAGTCCTAACAGTCGTATAATAGTAATAGTCTAAAGAACTAAGTAACTAGAGCTCTAAGTACACTACGACGAAAGTGTGGCGCCTCGTGTGCATGTTTGTTTTTTAATTTCTTTAAACCAATACCGCGATACCAACCAACTAAACAGTGTCGACGGAAGGTAGCTTTTGGTGTGTAGATTGCTTTATTCATACCTATAATACTCTGCATGTGTGATTTGTGTTTGGTGTCTCCGTACAACAGAGCGCTCCACTGGTCCGGCGCTATCCTTAACCCAGCCTCTGTCGCGATCTGAACTATCTGCGCATCGTGCTCTCGGCGGAGGGAATCATAGGTACGGAACTCCTCTTTTAGTTGCATCAAGGACGAGTCGCAGACGCGCTTGGATACCTGGAAACGTCAGAAAAACATCTTATAGTTTAGAAACGTGTAGCTTGATATAAGCTGTACTCGATATACTCGATATACGATATATTTCTTCAGTTGAAGAACCTACTGAACTTTCAACAACAAACTATTTTAAAGATATTAAGCAATTTGGCAATATACCCGATGTCAAAAAAACTGTCAAATTGTAAACTATTCGCAGATTGGACAAAATTGCATGTTGGTATGTATATTGACGGACGGACTCGGACATACGAAAGATTACAATTTAACGAACGTTTATTCATAATGTTGTTATCGTAAACTTACGGTAAACATATACACACATTTATAAACTAATTGACCTGTTCGAGTTCGTTTACACGTGGTAGTTTTAAAATACAGATATTAATTAATCTGGTAACCTTTTATAAAATTCTACAAACAATATTTGAAACAAACTTCAGTCTTTTCGTCTTTTCAAACGCGTTTTGACTTTGTTTTATAATATGTACTGATTTAAGATATCAAAATCAGGTTTCAAGCAAGTCGCATTTCGTGCGTCGGTTCCCTTACAAGCTTAAACCCCCTTTTGCCCATTTTTAGGGGTAATTAAACATACCTCAGCAAGTAACTTGGAGAATAAGCTAGCATAAAGTGAAAGCCCCATCCAAATTGCTCCAGTTGTTTTTACGCCAACCGTGTGCAGACAGACAGACAGACAGACAGACAGACAGAAATTCTAAAAATGCTAGAAACATGTTGCTAATATTTTTAGCTACTCGTAACCTAATCTGTTTTCATAAAATTGATCCAATGTACGGGCTTTTCGATCTCCGTATTATACTTTTAGTTTAGATGATACTTGAATAAAATAAATATTGGTGGATAAATCCACACAACAATCCTTACTTTTAGTTAGGTGCATCGTTTCGACTCTTTGACTTTGAACGATGGAACGAACGACATGACTTTTGACAATCGATGTCGTTATCCTCCATAACAGTCGATAAGATAATTTATAGTTGACAACAAATCAACTGTCAAATTCTATAATGTAATCGATGATATTTTTGAACGAAGTTATTGTTTTTATAGATCGAAATCGGTTTGCAGAGTAGGACGCCCAGTGATTCATCGCCATTATATATGATTCATTGACGCCCTGTGCAATTCATAGTCAGGGTATAAACAGTCACTCTACTCCCACCGTTTTCTGTTGAATAGTTCTGTTGGCAGAACTATTGGGTTTTTTTTACCATTCACATTAATTCATTTTTTTACTGCGCACAGAACAAATGGGAAAAGAATTCCCAGTACTTCTGTTCACGAATCTTGTGACATGAAATTCAGATCGAAACCAGTTGCTTAGGTTATGTTAGGGTATAGTAAACAACGCGTAAGGCGAGCGAGCGAAGCGAGCGTGCCGCGGCAGCGAGCGCCGAAGCGCCAGAAATCGAAACCAGTTGGTTAGGTTATGTTAGGGTATAGTAAACAACGCGTAAGGCGAGCGAGCGAAGCGAGCGTGCCGCGGCAGCGAGCGCCGAAGCGCCAGAAATCGAAACCAGTTGGTTAGGTTATGTTAGAGTATAGAAAACAACGCGCAAGGCGAGCGAGCGAAGCGAGCGTGCCGCGGCAGCAGCCGCCGAAGCGCCAGAAGAATATATTTCGTCTGTCGATGCGATCGAAGCCAGATGTAAAGCATAGTGTTAGTTTTCTAGAATTCACTACTAAATTAATACTTATTTGTAAAATACTCTGTTAATGTTAATTCATTCATATTTGTTCGTAGTAGTTTATTTAGTAATACAGTGAACAGCCGGTTTTTGTTTTTGGCGCTGACCAATCGTTTCGTCAGACGTCCTTATAAAAATCATAGTAATTATCTATAAAATCATTCCTAAATTAATAATTATTTTTGCAACACTTTATTTATTTAGACATTGTTAAATTAAATACGAGTCCTTCTGGTTTGTTCACTTTGGCGCCGACCAATCAGAACGTCGACGCCTTAGCCAATAAGATCTTAGTTTTAAAGTAGCTGAAAGTGTAAAGGAAGGGAGTGTTGATGTTAAGGGGTAGCAAGAAGCGAGGCAATGGAAGTTAGGCCGCAAAACTGTGAACATTTAATAAAGGCATTTTTTAATAATAATAATAATAATAATACTTGACATTCCACACAGCATCATCTGGCCCCAAAGTAAGCAGAGCTTGTGTTATGGGTACCACATGACTGATAAACTTTTTTTTCTGTAAATACATACATAATATACATAGAAACACCCAGACCCGAGACAAATACTTGCAGATCATACAAACATTTGTACCGCGGCGGGAATCGAACCTGCAACCTTTTGCGCCTCAGCCGGACCTAAGCCCACTGCGCCACAGAGGTCGTCATTTGCTTGTACTGTACGGTATTTTTAACAATATATCAAGTGAAGTACGCAAAAAGGTGTTTTTAATTATAATCCTACCGTTCCCTGAGTTTATGGTTAAGTGTTCCAATAACAGTCTTATACGTCACAGAACTAATGGTAAAAAAACCCAATAGTTCTTCCAACAGAACTACTCAACAGAACAGGCGGAAGTAAACGAAACAGTCCTACATAATCTGTCATTCACCCAAGGGCTGCATATTGAAAGACTTTTTTTTGTATTTCATAGACGATTACTGAACCTAGCTGAACATACTTTCAGACAAATAATGATCATGTTGTCTGTGATCATTCACTTACTTATACCATATTTGTTTACAAAGGAAGAATAACTTTAACCGCGGTTATGAGATACTTTTTTAAAATATTTTGTGAATTGGTTAGTTTCCTGACGAATGTATGGATTTCAGCACACAAACAAAAGATAAGAACAACTTGGGTATCTACCTACCGGTGTCGTTGGAAAAAGAAAAAGTTATAAAAAACGGACAAAGCCACATAAAATTTTTATTATAGTTTAAAGTTATATATTCATCACTGTTTCTATTATTTATTATAATAATACTTGGTCATCCAAAAATGCGCGTAGGCCACCTCCGTGCAATTCCAATGTTGGCGATCTTGGGCGAGTCCAGTCCAGGGTTCTCTCCGCAAACAGATTAGACGCTTCACCTTGTACTCTGCCTTTCTTGATTGTGGGTTTTACTGGCTAAGTAAGTACACATCAAAGGCTTCGTCACAAGTAGGTTTATAACGTCGATATACTTCCAAACCGCTGTAGAACTAATTCTGGTTACAGTGACGAATATACGGCTTATACATCGATCCATGGATATCCATTGACCATTTCATAAATGGTTTCTCAGGCTAATAAATAAATCTAGCTCACTATCGACGATATATAAAAATCGATTTCCGCGCGTTGGTTTCGCAAAAATATAAAAATGGCGCGACCGATTTGAATATATTTTTTTGTATTGTTTACTTCATAACTGGCGTGGTTTACAGTCAAATCAGTTTTAGGTGGTACGACGTTCACTGGGTCATCCAGGTTTTTAATTAAACATACTATAGTGAAGTAAACACCAACACGCAAAACTATAACAGAAGGGGCTGTTTGGAGGACGGAAATTTGCCAATCAGTATCCTGCCCTGGGCTTTTGTTTTGACTATGAAGCGCGTAAGGTAGGATTCGTCACCCAGAGACTGAATAGGCTCCTGGGGAAACCATCGCTTGACTATGAATAGCGCGGTAAATCAAAGTGAAGGTAGCTGGGTGTTGGCCGCTCGTACAAAGGGCTGGGTTTAGTTTTATGTTCAAAACTGTAGAGTTACCTTAAAACAAGACGCCCGGTAGAGCAACTGAACAACATGTCCTATGCTAGTTTTCGAAGCCTGCGGAAAGTGAGGCTCCAATCTTTGGACAACAAACATCACTAAAACCTGCGAACAATGAAACATTCGGTTAAACTTCATCAATCCTATTTTGAAGTGTATATGTCTATGGTTTAAATAGTGTGTACAGAGAGACTTAGTAACTTAGTAAGCTGAAGTGGCAGTGGACTGGCCATATCTGCAGAAGAACCGATTACCGTTGGGGTAAACGAGTTCTTGAGTGGAGACCGCGGCTCGGCAAACGTAGTGTAGGACGCTCTCCGGCAAGGTGGAGTGACGATCTGCGAAAGGCCACCGGCAGAAGCTGGATGCGTCGAACTGAAGACAGGGCGCAATGGCGCTCATTAGGGGAGGCCTATGTCCAGCAGTGGACTGCTATGGGCTGATGATGATGATGATGACGATGATGATGATGTACAGAGAGGAGTGAATCATTCCATTTTGTATCTTATTTCAAATTAGCTAAAGCACAACGTAACAGCTTTTTCACACATGTTGTAAACAACACTTGATTAAAGGTTTATTATCTGAGGCGCTTTTTAATCATTTGACTCCACTAGTTGAGAATTAGTGAAACAATAACAATCACGCTCTCCATGGGTTTTCTAAGTTTATTTTGAACAAAGGAATTATAAATACTTTAATTAATGAGCAAAAAATCTGGTCCTTGGTACAGCCGCATTTACATGTTAGCATCTTTTTAGTTTAGGAAAGTATTTGCTTCTATTTTATCCTTACTTCTATCTAAACTATATACTATACTAAACTATATATATACTAGCTGTCCCGTTCGCGACTTTGTTCGCACGTTTTATAAAAAAAAGTTATCTTATTGTAAATCTAAAGTATTCTTGAATCCATTTGAAAACACTCAAAAAAATTCATTCAAATCGGTTCAGCCGTTTGGAGTTTAGTGACATACACACGTACAGTAGAATTATATATATTAAAGATATATATTAGGTTGGGGAAAAAGTCTTTTCGCATTATAGTATGTATGAACTTGTAATAAAATCTCTTTGGCTATACTATTTGTATCTGGCTGGTTTTGGTATCATTAAAAGCTTAAATTTAAAAGAACATAATAAAGAACAAAACTACGGCCTCGGGCAGCGTACGAAGTAGACGTGTCGCAAGTATTTTTTATTCTAAATAAAAAAGTATCAAGCTAATTACGCTCATAAAGTTATTAAGTCAAAAGTGAAATTCAATTGAACCTTTCAAGTTATACTTACGCTTTTTCTTCACTCACTCAACGCGTCGCTCGGAACTATTCGGAATCAACGACGACAAGAACAAAGATCATGAGTGTACAACGTTCACCGACTGGAAGTGGCTTAGGTGTCGGACGAAGTGGTTCACAACCAAATCTGGTAAGTGGAGAACCATTCAGAGATACTGAAGTGTCCAGACCCACTTTGCGCAACAAGCGTAAAAAAACTGATGACGGTAGTCTTATCACAGTTGAATTGACTGAAATTCGAAAACAAATGTCACAAATGATGAACATGATGACGACACTTACCAGTAACCAAAAATAATTTATGGAAAAAGTCTCTGGAGATATCAAAACTATAAAGGAACAAAAAAATAACATAAATATAGTGACCAGCAGTATTACTGAAGAACAGAATGCTATTAAATCTGATTTGTTACAATTAAAAACAACGAGCACAGAGGCGACGAAAAATATAGCAAAACTACAATCAGAAGTTACACAACTCACCAATTCTACTCTTTCACCATCCTCCACTACAGTAACGCTTGAAACTATGATGATCGAAATCAAAGAACGCGAAGAAAGAAGCAAAAATTTAATCATTATTGGAGTTCCAGAACAAGTTTCTGACGACAAAGAAAAAAGAGTTAATTTGGACAAAACTGAAATACTAAGAATCACGAGACTTGTAAATCAAGAGTGCTCCGAACCAGTTTTTATCGTCCGGATAGGAAAATATAACCCTAACAAAGCCCGCCCTTTGAAAGTATGCTACAAATCTCAGGAAGCTGTGCTATCTATATTGCGGAACAAAAACAACTTAAAGTCGGATGTGATCAAGATTTTTTCTGATCAAACACCTCAACAGCAAACTTATATGAGAAACCTAAAGGAGCAACTGAAAAGACGTACTGATAGTGGCGAAAAAGACCTTACCATAAAGTACGCAAAAGGCATACCTAAAATCACTAAACTTCAATCAAAAAACTAGAAAATGTCGAAGTGACGATGAGAAATAATATAGCAACTACAAATAATGGCGTTTCATATCAACTGGCTACAAACTATGCAGATATCACAACAAATAAAAAAAGCCTAAAATGTATATATGCCAACGTGAGAAGCATTGAAAAATATGGTAAATTTGATGAGCTAAAATGTGTTATACAATCATTCAAAGCCATTATACACATCATTGTTTTGACTGAAACATGGATTCAAACTGAAGAAGCGGCTAAAAAATTCCAAATACCAGAGTATTCTCATTACTTCAACCATAGAAATGAGAAAAAAAGAGGAGGCGGGGTATCAATATTTGTTCATAATAGCCTAAAACATAGCTTTATTGAAGAAGAATGCCAAAACTATAACCACTACCTATGGATCCATATCGAGAATTACTCCCTTGATATTGGTGCTTTCTACAGTCAACCAGAAAAATCCGGCCTAAATGAGTTTATAGACACATACTCATCACAGCTACACAAAAGGAAAAGAGGAGTCGTATTAGGTGATTTCAATATTAACCTACTGGAAAGAAAACCTGCTACTTCCCTATATAAACAAACGCTACTTGAAATGGGGTACAGAGTAATTAACAAGGTTGACGAAGACTACTGTACTAGAGAAATAGCTTTTAACAAATCTATTATAGACCACGTTTGCACAAACATACAAGAAAACCATTTTCATCTAGCATTAATAGAATCATCAATGGCGGATCATAAACAAATATACTTTGAAATTAAAAGATCCATCCCTGAACCCCTAAGAAAAGTGAACTATGAAGTAATTAACTACAGCAAACTGTACCAGATTGTGGCTGACAATGAAGTTGCAAATAAAGACTACTTATACCATTCATTAGAAGAAAAACTATTATCCAGCATAAACAAATGCAAAAGTACAAAAACTAAAATCATTAACCTACCTAGACAAGACTGGATATACAAAACTATAATACAAGAAATAAATACTCGAAACATACTATGGACGGATCACAAACGTAGCCCGAAAGACGAAGTAATAAAGGAACTGTTTGTAAAGACAAGAAACTTAGTTACTTTAAAAATACAGAGAGCAAAGAGCAATTACTACAAGAAAGCATTTGATAACTGCACAAAAAAACCGAATAAAATGTGGAGGCTTATAAATGACCTGTCGAATAACAAAACAAGGGAGGCTGCAGTTCCAAGCAAACTTCAAACGCTGGACTTATTGTTAATAATAATCTTGATATTTGTGAAACCTTTAATAGCTTCTTCTCCAACGTTGGCTCGACCTTAGCTAATCAAATCGCAAAGACATACAACAGTAATCCAAATGTACGCAGTGCCACAAGCTCAACTGCAACCACCACAAACCTTTTGGAAAACCTACCACTTACCAACACAGACGAAATAGCTAAAATAAACAATTTAAATAATAACACTAGTTCTGGCATAGACGGCATTAATACAAAAGCCATTCAATCCGTGAAAAGTTTGATACTTCATGAGCTAACATGTTGCATAAACAAATCTTTGGAGCAAGGTTTATTTCCTGATAATCTTAAAGTTGCAAAAGTGACACCTATATTCAAATCCGGTATAAAAACTGATCCACGAAACTATCGACCTATTTCAGTATTGCCTATTTTTTCAAAGTTTTCGAAAGAGTACTATACAATCGACTTGAAGCTTTCCTAAATTCTAAAAACTTTCTTTATGAGAAACAGTACGGGTTTAGACCCAAGTCTAATACACTCTCTGCGTCAATAGACATTGTCACTAAAATAAAAATTAATATTGACAAGACAAAAACATAGTGCTAGGCGTTTTCATAGATCTAAAAAAAGCGTTCGATACTGTCAGCCACAACCTATTACTAAACAAACTAAGTGGAATAGGCATTAAAGGGACTGCACTAGAAATGTTTAGATCATACCTTATTAATCGTCGACAGGTAGTAAAATTGGGTCATCACAGAGTCAGCCTAGAGTTATAACGTATGGTGTGCCACAGGGCTTAATTCTGGGACCACTTCTGTTTCTCATATTCGTAAACAGTATCCATGAAGTTGGATTGAGAGGCGAAATAACTTTATTTGCCGATGATACTAGTTTATTTTACTTTCGAAAATCGATACACACTGTAATATCTGATGCACAGAGTGATCTGGACTTACTTAGAGTGGTTTCAAAATAACCTATTAACCATAAACATATCAAAAACAAATTTCATAATATTCACAGCAAAAAATACCACATTTCCCTGCCCTAAGAGAAAATAATCAAGCATTAAATAGAGTACATCAAGAGAAATATCTAGGCCTTATTTTGGACGGTAACATGACGTGGAAACCACACCTACAAAAAATAAAAACAAAATTATCATCACTCACAGGATCCTTGCGAAGATTTGTACGCTGCCTCCCACGCCAGGTTCGTTACACCGTATACAACTCTCTCGTTAAACCTCACATTGACTACCTAATTGAAAAATGGAGAGCAGCTGCTAAAACCAACTTAGACATATTACAAGTAGCTCGAAATAAACTAATAAAAAAATTATTTAATTACGACTACTATACATCTACTACTAAAAACTTTAAAGAAACAAAAATAATGAATATTTCCCAATCCTATCTATACTATAACTGCATTCTGATTCGAAAAATACTAACTAAAGACATACATATACAAATCTCTTTTACTAAAAAACAACAAATACAGAAAATAAGGCTGCGTAGTGCAAACGATATTAAACTGCATGCACCACGAACAAATTATGGTAAAAAAAGCATCATGTACGAAGGAGTACTTCTCTACAATAATTACCAAAAGACTTAAAACAAGTAAAATTAATGACCACCTTTAAAAAATTACTAAAACATTATGTAACAAATACTTTAAAAAAATAACCATTGCTTTCCATGCCACTTCCAGATGAGCTTACTCTGTGAAACTTGCCAAGCTGAGCGCTGTGCGTCGAGCGAACAAACGGAGTAAACAATATTTTTTCACGACTACCATCATTTAATTTTTAATAGCTTTGTTTGTAAAGTAGATAGTTAGAGTTACATAGAATTTACGATAGGTACGAAAATGTACCTCTTTAATTTAATTTATTTTTAGTTTTACTCATGTAAGTGAATTCTATTCTGATGAGAAAAAAAGAAGGAAAAAAAAACCAAATTCAAATTAGGACAATGTGTGATTTTTATTTGTTTTTCGTACTGTTAAGATGAGTGAATCAAATGAAGAAGTTCGATACATTTAAAATTTTTACTACAAAAAAGGTAAAAATGCAACGCAAGCCTCGAAAAAAATTTGCGATGTTTATGGACCTAGTGCAGTGTCTGTGAGAGTAGCACAAATTTGGTTTAAGCGTTTTCAATCCGGAAATTTTGATGTCAAAGATGCACGTCGCTCTGGTCGCCCTATTACGGATAAAATGGATGCCATTTTCGAAAAAGTGGAGCAAGATCGGCATATCAGTAGTTACGACGTAGCTGAAGAACAGTTTTGGCGCATTTGAAAAAAACTGGGTACACAAAAAAGCTCGATATTTGGGTACCTCACGAGCTCACTGAAAGAAACCTAATGAACCGTGTACTCATTTGTGATTCTTTATTACGACGTAATAAAACCGAACCATTTTTGAAGAAGCTGATTACTGGTGATGAAAAGTGTATCACGTACGAAAAGAACGTGCGATAAAGGTCGTGGTCAAAGGCCGGTCAGGCTTCACAGACTGTGGCGAAACCCAGGTTAACTCGCAACAAGGTGATGCTGTGTGTGTGTGGTGGGATTGGAAGGGCATTATTCATTATGAGCTGTTACCACCAGGCAGGACCATCGATTCTGAACTCTACTGCGAACAACTGATGAGATTAAAGCAAGAGGTTGAGAGAAAGCGGCCGGAATTAATCAACAGAAGGGGTGTGGATTTTCATCATGATAGCGCTAGACCTCACACATCTTTAGCCACTCAGCAAAAATTAAGAGAGTTTGGCTGGGAGGTGCATCCGCCGTATAGTCCTGACCTTGCACCTTCAGATTTCCACCTGTTTCGGTCTCTTCAGAATTCTTTAGGCAGTATCAGGTTAACATCACGAGAGGACTGTCAAAACCATTTGCCGCGGTGTTTTGATCAGAAGACCCAAAATTTCTATAGCAATGTGATCATGTCCCTACCTACAAGATGGCAAAAAGTTATCGAACAAAATGGTACCTACATACTTTAGTTAATGTAAATAAACTATATTAAAAAATGTTTTGAGTTTTCTTAAAAAATGCGAAGAAACTTTTTCCCCAACCTATTATATTATAAGGAAAAAAGATAAGATTTTTTGTGTTTGTATGTTATTTTAAATAAATAATATTGGTAGACAATGCACACAACACCATCAAACCCCAATCCAAGCATAATTATATTATTATTACCTGTATCTCGAGTGTTATGTGCTAAGAAGCAAACAAATGTATGTTTATGTCTACGATAAGAAGAAGAAGCAACACTTGTAAAATATGTGTCTTAAATGTATTATGATCAACTTTGTGAATTGTTTCAAACTTTTTGCTTACTCTCTTGTTTCTTATTATGTACAGTTATTAAGAAAGCGTATTATAATATCGCTCTGCCCTCAGACAGTTAACCGACACAATTGAAATGTATACTCTCTTGTATTTGTTTTTCGTAGGTAGTTAAGATAAGATAGATAAGATGAATCATGCAAAAAAGCGCTAGGACCAAAACGAGTTTCTTGCCAGTTCTTTTAGGGCTTGGGTTAGGATGAATTAGCACCTAAATTCATTTAGTATGTAAAACGTGTTAAATTATCCTTGTGACTGTATTGAATAGAGTAGGTTAAAAAAAGTAAGTTAAGACGTTTCAAAGTGATCCTTGTGATTGTATTGAATAAATAATCTTTTGACTTTTGACTTTGAGTCAAGTAAATGATACAACTGTTAGACTGCTGTAGAACTAGTTTTTAAGGTTACATTTCATTCGGAGATTGTATGCAAAATTTTTTATGCGAGTTAGAGTTTGATTTTATTCTACACTCTTAGATTTTACAATTATTATTGAGGTGTACACAAACTTTTTAACAACGTCATTTATAGTCAATTTAGCTGCTGCCGGCAGCTTTGTCCAAGTCGTACCTAAATGGATAAACAATTTGACCCCGCATAGTGAAAACTTCTGAAGTCCATAAGAATAATAATTGGTAATAATAATTGGAGGGGACCTGTTAGCTACCACAATCGAGTTTCGTACAGGAAATTGTTGGGCATCTCATCAAAATGAAGCTACTCACGACAAATTAAGCTTGACAGAAATCAAAAGCAAAAATGGACCATGGATCCTGGACTATAAGCTTTACTAACCCTTAAACCCATTTATTCAATATAACTTTTAAAACTATCATGGTTTTGAACAATTTTCACTCAAAACGGGATAATTTACCTTGATATTTGAGTTCAATCGGGAAGCAGAAAAACTCACATATCATAGATAATATCTTGTTTTGAGTGAAAATTACATGTATTCAATGTTTATATTTCATAATAGGGTTACGTGTTACCATGCAAAATATCGCCACGATAAAAATAAAAGACTGCAAGCAAAAAATTTAGCACAGACAAGGACAAGGTATTTTCCTTGTAGAAGGGTAGAAACCCTAAAAAAAAGCCTATATCTATACCAAGGTCTATATCTCTATCTGTTACCATATCTACGAAATTACGTATTAATAATAACAACCAAAAATCCAAACATCCACCCTAACATTCACATTAATAATAATAAGATTCGTGGTAGTCTCTGATTTTTCTTATCATGTCACTAGTTCTTTAGAACCAGTGTGGTGAAAGGATTAAGGTAAAAAAAAAGGGTTAGAATAAGAAAATTAATAGGTGCACAAAAAACACAGATCTGACAATTATCATTGTAACCTGTGTGAATTGGAGCATAGTAACAAAACAATGAACACCTTTCTTGAAAGCGCAGAGCCGTCTTCAAGAGCCAGTAAAACCAACTTCAAGACCTCTTCCTGCATGGCAGGACCGAGGAATTGGCAGCCACGAGACCGCACCGCCGCCCAAAGATTCGCGCTTAGCTGCTGAGGATTCTGAAATGAATAACGATATTATAAACAACATTCGTTGGAGCATTGGCCAGCCTCAATAAAATACAGAAAGATAGCTAGAAGAACAAGGAAGTGATCCAATACGGTTATATTTTTATCATTGAGGTACGGAACCCTAAAAGGATTGGTATCCCAACAAAAAAGTGAAAAAGGGACCTGATGTTGCACAATCAGCTCAGTCACAGTTCTGTCTCCGAGCGATCGGGCCGCGCGAGCCGCTTTTCCCCGTCCCTCTTCATCCGTCACAGCACACTGCAGCAACGTCACCAGTTTGCGCTGCATAGGCCGCGACAGCCGACTGCCTATCAAGCTGTTAGCTGGACATAAAGATATCTTATTACTTGTATTGTGAGTACACAAAACATAACAGACAGCGGACCGAATTTACCATAGGCTGAGTTGAGCAATAAATAAAATCGACTTAAAATGAATGAATAAAAAAGCTAAATTTGTTAACACTTAGACAAGAGTACTATGGGGCATAGATTTTTTATGGTCAGGAAAATCTGTGCAATGATCTAAACGGCAATGTGCAAGTGTAAATGAAAAACAAAATTAATTCTTTTTAGAATTTTTAAGCCTCTAGAAAAACCTCACCATTTCCACAATACTTGAGAAAGACGGCAAGTTGCTCAAGGCACTTGACAATGCAATCATAAGCGTCCCTGTCCTGCTCACTCAGAGCCTTTATACTGAGAGGGTGGTAGGGCTGAACGGGAGGGGTGTACCCAGCCAGTTGCAGCAGAGCCGTATTCACCACCAGCTCCTCCAAATCCGCTAAGATCATCGACTGAAAATGAAAAAATCTAATTCGAGATTAACGCGCAACAGATTAACTGGTTATACATATTCATTTATTTGTTTGATGTCCTTCAGTCAGATTAGATGAAGAAACTTTTTAATCTGTCATGGTTTTTTAATGTGACAATTTGGTTTGGGTTTGGTTTTGGCTTATTGATGATAGACGAGCTGCTATAGCTGATATGTCTATATCACAGTGTTGAAATAGTCTTTATTTATTAGTAAATCCGTTTGAGCACTGATTTGTTAGTTCGTAGCCAGTTATCGAACATGTTTTTAAACGCATTGACAGAGGTAGCAGTAACAATGTCATCTGGTAGTGCATTCCAATTGTGGGCTGTTGCTAAAGAAGTGAAAGAAGGCAAGTAAGCGGGCAGGGCCCCGAATGACTTTTAACTGGTGGCCACGTGAGTGTCTCTGATCGTATTTTCTTCTCATTATGTCATGAATATTTGACAGGTTGTACTGATAGGTCATAATCTTATAAGTCCCAATAAGATCTCCTCGAAGGCGTCTATTCTCAAGAGTAGTATTTTGGTGGACATTCATTTTGGAAATATGGATGCCATATTTGAAATCCGTACTCTAGCAGTGGTCGTGTATAAGATTTGTATATCTTAAGAGGCCTGTAAACGGGCTACAAAAATTGCATCTTCTTGGCTGTTTTTATTGAGAGTAAAGTTGCAAATATACTGAACTATATCGTTCAGTATATTTGCAACTTTACTCTTGCTGTAATTTCATTTTGCAATACATTGCCTAGTGTAGCCCTTCAAGATTCGGCAACTGGATTGCTGAGGAATTTTGTTCGTACACGCGAGGCACATTGCGGCTAGATCTCGCAGGACAAAATGGTGGATACCGAAGCTGTTGTCGTTGCTGAAGCTTTTATTGTTTTGTGTCATCATTTAAAGAAACCAAAACCTAGAAGAAGAGTGTGGATCCGGCCATATTTAAACAGACGAGAAATAATAATATTAATGCCGGACATTTCACACATCATCTGGCCCCAAAGTAAACAGAGCTTGTGTTATGAGTACCACATGACTGATATACAATTTATATACTTTTTTTTTGTAAATACATACATATTATACATATGTACATATACCAAATCATAACTATCCTTGACAAGGACCGATAAATATCTGTTTGAAAACTTCACTAGGATGTCCATGTGAAGAGCGAGGGAAAAGAGATGCACCTATACATCAGAGCAAAGAGGATATACGGCAATATTGCAGTGAAGTCAACGGGATAAATCATTTGCAATGTAGCCGGCTAGACATTAAATACTTGCGACTATAATGTAATGACATATCTTGGCAATATCGGCAGGCCGTGTGGCCTATATTGCAGCAATTGTTCCACTGTGTTGAGAGATATAATCGGCAACTTGGCGGCTATACCATTGCAGCAAGAAATTGTCAAAAATCTAGCCCGTTTACGAGCACCTTTACGAAACATATCTATTGTTATGGTTTGAAAAGATCTTATGACATACAGAAATGAATTCGCTCTTGACTATTATAGCAATCTGCTCTTCCCACTTTAGATTAGATGAGATATTAACTCCTAGATCCCGCTGAAGGCAGATTGGTCTCATAATGCTTCCATCCAAGGTGTATCAGACTCCTGGGTTATTGTTGCCTAAGTGAAGTATGTTACACTTGGATGTATTCAGTTTGATAATCCAATCCTTTGTCCAGACTTGAATGAGATTTAGGTCATCTTGAAGTTGTCCTGAATTGATGAGTGGATTTCCAAAGAGCTTTCCATCGTCAGCATAAAAGGTACACATAGAGCCTATGAGTTCAGCTAGATCAATATTCCAAAAAGTTGGGGAGAAAGTACGGAACCTTGTGGCAATCCGCTTACAACAGGTTTTCGCTGTGACAGTGAATCACCAACTTTAACTTTATCCACTTGAGTAGTTGTCCACGTATTCCTAAGTGTTCTAGCTTCATTAGAAGGCGTTGATGAGGGACCTTGTCAAATGCGCGTTCAAAGTCAAGGTATACTATGTCAATACGGTTCTTGTTGTCAAGTTCTTTGCTCTAACTATGAACAAACATTAACAGGTTTGTAATTGTGTTTAACTGATATGATGCATTTTTTGTTTAAAAACAATGTTAGTTATTTCCATTATTTTCACTACTACACTAGTAAGACTTATGGGAGGAAAATTTTAAGGTTGAGTTTTATCACTTTTTTGTAGGTCGGAGTGACTATAGCATGCTTCCAGGTCTTGTGGAAGGTATCCCGATTCGAAGGATTTATTCAGAAGTGCCAAGCAGGCTGGAGCCAGGGTCTTTACAGATTTTATAAGAACACAGCATGGTAGTTTATCTGGGCCCCGGAGATGATTGGTTCTTTAGTTTAGAGATAGCCTTTTCAACATCCTTTACTGTAAATGATTTTAAGCTTAACCCGGCGAGGATGTGGCAGGGTCAATTTGACCCTACTCATTTTGTTTCATGTACAGTTTTTTTTCTTGCAATCGCAAGCGGTCGAGCTTTTCAGTAGCTATAGTCATTGAAGTACCCTCCACTCTACGCACCTCCACTTAGTCGGGCGCCGCATGCGCAAGGAGGTAGACCTCGTCGAACGCAAATAGGGTTATTATGACCCGTCCATTTTTTTATTTATTATTTTATTGAATATTTTGGGATTTTAGGTGTTTTAAGTCAACATGAACAACGAAGAATGGGAGGCTAAGCGTAAACGTTGTTAGTATTGTCTCGACATAAACAAATTTGCAAATTACAGAAAGAAGAGCAGCTTGTCAAGTAGTTGCAAATTACTATTTCATGAAAAAAATTTGTGTCAGCGAAAGGTGGAGTAGACGTTGCAGATGACTTGTTTGCGGCATATAATGTTAGCCGCAATTCGAAAAAATGGCATCTGTCAGTGTTCTATGCTATACTGAATATGAATGGCATAAACACTGATATAGTTCACCGAGCAAAAATAACGTAATTTTATCAAAACACTGGGCTGTATGCTCATCAGCGTACACTTTGAGTGTCCGAAAATACATACCTCAATTGCCGAGTACTTTGCGTATAAGACAGCTCATGTTGGCGAAGGATGTCATAGGTACATTTGACAAGAACACCTTGTTCCGTTCTGTCAACAATGTGCTGCGGCGAGAGCTGATTAGTAGCTTATTAGACTGATCAATAACTGATTTTGTGAAACACATGGTAGATCATACAAATACCTTCCAAAAATGACTAATTACTTATCATAATATTTGTAAGTGTTGTTTTTTTTTTTGTATGTAACACTCCTGCCGAAGTTGATTATTATTAGACTTTCTGTATAATTGCAATAATAAAACATTTATACGCATATTAATGTTTTTTTTTTCATGAAATTCCTTAAATAAATAACTAATTCGTAAGTAAACTTCCTAGACTTTGTTAATAAATGGCAATTAATACTCAAAAAAAAATAATGAAATACAGGACCCTCCACATCCTCGATGTATCCTTTTTATAGCACATCCTTGGTTAAACAATTTTCCACATATGCTGAAGAGTTTATTTTGATAGCTTGTTCTATGGTAGGTTCCTCGGAGAATGCTTTTAGGAATTCTACTGCAAAAGCTTCTGCTATGTCATTGGGATTTGTATCCAAGTCTCCATTGTGTGTCCCAACAGCCGGAGGGGTGCTTACTATTGAAGTAGTGTAGGTGTAGGTATAAAAGGCTTTATCTCTGGAACATGTCGAGGATTTTAGATTCATAAAAGCTTCTCTGTTTGCTCGTCAAAGTGATACATCTGTTGTTTACTTCGCAAAATTTAGTATAATCATTGTCTGAACCAGATGATCTATATTTATCCCAAAGTCGTATTTTATCTGTTATCATTTCCAGAGTACACTTATCAATCCAAGGTTTGTTTTTAGTTTTGTTTCTTGTTTTTAGAATTGTATAATTAATTGCTCTCAAGATCCCTGTCCACAGTTGTTCCACATCGCAGAAAAGGTTCACTGACTGTGGGTTTTCATTATATTTGTCAAAGTTAATCGACTCAAAGAATCTACTCCCTTTTGGTTGGTTCTGATGTTTGTATATGATATTGTGGACCAAACTCTGGTGTAAAATGATCACTTTTACCAATACGTGGTCTATACAATATTTCTTTAATTAGTGAGTCCTCATTTATCATAATTAGGTCTAGGAGTGAAGGTATGTTGTCATGTCAAAATCTTGTATACTAGTTGCAAAAGATTGCTGTTGATAAATGAGTCTTTAAACCGCTCCACTGAACCTGACTGTGCTTGATCTACGCTGATCAGCCATTTTGTAGAGGAGTAGTTGAAATCCCCAGTGATTATTAATGAGTTATTTTCTGATGCTGACATAAGATTGGCCAGCAATTTGCTTTCATATGGTCTCCATATCTGAGTTGTCTGGTCAGTATACCCCCACAATGAGGAAGTGATATGTACCATATTGAATGTCAAGATGGAGTGCTTCCACATCCTCACACGTGTAATTAGGGTTACTAACTTGTCCATAAACAATCAAACCAGAATCATGCTATAAATGTGAAAATTTGTGTAGATGTTTATTACACAAGCAATAAAGGTTCAAAAGATTAGAATAAAACTTGGTATTGGACAATACATAAGCTAGTGCTTATTAACTAGGTACCACTTGGGCAAAGCTTTTAAATTTATAAACCTTATATCTATTACATTACATATTATAGTATAGTACATTATACTATTTCATGAAGACACGTGAATCATTGCACTATGTTTTATCATAGTCGCTAAACCATGACGTTGGCTTACAGGCCAGAGAACCCTGCTGCTTACTTACTTGGTCGAACGGGCATTGTCGTCTGTGCAGATTATTGATGCAGAGTCTACAGAGTGTATGCCCGCAGCCTAGGCTGATGGGGCTGCGCGACGGCGCGAACTCTCGGCAGCAAGCTGGACAATTCAGGTAGTCCGTCCATTGCGGCGCCTGTATGGGCATGCTGGAACAAATCAAACAAGTGTTTATATAAAAAATATTTCAATTTATTTTTCACTGTTCCGAAATACAATACTAAATTTTTAAGCTGCGTGTTATTCTTTTATTTTGATAACTAGATGGTTATAAAATTGTTTGGGACCTAACCGCTAGTCAATCGTACCCTTACTAACTTCAGAAGCCTTCACAGTGTGTGGTCACGAGCGCTTTGCAAATTTACTTATACAAAGAATGAAAGAACCTCTGAAAAACTTCATTCATGCAGAATATATTTTGTTTAATCATAGTTTGCAAGAACTGCTTAATATGTTGTTATTTGACCTTGCCTGCTTGATACGAAATATAATACGTAGGTACTTGCATATCTATTAAAAAACGCAACATTTCTAATGTGAATCTGTTAAACATTGACATTTATGCATATCAGTTCAGACTGGATGAATTTTATAAAAACGCGCATATATAGTAATACTAGCAGCTGCCCGCGGCTTTGTACACATGCTACCTACATAAACATACAATCTTCCCCCTTTTCAACTCTTAACAACACTTTTTTCCAATTAAAAAGTAGCCTTTGTCCTTTCTCAGGCTTTAGACTATCTGTGTACTAAATTTTATTTAATTCGGTTCAGTAGATTTGGGGTGAATTCGAGACAGACAGACAGACAGACAGAGTTACTTTCGCATTATAATATTAGTAAGGATGATAAAAATAGAATCATTATTGTACAACAACAGTATCTTGAAAATTAATCGATTGGTAGAATGATTTTACAATAATGTTAAGGAAAGTATCAATAGTCATCTATTAATTAATAAAGAGCCTATTAATTATAACAAGTTAATTAAATATAATTTATAAAGTTAGTTAAATATAATTTATAAAGTTAGTTAAATATAATTTATAATGTAAACAAGATGCATATCCACAGTTTCATTTGGGTATGCTTAGTTTTGTTTACACTTTGATGTTCCATTACATAACCATAAACATACTTGAATCCATTCTACATACTTACTTGTTTGAAACAACTAGTGACAAGAAGAGTAACTATTAATGTTTTTCAGGATAAAATTCCCGTTGTGTCATCCCAAGTATTTTTCAACCTATCTATTCAGTATCAAGTGATGACCAGTCGACCAATGCTCATCATTTTACTGTATTATAGCATCACCACTGCTTATTGTAGGTAAGAGGAGCCGGAAGACCCATATCAAAAAAAATTGAGGGTACATAAAAATATGACAAAAGAACATTGTAGAACATTGTAACTACTTACAGCAGTTAATTATAACATCAGATAGACTGACTATCTGATAAAAGAAAAGCCAGTAATGCATTTACTAAACAGAGAGTAATAGTAAATAATAGTCATAACTTCATAAATCAGTTACTAAAAGTGGAATGCCTATGACTTTATTAGCATAATGTTATTTTCATACAATATTAACACCTGAGGGGTCGGATTTCAGGCATTTCTCAAGTGTGCATACATACTGTAAATAGCACACCAAGTTACAAGCCGCTACCAACAGCGGTTTAGGCTTTGAAAAGTCTTTAGGTGAATCAGTCAGGTCAGGACCAAAACTGTTATATTTATTAGATAATAGGTATATGGATTAGTTAATTAAATGAACTGTATAAATGATACAGCAGAAAAAGTTTTTTGTATCAATGATGTGGGTAAGTAATGTTATTATTGTTATATTAACTTTAATTATATCAATTGGGTCACAGCTACATATTTACAACGTAATTTAAATATAACTTTAATGATATTATCATCTTGAAGAACTTTAGTTAAATTTTTTAGGACTTTTATTATTTTGTGGGTTGTGTGTGTGTGACATCAGAATATTGCCACCTCGGCAATGACTTGACCAGACTTGACGGTCACCACTAACACAATGATCACGTGGAGCGTTAATTATAATTTTGGAGACAAACGAAAGCTGATAGCGTATGATATAATTTTAGAGTTACCTTACAAATTTCACGAACAATCATCACAAAAATAACACGTATATCTTTTTACCCACTTCAATCAAACAAAACATGATCCGTCGTCGCAACAGACAGTGTTGCCAGCCGACCACAGCCAGCACAGAGCAATACCAAGAAAACAAACCAATGGCGACGACTACCATAGAGAAATATATATGACATTGTAGACCATACATACCATAATCCTGATATTCCCTATAAAATTTCCTTTACCAACACGCATTGAATTATTATTATTTAAAATCCTTATAAATTCCTATAAACTTTATGGTGGAATCTATGAACATTTAAAACGTCAGAATAGTCTCTTGACATTGGCAAAAGGTCATCATGTAGACAGCTGTCATAAATAAGGAAGAAGACATTGTCACTACTGTCAAGACATTAGCAAACTATTGATTTTATGATTGATTCTTCGTCGGTCATTTCATGGAGCAACATGGCTCTGCTAATTTAATATTTTTTACCCGTTTTATTGCATGTTTTATTCAGTAATCTTGGCGGAATTTTAATGAATAAATTGTGGCTGCGGGACGGGTATGGATAATTGGATTACATGTGTATTGTGGTGCAGTGTGATTTGAACGACGAGGAGTCCCAAGAAAATTCTAGACGCCATTCCGCGTGTCGTCTAGAATTGACAACTGACCATCGACTAAGACTCATAACAAACAAACTGAATATAAACCATAAACACTTGACACTGGCTAAATTGTCATCATTATGACAGATGCCATTAACGAAGAAGAAGAAGAAGAAGAAGATTTTATGATTTATTCTTCGTCTGTCATTTCATGGAGTAACGTAGCTCTGCTAATTTAATATTTTCTACTCGTTTTATTGCATGTTTTATTCAGTAATATTGGCAGAATTTTATTGAATAATTTTTGACTACAGGACGGGTATGGATAATTGAATTATATGTGCATTGTGGTGCACGACGAAGAAACCCAAGAAAATTCTAGACGCCATTCCGCGTGACGTATAGAATTGACAATTGACCATCAACTAAGACTAATAACAAACTAATTGACTTTAAACTATAAACACTTGACATTGGCAAAATTTACATTAATAAGTATG
The DNA here is from genome assembly GCA_948098915.1 of Lampropteryx suffumata. Lineage (NCBI taxonomy): Eukaryota > Metazoa > Arthropoda > Insecta > Lepidoptera > Geometridae > Lampropteryx > Lampropteryx suffumata. The sequence continues at coordinate 8,853,630 of OX402544.1, read as the reverse complement.
TCACAGGCCAGACCATTAACAACAAAGAAGAAAAAGATTTTATGATTTTATGACTTGTTATTTTGGGTTTTATTTAAAATTTTGGTGATTTTATTGAATAAAGCTTAGAATAAAAGTTTTTGTTTCTTTGTGATTTAACCAAAAATAACTGTTTTATAAAAAGGGATCCATGTTTTATTTAAATAAATAACAAACGACAAACGACAACATAAGACTTTGTGACGTATTTCTACAAACAATATAAATAGGTACTTGTAGGCAAAATTGTCATCATTCCGATTCAAAATGGCTTCATGGCAAAATTGTCTTCTGCGTGTCTGATGCGTTTCCGTCAAGCAAGACAAGGAACACTTCGCAGAATCGAAATAGCTACTAGAACTTCTACTCCTTCTACTTCTACTTCTATCTTCGATCTTAGCTTCGCAGGTAATAGTTAATTATAGTAATTAGTTAGTAATACTACATGGGGAGCTAATTTTCTGATATTGTGAGAAATTCAACAATAGGTACTCAAAAGGTTCCTTCACTCTAATCTACGTTCATCATGCATGAGCCATCTCTCTCAGCCACCTTATTCGTTTTGCCAATATCTTAATGCTCGTTCATGAATGAGACTAAAGTCTCGGATATTGTGATATATTACGAATGAATACCTAAATTGTATCAGTCAATCAACAGATTAAGTGTAACCTTCACAAAAGTTGCCAACAGATGGCGTTACGTGCATAAAAATGCTATTCAGAAATAAAAGTCTTACAAATGTAGTAAGTAGGTACGTAAATATGCTGTAAACATACTATTTAGACTCATCCCCAATTCCCATAATATGATTAATGCATGTAGTTAAATAATTATTTTTATTTTGAATCCTTACGTATACCTAGTATTAGGTTATTCAAAGAACCCATTAGGGTTGGCACACCGTAGATAATTGTTATACAAATCAGATAAGTACCTATCGTTGATAATAATAATGTTGTTTATTATTAATTTTGTTAGTATTATTGTTTGTTATTATAATGTATCATGTGTATGTGCGTTGATAAATAAATAAAGATACAGCTCAGGTAAAAAGTAACTAAGAGTAATGTGTGACAAGAAAATACTTAGTATTAAACAGACAACCAAATTCTATTTGATAAATTACTTTATATTCATAAAATAGATACTTACGTTGTTAATATACCACAAATTACAGGCGAGTTAAACATCATCATCAATCATTATATTGACCAAATTTTTAAAAAATGTGATTGAGTAGGTACCTAATAAAGATTAAGTTACGTTAGTATGATGTTTGGTGTTGGTTTTTTTTTTTGTTTTTTTTAGTGCACAATTTTTATCATACGCTAAATAATATTACAATCTAGCCAAATAAGCTAATGAGTAATTTTGCTTTGACATAGTTTTATAAAATAAATTATACCTAAGAATGTGTCCTATAGCACTTTTCTTACAGTTTCTGGTTAAGGGGAAGACTCTTTTTTCTAGTGTTTTTATATAGTTACTTATCACTTCACTATTGTTAAACTACACTAACTCAAATGGCTTTTTCCGTTTGAGCCTTCTTACAATGTCCGTGATGTCGAGGAGCTGGTTTGCCTCGACGTTCACATGGTGATGAAGCATCCGTTAGTGAGCTTCTGCATGCTTTTGTCTTATCGACGAACTCTATTCTGAGGTCTCTATGGAGATCGTCATTTCTTATGTAGTACCAGGGGGAATGCCCCCTATTGCCCCTATGCCGCCTTAGAACTTTATTTTAGAATCCTTGGATTATATGGATATTGCTCTTTTTGGTACAGCCCCACAGCTGTATTCTATAGGTCCTTATTGGCATCAGGACTTGCTTGTACAATAATAACTTATTGTGTAGGTACTGACAGAGCGGAGTTTCGTCCAAGCAGTATATCTTTTTTAAAATGAGTTCGTATGAAGAATAAACAAACATATATTATACATTAAAATACAATAATTTTAATCATGAAATGTCGATAAACAGTTTCTTTTGACGTTGTAACATATATGAAAAGCATGCATTTTCTACACTTTGTATATGTTTTTTAGCCACAAAATTTTTATTTTTGTCGATTTTTCATCCATTCAGGCATATGGTCTATTTTGTCAGTTCTCACCGAGTTTAAAGTTACATCTTGATGTCTGGCAGGAACTTTCCTAATTTTCTTTGATATAGTTGGTGTGCCTGGATTGGATGGAGCAGGACTTCCGTGCCTAGAAACTGGCGTTTCATATCTACTGTGATTTACAGGATGCCCTCTTTTTCGTGCCATTACAGTTTTACCCGATTTGCGTAAGTGTTCAGCTTGCTTTAAATCAAATAAGTAGTGACATGTAAATGTCTGTATTGTTTCTGGAGTATTAACATGCTTCTGATAGCCATAAAAACGAGCAGAATACATTCTGCAAGCAAGGAAAAACAATGTCATGCCATTCATGCAAACATTTTATAGTGCATACGAAACCGTATATGGTCCCGCGGCAAAATGGTTAAGTTAGCTTAGAATGCATACATAAAATAGAACAATAACAGCACCATGTTTTTTTTATTAAGCAAAACTTACCTTTTTCATGCAGAAAATCTTTTTTTAAAAATGTTTTAACAGACACAGAGTTGAACTTCACACCCGCGGTTAGTAAAGTGGCTATAACCAAATTGACGTTAACCCATTGACAACAAACAATATTTACGTATTGCCAACATTATAAATAAAATGTCCATCATGCGTTTAGTAATAGCTTGTGCAAAATTAAGTAAAAAACTGGCGAACCGTATGGGTAACTAGTCCATTGAAAAGTTACATTTGGGTATGCATTTGTCAGAGGACGCAATTTTATTTTTTTAATGTGTAGGGGGGGTCAGTAGAAGCTTAAGTTCAAGTTTGTGGGGTCGGCACCCTTGTCCCCCGGCCGCCATCTTGGAAAAGGGGGTGCAAAGGGTTTTCGCGCTGTATCTCGTAAACTAGTTACCTTACAGAAAATTTAATCAAACATAAAATGTAGCAAATTAAATTTCCTACAATTTTATTTCTATTACTTTTTATCGTCAAGTGACCAACAAAAAAGTTATAAACAAAAATAAATGAAAATTTTGTAACAAATTTCCTTTTGGAGGTTATAACTTTTTTTCAGTTCATTCATAATTATTCATCTTCTAATTCATTTTCTTCAAGTAATGTTGATATGTCCACGATGTTGCTGCAGCTTTCACCACCACAATGGAGGCAAACTGGTGAACATTTAAGGCCTGCTTTTCGGCAACCGCACGCACTTCCACAATTTCCTTTGCATCTACAAAAGATTAATTTCATAAGCTCGGGGGGTGCTGGAGGCTTGGAAGCTTGGATTGGCATCCAAAATTTTCCATGCTTTTTCCAGCCCCATTCTTCTGGATCACAATATTTACCGAGCCATAACTGAATCTGGTGATACACTCGGAAACTGTGGAAACGGGCTGCATCTTGTGTTGGAGGAAGTGAAGAGAGATTAAATGCATTTTTTGTCACTGTCTTAGCAAATCGTTTGTATCGCAGAGTGTCTAGAGTATCGTCTTTATTTCCGCCATATAAAAAGACGAAAAAACGTTCGCCAACAACACTGAGTAACGATGACTCGACTTTCTCACTCATAAATAATTTAGTTCCACTTGCTAACTCTGGATGCTTCTGCAAAATTTTTATAAATTTGACTTTGCCTTTTCACTTGACGATAAAAAGTAATAGAAATAAAATTGTAGGAAATTTAATTTGCTACATTTTATGTTTGATTAAATTTTCTGTAAGGTAACTAGTTTACGAGATACAGCGCGAAAACCCTTTGCACCCCCTTTTCCAAGATGGCGGCCGGGGGACAAGGGTGCCGACCCCACAAACTTGAACTTAAGCTTCTACTGACCCCCCCTACACATTAAAAAAATAAAATTGCGTCCTCTGACAAATGCACACTAAGGCCTAAAAAATGTAACATTTTAATGGACTAAACCGTGCGAAGATCTAACTGGCAACTTGGGTAGGTAATTTGGCTTTTTAAGTTTGTTTGATCGACCATAACTTTCGAACAGTTCCTCCGAACTGCATACAATTTAGCAGGTCAAAAGAATACAATTGGGATATCTTTTCCCTATTATATTATTTTGACCAAATTAACAAGGGGTTGTTGATTTAATTATTAAATTCCGAGTGAATGGCCGTGGCCGTGGGCCGTTTGATATGTGGAAGTGCTTTGTTAGTGCCTACATTCCATATTTAAGATAGAATGTAAAAAAAACATTTTAACTTGAGCTACCTACATTAGTTATTCGTTACAGTTTCGTTGATTTCATAGGACTGAACTTAACGATCAGTTTTTCGTATCAGCTAGCTAGTCCACTAAACAGAAAACAAATTCACATTATCATTATCATAGTATCTTGTAGCACCATAAATAAATAAATAATGCAAGATATTTCAAACGGCATCATCTGACCACATAGTAAGCAGAGCTTGTTTTATGAGTGCTACATGACTGATATAAGTACTTACTTGGTACTTGGTATTTTTTTTTGTAAATACGTATTACCTATACATAGAAACCCTCAGACCAGAGACAAATACTTGCAGATCATACAAAAATTTGTCCCGCGGCGGGAGTCGAACCCGCAACTTTTTGCGGTTCAGTCGGGCCTAGTCCCACTGCGCCACAGAGATCGTCAAAAATTCGGCGACACTAAGGCAGGGCGCAAACGTGGACACTTTTGTGTTTTGTGTCAAATACAAGCTACCGATGAATATTTGATTTCTATAGAAACAGTATTAAATCATCAACTCCCTGCGCATACGTGAACATTTTTTGTGTCCAGTTACTCCCACTTAAAACATACCCATTTACGCTCAAAAAGTGTTCAGTTTCGGTAACTGGAAACTAAAAGTCGTCAGTTGAAGACACAAGCAACATTAACAAATATCCATCCAATTGTACTGAGTTTCAAACAAGCTACGAATTGTACCAGTGGCTAGTAGTAGCAACGGGCGACTGTATCTGATCACCGCCACAAGACACAGCAACTAAAGTTCCCTGTGATGGTGTGCCGTGTCGGCAACAAAAAGTGTCTTCGTTTGCGCAGCGCCTAACGCACCAAGGAAGGCTTGTAGCTTTATTTTTCATAATCACTTATCTACCTGCATACCTGCTACCTGGTACCTACTGCATAGTTTTGTATCTCGATGACCTGTGTCCTTGTAATTATAATGAATAAATATAGCAACATTTTACTCCCATTGTAACTAATCATGCTTACACCACTACAATTAATACTAACCGGAACGCCCGCGTCTCCCGCGTCTTCAAAAATTCCAATACAACCTCAGAATCCAGACAACAAAATTAAAAAAAAAAACAGCAGGTGCCTTAGTCATGATGGCGGCGAGAATACTGCATTGTACTAAATAAATATGTATAACTACTGTATGTATAACTAAATAACATTATGTAAACAACAAAATACTAATTGATATATTACCTATTTATTTATTTATTCATTCATTTATTATACCTTAATTAACACGGATAAACCAATTACATTAATTAAAGTCACAAACAAATTATTTCAAATATAAATAGATTATAAATACTTATTTACAATGTCAAAGAAATAATCAATATAATTCGGTCAATAAAAATACCTAGCCATCAATGTCGAGTCAAAACACAAATAGAAAATAAAAAATATTATGAAACACGCAATCATACATCACGCTCATAGAAACTCAAACAATCCGATAAAATTTTCACCAATCCATCCGCAAATAAATCTCACCCAGGACTACGATTCAGGAGCGCGTTTAGCGCGTATCTATCAGGTATCAAAATAATGTTTTTGGTCAAATACTATATTCGTACAAGTTTAGTAATAAATCACTTCGAAATCAGTAACATGGTAACGAACTTTTTCGGGCCTTATCTAGAAGTAATTACTACGTATTTCTTTCAATTGATTATGCAAAGTACTTATAATGAGCAGAATTCAATTCCGCTCTCAAAATTCTGTCAAATGTTCCATCCCTTTTTAACCGACTTCAAAATAGGAAGAGGTTCTCAATTCGACTGTTTTTTTTATGTTTGATACCTGAGAACTTGCGACTGAGTGAACCGATTTTGATGATTCTTTTTTTATTCGAAAGCTGGTGCTTCCCGTGTGGCCCCATTTCAATTTGGTCCAGCTCTGATAATAGCATAATGGCATCCATGAGAAAACCATATAAGTCTTAAATTTGCATAAATCAAGTCTAAGTCTAAGTCTAAGTCAATAAGTCTAAGGTTTGTGCGCGACAAATGAACGAATAACTCAAACGCCAACCGATTTCTATGAGTAATTTTTTACGTGAGTTATTAAATAAATAGTAATGAATAAAGCAAATGCAAAGCTTGTGGTGTAGGTACCACATGACGGATATACTTACTACTTATATACTTTTTTTTTTAGTAAATACATACATATTATACATAGAAACACCCAGACCCGAGACAAATACTTGCAGATCATACAAACATTTGTCCCGCGGCGGGAATCGAACCCGCAACCTCTGCGGCTCACCTGGACCTAAGCCCACTGGGATACAGAGGTCGTAGTCCTCTATGGTGACATCTTCGGCATTCCACTTGTGGAATTCAATGCTGACCATGGTTTCACTCGTCGTGGAGACCACAGCAGCCATGTTTACCAAAACTCACTCAAACTTTTGTAAAAATTAAGATATTGGTGGAAAATGCACACGACACAATCTAGCCCCAAATTAATCATCTGCATAGATGACTGATAGAATCCCTACTTCCCTACTAATAATATAAATGCGAAAGTTACTCTCTCTGTCTGCCTGTCTGTTACGTTTTCATGCCTAAATCGCTGAACCGATTTTGATGAATTTTGGTATAAAGATAGATGAGACCATGGAGAAGGACATAGACTACTTTTTATGTAGGTACCACCCGTACAAAGCCGCGGGCAGCAGCTAGTACTTATATAGTTTTAAATAGATACTGCACCCTGACACAGAACAAACACCTAAGTCCGTCACACAAACGGTTATCCTGACAGGGCATCGAACCCTGAACCTACAGCGCATAAGACAGAGCTACCACTAACTAAGCTGACAGGCTAGCCAAGTCAGTGTTCCCTATTAAACACATTGAAATGACGATTCATAAGAGCATTGTGTTGCTCTTACCACCTTACAACTATTCATTGATGAGTTCTACTGACCTCTTTCTATTACTTCATTATTAGACACTAACCATCATGCTTCATTCAAGTTTTTCCAGAGATGATTCTAAAGCACTATAATATAAATGACTATATTATTGATAAGAATGCATGGCCTCATGTCGCTCTGCCGTCAGACAGTTAACCGACACACTTGAAATGTATGAACTCTCTTGTATTAGTATTTCATATAAAAAAGCGCTAGGACCAAGACGAGTTTCTTGCCAATTCTTCTCGGGCTTGGGTTAGGATGAATTAGCACCTAAATTCACCTAGTATGTAAGACGTTTCAAAGTAATCCTTGTGATTGTATTGAATAAAGTATCTTTTGACTTTTGTCTTTGCACCTAAACACATACACTTATTCACCCTCAGAACAAATGTACACAATTAAATTTATTCAGAGTGTCCAACGAAAAGTTCCAATAGCCGTCCCCCTTATCATACTCTCCCTTCAATCAATTTGAAAAGTTATTAATTTCCAACACCGATATAAGTACAATTTCCTGCATAGGTTGTCAAGTACGTTTAGTTTTATGTTTTTGTTGAACTGAAGTAAGAGTGGGGTTGAGTGGGTAAACTGAGAACACGACGCAGCTGTTTATAGATAAAACATTGTTTTGTGCTGATAGTTTTCTTATGTGTTCTGATCGTGTAAAGTTCTTACCCAATATGATTCCTAGATATTTGATTTTATCAGTTGAGGTTAAATTAACGAATGTACAAGTATACAATCGATTGCACTTTATGCATTGTTATTTACGAGTTTTGTACTGTTCTACTGCTGTTTGTGATTTAAAAGATCATATACTTCGTTTTAGCGATGAAGGTTCCTAGTGAGCCACTTCGTTACTATATCCAGACAATGAATTTGCCATTTGTTCCACCGTTGCCCATTTTTTGCCATGAAATAGCAAGACTCTTTCGTCAACATAAATGACTATTTTACAGTTCGGCAATTCCATGGTACGCAGGTCATTGATGAAGATAAAAAATAAGTTGATTACCTTATTTGATTACCTCGAGAAAAGAGAGGCCATTGATGTAGGTCATTGTTGCTTTCTTGTCAAAATTGCTCTTTTGCTCTATGTGTATTTTTAGCGGCTAAATTTCGTTTTCTTATAATCAGCTACGTAATCAATATACGTTGAATTAAAAAGATGATACGTTGAATTAAACATATTTATCTATTTTTCAACATATTTATCCTATTTTAACACATATTTTTTTGTATTTAATTATCCTTATTTTTGTTATTATTTTTGAACTAACTAACATCCTCTTGTCCCTAACGGTAAAAATAATGTTTATGTCACTATTTCTATCGAACTAGTTTGGTGAACGGATAAAAAATAGTAAGTATTAGAAGAAAGCAGCTGGTCGATTTCGACAAATAATAGTCACATTTGCAGACACATCCAGTGTCAAGTGTGGTTGTTGTATAGTTTATTAGCCATTTATAAGCGGCAATGGATTTACAACCTTAATTGTTCCAGTACCTACTAGGTACCCGTAGTAGAACCTTTAGGTATTTGTAGGGTACTTGTATAACTTGAAAGATTCAATTGAATTTTACATTTAATAAGACAAATTTATGTGCGTGTATATAATTATCAAAAGAAAAACATAGCATACTGAAGCGTAATAATTATCACATGAATATTTGTAAAGACTGTTTTAGAAACCTCATATATTTATTTATTTTATTTTATTTGGAAAACAAACAGACACTATTTTGCTTATAAGTAACACAAAGATTATAACACATAGTCCAGTAAAGTTTCCACAGTTCCATTATACATATAAAGAGAAATAAAGTGGACATTATATAGCTCTATACAACATAATAATTAATTATACCGCTCATGTGAGCTGATTTAACAGAAAAAAAGACAATACAAAATAAAACTACCTTTTTAATGATCAAAGAAAACCTTTAGAATTTTTATTATTTATATTTAATAGACCTATCCAACGATAAGACATAAAAAAACAGATATGGTAGTCACATAAACAAAACCAATAGGTACTGACTTGCGGAATGCTGACTTCTAACCAAAACGATTAAATGTGAAATCCAAGCATAAACATTCTTAACGATATGCTTACAATATGCATACAATATACCTACGCAAACACAAGGAGCAAAACTCAGTCTGCTAGTCTCGCTAGTCTGTTCGGCAAAGAGTTATTTTGTTATTCTGCCGCGCTTGAGTAAAACCCAATCCCCGCTTGGACTACTATAAGAGCATTGCTGATTTCAATCTTGTGCAATTAGTACGGCCGGCCGATGTTAACCTCAAAATTCGGAAAGTGCCTGGGCATGATCAGATATCTAACATACTGTCAAGGAAGAAACCTCCCTCAAAAAGCCATTTTTCTATTGATAAAGCTGTTTTAACTCGTGTTTATTATTAAATTACTAACTTAACTTCTGCCCGCGGCTTCGCACGCATAGTACATAAAAAGTAGTTTATATCCGTTCCTAAGATACTATCCATATCAAATAAGATTGACTCAAAAAAAATATTTGTTAATCCGATCGCTACCAAACTGGATGCTTACCGGCGAGTCACGAACCCAATCCTAATTTCGGATTTCAGCCGATTTCATGCCATTTGGTACTCTCGAACGCGATTTGCGCGCACTAGTTGACATCGGCTAACTCGATCTAATTTCGTTCTCACCGTAGACAGAGAAACTAATAGACACATGGTGATCGTGCCGCGTGTAAGATAGAGCGATAGGTGGGTGGTGCTGCCACATTAAAACTTTTACCCTAGTCCTAAGTAATCCTAGATTTATTAGAGACGTTGTGTTGTAGTAGAAATCTCTCTATCACAAAACTCAAACTTTTATAACAGATGTGTAATAAAGAAAAAATATAACAACATTTGTGTAGTTAACTGTTAATTATTATTAAAGCTATGCATAACTACATTACAGAAATAATAAAAACATAAAGATACAAAGTCAAATCAGAACACACCGTCGCGAATTCATTTAATTGAGGACTTTCATGTGCTTCATCAGTTGCAGTGGACGTTACCTGTGGTTCTTTGGGCTGAAATAATAACAACGGAGTTTTAAACAGCACCAATTAAATTATAATCGGTACGACATAATATTAATAGTGGATAATACTTACATTATTAAACTCAGTAGATTCTAGAACCTGTGAACTTGTAGTAGATCCAGGAACATTTTTGTTACATCCCTAAAAAATAAGATTTACGAGTTAGTAAGTAGAAGGGTGTTTGAAATATATTGCAGGAGACCTTGGGCCAGTGGGAGTGGGACATTATAGGTTATTAAAGAAAAGTAAAAAGGAAAGTGATTTATCTAACTACCTACATAATAAGAACTCATAAATCAAATATTTAGTAACCACCAGTGATACAGCATTTAGGATACAGAATAGTTTTTTATTCAAGACTATGTAAGATTAAGATTAAGATTAAGACAAGATTATGTAACAAAAAATTTACAGTTTTCGCCATTTTTCCTTTATCTGTGCTGTAAGACGTTGCTTCGTACCAAATTTTAAGATTCTGAGTTCACGGGAAGTACCCTGTAGGTTTTGATTCCCTTGCGAGTTGCGAGTTTGAATATTTGCGACTTAAATTGCTGTTGATGAAAATACAAATCGGGAAGTTTCCGTTCACTATCACTTTTACACCCTATAATTACGTTTTAAAAACTAAACTACGTTTTAGAAACCGACTTCATTGAATGAAATTTGAGCTCATAATACATTTTTAGTGGAAAGTAGACGTATTTTGTATATATATATATATAATATGGGTAGGCCAAATAAACGCACCGCTCCAATGAGACAGCGAGGTATCGAAGTACATGAAAACATCATCGATGTATACAACTTTTATATATTCGTTGATTTTTCAGCTCGACCGATTTTGATCAAATTTATATGGGACCACCTGTGAAGTATACCCTTTCAAACAAAAAAAGATTTTTTCCAAATCGGTTCAGCCGTTTTCGAGTAATCGGTGAACATACATAAAAAAAACTAAAAGATTCCGACGAATTGAGAACCTCCTCCTTTTTGATAAAGTCGGTTAAAAACGCTACATCGAACCATTATCTTTACAAAATCCGATAAAGGAATTTGTTAGTAAGGAATACACATGTAATTCAGCGTGTTCACAATTTATTTAAACTGATTTTTTCCGGTTATTTTACTTGATTTTAATGTTAATTAAACCGGAACATTAATTATTATCGATATATAAAAAAAAAATACAACTTATGCTGCAAACAAAAACAATATTTATCCTTTTTTAAAAACCTTGTCAGTAGGCCTTATTATGCTATAGTAGGATTAATATTTGATATCCTAATATTCGACAATAAATAAATAACTAAATTAGGCTTTTAACGTTCGGTAATTGAAATCAATCATTAATAACCAAGCTTTAAATATGCTAAAATCTTAAAAATAACAATAACTTCATTGTTTAACAGCCATCAAGGCATTTTAATATAAGTATATCATCCACTGACAAGCCGACGTACTCTTATGATATTACTTGCCGCATTTAAAACATTGCCTAAGTCAGCCATTTTGTCTGCCTCAATACCGTGACAGTACCCTTCTCTTCTTGTTTTCTTAAGAAACACTTCAACCTCCCATAGGTGTTTTTTCAATATTTTTATCCGGTAGAGCTACCGTAGAACAAAATAAACTGTGAACAAGTTTTATTTAAATAAATAACTAGAAGAATCTAACATTTATCATAATCGGTTCAGCCGCTTAGTAGTTATGAACAAATATAGGGATGTACATACAAACATACAGGTCAAACACATAACCCCCTTTTTTGGCTTCGCCGCAGTCGGTATAACAGAAACATTTTGAAGGACAACTTTTCAAATACACAAATAAAAATGAAGAATAATAAAGCCTATGGTCAAATTTAGTGGGCCTTAATAACCACTGACAACGTCTTTAAAGAAAAACAAAAGAGAACATAATTTGGACCATTATATTATATATTATTCAAACATTAAAGGCCGTAGAAGTTTGAAATAATAGATAACTATAGCGCAAAATTGTAATTATAAGTGTAATACTACAAGAAATACTTACTTCTACAAATTATTATTATTCGAGCTGCTCGGTCACCCCTCACAATGAATCACGACGCACTGGTAGCATAAGCGAGCAAGCGCGTCGTGACAGGTTTGAGGCGCCCTTAATGATTGTTAGATACCTACGAGTGCAACTTTGAACGACTACAATTATTTTAAATTGTATTTTTGTTACTTAGGCCTTATTACCCGCACTTTATACATATTCGTAGTACCCACCAAGGTATCTTACATAAAGTGATTATTCTAAACATACCATCATCTCCTGTACACATTTTGGTGAAGAGTCATTTCTCTTCACCAAAATGTGTGCCTGTCGGCGTCGGTCAAGGCTTAATCCTTGGACCCCAACTTTTTAAATCTTCATGAACGATATTCCTATCCAGCCTCGTACAAATCTAGCATGTTTCGCTGATGCCAGATGCTAGATGTTAGATTCTAAATGCTTCATTTTTCACCCGCAGAGGATATTAATTTGGCAATCAGGTGCCGTCAGTTGCTGGTCGACGCTCTTTCGTCATACTTTGTAAAGAAGTAAACGTTTGCAAAACAGAAGCCTTTCATGGGTTTAAAGAATTGACATTTCTCGTAAAAGTTTTATCCATTGCGTAAATAAAATTATGAAGCCTTGGAAGGTCCCTATAATAAAACTTGTACCTAGGTATCACGTTTTACCGTCAATTGAAAGGGGTGGAAAACAGCATAAAAGTCTGCACAAAAAGATTAATGGCCCTAAACGCCGTGAGCTCCGTGACTCCGCCGTGACTCTTAACTAAAAATCGTGCCTTAGTTGTACCACCAAACATAGAATATACCTACGATAACAATAATAATAATTTATTTAGGTTCTTTAAATTCATTTGTTACAAGGTTTTTAGCACTATTTCCTTTCATCTTATAGTAAACCATGCTTACAAAAAATAACAGGTAAGTAATCTTTTATTTTTACTTTTGCCTTATTTCTGACCTAAGTATCTAAAGTAAGTCTGTCCCCTCCACTAGGTCTCTATGGTGGTTGAAAGTCATAGAACAGTATAAATAATAACTAATAACGTACGCAACCCAAAATAAAAAAGTTCACAAAAACTAAACGTAACTAAAACAAGTGGGTAACGGTAGAAAAATAAAGAAAAGTAAAGTAGTTAAATTAATAACGAATAAAATATAAAAAGTATACTTAACTAAATGTATGAGTAAAAGTATAATTAAAAGTATAAGTATTAGTAAAAGTACGAATATCAAACCCTTTAAATGTATTAATAGATACAGGCGCAAATCAATCAAATAAGTCCGGAAGCTGTGAAAAATGATTTTAATCACATCCCATTGGACTACAATCTGTTCGAGGTAACTAATGTTCATGTGAACTTATAATTGGCCTTCTGCAAACATGTATTATAAACATGTATTATTAATTCACCTAGCTGTAAGTTCTCCGAAAATTCTAAAATAAAATAAAAATAAAATGTTACAAGTAGGAATACATATTACATCACATTGCCATGCTTCCCAGAGTTGAAGGAGTTAGATGACATTACGTTATTTGTATATAGATTTCAATGATTATTTCGATGGGTTAATAAGTATGGATTTGCTAACTAAATGGGAAGCAAAACTCGACCTTAAAAATTTAATTAGGGTTAGTTGAGGTAGTCAACCCAAAGCTTAATGAAATCATATTTTCCATTGACCAAGCGACACGTGCCACTATACAAAAAATTGAAAGTACGTGTGCCCAGTCAACGTCGGCACGTGCTAATAAAAAAAATGATTATTTCTATGATATATATTATTATATATGATATATGATTATTATTTAACTGAGAATTTAAACACCGAGGAGAGAGTTGATTTAGTCACGTTGCTTTATCACGTAAAGCCTTTCGATCTTTTATAGGATACATTTCGGAGAATGTGCCCAGGAATTACATGATCTGATTCCACCATCTTCTTTTCACACCAGCACAAGCAGACATACCGCTCTATACCATCCATACCTTGTCAACCTACCACCCTCATGAACAAAGCGCTTTGCTTCCACATTTATAATGCGTACAGCCAAGGATTGGAATGCTTTGCCGTCGTCTGTCTTTCCTGAAAACTACAATCTAGGTCTCTTCAAGTCTCGAGTAAATAGGTGTCTTCTAGACCTGCGTGCCCCATCGTCGGCCACATCGTGGCATAACATCAGGCGAGATCGTGGTCAAACGTAGGTTTATTGTTGATAAAAAAAAAACGTTTTCTACTAATTACGTTGACGAGTTTTATATCGAATGCGAGTCATTGACATACATTAATAAAATAAAAAATTTAATAAAAACTGATGACGAAGTACACAAAGAGTTTTCACAATTCACGATCACAAATCGATAAAATATATAGATATTGACAGTATTTAATAAAATATTAGATCAGGGTATTATCCGGCCATCCGATTCAGCATGGAGTTCACAGATGGGTGGTTCCTAAAAAGTTAGATGCCTCGGAAAACAGCAAGAGATAATTTGCCAACACTAACCTATCTTCCGTGCGCAGCTTAACCTCGCATGGAATGCGCTCATCATCAAACTTCCTTACTATTTATTTGATATACGATGTATTTGAGGATGAACGGAAGATTATTGAGCGTGCTTGTCTTAACTTTTATGAGAACAATATTATTAAGTACAATTGTTTATTATTGCTGAGACGCAGAAGGTCGCGGGTTCGATTCCTGCCGCGGGGCAAATGTTTGTAAGATCTGCAACTATTTGTCTGGGTCTGGGTGTTTCTATGTATAATATGTATGTATTTACAAACATACATATTATACAGAAAAAAAAGTATATAAGTAGTATATCAGTCATTCATAACCCGTAACACAAGCTCTGCTTACTTTGGGGCCAGATGATGCTGTGTGATAAGTCCGAGATTATTTATTTTATTTATTATTTTGTGACTGGCCTGTCTGATAAACATTTGTGTGAAAAACATAGGTGTTTGTTCTGTGTCTGGGTGTTAAAGTATCATAAGTTTGTATGTAATTTTCTTGTCGTTTTTTCATATTATATATTAAGAATCGATCCTAGATATAACGCATTATTGTAAGCTGTAAGGTTATACCTATATAAAAATAAATAGATTTAGAAATCTAAAGCGGCACTATTTATGTAAATACCGTGTTTATATCACGTTCACGCTATCTTCCAGGACAATGGTAAACAGTTTAGAGGAAATGGCGTCACCTTGCCCCACTGGATCGGCACAGGGTTCGTAAGGTTGTGAACTCCTACTTGCAGTGTGGCAAATCTGTAGAGCTAGAGGCAGAGATTTAGAGGCATTGTAATATAATCCCACTGTAAATATAGCAGGCGTAGATCCAACACTGGGTTCGTAGACGCTCTACGCGGGAGATGTAAGCCCGCTACGCAATTTTGGTAGGTAAACCAACACGTAGCTATTGCTATATGTGGTGTAGTATGTGGTGCTTGCCGGTTGTTCATAAATAACAACTCGAAGAATTTCCGGAAATTGCTGTTTTATGCAAAACAATACTTAACAGTATTTTTTCTATAAATCCTAGTATTCACACTTACTATTGATGCATTTTAGTGTCCACTGTGGCAATTGATCCTTTCTTAAATAAATCAGCTGGACAAACAAACTTTTCTTCTCGGTATTGAATTTTATTCATGTCAAGAAGTTATCCAAATTATGGAATAAGTAGAAGCTTGGATGCAGGGTCTATTAAGCACAATGGATGACGGACAGATTTCAACCCTAGCTCTTAAAACGTGGAAACCGTCAGTTCTGCAGTGTGGAGTCGGAAACCAAAGCTGGCTGAAGATATGGTGAAATTCTCCATCATTGTGTTCAGTCCCTTATAGTGCATATCCGCATTAATGCGCGTACTCTTTAGTAAGAAGCTGTGGTGAATTATACCGGCACTAGACCACCAAATAGTGACCATCACTTTTTTAGGAATATTTTGGCTTGTGAGGCACAGTTTAATACATTCACCACAGTGGTTCGTAATAACTACTGACATGATAAGAAAAAGGAATAAATTTTTGTTTAGGGCATTGCCTAAGCTCCATGCAACGTGTTTAGCGCTTACGATTGCAGATTAATTTTGACTATTTTGTTCTATAATCTCAAAGAGATTTTGAACATCAAATCTCTTCGTTTCTGTGTCTTTGGAGCTACGTAAGTTTACGCGATACGTCACACTGTTCGTACTGTTCGTGTGGCACCCATTTGTCAAACTTTTTTAACTTTGTATTTATATACCTTAATATTTTTTTTTGGTAGAATTCCATCTTTTGATCAGATGTAAAAGTACATCTAATACCTTTAAACGAGCAATTCTTGTATATATATATATAATCTGAATCTCGGAAATGGCTCAAACGATTTAGATGAAATTTAGTATGCAGGGGGTTTCGGGGGCGGTAAATCGGACCAACCAAGTTTTTTTTTAACGTTGTTTTATCCGTGTTTTATACCGAGCAAAGCTCGGTCATCCAGATACTATTTTTATATGATTTTTTTATGCAAAAGGTTGTTAAAAGTATGAACGTTTGGTGTAATGTGCTTGGAAATTAGCATTAATATTCTTTAAAACAAATAAATCCTATCTACCAAGTACAGGTGGCAGATCTGATTATGTTAGATGAGGTAGGTGTTATATGTGTTATGTTATAGTGATAGATGCTATATATATATATATATATAACAAGGCTTTAAAGAGGAAAGGAGAAATACAATATTAGTAGGAAGAGGATGTTTATGGTAATAAGAGTATAAGTAAATTTCTGTAAGCTCGATTGAAATCGAACCGCAGCTTGATGCCAGCTTTTGATGTGTTTTCATATTCTGCTAAAGAACAACAACTCAGCTTACTCTACGGTTACGAACGATCGAATGTCTTCTTAATACCCATTCTAAAATGTTAAAACATAATAAAAGATGTATAGATTCATAGTGATTCTTTGTGGCATTCTCTAAAACTGAGGCTAATTGAAAGTATCGCGTACCTTTTGCGCAATATCTGTACCTACCTACCTGTCTTATCAGTAGGTAGGTTAATTAAACTCTCAGATATATGGAGGAAAATATATATTTTTTATGCTTTCTAGGAATGTGAAGAGTAATGTTGGTTTAAATTGTAAATTCTGCAATACATATTACACAACGAAAGCACTGAGTACCAAGAATGTTGGACAGAGATTATTAAGAAACTAAATACAAAAAATGAGTTATATAGTTAAGGGTTTTTAGTATACATGAGCTAAGTATAGGTATATATTAAATTTATGTCCTCATAATATGTATGATGATGCGACCATTGTGCATTAAAGTTTAAATGTTGTTTTATTATTTACAAAATATTCACAATGTCCTCTATAGTACAAGGACCTCTATCTCAACCAATTTGCTAATCGGAACTTCGTCTTTGGCATATTTATACATTTTTAATATTTGTATACTCTACAAGTATTTATGTTTTTCAATTAGAAGTCTTCCAATAACTTTTATATACTTCAAATACTCACAATAATCGAAAAATATTTGTATGTACTTAAAATGTCATCGTCCCACTCATAAACGCGGGTACGTACTTATCTGACTGTACAATGCAGCATTTTGAATGGTGTCCGAATCGACAGTAACAAAAATATTAAAATCTAAAGTGTCAGTTGGGACACTGTGTCTGAATAAATTTTGTCAGAATTGTCAGCAACCCCATAAAATGAATTCATCCTTCTCTGTCAGAACGATCGCTGAAGTAAAACATTAAACATTGACGACCTCTGTGGCGCAGTGGGCTAAGTTCCGGCCGAGATGCAGAAGGTTGCGGGTTCGATTCCCGCCGCGAGACAAATGTTTGTATGATCTGCAAGTATTTGTTTCGGGTCTGGGTGTTCGTATGTATAATATGCATGTATTTACAAAAAAAAAGTATATAAGTAGTATATCAGTCATGTGGTACCCATAACACAAGCTCTGCTTACTTTGGGGCCAGATGATGCTGTGTGAAATGTCCGGGATTATTTATATTTATTTATTTATTAAATGGGGAAATCCGGAAATCCCCGCTCAGGCTTGGCGTTGCATGGTTGCAATACATAGAGAGACTGTTTAGGTATATTTAAAAGATTGGGAACCAATAATACAATATTTTCGATCGCGATCCGACTGAGTCGCTTTTAGCAGCGCCATCTAGTTATGAACTTGCTAACTACAAACTCTTATACGTACTAAGTAGATAAGAACATATATTTAGCATCCGTGTATAACGTGAAGATACATAAACAGACTGAACATAAATAATAGACAAAAATAATACAGGTATTAACAGTATAAAATTACGTTCACACGACAACAACCCTGGGTGTGATGCACATTAAAAAATAAATGTTTTACAGTAAAGACAGATGTTATTTTTGCTCTATAATATTAGTTTCTCTCTATACCATAGTATAACTGTAGGGTAGAGGGTTGACTGTCCTTCTATTTCCGCAATAGTAGCCATGACAACAGTTACGATTTGTTTTTCGTGCATAGATATAATAGTGCATAGATATAATAGTGCATAGATAGAATTTCGAAAATTCTAAATAATAGAACTAAATAACATTAATAAACCGTTTCGTGTCGATCATACTCTAACTGAATGTTTTTGATGTTCGTATCAGTGGGGCAGAGCCGCTGACTGGGAGCGAGCGCTTAGAATGCAGAAAAGGGCAGTACGTGCCATAGTTAGAGTAGCTTGGGATACTCCAGCTCGTCCAATCTTTCGCTCTCTAAAGATAATGACAGTGCCATCCCTTGTAATTTTCCAAGCAGCTACGTATGCGCACAAACATCTGAACGAGTACCCGAGACTGGGTGATAGTCACAGATACCCGACGCGAAACGCTCTGAAGGTGAGAGCCGTGCCGAGGCGCCTCACTAAAACGTCGAAGTTGGTTCACGTGTTGGGGCCGTCAGTATACAACCGCTTACCAGTGGCTATTACGAATTTACAGACAACGCAATCTTTCAAGCATAAACTTAAAGAGATACTCGTTCAGAAATCATATTACGAGTATAATATAGATGAATTTTTTTAAATGATTTATTATATTATACATTATGTTATTAATTTATAAGTTCATTTGATTTTAATGTTAATATTATTTATTATTAAGAGACTTTTTATTATTAGTTCTATCTATAATTATTGTTACTGTGTTTATATTATGTATTACTTATAAGAATATAACTGACTTGTAACCATCTTGATATTAATAAGTAATCTCAAACTAAAACTCTATGTCCTTCTCCAAGTCCCATTTATTTCTATACCAAAAGTCATTAAAATCGGTTCAGCGGTTTTGATTTCGTTTTGATTACATATAGCAATGCGTAGATGTTTCCGTTTTGTAAATGTTTTTTTCCGCATTTTAATATTTTCTCTAGGGTTTGTCGCAGTGATAATGCGACATGCGTGATAATGCGTTGAAGGTATCGGGTTTTCGGTTACCATAATAAACCCAGGGTACGTTCAGTTAAAGTTAAATTACTTATCTTCTTTAGTTTTGAAATTTGCTTCAGCTTTACTCAAGGAAAATTAAAAAGTATAGGTACAACTTACAACTTACGGGCTTCAAGTTTACAATACATCCTGTATTCTGGCATACCTACTTGCGTTGCGATACATTCGACGTTCAGTTTTTTATTTCAAAATCATATTGTTACCTCCCTTTTTTAACCGACTTCAAAATAGGAGGAGGTTCTCAATTCGTCGTTTTTTTTAAATGTATTTTCACCTATTACTCAAAGTCGCCTGAACCGATTTGAAAAATTATTTTTTTGTTTCAAAGGGTATACTTCCCAGGGTGTCCCATTTAAATTTTATCGAAATCAGTCGGGCGGTATTCAATCATAAAAAAATCTAAAAATTGCATACATCGATGATATTTCTCGCAGTCTCATTGGAGCAGAGCATTTAGTTGGCCTACCCATTAATATAAACAAAATACATCTACTTTCCTTTACAAAAAAAAAATATATTCAATGAAGACGGTTTTCTTTTTAGTCTTTAAACCGTAATTATTTATCCCACGGTCTAGATGGTGGTACTTATGTGATTAGCGTAACATATTACGCTTGCAATATAGTGTTACGCGCACGTTGCCAGTCCAGTGAAATTACTGTGCAAACACACAAAATATCTAGCTTCTGTCTGTTGGCCCAGTAATTCTCTGACCGGCGCACTATTGCTTGGAGGCAGAATTAGCTTGTAGCACCCGCAAAAGAGGACGACCTCTGTGGCGCAGTTGGCCCCGGTGAGGTTTGCTCAGAAGGTTGCGGGTTCCATTCCTGCCGTGGGACAAAATTTATATTATTTGCAAGTATTTATCTCGATTCTGGGTGTATCTAGTTATGGTTACCCCTCACCTCTCTGCCTTAATTAATAAAGTCTAGTATATAGTTTTGCATGCATTAGCATTTCGCTTCTAAGAATAAATGTGTTGATCGCATAAGTGCCGATTCAGCCGTCTCGATGTGATACGACTGCATCCGGCGTTCTACTTTGTCATTATTAAATCACCTCCAAATCGCTGTGGACGTAATATTTTAGTTTTATTTTCAATTTTAAATAATTTTAATATTTAGTTTGCTTTTTAAAAACCCGTTTTCACGTTCCCAAATTAAGAGTATCTATGTATAACCTGTGTGTATTTACATATAAAATAGGTATATAAGTAGTATCAGTCATGTGGTACTCATAAGACAAAATTACTTTGATTACTTTATTTTTATTTTATTTTATTTATTTATTAGGCATCGCCAACAGTACATATAACAAACATATGAATTTAATATATTAATAATAACATTTTATGGAATATGCACCAAGAGGCTAGATGAATTTGAGTATAATTTCAGGCATTGTTATTATTATTATTATTTAAAAACAAATGCTGTGTCTGCGCTATAAATATAAATATAACCAATATAACTAAATAATTATCGTCTCGCTATATGAATCGCAGAAAATCTTGATCTTCTTATTTTGTTTCTAAAAATCTTTTTGGCCTACTTATATTATTTTTTTCGTCTTTCCACCAGCTTACAAAGAAGACGTGTGACTGATTTACTTCTATACCAAACACATTTTTTTTACTACCAAAATGAATACTGCTACGCTAAACAGAAAAATCCTAACTGCGAAAACTGTAAACTGTTAATAGCACATTCTGTGATTGTACTGTCCTGTCCCCCAACCTCGCGGAGAAAGAGGAGGAAAGAGGAGCGCTGTTACTAGGTGACTTTTCACCTGGGACGGCTGCGCTCATGCACTGTGCAGCATACGTTGCTGTACGCAACCTCACGACGCGCAACGACTCCCCTTCTGACACTGCAGTGTGCGTAGCTCAATAGTTAACGGCCTGAGTGAGTAATAAGCTTTCTACAATGAACCCTCAATGTTCAACTACAAGCACGTATAGCGGATCGATATCGCAACCCGACCTCTCCAGTTTGCAAATAAGGAGACGGATTCTCATGTTGCAATACGGAAACTTAGGCAGGTAACCGGTACTAAAGGTTTGTAAAATACCGTTCTAAATTCATCAAATAATAAAGTGTGATTTTTTGGTATTACCTTCAGAATATTATTAAAAATCACGTTATGAATTGCCAGATACTTAACATCGTGGCAACCCCTTGCCAGACACCCTTGATGTTCATGAAATTATAATTCTACTTACGTTATAGTATAAAAGCTGATTTTTATATATATAATACTTGGGTAATAATTAGATGATGTTTCCTCATTAGCCAGACATTTTTGATAGTTCCAACCTCTTGCCAGTCAAGCATGTCGGGTAGTTGGAGGAGCGATGAGTAGATTAGTAGATTTTTACTTGCGATGGGTAGATTTCATCAGACGGGACCTTTCTAGCTTTACTTTAAGATTTAATTAGCCTCTAACCATTCGGTGATTACCCGACACCGTGCTGAGATAACTGATCGCCCTCCCGGTAATAGAATAGGTTACCGGAATTTAGGATCATCGTGTCCTCTCCCTCTCTTCGGACTTCTGATAACCATATAATATCCCAGTGCAACTTATTTACTACCTCTTCTAGCTCTATCAATTTCTAGTCGGTCCTCAGTGTGCGTGCTTTGTATGTTGCCAGGGCCAGGGGTCGTTGGGATTGGTAGCTGGACCTCTGCCAGAGATTCTTCGCACCCACTGTTCCGCCGTTACCGTGGCCGCCACCGATGCCAGGAATAGCGGAACTGCCGGGAACTGGGAGCCGTCTTTTACTTATGTCCATCAATTTGAGGGTTTTGCCATAGTCACCACGCTTGGCAGGCGGATTGGTGACCGCAGATATAGTATTAAGTACTTGGGGGTGCTGCTACCCAATCCCCCGGTGTGTGTTTCCTTAGTCGCCATTTACGACATCCACGGGAGGAGATGGAGGGGTCCTATTCTATGCCGGAACCACCACGCCTAATAGCATATTAAACGAGCGAGCATATTAAAACTACACTGTTATCACTTATTAAATCATTACGTAACATTGTTAAGGATGATCCACGCCGAATACGCTACACTATGTACAATTATCTGATTAAGCCACACTTGTTACCCTTGATTGAGATACACTTTGCGTAAAAACCAAAGTAGCTGAACTACAAGTTGTACAAAATACTTTTTGACTACCCCTACATAACACTAACCAATACAATTTACAATCAAACTATGTTAATTAATTTAAATATTTATATTTATCTATAATACAAGCATCTTAATCAGAAAAATTGTACATACTCGTAAGTCAATCCATACTTTTTTTTTTTTTTTTTTGTTGACGAGGAGAAATCTGCAAACAGATTTCCAATGCACTGAGGGGTGCAAATGGAATATGTGAGGTTGGCTGTCTAAAAAACGACAGACGACTCACTAAAACTCCCCGGTGACCAGCCTCATTGCATGTCAAGGGGCTCCGGGATCTCCATAGGAACGCACCGGTGCCCCTCTCGCAAAGTGCTGCGGCCGCAGCCCATCCCAGGAGTGGCAAGCCACCCCCGCACACCCGCCCGGTGCTTACAGCAGAACACGTCACACATGTTAACTGCCGCCTTCCCCGAGCCCGCGAACAGATAGCCGGGAGCCCTCACTCCGACTACCCACGGACCCAGTGCGCCGCTCAGTCCCACAAGAATCTAAAAGAAACTGCGAATACCTCGCGGCGAGACGTCGGCAAAGGAGATCCCATCTCGTAAGCCTGCTGGGTGTATAGACGACACTTACTCGCAGAGTGCCGCCGCCGGTCAGAACTAGTGGTACTGCGGGGTCCCCCGCCAGAATTCTTATCCAGGCAACTACACGCCAAGCTCGTCCCCGCTTCAACCACTGCACCCTCATTGAAGAGACGCGCGGAGGAAGCCCCCATCCCTTCCGCCACTCGGTCCCACTAAGGTCTGGCGACCCAGCGAATACCGAGCGGCCGAACGCTGGCCAGGAGGAAAATCCCCCTTAGCCTACCTGGGTGCATGCGACGACACCTCCTCGCAAAGTGCCGTCACCCCTCCCAAGGGCCAATGACTTCGGACGCCCTAAATCCTACCATCAAAGGCCCCCAAGATCACTCGGCCCACGGGTCTCCCCGACCCAGTGTGGGGGATCTCCGAGCGGCCGCAAGTCAGAAAACGACATTGCGAGTGTCCCTTCCCGACAAGCGACTGGGAAATGCACACCAAGCACGTCCCCGCTTCGTTGCTTTCGGACGTGGCCCGCACAACTCTGTCTTACAAGGCAGCGCGCCTTCCAAGACAGAGCTCTGCGAGCCATGGCCACAAGCCCTTCCCTGGACCGCAGGTGCGGTCCTCTCCTCCTGCCTCGTCTCACTGTGCCCTCTGCTAATCAGAGGGACACGTGGAGAGATCCTCCGTGTCGGGTTATTGGCCACCGTGCGATACTTCTTTAGCGAACTAAAGAAGTATCCCACGGTGTTACCAGGGTGCACCACGAGGAGGTTACCCGACCTTGCACCCCAAGTCAATCCATACTAACCTAGCCTTTCCAACTAAGCAAATCACAAAACGGAGTTCTCGCTGAGCCAGTTTTATTGTTAGTACCTGGATAACAGAGCTTTGCTCGGTATAAAACACGTATAAAACGACGTTTTCTAAAAATGAAACCTAGCTAAATAGATTTATCGCCCCTTCTGATTGGGGCACTTCCAGGTATTCTAAATGAGGCTTTTGGAGTGAATTATAAAATGTGTATCGTGCAAGTACGATAGAACGAACAAAACTTCGCTGAGCTCCTATTAGTGATAATAACTTTGGTCTAATCGTTTAGAAGTGAGGTTTCCAAGTCATACTCTTCTGTCTATGTATTCCTAGATATTTTTCTTGGTAGACTCCATTTATAGCTACGAGTATATTGTTTATTGTCAATGGGGAGTAATCCGGTATTTTCCTATGTAATGCGGTAAATATGATAAAATTAATCTTTGAGAAGTTTATCGTCAGTAAATTACATTGAAACCTTTCATTATGTAGATCCAGATCGTGCTGTGCGTAGGCTATCTATGGTCGTATTTATCAAAATAAAACAAACTGGTACCATCGGCATACAATATTATATAAGGGAGATATAATATTGTATGCCGATGATACCAGTAAAAGGTATTTATGCATACTGTTCATATAAATGAGAATTAGCAGGGGTCTCAAAATAGAGCCTTGTGGCACTCCGTATGTTATGATATTAGCTTTACCTGTCCTCGATTTGGTAGGTATGATACAAATATATCATGTGCTGTTCCGATAATGCAAATCACATATAGTTTAATTGGTAGTAGGTTGTGACTTAATATAAACACTGTCGATACAAGTTGCTTATTATCAATATTAATCTTTATATTTATTACTATGTCTATTGTAGCAGCGAATGTTAGTTTATATACGAATTTCTGCTTCCTTTGTGATATTTTTTTTCAGTTTCTATGAAATAAGTTTCTAGTTGTTATGCATTGTTGGAGAGCTAAGAAAACGTTTATGTTATTAAAATAGTCTTTAAGCAAAGTTTCATAACGTTTTGGTTTAAGGCATTTTAGTAAAAAAAAACTCAATTTTTTTTTTTAATAATATCGTTTTTCGTCTCGCATTTTAAAATTTGAACCGATAAATGTTGTTTTAATATTGATACATAACCAGTGTTTAATCGTTTTTATAAATCAGAAGAAAAAAATAGATTTAAATTAATACTTTTTTTTAAATAAATTTTTGATATTGCATTTTTGACTTATTTTGAAAAAAGTTAAAAAACATGATAACTCAAAAATGGTTCACTTTTGCATGATGCATTTAAAATTATCGCAAATAGTCACCCCTATCACCTCCTAACGGGAATACGTCGAATTACCAATAACCCTGTATATGGGAGATATAATTATATGACGAATGACGACCTCTGTAGCGCTGAGACGCAGAAGGTTGCGGGTTCGATTCCCGCCGCGGGACAAATGTTTGTATGATCTGCAAGTATTGGTTTCGGTTCTGGGTGTTTCTATGTATAATACGTAAGTATTAAAAAAAAAAAGTATATAAGTAGGTATAGGTAGGTAGGTATAGTAGGTAGTCATGTGTTACCCATAACACAAGCTCTGCTTACTTTGGGGCCAGTTGATGTTGTGTGAAATGTACGGGATTATTTATTTATTTATATAAATAAATATATGTGGGAGACTAGTTCCTGGTCTCCATCATTCTCTCTTTCTCTTACGGTTTTTCGTAACTCGTTACATTTTTTCTCGGCTTGGTCCCCTCGCCAACCTGCGATAAGGAACTTCGTTCCAAAAACCCTTTCAGATGGAATGTTTCAAATTAAATCTGAAATCAACAAGTCTCGTTTTATATACAGACCTTTGAAGTCAACTTAACTCTACCGGCTCTATGGGAGCTCAAGTTAAAATGGTTTTATTTTCACGTGTTATCTTTCAAAGTATACATTTATTAAGTATAACTTTATTTTTCTCCCTTTTGGAACCCCATATTATAATACTCGTAACTCTGTCTTATTTGATTCAATAAGTGAAAAGTGAAACTATGAACATTTCAACACTGTGTGATATAGACACATCAGCATTAGCTGCTAGTCTATCAATAAATAAATAAATAAAAGTTCCCAGGTCATTTCCTCAAAACTTCAAAAGGCGAAGTCTAAATTGCCCATGTTGCCAGTGAGATCTTCGATCGCGTCTCTCACTCGATCAATAATATTAACGAAAGACCAAATATTGTCAATTAATTTACAGATAACTTGACTTCATAGTACTTAATTGGAACGTCCTGCTAATAGAAGCTGGAGACGTCCCACCTGTTATATCAGACGTAAGTATCTAATCAAACCAGTATTTTCCAAACATTGTTCATTAATCCTAATCGTGTTTGTCCTCAAACTATAAGATTTGCTTCCCTTAGACACTGAAGAACTCAATATTACGTGTATAATGCAGGCAGGTACTTAGTACTATTTCTGTGGCATTTTTTGTGGTAGGTACTCCATAGCCCTGCCTACCTATATGCGATTTACTTAGGTGTGTAATGTTTTTTTGTAGACTACCGACTTCTTTTCGCTTGTGGACAGTTCTACCTTGGACTGGAACTACACTGCATCATTTAATTTTGCGTATGGGAACAGTAAACGCAAGATACATGAAACTAGAGGCAAGCTTTTTGGTGAATCCAGCGGTGCCAACTATATGTTATACGTGCGAGGTAACAAGGCAGACTACATTAGCTGGGCTGAGCAAGGAAATGAATGCTAATGTTCCGACTTGGATAATTTTATACTGTACATCGAAAACTTCTTAACTGTGTTGGAATCTAGCGCTTATAAAAGTATGAATTCGAGTGTCATCGATTTGAATGTCCCTGGATGTCGGGACTTGAAGTTCCGTCGTCGAGAGTATTGGATCTGCTTTGTTTGGAACACAACTGTGACTCAGTATCATCCATCGGGGACTTGCGCGATGGGGGTTAAAGGGTTTGGGGTATTGGACGCACGACTGAAAATGTGAGAAATACAGAAGCTGCGGATAGTAGATGCTGGCGTGATGCCTACTATTACCAGTGGGAATACTAATGCATCTGTAATTATGATCGCAGAGAAAGCCGCTGATATGATCAAACTTGACCATGGAGTGAATTATCTTTGAATAAGACTGTAGGTTAGGGTCTGTTCGATATACATAATGATGAGTCGTGAGTCATATAATTTTGTAGCTTATGTCACTGTCATTACATGTAATCTTGAACTATTCTCTACAGAATCAGTTTCTCAAGAAGATTATTTTTACAAGAGACTGCGCTTTTATTATAGTTATTTCTGCCTTTATTCATAATTTTGGTCATCTTATAAAAAAACACTAGGGTTTTACTCGGGTGTGAAAAAATGAAAGAAAGTATTTGAAATAAAATAATTTACATAAGTATGTCATATCAAGAATCTCGAAAATATCGAATATCGAAAATTGACGATAAACTTGTGCTAGAAACTGGCACTTATTCAGTTTCTAGCAAACTGAATCTAATTATCTATATATTCACTTATTGCACGGTTTTTTTTTACATAAATAATAATTCTTCGGCGTTAATTATAAGTGTATTGTGGTGCAATGTGATTTGAACGACGAGGAATCCCGAGAAAATCCTAGACGGCCATTCCGCGATGACGTTTAGAATTGACAATTGACCATCGACTAAGACTTTATTAAAAAATAAACACTTGACACTGGCAAAATTGTCGACAAGAGAGTCGACTATAGGAAGGAAAGAAGAAGAAAATTAATGTCACTTTCAAAGTACCTAGTTCATAAGAGTAAAATAGATATATCAAAATGTTTGTGGTTTCAGAGCTGCGTCATCAAAATAAAAAAGTAGTAGGGGGAGGTTGGGTGCATTGATACACTAGCCTTATCTAATAAATGAGTAAATAGATATAAAGTTGCGCCATCTCTAAAACGTTCGGAAATACTTTCGAAGGCATCCATTGTAACCGCACCGACCGTCTGTCAACGGGCGGCCTTGGGCATGTCGACAAGTGTTTTGAGCACTTATAATGTACCTCATTTAGCACGGGTACTCACCATGCTTTTCACTTTCTGTATCGGCCATTCCTAGCTTCTGAGGAGTATCTGTATTGATTATTGACGGAGTATCTGTCAATAACATAAGTTACGCTGACGATATGGTGTTGCTGAGCTCATCGATCAGTGCCCTACGAAGACTAGTTGGAATCTGTGAGCGTTATGCGGAGGCTCATGGGCTCAGATATAACGCTGGCAAGAGTGAGGTGATGGTTTTTAAAGCCATCAATCTTGCTGGTGGGCAGTTAACTCGGGAGGACAGCCAACATGTTGGCCCTTTAGATTAGATTTGCACTGTGCAGTACGGCTGTAAAAACAAGTTTGTTTAAGGCGTACTGCCAGTCATTTTACACGTGCAGTCTATGGGTTACTTTACTAAGTGCTGCTGGAATGCCCTTCGAGTCCAGTTCAATAATAGCTTCAGGGTGCTGTTGAGGCTGCCATACTTCTGTAGCGCATCGGGGATGTTCGCGAACGCACGCGTCGATGACTTTTATGCGATCATCCAAGGGAACGTCGTCACTGATGCGTCACGTGAGGTGCAGCACCAGCACTTATAGCAGGAAGGCTGGACACTGACTGCATCTTCATGAAGCACTGCACAGGGGTGCACCATTCGCACCGGTGATGTGGTGATGTGGTGCATGCAGTCTATATTTTAATTTCTTTGTTTTATTTATATTCTGTATGTTTTATATTATAATGATAAATATGGCTCTAATTTGTACATATACTTATGAAGGCTGAAATAAATTAAATTGAATTGAATTGAATAAGTAAATTCTTACGCGATATGTAAAAGACGCTCTTCGATAACATCTATCGAGGATCTTTATATAACAATGGTAAGTTTAAACTATCAATTATTATGGCTTAAAATCAAGTTACTTTTAATATGATAATTTGAATTTTGAAAAATGTCGTTTTGGGCACTTTGATGCAACAAAGTGCGGGGCACATTGATGTATATCATTGCGCCCTGACTCTGTATTAGGTGCCCCATTAATTTGTTGTCATCAGAAAATGGTGCGCACATACAAGCCAAAGACAATAGAACTAAAATAGATGAAGAGAATATCAAAGTCCACCATATCTGAAGTAACTTTAAGGGTATTATCTATACTTATAATCAGCTGACAAGTATGGTTTTAAGCCCGCAACTTTGCAGCATCACAGTTTCCAAGACGAAGAAATGAATCAGGAAATACAGAGTCAGGAAGTTGATTTTGTGGAGGTAGAAAGAGATCCAATTGAGTTGATGAGCCATGTGACAGAGAAGAGACACAAAATTACACTCTAGATAACCAAAAGGATTTTAATAGATCTGCGAACGTCTGCGTAATTCCACCTCTCCACGTTTCACCACGTCCAAAGGCTGGATCTTCAAGCCTTCAGACTACCACACATTATCTCCTGCAGCTGTTCGACCTTATACAAAATCGGGTTTGGTGAAATAATATCTAAGAAAGGCAGAGAAAAAGGAAAATCTTGAGTTTATACCGACACACCAGAAAAGAATAGGTTACAGATGCCTTATGATAAAAAACAAAAAAACTAAACGAAAAATCAGAAAACAGAAGTAAAAGAATTAAAAATGCTAAGAAATGTTTAATTACATAAGTAACTTATATTATAAGGTTGATTATGATCTCATCACAATAAACAAGTAGAATCAATGTAAAAGTGTTTTAATTTGACCATTTTCATAGGTTTTCCACCCTGTGTGAAAGTGCCCCACTTGGTGTATCAAAGTACCCCGCTAGTGGGGTAGATTGATACAAAAGCCATTTTTGCTAAACATCAATTATTCAATTTTACTTGATAACTTCAACAATATTAAACTATTAAATTATAATATTTAATTATTTAGCTAAACGTATAATACAAAATTAATGAAATTAATTTTACACATTTTATACACACACTATACACACTATATTATTTATCAATAAGGTATTACAACAAATCACAACCTAGCTAAATTATTGTACCTATGTATGGTTGAAACAAGCCGTGACCTAGGGCCACCACGGTTTCCGCGAGACAATAACTGGCATTTGGACACATTCATATTAGTATTAGTATTAGCATTGTCATTCAACACGGCAATGTCTTGGGGACGCTGCTTTCTGGCAATGATCTGGATCAGTTGAACTATCTATACCTATAACGTTTTAACCGGTTCTTATATATAAATTAAACAAATTAAACAGTTAAGAACTGTTTAATTTGTATTTATACTATCTGCTGCCCGTGGCTTTAGCCACGTACGTAGATGAAAATAAGTCTAAATGTTAATCCAGGTTCACATCTATATAGCTATGCTATAGGTATATGCTATAGGTATAACTATGCTATAGGGAACCCTTATAGGATCACTTTGTTGTCCGTCCGTCCGTCCGTCTGTCTGTCACGACACTTTTTCTCAGGAACGCGTGGAGGTATCAAGCTGAAATTTATATCAAATACTCAAGTCTACTGTCCCTTAAAGCTGTGAAAAAATCAAACATCTAAGCCAACGTAATCAAAAGATACAGCCGTTTATGCCGCAAATTTTCGACACTCGCAAGGGAATCAAAACCTACAGGGTACTTCCCGTGAACTCAGAATCTTGAAATTTGGTACGAAGCAACGTCTTATAGCACAGATAAAAGATAAATTGCGATAACCGTACATTTTTGGGCTGGTGCATAATATAATAAAAATATTTTTAATAATTTTAATTTACTACCCTTTTTCTGATGAACGCGTAGAGGTATTAAATTGAAATTCATATAAAATACTCAGATCTATAATACCTTTAAGCTGAAACAAAATCAAACTTCTATGTCCACGCAATTAAGAGAAACAGCAATTTAAGTCACATATATTCAAACTCGCAACTCGCAAGGGAATCAAAACCCGTGGTACTTCCAGGTACTTCCCGGGTACTTCCCGTGAACTCAGAATCTTGAATTTTAGTACGAAGCAACGTCTTATAGCACAGATAAAGAAAAAAATCCAACTATGACTCGATTGTCGTGATGGGTGAAATTTTACTTATATACCTATAGGTTTGTACGGAACCCTCGGAGCGCGAGTCCGACTCGCACTTGCCCGGTTTTTTTCTAAAAGGTTTATTTATGTAAATAACACGCATTAAATAAATTATAACATATAAAAGGAGCAACCGTGCCAAGCAACCTGGACTTATGCTGATCAATTTTAATAATAATAGTGGTCGCCCACTGGTCGAAATTCGCCTATAATGAATTAATGTTTATTGTATTTTTGTTTCACTTTGTTACTCATTCTCTTACCGTTATCACCAGTGTAAATTCAAAAAATGTTCTTCCTATGATATTATTATAGGGCCTACCATAGGTTAAATAAGGCAACGTCATTGGTTTTTGTACGGTCCGCGGAGTGGGAGCACCTGGTGACCTGTAACACAGGTTTCACATACCTATCTCAGGCACCAGTCTCTCGCAAAACAGGTCTACAAATTTGTAAAACGCACCAAAAACATAGCCCTAAGTATTTATAAGAACCTTTGTGAGAGAAAATAAATGAATTTATTATTATTATTATTATTTTTGTGTTATACTTTACGTACTCAGTTTTACGATTAAACCGGGAGTTAACCAAGATGCACGGGCCTAAGCCAAGTGCACATCAGTGCCTATTAAGGTTGGGATTTCCTTCATCCTGCAAGTCAGTCTGGAGGAATTTCCTAACTATCCTGCAGGTGTTTAATATAACAGCCTTCTGGAGAAGAGCATATGTATGTTTTGGGAGATTTAACCGGTCAAGGGATTGAAATAGTTGTTTTGGGACTACACCTGTAGAAGACAAGACTATCGGGACTATAGAGACATTCTGGAGACGCCACATGCGGGTGATTTCATTTTTTAAATCAACATATTTAGCTAGTTTTTCGGCAATGGTATTCTGCAGGTTGTGGGTGTTGGGGATAGCAATGTCAATTAGGAGAGCTGTGTTATTACTTTTATCTAAGAGAGTTAAGTCGGGTCTATTATAATGTGTTGTCTTGTCGGTCAGGATAGCTCTGTCGAAATAGAGTTTATGAGTGGTATTCTCTAGCACCGTTTCAGGAATGTATTTGTAATACGGGGTTGGTTTTACAGATGCGTTAATTAAGTTATACATAGCAGCTATTCTTTGGTGGATTATGTTTGCCACCTGGTCGTGTCGAAATTTGTAGTCTGTTTGTGCTAGTGCTTTACATGCCCCCGTTATGTGCTGGATGGTTTCAGAGGAACTATTACATCGTCGACACAAGTCTGTTGGTAAGTTATGTATCTTCATAATATATTTCTGGTAGTTCCGGGTTTCAATCACTTGGTCCTGGATAGCTATCATGAACCCTTCAGTCTCGGGAAAGAGTTCACCTCGGTTGAGCCATTCGTTCGACGCCTTTTTGTCGACAGTGGGTTGGCTCAAGTCATGGTGGTGCCTTCCGTGGAGAGACTTACGAGACCATTCTGCGATTAATGTCTGTATGTCTGTCAGTACTTCATTATCTTGCTTTTCGTGGTTTTGTAAGTTAAGTGGAGTGTGCTTAGAATCTAATAATGCTGCTGCCCTGTGGAGTATAGAGGTTTGGGATTTAGAATAAAAGTATGACCTGAGTGTGGATATTTGCCTGTTGTGTAGGTTTTGTACATTTATAATACCCCTGCCTCCGTCTATTCGAGGTAGCACCTGCCTCTGTACGCAAGCTCTAGGATGATGTTTTCTTTGTTTTGTCATTGTTACATTTATGAGCCGCTGTAGATCTTTAAGTTCTGTTTTAGTCCAATTTATAACACCAAATGAGTATGTTAGTATCGGGATTGCAAAAGTATTTATAGCTTTAATAATATTTTTGGAGTATAGTTGTGTTTTAAGAATGGAGTATAATCTGTGTTTAAAATTCTGTGTTAGTTTAGTTTTTATTTCTTTATGATGTATCTGTTTTGATTGGTTGTATCCTAAGTATTTGTACGTTTCATTTTCACTGAGAGACTCTATTGTCTCACCAGTTTGCATGTCATACGCATGTTGATAGTTCAGACCGGCTCTGATGGAGTTAATTTTACATTTGTCAATACCGAATTTCATAGAAATATCCAGAGAAAATTGTTCAGTAATTTGTATGAGGTGTTCTAAATCTTCCTGTGTGTTAGCGTATATCTTAATATCATCCATATAGAGAAGATGGTTTATTCTGCATTCTACAAAGTTTGTCAGTCTGTCGCGTATATTGTCGAGTAAATAGCCGAAGTGTGTTGAATTAAGACTGTTTGAGAGCGGATTCAGAGCAAGGCAGAACCAGAGCGGACTAAGTGCGTCCCCTTGGAATATTCCCCTCTGGATCCTGATAGGTGCTGATTCTACGGTTCTACTGGTATTTTGTGCTTGCACTCTAGTCGTCCATCTAGCCATAGATTCACCTAAAAACTTGACAATTTGTGGGTGTATTTTATAAATATTTAGGATTTTTATGAGCCACGAGTGTGGGACAGAATCATATGCTTTTTTATAATCGATGTAAACAGAGTACAGATCTTCCTTGTTTTTTTCTGCCTGTTTTAAAATTATAGAGTCAAGTATGAGTTGTTCTTTGCAACCCTGGCTGAACTTTTTGCATCCTTTTTGTTGTTCTGCTAGTAACTGATTTGTGTTTATATGGCTATAAATCAATTGTGAAATACAAGCTGTAATAATTTTATATATTGTTTGAAGACATGTGATCGGTCTATATTTAGCAGGATTTGTCAAGTCATTTGTGTCCTTGGGTATCATATATGTAATACCAGTAGTGATGTAAGTTGGCATAGTGTGGGGGTTTTGTATGAAATTGTTTATGTGATTGTAAAGAAAGGGATGTAAACGAGTGAACTTTTTGTACCAGTAACTATGCATATGATCAGATCCTGGAGCTTTCCAATTGTGTATGCCTTTTAAGACGTTTTGAAACACATCAATAGGTATGTCTAGATATTCCATGGGCTCTAAGGGCGAGCAGCTCGTTTGCTCCTCCTTTATCCATTCTGCATCTTCATTGTAGCCCACAGGGTTTTCCCAGATATCTGCCCAAAATCGTCTGAGTTCTGTAGGATCTAGCGTGTTTATGTTGGGATCACTTTGACTACTGTTCGCGATATTATGTGTTGATTTGGTCAAAGACTGGTAGAATTTTTTTTCGTTATTAAAGAACTGACTATTTTGAGTTTTGCGACATGTGCATGCTTTGTAACGTCTGAGGCGACTGCTGACAACTATGAGTTTCTGTTTTAAAGTATCTAAATAGTGTGTGAGGTTGGAATTAGGTTCTTCATGTGTAGTGTGTGTTTTATATTTTTCTAAAATCGTATTTACTTGTTTAGTTAGTGTCCTGCTCCTATTTCCTTGAATGTATTGTGTCAACCTTCCTATGTTTTTTCTTAGGTCTACTACCTTTATTTCAAGACGTTTTTGCCAGTTAGGTTTTGAACTCCGACGTACTTTGTTTCCTGATTCCTGTGGTGGTATTTTAAACTTTGTTCCATTTGCTTTGGCTGCTGTCCAGGCTGTGCAATAAATAATAGTTTGCAGGGTTTCGAAGGTTGTGTCAATATTCACATGTTCGGGTAGGATTATTTCATTTACGTAGCCTACAATCTTTGCAAATTTTTTAGTAGCCCTTTGTTTGGGAATAAACGGCCTTTCAGTTGGCGGTGTGTCTTTAAAGTACTGTTGGGCTAGGTTGAATATTTCGTCTATTTCGCTGTTTCGTGATTGTTCGCTGATTGTCTCGTTTTCAGTGTTGTTTTCTAAATTAGATTGAGATTGTGATGTTTGTAATGTTAGTGTGTCGTGAGTGTTATTCATAGTGTTATCATTGACTGCATCATACCAAATTGTTGCGTTAAGATCTTCTTGGGGTTCATTAAGCATTACATTCGTGTGTGGCTGTGTATCTAATTCACTAGCTACCTCCTGGCGAATAAGTTGGAGTCTATCATCATCAATAAATTTCTTTGCTATGATAATCCTTCTTTGATCTGCAATCCTTTGTTCGCTGATATGGGACAGATGAGGGAAAACATTGATAAAGTGCTGGTGTAAAGGTTTCCTATACGCTGTTTGATTGGTTTCTAACTGCGTTATTCTATAGTATGCCCTAATTATGGTTTCGTTGTGTTCTAAAGTCCAATGGATTCGCTGTGTGCTTCGAGTTTGCGAGGCGAGTTGTTGTGTTGGATGCTGCTGGGTTAATAGGTATGTTTCTACATCATCTCGTATAGTAGTCACACATGTTTCAGTCAGTAAGTTGTTTCGAACTATTGCTCTTCGTTGGTCACCTATCCTCTGTCTGCTGACTTGCATGTCTGGGAATTTATAACTAAACTGACTGTGTAGTTCTGTGAGGTATAGTCTTGTATTAGACTCCAAGTTGGTGAGTATGAGGTATGTACGCAGGATAAAGATATTCATTTCCTCAGTCCATTTTTTGCGCGTACGTGATTTAGCTTTGGTGGGTACAGCGTTGTCGACAACTGTCGTCTGTACAACATCCTCGGCCAGTGTAGATGAAGAGTGGGGATTACGTGAAAGTGGGGAAAGAGAAGAAGGTTGTGAAATTGATTCAAGGTAAGAAAGGGGAGATGAAGGGATTGAAGAGAAGAGAGATACATGTGATGAAATAGATGATTGGGCTTCGCTATCCTTTTCAGCCCAATTTGTACGACCCGGGCTCCGTTCCTCAATAGAGGCCAGTCGCGTTGCTTCCATGTCAACTGCACTCGTGCTGCTGACACCTTCTGTGCCGGTTCGAGATGTGTTCCGGCTTCTACATAGTGATCGTAGGTTATACCTTCTGTTGGGCTCACATTGTTCGGGTTCCCCGGCAGAGGGCCGCCCATTACCCTCGCCACCGATGGCTTGCATGCTGTGACGTCCAGCATCGGCTCCAGACGTGCCCCGGCGATCACCCCCGGGAAGCGACCATATACTTACTTTCTTAATTGGCTCCATCATGATGGGTTTGCCATTGCCCTTTTTAGTCACTCGCTAGGTTATTTTATTGCGGGTGTCCGCCTCTCACGTGGCATAGGTGGTCAGCGCGGACGTAGGGTTGGGCTTTGAGAGGCTTATTATTATTATTATTATTATTATTATTATTATTATTATTATTATTATATTAGCTTATACTATGCTTATTAAAAATTACAAAAAAATATGATGGTACCTATAGCTAAAATGTCTACAGAATACCGTATATATATTACTAATTACTATATTACTAACATATATATTACTATATTACTAACAATAGGTAACAGAACAATATATATATATAAATCTTTTAGTTATAAGTGTGTTGAGAGGATGTGTGAGAGTGTGTGTTGTGAGGGTATGGATGAAAGTGTGTGTTTGTGTGCAAGTATGAGAATTAAGCTGAAAAAATATTTTAGGTAATTAGTTTGGTAGGTGTTTAGTTATTTAAGAAATTGAGGATAGAAGGTTTTCAGTTTGCTGGTAGGTAAGCGTTTTGAACCACTTTGTAACTATGTTTTTGCACTTTGCCTGACTTAGGGGATATATAGATAATAAGCTATTGACTTTATTATACATATACGGCCCCAAAAAACAAACAAAATTGTGCGAAAGGCTTGTACTGAAGGATTCAAGGTCCACACCTTATACTATGCTTATTCTTACACAGTTGGTACAGTGCAGGCTGTTCAACTATGTAACGCACTACCAGATGCTCACACTATAAACTAAACAAATAATGATATAAATATATACATACATATGCACCCAATAGATATAATAATAAAGATACTTAACAGTTCAAAAATATCAATAATATAGAAAAAAATAAATATTAACACGACAAATAACCAATATTTTGCGTAAGCAAAGTTGTGGGCTAAGAAAAGTTTTCTCAGTAAGAGGTCGTTACGTAGCCCTGACCTTACCTTCATGAAGAGTTATGTTTCTAATTGCTATTTTTTCATTCAACTCGGCAGCATCTGTAAAAATATTTT
This sequence comes from Lampropteryx suffumata, assembly GCA_948098915.1. Taxonomy (NCBI): domain Eukaryota; kingdom Metazoa; phylum Arthropoda; class Insecta; order Lepidoptera; family Geometridae; genus Lampropteryx; species Lampropteryx suffumata. The sequence continues at coordinate 8,816,101 of OX402544.1, read as the reverse complement.
AATGTGGTTAAGTTGGTAGGTACTTTAGCATACAGTGACGGAAAACATCATCGTCATCATCGAAGAAACTGGCATACAGTCCAAGAGCTGAGGGCCGTATTCAAAGTCAAACTCAGAACATAGGCTTCGCATAGATTTTTAGAAGCATTCAGAATTTTATACGACAGCCGCACGACAACATACGACTTTGTGACGTATACTATACACAATATGAACTATTCTTAGTCCGTCATTTCATGGAGTAACATAGCTCTGCTAATTTAATATTTTTACCCGTTTTATTGCATGTTTTAGTTAGTAATCTTGGCGGAATGTTAATGAATAAATTGTGACTACAGGACGGGTATGGATAATTGAATTATACGTGTATTGTGGTGCAATGTGATTTGAACGACGAGGAATCCCAAGAAAATTCTAGACGCCTATCCGCGACTATCGACTAAGACTCTTATAACAAACAAACTGACTATAAACTATAAACACTTGACACTGGCAAAATTGACATTAATATGTCACAGGCCATTAACAAAGAAGAAGAAGAAGAAGAAGAAGCACCTTTTATTCTTTTGAGATACGAAACCCTTAAACTCCTTGAAGAGGTAACAAATAACATAAGAATAATGTACTTACCTTCTTCAAGCTGTTGCAGTTGCTTCTTAGCCAGCCTGGCGGCTCCGTTGATCAGAACAGATGAAGTTCTCAGAGAAAAGCGTCTTCTGGGGTCCATGGACTCATTGTTCAACAACTGGCTCAACTTATCACTAAAAAAGTTGAAGGCAGTAAATAATTGTAGGTACCTATGTTGTTGGTAAATTTATAACGCAATATAGTACCTAGAAAGTAGTTATATCGGCGAAACGTGCAAAAATTTCTAACTTTAGAAGTAAGTCTTCTAAAACTGCACCCTGTAACTTCTATGTTGGGTCAAAGTAGGTAATAATAGAAATAATGTTTGTGTTTGTTAAATAATTAAATTTGGTTATTATTGAATGTTTGCTTGTGGCACAAACACTGGTTCAATGGGCTGATTTTGATGAAACTTTGCACAGTGACTACAGTGATGTCAGTGACATGAAGTTATAGGCTACTTCTTACGTAGATATACCTAAATAGCGCACAAAGCCGTGGGCTGAATGCCTAATAAATGCGTAAAGAATAATACAAACGCAGGGGGCGTTTAGTTACAAATGCTTACCAAATTGTCGGCAAACTGACTTGCGCCTTTGAATTTTCTGATTGGTTATGCCCAGCACGCCAAACATTGTCCAAAACAATATCTTTTACTAGGTTTTCTTCATAAAACATGATTTTAGACTTTTATTCGCATAAGTAACTAAAGTCAAGCCTAAAGAATACTTACGGCTTGGGTGCCAATGTTAATGTAGGTAAAATGAAATATTTTATTTGATAAGGGTCTACCTACCCTCTTCTTACAATTTAATAAATACGTAGGTAACGTAAGACAAGAGTATATAACGCCATCTTCTATGATTTACTCCAGCTAATTATTTATCTGTGGTACGAGGTAGTACTTTAGTTTTTAATTTTGGAGCAGCTTGAGGCTTGTGTTTGACAGCTCACAGGCTGCGCTCAGGGCATATTCCACTAGCTAAGTTCAAACACCGTAAGAACATTTCGGATTCCCCCAATTGTTCTACATGCGGAGTTAACATTGTACTTGTAACATTGTTGTAACTTGTAACATTGTACTAATTTGTACCTGTATCTATATTGCACTATTATTATTATTTTATTATTAACTAGCTGACCCGTGCCACTTCGTGGGCGGTTACAACTTCACAAAAAATATTAAGGTAATATCGTCAGTAAGAAAAAGGTAGATATTTAAATTAGATATATTTTTAAATGCACGTCTGTACAATTTTTCAGCACACTAGGTAAGTCTATTAATTAACTTAACGCATACCAGAAAAATTAATGCTGTGCTTAAAAAACAATTGATTAACTAAACATGTCCTACAATTGGTTAGGTTATGTTAGAGTATAGAAAAAAACGAGCAAGGCGAGCGAGCGAAGCGAGCGTGCCGCGGCAGTGGCCGCCGAAGCGCCAGAAGAATAATACAAGGTCACGGTAGGAGAATAAGAGTTCTGCAAATACCATTGAACAGTATATATAATTTGATTTATTTAGTGTGCATAACTTGTGTGCAAGACAGTATTTTTGGTTTAACTTTGAAATATTTTGTTCGAAAAAAGGGAATTCACAGATATCGATTTATTACATGCCTTTAAATTATTGTAATATGTAATTACACAGGTTAACAAAGTTACGGATAAATATTGATAGATGGCGCTAGCGGCTGTTTTTCCGGGATAAAAAATAGACTATAGGTATCCTAATCCAAGTTACTAACTATATTAATTTTATGTTTCATCGAAATCGGTCTTGCGATTCTCGAGTTATAAGTGGTGTAACTAACAAGACTTTCTTTTATAGATATAGATTTTAGCCGTTTTTACGTGGTTTTTTATATGTAAGGGACCATTTTTCACAGCAAAACCTATGATGTTTAAGAAAATGTTTAGAAATATGTCCCTTTTATTGACTTGACTTGACTGGCCTGTCAGCTGAGTTGATAGTAGTTCTGCCTTTTGCGCTGTCGGTACAGGGTTCGATTCCCTCCCGGGACAAACATTTGTATGATGAACATTAGTTTTGGCTCTGTGTCTGGTGTTATAGAGTATTACAAGGATGTATTTAAAAATATATAAGTATTATATCAGTCATCTGATAAATCAAATCAAATTTACACAATGGATTGAGATTTACACAGAATAATAAAAAATGATAAGATGTGTTTTTTTTTATGTTGTTGAATAGAGATGATATCCGTTTTAAAAATAGGATAGGCCCCAAATTTATATTAACTACTACTTAGTGTCACTTCAAGTGAGACGGCAGACCACACTTAAGTACATGTTCTGTAAAATTAAGTAATTTAATACCAGTGGCTCTGTGAGCTGTAGACCTCGCGAATATTTTTCGAAACGACTGAAATATAACTTTTTTTACGTTTTCAACCCCCATAACTCCGCCATTTTGAAAAAAATACAAAAACTGACTCGACAAAAAAAATTTATATAGTTATAGAACCTGTTCACAAATTTTCATGAAAATCGGTGAAGAAATGCGACCTATAGATGACATTATCCGGACAGACGCCGGGCGGACAGACAGACATACGGCGACACTCGCTTCGCCAGGTCAATTACTGATTATTTCCACGTGCTGTTAGTGTATTAACTTCGCGTCGTGTTTTCTTTGGTGTTTAATTTGTGTCAGGGTACTTATGTGGTTTATGTGGATTTGTGAGCTGTAGACCTCGCGAACATTTTTCGAAATGACTGAAATATAACTTTTTTACGTTTTCGACCCCCATATCTACGCCATTTATAAAAAATTCTGAAAATTGAATCAACAAAGAAAATCTATACATGTAGTTATAGAAATTTTGTGAGCAGGTTGCTCACAAAATTTCTCGAGGATCGGTTGAGAAATGCGACCTGTAGAGGACGACATCCGGACAGACGCCGGACATACGATATCCCAAGGGTGGTTCCATGATAAGGAAACCAGGATCTGATGATGGCATCCCAGAAAAATCGAGGGGATCCTTCGAAAATCGTAGTGGCGACTAGTGCGTTAGTTAATTTTTTCATTAAGTATTCTAAAGCACTACTATTTAATGAAGGTCTGTAGTCGATCTGATGATGGAGCCAAAAGACAGTCGAGGGAACGATTACAGAAATTACCTGGTGTTTGGGCTTGATTAATTTGTATTGATGAGAACTTAACACCCAGATGGGTTGTGACTGTCATTAGGGGTCTGATGATGAAGACGAAGGACAGTCAAGGGAACTCCACAACGTTTTGCAGTAGCTACCTTGTGTATATACATGAAGTCGGTTGTCTCTTTAGTTTTTAAAACGTAATTATTACCTATGTACACCTTTCAAATACTTTATTATTCACTCTTTTTCACTACTATCAATTGATGGTGCTTCGTTTCAGCTCATTTTTAAAACTTTTCATATACGTTTGCTGCTGAGATATTTGGTCAGCAAGCATTTTGATACCATCTAACTTTTAACCGACTTCATCAATAAGGAGGAGGTTCTCAATTCGTCGGAATCTTTTTATTTTTATTTTGTATGTTCACCGATTACTCAAAGACTCCTGAACCGATTTTTTGTTTTTGTTTTAATGGTCTGCCCAGGTGGTCCCATTTAAATTTTATCAAAATCGGCCGAGCGGTTTTTAAACTATCATCAAAAAGCTAAAAATTTTATACATCGATGATATTTTAGTTACGTGCAGTACAGAGCAGTGCGTCGTAGTTGCTCTACCCATATTATATATAAACAAAATAGGGTAAACCACCCATATATTGGCACTTTAAGCGCTGTGAGAAACAAAAATAATGTGAAAATCTAAATCTATTAATGTGGTGAGTCTAAAAATACGTTCAGACTTTTAAGATATTATTAGAGTACGTTTTTTAACTTCTAAAATTCGGGATATACTCACATTATGATATTTTGTTTTATTTTGCCTAACGTGCATTATCACCATTTATTGGCATATATTGACACATTATTGGCAGACAGTAAACCAATTATTGGCATAGTGTCAATAATGGGTATCCGATGGTAATCCTTTTATTAGCACTTCATACCTGGGGTATTCATAATAATTATTATAATAATAGGATAGAGGGGGACATCAGAGTTTATCCAGCAAAATTCATAGGATCCAGACATAGGTTTATTGGTAAGTATTAGTTATTTATTATTCTAAGCATTAATTAAGGCAAATACCTAAACAGTTCACATATTCCTAGTTAAGGTAGGTACATCTACTTAATATCACATTGGCATTGAAATCAGTCTTCGTTAAATCATTACTCCTTCTCAGTCATCCTTTTTCGCCAACATCTTTTCCAATTCCGATGCAGAAAATGCTTTTAGTCGTCTTTTGTGTTCCTCAATTGTAATTGCTTTATAATCCATTTCAATATCGGTTTCATTTTCATCTGAAATATTTTGTTTTTCTGTTTGTATGGATGAGGGTATCTCTAAAGTTGCGTTAACCAAATTCATGTTCATTCACCAAATTAATATTTCTATATTTGGTTTAAAAATTCATTCTTTTTGTATCTTTTGTAGCCCTACCTTTATTTTGATTATATTTTCCTTTTTTATTTAAATAGGGCTTTCAAGCTTTTTTCGCTTCCTTTCTTCGTTTTCTTTTTTTGGTTCCTTCTGCTTTCTCTTCTTTTTCTCTCAGTTTCTTTGATTCTTGTTCTTTCCATTCCAATGATGTAAGAACAAACGATGCTCTAGGTTTGTTTCTGACAGCTTTTAGTTTCATACTCATGCCATTACTAATGGCGCTTAAAGCTTTCTCCACACTTTCTTTACTATAGTTATTTCTCTTTCTTTTTTCTGTATTTTTGGCTGCGTTTTCTTTTTTGGTTTCATTTCTTCTCCTGCCTTAATTCATAGCTGAGATTGAAAAAACCGTTAACTCCCATTATTGGCATGCATATAGCCGCTATTGGCATTGGCATGCAAATTTTCGCCCTATGCCAATAATTAAAAATCGAATTATTGGCATAGGGCCAAAATTGGGAAAGAGGGTATAAAATACATACCTAACTTTTAATATACAAACTTTTATAGATCAAATTGCTATCAAATTAGAATCTAGGATAACAAAAAAATATTATTTCATGAAATCTAAATAATGGCAGGGGTGTCAATAAACAGGAATGTGGTCTCTTTTACATGTCAAATATTGGCAAAGCTTGAAAACAGAATTCATTGTTATAAATTGAAATCTTTTATCATAAATAAGTAGCGAAACTAATAATAAATTAATCAAAAACATTTGCCCTGCGTAGATATAATGAATTTGCCTCAAAAACAAGTTATTTGATAGCACTTACCTTACCTAAAATTTTAACTAGATGCTAGATTCACTGGGTTCGTTGCAATGCAAACTTGTAAATGGCATAATGGCGTCTGTTTGACGTATTCAGCGTATGTGTTGCCAGTTTAGTGAAAAGTAAACCTAGCAATTATTTTTTAAATGTTTCAATATTGAAACGGAATAACAGTTTGCTTATTAAAAAGTAAAACCATTGGAGTGCCAATAAATTGGGGGGATGTCAACAACAGGGTGGTTTACGCGATCGGATCAACAGAACTTAGGAACGGATATAGGCTACTTTTTACGTATGAACTATGCGTATGAAGCCGCGGGCAGAAGCAGAAGTATACTTTTAGGTGTTTGTATGTATACATCTACTTTTCACAAAAAAAATTATGGTCTCAAATTGTATCCAATGAAGTCGGCTTTCTTTTTAGTTTTTAAAACGTAATTATACATTATGTCTATTACGGAGTATCGATACCATAGATGCGTTGGTTTAATAGGACACTTTCATGAAACGGGTCTTGTTAGTGTTGTATTTCCCAAGTGGAATATAGACAGGTTCGTGACACTCAACATTTGCGATCCTCGTAATCTTTACTATTTCATTTTTATCCAGATCTTTTCTTTCGACTCTATTGTCTGAAATGGGCGCTGGAATTCCAAAGACAATCATATTCTTGCTACTTTTTTCTCGTTCTTTATGTTATATCATCATCGTCTCGTGCGCACCAGTTGAAGAAGGTGTGTCCTTGGGGAAGCTGTAGTATGGTGATAGGTTGGTTCTAAGTTGTACAACATCCGATAACAATGTGTTGATCACTTTATCAGCTTCCGCACTCGTTGTTTTTAGTTGAATTCTGTCTGATTTAATTATGTTTTGCTCTAATTGGTGGTAGCGTCTTTTACATCATTTATCTGTGTTTTGATAGTTGTGATATCACTAGAGATCCTGTTTATAAATTATTTTTAATTTATGCTTAGTGAAGTCATCATAGATAATTGATTCAGGCTTTGTGGAAATCCATTTTTTTTCTTCTTCTTATCGTGTCACTAGTTATTTCTAACCAGTGTGGTGAAAGGTTTAAAGTGCGCCTCAGAGGCTTCTTTTGTGAACTTTGTGGTAAGCCTTAATGTAAGCTCTCGACCTTGCCGACAGGACTCACAGGAAAGACGAGTTAGTACTCGTACATGCGGTGTCGGTTCTGACCTTACTGACTTTGGAAGCCTTCACTGTGCGTGGTCGCATGCGCTTGCCCAATTTATTTTTTAATTCATTGCAATTCTTGATGGCCTTTGTGGAAGGGACAATAATCGTCAATGTCACATTTCGTTTAATTTGAAAACCGAGAACAGATAAAATTTAAGTGACCAACATTTCCTTTTTCGAGACTACACTCGCATAGAGAGTGATCCCTTACCCCGATTTTAGCTAGAAAAACTGGCGTACAAGCGTGACCAAGTCGCAGGCGACAAATCAAATCAAAACGAATAAAAACATTATTTACTTAATGAAATCGCAAGGACCACTTTGAATATTTCATACTAGTGAATTTGGGTACCGGTTCCTGCTAAATTCAGTTCAAGAAGAACACTGGAGTGTTCATATCCTGAGAGTGATCCCATATCCCGATTTTAGCTACAAACACAGACCTACAAGCGTGACCAAGTCGCAGACGACACATCATATCAAAACGAATAAGAACATTATATACTCAATAAAATCTCCAAGGACCTCTTTAAATAGTCTTCTTTCATGCTAGTGAATCTAGGTACCGATTCCTCCTAACAACTGTTCAAGAAGAATCCGTCAAGAAACTCGTCTGGTCTTAACTCTGTTTTGTATGATCCTTGCCAATTTTGCTACGGATGCCGAGTCGAGTTGTAGCAGATTCAACCCAAGCTTTATTGCCATCTAAATAATCTGTTATTTTATATTTTGAGCTCCGGAATATGGTTATAGATACCATATTTCAATTACAAAACAAAATAATCAACAAAAAATTGGTTGTCTTTAAAAGTCGGTTTAGGGACGATAGCATAACAAAACATTGATGAAATTATTGTATACTTTTATGCATGATAGTATACTTTTGATATACAATTTTCACAATTTTTTTTTATAGTTCTTGAAAGTTTGATTTGAATAATTTGTTTAAATATTATGAACAAATTTTCATAAAAATAAACTGTAATCAAATTAACGTTCATAAATAGTAATTCATAAAATGACGAAATTGACAATATTTATAAAAAAATTAAAATTGCTACTTTTGTTACTTTTTATTTTTACTTTTACTTTTTTATGACATGTGTGAGGTTAAAAATTATTTTTTTATCTTACATTAATAACTATGCAAATTTTTTTTTCCATTTAAGTATAAAGAAGAGAAAACTTTTTATCAAACTTTTTATCCATCATCAATTACATGAATCACGTGCCAAGGAATTGCATGATCTCATTCCACCATCTCCATTTCACAACAGGACATGCAGACGCACCGTTCAATACCTTGTCAGTCTACCATCAATACAAACAAAGCGCTTTGCTTCCACATTTATAATGCATACAGCCAAGGATTGGAATGCTTTGCCGTCGTCTGTGTTTCCTGAAACTACAATTTGGGTCTCTTCAAGTCAAGAGTAAATAGGTATCTTCTATATTTCTACATCGTCGCTTAACATCAGGTGAGTTCGTGATCAAATGTAGTTCTATCTATGATAAAAAAAAGAAGAGGTATTTAATTCAATTCAACATATCTTTGTTCAATAAAATCACAAGGACCACCTTGAATCGTCTTCTTACATGCTAGTGAATCTAGGTGCCGGTTCCTCCTAACCCCAGTTCAAGAAGAATCCGGCGAGAAACCTGTCTGGTCTTGAAACTTGTTTGTATGATCCTTGACAGTTTTGTTACGGGTGCCGAATCGAGTTGGAGCAGATTCATCCCAAGCTTTTTTGTCATCTAAATAATCAGATATTTTATAATATGCTTTACTAGACAGTTTCTGTTTAATTACGTTTTCAAATTTGCCAATCGACAAATCTAACACGTCGCTTGGGACCTTGTTATAGAAGCGTACACATTGCCCTATAAAATACTTATTAACGTTAGCGAGCCTAACAGTGGGAACAGCGAGTTTATCTTTATTTCTAGTGTTAATACTATGATAATGGCAAGTTTTTTTTAATAAATGATCATTTGTACACATACATGAAATTTTCGTATATATACTGACAAGGCACTGTCATAATATTAATTTCTTTAAACTTGTTTCTAAGTGATTCTCTGGGGCCCATGTTATAAATTGCACGAACAGCCCTCTTCTGCAACAGAAATATGGTGTTAATATCAGCAGCACTCCCCCACAACAGAATGCTATAAGACATAATGCTATGAAAGTAGCTGAAGTAAACAAGTCTAGCGGTATCTACGAAGGTAAAATGAGGGATCTTTTTAACAGCGTATGCCGCAGAGCTGAGTCTCTTCGACAATTTGTCTATGTGCGGGCCCTATTGCAGCTTATTAATGTAATTATATATTAAAGTAATGCCTAAGAACACTGTGGTGTCAACGAGAACTATCTTTTCGTTTTTGATTTGTAAATTAGTTTTCACCTGTTTAACATAGGGCAGTATAAAACGAATGCATTTAGTTTTTTTCTTGTTAAGTAATAAGTTGTTTACATTAAACCATGTTACAACTTTAGAGATTTCATTGTTTACATCGTCAAGATTAGTAAATCATCGCTTTAATTTAAATAAAAGTGACATGTCATCAGCAAACAGTACAATCTCGTGATCATCCTTTACAAGTTTAGGTAGATCATTTATATAAATTAAAAACAAGAATGGCCTGAGTATTGATCCTTGTGGTACACCCATTTTTACCATTGACCCCGATGAACGCTTTCCATTTACATATACTCGTTGTGTTCGGTCACTTAAGTAGGATGTGAGAAGCTTAAGTGAAACTCCCTTAACACCATAGTGATGTAGTTTGCTGATTGGAGTTTCATGGTAAACGCAATCAAAAGCTTTCGACATAATCACAAAAATACCTAAGGTATCACGTGATTCCTCCAAGATATCCAAAATATGTGATATTACCTCAACACCGGCATCAGTCCCTTTGTAAATCTGAATTGTTTACTGTCTAGTAAATTGTTGGTATTAAAATACATTAATTGCTTTAGTATAAGTTTTTCAAATAATTTACTAAATGTAGGAAGTACTGATATAGGTCTAAAGTTACTAGGATCGGAATGACTACATGATTTGAATAGAGGTATGATCTTGCTATGTTTCACTAAATCCGGAAATACTCAACTGTCGATACATTGATTAAATATGAAAGCTAGATCTGGTGCAATAATGTAAATTAGTGGTTTTATAACCCTGACATAAATGCCCCAGAGATCGGTGGTCTTTTTTACATTAATCATTTTGAATGCCTTGATAATATCGTTTTTGCCCATATGTTCAAGTAAAATTGTGTGACACATTCAGGTAAACTTTCTTTTAACAATGATTCTGCTATTACATGAGAAGAGTTTAAAGACTTTGTAGTGGAGACTGGAATATCAGTAAAAAAGTTTTAAAATGCCTTTGCTACATACATCTATATCTTGCTTAATGATATTATTGTTGATATTTAAATTTATTATATTATTATGAGTTTTGGATTTTCCGGTCTCACTATTAATTATTTTCCAAGCTGCTTTTATTTTATCTTGACTGTTTTGAATTTTTGAACTTAAATACTGGGATTTAGCAAAGCGACAAACATTTTTAAAGATTTGTGAGTAATTTTTTACCTTTTCTTTAAACTCTCTCTACCGTTTTTCACTGTTTAATTCATACAAGGTACGCCTACTCTAATGAATACCTGCTGTTGCCCACTCATAAAATGTTGAACTGCCAGAGACCACAATAGTTTTGGATGTGAAAATGGAACTGAATACTGAATCCAGGTTCAATATTATTTTCTCTAAACGATCAGTGGTAACTGGTATATAAGTAATTTTTTTTGTACATCTTTATTATTCATTTTAGTTTCTATTTAAACTAGTTGACCGAGATGGTCAGAGTGAACATTACTAATTATATTTTTGCTTATTATGTTTACATTGGTAAAGATATTATCTATGCATTTGGCCGAAGTGGCAGTTATTCTAGTTGGCTCCATAAATGTAGGTTCAAGACCAAATTAATTATAGAAACTAGTTATTCTGGTACTTAATGAATATTTCTCAAGCAAATTTATATTAAAATCACCGCATACAACAATTTCTTTATTTGATTTTGTAATAGACTTATGCAAAATGTCCTCCATAATTTTCTCAAAAATATCAAGTGAGGTGGTTGGCGGGCTATAAAAGCTTATAACAAGGAACCGCTCCAACTCTATGCAGGCTATCTCAATGTGTCTTTCTACAGAGTGGGCGACAATGTATTTGCGTTCTTTGAATTTTATTTGTTAATTTATTACTATTAATGATCCGCCTCTTATAGAATGTACTCTGCAGAAAGAACTACCAACTTGGTGATTCTTGAAGTTGAACATGAGCTCATGACTTTTCAGCTAATGTTCTGTTAAGCAGATTATGTCAATATTGTTTGAGTTCATGTACAAGTCTAATTCTAATTCTTTGTTACAAGTTCCTTGAATATTTTGATGCACCGAGTTAGTAAACTTAAACTTATTTACAGTATTTATTTTACAGTTTTTATCGTTTTTGTTTGATTGACTATTTTTATAACATATATTATTTTACTTTTCAGTGCTAGAGACATCCTATATTGTCTTTTTATCTAATTTAAATTACTAGAAAAAAAATCCAGAGTCTGATTTGGAATGTCAAAATTATGCTCAATAGAAGCATTGTGTGTAGCCAAGTTTTTAGCTGTTATACTAAAATAATAAGATAGCGAAACAGCTACCTGTCGTTGGTAATAATTAGGAAGGTAGTATCTACCTTTTCTGCTTGTGGCAAGCTGTCGCTGTAGGGAAATGTAAACATTTCAATTTTGTTTACTTGCAATGAACAAAGTGTTTCAAAATATTTTATTAATTCAGCTTTGTTTACATTACCCCTATTTCCAACTGGAAATTCCAGTGCTTGAATTAGTTACTGAAATGATGTGCAATATGTACAATATGGAACTAAGTATGTGACAGACATATACATTTATAATATTAATATTATACATTTATAATATTATATTATATATTAGAATTTATAATATTAGAATGGATACCAATCTTTTGGTAGCTTTTGCTCACCAGTTTAGCTTTACAATCAGGACATACTTGCGTTAAATCCAAGCTTTAGAGACCTTTTGGTAGTTCTGCGTTCTAAGTATATGATACCTATACAAGCTAAGAAAAATCTAATTCAAATCTGATTTACAGTTTAATTCAAGCGTAGTAACAATGTAGTAAGTATGTTTAGTAAATGCAAGCTTTAGGTAACATATACAGATAAGAATTCTACGTTTCTAGTACATATTCCTATAAAAGAAGAAATAATTCACGCGAATCAATCATTCATCCACATACAAGCTTCTGGTGATATCTTAGCTGTTGTGCGTACCTAGTACAAATTGGTATTCTTATAATGCCGGCCAAATGGAACAAATGAAACATTTTTTGTCCCATTTGTTTTATAAATGTGATTAGTGGGAATCATCACTAAGTTTGCGTCACTTTCAGTCCATGAGCGCAATAAATTAATGATCTTTGTATTTGGCGAACTTGTTGTCGAGCGCTGTTACTATCGAGTATCGTAAAGGCGTAAGTGACACACTGTGATAAAACAGAATTTAAAGCTTAGTATTTTTAAGATAAGTTTTATTTTATTTGTCTTTATTTAAATTTTAAGTACATTTTGTGCAACACGTCTGTCTCGTACAATGCCCAACAAAGTAAGGGTTAATTCCTTTACTTATATTACAGTTTATTACTTATATTTAACTATAACGTATTCATATTCATATTTTTGCCATAGCTCAAACTTTATTTAAGTAAGCAGAGCCTGTGTGCTTGGGTTCTTTTATTTTTTTCGTAAATACTTACATAATTATAGAAACACCCAGACCCAAGACAAATACTTGCAGATCCTATAAACATTTGTCCCATGGCGGGAATCAAACTCGGTCTCGGTCGTTTATGCCGCAAATTTTCGACACTCGCAAGGGAATCAAAACCTACAGGGTACTTCCCGTGAACTCAGAACCTTGAAATTTGGTACAAAGCAACGTCTTATAAAGGATAAAGGATTGCGATAACCGTACATCTTTAGTTACATCATATAATAAAAATATTTTTAATAATTTTAAACATACCACCTCTTTTCTCATGAACGCGTAGAGTTATTAAATTGAAATTAATATAAAATACTCAAGTCTATAATACCTTTAAGCTGTAACAAAATCAAACTTCTATGTCAACGCAATCAAGAGAAACAGCAATTTAAGTCGCATGTAGAATAGAATAGAATAGAAAATACTTTATTGCACACCACAAATACATTAGACTGTAATAAGAAACAATGTTTAGCTACACGGTAGTACAATGGGCGGTCTTATCGCTAGATAGCGATCTCTGCCAGACAACCTTTGGATGGATAGAAATCAACATAGCTGAATCGGGGGTGATGAAAATACTATGCGTGATTTATGATAAAAATTATATGTACATACATATTTACAGGATAACAAAAAGTGAAATACATCAATACCTAATATTACCTACAAAAATAAATTAAATAATAATAATACAATAAGATAAACTAAATAAACTTATACATACATAAATAAATATACCAATATAACGTAAAGAAACAAACAATACATAGTTAACAACATGACAAAAAGTGTTCCTTGACCATAGATTTAAAGATACTATGTGTTTTGGCGCGTCTAATAGCATAAGGCAGTGCGTTCCATAATTGAACAGCCTGTACTGAGAAAGAATTGGCATAGTACGAGGAGGTGTGGACAGGTGTCGCGAGTAGGAGAGTATCAGAGGAGCGCAAGGATCGAGAGTGGGTGAGGTGGAGAAATTGGAAACGTTCTTTGAGATAGGAAGGTGTTGTAGGATTAAAAAGAATATTATATAAAACGTTCAGAGAATGCGAATTCCGACGAAAGCGAATTGGTAACCACTTAAGCTTTTTTCGGAATTCGGAGACATGGTCATATTTGCGCAGCCCAAATATAAATCTAATGGAGAGATTTTGAAGGCGCTCAAGTTTGTTAAGTTGCTGTTCAGTCAAATCTAAGTAGCAGGCATCAGCATAGTCTAATATTGGAAGAAGGAGTGACTGTGCAAGCGAAATTTTAGTGGCAATCGGAAGGAAGTTACGCAGTCTCCGAATAGAACCGACTGAGGCAAAAGTTTTTCGGCCGACTTCAGTTAGCTGTTGTTCCCATGACAGATTTCTGTCCATGAGAACACCTAAATTTTTTACCGTCTCACTCTGCTGTATGTGAACTCCATCAAAAATAATATGTGGAAGGCTGGACCAGTCAATTTTGGACACCATCCGTGAACCCCCAATGACAATGGCTTGGGTTTTCGTGGGATTAATTTTAAGACCGTAAGCCCTACTCCAACCCAAAATACGATTTAGATCCTGGTTGATACATGTTATAGCACCAGGCAACAACGCCACCGGAGCTTGCGTGTAGATTTGTAGATCGTCTGCATAGAGGTGGTACGATGAAGTTAAATGTTGGGAGATTGAGTTTATGAAAATGGCAAAAAGTAGAGGTGATAAAACGCCGCCCTGAGGAACGCCAGCTGATATAGTGCACCATGATGAGTAAGTATCATCGATCCGTATACGTTGCCGACGCCCATACAGGTAACTACGAAACCATTCAACCACTGTTGGAGATATGTTAAGAGAACGGAGGAGACCTAGAAGAATGTCATAATCAACATTGTTAAAAGCATTGCTGAAATCTAGTAAAGACAGGACAGTCACTTTACCATTATCCATACCATTACGTACATCATCAGTTATCTTAACTAATGCTGAAACAGTACTGTGACCAGAACGGAAACCGGATTGGAAAGGATTAAGGAGATTGTTTCTGGTTAGGAAGATACTGAGTTGCTGATGTACAAGGCGTTCTAAGACTTTGGATAGGAAAGGAAGAATGGAAATTGGACGAAACTCTGAGAAAGAAGCTGGATTGGATTTTTTAGGAAGTGGAGTAACCTGTGCTTCTTTCCAGTAAGTAGGGAATTCCCCAGTGGAGATAGAAGAATTGAGGATGTGACGGATCACGGGGACTATTTGATCGTGGATGGGGATGATCATATTCCGACTAATACCATCATTACCAATGGCTTTAGACGGAATAGATGCAATGCTCTTCTTAACATCACAATCAGTGAATTGATTAAAATAAAATGTTGAATAGTCAGGAATTGGAGTTGAAGAAAGATTCTGCAAAGTTTGTGATTTTGTGTTTCCATCAAAGTTGGAAGATGAAGTGAAGTGCTGATTTAATGAATCTAAGTTGAAATGTTGAGGGATTTTATCAAGCTGTTGTGATTTTCCAATTCCTAATGACCTGAGAAATTTCCAGACCTTTGCAGGGTCGGAATCCTCAACGGAGCTATGGATATAACGGCGTTGTGCGTCTCGACACGCTCTATTACAGCGATTCCTACAGTCAATATATTTTTCTTTGTTGTATTCCGTGTACCTACATTGGAGCTTAGCCTTCGCTACCAACTTTTTGTGCATGAAAGTTCTGATCTCAGGTGTTATCCATGGCGCTGGTAAGTGTTTTAACTTGATTGGTCTAAGTGGCGCATGTTTGTCGAATAATTGAGTTATCACAGAGTTAAATACTTCTACTTTACCATCAACAGAAGATTCGTCAATAAGTTGGGACCAGTCAATAGCGTCCGCATCATTTTGTAGTTTATCCAGATCTATGCCACTAAAATTTCGCTGCAGAATTATTTTGGGCTTGGCTTTAGGAGGACGAATTTTGTACGAAAGATAAACTAAATCATGATAGGAAAATGCTCCAGCTGCACATTGCCCATGCTTGGCAACGCGAGCAGGAGAAGAAACAAAAATGAGATCTAGAAGAGACGGAACTGAATTAGGATAGAAGTGAGTAGCAGATAATGGAAGGATTGATAAATTGCAAGCCCTTACTAGAGATTCAAGTGAAGCTGAACGCGAATCCTGCTTAAGCAAGCATGTATTAAAATCACCCAGTACAATTGTGTGATCATAGGAAGCGACTAAATTTTCTAAAAGTGTTTCAAAGGACAAGAAATAATTAATGCGATGGGAAGAAGAGTAATAAACACCTAATAAAAGCTTCGTATGAGTAAAATTTACTTCAATAAAGAGGTGCTCACCTGCACTGGACGGCGGAGGTTGTGTTGACATACTGACAATAGAATAAGAAAAGTGTGAACGGAGATATATGGCGACACCACCGCCGACGGCACCAGTGCGATCATTACGAATGAGATTAAAGCCAGGAAGAGAATAAGAGGTAGAGGAAAGACATGGCTTCAGCCAGGATTCAGAAATCAGGACAGCATGTATATTTTTATGGTCAAAAGATGTTAATAAATCAGGGTAATGTGCCGGAATGCTCTGAGCATTGATATGAAGAATGTTCATATTATTCGGAACATCACATACATACGAGCCAATCATGCTAGACAACGAAGGAATGCTAGTAAAGCTATCGTCACTACTGGCCTCGCTGTCAGCACAAGAAACATATTCGTCACTGTTGGAACCACTATCGAATTGAGGCATAGTAAAATAATAAAATAATAATAATAATAAATAATACTAAATTATATATATATATAGGTAGATACTTATTGCCTTGATAGGTAGATAAGTACCCAACTACTACTATTTTAAAAATAAATTATATAGACTTATGAAAATAATGCAAATCTAGTCTATCTTTAGTAACATCCACCTGCCAGTTGTGCTTGACTTACATCTTGAAAAAGATAAAATATAAACCTACACATTGCCAAAGAGAAAAAAATATGATATAGAAACAATACAATTTTATAGGTATCCGACCAGTAAAAAGCTCAAAGTGATCAAATAATATCTGAAACTTTTTTGTGACATTTTATACCAACAGCCATGTCGTCAGTCAGCAGCCAAATCTGACATTGACACCTTACAATAAATGTCAATAAAATACTTACCTAGTGATCAAATATGACAGTGACACCTAATAAATAACAATAAAATATGTCAATATATAGTCCGGTCAATTTAGACATAAAAATAGTGGTCAAATAACCAAAATTCCCGGAAAGCCAAATATTGGTGGAGAGCTGGGGTTTACCATTACAAATAAAGTTTTAAAAGTCCCCAACGATCCTATGTGTGCTTCATAAGTTATTCGGGGTCAAAGGTCAAAATTTGAGGTTTTTTGGATTTTTTTCGAAAACGGTAGGTCTATCAAAAAAAAAACCTCAAACCAAAGTTGTAGATCTTAAAATTCTCTACAAAAATAGTCCATATATTTTTTTTCCTTAGAGTTACCATTCGTGAGATATCGCGATTCTAAGAGTCACACTATACATGATATGCACATATAAGCCACGTATATACATATCAGGCACTTAAGATTTATTATTAATATTATTATTAATAATTAGAACGGCACAACCAATTACTCTAATTAAGCACATAGATAACAAATCGAAATAAATGTCACAGTAAGAAATAGTAAAAATCAGAATTAAATAATTAGTAAAATGTTGTATACATGTCGATATTAATAATATAATGTCAGATTCCAAAGATATGTATATATACCTATCTGTGTCTCTTTTATATATACTATACTATCCTGAAAACATTTATTGAAAAGACAGTCAGTCCCTAACTGAATCCCCTCTAACCACGTGGTCTTGAAAAACATCTGGCTATTCTGTCTCTTTCTATTGTCCGTATTCGAAAAAAAAGATTTGACTGACTGCGCTAAAGTATTTACAGAAATTGATTCCAGGCCTCAAACAATAATTACAGAAGGAATTCGCTTTCTTCTTGCGGTTTATGGAGCTCCAAAAAAAATTACTTGCATTGATAAATACCGATACTTAACTTTTGTAAAAAATACGCGAAACAAGAAACAAGTACAACTATCATGTCTTCCTCCAACATCGGCATCTGCTATTCAATATTTGTATCGAGTATACCATCAAGTTCAAACATGGCTAGGCAATCAACTGAACCCAGAAGACTGGGGTTGGAAATTGATAGATAATACTCTGGAACCGATTAAAACTTTACTCCCACCTGCTCCAGAAAAACTCCTCAACACTATTTTTTGCAATTGCAAAAAAGGTTGTAGTGCCAAATGTGGCTGTAAAAAATTCGGGTTGCTGTGTTCTCCAGCGTGTAACAATTGCCAAGGTCAGTCTTGCTCAAATGTCCAGTTGAGTACAATTGAGGAAGATTCCTGTGATTCTAATGAAGAGACTAATGACTCAGCCACATTTGAACAATTTATGAACATCCAGCAAGAGGAAGAGGAAGAAGAAGACAATATCAATAATAAAGTAATATCTAGAACTTGACGGCTATTTTTCCCTTAAATAATCCTAAAATTGTCATGACAGTTAGTGGAGTAGGCCTACAGGGGAAACCACGGTAAAAAAAACGCGTCGAGTACACTACCTCACAGGTGGATGGGATTCAGCAAAATAGTGACCTTCATAAAATCAACACTAGGAATAAACATAAATTATACATCTCTAGGTTTCGACTAGAAAAAGTTAATAAGTCATTTATGGGGAACACGGTGCGCTTCTATAATAAGCTTCCTGAAAATGCTAATAAACTACCTATTAAGAAATTTAAAGCATACATTAAAGGTAGTCTGTTGAAGAAAGCTTATTATAATATAAATGACTATATTATTGATAAGAATGCATGGCCTCATGTCGCTCTGCCGTCAGACAGTTAACCGAAACACTTGAAATGTATAAACTCTCTTGTATTAGTATTTCGTAGTTAAGGTAGTTATAAGATGGATCATATAAAAAAGCGCTAAGACCAAGACGAGTTTCTTGCCAATTCTTCTCGAGCTTGGGTTAGGATGAATTGGCACCTAAATTCACCTAGTATGTAAGACGTTTCAAAGTGATCCTTGTGATTGTATTGAATAAATCATCTTTTGACTTTGACTTTTTGACTTTGTGACGTGGAAATGTGTGCATTATCATGTATAATGTGACTCTTAAAATCGCGATATCTCACGAATGGTAACTCTTAGGAAAAAAATCATATGGACCATTTTTGTAGAGAATTTTAAAGTCTACAACTTTGGTTTGAGGTTTTTTTTTGATAAAACTTACCGTTTTCGAAAAAAATCCAAAAAACCTCAAATTTTGACCTTTGACCCCGAATAACTTTTGAAGCACACATAGGATCGATGGGGACTTTTAAAACTTTATTTGTAATGGTAAACCCCAGCTCTCCACCAATATTTGGCTTTCCGGGAATTTTTGTTATTTTAAATGTCTATATTGACCGGACTAATAATACCTAGTGATATTATTGTGGGTTGGAAAAATTATTCTACGTTATTTTATGCGGTACTAAAAGCAAGTTAAGAAACATTACCCTACATAAGTTACCTGGCCGGATTCACTACATCACAATGAGTTGACTAAAGATGAATTTACGTTCTCTTTCGCCTCGGTTTGGAGATTTCCTTCGATGGCCCCGGCTTTGAGGCCTCCGCTTGCGGTCCTACCACGGAGTCGAGGTCCTTGACACATCGTACCCTTTTGCGTATTCCGTCCGCTCCCATAACAAAGACGGTACCATCTGTCGTCCAGCATTTAGTGACACCAAAACGCTCACGCGCAACCATGAACGCATTATGCCTTGCCTTAGTCAGGAACTCGGACATAGTTATGCCCGAGCCCTTGAGGCTGGTCTTGCTTGACCAAATCTTACTCCGCAACGAGGCATCACGTAGCTTGAACAAGATAGGCCTGGGGCGAGCGGATGTGGCACGACCCATTCTATGGCATCGGCTGATGTCGCTCTCAGTGAAACCACTGTGCTTGAGCTGCTCTGCCACAGTTTTCACAACTAACTGTGTGACCTCCTCCTTCTGCTGCTCTGCCACGCCATGAAGCAAGAGGATTTTGCGCCGCCCTCGCATCTCAAGATTGTCAATTTCGTTGGCCATGAACTCAATCTGTACCTGCAATGCCCGTAGTGCCCCCGTCATAAGTGACTTGAAGTCAGCAAATTCAGCTGCTAGACCTGCGATGGTAGAAGGTGCACACCTCTGCAGTCCTGATTCAAATTGTTGCATCCTCTGGCTGAAAGATTCTACCATATCCGACATGGAATTTTTGATATCCTCCATCTTGTGTCAATTCAGTGAAAGTGTATTTTTAGTTTAGAGAGTGAAGAGTTTATATATTGGTTGGATAACACTTTTTGGCAGGTATTTTATACTAATAAACCAATTTATGCATTAAATTTTCTAAATTAAACAGTTTTTCTATTTTTAAAATGTAATAAAGTTGTATGTTTAAGTAAGTAATAATGTATGTTTTTTCACATCTACCCGCAAAAAAAAAAGAAAAAAAAAAACTCGCAAGGGAATCAAAACCTACAGGGCACTTCCCGTGAACTCAGAATCTTGAAATTTGGTACAAAGCAACGTCTTATAGCACAAATAAAGGAAAAATTGTGAAAACTGTAAATTTTTTGTAACATCATCCAATGTAACATCCAATCCAAAATGACTCGATTGTCGTGATGGGTGAAATTTTACTTATATACCTATAGGTTTGTACGGAACCCTCGGCGTGCGAGTCCGACTCGCACTTGGCGGGTTTTTTTGGGGTATCTTCAGATTGGCCTAGCGGGTGATCCTGTGAAGTTTGGTAGCAATCGAATAAACAGAACTTTTTTTTTGCATCAATCAAATTTGGTATGGATATAGATTGTATCTTAGGAACGGACATTTAACGCTACTTTTTATGTATGTACTATGCGTGCGAAACCGCGGGTAGAAGCTAGTACCTTATACTTTGTTTTCAGAAAGGGGAAGATTGATTTTTTCCCCCATGACTAGGGCGCAGACGTGGCGAGACCCGCAGACTGAGGCAGGGTAGAGGGGCTCTTCAGCTGTTCAACAGTTATAGCACTCTGATCTTGAAATTAAACATTGAAGTCATCTCTACTCCTGTACTGTACACACAAAATTGAGCAGTGTCGGTGTGACGCAAGGTTCATTTTTATTGGACGAATTATCGAGTATCGATCGAATTATGTCTGATTGTGTTGCTTCGGCGGACTACTTTTGACAGAAGTTGAGAGACGATTATAAGTAAAGCCACGTATGTTTACTACTCGTAAGTTGACGTGTGATTGACGTGTTTTAGCGAATTTTTGTCATCGTGTTAGGAGTACCTAGTTGATTAAAATTCAAGGAAAAACATTTTAATAAAAGAACAAAATGAAAATTTTTGCATATTCTGAAAAAGTTATTTAAAAATGTTACTCTAATTTGGATTTTTTTGTAAGCAAAATACGGCCAATACATATTATGAGAAAATTATTGTTCACAACTTATTTGCTAACGCTACTTCGTTCGAGAAATGTCATTTTTGATTTATTTTGACAAGGTTCCATCCCGCTGTTTTATTACACATAATTTATCAGATTATATTTTTATTACACGCACGAGATATCATTATTTAAACGGTTCATTTTATAACAGTATTTATTTTGTTCTTAGGTTAGATGACTTTTTTAACGCTATCTTAATTTCATAATTTTTCAGTACTCTTTGTTGTAATGACTCATCATTTGATTCAGGTTACTTGTTTACTGTTAATGATTTCACTAACATACTTAAGTTTTGAATCCTACGCGTCACGCGCACATAGGGTCTCTTATAGTGCAGGGTTGGCGATATCGGCTAATATCAACGATACCGTCGCGCCGTCATCTAAGAACGCAAGAGTACCGATACACCTGTCTTTAAGATCGTTATTGCATTCTACTAAACTATTCTAATAGACTATAAGTTTAATCGATAGAATTTTATACGGTAATACGTAATTGTAATCCTTATGTGTAGCATGTTGGGTAATTTTGTGTAGTAGGCTTTTTCAGAAGAACGTGTTCCATTATTATTCCACGGAGAACACAATAAAAAAATGTCATCGCGTTGACATCTAAATTTCACTCATAAAATTGTTTGTCCAAATTGACCGGCTCAAGTACACTTACTATGACTTTGTAGTCCCTAAAAAAGTTAGGTCTTTTTGTGTTTTTTGTGCGCACCGTCCTACCGACTCAACTGCTGTTTGGAAGTACACTCATTCGCTTTGATTCAACTAGCTAGGTACCCGCTATTTCGTTTGAGTGTGTTATTCGCTTTTCACTCGCTCAGTTCGTTTGTCCGACAAATCCCGCTGGGTTCAGCGAAGTTTCCATCGCCCTCGCTCGCTATTTCGCTTCTCTATTGTTATACCGTCTAGCACGCTGGCTGATAAAAATATATTCAAAGCTTTTCATTCAAATTTGCTTACCGCATTTTATTATTTTGTAAGGAAACGCAGAGAGTACTGTTTTCTAAACTCTATGGTCAATGCAGAATAGGTAGATAGTTAATACCGTATTCTCAACATGTTTTAATAGTAAGAGTGTCTCAATAAAAGTGCAGTATTTAAATTTTGTTTAATTGTTTTTCGTGTACCTGTGTGGCAACTCTGAAATTTGACAGCTGTCATCTATGATTTTTCCAATTAATAAAAACAGAGCGTTACAAAAAAGAACATGATATCATTGTATAAACTCATTACAAAAATGGAGAAAGTTATTAAGTACTCTTTTCTTTAAAATTTTCGATTACTTTTTGACAAAGATGTAGCTGTATCTCAGTGATAACGCATTGGATCTCGGCCTTGAGCCCAAGATTTCACAAAACCCCAAAGAAAGAAATCGCACGGCGTTAAATCGCATGATCTCTGAATTTCGTGTGATGATTTGGTCTGGAAATTGTTGCTGCAATAAACATTTTTTTCATGGGTGGGGTGGCAGGTGGCACCGTCCTGGTAAAACCTCATTTCGTCTAGATCCATACCACCCAGTTGAGGTCATAAAACTCCATTATCATACTCCTGTAACGAATGCTGTTCACAGTCACTGCAACTTCGACCTCATTTAAAAAAGAGTAGAAGTATGTCCAAAATCCGCACCAGACAGTTGCAGTTGCAGTCGATGCAGAGGAGACTTACTGTCCACAACTACTGATCGAATTTTTGGTGTTTTTGGGGATGTGTTAGGTGCACTTTCTCGATCAAAAATTCCGCGAAGTTTAAGAGCAGTTTGAGCGTAACTTTCTCCGTTTTTGTAATGAGTTTTTACAATGATAACACATTCTTTTTTCTTTTGTGTAAATTGTAGTTTAAATCTCTCCCCAGGATGCAATTTGTCTCTTTGCCAAACTGTAAGTTTCAAACCAATCACACCTACCAACCATTTAAAAGTTTCCATACAAACATTCACATCCCATTTTACTCCTTTACCAGGTCAAATAAAGTCTTTAGTCAACACGGATCGGGTGAGTGGTGCAAGTATTAAGAAACAAAGTGCTTTGTGTTTTCGTGATAAACACGACCAGTTTATTCATACCATTTCATTCGTATCGCTGCTGTTTTGCTTTTATAAAGTTGAAACATTTTGATAGGTATAAATTCATTAAAGGCAAATCGTTTTGCTCTAACTGCTTAAGTGAAAAACACAGAGCCATAGCAATAGCAATTAGCATTTCATTAGCACTTGGTCCCATTGTTCAGCCAGACACCATTCGTTACGTGTTAAGAATAAACGTAATAATTCGGGTTCTCCCGCTAACTTGTCCACTACCGCTCATGGCTCACGCCATTGTATTGTATGTATATACAGAGTCTCGCGCTCGTGCTCCCGATAAATCAACCTTATGCGCTCCAGGTGCATAAGGTCGATTCTTCGCTACCCGCACCCCCTATTGATACGAACACATCACACATAGGTTTGTGCTGTTTTGTTATGATCATGATTCACAATAACGACTGCGTTATTGGCAACTACCAAAATAAAGATTCTAGATAACTTTCACCGACTTACTTTGATGTCTGATTGATCCCGGGTCTCAAAGTGCATACATAACTTCAAGTAAGCGCCTATCCTATGTCAATTAAAAGCCGCTTTTCTAAAGTCCAAAGTATAGGAGAGGCCTTTTAAAAGATGCTATTGACCACATACATTGTCTACTTATGGCTGATGATGAATACTCTAAGCCCGGTCCTCTCCGGAGTGAACTTGTACTGTCAAATTGGAATAACTTGGAAACAACATTAGGGTACATCGTTGTGGATAACGCACCCGTCCGCCGTATCGCACCGTATCGCCACGCTCCGCTTGATATATGAATTATATGAATAAGTTGGCTTCTTATGCATCTTCCATAGGTTAAGCACTAAAGGCTGAGCAGGTGTTGATTCAGATGTTTAAGTCTGGTGGGTACGATTTAGTGGATAACGAGCTAACAGTGAACCCAGCAAAGACGGAACTTGTAATGTTCACAAACAAACGCAACCTGCCCTAGGAACCTATCAACTTCCCCATTTTCGACACCCAGCTACACCTGTCCCACGAAGTCAAATACCTAGGCATAACAATGGACAGCAAATTAAACTGGGCCAAACACTTATAAAAATACAAAAAGCCGCCATATCAGTAGGCAGGCAGTTATCAGTCTAATACCCCTACACCTACACGTGCAAGAAGAAGCTGATGCAGCAGCTCATAGGCTCTGGACCCTCAAACCCTGGGAACATGAACCACAGGCACAGCACACCAACATAATAAAAAAGAATGCGAGCGATAACCAGTTGCTTTTAACACTCTACGATAGGACACTAAAAAACACTGCCACACATAAAAATACACTATACAATTACACGAAGAGCCGAGCGACACTTCAAAGTGCAACGAATTAAGAATCTACACAGACGGCTCTAAGACAAAGACAGGTTTGGGGGAGGGGTTTGCTCGGAAGACCTAAACATACACATTTGTACGTCTCTCTGTACCCACAATTCCATCTTTTAGGCAGAATGCATCGGCATAATACAGGCGGCAACTGCAGTGCTAAATAGACAGGTAACAAATTACCACATACTACAGTATGTTCTATAAATTATTTTACTACATAACTACATGATACATTTATTAATAGTTATGAGTTTAAGCTCATAATTATTGATTAATATTAATAATTGAAGATAAGTGTGATTATTGTTTAATAATAAGAATACTATTATAGTGATGATTTAAATAGCATTAATGTTAAATTTTACACGAGTCCTATTCGTAAAAGTAATATATTATATTAATAAAAAAAGAAAAATGCATTCATATAATCAGGAATTGATGTAGGAAAGGTTCGATTTTATTGGTTTAGGGTCTATATAACAGATTACAACATAAGATTCCTCTCAGATAGCGCTGCGGTACTACATGCACTTAACAGGTACGAGCATAACTCCGGTCTTACCGCACAATGCCATAAGTTACTGGAGGAGGTAAGTACATCCAACAAGATTACTCTACAATGGATCAAGGGCCATAGTGGCTCCAGAGGCAACGATGAGGCCGACGCTCTAGCCGAAAAAGGCTCGGAACTACGAGCTGCAGGACCGGAGCCCATGGTCCCCCTTCCCTACAGTCAGGCACGATCATGGATCCGCCAACGTACAACCAACCTACATCAAAAATACTGGCTAGTATTGAAGGTTGCAGGCAGTCGAAAACTCCTCCGCCTCAATCGTGACAAAACCCGACGTATCGTCGGTATTGTCACGGGTCACTGCTCACTAAACAAACATCTTTTTACACGGGGTGTTACAGACAGCCCACTATACAGAGGGTGTTTGAGCAAGGAGGAGGAAGGAGGAAGAACAGCTGCACATGTGCTCCTAGAGTGCAGTAGCGTAGAATCCCAACAAGCTCAACACCTAGGAACACCGAGGACACCCAAGGAAGCCTGTGCCGGCGTGAGCGAGCTGCTGGCTTTCCTGGAGGACATCGGGTGGCTAGAGTAGCAGCCTCCACCCGTCACGCAAAAAGGGCCCACCTGCGGCCTAGTTGCGGAAATCAGTCCACTCACCAAGTACCTCGGTCACACCAGAGGAGAATGCTTTCATAACTTTAGGATCGAAGTTTTCTTTTTGGCACAAGGTTGTCAGATCCACAGTCGTCGTGCTTCGCTTTTAGAAGTCACTTCCTAGTAATGTTGTCATAACTGCAGAGGCTTAGACACAGTTGAGAATAAAATTATCCAAGCTGTTAAAGCGGAATTGATACTCATTAATTTCTGATTAAATTGTACGAGTCGGAGGGCGACTCTTATATTCAACTCTTTATGATAGTCAGAAACATCCCGCTGTCATGTCTAAATGGGCATATCGCTAATATACAAAAAGGTATGCTTGTCCACAATTGCTTATTTCACTAGTACGCCAAAAATATTGGTGGCGCTTAGTGCGCAATCGTATTCACAAAGGCGATCGTTGTTTTAGGCTGAATCCTAAGTCTACTTTTTCCGCTATTACAAATCTGTAAAAGCGAAAAATGTAGACTTAGGGTTCAGCCAAATTCTGCGAAATTCGGCAAATCTGCAGAGGTGTCGCATATAACCTTGCAAGGGTTTTACGCACACAGGTATTGATTATGCTGGTCCGCTATATATCACTACTACGACTAGATAACGAGGTGTCCGTAGCCTAAAAGCTTATCTCTGTGTCATTGTGTGCCTCATCATCAAAGCTCTTTCCTTCATGGACACATTCAAGCGCTTCTTATCAAGGCGCGGCCCATGTAGTTTTATACAACGACAAAGGCACTAACTTACTAACTTACGATAAGATTTTGGCATTATTATTTGCCCAAACTTTATTATTATTTGAGTATTTAATATCTGACAAATATTACGAACTTTTTAACAACGAACTGTCTAAACACAAAATCATCTGGAAGAGGTCACCTTTAGGATGCCATTTTGGTAGAATTCGGGTAGCGAAAATAAAGAGTATAAAGTCTCTTCTCTAGCGCATCATCGGTAAGCAAATCCTCACCTCGCTTACAGTGCTGGTCAGGTCAAAGCTGTACTGAACAGCCGACCTCTGTAGTTTCTAAGCTCGGACCCTTCGGACAGAAAGTGCGACGGGCACTTTCTGTTAAACAAACCTCTCGCTTTCTTACTCACGGCTGACGTCAGTGGAGAACGAGCCACCCTCTTATCTCGGCATTCTTAATGGACTCGTTAGTCCAAACGTTCTGGAAACGATTTAAGAATTAACACCTTCATAATTTGCAAATACGCAAAAAGTGAACACCGCTAGTAATCCACTAGCGGTGTTCACTAATCCACAAAAACGCACCTCCGTTTTCGTTACCTTACCCCGATTCCGCTATTATAAGTAAACTGTTCCGCTATTTTTCACTAATCTGAATTCGTTATTTTTATAAACTTTTACGCTTGTTCGCACCGCGCCGTTCGCACTCGGTGCGATCGCCAGTCTTCCGCAAGCCACCATGTAATATCAAGCAAATGCCAGACATTTGCTTGATATAACATGGTGGCAAGCTCATAATCCAACAATATTGGTGTAATCCAAGAATATTAAAATAAGTAATTAAAATAAAATAAGTTTACATATATCATTAGTGTAACTAACGTGTGGTAATTATAACGTAAAAATAAAGTGTCGTTCCAAACCATTAAATGTACCGTGGCATTGGTACTGCTGCCTGGTCATGCAGGCCTGGGCTTCGACCCGGGGATTCATCACTGTGGGGTTTCTGAAATCTACAGGTAGGTACGTGCTTGCTTCTTCGTTTACAGCAGTTCTTTTACCTATAATTTTAAGGATCGTTGCCAATGTTATTACACATATTGGTACGCCCTTCTTTTTTGGCATAAATACAGTGTACATTCCTGTCCCCATTTATGGTGCTGTAAAAGAGAATTTGAACAATCTTCTAGCATTTTCCTAGATATATAGATACGATTTCTTTTGCTTTTCCATTTAAAGACTTGCCAATCTCTACATGTTTTCTGCATCACTGTTCTTGCACATATTTGATGATTCATTGTAAGCTTGTTTATAGGCCACCCACTAAAGTTGATCGGCGTAGTAGGTACTGAGGTGAGACTTTTGAAGTAGCATCTAGTCCCGACCGCGATTATTTATGTTATAATTTCAAAATATATCCAGTTAGTTATTTAATTACATTACAGTTATAAAAAGGTAGCAAATCGTATCGTGCGTGCAAAAGTTCCCATACCAATTTTAACACCTCATTGCACCCGTTGCTAAGGGAAGTTATCACCTCATTGCACTTTTATCATTGATGTAAGTTCTTGTGCAAAGGTTCAAGGAATACGATTTTTTATACAAACGTTTTCCACTTTTTACACAACCTTAGGAGTGGAATTTTGCAATTTTGTTGTGTAAAAGCTTGTTTGAAGATTGAAATTCAACAATGTAATTCCGCTAGCAGCTTAGTGAAGAATATATGCATGTGCTCTTACAGTGTTTGGTATATTTAATGTCTGTTCTGTAATGCAATTATTATTTATCAGTGCGAATAGTGCCAGCTGGTGAACGCTCACAAGGTTAAAATTTCAACCCAAATGTGTACAGAAATTACAATGTGTAAAAACTACATATAAAGTCACCTATCATAAGATTCTAGATTTTATAATATAAACGACGATGAATGAATTAAACATAAGAAGTATGTAAAATAGATACAAGTACTTGGCAACTTGGGAAAGGCAAATGCAGGCAGGTAGTAAATTCAAAGCAGCGGAAATAAATGTACCATTATTTGTGTCCAACGTGCTAAAAAGATGTTTTCGAATCGGATATAACTGACTATATTTATGAAAAAGCAAAAGAAAGGGTAGGTATCTCTTTTAAAATTTACATGAAATGACAAAGAGACTATAACTCTTAATGTTTGTATATAAAAAAGTTATTGAAAATTTCCTAGATGACAAACTATGGCCATCTGGTTTAGTTTCCGGCGTTTTGCTGAGAGACTGGCACGACGAGTGGCGCGAGAACAAGCAACCATAACATTAACAATATGGATAGTACGACCTCATTCACAACTTTTATCAGTTTTAACTGCAAGGGTTTTAAGATCAATCGATGTGTTCCATGGCAGACTTGATTGCACTGCATGAGATGTAGCTGCTGCTGCACGACGCGACGTGGCGCTCCTGGGCACAACCCATCCGGATTTTGCGTATAGTGGCAAATCAGCTGTAGATACGTCAGTGGGTATCCTGATACCCAGTTTCCTGTATCTCCTGAGAGGGATACTGTACGGTTGAGTGGCGATCTTGTGGCGTAAGAAAATTTTACGGATGTGGCAGTGGAAAATCGAGGTTTGTTTGTAGAAACTTCAAATGTGTTGAAATGTCAATATCAACTAAAATGTTTAGTCAATTTCTGAACGAAAAATATTAAAAATATTAATAAACTGTTATATATGTCATGTAACATTATTTACTGTTATATTTAATGTATTCGATAATATGTAAATACATTCATATTATACATAGAAACACCCAGAAATCGAAACAAATACTTGCAGATCATAAACACATTTGTCCCGCGGCGAGAATCGAACCCGCAACCTTCTGCGTCTCAGCCGGATCTTAGTCCACTGCGCCACTGAGGTCGTCAGTGGACTTTTAATGGCATAGATATAATTAATTAATAATGAAAATTGTAAAACTATTCTCGTAAGTTTTAAAAGAAATCTGTTAAATAAGGTTTGGCTATAATTTCCTAAGTACAAAGATAATTTCACTTAATACCTGCGATAGGTCGTTCCTATTTTAGTTAAATATGTGCGTATATATGTGATTCACTAATAGAGATTTAAAATTAACGTTTTTTAGGTTTTAACATAATTTCACCTCATCATACAATATTATTGTTATTGTTGTTAAAAGATATTCAGGCTGAATGTTTCCTTGTTTGTGATTAGTCTAAGTTAGCGTCATAAAATTGTGTCATTGCAAGGGTATCTAAACAGATGTAAATGCTATTAGTGGACTTCATGTGAGACGGCAGACCAGACTTCAAAGTAAAGTAGGTACCAACTCTGTAACTTTACGTAATTTTACTCTTATTCCATGTACCATACATTACTTATTATTTCCATGTGCATTTTTTCTTCTTGTTGTGTTTCCTCATATTGCAATGTACATTTTGTAGGAGGGTACTTGTGTGATAACTAAATATATTATAGTAAATTTATAATTTTGTAATTTTATTTTATTTATCCTTGCTTACATTAAGCATTCATTTCTATGTGAATAGTAGGTATTTAATTTTAAGTAATTTGACTACCTTTCATTATAAACGTCTAAGATTTCTTTTAGACAATCTCAGAGTTCTATCAAACCAAAATAAATTAATGTAAATTAAATTATCAATATCTATACATATAAAATGCTTTGTCCAGAATGGCTGACTGACGGATCAACGCACAGCCTAAACCGCTGATCGTAGAGACCTGAAACTTCGAGGGTGTGTATGACGTAGGCATCCGACAAGAAAGAATTTTCCGAAAATGTACCCTTAAGGGGCTGAAAAACGGGGACAAAATTTGTATGGAACAACGTGATTCCATGGTCCAATCTACTTCAAATTTTGCATAAACGTTATTTAACAGAATTGATGCAAGATGTGTTTCGTATTTTATTGAAACTTATTTATATTGAAATTTATTTTTATTATTAGAAATTAATTTTTATTTTTTATTGAAACCCTTTTTTATTTTTTATTGAAACCCTTTTTTATTTTTTATTGAAACCCCGTTAGGCCATTGCCTAACGGGTAGAAAGTTATTATGGGAGTGATTTGCATCGAAGTTGATTTCAATACTCTTTAGTGCTTTTGATTTTAATTATATCTGACACATTTTTGAAAACTCAAACTGATTTTATTCAAAAATGGTTGAACTCACATAAAAGCTTGTGTAATGCAATACTCTTTAAAATTGGAATGTCAAATATAAAAGAATATTTGAATCGAATTAGAATTCCAAATTTCAAAGGAACGCGAGCAGACAAAGTTAAAGCGTGCGTTAAAGCGAAGCGGTCTCATCTATGGCCTTTATGTGACAAAACTGAGCCTTACCAATGTTACCATGTTCTGCCGGAAAGTTCTCAGACCTGTTGTTTAAAATAGGAAATGGTGATTTGGATTTGGAAATTGATAATAATATAATTCTCCCTACAGAGTAAGGTAAAATTATTTCCACTGTAGAAGAGCTTATAGCTAAAATTTACCCAATCATATTCACAATAAACCTCCAGAACGGTTATGCGAGCGTGCCATCCTAACGTCAAAAATAGAACAAGCCTCAGTCATAAATGAAATACTTTTGAGATCATTCAAAGGGGTCGAATATCTATATAAATCCGTCGACTCACTGATAAACACCGATGATGCCATTCATTATCCGGTCGAGTTCCTGAATACACTGAAGCCTCCCGGTCTCCCAACTCACATATTAAAATTGAGAGTTGGCACGCCAATTATGTTGCTGCGCAATATAAATCCACCAAAATTATGCAATGGCACTAGATTTCAAGTGAAAATATTGCATCGCAATGTAATCGGGCGGCTATACTGACAGGTTGTTTTCGAGAAGTATTTATTCTTATGATTCCCCTAACACCATCAAATTACCCCTTCGAATTCAAGAGAGTGCAGTTTCCTATCAAAGTCTGTCAAAGTCTGCTTCGTCATAACCATCAACAAAGCTCAAGGTCAAACTCTTAAGGTAGCGGGAGACTACTAGAGAGAATGTTGTTTCTCTCACGGCCAGTTGTAGCATGTTCCAGAGTAAGCGCACAGAGTAGCCTGGTAAATTTTCACCAGATCAAAGGCCGAGCTTCGTGTTCATAAAATATAACAAAATTTTATTTTATATTAATGTTTCTTTAAATCCCTACACTATAATTAATATTGTTATATTTTTAAGTATCAATCCAAACATATTAACATAATAATTTATATGTTATAACAAAATTAATATGTAACGTAAAAACCAATTAAAAATCCTATTAGAACCATTATCGACTTCTACGCGGACGAAGTCGCGGGCAAAAGCTAATATGTATATAAAAGGCGATGTGTGTATGTATGTTCCCTATAGACTCCGTAACTGCTGTACCGATTTCGATTAATTTTTTAGAAAATCTTTAGATTGGCCTAGCGGGTGATCCTGTTTTTAGCGATCGGGTCAACAGCACTTTTTTATGTATTTGCATCAATCAAATTTGGTATGGATATAGATAGTATGTATCTTAAGAACTATTTTTAGGCTATAGGCTACTTTTTATGTATGTATTACACGTGCGAAGCCGCAGGCAGAAGCTAGTATATAATAATGCGATATGGGAAACCAGAAATAATGAACACATATAGCGAATTTCCTAGTCAATTTAAACATACTACGTAAATTTGTAATGATTTTGAACATAGACATATTATATGATTTGATTTTTTCTGACATAGTTAATGTATTGTGTTATTGTCAAATACAGTGACGCAGCTATTTATAGCAGTAAGTTAAATCAAGTGTTAAATTCCGTAAAGCACGGGTAATAGGTTCGTAAAAGTATCTTTGTACTGAATTAGCAATCTGAGTTTTAAGCACACTGTGCAATACTATACACAGAGGCGAACACCTGTGTACGCATGCTTCCACGACCTTTCTTAAACATTTGACTTTGTGTCGTGTGAAAAGCTATTGAAAAAGATGGCGGGCACTGGAGTGCATACACAGGTAAAGCGTCTCTTCCAATACTAGTACGCAAATCAGACAATAATGTAAGGTGTGCCAGCAGTCTTTCTGACACCTACAGGTTGGAACGCGGGGTAACACAAGTGGGGTTGTGTTCTCCAAAGCTTTTTAATCTGTACATATGAAATTTCGCACACTCATAGTTTAATAGAGAAGGAGTGCAGAATGCTAATATTTTTTTAAATACAATAATTTTACAATAAATTATTAATTAATAATAATAAATAAATAAAAATAAATAATAATAATAACAATAGTAATAATAATTAAGAATATGATCAGTACGATAGGCATAATAATCTTTTTTTAGATTTTCCCCTTAAGTTGAGGGAACTTAAGTTCCATCCATCCATACGCATTAATTATGTTTACTAACAAGTCAGTCCTTGTAATTCCTAACTTACGTCAGAGAGTATTTACGTCAGACAGGCAGCCGGTTGTGAAACATCGAGGTAAACCCCATACAACATGAGTCATGAGGAAAATTCATAAACGCTGAAGTGTATAATTTCTAATGTAACGTTCAGTCTTTTAAAAACATTTATCGGTAACTGTTATGGTTTTTGGTAGCCACCTTTGCTGCCCTCAACGATTATACAACCTGTACATAGGTGGTGACTTGAGATTGAGGCCATGGATGAGAGTTTAAATGGCGTCCCATTTAAATTCTCATAAGAGCACCTAAATGAAAACTAAATGTCCGCCCCCAGGATACAATCTATCTTCTTACCCAATTAAATCAAAATTTGTTCATCAATTACGGTGTGTATTTCGATGGTCGCAATCAAACCAGATACTTTTTCCAAGTAATGTTTCAGTCCTGTATCATGGAAATCATGATGGCAATCATTTATTAGAATTGTATGACGATTTCACTGAGTTCTTCCTTAGCATGTGTAATTTTCATTCTTTTATTTCGCAAACTTACTCTCGTGTCTATAAACATATCTGGTTGAGAACCGCTTCACCCAGCAGTGGCCAAGTCTGGGTCACTTCCAGTCGGTCGGTGAGCGCAGGTTACCCATGATCATTGTATTTGGAAAACCTCCATATGAATACTGATATTATCAAAACATTGGTATTAAACCGCTCAATCAAAATAAAGCCTAAAAACCGCTCCTCTATGTAAATACATGCATACTCATACACCCAAATAATGCTCCTTGCTTTTAGTACATTCACACATACGTGTAGGTAAGGCCCAGGGAGGCTATTGCAACTAAAAAAAAAATTCATTCATTTCAAATGATGTACCATCGTCTCTAAGAATCATGGAGTTAAAACAATCGATTTAATAAGTTACAGATATATCAATGACTACTCTTGATATGACTCTAAGGCACAAAAGCATTAAATGAAGCGTGAATTATCATTTTATTCCAACAATAACTACAATAGTTGCAATAACCCCTTACCGAGGTAAAAGCAACGAATTCTTGTAGCTATGATTTACATTTGAATTTAAAGTTAATTTTTTGTATAGGTAACATTCAAAATATCTATTTTCTTATCATGGGCTTTATACCATCGCAGGATGATTCAATTTACCGGAAAGATTCTTCAAATATGTTGAGGGGCAAATGCAACTTTTTTTCATAGCTATAGTTATGAGACATGACTAAATAGCGAGCGAGCTTATCGATAATAATCGTAGGAAGTTAAAGTATTATTCTTAACGATCCCACCAATCCACTAATATAATCTCTTCTTATTTTCTAGGTAAGTACTACGAAGTTGAAGCTTTAACTACTTAATGATTAGTGGGTAGTGAAAGAAAACAAGTATTTTTTTGAGATCCGTTTATTTAAAAATTACAAAAAAAATACTTTAAAAGATATACTACCTAAACTGAAAGTCAGCAGAGAAAAAACTAGAACTACTCAATATAACTATATATTGCCGAATATATTCGGAAATCATAACTATAATTTCTTTTTTTGATAGTGGATATCCACATTTCTCAAGTATGTGTAAATAAGATGCAAATTTTTTCTCCATTTCTATAGAAAACGTTCCAGGCCTTCCAGCTCTAGGCATTACTCCTCGAGTACCATATAGTCTTGCAATAATAGTAGACCTTGGGATCCCATATTTTTCAGCAGCGGTGTAGCTATTAATTTTTTTACTACTCACAGCTTCAACAGCTTCAATAAGCTGTTCTTGGGTATATTGTTTCTCTTTTTTTCTTTTATAGTTCCGCACCATCTAAACAAAAACACAGCTAAAACAATTTTTTTTAGTATTAAGTTATTTCATATCTACCCAGGTACAAAGTAAGAAACTATAAAATAAGCTATCGAAGCGCTCGACTAATGCGCGTGCATTAGGCGAGCACAGTAATGGTAATGCAAGACTCAAACTTCATAATAAAATTACTCACCCTGCTTAAAGCAAATTAAATAAAAGCGGCTCATATACGTATTTAAGTACTCTGTACATATTTATATACTGAAACCAAAAACGAATGTCCCCTAAGCAAGAAATATAAACACTAAGTGAAAGAAAGAGAGAAATAATAATATAAAACGGTATTGCGTTATCTTAATAAAACATCGACATGAGCCCAGCACTAGCTTCAATCAATTTCATACAAATTTAATGGGGTAATTGCAACTAACCTAAAAGTTACAATAGCCACTCAACAAGATTTCGAGGGGCTAATGTAACAGTGTCTATATTACATAGTAAACGCAGTATTTCTATCAAATTTATCATACAAAAAGGACTTACCGTATTCTAAATCTGCGCTCCAATAAAGATAAAATTTAATTTTTTTTTGCACTAAACTTCGTCCTTGGTCGTTTCGTGAACATCAACAAAAAAATGGCGGATATCAAATGTCACTGTAGATAAAACAGTTCACATGTTCAAGTCTACAGAGAACCTTTATGTTTTGCTATGTCCGTCTCTCTGTCTATCTATCCCTTATCAGAACTCGTTCCGGTTACAATCAAACTGATGATTGCAATTCTGCCTTTTGCTAATCGAAATAGACGGACATTAATTGGACGTAGTTATACAGAAAGGTCTCAACCTTCAAAACGTACTTTTTGAGATATCGCGGTTTAAAGTTTGATAATGATTTTAACATGATTTGTGTTCCCAGTAATTCAAAATTATTGTCTCATATTATGCACAAAAATACTAACATTTATGTGTACTTAGTTTTATTACATTATTTGACGTATTTTTTAAGTTATTAAGAAAAGTATGGTTCTGAGGCATTTTTGCTAAATTGGTTTTAACATTAGGGGGTGCTTCTTTGAATTTCTCAAAATGGATTTAAATTTCGAAGAGATGCAAATAAAGTGATATATAAATAAAAATCTAGTATTATTAAGCAAAGTGAATATTTATTTGAAATTGAATATATCAGTCTTCCCCATCATTTTCATCCAGCTCCACCAAAAAATCTGGTTCAGCTCTGTTTGGGTTGTGGTGGTTGATCGCTAACCAAAGGCGAAGCTTGAAGGGTGGTATGGTGGTATGGGTGGACTGTATGGCTTGATTCCGCTGAAGTAGGTAGGCAGGTAGGTAGGCCGGCAGGTAGGTAGGTAGGTAGGTAGGTAGAATGAAACTCCAGTATGCAGGGTAATGCACGGGGGCGAGTCGGCGAGTTGGCGGTGGGACAGCGTTACGACTTGTTCTTTGTTGAAATGCACGAAGGGAACAGATTTTCACTCGGTCTCGCCGAAATATATATACAATTTTTGGGCCTCCCCGCCAACGCGTCGTCGTCCAAGCGCCTTTATTAAAAGAACCAATACTTGCTATTTTCTGTCTCTGTTACCCGCCCGATATGTCTCTGTCTATTCGAGCGGACCAATTAGAATTTAAGTAACTAAAATACAGATATTACTCCGGCCAATGGTTATCTAGAGCCGTGTCCTTGCGCACGGCTCAAGGTCATCTTACACGTGCCAGAGGCTCGGAGACAGGTACCTACATGTTGTACCTACTTATGTTATGTCTACCTAGATGCTACCTTAATCGTTTACTATTTTTACTTTATTGTTTGCGGGTATTAAAACGACATACAGTTTATATTTTATTGCTTGACCTACCTACTGTATAATGTGGAGCTTATAAGGAAGCTTTACTACTTAGTAGCAATTTTTCCTACCTTTTAAACTAAATAATATAACTTAATCTAGTGATTTACACAGGTCTAAACTTAAACATCAATATTATTTAAACCATTCAGTCTAGGGTTTGGTCGTGCACATTCTCCCCCCGTCGCCGTCTCGCGATTAACTGGTAGCACGACGATCTTCGTGGTCGCCCTTCGGAGAGTGTGCCCGGTGCCAGTGACGACGTCGACGACTCGTACCTCGCCGTCTCGTCCGGGATGCAGCTCAGCCACCTTCCCCTTGGGCCACGTGTTCCTGGGTTGGTTCTCGTCGCAGATAAGAACCAGGTCGCCGACTTTAGGTGACTCGGTTGTAGTGCGGGGCTCCTGCCGGTGCTGGAGTAAGGGCAAGTACTCCTAAGCTACCAGAACTCCTCGGCAAGGAGCTGTGTGCGCCGCCAATGTTGGCGCGCATGCTCGTCCTTTTCGGTGAATGCCCCCGGGCTAGGGACATGGCAGTTAGGCCCCAGCAGGAGATGGTTGGGCGTGAGGGCCTCCGGTTCATCTGGGGTCACGGCCACGTGTGTTAGCGGTCGTGAGTTGACT
The DNA here is from genome assembly GCA_948098915.1 of Lampropteryx suffumata. Lineage (NCBI taxonomy): Eukaryota > Metazoa > Arthropoda > Insecta > Lepidoptera > Geometridae > Lampropteryx > Lampropteryx suffumata. The sequence goes on along the minus strand of OX402544.1, from coordinate 8,778,522 downwards.
GTGGCTTCCACTTCGGCCAACAGTGTAGGGTTAGGGTTTCTTCTTTAGGACTCTTTTCCTTGAGAGTCACGTGTAGAGCCTCTTTGACGGAGCGCACCAAGCGCTCCCAAGCACCCCCCATGAATGCCGCCGCCGGTGGAACGAATCGCCTAGTGATTCGTCGTTTGTTGGCCTCTTCTTCGACGGCCTCCAACGCGGCCACGCGAAGCTCCTTGTCCGCGGCCTTGAAGCATGTGGCGTTGTCGCTATGTATCTCGCGCGGGCAGCCTCGCCGCGCGATGAAGCGACGGAGTGCGGAGATTGCGGAGTCTGCGCTGAGAGATCCCACGACCTCTAGGTGGACGGCTCTGGTGGTCATACATGTGAATAATGCTACGTACCTTTTTTCATGCCGTCGCCCGACCGTTATTTGTAGCGGGCCGAAATAGTCTAGTCCGGTAAATGGACGCGTGTGATGGGCTAGCCGCGCCTCCGGTAAGTTTCCGGTTGCCGGGTTCCCCGGCTTGGCTTTCTTTAGGCGACAGGCTAGGCAGCTCTTGATCGCGTTCTTTACTGCGGGCCGGATCTATGCGCGCTGACTATCCATGCGCGCTGTCGGAGTTCGTTGCCCACCGCTTCTACTCCGCTGTGGTGAATTCGCTCATGCACGTTTTGTATGTATAATTTGGTATAGAGGTGTTTATCGTCGAGAATGAGAGGGCTCGCTGTTTCTTGGGCGATCTCTGGTGTTTTACTGATCCGCCCTCGCAAGCGGAGTGCTCCGTCCGTCCCCACCGCTACACTCAACGCGGCAAGTCGCCCTCCGGCAGATGGCGCCTTTTGCTTCAGGATTAGGTCGATCTCGTCAGCGAAGCTTTCTCTTTGGCTGCTCAGCACCCACAGCTGCTCAGCTCTCGCTAGAAAGTGGGCCTCGAGACCGACGGCCTTTACCTGAGTTTTTGCGGCGATCTTCGTTGTGGCGGTTCTCGCGGGCTCTCGCTTCTGCGCCGTTCTCCAGTAGGGATCGTCCGGCGGTCTTGGCTTGGTGCGCTTCCGGAGAGCGGCGATCTTCTCGCATCTCAGTTTCCCGCGACATATCGCGATGAATTGTAACACTCGTGCTGTCGCTCTTATCAGTCGCAGCCACCTCGAGAATCGTTCTATCTTAGGCAAGTGATCTGACTACGGACTGACCTTGGTTATTGATACGAAGCATTTTTCTTCTCCCGTGTTCTCAGACGGCGTTGGCCTCTCCGTGGGCCATGTCTCCTCTCCCAGGCGTAGGAAGTCCGGTCCTGTGAACCACCTGTGGTTCGTTCCGAAATCCTCGGGTGTGGCTCGAGTGGCGACATCAGCCACGTTCTCTTTAGAGGGCACCCATCGCCATTCTGATTTTTTTGTTGTTTCTTCTATTTCTGCCAGTCGGTGAGCGACGAAGGTTTTGAACGCTCGTGGCTCAGCTCGTATCCAAGCCAGGGCTGTGCGCGAATCGCTCCAGTATACCTTTTTTTCCACCTGGAAGTCGTGTTCTCGTACAACTGTGTCGAAGAGACGCGCCCCCAAAAGCGCCGCCTGTAGCTCCAGCCTGGGTATCGATGTCGGTTTCAAAGGCGTCACTCGACTCTTGGCGGCGGCCAGGGTGACCCGCACACTGCCGTCAGTGCGGTTCGCGCGCCAATACACCGCGGCGGCGTAGGCCTCTTCGCTCGCGTCTACGAAGGTATGTAGCTGTCGCGTAGACACCGGCTCGTAGTCGTAGCACCTGGGTATCCGTAGTTGTGGTAGGGTTTTTAGTGTTTTTGCCCAGTCACACCATCTCACCTGAAGCTCAGCTGGTAGCTTGTCATCCCAGTTGATTCCATGGCGCCACGTGTCCTGCAGTAACCGCTTCGCCGGTGTTGTCATCGGTGATATAAGGCCTAGCGGATCGAATAACGACATCACGACGCTCAACACTTCTCTCTTAGTGGGTGGCTGACTACCATCGAGTATTGTGGTGGGTGTTCTGACCTGGTTTATTTAAAATCCCAAATTGTCGTTCTCTGTGTCCCACAGAAGGCTGAGCGCTTTCTCCGTCTCGCTCCCGCCGATGGCGACTGTAGGCTTCTCGGCTTGGGCGGTGAGCGCGCTGACGGTCCTCTCGTCATTCGAAGCCCAGCTCCGCAGCTCGAAGCAGGCCTGGCAGTGCACGAAGTCCACCTCTCTGTTGATTCTTTCAGCTGCTTCTATGGATGAAAAACTATTTAAATAATCGTCCATGTAATGGTTCTTCTCGATAGCTGCTGCAGTGTCAGGATACTCCTCTGCGTAGTCTCGTGCATTTCTGTTTTTTATGAATAGAGCAGTGCATGGAGAAGAAGTGGCTCCGAATATGACCGATGTCATTCTTTACTCTGCGGGGGCTGCTTCTCCTCTTTGATCGCCTCTCCAGAGGAACCTCAGGGCGTCTCTATCGCCGGGTTCTATTTTGATCTGCATGAACATCTCTAACAAATCTGCTGATATTGCGTAAGGATGCTGGTGGAACCTCATGATCACTCCTGGTAGCGACTGGAGGAGGTCCGGTCCGGTCAACAGCATGTCGTTCAGACTTTTACCAGCTGACTTTGCCGCGGCGTCATGAACCAGTCTTATTTTCGTTTTCTTGGGGTTCACCACGGTGAAATGTGGTAGGTACCACGTTTTCTTTTCCGTGGGTGGTGCCTTCGCTCGCTCCGCGTATTTTGACGCGAGTAGATTTTCAATGCGTTTGACATACTTAGCTTTCAAAGCGTTGTCTCAGTCGAGTCTCCGTTCTAGGTTGTGTAGTCGTTAAAGCGCGTCGTTATAGTTATTGTGTAGAACTATTTTGTCGTCGCGCAACAGGAGACCGGTTTGAAACCGCCCATCCAGTAGTCGTACGCTTTTCTCTTCTAGAACACGTAAGGCTCTCTGCTCAGGGTCGCTTACCGGTTTTTTCTCCTGAATGCCTAGAGACTATAGCTTGAAAAAATTCTTCATCATCTCGTTCATGTCGTCGGCTTGCCGTGTCGATGATACGTATCCACAGAAAGCTCCTTCAGATCTGCTTTCGGTGTAACGGCAGCCGTGCAGCACCCATCCTAGCTGCGTGAGTAAGGCGACGGGTTGATCTGCCCGTCCTTTCCTTACCTCTTTTGACACTATAAGGTCCCAGTTGTTCTGTCCTACTATGACTTTCAGGCAGGCGTGGTCGTACACGAGGTCATCTTCAATCGCATGTAGGTGATCGCAGTCCTGGAGTGTTTCTCTCGGAACAGCTTGCGTGATAAAGTCAAGCTTTTTGACCGTCTGGACGTCACGTAGGATGTGCTAGCTCGAACCTTTCCTTCCTTGTGCTTTTAAATTGACCGTCTTACTGTTATCGTGTCTGGTTTCGCCTCCGTTCGCGTCTCTGATCCACAGCGTGTCTGTCGGCCCGTCAGCACCCAATAGTTCTGCGATCGATTCTTCAACGAAGGTGCAAGTACAGCCGTCGTCTAGAAGGGCGTACGTACTTACCTCAGCGTTTGGACCAGTGAGTACGATCGGTGCTATTTTGAGGTAGGCGTGGCGTTGACCTCTGCGCCTAGGTTGCTCCTCTGGCTCCGTGGTGCACGCCGCGACCTCCGCTTGACGTATCGCCAGTTCGGTCTGCCTTTCACTATGAAGTAATCGATTATAGTTCTTGCCGCAGCCCTCTCTATCGCAGGGCTTCGCTTTGCATTTGAAACGACGGTGACACTCACGCAGGCACAGAAAACAGACTCTATGTTTTCGTGCCAAGTCCCACCTGGTGGAGACGTCGGCTTTCATAAATTCAGAACAATCAATAAACTTGTGTACCTTTTTGCATAGCGGACATCTATCATTACTTGTGGAGTCGGATGCGGCGTAGGCCCTCTCGACTCCCCCTCTCCGGTTGCCTCCAGGACCCTCTTCGGATGTCACCTCGGGCATGGCGTATGCTCCGCACTTGTCAGCCTCTTCGTTTAAGAAGATAGCTATCCTTTTGAGTTCGGGCGTATCTTCCTTTTTTATAGCAGCGTAATCGTACCATTTGCTGCGCAAAATCGGTGTGAGTTTTTCTAACACACTTCTAACTATTTCTGGGCTGTGTAAGTAAGACACACGCACTAGTGTTTCCACGGTAGCCACAGCGTTGGCCACCTTCCCGGCGAATATACATAGGTCGCGTGCATTGTCACTAACCTTATTGAGGTGACGCAGCTTTTCCATCTCGACTAGTATTAGTGCCTCTGGCCACCCAAACCGTCTCTCTAGGGCTTCCATCACTGCCGCTGGTTCGGGTGTGCTGACTAGGAGGCTGCTGACGGCCTCGTGCGCAGCGCCTTTTAAACTTCTCCGTATGCGTGCCACGTTTTCCACTTTAGAAAATGACGATTCACTGTCTCTATAGGCTGCCCTGTAAGCCAACCAACCACCAACCTGTCCACTAAACACTGGTAGGTCCTGTAGGTACTTCGGGGGGTCCTTCCTAGTCGCGATCTGCGACAGCGCCGTCGTCAACGCCTGCAAGTCGACGACGTACCTCTGCGCGGCGGGCGGATCTCGTCTCGACTCAGTCCTTCCGCGCTTCCCGGTCCTCCGTGGGAGGCGCCTCTTGAAGGGTACCCTTGCTGGTAACAGGGTGCAACGGCTCCATGTCCGGCCGTTGCTGCAGCCACTTTGTGATCCGTACGGAAGCAAGCTCGTCTTGCTCCGCGTCATCTTCCTCGGATTCCTCTTCTGCTATTCTCAGGCTTGCCTCTGCGAGCTTCGTAGCAGCTTCAGCGGCAGCCACTCGCGCTTGCGCTTCAGCAGCGCTTAGCTCCGCTAATTTCAGAATCAGACGAGGTTCAGAAAATGCATTATTTAAAGAGTCATCTCACGGGAGAGGCAGAGCAACTTTTGAGGCACGTGCCTATAACAGCAGCCAGTTATGAAGAGTCGTAGTTAACTTTAAATAATAGATACAATAACAAGAAATACCTAGCAAATTACTTATTGAAGCGCTTTATAGGTCAACTTAGTATTGGAACCGAGTCAGGCAGTGCTATCAGAGATATGTTGGATGTGATGAATGATACGCTAAACGGTCTAAAGAATTTGGATATAGATGTAGATTCATGGGATACGATATACATATACATAATTTGATCAAAGTTGGACTCGGATTCGCGTAAAGAGTGGGAATATAAAATAAGTACCTCGGACGAGTTGCCAACCTTAAATCAATTGCGTGAGTTTTTAAAATCACGGTTCTGATCTCTTGAATTTTTGGAACCTAAACAGAAGCCGAAACCAAATTATTTTTACCAGAAGCCTAAAGTTCTGCATGTTGTGTCAACTGGCTCCGATTCTACGCTGAAACCTTGGTGTCCATACTTTAAAACAAATGATCATAAACTGGGAAATTGTAAGGAATTTTCTAAAATGGATTATGATAACCGGCATAATTTTGTTCAAACGAACAGTATTTGTTTAAATTTTTTGTGTAGAAACCATTCTTCCTACCATTGCCGGGCTAATTATAGATGTCAAATCTGCAAACATAAGCATCATTCCTTGCTTCATCCAAGCCAAAAGTCAACATCAAAAACTACTGCATTTTCATCCAAATTAAGTTTGGAAGCAGAAATTAAAGCAGCAATTTCAAATGCTAAAACGTCGTTAGACGACACAAGTTCCCATGTGAAAGTACATTTCTCCCAGAAGAAGGGAAATAACCATCAGATTCTGTTGGCAACTGCGGATGTAGGCGCGCAGGCAGATCACGGATGCGTGTATCTGCTTAGAGCACTGATTGATCAGGGTTCGCAAGCGTCGTTCGTAACAGAATCTGCCGTGTAAATGCTGGGACTTCGTAAGATTTCCAGCAAGAGTGGTATCTCGGGATTAGGCAGTGGTCAAGACCATTTGGTCTCTAAGTTCGTCGTCATAATGAAAATAACATCGCGGCATGCACATGACATGTCTTAGATACGATCACCAGTCTTCTTCCTTCAAGAAAAATCGAATATGCAGGTTGGCCAGAGTTAATTGCCATCACTCTTGCAGATCCTCAGTTTCACACTCCCAGCAGAATTGACATTTTGCTTGGTGCCGATGTGTATGGCAATATAATTAGAGATGGATTGATCAAGGGTCCCACAGGCACACCGATTGCACAATGCACTGCTTTAGGGTGGATTCTGTGTGATCCAACTCAAAACACTCATCTTGATGAGGCTGACGAGATTCAGCATTGTTATCATAATGTGGTGGTAAGTGAGGACTCCAGTGCCGATGAGTTGCTAAAAAAGTTTTGGCTGATTGAGTCAGACATAGGTGTCAGTAAAATTCTCACTGCGGCAGAACAGCGTTGTAAAACGTTTTATAGTCAAACAACTCAGCGAGACTCTACAGGACGCTATGTAGTGAGATTGCCGTTTCGTGAAGATGATCCACATTGTAAATATGGAAGCTCTAAGGAAATTGCTATTAAATATTGAAATTAAAAGATTTCACTTTCTTGAAAACCGTTTCAAGAAAAATCCAGAAATCAAATCAAGATACTCCGAAGTGATACACGAATACCTGGAACTTGGACATATGGTGCGTGTAATTGGTGAAGATTGCAATAAGGCCGATGCTGTATATCTACCACATCAAGCTGTTATTCACGAGGACAAAGGCACCACTAAGATCAGAGTGGTGTTCGATGCTTCATGCAAGGGGAAAAATGGAGTATCTCTCAATGACACATTGATGATTGGTCCCACTTTACAGCCAGACTTACGCCACATTATCACACAGGAGGGATCGGACACAATGCAATGCGTCCTTCAGTACTACTTCCCAATTTTCCACCGATAATACCTTTGGCCGAAGGCTGAGTTGAATAGTTCGCCAGAGCGTTCCGTTTTGTCGCTCCACTTGGCCATTACCCTGGGGGTTATAGGGCGTTGTTCTAGACGAGGCTGTGTTTGACTATTGTAGGAATGATTTGAACTCTTCGGACATGAATGACGACCCTTTATCGCTATGAATGTAGAGAAGTTGGCCAAATGTCAGAAAAAAATCTTTCAGGCAAGTAATGACGGTGGCTGAGGTCATCATATCAAAGATAAATCTCGTCGACACCACAGTGTTCTTAGGCATTACTTTAGATAATAAGCTGCAATGGGGCCCGCACATAGATAAATTGTCGAAGAGACTCAGCTCTGCGGCATACGCTGTAAAAAGATCCGTCATTTTACCGACGTAGATATCGCTAGACTCGTTTACTTCAGCTACTTTCATAGCATTATGTCTTATGGCATTCTGTTGTGGGGGAGTGCTGCTGATATTAACACCATATTTGTGTTGCAGAAGAGGGCTGTTCGTGCAATTTATAACATGGGCCCCAGAGAATCACTTAAAAATAAGTTTAAAGAAATTTATATTATGACAGTGCCTTGTCAGTATATATACGAAAATTTAATGTATGTGCACAAAAATGTTCATTTATTCAAAAAATATTGCGATAATCATATTATTAACACTAGAAATAAATATAAACTCGCTGTTCCCACTGTTAGGCTCGCTAAAGTTAATGTCTTTTATAGGGCAATGTGTACGCTTCTATAACAAGGTCCCAACTTGGCAACAGGGCTTGATACCGGTACCAATAATATCGGTATTATAGTAGTAATACCGATACTTTCATTTCGATAAGTTCGAGTTCCGATACTTTTGAAGTATCGATACTTTGCTCTAAAATACCGGTATTTTATAACGGTTCTTGCGACGTTGCCAGCTCTCCGGTGCTAGCGTACGGACAACGCGCAAAGTGCACGCCAAGAAAGATGGGAGGGCCAAAAATTAATAATGTGGTCAATTATTTTGAACTGATGGAGTCTACAGCAAAGTGCATATTGTGTGACAAATTTCTGAAGGTAAATCTTTTATTTTACCTATGTTAGAAAACTTGTGATTGATATTTTGACGACCTCTGTGGCGCAGTGGGCTAAGTTCCGGCCGAGACGCAGAAGGTTGCGGGTTCGATTCCCGCCGCGGGACAAATGTTTGTATGATCTGCAAGTATTTGTTTCGGGTCTGGGTGTTTCTATGTATAATATGTATGTATTTACAAAAAAAAGTATATAAGTAGTATATCAGTCATGTGGTACCCATAACACAAGCTCTGCTTACTTTGGGGCCAGATGATGCTGTTGGAAATGTCCGGGATTACTTATATTACTAACTTATATTTTGTATTTCTTTTTGTAAGTATAAGTAGGTATTGTTGTTTTCAATGTTAGATACGTAGCTACTGACTTACCTTTTCACATTACATTATGTATTATAACTATTTAATTAACTTTATTTACCTAACTTCGTAAATAGTATATGTAGGTAGATAAGCTATCATAAATTAAGAAACTTACCTTTATCAATGAAACTTACTTAGATCAATTTTGTTTTAGTAGGTAGGTACTTTTAAAAGACTCGATAGATAAAAGAATTGGTCAAAATTTAACCTTACCGATAATGGTGTAAATATGATAAATAATTACGAACTTTCGCAAGAAAATCTGAGAACCACTATCAATGACTCTCTTACCAGACATACCAGTTCTACTTACAATGCGATTGTTGAATCGGGATCGGATACAGAGTCAGAATCTGACATGATAAGTGAAGATAGCATAGATGAGAGTTTACAAGACAACCTCGATAAAGCGTTGACATCGTCTCCGAATGACCCGGATTGTATTCCATCTGTCAGATGCGCAGCTCACACGCTGCAGTTGGCTGTCTGTGATGCTTGCATCGATAATGAAACACAGGATTTAATTAAGACTGTTAGAAATTTGGTTAAAAACTCTGCACGCAGTGCCATGCAACGCAACTATGCCATGTTTTGAGGGCTAGCGGCAAGAAAAAACCATTATTGGATTGCCCGACTCAGTCCCCACTACATTTGGATGCATTTCTACATTTGATATGCTGGAGCGATCTTTGGCCTTGAAAGACGTTATCTCCGGAGAACCAAGTGGTCTTTTCTTTCCAGTAGAAAAGTGGCCGATTCTAGATGTCATCAAATCGCTGAAACCTTCAATGGTTTACCTTTACTTACCTTAAAGCTACAGATGGAACAACATAGGAGATTTTTACAGAGAGTGGCTCAAGTGTGAATTGGAAAACAGTGAAATTATTGTTACAAATACAAAACAAATACAAATACAATTTGTATTACAAATCTTAGCAGAAGGTTAGTTCAAAAATTGAAAGAACGCTAGAAATTGCTCTTAGGTCCACGATTTAACTCAATACTGATACCAGAAGAACAGACGACTGCTCGAAACCACCTCATCAAGATATACCACAGAATGATTTTCTTAGACAATATCATACAAGTAGAAACAAATGATTTACAATTGACATCAGAAAGTACAGGACTCTTAAGATGTTAAAGCAAAAGAAACTGATATACTACAAAATAAACTGAGGCATTTTATGACAACCACACATAAAGAAGCCCATCAAAGTTCCTCTGCTACAACAACAACATCCCAAACTGAGAACCTGAAATACTTGTTGGTCAGTTTTCTGAATGAACCGCTTCTCGACCATTCAGCAAATATATTTGATTACTAACAATCCAAGAAATTATCAGACCCATTACTAACTCAGTTAGCTCAGGTTGTGCTATCTGCACCTGCGACTCAAGTAAGCGTGGAACGCTTGTTCACAGCTCTTAAGATTATTTTGTTTCATTAAAGAATGTGATTAAAAGACGATCTTGTAAATGATTTATTATTTATTTATTTTAAATTATTTTTGTGTACTAGACTCCATTGTCTTCTTGCAACCTTTTTCTTTTTGTGACGTATTGACAGCATTGTAGAACTTTTGAATGGACGAGGATCATCATCCCAACTTTGTCCATGTTCGAAATCGTAATCGTTTGTATCTGAAAATAAAGGTATACCTACCCACAGCTATTAAGCTGGTAGGTACCTACCTATTTAAGAAAGCTACATCCTATTGAAATGTCATATTATAAGTGTTCAGTTTAGAGTTAGCCACTAGCTCATACGAACTTACTATATGTGTGAAAATGGCACGAATGAAAAAATTCAATAATTTGTAGAGGTAAGTATGTGAGTAGGTTAGCCACCTAAATTTTATTTATATTAGTAGGTACTTACTAAAAAATACTTACACGTAAAATAACGAAGCCTGGAAAGACTTCATTTTAGAAATCTTTTAAACTACTTAGGTAGCAAAGCCTATGGAATTTGGAATTTATTTTGGAATTTTATTTTATTTAATTGTTAATACTTTATTCATCAGTATACTACTCTCTATCGGTGGAGGAAAAAAATCGCAAAGAAACCTGCAGCTTAATTTACACATAATTTACTTGACGCTTTAAGTTTAATCATCTAGAAGTTATAGAATAGATAGCAAATGACCTGTTATCTCACATTATTATTAAACACATTAAAAGTATAAGGGTATGTACTTACTATCCATTTTTACTTATTTTTCAGCACTCTTCACTGGATTTTATACGCGCGTGCGTACGAAGCTATTACTAAACTAAAACAACAAACACAAAAACCATCGGCAACGACGCCGTGTATTTCTAATAAGTAATAAGTAATTTCCCCTCTCGCTTACACAAAATTAAACTGCTTGTATCGATATTTTATGTGCATAATATCGGTAAATATACCGATACTTATTGAAAGTATCGATATTTTAGTACCGATGCCGATGAAATTACCGATACGGCAATAAGTCTAATTATATCGGTTCTCAAAAATCCGGTATAATTTATATCGATACCAAGGATGTACCGGTACCAGGTCAAAGTCAGTCGTACCGGTATTTAAAAATCCGGTAAAACAAGCCCTGGTCCCAAGCGATGTGTTAGATTTGTCGATTGGCAAATTTAAAAACGTAATTAAACATAAACTGTCTATTAAAGCATATTATAAAATATCTGATTATTTAGAAGACAAAAAAGCTTGGGATGAATCTGCTCCAACTCGACTCGGCATCCGTAACAAAATTGTCAAGGATCATACAAAAAAGTGTTAAGACCAGACAAGTTTCTTGCCGGATTCTTCTTGAACTAGCGTTAGGAGGATCCGGCACCTAGATTCACTAGCATGTAAGAAGACGATTCAAAGTGGTCCTTGTGATTGTAATGAATAAAGTTATTTTGAATCCTTACATGGGTATGCAAAAGGAAACCGACTGTACTCATCAAATAATCGTAAGTATGTCCTTGTTGGCTGTTTTAGAAGGCAGTGGTCCTTTAAAATCTATGTTGATCCGTTCAAACGGCGACGTAGCTTTTATCAATTTACCCTTGGCCTTAAGAAACCTCGGTTTTATTTCGGCGCAGATAGGGCACGAGGCGGTCATCTCCTTGACATCATTAGCTGAGTAGGGCAAGGTTTTAGATCTTACCCAGTGATACATTCTAGTTACTCCTGGGTGGCAGAGTGCGTTATGTAGTTCTTTCAACTTGTTTATATTCATGTAGGCGCATACGCGAGATAGAGCGTCCGAAGCAGCGTTTACAGTGCCTGGTCTAAAACTATATCGTATTTAAAGCAAGACAGTTCTAATCGCCAAGGTTGGATCTTCTCATTTTTTATTTTGCTGTTATGATTTTGATTGAACATGAAGGCTACCGATTGTTGGTCTGTTATAAGAAGAAAATGTCTACCAATCAGGTATTGTCTCCATCTCTTTAGGCTCTTTACTATCGCACAAGCCTCTTTTTCGATTGCGGATTGTTTGCATTCAGAGTTATTCAGTGTCCGAGAGAAAAAAACAACTATTCTTCCATGTTGGGTCAGCGTAGCCCCTAACGTGAATTCCGAAGCGTCTGTTTCGACTGTGAACATTCGTTGTCGTTAATGGCTACTAGAGCGGCTTCCTTGATATCTTGCTTGAGTTCTTCAAAACACTTGAGCACATCAGGTGGCAACGAGAAAGTTGTGATGCATGTAAGTGGCTTTATTTTTTTTGGAGAAACACGTAATCCATTTAGCATAATGAGCAAGCATCCCTAGGACTCGTTTTAGTTCACTAGTTTTAGTTGGAGCGGGAAGCTCTAGAAGAGGTTTTAGTCTTTCCGGGTATTATCTGATTGTATTATCTTCAACAGTATACCCAAGCAAGTTGATTTTAGTATTATTGAAAACACTCTTCTGTTCGTTTAGAGTTAAATGATTTATTAGCGGCGTCCATGAAGCGTCTTAGATTGTGGTCATGATCCCTTTGATCTTTGCCGCAGACAGCTACATCGTCTAAGTAGGCGAACGTTCCTTCTAGTCTCTCTTCCGTTATGATGAAGTCCAGGGTTCTTCTTTCTTCATCTTCATCTTTTCCTTTTTTAAGATAGGTATTTGATGATATGCGCTCTTTAGGTCGATTTAGCTGAACACTTTAAATCTCGATACGTTGTTCACGACAGATTCTATGCAAGGGGAAGGGGCTAGGGGAATGCATCCAGATCGGTGAATTTGTTTATGGTCATGGAGTAATCAATTACAAGTCGTTTTCGATGAGCTCCTCCTCCCGCTACGAAGGCTTGGGCTCTCCAAGGGGATATACTTGTTTCAACGACCCCGTCTTCAAATAATTTGGACACTTCTTCTTTTATGAAATCCTCATCTTTCTTACTGTAGCGCCGGCTTCTCACGGCGATCGGTTGAATGTTCGGCGACAGATTTGTAAATACGGAGGCTGGCGGCACTGAAGCTCGTAACACATTGCATATCTCTAAAGGTTCGCCAGGCCCACCAAGATTGAAATGAATACTCGAGTGATGTTTGAGCAAGTCATGGCCGACGATTACGTCGGCACAGAGGTTGTCGACAACTAGAAGAGGTGTTTGTTTGTCAGTATGCTTATTCATTGTAATGGTAGCAAAACAGACACCTTCGACAAAAGAAACTTGATTGAGATAAGCGAGATTGACTGTCTGCTTGCAGGGTTTTTTGCGTAGTTTCATTATGCGAGCTACTTTACCGTTAATAAAGCTGACCGAACTTCCTGTATCAACGAGAGCTTCAGCCTTGTATTCATTGACCATGATTGGAATTGTCGCACTCCTAAGGCTCGAAGGAGAGGCAGCAGAAATAGCTCCACTTTAGAATTGGTCATTGTTAGGAGTCGTAGGATCTTCAACCGTCGTGGAGTTCAAGTTAATATTGCCCGATCTACAGACGCTTGCGAAGTGTCCTTTCTTTGAGCACTTTTTGCAGGTGGCTTTGTTGGCTGGACATCTGAACCTTGGATGAAGACTCCCACCGCAAAAAAAGCAGGATTTAGCCGAAGGTGGCGTGGTCGGAGTGGCTTGAAAGGTTCGTGACGATGAAGCTGCCGCTTGATTTTCGGATTCCTTGTCCCGTGAACTGCCTTGCGATATGGCGGTAAGTTGCGGAGAGTTGATACCAATAGCAACTGCATCCTTCTCTGCTGTTTCCATAGCTACGGCTTGAATAAGTGCTTCTGAGAGAGTGAGTTTAGAGTTTTCTAGTAACCGCTCGCGAATCCTTCGTGATAGTAAGCCGGATATGAGAGCACTACGAACCGCTTGGTCTTCATGCTCTTGGGCTTTGACGTCTTCGAATTTACAATCTTTCGCGGAAAGTCGGAGAGCTCTAGCATAGTCAGAGATCGTTTCGTCGGGTCGTTGCTTGTGATTGAAGAGAATGTGTCGAGCTAGGATAGTATTTTTCGGTTTGACATAGATGTCTTCTAGAACTTTCATCGAATCTTTATAAGTGGAGCATGTTTTGATTTGCTTGTAAATCGATGCCGATAAATGGTTAACTAACAGCTTGCACTTAAGTGAGTCTGGTACATCTTGGGTAATCTCTTCTGCTAAGAAGCTTTCGAATGTCGATTTCCAATGTAGCCATTTTGCATCGGCGTCCGCGACATCAGACTCGATGTCAAACTTATCGGGTCGTAGATATCTTGATAGTAAAGGCTTGCTTAGTTTTTCGTCAGGCATTTTTCAGTTAAATAAATTGTAGCGAAATAAACGAGAAACCAAGAGAAACATTAATTTTATTTAACTGAAAGAATTCCACTAGACAAACCTAATGATCATTCATAACAAAGTATGACAGTTGACACCTTTGGTATTGACAGCACTATGGAGATCGTATACGGTGCGGAGGTCGCATATTACCTCATAATGGCAGAACATTGATAAGATATTATTTTTTATTGTTTTTTTAAATTACAATTACATTGTTTTAACAGTAGGGACACCAAAACGACAACGGAATCACATAGTACATAAATACTGTGTAGCAGCGTCCGTGAACTTCGCCAAACTATAAATAAATATATCCATATCCTCAGATTCACATAGATTCACACATATTGATACAAATAAAGCACTAATATAAAACGTTCATTAAAAAATCCACAATGTTTACTCTTTATTTCAAGATTATGACAACACCATAACACGATCAAAATTGAGAATTGACCCAGGCATTTAAAATGAAAGAGGTTCAAGACTTTCCGATTTGGAAGGGTATGCAAACCAAAAACCACTTCTTACACAAATGCAATCTGCATACTAAGAACTATGACAGTTCAAGAAGTAGCTAATTCAAAATATGTTGATCCATTCAAACTTAAGCAGTACTTCTTTAGAGAGTAAGAGAAAGGTTTAAGTCGCGCACTAACAGTGTATTAATCTGACATCTATATTTTTATATAATCTTAGTGGCATTATAAAAAGAAATGAAGAAGAAGATATATTAATTTGCAATGTTTACTTCAGATTTTATTATACTCCGTTTTATTATTTTGCTATGTTATTTCAGCTTTGTTAGTTTGTCTTTATTATCACGGTTGAAAAATCCTGCTCGGTACGAACCTACCGAAGGACTTATAGTTTTACCACAAGATTACTATCATGACAGTTTTACCGACAAATTTGCTTCATCAAGCGCAGAAAATGAGAATTATTATCACGACAACATTTCCAATAAATATGCTCCAGCAATCACAGTAAATGAGACGTACGATTGGTACGATTTTTTACCAACAAAAAAAGTGAGTCATTTTGAAATCGATTCTTATTATCGACTGAAGCCGGTAAAAAGCCCTTCAATACATAAGCATACATCTACAAAGTTTAACTATATTGGCTATTTTATGGACAAATTAACTACGAAAAGCGTAGAAAATGAGCTATCACAAAGTTACGTTATAGAGAAACATCTTGACGGCCCATCAAGAAACAAACATACAGTTAATAAGAATGAAACCCATCCGGTAGTTTCAATAAAACATATTGATACAATCATTCCAGTAAATGTAGAAGCACGGCCTACCAAGGCGACCACACCTAACATGAGTATGTCTACTCATAAGAAGCTCACAATAATGTCATCTGAAACTATTAAAATAAGAAAGGTAATAACTTGGAAGCCATACTTTAGAGCAGAACCTCTTTGGCAGGATTATATCCAACAGGCACAGCCTGAACCGTCGAAACGGATGGTAGGGTCGCAGGTTAGTAGGCTTGATGATGAATTGACTACTTTAACTCTTCCACCAGAAACAAATCCCGCTAATACAAATTTCCCAATGACAACACCACATGAACGCTCGACAACAGGACAAATGAACGACTTAAACAAGTATAATACTGCAGAATTCAGAATCAAAAAAAAAAATAAAAAAAAAACCAAATATATGAAATGCTACAACTGTGGGCTGAATTTGACAAAACTAAGCAACACCGACTGTGGTGATCTTTTCGGGGGAGAATTCAGTATGGAAAAAATCAACAAAAAATTAAGGGTTAAGTGTAAAGGAAAAAAAGTCTACCTAAATGGATGCTTTAAGAGATGGATAGATGTTACACAATGTTATGTAGAAAGAGGATGCAGAACTTGGCCGCCAGCAAGAGGAAAAAGCTTTACTTCTCACCGAATGGCTTACCTAGAAAAATTACTGAAAGGTAAAAGCGACGGATGTGTTTTTTCGCCGAGTGCCTCTTTGACACCATTCAGTAGAGCGGTATCGCTTTATGTGCGTTACCACGTATGTGTCTGCTCAAAAAAATACTGTAACTCAGCGTCCGAACAGTCTACTCATCTGATCATTTGGATAATGTACTTCTATTCTATTTATCACTAATATTTAGGTCGGTGCTTCGTTAGGTATGTTTACTTTTATATAGCTGAGCTTAATGAAAGCCAGGACACCTTCCTGCGAAACTTAAGACGGCTTTTGCCGAATAATAATTTTATTACTATTAAGCTTTAGCTCGTTTTTTTAAAAGTAAAGTAAAGTAAAGTTTCATATAGGGGTTTTCTATATAAAGCGTGTTTTTTAGTTTTTTTAAACTATTATTTATTTGACTAGTCTCTGTGTGCAATGTCTTCTATTTATTATGCTTTCTTATTTTGACTAGCCTCTGTGTGTCCTCTATTTATTCATTTTTTCTTTGAAAGAAAGAATGCTTCCTTTCTTTGATTAGCCACACAGCTCAGTCGATAGTAGTTTGGTTGAATTTTCATAAAAATGTCACAGATGATTTTGAAGCTTGATTTTGATTTTGAACATTAATCAATCGAGGATTGATGGAAGTGACTACAAGAGTCATAAGTGCTACATAAAAGACGTGCAAACGTAATGTCTGTGCCTGGTCAATCGTTTATTCGAGACTGAAGTATAAGGCCTACCCTATATAGACAACACCTCCACCCTTATGAATAAGCACACATAAATTAACTTAAACTTAAAATATTAATAACCTTACCTAAAACATGATAACAACCTAAGTACATAAACTTACGTGCTTAGGTACTTATGTTCAGACAATTTAATCATAAAAATGATATCCCAGTGCCTACTTATTTCCTTAATCTATTCCTTAATTCTTTACTCCTATTCAGTGAGATTTGGTGGATTTGGTGGATATGGATTTAATCCATATCGATGAATTAAGTAAATAATTGATGAGTAAAGAATTAAGCAATAGATTACAGCACAAGGGTATAATGAATATGTACCGTTTAACCTTCTAAGAAATTCCAATGTGTTCACCCAACATATCGTACACCAGTACTGAAATGTTACACGGTACAAATTCACTATCCCCCTGTGCTTCCACCACGACTTGCGGCAACACTGTCTATGTGTTACTGTCTATGTGTTACTGTCTCTGTACAGCGGCTGTTTTTATCCCCAGAAATAATTATCTGTATGTTTTGTAACCCTTTGTCTCCGCTGATCTATTTGTCTATGAACTTCAGTTTCTTCGCCTTGGATCTTTAAGGTCGAAAGTCCAAGGATATAGATCAGCGAAGACAAAGGGTTACAAAACATGTAGATCATATCATATACTATCATATACATATTTTTATCTGGGGATAAAAATATAGCAACCAATGCGTAGAAGTTACAGAGCTAAATTTAAAATCTCGAAAATCTTTCAATGAAATTTGTCCTTAAAAGTATTCATGCAGCTGGCTGGGTTGGATAATAGAATTGTACCGTGTAACTTTTCAGAGAATCCCAAGGTATCACCGAATAGAAATTTGTGCCAAGTAATTTTATGTCTTTTTTAGTATTTTAGTGTTTTATTTAGAATCGGTGAGGTGGTACTTCGACGCTTTCGTTTGGCTTTCTAATAGGTATAATTCCGACCTAATCAATGTATTGTTTTCTTATATATGACATACAAATCCAATGTTTTGATGACATCATTCAATTCGATTATTTCTACGAACCCTAATGACCAAATAGTCACCTTGACATAAAACTTGTGGTTTTTCATGTAACAACTAACATTATTATATAAAATAGCTCCGCAATTTTTTTGATTGATAGTGTAATTTCAAATGAATAGTTAACGGATGCGAACAGTGCTTTGCGAGTGTATATAGCATTTGGTGGCATCTCCAGAGTTCAGTGAAGTCGGTGGACTACGCATGTAATGCACGCGACCAGTAAGTAAAATAGTACCAGTACATAAGTTGATTTGAAAGTCATGATATTTCAATATTTTATCAATAAAGTCAGAAACGCACTGCTGAATGAAATGAACACTGAGACATATTTTCAACGATGTTTCAAGCTCTCTTGTCTAATGACCCTTATATGACTCTTCTTTTATATTCTTCCACATTCATATTTCTTCTCGTGACATACCACTCTAGCCTACTGCTCCTCAATTTTTTGGTCACTTGTTCTGCTTTCAGACTTCTCCTGATATATTCATGCCCTATCTTATCCAAACTTGTTAATCCACACATTCATCATACCATTCGCATTTCTGTTGCATGCATTTTTTTTTAATTTGTTCCTTTGGTTGCCCAACACTCTGACCATACATTACGACACTCTGTATACGTTTAAGGGCATTCATGAATCGCAGGTAGTTTTTCAGACCTGTTGCCATTTCAAGCATTAAGCATTTTTGATGTGATAACTTCTTATGGGAGAGTAAGCCGCTTCGTTACGTAACGCGTTTCGGCACTAGTCTCTCTGGCTTCCCTTTCTCTCACGCATACAGCAGCGGTAGGCAGGCTCCTCCTTTCTCACTCTATTCTACAGCACTAGATTAGTTTAAGTTATCATTTCTGTCGGGCGTCCCGAGACGCACACGTTTTTTTTTATATTTGTCCGTCTCTATTGTCATCGTTCTGAATCAATGAACTGAGGTACCTGAAGTCGAAAAAGACTCGTATACCGTCTAACTAAGACAAAAGGTGAGAAGCTGGAGGAGCCATCGAAGTCACAGAACAAATACAAATCAAATAGAATAAATCGTTGTCTTATTGCTCTACAATCAAGCACTCCGATATCGCTTGCCATTTTCCCAGTCTGCAGGAACCTCTAGGGCTTTTTCTTGTATGTTTGTCAAAATATCCATTTCCAGGAGAAACAATTACGGGCTTTCAGCAGATATCTTCATGGAAGCCTACTGCCACATTTAACTTGCCTGTAACTCCGACTTCAGACCGGATGTGCGTACTTGCTTTATTGTATATAGCAAGGATAAGCTATAGGTATTTCAGGTTCTCTTCTTTTCCTTTTTCTTTATGCCACCATAACGTTCGCCTTTTATTGATCAAAGAATGTCATTTATATTGAATGTTTTTTGCACTTTTCTGAATTTCTCGCACAGTTGGCGAAGCGCAAATATGGCATCCGTCGTCCCTCGCTCAGGCATAAACCCAAACTGGTTCTGTAATACCTCACTTTCTTCTCTAATTCGTTTCTAATATACGTTAGTTGATAAAATTATAAAATAATTTCTTATTGTCTTTGTTTTGTTTAACAATGATTTTGAAAAGACCATACATATGTGTACATTTTTAGAACGCGACTACTGTAGTATACAACGTGCTGTACACATTTTTATCTATCTCTATACTGAATAAACGATTTGAACATTAACTTTTATACATGAAGGCGTATATTGCTATGGGCTCTTCTGGCCTCTTCCACTTCTCGAAGCCATGAATATGATCGCCTGCACCGCATGTATTGCTGTCACGCCATCACTTGATAATCACGTGGTAGCGTGATAATCTTGGTATAAGTTTAACAGCAGATTTCACCAGTTCTGTCTGATTTGTTTGATTGTATTCCGGACACTTCAAACACTTTTTTGGACACACTCTTCGTTCCAACCAACTTCATGGCATAAAAGGTAGCCTGCGTCCGCCCCTAAGGTACAATCTATCCCTTTATCCAATTACATCATGATCCGCTTAGCCGGTCATGCATGACTAGTTAACAAACAAACAGGCAAGTAGACAGATAGAGACAATTTCTAATTTTAATGTGAAATATAAGCTAGTTATCTCCTGTCCTCACACTTTGAACAACACTAATAATTTAGATAAACAGTTTTAATAACTAGTCGTACAATTGTAGAATTCAACTTCATGCCGTAATTTAGCTGTTTTTAAAACATGTTTATCATGAGAGAAAACCAGTTTAACCCATCTCTATACGAATATGAATGATATAATAGGATACTCATTTGTGGGATAAACATAGGAGTTGGTTATGTGGCCCAGCTACAGTACAATTTGTTATATAACTATCATAAATATGTATTTAAAATATATAGGTATTCTATCAGTCATCTGTTGTCGTCTAATACAATCTATGCTTAGTTTAGGGCTAGATGGCGTGGTGTGCAGTGTCAACTAATATTTATTTACTTTTTATTTATTTATTCGTATAGAGAAGGGGAAAGCTAGTATTTTAATATTAATAGTAACTATGGATAAATTTTACTGCAATTAGCGAACAATTGAGACATGTTTCATATCAAAATTGCACATATTCAGTATGTACTGTATTCATATTCGTGTATTGTTACATATAAAATAAGTTTTCGAACCATGAATTTCGAATTAATTCAATTTTGAATATTTTACTCGTCATTATTTAATTAATCCATACACTAGTTTAGTTTTTAACATTCGGCAACAGCATGTTAATAAACCTTCCTGAATAATAGACACGTGTTTCACGTGTTAACCTACACGGGTTAACACGTGAAACACGTGTCTATAATTTTTTTGTAAATATAATATCCGAATCAAGTTTCAAGCAAATCGCAATCGTCTCTACAATTATAATTAAGTACCTAGTAGCAGTCCCGTTCGCGACTTAGTCCGCGCGTTTTAAAAAGAAAAAAAAATAAGCATCTAATTGTAAATCTAAACCATTCTCGAATCCTCTTGAACACAAAAAAAAATCAAAATCGGTCCAGCCGTTTAGGAGGAGTTTAATTACAATCAAACACGCAAAAGATTTATATTAAACCTAATATTAATATTAAATACCTATTAAAAAGAGCTTAACCTGACTGACTGACTGACTGATTCATCATCGCCGAGCCGAAACCGCTGACGCTATAAAGCTGAAATTTGGAAGGTAGCTTCTTTTTATAGCAAAACCTCCCACTAAGGCGGGGTTTTTTGAAATTCAACCCTTAAGGGGGTGAAAAAGGGTACATTAGTTATGTATGAAACTTTTTAACGCGTAGTGCGATTTGATTGAAACTTGATTTAAATCAATAAAATGCAAATAAATTGACACAAGTTTCAGGATTTTCCAAAATAACTTTTACAAAGGGGTTAAATTCAAATTCAAATTCAAATATTTTTATTTCGGACAACTTAGATCCATAGCACAAAATAATATGACAAAAGAGAGTTAGTAATATAATTATATAAAAGATACAAAGTAAAAAAAAGAAGCTGACGCTGGTTCACAGAGCGATCACCAGAGTGACGAGCAGTTTTCTGGGATCACCCTGCATACCAACTTTGCCCACATCGGCGACGAGTACCTATCCGGTATAGTTTTCAAGATGCTGTTGTGACTGTCTCGAACTCTACGGATCAGGGATGCAGATTTCTTGCGAATAAGGGCTTCAAAGCCATCAGTTTGGTATTCAGCAAACATCCCTGAAGCAGAAGCAGAAGCGAGGCAGCCCCAACATCATCCTGAAAATATTATTGTACTGGATGCGTATGGTGGCCAGCGACTTTTTGGTATACTTGAACCACAGGCTTCCCGTGTACATATTCTGACAGTAGGCTTTAAACAGAGTAATTTTTACTTGTTCATTACAACGGGAAAACCTGCGGTCCAGCATATTACCCCTAACTGCTAGTGACCTACTTTCCCTTTCTATATCAGCATCGTCTTTAAGGTCATCGGCAATGAAATGTCCCAGATACTTAAACTGAGTTACTCGTTTAACGTTCATGCTTCAGGATTTTTCAAAATAACCCTTATAAAGGAGTAAAATGGGGTGTGAATATTTGTATGTAAACTTTTTAATGGGTGGTGGCTGTGATTGTGTCATATAGAAGCAAAGTCAAGTCAAGTGTTATATTTTGATATAGATTTAAAACGCGCAGACGAAGTCATGAACGGGACAGGTAGTATTATACAAAGATAGCTGACCCGGAAAACGTTGTTTTGCCATATAAATTATTTCAAGTAAATATTTTGGTAGTCAAATAAAAAATTACTTTTTAGGGTTCCGTACCTCGAAAGGAAAAAACGGAACCCTTATAGGATCACTTTGTTGTCCGTCCGTCTGTCCGTCTGTCTGTCAAGACACTTTTTCTCAGGAACGCGTGAAGGTATCAAGCTGAAATTTATATCAAATACTCAAGTCTACTGTCCCTTAAAGCTGTGAAAAAATCAAACTTCTAAGCCAACGCAATCAAAAGATACAGCCGTTTATGCCGCAAATTTTCGACACTCTCAAGGGAATCAAAACCTACAGGTTACTTCCCGTGAACTCAGAATCTTGAAATTTGGTACGAAGCACCGTCTTATAGCACAAATAAAGGATACATTGCGATAACCGTATATTTTTAGTAACATCATATAATAACAATATTTTAAATAATTTTAAACTTACTACCTTTTATCTCATGAACGCGTAAAGGTATTAAATTGAAATTCATATAAAACACTCAGGTCTATAATACCTTTAAGCTGTAATAAAATCAAACTTCTGTGTCAACGCAATCAAGAGAAACAGCAATTTTAGTCGCATATATTCAAACTCTCAACTCGCAAGGGAATCAAAACCTACAGGGTACTTCCCGTAAACTCAGAATCTTGAAATTTGGTACAAAGCAACGTCTTATAGCACAGATAAAGGATAAATTGCGATAACCATACATTTTTAGTTACATCATATAATAAACATATTTTTAATAATTTTAAACTTACTACCCATTTTCTCGTGAACGCGTAGAGGTATTAAATTGAAATTCATATAAAACACTCAAGTCTATAATACCTTTAAGCTGTAACAAAATCGAACTTCTTTGTCAACGCAAACAAGAGAAACAGCAATTTAATTCGCATATATTCAAACTCGCAACTCTCAAGGGAATCAAAACCTACAGGGTACTTCCCGTGAACTCGGAATCTTGAAATTTGGTACAAAGCAACGTCTTATAGCACAGATAAAGGATAAGTTGCGAAAACTGTAATTTTTTTGTTACATCATCCAACTATGACTCGATTGTCGTGATGGGTGAAGTTTTACTTATATACCTATAGGTTTGTACGGAACCCTCGGAGCGCGAGTCCGACTCGCACTTGGCCGGTTTTTTTGTAAGTGTGTGGGGATGTGGTATTATGACTAAATGAATGGAGCGCAGTGAACGATGACGATCTATAAAAACAACAAAACACAAAACATTCATTTTTTTAATTCATTGTACTTATAAGTAACTAAATTTGATTGACGCAAACAAAAAAAAGGTCTGGTGGTCCGATCGCTACCCAACTTCACAGGATAACCCGCTAGGCCAATCTGAAGATTTCCTAAAAAAATCATCGAAATCCCATCAGCCGTTTCGGAGTCTATAGGCAACACACATACATACCTACACACATCGCCTTTTATATATATATATAGACCCTTCAATCTCAGTAGATACCCAACTCCTCACCAACTTACTGACGAGGTTTCGTGTTTGGGCTCATTGATGCGATCAATCTCAGTAGATCCATTGTCCAGATCTATAATGGATCTAGTAAAATATTATTTTCTCTGTACATCGGTTTCCCAATAATTTGGATCTGATGAGAATTTTATTGCTAACTAGCTGTACCCGGCATGCGTTGCAATGCCACAAATAAATTTAATTTGAATTTTCTCACCGTTTAAACCTTCCTTGGACTACGACAAACATTTTAACACCAAAATCAGCTAAATCAGTCCAGCCGTTCTCGAGTTTTAGCGAGACTAACGAACAGCAATTGAATTTTATTATATTGATAGATCTATTTTCGTCCTAAGTATATTCTTCTGGCGCTTCGGCGGCCGCTGCCGCGGCACGCTCACTTTGCTCGCTCGCCTTGCGCGTTGTTTTCTATATTTTAACATAACCTAACCAAGTGGTTTGCAATAAAAATTCTCATCAGATCCAAACCAATCTACAGAGAAAAAAATATCTCACTAGATCCATTACGGATCTGGACAATGGATCTACTGAGATTGAACTCATTGATATGGGTTTTAATTTTTTAATGTCTACTTGTTGAAAGGCTAACACTACAACTACAACTACAACACTACAGGCTACACAACAACGA
Source organism: Lampropteryx suffumata (assembly GCA_948098915.1). NCBI lineage: Eukaryota > Metazoa > Arthropoda > Insecta > Lepidoptera > Geometridae > Lampropteryx > Lampropteryx suffumata. Next base: position 8,754,411 of record OX402544.1, on the reverse strand, counting down.
TCGATCTAACGACAATGTCATGTCATTTACCGGTGAATCACCGCACCACACGGTGCTATGGTGAGACTATAGGTGAGTCACTTGCAACCCCTGCGCCTAAAGCCCCCTCTATTATGTCTTGCTATAGTGTGATCTTATTTACGATACCTTGGTTGTAAAATAAGTTTTGTGGGTATTTATTAAAACTGTGGTTTAAACAATACAAACTCGTGCTCACGACTACAATTCCCAGCCTCGGTGGATACTTCACAATGCTCTAGTTAAATAGATCTTTGAGAAGGTGTAGATGGTGCTAGCACCCTACAGTGCTTATCAAGTTATGCACATGCAAACATTATAATGGTCACTTACCCTCTTTTTTTTATAATAATAATGCTGGACATTTCACACAACATCATGTGGCTCTAAAGTAAGCAGAGCTTGTGTTATGGGTACCACATGACTGTTTTACTACTTATATACTTTTTTTTGTAAATACATATTATACGTTAAATATATTCTAATACTTGCAGACCATACAAACATTTGTCCCGCAGCGGAAATCAAATCCGCAACCTTTTGCGTCTCAGCCGGGCCCACTGCGTCACAGAAGTCTTATTTTACACAGTAGGTACTAGGTTTGTATGGATTAGTCTCGGTAAGTCGAAAGCGTAGAAGGTCTTTGCGTCTCTTCGTCTTTAAAACTTATGATTCTAATATCCATTTCTATAAAACTTATAAATTATAAATATATAACTTATAAATAAACAGGAACACTGACCTACTTATATTAGATTGGTCTAAGTGTCCAAAGTAAGTAAGTGGACTGGACA